>JAPQWN010000002.1:44642698-54642698 GCA_028538565.1 Umbellularia californica | reverse complement strand
TTTGATACACTCTTAGAGATGATGTTGGGTATGTGACATGCATGAAATTGGCTTATAAAGTATTTTGTGAATGTTGGAGAAAATCTATGATAGTTGTTGTATGACTATATTATAAGTTTGCTCTTGAGAATATCTGACTTGCCATTTCAATAAAAAAAATTTAAATTCCGATGAAGTTGAGAGCTACTTTCATAAAAATGTAGACTCAAATTTTGATCCGATGAAGCTTTATGACTGGATGCTTGTCTGACACCAATTGCAGCTTAATATATTATATTTTGTTATGACTAATCTTTATATGGCTCTCCCCTAATTGCAGCAAATTTTTTATATCGGGGACTACGAGGGCGATATGCAGCTCAGGGCGGACATTGACCGCCAATGCGGGGTTTTGTATAGGAGTTGGAAGTATGAGCTGCATAGTCACTATCTCGAGTTGTTGGAGCAGGGGGTTCCCCGACCCCAGGACCACCCGGCGGGGGGTTGTGATCCGGCTGACTGGCTGTTGATGGTCTCACAGTGCTGGGAATCACCAGCCTGGAAGGTAACTTTGGGATGTTATCTACAACAATTAATTATATGGCAACATAATTCTATTGATAATGATTTTATAAATGATTGCTACTGTATTATTGTTTTTCTATGCAGTCGAAGTCGAAAAAAGCTCAAGAGAGTCGAGCCAAGCTGCCATATAATCATACTAGTGGGTCTAGGTCATTTGCATCGAGGATATCTCTGATGGTACTAATTATATTCATATGAAGAAACTTGATTAAGTTTATTAATTTATCAATATGTAGCTGGGTTCATATCTAATACAAAGCCATTTCAAATGACAGATGGCACAGAATGCCGGTCAAGCGCCGCCTATTACTCAGTTCTTCCGCGACACCCACTATAGAGAAAAAAGTAATGAGTGGGTAAATGAGGTGGCTCAGCAGAGACATGTACGTATGCTATTAATTCAATTATGATCAATAATGCCATAAAAGCATTCTAAATCCCTTATTGATTTAAATGGCAGGAGGCCTTGGTGCAGCGGACTGAGGAGGAGTCGCAGCCCTCTGTCACAGCTCCGATGACTGAGGAACAGATTGCTGTTGATGTGCTTGGAAAGAGGTCGGGATATTTAAAAGGGTATGGGATATACACTAGGACCTCTGCATGTTCCACACAGTCTCGGGCACCGGATCCTGAGGTGATCGCCCTGCGGGAGCAGCTAGCTGAGCAAGCTAAGAGGAAGGCCGAGCAGGACAAGAGGCAGGCTGAGCAGGACAGGAAGCATGCTGCACTTGAGGCCCTTGTTCAACAGTTGGTAGCTGCGGCAGGGATAGATCCGACCACCTATTTCGACATCACGGGAGGGACCACTTCTGCTGGTGATGGCATAGCTACTGGAGATCATGATGGATGCTCTTAAGGGCAGGTAGACAACCCTTTTTTTTGGTTTTGAATATATAACAATAATCATCCTCACTTTCTTGGTAATTTGGACTGCACCGTTGCATGAAGTATGGATGATCAGCAAGATTAGAGAACCCAAAAAACTAATAGATTAGAGAACCCAAAAAACAATTGTGATCCATTACCAAAAGGGTTCATATTTTATCTGCTTAATAGGACCTGAACCAATGGATATAGCTCCAAGCTCACCAACTGTCACTTGTGAGATACCTAGTTCTGATGTAAAAGTTTTGGAAGGGCATGCTCTTGATGTAAAACCAACTGTCACTTAGGCGCGAAAACGGCCCGCCGGGGGTCCGGAACGGGAAACGGCCCTCGGAAAAATAGGGAACCGGCACGAGCACCTCGTTGGAGGATAGAGTGACTTGTACGAACTGACGGTTCGCTGATAGGACTCCCGGTTAGAGAATTAGAGGCGAAAACATCGGATTTTCCAATACTTAGGCTCGAAAACGGCCCGCCGGGGGTCCGGAATTGGAAACGGCCCCCGGAAAAAATCAGGAACGGGCACGAGCACCTCGCTCGACGGTAGAGTGACTTGTAGGAACTGATGGTTCGTTGATAGGACTCCCGGTTAGAGAATTAGAGGCGAAAACATCGGATTTTCCAACACTTAGGCTCGAAAACGGCCCGCCGGGGGTCCGGAACTGGAAAAGGCTCCCGGAAAAAATGGGAACTAGCACGAGCACCTCGCCCGAGGATAGAGTGACTTGTAGGAACTGACGGTTCGCTGATAGGACTCCCGGTTAGAGAATTAGAGGTGTAAACGTCGGATTTTCCAACACTTAGGCTTGAAAACGGCCCTCCGGGGGTCCGGAACAGGAAAAGGTTCCCGGAAAAATCGGGAACCGGCACGAGCACCCCGCTGGAGGGTAGAGTGACTTGCAGGAACTGACGGTTAGCAGATATGTCGCCCGGTTAGATAATTAGAGGCGTAAACGTCGGATTTTCCAACACTTAGGCTTGAAAACGGCCCGCCGAGGGTCCGGAACTGGAAAAGGTTCCCGGAAAAATCGGGAACCGGCACGAGCACCTCGCTGGAGGGTAGAGTGACTTGTTGGAACTGACGGTTCGCTGATAGGACTCCCGGTTAGAGAACTAGAGGTGAAAACATCGGATTTTCCAACACTTAGGCTCGAAAACGGCCCGCCGGGGGTCTGGAACTTGAAAAGGTTCCCGGAAAAATCGGGAACCGGTGCGAGCACCTCGCTCGGGGGTAGAGTGACTTGTAGGAACTTACGGTTAGCAGATATGACTCCCGGTTAGAGAATTAGAGGCGTAAACGTCGGATTTTCAGACACTTCGGCTTTAAAACGGCCCGCCGGGGGTCCGGAACTGGAAAAGGCTCCCTGAAAAATCGGGAACCGGCACGAGCACCTCGCTCGAGGGTAGAGTGACTTGTAGGAACTGACGGTTCGCAGATATTGCTCCCCGTTAGATAATTAGATGCGTAAACGTCGGTTTTTCCAACACTTAGGCTCGAAAACGGCCCGTCGGGGGTCCGGAATGGGAACCGTCCCCCGGAAAAATTCGGAACCGGCACGAGCACCTCGTTGGAGGGTAGAGTGACTTGGTGGAACAGACGGTTCACTAATAGGACTCCCGGTTAGAGACTTAGAGGCGAAAACATCGGATTTTCCAACACTTAGGCTCGAAAACGGCCCGCCGGGGGTCCGGAACTGGAGACGGCCCCCGAAAAAATTGGGAACAGGCACGATCAACTCGCTCGAGGGTAGAGTGAATTGTAGGAACTGACGGTTCGCAGATATGACTCCCGGTTAGATAATTAGAGGCGTAAACGTCGGATTTTCCAACACTTAGGCTCCAAAACGGCCCGTCGGGGGTCCGGATTGGGAATCGGCCCCTGGAAATATTCGGACCGGGCACGAGCACCTCGTTGGAGGGTAGAGTGACTTGTTGGAACAGACGGTTCGCTGATAGGACTCCCGGTTAGAGAATTAGAGGCGAAAACATCGGATTTTCCAACACTTAGGCTCGAAAACGGCCCGCCGGGGGTCCGGAACTGGAGACGGCCCCCGAAAAAATTGGGAACCGGCACGAACAACTCGCTCGAGGGTAGAGTTAATTGTAGGAACTGACGGTTCGCAGATATGACTCCCGGTTAGATAATTAGAGGCGTAAACGTCGGATTTTCCAACACTTAGGCTCGAAAACGGCCCGTCGGGGGTCCGGATTGGGAATCGGCCCCCGGAAAAATTCGGAACCGGCACGAGCACCTCGTTGGAGGGTAGAGTGACTTGTTGGAAAAGACGGTTCGCTGATAGGACTCCCGGTTAGAGAATTAGAGGCGAAAACATCGGATTTTCCAACACTTAGGCTCGAAAACGGCCCGCCGGGGGTCCGGAACTGGAGACGGCCCCCGAAAAAATTGGGAACCGGCACGACCAACTCGCTCGAGGGTAGAGTGAATTGTAGGAACTGACGGTTCGCAGATATGACTCCCGGTTAGATAATTAGAGGCGTAAACGTCGGATTTTCCAACACTTAGGCTCGAAAACGGCCCGTCGTGGGTCCGGATTGGGAATCGGCCCCTGGAAAAATTCGGAACCGGCACGAGCACCTCGTTGGAGGGTAGAGTGACTTGTTGGAAAAGACGGTTCGCTGATAGGACTCCCGGTTAGAGAATTAGAGGCGAAAACATCGGATTTTCCAACACTTAGGCTCGAAAACGGCCCGCCGGGGGTCCGGAACTGGAAACGGTCCCCGAAAAAATCGGAAACCGGTACGAGCAACTCGCTCGAGGGTAGAGTGAATTGTAGGAACTGACGGTTCGCAGATATGACTCCCGGTTAGATAATTAGAGGCGTAAACGTCGGATTTTCCAACACTTAGGCTCGAAAACGGCCCGTCGGGGGTCCGGATTGGGAATCGGCCCCTGGAAAAATTCGGAACCGGCACGAGCACCTCGCTGGAGGGTAGGGTGACTTGTTGGAACTGACGGTTCGCTGATAGGACTCCCGGTTAGAGAACTAGAGGCGAAAACATCGGATTTTCCAACACTTAGGCTCTAAAACGGCCCGCCGGGGGTCTGGAACTTGAAAAGGTTCCCGGAAAAATCGGGAACCGGCGCGAACACCTCGCTCAGGGGTAGAGTGACTTGTAGGAACTTACGGTTAGCAGATATCACTCCCGGTTAGAGAATTAGAGGCGTAAACGTCGGATTTTCCAACACTTCGGCTTTAAAACGGCCCGCCGGGGGTCCGGAACTGGAAAAGGCTCCCTGAAAAATCGGGAACCGGCACGAGCACCTCGCTCGAGGGTAGAGTGACTTGTAGGAACTGACGGTTCGCAGATATTGCTCCCGGTTAGATAATTAGATGCGTAAACGTCGGTTTTTCCAACACTTAGGCTCGAAAACGGCCCGTCGGGGGTCCGGAATGGGAACCGTCCCCCGGAAAAATTCGGAACCGGCACGAGCACCTCGTTGGAGGGTAGAGTGACTTGTTGGAACAGACGGTTCGCTGATAGGACTCCCGGTTAGAGAATTAGAGGCGAAAACATCGGATTTTCCAACACTTAGGCTCGAAAACGGCCCGCCGGGGGTCCGGAACTGGAAACGGCCCCCGAAAAAATCGGGAAGCGGCACGAGCAACTCGCTCGAGGGTAGAGTGAATTGTAGGAACTGACGGTTCGCAGATATGACTCACGGTTAGATAATTAGAGGCATAAACGTCGGATTTTCCAACACTTGGGCTCGAAAACGGCCCGTCGGGGGTCCGGATTGGGAATCGGCCCCTGGAAAAATTCAGAACCGGCACGAGCACCTCGTTGGAGGGTAGAGTGACTTGTTGGAACACACGGTTCGCTGATAGGACTCCCGGTTAGAGAATTAGAGTCGAAAACATCGGATTTTCCAACACTTAGGCTCGAAAACGGCCCGCCGGGGGTCCGGATTTGGAAACGGCCCCCGAAAAAATCGGGAACCGGTACGAGCAACTCGCTCGAGGGTAGAGTGAATTGTAGGAACTGACGGTTCACAGATATGACTCCCGGTTAGATAATTAGAGGCGTAAACGTCAGATTTTCCAACACTTAGGCTCGAAAACGGCCCGTCGGGGGTCCGGATTGGGAATCGGCCCCTGGAAAAATTCGGAACCGGCACGAGCACCTCGCTGGACGGTAGAGTGACTTGTTGGAACTGACGGTTCGCTGATAGGACTCCCAGTTAGAGAACTAGAGGCGAAAACATCGGATTTTCCAACACTTAGGCTCGAAAACGGCCCGCCGGGGGTCTGGAACTTGAAAAGGTTCCCGGAAAAATCGGGAACCGGCGCGAGCACCTCGCTCGGGGGTAGAGTGACTTGTAGGAACTTACGGTTAGCAGATATGACTCCCGGTTAGAGAATTAGAGGCGTAAACGTCGGATTTTCCAACACTTCGGCTTTAAAACGGCCCGCCGGGGGTCCGGAACTGGAAAAGGCTCCCTGAAAAATCGGGAACCGGCACGAGCACCTCGCTCGAGGGTAGAGTGACTTGTAGGAACTGACGGTTCGCAGATATTGCTCCCGGTTAGATAATTAGATGCGAAAAAGTCGGTTTTTCCAACACTTAGGCTCGAAAACGGCCCGTCGGGGGTCCGGAATGGGAACCGTCCCCCGGAAAAATTCGGAACTGGCACGAGCACCTCGTTGGAGGGTAGAGTGACTTGTTGGAACAGACGGTTCGCTGATAGGACTCCCGGTTAGGGAATTAGAGGCGAAAACATCGGATTTTCCAACACTTAGGCTCGAAAACGGCCCGCCGGGGGTCCGGAACTGGAGACGGCCCCCGAAAAAAACGGGAACCGGCACGAACAACTCGCTCGAGGGTAGAGTGAATTGTAGGAACTGACGGTTCGCAGATATGACTCCCGGTTAGATAATTAGAGGCGTAAACGTCGGATTTTCCAACACTTAGGCTCGAAAACGGCCCGTCGGGGGTCCGGATTGGGAATCGGCCCCTGGAAAAATTCGGAACCAGCACGAGCAACTCGCTGGAGGGTAGAGTGACTTGTTGGAACGGACGGTTCGCTGATAGGACTCCCGGTTAGAGAATTAGAGGCGAAAACCTCGGATTTTCCAACACTTAGGCTCGAAAACGGCCCGCCGGGGGTCCGGAACTGGAAAAGGATCCTGGAAAATGGGGAACCGGCACCAGCACCTCGCTCAAGGGTAGAGTGACTTGTAGGAACTGACGGTTCGCAGATATGACTTCCGGTTAGATAATTAGAGGCGTAAACGTCGGATTTTCCAACACTTAGGCTCGAAAACGGCCCGCCGGGGTTCTGGAACTTGAAAAGGTTCCCGGAAAAATCGGGAACCGGCGCGAGCACCTTGCTCGGGGGTAGAGTGACTTGTAGGAACTTACGGTTAGCAGATATGACTCCCGGTTAGAGAATTAGAGGCGTAAACGTCGGATTTTGCAACACTTCGGCTTTAAAACGGCCCGCCGGGGGTCCGGAACTGGAAAAGGTTCCCGGAAAAATCGGGAACTAGCACGGGCACCTCGCTGGAGGGTAGAGTGACTTGAAGGAACTGACGGTTCGCAGATATGACTCCCGGTTAGATAATTAGAGGCGTAAACGTCGGATTTTCCAACACTTAGGCTTGAAAACGACCCGCCGGGGGTCCGGAACTGGAAAAGGTTCCTGGAAAAATCGGGAACCGGCACGAGCACCTCGCTGGAGGGTAGAGTGACTTGTAGGAACTGATGGTTAGCAGATATGACTCCCGGTTAGAGAATTAGAGGCGTAAACATCGGATTTTCCAACACTTAGGCTAGAAAGCGGCCCGCCGGGGGTCCGGAACTGGAAAAGGCTCCCTGAAAAATCGGGAACCGGCACGAGCACCTCGCTCGAGCGTAGAGTGACTTGTAGGAATTGACGGTTCGCAGATATTACTCCCGGTTAGATAATTAGATGCGTAAACGTCGGTTTTTCCAACACTTAGGCTCGAAAACGGCCTGTCGGGGGTCCGGAATGGGAACCGTCCCCCGGAAAAATTCGAAACCGGCACGAGCACCTCGTTGGAGGGTAGAGTGACTTGTTGGAACTGACGGTTCGCTGATAGGACTCCCGGTTAGAGAATTAGAGGCGAAAACATCGGATTTTCCAACACTTAGGCTCGAAAACGGCCCGCCGGGGGTCCGGAACTGGAAACGGCCCCCGAAAAAATCGGGAACCGGCGCGACCAACTCGCTCGAGGGTAGAGTGACTTGTAGGAACTGACGGTTCGCAGATATGACTCCCGGTTAGATAATTAGAGGCGTAAACGTCGGATTTTCCAACACTTAGGCTCGAGAACGGCCTGTCGGGGGTCCGGATTGGGAATCGGCCCCTGGAAGAATTCGGAACCGGCACGAGCACCTCGCTAGAGGGTAGAGTGATGTGTTGGAACTGACGGTTCGCTGATAGGACTCCCGGTTAGAGAATTAGAGGCGAAAGCATCTGATTTTCCAACACTTAGGCTCGAAAACGGCCCGCCGGGGGTCCGGAACTGGAAACGGCCCCCGAAAAAATCGGGAACCGGCACGAGCAAATCGCTCGAGGGTAGTGTGACTTGTAGGAACTGACGGTTCGCAGATATGACTCCCGGTTAGATAATTAGAGGCGTAAACGTCGGATTTTCCAACACTTAGGCTCGAAAACGGCCCGTCGGGGGTCCGGATTGGGAATCGGCCCCCGGAAAAATTCGGAACCGGCACGAGCACCTTGCTGGAGGGTAGAGTGACTTGTTGGAACTGACGGTTCGCTGATAGGACTCCCGGTTAGAGAATTAGAGGCGAAAACCTCGGATTTTCCAACACTTAGGCTCGAAAACGGCCCGCTGGGGGTCCGGAACTGGAAAAGGCTCCCGGAAAATGGGGAACCGGCACCAGCACCTCGCTCGAGGGTAGAGTGACTTGTAGGAACTGACGGTTCGCAGATATGACTTCCGGTTAGAGAATTAGAGGCGTAAACGTCGGATTTTCCAACACTTAGGCTCGAAAATGGCCCGCCGGGGGTCCGGAATGGGAGCCGCCCCCCGGAAAAATTCGGAACCGGCACGAGTACCTCGTTGGAGGGTAGAGTGACTTGTTGGAACTGACGGTTCACTGATAGGACTCCCGGTTAGAGAATTAGAGGCGAAAACATCGGATTTTCCAACACTTAGGCTCAAAAACGGCCCGCCGGGGGTCCGGAACTGGAAACGGCCGCCGAAAAAATTGGGAACCGGCACGAGCAACTCGCTCGAGGGTAGAGTGACTTCTAGGAATTGACGGTTCGCAGATATGACTCCCGGTTAGATAATTAGAGGCGTAAACGTCGGATTTTCCAACACTTAGGCTCGAAAACGGCCCGTCGGGGGTCCGGATTGGGAATCGGCCCCCGGAAAAATTCGGAACCGGCACGAGCACCTCGCTGGAGGGTAGAGTGACTTGTTGGAACTGACGGTTCGCTGATAGGACTCCCGGTTAGAGAATTAGAGGCGAAAACCTCGGATTTTCCAACACTGAGGCTCGAAAACGGCCCGCCGGGGGGTCCGGAACTGGAAAAGGATCCCTAAAAATGGGGAACCGGCACGAGCACCTCGCTCGAGGGTAGAGTGACTTGTAGGAACTGACGGTTCGCAGATATGACTTCCGGTTAGAGAATTAGAGGCGTAAACGTCGGATTTTCCAACACTTAGGCTCGAAAATGGCCCGCCGGGGGTCCGGAATGGGAACCGGCCCCCCGAAAAATTGGGAATCGGGACGAGCACCTCGCTGGAGGGTAGAGTGACTTGTAGGATCTGATGGTTCGCAGATAGGACTCCTAGTTAGAGAATTAGAAGTGAAAATCTACGATTTTCTAACACTTAGGCTTGAAAATGGCCCGCCGAGGGTCCGGAACGGGAAACGGCCTCTGGAAAAATCGGGAACCGGCACCAGCACCTCGCTCGAGTCGAAATTAACTTGCTGGAACTGACGGCTAGTAAATCGGACTCCCGGTTAACGAATTTGACCTAAAAACGTTGGATTCTTAACACTTAGTCTTGAAAATAGGCTGTTGGAGGTTGAAAATGGGAATCGGTCATCGGACAACTCAGAAACTAGCACGGGTACCCCTGTTCAAGGGCAAAGTAACTTGTTGGAATTTACGGTTAGTGAATCGGACTTCTGGTTATCGAATTAGACACAAAAATTGCCCGATTCTCAACACTTAGACTGGAAAATAGGCCGCCGAAAAACTTATATAAAGATATTTATATATATACATGTTTATCTTTCATTTATAATTTAATTCATTGAAAAGATTCTAATGTTGTTTTTTTCATTGCAGATTGATTGACGATTTGCGGTCGGATGCAGACTTTTGGGGGTGTTTTAATTTTTTTTGGTTATTTGTATATGTATATATTGGATATTTATATAGTCTGTATTATTGTTGATTATAATATTTGGTTAATGAGAATGATTAGATGAAAAATGGCGATGATTGTTGGGTAATTTAGTAACTTTTGTTTTAATGTATTTTTCATATTAAATATAGGTAAATGAACAGGTTTACTTCTGATACAGGTGACAGGAAAATTATATAAAAAAAACGAATATTATATTTTTTAAAAAAATTAAAATCAATTTTACCGACGTTTTATTTTCGTCGGTAAAAGTCGATTTATTTTTCGTTTTTCTTTTACCGACGAAAATAAACGTCGGTAAAAGTAGTTTTAATTTTTTAAATTTTGTTTATTTACTTTTACCGACGTTTATTTTCGTCGGCAAAAGTCGTTTTATTTTTTTAGTTTTTCCTATTTATTTTACCGACGAAAATAAACGTCGGTAAAAGTTGCTTTATTTTTTCTTATTTTTTTAGCGACGCAAAAAAACGTCGGTAAATGTTGTTTTATTTTTCCTTTTTAATTTACCGACGAAAATAAACGTCGGTAAAAGTTGCTTTATTTTTACTTCTTATTTTAGCGACGAAAATAAACGTCGATAAAATTAGTTTTCTTTTTCTTTTTTATTTTACCGACGAAACTAAACGTCGGCAAAAGTCATTTTGTTTTAGTTTATTTTTTCCTTTTTTTTACCGACGTTTTTTTTCGTCGGTAAACGTGAAGAAATGTTTTATTTATTTTATTTTTTATTTTGCCGACGAAAATAAACGTCGGTAAAAGTATTTACTAAATTTTTAGAAAACTAAAATAATATTTCCGACTTATTTAAAACGTCGGTAAAATTCAAAAAAGCGTCGGTAAAAGTCTAACTTATTGCCGACGGAAAAATAATTCGTCGGTGAAACTTTTAACTGACATTTTCTTACCGATGTCTGGCCGACGAAAGGAATTTCGTCGGTAAATACTTTTACCGACGTTTTTATGACTTTTGACGACGAAAAAATTCGTCGCTGAAAGTGCAGTTTCTTGTAGTGCCAGTATTAGAAATATATTACAAAGAAGACCCTAAACTTTCAATTACCACAAGTAGGCCCCTCTATCAATATCCATGGATCTATTAAATTAAATATATCCCTTCCAATCTTAGATCCACATCTTATTATCCTTGAGCCCCAATTAATCATAGTGATCATCAGTACCATCCAATTAACTCTTAATCGAGATGGGTGCACACTTACCAATGACAAATCCATTAATTGGTACAATCGGATAATAAAAATAGATTCCATCTTGACCATTGGATGTTCCCACAGTCCTACTACTACGTACCCAAGACACCAAGGTGTTGACCTATAGTTGGCCTCACTCATTAGTGACTCAAAGCAAATGAATAGACAGAAACTTGAGTTCATCAATGTCTCAGGATTGAGAGCCTATTGTTAGAGAATTATGAGAGCAGACCTTAAAATCGAGATAGTATTCCATAAGGCGCATCTCATGGTCCTTCAATACATCCAATGTACCAGCACTATGATCCAGAATCTTATATTCTGATGTTCGAGACAAATCACAGTATCTCATAGTGATCAAAGTGCTGCAACCTTATTGAATAAGATGTCCAATCTCATCACTGGTTGTGAAAATATTTAAGTATAAGATTTGTGACATATGTCTCCCGTATGTGGATCTCATCTATACACATGTTCATATCTAATATACTAATGGGACCCGATTCATCTCATGAACCATTATGTCATATGTATTGGTCATGTGCATTAAGTAATAAAACACTATTCATCTCATGAAATGAAAGCATGATTTTATTGATGAATAAAGAAATTAATCAATTTATTACATCATCTCATGGATTGAATCCATACAATCTAACAAAGACTCCTCGGGAGTTGTGGTCCAGGCGAAAGCGTAGTTTACAACATTTACATATTTGGGGTTGTCCAGCACACGTGCCGAATGTTAAGATGGATAAGTTGTAATCGAAGTCGGAAGTATGCACTTTTATAGGATATCCTAAAGGAACTAAAGGTTTGTTATTCTATAATCCCAGAAAGCAGAAAATGCTTGTCAGCACCAATATGGTTTTTCTGGAGGAAGATTATATGATTAACTGGAAATCTTTAGAAAATGTTATCTTAGAAGAAATTCAAGAGTGATCAATTCCAAATCTGAGTATAACCGAAATTGAAGAAAATCTTCCCATTCTTGACCTAGTAGTTACACTAGTGCCTCATCGTAGTGGGAGAATTGTCAGGCCTCCTGACAGGTTCTCAATTTTGGGAGAGTCTTTCTAGGCGGTCCCGGAAGAACCGGAACAAGATCCATGTAACTATGATGAAGCAATCAATGACATAGATACGGGATGTTGGCAATAAGCTATGAAAGCTGAGATGGAGTCTATGTACTCCAATCAGATTTGGACACTTATGGACTTGGCTGCCAATATTAAACATATTGGTGCAAGTGGGTCTATAAAAGAAATAGAGGACCAGATGGAAGAGTGGAGACCTTTAAGGCCAGGCTTGTTGCGAAAGGATATACTCAGAAAGAGGGTATCGATTATGAGGAAACCTTCTAGCGGTAGCCGTGCTCAAGTCCATTTGGATACTCTTATCCATTGCGGCTCATCTCGATTTCGAGATTTGGCAAATAGATGTTAAGACGGCATTTCTCAACAGCCATCTTGAGGAAGACATCTATTTGATGAAGCCAGACAGTTTTGTAGCTAATAACCAAAAGCAAAGAGTTTGCAAACTGCAAAAATCCATTTATGGACCGAAGTAGGCATCCCGGAGTTGGAACATCCGTTTTGACCAAGCAATCAAGTTATTTGGTTTTTGTCAGAATCCGGATGAGTCATGAGTGTATATGAAAAATGAAGGAGGCAGGGTAGTTTTTCTGGTTTTATATGTCGATGACATCCTTCTCCTTGGGAGTGACATAGGAATGTTGTCAACGGTAAAAGTTTGGGTGGCTAAAACTTTTGAAATGAAGAACTTGGGAGAAGCTAGCTACATCCTAGGGATCAAACTCCATCGAGATAGGAAGAATAGGAGGATAGGCTTATCCCAAGCTGTGTACATAAATAAGGTGCTGGTATGGTTTGGTATGCAAGACTCCAAGAAGGATATCAAACCTTTTAGACATGGAGTGCACCTTTCTAAGGTTCAGTGTCCTAAGACACCTGAGGAAAAGGAGCAGATGAGAGCGATACCATAAGCTTCGGCTATTGGTAGCCTCATGTATGCTATGCTTTGTACTAGACCGGATATTTGTCATGCAGTGGGCTTAGTCAACAGATATCAGTCTAACCCAGGTCCTAACCGTTGGACTGCTGTAAAATGTATTCTCAAATACTTGAGAAGGATTAGAGATTACATGTTGATTTACGGTAGTGATGAGCTGATTCCAGTCAGTTACACAGATTCTGACTTCATGTCAGATAAGGGTTCTAGTAAATCAACCTTTGGATATGTGTTTATGCTTGGCCGCGGAGCTATCTGCGGGGGGAGTATTAAACAGGAATATACAGCCGATTCCACCTCGAAGGCTGAATATGTAGCGGCTTGTGAAGCAGCTAAACAAGTAGTGTTGCTCAAAAGATTCCTTATGGAACTTGGAGTGGTACCTTTGGCGCGACAACCACGCATAGTTTACTATGACAACAGCGGGGCAGTCGCTCAGTCCAAGGAACCTAGGAGCCATAAAAGCCAAAGGCACGTAAAAAGGAAGTATCACTTGGTCAGAGAGATTGTGCAGAGAGGTGACATTGCCATCACCAAGATAGCATCTATGGACAATCTTGCAAATCCCTTTACTAAGCCTTTGACTACCAAAGTCTTTGAGAAACATGTAGACAGGATGGGCATGAGATGCAACCCCGATTGGAATTTAGCCCAAGTGGGAGATTGTTAGTTTATATGGTCTCAATCCAATGGATGATGTAATAAATTAATTTATTTCTTTATTTATCAATATAATCATGCTCTCCTTTCATGAGATGAATGTTGTTTTATTATTTACTTGCATAGAACCAATACGAATGACATAATGGTTCATGAGATGAACCGGAGTCCACAAGTATATTAAATGTAATACATGCGTGTGGATGAGATCCACATATGGGAGACATGTGTCACAAATCCTATATTTAAAATTGATTCACAATCGGTGATGAGATTGGGCATCTCATCTAATAAGGTTGCAGCACTTTGATCACTATGAGAGAGTGTGATTTGTCTCGATCATCAGAGTGTAAGACTTTGTATTATTGTGCTGGTACATTAGATGTATTGAAGGACCATTAGAAGCACCTTATGAAAAACTGTCTTTATTTTAAGGTCTGCTCTTATAATTCTCTAGCAATGGGCTCTTAATCCTGAGACATTAATGAACTCAAGTTTCTATTTGTTCATTTGCTTTGAGTAGCCAATGAGTGTGGCCAACTGTAGGTGAACACCTTGGTGTCTTGGGTATGTGGTAATAGGACTGTGGGAACATTCAATGGTCAAGATGGAATCTATCTTCATTATCCCCTTGTGCCAATTAATGGATTTATTATTGGTAAGCGCGTACCCATCTCAATTTAGAGTTAATTAAATGGTACTGATGATCATTGTGATTAACTGGGTCTCAAGGATAATAAGATATGGATCTAAGTTGGTGGGACAAGTTTTATCCAATTGATCCATGGATATTGATGGAGGGGCCTACTTGTGGTAATAGGGAAGTTTAGGGTCTTCTTGTAATTTATTCCCAAGACTGGAGTGTAGTTGCATTTATATAGTGGAGTTATATGTAATTAACTGTGGGCCTGGATTGCACATGAGATGTGGGGTTAGGGTGTTCTAGTTGGAGCCAGCTTTCTATGGAATCCCTAGTGGTCCCCACGTGAGCCCAATTATTAGATCATTACTAATTCTACTTGAACTCAAAAGGAAAAGAAATAGAAAGTTACTATTTTTATTGAAAGTGCGACTTCTAATAGTGGTAATAGTAAGTTACTAATTGTTATGGAAGTGAGGCTTCTAATAATAATTAGAAAGAAGAAAGTTACTAATTCTTATGGAAGTGAGACTTCTATTATTAATTAGTAAGAGGAGGTGGCTTTATGCTATGAATAGAGGAGTTAAGGGAGGTGGACGTGCTATGCATATCCATATCTTAGAATTCACGCCCAACACCCCTTGTGCAAGAGTTGCACACTCCCACTCTTATCTCTCTCTTCTAGTTTCTATTCTAGTTTCCTTAGAGCTTCTAGTTGGTTTCTATTGGAGATTCCGCCATTCTCCTTGAGAATAGAGATTTGAAGCTGGTCATAGTATGGAAGATAGTTAAGTCTTGGAGATCCTAATTTGCTACAAAGAAGAGTTCTTGATCAAACAAGTTGTCTTCTCCATTAGAGCACAACGAAGATCTAAATGTATAATCTACTTGTATCTTGTGAAGTTTTATGGTTGCTTGTTGGCTTCTATTTACTATCTTGGAGATGGTGTTTTACTGATCTTGATCATGAGTTTCATGTTCTTGGATCCTGGATGTGGTTTATGGCTTTATGGGTACTTGATCCCTGAGTCAAGTGGGTCAAAGGTTTTGAAAACCTATTCACGAGGCCCACCTACTTCCAACATTGTGAACATGGAAATGTTGTAGAAAAAGATGAGATGGACTGGGAAGGATGGGCTTGATGGAGTCACGCAAGTATAGGTTACCCGATCTAAGAAAGAAAATTAAAGAAGAGACATAATAACAATTGGCAAAGTTAGATTTCTTTATTGATCATCGGACAAGGTACATAGCTTGTGAAAACCAATGATGGAACGCGCTCCGAGGCGCCGTGGGGCGGCTACCGGGGTCGGCGGAACGTAGGAGTCCGTCGGGTCCGGCCCTTTCGCGCCCTGGCGGGCCCTGAAGCGTGCATCAACATTTCTTTTATGTGGGTGTGCCAGATTTTCTATTTTACTTGGAATTGCAAGTAGTAATCCGGAGATCAACCTTCGCAAGTAAAAAGGAAATCAACTTCTTTCAAGTTTTCCATTGCACAAATATTTAAGAAAAGAGACATTTTCTTAATTTGCCGTGAAAGGCGATTTTGTTTGGCATTTATAGCCGATTTTGGCGTTTATAGCCGATTTACAATTCTTATCAATAATGAAAGACAAGAGTTGTGATTTTTGTCTCTTTAGAAAAATACAAATTACAATGAAAAGCAAGAAAAGGAAGATCTAACTTTTCAGGAGATTGTGGGGGACTCGTTCAGATTGACGGTCGCAAGCCATGGATGGGCTTCGCCATCATCCATGCAGATGAGAACAGAAGATGCTCTTGATTCGCTTGGCTTGGCTATAACCTCAGGTTTTTAGAGGACAAAGACCAAGAGAAGGTCCTATGTCCAATAAAAAGCTAAGTAGACGGGCTGAAAAGCCACGTCTAAGCCATTGGAGGCAGCAGGAGAAGGCAAGGACCTTGGGGGGGGGGGGGGGGGGGGGGGTGCCCCCCAAGGGACTTTTGTCACCTTGTAGTGGTGGCCGGTGCAGAACTTCAGCAGAGTTTTTTCTCTCTTTTTTCTTTCTCTCAGATCTCTTTCTGATCTTTTTTTTCTGATCCTCTGATTTTCTCCTCTTTTTTCTGATCCCGATTTCAATGGAATGCTCTCCTATTTATAGGCTTTTGGTAGCCATTTAGGAGGGTTTATGAGCCTTAATGGCTTTAATGGGAGGAGTTACAAGATTTATTTCTTGATTTTGTAACTCCTTTTTCCTTGAATCTGATTGGCCGATGGAGATTAAGGGCTTTTAATCACCTTAATTACCATAATGGGAGGAGTTTCATGGTTTAAATGCCATGAATCAATTGACTTGTAACTCCCAAATGCTTGCTTCTGATTGGGCCGTCCAAAGAAATGAATTAATGACTGCAATAAAGCTAGTCAATTAACCACATTAATTGGTCGCCGAGCAGTCGAAGAGTCGCGGGCCGTGCCGTGTCTTCTGGAATTCTTCTGGCGATGATCATCGATGGATCTACATGCTGATCGACATCGGATGAACATGTAACTTCAGACATTGATAGCTAAGAGTGGGCCGGTGACATCTGTCTTGTCGATTTCACGATCGGTCGGACAGAAAGTGCACTTTCTTGGTCGACCGGTTGGCGATCTTAGAGCGATCAATGATGATTTTATGCTTTTAGAGGTTGACCCGTGATTTTGACGGATGTCAGAGGATATGAGTCAATTTCAAGCACTAAAAATCACATTTTCAGGAAACCACAGGGGCCAAAGTGCGCGAAACGCGAAAAAAGACGGAAAAACGGGTCACCGGCGGAAAATCCGGTGACCCGGACCTCCATGGTCGCCGGCGACCATGGGCCATGGTCGCCGGCGACCATGGACCGGCGACCATGGGCCATGGTCGCAGGGGCCTGCGACCATGGGCCATGGTCGCAGGGGTCTGCGACCCTGGGGGATTTTTCCCCTTCGGAGCCCGTTTTGCGGTCGTTTTGAGGTCTTTTTCGTCGCCGTTTTCTTCTGTATTTTTCTTGACATTTCTTCTCATTTATTGGCTTGATTTCCCTGTAGAAAACTTGATGAGAATCCTTGCATTTTTAGAGTGCAAAGTTTCCAATTTTCCGGGAAAGCCGAAGACTTTGTCGCGTAGAGCTGCTGATTTTCCGCCAGAAGCTGAAACTTGGTCAAACGATGTCGGAATGACCTGAAATTTGAGGTGAAGCCTCCTGAGCAATAAATAAGACCAACCATAGGCTTTTGTTTGAGTTTTGAAGCCGTTTGGGGTCCCGTCGATGCTTCACTTGATTTTGCTGCGGGGAAAATGCCGAGCTTTGATATGTGGTCAAACGATGTCCGATTGACCTGAAATTTGACGGGGGGCCTATTGGAGTCATTTTGAGACGTTCCATGGGCTCCGTTTTGGATGTCATGGTCCCGGGTTGCTCCGCCGCCGGTAGGCTTGATTTTCTCTCGGAGCATCGAAACCTGGTCAAACGTTGTCAGAATGACCTGAAATTTGACGTGCAGCCTTTTAGAAGCATGTTGAAGCCACTCATGCACTTGGTTTGATGAGCGAAGGCTTCGGTGGTTCCCGCCGCCGGGAGGCTTGATTTTGCTGCTCGAGCATTGATGGAGGGTCAAACGTTGTCGGTTTGACTTGAAATTTGGCATAGAGCCCTTTTGAGACATGCTGGAGTCATCTGTAGGCTCTGATCGAAGTTTTGACGTCTCCGATGATGTCGCCCCCGAGAGCTCTCGTTTAGCTGTCGGAGAAGCGAAGTTAGGCCAAATGTTGTCGAAATGGCCCGAAAGTTCATGTGTACTCTTCTCTTGGCTATCTTGAAGGATCTTGCAGTTTTTGTTTGATTCTGACAAGATTTGAATTTTTGGAGAAATTGCATTGCCTATTTATGGCAGGTTGCGACTCCATGCAGCTTTCTTGATGTTGAAGAGGCAAAGTGACATTTTTGGTGTCAACAACCAATGAATCTAGGTCGACACTAAGTGATATGTCCACAAAATTGGGTAAAAAAGCCATCATTTCATGTGCATTTGTGGACTTAGTTTGGACCAATTGCATCATAATTTAATGATTTCATGCATATGAGCATAAATTGGGAATTTCAGTCAAAATCAGTAAAAAACCATTAATCTTGCATGAATTTGTAGAGTTGGTAGTTTCCATCGCCCCTAGATCCCACCAATTAGACTCTAAGCATTGTGGCCCCATTGCATTAATTTATTAGGTATAAACTGCATTAGGTAGGCCCCATGCATAGCATGCATAGTATTTTATTTAATTCACTACTAGTGATTTAGTTATTTCATCTTTGTAGGAAATTGTCATGCAAGGGGGCCCACACTGAGAGACAAATTGGAAAAAGAATAAAAGAAGAAAAAAGAAAGAAAGAAAAGAGGGAAACAACACCCCACACTGGGTGTGAATCCCCATGCACGCCAAGTGATAGGGTGGGTCCCGTAGTTGCCGCACAAGTTGAGATAATACTCTCTTCCGTTTCCAAGAATTAGAAACCTCCTTCCTCTCTTACCAAGATTCAAATTCCAAACTAAGGAAGAAGATTTATATGTGAAATCATAGATAGAGTCATAGTTGGAAAGCTCTCCCAGAAAGATTTGACTCAGCCAAAGAGATAGAGTCCATTGCAAATCAAAAATCAAAAGTCAATCTCGTTTTCCTCAGAACAACCTATCATAAAATGGCCATAACTGTCAGTCTGACCGGTGAATCGGTGAAATTTACCTATTGTTGGAAAGCTTATTTAGAGTAGATGTTGGTAGAGCCCAAGATCATGCAAATTAGAGCTAAATTGATCAAGTTATTGGCTAAAAAAATTTCACATATATATTTTAGGCAGGATTGTAATTAAATCCACACCAATGATAACTCATCTCTCCATTGCATGAGAAGATCTCTGACGGGGTCCCACTAATGGAAGATCTGCATAGCAAAGAAGTTAAGATTAGCAAGAGATCAATCTGTTGACACCAAAAATGTCACTTTGCCTCTTCAACATCAAGAAAGCTGCATGAAGTCGCAACCTGCCATAAATAGGCAATACAACTTTTCCAAAAAATCAAATCTTGTCAGAATCAAACAAAAACTACAAGATCCTTCAAGACAGCCAAGGAAGGAGTACACAAGGAGTTTCGGGCCATTTCAGAATCATTTAGCCTAACTTCGCTTCTCCGACAGCTAAATTGGCGCTCCCGGCGGCAATATCATCGGAGACGTCAAAACTTCGATCAGAGCCTACGGATGACTCCAGCATGTCTCAAAAGGGCTCCATGCCAAATTTCAAGTCAAACCGACAACGTTTGACCCTTCATCAATGCTCGAGCAGCAAAATCAAGCCTCCCGGCGGCGGGAACCACCGAAGCCTTCGCTCATCAAACCAAGTGCATGAGTGGATTCAACATGCTTCCAAAAGGCTGCACGTCGAATTTCAGGTCATTCCGACAACGTTTGACCAGGTTTCGACGCTCCGAAAGAAAATCAAGCCTACCGGCGGCGGAGCTCCCCGGGACCATGGTTTCCAAGACAGAGCCTGTGGATCACCTCAAAATGACTCCAATAGGTTCCCTATCAAATTTCAGGTCAATCGGACATCGTTTGACCGCACATCAACGCGCGGCATCTCCCTCGCGGCAAAATCAAGTCTACTGGCAACGGGACCCCAAACGGCTTCAAAACTCAAACAAAAGCCTATGGTTGGTCTTATTTATTGCTCAGGAGGCTCCACCTCAGATTTCAGGTCATTCCGACATCGTTTGACCAAGTTTCAGCTTCTGGCGGAAAATCAGCAGCTCTACGCGACAAAGTCTTCGGCTTTCCCGGAAAATTGGAAACTTTGCACTCTAAAAATGCAAGGATTCTCATCAGGTTTTCTACAAGGAAATCAAGCCAATAAATGAGAAGAAATGTCAGGAAAAATACAGAAGAAAACGGCGACGAAAAAGACCGCAAAACGGACCAAAAAGGGGAGAAAAACCCCCAGGGTTGCAGCCCGCGACCCTGGCCCAGGGTCGCCGGCGACCATGGATGTCCGGGTCACCGGATTTTTCGCCGGTGACCCGTTTTTTCCGTCTTTTTTCGCGTTTCGCGTACTTTGGCCCCTGTGGTTTCCTGAAAATGCGATTTTTAATGCTTCAAATTGACTCATATCCGACGACGTCTCAGATCCACCGTCAAAATCATAAAATCATCATTGATCGCTCCAAGATCGCCGACCGGTTGACCTAAAAAGTGCTCTTTCTGTCCGACCGATCGAGAAATCGACAAGACAAATGTCACCGGCCCGCTCTTAGCTCTCAATGTCTGAAGTCACATGTTCATCCGATGTCGATCAGCATGAAGATCCATCGATGATCATCGCCAGAAGAATTCCAGAAGACACGGCACGGCCCACAACTCTTCAACTGCTCGGCGACCATTTAATGCAGTTAATTGACTAGCTTTATTGCAGTCATTAATTCATTTCTTTGGACGGCCCAATCAGAAGCGAGCATCCAGGAGTTACAAATCAATTAAGTCATGGCATTCAAGCCATGAAACTCCTCCCATTATGGTAATTAAGGTGATTAAAAGCCCTTAATCTCCATCGGCCAATCAAATTCAAGGAAAAAGGAGTTACAAAATCAAGAAATAAATCTTGTAACTCCTCCCATTAAAGCCATTAAAGCCCATAAAAGCTCTCCTAAATGGCTACCAAAAGCCTATAAATAGGAGAGCATTCCATTGAAATCGGGATCGGAAAAAGACGAATGGAAAAGCGAAGATCGAAAGGTGCAGAAAATCCCGAATTCCAGACAGACAGAGTCTAGAGAAAGAGAGAAAATTCTGCAGAAATTCTACATCAAGCACCCCTACAAGGTGACAAAAAGTCCCTTGGGGGGTACTCCCCCCCAAGGTCCTTGCCTTCTCCCGCTGCCTCCAATGGCTTAGACGTGGCTTTTCAGCCCATCTACTTAGCTTTTTATTGGACATAGGACCTTCTCTTGGTCTTTGTCCTCTAAAAATCTGAGGTTATAGCCAAGCCAAGTGAATCAAGAGCATCCTCTGTTCTCATCTGCATGGATGATGGCGAAGCCCACACATGGCTTGCGACCGTCAATCTGAACGAGTCCCCCACAATCTCCTGAAAAGTTAGATCCTCCTTTTCTTGCTTTTCATTGTAGTTTGTATTTTTCTAAAAGAGACAAAAATCACAACTCTTGTCTTTCATTATTGATGAGAATTGTAAATCGGCTATAAATGCCAAAATCGGCTATAAATGCCAAACAAAATCGCCTTTCACGGCAAACCAAGAAAATGTCTCTTTTCTTAAATATTTGTGCAATGGAAAACTTGAAAGAAGTTGATTTCCTTTTTACTTGCGAAGGTTGATCTCCGGATTACCACTTGCAATTCCAAGTAAAATAGAAAATCTGGCACACCCACACAAAGAAATGTTGATGCACGCTTCAGCCCCCCGGGCGCGAAAGGGCCGGACCCGACAGACTCCCACGTCCGCCGACCCCGGTAGCACCCTCGGCATTGGAGCGCGTTCCATCAAGCTGGCACACCCGGTGGGACTCGTTCATTTGAGAACACGGTGCTCGGAAATGAAATATTTGCATATCATACTTTTTGCTCTATGCTTATACTTCTTTTCCGGATGCCTTGGCTACTTTCTAGCTGGTAGCCTATGTTGGATTTTGCATCCTAAAAAAAAATGAGATGGGATTTTTTTGGAAATTTCTATTTTGAGTTTGTTTCCACTCTTTCTCTTTTCAAAAAAAAAAAAAAAAAAATCAGTTTTCTTAGTTTGAATTCAAAATTGAGAAACTTTGCTCCTATCCTATCGTTCTTTGGTGCTTGCAGAAATGTTGAGCCTGTTCGACTAAGGTTTTGGGCCATCGTTTCTCTTCTATGAGTTCATTAGAAAAAAAAATTAATAAAAAATCAAAAAAATCAATTTCTCGTTTTGGATTCAAAATTGAGAAACTTTGATCCTTTCTCTTCTGGGCATGTGTGCTCGCGGAAATCGTTGAGCCCGTGTTCGGATCGGGGATTGGGCCATCGTTTCTCTTCGATGAGTCTACCAGGGATCTAAAAAAAAATTTAATAAATAAATAAAAAGACATAGACCACTAAGGTTAAACCAATTGCATTCTTTGATCACGATTGATTCAAGAAAAGCCTTGTCCAGAGTGTGGAGACAGCTTGACTGTTCTAGGCAAGGGTCCTCCAAACGGGTTCATTAAGTAATCCTACCCTTACCTGGGGGCAATTCTATCAATTGAGGTTTTATAAGACCGGGTTAGGAGGCCTATGTGTACTCTCTAGTCTTTAAATCTTAAAAAATTTAAAAAAAATCAAAATAAAAAAAAATTAAAAAAAAGATTTTCAAAAAAAAAATCTTAAACAAAAAAAATCAAAATTAAAATAAAAAAATAAATAAAAAAAAAGATTTTCAAAAAAAAAACTTAAAATAAAAAATCTTCAAAAAAAATAAAAATAAATAATCTTAAAAAAAAAACATATTTTTTTTTAAAAAAAATAATAAAATAAATAATAAAATAAAAAAAATCATTTCAGAAAAAAAAATCTTCAAAAACTCGTCACTTTTGATTTCAGATCTGAGAAATTTTGGTTTCTTCTTTTCTGAGCACTGGCGCTCGCGGAAATCGCCGAGACCGTGTTCAGGTTGGAATACCATTTGCTCTCCTTGATGGAACCAATCTTGACATTTCAAAAAAAAAAAACTCGTCACTTTTGGATTCAGATTCGAGAAATTGTGGTCTCTTTCCTTCCGAGTACTGGCGCTCGCGGAAATCGTTGAGCCCGTATTTGAATCGGAATGCCACCTGCTCTCTTTGACGAATCCATTTCTGACCTTTCAAAAAAGAGAATCCCATCTCATGGATGCGATCTCCAACATTTGTGCCTAGCAATACTGGTACGCCCTTTCAGGGTCTACTGTATCTGTGACAGGCACATTTGTAACTCCTACCTTATATTCTTCTTATCTCGAGCAAGCTCCGCTTCTCGATAAGTCGAATTTAGGTATACAATTGCTTCTAGCAGTCATTGGAACGCTCATTTCGAGCCTACCATGCTTGCAACCAGAACAATTGTACCCTCTATGGCTTTTTGCCTTCTTCATATTGCTTGGGTCATGTCCCTTGAGCGATTTGAAAAGCCAAAATCATAGAATTCCCCATTTATGATCATCATATTCTTGTGATTACTAATGGATGTGGTCTTGTTTCAGAAATTTTGAAACTAACAATGGCAGCTTCACTGATCATCACCTTCGATGAAAACAAGCACCAACTCATGCTTCAACAGAAGCAAACCGAGCGTACTTACAAGCGCCCTGCTAGCTGCCGAAGCGTCAACTCCCTCGGCAACTCTCCGAACTCCGGGTCGACCTCGACTCCCCGGACCATCGTCTTCGGGACACTGGGACCATTCCCACTTCCCGAAGAAGAAACCGCTCCTACCAAAAAGCAGAAGATCGCCTCTCAACGTGTCACTCCCGTGACATCAAAGGCGAGCGCCCAAAAGCCCGAAGCCCGCGGCACCCCCGTGAAGCCTCGACCCACAAACAACCAGGTCTACCCTAAGACTTGGTCTCCAAGACCTTCCCCAAAACAAAGAAGGTCTCAAACCTCCACCAAGCCAGCATACCTGGCCCCACTCAAAAAGAACCAGTTCTACCCTCTTGCCTACATGAAAGAGGAGAGACCCATCTCCAACTTGACTCCCAAGTCAACCCAGCATGAACCGGCTTGCTCCCACAAGCCCAAAATCAGATCATGCATCACTAGGCCTCTATAAACACCTGCTAAGGCCTACACTCCTTCGGTTCGACCCTTTATCTCTACAGTGGCCGAACTTGAAAAATTCAAAGCTTCGTTGCAACAGGCAAAGGACCGGGTCCGGATCCTGTCCTTGCCTAGCTACAAAGAAGACAGGCTCGGCTACTGCGCCCGAGGGAGCACATCCTTCATCGTCAGAGCCCAGCCAGAGCTGACTGAAGCTCAAATCGCTCGTCGAGCACGCCGCCGTGCGTCATATCGACAAAAGAGACTAAAGAAGCAACGGACCCAGCCTCCTACACTTCAAGTCTCCCACAAATGGGTCGAAAAAGAAAGACCCGACCAAGTTGCTGCCGTCCATATGGTTGGAAAAACCAGAAGACGCCAAAAGTCAGCATAAAAAATCCATGTCCGACGTCCGGTGACCCGTAGCGTCACCAGGACACGAAGACATCCCGAAGAATCTCCTGCCCCTTCAAGTCTAGGACGGGAGAGTAATCCTTCATCAAGCTCTTCATCAAAAAGAATGAGCCCCAGCTCAGTCACCAGGACGGTTTCTTCGTTTGAATCCCGAGGAATGAACGTCCTGGTTACAAATTCTGAGCCACCACCTCAGAATCCACCTCAAGATGATGCGCTCACACGCATCCAGCAGTTGGAACAAGGCCAGCAGAGGATTGAAACTCTGATGGAAAACCTTCTCCTTGTTGTCCAAAATCAGGTGAACAATGAGCCTCCTCCGAATCATCGCAATGACGAGGAGAATCGTGAAGAAAATGAGTCACGCGCCCTTACCAAAAAGGACGTAGACAGTATCCTCGCCAAAACAAAAGAAGAGGATATACTCAAGGAGCATGGGATCAAGCCACCATATCCTTTATGGATGGACTCGGTCCCGTTCCCCACAAAATTCAAACATCCTACTCTCCAAACATATACGGGGAAAGGATCAGCCAGACAGCACGTCATCCACTTCAAGATTTTGACGGGAGCTATCGCGGATCAAGATGCACTCAAGATCCGCCTCTTTGCAAGTACCCTAAAAGGTACGGCCTTCTATTGGTACTCCACTCTTCCGGAGGACTCCATCCAGAACTGGGCCATGCTAGAGACACGCGTCCTGACCCACTTCAAAGGTGAGGATCATCCTGTTACCATGGCACAGCTCTGCAGCCTAAAACAGGGAGAGAATGAGTCGACTTATGACTTCATTCACAAGTGGAAAGCAATGGCGTACAAATGCTCAGATGTACTGCCACAAGCGTCGCTAGTCGACATCTGCCGTAACAACATGAGAGCCAGAATACGCTCCATGATCATCGGCAACAAATCAAAAAACCTGGGAGAACTCCTGGAAGCTTCTATGGAAGCTGAAACGGTGATTAAAGACCTCAACAGTCAGAAGTCATCAAGAAAAGAGCCAACCGCCATTGCAACCTCTAAACCAAAGAAGAAAGAGGTCCTCAATGTACAAACCAAGTCAGCTCCTCAGCAACCAAAGAAAGCTGAAAACAGAGCTGCAGGTAAGAGACCTGAACTCTCTGATGCCTTCAAAGAGCGAGTAGAAAAGAAATACCTGTTCGATGAAGATGTTGACGAAATCTTCGGGGCTCTCGTGGCAAACGGCAAGCTCACCTTGCCTGAACCCAAAAGACCGGGCGATGTTGGCAAAACCAACGATCCTCGGTACTGTCCATACCACCAGATGGTCTCGCATCCTCTCAATCAATGCTTTGTTGTGAGAGAGAAGATAAACGAGATGTGGAAAAACGGAGTCATCACCTTTGACAAAAACTATGGGACTGCCTCCGTCAACATGGTGTCATGTGGATAAACACCAAAATCACCGAAGAAGAAGATCACTACTTCCTTCATGGTGATAAACATAATTCAAGCGTCCGAGGAGCTGGTTCCTTTCCCGTCACCGGACGGACAACCTATATGGGTACATCCCGATCTCCTGGAAGATGAAAACTGGGAGATCGTAAAAACAAAGCCGACAGCTCAACAGCGAAGGCAGGCTAGGAAACATCTCCTCAGGCTCAAACGGCAAGAGAAGACCCAGCCAAAACAAGAAGTCAATGAAAAGGCAGAGGCCTCCTCTATCACTTCACTCGGGGCAACAGAAACGTCCCTTCCAAAGACTTCAAAGGCGGTAAGAAACTTCACTCTCAGTGATTTCATGCCACCTCGATTCAAAAAAGAAGCTATGCAGGGGGCATCATACTCTTGCAACTCGGTAGTTGGATTCTCCATTGATGGATACGAGTCCAGCGACACCGATGATGGATTCGAGCCCAACTACACCGGCGAGTGGGAGGAATCTCTTGAAACAGGAGAGTATCTCTCCGACAAAGAATGGGTTCCTGAAACTCACCTTATGCCAGTAATCTGGTATAACCCCTTACAGCCACAAGGATCCTGGTCTGATGATGAGGAAGACCAAGAGGCTGTACAAGAAAAAGTTGTTGAGCCAGCACCCGTCGTTGCTCCAGTGGAAATCAACCATGTTGAGTCACAAAGAGCAGACGAAGAAGAAGATTTGGCTCCCATGCCTGATCTTGAAGAATATGCGAGGATCTTGCAGCATCTCGCTCTAGAACAAGAGCAAGACCGCGTCAACGAGATTCCTCACAATCCAGAGCCGGAAGTCCCTGAAGCCCACCAGGTACCTCCTCCCTCAACTCCTGAAAATGGAGAAAATTGTTGGGTAGACGATCCTCTTACATCTGAGGATGAGTCTGACTCCGAGCAGACAACGTCTCCTTTAAGAGCTGCCTGTAATGTGATAATTCGGGATTATAGCTTTTCCGATGCATCATCTGATGAGATCACTTACACACCGGCGACACCTAGCACCATATCTTCTGGGGCTACCTCGTCTCGCGTGACTTTCACAGAGATGACACCCTCTCAGGCTTCGTCCCCTGAGACTATGACTTCAGAACTCACGCTCTTCCCAACTCATCATCATGAAGAAAACCCAACTTGGGGTGATGGATGGGTCAACGAAGAAGAAAAGCTGCTAGATGCTGTTCAGGACTTGCTCCCGGAAAATGCTCCATGCAACACAATCACTGAGGATGGCAATTTTGCTGCAGACGCATCCTTAGTAAATGAGAAACGACAGCCTCTTGATCCTGAGGACAATCTTCCAAGCGAAGACCCTTCTCAAGAAGCTTTCGAAGTTGGTAGAGGCACCCGCTCGGGCCGGGACTACCACAAAAATTACAACCAATCTTCCTTTACTTATGTAAATCCTTCGGGAAAAGATGTTGTAAGCGCCCCCAGTGGCAACAATGATGAACACGCGGGCCCTAAGGAGGCTTTCAAGTATGACTTGGTTGAGCACTTCAAACACATACCTGCACGTCTTCACATCCTAGACTTATTGCGAATGTCTCCATGCACTCGTGATAATCTCATCTCAGAATTACAAAAACTGAATGAGGATGTCGACAAACATGCCCCACAAGTCCTCCAAATTGAAATGGACTACCGGGTCAAAAACTCTGAAACTTCCTCAAAGGGAGAAAAGAAAACTGAGGGATCATGCATTCAATGCCTCTCGGTGCAAAAAGCAGCCAGTGCAACCATCGCCTTCACAAAGGACGACCTCCTACTTGGCGAAGCAAGGCACAACCAACCCCTGTACTTCACAGGGTACATCAAAGAAATACCGATAAATAGAGTTCAGATTGACCCAGGTTCTGCACTCAACCTCATCTCCACTTCGGCTCTCGAAGAGTTGGGCATCCCACCCAGCAAGCTAAGCCACACATCTGTATCTATCTTTGGATACGATGGGAGTACTCAAAGGCCTATCGGCAAAATCAGGTTCAAATTGCAGATCGGTGATCTTATCTCTGAAGTCACTGTGTATGCAATAAAAACCCCTTCATGCTACAACATCCTTCTCGGACGCCCCTGGATACACGAGAATGGTGTTGTCCCTTCAACTCTACATCAATGCATCAAGTTCGTCGGCGACGACGGCATGGTACATCGAGTGTTTGCAGACAGAAGACCCTTCAAAGGAAAAGAAGTCCACTTAGCAGACTCCCAAATGTATGAAGGCGGAAAAGAAGAAAAAGAGGAAATAGCACCCTTTGCTGAAAATCTCCGGAAAGATAAAGGCAAGGCTCCTCAAAAATTACCGGAAGAAAACAAACCCTCCGGCAAATTAGAAGAGAGTAGTCAATCGCCCTTCGTCATCTCCCTCAAGAATTCAAAACCTTTGGTCATCACGACTAAAGTGAAGAAGGCGAAACAAAAGTCTGGGGGCAAATTTGTTGTTTCTCTCGTGTCTATCATGCAAGACACAGACTCGGACTCAGAGCCAGAAAACGATGCATCGTCAAGCCAAGCTGACGCTCAGCAAGTTCAGCCTGCTCTCACTCCGATGGAGACACCTGCTGATGTAGAAGATCCTACGTCTGCTACCTTTGTTGTTCCGGCAACATCACCAAAGCAAAGACCGATCTTCTTTCATAGATCGGATGCTTCTTCATCAAGTTCCTTGCTTAAACCTTTCCAAAACGAAGGTATGCCTCAACTATCTCTATATAGTCCTGTGGCACAAGCTATCATGAAGAAAATGGGCTTTGATGCTCAAAACCCAGTCGGTTTGGGAGAAAGACGCGGTATTCTCACGCCATTGGGGCCCGCCTTGACCAAAAGCCAGCTGGAAGATTGGAGACTCTACGGTCATGTAGAAAAGTCTTCATTTGAGTTAGGGTATGATCCCGACACTCCTCTGAGACAGTTGACACAAAAGCTTAAAAGTCGTTTTACCGACCAAGCCCCAACATCTTAAGTCCATGAAGACATCGGTCTCCCTGGATATCTCTTTAAAGAGTTACCTGACAAAGATCCAGGAAGCTCATCCAATTGGTACGATTTCTCTGATGATAAAGAGGAATCGTCCGATAACACAGACTTGTGCTACTCTGACCCAGAAAAGCCCTCGTCTCCAAAAGAAGTACCTTACTTCGACCCAATTTCAACAGGCAATTGGGACCATCTCATAGCAAGCCTTGAGAAGATCACCAATCAAGAAGACCCGTGGAAAGGAACAAACCCTCGGTCTACAAATGCCCTTGGAATCCCAGAAGGTTTCGTTGAGCTGGAAGCCTCCGAAAATATTGTGGAGGAACCACCTTCGAACCTTCTAACAGAAGATCCTGTTGAAAAGATAGACTTGGGAACACCAGATAACCCACGTCCTGTATTCATAAGCAAGAATATAACGGATGATGAGTTACCCGAGTATATCGCTTTTCTTCGTGAGTTCGTTGATTGCTTTGCATGGTCCTACGCTGAAATGCCTGGTTTAGACCCCAAAGTAGCAGTCCACAAACTCAATCTTCAAGAAGACATCAAGCCTGTCAAACAAGGCCAAAGAAGATTCCGTCCAGATGTGATGAATAAAATTGAGCAAGAAGTTCAAAAGCTCAAAAGCGTCGGCTTCATCCGTGAGGAACAACATCCAGAATGGTTGGCCAACATTGTCCCCGTGACAAAGAAAAATGGGCAGATCAGGGTCTGTATTGACTATAGAGACCTGAATGGCGCTTGCCCTAAAGATGAATTCCCGCTCCCCATACCGGAGGTGATGATTGACAATACCTGCGGATTCGAGCGAATGACATTCATGGATGGCTTCTCTGGCTACAATCAGATAAAGATGCATCTTGAAGATGAAAAGTACACTTCATTTCGGACTCCATTTGGCGTATATTGCTATACTGTCATGCCATTTGGTCTGAAAAATGCTGGTGCCACATATCAGAGGGCTATGATGAAAATATTCCAAGATATGCAACACAAGACGGTCGAATGTTACGTTGATGACCTCGCCGTCAAAAGCAAAAGAAAAGAAGACCATCTCAAAGATCTTCGAGAAGTCTTCCTCCGACTTCGCAAACATAAACTGCGGATGAATCCTCTGAAATGCTTCTTCGGCGTCTCGTCGGGTAAGTTCCTTGGATTCCTAGTTCGGAAAGCCGGAATAGAACTTGACCCCATCAAAGTCAAGGCTATTCTAGAAATGCCCCCTCCAAGAACCTTAAGGGAACTAAAAGGGCTTCAAGGGAGATTGGCTTACATCAGACGGTTCATCTCCAACCTTTCGGGGAAGTGTCGTCCATTCTCTCTATTGATGAAAAAGGGTGTAAACTTTGTCTGGGATGCTGACTGTGAAGCCGCATTTCAAGATATCAAGTCATACCTAACCAAACCTCCAGTGTTAGCTGCTTCTACCACTGGGAAACCATTCATCTTGTACACAAGGGCCCTTGATCACTCTCTGGGTGCTCTACTTGCACAAGAAAATGATGAAAGAAAAGAAGCTGCTCTATACTACCTCAGCCGCATGCTAGTAGGTGCAGAGCATCGCTACTCTCCAGTCGAAAAGGAATGCCTTGCAGTGATGTTCGCCGTACAAAAGCTACGTCACTATCTGCTTTCCAACACAGCCTACCTGGTCTCGAGGATCAACCTCTTGAAGGTCCTTGTCACAAAGGCAGGTTCTCTCAATGCCCGACTGGCAAAATGGTCCATCCTCTTGTCACAATTTGATATTAGGTATGTACCACAAAAAGCAATCAAAGGCCAAGCTCTAGCAGACTTTCTCGCAGAGCATCCATTGCCTAAAGATTCTCCACTCAGAGATGATCTCCCAGACGAACCTGTCTACAACGTGGAGACTTCCTCACCAAATGCCTCCTGGGACATGTACTTTGACGGTGCAACCAGGACAAATGAAAAAAGACAGCTGATCTCGGGAGTTGGCATCCTCTTTGTTAGCCCTAACAGATACATGATTCCACATGCTTTCTCGCTATTGGAACCATGCACAAACAATGCAGCTGAATACCAAGCTCTGATCCTAGGATTGGAACTCGCCATTGAATCCGGTATCACCATGCTGGAAGTCTTTGGAGACTCTCAACTGATCGTCAACCAGATGAATCAGAAATATGAAGTCAGGAAGCCTGATTTGCTGCCTTACTACAACAAGGCACAATCGCTTCTGCAAAAGTTTGACATCTGCAACATCACCCACATTCGTAGAGGTGAAAACATCCGTGCAGATGCCCTGGCCGGACTTGCCGCATCAATGGCGATCCAGGAAGGGGAAAACATGCAAATCACAGTGTGCGAGAGAAGGATCCTCCCTCCTCTTAACACACACCAAGCAGTTGCTGAATGCCACCGAGTGGTTGGAAGTCGGATCTCTATCCTTCAACCTTCAATCGGCGACTGGAGGGATCCGTTCATTGATTACACTATGTTCGGAATCCTACCTGAAGATCCAAAAGAACGGGTAAGCATTCAAAGGCGAGCCCCAAACTTTCATTTGAATATTCCTTCAAAAATCCTCTACAGGAAATCCTTCAACGGAGTACTTCTATGCTGCTTGTCACAACAAGAGGCCGAAGAAACACTTAAAGAAGTTCATGCTGGTCTTTGTGGAGCCCATCAGGCAGGTCCTAAGCTCTATGATCAGATAAAAAGGTTAGGTTACTATTGGCCTACCATGGTAGCTGATGCAATGCAATTTGCCAAACGCTGCCAGCTATGCCAAGTTCACGGAGATTACATTCACATGCCTCCGGAATGGCTACACCCTACAGCAACCTCGTGGCCTTTCGAAGCCTGGGGTATGGACATCATAGGTCCTATTTCTCCCCCTTCAAGCAAAGGTCATCGCTTCATCTTCGCCGCAACGGATTATTTTTCCAAGTGGTCAGAAGCATTTGCGTTCAACGAAATGAAGACCTCATCAGTCCTTCAATTCCTATGCACCAACATCATTTGTCGTTTCGGCATACCTAAAAGATTCGTCCATGATAACGGACCACAATTCCGGGATCATCGATTCTACAGGTTCTGCGACAAATACAAAATTCAAAGCTGTCCTTCGACTCCATACAATCCGGCAGCAAACGGATTAGCAGAAGCCTTCAACAAGACACTCTGCAAAATCCTCAAGAAAATGGTCTCTAGTCACAAAAGAGACTGGAGCGACAAGATGTCTGAAGCCTTGTGGGCCTATCGAACCACCGTTCGAGGACCAACCCATAGCACACCATTCTCCTTGGTCTATGGATGCGAAGCTGTCGTGCCCCTAGTGGTACAAATTCCTTCTCTGAGGGTATCTCTACAAAATGACATGACTCAAGAAAGCAATGTCAAATTGCGACTCCATGAGCTGGACAATCTCGACGAGAGACGGCTCGAAGCTCGACAAAGCATTGAACTTTACGAAGTACGCATGGCAGGATCTTTTGACAAAAAGGTCAGGCAACGCGCCTACAAAAAGGGTGACTTGGTTCTTGCGGTAAAAAGACCAATGGTCTTCGCTCACAAGTCCAAAGGCAAGTTTGAGCCAAAATGGGAGGGACCCTACGTCATCGACAAGGTCTTCTCCAACGGTGCATATGCCCTCCTAAACATGGAAGGCGACAGGTGTATGCTGCCCATCAATGACAAGTTCTTGAAGCGGTACTACCCTTGAAGACTTACCCAATTGGGTAAGAGCAATGCCTGTATGGCCAAAACCTGTTCTCAGGTACTCGCTCGTCAAACCCACTCTCTTTAGAATTTTCATATCAAATGTCAAAATTTCTAGAGATTCAAAAACAATGCTTACTTTCATCATTTCATTGTTCAAAAACAAAAAAATCCAAGTTTAGGAGCCTCTCCTTGACTTGACCAAAACTTTCGATCCTTGAACCAAAATTCATGGTTTGAAACAAACTCCGGATTCAGGGATTTCCACCCTAATCCACCTTACCTTTTACCACCAAATGGTTTTAGGTCAAAATTTACGACCCTCGTGTATTTAAACAAAAAAAATGGTTTTTCAAAAACCGCGGGGAAGTGACACTTAGTCGATACTCGCAAAACTCAAAAAATCGGAAGGATGCGAACCCCATTCGATACTTCCAAAACCTCTAAAATCGTGGAGACACAACATTTCAGTTGATATCCACAACCCAAATTTCAAAGGTTCGAAAAAACCTAAAACCGTGGAGACACAACATATCAGTTGATATCCACAACCCAAAAAAAAAAAAAAGGGTTCGAAAAAACCTAAAAATCGTGGAGATGCAATGTTTTGATATCCACAACCCAAAGGTTCGAGAAAACCGCAAATTTCAAAAATCAAGGGGAAAACGACATCAAGTCAGTACCCGCAAAACAAAATTTTTGAAAAGCAAGGATGCGACATTCCATCGATACTTGCACCCAAATCCGCGAGGAGGCGAAATTCCATCGATACTCGCAACCGAATGAGCAAGGATGCGACATTCCATCGATACTTGTAAGACCATTCAGCAGGGAGGCGACTCTTAGTCGATACTTGCATTTTTGAAAACCAAAAACCTGGCTCTTTTGCCAAAACCGGCTATCAATGCCACCAAATCGGCTATAAATGCCACACAAAAAAAACCTGACTCTCATGTCAAAACCGGCTATAAATGCCACAAACCGGCTATCAATGCCACAAAAAATTGGTTTTCACGCCGACAAACCAAAACTTGGCTTTCAAAAAACCCGGCTATCAATGCCACCAAACCGGCTATAAATGCCACAAATTGGCTATCAATGCCACCAAACTGGCTGCAAATGCCACAAAAATCCGGCTTTCATGCCAAAATTCGTTTCCCCTACCAAAACAATCATTTGACAAAAGATTTTCACAAAATGACAAAGCTTTTGATCAAATCCCATTTAGCAGTTGCTTTCATCATAAAAAGATTTGAGTGAGCGTAGGGAAAACAAAAAAAAAACAAAAAAAGAAAAGTATCAAAAAAAAAATACATGTGGTACCAAAAAAAAAAAAGGAAAGTGTTCACAAGCACTACAAAAAAAAGAGTACCGAAAAATATACATGTGGTACCAAAAAAAAGAAGAATAGTTTCTGCTACAAAAAAAAAAAATCAGGAGCTCAGCCAAAAATGGTCTCCAGCCAAAGCTTCAGCTCCTCAAGCAAACTTTTGGCCTCAGCCGTCAGAGTTTCCAAGGCACGCTTCTTCAGGAACTTGCCATGAGATGCTGGCGAATGCCGTAACCCTTCTTTTACACCGGGAAGCTTTTCCCCAGCAGTTTGCCATTGTTCGTTTTCTTGAGTCCTCCTCTGAAGAACTTGACCGGCATCTGCAACCCTGCGAATCAGAGCACTCTCCCTGTCACGAGCCTCTGTTATAGCAACCCACTTGGCAGCGACTTGCGCCTTCAAATGCTCAAGACGTCTCCTGGCCTCCTCAACTTCCCTATCAAGGACGTTAAGGTCATGCCTCAATCCAATGATGGCTAGCTCTTCCAAGTTCTTCTCCCGAACTAGCTGCTTCTTGCTTTGTGTAGCCTCATTCAGGTCAGACTTAGCCTTATCAGCAGGGTCTAAGAACATCTCCTTGAAGAATTGGTCGTCAGGGAAACCCATGGTCTCAAACCACTTGTCACCCAGTGCAATGATCCTATCAACGATCGCCCTGGCACCTGTGACATCCAGACCAACCTCTTCGGTATCAGTGAGAATCTCCTGTACATGTGGGATCGTGCCAAATCCGGCATCCAGGTGTCCAGAAAAGAGAGTCTCGATCCAAGAACTCAAAACCCGAGCCAACACCTTCTTCGCAAATTGAAGAAACGAACTGGATGAAGATTCACCCTTCTCCGTTGATCGGCTGCTCATGTCATGTCCCATTGGAAGAGTAAGAAAAGAACTCTTTCCACTTGGAGCCACTGGAGAAGGAATCTCAGCACAAGGTATCTCCTCTATCGCGTCAGGATTGGTTGTAGGAGTCTCTACCTCCGGATCGACCTCTGGCATCCCTTGCTCTGGTTCTGAAGAAAGCGATGGACTCTCTTCTGTCACTTCAAAACCTGCAAATGAAACACAAAAAGGTATGAATATGATCCTGTTAAAAAAAATCATCATCAGGGTCATCACTACAAAGTACCTTCTTCGACGACTGGCGGAACACTCTCTTCCTCCATGAACTCATCGGAAGCATCATCAACATTTGCGTCCATTGATGGTTCAAAGTCATCGGAATCCTGTGGCAAGTCAGCTGACAAGAAAAATGTTAGCAAATCAAGTCGCAGGCAAAAAAAAAAAAAACCCAGAGAAAGCGAAAGAAGTTATACCAATTGGAGATTCTGGAATCATTCCAGAGTCCCTCGATTCTTCTTCAGATGCCATAACCGGCTCCATCACCGCCTCATCGGTCGGAACCTCAGGCATCGCCAAGTCTTCATCCTCTGCTAAAAAAAAAAAAAAAGCAGCAGCAGGGTGAGAAAACAAATTAGAACATGGAAAGCCCCATGAAAGAAGCAGAAAAAGAAAAAGGAAGAATCATACCTTCACCGATGGTCTCTTCTTCCCGAATCCTCTTCTCCGGAGGTTCGTCAGCTTCCCCTGGCACCTCCTCATTGACAGTGAGAGGGACTTCCACATCAGGAGAGTCTTCGTCCCGCCCCGTGTGACGCTGACTCCTCTTCCTCTTACTTCTGTGGGCTCGCTTCCTAGAAGATCCTGTCCCACTGTCAGAGTCAGGTCTCTCATTTGGCTCCTCACTGGTGTTGACACCAAAAATGTCACTTTGCCTCTTCAACATCAAGAAAGCTGCATGAAGTCGCAACCTGCCATAAATAGGCAATGCAATTTCTCCAAAAATTCAAATCTTGTCAGAATCAAACAAAAACTGCAAGATCCTTCAAGATAGCCAAGAGAAGAGTACACATGAAGTTTCAGGCCATTTCGACAACATTTGGCCTAACTTCACTGCTCCGACAGCTAAACGGGAGCTCCCGGCGGCGACATCATCGGAGACGTCAAAACTTCGATCAAAGCCTACAGATGACTCCAGCATGTCTCAAAAGGGCTCTATGCCAAATTTCAAGTCAAACCGACAACGTTTGACCCTCCATCAATGCTCGAGCAGCAAAATCAAGCCTCCCGGCGGCGGGAACCACCGAAGCCTTCGCTCATCAAACCAAGTGCATGAGTGGCTCCAACATGCTTCCAAAAGGCTGCACGTCGATTTTCAGGTCATTCCGACAACGTTTGACCAGGTTTCGATGCTCCGAGAGAAAATCAAGCCTACCGGCGGCGGAGCAACCCGGGACCATGACATCCAAAACGGAGCCCATGGAACGTCTCAAAATGACTCCAATAGGCTCCCCGTCAAATTTCAGGTCAATCGGACATCGTTTGGCCACATATCAAAGTTCGGCATTTTCCCCGCAGCAAAATCAAGTGAAGCATCGATGGGACCCCAAACGGCTTCAAAACTCAAACAAAAGCCTATGGTTGGTCTTATTTATTGCTCAGGAGGCTTCACCTCAAATTTCAGGTCATTCCGACATCGTTTTGACCAAGTTTCGACTTCTGGCGGAAAATCAGCAGCTCTACGCGACAAAGTCTTCGGCTTTCCCGGAAAATTGGAAACTTTGCACTCTAAAAATGCAAGGATTCTCATCAGGTTTTCTACAGGGAAATCAAGCCAATAAATGAGAAGAAATGTCAAGAAAAATACAGAAGAAAACGGCGATGAAAAAGACCTCAAAACGACCGCAAAACGGGCTCCGAAGGGGAAAAATCCCCCAGGGTCGCAGACCCCTGCGACCATGGCCCATGGTCGCCGGTGACCATGGAGGTCCGGGTCACCGGATTTTCCGCCGGTGACCCGTTTTTTCCGTCTTTTTTCGCGTTTCGCGCACTTTGGCCCCTGTGGTTTCCTGGAAATGTGATTTTTAGTGCTTGAAATTGACTCATATCCTCCGACATCCGTCAAAATCACGGGTCAACCTCCAAAAGCATAAAATCATCATTGATCGCTCCAAGATCGCCAACCGGTCGACCAAGAAAGTGCACTTTCTGTCCGACCGATCGTGAAATCGACAAGACAGATGTCACCGGCCCGCTCTTAGCTATCAATGTCTGAAGTTACATGTTCATCCGATGTCGATCAGCATGTAGATCCATCGATGATCATCGCCAGAAGAATTCCAGAAGACACGGCATGGCCCGCGACTCTTCGACTGCTCGGCGACCAATTAATGTGGTTAATTGACTAGCTTTATTGCAGTCATTAATTCATTTCTTTGGACGGCCCAATCAGAAGCAAGCATTTGGGAGTTACAAGTCAATTGATTCATGGCATTTAAACCATGAAACTCCTCCCATTATGGTAATTAAGGTGATTAAAAGCCCTTAATCTCCATCGGCCAATCAGATTCAAGGAAAAAGGAGTTACAAAATCAAGAAATAAATCTTGTAACTCCTCCCATTAAAGCCATTAAAGCCCATAAACCCTCCTAAATGGCTACCAAAAGCCTATAAATAGGAGAGCATTCCATTGAAATTGAAATCGGAAAAAAGAGGAGAAAATCAGAGGATCAGAAAAAAAGATCAGAAAGAGATCTGAGAGAAAGAAAAAGAGAGAAAAACTTTGCTGAAGTTCTACACCGGCCACCACTACAAGGTGACAAAAGTCCCTTGGGGGGCACCCCCCCCCAAGGTCCTTGCCTTCTCCTGCTGCCTCCAATGGCTTAGACGTGGCTTTTCAGCCCGTCTACTTAGCTTTTTATTGGACATAGGACCTTCTCTTGGTCTTTGTCCTCTAAAAACCTGAGGTTATAGCCAAGCCAAGCGAATCAAGAGCATCTTCTGTTCTCATCTGCATGGATGATGGCGAAGCCCATACATGGCTTGCGACCGTCAATCTGAACGAGTCCCCCACAATCTCCTGAAAAGTTAGATCTTCCTTTTCTTGCTTTTCATTGTAATTTGTATTTTTCTAAAGAGACAAAAATCACAACTCTTGTCTTTCATTATTGATGAGAATTGTAAATCGGCTATAAACGCCAAAATCGGCTATAAATGCCAAACAAAATCGCCTTTCACGGCAAACCAAGAAAATGTCTCTTTTCTTAAATATTTGTGCAATGGAAAACTTGAAAGAAGTTGATTTCCTTTTTACTTGCGAAGGTTGATCTCCGGATTACCACTTGCAATTCCAAGTAAAATAGAAAATCTGGCACACCCACACAAAAGAAATGTTGATGCACGCTTCAGGGCCCGCCAGGGCGCGAAAGGGCCGGACCTGACGGACTCCCACGTTCCGCCGACCCCGGTAGCCGTCCCACGGCGCCTCGGAGCGCGTTCCATCAAGCTGGCACACCCGGTGGGACTCGTTCATTTGAGAACACGGTGCTTGGAAATGAAATATTTGCATATCATACTTTTTGCTCTATGCTTATACTTCTTTTCCGGATTCCTTGGCTACTTCCTAGCTGGTAGCCTATGTTGGATTTTGCATCCTAAAAAAAGAAAAAAACATGAGATGGGATTTTTTGGAAATTTCTATTTCTTTGAGTTTGTTTCCATTCTTTCTCTTTTCAAAAAAAAAAAAAATCAGTTTTCTTAGTTTGAATTCAAAATTGAGAAACTTTGATCCTATCCTATCGTTCTTTGGTGCTTGCAGAAATGTTGAGCCCGTTCGACTAAGGTTTTGAACCATCGTTTCTCTTCGATGAGTTCATTAGAGATTTCAAAAAAAAAAAAAAAAAAAAATCAGTTTTCTTAGTTTGGATTCAAAATTGAGAAACCTTGATCCTATCCTATCGTTCTTTGGTGCTTGCAGAAATGTTGAGCCCGTTCGACTAAGGTTTTGGACCATCGTTTCTCTTCGATGAGTTCATTAGAGATTTCAAAAAAAAAAAAAAAAAAAATCAGTTTTCTTAGTTTGAATTCAAAATTGAGAAACTTTGATCCTATCTTATCGTTCTTTGGTGCTTGCAGAAATGTTGAGCCCGTTCGACTAAGGTTTTGGACCATCGTTTCTCTTCGATGAGTTCATTAGAGATTTCAAAAAAAAATAAAAAAAAAATCAGTTTTCTTAGTTTGGATTCAAAATTGAGAAACCTTGATCCTATCCTATCGTTCTTTGGTGCTTGCAGAAATGTTGAGCCCGTTCGACTAAGGTTTTGGACCATCGTTTCTCTTCGATGAGTTCATTAGAGATTTCAAAAAAAAAATATTAAAAAAAAATAAAATAAAAAAAAATTAGTTTTCTTAGTTTGGATTCAAAATTGAGAAACTTTGTTCCTATCCTATCGTTCTTTGGTGCTTGCAGAAATGTTGAGCCCGTTCGACTAAGGTTTTGGGCCATCGTTTCTCTTCGATGAGTCTATTTGGGATTTTTATAAAAAAAAAAGGGGACATAGACCACTAAGGTTAAACCAATTGCGTTCTTTGATCACGATTGATTCAAGAAAAGCCTTGTCCAGAGTGTGGAGACAGCTTGATTGTTCTAGGCAAGGGTCCTCCAAACGGGTTCATTAAGTAATCCTACCCTTACCTGGGGGCAATTCTATCAATTGAGGTTTCATAAGACCGGGTTAGGAGGCCTATGTGTACTCTCTCGTCTTTAAATCTTAAAAAATTAAAAAAAAAATAAAAATAAAAAAAAAAAGATTTTCAAAAAAAAATCTTAAAAAAAAAAAACAAAAAATTTTCAAAAAAAAATAAAATAAAAAAATAAATAAAAAAAATATTTTAAAAAAAAATAAAAAATAAAAAATAAAAAAAAAATCATTTCAAAAAAAAAATCTCCAAAAACTCGTCACTTTTTGGATTCAGATTCGAGAAATTGTGGTCTCTTCCCTTCTGAGTACTGGCGCTCGCGGAAATCGTTGAGCCCGTATTTGAATCGGAATGTCACCTGCTCTCTTTGACGAATCCATTTCTGACATTTCAAAACAAAGAATCCCATCTCATGGATGCGATCTCCAACATTTGTGCATAGCAATACTGGTACGCCCTTTCAGGGTCTACTGTATCTGTGACCGGCACATTTGTAACTCCTACCTTATATTCTTCTTATCTCGAGCAAGCCCTGCTTCTCGATAAGTCGAATTTAGGTTTACAATTGCTTCTAGCAGTCACTGGAACGCTCATTCTGGGCTCACCATACTTGCTGTCAGAACAATTGTACCATCTATGGCTTTTTGCCTTCTTCATGTCGCTTGGGTCATATCCCTTGAGCGATTTGAAAAGACAACCATAGAAATTCCCATTTATGATCATTACATTCTTGTGATTACTAATGGATGTGGTCTTGTTTCAGAACTTTTTCGAAACTAACAATGGCAGCCTTAACCATTATCTTCGATGAGAACAAGCACCAACTCATGCTTCAACAGAAGCAAACCGAGCGCACTTACAAGCGCCCCGCCAGCTGCCGAAGCGTCAACTCCCTCGGCAACTCTCTAAACTCAGGGTCGACCTCGACTCCCCGGACCATCGTCTTCGGGACACTGGGACCATTCCCACTTCCCGAAGAACAAACTGCGCCTGCCAAAAAGCAGAAGATCGCCTCTCAACGTGTCACTCCCGTGACACCAAAGGCGAGCGCCCAAAAGCCTGAAGCCCGCGGCACCCCCGCGAAGCCTCGACCCACAAACAACCAGGTCTATCCCAAGACTTGGTCTCCAAGACCTTCCCCAAAACAAAGAAGGTCTCAAATTTCCACCAAGCCAGCATACCTGGCCCCACTCAAAGAAAACCAGTTCTACCCTCTTGCCTACATGAAAGAGGAGAGACCCATCTCCAACCTGACTCCCAAGTCAACCCAGCATGAGCCGGCTTGTTCCTATAGGCCCAAAATCAGATCATGCATCACCAGGCCTCTCCAAGCACCTGCTAAGGCCTACACTCCTTCAGTTCGACCCTTCATCTCTACAGGGGCCGAACTCGAAAGGTTTAAAGCTTCGCTGCAACAGGCAAAGGACCGGGTCCGGATCCTGTCCTTGCCTAGCTACAAAGAAGACAGGCTCGGCTGCTGCGCCCGAGGGAGCACATCCTTCATCGTCAGAGCCCAGCCAGAGCTGACCAAAGCTCAAATCGCTCGTCGAGCACGCCGCCGTGCTTCATGTCGACAAAAGAGACTAGAGAAGCAACGGACCCAGCCTCCTACACTTCAAGTCTCCCACAAATGGGTCGAAAAAGAAAGACCCGACCAAGTTGCTGCCGTCCATATGGTTGGAAAAACCAGAAGACGCCAAAGGTCAGCATCAAAAATCCATGTCCGACGTCCGGTGACCCGTAGCATCACCAGGACACAAAGACATCCCGAAGAATCTCCTGCCCCTTCCAGCCAAGGACGGGAGAGTAATCCTTCATCAAGCTCTTCATCAAAAAGAATGAGCCCCAGCTCGGTCACCAGGACGATTTCTTCGTTCGAATCCCGAGGGATGAACGTCTTGGCTACAAGTTCTGAGCCGCCACCTCAGAATCCACCTCGAGATGATGCGCTCACACGCATCCAGCAGTTGGAACAAGGCCAGCAGAGGATAGAAACTCTGATGGAAAACCTTCTCCTCGTTGTCCAAAATCAGGTGAACAATGAGCCTCCTCCGAATCATAGCAATAACGAGGGAAATGGAGAAGAAAATGAGTCACGCGCCCTTACCAAAAAGGACGTAGACAGTATCCTCGCCAAAGCAAAAGAAGAGGATATACTCAAAGAGCATGGGATCAAGCCACCATATCCTTTATGGATGGATTCGGTCCCGTTCCCCACAAAATTCAAACATCCTACTCTCCAAACATATACGGGGAAAGGATCGGCCAGACAGCACGTCATCCACTTCAAGATCTTGACGGGAGCTATCGCGGATCAAGATGCACTCAAGATTCGCCTCTTTGCAAGTACCCTAAAAGGTACGGCCTTCGATTGGTACTCCACTCTTCCGGAGAACTCCATTCAGAACTGGGCTATGCTGGAGACACGCTTCCTGACCCACTTCCAAGGTGAGGATCATCCTGTTACTATGGCTCAGCTCTGCAGCCTAAAACAGGGAGAGAATGAGTAAACTTATGACTTCATTCACAAGTGGAAAGCAATGGCGTACAAATGCTCAGATGTACTGCCACAAGCGTCGCTAGTCGACATCTGCCGAAACAACATGAGAGCTAAAATCCGCTCCATGATCATCGGCAATAAATCAAAGAACCTGGGGGAACTTCTCGAAGCTTCCATGGAAGCTGAAATGGTGATCAAAGACCTCAACAGTCAGAAGTCATCAAGAAAAGAGCCAACCGCCATTGCAACCTCTAAACCAAAGAAGAAAGAGGTCCTTAATGTGCAAACCAAGTCAGCTCCTCAGCAACCAAAGAAAGCTGAAAACAGAGCTGCAGGTAAGAGACCTGAACTCTCTGATGCCTTCAAAGAGCGAGTAGAAAAGAAATATCCGTTCGATGAAGACGTCGAAGAAATCTTTGAGGCTCTCCTAGCAAATGGCAAACTCATTTTGCCAGAGCCCAAAAGACCTGGAGACGTTGGCAAAACCAATGATCCTCGGTACTGTCCATACCACCAGATGGTTTCGCATCCTCTCAATCAATGCTTTGTTGTGAGAGAGAAGATAAACGAGATGTGGAAAAACGGAGTCATCACCTTTGACAAAAACTATGGGACTGCCTCCGTCAACATGGTGTCATATGGACAAACACCAAAGTCACCGAAGAAGAAGATCACTACTTCCTTCAAGGTGATAAATAGAATTCAAACGTCCGAAGTGTTGGTTCCTTGCCCGACACCAGACGGACAACCTATATGGGTACATCCCGATCTCCTGGAAGATGAAAATTGGGAGATCGTCAAAATAAAGCCGACCGCTCAGCAGCGAAGGCAAGCCAAGAAACATCTCCTCAAGCTCAAACGGCAAGAGAAGACCCAGCCAAAACAAGAAGTCCATGAAAAGGCAGAGGCCTCCTCTACCACTTCACTCGGGGCAGCAGAAACGTCCCTTCCAGAGACTTCAAAGGCGGTAGGAAACTTCACTCTCAGTGATTTCATGCCACCTCAATTCAAAAAAGAAGCCATGCAGGGGGCATTATACTCTTGCAACTCGGTAGTTGGATTCTCCATTGATGGATACGAGTCTAGCGACACCGACGATGGATTCGAGCCCAACTACACCGATGAGTGGGAGGAATCTCTTGAAATAGGAGAATATCTCTCCGATGAAGAATGGGTTCCTGAAACTCACCTTATGCCAGTAATCTGATATAACCCCTTGCAACCACAAGGATCCTGGTCTGATGATGAAGAAGACCAAGAGGCTGCACAAGAAGATGCTGTTAACCCAGCATCTGTCATTGCTCCAGTGGAAATCAACTATGTTGAGCCACACGGAGAAGACGAAGAAGAGGATCTGGCTCCCATGCCTGATCTTGAAGAATATGCAAGGATCTTGCAGCGTCTCGCTCTAGAACAAGAGCAAGACCGCGTCAACGAGATTCCTCACAATCCAGAGCCGGAAGTCCCTGAAGCCCATCAGGTACCTCCTCCCTCAACTCCTGAAAATGGAGAACATTGCTGGATAGATGATCCTCTTACATCCGAGGATGAGTCTGACTCCGAGCAGGCAACATCTCCTATCAGAGCTTCCTGTAATGTAATATATCAGGACTATAGCTCTTCTGAAGCATCGTCTGATGAGATTACCTACACTCCGACGACGCCTAGTAATGTATCCTCTGGAGCTACCTCGTCTCACGTGACTTTCACAGAGATGGCACCCTCTCAGGTTTCTTCTCCTGAGACTGTGACTTCAGGATACACATTCTTCCCGACTCATCATCATGAAGAAAACCCAACTTGGGGTGATGGATGGGTCAACGAAGAAGAAAAGCTGCTGGATGCTGTTCAGGACTTGCTCCCGGAAAATGCTCCGTGCAACACAATCACTGAGGATGGCAACTCTGCTGCAGATACATCCCCAGTAGATGAAAAACGACAGCCTCTTGATCCTGAAGACAATCTTCCAAACGAAGATCCTTCTCAAGAAGCTCTCGAAGTTGGTAGAGGCACCCGTTCGGGCCGGGACTACCACAAAAATTACAACCAATCTTCCTTTACTTATGTAAATCCTTCGGGAAAAGATGTTGTAAGCGCCCCCAGTGGCAACAATGATGAACATGCAGGCCCTAAGGAGGCTTTCAAGTATGACTTGGTTGAGCACTTCAAACACATACCTGCACGTCTTCACATCCTGGATTTATTACGAATGTCTCCACGCACTCGTGATAATCTCATCTCAGAATTACAAAAACTGAATGAGGATGTCGACAAACATGCCCCACAAGTCCTCCAAATTGAAATGGACTACCGGGTCAAAAACTCTGAAACTTCCTTAAAAGAAGAAAAAAAGAAAACTGAGGGATCATGCATCCAATGCCTCTCGGTTCAAAAGGCAGCCAGTGCAACCATCGCCTTCACTAAGGAAGACCTCCTACTTGGCGAAGCAAGGCACAACCGACCCCTGTACTTCACAGGGTACATCAAAGAAATGCCGATACATAGAGTTCAGATCGACCCAGGTTCTGCACTCAACCTTATCTCCACTTCGGCTCTTGAAGAGTTGGGCATCCCACCCAGCAAGCTAAGCCACACATCTGTATCTATCTTTGGATACGATGGGAGCACTCAAAGGCCTATCGGCAAAATCAGGTTCAAATTGCAAATCGGTGATCTTATCTCTGAGGTCACTGTGTATGCAATAAAAACCCCCTCATGCTACAACATCCTTCTCGGACGTCCTTGGATACACGAGAATGGTGTTGTTCCTTCAACTCTACATCAATGCATCAAGTTTGTCGGCGACGACGGCATGGTACATCGAGTCTTTGCGCACAGGAAACCCTTCAAAGGTAAAGAAGTCCACTTCGCAGACTCCCAAATGTATGAAGGAGAAAAAGAAGAAGAGGAAATAGCACCCCCTGCTGAAAATCTCCAGAAAGATAAAGGCAAGGCTCCTCAAAAATCACCGGAAGAAAACAAACCCTCCGGCAAATTAGAAGAGAGTAGTCAATCTCCCTTCGTTATCTCCCTCAAGAATTCAAAACCTTTGGTCATCATGACTAAAGTGAAGAAGGCGAAACAAAAGCCTGGGGGCAAATTTGTTGTCTCTCTCGTGTCTATCATGCAAGACACAGACTCGGACTCAGAGCCAGAAGACGATGCATCGTCAAGCCAAGCTGACACTCAGCAAGTTCAGCCTGCTCTCACTCCGATGGAGACACCTGCTGATGTAGAAGATCCTACGTCTGCTACCTTTGTTGTTCCGGCAACATCACCAAAGCAAAGGCCGATCTTCTTCCATAGATTGGACGCTTCTTCATCAAATTCCATGCTGGAACCTTTCCAAAATGAAGGTATGCCTCAGCTATCTCTATATAGTCCTGTGGCACAAGCAATTATGAAGAAAATGGGCTATGACGCTCAAAACCCAGTCGGTTTGGGAGAAAGACGCGGTATTCTCACGCCATTGGAGCCCACCTTGACCAAAAGCCAGCTGGAAGATTGGAGACTCTACGGTCATGTAGAAAAGTCTTCATATGGGTTAGGGTATGATCCCGACACTCCTCTGAGACAGTTGGCACAAAGGCTTAAAAGTCGTTTTACCGACCAAGCCTCAACATCTAAAGTCCACGAAGACATCGATCTCCCTGGAAATCTCTTTAAAGAGTTACCTGACAAAGATCCAGGAAGCTCATCCAATTGGTATGATTTCTCTGATGATAAAGAGGAATCGTCCGATAATACAGACTTGTGGCATCCTGACCCAGAAGAACCCTCATCTCCAAAAGAAATACCAGACTCAACAGGCGATTGGGACTATCTCATAGCAAGCCTTGAGGAGATCACCAATCAAGAAAATCCATGGAAAGGAACAGAGCCTTGGTCTGGTAATGCAGTTGAAACTCCAGAAGGTTTCGTTGAGTTGGAAGCCTCCGAAAATATTGTGGAGGAACCACCTTCGAACCTTCCGACAGAAGATCCTGTTGAAAAGATAGACTTGGGAACACCAGATAACCCACGTCCTGTATTCATAAGCAAGAATATAAAGGATGATGAGTTACCCGAGTATATCGCTTTTCTTCGTGAGTTCGTTGATTGCTTTGCATGGTCCTATGCTGAAATGCCTGGTTTAGACCCCAAAGTAGCAGTCCACAAACTCAATCTTCAAGAAGACATCAAGCCTGTCAAACAAGGCCAAAGAAGATTCCGTCCAGATGTGATGGATAAAATTGAACAAGAAGTTCAAAAACTCAAAAGCGTTGGCTTCATCCGTGAGGAACAACATCCAGAATGGTTGGCCAACATTGTCCCCGTGACAAAGAAAAATGGGCAGATCAGGGTCTGTATTGACTATAGAGACTTGAATGGCGCTTGCCCTAAAGATGAATTCCCGCTCCCCTTACCGGAGGTTATGATTGATAATACCTGCGGATTCGAGCGAATGACATTCATGGATGGCTTCTCTGGTTACAATCAGATAAAGATGCATCCCGAGGATGAAAAACACACTTCATTTCGGACTCCATTTGGCGTGTATTGCTACACTGTCATGCCATTTGGTCTGAAAAATGCTGGTGCCACATATCAGAGGGCTATGATGAAAATATTCCAAGATATGCAGCACAAGACGGTCGAATGTTACGCTGATGACCTCGCCGTCAAAAGCAGAAGAAAAGAAGACCATCTCAAAGATCTTCGGGAAGTCTTCCTCCGACTTCGCAAACACAAACTGCGGATGAATCCTCTAAAATGCTTCTTCGGCGTCTCGTCGGGTAAGTTTCTCGGATTCCTTATTCGGAAAGTTGGAATAGAACTTGACCCCATAAAAGTCAAGGCTATTCTAGAAATGTCCTCTCCAAGAACCCTAAGGGAACTAAAAGGGCTTCAAGGGAGATTGGCCTACATTAGACGGTTCATCTCCAATCTTTCGGGGAAATGCCGTCCATTCTCTCGATTGATGAAAAAAGGTGTAGACTTTGTCTGGGATACCGACTGCGAAGCCGCATTTCAAGATATCAAGTCATACCTGACCAAACCTCCAGTGTTAGCTGCCCCTGCCACTGGAAAACCATTCATCTTGTACACAAGAGCTCTTGATCATTCTGTAGGCGCTTTGCTTGCACAAGAGAATGGTGAGGGAAAAGAAGCTGCTCTATACTACCTCAGCCGCATGCTAGTAGGTGCAGAGCATCGCTACTCTCCAGTCAAAAAAGAATGCCTTGCAGTGATGTTCGCCGTACAAAAGCTACGTCACTACTTGCTTTCCAACACAGTCTACCTGGTCTCGAGGATCAACCTCTTGAAGGTCCTTGTCACGAAGGCCGGTTCTCTCAATGCCCGACTGGCAAAATGGTCCATCCTCTTGTCACAATTTGATATTAGGTATGTGCCACAAAAAGCAATCAAAGGCCAAGCTCTAGCAGATTTCCTCGCAGAGCATCCATTGCCTAAGGATTCACCACTCAGAGATGATCTCCCAGACGAACCTGTCTACAACGTGGAGACTTCCTCACCAAATGCCTCCTGGGACATGTACTTTGACGGTGCAACCAGGACAAATGAAAACAGAAAGCTGATCTCGGGAGTTGGCATCCTCTTTGTTAGCCCCGACAAATGCATGATTCCACACGCTTTCTCGCTACTGGAACCATGCACAAACAATGCAGCTGAATACCAAGCTCTGATCCTAGGATTGGAACTCGCCATCGAATCCGGTATCACTATGTTGGAAGTCTTTGGAGACTCTCAACTGATCGTCAACCAGATGAATCAGAAATATGAAGTCAGGAAGCCCGATCTGCTGCCTTATTACAACAAGGCACAATCGCTTCTGCAAAAGTTTGACATCTGCAACATCACCCACATTCGTAGAGGTGAAAATATCCGTGCAGATGCCCTGGCCGGACTTGCCGCATCAATGGCGATCCAGGAAGGGGAAAACATGCAAATTACAGTGTGCGAGAGAAGGATCCTCCCTCCTCTTAACACACACCAAGCAGTTGCCGAATGCCACCGAGTGGTTGGAAGTCGGATCTCTATCCTTCAACCTTCAATCGTCGACTGGAGGGATCCGTTCATTGATTACACTATGTTCGGAATCCTACCTGAAGATCCAAAAGAACGGGTAAGCATACAAAGGCGAGCCCCAAACTTTCATTTGGATATTCCTTCAAAAATCCTCTACAGGAAATCCTTCAACGGAGTACTTCTACGCTGCTTGTCACAACAAGAGGCCGAAGAAACACTTAAAGAAGTTCATGCTGGTCTTTGTGGAGCCCATCAGGCAGGTCCTAAGCTCTATGATCAGATAAAAAGGTTAGGTTACTATTGGCCTACCATGGTTGCTGATGCAATGCAATTTGCCAAACGCTGCCAGCTATGCCAAGTTCACGGAGATTACATTCACATGCCTCCGGAATGGCTGCATCCTACAGCAATCTCATGGCCTTTTGAAGCATGGGGCATGGACATCATAGGTCCAATCTCTCCCCCTTCAAGCAAAGGTCATCGCTTCATCTTCGCCGCAACGGATTATTTCTCCAAGTGGTCAGAAGCATTTGCGTTCAACGAAATGAAGACCTCATCAGTTCTTCAGTTCCTGCGCACCAACATCATTTGTCGTTTCGGCATACCCAAGAGATTCGTCCATGATAACGGACCACAATTCCGGGATCATCGATTCTACAGGTTTTGCGACAAATACAAAATTCAAAGCTGTCCTTCGACTCCATACAATCCGGCAGCAAACGGATTAGCAGAAGCCTTCAACAAGACACTCTGCAAAATCCTCAAGAAAATGGTCTCTAGTCACAAAAGAGACTGGAGCGATAAACTGTCTGAAGCTTTGTGGGCCTATCGAACCACCGTTCGAGGACCAACCCATAGCACACCATTCTCCTTGGTCTATGGATGCGAAGCTGTCGTGCCCCTAGAGGTACAAATTCCTTCTCTGAGGGTATCTCTACAAAATGACATGACTCAAGAAAGCAATGTCAAATTGAGACTCCATAAGCTGGACAATCTCGACGAGAGACGGCTCGAAGCTCGACAAAGCATTGAACTTTACCAAGCACGCATGGCAGGATCTTTTGACAAAAGGGTCCGGCAACGCGCCTACAAAAAGGGTGACTTGGTTCTTGCGGTAAAAAGACCAATGGTCTTCGCACACAAATCCAAAGGTAAATTTGAACCAAAATGGGAGGGACCCTACGTCATCGACAAAGTCTTCTCCAACGGCGCATATGCCCTCCTAAACATGGAAGGCGACAGATGTATGCTGCCTATCAACGGCAAGTTCTTGAAGCGGTACTACCCTTGAAGACTTACCCAACTGGGTAAGAGCAATGCCTGTATGGCCAAAACCTGTTCTCAGGTACTCGCTCGTCAAACCCACTCTCTTTAGAATTTTCATATCAAATGTCAAAATTTCTAGAGATTCAAAAACAATGCTTACTTTCATTGTTTCATTGTTCAAAAACAAAAAAAATCCAAGTTTAGGAGCCTCTCCCTGACTTGACCAAAACTTTCGATCCTTGAACCAAAATTCATGGTTTGAAACAAAAATCCGGATTCAGGGATTTCCACCCTAGTCCACCTTACCTTTTACCGCCAAATGGTTCTAGGTCAAAATTTACGACCCTCGTGTCTTTAAACAAAAAAAAAATGGTTTTTCAAAAATCGTGGGGAAACGACATCAAAGTCAGTACCCGCAAAACAAAAAATTTTGAAAAAAAGCAAGGATGCGACATTCCATCGATACTTGCATCCAAAATCGCAGGGAAGCGACATTTCGTCGATACTTGCAAAATCCAAAACCGTGGAGAAGCAACAAACCAGTTGATATCCACAACCCAATTTCAAAAATCGTGGAAAAGCAACAAACCAGTTGATATCCACAACCCAAATTTCAAAGGTTCGAGAAAACCTAAAATCGTGGAGAAGCAACAAACCAGTTGATATCCACAACCCAATTTCAAAAATCGTGGAGATGCAACATACCAGTTGCTATCCACAACCAAAATTACAAAAGGTTCGAGAAAACCTCAAATTTCAAAACTCGCGGAGAAACGACATCAAGTCAGTACCCGCAAGACCAAAAGTCTTGGGAAAAGCAGGGAAGCGACGCTTAGTCGATATTTACACCCCAATTCGCGAGGAAGTGACATTCCATCAATACTCGCAAAACCGAATGAGCAAGGAAGCGACATTCCATCGATACTTGTAAGACCATTCAGCGGGGAGGCGACATTTAGTCGATACCTGCATTTTGAAAACCAAAACTCGGCTATAAATGCCAAAATCCGGCTATGAATGCCAAAACAAAAATTTCCGGCTATAAACGCCAAAATCGGCTTTCATGCCAATAAAACAAAACTTGGTTTTCAAAAAACTCGGCTACAAATGCCACACAAAAAAAACCTGACTCTCATGTCAAAACCGGCTATAAATGCCACAAATTGGCTATCAATGCCACCAAACCGGCTATAAATGCCACAAATTGGCTATCAATGCCACCAAACCGGCTATAAATGCCACCAATTGGCTATCAATGCCACCAAACTGGCTGTAAATGCCACAAAAATCCGGCTTTCATGCCAAATTCGTTTCCCCTACCAAAACAACCATTTGACAAAAGATTTTCACAAAATGACAAAGCTTTTGATCAAATCCCATTTAGCAATTGCTTTCATCACAAAAAGATTTGAGTGAGCGTAGGGAAAACAAAAAAAAAAAGTACCAAAAATACATGTGGTACCAAAAAGAAAAAAAAGAAAGTGTTCACAAGCACTACAAAAAAAAAAAAGAAAAGTACCAAAAAAAATACATGTGGTACCAAAAAAAAAAGGAAAGTGTTCACAAGCACTACAAAAAAAAGAGTACCAAAAAATACATGTGGTACCAAAAAAAAAGAAGAATGGTTTCTGCTATAAAAATCAGGAGCTCAGCCAAAAATGGTCTCCAGCCAAAGCTTCAGCTCCTCAAGCAAACTTTTGGCCTCAGCCGTCAGAGTTTCCAAGGCACGCTTCTTCAGGAACTTGCCATGAGATGCTGGCGAATGCCGTAACCCTTCTTTTACACCGGGAAGCTCTTCCCCAGCAGTTTGCCATCGTTCGTTTTCTAGAGTCCTCCTCTCGAGAACTTGACCTGCATCTGCAACCCTGCGAATCAGAGTACTCTCCCTGTCACGAGCCTCTGTTATAGCAGCCCACTTCGCATCGACTTGTGCCTTCAAATGCTCAAGACGTTTCCTGGCCTCCTCAACTTCCCTATCAAGGACGTTAAGGTCATGCCTCAATCCGATGATGGCTAGCTCTTCCTTGTTCTTCTCCCGAACTAGCTGCTTCTTGCTTTGTGTAGCCTCATTCAGGTCAGACTTAGCCTTATCAGCAGGGTCCAAGAACATCTCCTTGAAGAATTGGTCGTCAGGGAAACCCATGGTCTCAAACCACTTGTCACCCAGTGCAATGATCCTATCAACGATCGCCCTGGCACCTGTGACATCCAGACCAACCTCTTCGGTATCGGTCAGAATCTCCTGTACATGTGGGATCATGCCAAATCCTGCCTCCAAGTGTCCAGAAAGGAGAGTCTTGACCCAAGAACTCAAAGCCCGAGCCAGCACCTTCTTCGCAAATTGAAGAGACGAACTGGATGAAGATTCACCCTTCTCCGCTGATCGGCTGCTCTTGTCATGTCCCATTGGAAGAGTAACAAAAGAACTCTTTTCACTTGGAGCCACTGGAGAGGGAATCTCAACACGAGGCATCTCCTCAATCATATCAGAACTGGTCTCTACCTCCGGATCGACCTCTGGCATCCCTTGCTCTGGTTCTGAAGAAAGCGATGGACTCTCTTCTGTCACTTCAAAACCTGCAAATGAAACACAAAAAGGTATGATATGATCCTGTTAAAAAAAAATCATCAGGGTCATCACTACAAAGTACCTTCTTCGACAACTGGCGGAACACTCTCTTCCTCCATGAACTCATCGGAAGCATCATCAACATCTGCGTCCATTGATGGTTCAAAGTCATCGGAATCTTGTGGCGAGTCAGCTGACGAAAAAAAATGTTAGCAAATCAAGTCGCAGGCACAAAAAAAAAGAGAGAAAGCGAAAGAAGTTATACCAATTGGAGATTCCGGAGTCATTCCAGAGTCCCTCGGTTCTTCTTCAGATGCCATAATCGGCTCCATCACCGCCTCATCGGTCGGAACCTCAGGCATCGGCAAGTCTTCATCCTCTGCCAAAAAAAAAAAAAAAAAAAAAAAAGGAGAAAGCGAAAGAAGTTCTCATCTCTGTTGAGAGAGTCGCATTCTTCCAAGTTCTTCTCAACAAACTGGACCTTCTCCCAGGCCTGCTGAACGGCCACATTGGAAGATCTAGCAGATCGACGAGGTACGCTTGTAGCAGGCTCTTTACCCTTGTTCGCTCTGGAGGAACCACCTGCAAAGGTTGGAAAAGAAAAAGATCGTCATCAAAATGACAGGATTTCTCTAAAAAAGAAAGGGGTCACTTTGTCCCACCAAAAATCTGGCGAAATTTTGGCATGACTCCGGGCAATTCCAAAGAAAAAGGAAATACCCCGACGGAAATAGAAAGTTTGAAGATGGGCTCAACATTGCTGCGGGCTCCGAAACTCCAAACTTTCGAAACCTCAAAATCTCCGCAAAATCAAGAAGGGCTCAACATCGCTGCGAGCTCCAAATTCCCAAATTTGCAAAGATTTTCAGGTATGCTATCACATCATGCTACTCAATTCAATTTACAAAAAGTACATGCATGAACATCTAGATTTGCATAAAAACGCATTATCATGATGAGCAAAAAAAAAAAAAAAAAAAAAAGAAACTTTCTCAAAAAAAGAGGGAGAAAGAAAAAAAAAAAAAAAACTTTCTCAGAAAAAAAAAAGAGAAAAAAAAAAAAAAAAGGCCACGCGGCCGTACGGACCAGATCCGTACGGATCTGTCCGTACGGCCCACAAAAAAAAAAAAAAAAAAAAAAAAAAGAAAAAAAAAACGTGTGAAAAAAAAAAAACAAAAAAAAAAAAGAAAGAAGAAATCACGTGGAAAAAAATAAAAAAAAAAGAGAAGAAGAATAGAAAGAAAGAAAAAAAAAAGAAAAGAAAGAAAAAAAAAAGAGAGAAACTTTCTTTTTTTACCATCCTATTCTCTACATGGAGTTTTCTTGAAAGAAAAAGAGAGAAAACTTACTCGAAGCCATTGATGGAGAAGAAGAAGGAAAAAGCTTGAAGATCCTTGAAGAAGAAGAACTCTTGATCTTGGAGCTCCCTTGAGATTGTTGCAAAAGAAAGCAATAAGAGCAAGAGATCCTACCTTTCCTTTGCTTTTATAGGAGAGAGCAAATCAAAGAAGGAAACAAAGAAGAAAGGTAAGTGTTACTAATTAGTAACCTTACCAAAAGAGAAGGAATTAGAAAGATTCTTTCCCAGAAAGAAAGATGTCTTTGAGAGATTTTCTCCCAAAATCAATCAATGAGAGATTCTCTCCAACAAAATAGGAGATTGGAGATTCTTTCCCAAAAAGAAAGATATCTTGAGATATTCTCTCCCAAATTAAGGGAATATGAAGATTCTCTCCCATAAAGCTATTTTTAGATATTCTCTATCCAAATGAGATATCTTTAGATATTCTTTACAAAAATGGCCCCACATGAGATCTAAGCCATCCTAAAAAGCTTAAGGTCCCATGGGCTAGCCCATATGAGCCAGGTTTGACCACCTAGGCACTGAAAAAAAAAAAAAAAATGGGCTTTTATTCAGAAAAAAAATCCCTCTTACCAAGAGCATACAAAAATGGTTCCATGCCTCTTTTGAGTTGATTGAACCATACAAAAAATCCCAAGCCCCATGAGCTTCCAAAAATCAAACCATCCAGCCTCATATACCAAATTGAGCCAAAATCTTGAAATTGACATTCCACAAAAATCCAAACCACTCCAATGGACCCACACAGTCCCAAAGAGTGACCAAAAACCAAATCCTGGTCCCCTAACTTGCCACATACAGCTTGTTAGGTCACAAGACCAAAACCAAAAACCAAATCATGATCCCCCAACTTGCCACATACAGCTTGTTGGGTCACAAGGTCAAAACCAAAACCCGACCCCCTAACCTGCCACATACAGCTTGTTAGGTCACAAGGTCAAAAACAAAAGCCCAAATCCACATCCCTAATGTCATCTTCAAAACTTTGCCTCGAGATGGTGTGTGATTCCTTTCACTACCATAAAATTCCACTGGAAGCTCAAAGGCTACTCTACCAAAGGAAGGATTGCTCAAAGACTCTTGGTCGAGACACAAGCTCTCCTTCAAAACTCTCTTCGAGGCACATCGACTACAAAAGTCAAGCAACTCGTCGCTGTACCTCGAGGGGGCATTTGTTGACACCAAAAATGTCACTTTGCCTCTTCAACATCAAGAAAGCTGCATGAAGTCGCAACCTGCCATAAATAGGCAATGCAATTTCTCCAAAAATTCAAATCTTGTCAGAATCAAACAAAAACTGCAAGATCCTTCAAGATAGCCAAGAGAAGAGTACACATGAAGTTTCGGGCCATTTCGACAACATTTGGCCTAACTTCACTGCTCCGACAGCTAAACGGGAGCTCCCGGCGGCGACATCATCGGAGACGTCAAAACTTCGATCAAAGCCTACAGATGACTCCAGCATGTCTCAAAAGGTCTCTATGCCAAATTTCAAGTCAAACCGACAACGTTTGACCCTCCATCAATGCTCGAGCAGCAAAATCAAGCCTCCCGGCGGCGGGAACCACCGAAGCCTTCGCTCATCAAACCAAGTGCATGAGTGGCTCCAACATGCTTCCAAAAGGCTGCACGTCGAATTTCAGGTCATTCCGACAACGTTTGACCAGGTTTCGATGCTCCGAGAGAAAATCAAGCCTACCGGCGGCGGAGCAACCCGGGACCATGACATCCAAAACAGAGCCCATGGAACGTGTCAAAATGACTCCAATAGGCTCCCCGTCAAATTTCAGGTCAATCGGACATCGTTTGGCCACATATCAAAGCTCGGCATTTTCCCCGCAGCAAAATCAAGTGAAGCATTGATGGGACCCCAAACGGCTTCAAAACTCAAACAAAAGCCTATGGTTGGTCTTATTTATTGCTCAGGAGGCTTCACCTCAAATTTCAGGTCATTCCGACATCGTTTGACCAAGTTTCAGCTTCTGGCGGAAAATCAGCAGCTCTACGCGACAAAGTCTTCGGCTTTCCCGGAAAATTGGAAACTTTGCACTCTAAAAATGCAAGGATTCTCATCAGGTTTTCTACAGGGAAATCAAGCCAATAAATGAGAAGAAATGTCAAGAAAAATACAGAAGAAAACGGCGACGAAAAAGACCTCAAAATGACCGCAAAACGGGCTCCGAAGGGGAAAAATCCCCCAGGGTCGCAGACCCCTGCGACCATGGCCCATGGTCGCAGGCCCCTGCGACCATGGCCCATGGTCGCCGGTCCATGGTCGCCGGCGACCATGGAGGTCCGGGTCACCGGATTTTCCGCCGGTGACCCGTTTTTCCGTCTTTTTTCGCGTTTCGCGCACTTTGGCCCCTGTGGTTTCCTGAAAATGTGATTTTTAGTGCTTGAAATTGACTCATATCCTCCGACATCCGTCAAAATCACGGGTCAACCTCCAAAAGCATAAAATCATCATTGATCGCTCCAAGATCGCCAACCGGTCGACCAAGAAAGTGCACTTTCTGTCCGACCGATCGTGAAATCGACAAGACAGATGTCACCGGCCCGCTCTTAGCTATCAATGTCTGAAGTTACATGTTCATCCGATGTCGATCAGCATGTAGATCCATCGATGATCATCGCCAGAAGAATTCCAGAAGACACGGCATGGCCCGCGACTCTTCGACTGCTCGGCGACCAATTAATGTGGTTAATTGACTAGCTTTATTGCAGTCATTAATTCATTTCTTTGGACGGCCCAATCAGAAGCAAGCATTTGGGAGTTACAAGTCAATTGATTCATGGCATTTAAACCATGAAACTCCTCCCATTATGGTAATTAAGGTGATTAAAAGCCCTTAATCTTCATCGGCCAATCAGATTCAAGGAAAAGGGAGTTACAAAATCAAGAAATAAATCTTGTAACTCCTCCCATTAAAGCCATTAAAGCCCATAAACCCTCCTAAATGGCTACCAAAAGCCTATAAATAGGAGAGCATTCCATTGAAATTGAAATCGGAAAAAAGAGGAGAAAATCAGAGGATCAGAAAAAAAGATCAGAAAGAGATCTGAGAGAAAGAAAAAGAGAGAAAAACTTTGCTGAAGTTCTACACCGGCCACCACTACAAGGTGACAAAAGTCCCTTGGGGGGCACCCCCCCCCCCCCAAGGTCCTTGCCTTCTCCTGCTGCCTCCAATGGCTTAGACGTGGCTTTTCAGCCCGTCTACTTAGCTTTTTATTGGACATAGGACCTTCTCTTGGTCTTTGTCCTCTAAAAACCTGAGGTTATAGCCAAGCCAAGCGAATCAAGAGCATCTTCTGTTCTCATCTGCATGGATGATGGCGAAGCCCATACATGGCTTGCGACCGTCAATCTGAACGAGTCCCCCACAATCTCCTGAAAAGTTAGATCTTCCTTTTCTTGCTTTTCATTGTAATTTGTATTTTTCTAAAGAGACAAAAATCACAACTCTTGTCTTTCATTATTGATAAGAATTGTAAATCGGCTATAAACGCCAAAATCGGCTATAAATGCCAAACAAAATTGCCTTTCACGGCAAACCAAGAAAATGTCTCTTTTCTTAAATATTTGTGCAATGGAAAACTTGAAAGAAGTTGATTTCCTTTTTACTTGCGAAGGTTGATCTCCGGATTACCACTTACAATTCCAAGTAAAATAGAAAATCTGGCACACCCACACAAAAGAAATGTTGATGCACGCTTCAGGGCCCGCCAGGGCGCGAAAGGGCCGGACCCGACGGACTCCCACGTTCCGCCGACCCCGGTAGCCGCCCCCCGGCGCCTCGGAGCGCGTTCCATCAACTGGATGGTCTGCTCTTGCCAGTAGACTCCACGGAAGCTCGCCTCTGTGCCGCTGGCATCCAAGCGTCGAGCTCAGCTTCCTCCTGTTCTAGCTGCTCCAAAGCCTCATCAGGTACTTCCCGAACAGCTTCAGAACCAATGACGCCCTGGTCACCGAGAAAGCCTATCTTGTGCTTCTCTCCAGAAAGGAAGGCCCAAACTTCCTCTCGCCGGACGCCATCCGACTTTCCAGTACCTTTCCCCGAAGACAGCTTTACATCAAGCTCCTTCTTAGAAAGCCCCCGATATGCCAAAAAGCTCTCCGCGAACCACTTCGTGAAGCCGGCAGTTCGGAAAGTCGACAGCTCAGGATAAGAAATCGTGGCAGTAGTGTCTTCAGCACTATAAAAAGCCCATGCATTTCTGCCATCCTGCAAACCTCCAAAACGCTTCACCATACTCGAAGGCGCTCCAACAACGCCTTGAGAGAAGCCCAACTGAAGTGCAAAGCGAGAAGGTACATACGGCTGGATGTCGACGAAAAGATGTCTACGGTACACCATCATGCCGACTCGTATGCTGAAAAGCCACTCCTTCTCTGCATTGGTCAAAGAGTAATGCCTTCTCGACCCTGCTCTGGTAGAGTCTCGGGAGGCACCAAAATCAAAAGCCTTCTTCCGCAACTCCGGAGAAAGCTTAACTAAAGACCGCCCCATCTTGACGTCCCTGAACCGTCGGATCCTCATGCGGGCAAACAAAAGTGATTCGGATACGGCTTTTCCCTTAGCCAATCGAATCATCAGAGGATCATCATCCTGTGCAGCACCCAGCTGGTGGAAGCCAGGACAGTGGTATACAAACCACGAATAAAAGATATGGGCTGAAAATACCCTATTCATAGGGAGCCCAAGCCGAACCAAAAAAGCAGCAGCCTGCAGTTCGGTACACAAGTAGGAGTAAAGAGCAGGTACCAAAGCAAGCCACTCTCCAAACGCCATCTGACAAGCCGGAAAAATACAATGCGGCTTGATGTGTGTCCCATCTCCTCCAGCAAACACAGCCTCACCTAGCCAATAAGTGAGGTAAACTGCAATTTCTCTCCGCAGTGCAATGTCAGAACAAATTACATCTGCACCTGCGAAGAAGTCTTTCAACTCTTCTTGCATGTCGGAAGCCTTCCTCCGGTCCTCCAGGGTCATGCTGTCAGAAGACTCTTTGCTGTCAAAGAAATTGAAGAATGAAGAGCCATTACTCTTCCAACTGCTGGACCTAACTTTCGAGCCCTCCTTAAAAAAATCATAGAAGGCGACGAGCTGAAAGTATAGGAGCCTGAACTCCTCTGACTGCTCCTCAAGGACGCTGTCAATCGGCATGAACTCCTTGTAGAGTTTGCCAAGGATGGGCAATCCAGTAATGGCACTCAACTCCTTCAAGGAAAAACCAATCTCACCATTCGTTACAACGAAGGTATTGGTTTGTGGGAGAAATGATTCCAACATGGCCATGAAGGCCTCGTCGAAAAAAGCCACGGTATCTCTGAAGGCACGGACCGCGTCAAAAATCCCGGCTTCCTTCAAAATGGTGCCACCAATCAACAGGATGCGATCAGTCCACGATTTCCAATCGGAGTCAACACTGAAACGGCCACGAAGTCGAAAAGGCTTCACCCAGTTGCTACCGTCACCGCTAAAAACGCTAAGGCCCACCGGTCCCAAATCGACCGACGGATAATCAGAGCCCTGGTAGCCGCTGGCTGGCATCAACATGTCCATTTGGGCAGGCGACTTCTCCGCATATCCGGAGGGACCGCCAACAAAAACCCCGGTCTTGATCACACTAGTCCTCTTCACCCAGCTCGGAGGATCTTCCCTCTTAGGGCACGTGGGAGAAAGGCTCAGGATCAAGATGGTCCGATCAAAAGACGACCGGGTAGAAATAGTTCTCTCCTCACCATCTACTGTGTAAGAGAACTGAAAACATCTCCTTTGGTATGTCAAGTCGTCGGGGACTGCATCACCGAAGAAGAAGGTAGGCTTGGGCAAAACCCTCAGATCGTCCATAACCCAAGGACGGTTGCTTACCATGACTTATAAAACTCCTCATCCTTGAGAGCGATAAATCGCTGCCTCATCTCATCTCTGTTGAGAGAGTCACACTCTTCCAAGTTTCTCTCAACTTACTGGACCTTCTCCCAGGCCTGCTGAACGGCCACATTAGAAGATCTGGCGGATCGACGAGGTACGCTTCTAGCAGGCTCTTTACCCTTGTTCGTTCTGGAGGAACCACCTGCAAAGGTTGGAAAAGAAAAAAAGATCATCATCAAAATGACAGGATTTCGCTAAAAGAAAATCTGGCGAAATTTTGGTATGGTTCCGGGGCAATTCCGAAGAAAAGGGAAATACCCCGAAAGAAATAGAAAGTTTGAAGATGGGCTCAACATCGCTGCGAGCTCCGAAACTCCAAACTTTCGAAACCTCAAAATCTCCGCAAAATCAAGAAGGGCTCAACATCGCTGCGAGCTCCAAATTCCCAAATTTGCAAAGATTTTCAGGTATGCTATCATGCTCTCAAATTCAATCTACAAAAAGTACATGCGAAAAAAAAAAACGTACAAAAAGAAAAAGAGAAAGAAAGAAGCACGAGAAAAAAAAAAAACAGAAATCACATGGAAAAAAAAAAGAGAAGAGAAGAAGAATAGAAAGAAAAGAAAAAGAAAAGAAAAAAAAACAGAGAGCGAAACTTTTCTTTTTTTACCATCCTATTCTCTACATGGAGTTTTCTTGAAAGAAAAAGAGAGAAAACTTACTTGAAGCCATTGATGGAGAAGAAGAAGGAGAAAGCTTGAAGATCCTTGAAGAAGAAGAACTCTTGGTCTTGGAGCTCTCTTGAGATTGTTGCAAAAGAAAGCAATAAGGGCAAGAGATCTAGCCTCCCCCTTACTTTTATAGAAGAGAGCAAATCAAAGAAGGAAACAAAAAAAGAAAGGTAAGTGCTACTAATTAGTAACCTTACCAAAAGAGAAGGAATTAGAGAGATTCTTTCCCAAAAAGAAAGATGTCTTTGAGAGATTTTCTCCCAAAATCAATCAATGAGAGATTCCCTCCAACAAAATAGGAGATTGGAGATTCTTTCCCAAAAAGAAAGATACCTTGAGATATTCTCTCCCAAATTAAGGGAATATGAGATATTCTCTCCCATAAAGATATTTTTAGATATTCTCTATCCAAATGAGATATCTTTAGATATTCTTTACAAAAATGGCCCCACATGAGATCTAAGCCATCCTAAAAAGCTTAAGGTCCCATGGGTTAGCCCATATGAGCCAGGTTTGACCACCTAGGCACTAAAAAAAAAAAAATGGGCTTTTAGTCAGGAAAAAATCCCTCTTACCAAGAGCATACAAAAATGGTTCCATGCCTCTTTTGAGTTGATTGAACCATACAAAAAAATTCCAAGCCCCATGAGCTTCCAAAAATCAAACCATCCAGCCTCATATACCAAATTGAGCCAAAATCTTGAAATTGACATTCCACAAAAATCCAAACCACTCCAATGGACCCACACAGTCCCAAAGAGTGACCAAAAACCAAATCCTGGTCCCCTAACTTGCCACATACAGCTTGTTAGGTCACAAGACCAAAACCAAAAACCAAATCATGATTCCCCAACTTGCCACATACAGCTTGTTGGGTCACAAGGTCAAAAACAAAAAACCAAATCCACATCCCTGATGTCATCTTCAAAACTTTGCCTCGAGATGGTACTTGATTCCTTGCATTACCATAAAATTCCCCTGGAAGCTCAAAGGCTACTCTACCAAAGGAAAGATTGCTCAAAGACTCTTGGTCAATACACAAGCTCTCCTTCAAAAATCTCTTCGAGGCACATCGATTACAAAAGTCAAGCAACTCGTCGCTGTACCTCGAGGGGGCATTTGTTGACACCAAAAATGTCACTTTGCCTCTTCAACATCAAGAAAGCTGCATGAAGTCGCAACCTGCCATAAATAGGCAATACAACTTCTCCAAAAAATCAAATCTTGTCAGAATCAAACAAAAACTACAAGATCCTTCAAGACAGCCAAGGGAGGAGTACACAAGGAGTTTCGGGCCATTTCAGAATCATTTGGCCTAACTTCGCTTCTCCGACAGCTAAATTGGCGCTCCCGGCGGCGACATCATCGAAGACGTCAAAACTTCGATCAGAGCCTACGGATGACTCCAGCATGTCTCAAAAGGGCTCCATGCCAAATTTCAAGTCAAACCGACAACGTTTGACCCTCCATCAATGCTCGAGCAGCAAAATCAAGCCTCCCGGCGGCGGGAACCACCGAAGCCTTCGCTCATCAAACCAAGTGCATGAGTGGCTTCAACATGCTTCCAAAAGGCTGCACGTCGAATTTCAGGTCATTTCGACAACGTTTGACCAGGTTTCGAGGCTCCGAAAGAAAATCAAGCCTACCGGCGGCGAAGCTCCCCGGGACCATGGTTTCCAAGACAGAGCCTGTGGATCATCTCAAAATGACTCCAATAGGTTCCCTGTCAAATTTCAGGTCAATCGGACATCGTTTCACCGCACATCAACGCGCGGCATCTCCCTTGCGGCAAAATCAAGTCTACTGGCAACGGGACCCCAAACGGCTTCAAAACTCAAACAAAAGCCTATGGTTGGTCTTATTTATTGCTCAGGAGGCTCCACCTCAAATTTCAGGTCATTCTGACATCGTTTGACCAAGTTTCAGCTTCTGGCGGAAAATCAGCAGCTCTACGCGACAAAGTCTTCGGCTTTCCCGGAAAATTGGAAACTTTGCACTCTAAAAATGCAAGGATTCTCATCAGGTTTTCTACAGGGAAATCAAGCCAGTAAATGAGAAGAAATGTCAGGAAAAATACAGAAGAAAACGGCGACGAAAAAGACGGCAAAACGGACCAAAAAGGGGAGAAAAACCCCCAGGGTCGCAGCCCGCGACCATGGAAGTCCGGGTCACCGGATTTTTCGCCGGTGACCCGTTTTTCCGTCTTTTTTCGCGTTTCGTGTACTTTGGCCCCTGTGGTTTCCTGAAAATGCGATTTTTAGTGCTTGAAATTGACTCATATCCGACGACGTCTCAGATCCGCCGTCAAAAGCATAAAATCATCATTGATCGCTCCAAGATCGCCGACCGGTTGACCTAAAAAGTGCTCTTTTTGTCCGACCGATCGAGAAATCGACAAGACAGATGTCACCGGCCCGCTCTTAGCTCTCAATGTCTGAAGTCACATGTTCATCCGATGTCGATAAGCATGAAGATCCATCGATGATCATCGCCAGAAGAATTCCAGAAGACACGGCACGGCCCGCGACTCTTCAACTGCTCGGCGACCATTTAATGCAGTTAATTGACTAGCTTTATTGCAGTCATTAATTCATTTCTTTGGACGGCCCAATCAGAAGCGAGCATCCAGGAGTTACAAATCAATTAAGTCATGGCATTCAAGCCATGAAACTCCTCCCATTATGGTAATTAAGGTGATTAAAAGCCCTTAATCTCCATCGGCCAATCAAATTCAAGGAAAAAGGAGTTACAAAATCAAGAAATAAATCTTGTAACTCCTCCCATTAAAGCCATTAAAGCCCATAAAAGCTCTCCTAAATAGCTACCAAAAGCCTATAAATAGGAGAGCATTCCATTGAAATCGGGATCGGAAAAAGACGAACGGAAAATCGAAGATCGAAAGGTGCAGAGAATCCCGAATTCCAGACAGACAGAGTCTAGAGAAAGAGAGAAAATTCTGCAGAAATTCTACATCAAGCACCACTACAAGGTGACAAAAAGTCCCTTGGGGGGTACTCCCCCCCAAGGTCCTTGCCTTCTCTCGCTGCCTCCAATGGCTTAGACGTGGCTTTTCAGCCCGTCTACTTAGCTTTTTATTGGACATAGGACCTTCTCTTGGTCTTTGTCCTCTAAAAATCTGAGGTTATAGCCAAGTCAAGTGAATCAAGAGAATCCTCTGTTCTCATCTGCATGGATGATGGCGAAGCCCACACATGGCTTGCGACCGTCAATCTGAACGAGTCCCCCACAATCTCCTGAAAAGTTAGATCCTCCTTTTCTTGCTTTTCATTGTAGTTTGTATTTTTCTAAAAGAGACAAAAATCACAACTCTTGTCTTTCATTATTGATGAGAATTGTAAATCGGCTATAAACGCCAAAATCGGCTATAAATGCCAAACAAAATCGCCTTTCACGGCAAACCAAGAAAATGTCTCTTTTCTTAAATATTTGTGCAATGGAAAACTTGAAAGAAGTTGATTTCCTTTTTACTTGCGAAGGTTGATCTCCGGATTACCACTTGCAATTCCAAGTAAAATAGAAAATCTGGCACACCCACACAAAGAAATGTTGATGCACGCTTCAGCCCCCCGGGCGCGAAAGGGCCGGACCCGACGGACTCCCACGTCCGCCGACCCCGGTAGCACCCTCGGCATTGGAGCGCGTTCCATCACAATCAGAATTCAAATCATCTCTGATAAGGCAATTGCGTGGAGTGTAAGTCAAGTCAGAGGAGCCCAAAATAGAGAAAAACTCAAGCCACAAAAATTATAAAAAGAGGACTCCCCCAGAACGGACATCCAAGCCATGCTCTCCTAGGTGTAGGGTGGGACGTCCACCACCACCACCCTCTTTCTAGTTCTAGGTTTCATCTCATTCTAGGTTCTCCACTTTATTATTTTTTGTAAAAAAGGTAGCTTTGGGCCTTGTTCAAGCAAGACATAGATCTAGGAATGAGCAAAAGCTTTGCACTAAAGACTGCTATCAATGAAAAAAATAAGATTTCTTTTGTGCAATGGCTGTTTAGATTTGTGATTGAGACAAAGGAAGAAGTTAAACATTCTTAACCTTTCCTTTTTATTAATACTTGTTTGATTGAGTTACTAATGTGCTAATCTAATGCTTTAGCAGGCTTGTGTGCCAGTCGGTATCTTCCATATTGTATTTCTTAATGCAAGAGTAGGTCTTTGATTATCTATGCTTATTTTTTATAGATCATGCTTAGGGTTTTATTTTGTTTGATGATCTAAGCTTAGATTTGATGGGTAATGCTTAGGTAAATTTAGTTATTTAATGAAGGGACAGAGGTCTTGGGTATTTGATGAATTCTATAGAAAAAAACAAATATGTTAGACCCCGACCAAGATTAGCCCGATTAGTGTTTTTTTAGTGTATGCTTAGTCTTAAGAGGGTTTAGCGAACGTTGGGTTAGAATATAATTAGTTTTAGTCTTGGACATAGCTTTGGGAATTTTAAGAGCGTTTAGTATTAGTCAGACACGCTTAGGGAGGCCTGAGCGCATGTGTAAGCATGGGAGGATGGTTTTGGTTTCCGATTTAATCGTGGTTTTGACTTCATTTGAATGGTCTTATTAACTGCTACAACTTTCGTTTTTAGTCCATCCGTGTTTGAAGCCCAAAAATCCAAGTTGTAGCCAAAAAGGGTAAATTTGACTTTCACACCCAAATATGGACACGAATTTCAAAATCTCAAAACCATGCCAAATTTATACTTTTTGGAAACTAAAATTTTCAAGGATCATTTTATCCTTCTTCGTCGATTTCATCCGGGGCCCGCAAGACCATATTTTAGTCAGCGCAAGCTTTAGACCTGTTGGACCCCACCTCCAGGCCACTTAAGTCTTTCTTTTCCTTCCCTCTCTCTTGTTCATTCTCATTCTTACAACTTTTCTTTCAAAAGCCACAGCTGAGAGGAAAGTTTGGTTTTTCTCCATTTCTCCACCTTGCATGCCATAGCTAGAGACTTCCAAATGAAAATTTGAGCACGTCATTTTCTTCCTCTCCTTCCAAGCTTTCCATAGGTGCAATTTGTTTGGTGTTTTCAGCTGGGCGGCCACTTCTTCTCCTTCATTTCTTCTTGTTTGGACACCTATAGGTGAGAGCTGCAACCCATCTTTTTAATGGAGTTCTTTTAGCTCTTGAGGAGCTTGTTTCTTTAGCATGCGACACCCATTTCGAAATGGGTTCTTTGTTTTCAAATTTGTTGAATTTTTGAAGAGTTTTCATGGGGTTTTTGTAGTGTTTGAGATCAGCTCTTGAGTAAGATTGCTTGAGGAAGAATTATGTGGCATTTGGGCTAAGGAAAGTAACCAATATATGAATGTTGTGTGCATGCTTGATTTGAAGTGCATTTCTATTTTTTTTAAATGCATTGTAGATATGATTAAGTTTCAATTTGATGTTACCTTAGACTCTTCTTACTTGTTTTCCATTTCTTTATATGCATTGATGTTAATTACACTTCAAGCTTTTGAAATTCTGTCTTGAATTCCAAACCTATGCTTTGTTTAAATGTTGGGATTTGTTTTGATGTAGAATGGAAATTGAATGTCTTAGATTGTGATGTGAATGGCATAGAATTATTTAAATTGATCCCTTGGAGAGCATGAAGGCTCAGGGAAGTGTAGGTGGTTCAAAAATAAGAAGAAGGGAAGAAGAGATTCAGAAAATTGTACAAAGGGAGTGTAGTTTTTGCACTAAGCAAGCATAGGCAGAAGCCTGTTCGCTCAAGCGACCCTTGGGTCCACTCGAGCGACTAGGTCCCTGCTTGGTGCTGAACAAGCCAGGGACCTGTTCGCTCGAGCGACCAGGCCTCTGCCTAGCCTGGTTCAGAATAGAGACATGTTCGCTCGAGCGACCTTTGGGTCGGCTCGAGCGAACAAGCCTCTCTGTCGCGTTTGCTTGAGTGAAGGGATGACTGCTCGATCGAACCTGGGCAGATATTCAGGACTGAGTTTGGTTGCTTATGGATTTTTGGGGATTAAAATACTAGACTATGTTCAGGGTTTTAAATTGACATTGTGCAATTGGAAACCCGAAATGAATTTTAACTTCGGGGACACCAATTCATCTTATTTTCCGACATTTGGGTTTCAATTACACAAAGGTCAATGAATGGTCTCAGCATATGCTTGATGGACTTCGCGTTTGAACTTCAGTTTTGATACAATAATTATCATCGTGTACTCATGTTGAATTACAAGTACAAGCTCGTTTGAAGATTTTGTTTCAAGAATAAAAAAGAGGATCACTTCTTAAGCTTGTATGCATATAATTTATGCCTTTGCTAGCGTGTCTTCTCTCATTTTGACAAATGATTCCCCCCTTAATTTCGATCTGTTTAGAACGTGTATCGCGTGTTTTGTGCAATCATGAATCCAAGTGAACACCACTGAGTTTGGACTACCCCTTCAGTCTGATCCATTGTCTGGGGTCCTTAAACATGTGGACTATTTGCAGATTGGACGTGTATTCTATTACACATTGTGCATGTTCCGGTTCCGCGACCAGCCTCCCCGTCTACCTTGTGTGGTGTGGGAATCATGTTTTGCGTGTCGTGCTTATCGTGCGTACTTACTCTTATTATCATGTATGATGGAGAAAGGATAGGCTCATGTGGATTAACTATTCATGATATTATAAGTATTCATGCTAGTTTAGCTTATTTGAAATGTTTCAAATTGTTATAGTGTGGTTTCTTCAAACATCTACTGTTCCATGCCCATGCCTAAATTGATTACTGTAAGACCCCGACCCTCAATTTTCAGGTTTAGCATTGTTTTAATCATGGTTTAGCTTTTTAAACAAGATTAGAGTTGATTTGACTTTGTTTTTGAGTTTGAATAGATTTTTCATAACTTTGGAGAGTTTTAAAAGACCGTTGACTTTGTTTTGACCCGACCCTTGTAAATTGTATTTTGTGAGAATTTATTCTTGGTTTCTAAAAATACCAATTTTTATCCCTTTCGACTCATTTTATTGTTACAAACAACTTTCATGTTTTGACCATCTTGATTTAATACTCAGAAATCACGTTTTTTGAGAAAAAGGGCAAAAATGACAATTTTCACTAAATCTGTCCATAAATTTCAAAAATTCCAGAAATTGGGGAAATATACTTTTTGAAAACTAGATTTTTCGACGATCGTTTTGTTCTTCTTCGTCGATTTCATCCGGGGTCCGCAAGACCATGTTTTAATCGTTTCAAGTTCTACTGCATTGGGACCCACCTTCCAGACACTATAAATATCCTCTTATTCTCTCTCCTCCATTCTTTTCCCATTCCAAATCCTGCAACCGGTCTTGACCTAGAGCCAAGGAGAGGAGAAGCTTTCCTCTTTGATCTTTTCCCCCTTGAAACATCCATCTAGAGAGCTCCAATCCCCGATCCGACTCCGTTAATCTCTTCCTCTCTTCTCAAGCTTCAGCTGGACACGTTTTGGAGCCAAACTCTTTCACTATTCATCATCTTCAACCTCCCTTCTTCTTGTTCAGCTAGCTCGAGGTTGGTACTTTCCTCCATTCTTTCATTGGTGTTCTTTTAGTTCATTTAGAACTTGTTTTCTATGTTTTCAAACCCATTTTCGAAATGGGGGTTTGTGATGACCAAAAATGTGATTTTTATGTGTTCTATTTTGGGGCTTTTGTGTAGATTTCGTGGACCTTCTCTTTGGTTGAGTTTTTGTGGAGTTTTCCTTGGCATTGGATTGAGGCAAGTGATCGTTATAGGATTTCTCATGTTTATTGCTTTATGGTTTCATTATGGTTTTAATACTTTCATTAAGACATGTTTTCTATGTTTAATTTCATAATGCAAGTCATGTTCATGCTCTTTCAAGTCATGGGTTTTAGCTTCTTCACTTGTCTTGTTATCAATGATTTCTTCAAGCTTGTAGAATCGTGTTTAGTCTCATAAATTTCATGATTTTATACTTGAAAGTGTCTTGATGTCTTTTTATAGAATGAATGGTTTAATTGTGGATGGAATGCTTTAAAAATGTGTGAAATGTATCCCTTGGAAAGCATGAAGGCTTGGGGAGTGCATGTGGTTCAAATGTGGAAGTGAAGAAGGGAGAGAAGTGTGAAAAAAGTTGAACGTCATAAGTTCTACTGGAATTTCTATCGGTAGAAGCGCTTAAACCGGAAGTACTACCGCTAGAAGTGGCTCGAATTTTGGCAGAGAAGTGTGAAAAGCTGTGAACCCTTAGTTCTACCGGAAGTTCTACCGGTAGAAGCGCTCCAACCGGTAGTTCTACCGGTAGAGATGGTTCTACCGGAAGTTCTACCGGTAGAGAAGCTTAAACCGGAATTTCTACCGGTAGAGATGCTGAACCCAGACCCACATTTACAAAAAGTACTGTTTTTGAAGGATTTTGCGGGAATGAAAGCTAGACTAGGTTTTAGACCTTTTTATTGACTTTGTGCACTTGGAATTCCAAAATGTACTATAACTTTTGGGGCACCAAACCTTGTCAAAACTCTGACATTTGGGTTTCAACTCCACAAAGGTCAATGAATGGTCTTATCCTAAACTTGATAGATTTCGTGTTTGAACTCTTGTTTTGATGCTTCATGCATCATCGTGTTCTAGTTTGATTTTCAAGTACAAGTTTGTTTGAAGATTTGTTTCAAGAACCAAGACTTTTGTTTTGATGCTTCATGCAACACCGTGTTCTCGTTTGATTTTCAAGTAAAAGTTTGTTTGAAGAATTGTTTCAAGAACCAAAGCTCTTGTTTTGATGCTTCGTGCATCATCGTGTATTCGTTCGAATTTCAAGAATAAGCTTGTTTTAAGACGTGTTCCAAGACGTGTTTCAAGAATAAGAAAAGGGAATCATTTCTTAAGTTTGTAAGCATTAATACTATGCTATTTTGCTAGTCTCGTCGTGTCGTGCTTGTTAAATGATTTCCCTCTTGTTTTGACGTGTTCTCGAATAAGTATTGTCGTGTTTTGTGCATTCATGATATAAGTGAGTACCACTGAGCTTGGACTGCCCTTTTAGCTTGATCCACTACCTGGGGGTCCTTAAACATGTGGACTGTCTGCAGACTAGTCGTGTCTTGAATGACACATCGTGCGTGTTCGTGTTCCGGTTCCGCGGCCGGAAATTCCCCATATATGTGGGATCGTGTCGTGCTTGTCGTGCTTGTCGTGCGTGCTTACTCTTGTCATCATGTATGATGGAGAAAGGATGGGCTCTTTGTGGATTTACTAATCATGATATTATATGTATTCATGTCTTGTTTCGTATATTGTTCATGCACTCGTGATTTCTTGATAAGTATCTTGTTCATGCATTGTTTTTAAATCTTGCAAATCTGTTTCAAGTTTAATAGAGTGTTTTTAGTTCTTGTTTCCTTTAAACTTCAGATTGTTTATGCTCTTGCCTATATTGATCACCTGCCAGACCGTCGTGTCTGATATTCTTCTGCTTTGGTGCTTTAGATAGCAGGTCCTTGTTTTGAGCTAGTTCGTGTGCAGAGGGCTGTTGAGCCACGGGTTTTGCAAGCTTATTGTGTCAGCGATGTCATGTAGACGTCATGCTTGACTCCGGAGTTACGTTACGACATTGGGTAGTATTTGTTCTAGCTTGCTATTTTGTACGGCTTTTGTTAGCCTATTTCTTGGGAATTGTAATTAATGCACTCGTTAATTTGTAACTTGAATATGTTTGGGTAATGATAAGCCTGTTACTGTCAGCTCTATATATTTTGATATTATAAATTTGTTCCAGTCTGAGTTTAAATATGTTTATGATCATCTTAGGCTGACAGATCGAGTACGACACGGAACCCGATGGATACGGATTCCGGGTCGTAACGTCTTGTAGAGCTTCTGCGAAATATTTTGATGTGTTGTGAATTTTGTTATCCTCACACACGCGGATCCTGGGAGGGGAAATACAAATTCCCCCAAACTCGCGTGCCTGAGATCGGATCCCGGTTTTGGGGGCGTGACAATTACCTACCAAACCGTCATGTTTGATGCTTGTTATTTTGGTGCCAGGTGTAGGCGATGTTGCCTTTAAGGAGGAACGTCAGGAGGAGGCTGTTGAGCCATCCCCGGATCGAGAGTGGCAGCCCGACAACGTCAACTAGACGTCGGGCGGGATCTTGAGATCCATTACCTTTTGATGGGTGCCTTGTTTTAACTTTGGAAATGTATTGGCCTTTTTTGGCCTCTTATTGGGTTGTAACTTAACTTAAGTTACTTCTGGGTTAACTTGAAACTCGAATCATGATGGGAGTGCTATTTATAATTCCTTCTTCTAATATCTTGATGTTATTACTTTTACACTTGGAAATATTATTCATGCTTTGTTTTGATGTTATTTGCTATACGCTTCCGCAAACTTGATCGTGTGTGTTAGTCCCCGTGTCTCAGGATCCTCATTTTGGGAACTTGTGGGGAATTCTAAATCAACTGCATTGTGGGCCTGGCCCTCGGTCCGAGGTCGCGACAAAATCTCTTTCGAGAAATTGGTTTTTAACGTTTTATCATTCGGATTTGGGTGCCTTGATTGGGTCCAGATCTGTAGTAGAAAAGTGATCAAACAATTGTATTCAATAAGATAGTGGATTTGGATTGCTTGATGGATTCCTATGCCTTGATCAATTTCATTATCATTTATTTTTTTATCTCATTATCTCATTACTTTAGTTAATTTTCTACAATTTTAATTACTTGTGACATCATCTCTCTTAATTAGTAAAGTTTGTTCTTGATTCACTCTCTGTGGGTTCGACCCGTACTTGCCGTTGTTTATTTGTAGATGTTGACATAACAAAAAAAAGGAGATCCATCTGCCCGTACGTAACCCTCCCCAAGGCAAAATTACTCCTTTCTAGAGAAATGAAGATGTAAGGTCCGTGACCTTACTGGGTCAGTTGGGCCCAACAACAGGCCCATTGACCCTTTTTGTTGATAATTATTTTATTAATTGTATTTTAGATATTTAAGTGGGTTTAGAGCATGAGCGAGTTTCTTTTAGCATTAGAATAGTATCTGCGAAGTTTCGTGCGATTCCGAGTTCGTTTGTTGATAGCAGGGGGGTAGTTTGCAATTTAGGAAAAATTGAGTGTTTTCCGAAATATTCCAAACGCCGTGATTTATGGGTTCGTTGGAAAGGTTTCGTCGCGCTGATCATTTTTGTCTCTTGACTCATCATGATCCGACAACCGGAAACCCTTCAAGTGGTCCATTCTTTCATCGGACCCACTTAAAGGGCAACTTAGGTCTTTTTCCTCCCTATCTTCTTCTTAACCTAATCTCTCTCTTTATTCTCTGCAATTGAACGAAAGAAACTGCAGCCCCATTCTTCTTCTTCTTCTTCCTTTCTCAAGCCAGATCTCTAGCCTAGAGAGATCAACTCGAAAATCCGATCCGCTAGTTCTCATTCTCTCGATCTCCTCTTGCTTCCGGTATCAATTTGGTAAGCATTCTCATACTTTCATCTTTTCATTCGTATTCTTTTGGTTAGATTTAGGTCTGATCTTAATTCTTTTTCTTCCTATCTTCTTCTTGGCTTTCTAGATTTCGTGTTATCGGGTTAGATCGTGGATTTTGGGGTAGAAAGGCTTCTCCTCGAGTTTTGCCCAAATTCTATCATCTTCTTGGTTGAGGCAAGTAGATTTGCATTGTATTTTTAAGCATGTATGTTTGTTTCTATTTGATTGGCTATGATTCCTTGTTAGAATTCCTTAATTCCAAGCCTGTTCTGATTTAGGGATTATTATTGTTAATTATTGGTTTAGGTTGATTAAATGTAAATTGGAAATGGTAGTTATTTGATTCAATTAATGGAGTGGAATGGAATGTGGATGGAATGGATTGTGGGGAGAGCAGGTGGCTCATTTTATGCAGGTTAGCCATGGATTGGCCGGAGGAAAAAGGGCCAGAAAAACCAGTTTTCGGCCATTTTCGGGGTTCAGGTTGCAGTTCCGATCGATCGGACCTGCAGACCGATCGATCGGCACTGTTACTTAACTGTGGCTGATTTCAGACCGATCGATCGGACCTTTTGTCCGATCGATCGGACTGCCTTTTTTTGACAGCACAGGCGAACTTCGGAAATGCATAACTTTTAATTCGTCCGTTGGAATTCTACATATAATATACCGTTGGAAAGCTCTCGAGATGTAGAATCTAATGGTTCTAGTTTCATTACGATCGGAGGTCGGGAAGTGATGCAAATGTTCAGATTATTACTTCAGCTCATGTTTTATTGTAAATGAGACTAATAACTTAGGTTTGGGCCTTAGATGTTGGAAACCATGCACCCACACTCATTTGACCATTAATGGGGTTAAAATCGTAGCACGTGCTTTGGTGTGTTTCGATAGGTTGTCTAGGTATTCGTGTATTGCACATGAATTAACCGATTGCGTATGAAATTGTTTCATTAGATGCTTAACATGATTGTATACCAGGGGATTTCCCTAGAAGCATCGTTGATCCATTTCCACACGTACTCCGCTAGAACATGTGGAATACAAGGATGACACCACTTGCCTAGGTTGGATTGTAATTCCCCCTTGACTTGTGAATTCTATCCGTTGATATTATTCCTTGTATACTCTTTTGGCATAAAACACTTAACTAATTATGAAACATAAATTCTTATAGAATTTAGACTTGGACCTGACTTAGAATGTATCGTAGGAACCTTGTCTTGTATTGATGAACATGACTGGCTAGAAATGAAAGGGATTATTACGTGGTTTGCTTGTCTGGTATTGTTTTGAATGAGATAATCCCTATGATCGTGTCTGGTACATTGAACTAGCCAGACTTGCTTGTCTTGCTTGTCCTTGTGTCAAAACCACTTTATTATTGTTTGCATATCATGGCCATCTGCAGTTTGGGGTTTATTGACGAACCGGTTACTCGGTTGTCGGGATGGGCAGTTGGCTTTGTACGGCGTCCATGGCGTTGAATAGCTGGGAGCGGGCATCGGACCGTGCTGCTATTCCCAGGACCGGGAGCTGGGATCCTACTGGAGCCGGACTTTGGTATCAGTAGTCCAGATTGGGATTGTTACTGGTACCCCGGGAGGTGGCATTGGACATCCTCGGAGTCTCCCTCTTGTTCTTGTTTTGCATTGCATGATAGTGGTTATTGTTAGATGGTTGTTTGGATTCCTATTATGATTCTATCAATCATTATTCTTGCTTTATGCCTAGACTCGCTTTCCTTGTATTCATATGATGTGTACTTGTCATTACTCTATATTTGATGCATGTCATGTTTATTATGCTATGCTTATCTATTGCTCAACATGTCGTTGACCCTATTCCTTGGTGTGCAGACACCTCAGGTGGTTACTACTACTATGAGGAGCAGGCCGGTGAGGAGATCCAAGAGGATCTCCAACCAGTCGAGGAGGAACGCGAGTGGCGTGCCGATGACGTAGAGTAGCGTCATCACTCCCGGCACGAGAGAGATTCACATGGACTCATTAGATATATTCATTTATTTATTTTCTCTCGTTGGACCTTTTCTTTCATTGACTTGATTTAATTTTATTGGCCTTGTTTATTGGGATTGGCCAATGTAATAAATTACTTTAACTCCTTTAATAGTTTTTAATTATTCTTTCTTGCAACTTTTAATTTAATGAGAAGTATTATTCATTGACTGATATTCCATATGCCTAGACTTATATGAGGTTTGAAATGTAATATCCTCACAGCGGACTTACGATCCGTGGGCCCAAAGGACAAAAATTTTAATTAGTCCTAAAATTCACTCTCCGGATCCGGTTTATTCTTAATCGGGTTCGGGGGACGTGACAGAAGACATTAAAGTTTGGCCGGCCACAGCAAGAGATTTCCTCAGCAGCTACTAACTACAAGACCCATTGGCCATTGCAACCCTTGAACATGTTGGCTGCTAAAAGCAATGAGGCAACCGCTGATCTCCAGCCATACACACTATGTTGCGACCCCGGACCAGGAATCCGGGCCCGCGACGCATCCCTCCGACAATGATAATTTCCCACAGGTTCCCGCTGTGAGGATCCCAAGGACACGGGACAGCTCACGCGTACAATGGTTGCGGAAGTGTATGGCAAATACGTCAAGACAAAAACATATGACATAATTAAAGTCGTTAAGACATGTATTTCGAAAAGGGAAATATAAACAAGACAATTCCCATTACCTTCAAGTTTAAGGTTAACAAAATCATATTGTTAGAAAACAACCCAATAAGAGGCCAACAAAGGCCAATACATTCCCAAAACAATCAAAATATAAATCCATGTTCAAAATATCATGCTTTTCAAGGATCCGCCTGACGTCTAGATGACGTGTCGGGTTGCCACTCACGAGCTAGGGGTGGTTCAACAGCCTCCTCCTGACACTCCTCTTTAAGGGCAAAGACGCCTGCACCTGAGAACCAAAATACAAGGATCAAACACGACGGTTTGGCAAGAAATTAATTTTGATAAGTACTTAAAACAATTAAAAGAGAAAGAACATTACTGAAACCATTTACTGAATTTAAAACAAATAAGGACCAAGGTGAATTTCAAGTAAGCAAAACTAGCATGAATACTTATAATATCATTAATAGATAATCCCACATTGAGCCCATCCTTCCTCTATCATATAAAATGAAAAGAGCAAGTAGAACAGAATAGAACAAAATAGGATCCTATACCATAAAAGGTAGGTGGGTACCGGCCACATTAACGGAAGAAAACATGATGTATATATATAATATACGACTAATCTGCAGAAAGTCCAAGCATTTAAGGACCCCCAGACAGTGGATCAGACTGAAAGGGCAGTCCAAGCTCAGTGGTGTTCATCATAAATCATGAATACACAAAACAGGGTGAATATAACAAAACAAATCGAAAATGGGGGAAATCACTTGTCAAAACAAGACAAGGCAAGACTAATCGGAATTAGGATATGCTATATAGCAAAATGGAACTTAGGAAGTGATCCCCTTGCTGGTTCTTGAAATAGTTCAATATGAGTGAAGCTTGTAAATCAAAACGTGTACAAAACAATATTCATCTTGTCAAAACTAAGAATTTAAACAAGTTTATCAAGCATATATATTAAGGCCCTTCATTTGACCCTCATGTATTTGACACTCAAATGTCGTAATGAAATGGATTTGGTGCTCCTGAAGCTAGGAGACATTTTGAGTTCCAAATGTACAATATCAAGCTAAAAGCCCTTAAACATATTCTGGTTTTCATTTCCTAAGAAAATCTAACAAAATTGGCCAAAAATAGAATTTCGGTTGGCTCGAGGTCACCTGTCGGCTAGCCGCGAAGTGCAGGTCGGCTAGCCGCCAGCTAACCGTCAGCTGACCGTTGGGTCCTAGACAGAAAAATATAGCATACTGGAAAAGTAACCAAATGTGTTCGGTCCCTGTCGGCTAGCCACGGGGATACAAGTCGGTTAGCCGCCTAGCTAACCGCCAACTCCCAGTCAGCTACAGAATTTTGTATTTCTAACCACGAGTCTTAGTGACCTGGCGGTTCCCTTGGCAGTTAGCCGTAGTCGAATTTTCAGCTAGCTGCCAGGGCCACCCAGAACTTTCAGCATTCTGTATTTCTAACCGAAACTGGGTCGGTTAGCCGCCAATCACCATTCGGCTAGCCACCGAGGTGATCGCCAGCTCGAAAAAGGCTAAATCAGTTACAGATTTAGGCACTGCCTTCTCCAAACCAACAAAAATCCAACTTAAATGAAACTTGAGGAAACTTAAGCTAAACAAAGGCAGTCAAACCATGCTTAATCATACATATACAAGTTGAAAGTGGATTTCCAAAACAAAACATCACATTGCTAGGATTACAAGAACAAACCTAAAAATCACATTTGGGGCAAAAAATGAAATCCATACTCAATCATTCATTAAGAAAATTAAAAAGATCACTTGCCTTAGGGATTCCAACCTTCTTCAAAGGCTCTACTCAAGAATGGAACAAGATCTACAAAAACCCAAAAGAACTTCAAAACCCTACCATTTGAAAACAAAGGAACCTATTTCGAAAAAGGGTTATTAAACATGAAAAACAAGATCTTTAGGAGATGAAACGAACTCCATTGAATAGATGAGTTAAAGCTCTTACCTAGAGATAACCAAACAAGAAGGAAGGAAGAAGAAGAAGTGCTTGTCAAGTCGAAAATTCCCAACAAATGGGTCCAATGGGAAGCTTGAAAGAAGATGAAGAAGATGGTGAGATCCAAACTTCAATCCAAGTTCAGATGGTTGAGTCGCAAGGAAGAGAAGATGGAGAGGAAAAGAGGAAGAAGAAGCGCTCCAAGGCACAGCACTTTGAACTCCAAAAGGTTGTAGAATGAATGAGAGTGAGGGGAGAAAAGGGTTATTTGGCTTGAGTGAAGGTGTGGGTCCCCCTCATGTCTGGATCCTCCAACGGCTAAAACATGGCCTTGCGGATCTCGGACAAGGTCAACGAAGAAGGATAAAACGATCCTTGAAAAATCTAGTTTCCAAAAAGTATATTTTTTGTTTCGAGATTTTGAAAATTGTGTCTTGATTTGGTGTGAAAAGACAAATCCTACCCTTTTAGCCAAAAACACAGATTTCTGGGCTTCGTACACTGACAGGTTAAATACGAAAATCATAGGAAATCATAAAACCACTCAAGATAAACCAAAAATCACAATTAAAACAAAAATCTATGATCATCCTCCCAATGCTTACACGTGCACTCAAGGCCTCCCTAAGCGTGTCTGACTCAACCAACGCTCTCAAAATCCCCAAAAGTAATACCAAGACTAAAACAACCATTCTAATCCCGCGAATGCTAAAACCTTTTAAAAACTAAACACTCACTTAATTAACACTAATCGAGCTAATCTGGGTTAGGGTTTGGCATCCTCCACCCCTTAGGATATTTGGTCCACCAAATAAAAACAATCTTACCTCAGGCAACAAATGTGGATACTTTCTCTGAACTTGATTTCTCAATTCCCATGTTGTTTCTTCTGACTCATGGTTTTCCCATAGTACCTTGACCCAATGAATAGTTCGATTTCTCAATTCTTGTTCCTTGGTATCAAGGATTATGCTCGGCCTTTCATCATATGATGCATCTTCCAGGATTTCCAATGGTTCATGCTGTAGTACATGAGCAGGGTTAGGAACATACTTATTTAACATGGAGACATGAAATACATTGTTTACCCCGGACAGTTCTGGCGGCAGTGCGAGTTTGTATGTAACTTCTCCAAACTTGATCAGAATTTCACACGGTCTGATATATCTTCCTGCTAGCTTGCCCTTCTAACTGAATCTCTAAGTTCCTCTAACCAATGATACCTTCAAGAATACTTTATCACCCTCCTGAAACTGTAAGTCCCTTTGACGAGTGTCAGCAAAACTTTTCTGTCTACTTCGGGCAATCCTTAAACGTTCCTGGATTAGCTTGACCTTGTCACTTGTTTCCCCAATTATTGTCGGTCCATGAAAACTACGAACACCAACTTTTTCCTAGCAAACTGAGGCTCTGCATCTTCTACCATAGAGTGCTTCAAAAGGTGCCATGCCGATGCTAGAATGGTAGCTATTGTTGTACAGGAATTCACAAAGTGGCAAGTGCTCATCCCACTGAACCTTGAAATCTAATACACAAGCACTTAGCATGTCTTCAAGAGTTTGTATAGTGCGTTTAGATTGACCATCTGTCTGTGGGTGATACGCTGTGCTGAACTGTAACTTGGTACCCATGGATTCATATAGAATCTTCCAAAACCTTGAAACAAATTTGCTATCTCGGTCAGAAGTGATGGATACTGGCTGACCATGCCCACTGACAATCTCATTGACGAATAGTTCTGCAAGTGGTGCCATGTGCATCTTATTCCCTGTCTTCATTGGAATGAAGTTGTCACGACCCCGGACCGGGTTTAGGGTCCAATCCGGGATCGGGACTCATTAGAATAATGATAATGGTGATAAGAGTTTGTTTGGTGCCAATACGTACACGGGTTAATAAAGAACACACATTACCCGTGCACGTGATTTCCCACAGGAGTCCACGGTGAGGATTTCACAACAACATTGAACATTTTGTATAATTGCGGAAGCGTATGGCAAATCATGCATATAAATCATTTCCATAAAACATAAGACTGATTGCATTTAAGTATCGAGTATCAGAATGAGCAATGTTCTAAAGCTTAACCCAAAAGTACTGTTAAAGTTTTAAACAAGTATCTCTTAGTTACATTTCCCAAAATTAGAGGCCAACAAAGGCCAATGTAAACAAAACAATGTCCACCAAAGTATCAATAAAAGACACCCCCAAAATATTTCGCATCTCTCGAGACGGCCGGATGTTTAAACAACATCATCGGCACGCCACTCCACTAACTGCTACGGTTCTCCGACCGCCTCCTCATGCTCCTCCTCGGGAAAGTCAACATCGGGACCTGAGTACCAAAAGTGGGTCAAACACGACGGTTTGGCAGGCGGGTGAAAAGATACGATAATAAATGAAATTACCTTTGAAAGCATTTGAATCTGTATACATGACAATCTCCATGAAAAGATAATTCATTTAATGAAAAACATGCATGTACTACAAAACAAGTGAAGGTGCCAAGGAAGTAGGAACAACAAGATGGCATCCACAAGAAGCTAAATCCTCTATCACCGTAGTAACAAGAGTCTATCGGGGTGTTGATCTCAGTCACCGAAGTGAGGAGGTGCAACAACATTTACATATACATAAGTAATAATACGGGACGGGACCACGGTAGCTAGCCGGGTATCGGGACGGGACCACGGTTAATAAACCGGGTATCGGGATCCAAACTGCAGCTGACGGGACGGGAGGGGGAATCTCCAAGTCAGTGGATCAAACTGACAAGGTTATCCAAGCTTAGTGGTGCCGACTTATGGGTCACAAGCGGGAAAACAAAACAAATACATATAACGAAACGAGGTGCTCATAAGTACAAAAGCATAACTGTATCAATCGGGCATATACGGGCTAGCAACAATGCTGAAAACATGAATTTCAATACTGTCGGGCAAGTCTAGTCATAAAACACGAGATTTAAAATGTACAAGTGAAATTCGGTTCGTATTAAGGTATGAATGGATTTCTCATATTCTCCGGGCTAAGTGTTGAAAGTCCAAGATTTGAATTAATGTAAATAGGGTCCCGTATGTTAGGTTGATATACATTTGGTACTCTTTTGAGAATTGAAAACATTCTGGGGCCTTATACACATTGACAAATTTAAAAGACCTAAACACAAAGTCATAAAGGGATCTCTTCTACCATATGGTTCCTCCAAAAGAATTGATTCAGATTGGGGTTCGATCAGTTCGTCAGTTGTCTGTCGGTCGGCCGAGGTGGGTGTGTCGGCTGGCCGATAGATGGCAGTCGGTCGACCGAAGTTGAGGTCTCGGTCAGCCAACAGATGACTGACAGAGATTTTGGCAAATTACAACTTACTGTTATTTGAGCCGACAGGTTGTCGGTTGGCTTTCGGTCAACCGAACTAGGGAGTTCGATTAGCCGACAGCTGACCGACAGATTTCCTGATGGAAATCTGATCGAAACTGGTCTCTGGAATTGAGACCGAAGAACTCGGTTAGCTGTCGGTCGACTGAAGTGGGGACTTCGGTCAGCCGACAGCTGACCGACGCACACGATCAGGTCAGTTTCGACTCAGGTTTCTGCTGTCTTTCTTCCCTTATTCACAGACGACCTGGGCACCCTTCCTTGTACATTTTGAGGGTTTCAAGACCTCATTCAAGCCCATTTAATCTACCAATATAATCGCCCCAATCAACTCCTTCCCATCCACATGTAATCTCACCCATTCTTCCATCAAATCCTTCCATTCCATCCACATTCAATCAAAAGAAATCCAATCCATCATGAGTTAAAAATTCCAATCAAATAAGCTATGACATTCTCAACATGCACAAGAGAGAAATAGACTAACATTATGCATTTCTAAATCAATGTGAATCATAAGGAAAACATGAATAGTGAGAATGTGAAACATCAATGTATGAAGTAGAAAACCACATTTTCAATAAAACATGTAAATATCAAATCATCCACTTGCCTTAGGTCTTCTAACAAGCAAATCCAAGCTTTAAACCAAGTTTCCAAGCCAAGAACCAAGCTACTAGCAAAACCCCCAAAACAAACCCTAAGATGGGTCAAACCAAGAAACAAGAAGAAGAAACTCACAATAATAAAAATGGAGCTCCTCTATGACTAGGAGAATACAAATCTAAGGGATTAGGAGGGAAAACTTACTAGGAAACTCCTCAAATGAGCAAGAATAGTTCAAAGAAGATCTTAGAATGGAGGTCTCCCTTCAAAAGTTGTATCAATGGAGAGCTCTTGTGAGGAGGATGAAGATGGTAAGGTCCAATCTTGGTTTAGCAATGGTTTAGTGGTGTTATGAGATGGAGAAAGCAAGAAGGAAATGGAGGAAACTCATGGCTGCTGGGATTCATCTCTTAGCACATTAATTAGGGCAAGGAAGAAAAGAAGAGAAGAAGGGTTCTCTTTATATATCAAAGGTGAAGTGGGTCCCACAACTTAAAGTACTAGTCGGGCTAAAAACATGCATTTCGGAACCTCAAATGGATTCGACGAAGAAGGCAAAGTTGATCAACAAAATTTCTAGTTTCTAAAAAGTATATTTTTCGCGGGTTTCGGGGACATCAAATTTTGAGTACAGATTTCATGTAAAAAGATTGTTTTGCCCTCAAAGTTAGGAAAGTCGGGTTTCGGGGTTTCGAACGGGCACGGGTTCAATATGAAAGTTTTAGGGATCGACAAGACGAGTAAAACGTGATATGAACAAAATCACAAGAATCTCGAATAATCCCCAAAGTAAATTCAAGACTAATAAAAAGGAACCCCCAAAGGGTCCCACTAAGCACACGACACTTAGAACTCCCAAAAAGCTATAAAATAGCTATTCTAATCCAAGCTAGTCGAATTCAAATCACCATGCTTAGCACTAACACGCAACTTAATTAGTACTAATCGAGTCACTTGGGTCGGGGTCTTACAGAAGTGAGCAGTCTTCGTGAGACGATCTACAATAACCCAAATCGCATTATTCCTCTTCGTAGTAGGTGGCAAACTGGAAACAAAATCCATAGCGATGTGCTCCCATTTCCACTTCGGGATAATTAAGGGTTGTAGCAAACAGGGGGTTTCTGATGCTCTGCTTTGATCAACTAACACGTTAAGCAACGAGACACAAAAGTTGCTATTTCTCGTTTCATGTTATTCCACCAAAAATGGTTCTTCAAGTTGTGGTACATCTTCATGCTATCTGGATGCATAGAGTACTTTGTACTATGGGCTTCCGTCATTAACTCATTCTTCAAATCATCCACATTAGGCACACACAACCGATCGCGAAAGTATAATATCCCGTTCACCATCCTGAAATCTGGACGCTCTTTAATATGCTCCACAATCCTTGCTAAGTCTGGATCTTGTAACTGACTGTCCTTGATCTTTTGGATGAAGGTGGGTTCAGATACTGTCATGTTTGTTAACATCACACCCTATTTTAGTGGTTGCACTTCCACTCCTAGTTCTTTAAGCTGCTGGAAAATATTGACTCCTCTTAGACTAACCATAACCACTGATTTTTTGCTCAAAGCGTCAGCTACTACGTTCACCTTCCCCGGATGGTACTTGATTGGAAAGTCATAGTCTTTAATGTACTCCATCCACTGTCTCTGCCTCATGTTCAATTCCTTTTGTGAAAACAAATATTGCAAACTCCGGTGGTCTGAATGAACTTCAAAATTTTCTCCGTATAGGTAGTGTCTCTACATCTTCAAGGCAAAAAGAACTACTGCCAACTCCAAGTCATGAGTTGCATAGTTCTTCTCGTGATCTTTCAACTGTCTTGAGCCATAGGCAATCACCTTGCCATCCTGCATCAATACACAACCTAGTCCCACATTCGATGCATCTGTAAAAACAATAAATCCGCCATTGCCCAACGGTAATGTAAGGATTGGAGCTGTGGTTAGTCTCTTCTTCAATTCCTGGAAACTGGCTTCACACTGATTTGTCCACACAAATGACACACCTTTCCGAGTCAACTTTATCAAGGGTGCTGCAATAGACGAAAAACCTTGGACAAATCTCTGATAATAGCCTGTTAATCCCAAAAATCTTCTAATTTCTGTCACATTACTTAGCCTCTTCCAACTGACAATTGTTTCCATCTTGGATGGATCTGTCAAAAACCTTCTTTGGAAATGATGTGGCCTATAAAAGCAATATGCTCTAGCCAAAATTCGCATTTACTGAGCTTTGCATACAACTGATTGTCCCTCAGAAATTGTAATGAGGTCCTCAAGTGTTCTTCATGATCCTCCTGACTCTTGGAATACACGAGAACATCATCGATGAAAACCACCGTGGAGTGATCCAAGTGTTGTATAAAGACCTTGTTCATGAGAGCCATGAATACTACGGGTGCATTAGTCGACCCGAATGGCATCACCAAAAACTCATAGTGCCCATATCTTGTTCGAAAAACTGTTTTTGGAACATCTAAATCTCTAACTCTCAACTGATGGTATCCGGACCTCAAGTCTATCTTGGAAATGTATGCTGCTCCTTGCAATTGATCAAAAAATTCATTTATTCTTGGCAATGGATACTTGTTCTTTACAGTCACGTGGTTCAATCTTCTGTAGTCAATGCACATGTTCAAGCTTCCATCTTTCTTTTTTAGAAATAATATCGGTGGTCCCCAAATGAAACACTCGGCTTAATGAAACCTTTGCTCAACAATTCTTGCAATTGAAGTTTTAACTCTCCCAATTATGCTGGAGCCATTCTATAAGGTGCTATGGAGGCCATAGTTGTTCTTGGTAGAAGCTCAATTGTGAATTCAACCTCTCTAATTGGTGGCAATCCTGGGATTTCTTCAGGGAAAACGTCTGGAAATTCACATACCACGAGGATATCCTCCACCCCTTAGGACTGTTTATCCTCCGTGATAAATGCCATATAAGCTTCACAGCCACTCTGCATTAGTCGGTCTGCTTTTAATGCTGAGATAAATCATGCTTGAGTTTTCTTCCTATCTCCCTGAATCATCAGATCTGCATGTGCTCCTTTCAACTTAAATGTAATGGTCTTTGCAAAACAGTCCATCGTCGCATGATATGCTTCTAACCAATCCATGCCTAGGATGATGTCAAAATCATGCATGCCCAAGACAATGAGGTTTACTGGTAAGATAGCTTGACCTAAGATAACTGGACAGTTGGGGTAATAGGTTCTACAAATAACCTGTTTACCTACTGGTGTGGTGACAGTCAAAATAAAATCAAGTTCTCTAGGTGGATTATCTATCTTCTTGGCAAAAATAGAAGACAAAAAGGAATGGGTAGATCCAGGATCAAATAAAATCTGTGCTTCTACTCCACAAACAAGAAGTGTACCTTCCACCACGTCTCTTGCAACTTTTGCATCCACACGGTTGAGATGATATGCCCGCCCTTGCTGCTGTGGCCTGTTCAGTGCCTGATTATGTCTCCCTTGTATATTCCTGTTCTGCTGAGGAGAACAAGTAATTTGATTCTGACCTTGTGGTCTGCCTTGCTGTTGCTGTTGCTGAGACTGCCTAACCCGATTCTGAACTGGTGGTTGGTTCTGTGGAGCCACTTGTCGTTGTTGCTAATTCCTGATTGCATGGTCCAATGAACCACATCTGAAACAAGCTCCTGCGGCTCTGCGACACTGACTAGTTTCATGATTCTTTCCACAGTGCCCACATACCACTTGCTTTGGAGGATTCTGATCTTGCCTTGGCTTCTTGTTATGTTGCCGCCTCTAATTCTGCTGTTGGTAGTGCTGCTTCATGTCCTGAATGATCAGGTTGTTAATATCTTCAAGTTTATATGCCCATTTGACAACCTCATCATAGGTAGCTGGTGGAACCACCCCTATGGCATCTCTCATGATGATTGGATTCAGCCCTTCCAAAAACTTGGTTATCTTCTTCTGCTCAGTGTCAATAAGCTTGGTAGCATATCTGGCTAGTCTCTCAAACTTGGTGAAATACTCTAGAACTGTCATGCTGCCTTACTTAAGTTGCTAGAACTCAATGGCTTTCTGTCTCTTGACGTGTGAAGGAATGTACTTGTCTTGGAATTGTGTCTTGAATGCTACCCATGCACCTTCATTAGCCATAGTCATATACGGTTCCTTGATCGTCTGCCACCACTGATCTACAAGCGCATAGAAAAACGAAGATGTAAGGTTCACCTTCTGTCTTCCTATGCATGTGAAGACATCAAAGATCTTTTCGATGTTTTCCAACCAGTCATCTGCGACTAACGGGTCCTCGTGCCTTGAGAATTTCTTTGGTGCTCTCTTCCTAAATCTCTCAAACAACAGATTGGGGTCAAGGTCCCTATTGTTAATAACAATATTCGGACCCAAAGGTTGCATAAGTGGAGCTTGTGGCCTATTCTGCAGAACATCCAAGAGTTGTCTCTGGACTTGAGTCATTTCTTCATCCTTCCTTGCCATCTGCTCTTGGAATCTTGCTTGAGTTTCATTTGCTTGCCTCTGCTACTCTAACATGGCCTGCATGAGTTCTTGAAACTGTGATGCAGTAGGTCCATTGGCCGGGTCTGTGTTATTCTGATTACTACCCGAAGCATTATGATTTGGAGCTTTTCTCGGAGGCATGATGTTTTAAAACAAAATGTTAGTACACAATAATATGGTCGGGTTGGTTTCTAAATCCATACTAAACGATCTAATGAACTCACGGATCCTCTCCACGTCCCTAAGATTTTATAGTTTCTTTTAAGTACCTGAAACATGTCCCCCTCTAATACCAGCTCTGTCGTGACCCCTGACCAAGAGTCCGGCCTTGAGGCGCATCCCTCCGACAATGATAATTTCCCACAGTTTCCCACGGCGAGGATCCCAAGGACATGGGACAACTCACGCATACAATGGTTGCAGAAGCATATGGCAAATTACATCAAAAAAAAAAAAAACATATGACATAATTAAAGTCTTTAAGACATGTAATTCAGATAGGGAAATATAAATAGGACAATTCCCATTACCTTCAAGTTTAAGGTTAAGAAAATCATATTATTAGAAAACAACACAATAAGAGGCCAACAAAGGCCAATACATTCCCAAAATAATCAAAATATAAATCCATGTTCAAAATATCATGCTTCTAAAGGATCCACCCGACGTCTAGATGACGTCGTCGGGTTACCACTCACGAGCTAGAGGCAGCTCAACAGCCCCCTCCTGACACTCCTCCTCAAGGGGAAAGACGCCTGCACCTGAGCACCAAAATACAAGGATCAAACACGAGGGTTTGGCAAGAAATTAATTTAAATAAGTACTTAAAACAATTAAAAGAGAAAGAACATTACTGAAATCATTTACTGAATTTAAAACAAATACAGGACTAAGGTGCATTTCAAGTAAGCAAAACTAGCATGAATACTTATAATATCATGAATAGATAATCCCACATTGAGCCCATCCTTCCTCTATCATATAAAATGAAAAGAGCAAGCAGAACAGAATAGAACAAAACAGGATCCCGTACCATAAAAGGTAGGCAGGTACCGGCCGTGTTACCGGAACAGAACTTGATGTATATATAATATACGACAAATTTGTAGAAAGTCCAAGCGTTTAAGGACCCCCAGACAGTGGATGAGACTAAAAGGGCAGTCCAACCTCAGTGGTGTTCATCATAAATCATGAATGCACAAAACAGGGCGAATATATACAAAACAAATCGAAAATGGGGGAAATCACTTGTCAAATCAGGGCAAGGCAAGACTAATCGGAATTAGCATAAGTTATAGCAAAACTGAGCTTAAGAAGTGACCCCTTATTGGTTCTTGAAACAGTTCAACATGAGTGAAGCTTGTAAATCAAAACGTGTACAAAACAATATTCATCTTGTCAAAACTAAGAATTTAAACAAGTTTATCAAGCATATATATTAAGGCCCTTCATTTGACCCTCATGTATTTGACACTCAAATGTCGTAATGAAACGGATTTGGTGCTCTTGAAGCTAGGAGACATTTCAAGTTCCAAATGCACAATATCAAGCTAAAAGCCCTTAAACATATTATGGTTTTCATTTCCCAAGAAAATCTAACAAAACAGGCCAAAAACAAAATTTCGGTTGGCTTGAGGTCACATGTCGGCTAGCCGCGGAAGTGTAGGTCGGCTAGCCACCAGCTAACCGTTAGCTGACCGTTGGGTCCCAGACAGAAAAATATAGCATACTGGAAAAGTATCCGAATGTGTTCGGTCCATGTCAGCTAGACGCGGGGATACAAGTCAGTTAGCCGCCTAGCTGACCGCTAGGTGACCGCCAACTCCCAGTCAGCTACAGAATTTTGTGTTACTAACCGCGAGTCTTGGTGACCTGGCGGTTCACTTGGCGGTTAGCCGTAGTCAAATTTTCGGCTAGCCACCAGGGCCACCCAGAACTTTTAGCATTTTGTATTTCTAACTGAAACTGGGTCACTTAGCCGCCGATCACCATTCGGCTAGCCGCCAGCTGACCACCAGCTCGGAAAAGGCCAAATCAGTTACAGATTTAGGCACTGTCTTCTCCAAACCAACAAAAATCCAACTAAAACGAAACTTGAGGAAACTTGAGCTAAACTGTCAGACCCCATGTCAGACCCCATCCCAGATTAGCTCAATTAGTGTTAATTAAGTGAGTGTTTAGTTTTAAGAGGTTTTAGTATTCGTGGGATTAGAATAGTTGTTTTAGTCTTGGAATTAGTTTTGGAAATTTTGAGAGCATTGGTTGAGTCAGACACGCTCAAGAAGGCCCTGAGTGCACGTGTAAGCATGGGAGGATAGTTATAGATTTTTGTTTTGATAGTGATTTTAATTTATCTTGAGTGGTTTTATTATTTTCTATAATTTTCGTATTTAACCCATCAGTGTACGAAGCCCAGAAATCTGTATTTTTGGCCAAAAGGGTAGGATTTGTCTTTTACACCCAAATCTGGACACGATTTTCGAAATCTCGAAACCATGTCAAAAATATATTTTTTCGAAACTAGGTTTTTCAAGGATCGTTTTATCCTTCTTTTGTCGAACTTGTCCGAGGCCCTGCAAGATCATGTTTTAGCCGTTTAAAGTTGCAGACTCAAAAGGGCCCACACTTAAGCCAATTAAGCCATTTTTCTCCTTTCACTCTCATTCACTCTACTTACTTAAGAATCTCCAACGTGCAGTGCTGGGAGCTTCTTCTTCTTTCTCTTTTCTCTCCATTTTCTCTTCCTAGGAACTCAACCATTTGAGCTTGGATTAATGTTTGGATCTCACCATCTTCTTCCTCTCCTTCCAAGCTCTCCATTGGATATATTTGTTGGACATTTTCAGCTAGACAAGTTGTTCTTCTTCTTCTTCCTTCTTGTTTGGCAATTTCTAGGTAAGAGCTTCAACAATCTCTTCAATGGAGTTCTTTATACCTCTTATGGATCTTGTTTCTCATGTTTACAAACCCTTTTTCCAAAATGGGCTCCTTTGTTTTCAAAATGTAGGGTTTTGAAATTCTTTTTTTTTTTTTTGGGTTTTTGTAGATCTTGGCTTCACTCTTGAGTAGAGCCTTTGAAGAAGGTTGGAATCCCTAAGGCAAGTGATCTTTTTAGCTTTCTTAATGAATTTTTGTGTTTGGATCTCATTTTGGCCCCAAATGTGATTTCTAGGTTGTTCTTGTTTTTCTAGCAATGTGATGTTTTGTTCTGAAAATCTACTTTCAACTTGTGTATGTATGTTTAAGCATGGTTTGAATGCCTTTGTTTAGCTCAAGTTTTGTTTTAGTCGGATATCTATTGGTACAGAGTAGAAAGAACCTGAATTTGTAACTAGAATGGTCTTTCCTGAGCTGGCGATCAGCTGGCAGTCACCTCGGCGGCTAACCAACCCAACTTCGGTTAAAAATCCAAAATGCTGAAAATTCTGGGCAACACTGGTAGCTAGCCAAAAATTTGCTTACGGCCAACCGCCAATGGAACCGCCAGGTCACCGAGATTCGCGGTTAGAATCACAGAGTTCTGTAGCTGACTAGGAGTTGGCGGTCAGCTGGTGACTAACCGCCATGTATCTCCATGGCTAGCCAACAGGTGACCGAAAACAAACAAAGAGTTCCTCAGTTGCCGCTGTTTCAAAAAGAGAGATAGAAGAACAGATCAGAGGAAAAGCTAACAGAGACGAGATGGAGAAGATGCATAGCGCCCAGTGGCCAACGCAGAAAGAACACGGCGGCCATAGAAATTGGTGTTGACCGGTCATTCTTGCTCCACTGCGCGCATTTGTCAAGCGGCCAATGCAAACGGAACATGATGGCCATAAACTATGGAGTCAATTGTCCATCCACGCCCTTGATGGACCCTCGGATTTCCGTCCTCTCCTTCCGCCCCGGGGGGTGCTCGGGTATCGGCGGAGGAGGGAAAACGCGGGTATCAACATTTTTGTACGGGTATGCCAAATTTACTATTCTACTTGGAATTTGGAATGGTGATGATCCGAAGAACCGCCATCACAAGTAGAAAGGAAATCAATCCTTCTTTCTAACTTTTCAAATTGCATAAATATTTAATAAAAGAGACAAGTTTGTTTTTTGAGAATGCCGTAAGAGGCGTTTTTTTGTTGGTTTTTCGTGAAAGGCGATTTTGCCGTGAAAGACGATTTTACAAAACTCATCAAATATGAAAGACAAGAATTGTGATTTCTTCTTGCCTCTTTAAAAAAATACAAAATACAATAGAAAAGAAAGAAAATGAATCTAACTTCACAGGAGATTGTGGGGACACATTGAGATCGACGGTCGCAAGTCATGTATGGACTTCGCCATCGTCCTTCAAATGAGAACGCTTGATGCTTCGATTCTTCGGCTTGGCTCCAACCTCAGTTTTTAAAAGGATAAGGACCAAGAGAAGGTCCTATATCCAATGAAAAACTGAGTAAACGGGCTGAAAAGCCGTGTTTAGGCCATGTTGTAGAAGGAGAGGACCTTGGGGGGTGGCCCCCCAAGGGACGGTGATCACCTTGTAGTGCTTATGGGAGTAAAGCAGCAGGACTTCGTGTCTCTCTTGAATCTTCTGGATTTTCAGAGCTTGGGACGCACTTGGGATTTTTCATTATGCATTCTTCTTAGAATGGACCTCCTTTTATATGCTTTTGGTAGCCATACGGTGTTTATTGGCATTGATGGCTATGATGAGAGAATTTGATGGTATTGATGAGAGGAGTTACAAGTTTTATTTCTTGATTTTGTAACTCCTTTTTCTTGGCTTGTGATTGGCCGATGAAAGATAGTGGGCATTTAATCGCCTTTAATCTTCATGATGATGAGAGTTTCATGGGTTTAATGCCATGATTGCTTGGATTTGTAACTCCCAAATGCTTGAATCTGATTGGGTCGTCCAAAATAATGAGTTAATGACCGCATTAAGTGGTCAATTAACGACATTAAGTGGTCGCCAGGGCATGTGAAGAGTCGCGGGCCGCGCAGCGTCTTTCGAGATTCTTCTTGTGATCATCACAGGTGGATCCATACATTGTTTGATGTCGGATTGTAGTGTAATTTCAGACATTGATTGATGTTGGTGGGCCGGTGACATCTGTCTTGTCGATTTCACAATCGGTCGGACAGAAAGTGTACTTTCTTGGTCAGCCGGTTGGCGATCTTGAAGCGATCGGTGATGATTTCATGCTTTTGTCGGCGGATCCAAGATGTCGGTGAAGATCAGTGGTTTTCAAGCATCAAAGATTTGGATTTTCAGAAAATCACAGAGGCAGGAACACTCGAAATGCGAAAAAGATCGGAAAATGGGCCATTTGATGAGAAATCCGGCGACGCGGATTTGCAGGGTCGCCGGCGACCATGCACCCAGGGTCGCCGGCGACCTTGGGCCATGGTCGCCGGCGACCATAGGGCTTTGGCCCTTTTGGTCGCCTAGCTTCGTATTCGGCCGTTTTTCCTTCTTTTTTGTTCCTTTTTTTCTTCTGTATTTTTCTTGACAATTTTCCTCAATTATTGACTTGATTTTCTTGGAAAAACTTGACGAGAACCCGCGCAAAACCGGAGCACAAAGTTTCCCATTTTTCGGGAAAGCCGAAGACTTTGTAGCCGATTTTCCGTCAAGAGTCGAAACTAGGTCAAACGATGTCGGAATGACCTAAAAATAAAGGTGAAGCTTCTTGAGCAGTGGATAGGACCAACCATGGGCTTTTATTTGAGTTTTGAAGCTATTTGGGGTCCCGCCGATGCTTGACTTTATTTTGCTGCGGGGAAAATGCCGAGCTTTGATATGTGGTCAAACGATGTCCGATTGACCTGAAATTTGACAGGGAGCTTATTGGAGTCATTTTGAGACGACCCATTAGCTCCAATTTGGATGTCATGGTCCCGGGGTGTTCCGCTGCCGGTAGGCTTGATTTTCTTTCGGAGCGTTGAAACCTGGTCAAACGTTGTCGGAATGACCTGAAATTTGTCGTACTGCCTTTTGGAGGTATGTTGAAGCCACTCTTGTGCTTTGTGTAAGACCCCGACCCTAAATTTTCGGGTTTAGCATTATTTTAATCATGATTTAGTTTTTTAAACAAGATTAGAGTTGATTTGACTTTGTTTTTTAGTTTGATTAGATTTTTCATAACTTTGGAGAGTTTTAAAAGACCGTTGACTTTGTTTTTTGACCCAACCCTTGTAAATTGTATTTTTGTGAGAATTTATTCTTAGTTTCTAAAAATTCCAATTTTTATTCCTTTTGACCCATTTTATTGTTATAAACAACTTTCATGTTTTATCCATTTGGATTTGAGGCTTAGAAATCGCGTTTTTCGAGAAAAAGGGGCAAAAATGACAATTTTCACTAAATCTGTCCATAAATTTCGAAAATTCCAGAAATTGGGGAAATTATACTTTTTGGAAAATAGATATTTCAACGAGCAACTTTGTCTTCTTCGTCGAATCCATTTGAGGTCCCGAAATGCATGTTTTTAGCCCGACAAATGTTTTAAGTTGTGGGACCCATCTCCTCTTTGTTATTTAAGGAGCCTTCTCTTCTCTTTCTCTTCTCATTGCCCTAATCACCATTGGAGAATAAGAATCCCAGCAGCCACCTATTTCTCCATCTTCCTCTTGCTCTCTTCCTCATCAAGCTTCACCAAATCATTGCTAAACTAAGATTGGACTCTACCATCTTCATCCTTATCTCTAGAGCTACCCTTGGACACCATTTTTGAAGAAAACCAAGCTTTTCAAGATTTCCTTTGAGCAATCTCTTGCTTTTTGAAGAACTTCCAAGTAAGGGATCCTTGTAATCTTTTGGATTTGTGTTCTCCTAGCCTTTGAGAAGCTTTGTTTTGATTATTGGAGGTTTTCCTCTTGTTTTGATTTGGTTTTGATTTTTGGGCTTGTATATGGGGGTTTGTAATGACCAAAAATGTGATTTTTATGTGCTCTATCTTGGGGCTTTTGTGTAGATTTCGTGGATCTTCCCTTTGGTTGAGTTTTGTGAAGATTTTCCTTGGCATTGGATGGAGGCAAGTGATCTTTATAGGATCTCTCATGTATATTGCTTTATGGTTTCAACATTTTCATTAAGACATGTGTTCTATGTTTAATTTCATAATGCAAGTCATGTTTATGCTCTTTCAAGTCATGGGTTTTAGCTTCTTCACTTGTCTTGTTATCAATGATTTTTCAAGCTCTTAGAATCATGTTTAGTCTTGTAAGTTTTTATGATTTTGCACATGAAATGTCTTGATGTTTCTCAATGGAGTGGGTGGTTTATTTATGAATTGAATGATGTTAAATGTTGTAAATCATCCCTTGAAAAGCATGTAGGCTTGGGGAGTGCAAGTGGTTCAAGTGTGGAAGTGAAGAAGGGATAGAAGTTGTGAGAAATCTGAACTGAAACACACTGCCGTGTTCTGTCGGTCAGGTGTCGGTCAGCTGTCGGCTGACCGAACTCCCAAGTTCGGTCGACCGATAGCCAACCGAGACCTGTCGGTTCAAAAGTCAGCTGTCGGCTGACCAAACTCCTAAGTTCGGTGACCGACAGCCAACCGAGGACCTGTCGGTCCCTTTTCCCTAGAGCTGCATTTTCTAGGCTGAGACTTGTCGGTCAGCCGTCGGTCGACTGTCGGTCGACCGATACATCAACCTCGGTCAACCGACAGTAACCGAGGATTGACCGAAATTTACCAAAAGTACTGTTTTTGAAGGATTTTTGTGAGAATGAAAACTAGACTAGGTTTTAGACCTTTTTGTTGACTTTGTGCACTTGGAATTCCAAAATGTACTATAACTTCTGGGGCACCAAACCTTGTCAAAACTCCGACATTTGGGTTTCAACTCCACAAGGGTCAATGAATGGTCTTAGCATAAACTTGATAGTTTTCGTGTTTGAACTTCTGTTTTGATATTACGTACATCCTCGTGTACTCGCCTTGAATTTCAAGTATAAGTTTGTTTGGAGATTTGTTTCAAGAACCAAAACTATTGCTTTGACGCTTCGTGCCTAATCGTGCATTCGTTTGAACTTCAAGTATAAGCTCGTTTTAAGACGTGTTTCAAGAATAAGAAAAGGGAATCATTTCTAAGTTTGATAAGCATTTATACTATGCTATTTTGCTAGCCATGTCGTGTCGTGTTTGATAAATGATTTCTCTCTTGTTTTGTCGTGTTCTCGAACGTGTATCGCCGTGTTTTGTGCATTCATGATATAAGTGAATACCACTGAGCTTGGACTGCCATTTTAGCTTGATCCACTACCTGGGAGTCCTTAAACATGTGGACTGTCTGCAGACTAGTCGTGTATTTTATTACACATCGTGCGTGTTCGTGTTCCAGTTCTGCGGCCGGCCTCCCCGTCTATCTATTGTGGCATGGGATCGTGTCTTGCGTGTCGTGCTTGTCGTGCGTGCTTGCTCTTGTCATCATGTATGATGGAGAAAGGATGGGCTCGTTTGGATTTACTAATCATGATATTATATGTATTTATGTCTTGTTTCGTGTATCGTTCATGCACTCGTGATTTCTTGATAAGTATCTTGTTCATGCATTGTTTTTAAACCTTGTAAATCTGTTTCAAGTTCAATAAATTGTTTTTAGTTATGGTTTCCTTTAAACTTTAATTTTGTTTATGCTCTTGCCTATATTGATCACCTGCCAGACCGTCGTGTCTGATATTCTTCTGCTTTGGTGCCCTAGATAGCAGGTCCTTGCTTTGAGTTTGCAGGCTTGTTGTGTTAGCGATGTCATGTAGACATCATACTTGACTCCGGAGTTACGTTACACCCTTGGGTAGTATTTGTTTTAGCTTACTAATTTGTACGGCTTTTGTTAGCCTCTTTCTTGGGAATTGTAATTAATGCACTCGTTAATTTGTAACTTGAATATGCTTGGGCAATGACTAGCCTGTTACTGTCAGCTCTGTATATTTTGATATTATGATTAGTTCCAGTCTGAGTTTGAATATTACTATGACAATCTTATGCTGACAGATTGAGTATGACATGGAACCCGATGGATACGGATTTCGGGTCGTAACGTCTTGTAGAGCTTCTGCGAAATATTTTGATGTGTTGGGAATTTTTCCATCCTCACGCGCGGATCCTGGGGAGAAATACAAATTTTTAAATCGTGTCCCCAAGATCGGATCCCGATCCTGGGGGGCGTGACACTTTGTTTGATGAATGATGGTTTCAGTGGTTCCCACTGCCGGGAGGCTTGATTTTGCTGCTCGAGCATTGATGGAGGGTCAAACGTTGTCGGTTTTACTTGAAATTTGGCATGGAGCCTTTTTGAGACATTTTGGAGTCATCCATAGGCTCTGATCAAAGTTTTGGTGTCTTTGATGATGTCGACGCCAGGAGCGCTTGTTTAGCTGTCGGAGAAGTGAAGTTAGGCCAAATGATGTCGGAATGGCCCGAAACTTCAAGTGTACCCTTCTTTTGGCTGTCTTGAAGGATCTTGCAGTTTTTGTCTGATTCTGACAAGATCTGTTGCTTGAAGTAGCTTTGCATGTTTTGTTGCAGGATACAGCTTCACGAGGCTTCTTGATGTTTTGAGGAGACATAGTGGCTTTTTCGGTGTCAACAGCCCTGCTATGCATCTAGTGGCTGTTATAATGAACAGCTCATTATGACCAGCCAATGTCTATAAAGTTATTACATTCCAAAGAGGCCGCAACGATTGATTAAGTCCCGCGGCCGGTGGATTATACACTTAAGACATCAAATGCGTATCCATGAGGTGCAAAGCCAGCTGCGGTCAGCTTGAAATGCTTGACACTCAGCAGCCAACGCCAGTAACCTCCATCTGCTAACACTAGCAGCCTTCATCGGCCATTCCACAGAAAAAGTGGCCGCTGGGCTTTTCTTTTTACATTTTTCTTCTCTTGGATGTTCTTTCATAGAGTTCTAAACCTTTATGCTGATTGAATGCTCATTGTACAAAACCCAAGACTCTCCTAAACAGTACCAGACGGAGAATTGAAAAATGGTGACATGAATTAACTATGTCACAAATAATATGGCCAATAAGACCTTTCCTTATGAAGTTGTCTCTATTTATAAGTCCATATTTGTTAGGTCCCCGACCTTACTAAGTCAGTTGGGCCCAATAGCAGGCCCGTTGACCCGCTTATTTTGTAATTATTATAATTAATTATATTGATAGATATTTAGGTTGGTTTAGATCATGAGCGAGTTCTTTTAGTGTTAGAATTCTGTTTGCGAAGTTTCGTGCGTTTTTTAGTTCATTTGACCATAGAAAGGGGTAGTTTGCAATTTAGGAAAAATTGAGTATTTTTCAAAAAAATTCCAATCGCTATGATATTTGGGTTCGTTCGAAAGGTCTCATCGCGCTGATCGTTTTTGTCTCTTGGCTCGTCATGATTCGACGACCAGAAACCCTTTAAGTGGCCCATTCCTTCACCGAACCTACTTAAGGGCAACTTGGTCTTTTTCACTTCTCTTATTCTTAAGAAGAGATTAACCCTAATCTCATTCTCATTCTCTGCAATAAAGCTTCAACAACCCCCTTTCTTCTTCGTCATCTTCTCAAAGCTCCAGAACTCTACCTGGGAAGATCATCCTCGAAGATCCGAACCGCTTATCTACATCCTCTCAATCTCCTCTTTCCCCTTTTGTCAGACCCCAACCCAGATAGCTTGATTAGTGTTAATTAAGTGAGTGTTTAGTTTTTAGGAGGTTTTAATGTTCGTCGGATTAAAATGGTTGTTTTAGTCTTGGTATTAGTTTTGGGAATTTTGAGAGCGTTGGTTGAGTTAGACACGCTCAGGGAGGCCCTGAGTGCACGTCTAAGCATGGGGGGATGATCTTAGAATTCTATTTTTAATTGTGATTTTGATTTTATCTTGAGTAATTTTATTATTTCCTATGATTTTCGTATTTAGTCCGTCAGTGTTCGAAGCCCAGAAACCTGTGTTTTGGCCAAAATGGTAGGATTTGTCTTTTCACACCCAAATATTAATACGATTTTCGAAATCTTGAAACCACGTCAAAAATATACTTTTTGGAAACTAGATTTTTGGATGATCGTTTTATCCTACTTCGTCGATCTTGTCCAGGGCCTGCAAGAGCATGTTTTAGCCGTTTGAAGTTCCAGACATGATGGGACCCACACCTTCACTCAAGCCAAATAACCCTTTTTCCTCCTTCTCTCTCATTCAGTCTATAACCTTTTGGAGTTCAACGTGTAGTGCCTTGGAGAGCTTCCTTTTCTCTCCATCTTCTCCACCTTCTGATGCAGATTCCCACAAGTATACAGTTGTCTCAAGTGAAATAGACTATGAAAGTCCGAATATCGTTCCCACGAGGATCGTTACAAGGAAAATAACAATTATCAATGAAAATGAGTATCAACTCAAATATAGCTAACAAATGCAAATGGAGATTAAAAAAATAAAAACAAGAAAAAAGATAATAACAAGGGAAACAAAAAATGCAGACTAAAAGAAAACAAGAAACTAGATAACAAAGAGATGTAAGTAGAAATAAAAGAACTAAAGTGAGAACAGGGTTAGTTACAAAGTTAATGACAAAATAAAACTAACAAGGTTAATAACAAGAACAAATGAGCAATGTTAGATAGATCAAATGAGTAAGTGTGTGAAAACAAGTGAAAAATCAAGATAAAAAGAAAATAGAAGCATCCATGGAAATGAGCTAATAACTAATGAGTAAGATAGGAAATGAATGGATGAAGATGAAAATAAGTATGCTAAAATAGTGTAAAATCAAAGGGGGAATAAAAACAAACACATAGAAGGTAAGAACAAATAAGCTAATAGAAATGATGGTGTGGATAGAGAAATGGAGTGTGAGAATTAAAACAAGTGAATAAGTGTGTGGGAATGTGAATACAATCAAGTTAAAGTAAGTAAAATAAGTAATAAGTAATACTAATGGATTGCTAGATTGAATCATCTAGAATCCACTAAGTGACACTAATCCAACACTAATGCGCTTCTATTTTCCGAAAAAAATACTCAAATCTAATGACAAATCAATGCTTAGATTTGGAAAATATAACTTTAAAACTCAAAAATAGAAATTAACAATCGAATAATTAAGATTTTCTTTCATTTATAAAAGAAAAGATTCGTAATGACTATCTATCAAAAGTAAGCATAAACCATCAAAAGATATTAACTCCTAAGCATGATTTATCAAACTTAAGCATAGATAGTAAAAAGAATGCTAAGAAAGAAAATAACCATGTAAGGTAGCACATTGCATTGAAAAAAAATCTATTCTCGCATGTTAAGTGCATAAACAAAGGGAATTAAGAGCATAAGCAAAAGGACTAGCATTAACTTAGCTTCATCTAGAAGATCCAATCAAGGGCATAGCAACTTATTGGAGAAGACAAAGCTTTTATTACAAATCTTCAAATTTTACAAAGCTTTCCTCACTTTCTCTCTACAATTGCTCTCAATTACATTAATAGCAAAAGTAAAGAGGAGGATGCTCTCCTTGTTTGTGTGTGTAATGTCTAGAGCTCCCTTTCTTATATAGAAACATTTGCCTTACTCTATTTTGGTATCTTTCCAATGTGGGACTTCACAAGAATAGAAATATGAACATATGAAAGTGATTCCAATGTATTGGCCTAACTTTGTTATTTCTTCATTCAATTGTCTTCCAAACTTATCCTTACTCTATTTAACTCTTTAATCTCAACTTTAATCTTCAAATTAATCTTCAATTAACACCTACAAAGAGAAATTAACATAATTAAGAGTATTTTCGAACATATTTTGTATAGAGGCCATTGGAACTCATATAAATGCATACAAATGGCCATCTATATTGGAAAGATATGAGCAAAGCATGATGGGGAGGAAATTTATTATTTTTCTACTAAAAATAATGTTTTTAGTTCTTTTATCTTTGAAAACTCATAAAATAATGCTATGAAAATGTCTCTTTTGTGAACTCATCACCTTGCAACTCAACCATTTGAACTTGGATTGAAGTTCGGTTTTCACCATCTTCTTCCTCTCCTTCCAAGCTTTCCTTTGGACCCATTTGTTGGGCGTTTTCAGCTAGACAAGCTCTTCTTCTTCTTCCTTCCTTCTTGTTTGGTCATCTCTATGTAAGAGCTCCAACCCATCTCTTCAATGGAGTTCTTGTACCTCCTAAAGATCTTGTTTTCAATATTTACAAACCATTTCTTGAAATGGTTCCCTTGTTTTTAAATGTATGGGTTTTTGAGGTTCTTTTTGGGGTATTTGTAGATCTTGGCTCCATTCTTGAGTAGGACCTTTGAAGAATGTTGGATTTATTTAGGCAAGTAATCTCTTTAGTTTTTCTTAATGTATATTTGAGTATGAAGTCTATTTCTTTTTTGTCTCAAATGGGATTTCTAGGTTTGTTCTTGTATTCATAGCAATGTAGTATATTGTTTTAAAAATCCACATTCAAGCTTGCATATGTATGATTAAGCATGATTTGAATACCTTTATTTAGCACAAATCTTGTTTTGTTTGGAACCTTATTGGTCATGGAGAAGAAAGAGCCGGAATCCGTAACTGTTTTAATCTTTCCCGAGTTGGCGGTCAGCTCGGCGGCTAGCCGAATGGTGATCGGCGGCTAACTGACCCAGTTTCAATGAGAAATACAGAATGCTCAGAAGTTCTAGACAGCCCTGGTGGCTAGCCAAAATTTGACTGCGGCTAACCGCCAAGGAAACCGACAGGTCGCTGAGTTGCGCGGTTAGAAACACAGAATGCTGTAGCTGCCTGGGAGATGGCGGTCAGCTGGCGGCTAGTTGACTTGCACCTCCACGGCTAGTCGACAGGTGACCGAGTTTGTTCGGTTACATTTCCAGAATGCTGCATTTTTTCTAACTGGGACCAAGCGGTCAGCTGGTGGCTAGCCGACCTGCACCTCCGCGGCTAGTAGACAGGTGACCGTGAGCTAACCGAAATTTAAGTTTGGCCTATTTTGTTGAATTTCTTAGGGAATGAAAACCAGAATACGTTTAAGGGCTTTTAACTTGATATTGTGTATTTGGAACTCAAAATGTCTTCTAGCTTCGGGAGCACCAAATCCTTTTTATTACAACATTTGGGTTGTTAAATACACGAGAATTAAATGAATGGCCTTAATATATACTTGATAAACTTGATTAAATTCTCAGTCTTGACACGATGACTATCATTTTGAACACGTTTTGATTTACAAGCTCTAGCCATGTTTCGAACTGTTTCAAGAACAAATAAGGGGATCACTTCTTAAGTTTTGTTTTGTAATAGCTTATGCTATTTTTTATTAGTCTTGCTTTGCCCAGTTTTGATAAGTGATTTCCCCTATTTTCGATGTGTTTTGTATATGTTTTGCCTTACTTTGTGCATTCATGACTTATGATGAATACCACTGTGCTTGGACTGCCCCTTCAGTCTGATCCACCGTCTGGGGGTCCTTAAACACTTGGACTTTCTACAGATTAGTCGTATATTATATATATACATCCTATTATGTTCCAGTAACGCGGCCGGTGCCCGTCTACCCTTTATGGTACGGGATTCTATTTTGTTATGTTCTGTTCAGTTCTGCTTACTCTTTTTATCATGTATGATAGAGAAATGATGGGCTCAATGTGGATTATCTATTCATAATATTATAAGTATTTATGCTGGTTTTGCTTACTTGAAATGCATCTCATTTCTGTTTTTGGTTTAAATTTAGTAAATGGTTTTAGCAATATTCTTTCTATTTTAAGTTGTTAAATACTTGTTTAAATGGATTTCTTGCCAAACCATCGTGTTTGATCCTCGTTATTTTTGGTGTTCAGGTGCAGGCGTCATTGCCTTTGAGTTGGAGTGTCAGGAGGAGGCTATTGAGCCACCCCCAACTCGCTAGTGGCAACCCAATGACGTCATCTAGACGTCGGGCGGGTTCTTGAGACGCACGTTGTTTTTGATAAGGGATTTACATTTTGATTCTTTTGAGAATGTATTGACCTTTGTTGGCCTTTTATTGGATTGTTTCCTAATAATATACTTTTGTTAACCTTAAACTTGAATGAAATGGGGAATTGTCCTGTGTATATTTTTCTCTCTGAAATACATGTCTTGATGATTTTAATTGTGAAAGTGTGATTTCTATATCACATGTTTTGTCTTGACGTAATTTGCTACACGCTTCCGCAACCATTGTACGCCTGAGTTTGTCGCGTGTTTTTGGGATCCTCACCGCGGGAAACTGTGGGAAGTTGACGATGGATGAATCTCAACCCGTCGCGGGCTCGGGTCCCAGTCCGGGGTTATGACAGCAAGTTTGCCAAACCACGTAAATTCTCTGTGTATGATTTTCTCTTTTTTCTATGGTTGACTAATCCATTGATCGCGGTAATTCACGCTTCCGCATACAGGCGCACAATAAGTGGTTTCAGAGCCGCAATATCTTCGTCTACTCCTTTTTGGCTCCTCCAAGACAATCTTGATTCCAATAGCAAAAGCACTCATTACTAGAAACACACGCCCGCATAGACGTGGCATGGGGCCTGCTTGCCCTATGCATATGCGCCCACATACAAAATGCGACATGCGGCCTTTTGCCCATCCGTGGATTCAAATCTGGGATGCATTGGTTCTGATACTATCTCGAATTGCTAACCAATACACCCAAAATGCTTAGGAGTTAAAGGTGCGCCAAACTAATTACTTAACATGATTATCTTAGAGAAAAAGTAAAGGGGGACTCGGCGAGAGGTCCCTCAAAGTATGACTTTGTTGCAAATAGTCTACAAGAAAAAGTCATACAGCCAAAGGTCCTCTAACACATTCCTATACCTAATATGTCTAATTTACCCTTTCTTTAAATCATATCCCATGATTGATGGGATATCCCATTAATAATAGTCAACTACCATTTAATGGCCACGATTAATGTAATCTCATTAATGATGTTTTCAAATAAATTCTAAAAACACACAAATACATTTCAAAATAATGTAAATAAATTTCAAAAAACACAAATAAATTTCAAAAAACGCAATAAATTTCAAAAGAACGCAGACAAATTTAAAAAGACACAAATAAATTAAAAAATATATAAATAAGTTTCAAAAGATGAAAACAATTGCAAAAGATCCAAAATAAATTTAAAATAATATATAAATAAATTTCAAAAGACGCAAATAAATTTCAAAAGACGTAAATAAAATTAAAAAACGCAAATAAATTTAAAAAAACGCAAATACATTTGTCAAAACTAAGATAACCCAATTTTCCAAATTAGCGAACAATGTGGCAAAAAACTCAAGTTTTTTTTGTCAAAAACTCAGTTAAATTTATTTCAAAAAATACAAATAAATTTCAAAAGACACAAATATAATTAAAAAACAAAAATAGATCTAAGAGAATACAAATAAATTTGCCAAAAACACAGAAAGATTCGTTCAAAAACTTAGTTAAAATTTTTTAAGATGGAGATAAATTTGTTAGAAACTCACCTATATTTTTCAAAAACTCAAATAATTTTGTCAAAAACTTAGATAGATTTGTTTATAACTTAGATAGATTTGTTCCAGAACTCAGATAAATAGCTAAAAACTTGGATAGATTTGTCCAGAACTCAGATAAATTTGTCCAGAACTCAAATAAATTTTGTTCCAGAAGTCAGATAAATAGCTAAAAACTCATATAGATTTGTCCAAAACTTAGATAAATTTGTTCAGAACTCAAATAAATTTGTTCCAGAAGTCAGATAAATAGCCAAAAACTCAGATAGATTTATCCAAAACTCAAATAAAGTTGACAAAAAATACAAAACTCAGATTTTGACTTTGACTGGAATGGGAGTTGACTTTTGGAACGGGCCAGGTCGAACCTGACCTGGAACCAACCCGGAACTGCTGCAAAACCCAGGCCCACTTTCTTCTTCTTCATTCTGGAATCAGAAAAACAAAAGCCATCTTCTGTTCACCTTCTTCCTCGATTCTGGCGATGGCATGGCACAGCGTCTGGTGGCTATCCCCATTCTCCGGCGACACGCAAGAACGACTGTGGCTCAGGAAATCCGGCGATGGCACAGAAGATCGTCTTCTTCTTTGTTTCGTGTTCTGCAAGTCTGCAACAGAACCTGGGCAAGGTTTCAAGGGTTTTTTTCTTCCTCTCCGGCAGCGGCGTGTGTGCTAAGAAAGCAGCAGCGTTTGGCGGTGCTACTTTTCTGAAAACCCCAATCTCGTCATCTGAAAGAAAAAAAATAGTTGAAACTGGGTTGGATTCGCCTAACCTGCAAAGAGTGATTCCCTTGCCTTTCTTGCACGCGCCACGAGAAGAGGATGTAAAAGTAACACGTTGGATGCTCCACGAACCCAAACCGAGAGAAAAAAAAGGAAAAGAAAACGAATGGAATTGTTGCACGTTGCACGAACCCAAACCGAGGAGAGGAGTAGTACTTTTCAACTAAAAAAAAGTCCTTTTCAATTCCAATGCACGGAACCCATTGTACCAAGCCGACTTCAAAGAGTGAAAATGCGCCATTACCAAGACGACTTCGATCTCAAGTGTTGAGATCCGATCCGTCAATGCCCATATCCGGATTGAAGAACAAGAAGGAGAATGAAAGATTTAAAATTGAAAATTTTAAAATTTTATGCCTAATCAGTTAAAAGGGCAAATCAGTCATGAAAATGTATGAGGTGGCGTGTCGAGGGACCTCTCTCAATGAGGTGACGTGTCTATGGACTTCTCATCGAAATATGTTTAAACTGCATGGACTACAGGCCTTAGAGGAAAAGTTGATGGGCAGGAGGCTTTACAAGTCCTATATGAGGGACCCGTTGCTAATTATCTCAAAAGTAAAAGGGCTGAAAAAATAAGATAGTTTTGAGTAATGATGTTTTTTATCCATGCGGCATTGAATGAAAAGGGCAGTTTTGGGATTGAGTTTAAAAAATGGTGATACAAACACTGAATTTGCAATTAGATTTGACTCAAACCCTGCTGGTATTCTCAGCCTCTCAGAGAACCTGTACGGTCAATTTCCTTTCATTAATTATGACTTAAATAATTTTCTAACCAAATCTCACTTTCGGTTAAACCAGTCATGCAAGTTAAAGTTTGGCCGAACCTACGTTGTGACCTTGGTGATCATTTTTTTTTTTTTTTTTGCTAACGGAGGGTTTCCAACCCTTTGGGCTGGATTATTCCCTCAGGGCCTAAAGAGAAGCCGGGTAAAACCCCTGTGGCCTCTAGGTGATCATTCAATGAGTCAAATAGAGTCAGATTGGTGGGTTGAGTACCAAATACTAACCAACCCACCCCATGCGATTCGCTCAGGAATGTCAATTCAAACCCAAACCAGAGTTACTTGGTCGGGGTTGGATATGTTTTGTAGGATGGGTCCGGAATTGCCATGCCAACTCAACTCGCCATTACTTCACTTGCTCAACTTGAATCAAAGAGGGGTATCTAAAGACTAAAGTCCAGATTTTGTTAAATGCAAAAGAGGTAATAAATGCGATGATAGGAGATATGGACTGCCCTATTTATTCGGTTGTCATGGATTATAATTATATTAATGATAGACAGTAGTTTTGTTAGTATAAAGTTCGGTCACATCCCTAGGGATTTCAACTTTTTGGCTAACCTTTAGTTAAGTATGGTTGGCAGAGCCAGTTTTGAGTGGTTTGAGTGATTGGTGTTTGTTATTGGGGATTGTTGTTGCTTGTTTTAACTTGTTTTTAAGGAAATTCCTCTTCTGAAAAAAAAAAAAAAATAGAAAACAAAAAAAAAATAGACAAACTTGAATTCAAGGGCAAGGGCACATCTAAAGAAACGAGCCTACCAAAATATCACTGTAATTGCCCAAATCAATTGATTCAATGCACTACTGAGTCACTCCGGCGAATCGAGTTTTAGGACCATGGTTAAATTTTCTTACACTTGTATAGTCCAACAAATTCCTGAATAATTGAATCTCTATAATTCTGTTCATTAAAGTCTAATTCCTTCCTTCAGTTGCACTCTTCATGGGAAGCAACTTTTCTTAAGTAAACTTTTTAAGGGATTCCATTGTTCCCCCACTCAAGTTGTATGTGTCAGTACCGATTCTAAAATCAATGTCAGTCAATGGTTAAACTATCTTCTTCTAAAGAACAAGAGGAAAAGAAAGGGAAAGGAATCTCTCCCTCCCTAGTGTGACAAAAATGACTAATGTGATGTTCGAAGAAAGGAAAGAGATCCATCCAAGACTGACTATGACTACTCCCATTCTGTTTTATAGAATATATCAACTGGGGTTATCTGGATCGCTATAGCAACCCATATCCATGTTCTTGGTTACAGTAAGTTAGATCGCACATTACTCCTTTGTGGGTCAAGGATCTAATGTGATTATAATTTAGTTTTTAGTTTTTCTTAGATGAGATAGAATTTTGGTCCCTCAGATTGCATTCCAAATTTTCCATAATCATATATTTATACTGAGTCCGGGGGTGGCTCAAGTGGTTTTGGGAAGTACCGTCAATTCGGAGGTCCCAAGTTCGACCCTTGTACCCCGCTTACCTGCTCCTGATGATTTCCGGGCCATTATCAGGGACGTAGGCAAGGGCGGACCGAGGATTTCATTTGGGGGGGGGGGGGGGGGGGGGGGGGGGGAGCTTAAATAAATATATTTTAACAAATCCAGATAGCTAATATTTTTTTATATTTTTTCTGGACATACATCCAAGTTCAAGCATGATAAATATATTAAAATCAAAGGTTGGAAGTTTACCTGCAGCAGCATAGCCACAGCCACCGGCGCCTGCAGCACACAAACTACTTGTCTGATCTCTGATGACTTTGATTGGATCAGGCCGGCAGGCGGTGGAGCAGGCCGGCGGGCAGTTGTGTGAGTAGGTGCGGTTTGTGGCTTTCTTCTTTAGTTATTTCTTTCTTCCTATTAGAGTGTTAGGGAATAGGGATAGGGACTTTAGGGTTGATGCAGCAAAAGTCTTTCTTCTCAAGATTCAAGACTCAAACCAAATGGTTGTCCATCTCAACCAAACAATGAGGAATTGAATGGCTTAAGTTATTCATCGACAAATCAGGGGCTGTTAACTTAATTGCATTACAATTTACAAAGGGGTGAAGGACTTATGAGCTTCCCCTTTCTGGCTTTGGGACTTGGGACTTGGGACTTGAGGAGATGGATCAGGCCCATTTCAATTTGGTCTTTATATATATATATATATATATATATATATATACACACACACACACACTTTGTGCTAACAAGGGGGGGGGGGGGTGTTATAAAATTATTATATAAATTAATTAAAGCATATTAATCTTAGAGGTTAGTGATTTGAGAGGGGGGGCCTACTCTTGGGTCCGCCCCTGGACGTAGGGACTAGTTTGACCATAAGACCGAGATATCCTATGATATACTACATATAGATCAGGATTGAACAGGATTGAAACATGGGCCGCTTGAAATATTATATCTAATGTAAATCAATTGTGCATTGAAAAGATTAGTTATATCTAACCGAGCGTTTCTTAAATAGGAGTTATCTCTAGCGGACAGGGATTATTGACATGAGAACCACAACCCACAAACTATGAACCTAAAATGGGACCAGCAAATGTGTGGTCATTGGCTGAACCAGCACAAACTGAACTGACCCGGCCCACCTCCATTGGGTAAACCTAGGCCTCATTTTGGCCTGAAGATAAATGGGCTGGGCTTTGACTTCTTTATCTTGAAAGGAAAGCCCAACAAATTTAACAGAAATGGGTGTACATATTTTGCAAATGGGGTAGGCCTGAGTCTGACTTTTAGCTATTTGGTCTTGGTCCAAGTTCCAAACCTAAAAATTAGGCCCAATGACTAGATGGGCTGGATGTGTACAAGCTTCTGCCGGTCTAGGGAACACCCCTACTGGCGATCCACATAAACATGAGCTCAAGAGCATCACTGTTATCAAGGGTCCATTGACCTGGACTGTCCTAAGACAGTGACTACTTAAACAAATAACCTGAAATACAATTATACAAACCATCACATACATTTTTTTTAAAGTTGTAAGCCATGTTTTGGTCATGCATGCATAGATAAACTGCATCCTTTTTACTTGGCAAGTAGAGACTAATAGATGATTCTTATATAATTAAATAAATAGATGATTCTTGCATGATGATCTACCACTTCATGGATCAATTAGTGTCTTTCTAAAAAGGTAAGGAATCGCCCAACCATGCATTGAAATGAATGATGATACAAAGGCACTCTAATCTCAATTTTAATTACAAAAGTCGATGTCCATTTGGGTGGAATTTCAATGATTCCATGAATAATGAGGTGTTTCAACTATGCTAAGATAATGTAGAATATCATTCCATCACACCTCCCAGTTCGGGGGCCATCTATTGCTTTGAGCATCTCATTTCATAGTAAGGTTGGAAAACTAATAACTCGGACTCTACTAGGCCAATATGCAAAAAAATCAACCTGGATAGAGTCAGGAGAGTCATATTTCTTTTAAAATAATTTTAGAAATATCAAGAAATAAATCTGTTACTTAAAAACATAAACATACTTTTATTTACATTCATTCATGACAATCAATGTAAATCAATAAATTTATATATGCACGAAAATTACTATAACAAGGAAAACAAAAGAAAAAAATATTGAATATTATATAATTTGTTAGTCCAAATATTAATTGTAAAAGAACAAATAAAGTTTCAAATTACATTCCGGACATCTTTTTTTAACTTACTGACTACAAATCACGTGCATAATTACTTAAAAATAAACATTAATTGTTCAAAATTAGATGTATCAATCAAATAGTTCAAAATGAAAATAACTTATTAAGATGAGATGACTCGGCTGAGTCTTTTCCATATTTGACTCTGTTCTTTATAAAAATGGGATGACTCGAGAGAGTCAAGAGTCGACTCGGAGAGTTTTCCAACCATGAATTATGGCACTGATGTTATTCTTCACATAGTCCATTGGGCTCTCTTGATCTTTACAGGCACAATTAACCTTACAACATGTAAATGGAGCTTTAGAGACCCACTGGAGCTTAATGACATCGGCCCACTAAATTGGACCTGTGTTTCAAACACTTGACTGAACCATCTAACCAGGCCGAGTTTAATCAGAATGGGTGCCTTGGATGTCCATTTTGAACCATCTCAACTGATTATGCCCTTTGTCCCTGAGTTTAATCGAGTTGGCATCGAAGGAATTTAGCCAACTCAACCAATAGATTCGACCTCCACTTCCATTTTTAAAACATTAGACCTGACCTTTGAAGATTGCCTACAGCATATGCTTGAGGGCGCAATAATTATGTTGACTATGACATGGGACTATGTATGGTTTTGGTACTTTAGAACATTGTTACAGATATCGTTATCAGAAAAATATTAGGAAAACACGGTTCAAACTTTTTTTTATTAAAAAAGTTATTTCTAATGGATTTCTTAATTACAATGAAAGGAAGGGGATTTTATTTGAGAATCACTTTCTAAATTTCCGCTTGAACCATTATCGTGGTGGGTTTGCAATTTTGAAGAAAAAACTAATATTGGAAATTTGAGTTTATCACAATCATAACAAAAAGTATATTTCACAAAAAAAAAAAAAAAGAATTATTGCAAATAAACCCTAAATGTTAAGAATAACTATTACCACCGCTGAGCAAGTTTTCATTGGTCAGAAGAATGTCCAGAGCTTGAAACTTTTTGCCGGTCGGTGATGGACCCTCGGATTTCCATCCTCTCCTTCCGCACCTGGGGGCTGCCTGGGTATCGGCGGAGGAGGGAAAACGCGGGTATCAACTTTTTGTATGGGTATGCTAGATTTACTATTCTACTTGGAATTTGGAATGGTGATGATCCGGAGATCCACCTTCACAAGTAGAAAGGAAATCAATCATTCTTTATAACTTTTCAAATTGCATAAATATTAAGAAAAGAGACAAGTTTGTTTTTGAGAATATCGTAGGAGGCGTTTTTTTGTTAGTTTGCCGTGAAAGGCGATTTTGTCGTGAAAGGCGATTTTACAAAACTCATCAAATATGAAAGACAAGAATTGTGATTTCTTTTTGTTTCTTTAAAAAATAAAATTTACAATAGAAAAGAAACAAAAGGAATCTAACTTCTCAGGAGATTGTGGGGACACGTTGAGATCGACGGTCGCAGGTCATGTATGGACTTCGCCATCGTCATTCAAATGAGAACGCTTGATACTATGATTCTTAGGCTTGGCTCCAACCTCAGTTTTTTTAAGGATAAGGACTAAGAGAAGGTCCTATATTCAATGAAAAACCGAGTAAACGGGCTGAAAAGCCGCGTTTAGGCCATGTTGTAGAAGGAGAGGACCTTTGGGGGGGGGGGGGGGGGGGGGGGGGGGGGGGGTGGGGGGCAAAAGACGTTGATCGCCTTGTAGTGCTTCTGGGAGCAAAGCAGCAGGACTTCGTCTCTCTCTTGAATTTTCTGGATTTTCAGAGCTTGGGATTGCACTTAGGATTCATCCATTATTCTTGGAATGGATCTCCTTTTATAGGCTTTTGGTAGCCATGAGGTGTTTATTGGCATTGATGATATTGATGAGAGGATTGATGATATTGATGAGAGGAGTTACAAGTTTTCTTTCTTGATTTTGTAACTTCTTTTTCTTGGATTGTGATTGGCCGATGAAGGATAGTGGGCATTTAATCGCCTTTAGTCTTCATGATGATGGGAGTTTCATGGGTTTAATGCCATGATTGCTTGGTTTTGTAACTCCCAAATGCTTGAATCTGATTGGGCCGTCCAAAATAATGAGTTAATGACCGCATTAAGTTGTCATAAACGGGTCAATTAACGACAATAAGTGGTTGCTAGGGCATGTGAAGAGTCGCGGGCCGCGCAGCGTCTTTTGAGATTCTTCTTGTGATCATCACAGGTGGATCCACACATTGTTTGATGTCCGATTGCGATGCAATTTCAAACATTGATTGATGTTGTTGGGCCGGTGACATCTGTCTTGTCAATTTCATGATCGGTCGGACAGAAATTGTACTTTCTTGGTCAGCCGGTTGGTGATCTTGGAGCGATCGTTGATGATTTCATGTTTTTTACGGCGGATCCGAGATGTCGGTGAAGATCAGTGGTTTTCAAGCATCAAAGATTGGATTTTCAGAAAATCACAGAGGTAGGAACACTCAAAACGCGAAAAAGATTTGAAAACGGGCCATTTGGCGAGCAATTCGGCTACCCGAATTTGCAGGGTCGCCGGCGACCATGCACCCAGGGTCGCCGGCGACCTTGGGCCAAGGTCGCCGGCGATCATAGGGCTTTGGCCCATTTGGTCGCCGAGCTTCGTTTTCGGCTGTTTTTCCGTCTTTTTTGTTCATTCTTTCTTCTGTATTTTTCTTGATATTTTTCCTCAATTATTGACTTGATTTTCTTGGAGAAACCTTGACGAGAACCCGCGCAAAACCGGAGCACAAAGTTTCCCATTTTTCGGGAAAGCCGAAGACTTTGTAGCCGATTTTCCGTCAAGAGTCGAAACTAGGTCAAACGATGTCGGAATGACCTGAAAATTGAGATGAAGTTTCTTAAGCAGTGGATAGGATCAACCATTGGCTTTTATTTGAGTTTTGAAGCCGTTTGGGGTCCCGTCGATGCTTGACTTGATTTTGCTGCGTGGAAAATGCCGAGCTTTGATATGTGGTCAAACGATGTCCGATTGACCTGAAATTTGACAGGGATGATGGAACGCGCTCCGAGGCGCCGTCTGGGGCGGCTACCGGGGTCGGCGGAACGTGGGAGTCCGTCGGGTCCGGCCCTTTCGCGCCCTGGCGGGCCCTGAAGCGTGCATCAACATTTCTTTTGTGTGGGTGTGCCAGATTTTCTATTTTACTTGGAATTGCAAGTGGTAATCCGGAGATCAACCTTCACAAGTAAAAAGGAAATCAACTTCTTTCAAGTTTTCCATTGCACAAATATTTAAGAAAAGAGACATTTTCTTGATTTGCCGTGAAAGGCGATTTTGTTTGGCATTTATAGCCGATTTTGGCGTTTATAGCCAATTTACAATTCTCATCAATAATAAAAAAGACAAGAGTTGTGATTTTTGTCTCTTTTAGAAAAATACAAACTACAATGAAAAGCAAGAAAAGGAAGATCTAACTTTTCAGGAGATTGTGGGGGACTCGTTCAGATTGACGGTCGCAAGCCATGTATGGGCTTCGCCATCATCCATGCAGATGAGAACAGAAGATGCTCTTGATTCGCTTGGCTTGGCTATAACCTCAGGTTTTTAGAGGACAAAGACCAAGAGAAGGTCCTATGTCCAATAAAAAGCTAAGTAGACGGGCTGAAAAGCCACGTCTAAGCCATTGGAGGCAGCAGGAGAAGGCAAGGACCTTGGGGGGGGTGCCCCCCAAGGGACTTTCGTCACCTTGTAGTGGTGGCCGGTGCAGAACTTCAGCAGAGTTTTCTCTCTTTTTTCTTTCTCTGGATTCTTTCTGATCCCTTTTTTTCTGATCTTCTGATTTTCTCCTCTTTTTTTTCGATCCTTTTCCGATCTCAATTTCAATGGAATGCTCTCCTATTTATAGGCCTTTGGTAGCCATTTAGGAGGGTTTATGAGTCTTAATGGCTTTAATGGGAGGAGTTACAAGATTTATTTCTTGATTTTGTAACTCCTTTTTCCTTGAATCTGATTGGCCGATGGAGATTAAGGGCTTTTAATCACCTTAATTACCATAATGGGAGGAGTTTCATGGTTTAAATGCCATGAATCAATTGACTTGTAACTCCCAAATGCTTGCTTCTGATTGGGCCGTCCAAAGAAATGAATTAATGACTGCAATAAAGCTGGTCAATTAACCACATTAATTGGTCGCCGAGCAGTCGAAGAGTCGCGGGCCGTGCCGTGTCTTCTGGAATTCTTATGGCGATGATCATCGATGGATCTACATGCTGATCGACATCGGATGAACATGTAACTTCAGACATTGATAGCTAAGAGTGGGCCGGTGACATCTGTCTTGTCGATTTCACGATCGGTCGGACAGAAAGTGCACTTTCTTGGTCGACCGGTTGGCGATCTTGGAGCGATCACTGATGATTTTATGCTTTTGGAGGTTGACCCGTGATTTTGACGGATGTCGTCGGATATGAGTCAATTTCAAGCACTAAAAATCACATTTTCAGGAAACCACAGGGGCCAAAGTGCGCGAAACGCGAAAAAAGACGGAAAAAACGGGTCACCGGCGGAAAATCCGGTGACCCGGACCTCCATGGTCGCCGGCCATGGTCGCCGGCGACCATGGACCGGCGACCATGGGCCATGGTCGCAGGGGCCTGCGACCAGGGGCCATGGTCGCAGGGGTCTGCGACCCTGGGGGATTTTTCCCCTTCGGAGCCCGTTTTGCGGTCGTTTTGAGGTCTTTTTCGTCGCCGTTTTCTTCTGTATTTTTCTTGAAATTTCTTCTCATTTATTGGCTTGATTTCCCTGTAGAAAACCTGATGAGAATCCTTGCATTTTTAGAGTGCAAAGTTTCCAATTTTCCGGGAAAGCCGAAGACTTTGTTGCGTAGAGCTGCTGATTTTCCGCCAGAAGCTGAAACTTGGTCAAACGATGTCGGAATGACCTGAAATTTGAGGTGGAGCCTCCTGATCAATAAATAAGACCAACCATAGGCTTTTGTTTGAGTTTTGAAGCCGTTTGGGGTCCCGTCGATGCTTCACTTGATTTTGCTGCGGGGAAAATGCCGAGCTTTGATGTGCGGTCAAACGATGTCCGATTGACCTGAAATTTGACGGGGAGCCTATTGGAGTCATTTTGAGACGTTCCATGGGCTCCGTTTTGGATGTCATGGTCCCGGGTTGCTCCGCCGCCGGTAGGCTTGATTTTCTCTCGGAGCATCAAAACCTGGTCAAACGTTGTCGGAATGACCTGAAATTTGACGTGCAGCCTTTTGGAAGCATGTTGAAGCCGCTCATGCACTTGGTTTGATGAGCGAAGGCTTCGGTGGTTCCCGCCGCCGGGAGGCTTGATTTTGCTGCTCGAGCATTGATGGAGGGTCAAACGTTGTCGGTTTGACTTGAAATTTGGCATAGAGCCCTTTTGGGACATGCTGGAGTCATCTGTAGGCTTTGATCGAAGTTTTGACGTCTCCGATGATGTCGCCGCCGGGAGCTCCCGTTTAGCTGTCGGAGCAGTGAAGTTAGGCCAAATGTTGTCGAAATGGCCCGAAACTTTATGTGTACTCTTCTCTTGGCTATCTTGAAGGATCTTGCAGTTTTTGTTTGATTCTGACAAGATTTGAATTTTTGGAGAAATTGCATTGCCTATTTATGGCAAGTTGCGACTTCATGCAGCTTTCTTGATTTGAAGAGGCAAAGTGACATTTTTGGTGTCAACAAATGCCCCCTCGAGGTACAGCGACGAGTTGCTTGACTTTTGTAGTCGATGTGCCTCGAAGAGATTTTTGAAGGAGAGCTTGTGTCTTGACCAAGAGTCTTTGAGCAATCTTTCCTTTGGTAGAGTAGCCTTTGAGCTTCCAGGGGAATTTTATGGTAGTGAGGGGAATCACACACCATCTCGAGGCAAAGTTTTGAAGATGACATCAGGGATATGGATTTGGGTTTTTGTTTTTGATCTTGTGACCTAACCAGCTATATATGGCAGGTTAGGGGATCGGGTTTTGGTTTTGACCTTGTGACCCAACAAGCTGTATGTGGCAAGTTGGGGGATCATGATTTGGTTTTTGGTTTTGGTCCTGTGACCTAACAGGCTGTATGTGGCAAGTTAGGGGACCAGGATTTGGTTTTTGGTCACTCTTCGGGACTGTGTGGGTCCATTGGAGTGGTTTGGATTTTTGTGAAATGTCAATTTCAAGATTTTGGCTCAATTTGGTATATGAGGCTGGATGGTTTGATTTTTGGAAGCTCATGGGGCTTGGGATTTTTTTGTATGGTCCAATCAACTCAAAAGAGGCATGGAACCATTATTGTATGCTCTTGGTAAGAGGGATTTTTTCTGACTAAAAGCCCATTTTTTCTTTTTTTTTTTTTTTTTTTTTTTTTTTTTGTGTTTAGTGCCTAGGTGGTCAAACCTGGCTCATATGGGCTAGCCCATGGGACCTTAAGCTTTTTAGGATGGCTTAGATCTCATGTGGGGCCATTTTTGTAAAGAATATCTAAAGATATCTCATTTGGATAGAGAATATCTAAAAATATCTTTATGGGAGAGAATCTCTCATATTCCCTTAATTTGGGAGAGAATATCTCAAGGTATCTTTCTTTTTGGGAAAGAATCTTCAATATCCTTTTTTGTTGGAGAGAATCTCTCATTTGATTGATTTTGGGAGGAAATCTCTCAAAGACATCTTTCTTTTTGGGAAAGAATCTTTCTAATTCCTTCTCTTTTGGTAAGGTTACTTAATTAGTAACACTTACCTTTCTTCTTTGTTTCCTTCTTTGATTTGCTCTCTCCTATAAAAGCAAAGGAAGGTAGGATCTCTTGCTCTTATTGCTTTCTTTTGCAACAATCTCAAGAGAGCTCCAAGACCAAGAGTGCTTCTTCTTCAAGGATCTTCAAGCTTTTTCCTTCTTCTTCTCCATCAATGGCTTCGAGTAAGTTTTCTCTCTTTTTCTTTCAAGAAAACTCCATGTAGAGAATAGGATGGTAAAAAGAAGAAAGTTTCTCTCTTTTTTTCTTCTTTTTTTTTTCTTTTCTTTTTCTTTTCTTTCTATTCTTCTTTTTTTTTTCTTTTCTTTTCCACGTGATTTCTCTTTTTTTTTTTTTTTTTTTTTTTTTCACGTTTTTTTTTTTCTCTTTTTTTTTTGTGGGCCGTACGGACAGATCCGTACGGATCTGGTCCGTACGGCCACGTGGCCTATTTTTTTTTTTTTTTTTTTCTTTTTTTTTTTTTTGCTGTTTTCTTTCTTCTCTTTTTTTTTTGTTTGAGAAAGTTTCTTTTTTTTTCTTTTCTTTCTCCCCTTTTTTCGAGAAAGTTTCTTCTCTTTTTTTTTTTTTTTTTTTTCTTTTTGCTCATCATGATAATGCGTTTTTTGTGCAAATCTAGATGTTCATGCATGTACTATTTGTAGATTGAGCATGATAGCATACCTGAAAATCTTTGCAAATTTGGGAATTTGGAGCTTGCAGTGATGTTGAGCCCTTCTTGATTTTGCGGAGATTTTGAGGTTTCGAAAGTTTGGAGTCTCGGAGCTCGCAGCGATGTTGAGCCCATCTTCAAACTTTCTATTTCCGTCGGGGTATTTCCTTTTTTCTTTGGAATTGCCCCGGGGTCATGCCAAAATTTCGCCAGATTTTTGGTGGGACAAAGTGACCCTTTTTTCTTTTTTAGCGAAATCCTGTCATTTTGATGACGATCTTTTTCTTTTCCAACCTTTGCAGGTGGTTCCTCCAGAGCGAACAAGGGTAAAGAGCCTGCTACAAGCGTACCTCGTCGATCCGCCAGATCTTCTAATGTGGCCGTTCAGCAGGCCTGGGAGAAGGTCCAGTTTATTGAGAAGAACTTGGAAGAATGCGATTCCCTCAATCGTGATGAGATGAGACAGCGATTGATCGCTCTCAAGGATGAGGAGTTCTATAAGATCATGGTAAGCAACCGTCCTTGGGTTATGGACGATCTGAGGGTTTTGCCCAAGCCTACCTTCTTCTTTGGAGATGCAGTCCCTGACGACTTGACATACCAAAGGAGATGTTTTCAGTTCTCTTACACGGCTGATGGTGAAGAGAGAACTATTTCTACCCGGTCGTCTTTTGACCGGACCATCTCGATCCTGAGCCTTTCTCCCACGTGCCCTAAGAGGGAAGATCCTCCGAGCTGGGTGAAGAGGACCAGTGTGATCAAGACCGGGGTTTTTGTTGGTGGACCTTCCGGTTTTGCGGAGAAGCCACCTGTCCGTATGGACATGTTGATGCCAGCCAGCGGCTACCAGGGCTCTGATTATCCGTCGGTCGATTTGAGACCGGTGGGCCTTGGCGTTTTCAGCGGTGACGGCAGTACTTGGGTGAAGCCTTTTCGACTTCGTGGCCGTTTCAATGCTGACTCCGATTGGAAGTCATGGACTGACCACACCTTGCTGATTGGGGGAGCCGTTTTGAAGGAAGCCGGGATTTTTGACGCGGTCCGCGCTTTCAGGGAGACCGTGACTTTTTCCGATGATGCCTTCATGGCTATGTTGGAGTCTTTCCTCCCTCAGACCAATACCTTCGTTGTCACGAACGGTGAGATTGGTCTTTCTCTGAAGGAGTTGAGTGCTATTACTGGATTGCCCATCCTTGGCAAACTCTATGAGGAGTTCATGCCGATTGACAGCGTCCTTGAGGAGCAGTCAGAGGAGTTCAGGCTCCTATACTTTCAGCTCGTCGCCTTCTATGATTTTTTGAAGGAGGGCTCGAAAGTGAGATCCAGCAGTTGGAAGAGTTGTGGCTTTTCATTCTTCAACTCCTTTGACGGTCGAGAACCTTCTGATAGCATGACCCGGGAAGACAGGAAGAAGACTTCGGCCATGCAGGAAGAGTTGAAGGGTTTCTTCGCGAGCACAGATGCCATTTGTTCTGACATTACACTGCGGAGAGATCTTGCTGTTTACCTCACTTTTTGGCTAGGTGAGGCTATTTTTGCTGGTGGAGATGGGACGCACATCAGGCCGCATTGTATATTTCCGGCTTGTCAGATGGCGTTTGGAGAGCGGCTTGCTTTGGTGCCCGCTCTTTACTCCTACCTGTGTACCGAACTGCAGGCTGCTGCTTTTTTGGTTCGGCTTGGGCTCCCTATGAATAGGGTATTTTCAGCCCATATCTTTTATTCGTGGTTTGTATACCACTGTCCTGGCTTCCACCAGCTGGGTGCTGCACAGGATGATGATCCTCTGATGATTCGATTGGCTAAGGGAAAAGCCGTATCCGAATCACTTTTGTGTGCCCGCATGAGGATCCGACGATTCAGGGACGTCGAGATGGGGCAGTCTTCAGTTAAGCTTTCTCCGGAGTTGCGGAAGAAGGCTTTTGATTTTGGTGCCTCCTGAGACTCTACCAGAGCAGGGTCGGGAAGGCATTACTCTTTTACCAATGCAGAGAAGGAGTGGCTTTTCAGCATACGAGTCGGCACGATGGTGTACCGTAGACATCTTTTCGTCGACATCCAGCCGTATGTACCTTCTCGCTTTGCGCTTCAGTTGGGCTTCTCTCAAGGCGTTGTTGGAGCGCCTTCGAGTATGGTGAAGCGTTTTGGGGGTTTGCAGGATGGCAGAAATGCATGGGCTTTCTATAGTGCTGAAGACACTACTGCCGCGATTTCTTATCCTGAGCTGTCGACTTTCCGAACTGCCGGCTTCACGAAGTGGTTCGCGGAGAGCTTTTTGGCATATCGGGGGCTTTCCAAGAAGGAGCTTGATGTAAAGCTGTCTTCTGGAAAAGGCATTGGGAAGTCGGATGGCGTCCGCCGAGAGGAAGTTTGGGCCTTCCTTTCTGGAGAGAAGCACAAGATAGGCTTTCTCGGTGACCAGGGCGTCATTGGTTCTGAAGCTGTTCGGGAAGTACCTGATGAGGCTTTGGAGCACCTAGAACAGGAGGAAGCCGAGCTCGACGCTTGGATGCAAGCGGCACAGAGGCGAGCTTCCGCGGAGTCTACTGGCGAGAGCAGACCATCCAGTGAGGAGTCAAGTGAGAAACCTGACTCTGATAGTGGGGCGGGTTCTCCTAGGAAGCGAACCCGTAGAGGTAAGAAGAGGAGGAGTCATCATCGCAGCGAGGGGCCACATGAGGACTCTCCTGACATGGAAATCCCTCTTACCATCAACGAGGAGGTGCCAGAGGCTGTCGACGAGCCTCCAGAGAAGAGGAGTCGTGGGGAAGAGACCATTGGTGAAGGTATGATTCTTCCTTTTTCTTTTTCTGCTTCTTTCATGGGGCTTTCCATGTTCTGATTTGTTTTCTCACCCTGCTGCTGCCTTTTTTTTTTTAGCAGAGGATGAAGACTTGGCGATGCCTGAGGTTCCGACCGATGAGGCGGTGATGGAGCCGGTTATGGCATCTGAAGAAGAACCTAGGGACTCTGGAATGACTCCGGAATCTCCGACTGGTATGACTTCCTTCGCTTTCTCTTTTTTTGTGCCTGCGACTTGATTTGCTAACATTTTTCTTGTCAGCTGACTCGCCACAAGACTCTGATGACTTTGAACCATCAATGGACGCAAATGTTGATGATGCTTCCGATGAGTTCATGGAGGAAGAGAGTGTTCCGCCAGTCGTCGAAGAAGGTACTTTGTAGTGATGACCCTGATGGTATTTTTTTTTTTTTTTTTTTTTTTTTTTTTAGAACAGGATCATATTCATACCTTTTTGTGTTTCATTTGCAGGTTTTGAAGTGACAGAAGAGAGTCCATCGCTTTCTTCAGAACCAGAGCAAGGGATGCCAGAGGTCGATCCGGAGGTAGAGACCAGTTCTGACATGATTGGGGAGATGCCTCATGTTGAGATTCCCTCTCCAGTGGCTCCAAGTGGAAAGAGTTCTTTTGTGACTCTTCCAACGGGACATGACATGAGCAGCCGATCAACGGAGAAGGGTGAATCTTCATCCAGTTCGTCTCTTCAATTTGCGAAGAAGGTGCTGGCTCGGGTTTTGAGTTCTTGGATCAAGACTCTCCTTTCTGGACACTTGGAAGCAGGATTTGGCATGATCCCACATGTGCAGGAGATTCTCACTGATACCGAAGAGGTTGGTCTGGATGTCACAGGTGCCAGGGCGACCGTTGATAGGATCATTGCACTGGGTGACAAGTGGTTTGAGACCATGGGTTTCCCTGACGACCAATTCTTCAAGGAGATGTTCTTGGACCCTGCTGATAAGGCTAAGTCTGACCTGAATGAGGCTACACAAAGCAAGAAGCAGCTAGTTCGGGAGAAGAACAAGGAAGAGCTAGCCATCATCGGATTGAGGCATGACCTTAACGTCCTTGATAGGGAAGTTGAGGAGGCCAGGAAACGTCTTGAGCATTTGAAGGCACAAGTCGATGCTAAGTGGGCTGCTGTGAGAACCCGACCCCTAATTTCTTGGTTTAGTGTGGTTTTAATCGTGATTTGGTTTTCTCTTTGGGTTTAGTGGTTGTTTGGTTGAGTTTTGAGTTAGAATGATCTTTTCATTAGCTTTGGGAAGTTTTGAGAGCCAGTAAACCTAGACAGTGACCGTAGGGTCCCATTTATTTTGCGTGGTCAGCGTGGGGAGATTCTTGGTGATTCCCAAAAAATTCCCATCTCAGCTTCGTTTGATTAATCTCGCCATTCCCTACAACTTTCGTGTTCACTCCGTGCCCATTCCAAGCTCCTAAAATCAGTTTTTCCAGCCATGGGGGCAAAATCGGTCTTTTTCACAAAATCTGGACCCAAATTTCGAGATTTCAGAACCATGCCAAAATTATACTTTTTGAAAAGTAGATTTTATGAGGAACATTTTTCCCTTCTTCGTCGATCGCATCCGAGGCCCAGAAATTGATGTTTTGATCCCGACAAGATTAAGTGATGGTGGAGCCCACACCCACCCTTTTATAAAAGGACCACCCCTCTCCCTTCTTCCCCATTCATTCCAGCCCTCTTAGGAGAGAGAGCTCCAGCTCCTTAGGGCTTTTTGCCCTTTTCTCTTCTTCTTCTTGCTCCCTCTCACAAAATCCACATCCAAACCTTGCTACAATGGAGACTTGGGCTCAACTTCTTCTCCTCCATCCTTCTAGCTCTCCATGGACATCATCCTTGTACAAATCTCAGCTGGGCAACCCCTATTTCAAGCTCCTTCTTGTTGATTAATGGCCCTAGAGGTAAGGATCTATTTCCATCTTCTATTGTTGAGCAATGGCTTTCCCCTAGGTCCTATTTCCTAGCTTGTTTGAACCCATTCCTTCTCTTTGATGAGTTACCATTTTAGGGTTCTAAGATGGGTTGCTTTTTGGGGGTTTTTGTGTAGCTTGGAGCCTTGGCTTGGAAGAGTGTTTAGAGCTTGATTTGCTTGATTAGAGACCTAAGGCAAGTGGATGATTTGATATTTACATGTTTTATGAGAAATGCGGTTTTTCTATTTCATACATGATGTTGTACATTATCACTATTCATGTTTTCTTTATGATTCACATTGATTTGGAAGTACATTTAATGTTTTGGAAACATGGTGGATTTTAGTCTTTGTCTATCTCTTGTTTTTGGGCTAAAATGAATCTTGGTTATTGTGGAGTTCCTTTTCTCTTATGGTTGAGGGTGAAAAAGGAATAAGTGATTGGATAATGATATGTAAAAGTTTTGGATGTTGGAGAAGAGTTGAAGGTGGAATAGGAGGAGCTTTCATCTCATTTTATTGTAGGTAAGTGATTGGAGAGGGAAAGGAATGGATTGGAGAAAAGAAGACCTAAATCTGAACTGTATTGTGGAGTTTCCGCAACTGGCGGTCAGCTGACGGTCACCTAGCGGCTAGCCGCCTGGTGACTGGCGGCTAGCCGAACCGGTTTCGGTTCCTTTTCCAGAGAGCTGTAACCTTACGGTCAGCCTCGCGGTCATCTGGCGGCTAACCGCCTAAGCCATCGGCGGCTAACCGCCAGCCAACCGAACTGAAGCGGTTACATTTCCAGAATGCTGCATTTGGTCAGGTCAATCACGGTCAGCCCTGCGGTCATCCAGCGGCTAACCGCCGAATCCATTGGCGGCTAACCGCCAGGTGACCGCCAGGTAACCGGATTTCCCAGAATTATGGGAATAAAGAGAGATGAAGGGAGTTCCCATCCCATTTGCTTGTGAACCTTTCCGAAAGCAATGGGCACTTTCCACCTGGACTATGTTCGAAACAAAGATGAAATGTTTGATTGAAGCCCGTTCGAGTGAGAAACCACATCACCGAGATTTGTTGAAATGTTGAGGTTACTCGGGTGTGTAAGGAGCCCGAAATGTCCCTAAACTCAAGGAGTACCAAGTGTTTACTGAAAAATAGACATACGGGATCCCTATCCACCTCGAGTTATCTTGAACCCCGATACTTGTCCCGATATTTCGAAAGTTTATTGCACCCCTTTTATTCTCGAAAATTATGATTTGTGATTTATCCATCCTGAAAGCACTGAACTGTATTTGTAGCCTTTGTGCTAGCCCTGATTTGCATAACCCGATATTGAAATGATATTTGTGCCTTGAGCACCCCGTTTCGCCTGTTTACACGATTTCATCAAGTGTTTTATACATGCCCGATTTCTTGCATATGACCTATCAATACTTGGGGCCTTGAAACATTGTTTTAAGCTTGGGGAGGTATTGTTTGGAGCCCCAATGCAATGTAAGAAATTACAAGGCATTTTATGGAATGCGGATGAAAGGGAACCCATTATGAAGATTCGTCGAGGATCCTTAGACTTGTCAATGGGCATAGGGATCCGAGATGTCCTTAATTCTCATGGAGCACTAAGTATATGTCAAATTAGACATACGGGACCCTATTCACATCGATATGAATCTAGGACCCTCAACGATTGACCCGAAAAAGTATAGAAATCCATTCATGCCTTATTTCGACTCGAATTTCACTCGTACACTTTAAATCTCGTGTTTTATGACTAGACTTGCCCGACAGTACTGAAATTCATGTTTTTAGCATTGTTGCTAGCTCGTACATGCCCGACCTATACAGATGTGCTTTTGTCCTTATGAGCATCCCGTCCCGTCATACGTATTTATTTGACCTGATTTCTTGTACATCATTCATAAGCCAAAACCTTGAGGTAAGATGGGGCCAGAGCTTTGTAGTGCGAGCCCATGAACCAAAAGGATTATTATTTTGAGAACAAAACCTTGAGGTAAGATGGGGCCAGAGCTTTGTAGTGCGAGCCCATGAACCAAAAGGATTATTATTTTGAGAACAAAACCTTGAGGTAAGATGGGGCCAGAGCTTTGTAGTGCGAGCCCATGAACCAAAAGGATTATTATTTTGAGAACAAAACCTTGAGGTAAGATGGGGCCAGAGCTTGGTAGTGCGAGCCCATGAACCAAAAGGATTATTATTTTGAGAATAAAACCTTGAGGCAATATGGGGCCAGAGCTTTGTAGTGCGAGCCCATGAGCCAAAAAGAGAACATGCATACATGTACTTGTTTTAATTACTTGCATATAACCTATGAGTCGGCACCACTAAGCTTGGATACCTTGTTAGTCTGATCCACTGACTAGGTGATCCCCCTCTTGTCTTGCCAACTGCAGTTTGGGTCCTGATACCGCAGATTGCTACTGTGGTTCCTGATGCCCGGCTCGCTACCGTGGTCATGTCTTGTATATAGTATATATGTATATGTATTTCGTTGTACCTCCTCACTTCGGTGACTGAGGTCAACGCCTTGACTTGCTTGCTCTATCACTTAGGTGATAGAGGATTTAGCTTCGTGTGGTTGCCATATTGATAGTTCCTGATCCTTGATACCCGTACTGCTTTACATTGATCACGTCTTTTCTTAATAAATGTTCATGTTTTATACATGCTTTAAATGAATACATGTTTTGTCAAATATTTATGTTTCATACCCGTTTTATATGAATACAGGATTTTGTCAGATATGCATGATTTCCTATACATTCTTAATTGTGTACATTTTGATCAGACAGCATGATTTATTGCATGTTTTATCGTTCAGTATATTGTTATATCTTTTCACCCACTTGCCAGACCGTCGCGTCTGACCCACTACTTTGGTACTCAGGTCCAGACTTCTTCACCCGAGACGAGTGCACGTGTTGGCTGTGGAGCCATGAGCTTTCAGGTTGTTTGTCGGCTATGTCATGTAGACATTGAGCTTGACATCGGTATTACGTCACATATGGGTAGTGATCATTAGCTTGTTTTCTTGTATGGCTTCTAGTAGCCTTTTCTTGGGATTTGTAATTAATACACATTGTTAATTGTAATTTGAACATATATGGGAATGTAATACCCTGTTACTGTCAGCTCTGTACTTTTATTGTGATAGTTTATTCCAGTCTGAAATGGATCATTGAAAAGATGACTTATGCTTGGGTTAAGTGCGGTGCGGAATCCAATGGCCACGGACTCCGAGTCGCAACACCATGAAAGCTTCCGCTAAATATTCAGAGTGTGTTGGAAATAATTTGTAATCCTCACACACGCGGATCTTGGGAGAAACATAACTCTCAATTCACGGACCCCGGGTTTGGGGTCGTGACAGACTGGTATCAGAGCGGGCAAGTTTCTAGGAAATAAAATACTCTAGGAACCTTAAGACGTGTGGTGAGGAAACCGTTAGATTTGTTGTCTTGTTTTGGCTAGATGCCATTCTGTTTTGGTTCGGTTTTGTTTTCTTTCTAGTGGGGGAGACTCTTCTTGTCTCTTCCCTTTTTGTTCTTGCTGGGGAATTTGGGGGACCAAATTCTTTTCTAGTGGGGGAGGATTTAATGTCTCCACACCCACATTCAGTGCCTTTTTCTTGTTTTCGCGCCAGAGAGTTAGAGTTTTGTGGTTTAGCATGTGGATCTCGGAGGACTTTGGCAGAATTTTCAGCTTTTCGATGTCACAGATGGAGCTAGCGGAGGAGTTTGCGAGCAGTTGTTAGTCAGCAAGGAATGTGAACAGCATATTGAGACCCAATTTCAGTTGATCGTGTACCGTCAGATGGTGCGTCATGCGAGTAAGTGTGAATTTTGGATAAATCTGGAATAATTTCCTAAACCAAAAGACTACAGAAACTAGACAAATGGTGGATTTCAGGAAGTTTGAGGTAATTTTCAGTTGATAAAGATTCAAGTGGATACCAAAAGCAAGAAATTTCTCGAATTTGATGAACTCTTGGCGGAGAAGTGCTAGAAGATTTTTAATGATTCCAGAATGATAGTGAAGTTGACTCAGTAGAATGCATCAGTGTGTGGTTAAATGATAGGAAGAAAACTTTCAGCTATGGTGTAGAGAGCTGTGTACAGAATGGATTGTTACCTGATTTTATGATAGAGGAGATCTTGCAAACTTTACGGACTTTTGGAATATCCGTTTGGGCAGAGTACAGAGACAACAGGAGAATTGGCAGTTGTGCAGGAACAGTGCAGATGATTAGAGACAAGTTTTCAATTAGTAGAACTCCAAGGAGATGTCCAGAATTAGAGATTCCTAGAACTTGATGAGGTTTGTCAGAGAAATATTTTAGGATTTTCAACAAGTGCAGCCATGTGGAGGAGTAGACCCAGCAAAATGTGTCATTGTATGGTTAGAAGCTTTTAGAGTTGGATTTCAGCAACTAATGAAGGAGTTGACTACAGGAAGAGTCTCTACTTGATCGCCCGACAATGAAGATCTTTGCAGATTTTAGCGACACGAGGAGCATCGGATTTCAATGTGCAAATATACGAAGCAGGAAATCAGTTATTTTGGATTTTATTAGGAAAGGTGGACTTGGCAGAGCAGTTGCAAGAGTGAGCACGAAGCTCCAAACACTAAAGAATAGTGAAGGGACAAGCATGTTAGTGTCAGAGACCGAATATTGTACTGAGGATCAAGAACAACGAGCAGAAAGAATTAAAGCTAGCAAGAGCTAACCTTGAAGATTGTGCAGTGGATGTGAGACCCTAGCTTCGACGGTTGTGATAAAGTCGACAAAATGGTTCCAAGAATTTTCAGTATCAAGGTGTTTAGAAACAAGAGACTTCGTTGAACTTAGAGGGAGTCAGAGTTGGCGAATTCCTTGAGCAGTCAGATTGACAGGACAATGACGGATTTGAGCCAATGGAAGAATGTTTGACGACCGCTAACAGTTGACTAAGGAGTTCTACAGCAGAGATGACCCAGCGAGTTCAGATGTTTTCGAGAGGACCGTTTTGGAGTTTTGATTTGTGGTTTTGTTTTCGAAGTGCGGATTGATGTCCCAACTTGTTTTGGTTTTGTTTAGTTCATTTGGAGGACCAAATGTTCTAAGGGGGGGAGGATGTGAGAACCCGACCCCTAATTTCTTGGTTTAGTGTGGTTTTAATCGTGATTTGGTTTTCTCTTTGGGTTTAGTGGTTGTTTGGTTGAGTTTTGAGTTAGAATGATCTTTTCATTAGCTTTGGGAAGTTTTGAGAGCCAGTAAACCTAGACAGTGACCGTAGGGTCCCATTTATTTTGCGTGGTCAGCGTGGGGAGATTCTTGGTGATTCCCAAAAAATTCCCATCTCAGCTTCGTTTGATTAATCTCGCCATTCCCTACAACTTTCGTGTTCACTCCGTGCCCATTCCAAGCTCCTAAAATCAGTTTTTCCAGCCATGGGGGCAAAATCGGTCTTTTTCACAAAATCTGGACCCAAATTTCGAGATTTCAGAACCATGCCAAAATTATACTTTTTGAAAAGTAGATTTTATGAGGAACATTTTTCCCTTCTTCGTCGATCGCATCCGAGGCCCAGAAATTGATGTTTTGATCCCGACAAGATTAAGTGATGGTGGAGCCCACACCCACCCTTTTATAAAAGGACCACCCCTCTCCCTTCTTCCCCATTCATTCCAGCCCTCTTAGGAGAGAGAGCTCCAGCTCCTTAGGGCTTTTTGCCCTTTTCTCTTCTTCTTCTTGCTCCCTCTCACAAAATCCACATCCAAACCTTGCTACAATGGAGACTTGGGCTCAACTTCTTCTCCTCCATCCTTCTAGCTCTCCATGGACATCATCCTTGTACAAATCTCAGCTGGGCAACCCCTATTTCAAGCTCCTTCTTGTTGATTAATGGCCCTAGAGGTAAGGATCTATTTCCATCTTCTATTGTTGAGCAATGGCTTTCCCCTAGGTCCTATTTCCTAGCTTGTTTGAACCCATTCCTTCTCTTTGATGAGTTACCATTTTAGGGTTCTAAGATGGGTTGCTTTTTGGGGGTTTTTGTGTAGCTTGGAGCCTTGGCTTGGAAGAGTGTTTAGAGCTTGATTTGCTTGATTAGAGACCTAAGGCAAGTGGATGATTTGATATTTACATGTTTTATGAGAAATGCGGTTTTTCTATTTCATACATGATGTTGTACATTATCACTATTCATGTTTTCTTTATGATTCACATTGATTTGGAAGTACATTTAATGTTTTGGAAACATGGTGGATTTTAGTCTTTGTCTATCTCTTGTTTTTGGGCTAAAATGAATCTTGGTTATTGTGGAGTTCCTTTTCTCTTATGGTTGAGGGTGAAAAAGGAATAAGTGATTGGATAATGATATGTAAAAGTTTTGGATGTTGGAGAAGAGTTGAAGGTGGAATAGGAGGAGCTTTCATCTCATTTTATTGTAGGTAAGTGATTGGAGAGGGAAAGGAATGGATTGGAGAAAAGAAGACCTAAATCTGAACTGTATTGTGGAGTTTCCGCAACTGGCGGTCAGCTGACGGTCACCTAGCGGCTAGCCGCCTGGTGACTGGCGGCTAGCCGAACCGGTTTCGGTTCCTTTTCCAGAGAGCTGTAACCTTACGGTCAGCCTCGCGGTCATCTGGCGGCTAACCGCCTAAGCCATCGGCGGCTAACCGCCAGCCAACCGAACTGAAGCGGTTACATTTCCAGAATGCTGCATTTGGTCAGGTCAATCACGGTCAGCCCTGCGGTCATCCAGCGGCTAACCGCCGAATCCATTGGCGGCTAACCGCCAGGTGACCGCCAGGTAACCGGATTTCCCAGAATTATGGGAATAAAGAGAGATGAAGGGAGTTCCCATCCCATTTGCTTGTGAACCTTTCCGAAAGCAATGGGCACTTTCCACCTGGACTATGTTCGAAACAAAGATGAAATGTTTGATTGAAGCCCGTTCGAGTGAGAAACCACATCACCGAGATTTGTTGAAATGTTGAGGTTACTCGGGTGTGTAAGGAGCCCGAAATGTCCCTAAACTCAAGGAGTACCAAGTGTTTACTGAAAAATAGACATACGGGATCCCTATCCACCTCGAGTTATCTTGAACCCCGATACTTGTCCCGATATTTCGAAAGTTTATTGCACCCCTTTTATTCTCGAAAATTATGATTTGTGATTTATCCATCCTGAAAGCACTGAACTGTATTTGTAGCCTTTGTGCTAGCCCTGATTTGCATAACCCGATATTGAAATGATATTTGTGCCTTGAGCACCCCGTTTCGCCTGTTTACACGATTTCATCAAGTGTTTTATACATGCCCGATTTCTTGCATATGACCTATCAATACTTGGGGCCTTGAAACATTGTTTTAAGCTTGGGGAGGTATTGTTTGGAGCCCCAATGCAATGTAAGAAATTACAAGGCATTTTATGGAATGCGGATGAAAGGGAACCCATTATGAAGATTCGTCGAGGATCCTTAGACTTGTCAATGGGCATAGGGATCCGAGATGTCCTTAATTCTCATGGAGCACTAAGTATATGTCAAATTAGACATACGGGACCCTATTCACATCGATATGAATCTAGGACCCTCAACGATTGACCCGAAAAAGTATAGAAATCCATTCATGCCTTATTTCGACTCGAATTTCACTCGTACACTTTAAATCTCGTGTTTTATGACTAGACTTGCCCGACAGTACTGAAATTCATGTTTTTAGCATTGTTGCTAGCTCGTACATGCCCGACCTATACAGATGTGCTTTTGTCCTTATGAGCATCCCGTCCCGTCATACGTATTTATTTGACCTGATTTCTTGTACATCATTCATAAGCCAAAACCTTGAGGTAAGATGGGGCCAGAGCTTTGTAGTGCGAGCCCATGAACCAAAAGGATTATTATTTTGAGAACAAAACCTTGAGGTAAGATGGGGCCAGAGCTTTGTAGTGCGAGCCCATGAACCAAAAGGATTATTATTTTGAGAACAAAACCTTGAGGTAAGATGGGGCCAGAGCTTTGTAGTGCGAGCCCATGAACCAAAAGGATTATTATTTTGAGAACAAAACCTTGAGGTAAGATGGGGCCAGAGCTTGGTAGTGCGAGCCCATGAACCAAAAGGATTATTATTTTGAGAATAAAACCTTGAGGCAATATGGGGCCAGAGCTTTGTAGTGCGAGCCCATGAGCCAAAAAGAGAACATGCATACATGTACTTGTTTTAATTACTTGCATATAACCTATGAGTCGGCACCACTAAGCTTGGATACCTTGTTAGTCTGATCCACTGACTAGGTGATCCCCCTCTTGTCTTGCCAACTGCAGTTTGGGTCCTGATACCGCAGATTGCTACTGTGGTTCCTGATGCCCGGCTCGCTACCGTGGTCATGTCTTGTATATAGTATATATGTATATGTATTTCGTTGTACCTCCTCACTTCGGTGACTGAGGTCAACGCCTTGACTTGCTTGCTCTATCACTTAGGTGATAGAGGATTTAGCTTCGTGTGGTTGCCATATTGATAGTTCCTGATCCTTGATACCCGTACTGCTTTACATTGATCACGTCTTTTCTTAATAAATGTTCATGTTTTATACATGCTTTAAATGAATACATGTTTTGTCAAATATTTATGTTTCATACCCGTTTTATATGAATACAGGATTTTGTCAGATATGCATGATTTCCTATACATTCTTAATTGTGTACATTTTGATCAGACAGCATGATTTATTGCATGTTTTATCGTTCAGTATATTGTTATATCTTTTCACCCACTTGCCAGACCGTCGCGTCTGACCCACTACTTTGGTACTCAGGTCCAGACTTCTTCACCCGAGACGAGTGCACGTGTTGGCTGTGGAGCCATGAGCTTTCAGGTTGTTTGTCGGCTATGTCATGTAGACATTGAGCTTGACATCGGTATTACGTCACATATGGGTAGTGATCATTAGCTTGTTTTCTTGTATGGCTTCTAGTAGCCTTTTCTTGGGATTTGTAATTAATACACATTGTTAATTGTAATTTGAACATATATGGGAATGTAATACCCTGTTACTGTCAGCTCTGTACTTTTATTGTGATAGTTTATTCCAGTCTGAAATGGATCATTGAAAAGATGACTTATGCTTGGGTTAAGTGCGGTGCGGAATCCAATGGCCACGGACTCCGAGTCGCAACACCATGAAAGCTTCCGCTAAATATTCAGAGTGTGTTGGAAATAATTTGTAATCCTCACACACGCGGATCTTGGGAGAAACATAACTCTCAATTCACGGACCCCGGGTTTGGGGTCGTGACAGACTGGTATCAGAGCGGGCAAGTTTCTAGGAAATAAAATACTCTAGGAACCTTAAGACGTGTGGTGAGGAAACCGTTAGATTTGTTGTCTTGTTTTGGCTAGATGCCATTCTGTTTTGGTTCGGTTTTGTTTTCTTTCTAGTGGGGGAGACTCTTCTTGTCTCTTCCCTTTTTGTTCTTGCTGGGGAATTTGGGGGACCAAATTCTTTTCTAGTGGGGGAGGATTTAATGTCTCCACACCCACATTCAGTGCCTTTTTCTTGTTTTCGCGCCAGAGAGTTAGAGTTTTGTGGTTTAGCATGTGGATCTCGGAGGACTTTGGCAGAATTTTCAGCTTTTCGATGTCACAGATGGAGCTAGCGGAGGAGTTTGCGAGCAGTTGTTAGTCAGCAAGGAATGTGAACAGCATATTGAGACCCAATTTCAGTTGATCGTGTACCGTCAGATGGTGCGTCATGCGAGTAAGTGTGAATTTTGGATAAATCTGGAATAATTTCCTAAACCAAAAGACTACAGAAACTAGACAAATGGTGGATTTCAGGAAGTTTGAGGTAATTTTCAGTTGATAAAGATTCAAGTGGATACCAAAAGCAAGAAATTTCTCGAATTTGATGAACTCTTGGCGGAGAAGTGCTAGAAGATTTTTAATGATTCCAGAATGATAGTGAAGTTGACTCAGTAGAATGCATCAGTGTGTGGTTAAATGATAGGAAGAAAACTTTCAGCTATGGTGTAGAGAGCTGTGTACAGAATGGATTGTTACCTGATTTTATGATAGAGGAGATCTTGCAAACTTTACGGACTTTTGGAATATCCGTTTGGGCAGAGTACAGAGACAACAGGAGAATTGGCAGTTGTGCAGGAACAGTGCAGATGATTAGAGACAAGTTTTCAATTAGTAGAACTCCAAGGAGATGTCCAGAATTAGAGATTCCTAGAACTTGATGAGGTTTGTCAGAGAAATATTTTAGGATTTTCAACAAGTGCAGCCATGTGGAGGAGTAGACCCAGCAAAATGTGTCATTGTATGGTTAGAAGCTTTTAGAGTTGGATTTCAGCAACTAATGAAGGAGTTGACTACAGGAAGAGTCTCTACTTGATCGCCCGACAATGAAGATCTTTGCAGATTTTAGCGACACGAGGAGCATCGGATTTCAATGTGCAAATATACGAAGCAGGAAATCAGTTATTTTGGATTTTATTAGGAAAGGTGGACTTGGCAGAGCAGTTGCAAGAGTGAGCACGAAGCTCCAAACACTAAAGAATAGTGAAGGGACAAGCATGTTAGTGTCAGAGACCGAATATTGTACTGAGGATCAAGAACAACGAGCAGAAAGAATTAAAGCTAGCAAGAGCTAACCTTGAAGATTGTGCAGTGGATGTGAGACCCTAGCTTCGACGGTTGTGATAAAGTCGACAAAATGGTTCCAAGAATTTTCAGTATCAAGGTGTTTAGAAACAAGAGACTTCGTTGAACTTAGAGGGAGTCAGAGTTGGCGAATTCCTTGAGCAGTCAGATTGACAGGACAATGACGGATTTGAGCCAATGGAAGAATGTTTGACGACCGCTAACAGTTGACTAAGGAGTTCTACAGCAGAGATGACCCAGCGAGTTCAGATGTTTTCGAGAGGACCGTTTTGGAGTTTTGATTTGTGGTTTTGTTTTCGAAGTGCGGATTGATGTCCCAACTTGTTTTGGTTTTGTTTAGTTCATTTGGAGGACCAAATGTTCTAAGGGGGGGAGGATGTGAGAACCCGACCCCTAATTTCTTGGTTTAGTGTGGTTTTAATCGTGATTTGGTTTTCTCTTTGGGTTTAGTGGTTGTTTGGTTGAGTTTTGAGTTAGAATGATCTTTTCATTAGCTTTGGGAAGTTTTGAGAGCCAGTAAACCTAGACAGTGACCGTAGGGTCCCATTTATTTTGCGTGGTCAGCGTGGGGAGATTCTTGGTGATTCCCAAAAAATTCCCATCTCAGCTTCGTTTGATTAATCTCGCCATTCCCTACAACTTTCGTGTTCACTCCGTGCCCATTCCAAGCTCCTAAAATCAGTTTTTCCAGCCATGGGGGCAAAATCGGTCTTTTTCACAAAATCTGGACCCAAATTTCGAGATTTCAGAACCATGCCAAAATTATACTTTTTGAAAAGTAGATTTTATGAGGAACATTTTTCCCTTCTTCGTCGATCGCATCCGAGGCCCAGAAATTGATGTTTTGATCCCGACAAGATTAAGTGATGGTGGAGCCCACACCCACCCTTTTATAAAAGGACCACCCCTCTCCCTTCTTCCCCATTCATTCCAGCCCTCTTAGGAGAGAGAGCTCCAGCTCCTTAGGGCTTTTTGCCCTTTTCTCTTCTTCTTCTTGCTCCCTCTCACAAAATCCACATCCAAACCTTGCTACAATGGAGACTTGGGCTCAACTTCTTCTCCTCCATCCTTCTAGCTCTCCATGGACATCATCCTTGTACAAATCTCAGCTGGGCAACCCCTATTTCAAGCTCCTTCTTGTTGATTAATGGCCCTAGAGGTAAGGATCTATTTCCATCTTCTATTGTTGAGCAATGGCTTTCCCCTAGGTCCTATTTCCTAGCTTGTTTGAACCCATTCCTTCTCTTTGATGAGTTACCATTTTAGGGTTCTAAGATGGGTTGCTTTTTGGGGGTTTTTGTGTAGCTTGGAGCCTTGGCTTGGAAGAGTGTTTAGAGCTTGATTTGCTTGATTAGAGACCTAAGGGAAGTGGATGATTTGATATTTACATGTTTTATGAGAAATGCGGTTTTTCTATTTCATACATGATGTTGTACATTATCACTATTCATGTTTTCTTTATGATTCACATTGATTTGGAAGTACATTTAATGTTTTGGAAACATGGTGGATTTTAGTCTTTGTCTATCTCTTGTTTTTGGGCTAAAATGAATCTTGGTTATTGTGGAGTTCCTTTTCTCTTATGGTTGAGGGTGAAAAAGGAATAAGTGATTGGATAATGATATGTAAAAGTTTTGGATGTTGGAGAAGAGTTGAAGGTGGAATAGGAGGAGCTTTCATCTCATTTTATTGTAGGTAAGTGATTGGAGAGGGAAAGGAATGGATTGGAGAAAAGAAGACCTAAATCTGAACTGTATTGTGGAGTTTCCGCAACTGGCGGTCAGCTGACGGTCACCTAGCGGCTAGCCGCCTGGTGACTGGCGGCTAGCCGAACCGGTTTCGGTTCCTTTTCCAGAGAGCTGTAACCTTACGGTCAGCCTCGCGGTCATCTGGCGGCTAACCGCCTAAGCCATCGGCGGCTAACCGCCAGCCAACCGAACTGAAGCGGTTACATTTCCAGAATGCTGCATTTGGTCAGGTCAATCACGGTCAGCCCTGCGGTCATCCAGCGGCTAACCGCCGAATCCATTGGCGGCTAACCGCCAGGTGACCGCCAGGTAACCGGATTTCCCAGAATTATGGGAATAAAGAGAGATGAAGGGAGTTCCCATCCCATTTGCTTGTGAACCTTTCCGAAAGCAATGGGCACTTTCCACCTGGACTATGTTCGAAACAAAGATGAAATGTTTGATTGAAGCCCGTTCGAGTGAGAAACCACATCACCGAGATTTGTTGAAATGTTGAGGTTACTCGGGTGTGTAAGGAGCCCGAAATGTCCCTAAACTCAAGGAGTACCAAGTGTTTACTGAAAAATAGACATACGGGATCCCTATCCACCTCGAGTTATCTTGAACCCCGATACTTGTCCCGATATTTCGAAAGTTTATTGCACCCCTTTTATTCTCGAAAATTATGATTTGTGATTTATCCATCCTGAAAGCACTGAACTGTATTTGTAGCCTTTGTGCTAGCCCTGATTTGCATAACCCGATATTGAAATGATATTTGTGCCTTGAGCACCCCGTTTCGCCTGTTTACACGATTTCATCAAGTGTTTTATACATGCCCGATTTCTTGCATATGACCTATCAATACTTGGGGCCTTGAAACATTGTTTTAAGCTTGGGGAGGTATTGTTTGGAGCCCCAATGCAATGTAAGAAATTACAAGGCATTTTATGGAATGCGGATGAAAGGGAACCCATTATGAAGATTCGTCGAGGATCCTTAGACTTGTCAATGTGCATAGGGATCCGAGATGTCCTTAATTCTCATGGAGCACTAAGTATATGTCAAATTAGACATACGGGACCCTATTCACATCGATATGAATCTAGGACCCTCAACGATTGACCCGAAAAAGTATAGAAATCCATTCATGCCTTATTTCGACTCGAATTTCACTCGTACACTTTAAATCTCGTGTTTTATGACTAGACTTGCCCGACAGTACTGAAATTCATGTTTTTAGCATTGTTGCTAGCTCGTACATGCCCGACCTATACAGATGTGCTTTTGTCCTTATGAGCATCCCGTCCCGTCATACGTATTTATTTGACCTGATTTCTTGTACATCATTCATAAGCCAAAACCTTGAGGTAAGATGGGGCCAGAGCTTTGTAGTGCGAGCCCATGAACCAAAAGGATTATTATTTTGAGAACAAAACCTTGAGGTAAGATGGGGCCAGAGCTTTGTAGTGCGAGCCCATGAACCAAAAGGATTATTATTTTGAGAACAAAACCTTGAGGTAAGATGGGGCCAGAGCTTTGTAGTGCGAGCCCATGAACCAAAAGGATTATTATTTTGAGAACAAAACCTTGAGGTAAGATGGGGCCAGAGCTTGGTAGTGCGAGCCCATGAACCAAAAGGATTATTATTTTGAGAATAAAACCTTGAGGCAATATGGGGCCAGAGCTTTGTAGTGCGAGCCCATGAGCCAAAAAGAGAACATGCATACATGTACTTGTTTTAATTACTTGCATATAACCTATGAGTCGGCACCACTAAGCTTGGATACCTTGTTAGTCTGATCCACTGACTAGGTGATCCCCCTCTTGTCTTGCCAACTGCAGTTTGGGTCCTGATACCGCAGATTGCTACTGTGGTTCCTGATGCCCGGCTCGCTACCGTGGTCATGTCTTGTATATAGTATATATGTATATGTATTTCGTTGTACCTCCTCACTTCGGTGACTGAGGTCAACGCCTTGACTTGCTTGCTCTATCACTTAGGTGATAGAGGATTTAGCTTCGTGTGGTTGCCATATTGATAGTTCCTGATCCTTGATACCCGTACTGCTTTACATTGATCACGTCTTTTCTTAATAAATGTTCATGTTTTATACATGCTTTAAATGAATACATGTTTTGTCAAATATTTATGTTTCATACCCGTTTTATATGAATACAGGATTTTGTCAGATATGCATGATTTCCTATACATTCTTAATTGTGTACATTTTGATCAGACAGCATGATTTATTGCATGTTTTATCGTTCAGTATATTGTTATATCTTTTCACCCACTTGCCAGACCGTCGCGTCTGACCCACTACTTTGGTACTCAGGTCCAGACTTCTTCACCCGAGACGAGTGCACGTGTTGGCTGTGGAGCCATGAGCTTTCAGGTTGTTTGTCGGCTATGTCATGTAGACATTGAGCTTGACATCGGTATTACGTCACATATGGGTAGTGATCATTAGCTTGTTTTCTTGTATGGCTTCTAGTAGCCTTTTCTTGGGATTTGTAATTAATACACATTGTTAATTGTAACTTGAACATATATGGGAATGTAATACCCTGTTACTGTCAGCTCTGTACTTTTATTGTGATAGTTTATTCCAGTCTGAAATGGATCATTGAAAAGATGACTTATGCTTGGGTTAAGTGCGGTGCGGAATCCAATGGCCACGGACTCCGAGTCGCAACACCATGAAAGCTTCCGCTAAATATTCAGAGTGTGTTGGAAATAATTTGTAATCCTCACACACGCGGATCTTGGGAGAAACATAACTCTCAATTCACGGACCCCGGGTTTGGGGTCGTGACAGCTGCTATAACAGAGGCTCGTGACAGGGAGAGTACTCTGATTCGCAGGGTTGCAGATGCCGGTCAAGTTCTCGAGAGGAGGACTCTAGAAAACGAACGATGGCAAACTGCTGGGGAAGAGCTTCCCGGTGTAAAAGAAGGGTTACGGCATTCGCCAGCATCTCATGGCAAGTTCCTGAAGAAGCGTGCCTTGGAAACTCTGACGGCTGAGGCCAAAAGTTTGCTTGAGGAGCTGAAGCTTTGGCTGGAGACCATTTTTGGCTGAGCTCCTGATTTTTTATAGCAGAAACCATTCTTCTTTTTTTTTGGTACCACATGTATTTTTTGGTACTCTTTTTTTTTGTAGTGCTTGTGGACACTTTCTTTTTTTTTTTGGTACCACATGTATTTTTTTTTTGGTACTTTTCTTTTTTTTTGTAGTGCTTGTGAACACTTTCTATTTTTTTTTTTTTGCTTTGGTACCACATGTATTTTTTGGTACCTTTTTTTTTTGTTCCCTACGCTCACTCAAATCTTTTTGTGATGAAAGCAATTGCTAAATGGGATTTGATCAAAAGTTTTGTCATTTTGTGAAAATCTTTTGTCAAATGATTGTTTTGGTAGGGGAAACGAATTCGGCATGAAAGCCGGATTTTTGTGGCATTTGCAGCCAGTTTTGACATGAGAGTCAGGTTTTTTTTTTTGTGTGACATTTATAGCCGATTTTTGAGATGGCATAAGAGCCAAAAATTTTGTTCGTGGCATGGGAGCCAATTTTGAGATGGCATGGAAGCCGAAATTTTATGGCGTAAAAGCCAAAATTTGGGTTGGCATGGAAGCCGAAATTTTATGGCGTAAAAGCCAAAATTTGGGTTGGCATGGAAGCCGGATTTTTGTTTTGTGGCATCTATAGCCAGTTTGGTGGCGTTGATAGCCAATTTGTGGCATTTATAGCCGGTTTGGTGGCATTGATAGCCAATTTGTGGCATTTATAGCCGGTTTGGTGGCATTGATAGCCAATTTGTGGCATTTATAGCCGGTTTGGTGGCATTGATAGCCATTTTTTGAAAGCCAAGTTTTGGTTTGTCGGCGTGAAAGCCAATTTTTGTGGCATTGATAGCCGGTTTGTGGCATTTATAGCCGGTTTTTTGGCAAAAGAGCCAGGTTTTTTTTTGTGTGGCATTTATAGCCGATTTGGTGGCATTGATAGCCGGTTTTTGGCAAAAGAGCCAGGTTTTGGCATTTATAGCCAGATTTTTTTTGCTTTCAAAATGCAGGTATCGACTAAATGTCGCCTCCCCGCTGAATGGTCTTGCAAGTATCGATGGAATGTCGCTTCCTTGCTCATTCGGTTTTGCGAGTATTGATGGAATGTCACTTCCTCGCGGGTTAGGTTTTGCAAGTATCGATGGAATGTCGCTTCCTCGCGAATTGGGGTGCAAATATCGACTAAGCGTCGCTTCCCTGCTTTTCCCAAAACTTTTGGTTTTGCGGGTACTGACTTGATGTCGTTTCCCCGTGATTTTTGAAATTTGAGGTTTTCTCGAACCTTTGAAATTTGGGTTGTGGATATCAACTGAAATGTTGCGTCTCCACGATTTTAGAGGTTTTGGAAGTATCGAATGGGGTTCGCATCCTTCCGATTTTTTGAGTTTTGCGAGTATCGACTAAGTGTCACTTCCCCGCGGTTTTTGAAAAAACCATTTTTTTGTTTAAAGACACGAGGGTCGTAAATTTTGACCTAAAACCATTTGGCGGTAAAAGGTAAGGTAGACTAGGGTGGAAATCCCTGAATCCGAATTTTTTGTTTCAAACCATGAATTTTGGTTCAAGGATCGAAAGTTTTGGTCAAGTCAGGGAGAGGCTCCTAAACTTGGATTTTTTTTGTTTTTGAACAATGAAACGATAAAAATAAGCATTGTTTTTGAATCTCTAGAAATTTTGACATTTGATATGAAAATTCTAAAGAGAGTGGGTTTGACGAGCGAGTACCTGAGAACAGGTTTTGGCCATACAGGCATTGCTCTTACCCAGTTGGGTAAGTCTTCAAGGGTAGTACCGCTTCAAGAACTTGCCGTTGATAGGCAGCATACATCTGTCACCTTCCATGTTTAGGAGGGCATATGCGCCGTTGGAGAAGACCTTGTCGATGACATAGGGTCCCTCCCATTTTGGTTCAAATTTGCCTTTTGATTTGTGTGTGAAGACCATTGGTCTTTTTACCGCAAGAACCAAGTCACCCTTTTTGTAGGCGCGTTGCCGGACCCTTTTGTCAAAAGATCCTGCCATGCGTGCTTGGTAAAGTTCAATGCTTTGTCGAGCTTCGAGCCGTCTCTCGTCGAGATTGTCCAGCTCATGGAGTCGCAATTTGACATTGCTTTCTTGAGTCATGTCATTTTGTAGAGATACCCTCAGAGAAGGAATTTGTACCTCTAGGGGCACGACAGCTTCGCATCCATAGACCAAGGAGAATGGTGTGCTATGGGTTGGTCCTCGAACGGTGGTTCGATAGGCCCACAAAGCTTCAGACAGTTTATCGCTCCAGTCTCTTTTGTGACTAGAGACCATTTTCTTGAGGATTTTGCAGAGTGTCTTGTTGAAGGCTTCTGCTAATCCGTTTGCTGCCGGATTGTATGGAGTCGAAGGACAGCTTTGGATTTTGTATTTGTCGCAAAACCTGTAGAATCGATGATCCCGGAATTGTGGTCCGTTATCATGGACGAATCTCTTGGGTATGCCGAAACGACAAATGATGTTGGTACGTAAGAATTGAAGAACTGATGAGGTCTTCATTTCGTTGAACGCAAATGCTTCTGACCACTTGGAGAAATAATCCGTTGCGGCGAAGATGAATCGATGACCTTTGCTTGAAGGGGGAGAGATAGGACCTATGATGTCCATGCCCCATGCTTCAAAAGGCCATGAGATTGCTGTAGGATGCAGCCATTCCGGAGGCATGTGAATGTAATCTCCGTGAACTTGGCATAGCTGGCAGCGTTTGGCAAATTGCATTGCATCAGCAACCATGGTAGGCCAATAGTAACCTAACCTTTTTATCTGATCATAGAGCTTAGGACCTGCCTGATGGGCTCCACAAAGACCAGCATGAACTTCTTTAAGTGTTTCTTCGGCCTCTTGTTGTGACAAGCAGCGTAGAAGTACTCCGTTGAAGGATTTCCTGTAGAGGATTTTTGAAGGAATATCCAAATGAAAGTTTGGGGCTCGCCTTTGTATGCTTACCCGTTCTTTTGGATCTTCAGGTAGGATTCCGAACATAGTGTAATCAATGAACGGATCCCTCCAGTCGACGATTGAAGGTTGAAGGATAGAGATCCGACTTCCAACCACTCGGTGGCATTCGGCAACTGCTTGGTGTGTGTTAAGAGGAGGGAGGATCCTTCTCTCGCACACTGTAATTTGCATGTTTTCCCCTTCCTGGATCGCCATTGATGCGGCAAGTCCGGCCAGGGCATCTGCACGGATATTTTCACCTCTACGAATGTGGGTGATGTTGCAGATGTCAAACTTTTGCAGAAGCGATTGTGCCTTGTTGTAATAAGGCAGCAGATCGGGCTTCCTGACTTCATATTTCTGATTCATCTGGTTGACGATCAGTTGAGAGTCTCCAAAGACTTCCAGCATAGTGATACCGGATTCGATGGCGAGTTCCAATCCTAGGATCAGAGCTTGGTATTCAGCTGCATTGTTTGTGCATGGTTCCAGTAGCGAGAAAGCGTGTGGAATCATGCATTTGTCGGGGCTAACAAAGAGGATGCCAACTCCCGAGATCAGCTTTCTGTTTTCATTTGTCCTGGTTGCACCGTCAAAGTACATGTCCCAGGAGGCATTTGGTGAGGAAGTCTCCACGTTGTAGACAGGTTCGTCTGGGAGATCATCTCTGAGTGGTGAATCTTTAGGCAATGGATGCTCTGCGAGGAAATCTGCTAGAGCTTGGCCTTTGATTGCTTTTTGTGGCACATACCTAATATCAAATTGTGACAAGAGGATGGACCATTTTGCCAGTCGGGCATTAAGAGAACCTGCCTTTGTGACAAGGACCTTCAAGAGGTTGATCCTCGAGACCAGGTAGACTGTGTTGGAAAGCAAGTAGTGACGTAGCTTTTGTACGGCGAACATCACTGCAGGGCATTCTTTTTCGACTGGAGAGTAGCGATGCTCTGCACCTACTAGCATGCGGCTGAGGTAGTATAGAGCAGCTTCTTTTCCCTCACCATTCTCTTGTGCAAGCAGAGCGCCTACAGAATGATCAAGAGCTCTTGTGTACAAGATGAATGGTTTTCCAGTGGCAGGGGCAGCTAACACTGGAGGTTTGGTCAGGTATGACTTGATATCTTGAAATGCGGCTTCGCAGTCGGCATCCCAGACAAAGTCTACACCTTTTTTCATCAATCGAGAGAATGGACGGCATTTCCCCGAAAGATTGGAGATGAACCGTCTGATGTAGGCCAATCTCCCTTGAAGCCCTTTTAGTTCTCTCAAGGTTCTTGGAGAGGGCATTTCTAGAATAGCCTTGACTTTGATGGGGTCAAGTTCTATTCCAGCTTTCCGAACAAGGAATCCGAGAAACTTACCCGACGAGACGCCGAAGAAGCATTTTAGAGGATTCATCCGCAGTTTGTGTTTGCGGAGTCGGAGGAAGACTTCCCGAAGATCTTTGAGATGGTCTTCTTTTCTTCTGCTTTTGACGGCGAGGTCATCAACGTAACATTCGACCGTCTTGTGCTGCATATCTTGGAATATTTTCATCATAGCCCTCTGATATGTGGCACCAGCATTTTTCAGACCAAATGGCATGACAGTGTAGCAATACACGCCAAATGGAGTCCGAAATGAAGTGTGTTTTTCATCCTCGGGATGCATCTTTATCTGATTGTAACCAGAGAAGCCATCCATGAATGTCATTCGCTCGAATCCGCAGGTATTGTCAATCATCACCTCCGGTATGGGGAGCGGGAATTCATCTTTAGGGCAAGCGCCATTCAAGTCTCTATTGTCAATACAGACTCTGATCTGCCCAGTTTTCTTTGTCACGGGGACAATGTTGGCCAACCATTCTGGATGTTGTTCCTCACGGATGAAGCCGACGCTTTTGAGCTTTTGAACTTCTTGTTCAATTTTATCCATCACATCTGGACGGAATCTTCTTTGGCCTTGTTTGACAGGCTTGATGTCTTCTTGAAGATTGAGTTTGTGGACTGCTACTTTAGGGTCTAAACCAGGCATTTCAGCATAGGACCATGCAAAGCAATCAACGAACTCACGAAGAAAAGCGATATACTCGGGTAACTCATCATCCTTTATATTCTTGCTTATGAATACAGGACGTGGGTTATCAGGTGTTCCCAAGTTTATCTTTTCAACAGGATCTTCTGTCGGAAGGTTCGAAGGTGGTTCCTCCACAATATTTTCGGAGGCTTCCAACTCAACGAAACCTTCTGGAGTTTCAACTGCATTACCAGACCAAGGCTCTGTTCCTTTCCATGGATTTTCTTGATTGGTGATCTCCTCAAGGCTTGCTATGAGATAGTCCCAATCGCCTTTTGAGTCTGGTATTTCTTTTGGAGACGAGGGTTCTTCTGGGTCAGAATAGCACAAGTCTGTATTATCGGACGATTCCTCTTCATCATCAGAGAAATCGTACAAATTGGATGAGCTTCCTGGATCTTTGTCAGGTAACTCTTTAAAGAGATATCCAGGGAGATCGATGTCTTCGTGGACTTTAGATGTTGAGGCTTGGTCGGTAAAACGACTTTTAAGCCTTTGTGTCAACTGTCTCAGAGGAGTGTCGGGATCATACCCTAACCCATATGAAGACTTCTCTACATGACCGTAGAGTCTCCAATCTTCCAGCTGGCTTTTGGTCAAGGCGGGCTCCAATGGCGTGAGAATACCGCGTCTTTCTCCCAAACCGACTGGGTTTTGAGCATCATAGCCCATTTTCTTCATAATTGCTTGTGCCACAGGACTATATAGAGATAGCTGAGGCATACCTTCATTTTGGAAAGGTTCCAGCATGGAGTTTGATGAAGAAGCGTCCGATCTATGGAAGAAGATCGGCCTTTGCTTTGGTGATGTTGCCGGAACAACAAAGGTAGCAGACGTAGGATCTTCTACATCAGCAGGTGTCTCCATCGGAGTGAGAGCAGGCTGAACTTGCTGAGTGTCAGCTTGGCTTGACGATGCATCGTCTTCTGGCTCTGAGTCCGAGTCTGCGTCTTGCATGATAGACACGAGAGAGACAACAAATTTGCCCCCAGGCTTTAGTTTCGCCTTCTTCACTTTAGTCGTGATGACCAAAGGTTTTGAATTCTTGAGGGAGATAACGAAGGGAGATTGACTACTCTCTTCTAATTTGCCGGAGGGTTTGTTTTCTTCCGGTGATTTTTGAGGAGCCTTGCCTTTATCTTTCTGGAGATTTTCAGCAGGGGGTGCTGTTTCCTCTTCTTCTTTTTCTCCTTCATACATCTGGGAGTCTGCGAAGTGGACTTCTTTACCTTTGAAGGGTTTTCTGTCCGCAAAGACACGATGTACCATGCCGTCGTCGCCGACGAACTTGATGCATTGATGTAGAGTTGAAGGAACAACACCATTCTCGTGTATCCAAGGACGTCCGAGAAGGATGTTGTAGCATGAGGGGGTTTTTATTGCATACACAGTGACCTCAGAGATAAGATCACCGATTTGCAATTTGAACCTGATTTTGCCGATAGGCCTTTGAGCGCTCCCATCGTATCCAAAGATAGATACAGATGTGTGGCTTAGCTTGCTGGGTGGGATGCCCAACTCTTCGAGAGCCGAAGTGGAGATGAGGTTGAGTGCAGAACCTGGGTCGACCTGAACTCTGTGTATAGGCATTTCCTTGATGTACCCTGTGAAGTACAGGGGTCGGTTGTGCCTTGTTTCGCCAAGTAGGAGGTCTTCCTTAGTGAAGGCGATGGTTGCACTGGCTGCCTTTTGAACCGAGAGGCATTGGATGCATGATCCCTCGCTTTTCTCTTTTTCTCCTTTTAAGGAGTTTTCTGAGTTTTTGATCCGGTAGTCCATTTCAATTTGGAGGACTTGCGGGGCATGTTTGTCGACATCCTCATTCAGTTTTTGTAATTCTGAGATGAGATTATCACGAGTGCGTGGAGACATTCGTAATAAATCCAGGATGTGAAGACGTGCAGGTATGTGTTTGAAGTGCTCAACCAAGTCATACTTGAAAGCCTCCTTAGGGCCTGCATGTTCATCATTGTTGCCACTGGGGGCGCTTACAACATCTTTTCCCGAAGGATTTACATAAGTAAAGGAAGATTGGTTGTAATTTTTGTGGTAGTCCCGGCCAGAGCGGGTGCCTCTACCAACTTCGAGAGCTTCTTGAGAAGGATCTTCGTTTGGAAGATTGTCTTCAGGATCAAGAGGCTGTCGTTTTTCATCTACTGGGGATGTATCTGCAGCAGAGTTGCCATCCTCAGTGATTGTGTTGCACGGAGCATTTTCCGGGAGCAAGTCCTGAACAGCATCCAGCAACTTTTCTTCTTCGTTGACCCATCCATCATCCCAAGTTGGGTTTTCTTCATGATGATGAGTCGGGAAGAATGTGTATTCTGAAGTCACAGTCTCAGGAGAAGAAACCTGAGAGGGTGTCATCTCTGTGAAAGTCACGTGAGACAAGGTAGCTCCAGAGGATACATTGCTAGGTGTCGTCGGAGTATAGGTAATCTCATCAGACGACGCTTCAGAAGAGCTATAGTCCTGATATATTACATTACAGGAAGCTCTGATAGGAGATGTTGCCTGCTCGGAGTCAGACTCATCCTCGGATGTAAGAGGATCGTCTATCCAGCAATGTTCTCCATTTTCAGGAGTTAAGGGTGGAGGTACCTGGTGAGCTTCAGGGACTTCCGGCTCTGGATTGTGAGGAATCTCGTTGACGCGGTCTTGCTCTTGTTCTAGAGCGAGACGCTGCAAGATCCTTGCATATTCTTCAAGATCAGGCATGGGAGCCAGATCCTCTTCTTCGTCTTCTCCGTGTGGCTCAACATAGTTGATTTCCACTGGAGCAATGACAGGTGCTGGGTTAACAGCATCTTCTTGTGCAGCCTCTTGGTCTTCTTCATCATCAGACCAGGATCCTTGTGGTTGCAAGGGGTTATACCAGATTACTGGCATAAGGTGAGTTTCAGGAACCCATTCTTCATCGGAGAGATATTCTCCTGTTTCAAGAGATTCCTCCCACTCATCGGTGTAGTTGGGCTCGAATCCATCGTCGGTGTCGCTGGACTCGTATCCATCAATGGAGAATCCAACTACCGAGTTGCAAGAGTATGATGCCCCCTGCATGGCTTCTTTTATGAATTGAGGTGGCATGAAATCACTGAGAGTGAAGTTTCTTACCGCCTTTGAAGTCTCTGGAAGGGACGTTTCTGCTGCCCCGAGTGAAGTGGTAGAGGAGGCCTCTGCCTTTTCATGGACTTTTTGTTTTGGCTGGGTCTTCTCTTGCCGTTTGAGCCTGAGGAGATGTTTCTTGGCTTGCCTTCGCTGCTGAGCGGTCGGCTTTGTTTTGACGATCTCCCAATTTTCATCTTCCAGGAGATCGGGATGTACCCATATGGGTTGTCCGTCTGGTGTCGGGCAAGGAACCAACACTTCGGACGTTTGAATTCTATTTATCACCTTGAAGGAAGTAGTGATCTTCTTCTTCGGTGACTTTGGTGTTTGTCCATATGACACCATGTTGACGGAGGCAGTCCCATAGTTTTTGTCAAAGGTGATGACTCCGTTTTTCCACATCTCGTTTATCTTCTCTCTCACAACAAAGCATTGATTGAGAGGATGCGAGACCATCTGGTGGTATGGACAGTACCGAGGATCATTGGTTTTGCCAACGTCTCCAGGTCTTTTGGGCTCTGGCAAAATGAGTTTGCCATTTGCTAGGAGAGCCTCAAAGATTTCTTCGACGTCTTCATCGAACGGATATTTCTTTTCTACTCGCTCTTTGAAGGCATCAGAGAGTTCAGTTCTCTTACCTGCAGCTCTATTTTCAGCTTTCTTTGGTTGCTGAGGAGCTGACTTAGTCTGCACATTGAGAACCTCCTTCTTCTTTGGTTTAGAGGTTGCAACAGCAGTCGGCTCTTTCTTTGATGATTTCTGACTGTTGAGGTCTTTGATCACCGTTTCAGCTTCCATGGAAGCTTCCAGGAGTTCCCCCAGGTTCTTTGATTTATTGCCGATGATCATGGAGCGGATTTTAGCTCTCATGTTGTTTCGGCAGATGTCGACTAGCGATGCTTGTGGCAGTACATCTGAGCATTTGTACGCCATTGCTTTCCACTTGTGAATGAAGTCATAAGTTGACTCATTCTCTCCCTGTTTTAGGCTGCAGAGCTGAGCCATAGTAACAGGATGATCCTCACCTTGGAAGTGGGTCAGGAAGCGTGTCTCCAGCATAGCCCAGTTCTGAATGGAGTTCTCCGGCAGAGTGGAGTACCAATCGAAGGCCGTACCTTTTAGGGTACTTGCAAAGAGGCGAATCTTGAGTGCATCTTGATCCGCGATAGCTCCCGTCAAGATCTTGAAGTGGATGACGTGCTGTCTGGCCGATCCTTTCCCCGTATATGTTTGGAGAGTAGGATGTTTGAATTTTGTGGGGAACGGGACCGAGTCCATCCATAAAGGATATGGTGGCTTGATCCCATGCTCTTTGAGTATATCCTCTTCTTTAGCTTTCGCGAGGATACTGTCTACGTCCTTTTTGGTAAGGGCGCGTGACTCATTTTCTTCACAATTCTCCTCGTTATTGTTATGATTCGGAGGAGGCTCATTGTTCACCTGATTTTGGACGACAAGGAGAATGTTTTCCATCAGAGTTTCAATCCTCTGCTGGCCTTGTTCCAACTGCTGGATGCGTGCGAGCGCATCATCTCGAGGTGGATTCTGAGGTGGTGGCTCAGAACTTGTAGCCAAGACGTTCATCCTTCGGGATTCGAACGAAGAAATCGTCCTGGTGACCGAGCTGGGGCTCATTCTTTTTTATGAAGAGCTTGATGAAGGATTACTCTCCCGTCCTTGGCTTGAAGGGTCAGGAGATTCTTCAGGATGTCTTCGTGTCCCGGTGACGCTACGGGTCACCGGACGTCGGACATGGATTTTTGATGCTGACTTTTGGCGTCTTCTGGTTTTTCCAACCATATGGACGGCAGCAACTTGGTCGGGTCTTTCTTTTTCGACCCATTTATGGGAGACTTGAAGTGTAGGAGGCTGGGTCCGTTGCTTCTCTAGTCTCTTTTGTCGATATGACGCACGGCGGCGTGCTCGACGAGCGATTTGAGCTTCAGTCAGCTCTGGCTGGGCTCTGACGATGAAGGATGTGCTCCCTCGGGCGCAGCAGCCGAGCTTGTCTTCTTTGTGGTTGGGCAAGGACAGGATGCGGACCCGGTCCTTTGCCTGTTGCAGCGAAGCTTTAAACCTTTCGAGTTCGGCCCCTGTAGAGATGAAGGGTCGAACTGAAGGAGTGTAGGCCTTAGCAGGTGCTTGGAGAGGCCTGGTGATGCATGATCTGATTTTGGGCTTGTGGGAGCAAGCCGATTCATGCTGGGTCGACTTGGGAGTCAAGTTGGAGATGGGTCTCTCCTCTTTCATGTAGGCAAGAGGGTAGAACTGGTTCTCTTTGAGTGGGGCCAGGTATGCTGGCTTGGTGGATGTTTGAGACCTTCTTTGTTTTGGGGAAGGTCTTGGAGACCAAGTCTTAGGGTAGACCTGGTTGGTTGTTGGTCGAGGCTTCGCGGGGGTGCCGCGGGCTTCGGGCTTTTGGGCGCTCGCCTTTGGTGTCACGGGAGTGACACGTTGAGAGGCGATTTTCTGCCTTTTGGCAGGCGCAGTTTGTTCTTCGGGAAGTGGGAATGGTCCCAGTGTCCCGAAGACGATGGTCCGGGGAGTCGAGGTCGACCCGGAGTTCAGAGAGTTGCCGAGGGAGTTGACGCTTCGGCAGCTGGCAGGGCGCTTATGGGTGCGCGTGCTTTGCTTCTGTTGAAGCATGAGTTGGTGCTTGTTCTCGTCGAAGATAATGGTTAAGGCTGCCATTGTTAGTTTCGAAAAAGTTCTGAAACAAGACCACATCCATTAGTAATCACAAGAATATAATGATCATAAATGGGAATTTCTATGGTTGTCTTTTCAAATCGCTCAAGGGATATGACCCAAGCGACATGAAAGAAGGCAAAAAGCCATAGAGGGTACAATTGTTCTGGTTGCAAGCATGGTAGGCTCGAAATGAGCGTTCCAATGACTGCTAGAAGCAATTGTAAACCTAAATTCGACTTATCGAGAAGCGGAGCTTGCTCGAGATAAGAAGAATATAAGGTAGGAGCTACAAATGTGCCGGTCACAGATACAGTAGACCCTGAAAGGGCGTACCAGTACTGCTATGCACAAATGTTGGAGATCGCATCCATGAGATGGGATTCTCTCTTTTTTTTTTTGAAATGTCAAGATTGGATTCATCAAAGAGAGCAGATGGTATTCCGATCCGAATACGGGCTCAACGATTTCCGCGAGCACCAGTACCCAGAAGGGAAGGAACCACAATTTCTCGGATCTGAATCTAAAATGACGAGAGTTTTTTTTTTTGAAGATTTTTTTTTTATTTTAAGATTTTCATTTTTTTTTTTAAAAAAAAATCTTTTTTTTTTGTTTAAGATTTTTTTTTTGAAAATCTTTTTTTTATTTTTTATTTTTTTTTATTTTGATTTTTTTTATTTTTTTAAGATTTTTTTTTGAAAATCTTTTTTTTTTTTATTTTTGATTTTTTTTTTAAATTTTTAAGATTTAAAGACGAGAGAGTACACATAGCCCTCTTAATCCGGTCTTATGAAACCTCAATTGATAGAATTGCCCCCAGGTAAGGGTAGGATTACTTAATGAACCCGTTTGGAGGACCCTTGCCTAGAACAGTCAAGCTGTCTCCACACTCTGGACAAGGCTTTTCTTGAATCAATCGTGATCAAAGAACGCAATTGGTTTAACCTTAGTGGTCTATGTCTTTTTTTTCAAATCCCAAATAGACTCATCGAAGAGAAACAATGGCCCAAAACCTTAGTCGAACGGGCTCAACATTTCTGCAAGCACCAAAGAACGATAGGATAGGATCAAAGTTTCTCAATTTTGAATCCAAACTAAGAAAACTGATTTTTTTTTTATTTTTTATTTTTTATTTTTTGAAATCTCTAATGAACTCATCGAAGAGAAACGATGATCCAAAACCTTAGTCGAACGGGCTCAACATTTCTGCAAGCACCAAAGAACGATAGGATAGGATCAAAGTTTCTCAATTTTGAATTCAAACTAAGAAAACTGATTTTTTTTTATTTTTTTATTTTTTATTTTTTGAAATCTCTAATGAACTCATCGAAGAGAAACGATGATCCAAAACCTTAGTCGAACGGGCTCAACATTTCTGCAAGCACCAAAGAACGATAGGATAGGATCAAAGTTTCTCAATTTTGAATTCAAACTAAGAAAACTGATTTTTTTTTTATTTTTTTATTTTTTATTTTTTGAAATCTCTAATGAACTCATCGAAGAGAAACGATGATCCAAAACCTTAGTCGAACGGGCTCAACATTTCTGCAAGCACCAAAGAACGATAGGATAGGATCAAAGGTTCTCAATTTTGAATTCAAACTAAGAAAACTGATTTTTTTTTATTTTTTTATTTTTTATTTTTTGAAATCTCTAATGAACTCATCGAAGAGAAACGATGATCCAAAACCTTAGTCGAACGGGCTCAACATTTCTGCAAGCACCAAAGAACGATAGGATAGGATCAAAGTTTCTCAATTTTGAATTCAAACTAAGAAAACTGATTTTTTTTTATTTTGAAAAGAGAAAGAATGGAAACAAACTCAAAGAAATAGAAATTTCCAAAAAATCCCATCTCATTTTTTTTTAGGATGCAAAATCCAACATAGGCTACCAGCTAGGAAGTAGCCAAGGAATCCGGAAAAGAAGTATAAGCATAGAGCAAAAAGTATGATATGCAAATATTTCATTTCCAAGCACCGTGTTCTCAAATGAACGAGTCCCACCGGGTGTGCCAGCTTGATGGAACGCGCTCCGAGGTGCCGTCTGGGGCGGCTACCGGGGTCGGCGGAACGTGGGAGTCCGTCGGGTCCAGCCCTTTCGCGCCCTGGCGGGCCCTGAAGCGTGCATCAACATTTCTTTTGTGTGGGTGTGCCAGATTTTCTATTTTACTTGGAATTGCAAGTGGTAATCCGGAGATCAACCTTCGCAAGTAAAAAGGAAATCAACTTCTTTCAAGTTTTCCATTGCACAAATATTTAAGAAAAGAGACATTTTCTTGATTTGCCGTGAAAGGCGATTTTGTTTGGCATTTATAGCCGATTTTGGCGTTTATAGCCAATTTACAATTCTCATCAATAATAAAAAAGACAAGAGTTGTGATTTTTGTCTCTTTTAGAAAAATACAAACTACAATGAAAAGCAAGAAAAGGAAGATCTAACTTTTCAGGAGATTGTGGGGGACTCGTTCAGATTGACGGTCGCAAGCCATGTATGGGCTTCGCCATCATCCATGCAGATGAGAACAGAAGATGCTCTTGATTCGCTTGGCTTGGCTATAACCTCAGGTTTTTAGAGGACAAAGACCAAGAGAAGGTCCTATGTCCAATAAAAAGCTAAGTAGACGGGCTGAAAAGCCACGTCTAAGCCATTGGAGGCAGCAGGAGAAGGCAAGGACCTTGGGGGGGGTGCCCCCCAAGGGACTTTCGTCACCTTGTAGTGGTGGCCGGTGCAGAACTTCAGCAGAGTTTTCTCTCTTTTTTCTTTCTCTGGATTCTTTCTGATCCCTTTTTTTCTGATCTTCTGATTTTCTCCTCTTTTTTTTCGATCCTTTTCCGATCTCAATTTCAATGGAATGCTCTCCTATTTATAGGCCTTTGGTAGCCATTTAGGAGGGTTTATGAGTCTTAATGGCTTTAATGGGAGGAGTTACAAGATTTATTTCTTGATTTTGTAACTCCTTTTTCCTTGAATCTGATTGGCCGATGGAGATTAAGGGCTTTTAATCACCTTAATTACCATAATGGGAGGAGTTTCATGGTTTAAATGCCATGAATCAATTGACTTGTAACTCCCAAATGCTTGCTTCTGATTGGGCCGTCCAAAGAAATGAATTAATGACTGCAATAAAGCTGGTCAATTAACCACATTAATTGGTCGCCGAGCAGTCGAAGAGTCGCGGGCCGTGCCGTGTCTTCTGGAATTCTTATGGCGATGATCATCGATGGATCTACATGCTGATCGACATCGGATGAACATGTAACTTCAGACATTGATAGCTAAGAGTGGGCCGGTGACATCTGTCTTGTCGATTTCACAATCGGTCGGACAGAAAGTGCACTTTCTTGGTCGACCGGTTGGCGATCTTGGAGCGATCACTGATGATTTTATGCTTTTGGAGGTTGACCCGTGATTTTGACGGATGTCGTCGGATATGAGTCAATTTCAAGCACTAAAAATCACATTTTCAGGAAACCACAGGGGCCAAAGTGCGCGAAACGCGAAAAAAGACGGAAAAACGGGTCACCGGCGGAAAATCCGGTGACCCGGACCTCCATGGTCGCCGGCGACCATGGACCGGCGACCATGGGCCATGGTCGCAGGGGCCTGCGACCATGGGCCATGGTCGCAGGGGTCTGCGACCCTGGGCGATTTTTCCCCTTCGGAGCCCGTTTTGCGGTCGTTTTGAGGTCTTTTTCGTCGCCGTTTTCTTCTGTATTTTTCTTGAAATTACTTCTCATTTATTGGCTTGATTTCCCTGTAGAAAACCTGATGAGAATCCTTGCATTTTTAGAGTGCAAAGTTTCCAATTTTCCGGGAAAGCCGAAGACTTTGTTGCGTAGAGCTGCTGATTTTCCGCCAGAAGCTGAAATTTGGTCAAACGATGTCGGAATGACCTGAAATTTGAGGTGGAGCCTCCTGAGCAATAAATAAGACCAACCATAGGCTTTTGTTTGAGTTTTGAAGCCGTTTGGGGTCCCGTCGATGCTTCACTTGATTTTGCTGCGGGGAAAATGCCGAGCTTTGATGTGCGGTCAAACGATGTCCGATTGACCTGAAATTTGACGGGGAGCCTATTGGAGTCATTTTGAGACGTTCCATGGGCTCCGTTTTGGATGTCATGGTCCCGGGTTGCTCCGCCGCCGGTAGGCTTGATTTTCTCTCGGAGCATCAAAACCTGGTCAAACGTTGTCGGAATGACCTGAAATTTGACGTGCAGCCTTTTGGAATCATGTTGAAGCCGCTCATGCACTTGGTTTGATGAGCGAAGGCTTCGGTGGTTCCCGCCGCCGGGAGGCTTGATTTTGCTGCTCGAGCATTGATGGAGGGTCAAACGTTGTCGGTTTGACTTGAAATTTGGCATAGAGCCCTTTTGGGACATGCTGGAGTCATCTGTAGGCTTTGATCGAAGTTTTGACGTCTCCGATGATGTCGCCGCCGGGAGCTCCCGTTTAGCTGTCGGAGCAGTGAAGTTAGGCCAAATGTTGTCGAAATGGCCCGAAACTTTATGTGTACTCTTCTCTTGGCTATCTTGAAGGATCTTACAGTTTTTGTTTGATTCTGACAAGATTTGAATTTTTGGAGAAATTGCATTGCCTATTTATGGCAAGTTGCGACTTCATGCAGCTTTCTTGATTTGAAGAGGCAAAGTGACATTTTTGGTGTCAACAAGGGAGCCTATTGGAGTCATTTTGAGACGACCCATTAGCTCCAACTTGGATGTCATGGTCCCGAGGTGCTCCACCGCCGGTAGGCTTGATTTTCTTTCGGAGCATCGAAACCTGGTCAAACGTTGTCGGAATAACCTGAAATTCAACGTGCAGCCCTTTGGAAGCATGTTGAAGCCACTCATGTACTTGTTTGATGAGTGATGGCTTCGATGGTTCCTGCCGCCGGGAGGCTTGATTTTGTTGCTCGAGCGTTGATGGAGGGTCAAACGTTGTCGGCTTGGCTTGAAATTTAGCATGGAGCCCTTTGGAGGTATTTTGGAATCATCTGTAGGCTTTGATCGAAGCTTTGGTGTCTTTCGATAATGTCGCCGCCAGGAGCGCTTATTTAGCTTTCGGAGAAGTGAAGTTAGGCCAAACGATGTCGGAATGGCCCGAAACCTCAGGTGTACCCCTCTTTTGGCTATCTTGAAGGATCTTGCAGTTTTTGTTTGATTCTGACAAAATCTGATGCTTGAAGTAGCTTTGCCTATTTTGTAGAGGATGCACCTTCATGTGGCTTCTTGATGTTGAGGAGACATAGTGACTTTTTTGGTGTCAACAAATGCCCCCTCAAGGTACAGCGACGAGTAGCTTTTTGGAGTCGATGTGCCTCGAAGAAAAACTTGAAGGAGAGCTTCTGACTTAACCAAGAGTCTTAAGCATTTCCTTTTTTTTTAATAGCCTTCTGTGTTTCCGAAGGAATTTTATGATAGTGAGAGGGATCACGTACCATCTCAAGGCAAAGTTTGGAAAATGATATGGGGTATTTGGATTTTGTGTTTTGGATTTTGAATTTTGACCTTGTGACCTAACAAGTTGTATGTGGCAGGTTAGGGGGTCCGGGTTTGATTTTTGATTTTGACCTTGTGACCCAACAAGCTGTATGTGGCAAGTTGGGGGGTCATACTTGGTTTTTTGGTTTTGGTTTTTGGTTTTGGTTTGGTTTGGATTTTGGTTTTGGCTTTGGTCTTGTGACCTAACAAGCTGTATGTGGCGAGTTAGGGGACCAAGGTTTGGTTTGTTGTGGAATGTCAATTTCAAGATTTTGGCTCAATTTGGTTCATGAGGTTGGATGGTTTGGTTTTTTGAAGCTCATGAGGCTTTCTTTTCTTTCTTTTTTTTCTCCTTTTTTTTTGAATGGTCCCATCAACTCAAAAGAGGCATGGGACTTTTTTTTTTTGCTCTTGGTAAGAGGAATATTTTGACTAAAAGCCAGTTTTAGTGTCGAGGTGGTCAAACCTGGCTCATATGGGCTAACCCATGGGACCTTAGGCTTTGGAGATGGCCTAGATCTCATATGGTGTCATCTTTGTAGAGAATATCTAAAAATATCTCTTTTGTGTAGAGAATATCTAAAAAATCCTTACTTGGAGAGAATCTCTCAAGTTTCCTTCTTTTGTGGAAAGATTTTCTCAAAATATATTTCTTTTGGGAAAGTAGCTAAATTTTAGTACTTACCTCTTTTCTTTTCTCCTTGTTTCCTCTTTTGGTTTGCTCTCTTCTATAAAAGCAAGAGGGTTGGGTCTTTTGCTCCATTGCTTTCTTTGTTTGCAAGATCTCCAAGAGTGCTCTCCAAGATAAGAAGTGCTTTTTCTTCTTCAAGGATCTCCAAGCTTTTCTTCTTCTTCTACATCAATGGCTTCAAATAAGTTTTCTTCCTCCACAAGAAACTCCATTGTAGAAGTAGCTTCTTTATTTCTTTGCTCTCTTTTTCTTCTTCTCTTCTTTTTTTTTTCTTTTTCTTTTTTTTTCCAAGCACGTTTTTTTTTCTTTTCTTTGTTTTTTTTTTTTTCGTGCTTCTTTTTTTTTTCTTTCTTTTTTTTTCCTTTCCTCCTTTGTTTGCTCACCATGATAATGAGGTTATGCAATTTCAATATGTTCATGCATTTTTTTCTGTTTGATGCATCGAGATAGAAGGCTAGAGTCTCTAGGTCAAGCCAACATGATTTTTGACTTGGACAAAGTTTGATTGGTTTTGACCAAATTGGGTTGGAATTGGTCAAATTTTGGTCAAGGTTTTCCTAGCATCTAATGCATGATGATATTCTTTGATGCATTATTTTTGGTAAATGGACTTGGATGCATGATAATGCATACCTGGAAATCTTTTGTAAGTATTGGGATTTTGAGCTCGCAGTGATGTTGAGCTCTTTCTCGGTCTTGTTGGATTTTTGAGGAACTCTGCAATTTTTGGATTTTGGAGCTCGCAGCAATGTTTAGCTCTTTTCCAAATTTTACGGAAATTTGATGAGATTGGCTCGTTCTCGCAGCAATGTTGAGTTCGAACATTCTTTGAGAATTTTCAACTGACTATGAGCTCGCAGCGATGTTGAGATGATTTTCAGGCTTCCTGTCTTTTTCGGAGTATTTTCCTTTTCTTCGGAATTGCCCCGGAACCATGTCAAAATTTCGCTAGAATTTTTTTTTAGCAAAATTCTGTCATTTTGATGATGATTGACCTTTGCTTTTCCTTCCTTTGCAGATAGTTCTTCCAGAACGAACAAGGGTAAAGGTCCTGTTACTGACACACCTCGTCGGTCTGCCAGATGTTCCAATGTGGCCATCAGTAGGCTTGGGAGAAGGTCCAGTTTCTTGAGAAGAACTTGGAAGAGTGCGATTCCCTCAATTGTGATGAGATGAGACAACGATTGATCGCTCTCAAAGATGAGGAATTCTACAAGATCATGGTAAGCAGCCGTCCTTGGGTTACGGACGATTAGAGCGCTGTGCCAAAGCCTACCTTCTTCTTTGGTGATGCAGTCCCCGACGACTTGACATACCAAAGGAGATCTTTTCAGTTCTCTTACACAGTAGATGGTGAGGAGAGAACTATTTCCACCCGGTCGACTTTTGATCGGACTATCTCGATCCTGAGCCTTTCTCCCACGTGCCCTAAGAGGGAAGATCCTCCGAGCTGGGTGAAGAGGACCAGTGTGATCAAGACCGGGGTTTTTGTTGGCGGCCCTTCCGGCTTTGCAGAGAAGTCGCCTATCTGTATGGACATGTTGATGCCAGCCAGTGGCTACCAAGGTTCTGATCATCCATCGGTCGATTTGAGACCGGTGGGCCTTGGCATTTTTCGGGGTGACGGCAGCAATTGGGTGAAGCCTTTTCGACTCGTGGCTGTTTCATTGCTGACTCGAGCTGGGAATCATGGACTGATCACACCGTGAAGATTGGCGAGGCCGTTCTGCGGGAGGCCAGGATTTTTGATGCAGTTCCCGCTTTTTGGCAAATCGTTGTTTTCTCCGATGAGGCTTTCATGGCCATGCTGGAGTCATTCCTTCCACAAACCAATACCTTCATTGTGACGTGGTGAGATTGGTTTTTCTTTGAAGGAACTGAGCGCCATCACCGGATTGCCTATCCTTGGCAAACTCTATGAGGAGTTCATGCCTATTGACAGCGTCCTTGAGGAGCAGTCTGAGGAGTTTAGGCTTGTGTACTTTCAGCTCGTCGCCTTCTATGATTTTTTGAAGGAGAAGGAGGGCTCGAAAGTTAGATGCAGCTGTTGGAAGAGTTACATCTCCAACTTTTTTGACAGCGAGGATTCTTCTGATGGCATGGCCTAGGATGCTAGGGCTAAAGCATCAAGTTTGAAGAAGATCGCCGCGATGTGAGAAGAGTTGAGCAAGTTCTTCGCAAGCTCAGATGCCATTTGTCCTGACATTGTATTGCAGAGAGATCTCGCGATTTACCTCACTTATTGGCTGGGTGAGGCTGTTTTTGCTGGAGGAGATGGAACGCACATCAGGCCGCATTGTATTTTTCCGGCTTGTCATATGGCGTTTGGAGAGCGGCTGGCTTTGGTACCTGTTCTTTACTCCTATTTGTGCACCGAACTACAGGCTGTTGTTTTCCTGGTTCGGCTTGGGCTCCCTATGAACAGGGTATTTTCTGCCTGCATCTTCTATTCGTGGTATGTATACCACTGTCCTAGCTTCCATCGGTTAGGAGTTGCTCAGGACGAAGATCCCTTTATGATTCGTTTGGCTAGAGGGACAGCCGTTTCCGAATCGCTTTTGTCTGCCCGTTTGAGGATCCGATGATTTAGGGACGTCGAGATTGGGCAGTCTTCAGTGAAGCTTTCTCCGGATTTGCGGAAGAAGGCTTTCGACTTTGGTGTCTCCCATGATTCGACTAGGGTAGGGTCGGGGAGACATTATACTTTGACAAACGCGGAGAAGAGATGGCTTTTCAACATACGGGTTGGTACGATGGTGTACCGCAGACATCTTTTTGTGGATATCCAGCCGTATGCCCCTTCGCGTTTTGCATTGCAGCTTGGCTTCTCTTAAGGCATTGTTGGAGTGCCTTCGAGCATGGTGAAGTATTTTGGAGGCCTGCAGGATGGGAGAAATGCATGGGCTTTTTATAGCGCTGAAGACACTACCGCCATGATTTTCTATCTGAGCTACCCACCTTCCGGATTGCTAGCTTCACGAAGTGGTTCTTGGAGAGCTTCTCAGTGTACCAAGGGCTTTCCAAGAAAGAGCTCGATGTCAAGCAATCTACTGGGAAGGGTCTTGGCAAATCAGATGGTGTCCGTCGGAGGATGTTTTGGCCTTCTTTTCTGGAGAGAAGAACAAGATAGGCTTTCTCAACGAGCATGATATCATCAGATCAGGAGCTGCACAAGGGATTCTTGGTGAGGTCTTGAGACAGCTGGAGGAGGAGGAGGCCGAGATCGATGCTATGATACAAGCAGAGCGTACGAAGGCTTCCATGGAGCCTACTGAGAAAAGTAGGCCACCAATGAGGACTCTAGTGAGAGGCCTGATGTTAATAGTGGGGCAGGATCGTCGAGCAGATTGACCCGCCGAAGCAAGAGGAAGAAAGGACAACGCCGTAATATGAGATGGCATGATAGTCCTTCTGATCTTGAAGTTCCTCTCACCATTGTTGAGGAGGTGTCTGGGGATGTTGACGAGCCTTCGGAGAAGGGGAGCAGAGAAGAGGAGACAGCTGGTATGATCCTTTTTCTTTCTTTTGCTTATTCTTTTCTTTTATGAGAGATTTTTGTTTTGATCCGCTGCTTTCTTTCTTTTGGCAGAGGATGGTGATTTGGTGATGCCTGAGGTTCCGGCCGATGAGGTGATGACGGATCCAGTCTTGGCATTTGAGGAAGAGCCCAGGGACTCTGGAGTGGTTACAAAACCTTCACCCGGTATGATTGCTTTTGGCTTTTTTTTTTTCTTCTTTTCTTTTTTTTGTTTGTGCTGTCATTTGCCAACATGTAGCTTTTGTTTTCTTGTTAGCTGACTTGCCAGAGGACTCTGACGATTTCGAGCCATCCATGGACGTAACTTTTGACGATGCTTCGGATGAGCTCAGGGAGGCAGAGAGTATTCCGCTAATCGTCGAAGAAGGTATTTTGCAATACTAATCTTGATATTGATTTTTGACAAGATTATATTCATACCTTTTTGTCTTTTCCTTGGCAGATTGTGGAGCAACAGAGAGGTCCCTCCGTCTTCCTTAGAGCCAGAACAGGGGATACCTGCGGCTGATCCAGGAGTAGGGGCTTCTTCTTCCTTCAATGAGTCAGCTCCTTTGATTGGAAAGAGTTTATTGATTACTCTTCCAATGGAGCATGACATGGGCAGTCAGGCGCCAGAGCATCGCGAATCCTCATCTGCGCCGCACCTTTAGTATGCAAAGAAGGTGTTGAAGACTGTTTTGAGCTCGTGGGTTGAGACTCTCTCTTCGGGTCACTTGGAAGCTGGCTTTTGCATGATCAAGCATGTACAGGACATTCTTGCTGATAGCGAAGAAGTCGGTCTGGACATCGCAAGCCCCAAAGATTTTGTTGATGAAGTCATTGCTTTGGGGAACAAGTGGACTGAGACCAAGAGTTTCCCAGATGGTGACTTCTTTGATGAAATGTTTATGAAGCCTTCCAGCAAAGTCAAAGCTGAGCTGACTGAGATCACGAAGAATTGGAAGCAATTCGTTCGGGAGAAGAACGTTACCGAGTTATCCATCATGAGGATGAAACAAGACTTGGACCGCCTTGATAAGGAGGTTGTCAAGGCTAGGCAGCGTCTTGAGCTTTTGGAGGAAGAAGTTGCTGCCAAATGGACCGCCATTGTGGAGGCTCGTGACAAGGAGGGGACTCTCATTCGCCAGGTTGAGGAAGCTGAAAGCAATTTCCGGAGGAAGACTCGGGAGTATGAGCAGTGGCAGGTCCTCTGGGAAGAACTTCCTCATGCTGCAGATGGGTCGCGGCATTCGGCCGCATTTTATAGGAACATTTTGAAGAAGCGTGGCCGGAAAACTTTGGAAGTTAAGGCCAAGGGTCTGCTTGAGGAGTTGAACCTTTGGTTGAAGACCATGCTAGATTGAGCTCCTGAGTTGTAGCAAACTCTTTTTCTTCTCTTTCTTTTTTTTTTTGGTACCTCCATGTATAAAAAATTTTGGTACTATATTTTTGTATCCTCTTCTTTTCACTTAAATCATTTTTTGATGAAAACAAATTTGAGTAAAAGCTAATGGGAATGTTTGTTCAAGAATTTGAGCAAAAGGTTGTCATTTTGTGAAAATCTTTTGTCAAAGGGTTGTTTTGGGCATGAAAGCCAATTTTTTGTAGCTTGACAATCGAATTTTAGATGGCATGGAAGCCTAATTTTGTGGCGTAAGAGCCAAAATTTGTTTTGTGGCATGGGAGCCAAAAATTTTGAGATGGCATTAGGGCCAGCATTTTTGAGATGGCATGAGAGCCGAATTTTGGAATGGCACAGAAGCCAAATTTTATTTTGTGGCATGGAAGCCAAATTTGTTTGTGGCATAAGAGCCAAAATTTGTGATGGCATGAAAGCAGAATTTTGAGATGGCATGAAAGCCTAATTTTTGGATTGGAGTGAAAGCCGAGTTTTGAGATGGCATGAAAGCCTAATTTTTGAATTGGCGAGAAAGCCGAGTTTTGAGATGGCATGAAAGCCTAATTTTTGGATTGGAGTGAAAGCCGAGTTTTGAGATGGCATGAAAGCCTAATTTTTGAATTGACGAGAAAGCCGAGTTTTGAGATGGCATGAAAGCCTAATTTTTAGATTGGCGTGAAAGCCGAGTTTTGAGATGGCATGAAAGCCTAATTTTTGAATTGGCGTGAAAGCCGAGTTTTGAGATAGCATGAAAGCCTAATTTTTGGATTGGCGTGAAAGCCGAAGTTTTTTTTGTTTGTGGCATGAGAGCCAAAGTTTTTGAATAGCGTGAAAGCCAAATTTTGTGATGGCTTGAAAGCCTGAAATTTTGAATTGGCATAAGAGCCGAAATTTTAAGATGGCATGAAAGCCGATTTTTTTTTGAATGGCATAGAAGCCGAGTTTTGTTTTGTTGTTGTTTGTTTTGTTTTGTTTTGGCATGGGAGCTAGATTTATGAAAACCAAGTTTTGTTTTGTTGGCATGAAAGCCGATTTTGGCGTTTATAGCCGAATTTTGGCATTTATAGCCGATTTTGGCGTTTATAGCCGAATTTTGGCGTTTATAGCTGATTTTTTGTTTTCAAAATGCAGGTATCGACTAAATGTCGCCTCCCCGCTGAAAGGTCTTGCAAGTATTGATGAAATGTCACTTCCTTGCTCTTTCGATTTGCGAGTATCGATGGAATGTCGCTTCCTCGCGGGCTGGATTTGCGAGTATCGATGGAATGTCATTTCCTCGCAGATTGGGGTGCAAGTATTGACTAAGTGTCGTTTCCCTGCTTTTCCCAAAACTTTTGGTTTTACTGGTACTGACTTGGTGTCGTTTCCTCGCGATTTTTTTGAAATTTGAGGTTTTTTTTTTTTTGAACCATTTGAAATTTGGGTTGTGGATATCAATTGGAATATTGCGTCTCCACGATTTTGAAATTCGAGGTTTTGTAAGTATCGAATGGGGTTCGCTTCTTTGCGATTTTTGGGTTTTTGGAAGTATCGAATGGGGTTCGCATCCTTCCGGGTTTTGGGTGTTTTGGAAGTAACGAATGGGGTTCGAATCCTTCCAGTTTTTTCGGTGTTTTGGAAGTATCGAATGGGGTTCGCATCCTTCCAGTTTTTGGCTTTTGCGAGTATCGACTAAGTGTCGCTTTCCCGCGGTTTCTAAAAAATCATTTTTTGTTTAAAGACACGAGGGTTATAAATTTTGACTTAAAACCATTTTGGTTGTAAAAGCCGAGGCAGACCAGGGTGGAAATTTCTAAGTCCTGATTTTTGTTTCAAACCATGAATTTTGGGTTCAAAGATCGAAAATTTTGGTCAAATTTGGAAAGGGGCTCCTAAACTTGGATTTTTTTTTTTGAACAATGAAACGATGAAAGTAAGCATTGTTTTGAGAGTTTTTTTTTTTTTGAAATTTCAAGATGAAAAATTCAAAAGGGGATGGGTTTGACGAACAAGTACCTTGAAATAGGCTATGGCCGTGTAGATATCGCTCTGACCCGTTTGAGGAAGTCTTCAAGGGCAGTACCGCTTCAAGAACTTGCCGTTGATGGGTATCATACATCTGTCTCCTTCCATGTTTAAAAAAGCGTATGCACCGTTGGAGAAGACTTTGTCGATGACAAAGGGTCCCTCCCATTTTGGTTCAAATTTGCCTTTGGAATTGTGGGCAAAGACTATGGGTCTTTTTACTGCAAGAACCAAGTCGCCTTTTTTGTAGGTGCGTTGCCTGACCTTCTTGTCAAAAGATCCTGCCATGTGTGCTTGGTACAACTCAATGCTTTGTAGAGCTTCGAGTCATCTTTCATCGAGATTATCCAGCTCTTGGAGTCTCAATTTGACATTGCTTTCTTGCGTCATGATATTTTGCAGAGATACCCTTAAGGAAGGAATTTGTACTTCCAAAGGGACAACAGCTTCGCATCCATAGACCAAAGAGAATGGTGTGCTATGGGTTGGTCGTCGAACGGTGGTTCGATAGGCCCACAAAGCTTCTGGTAGTTTATCGGCCCAGTCTCTTTTGTGACTAGAGACCATTTTCTTGAGAATTTTGCAGAGTGTCTTGTTGAAGGCTTCTGCTGAGCCTTAATAATGTTGGTGTGCAAGAACTGAAGGACTGATGAGGTCTTCATTTCGCCGAGCGCAAATGCTTCTAACCACTTGGAGAAATAATCCGTAGTGGAGAAGATGAAGCGATGACCTTTGCTTGATGGGGGAGAGATAAAACCTATGATGTCCATACCCTAGGCTTCGAAAGGCCATGAGATTGCTGTTGGATGTAGCCATTCTGGAGGCATGTGGACATAATCTCCATGAATTTGGCATTTTTGGCAGCGCTTGGCAAATTACATTGCATCAGCTACCATGGTAGGCCAATAATAACCTAGCCTTTTTATCTGGTTGTAGAGCTTAGGACCAACCTGATGGGCTCCACAAAGACCGGAATGTACTTCTTTGAGAGTTTCTTCAGCCACTTGTTGTAACAAGCAGCGTGGGAGTACTCCGTTGAAGGATTTTCTGTAAAGAACTTTTGAAGGAATATCCAAATGAAAGTTCGGGGCTCGTCTTTGGATGCTTACCCGCTCTTTTGGATCTTTAGGTGCCTTTTTATCTTGTTGTAGAGCTTAGGACCAGCCTGATGGGCTCCACAAAGACCGGAATGTACTTCTTTGAGAGTTTCTTCAGCCACTTGTTGTAACAAGCAGCGTGGGAGTACTCCGTTGAAGGATTTTCTGTAAAGTACTTTTGAAGGAATATCCAAATGAAAGTTCGGGGCTCGTCTTTGGATGCTTACCCGCTCTTTTGGATCTTTAGGTAGGATTCTGAACATGATGTAATCAATGAACGAATCTCTCCAGTCGCCAATCCGAGGCTTAAGATGGACATCCGACTTCCAACCACTTGGTGGCATTCAGCAACTGCTTGGTGTGTGTTAAGAGGAGGGAGAATCATTCTTTGACATACTTTGACTTGCATGTTTTCCCCTTCTTGGATTGTTATATATGCAGGGAGTCCAGCCAGGGCATCTGCACGGATGTTTTCACCTCTGAGGATGTGGGTGATGTGACAGATGTTGAATTTTTGTCGAAGCGAGTGCGCCTTGTTTTAGTAAGGTAGCAGATCAGGCTTCCTGACCTTAAATGTCTGATTCATCTGGTTGACGATCAGTTGAGAGTCTCCAAAAGCTTCCAACATGGTGATGCCGGATTCGAGGGCGAGTTCCAATCCTACAATCAAGGCTTGGTACTCAGCTGCATTTTTTGAACATGGTTCCAGTAACGAAAAGGCGTGTGGAATCATGTATTTGTCGGGGCTGACAAAGAGGATGCCGATTCCCGATATTTTCTTTCCTTTTTCATTTGTCCTGGTTGCACCGTCAAAGTACATGTCCCAAGAAGCATTTGATAAGGAAGTTTCCACATTGTAGACAAATTAGTCTGGGAGATCATCCCTGAGTGGAGAATCTTTAGGCAATGGATGCTCTGCGAGGAAGTCTGCTAGAGCTTGGCCTTTTATTGCTTTCTGTGGTACATACCTAATATCAAACTGTGATAGAAGGATGGACCATTTTGCCAGTCGGGCATTGAAAGAACCTGCTTTTGTGATAAGGACCTTTAGGAGGTTGATCCTCGAAATCAGGTAGACTGTATTGGACAGCAGGTAGTGACGTAACTTTTGTACGGCAAACATCACTGCAAGGTATTCTTTTTCGACTGGGGAGTAACGATGCTCTGCACGTACCAACATGCGGCTAAGGTAATATAGAGCAGCTTCTTTTCCATTGTAGTTTTCTTGTGCGAGCAGAGCACCCAAAGAATGGTCGAGAGCTCTTGTGTAGAAGATGAATGGTTTTCCAGTTGTGGGGGCAGCCAACATTGGAGGTTTGGTGAGGTATGCTTTGATGTCTTGAAATGCATTTTCACATTCGGTATCCCAGACAAAGTCCACGCCTTTCTTCATCAAGCGAGAGAATGGACGACACTTCCCTGATAAATTAGAGATGAACCGTCGGATGTAGGCTTAACCTTCCTTGAAGCCCTTTTAATTCTCTTAGGGTTCTTGGAGATGGTATTTCCAGGATAGCCTTGACTTTGGTGGGATCAAGTTCTATTCCAGCTTTCCGTACTATGAATCCGAGGAACTTAGCCGATGACACATCGAAGAAGCATTTTAGTGGATTCATCCGCAATTTGTGTTTACGAAGTCGGAGGAAGACTTTTCGAAGATCGTCGAGATGGTCTTCTTTTCTTCTGCTTTTTGATGGCGAGGTCGTCAACATAGCATTCGACCGTCTTGTGCTGCATATCTTGGAATATTTTCATCATAGCCTTCTGATATGTTGCACCTGCATTTTTCAGACCAAATGGCATGACAGTGTAGCAGTACACGCCGAATGGTGTACGAATTGATGTATGCCTTTCATCTTCAGGATGCATCTTTATTTGATTGTATCCAGAGAACCCATCCATGAATGTCATTCGCTCGAACCCACAGGTGTTGTCAATCATCACCTCTGGTATGGGGAGCGGGAAGTCATCTTCAGGACATGCATTATTCAGGTCTCTATAGTCGATACAGACCCTTATTTGCCCATTTTTTTTTGTTACATGGACAATATTGGCCAACCATTCAGGATGCTGTTCCTCGCGGATGAAGCCAACGTTTTTAAGTTTCTGAATTTCTTGTTCAATTTTGTCCATCACGTCGGGACGGAATCTTCTTTGGCCTTGTTTGACAGGCTTGATTTCTTTTTGCAAGTTGAGCTTGTGGACTGCTACATTCGGATCCAAGACAAGCATTTCAGCATAAGACCATGCAAAGCAATCAACGAACTCACGAAGAAAATAGATATACTCGGGTAACTCATCATCTTTTATATTCTTGCTTATGAATACAGGACGTGGGTTATTAGGTGTTCTCAAGTCTATCTTTTGAACAGGATCTTCTGTCAGAAGGTTTGAAGGTGGTTCCTCCACAATATTTTCGGAGGCTTCCAACTCAACAAGACCTTCTGGAGTGCCAGAGGTATTTTCAGACTGAGGCTCTGTTTCTGTCCATGGACCTTCTGATCAGTATCATTCTCAAGGCTTGCAATGAGATGGTCCCAATCATTTGCTGGAACTGGGTTGAAGTATGGTACTTCTTTTGGAGACGATGGTTCTTCTGGGTCAGAAAACCACGCGTCTGTGTCATCGAACAATTCCTCTTTATCATCAGAGATATTATACCAATTGGAGGAGCTTTCTGGATCCTTGACGAGTGACTCCTCAAAGAGATATCCAGGGAGATCAATGTTTTCATGAGATGTTGAGGCTTGGTCGGTAAAGTGATTTTGCAGCCATGGTGTCGATTGTCTCATAGGAGCGGTAGGATCATACCCCAACCCATATGAAGACTTGCCTTTATGAAGGTGGATTTTCCAATCTTCTGGTTGACTTTTGGTCAGGGTGGGTTCCAATGGTATGAGAATACCACGGCCACCTCCCAAACCAGTTGAATACTGAGCATCGTAGCCCATTTTCTTCATGATAGCTTATGTCATCGAACTATACAGGGATAGCTGAGGCATACCTTCGTTTTGAAAAGGTTCAAGCAGAGAGTTTAGTGGAGATGCTCCTGATCTGTGGAAGAAGATTGTTTATTCTCCTGGCGAAGTTGCCGGAATAACAAAGGAAGCAGACGTAGGATCTTCTATGTCAGCAAGTGTCTCCAATGGAGTGAGAGCGGGCTGATATTGCTAAGTATCAGCTTGGCTTGATGCCGTGTCATCTTCTGGCTCTGACTCCGAGTCTGTGTCATGCATAATAGATACGAAGGAGACAATAAACTTGCCCCCAGCCTTTTGTTTTGTTTTCTTTACTTTGGTGGTGATGACCAAAGTAGGAATAGCACCGATTGGAGATAAAATGAGAGAAAATCGACTAAGATGGTTTGGCCATGTTAGAAGGCGTCCAATGGAAGTACCTGTTAAAAGGTGTGAAGGCATAGAGATTGCCAGGAGTAGGAGAGGGAGAGGGAGACCCAAGAGAAGTTGGAAAGAAACTATTAAACATGACCTTGCCTACATGGATCTAACGGAGGACATGGCCCTAAACAGATTTGATTGGCGTCGTCAAATCCATATAGCCGACCCCACCTAGTGGGAAAAGGCTTGGTTTGGTTTGGTTTGGTGGTGATGACCAAAGGCTTTGATGTTTCGAAGGGAGCTTGACTGCTTACTTCGAGTGCTGAAGTAGAAATGAGGTTGAGTGCAGAACCTGGATCGATCTGAACTCTGTGTACTGGCATTTCTTAGACGTACCCCGTAAAGTACAAGGATCGGTTGTGCTTTATCTCGCCTAGTAGGAGGTCATCCTTGTTAAATGCAATTATTGTACTTGCTGCTTTTTATACCGAGAGGCATTCATTGCTTGATCCCTCAGTTTTCTTCTTTTCTCCCTTTGAGGGAGTATTTAATTTTTTGACCCTATAGTCCATTTCAATTTGTAGGACTTGTGGGGCATGCTTGTTGACATCTGCATTCAGCCTTTGTAATTCTGAGAAGATGTAGCTCCGGAAGATACACTACCGGTTGGGGAGTACGTGTCTTCGGAAGCTTCAGAGGCACTATCGTCCTGAGCTATCGCATTGCAGGTTATCCTGACAGGAGATACCCCCAGTGTAGACTGTTGGGAATCGGACTCATCCTCGGATGTAAGAGGATCATCGATCCCACTGTTTTCTCCATTTTCAGGAGTTGAGAGAGAAAGTTCCCATTGATTTTCAGGGACTTCTGGTTCTGGATCATGATGCGATCCTGCTCCTGCTTTATGGAAAGATGTTGCAAGATTCATGCATATTCTTCAAGATTAGGCATAGGAGCCAAATTTTCTTCATCGTCTGCTCCTTGTGGTTCACCATCATTGGGTTCCACTGGAGCATTGGCTGGTGCCAGGTCAATAACATTTTCAGCCTCTTAGTCTTCTTCATCATCGGACCAGGATCCTTGTGGTTGCAATGGATTATACCAGATTACTGGCATAAGATGAGACTCGGGATTCATTTCCTCGTCGGAGAGATATTCTCCTATTTCAAGGGATTCTTCCCATTCATCGATATCACTAGCAGTATCACTGGACTCGTATCCATCCATGGAGAATCCAACTACCGAATTGCAGGAGTATGATGCCCCCTGCGCAGTTCCATTTTTTTATTGAGGTGGCATGAAATCATCAAGGGTGAATTTTCTTACCGCCTTTGAAGTTTTGGGAAGGGATTCTTCCGTTGCCCCTAGTGAAGCAGTGGAAGAGGTTTTTGCCTTTTCAAGGACTTTTTGTTTTGGTTGAGACTTCTGAGCTGTTTGAGCTTGCGGAGTTGTCTCTTAGCTTGCCTTCGTTGTTGAGCGGTCGGCTTTGTTTTGACGATCTCCCAATTTTCATCTTCTAGGAGATCGGGATGCACCCATATGGGTTGTCCATCTGGTGTTGGATAGGGAACCAACTCTTGGGATGTTTGAGCCATTTTTATCACCTTGAAAGAAGTAGTGATCTTCTTCTTCGGTGACTTTGAAGTTTGCCCACATGACACCATGTTGACAGAGGAAGAGCCGTAGTTTTTGTCAAAGGTTATGACTCCGTTTTTCCACATCTCATTGATCTTCTTTCTCACAACGAAGCATTGATTGAGAGGATGTGAGATCATCTGGTGGTATGGACAGTATTGGGGATCATTGGTTTTGCCAACATCTCTGGTCTTTTGGGCTCCGGCAAAGTGAGTTTGCCATTTGCTAGGAGAGCCTCAAAGATTTCTTCAACATCTTCATCGAACGGATATTTCTTTTCTACACGTTCTTTGAAGGCATCGGAGAGTTCAGGCCTTTTACCTGTAACTTTGTTTTCAGCTTTCTTTGGCTGCTGAGGAGCTGACATAGTTTGCACATTGAGAACCTCCTTTTTCTTTGGTTTTGAGGTCGTAATGGCAGTCGGCACTTTCTTTGATGATTTCTGACCGTTGAGGGTCTTTGATCACCATTTCAACTTCCATGGAAGCTTCGAGGAGTTCTCCCAGGTTCTTTGATTTGTTGCCGATGATCATGGAGCGGATCCTTGCTCTCATATTGTTACGGCAGATGTCGACTAGCGACGCTTGTGGCAGTACATCTGAGCATTTGTACGCCATTGCTTTTCATTTGTGAATGAAGTCGTATGTTGACTCATTCTCTCCCTGTTTTAGGCTGCAGAGTTGAGCCATAGAAACAAGATGATCCTCACTTTGGAAGTGGGTCAGGAAGCGTGTCTCCAGTATAACCCAATTCTGGATGGAGTTCTTCGGCAGAGTGGAGTACCAATCAAAGGCTGTACCTTTTAGGGTACTTGTACATAGGCGAATCTTGAGGGCATCTTGATCTGCAATAGCTCCTGTTAGGATCTTGAAGTGGATGACATGCTGTCTAGCTGAACCTTTCCCCGTATATGTCTGGAGAGTAGGTTGTTTGAATTTTGCAGGGAATGGAACCGAGTCCATCCATAGAGGGTAGGGTGGTTTGATCCTATGTTCCTTCAATGTATCCGCTTCTTTTGCTTTTGCGAGGATATCGTCCACGTCCTTGTTGGTAAGGGCGCGTGACTCATTGTTTTTCGAATTGCACTCGTCATCTTTGTCACGCCCCCGAAACCGGGATCCGATCACAGGGACGCGAATTTGGGGAATTTGTATTCCTCCCCAGGATCCGCGTGTGTGAGCATGGCAAAATTCACAACACATCAGAATGTTTCGCGGAAGCTCTACAAGACGTTATGACCCGGAATCCGAATCCATCGAGTTCCGTGTCGTACTCAATCTGTCAGCATAAGATTGTTATAGAAATATTCAAACTCAGACTGGAACAACTCATAATATCAAAACATACAGAGCTGACAGTAACAGGCTTATCATTATTCAAACATATTCAAGTTACAAATTAACGAGTACATTAATTACAATTCCCACGAAAGAGGCTAACAAAAGCCGTACATAAAAGCAAGCTAGAACAAATACTACCCAAGGGTGTAATGTAACTCCGGAGTCAAGCATGACGTCTACATGACATCGCTGACACAATAAGCCTGCAAAACTCGTGGCTCAACAACCCTCTGCACACGAACTAGCTCAAACAAGGACCTGCTATCTAGAGCACCAAAGCAGAAGAATATAAGACACGACGGTCTGACAGGTGATCAATATAGGCAAAAGCATAAACAAAATTGAAGTTTAAAGGAAACAATAACTAAAAACAATTTATTGAACTTGAAACAGATTTACAAGGGTTAAAAACGATGCATGGACAAGATACTTATCAAGAAATCACGAGTACATGCACGATATACGAAACAAGACATGAATACATATAATATCATGATTAGTAAATCCACAACGAGCCCATCCTTTCTCCATCATACATGATGACAAGAGTAAGCACGCACGACAAGCACGATAAGCACGACACGAAAAACACGATCCCACGCCACAAAAGGTAGACGGGGTGTCCGGCCGTGGAACTCAACCACGAACACGCACGATGTGTAATATAATACACGACTAGTCTGCAGACAGTCCACATGTTTAAGGACCTCCAGGTAGTGGATCAAGTTGAAAGGGCAGTCCAAGCTCAGTGGTATTCACTTATATCATGAATTCACAAAACATGGCGATACACATTCGAGAACTCGACAAAACAAGAGGGAAATCATTTATCAAACACGTCACGACAAGGCTAGCAAAATAGTATAATATAAATGCTTAACAAACTTAAGAAATGATTCCTTTTGATTCTTGAAACGCGATTCTTCAAACACGTCTTAAATACAAGCTTATACTTGAAATTCAAACGAAAACACGATGATGCACGAAGCATCAAAACAAGCACTTTGATCCATGAAACAAATCTCCAAACAAACTTATACTTGAAATTCAAGGCGAGTACACGAGGATGTACGTAACATCAAAACAGAAGTTCAAACACGAAATCTATCAAGTTTAGGCTAAGACCATTCATTGACCCTTGTGGAGTGGAAACCCAAATGTCGGAGTTTTGACAAGGTTTGGTGCCCCAAAAGTTATAGTACATTTTGGAATTCCAAGTGCACAAAGTCATAGTTTTCATTCTCGCAAAAATCCTTCAAAAATAGTCTTTTTGGTAAATTTCGGTCAGTCCTCGGTTACCTGTCTGTCAACCGAGGTTGATGTGTCGGTTGACCGACAGCCGACCGACTGCTGGCCGACAAGTCTCAGTCCAGAAATGTAGCTCTCGGGAAAAGGGACCGACAAGTCCTCGGTTGGCTGTCGGTCAACCGACAGCTGACCGACAGTCTTCCTGACAAAATGTTGCTCTCTGGAATTTGAACCGACAAGTCTCGGTTGGCTGTTGGTCGACCTATCGGTCCACCGACAGCTAACCGACACCTAACTGACAGTACATGGACAGTGCCTTTCGAGTCAGATTTTTCACAACTTCTTTCCTTCTTCATTCACATATTCGAACCACCTACACTCCCCAAGCCTTCATGCTTTCCAAGGGATACATTTCTCACATTTCTAAAGCATTCCATCCACAAATAGAACATTCATTCTATAGAAAAGACATCAAAGCATTTTCAAGTATAAAATCATAAAAACTAACAAGATCAAACATGATTCTAAGAACTTGCAAAATCATTGCTAACAAGAAAAATGAAGAAGCCAAAACTCATGACTTGAAAGAGTATAACATAACTTGCATTATGAAATTAAACATAGAAAACATGTCTTAATGCAAATATTGAAACCAAAATGAAAACATAAAGCAATATACATGAGAAATCCTATAAAGATCACTTGCCTTGGGTCAAAGTGAGGAGAAAATCACTCAAGAGTAGTCTCTACTAGATCTCTAGCTCCAATCCTACAAAAGCCCCAAAAACCTAAAGAGAAAACCCTAGCAAAAATCAATCCTTTGCTTACTCCAAGAAAACTCTTTGCATAAAAGGTGAAAAATGCTCTAAATGGTTTGAAAAATAAGAATCTCAAACAATAAATGCCATTGCTAACCTTTAAAACCTTGAACCAAGAAGAAGATCTTGAAAGAGGGCTTTATCCTAGCTCAAATCCTTTGAAAAATGCATCCTAAAAAAGCTTGAGAGAAGAGGAAGAAGGTGGGGAGATCATTCCTCCATTTGGCACACAAGATGCAAGCATGTAGGAGGAGAGAGAGAGAAAAAGTGTGGCTGGAAAAGGGTTCCAGCCACAGCTGGGATCGTTGCAAGCAAAGAAGAAGAAGAAGGGTTCAGCCCTTTTATAAAGTGGGCACAGGGTCCCATGGGCCCCAATCTTCAAGGGATTAAAACAAGTATTTGTCGGCCCCAAACGAAGACGACGAATAAGACAAAATTGCTCGTTGAAATATCTACTTTCCAAAAAGTATATTTTCCCCAATTTCTGAAATTTTCGAAATTTATGGACAGATTTAGTGAAAATTGTCATTTTTGCCCTTTTTTCTTGAAAAACGCGATTTCTGAGCCTCAAATCCAAATGGATAAAACATGAAAGTTGTTTATAACAATAAAATGAGTCAAAAGAAATAAAAATTGGAAATTTTAGAAACCAAGAATAATTCTCACAAAAATACAATTTACAAGGGTCGTGTCAAAACAAAGTCAACGGTCTTTTAAAACTCTCCAAAGTTATAAAAAAATCTATTCAAACTCAAAAACAAAGTCAAATCAACTCTAATCTTGTTTAAAAAGCTAAATCATGATTAAAACAATCCTAAACCCGAAAATTGAGGGTCGGTGTCTTACATCCTCGCCCCCTTAGAACCCATTTGGTCCTCCAAATGGTCTAAACCAAATCAAAAATCAAAAACTCGAAAGATCAAAGAAAACACTGAAAACTCAAAGACCAAAGAAAACACTAACACCTTGAGTTGGACCTCGGCAACTGAGCTATCCCTGATCAATCCTGACAATGAGATGCGCCGGCAACAACACGTATGATTCGGTTGAAAACTTCACACTATCACACATATATGTCCATCAACCTGCTTTTCTAACAAATCCAATGTTCAATAACTTCTCTAGTCATCCTTCGGTGGTCATTTGACGTCCTTACACTGGATCATCTCTTTTACTTACTTTGTTAATCACTGTCAGTCTGAGAAACATCAAGTTCTGTCTCATTCTATCACCCTGAAATCTTATGCCAAATGTTATACCGAGATGTACACGATGATTCTGACATTTGCATGAAGATGTGATCGTAGACATGCTTTCTTTGAAATAATCTTCATCCCGGAGAAATTCTGGAATCCCATATATCTGCTCTCACTGTACTACTCGGATTCTGGTTCAACCTTTCTGTGCTATACCCAGAGTTCCTGTTCACATCTGATTCTATCTGCCTGTTGTTCTAGATCTCTTACCTACGATGCGTTATCAACAAAATATCTGTCAACTTGGTATCCTTCTATGGAAAGCCAAAATCTTCAACCCAAGCCTTGAAACAATTTTATCACTTCCTACTTGTCCTCCAAGGTTCACCAACATAATCCAAATCCTCGAGTGCTTGACTGGAAACTTCATAATCTGGAGTCTGTTCAATCTTCTGCCTCTGTATCAAGTTTGTCGTTCTCAAGTCTTGCGCATGTGTTATTCTTCTATGGATCTTTCAACTGACTTTGTCCATGAGTTATGATTCTCCAGCTTGCATCTGTACTCTGCCCAAACTAATGTTCTAAAAGTCGGTAAAATCCTCACAGTTTGCTTTATCAAGTGACTGGTTAACAAACAATTCTATATACAAGTCTCTCTACTGCTGTCGAAAACTGAATTATATGCTTTTAACCATGCACTGACGCACTTTGCTGAGTCAACTTCACCACTATAGCTACACTTGTTAAACTTCCTCGAACAAATCTCTGTCACAAGTTCATCAATACGCGAGAAATTTCTTACTTTCTGAAAATCACTTCAAATCTCATAAAGTCCACCACTTACTCGGCTTCTGGAGTCTTCTGACTTAGGAAAATAATCAAAATTTATCCAAAAATCTGTACTTACATGTCTAACACATCATCTGATAGTACACGGTCAATGGTAATTGGGTCTAGATATGTCGTTCACATAACCTGCTGACTAACAATTGTTCACATATTTCCTCGCTAACTCCATCTGTGACATCGAGAAGCTGAAAATTCTGCCAAAGTCCTTCGAGAACCACGTGCTAAGTCCACAAAATGCCACAAAAAACTGACTCTCTGACATAAAAACAAGCAAAAGATACTAAATGTGGGTACGGAGACATTAAATTCCCCCCCACTAGAAAGAATTTGGTCCTCCAAATTCCCTAACAACAAGGACAAGAAGACGAGACAAAGAGGGTCTCCCCCACTAGAAGAAAAACAAACCGAGCCGATAAAACAATGGCTAGCCAAAAAAAAATCCACACGACCTAAGGAGTCCTCATCACACGTCTTAAGGTTATTAGAGTGTTTTATTTCCTAGAAACCTGCCCGCTCTGATACCAGTCTGTCACACCCCCGAAACTGGGATCCGATCTCGGGGACGCGATTTGGGGAATTTGTATTCCCCCCTGGGATCCGCGTGTGTGAGGATGGCAAAATTCATAACACACCAGAATGTTTCGCGGAAGCTCTACAAGACGTTACGACCCGGAATCCGAATCCATCGGGTTCCGTGTCGTACTCAATCTGTCAGCATAAGATTGTCATAGAAATATTCAAACTCAGACTGGAACAACTCATAATATCAAAACATACAGAGCTGACAGTAACAGGCTTAGCATTACCCAAACATATTCAAGTTACAAATTAACGAGTACATTAATTACAATTCCCATGAAAAAGGATAACGAAAGCCGTACACAAAAGCAAGCTAGAACAAATACTACCCAAGGGTGTAATGTAACTCCGGAGTCAAGCATGACGTCTACATGACATTACTGACACAATAAGCCTGCAAAACTCGTGGCTCAGCAGCCCTCTGCACACGAACTAGCTCAAACAAGGACCTGCTATCTAGAGCACCAAAGCAGAAGAATATCAGACACGACGGTCTGACAGGTGATCAATATAGGCAAGAGCATAAACAAAATTGAAGTTTAAAGGAAACAATAACTACAAACAATTTATTGAACTTGAAACAGATTTACAAGGTTTAAAACGATGCATGGACAAGATACTTATCAAGAAATCACGAGTACATGCACGATATACGAAACAAGACATGAATACATATAATTTCATGATTAGTAAATCCACAACGAGCCCATCCTTTCTCCATCATACATGATGGCAAGAGTAAGCACGCACGACAAGCACGATAAGCACGACACGAAAAACACGATCCCACGCCACACAAGGTAGACGGGGTGTCCGGCCGCGGAACTCGACCACGAACACGCACGATGTGTAATATAATACACGACTAGTCTGCAGACAGTCCACATCTTTAAGGACCTCAAGGTAGTGGATCAAGCTGAAAGGGCAGTCCAAGCTCAGTGGTATTCACTTATATCATGAATGCACAAAACATGGCGATACACATTCGAGAACTAGACAAAACAAGAGGGAAATCATTTATCAAACACGTCACGACAAGGTTAGCAAAATAGTATAATATAAATGCTTAACAAACTTAAGAAATGACTCCCTTTTGATTTTTGAAACGTGATTCTTCAAACACGTCTTAAATACAAGCTTATACTTGAAATTCAAACGAAAACACGATGATGCATGAAGCATCAAAACAAGCACTTTGATCCATGAAACAAATCTCCAAACAAACTTATACTTGAAATTCAAGACGAGTACACGAGGATGTACGTAACATCAAAACAGAAGTTCAAACACGAAATCTATCAAGTTTAGGCTAAGACCATTCATTGACCCTTGTGGAGTTGAAACCCAAATGTCGGAGTTTTGACAAGGTTTGGTGCCCCAAAAGTTATAGTACATTTTGGAATTCCAAGTGCACAAAGTCAACAAAAAGGTCTAAAACCTAGTCTAGTTTTCCTTCTCGCAAAAATCCTTCAAAAATATTCTTTTTGGTAAATTTCGGTCAGTCCTCGGTTACCTGTCGGTCAACCGAGGTTGATGTGTCGGTTGACCGACAGCCGACCGATGGCTGGCCGACAAGTCTCAGTCTAGAAATGTAGCTCTCGGGAAAAGGGACCGACAAGTCCTCGGACCAACAGCTGACCGACAGTCCTCCTGACAAAATGTTGCTCTCTGGAATTTGAACCGACACCTAACTGACAGTACACGGACAGTGCCTTTCGAGTCAGATTTTTCACAACTTCTTTCCTTCTTCATTCACATATTCAAACCACCTGCACTCCCCAAGCCTTCATGCTTTCCAAGGGATACATTTCTCACATTTTTAAAACATTCCATCAACAAATAGACCATTCATTCTATAGAAAAGACATCAAAGCATTTTCAATTATAAAATTATAAAAACTAACAAGATCAAACATGATTCTAAGAGCTTGCAAAATCATTGCTAACAAGACAAATGAAGAAGCCAAAACTCATGACTTGAAAGAGTATAACATAACTTGCATTATGAAATTAAACATAGAAAACATGTCTTAATGCAAATATTGAAACCAAAATGAAAACATAAAGCAATATACATGAGAAATCCTATAAAAATCACTTGCCTTGGGTCAAAGTGAGGAGAAAATCACTCAAGAGTGGTCTCTACTAAATCTCTAGCTCCAATCCTACAAAAGCCCCAGAAACCCAAAGAGAAAACCCTAGCAAAAATCAATCCTTTGCATACTCCAAGAAAACTCTTTGCATAAAAAGAGGAAAATGCTCTACATGGTTTGAAAAACAAGAATCTCAAACAATAAATGTGATTGCTAACCTTTAAAACCTTGAACCAAGAAGAAGAGCTTGAAAGAGGGCTTTATCCTAGCTCAAATCCTTTGAAAAATGCATCCTAGAAAAGCTTGAGAGAAGAGGAAGAAGGTGGGGAGATCATTCCTCCATTTGGCACACAAGATGCAAGCATGTAGGAGGAGAGAGAGAGAAAAAGTGTGACTTGAAAAGGGTTCCAGCCACAGCTGGGATCGTTGGAAGCAAATGGAGAAGAAGAAGAAGGGTTCAACCCTTTTATAAAGTGGGCAAGTGGGTCCCATGGGCCCCAATCTTCAAGGGATTAAAACAAGTGTTTGCGGGCCCCAAACGAAGACGACGAAGAAGACAAAATTGCTCGTTGAAATATCTACTTTCCAAAAAGTATATTTTCCCCAATTTCTGAAATTTTCGAAATTTATGGATAGATTTAGTGAAAATTGTCATTTTTGCCCTTTTTTTCTCGAAAAACTCTATTTCTGAGCCTCAAATCCAAATGGATAAAACATAAAAGTTGTTTATAACAATAAAATGAGTCAAAAGGAATAAAATTGGAAATTTTAGAAACCAAGAATAATTCTCCCAAAAATACAATTTACAAGGGTCGGGTCAAAACAAAGTCAATGGTCTTTTAAAACTCTCCAAAGTTATGAAAAATCTATTCAAACTCAAAAACAAAGTCAAATCAACTCTAATCTTGTTTAAAAAGCTAAATCATAATTAAAACAATGCTAAACCCGAAAATTGAGGGTCGGGGTCTTACAATCTTGATGATTTGGAGGGGTTTCATTGTTAGGTGGTGGACGCTGTAAAGTGAGAAGAAGGTTTTCCATCAGAGCTTCAATTCTCTGTTGTCCTTACTTCAACTGCTAGATGCGTGCCGTTACATCATCTTGCGGTGGAGGCTGCTCAGATCTTGTAGCCAAGACATTCATCCCTTGGGATTCGAACGAAGAAATCGTCCTGGTGACTGAGCTAGGGCTCATTCTTCTGGATGAAGAGTCCGTGGAGTGGTTACTCCGGTGTCCTTGGCTTGGAACAGTGGAGGATTCTTCCAGATGTGCTCATGTCCAAGAGACGCTGCGAGTCACTGGACGCCTAACATTGATTTTGGTTGCTGACTTCTGGAATTTTCTGGTTTTGCCAACCATATGGACAGCAACGAATTGGTCAGGTCTTTCTTTTTCAACCCATTTGTTTGAGACATGGAGGGTAGAATGCTGAGTTCTTTGCTTCTCAAGTCTCCTTTGTCGATATGCAGTGCGGCTATGCATACGACGAGCAATTTGAGCTTCAGTCAGCTCTGGCTGGGCTCTAGCGATGAAGGATGTAGTCTCCTATGCGCAGCAGCCGAGCTAATCTTCTTTGAAGCTAGGCAAGGACAGAATCTAGACGCGGTCCTTTGCCTGTCGCAGTGAAGATTTGAATTTTGCGAGCTCGACTCCTGTTGAGATGAAGGGTCGACTCGCAGGAGTGCAAGCTTCAACATGTTTTTGCGTAGGCCTAACGATACAGGATTTGATTTTGGGCTTGTAGGAGCAAGTCGGCTCATGCTGATTTTGTTTGTTCTTTGGGCGGAGGGTGGGTTTCTCCACTTTCATGTAAGAGAGAGGGTAGAACCAATTCTCCTTGAGAGGGGCCAGGTATGCTGGCTTTGCAGATGTTCGGGACCTCCGTTGCTTTGGTGAAGATCTCGGGGACTAGGTTTTGGGGCAAACCTGGTTTCTTGTGAGTTGAGGCTTCGTGGGAGCGCCACGGGCTTCAGGCTTCTTGGTGTTCGCCCTTGGTGCCATGGTAGTGATACGTTGCGGGGCAGTTTTCTGCTTTTTGGCAAATACGGTTTCTTCTGCGGGGAGTGGGAATGGTCCCAGCGACCTGAAGACGATGGTCCGGGGAGTTAAGGTTGACCCAGTGTTTTGAAAGTTATCTAGGGAGATGACGCTTCGGCAACTGGCAGGGCGCTTATGCTTGTTTTGCTTATCTTGAAGCATAAGTTGGTACTTGTTCTCATCGAAAGTGATGGTCAATGAAGCTGCCATTGTTAGTTTTGGAAAACTTCTGAAACAAGACCAAATCCATTAGTAATCACAAGAATATGGTGATCATAAATGGAGAACAATTATGGTTTTGTCTTTTCAAATCACTTGAGGGGACATGGCCCAGCCCAAGCAAAATGAAGAAGGCAAAAAGCCATAGTGGATACAATTGTTCTAAAATGCAAGTATGGTAGGCTCAGGGTGAGCGTTCCAGTGACTGCTAGAAGTAACTATAGACCTTAATTCAAATTAACGAGAAGCAAAGCTCACTCGAGGTAAAATGATATAAGGTTGGAGATACAAATGTGTCGGTCGCGAATACAGTAGACCCGAAAGGGTATATTAGCACCGCTAGGCACAAATGTTGCAAATTGCATCCTTGGAAAGGACACAAGATGGATTTTTTTGTTGAAAAGTCAAATTTGGATTCATAAAGGAGAGCAGATGGTATTCCAATCCGAACAAGGGCTCAAACATTTCTGCGAGCGCTAAATCCGAAAGGGAAAGAACCAGAATTTCTCGGATGTGAATCCAGACGTGACGTAAGTTTTATTTTTTTGAAAGGTCAAGATTGAATTCATCAAGGAGAGCAAATGGTGTTCCAATCCGAACCACAACTCAACATTTCTGCGAGCGTTAAATTCGAAAAGGAAAACGCCAAGATTTCTCAATTCTGAACGCAAAAGTGACGTAAGTTTTTTTTTTTTTTTTTTGAAGGTTTAAGATTGAATTCATCAAAGAGAGCAAATGGTGTTCCAATCCGAACCACAACTCAGCATTTTTGCGAGCGTTAAATCCGAAATGGAAAGAACCAAGATTTCTCAATTCTAAACTCAAAAAGTGAAGAAATTTTTTTTTTGAAAGGTGCACATAGGTTTCCAATTCGATCTTATGAAGCCTTAGTAGATAAATCAGCCCTCAGGTAAGGGTAGGATTACTTAATGAACCCGTTTGAAGGACCCTTGCCTCGAACAGTCTAGCGTCTCCACACTCTGGACAAGGCTTTTCTTAAATCCACTTTAGTCAAAGAGCGCAATTGGTGCAGCCTTAGTGTTTTTTTTTCCGAAAGGTTTCTAATGAACTCATCAAAGAGAACAAGTAGTGTTCCAATCCGAACCACAACTCAACATTTCTGCGAGCGTTAAATCCGAAAGGGAATAACCAAAGTTTCTTTGAATTTGAATTCAAAAGAGAGAAAACTGATTTTTTTTTTTTTGAGTTTGAAATTATATGTTTTTTTTTTTGAAATCTCAATTGGACTCATCAAAGAGAAAAGATGGCCCAATCTCCGATACGAACAATAGTTGCAAACATTTATGTGAGCTATCAAATTCGAAGAAGAGAGGATCAAAATTTCTCAAAGTTGAATCCTAAGAAAGAGAGATCTGTTTTTTTATTTTTTTTTTGAAAGAATTTGAAATAAAGTTTTTTTTTTTTTTTTTTGAAAACCCCTATCGGACTCATCAAAGAGAAAAGATGGCTTAATCTCCGATACGAACAATAGCTGCAAACATTTCTGTGAGCTATCAAATTCGAAGAGAGGATCAAAATTTCTCAAAGTTGAATCTTAAGAAAAGAAATCAAATTTTTTTTTTATTTTGAAATGACAAAGAATAACTACAAATCCCATCTCATGTTTCCTTTTTTTTTAGATGCAAGATGCAACATAGGCCACCAACGAGAAAGGAGCCAAGGGATCAAAGCATCACGTTCTCAAGTCAATGTGTCCCACCGGGTGTGCCAACTTGATGGACCCTCAGATTTCCGTCCTCTCCTTACACACCCGGGGGCTGCCTGGGTATCGGCAGAGGAGAAAAAACGCGGGTATCAACTTTTTGTACGGGTATGCCAGATTTACTATTCTACTTGGAATTTGGAATGGTGATGATCCGGAGATCCACCTTCACAAGTAGAAAGGAAATTAATCCTTCTTTCTAACTTTTCAAATTGCATAAATATTAAGAAAAGAGACAAGTTTGTTTTTGAGAATGTCGTAGGAGGCGTTTTTTTGTTAGTTTGCCGTGAAAGGCGATTTTGCCGTGATAGGCGATTTTACAAAACTCATCAAAAATGAAAGAAAAGAATTGTGATTTCTTTTTATCTCTTTAAAAAATACAAATTACAATAGAAAAGAAACAAAAGGAATCTAACTTCTCAGGAGATTATGGGGACACGTTGAGATCGACGGTCGCAAGTCATGTTCGGACTTCGCCATCGTCTTTCAAATGAGAACGCTTGATGCTTTGGTTCTTCGGCTTGGCTTCAACCTCAGTTTTTTAAAGGATAAAGACCAAGAGAAGGTCTATATTCAATGAAAAACCGAGTAAACGGGCTGAAAAGCCGCGTTTAGGCCATGTTGTAGAAGGAGAGGACCTTGGGGGGTGGCCCCCCAAGGGACGTTGATAACCTTGTACTGCTTCTGGAAGCAAAGCAGCAGGACTTCGCCTCTCTCTTGAATTTTCTGGATTTTCAGAGCTTGGGATTGCACTTGGGATTGATCCATTATTCTTGGAATGGATCTCCTTTTATAGGCTTTTGGTAGCCATGAGGTGTTTATTGGCATTGATGATATTGATGAGAGGAGTTACAATTTTTATTTCTTGATTTTGTAACACCTTTTTCTTGGCTTGTGATTGGCCGATGAAGGATAGTGGGCATCTAATCGCCTTTAATCTTCATGATGATGGGAGTTTCATGGGTTTAATGCCATGATTGCTTGGTTTTGTAACTCCCAAATGCTTGAATCTGATTGGGCCGTCCAAAATAATGAGTTAATGACCGCATTAAGTTGTCATAAATGGGTCAATTAACGACATTAAGTGGTCGCCTGGGCATGTGAAGAGTCGCGGGCCGCGCAGCGTCTTTTGAGATTCTTCTTGGGATCATCACAGGTGGATCCACACATTGTTTGATGTCGGATTGCGATGCAGTTTCAGATATTGATTGATGTTGGTGGGCCGGTGACATCTGTCTTGTTGATTTCATAATCAGTCGGACAGAAAGTGTACTTTCTTGGTCAGCCGGTTGGCGATCTTGGAGCGATCGGTGATGATTTCATGCTTTTGACGGCGGATCCGAGATGTTAGTGAAGATCAGTGGTTTTCAAGCATCAAAGATTGGATTTTCAGAAAATCAGAGGCATGAACACTCGAAACGCGAAAAGGATCGGAAAACGGGCCATTCGGCGAGAAATCCGGCTACCCGAATTTGCAGGGTCGCCAGCAACCATGCACCCAGGGTCGCCGGCGACCTTGGGCCAAGGTACGTTTTCGGCCGTTTTTCCTTCTTTTTTGTTCCTTCTTTCTTCTATATTTTTCTTGATATTTTTCCTCAATTATTGACTTGATTTTCTTAGAAAAAACTTGACAAGAACCCGCGCAAAACCGGAGCACAAAGTTTCCCATTTTTCGGGAAAGCCGAAGACTTTGTAGCCGATTTTCCGTCAAGAGTCGAAACTAGGTCAAACGATGTCGGAATGACCTGAAAATTGAGGTGAAGTTTCTTGAGCAGTGGATAGGACCAACCATGGGCTTTTATTTGAGTTTTGAATCCGTTTGGGGTCCCGTCAATGCTTGACTTGATTTTGCTGCGGGGAAAATGCCGAGCTTTGATATGTGGTCAAACGATGTCCGATTGACCTGAAATTTGACTGGGAGCCTATAAGAGTCATTTTGAGACGACCCATTAGCTCTAACTTGGATGTCATGGTCCCGAGGTGCTCCGCCGCCGGTAGGCTTGATTTTTTTTCGGAGCATCGAAACCTGGTCAAATGTTGTCGGAATGACTTGAAATTCGACGTGAAGCCCTTTGGAAGCATGTTGAAGTCACTCATGTACTTTGTTTGATGAGTGATGGCCTCGGTGGTTCCTGCCACCGGGAGGCTTGATTTTGCTGCTCGAGCGTTGATGGAGGGTCAAACGTTGTCGGTTTGGCTTGAAATTTTGCATGGACCCCTTTGGAGGTATTTTGGAATCATCCGTAGGCTTTGATCGAAGCTTTGGTGTCTTCAATAATGTTGCCGCCGGGAGCGCTTGTTTAGCTGTCGGAGAAGTGAAGTTAGACCAAACGATGTTGGAATGGCCCGAAACCTCAGGTGTACCCCTCTTTTGGCTGTCTTGAAGGATCTTGTAGTTTTTGTTTGATTATGATAAGATCTGATGCTTGAAGTAGCTTTGCCTGTTTTGTAGAGGATGCAGATTCATGTGGCTTCTTGATATTGAGGAGACATAGTGACTTTTTTGGTGTCAACAGTAGGTATGCTAATTAACTGGGCAGCCAAAGCTTTATCATAAGATGATGGACCCGGCTTTCGTCCTCTCCTTCTACCCCGGGGCTGCCGAGGTCCGGCGGAGGAGAAAAGTGGGTATCAACATTTTTTGTACGGGTATGCCAAATTTTCTATTCTACTTGAAATTTGAAGTGGTGATCCGGAGATTCAGATTCACAAGTAGAAGGGAAATCAATCATTTTTTCTAACTTTTCAAATTGCATAAATATTTAAGAAAAGAGACAAGTTTTGTTTGAATGCCGTATGAGGCGATTTTTTGTTTGTTTGCTGTGAAAGGCGATTTGGTGCCGAGAAAGGCGGTTTTGCCGTAAAAGGCGATTTTTGTCGTGAAAGGCGATTTACAAATCTCATCAATAATGAAAGACAGGAATTGTGATTTTTTGTCTCTTTAAAAAAAATACAAGATACAATAGAAAAGAAAGAAAGGGGATCTAACTTCTCAGGAGATTGTTGGGACTCGTTCAGATCGACGGTCGCAAGTCATGTATGGACTTCGCCATCGTCCTTCATATGAGAACGCTTGATGCTTTAATTCTTTTGGCTTGGCTCTAACCTCAGGTTTTTAAAGGACAAAGACCAAGGGGAGGTCCTATATCCAATAAAAAATTGAGTAAACGGGCTGAAAAGCCGCGTTTAGGCCATGTTGGATAGAAGGAGAGGAAGAGCTTTGCCTTGGGGGGGGGGGGGGGGGGTGGGCCCCCAAGGGACTTCGATCACCTTGTGGTATTTCTTGCAGCAAAGTAGCATGACTTCTTCAGAATTTCTCTGGAATTTTCCAAACTCCGGCCTTCTTGTTGTGGATGTGTGTAGAGATGTCTGGATGTGTCTCTTTGGAATGACCCCCTTTTATAGGATTTTTGTAGCCATGGGTGATTTATGAGCATTGATGGCCATGATGAGAGGATTGTTGGCATTGATGCTCCATAATGGAAGGAGTTACAAGTTTTTATTTCTTGATTTTGTAACTCCTTTTTCTTAGCTTGTGATTGGCCGATGGAGAATGATGGGCATTTAATCGTCTTTAATCTCCATGATGAGGGGAGTTTCATGGCTTTAATGCCATGATTGCTTGGACTTGTAACTCCCATTTGCTTGATTCTGATTGGGCAATTCAAAATAATGGGTTAATGACCACATTAAGTTGTCATAAAACGGGTCAATTAACATCATTAAGTGGTCGCCTGGGGATTTGAAGAGTTGCGGGCCGTACCGCGTCTTTTGGAATTCTTCTTGTGACGATCGCCGATGGATCCACATGTTGTTTGATGTCGGATTGCGATGCAACTTTAGACATTGATTGGTGCCAGTGGGCCGGTGACATCTGTCTTGTCGATTTCTTGATTGGTCGGATAGAAAGTGTACTTTCTTGGTCAGCCGGTTGGCAATCTTAGAGCGATCAATGATGATTTTATTCTCTTGACGGTGGATCCAAGATGTTGATGAAGAGCAATCGTCTCCAAGCATCAAGAATTGGATTTTCGAAAAATCACAGGCGCTGGAAATCTTGAAACTCGATGAGGATCAGAAAACCGGCCACCCGGAGGAAAAATCCGGCAACCCGGATTTCCAGGGTTGCCGGCAACCATGCGGTTTTGTCCCCTTTTGGTCGCCGTTTTCCTGCCGTTTCTTGGTCTTTTTCGTTCCTTTTTTCTCCTGTGTTTTTCTTGTATTTTCCCTCAATTATTGACTTGATTTTCCTGAAGAAAACTTGAAGAGAAGCCGCACAAACCGGAGCACAAAGTTTGCTACTTTTTTTGGAAAAGCTGGAGACTTTGTAGCCGATTTTCCGTCAAGATTCGAAACTAGGACAAACGATGTCGGAATGACCCGAAATTTGAGGTGAAGCTTCTTGAGCAGTAAATAGGACCAACCATTGAATTTTATTTGAGTTTTGAAGACGTTTGGAGTCCCGCCGTTGCTAGACTTGATTTTTCCACGAGGAAGATGTCGAGCCTTGATATATGGTCAACCGATGTCCGATTGTCTTGAAATTTGACAGGAAGCCTATTGGAGTCATTTTGGGATGATCCATTAACTCCGATTTGGATGTCATGGTCCCGGGGTGCTCCGCTGCCGGTAGGCTTGATTTTGTTTCGGAGCGTCGAAGTCTGGTCAAACGTTGTCAAAATGATCTGAAATTCGACGTGCTGCCCTTTGGGAGCATGTTGAAGCCACTCATGTGCTCTATTTGATGAGTGATGGCCTTAGTGGTTCTCACCGCCGAGAGGCTTGATTTTGCTGCTCGAGGGTTGATGGAGGGTCAAACGTTGTCGGTTTGACTTGAATTTTGATAAGGAGCCTTTTGGAGGTATTTTGGAACCATCCGTAGGCTTTGATCAAATTTTTAATGTCTTTGACACTGTCGTCGCCGGGAGCGCCTATTCAGTTGTCGGAGGAGTGATGTTAGGCCAAATAATGTCGGAATGGCCTGAAACTTCATGTGTACCCCTCTTTTTGGTTGTTTTAAAGGATCTTGAAAATTTTATTTGATTCTGACAAGATCTGATGCTTGAAGTAGCATTGTCTGTTTGTAATTAGATGCTGCTTCATGTGACTTCTTGATGTTGAGGAGGCAAAGTGACTTTTTTGGTGTGAACAAATGCCCCCTCGAGGTATATGTCGGATGTGAATTTTCGACCCCCCCGTGCCAACCAATGGGCTTGGGAAGATCTCCATTCATCTATACATGTGCTATTTAAATTTTACATCGAAAATGAGGATTCCGACTACCCTCAAAATCGATGGATCACGATCGCCAGCTACGGTAACGGCCGTAACACCGTCCTTCGACGAAAGCCGAAGAAAAAATGGGAGAAAATAAATATTTGGGTCCTTCCTCTCGTCTAATGTGCTGCCGGCAACACACGACGGTTGTCTTGTCACATTAATTTGGGTCTTTTTGGGTCTCTTTAATATAGGGTCAATTCAGGGTTACAAGTTAAAGTCCAAATAAAGGTTAATCCTCACATAGCAAAATCATGGTATATCCAAGTAAAGTAAGACAATTAAGATAAAGAAAATAAAAGGGGGGGAGGTGCCAAATATTTAAGAAGAGGATCGGCCCCGTTCCCGGGTACCCCCTTCAAATCCCTTGGCAAAATAGGGTTTAAAGGCTGACTTTGCGAACCAAAACAATGATGCAAATGAGACTTTGAATTGTGATTTCTGTGTTTTTCGTGTGCGATACACGAGTGATAAAGGTGAAAGGCCGATGGGCCGTAATTGACTAAAGGTGGCCGATGGGCCGGTATTTGTTCCAGAGTGGCCGATGGGCCGTGATTGTTTTAAAAGTGTGTGCGAAATCATTCATCTCATCTCGTCATTCTCATTTATTCAATTTTAGAAATCAGTTCTTCTTTCCCTTTTATCATTAAGTTCAATTAAATACCTGGCACCTGAGGTGGAGGAAGAAATAAAGGAAAAAATCTTTTTGGGTTTATTTTATTGGTTTTATAGTTTTTATGGATTTTTGATATTGGGGCTAGAAGGGCCTAACTAGGGGATTTCTACTTGGATTTACGTGATTAATGCTTTATTACTGATCATCGGATTAACCCTAAACCTAAGGTCCTAGACCGCCCACATTAGCTCTCCCGGTCCCCTAACGGAACAGGAAAAGTGATGGGACGAAGCCTAATGCTCTAATTTATCTAATGAGGAAACCCGATCTAATGCTAGGGTGTAAATTGTCTAAATTTGGTAGCTTCTATACCTAAACACCTTATTAATTTGATTTGGTTTGTTTTAAGTTCTGGTTTGATTAAGAGTTATTTAGGGATGAGTTAAGAGTGTTTTAAGGTTCTGTTTTAATATGCTAAAGGTTCTGGAGCCTCGGGTTTTACTTTAAATGATGAAAGGAAGTTGAAACCAGTGAAGTGATGGACGGGAGGACTTGGGCGCACCTGTGGTGGCGCCTAGGTCCTCTTAGTGACTTGGGCGCACCTGTAGTGGCGCCCAAGTGGCTGCTCTTTGTGATTCGGTTGTTTGCGATGGTGTTGGCTTGATTTTGGAATTTCGTGGGGTTCGAATCAATGTAGGCTTCTGTTATGATGTTGTCTTTAACTTTGGGTCAATTAATTTTAATAGTCTTAAGTCCTGGAACTCGAAACATAACTAAGGTTCTCAATTTGGATTTGACAGAGGACTTGGGCGCACCTGTATGTGCGCCTAGGTGTTTATGTGCACTTAGGCGCACCAGCAGTGGCGCCCAAATTGGAATTTGAAATCTTTTGGTCACTCTGGCTTGATTTGAAGTTCCGGACGGGTCCAAGTTGATCAAGATTTTGATTTAAAGATTGTTATTGGTTTTGTGATAGTCCTGAGATAATGATCTAGATCGAGACTCGAAGTGAATGAGGATTCGGTGGTCCTAGGGAACGGAAATGGACTTGGGCGCACCTGTGGGGGCGCCTATGTTTCCAAGGTGACTTGGGCGCAACTGTGGTTGCTCCCAAGTGTCCGGTTTTCGTGTTTCTCTTGTTTTTGGGTTAGTTTGAGGTTGAGTGTTTATCGTTTGATGTTCTTTGAATTAAATGTGTTTTTGTTGTGTTGGATTGATTAAAATTAAATTAGATTTCAATTAATTAGATTTCTTAATGATTATGAGGGGCTAAGTGTCAAGAGATTGGTACCTACGTGGATGTTTTTGTGGCTTAAGTCGGTTTAATCTCTTAGGTTAATCTAGGCTACTGGCTATAGTTGTTTCAAATCGTAAGGGTGTTCTAGTGTGTTGATTTGGGTCAAAGTTTGAAATTAATAAGGATTCGGTGATTCCCAAACTAAATGTGACTTGGGCGCACCTATGGTTGCTCCTAAGTGTCTGGGGTGACTTGGGCGCACTTCTGGTTGCTCTTAAGTGTCGAGGGTGACTTAGGCGCACCTGTGGTTGCTCCTAAGTGTATGAGATGACTTGGGCGCACTTCTGGTTGCTCCTAAGTGTCGAGGGTGACTTGGGAGCACTTGTGGTTGCTCCTAAGTGTCGAGGGTGACTTGGGCGCACTTGTGGTTGCTCCTAAGTGTCAAGGGTGACTTGGGCGCACTTGTGGTTGCTCCCAAGTGTCGGTCTAGTAGTTTGTTATCTTCTAGGGTATCTTTAAGTTAATTTCTTTTAATAAATTAAAGCTTATGGATTAGGTTTGTTAATCGGGATTTTAATTGGGGCTTGTTGATTAAAGTTTTATTTAATTAGGGGTTTCATTAGGAGTTGTTAATAAGTTTTAGGGATTTAATTAATTAATTAAGTATGTGGATTTTAATTGAGTGTTTTAATTAATTGCTTCGAATTAATTGATAAGGGTTGATTAAGTTTATTGATTTACTCAAGCATTAATGGACTAACCTAGGATTACCTAGTTAATGTCTAACTCTATAATTCTACTACTTCTTTTTGTTCTCTTCTCTAATTACTAGTGAGCAAGATGAGAGGAGAAGTGTTTTATGACCCTTTTTTTTTTGGTGTTTGGTTTTTTATGCAAAAACTACGTGAGCTATCCTAAAGAACAATCTAGGGTTTTTCTACTTAATTAATGTCTACTTTTTTTTCTTTTTATGTATTTTTCTATTTCTTTTAATTTTTTTGTTCTCTTCTCTAATTACTAAAGAGCAAGATGAGAGGGGAAGAGTTTTATGACTTTATGATTTTTTTGGTATTTTATGCAAACGATGCAACCTAAGTATGATAATTTGAAGATTCGAAGTCTAGAAGTTCAGCAATCAATGGAAACCATCACAATTGTGGAATGGCATGTTAAACGAGACGCAAAATGCAGCAAATGCGGGCCGGAAAATAAGCCGAGGACTTGGGCGCACCTACAGGGGCGCCCAAGTGTCTCTGTGGGACTTGGGCACACACACAGTGGCGCCCAAGTGTCCCCCCTGCGGGTTGTGATGTATTTCAGACTTCTGTCGATGTCCCGATATGATTTCTAACAATTCGAGACTAAGTATAAGGTAATACTATGAATTATCAATGTCAAAGTTTCCGGACTTGAAAATAATAATGCAAGCACAAGGATTCGAGGGTGAATCCCTTTGCAGGGACTTGGGCGCACCTACGGTTGCTCCCAAGTACCTTCCTGTACTTTTTTCTTCTTTTCAATGATATGTTTGGTCCCTTTTCGATTCTTTCAATACTCTTAACAAGTCTGAGTGCTTTGATATCAACTTATACGAAGATGGACTCGGATTTCCGAAGCAAAATGCGTGCGAAATGGAAAACGGGAGTCAAATCTCCAATTTTGGACTTGGGCGCACCTGTATGGGCGCCCAAGTGCTTTTCTATTTTTTTTCTTCCTCTTTTGTTTCTTTTTCAATGCTTTTCGCTCGATTTTGAATACGAAGTCACAAGTCCGAAGGTACTAATACTAACTTATATGAATAGAAATCCGGATTTGAGAGAGAAATTGCAAGCGGGATGAGACTAGGGTCAAAATCCCACTCTTGGGACTTGGGCGCACACACAGTGGCGCCCAAGTACTATTCTCTTGTTTTTTAACACTTTTCCTTTCAGATTCGGATTTTTCTAGTGAAAACGATATGGATGCAAGATCTATTCTAATCACGAGTTCAGAATGATGAAAATAATGCAGATCTACAAGCTATGGATGATCCTAAGCATGTTCCTAATGAGGAAAGAATACTGAATATTAGATCTACTGTAACATAGTACTATCAATGCAGATCTACAATGTATGCATGATCCTAAGCATGTTTCTAAACAAAAATGATGGTGGAATGCAAATAAACAAAAGAAATCTAGAAATACCGGTTCGAATCGTGCTCTTAAGTCCTATGTTGAAGTTCTTGCGCAAGTCCATGGCTTTGGGAGGCTTTCTCCATTACTGATCTTGGAGAACCAAAGCAATCTTCTTTCTCCTTTCTTCTAGATCTAGAGATCTCCTTTGTGACCTCTCTCTCTCTTTCTCTCTTTTTTGCTCTACTTTTTTTCTCTTTTTGGTAGCCTCCCCTGCAAAAGTAGTATGTGAGGTCTCTTTATAGTGATTTTGACGTGGAGGAAGGGTTAGGGCTACTACTTGCACGAGTTTCCAAGGGTTTCATGCAAACCAAGGTGAGATTAGGGCTCTCGGAGACTTGTGCGCACATGGAGGTGCGCCCAAGTGGGTCCCATGACTTGGGCGCCCACATGGTGGCGCCCATGTCTCATTTTGATGCCTAATGGGTCTAGGGTCCGGTTCCGGATTGTCTTTGGGTCTAAACCAAGTCGAAACTGCGAAGAGTAGAGTCAATCATACCTAAGTATGCATCAAAGTGCATTTTTAAGGTATCTTGGGACTTGGGCGCACATGGGGTGGCGTCCAAGTTGGTTCTAGGACTTGGGCGCACCCACAGGTGCGCCCATGTCATGTCTTGGTCAAACGGGCTCGAGGTTTGGTTCCGGTTCATTTCTTAGATTGAGATCGGGTTAAAACTATGAAAGGTAAAGCGGGATGAGATTAAATCTGCACCTAAGTGCTTCCCTAGGGCAACTAGGGACCTGGGCGCACCTGTATGGGCGCCCAAGTACAAGTCTGGGACATGGGCGCACCTACATGGGCGCCCAGGTATGTGCCTGGTGGGGTTTTCGCAATGTAATCTTCCGACGACCATATCTTTTGATTCGTTCATCGGATTTGGACGTTCTATATATCAACGGAAAGCTCTCGGAACGTAGAATCTTTTGGTCCATATGTCATAGTGATTAGAGTTCAGAAAATAGTAGGGAGATCTGGATCAAAGATTCTAACTGTTTAAATCATACTAATTGCATCGTACTTAGGTAAACTAAGTGTAATATCTTTAGGATCAACTTGAGTGTGTCCTATGTAGTCTGGAAGGGACTTGGGATAGTGTTGTAGCCTAAGTCTTGTATGAGTAGTGGGTTGGACTTGAGGTCTCAACGCGATTCGGCCTTTTCTCTCACGAATTTCTAAATATTGTCGAACTAAGCATAAAATTTTCAACAAGCATCTTCATCGTCATTAATTAATCTTAATTATGCCATTAACCATTCAATCATGGGTGAAATGGGGGCACCATTATATATGACGGGTGTTTAAGGCTATCATAGGGGGCGAAATGAGGTGTCTACAGTATAGCGACGAGTAACTTTTGGAGCCGATGTGCCTCGAAGAGAAACTTGAAGGAGAGCTTCTGACTTGACCAAGAGTCTCGACCATTTTTCTTAAATAGCCTTTTGAGTTTCCTGGGGAATTTTTTGGTAATAAGAGAGGGATGACTACCATCTCAAGATAAATTTTTGAAAATGACTTGGGGGATTTGGATTTTTGGGTTTTGGATTTTCCTTTTTAACCTTGTGAACCTAAAGGCTTTATGTGGCACATTAGGCGGTCAAAAAAGGGTTTTTTGGTTTTTGAACTTGTGACCTAACAAGCTGTATGCGGCAGGTTATGGGGTCGGGGTTCGATTTTTGATTTTGACCTTGTGACCCAACAAGTTGTATGTGGCAAGTTGGGGGGCCAGATTTGGTGTTTGGTTTTGGTTTTAGTCTTGTGACCTAACAAGTTGAATGTGGCGAGCTAGGGGACCAGAGTTTGGTTTTTTGTGAAATGTCATTTTCAAGATTTTGGCTTAATTTGGTTCATGAGTTTGGATGGTTTGGTTTTTTGGAAACTCATGAGGCTTTCTCTGTTTTTTTTTTTTTTTTTTTTTTTTTTTTTTTTTTTTGGGAATGGTCCAATCAACTCAAAAGAGGCATGGAACACTTTTATTTGCTCTTGGTAAGAGGGATTTTTTTTTTACTAAAAGCCACTTTTAGTGCCTAGATGGTCAAGCCTGGCTCATATGGGCTAACCTATGGGATCTAATGCTTTAGAGATAGCCTAGAGCTCATATGGTGTCATTTTTGTAGAGAATATCTAAAAGTATCTCTTGTGGGTAGAGAATATCTAAAAATATCCTTACTTGGAGAGAATCTTTCAAGTTTCCTTGTTTTTGGGAGAGATTTTCTCAAAGTATCTTTCTTTTGGGAAAGTTGCTAATTTTTAGCACTTACCTCCTTTCTTTTCTCCTTGTTTCCTCTTTTGGTTTGCTCTCTTTTATAAAAGAAATGGGAGGTTGGATCTTTTGCTCCATTGCATTCTTTTTGCAAAATCCTTTAAGAGTGCTCCAAGATCAAGAACTTCTCTTCAAAGATCTTCAAATTCTCCTTCTTCTCCATCCATGGCTTCAAGTAAGTTTTCTTCCTTTACAAGAAAGCTCCATTGTAGAAGTAGGGAAGGTTTCTTTTCTTTTTCTCTTCTCTCTTTTTTTTTCCCTTTTTTTTATTAAGCACGTTTTTTCTTTTCTTTTTTTTTTGGTGCTTCTTCTTCTTTTTCTTTCTTTGTTTTTCTTTTCCTTTTTTTTTTTTTGCTCATGGTTTTTCTCTCTCTTTTTTTTCTCTTTTTTTTCTTTTCCACGGTGTTCCCCCCTTTTCTTCACCATTTTTTTTCTCCTTTTTTTCCTTCTTTTTTTTTCTTTTTGGGCCATATACGGACAGATCCGTACGGATCTGGCTGTATGACCACATGGCCATGGGCCACAACCAGTGGGCCAGCCCAGAAAATTTCTTGAAAGAGGTTTGTTTTTTCTCCTTTCCTTTTTTTTGCTCATCATGATAATGAGGTTACGCAATTTCAAGATGTTCATGCATTTTTTGTTTGATGTATCAAGATAGAAGGTTAGAGTCTCTAAGGTAAACCAACATGATTTTTGACTTGGACAAAGTTGAATTGATTTTGACCAAGTTGGGTTGGAATTGGTCAAACTTTTGTTAAAGTTTTCCTAGCATCTAATGCATGATGGTTTTCTTTGGTGCATGATTTTTAGTAAATTGATTTGGAAGCAAGATGATGCAAACCTGGAAATCTTTTGCAAGTCTTGGGATTTGGAGCTCGCAGCGATGTTGAGCCCTTAGTCTTGCAGGATCTTGAGGAGCTTTGCAAGTTTTGGAGTTTGGAGCTCGCAGCAATGTTGAGCCCCTTTTCAATTTTACGGAAATTTGATAAGACTGGCTTGATTTCGCAATAATGTTTGAGTTCAAACCTTCTTTGAAAATCTTCCATTGACTATGAGCTTGCAGCGAATTTGAGCTCATCTTCAAGCTTACTGTCTTTTTCGGGGTGTTTCCTTTTTTGTCGGAATTGCCCCGGAACCATGCCAAAATTTCACTAGAATTCTTTTTTTAAATTCTGTCACTTTGGTAATGATTGATTTTTGTTTTTTTCTCTCTATCCTTTGCAAGTAGTTCTTCTAGAACGAACAAGGGTAAAGGGCTTGTTACTGACGCACCTCGTCGGTCTGCCAGATCTTCTAATGCGGCCGTTCAGCAGGTGTCACGACCCCAAACCCGGGATCTGTGAAGTAATAATTATGTTTCTCCCAAGATCCGCGTGTGTAAGGATTACAAATTCCAACACACTTTGAATATTTAGCGGAAGCTTTCATGGTGTAGCGATTCGGAGTCCGTGGCCATTGGATTCCGCACCGCACTCAACCCAAGCATATAGTCCTCTTATCAATGATCCATCTCAGACTAGAATAAACCATCTCAATAAAGTACAGAGTTGGCAGAACAGGGTATTACATTCCCATATATGTTCAAGTTACAAATAACAATGTGTATTAATTACAAATCCCAAGAAAAAGGCTAACAGAAGCCATACAAAAACAAGCTAATGATCACTACCCCATATGTGATGTAATACCGATGTCAAGCTCGATGTCTACTTGACATAGCCGACAAACCACCTGTAAGCTCATGGCTCCACAGCCAACATGTGCACTCATCTCGGGTGAAGAAGTCTGAACCTGAGTACCAAAGTAGTGGGTCAGACACGATGGTCTGGCAGGTGGGTGAAAAGATATAACAATATACTGAACGATAAAACACGCAATAAATCATGCTGTCTGATCAAAATTGTACATAATTACAAATGTATAGGAAATCATGAATATCTGACAAAGTCCTGTATTCATATAAAACGGGTATGAAACATAAACATTTGACAAAACATATATTCCTTTAAAGCATGTATAAAACATGAACATTTCACAAATCGGAAACTCATTTAAAACATGTATAAATAATACATCATTTACTAAGAAAAGACATGATCAATATAAAGCAGTATGGGTATCAAGGATCAGGGACTATCAAGATGGTAACCACACAAAGCTAAATCCTCTACCACCGAAGTGATAGAGCAAGCATATCAAGGCGTTGACCTCAGTCACCGAAGTGAGGAGGAACAACGAAATTTACATATACATATATATATATATATATACGGGACGGGACCACGGTAGCAAACCGGGTATCGGGAATCACGGTAGCGAACCGGATATCGGGAGCCACGGGAGTTAGCCGGGTATTGGGACGGGACCACGGTTAATAAACCGGGTATCGGGATCTAAGCTGCAGCTGGCGGGACGGGAGGGGGAATCTCCAAGTCAGTGGATCAGACTGACAAGGTTATCCAAGCTTAGTGGTGCCGACTCATGGGTCACAAGCGGGAAAACAAAATAAATACATATAACGAGACGGGGTGCCTATAAGCGCAAAACATGTCTGTATCGGGTCAGGCATAAACGGGTTAGCAACATGTTAAAAAGAAACATAAATCTCAATACCTTCGGGGCAAGTCTAGTCATAAAATATGAGATTTAAAGTGTACAAGTGAAATTCGAGTTTAAATAAGACATAATGGATTTCTATACTTTTCTGGGCCAAACGTTGAGGGTTCTAGATTTAAATTGATGTGAATAGGGTCCCGTATGTCTAATTTGACATATACGTAGTACTCCATGAGAATTAAGGACATCTTGGATCCCTATGCACATTGACAAGTCTAAGGATCCTCGACGAATCTTCATAATGGGGTTTCTCTTCATCCGGACTCCATAAAATGCCTTCCAAGTTCTTACATTGCATTGGGGCTCAAAACAATACCTCCCCAAGCTTAAAAACAATGTTTCAAGTCTCTAAGTATTGATGGGTTATATGTAAGAAGTCGGGCATGTATAAAACACTTGATGAAATTGTATAAACGGGCGAAACGGGGTGCTCATTAGCACAAAAACATATCTGTATCGGTCAGGCATGTACGGGCTAGCAACAATGTAAAAAGCATGAATTTCAATACTGTCAGGCAAGTCTAGTCATAAAACATGAGATTTAAAATGTACAAGTGAAACTCGGGTCGAAATAAAGCATGAATGGATTTCTCATATTCTCCGGGCCAAGTGTTGAAAGTCCAAGATTTGAATCAATGTACTAGGGTCCCGTATGTTAGGTTTGATATACATTTGGTACTCTTTAAGAATTGAAAACATTCCGGGGCCTTATATACATTAACAGATCTAAAAGACCTAAACAACAAAGTCAAGATGATGAAATTTCTTCTACAATATAGTTCCGCAAATTCTTTAAAATAAATCTTTCAGAATTGGGGTTTCGGTCAACCCTCTAATGGCTTGTCGGTTAACCGACAGTTTAATGTCGATTGACCAACAGGCTGATTGACGGCTAGCCGAGATCAGAAGTGGGGAAAAACAACTCTCTGGAATTGAGACCGATGGGTTGTCGGTCGGGTGTCGGTTGACCGACACTTCGGCATCAGAAACTGCAAAGAATGCAGCTCTCTGGAATTGGAGCCGACGGACTATCGGTTGGATGTCGGTTAACCGACAGGGGTGTGTCGGTCGACCTACGGCTGACCGACAGTGAACCGACCTTGCGCGGTCAGTTCCGTTTCGAGTCAGATTCTCACATCTTCCATTCCCTTCTCCCATCCAATCTTTCTATACATTGAGCATTCTTCTCACCCAACTTTAGAGGTCTCTAAACCCCATTAAAACTTCATGAAATCCACCAATATAAGTATCCCCATCATCTCCTTTCCATCCACATTCAATCTCATCCATTCTTCCATCAAATCATCCATTCCATTCACATTCAACCACAAGAAATCCATCACATGAAACAAGTCAAAACTTAATATCATCAAGATACCATTTCCAAGAAAGCAATATACTAGAAAGATACTCTAAAGAGTGTACTTCAAATCTCAATAAAAACATGTCATGAAGCAAAGCATAAGTAGTGAAAATCATTAATGAGAGCTACACATTTGTATAAAACATGATCAATGAAAATAAATCATTTCATCCACTTGCCTTGGGTCCAACGCTAATCAAATCAACTACTAATCACTTCTCCAAGCTATAAACACCAAATCTACACAAAACCCCCAAATACAAGCCCAAATATAAAAAACCAAATCAAAACAAAGGGAAAACCTCCAATAATCAAAACAAAGCTTCTCAAAGGCTAGGTAAATACAAATCCAAAAGATTACAAGGATCCCTTACTTGGAAGTTCTTCAAAAAGTAAGAGGTTATTCAAAGGAAATCTTGAAAAGCTTGGTTTTCTTCAAAAATGGTGTCCAAGGGTAGCTCTTGAGATGAGGATGAAGATGGTAGAGTCCAATCTTGGTTTAGCAATGGTTTGGTGGTGCTATGAGATGGAGAAAGCAAGAAAAGAATGGAGGGAACCATGGCTGCTCGGATTCTTCTCTTGGAATAGTGATTAGGGCTGATGGACCCGAAAAAAGAGGGGGAATCTTCCTTCCTCTCCCTCCGCACCCCGGGGGCTGACCTGGGTCTCGGCGGAAGAGGGAAGATCTCGGGCATCAACATTTTTGTACGGGTATGCCAGATTTACTTTCTACTTGGAATTTGGAATGGTGATAATCCGGAGATTCACCTTCACAAGTGGAAAGGAAATCAATCATTTTTTCTAACTTTTCAAATTGCATTAATATTAAGAAAAGAGACAAGTTTTTAGAATGTCGTAAGAGGCGTTTTTGTTTGTTTGCCGTAAAAGGCGATTTTGCCGTGAAAGGCGATTTTACAAAACTCATCAAATATGAAAGACAAGAATTGTGATTTCTTTTTGTCTCTTTAGAAAATACAAACTACAATAGAAAAGTAAGAAAAGGGATCTAACTTCTCAGGAGATTGTGGGGACACGTTGAGATCGACGGTCGCAAGTCATGTATGGGCTTCGCCATCGTCCTTCAAATGAGAACATGTGATGCTTTGATTCTTTGGCTTGGCTCCTAACCTCTGTTTTTTAAAGGACAAGGACCAAGAGGAGGTCCTATATCCAATGAAAAACCAAGTAAACGGGCTGAAAAGTCGTGTTTAGGCCATATTGGAGAAGGAGGTGACCTTGGGGGGGTGGCCACCCAAGGGACGTTGATCACCTTGTGGTGCTTCCGGGAGCAAAGTAGCAGGACTTCGTCTCGATTTCTTTGGGAGAAGTGCAGAACTTCAAGTTGATAGATGTTGATCTAATGATCCTTCGATGATTTTTTCTCTCTTGGAAATGGATCTCCTTTTATAGGCTTTTGGTAGCCATGGGATGGTTATAGGCATTGATAGCCATGATGAGAGCATTGATGAGGAGTTACAAGTTGATTTTGTAACTCCTTTTTCATGGCCTGTGATTGGCCGATGAAGGTAGTGGGCTTTTAATTGCCTTTATGCTTCATGATGATGGGAGTTTCATGGGTTTAATTCCATGATTACTTGGATTTGTAACTCCCAAATGCTTGAATCTGATTGGGCCGTCCAAAATAATGAGTTAATGACCGCATTAAGTTTTCATAAACGGGTCAATTAACGTCATTAAGGGGTCGCCAGGGCATGTGAAGAGTCGCGGGCCGCGGTGCGCCTTTTGAGATTCTTCTTGCGATCATCACAGGTGGATCCACGCATTGTTTGATGTCGGATTGCGATGCAATTTCAGACATTGATTGATGTTGGCGGGCCGGTGACATCTGTCTTGTCGATTTCACGATCGGTCGGACAGAAAGTGCACTTTCTTGGTCAGCCGGTTAGCGATCTTGAGGCGATCGGTGATGATTTCATGCTTTTGATGGCGGATCCGAGATATCAACGAAAATCAGTCGTTTTCAAGCATCAAACATTGCATTTTCCGAAAATCACAGAGGCCGGAACACCCGAAACGTGAAAAGAAACGGAAAACGGACGATTTGGTAAAAATCCGGCGACCCGGATTTGCAGGGTCGCCGGGCGACCATGCACCCAGGGTCGCCCGGTGACCGTGGGCTAGGGTCGCCGGCGACCTTGTGCCAGGGTAGCCGGCGACCATAGGGCTTTGGCCCGTTTGGTTGCCGAGCGTCGTTTTCGGCCGTTTTTCATCTTTTTTGTTCCTTTTTTCTTCTGTATTTTTCTTAAAATTTTCCCTAAATTATTGACTTCATTTTCTTGGAGAAAACTTGATAAGAACCCGCACGAAATCGAAGCACAAAGTTTCCCATTTTTCGGGAAAGCCGAAGACTTTGTAGCCGATTTTCCGTCAAGAGTCGAAACTAGGTCAAACGATGTCGGAATGATCTGAAAATTGAGGTGAAGCTTCTTGAGCAGTGGATAGGACCAACCATGGGATTTTATTTGAGTTTTGAAGCCGTTTGGGGTCCCATCAATGCTTCACTTGATTTTGCTGCGGGGAAAATGCCGAGCTTTGATATGTGGTCAAACGATGTCCGATTGACCTGAAATTTGACGGGGAGCCTATTGGAGTCATTTTGAGACGTTCCATGGGCTCCGTTTTGGATGTCATGGTCCCAGATTGCTCCACTGCCGGTAGGCTTGATTTTCTCTCGGAGTATTGAAACCTAGTTAAACGTTGTCGGAATGACCTGAAATTCGACGTGCAGCCTTTTGGAAGCATGTTGAAGTCACTCATGTATTTTGTTTGATGAGTGATGGCTTCAGTGGTTCCCGCCGCCGGGAGGCTTGATTTTGCTGCTCGAGCATTGATGGAGGGTCAAACGTTGTCGGTTTGACTTGAAATTTGGCATGGAGCCCTTTGGAGACATTCTGGAGTCATCCGTAGGCTCTGATCAAAGTTTTCGTGTCTTGGATGATGTCGCCGCCGGGAGCGCTTGTTTAGCTGTCGAAGCAGTGAAGTTAGGCCAAACGCTGTCGGAATGGCCTGAAACCTCAGGTGTACCCCTCTTTTAGCTGTCTTGAAGGATCTCTCAGTTTCTGTCTGATTCTGAAAAGATCTGATGCTTGAAGTAGCCTTGCCTGTTTTGTAGCAGGATGCAGCTTCACGAGGCTTCTTGATGTGGAGACATATTGACTTTTTTGGTGTCAACAAATGCCCCCTCGATGTACAGCGACGAGTAGGTTTTTGGAGTCGATGTACCTCGAAGAGAAACTTGGAGGAGAGATTCCAACTTGACCAAGAGTTTTGAGCATTTTTTTTTATTAGCCTTTTGAGTTTCCGGGGGAACTTTATGGTAGTGAGAGGGATCACACACCATCTCAAGGCAAAGTTTTGAAAATGACATGAGGTGTTTGGATTTTGGTTTTTGTATTTTGACCTTGTGACCTAACAAGTTGTATGTGGCAGGTTAGGGGGTCGGGGTTTGATTTTGATTTTGACCTTGTGGCCCAACAAGCTGTATATGGCAGGTTGGGGGGTCAGATTTGGTTTGTTGGTTTTGGATTTTGATTTTGGTTTTGGTCTTGTGACCTAACAAGATGTATGTGGCGAGCTAGGGGATCGGAATTTGGTTTTGTGAAATGTCAATTTCAAGATTTTGGCTCAATTTGGTTCATGAGGTTGGATGGTTTGGTTTTTGGAAACTCATGAGACTTTCTTTTCTTTTTTTTGAATGGTCCCATCAACTCAAAAGAGGCATGGGACTTTTTTTGCTCTTTTCTCTTTTTTTTTTTTGCTCTTGGTAAGAGGAATATTTTGACTAAAAGCCAATTTTAGTACCTAGGTGGTCAAACCTGGCTCATATGGGCTAACCCATGGGACCTTAGGCTTTGGAGATGACCTAGATCTCATATGGTGTCATATTTGTAAAGAATATCTAAAAATATCTCTTTTGTGTAGAGAATATCTAAAAATATCTTTACTTGGAGAGAATTTCTCAAGTTTTCTTTTTGTGGAAAGATTCTCTCAAAATATCTTTCTTTTTGGGAAAGTAGCTAAATTTTAGCACTTACCTCCTTTCTTTCTCCTTGTTTCCTCTTTTGGCTTGTTCTCTTCTATAAAAGCAAGAGGGTTGATGCTTTTGCTCCATTGCTTTCTTTTTGCAAGAAATTTTCAAGAGTGCTCTCCAAGATAAGAAGTGCTTTCTCTTCTTCAAGGATCTCCAGGCTTTTCTTCTTCTTCTCCATCAATGGCTTCAAGTAAGTTTTCTTCCTCGTCAAGAATCTCCATTGTAGAAGTAGCTTCTTTATTTTTTTTCTTTTCTTCTTCTTTTTCTTTTCTTTTCTTTCTTCTTCTTCTACTTTTTTTCTTCTTTTTTTTTTCATGCACGTTTTCCTTTTTTTTTTTTTCGTGCTTCTCTTTTTTTTCTTTCTTCTTTTTTTTTTCTCTTTCCACGGTTTTCTTTTTTTTTTTTTTTGTTTAACCGTGTACTCTCTTTTTTTTTTCTATTTTTTTTTCACGCTGATTTCTGTTTTTTTTTTCAGCGTTTTTCTCTTCTTTTCTTTTTTTTTTTTGCTGTTTTTTTTTCCCTGGCTGTACGGACAGGTCCGTACGGACCTGACCGTACTGCCACGTGGCAGTGGGCCACGGCCTGTGGGCCAGAATTTTTTTTTTTTTTTTTGCTGAGATTTTTTTCTCTCTTTCTTTCTTTTTCTTTTTCCTTGTTTGCTCACTATGATAATGAGGCTATGCAATTCCAATATGTATGTATTTTTTTGTTTGGTGCATCAAGATAGAAGGCTAGAGTCTCTAGGTCAAGCCAACATGATTTTTGACTTGGACAAAGTTTGATTGGTTTTGACCAAATTGGGTTGGAATTGGTCAAACTTTGGTCAAGGTTTTCCTAGCATCTAATGTATGATGATATTTTTTGATGCATGAGTTTTGGTATATAGATTTGGAAGTATGATGATGCATACCTGAAAATCTTTTGCAAGTATCGAGATTTTGAGCTCGCAGCGATGTTGAGCTCTTTCTCGGTCTTGCTAGATTTTGAGGAAGTTTTGCCATTTTTTGGATTCTGAAGCTCGCAGCAATGTTGAGCTCTTTTCCAGATTTTGCGGAAGTTTGATGAGATTGGCTTATTCTCGCAGCGATGTTGAATTCAAGCCTTCTTTGAGAATTTTCCACTGACTATGAGCTCGCAGCGATGTTGAGCTCATCTTCAAGCTTCCTGTCTTTTTTGGAGTATTTTCCTTTTCTTTGGAATTGCCCCGGAACCATGTCAAAATTTTGCTAGAATTTTTATAGCAGAATTCTGTCATTTTGATGTTGATCGATCTTTTCTCTTCCATCTTTTGCAGGCAGTTCTTCTACTTCTAGAACGAACAAGGGTAAAGGTCCTGTTACTGACGCACCTCGTCGGTCTGCTAGATCTTCCAATGCTCCCGTTCAGCAGGCTTGGGAGAAGGAGGGGACCCTCATTCGCCAGGTTGAGGAAGCTGAAGGTAATGTCCGAAGGAAGACTCAGGAGCATGAGCAGTGGCAAGTCCTCTGGGAAGAACTTCCTCGTGCTGCAGATGGGTCATGGCATTCGGCCGCGTTTTATGGGGACATTTTGAAGAAGCGTGGCCTAAAAACTTTGAAAGTTAAGGCCAAGGGTCTGCTTGAGGAGTTGAACCTTTGGTTGAAGACCATGTCGGATTGAGCTCCTGAGTTGTAACAAACTCTTTTTCCTTCTTCTTTTTTTTGGTACCTCCATGTATAAACAGTTTTGGTACTATATTTTTTGTATCCCCTTCCTTTCACTTAAATCATTTTTTGATGAAAACAAATTTGAGTAAAAGCTAATGGGAATGTTTGTTCAAGAATTTGATCAAAAGGTTGTCATTTTGTGAAAATCTTTTGTCAAAGAGTTGTTTTGGGCATGAAAGTCAATTTTGTGGCGAAATGCCTGGTTTTTGATGGCTTAAAAACCAAGTTTTGGATGGCATGAAAGCCTAATTTTGTGGCGTAAGAGCCAAAATTTGTTTTGTGGCATGGGAGCCAAAATTTTTTGATGGCGTGAAAGCAAAATTTTGGAATGGCATAGAAGCTGAATTTTGGAATGGCATAGAAGCCGAATTTTGTTTTGTTTGTCTTGGCATTTATAGCCGAATTTTGGCATTTATAGCCAGATTTTGGCGTTTATAGCCGATTTTTTTTTTGTTTTGTTTTGGCATTTATAGCTGACTTTTGGCGTTTATAGCCGAATTTTGTTTTGTTTTGTTTTGGCATTTATAGCCGAATTTTGGCATTTATAGCCAGATTTTGGCGTTTATAGTCGATTTTTTGGCGTTTATAGCCGAAATTTTTTTGAAAACCAAGTTTTTTATTGGCGTGAAAGCCGATTTTGGCGTTTATAGCCGAGTTTTGGCGTTTATAGCCGGGTTTTGGCGTTTATAGCCGAATTTTGGCATTTATAGCCAGATTTTGGAGTTTATAGTCGATTTTTGGCGTTTATAGCCGAAAAAAAATTTTTGTTTTGGCATTTGTAGCCGACTTTTGGCGTTTATAGCCGGATTTGGCGTTTATAGCCGGATTTTGGTTTTCAAAATGCAGGTATCTACTAAATGTCGCCTCCCCGCTGAATGGTCTTGCAAGTATCGATGGAATGTCGCTTCCTTGCTCATTGGGTTTTGTGAGCATTGATGGAATGTCACTTCCTTGCGGGCTGGGTTTTGCGAGTATCGATGGAATGTCGCTTCCTCGCGAATTGGGGTGCAAGTATCGACTAAGCATCGCTTCTCTACTTTTCCCAAAACTTTTGGTTTTGCGGGTACTGACTTGATGTCGTTTCTCCGCGATTTTTGAAATTTGAGGTTTTCTCGAACCATTTGAAATTTGGGTTGTGGATATCAACTGGTTTGTTGTTTCTCCACTATTTTTTTGAAATTTAGGTTGTGGATATCAACTGGTTTGTTGTTTCTCCACTATTTTTTTGAAATTTGGGTTGTGGATATCAACTGGTTTGTTGCTTCTCCACGATTTTTGAAATTTGGGTTGTGGATATCAACTGGTTTGTTGCTTCTCCACGATTTTTGAAATTTGGGTTGTGGATATCAACTGGTTTGTTGCTTCTCCACGATTTTTGAAATTTGCAAGTATCGAATGGGGTTCGCTTCCTTGCGATTTTTGGGTTTTGGAAGTATCGAATGGGGTTTGCATCCTTCCCGTTTTTTTTTTGGTTTTACGAGTATCGACTGAATGTCGCTTCCCCGCGGTTTCTAAAAACCAAAATTTTTGTTTAAAGACACGAAGGTCATAAATTTTGACTTAAAACCATGTTGGTTGTAAAAGCCGAGGCGGTCTAGGGTGAAAATTCCTAAGTCCCGATTTTTGTTTCAAACCATGAATTTTGGGTTCAAGGATCGAAAATTTTGGTCAAGTCTGGGAAGAGGCTCCTAAACTTGGATTGATTTTTCTTTTGAACAATGAAACGATGAAAGTAAGCATTGTTTTGAGAGATTGTTTTTTTTTTGGAAACTTCAACATAAAGATGAAAATTTCAAAAGGGGTGGGTTTGACGAGCAAGTACCTTGGAAATAGCTTTGGCCGTGTAGATAACGCTCTGACCCGTTTGAGGAAGTCTTCAAGGGTAGTACCGCTTCAAGAACTTGCCGTTGATGGGTAGCAAACATCTGTCTCCTTCCATGTTTAGAAGAGCGTATGCACCATTGGAGAAGACTTTGTCGATGACGAAGGGTCCCTCCCATTTTGGTTCGAATTTGCCTTTGGATTTGTGGGCAAAGACTATGGGTCTTTTTACTGCAAGTACCAAGTCACCCTTTTTGTAAGCGCGTTGCCTGACCTTCTTTTCGAAAGATCCTACCATGCGTGCTTGGTACAACTCAATGCTTTGTAGAGCTTCAAGTCGTCTTTCATCAAGATTATCCAGCTCTTGGAGTCTCAATTTGACATTGCTTTCTTGCGTCATGTCATTTTGCAAAGATACCCTTAAGGAAGGAATTTGTACTTCCAAAGGGACAACAGCTGCGCATCCATAGACCAAAGAGAATGGTGTGCTATGGGTTGCTCCTCGAACGGTGGTTCGATAGGCCCACAAAGCTTCTAGTAGTCTGTTGCCCCAGTCTCTTTTGTGACTAGAGACCATTTTCTTGAGAATTTTGCAGAGTGTCTTGTTGAAGGCCTCTGCTAGTCCATTCGCTGCTGGATTATATGGAGTCGAAGGACAACTTTGGATCTTGTACTTGTCGCAGAACCTATAGAATTTGTGATCCCGGAATTGTGGTCCGTTATCATGGACGAATCTTCTAGGTATGTCGAAGCGACAAATAATTTTGTCCATCACGTCGGGACGGAATCTTCTTTGGCCTTGTTTGATAGGCTTGATTTCTTTTTGCAGGTTGAGCTTGTGGACTGCTACTTCGGGATCCAAGCCAGGCATTTCGGCATAAGACCATGCAAAGCAATCAACGAACTCACGAAGAAAAGAGATATACTCGGGTAACTCATCATCCTTTATATTCTTGCTTATGAATACAGGACGTGGGTTATCAGGTGTTCCCAAGTCTATCTTTTAAACAGGGTCTTCTGTTGGAAGGTTTGAAAGTGGTTCCTCCACAATGTTTTCGGAGGCTCCCATCTCAACAAGACCTTCTGGAGTGCCATAGGCATTTTCAGACTGAGGCTCTGTTTCTGTCCATGAATCTTCATGATCAGTATCCTTCTCAAGGCTTGCAATGAGATGATCCCAATCATTTGCTGGAATTGGGTTGAAGTAGGGTACTTCCTTTGGAGACGATGATTCTTCTAGGATAGAGAACCGCTCGTCTGTCTCATCGGGCAATTCCTCTTTATTATCAGAGAAATTATACCAATTGGAGGAGCTTTCTGGATTTTTGACGAGTAACTCCTCAAAGAGATATCCAGGGATATCGATGTCTTCATGAGATGTTGAGGCTTGGTCGCTAAAGCTACTTTGCAGCCATGGTGTCAACTGTCTCATAGGAGCGGTAGGATCATACCCCAACCCATATGAAGACTTGCCTTTTTGAAGGTGGATTTTCCAATCTTCTGGTTGACTTTTGGTCAGGGTGGGTTCCAATGGTGTAAGAATACCACGGCCACCTCCCAAACCAGTCGGATTTTGAGCGTCGTAGCCCATTTTCTTCATGATAGCTTGTGCCATTGGACTATACAGGGATAGCTGAGGCATACCTTTGTTTTGGAAAGGTTCAAGCAAAGAGTTCAGTGGAGATGCTCCTGATCTGTGGAAGTAAATCACTTTTTCTTCTGGCGAAGTTGCCGGAATAACAAAGGAAGCAGACGTAGGGTCTTCTATGTCTGCAGGTGTCTCCAATGAAGTGAGAGCGGGCTGATCTTGCTGAGTATCAGCTTGGCTTGATGCCGTGTCATTTTCTGACTCTTACTCTGAGTCTGTGTCATGCATAATAGACACAAAGGAGACAGTGAACTTGCCCCCAGTCTTTTGTTTTATCTTCTTTGCTTTGGTAGTGATTACCAAAGGCTTTGAAGATTTGAAGGAGACGACGAAGGGAGCTTGGCCGCTTACTTCGAGTTTGGTGGAGGGTTTGTTTACCTCCGATGATTGCTGAGGAGCCTTGCCTTTATCTTTCTGGAGACTGTCGACAAAGCGAATTGTTTTTTCCTTCTGTTCTTCTTTTCCATCTTTATACATTTGAGCATCTGCAAAATGGACATCTCTGCCTTTGAAGGGCTTTTTGTCTGCAAACACGCGATGTATCAAGCCATCGTTGCCAACGAACTTGATGCACTGATGTAGAGTTGAAGGGACGACACCATTGTCATGTATCCAAGGGCGTCCAAGGAGTATATTGTAGCATGAAGGGGTCCTTATTGCATACACAGTGACTTCAAAAATAAGATCACCGATTTGCAATTTGAACCTGATTTTGCCAATAGGCCTTTGGGCGCTACCGTCATATCCGAAGATGGATACGGACGTGTGACTCAGCTTAGTAGGTGGGATGCCCAGCTCTTTGAGTGCCGAAGTAGAGATGAGGTTGAGTGTAGAACCTGGATCGATCTAAACTCTGTGTACAGGCATTTCTTTGACGTGATGGAACGCGCTCCTGCCGAGGGTGCTACCGGGGTCGGCGGACGTGGGAGTCCGTCGGGTCCGGCCCTTTCGCGCCCGGGGGGCTGAAGCGTGCATCAACATTTCTTTGTGTGGGTGTGCCAGATTTTCTATTTTACTTGGAATTGCAAGTGGTAATCCGGAGATCAACCTTCGCAAGTAAAAAGGAAATCAACTTCTTTCAAGTTTTCCATTGCACAAATATTTAAGAAAAGAGACATTTTCTTGGTTTGCCGTGAAAGGCGATTTTGTTTGGCATTTATAGCCGATTTTGGCGTTTATAGACAATTTACAATTCTTATCAATAATGAAAGACAAGAGTTGTGATTTTTGTCTCTTTTAGAAAAATACAAACTACAATGAAAAGAAAGAAAAGGAGGATCTAACTTTTCAGGAGATTGTGGGGGACTCGTTCAGATTGACGGTCGCAAGCCATGTGTGGGCTTCGCCATCATCCATGCAGATGAGAACAGTGGATGCTCTTGATTCGCTTGGCTTGGCTATAACCTCAGATTTTTAGAGGACAAAGACCAAGAGGATGTCCTATGTCCAATAAAAAGCTAAGTAGACGGGCTGAAAAGCCACGTCTAAGCCATTGGAGGCAGCGGGAGAAGGCAAGGACCTTGGGGGGAGTACCCCCCAAGGGACTTTTTGTCACCTTGTAGTGGTGCTCGGTGCAGAACTTCAGCAGAGTTTTCTCTCTTTTTCTTTCTCTCAGATTTCTGGATCTGTGGTGCTTTTTTTTTTTAAGTCCTCTCGAATGCTTGAGGTGCTCTCCTATTTATAGGCTTTCTGGTAGCCATTTAGGAGGGTTTATGAGGGTTTATGAGCCTTAATTATCATAAAGCTACATAAATGGAGGAGTTACAAGGTTTAATTCCTTTATTTTGTAACTCCTGGATCTTGGCTTCTGATTGGCCGGTGGAGATTGAGGGCATTTAATCGCCATGATGGGAGGAGTTTCAAGGTTTAAGTGCCATGAATCTCTTGATTTGTAACTCCCGGATGCTTGCTTCTGATTGGGCCGTCCAATAGAATGAGTTAATGACTGCCATAAAGCTAGCCAATTAACCACATTAATTGGTGGCCGAGCAGTCGAAGAGTCGCGGGCTGCGCCGCGTCTTTTGGAATTCTTTTGGCGATGATCATCGATGGATCTTTATGCTGATCGACATCGGATGAACATGTGACTTCAGACATTGATAGCTAAGAGCGGGCCGGTGACATCTGTCTTGTCGATTTCTCGATCGGTCGGACAGAAAGTGCACTTTCTTGGTCAACCGGTTGGCGATCTTGAGGCGATCGGTGATGATTTTATGCTTTTGACGGCGGATCTGAGATGTCGTCGGATATGAGTCAATTTCAAGCACTAAAAATCACATTTTCAGGAAACCACAGAGGCCAAAATGCGCGAAACACGAAAAGGGACGGAAAAACGGGTCACCGGCGAAAAATCCGGTGACCCGGACTTCCATGGTCGCCGGCGACCATGGGCCGGGGTCGCCGGCGACCATGGGCCAGGGTCGCCGGCGACCCTGGGCTAGGGTCGCGGGCTGCGACCCTGGGGGTTTTTCTCCCCTTTTTGGTCCGTTTTGCGGTCTTTTTCGTCGCCGTTTTCTTCTGTATTTTTCCTGACATTTCTTCTCATTTATTGGCTTGATTTTCCTGTAGAAAACCTGATGAGAATCCTTGCATTTTTTAGAGTGCAAAGTTTCCAATTTTCTGGGAAAGCCGAAGACTTTGTCGCGTAGAGCTGTTGATTTTCCGCCAGAAGCTGAAACTTGGTCAAACGATGTCGGAATGACCTGAAATTTGAGGTGGAGCCTCCTGAGCAATAAATAAGACCAACCATAGGCTTTTGTTTGAGTTTTGAAGCCGTTTGGGGTCCCGTCGCCAGTAGACTTGATTTTGCCGCGAGGGAGATGCCGCGCGTTGATGTGCGGTCAAACGATGTCCGATTGACCTGAAATTTGACAGGGAACCTATTGGAGTCATTTTGAGATGATCCACAGGCTCTGTCTTGGAAACCATGGTCCCGGGGAGCTCCGCCGCCGGTAGGCTTGATTTTCTTTCGGAGCGTCGAAACCTGGTCAAACGTTGTCAGAATGACCTGAAATTCGACATGCAGCCTTTTGGAAGCATGTTGAAGCCACTCATGCACTTGGTTTGATGAGCGAAGGCTTCGGTGGTTCCCGTCGCCGGGAGGCTTGATTTTGCTGCTCGAGCATTGATGGAGGGTCAAACGTTGTCGGTTTGACTTGAAATTTGGAATGGAGCTCTTTTGAGACATGCTGGAGTCATCTGTAGGCTCTGATCGAAGTTTTGACGTCTTCGATGATGTCGCCGCCGGGAGCGCCAATTTAGCTGTCGGAGAAGTGAAGTTAGGCCAAATGATTCCGAAATGGCCCGAAACTCCTTGTGTACTCCTCCCTTGGCTGTCTTGAAGGATCTTGCAGTTTTTGTTTGATTCTGACAAGATTTGATTTTTTGGAGATGTTGCATTGCTTATTTATGGCAGGTTGCGACTTCATGCAGCTTTCTTGATGTTGAAGAGGCAAAGTGACATTTTTGGTGTCAACAAATGCCCCCTCGAGGTACAGCGACGAGCTGCTTGACCTTTTTAGTCGATGTGCCTCGAAGAGATTTTTGAAGGAGAGCTTGTGTCTTGACCAAGAGTCTTTGAGCAATCTTTCCTTTGGTAGAGTAGCCTTTGAGCTTCCAGGGGAATTTTATGGTAATGAAAGGAATCAAGTACCATCTCGAGGCAAAGTTTTGAAGATGACATCAGGGATGTGGATTTGGGTTTTTGTTTTTGACCTTGTGACCTAACAAGCTGTATGTGGCAGGTTAGGGGGTCGGGTTTTGGTTTTGACCTTGTGACCCAACAAGCTATATGTGGCAAGTAGGGGGATCATGATTTGGTTTTTGGTTTTGGTCTTGTGACCTAACAAGCTGTATGTGGCAGGTTAGGGGACCAGGATTTGGTTTTTGGTCACTCTTTGGGACTGTGTGGGTCCATTGGAGTGGTTTGGATTTTTGTGGAATGTCAATTTCAAGATTTTGGCTCAATTTGGTATATGAGGCTGGATGGTTTGATTCTTTGGAAGCTCATGGGGCTTGGAATTTTTTTTTGTATGGTTCAATCAACTCAAAAGAGGCATGGAACCATTTTTGTATGCTCTTGGTAAGAGGGATTTTTTTCCTGACTAAAAGCCCATTTTTTTTTTTTTTAGTGCCTAGGTGGTCAAACCTGGCTCATATGGGCTAACCCATGGGACCTTAAGCTTTTTAGGATGGCTTAGATCTCATGTGGGGCCATTTTTGTAAAGAATATCTAAAGATATCTCATTTGGATAGAGAATATCTAAAAATATCTTTATGGGAGAGAATCTCTCATATTCCCTTAATTTGGGAGAGAATATCTCAAGGTATCTTTCTTTTTGGGAAAGAATCTCCAATCTCCTATTTTGTTGGAGAGAATCTCTCATTGATTGATTTTGGGAGAAAATCTCTCAAAGACATCTTTCTTTTTGGGAAAGAATCTTTCTAATTCCTTCTCTTTTGGTAAGGTTACTAATTAGTAGCACTTACCTTTCTTTTTTTGTTTCCTTCTTTGATTTGCTCTCTTCTATAAAAGCAAGGAGGAGGCTAGATCTCTTGCTCTTATTGCTTTCTTTTGCAACAATTTCAAGAGAGCTCCAAGACCAAGGGTTCTTCTTCTTCAAGGATCTTCAAGCTTTTTCCTTCTTCTTGTCCATCAATGGCTTCAAGTAAGTTTTCTCTCTCTTTCTTTCAAGAAAACTCCATGTAGAGAATAGGATGGTAAAAAAAAAAGAAAGTTTCTCTCTCTCTTTTTTTTTTCTTTTTCTTTTCTATTCTTCTTTTTTTTCTTCTTCTTTTTTTTTCACGTGATTTCTTTTTTTTTTTTTTCGTGCTTCTTTCTTTCTCTTTTTCTTTTTGCACGTTTTCTTTCTTCTCTTTTTTTTTTCTTTCCCCCCCCCCCCTTTTTTTTTTTTTGAGAAAGTTTCTTTTTTTTTTTTTTTGCTCATCATGATAATGCGTTTTTTATGCAAATCTAGATGTTCATGCATGTACTTTTTGTAGATTGAATTTGAAAGCATGATAACATACCTGAAAATCTTTGCAAATTTGGGAATTTGGAGCTCGCAGCGATGTTGAGCCCTTCTTGATTTTGCGGAGATTTTGAGGTTTCGAAAGTTTGGAGTTTTGGAGCTCGCAGCGATGTTGAGCCCATCTTCAAACTTTCTATTTCTTTCGGGGTATTTCCCTTTTCTTCGGAATTGCCCCGGAACCATGCCAAAATTTCGCCAGATTTTCTTTTAGCGAAATCCTGTCATTTTGATGATGATCTTTTTTTTCTTTTCCAACCTTTGCAGGTGGTTCCTCCAGAACGAACAAGGGTAAAGAGCCTGCTACAAGCGTACCTCGTCAATCCGCCAGATCTTCTAATGTGGCCGTTCAGCAAGCCTGGGAGAAGGTCCAGTATGTTGAGAGAAACTTGGAAGAGTGCGACTCTCTCAACAGAGATGAGATGAGGCAACAACTGATCGCTCTCAAGAGTGAGGAATATTATAAGATCATGGTAAGCAACCGTCCTTGGGTTATGGACGATCTGAGGGTTTTGCCCAAGCCTACCTTCTTCTTTGGAGATGCAGTCCCTGACGACGTGACATACCAGAGGAGGTGTTTTCAGTTTTCTTACACAGCTGATGGTGAGAAGAGAACTGTGGTTACCCGGTCAACGTTTGATCGTACTATCTCGATCATGAGCCTTCTCCCACGTGCTCTAAGAGGGAAGATCCTTCAAGCTGGGTGAAAAGGACTAACGTGATCAAGACCGGGGTTTTTGTTGGCGGTCCCTCCGGATATTCGGAGAAGTCGCCTGCCCAAATGGACATGTTGATGCCAGCCAGCGGCTATCAGGGCTCTGATTATCCGTCGGTCGATTTGGGACCGGTGGGCCTTGGCGTTTTTAGCGGTGACGGCAACAATTGGGTGAAGCCTTTTCGACTTCGTGGCCGTTTCAGTGTTGACTCCGATTGGAAGTCGTGGACTGATCGCGTCCTGCTGATTGGTGGCACCATTTTGAAGGAAGCCGGGATTTTTGACGCGGTCCGTGCCTTTAGAGATACCGTGGCTTTTTCCGACGAGGCCTTTATGGCCATGTTGGAATCATTTCTCCCACAAACCAATACCTTCGTTGTAACGAATGGTGAGATTGGTTTTTCCTTGAAGGAGTTGAGCGCCATTACTGGATTGCCCATCCTTGGCAAACTCTACGAGGAGTTCATGCCGATTGACAGCGTCCTTGAGGAGCAGTCAGAGGAGTTCAGGCTCCTATACTTTCAGCTCGTCGCCTTCTATGATTTTTTGAAGGAGAAGGAGGGCTCGAAAGTAAGATCCAGCAGTTGGAAGAGTTATGGCTCTTCATTCTTCAACTTCTTTGACAGCAAAGAGTCTTCTGATAGCATGACCCTGGAGGACCGGAAGAAGGCTTCCGCCATGCAAGAAGAGTTGAAGGACTTCTTCGCAGGTACATATGTAATTTGTTCTGACATTGCACTGCGGAGAGAAATTGCAGTTTACCTCACTTATTGGCTAGGTGAGGCTGTGTTTGCTGGTGGAGATGGGACACACATCAGGCCGCATTGTATTTTTTCTGCTTGTCAGATGGCGTTTGGAGAGCGGCTTGGTTTGGTGCCTGCTCTTTACTCCTACTTGTGTACCGAACTGCAGGCTGCTGCTTTTTTGGTTCGGCTTGGGCTCCCTATGAATAGGGTATTTTTGGCCCATATCTTTTATTCGTGGTTTGTATTCCACTGTCCTGGCTTCCACCAGCTGGGTGCTGCACAGGATGATGATCCTCTGATGATTCGATTGGCTAAGGGAAAAGCCGTATCCGAATCACTTTTGTTTGCCCGCATGAGGATCCGACGGTTCAGGGACGTCAAGATGGGGCAGTCTTTAGTTATGCTTTCTCCGGAGTTGCGGAAGAAGGCTTTTGATTTTGGTGCCTCCCGAGACTCTACCAGAGCAGGGTCGGGAAGGCATTACTCTTTGACCAATGCAGAGAAGGAGTGGCTTTTCAGCATACGAGTCGGCACGATGGTGTACCGTAGACATCTTTTCGTCGACATCCAGCCGTATGTACCTTCTCGCTTTGCACTTCAGTTGGGCTTCTCTCAAGGCGTTGTTGGGGCGCCTTCGAGTATGGTGAAGCGTTTTGGAGGTTTGCAGGATGGCAGAAATGCATGGGCTTTTTATAGTGCTGAACACACTACTGCCACGATTTCTTATCCTGAGCTGTCGATTTTCCGAACTACCGGCTCCACGAAGTGGTTCGCGGAGAGCTTTTTGGCATATCGGGGGCTTTCCAAGAAGGAGCTTGATGTAAAGCTGTCTTCGGGGAAAGGTACTGGAAAGTCGGATGGCGTCCGGCGAGAGGAAGTTTGGGCCTTCCTTTCTGGAGAGAAGCACAAGATAGGCTTTCTCGGTGATCAGGGCGTCATTGGTTCTGAAGCTGTTCGGGAAGTACCTGATGAGGCTTTGGAGCAGCTAGAACAGGAGGAAGCTGAGCTCGACGCTTGGATGCAAGCGGCACAGAGGCGAGCTTCCGTGGAGTCTACTGGCAAGAGCAGACCATCCAGTGAGGAGCCAAGTGGGAGACCTGACTCTGACAGTGGGGCAGGATCTTCTAGGAAGCGAGCCCACAGAAGTAAGAGGAAGAGGAGTCAGCGTCACAAGGGCCAGGACGAAGACTCTCCTGATGTGGAAGTCCCTCTCACTGTCAATGAGGAGGTGCCAGGGGAAGCTGACGACCCTCCGGAGAAGAGGATTCGGGAAGAAGAGACCATCGGTGAAGGTATGATTCTTCCTTTTTCTTTTTCTGCTTCTTTCATGGGGCTTTCCATGTTCTGATTTGTTTTCTCACCCTGCTGCCGCTTTTTTTTTTAGCAGAGGATGAAGACTTGGCGATGCCTGAGGTTCCGACCGATGAGGCGGTGATGGAGCCGGTTATGGCATCTGAAGAAGAACAGAGGGACTCTGGAATGATTCCAGAATCTCCAATTGGTATAACTTTTTTCGCTTTCTCTTTTTTTTTTGCCTGCGACTTGATTTGCTAACATTTTTCTTGTCAGCTGACTTGCCACAGGATTCCGATGACTTTGAACCATCAATGGACGCAAATGTTGATGATGCTTCCGATGAGTTCATGGAGGAAGAGAGTGTTCCGCCGGTCGTCGAAGAAGGTACTTTGTAGTGATGACCCTGATGATTTTTTTTAACAGGATCATATTCATACCTTTTTGTGTTTCATTTGCAGGTTTTGAAGTGACAGAAGAGAGTCCATCGCTTTCTTCAGAACCAGAGCAAGGGATGCCAAAGGTCGATCCGGAGGTAGAGACTCCTACAACCAGTTCTGACGCGATAGAGGAGATACCTCGTGCTGAGATTCCTTCTCCAGTGGCTTCAAGTGGAAAGAGTTCTTTTCTTACTCTTCCAATGGGACATGACATGAGCAGCCGATCAACGGAGAAGGGTGAATCTTCATTCAGTTCGTCTCTTCAATTTGCGAAAAAGGTGCTGGCGCGGGTTTTGAGTTCTTGGATCGAGACTCTCTTTTCTGGACACCTGGATGCCGGATTTGGCATGATCCCACATGTACAGGAGATTCTCACTGATACCGAAGAGGTTGGTCTGGATGTCACAGGTGCCAGGGCGATCGTTGATAGGATCATTGCACTGGGTGACAAGTGGTTTGAGACCATGGATTTCCTGACGACCAATTCTTCAAGGAGATGTTCTTGGACCCTGCTGATAAGGCTAAATCTGACCTGAATGAGGCTACACAAAGCAAGAAGCAGCTAGTTCGGGAGAAGAACTTGGAAGAGCTAGCCATCATCGGATTGAGGCATGACCTTAACGTCCTTGATAGGGAAGTTGAGGAGGCCAGGAGACGTCTTGAGCATTTGAAGGCGTAAGTCGTTGCCAAGTGGGCTGCTATAACAGAGGCTCGTGACAGGGAGAGTGCTCTGATTCTCAGGGTTGCAGATGCCGGTCAAGTTCTTCAGAGGAGGACTCAAGAAAACGAACAATGGCAAACTGTTGGGGAAAAGCTTCCCGGTGTAAAAGAAGGGTTACGGCATTCGCCATCATCTCATGGCAAGTTCCTGAAGAAGCGTGCCTTGGAAACTCTGACGGCTGAGGCCAAAAGTTTGCTTGAGGAGCTGAAGCTTTGGCTGGAGACCATTTTTGGCTGAGCTCCTGATTTTTTGTATCAGAAACTATCATCTCTCTCTCTTATCTCCCCTTTTGTTTTGGTACCACATGTATTTTTTTTTTGGTACTTTTTTTTTTTTGTTTTCCCTACGCTCACTTAAATCTTTTTGTGATGAAAGCAATTGCTAAATGGGATTTCATCAAAAGCTTTGTCATTTTGTGAAAATCTTTTGTCAAATGATTGTTTTGGTAGGGGAAACGAATTTTGGCATGAAAGCTGGATTTTTGTGGCATTTGCAGCCAGTTTGGTGGCATTGATAGCCAATTTGTGGCATTTATAGCCGGTTTGGTGGCATTGATAGCCGGGTTTTTTTGAAAGCCAAGTTTTGGTTTGTCGGCGTGAAAGCCAATTTTTTGTGGCATTGATAGCCGGTTTGTGGCATTTATAGCCGGTTTTGACATGAGAGTCAGGTTTTTTTTTTTTTTTTTTTTTTGTGGCATTTATAGCCGATTTGGTGGCATTGATAGCCGGTTTTGGCAAAAGAGCCAGGTTTTTGGTTTTCAAAAATGTAAGTATCGGCTAAGAGTCGCCTCCCTGCTGAATGGTCTTGCAAGTATCGATGGAATGTCGCATCCTTGCTCATTCGGTTGCGAGTATCGATGGAATTTCGCCTCCTCGCGGATTTGGGTGCAAGTATCGATGGAATGTTGCATCCTTGCTTTTTTCAAAATATTTTGTTTTGCGGGTACTGACTTGATATCGTTTTCCCCTTGATTTTTGAAATTTGAGGTTTTCTCGAACCTTTGGGTTGTGGATATCAACTGATATGTTGCGTCTCCACGGTTTTAGGTTTTTTTCGAACCTTTTTTGAAATTTGGGTTGTGGATATCAACTGATATGTTGTGTCTCCACGTTTTTGGATTTTGCAAGTATCGACGAAATGTCGCTTCCCTGCGATTTTCGGTGCAGGTATCGATGGAATGTCGCATCCTTACTTTTTTCAAAAAAATTTTGTTTTGCGGGTACTTACTTTGATGTCGTTTCCCCACGATTTTTGAAATTTGCGGTTTTCTCGAACCTTTGGGTTGTGGACATCAACTGATATGTTGCGTCTCCACGATTTTAGAGGTTTTGGAAGTATCGAATGGGGTTCGCATCCTTCCGATTTTTGAGTTTTGCGAGTATCGACTAAGTGTCACTTCCCCGCGGTTTTTGAAAAACCATTTTTTTTGTTTAAAGACACGAGGGTCGTAAATTTTGACCTAAAACCATTTGGCGGTAAAAGGTAAGGTGGACTAGGGTGGAAATCCCTGAATCCGGATTTTTGTTTCAAACCATGAATTTTGGTTCAAGGATCGAAAGTTTTGGTCAAGTCAGGGAGAGGCTCCTAAACTTGGATTTTTTTGTTTTTGAACAATGAAACGGTAAAAGTAAGCATTGTTTTTGAATCTCTAGAAATTTTGACATTTGATATGAAAATTCTAAAGAGAGTGGGTTTGACGAGCGAGTACCTGAGAACAGGTTTTGGCCATACAAGCATTGCTCTTACCCAGTTGGGTAAGTCTTCAAGGGTAGTACCGCTTCAAGAACTTGCCATTGATGGGCAGCATACACCTGTCGCCTTCCATGTTTAGGAGGGCATATGCGCCGTTGGAGAAGACCTTGTCGATGACGTAGGGTCCCTCCCATTTTGGCTCAAACTTGCCTTTGGACTTGTGAGCGAAGACCATTGGTCTTTTTACCGCAAGAACCAAGTCACCCTTTTTGTAGGCGCGTTGCCTGACCTTTTTGTCAAAAGATCCTGCCATGCGTGCTTGGTAAAGTTCAATGCTTTGTCGAGCTTCGAGCCGTCTCTCGTCGAGATTGTCCAGCTCATGGAGTCGCAATTTGACATTGCTTTCTTGAGTCATGTCATTTTGTAGAGATACCCTCAGAGAAGGAATTTGTACCTCTAGGGGCACGACAGCTTCGCATCCATAGACCAAGGAGAATGGTGTGCTATGGGTTGGTCCTCGAACGGTGGTTCGATAGGCCCACAAGGCTTCAGACATCTTGTCGCTCCAGTCTCTTTTGTGACTAGAGACCATTTTCTTGAGGATTTTGCAGAGTGTCTTGTTGAAGGCTTCTGCTAATCCGTTTGCTGCAGGATTGTATGGAGTCGAAGGACAGCTTTGAATTTTTTATTTGTCGCAGAACCTGTAGAATCGATGATCCCGGAATTGTGGTCCGTTATCATGGATGAATCTTTTAGGTATGCCGAAACGACAAATGATGTTGGTGCGTAGGAATTGAAGGACTGATGAGGTCTTCATTTCGTTGAACGCAAATGCTTCTGACCACTTGGAAAAATAATCCGTTGCGGCGAAGATGAAGCGATGACCTTTGCTTGAAGGGGGAGAAATAGGACCTATGATGTCCATACCCCAGGCTTCGAAAAGCCACGAGATTGCTGTAGGGTGTAGCCATTCCGGAGGCATGTGAATGTAATCTCCGTGAACTTGGCATAGCTGGCAGCGTTTGGCAAATTGCATTGCATCAGCTACCATGGTAGGCCAATAGTAACATAACCTTTTTATCTGATCATAGAACTTAGGACCTGCCTGATGGGCTCCACAAAGACCAGCATGAACTTCTTTAAGTGTTTCTTCGGCCTCTTGTTGTGACAAGCAGCGTAGAAGTACTCCGTTGAAGGATTTCCTGTAGAGGATTTTTGAAGGAATATCCAAATGAAAGTTTGGGGCTCGCCTTTGGATGCTTACCCGTTCTTTTGGATCTTCAGGTAGGATTCCGAACATAGTGTAATCAATGAACGGATCCCTCCAGTCGCCGATTGAAGGTTGAAGGATAGAGATCCGACTTCCAACTACTCGGTGGCATTCAGCAACTACTTGGTGTGTGTTAAGAGGAGGGAGGATCCTTCTCTCGCACACTGTGATTTGCATGTTTTCCCCTTCTTGAATTGCCATAGATGCAGCAAGTCTAGCCAGGGCATCTGCACGGATGTTTTCACCTCTACGAATGTGGGTGATGTTGCAGATGTCAAACTTTTGCAGAAGTGATTGTGCCTTGTTGTAGTAAGGCAGCAGATCGGGCTTCCTGACTTCATATATCTGATTCATCTGGTTGACGACCAGTTGAGAGTCTCCAAAAGCTTCCAACATGGTGATGCCGGTTTCGAGGGCGAGTTCCAATCCAACAATCAGGGCTTGGTACTCAGCTGCATTGTTTGAACATGGTTCCAGTAGCGAGAAGGCATGTGGAATCATGTATTTGTCGGGGCTGACAAAGAGGATGCCGATTCCCGATATTTGCTTTCCTTTTTCATTTGTCCTGGTTGCACCGTCAAAGTACATGTCCCAGGAGGCATTTGGTGAGGAAGTCTCCACGTTGTAGACAGGTTCGTCTGGGAGATCATCTCTGAGTGGAGAATCTTTGGGCAATGGATGCTCTGCGAGAAAGTCTGCTAGAGCTTGGCCTTTGATTGCTTTTTGTGGCACATACCTAATATCAAATTGTGACAAGAGGACGGACCATTTTGCCAGTCGGGCATTGAGAGAACCTGCCTTTGTGACAAGGACCTTCAAGAGGTTGATCCTCGAGACGAGGTAGACTGTGTTGGAAAGCAAGTAGTGACGTAGCTTTTGTACGGCGAACATCACTGCAAGGCATTCCTTTTCGACTGGAGAGTAGCGATGCTCTGCACCTACTAACATGCGGCTGAGGTAGTATAGAGCAGCTTCTTTTCTTTCATCATTTTCTTGTGCAAGCAGAGCACCCAGAGAGTGATCAAGGGCTCTTGTGTACAAGATGAATGGTTTTCCGGTGGCAGGGGCAGCTAACACTGGAGGTTTGGTCAGGTATGACTTGATATCTTGAAATGCGGCTTCACAGTCGGAATCCCAGACAAAGTCTACACCCTTTTTCATCAATCGAGAGAATGGACGGCATTTCCCCGAAAGATTGGAGATGAACCGTCTGATGTAGGCCAATCTCCCTTGGAGCCCTTTTAATTCTCTCAAGGTTCTTGGAGAGGGCATTTCTAGAATAGCCTTGACTTTTATGGGGTCAACTTCTATTCCAGCTTTCCGAACAAGGAATCCGAGAAACTTACCCGACGAGATGCCGAAGAAGCATTTTAGAGGATTCATCCGCAGTTTGTGTTTGCGGAGTCGGAGGAAGACTTCCCGAAGATCTTTGAGATGGTCTTCTTTTCTTCTGCTTTTGACGGCGAGGTCATCAACGTAACATTCGACCGTCTTGTGCTGCATATCTTGGAATATTTTCATCATAGCCCTCTGATATGTGGCACCAGCATTTTTCAGACCAAATGGCATGACAGTGTAGCAATACACGCCAAATGGAGTCCGAAATGAAGTGTGCTTTTCATCTTCAGGATGCATCTTTATCTGATTGTAGCCAGAGAAGCCATCCATGAATGTCATTCGCTCGAATCCACAGGTATTGTCAATCATTACCTCTGGTATGGGGAGCGGGAATTCATCTTTAGGGCAAGCGCCATTCAAGTCTCTATAGTCAATACAGACTCTGATCTGCCCATTTTTCTTTGTCACGGGGACAATGTTGGCCAACCATTCTGGATGTTGTTCCTCACGGATGAAGCCGACGCTTTTGAGCTTATGAACTTCGTGTTCAATTTTATCCATCACATCGGGACGGAATCTTCTTTGGCCTTGTTTGACAGGCTTGATGTCTTTTTGAAGATTGAGTTTGTGGACTGCTACTTTGGGGTCTAAACCAGGCATTTCAGCGTAAGACCAAGCAGAACAATCAACGAACTCACGAAGAAAAGAGATATACTCGGGTAACTCGTCATCCTTTATATTCTTGTTTATGAATACAGGACGTGGGTTATCAGGTGTTCCCAAGTTTATCTTTTGAACAGGATCTTCTGTCGGAAGGTTCGAAGGTGTTTCCTCCGCAATATTTTCAGAGGCTTCCAACTCAACGAAACCTTCTGGAGTTTCAACTGCATTACCAGACCAAGGCTCTGTTCCTTTCCATGGATTTTCTTGATTGGTGATGTCCTCAAAGCTTGCTATGAGATAGTCCCAATTGCCTGTTGAGTCTGGTATTTCTTTTGGAGACGAGGGTTCTTCTGGGTCAGGATGCCACCCGTCTGTGTCATCGGGCGATTCCTCTTCATCATCAGAGAAATCGTACCAATTGGAGGAGCTTCCTGGATCTTTGTCAAACGACTCTTCAAAGAGATATCCAGGGAGATCGATGTCTTTATGGACTTGAGATGTTGAGGCTTGGTCGGTAAATCGACTTTTAAGCCTTTGTGTCAACTGTCTCAGGGGGGTATCAGGATCATACCCTAACCCATGTGAAGACTTTTCTACATATCCGTAGAGTCTCCAATCTTCCAGCTGGCTTTTGGTCAAGGCGGGCTCCAATGGCGTGAGAATACCGCGGCCTTCTCCCAAACCGACTGGGTTCTGAGCGTCAAAGCCCATTTTCTTCATGATAGCTTGTGCCACAGGACTATATAGAGATAGTTGAGGCATACCTTCGTTTTGGAAAGGTTCAAGCAAGGAACTTGATGAAGAAGCGTCCGATCTATGGAAGAAGATCGGCCTTTTCTTTGGTGATGTTGCCGGAACAACAAAGGTAGCAGACGTAGGATCTTCTACACAGCAGGTGTCTCCATCGGAGTGAGAGCAGGCTGAACTTGCTGAGTGTCAGCTTGGCTTGACGATGCATCGTCTTCTGGCTCTGAGTCCGAGTCTGTGTCTTGCATGATAGACACGAGAGAAACAACAAATTTGCCCCCAGACTTTTGTTTCGCCTTCTTCACTTTAGTCGTGATGACCAAAGGTTTTGAATTCTTGAGGGAGATGACGAAGGGAGATTGACTACTCTCTTCTAATTTGCCGGAGGGTTTGTTTTCTTCCGGTGATTTTTGAGGAGCCTTGCCTTTATCTTTCTGGAGATTTTCAGCAGGGGGTGCTATTTCCTCTTCTTCTTTTTCTCCTTCATACATCTGGGAGTCTGCAAAGTGGACTTCTTTACCTTTGAAGGGTTTTCTGTCCGCAAAGACATGATGCACCATGCCGTCGTCACCGACGAACTTGATGCATTGATGTAGAGTTGAAGGGACAACACCGTTCTCGTGTATCCAAGGACGTCCGAGAAGGATGTTGTAGCATGAGGGGGTTTTTATTGCATACACAGTGACCTCAGAGATAAGATCATCGATTTGCAATTTGAACCTGATTTTGCCGATAGGCCTTTGAGTACTCCCATCGTATCCAAAGATAGATACAGATGTGTGGCTTAGCTTGCTGGGTGGGATGCCCAACTCTTCGAGAGCCGAAGTGGAGATGAGGTTGAATGCAGAACCTGGGTCGACCTGAACTCTGTGTATAGGCATTTCCTTGATGTACCCTGTGAAGTACAAGGGTCGGTTGTGCTTTACTTCGCCAAGTAGGAGGTCGTCCTTTGTGAAGGCGATGGTTGCACTGGCTGCTTTTTGCACCGAGAGGCATTCAATGCATGATCCCTCAGTTTTCTTTTCTCCCTTTGAGGAAGTTTCAGAGTTTTTGACCCGGTAGTCCATTTCAATTTGGAGGACTTGGGGGCATGTTTGTCGACATCCTCATTCAGTTTTTGTAATTCTGACATGAGATTATCACGAGTGCGTGGAGACATTCGTAATAAATCCAGGATGTGCAGTCGTGCAGGTATGTGTTTGAAGTGCTCGATCAAATCATACTTGAAAGCCTCCTTAGGGCCTGCATGTTCATCATTGTTGCCACTGGGGGCGCTTACAACATCTTTTCCCGGAAGATTGGCTGTAATTTTTGTGGTAGTCCCGGCCCGAGCGGGTGCCTCTACCAACTTCGAGAGCTTCTTGAGAAGGGTCTTCGCTTGGAAGATTGTCCTCAAGATCAAGAGGCTGTCATTTCTCATTTACTGAGGATGCGTCTGCAGCAGAATTGCCATCCTCAGTGATTGTGTTGCATGGAGCATTTTCCGGGAGCAAGTCCTGAACAGCATCCAGCAGCTTTTCTTCTGTGTTGACTATTTCATCATCCTAAGCATCATTATCTGGGTTTTCTTCATGATGATCAGTCGGGAAGAATGTATATCCTCAAGTCACAGTCTCAGGAGAAGAAACCTGAGAGGGTGTCATCTCTGTGAAAGTCACGTGAGACGAGGTAGCTCCAGAGGATACATTGCTAGGCGTCGTCGGAGTATAGGTAATCTCATCAGACGACGCTTCAGAAGAGCTATAGTCCTGATATATTACATTACAGGAAGCTCTGATAGGAGATGTTGCCTGCTCGGAGTCAGACTCATCCTCGGATGTAAGAGGATCGTCTATCCAGCAATGTTCTCCATTTTCTGGAGTTAAGGGTGGATGTACCTGATTATCTTCAGGGACTTCAGGCTCTGGGTTGCGAGGAGGCTCGTTAACGCGATCTTGCTCTTGTTTTAGAGCGAGACGCTGCAAGATCCTTGCATATTCTTCAAGATCAGGCATGGGAGCCAGATCCTCTTCTTCGTCTTCTCCGTGTGGCTCAACATAGTTGATTTCCACTGGAGCAATGACAGGTGCTGGGTTAACAGCATCTTCTTGTGCAGCCACTTGATCTTCTTCATCATCAGACCAGGATCCTTGTGGTTGCAAAGGGTTATACCAGATTACTGGCATAAGGTGAGTTTCAGGAACCCATTCTTCATCGGAGAGATATTCTCCAGTTTCAAGGGATTCCTCCCACTCATCGGTGTAGCCGGACTCGAATCCATCATCGGTGTCACTGGATTCGTATCCCTCCATGGAGAATCCGACTACTAAATTGCAAGAGTATGATACCCCCTGCGTGGCTTCTTCTCTGAATTGAGGTGGCATGAAATCACTGAGAGTGAGTTTTCTTACCCCCTTTGAGGTTTTGGGAAGAGATTCTTCCATCGTCCTGAGTGAAGCAGTGGAAGAAGTTTCTGCTCTTTCAAGGACTCCTTGTTTTGGTTGAGACTTCTGCTGCTGTTTGAGCTTGCGGAGCTGTCTCTTGACTTGCCTTCGCTGCTGAGCGGTTGGCTTTGTTTTGACGATCTCCCAATTTTCATCATCTAGGAGATCGGGATGCACCCATATAGGTTGTCCATCTGATGTTGGATAGGGAACCAATTCTTGGGACTCTTGAGCCATTTTTATCATCTTGAATGAAGTAGTGATCTTCTCCTTCGGTGACTTTGAAGTTTGCCGACATGACACCATGTTGACAGAGGCGGGGCCATAGTTTTTATCAAAGGTTATGACTCCGTTTTTCCACATCTCATTGATCTTCTCTCTCACAACGAAGCATTGATTGAGTGGATGTGAGATCATCTGATGGTATGGACAGTATCGGGGATCATTGGTTTTGCCAACGTCTCCCGGTCTTTTGGGCTCTGGCAAAATGAGTTTGCCATTTGCTAGGAGAGCCTCAAAGATTTCTTCAACATCTTCATCGAACGGATATTTCTTTTCTACACATTCTTTGAAGGCATCAGAGAGTTCAGGCCTTTTACCTGCAGTTTTGTTTTTAAGTTTCTTTGGCTGCTGAGGAGCTGACTTAGTCTGCACATTGAGAACCTCCTTTTTCTTTGGTTTTGAGGTTGTAACAGCAGTCGGCTCTTTCTTTGATGATTTCTGACTGTTGAGGTCTTTGATCACCATTTCAGCTTCCATGGAAGCTTCGAGGAGTTCCCCCAGGTTTTTTGATTTGTTGCCGATGATCATGGAGCGGATTTTTGCTCTCATATTGTTACGGCAGATGTCGACCAGCGACGCTTGTGGCAGCACATTTGAGCATTTGTACGCCATTGCCTTCCATTTGTGAATGAAGTCTTATGTTGACTCATTCTCTCCCTGTTTTAGGCTGCAGAGTTGAGCCATAGTAACAGGATGATCCTCACCTTGGAAGTGGGTCAGGAAGCGTGTCTCGAGCATAGCCCAGTTCTGAATGGAGTTCTCCGGCAGAGTGGAGTACCAATCAAAGGCTGTACCTTTTAGGGTACTTGCGAAGAGGCGAATCCTGAGGGCATCTTGATCCGCAATAGCTCCCGTCAGGATCTTGAAGTGGATGACGTGCTGTCTGGCTGATCCTTTCCTCGTATATGTTTGGAGAGTAGGATGTTTGAATTTTGTGGGGAACGGGACCGAGTCCATCCATAAAGGATATGGTGGCTTGATCCCATTCTCCTTGAGTATATCCTCTTCTTTTGCTTTGGCGAGGATACTGTCTACGTCCTTTTTGGTAAGGGCGCGTGACTCATTTTCTTCACGATTTTCCTCGTTATTGCGATGATTCGGAGGAGGCTCATTGTTCACCTGATTTTGGACAACAAGGAGAAGGTTTTCCATCAGAGTTTCAATCCTCTGCTGGCCTTGTTCCAACTGCTGGATGCGTGTGAGCGCATCATCTTGAGGTGGATTCTGAGGTGGTGGCTCAGAATTTGTAACCAGGACGTTCATTCCTCGGGATTCAAACGAAGAAACCGTCCTGGTGACTGAGCTGGGGCTCATTCTTTTTTATGACGAGCTTGATGAAGGATTACTCTCCCATCCTTGGCTTGAAGGGGCAGGAGATTCTTCAGGATGTCTTCGTGTACTGGTGACGCTACGGGTCACCGGACGTCGGACATGGATTTTTGGTGCTGACTTTTGGCGTCTTCTGGTTTTTTCAACCATATGGACGGCAGCAACTTGGTCGGGTCTTTCTTTTTCGACCCATTTGTGGGAGACTTGAAGTGTAGGAGGCTGGGTCCGTTGCTTCTCTAGTCTCTTTTGTAGATATGACGCACGGCGGCGTGCTCGACGAGCGGCTTGAGCTTCGGTCAGCTCTGGCTGGGCTCTGACGATGAAGGATGTGCTCCCTCGGGTGCAGCAGCCGAGCCTGTCTTCTTTGTAGCTAGGCAAGGACAGGATCCGGACCCGGTCCTTTGCCTGTTGCAGCGAAGCTTTGAATTTTTCAAGTTCGGCCCTTGTAGAGATAAAGGGTCGAACCGAAGGAGTGTAGGCCTTAGCAGGTGCTTGTAGAGGCCTGGTGATGCATGATCTGATTTTGGGCCTGTAGGAACAAGCCGGCTCATGCTGGGTTGACTTGGGAGTCAGGTTGGAGATAGGTCTCTCCTCTTTCATGTAGGCAAGAGGGTAGAACTGGTTCTCCTTGAGTGGGGCCAGGTATGCTGGCTTGGTGGAGGTTTGAGACCTTCTTTGTTTTGGGGAAGGTCTTGGGGACCAAGTCTTAGGGTAGACCTGGTTGGTTGTTGGTTGAGGTTTCGCGGGGGTGCCGCGGGCTTCGGGTTTTTGGGCGCTCGCCTTTGGTGTCACGGGAGTGACACGTTGAGAGGCGATCTTCTGCTTTTTAGCAGGCGCAGCTTGTTCTTCGGGAAGTGGGAATGGTCCCAGCGTCCCAAAGAAGATAGTCCGAGGAGTCGAGGTCGACCCGAAGTTCGGAGAGTTGCCGAGGGAGTTGACGCTTCGGCAGCTGACAAGGAGCTTATGAGTGCGCGCGCTTTGCTTCTGTTGAAGCATGAGTTGGTGCTTGTTCTCATCGAAGGTGATGATCAGTGAAGCTGCCATTGTTAGTTTCAAAATTTCTGAAACAAGACCACATCCATTAGTAATCACAAGAATATGATGATCATAAATGGGGAATTCTATGATTTTGTCTTTTCAAATCGCTCAAGGGACATGACCCAAGCAATATGAAGAAGGCAAAAAGCCATAGAAGGTACAATTGTTCTGGTAGCAAGTATGGTGAGCCCAGAATGAGCGTTCCAGTGACTGCTAGAAGCAATTGTAAACCTAAATTCGACTTATCGAGAAGCAGGGCTTGCTCGAGGTAAGACAAATATAAGGTTGGAGTTACAAATGTGCCGGTCGCAAATACAGTATACCCTGAAAGGGCGTACCAGTATTGCTAGGCACAAATGTTGGAAATCGCATCCATGAGATGGGATTCTCTATTTTGAAAGGTCAGAAATGGATTCGTCAAACAGAGCAGGTGGCATTCCGACTCAAATACGGGCTCAACGATTTCCGCGAGCGCCAGTACTCAGAAGGAAAGAGACCACAATTTCAGATTGGTTCCATCAAGGAGAGCAAATGGTATTCCAATCTAAACACGGTCTCGGCGATTTCCGCGAGCGCCAGTGCTCAGAAAAGAAGAAACCAAAATTTCTCAGATCTGAAATCAAAAGTGACGAGTTTTTGAAGATTTTTTTTTTGAAATGATTTTTTTTTATTTTATTTATTTTTATTTTTTGATTTTTTTTTAAAAAATATTTAGCTGTCGGAGAAGCGAAGTTAGGCCAAATGACTCCGAAATGGCCCGAAACTCCTTGTGTACTCCTCCCTTGGCTGTCTTGAAGGATCTTGCAGTTTTTGTTTGATTCTGACAAGATTTGATTTTTTGGAGAAGTTGCATTGCCTATTTATGGCAGGTTACGACTTAATGCAGCTTTCTTGATGTTGAAGAGGCAAAGTGACATTTTTGGTGTCAACATGACGTACCCCGTAAAGTACAAGGGTCGATTATGCTTTGTTTCGCCTAAGAGGAGGTCATCCTTGTCGAAGGCAATTGTTGCACTTGCTGCCTTTTGTACCGAGAGGCATTCATTGCTTGATCCCTCAGTTTTCTTCCTTTCTCCCTTTAAGGGAGTATTTGATTTTTTGACCCTATAGTCCATTTCAATTTGTAGGACTTGTTTGGCATGTTTGTCGACATCCGCATTCAGCCTTTGTAATTCTAAAATGAGACTATCACGAGTTTGTGGAGACATTCGTAATAAGTCAAGGATGTGCAGACGTGCAGGTATGTGTTTGATGTGCTCAATCAAGTCGTACTTGAAAGCCTCCTTCGAGCCTGCATTTTCATTATTATTGCCACTTGGGGCGCTTACATCTTGCTTTCCCGAAGGATTTACATAAGAACAAGAGGGTTGATTGTAATTTTTATGGTAATCCCGGCCAGAACGGGTACCTCCACCAACTTCAAGAGCCTCTAGAGAAGGGTCTTCTTTTGGAAGATCGTTCTCAGGATCAAGAGGTTGATGCTTTGCTAAGGACGTCTCTGTAACAGCATTGGCGTCTTTAGTGATTGTGTTGCACGGAGCAATTTCCGGGAACAAGTCCTGAACAGTAGCCGGCAACTTTTCTTTATTAGCCCAGACATCGCCCGTGAGATAGGGTATCTGGGACCAGTTGACTGAGTTTTCATTGAAGAAGATTTCATTGGCAGAAGTTTCTTCAAGATGATCAATCGGGGGAGGCTTGAATTCCGATGTCACACGCTCAGGAGACGAGGGCTGAGAGGATGTTATCTCAGTGGAAGTCACCTGAGAGGATGTAGCTCCGGAAGATACGCTACCGGTTGGGGAGTACGTGTCTTCGGAAGCTTCAAAGGCACTGTCGTCCTGAGCTATTGCATTGCAGGTTATCCTGACAGGAGATGCCCCCAGTGTAGACTGTTGGGAATCAGACTCATCCTCAGATGTAAGAGGATCAACGATCCAACTGTTTTCTCCATTTTCAGGAGTTAAGGGAGAAAGTTCCCGCTGATTTTCAGGGACTTCCGGTTCTGGATCATGACGAAGATTGCTGCGATCCTGCTCCTGCTCTATGGCAAGATGTTGCAAGATTCTTGCATATTCTTCAAGATCAGGCACGGGAGCCAAATCTTCTTCGTCATTTGCTCCTTGTGGTTCACCAATGTTGGGTTCCACCGGAGCATTGTTTGGTGCTGGATTGACAGCGTTTTCTTGAACAGGGTCCTGGTCTTCTTCATCATCAAACCAAGATCCTTGTGGTTGTAATGGGTTATACCAAATTACTGGCATAAGATGAGACTCGGGAATCCATTCCTCGTCGGAGAGGTATTCTCCTGTTTTAAAGGATTCTTCCCACTCATCGATATCACTGGCAGTATTACCGGACTCGTATCCATTCATGGAGAATCCAACTACCGAGTTGCAAGAGTATGATGCCCCCTGCACATTTTCATTTTTGTATAGAGGTGGCATGAAATCATCAAGAGTGAAATTTCTTACTGCCTTGGAGGTTTTGGGAAGAGATTCTTCCATCGTCCCTAGTGAAGCAGTGGAAGAAGTTTCTGCTTTTTCAAGGACTTCTTGTTTTGGTTGAGACTTCTGCTGCTGTTTGAGCTTGCGAAGTTGTCTCTTGGCTTGCCTTCGCTGCTGAGCGGTCGGCTTTGTTTTGACGATCTCCCAATTTTCATCATCTAGGAGATCGGGATGCACCCATATAGGTTGTCCATCTGATGTTGGATAGGGAACCAATTCTTGGGACTCTTGAGCCATTTTTATCATCTTGAATGAAGTAGTGATCTTCTCCTTCGGTGACTTTGAAGTTTGCCGACATGACACCATGTTGACAGAGGCGGGGCCATAGTTTTTATCAAAGGTTATGACTCCGTTTTTCCACATCTCATTGATCTTCTCTCTCACAACGAAGCATTCATTGAGTGGATGTGAGATCATCTGATGGTATGGACAGTATCGGAGATCATTGGTTTTGCCAACATCTCCCGGTCTTTTGGGCTCTGGCAAAATGAGTTTGCCATTTGCTAGGAGAGCCTCAAAGATTTCTTCAACATCTTCATCGAACGGATATTTCTTTTCTACACGTTCTTTGAAGGCATCAGAGAGTTCAGGCCTTTTACCTACAGTTTTTGTCACGACCCCAAACCCGGGGTCCGTGAATTGAGAGTTATGTTTCTCCCAAGATCCGCGTGTGTGAGGATTACAAATTCATTCCAACACACTCTGAATATTTAGCGGAAGCTTTTATGGTGTTGCGACTCGGAGTCCGTGGCCATTGGATTCCGCACCGCACTTAACCCAAGCATATACTCATCTTATCAATGATCCATCTCAGACTGGAATAAACTATCACAATAAAAGTACAGAGCTGACAGTAACAGGATATTACATTCCCATATATGTTCAAGTTACAAATAACAATGTGTATTAATTACAAATCCCAAGAAAAAGGCTAATAGAAGCCATACAAGGAAACAAGCTAATGATTACTACCCATATGTGACGTAATACCGATGTCAAACTCAATGTCTACATGACATAGCCGACAAACAACCTGTAAGCTCATGGCTCCACCGCCAACACGTACACTCATCTCGGGTGAAGAAATCTGAACCTGAGTACCAAAGTAGTGGGTCAGACACGACGGTCTGGCAGGTGGGTGAATAGATGCAACAATATACTGAACGATAAAACATGTAATAAATCATGCTGTCTGATCAAAATTGTACATAATTACAATGCATAGGAAATCAGGAATCTCTTGGCAAAATCCTATATTCATATAAAACGGATATGAAACATAAATATTTGACAAAACATGTATTCCTTTAAAGCATGTATAAAACATGAACATTTCACAAATCTGGAACTCATTTAAAGCATGTATAAACAGTAAACATTTTACAAATCTGGAACTCATTTAAAGCATGTATAAACAGTAAACATTTTACAAATCTGGAACTCATTTAAAGCATGTACAAATAGTAAACATTTTACAAATCTGGAACTCATTTAAAGCATGTACAAATAGTAAACATTTTACAAATCTGGAACTCATTTAAAGCATGTATAAACAGTAAACATTTTACAAATCTGGAACTCATTTGAAGCATGTATAAACAGTAAACATTTTACAAATCTGGAACTCATTTGAAGCATGTATAAACAGTAAACATTTTACAAATCTGGAACTCATTTAAAGCATGTATAAATAGTGCACATTGATTAAGAAAAGACGTGATCAATATAAAGTAGGACGGGTATCAAGGATCGGGAACTATCAAGATGGCAACCACACAAAGCTAAATCGTCTATCACCGAAGTGATAGAGCAAGCATATCAAGGCGTTGACCTCAGTCACCGAAGTGAGGAGGAACAACGAAATACATATACATATATACTATATACTAGACATGACCACGGTAGCGAGCCGGGCATCAGGAACCACAGTAGCAATCTGCGGTATCAGGACCCAAACTGCAGTTGGCAAGACAAGAGGGGGATCACCTAGTCAGTGGATCAGACTAACAAGGTATCCAAGCTTAGTGGTGCCGACTCATAGGTTATATGCAAGTAATTAAAACAAGTACATGTATGCATGTTCTCTTTTTGGCTCATGGGCTCACACTACAAAGCTCTGGCCCCATATTGCCTCAAGGTTTTATTCTCAAAATAATAATCCTTTTGGCTCATGGGCTCGCACTACAAAGCTCTGGCCCCATCTTACCTCAAGGTTTTGTTCTCAAAATAATAATCCTTTTGGTTCATGGGCTCGCACTACAAAGCTCTGGCCCCATCTTACCTCAAGGTTTTGGCTTATGAATCATGTACAAGAAATCAGGTCAAATAAATACATATGACGGGACGAGATGCTCATAAGGACAAAAGCACATCTGTATAGGTCGGGCATGTACGAGCTAGCAACAATGCTAAAAACATGAATTTCAGTACTGTCGGCAAGTCTAGTCATAAAACACGGGATTTAAAATGCACAAGTGAAATTCGGTTCGCATTAAAGTATGAATGGATCTTCTCATATTCTCCGGGCTAAGTGTTGAAAGTCCAAGATTTGAATCAATGTAAATAGGGTCCCGTATGTTAGGTTGATATACATTTGGTACTCTTTTAAGAATTGAAAACATTCCGGGGCCTTATACACATTGACAAATTTAAAAGACCTAAACACAAAGTCATAAAGGGACTTCTTCTACCATATGATTCCTCCAAAGGAATTGATTCAGATTGGGGTTTGATCAGTTCGTCAGTTGTCTGTCGGTCGGCCGAGGTGGGTGTGTCGGCTAGCCGACAGATGTATGTCGGTCGACCGACGTTGAGGTCTCGGTCAGCCGACAGATGACTGACACAGATTTTGGCAAAATTGCAGCTTGCTGTTATTTGAGCCGACAGGTTGTCGGTTGGCTTTCGGTCGACCGAACAGGGAGTTCGGTCAGCCGACAGCTGACCGACAGATGTCCTGCTGGAAATCTGATCGAAAACTCGTCTCTGGAATTGAGACCGACAGAACTCGGTTAGCTGTCGGTCGACCGAAGTGGAGACTTCGGTCAGCCGACATCTGACCGACAGCTGACCGACGCACACGGTCAGGTCAGTTTCGAGTCAGATTTCTGCTGCCTTTCTTCCCTTATTCACATACGACCTGGGCACCCTTCCTTGTACATTTTGAGGGTTTCAAAACCTCATTCAAGCCCATTAAATCTACCAATACAATCACCCCAATCAACCCCTTTCCATCCACATGCAATCTCATCCAATCTTCCCTCAAATCCTTCCCTTCCATTCGCAATCAACCAAAGAAATCCATTCCAATCATAAATTAAATTTTCAATCAAAGGCTATGACATTTTTAATATGAACAAGAAAGGAATAGACTAACAATATGCATTTCTAGATCAAGGTGAATCATAAGAAAACATGAATAGTGAAAATGTGAAACATCAATGTATGAAATAGGAAAACCACATTTCTCATAAAACATGTAAATATCAAATCATCCACTTGCCTCGGGTCCAACGCTAATCAAATCAACCACTAATCACTTCTCCAAGCTATAAATCACCAATCTAAACAAAACCCCCAAAAGAAAACCCATCTTAGAACCCTAAAATGGCAAAACCAAATCAAAACAAAAGGAAAGCCTCCAATAATCAAAACAAAGCTTCTTAAAGGCTAGAAAAACACAAATCCAAAAGATTACAAGGATTCCTTACTTGGAAGTTCTTCAAAAAGCAAGAGGTTGCTCAAAGGAAATCTTGAAAAGCTTGGTTTTCTTCAAAAATGGTGTCAATGGATAGCTCTTGAGATGAGGATGAAAATGGTGGAGTCTAATCTCGGTTTGGCATTGTTTGGTGGTGCTATGAGATGGAGGAAGCAAGAAAGGGATGGAGAAAGCCATGGCTGCTGGGCTGCTCCTCTCTTAGAAATTAGGTCAAGGAAGAAGAGAAGAGAAGAGGTGGGTTCCTTTTATAACAAAGGGGAGATGGGTCCCACAACTTAAAACATTTGCCGGGCTAGAAACATGCATTTCGGGACCTCAAATCGATTCGACGAAGAAGACAAAGTTGTTCGTTGAAATAACTACTTTCCAAAAAGTATATTTTCCCCAATTTCTGGAATTTTCGAAATTTATGGACAGATTTAGTGAAAATTGTCATTTTTGCCCTTTTTCTCGAAAAACGCAATTTCTGAGTATTTATTCAAGATGGTCAAAACATGAAAGTTGTTTGTAACAACAAAATGGGTCAAAAGGAATAAAATTTGGAATTTTTAGAAACCAAATATAAATTCTCACAAAAATACAATTTACAAGGGTCGGGTCAAAACAAAGTCAACGTCTTTTAAAATTCTCCAAAGTTATGAAAAATCTATTCAAACTCAAAAACTCAACCAAACAATCACTAAACCCATCGAGAAACCAAATCATGATTAAAACCACACTAACCAAGAAATTAGGGGTCGGGTTCTCACAGTTTTGTTTTCAGGTTTCTTTGGCTGCTGAGGAGCTGATTTAGTCTGCACATTGAGAACCTCCTTTTTCTTTGGTTTTGAGGTTGTGACAGCAATCGGCTCTTTCTTTGATGATTGCTGACTGTTGAGGTCTTTGATTACCATTTCAGCTTCCATGGAAGCTTCGAGGAGTTCTCCTAGGTTCTTTGATTTGTTGCCGATGATCATGGAGCGAATTTTCGCTCTCATATTGTTACGGCAGATGTCGATCAGCGACGCTTGTGGCAGTACATCTGAGTATTTGTACGCCATTGCCTTCCATTTGTGAATGAAGTCGTATGTTGACTCATTCTCTCCCTGTTTTAGGCTGCAGAGTTGTGCCATAGTAACAGGATGATCCTCACCTTGGAAGTGGGTCAAGAAGCGTGTCTCCAGCATAACCCAATTCTGGATGGAGTTCCCCGGCAAAGTGGAGTACCAATCAAAGGCTATACCCCAGAGAGGTATTCTCATGTTTCAAGGGATTCTTCCCACTCATCTATATCACTGGCAGTATCACTGGATTCGTATCCATTTATGGAGAATCCAACTATCGAGTTGCAAGAGTTGTCCCTAGTGAAGCTGTGGAAGAAGTTTCTTCTTTTTCAAGGACTTCTTGTTTTGGTTGAGAATTCTGCTGCTGTTTGAGCTTGCGGAGCTGTCTCTTGGCTTGCCTTCGCTGCTGAGCGGTCGGCTTTGTTTTGACGATCTCCCAATTTTCATCATCTAGGAGATCGGGATGCACCCATATAGGTTGTCCATCTGGTGTTGGATAGGGAACCAATTCTTAGGATGCTTGAGCCATTTTAATCACCTTGAATGAAGTAATGGTCTTCTTCTTTGGTGATTTTGAAACTCGCCGACATGACACCATGTTGACAGAGGCGGGGCCGTAGTTTTTATCAAAGGTTATGACTCCGTTTTTCCACATCTCATTGATCTTCTCTCTCACAACGAAGCATTGATTGAGAGGATGTGAGATCATCTGATGGTATGGACAGTATCGGGGATCATTGGTTTTGCCAACATCCCCCGGTCTTTGGGCTCTAGCAAAATGAGTTTGCCATTTGCTAGGAGACCTCAAAGATTTCTTCAACATCTTCATCGAACGGATATTTCTTTTCTACATGTTCTTTGAAGGCACCAGAGAGTTCAGGCCTTTTACCTGCAGTTTTGTTTTCAGGTTTCTTTGGTTGCTGAGGAGCTGACTTAGTCTGCGCATTGAGAACCTCCTTTTTCTTTGGTTTTGAGGTTGTAACAGCAGTCGGCTCTTTCTTTGATGATTTCTGACTATTGAGGTCTTTGATCACCATTTCAGCTTCCATGGAGGCTTCGAGGAGTCCCCCCAGGTTCTTTGATTTGTTGCCGATGATCATGGAGTGAATTTTTTCTCTCATATTGTGACGACAGATGTCAACTAGCGACGCTTGTGGCAGTACATCTGAACATTTGTACGCCATTGCCTTCCATTTGTGAATGAAGTCGTATGTTGACTCATTCTCTCCCTGTTTTAGGCTACAGAGTTGAGCCATAGTAATAGGATGATCCTCACCTTGGAAGTGGGTCAGGAGGCGTGTCTCCAGCATAGCCCAGTTTTGGATGGAGTTCTCCGGCAGAGTGGAGTACCAATCAAAGGCTGTACCTTTTAGGGTACTTGCAAAGAGGCAAATCTTGAGGGCATCTTGATCCGCAATAGCTCCCGTCAGGATCTTGAAATGGATGACATGCTGTCTGGCTGAACCTTTCCCAGTATATGTCTGGAGAGTAGGTTGTTTGAATTTTGCAGGGAACGGAACCGAGTCCATCCATAAAGGGTAGGGTGGCTTGATCCCATGTTCCTTCAATGTATCCTCTTCTTTTGCTTTTGCTAGGATATCGTCCACGTCCTTTCTGGTAAGGGCGCGAGACTCATTGTTTTCTGCATTGCCCTCGTCATCTTCCTGATTCAGAGGGGTTTCATTGTTAGGTGGCGGACGCTGTAAAGTGAGAATGAGGTTTTCCATCAGAGCCTCAGTTCTCTGTTGTCCTTGCTCCAACTGCTGGATGCGTGTGGTTACATCGTCATGCTGTGGAGGCGGCTCAGAACTTGTAGCCAAGACGTTCATCCCTCAGGATTCGAACGAAGAAATCGTCCTGGTGATTAAGCTGGGGCTCATTTTTCTGGATGAAGAATCTGAGGAGTGGTTACTCCGATGTTCTTGGCTTAGAGGAGTGGAAGATTCTTCCACATGTGTTCGTGTCCGAGAGACGCTGCGAGTCACTAGACGTCTAACACTGATTTTCGTTGCTAACTTCTGGCGTTTTCTGGTTTTGCCAACCATATGAACAGCAACGAATTGGTCGGGTCTTTCTTTTTCGACCCATTTGTTTGAGACGTGGAGAGTAGAACACTGGGTTCTTTGTTTCTCGAGTCTCTTTTGTCGAAATGCAGTGCGGCGACGCATACGACGAGCAATTTGAGCTTCAGTCAGCTCTGGCTGGGCTCTGGCGATGAAGGATGTAGTCCCTTGTGCGTAGCAGCCGAGTTTGTCTTCTTTGAAGCTTGGCAAGGACAGAATCTGGATGCGGTCCTTTGTCTGTAGCAGTGAAGACTTGAATTTTGCAAGCTCAGCCCCTGTTGAGATGAAGGGTCGACTCGTGGGAGTGCAGGCTTCAGCATGTTTTTGTATAGGCCTGACAATGCAGGATTTGATTTTAGGCTTGTAGGAGCAAGCCAGCTCATGATGATTTTGTTTGTTTTTTGGACGGAGGGTAGGTTTCTCCTCTTTCATATAAGAGATAGGGTAGAACCGATTCTCCTTGAGAAGGGCCAAGTATGCTGGCTTTGCAGATGTTCGGGACCTCCGTTGCTATGGTGAAGATCTCGGAGACCAAGTTTTGGTGTAAACCTGGTTTCTTGTGGGTTGAGGGTTCGTGGGAACGCCACGGGCTTTAGGCTTCTTGGTGTTCGCCCTTGGTGCCATTTTAGTGACATGTTGCGGGGCGGTTTTCTGCTTCTTGGCAGGTACGGTTTCTTCTGCGGGAAGTGGGAATGGTCCCAGCGACCCGAAGACGATGGTCCGGGGAGTTGAAGTTGACCCGGTGTTTGGAGAGTTGTCGAGGGAGATGACGCTCCGGCAACTGGCAGGGCGCTTATGCTTGTTTTGCTTATCTTGAAGCATAAGTTGATACTTGTTCTCATCGAAAGTGATGGTCAGTGAAGCTGCCATTGTTAGTTTTGGAAAACTTCTTAAACAAGACCATATCCATTAGTAATCACAAGAATATGGTGATCATAAATGGAAAATAACTATGGTTTTGGCTTTTCAAATCACTTGAGGGGACATGGCCCAACCCAAGGACGATGAAGAAGGCAAAAAGCCATAGAGGATACAATTGTTCTAAAATGCAAGTATGGTAGGCTCAGAGTGAGCGTTCCAGTGACAGATAGAAGCAATTGTAGACCTTAATTCAAATTATCGAGAAGCAAGGCTCACTCGAGGTAAAATGATATAAGGTTGGAGATACAAATGTGTCGGTCGCGAATACAGTAGACCCGAAAGGGCGTACTAGCACCGCTAGGCACAAATGTTGCAAATCGCATCCTTGGAAAGGACACGGGATGGGATTTTTTTGAAAGGTCAAATTTGGGTTCATAAAGGAGAGCAAATGGTGTTCCAATCCGAACAAAGGCTCAACATTTCTGCCAGCGCTAAATTCAGAAGGGAAGGAACCATAATTTCTCGGATGTGAATCCAGTAATGACGGAAGTTTTTTTTTTTTGAAAGGTCAAGATTGAATTCACCGAAGAGAGCAAATGGTGTTCTGTTTCGAACAAAGGCTCAACATTTCTGCGAGCGCTAAATCCGAAACGGAGGGAACCAAAATTTTTCAACTCTGAATTCAAAAGTGACGGAAGTTTTTTTTGAAAGGTCAAGATTGAATTCATCGAAGAGAGCAAATGGTGTTTCGTTTCGAACAAAGGCTTAACATTTCTGCGAGCGCTAAATCCGAAAGGGAAAGAACCAAATTTCTCAACTCTGAATTCAAAAGTGACAGAAGTTTTTTTTTTTTTTTTGAAAGGTGCACATAGGTTTCCAATTCGATCTTATGAAACCTTAGTAGATAGATCAGCCCCCAGGTAAGGGTAGGATTACTTAATGAACCCGTTTGGAGGACCTTTGCCTCGAACAGTCTAACTGTCTCCACACTCTGGACAAGGCTTTTCTTAAATCCACTTTGGTCAAAGAACGCAACTGGGGGAACCTTAGTGTTTTTTTTTTTTTGAAAGATTTTGTTTTATGAATTCATCGAAGAGAGCGAATGGTGTTCCAATCCGAACAAAGGCTCAACATTTTTGCGAGCGCTAAATCCGTAAGGGAAGGAACCAAGGTTTCTCAAATTTGAATGCAAAAGAGAGAAAACTAATTTTTTTTTTTGAAATTATAATTTTTTTTTTGGAAATCCCAGTTGGACTCATCAAAGAGAAAAGATGGCCCAATCCCCGATATGAACGATAGCTGCGAACATTTCTGTGAGCTATCAAGTTCAAGGAGGAGAGGATCAAAATTTCTCAAAAGTTGAATCTTGAGAAAGAGAGATCATTTTTTTTTTTTTTGAAAGAGTTTGAAATGAAGGTGTTTTTTTTTTTTTTTTTTAAAAAAATCCCAATTGGACTCATCAAAGAGAAAAGGTGGCCCAATCCCCGATATGAATGATAGCTGCGAACATTTCTGTGAGCTATCAAGTTCGAAGAGGGAAGGATAAAAATTTCTCAAAGTTGAATCTAAGAAAAGAGATCAGATTTGTTTTTTTTTGAAGTGAGAAAGAACAAATGAAATCCCATCTCATGTTTTTTTTTTAGATGCAAGAAGCAACATGGGCCACCAACTAGAAAGGAGCCAAGTGATCAAAGCATCACGTTCTCAAGTCAACGTGTCCCACCGAGTGTGCCAACTTGATGGACCCGAAAGAAATCTTCCGTCCTCTCCTTCCACACCCTGGGGGCTGACCTGGGTCTCAACAGAGGAGGGAAAATCTCGGGCATCAACATTTTTGTACGGGTATGCCAGATTTACTTTCTGCTTGGAATTTGGAATGGTGATAATCTGGAGATTCACCTTCACAAGTGGAAAGGAAATCAATCCTTTTTTCTAACTTTTCAAATTGCATTAGTATTAAGAAAAGAGACAAGTTTTTAGAATGCCGTAAGAGGCGTTTTGTTTGTTTGCCGTGAAAGGCGATTTTACAAAACTCATCAAATATGAAAGACAAGAATTGTGATTTCTTTTTGTCTATTTAAGAAATACAAACTACAATAGAAAAGGAAGAAAATGGATCTAACTTCTCAGGAGATTGTGGGGACACGTTGAGATCGACGGTCGCAAGTCATGTATGGACTTCGCCATCGTCCTTCAAATGAGAAAATGTGATGCTTTGATTCTTTGGCTTGGCTCCTAACCTCAGTTTTTTAAAGGACAAGAACCAAGAGAAGGTCCTATATCCAATGAAAAACTGAGTAAACGGGTTGAAAAGCCGCATTTAGGCCATGTTGGAGAAGGAGGAGGCCTTGGGGGGGTGGCCCCCCAAGGGACGTTGATCACCTTGTGGTGCTTCCGGGAGCAAAGTAGCAGAACTACGTCTCTCTCTTGGATTTTCTGGATTTTCAGAGCTTGCACTTGGGATCTCTTTTCATCATGCTTTCTTCTTGGAATGGACCTCCTTTTATAGGCTTTTGGTAGCCATGAGGTGTTTATTGGCATTGATGGCCATGATGAAAGAATTGATGAGGAGTTACAAGTTGATTTTGTAACTCCTTTTTCAAGGCTTGTGATTGGCCGATGAAGGTAGTGGGCTTTTAATTGTCTTTATGCTTCATGATGATGGGAGTTTCATGAGTTTAATGCCATGATTACTCAGATTTGTAACTCCCAAATGCTTGAATCTGATTGGGCCGCCCAAAATAATGAGTTAATGACCGTATTAATGGGTCAATTAACGACATTAAGTGGTTGCCAAGGCATGTGAAGAGTCGCGGGCCGTGCTGCGCCTTTTGAGATTCTTCTTGCGATCATCACGGGTGGATCCACGCATTATTTGATGTCGGATTGTGATGCAATTTCAGACATTGATTGATGTTGGCGGGCCGGTGACGTCTGTCTTGTCGATTTCACGATCGGTCGGACAGAAAGTACACTTTCTTGGTCAGCCGGTTGGTGATCTTGAGGCGATCGGTGATGATTTCATGCTTTTGACAGCGGATCCGAGATGTCGACGAAGATCAGTCATGTTCAAGCATCAAACATTGCATTTTCCGAAAATCACACAGGTCGGAACACCCGAAACGCGAAAACCATCGAAAACGGACACTTTGGTGCAAAATCCGGCTACCCGGATTTGCAGGGTCGCCGGGCGACCCTACACACAGGGTCGCAGGCGACCATAGGGCTTTGGCCCGTTTGGTCGTCGAGCGTCGTTTTCGGCCGTTTTTACGTCTTTTTCGTCCCTTTTTTCTTCTGTATTTTTCTTAACATTTTTCCTCAATTATTGACTTCATTTTCTGGGAGAAAACTTGACGAGAACCCGTACGAAATCGGAGCACAAAGTTTCCTATTTTTTGGGAAAGCCGAAGACTTTGTAGCCGATTTTCCGTCAAGCGTCGAAACTAGGTCAAACTAGCCGATTTTTTGGCCACCCAAGGGACGTTGATCACCTTGTGGTGCTTTCGGGAGCAAAGTAGCAGGACTTCGTCTCGATTCTTTGGGAGAAGTGCAGAACTTCAAGTTGATAGATGTTGATCTAATGATCCTTCGATGATTTTTTCTCTCTTGGAAATGGATTTCCTTTTATAGGCTTTTGGTAGCCATGGGATGGTTATGGGCATTGATAGCCATGATGAGAGCATTGATGAGGAGTTACAAGTTGATTTTGTAACTCCTTTTTCATGGCTTGTGATTGGCCGATGAAGGTAGTGGGCTTTTAATTGCCTTTATGCTTCATGATGATGGGAGTTTCATGGGTTTAATGCCATGATTACTTGGATTTGTAACTCCCAAATGCTTGAATCTGATTGGGCCATCCAAAATAATGAGTTAATGACCGCATTAAGTTTTCATAAACGGGTCAATTAACGTCATTAAGGGGTCGCCAGGGTATGGGAAGAGTCGCGGGCCGTGCTACGCCTTTTGAGATTCTTCTTGCGATCATCACAGGTGGATCCACGCATTGTTTGATGTCGGATTGCGATGCAATTTCAGACAATGATTGATATTGGCGGGCCGGTGACATCTGTCTTGTCGATTTCACGATCGGTCGGACAGAAAGTGCACTTTTTTGGTCAGCCGGTTAGCGATCTTGAGGCGATCGGTGATGATTTCATGCTTTTGACGGCGGATACGAGATATCAACGAAAATCAGTCGTTTTCAAGCATCAAACATTGCATTTTATGAAAATCACAGAGGTCGGAACACCCGAAACGCGAAAAGAATTGGAAAACGGACGATTTGGTGCAAAATCCGGCGACCCGGATTTGCAGGGTCGCTGGCGACCATAGGGCTTTGGCCTGTTTGGTCGCCAAGCGTCGTTTTCGGCCGTTTTTCGACTTTTTTGTTCCTTTTTTCTTCTGTATTTTTCTTGACATTTTTCCTCAATTATTGACTTCATTTTCTCGGAGAAAACTTGACGAGAACCCGCACGAAATCGGAGCACAAAGTTTCCCATTTTTCAGGAAAGCCGAAGACTTTGTAGCCGATTTTCCGTCAAGAGTCGAAACTAGGTCAAACGATGTCAGAATGATCTAAAAATTGAGGTGAAGCTTCTTGAGCAGTGGATAGGACCAACCATGGGCTTTTATTTGAGTTTTGAAGCCATTTGGGGTCCCATCGATGCTTCACTTGATTTTGCTGCGGGGAAAATGCCGAGCTTTGATATGTGGTCAAACGATGTTCGATTGACCTGAAATTTGACGGGGAGCCTATTGGAGTCATTTTGAGACGTTTCATGGGCTCCGTTTTGGATGTCATGGTCCCGGATTGCTCCGCTGCCGGTAGGCTTGATTTTCTCTCGGAGTATCGAAACCTGGTCAAACGTTGTCGGAATGACCTGAAATTCGACGTGCAGCCTTTTGGAAGCATGTTGAAGTCACTCATGTATTTTGTTTGATGAGTGATGGCTTCGGTGGTTCCCGCCGCCGGGAGGCTTGATTTTGCTGCTCGAGCATTGATGGAGGGTCAAACGTTGTCGGTTTGACTTGAAATTTGACATGGAGCCCTTTGGAGACATTCTGGAGTCATCCGTAGGCTTTGATCAAAGTTTTGGTGTCTTTGATAATGTCGCCGCCGGGAGCGCTTGTTTAGCTGTCGGAGCAGTGAAGTTAGGCCTGATGGAACGCGCTCCGAGGCGCCGTGGGGCGGCTACCGGGGTCGGCGGAACGTGGGAGTCCGTCGGGTCCGGCCCTTTCGCGCCCTGGCGGGCCTGAAGCGTGCATCAACATTTCTTTTGGGTGGGTGTGCCAGATTTTCTATTTTACTTGGAATTGCAAGAGGTAATCCGGAGATCAACCTTCGCAAGTAAAAAAGAAATCAACTTCTTTCAAGTTTTCCATTGCACAAATATTTAAGAAAAGAGACATTTTCTTGGTTTGCCGTGAAAGGCGATTTTGTTTGGCATTTATAGCCGATTTTGTGGCGTTTATAGCCGATTTTGGCGTTTATAGCCGATTTACAATTCTTATCAATAATGAAAGACAAGAGTTGTGTTTTTTGTCTCTTTAGAAAAATACAAACTACAATGAAAAGCAAGAAAAGGAGGATCTAACTTCTCAGGAGATTGTGGGGGACTCGTTCAGATTGACGGTCGCAAGCCATGTGTGGGCTTCGCCGTCATCCATGCAGATGAGAACAGAGGATGCTCTTGATTTGCTTGGCTTGGCTATAACCTCAGGTTTTTAGAGGACAAAGACCAAGAGAAGGTCCTATGTCCAATAAAAAGCTAAGTAGACGGGCTGAAAAGCCACGTCTAAGCCATTGGAGGCAGCAGGAGAAGGCAAGGACCTTGGGGGGGTGCCCCCCAAGGGACTTTTGTCACCTTGTAGTGGTGGCCGGTGCAGAACTTCAGCAGAGTTTTTCTCTTTTTTCTTTCTCTGGATACGAGCTCTGGATTCTTTCCGATCGATCGATCTCGATTTTCTGATTCCCCGATTTTCTGATCCATTTCAATGGAATGCTCTCCTATTTATAGGCTTTTGGTAGCCATTTAGGAGGGTTTATGAGCCTTAATGGCTTTAATGGGAGGAGTTACAAGATTTATTTCTTGATTTTGTAACTCCTTTTTCCTTGAATCTGATTGGCCGATGGAGATTAAGGGCTTTTTATCACCTTAATTACCATAATGGGAGGAGTTTCATTGTTTAAATGCCATGAATCAATTGACTTGTAACTCCCAAATGCTTGCTTCTGATTGGGCCGTCCAAAGAAATGAATTAATTACTGCAATAAAACTAGTCAATTAACCACATTAATTGGTCGCCGAGCAGTCGAAGAGTCGCGGGCCGTGCCGTGTCTTCTGGAATTCTTCTGGCGATGATCATCGATGGATCTTCATGCTGATCGACATCAGATGAACATGTAACTTCAGACATTGATAGCTAAGAGCGGGCCGGTGACATCTGTCTTGTCGATTTCTCGATCGGTCGGACAGAAAGAGCACTTTTTTTTGGTCGACCGGTTGGCGATCTTGGAGCGATCAATGATGATTTTATGCTTTTGGAGGTTGACCCGTGATTTTGACGGATGTCGGAGGATATGAGTCAATTTCAAGCACTAAAAATCACATTTTCAGGAAACCACAGGGGCCAAAGTGCGCGAAACGCGAAAAAAGACGGAAAAAACGGGTCACCGGCGGAAAATCCGGTGACCCGGACTTCCATGGTCGCCGGCGACCATGGGCCGGCGACCATGGGCCATGGTCGCAGGGGCCTGCGACCCTGGGGGAATTTTCCCCTTCGGAGCCCGTTTTGCGGTCGTTTTGAGGTCTTTTTCGTCGCCGTTTTCTTCTGTATTTTTCCTGACATTTCTTCTCATTTATTGGCTTGATTTCCCTGTAGAAAACCTGATGAGAATCCTTGCATTTTTAGAGTGCAAAGTTTCCAATTTTCCGGGAAAGCCGAAGACTTTGTCGCGTAAAGCTGCTGATATTCCGCCAGAAGCTGAAACTTGGTCAAACGATGTCGGAATGACCTGAAATTTGAGGTGAAGCCTCCTGAGCAATAAATAAGACCAACCATAGGCTTTTGTTTGAGTTTTGAAGCCGTTTGGGGTCCCGTCGATGCTTCACTTGATTTTGTTGCGGGGAAAATGCCGAGCTTTGATATGTGCCCAAACGATGTTCGATTGACCTGAAATTTGACGGGGAGCCTATTGGAGTCATTTTGAGACGTTCCATGGGCTCCGTTTTGGATGTCATGGTCCCGGGTTGCTCCGCCGCCAGTAGGCTTGATTTTCTCTCGGAGCATCGAAACCTGGTCAAACGTTGTCAGAATGACCTGAAATCTGACGTGCAGCCTTTTGGAAGCATGTTGAAGCCACTCATGCACTTGGTTTGATGAGCGAAGGCTTCGGTGGTTCCCGCCGCCGAGAGGCTTGATTTTGCTGCTCGAGCATTGATGGAGGGTCAAACGTTGTCGGTTTGACTTGAAATTTGGCATGGAGCCCTTTTGAGACATGCTGGAGTCATCCGTAGGCTCTGATCGAAGTTTTGACGTCTCCGATGATGTCGCCGCCGGGAGCGCCATTTTAGCTGTCGGAGAAGCGAAGTTAGGCCAAATGATTCTGAAATGGCCCGAAAACTTCATGTGTACTCATCTCTTGGCTATCTTGAAGGATCTTACAGTTTTTGTTTGATTCTGACAAGATTTGATTTTTTGGAGAAGTTGCATTGCCTATTTATGGCAGGTTGCGACTTCATGCAGCTTTCTTGATGTTGAAGAGGCAAAGTGACATTTTTGGTGTCAACAAGGCCAAACGCTGTCGGAATGGCCCGGAACCTCTGGTGTACCCCTCTTTTAGCTGTCTTGAAGGATCTCTCAATTTTTGTCTGATTCTGAAAAGATCTGATGCTTGAAGTAGCCTTGCTTGTTTTGTAGCAGGATGCAACTTCACGAGGCTTCTTGATGTGGAGACATATTGACTTTTTTGGTGTTAACAAGGGCAAGGAAGGAGAGAAGAAGAAGAGATGGGTTCCTTTTATAACAAAGGGGAGATGGGTCCCACCACTTAAAGTACTAGTCGGGCTAAAAACATGCATTTCGGGACCTCAAATGGATTCGACGAAGAAGACAAAGTTGATCAACAAAATCTCTAGTTTCCAAAAAGTATATATTTTGTGGGTTTTGGTGACATTGAAAATCGTGTCCAGATTTTGGGTGAAAAGACTGTTTTGCCCTCAAATTGAGAAAAGTCGGGTTTAGGAGTTTCAAACGAGGACGGGTCCAACATGAAAGTTGTAGGGATTAACAATATAAGTTAAATGGGATGAAAACACAATTTTTAGGAAATCAAAATAAATCCCAAGCTCACACAAAATCGCAATAAGAACCCCCAAAAGGTCCCACAAGTTAAGAAGGTTCCCAAAACTTTTCAAAACCAAAGAAAAGGGTAGTTAAACTAAGAAAGTTAAACAAACAACCATTAAAATCACTAAGAAAACTAAATCACGATTAAAACCACACTAAATCAGGAAATTAGGGGTCGGGTTCTCACAGCAGGCCTGGGAGAATGTTCATTTTGTTGAGAAGAACTTGGAAGAATGTGATTTCCTCAACCGTGATGAGATGAGACAGCGATTGATCGCTCTTAAAGATGAGGAATTCTACAAGGTCGCGGTAAGCAGCCGACCTTGGGTTGCGGACGATCAGAGCATTGTGCCCAAGCCCACCTTTTTCTTTTGTGATGGAGTCCCTGACGACTTGGCATACCAAAGGAGATGTTTTTAGTTCTTTTACATGACAGATGGTGAGGAGAGAACTATTTCTACCCGGTTGACCTTCAATTGAACTATCTCGATCATGAATCTTTCTCCTACATGCCCTAAGAGGGAAGATCCTCCGAGCTGGGTGAAGAGGACCAATGTGATCAAGACCGGGTTTTTGTTGGCGGCCCTTCAGGTTATTCAGAGAAGTCACTTGTCCGTATGGACATGTTGATACCAGCCAGTGGCTACCAAGGTTCTGATCATCCATTGGTCGATTTGAGACCGGTGGGCCTTGGCATTTTTCGGGGTGACGGCGGTAATTGGGTGAAACCTTTTCGACTTCGTGGCCGTTTCAGTGCTGACTCAAGCTGGGAATCATGGACGGATTACACCCTGAAGGTTGGTGGGGCCATTATGCGGGAGGCCGCGATTTTTTACGCGGTTCGCGCTTTTCGACAATCCGTGGTTTTCTCCGATGAGACTTTCATGGCCATGCTGGAGTCATTCCTTCCACAAACCAACACCTTCATTGTTATGAATGGTGAGATTGGTTTTTCATTGAAGGAATTGAGCGCCATCATCGGGCTGCCTATCCTGGGCAAACTCTACGAGGAGTTCATGCCTATCGATAGCGTCCTTGAGGAGCAGTCTGAGGAATTCAAGCTTTGGTACTTTCAGCTCATCGCCTTCTCTGATTTTTTTGAAGGAGAAGGAGGGCTCGAAAGTCAGGTGCAGCAGTTGGAAGAGTTGTAGCTCCAAATTTTTTGATAGCGGGGAGTCTTCTGATAGCATGGCCTAGGGTGCTAGAGCTAAAAACCCATGTTTGAAGAAGATCTCCGCCATGCGAGAAGATTTGAGGAAATTCTTCTCAAGCATAGACACCATTTTTCTTGACATTGCATTGCAGAGAGATCTCGCTGTTTACTCCACTTATTGGCTGGGTGAGGCTGTTTTTCCTGGAGGAGATGGAACGCACATCAGGCAGCATTGTATTTTTCCTGCTTGTCAGATGGCATTTAGAGAGCGGCTGGCTTTGATGCCTGCTCTTTACTTTTATTTATGTACCGAACTGCAGGCTGCTGCTTTTCTGGTTCGGCTTGGGCTCTCTATGAACTATTTTCAGCCCATATTTTCTATTCATGGTATGTATACCACTGTCCTAACTTCCATCAGCTGGGAGTTGCACAGGACGATGACCCTTTTATGATTCGATTGGCTAGAGGGACAGTCATTTCCGAATCTCTTTTGTCTGTCCGTTTGAGAATCCGACGGTTCAGGGACGTCGAGATTGGGTAGTCTACAGTGAAGCTTTCCCCGGGTCTGTAGAAGAAGGCTTTTGATTTTGGTGTCTGCCGTGATTCCACCAGGGCAGGGTCGGGAAGACACTATGCTTTGACAAATACAGAAAAGAGATGTCCTTTTAACATATGGGCTGGTACGATGGTGTCCGTAGACATCTTTTCGTTGATATCCAGCCGTATGTCCCTTCGCGTTTTGCGCTGTAACTTGGCTTCTCTCAAGGCGTTGTTGGAGCACCTTCGAGCATGGTGAAGGGTTTTGGAGGTTTGCAGGACGGGAGGAATGCATGGGCTTTTTACAGTCAGGAAGACACTACAACCATGATTTCCTATCCTAAGTTGCCCACTTTCGAGACTGTTGGCTTCACGAAATGGTTCGTGGAGAGCTTTTCAGTATTCCGGGGACTTTCCAGGAAGGAGCTCGATGTCAAGCAATCTCCTGGGAAGGGTCTTGGCAAATCAGATGGTGTCCGACGAGAGGAAGTTTTGGCTTTCCTTTCTGGAGAGAAGCATAAGATAGACTTTCTCGGTGAACAGGACGTCATCAGATCAGGAGCTGCACAAGGGATTCCTGGTGAGGTCTTGAAACAGCTGGAAGAGGAGGAGGCCTAGATCGACGCTTGGATGCAAGCGGAGCGTACAAAGGCTTCCATAGAGTCCACTGGGAAAATCAGGCCATCCAGTGAGGACTCTAGTGAGAGACCTGATATTGATAGTGGGGCAGGTTCTTCGAGCAGACCTCCCACAGAAGTAAGAGGAAGCAAGGACAACGCCGAAATATGAGGCGGCATGAAAGTCCTTCTGATCTGGAACTTCCCCTCACCATTGCTGAGGAGGTGCCTGGGGATGCTGACGAGCCTCTAGAGAAGAGAAACCGAGAAGAGGAGACGACTAGTATGATTCTCCTTCTTTTTGTTTACGCTTCTTTTCTCTTATGAGAGAGTTTTTTTTATCCGCTACTTTCTTTCTTCTGGCAGAGGATGGTGATTTGGTGATGCCTGAGGTTCCGGCCGATGAGGTGATGACGGACCCATTTGTGGCATCTAAGGAAGAGCCAGGGGACTCAGGAGTGGTTCTAGTACCTTTACCTGGGATGATTTCTTTTGTTTTTCCTCCTTTTTTTGTTTGTGCTGCCATTTGATAACATGGTGCTTTGTTTTCTTGTTAGCTGACTTTCTAGAGGATTCTGACGACTTCGAACCATCCATGGATGCAACCTTTGACGATGCTTCGGATGAGCTCATGGAAGTAGAAAGTACTCCGCCGGTCGTCGAAGAAGGTATTTTGTAATCTCGGTATTGATTTTTGACATGATCATATTCATACGTTTTTGTCTTTTATTGACAGATTGTGAAGCAGCAGGAGAAGTTCCTTCGTCTTCCTCAGGGCCAGAACAGGAGATACCTGCAGCCGATCCAGAAGTGGGAGCTTCTTCTACTTTCAATGTGGCAGGTGTGAAACCTTATGATGAGTCAGCTTCTTCAATTGGAAAAAGCTTATTGATTACTCCTCCAACGGAACATGACATGAGCAGTCGGGCGCCGGAGCACGGCGAATCCTCATCTAGGCTACACCTTCAGTATGCAAAGAAGGTTTTGAAGAGCATTTTGAGCTCATGGGTCGAGAATCTCTCTTCAGGTCACTTGGAAGCTGGTTTTGGGATGATCAAGCATGTGTAGGACATCCCTGCTGATAGCGAAGAAGTTGGTCTAGACATTGCAAGTGCCAAGGCTTTTGTTGATGAAGTCATTGCTTTGGGCAACAAGTGGACTGAGACCAAGAGTTTCCTAGACGGTGACTTCTTTAATGAGATGTTTGTGAAGCCTTCCAGCGAGGTCAAATTGGAGCTGAATGAGATCTCACGGACTAGGAGGCAATTCGTTCGGGAGAGGAACGTTATCGAGTTGGCCATCATCGAGCTAACACAAGACCTAAACCGCCTTGATAAGGACCGCCATTGTGGAAGCTCGTGCTAAGGATCATTCACTAGGTTGAGGAGGCTAATAACAATCTCCGGAGGAAGACTCAGGAATATGAGCAATGACAGATTCTCTGGGAAGAACTTCCTCGTGCTGTAGACTCAAGAATAGGTCGTGGCATTCTGCCGCATTTTATGAGAATGTTTTGAAGAAGCGTGACCTGAAAGCTTTGGAGGCTAAGGCCAAGAGTCTGCTTGAGGAGTTGAATCTTTGGTTGAAGACCATGTTAGACTGAGCTTCTGAGTTGTAACAAACTCCTTTTTCTTCTCTCTTTGGTACCTCCATGTATAAACAGTTTTGGTACTATATTTTTTGTATTCCCTCCTTTCATTTAAAATATTTTTTTTGATGAAAACAAATGTAAGCAAGAGCTGAATGGGAATGTTTGTTTAGAAATTTGATCAAAAGGTTGTCATTTTATGAAAATCTTTTGTCAAAGGGTTGTTTAGGGCATGAAAACCCGATTTTATGGCGAAAGCCTGGTTTTTGATGGCTTGAAAGCTGAATTTTGGGATGGCATGGAAGCCGAATTTTGTGGTGTAAGAGCCAAAATTTTTTTGTGGCATGGAAGCCAAAGGTTTTTAGATAGCAATGAAAGCTGAATTTTGAATTGGCATGAGAGCCAGTTTTTTTTTTTTTTTTTGTTTATGGCATGGAAGCCAAAGTTTTTGAGATGGCATGAAAGCCGACTTTTGTTTGTTGTTTTTGGCATGGGAGCCAGATTTTTTGACAACCAGGTTTTGTTTTGTTGGCATGAAAGTCGATTTTTGGCATTTATGGCCGACTTTGGCGTTGATAGCCGGATTTTGGCATTTATAGCCGATTTTGGCGTTTATAGCCGATTTTGGCTTTTATAGCCGAGTTTGGCGTTTATGGCCGATTTTGGCATGAGAGTCGGATTTGACGTTTATAGCCGATTTTGTAGTTTATAGCCGGGTTTGGCGTTTATAGCCAATTTGGTTTTCAAAATGCAGGTATCGACCAAAGGTCGCCTCCCTGCTGAATGGTCTTGCAAGTATTGATGAAATATCGCCTCCTTGCTCATTTGGTTGTGAGTATCGATGGAATGTTGCCGCCTCGCGGATTGGGGTGCAAGTATCGACCAAGCGTCGCTTCCTTGCTTTTTTTTCAAAAAATTTTGTTTTGCGGGTATCGACTAAATGTTGCTTCCCCACGATTTTTAAGGTTTTTTTGAAATTTGGGTTGTGGATATTAACCAGAATGTTGCGTCTCCACTATTTTTTTTTTTTTTGAAATTTGAAATTTTGCAAGTATCGACGAGGTGTCACTTCCTTGCAATTTTTGAGGTTTTGGAAGTATTAAATGGGGTTCTCATCCTTCCGATTTTTGGTGTTGGAAGTATCAAATGGGGTTCGCATCCTTTCGATTTTGGGTTTTGCGAGTATCGACAGAGCGTCGCTTCCCCGCGGTTTCTAAAAACCATTTTTGTCTAAAAACATGAGGGTCGTAAATTTTAACTCAAAACCATTTTTGGTTGTAAAAGTTGGGGCGAACTAGGGTGGAAATTCCTGAGTCCTGATTTTTGTTTCAAACCATGAATTTTGGGTTCAAGGATAAAAAAATTTGGTCAAGTCCAGGAAGAGGCTCCTAAACTTGGATTTTTGGTTTCGATGATTTTTTTTAACAATGAAACGATGAAAGTAAGCATTGTTTTGAGAGTTTTTTTTTTTTTTTTTTAGAAATTTCAACATTAAGATGAAAATTTCAAAAGGGGTGGGTTTGACGAGCAAATACCTGGGAATAGGCTTTGGCCGTATAGGCATTGCTCTGACCCGTTGGAGGAAGTCTTCAAGGGAAGTACCGCTTCAAGAACTTGCCGTTGATGAACAGCATACATCTGCCACCTTACATGTTTAGAGGAGCGTATGCACCGTTGGAGAAGACTTTGTCGATGACGAAGGGTCCCTCCCATTTTGGTTTGAATTTGCCTTTGGAGTTGTGGGCAAAGACTATGGGTTTTTTTACTGCAAGAACCAAGTCTCCCTTTTTGTAGGCGCGTTGTTTGACCTTCTTATCGAAAGATCCTGCCATGCGTGCTTGGTAGAGCTCAATGCTTTGTAGAGCTTCGAGCCGTCTCTCGTCGAGATTATCTAGCTCTTGGAGTCTCAATTTGACATTACTTTCTTGTGTCATGTCATTTTGCAAAGATATCCTTAAGGAATGAATTTGTACTTCCAAAGGGACAACGGCTTCTCATTCATAGACCAAGGAGAATAGTGTGCTATGGGTTGGTCCTCGAACAGCGGTTCGATAGGCCCATAAAGCTTCAGGTAGTTTGTCTCCCCAGTCTCTTTTGTGACTAGAGACCATTTTCTGGAGAATTTTGTAGAGTGTCTTGTTGAAGGCTCCTGCTAGTTCGTTCGCTGCCGGGATATATGGAGTCGAATGATAACTTTGGATTTTGTACTTGTCACAGAACCTGTAGAATCTGTGATCCCGGAACTGTGGTCCGTTATCATGGACGAATCTTTTAGGTATGCCGAAGCGACAAATAATATTGGTGCGCAAGAATTTAAGGACTGATAAGGTCTTTATTTCGTTGAGCGCGAATGCTTCTGACCACTTAGAGAGATAATCTGTAGCGGCGAAGATGAAGCAATGACCTTTGCTTGATCGGGGAGAGATAGGACCTATGATGTCCATACCCCAGGCTTCAAAAGGCCATGAGATTGCTGTAGGATGTAGCCATTCTGGAGGTATGTGGACATAATCTCCATGAATTTAGCATTGTTGGTAGCGTTTAGCAAATCGCATTGTGTTAGCTACCATGGTAGGCCGATAATAACCTAGCCCTTTTATCTAATTATAGAGCTTAGGACCAGCCTGATGGGCTCCCCAAAGACCAGCATGTACTTCTTTGAGAGTTTCTTCAGCCTCTTGTCTTGACAAGCAGCGTGGAAGTACTCCGTTGAATGATTTTCTATAAAGTATTTTTGAAGGAATATCCAAATGAAAGTTTGGGGTACATCTTTGGATGCTTACCCGTTCTTTTGGATCTTCAGGTAGGATTCCAAACATAATGTAATCAATGAACGGATCCCTCCAGTCGCAGATCGGAGGTTTGAGGATGGACATCCGACTTCCAACCACTTGGTGGCATTCAAAAACTGCTTGGTGTGTGTTAAGAGGAGGGAGAATCATTCTTTGACACATTGTAATTTGCATGTTTTCCCCCTTTTGGATTGCCATAGATGGGGCGAGTCCGGCCAGGGCATCTGCACGGATGTTTTCACTTCTGAGGATGTGGGCGAAGTGACAGATGTTGAACTTTTGTTGAAGTGATTGCGCCTTGTTGTAGTAAGGCAGCAAATCGGGCTTCCTGACCTTAAATTCCTGATTCATCTGGTTGGCGATCAGTTGAGAGTCCCCAAAAGCTTCCAGCAAGGTGATGCCGGATTCGAGGGCGAGTTCCAATCCTACAATCAGGGCTTGGTACTCAGCTGCATTGTTTGAACATGGTTCCAATAACGAGAAAGCATGTGGAATCATGTATTTGTCGGGGCTAAGAAAGAGGATGCCAATTCCCGATATCTGCTTTCCTTTTTCATTTGTCCTGGTTGCGCCGTCAAAGTACATGTCCTAGGAAGCATTTGATAAGGAAGTTTCCACATTGTAGACAGATTCGTCTGGGAGATCATCCTTGAGTGGAGAATCTTTAGGCAATGGGTGCTTTGCAAGAAAGTCTGCTAGAGCTTGGCCTTTGATTGCTTTTTGTGGTACATACCTAATATCAAACTGTGATAGAAGGATGGACCATTTTGCCAGTCAGGCATTGAGAGAACCTGCTTTTGTGATAAGGACCTTTAAGAGGTTGATCCTCGAAATTAGATAGACTGTGTTGGACAGGAGGTAGTGACGTAGCTTTTGTGTGTCAAACATCACTGCATGGCATTCCTTTTCGACTGGGGAGTAGCGATGCTTTGCACCTATCAACATGCGGCTAAGGTAATATAGAGCAACTTCTTTTTCTTCGTCGTTTTCTTGTGCGAGTAGAGCACCCAAAGAGTAGTCGAGAGCTCTTGTATTCAAGATGAATGGTTTTCCAGTAGTTCTATTCCAGCTTTCCGAACTATGAATCCGAGAAACTTACCCGATGAGACACCGGAGAAGTATTTTAGTGGATTCATCCGCAACTTGTGTTTGCGAAGTCGGAGGAAGACTTTTCGAAGATCGTCGAGATGGTCTTCTATTCTTCTGCTTTTGATGGCGAGGTCATCGACATAACATTCGACCGTCTTGTGCTGCATATCTTGGAATATTTTCATCATAGCCCTCTGATATGTTGCACCTGCATTTTTTCAGACTAAATGGCATGACAGTGCAGTAATACATGCCAAATGGAGTCCGAAATGATGTATGTCTTTCATCTTCAGGATGCATCTTTATCTAATTGTAGCCAGAGAATCCATCCATGAATGTCATTCGCTCAAACCCACAAGTATTGTCAATCATCACCTCTGCTATTGGGAGCGGGAATTCATCTTTAGGGCATGCATTATCTGCCCATTTTTCTTTGTCACGGGGACGATGTTGGCCTACAATTCAGGATGTTGTTCCTCGCGGATGAAGCCAACGCTTTTGAGTTTCTAAACTTCTTGTTCAATTTTATCCATCACATCAGGACGAAATCTTCTCTGGCCTTGTTTGATAGGCTTGATTTCTCTTTGCAAGTTGAGTTTGTGGACTGCTATTTTGGGGTCTAAGTCGGGCATTTCAGCATAAGACTATGCAAAACAATCAACGAACTCGCGAAGAAGAGAGATATACATGGTAACTCATCATCCTTTATATTCTTGCTTATGAATATAGGACGTGGGTTATCAGGTGTTCCCAAATCTATCTTTTGAACAGGATATTCAGTTGGAAGGTTTGAAGGTGGTTCCTCCACAATATTTTTGGAGGCTTCCAACTCAACAAGACCTTCTGAAGTTCCGAAGGCATTTACAGACCAAAGCTCTGCTTCTGTCCATAGGTCTTCTTGATCGGTGTTCTTCTCGAGACTTGCAATGAGATGATCCCAATCATCTGTTGGAACTGGGTCGAAGTAGGGTACTTCTTTTGGAGACGATGGTTTTTCCGGCTCAGAAAACTGTGCGTCTGTGTCATTGGACAATTCCTCTTCATTGTCAGAGAAATCATATGAATTGGAGGAACTTCCTGGATCCTTGACAGGTGGCTCTTTAAAGAGATATCCAGGGAGATCAATGTCTTCATGGACAGGAGATGTTGAGGCTTGGTCAGCAAAACAACTCTGCAGCCTTTGTGTCAACTGTCTCATGGGAGTGGTAGGATCATACCCCAACCCGTATGAAGACTTGTCTTTATGACGGTGGAGTTTCTAATCTTCCGGTTGACTTTTGGTCAGGGTAGGTTCCAATGGTGTGAGAATACCACGGCCACCTCCCAAACCGGTCGGATTCTGAGCATCGTAGCCCATTTTCTTCATGATAGCTTGTGCCATTTGACTATATAGGGATAGTTTGGGCATACCTTCATTTTGGAAAGGTGCAAGCAGAGAATTTGATGAAAAGACTCCCAATCTGTGGAAAAATGTTGTTTTTTCTTTTGCCAAAGTTACCGGAACACCGAAGGAAGCAAACGTAGGATCTTCTACATTAGCAGGTGTCTCCAATGGAGTGACAGCGGGCTGAACTCGCTGAGTATCAGCTTAGCTTGACGATGTGTTGTCTTCTGGCTCTAAATCCGAATCTGTGTCATGCATAATAGACACGAAAGAGACAGTAAATTTGTTCCCAGCCTTTTGTTTTGTCTTGTTTGCTTTGGTGGTGATCACAAAAGGCTTTGAAGATTTGAAAGAGACAACGAAGGGAGAGTGACTGCTTTCTTCTGATTTGCTGGAAGGTTTGTTTTCTTCCGATGATTGCTGAGGAGCCTTGCCCTTATCTTTCTGGAGATTTTCAGCAAAGGGTGCTGTCTCTTCCTCCTTTTCATCTTTTCCATCTTTATACATTTGAGCATCTGCAAAATGGACATCTTTGCCTTTGAACGGCTTTTTGTCTGCAAACACTCGATGTATCAAGCCTGTTAGACCCTAAGTTGTGTTTGCAATTTGATGTCCAACATTTGCATCATATTCATCTCATCTCTTAATCAATCATTTCACTATATTTATCTTGAAAATCATTTGTTCAAATTAACCTACACATGTTTTGTTAAAACTACTTTATGGTTAATTTAAATTTATTTCTAAATATATTTTCTTGATGAATTAGTTTGCCAAAACATCTTTCATTACTGAGTTTTCAAAAATGATTTCATTACTGAGTTCTCATGTATCTAGGGGCGTCCAAAAAAGATATTGTAGCATGAAGGGGTCCTCATTGCATATACAATGACTTCAGAAATAAGATCACCGATTTGCAAATTGAACCTGATTTTGCCGATAGGCCTTTGAGCGCTCCCGTCATATCTGAATATGGATACAGATGTGTGACTCAGCTTACTGGGTGAGATGCCCAGCTCTTCTAGTGCCGAACTAGAGATGAGGTTGAGTGCAGAATCTGGGTCGATCTGGACTCTGTATAATGGCATCTCTTTAACGTACCCCGTGAAGTACAAGGGTCGGTTGTGCTTTGTCTCTCCTAGCAGGAAGTTATCCTTATCAAAGGCAATTATTGCACTTGCTACTTTTTGAACCGAGAGGCATTCAATGCTTGATCCCTTAGTTTTCTTCTTTTCTCCCATTGAGGAAGTACTTGATTTTTTGACCCTATAGTCCATTTCAATTTGTAGGACTTGTGGGGCATGTTTGTCGACATCCGCATTTAGCCTTTGTAGTTCTGAAATGAGACTATCACGAGTTTGTGGAGGCATTCGTAATAAGTCAAGGATGTGCAGTCGTGCAGGTATGTGTTTGAAGTGTTCAATCAAGTCATACTTGAAAGCTTCCTTCGGGCCTGCATTTTCGTTATTGTTACTACTTAGGGCGTTTACAACTTGCTTTCCCGAAGGATTTACATAAGAAGAAGAAGGTTGGTTGTAATTTTTGTGGTAATCCCGGCCAGAGCGGGTACCTCTACCAACTTCACGAGCTTCAAGAGAAGGGTTTTCTTTTGGAAGATCACTGTCGGGTTCAAGGGGTTGATCCTTGTCATTTGCTGAAGACGTCTCTGTAACAGTATTGCCGTCTTCAGTGATTGCGTTAAACGGAGGATTTTTTGGGAGCAAGTCTTGAACAGCATCCAGCAACTTCTCTTCTTTGTTGAGTAATTTATCGGTCCAGACATCGTCTATAAGATCTGGTATCTGGGACCAGTTGACTGGATTTTCTTTGAAAAAGACTTCATTGGCAGGATCTTCTTCAAGATGATCGGTCAGAAGAGGTGTGAGCTCCGACGTCACAGTTTTAAGGGACGAAGGCTGAGAAGATGATATCTCAGTGGAAGTCAACTGAGAAGATGTAGCTCCAGAAGATATACTACCAGTTGGGGAGTACGTGTCTTCGGCAGATAAAGCTTCAGAGGCACTATCATCCTTAGCTATCGCATTGCAGGTTATCTTGATAGGAGATGCCCCCAGCATAGCATGTTGGAAGTCGGATTCATCCTCAGATGTAAGAGGATCATTGATCCAGCAGTTTTCTCCATTTTCAGGAGTTGCAGGAGGAAGTTCCTATTGATTTTCAGGGACTTCTGGTTCTGGATTTTGATCGCGACAAAGGTCATTGATGCAATCTTGCTCCCGCTCTATGGCAAGATGTTGCAGGATTCTTGCATATTCTTCAAGATCAGGCATAGGAGCCAAATCTTTTTCGTCATCTGCTCCCTGTGGTTCATCAATGTCGGATTCCACTGGAGCGCTTGCTTGTACTGGATCAAGAACATTTTATTGAGCAGCCTCTTGGTCTTCTTCGTCATCAGACCAGGATCCTTGTGGCTGTAATGGGTTATACCAGATTACTAGTATAAGATGAGACTCGGGAATCCATTCCTCATCGGAGAGGTATTCTCCTAGTTCAAGGGATTCCTCCCACTCATCGGTATCACTGGCAGTATCACTGGACTCATATCCATCCATGGAGAATCCAATTACCGAGTTGCATGAGTATGATGCCCCTGCGTAGTTTTGTTTCTGTAATGAGATGGCATGAAATCATCAAGGGTGAATTTTCTTACCTCCTTTAAAGCCTTATGAAGAGATTCTTCCGTTGCCCCTAGTGAAGCAGTGGAAAAGGTCCCTGCCTTTTCAGGGGCTTCTTGTTTTGGTTGAGTTTTCTCCTGCTGTTTGAGTTTGAGGAGTTGTCTCTTGGCTTGCCTTCGCTGTTGAGCGATCGGCTTTGTTTTGACGATCTCCCAATTTTCATCTTCTAGGAGATCGGGATGCACCTATATGGGTTGTCCATTTGATAGGGAACCAACTCTTGGAACGTTTGGGTCATTTTTATCACCTTGAATGAAGAAGTGATTTTCTCCTTCGGTGATTTTGACGTTTGCCCACATGACACCATGTTAACGGAGGCAGACTCGTAGTTTTTGTCAAAGGTGATGACTCCATTTTTCCACATCTCATTGATCTTCTCTCTCACAACAAAGCATTGATTGAGAGGATGCGAGACCATCTAGTGATAAGGACAATACAGGGGATCGTTGATTTTACCAACATCTCCCAGTTTTTTGGGCTCAGGCAAGGTGAGTTTACTGTTTGCTAAGAGAGCCTCAAAGATTTCTTCAACATCTTCATCGAACAGGTATTTCCTCTCTACTCGTTTTTTGAAAGCATCAGAGAGTTCAGGTCTTTTACCTGTAGCCTTGTTTTCAACTTTGTTTGGGTGTTGAGGAGCTGACTTGGTTTCCACATTAAGAACCTCATTTTTATTTTGTTTTGAGGTTGTAATGGTAGTCGGCTCTTTCTTTGATGATTTCTGACTGTTGAAGTCTTTGATCACCGTTTCAGCCTTCATGGATGCTTCTAGGAGTTCTCCTAGGTTCTTTGATTTGTTGCTGATGATCATGGAGCGGATCCTTGCTCTCATGTTATTACGGCAGATGTCGACTAGCGACGCTTGTGGCAGTACATCTGAGCACTTGTGCGCCATTGCCTTCCACTTGTGAATGAAGTCGTATGTTGACTCATTCTCTCCCTGTTTTAGGATGCAGAGTTGAGCCATAGTAACAGGATGATCCTCACCTTTGAAGTGGGTTAGGAAGCGTGTCTTCAGCATGGCCTAGTTTTGGATGGAATCCTCCAGCAAAGTGGAGTACCAATCAAAGGCCATACCTTTTAAGGTACTTGCAAAGAGACCGATCTTGAGGGCATCTTGATCCGCGATAGCTCCTGTCAGGATCTTGAAGTGGATGACATGATGTCTGGCTAAATCTTTCCCTGTATATGTCTGGAGAGCAGGTTGTTTTAATTTTGCAGGGAATGGAACCGAGTCCATCCATAAGGGATATGGTGGCTTGATCCCATGTTCCTTCAGTGTATCATCTTCTTTTGCTTTGGCGAGGATATCGTCAACGTCCTTTTTGGTAAGGGCGCGTGACTCATTGTTTTCCGCATTAGCCTCGTCATCTTGATGACTCGGAGGAGCTTGATTATTTTCTTGATGCTGAAAAGTGAGAAGAAGATTTTCCATGAGAGTTTCGATTCTCTGTTGACCTTGCTCCAATTGTTGGATGCGTGTGGTCGTCTCATTAGGAGGTGGATTGTGAGGTGGCTCAGAATTTGTAGCTAGGACGTTCATCCCTCGGGATTTGAATGAAGAAATCGTCCTGGTGACCGAGCTGGGGCTCATTTTTTAGGTAGAAGAGCTTGAGGAAGGGTTACTCCGATGTCCTTGGTTTGAAGGAGTAGATGATTCTTCCAGATGTCTTCATGTCCGGGAGACGCTGCGAGTCACCAGACGTCTAACATGAATTTTGGTTGCTGACTTCTGGTGTCTTCTGGTTTTTCCAACCATATGGACAACAACAACTTGGTCAGGTTTTTCTTTTTCGACCCATTTTTTAGAGACTTGAAGGGTATACTGCTGGGTTCTTTGCTTCTCTAGTCTCTTTTGTCGATATGCCGCACGGTGACGTATACGACGAGTAATTTGAGCTTCGGTGAGCTCTGGTTGGGCTTTGGTGATGAAGGACGCAGTCCCCCGTGCGCAGCAGCCGAGCTTGTCTTCTTTGAAGCTAGGCATGGACAGGATCCGGATGCGGTCCTTTGCCTGTCGCAATGAAGCTTTAAATTTTACGAGTTCGGCCCCTATTGAGATGAAGTGTCGACTCGCAAGAGTGTAGGCTTTAGCAGGTTTTTGCGGAGGCCTTACGAGGCACGATTTGATTTTAGGCTTGTAGGAGCAAGCTGGCTCATGCCGGGTTGATTTGTTTGTTTGGCGGAGGGTAGGTTTGTCCTCTTTCAAGTAAGAGAGAGGGTAGAACCGGTTCTCCTTGAGAGGGGCCAGGTACGCTGGCTTTGTAGATGTTCGAGACCGCCTTTGTTTTGGTGAAGGTCTCGGGGACCAGGTCTTGTGGCAGACTTAGTTTTTTGTAGGTTGAGGCTTCGTGGGAGTGCCACGGGCTTTAGGCTTCTTTGTGTTTGCCCTTGGTACCATGTTAGTGACACGTTGCAGGGCGATTTTCTGCTTCTTGGCATGTACAGTTTCTTCTACGGGGAGTGGGAATGGTCCCAGTCACCCGAAGACGATGGTCCGGGGAGTAGAGGTCGACCTGGTGCTTTGAGAGTTGTCAAGGAAGATGACGCTTCGGCAACTGGTAGGGCGCTTATGAGTGCGCTTGTTTTGCTTATCTTAAAGCATGAGCTGGTCCTTATTCTCATCAAAAGTGATGTTAGTTTGGAAAACTTCTGAAGCAAGACCACATCCATTAGTAATCACAAGAATATGGTGATCATAAATGGAGAATAACTATAGTTTTGTCTTTTCAAATTGCTCGAGGGGACATTGCCCAGCCCAAGCAAGATGAAGAAGGCAAAAAGCCATAGAGGGTACAATTGTTCTAAATTCAAGTATGGTAGACTGAGGGTGAGCGTTCCAGTGACTACTAGAAGCAATTGAGACCTTAATTCAAATTATCGAGAAGCAAGGCTCACTCGAGGTAAAATGATTTAAGGTTAGAGATACAACTGTGTCGGTTGCGAATACATGATGGACCCTCGGATTTCCGTCCTCTCCTTCCGCCCCGGGGGCTGCCTGGGTCTCGGCGGAGGAAGGAAAACGCGGGTATCAACTTTTTGTACGGGTATGCCAGATTTACTATTCTACTTGGAATTTGGAATGGTGATGATCCGGAGATTCACCTTCACAAGTAGAAAGGAAATCGATTATTCTTTCTAACTTTTCAAATTGCATAAATATTTGATATAAGAGACAAGTTTGTTTTTTGACAATGCCATAGGAGGGGTTTTTTTGTTTGTTTGCTGTGAAAAACGATTTTGCCGTGAATGGCGATTTTACAAAACTCATCAAATATGAAAGACAAGAATTGTGATTTCTTTTTGTCTCTTTAAAAAATACAAATTACAATAGAAAAGAAAGAAAATGAATCTAACTTCTCAGGAGATTGTGGGGACACATTCAGATCGACGATCGCAAGTCGTGTATGGACTTCGCCATCGTCCTTCAAATGAGAACGTTTGATGCTTCGATTCTTCAGCTTGGCTCCTAACCTCAGTTTTTTAAAGGACAAGGACCAAGAGGAGGTCCTATACCCAATGAAAAACCGAGTAAACGGACTGAAAAGCCGCGTTTAGGCCATGTTGTAGAAGGAGGGGACCTTGGGGGGGTGGCCCTCCAAGGGACTTGAATCACCTTGTAGTGCTTCTGACAGCAAAGCAGCAGGACTTCGTCTCTCTCTTGAATTTTTTGGATTTTCGGGGATTGGGATTACACACTTGGGATTCATGCTTTCTTCTAGGAATGGACTTCCTTTTATCGGCTCTTGGTAGCCATGAGGTGTTTATTGGTATTGATGGCCATGATCAGAGAAATGATGGTATTGATGAGAGCAGTTACAAGTTTTATTTCTTGATTTTGTAACTCATTTTTCTTAGCTTGTGATTGGCCGATGAAGGATAGTGGGCATTTAATCGCCTTTAATCTTCATGATGATAGGAGTTTCATGGGTTTAATGCCATGATTGCTTGGATTTGTAACTCCCAAATGCTTGAATCTGATTAGGCCGTCCAAAATAATGAGTTAATGACCGCATTAAGTTGTCATAAACGGGTCAATTAACGACATTAAGTGGTCGCCAGGGCATGTGAAGAGTCGCGGGCTGCGCCGCATCTTTTGAGATTCTTCTTGTGATCATCACAGGTGGATCCACACATTGTTTGATGTCGGATTGCAGTGCAATTTCAGACATTGATTGATGTTGGTGGGCCGTTGACATCTGTCTTGTCGATTTCACGATTGGTCGGACAGAAAGTGTACTTTCTTGGTCAGCCGGTTGGCGATCTTGGAGCGATCAGTGATGATTTCATGCTTTTGATGGCGGATTCGAGATGTCGGTGAAGATCCGTGGTTTTCAAGCATCAAAAATTGGATTTTCAGAAAATCACAGAGGCAGGAACACTCGAAACGTAAAAAGGATCGGAAAACGGGCCCTCCGGCGAGAAATCCGGCGACCCGAATTTGCAGGGTCGCCGGCGACCATGCACCCAGGGTCGCCGGCGACCATAGGGCTTTGGCCCTTTTGGTCGCCGAGCTTCGTTTTCGACTGTTTTTCCTTCTTTTTTGTCCTTTTTTTCTTCTGTATTTTTCTTGACATTTTTCCTCAATTATTGACTTGATTTTTTTGGAGAAAACTTGACAAGAACCCGTGCAAAACCGGAGCTCAAAGTTTCCCATTTTTTTGGGAAAGTCGAAGACTTTTTAGCCGATTTTCTGTCAAGAGTCGAAACTACGTCAAACGATGTCGGAATGACCTAAAAAGTGAGGTGAAGCTTCTTGAGCAGTGGATAGGACCAACCATGGGCTTTTATTTGAGTTTTAAAGCCGTTTGGGGTCCCGTCGATGCTTGACTTGATTTTGCTACGGGGAAAATGCCGAGCTTTGATATGTGGTCAAACGATGTCTGATTGGCCTGAAATTTGACAGGGAGCCTATTGGAGTCATTTTGAGATGATCCATTAGCTCCAATTTGGATGTCATGGTCCCGGGGTGCTCTGCCGCCGGTAGGCTTGATTTTCTTTCGGAGCATCGAAATATGGTCAAACGTTGTCGGAATGACCTGAAATTCGACGTGCAGCTCTTTGGAAGCATGTTGAAGCCACTCATGTACTTTGTTTGATGACTGATGGCTTCGGTGGTTCCCGCCACCGGGAGGCTTGGTTTTGCTGCTCGACCATTGATGAAGGGTCAAACGTTGTCGGTTTGACTTGAAATTTGGTGTGAAGCCCTTTGGAGGAATTTTTGAACCATCCATAGGGTTTGATCGAAGTTTTGGTGTCTTCGATGATGTCGTCGTCGGGAGTGCTTGTTTAGCTGTCGGAGAAGTGAAGTTAGGCCAAACGATGTTAGAATGGCTCGAAACTTCAGGTGTACCCATATTTTGGCTGTCTTGAAGGATCTTTCAGTTTTTATTTGGTTCTGACAAGATCTGATGCTTGAAGTAGCTTTGCCTGTTTTGTAGCAGGATGCAGCATCACGAGGCTTCTTGATGTTGAGGAGACATAGTGACTTTTTTGGTGTCAACAATATAGTAGACCCGAAAGGGCGTACTAGCACCGCTAGGCATAAATGTTGCAAACGCATCCTTGAAAAGTACACGAAATGAGATTTTATTTTTGAAAGGTCAAGATTGGATTCATAAAGGAGAGCAAATGGTATTCCAATCCGAACATAGGATCAAATATTTCTGCGAGCATTGAGTCCGAAAGGGAAGGAGCAAGAATTTCTTGAATCTGAACCCAAAAGTGACGGAAGTTTTTTTTTTTTTGAAAAGGTCAAGATTGAATTCATCAGAGAGAGCAAATGATGTTCCAATCCGAACATAGGCTCAAACATTTCTGCGAGAACTAAATCCAAAAAGGAAAGAACCAAGATTTCTCAATTCTGAACTCAAAAGTGACAGAAGTTTTTTTCTTTTTTTGTTTGAAAGGTCAAGATTGAATTCATCAAAGAGAACAAATGGTGTTCCAATCCGAACATAGGCTCAAACATTTATGCGACCACTAAATCTAAAAAGGAGAGAACCAAAATTTCTCAAATCTGAACTCAAAAGTGATCGAAGTTTTTTTTTTTAAGATATTTTTTTTTGAAGATTTTTTTTGAAGGGTACACATAGGTTTCCAATTCGGTCTTATGAAACCTTAGTAGATAGATCAGCCCCCAGGTAAGGGTAGGATTACTTAATGAATCCGTTTGGAGGACCTTTGCCTCGAACAGTCTAGCTGCCTCCACACTCTGGAAAAGGCTTTTCTTAGATCCACTTTGGTCAAAGAACGCAATTGGTGCAACCTTAGTGTTTTTTTTTTTTTTTTTTTGAAAACCCCTATTGGACTCATCAAAGAGAAAAGATGGCCCAATCCCCGATACAAACAATAGCTACAAACATTTCTATGAGCTATCAAGTTCGAAGAAGAGAGGATCAAAGTTTCTCAAAATTGAATCCAAAAGGGAGAAATCAGATTTTTTTTAAAGAGTTTGAAATGAGATTTTTTTTTTGAAAACCCCTATCGGACTCATCAAAGAGAAAAGATGGCCCAATCCCCGATACGAACAATAGCTACAAACATTTCTCTGAGCTATCAAGTTCAAAAAAGAGGATCAAAGTTTCTCAAAATTAAATCCAAGAAAGAGAAATCAGATTTTTTTTGCAATGAGAAAGAATGAATGAAATCTCTGGAAGTCCCGGATCCTAACCCTAGAGGGGGGGGGGGGGGGGTGAATAGAGTGATCTACAAATTAATTACCGATTTTAATTTTCTTCAAATTAAACTCCAACTAGTGATGATTACATGAAAAGGTGCGGAAGACAAACAAATCAATCACCACAAGTCATTCACCATTACACAATGTTTTATAGTGGTTCGGCCTCAGTGCCTACATCCACTACCGGCTTGTGATCTCACACCCCATCGGATTTCCACTATTTATGCTTTTACAAAAGGCTAAGCAATAACCCTTACAATGATGTTTTTAAGGCTAAACAACAACCTAAAACACTATGCTTTTAATAGGCTAAGCAATAACCTTTTACACTTTGATTTTCTTAGGCTTAGCAAAAACCTTACATACAAATAGTTTTTCTTTCTCAAGAAGGTTTCTAAACACTAGGAAAGAAATACATTAAGCACAAACTATATTGCCTCTAAAATAGGCGAATGTGAAAGTGAAAATCTAATCACACAATACACTATAAAATGGAAAAGATTAATGCTCATGATGTGTGTGTGTGAAAACTTCAATCAAGTTTAAAATGAAAGCTCAATCAGTTTATGCTTGAAGCAATTAAAAGTTTAATGCACATAAAATGATTTGATTGAAGTGATATGCAAATCACATGAACAAAGTACAAACTTGCTGATGATATGAAAATCCAAAGCTTGCAAGTTGTATGAAATTAATTATGTCTAAACATGTGATGCATGTGATATGTTGTTTTCAAAATCAAAGTAATTTAACTAATGTTTTAAAGATTGAAAACAACAAAGAAGATTCAAACAAGTTAATGAAACATGTTATAACAGAAATTAAAGATTTTGATAAAACATGTTTAAGAAGTTTTTTACAACAAACCTGATTTGAATCAAGGTGAAGAATCCAATAATTTAAACCAAAGATTAAGAGAGTAATGGATTCAACACATCATAGTTAATATACTAAAAGACATTTACCAATAATTTAGACAAAGCATAAAACATATGATTAGAAAAAGTCAAAGCTTACTTGGTGATTGAACCTCATTAATCCAAGCTTAGCTTTACTAATTACCCTTTAGCCTTCTTAGTTCATTCCTCTTTTATTGCCCTTAGTACACCTCAGAAAAGGCTTCAAGAATCATCAACTTTGGCCTTAGAATGAACTTCCTTTTATAGAGATTTTGGGCCAATGGCTATATGTCGGTTAGCCGACATCCAGGGGTCAGTTAACCGACACTCCCAACCGTCACAGGCCAACGGTCATAATTTTGAAATTTTACTGGCCAAAAAGCATGGTTCGGTTAGCCGACATGTTCGGTTAACCGAGGCCTGACCGACACCCTAACCGACAATGAAAACAGGGTCAGAAAACACCTCTTTGGAATTCTAACCGAGAGAGCTTCAGTCAGGTTCAGAAGCAAGGTCGGTTAACCGATCCCTGACCGACATGCTGACCGACGTGAAAAATATATGAAAATGCAGCTCTCTGGAAATCTGACCAACAAGGTGTTCGGTTAGTCCATTTTCTATGGTTGGTTAACCGATACTTAACCGACACACTAACCGACAACAGCAACACCATTCAGAAAAGCTAACCGAGTGAGTTCGGTTAGCCTTTGGTCCAAGGTCGGTTAGCCGACGCCTGACCGACAGTATGGTCAGACTGTTTTCTGAAGATCTGAGTTTACAAGAAAAAATCCAACTTTTGAAAACTTTTGAAACACAGAATGTAAGGGTGTTTGAGACATGGTTTTATCAAGAAGAAAAGCTTTTCAAAATAAGACTAAAATCAACCAAAAGGTTTGAAAACAGAGTTTGAGCAAGTTGATTTAAAATCCTGTGATTTTCAAGATAAACCTTTGAGAAATGATATGAGATGATCATGATGCAGATGTTGGACATCAAATTGCAAACACAACTTAGGGTCTAACAATCTCCCCCTTTGTAATTTGATGGCAACATACTAAAAAGGCTAAGAAACATAAAAACACATCACTAACACATCACTCATACATTCATTCATTTCTACAACTCTTAGTCTCCATACATTTCAACTCCACTTGAGTTGAAAATTGGCTTCTTGGTTTCTTCATGATCTTCCTTCCTTTCTTTGCTCCCCCAATCTTCTAAGTCTCCGCCATTGTGTGTGCTTCCACACAAATTCTCTCCCACAACCTTTTTCTACCTTTTCTCCCCCATAGTCTTAGAAATCATACTTAGCCCTTTCCATTTCTTCTCCCCCATTGACATCAAATTGCTCAAAGTCTGCAAACAAAGCTCATGCAAACATATACCTTTCTCACAGCATAATATTGATATCATTTGATAAATTTTTAATATAAAAGCAAAGGAGAAACCACCATGAAATGACAAAATGAATCCACAAGTTTTCATTCTTGTCTCAAATGAAAATGTTTACATCATAAGAGAAACACATAAATCATGACCATAAACATAATCATAAACATCATCAACATCCAACACATCCATCAAAACCAATTGAACCAAAATACACCACCAATCATACTACCAATGAGAAAACAAAAATAGTGGTGACATCAAGCATCTTCTACTCCGAATCTGGAGGTGGTGGTGACGGAGAAGGTGGAGCTGCAACATCATCTCTACTACAGCTTTTTGAAATTCTGGAGAGATACTGCAACACTTTGTTTAATGTCTTCTTGTTCTTCTTTTGCTCTTTCTTCATGTAAGGCATATCTCTCTCAAGAGCTGCCAAGCGATCCACGGAAGAGGAAGGACGAGGAGATGGTATCGATGTTGAGCCATGAGTAAGAGATGGGGGTGCTTGAGCCAAGGGAGGGTCATCAGCTATAGGGATTTGAGCGTTGGGAATAAGATTCATTTGATTCACATTAGCTGGTGATAAAGGAGTTTTGAAAATAGGTTGCTCCCCAGAAGGCTTAGGTATCCCAAATGAGAATGCCAATTGAGTCATCAAATAACCAAATGGTATTGCATTTTTCTGACCTGCGTTGTTATGAAATTTGATGATCGTATGACAAATGATGGAAGGTAAGCAAATGGGTATACTAGTTACCACCTTGGACAAAAGGTTAGCCATATAGGTTGTAAGCTCAGTCCTATTTCCCATCCTAGGATAGATATTATATGTGAAGCAATGATGGATAATCCTATAAATGGGAAAGAGAGAATTTAGGGTGAGATGATGTTTTCGTTTATCCCAAGGGGCATTGAAACCACAAATGTCCATGGTGGCTTAGGTTCTCTCATCTTCATTAGGGGAATCTGCTACCAATGTAAGTCCATTCGGGGTGCAAGGTATCCCCATAATGTTCCCTATTCTCTCAGGTGTGATTTCTTCATTCCTATCTTCGAAAGAGATAGTGAAGGAACATGTATTTTCTCCAATGTGTGTGCTTGAGATTGCTGCGTACATAGATCTCACCAATGTGGGGTATGCAACTCCACCCCAATGAAGAATTCCATCCCATCCTACCCTATGAACTATTCCCATCAAGTCATGATTCTTGATTTGATTTACTAACACTCTCCTTTCCATAGCTATAGACTTATTTCTCAATAATTGCAGAGTGTTCGCATCAACCCTCAGTTCTATGGACGGTGGTGGAGGGGAGTCACTAAAATCTGAATGTTCATCTATAGGCCTACTGGATGTGGCAGTGGCCTTCCCCTTTTTAGAGGGTCTAGGCATGGCTTTTTTCATTCTTGGAGGCATGTTGGTTGGGCAAGATTGAAGATTTTTCTTTAATGTGAATTACTTGAAACCTTTTTCCCAATGCTCAAAAGGTAAGAGAGTCACTGAAGATTATGCAGATTTTGGTTGTGACAAATCGTCAAACACCTAGTGTGCAGACTAAGGAAATGAAAGCACAGTTGGCTGTGGATGCCCCAAAAATATGGATCTCAAATCCTACAACATATGCAAATATTCCATAAAGACCGCAAATAAACCATACATTCGAAGAAAATTTGAAAAATGAAAGTTTGGGAATATTTGGATGAAACAGTCACCTTGATCTTAGGGGAAAACTGATTGATCCCAGCTTGGAAGAGGTGGCATTCTTGTAGACGATGATTCTTTTGAAGAAATCAGAAAATGCTTGCAAGAAATCAGAGAGAATGACCAAGGCTTGATCCACAGATTCACCGTTGTCTGTCAATGTCGTGAGGCTCCAACGATGATGAAGGAAATGAAGATGACGATGACTGGCTTGGAGGATAATTGAGAAAGGATTTTAATCGGATCGAAAGAAGTTTTTCGAGCAATGGGAAGGAGATTTGAGGATTGGAAACTGGAAATACTCGTCTAGGGCACGAAAAGGGGAAGATGATGAATAGTGAAGTGAGTTTTCAGTCTGTGCGCAGGGATTTATTCGTCCCTGTGAGTTGTCGGTTAGCCGACAACTTAAGTGTCGGTCAGCCGACACCTATAGAGAAGTGAATTAATTCACTAATCTACATTTTTGACTTATGATCACTAGTCTGAGGATATTTAAGATAATTTGACTAGAGAGAACAATTAAGATTATCATAAGGAACAATCTAATAAATTCTTTTTCAAAATAGATTGATTAAACACATGCATTTTAACATAAAATACATTTAGAATTTTAAAAATGCATTAGTACTCAAACAAGCAAAATTTAAACATGTAGAGAATGCCTAAGGAACTTAGAATCATCTAGACTTAGGACCAATAAAAAGATGTACATTTTGAGAAGTGATTGGTCTATTCTAATTCCAAAGGTTTTAATGTTTGTCTAAGATTCTAACCTTAGCTATCCATCTAAGGTCTTGAGCCTTTAAGCCTATGTTTGAGTTTCCACCAACCAAGGGAGATAATTTTTCAATTTTAGTAGACTTGTCATCAATTTTTGGTTTGACAATTTTATAATGATGATTAGTCTTTGATGGTTGGTGATGATTTTTCACTATGTTCTTATTTCTTTTAACTTTTCCTCCTTCTTTTTGTATTTTGAATTTTAATTTCATTTATTCAACCTTTTTCAAAATTTCTTTCATTTCCATGGTTAAAGGAGGTAAAGTGAGAGGTTTCTTGTTGATAGATTTAATTTGATAGCTTTGGACTTGTTTGGTCCTTTTAAAACCTATCTTAGGAGACTCTTGTTGAATTGGTTTGACTTGTTTGAACTTTAAAGAGTCTTCCTTTGATTTCAATGTCTTACCCTTCATAGAATTTGATTTTACTTCCTTTGATTCATAGATGGGTTTTAACAAATGATTTCTTCTTAGTTTGCACTCAAATTTGAAATGCCCTTCTTTACCACAATAATGACATTTTGTTTTGGGCAAATTGGTGGGAGTGCTAGAGAGAGATGACTCACCTTTTACAAATTTGTTTATGAACTTAGGGTCATGACAAGTATATTTATTGAATCCAAGACCCGTCCTATCTCCATGTGATTTACCCAATTTAAATAAATTTTCAAGTTTCTCTTCACTTTGGGTAAATTTGCACTCAAACTTTTGCTTATGAGTCTCAAGTTGAGTGACTTTGTTTTTAATAATTGAATTTTCATTATTTTCTTTTATGAGTTGGATTTCAATTCCATTAAACTTGTTTACCTTTTCATAAGCAAGTTTTAATTCAAGTTTTAGTTCATTCACATTAGATCCAATTTGTAAAGTTTTTAAATTACTTTGAGTTTTTGATAAATTTTCTTTGGTGATTATTAACTTGGACTCTATATTAGAAATGTCTTCAACTTGATTTTTCACATGATCACTTATATTTGTGTTTTCTTTGAGAAGTTTATCACAACTTATCTTAGATACATTTAATTCTTCTTGAACCTTTGACAAGTTATCCATAGAAATTTTTAATTTTGATTCTAGATGGATAATGTTTTTATCTTGTCTTTTTAGTGTATCTATTAAACTCAAATTTCTTTCTTTAGCTCATCATTATTTATTTTAATTTCATTTTGTTCATTTTGAGCATTAGACAAGTTGTGTAAAGTGATCATAAACTTAGAGTTTAGGCATTGTATACCTTCATCTTTCTCTCTAAGTTCATCTTTTGAAGTGACTAATTCTTTGTTTAGTCTTTTAGATTCTACTTTTAACTTGTTATGATTTTTAACAAGCTTTAAGTATAAGGTGTACAAATCATCATATGCTTGTTGAAGATCATCTTGATTTTCATTTTCTTCTTCACTTGATTCAAGTTGATATTCATTATGTTCAAGATTTGAATCTCCAATGGATAGAAGAAGGTGACTAGGAGAATCTACAAGGGAATCTACACTCTCTATCTTAGTGGAATCCATAAAGATGATTTTCAAGATTAATCCAACTAGGGTCTAAGCTCTAGGTTTTTACACCTAATCAAGAGTTCCAAACCACTTGATCCTAAATATAGAGCACGAGGCTCTGATACCAATTGAAAGTCCGGGATCCTAATCCTAGGGGGGGGGGGGGGAGGGGGTGGGGGGTGAATAGGGTGATCTACAAATTAATTACCAATTTTAATTTTCTTCAAATTAAACTCCAACTAGTGATGATTACATGAAAAGGTGCGGAAGACAAACAAATCAATCACCACAAGTCATTCACCATTACACAATGTTTTATAGTGGTTCGGCCTCAGTGCCTACATCCACTACCGGCTTGTGATCTCACACCGCACCGGATTTCCACTATTTATGTTTTTACAAAAGGCTAAGCAATAACCCTTACAATGACGTTTTTAAGGCTAAACAACAACCTAAAACACTATGCTTTTAATAGGCTAAGCAACAACCTTTTACACTTTGCTTTTCTTAGGCTTAGCAAAAACCTTACATACAAATAATTTTTCTTTCTCAAGAAGGTGTCTAAATACTAGGAGAGAAATACATTAAGCACAAACTATATTGCCTCTAAAATAGGCGAATGTGAAAGTGAAAATCTAATCACACAATACACTATAAAATGCAAAGATGAATGCTCAGGATGTGTGTGCGTGAAAACTTCAATCAAGTTTAAAATGAAAGCTCAATCAGTTTATGCTTGAAGCAATTAAAAGTTTAATGCACATAAAATGATTTGATTGAAGTGATATGCAAATCACATGAACAAAGTACAAACTTGCTGATGATATGAAAATCCAAAGCTTGCAAGTTGTATGAAATTAATTATGTCTAAACATGTGATGCATGTGATATGTTGTTTTCAAAATCAAAGTAATTTAACTAAAGTTTTAAAGATTGAAAACAACAAAGAAGATTCAAACAAGTTAATGAAACATGTTATAACAGAAATTAAAGATTTTGATAAAACATGTTTAAGAAGTTTTCTACAACAAACTTGATTTGAATCAAGGTGAAGAATCCAATAATTTAAACCAAAGATTAAGAGAGTAATGGATTCAACACATCATAGTTAATATGCTAAAAATCATTTACCAATAATTTAGACAAAGCATAAAACATATGATTAGAAAAAGTCAAAGCTTACTTGGTGATTGAACCTCATTAATCCAAGCTTAGCTTTACTAATTACCCTTTAGCCTTCTTAGTTCATTCCTCTTTGATTGCCCTTAGTACACCTCATAAAAGGCTTCAAGAATCATCAACTTTGGCCTTGGAATGAACTTCCTTTTATAGAAATTTCGAGCCAACGGCTATATGTCGGTTAGCCGACATCCAGGGGTCGGTTAACCGACACTCCCAACGGTCACAGGCCAACGGTCATAATTTCGAAATCTTGCTGACCAAAAAGCATGGTTCGGTTAGCCGACATGTTCGGTTAACCAAGGCCTGACCGACACCCTAACCGACAATGAAAACAGGGTCAGAAAACACCTCTCTGGAATTCTGACCGAGAGAGCTTCGGTCAGGTTCAGAAGCAAGGTCGGTTAACCGATCCCTGACCGACATGCTGACCGACGTGAAAACTATATGAAAATGCAGCTCTCTGGAAATCTGACCGACAAGGTGTTCGGTTAGTCCATTTTCTATGGTCGGTTAACCGATACTTAACCGACACACTAACCGACAACAGCAACACCATTCAGAAAAGCTAACCGAGTGAGTTCGGTTAGGCTTTGGTCCAAGGTCGGTTAGCCGAGACCTGACCGACAGGCTAGTCAGACTGTTTTCTGAAGATCTGAGTTTACAAGAAAAAATCTAACTTTTGAAAACTTTTGAAACACAGAATGTAAGGGTGTTTGAGACAATGTTTTATCAAGAAGAAAAGCTTTTCAAAATAAGACTAAAATCAACCAAAAGGTTTGAAAACAGAGTTTGAGCAAGTTGATTTAAAATCCTGTGATTTTCAAGATAAACCTTTGAGAAATGATATGAGATGATCATGATGTAGATGTTGGACATCAAATTGCAAACACAACTTAGGGTCTAACAATCTCATCTCATGTTTTTTTTTTAGATGCAAGATCCAACATAAGCCACCAACTAGAAAGGAGCCAAGGAATCGAAGCATCACGTTCTCAAATGAACGCGTCCCATTGGGTATGCCAACTTGATGGACCTAGCTTTTGTCCTCTCCTTCCGCCTCGGGGCTGCCGGCGTCCGGCGGAGGAGAAAAGCAGGTATTAACATTTTTTGTATGGGTATGCCAGATTTTCTATTTTATTTGGAATTTGAAGTGGTGATCCGGAGATTCACCTTCACAAGTAGAAAGGAAATCAATCATTTTTTCTAACTTTTCAAATTGCATAAATATTTAAGAAAAGAAACAAGTTTTGTTTGAATGCCGTAGGAGGCGATTTTTTTGTTTGTTTGCCGTGAAAGGCGATTTGGTGCCGTGAAAGGCGGTTTTGCCGTAAAAGGCGATTTTTGCCGTGAAAGGCGATTTACAAGTCTCATTAATAATGAAAGACAAGAATTGTGATTTTTTGTCTCTTTAAAAAAAATACAAGATACAATAGAAAAGAAATAAAAGGGATCTAACTTCTCAAGAGATTGTGGGGACTCGTTCAGATCGACGGTCGCAAGTCATGTATGGACTTTACCATCGTCCTTTGGATGAGAACACTTGATGCTTTGATTCTTTTGGCTCTTGATGCTTTGATTCTTTTGGCTTGGCTCTAATCTCAGGTTTTTAGAGGACAAAGACCAAGGAGAGCTCCTATATCGAATAAAAAATTGAGTAGACGGGCTAAAAAGCCGTGTTTAGAGCATATTGGATAGAAGGAGAGGAAGAGCTTTGCCTTGGGGGGGGGGGGGGGGGGTGGCGGCCCCTCAAGGGACTTTAATCGCCTTGTGGTGTTTCTTGCAGCAGAGCAGCAGGACTTCTTCAGAATTTCTCTAGGATTTTCCCGACTCCGGCCTTCTTGTTGTGGATGTGTGTAGAGATGTCTAGATGTGTCTCTTTGGAATCCATGGGGTGGTTTATAAGCATTGATGGCCATGATGAGAGGATTGATGGCATTGATGCTCCATGATGGGAGGAGTTACAAGTTTTTATTTCTTGATTTTGTAACTCCTTTTTCTTGGCTTGTGATTGGCCAATGGAGAATGATGGGCATTTAATCGCCTTTAATCTCCATGATGAGGGGAGTTTCATGGCTTTAAAGCCATGATTGCTTGGACTTATAACTCCCATTTGCTTGATTCTGATTGGGCCGTTCAAAATAATGGGTTAATGACCGCATTAAGTATTCATAAAATGGGTCAATTAACATCATTAAGTGGTCGCCTGGGGAATTGAAGAGTTGCGGGCCGTACCGCGTCTTTTGGAATTATTCTTGTGACGATTGCCGATCGATACACATGTTGTTTGATGTCGGATTACGATGCAACTTCAGACATTTATTGATGCCGTGGGCCGGTGACATCTGTCTTGTCGATTTCTCGGTCGGTCGGACAGAAAATGTACTTTCTTGGTCAGGCAGTTGTCGATCTTAGAGCGATCAATGATGATTTTATGCTCTTGACGGCAGATCCAAGATGTTTATGAAGAGCAGTTGTTTCCAAGCATCAAGAATTGGATTTTCGGAAAATCACAAGGGCTGGAACTCCCGAAACATGAAGAGGATCGGAAAATGGGCCACTTGGTGGAAATTCCGGCGACCTGGATTTCCAGGGTCACCGGCGACCATGCACTCAGGGTCGCTGGCGACCATGGGCTATGGTCGCCGGCGACCATGGGGTTTTGTCCCCTTTTGGTCGCCGTTTTCCAGCCGTTTCTTGGTCTTTTTCGTTCCTTTTTTCTCCTGTATTTTATTGACATTTTTCCTCAATTACTGACTTGATTTTCCTAAAGAAAACTTGAAGAGAAGCCGCGCAAACCGAAGTACAAAGTTTCCTATTTTTTTTTTGGAAAAGCCAGAGACTTTGTAGCCGATTTTCCGTCAAGAGTCGAAACTAGGTCAAACGATGTCGGAATGACCCGAAATTTGAGGTGAAGCTTCTTGAGCAGTAAATAGGACCAACCATGGGCTTTTATTTGAGTTTTGAAGCCGTTTGGGGTCCCATCGCTGCTAGACTTGATTTTACCACGAGGAAGACCCGTTATTTGAGTCGAAACTAGGTCAAACGATGTCAGAATGACCCGAAATTTGAGGTGAAGCTTCTTGAGCAGTAAATAGGACCAACCATGGGCTTTTATTTGAGTTTTGAAGCTGTTTGGGGTCCCATCGCTGCTAGACTTGATTTTACCACGAGGAAGATGTTGAGCCTTGATATGCGGTAACCGATGTCCGATTGTCCTGAAATTTGACAGGGAGCCTATTGGAGTCATTTTGGGATGATCCATTAGCTCCGATTTGGATGTCATGGTCCCGGGGTGCTCCGTTGCCGATAGGCTTGATTTTATTTCGGAGCATCGAAGTATGGTCAAACGTTGTCGGAATGACCTGAAATTCGACGTGCAGCCCTTTGGGAGCATCTTGAAGCCACCCATATGCTCTGTTTGATGAAAGATGGCCTTAGTGGTTCTCGCCGCTGAAAGGCTTGATTTTGCTGCTCGAGGGTTAATGGAGGGTCAAACGTTGTCGGTTTGACTTGAATTTTGACAAGGAGCCTTTTGGAGGTATTTTAGAACCATCCGTAGGCTCTGATCGAAGTTTTGATGTTTTCGACATTGCCGCCGCCGGGAGCGCCTGTTTAACTGTCGGAGGAGTGAAGTTAGGCCAAATGATGTCGGAACGGCCTGAAACTTCATGTGTACCCCTCTTTTTGGCTGTTTTGAAGGAATTTGCAGTTTTTTTTTCTAACAAGATCTGATGTTTGAAGTAGCATTGTCTGTTTGTAATAGGATGCGGCTTCATGTTGCTTCTTGATGTTGAAGTGACTTTTTTGGTGTTAACAAATGCCCCCTCCAGGTACAACGACGAGTAACATTTGGAGTCGATGTGCCTCGAAGAGAAACTTGAAGGAGAGCTTCTGACTTAACCAAGAGTCTTGAGCATTTTTTTTTTGAATAGCCTTTTGAGATTCCGGGGTAATTTTATGGTAATGAGAGAGGGATCACGTACCATATCATGGAAAATTTTTCAAAATGACATGGGGGATTATGATTTTTTGGTTTTGGAATTTCCCTTTTGACCTTGTGAACCTAAAGGCTTTATGTGGCACATTAGGCGGTCAAGAAAGGCTTTTTTTGGTTTTTTGACCTTGTGACCTATCAAGCTGTATGTGGCAGGTTAGGGGGTCGGGGTTTGATTTTTTATTTTGACCTTGTGACCTAACAAGCTGTATGTGGCAAGTTGGGGTTCCAGATTTGGTTTTTGGTTTTGGTTTTGATCTTGTGACCTAAAAAGTTGTATGTGGCGAGCTAGGGGACCAGGGTTTGGTTTTTTGTGAAATGTCAATTTCAAGATTTTGGCTTAATTTGGTTCATGAGGTTGGATGGTTTGGTTTTTGGAAACTCATGAGGGTTTCTCTTTTTTTATTTTTTTATTTTTGAATGGTCCAATCAATTCAAAAGAGGCATGGAATACTTTTGTTTGCTCTTGGTAAGAGGGATTTTTTTTTTACTAAAAGCCACTTTTAGTGCCTAGGTGGTCAAACCTGGCTCATATGGGCTAACCTATGGGATCCAAGGCTTTAGAGATGGCCTAGACCACATATGTTGTCATTTTTGTAGAGAATATCTAAAAATATCTCTTGTGGGTAAAGAATATCTAAAAATATCCTTACTTGGAGAGAATCTCTCTAGTTTCCTTGTTTTTGGGAGAGATTTTCTCGAAGCATCTTTCTTTTGGGAAAGTTGCTAATTTTTAGTACTTACCTCCTTTCTTTTCTCCTTGTTTCCTCTTTTGGTTTGTTCTCTTCTATAAAAGCAAGGGGAGGTTGGATCTTTTGCTCCATTGCTTTCTTTTTGCAAAATCCTTCAACAGTGCTCCAAGATCAAGAACTTCTCTTCAAAGATCTTCAAATTCTCCTTCTTCTCCATCCATGGCTTCAAGTAAGTTCTCTTCATTCACAAGAAAGCTCCATTGCAGAAGTAGGAAAAGTTTCGTTTCTTTTCTTTTCTTTTTCAATTCTCTCTTTTTGTTTCTATTTTAGGTTTTTTTGTTAAGCACGTTTTTTTTTTCTTTTTTTTTTGGTGCTTCTTCTTTTTTTTTTTTTTTTTTCTTTTCCTTCTTTTTTTTTTTTTGCTCATGGTTTTTCTCTCTCTTTTTTTTTCTCTTTTATTTTTCTTTTCCACAGTGTTCCCCCTTTTTCTTCACCATTTTTTTTCTCCTTTTTTTTCTTCTTTTTTTTTTCTTTTTGGGTCGTACGGACAGATTCCACCAGGAATCTAGAAAAGTAGTATAAGCATAGAGCAAAAATATGATATACAAACATTTCTTTTCTAAGCATCATGTTCTCAAATGAACGGGTCCCACCAGGTATGCCAGGTTGATGGACCCGCTTTTTCGTGCGTGGCGCTACCAGGGTCAACGGATGTGTGAGTCCGTGGGGTCCAACCCTTTTGCGATTGGTGGCAAATGCGAGCATCAACATTTTCTTGTATGGGTATGAGGGATTTTATACTCTACTTGGAATTGACAAGTGGTGGTCTATAAATCCACTACACATATATTTAAGAAAAGAGACATGGTTTGAATGCCATGAAAGGCAATTTCAGTTGTTTTGCCGTGAAAGGCGATTTTTTGCCGTGAAAAACGATTTACAATTCTTATCAATAATGAAAGACAAGAGTTGTGATTTTTTTATGTCTCTTCAAACAAAATACAATACAATGAAGAAAGCAAGAAAAATGGATCTAACTTCACAAGAGATTGTGTGCACTCGTTCAGATTGACGATCGCAAGCCATGCGTGGACTTCGCTGTTGACACAAACGCCTCATGAAGCCGCATCCTGCTACAAAATAGGCAAAGCTATTTCAAGCATCAGATTTTGTCAGAATCAGACAAAAACTGAGAGATCCTTCAAGACAGCTAAAAGAGGGGTACACCTAAGGTTTCGGGCCATTCCAACATCGTTTGGCCTAACTTCACTTCTCCGACAGCTAAACAAGCGCTCCTGGCAGCGACATCATCAAAGACACCAAAACTTTGATCAAAGCCTATGGATGACTCCAGGATGTCTCCAAAGGGCTCAATGCCAAATTTCAAGTCAAACCGACAACGTTTGACCCTCCATCAATGCTCAAGCAGCAAAATCAAGCCTCTCGGCGGCGGGAACCACCGAGGCCATCACTCATCAAACAAAGCACATGAGTGGCTTAAACATGCTTCCAAAGGGTTGCACGTCGAATTTCAGGTCATTCTGACAACATTTGACCAGGTTTCGATGCTCTGAAAGAAAATCAAGCCTACTGGCGGTGGAGCACCCCGGGACCATGACATCCAAAGCGGAGCTAATGGGTTGTCTCAAAATGACTCCAATAGGTTCCCCGTCAAATTTCACGTCAATCGCACATCGTTTGACCACATATCAAAGCACGGCATTTTCCCAGTAGCAAAATCAAGTCAAGCATCGACGGGACCCCAAACAGCTTCAAAACTCAAATAAAAGCCCATGGTTGGTCCTATCCACTGCTCAAGAAGCTTCACCTCAATTTTCAGGTCATTCCGACATTGTTTGACCTAGTTTCGACTCTTGACGGAAAATCAGCTACAAAGTCTTCGGCTTTCCCGAAAAATGGGAAACTTTTGTGCTCCATTTTTGCGTGGGTTCTCATCAAGTTTTCTCCAAGAAAATCAAGTCCATAATTGAGGAAAAATTTCAAGAAAAATACAGAAGAAAGAAGGAACAGAAAAGACGGAAAAACGGCCGAAAACGAAGCTCGGCGACCAAAAGGGCCAAAGCCCTATGGTCGCCGGCGACCCTGGCCCAAGGTTGCCAGGCAACCCTGGCCCAAGGTCGCCGGTGACCCTGGGTACATGGTCGCCGGCGACCCTGCAAATCCAGGTCGTCGGATTTTGCACCAAACGGCCCGTTTTCCGATCCTTTTCGCGTTTCGGGTGTTCCTGCCTCTGTGATTTTCTGAAAATCAAATCTTTGATGCTTGAAAACCACTGATCTTCACCGACATCTTGGATCCGCCGTCAAAAGCATGAAATCATCACCGATCGCTCCAAGATCGCCAACCGGCTGACCAAGAAAGTATACTTTCTGTCCGACCGATCGTGAAATCGACAAGACAGATGTTACCGGCCCACCAACATCAATCAATGTCTGAAATTGCATCGCAATCCGACGTCAAACAATGTGTGGATCCACCTGTGATGATCACAAGAAGAATCTCAAAAGACGCGGCGCGGCCCGCAACTCTTCACATGCCCTGGCGACCACTTAATGTCGTTAATTGACCCGTTTATGACAACTTAATGCGGTCATTAACTCATTATTTTGGATGGACCAATCAGATTCAAGCATTTGGGAGTTACAAATCCAATAAATCATGGCATTAAACCCATGAAACTCCCATCATCATGAAGATTAAAGGCGATTAAATGCCCACTACCCTTCATCGGCCAATCACAAGCCATGAAAAAGGAGTTACAAAATCAAAAAATAAAAACTTGTAACTCCTCATCAATTCTCTCATCATGGCCATCAATGCCCATAATCACCTCATGGCTACCAAAAGCCTATAAAAGGAGGTCCAAAAGAAAAGAAATGGATATGAAGGAATCGATACACACATCGACTTGAAATTCTGCACTTGTACACTTGCACTCTTCCGAAGAAATCCAAACGAAGTCTTGCTGCTATGCTGCAAGAAACACCACAAGGTGATCAAAGTCCCTTGGGGGGCCACCCCCCCAAGGTCCCCTTCTTCTACAACATGGCTTAAACACGGCTTTTCAGCCCGTTTACTCGGTTTTTCATTGGATATAGGACCTTCTCTTGGTCCTTGTTCTCTAAAAAACTGAGGTTAGGAGCCAAGCCGAAGAATCAAAGCATCAACCGTTCTCATTTAAAGGACGATGGCGAAGTCCATACATGGCTTGCGACCGTCGATCTCAACGTGTCGCCACAATCTCCTGAGAACTTAGATCCCTTTTCTTCCTTTTCTATTGTAGTTTGTATTTTTTAAAGAGGCAAAAAGAAATCACAATTCTTGTCTTTCATATTTGATGAGTTTTGTAAAATCGCCTTCTACGGCATACAAAAAAAAAAAAAAAAAAAAAAAAAAAAAAAAAAAAACGCCTCCTACGGCATTCTTAAAAAACAAACTTGTATATTTTCTTAATATTTATGCAATTTGAAAAATTAGAAAGAAGGATTGATTTCCTTTCCACTTGTAAAGGTGAATCTCTGGATCATCACCATTCCAAATTCCAAGTAGAAAGTAAATCTGGCATACCCGTACAAAAATGTTGATACCGCGATTTCCCTCCTTCGCCGAGACCCAGGTCAGCCCCCGGGGTGCGGAAGGAGAGGAAGAAAACCTCCGATGGGCCCATCAAGTTGGCATACCCGGTGGGACCCGTTGACTTGAGAACGTGATGCTTTGATCCCTTGGCTCCTTTCTAGTTGGTGGCCTATGTTGCATTTTGCATCTAAAAAAAAAAAACAAACATGAGATGGGATTTCAATTGTTCTTTCTCACTTCAAAAAAAAAAAAAAACACAAATCTGATTTCTTTTCTTAGATTCAACTTTGAGAAACTTTGATCCTCTCCTCTTTGAACTTGATAGCTCACAGAAATGTTTGCAGCTATCGTTCATATTGGGGATTGGGCCATCTTTTCTCTTTGATGAGTCCAATTGGGATTTCAAAAAAAATAAACCTTCATTTCAAATTCTCTAAAAAAAAAATGGTCTCTCTTTCTTAAGATTCAACTTTGAGAAACTTTGATCCTCTCCTCTTCGAACTTGATAGCTCACAGAAATGTCTGCAGCTATCGTTCATATTGGGGATTGGGCCATCTTTTCTCTTTGATGAGTCCAACTGAGATTTCAAAAAAAAAAAAAAGAAAAAAATTATAATTTCAAAAAAAAAATCAGTTTTCTCTCTTTTGAATTCAAATTTGAGAAACTTTAATTTTTCCTTTTCGGATTTAGCGCTCGCAGAAATGTTGAGCCTTTGTTCGGATTGGAACACCATTCGTTCTCTTTGATGAGTTCATTAAAAACCTTTCAAAAAAGAGTTCAAAAAAAAAAAAAAAACACTAAGGTTGCACCAGTTGCGTTCTTTGACCAAAGTGGATTTAAGAAAGGCCTTGTCCAAAGTGTGGAGACAGCTAGACTATTCGAGGCAAGGGTCCTCCAAACAGGTTCATTAAGTAATCCTACCCTTACCTGGGGGATAATCTATCTACTAAGGTTTCGTAAGATCGAATTGGAAACCTATGTGCATCTTCAAAAAAAAAATCTTCGAAAAAAAAAACAAAAAAAAAAAAACCTCCGTCACTTTTGAATTCAGGGTTGAGAAATCTTGGTTCCTTCCCTTTCGGATTTAGCGCTCTCAGAAATGTTGAGCCTTGTTCGGAATGGAACACCATTTGCTCTCTTCGATGAATTCAATCTTGACCCTTCAAAAAAAAAAAAACCTCCGTCACTTTTGAATTAAGAGTTGAGAAATCTTGGTTCCTTCCCTTTCGGATTTAGCGCTCGCAGAAATGTTGAGCCTTGTTCGGAATGGAACACCATTTGCTATCTTTGATGAATTCAATCTTGACCCTTCAAAAAAAAATCTTCCGTCATTACTGGATTCACATCCGAGAAATTCTGGTTCCTTCCCGATTTAGCGCTCGCAGAAATGTTGAGCCTTTGTTCGGATTGGAACACCACTTGCTCTCCTTTATGAATCCAAATTTGACCTTTCAAAAAATCCCATCTCGTGTCCTTCCCAAGGATGCGATTTGAAACATTTGTGCCTAGCGGTGCTAATACGCCCTTTCGGGTCTACTAAATTCGCGACCGGCACATTTGTATCTCTAACCATATATCATTTTACCTCGAGTGAGCTTTGCTTCTCGGTAATTTGAATTAAGGTCTACGATTGCTTCTAGCAGTCACTGGTACACTCACCCTGAGCTTACCATACTTGCATTTTAGAACAATTGTATCCTCTATGGTTTTTTGCCTTCCTCATCTTACTTGGGCTGGGCCATGTCCCCTCAAGTGATTTGAAAAGAAAAAACCATAGTTGTTCTCCATTTATGATCACCATATTCTTGTGATTACTAATGGATTTGGTCTTGTTTCAGAAGTTTTCCAAAACTAGCAATGGCAGCTTCATTGACTATCACTTTCGATGGGAACAAATACCATCTTATGCTTCAAGACAAGCAAAACAAGCATAAGCGCCCTGCCAGTTGCCGAAGCGTCCTCTCCCTCGACAACTCTCAAAACACTGGGTCAACCTCAACTCCCCGGACCATCGTCTTCGGGTCGCTGGAACCATTCTCACTCCCCGCAGAAGAAACTGTACCTGCCAAGAAGCAGAAAATCGCCCCGCAACGTGTCACTAACATGGCACCAAGGGCAAACACCAAGAAGCCTGAAGCCCGTGTGTGAGAACCCGACCCCTAATTTCTTGGTTTAGTGTGGTTTTAATCATGATTTAATTTTCTTAATGGTTGTTTGTTTAACTTTCTTAGTTTAACTACCCTTTTCCTTGGTTTTGAAAAGTTTTGGGAACCTTCTTAACTTGTGGGACCCTTTGGGGGTTCTTATTGAGATTTTGTGTGAACTTGGGATTTATTGTTATTTCCAAAAAAATTTGTGTTTTCATCCCATTTAACTTATATTGTTAATCCCTACAACTTTCATGCTGGACCCGTCCTCGTTTGAAACTCCTAAACCCGACTTGTCTCAATTTGAGGGCAAAACAGTCTTTTCACCCAAAATCTGGACACGATTTTCAATGTCACCAAAACCCGCAAAATATATACTTTTTGGAAACTAGATATTTCGTTGATCAACTTTGTCTTCTTCGTCGAATCCATTTGAGGTCCCGAAATGTATGTTTTTAGCCCGACAAATGTTTTAAGTTGTGGGACCCATCTCCTCTTTGCTATATATGGAGCCCTTCTCTTCTCTTTCTCTTCTCATTGCCCTAATCACCATTGGAGAAGAAGAATCCCAGCAGCCACCTATTTCTCCATCTTCTTCTTGCTCTCTTCCTCATCAAGCTTCACCAAATCATTACTAAACCAAGATTTGACTCTATTATCTTCATCCTCATCTCAAGAGCTATCCATTGATGTTATTTTTGAAGAAAACCAAGCTTTTCAAGATTTCCTTTGAGCAACCTCTTGCTTTTTGAAGAACTTCCAAGTAAGGGATCCTTATAATCTTTTGGATTTGTATTCTCCTACCCTTTGAGAAGCTTTGTTTTGATTATTAGAAGTTTTCCTTTTTATTTGGTTTGGTTTTGCCATTTTAGGGTTTTATTTTTGGGGGTTTTGCTTGTAGCTTGGATCTTGGCTTGGAAAGTTGGTTTAGAGCTTGGATTGCTTGTTAGAAGACCTAAGGCAAGTGGATGAAATGATTTATTTTCATTGATCATGTTTTATACAAATGTGTAGCTCTCATTAATGATTTTCATTACTTATGCTTTACTTCATGACATGCTTTTATTGAGATTTGAAATACACTCTTTAGTGTATCTTTCTAGTACATTGCTTCCTTGAAAATGATATCTTGATTGTATTAAGTTTTGACTTGCTTCATGTGATGGATTTCCTTTGGTTGAATGTGAATGGAATAAATGATTTGATGGAAGAATGGATGCAGTTGAATGGGAAATTTGAAGTGTTGAGAATGAAGTTTTGATTGCTTGAAATGGAGGATCTTTTAGCTCACTTTATTATAGGGATCTGACCCTTGAAAATGAGGAGTGTTTGGAGAAAGAAGGGACTGAAAACAGCTTCAGAATTCTGTGTCCGCAGTAACGTCGGTTAGCTGTCGGTCAGCCTATCGGTTAACCGACAGCCAACCGAGGTGGACCGAAACCCTCTCAGTTCCAATTCCAGAGAGCAGATTTCCATCAGAAATATATCGGTCAGCTGTCGGCTGACCGAACTCTTTAGTTCGGTCGACCGAGAGCCAACCGACAGATCTTTCGGTTCATTTTCCAGAGAGCAACAAACTTCCTGATGTGTGTAGAGCTGACAGTCAGCGCCGGTCAGCCGTCGGCTAGCCGACATCCCAGTTCGGCTGACCGACAGCCAACCGAGGAGCTGACCGACAGCAATTGTATTGTTTTCTTCTTGAAGAACCATAAGGAACTATATTGGAGGAGAGTGAGGAACTGTACAGAAGAAGAAATTCCATCATCATGACTGTGTTGTTTAGGTCTTTTAGATTTGTTAATGTACATAAGGCCCCGGAATGTTTTCAATTCTTAAAGAGTACCAAATGTATGTCAAACCTAACATACGGGACCCTAGTTACATTGATTCAAATCTTGGACTTTCAACACTTGGCCCGGAAAATATGAGAAATCCATTCATGCCTTATTTCGACTTGAATTTCACTCGTACACTTTAAATCTCGTGTTTTATGACTAGACTTGCCCGACAGTACTGAAATTCATGTTTTTAGCATTGTTGCTAGCCCGTACATGCCCGACCGATATATATATATATGCTTTTCTGCTTATGAGCACCCCGTCCCGTCATATGTATTTATCTGATTTGATTTCTTGTATATGACCCATGAGCCAAAAACCTTGAGGTAAGATGGGGACAGAGCTTGGTAGTGCGAGCCCATGAACCAAAAGGATTATTATTTTGAGAATAAAACCTTGAGGCAATATGGGGCCAGAGCTTTGTAGTGCGAGCCCATGAGCCAAAAAGAGAACATGCATACGTGTATTTGTTTGTTTACTTGCATACAACCTATGAGTCGGCACCACTAAGCTTGGATGACCTTGTCGGTCTGATCTACCGACTTGGAGATCCCTTCTTGTCCCGCCAGCTGCAGCTTGGATCCCGCTACCCGGTTTATTAACCGTGGTCTTGTCCCGATACCGCAGATTGCTACTGTGGTTCCTGATGCCCGGCTCGCTACCGTGGTCATGTCCCGTATATAGTATATGTATATGTAAATCTCGTTGTTCCTCCTCACTTCGGTGACTGAGGTCAACGCCTTGATATGCTTGCTCTATCACTTCGGTGATTAAGGATTTAGCTTTGTGTGGTTGCCATCTTGATAGTTCCTAATCCTTGATACCCGTCCTACTTTATATTGATCACGTCTTTTCTTAATAAATGTTTATTGTTTATACATGCTTTAAATGAGTTCCAGATTTGTGAAATGTTTATTATTTATACACATTTTAAATGAGTTCCAGATTTGAAAAATGTTTATTGTTTATACACACTTTAAATGAATTCCCGATTTGTGAAATGTCCATTATTTGTACATGTTTTAAATGAGTCCCCGATTTGTAAAACGTTCATTAATTATACATGTTTGAAATGAGTTTCCGGTTTGTGAAATGTTCATGTTTTATACATGCTTTAAAGGAATACATGTTTTGTCAAATATTTATATTTCATACCCGTTTTATATGAATACAAGATTTTGTCAAGAGATTCATGATTTCCTATGCATTGTAATTATGTACAATTTTGATCAGACAGCATGATTTATTACATGTTTTATCGTTCAGTATATTGTTATATCTTTTCACCCACCTGCCAGACCGTCGTGTCTGACCCACTACTTTGGTACTCAGGTTCAGACTTTTTCACCCGAGACGAGTGCACGTGTTGGCTGTGGAGCCATGAGCTTTCAGGTGTTTGTCGGCTATGTCATGCCGACATTGAGCTTGACATCGGGATTACGTCACATATGGGGTAGTAATCATTAGCTTGTTTTGTATGGCTTCTATTAGCCTTTTTGCTTGGGATTGTAATTAATATACATTATTAATTGTAACTTGAACATATATGGGAATGTAATACCCTGTTACTGTCAGCTCTGTACTTTTATTGTGATGGTTTATTCCAGTCTGAGATGGATCATTGATAAGATGAGTATATGCTTGGGTTAAGTGCGGTGCGGAATCCAATGGCCACGGAATTCGAGTCGCAACACCACGATAGCTTCCGCTAAATATTCAGAGGTGTTGGAATTTGTAATCCTCACACACGCGGATCTTGGGAGAAACATAACTCTCAATTCACGGACCCCGGGTTTGGGGTCGTGACACCGTGGCACTCCCACGAAGCCTCAATCCACAAAAAACCAGGTTTGCCCCAAAACCTGGTCTCCAAGATCTTCACCAAAGCAAAGGAGGTCTCGAACATCTGCAAAGCCAGTATACATGACCCCTCTCAAGGAAAACCGGTTCTACCCTCTCTCTGACATGAAAGAGGAGAAACCTACCCTCCGCCCAAAGAACAAACAAAATCAGCATGAACCGGCTTACTCCTACAAGCCCAAAATTAAATCCCGCATCGTTAGGCCTCCGCAAAAACATGCTGAAGCCTACACTCCTGTAAAGTTGACCCTTCATCTCAACAGGGGCCAAGCTCGTAAAATTCAAGTCTTCACTGCGACAGGCTAAGGACTGCGTCCAGATTCTGTCCTTGCTCAGCTTCAAAGAAGACAAACTCGGCTGCTGCGCACAGGGGACTACATCCTTCATCGCCAGAGCCCAGCCAGAGCTGACTGAAGCTCAAATTGCTCGTTGTATGTGTCACCGCGCGGCTTATCGACAAAAGAGACCTGAGAAATAAATAACCCAGCGTTCTACTATCCATGTCTCAAACAAATGGGTCGAAAAAGAAAGACCTGACCAAGTCGTTGCTGTTCGTATGATTGGCAAAACCAGAAAACAACAGAAGTCAGTAACCAAAATCAGTGTTAGACGTCCAGTGACTCGCAGCGTCTTTCGGACGTGAGCACATTTGGAAGAATCATCCACTCCTCCAAGCCAAGGAAACCGGAGTAACCACTTCTCAGATTCTTCATCCAGAAGAATGAGCCCCAGCTCAGTCACCAGGACGATTTCTTCGTTCGAATCCCGTGGGATGAACGTCTTGGCTACAAGTTCTAAGCAGCCTCCACAGCATGATGACGTAACCGCACGCGTCCAGCAGCTGGAGCAAGGACAACAGAGAATTAAGGCTCTGATGGAAAACCTCCTTCTCACTCTACAGCGTCCACCACCTAACAATGAAGGCCCTCCGAATCATGAAGATGATGAGGCCAATGCAGAAGACAACGAGTCACTCGCCCTTACCAAAAAGGACGTGGACAACATCCTCGCAAAAGCAAAAGAAGAGGATACATTGAAAGAACGTGGCATCAAGCCACCCTATCCTCTATGGATGGACTCGGTTATGTTTCCTGCAAAATTCAAACAACCTACTCTCCAGACATATACGAGGAAAGGTTCAGCCAGACAACATGTCATCCACTTTAAGATCCTAACAGGAGCTATTGCGGATCAAGATGCCCTCAAGATTCGCCTCTTTGCAAGTACCCTAAAAGTACAGCCTTTGATTGGTATTCCACTCTGCCGGAGAACTCCATCCATAACTGGGCTATGCTGGAGACACGCTTCCTGACCCACTTTCAAGGTGAGGATCATCCTGTTACTATGGCTCAGCTCTGTAGCATAAAACAGGGAGAGAATGAGTCAACATACGACTTCATTCACAAATGGAAAGCAATGGCGTACAAATGCTCAGATGTACTACTACAAGCGTCGCTAGTCGACATCTGCCATAACAATATGAGAGCAAGGATTCGCTCCATGATCATCGGCAACAAATCAAAGACCCTTGGAGAACTTCTCGAAGCTTCCATGGAAGCTGAAATGGTGATCAAAGACCTCAACAGTCAGAAATCATCAAAGAAAGAGCCGACTGCCATTACGACCTCAAAACCAAAGAAAAAGGAGGTTCTCAATGTACAGACTAAGTCAGCTCCTCAGCAGCCAAAGAAAGCTGAAAACAAAGGTACAGGTAAAAGGCCTGAACTCTCCGATGCATTCAAAGAACGTGTAGAAAAGAAATATCCGTTCGATAAGATGTTAAAGAAATCTTTGAGGCTCTCCTAGCAAATGGCAAACTCACTTTGCCGGAGCCCAAAAGACCGGGAGATGTTGGCGAAACCAATGATCCCCGATACTGTCCATACCATCAGATGATCTCACATCCTCTCAATCAATGCTTCGTTGTGAGAGAGAAGATCAATGAGATGTGGAAAAACGGAGTCATCACCTTTGACAAAAACTATGGCTCCGCCTCTGTCAACATGGTGTCATGTGGACAAACTTCAAAGTCACCAAAAAAGAAGATCACTACTTCATTTAAGGTGATAAAAAAGGCTCAAACATCCCAAGAGTTGGTTCCCTATCCAACACTGATGGACCCGAAAGAGGGGGAATCTTCCGTCCTCTCCCTCTGCACCCCGGGGGCTGACCTGGGTCTCGGCGGAGGAGGAAAGATCTCGGGCATCAACATTTTTGTACGGGTATGCCAGATTTACTTTCTACTTGGAATTTGGAATAGTGATAATCCGGAGATTCACCTTCACAAGTGGAAAGGAAATCAATCCTTTTTTCTAACTTTTCAAATTGCATTAATATTAAGAAAAGAAAAAAGTTTTTTTTTTAGAATGCCGTAGGAGGCGTTTTTGTTTGTTTGCCGTAAAAGGCGATTTTGCCGTGAAAGGCGATTTTACAAAACTCATCAAATGTGAAAGACAAGAATTGTGATTTCTTTTTGTCTCTTTAGGAAATACAAACTATAATAGAAAAGTAAGAAAAGGGATCTAACTTCTCAGGAGATTGTGGGGACACGTTGAGATCGACGGTCGCAAGTCACGTATGGGCTTCGCCATCGTCCTTCAAATGAGAGCATGTGATGCTTTGATTCTTTGGCTTGGCTCCTAACCTCAGTTTTTTAAAGGACAAGGACCAAGAGAAGGTCCTATATCCAATGAAAAACCGAGTAAACGGGCTGAAAAGCCACGTTTAGGCCATGTTGGAGAAGGAGGTAACCTTGGGGGGGTGGCCCCCCAAGGGACGTTGATCACCTTGTGGTGCTTCCGGGAGCAAAGTAGCAGGACTTCGTCTCGATTTCTTTAGGAGAAGTGCAGAACTTCAAGTCGGTAGATGTTGATCTAATGATCCTTCGATGATCCCCTCTCTCTTGGAAATGGATCTCCTTTTATAAGATTTTGGTAGCCATGGGATGGTCATGGGCATTGATAGCCATGATGAGAGCATTGATGAGGAGTTACAAGTTGATTTTGTAACTCCTTTTTAATGGCTTGTGCTTTTAATTGCCTTTATGCTTCATGATGATAGGAGTTTCATGGGTTTAATGCCATGATTACTTGGATTTGTAACTCCCAAATGCTTGAATCTGATTGGGCCGTCCAAAATAATGAGTTAATGACCGCATCAAGTTGTCATAAACGGGTCAATTAATGTCATTAAGTGGTTGCCAGGGCATGTGAAGAGTCGCGGGCCACGCTGCGCCTTTTGAGATTCTTCTTGCGATCATCACAGGTGGATCCACACATTGTTTGATGTCGGATTTCAGTGCAATTTCAGACAATGATTGATGTTGGCGGGCCGGTGACATCTGTCTTGTCGATTTCACGATCGGTCGGACAGAAAGTGCACTTTTTTGGTCAGCCGGTTGGCGATCTTGAGGCGATCGGTGATGATTTCATGCTTTTGACGGCAAATCCGAGATGTCGACGAAGATCAGTCGTTTTCAAGCATCAAACATTGCATTTTCCGAAAATCACAGAGGCCGGAACACCCGAAACGCGAAAAGAATCGGAAAACGGACACTTTGGTGCAAAATCTGGCGACCCGGATTTCCAGGGTCGCCGAGCGACCATGCACCCAGGGTCACCGGCGACCCTGGGCCATGGTCACCGGCGACCATGGGCCAGGGTCGCCGGCGACCTTGGGCCAGGGGCGACCATGGGCCAGGGTCGCCGGCGACCTTAGGGTTTTTTGCCCTTTGGTCGCCGAGCTCCGTTTTCGGTCGATTTTGCGTTTTTTTTGTTCCTTTTTTCTTCTGTATTTTTCTTGACATTTTTCCTCAATTATTGACTTCATTTTCTTGGAGAAAACTTGACGAGAACCCGCGTGAAATCGGAGCACAAAGTTTCCCATTTTTCGGGAAAGCCGAAGACTTTGTAGCCGATTTTCCGTCAAGCGTCGAAACTAGGTCAAACGATGTCGGAATGACCTGAAAATTGAGGTGAAGCTTCTTGAGCAGTGGATAGGACCAACCATGGGCTTTTATTTGAGTTTTGAAGCCGTTTGGGGTCCCATCGATGCTTCACTTGATTTTGCTGTGGGGAAAATGCCGAGCTTTGATATGTGGTCAAACGATGTTCGATTGACCTGAAATTCGACGAGGAACCTATTGGAGTCATTTTGAGACGTTCCATGGGCTCCGTTTTGGATGTCATGGTCCCGGGTTGCTCTGCTGCCGGTAGGCTTGATTTTCTCTCTGAGCATCGAAACCTGGTCAAATGTTGTTAGAATGACCTGAAATTCGACGTGCAGCCTTTTGGAAGCATGTTGAAGCCACTCATGTATTTTGTTTGATGAGTGATGGCTTCGGTGGTTCCCGCCGCCGGGAGGCTTGATTTTGCTGCTCGAGCATTGATGGATGGTCAAACGTTGTCGGTTTGACTTGAAATTTGGCATGGAGCCCTTTGGAGACATTCTGGAGTCATCCGTAGGCTTTGATCAAAGTTTTGGTGTCTTTGATGATGTCGCCGCCGGGAGCGCTTGTTTAGCTGTCGGAGCAGTGAAGTTAGGCCAAACGTTGTCGGAATGGCCCGAAACCTCAGGTGTACCCCTCTTTTGGCTGCCTTGAAGGATCTTTCAGGTACTGTCTGATTCTAAAAAGATCTGATGCTTGAAGTAGCCTTGCCTGTTTTGTAGCAGGATGAAGCTTCACGAGGCTTTTTGATGTGGAGTAGACATAGTGACTTTTTTGGTGACAACAAATGCCCCCTCGAGGTACAGCGACGAGTAGCTTTTTGGAGTCAATGTGCCTCGAAGAGAAACTTGGAGGAGAGATTCCAACTTGACCAAGAGTCTTGAGTACTTTTTTTTTTTTTTTTTGAATAGCCTTCTGAGTTTCCGGGGGAATTTTATGGTAGTGAGAGGGATCACACACCATCTCAAGGCAAAGTTTTGAAAATGACATGGGGTATTTGGATTTTGGGTTTTGGATTTTGGTTTTTGACCTTGTGACCTAACAAGCTGTATGTGGCAGGTTAGGGGGTCGAGGTTTGATTTTGATTTTGACCTTGTGACCCAACAAGCTGTATGTGGCAGGTTGGGGGGTCAGATTTGGGGTTGTTGGTTTTGGTTTGGTTTGGATTTTGACTTTGGTTTTGGTCTTGTGACCTAACAAGCTGTATGTGGCGAGCTAGGGGACCGGAGTTTGGTTTTGTGAAATGTCAATTTCAAGATTTTGGCTCAATTTGGTTCATGAGGTTGGATGGTTTGGTTTTTGGAAACTCATGGGACTTTCATTTCTTTTTTTTGTTTGAATGGTCCCATCAACTCAAAAGATGCATGGGACTTTTTTTGCTCATTTCTTGTTTTTTGCTCTTGGTAAGAGGAATATTTTGACTAAAAGCCACTTTTAGTGCCTAGGTGGTCAAACCTGGCTCATATGGGCTAACCCATGGGACCTTAGGCTTTGGAGATGGCCTAGATCTCATATGGTGTCATATTTGTAAAGAATATCTAAAAATATCTCTTTTGTGTAGAGAATATCTAAAAATATCTTTACTTGGAGAGAATTTCTCAAGTTTTCTTTTTGTGGAAAGATTCTCTCAAAATATCTTTCTTTTTGGGAAAGTAGCTAAATTTTAGCACTTACTCCTTTCTTTCTCCTTGTTTCCTCTTTTGGCTTGCTCTCTTCTATAAAAGCAAAGAGGGTTGGTGCTTTTGCTCCATTGCTTTCTTTTTACAAGAAATCTTCAAGAGTGCTCTCCAAGATAAGAAGTGCTTTCTCTTCTTCAAGGATCTCCAAGCTTTTCTTCTTCTTTTCCATCAATGGCTTCAAGTAAGTTTTCTTCCTTGTCAAGAATCTCCATTGTAGAAGTAGCTTCTTTATTTTTTCATTTCTTCTTCTTTTACTTTTTTTTTTCTCATTCTTTTTTTTTCTTTTTCTTTTCATGCACGTTTTCCTTCTCTTTTTTTTTTTCGTGCTTCTTTTTTTTTTTCTTTTTTTTTTTCTCTTTCCACGGTTTTCTTTTTTTTTTTTAAAACCGTGTACTCTCTTTTTTTCTGTTTTTTTTCCACGCTGATTTTTTTTTCAGCGTCTTTCTTTTCTTTTTTTTTTTGCTGTTTTTTTTTTCTAGCTGTACGGACAGATCCATACGGACCCTGACCGTACTGCCACGTGGCAGTGGGCCACGGCCTGTGGGCCAAATTTTTTTTTTTTTTTTTTGCTGAGATTTTTTTTTCTCTCTTTCTTTTTCTTTTTCCTCGTTTTCTCACTATGATAATGAGGCTATGCAATTTCAGTATGTATGCATTTTTTTTTTCTTGATGCATCAAGATAGAAGGCTAGAGTCTCTAGGTCAAGCCAACATGATTTTTGACTTGGACAAAGTTTGATTGGTTTCGACCAAATTGGGTTGGAATTGGTCAAAATTTGGTCAAGGTTTTCCTAGCATCTAATGCATGATGATATGTTTTTGATGCATGAGTTTTGGTAAATAGATTTGGAAGTATGATGATGCATACCTGAAAATCTTTTGCAAGTATTGGGATTTTGAGCTCGCAGCGATGTTGAGCTCTTTCTCGGTCTTGCTGGATTTTGAGGAAATTTTGCAATTTTTGGATTTTGAAGCTCGCAGTAATGTTGAGCTCTTTTCCAGATTTTGCGGAAGTTTGATGAGATTGGCTCGTTCTCGTAGCGATGTTGAGTTCGAGCCTTCTTTGAGAATTCTCCACTGACTATGAGCTCGCAGCGATGTTGAGCTCATCTTCAGGCTTCCTGTCTTTTTCAGAGTATTTTCCTTTTCTTTGGAATTGCCCCGGAACCATGTCAAAATTTTGCTAGAATTTTTGTAGCAGAATTCTGTCATTTTGATGTTGATTGATCTTTTCTCTTCCACCTTTTGCAGGTAGTTCTTCTAGAACGAACAAGGGTAAAGGTCCTGTTACTGACGCACCTCGTCGGTCTGCTAGATCTTCCAATGCTACCGTTCAGCAGGCTTGGGAGAAGGTCCAGTTTGTGGAGAAAAACTTGGAAGAATGCGATTCCCTCAATCGTGATGAGATGAGACAGCGATTGATCGCTCTCAAGGATGAGGAGTTCTATAAGATCATGGTAAGCAGCCGTCTCTGGGTTATGGACGATCAGAGCGTTGTGCTCAAGCCTACCTTCTTCTTCGGCGATGCAGTCCCCGACGACTTGATATACCAAAGGAGATGTTTTCAGTTCTCTTACACAGCTGATGGTGAGGAGAGAACTATTTCTACCCGGTCGTCTTTTGACCGGACCATCTCGATCCTGAGCCTTTCTCCCACGTACCCTAAGAGGGAAGATCCTCCGAGCTGGGTGAAGAGGACCAGTGTGATCAAGACCGGGGTTTTTGTTGGTGGACCTTCCCGTTTTGCAGAGAAGCCACCTGTCCGTATGGACATGTTGATGCCAGCCAGTGGCTACCAAGGTTCTGATCATCCACCGGTTGATTTGAGACCGGTGGGCCTTGGCGTTTTTCGGGGTGACGGCAGCAATTGGGTGAAGCCTTTTCGACTTCGTGGTAGTTTCAGTACTGACTCGAGCTGGGAGTCATGGACTGATCACACCCTGAGGTTTGGTGAGGCCGTTCTTCGGGAGGCCGAGATTTTTGACGCGGTTCGCGCTTTTCAGCAAACCATCGTTTTCTCCGATGAGGCTTTCATGGCCATGCTGGAGTCATTCCTTCCACAAACCAACACCTTCATTGTGATGAATGGTGAGATTGGTTTTTTCTTTGAAGGAACTGAGCGCCATCACCGGATTGCCTATCCTCGGCAAACTCTATGAGGAGTTTATGCCTATTGACAGTGTCCTTGAGGAGCAATCTGAGGAGTTTAGGCTTGTGTACTTTCAGCTCATCGCCTTCTACTATTTTTCGAAGGAGAAGGAGGGCTCGAAAGTTAGATGCAGCAGTTGGAGAAGTTGCAGCTCCAACTTTTTTGACAGCGGGGATTCTTCTGATGGCATGGCCCAGGATGTTAGGGCTAAAGCATCAAGTTTGAAGAAGATCGCTGCTATGCGAGAAGATTTGAAGAAGTTCTTCGCACGCGCAGATGCCATTTGTCCTGACATTCCGTTGTGGAGAGATCTCGCTGTTTACCTCACTTAATGGCTGGGTGAGGCTGTTTTTGCTGGAGGAGATGGGACGCACATCAGGCCGCACTGTATTTTTCCGACTTGTCAGATGGCGTTTGGAGAGCGGCTGGCTTTGGTACCTGCTCTTTACTCCTATTTGTGTACCGAACTGCAGGCTGCTGCTTTCCTGGTTCGGCTTGGTCTTCCCATGAACAGGGTATTTTCTGCCCACATCTTCTATTCGTGGTATGTATACCACTGTCCTAGCTTCCATCGTTTGGGAGTTGCACAGGACGAAGATCCTTTTATGATTCGTTTGGCTAGAGGCACAGCCGTTCACGAATCACTTTTATCTGCCCGTTTAAGGATCCGACGATTTAGGGACGTCGAGATTGGGCAGTCTTCAGTGAAGCTTTCTCCGGGTTTGCGGAAGAAGGCTTTTGACTTTGGTGTCTCCCGTGATTCGACCAGGGCAGGGTCGGGAAGACACTATGCTTTGACAGACACGGAGAAGAGATGGCTCTTCAACATACGGGTTGGTACGATGGTGTACTGCAAACATCTTTTCGTCGATATCTAACCGTATGTTCCTTCGCGTTTTGCATTGCAACTTGGCTTCTCTCAAGGCGTTGTTGGAGCGCCTTCGAGTATGGTGAAGTGTTTTGGAGGTCTGTAGGATGGGAGAAATGAATGGGCTTTTTATAGCGCCGAGGACACTACCGCCATGATTTCCTATCCTGAGCTGCCCACCTTCTGGACTGCTGGCTTCACGAAGTGGTTCGTAGAGAGCTTTTCAGTGCACCGGGGGCTTTCCAAGAAAGAGCTTGATATTAAGCAATCTCCTAGGAAAGGTCTTGGCAAATCGGATGGTGTCCGTCGGGAGGAAGTTTTGGCCTTCCTTTCTGGAGAGAAGCACAAGATAGTCTTTCTCAATGGGCAGGACATCATCAGATCAGGAGCTGCACAGGGGATTCCTGGTGAGGTCCTGAGACAGCTGGAGGAGGAGAGGCCGAGATCGATGCTATGATACAGGCAGAGCATACGAAGGCTTCCATGGAGTCTACTGAGAAAAGTAAACCATCCAGTGAGGACTCTTGTGAGAGGCCTGATGTTGATAGTGGGGCAGGATCGTCGAGCAGATTGACCCGCCGAGGCACGAGGAGGAGAGGACAACGCCGTAACATGAGACGGCACGATAGTCCTTCTGATCTCGAAGTTCCTCTCACCATTGCTGAGGAGGTGTCTGAGGATGCTGACGAGCCTCCGGAGAAGAGAAGCAGAGAAGAGGAGATAGCTGGTATGATCCCCTTTCTTTCCTTTTGTTTCTTCCTTTTTTTCTTGTAAAAGTTTTTGTTTTGATCCGCTGCTTCTTTTTTTTTTTTTTTTTTTTTTAGCAGAGGATGATGACCTGGTGATGCCTGAGGTTCCTGCCGATGAGGCGATGACGGATCCAGTCGTGGCATCTGAGGAAGAGCCCAGGGACTCTGGAGTGGTTCCAGAACCTTCACCTGGTATGATTTGCTTTGGCTTTTGCTTTCTTTTTTTTTCCCTCTTTTGCTGTCATTTGCTAACATGTAGCTGACTTGCCAGAGGATTCCGATGATTTCGAGCCATTTATGGATACAACTTTTGACGATGCTTCGAATGAGCTCAAAGAGGCAGAGAGTACTCAGCCGGTCGTCGAAGCAGGTATATTTACAATAACAATCTTGATATATTTTTGACAAGATTATATTCATACCTTTTTGTCTTTTCTTTTTTTTTTTTTTTCTTTGACAGATTGTGAAGCAGCAGGAGAGATTCCTCCATCTTCCTCAGAGCCGGAACAGGGGATACCTGCGGCTGATGCAGAAGTAGGGGCTTCTTCCACTTTCAATGAGTCAGCTTCTTCCGTTGGAAAGAGTTTATTGATTACTCTTCCAATGGAGCATGACGTGGGCAGTCGGGCACCAGAGCATGGCGAATCCTCATCTGCACCGTACCTTCAGTATGCAAGGAAGGTGTTGAAGACTGTCTTGAGCTCATGGGTTGAGACTCTTTCTTTGGGTCATTTGGAAGCTGGTTTTGGCATGATCAAGCATGTGTAGGACATCCTCGCTGATAGCAAAGAAGTCGGTTTGGACATTGCAAGCGCCAAAGATTTTGTTGAAGAAATCATCGCCTTGGGGAACAAATGGACTGAGACCAAGAGTTTCCCAGATGGTGACTTCTTTCATGAGATGTTCATAAAACCTTCCAGCAAAGTCAAAGCTGAGCTGACTGAGGTCGCGAAGACTCGGAGGCAGATCATTCGGGGGAAGAACGTTACCGAGTTATCCATCATGGGGCTGAAGCAAGACTTGGACCGCCTTGATAAGGAGGTTGTCGAGGTTAGGCAGCGTCTTGATCTTTTAGAGGAAGAGGCAGCTGCCAAATGGACCGCCATTGTGGAGGCTCGTGACAAGGAGGGGACTCTCATTCGCCAGGTTAAGGAAGCTGAAGGTAATGTCCGGAGGAAGACTCAGGAGCATGAGTAGTGGCAGGTCCTCTTGGAAGAACTTCCTCGTGCTGCAGATGGGTCACGGTAATCGGCCGCGTTTTATGGGGATATTTTGAAGAAGCGTGGCCTAAAAACTTTGGAAGTTAAGGCCATGGGTCTGCTTGAGGAGTTGAACCTTTGGTTGAAGACCATGTCGGATTGAGCTCCTGAGTTGTAACAAACTCTTTTCTTCTTCTTTTTTTTGGTACCTCCATGTATAAACAATTTTGGTACTATATTTTGTTTCCCCTTCCTTTCACTTAAATCATTTTTTGATGAAAACAATTTTGAGCAAAAGTTTGATGGGAATGTTTGTTTAAGAATTTGATCAAAAGGTTGTCGTTTTGTGAAAATCTTTTGTCAAAGAGTTGTTTTGGGCATGAAAGCCAATTTTGTGGCGAAAAGCCTGGTTTTTCTTTTTTTTTTTATGGTTTGGAAACCAAATTTTGAATGGCGTGAAAGCCGAATTTTAGAATGGCATAGAAGCCGAATTTTTTTTTGTTTGTCTTGGCATTTATAGCCAGATTTTGGTGTTTATAGCCGATTTTTTTGGCGTTTATAGCCGAATTTTTTTTTTGTTTTGTTTTGGCATTTATAGCCGACTTTTGGCGTTTATAGCCGAATTTTGAGATGGCATGAGAGCCAAAAATTTTGTTTGTGGCATGAGAGCCAATTTTGAGATGGCATGAAAGCCGATTTTGGCGTTTATAGCCGAAAAAAAAAATTTATTTTGGCATTTATAGCCGGATTTTGGCGTTTATAGCCGGATTTTGGCTTTATAGCCAGATTTTGGCGTTTATAGCCGGATTTTGGCGTTTATAGCCGAGTTTTGGCGTTTATAGCCGAGTTTTTTGAAAACCAAGTTTTGTTTTATTGGCATGAAAGTCGATTTTGGAGTTTATAGCCGAAAAATTTTTGTTTTGGCATTTATAGCCGAATTTTGGCATTTATAGCCGGATTTTGGCGTTTATAACCGGATTTTTTTGTTTTGGCATTTATAGCCGAATTTGGCGTTTATAGCCGCTTTTTGGCGTTTATAGCCGGATTTGGTTTTCAAAATGCAGGTATCGACTAAATGTCGCCTCCCCGCTGAATGGTCTTGCAAGTATCGATGGAATGTCGCTTCCTTGCTCATTCGGTTTTGCGAGTATTGATGGAATGTCACTTCCTCTCGGGTTACGTTTTGCGAGTATCGATGGAATGTCGTTTCCTCGCGAATTGGGGTGCAAATATCGACTAAGCGTCGCTTCCCTGCTTTTCCCAAAACTTTTGGTTTTGCGGGTACTGACTTGGTGTCGTTTCCCCGCGATTTTTGAAATTTAAGGTTTTCTCGAACCATTTGAAATTTGGGTTGTGAATATCAACTGGTTTGTTACTTCTCCACGATTTTTGAAATTTGGGTTGTGGATATCAACTGGTATGTTGCTTCTCCATGATTTTTGAAATTTGCAAGTATCGAATGGGGTTCGCTTCTTTGCGAATTTTTGGGTTTTGGAAGTATCGAATGGGGTTCGCATCCTTCCGGTTTTTGGGTTTTGCAAGTATCGACTAAGTGTCGCTTCCCCACGGTTTCGAAAAACCAATTTTTTTTGTTTAGAGACACGAGGGTCATAAATTTTGGCTTAAAACCATTTCAGTTGAAAAAGCCATGGTAGACTAGGGTGAAAATTCCCGAGTCCCGATTTTTGTTTCAAACCATGAATTTTGGGTTCAAGGATTGAAAATTTTGGTCAAGTCTGGGAAGAGGCTCCTAAACTTGGATTTTGGATTTGATTTTTCTTTTGAACAATGAAACGATGAAAGTAAGCATTGTTTTGAGAGATTGTTTTTTTTGGAAACTTCAACATAAAGATGAAAATTTCAACAGGGGTGGGTTTGACGAGCAAGTACCTTGGAAATACGCTTTAGCCGTGTAGATATTGCTCTGACCCGTTTGAGGAAGTCTTCAAGGGTAGTACCGCTTCAAGAACTTGTCGTTGATGGGTAGCATACATCTGTCTCCTTCCATGTTTAGAAGAGCGTATGCATCGTTGGAGAAGACTTTGTCGATGACGAAGGGTCCCTCTCATTTTGGTTCGAATTTGCCTTTGGATTTGTGGGCGAAGACTATGGGTCTTTTTACTGCAAGAACCAAGTCACCCTTTTTGTAGGCGCGTTGCCTGACCTTTTTGTCGAAAGATCCTGCAAAGCGTGCTTGGTACAACTCAATGCTTTGTAGAGCTTCGAGTCGTCTTTCATCGAGATTATCCAGCTCTTGGAGTCTCAATTTGACATTGCTTTCTTGCGTCATGTCATTTTGTAAAGATACCCTTAAGGAAGGAATTTGTACTTCCAAAGGGACAACAGCTTCGCATCCATAGACCAAAGAGAACAGTGTGCTATGGGTTGGTCCTCAAACGGTGGTTCGATAGGCCCACAAAGCTTTTGGTAGTTTGTCGCCCCAATCTCTTATGTGACTAGAGACCATTTTCTTGAGAATTTTGCAGAGTGTCTTGTTGAAGGCTTCTGCTAGTCCGTTCGCTGCTGGATTATATGGAGTTGAAGGACAACTTTGGATTTTGTACTTGTCACAAAACCTGTAGAATCTGTGATCCCGGAATTGTGGTCCGTTATCATGGACAAATCTTTTAGGTATGCCGAAGCGACAAATAATGTTGGTGCGCAAGAACTGAAGGACTGATGAGGTCTTCATTTCGCTGAGCGCAAATGCTTCTAACCACTTGGAGAAATAATCCGTAGCGGTGAAGATGAAGCGATGACCTTTGCTTGATGGGGGAGAGTAGGACCTATGATGTCCATACCCCAGGCTTCAAAAGGCCATGAGATTGCTGTTGGATGTAGCCATTCTGGAGAAATGTGGACATAATCTCCATGAATCTGGCATTTTTGGCAGCGCTTGGCAAATTGCATTGCATCAGCTACCATGGTAGGCCAATAGTAACCTAGCTTTTTTATTTGGTTGTAGAGCTTAGGGCCAGCCTGATGGGCTCCACAAAGACCAGCATGTACTTCTTCGAGAGTTTCCTCAGCCTCTTGTTGTGATAAGCAGCGTAGGAGTACTCCATTGAAGGATTTTCTGTAAAGTGCTTTTGAAGGTAAATCCAAATGAAAGTTCGAGGCTCGTCTTTGGATGCTTACCCGTTCTTTTGGATCTTCAGGTAGGATTCCGAACATGATGTAATCAATGAACGGATCTCTCCAGTCGCTAATCGGAGGTTTGAGGATGGACATCCGACTTCCAACCACTTGGTGGCATTCAGCAACTGCTTGGTGTGTGTTGAGAGGAAGGAGAATCCTTCTTTGACACACTGTGACTTGCATGTTTTCCCCTTCTTGGATTGCCATGGATGTGGCGAGTCCGGCCAGGGCATCTGCACGGATGTTTTCACCTCTAAGGATGTGGGTGATGTGACAGATGTTGAATTTTATCGAAGCGACTGCACCTTATTGTAGTAAGGCAGCAAATCAGGCTTCCTGACTTCATATTTCTGATTCATCTGGTTGACGACCAGTTGAGAGTCTCCAAAAGCTTCCAATGTGGTGATGCCGGATTCGAGGGCGAGTTCCAATCCTACAATCAGGGCTTGGTACTCAGCTGCATTGTTTGAACATGGTTCCAGTAGCGAGAAGGCGTGTGGAATCATGTATTTGTCGGGACTGACAAAGAGGATGCCAATTCCCGATATTTGCTTTCCCCTTTCATTTGTCCTAGTTGCACCGTCAAAGTACATGTCCTAGGAAGCGTTTGACAAGGAAGTTTCCACATTGTAGACAAATTCGTCTGGGAGATCATCCCTGAGTGGAGAATCTTTAGGCAATGGATGCTCTGCGAGGAAGTCTGCTAGAGCTTGGCCTTTGATTGCTTTTTGTGGTACATACTTAATATCAAACTGTGATAGAAGGATGGACCATTTTGCCAGTCGGGCATTGAGAGAACCTGCTTTTGTGACAAGGACCTTTAAGAGGTTGATCCTTGAAATCAGGTAGACTGTGTTTGACAGCAGATAGTGACGCAGCTTTTGTACAGCGAACATCACTGCAAGGAATTCTTTTTCGACTGGGGAGTAGCGATGCTCTGCACCTACCAACATGCGGCTAAGGTAATATAGAGCAGCTTCTTTTCCATCGTCGTTTTCTTGTGCGAGCAGAGCACCTAAAGAGTGGTCAAGAGCTCTCGTGTACAAGATAAATGGTTTTCCAGTTGTGGGGGCAGCCAGCACTGGAGGTTTGATGAGGTATGCTTTGATGTCTTGAAATTCGCTTTCACATTCAGCATCCTAGGCAAAGTCCATGCCTTTCTTCATCAGGCGAGAGAATGGACGGCATTTCCCTGATAGATTGGAGATGAACCGTCGAATGTAGGCCAGCCTTCCTTGAAGCCCTTTTAATTTTCTTAGGGTTCTGGGAGATGGCATTTCCAGGATAGCCTTGACTTTAGTGGGTCAAGTTCTATTCCAGCTTTCCGTACTATGAATCCGAGAAACTTACCCGATGAGACACCGAAGAAGCACTTTAGTGGATTCATCCGCAATTTGTGTTTGCGAAGTAGGAGGAAGACTTCTCGAAGATCATCGAGATGGTCTTCTTTTCTTCTGCTTTTTATGGCGAGGTCGTCAACATAGCATTCGACCGTCTTGTGCTGCATATCTTGGAATATTTTCATCATAGCCCTCTGATATGTTGCACCTGCATTTTTCAGACCAAACGGCATGACAGTGTATCAATACACGCCGAATGGTGTCCGAAATGATGTATGCCTTTCATCTTCAGGATGCATCTTTATCTGATTATAGCCAGAGAATCCATCCATGAATGTCATTCGCTCGAACCCATAGGTGTTGTCAATCATCACCTCTGGTATGGGGAGCGGGAATTCATCTTTAGGACATGCACTATTCAGGTCTCTGTAGTCAATACAGACCCTTATTTGCCCATTTTTCTTTGTCACGGGGACGATGTTGGCCAACCATTCAGGATGGTGTTCCTCGCCGATGAAGCCAACATTTTTGAGTTTCTAAACTTCTTGTTCAATTTTTTCTATCTCGTCGGGATGAAATCTTCTTTGGCCTTGTTTGACAGGCTTGATTTCTTTTTGCAAGTTGAGCTTGTGGACCGCTACTTTGGGATCCAGGCCAGGCATTTCAGCATAAGACCATGCAAAGCAATCAACGAACTCACGAAGAAAAGAGATATACTCGGGTAACTCATCATCCTTTATATTCTTGCTTATGAATACAGGACGTGGGTTATCAGGTGTTCCCAAGTCTATCTTTTGAACAGGGTCTTCTATTGGAAGGTTTGAAGGTGGTTCCTCCACAATGTTTTCGGAGGCTTCCATCTCAACAAGACCTTCTGGAGTGCCAGAGGCATTTTTAGACTGAGGCTCTGTTTCTGTCCATGAATCTTCTTGATCAGTATCCTTCTCAAGGCTTGCAATGAGATGGTCCCAATCATTTGCTGGAATTGGGTTGAAGTAAGGTACTTCTTTTGGAGACGATGGTTCTTCTGGGATAGAGAACCGCCCGTCTGTGTCGTCGGGCAATTCCTCTTTATTATCAGAGAAATTATACCAATTGGAGGAGCTTTCTGGATTTTTGACGAGTAACTCCTCAAAGAGATATCCAGGGATATCGATGTCTTCATGAGATGTTCAGGCTTGGTCGGTAAAGTGACTTTGCAGCCATGGTGTCAACCGTCTCATAGGAGCGGTAGGATCATACCCTAACCCATATGAAGACTTGCCTTTTTGAAGGTGGATTTTCCAATCTTCTGGTTGACTTTTGATCAGGGTGGGTTCCAATGGTGTAAGAATACCACGGCCACCTCCCAAACCAGTCGGATTTTGAGCGTCGTAGCCCATTTTCTTCATGATAGCTTGTGCCATTGGACTATACAGGGATAGCTGAGGCATACCTTCGTTTTGGAAAGGTTCAAGCAGAGAGTTCAGTGGAGATGCTCCTGATCTGTGGAAGTAAATCACTTTTTCTTCTGGCGAAGTTGCCGGAATAACAAAGGAAGCAGACATAGGGTCTTCTATGTCTGCAGGTGTCTCCAATGGAGTGAGAGCGGGCTGATCTTTCTGAGTATCAGCTTGGCTTGATGCTATGTCATCTTCTGGCTCTGACTCTGAGTCTGTGTCATGCATAATAGACACAAAGGAGACAATGAACTTGCCCCTAGTCTTTTGTTTTGTTTTTTTTTTTGCTTTGGTAGTGATTACCAAAGGCTTTGAAGATTTGAAGGAGATGGCGAAGGGAGCTTGGCTGCTTACTTCGAGTTTGGTGGAGGGTTTGTTTACCTCCGGTGATTGCTGAGGAGCCTTGCCTTTATCTTTTTGGAGACTGTTGACAAAGCGAATTGTTTTTTCCTCCTGTTCTTCTTTTCCATCTTTATACATTTGAGCATCTGCAAAATGGACATCTCTGCCTTTGAAGGGTTTTTTGTCTGCAAACACTCGATGTATCAAGCCATCGTCGGCAACGAACTTGATGCACTGATGTAGAGTTGAAGGGACGACACCATTCTCATGTATCCAGGGGCGTCCAAGGAGTATATTGTAGCATGATGGGGTCCTTATTGCATACACAGTGACTTCAGAAATAAGATCACCGATTTGCAATTTGAACCTGATTTTGCCAATAGGCCTTTGAGCGCTACCATCATATCCGAAGATGGATACGGACGTGTGACTCAGCTTGCTAGGTGGGATGCCCAACTCTTCGAGTGCCGAAGTAGAGATGAGGTTGAGTGCAGAACCTGAATCGATCTGAACTCTGTGTACTGGCATTTCTTTGACGTACCCCGTAAAGTACAAGGGACGGTTGTGCTTTGTCTCCCCTAGCAGGAGGTCATCCTTGTCGAAGGCAATTGTTACACTTGCTGCTTTTTATACCGAGAGGCATTCATTGCTTGATCCCTCAGTTTTCTTCTTTTCTCCCTTTGAAGGAGTATTTGATTTTTTGACCCTGTAGTCCATTTCAATTTGTAAGACTTGTGGGGCATGTTTGTCGACATCCGCATTCAGCCTTTGTATTTCTGAAATGAGACTATCACGAGTTTGTGGAGACATTTGTAATAAGTCAAGGATGTGCAGACATGCAAGTATGTGTTTGAAGTGCTCAATCAAGTCATACTTGAAAGCCTCCTTCGGGCCTGCATTTTCATTATTATTGCCACTTGGGGCACTTACAACTTGTTTTCCCGAAGGATTTACATAAGAAGAAGAAGGTTGGTTGTAATTTTTGTGGTAATCCCAGCCAGAATGGGTACCTCAACCAACTTCAAGAGCCTCTAGAGAAGGGTCTTCTTTTGGAAGATCGTTCTCAGGATCAAGAGGTTGATCCTTTGCTGAGGACGTCTCTACAACAGCATTGGCGTCTTCAGTGATTGTGTTGCACGGAGCAATTTCCGGGAACAAGTCCTGAACAGCAGCCGGCAACTTTTCTTTATTAGCCCAGACATGGCCCGTGAGATAGGGTATCTGGGACCAATTGACTGAGTTTTCATTGAAGAAGATTTCATTGGCAGAAGTTTCTTCAAGATGATCAATCGGGAGAGGCTTGAATTCTGATGTCACAGCTTCAGGAGACAAGGGTTGAGAGGATGTTATCTCAGTGGAAGTCACCTGAGAGGATGTAGCTCCGGAAGATACGCTACCGGTTGGGGAGTACGTGTCTTCGGAAGCTTCAGAGGCACTGTCGTCCTGAGCTATTGCATTGCAGGTTATCCTGACAGGAGATGCCCCCAGTGTAGACTGTTAGGAATCAGACTCATCCTCAGATGTAAGAGGATCATCGATCCAACTGTTTTCTCCATTTTCAGAAGTTGAGGGAGGGAGTTCCCGTTGATTTTCTTTGATGATTTCTGACTATTGAGATCATCGATCCAACTGTTTTCTCCATTTTCAGCAGTCGGCTCTTTCTTTGATGATTTCTGACTATTGAGGTCTTTGATCACCATTTCAGCTTCCATGGAGGCTTCGAGGAGTCCCCCCAGGTTCTTTGATTTGTTGCCGATGATCATGGAGTGAATTTTTTCTCTCATATTGTGACGGCAGATGTCGACTAGCGACGCTTGTGGCAGTACATCTGAACATTTGTACGCCATTGCCTTCCATTTGTGAATGAAGTCGTATGTTGACTCATTCTCTCCCTGTTTTAGGCTACAGAGTTGAGCCATAGTAATAGGATGATCCTCACCTTGGAAGTGGGTCAGGAGGCGTGTCTCCAGCATAGCCCAGTTTTGGATGGAGTTCTCCGGCAGAGTGGAGTACCAATCAAAGGCTGTACCTTTTAGGGTACTTGCAAAGAGGCAAATCTTGAGGGCATCTTGATCCGCAATAGCTCCCGTCAGGATCTTGAAATGGATGACATGCTGTCTGGCTGAACCTTTCCCAGTATATGTCTGGAGAGTAGGTTGTTTGAATTTTGCAGGGAACGGAACCGAGTCCATCCATAAAGGGTAGGGTGGCTTGATCCCATGTTCCTTCAATGTATCCTCTTCTTTTGCTTTTGCTAGGATATCGTCCACGTCCTTTCTGGTAAGGGCGCGAGACTCATTGTTTTCTGCATTGCCCTCGTCATCTTCCTGATTCAGAGGGGTTTCATTGTTAGGTGGCGGACGCTGTAAAGTGAGAATGAGGTTTTCCATCAGAGCCTCAGTTCTCTGTTGTCCTTGCTCCAACTGCTGGATGCGTGTGGTTACATCGTCATACTGTGGAGGCGGCTCAGAACTTGTAGCCAAGACGTTCATCCCTCGGGATTCGAACGAAGAAATCGTCCTGGTGATTAAGCTGGGGCTCATTTTTCTGGATGAAGAATCTGAGGAGTGGTTACTCCGATGTTCTTGGCTTAGAGGAGTGGAAGATTCTTCCACATGTGTTCGTGTCCGAGAGACGCTGCGAGTCACTAGACGTCTAACACTGATTTTCGTTGCTAACTTCTGGCGTTTTCTGGTTTTGCCAACCATATGAACAGCAACGAATTGGTCGGGTCTTTCTTTTTCGACCCATTTGTTTGAGACGTGGAGAGTAGAACACTGGGTTCTTTGTTTCTCGAGTCTCTTTTGTCGAAATGCAGTGCGGCGACGCATACGACGAGCAATTTGAGCTTCAGTCAGCTCTGGCTGGGCTCTGGCGATGAAGGATGTATTTCCCCGTGCGCAGCAGCCGAGTTTGTCTTCTTTGAAGCTTGGCAAGGACAGAATCTGGACGCGGTCCTTTGTCTGTTGTAGTGAAGATTTGAATTTTGCGAGCTCGGCCCCGGTTGTGATGAAGGGTCGACTCACTGGAGTGCAGGCTTCAGCATGTTTTTGCGTAGGCCTAATGATGCAGGATTTGCTTTTTGATTTGTAGGAGCAAGCCGGCTCATGATGATTTTGTTTATTTTTTGGGTGGAGGGTAGGTTTCTCCTCTTTCATGCAAGAGAGAGGGTAGAACCGATTCTCCTTGAGAGGGGCCAGGTATGCTGGCTTTGCAGATGTTTGGGACCTCCGTTGCTTTGGCGAAGATCTCGGGGACTAAGTTTTGGGGTAAACCTGGTTTCTTGTGGGTTGAGGCTTCGTGGGAACGCCACGGGCTTCAGGCTTCTTGGTGTTCGCCCTTGGTGCCATTTTAGTGACACGTTGCGGGGCGGTTTTCTGCTTCTTGGCAGGTACAGTGTCTTCTGCAGGAAGTGGGAATGGTCCCAGTGATCCGAAGACGATGGTCCGGGGAGTTGAAGTTGACCCGGTGTTTAGAGAGTTGTCGAGGGAGATGACACTTCGACAACTGGCAGGGCGCTTATGCTTGTTTTGCTTGTTTTGAAGCATAAGCTGGTACTTGTTCTCATCGAAAGTGATGGTCAATGAAGCTGCCAATGTTAGTTTTGGAAAACTTCTGAAACAAGACCAAATCCATTAGTAATCACAAGAATATGGTGATCGTAAATGGAGAACAACTATGGTTTTGTCTTTTCAAATCACTTGAGGGGACATGGCCCAACCCAAGGACGATGAAGAAGGCAAAAAGCCATATAGGATACAATTGTTTCTAAAATGCAAGTATGGTAGGCTCAGAGTGAGCGTTCCAGTGACTGCTAGAAGCAATTGTAGACCTTAATTCAAATTACCGAGAAGCAAGGCTCACTCGAGGTAAAATGATATAAGGTTGGAGATACAAATGTGTCGGTCGCGAATACAGTAGACCCGAAAAGGCGTACTAGCACCGCTAGGCACAAATGTTGCAAATCGCATCCTTGGGAAGGACACGAGATATGATTTTTTTGAAAGGTCAAAATTGGGTTCATAAAGGAGAGCAAATGGTGTTCCAATCCGAACAAAGGCTCAACATTTCTGCGAGCGCTAAATTCAGAAGGGAAGGAACCAGAATTTCTCGAATGTGAATCCAATAATGACGAAAGTTTTTTTTTGAAAGGTCAAGATTGAATTCATCAAAGAGAGCAAACGGTGTTCCGTTTCGAACAAAGGCTCAACATTTCTGCGAGCACTAAATTCGAAAGGGAGGGAACCAAAATTTCTCAACTCTGAACTCAAAGTGACGGAAGTTTTTTTTAAAAGGTCAAAATTGAATTCATCGAAGAGAGCAAATGGTGTTCCATTCTGAACAAGGCTCAACATTTCTGCGAGCGCTAAATCCGAAAGGGAAAGAACCAAGATTTCTCAACTCTGAATTCAAAAGTGACAAAAGTTTCTTTTTTTTAAAAAGCTTTTTTTTTTAGAGAATTTTTTTTTGAAAGGTGCACATAGATTTCCAATTCGATCTTATGAAACCTTAGTAGATAGATCAGCCCCCAGGTAAGGGTAGGATTACTTAATGAACCCGTTTGGAGGACCCTTGCCTCGAACAGTCTAGCTGTCTCCACACTCTGGACAAGGCTTTTCTTACATCCACTTTCGTCAAAGAACGCAACTGGTGAAACCTTAGTGTTTTTTTTTTTTGAAATCCTTTTTTTTTTTTTGAAAGGTTTTTTATAAACTCATTAAAGAGGACGAATGGTGTTCCAATCCGAACAAAGGCTTAACATTTCTGCGAGCACTAAATTCAGAAGGGAATGAACCAAGGTTTCTCAAATTTGAATGCAAAAGAGAGAAAAAAAATTGAATTTATAATTTTTTTTGAAATCCCAATTGGACTTATCAAAGAGAAAAGATGGCCCAATCCCCGATATGAACGATAGCTGCGAACATTTCTGTGAGCTATCGAGTTCAAGGAGGAGAGGATCAAAATTTCTCAAAGTTGAATCTTGAGAAAGAGAGATCATATTTTTTTTTTTTTTTTGAAAAGAGTTTGAAATGAAGGTGTTTTTTTTTTTTTTTTTTTTTTTTTTTTAAATCCCAATTGGACTCATCAAAGAGAAAAGGTGGCCCAATCCCCGATATGAACGATAACTGCGAACATTTCTGTGAGCTATTAAGTTCAAAGAGGGAAGGATCAAAATTTCTCAAAGTTGAATCTAAGAAAAGAGATCAGATTTGTTTTTTTTTTTTTTTTTTTGAAGTGAGAAAGAACAAATGAAATCAAATCTCATATTTTTTTTAGATGCAAAATGCAACATAGGCCACCAACTAGAAAGGAGCCAAGTGATCAAAGCATCACGTTCTCAAGTCAACGTGTCCCACCGGGTATGCCAACTTGATGGACCCGAAAGAGGGGGAATCTTCCGTCCTCTCCCTCCGCACCCCGGGGGCTAACCTGGGTCTCGGCGGAGGAGGGAAGATCTCGGGCATCAACATTTTTGTACGGGTATGCCAGATTTACTTTCTACTTGGAATTTGGAATAGTGATAATACGGAGATTCACCTTCACAAGTGGAAAGGAAATCAATCCTTTTTTCTAACTTTTCAAATTGCATTAATATTAAGAAAATAGACAAGTTTGTTTTTTTAGAATGCCGTAGGAGGCGTTTTTGTTTGTTTGCCGTAAAAGGCGATTTTGCCGTGAAAGGCGATTTTACAAAACTCATCAAATGTGAAAGACAAGAATTGTGATTTCTTTTTGTCTCTTTACGAAATACAAACTACAATAGAAAAGTAAGAAAAGGGATCTAACTTCTCAAGAGATTGTGGGGACACGTTGAGATCGACGGTCGCAAGTCATGTATGGGCTTCGCCATCGTCCTTCAAATGAGAACATGTGATGTTTTGATTCTTTGGCTTGGCTCCTAACCTCAGTTTTTTAAAGGACAAGGACCAAGAGAAGGTCCTATATCCAATGAAAAACCGAGTAAACGGGCTAAAAAGCCACGTTTAGGCCATGTTGGAGAAGGAGGTGACCTTGGGGGGGGGGGGGGGGGGGGGGGGGGGGGGGTGGCCCCCCAAGGGACGTTGATCACCTTGTGGTGCTTCCGGGAGCAAAGTAGCAGGACTTCGTCTCGATTTCTTTAGGAGAAGTGCAGAACTTCAAGTCAGTAGATGTTGATCTAATGATCCTTCGATGATCCCCTCTCTCTTGGAAATGGATCTCCTTGTATAGGCTTTTGGTAGCCATGGGATGGTTATGGGCATTGATAGCCATGATGAGAGCATTGATGAGGAGTTACAAGTTGATTTTGTAACTCCTTTTTCATGGCTTGTGATTGGCCGATGAAGGTAGTGGGCTTTTAATTGCCTTTATGCTTCATGATGATGGGAGTTTCATGGGTTTAATGCCATGATTACTTGGATTTGTAACTCCCAAATGCTTGAATCTGATTGGGCCGTCCAAAATAATGAGTTAATGACCGCATTAAGTTGTCATAAACGGGTCAATTAACGTCATTAAGTGGTCGCCAGGGCATGTGAAGAGTCGCGGGCCGCGCTGCGCCTTTTGAGATTCTTCTTGCGATCATCACAGGTGGATCCACACATTGTTTGATGTCGGATTGCAGTGCAATTTCAGACATTGATTGATGTTGGCGGGCCGGTGACATCTGTCTTGTCAATTTCACGATCGGTCGGACAGAAAGTGCACTTTCTTGGTCAGCCGGTTGGCGATCTTGAGGCGATCGGTAATGATTTCATGCTTTTGATGCCGGATCCGAGATGTTGATGAAGATCAGTCATTTTCAAGCATCAAACATTGCATTTTTCGAAAATCACAGAGGCCGGAACACCCAAAATGTGAAAAGAATCGGAAAGAGGACACTTCGGTGCAAAATCCGGTGACCTGGATTTCCAGGGTCGCCGGGCGACCATGCACCCAGGGTCGCCGGTGACCCTGGGCCATGGTCGCCGGCGACCATGGGCTAGGGTCGCCGGCGACCTTGGGCCAAGGTCGTCGGCGACCTTAGGGTTTTTTGCCCTTTGGTTGTCGAGCTCCGTTTTCGGCCGATTTTGCGTCTTTTTCGTTCCTTTTTTCTTCTGTATTTTTCTTGAAATTTTTCCTCAATTATTGACTTCATCTTCTTGGAGAAAAATTGACGAGAACCCGCGCGAAATTGGAGCACAAAGTTCCCCATTTTCGGGAAAGCCGAAGACTTTGTAGCCGATTTTCCGTCAAACGTCGAAACTAGGTCAAACGATGTCGGAATGACCTGAAAATTGAGGTGAAGCTTCTTGAGCAGTGGATAGGACCAACCATGGGCTTTTATTTGAGTTTTGAAGCCGTTTGGGGTCCCATCGATGCTTCACTTGATTTTGCTGCGGGGAAAATGCCGAGCTTTGATATGTGGTCAAACGATGTCCAATTGACCTGAAATTCGACGAGGAGCCTATTGGAGTCATTTTGAGACATTCCATGGGCTCCGTTTTGGATGTCATGGTCCCTGGTTGCTCCGCTACCGGTAAGCTTGACTTTCTCTCGGAGCATCGAAACCTGGTCAAACGTTGTCGGAATGACCTGAAATTCGACGTGCAGCCTTTTGGAAACATGTTGAAGCCACTCATGTATTTTGTTTGATGAGTGATGGCTTCGGTGGTTCCCGCCGCCGGAGGCTTGATTTTGTTGTTCGAGCATTGATGGAGGGTCAAACGTTTTCGGTTTGACTTGAAATTTGGCATGGAGCCCTTTGAAGACATTCTGGAGTCATCCGTAGGCTTTGATCAAAGTTTTGGTGTCTTTGATGATGTCGCCGCCGGGAGCGCTTGTTTAGCTGTCGGAGCAGTGAAGTTAGGCCAAACGTTGTCAGAATGGCCCGAAACCTCAGGTGAACCCCTCTTTTGGTTGCCTTGAAGGATCCTTCAGTTTCTGTCTGATTCTGAAAAGATCGGATGCTTGAAGTAGCCTTGCCTGTTTTGTAGCAGGTTGCAGCTTCACGAGGCTTTTTGATGTGGAGGAGACATAGTGACTTTTTTGGTGTTAACAAACACCAGATAGACAACTTATATGGGTACATCCCGATCTCCTAGAAGATGAAAATTGGGAGATCGTCAAAACAAAGCCGACCGCTCAACAGCGAAGGCAAGCCAATAGACAACTCCGCAAGCTCAAACAGCAGCAGAAGTCTCAACCAAAAAAGAAATCCTTCGAAAGGCAGAAACCACTTCCACTGCTTCACTAGGGGCGACGGAAGAATCCCTTCTCAAAGCTTCAAAGGCCACCCTTGATGATTTCATGCCACCTCTATACAAAAATGAAACTGCGCAGGGGGCATCATACTCCTGCAATTCGGTAGTTGGATTCTCCATGGATGGATACGAGTCCAGTGACACTGCCAGCGATATCGATGAGTGGGAAGAATCCGTTGAAATAGGAGAATACCACTCCGACGAGGAACGGATTCCCGAGACTCATCTTATGCCAGTAATCTGGTATAACCCATTGCAGCCACAAGGATCCTGGTCCGATGATGAAGAAGACCAAGAGGCTGAAAATGTTGTTGACCTGGCACCAGCCGATGCCTCAATGGAACCCAACATGGGTGCACCACAAGGAGCAGATGATGAAGAAGATTTGGCTCCTATACCTAATCTTGAAGAATATGCAGGAATCTTGCAACATCTTGCTATAGAGCAAGAGCAGGATCGCATTAATGATCTTCGTCATGATCCAGAACCGGAAGTCCCTGAAAATCAACGGGAACTTTCTCCCTCAACTCTTGAAAATGGAGAAAACATTTGGATTGATGATCCTCTTACATCTGAGGATGAATTCGATTCTCAATAGTCTACACTGGCGGCATCTCCTGTCAGGGTAACCTGTAATGCGATAGCTCAGGACGATAGTACCTCTGAAGCTTCCGAAGACACGTACACCCCAACGGGTAATGTATCATCTGGAGCTACATCTTCTCAGGTGACTTCCACTGAGATATCATCCTCCCAGCCCTCGTCTCCTGAAGCTGTGACATCGGAACTCAAGCCTCTCCCGATTGATCATCCTGAAGAAAATCCTGCCAATGAAATCTTCTTTAATGAAAACCTAGTCGATTGGTTTCAGATACCTGATCTCATAGACGATGTCTAGATTGATAAAGAAAAGTTGCCGGATGTTGTTCAGGACTTGTTCCCGGAAATTCCTCCATGCTACACAATCACTGAGGACGGCAACACAGCTACAGAGACGTCTTCAGCAAATGACGAGGATCAACCCATTGATCCCGAGAGTGATCTTCCAAAAGAAGACCCTTCTCAAGAAGCTGCTCTATATTACCTTAGCCGCATGTTGGTAGGTGCAGAGCATCGCTACTCCCCAGTCGAAAAGAATGCCTTGCGTTGATGTTTGCTGTAAAAAAGCTGCGTCACTATCTGCTGTCCAATACAGTCTACCTGATTTCGAGGATCGACCTCTTAAAGGTCCTTGTCACAAAAGCAGGTTCTCTCAATGCCCGACTGGCAAAATGGTCTATCCTTCTATCACAATTTGATATTAGGTATGTGCCACAAAAAGCAATCAAAGGCCAAGCTCTAGCAGACTTCCTCGCAGAGTATCCATTGCCTAAAGATTCTCCACTCAGGGATGATCTCCCAGACGAATTTGTCTACAGTGTGGAAACTTCCTTATCAAATGCTTCCTGGGACATGTACTTTGACGGCATAACCAGGACAAATGAAAAAGGAAAGCAAATATCGGGAATTAGCAACCTCTTTGTCAGCCCCGACAAATACATGATTCCACACGCCTTCTCGCTACTGGAACCATGTTCAAACAATGCAGCTGAGTACCAAGCCCTGATTATAGGATTGGAACTCGCCCTTGAATCCACCATCACCATGTTGGAAGCTTTTGGAGACTCTCGACTGATCGTCAACCAGATGAATCAGACATTTGAAGTCAGGAAGCCTGATTTGCTACCTTACTACAAAAAGGCGCAGTCGCTTCTACAAAAATTCAACATCTGTCACATCACCCACATCCTCAGAGGTGAAAACATCCATGCAGATGCCCTGGCTGGACTCGCCGCATCTATGGCAATCCAAGAAGGGGAAAACATGCAAGTCACGGTGTGTCAAAGAAGGATTCTCCCTCCTCTTAACACACATCAAGCAGTTGTTGAATGCCACCAAGTGGTTGGAAGTCGGATGTCCATCCTTAAACCTCCGATCGGCGACTGGAGAGATCCGTTCAATGATTACATCATGTTCGGAGTCCTACCTGAAGATCCAAAAGAGCAGGTAAGCATCCAAAGACGAGCCCCGAACTTTCATTTAGACATTCCTTCAAAAGCACTTTACAGAAAATCCTTTAACGGAGTACTTCTATGCTGCTTATCACAACAAGAGGCTGATGAAACTCTTAAAGAAGTGCATGCTGGTCTTTGTGGAGCCCATCAGGCTGGTCTTAAGCTCTATAACCAGATAAAAAGGCTAGGTTATTATTGGCCTACCATGGTAGCTGATGCAATGCAATTTGCCAAGCGCTACCAAAAATGCCAAATTCATGGAGATTATGTCCACATGCCTCCAGAATGGCTACATCTTACAGCAATCTCATGGCCTTTCGAAGCCTAGGGTATGGACATCATAGGTCCTATCTCTCCCCCATCAAGCAAAGGTCATCGCTTCATCTTTGCCGCTACGGATTATTTCTCCAAGTGGTCAGAAGCATTTGCGCTCAGCGAAATGAAGACTTCATCAGTCCTTCAGTTCTTGCGCACCTACATTATTTGTCGCTTCGGCATACCTAAGAGATTCGTCCATGATAACGGACCACAGTTCCGGGATCACAGATTCTACAGGTTCTGCGACAGGTACAAAATCCAAAGTTGTCCTTCGACTCCATATAATCCAGCAGCGAACGGACTAGCAGAAGCCTTGAACAAGACACTCTGCAAAATTCTCAAAAAAATGGTCTCTAGTCACAAAAGAGAATGGGGCGACAAACTACCAGAAGCTTTGTGGGCCTATCAAACCACCGTTCGAGGACCAACCCATAGCACACCATTCTCCTTGGTCTATGGATGCGAAACTGTTGTCCCTTTGGAAATACCAATTCCTTCCTTAAGGGTATCTCTGCAAAATGACATGACGCAAGAAAACAATGTCAAATTGAGACTCCAAGAGCTGGATAATCTCGATGAAAGACGACTCGAAGCTCTACAAAGCATTGAGTTGTACCAAGCACGCATGGCAGGATCTTTCGAAAAGAAGGTCAGACAACGCACCTACAAAAAGGGCGACTTGGTTCTTGCAATAAAAAGACCCATAGTCTTTGCCCACAATTCCAAAGGCAAATTTGAACCAAAATGGGAGGGACCCTTCGTCATCGACAAACTTTTCTCCAACGGTGCATATGCTCTTCCAAACATGGAAAGAGACAGATGTATGTTGCCCATCAACGGCAAGTTCTTGACGCGGTACTACCCTTGAAGACTTCCTCAAACGGGTCAGAGCGATATCTACACGGCCAACGCCTATTTCCAAGGTACTTGCTCGTCAAACCCACCCCTTTGAAATTTTCATCTTTATGTTGAAGTTTCCAAAAAAAAAAAAATTCTCTCAAAACAATGCTTACTTTCATCGTTTCATTGTTAAAAAAAAATCAAATTCCAAAAATCCAAGTTTAGGAGCCTCTTCCCAGACTTGGCCAAAATTTTCGATCCTTGAACCCAAAATTCTTGGTTTGAAACGAAAACCAGGACTCAGGAATTTCCACCCTAGTCCGCCTCGGCTTTTATAACCAAAATGGTTTTAAGTCAAAATTTATGACCCTCGGGTCTTTAAACAAAAAACAATGGCTTTTTTAGAAACCGAAAGGATGCGAACATCATTCGATACTTCCAAAACCCAAAAACCGGAAGGATGCAAACCCCATTCGATACTTCCAAAAAACCCAAAAATTGCAAGGAAGCGAACCCCATTCGATACTTGCAAAACCTTGAATTTCAAAACCGTGGAGACGCAATATTCCAATTGATAACCACAATCCAAATTCCAAATGGTTCAAAAAATCCCAAATTTCAAAAATCGCGGAGAAACAACATCAAGTCAGTACTCGTAAAACCAAAAGTTTTGGGAAAAGCAGGGAAACGACGCTTAGTCGATACTTGCACCCCAATCCGCGAGGAAGCGACATTCCATTGATACTAGCATACCCAGACCGCGAGGAAGTGACATTCCATCAATACTCACAAACCGAATGAGCAAGGAAGCGACATTCCATCGATACTTGCAAGACCATTCAGCGGGGAGGCGACTTTTAGTCAATACCTGCATTTTGAAAAGCAAACCCGGCTATAAACGCCAAAATCGGCTATAAAACTCGGCTATAAACGCCAAAGCCCGGCTATAAACGCCAAAACTCGGCTATAAACGCCAAAGCCTAGCTATAAACGCCAAAGCCCGGCTAAAAATGCCAAATCCGGCTATAAACGCCCAAAATCGGCTTTCATGCCAATAAAACAAAACTTGGTTTTCAAAAATCTGGCTTCCATGCCAAAACAAAACAAACAACAAACAAAACAAAACTAGGCTCCTATGCCATTCCAAAAATCGGCTTTCATGCCATCTTGAAACTCGGCTCTTATGCCAATTCAAAATTTCAGGCTTTCAGGCCATCTAAAAAAACTTTGGCCCGCATGCCACAAAAAAAAAAAAAAAAAGAAAAAAAACTTCTGCTTTCACGCCAATTCAAAAATTAGGCTTTCATGCCATCTCAAAACTCAGCTTTCACGCCAATCCAAAAATCGGCTTTCATGCCATCCAAAAACATTGGCTTTCACGCCACAAACAAAAAATCTGGCTCTCATGCCACAAACAAAAAATTTTGGCTCTCATGCCACAAACAAATTTGGCTTCCATGCCACAAAATAAAATTAGGCTTTCATGCCATCTCAAAACTTTGGCTTTCATGCCATCACAAATTTTGGCTCCCATGCCGCAAAACAAATTTTGGATCTCATGCCACAAAATTAGGCTTCCATGCCACCTACAATTCGGTTTTCAACCCATAAAAAAAAAACTAGGCTTTTTGCCACAAAAATTGGCTTTCATGCCCAAAACAACCCTTTGACAAAAGATTTTCACAAAATGACAACCTTTTGATCAAATTCTCAAACAAACATTCCCATCAGCTTTTACTCAAATGTGTTTTCATCAAAAAATGATTTAAGTGAAAATAAGGGGATACAAAAATATAGTACCAAAATTGTTTATACATGGAGGTACCAAAAAAGAAAGAAGAAAAGAGTTTGTTACAACTCAGGAGCTCAATCTAGCATGGTCTTCAACCAAAGGTTCAACTCCTCAAGTAGAACCTTGGCCTTGGCTTCCAAAGTTTTTAGGCCACGCTTCTTCAAAATGTTCCCATAAAATGCGGCCGAACGCCGCGACCCATCTACAGCACGAGGAAGTTCTTCCCAGAGGACCTGCCACTGCTCATACTCCTGAGTCTTCCTCCGGACATTACCTTCAGCTTCCTCAACCTGGCAAATGAGAGTCCCCTCCTTGTCACGAGCCTCCACAATGGCGGTCCATTTGGCAGCAGCTTCTTCCTCCAAAAGCTCAAGACCCTGCCTAGCCTCGACAACCTCCTTATCAAGGCGGTCTAAGTCTTGCTTCAGCCCCATGATGGATAACTCGGTAACGTTCTTCTCCCGAACGACCTGCTTCTGAGTCTTCGTGACCTCAGTCAACTCAGCTTTGACTTTGCTGGATGGCTTTATAAACATCTCATCAAAGAAGTCACCATCTGGGAAACTCTTGGTCTCAGTCCATTTGTTCCCCAAGGCAATGATTTCCTCAACAAAATCTTTGGCGCTTGCGATGTCCAGACCGACTTCTTTGCTATCAGCAAGAATGTCTTGTACATGCTTGATCATGCTAAAGGCAGCTTCCAAGTGACCTGAAGAGAGAGTCTCAACCCATGAGCTCAAAACAGTCTTCAACACCTTCCTGGCATACTGAAGGTGCGGTGCAGATGAGGATTCGCCATGCTCTGGCACCCTACTGCCTATGTCACGCTCCATGGGAAGAGTAATCAATAAAGTCTTTCCAACCGAAGAAGCTGATTCATTGAAGGAAGAAGAATCCCCTACTCCTGGATCAGCCGCAGGTATCCCCTGTTCTGGCTTTGAGGAAGTCGGAGGAACTTCTCCTGCTATTCCACAATCTGCCAAGGAAAAGACAAAAAGTTATGAATATAATCTTGTCAAAAAAAAAAAAAATTTTGGCCCACAGGCCGTGGTCCACTGCCACGTGGCAGGCTATCCGTACAGCAAAGGAAAAAAAAATAGAGAAAAAAACGCTGAAAAAAAAAAAAGAAATCAGCGTGGAAAAAAAATCAAAAAAAAAAAACGTTGAAAAAAAAGAGGAAAAATCAGCGAGAGAAGAAAAAAGAAAAGAAAAAAAAAGCACACGGTAAAGAAAAAAAAAAGAAAACCGTAAGGAAAAAAAAGAAGAAAGAAAAGAAGAAGAAAAAAAAAGAAGAAGCACGGAAAAAAAGGGGAAAGAAAAAAAAATTTGCTTGGGAAAAAAAACAAGAAGAAGAAAAGAAAAAAAAAAGAAGAAGAGAAGAAAAAAAAAAAAAAAGAAGCTACTTCTACAATGGAGTTTCTTGTGGAGGAAGAAAACTTACTTGAAGCCATTGATGGAGAAGAAGAAGAAAAGCTTGGAGCCCTTTTGAAGAAGAAAAAGCACTTCTTATCTTGGAGAGCACTCTTGAAGATTTCTAGCAAACAAAGAAAGCAATGGAGCAAAAGAACCAACCCCTCTAGCTTTAATAGAAGAGAGCAAACCAAAAGAGGAAACAAGGAGAAAGAAAAGAGGTAAGTGCTAAAATTTAGCTACTTTCCCAAAAAGAAAGATATTTTGAGAAAATCTTTCAACAAAAGAAGGAAACTTGAGAGATTATCTCAAGGTAAGGATATTTTTAGATATTCTCTACACAAAAGAGATATTTTTAGATATTCTCTATAAATATGACACCATATGAGATCTAGGCCATCTCCAAAGCCTAAGGTCCCATGGGTTAGCCCATATGAGCCAGGTTTGACCACCTAGGCACTACAAGTGGCTTTTAGTCAAAATATTCCTCTTACCAAGAGCAGAAAAAAAAAGTCCCATGCCTCTTTTGAGTTGATGGGACCATTCAAAAAAATAAAAGAAAAGAAAGCCTCATGAGTTTCCAAAAACCAAACCATCCAAGCTCAGGAGCCAAACTGAGCCAAAATCTTGAAATTGACATTTCACAAAACCAAATTTCGGTCCCCTAGCTCGCCACATACAGCTTGTTAGGTCACAAGACCAAAACCAAAGTCAAAATCCAATCCAAACCAAACCAAAACCAAAAAACTAAATCTTACCCCCAACCTGCCACATACATCTTGTTGGGTCACAAGGTCAAAACAAAAAATCAAACTCCGACCCCCTAACCTGCCACATACAGCTTGTTAGGTCACAAGGTCAAAAACCAAAATCCAAAGCCCAAAATCCAAATACCCCATGTCATTTTCAAAACTTTGCCTTGGGATGGTACGTGATCCCTCTCACTACCATAAAGTTTCCCTGGAAACTCAGAAGGCTATTCAGAAAAAAAAAATGCTCAAGACTCTTGGTCAAGTTGGAAACTCTCCTTCAAGTTTCTCTTCGAGGTACATCGACTTCAAAAAGCTACTCGTCGTTGTACCTCGAGGGGGCATTTGTTGACACCAAAAAAAGACACTATGTCTCCTCAACATCAAGAAGCCTCGTGAAGCCGCATCCTGCTACAAAACAGGGAAAGCTACTTCAAGCATCAGATCTTGTCGGAATCAAACAAAAACCGCAAGATCCTTCAAGACAGCCAAAAGAGGGGTACACCTGAGGTTTCGGGCCATTCCGATATCGCTTGGCCTAACTTCACTTCTCCGATAGCTAAACAAGCGCTCCTGGCGGCGACATCATCGAAGACACCAAAACTTTGATCAGAGCCTATGGATGACTCCATGATGTCTCCAAAGGGCTTCATGCCAAATTTCAAGTCAAACCGACAACGTTTGACCCTCCATCAACGCTCAAGCAGCAAAATCAAGCCTCCCGGCGGCTGGAACCACCGAGGCCATCACTCATCAAACAAAGCACATGAGTGGCTTCAACATGCTTCCAAAGGGCTGCAAGTCGAATTTTAGGTCATTCCGACAACGTTTGACCAGGTTTCGATGCTCCGAAAGAAAATCAAGTCTACCGGCGGCGGAGCACCCCGGGACCATGACATCCAAAGCGGAGCTAATAGGTTGTCTCAAAATGACTCCAATAGGTTGCCCGCCAAATTTCACGTCAATCGGACATCGTTTGACCACATATCAAAGCTCGGCATTTTCCCAGCAGCAAAATCAAATCAAGTATCGACGGGACCCCAAACGGCTTCAAAACTCAAACAAAACCCCATGGTTGGTCCTATCCACTGCTCAAGAAGCTTCACCTCAATTTTCAGGTCATTCTGACATTGTTTGACCTAGTTTCGACTCTTGACGGAAAATCGGCTACAAAGTCTTTGGCTTTCCCAAAAGTGGGAAACTTTGTGCTCCACTTTTGCACCGGTTCTCGTCAAGTTTTCTCCAAGAAAATCAAGTCAATAATTGAGGAAAAATGTCAAGAAAAATACAGAAGAAAGAAGGAACCAAAAAGACGGAAAAACGGCCGCAAGCGAAGCTCGGTGGCCAAAAGGGCCAAAGCCCTATGGTCGCCGGCGACCTTGGCCCAAGGTCGATGGCGTCCCTGGGTGCATGGTCACCGGTGACCCTGCAAATCCGGGTAGTCGGATTTCGCACCAAACGGCCCGTTTTCCGATCCTTTTCTCGTTTCGGGTGTTCCTGGCTCTGTGATTTTCTGAAAATCAAATCTTTGATGCTTGAAAACCACTGATCTTCACCGACATCTTGGATCCGCCGTCAAAAGAATGAAATCATCACCAATCGCTCCAAGATCGCCAACCGGCTGACCAAGAAAGTATACTTTCTGTCCGACCGATCGTGAAATCGACAAGACAGATGTTACCGGCACACCAACATCAATCAATGTCTGAAATTGCATTGCAATCCGACATCAAACAATGTGTGGATCCACCTGTGATGATCACAAGAAGAATCTCAAAAGACGCGGCGCGGCCCGCGACTCTTCACATGCCCTAGCGACCACTTAATGTCGTTAATTGACCTATTTATGACAACTTAATGCGGTCATTAACTCATTATTTTGGACGGCCCAATCAGATTCAAGCATTTAGGAGTTATAAATCCAAGCAATTATGGCATTAAACCCATGAAACTCCCATCATCATGAAGATTAAAGGCGATTAAATGCCCACTACCCTTCATCGGCCAATCACAAGCCATGAAAAAGGAGTTACAAAATCAAAGAATAAAAACTTGTAACTCCTCATCAATTCTCTCATCATGGCCATCAATGCCCATAATCACCTCATGGCTACCAAAAGCTTATAAAAAGAGGTCCAAAAGAAAAGAAATGGATATGAAGGAATCGATACACACATCGACTTGAAATTCTGCACTTACACACTTGCAGTCTTCCGAAGAGATCCAGATGAAGTCCTGCTGCTCTGTTGCAAGAAACACCACAAGGTGATCAGAGTCCCTTGGGGGGCCACCCTCCCAAGGTCCCCTCCTTCTACAACATGGCCTAAACGTGGCTTTTCAGCCCGTTTACTCGGTTTTTCATTGGATATAGGACCTTTTCTTGGTCCTTGTCCTTTAAAAAACTGAGGTTAGGAGCCAAGCCGAAGAATCAAAGCATCAACCGTTCTCATTTGAAGGACGATGGTGAAGTCCATACATGGCTTGCAACCGTCGATCTCAACGTGTCCCCACAATCTCTTGAGAAGTTAGATCATTTTTCTTCCTTTTCTATTGTAGTTTGTATTTTTTAAAGAGACAAAAAGAAATCACAATTCTTGTCTTTCATATTTGATGAGTTTTGTAAAATCGCCTTTCACGGCAAAAATCGCCTTCCACGGCAAACAAACAAAAAAATGCCTCCTACGGCATTCTCAAAAAACAAACATGTCTCTTTTCTTAATATTTATGCAATTTGAAAAGTTAGCAAGAAGGATTGATTTCCTTTCCACTTGTGAAGGTGAATCTCCGGATCATCACCATTCCAAATTCCAAGTAGAAAGTAAATCTGGCATACCCATACAAAAATGTTGATACCCGCGATTTCCCTCCTCCGCCGAGACCCAGGACAGCCCTCGGGGTGCGAAAGGAGAGAACGGAAACCTCCGATGGGTCCAGCATTCCCCATCATCCTTCAGATGAGAACAGACAGAGGGTGCTCTTGATTCACTTGGCTCGGCTTAAACCTCAGATTTTAAGAGGAAAAAGACCAAGATGATGTCCTATGTCTAATAAAAAGCCGAGTAGACAGGCTAAAAAGCCATGTCTAAGCCGTAGAGGAGGAATGAGAAGTCCTTAGGGGGAGTGAACCCCCAGTGGACTTTGGTCACCTTATAATGGTGGTCGGTGCCGGACTTTTTCAACAGAGGAGCGCTTGTTGTAGAGATTTATTTCATATATGAATTTTCGTCTGGAATTCGAGATTCGGGGATCGATTTTCTGGATGATTTTTCTGATTCGTTTCCTTTAGAATGACCTCCCTTTTATAGGCCTTTGGTAGCCATTAGTTGGGTTTATAGGATTTTAATGTATTAAAGCCACATAATGGGAGGAGTTATAAGTTTTAATTCATCATTTTTGTAACTCCTTTTTCTTGGCTTCTGATTGGTTGGTGGAGACTTAAGAGCCTTTAATCGATTTTAAGCTCCATGATGGGAGGAGTTACATGGTTTAATGCCATGTTTATGGCTGACTTGTAACTCCCATTTTTACTCGCTTTTGATTGGACTGTCCGAAATAATGTGTTAATGACCGCATTAACTTGTCATAAAATGGGTTATTTAACTGCATTAAGTGGTCGTTGAGGCGCTTGAAGAGTCGCGGGCCGTGTTGTGCCTTTTGGAATTCTTCTTGTGATGGTCGCCGATGGATCTTCATGTTGATCGATGTCGAATGACCATGCAACTTCAGACATTAATTGCTACTAGTGAGCTTGTGCCATCAGTCCTCTCGATTTCTTGATCGATCGGGCAGAAAGTGTGCTTTCTTCGTAGGCCGATTGGCAATTTCGAAGCGATAAATGATGATTTCATGCTTTTGACAGTGTATCCATGATGTTAATGTAGATCGACGGATTCCAAGCCTCAAAAGTCAGAATTTTAGAAAACCACAAGGGCCGCACATCTCAAAACACAAAAAGGGACCGAAAAACGGTCTTTCGACGAAAATCCGATGACCCGGATTTCTAGGGTCGCTGGCGACCATGCACCTGGCCCATGGACTTGCGACCATGGGGGATTTTTCCCGTTTTGGTCAACGATTTTCGGTCGTCTTTCCGATCTTTTCGATTTTCTTTTCTTCGGTATTTTTTTAACATTTTCGTACATGTTTTGGCCTATTTTTCTTGTAGAAAACTTGACGAGAAACCTTGCATATCAGAGAACAAAGTTTTCGATATTTTGAAAAAACCGAAGACTTTGTATGCAAAGTTGCTATTTCCCATTAGAAGTCAAAACTGGGTCAAACGATGCTAGAATGATCTCAAATTTGAGATGAAGCCTCCTGGGCAATAAATAAGACCAACCATAGGATTTTGTTTGATTTTTGAAGCCAAATGGGGTCCTATCTGTTGACACCAAAAAAGTCATTATGTCCCCTCAACATCAAGAAGCCACATGAAGTTGCATCCTGCTACAAAACAGGCAAAGCTACTTCAAGCATCAGATCTTGTCGGAATCAAACAAAAACCGCAAGATCCTTCAAGACAGTCAAAAGAGGGGTACACCTGAGGTTTCGGGCCATTCCGACATCGTTTGGCCTAACTTCACTTCTCCGATAGCTAAAAAAGCGCTCCTGGCGGCGACATCATCGAAGACACCAAAACTTCGATCAGAGCCTATGGATGACTCCAGAATGTCTCCAAAGGACTCTTTGCCAAATTTCAAGTCAAACTGACAATGTTTGACCCTCCATCAACGCTCGAGCAGTAAAATCAAGCCTCCCGACAGCGAGAACTACCGAAGCCATCACTCATCAAACAAAACACATGAGTGGCTTCAACATGCTTCCAAAGGGCTGCACGTCAAATTTCAGGTTATTCCGACAACGTTTGAACAGGTTTCAACGCTCCGAAAGAAAACCAAGCCTATCGGCGGCAGAGCACCTCAGGAATATGACATCCAAATCGGAGTTAATGGATCGTCTCTACATGACTCTAATAGGCTCCCTGTCAAATTTCAGGTAAATCGGACATCGTTTGACCACATATCAAAGCTCGGCATTTTTCCAGCAGCAAAATCAAGTCAAGCATTGACGGGACCCCAAATGGCTTCAAAACTCAAATAAAATCCCATGGTTGGTCCTATCCACTACTCAAGAAGCTTCACCTCAATTTTTAGGTCATTCCGACATCGTTTGACCTAGTTTCGACTCTTGACGGAAAATCGGCTACAAAGTCTTCGGCTTTCCCGAAAAATGGGAAACTTTGTGCTCCGGTTTTGCGCGGGTTCTCATCAAGTTTTCTCCAAGAAAATCAAGTCAATAATTGAGGAAAAATGTCGAGAAAAATACAGAAGGAAAAAGGAACGAAAAAGAAGGAAAAACGGCCGAAAAAACCACTCGGCGACCAAATGGGCCAAAACCCCATGGTCACCGGCGACCCTGCAAATCCGGGTCGCCGGATTTCTCGCCGGATGGCCTAATTTCCGATCCTTTTCGCGTTTCGAGTGTTCCTGCCTCTGTGATTTTTTGAAAATCCAATTTTTGATGCTTGAAAACGACTGATCTTCACCGACATCTTGGATCCGCCGTCAAGAGCATGAAATCATCACTGATCGCTCCGAGATCGCCAACCGGTTGACCAAGAAAGTACACTTTCTGTCCGATCGATCGTGAAATCGACAAGACAGATGTCACCGGCCCACCAACATCAACCAATGTTTGAAATTGTACTGCAATCTGACATCAAACGACGTGTGGATCCACCTGCGATGATCACAAGAAGAATCCCAAAAGACGCGGCGTGGCCCGCGACTCTTCACATGCCCTGGCGACCACTTAATGTTGTTAATTGACCCGTTTATGACAACTTAATGCGGCCATTAAGTCATTATTTTGGACGGCCAAATCAGTTTCAAGCATTTGGGAGTTACAAACCCAAGCAATCATGGCATTAAACCCATGAAACTCTCATCATCATGAAGATTAAAGGCGATTAAATGCTCATTATCCTTCATCGGCCAATCACAAGCCAAGAAAAAGGAGTTACAAAATCAAGAAAAAAAACTTGTAACTCCTCTCATCAATACCATCATTTTCTCATCATGGCCATCAATGCCAATAAACACCTCATGGCTACCAAAAGCCTATAAAAGAGGTCCATTCCAGAGAGAGAGACAACTTTCCACCTCCCAAAAAAAGGATCAACTGGTCTGTAAAGTTGCATTCTTCTGAAGAAATCCTGAGAAAGTCCTGTTGCTCTGCCGCCAGAAGCACTACAAGGTGATCAAAGTCCCTTGGGGGGCCACCCCGCAAGGTCCCCTCCTTCTACAACATGGCTTAAACGCGGCTTTTCAGCCCGTTTACTCGGTTTTTCATTGGATATAGGACCCCCTCTTGGTCCTTGTCCTTTAAAAAATTGAGGTTGGAGCCAAGCCGAAGAATCGAAGTATCAAGCGTTCTCATTTGAAGGACGATGGCGAAGTCCATACATGACTTGCGACCGTCGATCTGAACATGTCCCCACAATCTCCTGAGAAGTAAGATCCATTTTCTTTCTTTTCGATTGTAATTTGTATTTTTAAAGAGGCAAAGAAAAATCACAATTCTTGTCTTTCATATTTGATGAGTTTTGTAAAATCGCCTTTCACGGCAAACAAACAAAAAAACGCCTCCTACGGCATTCTAAAAAAAAAAAAACAAACTTGTCTCTTTTATTAAATATTTATGAAATTTGAAAAGCTAGAAAGAATGATTGATTTCCTTTCTACCTATGAAGGGTAATCTCCGGATCATCACCATTCCAAATTCCAAGTAGAGTAGTAAATCTGGCATACCCGTACAAAAAGTTGATACCCGCGTTTCCCTCCTCCGCCGAGCCCAGGCAGCTCCCGGGGCGGAAGGAGAGGACGGAAATCCGAGGGTCCATCAAGTTGGCACACCCGGTGGGACACGTTCACTTGAGAACGTGATGCTTTGATCCCTTGGCTCCTTTCTAGTTGGTGGCCTATGTTGCATCTTGCATCTAAAAAAAAAAAACATGAGATGGGATTTTAGTCATTCTTTCTCATTTCAAAAAGAAAAATCTGATTTCTTTTCTTGGATTCAATTTTGAGAAATTTTGATCATCTCTTCTTCGAATTTGATAGCTCACAGAAATGTTTGCAGCTATTGTTCGTATCAGAGATTGGGCCATCTTTTCTCTTTGATGAGTCCGATATGGGTTTTCAAAAAAAAAAACTTCATTTCAAATTCTTTTAAAAAAAATGATCTCTCTTTCTTAGATTCAACTTTGAGAAACTTTGATCCTCCCCTCTTCGAACTTGATAACTCACAGAAATGTTTGCAGCTATTGTTCATATCAGGGATTGGACCATCTTTTATCTTTGATGAGTTCAATTGGGATTTGAAAAAAAAAATTTCAAAAAAAAAAAAAACAAAAAAAATTATTAGTTCTTTCTTTTGCACTCAAATTTGAGAAACTTTGGTTATTCCCTTTCGGATTTAACGCTCGCAGAAATGTTGAGTTGTGGTTCGGATTGGAACACCACTTGTTCCCTTTGATGAGTTCATTAGAAACCTTTCAAAAAAAAAACACTAAGGTTGCACCAATTGTGCTCTTTGACTAAAGTGGATTTAAGAAAAGCATTGTCCAGAGTGTGGAGACAGCTAGACTGTTCGAGGCAAGGGTCCTTCAAACGGGTTCATTAAGTAATCCTACCCTTACCTGGGGGCTGACCTATTTACTAAGGTTTCATAAGATCGAATTGGAAACCTATGTGCACCTTTAAAAAAAAATTCTCACTTTTGCGTTCAGAATTGAGAAATCTTGGTTCTTTCCCTTTCGGATTTAACGCTAGCAGAAATGTTGAGTTGTGGTTCGGATTGGAACACCATTTGCTCTCTTTAATGAATTCAATCTTAAACCTTTAAAAAAAACACTTACGTCACTTTTGAGTTCAGAGTTGAGAAATCTTGGCTCTTTCCCTTTCGGATTTAACGCTTGCGGAAATGTTGAGTTTTGATTCGGATTGGAACACCATTTTCTCTCTTTGATGAACTCAATCTTGACCTTTCAAAACAAAAAACTTCTGTCACATTTGGGCTTACATTCGAGAAATTCTGGTTCCTTCCCCTTCGGATTTAGCGCTCGCAGAAATGTTTGATCCCATGTTCGGATTGGAATACCATTTGCTCTCCTTTATGAATCCAAATTTGACCTTTCAAGAAATCCCATCTCGTGTCCTTTCCAAGGATGCGATTTGCAACATTTGTGCCTAGAGGTGCTAGTACGCCCTTTCGGGTCTACTGTATTCGCGACCGACACATTTGTACCTCCAACCTTATATCATTTTACCTCGAGTGAGCCTTGGTTCTCGGTAATTTGAATTAAGGTCTACAATTGCTTCTAGCAGTCACTGGAACGCTCACTCTGAGCCTACCATACTTGCATTTTAGAACAATTGTATCCTCTATGGCTTTCTGTCTTCTTCATCTTGCTTGGGCTGGGCCATGTCCCCTCAAGTGATTTGAAAAGACAAAACCATAGTTGTTTTCCATTTATGATCACCATATTCTTGTGATTACTAATGGATTTGATCTTGTTTCAGAAGTTTTCCAAAACTAACAATGGCAGCTTCATTAACCATCACTTTCGATGAGAACAAGTACTAGCTTATGCTTCAAGACAAGCAAAACAAGCGCACTCATAAGCGCCCTGCCAGTTGCCGAAGCGTCATCTCCCTCGACAACTCTCAAAACACCGGGTCAACCTCAACTCCCCAGACCATCGTCTTCAGGTCGCTGGGACCATTCCCACTTCCCGCAGAAGAAACCGTACCTGCCAAGAAGCAGAAAATGGCCCAGCAACGTGTCACTACCATGGCACCAAGGGCGAACACCAAGAAGCCTGAAGCCCGTGGCGCTCCACGAAGCCTCAACCCACAAGAAACCAGGTTTGCCCCAAAACCTGGTCCTCGAGACCCTCACCGAAACAAAGGAGGTCCTGAACATCTGCGAAGCCAGCATACCTGGCCCCTCTTAAGGAGAATCGGTTCTACCCTCTCTCTTACATGAAAGAGGAGAAACCTACCCTCCGCCCAAAGAACACACAAAATCAGCATGAGCTGGCTTGCTCCTACAAGCCCAAAATCAAATCCTGCATCGTTAGGCCTCCGCAAAAACCCGTTGAAGCCTGCACTACCGCAAGTCGACCCTTCATCTCAACAGGGGTCGAGCTCGGAAAATTCAAATCTTCACCGCGACAGGCTAAGGATCGCGTCCAGATTCTGTCCATGCCCAGCTTCAAAGAAGATAAGCTCGGCTGCTGCGTACAGGGGACTGCATCTTTCATTGCCAGAGCCTAGGCAGAGCTGACTGAAGCTCAAATTGCCAGTCGTATGCATTGCCGCGCGGCATATCGACAAAAGAGACTTGAGAAGCAAAGAACCCAACATTCTACCCTCCATGTCTCAAACAAATGGGTAGAAAAAGAAAGACCCGACCAATTCGTTGCTGTCCATATGGTTGGCAAAACCAGAAAATGCCAGAAGTCAGCAACCAAAATCTGTGTCAGACGTCCAGTGACTCGTAGCGTCTCTTAGACACGAACACATCTGGAAGAATCCTCCACTCCTTCGAGCCACGGACACCAAAGTAACCACTACTCTGATTCTTCATCCAGAAGAATGAGCCCCATCTCAGTCACCAGGACGATTTCTTCGTTCGAATCCCGAGGGATGAACGTCTTGGCTACAAGTTCTGAGCAGCCTCCACCACATAATCCACAAGATGATGTAACTGCATGCATCCAGCAGTTGGAGCAAGGACAACAGAGAATTGAGGCTCTGATGGAAGACCTCCTTCTCACTTTACAGCGTCCACCTAACAATGAAACCCCTCCAAATCATCAAGATGACGAGGCCAATGCAGAAAACAATGAGTCACGCGCCCTTACCAAAAAGGACGTTGACGATATCCTCGCAAAAGCAAAAGAAGATGATACATTGAAGGAACATCGGATCAAGCCACCCTATCCCCTATGGATGGACTCTGTTCCGTTCCCTGCAAAATTTAAACAACCTACTCTCCAAACATATACGGGGAAAGGTTCAGCCAGACAGCATGTCATCCACTTCAAGATCCTGACTGGAGCTATTACGGATCAAGATGCGCTTAAGATTCGCCTCTTTGCAAGTACCCTAAAAGGTACGGCCTTTGATTGATAGTCCACTATACTGGAGAACTCCATCCAGAACTGGGCTATGCTAGAGACACGCTTCCTGACCCACTTCCAAGGTGAGGATCATCCTATTACTATGGCTCAGCTCTGCAGCCTAAAACAGTGACAGAATGAGTCAACATACGACTTCATTCAAAAATGGAAAGCAATGGCGTACAAATGCTCAGATGTACTGCCACAAGCGTCGCTAGTCGACATCGGCCGTAACAACATGAGAGCAAGAATCCGCTCCATAATCATCGGCAACAAATCAAAGAACCTGGGAGAACTCCTAGAAGCTTCCATGGAGGCTGAAATGGTGATCAAAGACCTCAATAGCTAGAAATCATCAAAGTAAGAGCCGACCGCCATTACAACCTCAAAACCAAAGAAAAAGGAGGTTCTCAATATGCAGACCAAGTCAGCTCCTTAGCAGCCAAACAAAGCTAAAAATAAAGTTCCGGGTAAAAGACCTGAACTCTCTGATGCCTTCAAAGAACGCGTAAAGAAGAAGTACCCGTTCGATAAAGATGTTGAAGAAATCTTTGAGGTTCTCCTACCAAATGGCAAACTCACTTTGCCGGAGCCCAAAAGACTAGGGGATGTTGGCAAAACCAATGATCCTCGGCATTGTCCATACCACTAGATGATCTCACACCCTCTCAATCAATGCTTCGTTGTGAGAAAGAAGATCAACGAGATGTGGAAAAACGGAGTCATAACCTTTGACAAAAATTACGGCTCCACCTCTGTCAACATGTTGTCATATGGGAAAACTTCAAAGTCACCAAAGAAAAAGATCACTACTTCATTCAAGGTGATTAAAATGGCTCAAGTGTCCCAAGAGTTGGTTCCCTATCCAACACCAGATGGAGAACCCATATGGGTGCATCCCGATCTCCTAGAAGATGAAAATTGGGAGATCGTCAAAACAAAGCCAACCACTAAGTAGCGAAGGCAAGCCAAGAGACAACTCCGCAAGCTTAAACAGCACCAGAAGTCTCAGCCAAAACAAAAAGTCCCTGAAAAGGCAGAAACCTCTTCCACTGCTTCATTAGGGGCAATGGAAGAATCCCTTCCCAAAACTTCAAAAGCTGTAAAGAAATTCACCCTTGATAATTTCATGCCACCTCAATGCAAAAATGAAACTACGCAGGGGGCATCATACTCCGGCAACTCGGTAATTGGATTCTCCATGGATGGATACGAGTCCGGTGATACTGCTAGTGATATCGATGAGTGGGAAGAATCCCTTGAAATAGGAGAATGCCTCTCCGATGAAGAATGGATTCCCGAATCTCATCTTATACCAGTAATCTGGTATAACCCATTATAGCCATAAGGATCTTGGTCTGATGATGAAGAAGACCAAGACGCTGTTCAAGAAAATGCTGTCAGTCTGGCACAAACAGATGCTTCAGTGGAACCCAATAATGGTGAACCACAAGGAACAGATGACGAAGAAGATTTGGCTCCTATGCCTAATCTAGAAGAATATGCAAGAATCTTGCAACATCATGTCATAGAGTAGGAGCAAGATCACATCAATGATCTTCGTCATGATCCAGAACCAGAAGTCCCTGAAAATCAATGGGAACTTTCTCCATCAACTCCTGAAAATGGGGAAAACTGCTGGATCCATGACCCTCTTACATCCGAGGATGAGTCCGATTCCCAACAGTCTACACTAGGGGCATCTCCTGTCAGGATAACCTGCAATGCGATAGCTCAGGATTATAGTGCCTTTAAAGCTTCCGAAGACACGTACTCCTCAACCGGTAGTGTATCTTCCGGAGCTACATCTTCTCAGGTGACTTCCACTGTGATATCATCTTCTCAGCCCTCGTCTCCTGAAGCTGTGACATTGGAACTCAAGCCTCTCCCAGTTGATCATCTTAAAGAAACTCCTGCCAATGAAATCTTCTTCAATGAAAACCCAGTCGATTGGTCCTAGATACCCGATCTCATAGACGATGTCCGGACTAATAAAGAAAAGTTGCCGGATGTTGTTCAAGACTTGTTCCCTGAAATTGCTCCATGCAACACAATCACTGAAGATGCCAATGCTGCTACAGAGGCGTTTTCAGCAAATGACAAGGATCAACCCCTTGATCCTGAGAGTGATCTTCCAAAAGAAGACCCTTCTCTAGAAGCTCTTGAAGTTGGTAGAGGTACCCGTTCTGGCCGGGATTACCACAAAAATTACAACCAACCCTCTTCTTCTTATGTAAATCCTTCGGTAAAGCAAGTTGTAAATGCCCCAAGTGGCAATAATAATGAAAATGCAAGCCCGAAGGAGGCTTTCAAGTACGACTTGATTGAGCACTTCAAACACATACCTGCACGTCTGCACATCCTTGACTTATTACGAATGTCTCCACAAACTCGTGATAGTCTCATTTCAGAATTACAAAGGCTGAATGAGGATGTCGACAAGCATGCCCCACAAGTCCTACAAATTGAAATGGACTATAGGGTAAAAAAATCAAATACTCCCTCAAAGGGAGAAAAGAAGAAAACTGAGGGATCAATCAATGAATGCCTCTCGGTCCAAAAAGCAGCAACTGCAACAATTGCCTTTGACAAGGATGAACTCCTGCTAGGTGAGACAAAGCAGAACCGGCCCTTGTACTTTACGGGGTACGTCAAAGAAATGCCAGTACATAGAGTCCAGATCGATCCGGGTTCTGCACCTCATTTCTACTTCGGCACTCGAAGAGCTGGGCATCCCACCTAGCAAGCTGAGTCACATGTCTGTATCTATCTTCGGATATATCGGTAAAATCAGGTTCAAATTGCAAATCGGTGATCTTATTTTCGAAGTCACCGTGTATGCAATAAGGACCCCTTCATGCTACGATATCCTCTTTGGATGCCCCTGGATGCATGAGAATGGTGCCGTCCCTTCAACTCTACATCAGTGCATCAAGTTCGTTGGTAACGACGGCTTGATACATCGAGTGTTTGCAGACAAAAAGCCCTTCAAAGGCAAGGATGTCCATTTTACAGATACTCAGATGTATAAAGATGGAAAAGAAGAACAGGAGGAAGAAACAATATACTTTGCCGACAATCTCCAGAAAGATAAAGGCAAGGCTCCTCAGCAATCGTCAGAAGTAAAAAAACCTTCCACCAAACTCGAAGTAAGCAGTCAAGCTCCCTTCGTCGTCTCCTTCAAATCTCCAAACCCTTTGGCAATCACTACCAAAGCAAAGAGGACAAAACAAAAGGCTGGGGGCAAGTTCGTTGTCTCCTTTGTGTCTATTATGCATGACACAGACTCGGAATCAGAGTCAAAAGACGACACAGCATCAAGCCAAGTTGATACTCAACGAGATCAGCCCGCTCTCATTCCATTGGAGACACTTGCTGACATAGAAGATCCTACGTCTGCTTCCTTTGTTATTCCGGCAACTTCGCCAATAGAAAAAACAATCTTCTTCCACAGGTCAGGAGCATCTCCGCCAAATTCTATGCTTGAACCTTTCCAAAACGAAGGTATACCTCAGCTATACCTGTATAGTCCGATGGCACAAGCTATCATGAAGAAAATGGGCTACGACGCTCAGAATCCAACTGGTTTGGGAGGTGGCCATGGTATTCTCACACCATTGGAACCCACCCTGACCAAAAGTCAACCTGAAGATTGGAAAATCCACCTTCATAAAGGCAAATCTTCATACAGGTTGGGGTATGATCCTACCGCTCCTATAAGACAGTTGACACCATGGCTGCAAAGTTGCTTTACCGACCAAGCCTCAACATCTCATGTCCATGAAGACATTGATCTCCCTGGATATCTCTTTGAGGAGTCACTCATCAAGGATCCAAAAAGCTCCTCTAATTGGTATAATTTCTCTGATAATAAGGAGGAATTGTCCGATGACACAGACACGCGGTCTTTTGACCCAGAAGAACCATCGTCTCCAAAAGAAGTACCCTACTTCAACTCAGTTCCAGCAAGTGATTGGGACCATCTCATTGCAAGTCTTGAGAAGGACACCGATAAAGAAGATCCATGGACAGAAACAGAGCCTCAGTCTGAAAATGCCTCTGGCACTCCAGAAGGTCTTGTTGAGTTGGAAGCCTCCGAAAATTTTGTGGAGGAACCACCTTCAAACCTTCCGACAGACGACCCTGTTCAAAAGATAGACTTGGGAACACCTGATAACCCACATCCTGTATTCATAAGCAAGAATATTAAGGATGATGAGTTACCCGAGTATATCTCTTTTCTTCGTGAGTTCGTCGATTGCTTTGCATGGTCTTATGCTGAAATGCCTGGCTTAGATCCCAAAGTAGCAGTCCACAAGCTCAACTTGTAAAAAGAAATCAAGCCTGTCAAACAAGGCCAAAGAAGATTCTGTCCATACGTGATAGACAAAATTGAACAAGAAGTTCAGAAACTCAAAAACGTTGGCTTCATCCGCGAGGAACAGCATCCTGAATGGTTAGCCAACATCGTCCCCGTGACAAAGAAAAATGGGCAAATAAGGGTCTGTATCGACTACAGGGACCTGAAAAATGCATGCCCTAAAGATGAATTCCCGCTCTCCATACCAGAGGTAATGATTGACAACACCTGTGGGTTTGAGCGAATGACATTCATGGATGGATTCTTTAGCTACAATCAAATAAAGATGCATCCTGAACATGAAAGGCATACATCATTTCGGACTCCATTTGGCGTGTTTTACTACACTGTCATGCCATTTGGTATGAAAAATGCAGGTGCAACATATCAGAGGGCTATGATGAAAATATTCCAATATATGCAGCACAAGACGGTCGAATGCTATGTTGACGACCTTGCCATCAAAAGCAGAAGAAAAGAAGACCATCTCGACGATCTTCGAGAAGTCTTCCTCTGACTTCGCAAACACAAATTACGGATGAATCCATAAAAATGCTTCTTCGGTGTCTCATCGGGTAAGTTCCTTGGGTTCATAGTACCAAAAGCTGGAATAGAACTTGACCCCACCAAAGTCAAGGCTATCCTGGAAATGCCATCTCCAAGGACCCTAAGAGAATTAAAAAGGCTTCAAGGAAGATTGGCATACATCCAACGGTTCATCTCCAATATGTCAAGGAAGTGCCGTCCATTCTCTCGCTTGATGAAGAAAGGCGTGGACTTTGTCTGGGTTGCTGAATGTGAAAATGCATTTCAAGACATCAAAGCATACCTCACCAAATCTCCAGTGCTGGCTACCCCCACAACTGGAAAACCATTCATCTTGTACACAAGAGCTCTCGACCACTCTTTGGGTGCTCTGCTCGCACAAGAAAACGACGACGGAAAAGAAGATCCTCTATATTACCTTAGCCGCATGTTGGTAGGTGCAGAGCATCGGTACTCCCCAATTAAAAAAGAATGCCTTGCAGTGATGTTTGCCGTACAAAAGTTGCGTCACTATTTGCTGTCCAATACAGTATACCTGATTTCGAGGATCAACCTCTTAAAGGTCCTTTTCACAAAAGTAGGTTCTCTCAATGCCCGACTGGCAAAATGGTCCATCCTTCTATCACAGTTTGATACTAGGTATGTACCACAAAAAGCAATAAAAGGCCAAGCTCTCCACTTAGGGATGATCTCCCAGACGAATTTGTCTACAATGTGGAAACTTCCTTATCAAATTCCTCCCGGGACATGTACTTTTACCGCGCAACCAGGACAAATGAAAAAGGAAAATAAATATCGGGAATTGGCATCCTCTTTGTCAGCCCCGACAAATACATGATTCCACACGCCTTCTCGCTACTGGAACCATGTTCAAACAATGCAGCTAAGTACCAAGCCCTTATTGTAGGATTGGAACTCGCCCTCGAATCCGGCATCACCATGCTGGAAGCTTTTGGAGACTCTCAACCGATCGTCAACCAGATGAATCAGAAATTTGAAGTCAGGAAGCCCGATTTGCTACCTTACTACTGTTGGAAGTAGGTGGGCCTCGTGGATAGATTTTCAAAACTTTTGACCCACTTGACTCAAGGATCAAGTATCCATAAGGCCAAAAACCCAATCCAGGATGCATAACCCTCAATCTCATGATCATGTACAGTAAGAAAAACTATCTAAAAGATAGAACAGAAACGAACAAGCATCCATTACAATCCACAACATACAAGGAAGCAGATTATACCTTAGGAGCTCGGTTGTGCTCTAATGGAGAAGTTGATCACTTTCGTTGATGTAGAACTTTTCTACAAACTAAGATCAGAATCTCCACTACCTCTTAGCCTTCCACGCTATGACCCGAATTAGATATCTCTTCTCAAGAAGATCGGTGGAATCTTCAAGAGAAAACCCAACTCGAAACCCTAAGGAACTAGAAGAGGAAGAGAGAAGAGAGCAGTGCAACTATTGCACAAAAAGGAGGGACGTGTTTCACTATAATATGATGGACGTCCAAGAGGGATGTGTTCCCTTATATAATCTCTCAAGTATCCTCCTTTCTTAATTGAAATAGAAGTCTTACTTCCATAACAATTAGTAAGTATACTATTACCACTATTAGAAGTCCTACTTCAAATAGAAATAATAACTTTCTAATTTTAAGACCCCGACCCGAGAGACCTCGATTAGTGCTAATTACGTTGCGTGTTAGTGCTAATCTCGATTAGTGATTTTTGACTAAGCTTGGACTAGAATAGCTCTTTTATTGTTTTGGGAGAGTTTTAGTGCTTTGTGTTGGTCCCCCTTTGAGGGTTCCCCTTTTGGATAGTTTTACTAGTGTTGGGGGATTATTCGTATTCCGGTGATTTGTATTTCTATCCCGTTTTACTCGTCTTGTTAATCCCTACAACTTTCATGTTGATCCCGAACCCGTTCGGAACCCCGAAACCCGATTTTCTTGCATTGAGGGCAAAACAGTCTTCTTACATGAAATCTGTACCCAAAACTCAATATCCCCGAAACCCGCGAAACATATACTTTTTGGAAACTAGATATTTCGGTGATCATTTCTTTTTTCTTCGTCGATTTCATTCGAGATCCCGAAATTAGTGATTTCAGCCCTTAGAGATTCCCATTGGTGGAGCCCACACCCAACTTGTATATAAAGGAACCCTTCTCCCTCATTTCCCTTTTTCCAGCACAAACACAAAAGCTAGGGTTTTTTCTTCTTCTTCTTCTTCCTTTTGCTCATCCACCACTAAATCTCCACCAAGCTTGCGCTTAGAGTACTAATGGTGATCTCCATCTTCTTCCCCCCTACTAGAGCTCTCCATTGATACTATTTGTGGAAGGAAGCCACCCATTTTAGAACTCTCTTGAAGCTCATCTTGCCTTTTGAGGACTTTCCTAGTAAGTTTTCCCTCCCAATCTCTTAGATTTGTGCTCTTCTAGTCTTAGAGGAGCCCTATTGTCTTTATTGAAGAGTCATTCTTCTTCCTTCATGGTTTGACCCATTTTAGGGTTTGGATTTGGGGGTTTTATGTAGATTGCATCCTTGGCTTGGAGGAAGAGAGTAATAGCTTGATTTCCTTGATTAGAGATCTAGAGGCAAGTGGATTGAATGGATGTTTTGATTTTAATGATTTCCATGACATGTATACTTGATTTTTGTATCTCATTAATGGCCTGTTTCCTTGGCATTCAATGATGTTAAATACTTTTGAAAAGGGTTGGTGAACCTCTTTATTGTCTTGAACATGATTTCTAGCTTTTGTTTCATTTGTTGTCTTAAAATCTTGAATTGTAGCCTTTGGTTCTTCTTTTGATACAATGCCTAAGTGAATCTTTGTGATGATGGATGTCTTCCTTCTCTTGGTGATTGTATGAATTTAAAATGGAAAATGAAAGAAATTGGTTTGGAGAAGGAAAGACCTGAATCTGAACCCAGTGAGGAAATTCCCGTGACTGGCGGTCAGCTGGCGGTCATCCAGCGGCTAGCCGCCTAGTGACTATCGGCTAACCGAAGTAATTTCGGTTACATATCCAGAGAGCTGTAACCTTACGATCAGCTCCGCGGTTAGCCCGCGGCTAACCTCCAGCCAAATGCGTAGTTACGGTCACTTTTCCAGAGAGCTGTAACCTCACGGTCAGCTTGCGGCTAACCATCGAATCCATCGGCGGCTAACCGCCAGCCAACCGAATTGAAATAGTCACAATTCCAGAGAGCTGCAATCCCACGGCCAACCTCACGGTCAGCCAGCGGTTAACCGCCGAATTCACTGGCGGCTAACCGCCATCTGACCGCCAGGTAACCGAAATTCCTTGAAGTTTATAAATAAGGGGGAGTTGAAGGGAGCTTCCATCCCATTGCTTGTGAACCTTTCTGAGAGCAATGGGCACCGCTCACCTGGGAATGTGTTCGAAGCAGAGATGAAAGGTTTGTTAGGAGCCCGTTCGAGAGAGAAACCATATCACAGAAATTCATTTAAGCATTGAGGCTACTATAGTGTATAAGGAACCCGGCATGTCTTCCAAATTCAAAGAGTACCAATTTTTCTTTATTATACAGACATACGGGATCCCTATTCACCTTGAATTAGTTCTAAACCCCGATATTTTGAAAGTGTATTTCAACTGTTTATTCCAGAAATTTATGGATTGTGATTTAGCGATTCCGAAAGCATTGTATTTGTACTTGCACTCTTGTTATAGTCCCGAAATGCATGCCCGATATGATGTGACCCGATATTGAAATAATGGTTGTGCCTTGAGTACCCCGTTTTGCTCGTCTATACGATTTCATCGTAAGTGTTTTATTCATGCCCGGTTTCTTGCATATGACCAATGAGTCGGCACCACTAAGCTTGGATAACCCTGTCAGTCTGATCCACTGACTTGGAGATCCTTTCCCGTCCCGCCAGCTGCAGCATGGATCCCGATACCCGGTTTATTAACTGTGGTCCCGTCCTGTGGTCCCGTCCCGATACCCGGCTCGCTCCCGTGGTTCTCGATATCCGGTTTGCTATCGTGATTCCCGACACCGGTTTGCTACCGCGGTCCCGTCCCGTATTATGGTATATGTATATGTAAATAGGTTGTACCTCCTCACTTCGGTGACTGAGGTCAACACCCGATACTCTCGTCACTTTGGTGATAGAGGATTTAGCTTCTTGTGGATGCCATCTTGATTGTTTCCCGATTTCCTTGACTACCTTACATGTTTTGTGGCTGCATATGCGTTTTAATTAAATGATTCATTTACTTCTTGAAAGTCATTGATTAAACAGGTTTATATGTTTTCCAAGGTAAAGGTTTTTACTATCGAATGTTTATATCTTTTCAACCACCTGCCAGACCGTCGTGTCTGACCCTTTGCTTTGGTACTCAGGTCCCGTTGTCGATTATCCCGAGGAGGAGCCAGAGGAGGCGGTCGGAGAACCGCAACCGCTAGTTGAGTGGCATGCCGACGATGTTATGTAAACATCGGGCTACCGAGATGCGAAACATTTTGGGGGTTGTTTGGATAGTTTTCTGGTGGTTATTGTTTTTTCTATATTGGCCTTTATTCTTTTTGGGAAATGTAATTGAATCATCTTTTGATTAAACTTTAATATGTACTTTTGGGTTACGCTATCGAACATTGCTCATTCTGATACTTGTTACTCAAATGTAATTAGTCTTGTCATGTTGGAAATGAAATACATGCTTGATTTGCCATACACTTCCGCAATTATACTATATGGTTACGTGTGTTGGAAAATCCTCACCGCGGACACTTGTGGGAAATCACGTGCACGGGTAATGTGTGTTCTTTTATTAACCCGTATACGCTTGGGCATTAAACATATTTTTTTTATTATTGTCATCACTCCATGTGATCATATGCCTATCTCGTCATCATTAGTCCCGATCCCGGATTTGGTCCCCGAACCCGGTCTGGGGTCGCGACAGACTGGTATCAGAGCGAGACGTATTTCAGGCAATTAAAAGAAACTAGAAATCCTAAGGACGTGGCGAGGATTCGTTAGATCTTCCGTTAGCTAGAATCCCGTGAGCAATGTGTGACCCTGTTTTAGATTTTTATGTGCTAACAACTTGTTTTGCAGCATCATGCCACCTCGTAAGCGCCCGGTAAATGGCAATCCCACAGTGAGTAATAGTGATTTTACGGAACCGATTGAAGAAGATAGAGTTGAGAATACAAGAGCTGAAAATCCAGTACCAAACCAGTTCCAACAGATGTTGCAGGCTATGCTTGACCAGCAGCGTCTAGCCAATGAGAACCAAACCAAATTGCAAGAACAAATGCTGAAGAAAGATGAAGATCATGCCAGAGAATTGCAAGAAATGCAGAGACAGTTATTGGAGGTGTTACAGAGAAGGCCAGAACCAGTCCAACCTCAACCTGCTATTGTTATTAATCAGAGGGAGCATGACCCCAATGCTTTATTTGAGAGATTTAGAAAGAGGGCACCCAAGGATTTCGTTGGCTCCGAAGATCCTTTGACTGCAGATGATTGGCTGGATCATACGGAGAACATCTTTGAAGTCTTCAGATGCACAGGGGGTGAGAAAGTAAAGCTGGCAACGTCGCTATTCACCGGGTTGGCAGATATCTGGTGGAAAACTGTAAGGGAAGAGTATAGAACAATGGCTGATGCAGTCGCTTGGTGGAACTTCAAGATACAGTTTCGTGACAAGTATGTACCCACGCACATCCGGAGGCAGAAGGCAGTAGAGTTTCAACAGCTTGTCCAAGGCAATACGACCGTTCAAAAATACCTCACTAAGTTTGAGAGGTTGTCAAGATATGCCCCCGAATTAGTGGACACGGTGGAGAAGAAGATAACCAAGTTCCTTGAAGGACTTCATCCCATCATCGAGAGGGATGCTACGGGAGTTATACCACCGGTCACTTTTGAAGAGGCGATCAAGAGGGCCTATAAGTTCGAGAACTTTCATCACAAGGTCCTTAGATCTCAAGGCAAAGGACAAGGGCAACCCCAGCAGCAGAATCACCAGCAAAGGAATCAACAGAACAAGAGGCAGAGGCAAGACAATGTGCAACACGTTTGTATCCACTTTGGCAAAAACCATGAGAGTGCCCAATGTCGTACCATCACCGGAGCATGCTTTAGATGTGGCTCCATGGATCATCAAATGAGGAACTGCCCAAGACCGAATAGACAGAATCAGCAGCCTCAAGGAGCACCACGTCCAACACCGCCACAGAATGCACTAGTAGTGCAGAATCAGGCAAGGCCACTCCAGCAACAAGCACCACAGCAACAGTATAGGCCCCAATAACATCAGCAGCAAGCCCGTCAGCAAGGACAGCAGTAGAATCAGCGTCCACCGCAACAGAACAGAAATGTCCTTCAAGGCAGGCAGCAGCAAGTCCCTATAAGGCCACAGCAGCGAGGACAAGTATATGCGGTTAACAGAGCGGATACAGAAGCAGCGGGTAATGTTGTGGAAGGTACACTTCTTGTTAGTGGGATAGAAGCTAAGATATTGTTTGACCCTGGCTCTACGCATTCATTCATATCCCATGCATTTTCTAGATTGATTGATGTGCATGGTAGAGATCTTGAGTACATTTTGACTATAGCTACACCAGTAGGAAAGCAAGTTGTGTGTACGGTCTATTACCCTAGTTGTACAGTCCGGATAGGAGAAGTTGTGTTACCCGCAGATCTTATTCTGTTGGAGATGAAGGATTTTGATGTCATCCTAGGGATGGATTGGCTGGCAGGGTACCATGCCACAATGGATTGTTTCCATAAGACCCTCACATTCAAGTTGGATGAGACACCAGCAGTAGTGTTATTCCAGGGAGAGAGGAGAAATCCTCGTGCAGGGTTCGTCTCAGCGTTGAAGGCTGATAGACTTTTGAGAAGTGGATGTGAAGCCTATTTGGCGTTTATCACGGAGGATAAACGGTCCCATGGGGTGGAGGAGATCCCTATTGTTTGGGAGTTCCCGGATGTATTTCCGGAGGAGATTCCGGGATTACCACCCATGAGAGAAATTGATTTCACTATTGAGTTGTTACCAGAGACCGCTTCGATATCTATTGCACCATGTAGAATGGCTCCGGTGGAATTAGGAGAGTTGAAGATACAGTTACAAGAATTGTTGGACAAAGGTTTTGTGAGGCCCAGTATCTCACCGTGGGGAGCTCCAGTTCTGTTTGTTAAGAAGAAGGATGGTTCGATGAGAATGTGTATTGACTACCGGAGATTGAACCAAGTGACCATCAAGAACAAGTATCCATTGCCAAGGATAGATGAATTGTTCGATCAGTTACAAGGTGCTTCGTACTTTTCGAAGATTGATTTGAGATCCGGTTATCATCAGCTGAGAGTTAGAGAATCAGATGTGTTGAAAACAGCTTTTCGGACAAGATATGGCCACTATGAGTTTCTAGTGATGCCGTTTGGGTTGACAAATGCACTGGCAGTGTTCATGGCTTTGATGAACAAGATCTTTGCGCAGTACCTGGACCAGTTCATAGTGGTGTTTATTGATGATATTTTGGTGTACTCCAAGACCAGAGAAGAGCATGAAGAGCATCTGAGGACAGCATTGCAGCTTTTGAGAGAGAACCAGTTGTATACGAAGCTCAACAAGTGTGAATTTTGGTTAGAGCAAGTCGTATTTTTGGGACATATTATATCCAAGGAGGGATTATCAGTAGACCCGTCCAAAATTGAGGCAGTAGTGAAGTGGGAGAGACCGAAGAATGTGTCGGAAATCAGGAGTTTTCTTGGATTGGCAGGATATTACCAGAGGTTTGTATAGGGATTTTCGTCGATTGCAGCACCGTTGACGAAGTTGACAAGGAAGAATGTACCCTATGTGTGGACAGATCAGTGTGAAGCTAGTTTCCAAGAGCTAAAGAAGAGATTGACTACCGCACCAGTCCTTACTTTGCCATTCGGGAGCGGCGGTTTCACCATTTTTACCGATGCTTCGAACATTGGACTTGGTTGTGTGTTGATGCAAGAAGGAAAAGTGGTCGCATATGGGTGCCGGCAGGTGAAAGAGCATGAGAAGAATTATGCGACCCATGATCTTGAGTTGGCAGCGGTTATCTTTGTATTGAAGATGTGGAGACATTACCTCTACGGAGAGAAGTTTGAGGTTCATTCTGATCACCGCAGCCTACAGTATCTATTTTCTCAGAAGGAGTTGAATATGAGGCAGAGGAGATGGATGGAGTATATCAAAGACTATGATTTTCCGATCAAATATCACCCGGGGAAAGCGAATGTAGTTGCCGATGCTTTGAGTAGGAAGTCAGTGGGCATGGAAAATTTGAGTGGTACTTGTATTTTTGATCAGTTTGAGGAGTTGAAGATAGACATGCAGCCACTGAGGAAGGGTGCCATAATTGCCGATATATCAGTGTCAGAGCATTCGTTCATCCGGAAGATTAAGGACAGTCAGTTGCAGGATCCAGAGTTAGCCAAGATTGTAGATCACATAGCAGAACGTCCTGATTTTCGTTTTGTTGAGGGAGTTCTTTATTATCGGGATCGTCTGTGTGTGCCTAACATCGATGATTTGAGGAACGACATCATGGCAGAAGCTCACAGTGCGAAGTATTCTATGCATCCAGGCAGCACAAAGATGTATCAGAATTTGAAGGGTAGATTTTGGTGGAACAACATGAAGAGGGAGATTGCAGCGTTTGTCTCTCGCTGTATGACCTGTCAATTGATAAAGGCAGAACATCAGAAGCCTCCAGGATTGTTACAGCCATTAGAGATCCCAGAATGGAAGTGGGAACACATTACCATGGACTTTATTTCCAGACTACCGAGGACTAGCAGAGGCAATGATGCGATATGGGTGATTGTAGACAGACTCACCAAGTCAGCCCATTTTATCCTCATGAGGACAGGGAAGAAGATGCACATGTTACCCCTAGCGGAGTTGTTTGTCAACGAGATCGTCAGTAGACATGGACAGCCAGTTTCCATTACTTCCGATAGAGATAGCAGATTCGTCTCGAGGTTTTGGAAGACCCTACATGAGTCTATGGGTACGAAGTTACAATTTAGTACAGCTTATCACCCTCAGACAGATGGCCAGTCAGAGAGGACAATTCAGACACTCGAGGACATGCTACGTGCTTATGTATTGGACTTCAAGACTCAGTGGGATGAGACTCTACCATTGTGTGAGTTTGCTTACAACAACAGCTACCACTCTAGTGTTGGGATGGCGCCTTTTGAGGCTTTATATGGCAGGAGGTGTAGGACACCTGTTTGTTGGGAAGAAGTTGGCACCCGTAGTTTCCATGGACCGACTATAGTGAGTGAGACCAGTGACAAAGTGAGACAGATCCAAGAATGTTTGAAAGTAGCCCGGAGTAGACAGAAAAGCTATGCAGACTCTCACCGAAGGGATCTACAGTTTAAACAAGGAGATAAAGTTTTCCTGAAAGTGTCACCCACCAGAGGAACATTGAGGTTTGGGAAGAAGGGCAAGTTATCCAGGAGATACATCGGACCGTATGATATCATAAGTAAGATTGGTGACGTGGCTTATAGATTAGCCTTACAACCCGAGCTATCCGGTGTACACAACGTCTTCCATGTGTCGATGTTGAAGAAGTACGTCCCCAATCCTTCACATGTACTCCTACATGAGCCGCTGGAAATCAGAGAAGATGCTACCTATGTTGAGAAGCCCATTCAAATCATAGACTCGAAAGAACAGGAATTGAGGAATCGGACTATTCAGTGGGTGAAAGTACTTTGGGAGAATCACGGGCCGGAAGAGGCAACATGGGAATTGCGAGACCAAGTACAGAAGAAGTATCCGCATCTCCTACCCGAGGTGAGTTTTATATTTCATTTGGAGGACCAAATGCCCTAAGGGGTGGAGGATGTAAGACACCGACCCGAGTGACCTCGATTAGTGCTAATTACATTGCATGTTAGTGCTAAGCTTGATTAGTGATTTTTGACTAAGCTTGGACTAGAATAGCTCTTTTATTGTTTTGGGAGAGTTTTAGTGCTTTGTGTTGGTGGGACCCTTTGAGGGTTCCCCTTTTGGATAGTTTTCTAGTGTTGGGGGATTATTCGTATTCCGGTGATTTCCATTTCTATCCTGTTTTACTCGTCTTGTTAATCCCTACAACTTTCATGTTGATCCCGAACCCGTTCGAAACCCCGAAACCCGATTTTCTTGCATTGAGGGCAAAACAGTCTTCTTACATGAAATCTATACCCAAAACTCGATATCCCCAAAACCCGCGAAACATATACTTTTTGGAAACTAGATATTTCGGTGATCATTTCTTCCTTCTTCATCGATTTCATTCGAGATCCCGAAATTAGTGATTTCAGCCCTTAGAGATTCCCATTGGTGGAGCCCACACCCAACTTGTATATAAAGGAACCCTTCTCCCTCATTTCCCTTTTTCCAGCACAAACACAAAAGCTAGGGTTTGTTCTTCTTCTTCTTCTTCCTTTTCCTCATCCACCACTAAATCTCCACCAAGCTTGCACTTAGAGTACTAATGGTGATCACCATCTTCTTCCTCCCTACTAGAGCTCTCCATTGATACTATTTGTGGAAGGAAGACACCCATTTTAGAACTCTTTTGAAGCTCATCTTGCCTTTTGAGAACTTTCCTAGTAAGTTTTCCCTCCCAATCTCTTAGATTTGTGTTCTTCTAGTCTTAGAGGAGCCCTATTGTCTTTATTGAAGAGTCATTCTTCTTTTGTTCATGGTTTGACCCATTTTAGGGTTTGGATTTGGGGGTTTTATGTAGATTGCATCCTTGGCTAGGAGGAAGAGAGTAATAGCTTGATTTCCTTGATTAGAGATCTAGAGGCAATTGGATTGAATGGATGTTTTGATTTTAATGATTTCCATGACATGTATACTTGATTTGTATCTCATTAATGGCTTGTTTCCTTGGCATTCAATGATGTTAAATACTTTTGAAAAGGGTTGGTAAACCTCTTTATTGTCTTGAACATGATTTCTAGCTTTTGTTTCATTTCTTGTCTTAAAATCTTGAATTGTAGCTTTTGGTTCTTCTTTTGATACAATGCCTAAGTGAATCTTTGTGATGATGGATGTCTTCCTTCTCTTGGTGATTGTATGAATGTAAAATACAGAATGAAAGAAATTGGTTTGGAGAAGGAAAGACCTGAATCTGAACCCAGTGAGGAAATTCCCGTGACTGGCGGTCAGCTGGCGGTCGTCCAGCGGCTAGCCGCCTAGTGACTAGCGGCTAACAGAAGTAATTTCGGTTACATATCCAGAGAGCTGTAACCTTACGGTCAGCTCCGCGGTCAGCCCGCGGCTAACCTCCAGCCAAATGCGTAGTTACGGTCACTTTTCCAGAGAGCTGTAACCTCACGGTCAGCTCTGCGGTCAGCTAGCGGCTAACCGTCGAATCCATCGGCGGCTAACCGCCAGCCAACCGAATTGAAACGGTCACAATTCCAGAGAGCTGCAATTCCACGGCCAGCCTCACGGTCAGCCAGCTGTTAACAACCAGATTCACTGGCGGCTAACCGCCATCTGACCGCCAGGTAACCGAAATTCCCTGAAGTTTATAAATAAGGGGGAATTGAAGGGAGCTTCCATCCCATTGCTTATGAACCTTTCTGAGAGCAATGGGCACCGCTCACCTGGGAATGTGTTCGAAGCAGAGATGAAAGGTTTGTTGGGAGCCCGTTCGAGAGAGAAACCACATCACAGAAATTCATTTAAGCATTGAGGCTACTATAGTGTATAAGGAACCCGGCATGTCTTCCAAATTCAAAGAGTACCAAGTTTTCTTTATTATACAGACATACGGGATCCCTATTCACCTTGAATTAGTTCTAAACCCCGATATTTTGAAAGTGTATTTCAACTGTTTATTCCAGAAATTTATGAATTGTGATTTAGCGATTCCGAAAGCATTGTATTTGTACTTGCACTCTTGTTATAGTCCCGAAATGCATGCCCGATATGATGTGACCCGATATTGAAATAATGGTTATGCCTTGAGTACCCCGTTTTGCTCGTCTATACGATTTCATCGTAAGTGTTTTATACATGCCCGGTTTCTTGCATATGACCTATGAGTCGGCACCACTAAGCTTGGATAACCCTATCAGTCTGATCCACTGACTTGGAGATCCCTTCCCGTCCCGCCAGCTGCAACATGGATCCCGATACCCAGTTTATTAACTGTGGTCCCGTCCCGATACCCGGCTCCCACGGTTCCCGATATCCGGTTAGCTACCGTGATTCCCGACACCGGTTTGCTACCGCGGTCCCGTCCCGTATTATGGTATATGTATATGTAAATTGGTTGTACCTCCTCACTTCGGTGACTGAGGTCAACACCCGATACTCTCGTCACTTCGGTGATAGAGGATTTAGCTTCTTGTGGATGCCATCTTGATTGTTTCCCGATTTCCTTGACTACCTTACATGTTTTGTGACTGCGTATGCGTTTTAATTAAATGATTCATTTACTTCTTGAAAGTCATTGATTAAACAGGTTTATATGTTTTCCAAGGTAAAGGTTTTTACTATCGAATGTTTATATCTTTTCAACCACCTGCCAAACCGTCGTGTCTGACCCTTTGCTTTGGTACTCAGGTCCCGTTGTCGGTTATCCCGATGAGGAGCCAGAGGAGGCTGTCGGAGAACCGCAACCGCTAGTTGAGTGGCATGCCGACGATGTTATGTAAACATCGGGCTACCGAGATGCGAAACATTTTGGGGGTTGTTTGGATAGTTTTCTGGTGGTTATTGTTTCATCTATATTGGCCTTTATTCTTTTTGGGAAATGTAATTGAATCATCTTTTGATTAAACTTTAATATGTACTTTTGGGTTACGCTATCGAACATTGCTCATTCTGATACTTGTTACTCAAATGTAATTAGTCTATCATGTTGGAAATGAAATACATGCTTATTTTGCCATACGCTTCCGCAATTATACTATATGGTTACGTGTGTTGGAAAATCCTCACCACGGACACCTGTGGGAAATCACGTGCACGGGTAATGTGTGTTCTTTTATTAACCCGTGTACGCTTGGGCATTAAACATATTTTTTTATTATTGTCATCACTCCATGTGATCATATGCCCATCACATCACAATTAGTCCCGATCCCGGATTTGGTCCCCGAACCCGGTCTGGGGTCGCGACACTAATTCCTTCCTATTAGAGTTCAAGTAGGATTAGTATCTTTCTAATAACTTGGGCTAGCGTGGGAACCACTAGGGATTCCACAGAAAGCTGGCTCCAACTTGGACACGCGACCCCACATCTCTTGTGCAATCCGGGCCCACAGTTAATTGCAAATAACACCACTATATAAATGCAATTGCACTCCAATCTTAAGAATAAATTACAATGAAGACCCTAAACTTCCCAATTACCACAAGTAGGCCCCTCTATCAATATCCATGGATCAATTGGAATAAATTGTCTCTTCCAATCTTAGTTCCACATCTTATTTCCTTGAGCCCTAATTAATCACTATGATCATCAGTACCATCCAATTAACTCTTAATTGAGATGGGTGCGCACTTACTAATGACAAATCCATTAATTGGCACAAGGGGATAATAGAGATAGATTCCATCTTGATCATTCAATGTTCCCACAGTCCTACTACCACATACCCAAGACACCGAGGTGTTGACCTCTAGTTGGCCTCACTCATTGGTGACTCAAAGCAAATGAATAGATAGAAACTTGAGTTTATCAATGTCTTAGGATTGAGAGCCTATTGCTAGGGAATTATGAGAGCATACCTTATTATTGAGACGGAATCCCATAAGGTGCTTCTCATGTTCCTTAAATACATCCAATGTACCAGCACATTGATCCAGAATCTTCCATTCTGATGTCAAGACAAATCACACTATCTCATAGTGATCAAAGTGTTACAACCTTATCAGATGAGATGCCCAGTCTCATCACTGGTTGTGAAGATATTTTAAGTATAAGATTTGTGACATATATCTCCCGTGTGTGGATCTCATCCATACACATATATCACATCTAATATACTAATGGGACCCGGTTCAACTCATGAACCATTATGTCATATGTATTGGTCATGTGCATAAAGTAATAAAACAATATTCGTCTCATGAAAGAAAAGCATGATTTTATTGATAAATAAAGAAATTAATCAATTTATGACATCAACTGATGGATTGAGTCCATGCAATCTAACAACTACAACAAGGCACAATCACTTCGACAGAAATTCAACATCTGTCACATCACCCATATCCTCAGAGGTGAAAACATCCGTGCAGATGCCCTGGCTGGACTCGCCACATTTATGGTAATCCAAGAAGGGGAAAACATGCAAATCACAGTGTGTTAAAGAAGGATTCTCCCTCCTCTTAACACACACCAAACAGTTGCTGAATGCTACCAAGTGGTTGGAAGTCGGATGTCTATCCTCAAACCTCTGATCGGCGACTGGAGGGATCCGTTCATTGATTACATCATGTTCGGAGTCTTACCTGAAGATCCAAAAGAGCGGGTAAGCATCCAAAGACGAGCCCCGAACTTTCATTTGGATATACCTTCAAAAACACTTTACAGAAAATCCTTCAACGGAGTACTTCTATGCTGCTTGTCACGACAAGAGGCTGAGGAATCTCTTAAAGAAGTGTATGCTGGTCTTTGTGGAGCCCATCAGGCCGGTCCTAAGCTCTACAACCAGATAAAAAGGCTAGGTTATTATTGGCCTACCATGGTAGCTGATGCAATGCAATTTACCAAGCGCTGGTAAAAATGCCAAATTCATTGAGATTATGTCCACATGCCTCCAGGATGGCTACATCCTACAGCAATCTTATGGACTTTTGAAGCCTGGGGAATGTACATCATAGGTCCTATTTCTCCCCCATCAAGCAAAGGTCATCGCTTCATCTTCGCCGCTACGGATTATTTCTCCAAGTGGTCAGAAGCATTTGCGCTCAGCAAAATGAAGACCTCATCACTCCTTCAGTTCTTGCGCACCAACATTATTTGTCGCTTCGGCATACCTAAAAGATTCGTTCATGATAACGGACCACAATTCCGGGATCACATATTCTACAGGTTCTGCGACAAGTACAAAATCCAAAGTTGTCCTTCGAGTCCATATAATCCAGCAGCGAACGGACTAGCAGAAGCCTTCAACAAGACACTCTGCAAAATTCTCAAGAAAATGGTCTCTAGTCACAAAAGAGACTGGGGCGACAAACTACCAGAAGCTTTGTCGGCCTATCGAACCACCGTTCGGGGACCAACCCATAGTACACCATTTTCTTTGGTCTATGGATGCGAGGCTGTTGTCCCTTTGGAAGTACAAATTCGTTCCTTAAGGGTATCTCTGCAAAATGACATGACGTAAGAAAGCAATGTCAAATTGAGACTCTAAGAGCTGGATAATCTCGATAAAAGACAACTTGAAGCTCTACAAAGCATTGAGTTGTACCAAGCACGCATGGCAAGATCTTTCGACAAGAAGGCCAGGCAACACGCCTACAAAAAGGGCGACTTGGTTCTTACAGTAAAAAGACCTATAGTCTTTGCTCACAATTCCAAAGGCAAATTTGAACCAAAATGGGAGGGACCCTTCGTCATCGACAAAGTCTTCTTCAACGGCGCATACGCTCTTCTAAACATGGAAGGAGATAGATGTATGCTGCCCATCAATGGCAAGTTCTTGAAGCGGTACTACCCTTGAAGACTTCCTCAAACGGGTCAGAACGATATCTACACGGCCAAAGCCTATTTCCAGGTACCTGCTCGTCAAACCCATCCCCTTTTGACCCTCGTGTCTTTAAACAAAAAAAATGTTTTTTTTAGAAACTAGAAGGATGCGAACCCCATTCGATACTTCCAAAACCCAAAAATCGCAAGGAAGCGAACCCCATTCGATACTTGGAAAACCTCAAAATCGTGGAGACGCAATATTCCAATTGATATCCATAACCCAAATTTCAAATGGTTCGAGAAAACCTCTACTTTCAAGAAAATCGAGGGGAAATGACACCAAGTCAGTACTCGTAGAACCAAAGTTTTGGGAAAAGTAGGGAAGCGACACTTAGTCGATACTTGCACTCCAATCCGCGAGGAAGCGACATTTCATCGATAATCGCAAACCCAACCCGCGAGGAAGCGACATTCCATCGATACTCGCAAACCGAATGAGCAAGGAAGCGACATTCCATCAATACTTGCAAGACCATTCAGCGGGGAGGCGACATTTAGTCGATACCTGCATTTTGAAAACCAAAACCCGGCTATAAAACGCCGAAATCGGCTATAAATGCCAAAGCCCAGCTATAAACACCGAAATCGACTATAAATGCCAAAACAAAAAAAATCGGCTATAAACGCCAAAATCCGGCTATAAACACCAAAATCAGCGTTCATGCCAACAAAAGAAAACCTGGTTTTCAAAAATCTTGCTCTCGTGCCATCTAAAAAAAAAAACTTCGGCTTTCACACCAATTCAAAAATTCAGCTCTCATGCCATCTCAAAACCTGGCTCTTATGCCAATTCAAAACCCGGCTCTTATGCCAATTAAAAAATTAGGACAAATGGCATCTGTGCTTGCGAAGAACTTCCTCAAATCTTCTCGCATGGCGGAAATCTTCTTCAAATTTGAGGTGTTAGCCCTAGCATCCTGGGCCATGCCATCAGAAGACTCCCCGTTGTCAAAAAAGTTGAAGCTGCAACTCTTCCAACTACTGCACCTGACTTTCGAGCCCTCCTTCTCCTTAAAAAAATCATAGAAGGCGACGAGCTGAAAGTATACAAGCCTGAACTCCTCAGATTGCTCCTCAAGGACGCTGTCAATAGGCATGAACTCCACATAGAGTTTGCCGAGGATAGGCAGCTCAGTGATGGCGCTCAGTTCCTTCAAAGAAAGACCAATCTCACCATTCGTCACAATGAAGGTGTTGGTTTGTGAAAGGAATGACTCCAGCATGGCCATGAAAGCCTCATTGGAGAAAACAACGGTTTGCCGAAAAGCGCAAACCGCATCAAAAGCCTCGGCCTCCCGCAGAACGGCCTCGCCAATCTTCAGGGTGTGATCAGTCCATGATTCCCAGCTCGAGTCAGCACTGAAACAGCCACGAAGTTGAAAACGCTTCACCCAATTGCTACCGTCACCCTGAAAAATGCCAAGGCCCACCAGTCTCAAATCGACCGATGGATGATCATGTAAGACCCCGACCCTCAATTTTTGGGTTTAGCATTGTTTTAACCATGATTTAGCTTTTTAAACAAGATTAGAGATGATTTGACTTTGTTTTTGAGTTTGAATAGATTTTTCATAATTTTGGAGAGTTTTAGAAGACCATTGACTTTGTTTAGACCCGACCCTTGTAAATTGTATTTTTGTGAGAATTTATTCTTGGTTTCTAAAAATCCCAAATTTTATTCCTTTTGACTCATTTGATTGTTATAAACAACTTTCATGTTTTGACCATCTTGATTTAATACTCAGAAATCGCGTTTTTCGAGAAAAAGGGCAAAAATGACAATTTTCACTAAATCTGTCCATGAATTTCGAAAATTCCAGAAATTGGGGAAAATATACTTTTTGAAAACTAGATTTTTCGAAGATCGTTTTGTTCTTCTTCGTCGATTTCATCCGGGGTCCGCAAGACCAAGTTTTAAGCGTTTCAAGTTCTACTGCATTGGGACCCACCCTCCAGACACTATATAAACCTTCCTCTTCTTCTCTCCCCATTTCCATTTTCCTGCAACCGGTCCTTGCCTTGCCCTAGAGTGGAGAGGAGAGAAAGCCTTTTTCCTCTTGGTCTTTTCCCTTGGATCTTCCATCAAGAGAGCTCCAATCTCAAATCCGACTCCGCCATTTTCTTCCTCTCTTCGCAAGCTTCGATTGGACCCGTTTTTGAGCCAAATCCCCGACACTATTCATCGTCTTCAACCTCCATTCTTCTTGTTTGGCTAGCAAAAGGTTAGGGCTCTTGTTCCTCTTTTCATTTGGTGTTCTTTTAGTTCATTTAGAACTTGTTTTCTATGTTTTCAAACCCATTTTCGAAATGGGGCTTTGTAGTGACAAAAATGGTGATTTTTATGTGCTTTCTTTTGGGGCTTTTGTGTAGATTTCGTGGATCAACTCTTTGATTTGGATTTGTGAAAGTTTTGCTTGGCATTTGGACAAAGGCAAGTGATCTCTATAGGATTTCTTATGTATATTGCTCATGTTTGCATTAGGGTTTCAATCTTTCATTAAGACATGTTTTCCATGTTTAATCTCATAATGCAAGTCATGTGCATGCTCTTTCAAGTCATGGGTTTTAGCTTCCTCATTTGTCTTGTTAGCAATGATTTTGTAAGTTCTTGGAATCTTGTTTGATCTTGTTAGCTTTATGATTTTATACCTTAAAATGTCTTGATGTTTTCTCTTTGGAATGAATGGACAAATTGTGGATGGAATGCTCTTTAATGTGTGTAATGAATCCCTTGGAAAGCATGGAGGCTTGGGGAGTGCAGGTGGTAAAAATGTAGAAGTGAAGAAGGGAAGAAGTTGTGAAAAATCTGTACAGAAATGCACTGCCCGAGTCCTGTCGGTCAGCTGTCGGTCAAGTTTCGGTTGACCGACAGGTCGACCGACACCAACCGAGGACCTGTCGGTTCAATTTCCAGAGAGCAACATTTTTGTCAGGTCATCCGTCGGTTCGCCTTCGGTCGACCGAGGATCTGTCGGTTTGAATTCCAGAGAGCAACAATTCTGGGCTGGGATCTGTCGGTCAAGCCTTCGGTCGACCGACAGATCGACCTCGGTTAACCGACGGTTAACCGATCGTTGACCGACAGTTACAAAAAGAACTGTTTTGAAGGACTTTTGCGAGAAGGAAAACTAGACTAGGTTTTAGACCCTTTTTGTTGACTTTGTGCACTTGGAATTCCAAAATGTACTATAACTTCTGGGGCACCAAACCTTATCAAAACTCCGACATTTGGGTTTCAACTCCACAAGGGTCAATGAATGGTCTTAGCCTAAACTTGATAGATTTCGTGTTTGAACTTCTGTTTTGATGTTACGTACATCCTCGTGTTCTCGTTTGGTTTCAAGTACAAGTTTGTTTGAAGATTTGTTTCAAGAACCAAGAATCTTGTTTTGATACTTCGTGTTTCATCGTGTATTTGCCCGAATTTCAAGTATAAGCTTGTATTTAAGACGTGTTTCAAGAATCGTGTTTCAAGAAAGAAAAAGGGGAATCATTTCTTCAGTTTGTTAAGCATTTATATTATGCTATCGTGCTAGCTGTGAGAACTTGGTCCGGGCGGCACCCTTAACCACGGGGCGGAGCGTGTCAACCACGGGCTTCAAACGGTGAGTCTCCGTTAGCCGCATCAGAAATATCCAAGTCCTGACCCTGGGCTTATAAGTCAAACCCCGTATTACTTAGTATGAGGCCTTTTAAAACCGTGCGGCCCTAGAAACCGTAAGAACTCCGTAGTTAACCGTGCTCGGGCGGGAGCAGTACTAGGATGGGTGACCTCCTGGGAAGTCCCCACGCGTGCACGTGGGCCAAAGCGGACAATTTCATGCTGAGTTGGGCGGGGCTATGACACTAGCCTTGTCGTGACGTGTTTGACAAATGATTTCCCTCTTGTTTTGTCGTGCTCTCGAACGTGTATCGCCATGTTTTATGCATTCATGATATAAGTGATTTCACTGAGCTTGGACCGCCCTTTTAGCTTGATCCACTACCTGGGGGTCCTTAAACTCGTGGACTGTCTGCAGACTAGTCGTGTCTTGAATTGACACATCGTGCGTGTTCGTGGTCCGGTTCCGCGGCCGGACACCCCGTCTACCTTGTGTGGCGTGGGATCGTGTTTCTTGTCGTGCTTGTCTTGCGTGCTTACTCTTATCATCATGTATGATGGAGAAAGGATGGGCTCTTTGTGGATTTACTAATCATGATATTATATGTATTCATGTCTTGTTTCGTATATCGTGCATGCACTAATGATTTCTTGATAAGTATCTTGTACATGCATTGTTTTTAAATCTGGTACACTTGTTTCAAGTTCAATGAAGTGTTTTTAGTTCTTGTTTCCTTTAAACTTCGATTTTGTTTATGCTCTTGCCTATATTGATCACCTGCCAGACCGTCGTGTCTGATATACTTCTATTTTGGTGCTCTAGATAGCAGGTCCTTGTTTGATCTAGTTCGCGTGCAGAGGGCTGTTGAGCCACGAGTTTTGCAGCTTGTTGTGTCAGCGATGTCATGTAGACGTCATGCTTGACTCCGGAGTTACGTTACACCATTGGGTAGTATTTGTTCTAGCTTGTTATTGTGTACGGCTTTTGTTAGCCTGTTTCTTGGGAATTGTAATTAATGCACTTGTTAATTTGTAACTTGAATATGTTGGGTAATGATAAGCCTGTTACTGTCAGCTCTGTATATCTTGATATTATGAATGGTTCCAGTCTGAATTTAAATATGTCTATGACAATCTTGTGCTGACAGATCGAGTACGACACGGAACCCGATGGATACGGATTCCGGGTCGTAACGTCTTGTAGAGCTTCCGCGAAATATTTTGATGTGTTGTGAATTTTGTTATCCTCACACACGCGGATCCTGGGAGGGGAAATACAAATTCTTCCCCATGCTCGCGTCCCCGAGATCGGATCCCGGTTTTGGGGGCGCGACAGACTGGTATCAGAGCGGGCAGGTTTCTAGGAAATAAAACACTCTAGTAACCTTAAGACGTGTGGTGAGGACTCCATAGGTCGTGTGGACTTTGTTTTGGCTAGCCATTGTTTTATCAGCTCGGTTTGTTTTCTTCTAGTGGGGGAGACCCTCTTTGTCTCGTGTTCTTGTCCTTGTTGTTAGGGAATTTGGAGGACCAAATTCTTTTCTAGTGGGGGAGGATTTAATGTATCCGTACCCATATTTAGTATCTTTTGCGTGTTTTTGTGTCAGAGAGTCGGTTTTTTTGTGGCATTTTGTGGACTTAGCGTGTGGTCCTCGAAGGACTTTGGCAGAATTTTCAGCTTTTCGATGTCACAGATGGAGTGAGCGAGGGAATTTGTGAGCAATTGTTAGTCAGCAAGTTATGTGAATGGTATGTAAAGATCCAATTACAGTTGATCGTGTATCGTCAGATGGTGTGTTAGACAAGTAAGTGCAGATTTTTGGATAAACTTGGATTATCTTCCTAAGTTAGAAGACTTCAAAAGCTGGATAAGTGGTGGACTTTATGTGGTTTGAGGTGATTTTCAGTGGTACGGCTCCAAGAAGATGTGAGAAAGTTAGAAACTTCTCGAGTATTGATGAACTTGTGACGGAGTATTGATGAATTTGTGACGGAGAATTGTTCGAGGAAGTTCAACAATTGTGGCTATAGTGGTGAAGTTGACTCAGTGAGGTGTATCCGTGAATGGTTAGAAGCATGAGAATTCAGTTTTTGGCAAAGTGTAGATAGCAGTATGCAGAATTGATTGTTACCTGGTTACATGATAGAGCAAATTTTGCAGACTTTACCGACTCTTGGAACATTAGTTTGGGCAGAGTACAGATGCAAGCTGAAGAATCATAACCTATGGACAAGGTCATTTGAAAGATATAGAAAAGAATGAAACATGTGCGAGGCTTGAGGATGGTGAACCTGAAACAGAGGCAGAAGATTGAGCAACCAAGGTTTGATTTGAGCAGTTTCGAGATTTAAATGCAGAGTTATAACCGTTGAGGTGACGCGAAGTGAACAAACACGTTTGGTTAGGAATCGATTATTATGCAGAGGACAAATGGCAACTGGACAGAAAGAGTCAGAGTAACAAGAACTTTTGGTTATTTTGAAGAAAGACTTTATTCTAGGATTGTGGACACGAATCGAGCTCGCAAGGTCAGCTATGCATGCCTGGGTAAAAGACAGGAAGACAGAGACAGAGTTTGATAGAAGCACACCTTACGAAGTTTGGAAATGTGGAGTAGCATGACTGTTAGAATGTTAGCAGGTTGGTCAGAGCTGGAAACCTACAAAGTTGTGAACCTCTTGGTTTGAACAAGCAAACAGAGATGGCAGAAGTGTACCGAGGACTGGACGACATTGCCTGAAGTAAGACACATCTGGTAGTACTCAGCGTCACCAGTTTTCTGAAACCAAGGGTAGTTAGGAGAATTAGTAAGAGCAAGTGGTAGAATTGTTTCAAGGCTTGGGTTGAAGATTTTGGCTTTCCATAGAAGGATACCAAGTTGACAGATGTTTTGTTGATAACACATCGCAGGTAAGAGATCTAGGACAACAGGCAGATAGAATCAGATGCGAACAGGAACTCTGAGTATAGCACAGGAAGGTTGGACTCCAAGACTTTAAACACAGATTTGAATTCTAAGACCAGTTATGCATGTCAATGGTAAGAGATTTAGAAATAAGATTTGTAAGAGGCAAACCATACGAAGTGTTGAAACTCAGAACAGCTCAGCAGGTTATGGCAGTTTAGCATCTGGGTTGTAGTGGTGAAGTATCTGAATTGTAACCGACTGAGTCAGAAACAGGACACTTATAGAATTTTATAAGATGTGGCAGCATAGTTTCAAGAATTTGAATAACGTAGATAGAGGATGGAAGAGACTGGTACGTGGTAGCACTTCAGCTTCGCCAATTCTTCGAAGACAAGGAACCAGAATCTGAGTAGTACAGTGAGAGCAGATATATGGGATTCCAGAATTTCTCCGGGATGAAGATTATTTAAGAGAAAGCATGTCTACGATCACATCTACATGAAAATGTCAGGATCATCGTGTACATCTCGGTATAACAGTGGGCATAAAAATTTCAAGGTGATAGAATGAGACAGAACTCGTTGTTCCTCAGACAGACAGTGATTAACAAAGTTAGTAAAGGAGATGATCCAGTGTAAGGACGTCAAATGACCACCGAAGGATGACTAGAGAAGTTATTGAACATGGGATTGTTAGAAGAGCAGGTTGTTGGACAGATATGTGTGATAGTGTGAAGTTTTCAATCGAATCAGACGTGTTGTTGCCGGCGCTTCTCTTTGTCAGGATTGATCAAGGATAGCTCAGTTTCCGAGGTTCAACGTAGGGTGTCAGTGTTTTCTTTGGTCTTTGAGTCTTCGGTGTTTTCTTTAGTCTTTGGGTCTTCAGTGTTTTCTTTGATCTTTCGAGTTTTTGATTTTTGATTTGGTTTAGACCATTTGGAGGACCAAATGGATTCTAAGGGGGGGAGGATGTAAGACCCCGACCCTCAATTTTTGGGTTTAGCATTGTTTTAACCATGATTTAGCTTTTTAAACAAGATTAGAGATGATTTGACTTTGTTTTTGAGTTTGAATAGATTTTTCATAATTTTGGAGAGTTTTAGAAGACCATTGACTTTGTTTAGACCCGACCCTTGTAAATTGTATTTTTGTGAGAATTTATTCTTGGTTTCTAAAAATCCCAAATTTTATTCCTTTTGACTCATTTGATTGTTATAAACAACTTTCATGTTTTGACCATCTTGATTTAATACTCAGAAATCGCGTTTTTCGAGAAAAAGGGCAAAAATGACAATTTTCACTAAATCTGTCCATGAATTTCGAAAATTCCAGAAATTGGGGAAAATATACTTTTTGAAAACTAGATTTTTCGACGATCGTTTTGTTCTTCTTCGTCGATTTCATCCGGGGTCCGCAAGACCAAGTTTTAAGCGTTTCAAGTTCTACTGCATTGGGACCCACCCTCCAGACACTATATAAACCTTCCTCTTCTTCTCTCCCCATTTCCATTTTCCTGCAACCGGTCCTTGCCTTGCCCTAGAGTGGAGAGGAGAGAAAGCCTTTTTCCTCTTGGTCTTTTCCCTTGGATCTTCCATCAAGAGAGCTCCAATCTCAAATCCGACTCCGCCATTTTCTTCCTCTCTTCGCAAGCTTCGATTGGACCCGTTTTTGAGCCAAATCCCCGACACTATTCATCATCTTCAACCTCCATTCTTCTTGTTTGGCTAGCAAAAGGTTAGGGCTCTTGTTCCTCTTTTCATTTGGTGTTCTTTTAGTTCATTTAGAACTTGTTTTCTATGTTTTCAAACCCATTTTCGAAATGGGGCTTTGTAGTGACAAAAATGGTGATTTTTATATGCTTTCTTTTGGGGCTTTTGTGTAGATTTCGTGGATCAACTCTTTGATTTGGATTTGTGAAAGTTTTGCTTGGCATTTGGACAAAGGCAAGTGATCTCTATAGGATTTCTTATGTATATTGCTCATGTTTGCATTAGGGTTTCAATCTTTCATTAAGACATGTTTTCCATGTTTAATCTCATAATGCAAGTCATGTGCATGCTCTTTCAAGTCATGGGTTTTAGCTTCCTCATTTGTCTTGTTAGCAATGATTTTGTAAGTTCTTGGAATCTTGTTTGATCTTGTTAGCTTTATGATTTTATACCTTAAAATGTCTTGATGTTTTCTCTTTGGAATGAATGGACAAATTGTGGATGGAATGCTCTTTAATGTGTGTAATGAATCCCTTGGAAAGCATGGAGGCTTGGGGAGTGCAGGTGGTAAAAATGTAGAAGTGAAGAACGGAAGAAGTTGTGAAAAATCTGTACAGAAATGCACTGCCCGAGTCCTGTCGGTCAGCTGTCGGTCAAGTTTCGGTTGACCGACAGGTCGACCGACACCAACCGAGGACCTGTCGGTTCAATTTCCAGAGAGCAACATTTTTGTCAGGTCATCCGTCGGTTCGCCTTCGGTCGACCGAGGATCTGTCGGTTTGAATTCCAGAGAGCAACAATTCTGGGCTGGGATCTGTCGGTCAAGCCTTCGGTCGACCGACAGATCGACCTCGGTTAACCGACGGTTAACCGATCGTTGACCGACAGTTACAAAAAGAACTGTTTTGAAGGACTTTTGCGAGAAGGAAAACTAGACTAGGTTTTAGACCCTTTTTGTTGACTTTGTGCACTTGGAATTCCAAAATGTACTATAACTTCTGGGGCACCAAACCTTATCAAAACTCCGACATTTGGGTTTCAACTCCACAAGGGTCAATGAATGGTCTTAGCCTAAACTTGATAGATTTCGTGTTTGAACTTCTGTTTTGATGTTACGTACATCCTCGTGTTCTCGTTTGGTTTCAAGTACAAGTTTGTTTGAAGATTTGTTTCAAGAACCAAGAATCTTGTTTTGATACTTCGTGTTTCATCGTGTATTTGCCCGAATTTCAAGTATAAGCTTGTATTTAAGACGTGTTTCAAGAATCGTGTTTCAAGAAAGAAAAAGGGGAATCATTTCTTCAGTTTGTTAAGCATTTATATTATGCTATCGTGCTAGCTGTGAGAACTTGGTCCGGGCGGCACCCTTAACCACGGGGCGGAGCGTGTCAACCACGGGCTTCAAACGGTGAGTCTCCGTTAGCCGCATCAGAAATATCCAAGTCCTGACCCTGGGCTTATAAGTCAAACCCCGTATTACTTAGTATGAGGCCTTTTAAAACCGTGCGGCCCTAGAAACCGTAAGAACTCCGTAGTTAAGCGTGCTCGGACGGGAGCAGTACTAGGATGGGTGACCTCCTGGGAAGTCCCCACGCGTGCACGTGGGCCAAAGCGGACAATTTCATGCTGAGTTGGGCGGGGCTATGACACTAGCCTTGTCGTGACGTGTTTGACAAATGATTTCCCTCTTGTTTTGTCGTGCTCTCGAACGTGTATCGCCATGTTTTATGCATTCATGATATAAGTGATTTCACTGAGCTTGGACCGCCCTTTTAGCTTGATCCACTACCTGGGGGTCCTTAAACTCGTGGACTGTCTGCAGACTAGTCGTGTCTTGAATTGACACATCGTGCGTGTTCGTGGTCCGGTTCCGTGGCCGGACACCCCGTCTACCTTGTGTGGCGTGGGATCGTGTTTCTTGTCGTGCTTGTCTTGCGTGCTTACTCTTATCATCATGTATGATGGAGAAAGGATGGGCTCTTTGTGGATTTACTAATCATGATATTATATGTATTCATGTCTTGTTTCGTATATCGTGCATGCACTAATGATTTCTTGATAAGTATCTTGTACATGCATTGTTTTTAAATCTGGTACACTTGTTTCAAGTTCAATGAAGTGTTTTTAGTTCTTGTTTCCTTTAAACTTCGATTTTGTTTATGCTCTTGCCTATATTGATCACCTGCCAGACCGTCGTGTCTGATATACTTCTATTTTGGTGCTCTAGATAGCAGGTCCTTGTTTGATCTAGTTCGCGTGCAGAGGGCTGTTGAGCCACGAGTTTTGCAGCTTGTTGTGTCAGCGATGTCATGTAGACGTCATGCTTGACTCCGGAGTTACGTTACACCATTGGGTAGTATTTGTTCTAGCTTGTTATTGTGTACGGCTTTTGTTAGCCTGTTTCTTGGGAATTGTAATTAATGCACTTGTTAATTTGTAACTTGAATATGTTGGGTAATGATAAGCCTGTTACTGTCAGCTCTGTATATCTTGATATTATGAATGGTTCCAGTCTGAATTTAAATATGTCTATGACAATCTTGTGCTGACAGATCGAGTACGACACGGAACCCGATGGATACGGATTCCGGGTCGTAACGTCTTGTAGAGCTTCCGCGAAATATTTTGATGTGTTGTGAATTTTGTTATCCTCACACACGCGGATCCTGGGAGGGGAAATACAAATTCTTCCCCATGCTCGCGTCCCCGAGATCGGATCCCGGTTTTGGGGGCGCGACAGATCAGAACCTTGGTAGCCACTGGCTGGCTTCAACATGTCCATACGGACAGGTGACTTCTCTTCCAAACCGGAAGGGCCGCCAACAAAAACCCCGGTCTTGATCACACTAGTCCTCTTCACCCAGCTCGGAGGATCTTCCCTCTTAGGGCACGTGGGAGAAAGGCTCATGATCGAGATGGTCCGATTGAAGGTCGACCGGGTAGAAATAGTTCTCTCCTCACCATCTGCTATGTAAGAGAACTGAATACATCTCCTTTGGTATGTCAAGTCGTCGGGGACTGCATCACCAAAGAAGAAGGTAGGCTTGGGCACAACGCTCTGATCGTCCATAACCCAAGGACGGCTGCTTACCATAATCTTGTAGAATTCCTCATCTTTGATAGCGATCAATCATTGTCTCATCTCATCACGATTGAGGGAGTCACATTCTTCCAAGTTCTTTTCGATAAACTGGACCTTCTGCCAGGCCTGCTGAACGGCCGCATTGGAAGACCTGGCAGACCGATGAGGTGCGTCAGTAACAAGCCCCTTACCTTTGTTCGTTCTGGAAGAACTACCTGCAAAAGATTGAAGGAAAAGAAAAGATCAATCATCATCAAAATGACAGAATTTTGTTAAAAAAAAAAATTCTAGCGAAATTTTGACATGGCTCCGGGGCAATTCCGAAGAAAAGGGAAACACCCCGAAAAAGACAGGAAGCCTGAAGATGAGCTCAACATCGCTGCGAGCTCATAGTCAGCAGAAAATTCTCAAAGAAGGTTCGAACTCAACATTGCTGCTAGAACGAGCCAGTCTCATCAAATTTCCGCAAAATTTGGAAAAGAGCTCAACATTGCTGCGAGCTCCAAAATCCAAAAATTGCAAAGTTCCTCAAAATCCAGCAAGACCAAGAAAGAGCTCAACATCGCTGCGAGCTCCAAATCCTAATACTTGCAAAAGATTTTTAGGTATGCATCATCATGCTTCCAAGTCCATTTACCAAAAAATCATGCATCAAAGAATATCATCATGCATTAGATGCTAGGAAAACCTAGACCAAAGTTTGATCAACTCCAACCCAATTTGGTCAAAACCAATCAAACTTTGTCCAAGTCAAAAATCATATTGGCTTGACCTAGAGACTCTAGCCTTTTATCTTGATGCATAAAAAAAAATGCATGAACATATTGAAATTGCATAAACCTCATTATCATGGTGATACAAAAAAAAGGAGGAGCGAAGATAAAAAAAAAAAAAGATAAAGAAATCTCAACAAAAAAAAACTTCAGGCCCACAAGCCGTGGCCCACTGCCACGTGGCAGTACGGCCAGGTCCATACGGACCTGTCCGTACAACAAAAAAAAAAGATAAAAAAAATGCTACAAAAAAAAAAAAAAAACGGTGAAAAAAAAAGAAAAATCACCATGTGAAAAAAGAAGAAAAAGAACAAAGAACAAAAACCGTGAAAGAAAAAAAAAAAGAAAACACGGTGGAGAAAAGAAAAGAAAAAGAAAGAAAAAAAAACCCGTGAAGAAAAAAAATGAAAAAAAAGAGAGAAGCACGAAAAAAAACATGCACAAAAAAAAAAAAGAGAAACAAGTTGCACGAAAATAAAAAAAAAAACAGAAGAGAGAAAACGTGCTTGAAAAATAAAAAGAGAAAAAGAGAGCAAAGAAAGAAAGAAGCTACTTCTACAATGGAATTTCTTGTGGAGGAAGAAAACTTACTTGAAGCCATGGAGAAGAAGAAGAAAAAGCTTGGAGATCCTTGGAGAAGAAAAAGTACTTCTTGATCTTGGAGCACCCTTGGAGATTCTTGCAAACAAAGAAAGCAATAGGAGCAAAAGATCCAACCCCCCTTGCTTTTATAGAAGAGAGCAAATCAAAAGAGGAAACAAGGAGAAAAGAAAAGAGGTAAGTGCTAAAATTTAGCTACTTTCCCAAAAGAAAGATACTTTGAGAAAATCTCTCCCAAAACAAGGAAACTTGAGAGATTCTCTCCAAGTAAGGATATTTTTAGATATTCTCTACACAAAAGAGATATTTTTAGATATTCTCTACAAAAATGACACCATATGAGATCTAGGCTATCTCCAAAGCCTAAGGTCCCATGGGTTAGCCCACATGAGCCAGGTTTGACCACCTAGGCACTAAAAGTGGCTTTTAGTCAAAATATTCCTCTTACCAAGAGCAAAAAGAAATCTCCCATGCCTCTTTTGAGTTGATTGGACCATTCAAAAAAAGAGAAAGAAAAAAAAGGGAAGAAGTTAGCCTCATGAGTTTCCAAAAAACCAAACCATTCAACCTCATGAACCAAATTAAGCCAAAATCTTGAAATTGACAATCCACAGAAACCAAACCCTGGCCCCCTAGCTCACCACATACAGCTTGTTAGGTCACAAGACCAAAACCAAAATCAAAATCCAAACCAAACCAAAACCAAAACCAAAAAACCAAATCTGACCCCCTAACCTGCCACATGCAGCTTGTTGGGTCACAAGGTCAAAATCAAAAATCAAACCCCGACCCCCTAACCTGCCACATACAGCTTGTTAGGTCACAAGGTCAAAAACCAAAATCCAAAATCCAAAATCCAAATGCCTCATGTCATTTTCAAAACTTTGCCTTGAGATGGTACGTGATCCCTCTCGCTACCATAAAATTCCCCCGGAAACTCAGAAAGCTATTCAAAAAAAAAAAAAAAAAAAAGAAGGAAAAAAATTGCTCAAGACTCTTGGTCAAGTCAGAGGCTCTCCTTCAAGTTTCTCTTCGAGGCACATCGACTCCAAAAAGCTACTCGTCGCTGTACCTCGAGGGGGCATTTATTGACACCAAAAAAGTCACTATGTCTCTTCAACATCAAGAAGCCACATGAAGCTGCATCCTGCTACAAAATAGGTAAAGCTACTTCAAGCATCAGATCTTGTCGGAATCAAACAAAAACTGCAAGATCCTTCAAGACAGCCAAAAGAGGGGTACACCAGAGGTTTCGGGCCATTCCGACATCGTTTGGCCTAACTTCACTTCTCCGATAGCTAAATAAGCGCTCCTGGCGGTAACATCATCAAAGACACCAAAACTTCGATCAGAGCCTATGGATGACTCCAGAATGTCTCCAAAGGGCTCCTTGCCAAATTTCAAGTCAAACTGACAACGTTTGACCCTCCATCAACGCTCGAGCAGCAAAATCAAGCCTCCCGGCGACGAGAACCACCGAAGCCATCACTCATTAAACAAAACATATGAGTGGCTTTAACATGCTTCCAAAGGGCTACACGTCGAATTTCAGGTCATTCCGACAACATTTGACCAAGTTTCGACGCTCCGAAAGAAAATCAAGCCCACCGGCGGCGGAGCACCCCGGGAACATGACATCCAAATCGGAGTTAATGGATCGTCTCTACATGACTCCAATAGGCTCCCTATCAAATTTCAGGTCAATCGGACATCGTTTGACCACATATCAAAGCTCGGCATTTTCCCCGCAGCAAAATCAAGTCAAGCATCGACGGGACCCCAAATGGCTTTAAAACCAAAATAAAAAACCATGGTTGGTCCTATCCACTGCTCGAGAAGCTTCACCTCAATTTTCAGGTCATTTAGACATCGTTTGACCGAGTTTCGACCCTTGACGGAAAATCAGCTACAAAGTCTTCGGCTTTCCCGAAAAATGGGAAACTTTGTGCTCCGGTTTTGTGCGGGTTCTCGTCAAGTTTTCTCCAAGAAAATCAAGTCAATAATTGAGGAAAAATGTCGAGAAAAATACAGAAGGAAAAAGAAACGAAAAAGAAGGAAAAACGGCCGAAAAAACCACTCGGCGACCAAAGGGGCCAAAACCCCATGGTCGTCGACAACCCTGCAAATCTGGGTCGCCGGATTTCTCGCCGGATGGCCCGATTTCCGATCCTTTTCGCGTTTCGAGTGTTCCTGCCTCTGTGATTTTCTGAAAATCCAATTTTCGATGCTTGAAAACGACCGATCTTCACCGACATCTCGGATCCACCGTCAAGTGCATGAAATCATCACCGATCGCTTCGAGATCACCAACCGGTTGACCAAGAAAGTGCACTTTCTGTCCGACCGATCGTGAAATCGACAAGACAGATGTCACCGGCCCATCAACATCAACCAATGTCTGAAATTGCACTGCAATCTAACATCAAACGACATGTGGATCCACCTGCGATATCATAAAAAGAATCCCAAAAGACGCGACGCAGCCCGCGACTCTTCACATGCCCTGGCCACCACTTAATGTTGTTAATTGACCCGTTTATGACAACTTAATACGGTCATTAACTCATTATTTTGAACGGCCCAATTAGATTCAAGCATTTGGGAGTTACAAATCCAAGCAATCATGGCATTAAACCCATGAAACTCCCATCATCATGAAGATTAAAGGCGATTAAATGCCCATTATCCTTCATCGGCCAATCATATGCCAAGAAAAAGGAGTTACAAAATCAAGAAATAAAACTTGTAACTCCTCTCATCAATACCATCATTTCTCTCATCATAGCCATTAATGCCAATAAACACCTCATGGCTACCAAAAGCCTATAAAAGGAGGTTCATTCCAAAGAGAGAGACAACTTTCCACCTACCAATAAAACGATCAACTGGTCTTCACACTTGCAATCTTCCGAAGAAATCTTGACGAAGTCCTGCTGCTCTGCCGCCAGAAGCACTACAAGGTGATCAAAGTCCCTTGGGGGGCCACCCCCTCAAGGTCCCCTCCTTCTACAACATGGCCTAAACGCGGCTTTTTAGCCCGTTTACTCGGTTTTTCATTGGATATAGGACCCCCTCTTGGTCCTTGTCCTTTAAAAAATTGAGGTTGGAGCCAAGCCAAAGAATGGAAGCATCAAGCGTTCTCATTTGAAGGACGATGGCGAAGTCCATACATGACTTGCGACCGTTGATCTGAACGTGTCCCCACAATCTCCTGAGAAGTTAGATCCATTTTCTTTCTTTTTTATTGTAATTTGTATTTTTTAAAGAGGCAAACAAAAATCACAATTCTTGTCTTTCATATTTGATGAGTTTTGTAAAATCGCCTTTCACGGCAAACAAACAAAAAAACGCCTCCTACGGCATTCTAAAAAAAAAAAAAACAAACTTGTCTCTTTTATTAAATATTTATGCAATTTGAAAAGCTAGAAAGAAGGATCGATTTCTTTTCTACTTGTGAAGGTGAATCTCCGGATCATCACCATTCCAAATTCCAAGTAGAATAGTAAATCTGGCATACTCGTACAAAAAGTTGATACCCGCGTTTCCCTCCTCCGCCAACACCCAGGCAGACCCCTGGGCGGAAGGAGAGGACGGTAATCCGAGTGTCCATCACTATCGTTAGTAGACTTGATTTTGTTGCGAGGGAGAAGTCGCGCTTTGATGTGCAGTCAACCGATGTTCGATTGCCCTAAAATTTGACAGGGAGTCTATTGGAGTCATTTTGAGACAATCCTTCAGTTCCAATTTGGAAATCATGGTCCCGGGGAGCTCCACCGCTGGGAGGCCTGATTTGGCTTCCGAGAGTCAAAGTTTTGTCAAATGTTGTTGAAATGACCTAAAATTTGACGTGTAACCCTTTGGAAGTCTTTTGAAGTCACCCATGTGCTTTGTTTGATGAGTGATGGCCTCAGTGGTTCTCACCACCGAGAGGCTTGGTTTTGCTGTTCAAGGGTTGATGTGGGGTCAAACGTTGTCGGTTTGACTTGAAACTTGACATGGAGCCTTTTGGAGGTATTTTGAGACCATCCATAGACTCAAATCGAAGATCTGATGTCTTCGACGCTGTGGCCGTAGGGCTCCTGTTCAGCTGCTGGAGGAGTAAAGTTAGGCCAAATAATGCTGAAATGGCCCGAAACTTCATGTGTACTCTTCTTTTGGTTGTTTTGAAGAATCTTGCAGTTTTTGTTTAATTTTGACCAGATTTGACGCTTGAAATAGCATTGCCTGTTTGTGGTAGGATGCGGCTTCATGTAGCTTCTTCATGTTGAAGAGGCAAAGTGACATTTTTGGTGTCAACAAAAACTTGGACCCATTCTATCTGATGGACTTTTATTTTTGAGTTGAAACTTGTTTGTTCTATAGCGAGCGTTACAACTAGCCATAGGTCATTCACGGCTAGTCATAAGCTAACCGTAGAATTGAGGTGCACTCTATGTGAAAAAAGACCTCTAACTTGGGCCTTAGGTGTGAGACCCATTGACCCTACCCTGAAAATTAAAACGTAGCACGTTTAGCTTGGTGTGCTTCGTCGGTGATCCAGTGATTTTTGCATATAGGTCGTACCTTAACTGAATGCGCATGGAACTAAATCAATTAGTGCCCGCAACTTCCATACACCAAGGGCTCACCAAAATAGGCATCGTTTCCTCAGTCTCCAGTACTCTATAGAGGACGCATACCGCACACGAGGGACAACCCTTGACCTAGGCAGTCGGCTTGGATGGCGTTGATAGCCCCGAGAGGTGGCTTGGATACCACCCTCGGAGTCTCCATTTCTTGTGCATTGCATTTCATGCGTTGATGGTTGCTCTTGCTAGTTGGTGTTAGGGTTTATTGTTACTTGATTCATGTTCTTTACTCATGCTTACATACCTAGTTCTATTTCCTTCCCATCTCGTGATTATAAGCATGTTTTTATTCATATTTGAAACATGTGATATATTTTATACACTGCTTATCTTCTTGCCAACATATTACTAACTTTGATTTCCCTGGTGTATAGACAACGCTGCCTTCTACATTAAGTTGGAGGATGAGACGATCCCAGAGGATCCTCAGCCAAAGGAAGAGGAGCAGCACAAGTGGTGTGCCGACGATGTAGTGTTGCACCGTCACTCCCAGCATTGGTTAGCGTTTCATGAGGGAGATCTAGCATTTTATCTTTTGGTGTTTTATATATTCATTCTTGTATATCTTTTGTCCAAGGGCTTAGGTTTTTGGGATAGCCCCGATGTACGTAAACTTTATGTCTTTTACGTTTTGGAACTTATATATATATATATATATATATATAGATGAGAATGAAATACATACTCGCACACTCATACTTGTACAGGTGATTACTTGGTTGATGATGTGCTAGATTCCACAGGTTATATTGTTAGATGAAGTTCAAAAGCACAATCCTCACATCAGACTTATATCCTCGAGCGTTAAAGGGAAAAAAATTAAATTAGCCATAAGTCTCACACCCCGGATCTTATTTAACCACTAATCGGGTTTGAGGGCGTGACATGTACTGATTTGGATTCACCCACATTTATCATCAATGAGGATGTCACATTTTTTTAGGATGCTTTACTTAATACGAGGAAGCATGTGGAGAAGATAAAGGTAGGTAGCAGTAGCGGCATCGTTCAGGTGGAGTCAGACGGCCTAGTTAGGAAGGAGAATGCATTGACTCATCTCGGGACACATAAGATAATTAGATATTCCAACAAATATAGTGGACAAAGTAGCAAATGCCACATATGTGTCGATATTAGACAGTGGTTGTCATAATATGGCTGCATATGCATTAATGGTTGAGCCATCCATGCATCCGGAGTCAGTGGAATGTGAGAAAATGGTCAACTTGCAAAAACTATAGCCGAAGAAATGGAGTCTCTTGACAAAAGAAATCAAGCTATCGGGTGCAAACGAGTCTACAAGAAAAAGGAAGGAGCTTCAATTCTAGGCAGAGTGAAGTTCCAAGTTTTTAATCATGTAAGCAGTTAGAAAAAACCATAGTATAGGCCGAAGCGAGCTTTTGTACAATAGTATAAGAGATTTAGTGCATTCATCAAGAAATGGGTTAATTTGGTGCATTCATCAAGAAACGGGTTGAGGACAAGTTTAAGTCTTACTTGCACTTGACCCATGTCACTCGCCATTTGCCTAGTGACAATGAATGCAGGGACATCCCTTCTAGTGAGGTATGAGAGACTAAAGACATTGTTGGTTATTCTTTTGGTGGCTTGAGTTCTACGGGATTCAAGCCAAGATGGAGATTATTGTTAGGTTTATGCTTTGTAGTTTGGGCTAACCGGATTGGTCCACTGGGATAGCTAGGGACCAAGCTTTGGGTCATGGGTATTTTGGTCTTTGTACTAAGCTTTCTTAAGGGCTAAGAAATAGAGAGTTATATATATGATGCAACTTGTAACCCTAGACCTCATAGTGGAATAGAAAATAGATAATGAGTTCTCTTTGACTGTGGGCGCACGAACATAGTCGAACCATGTAAATATCTCGATATAATTTTCTCTCTTTTTTGTATGTGGCCTGATTGTCAATCACAATTATTCGTGCTTCCGCATGCACATGCAGAACACTGAGCCTCCTTTCCAGTACGAATAGCTCTGTTAGAATTATCTAAAACTTGACAGTTTTTGGCAAGGTTTAAAAAACGGCTATTATCATTTCATAACGGAAATTATGAAATGGTAATGGTCCTTGCCGTTACAATATATTGGAAATAACAGTAACGTTACCGAAAGTCCAAGACTCGAACCCTAGAGGGGAGAGAGGGTGAATAGGGTGAGCTAAAAAACCTAGACAAATTTTAATCATCTAATGCCAATTATGCTTTGGAAAATAATTAACTTGACTACAAGAGAAGCTTCTAAGAATAAGTAAAGAAACTATGTAATCATTCAACATTTGCATTAATAAAGAAACATTAATCATATGAGCATCATCCACAAATTAAAAGATCAATCACCATAACAACCAAATTTATAGTGGTTCGGCCAATCATGCCTACATCCACTCCCGGTTTCCCTACGGATTTTCTACTATTTCAACTTGAGGTTTAGGCTAACCTCAAACCTTACATCCACATATCATTAACCTTTACAACCTCATATGCTTTTCTAAGGCTTTGCAATAACCTCTACAACAACATATTTTTATGTCGATTGTTTATGCCTAAGTATGCACAAGATGAGATGAAATTACGTACATATTGATGCCTCTTAACATAGGCTGATAATAAAAGTGAAAACCAATCTAGGACATAAGCATGATGAATGCAAAGATCTATAAAAGATGCATATGCTTGAAACCCTATATTTCTTTTTGAAATTGAATGCTCATAAATGATACAAAGATAAAAGTCATAAATGAGAGATAGAGTGATTAGATGATGCACACATGTTTTGAAATGATGAACAAACTAGTTTTAGAAAGTATAACTTAAATCTAGCAAGTTTGTTTAAAACATTAATTGAATAACATGTGTAGAACTATTCGAATATTGAAGTTAAAATGATAATCATGTTTAAAATCAAAGCATGTTTAAACAACCAACATTTGAACACTTTGAACACTAAATCATACCATTTAATGAAAACAAGGTTTTAAAGACAAGCTTGAATTAGTTTGAGATAAGGGGAGCAAACCCATTTGAAGAATCGAAGGTTGAAATCATTGATTTTTCCCTCCAAGCCTCCCTCTAGCCTATAATGGATGTCCCACCATCCTTGGCCCTCAAAATACTAAAAAATGTTGGCATAAATCCCAAGGAAAGGTTCATTTATATAGAAAAAAGGTCTCCAATCGCTCTCTGGTCGGTTGACCCAATTTTGGGTTTGGTTAACCGAACTCAACGGTCATATTCCAATGGTCATAAATTTTGAATTTGACAGACCAAACTTCCACAAGTCGGTTAACCAAACTGATGTCGGTTAACCGACAGCTGACCAACAGCTGACCAAAATTCCAGGTTATAATATTTCTCACATTCTAGAATAAGAACCAAGAGCTGACCGAACTGGAGGTCGGTTAACCGAACTTTCCCTTAGAAAAAGTTGTGAAAAAGATTTCTTAAAGGGAAAAACGGCCATGGAGAACTAGACTTGAATAAAGACTAACATTTTGAAAAATGAGTTTTAAAATGCGATTCAAAACATGTTTATGCATGACTTTACAAAATACTTTTGATGCTAATATGAAAAACTTAAAATGCATGAAGATTCCAATATTAAGAAGTATGAGTGTATGAGAGATCAAACTTTTTAAAATGAATGCATCTAATCAAATTGCAACAAATGAAAACCCTAATAATTATGACTGGTAGGAGAAAAATGCCAAATTAAATGTCCATAATGGCTAATATTTTCAAAATATCGGTCGTTATGGACCATTCATATAAAAAGAAGGAAGAAGAGGGAAGGAAGAGAAATACATAAAGATTTGCAAAGGAAAAAAAAACCCCAAAAATCTACATATAATAGAGGCAAAGAAATAGTTCAACATCCATATTTAGTATTTCAATGTAAAAGGAAGAAAATAAAAAAATATAAAAGAAGAAATAGAGAAAGAGGAGAGGGAGCTGAGGTGTGGATTGGTACCTAGAGTCCACCATTGTCTGCTTGCTACTGCTACCTCCGCTGTTATAGTGGTCGCCATCGTAATCACCGCAGTTGCCTACTTTGTCGGCTTCTTTCTTTTCTTCTCCTCTCTCTGTTAGAGATTTTTTATTTTTCAATTTGATAGATGCATTATCATGTAAAGTTTATTGCTTTGCCTATTGAAAAGCATACATAGTGGAAATCCGGTGAGGTGTAGGAGTACAAGCCGGTAGTGGACGTATGCATTGAGGCCGAACCACTATAAATCATTGTGTTATGGTGGATGAGTTGTGGTGATTGTTTTTGTTAGCTTCCACACTTTAGTTCTATATCATCATTTGTGACTAATTGATTTTAAAATGTTAAAGTTTGGCATAATTGGTCACTAATTCAAAGCTCACCTTATTCCCGCCCTCTAGGATTCAGATCCTAGACTCTCTCTCTCTCTCTCTCTCTCTCTCTCTCTCTCTCTCTCTCTCTCTCTCTCTCTCTCCCTCCCTCTCTCTCTCTCTTTTTGTCTTCTTCTTCTTCTTCTCCACCTCCTTTTCTTCTCTTCTCCTCCTTATTCCCTATGGTTTTTTTTTCTTTCCCCTGTTTTCTCTGTGTCGATGCGAATGAAACCCTAAAGGGGTTTCCTTTTTATCATTGAATCTGGATCCTCTCGCGCACTATTACACGAAACCGTTTAACAAAATTGAGGAACTCTGTCGTGGGTCCTATATAAAGAAAATCCTGACCAATCAAGATGAACTCCATCCCCTCTTTATGAGTTTACGTACAACAATAGCTACCATTCTAGCATTGGAATGGCACCTTTCGAGGCACTCTATGGTAGGAGATGCAGAACTCCAGTTTGTTGGGAAGAAGTCGGTGTGCGTAGTTTTCATGGACCGACGATAGTTGGAGAGACAAGCGACAAAGTTAAACAGATTCAGGACAGATTGAAGATTGCTCGCAGCAGACAGAAGAGTTATGCTGACACTCGCCGGAGAGAATTACAGTTTGATGTGGGTGACAAGGTATTCTTGAAAGTCTCCCCGGTCAGAGGCACTCTAAGATTTGGAAAGAAAGGAAAATTGTCAAGCAGATACATTGGTCCATATGAGATTTTGAGCAAGATTGGAAATGTTGCATACAGACTTGCGTTACCGTCGGAACTCTCCGGAGTACATAATGTTTTTCACGTCTCCATGTTCAAGAAATATGTTCACAGTCCTTCTCACATTATTCCACACGAGCCTTTAGAGATTCGGGAAGATGCTTCATATGTGGAGAAACCGGTTAGAATCATTGACACCAAAGAACATGAACTGAGAAATCAGACTATCCATTGGGTCAAAGTACTTTGGGAGAATCACGAGCCAGAAGAAGCCACATGGGAATTGAGAGATCAAGTCCAGAAGAAGTATCCACACCTATTACAAGAGGTAAAATTATTTATATTTGGTGGACCAAATATCCTAAGGGGTGGAGGATGTTAGACCCCGACCCAGAACAACTAGATTAGTACTAATTAAGTGAGTGATTAGTCTTAAGTGAGTCTTAGTACTAGTTGGGTTAGAATGTGATTAGACTTAGTCTGGATTATAGCTTTGGGGATTTTGAGGACGTTTAGTATGAGTCAGACACGCTCAGGGACGCCCTGAGTACACGTGTAAGAGTGGGTTTCGTTCTAGATGTCTTATTTGATCGTGATTTTTATTTCTCTTGAATGGTTTTATTATTGGTGACAACTTTCATTTTTAGCCTGCATGTATTTGAGGCCCAGAAAACCAAGTTTTGGCCCAAGAGGGTAAATCTGTCTTTTCATGCTAAATCTGGGCACACTTTTCGAAGTCGTGAAACTATATCAAAATTATACTTTTCCGAAACTAGATTTTTCGACGATCATTTTGTTCTTCTTTGTCGTTTTCATCCAGGGTCCACAAGACCATGTTTTAAGCGTTTCAAGTTCAGCTGGAAAGGGACCCACTTCTCAAGCCATATAAAAGCTCTCTTATTCTCTCCCCTCCATTCTTCTTCCCATTCCCTGCAACTATTCTTGACCTAGAGTGAAGAGGAGAGAAAGCTTTTTCTCTTGGTCTTTTCCCTTGAAATCATCTAGCAAGAGAGCTCCAACCCTCGATCCGACTCCGCCATTCTCTTCCTCTCTTCTCAAGCTTCAGCTGGGACGTTTTTGTGGCCAGACCTTCACCACTATTCATCATCTTCAACCTCTCTTCTTCTTGTTTAGCTAGCTCAAGGTTGGTGTTTTCCTTCATTCTTTCTTTTCATATTCATTTAGCTCACCTAGAGCTTGTTTTTCATGGTTTCAAACCCATTTTCGAAATGGGGGTTTGTAGTGACCAAAATGGTGATTTTAGTATGCCCTATTTTGGGGGGTTTTGTGTAGATTTTGTGGAGCACCCCTTCTTGTTGATTTTGTGGAGTTTTTGCTTGACATTGGACTAAGGCAAGTGAACTCTTTGGGATTTCTCCTTGTACATTGCATTATGGTTTATTTTCTTCATTAAGACATGATTTTTGTGTTAGTTTATTAATGCAAGTTATGTTTATATTCTTTCAAGCCATGTATTTCAGTTTCTCCATTAGTATTGTCATCAATGATTTTTCAAGTTCTTAGAACCATGTTGATCTTGTAGTTTTATGATTTTTGCTCATAGAAATGTCTTGATGTTTCTCCATGGATTGAATGGTTTATTTATGGATTGAATGTTGTTTTTGACCCTTGGTGAGCATGGTGGCTCAGGGGTTTATTTGGTTCAGAAGTGAGAAGAAGAGGGAAGAAAAACGCAAGAGAAAAGAAGAAAAGTGCAGTTTCTGCACTCACTCGCGTTCAGGCAGAAGCCTGTTCGCTCAAGCGACCTTAGGGTCTGCTCGAGCGAACATGCCTCTGTTTGGAGGATTTCGAGCAGAAACCTGTCCACTCGAGCGAACTTTTGGGTTGGCTCGTGCGAACAAGTTTCTGTCTGGGATCCGCTCGAGCGATGGTTTGACCACTCGAGCGAACCTGATACTCACAACTTTGGATTTTCAATCTTTTTCTAAATTTCTTGGAAATTGAAAAATAGACTATGCTTTAGACTTTTAATTGACGTGGTGTAAATTGGAATTCCCAAAATGTAACTTACCTTCGGGGACATCAAACTATATAAATTCTTACATTTGGGTTTCAACTTCACAAAGGTCAATGAACAGTCGTAGCCTATGCTTGATGGACTTTGTTTGCACTCTTGTTTTGGTGCTTCATGCATCATCATGTTTTTTTTTGAATTTCAAGTATAACCTCATTTTAAGACGTGTTTCAAGAATAAGAAAAGGGGAATAATTTCTTAAGTTTGTTAAGCATTAGTATTATGCTATTTTGCTAGTTTTGTCGCGTTGTGCTTGATAAATGATTTCCCTCTTGTTTTGTCGTGTTCTCGAACGTGTATCGCCATGTTTTGTGCATTCATGATATAAGTGAATACCACTGAGCTTGGACTGCCCTTTTAGCTTGATCCACTACTTGGGGGTCCTTAAACATGTGGACTGTCTGCAGACTAGTCGTGTATTATATTACACATCGTGCGTGTTCGTGATCCGGTTCCGCGGCCGGATGCCCCTCCTACCTTGTGTGGCGTGGGATAGTGTTTCTCATGTCGTGCTTGTCATGCGTGCTTGCTCTTGTCATCATGTATGACGGAGAAAGGATGAGCTCAATGTGGATTTATCTTTTCATGATATTATAAGTATTCATGCTAGTTTTGTAAACTTGAAACGTGTATTTAAATCTTGAACTGTTTTAGCATTATTTCTCATATGCATGCCTAAATTGTTTATTTACCAAACCATCGTGTTTGATGCTTGTCATTTTGGTGTCCAGGTGCAGGAGATGTCGCGCTTGACGAGGAGTGCCCGGAGGAGGCTTTTTAGCCACCCCTAGCACATGAGTGGCATCCCAACGACGTCATCTAGATGCCGGGCGGGATCTTGACTTCTCGTTCACCTAGCTTTGGGGCTATCTTTTGGGTTCTATTGTTGTATTGGCCTTTGTTGGCCTCTCCTGGTTATGTAACTTGAACTAATGTACCTTTGTCTAACTATAAAACTTTAATCATGATAGGAATGCTATGTTGACATTCTTTTTTGATACCTAGTCTCGATATTAAAATTTCTCTTGCATCTTGTTGTTTTTAAGAATTGTATGATTCGTTTTACTACACGCTTCTGCATACCCATTCGTGTGAGCTCGACCCGTGTCTTGGGATCCTCACCGCGGAAATCTGTGGGAAAACAGGCGGTATGTTTTAGGTTCTATTAATCATATCGCCGCGTCGCGGTCCCAGGTCTCGGTCCGGGGTCGCGACACTTACGAACAAAATAAATCCAAAATAAATAGAAATATTATTCAATCTTTTTAAGATTCTCTATATCAAGTCTATTAAAAAGGAAAAATGTTGCAATTACAATTTCTTTTTCAAATGAGATGCTTTGCTGATGGTTGGATGTAGTGAATTGAATGCCTTTCCTTTTCATTACTTATTGGATATATAGGTGATCTAATGGCCGTATTTAAATGTGATGTATTTATTGTATTATCTCTTAGACTAATAGTGGATTATTGATTGAGGGTAAGATACTTGCAGAGGTCTCCTTATAGATAGGGTTCATGATGAAAAAATAATAATCAGATGAGGACTTCTTAGACTAATAGTGGATCATTGATTAAGGGTAAGATACTTGTAAAGGGCACCTTATAGAAAACGGTCGTCGTAAAAAAAATACTGAGATGATGAATTCTTAAATGCTAATCCTTATTAGGCCCTAGCCAAATTTGCCCTAACCAAATTTAACTTTAGGACCTGTTTGGATAAATGAGGAGTGGAGTAAAATGAAGTGGATTTCACATGTGGAGTGGAGTGGAAGAGAAGTAGGTTCAAGTTAAAGTAGAGTACTTCACATCACTCTATTCGGATGCTTATTTTGAAGTTAAGGTTTGGAGTAGAATCCACTTTTACTCAAGGAAATGGAAGTATTTAGAGTTGAAATGAAATGAAGTACATGTGGCTCACAACATTACTTCATCTATCAGGCCAGACTCATCCAAACAAGGTAGAGATGAAGTTTTAGACTGTAATGGCTCATTTAACTTCACTTTACTCTATTTTTTGCCTATCCAAACCGGTCTTTAATGAACATGGCCCACTTTTGGCTGAAGCCAAACATTATTAGAGTAGACTTAATGATGTGGACCGCTGGCTCCCACATGGATCCCTCTCATAGTCTATCCACACCAACATCATTCCAGTTCCCTGAAGAAAATCATTAAAAAAATGATATAGAGAAGAAAGAAAAAAAAAACATGCTATTAGTTCATGGTCTTTGATTATTCTAGGACTGAGTGATGGTTGCCTTATTTGTTTGGTTGACCCTATAATAACCTTAGGTAGGATGTGACCAAATATGATTTGAATCAAAATCATCTTGAATTGGACTTTTTGAAAACATGCGTCGAGATAAACGGATTCGGAAACCTTGGAGACTTATTAAAAGGAAGAGGTTGTTAGGAATATGTTACTATAGAAACTTTGGAGATTGGATAGCTCGCCCTCTCTAATTGCCACATCATTAAAACTTATCTCTAGGAGATCCTTAATTTTAGAAATTCCCAACATTCCCTCTATCACAATTTCTTATCTATATAATATGGTTTTAGAGAATAGCTCAATTGCTCCTAAAATGTGTCTTCTAATTCCTCCTAAATTGTCTCTCCTTAGACTAATTTGGTATCTCTAACTACGGGATAAAGTTTCTCTTGTTCTGATTGGATTTACACTTGGGCAGTACTAATAAAAGAATGGGGTATTCGGCGACAGGTCCTGGACATTTCACTCTCCGCCCTTGATCTACAATCTTTTTTCATAGTATGGTAGGTTCTTTTTTCCGAATTTGAAGACATAAAATCTCCAACTTACACTTTCTTTAAAATCATATTCCATGATTAGTGGGATATGTCATTAATAATGGTCAGCTACCATTTAATTGGCTACGATTAATGAAATCCCATTAATGAGATTTTCAAATAAATTTTAAAAGAACACAAATAAATTTCAGAAGTTGTTGGACTAGAGGCCTTACAAGACCAATCTGAGGACTTTTGGCTAATTTACCCTAGAAAAAATAGACAGCCAATCCAAAACAAAGATAATAACATGACATTTTTTAAATAATCATCAATACTCTCCATCAAAACTTCCATCTTGAAAAACTGACGTAGCAAATGCAGAAGAGTAAACATTATTAACAACTGTTATATCTAGATACAAATCATAAAATATTATACAAATGAATTGGGCATCTCAGATTTTTTACGTCCTACCACCTGACTGTCATGTAGTCAGGTGTGTGGCTCCACATTCTAAAGAAAGAACTCTTTTACATATGGAGATATAAAATTTGAAAGTAAGGAACTATTTATAAAACATGCATATGATGAGACTTTTTTAGGGTTATTTAAGAGAAATGTTAGGGTATATGATAAGGATAGAGTTAAAGTAGGAGAAATGATAACATTGGGTGAGTTATCTAACCACATGAGAGATGGGTGTGCCACATGTCATCTTCAAACCCCAAGAAGGAGCATCACATGTCACTCTCCCGCAAAGAGGATTGCTACTTATATATATATATATATGGGAGATGCTCCTATGAGATATCTCTCACCTTATATGAGAGGAAGTGAGGACTCCCACCCAATCTCTCATTTAAGGTGAGAGATATCACATGTCACTCACCGAGCGTTTTTATGAAGAAAACGCCCCTTCCCAACATCCAATGAGAATGAAGAATCAAGTTAATTATAAGCTGACATAAGCATCTAATTTAAGAGTCGTATTAAAGGCCCATTTCCAACTTCCATTATCTCCTCCTTGAAAATTGCTAATTATCCTATTCAATTTCTTTGCTAGTCAATCTTATCGCCTTGAAATTAGGTAATCTAACCTTGAAACCAATTGCATTCATACCACATGCATGGAAGCTAAACAATTTTTCTTTCATATGAATCTTTTAATAAATCCTAGGAGCCCCACATGGAACATTGCTATTTCACAAAGGGTTGAGTTGTAATGGATATGGCCCATCACATGGCATTAATCCCTAAAAAAATCATAACCCAATGAACATTAATATTTCACACAGGCTTGAGTTCTAATTGACATGGCCCACCACATGACTGTAAGACACCGACCCAAGTGACTCGATTAGTACTAATTAAGTTGCGTGTTAGTGCTAAGCATGGTGATTAGAATTCGACTAGCTTGGATTAGAATAGCTATTTTATAGCTTTTTGGGAGTTCTAAGTGTCTCGTTCTTAGTGGGACCTTTTGGGGGTTCCTTTTTATTAGTCTTGAATTTACTTTGGGGATTATTCGAGATTCTTGTGATTTTGTTCGTGTCACGTTTTACTCGTCTCGTCGATCCCTACAACTTTCATACTGAACCCGTGCCCGTCCGGAACCCCGAAACCCGATTTTCCTAGCATTGAGGGCAAAACAGTCTTTTTACATGAAATCTGTACCCAAAATTTGATATCCCTGAAACCCGCGAAAAATATACTTTTTGGAAACTAGAAATTTTGTTGATCAACTTTGCCTTCTTCGTCGAATCCATTTGAGGTCCCGAAATGCATGTTTTTAGCCCGACTAGTACTTTAAGTTGTGGGACCCACTTCACCTTTGATATATAAAGAGAACCCTTCTTCTCTTCTCTTCTTCCTTGCCCTAATTAATGTGCTAAGAGATGAATCCCAGCAGCCATGAGTTTCCTCCATTTCTTTCTTGCTTTCTCCATCTCATAACACCACTAAACCATTGCTAAACCAAGATTGGACCTTACCATCTTCATCCTCCTCACAAGAGCTCTCCATTGATACAACTTTTGAAGGGAGACCTACATTCTAAGATCTTCTTTGAACTAGTCTTGCTCATTTGAGGAGTTTCCTAGTAAGTTTTCCCTCCTAATCCCTTAGATTTGTATTCTCCTAATCATAGAGGAGCTCCATTTTTATTATTGTGAGTTTCTTCTTCTTGTTTCTTGGTTTGACCCATTTTATGTTTTGTTTTGGGGGTTTTGCTTGTAGCTTGGTTCTTGGCTTGGAAACTTGGTTTAGAGCTTGGATTTGCTTGTTAGAAGACCTAAGGCAAGTGGATGATTTGATATTTACATGTTTTATTGAAAATGTGGTTTCCTACTTCATACATTGATGTTTCACATTCTCGCTATTCATGTTTTCCTTATGATTCACATTGATTTAGAAATGCATAATGTTAGTCTATTTCTCTCTTGTGCATGTTGAGAATGTCATAGCTTATTTGATTGGAATTTTTAACTCATGATGGATTGGATTTCTTTTGATTGAATATGGATGGAATGGAAGGATTTGATGGAAGAATGGATGGGATTACATGTGGATGGAAAGGAGTTGATTGGGGCGATTATATTCGTAGATTAAATCAGCTTGAATGAGGTCTTGAAACCCTCAAAATGTACAAGGAAGGGTGCCCAGGTCGTATGTGAATAAGGGAAGAAAGACAGCAGAAACCTGATTCGAAACTGACCTGATCGTGTGCGTCGGTCAGCTGTTAGCTGACCGAAGTCCCCAATTCGGTCGACCGACAGATAACCGAGTTCTGTCGGTCTCAATTCCAGAGACCAGTTTTGATTAGATTTCCATCAGGAAATCTGTCGGTCAGCTGTCGGCTGACCGAACTCCCTAGTTCGGTTGACCGAAAGCCAACCGACAACCTGTCGGCTCAAATAACAGTAAGTTGCAATTTGCCAAAATCTTTGTCAGTCATCTGTCGGCTGACCGAGACCTCAACATCGGTCGACCGACAGCCATATGTCGGCCAGCCGACGCACCCACCTCAGTCGACCGACAGACAACTGACGAACTGATCGAACCCCAATCTGAATCGATTCTTTTGGAGGAACCATATGGTAGAAGAGATCCCTTTATGACTTTGTGTTTAGGTCTTTTAAATTTGTCAATGTGTATAAGGCCCCGGAATGTTTTCAATTCTCAAAAGAGTACCAAATGTATATCAACCTAACATACGGGACCCTATTTACATTGATTCAAATCTTGGACTTTCAACACTTAGCCCGGAGAATATGAGAAATCCATTCATACCTTAATACGAACCGAATTTCACTTGTACATTTTAAATCTCGTGTTTTATGACTAGACTTGCCCGACAGTATTGAAATTCATGTTTTTAGCATTGTTGCTAGCCCGTATATGCCCGACTGATACAGTTATGCTTTTGTACTTATGAGCACCCCGTTTCGTTATATGTATTTGTTTTGTTTTCCCGCTTGTGACCCATGAGTCGGCACCACTAAGCTTAGATAACCTTGTCAGTCTAATCCACTGACTTGGAGATTCCCCCTCCCGTCCTGCCAGCTGCAGTTTGGATCCCGATACCCGATTTATTAACCGTGGTCCCGTCCCGATACCCGGTTCGCTAACGTGGTCACATCCCGTATTATTACTTATGTATATGTAAATGTTGTTGCACCTCCTCACTTCGGTGACTGAGATCAACACCCCGATAGACTCTTGTCACTTCGGTGATAGAGGATTTAGCTTCTTGTGGATGCCATCTTGTTGTTCCTATTTCCTTGGTACCTTCACTTGTTTTATAGTACATGCATGTTTTTCATTAAATGGATTATCTTTTCATGGAGATTGTCATGTATACAGATTCAAATGCTTTCAAAGGTAATTTCATTTATTATCGTATCTTTTCACCCGCCTGCCAAACCGTCATGTTTGACCCACTTTTGGTACTCAGGTCCCGATGTTGACCTTCCCGAGGAGGAGCATGAGGAGGCGGTCGGAGAACCGCAGCAGTTAGTGGAGTGGCGTGCCGATGATGTTGTTTAAACATCCGGCCGTCTCGAGAGATGCGAAACATTTTGGGGGTGTCCTTTATTGATACTTTGGTGGACATTGTTTTGTTTACATTGGCCTTTGTTGGCCTCTAATTTTGGGAAATGTAACTAAGAGATATTTGTTTAAAACTTTAACAGTACTTTTGGGTTAAGCTTTAGAACATTGCTCATTCTGATACTTGATACTTAAATGCAATCAGTCTTATGTTTTATGGAAATGATTTATATGCATGATTTGCCATACGCTTCCGCAATTATACAAAATGTTTAATGTTGTTGTGAAATCCTCACCGCAGACTCCTGTGGGAAATCACGTGCACGGGTAATGTGTGTTCTTTATTAACCCGTGTACATATTGTTACCAAACATACTCTTATCACCATTATCATTATTCTAATGAGTCCTGATCCCGGATTGGACCCTAAACCCGGTCCGGGGTCGTGACAATGACATTCATAAAAAATCATTACCCATTGATATGAATGAAGCACTAGATTTTCTTTGATGGGATTCCTATAATAAATCGATAGGCCCCACATGGGAGATAATTACTTCAGAAAGGGTTGAAGCCTACTTGAAGGAGATATGCATGAAGCCCTCAAATCTTCTTTAATGACATTCATATAATAAATCCCTAGGCCACACATGATAGATTGTTTCTTACAAGTTTCCAATCAAGAGTTATTTGCTTCTCGGTTTTGAGGGAAGGAGAGAAATTCGGTACTCTGATAATGGTTAACTTGATTCTTCCATATTTTTAGAAAATTTTAAGGCATCAATATTTATCCAATCAAGTAACTTACTTCTGAGGTGGCATCATTTAATTGGATGTGTAAAAGGGGAGTTTCTAGGAATTTTCATATATATATATATATATATATATGGGCCAGCTATCCTAAGCTCAAGCTTAGGATAAGGTAAGCTCAAGTATGTGGTGGGCCTCACATGGGGACCCACATGGGGATTTGGGGGGGGGGGGGGGGGGGGGGGGGGGGGTGGGGGGGGGATTTCAAGGACACCCTAGGATCTTCCTCTCTACAAAAAAATCAGCTACAACTGTGATTTCCATCATCTCCATATGGGCCCAAAAGTTTAATAGTCAATAGTCCATTTGGATCGATACATAGTCGATCCAACGGACCAGTTTTCTATTTGACCGAAAGTTGGTGGACATGTCCAATTTAGGGAGGTCATGTGTTTGGACCAAAGGTGGGCCCCACAAGCATGAGCTTAAGAAATTTTATCCTAAGCTTGAGTTTAGGAGAGCCTTGCTCTCTCTATATATAACTTTCGGTCATATCCGAATTTACTGGACGTTAGTTTGACTATGTATCGATCCGAATGGACTGTTGGCCATTAAACTTTTGGGCCCATATGGAGATGATAGAAATCAAGTTTGGGGCTGATTTTTTGTAGAGAGGAGGATCCCAAGGAGTCCTTTAAATGCCCCCCATCCCCATCCCCATGTGGGTCCTCAGGTGAGGCCCACTACACACTTGAGCTTACCTTATCTTAAGCTTGAGATTAGGAGAGCTGGCCAAATATATAGATATGGGAACTGGTCTTGTAAGGACGGTCCTTACAAGCTTACGGTGTGGAAAGCCTAGTGGAGCCCACCGTGAGACCCCACTAGTCATGGGAAAGAAAGGGACTGAAAAATCCAAGTTGGGCAAACCTACATATGAAATTTGAAGTCAATCTAATACCTCCATCCCCTTCATCCGTCATCCACAAGTTTAACAACTTTATATCAAACAAGAAAAATTGACCCTTAATCCAACGATCTAGTTCATCTGAATCCATGCAAATTTATGTTGTTTCTGTGCCTATAAGGGGATTGTGAATGTGTGGTCAATTTGGATGGGTCATAAGGTGAGCCCCAGTAGGCATTTTGAAATGTACGGACCGTAAAGACGGTCATTACAGGACCGATTCCCTATATATATATATATATATGGAAAATATTCATGCGCATCCATCCCTCACCATATTACGGTGATGGACAACATAGTAGGGCCGACTTTATGATATATATGAACCATCTACACACATGAGACCCCCTAAATTACATTGGTCCATCGAGTTTTCATCTATCCAAATGAATTAGACCATTGGATCTAGGGTCAAACGTTTTTCATTAATATAAAGTCATTAAATTTGTACACAGTAGATGAAAGGGTTAGAGGCATGGGATTGATCCCAAACTTAAGATATGTGCCCATCCAAGATGTCTTTTTCCATCCACCATAAGTCCCATGTTAAGTGGGTCCCTAGGTGGGCCCTATTAAGTTTGTCTCTCACCATATGGGGAGAGAAGGATGCACATGAACATTACCCTATATGGAATATATATATATATAGTAAGGCTCTCCTAAGTTCAAGCTTAGGATAACGTAAGCTCAAGTGTGTGGTAGGGCCCACCTGGGACCCACATCAGGATAGGGATGGGGGGATTTCAAGGGCTCCCTAGGATCTTCTTCTCTACAAAAAATTAGCCCCAACGGTGATTTCTATCATCTCCATATGGGCCCAAAAGTTTAATGGTCAATAGTACATTCGGATCGATAGATAGTCGATCCAACGGTCTAGCAAATTTGGATGTAATCGAAAGTTGGTTGACATGTGCAATTTAGGAGGGTCATGTGTTTGGTCCATTTGGATGGACCAAAGGTGTGCCCCACAAGCATGATCTTACGAAATTTTATAATAAGCTTGAGCTTAGGAAAGCCTTGCTCATATAATATATTTATATATATGGGAAAGTGCGGTTCTACACTTGTTGACCAAATGGGATTGAAATTTTGGAGGAGTCCTAACCCAATCGACCTTCTAAAAAAAAGCCCCAAATCGACTCTTCTCCCTCTCTCGTCTAGGTAGCCAAATCAACTCTTCTCTCTCTCATTTGTGTCTCTAACAAAGAAGATCCTGAAAAATCTACAAACCCTCCTCTCTCGACTGACTCTATTTGCGAAGAAGATCCAGAATCTCTCTCTACTGCACATCACCTCCTCTCTCTCCCTCTCTTGAAGTCAATTTCCTTCCTCTTCTCTGTTACAAATAACCTCCTCTCTCCTCTCTCCCTCTCTGCAACCCACACCTAAAGGGGTTGCTAAAGAGAAGAAGGCTGGTAGGTTAATTCGGTGAAATTTTCGTCATCTGCCTCTACCATGCTTGTCCTCTCTCCTTCTTGCGCAATAGAGTCTGCAAAGCTCCCTGACGTCATCTCCTCTGTCCCTCCCCATCTCTCCATCTCTTGGCTACTTTGCCCTGCTCTCCCTGTCTCCATCCAGATCTATAAAAGGGGCTGTTCTCATTCTATCACAAGGTTATTTCGCACGTTTCAACTGAGTTTCCCCTAAGCTTCAGCTTAGGGGGAGCCCCTCCCTATATATATATATATTCAATAAATGGCTTACAAAGATTAGATATTAAATAGCATCCAGATAGCAAACACGTGAGCATGGGAAGATGCTAATGTGTCCAAAATCCACCACCTGACTGTCATGTAGTCAGGTGCATTACGTGTGTATCAATTGACTCTACATTCAAAAGGAAGAACTCTTTTACATATGGAGGTATAAACTTTGAAAGCAAAAGACTCTTTTTAAAATATGCATATGATGAGATTTTTAGGGTTATTTAAGAGAAATTTTAGGGTACATGATAAGGGTGGAGTCAAAGTAGGAGATATGATAATATTGGGTGAGTTGTCTAACCACACGAGATATGGGTGTGCCACATGTCATTTTGAGACCCCAAGAAGGAGTGCCACTTGTCGCTCTCTCAAGAGGAGGGTTGCTGTTGTAATATATATATAATACTTATTGGATGATCAAAATAAAAGACAAAACGGTCAATGATCATCCTCTTAGATTGGATAATGAAAAATGGAAAGATGAAATCTATTTTGATAGTCACCCCTCATATTTGGTGAGGTGTCTATATATATTTACTAACATGACAAGTAAGACTTATGTTCTAACTTGTTAGGTCCATTTGTTTGCATAGAATTGAAATCCTAGGAGTTTAATGAATCGAATTCCTAAGCGCATATTTGTTATAAGAAGGAACCCACATATCTAACAATTCCTCACCGACCCTATAAAAATGGATTTTTCACTGAAGACTTGTATAGCTGAGGATTTCATTAGTTTGTGGAAAGCCGAAATCTTTCCTTAAGGATTTTTTTTGCCAAACGTGACCCAACGATTTGTTTCTTTACAAGGATTCAGAGAGTTCATGTTTGGAGGCCCAAGAATTCAAAGGTTAAAGTAGACCTTTCAAGAGATTGGATGAGAATGGCTACCTACACACTGCAAGCAACTCTCTACACACTGCATTAAAAAAAAAGAACAAAATAAAAAAATTTACTAAACTACCCCTATCCCTCTCCTTCCCTCTCTCTCTGCTCCTTGCTCTGGCCACCTCCGCCCAACCCCGTTGCTGCTGATCCCTCTCCCTCTCTCTATCTCTCTTGCCCACTGTCACACCCCGAGCCGGAGATCAAGCTCATCTCGAAGCATGACGTACGCCTGCGTGGAAATTCAAACCAACATGAATTCCACGAACAGGTTTTCCCACAGGATATCACGTGTGAGATAAAAATTTCCTTAACCTGTATAGTTAAATCATAACTTGTCCATACATATAACATCCATCAAATATGTAATCATGGTAATAGAGCATAATCTAGTCCACAAGCATAATTAAGAGTTTAAGTTTCAAAGTTAGCAAGCAAGAAAGAAATACTAAAGTATAGCGGAAGCAAGTATTAATTAGGTTTATAATCTCAAATAAAAGTCTAGATCAAGTCTAAGTCTATGGCAATCCATGCCATGGTCAAGGGAAATGGTGACGCATGAACACTCAATGCATAGATGTCTAAAAGACATCCTCTGGGGCCCACTCTGCTAGCTGTTGAGGAGTCTCCTCCCCAACCTCTGAGATCTCTTGGGCAATGGCATTGACGTGGTCCTCCCATGTAACGCCAAGTGTAGCACAGTTAGACTACACTAAGCAAGGTAAACAAGAATAAAATATAACATGCATATCAAATGAGTAAGATTGACAAGATAAATCATATGAGGTCAAATAAGGAAATCTAAGCATACATGATGCATGAGTAAGCATGATACGTAAGGAATCAAGGATGACAAGTGTATAGACATACATATCATAACTAGATGGCAAAACCACATGAGCTATATTCTCCCACATAAGCATGTAAACATAATCACATGAGAGCATGGCATAACATAACATAAACATGAGGTACCACTAGGAGGCATAGGGCCCGGATACTCCATCATGGACCTGAGGTACCTGTCAACCCCCATAGAAATACCATCTGCAGAGGTCCATAAAAATTAACTAAACCTACACCCAGTCGGATCCAATCGGGCTAAGGTCAAAGCCAAGTGGTGCCGACTCAAGGGATAGAGTGTACATCAAATATCATGGTGTGACATAACGTGAGCATAAATATATACAAATGTAAACATTGACAAGTACATGACGATAATCATAAGTGCATAACATGACATATCATATGAACATATCTAGATACATAATGCATAAGGAAACATATGACGTAAAACAACAAGGGCACATGAGCTAAGCAAATAAATACGAGATAGCATGTACATATCATGCAAGAGTACTAGAAACGGAAATGAAATTCTTGCATAAGGATTATATATGGAATCAAGGATGCATGACAAGCCAATCGTAAGGTTTTGAAATACTCGTAGGCTTCACCGTCCAACAATGTGTAGGTTTAAGATTTCCGACATTATTGGGCTACAAAAGAACCCTTGGCGTTACATAATTTGGGATGCCAAATACCTTAAGATAACACCTTTGGTTTGGGGTAAAATAAGACCATAAATGAGTTTCCATGAGAGTGTATGTGTGCTCAAACGACACTCTCTAACATTAGAAATCCATTGGGCTTAAATTAAAGTTAAAGTATCCAATACTAAGGTCCAAAACTAGGTCTATAACCACCTAAAAATCCTATTAAGTTGATTCCAATATAACCACTTTTAGTTCACCATAGTACAATGTAGGTAGCATGAGTTATGGGGCTAAATTTGTTGGTTTAAATCAACCCTAACTACCTCTGATCATAAAAATGATGGACCAATGAATTCTACATTCCAAGAGCTTTCTAACGATATGTAGAACTCCAAAATTGGACATCGGATCAAAAGTTATGGCCTTTTGAAAATTTGTAAATTCGATGAAAAATCTGCCCAAATTCGAATGGCCAAATTCTTGACCAAATTTATGACCTAAAATTTGGCATAAACCATGAATTCTATGCTTGAAACTCCATCTTTGGAGTGGGCTCCTTCGCCAACTTCTCACAACCTTTCAAACCCATTTCATAAGCATAAAAGGAGTCTCCAATACCCACTCTAAACTATCAAACACATTCCCAATCAAAATAAAACCCAAAAGAAATAACAAGTTATTACTACAACCATTTACAAATTTAAATCAATTAGAACAATGGACAAGATGAGCTAAAATTGGGTAATCTAACATGAGATCCATTACAAGAATCATAAATAGAGAAAAACATGCACATTTTATAAATGTTTACTTGCCTTAGGTGCTTGCAACACAAATTTATAGAAATCCAAGCTATACCTACTCAAAACCTTTAATCATTGCTTTGAATAATAAGGAGTGATTTGGGAAAAGTTTTGCTTACCTATAGAGTGGAATGGAAGAAGAAGAACAAATGAGAGCTTGAAGATGATGAAACTTATAGAAAATGGGTTCTTGCTTGAGGAAGATGAAGGAAAACACTCTCAAACCTCTCTATTTGGTGTTTGGTAGCAAGGATAATGATGAAGAATGGGTAGGAAATGGAACCCTAGGTGCCTCTTGCTAATGGAGATGGAATGAAATGAAAGAGACGAGGTTTAGGTTTTTAGCTGGCTTTTAATACCATGAAGTTCTAGTATTTAAAGGAAAGTCCAAAAATATAATGAAAATTTATAAAATAGGGCTTTTGGCTTCTAAATGGGTCTAAATGAGCTCACATGAGTTGGGTCAAAATATAGAAATTGAAAAATGACTCATGAGCTATGAGATGCACCCAAAATCCTTGTAAAAATAGAAAACACACGCACGGGGCCCAATAAATCCAAAATACCCAATAGTCATAATGCTACCTAGTCAATGGTCAAACCCCATTCTAATCCACCTAATCAAGTCTAAATACATTCAAAACATCCATTAGGCATCTAATTAAGATTAATTAGACACTAAACATGATTAGAGTGAGATCATGATATTACATCCTTCCCCCCTTAAGACATTTGGTCCTCCAAATGTAAATCGTACCTCAAATTGGAGATGATAATATTTCCTTAACACCTACTCCTCTTGCTCCCACGTAGCCTCATCCGGTTTGTGGTACTCCCACAAAATTTTCACCCATCGAATCGTCCGGGTACGCAAAACCTGCTCCTTGACATCTATTACATGCAATGGTCTCTCATCATAGGTCGCATCGAATCTAATCTCCGAAGGCTCATACTCAATGACATGTGACGGATCCGGAACATATTTTCTCAACATAAACACGTGGAACACATTATGGACAGCTGCAAAGTCTGGAGGAAGAATCAATCTGTAGGCTAATCTCCAACTCTACTATGAATCTCAAACGGTCCAACATAACGAGGTGACAACTTACCCTTCTGTCCGAATCGAATGGTGCCCTTCGTTGGGGAAACTTTTAAGAACACCATGTCTCCAACCTGGAATTTGAGATCTCTGCGTCAGTTCTCTGCATAGCTCTTCTGCCTACTCTGAGCTGTCTTCAACCTCTCGTACGAAAGCTTGACCTTGGCACTGATCTCACCGATGATCGTCGGTCCGTGGAAACTTCTAACACCAACTTCTTTCCAACAGATCGGTGTCCTACACCTCCTGCCATAGAGAGCCTCGAACGGTGCCATCCAGATACTCGCGTGGAAGCTGTTGTTATATGTGAACTCACACAGAGCTAAATCTCGATCCCATTCTGCCTTAAAGTCCAACACACATGCTCTAAGCATGTCTTCAAGAGTCTGGATAGTCCTCTCTGACTAACCGTCGGTCTGTGGATGATACGCTGTACTAAATGTCAACTGTATACCCATAGCTTGCAGGAACGAACCCCAAAATCGAGATTTTAAACGACTATCTCTGTCTGAAACTATGGAAGCTAGAATTCCATGCAACCTCATGATCTCTTTAATGAACATGCCAGCCATCACATGCATCTTGGTCCCTATCTTAAAAGGTAGGAAGTGTGCAGACTTAGTCAATCTATCAACGATCACCCATATGGCATTATTGTGCTTTGATGTCTCTGGCAAACCGGATACGAAATCCATCGTAATATGCTCCCACTTCCACTTAGGTCTCTTCAAGGGCTTCAACAATCCTAGGGGCTTCTTATGTTCAGCTTTTACCTTTTGACAAGTCAAACACCTTGCTACAAAACCCTCAACTTCTCTCTTCATATTGTTCCACCAAAATCGTCCTCGCAAATTTTGATACATCTTAGTGCCACCAGGATGCATAGAGTATCGCGTATGATGCGCTTCTATCACAATCTGATTCTTGAAATCCCCAACATCAGGCACACACAATCTGTCTCGAAAATATAAAATCCCATCATCAAGCTTGAAATCTAGCCTATCTGCAACCTTGTCTCGAATTCTAACCAACTCGGGATCTTGAAATTGGTTGTCTTTAATATGTTGAATCAATTGTGGCTCAAACACTGACATAGCAGTCATCATCACCCTGTCACTGACTAACTCAATCTCAACATCCAAGTCTCGAAACTGCTCAACTAACGCCCACTCACCACACATGCTAGCCAAAGTAGCTGACTTCTGAATTAACGCACTTACCACTACATTACCCTTGCTTAGGAAATATCGGATCGGAAAGTCATAATCCGCCATCAACTCCAACCAACGACGTTGCCTCATGTTCAAATCCTGCTGCGAGAAGAGGCATTGCAAAGTCTTATGATCGGAATGAATCTCAAACCTCTCTCCATAGAGATAGTGTCTCCAAAGCTTCAAGGCAAAGACTATTGCCGCTAATTCCAATTCATGAGTGGCATAATTCTTTTCATGATCTCTCAACTATCTAGACCCATATGCCACTACCTTCCCGTTTTGCATCAAAACACAACCTAACCCAACCTTGGAAGCATCAATATAAACCACAAATCCTTTGTTCTCGGTCGGTAAGGTTAACACTGGGGCTGTAGTAAGCTTCTTCTTAAGCAACTGAAAATTATCTTCACATTCTTGTGTCCAAATAAAAGGAATATTCTTCCTCGTCAACTTAGTCAACGGAACTGAAATCTTCGAGAATCCTTCAACAAATCTCCTATAGTAACCTGCCAAACCTAAGAAACTCCTGATTTCTACTACATTCTTCGGACTATGCCAGTTCACTACTACTTCTATCTTGGAAGGATCAACCGCTAAACCCTCCTTAGAAATCACATGCCCAAGAAAAGCAATATGCTCCAACCAAAAATCACATTTATCCAACTTCGCATACAACTGATTTTCTCTCAATAGCTGCAATGAAGTCCTCAAATGTTCAGCATGATCTTCCATAGACTTCGAGTACACCAAGAAAACAACTGTAAATTGGTCTAAGTATGGAGCAAAGATCATATTCATCAAAGACATAAAAACTCCTGGGGCATTAGTCAATCCAAATGGAATCACTAGAAACTCATAATGCCTGTATCTCGTCCGAAAAGCTGTCTTGGCTACATCTTGTTCCGTAACCCTCAACTGGTGGTATCCAGATCTAAGATCGATCTTTGAGAAATGAGCTGCACCTTGCAATTGATCAAATAGTTCATCAATCCTAGGCAATGGATATTTGTTCTTCACTGTCACTTGATTAAGCTGCCTATAGTCAATACACATCCTTAAGGTGCCATCTTTCTTCTTCACAAACAACACGGGTGCTCCCCAAGGGGAAGTACTAGGGCAAATAAAACCCTTGTCAAGCAGCTCTTGTAACTGAACCTTTAGTTCTCTTAGCTCTGTAGGTGCCATTTTATAAGGAGCTCTAGAAATTGGGACTGTCCCCGGCATCAACTCTATGGCGAAATCTATCTCTCTAATAGGTGGTTAAACCTGACACTTCATTTGGAAAAACATCTGGAAACTCACAAGCTACTGGGATGTCTTCTAATTTCTTAGGTTGCTTATCCTCTATAATAAAAGCTATGAAACCTTCACAACCACTACGGACTAGCCTCTCTGCCTTAAGAGCTGAAACTAATTTGGTATCCAACCTCTTTTTAGACCCTTCAAAGATCACACTTGCACCAGACTCATCTATCTTAAAGGTCACTGTCTTGTGGAAACAATCCATACAAGCACGATACTTCGCCAACCAATCCATCCTTAATATCACATCAAAATCGTGCATCGCCAACACTATGAGATCTGCAGGCATCACAAACTCACCTACCTTAACTCTACACTACGGGTAAAACATAGCACACACAACACCTTTCTACCGACCGGAGTAGTAACTGCAAGAATCACCTGTAACTGCTCGGGTTTACCTCCAATAACAATAGCAAAGTGCGGTACAATAAATGAGTGTGTGGATCCAGGGTCAAATAATGCTCTAGCCTCATGATCACAAACAATCAACTTACCTTCTGCCACATTGCCTGCTGCTTCGACCTCTTCATGATCCAATGCATACACACGTCCCGCTCCTCAAGGACGCTGCTGCTGCTGCCTCGGTGGACCTTGCCTCTGCTGAGCTGGTGCCTGATGCCTAGGCCTTTGTTGGACTTGTATCTGTCTCTGCTGCTGCTGCTGTTGTCTCGGGGCTGCTAGCAACGCCTATCTCAAGGGTTGTGCCTAATAGGTGGACGAGCTGGTTGTTGCTGCTGAGGGTACTGCACCCTCCCCAAGTCACGGTTGTAAGGACAATCCTTCACCACATGCTCCCTCAAACCACAACCAAAACAAGTACCAAGTTTCTGTCTGCACTGGCTCGAGTCATGACCCTTGCCACAGTGAACACACGAGACTGCCTTCTGGAAACTACTTCCAGCCCTGAACTTTTTGCCTTGCGGTTGCTGTTGCGAATCCTTGCTTGAAGGAGTGAAGTTGCACTTAGGCTCATGCAGAAGAATATTCTGTTGTTGCTGCTCTGCATAGTATGCTCTATCAACCGCATCATCGAAAGTAGTAGGCCTCAGACACATGGTAACATCCCGCTGAATAGATGGCATCAACCCTTCTACAAAGCGCTCAACCTTATTCTCTTCAGTATCAATAGACTCTTGGAGAAAACCGAGATAGACGAGTAAACTCGTGGATGTACTCACCCACAATCATCAACTTTTGCTTCAAGCTATGGAATTCAGCTTTCTTCTGTCTGGTTACATGATCAGGAATAAACTTCCTCCGGAATTGCCTATCAAAAACCGCCCAAGCATCCTCATCAGCCATGACTCTGTAAGGTTGTCGTACACTCTTCCACCAAGTGTCTGCAATATCCCTAAACATCGAAGCTGCCAATGCCACTTTCTGCCTTCCCGTGCACTCCATAGTCTCATATATATTCTCCATGTGCACCAACCACTCATTTGCCTGTAAGGGATCCTCCAAACCAGTAAACTCAATAGCACCTCTCTTCCTGAACTTTCCATAAAGTGAATTAGGATCACCCTCCCTTTGTGGCCTTTGCATGAGATGCATGAGCTGCACATTTTGTCTTACCAATTCTGTGGCCATAGTCTGCAGTATATCCTGGAGTCCTGCGTCTCCTCCTGGAGGTGGTGGAGGTGGAGGTGGTAACTCATCCTCTTGGCTATCAACTGAATCCCCTCCAAGATGTTCGACAAGGAATGGGTCCTCATGTTCTTGTCTACTACCAGAAGTATTCCTAGGGTTAGGCATCTTTCGTGGAGGCATTTTCTGTAAAACAGTTTCAGGTTAGTACCTAAGCAAATAAATAATCCTAGAAATCCCAATGATAGCTTACATTCTCAACATCCTAACGTATCCTCACAGCGTACCCTAAAGTTCTAAGTCTTTTAAACTTTTAGAACTATTCATGCTCTGATACCAACTTACGTATGTCACACCCCGAGCCTGAGATCAAGCTCATCTCGAAGCATGACGTACGCCCGCATGGAAATTCAAACCAACATGAATTCCAAGAACGGGTTTTCCCACAGGATATCACGTGTGAGATAAAAATTTCCTTAACTTGTATAGTTCAATCATAACTTGTCCATACATATAACATCCATCAAATATGTAATCATGGTAATAGAGCATAATCTAGTCCACAAGCATAATTAAGAGTTTAAGTTTCAAAGTAAGCAAGTAAGAAAGAAACACTCAAGTATAGCGGAAGCGAGTATTAATTAGGTTTATAATCTCAAATAAAAGTCTAAATCAAGTTTAAGTCGATGGCAATCCATGCCATGGTCAAGGAAAATGGTGACGCATGAACACTCAACGCATAGATGTCTAAAAGACATCCTCTGGGGCCTACTCTGCTAGCTGTTGACTCATCTCCTCCCCAACATCTGAGATCTCTTGGGCAATGGCGTTTGTTGACACCAAAAAAGTCACTATGTCTCCTCAACATCAAGAAGCCACATGAAGCTGCATCCTGCTACAAAAAAGGCAAGGCTACTTCAAGCATCAGATCTTGTTAGAATCAGACAAAAACTGCAAGATCCTTCAAGACAGCCAAAAGAGGGGTACACAAGAAGTTTCAGGCCATTCCGACATCGTTTGGCCTAACTTCATTTCTCCAACAGCTAAACAAGAGCTCCCGGCGGGGACATCATCGAAGACATCAAAACTTCAATCAGAGCCTACGGATGACTCAAAAATACCTCCAAAGGACTTCTTGTCAAAGTTCAAGTCAAACTGACAACGTTTGACCCTCCATCAACGCTCGAGCAACAAAATCAAGCCTCCCGGTGGCGATAACCATCGAGGCCATCACTCATCAAACAAAACACATGAGTGGATTCAACATGCTTCCAAAGGGCTGCACGTCGAATTTCAGGTCATTCAGACAACGTTTGACCATATTTCGACGCTCTGAAAGAAAATCAAGCCTACCGGCGGCGGAGCACCCCGGGACCATGACATTCAAATCGGAGCTAAGGGATCATCTCTACATGACTCCAATAGGCTCCCTGTCAAATTTCAGGTCAATCGGACATCGTTTGACCACATATCAAAGCTCGGCATCTTCCCCGCAGCAAAATCAAGTCAAGCATCGACGGAACCCAAATGGCTTCAAAACTCAAAATAAAGCCCATGGTTGGTCCTATCCATTGTTCAATAAGCTTCACCTCAATTTTCAGGTCATTCCGACATCGTTTGACCTAGTTTCGACTCTTGACGGAAAATCGGCTACAAAGTCTTCGGCTTTCCCGAAAAATGGGAAACTTTGTGTTCCGGTTTTGCACGGGTTCTCATCAAGTTCTCTCCAAGAAAATCAAGTCAATAATTAAGGAAAAATCTGAAGAAAAATACAGAAGAAAAAAGAAACGAAAAAGAAGGAAAAATGGCCGAAAAATACACTCGGCGACCAAAGGGGCAAAAACCCCATGGTCGCCGGCAACCCTGGGTGCATGGTCGCCGGCAACCCGGGGTGCATGGTCGCCGGTGACCCTGGAAATCCGGGTAGCCAGATTTTTTCCGGATGGCCCAATTTCCGACCGTCTTCGCGTTTCAGGAGTTCCTGCCTCTGTGATTTTCTGAAAATTCCAATTCTTTATGCTTGAAAATGACTGATCTTCGCTGACATCTCGGATCCGCGGTCAAGAGCATGAAATCATCATTGATCGCTCTAAGATCGCCAACCGGATGACCAAGAAAGTATACTTTCTGTCCTACCGATCGAGAAATCGACAAGACAGATGTCACCGGCCCACCAACATCAATCAATGTCTGAAATTGCATCGCAATCCGACATCAAACAATGTGTGGATCCACCTGCGATGATCACAAGAAGAATCCCAAAGGACGCAGCGCGGCCCGCGACTCTTCACATGCTCCGGCGACCACTTAATGCTGTTAATTGACCCGTTTATGACTACTTAACGCGGTCATTAACTCATTATTTTGGACAGCCCAATCAGATTCAAGCATACGGGAGTTACAAGTCCAAGCAATCATGGCATTAAAACCATGAAACTCCCCTCATCATGGAGATTAAAGGCGATTAAATGCCCATTATCCTCCATCGACCAATCACAAGCCGTGAAAAAGGAGTTACAAAATCAAGAAATAAAAACTTGTAACTCCTCCCATCATGAAGCATCAATACCATCAAATCTTTCATCATGGCCATTAATACACATAAACCACCCCATGGCTACCAAGAGCCTATAAAAGGAGGTCCATTTCCAAGAGAGAGGCATCGATATCGATACACACATCGACTTGAAATTTTACAATTGCATACTTGCATACTCCCGAAGAAATCCTAACGAAGTTCTGCTGCTCTGCTACAAGAAACACTACAAGGTGATCAAAGTCCCTTTGGGGGCCACCCCCCAAGGTCATTTTCTTCTACAACACGGCCTAAACGCAGCTTTTCAGCCCGTTTACTCGGTTTTTTATTGGATATAGGACCTCCTCTTGGTCTTTATCCTCTAAAAAACTGAGGTTGGAGCCAAGCCGAAGAATCGATGCATCAAGAGTTCTCATTTGAAGGACGATGGCGAAGTCCATACATGACTTGCGACCGTCAATCTGAACGTGTCCCTGCAATCTCCTGAGAAGTTAGATCCCTTTTTTTTTCTTTTCTATTGTACTTTGTATTTTTTTAAAGAGACAAACAAAAACCACAATTCTTGTCTTTCATATTTGATGAGACTTGTAAAATCGCCTTTCACAGCAAACAAAAAAAAAAAAAATGCCTCCTACGGCATTCTCAAAAACAAACTTGTCTCTTTTCTTAAATATTTATGCAATTTGAAAAGTTAGAAAGAAGTATCGATTTCCTTTCTACTTGTGAAGGTGAATCTCCGGATCATCACCATTCCAAATTCCAAATAGAATAGTAAATCTGGCATACCCGTACAAAAAAGTTAATACCCGCATTTCCTCCTCCGCCGAGACCCAGGTAGCCCCCGGGGCGGAAGGAGAGGACGGAAATGGAGGGTCCATCAAGTTGGCACACCCGGTGGGACTCGTTCATGTTAGACCCCGACCCAGACCAACTCGATTAGTACTAATTAAGTAAACGTTTAGTCTTAAGTGAGTCTTAGTACTAGTTGGGTTAGAATGTGATTAGACTTAGTCTGGATTATAGCTTTGGGGATTTTGAGGACGTTTAGTATGAGTCAGACACGCTCAGGGACGCCCTGAGTACACGTGTAAGAATGGGGTTTTGTTCTAAATCTTTGATGTGGATGTGATTTTTGTTTCTCTTGAATGGTTTTATGATTTATGGCAACTTTCGTTTTTAACCGGCATGCATTTGAGGCCCAGAAACCCAAGTTTTGGCCCAATAAGGGTAAATCTGTCTTTGCATGTTAAATCTGGGCACACTTTTCGAAATCGTGAAACTATGTTAAAATTATACTTTTCCGAAACTAGATTTTTCGGTGATCGTTTTGTTCTTCTTCGTCGATTCCATCCGGGGTCCACAAGACCATGTTCCAAGCGTTCCAAGTTTCACTGCTAAAGGGACGCACGCACCTCCAGACACTATATAAGCCCTCTTCTCCTTCATTTGCCCTTTTTCCAATTCCTGCAACGGTTTGCCCTAGAGCAAGTGAGTGGAGAGCCTTCCTCTTTGGTCTTCTCCCTTGGAAATGATCTAGCTATAGTGTTCCAAATCAAGATCCAAGACCACCATCCTCTTCCTCTCTTCTCAAGCTACAGCTGGACGTTTTTGGGAGCCAAACCTCCCCACTATTCATCATCTTCAAGCCCTAATCTTCCTTGTTCAGCTAGCTCTTGGTTAGTGTTCCTTCATTCTCTTCATTTGATGTTTTTTAGCTCACCTAGAGCTTGTTTGTCATGGTTTCAAACCCATTTTCGAAATGGGGGTTTGTGATGGCCAAAATGTTGATTTTTGTATGCTCCATTTTGAGGGTTTTGTGTAGATCTCGTGGAGCACCCGTTTCTTGTTGATTTTGTGAAGCTTTGGCTTGGCTTGGGTTAGAGGCAAGTAAACATTTTAGTTCTTCCTAGTACATGATGAGTTTTAGGGCATTTTACTTTTGGAAATGTTATTCATCATCAAGCTTATTTTTCTTGCATGTCATTAATCTCTTTTAGCTTGTTTTAATCTTGTGAAGCAAGAGCACTAATTTCTCTATCAAATCTAGAGGTTTTATCTTCAATGGAAGCATGTTTTCAATGGAATAATTTGCAAGTTATTAGATATATGCTTGAATGTATAAGGGTTAATGATTTTGATGTTTTGAATGAAATGTGAATGGATTTTGTGTGGAAATCATCCCTTGGAAAGCATGTAGGCTTGGGGAGTGCAGGTGGTAAGAATGTGGAAGTGAAGAAGTGAATGAAGTGTGAAAGAAATTGAATTTCCGAAGTTCTACCGGTAGAGGTATTTCAACCGGAAGTTCTACCGGTAGAAAGGGCTCAAATTTTGACAGAGAGTTAAGGAAATTAAAAACCCCAAGTTCTACCGGAAGTTCTACCGGTAGAAATGGCCCAGATTTCGGCAGAGAGTGAGAAAAAAACTGTGAACCGCAGTTCTACCGGAAGTTCTACCGGTAGAAATGGCCCAGATTTCGGCAGAGAGTGAGAAAAAAACTGTGAACCGCAGTTCTACCGGAAGTTCTACCGGTAGAAACGGCCCAAATTGTGGCAGAGAGTTGAGAAAAACTGTGAACCTCAGTTCTACCGGAAGTTCTACCGGTAGAAGTGCTTCAACCGGAAGTTCTACCGGTAGAAGCACTTCAACCGGAAGTTCTACCGGTAGAACATCTTAAACCGGAATTTCTACCGGTAGAGAGGCATGAACCACACCAAAAAGTACTGTTTTGAAGGATTTTGCAGAAATGAAAACTAGACTTGGTCTTAGACCCTTTTTATTGACCTTGTGCACTTGAAATTTCCAAAATGTAATATACCTTCGGGGACACCAAGTCTTATTGAAATCCGACATTTAGTTTTCAATTCCACAAGGGTCAAAGATGTGGTCTTAGCCTATGCTTGATGGATTTACGTTTGAACTCTTGTTTATGATGCTTTATGCACCATCGTGTTCTCGCTTGATTTCCAAGTACAAGTTCGTTTCAAGATGTGTTTCAAGAATCAAAAAGGGAATCATTTCTTAAGTTTGTAAGCATTAATACCATGTTATTTTGCTAGTCTTGCCACGTCGTGCTCGTTAAATGATTTCCCTCTTGTTTTGTCGTGTTTTCGATCGTGTATTGCCGTGTTTTGTGCATTCATGATATAAGTGAATTTCACTGAGCTTGGACCGCCCTTTTAGCTTGATCCACTACCTGGGGGTCCTTAAACTCGTGGACTGTCTGCAGACTAGTCGTGTATTATATTACACATCGTGCGTGTTCGTGGTCCGGTTCCGCGGCCGGATACCCCGTCTACCTTGTGTGGCGTGGGATCGTGTTTCGTGTCGTGCTTGTCGTGCGTGCTTGCTCTTGTCATCATGTATGACGGAGAAAGGATGAGCTCATGTGGATTTATCTTTTCATGATATTATATGTATTCGTGCTAGTTTCGTAAGCATTGAAACGTGTATTTAAACTTTGAACTGTTTTAGCATTATTTCAACTATTCATGTCTAAATTGTTTATTTGCCAAACCGTCGTGTTTGATGCTTGTATTTTGGTGTCCAGGTGCCGGTGGTTTCGCGCGTGACGAGGAGTGCCCGGAGGAGGCTGTTGAGCCACCCCCAGCACTCGAGTGGCAACCCAACGACGTCATCTAGACGCCGGTCGGGATCTTGATTCTCGTTCACCTAGCTGATTATGTTGGGTTATTCTTTTGGGTTTCAATTGTTGTATTGGCCTGTGTTGGCCTCTCAGGGTTTTGTAATTGGAAGTAAAATACTTTGTCTAACATTGAAACTTTAATCATGCTAGGAATGCTTTGATGACATTCTCTTTTGATACCTTGTCTTGATATTAATATTTCTCTTGTATCTTATCATTTAAGATTTGTATGAATTGTTTTGCTACACGCTTTCGCATATCCATTCGTGTGAGCTCGACCCGTGTCGTGGGATCCTCACCGCGGAAACCTGTGGGAAAATAAAATAAAACATAAAGCCGGCGGCGGCGTGCTTTGTTTGTCGGTTGATCATGCCGCCGCGGCGTAGTCGCGGGCCCGGGTCCCGGTCCGGGGTCTCGACAGTTCACTTGCTTGGCTCCTTTCTAGTTGGTGGCCTATGTTGCATCTTGCATCTAAAAAAAAACATGAGATTGGAGTTCAGTCATTCTTTCTCATTTCAAAAAAAAATCTAATTTCTTTTCTTGGATTCAATTTTGAGAAACTTTGATCCTCTCTTCTTCGAATTTGATAGCTCACAGAAATGTTTGAAGCTATTGTTCGTATCGGAGATTGGGCCATCTTTTCTCTTTGATGAGTCCGATAGGGGTTTTCAAAAAAACAAAAAAACAAAAAAAAAAACTTCTTTTCAAATTCTTTCACAAAAAATGATTTATCTTTTTTAGATTCAACTCTGAGAAATTTGATCCTCTCCTCTTCGAACTTGATAGCTCACAAAAATGATTGAAGCTATTGTTCATATCGAGGATTGGGCCATCTTTTCTCTTGATGAGTCCAATTGGGATTTTCAAAAAAATATATAATTTAAAAAAAAAAAACAAAAAAATTATTAGTTTTCTTTCTTTTGGACTCAAATTAGAGAAACTTTGGTTATCCCCTTTTGGATTTAACGCTCGCAGAAATGCTGAGTTGTCGTTCGGATTGGAACACAAGTTGTTCTCTTTGATGAGTTCATTAGAAACCTTTAAAAAAATAAAATTTTCAAAACAAAAAAAAAAAAAACACAAAGGTTGCACCAATTGCGCTCTTTGACTAAAGTGGATTTAAGAAAAGCCTTGTCCAGAGTGTGGAGATAGCTTGACTGTTTGAGGCAAGGGTCCTTCAAACGGGTTCATTAAGTAATCCTACCCTTACCTGGGGGTGGATCTATCTACTAAGGTTTCATAAGATCGAATTGGAAACCTATGTGCACGTTTAAAAAAAATATTTTCACTTTTGAGTTCAGAATCGAGAAATTCTGGTTTTTTCCCTTTCGGATTTAACGCTCGCAGAAACGTTGAGTTGTGGTTCGGATTGGAACACCATTTGCTCTCTTTGACGAATTCAATCTTAAATCTTCAAAAAAAAAAAAAAAAAAGCTTACGTCACTTTTTAGTTCAGAATTGAGAAATCTTGGCTCTTTCCCTTTTGGATTTAACGCTCGCAGAAATGTTGAGCTGTGGTTCGGATTGGAACACCATTTGCTCTCTTTGATGAATTCAATCTTGACCTTTCAAAAAAAAACTTCTGTCACGTTTGGGCTTACATTCGAGAAATTCTGGTTATTTCCCTTTCGGATTTAGCGCTCGCAGAAATGTTTGAGCCCTTGTTCGGATTGGAATACCATTTACTCTCCTTTATGAATCCAAATTTGACCTTTCAAAAAATCTCATCGCGTGTCCTTTCCCAGGATGCAATTTGCAACATTTGTGCCTAGCGGAGCTAGTACGCCCTTTCGGGTCTACTGTATTCGCGACCGACACGTTTGTATCTCCAACCTTATATCATTTTACCTCGAGTGAGCCTTGCTTCTCGGTAATTTGAATTAAGGTCTATAATTGCTTCTAGCAGTCACTGGTACGCTCACCCCGAGCCTACCATACTTGCATTTTAGAACAATTGTATCCTCTATGGCTTTTTGCCTTCTTCATCTTCCTCGGGTCGGGTCATGTTCCCTTGAGCGATTTGAAAAGACAAAACCATAGTTGTTCTCCATTTATGATCACCATATTCTTGTGATTACTAATGGATGTGGTCTTGTTTCAGAAGTTTTCCAAAACTAACAATGGCAGCTTCATTGACCATCACTTTCGATGAGAACAAGTACCAACTTATGCTTCAAGACAAGCAAAATAAGCGCACTTATAAGCGCCCTACCAGTTCCCAAAGCGTCATCTCCCTCGACAACTCTCAAAACACCGGGTCAACCTCAACTCCCCGGACCATCGTCTTCGGGTCGCTGGGACCATTCCCACTCCTCGCAGAAGAAACTGTACCTGTAAAGAAGCAGAAAACCGCCCCGCAACGTGTCACTAACATGGCACCAAGGGCGAACACAAAGAAGCCTGAAGCTCGTGGCGCACCCACGAAGCCTCAACCTACAAGAAACCAGGTTTGCCCCAAAACTTGGTCCCCGAGATCTTCACTGAAGCAACGAAGGTCCCGAACATCTACAAAGCCAGCATACTTGGCCCCTCTTAAGGAGAATCGGTTCTACCCTCTCTCTTACATGAAAGAGGAGAAATCTACCCTCCACCAAAAGAACAAACAAAATCAGTATGAGCTAGCTTACTCCTACAAGCCCAAAATCAAATCATGCATCGTTAGGCCTCCACAAAAACCTGCTGAAGCCTGCACTCCTGCGAGTCGACCTTTCATCTCAACAGTGGCAGACCTCACAAAATTCAAATCCTCATTGCGAGAGGCTAAGGACCGCGTCTGGATCCTGTCCATGCCAACCTTCAAAGAGGACAAGTTTGGCTGCTGCACATGGGGGACTACATCCTTCATTGCCGGAGCCTAGCCAGAGCTGACTAAAGCTCAAATTGCTCGTCGTATGCGGCGCCGTGCGGCATATCGACAAAAGAGACTTGAGAAGCAAAGAACCCAACATTCTACTCTCCATGTCTCTAACAAATGGGTCGAAAAAGAAAGACCGGACCAAGTTGTTGCTGTCCATTGGCAAAACCAGAAGACACCAGAAGTCAGCAACCAAAATCCATGTCAAACATCCGGTGACTCGTAGCGTCTCCCGGATACGAACACATTTGAAAGAATCCTCGACTCCTTCAAGCCAAGGACACCGGAGTAACCACTCCTCGGACTCTTCATCCAGAAGAATGAGCCCCAGCTCGGTCACCAGGACGATTTCTTCATTTGAATCCCAAGGGATGAACGTCTTGGCTATAAGTTCTGAGCAGCCTCCACCACATAATCCACAGGATGACATAACCGCACGCATCCAGCAATTGGAGCAAGGACAACAGAGAATTGAGGTTCTGATGGAAAACCTCCTTCTCACTTTACAGCATCCACCTAACAATGATACCCCTCCAAATCATCAAGATGACGAGGGCAATGCAGAAAACAATGAGTCATGCGCCCTTACCAAAAAAGACGTTGACGACATCCGTATAGATGCCCTGGCTGGACTCGCCGCATCTATGGCAATCCAAGAATAGGAAAACATGCAAATCACAGTGTGTCAAAGAAGGATTATCCCTCCTCTTAACACACACCAAGCAGTTGCTAAATGCCACCAAGTGGTTGAAAGTCGGATGTCTATCCTCAAACCTCTGATCGGCAACTGGAGAGATCTGTTCATTGATTACATCATATTCGGAATCCTACATGAAGATCCAAAAGAGTGGGTAAGCATCCAAAGACGAGCCCCGAACTTTCATTTGGATATTCCTTCAAAAGCACTTTACAGAAAATCTTTCAACAGAGTACTTCTACGCTCTTATAAACATGGAAAGAGACAGATGTATGCTGCCCATCAACGACAAGTTCTTGAAGCGGTACTACCCTTGAAGACTTCCTCAAACGGTTCAGAGCGATATCTACACGGCCAAAGCCTATTTCCAGGTACTTGCTCTTTAAACCCATTCTTTTTGAAATTTTCATATTTATGTTGAAATTTCAAAAAAAAAAAAAAAAAAACTTTCAAAACAATGCTTACTCAAGACCTCACCAGGAATCCCTTATGCAGCTCCTGATCTGATGACGTCCTGCTCATTGTGAAAGCCTATCTTGTGCTTCTCAAAAGAAAGGAAAGCCAAAACTTCCTCTCGACAGACACCATCTGATCTACCAAGACCCTTCCCAGGAGATTGCTTGACATCAAGCTCCTTCTTGGAAAGCCCCCGGTACACTGAGAAGCTCTCCACGAACCACTTTATGAAGCCAGAAGTCCGGAAAGTGGGCAGCTCAGGATAGGAAATCATGGCAGTAGTGTCCTCTACACTGTAAAAACCCATCCATTTCTCCCATCTTGCAGACCTCCAAAACGCTTCACCATGCTTGAAGGCGCTCTAACAACGCCTTGAGAGAAGCCAAGCTGCAATTCAAAACGTGAAGGGACATACGGTTGGATATCCACAAAAAGATATCTACGGTACACCATCGTACCAGCCCGTATGTTGAAAAGCCATCTCTTCTCCACGTTTGTCAAAGCATAGTGTCTTCCCGACCCTGCCCTGATCGAATCACGGGAGACACCAAAGTCAAAAGCATTCTTCCTCAAACCGGGAGAAAGCTTCACTGAAAACTGCCCAATTTCGACGTCCCTAAACCGTCGAATCCTCAAACGGGCAGACAAAAGAGATTCGGAAATGACTGTCCCTCTAGCCAAACAAATCATAAAAGGATCTTTTTCCTGTACAACTCTCAACCGATGGAAACTAGGACAGTGGTAAACATACCACGAATAGAAGATATGGGGTGAAAATACCCTGTTCATAGGGAGCCCAAGCCAAACCAGGAAAGCAGCAACCTGCAGTTCAGTACAGAAATAGGAGTAAAGAGCAGGTACCAAAGCCAGCCGCTCTCCAAACGCCATCTGACAAGCCGGAGAAATGCAGTGTGGCCTGATGTGCGTTCCATCTCCTCCAGCAAAAACAACCTCACCCAGCCAATAAGTGAGGTAAACAGCGAGATCTCTCCGCAATGCAATGTCAGGACAAATGGCATCTGTGCTTACGAAGAACTTCCTCAGCTCTTCTCGCATAGCGGAGATCTTCTTCAAACTTGATGCTTTAGCCCTAGCATCCTGGGCCATGCCATAAGAAGACTCCCCGCTGTCAAAAAAGTTGGACCTGCAACTCTTCCAACTGTTGCACTTGACTTTCGAGCCCTCCTTCTCCTTCAAAAAATCATAGAAGGCGACTAGCTGAAAGTATACAATCCTGAACCCCTCAGACTGCTCCTCAAGGACGCTGTCGATAGGCATAAACTCCTCATAGAGTTTGCCGAGGATAGGCAGCCTGGTGATGGCGCTCAGTTCCTTCAAAGAAAAACAATCTCACCATTCGTAACAATGAAGGTGTTGGTTTGTGGAAGGAATGACTCCAGCATGGCTATGAAAGCCTCATTGGAGAAAACAACGGTTTGCCGAAAAGCGCGATCCGCATAAAAAATCTCGGCCTCCCGCAAAATGCCTCTCCAATCTTCAGGGTGTGATCAGTCCATGATTCCGAGATTGAGTCAGCACTGAAACAACCACGAAGCCGAAAAGGCTTCACCCAATTGCTGCTGTCACCCCGAAAAATGCCAAGGCCCACCGGTCTCAAATCGACCGACGGATGATCAGAACCTTGGTAGCCACTGGCTGGCATCAATATGTCCATACAGACAGGCGACTTCTCTGCAAAACCGGAAGCGACACCAAATAAAAACCCCGGTCTTGATCACACTATCCTCTTCACCCAGCTCGGAGGATCTTCCCTCTTAGGGCACGTGGGAGAAAGACTCAAGATCGAGATGGTCCGATCGAAGGTCGACCAGGTAGAAATAGTTCTCTCCTCACTATCTGCTGTGTAAGAGAACTGAAAACATCTCCTTTGGTATGTCAAGTCGTCAGGGACTGCATCACCGAAGAAGAAGGTAGGCTTGGGCACAACGCTCTGATCGTCCGTAACCCAAGGACGGCTGCTTACCATGATCTTGTAAAATTCCTCATCTTTGAGAGCGATCAATCGCTTTCTCATCTCATCACGATTGAGGGATTCACACTCTTCCAAGCTCTTCTCAACAAACGGGACCTTCTCCCAAGCCTGCTGAATGGCCAAATTAGAAGATCCGGTAGAACGACAAGGTGCGTCAGTAACAGGACCCTTACCTTTGTTCATTCTGGAAGAACTACCTGCAAAGAAAGGAAAAACAAAGATCAATCATCACCAAAATGACATAATTTTGCTAAAAAATTTCTAGCAAAATTCTGACATGGTTCCCGGGCAATTCCGAAGAAAAGAGAAATACCCTGAAAAAGACAGGAAGCTTGAAGATGAGCTCAACATCGCTGCGAGCTCATAGTCGGTGGAAAATTCTTAAAGAATGTTTGAACTCAACATTGCTGCGAGACCGAACCAGTCTTATCAAATTTCCACAGAATTTGGAAAAAAGCACAACATTGCTACGAGCTCCAAAATCCAAAACTTGCAAAACTCCTCAAAATCCAGCAAGACCAAGAAAGAGCTCAACATCGCTGCGAGCTCCAAATCTCAATACTTACAAAAGATTTTCAGGTATGCATCATCATGCTTCCAAGTCCATATGCCAAAAATCATGAATCAAAGAACATCATGATGCATTAGATAGCTAGGAAAACCTTGACCAAAGTTTGACCAATTCCAACCCAACTTGGTCAAAACCAATCAAACTTCGTCCAAGTCAAAAATCATGTTGACTTCACCTAGAGACTCAAGCCTTCTATCTTGATGAATCAAACAAACAAAAAAAAAATGCATGAACATCTTGAAATTGCACAAACCTCATTATCATGGTGGGCAAAAAAAAAGAAGAAAAGAGAAAAGAGAAAAGAGAGAAAATCTCTTTAAAAAAAAAAATTCTCGGGCCCACAGGCCGTGGCCCACTGCCACGTGGCAATACGGCCAGGTCCGTACGGACCTGTCCATACAGCCAAGAAGAAAAAAAATAGAAAAAAAAACCGTGAGAAAGAAAAAAAAAAGAAGAAACACGGTGGAAAAAAAAAAGAAAAAAAAACCGTGAGAAAGAAAAAAAAACACGGTGAAAAAAAAACAGAGAAAAAAATCGTGAAAAAAAATGATAAAAAGAAAAATAAAAAAAAAAGAAGAGAGAAGGAAGCACGAAAGAAAAAGAGGAAAAAAAAAAACATACTTAGAAAAAAAAAGAGGGAAAAAAGATGAAAGAAAAAGAAAGAAAGCAAAGGAAATTTCCTACTGCTACAACGGAATTTTCTTGTGGAGGAAGAAAACTTACTTGAAGCCATTGATGGAGAAGAAGAATAAGAACCTTGAAGAACCTTGAAGAAGAAAAAGAATTCTTGATCTTGGAGCACTCTTGAAGATTCTTGCAAACAAAGGAAGCAATAGAGCCAAAGATCCAACCCCTCTTTCTTTCATAGAAGAGAGCAAATCAAAAGAAGAAACAAGGAGAAAAGAAAGGAGGTAAGTGCTAAAATTTAGCTACTTTCCCAAAAGAAAGATATTTTGAGAAAATCTCTTCCAAAAATAAGGAAACTTGAGAGATTCTCTCCAAGTAAGGATATTTTTAGATATTCTCTACACAAAAGAGATATTTTTAGATGTTCTCTACAAAAATGACACCATATGAGATCTAGGCCATCTCTAAAGCCTAAGGTCCCATAGGTTAGCCCACATGAGCCAGGTTTGACCACCTAGGCACTAAAAGTAGCTTTTAGTCAAAACATCTCTCTTACCAAGAGCATGCAAAAAAAAAATGTCACATGCCTCTTTTGAGTTGATTAGACCATTCAAAAAAAAAGAAAGAAAGAAAGAAAGCCTCATGAGTTTCCAAAAACCAAACCATCCAACCTCATGAACCAAATTAAGCCAAACTCTTGAAATTGACATTCCACAAAAAACCAAACCCTGGTCCCCTAGCTCGCTACATACAGCTTGTTAGGTCACAAGACCAAAATCAAAATCAAAATCCAAACCAAACCAAAACCAAAACCAAAAAACCAAATCTGACCCCCCAACTTGCCACATACAGCTTGTTGGGTCACAAGATCAAAATAAAAAATCAAACCCCGACCCCCTAACCTGCCACATACAGCTTGTTAGGTCACAAGGTCAAAAACTAAAATCCAAAACCCAAAATCCAAATCCCCTATGTCATTTTCAAAACTTTGCCTTGAGATGGTACGTGATCCCTCTCACTACCACAAAATTCCCCCGGAAACTCAAAGGGCATTCTAAAAAAAAAAAAAAAAAAATTTTTTTTTGCTCAAGATTCTTGATCAAGTCAAAAGCTCTCCTTCAAGTTTCTCTTCGAGGCACATCGACTCCAAAAAGCTACTCGTCGCTGTACCTCAAGGGGACATTTGTTGACACCAAAAAAGCCACTGCCTCCTCAACATCAAGAAGCCACATTAAGCTGCATCCTGCTACAAAACAGGCAAGGCTACTTCAAGCATCAGATCTTGTTAGAATTAGACAAAAACTGCAAGATCCTTCAAGACAGCCAAAAGAGGAGTACACAAGAAGTTTCGGGCCATTCCGACATCGTTTGGCCTAACTTCATTTCTCCAACAGCTAAACAAGAGCTCCCAGAGGCGACATCATCGAAGACATCAAAACTTCGATCAGAGCCTACCGATGACTCCAAAATACCTCCAAAGGGCATCATGCCAAATTTCAAGTCAAACCGACAACATTTGACCCTCCATCAACGCTCGAGCAGCAAATTCAAGCCTCACAGCGGCGAGAACCACCGAGGCATCAAACAAAGCATATGAGTGACTTCAACATGCTTCCAAAAGGCTGCACCTCGAATTTCAGGTCATTCTGACAACGTTTGACCAGGTTTCGACTATGAGAACCCGACCCCTAATTTCTTGGTTTAGTGTGGTTTTAATCGTGATTTGGTTTTCTCTATGGGTTTAGTGGTTGTTTGGTTGAGTTTTGAGTTAGAATGACCTTTTATTAGCTTTGGGAAGTTTTGAGAGCCAGCGAACCTAGACAGTGACTGTATGGTCCCATTTGTTTTGCGTGGTCGGCATAGGGAGATTCTTGGTGATTCCCAAAAATTCCCATTTCAGCTTTGTTTGACTAATCTCGCCATTCCCTACAACTTTCGTGTTCACTCCGTGCCCATTCGAAACTCCTAAAACCAGTTTTTCCAACCCTGGGGCAAATCCATTCTTTAACCCCTTTGACCAAACAGTTGACTTTTTATGTGGACCCCGGAAGTATGTCAATATAACCTTATTAGAAAGATAATTTTATTCCAGACACTTTTCATATTTTAAATTTCTTGATCCGAGGTCTAGAAAACCCTCTAATCTCCGTTTCAAATTCTACTTAGTGGACCCCACACCCACCCTTTTATAAAAGGACAACTTCCACTCTTTCTCCCTCATTTCCCATTTCCATCGGCTGCAACTCCCTGCTACAGTACCAGCAGCGTTCCTCCTTCCTTTTCTTCCATTTCTCTTGCTCAAATGAAGCCTCCAAGCCACCAATCCGACGAGAAAACTCCGGCAACTTCTTCCCCTTCATCTCCTCTCTCTTTTGACACTATTTTCGTGGGAAACCAAGGTGGGCAGCACCTTCTCCAAGCTTCTGCTTGTTGATTAATGGCCCTAGAGGTAAGGATCTCTTTCCATCTTCTATTATTGAGCAATGGCTTTCCCCTAGGTCCTATTTCTTAGCTTGTTTGAACCCATTCCTTCTCTTTGTTGAGTTACTATTTTTAGGGTTCTTATGGGTTGCTTTTTTTTGGGGGGGTTTTGTGTAGCTTGGAGCCTTGGCTTGGAAGAGTGTTTAGAGCTTGATTTGCTTGATTAGAGACCCAAGGCAAGTGGATGATTGGATAGTTTTAGTTTTTATTGAACTTTGTGAGGAATGTGGTTTGTTTGCTTTTTATACTCTTGTTTATGAACTTGCATAGATTTGAAATAAATGCTTATGAAAGTACATTTAATGTTTTGGAAACATGGTGGATTTTAGTCTTTGTCTATCTCTTGTTTTTGGCTTAAATGGGTCTTGGTGATTGTGGAGTTTCTCTTCTCTTATGGTTGAGAGTGAAAAAGGAAGAAGTGATTGGATAATGATATGTAGAAGTTTTGATGTTGGAGAAGAGTTGAAGGTGGAATAGGAGGAGCTTTCAGCTCATTTTATTGTGGTAAGTGATTGGAGAGGGAAAGGAATGGATTGGAGAAAAGAGGACCTGAATCTGAACTGCATTGTGGAGTTCCCGCAACTGGCGGTCAGCCGACGGTCACCTAGCGGCTAGCCGTCTGGTGACTGGCGGCTAACCGAACCGGTTTCGGTTCCTTTTCCAGAGAGCTGTAACCTTACGGTCAGCCTCGTAGTCAGTTAGCGGCTAACCGTCGAGTCCATCAGCGGCTAACCGCCAACCAACCGAACTGAAGAGGTTACATTTCCAGAATGCTGCATTTGGTCAAGTCCATCACGGTCAGCCCCGCAGTCAGCCAGCGGCTAACCGCCGAATCCATTGGCAGCTAACCGCCAGGTGACCGCCAGGTAACCGAATTTCCCAGAATTATGGGAATAAAGAGAGATGAAGGGAGTTCCCATCCCTTTTGCTTGTGAACCTTTCCGAAAGCAATGGGCACTTTCCACCTGGAATATGTTCAAAACAAAGATGAAATGTTTGTTGGAAGCCCGTTCGAGTGAGAAACCACATCGCCGAGATTTGTTGAAATGTCGAGATTACTCAGGTGTGTAAGGAGCCCGGAATGTCTCTAAACTCAAGGAGTACCAAGTGTTTATTGAAAAATAGACATACGGGATCCCTATCCACCTTGAGTTATCTCGAACCCCGACACTTGTCCCGATATTTCGAAAGTTTATTGCACCCTTTTTTATTCCCGAAATTTATGAGTTGTGATTTATCCATCCCAAAAGCATTGAACTGTATTTGTAGCATTTGTGCTAGCCCCGATATGCATGACCCGATATTGAAATGATATTTGTGCCTTGAGCACCCCGTTTCGCCCGTTTATACAATTTCATCAAGTGTTTTATACATGCCCGATTTCTTGCATATGACCTATCAATACTTGGGGCCTTGAAACATTGTTTTTAAGCTTGGGGAGGTATGGTTTGGAGCCCCAATGCAATGTAAGAACTTTGAAGGCATTTTATGGAGTCCGGATGAACAGAAACCCCATTATGAAGATTCGTCGAGGATCCTTAGACTTGTCAATGTGCATAGGGATCCGAGACATCCTTAATTCTCATGGAGTACCAAGTATATGTGAAATTAGACATACGGGACCCTATTCACATCGATATAAATCTAGGACACTCAACGTTTGGCCCGGAAAAGTATAGAATTCCATTATGTCGTATTTAACTCAAATTTCACTGTACATTTTAAATCTCGTGTTTTATGACTAGACTTACCGACAGTATTGAAATTTATGTTGTTCTTTTAGCATGTTGCTAACTCGTTTACGCCCGACCCGATACATATATGTTTTGTGCCTATGGGTATCCCGTCCCGTCATATGTATTTATTTGACATGATTTCTTGTATATGACTCATGAGAATAAAACCTTGAGGCAATATGGGGCCAGAGCTTTATAGTACGAGCCCATGAGCCAAAAAGAGAACATGCATACATGTATTTGTTTTGTTTACTCACATATAACCTATGAGTCGGTACCACTAAGCTTGGATGACCTTGTCGGTCTGATCTACCGACTTAGAGATCCCGTCCCATCCCGCCAACTGCAGTTTGGATCCCGATACCTGGTTTATTAACCGTGGTCCCGTCCCGATACCCGGCTCACTCCCGTGGTTCCCGATATCCGGTTCGCTACCGTGATTCCCGATGCCCGGTTTGCCACCGTGGTCCCGTCCCGTACAGTATATATATGTATATGTAAATTTCGTTATTCCCCATCACTTCGGTGACTGAGGTCAACGCCTTGATATGCTTGCTCTATCACTTCGGTGATAGATGATTTAGCTTTGTGTGGTTGCCATCTTGATAGTTCCTGATCCTTGATACCCTTACTGCTTTATATTAATCATGTCTTTTCTTAGTAAATGATGCATTATTTATACATGTTTTAAATGAGTTCCCGATTTGTGAAATGTTCATGTTTTATACATGCCTTAAAGGAATATATGTTTTGTCAAATGTTTATGTTTCATACCCGTTTTATATGAATACAGGATTTTGTCAGATATTCATGATTTCCTATCAAGGTTTAAAATAACGGCCGTTACCGTTACATAACGGCCGTTATGTAACGGTAACGGCCGTTAACGCGACGATATAATGCATATAACGGTCCGTTACGATTTAACGGAAAATATCGCCAAAATATCGCCAAAATATCGCCGTTATGTTGAAAATATCGGACATAGCGTTATAACGGCCGTTATATTCAATATAACGGCCGTTATAACGCTGACAGAATTTTTTTTTTTAAAAATCCCGTCCACTGCGCTGCTGATGGTTTTTCTTCTTCTTCTTTCTCCCTTTCCATTCTTCTTCTTCGTGAGAGCTTCCTAAGCATACAATAGGGCTTTTTCAACTTATAATGCATGGAAAAGCTTAAATCTAAGCTACTTTTGGGTGGATTTGTATGTGGAGAAAGCTAATCAAAGTAACTCAAGAGTCAAGACTCACAAGAGACCTCTTTGGTAAGTTTTTTTTTTTTGGTTTTTGGAGTTCTTTTCAAGATTCAACATGAAAATAACTTAGAGATGGTTGAAATGTGTTAGATCTATACTTTTGGAGCAAAGAAATTCAAGTTTTAACACTTTTTGTAATATTTTTTATTTTTTTATTATTTTAATCCGAATTATTTTAGGTTTTTTTTTTAAAAAAAGAATTGTGTAATACACTAATACATGGACCAAAGGCTTTATATTGAGTTAGATATGATGTCACTCACTAATTTTTCCCTGAGTGTTTTAAGGTGTAGATCTAGATTTTTTTTATTTTAAAAATTTGGGGCTTTTCTTGATATCATTTACATTTTTTCAAATTAGTGTTCAAATACATTAATAATGTGTTAGTTTATAATAGATCTACACTTTTGGAACAAAAAAATGTGAGTATTAGCACTTTTTGTAGTATTTTTTATTTTTTCATTATTTAAATCCAAATTATTTTAGCTTTTTTGCTTTAAAGTGATTGTGTAATATTCAATACATGGACCAAAGGCCATATATTGAGTTAGATTTGACTAGATGAATGTCCAAAAACTTACATTTATTATATATTTATTTTTGGATTTTTTAATAAATCAATATTAAAATATATTTGTTTGATGATTTGTCTAACATTTTGTTGTTTTATATAAATCGATACAGCAATGATACAGGATATTATAACTTGAGGGAACCGTTATTTTGCTTTAAAGTGTGCACTAATGGAAAAAAACATTATTTTCTATCATTTTATAATATTCTGGATTTTTTGGATATTTTTTCGGATTTTTTTGGGGTCAAATAAAAATTCGCTCCGCAATGGACCGCGATGACCGCGAACCGCGACGCGATGACCGCGAACCGCGATAGCCGCGAGCCGCGACGCGATGACCGCGAACCGCGATTTTAAACCCTGTTTCCTATACATTTGTAATTATGTACAATTTTGATCAGGCAGCATGATTTATTGCATGTTTTATCGTTCAGTATATTGTTATATCTTCTCACCCACCTGCCAAACCGTCGTGTCTGACCCACTACTTTGGTACTCAGGTCCAGACTTCAGTATATTTTGAGCCACCCCCAGCACATGAGTGGCATCCCAACGACGTCATCTAGATGCCAAGCAGGATCTTGACTTCTCGTTCATCTAGCTTTGGGGCTATCTTTTGGGTTCTTTTTGTTGTATTGGCCTCTGTTGGCCTCTCTTGGTTATGTAACTTGAACTAATATACTTTTGTCTAACTATGAAACTTTAATCATGATAGGAATGCTATGTTGACATTCTCTTTTGATACCTAGTCTCGATATTAAAATTTCTCTTGCATCTTGTTGTTTTTAAGAATTGTATGATTCGTTTTGCTACACGCTTCCGCATACCTATTCGTGTGAACTCGACCCGTGTCCTGGGATCCTCACCGCGGAAACCTGTGGGAAAAACAAGCGGTATGTCTTATGTTAATTAATCATATCGTCGCGTCGCGGGTCCCGGGTCTCGATCCGGGGTCGCGAGAAGTTCTATCCTCTCTCTTACATGAAAGAGGAGAAACCTACCCTCCGTTAAAAGAACAAACAAATCCAGCATGAGCAGGCTTGCTCCTACAAGCCCAAAATCAAATCCTGCATCGTTAGGCCTCCGCAAAAACCCGCTGAAGCCTACACTCCTGCGAGTCGACCCTTTATCTCAACAGGGGCCGAACTCGCAAAATTTAAAGCCTCACTGTGACAGGCTAAGGACCGCGTCCGGATACTGTCCATGCCCAGCTTTAAAGAAGACAAGCTCGGTTGCTGTGTATGGGGGACTACATCCTTCATTGCTAAAGCCCAACTAGAGCTGACCGAAGCTCAAATTGCTCGTTGTATGCGTCGTCGCGTGGCATATCAACAAAAGAGACTTGAGAAGCAAAGAACCCAGCATTCTACCCTCCATATCTCTAACAAATGGGTCGAAAAAGAAAGACCTGACCATGTCGTTGCTGTCCATATGGTTGGCAAAACCAGAAGACACAAGAAGTCAGTAACCAAAATTCGTGTCAGACGTCCGCTGACTCGCAACGTCTCCTGGACGCGAACACATCTTGAAGAATCCTTCACTCCTTCAAGCCAAGGACACCGGAGTAACCACTCCTCGGACTCTTCATCCAAAAGAATGAGCCCCAGCTCAGTCACCAAGATGATTTCTTCGTTCAAATCCCGAGGGATGAACGTCCTGGCTACAAGTTCTGAGCAGCCTCCACCGCAGGATGACGTAACCGCATGCATCCAGCAATTGGTGCAAGGACAACAGAGAATTGAGGCTCTAATGGAAAACCTCCTTCTCACTTTACTGCGTCCACCTAACAATGGAACCCCTCCAAATCATCAAGATGATGAGGCCAATCCAGAAAATAATGAGTCACGCGCCCTTACCAAAAGGGACGTTGACGATATCCTCGCAAAAGTAAAAGAAAAGGATACATTGAAGGAACATTGGATCAAGCCACCCTATCCCCTATGGATGGACTCGGTTCCGTTCCCTGCAAAATTCAAACAACCTATTCTCCAGACATATACGGGGAAAGGTTCAGCCAGACAGCATGTCATCCACTTCAAGATCCTAACGGGACCTATCACAAATCAAGATGCCCTCAAGATCCGTCTCTTTGCAAGTACCCTAAAAGGTACGGCCTTTGATTGGTACTCCACTCTTCCGGAGAACTCCATCCAAAACTGGGCCATACTGGAGACAAGCTTCCTGACCCACTTCCAAGGTGAGGACCATCCTGTTACTATGGCTCAGCTCTGCAGCCTAAAACAGGGAGAGAATGAGTCAACATATGACTTCATTCACAAATGGAAGGCAAAGGCGTACAAGTGCTCAGATGTATTGCCACAAGCGTCGCTAGTCGACATCTGCTCTAACAACATGAGAGCAAGGATCTGCTCCATGATCATCGGCAACAAATCAAAGAACCTGGGAGAAGTCCTAGAAGCTTCCATGGAGGCTGAAATTGTGATCAAAGACCTCAACAGTTAGAAATTATCAAAGAAAGAGTCAACTGCCATTACGACCTCGAAACAAAAGAAAAAGGAGGTTCTCAATGTGCACACTAAGTCAGCTCCTCAGCAGCCAAAGAAAACTGAAAACAAAATTACAGGTAAAAGACCTGAACTCTCTGATGCCTTCAAAGAATGTGTAGAAAAGAAATACTGGTTCGATGAAGATGTCGAAGAAATCTTTGAGGCTCTCTTAGCAAACGGCAAACTCACGTTACTCGAGCCCAAAAAACTGGAAGATGTTGGCAAAACCAACGATCCCCGATACTGTCCATACCACCAGATGATCTCGCATCCTCTCAATCAATGCTTCGTTCTGAGAGAGAAGATCAACGAGATGTTGAAAAACAAAGTCATTACCTTTGATAAAAACTACGGCTCTGTCTTTGTCAACATGGTGTCATGTGGCAAACTTCAAATTCACCGAGGGAGAAGATCACTACTTCATTCAAGGTGATAAAAATTGCTCAAACATCCCAAGAGTTAGTTCCCTATCCAACACCAGATGGATAACCCATATGGGTGCAACCCGATCTCCTAGAAGATGAAATTTGGGATATCGTCAAAACAAAGCCAACCGCTCAGCAGCGAAGGCAAGCCAAGAGACAACTCTGCAAGCTCAAACAGCAGCAAAAGTCTCAACTAAAACAAGAAGTCCTTGAAAAGGTGGAAACCTCTTCCACTGCTTCACTAGGGGTAACGGAAGAATCCCTTCCCAAATCTTCAAAGGTGGTAAGTAAATTCACCCTTGATGATTTCATGCCACCTCAATACAAAAATGAAACTACGCAGGGGGCATCATACTCTTACAACTCGGTAGTTGGATTCTCCATGGATGGATACGAGTCCAGTGACACTGCCGATGATACCGATGAGTGGGATGAATCCCTTGAAATAGGAGAATACCTCTCCGATGAGGAATGGATTCCCGAGTCTCAACTTATGCCAGTAATTTGGTATAACCCATTACAGCCACAAGGATCCTGGTCCGATGATGAAGAAGACCAAGAGGCTATTCAAGAAAATGCTGATGAACCACAAAGAGCAGATGACGAAGAAGATTTGGCTCATATGCCTAATCTTAAAGAATATGCAAGAATCTTGCAACATCTTGCCATAGAGCAGGAACAGGATCGCGTCAACAATCTTCATCATGATCCAGAACCAAAAGTCCCTGAAAATCAACGGGAACTTTCTCCTTCAACTCCTGAAAATGGGGAAAACTGCTGGATCCATGATCCCCTTACATCCGAGGATGAGTCTGATTCCCAACAGTCTACACTGGGGTTATCTCCTATCGGGATGACCTGCAATGCGATAACTTAGGATGATAGTGCCTCTGAAGCTTCCAAAGACTCATACTCCCCGACTGGTAGTATATCTTCCGAAGCTACATCTTCTCAGGTGACTTCCACTGAGATAGCATCTTCTCAGCCTTCGTCTCCTGAAACTGTGACATCGGAACTCAAGCCTCTTCTGATTGATCATCCTAAAGAAGCTCCTGCCAATGAAATATTCTTCAATAAAAACCTGATCGACTGGTCCCAGATACCAGATCTCATAGACGATGTCTGGACCGATACATCACTCAACAAAGAAGAAAAGTTGACGGATGTTGTTCAACACTTGTTCCTAGAAAATGCTCCGTGCAACACAATCACTGAAGAGGACAATGATGCTACAGAGACTCCTTCAGCAAATGACAAGGATCAACCCCTCAATCCTGAGAGTGATCTTCTAAAAGAAGACCCTTCTCTAGAAGCTCTTGAAGTTGGTAGAGGTACCTGCTCTGGCTGGGATTACCACCAAAATTACAACCAACCTTCTTCTTATGTAAATCCTTCGGGAAAGCAAGTTATAAACGCCCAAGTGGCAACAATAATGAAAATGCAGGCCTGAAGGAGGCTTTCAAGTATGACTTGATTGAGCACTTCAAACACATACCTGCATGACTGCACATCCTTGACTTATTACGAATGTCTCCACAAATTCGTGATAGTCTTATTTCAGAATAACAAAGGCTGAATACATATGTCGACAAACATGCCCCACAAGTCCTACAAATTGAAATGGACTATAGGGTCAAAAAATCAAGTATTTCCTTAAATGGAGAAAAGAAGAAAACTGAGGGACCAAACATCGAATGCCTCTCGGTTCAAAAAGCAGCAAGTGCAACAATTGCCTTCGATAAGGATGACCTCCTGCTAGGCGAGATAAAGCACAACCGACCCTTGTACTTCGCGGGGTACGTCAAAGAGATGCCAGTACACAGAGTCCAGATCGACCCGGGTTCTGCACTCAACCTTATCTCTGCTTCGGCACTGAAGACCACCTAGCAAGATGAGTCACACGCCTGTATCCATCTTCGGATATGACGGGAGCGCTCAAAGGCCTATCGGCAAAATCAGGTTCAAATTGTAAATTGGTGAACTTATTTCTGAAGTCACTGTATATGCAATAAGGACCCCTTCATGCTACAATATCCTTCTTGGACGACCCTGGATACATGAGAATGGAGTCGTCCCTTCAACTTTACATCAGTGCATTAAGTTTGTTGGCAATGACGGCTTAATGCATTGAGTGTTTGCAGACAAAAAGCCCTTCGAAGGAAAAGACGTCCATTTAGCAAACGCTTGGAGGTATAAAGATGGAAAAGAAGAAAAGGAGGAAGAAACAACACACTTTGCCAAAGATCTCCAGAAAGATAAGGGCAAGGCTCCTCAACAATCATCGGAAGAAAAAAAACCTTTCAGCAAACTCGAAGTAAGCAGTCGAGCTCCCTTCGTGATCTCTCTCGAATCTTCAAAGCCTTTGGTAAACACCACCAAAGCAAAGAAGACAAAACAAAAGGCTGGGGGCAAGTTCACTGTCTCCTTTGTGTCTTTTATGCATGATACAGATTCGGACTCAGAACTCGAAGACGACACAGCGTCAAGCCGAGCTGATACTCAGCGAGTTCAGCCTGTTCTCACTCCATTGGAGACACCTGCCGATTCCACATCTGCTTCCTTCATTGTTCAGGCAACTTCGGCAGAAGAAAAAATAATCTTCTTCCACAATCTTGAAGCATCTTCATCACGTCCAGCACTCGAACCTTTTGAAGGAAGGTATCGTGTACCAGACTTAAATATCTCTCTTGACAACATGGTGGGCGAACCCATCGAACAAGAAGATGACGACGTTGAGTCTTCCTTGATAGAGAGTATCAACTACATCCCAAATCTCAACATCGCTCCTAATGATCCAAACCCCACGGAGTCATTTAAGAAAGGTGACCTTGTGTTCGCGGTTAAAAGGACATTGATTCTCGTTCGTACATCTGAAATCAACGATGAATCAAGATGGAAAGGGCCTTATATCATCGACAAAGCCTTCTCCAATGGAGCATAGGCTTTCTTCAACTTCGAAGGAGACAGGTTTATGCTGCATAATAAATTTCTACGGCGCTGTTTTTCTTAAAACTGCGTCACTACCTGCTGTCCAACACAGCCTACCTGGTTGCAAGGATCAACCTCTTAAAAGTCCTTGTCACAAAAGCAGGTTCTCTTAATGCACGACTGGTGAAATGGTCCATCCTTCTATCACAGTTTGATATTAGGTATGTACCACAAAAGGCAATCAAGGGCCAAGCTCTAGCTTACTTTCTCGCAGAGCACCCATAGCATAAAGATTCTCCACTCAGGGATGATCTCCGAGACGAATTTGTCTACAACGTGGAAACTTCCTTATCAAATACCTCCTGGGACATGTACTTTGACGGCACAACCAGGACAAATGAAAAAGGAAAGCAGATATCAAGAATTGGTATCCTCTTTGTCAGCCCCGACAAATACATGATTCCACACGCTTTCTCGCTACTGGAACCATGTTCAAACAATGTAGCTGAGTACCAAGCCCTGAGTATAGGATTGGAACTCTCCTTTGAATCCTGCATCACCATGTTGGAAGCTTTTGGGGACTCTCAACTGATCGTCAACTAAATGAATCAGAAATTTGAAGTCAAGAAGCCGATTTGCTGCCTTACTACAACAAGGCGCAGTCACTTCGACAAAAAATCAACATCTGTCACATCACCCACATTCTCAGAGGTGAAAACATCCGCACAGATGCCCTGGCCGGACTCGCCGCCGCATCTATGGCAATCCAAGAAGGGGAAAACATGCAAATTACAGTGTGTCAAAGGAAGATTCTCCATCCTCTTAACACACACCAAGCAGTTGCTGAATGCCACTGTAAGACCCCGACCCGAGTGACCTCGATTAGTGCTAATTAAATCGCGTGTTAATGCTAAGCTTGATTAGTGATTTTTTACTAAGCATGGACTAGAATAGTTCTTTATGGTTTTGGGGAGAGTTTTAGTACTTTGTGTTTAGTGGGACCCTTTGGGGGTTCATTTTTAGATAGTTTTGCGTGTACTTGAGGGGATTCTTGAGGTTTCTATAATTCTTGTCTTGATCCCGTTTTACTCATCTCGCTAATCCCTACAACTTTCATGTTGATCCCATAACCGTCCGGAACCCCGAAACCCAACTTTCCTAGTAATGAGGGCAAAACAGTCTTTTTACACCAAATCTACACCCAAAAGTTGATATCCCCAAAACCCGCGAAACATGTACTTTTTGGAAACTAGATATTTCGGTGATCATTTCTTCCTTCTTCGTCGATTTCATCCGAGATCCCGAGAGTGGTGATTTCAACCTCCAAAGACTTCCTAGTGGTGGAGCCCACACCCATTGTCTTTAAATAGAGAAACACCCCCCCCCCCCCCCCCCCCCCCCCCCCCCCTCATTCTCTCTTTTTCCAGCACAAGAGCAACAAAAAACTAGGGTTTCCTCTCATTTCTCTTCTCCTTGCTTCTCCACCACCAAATCTCCACCAAACTTGCACCAATAGCATTAATGGAAGTCACTATCTTCTTCTCCATCACTAGAGCTCTCCTTTGATACAACTTTTGTAGAGAAACCTCCATTCCAAGTTCTCCTTTGAGCTAGTCTCACCATTTTGAGGAACCCTCTTGTAAGTTATCCATCCAACTCTTTTGTTATTGTGTTTCCCTAGTCTTAGAGGAGATTCATTTCCATTATTGGGGCTTTTACCTTCCTATTCCTTGTTTGACCCATATTAGGGTTTTGTTTTGAGGTTTTTGCTTGTAGCTTGGAGAGCTTGTTTAGAGCTTGGATTTCTTACTAGAGACCTTGAGGCAAGTGGAATGAATTGATGGTTTGAGTTTCAATGGTTTTTATGAGGAATGTGATTGGTTTTGTCATTCCATTATTGTTTTGCTTACTTGCATTCAACATGTTATAAATGCTTTTGAAAAGGGTGGTTAGCCCATTTATTGCTTTGAAATGTGATTATAGCTTTTGTTTTATCTCCTGTTTAAGGCTTGAATGAATCCATGTGGTTGTGGTTATTATCTTTTCCTTTGTGATTGAATGTGGGAAAAAGGATGGAGATTAATAGATGGATTCTTGGTGAATGTTTTGAGAAGTTTTAGATGGGAGTCATGAGAAGTTTAGTGGAGAATTGAACTCTCCATTTGTTGTGAAGAAATGGGGCTCAAGAGAGTAGTAAGAAGAAGAAGAAAGAAGGAGTAGAACTGTCCCCGAACCCAGTTCTGGATAGTTCGCTCGAGCGAACCTGATACTTCGCTCGAGCGAACTGCTCAGATAAGGGCTCGTCCCATTCCAGAGAGTTGTTCGCTCGAGAGAACCTTGGTCCACTCGAGCGAACTCTCCCAGCAGCCCATCCAGAGAGTTGCTAGCTCGAGCAAACTAGTAGTTCTCTCGAGCCAGCCTGAACTGGGCAGGTCCGCTCGAGCGACCCCTGGTTCGCTCGAGCAAACCCTCCCAGGAATCCTTCCAGAGACTCCTCCGCTCGAGTGAACTGTAATGTCCGCTCGAGCGATGGGTGCTGCTTCTTAGGGGACATATTTGGAGCTGAAGAAAAATGTTTATATGATTGTGAGTGGTTCATTGGGAGCCCCGTTGCGTCAGAAGTTTTATTAAGCGATGTATGAAAACCAGATGAGAAAGCAACCATAATCACAAGGAATTCATTGAAGTTTTGGAATGTCCTCAAATTCAAAGAGTACCAAGTTATTTCAAAATAGACATACGGGATCCCTATTCACCTTGAATTAGTTCTAAACCCCGACACTTGTCCCGATATTCGAAGGTTTGTTTCACCTCTTGTTCCCAAAACTTCCGGTTTATGTTATATCAATCCCGAAAGCATTGAAAGTGTACTTGTACTGTTTTACTAGTCCCGAAATGCATGCCCGACATGATATGATAGTTGTGCCCTTGAGCACCCCCGTCTTGTCCGGTTATAGTCTTGTACTTGATTTATTTTGTACATGTCTGGATTTACACGATTGGACCTATGAGTCGGCACCACTGAGCTTGGATAACCCTGTCAGTCTAATCCACTGACTTGGAGATCCCCCTCTTGTCCCGCCAGCTGCAGTTTGGATCCCGCTACCTGGTTTATTAACCGTGGTCTTATCCCGATACCGCAGATTGCTACTGTGGCTCCTGATGCTCGGCTCGCGACCGTGGTCTTGTCTCGTATATAATATATTATATATATATTTCGTTGTATCTCCTCACTTCGGTGACTGAGGTCAACGCCTTGATATGCTTGCTCTATCACTACGGTGATAGAGGATTTAGCTTCGTGTGGTTGTCATCTTGTTCGTTCTCACTTCCTTGGTACCTTGACATGTTTTATTACCGCATATATGTTTTTTTAATTAAATGATGCATTTACTTCATGAAAGTATTGTTTAGACAGGTTTAAATGTTTTTCAAGGTAAATGTTTTTATTATCAAATGTTTAAATCTTTTCTTCCACCTACCAGACCATCGTGTTTGACCCACTTTTGGTACTTAGGTCCCGATGTTGACTATCCCGAGGAGGAGCGTGAGGAGTCGGTAGGAGAACCGCAACAACTAGTTGAGTGGTGTGCCGACGATGTTATGTAAACATCCGGTTGTCGAGATGCGAAACATTTTGGGGGGGGTGGTTATGGATAGTTATTTTGGGGGATATTGTTTTGTTTATATTGGCCTCTGTTAGCCTCTAATTTTGGGAATTGTAAGTAAATGTTATATGTTCAAACTTTAATAGTACTTTTGGGTTACGCTATAGAACATTACTCATTCTGATACTTGTTATTCAAATGCACTCAGTCTCATGTTATATGGAAATGATTTACATGCTTGATTTGCCATATGCTTCCGCAATTATACAAAATATTTATGTTGTTGTGAAATCCTCACCGCGGACACCTGTGGGAAATCACGTGCACGGGTAATGTGTATTCTTTATTATCCTGTGTGCGTTGGGCATTAACCATACCTTTTATTATTTATCCACTTAATGAGTCTCAATCCTGGACTAGGACCATAAACCCGGTCCAGGGTCACGACAGCCACCAAGTGGTTGGAAGTCGGATGTCCATCCTAAAACCTCCAATCGGTGACTAGAAGGATCCATTCATTGATTACATCATTTTCGGAATCCTACCCGAAGATCCAAAAGAGCGGGTAAGCATCCAAAGACCAGCCCCGAACTTTCATTTGGATATTCCTTCAAAAGCACTTTACAGAAAATCCTTCAACGAAGTACTTCTACGCTGCTTGTCATAACAAGAGGCTGAAGAAACTCTAAAAAAAGTGCATGCTGGTCTTTGTGGAGCCCATCAGGCTGGTCCTAAGCTCTATGATCAGATAAAAAGACTAGGTTATTATTGGCCTACCATGGTAGCTGACGCAATGCGATTTGCTTGGCGCTGCCAACAATGCCAAATTCATGGAGATTATGTCCACATGCCTCTAGAATGGCTACATCCTACAGCAATATCATGGCCTTTCGAAGCCTGGGGTATGGACATCATAGGTCCTATCTCTCTCCCATCAAGCAAAGGTCATCGCTTCATCTTCGCCGCTGCGGATTATTTCTCCAAGTGGTCAGAAGCATTTGCGCTCAGGGAAATGAAGACCTCATCAGTCCTTCAATTCTTGCGCACCAACATTATTTGTCGCTTTGACATACCTAAAAGATTCGTCCATGATAACGGACCGTAATTCCGGGATCACAGATTCTATAGGTTTTATGACAAGTAAAAATCCCAAAGTTGTCCTTCGACTCCATATAATCCTGCAGCGATCGGACTAGCAGAAGCCTTCAACAAGACACTCTGGAAAATTCTCAAGAAAATGGTCTCTAGTCACAAAAGAGACTGAGGCGACAAACTACCAGAAGCTTTATGGGCCTATCGAACCACCGTTCGAGGACCAACCCATAGCACACCATTCTCCTTGGTCTATGGATGCGAAGTTGTTGTCCCTTTGGAAGTACAAATTCCTTCCTTAAGGGTATCTCTGCAAAATGACATGACACAAAAAAGCAATGTCAAATTAAGAGTCCAAGAGCTGGATAATCTTGATGAGAGACAGCTCGAATCTCTACGAAGCTGTACTAAGCACGCATGGCAGGATCTTTCTACAAGAAGGTCAGATAACGCGCCTATAAAAAAGGCGACTTGGTTCTTGCAGTAAAAAGACCTATAGTCTTTGCCTACAATTCCAAAGGCAAATTTGAACCAAAATGGGAGGGACCCTTCGTCATCGACAAAGTCTCCTCCAACGGTGCATACGCTCTTCAAGGTGACAGATGTATGCTGCCATCAATGGCAAGTTCTTGAAGCGGTACTATCCTTGAAGACTTCCTCCAACGGGTTAGAGCGATGCCTATACAGCCAAAGCCTATTCCCAGGTACTTGCTCGTCAAACCCACCCCTTTTGAAATTTTCATATTTTACGTTGAAATTTCTAAAAAAAAACTTTCAAAACAATGCTTACTTTCATCGTTTCATTGTTTAAAAAAAATCAAAACCAAAAATCCAAGTTTAGGAGCCTCTTCCCATACTTGATCAAAGTTTCCGATCCTTGAACCGAAAATTCATGGTTTGAAATAAAAATTAGGACTTAGGAATTTCCACCCTAGCCCGCCCCAACTTTTACAACCAAAAATGGTTTTAAGTCAAAATTTACGACCCTTTTGTCTTTAAACAAAAAAATGGTTTTTAGAAACCGGAAGGATGCGAACCCCATTCGATACTTCCAAAACCCAAAAATCGGGTGGATGCGAACCCCATTCAATACTTCCAAAACCCAAAAATCGGGTGGATGCGAACCCCATTCGATACTTCCAAAACCGAAAAATCGGGAGGATGCGAACCCCATTCGATACTTCCAAAACCGAAAAATCGGGAGGATGCGAACCTCATTCGATACTTCCAAAACCTCAAAATCGCAAGGAAGCGAACCCCATTCGATACTTGCAAAACCTCAAATTTCAAAAATCGTGGAGACGCAACAGTTGATATCCACAACCCAAATTTCAAATAGTTCGAGAAAACCTCAAATTTCAAAAGTCGTGAGGAAATGACACCAAGTCAGTACCCGCAAAACCAAAATTTTGAAAAAGAGGGGAAACAACGCTTAGTCGATACTTGCACCCCAATCCTGCGAGGAAGCGACATTCCATCGATACTCGCAAACCGAATGAGCAAGGAAGCGACATTCCATCGATACTTGCAAGACCATTCAGCGGGGAGGCGACATTGGTTGATACCTACATTTTGAAAACCGAAACTCGGCTATAAATGCCAAAAATCCGGCTCTCACGCCAAAATCGGCTATAAACGCCAAAAACCTGGCTATAAACGCAAAAAATCGGCTATAAATGCCAAAAATTTAGCTATAAACGCCAAAATCGGCTATCAATGCAAAAAAAAAGTCGGCTTGCATGCCTACAAAACAAAACTTGGTTTTCAAAAAATCTGGCTCTCATGCCAACAACAACAAAAAAACTTTGGCTCTCATGCCATCCCAAAATCTGGCTCTCATGCCAAAAACAAACAAAAAAAATTTCGGCTTTTATGCCATCTCAAAATTTCGGCTCTCATACCAATTCAAAAATTTCGGCTGTCATGTCATCTCCAAAAAAAAAAACTTTGGCTTCCATGCCACAAACAAACAAAACCTGGCTTTCATGCCATTTTAAAATTTCAGGCTTTCATGCCATCACAAAATTCGGCTTTCACTCCATCTTAAGATTTTGGCTCCCATGCCACAAACAAATTTTGGCTTCCATGCCACAAAACAAAATTCGGCTTCTATGCCACTCCAAAATTCGGCTTTCAAGGCATTAAAAAACCAGGCTTTCACCACAAAAATTGGCTTTCATGCCCAAAACAACCCTTTGACAAAAGATTTTCACAAAATGACAACCTTTTGATCAAATTCTCAAACAAACATTCCCATTCGACTCTTGCTTAAATTTTTTTTCATCAAAAAATGATTTAAGTGAAAGGAGGGAATACAAAAAAAAAATATAGTACCAAAAATGTTTATACATGGAGGTACCAAAAAAAAGAAAAAAGAAAAAGGAGTTTGTTACAATTCAGGAGCTCAGTCCAGCATGGTCTTCAACGAAAGATTCAACTCCTCAAGCAGACTCTTGGCTTTAGCCTCCAAAGTTTTCAGGCCACGCTTCTTCAAAATATTCCTATAAAATGCGGCTGAACGCCGCGACCCATCTGCAGCACGAGGAAGTTCTTCCCAGAGAACCTGCCACTGCTCATATTCCTGAGTCTTCCTCCGGAAATTACTTTCAACCTCCTCAACCTGGCGAATGAGAGTCCCCTCCTTGGCACGAGCTTCCACAATGGCGGTCCATTTGGCAGCAGTTTCTTCCTCCAAAAGCTCAAGACGCTGCCTAACCTCGAAAACCTCCTTATCAAGGCGATTCAGGTCTTGTTTTAGCCCCATGATGGCCAACTCGATAACGTTCCTCTCCTGAACGAACTACTTTCGAGTCTTCGAGATCTCAGTCAGCTCAGCTTGGACTTTGCTGGAAGGCTTCACAAACATCTCATTAAAGAAGTCACCATCTGGGAAACCCTTTGTCTTAGTCCACTTGTTCCCCAAAGCGATGACTTCATCAACAAAATCCTTGGCGCTTGCAATGTTCAGACCGACTTCTTCGCTATCAGCAACAATGTCATGCACATGCTTGATCATGCTAAAACCAGCTTCCAAGTGACCTGAAGAGAGAGTCTCGACCCATGAGCTCAAAAAACTCTTCAACACCTTCTTTGCATATTGAAGGTGAGGCCTAGATGAGGATTCGCTATGCTCCGGCGCACGACTCCCCATCTCATGGCCCATTGGAGGAGTAATCAATAAACTATTTCCAATAGAAGAAGCTGACTTGTTGAAAGTAGAAGAAGCCCCTACTCCTGGATCGGCTGCAGGTATCTCCTGTTCTGGCCCTAAGTAAGAAGGAGGAACCTCTCTTGTTGCTTCACAATCTGTCAATAAAAGACAAAAAGGGTATGAATATAATCTTTTCAAAAATCAATATCGAGATTATTATTACAAAATACCTTCTTCGACGACCGGCGGAGTACACTCTGCCTCTTTAAGCTCATCCGAAGCATCGTCAAAAGTTGCATCCATGGATGGCTTGAAGTCGTCAGAATCCTCTAGCTAGTCAGCTAATAAGAAAACAAAAGCTATATGTTGGCAAATGACAGCACAAACAAAAAGGGACGAAAAACAAAATAAATCATACCAGGTGAAGGTTCTGGAACCACTCCAGTGCCTGGTCTTTTCCTCAGATGTCGTAGTCAGATCCGTCATCGCCTCATCGGTCGGAACCTTGGGCATCACAAAATCATCATCTTCTGCCAAAAGAAATCAAGCAGCGGATCAAAACAAAAATCTCTCATAAAAGAAAAAGAACCATAAAAAGAAAGAAGGAGGATCATACCAGTCGTCTCCTCTTCTCGGCTCCTTTTTTCTAGAGGCTCGTCAGTACCCCCGGACACCTCCTCAGCAATGGTGAGAGGAACTTCCAAATCAGGAGGACTTTCTTGCTGTCTCATATTACGGCGCTGTCCTCTCTTCCTCTTACTTTTGTGGGATGGTCTGCTTGAAGATCCTGCCCCACTATCAACATCAGGCCTCTCACTAGAGTCCTCACTAGATGGTATGCTTTTTCCGGTAGACTCCATTAAAGTCTTTGTACGCTCTGCTTGCATCCAAGCATCGATCTCAGCCTCCTCCTCTTCCAGCTGTCTCAAGACCTCACCAGGAATCCCTTGTGCAGCTCCTGATCTGATGACGTCCTGCTCATCGAGAAAGCCTATCTTGTGCCTCTCTCCAGAAAGGAAAAACAACACTTCCTTTCGATGGACACCATCTGATCTGCCAAGACCCTTCCCAGGAGATTGCTTGACATCAAGCTCCTTCTTGGAAAGCGCCTGGTACACTGAGAAGCTCTCCACGAACCATTTCGTGAAGCCAGAAGTTCGGAAAGTGGGCAGCTCAGGATAGGAAATCATGGCAGTAGTGTCCTCAGCACTGTAAAAAGCCCATGCATTCCTCCCATCCTGCAAACCTCCAAAATGCTTCACCATGCTCGAAGGCGCTCCAACAACGCCTTGAGAGAAGCCAAGTTACAATGCAAAACGCGAAGGGACATACGGCTGGATATCAACAAAAAGATATCTGCGGTAAACCATCGTACCAACCCGTATGTTGAAAAGCCATCTCTTTTCTGCATTTGTCAAAAGCATAGTGTCTTCCTGACCTTGCCCTAGTCGAATCACAAGAGACACCAAAGTCAAAAGCCTTCTTCCACAAACCTAGAGAAAGCTTCACTGAAGACTGCCCAATCTCAACGTCCCTGAACCGTCGGATCCTCAAACGGGCAGATAAAAGAGATTCGGAAACGGCTTTCCCTCTAGCCAAACGAATCATAAATGGATCTTCGTCCTGCGCAACTCCCAACTGATGGAAGCTAGGACAGTGGTATACATACCACGAATAGAAGATGTGGGCAGAAAATACCTTGTTCATAGGAAGCCCAAGCCGAACCAAGAAAGCAGCAGCCTGCAATTTGGTACAAAACTAAGAGTAAAGAGCAGGCACCAAAGCCAGCTGCTCTCCGAATGCCATCTGACAAGCAGGAAAAATACAATGATGCCTGATGTGCGTTCCATCTCCTCCAGCAAAAACAGCCTCACCCAGCCAATAAGTGAGGTAAACAGCGAGATCTCTCCGCAATGCAATGTCGGGACAAATGGTGTCTGTGCTTGCGAAGAACTTCCTCAACTCTTCTTGCATAATGGAGATCTTCTTCAAATTTGAGGCTTTAGCCCTAGCATCCTGGGCCATGCTATCAGAAGACTCCCCGCTGTCAAAAAAATTGGAGCTGCAACTCTTTCAACTGCTGCACCTGACTTTCGAGCCCTCCTCCTTCAGAAAATCATAGAAGGCGACGAGCTGAAAGTACAAAAGCCTGAACTCCTCAGACTGCTCCTCAAGGACGCTATCGATAGGCATGAACTCCTCATAGAGTTTGCCGAGGATAGGCAGCCCGGTGATGGCGCTCAATTCCTTTAAAGAAAAACCAATCTCACCATTCGTAACAATGAAGGTGTTGGTTTGTGGAAGGAATGACTCCAGCATGGCCATGAAAACCTCATCGGAGAAAACTACGGTTTGCCGAAAAGCGCGAACCGCGTCAAAAATCTCGGCCTCCAGTATAATGGCCCCTCCAACCTTCAGGGTGTGATCAGTCCATGATTCCCATCTCGAGTCAGCACTGAAACGGCCACGAAGTCAAAAGGGTTTCACCCAATTGCTGCCGTCACCCCGAAAAATACCAAGGCCCACCGATCTCAAATCGACTGACGGATGATCAGAACCTTGGTAGCCACTGGCTGGCATTAACATGTCCATACGGACAGGTGACTTCTCTGCAAAACCGGAAGGGCCGGCGACAAAAGCCCCGGTCTTGATCACACTGGTCCTCTTCACCCAACTCGGAGGATCCTCCCTCTTAGGGCACATGGGAGAAAGGCTCATGATCGAGATGGTACGATCGAAGGTCTACCGGGTAGAAATAGTTCTCTCCTCACCATCTGCTGTGTAAGAGAACTGAAAACATCTCCTTTGGTATGTCAAGTCGTCAGGGACTGCATCACCGAAAAAGAAGTTAGGCTTGAGCACAATGCTCTGATCGTCCGTAACCCAAGGACGGCTGCTTACCACAATCTTATAGAATTCCTCATCTTTGAGAGCGATTAATCTCTGTCTCATCTCATCACGATCGAGGGAGTCACAGTCTTCTAAGTTCTTCCCAACAAACTGGACCTTTTCCCAGGCCTGCTGAACGGCCGCATTGGAAGATCTAGCAGACTGACGAGGTGCGTCAGCAACGGCCCCCTTACCCTTGTTCGTTCTGGAAGAACTACCTGCAAAGGATGAAAAAGAAAAAAATCAATCATCATCAAAATGACATAGTTTTGCTAAAAAAAAATTTAGCGAATTTTGACATGGTTCCGGGGCAATTCTGAAGAAAAGGGAAACACCCCGAAAAAGGTAGGAAGCATGAAGATGAGCTCAACAGCTCTGCAAACTCATAGCCAGTCAAAGATTCTCAAAGAATGTTTGAACTCTAACATTGCTGCGAGAACAAGCCAATCTTATCGAATCTCCGCAAAATTGGAAATGGGCTCAACATTGTTGCGAGCTCCAAAATCCAAAAAATTGCAAAGTTCCTCAAAATCCCGCAAGATCAAGAAAGGGCTCAACATCGCTACGAGCTTCAAATCCCAATACTTGCAAAAGATTTTCAGGTATACATCATCATGCTTCCAAGTCAATTTACTAAAAATCATGCATCAAAGAACATCATCATGCATTAGATGCTAGGAAAACCTTAACCAAAGTTTGACCAATTCCAACCCAATTTGGTCAAAACCAATCAAACTTTGTCTAAGTCAAAAATCATGTTGGCTTGACCTAGAAATTCTAGCCTTCTATCTTGATGCATAAAAAAAAATGCATGAACATTTTGAAATTGCACAAACCTCATTATCATGGTGAGCAAAAAAAAAAGAAAAGAGTAAAGAGAGAAAATCTCCTAAAAAAAAAATTTTTGGCCCACTGCCACGTGGCAGTACAGCCAGGTCCGTATGGACTTGTCCATACAACCAAGAAGAAGAAGAAAAGAAAAACACGTTGAAAGAAAAAGGGAAAAAAAAAAAAGCAAGAAACACCGTGGAAAAGAAAAAAGAAAAAAAACGGTGAAAGGGGAAAACCGTGAAAAAAAAAACAAAAAAAAAAAAGAAGAAGAAAGAAGCACGAGAAAAAAAAAGAACAAAAAAAAAAAAAAAAGAAAACACGTGCTTGAAAAAAAAGGAGAAGAAAAAAAAGAAAAGAAAGAAAAAAGCAAAGAAAAGAAACTACTTCTACAAAAGAGATATGTTTAGATATTCTCTACAAAAATGACACCATATGAGATCTAGGCCATCTCCAAAGCCTAAGGTCCCATGGGTTAGCCCATATGAGCCAGGTTTGACTACCTAGGCACTAAAAATGGCTTTTAGTCAAAACATCCCTCTTACCAAGAGCATGCAAAAAAAAAAAAAAAATGGTTCCATGCCTCTTTTGAGTTGATTGGACTATTCAAAAAAAAAAAAAAAGAAGAAGAAGGAAAACCTCATGAGTTTCCAAAAACCAAACCATCCAATCTCATTAACCAAATTAAGCCAAAATCTTGAAATTGACATTCCACAAAAATCCAAACCTTGGTCCCCTAGCTCGCCACATACAGCTTGTTAGGTCACAAGACCAAAACCAAAATCAAAATCCAAACCAAACCAAAACCAAAACCAAAAAACAAATCTGGCCCCCCAACTTGCCACATATAGCTTATTGGGTCACAAGGTCAAAATCAAAAATCAAACTCCGACCCCCTAACCTGCCACATACAGCTTGTTAGGTCACAAGATTAAAAACCAAAATCCAAAACCCAAAAATCCAAATCCCCCATGTCATTTTCAAGACTTTGCCTTGAGATGGTACGTGATCCCTCTCACTACCATAAGATTCCCCCGGAAACTCAAAACGCAATTCGAAAAAAAAAAAAAAAAAAAAAAGCTCAAGACTCTTGGTCAAGTTAGAAGCTCTCTTTCAAGTTTCTCTTTGAGGCACATCGACTCCAAAAGCTACTCGTCACTGTACCTCGAGGGGGCATTTGTTGACACAAAAAAAAGTCACTTTGCCTCCTCAACATCAAGAAGCCACATGAAGTTGCATCCTACTACAAACAGGCAATGCTACTTTAAGCATCAGATCTTATCAGAATCAGACAAAAACTGCAAGATCCTTCAAGACAGCCAAAAGAGGGGTACACATGAAGTTTCAGGCCATTCCGACATCATTTGGCCTAACTTCACTCCTCTGATAACTACACAGGCGCTCCTGTCGGTGACAGTGTTGAAGACATCAAAACTTCGATCAGAGCCTACGGATGGTCCCAAAATACCTCCAAAAGGCTCCTTGTCAAATTTCAAGTCAAACCGACAACGTTTGACCCTCCATTAACCCTCAAGCAACAAAATCATGCCTCTCGACGGTGAGAACCACCGAGACCATCACTCATCAAACAAAGCATATGAGTGGCTTCAACATGCTTCCAAAAAGTTGTACGTCGAATTTCAGGTCATTCTGACATTGTTTGACAAGACTTTGATGCTCCGAAACAAAATCAAGCCTACCGGCGGCGGAGCACCCCGGGACCATGAAATCCAAGTAGGAGCTAATGGATCACCGCTGCATGATTCCAATAGGCTTCCTGTCAAATTTCAGGTCAATCGGACATCGATTGACCGCATATCAAAGCTCGACATCTTCATCGCAGTAAAATCAAGTCTAGCATTGACGGGACCCCAAACAGCTTCAAAACTCAAATAAAAGCCCATGGTTGGTCCCATCCACTGCTCAATAAGCTTCACCTCAATTTTCAGGTCATTCCGACATCGTTTGACCTAGTTTCGACTCTTGACGGAAAATCGGCTACAAAGTCTTCGGCTTTCTCGGAAAATGGGAAACTTTGTGCTCAGGTTTTGTGCGACTTCTCGTCAAGTTTTCTCCAAGAAAATCAAGTCAACAATTGAGGAAAAATGTCAAGAAAAATACAAAAGAAAAAAGGAAAGAAAAAGAAGAAGAAACGGCCGAAAAAACCATACGGCGACCAAAGGGGATAAAGCCCCATGGTCGCCGAAATTTCCGCCGGATGGCCTGTTTTCCTATCTTTTCTGCGTTTCGAGAGTTCCTGCCTCAGTGATTTTCTGAAAATCCAATTTTTGATGCTTGAAAACGACTGATCTTCGCCAACATCTCGAATCCGCCGTCAAGAGCATGAAATCATCACTGATCGCTCCAAGTACACTTTCTGTCCGACCGATCGAGAAATCGACAAGACAGATGTCACCGGCCCACCAACAACAATCAATATCTGAAATTGTATCGCAATCCGACACCAAACAATGTGTGGATCCATCGGCGATCATTACAAGAAGAATTCCAAAAGACGTGGCGCGGCCCGCGACTCTTCAAAAGCCTCGGCGACCACGTAATGTCGTTAATTGACTCATTTTATGACAACTTAATGCTGTCATTAGCCCATTATTTTGGATAGCCCAATCAGATTCAAGCAAAAGGAAGTTACAAGTCCAAGCAATCATGGCATTATAACCATGAAACTACCCTCATCATGTAGATTAAAGGCGATTAGATGCCCATCATTCTCCATCGGCAAATCACAAGCCAAGAAAAAGGAGTTACAAAATCAAGAAATAAAAACTTGTAACTCCTCCCATCATGAAGCATCAATGCCATCAATTCTCTCATCATGGCCATCAATGCCCATAAACCACCTCATGGCTACCAAGAGCCTATAAAAAGAGGTCCATTCTAAAGAGAGAGACAATTTGCACTTGCACACCTACCTACTGACAACAAGACACACATACACACATTCGGAGTTTGAAAAATCCCAGAGAAATTCCGACGAAGTCCTGCTGCTCTGCTGCAAGAGACACCATAAGGTGATCAAAGTCCCTTGGGGGGCCACCCCCCTAAGGTCCTCTCATTCTCTCCAACATGGCCTAAACGCGGCTTTGCAGCCTGTTTACTTGGTTTTTTATGGGATATAGGACCTCTCCTCGGTCTTTATCCTCTAAAAAACTGAGGTTGGAGCCAAGTCGAAGAATCGAAGCATCAAGCGTTCTCATTTGAAGGATGATGGCGAAGTCCATGCATGACTTGCGATCATCGATCTAAACGTGTCCCCACAATCTCCTGAGAAGTTAGATCCATTTTCTTTCTTTTCTATTGTACTTTGTATTTTTTAAAGACACAAAAAAATCACAATTCTTGTCTTTCATTTTTTATGAGATTTGTAAATCACCTTTCACAGCACCAAATCGCCTTTCACGGTAAACAAACAAAAAATAGCCTCCTATGGCATTCAAAAAAAAAAATTTCTCTTTTCTTAAATATTTATACAATTTGAAAAGTTAGAAAGAATGATCGATTTCCTTTCTACTTGTGAAGGTGAATTCCCGGATCATCACCATTCCAAATTCCGAATAGAATAGAAAATCTGGCATACCCGTACAAAAATGTTGATACTCGCTTTTCTCTTCCGCCGGACCCTGACAGCCCCCTGGGCGGAAGGAGAGGACGAAAGGCCGGGTCCATCATACATATCATGCAAGAGTATTAGAAACGGAAATTAAATGTATGCATAAGAATTATATATGGAATCAAGGATGCATGACAAGCCAATCCTAAGGTTTTGAAATACTCGTAGGGTTCACAGTCCAATAATGTGTAGGCTTAAGATTTCCGACATCATTGGGCTACAAAAGAACCCTTGGCGTTATATAATTTGGGATGCCAAATACCATAAGATAACACCTTAGGTTCGGGGTAAAAGAAGACCATAAACGAGTTTCTACGAGAGTGTATGTGTGCTCAAACAACACTCTCTAACATTAGAAATCCATTGGGCTTAAATTAAAGTTAAAGGATCCAATACTCAGGTCGATAACTAGGTCCATAACCACCTAAAAATCCTATTAAGCTGATTCCAATATAACCACACTTAGTTTACCTAAGTACAATGTGGGTAGCATGAGTTATGGGGCTAAATTCGTTGGTTTAAATCTCCTTTAACTACCTCTGATCATAAAGCTATATGGACCAATGAATTCTACATTCCAAGAGTTTTCTAATGATATGTAGAACTCCTAAATTGGACATACGGATAAAAAGTTATGGCCTTTTGAAAATTTGTAAATTCGATGAAAAATCTGCCCAAATTCAAATGGCCAAATTCTTAATCGAATTTATGACATGAAATTTGGCATAAACCATGAATTATATGTTTGAAACTCTATCTTTGGAGTGGGCTCCTTCCCTAACTTCTCACAACCTTTTAAACCCATTTCATAAGCACAAAAGGAGGCTCTAATACCCACTCCAAACTATCAAACACATTCCCAATCAAAATAAAACCCAAAAGAAATAACAAGTTATCACTACAACCATTTGCAAATTTAAATCAATTAGAACAATGGACAACATGAGCTGAAATCGGTAATCTAACATGAGATCCATTACAAGAATTATAAATAGAGAAAAACATGCACATTTTATAAATGTTTACTTGCCTTAGGTGCTTGTAACACAAATTTATAGAAATCCAAGCTATACCCACTCAAAACCAGGCTCTAAGCAAAAACCCCCAAAATGGAACCTCAACCAAGCTCCTACAATGGTGAAAATTGAAGAAAGAGCTACAAAATCAACAAGTATTCACTACCAAAAACCCTTAATTATTGCTTTGAATAATAAGAAGTGATTTGGGAAAAGTTTTGCTTACCTATAGAGTGGAATGGAAGAAGAAGAACAAATGAGAGCTTGAAGATGATGAAACTTGTAGAAAATGGGTTCTTGCTTGAGGAAGATGAAGGAAAACACTCTCAAACCTCTCTATTTGGTGTTTGGTAGCAAGTAAAATTATGAACAATGGGTAGGAAATGGAACCTTAGGTGCCTCTTGCTAATGGAGATGGAATGAAATTAAAGAGACGAGGTTTAGGTTTTTAGCTAGCTTTTAATACCATGAAGTTCTAGTATTTAAAGGAAAGTCCAAAAATATAATGAAAATTTATAAAATAGGGCTTTTGGCTTCTAAATGGGTCTAAATGAGCTCACATGAGTTGGGTCAAAATATAGAAATTGAAAAATGACTCATGAGCTATTAGATGCACCCAAAATCCTTGTAAAAATAGAAAACACACACGCGGGGCCCAATAAACCCAAAATACCCAATAGTCATAATGCTAGCTAGTCAATGGTCAAACCCTATTCTAATCTACCTAATAAAGCTTAAATACATTCAAAACATCCATTAGGCATCTAATTAATATTAATTAGACACTAAACATGATTAGAGTGAGATCAAGATATTACACCCGCCGCTGGCAGCATGTCCCTCTCCCCCTTTCTCTCCCTCTCTTCCTCTCTCCCCCTCGCCCGTCACCGGCCCCCGCCCAAAAGCCCTCTGCTTCTCCCTCTCCCTCTCCCCCTCTTTTTTCTCTCGCTCTCTGCCTCTCGCCCGCCGCCGTAATCCCTGCCCGCCCTCTCCCTCTTTCTTAACCTAACAAAAATACCAACATCAAATAAATAAACAACCAAACAACCCCACTCCCACCAAAAGCTTAATCCAATTAGAAGACCACAAATTCTGAAAATGCACAGAAGAACCCACTTTAAATTTTCAACCAAAAATGTTAATAAGAATGAAGGAACTAATAGTTAGAAAATCCTGTGGTCAAGGATTTATTGGAGCGATTACTGATGATGCTTTCGAATCAACCTCCTATCCATCCTCACCCACTTTTGCATGCAGTTTCCCAGCCTCACTACAAGAAACTGCACTTTCAGCGACGAATTTTTTCGTCGCCAAAAGTCAGAAAAACGTCGGTAAAAGTATTTACCGACGAAATTCCATTCGCCGGCCAGACGTCACTAAGAAAATGTCAGTGAAAAGTTTCACCGACGAATTATTTTTCCGTCGGCAAAAAGTTAGACTTTTACCGACACTTTTTTGAATTTTACCGATGTCTTAAATAAGTCGGAAATATTATTTTAGTTTTCTAAAAATTTAGTAAATACTTTTACCGACGTTTATTTTCGTCGGCAAAATAAAAAAATAAAATAAATAAAACATTTCTGCACGTTTACCGACGAAAAAAAACGTCGGTAAAAAAAAAGGAAAAAATAAACTAAAACAAAATGACTTTTACCGACGTTTAGTTTCGTCGGTAAAATAAAAGGGCAGAATTAAAAAAAAAGAAAACTTATTTTACCGACGTTTATTTTCGTCGCTAAAAAAAAAAGAAAAAGAAAACTAATTTTACCGACGTTTATTTTCGTCGGTAAAATAAAAAGGAAAAATAAAACAACCTTTACCGACGTTTATTTTCGTCGCTAAAATAAGAAGTAAAAATAAAGCAACTTTTACCGACGTTTATTTTCGTCGGTAAATTAAAAAGGAAAAATAAAACAACATTTACCGACATTTATTTTCGTCGCTAAAATAAGAAGTAAAAATAAAACGACTTTTGCCGACGTTTAGTTTCGTCGGTAAAGTAGATAAACAAAATTTAAAAAAAATAAAACTACTTTTACCGACGTTTATTTTCGTGGGTAGAAGAAATAGGAAAAATAAAACCACTTTTACCGAAGAAAATAAAACGTCGGTAAAAGTGATTTTATTTTTTTTTTAAAATATAATATTCGTTTTTTTTTGTATAAATTTCCTGTAACGCTGTTTATACACCTGTATCAGAAGTAAACTTGTTCATTTACCTATATTTAATATGAAAAATACATTAAAACAAAAGTTACTAAATTACCCAACAACCATCGCCATTTTTCATCTAATCATTCATCTTATTAACCAAATATTATAATGAACAATAATACAGACTATATAAATATCCAATATATACATATACAAATAACCAAAAAAAAAATAAAACACCCCCAAAAGTCTGCATCCGACCGCAAATCGTCAATCAATCTACAATGAAAAAAACAACATTAGAATCTTTTCATCGAATTAAATTATAAATGAAAGATAAACATGTATATATATATATATATATATATATATAAATATCTTTTCCTAAGTTTTTCGGCGGCCTATTTTCCCGTCTAAGTGTTGAGAATTGGGCGGTTTTTGTGTCTAATTCGATAACCAAAAATCCGATTCACTAACCGTAAATTCCAACAAGTTACTTTGGCCTGGAACAAGGGTACCCATGCTAGTTTCTGAGATGTCCGATGACCGGTTCCCATTTTCAACCTCCAACGGCCTATTTTCAAGACTAAGTGTTAAGAATCCAACGTTTTTAGGTCTAATTCGTTAACCGGGAGTTCGATTTACTAGCCGTCAGTTCCAGCAAGTTAATTTCGACACGAACGAGGTGCTCGTACCGGTTCCCGATTTTTCCAGAGGCCGTTTCCCGTTCCGGACCCCCGGCGGGCCGTTTTCGAGCCTAAGTGTTAGAAAGTCGTCGATTTTTACTTCTAATTCTCTAACCGGGAATCCTATCAGCGAACCGTCAGATCCTACAAGTCACTCTACCCTCCAGCGAGGTGCTCGTCCCGGTTCCCAATTTTTCCGGGGGCTGGTTCCCATTCCGGACCCCCGGCGGGCCGTTTTCGAGCCTAAGTGTGGGAAAACCCGACGTTTACGCCTCTAATTCTCTAACCGGAAGTCATATCAGCGAACCGTCAGTTCCAACAAGTCTCTCTACCCTCGAATGAGGTGCTCGTGCCAGTTCCCCATTTTTTCGGGAGCCTTTTCCAGTTCCGGACCTCCGGCGGGCCGTTTTAGAGCCTAAGTGTTGGAAAATCCGATGTTTTCGCCTTTAATTCTCTAACCGGGAGTCCTATAAGCGAACCGTCAGTTCCAACAAGTCACTCTACCCTCGAGCGAGGTACTCATGCCAGTTCCGAATTTTTCCGGGGGCCGGTTCCCATTCCAGACACCCGACGGGCCGTTTTCGAGCCTAAGTGTTGGAAAATCCGACGTTTACGCCTCTAATTATCTAACCGGTAGTCATATCTGCGAACCGTCAGTTCCTACAAGTCACTCTACCCTCGAGCGAGGTGCTCTGCCGGGTCCCAATTTTTTCGGGAGCCTTTTCCAGTTCCGGACCCCCGGCGGGCCGTTTTCAAGCCTAAGTGTTGGAAAATCCGATGTTTACGCCTCTAATTCTCTAACCGGAGTCATATCTACTAACCGTCAGTTCCTACAAGTCACTCTACCCTCGAGCGAGGTGCTCGTGCCGGTTCCCAATTTTTCCGGGGGCCGTTTCCAATTCCGGACCCCCGGCGGGCCGTTTTCGAGCCTAAGTGTTGGAAAATCCGATGTTTTCGCCTCTAATTCTCTAACCCGGAGTCCTATCAGCGAACCGTCAGTTCCAACAAGTCACTCTACCTTCCAGCGAGGTGCTCGTCCCGGTTCCGAATTTTCCTGGGGGCCGGTTCCCATTCCGGACCCCCGACGGGCCGTTTTCTAGCCTAAGTGTTGGAAAATCCGACATTTACGCCTCTAATTATCTAACCGGGAGTCATATCTGCGAACCGCCAGTTCCTACAAGTCACTCTACCCTCGAGCGAGGTGCTCGTGCCGGTTCCCGATTTTTTCGGGGGCCGTTTCCACTTCCGGACCCCCGGCGGGCCGTTTTCGAGCCTAAGTGTTGGAAAATCCGATGTTTTCGCCTCTAAGTCTCTAACCCGGAGTTCTATCAGCGAACCGTCAGTTCCAACAAGTCACTCTACCTTCCAGCGAGGTACTCGTCCCGGTTCCGAATTTTTTCGGGGGCCGGTTCCCATTCCAGACACCCGACGGGCCGTTTTCGAGCCTAAGTGTTGGAAAATCCAACGTTTACGCCTCTAATTATCTAACCAGGAGCCATATCTGCGAACCGTCAGTTCCTACAAGTCACTCTACCCTCGAGCGAGGTGCTCTGCCGGGTCCCAATTTTTTCGGGAGCCTTTTCCAGTTCCGGACCCCCGGCGGGCCGTTTTCGAGCCTAAGTGTTGGAAAATCCGATGTTTACGCCTCTAATTCTCTAACCGGGAGTCATATCTACTAACCGTCAGTTCCTACAAGTCACTCTACCCTCGAGCGAGGTGCTCGTGCCGGTTCCCAATTTTTCCGGGGGCCGTTTCCAATTCCGGACCCCCGGCGGGCCGTTTTCGAGCCTAAGTGTTGGAAAATCCGATGTTTTCGCCTCTAATTCTCTAACCCGTAGTCCTATCAGCGAACCGTCAGTTCCAACAAGTCACTCTACCTTCCAGCGAGGTGTTCGTCCCGGTTCCGAATTTTCCTGGGGGTCGGTTCCCATTCCGGACACCCGACGGGCCGTTTTCTAGCCTAAGTGTTGGAAAATCCGACATTTACGCCTCTAATTATCTAACCGGGAGTCATATCTGCGAACCGCCAGTTCCTACAAGTCACTCTACCCTCGAGCGAGGTGCTCGTGCCGGTTCCCGATTTTTTCGGGGGCCGTTTCCACTTCCGGACCTCCGGCGGGCCGTTTTCGAGCCTAAGTGTTGGAAAATCCGATGTTTTCGCCTCTAAGTCTCTAACCTGGAGTCCTATCAGCGAACCGTCAGTTCCAACAAGTCACTCTACCTTCCAGCGAGGTACTCGTCCAGGTTCCGAATTTTTCCGGGGGCCGGTTCCCATTCCGGACCCCCGACGGGCCGTTTTCGAGCCTAAGTGCTGGAAAATCCGACGTTTACCGCTCTAATTATCTAATCGGGAGACATATCTGCTAACCGTCAGTTCCTACAAGTCACTTTACCCTCGACCGAGGTGCTCGTTCCGTTTCCCGATTTTGCCGGACCATCGGCGGGCCGTTTTCGATCCTAAGTGTTGAAAAATCCGATGTTTTCGCCTCTAATTCTCTAACCGGGAGTCGTACCAGCGAACCGTCAGTTCCAACAAGTCACTCTACCCTCCAGCGAGGTGCTCGTACCGGTTCCGAATTTTTCCGGTGGCCGGTTCCAACTCCGGACCCCAGACGGGCCGTTTTCGACCCTAAGTATTGAAAAATCCGACGTTTACGCCACTAATTATCTAACCGAGAGTGATATGTGCGAACCGTCAGTTCCTACAAGTCACTCTACCCTCGAGCGAGGTGCTCGTACCGGTTCCCCATTTTTCCGGGGGCCGTTTCAAATTCCGGACCCCCGGCGGGCCGTTTTCAAGCCTAAGTGTTGGAAAATCTGATGTTTTCGCCTTTAATTCTCTAACCGGCAGTCCTATCACCGAACCGTCAGTTCCAACAACTCTCTCTACCCTCCAGCGAGGTGCTCGTGCCGGTTCCGAATTTTTCCGGGGGCCGGTTTCCATTCCGGACCGCCGACGGGCCGTTTTCGGGCCAAAGTGTTGGAAAATCCGACGTTTACACCTCTAATTATGTAACCGGGAATCATATCTGCTAACTGTCGGTTCCTACAATTCACTTACCCGCGAGCGAGGTGCTCGTGCCGGTTCCCAATTTTTCCAAAAGCCTTTTGCAGTTCCGGACCCCCGGCGTGCCGTTTTCGAGCCTAAGTGTTGGAAAATCCAATGTTTTCGCCTCTAGAACTCTAAAAGGGAGTCCTATCTGTGAACCCTCCATTCCTAGAAGTCACTCTACCCTCGAGCGAGGCGCTCGTGCCAGTTTCCGATTTCTCCGTGGGCCGGTTCCCGTTCCGGACCCCTGGCGGGCCGTTATCGAGCCTAAGTGTTAGAAAATCGTCGATTTTCGCTTCTAATTGTTTAACCGGGAGTTCTATTAGCGAACCCTCAGTTCCAACAAGTCACTCTACCCACCAGCGAGGTGCTCGTGCCGGTCCCGAATTTTTCCGGGGGCCGGTTCCAATTCTGGACGCCCGACGGGCCGTTTTCGAGCCTAAGTGTTGGAAAATCCGACGTTTACGCCTCTAATTATATAACCGGGAGTGATATGTGCGAACCGTCAGTCCCTACAAGTCACTCTACCCTCGAGCGAGGGGCTCGTACTGGTTCCCCATTTTTCCGGGGGCCGTTTCCAATTCCGGACCCCCGGCGGGCCGTTTTCGAGCCAAAGTGTTGGAAAATCCGATGTTTTCGCCTCTAATTCTCTAACCCAGAGTCATATCAGCGAACCGTCAGTTCCAACAAGTCACTCTACCCTCCAGCGAGGTGCTCGTCCCGGTTCCGAATTTTTCCGGGGGCCGGTTCCCATTCCGGACCCTCGACGGGCCGTTTTCGAGCCTAAGTGTTGGAAAATCCGACGTTTACGCCTCTAATTATCTAACCGGGAGTCATATCTACTAACCGTCAGTTCCTACAAGTCACTCTACCCTCGACCAAGGTGCTCGTGCCGTTTCCCGATTTTTCCGGGGACAGTTTCCATTTTCGGACCCCCGGCTGGCCGTTTTCGAGCCGAAGTGTTGGAAAATCCGATGTTTTAGCCTCTAATTCTCTAACCCGGAGTCCTATCAGCGAACCGTCAGTTCCAACAAGTCACTCTACCCTCCAGCGAGGTGCTCGTGCCGGTTCCGAATTTTTCCGGGGGCCGGTTCCAATTTCGAACCCCCGACGGGCCATTTTCGAGCCTAAGTGTTGGAAAATCCGACGTTTACGCCTCGAATTATCTAACCGGGAGTCATATGTGCGAACCGTCAGTTTCTACAAGTCACTCTACCCTTGAACGAGGTGCTCGTGCTGGTTATCGATTTTTTCGGGGGCCGTTTCCAATTCAGGACCCCCAGCGGGCCGTTTTCGAGCCTAAGTGTTGGAAAATCCAATGTTTTCGCCTTTAATTCTCTAACCGGGAGTCTTATTAGCGAACCGTCAGTTCCAACAAGTCAGTCTACCCTCCAGCGAGGTGCTCGTACCGGTTCCAAATCTTTCCGGGGGCCGGTACCCATTCCGGACCCCCGACGGGCCATTTTCGAGCCTAAGTGTTGGAAAATCCGACATTTACGCCCCAATTATCCAATTGGGAGTCATATCTGCTAATCGTCAGTTCCTCCAAGTCACTCTACCCTCGACCGAGGTGCTCGTGCCGTTTCCCGATTTTTCTGGGGGCCGTTTCCATTTGCGTACCCTCGCGCGCCGTTTTCGAGCCTAAGTGTTGGTAAATCCGATGTTTTCGCCTTTAATTCTCTAACCGGGAGTCCTATCAGCGAACTGTTAGTTCCATCAAGTCACTCTATCCTCCAGCGAGGTGCTCGTGCCGGTTCCGAATTTTTCAGGGGGCCGGTTCCATTCCGGACCCCCGACGGGCCATTTTCGAGCCTAAGTGTTGGAAAATCCGACGTTTACGCCTCTAATTATCTAACCGGGAGTCATATGTGCGAACCGTCAGTTCCTACAAGTCACTCTACCCTCGAACGAGGTGGTCGTGCCGGTTACCGATTTTTCCGGGGGCCGTTTCTAATTCAGGACCCCCGGCGGGCCGTTTTCGAGCCTAAGTGTTGGAAAATCCGATGTTTTCGCCTTTAATTCTCTAATCGGGAGTCCTATCAGTGAACCGTCAGTTCCAACAAGTCAGTCTACCCTCCAGCGAGGTGCTCGTACCGGTTACGAATTTTTCCGGGGGCCGGTACCCATTCCGGACCCCTGACAGTCCGTTTTCGAGCCTAAGTGTTGGAAAATCCGACGTTTACGCCTCTAATTATCTAATCGGGAGTCATATCTGCTAACTGTCAGCTCCTACAAGTCACTCTACCCTCGACCGAGGTACTCGTGCCGTTTCCCGATTTTTCTGGGGGCCGTTTCCAATTCCGGACCACCGGCGCGCCGTTTTCGAGCCAAAGTGTTGGTAAATCCGATGTTTTCGCCGTTAATTCTCTAACCGGGAGTCCTATCAGCGAACTGTCAGTTCCATCAAGTCACTCTACCCTCCAGCGAGGTGCTCGTGCCAGTTCCAAATTTTTCAGGGGGCCGGTTCCCATTCCTGACCCCCGACGGGCCCTTTTCGAGCCTAAGTGTTGGAAAATCCGACGTTTACGCCTCTAATTAGCTAACCGAGAGTCATATGTGCGAACCGTCAGTTCCTACAAGTCACTCTACCCTCGAGCGAGGTGTTCGTTCCGGTTCCCCATTTTTCCGGGGGCTATTTCCAATTCTGGACCCCCGTCGGGCCGTTTTCGTGCTTAAGTGTTGGAAAATCCGACGTTTACGCCTCTAATTATCTAACCGGGACTCATATCTGCGAACTGTCTGTTCCTACAATTCACTCTACCCTCGAGCGAGGTGCTCGTACCGGTTCCCGATTTTTTCGGGAGCCTTTTTTACAGTTCCAGACCCCCGGCGTGCCGTTTTAGAGCCTAAGTGTTGGAAAATCCATGTTTACGCCTCTAATTCTGTAACCGGGAGTCATATCTGCTAACCGTCAGTTTCTACAAGTCACTCTACCCTCGAACGAGGTGCTCGTGCCGGTTCCCGATTTTTCCGGGGCCGGTTTCCAATCCCGGACGCCCGACAGGCCGTTTTCGAGGCGAAGTGTTGGAAAATCCGACGTTTACGCCTCTAATTATCTAACCGGGAGTCATATCCACGAACCGCCAGTTCCTACAAGTCACTCTACGCTCGAGCGAGGTGCTCGTACCGTTTTCCGATTTTTTGGGGGGCCGTTTCCACTTCCAGACCCCCGGAGGGCCATTTTCGAGCCTAAGTGTTGGAAAATCCGATGTTTTCGCCTCTAATTCTCTAACCCGGAGTCCTATCAGCGAACCATCAGTTCCAACAAGTCACTCTACCTTCCAGCGAGGTGCTCGTCCCGGTTCCGAATTTTTTGGGGGCCAGTTCCCATTCCGGACCCCCGACGGGCTGTTTTCGAGCTTAAGTGCTGGAAAATCCGACGTTTACCCCTCTAATTATCTAACCGGGAGTCATAACTGCTAACCGTCAGTTCCTACAAGTCACTCCACCCTCGCCCTAGGTGCTCGTGCCGTTTCCCGATTTTTCCGGGGGACGTTTCCATTTCCGGACCCCGGGCGGGCCGTTTTCGAGCCTAAGTGTTGGAAAATCCGATGTTTTCGCCTCTAATTCTCTAACCGGGAGTCCAACCAGCGAACCGTCACTTCCAACAAGTCACTCTACCCTCCAGCGAGGTGTTCGTGCCGGTTCCGAATTTTTCCGGGGGCCGGTTCCAACTCCGGACCCCCGACAGGCCTTTTTCGAACCTAAGTGTTGGAAAATCCGACGTTTACGCCTCTAATTATCTAACCGAGAGTGATATGTGCGAACCGTCTATTCCTACAAGTCACTCTACCCTCGAGCGAGGTGCTCGTACCGGTTCCCCATTTTTTCGGGGGCCGTTTCGAATTCCGGACCCCCGGCGGGCCGTTTTCGAGCCTAAGTGTTGGAAAATCCATGTTTACGCCTCTAATTCTGTAACCGGGAGTCATATCTGCTAACCGCCAGTTCCTACAAGTCACTCTACCCTCGACCGAGGTGCTCGTGCCGGTTCCTAATTTTTCCGGGGGCGGTTTCCATTTCCGGACAGCCGACGGGCAGTTTTCGAGCCTAGGTGTTGGAAAATCCGACGTTTACGCCTCTAATTATCTAACCGGGAATCATATCTGCGAACTGTCTGTTCCTACAATTCACTCTACCCTCGAGCGAGGTGCTCGTGCTGGTTCCCAATTTTTCCGGAAGCCTTTTACAGTTCCTAACCCCCGGCGTGCCGTTTTCGAGCCTAAGTGTTGGAAAATCCAATGTTTTCGCCTCTAGAACTCTAAAAGGGAGTCCTATCTGTGAACCGTCCGTTCCTAGAAGTCACTCTACCCTCGAGCGAGGCGCTCATGCCGGTTTCCGATTTTTCCGGGGGCCGGTTCCTGTTCCGGACTTCCGGCGGGCCGTTTTCGAGCCTAAGTGTTAGAAAATCGTCGACTTTCGCTTCTAATTCTCTAACCGGGAGTCCTATCAGCGAACCCTCAGTTCCAACAAGTCACTCTACCCACCAACGAAGTGCTCGTGCCGGGTCCGAATTTTTCCGGGGGCCGGTTCGAATTCCGGACCGCCGACGGGCCATTTTCGAGCCTAAGTGTTGGAAAATCCGACGTTTACGCCTCTAATTATCGAACTGGGAGTGATATGTGCTAACCGTCAGTCCCTACGAGTCACTCTACCCTCGAGCGAGGTGCTTGTACCGGTTCGCCATTTTTCCGGGGGTCGTTTCCAATTCCAGACCCCCGGCGGGCCGTTTTCGAGCCAAAGTGTTGGAAAATCCGATGTTTTCGCCTCTAATTCTGTAACCCGGAGTCCTATCAGCGAACCGTGAGTTCCAACAAGTCACTCTACCCTCAAGCGAGGTGCTCGTAACGGGTCCGAATCTTTCCGGGGGCCGGTTCCCATTCCGGACCCCGACGGGGCGTTTTCGAGCCAAGTGTTGGAAAATCCGACGTTTACGCCTCTAATTATCTGACCGTGAGTCATATGTGCGAACCGTCTGTTCCTACAAGTCACTCTACCCTCGACCAAGGTGCTTGTGCTGTTTTCCCGATTTTTCCGGGGACCGTTTCCATTTTCGGATCCCCGGCGGGCCGTTTTCAAGCCTAATTGTTGGAAAATCCGATGTTTTCGCCTCTAATTCTCTAACCCAGAGTCGTATCAGCGAACCGTCAGTTCCAACAAGTCACTCTACCCTCCAGCGAGGTGCTCGTCCCGGTTCCGAATTTTTCCGGGGGCCGGTTCCCAATCCGGACCCTCGACGGGCCGTTTTCGAGCCTAAGTGTTGGAAAATCCGACGTTTACCCCTCTAATTATCTAACCGGTAGTCATTTGTGCGAACCGTCGGTTCCAACAAGTCACTCTACCCTCGAGCGAGGTTCTCGTGCCGGTTCCCCATTTTTCCGGGGGCTGTTTCCAATTCCGGACCCCCGGCGGGCCGTTTTCGAGCCTAAGTGTTGGAAAATCCGATGTTTTCGCCTATAATTCTGTAACCAGGAGTCCTACCAGCGAACCGTTAGTTCCAACAAGTCACTCTACCCTCCAGCGAGGTGCTCGTGCCGGTTCCGAATTTTTCCGGGGGCCGGTTCCAACTCCGGACCCCCGACGGGCCGTTTTCGAGCCTAAGTTTTGGAAAATCCGACGTTTACGCCTCTAATTATCTAACCGGGAGTCATATGTGCGAACCGTCAGTTCCTTCAAGTCACTCTACCCTCGAGCAAGGTTCTCGTGCCGGGTCCCCATTTTTCCGGCGGCCGTTTCCAATTCCGGACCCCCGGAGGGCCGTTTTCGAGCCTAAGTGTTGGAAAATCCGATGTTTTCACTTCTAATTCTCTAACCGGGAGTCCTATCAGCAAACCGTCAGTTCCAACAAGTCACTCTACCCTTCAGCAAGGTGCTCGTTGTCAATCCAAGCCCAGGCCCATTTTGGGCCCAGTCTTCATGTATTACTTAGTCAATTACACCTGTACATTCTTAGTTTGTAAATCAGTTATTTAGGCTTGTAATCAGGGCATTCAGCCTTATAGATAAGCTTAATGGCTTGTAATCAGGGATTTCATCCCCTTTATAAGAGAACAACAGACGACCCTAAATGGGACGGTGTTTCGCATATTTCTCCATTCCACATTCAATCTCTCCAAAATGTCATGGTATCAAAGCAAGGTCAATCATCTGTGATCTTCTGCTAAGTCATCTTCCAAGCATTGGAAGGTGTGATCATCTGTGATCACCCTCTTCAGCCGGATCATCTCCGATCATCTCTGATCATTGCAGATCCCTCATGGCCCACTGAAGATCATCATATCAGAAACTGACGGAATCAGTCTCCAAGGTCGCCTGTTATTCCTCTTTTTTATCACTATTTTTCCTGGAATTTTGTCTCATCAGAGGTAGGCCATCCAGCATATTTTGTGATATTTCAATTTTATCAAGAAGTTTTCATCACAGCCGTCCAAGATTGTGGATTCTGATCCGTTTCAAGTGGGACTTCTTCCCATAGTTGCGGAAAATCTTTGCCTTTTCATCCCCAAACTCTGATCAGATCTCTGATCATCCACTGGGGACCACGTGGATATTTTTCCACTAACGTCCAAGGACGTGTTCTGGTATTTTTTCCGTTGCTTTCTTCATCTCCTATTTTACTGGTGTGTTATTGTTGTTGTGTTGCTGTGTTGCTGTGCTTCTTCTATTTGCTGTGTTACTGTGTTTTTGTGATCTGAGAGGAATCCATATCTTCCGGAGTTATGTTCCACGGCATTATCGTCTTGCTGATCCTAGCTGTTTAACAGTGGGCCACTTGTGATCATCCAGACACCTCTGGAATCCTACACAGTCTTGGTCGCCCACTGCAGGAGGAATTTTTTATGATTTTTTCACAATTTTTTGCCAATCAGAGGTGGGCCATTTCCTCCATCTCGTCATTTTCACATTTCTGGCAATAGATTTCATCTATACCATCCAAAAGTTTGGATCCCTAGCTTTTGTACTCCAGATTTCATCTCCAGGACGACAATTAAGAATGGCATTCAGATCTTACACCTGATCTGTATTCCACTCTATCTGTGGGCCCCACGTGCTTCTCCAGACACAACCCAGGAGGTCGTCTGGCTTGTTTTTTTTTGGTATTTTTGAGTCCGTGACCATCTGCTTCATATTGGATTGCTGGTGATGTGTACTGTTCGCTGTTACTGTCATTCTTCTTGGTGATTGTGGCCTCTACTATTACATCTACTATTTTCTGTTTCATTGATCTGTTGCTGCTACTGCTTTGTGTGCTTCTTCTTCCTAGTCTTTCGTCATGGATAAACATGAGCTAGCCCTGGTTCGATTTGATGGCACAAATTATACATCATGGGCCTTTCAATTTCAAATTTACTTGGAAGGAAAAGAACTATGGACACACATTGATGGATCGGAACCTCAACCTGCGGAAGATGATAAGAAGATTTTAGCATGGAAGACAAAAGATGCTAAAATCAAGACATGGTTGCTGAGCTCTGTTGAGTCGCATTTTATTCTCAACCTAAAACCCTGTAAAACTGCTCGTGAAATGTGGGACTATCTTCAGAAAATTTATCTATAGGGCAATGCTGCTCGCCAGTTTCAATTGGAACTTGAAATCTCTCAATTCACTCAAGGCACCCAGTCTATTCAGGAGTATTACAATGGCTTCCGCCGACTGTGGTCAGAATATGATGAGATTAAGTTTGCCACGGTTTTTGCAGCACTTCTACCGGAATTACTTCCATTACAGCAAAGTAGTCATCGGGATCGGCTTCTCATGAAACTTCATCTGGAGTTTGAGACAGTTAGATCGAACTTGATGAGCAGGTCTCCTCTTCCCAACTTGGATGCCTGCCTTCAGGAACTTCTGCGAGAAGAACAACGTCTAGCTACTAAAACTGCTCTGGAACAACAGCGATCTGCTGAGGCTCCGCTTGCCTTTGTTGCTACCACCAGACAACCTCCTCGGGACATCAGTAGAGTTCAGTGCCATAACTGCAAGAAATATGGTCACTGTGCAAATCAATGCAAGGCCAAAATCTGCAGGTATTGTAAGGCCACTGGTCATGTTATTGATGAATGCCGGAAGAAGACTCGCAATTCTTCCTCCCGTAATTCTGTGCAATCTGGCCCTGGTACTTCCACTACTGCCTACACCGTGACCACTCCACGATATGCATCATCCGACTTCAGTGGTTTTCTGCAGTATGATTCATCCTCGCAGCCTGGTTCCTCCTCACAATCTGCATCCCCAGCTGCTCTCACCCCTGAGATGGTAAACCAAATGACTGTCAATGCCTTAGCATCCATGAACATCGCAGGTACTGAGTCCTCTCTTTCTAATACATGGTACTTAGATTCTGGTGCAAGTAACCATATGACCTCTTCACCTGTCAAATTACATAACGTCGTTCCTTACACTGGTCATCTTACTGTTCAAGCTGCCAACGGCGATCATCTTCCCATCACCTCTGTTGGTGATACCCCAGGCCCCTTACCCTTAACCAATGTTTTAGTTTCTCCTCATCTTGCTACCAATTTGGTTTCTGTGGGTCAACTTGTTGAAAATAATTACAATGTCTCATTTTCTTCTACTGGTTGTGTTGTGCATGACCAGGAGTCGGGGGAAGTGATCGCGAGGGGTCCTAAGCGTGGAAGACTTTTTTCCTTGCCAGTGTCTTCATTTAAACAAGATCAAACTTTACATCAGTTATTTTGTTTTTTCATTCAGAATAATTCTCGATTGTGGCATAATAGACTTGGTCATCCGAATGCTTCTACAATGTCTGCTTTATTTCAATCCGGATTAATAAATAAACCTGTTGATTCTACTTCTTTTGAATGTGATACTTGTAAATTGGGAAAGAGTAAAACTTTACCCTTTCCGCACTCTTACACACGGAGCACTACATGTTTTGACTTAATTCACAGTGATGTTTGGGGCATTGCTCCGACTCTTTCACATAGTCATTTCAAGTACTTTGTCACCTTCATTGATAACTACAGCAGATTTACTTGGATTTATTTATTACATTCGAAGTCTGATGTTCTTCATGCATTTACTTTTTTTGTTAACTATGTTGAAAACCAATTCTCTAAATGCATTAAAACTTTGCGCTCGGACTCAGGGGGTGTGAGAACCCGACCCTTAATTTCTTGGTTTAGTGTGGTTTTAATCGTGATTTGGTTTTCTCGATGGGTTTAGTGATTGTTTGGTTGAGTTTTTGAGTTTGAATAGATTTTTCATAACTTTGGAGAGTTTTAAAAGACGTTGACTTTGTTTTGACCCGACCCTTGTAAATTGTATTTTTGTGAGAATTTATTCTTGGTTTCTAAAAAATTCCAAATTTTATTCCTTTTGACCCATTTTGTTGTTACAAACAACTTTCATGTTTTGACCATCTTGAATAAATACTCAGAAATTGCGTTTTTCGAGAAAAAGGGGCAAAAATGACAATTTTCACTAAATCTGTCCATAAATTTCGAAAATTCCAGAAATTGGGGAAAATATACTTTTTGGAAAGTAGTTATTTCAACGAACAACTTTGTCTTCTTCGTCGAACCGATTTGAGGTCCCGAAATGCATGTTTTTAGCCCGGCAAATGTTTTAAGTTGTGGGACCCATCTCCCCTTTGTTATAAAAGGAACCCTTCTTCTCTTCTCTCCTTCCTTGACCTAATCTCTAAGAGAGGAGATGCCCCATCAGCCATGGTTTTTCTCCATCCCTTTCTTGCTTCCTCCATCTCATAGCACCACCAAACAATGCCAAACCAAGATTAGACTCCACCATTTTCATCCTCATCTCAAGAGCTATCCATTGACACCATTTTTGAAGAAAACCAAGCTTTTCAAGATTTCCTTTGAGCAACCTCTTGCTTTTTGAAGAACTTCCAAGTAAGGAATCCTTGTAATCTTTTGGATTTGTGTTTTCCTAGCCTTTAAGAAGCTTTGTTTTGATTATTGGAGGCTTTCCTTTTGTTTTGATTTGGTTTTGCCATTTTAGGGTTCTAAGATGGGTTTCTTTTGGGGGTTTTGTTTAGATTGGTGATTTATAGCTTGGAGAAGTGATTAGTGGTTGATTTGATTAGCGTTGGACCCAAGGCAAGTGGATGAAATGATTTATTTTTCATTGATCATGTTTTATACAAATGTGTAGCTCTCATTAATGATTTTCATTACTTATGCTTTACTTCATGACATGCTTTTATTGAGATTTGAAATACACTCTTTAGTGTATCTTTCTAGTACATTGCTTCCTTGGAAATGATATGTTGATTGTATTAAGTTTTGACTTGTTTCATGTGATGGATTTCTTTTGGGTTGAATGTGAATGGAATGGATGATTTGATGGAAGAATGGATGTAGTTGAATGGGGAATTTGAAGTGTTGAGAATGAAGTTTTGATTGCTTGAAATGGAGGATCTTTTAGCTCACTTTATTACAGGGATCTGACCCTTGAAAATGAGGAGTGTTTGGAGAAAGAAGGGACTGAAAACAGCTTCAGAATTATGTGTCCGCAGTAACGTCGGTCAGCTGTCGGTCAGCCCGTCGGTTAACCGACAGCCAACCGAGGTGGACCGAAACCCTCTCGGTTCCAATTCCAGAGAGCAGATTTCCATCAGAAATCTGTCGGTCAGCTGTCGGCTGACCGAACTCCCTAGTTCGGTCGACCGAGAGCCAACCGACAGATCTTTCGGTTCATTTTCCAGAGAGCAACAAACTTCCTAATGTGTGTAGAGCTGACAGTCAGCGTCGGTCAGCCGTCGGCTAGCCGACATCCCAGTTCGGCTGACCGACAGCCAACCGATGAGCTGACCGACAGCAATTGTATTGTTTTCTTCTTGAGGAACCATAGGGAACTATATTGGAGGAGAGTGAGGAACTGTACAGAAGAAGAAATTCCATCATCATGACTTTGTTGTTTAGGTCTTTTAGATTTGTTAATGTATATAAGGCCCCGGAATGTTTTCAATTCTTAAAGAGTACCAAATGTATGTCGAACCTAACATACGGGACCCTAGTTACATTGATTCAAATCTTGGACTTTCAACACTTGGCCCGGAGAATATGAGAAATCCATTCATGCTTTATTTTGACAGAATTTCATTTGTACACTTTGAATCTCGTGTTTTATGACTAGACTTGCCCGACAGTACTGAAATTCATGTTTTTAGCATTGTTGCTAGCTCGTACATGCCCGACCTATACAGATGTGCTTTTGTCCTTATGAGCATCTCGTCCCGTCATATGTATTTATTTGACCTGATTTCTTGTACATGATTCATAAGCCAAAACCTTGAGGTAAGATGGGGCCAGAGCTTTGTAGTGCGAGCCCATGAACCAAAAGGATTATTATTTTGAGAACAAAACCTTGAGGTAAGATGGGGCCAGAGCTTTGTAGTGCGAGCCCATGAGCCAAAAGGATTATTATTTTGAGAATAAAACCTTGAGGCAATATGGGGCCAGAGCTTTGTAGTGCGAGCCCATGAGCCAAAAAGAGAACATGCATACATGTACTTGTTTTAATTACTTGCATATAACCTATGAGTCGGCACCACTAAGCTTGGATACCTTGTTAGTCTGATCCACTGACTAGGTGATCCCCCTCTTGTCTTGCCAACTGCAGTTTGGGTCCTGATACCGCAGATTGCTACTGTGGTTCCTGATGCCCGGCTCGCTACCGTGGTCATGTCTAGTATATAGTATATATGTATATGTATTTCGTTGTTCCTCCTCACTTCGGTGACTGAGGTCAACGCCTTGATATGCTTGCTCTATCACTTCGGTGATAGAGGATTTAGCTTTGTGTGGTTGCCATCTTGATAGTTCCCGATCCTTGATACCCGTCCTACTTTATATTGATCACGTCTTTTCTTAATCAATGTGCACTATTTATACATGCTTTAAATGAGTTCCAGATTTGTAAAATGTTTACTATTTATACATGCTTTAAATGAGTTCCAGATTTGTAAAATGTTTACTGTTTATACATGCTTTAAATGAGTTCCAGATTTGTAAAATGTTTACTGTTTATACATGCTTTAAATGAGTTCCAGATTTGTGAAATGTTCATGTTTTATACATGCTTTAAAGGAATACATGTTTTGTCAAATATTTATGTTTCATATCCGTTTTATATGAATATAGGATTTTGCCAAGAGATTCCTGATTTCCTATGCATTGTAATTATGTACAATTTTGATCAGACAGCATGATTTATTACATGTTTTATCGTTCAGTATATTGTTGCATCTATTCACCCACCTGCCAGACCGTCGTGTCTGACCCACTACTTTGGTACTCAGGTTCAGATTTCTTCACCCGAGATGAGTGTACGTGTTGGCGGTGGAGCCATGAGCTTACAGGTTGTTTGTCGGCTATGTCATGTAGACATTGAGTTTGACATCGGTATTACGTCACATATGGGTAGTAATCATTAGCTTGTTTTCTTGTATGGCTTCTATTAGCCTTTTCTTGGGATTTGTAATCAATACACATTGTTATTTGTAACTTGAACATATATGGGAATGTAATATCCTGTTACTGTCAGCTCTGTACTTTTATTGTGATAGTTTATTCCAGTCTGAGATGGATCATTGATAAGATGATTATATGCTTGGGTTGAGTGCGGTGCGGAATCCAATGGCCACGGACTCCGAGTCGCAACACCATAAAAGCTTCCGCTAAATATTCAGAGTGTGTTGAAATTTGTAATCCTCACACACGCGGATCTTGGGAGAAACATAATTATAACACTCAATTCACGGACCCCGGGTTTGGGGTCGTGACAGGGGGGGAGTATGTTTCCAAGGATTTTCAATCCTTTTTAAACAATAAAGGAATCATTTCTCAACGTACCTGTCCGTACACTCCACAACAAAATGGAGTCGCGGAACGGAAAAACAGACATCTTCTAGATGTCACTAGAACTCTTCTGATTGAATCATCCGTTCCCCCTCGTTTTTGGACTGAAGCTCTCACTACGGCTGTCTATCTCATTAACCGCCTTCCATCACCTACCATTGCTCATTTAACGCCTCATTTTAAATTGTTTGGTCATCATCCGGTGTTTGATCACCTATATACCTTTGGCTGTGTTTGCTTCGTTCATCTACCTCCCACCAAAAGAACGAAACTAACAGAACAATCTCGCAGGTGTGCTTTTTTAGGGTATGCCACTAATCAAAAAGGTTTTGTTTGTTATGATCCCAATGGTCGTCGTATCAGGGTTTCTAGAAATGTTATTTTCTTTGAAAATCAATATTTCTTCCAAACTCACCTGGACTGTCCACATCCCTCTTCACCAGCTCTCTTACCAGGCTTTTCAGATCAAACTTCTGTTACTAGGTTTAATCCTGCTTTCGTATACCACCGACGGGAGAAACCTTCCACTGCAGATGGCCCTTCCCCTGATCCTCCATCGACGAATGGTTCCACGCCTACTCCTGTCTTACGTCGTTCCTCCAGAAATTCTAGACCGCCTGAGCGGTATGGCTTTACTCATACTTCTTTGATGACCACTCTATCTTCTATCTCTATCCCAAGTTCTTATTTGCAGGCTGTCCAACAAAATTGCTGGAACCAGGCCATGAAGGAGGAATTAGATGCATTGGATCTGAATCACACATGGGATGTTGTGGAGTGTCCTTCAGCAGTTAAGCCCATTGGTTGCAAATGGATCTATTCGATCAAACTTAAATCTGATGGGTCCTTGGATAGACACAAAGCTAGACTTGTGGCACTCGGAAACAGACAGGAGTATGGCATTGACTACGAGGAGACGTTTGCACCTGTGGCAAAGATGACATCTGTGAGGTTACTTCTCGCCATCGCTGCATCCCAGTCTTGGCCGTTATACCAAATGGATGTCAAAAATGCATTTCTCCATGGGGATTTGCAAGAAGAAGTCTATATGCGTATACCACAAGGTGTTACCTCTCCCTCCAAGAGGTCCGTCTGTCGGCTGCGGAAATCACTTTATAGTCTAAAGCAAGCTCCTCGGGCATGGTTCGAAACCTTCCGGGGTCGCTTATGCGACAGTGGCTTTACTCAGAGCCCTTATGATCCATCTCTTTTTCTATGCCACATATCTACAGGAGTTACTGTGCTGTTGGTGTATGTTGACGATATTATTATCACTGGCACGGATGATGATATGATTAAATCTCTCCAGGATTCTCTCCGGAATCACTTTCATATGAAGGATTTGGGTCCTTTGCATTATTTCTTGGGCTTAGAGGTGCATCAATCTCCCAAAGGTCTCTTTGTTAATCAACACAAATACACATCAGACCTTATCGAGTTGGCTGACCTCCATGATTCTTCGCCTGTTGATACACCTATCGAGGTAAATCTCAAGCTCAGTAAAGATGATGGCGACCTTCTTCCTGATCCTCATACATACCGGCGCCTGGTGGGGAGTCTTGTCTATCTCACTATCACTAGACCTGACATATCCTTTGCTGTTAATCTTGTGAGTCAATTCATGACCGCTCCTCGACACCTTCATTTGGCAGCTGTGAAGCGCATTATTCGTTATCTGATAAGAACTGTCCCTCGTGGTTTATATTATCCAAAGGATAATCCTCTTCATCTGACTGCTTATGCGGATGATGACTGGGCAGGCTGTCAAGACACGCGTCGTTCTACTACTGGTTGGTGTATGTACCTGGGCAATTCGCTCATTTCTTGGAAATGCAAGAAACAAGAACGTGTGTCCCGATCTTCCACGGAAGCTGAATATAGGGCGATGTCTTCTGCTTGTTCTGAAGTCTTATGGCTACGGGGTATTTTGTCGGAACTTGGGTTCCCTCAAACCTCTCCTACTCCATTGCATGCCGACAATACTGGGGCTATTCGAATCACTGAAAATCCCGTCTTCCATGAACATACTAAACATATCGAAGTTGATTGTCACTTTATTCGGGATGAATACACGCGGGATGTCATTAGTCTACCTCATGTCCCTACAGAGTTTCAATTTGCAGATATCTTCACAAAGGGACTTCCTCGGCCTCGACATCAATTTCTTGTTTCCAAATTGCTGCTTTATGACTCCCCCGCATCAATTTGAGGGGGGGTGTCAATCCAAGCCCAGGCCCATTTTGGGCCCAGTCTTCATGTATTACTTAGTCAATTACACATGTACATTCTTAGTTTGTAAATCAGTTATTTAGGCTTGTAATCAGGGCATTCAGCCCTATAGATAAGCTTAATGGCTTGTAATCAGGGATTTCATCCCCTTTATAAGAGAACAACAGACAACCCTAAATGGGACGGTGTTTTGCATATTTCTCCATTCCACATTCAATCTCTCCAAAATGTCACTCGTGCCGGTTCCGAATTTTTTCGGGGGCCGGTTCCCATTCCGGGCAGTTTTCGGGCCTAAGTGTTGGAAAATCCGACGTTCACGCCTCTAATTATCTAACCGGGAGTCATATTTGCGAGCCGTCGGTTCCTACAGTTCACTCTACCCTCGAGCGAGGTGCTCGTGCCGGTTCCCGATTCTTCCGGGAACCTTTTGTTGTTCCAGACCCCCGGCGTGCCGTTTTCGAGCATAAGTGTCGGAAAATCCGACGTTTTCGCCTCTAGAACTCTAAAAGGGAGTCCTATCTACGAACCGTCAGTTCCTAAAACTCACTCTACCCTCGAGCGAGGCGCTCGTGCCGGTTTCCGATTTTTCCGGGGGACGGTTCCCGTTCTGGACCCCCGGCGGGCCGTTTTCGAGCCTAAGTGTTAGAAAATCGTCGATTTTCGCGTCTAATTCTCTAACCGGGAGTCCTATCAGCGAACCCTCAATTCCAACAAGTCACTCTACCCACCAGCGAGGTGCTCGTCCCGGTTCTGAATTTTTCCAGGGGCCGGTTCCCATTCCGGACCCCCGACGGGCCGTTTTCGAGCCAAAGTGTTGGAAAATCCGATGTTTTCGCCTCTAATTCTCTACCCGGGTGTCCTATCAGCGAACCGTCAGTTCCAACAAGTCACTCTACCCACCAGCGAGGTACTCGTGCCGGTTCTGAATTTTTCCGTTGGCCAGTTCCCATTCCGGACCCCCGACGGGCCGTTTTTGAGCCTAAGTGTTGGAAAATCCGACGTTTACGCCTCTAATTATCTAACCGGGAGTCATATGTGCGAACCGTCAGTTCCTACAAGTCACTCTACCCTCGAGCGAGGTGCTCGTGCCGGTTACCGATTTTTCCGGGGGCCGTTTCCAATTCAGGACCCCGGGCGGGCCGTTTTCGAGCCTAGGTGTTGGAAAATCCGATGTTTACGCCTCTAATTCTCTAACCGGGAGTCCAACCAGCGAACCGTCAGTTCCAACAAGCCACTCTACCCTCCAGCGAGGTGCTCGTGCCGGTTCCAAATTTTTCCGGGGGCCGGTTCCAACTCCGTACCCCCGACGGGCCGTTTTCGAGCCTAAGTGTTGGAAAATCCGACGTTTACGCCTCTAATTATCTAACCGGGAGTCCAACCAGCGAACCGTCAGTTCCAACAAGTCACTCTACCCTCCAGCGAGGTGCTCGTGCCGGTTCCGAATTTTTCCGGGGGCCGGTTCCAACTCCGGACCCCCGACGGGCCGTTTTCGAGCCTAAGTGTTGGAAAATCCGACGTTTACGCCTCTAATTATCTAACCGGGAGTGATATGTGCGAACCGTCAATTCCTACAAGTCACTCTACCCTCGAGCGAGGTTCTCGTGCTAGTTCCCAATTTTTCCGGGGGCCGTTTCCAATTCCGGACCCCCGACGGGCCGTTTTCGAGCCTAAGTGTTGGAAAATCCGACGTTTACGCCTCTAATTATCTAACCGGGAGTCATATCTATGAACCGTCAGTTCGTACAAGTCACTCTACCCTCGAGCGAGGTGCTGGTACCGGTTCCTGATTTTTCCGGGGGCCATTTCCAATTCCGAACCCCCGGCGGGCCGTTTTCGAGCCTAAGTGTTGGAAATCGGATGTTTTCGCCTCTAATTCTCTAACCGGGAGTCCTATCTGCGAACGGTCAGTTCCAATGAGTCACTCTACCCTCCAGCGAGGTGCTCATGCCGGTTTCGAATTTTTCCGGGGGCCGGTTCCCATTCCGGACCCCCGACGGGCCGTTTTCGGGCCTAAGTGTTGGAAAATCCGACGTTTACGCCTCTAATTATCTAACCGGGAGTCATATCTGCGAACCGTTAGTTCCTACAAGTCACTCTACCCTCGAGCGAGGTGCTCGTGCCGGTTCTCGATTTTTTCGGGAGCCTTTTCAAGTTCCGGACCCCCGGCGGGCCGTTTTCGAGCCTAAGTGTTGGAAAATCCGATGTTTACGCCTCTAATTCTCTCACCGGGAGTCATATTTGCTAACCGTCAGTTCCAACAAGTCACTCTACCCTCGAGCGAGGTGCTCGTGCCCTTTCCCGATTTTTCCTGGGGCCGTTTCCAATTCCGGACCCCCGGCGGGCCGTTTTCGAGCCTAAGTGTTGGAAAATTCAAAGTTTTCGCCTCTAATTCTCTAACCGGAAGTCCTATCAGTGAACCGTCAGTTCCTACAAGTCACTCTACCCTCGAACGAGGTGCTCGTACCGGTTCCCGATTTTTCCTGGAACCTTTTCCAGTTTCGGACCCCCGGAGGGCCGTTTTCGAGCCTAAGTGTTGGAAAATCCGATGTTTACCCCTCTAATTCTCTAACTGGGAGTCATATCTGCTAACTGTCAGTTCCTACAAGTCACTCTACCCTCGAACGAGCTGGTCCTGCCGGTTCCCAATTTTTTCGGGGGCCGTTTCCAATTCCAGACCCCCGACGGGCCGTTTTCGAGCCTAAGTGTTGGAAAATCCGACGTTTACGCCTCTAATTATCTAACCGGGGGTCATATATGCGAACCGTCAGTTCCAACAAGTCAATCTACCCTCGAGCGAGGTGCTCATACCGGTTCCCAATTTTTTCGGGGGCCGTTTCCAATTCCGGACCCCCGGCGGGCCGTTTTCGAGCCTAAGTATTGGAAGATCGGATGTTTTCGCCTCTAATTTTTTAACCGGGAGTCCTATCAGCGAACGGTCAGTTCCAACAAGTCACTCTACCCTCCAGCGAGGTGCTCGTGCTAGTTCCTAATTTTTCCGGGGGCCGGTTCCCATTCCGGACCCCCGTCGGGCCGTTTTCGAGCCTAAGTGTTGGAAAATCCGACGTTTATGCCTCTAATTCTCTAACCGGGAGTCATATCTGCGAACCATCAGTTGCTACAAGTCACTCTACCCACGAGCGAGGTGCTCGTGCCGGTTCCCGATTTTTTCGAGGGCCGTTTCCCGTTCCGGACCCCCGGCGGGCCGTTTTCGAGCCTAAGTGATAGTTGGTTTTACATCAAGAGCATGCCCTTCCAAAACTTTTACATTAGAACTAGGTATCTCACAAGTGACAGTTGGTGAGCTTGGAGCTATATCCATTGGTTCAGGTCCTATTAAGCAGATAAAATATGAACCCCTTTGGTAATGGATCACAATTGCTTTTTGGGTTCTCTAATCTATTAGTTTTTTGGGTTCTCTCAGGTGGGACTCATCCTTGATTTTTCACACAGTCAATCTACAACACTAGATGACTAATGCATGAGTCTAGTCCTAGGAAAATTAAATATGAATATGGTATCAAATTGTGACATGATCAAGGCAAACAAGCAAGACCTACATCTGTAAATGATTCAATTGTATATGATAACCTGTGTGCACTAACACATTTAAATCTTGCTGATCATCCATACTTCATGCAACAGTGCAGTCCAAATTACCAAGAAAGTGAGGATGATTATTGTTATATATTCAAAACAAAAAAAGGGTTGTCTACCTGCCCTTAAGAGCATCCATCATGATCTCCAGTAGCTGTGCCATCACCAGCAGAAGTGGTCCCTCCCGTGATGTCGAAATAGGTGGTCGGATCTATCCCTGCCGCAGCTGCCAACTGTTGAACAAGGGCCTCAAGTGCAGCATGCTTCCTGTCCTGCTCAGCCTGCTTCCTGTCCTGCTCAGCCTGCCTCCTGTCCTGCTCAGCCTGCCTCTTAGCTTGCTCAGCTAGCTGCTCCCGCAGGGCGATCACCTCAGGATCCGGTGCCCGAGACTGTGTGGAACATGCAGAGGTCCTAGTGTATATCCCATACCCTTTTAAATATCCCGACCTCTTTCCAAGCACATCAACAGCAATCTGTTCCTCAGTCATCGGAGCTGTGACAGAGGGCTGCGACTGCCCATCAGTCCGCTGCACCAAGGCCTCCTGCCATTTAAATCAATAAGGGATTTAGAATGCTTTTATGGCATTATTGATCATAATTGAATTAATAGCATACGTACATGTCTCTGCTGAGCCACCTCATTTACCCACTCATTACTTTTTTCTCTATAGTGGGTGTCGCGGAAGAACTGAGTAATAGGCAACGCTTGACCGGCATTCTGTGCCATATGTCATTTGAAATGGCTTTGTATTAGATATGAACCCAGCTACATATTGATAAATTAATAAACTTAATCAAGTTTCTTCATATGAATATAATTAGTACCATCAGAGATATCCTCGATGCAAATGACCTAGAGCCACTAGTATGATTATATGGCAGCTTGGCTCGACTCTCTTGAGCTTTTTTCGACTTCGACTGCATAGAAAAACAATAATACAGTAGCAATCATTTATAAAATCATTACCAATAGAATTATGTTGCCATATAATTAATAGTTGTAGATAACATCCCAAAGTTACCTTCCAGGCTGGTGATTCCCAGCACTGTGAGACCATCAACTGCCAATCAGCCGGATCACAACCCCCCGCCGGGTGGTCCTGGGGTCGGGGAACCCCCTGCTCCAACAACTTGAGATAGTGACTATGCAGCTCATACTTCCAACTCCTATACAAAACCCCGCATTGGCGGTCAATGTCCGCCCTGAGCTGCATATCGCCCTCGTAGTCCCCGATATCAAAAATTTGCTGCAATTAGGGGAGAGCCATATAAAGATTAGTCATAACAAACTATAATATATTAAGCTGCAATTGGTGTCAGACAAGCATCCAGTCATAAAACTTCATCGGATCAAAATTTGAGTCTACATTTTTATGAAAGTAGCTCTCAACTTCATCGGAATTTAAATTTTTTTTATTGAAATGGTAAGTCAGATATTCTCAAGAGCAAACTTATAATATAGTCATACAACAACTATCATAGATTTTCTCCAACATTCACAAAATACTTTATAAGCCAATTTCATGCATGTCACATACCCAACATCATCTCTAAGAGTGTATCAAAATGAAATTCATAAGTATCAACATCCCATATAATCCTATTACAAGACATACAAAAAATTAGATGAAAATAAAATAAGCAAATCATGATTGAGAGAAGACATTTGCAATAGCTTCTGTGAAATTCCAAGTAACAGCACATAAAAGTTCGCATGTTTGTGCCAAGATTTAGCTATCAAAATGATGTTTCTTCAAGATGGGAACATCCATGGTGAGCATAGTATTTCAAATTATTTTTACTATGAAAGATAATGATTCCTATATCAATTAAACAATGAGGATAGCAATTTCAATAACTTTGCAGAGATCCAAATACAAGTTAGCTCAGAGAAAGCAATAACAAAAACATTAATACACAAAACTTAACCACCCCAAGTAAAATAACAACAGCACCCTACCCCAAACAACTAATAATACTGATGATTTAAATACTTCTCTGTCATCCAAAAACCAAATCTAATCCATCCAGTAAAAAATCAAATGACAAGAAAAACCACCCCTAATTGATATCCTTATTCATGGCATTAGATTAGATTGTGGCTAAGAAAACGCCCCAAATTCCTACCTGCATTCATCAACTAACCAAAATTCTAAGACCCATAATTAGTTTGAGATGAAACCTAAATACATGAAGAGATTGAAAGTCAATTGAGCAAAAGAGTTAATACCAAGAACTTGCTTGAGCAGAAAACCAATTCCCACACTCGAATAGCTGGAGCGCGAGAGAGAGAGAGAGAGGGCAACTGAGAAGGAGAGCGGGAAAGAGCCTTATGGGTGAACATCAAGTGGACTCCAATATGGGTGAACACTATGCATAAGTTGTGCATGGGATATTTTTCCTACCCTTGGTCCTTGTTACGAGAGAAAGCTAGAGGGATATGGAGACCAAAGGGGTGTGGAAGAGAAGGTGGTGTTAGAGTAAGGTTGATAAAAATTGAAATACTCTAAAAAAAATTGAAATAGAAATTGATTTGAGTTCCAAAATTGGTTGATATTTCTCATTGAAGTTTACCTGAACTGCAGCAATGACGGCAAGCTTGATCGCACTGTCAAGCTTCTTCCATCCATGGGGCTTGACTGGGGCAACCTCTCTAATGGCTAACCCAAGATGGTTAACCAGTGATGGGGCATGTTCCCCTTCTGGCCTATGACTAGAGATGGGGATCGGGACTGGGATGTTATGACCCAGCTGTCTCCTCAGCTTTGTCACATTCTTCCCTCGCGTAGCACCCCTTACATGGCTCGGAACCTCTGAGACTGGGGCTGATGCTGGTAAGATGAAAGTGATAAATGAGTTAGTGAACACAAATCATTAAATTGAGGTGAACCATTCTGAATCTTAAAAGGTCATAATTTTCTCACCTACGCTGCTCCCGACTATATGAGGACTCGTCGAAGCTGGGACGGCTGAGGCTTGGTCGGCGAGGGCTGTGTGGTCAGAGGCTGAATCGGCAGAGGCTGGGGGGCTGCCAAATCAGGGGTGCTCCCTGGTCATCCAGACCGTGCAACTAGAAGAGCAGCCGGCGGAGGCTGTGTCGAGGCCTCAGGTGTCACCGTAAGTGAAGCTGCGATCCTCCGAGCACGTTTCACCCTACTTTCCCGAGGCATATCTGCAATCTGGCATAACGCAACGTGACAAGGAAAATAAATAATTATTAGCAAAAATCAATAATATTAGTAAAGTGAATGTCAACAATTTACATTAAATGAAAATGGAAATCATTTTAGCATGAGTGTCACCGTCAAAACTAATATTTTGAAGTAAACGTCATAGACATTCACAGAAAGATTACCTCATCCAATTGAGACCAAAATGTCTCGCCATCTACATCATCTTCGCGGGGAATGTAGTTCTCATCCTTATCATTCACACTAACAAATCTCTTTCCCTTCTCGTTTGTCCCTTTAGCCAAACCAAATATAGTACATGTGGTCAGCGGGAGCCCTAGAGATGCAAGTCTTTCTGCATTCTGCTTAATTGTCTTTTTTCTCTTTAATAAATAATTGGATGCTTGCACTTGACGGGACAACTCTCCTGGTTTGACCCATTTTTTCCCTCCGTTTGGCATCTTTTGCAACTATGATATATAGAAGTAAGAATAAAATGTGAAATGTAGAAATGTCTTATCCATATATGAACAAATCATAAGAGAAAATGAAATTGAAGACAATGTCATTATGTAAGACAAGATTTTTATTAATTTACTTAATCGTTACATATGCAAAACCTGAAACAAACACTACATGTCATATTCCATGTCATCATCTTCCTGACTATGAACATCATTTTCTTCTTCATCTTCGTACTCCGCCAGTGTTTCATCCTCGTCTTGGCCATCCACGTCTGCTGACTCATCACTAAGAACGATCTCAGGATCTAGATCATCCCTAGAGTATTGGACACTAGTACCATCGACAAGAACTGGGACAACAAATGTCGTTTCGTGTTGCTGAAATGCATCATTAGGCACATCGTCGTCGTCATCGTCGTCATCCCGCTTAGCGGGTACATCCCATACTCCCCGATGCTTGACCCGCTCTACGACTCTCCAATTTTTTCCTTTGCTAGTGTCATTGACGTAGAAGACTTGTGTCACCTGACTTGGTCGGACAAATGGATCATCCGTACACCAACGACCTGTGATATCAATGCTTGTAACATGGTCTTCGATGTTTATCTTGTGCTTGGTACTAGTGTTGTACCATTCACATTCAAATAAGACCACCTTACCCCCGTGCCGATAGGACAGTTCCCAGACTTTGCAGATGTAGCCATAGTAGTCATGCTTCACCCCTTGGTATTCCCCTTCCACGACCAATCCACTACTCTGGCTCCTACGGCATTTCTCACGGTCTTTAGTGTGGTATCGAACGCAATTGCAATCACATCCTTGATAAAAATTCACTAGGGATCTAGGGCCATTTGCTAATGACCACATCTCATCAAATGCTTTTGGTGACCCTAGAGTTCGCAATTGATTAATCTACATAAGCAGATTAAGACAAATGTATTAGACTAATGTTATTTCAAGTGCAATCCAATAATATGTAGCAATTAAAATGATGATATTTCATATGTCTTACACGCTGTTTGAACCATGATGCAAATTCTTTTTGCTGTATTTGACCGACATCTCCAGTTCTTTGATTTTGCACTAAATGCTTGTGTTCCCTACTCAAGATAGCTTTAAGAGTAGAGAATGAATAAAGGAGTTAATAAGCAATGCAAGAATAATCTACTAGATTGAAGCACATACTTTAGATAGGGCTCCACCTCGGGGCAATTATTCAACACAAACCATTGAGCCATGTCACGCATTCTTTGAGAAGGATCATGTGCTCTTGGCATCGGTCCGATGGGACGGACGGTTTGTGTGAATACCGACATCCCCAGGCCACGTTCGTCACCATCATCATAGCGCTCTACTCGATCAGTCTGCCTTAAATACATTGATCAAAAAGTGAGGCACTCTTTAACAATGTAAGCCTCAGCGATCGAACCTTCAGGCCGAGCTCGGTTGCGAACGTACCCTTTTAGGGTCTTCAGAAACCTTTAGATAGCCAATGATAACAATTACGATTTTCAATGCAAGGCAGTTAGTTGCACTAATACATAAATAACTAATCAATGGTCATCAACTATTACCTTTCTATCGGGTACATCCACCGATACTGCACCGGTCCACCAAGCATGATCTCGCGTGGCAAATGAACCGATAGATGAACCATCACATCAAAGAAAGCAGGAGGAAAAATCCTCTCCAACTTGCACAATATCAAAATTGTCTGCTCCTCCAATTTTTTCAAATCATCGTGTCTCTGTGTTTTCGAGCAAAGGTCTTGGAAAAAGCTGCCTAACTCAAACAATGTTGTATAGATATCCTTATTAAAAAAGCCGCGCATGCCAATAGGAAGGATGCATTGTATAAGGATGTGGCAATCATGGCTCTTTAAACTAGCTAATTTATCATTTTTCGAGGTTACACACCTCGAAAGGTTCGCCACATAGCCGTCTGGGTATTTGATCGACTTCAAGAATTCATAAAATCCATCTCTATGTTTTGTTTCCAAAGTGTAAGAGGCATGCAGCTTCGCGCTGGATCCATTGCCCCTCTCTACTAGATGCAACTCTGGCCTGATGCCCATATTTTTCAAATCCTTACGTGCTTTCTCGGTGTCCTTGTTTTTGCCCTTTATGCCCAAAATTGTTCCAACCAAAGCTACACAGTTGTTCTTCTCAATATGCATAGGATCAAGGTTGTGCCGGAGTTTTTTGCACTTCCAGTAGGGCCATTCAAATAGGTTGCTTTTCTTTGTCCAATTAAGTTCTCCGGAGTCACACGGTCTTTTGTTATTCTTGCCAAACTTGACCGGCGCAAGTTCTTCTAGGTGGTCTAGTACCTTTTGCCCCAGTAAATCCAAAGAATTCTTTTCACGCTCAAGCTAACCGTTGAAGGCCTTGCTTCTACGCCATTGGTGGTTCAGTTCCAAGTATTTTCGATGGCTAATGTACCCAATCTTATCTTTCAATTTCACCCCTAACGAGCTATCCTTACGTGAGGGGCAAGCATTATAACCTTTTGTGCTCCACCCAGACAAGTTACCATACGCAGGAAAGTCATTTATCGTCCACATTACAGCCACATGCATTTGAAAGGTCTGTTTAGTGGAGGCATCATAAGTCGGTACACCATGATCCAACAACTCCTTCAACTCATCAACCAAGGGCCTAAGATATACATCGATATCGTTTCCCGGTGAGCTTGGTCCTGGAATAAGTAATGACATCATCAAAAATGGCTCCTTCATGCACATCCATGGTGGCAAATTATAGGGCATAAGTATGACAGGCCACATGCTATAAGAGGTGCTCATGTTACCGAAAGGATTGAATCCATCGGTGGCTAACCCCAGCCTCACATTACGTGTCTCTTGGGCAAACTCTGGATATTTCTTATCAAATTCCTTCCATTCCACTGAATCAGCCGGATGCCGCGCTATCCCATCGTCAACGCGCTTATCACTGTGCCATCTCATCTCTATGGCTGTCTTCCTTGACATATACAATCTGCGTAACCTCGGTGTCAATGGGAAGTAACGGAGCACCTTATGAGGGATCTTCTTTCGCTTGCCATCATTGACCTTGTACCTAGGCTCTTCACATTCTGGACATTTATCCAATTGAGCATTCTCCTTCCAGTACAACACACAATTGTGTTTACAGGCATTTATGTTCTTGTATCCCATGCCCAAGTCACATAATAATTTCTTCGCCTCGTAAACTGAGGCCGGCACCACATGACCTTCAGGTAAGAAGTCCTTAAAAATCTGCAGAACCTTGTCAAATGACTTGTTACTACACCCACTTTCTACCTTCACATGCAATATCTTGATGACAAACGATAACAGAGTATCTGAGCTTTTGCATCCTGGGTACAGGCCACGCTGTGAAGCCTTCAACAAATTTTCAAAATCATGCACGTCATCCCTCTCTTGAGTATCTTCCTCCAAGTAAGTTCCCCTACGATGGTCCTCTAACAACTCATCATATTCATCTTGATTCTCTTCCGATTCATCATCACTCTCATCTGAATCATCGGGTTGAACTATAGGTTCCCCGTGAAATATCCACCGTAGGTATGTGACCATCATTCCATGAATGTGCAAATGACTTCTCACGGTTGCATAGTCCTGCTTTCGATAGTTACAGCAATCGTTACATGGACAGTTAATCTGCCCCGCCCCGCCCGAATTCGCCTTTGCAAAATCAATAAATGAGATCACCCCAGCTATGTACTTCGCACTAAATCGGTTCTGATAACGTAATATCCAACTCCTGTCCATATCTGACCTAATCACAAGTAATTAGGAATTAGAAATAGAATCTGCTCACCAAGTCACATCATGTAATGTAAGTGGAGAATTGCAGTCACCCATGATAGGCATCTATCTTGAAATATGAATCTGTTATTATCTGTTTTCAGCTTAATTCACATGTTTTCTTTCTCTATAAATATCTATTTGATTTTAGGATGTGGTAAAGTTCTGATTTCAACGTCTATTAAAATCTTTAAAATTGACAAATAACTCATCTTCATTGAGTAAAAGTGGACTCTACTCCAAACATTTACTTCACAATAAGCATCCAAATGTAGTGAAGTAGTCTACTTTAACTTCAACCTAGTTCTCCTCATGTGAAATCCACTTCATTTTACTCCACCTCTCGTTTATCCAAACAAGGCTAACTTTGGAACTTCACTAGTAAAGTGGAGTGAAGTAAAGCCTCCAATTTTAAGACAAATCATGATATCAAAAGCAAATATTTTCAAAATTCCATCCTTTTAAAATAAAAAAGTCAAAAGACAACCTCCTTTCTCAATTAAAGGATAAAAAAACCCAGAAAATATCATCACAACTTACTTATATTTTATTCTTTCACCTTCTGAGGCTTTACTTCACTTCATTCTTTCACAAGCAAGCATTCGAGTCCCAACAGGGTCAAAAGCTTGGATCCTTTTTACAGCATGGAACTGTTACATCCATGTATAAGCCTGTATAGTTGTAAGGGTCACAATCCTGTGGGGTTTTAGTTAGGTCCTTTTTTATTTTATTTTGTTAATACATTTATGTTATGTAAACCAATAAAACAATGTTAACATAATACACAGCACACCATGTGATAAAGGATTTTAATTATTTTTGAGTCCCCTAAATTTAAGATCCGAGACCAAATGTCCTAACGAGCATTGAATAGCCAAATCAGCACGCCCCATTTAATAAGCAGGTAGGCTCGGATTGGAGCTTTAGGCCCGGACTTTCAATGGTAAAAATTTGACCTTCCTGTTCATGGGTTTGGAATCCAGGTAGTGGAGGTAGTGTGGAGCAGCTGATGAAAAATTGCCAGACAATGAGACAGCTGCTCTAGTACCAACTAATGATTTCAGCAAATAATTTAACAACAGTTTACATAGCTACAGATCAAAATAAATTTCAAAAAAACCTCCAATAGCATCTCTAGGATAACAGAACACCTAATTAAGTGTGTTCATGGAGCATGATTATCTACATTCTGGAGGAAGTTTGTTTGGATTTTTCACCCTCTTGTAATGATCAAACATGGGACATTCATTATCATCATCAACCCTTGTTGTCGCAACTATGTTGGGAATTGGGATCAGCTAAGACATTGAAATGGAAACAAAAGATCCAGAAAAGGATATGGAAGAATAAGATTGCATAAAAATAAATAATAACAATGACATAACCACAGAGCCAACTCAGCATTTCCGCTAATAAGCTTGATGCCCAAGCACAATCCTAAAACCACGACAAACATAACATATATGGGTCCATGGAAAATGAGTGAGACATGGGCGTAGTTGAAAAGTGTAAAATCATTTGAGTAAGATCCATACTCGATTCACAAATCACAACTGAGAAGGTCGATTCTTTTTTAGTCCTAACTATAACTTCCTCACCAATAATTATTTAAAAAAAAAAATAAGACACCATCTTCTTTCTTTCTCTCTGTATACATAAATGTACGCAGAAGGTCATATGTTTATCTTCTTGTTCTAAAGTACTTCTCATCTTATTCTCTCTTTTCCTTTCATTTTCTGTTTTTTTTTTTCTTGAATCACAAATTAGTTGTAGGCCATTGGGTCTTTGTAAATTGGAAGTTCAAGGAGTATCTTTGCTATATTTTCTTCTTTACAGAGAAAAACAAGGAAGAAAAATAAAAACCAAGCTTTGAGATGCCTGTACTTTTGAGAGCATAGGGAAAGTTACATTTAGCTTTTCTTGAAAAAAAAGAGCAAAAAAGAAAAGAAAATTGTAATGGGTCGTGGTTAGGCCTATAATTTATACACCATTTCTGTTGAGGCACATCTCAAGGCCTAGTCCAATTTCAACTATAAATGAGAGAGGCTGGTCATGGGCCAGGCCTAACATTTTTACAGCTCTAAAAAGGTAACAGAGTGGGTAGTCACAAAAGAAATGTTAATGTTACTAGTAAAAAGCATACAGTTAAAACATAGGAAAAAGCATGGGAAAACCAAGAGTAAGTTGAAAGCTAGTGAGAGAAGTACATTGTCCTAAGTAAGAAGTTAAAAGAGATGAATAGAATAGAATATACATGGATGGACATTTAGACAATAAATTACACAATTATGGGCCAAACAAGTCCAACCATTCCATGCCATTGATATTGTGGCAATTTTCAGGTATAATAAAGAAATCCTGGGGTGTATTCTCCACACCAAATTCTTTCTTCAACTCTTTTTTTTTCCTTTATGGATTTCTCTCTTCTGCTTTAGCCTCTTTTGGATATGAGAAACTAGGCGGAGAAGACAAGCGCAGAGAACTGTCTAAGTAGAAAATTTTTAAGTGTGGACTTCTCTGCTGTTTTGGTTCTCATCTTTCATCTTGTTATTAGTGTTTCCTATTTGTGCTTTTATTAAGTTGGTTGAACCCAGAATGATTTTATTGTATTTTGGGTGGGATTAGATCACAACCCATTTCAATATTGGTGATCCAGAAGATAGGAGAAGAAGTTATGATAAATTTGAGGTTTCTGAAGTGGGTCGATCTAGGAATGGCTTAATTTTCTGTTTGATTGGATTTAGATTTCAATACATTTGACATAAGTTTTTGGTGGATTACAACTGGATGCCTGGAATCTCATGTAACCAAATCAAAACACACATACTGAAGAACAATCCAATCCAATCCAATCATTCAACCATTCCCTGGAATCTCATGCAACCAAATCAAAACACACATACTAAAGAACAAAAAAAAAAAAAAAAAATACAACTCAAGAACAAAGCAAACTGAAATACCTTTTTTGATTCTCTGTTACAGAAAAGCGCAAATGCTTCTGGAGAAGACAACCCCAAAAGGAGTCGACCCTATGCTGCGTCTAGAGAAACGACCGGAAAAGGGGAACAACTCGTGCTGGCTTTGGAGAAGACGACCGGAAAAGGGGGCACCTGAGCGAGAGATGGGTTTGCGCCTGATAACAGAGGTGGGTTTTTGGAGACGGAGAGAGCGAGAGACAGAGAGCAGAGAGAGACTGACAGCGAGAGAGAGAAGAGAGAGACCGAGAGACAGAGAGCAGAGGGAGAGAGACCGAGAGACAGAGAGCAGAGGGAGATTGAGAGAGAGAGAGAGAGAGAGAGAGAGAGAGAGAGAGAGAGAGAGAGAGAGCAGGAGGACCGAGACTAAGAGCGAGAGAGAGAGACCGAGTGAGCGAGAGAGAGCAGAGAGATCGCACAGAGACACCGGCCGAGAGCGAGAGTGAGAGAGCAGAGAGAGAGATGTTTTGGAGAAAAGGGGTTTTAGAAAATATGGGTTTTGGAGGCGGGAGAGGGAAAAGAAAGAGTGGGAAGTTAAGAGGGATTTACCGACGTTTTTCAAAACGTCGGTAAAACATTATGATTTTTTAAATTAATTCTACAATAATCTTTTACCGACGTTTAAAATAAAAAATGTCGGTAAAAATATCTGATTTTTTCCATCCACGGTTTGTAAGTCAATCCTCTAATAACCTTTTACCGACGCTTTTAATAAAATCGTCGGTGAAACCTTAGATTTTACCGACGTTTTCTATAAAACGTCGGTAAAAGTGCAATTTTTACCGACAAAATAATATACGTCGGTAAAATGTATTCTTTACCGACGAATTTATGAAAACGTCGCTAAAAGTGCAGTTTCTTGTAGTGCCTAAATCGAATCATATCCGCCACTAGACACCGAACAGAAAGATACCCTTTTGTAGAAAACTGAATTCCTCCCATTCAAATTACTCAACGAAGAGAGGGAAATGGGTCGGCGGAGGTGGCTGGAGCAGGGAGAGAGAGATGGGTCAGAGGCGGGGTTGGGCGTAGGTGGCCGGAGCGGGGAGCAGGGAGAGAGAGGGAAGGAGACGGATACGGGTAGTTTAGGGATTTTATTATTATTATTATTATTTTAAAATGCAGTATGTGAAGAGCTATTTGCAGTGTGTAGGTAGCAGCACTCATATTGGATTTCAAAATTCCGCCAAGGGCATCCAGGAATCCCAAAGGGACAGCTTTTGGCTACCTGTCAAAAATTCACAATAGTGTGAATCTCAGTCAGGTTTAATTCTTCCGAAAGAACAAGCCCTAAGAGTTCTATAAAATGAACTCCTTGTAGAGTGGCTAAAATTGGAGAAACATAGGAGAAAATTCATAAATGACAATCAAATAATCGCATCACTCGTAAAGAATGAGTATCCAATTATTACCTTTTCTTTGTTGATACCAATTTTACCGTAAATTTATAGGAGTCCAATTCCATGTAAATAAAGCAGGCCTATTTCTGCTATCTTCTACCGATGTCTCTACCGTAGAAAATCAATTTTGAGCCCTTCCTCTTTCTCACTGGAAAATGATGGTTTTCTATGGTAGCATTCCTAATAAAACAAGTTTCCTTTTTTTTTTAATGGTAAAAAAAATTGCTAGAAAAATTAAAATTTGCTACTTTCTCCGTTATTTTTAATTTCTCCTGAAAATCATGCCGCATCAAGCTGAACCAAAGTAATTCCCTTTTTACAGTTTCTTTTCCTTTTTTTTTTCTTTCTGAAAATGGTGTTAAGCAAAGGTGCCCTGCGTAATATGCATGATGACATGAGTTTTTTTCCACAATGGCCGGTCCCCGAGTAATATTATTTCCTGTTTCCGCCGCTGTGAGTGGCTACACCATATTTCAGTGCATTGGCTTTTGGCGTCACTGATCACGTTATCATGAATGCATATTTATGTTTATAAGAAATTGTATCTATCTCTGATAGGATGGATACCAGTAGGAAAGAAAGAAAGGGATCAAAGGTAAAGGTAGTGGGGGAATTTCCACGGCTTCGATTTTTCACGTTAAATGCCAATATTCACCAACGACGATTTTGTGGAATATCACGAGACTTGTCCTCTCTCTCGAATCGGCATAAAAGGTGAGGGTTGGAGTCTTGTATCTCAAGAGATTGCTTTCTCATATCGAAGGCTCTCATGGAAAGCTACCACCAAACCCATTATTGTTGCATGTGCATCCCATGCATGCAACTTGCTATTATTATACTCTTCTGAGGGGTGGCCAAACGACTGGATAGAATAAAAATGGGTAGAGTTTATTAGAGTCCCTATGAGTTGAACCCGCAATCATACAGTCAACCTAATCCAACCCACATAACCCAAATCAAATGTGATTCAACCTGTTTAGTCCAACTCAACCGATACAAAATTGGGCCTAGCCTCACCTACTTCTTAACACATGGGTATAGTTAATTTTGGTTGTACACCAAACAAAAATTCCTACGCAAGCTAGTCTCTCTTTTTAATATAAATAACCGTTCCCAGTACCAAATTATTAATCCACCAACGACTAAATGGGTTCAGATGTGCAACTCAACCCTTACCCAATCCATTTAAACAGGTTATACATGTTATACGCATGGGTCAACCCTAATCTGAAATGGGCTATAAATGTGGAATCTTATACATTAGGCCCAGACTAACAGATCAGTTAGGTTCCTAGGCTTGACTCTGATGGATCCCACTATAGCTAGCATAATTTACTGATCAAAACCAAGTGAACTGCACCCGGAGTAGATTACAGTTGGGCCTAAAGGAAAGGAGTCCACAACTTACTTTTTTGTCCATGGGATTTTTTTTTTTTTTTTTTTTTTTGGGGTAACTGAGTAATCGGAGGTCTATTGATATTCTCACACCTGACCGATCTGTCCCGATCAAAACTGGCATTTTTTAGTTCATGTGAAGTGCATGAAGGGAAGGGAATTATAACACAATTTCGGCGGGCTCCGCCCGATTCATTTGCAGCCCTACCCATGTCCCCTGAAGTTGAAGAATCTTGTTGCCTTCCTGACCATTCACTAAAGCTAGAAGCAAGAGAAGATTCCTCCTCTTTTCTCATTCTTTTAAAGGTTGGAGTGTCTTCTTTAAGCTTTGTGTTGTGTGCTGTTACTACACTGGAGCCGTAGAATTTGGACCAAGATATCCCTTTCTCTGAGAAGCTCATAATAAAATAAAATAAAAAATATTCTTTTGTGTTGCACTAGATATTCTTCATGTAAATGTGGTATATGTTATAACTTTATATACACAAAAGGGCTCCGTTCTTTAATTGAGATGAAGAAATTCGAATATTTGTGTACAGGTCTAATAGACAGTATATGCGCTCTCAAGCCTTTTTATTTCTCTCAATTATTATTTAGTCATAGTGGCAGAATCATATTCATATGGAATTTCAAGTTTCGGTTTAAATCTTCTCAAACTACCCACAGATTTTTTTTGTACTTCTTTTCCCTTGCAAACAAGGGAGGGGGCTGTTTCTAATTCGTGAAACTATCAATCACAGTATCTGCCATAGCGTGTAAAGTGATGTGAGACGCCACATTTTGCGCCCATTTCCTTACTTCATATTCGAATTCCTAATATGGGATTTTCTCAAAGGTGGATTGAATAAGTGAAGAATCAAGGGTGTGAGGTAGAGATCTAAGATGGGAACTTTCTAGTAATTTGATTTGTTATGATGATAGTCAGTACTAATCAATCATAACTACTATAAAAGGGGAGATATTTGACGACCCATGGCCATTATGGAGTTTTACTTTAATCCTTCGTTTTTAACTCCTTTGATTAAAAATGGCATTTTCTTAGAAATTCTAAGGAACTCAGTGCCCCCTTTGCGGAATAATTGGACCCGTACAAAATTTAGTTATAATATTTATACATAACTGTGAAACAAATGAAATAAACAAGAACAAGCTTTTGGATTACAAGAGGGAGAGGAGCCAACAATTCCAGTTGGATAACCAAGGTATTGTTTGGTAAGTCTACTTTTTAGGTCTATTTATCTTAAAAATTAATTCAAATAGATGGTCTGAGTGTTTTAGATGGTTTGGCAAAGTTCATACACTAGAAATTAGTTTTGTAAACCAGTTTACACCTGATTATTCAAAAAGCTAAACAATCCAGACAATTCATTCGATATACGACCCAGCTCAAGCCCCGAGATTTAAATAATCAAAGATACAAACTATATGATTCATAGACTGTTTCCAGACCTTGCAGAGTGTGGTATGCTATTTTCTCTAAGAGATTGTCTACCAAATGAAAGGTCGACGGTTTTCAGTGTTTTGTTCTTGAGCTCTTGCACATCTAAAGGAGTTGCTACTTAGAGTGATCAGCTTGGATCTCATACATGTTTGTGACAAGTACAAAACACATTCTCTGATAAAGAAGTTAGCACATGATCCATGTCCTCCTTGATTCCCTCTCAGAACCCTTAATAGCTTTTGCCTTTGTTCTTTGCAAGAAGCTACGATCCCTTTGCTTTATCTCTTTCTTTTCCTTTTCCTATTCCAAAACCTAGCTTTATTCCCCCTCAAACTCACACCTCTAAAAAGAGGACGATCCCCCTCGATCCTCTATGTATTCACAACTCTAACGTCTTTTCCCCCATCTCTCTCTCTCTCTCTCTCTCTCTCTCTCTCTCTCTCTCTCTCTCTCTCTCTCTCTCCCTCTCTCTCTCTCTCTCATGAAAATCAAATCAATAACTAGTTGAAAACAAACCATAACATCCAACATGAGTTTGCCCCCGGAACTCGGCCTAGATTGTAGAACCAACGGCTACTCTATACTTTTAAACTCATTCGGAGATGATTCCCAACAGACCCAGAAGCTCAAAGAGTTCTTGGATTGCCTTGAAGAAGAACGGCTCAAGATTGATGCATTCAAACGCGAGCTTCCCCTTTGCATGCAACTACTAAACAATGGTTTGTTCTCTCATGCAGTTGTATCAATATAGTTTTGATTGGCATGATCTTAGTAAAAAATTCAAATAAATAGCTCTCTTGGTTGTTACTTCTATTCATTTTTTCAAATTATCTCTCCTATTCATTCAACTGGCATTTTTCCTATTACATTGATATGTGGATGTTAATTTACTTAAAACGATGAATACTCTTTTCGTCCCTTTTCATCTATAGAAGTAAGTCATCTTCTTGTGGCTCTTCGTCTGTTGGATTTTTTTTTTTTTTTTTTATCCTTTTTGCCTGCGTACTTCTTCACATCACTGATCCTTCATGTTCATATCTTTACTTTCTATCTAACACAACTGCTAAGCAAGATTGCTGATTTTGTCATTACTTTTTAAGATAAGAAGTCTGTAAATTAACAAAAGCAAAGATCACATCATATGTTTCTTTTGAGTTAATGCAAGGGTGTATTTTCCTTTATCAGCTGTGGAGGCTTCTAGACATCAGCTAGAAACCTACCAAGCAAGCCAAGGAACAAGACCAGTCCTTGAAGAATTCATACCTCTAAAACAATCAAGCACTGAACTGTCGGACAACGCATCAAACAAATCTGAGAAGACTAATTGGATGACAACAGCACAGCTATGGAGCCAAGCAAATGATGGGAGCAAATGTAAGGCGCCAAAAATGTCATCCTCAGATGAAACCGAGCAAGGTTTCAGCATAACTCCCAAACTCTCTTTAGATAACAAAGAAAGAAATGGAGGGGGATTTCTTCCATTCTCAAGAGAGAGGAACTTTTGCCCGAATCCCCCCGAATTAACACTGGCTTCTGTCAATAAAGAGATTGAGGAGAAGAAATGCCTGGGACCGGCAAATGGAATGTCGAGTTTAGGGAAAGAGTATTGCACCAAAGGAGAGAAGGAAAAGGGGACAGCTAATGGAGCAGAAGCACAAACGACAACACAGCCCCAGAGGAAAGCAAGAAGGTGCTGGTCACCGGATTTGCATCGCCGGTTTGTGAACGCTCTTCAGATGTTGGGAGGCTCTCAAGGTAACAAAAATTGGAGAAGAAGTAAAACCATGCTTCATTCTTTTAATTTGAAATGTTCTTGTTTTGTTCTCTTAACAACCCCTCAGGGATGGGGGGACACCATTTGGACCCGAAGCAGGGACCCGCACAAGACTACAACACAGCATGAGACCCTTTTAACCTGTGCACTTTCACCTGCACAAACATAGAATGTGGCATGTTTGCCCTGAAACAACCCAGGACGTGTTGGCTCTAATACTATCTTAGAGTTGTTAGCCAGTAATCCCAAAACCAATTGGTGATGGAAAATTAAACAAACAACTACTTAACAATTATTACCGTTAATACCAGTATTATCATTAAAAAATAGATCAGTACTTTGAGAGGAAATAAAAAATTGGCAACTGGAATGGGGACCACCCAGATGAATCCAGATGTGTAGGGTGCAAATAGATGGATGGCCCCCCACTCACATGGGTCACCTATTTTTACTGTTTCTTTTTCTCCTTTTGGGTTATTATAGAGGGGGCTTATATTTCATGACTCTTGATTGAAATTGTAGTATCTAATGATTTCCGTTTTATCTTTGGAAACAGTAGCCACACCAAAGCAGATCAGAGAACTTATGAAGGTTGATGGACTTACCAATGATGAGGTGAAGAGCCATTTACAGGTCTCTCTCTCTCTCTCTCTCACACACACACACACACACACACACACCAGCGAACGAATAGAAAAAGGACAATTTCCTAAGTAAAATAATTTCCTCCCCCTCTTACTTTCAGTGATCCATAGAGGCAGTGGACGCTAGGGTTGCAGCTGAGACAAGCATCTCAGAATTTTGAGTTTATTGAAAAATTATCTCTATATTTTCCTTAGAATATATATCTAATCGCAAAAGTTCAAGTTATCTCCAGAAATTAATTATCTTCCTAGTAACTGTAATAATATGGCTATCAAAAACTAAAGCGCACATAATTTGATCGTTGTAAAATAAAAAATTTGGAAAAACAAACATTTAAGTATCTTGATTTTTTTAACTATTTAAATTTTTATTTTATTTCCAGCTATATTTGATGATATTATCCAGAAAAATAAAAAAATCAAAATTATCCTCATATTTTCTCCTACCAATATTATCCCGTTAACGTTATTTGTAACGTTGCGCTCGTGGGCTAAGCAAGGAAGGGCTTTAGATGAGTGCGGCCTGATCTTTTAGGCCCATGGTTATTGCCTACTCTTTATTTTTCTTTTCCTTTTGTTTTCAATGTTGATCTTACACTACTGTTTCCCTGGGTGATTGACCAACCCAAACAGATCTAACACTAACATAGCTTGGCCACATGTAAGTTGGTTTTGTGCTCATTGTCTTTGCCATGAGTTTGCTGATTCTATCAAGACAGTTGCATATTAAATCTAATGTAATATGTCGGCTGGATCTGGGCTTAAATGTTTGGCTGGATAACAAAACAGGCTCGACTCAAAGAAGCCTCTGTCTGGCCCATTTGCACCTGTAATTGCGACCCAAGAAATTCATGGCCCAATTTCCTTTAATAGCATGCATTTGATCAACATTTACTCATTCTTGGACAGAAGTACCGGCTCCACACGCGAAGGCCGGGGCCCAACCCTCCATCAACTGCCACGCAAGCACCCCAACTCGTTGTCTTAGGTGGCATCTGGGTCCCTCCAGAGTATGCTGCGGCCCATGGCGCCATCTACGGTGCACATCCTGCCTCGGCCCACTACTGTGCACCATCGGTGCCCCAGGACTTCTACCCTGGGCCACCCCACCATCATTACCACCCCTACAATAAGGCCTCTTCTCAGACACATAGCTCGCCAGAATCCAACAACAGGGAGGCCGGAGAAAGGTCTGAGAGCATGGAGGAGGTGGAGGAGGAAGGAGGAGGGAAGTCAGATAGTGGAAGCTGGAGAGGGAGAGGGAAGGAAGAAGGAATGGTGGCAAGTGGGCTGCTGTCTCTTAAAGATGGTGGAGAAGATGAGGGGGAGAGTCATGGAAGTGGAATCACTCTCAAATTCTAGTGTCTGGGAGGTTTTCTTCAATTTTTTTCTTAACCCCTCTTGGATTCTCTCTGTGCTTATTTTTGTTATATTGTTATTAATTTATATGATGATAGAAGAAAGAAAAGAGAAGATGAAGTCAGTTTGTGTTTTCTACTTACTACAATTCTGCTGTTTTAAGTTCTCGTTTTCTCGCTTGAGGTGAATTCATGTAACGCCCTACCCTTCACACATGCATGATATTGTCCACTTTAGCTCATGGGCTACTCGACCAGAGGACCTGGCCCAAGCGCATCCAATATTGCCTCACGGTTTTGCTTCTGATGGGCCTCAACCCATCAAAAGGCCTCATGCAAGGTAAGGGTGTAAGCTTTATATATAACCCCATTCACTTTCCTCTCTATAGTCGATGTGGGACTCAGGGGCGTCACAATCCACCCCCCTTAGGCCTGCACGTCCCTGTGCAGTAGCCTGCCAGCCCTCTTGGCTAGCCCACATGGAGACCCGCCCACTTGCACCAGACCACGACAGGGGACCCACACTTGAACTAGTCGAGAGTCGGCTCTGATACCATTTGTAACGCCCCACCCTTCACACATGCATGATATTGTCCGCTTTAGCTCATGGGCTACTTGACCAGAGGACCTGGCCTAAGCGCATCCAATCTTGCCTCACGGTTTTGCTTCTGATGGGCCTCAACCCATCAAAGGGCCTCATGCAAGGTAAGGGTGTAAGCTCTACATATAACCCCATTCACTTTCCTCTCTATAGTCGATGTGGGACTCCGGGGCGTCACAATTCATGTCTGGGAAAAGTAGTATATCATGGACATATAATGGAAGATGATCATGTGGGAGAGTAGCACAAGACATCTCATTGGTCACCATGGGGTTTTACCTCACCAGATCGGGACTCCCGATATAAAATAAAAGGGATGAAAACATGCTATTTTGCATGTTTTTAGTGCGATATATCCGCACCTGACCGGGGTCCTGATATAAATTTTTGTACCTAAAATAGACATTCAGATGTATTGACATAATTAGGGATGGCAGCAGTAGTGGGATGGGTTAATCAGGTGACCGCTTAGACTCATTTCTTATTAGGGTTGGGTTTGCATAGGATTGTTGGGCTAGGTCAGGGACAGGTATTGATTTTCAGATTCTAACTCGATCCAGGTCCTAAGCGTGTTCCTGCTACCTTGCGTTGATGGTACGCCGCTGGACCTGGTTCAACTCTTATAAGTGTACGAAAATTGCTATTGCTATTGCCTTGTTTTTACCTTCTAGAAGATAAGATTAAAATATCCAGTTTCAAAACCAATCTAATCCATACCTAACTAAGAAGGGTTAATATTATTTCTTATGAAAGCTAGGCAACTGTTGGTAAGCTGTTGACAAAAAAGGGCCCTTATTCTTGATGATGCACAAAATGGATTTGCACATGCTTAGCTGATTTATGTGGTGTGCTTGGATGTCCTAAGCGGAGGACGGGATTTATCGCTGTGTAGCACTTCGCTCACGAAGAGGTCGAATCCACAGAGAACGGACTAAGGTTTCAGCTCTAGAGGACTTCTTTTGGTCTAGAGTGACCAACTTTTGTTCAAGGGTTGAATTGATTCTAGGTTAAGGACTAATTAACACTGCAAAAAAAACTAATTGAAATTGTTAAGCTAAGAGATGGTTCAACCTAGGGTTCAATTCACCCGGGATTACATGATTTCATCTTCCTTTCCATTACACAGGTTAGAATTTGAGCAATCCAATTCTTACCTGGAAACTTCCTTCGTAAAAATCAAATATCAATCCAAGTAGATAATTTCCAAAGAGATTCTAAAACATTCTAATCCATAACCTGAGAGTCATCGACCTAAGCACCAATTGTATCACCCTAGATGAACACAATTGGTCAAAGGCTTAACATCCCAGTTAAGATTTCTGAAAACAGAACATCAATGGAAATCATCTTTCATCATTAAAGCATGATCAGGAAGAATAACCATGTAAAACCCAGGGTAAATTCCCCTTAGATTAAACCATCTGAGATTCTACCCCTCCATTAATGGAGAAGTCTAAATACAAATTAAATGAAAGCAAGAGAATAAAAAGAACAATATTAAAAGATTACCTCTATCGAAAACTTGAATTAAAAATGAAGAATTCTGTCTTACTACATGTGCTTAGCAAAATTAAAGAATGATCTTCAATGGAAAACTCCCTATACATTCATCTATCAAAGGAGGAAAGAAAAGGGGGCTGGGAAACCAAGACTATTCCCAGATAACCCTAAATGTCGAGTTACAATGCTTTATATAGGTCCCCAAAACTTTAATTACAAAAGTGCCCCAAAAAGTGAAATCCGAGTGTTCTACCGGTAGAACTACCGGTAGAACAAGTGCACTGCTGATGTCCAACTCTCTGCCTGATTTTCAGCCATTTCTACCCATAGAAATTGCGGTTTAACTTTTTCTACCGGTAGAAATTCCGGTTGGACGAGTAGAACTCCATTCCTTCAGCTCACTGGTTGAATTTCAGCATTTTCTACCGGTAGAACTTGCGGTACAAGCAGTTCTACCGGTAGAAATTCCGGTAGAAGAGTGAAATCTCATTTTTTTCGGCTTTCTGTCCAATTTTTGGACATTTCTACCGGTAGATCTTCCGGTTGGAGTATAGAAGTTCAATTTCTTGCTTTTTGTTGCTCAATTCTTCGAAGTCACTTGATCCTTCAATCTGCACTTGGTCTATTCATCATCCCAAAAGCTTCATTCTTCACTAATTTCCTGCAATTGACCAAAGACCAACACTCGTGCAAAATTATATGAAATCAAAGGAATTAAACACGAATGAAGGTGATGGAAGGAAAATTAAGTCTCTAATTACTTAACAATTAGGTACTTATCACACCCCCCAACTTGGACTTTGCTAGTCCCTAGCAAATTAAGAAGAAGCTATCTTTTTGTACAGATGATTCTCATTTAAACATGAAAATACATGACTTATGCCCAATTGATGCAAATGTCTAAGGCCATGAAAACATTCAATCAAGATGTTCAATTTAAAATGAGTTAGCCATCACATCAAATTTGATTCCAAATCTCACAAAAGCACATCACTCAAGTAAATGTCACACATTTGAACGAACATATCCCATAAAAACTAATCTCACGATATTATCCTAACATCACACACATACAAAACAACACAAGAGTAGCATATAATTCAAACATGCATGCCATGTTAATGGAAGTAATGACACAAAAAGATTAATTAAGGACTTTAGGATTCAATTGAAAAGGGTTATCAATGAAAGTTTTAAGACCAAATGGGGCATGGCCTTACATGGCTTGGGTCAACTACCCCATGGCCATGCCCATCACAATTCACTTGACAAAAAATGCAAAATAAGACAATTGAAATACCACCCACTGCTAAACTAAGACCAACCATCACCCTAGACAATTCATTCACTGACTAATTCTTCAGTATCATCTTCCCCTTCATCTTTATCTTCATCTTCATCTTCCTCATCATCATCTTCTTCTAACTCTGCCTTTCTTCCTGCTGCAGCATCACCATCACCCTTAGGCTGGCTCGGGCCTGCCTCTGCCTCTCTCTTGGGTGACACATATGGCTCAGCTCCTTGTGATACGACAAACTTCATCAGATACTCCTGCCGGGATCTCTGCTTCTCCATTTCTTGTTGAATCTTTTTCTGCCCATCTATGCAGTCATCCACCTTGCACCCAATCCACTTCAATAAATCCTTCATATAAGTCTGAAAAGATGAACCCTTCACTTGCTTTGGAAGGGACGAAGAGGGCTGAGCTGCTTCTGGAGAGTCCCGTTTTTGTGATCGGGCTTTCGCCATGGTTTTAACAGTGATTGCCCCCCTATCACTAGGCAGAAGCCGGTCATCTGGACCTTTTTCCACCTTCTGATCCAAACATATCTTAGTGATGAGACAAGGGTATGGGAGGGCTGCCTTAGCTGTGCTCTCTTCCGGGTATCTCCTCATCTGATTGTATATGAATTGAGCTACATTCAGTCCTTCATTTGGGCTCCAGATTACCCAAAGCAATTCCATCTCCTTCCTTCCCAGCATCTTCTCATCACCTCGAGGGAAGATGTTGTAATGCATGATTTTATTCAACATTCCTGCTTCCCCATTCAAATTCCCAACTGTGGTTGTCCCTTCTACCACAGCCTCTTCTCTCAACACCAATTGGGCATAGGGAATTTCCAAGGAGACATTTTGAGGTTTAGGGAATGTGATCTTCTCCCTAGCCACAGGGGTGTATCCTAGGACTTTTGCAATGATATATTGGTCCACCCTAATCCTTGTTCCATTCACCATGGCAACAATTTGCTCACCCCCTGCTATAACAAGCTCCATAGACTTGTAAAATTGACGAACGAGGTTAGGAATATACCCTGTGAATGCAGTGTCCATATACTCTAGTTTGCTGTTGATTATTGCTCCGAAGCACTCTCCATTCCCAAGTTTCCCCACATCAACTCTACGTTCGATTACAAAGGCCTTCTTGTCAACTTTCTTCTCCCATTTGATCTGACCCACCGATTTCTGAGGAGGAGGAGGAGAAGACTCCCTTGGTCTTTTTTCTGCCCTTCTCTCACTATCCCCGGAAGTGCTTCCCTTGGATTTCTTTCCCTCGGCAACTGCTCCTTTCTTTGGTGCGCCCCCAACACTAGGATTTTTTGTTCTTGGCATGGTTAGGTTTTTGTAGAATAAGGAGGGTGGAATGTAGAATGAAGAAAGGGGTTGTGGAGGAGAGTTGATTGGGGTTGAGGAATGGATGGCTAAAGGGGAAAAGTTGGAATTTTCGGCCAAAGTGGGTTTTCTTAGGGTTTTTGGAAGGTTTTAATCCTATGCATGAGAGAGGAATGGAGATGGGAGAAGATGTTTGGGCGAGTTTGGCTGAAGATTGGGTGGATTAATGGAGGAATTGGAAATTTGGGGCTAGGGTTTTGAGAAGGAAGGTGTTTCGGCTAGACAGGAAGGTGAAGGAAGAAAATGAAATGAAACAAACGAGGGCAAGAAATATAAATAGAGTGCCTGGGCCCGCATTCTCTACCGGTAGAGAGAGTTCTACCGGTAGAAATACCGGTTCTGATATAGGAACCAAAAGTCCAAACTCTCTGCCAAAAATTCCAGTTTTTGAACCAGTGTTTCTACCGGTACTACTAACCATTTAGCATGTTCTACCGGTAGAAATACCGGTAGAATTTCCTTTTCCTGCACATCACTTCTCTGCCTCAATTTCCCATCTTTAAACCGGTGTTTCTACCAGTACTGATTTTCATTCTTCCTTTTCTACCGGTAGAAATACCGGTAGAACTGCTCTTCTGTCTTTTTTTTTTTCTGAAACTTCACCTTCTCTGCCTCAATTTTCCATTTCTAAACCGGTGTTTCTACCGGTACTGCCGTTCATTCATCATCATTTTTCAAACTTTTTTTTTTTTTGAATGAATGAATGACTACAAAGCCAATACTTTCTTCCTCTGATTTTAATATCTGCAGTCGTGAGCCTCACTTATAGTCCTTCGAAGCGACTCATTAACGAATTTCACCAACTATGCAATGGGCTACTGAAAGAGCAGAAGTCTCACTGAATCCATCTTCATAAAATGCCTTCATTTCAGCCACTCAAAAACTCCACTACAAAGGAATAGAAGCTCAACTCCACTGTAAAGTTATTCTTATACATATCACAACCAAATCCAATTTTCAATAGGCACCCATTTTTCACCTGCAAAAATTCTTCAAACCCCCATTCCTCCTCTACACCGGTCCCCTAAGTTTTAGCACAAGAATAATAGGATAAAGAACATGGCTCAAAAAAAAAAGGGTACAAGGGTGACTCTTTTCTGGTTTCATAGACAACAAAATTTCCTTGTATTAACAGTTTGTGCCACCACTTCCAAAAGAGGTAAAATGAATGCAATTCAAAGCTACACAAGTGTGAAATTGCAAGTGTGTGGAATCTAATCTATCACTCAAGCACTCTAAAAAAAAAACAAGGGATATGGTATGAATTCAATTTATTGTGATGATCAACTCGACAATCATTCAAAGACACCTAGTTATCACAGAGGGCATAAATCATGTAATTCACGGAAGTTGAATCTCCAAATGAGAATTTCTATGAAATGAAAGCAAGGCTTGGATTAACAATTTCTAAATACTGAAAAATGAACTATATTCATGTATGAACAAGTATCTATATGCATGAATGAATTTCATGCCTCTCCCCCCCCAACTTAAAGAAAACATTGTCCTCAATGAATGAAAGAACTAAGAACAAAGGGAAAAGAGAGGAACGAAGTTACCAATTTACCAAGGTTGTTGTTGTAGAACGAATAACCTGCCAAGTCTTAACAGCAACCATTGGTTAGAAACAAAAAAAAAGGGGTAAGCACCGATGGTGTACCCAAAAAAATTTCCACTTTTCATCGGTCTTTTAAAGTCAGATTCCAAGACATCACACGAAAGAACGATGTGATACGGAGTAGCATCATCCGCTGTTTATTTGAAGATGCAATTAGGCCAATCATGCACACAAACAAGATAAAGACATCAAACAGAGAAAAACAGAATGCATGCAAGCTGGCACAAACAAAGTCAAGAAAGATTAAGAACTAGTGGGTTCCGGATAAACCGGATCCACTAACTCTTCCACAGTTTCCTCTTTTACAAAATTCTCAAGAAATGGCTTAAGCCTTTGCCCATTAACTTTGAAAATCTTACCATCATTTTTATTAAAAACCTCAACAGCACCATGAGGGTAGATTTTGTGCACAAAGTAAGGTCCAGCCCATCTTGAACGCAACTTTCCCGGGTGGAGATGAAGTTTTGAATTATATAAAAGGACCTTTTGCCCCACCTCAAAGTTTTTTTTCACAATGTTTTTATCATGAAAAGCCTTGACCTTGGATTTGTAGATATTAGCGTTCTCATAGGCTTCTCTCCTCATCTCTTCTAATTCAGTCAATTGGAACTTCCTAAGGACACCTGCCTTGGGCAAGGAGAAATTTAAAGTCTTGAGAGCCCAGAATGCTTTATGCTCAATTTCGACCGGAAGGTGACAAGTCTTGCCATACACAAGCCTATACGGAGACATCCCTAAAACTGTCTTGTAGGCCGTTCGATAGTCCCATAAAGCATCAGTCAACCGAGTTGACCAATCCTTCCTATTAGGATTCACAGTTTTCTCTAAGATGTGCTTGACCTCCCTATTGGCTAATTCGGCTTGCCCATTGGTTTGAGGATGATAGGCAGTGGACACTTTATGGGTGATCCCATACTTGGCCATCAAGGCCGCGAAGGGACGATTGCAAAAGTGAGTACCCTGATCACTAATTATGGCTTTCGGCATCCCAAACCGAGACAGAATATTTTCCTTCATGAATTTGACCACAACCTTGTGGTCATTGGTCTTAGTGGGAATAGCCTCTACCCACTTAGACACGTAATCTACAGCCAGAAGGATGTAGAGGAATCCATACGAACTCGGGAAAGGACCCATAAAATCTATACCCCAGCAATCAAAGATCTCTATGATAAGCTTGGGCTGAAGGGGCATGGCATTCCTCTTGGAAATAGCTCCTAACCGCTGACATTTAGGACAAGACCGACAAAACTGATGGGCATCTCTAAAAAGTGTGGGCCAGAAGAAGCCACACTGCAAAATCTTTGCAGTGGTCTTTCTTGATGAGAAGTGACCCCCACACGCCTCAGTGTGGCAGAATGACAAGATACTCTGTTGTTCCGACTCATGGACACACCTCCTAATAATCTGATCAGCACAATACTTGGAAAGATAAGGATCATCGAAAGCGTACTTTCTCACCTCCACTAAGAACCTCCTTCTCACTTGAGAAGTCCAGTCAGTAGGAAGCTGCCCTGTCACGAGATAATTGACGATATCCGCATACCACGGACACGTCGACATTGAATATAACTGCTCATCGGGAAAAGAATCAAGGACCGGAAGATGGGATGTCTTATCCTCAAACTCAAGTCACGAAAGATGATCCGCAACGACATTCTCAACCCCCTTCTTATCCTTGATGGTGATATTAAACTCTTGGAGCAGCAAGACCCACCGAATGAGACGCGCTTTCGCGTCTTGTTTGCTCATCAGATACTTGAGCGCTGCGTGATCAGTAAAAACAACAATCGGAGAACCTATGATATAGGATCTAAACTTATCAAGAGCAAAGACCACAGCAAGCAGCTCTTTCTCTGTGGTGGTGTAATTGAGTTGAGCATCATTCAAGGTTTTGCTGGCATAAGCAATGGCATAAGGGACTTTATCTCTTCTTTGACCCAAAACGGCACTAATGGCATAGTCACTAGCGTCGCACATCAACTCAAACGGAAGACTCCAATCCGGGGCTTGCATAATAGGTGGAGAAGTGAGGCACGCTTTCAAAGCGCTGAAGGCTTTCTCGCAAGCCCCGGTCCAAACAAATGGTGCCTCTTTGGTCAAAAGATTGCACAAGGGGCGTGCAATAGCGCTAAAAGCACGAATGGAGCGCCTATAGAAACCACAATGACCTAAGAAGGATCGGATATCTTTGACACATTTGGGTGAAGGTAATTGGGAGATCAATTCCACCTTAGCCTTGTCCACTTCAATGCCTCTAGGAGAAATTATATGGCCTAATACAATCCCTTGTGTCACCATGAAGTGACACTTCTCCCAATTCAGGACTAATTTCTTCTCCTCACATCTTTCTAGGACTTTTTCTAAATTTTCTAAACACCCCGCAAAGCTATCTCCAAAAACAGAAAAATCATCCATGAATACCTCCAAGAAGTCCCCGACCATGTCATCAAAAATACCCATCATGCACCTCTGAAAGGTGCCCGGGGCATTGCACAACCCAAAGGGCATGCGCCTATAAGCGAAGGTCCCAAAGGGACAAGTGAACACGGTCTTCTCCTGGTCCTCTAAAGACACTTCAATCTGATTATATCCAGAATACCCATCCAGGAAGCAGTAGAAAGTATGATTTGCAACTCTTTCTAAGACTTGATCAATGAAAGGAAGAGGGAAATGGTCCTTCTTCGTGCTGGCATTAAGCTTTCGGTAATCGATACAAACTCTCCACCCCGTGGCAACTCTGGTAGGGATTAATTCTCCTTCTTCATTTGCTACAACAGTTACCCCTGCCTTTTTAGGCACTACCTGTATAGGACTCACCCATTTACTATCAGCTACAGGATAGATAATCCCAGCATCAAGCAATTTCAGAATCTCCTTCCTAACCACATCTTTCAGAACAGGGTTTAATCTACGCTGGGGTTGGCGGGAAGGTTTGACATCATCCTCTAAATGAATCCTATGGGTGCAAATCAAGGGACTAATCCCTTGTAGATCAGCTAAAGTCCACCCAATTGCTCTCTTGTGCCTACCTAAGACGTCTAACAGCTGGGTCTCTTGGTGTTCCTCAAGAGAAGAGGAAATCACCACAGGATATGACTCGTCGACACCAAGAAAAGCATATTTTACCGAAGAGGGTAAAGGCTTCAACTCAAGCATATGGGCTTCCTCACTACTAGGCATAGACTTAGCTTCCGATTTCGGAAGCTCTTCAAATTTTGGTGCCCAATACGCAGTACCCTTGACTTCCTCAACCTCATCTAATAGAGAATACAAATACTCTACCTCAGGGGATTCAAGAAACTCCCTCTCCTCTTGGGTCAAGAATGTCTCTAAAGGATCTGAATATAAGTGTGTGTCCACATGTTCTTGAACCAAACTCTCTATTAAACTCACCTCATGTATCTCCTCATCATCTCCCAATTGGGAGGCAACATTGTAGATGTTCAGATCAAGGGTCATGTTTCCAAAGGTGATGGACATGTTCCCATTCCTAACCTTGATGACTGAATCTATGGTGGCTAGGAAAGGACGACCTAGAACGATAGGGGCTTGATCACTAACCCCTAGATTTGGACATGTGTCCAACACAATGAAATCTGCGGGATACACGAAACTCCCTATCTGAACTAACACATCCTTCAAAATCCCCTTAGGGACTCTAACACTCCTATCTGCCAACTGAAGTGTAACCGAGGTGGGCTGAAGTTCCTCCAACCCGAGTTGGAGGTAGACTGAATAAGGCAAAAGATTGACACTTGCCCCTAAATCACACAAAGCTCTCTCTATATTCTTTCCCCCTATCTCTACCGAAATGCAAGGACAACCAGGATCCTTGAATTTGGGAGAAAGAGAACCAGAGATGGTGGTACTGACGTTGGCTGCTAGGAGGAACTTGTTTTGATGCACGAACTTGCGCTTGTAAGTGCACAAGTCCTTAAGATACTTCGCATAGACAGGAATGTGTTGGATAGCATCCAAGAGAGGAATGTTGAGCTTAACTTGAGAGAAAAGCTCCTTAAGAGATTCTGCAAGATCTGGTTTGGACTTACCTCTCAACCTCTGAGGGAAAGGAGCTGGGGGTTGGAAAGCTTGGACTTTAGGATCTTGAATGGTAGAAGTGGGAGACTCATCTTTCTTAATTTCATTGGACTCATTAGATCTCTTTGAAAGCTCATCCCTAGACTCAGAATTCTTAGGCTCCTCCACTTCATGCGAAGCAGGAGGTGCCATGGAAGTAGAAACATCGGGTTTAGATGGCTTGGGAGAGATGGTTTTATCAATGATCTTACCACTCCTCAAAATGGTGACAGCCTTAAGTTCCTCCATTTGAGCATCCGACTCACCGGAATCAGCCACAAAGTGCTGGCCTTGGACATTAGGGATAGCTTGGGTAGGCAAGGCACCCCTTGTGGTTTGACTAGCACTCACCGCATTGGTAAGTGTAGTTAATTGAGATTTGATGTTCTCTAGGGTCCGGTTGTTCTGCTCATTGATGGAAGTCTGACTACTCAAAAAGGCTTGGAAGGTGTCTTCTAGACTTCTCTTATGGGGAGGCTGATATGGAGCATGACCTTGAGGGGGGTCCTTGTTGCTGAAAATGTTGATAAGACTGGGATGGAAACTGCTGCTGAGATGGGAATCTCTGCCGCTGATACTGTGGGGCAGATTGGAAGAATTGCCCTTGACCTTGATTAGACTGAGGAAATTGCCCTTGATTCTGATAGGGCTGAGACTGAAAACTTGAAGAATTCTGATTGTGGGCTTGGGGTGGGTTGTCCCTCCACCGAAAATTGGGATGATCATTGTATCTAGGGTTGAAGTTCTGATATTGGTTAGATTGGAAAGAAGACTTCTGCTGGGGATTCACAGCATTGACATCAGATGGAGGGTTACCATGGAGTAACTCCTTGATGGAAGGAATGGTTGGACAATTGTCTGTACCATGATCATTCTGTGAACAAATTGCACATAATTGATCCACTTGGGCAACTGGTGTAGGATTAATCTCACTAACTCTTTTCAGCTCTAAACCTTCTATCTGACGGGTAAGTTGAGCTATCCTTGCACTCAAATCCTCCTTCTCACTCAAAGTAAACTTTCCTGCACTAGGAACACTAGGAAACACATTTGGAGTTGTTCTATCATTGGGATTGGTGGTGTCCCAAACCTGATATTGCTCTGCCAAACTCTCTAAATATGCATAGGCTTCATGAGGTTCCTTGGCACGGAAAGTACCATTGCACATCATATCAATGAACTGTTTGTTTGTTGAACTCAATCCTTCATAAAATATTGTAACCAACTCAGGAATGGTAAAACCATGATGAGGGACCAAGTTCAACGTCTCATGGAACCGATCCCAACATTGATGAAAAAACTCTCCACCTTTTTCAGCAAAACTCTGGATATTTTTCTTTAAAGCAATTGTTTTCTGATAGGGAAAGTATTTTTTATAAAACTCTCTTTGCAATTGATCCCATGTGGTGATTCTTACAGATCTCAGATTGTTCAACCAATTTTTGGCATTCCCTTTCAAGGAGAAAGGAAACAACCGAAGTTTGGCTGATTCTCTTTGAGCTGCAGGACACATGGTTTCAATTATGGTATTGAACTCTTTAACGTGCAAATAAGGCATTTCAGATGTCATTCCATGAAAGGTAGGGAGATGAGTCAAAATATTTGGTTTGACCTGATATGCAATTGCACCCTGAGCTTCATCTACAATGCAAGATGGAGCATCAGTCCACCTAGGGGTCAAGCAATCATCCATTGTCCTAGGTGGGACAGCTTGATTATGTTGATTATGGGGGTCATTATCATTCTGTCGATCTGCCATTGTTTCAAAAGAAGGGTCGGGCAGGGGTAGCTCAACAAAAATGTCGATCCCTGGCCAATCGGTTATAGGAACTTCTGTAAGATCTACTCTGACCAATCTGTTGTGTATGTCCCTACGGTAATGAGAGGACATATACCACAAACAACCCCAATTATCAAAATAATCAACTAATCCTAAAGGAAAACTAAAAAGAAAAGAACAAGAAGAAATACTCACAAAGCTGTTTTTACCTCAACTGCCGTTCCCCGGCAACGGCGCCAGAAATGCTTAGCTGATTTATGTGGTGTGCTTGGATGTCCTAAGCGGAGGACGGGATTTATCGCTGTGTAGCACTTCGCTCACGAAGAGGTCGAATCCACAGAGAACGGACTAAGGTTTCAGCTCTAGAGGACTTCTTTTGGTCTAGAGTGACCAACTTTTGTTCAAGGGTTGAATTGATTCTAGGCTAAGGACTAATTAACACTGCAAAAAAAACTAATTGAAATTGTTAAGCTAAGAGATGGTTCAACCTAGGGTTCAATTCACCCGGGATTACATAATTTCATCTTCCTTTCCATTACACAGGTTAGAATTTGAGCAATCCAATTCTTACCTGGAAACTTCCTTCGTAAAAATCAAATATCAATCCAAGTGGATAATTTCCAAAGAGATTCTAAAACATTCTAATCCATAACCTGAGAGTCATCGACCTAAGCACCAATTGTATCACCCTAGATGAACACAATTGGTCAAAGGCTTAACATCTCAGTTAAGATTTCTGAAAACAGAACATCAATGGAAATCATCTTTCATCATTAAAGCATGATCAGGAAGAATAACCATGTAAAACCCAGGGTAAATTCCCCTTAGATTAAACCATATGAGATTCTACCCCTCCATTAATGGAGAAGTCTAAATACAAATTAAATGAAAGCAAGAGAATAGAAAGAACAATATTAAAAGATTACCTCTATCGAAAACTTGAATTAAAAATGAAGGATTCTGTCTTACTACATGTGCTTAGCAAAATTAAACAATGATCTTCAATGGAAAACTCCTTATACATTCATCTATCAAAGGAGGAAAGAAAAGGGGGCTGGGAAACCAAGACTATTCCCAGATAACCCTAAATGTCGAGTTACAATGCTTTATATAGGTCCCCAAAACTTTAATTACAAAAGTGCCCCAAAAAGTGAAATCCGAGTGTTCTACCGGTAGAACTACCGGTAGAACAAGTGCACTGCTGATGTCCAACTCTCTGCCTGATTTTCAGCCATTTCTACCCATAGAAATTGCGGTTTAACTTTTTCTACCGGTAGAAATTCCGGTTGGACGAGTAGAACTCCATTCCTTCAGCTCACTGGTTGAATTTCAGCATTTTCTACCGGTAGAACTTGCGGTACAAGCAGTTCTACCGGTAGAAATTCCGGTAGAAGAGTGAAATCTCATTTTTTTCGGCTTTCTGTCCAATTTTTGGACATTTCTACCGGTAGATCTTCCAGTTGGAGTATAGAAGTTCAATTTCTTGCTTTTTGTTGCTCAATTCTTCGAAGTCACTTGATCCTTCAATCTGCACTTGGTCTATTCATCATCCCAAAAGCTTCATTCTTCACTAATTTCCTGCAATTGACCAAAGACCAACACTCGTGCAAAATTATATGAAATCAAAGGAATTAAACACGAATGAAGGTGATGGAAGGGAAATTAAGTCTCTAATTACTTAACAATTAGGTACTTATCAGCACACCACGTGTCATATATGAGCAATAAATGCAGTAATTAAGAGGAGAGAGAGATTTATAGTGGTTCGGTCAGTGTGACCTACGTCCACTTCAGAAAGGCAGAGATCGCTGGATATATTATTTCTCAAGTGTCGAGAGATTACAAGTGATGAAGTGTCTAGAAGGAAGGAGAAATATTGCTTGCCTCTGAAGTACCGAGAGGCTCTTCTATTTATAGTCTTCCCCTAACAGATGGGGACGACTTTACAGCACCGTTCACAAGGAGCCTTAGAGCTGTCCTCGATGGGCGAGGCGGTTAGGATATTCTCCGCAGGACTTGGTAAAAGCGAGACGTGGACTGACTATTTCCGAAGCGACGTGGGTTGCTGTGACGTGGCTAGGCTTCATGGATTTGGGCCTGAACTCCATTGGATCAAACGGATCTTCATTAATTTAGGCTTTGGCTCATCAAGGAATGGGCCACTTGGGCCTGACTAATCATTTGCTCCTCAATGCCCCGCGCCCAAAGAAGCTTTGAAAGGGGGGCATTTTAAATATCCAGATCTCTTCTCTCTTCCAAGAATTTTTTCTGTCTTTCCGGACCCTGCCAGTCTCTTCTTTTTCTACTTGGGTGTGTGTTTGGGAGAGTCCTTTTTGATTTGGGGTTTGCTTCCTTTTTGTTTGGGGCTTTTGAAATCCTAGGCTATAAAACATATGCCAAAGAGGGAGGCAGCCATGTTTGCACCCATCTTCTTCTTTTTCATCTTTCTTCTTCATTGTGAGTAGAAGAAAACCCATCTGTTGAGAGTTTTTGAGTTCCAACGTCTCCGCTTCCAAAGAAAAGAAAAGAGAAAACATGGCTGAACAAAAAAGAAGGAGGTGCACAGTGGGCAGGCCACCGCCTGCGCTGGCAGCCGCCCGAGCTGCTGCGGTGGCGTGGACGTGGCTGCGCATGCAGCGGTGGGAAGGGCAACGGCAGAACCCGGCATGGCAGGTGTGGGCGCGCTAGGCGCAGGCACGGGAGACGCGGGCAGGGGTGTCGTGCACCACGGGCGGTGCCGGGCGCCAGTGACGTGTAGGCGGCGCTCGGCCTGGGTGTCGTGCCACGGGCGGCAGCTCCACGGACGGCGTCGGGCGCCAGCGACTTGCAGGCGGCACACGGCCTGGGCGTCGTGCCACGGGCGGCAGCTCCACGGGCGGCGTCGGGCGCAGGGGTGGGTGGTTGGGCAGCGGCGCCCAGCGTGGGCGCCGCGAGCGCTGGCGGTATGGGTGCTGCCGCGGGCGGCGCGGGCGCTGCCTCGGGCGGTGCTGCCGCGGGCGACGAGGTCGTGGGCGGTGCAGGAGCGGGTGCGGGCTCGGGCGACGGCTGGCGTTGCGGGTGCTGCGGGGCCCACGGGCGCAGGCATGGCGTGCACGGAGGCGCCCAAGGGCGCTGGGGTGGCGCGCGCAGTGGCGGCAGCGCTCGGCGCAGGCATCCAAGCAGGCTTGAGGTCATCCAGTGAGGGCGCCCAAGCTGGGCCCTGCGGGTGCGGGCGCAGGTCCTAGCAATGTATCCAGCAAAATTTTGCGTCGTCGCAAAAAGTACTGAGGAAAAGTTGCTGTTGACTACGACGGATCCAAAGTGAGCATTATTTTTAGTGTACTCAAAACTGACGGTGACATTTTGAAGATTGCCGTTTCCTATCATATTCCTCCCACCGTGTTATGCCGCCGGGCCGAAACGGATGAGCCTGCTTGCGATGACTCCTCTGGTGACATTGTCATCTATGAGGAGATGCTCGAGGCCGAGCTGAGGTTTCCAATGTCTTCCTCTATTTGCTGCATTCTTCATTATTTTTTATTGACCCCAGGGCGGTTAGCACCCAATGGCTGGAGAGTTCTACTTGGCTTCCTTGCACTGTGGAGGAAGGTACATTAAGAGGATGCTTCCCCTGCGGTGTTTCATGCTGCCTACAACCTGATTGAGTCCCCGGCCCCCAACAGGGGATGGTACTATTTTACCCCTAGGGGTGGCAAGCTGCTCACGGGATTGCGTTCCAATTGTCACAGTTGGAAATCCCGTTTCTTCTTTATTGGCAGGGAGTGGGTCTCCGAGGCAGATCGGGCTTTTGTGCCCATACGATGGACTGACGCCAAAAGACTCGGTACGTCCTCTAATTGCTCTTTCTTTCTTTCTTTCTTTTTATGCATGTATGTGCTCACTGTCCTTTTGCAGATCCTCTTGTGCCCTCCACGGATCAGGAGCGCAAGCTGCAGGCTGTGAGAGCACATCCTAACAAGGACTTGGGAATTCTCCTTCCCAAGGAGAGTGGCAGGACTAATGGACCTCTTCCGGGCTCTTCTTCTTTGGGTAGGACCGGTGGACCCCCTCCGGGATCGTCTTCCAAAAGAAAAAGTACGTCACTTCAGCTTTAGCAATGTTTTGTGTGTTTACCTGATATTCCGTATCTAAATAACACTTTGTTTCTGCAGCCATAGACAGAAGGGTGATTGAGGCCCGCCTCTTTGGTAGGAGTACCCCTCCCTCCAAGGTGGCGAGGATAGATGACGCCTCTCCAAGGACCTCTCCACCAGTGACTTTCAGGGTGAGCGCTCCTCTATCCACTCCTCCTGTGGGGCCTCGGGTGCGTCTCCCTCGGGTGGCCTCTCCTGTGGTGCCTCCCCAGGCAGCGACCTCCTCGGCTAAGTCAGCTACTCCGCAGTCGTCCTCTCCGGCTACACGTTCTGCCCCTCAATTGTGTCCTCCACGCTCGGGTAATTCCACAGGGGTACCGACTGGGGCTGGTCCCATGCTGGGCAACCCGCGGGCGATCTGGGAAAAGTTAGGGAGATTTGTGTTTCCGCCCGAGGTTTCTCAAGTTAATGCCTTGGGCATCGAGGGGGTTATTAACACGTTTCTGGAAGGTCTGGCTCAGGTAAAGGTTTACTGTTTCCCTTTTCTCCAGACTTTCATCTTTGTTTTTTCTTTCTTTTTTTTGTACTGTCTCATTTCCTTGTCTCTTATTTTTCAGGCCTCCACTGCATCCGTCTGCTTGTTGTCAAGGGCCCGATCCCATAGTCAGCTAAAGAAGGATAATGAGTCTATGCAAAAGGAGCTCTTCGCTGCTCATGGAAAGATTACCACTCTTGAAGCTGCTAGTAAGGCATCCGAGGTTGATCTTACGGCGGCCCGCGAGAGGGCGACCAAGCTTGATACTGAGCTCTCAGCAGCCCACGAGAGGGCGGCCAAGCTTTATACTGAGCTCTCAGCAGCCCACGAGAGGGCGGCCAAGGCAGAGGCTGAGCTTGTGAAGGCCCGTGAGAGGGCTTCGCTTGGTGAGGCTGAGCTTGCAGAGACCCGTGAGAGGCTGCTGTAGAGACAGAGATGAAGGCGGCACATGAGAGAGCTTCTCAGGCTGAGGAGAGGGCTGCCCAGGCTGAGAGGGACCTCGAGAATGGCCTCGCTGATGCCTTCATTGATGGCTATGATGAGCTCCAAGGAAAGATTTCTGCTGCTTTCCCAGACATTGACCTCTCGGGCTTCTTACCGACTGAGGCGCCTGATGACGGCAGTGGCAGCTCTGATGATGCCGAGGATGATGAGGAGGAGGATGAGGAGGACGATGAGGAGGGGGATGAGAGTGATTAGAGGGTAGGGAACTTTTGTTGTTCTTTGTATTTTTTTTATAAAGGCAAGTAGCTTGACTTTTGTAAAGGCCGGATGTAAGCCTAACTTTTGGAACATGCAAATTTTTGTCATAAAATATAGAATGTTTTATTCATCCATGGCTTTAAACAACATTGACAAAGTAGAAAAAATTAAATGATGCCCCAAACCCTCACTATTCTGACTCTCTTAAAATATTACTGGTAGTACCTCTTCAAATGTTCCGAGTTCCACGGATGAGGTAAGACCTTTCCCTTAGAATTTTGGATCCTGTAAGTGCCTGTCCTCACTACTTCTGTGACGAGGTAGGGCCCTTCCCAATTTGGTCCCATCTTTCCTTCGCGGGAGTCTTTTGTGGCGAGGATCACTTTTTTGAGGACCAGGTCTCCCGGTTGAAAGGAACGAGGCTTTACCCTCGAGTTGTAGTATCTCGCCATGCGCCGTTTGTACTCCGCGTTGCGGACCACAGCCATCTCCCTTGCCTCCTCTACCAAGTCGAGGTTGATACGAAGTCCTTCCTCGTTGATAACGGGGTCGTGGTGGTGGACCCTTAGGGAATGTACTCCTATCTCAACAGGGATGACCGCCTCAGTCCCATTAGCGAGAGAGAAAGGGGTTTCCCCGGTAGGAGTTCTTGGCGTAGTTCGATAGGCCCATAACACTCCTGGGAGCTCGTCAACCCAAAGACCCTTCGCTCTTTCGAGCCTTGTCTTTAGGTTATGTAGGACTGTTCTCACCATGACTTTTGCCTGCCCATTCGCCTGTGGGTGTGCCGGGCTGGAATGAGGTTGCTTTATCTGAAGGTCGGAGCAAAAAGAATTGAAGAGTTTTTTGTCGAACTGCATGGCATTGTCACTGACAATGGCGTGAGGTATCCCAAAGCGGCAGACTAGGTTTTTCCAGACGAAGTCTTTTACCTTGGAGTCTGTTATTTTCGCAAGGGTTCAGCCTCCGCCCATTTTGTGAAACAGTCGATGGCGACGACTACAAACTTGCACTGTCCTCTACTCAAAGGAAGGGGGCCCAAGATGTCAATGCCCCATTTGGAGAAAGGCCATGGACTCACAATGGTCGTCAGCTCCTCTGGTGGCTGCCTTGGAACAGTGGTGAAGCGTTGGCATTTGTCGCACCTTTTGGCAAACTCTTTGGCATCCTTTACCATGCTCGGCCAAAAGTATCCTTACCTAAGCGCTTTGTGGGCGAGGGAGCGTCCTCCAGAGTGATTCCCACAAATTCCTTCATGAATTTCTCGGAGGGCGTAGTCAGCTTCCTCAGGCGAAAGGCAGCGCAGCAGTGGTAAGCAGTAGCCCTTCTTGTAGAGTACATTTTGTAGGAGAGTGAACTTGGAAGCTCTCATCCTAAGCTTCTTCACCTCAAGGGGATCATCTGGTACTATTTCTTCTTGGAGGTACGCCCTTATGGGGGTCATCCAGTTCGATTCGGCCGTTGTACAGTTGATGTTTGTGGTGTCCACATCCAACTTACTTGGCTCGAACTGGTGCCCGATGAGAGTTGGTTCTGCAAATAAGGCGTCCAAGGATGAGGCGAGCCTGGCGAGTGCGTCTGCGGCCATGTTATCCCCTCTTGGGATGTGACAGATCTGGAAGTATTGAAACTGCTGGCTTAGTTTCTTCGCCATGCTAAGATACTCTTGCATTCTTGTTTCTTTTGCTTCGAACTCGCCATTTACCTAATTGACTATCAATTGGGAATACTGTAAGCGGCAAGGTACTGGGCATCCATTTCGACCGCCAACCTCAGGCCAGAGAGGAGGGCCTCATATTCTGCTTCATTGTTTGAGGCAGTAAAGTGGAGCTTCACTGCATATTTAATGGGTGTACCATCAGGGCTGATCAAAATGAGGCCCGCTCCACCTCCCTCACTGGTCGCGGAGCCATCAACGTACAACTTCCAAAGTGGCAGTGAAGAAACATCGGAGATCCCAGTAGGTATCTGGGCGTCAGGCTGGGAGTCAGAGGTTGATTGGGCTTCTGAGGTAGAAATCCCTGGAGATGCCTGGGCGCCTGGAGGGGTCTGGGCGCCCGGAGGAGTCTGGGCGCCCGGAGTGGTTGGGGCGCCCAGAGTGGTCTGGGCCCCCGGAATGGCCTGGGCGCCCACTGATGGTATCTGGGTGCCCAGGGGAGGACTCTGGGCGCCTGGTGGTGACTGGGCGGTCCTCCTGATGTCCTCTCCGGGTGGCAGATTGAATTGCACGTCTGGGCTCGATGGCAGCAACGTGGTGGGCTCTTCTGTCTCCCCCTCCGTATGTGTAAACTCAGCCACAAAGTCTGCCAGCGCTTGTGCCTTGATAGCCACCTTTGGTTGGTACTGGACATCAAATTCGCCCAACTCCACTGCCAACTTGAGGAGTCTCCCGGATACTCCGACTTTCCCAATACTCTCTTCAAAGGCTGATTGGTAACTACCACAACTGTATGGCTTTGAAAATAGTGTTGCAGGCGCCTTGCAGTCGAGATGAGGGCGAACGCCAGCCTTTCTAGCCCCGAGTATCTGATCTCTGCCCCTCGGTATGCTCTGCTCACATAATAGATGGGCTTTTGTACACCATCATGATTTCTGATGAGAACAGAGCTAACCGCTGAGGGTGAAGCAGAGAGGTACAAATATAACACCTCGCCCGGTGCAGCATGTGAAAGGAGAGGAGGTGCGGCCAAGTAGGCCTTAAGCTTCTGGAAGGCCTCCTCAGCCTCAGGTCCCAATTCGAAAGCCTTTCGGAGAATTTTGAAGAAAGGCAAACACTTATTTGCAGACTTGGAGACGAATCTGTTGAGTGCTGCAATTCTTCCATTGAGGCGCTGTAGCTCCTTGGTGGAAGAGGGCGACTTCATGTCGAGTATAGCTTTGATTTTATCGGGGTTCGCCTCAATTCCCCTCTGGTTGACCATGAAGCCCAAGAACTTTTCTGATCCCATGCCGAAAGGGCACTTCTCAGGGTTCAACTTCATGTGGTAGGACCTGAGAACATTGAAAGTCTCTCGAAGATGGTCGATGTGATTTGCTGCCGCGAAGCTCTTCACCAGCATGTCGTCCACATATACCTCCATTGTTCGCCCAATCTGGGACTGGAACATTTTATTCACTAGCCGCTGGTAGGTTGCACCTGCATTTTTCAACCCGAAGGGCATGACTCTGTAGCAGTAGGTCCCCTTCGGAGTGAAAAACGACGTCTTTTCCTGGTCTGGAGGGTGCATGCTGATCTGGTTGTATCCAGAATAAGCATCCAGGAAGGAGAGCAGTTCATGTCTCGCTGTGGCGTCGATGAGGAAGTCAATCCGTGGAAGCGGATAACTGTCTTTTGGGCAGGCCTTGTTGAGCTCAGTGAAGTCGACGCAGAGGCGCCACTTACCATTAGCTTTTGTCACCATCACCACATTTGATAGCCATTCGAGATATGCTACTTCTCTGACCGCTCCATTTTTTATCAGTTTCCCGACCTCCTTGTCCATTGCTTGGGCCCTTTCAGTGGAGGCGCCCCTCAGCTTTTGTAGAACAGGCTTGTGGCGAGGGTTGACATTGAGGCGGTGTGTGGCGACCTCAGGATCAATTCCTTCAAGATCCGTATGTGACCATGCGAAAATGTCCATATTCATTCTCAGAAAACTTGTTAACTGGTGGACTAGATCCTCTGAAAGAGAAGAGCCAATGTGCACTCTTCTGTCAGGATGTTCTTCATTTAAGACAACAGGGGTAAGTTCTTCAACTGGTTCCCCTCTTTCTGTGGTGGCGTCATCCCTCGGGTCCAAGATTTCGACTTGTAACGCCTCCTGCGTCTTCTTGGCCTTCATTGAGGAGACGTAGCACTCTCTTGCTGCAACCTGATCTCCTATGACCTCCCCAACTCCATTCGGGGTTGGAAAGCGGAGGATGAGATGATAGGTGAAGAGGACGGCCCTTAATGCGTTAAGAGCAGGTCGCCCTAATATGATGTTGTAAGCTGACGGGCAGTCTATCACCAGGAAGTTCACCATTGTAGTGGAGCTTCGGGGTGCTGCTCCGGTTGTGACTGGCAATGTGATTGCCCCAAGGGGATACACCTTCTCCCCTGAGAACCCAATAAAGGGGGATTTGACAGGCTGCAGTCTTTCTCGGCCCAGCTTCAGCTGGTCATAAGCTTCTGCGAATAGAATATCCGCAGAGCTGCCGTGGTCCACCAAGATCCTATGCACCTGGAAATTGGCGACGGTCATGGTGAGCACCAGAGGGTCGTCATGGAGGTGCTGGATCCCTTCCAAATCCTTGTCTGAGAAGGATATGGTCTCGCTAGCGCCATGCCTGGGCGCCTTGGATGGGCATGCTTCATCAGGATGCCTTGCCCTTCTGGCATGGGCCTTCATGGCAGAGAGTGACTCTGCTAGTTCGCCCGAGATAGTTCGGATCTCCCCAATGGGCTGCTGGTCCTCCAGATTGTGAGGTGGTGGTGGTACTTGCCCCCTACCAACAACATACTGGCGCAGGTGACCACGCTGAATGAGATCCTCAATCTGCCTCTTAAGGTCATAGCAATCGTCGGTGTCATGGCCATGGTCGCGATGGAAGCGACAGTATTTGGCCGGGTTCCTACTGTTTGGAGGGGACTTCATCTTTCCAGGCCATTTTATGGCGGGGTCATCTTGTATCTGGAGCAAAATGTGCTCAACAACGGGATTGAGAGGAGTGAATGCTTGTCGGTCTCTCTGAGGAGCAGGGCCGAGTCAGTCTCTCTGCGGAGCAGGACTGAGTCGGTCTCTGACAGGTACCCTCTCTGTCTTGCTTCGCTTGTTGCTTGTCTCCTTCTTTTCGTCTCTGTCCCGCTCCTTTCCCTTGTCCCCTGATCTGGAGGACTCACCTCGCCTAGCCCTTGTGATGTCTTCAGCATTCATATACTTCTGGGCCTTTGCTAGTAGCTCCGGCATGCTCTTAGGCGGGCGCTTCATCACAGAGAAGAGGAAGCTTGACAAGCGGAGGCCTCCCAAAAAGGCTGTCATGGTCACTTTGTCGTCGGGCTCTTCGACCTGAAGTACCTCCTGTTAAAACGAGTGAGGTAGCTCCTGAGGCTCTCATTTTTGTCCTGCTTTACGCTGAGCAGGTGTGTGGCAGGCTTCTGGTGGGGGCGCCCTCCAATAAAGTGTGAGACGAAGGACTTGCTCAACTCCCCAAAGGTGGCGATGGAGGCTGGGACGAGATTGGCAAACCACTGCCGGGCGGAACCCTTCAGTGTAGTTGGGAATGCCCTGCACATAACCTCGTTAGAGATATTATGCAGCTGCATTATGGTTTTGTATGTCTCCAGGTGGTCTAATGGATCTTTTGCTCCATCAAAGGTCTCCATGGATGGCATTTTGAACTTCCGAGGAAGTGGGTAGTTCACCACGTCGGGCTTGAACGGTGTGTCCGTTCGTCTGACTAGGTAATCCACCGTTTCTGGAGCCTGCGCCTTCATGGCGTTGAAGACATCCCCTAACTGATTCTGCATTTCCTTGATCTTCTCTTCCCAGTGATTGGGGGCATCCCTGGACGGATCATGGAAATAACTCCCATCCTCTACACTTTGATTTTCATTCTCCTCCTCCTGGAAATGAGGATCCTCCCCATTAGAAGCAGAGGGAGGAAGTGGAAGTCCTCCGTGATTAGCTCCCCCCGGAGGTGGGAGTCCTCCAAACTGGGCTCCACCCGGATGTGGAGGTCTTTCCTGATGGGCAACACCTTGAGGGACACCCATGGTGACTCCAAAGGGGGAGCCCTGGGGAACTCCATGGGCGCCCTTGGGAGCTCCGACGCCCTGGGCGCCCAGATGGGGAGCTCCGGCGCCCTGGGGATGGGCGCCTAGATGGGGAGCTCCCCGGCGTGGAGCTCTTGGATGCCCCGGGAGCGATGCTCCTTGCGCTACTCCCCCAAATTGTGCTCCTCCCTGCCCTGCTCCCTGTCCTGCTGCGAGCATGAGCTGTAGGATCTGCTGGTTTTGGGTCATCAGTTGCTGCACGGTCTCCAACATTTGTTGAGGAGTGGGAGCAGGAGCATTTGGGGCAGGATTAGTCGGTGGAGGATCATTATCGCCTTCTCGCGAGGGATTATCCTCTGGTTTTCTTGTCGATCTAGTGGTGATCACCATAATTTTGATATAGTGAGTATTCTGAAGTGAGAACTTTTGTCGATTCCCACAGACAGCGCCAAACTGATGATGCACAAAATGGATTTGCACACCACGTGTCAGATATGAGCAATAAATGCAGTAAGTAAGAGGAGAGAGAGATTTATAGTGGTTCGGTCAGTGTGACCTACGTCCACTTCAGAAAGGCAGAGATCGCCAGATATATTATTTCTCAAGTGTCGAGAGATTACAAGAGATGAAGTGTCTAGAAGGAAGGAGAAATATTGCTTGCCTCTGAAGTAACGAGAGGCTCTTCTATTTATAGTCTTCCCCTAACAGATGGGGACGACTTTACAGCACCGTTCACAAGGAGCCTTCGAGCTGTCCTCGATGGGCGAGGCGGTTAGGATATTCTCCGCAGGACTTGGTAAAAGCGGGACGTGGACTGACTATTTCCGAAGCGACGTGGGTTGCTGTGACGTGGCCAGGCTTCATGGATTTGGGCCTGAACTCCATTGGATCAAACGGATCTTCATTAATTTAGGCTTTGGCTCATCACAGAATGGGCCACTTGGGCCTAACTCATCAATTCTCACCCTTATTAAGCCACGTCAGCATCTTCATCCATGTCACACCCCCATCCGTTAAAATGGGGATTGTGCGTGAGATTATGGCCAATTAAAAGTTTTCAACAGTAATCCACAACATGTGGCCCTAATCATGTCCCATATAGATCGAAAACCGCTGCGAGGTATAAACATTTTCTTAAAAGAATACAAAATAACAGAATCTTCATAATTAAACAAGTGGTATCTTAAGATGTATAATTAAGAGCAAATACTAAAATATTAACTAAAGTTCAAGTTTGAAACACATTGAACAAAAGTATTATTTACACAAAAGGCCACATAAAAAACTTGGGCCTAATCAAAAGAACAAAAGAGCAAAAGATGAATCTAAGCCAAGATATATCATGGAGGCTCTCGGTACGGGGACAATACAGCTACACAACGCCATCCATACAATAGTTTAAGAGGTCATCAGACTTATCCACCAGAACTTTCTCCGTCTCTTCATCCTCGAGATAGGTGGGCTTGGTACCTATGCACCAAGAGTAGCATCATCAGACATGATGGTCAGCATGAAAATATATATGTAAAACATCAATAGATATGCAGTACTAAACAGAGTAAACGATAGACAAGATCATAGGAAATGCATAGCATTTGAATCATAATCAAAACTAACATGAACATCTAACGAGATAGGCGATCCACATATGCTAATCATCATAGGATAGTATCATTGCCCTCCCTACTCTCATTGAGTTGGGGTAGAGATATATCAATATGGGATAATAATCTGGTCAATCAAAGTCGATACAAGGGTACAAATAATCAAACACAACCCCCCTTCATCTTATGGTATCCGATGGTGTACATCCATCTATCAAATTCCATACTACAAATGACCAAGAGTTCAAAGCCCTAACACAAGTGGTACCCTCGCTGCATCGAATGTTAATAGCTGAGTGATGCCTAACACAAAGAATCCTAATCATACAATAATGAAGGGCTAGGCTTTTCTTGCGTGAACAAGATTCATCAAATGATAAAGAAACTATTCTGCATCAAATCATATCAAAATACTGACAAACTTCATAAGTAGTTCTCTTCATAGCCTTACAATCAAAGCCACCTAGTCTCAACACATCGGTCGAACTTCAGAACAAACAGAACATCAAAGGGGATCCTAAGTCCATCATCTAACTTCTTCATATGATCTCAAACAAAACAAAGCAAACAGAGCTAAAGAACATGTTCATTACATGTAGATTAGTACCAGATGGTACGATTCAAAATCAGAAGCAATAAACAATTGAAATCCTAAGTCAAATGTCATTCCCGAAGTCCCGTACAACCCTACTCAGTCAACGATAGAAATTAGGGTTCGCGATACCCGAATAATTCATTTTCGTAAATAGATTCAACGTGGGTATCCCATTGCCCCACTCCATCCCTAATTAAGATAGGCTGAATCTCGAGAAATCCAGAATAACTGCGAGAAATGTCGGCTCACAACATTCCTCACACATAGTCAAATGAGTCATCAAAGGGACAACCAAGGTCCCACCTAAGTCCTCAAACTAGGGAAAATCATCACTCTGTTTTGGTTCAGAAGTGGGAAGTTCCACTCCCCTTCTACCATCCACACTTGCAAACAATGAAAAACTACGGCCTTGCTCTCTCAAAGTGAAGTAGACAACCTCCTCAATTCAAGTCCATACACATCCCATCCATTCCAAACCATTCATTAACCTAATTACCTTGTTTTCAAAACCCGAAGACCTCAAATGAGCAAATGGATATCTAAAACATTCTCAATCATCAAAATCAAGAAAGACAAACATATCAAAGCATTAAGATATATTTCAACTTGCCTTGATGAAGAGCTTCACAAAAGAAAAGGGAATTTGGGGGAAAACCCACTTTGAGCTCAATCTTGGGGAAACAACTCTCAAACCCAAAATCAATCCTACATATGTATGCAATGGGATGAAGTGAGCTCCTCTATTCCATTTCTAGGTCAAAGGAGGAAGATAACCTAAATCTAAATACTTGGGGAGCTTACTGTCGCGACCCCAGACTGGGCCCGCTGGCCTAATTCGGGATCAGGACTAATTGGGATGAGATGGTAATGATTGATATAATGTGGCTAGTGTCATAGAACATACAATGCGTACATGGGTCAATAAAGAATATAATACTACCCGTGCACGTGATTTCCCATAGGTGTCTTCGGGAATGATAAATTATACTCAAGGCACAAGTATTCTTTCAATATCAAGTAATGCACATCGGGACTTGTAAAACGTTACAAATGTCATTCCAGTGTCTTCGGGAATGATAAATTGTAAATCATGTGTTTCGGGAGTACATAACAAAATTCGGGAACAATGAAATTCTAATGGACTTTCGAAATCTCAGGACAAGTATCGGGATTCAAGACTAGTTCAAGGTGAATAGGGGTCCCGTATGTCGATTTGGTATTAACTTGGTACTCTTTGAGTTTGGGGACATTCCGGCCTCCTTATACGCCTTGGTGAATTTTCCAAAACTTCAATCAATCCTTGTGATCTGGTTCCTTTTTCAACCGGGCCCCACACAACGTCTAATAAATTTCCCGAGCACAAGGGGGGGCTCCCAATAAACCTCTCTAAATTATTTAAACGTTTCATTCTTGCTCCAAATGTAACCTTAGATGAACAGTACCCCTCGCTCGAGTGGACATTAGGTTCGCTCGAGCGGTGAGCTCTCTGGAATGGCTTGCTGGGAGGGTTCGCTCGAGCGGACCTGCCCAGTTCAGGTTGGCTCGAGCGAAATAACGGTTCGCTCGAGCTAACCACTCTCTGGATGGGATTCTGGGATGGTTCGCTCGAGCGAGATAAGGTTCGCTCGAACGAGCTGTCCTCTGGGTGGCATGAATCCTTTTCTGGACTGTTCGCTCGAGCAACCTGTCAAGTCCACTCGAGCGAACTGTCCAGAAATTGATTTCAGGGGACAATTCTGCTCATTCCATTTTCCCACTTACAAATCACCTTTGAGCCACATTCCTTCACCTAAATGGGAGGCTCAAAACCTCATTCAACATCCTTCAAATCACCATCAAAACTTCTACAACATCCACCAATCACCTCATTCTCAGCCCCAAACAACCACAATAAGAGAAAGCGGAATTCTACCAATCACCAAGATTCATTAATGCTACAACAAGTGTTAAATAAGAGAATATAAATGCCAACATTTACAAGGGTTAAACAAGCTATCAAGGTTTATTTATGAGCATTTATTTCAAATCAATGCAAGTCAAGAATGAATAATAAAATCATCCACATTTCATAAAAACCATTCAAATCTCAAAATATCAATTCATCCACTTGCCTTAGGTCCAACCTTAGCCAAAACAAGCTCTAATCACTCCTCCAAGACAAGATCCAAGGTTACAAACAAACGTGCCCCCCCCCCCCCCCCCCCCCCCCCCCCCCCCCCAAAACAAACCCTAAAAGGGTCAATACAATGAATTGGGAAGAAGAAGTTTCCAATAATGAAAATGGAGCTTCCCTAAGACTAGAATAGTATATATCTAGAAGTTTAAAGATGAAGCTTACTTGTAGAGTCTTCAAATGGACAAGTGTAGGTCAAAGAGGATCTTGAGATGAGTAGTTTCTGTTAGATTGTATGGACTCAATCCATTAGTTGATGTCATAAATTGATTAATTTCTTTATTTATCAATAAAATCATGCTTTACTTTCACGAGATGAATGTTATTTTATTACTTTATGCACATGACCAATACATATGACATAATGGTTCATAAGTTGAACCGGGTCCCATTAGTATAAGTTGAACCCATTACTTTCATGGATGAGATCCACACACGGGAGATATACGTCACAAATCTTATACTTAAAATATCTTCACAACCAGTGATGAGACTGGGCATCTCATCTGATAAGGTTGCAACACTTTGATCACTATGAGATAGTGTGATTTGTCTCGATCATCAGAATGGAAGATTCTGGATCAATGTGCTGATACATTGGATGTATTGAAGGACCATGAGAAGCACCTTATGGAATTCCGTCTCAACAATAAGGTATGCCCTCATAATTCCCTAGCAATAGGCTCTTGATCCTGAGACATTGATGAACTCAAGTTTCTATCTATTCATTTGCTTTGAGTCACCAATGAGTGAGGCCAACTATAGGTCAATACCTCGGTGTCTTGGGTATGTGGTAGTAGGACTGTGGGAACATTGAATGATCAAGATGGAATCTATCTTTATTATCCCCTCGTGCCAATTAATGGATTTGTCATTAGTAAGTGCGCACCCATCTCGATTAAGAGTTAATTGGATGGTACTGATGATCATAGTGATTAATTGGGGCTCAAGGAAATAAGATGTGGAACTAAGATTGTAAGAGACAGATTTATTTCAATTGATCCATGGATATTGATAGAGGGGCCTACTTGTGGTAATCGGGAAGTTTAGGGTCTTCATTGTAATTTATTCCTAAGACTCGAGTGCAATTGCATTTATATAGTGATGTTATTTACAATTAACTGTGGGCCCGGATTGCACATGAGATGTGGGGTCGCGTGTCCAAGTTGGAGCCAACTTTCTGTGCAATCCCTAGTGGTCCCCACGCTAGCCCAAGTCATTAGAAAGATACTAATCCTACTTGAACTCTAATATGAAGGAACTAGAAAGTTATTATTTCTATTTGAAGTAGCACTTCTAATAGTGGTAATAGTATACTTACTAATTGTTGTGGAAGTAAGACTTCTATTTCAATTAAGAAAAGAGGAGACTTGAGAGGTTATAAAAGGGGATTTATCCCTCATGGACGTCCATCAATATAGGAGTAAAAAACGTCCAGCTTTTTTTGCAATAGTTGCACTGCTTTTTTCTCTCTTCCTCTTCTAGTTCCTTAGGGTTTCGAGTTGGGTTTTCTCTTGAAGATTCAACCGATCTTCTTGAGAAGAGAGATCTAATTTGGGTCATAGCGTGGAAGGCTAAGAGGTGGTGGAGATTCTTATCTTAGTTTGTAGAAAAGTTCTACATCAACGAAAGTCATCAACTTCTCCATTAGAGCGCAACCGAACTCCAATGGTATAATCTGTTAGAGTATTTATTTTGTTGCAATTTGATAGGATGCATTCATCTTCGTAAGCTTGTCCTCTCATTCATTCATGGATCATCATGCATTTTTATCTTCATGGTTTTTGGTCTTTCAAAAGTTATGCATGGTTTTCCATCATATTCTTAGTTATCAAAGCTTTCAGTTCAGTCTTGGTATTCTTCCTTGTTTTCAAAAGCCTTGTATTTGTTCAGTTCTTTCAGTATTTTCTGGATGTTTGGCCTGTCGGTCACCTATCGGTCAGGTGTCGGCTAACTGACAGTGAACCGAGCCTAACCGAGACATTGTCGGTTAGAATTCCAGAGAGCTTCATTTTCAAAAATTTGCTGATACTCTCTGGTCGGTCAAGGTGTCGGTTAGGTATCGGCTAACCGACCTTCATTCAGAACCTGACCGAAGTTCTCTCGGTTGGAATTCCAGAGAGCTGTTTTCTGAACCATTTTGGTCTGTCGGTCAATGTGTCGGTCAGCCCTCGGTTAACCGAAAAGGTTCGGTCAACCGACCATGCTTTTTGGTCAGCTAAATTTTGAAAATATGACCGTTGGCAAGTGACCGTTGGGGGTGTCGGTTAACCGACACATATATGTCGGCTAACCGACGCCTAGCCGTTAGAACAACTTTTTCTATAAAAAGTGGTTTTCTCTTTTGGAAAAGTTGCTGAACTTTGGGGGATTTTCAAGAGCAAGGAAGAGCAACTTTTCAAGCATCTTTGTGAAGGGATTATGAAGCCATCTCATTAGACTCAACCTTTGAACTTCAAAATGGGTGTGCTTCTCTTCTCTTTAAATTTCTAAAACATGCTCTTTTCTTAAATTTTTGTGTTTCTATTTAAGGCATGATCATAGAGTTGCTTGTTTCCTTGTGTAGTTGATTTTCATAACATGTTTCATCTTTTAATGTCTATTTGATTTATGAAATCAACTTAAGTCTTGTTTTCACATGAGTTTTTCAAAACCTAGTTTTCAAAATCAACTTGTTTATCTTGTGATTACATCTTTCAATATACAAGTTGAATCTTTATGAAAACCATGTGTAAATCATTCTACTCTTTGTCTCACATATGATTAGCATCTTTGAATCATCTTGAATTTACTTTTCTAAAAAGAGTTTGAATGTACTTCTAGAACTTGCATCTACTACACTCTTTGTCTTTCATTTGCATGCATCTAGAAGTTTAGTTTTTCACCTTCATATCAGCCTATTTAGAGGCAAATCTTAGTGCTTGATTAGTTCTCTTATTCATGCATGTTGAGGCATAATTCACAAGAGAAAAATCTAAGTTGTAAAGGTTAGTGCTTAGCCTTGAAAAGCATTTGTTGTGGTTGTAAAGGTTTATGCTTAGCCTTGAAAAGCATGGTGTTGTATGTGTAAGGTTTGAGGTGATCCTAAACCTTAAAATTGATTAGTGAAAATCCGGTAGGGTTACCGGGAGTGGATGTAGGCATTTTGGCCGAACCACTATAATTGATTGTGTTATGGTGGTTGATCTTTTGCTTTTATTTCATGAATGGTATATGAATGCTTAGAATTGAATATCTAGGAGTTTTCCTTTTTCATCAAAGCATAATGTATTTAAAAAGTGAAAGAAATTTAAAAGTTGTATAAGTTCTTTGGAGTAATCCTATTCACCCCCCCTTTAGGATTCGATCTTGGACTTTCATAATCTGCTTCCTTGTATGTGGTAGATTTTAATGGATGCTTGTACGCTTCTGTTATATTTTTTAGATAGTTTTACTTACTGTACATGATCATGAGACTGAGGGTTTTTGGGTTTTTGGCCTTATGGATACTTGATCCCTAAGTCAAGTGGGTCAAAAATGTTTGAAAATCTATCCACGGGGCCCACCTACTTCCAACAATTGGTATCAGAGTCATACCTCATCTCTAATCATGTTAAATCAGTAACCTCTAATCTTTGCATGAGATGCGAAGAGGATAGAACGAGGGCTATGTAAAGATCAGTGTTTATTGGGTTTGCTTATTTTTGTAGTAGATCCATGTTTGGAATGTCACAAAAGGTTTTAATCATAATGGAAGAATGGTAAGAAGCAATTAGAAGCCTACTGAGATCATTAGAAGTGATCAGGGAACAGCAGGAGTCGAATCTGAAAAACCCATATTTCTGGGTTAGTCAGGTCGGTTAGCCGATGGATCACTACCTGTAGAGGTCTGGCCGGATAGCCGTAGGGACCAGTTCGACTAGCCGAACTCAGGAAAAATCACTTTGTTTCTGATCTGTTTTTCTTTTTTTTTCGGGGGCTCTACCCCCTGGACCCCTGCGAGCTGACTGGGCAGCTCGACCCCCACCAGGACCCCCTGGACCCCCTCTGCGTAGGGCATCTTGGGTAAAAGTGGCAAATCTTTGGCATCTTGTTTTTCCATTGTGGTTTGGCAACTTGGTTTTGTAAGATGCTTTGTTGTATGAGATACTAACTTGCAGGTGATAATGTCCTCTCCATATGGCCCACATCACATTTACTTTCTATTATAGTTGAATGGTTTATTTGTGGCTAAGTGTAAAGGGCATCATGGTTTCCTTGTTTTCCCGTAAAAGGGCAAGGCATGATGAATTTCCCTATAGCCATTTTCTTTCCATGTTTAGATTACCATGTAAGTCTCATTGTAGAGACATAGGAATTTATGTAAATTCTGGAGATGTCCGAGACAAAGAAGGAAAGTTGAGATGGACTCCTAATCAAAAGAGTTTGAAGATTACCAAGGAGTTTTGGAGATACCCAAAGAGTTTGAGGAATCCCAAAGCTATGGAAAGCCTAGAAGTCCAAGAAGTCTATTCCGCATGGGCCATGTGGAGGAGAGGACTAATTTCTAATTATAGCACTTTCTTTTTATGAATGAATGCTTGTTTTAGAAAGTTTCCAAATCTGATTCAAACATAGCAATTTCCAAAATTGGTTAAATCAAATTAATTTTTAGAAAGAGTTCTAATTAGAGTTAATGGGCCCATGAGATGTATCCATTGGTAACACTAATTTTAGAAACTGGACTTTCCTTAAAATAACTTGACTTGGAACCAATCATTGGTCATATCATTAGATGATTTGATATCTATATATATATATATATATATGTGGGTCCATATACCTATAAGGAAATCCTCAATTCTAAAATATTAAGTGGGAGTGGGGCATTTATATTTAGAAATTCCCATGGTTTTCCACCATAGGTTCATTGTAAGGAAAGTATTAGCCTCGCGCCATCTTGAGAATGGCCGTTCCCCACGGAGGGCTTATATTTGTCTGGATACTAGTTATGGATCTCCTATGGATAGTGTTGATGAGACGGGGCGGGGGCCCACTCTCTAAGGAGGAGCTGCCCACAACGGTTGTCATGCAATACTAAGTTGGTGGGTCACACTTAACTAAAATAATGATGTAGTATCCCCAAGATTTGCCTCATGTATTTTAGAAACCAAAGTTAATCGGGAGTCATACATTATTTGGTATGAGATACCTAGATAATAATGAATAATGGGGATCATGGAAAGTTAGTCTTAATTCCAATTTTGACCAACTGTGATCCGCACCAGTCTTGGTGGTATTAGCACTCCCCAAGGAGGCATACCCCAGAGGGTTGGGATTCCGATGTATTCTGAATTTAGTGGTTATGAGGATTCCCACATAAATTTGGTAGAATAGTAAACCCAATGTCATTTAAATTCATTAATTGAATGTATGGTTATGTGCTACAGTTTTTCAAGCATGAATTCAACTACTTTCAATCCACTTGCGACCATCCTCAATCAGAATAAGTTGGTGGGATCCAACTATGTAGACTGGAAACGGAATCTGAATATTGTCCTGACAGCTTCAGGATATAAATATGTCCTTACCAAAACCCCCCTTGATGAGCCTGGCCCGATGCATCAGATGCAGAAAAGGAACTTTGCACCAAATGGGCCAAAGACGATGAGATGGCCCTATGTTACATTTAGGCATCCTTGTCTAGTGTTTTGCAACACCAACATCAATCCTATAAGACTGCATACGATATTATATCGAACTTAAAGGAGATGTTTGCGGAACAAGGCAGGCCTGCTAGGCAGGCATCCATGAGGGTGCTCATTAGTACCAGGATGGCTGAAGGTACATCAGTACAGGCACACATGTTGAAAATGATGGACTCATTGAATCAGTTAGATGTACTGGGAGCTGCGATTGATGTAGAATCACAGATTGATATAATCCTTGAGTCATTACCAGAGTCATTCAACAAGTTCAAGGTTAATTATAATATGAATAAAATGAATCTGACTCTGGCTGAGCTATCTTGTCAGCTGGTAGTGACTAAAGGGATTTTGAAAAAGAAGCCAACTGCCCTAATGACAGAAAAGTCAGATGCCAAGTCCAAGCCGAAAGGTAAAGGGCGGAAAGGCAAAAAGAAATCAGTTCCGAAGGGTCCTAAGGTGGAGAATGGTCCTACTGGTGGCGTGGCCAAGGCTAAGGGTTCAGGGACCAAAGGAAACTGTTTCCATTGTGGTAAGACAGGACATTGGAAAAGGAATTGTCCAGAATATCTGTCTAAGAAGAAGACCTCAGGTATGATTGAGTCACTTATTTCTGAAGTTAGTTTTGCAACTGGTACTTCAGAATCTTGGTGTGTGGACTCCGGGGCAACTAGTCACATATGTAATACGTTGTAGGGGTTCAGGGAAACCAGGAGGCTAAGTGATGGAGAAATCATTGTCAACCTAAGATCTGACGCTAAGGTGGAGGCTGTTTCAGTGGGAGTTATTACTTTATGTTTTTCAAATAATAAATTGGTTTTGTCAGATACATTATATGTACAGTCTTTAAGGCGGAATTTAATTTCAGTTTCTAATTTGGTGAATAAAAGTTATTCTATTACTTTTGGTACTGAAGTTGTCATAAAGAAGAATGGTACTTTTATATGTTCTGGCAAGGTAACCAATGGGCTTTATTTGTTAACTCCCACGATGTATGAGATATACGATACTGAAACAATTAATAGACCATCATTAAAGAGAAAGTCACCTTCATCTAATCCAACAAAACTTTGCCACTTGAGGCGAGGTCATATAAACCTAAACAGGATTGAGAGGCTAGTGAAAGATGGTATCTTACCTTCATTGGTAGTAGAACCGATGCCTGTCTGCGAGTCCTGTCTGGAAGGTAAAATGACCAAAAGACCATTTTCATCTAAGGGCAAAAGGGCCAAAGATTTATTGGAATTAGTGCATACTGATCTGTGTGGACCCATTAATGTTAGGGCTAGAGGAGGATATGAGTACTTCATCACTTTCACAGATGATTATTCAAGATATGGATACATATACCTTATGCACCGCAAGTCCGAAGCTTTTGAAAAGTTCAAAGAGTTTCGAGCGGAAGCGGAAAAGCAATTAGGTAAAAATATGAAGACTCTTCGATCAGATCGAGGAGGTGAATATCTCTCTGCTGATTTTATGGGATACTTATCAGAAAATGGGATTCTATCCCAGTTGTCTGCTCCTCGTATGCCTCAACAGAATGGAGTAGCAGAAAGAAGGAACCGGACTCTTTTAGATATGATTAGGTCTATGCTGAGTTTCTCAGGATTACTCATACCCTTTTGGGGATACGCTTTGGATACTGCGATGTACATACTAAACCTCGTACCATCTAAGTCCGTACTTAAGACTCCCCGGGAGTTGTGGTCCGGGCGAAAGCCTAGTCTACAACATTTATACATTTGGGGTTGTCTAGCACACGTGCTGAAGGTTAAGACGGATAAGTTGGAAGCGATGTCGGAAGTATGCACGTTTGTAGGATATCCTAAAGGAACTAAAGGTTTGTTGTTCTATAATCCCAAAGAGCAGAAAGTGCTGGTAAGCACCAATGCGGTTTTTTTTGGAGGAAGATTATATGATGGACCGAAAATCTTTAGAACAGGTGATCTCAAAAGAGATTCAAGAGCAATCAATTCCAAATCCAAGTATGACCGAACTTGAGGAAGAACCGCCCTTACCAGACCCAGTAGTTACACCAGTGCCTCGTCGTAATGGGAGGATTGTCAAACCCCCTGACAGGTTCTCGTTCTTGGAAGAGTCTTACGAGGTTGTCCCGGAAGAACCAGAACAAGATCCCCGTAACTATGATGAAGCAATCAATGACTTAGATTCGGGACGCTGGCAAGATGCTATGAAAGCTAAGATGGAGTCCATGTACTCCAATCAGGTCTAGGCACTTATGGATTTGCCTGCCAATATTAAACCTATTGGGTGCAAGTGGGTCTACAAGAGAAAAAGAGGACCAGATGGAAGAGTGGAGACCTATAAGGCCAGGCTTGTTGCGAAAGGATATACTCAGAAAGAGGGTATCGATTATAAGGAAACCTTCTCGCCGGTAGCCATACTCAAGTCCATCCGGATACTTTTATCCATTGCGGCTCATCTCGATTACGAGATTTGGCAAATGGATGTCAAGACGGCGTTTCTCAACGGCCATCTTGAGGAAGACATCTTTATGATGCAGCCAGACGGTTTTGTAGCTAAAAACCAAGAGCAAAAGGTTTGCAAGCTGCAGAAGTCCATTTATGGACTTAAGCAGGCATCCCGAAGCTGGAACATCCGTTTTGACCAGGCAATCAAGTCATTTGGTTTTTGTCAAAATCCGGATGAGTCTTGTGTATACATGAAAAGTGAAGGTGACATGGTAGTTTTTCTGGTTTTATATGTCGATGACATCCTTCTCCTCGGGAAAGACACAGGAATATTGTCAACTGTAAAAGTTTGGTTGGCCAAGACTTTTGATATGAAGGACTTGGGAGAAGCTAGCTACATCCTAGGGATTAAACTCTATCGAGACAGGAAAAATAGGATGATTGGCTTATCCCAAGCTGCATACATAGATAAGGTACTGGTACGGTTTGCTATGCAAGACTCTAAGAAGGGTATTATACCTTTCAAGCATGGAGTGCACCTTTCCAAGGATCAGTGTCCCAAGACACCTGAGGAAAAGGAGCAGATGAGGTCGATACCATACGCTTTGGCTGTTGGTAGCCTCATGTATGCTATGTTATGTACTAGACCAGATATTTGTCATGCAGTGGGCCTGGTCAGCAGATTTTAGTCTAATCCAGGACCTGAACATTGGACTGCTGTAAAATGTATTCTCAAATACTTGAGAATGACTAGAGATTACATGTTGATTTATAGCAGTGATGAGTTGATTCCAGTCGGATACACAAATTCTGACTTCATGTCAGATAAGGATTCCAGGAAATCCACCTCTGGTCATGTGCTTATGCTTGGAGGCGGTGCTATCAGCTGGAGGAGTATAAAATAGGAATGTACCGCTGATTCAACCTCGGAGGCTGAATATGTAGCAACTTGTGAAGCAGCTAAGGAAGCAGTATGGCTTAAAAGAATCCTTTTGGAACTTGGGGTGGTACCTTTGGCACGACAGCCGCTCACAGTTTACTGTGACAGCAGCAGGGCAGTCGCTTAGTCAAAGGAGTCCAGAAGCCATAAAAGCCAAAAGCATGTACAGAGGAAGTATCACTTAGTCAGAGAGATTGTCAAAGAGGTGATATTACTGTTACCAAGATAGCCTCTGCGGACAATTTGGCAGATCCCTTTACTAAGCCTTTGACTACCAAAGTCTTTGAGCAGCATGTAGATGGGATGGGCATGAGATGCAACCCTGACTGGCATTGAGCCCAAGTGGGAGATTGTTAGATTGTATGGACTCAATCCATCAGTTGATGTCATAAATTGATTAATTTCTTTATTTATCAATAAAATCATGCTTTACTTTCATGAGATGAATGTTATTTTATTACTTTATGCACATGACCAATACATATGACATAATGGTTCATAAGTTGAACCGGGTCCCACTAGTATATTAGATGTGATAAATGTGTATGGATGAGATCCACACACGGGAGATATATGTCACAAATTGTCGCGACCCCGGACCGAGACCCGGGATCGCGACACGGCGATATGATTAACTAACATAAAACATACCGCCGGTTTTCTCACAGGTTTCCGCGATGAGGATCCCAAGACACGGGTCGAGCTCACACGAATGGGTATGCGGAAGCGTGTAGCAAAACGAATCATACAATTCTTAAAAACAACAAGATACAAGAGAAATTTTAATATCGAGACTAGGTATCAAAAGAGAATGTCAACATAGCATTCCTATTATGATTAAAGTTTCATAGTTAGACAAAAGTACATTAGTTCAAGTTACATAACCAAGAGAGGCCAACAAAGGCCAATACAACAAAAGATCCCAAAAAAAAGATCCCAACTAAATGAACGAGAAATCAAGATCCCGACCGGCGTCTAGATGACGTCGTTGGCCTGCCACTCATGTGCTGGGGGTGGCTCAATAGCCTCCTCCGGGCACTCCTCGTCAAGCGTGAAACCTCCGGCACCTGGACACCAAAATAACAAGCATCAAACACGACGGTTTGGCAAATAAACAATTTAGGCATGAATATGAGAAATGATGCTAAAACAGTTCAAGATTTAGATACACGTTTCAAGTTTACGAAACTAGCATGAATACTTATAATATCATGAAAAGATAAATCTACATTGAGCTTATTCTTTCTCCGTCATACATGATGACAAGAGCAAGCACGCACGACAAGCACGACACGAAAGACACGATCCCACGCCACACAAGGTAGACGGGGAATCCGGCCGCGGAACCGAATCACGAACACGCACAATGTGCAATACAATACACGACTAGTCTGCAGACAATCCACATGTTTAAGGACCCCCAGGTAGTGGATCAAGCTAAAAGGGCAGTCCAAGCTCAGTGGTATTCACTTATATCATGAATGCACAAAACACGGCGATACACGTTCGAGAACACGACAAAACCAGAGGGAAATCATTTATCAACACGACACGACAAGACTAGCAAAATAGCAAGGTATAAATGCTTAATAAATTAAAGAAATGATTCCCTTTTTTATTCTTGAAACACAACTTAAAACGAGCTTAAACTTGAAATTCAAACGAGAACACGATGGTGCATAAAGCATCATAAACAAGAGTTCAAACATAAAATTATCAAGCATAGGCTAAGACCAAATCTTTGACCCTTGTGGACTTGAAAACCCAAACGTCGGAATTCTATATAACTTGGTGTCCCTGAAGGTAAGATACATTTAGGAATTTCAAGTGCACAACGTCAAATGAAGGTCTAAGGCATAGTCTAGTTTTTATCCTCGTGAAAATCCTTCAAAAACTGCATTTTTGGTAAATGTCGGTCAGTCCTCGGTCATCTGTCGGTCAACCGACGTTAATTTGTCAGTCGACCGTTGGATGACCGACAGGATTCAGCCCAGAAATGCTGCTCTTTGGAATTCGAACCGACAGGTCCTCGGTTGGCTGTCGGTCGACCGACGGCTGACCGGCGGATGACCTTACAAAATTTTGCTCTCTGGAATTCAGACCGACAGGCCCTCGGTTGGTGTCGGTCGACCGACAGCTGACCGACACCTGACCGACAGACACGGGCAGTGCAATTTCTGTGCAGATTTTTCACACTTCTTTCCCTTCTTCACTTCCACACTTTCACCACCTGCACTCCCCAAGCCTACATGCTTTCCAAGGGATGATTTCACACCAAAAGTCCACAAACATTTCAATCAAAACTTCAAAAATCACTAACCCATTCACATCCAAATCATGTATTAATAACTTGTAGAGCATTCCATTGAAAAACATCCTTCCATTCAAGATAAAACTTCTAGATTAGATAGAGTAATTAGCAACCATGCTTAACAAGATTAAACAAACTAAAATAGATTAGTAACATGAAAGAAAAGCCAAGCTTGATGATGAAACAACATTTCCCAATGTAAAATGCCCAAAAACTTGCAATGTACTAGGAAGAACTAAAAGGTTTACTTGCCTTGGTCCAGTGTCAAGGAAATCTTCACAAAAACTCAACCCAAGGGAAGATCCACGAAATCTACACAAAACCCCCAAAATAGAGCACACAAAAATCACCATTTTGGTCACTACAAACCCCCATTTCGAAAATGGGTTTGAAAACATGTAAAACAATCTCTAAGTGAGCTAAAGAACATCAAATGAAAAGATTGGTCCAAGCTCTAACCTTGAGCTAGCTGAACAAGATGAAGAGAGGTTGAAGATGATGAATAGTGTCGGGGATTGGCTCCAAAAACGTGTCCAGCTGAAGCTTGAGAAGAGAGGAAGAGAATGGCGGAGTCGGATTTGAGCTTTGCTAGATGATTCCAAGGGAAAAAGGCCAAAGAGAAACTTTCTTCTCTTCTCCACTCTAGGTCAAGACCGTTGCAGGAAAATGGGGAAGAAAGAATGGAGGAGAGAGAATAGGAGAGCTTTTATATGGGTTGAGAGGTGGGTCCCTTTCCAGCTGAACTTTGAAACGGTTAAAACATGGTCATGTGGACCCCGGATGGAAACGACGAAGGAGAACAAAACGATCGTCGAAAAATCTAGTTTCGGAAAAGTATAATTTTGACATAGTTTCACGACTTTGAAAAGTGTGCCCAGATTTAGCATGAATAGTCAGATTTACCCTTATTGGGCCAAAACTTGGGTTTTTGGGCCTCAAATGCATGCAGGTTAAAAACGAAAGTTGTCACAAATAATAAAACCATTCAAGATAAATAAAAATCACGATCAAACAAGATATCTAGAACAAAACCCACTCTTACACGTGTACTCAGGGCGTCCCTGAGCGTGTCTGACTCATACTAATGTCCTCAAAATCCCCAAAGCTATAATCCAGACTAAGTCTAATCACATTCTAACCCAACTAGTACTAAGACTTGCTTAAGACTAAACACTTACTTAATTAGTACTAATCAGTTGGTCTGGGTCGGGGTCTAACACAAATCTTATACTTAAAATATCTTCACAACCAGTGATGAGACTGGGCATCTCATCTGATAAGGTTGCAACGCTTTGATCACTATGAGATAGTGTGATTTGTCTCGATCATCAGAATGGAAGATTCTGGATCAATGTGCTGGTACATTGGATGTATTGAAGGACCATGAGAAGCACCTTATGGAATTCCGTCTCAATAATAAGGTATGCTCTCATAATTCCCTAGCAATAAGCTCTCAATCATGAGACATTGATGAACTCAAGTTTCTATCTATTCATTTGCTTTGAGTCACCAATGAGTGAGGCCAACTATAGGTCAACACCTCGGTGTCTTGGGTATGTGGTAGTAGGATTGTGGGAACATTGAATGATCAAGATGGAATCTATCTCTATTATCCCCTTGTTCCAATTAATGGATTTGTCATTAGTAAGTGCGCACCCATCTCGATTAAGAGTTAATTGGATGGTACTGATGATCATAGTGATTAATTGGGGCTCAAGGATAATAAGATGTGGAACTAAGATTGGAAGAGACAGATTTATTCCAATTGATTCATTGATATTAATAGAGGGGCCTACTTGTGGTAATCGGGAAGTTTAGGGTCTTCATTGTAATTTATTCCTAAGACTGGAGTGCAATTGCATTTATATAGTGATGTTATTTGCAATTAACTGTGGGTCCGGATTGCACATGAGATGTGGGGTCGCGTGTCCAACTTGGAGCCATCTTTCTGTGGAATCCCTAGTGGTCCCCACGCTAGCCCAAGTTATTAGAAAGATACTAATCCTACTTGAACTCTAATAGGAAGGAATTAGAAAGTTATTATTTCTATTTGAAGTAGGACTTCTAATAGTGGTAATAGTATACTTACTAATTGTTGTGGAAGTAAGACTTCTATTTCAATTAAGAAAAGAGGAGACTTGAGAGGTTATAAAAGGGGATTTATCCCTCATGGACGTCCATCAATATAGGAGTAAAAAACGTCCAGCTTTTTGTGCAATAGTTGCACTGCTTTCTTCTCTCTTCCTCTTCTAGTTCCTTAGGGTTTCGAGTTGAGTTTTCTCTTGAAGATTCCACCGATCTTCTAGAAAAGAGAGATCTAATTCGGGTCATAGCGTGGAAGGCTAAGAGGTGGTGGAGATTCTGATCTTAGTTTGTAGAAAAGTTCTACATCAACGAAAGTCATCAACTTCTCCATTAGAGCGCAACCGAGCTCTAAAGGTATAATCTGCTTCCTTGTATGTTGTAGATTTTAATGGATGCTTGTTCGCTTCTGTTATATCTTTTAGATAGTTTTATTTACTGTACATGATCATGAGATTGAGGGTTATGCATCCTGGATTGGGTTTTTGGCCTTATGGATACTTGATCTCTGAGTCAAGTGGGTCAAAAGTTTTGAAAATCTATCCACGAGGCCCACCTACTTCCAACAGTTTCCTCCACAAATGATATCAAGGAGAAGCTTTCAAGGAGAGAAAGAGAATGATGATCTCCATTTCTCAATTTGTGCAAGGTTGGAGGTGATTTAGGGATGGAAGAACAAGGAGAAAAGAGGGGAAGAAACCCTAGCTTGGAGTTCAAGCTTTGTGCTGGAAAAAGGGAAAAGAAGAAGAAGGGTTCTTCTTATATAGCAAATGAGATGGGCTCCACCATTAGAAATTCTTGTATGGCTGAAATCATGACTTTCGGGATCTCGGACAAGTTCGATGAAGAAGGGAAAAACGATCGTCGAAATATCTAGTCTCCAAAAAGTATATATTTCAAGGGTTTCGGGGATATCAAATTTTGGGTACAGATTTAGTGTAGAAAGATGGTTTTGCCCCTGAGCTGGAAAATCGGGTTTCAGGGTTCCGAACGGGGACAGGATCAACATGAAAGTTTAAGAGATTAACGAAACGAGTAAAGCGGGATCAAAAACATGAATTATGGAATTCTCAGATAATCCCTCAAGTACACGCAATGTCACAAATAGGAATCCCTAAAGGGTCTCACTAATCACAAAGGCACTCAAAATTTCCCAAGAGCTATAAAAGAGCTATTCTAATCTCAGCTTAACCAAACTCTATTAATTATGCTTAGAACTAACACACGACTTAATTAACACTAATCGAGGTCACTCAGGTCGGGGTCATACATCCTCCACCCCTTAGGACATTTGGTCTTCCAAATGAAACATAAAAATCACCTCGAGTAGAAGATGTGGATATTTCTTCTACACTTGATATCGTAATTCCCACGTTGCTTCTTCTGGCCCATGATTCTCCCATAGCACTTTCACCCAATGAATAGTCCGTGCCCTTAACTCTTGTTCTTCGTATTGATGATTTGGGTAGGCTTCTCGACATACGTAGCATCTTCTCTGATTTCCAAAGGTTCATGCTGGAGTACATGTAGTGGATCGGCGATGTACTTCTTCAACATTGACACATGAAAAACGTTGTGTACGCAGGAAAGCTCGGGTGGTAAGGCTAATCTATAAGACACATCACCAATCTTGTTCACATTGTCATACGGCCCAATGTATCTCTGTGATAGCTTGCCTTTCTGCCCAAATCTCAAAGCTCCCTTAGTGGGTGATACCTTCAAGAAAACCTTGTCTCCTTCTTTGAACTGTAAATTATTTCTGTGAGAGTCTGCATAGCTTTTCTATCTACTCCGAACTACTTTCAGACGTTCTTGGATCAACTTGACTTTGTCACTGGTCTCACTTACTATAGTTGGTCCATGAAAACTGCGAACACCAACTTTTTCCCAACACACAGGTGTCCTACACCTTTTGCCATACAAAGCCTCGAAAGGCGCCATTCCAATGCTTAAATGGTAACTGTTATTGTAGGAGAACTCATATAATGGTAAGGTTTCATCCCATTAAGTATTGAAGTCTAACACACAAGCACGGAGCATATCCTCAAGGGTCTGAATTATTTTTTCTGACTGGCCATCTGTCTGGGGATGACAAGCCGTACTGAATTATAACTTCGTACCCATAGACTCATGTAGTGTCTTCCAAAATATCGAGACGAATCTACTGTCTATGTCAAACGTGATAGAAACTGGTTGTCCATGTCGACTGACAATCTCGTTGACAAACAACTCTGCCAAAGGTAGCATGTGCATCTTCGTCGCTGTCCTCATAGGAATGAAGTGGGCCAATTTGGTGAGTCTGTCCACAATAACCCATATTGTGTCATTGCCTCTGATGGTTCTTGGTAGTCCCGAAATAAGATCCATGGTATTGTGCTCCATTTCCATTCCGGGATCTCCAGCGGTTGCAACAACCATGGAGGCTTCTGATGTTTTACCTTTATCAATTGACAAGTCATGCAATGAGAGACGAATGCTACAATCTCCCTCTTCATATTGTTCCACCAAAATCTGCCCTTCAAGTTTTGATACATCTTCGTGCTGCCTGGGTACATGGAATACTTCATACTGTGAGCTTCTGTTATGATGTCATTCCTCAAATCTTCAATGTTGGGCACACACAAACGGTCACGATAATACAAAACTCCATCAACCATATGAAAATCAAGATGGTTTTCTGTTTGCTCTGAAATCTTGGCCAACTCTGGATCTTGCAACCGACTATCCTTGATCTTCTGCATGAAAAAAGGCTCAGACACTGACATGTTGGCTAACAATACAACCTTCCTTAGTGGCTATAGGTCTATTCTCAACTCCTCAAATTGTTCAAAAATACAAGTGCCACTTAGATTTACCAAGCCTACTGATTTGAGCACTGCTCAAGGCATCGGCAACTACATTTGCTTTCCCCGGGTGGTACTTAATTGGGAAATTATAATCCTTAATATATTCCATCCATCTTCTCTGCCTCATGTTCAACTCCTTCTGAAAAAATAAATACTGCAAGCTGTGTGGTCAAAGTGGACTTCGAACTTCTCTTCATAGAGATAATGTCTCCATATTTTCAACGCAAAGACGACCGCTGCCAACTCAAAATCATGGGTGGCATAGTTCTTCTTGTGATCTTTCAACTGCCGGGATCCATAAGCGACCACTTTTCCATCTTGCATAAACACACAACCAAGTCCAACATTCGAAGCATCGGTAAAAATAGTGAAACCGCCTCTTCCGAATGGTAAGGTAAGGACTGGTGCTATAATTAATCTCTTTTTCAGCTCTTGGAAACTAGCTTCACACTAATGTGTCCATACATAAGGCACATTCTTCCTTGTCAACTTCCTCAACGCTGACGCAATCGACGAAAATCCTTGCAAAAACCTTCGGTAGTAGCCTGCCAATCCCAGAAAACTTTTGATTTCGGTTACATTCTTCGGTCTTTCCCACTTCACTATTGCCTCAATCTTGGACGGATCTACCAACAATCCTTCTTTGGAGATAATGTGCCACAAAAATGCTACTTGTTCAAGACAAAATTCACACTTGTTAAGCTTTGCATACAGCTGGTTTTCTCCTAAAAGTTGCAGTGCCATCCTCAAATGTTCTTCATGTTCTTCATTGGTCTTGGAGTACACCAAAATGTCATCAATAAACACCACTACAAACTGATCCAGATACTGTGCAAATATCTTGTTCATCAATGCCATGAACACTGCTGGTGCATTGTTAACCCAAATGGCATCTAGGAACTTATAGTGGTCATATCTCGTCCGGAAAGCTATTTTCAACACATCTGATTCTCTGACTCTCAGCTGATGGTAACCAGACCTCAAGTCAATCTTTGAAAAATACGAGGCGTCTTGTAACTGATCAAATAATTCATCTATCCTTGGCAATAGGTACTTGTTCTTTATGTTCACTTGGTTCAATCTTCGGTATTCAATGTACATCCTCATGGAACCGTCTTTCTTCTTAACAAACAATACCGGAGCTCCCCACGGTGAAATGCTAGGTCTTACGAAAACTTCGTCCAACAATTCTTGCAATTGTATCTTCAACTCTCCCAGTTTCGCCGGAGCCATCCGATAAGGTGCAATAGATATCGAAGCCGTCCCTAGTAATATCTCAATAGTGAAATCGATTTCATTGATGGGTGGCAATCCCTGAATTTCTTCTGGAAAAACATCCGAGAATTCGCAAACAATAGGGATCTCCTCCACCCCTTGGGACCGTTTATCCTTCGCCATAAACGCCAAATATGCTTCACATCCACTTTTTATAAGTCTATCAGCTTTCAACACTGAGACAAACCTTGCATGAGGATTCCTCTTCTCTCCCGGAAACAACACTCCTAATAGTGTCTCATCTAATTTGAAGGTGAGGGTTTTATGGAAACAATCCATTGTGGCACAGTGCCCTGCCTGCCAATCCATCCCTAGGATGACGTCAAAATCATGCATTTCCAACAGAATAAGGTCTGCGGGTAATACAATTTCTCCTATCTGGATTGTACAAGAAGGATAAAAGCTTCTACAAATAACTTGTTTACCTATCGGGGTTGCTACAGTTAAAATATAGTCAAGTTCTCTAGTATGCACATCTATCAGCTCAGAAAATGCATGGGATAAAAACGAGTGTGTAGAGCCAGGGTCAAATAAAATCCTAGCTTTAATACTACAAACGAGGAGTGTACCTTCCATTACATTTCCCGCTGCTTCTGCATCAGCTCTATTGACCACATAAACTTGTCCTCATTGCTGTGGCCTGATAGGAGCCTACTGCTACCTACCTTAAAGGACATTTCTATTTTGTTGCGGTGGACGCTGATTTTGATGTTGTCCTTGTTGACAGGCCTACTGCTGCTGCTGAGGTCTATACTGTTGCGGTAGTGCCTGTTGCTAAAGTGGCCTTGCCTGATTTTGGACAACCATTGCATTATGTGGTGGTACTGGATGCTGTGCTCCTTGCTGTTGTTGATTTTGCTTGTTCTGTCTTGGACAGTCCCCCATCTGATGGTTCATCGAACCACATCTAAAGCATGCTCCTGAAATGGTACAACACTGGGTACTCTCATGATTCTTCTCACAGTGAATACAAACTGTCTGATTTTGAGTTTTTATTCTAGCCCGTGCCTCTTATGTTGCTGGTTCCTCTGCTGATAGTTCTGTTGATGAGCTTGTCCCTTGCCCTGAACGCTAAGTATCTTGAGGTGAAAGTTCTCAAATTTGTAAGCTCTCTTGACCGCTTATTCGAAGGTGGCAGGTGGTACAACCCCTATAACATCTTTTTCAATTATGGGATTTAGTCCTTCGAGGAACTTGGCAATCTTCCTCTCCACCATGTCCACTAATTCTGGAGCATATCTAGACAATCTTTCGAATTTATTGAGATATTCGAGGACTTTCATGTTCCCTTGTACAAGTTGCTGGAATTCCACTTCCTTTTGTCTCTTGACATGAATGGGTACATATTTGTCTCCAAACTATTTCTTGAAGTTTGCCCAAGCCACTGCATCTGCCATAATCCTGTATTCCTCTCTGACCGTCTTCCACCATATGTTTGCTAAACCGGTGAACAGAGACGCTGCAAGTTTTACTCGTTCTCCTCCTGTGCATCGGAAGACCTCAAAAATATTCTCTATGTGTTCCAGCCAATCATCTGCAACCAATGGATCCTCTGTCCCAATGAAGTCCTTCGGTTCAAATAAGGCATTTGGGTCATGCTCTCTTTGATTGATGACAATTGCGAGTTGAGGTTGAACCGGTTCTAGCCTTCTTTGCAAGGCTTCTAGCAATTGTCTCTGCATCTCTACCAACTCTCTGGCATGGTCTTCATTTTTCTTTAGCATCTGCTCTTGTAGTCTAACTTGGTTTTCATTAGCCTGACGCTGTTGATCAAGCATGACTTGTGTCATTTGCCGAAACTGGTTTTGCATTGTGTTTTCCACAATATCTTCCCCAACCGGCCCTGTATGTTCACTGTTACTTGCATTAGGATTGCCGTTTATCGGTCTCTTACAAGGTGGCATAATGCTGCAAAACAGGTTATTAGCACATAATAATCAAATAAGGGTCACACATTGCTCACGTGATACTAGCTAACGAAGGGTCTAACGAATCATTGCCACGTCCTTATGATTTTTAGTTTTTTTTTAATTGCCTGAAACAAGTCTCACTCTGATACCAGTCTGTCGCGACCCCGGACCGGGCCCGCGGGCCTAATCCGGGATCGGGACTAATTGGGATGAGATGGTAATGATTGATATAAAGTGGTTAGTGCCATAGAATATACAATGCGTACACGGGTCAATAAAAAATATAATACCACCCGTGCACGTGATTTCCCGCAGGTGTCTGCGGTGAGGATATCACAACAATGTAATACTTTTGTCTAAGTGCGAAAGCGTGTAGCAAATCAAATTCCCAAATTCATTCCCAAAATAATAAGGCTGATAACACATATGAATAACAAGTATCAGAATGAGCAATGATCATTAGCATATTCCCAAAAGTAAACGTTAATGTTTATACCAAATATCATTTAATACATTTCCCAAAAATAGATGCCAACAAAGGCCAATATAAACAAAATATAAACCTCCAAAAGAATGGTTATCCACAACCCAAAATATTACGCAACTCGGACAACCGAATCTCTAGACGACATCATCGGCATGCCACTCAACTAATCGTTGCGATTCTCCGACAGCCTTTTCGTGCTCCTCCTCGGGAAAACCGACGACTGGACCTGAGTACCAAAAATGGGTCAAACACGACGGTTTGGCAAGTGGGTGAAAAGATATAACAATAAAACAATAAACGAATTTACCTTGGAAAACATTTAAACCTGTTTAAACAATAACTTTTATAAACGAAAATGAATCATTTACTGAAAAACATATTTGCAGTATAAAACATGTAAAAGTAACCAAGAAATTAGGAACAAGCAAGATGGCAACCACACAAAGCTAAGTCCTCTATTACCGAAGTGACAAGAGCATATCGGGGCGTTAATCTCAGTCACCGAAGTGAAGAGACTCAATATACATATACATATAATATACGGGACATGACCACGGTAGCGAGCCGAGCTTCCGAAACCACGGTAGCAATCTAGGGTATCAGGACAAGACCATGGTAATAACGGGTAATAGGATCCAAACTGTAGCTGGTGGGACAAGAGGGGGATCTCCAAGTCAGTGGATCAAACCGGTGAGGTTATCCAAGCTTAGTGGTGCCGACTCCTAGGTCAAATAACAAAAGTCAAGACATGAATAAAATACATCAAGTGCAAGTATTTAATCGGGCAGGGCAAGGGTGCTCAAGGCACAAGTATCATTTCAATATCAAGTAATGCACATCGGGACTAGTAAAACACTACAAATGTGATTCCAGTGTCTTCAGGAATGATAAATTGTAAATCATGTGTTTCGGGAGTACATAACAAAATTCGGGAACAATGAAATACTAATGGACTTTTGAAATCTCAGGACAAGTATCGGGGTTCAAGACTAGTTCAAGGTGAATAGGGGTCCCGTATGTCGATTTGGTATTAACTTGGCACTCTTTGAGTTTGGGGACATTCCGAGCTCCTTATACGCCTTGGTGCATTTTCCAAAACTTCAATCAATCCTTGTGATGTGGTTCCTTTTTCAACCGGGTCCCACACAACGTATAATAAATCTCCTGGGCACAAGGGGGGTGCTCCCAATAGACCTCTCTCAATTATTTAAACGTTTCATTCTTGCTCCAAATGTAACCTCAGATGAAGCATACCCCTCGCTCAAGCGGACATTAAGTTCGCTCGAGCGGTGAGCTCTCTGGAATGGCTCGCTGGGACAGTTCACTCGAGCCAAGTTGGGTTCGCTTGAGCGGACCTGCCCAGTTCAGGTTGGCTCGAGCGAAATAACGGTTTGCTCGAGCTAACCACTCTCTGGATGGGATTTTGGGATGGTTCGCTCGAGCAAGAAAAGATTCGCTCGAATGAACTGTCCTCTGGATGGCACGAATCCTTCTCTAGACTATTCGCTCGCGTGACCTGCCAAGTCCGTGTTGGGATTGGTGTATGCCCTAAAGCCCACTAGCTGCATTTTTCTCTCTGTTACTGGATATTTATTGGTTATATATATTGAAATGATTCTTTCTCTATAAACATGTGTATATGTATGGTTGTGTGTAAGGCCCATTGTTTTCTAATAATTGAATCAGGTGTGAAGTGGCTTCACACAGATAGGTCTGATTCATGGATATTGGAAACAACAGATTTGTTCATAACTGAAAGATGGAGTTGGGCACTTCATCTTGGTATAAGTTATAATGAGATACTCTCCTATATAGGGTGACATACCTAAGTCACGAGAGGGCTTTCCCGGATCTATCTCATTAATGCATGTGTCATGCATTGAACAGGACCATTGTAGGTGTGATCTCTAAAATAGTACTATCACAGAGAGAGATCAAATCACCTCATGCTACTAAGTGACCGGTGCTCTTAATCTTGAGCATTTGTGGATGAACTGACGAAGTCAAGTTCTTTTGCTTTAATTCACTATGGGTGAGATTCTCTTCATGGGTCAACAGCTCTGTGAGTTAGGTACTCGGGCTCGATCAGTTGGGACATGCAAATGCAATATAGAATCTATGCCATCTACTGATGGATTGATCGTCCCCTTAGAATTATCCGATTGATCATCAAAATCTAAGATCTTAGTATATGGATGTTCCATATTGATATTGAACTTGTGGGTCGCTCCCTGGATCAAGAGAATAATATCAGGATGATGATTAAGTCTAGGATATGAAGTTCTAAGGTTTAAGATTTAATCGAGAAGGTTGATAGTACATCGGATAACCTAACTCGATTGAGGATGTTACATAGAGGGGCATTTAGGTCATTGCACTTAGTAGGTCGGAGACAACAGTCAATTTATGACTTGCTTATTTCATACTTAATATTTGTCCCTGGAGTGCAACCATAACTCTCTAGTGGAATGAGTTAAGGTTAAAATGGTCTTAATGTTGCTATGGGTTTAGCATGGACATTTTGGTCATTTTGGGAGCCAAGGGCAAATATGTCTTTTGGTCCCTTCTCTAGTCACTTTCCTATATTGGCATGGTTTCCTAATATGATTAGGAGATGAGGTTGAATTATTTTATGGAAAAATAATTTTGAATTTAAATTCAAATAGGCCTTGATGGCATACATGAATTTAATTCTAGACAAATTATGGACATGTGGGCCATAGTGTGGGCCATAGCATGTGGGACGTCCAACATAGGGATTTCTTAGTGTGGGGTCTCCAACTTTGAGTAGGTCTCTCTACTTGGAAGGTTGGACTCCTCCTTGGATAAGTATTCCTATAATAGAGTTTCCCTTAGAAACTTAAATTAGTAATTGTTGCACAACTAGGATTACTAATTGCTAAGTTTAAGGGATATTCATCATAGTTTCCTTTTCTAATTTGGATTGTTTCTAAGAGGAAATTAATCTTAGGATTGAGCTTTCCTTTTAGGACTTCTAAGAGAATTAGTAGGAGAGACTTAATGGGAAAGGATTCCTTGCAATCTTCATAAAAGGAGGAAGCTTCCCTTGGGCGTGAATAACCTTGAAACCACAAGAAGCCCCAAAAACGTCCAGCCCTAGTTTCTCTTCTTTCTTGAGGAGATTTCCATCACATATGATTCTAGAAACTCATCTCAAAACCTAGATTAAGGTTCCACCACCTTAGCCAATCAGATTTGGAAGTGAGATAGAGGAGAAGATTAGAAGAAGAATAATTCCTGCAGAAATTCCTGCAGCATAGTAGCTGATTGCAAACCTAATCTTGTCCCTTTTGCATCAGATTTTCAGAGGTTTAAAGCTTGCAAATCTTTGAGGTAATAGTCTTCTATAATCTCCTATTTATTAGACACATGTTGATTATGATTTCATGGAGTTTCTACGCGATTCTTTATGGCTGATTTCCGCTGCATAGTGCAGAAATCAGATTTTTTAAAATCTGTCATGCTTTGTATCAGCCATAGTTGTCTCTATATGAGAAGTTTCAGATCTGAATCGCGGTTTCCTTCAGTGGTATCAGAGCCACTCCATGCGAAATCATGATCCCATGATGTGATTTCTTAATCATAGATTAGAAGGGGCATGGTGACACCCTGCTGAAATTTATTTCAGATTTGTATTAGTGCTGTATTTTTGTATGCTGGTTATGTTTGGATGGCTGGAATTAATTTTTCCAGATCTGAATCATGTTGTACATTATGCACTAACCTATTTGGTTGCAGCCATAATTAGCATCCTTGATGGTTCGCATGTATGTTATGTGGATTTGGATGTTTGTTTTATTAGTTGGAAAGTGTACGATTGCGCGGTTAGCAATCATAGGAAGTTGTAAAGTTTTCTTAATTTCATTCCAACTAGTCTTGATGTAAGCTTTTTTGAAAAGCATAGGAATCTCCAATGTAATTTTTGTTTTGTTTTTCATGGGTTTGCTTGTATAAATTTATTTATGGACACAAGCATGAAAAGGAAAGTTTCAAGACAAGAAGGTTGCAAGAAATTGGAATCCTTGGAGATGAAGGAGTCAAGACTTCTAGATGCATGAGGAGTCCTAATTTGATTAGGATTTGAAATCCTAAGGACAGGGAGCCATCAAGGATTGCATACTTTTATTTGCTTTTATATATGGAATGCATGATTGAATGCTTTATATAATTGCTATAATTGTTACCTAGAAACATGGCCACCATTAGGATCTAAAAATGCCATCTTTCTAAAATTAGTATGTTTTTGTTTGGTCAATTGGTTTTAAACGGAACTTAGACCAGCACCTTCTAATTGTCTAAGGTTTAAAATTGGATAGGGTTGGCACCCTTTGTTTCCAAAATAGACTAAACTCTAAATCTAATTAGATGCTACCTAAGGGTTCCCCAAAACCCTAATTAGGTTTTTGATTCTATTAAGGGTTTCTCTCAAATGTTTTAATGCAAAGGTTATTTACTTTCAAGATGACTTGAGTCATTGAGTCATGAATTTAATTAACCAAGTTTGCTAGTTTTAAAAAGAGCTTTTGAGAAAACGAAGTAAAGATCAAAGGAAAGTTTATAAACCCTAGTGATAAATTATCAAGTGGGAGAGGGGTTTAGGAAAAACCCCACGACTTTCCATTCTCGGTTCATATTAATCTCATTAGAAGTGTTAGTGGGAGCGGCCATCCCTTCGGTGGAGTTCTTTACTAAAGACCACTTCGATGGGTTAGTGGGTGAACTAAAGTGAATATTCGTAATGAGGTGTTAGTAGGAGCGGCCATCCCTTCGGTGGAGTTCTTTACTAAAGATCACTTCTATAGAGTGTCAATGAAGTGTTGGTAGGAGCGGCCATCCCTTCGGTGGAGTTCTTTACCAAAGCTCACTTCTAGATTTGGACATTCTGGAAATTTTTCATAAGAGATGGTAATACACTTGACATAAGGCGGTAATAATCTCTTCAAGGAGTTAGAGTTATTTGTCTTATGAGGTCAAACCAATCAGTGATTGGACTGTCACTGGATATGTATCCAGATAGTGATAATCCAAATAAGAAGAGCTTAATTCAACGTTACTGTAGGCTCGGCCATCCTTTCGATGGAGGGTTTATGAGGAGGTTGAAACACTGATACATTATGTTTAGGGTTGAAATAATGTAAAAAGTTTTGTGCATGTTTTTCCTTTTATAATAAGCACCATATGCATGTTACATATATACTGCCTGTCTAATTATAAACCTTTTTATATCCAGAGAGACATGGGTAAAGATTCTTTTAGCCCGTTGATGAGTATTCTTCGTGAGAACAAGTTGACCGGCCCTAATTACGTAGATTGGAAGAGAAACCTTGACATAGTACTCACTGCTGAGGAGTACAAGTATGTCTTGGTAGAAAATTGTCCTGAAATTGATCCCAATTCTACTGAAGACCAGTTAGAGGCTGAAAGAAAGTGGAAGAAAGCGAACAACATGGCTAAATGCTACATGCTCGCTTCCATGTCCAACGTGTTGCAAACACAGCACGAGAATATGGACACAGCCTACGAAATCATGATGTCCTTGTCAGAAATGTTCGCAGACAAGAGCAGGCCAGCTAGGCAAGCTGCTATAAGGACCATCATGAATACTAGAATGGCTGAAGGAACACCTGTCAGAGATCATATGCTCAAGATGATGGATTGTTTCAATGTAGCTGAGATTCTAGGGGCTGAGATTGATGGAGAGAGTCAAACCGATATGATTCTAGAAACTCTGCCGGATTCCTTCAATCAGTTCAAGCTCAATTTCAATATGAGCAAGATGGACATGACCCTTGCGGAGTTAATGAAGGAACTCCAGGCGGCAGAGGCCATCATGAAGCCCAAGGCCCAAGCCCATTTTTTCCAGTCTTCCTCTCATCTGAACCCGAAAGGGAAGAAGATGAAGAAGAAGAAGATCAAGGGAACGGGACAGAAAAAGGGCAATGCTGGTAATAGAAAGGACAAGGGTACAGATGATAAGCCCAAAGGGAAATGCTTCAAATGTGGCCTCAAAGGTCATTGGAAGAAAGATTGTCCCAAGCTCAAAGGCTCGGTTAATAAAGGTACATTTTTTTATTAACCGAGCCTTTGAGCTTGGGACAATCTTTCTTCCAATGACCTTTGAGGCCACATTTGAAGCATTTCCCTTTGGGCTTATCATCTGTACCCTTGTCCTTTCTATTACCAGCATTGCCCTTTTTCTGTAGTCCGCTCGAGTGAACTATCCAGGAATTGATTTCGGGGGACAGTTCTGCTCCTTCCATTTTCCCACTTATTAATCACCTTTGAGCCACATTCCTTCACGTAAATGAGAGGCTCAAAACCTTATTCAACATCCTTCAAATCACCATCAAAACTTCTACAACATCCACCAATCACCTCCTTCTCAGCCCTAAACAACCACAACAAGAGAAAGATGAATTCTACCAATCACCAAGAATCATTAATGCTACAATAAGTATTAAATAAGAGACTATAAATGCCAACATTTACAAGGGTAAAACAAGCTATCAATGTTCATTTATGAGCATTTATTTCAAATCAATGCAAGTCAAGAAAGAATAGTAAAATCAATTACATTTCATAAAAACCATTCAAATCTCAAAACATCCATTCATCCACTTGCCTTAGGTCCAAACTTAGCCAAAACAAGCTCTAATCACTCCTCCAAGACAAGATCCAAGGCTACAAACAAAAAGCCCTAAAACAAACCCTAAAAGGGTCAATATAATGAATTGGGAAGAAGAAGTTTCCAATAATGAAAATGGAGCTTCCCTAAGACTATAATAGCACATATCTAGAAGTTTAGAGATGAAGCTTACTTGTAGAGTCTTCAAATGGACAAGTGTAGCTCAAAGAGGATATTGAGAAGAGTAGTTTCCTCCACAAATGATGTCAAGGAGAAGCTTTCAAGGAGAGAAAGAGAATGATGATCTCCATTTCTCAATTTGTGCAAGGTTGGAGGTGATTTAGGGATGGAAGAACAAGGAGAAAAGAGGGGAAGAAACCCTAGCTTGGAGTTTAAGCTTTGTGCGGGAAAAAGGGAAAAGAAGAAGAAGGGTTCTTCTTATATAGCAAATGAGATGGGCTCCACCACTAGAAATTCTTGTATGGCTGAAATCATGATTTTTGGGATCTCGGACAAGTTCGACGAAAAGGGAAAAATGATCGTCGAAATTTCTTGTTTCCAAAAAGTATATATTTCAAGGGTTTCGGGGATATCAAATTTTGGGCACAGATTTAGTGTAGAAAGACGGTTTTGCCCCAGAAGCTGGAAAGTCGAGTTTCGGGGTTCCGGACGGGGACGGAATCAACATGAAAGTTTAAGAGATTAACGAAACGAGTAAAGCGGGATCAAAAACATGAATTATGGAATTCTCGAATAATCCCTCAAGTACACACAAAGTCACAAAGAGGAACCCCAAAGGGTCCCACTAATTACAAAGGCAATCAAAATTTCCCCAAAGTTATAAAAGAGCTATTCTAATCTCAACTTAACCAACCTCTACTAATCACACTTAGAACTAACACTTGACTTAATTAACACTAATCGAGGTCACTTGGGTCGAGGTCTTACACTTACTTAGCAATGGGTGTTAAGTAAAAAGCTCCAAACGAAGAATGGGTGAGGTCACAAGAGCTTGGTGAAGAATATGGGAGCTAGTGACGATGGAGCTCCGGTGACATCATTGGTGAAGGAGGCGGTGAAGGAAAGTAAGGTTTTGATATATATATATATATATATTTATATATAAAGAGAGAGAAAGAGAAAGCGATGGAAATACGAGAAAGGGAATGAGATGAGTCCATCGATGGGCTTACATTTGGTTTAGGCTGATTGGAATTACCAAATAGTCCTTCGGTCCCCTAATTTGATTAGTTGGGTCCCTTCGGCACGTTGAATTGAAACACCGCAGAAGGCTAAAGTTTGGGAAATGTTGAGACCTACCCGATGCACCCAAACTCACAAAAACTCATAATCTCATAAAACACCCTGAAAACTTTCCAAAATTGCAAACCAACCCCTACTGTACCAAAACGAGCTCGGAATCACGTGAGACTTCGCACGTGTGACTCACAAGTCAAACCCAACTTGCTTGGACTCTAAACACACTTAAGTAACTAACAACTAATTAATTATAATTAATAATGTATTAGGGGTCGGGTTGTTACAATCTATGTCTTATGCGCCTCTTCCTCTTCCTCTCTTTGAAGCGACTCTTTTAGAGGAAATGCCCATTCTCTTTTTCAAATGCCCTTTCTCTTCTTCAACACATTCATAAACGTCCTTTTCACAACAATAAACCCAGTGGGGAGACGGTTGTCTTCCCCTTTTTCTCTCAATCACAACTTCCTTTATTTTAAACATTTTCTAACCAGCACTTATATTTGCTTCCTCTCTCTCTTCCCCTCCCTTTCCCCCTCTTTGTGTAGGTGTTGCTTTATATTGAAGGAGAAGTGGTGTTTTGGTATTGGAAGAAGGCATTTTATTAGGGTCTTCCTATCTAGTTCTTGATATAATTATTTTCTTTAGTTTTTTTCTTATGGGTTTTTCTACATATTTGCTTTATTTATTTTCTGTGTTTTTCTTTGTAAGGAAAAAGTAAAAGAAAGGAAACCGAGCTTTACATATCTAGAATGAATACCCAGTGGAACAATCCTATTGACCCCAGGCCATCTACAAGTGAAATGCCATATGACCAATCAACATTTTTGCTCACTTCATCTAAGGCTGAAGGATTGCCATTGGCATTTGATGAGCTTTCTCCATCCTTGCACTACAGAGATCCGTTTCCCATGCCTTTGAGCCCGAACTTGGAAAGCAAGGCTCTCTAGTCAAGACAACCATTTGATCAGTTATTTGGTGTTGTAGGCAAACCTAGGAATGGGGCCCCTGAAGGAGTTGTGCAAGAAAATGTTTCTCATTCAGATTTAGAGGCGAGTTAGGGCCCGTTTGGTAACTCTAATCTAATTAATAAGAATTAATTAAACTCAGGTCTAAATTAAAAGATCTAATTTTTAAGTTTGATTTATAATTAGATTGTTTGGTAAAATTATTGAAAAAAGCTCTTTTTCATAATACAGTGTTCGATAAACATCAAAATAAGAGCTTATTAGAGGGGCATTTCTAATTTAACAAATCATTGAATTTTTATGGGCAATCCAACATCTCTTTGTCCATGTAATGCGGTTCATTGTTGATCACATCCACCCCATTTGTGGGCTAATCCCAACTGAGCCACACATAATGCAGTCCGTAACTTAAACAATGCAAATTGGTCATTTTGTATGGTAATAGTGATTGGCCTTAATGCTAAGAGTCTGGATCTGGTGAGCTATTAAATCTAAATGCTATCATATCAATCTGGTCAAATTCCACCATGATAAAAGGTGGGTGATCCATCAAATTCCATTGCAATAAGAGGTGGGTCATCAATCAACTTGAGCACTCGTAAAATATGCGAATAATAGGAATTGCATTGCTAGGTTATCTAAAATAAGCCTCTTTGGAGCTGGGCATCCTTAGAAGACTTCTTCAATTGATGTCAACCTTTTTAGGGCATGATCATTTGAACATGTTGGGTTGAGAAAGAGGTATTCTATGCTGAATTTTCTACTCATCAAATTGGTTAAGCTTTTCAAGCAGTAGTTCAACAACTCACTTGCCTCCTTGACTTCACCAAGTCAGTACCACTAGCAGGGCACTTATTCGAGCTACTCTAACTGAATTAGCTGTAAACTTGGTCGAACTTGCCCGAGTTAAGTCAACTTGATTCATTTTGAGCCACTTGAGCCATTGAGCTTAAATTGTAAACAAAGGGTCCATGCTAAGTCAAACTGCCACCAGCGATTTTATTTCCTGTATGGAGTTCTCAAGGGAATCAGCAACAACATCAGCAGTCAAGAATGGCATTTCAATTTGTTGGTGAAGATGGTACAGACTCTGTAATCAATGGACACAGAAGCAATACAAACCAAGCCATAACCAAAAGCTTGAGCTCTTGATAAATAAAATGCAAGATATATATATATAAGGGTAGGAACAAAGAATAAACATTTTCAACTTTGGGTAAACTTTAAATCTGATTATAAACATTATAAGCCAAACAAATGCACATCAATGTAAATTCTGAATCAAATTAATACTTATACATACATATATATAGAGAGATTCTTCCATAAAAAAAATTAAAAAACATAAAGAGATGCCTGCTTCATTCCAATAGTATAAATTCAACAATGGAGATGAAAGTAATTACTGAGTCGCTGGAAGCAATACATGGATGCATTTGGGGCAAACAATGTGGCAACAAAAAGATGTTAACATAGAGAGAAATCAAATTTCTTTTGATCCTAGAGAGAAATCCAAACCATCTAAACCTCAAAAGCTCTCAAACTCAAACCAATCTCATCCAAAATTGAACATCCAAATATAAAGCATCCTTTAAAATATAAAGTATGTCAACATCTTTCAAAGTAAATAATTTCAACATCCAAATACTAACTGTGTGGGGTATTTCCATAATCCAGATAATTACCTCCCAGATCGGTAGAAGTACCAACTGGGACATGCTCTGGGCCTGGTCTCCGTCAGCTCGGCAATAGTGCCAGCAAGTACCGAGACCCGGTCTACCTCGATAATAGTAACCGAGCACGCTTCCTTGGCGTTCGGCATCTCATATTTCAGCAGTAAACTCCCGAGGTGGCGTTCTCGGCCTCGGTGTCTTCTCCAGTTCGGCCAAGTGCCGAGGTGAACACTGGGCGTCTTAATCTCCATTATGAGATGGGACGGCTGCTTTATAGGGAGTCCCTGACAAATAGGGTGGCCACCGGCCATTGATAAGGGCTTGTTCCTATCCACATATCACATCCACATTTATGTGAGGGATTTGAGGGGAGGTCTGATGGGACAAGTATCCTCACCTACCCCCACTAAGGATCCCAGATGTGGGCTGATGGGACAAGTATCCTCACCTACCTCCACTGTGGAACCTTCCACTCTCCTCTATATATACCTGCATGGTAAGACATGAACAGGTACGCAAGATACACTCTACATTCTATTTATTTTGCTCACATCTTCTTCCTCACTTCACCCTAGTTCAGTGACTGTACTAACTCAAGCGTCGGAGTGCCTTTGGCTGACAGCAGCCTCGGGCCCTGACCTCTGTTTTCTTCTCCCTTTCAAGTTCCAGACCATCAGAGACTTCCTGCTCAGCTAGAACAGCTTATCCTTAAAACTCTCATTATCATCTAAACCAAGTCCGTAATTTTTAGGCACGCACAATTGGCGCCGTCTATGGGAAACAGATCTAAAAATCCATATTTTCATCCTAACAGCCATGCCTCCAAAGGCTAAGAAGGGAAAGAGTGTTGCTGAACCATCCAGGTCCAAGTGACCAGAGACATTCCTGTCACCTCCACTGGTGACAAACCAGGCAGGAGCGCTGGTTTCAAACCAGCGGGAAGCAACCAGGCAGACACCGCCCAACCCTCAGCCGAGGAGAGTTGGCGGAGAACCTGGTATTCGAAGTGTAGGATCGCCTGTCACGGTGACACACTAATCGTCAAGAGATGTGGCAGCGTCTCCTCGGGACGGTCCCGTAATAGAGCGGGCCCGACCAACTACCTCTCAGGCAGAACGTCCACGTCTGGAGGTTGTTTTCACCGAGCCACCCCGTAAGGATATTCCTCCTCAGGAACAGTCCCAACGAGGCAAGGTTCCTGTGCAGTCTCATCCTCGTCAGTCTCATCACGAGGACCACATGGAAGAGCACCACCTCCACCTCGATGATGAAGGTGACGACGACATGGCTCTAGAGGAAGGTGTCGAGGCCCAAGCCGAAGCAATCAAGGCTCAAAACCTCGTCATTGAAGAACAAAAAGAGCGGATCCTCCAGCTTCAGCAACAGCTCGAGGCAAAGGACGGGGTCCCGCCCACAACCTCTCACACGCCCCCACCTCGGTAGCAAGCTCGGAGGGGTCCCAGGGGTCGGCCAGACCTGAGACAGCAACTAAACGAGAGGCGTACCCGAGCTCGCGAAGAGGGCTCGAGTAACACCCACGCCAGCGCTGACCAGCAGCAGCGCCAGAGACAAAGGCGGGAGACGAGGCCGACCCCAACATGGCTGACTATATTGATCAGCAAATCAAGCTGGCCGTGCAGCAAAACCTGGAGTACGCCGGCCTCACTCGAGGTCGGTTGGCTACCAGACATAGTGACAACCACTGCACATCTCCATTTACTCGGGAAATCAGAGATCATCTTCTCCCTGATAAGTTCAGCGTCTCGTGCTTCAATCTCTATGACGGGATGTCGGACCCCGAGGCTCCTCTCCGACACTTCACCCAGAAGATGACGGTGTTTGGCGGTGACGGCAACCTTGATTGCAAGGTTTTCTCCTCCAGCCTAGGTGACCTCCCACTTCGGTGGTTCTGTGCACTCTCCGAGGGATCGATTTCGAGCTGGCAACAGCTCCGAGATTCCTTCGTCGAGAAGTTCCAAGCACACCGAGTCATCCCAAAGACTGACGCCGACCTGATCTCAATCAAGATGAGGCCGACCGAGAACATCACTCGGTTCGCCAAAGGGTTCTGGACCATCTACAGCGTGATCGAAAATGCCAACGACGAGGTGGCCATCACGGCCTTCCGACAAGCTTTGCTCCCGGGCAATGAGCTTCGGAAGGAACTGGTGCGGTTCCTCGCGACTTCGGTGAAAGCACTGATGGCCCGGGTGAACCAGTACGTTGAGCAAGAGGAGGACGAAGTCCGAGCTTGGGAGAGCCATAACATTTGGCAGGAGGGCCGACCTTCAAAGAAAGAAAGGAGGCTTGCCAATAGAGAGGCGGATCGAAACAGAGAGCCATCTAGCTCGGCAGTGCGTTCTGTTCCCACCTCGGGAGGCAGCGCAAAACCAAGACCAAGTGGCGCTTCTTGCAAGGCCGTCAATACCATCTTCAAGGAACCTATCTACAAGCTCCTCGGCAAGATCCAAGCCCAGCCCTTCTTCAAATGGCCCCAGCCTATGAAGGGTGACGCCACCTCCAGAGATCAAAGCAAGTTCTGTGCCTACCACAAAGATAAAGGACACAGAACCGAGGATTGCCATGCCTTCAAGGCCCACCTCAAAAGGCTCGTGAAAGACGGGCACCTCAGAGATCACGTCAAAGAGGAAAGCAGAGTGAACCAGGCTCAGCAGCGCCAGCCCGATGATCGGGATAGCGACGAGCCGGTGGCGACCATCGACGTCATCCACCTGGCCTTCGCTCCCAGACGAAGCTGCCAGGCCCGTACCGAGGCCAGGATGGCCCAGCACAGCAAGCACGTACTGGCTGCCGAGCTCAGTCCCTCAGCAAAGAAGGCACGTGTAGAGAGACCAAAAATTTGGTTCTCTGACAAAAACTTGGCCGGGGTCCAGCTACCCCACAATGATCCTCTTCTCCTGACTATGAGGTTACAGAACTTCAATATCAAGAGGATCCTAGTGGACCCCGGGAGCTCCTCAGAAATCCTTTATTTTGATTGCTTCAAAAGAATGGGTCTGAAAGAGGAGGACCTGCAGGAAGCTTGCACCCCGTTGGTGGGTTTCAGCTCCAAGACAGTATATCCGAAAGGGAAGATCTCCCTCAAAGTCGAGGTGGGAGGAGCCCCCATGACAGTAGATTTCCTGGTGGTAGATGCACAATCTCCATACAATGCCATCATGGGAAGAACCTGGCTTCATAACATGGAGGCAGTTCCCTCCACCCATCACCAGAAGCTCAAGTTCCCGTTACAAAACGAGAGCGGGGGCTTCGAAGTTATCATAGTCCGCGGTGACCAACAGATGGCTAAGAAATGTCTCATGGCCGTGGTCCCCAGAGATGCAGAGCTGCAGCGAGTCCACATGACCGAGCTCGAGGCCGAGCTCGACGCTGTTGGCTAAACTCCCGAGCAGAAGAGCGTTGAAGACCTCACCGAAGTCAGGATCGATCCCAACGATCCGGAAAAGTTCTTCGTGCTCGGTAGCCAGCTTGCTGACGAAGAAAGGACCGAGATGCTTGACTTCCTGTTACAGAACAGAGAGGTCTTCGCTTGGACCCCATATGAAATGCCTGGCATCGACCCCGAGGTCATGAGCCACAAACTGAATGTAGATCCCGAGCATAAGCCTGCAGTCCAAAAGACTCGCAGGTCGGGCATCCAACAAGTAGAGGCTGTGACCGAGGAGGTCAAAAAATTGTTAGAAGCTGAAGCTATCAGAGAAGTCCACTACCCTGTGTGGTTAGCCAACACGGTTGTGGTAAAAAAGAAGAATGGGAGCTAGAGGGTCTACGTAGACTTCACTGATCTTAACAAAGCCTGTCCCAAAGACAGCTTTCCCTTTCCAAAGATAGACCAGCTGATTGATGCCACTGCCGGGCATGATAGGATGAGTTTCTTCGATGCCTACCGAGGTTACCATCAAATTCTGATGCACGGGCCTGATCAAGAAAAAACTGCGTTCATAACACCCAGAGGCATTTACTGCTACAAGGTGATGCCCTTCGGGTTAAAAAACGCTGGTGCCACTTACCAGAGGCTAGTGACCAAGATGTTTCAGGCCCAGCTCGGCAGGACGGTCGAGGTCTATATTGATGACATGGTCGTTAAGTCTAAAAGATCACAGGACCACTTGACTGACCTGCATCAAACTTTCGCCGTCCTCAAACAATACAAGCTCAAGCCGAACGCCTCCAAGTGTGCATTTGGCGTCGGCTCGGGGAAATTCCTGGGCAGCCTGGTCACTAGACGAGGAATAGAGGCCAATCCCGATCAAATTTCGGCGATCAAGGCCCTACAGAGTCCAACCTCGGCAAAACAGGTCCAGAGACTTACAGGGATGGCAGCAGCACTGAATAGCTTCATTAGCCGAGCTTCAGACAAATGTCGTCCCTTCTTCCAGCTCTTGAAGAAGAGCTCAGGGTTCCAATGGACCCCGGAGTTCGAAAGTGCCCTCCAGGCACTCAAAGTATACCTCTCCTCACCTCCCCTGCTTTCCACCCCGGCACAGGGTGAGGTCTTATACCTATATCTGGCAGTTTCGGACCATGCAGTGAGCTCGGTACTCATAAGAGAAGATGACATGCAGCAAAAGCCCATCTATTACACAAGCAAAATCCTGCTGGATGCCGAAACGAGATACCTGCCATTCGAGAAGCTCGCATTTGCACTCATCAGTGCCTCTCGCAAGCTCTCCCACTACTTCCAGATATATTCCATAGTGGTTGTGACCGAACATCCACTCAAATCTCTTTTTAGAAAAGCAGACTTCTCTGGGAGGGTGTCTAAATGGGCTGTTGAACTGGGGCAGTATGATATCCAATATCAACCCAGAACGGCAATCAAGGCCCAGGTATTGGCAGACTTTATTGTGGAATTCACCTCTCCTAGTTCGGTACCGAACCTCCTCGGAACCGAACTGGGGGGCAAGGAGGTGGAGGCAACCACCGAGACCGAGATAGAGCAGGAGCAGTCCTAGAAACAATTCCTCGACTCATCTTGGAAGGTCTTCGTGGATGGATCCTCAACCTCCAGAAGGGCTGGCGCTGGCATCGTCCTCCAGTCTCCGGAGGGCCTCGTCATTGAGCAAGCCCTGACTCTTGACTTCAAAGCATCAAAAAACGAAGCTGAGTATGAAGCACTAATCGCAGGGCTGGGCAGCGCAAAAATTCTGGGGGCACAGCAACTGGTGATCTTCAGCGATTCACAGCTGGTAACAAGCCAACTAAATGGAGACTACTAGGTCCGTGATGACAGGATGGCAGCCTACCTAGCCCACAGCAAGCAACTTCTATCTCAGTTCCAAAAAGTTGAAGTCAGGCAGGTAGGTAGAGATTCCAACTCTCACGCCGATGCACTTGCAAACTTGGCCTCTGTTGTCGAGGCAGGAAGAAAACGGACTGTCGAAGTGGAAGCACTGGACGGACCGAGTATAGAACTCCACCCACCTCGACAGATCTTATGTACCAACCTCGGTCCGAGCTAGATGGACGAGTTCATTTCCTACCTCAAGGATGACCAACTTCTCGAGGACGAGAACCAGGCCCACAAAATCAGGCTGAAAGCAGCTCGGTTCTGGTTATCCCCAGATGGCAAGCTCTACAAAAAGTCCTACAGTGGCCCTTACCTCCAGTACGTTCACCTGAGCAAAGTCGAGGACTTCTTTTATGAAATCGATGAAGGGATCTGTGGCAGTCACATTGGAGGTCGGTCATTGGCTTACCGAGCTATCAGCCAAGGCTACTGGTGGCCCTATATGCAGAAGGACACTCAGGTCTATGCCAGGAAATGCGAGAAGTGCCAAAAGTTCTCTCACTCTCTCCATCAGCCAGCACATGACCTAAGTCCTCTTTCCAGTCCCTGGCCTTTTGCCCAATGGGGACTGGACCTGGTGGGACCTCTCCACCGAGCTCCGGGGAATAAGAGATGGTTGATAGTGGCTACTGACTATTTTACCAAGTGGATAGAAGCTGAAGCGTTGTCTTCCATCACCGAGAAGGATACTAAAAACTTCGTATGGAAGAGCATCGTGACAAGATTTGGAGTGCCTCGAGCCTTGGTCTCGGATAACGGGACTCAGTTCGACTCCAACTTCTTCAAACACTTCTGTCAAGAGCTTGGGATCAGGAACTACTATTCCACTCCAGCCTACCCCCAGAGCAATGGACAAGCTGAAATCTCTAACAAGGTCGTCCTCGACGGACTCAAGAGGAGACTAGACCGAGCTAAAGGGAGATGGGTAGCACAGCTCTCGAGCGTCCTTTGGGCGTATAAAACTACCTCAAGGCGCTCAACCTCGGTTACACCCTTCTCCGTGGCCTACGGGATGGAAGCTGTAATTCCACTTGAGGTCGGTCTCCCGACCCTCAGGTCAGAAATGTTCGACCCAGGCCAGAACGATGTGAACCTCGCCATAGAGCTCGACCTAGCTGAGGAATGAAGGGATGCCGCAGCCATCCGCCTCGCTTCCTACCAGCGACAGTTAGCTAAAGGATACAATCGAAAGGTCAGGGAAATGAAGTTCTCACCTGGAGAAATGGTCTTAAAAAAGACACTACCAGTAGACAAAGATCCCAGCATAGGAAAGCTTGCACCGAATTGGCACGGGCCATTCAAAGTCACTTCGGTAGCTGGACAGTCTGCATACAGACTTGAGGACATGGAGGGTAGGGAGCTACCACGTCCATGGAATGCCACGCACCTCAAAAAATTCTACTTTTGAGATGTAATCGGATTTCGGAAGTCAATAAGCTGATTCTTTTTATAGAAAATGTTTTTGCTTTCTGAAAACTATCTCCTATTCTCAAATATGGCCAAGTTATGGAACTCGGCACATACATGTTCGGTTCGGTTAGCAAGGTCAGATACTTCGGCCCAGTCAGTGGACCAGTCGATTTCTGATTACAGAGCCGAACTCTTCTTTGGTCGTAGGATCAAGTGCCCTTAGTTTTTCCGAGATCAATGCTTATTACGATTACCGAATCTAGATGGCACCTCGGGTTACCAACTTAATACGTTAAGCTCAGCTACAGAGCCGAGCTCATTTACTTTGTCTTATTTCCTGTTATTTATTTTGGTTGCAAAACCGAGCACATAAAAAGACATTGAAAAAGGAAAGGAAACAATTCATCACACAAATGCTCAAGTTGGATACAAAAACTAATTTGATACATTAAAAAAAAGTGATTACAATCTGTCTATTCGAAAGATAGAAAAAATGCAGATGTACTCCCCAAAATGCAGAAAAATAAAGATACATCATCTTCAGTCCTTTTTCCTCCCCTCATCGGCCTTGGCGACAAGTTCTACAGATGCCGGAGCAGGAGGGGCATCTGAGGAAGAAGGCGGAGCATCCGAGCTGGAAGGACCCTCGGGGGGAGGGACTGGAGCCGAGGTCCGACGGACGAACTTGGGCGGATCACGACATACGGGGTGATCTTCCGAGATCCCCGCCTCTTTTAATGCAGCCTTGCCGCCAAGTTTGTATGCCCTCTGACATACGCCATCGAGCTTGCCCTCGTAGGCCTCTGTCGTGACCCTCACTCCGTCCTTATATGCTTTATCGACCTCATCCTGCAAAGACTTCTTGAGTTCGGCCATCTCCTTGCTCGTGTTCTCCTTTTCGGCCTTCTCTTTTTGCAGACTGGTCTCAGCTTCGGTCTTTGCTTTTGCCAATGCTGCCTTCTCGGCCTGGAGTTTATGTACTTCAGCCTCTAGCTCGGCAGCCTTCTTGGCCTTTACATCGACCGCCCCTTTCAGATCGCTCGTCTCGGTCCTCAGCCTGATGATCTCAACGCCTGCTGAGTCCATCTCCGAGGCGAGCTTCTTGCTTTTCTCCTCCAGCTCCTTTATCCGCTCCGTACTTGCCTCAAGGGCGGCTGCAATCTTCTTCTACTCACCCTCTAATTGAGAAGCCTTGGAAGACTTAGCCAGAGCCCTCTCCAATACCACCTCGAGCTTCTGGACATTCTGCATCAGAAAAACAAGTCAGGAAATTTACCAAGATGAAGAGAATTATGAAATCTGAGGAGACAAGACTGAACTTACAGCTATCGACGCCTGCATCACCGACATCACCAGAGCCGCGTCCTCCTGCTTCTCGAATTTTTGCATGTCCTTCTGGAGGCAACAGGCTCTGGTAATCGCAGCGGCCACAAGGGAGTCGTCACAAAGCCGGTCGTTGATCGACAGGGGCCTCCCTGGCTGCACCATCATGTTCGGCTAGAAAAGGATGCAAACAGGCCGCTTAGTCGGGTCAAGCTCGGCAGCCTTCTTCAGAGAAGTCTCATCCAGCTTCTCCATATCCCTTGGTAAAGGAGGAATAGCATCCCTCCAAGATGGGGCGTCCCCCCTCTTCGGGGGGATGATTCCCTCCTCCGATGTGGCACTCTTCTCCACAAAGGCGCCCCCTTTCTCGGGCTCCTTCTCCACTGGCCCTTCCTGCCGAGACTTCTTCTCGACCGGGCCCCCCTTCTTCTCGGCGGGGCGCTTCTGAGGGCCCTCTGCTGGGCGCTTCACGGGCGCGGTCGGCACGGGGGAAGGCCCCTTCCCGCCAGAGGCCGGGGGAATCGTAGCCAGCGGGATCGGCTCTCCAAAGGCCTCGAATTCTAGGTCTATGAACTGGACAGGGGGACAGCGACTCTGCAGCTGCATCTCTTCTTCTTCCTCCTCCGAGCTCGAAGGGAGGGTATTCGCCTGCCGAGGGTCCGCGGACTGCTGCGTTGGGGCCGAGGTGGAGGTTCCGGCTCCAAGGTCGGGCTCTGTTTTCACTTCAACGGTCGAGTGAAGAGGCACCGAAGTCGAAGCACCTGCTCCGGCTCCGAGGTTGGGTTGGACGTCCGGCTTCTCCTCCCCAAATTCCTCACCAGAAGGAGGGTGACTAGAGCTCCCTTTAGGCTCTTCACTAGCGGGAAGATCCCCCAACCTTCGAGGGATAAAGGAATTGTAGACTGGCTTGTAGCCGAGAAGGTCCCAGGCCACGCGAGTGTGATGGCCTGTGTATTTCTTCACTGCCTTCAGCCACTCGAAGTTCCTCTTCCACCTGACCCTGCGTGCCTCCTTCTTCCTCTCAATGTTACCTACCCGGCAAAAACAACGAATGAGCTCGGTAAAAAAAATAATTACAGAGCATAAGACATTTGAGCTCGGTGTTTACTTGGGGGTGTTCCGAGACGGCGGGGGATCTTGAAGAATTTGACCGAATTGGGAGCGGACGCCTCGAACTCCCAGTCCCCGGTGACAAATAAGTGGTCCTCCCCTGCATACCGACTCGAATCCTCTAAGTCATGCACAAGGGGCTCTGTCCTCGGCTTCACGCGGAGGTAATAATGGATGTCGGTCCCCATGGATTTGTACAAATAATATAAATCCTCGATGTCATGGACACCGAGATTAATCCCTAGGATCCTATTCAACTCGACCGCGCCCATTATTATTTTGAAACAGTTGGGCATCAGCTGGCAAGGACAGAGTTTCCACGTCCGAAGACACTCCCTTAGGAGTAGGTGGACCGGGAACTGAACCCCTCCTTCTACAATGGAGACCAACGGAAACGGCATCCTGCCATTCCGACAAGACAGACCATCAAAACTGTCCTCCGTGTCGTCTACCTAACGATGACCTCTTTTGGTATGTTATACAGCCTCCTGAACTTCTTCAGGGCCGCAGGGGTTTCTACCCAGTGTCTATAGGCCCCAAACTTTGGCTTCGAATCACAAGGCATGACTACAGAGACCCTAGCCCTAGCAAAAAGCCCTAACGGGACAAAGAGGAGAGCAGAGAACAGAAAGGAAGGGAGGAACTCACAAAGGACAGATGGCGTAGAAAGATGTAGAAGGCAGACTCCGGATGAAGAAAAGCTCCTGCAACAGGGGCCTCCTCTTCAGAATATAGGTCTTTTGGATGCCAAAATGAGGGGACGGAGAAGACGCCCTGTCTTTATAGAACAGGGAAGGTGTCCATTCGAATCCCTAGGGCACGCCGTCATAATATCGCTTCGGGAGACGTTCGCGTCACTTCAGTTTGGCCGTACAACCTACCAGAATGTGACACATGGCAAGACGGTACGCCTTCCGCTTCCATGCAGCCTTTGTAATAAATTACCTCAGGCAGACGAAGCGACATAGGCGCCCTCAGCCAGCGGAGCGATGCAACAAAGATCAGACGTCAGCAACCACTAGAACTACAAGCTCGGCACGGGGAAATCCCCCATCACTCCGCCCCCAACCTCGGAAGCTTACGGAACTACCGAAGTCGGGGGCTGGGGGGTTATTTGAAAGTTCCGGATCCTAACCCTAGAGGGGGGGGGTGAATAGGGTGAGCTAAAAATTGATTGCCAGTTTTAATTTTCTTCAAATTAAACTCCAACTAGTGATGATTACAAGAAAAGGTGCGGAAGATAAACAAATCAATCACCACAAGTCATTCACCATTGCACAAAGATTTATAGTGGTTCGGCCTCAATGCCTACATCCACTACCGGCTTGTGATCACACATCCCACCGGATTTCCACTATTTATGCTTTTACAAAAGGCTAAGCAATAACCCTTGCAATGATGTTTTTAAGGCTAAACAACAACCTAACTATGTGCTTTTCTAGGATAAGCAATAACCTTTACAATATGCTTTTCTTAGGCTTAGCAATAACCTTTCATACAAATAGATTTTCTTTCTCAAGAAAGTGTCTAAACACTAGGAGAGAAATACATTAAGCACAATATATATATTGCCTCTAAAATAGGCGAATGAGAAAGTGAAAATCAACTTACACAACATACTATAAAATGCAAAGATGAATGCTCATGATGTGTGTGTGTGTGTGTAAACTTCAATCTAGTTTAAAATGAAAGCTCAATCAATTTATGCTTGAAACAATTAAAAGTTTAATGCACATAAAATGATTTGATTGAAGGGTTTAGCAAATCACATGTATAGAAATAACTTAAAGAAGATATGAAAGTCTAGGATTCAAGTTGTAACAAAAATCATGTCTAACATGTGATGCTCAACCAATATTGTTTTCAAAGAGTAAGACTTAACTAAAGTTTAAATGATTGAAAACAACAAGGAAAGATTCAAACAAGTTAATAACAAATGCTTTTAAATAAAACAAGATTTTTCAAAGCATAATTACCAAAGATTGAAAAATAACTTGCTTTGAGTCAAGATATGGAATCCAAACAAGTAAATCAAAGATTAATTGTGTTATGAATTCCACACAACATAGTTATCATGCTATAAAACATTTTCCAAAGGTTTGAATAGAAGCATGAAACATATAAGAGAAAATTAAAGCTTACTAGAATTTTAAACTTCTTAATCTTCAAGCTTTAGCTTTCCATTTGGACTTTAGAGCATCCTTAGTTCATTCTCTTTGCTTGAGCTCTCAAAACACCAAACATAGACTCCCCAATCTTTGTTTTTTGCTTTTGGAATGAACTGGCTCTTTATAAAAAATTGGTCCAACGGATACCTGTCGGTCAACCGACAACTAGTGGTCGGTTGACCGATGGCTCAACGGTCTAATGACAACGGTCATATATTTGAAATTTTTCTGACCAACTTGTCATTGTCGGTTGACCGCCATTATCGGTCGACCGACCATGGACCGACAACCTAACCGACAGCACAAAGATGAATAAAATGATGCTCTCTGGATTTCGGACCGACAAGCTCTCGGTCTGGATTTTTATAAACTGTCGGTTGACCGACATGAACCGACGAGTGGACCGACAGAGAATATTTGAAATTTGTAGCTCTCTGGAATTCGGACCGACAACCATCGGTTGACCTCGGCTCGCTTTCTCGGTTAGCCGACATGAACCGATAAGCTGACCGACAACAGGTCAGTTGTATTTCTGAGATCCTTCAGTTTTGAAAAAATCTAACTTTGAAATCATTTTTGAAAACTCAGAATTTAAAGGTATTTGAGACAAGGTTTTATCAAGAAAAAACTTTTCAAAATAAGACTGAAATCAACCAAAAGGTTTGAAACAGAGTTTGAGCAAGTTGATCTAAAATCCTGTGATTTTCAAAATAAACCTGTGAGAAATGAAATGAGATGATCATGATGCAACTGTTGGACATCAAATTGCAAACACAACTTAGGGTCTAACACTATTGTGTGGGGTATTTCCGTAATCCAGATAATTACCTCCCAGATCGGTAGAAGTACCAATTGGGGCATGCTCTGGGCCCGGTCTCCGTCAGCTCGACAATAGTGCCAGCAAGTACCGAGACCCGGTCTACCTCGGTAATAGTAACCGAGCACGCTTCCTTGGCATTCGGCATCTCATGTTTCAACAGTAAACTCCCGAGGTGGCGCTCTCGGCCTTGGTGTCTTCTCCAGTTCGGCCAAGTGCCGAGGCGAACACTGGGCATCTTAATCTCCATTATGAGATGGGACGACTGCTTTATAGGGAGTCCCTGACAAATAGGGTGGCCACCGGCCATTGATAATGGCTTGTTCCTATCCACAAATCACATCCACATTTATATGAGGGATTTGATGGGAGGTCTGATGGGACAAGTATCCTCACCTACCCCCACTAAGGATCCCAGATGTGGGCTGATGGGACAAGTATCCTCACCTACCTCCACTGTGGAACCTTCCACTCTCCTCTATATATACCTGCATGGCAAGACATGAACAGGTACGCAAGATACAGTCCACATTCTGTTTATTTTGCTCACATCTTCTTCCTCACTTCACCCTAGTTCAGTGACTGCACTAACTCAGGCGTCGGAGTGCCTTTGGCTGACAGCAGCATCGGGCCCTGACCTCTGTTTTTTTCTCCCTTTCAGGTTCCACACCATCAGAGACGTTCCTGCTCAGCTAGAACAGCTTATCCTTAAAACTCTCATTATCATCTAAACCAAGTCCGTAATTTTTAGGCACGCACACTAACCATAGAACTAAGATACTTATTAAAATCTCAAAACAAATTAGGCAACAAAGCTAGCATCTACGTTCGCCTTTAACCACATCATGCGTATTCTATCATCATCTTCTGACATCCATACCTCTCTATTCTCCTTGGTATGAAAAGCATTGAGTGCATAAATGTACAACCTATCGGGCACATTTGGAAACTTTTTTAGAGATAAAATGCATTCAGCGATAGTTGGACCGTCAGTTTTGAAGGTGGAATCAATTGAAGAAACAAGATTGTTAATGCTAAGTACTGTCGGATGTGAATTTTGACCCCTTCGCAAGGGAAAGACATGACTTGGGGAAATCTCCATTCATCTATATATGCTATTTAAATTTTACATCAAAAATGAGGATTCCGACTACCCTCAAACTCGATGGATCACGATCGCCAGCTACCGTAACGGCCGTAACAACGTTCTTTGACGAAAGCCGAAGAAATATGGGAGAAAATAGGTGGGTGGGTTCTTCCTCTCGTCTAATGTGCTGCCAGCAACACATGACAGTTGTCATGTCACATTAATTTGAGTCTCTTTATATATAGGGCAATTCAGGGTCATAAGTTAAAGTCCAATTAAAGGTTAATCCTCACATAGCAAAATCATAGTATACCCAAGTAAAATAAAGAAAATAAGAAAGGGGGGGATGTGACAAATATTTAAGAAGAGGATCGGCCCCGTTCCCGGGTACCCCCTTCAGATCCCTTGGCAAAATATGGTTTCAAGGCTAACTTTTCAAACCAAAAATGATGATGCAAATGAGACTTTGACTTGTGATTTCTATGTTTTTTGTGCGCAATACACGAGTGATAAAAGTGAAAGGCCGATGGGCCGTAATTGGCTAGAGGTGGCGGATGGGCAAGTGCTTGTTTTAAGGTGGCCAATGGGCCGTGATTGTTTAGAAGTGTGTGCGAAATCACTCATCTCATCTCGGCATTCTCATTTATTCAATTTTAGAAATAAGTTTTTCATTCCCTTTTATCATTAAGTTCGATGAGAAGAGATCAAGCACGCACAAGAGAACATAGAGATTTACATGGTTCGGCTTTTGGCCTACGTCCACAGGGAAGACGGGAGAATTCACTATGCCATCATAAGAGGTATGCAACATAGAGACTCTTGGTCTCTATTTATAATATCAGCTCCAAAATCCTATTACACCCAAACACTACTTCTAATCCCAGTATACCTACAATAATAGACCAACTTCTAATCATAGTAAAACATGGACAATGCAAGGGCCCAGTTTACCAAATTTATTACTTCTATGGATCCATATAACCTAACAAAGAGAAGAATTATTCTTAATGTCCATGCAGCCCACTGTGGTTTTTTTTTTTTTTTAACCCTAGCCAGGGGGCTAGGTACCAAAAGAGAGCCCACACCCGAGGAAGAGGAAGCCCGCACACATGGAAATAAAAGCCAGCATAGGTGATAAGGAAGCATGCGACACATTTTACTTGTACGAAGGGAAAAAAAAGAAACTAAGTTTTCTCAATAGAGAGGATTTCTATTTCACATGAGAGGGGTAGAAATGCAAGATTCTTCTCCCTCTCAAAAATATAAATTTGAGAAGTAAAGAGCCCTCTAGTTGTACAAACAAGTTTGGGAAACATTGTAATCTCCACATGTGCAGAAAATCAATGCTTCTATGTTAAAATAAAAGGGGGGAAAAGAGAAAAGAGAGAGTAACTTCCCAAATGTGACCTTAAGTAGATTCAGCTCATGTTTTTTATGGGACACACTAGTCCATTTGACCAAGGGGAGTCTCCAAAAGAATAGCCATCTAACTAAGAACCAGAAGAGCCTCGTCTAACGAGATGATTGATATGATCAGTGGCGGACCCGAAATTTTCATTTGAGGGGTGTGGACCCTAATAGGTCATTTGATTTTGGGGGCAAACCAAGGATTTTCATGTGGATTTTGAAGGTAGACCCATGATTTTTCTTGGATTTTCGAAAATGAGCCCAGAATATTCATATAGGTTTTGAAAGTGCACTGTTGTTTGACAGGTGTGGTCGCACCCACATGCCTATACTTGGGTTTGCCAATGGATGTGATTGTTCTGTCTATTGGAACTTGTTGACACCAAAAAAGTCACCTTGCCTCCTCAACATCAAGAAACCACATGAAGCCGCATCCTACTACAAATAAGCAATGATACTTCAAGCATCAAATCTTGTTAAAATCAAACAAAAACTGCAAGATCCTACAAAACAGCCAAAAGAATGGTACACATGAAGTTTCGGACCATTTCAACATCATTTGGCCTAACTTCACTCCTTCAGTAGCTGAGCAGGAGCTCCCGGTGGCAGTGAAGCTAGAGACCCTGACACACAAAACAGAGCACACAGCTGGCCTCAAAATGCCACTAGGAGGCTCTACATCAAGTTTCAGGCCATTCCGACATCATTTGGCTCAAAAAGGAAACAGCTGCATCAAAGTCAGCTCTATCAGCGGCGACAGTGTCGAAGACATCAAAACTTCGATCAGAGCATACGGATTGTCCCAAAATAACTCCAAAATGCTCCGTGTCAAATTTCAAATCAGACCGACAACGTTTAACCCTCTGTCAACCCTGGAGCAGCAAAATCAAGCCTCTCGGCGACAAGAACAACCAAGGCAATCACTCATCAAACAGAGCACATGAGTGGCTTCAACATGCTTCTAAAGAGCTACACGTCAAATTTCAGGTCATTCCGAAGACGTTTGACCCAACTTTGATGCTCGGAAACAAAATCAAGCCTCCCGACGGCAGAGCTTCCCAGGACCATAACATCCAAATCAGAGCTAATGGATCATCTCAAAATGACTCCAATAGGTTCCTTGTCAAATTTCAGGTCAATCGGACATCAGTTGACAACACATCAAAGCGCAGCATCTCCCTCACAACAAAATCAAATCTACTGGCGACGGGACCCCACACGGCTTCATAACTCAAGCAAAAGCCCATGGTTGATCCTATCTACTTCTTAGGAGGTTTCACGTCAAAATCAAGTCATTCCGACATTATTTGACATAGTTTTGACTTCTGACGGAAAATCAGCAACAAAGTCTTCGACCTTTCCAGAAAATAGGAAACTTTGTGCTCCAATTTGCATGGCTTCTCGTCAGGTTTTCTTCAGGAGAATCAAACAAATAAATGAGGAAAAATGTCAAGGAAAATATAGGAGAAAGAAGAGTCGAAAAGTTCGAGAAATGGCCAAAAAAAAAGGGGGAAAATCCCCATGGTCGCCGGCCCACGGTCGCTACCGGCGAACCTGGAAATCCGGGTTGCCGGATTTCCGTCAAAAGGGCCATTTTCCGGCCCCTTTCGCATTTCGAGAATTCCGGCCCCTCTGGTTTTCCGAAAATCTGATTTTTGGTGCTCGAAATCAGTTGATCTTCACCAACATCTTAGATCTACCATCAAGAGCAAGTGATCATCATCGCACGCTTCAAAATCGCCAACCGGCCAACCAAGAAAGTACACTTTCTATCCGACCAATCGAGAAATCGATAGAACAAATGTTACCGGCCCACTGGTATCAATCAGTGCCTGAAGTTGCATTGTCATCCGACATCAAACAACATGTGGATCCATCGGCGATCATCGCAAGAAGAATTCCAAAAGACGCGGTATGGCCTACGACTCTTCGAGCGCCTTGGCGACCACTTAATGCAGTTAAATGACATGAGAAGTTAATGCAGTCATTAACTCATTATTTTGGACAGCCCAATCAGAATCAAAGAAAAAAGAGTTATAAGTCCAAGCAATCATGACAATAAATCATGAAACTCCTCTCATCTTGAAGTTTAAAGGCGATTAAAGGCCCATCATTCTCCATCAGCCAATCAAAACCCAAGAAAAATGAGTTATAAAATCATGAAATAAAAACTTGTAACTCCTCCCATCATGGAGCATCAATGCCGTCAATGCTCATAAACCCACCCCGTGGCTACAAAAAGCCTATAAAAGGGGGTCATTCCAAGAGAATAGGCAGAAATCCAAGAAGAAAAGATCCCGAAAAATCCACGGAAAAATCTCCAAAGTCCAGACACTGCACAAACAAGCTCTGCTACTTTGAAGAAACTCTGCTGCAACAAAGACCATAAGGTGATTGAAGTCCCTTAGGGGGGCAGGCCCAACCCACCCACCCCCCCCCCCCCCCCCCCCCTAAGGCTCTCTTTTTCTATCCAACATGGCCTAGACACGGCTTTTCAACCCGTCTACTCAGTTTTTTATTAGATATACGACCTCCCCTTGGTCTTTATCCTCTAAAAATCTGAAGTCCAAGTCAAGACAAAAGAATCAAAGCATCATATGTTCTCATCTGAAGGACGATGGCTGTCGCGACCCCGGACCGGGCTCGGGGACCAAGTCCGGGATTGGGACTAATTGAGTGAAGCCAATAATAAAAAAAAATATGTTTATAATCAAGCGTACACGGGTTAACAAAAGAACACACACTACCCGTGCACGTGATTTCCCACAGGTGTCCGCGGTGAGGATATTCCAACACACATAGTCATATAGTATAATTGCGGAAGCGTATGGTAAATCATGCATGTATTTCATTTCCCAAAATATCAAGGCTGATTACATTTGAATATGAGTATCAGAATGAGCAATGTCCTAAAGCATAACCCAAAAGTACATATTCAAGTTTAATCAGAAGATCACTTAATTACAATTCCCAAAAAAAAAATAGAGGCCAATAAAGGCCATTATAAACAAAACAATAACCACCAGAAAACTATCCAAATAATCCCCCAAAATGTTTCGCAACTCGGTAGCCCGATGTTTACATAACATCATCAGCACGCCACTCAACTAGCGGCTGCGGTTCTCCGACCGCCTCCTCTGGCTCCTCCTCGGGATAACCGACAACGGGACCTGAGTACCAAAGCAAAGGGTCAGACACGACGGTCTCGCAGGTAGATGAAAAGATATGAACATTTAATAATAAAGACCTTTACCTTGGAAAACATGTAAACCTATTTAAACAATGGCTTTCAAAAGTAAATGAATCATTTCATTGAAAACACACATGCAGTAATAAAACATGTAAGGTAACCAAGGAAATCGGGAAACAATCAAGATGGCATCCACAAGAAGCTAAATCCTCTATCACCGAAGTGACGTGAGTATCGGGTGTTGACCTCGGTCACCGAAGTGAGGAGGTGCAACCAAGTTACATATACATATACAATAATACGGGACGGGACCGCGGTAGCAAACCGGGTGTCGGGAATCACGGTAGCGAACCAGATATCGGGAACCACGGGAGCGAGCCGGGTATCGGGACGGGACCACGGTTAATAAACCGGGTATCGGGATCCAAGTTGCAGCTGGCGGGACGGGAAGGGATCTCCAAGTCGGTAGATCAGACCGACAAGGTCATCCAAGCTTAGTGGTGCCGACTCATAGGACAAATCACATAAATCGAGACGAGTATAAAGCAAATCCAGTGCAAGGCTATAAATGGCAAGACGGGGTGCTCAAGGCATAATCATCATTTCAATATCGGGTCATGCGCATCGGGGCTAGCACAAGGCTACAATTACAATTCCGTGCTTTCGGGGTTCATAAATCATAACTCGTAAATTTCAAATATAAAAGAGTGAAATAAGCTTTCGAAATATCGGGATGAGTATCAAGCTTCGAAGTTGACTCAAGTGCATAGGGATCCCGCATGTCTATTTGATAAAACTTGGTACTCTTTGGGTTTGAGGGCATTCCGGCTCCTTATACACTTGAAGGTTTCCAAACTTCCATGAATGCTTGTGATAATGGTTTTGTTCTCATCCGGGCTCCATACATCACCCTAAAGTTCTCTTGACACAACAAGGCTCCCCAAGGAACCTTTCACAAACCATGAAAATGTTTCACTATAGCTCCAAACACATCCCTTGTGCAACAGCAACCATCACTCGATCGGACAATACAGTTCGCTCGAGCGGATGAGCCTCTGGAATGGTTTCTGGGAGGGTTCGCTCGAGCGGACATATGTTCGGTCGAGCGGACCTGCCCAGTTCAGGATGGCACGAGCGAACGAATTGTGCGCTCGACCCAACCACTCACTGGATGGCTGCTGAGGAAGTTCGCTCGAGCGGACACTGGGTTCGCACGAGCGAACAGCTCTCTGGAATGGCACGAACCCTTTCCTGGGCAGTTCGCTCGAGCGAAGTGTCAAGTTCGCTCGAGCGAACTGTCCAGAACTGAGTTCGGGACGGTTCTGCTCTTCCATTCTTCCCTTCTCTCAAAACCCATTTTGAGCCTCTTTTCCACAACATAATGGGAGGCCCTCAACTCCCATCAATCACTACTCAACCATCATCCAATCTCTCCATTTTACATTCATACAATCACTAAGAGAAGGAAACATCCATTATCACAAAATTTCACTTAGGCATTGTACACAAGATGAACTCAAAACTACAATCCATGATTTAAAGACAATAGATGAAACCAAAAGCTAGAAATCATGTTTCAAGACAATAAAGAGGCTTACCAACCTCATTCAGAGCATTTAACATCATTGAATGCAACTAAAACAAATCATTAATGAAGTAATGATTCAAACACATTTGTCATAAAAATCATTGAAAGCTAAACTATCCATTCAATCCACTTGCCTCAAGGTTCTCTATGCAAGAAAATCAAGCTATTAATCTCTTCCTCCAAGCCAGGAATGCTATCTACACAAAACCCCCAAATCCAAACCCTAAAATGGGTCAAATCATGAAACAAGAAGAGATAACTCTCAACAAAGAAGATAGAGCTCTCCTAAGACTAGGAGAACAAGAATCTAAGAGATTAGGGAGGAAGCTTACTTGTAGGTCCTTCAATGGATAAGGTGAGCTCAATGAGGGTCTTGAGTTGAGTAAATCCTTCCACAAATGGTATCAATGTATGGCTCTAGTAATGAGGAAGAAGAAGGTGAAGTTCATATCTTGATTGGAGCAAGGTGGGTGGTGCTTTGATGGTGGAGAGGCAAGAAGAAAGGAAAGGGAAAGAAACCCTAGACCCTTGTTGCTCTAGTGCTGGAAAAAGGAAATGGAAGAAGAGGGTTCTTCTTATATACAAGTGGGTGTGGGTCCCATCTCTAGGAAATCTTTGGAGTCGGAAAGCACTAATCTCGGGACCTCGGACGAAATCGACGAAGAAGAGAAAAGTGATTGTCGAAATATCTAGTTTCCAAAAAGTATATGTTTCGTGGGTTTCGGAAATATCAAGTTTTGGGTACAGATTTCATGTATAATGACTGTTTTGCCCTCAATGCAAGAAGATCGGGTTTTCGGGGTTCCGAACGTGTACGGGATCAACATGAAAGCTATAGGGATTAACAAGACGAGTAAAACGGAATATAAATGCAATTCACTGGAATACGAACAATCCCCCACACAATAGTAAAGCCATCCAAAAAGGGAACCCCCAAAGGGTCCCACCAACACAAAGCACTAAAACTCTCCCAAAACCATAAAAGAGCTATTCTAGTCCAAGCTTAGTCAAAAATCACTAATCGAGCTTAGCACTAATACGCAACATAATTAGCACTAATCGAGGTCACTCGGGTCGGGGTCTTACATCCTCCACCCCTTAGGGCATTTGGTCCTCCAAATGAAATATAAAACTCACCTCGGGTAGGAGATGCGGATACTTCTTCTGCACTTGATCTCTCAATTCCCACGTTGCCTCTTCCGGCCCATGATTCTCCCAAAGTACCTTCACCCACTGAATAGTCCGGTTCCTCAACTCCTGTTCTTTCGAGTCTGATCTGGATGGGCTTCTCAACATAGGTAGCATCTTCTCTAATTTCCAGCGGCTCATGTAGGAGTACATGTGAAGGATCGGGGATGTACTTCTTCAACATCGATACATGGAAGACGTTGTGTACACTGGATAACTCGGGTGGTAAGGCTAATCCGTAAGCCACATCACCAATCTTGCTAACAATGTCGTACGGTCGATGTATCTCCGTGACAACTTGCCTTTCTGCCCAAACCTCAAAGTTCCTCTGGTAGGTGATACCTTCAAGAAAACCTTATCCCCTTCTTTAAACTGTAGATCCCTTCGGTGAGCATCTGCATAACTTTTCTGTCTACTCCGGGCTATTTTCAAACATTCTTGTATCTGTCTCACTTTGTCAGTGGTCTCACTTACTATGGACGGTCCATGGAAACTGCGGGTGCCAACTTCTTCCCCAACACACAGGTGTCCTACACCTTCTACCGTACAAAGCCTCGAAAGGCGCCATCCCAATGCTTGAGTGGTAGCTATTGTTGTAAGCAAACTCACACAACGGTAGGGTTTCATCCCACTGAGTCTTGAAGTCCAATACACAAGCACGTAGCATGTCCTCGAGTGTCTGAATTGTCCTCTCTGATTGGCCATCTGTCTGAGGGTGATAAGTTGTACTGAACTGTAGTCTCGTACCCATAGACTCATGTAGGGTCTTCCAAAATCTCGAGACGAATCTGCTGTCTCTGTCCGACGTGATGGAAACTGGCTGTCCATGTCTACTGACGATCTCATTGACAAACAATTCTGCCAGGGGTAACATGTGCATCTTCTTCCCTGTCCTCATGGGGATAAAATGAGCTGACTTGGTGAGTCGGTCTACAATCACCCATATCGCATCATTGCCTCTGCTAGTTCTCGGTAGTCCCGAAATAAAGTCCATGGTAATGTGCTCCCACTTCCACCCCGGGATCTCTAATGGCTGCAACAAACCTGGAGGCTTCTGATGTTCTGCCTTTATCAACTGACACGTCATACATCGGGATACAAACGCTGCAATCTCTCTCTTCATATTGTTCCATCAAAATCTACCCTTCAAATTCTGATACATCTTTGTGCTGCCTGGGTGCATGGAGTACTTCGCACTGTGAGCTTCTGCCATAATGTCATTCCTCAAATCTTTGATGTTACGCACACACAAACGATCACGGTAGTAAAGAACTCCGTCAACAATACGAAAATCAGGACGTTCTGCTATATGATCCGCAATCTTGGCCAACTCTGGATCTTGCAACTGACTGTCCTTAATCTTCCGGATGAACGAAGGCTCTGACACTGACATGTTAGCCATTATGACACCCTTCCTCGGGGGCTGAAGGTCTATCTTCAACTCCTCAAACTGATCGAAAATACAAGTACCACTCAAATTTGCCATACCCACTGACTTTCTACTCAAAGCATCGGCAACTACATTCGCTTTCCCCGGGTGATACTTGATCGGAAAATCATAGTCTTTGATATACTCCATCCATCTCCTCTGCCTCATGTTCAACTCCTTCTGAGAAAATAGGTACTGTAGACTGCGGTGATCCGAATGAACCTCAAACTTCTCTCCGTAGAGGTAATGTCTCCACATCTTCAATGCAAAGACGACCGCTGCCAACTCAAGGTCATGGGTCGCATAATTCTTCTCGTGATCTTTCAACTGCCGAGACCCATATGCTACAACTTTTCCTTCTTGCATCAACACACAACCAAGTCCAATGTTCGAAGCATCGGTAAAGATGGTAAAACCGCCGCTTCCGGATGGCAAGGTAAGGACTGGTGCGGTAGTTAATCTCTTCTTCAGCTCTTGGAAACTGGCCTCACATTGATCTGTCCACACATACGGTACATTCTTCCTCGTTAACTTCGTCAACGGTGCTGCAATCGACGAAAACCCTTGCACAAACCTCCTGTAATACCTTGCCAAACCAAGAAAACTCCTAATTTCTGACACATTCTTCGGTCTTTCCCACTCCACTACTGCCTCAATCTTGGACGGGTCTACTGACAAACCTTCCTTAGAGATTATATGTCCCAAAAATGCGACTTGCTCTAGCCAAAATTCACACTTGTTGAGCTTCGCAAACAACTGGTTCTCTCTCAAAAGCTGTAATGCAATCCTCAGATGCTCTTCATGCTCTTCTCTGGTCTTGGAGTACACCAAAATATCATCTATGAACACCACTACAAACTGATCTAGATACTGCGCAAAGATCTTGTTCATCAAAGCCATGAACACTGCCGGTGCATTGGTCAACCCAAATGGCATCACTAGGAACTCATAGTGGCCATATCTTGTCCGGAAAGCTGTCTTCAACACATCTGATTCTCTAACTCTCAGCTGATGATAACCGGATCTCAAATCAATCTTTGAAAAGTACGAGGCACCTTGTAACTGATCAAACAATTCATCTATCCTTGGCAGTGGATATTTGTTCTTGATGGTCACTTGGTTCAATCTCCGGTAATCAATACACATTCTCATCGAACCATCCTTCTTCTTCACAAACAAAACTGGAGCTCCCCACGGTGAAATACTTGGCCTCACAAAACCTTTGTCCAACAACTCTTGTAACTGTATCTTCAACTCTCCCAATTTCGCCGGAGCCATTCTATATGGTGCAATGATATCGGAGCGGTCCCCGGTAATAACTCAATGGTGAAATCAATCTCTCTCATGGGTGGTAATCCCGGAATCTCCTCCGGAAATACATCCGAGAACTCCCAAACAATAGGGATCTCCTCCACCCCTTGGGATCGTTTATCCTCCGTGATAAACGCCAAATAGGCTTCACATCCACTTCTCAAAAGTCTATCAGCCTTCAACGCTGAGACAAATCCCGCACGAGGATTCCTCCTCTCTCCCTGGAATAACACCCCTGCTGGTGTCTCATCCAACTTGAATGTGAGGGTTTTATGGAAACAATCCATTGTGGCATGGTACCCTGCCAGCCAATCCATCCCTAGGATGACATCAAAACCCTTCATCTCCAACAGAATAAGATCTGCGGGTAACACAACTTCTCCTATCTTGACTGTACAACTAGGGTAATAGCTAATACACAGAACTTGTTTTTCTACCGGAGTTGCCACAGTCAAAATGTACTCAAGATCTCTACCATGCACATCAATCAGTCTAGAAAATGCATGGGATATAAAAGAATGCGTGGAGCCAGGGTCAAATAATATCTTAGCTTCTATTCCACTAACAAGAAGTGTACCTTCCACAACATTGCCTGCTACCTCTGCATCAGCTCTGTTGATTACATAAACTTGTCCTCGCTGCTGTGGCCTGATAGGTGCCTGCTGTGGCCTGCCTTGAGGGGCATTTCTGTTCTGTTGAGGTGGACGCTGAATATGCTGTTGTCCTTGTTGACGGGCCTGCTGCTGCTGCTGGGGCCTATACTGCTGCGGTGGTGCCTGTTGCTGAAGTGGCCTTGCCTGATTCTGCACTACCAGTGCATTCTGTGGCGGTACTGGACGCGGTGCTCCTTGAGGCTGCTGATTTTGCCTATTCGGTCTTGGGCAATTTCTCATCTGATGATCCATGGAACCACATCTAAAGCACGCCCCGGTGATGGTACGACATTGGGCACTCTCATGGTTCTTGCCACAGTGGATACAAACGAGTTGTACATTCTGGTCTTGCCTCTGCCTCTTGTTCTGTTGGTTCCTTTGCTGATGATGCTGCTGCTGGGGCTGCCCTTGTCCCTTGCCTTGAGATCTAAGGACCTTGTGGTGGAAGTTCTCGAACTTGTAGGCCCTCTTGATCGCCTCTTCAAAAGTGACCGGTGGTATAACTCCTGTAGCATCTCTCTCGATGATAGGATGAAGTCCTTCAAGGAACTTGGTTATCTTCTTCTCCACCGTGTCCACTAATTCGGGTGCATATCTTGACAACCTCTCAAACTTAGTGAGGTATTCTTGAACGGTCGTATTGCCTTGGACAAGCTATTGAAACTCTACAGCCTTCTGCCTCCTGATGTGCGTGGGCACATACTTGTCACGAAACTGTATCTTGAAATTCTGCCATGCAACTGCGTCAGCCATTGTCCTATACTCTTCCCTTACAGTTTTCCACCAGATATCTGCTAGCCCGGTGAATAGGGACGTTGCCAGCTTTACTCTCTCACCCCCTGTGCATCTGAAGACTTCGAATATGTTTTCCGTATGGTCCAGCCAATCATCCGCCGTCAAAGGGTCTTCTGAGCCAACAAAATCCTTGGGTGCCCTCTTTCTGAATCTCTCAAATAAAGCATTGGGGTCATGCTCTCTCGGATTGATGACAATTGCAGGTTGAGGCTGGACTTGCTCTGGCCTTCTCTGTAACACTTCCAACAGCTGTCTCTGCATCTCTGCCAACTCTCTGGCATGATCCTCATCCTTCTTTAGCATCTGTTCTTGAAATCTAGTCTGATTCTCATTAGCTTGACGCTGTTGATCGAGCATGGCTTGCATCATCTGTTGGAACTGATTTGGCATAGCATTTCCCACTCCATCTTCCCCAACTGGCCCTGTATTCTCGATTGGTCCTGTATAATCATTGTTACTCGCTGTGGGGTTGCCATTTACCGGGCGTTTACATGGTGGCATGATGCTGCAAAACAAGTTGTTAGGACATAATAATCAAGAATAGGGTCACACATTGCTCACGCGATTCTAACTAACGGAAGATCTAACGAATCCTCGCCACGTCCTTAGGATTTCTAGTTTCTTTTAATTGCCCGAAACACGTCTCGCTCTGATACCAGTTCTGTCGCGACCCCGGACCGGGCTCGGGGACCAAGTCCGGGATCGGGACTAATTGAGTGAAGCCAATAATAAAAAAAAAAATATGTTTATAATCAAGCGTACACGGGTTAACAAAAGAACACACACTACCCGTGCACGTGATTCCCACAGGTGTCCGCGGTGAGGATATTCCAACACACATAGTCATATAGTATAATTGCGGAAGCGTATGGTAAATCATGCATGTATTTCATTTCCCAAAATATCAAGGCTGATTACATTTGAATATGAGTATCAGAATGAGCAATGTCCTAAAGCATAACCCAAAAGTACATATTCAAGTTTAATCAGAAGATCACTTAATTACAATTCCCAAAAAAAAAATAGAGGCCAATAAAGGCCATTATAAACAAAACAATAACCACCAGAAAACTATCCAAATAATCCCCCAAAATGTTTCGCAACTCGGTAGCCCGATGTTTACATAACATCATCAGCACGCCACTCAACTAGCGGCTGCGGTTCTCCGACCGCCTCCTCTGGCTCCTCCTCGGGATAACCGACAACGGGACCTGAGTACCAAAGCAAAGGGTCAGACACGACGGTCTGGCAGGTAGATGAAAAGATATGAACATTTAATAATAAAGACCTTTACCTTGGAAAACATGTAAACCTGTTTAAACAATGGCTTTCAAAAGTAAATGAATCATTTCATTGAAAACACACATGCAGTAATAAAACATGTAAGGTAACCAAGGAAATCGGGAAACAATCAAGATGGCATCCACAAGAAGCTAAATCCTCTATCACCGAAGTGACGTGAGTATCGGGTGTTGACCTCGGTCACCGAAGTGAGGAGGTGCAACCAAGTTACATATACATATACAATAATACGGGACGGGACCGCGGTAGCAAACCGGGTGTCGGGAATCACGGTAGCGAACCGGATATCGGGAACCACGGGAGCGAGCCGGGTATCGGGACGGGACCACGGTTAATAAACCGGGTATCGGGATCCAAGCTGCAGCTGGCGGGACGGGAAGGGATCTCCAAGTCGGTAGATCAGACCGACAAGGTCATCCAAGCTTAGTGGTACCGACTCATAGGACAAATCACGTAAATCGAGACGAGTATAAAGCAAATCCAGTGCAAGGCTATAAATGGCAAGACGGGGTGCTCAAGGCATAATCATCATTTCAATATCGTGTCATGCGCATCGGGGCTAGCACAAGGCTACAATTACAATTCCGTGCTTTCGGGGTTCATAAATCATAACTCGTAAATTTCAAATATAAAAGAGTGAAATAAGCTTTCGAAATATCGGGATGAGTATCAAGCTTCGAAGTTGACTCAAGTGCATAGGGATCCCGCATGTCTATTTGATAAAACTTGGTACTCTTTGGGTTTGAGGGCATTCCGGCTCCTTATACACTTGAAGGTTTCCAAACTTCCATGAATGCTTGTGATAATGGTTTTGTTCTCATCCGGGCTCCATACATCACCCTAAAGTTCTCTTGACACAACAAGGCTCCCCAAGGAACCTTTTACAAACCATGAAAATGTTTCACTATAGCTCCAAACACATCCCTTGTGCAACAGCAACCATCGCTCGAGCGGACAATACAGTTCGCTCGAGCGGATGAGCCTCTGGAATGGTTTCTGGGAGGGTTCGCTCGAGCGGACATATGTTCGGTCGAGCGGACCTGCCCAGTTCAGGATGGCACGAGCGAACGAATTGTGCGCTCGACCCAACCACTCACTGGATGGCTGCTGGGGAAGTTCGCTCGAGCGGACACTGGGTTCGCACGAGCGAACAGCTCTCTGGAATGGCACGAACCCTTTCCTGGGTAGTTCGCTCGAGCGAAGTGTCAAGTTCGCTCGAGCGAACTGTCCAGAACTGAGTTCGGGACGATTCTGCTCTTCCATTCTTCCCTTCTCTCAAAACCCATTTTGAGCCTCTTTTCCACAACATAATGGGAGGCCCTTAACTCCCATCTATCACTACTCAACCATCATCCAATCTCTCCATTTTACATTCATACAATCACTAAGAGAAGGAAACATCCATTATCACAAAATTTCACTTAGGCATTGTACACAAGATGAACTCAAAACTACAATCCATGATTTAAAGACAATAGATGAAACCAAAAGCTAGAAATCATGTTTCAAGACAATAAAGAGGCTTACCAACCTCATTCAGAGCATTTAACATCATTGAATGCAACTAAAACAAATCATTAATGAAGTAATGATTCAAACACATTTGTCATAAAAATCATTGAAAGCTAAACTATCCATTCAATCCACTTGCCTCAAGGTTCTCTATGCAAGAAAATCAAGCTATTAATCTTTTCCTCCAAGCCAGGAATGCTATCTACACAAAACCCCCAAATCCAAACCCTAAAATGGGTCAAATCATGAAACAAGAAGAGATAACTCTCAACAAAGAAGATAGAGCTCTCCTAAGACTAGGAGAACAAGAATATAAGAGATTAGGGAGGAAGCTTACTTGTAGGTCCTTCAATGGATAAGGTGAGCTCAGTGAGGGTCTTGAGTTGAGTAAATCCTTCCATAAATGGTATCAATGTATGGCTCTAGTAATGAGGAAGAAGAAGGTGAAGTTCATATCTTGATTGGAGCAAGGTGGGTGGTGCTTTGATGGTGGAGAGGCAAGAAGAAAGGAAAGGGAAAGAAACCCTAGACCCTTGTTGCTCTAGTGCTGGAAAAAGGAAATGGAAGAAGAGGGTTCTTCTTATATACAAGTGGGTGTGGGTCCCATCTCTAGGAAATCTTTGGAGTCGGAAAACACTAATCTCGGGACCTCGGACGAAATCGACGAAGAAGAGAAAAGTGATCGTCGAAATATCTAGTTTCCAAAAAGTATATGTTTCGTGGGTTTCGGAAATATCAAGTTTTGGGTACAGATTTCATGTGTAATGACTGTTTTGCCCTCAATGCAAGAAGATCGGGTTTTCGGGGTTCCGAACGTGTACGGGATCAACATGAAAGCTATAGGGATTAACAAGACGAGTAAAACGGAATATAAATGCAATTCACTGGAATACGAACAATCCCCTACACAATAGTAAAGCCATCCAAAAAGGAAACCCCTAAAGGGTCCCACCAACACAAAGCACTAAAACTCTCCCAAAACCATAAAAGAGCTATTCTAGTCCAAGCTTAGTCAAAAATCACTAATCGAGCTTAGCACTAATACGCAACATAATTAGCACTAATCGAGGTCACTCGGGTCGGGGTCTTACAATGGCGAAGTCCATACATGACTTATGACCGTCGATCTGAATGAATCTGCACAATCTTTTAAGAAGCCAGAATTCCTTTTCTTACTTTTCTATTGTATTTTGTATTTTTTTCCTAAAGAGAAAAAAAATCACAATTCTTGTCTTTCATTATTGATGAGATTTGTACATTGCATTTCATGGCAAACATCACCTTTTACGACAAAATTGAGTTTCACGACAAACATCGCCGTTTACGGCAAAATCGCCTTTCACGGCAAACATTGCCTTTTACAGCAAAACCACCTTTCACGACAAACAAAGGAAAATCGCCTCTTTCGGCATTCAAAAACTTTGTCTCTTTTCTTAAATATGTGCAATGGAAAGTTAAAAAAAAAAAAAAAAAAAAAAAGTTGATTTCCTAAAGTTGATTTCCTTTTATACTTTTGAAGGTGTATCTCCGGATCACCATTTCTAAATTCCAAGTAGAATAGAAAATCTAGCATACTCGTACAAAAATGTTAATGCTCACTTTTTCCCCTCCGCCGGCCTCTCGGTAGCCCCGAGACAGAAGAGAGGAAGAAAAGGCCGGGTCCATCAGAATTGTTTTCTTTTTTTCTTTTTTTTTACCCCACTATATTGGGCTACTAGTCGAGAAGTGCTACTTTAACTCAAAGGACCCATCCCTGGGCATGTATGTGATACTAACATACCAACACCACTAAGCCATGAGTGTGTTGGCCATTGAAACTAATTTTGACAGTCTATCTCAATGCCTTAATCATTCTAATATCATAAGAGAGAACATGATTTGAATTCTTAACTCCAAAGAAGGCCTATAAATTTCCTAGGTCCATACTAGAACAAAACATAAGTTCCCAAGTTCAATTGATTATTAAGTCATCATATTCAAACTCGGCTCCTAAATCTAGATCCTTCCTGCTGGTCTTTAGAAGGAAGCAGTAGTCAGACAGGAAACCTAAAAATATGAAAGTTTCCTTAGAACGCTCCGGTAGTTCTCACCTGACTGCCCAGGTTTTGAACTCTGGGCACGCCACATCTTCCCGCGTTTGTAGGCTCCCTTCCCACTTGTATGGGCTTTCTTCCCGTGTGTGCGGGCTCTTTTCCCATGTGAGTATACTGTCTTTCTGTGTGTGTGCGGTCAGCTGGGGTACCAAAGAAAAAGAAAAGAAGAATGTTCCTTGCCGATTGCTCTGGTTAGAAACATATGCGTGACTGCAGGAGTTTGAAGTCCTTATAGCAAAGGAAAACAAAGATAAAAGTCCTAATTAGGAAATTTTTCAAAAAAGAATAAATCTTTTAGCTTATTTTCAAAAAAGTACATAAAGATTTAAATATTTCCAAAGAGAAAAAAAGTCTTCCATATTTCTTTCAATCAAGTCCTCTCCATAAATAATAATAAAAAAACCCTCAGAAAATTACAAAAATACCCTTATGTCATTTTTCAAATTTAACTATAATAAATTATTTAAGAGAAATGATGAAGTCCAAATCAAATAACCAAGTGGGGCCAACTTTAGCTACCTTTATGCACAGATGGTTAAATAAGAGGTGTTTATATGGATTCCAAATGACTAAAAAATTAGCTTCACTAAATGGTTATTATCATCCAAATCAAGTTGAGACTTGGGCCGGACTGCATTTACAGGGTTAATAAGGGTGTTTTTATCATTTTTTAAAAATTTTAAATGCAGAGGACTTGATTGAAAAATAATTGAAAGTTTTTTTATACTCTTTTGAAATAATCAAGTCTGCATGTGCATTTTGAAAATAAGGCAAAAGTTTTATAATCTTTTGAAAGTTTCCCTAATAATTATAATAAAAGAAAACCTCAATATGTACAAATATCAAATAAGAACCACAAATTTGGGCTTGTCGAACTTAACAGGGATATAGTAATGCGATGGGGGTAAATTATACATGGGGCTCATACAAGGACCATGCAAACGGTTCTCATCAGAACATTTTTTTTTTGTGTGGAACTAATTGTATGGACAGTTTTCATCTGGATATCTGTGTTTGTATGGGCAGATCTCATATGAATATTTCTGGCAGTGGACCGGTTATCTGAATATTTCTGTGTTGTTTTTGTTGATGTGTTTCTCTCAAAGTCATACAAGATAAGATCATATTTGAATGAAGTTCAGAATTTTAACCTGATCGCTGTACACCATACTTCCGATAGAAGGGACCTTTGTGAAGATAATTTCGCTGGAAGTGGGCTGAATGCCAACAAGAGTTCCAGGACATTTTTTAAGGGCTCACCTGACCATGGGCCTCATTGGCATGTGTGAGTCAACGACCACTATTCATACAATCCACTCACATTTTGTGTCCGAGAGAGAAGTGATGAGTAGAATACAGACTATTCATGGATTCATAGTTCTGATTCGTATGAGAAGCACATCCCCACAAGCCCTTTTTTCCAAGAATGACGTCATCTCCTCCTGCAGATGTTCATCCCAAATTTTGGGTCATTCCCAAACTTGGTAAAACTCTGGAGCACGAGCTTTCCTTGGAAAGCAGCAAACTAATTGGGGAATTAGCCCCCCCCCCCCCCCCACCCAAAAAAAAATCTTGGAGGAGTTGGGTCAGCATCACATTATATATATTAAATCAAAGGGAGAGGTGGGTTGTGAGGGGTGCCACCTCATCCCTAAAAAGTCCCTTTGGGCTATGAGGGGTGTTACATCATCCCTAAAAAGTCTCTCTTTTGAGAAAGAACTACTCTTTCTCTCCTAAAACCTCTCTAATAAGATATTTTTATGAACGTTTGAATTTGAATCATATTTCTCGCTATTATCCAAATTATAAACAAATCTTTATAGTCGGTTTGTTTTCTTTTCCTTAGATCTTCAATCATCATTGGTTTGTTTTCTTTTCCTTAGATCTTTAATCATTAATGGGTCCCATGTTAAATATGTTTTGTGGTCTTACGTTAAATATGAATGAAATCCAAACAGTTGTTCATTTACTCTCCTTTTAGTTTTTTTCCCTAAATGGATGGATCCAGTAGTGGGCACCAGTTCGTATTAAATATATTTCAAGATTAGACTCCAGTAATGGATGAATTCTCAATGGCCTTCTCTTAACCCCTTTTTTTTCTAAGAGTGGGCCTCACTGATGGAGGGAGGCAAGCCTATTGGCCGTTGTCTGGTTCCTTAATGGATGCAAATCAATTCGTGGGCCCTGCATATTTAACTTATTTCTGCAGTGGGACCCACTCATGGATTATGCATAGATATCAAATTTCTAGGTCAATATGGATTATGGATTATGGATTATTCTTCTTTTCTCAGCACCATCTATCTTCCATCCCCTCAAGATTGTCATCTTTTTATTTAAATATTTGGGGCCCACCTTTAAACAATTCACACTGATAAATTTTTCATTAAAAATATCATTTTCTTTTAGTTTCCAAATGAAGCTTTATTCTATTCAGAAATTGTGACACGTGAACGAAAATAAAACCCGACCTTTTGGTATACTACCCTATAGATGGGCCTGTGACCCGACCTTCTGGCAGACCACCTCATGGATGGGCTTGTGATAAAAATGTTTTGAGGTTGGAGTTTTTTCTTATTAAATCTTATAGGCATAATTTTCTGATCTGATTATATAGACAAATGACCCTAGGTTTGCCCCCACCATAATTACACTTCCATGGGCCCACATGGACTCATAGTTAAGAGATATATATACATTGATTCAAGGTGGGCCAATTATTACTGGGATCAAATAACACTAGCTTGTGGTTTTAAAGTCTCATAATTTATGGCTTTTAAAGTTAAGATGTTTACACTTTTTTTTAAAAAAATCTAGAGGTAAAAATCGGTTTGATCGATTCTAAAATGGTATTGGTGCTACTTCAAAGGGGTAGAGAAGAAATTTGTGCAGAGGGATTAAAATGACTATTGGCCTATGTGAAGATAACACTTGTATTTATGATTGAAGATGTGTTTACTATTTTTATATAAATATGTATGAATATATTCTTGTATGTTTATTATTAATTTCAATATCTCATAAATTAAAAATGTAATATCTTATTAGCAAGGGGCTTTATTGATAATTATATATATTAAAGCAAAGGGGGAGGTGGGCTGTGAGGGGTACCACCTCATCCCTAAAAAGTCTCTCTGGGCTGTGAGGGGTGCCTCATCATCTCTAAAAGGTCTCTCTTTTTAAAGTATGCTACTCTTTCTCTCATAAAAACTCTCTCATAAGAGATTTTTATGAACGTTTGAACTTGAGTCATATTTCTTGCCATTATCCAAATTATAAGCAAATCTTTACATTCGGTTTGCTTTCTTTTCCTTAGATCTTCAATAATCAATGGTTTGTTTTCTTTTGGGTTCCATGCTAAATATGTTTTGTGGGCCCCACCGATGATTGAAATCCAAACTGTTGCTCCTTTACTCTCCTTCTAGTTTTTTCCCTTAAATAGACGGATCCAATAATGGACACCAGTTCCTATTAAATATATTTCAAGATTGGACTCTAGTATTGGATGAAATTCCAATGGCCTTCTCTTAACCCCTTTTTTTTCTGAGAGTGGGCCCCATTGATGGAGGGAGGCAAGCCTATTGGCCGTTGTCTGGTTTCTTAATGACTGTAAATCAATTAGTGGGCCCTACACATTTAACTTATTTCTGCAGTGGGACCCACTCATGGATTATGCATAGATATTAGTTTTCTAAGTCAATATGGATTATGGATTATTCTCTCTCTCAACACCATCTATCTTCCATCCTCTCAAGATTTTCATCTTTTTATTTTAATATTTGGGGCCCACCTTTCAACAATTCACACTATCATTTTCTTTTAGTTTCCAAATAAAACTCTACTCTATTCAGAGATTGTCACACGTGAACGAAAATCAGACCCGACCTTCTGGTAGACCACCTCATAGATGGGCTTATGATAAAAATGTTTTGAGGTTGAAGGTTTTTTTTTTTTTTTATTGAATCTTATAAGCATCATTTTCTGATTTGATTATATAGATAAATGACCTTAGGTTTACCCCACCATAATTACACTTTCATGAGCCCACATGGACCCATAATTAAGCGATATATACATTGATCCAAGATAAGCCAATTATTACTGGGATCAAATAACACTAGCCTGTGGTTTTAAAATCTCATAATTTATGGCTTTTAAAGTTAAGATGATTATACAATTTTTTTTTTAAATCTAGAGCTAAAAAACAATTTGATCAATTCTAAAATGGTATTGGTGCTACTTCAAACGGGTAGAGAAGAAATTTGTGCGGAGGGATTGAAATGACCGTTGGCCTATGTGAAGATAACACTTGTATTTATGATTGAAAATGTGTTGACTGTATTTATATAAACATGTATGAATATATTCTTATATGTTTATAATTAATTTTGATATCTCATAAATTAAAAATATAATATCTAACTTTTAGCCCGGGGCTTTGTTGCTAGTTACATATATAAAATAAAGGTGCAAGTTATGGGGCTCTATACACGGCAAAAATTTACATTTACAACTTTTCCATGTGTAAGATTCTGACTCATTACAACATTGTTTTCTAACACCATTTTCATATCATTTCCCCTTGTGATTCAATTTAACTTTTTTCCTTTTTTTTTTTTTTTTTTGAACTAGATGTATAAAAAAGATTAATGATTTGGTGTAAAAGACAGAGGAAGAAACAATCTATCAAAGTTTTTTAATATGTAGTGGACTCCAGGACCCCAGAACTTTTTCACGGATAGTGGATCTCAAACACAGTGAACATAAAGGATCATGAATTGGTGACCGCAGAAGTACAAAAATCAGAAAGTAGGATGAAGTTTTTTCATTTTTTTTTTTTTTTTTTTTTTTTTTTTTTTGCATATTTCTACAAGTCCATGAGGATTCAAGATATGAAACTTAATGCACTAGGATTATCATTTCTATGCGAGGCCCAGAAGAAAAAAAAAAAATCAAAATGAGGGATTTAATTGTTTTTGTGTTTCTCACATGTTTCTCAACACCAATGTGGATAAAGGATTTGAAAATTAACTCATTAGGATTTATCGTTTCCATTAGAATATAGAACGTTCTAGTTAATGAATTTGAAGCTCACATGAGTGCAAAGATATAAGAAAAATGGAATCAGATTGTTTTGCGTTTTTCACATATTTCTCAAAACCTGAAAGTGAGATATAGTGAACAGTTTGGATTATGAGTTAAGAGGCCCACAGCAGAGCAAAAAGCAAAAAGAAATAAAAAAAAGAAGAAGAAAATTAAGGACCATGGGATATGAAATATGCTTTGCTAACACTTTCAAAAATTTAATTTATGGCTTTTGAACCAGACTTCTAAGGTGGAAGTAGCAACCTGCGCCACCAGTGCCTTTATGCAAGCATGTAAACATTTTGAGTCATTTACATATGTAGATGATATTCACAGGGTGGGTGTGAAATTTTTCAAATGTAAATCAACTTAAAATTCTGTGTGACGTTGCATATGTAAAATGTTGCGCACAGACAACCCCTTAGCAGCATACTGAATTATCCATGCATGTGAAAATTAAAAGATACAAAGAAACCAGTTTACAGGCATCAAAGTCAAAGTGACATTCACTTCTGAAAAATAGTAATCAATATACATCATATTAGACAATAGCAGTTGGTCATTAGACACAACATGACAATTGACATAAGAGCACGCGCCTTGAAACTCGAGGCTTCACCATTAAATGATTACAGAACCCAAGGTGGACAGGGACTCATGCCTTGCCATTCACATACATCGCACCAATCCCCTTGCCCTCATCAGCTTCAACCATTGTTGTATCAACAAGAGACTGTTTTGATAAACAAAACTGTTAGTGCAGGCCAGATAAAACCTGCAGTGGATGGACCAAAAGCAACAGGAAAATAAAATATATAAATTACAAAAGAAAAATTGGGCACGGCTCACGCAGCACAGTAAGACTATAAAGCATGATACTAATAATTTAAAATGTAAGATCCCGATCATTTATGTCCACAATTAGCATTAATTAATTGTGCATAACCGTTAGCGATATGTGTATAGACCCTAATGGAGTGATTCTGTGGGTTAGAATGAGGTTTGGGTAAGTATTGGAGAGTTTTGAGAAGTTTCGCACCAAGTTCCATACTTTGAAGGGGTCTATAGTTCGGATTTCAGGGAAGACTAGGGGTATTTTGAGAATTTCAGAAAAATTGCCATAATGGGTTTAAAGTTGGGTCTCGTCGTACCCTATAACTTTTGTGTTTAGACCGAAGGCCGCTATTTTGAACAATGCCCAGGGAAAGTGCCCATTTTAAGATTCTTGTCATGTGTAGCATGTTATATTGATTTCAAGTATCATACATGTATATGAATTTCATGATTTTCTAAGTTTTGATGGATTATGGATTGCTGGTTTTATGATTTTTGGGTTTTTTAAAGTTTAGGAAATTTCCCAAACTCGACACATCTCAAAGGATAGAAGGGTCAAAACAGTGCATTTTTGCACTGCACTTCCGGCCAGAGCAGTCTCGGAAGTGCACTTCCGGCCACTACCAGAGCTGCCTGAAAGTGGTGTAGATTACTCTGGCATTTTCTCCACATCCGGAAGTGTATTTTCTCACTTCCAAAAGGTGGGTTTTTCACACCCGGTGGACCCTTTTTTTACCCCATTTCATGCCTTTTCATGTGAAATTCAAACCCTAATCACTTGTACCTCTTTTCAGACCTAAGATGCTTAATAAGTGGGCCCCTAAGTGAGATCAATCATCATATAGAGCATGGAATAAATGTCCGGCAGTTCAAGACTTTACAATAATTGTCCGGCAGTCCTTGCACAACCGAACCAACCCGACTTCCGAAAGTTCAGTTCCGGAACTGTGTAGGACTTTCGGGAACCCTATTTGAGGGCCTTTGCGGACCTTAATCCCTTTGGAACCCTCTAAGCATGGTCACCCTTAGTTTAGGGGACCGAAACCTAGATTTTGGTTGGCCCTTCTTGATGCGAAGCAGGGGTACCAAGTGTAGAGCGGGTAGAGATAGAGGGTGGAAAGGAATAGATCCGGCTTTTGCTTGAAAATTGGCCTCACGTCAAACTCCCCATCACAGGCAAGGAAGAAGAGAACTTGGAAAATCCCAAAAGCAGTCAAAAATTTTCATTAATCATTAACTGAATAGCCTAGGAGGCTTTACAATGCTTAAATATGTGAAACATAACCCTAAAGCCCAAATACATCAAAGGCCAGGATTTAAACATCCACCTAAATGCAACTTAAAACATAAATGGGTAAATAAAACTCTAAATAAACTAGGATGGGCATGCTACGCCCAAAGAACTAGTCGAGATAGATGGGTTGGGCCCATTGGCGGGTCGACCCATGGGGGACCATGGGTCTGTCCTGCATCACTTCTACTTACAAATAATTGGAATTATTGTTTTTAAAATAATGTACACTTCTGAATTGCTGGGAGGCAAGTGTAACACTATGATGGTCAACTATATCCGACCTTAGGGTTGGGATATCCTTACCTTCCGGTTGCACAAGTGTATTGAACAACCGATGTTCTAGCCCTAAGAGCGATTAGAATTGAATGTCCTCGTGTTTGCATGTCTAAGGCAATCCATACCCTAGGATTTCTAGTATGGGGCCCGATTTAATGTTTGGACTTCTTACTAACGTCACAATCATGTTATTCTTGATTTTGATCCTTTTCATCAATTTATTATATTATCATTGTTCGTCGTGATTATGGACTCACCCGGCCTTAGTGTCTTGACCTCAAACTCCTTAAGTTTAGCACGCGGTCTTCGCCCTGCTTTAACCATGGATGTACCTAGATCCTTAGGAAGTCTCTTGGGATGTGTGCGAGCATTCGATTGCCCTGCCCCTCCCGAGTTACCTGGATCACCATACTTCTTTTCTCACCCATTTCGGGGGCCCATTTATAGCCGAAATGCTGCCCGATTTTCATTAGAAACTTTTTCACTTATCTTTGTTTTCAACATGCCTAAAACTACTAATTTGATCATTTTACGTATTCGGAACCTGATTTTGATGAAAACTGATACTTTTCATTAACTTGGACCCGTATGAACATGTTTAACTCAAATCATCGCTTTCACTTGTTTTCCTCGAGTTTTGGAGCTTAAATCCTGGTTTGAGCTATCTTCTGATTTAAAACCCTAAGCAGTCTAATTATGTGTGTGTGGATTAGGCATCACCCAGCTTGATCTCGCCCAGTTACTGCACTGCTATCCTTGGAAAAGAGTAGTATGCCCGTGATATTGCATTCGTTGCTGCCCTCGGTTCAGGTAAGTATGCCCTTGTCGTGTTGTATTCGCTTCTGCTCTAGGAAGAGTAAGTATGCCCTCGCCATGCGTTGTTGTTCACCTCACTTGCACGAACAATATGCCATGATATTGCGCTACATGCTCTGATTGTGAATCGTATGCCCATGAATGATGACTAAGTGGAATTAAGCCGTGTGAATGCCGTTATATCATGCTTATTATTATGAACAATTGATTATCATGTTACTTCACTTGCCTTATAAGAACATGCTTAGTTTTATGGTTTACTTGTCAAATTATGATTTAATATGCTTTGACTTGTTTCATATAAACATGCTATGCTCTTATTATAGAATCTTGCCAAGCATTTGTGTCTGACCTTGCACTTGGTGTTGTAGGTATCAAACTCCTTGCGCCCGAATAGGACTTTGAGGCGGTCTATTAGGATCCACTGACTATACGAGAGTGGACAGCAGATGATGTAGAGTAGAGCATCCGATGCTGCGGAGTTCACGACAATATGCCGGGGTTCTTTTTGAGACTTTATATTTCTTTTGGGATGTTAAGACTTTGAGAATGTGTGTTGGCCAATGTTTAGGCCTTTTTATCTGGGATGTAATTAAGACTTATTTCTCCTTTTACTTTGTTTAAACTTAAATATTAACGTTGGAAATGAGTTTCTTTCTGCTATCAGCCTACATATACTGCCATGTGAATGTGCTATCATGCTTGTTTTACGAAATGGCTCACACAAGCTTCCGCCATGACATCCTTGGTGGATATGAGGGCCTGATAATCCTCACAAAACAGAATCCAATGGGAAAATGCGCGCGGAATTATTATTAATTTCCAAAACAATTCACTGATATGCTTCCGTGCTCGTCACAATCCCTTAATCCAAATTTGGGGTCGTGACAAAAAAAATAAAATAATAATAATAATAATAATAATAATAATAATAATAATAATAATTTTTGAAGGTTCATAAAGAAGATGATGATGATGATCAGAACATGAAGGAAAACAAGGTTCTTAAATACTGCAAAACTTGCCAAGAGATGAACTACCTTTTCTCAGGCAGATCCTACAAAATAGGAAATTCTCACTACTAAAAATGCAACTGTGGTTTTGTTTATCAAGGCACCTGCAACACCAGAGACCTTATTACCTCCATTGCAGCTCACCTTCTCACAGAAACCAGGATTTTTATTTTTAATTTCTTTTTCCAGGAGCAAAGTTTTTCTCTCCAAGTTAGCAAGCAGACTCAAAAACCAACACCAATCTGGAAACACAGAAGGTAATAACAACTAAATGGAACAATGTAGTAGAGAATCATTAACCGAAGTTGGTACCAAGCTGCATTGACTGATTTCAATAAATCTAGAGTTTTTCCTAGAAAAGCTAGAAAAACCCTAGAGTAGAAGAACAAGAAATACAGAAAAATATAAGGGGAGCTGGGGAAAATAGTCTATATTAGGGCTGCACATGGGCGGTTCGGATCGGTTTAACACTAAAACCAACAACCAAACTGAACCTATTGGTTTTTTAATTAACCAATCCGATCCGACCGATCGGATCGCTTCGGTCGATTAAGCCATTGTTTTCTTTTATTTTATTTTTTGAAAAACAGACATTGAAATTTTCAAAATGATGATACCCCATCCTTTGCATTTTTTCCAATGTTTCGTGCAAACATAAAAATCCAACATTCCAGACTGGACTAAACGCATATAAAAAATAATTCTACTCCAAAAAGAGAGTTTGGACTAAACGCAAAAAAAAAAAAAAAAAAAAAAAAAAAAAAAAAAAAAAAAAAAAAAAACCAGCTTGTAGTGAAACATTCATTCCACATGATATCATTTGGAATTATAATAGAATAATAGTTCATGTCAAGAAAAGTCACACAAACAACATCTGTATCAGAACCCATTGTATTTTTCAGAAATGAATGTTTCTTAACACATTGATTAGGTGAGACTAAAACCAACCATCAAAAGGCTAGACTCTACTGGCTTTTCCAGCATTCTCAAGAGTGCAGCCTTTTGATAAAAACTTCATTGAAACGAGGTAGGAATTATGATGGAAGAAAAAAACCCCGTACAGTAATCCCTCCATCTGCAATGAAGTATCAAAAAGCATTTGAAATATTAGAGGAGATGCACTGAGGCAATGTTGACGGTTGAGTTCATGTAAGATTGGAGTTGTGGAATGTAACTTTGAAAGTAGTAAAAAACGAAACCCTAAGGCTAAAGTAGTAAAAAAGCAATATTAAGTCATATTGCATTCGGTCGGTTTGGTTTAAGTAGTTAACCGTCGGCTCAAACCGATAACCGACCGATGTAAGCGGGTTTTATGATTTTCAAACCGTTAACTGAACTGATCTATTATAAACCGATCCGAACCATCCGGTTTAGTCGGTTCGATTCGGCTTTGCAGTGATACCGGATTTTTTGTGCAACCCTAGTCTATATGGTTGTGGTGCCTAGGGTTGGGCGACCACACTCATATGTACCATACCATAAGTCCTACATTTAAAAAAATAAAATAAAAAGAAAAACCTACGTATTTTCTAAATAACAAAACAGCCCCTGAAGTTCCTATATTTACAGAATCTCCAAATTCCATTCATCCTTTGTTCCTCAACCAAAGTGGGTAAACACCTAAGCCAAATTCGCTTTCTGAATCAAGTTATGAACCTCCTGTTAAATCTCTGGGAGGTAAGACATATTCGGCGAAGAAAGATCACAGCCCGAAGCTGACAACCAAAAACCAGTTATATTCTTACTGATCGTTCTAATGATTCTTCTTCTATTGATCCTTTGCCTGATGATACTCATAATATTGATTTACCTATGGCCTTATGCAAAGATAAGCATTCTTGCACTGAACATCCCATTCAAAGATTTGTTTCATATCATGCCATCTCTTCTACTCTAAATCCCTATTTGGCTACTATATCTGCTGTTTCTACTCCTAATATTAATGCTCTGTTAATTCCTCATCGGAAAGATGCAATGAATGAAGCGATTAAGCTCTTGAAAAACATGGCATGGGTTCTTAAAAAATCACCGAAGGAAAAAAGCCGCTGGATGGAAATGCGTTTCAGTCTGTCAAGCATAAAGCTGATCAGCTTACTGGAAGGGTATAAAGCAAGGCTACTGGCCATGGGATTTACTAAGACGTGTTGGAGTTCTGTGAAACTTTTGCACCAGTAGCACAGCTGAATTCCATGAGAGTTCTCTCTGAAGTTGCAAATAGAAATAGGCTATTATTCTAGCTTGATGTCAAGAATGCTTTCTTCCTTTCTTACATGGTGATCTTCATGAAGAGGGATATATGACTATTCCTCTAGGTTTTACCACTCAGTGGGAGCCAAGAATGGCCTCCAAATTGAAGAAAGCTCTTTATGGGCTGAAGTAGTCTCATCTACCATGGTTCGGAAAATTTAGCAAAGCCATTTTAGCTTTGGGTTATAAAAGGAGCAGAGTTGATCATACATTACATGTGAGAAAACACTACAGAAGTACTGCCAATATTTTATATGTCGGTGAAATTATTATCACAGGTGACAGCATAGAAGAGATAAAGTAAAAGGATACTTTTCAAAGGCATTTAAAATTAAGGACTTGGGCCCAATTAATTACTCCCTAAGTATAGAGATATCCCGATCTCGTAAAAAGGTTGCTATTTTTCCATCGGAAGTATGTTCTTGACCTACTGAATGAACAGGGCCACTTGAATGTAAATCAACTGATACTCTAATGGAAGTGAATCATGGACTTTGTTCTACAGAAGGAGAATTGCTAGCTGACACTAGGCAGTACCAAAGACGAGTAAGAAGGCTCATTTCTGATTTATCATACTATCTCTAGGAAAGACATTGCCTATGTTGTTCGCGTGGTAAGTAGATTCATCAATGCACCTCAGAAACCACACTTAACTGCAGTTTACCAAATTCTGAGGCATCTAAAGTTAGGACTTTACACCAGATGTGACAATATTTACAGATGCAGATTGGGTAAGTTGTAAGAATGAAAGGAGAACCATCACAAATTCACAGGACATTGTAAATTTGGTGGAAAAAATCATGTTACATGGAAAAGTTATACAAGATCAAGTACTGAAGCATAATACAAAGCTATGGCCCATGGAACTTGTTAAGCTTTATGGATGACGTCACTCTTAGCCTATGATGCCCGGATACGGATATGGACACTGATACGGGGATAGGGGATACGACTACTCACTTTTGAAAATCTAGGACACGGATACGGATATGGTTATCCAAATTTTTTCTGTAGATCACTTTTGAATCAATGAAATTATCATTGTTTTCATCTCTTTCTAGCATTTCTTATGGGGTGATAAGTAAAAATATTAAAAGAACCATACAAAATAAAGGACTTTATAACTAGGATATGTTAAACTTGTTCCCTAGAAGTATCAATGCAACATCATGTACCAATACAACTGTTGTATTGGTCTGATATGATATGTTGGGCTTCTACAAGTATCCGGGTATCATAGCTCTTAGCTGATCTTGGCATAAAATTTAAAGTCAATGCAGTTGTATGGTGATGATCAGGCAACTTTATATATTTCTGAAAATCATGTGTTCCATGAATGAACCAAACATATCTAGGTGAATTGTCATTTCATTCAGGAAAAGATAACCTCAAAAATCATCTGGTGCAGAATTCATCAAATCAAAAGTTCAACTGACATGTTTTTACCAATTCACATGATCAGAAAAAATTATGCAACATAAATTGGAAGCTGGGAATGATAAATAACTTTAGACCAGCTTGAGAGGGTGTATTGGGAAATATTAATGTTAGTGGTCCCATTTTAGTCTTTATGCTATTCTGCAAGGGACATAAAGGGTTTTTTTTATCTTTTTGTCTTTATAAGGGCATTCTTGTAATTTCAATTTCTTAAATCTTCGATTAATACAAGGACGAATTTGTTCATTTTATATAGTGCACAAATCTCTTGCATGATCTGCCACAAGCGTCATCTCCTTCCTCTTCCATGTTGTTCTCTAAAAACCCTAATTCTCGTATTTCTTTCTTTCTTCCTTCTCTAGTCTCATTACTTCTCTTTCTTTCTTCATCATCTAATTAAATCAGTTTGCTTTTTTTTTTTTTTTTTCAAGTGTCTGTGCATGCCCAAAGCAGGACTAGTGGAAATAGTACGAATAGATTTTGAAGTGTAAATGAGGATTTGTCCAAGGATAGCCTGGAATGGCGAAACAGAATTCATGTAGCTGACCCAACATACAAAGGACAAAGCTTTGATGATGATGACGACGACGACGTATAATCCTCATCTTTATAACTAATTCAGTCTATCTTTCAAAAAAAAATGGTGATGATGATGGTGTGATATCAATTCTACATCGCATACATAAACATATTCTAAACACATTACTTATTCATCCAAAGAAACATAAAGTCACAAGATAAACACAAGTGATGCATTTACTAGAATCTGTTGTACGCTGTCACTGGGGAGCATCAAATTTATAGTTCAATGCATTTAGGCAGAGCAATTCGCATTAAGTAACAGACTAATGTACTATAATTAAATAATTTCACTTCGGACCTTGAACCACTAAAACATGAATGTGGGAAGAAATTAACCTGAAGGTCCTGCTCACAGCTTTTGAGCCTTTCACTGTATTCTTTTACTTGCAGGAAACATCTCTGCATCTGCACAACATAAATACAGATACAGCAATCATCTCCATAAATTTGTGGTCACTAAGCTCAAAAGTAATCAATCTAACAGAAACTCATTGAAAAGACTGATCAATTGATAAATGTATGACACCTTGCTAAATTGCGTCTGTCGGTCAGCAGAGAGCCTCTTTGCTGTTGCCAAGGCATCCTCCAGTTTCTGTTCATCATCACCAAACCACTCCAATCAGTACAAGGAAAAGTTCAGCGAACAAGAAGCTCAGAAAAAAATTTAGAGTCCATTTGTCAGCTCATGAATGCTGAGACATAAAATAATTATTTGGGAAAAATTAAATGTGAATCATGAGTTACATTATTAAGAAATTGAGGGGAAAAAACATACCTGAGACTTCTTTTCTAGATCTGAAACAAGGTTTTGTTTCTCCTCAAACTTCTCTTCAATCTGAGCAATCTGGTGATGTAATGGTATTCATGTTTCAAGTCAATTGTTAGCTTTAAAAGATCAAGCAATAAAAAAAAAAGGGCGTGTAACACATTGATACAGTACCTCAAACCTAAATTTTCAGGGACTACATTGCCATGGTTTGTTTATCCTCAAAAAAATAATCCTTACTGAATTCAATACAGAAAATAAGAACATCATGCAAAAAGAAGTCCCACTCAAGTAGCATTTATTATTAATTCAGCTTTTGAAACTGTAAACATCCCTTGAATCTCTGACGCAGCCAGGAACAAAAGTTAATTCTTTAAAGGAAAACAGGTTCGCTGAAAGACATTCTTTGGATCTCCTTACAGAATAATTCCGTAGATTGGAAGGCTCTTCCCTAAGCTACAAGATTACTCATGATGATATTGGAAATGTGGCATAAAGTCAAATATTCTTGAAAATTGCTGGTTCATGCTCTTTTTTATTTTTCTTTCTTCTTCCTTTCTTTTAATGGTAGAATGACTTAAACCACAACCCCAAGGTTGCACTAGTGAGCACCTTCCACCATACCACAGGCTTTGGTCAATTGCTGGTTCATACTCCATTTGTTTATTACAAATTTATAAACTATATCAGTCAAATAAGTGAAAATTATATATGTATTTACAAAATTATAAACTATTTCAGTCAAATAAGTGAAAATTATGTATGTTCCAATTTCTCATACATATGGAAAACAGACATACCTCTTTTTGGAGCTCCTCACGCCTTTGAATTGATATCTCTAATTGTTCCATTACCTAATCACCATTAACGAAGAAAAACTGACCATTATTTATCACAAATATGTATGGAAATGACTCAGCAGAAAAATTAACGCAAACATATATAAATCTTACCTGATCATGATAGTCATCACTGGAATCTGATGACAAATCTCTACTTCGGCGATCAGTGAAGTGAGGACTGCTAATAAATGCAAGAATACTAATCAAGTAAAGCTCTTCTCCACACAAAACTCTCTCTCTTCCACTCTTTCTATACAATCAAGTAAAGCTCTTCTCCACACACAACTCTCTCTCTCATCAAAATGTTCTCTCCTATGATGCACAGATACGGCATGGATACGACAAGGACATGTCGTAGACACGGCAGGGACATGGATTTTACACATAAAAAGTGAAGTATCGGATACGGTACGACATGATACGTTGCCCATTTTGAAGTATCCGTGCATCATAGGTTCTCTCAATAGATAATATTAAGGAATTCTAATTCAATGAATGTGGAGGTTACAAAACAAGATTTTGACCATAGGCATATAATTTCAGTTAGATGAACTTCACAGTACACAGCATTCAAATTAAGCTACCCAACTTCTCAAAAATTAGCATTATATCCAGCGCTGAAATAGATAAAGAAGCATATTCCCAACTTCCATTTTCAGTAAGGAAATGCATGAGCTTTAGATAAGTTTCAAGGGTCCTTGGCAGCATCATAATAAAGAACACAATTTTTAGTGGTTATTGATTAAGCACTAGCCTATGGTGAGTTTGAAGATCATGTTTTATTTATGAAGAACAATGTTGATGGATTGATTAATAAATAAAGGATAGAGGTTACAAAGTAAAGGCAAAGGAGGGAATTCCCAGCAATAAGACCTTTACTTGGAGATTCCTGCATTTGATAGTCTACCCATTCCAGGAGAATAAATGTCATGACAATTTGGAGTTGGCATGAAAATTGGCGTACCCTCTAAAGGGAGAGCCCCGTATTTGTATAAATGTCCATGATTCAAATGCATAGCGACCGCATTATCGGCCATAATGGATGAGGCCACTACGCTATTTTGAAAATAGAGGCGCTACAATGTAAGACCTAGTAAAGCCAAACAGTTTTAATTTAGAACACTATTTTTCCTATTTCTTCTCCTCAATAGCCTTTCCTAAAGTTGTCTCTATCCTTATGTGGTTCAAAATCAGTAAAAAAAAAACACAAGATTGCCTGCTACGCAAGATTTGAAATTCTTTTAGCACTTAAAAATTTCACACCGCCATGCCGCTACGAATCACCTCAACCGCTACGTAGAATTTTGGCCACTGTCCACTCGCAACAACTGCTATTTTAATCCATATTAATGTCCACAACGTCCAATTACATGAATATCCTTTAGGAAGGGTTTAAAGGAAGAATATGAACAAAGATAAATTGGGAAGAACTTATAATAAGTAGTTATCTAGAGGAAGTAAGTCTTGTAGAGGTATCATGCTCCACCAGTGTACCGAAATTGCTTTTCTTTTCAGGCTCCCTCTCAAATTGATGCAGATCATCGAGAAGAATCAATTTGCTCATCAAGAAATTATGACAATCACGAGACATGGCTTTAGTAAACAGGTCAACCATTTTAAATTGAGATGAGATGTAGGGAACTGTGCTAGTTTAATCTTCATAGTGTTCATGAATGAAATGATAATCAATGGTGATATGTTTCATCCAGGATTAGTCTTTTTTTTTTTTTTTTCTATCATCATAGAGGAGTATTGAGACAAAAACATTATATTTGTTAAGTAAACATTGAAGCCAGATGATTTCAAAGCACGCAGAAGCCATGGATCAATATTCAACTTTGGTAGATGACTTGGAGAAGCTATCCTATTTCTTACATTTTCAAGAAATCATGCAATTCTAGGAAGACACACCACCCAAATCTTGATCGATGAATTTCAAGACATCTGGCTCAATTAGTGTAGCATATGCAGTAACCTCTAAAGAAGAACCTTTTGAAAAGAAAATCTGAATTCTTAAAAGTCCCATGTAGATATCGAATTATGCAAAGAAAAGCACTCCAATAAAGATGATGCAGGTCAGACATAAATTGGCTAATAACTTCAACTGCAAAGGAGATATTCGGTCAAGTCACGGTGAGATGCATTAGACAACCAACAAATATCCTATAAAGAACAAGATAAAAACAGACTCTCTCTCTCTCTCTCTCTCTCTCTCTCTCTCTCTCTACTATTCTTATTGTATTTCGCATTTAGCTCCATGGGTGTATCAAATCGCTTTGCATCTGTCATCCGAGCCATATCAATGAGATCCTTCGTATATTTATGCTGAGAGAGAAAGATACCATATGCTGAGAAAGAGATACCAGTAGCAGTGTCTAACACTCCGACCCTACCTTAAGCATTTTTAGTGTCTAATTAATCCTAATTAGATACCTAATAGATGTTTTGAATGTATTTGGGCTTGATTAGGTAGATTAGAAACGGGTTTGACCATTGACTAGGTAGAATTACAAATTTTGGGTATTTTGGGTTTATTGAGTCTCGCTTGTGTTTTCGATTTTTAGAGGATTTTGGAATTCATTGCATAGGTAATGAGTCATTCTTCGATTTCCGTGTTATGACCCAACTCATTTGAGCTCATTTAGACCCATTTAGGATCCAAAAGCCTTAAACTGTAAATCCTTATTAGATTTTTGGACTTTCCTGCAAATACGGGAACTTCATATGTATACAACCCTAGCTAAAACTCTAAAAACCCTATCTCTTCTCATTCATTATCATCTCCATTATGGATCAAGGCAGTTGAAAGATCACGAGAGGAACTATGCAATGCATGATTTCGAATTGGTAGTAGTCATTTTTGCATTGAAAATGTGAAGACACCTACCTCTCTGGAGAGAAGTTCGAAGTTCATTCTGATCACCACAGCCTACAGCACTTATTTTCTCAGAAGGAGTTGAATATTCGGTTGAGATGGTGGATGGAATACATTAAAGAACATGATTTCTAGCAGGTACCACCCGAGGAAAGAGAATGTAGCCGTAGATGCATTGAGCAGAAAGTCGGTAGTCTTGGCAAGTTTGTTGAGTCTCGCGTGTGTTTTGGGTATTTTAGGTTTATTGAGTCTCGCGTGTGTTTTCGATTTTTAGAGCATTTTGGAATTCATTGCATAGGTAATGAGTCATTCTTCGATTTCCGTGTTATGACCCAACTCATTTGAGCTCATTTAGACCCATTTAGGATCCAAAAGCCTTAAACTGTAAATCCTTATTAGATTTTTGGATTTTCCTGCAAATACGGGAACTTCGTATGTATACAACCCTAGCTAAAACTCTAAAAACCCTATCTCTTCTCATTCATTATCATCTCCATTATGGATCAAGGCAGTTGAAAGATCACGAGAGGAACTATGCAGCGCATGATCTCGAATTGGTAGTAGTCGTTTTTGCATTGAAAATGTGAAGACACCTACCTCTATGGAGAGAAGTTCGAAGTCCATTCTGATCACAGCCTACAGCACTTATTTTCTCAGAAGGAGTTGAATATTGGGTTGAGATGGTGGATGGAATACATTAAAGAACATGATTTTCAGATCAGGTACCACCCGAGGAAAGAGAATGTAGTCGTAGATGCATTGAGAAGAAAGTCGGTAGTCTTGGCAAGTTTGTGGGGTGCCTATATCTTTCAGCAGTTTCAACCTTTGAAGATTTGGGGGTAGACTTGCAGCCGTTAAGGAAGGGTGTGATGTTAGCTAACATGTCAGTGTTTAAACCCATCTTCATCCAAAAGATCAAGGATAACCAGTTGGAAGACCCAGAGTTGGCCAGGATTACAGAACATAGTGCAGAACGTCCACATTTCCAAATTGTGGATGGAGTCCTATATTACTGCGATCGTTTATGCGTGCCTAACATAGAGGGCTTGAGAAATGACATTATGACAGAAGCGCACAGCACGAGATATTCCATGCATCCGGGCAACACAAAGAAGTTATCACAACTTAAAGGGCAGATTTTGGTGGAATAACATGATGCGGGAAATTGCAGCATTTGTCTCCCGATGTATGACCTGTCAGTCAGTAAAAGCAGAACATCAAAAGCCTCCAGGTTTTCTGCAACCGTTAGAGATTCCAGAGTGGAAGTGGGAACATCTTGCCATGGATTTCGTCTCCAGTTTACCACGTACCAGCAAGGGCAATAACGCAATCTGGGTCATTGTTGATCACCTCACCAAGTCAACCAACTCCATTCCAATGAGGGCAGGGAAGAAGATGCACATGCTACCTCTTTAGGAGTCGTTTGTCAAGGAAATTGTTAGTCGTCATGATCGGCCAGTTTTAATCACATCTGACAGAGACAACAGATTCGTCTCGAGATTCTGGAAGACGCTACATGAGTCTATGGGTACGAAGTTACAATTTAGGACAGCTTATCACCCGCACACAAATGGTCAATCAGAACGGCCAATTCAAACCCACGAGGATATGCTCCATGCCTGTGTTGGTCTTCAAGACTCAGTGGGATGAAATCTTGCCACTTTGTGAGTTTGCCTATAATAACAATTATCATGCAAGCATTGGAATGGCGCCTTTTGAGTTATTATATGGCAGAAGATGTAGAACCCCAGTTTGTTAGGAGGAAGTCGGTGTTCACAGTTTCCATGGACCGACTATAGTAAGTGAGACTAATGTCAAGGTCAAGCTAATTCAAGAACATCTAAAAGTGGCCAGGAGTAGACAGAAGAGCTATGTCAACACCCACCGAAGGGACTAACAGTTTCAAGAAGGAGATAAAGTCCTCTTGAAGGTGTCACCGACCAGAGTAACCTACAGATTTGGACAAAAGGGCAAACTATCAAGGAGGTACATTGGACCTTATGATATCTTGAGCAAAATTGGTAACGTAGCATACTGACTGGCTCTACCGCCCCAACTCTCCGATTTGCACATCTTCCATGTGTCGATGTTGAAAAAGTGCGTCCCTGATCCATCACATGTGCTCCACCATGAGCCTTTGGAAATCCGAGAAGACGCCACACATGTAGAGAAGCTCGTCCGAATCATCGACACTAAGGAACAAGAGCTAAGGACACAAACTATCCATTGGGTGAAAGTGCTTTGGTAAAAACATGGACCCAAGGAAGCAACATGGGAACTATGGAATCAAGTCCAGAAGAAGTATTTGCATCTACTCCTAGAGATTAGCTCTTTTCATTTGGAGGACCAAATGCCCTGAGGGGTGGAGGATGTAAGACCCCGACCCAAGCTACCGCGATTAGCACTAATTTAGACGCGCATGTAGCTCTCTAATTGGGTTAGTGGATTTGATTTAGATTGGGGAGTAGGATAGCTTTTATATAGCTTTGGGGAGTTTTGGGAGCCCTTTTCACTTAGTTGGACTCTTTGAGGGTCCTTCGGTTATTTTGCATGAAGGGGTTATCCTCGATCTTGAAAAAATCATATTTTAACTCCTATGGATAGATCTAGTCAGCCCCTACAACTTTCGTATTCACTCCATCCCCGTTTGAGACAAACCCAGTTTTTCCAACTTCAGGGGTAAATAAAACAGTCTTTTACACAAAATATGGGCCCAACTTTCAATGTCCTCGAACCCCGCGAAATATGTACTTTTCGGAAACTAGATTTTATGAGAAACAATTTTCTCTTCTTTGTCGAATCCATCCAAGGCCCGAAAACCTAAGTTTTAAGACCGGCAAGTTTAGTTAGTAATGGGACCCACACCCACTCTCTATATAAGGTGAGCTCCTTTTCCCTTCTCCTTCTCATCTTGGTTGTAGGAGAGTGTTTCCAGCCGAAGAGTTAGAGCTCATTTTCCCCTTTCTTCTTCTTGCTTCTCTCCTCCAATCAACCACCAAATCATGCCCAAATGGAGAGAGTGATCTCATCTTCTTCTTCCCCACCTTGAAAGCTCTCCATTGATACCTTTGGGAAGGAAATCCAGCTGCAGCAAAGCCCTCTTTGAGCCATCTCTTTCCTTTTGAAGCTCCTACTAGTGAGTAGTCTCCCTCATCTCCTAGATATGGTTTTTCCTAACCCTAGTGAGTCCTTTTCCCCCTCTTCTTGCAAGCCTTTCTATTCACCTTTGTATTGCATTTTAGGGTTCTAAAATGGGTTTGTTTTGGTGGTTTTTGTGTAGCTTGAAGATTCTATCTTGGAAGTGTGTTTGGGAGGTTCTTTAGTGCAATTGGAGACCAAGGCAAGTGGATGAATTGATTAGTTTGAAATGCTAGCTGTTTTATGAGATTTTCCAAAGTTTTCATACTATATTCATTGTGATTTCATGGATATTTTCATATTACATTCTTGCTACATTTTTTATTTTCTTTTTGTATATGCATGTTGATGATTTATCTCAGTCATTTGATCTTCTCTAAGTTTCAGAATTTCAGGTTTTATGTTTTTGTATTTTCTGTTGAAAATTGCGCTGAATGTATGGTCTATGTTGGTGATTTAATTATTTGATGAAATAAATGGGTGAGATTCAAGGAGGATAAGTTGTAGTTTTTGGAAGGCAAGGAGGCCTATTTTTATGCAGGGGAAAACTGTGGATGGAAGAAACTAAGAGTTGAGAAAGGAAGGGACCTGAAATGGAGGAAAAACCCAGAAATTGGGCTGTTTGGCGGGCATAGCAATTGATGCCCAGATCCGTTCTAGCAAGCAAGGGGTTTTAGGTCTCTATGAGTGTTTGGTCGTGGGTACTGGCATGGTCAAACATGGGTTTTGAGTTTAGGAAAGGGTATGGGTAGTCTGGGTTTGTTGATTTTTGTGGGTTGTGCGGTAATGAGTTTGATGGCTCTAGAAGGATGATTGGAAGGACTATGGTTGTGAAGGGATATATGGCTAGGGAATATGAAAACCAACAAAAACGTAGAAAACGGAAAAGGGATAGGAGGGAGAAGATACCTGATTCGGAACCTCATGTCCGATGGTCTCACACCTAGGGCTGTCAATCTGTCCCTTTGACGAGGGGGCTCGGCCGGCTCAGCCTGCAAAATCCCTCAAAGTGAAGGCCTTTCTTATTACCCTAAAGCCCGAGGGTAGGGTAGGGCCCAATTTTGAAAAGCCCGAGGATAGGATAGGGCCCAATTTTGAAAAGCCCGCAACCTTGAGGGCCAAGCTAGGGCTTGACTTGGGCCAGCCCGACCCTTTGTCTATTAATATATAAAATAAATAATATGTATAATATATAATATGGGAGATGCCCCTATGAGAGTTACTCTCACAGTACTATGAGCAAGGGCCTGTTTCTTTTGTGGAATTTCTGCCAAGAATTCCTAAAAATGATGTGACATCTTATCCCCTTAAATCTCTAAATGCCATGTTTCTTCTCTAACATTTCTAAATTCCAGCCACATAAAAGGTCTCAAATGACCTTTGGGAATCCAGGAAATCCACCCCCTTTGTATTTTGGTGGAATTCCTGGATGCTCAAGTCCAAGGGAGCATCCAAGATTTCCACTATATCTGGGAATTAAGGAATTCCCCATACAAGAATTCCTTGAATTCTTGCAAAGAAACAGGCCCTAGAGGGTGGGGTCCCTCGCATCCATATCCAATGCCAATAGCCTAAATGTGAGGGGCCCCACCCCTTACTCTCATAGTATCGTGAGAGTAACTCTCACAGGAGCATCTCCCATATAATATATATTGGGATTTTTACCAAAAAATTATAAAGAACACCTCTAATTAGCAATGAATGATGAGACTTAATATTTTGTCAAACAATAATAACCAAATCTCAGGTAAATCTTCCTTTTATTCCATAGATAACAAGATTGGCACCTATGTTTGATTCTACGTTTTCTTTTGAATGGTATGTTTTATTCTATGTTTGCCCAACATGAACATATTCTTCAATGAAAAGGGAATTCAAGTTGTCATTGACTAGATTGATTTTCATCAATGTAAACTATTGACGTTTGAGAGTTTAATTAGATGGATGGCCATCAACATCATCGAGTGGGATTGAGTTTCAGCCACTAGCTACTGATTGATGCCAATTTCTTTCTATCCCCTTACTTTTACGACTGTTTTTCATTAAAGTGGACCCCACATTTGGAGTTGAAGCTTGTGACTCGTGCATCAAATCATCTTCGTCACCCATCTTAGGTAGTCAAAATTTAACTACTTTGTTACAAATCCAATGGTGATGTTTCAAAGAATTATAAGTTAGGGTTAATGCTAATTCAAGAGTGTGGTCTAATGTTTATTTGAACTACATAAACTAAATAATTTATTTGGTAAAGGTCTGACGCCTATTTGAAATAAATCTAATTGAATCAAATGAGACTCGTCAAACATGTTCTGATGGTCCATATTACTGCTTTATAAAAAAAAATGTAGTACATGAACTAGTAAAAAAGACTACAACTAGCAGAACTTCAACTGCGACAATCTTACTAATAGCCCGACGAGTGACGACAAATAAAACCGGGCACATTACTTACACTAGGTAACTATTAACTATTACTAGTGTGCTAAGGTATTTAATAATGTCTTCCATCATTCCATGTCCTAATTTTACGTCACAAAACTATCAAATTAGCTTATTTCATTTAATCCTAAGGGTTTGTTTGGTAACTACACTGTTAAAGTGAAGTGAGGTGAAGCCTCCATTTAAGAGACATGAAAAGATGAGGTCATATCAAAAGTACAAAAAATTTAAATTCCCCCTTCTTTTTCAAAAAAAAAAAACTCAAAAAACAAAATTCTCAACCCACTAATGACAAAAAGCCATCTACTTTTTACACGAAAAGTCAAAAAGATTCCTTATCAAGCCACTGAAGACAAAAAGGCATCACATTATGATGAGACCCCCTCCCCCTAAATATAATTTTTATACGAGGATAAAGTAACTTGTTTCGTGCATTCTTTAGAAGTTGCACACAAAAAAATTACTTTTGCAATGCACTAATCCATAGCTCAAATAAAAGAGGGTTAGGAATAGCATCATGGCATAGAAAAATTATTTTATATAATAATATTTTAAAAAAAATCATTTCTTTTAGCCCTAGCGCGGCCCTAGCCCAACCCCGGCCCTTGAGGGGAGGGTAAGGGCTATGTCATTGTAGGCCCGCAAGGGCTCTGAGGGCTTCGGCTCTAAGGGCTTTGGCGCGACCTAGGCCCCAGCCCACATATATGAGGGTTGGGTACGGGCTCACTCCAGCCAGGCCCTTTGACAACCCTAAGGTCCCTAACTCACACCAGATCATATCACAAGAGAAGTAGCCAGAAGCAACCTTTTTCATTCATGATCAATCATTAACAGAGAAAAGAGTCCTTACACTGCTTATATAAAGAAAACCTAAACCTAAACTTGATTGCAACTATTAAAACTCCGAAACAGTTGAGATTAAAACATGAATATAAGACTACCGGACCCTACATGCAGCTCCACTTAATAATAAAAATAAATAAATAAAACAAACAAATAAGAGGAAAAGCAAATAGGACTTGAACAATTGGGTCATACGGTCACTTGGGTGGGGCACATCAATGTGGGGCCTTCCTAATTTTTACCACAAGGGGTCTTCATCTAAATCAAGTGTTAGACCGAGCCATATCCAACCATTGATCTTTATCGAAATTAAGATCCAATGGTGGGTCTTTGCTAGAATCACGATACAACACCTGGCAATGATCGCCTAACCATAAAGAGGCATGTACGCGTCTTCTTGGCCGCCTTCTTCCTCTTGCAGAGTTTCAATAAAGGAGATCTAATGTCCTCATCAACTTCTATCTATGCAACCTATTCAATTGCTGATATTCAGGATGGTTTCAAAATTTGACCAAGTACGAATCTACTCGGCCAACTCAATTTGAACTTCGTCATGTTCGAGTCGATTCTAGTGTGACTCAGCCGATTCGCACTTAAATGGAGGCCTAAAGGTTTAAAAACATGTTTTTACCCATTTATTCCTTTTGCCCATTTCTCCCTTTTCCATGCTATCAAAGAGGTCTCTTGGATTTTCTGATAAGAAAAATCATGAAAACAAAACCTAGGTGGAAAAGAGGAAGAGGTAAATGAAAACAATTACAAGAAGTAAAAGAAAAAAGAAAAAACAAAATCTTTACCTGATCGCTAAGCGCATTTCCTCTATGATGGTGGAGAAATGGAGGTGAGGTCTTCGCCATTTTGCAAAGGTGATCTCAAAGGATAAAGGAGCTGTCATTTTTAAAAGGATAAATAAGGTATTTTTCCAAAAGGAGGTGTCATTTACTCATTTTCAAGAACTATAATTTTTTGGAAAGTTGTCATGGAACTATCATTTCTATCATTTACAAAATGACAGAAGACAGCATTTCAAAACAAGAAAGAAGAGGAAAAAAAAGCAATCCGATTGGACTGTTCAGTCCAAGTATGAGTTTTTGTACCCTGCTAATAAATCACGTATAGTAAGATAACTTCATGATGAGGACATTAGAGCTCCTCTACTTAAATTCTATAAGAGGAAGAAGAAGGCCAAGAAGACACAAGTACATGCCTCTTTGCAGTTAGGCGATCACTGCCAGGTGTTGGATCGCAATTCTGGCGAAGACCCCCTTTGGGTCTAAATTTTGATAAAGATCAATGGTTCGATCTAGCCCAATCTAACACTTGATCGTGATGAAGACCTTGTGCAGCGGAAATTAGGAAGGCTCCACATTGGGATGTGCCACATGGGAAGGACCAGCAATGAACAGAAGAGTGAAAATCAAAAGGGTCCATCTAGGAGGCCCACCCAAGTGACCGTGTTCGATCATGAAATAACCAGTGGTTTTCATAAGTGGAATAAAAGAAATGAAAATGAAAAACAATTATGTTAATAAAACACTACTGAATCAAATGGATCAATACCAAACTTCTTGAAGTTAGGTATTGATCCTTCAACGACTCGTATACACTAAAATCAAAGCATTATCCATTTGTACATGGAACTTTAACAAATGGTCACATGGGCTGTGTTGTCCAAGAAATCTGCATATTTTCTTTTTTTTATTTATTTTGTTTAATTTTGGATATATTTGCTTAAGTGGTGTTCTAAGTATTTGAGTTGCATGTTCTGATCTTGACCGTAGGATGAGTTAGATGTTTAAGATCCAGTCTAGGTTATATCTATATAAGCATTGTAGAGACCCCTTTCTCACTCAATGATAAATGATGATAAAAAAAAGGTTGTTTTTGGCTACTTCTGCTATAGGATCTCGACCATTATTCCAGCCAACCAAACAAGTATGGTTGTCATCCCATGAAGCTGAATATCCCAGACCATATCCAGAACCCACCAACCCAATTGGACTCATCCAACCCAAGCCAAGCACTATTGGACCTGATCTCTATTTAGCCGAACTTGATTTTACGTTCTTTTGAGCCTTCGTTTGACCATTAGTTGTCAATTTCATTTCGGATCCCATTTCGGTCTAGCCTCCAAAATAAAATATTTCAGCATTTCGGAATTTCTTCAAAACTTTTCGGAATAACTTTTTGGATAATATATATACATATACATATATATATATATATATATATATATTATAATGGGAGATGCTCCTATGAGAGATATCTCTCACCTTATATGAGAGATAGGAGTGGGGGCCCTCACATTTAAGTTGTTGGCATTGATATGAGGGCCCCCACTCAATCTCTCATTTAAGGTGAGAGATATCTCTCATAGGAGCATCTCCCTATTATAATATAGATATTAAAATTTAAAATAACAAAAAATTAGTATATTTAATTTATTCTACTAAATTACTAATGAGGTGGCCCCACTACGTTTAATGGGATGGCTCTTGTAATATTACACATGTTATATATTTTTTTGCTAATAAATTTGTTATATATATTATTGGATACGAGGACAAGATTTACATGTATATATAACCGAAACGAAATGGAACATATATATTATAATATAGATATTAAAATTTAAAATAACATACAATTGGTATATTTAATTTATTGTACTAAATTAATAATACAATATAAATTACTAATGAGGTGGCCCCTCTATGCGTTTAATTGGATGGCTCTTGTAATATTACACATATGTCATATATTTTTTTGCTAATAAATTCGTTATAAATATTATTGGATAAGAAGACGAGATTTACCTGTATATATAACCGGAACGAAATGGAATTGATAACTATGCTTTTGACCCACTTTTATTTCTGATTTCTTTTTTATTTCTGATTTCTTTCATATATATATATATATATATATATGGAGATGCTCCTGTGATAGCATCTCTCACCTTACTCAAAGAGATAAGGTGGGGACCCTCACATTTAAGTTGTTGGCATTGGATATGGATGTGAGGGCCCCCACCTTATCTCTCACAGTAAGGTGAGAGCATCTCTCATAGGAGAATCTCCCATATATATATATGGAGAATACTCATGTGCATCCATCCCTCACCATTGTGGTGAGGGACACCCCCTTTTTGGGAAGTTTCAAGTACAAAAGAGAAGGGGGTGTCCCTCACCACAATGGTGAGGGATGGATGCACTTGAATATCCCCCTCTATATATATATATATATATATATATATATATATAAAGGATCTGAATGTTTGCACATCAATCAAGTTCCTAAAATGCGGGTATTGTTTGGATTAAAATTGAACTTTCAGTTTTCCCCATCAAAACATATCAATCTCATACGTAACACCTTTTGAACCTAGCTTTTGTGAAATCCTCTAAAGGGCAGATAATCTGATTGAAATTTTTGATTGATCCCTGAGCTAGTGGAAGAGAAATTCTTCTATTGCAACCCCCAATTCAAACGTGGGTGGTACTCATTGTGGGATTGTGGCAAGGCCTAGATTCATCTCTAATTCCAAACTAAATTTTTTTATAAAAGAGGTGCAATTTGAGTTTTCCGTTTATAATGTAATTTTTGTGAATGTTAGTTATTTTCTGATCTCACATCATTTGGCGTAGTGTTGCACAGTCCTGCATCACTTCAATAGCAGAAGCAAAGAAAACCTAATTTCAGCATAACTGGGGACCTGCTATAAGTGGAGCAGGAGCTCAACACTATTACTTGGGTTGGTCCTATAATATTACTTGGGTTGGTCCTATAATAGAAGGATTCATCAGAATACATAAACAAAACTTTAAAATAAGGTATCCAGTACTTTGAACTAATGCCAAATCTTGATCAAGGGTTCAATCATTTGATGCATAGTAAAAGAATTTTCAGTGATATAGTCATCCAAACAGATTTTTAATAGTTTGACTGTATCGTAGGGTTATAAAATATCTAATCATCTGGTGTCTTAGATCCAAAGAAAGGGGATTGGAACCTCATTTCGGTTCCTATAAAAAAAATCAGATCTGGATCCGGAACCTATTTTCGGTTCCTATAAAAAAACCAGATCTGGATCCAGAACCTATTTTCGGATCCAGCAAGAAATTTGATTTAGTCCTGGATCCAATAATGTTCCAACCCAAGGATCCAAATCGAGACCAAGTCGTGACCCTATATTGATATCTCATCGTATTTTCCAACCACACATTACTCGATGTACGGCTTTGCTATAATAGTGGTTTTATCATGTGCCGCCCTTGCTAGTAATGAGAACATCAAAAAGTCCGCTTTCTTTGACAAAAAGACAAAAATAAGGTGACCAGGCCACCTCATTTAAGGCATGTTATGCAGGTTTCTTTTTTTTTTTTTTTTTCTATTATTGCTTTGCATTTGGAATATGAAGTGAGGGGATATGATAGGGCTCCCAAACACTCAAAAGTATGCAGTGTGCTCCCTATAATATTAGGCAGCGTTGGTTTTTCTTTTTTTTTTTTTTTTTTTTTTTCTTTTTTTTTTAGCTATGATGCCCAGACACAAAATAGTCAAAGTACCATGTCAAATCATATCCGATTTCAAGTGTAAAATCCGTGTCCTCGCCATATCCATGGCATGTCCCTGCCATACTCACGCCGTATCTGTTATAAGTTAAAGAATAGGACCTATATTTATAATTTATATCATGCTAGGGACCTTGGTGTAAACATCACGAAACTAAGGGACTAGATTCTAATTTTCAGAAACTGTGATTTAATGATATAAGAATGATCGACCTAATGTATAGAGTAGATCATTCTATTGTTATGAAGAATGTCTTGCTTAAGGAGAAATGGAGGAGAAGATTGAGGGGAAGTGGGTTCTCGTTGAAAGTAGGAAGAATAGGAAGATCAGAAAAGTTAAGTGGGAGGACCTAATCTCAGTCTTTGTGAGTAACTTGCCAGAAAACATGGGGGTGGATTGGTTACGGGTCTCTTTCTCGCTGTTTGGGAAGATTTTTGATGCTTTCATTCCTCATTCTAGCAGAAGGGGAAAGGGTTTCTGTTTCGGTTTTGTGAGGTTCGGTGATAGAAACTCAGCTAACAGGGCAGTTGAGTGTATGAACGGGAAGATTGTTGGAGGAAGAAGGCTGCTCGTGAAGGTGGCTACTTTTGGGTAGTCGCAAAGATCGGGGTCCAAGAAGGTAACAGCTGCAGAGATGCCTGCACATTTTCCTCCGATGCATCTAGATGGCCTGAAGAGGCAAACCGAAGGAAAAGGGAATCCTGTGAGAGGTGCTCTGCTGTCTAATGTGTTGGGGTTGTCCTATTCTGATGTCGTCAAAGGTCGTTCTAATCCCTCTGTTACAACGGTGGTGGTTGCTAAGGAGACAGTGGTAGACAATTCCAAATGGCTTTCTAACAGCCTGGTTGGGAAGGTGAAATGGATTGGTTCAATTCCCTCTGTTATAGCCTTTTGGGAATCTTATGGAATAGAAGGGGTGAAATTGGCCAAGCTTGGTGGATCTCAGATTCTCTTGACATTTGTGGACGTAGCTAAGGCACTTCAAATCTTCAAAGAGTATAACTTTCAATTCTCAGAGGTGTTTTCTTCATTGGAGAGATGGTTACCTGGACCCAATATATCTTTTAGGACAGTCTGGTTAAGATGCTTTGGAGTACCTTTGCATGCCTGGAATCCGAAGATGTTTGAGGCCATAGGTGAGCAGTTCGGTGAAGTTGTAGGGGTGGCTAAGGAGACTGAAGAGAGGCTAGTGCTGGAATATGGGAGGGTTTGTATCCAAACAAGACAGCATCAGTTTCTTAATCAAGTGGTTAATCTAGACGTCTTTGGCATAGTTTTCCCTATTTCTGTTCGGGAGGATTTAGATGTTTTGTGTCCCTTAAATCATGTCTCCAGTTTCAAGGGTGTAGGTGACGGGGTTTTGTCGGAGAAGATGGCCCAATCCTTCTCTTCTTCCTCTTCTTCGTCAGGAGGAACTGCTGCTGTTACTCAGAAAGCTTCTGGCAGGGAGGCTCTTTGCTCCGGTAGGATTGGTGAGGGGGAGAGTTCGTCTTCCTTAGCTCCGGCGAATGACGTGGCTGCTAGGCCTAGTTCTCCAGACCTCTGTCTGAAGCTAGGCTGCTCGACTTGCAAGGTAGCTTGCTGCAGGTGCATGGGGTGGAGAGTCCGTCAAGCACTTTCCTTTCTAAGGGAGGTGGTGTGGGTTCTGATTGTGTTGGAGACATAGTCTTTCACAGGGGGGAAGGAGAAAGGGCTCGATTCCCAAGGGTGGCATCAATTGTAGTGTTACGAAAGGTGGGTTTTTGGCTTCTGGTGAGCAAATGTCCACCTCATGTCTTATCCCCTTGTTTAAAGTAGATGGAGTGGTTTTAGATAAGGGCAAGGGAACCTCTTCAGAGTCAACTCATGGTACGACTCATCCTGCAATAGGGTTGCATGGAAGTAAAACAAAGGATGTGGACATTCAGATGTTAGATCAGATGGAGAGGATTAATGCCTCCTTTTGTATGGAAGCAGATAGCTGGCCTGATGACATGGATAAGTGTTTTGCAAAGTGTGCTCTTTCCCTTACACGGCAGTATGTGAAATATTCCTCTTTAGGCCCCAATTCTAATCGGTCAAACAGTTACTTTAGTAGTGGGCGGGCCTCTTGTGTTGGGCTTTCTGCTGATTATCCAAACCCATTTGAGGTATCTACCCAGGTGTGTGAACAAGTTGCCACTGGCTCTGGGCATCAGTTAGAGGACGAGTGCTCGAATTTTCAAGCCCATTACCTAGAGCCAACCTCTGGTGTAAAGAAGGCTATTCAACCTGCTGCCTTTTGTCTTGGTAATGTAGATGCTACTTCCACTTCTTTGGCAGATATGAAGGGTAGAAAGGGGGATGCTCTAGTCAGAAGGGCGTCTTTTCCTCTCCTCAAAGCTAAGTTAAACAGATGGAATAGATCTTCTAAAGGGGTTCATAGTAATGCTTCATTCAGAAGGAAGGTGGCTGCTGTTCTCGCCGATCTGCAAAGGCAGGGTTCCAAAAAGGCTTCGAACGACAGTCATCTCTTGAGGGAAGTGGTCGTGGAGCAAGATGTTGACGAATTTGAATCTGGAGCTGACAGGTGCATCCAAGAAGACGGTCACACAGAAGCTTTGGAGGTTGTTCATGTGGGAAAGCATATTGGGGTTTCCTTTGGTCCTCATGAAGCGGATATTCTACGTCGAATTGCTATCTTGGAATCCAAGTTGGAAATTGACAGAGACAAAGGATTAGATGGTTTTTGTCAGAATTTTCAGGGTAGGCAAGGGCATTCTGCCTGAGGGCATTAAGGATGTTTATGGGGTGTATGTTTATTGTTTTAATGATTATAGTCAGTTGGAATGTTAGAGGGTTGGGAAAGCCAGCTAAGAGGGCAGCAATTAGAAGATTGGTGAGGTTTCACAGGGTTGATTTACTTCTCCTTCAAGAAACCAAAATTCATAAAGATGTGGAGAACACTGTTTTCAGTGTTTGGGGCTCTAAGAGGTGTGGCTGGGAGTGGGTGCCGTCAGAGGGAGCCTCAGGAGGCCTGATTTCTATTTGGAATGAGGACTCTTTGAGGAAAGAGGATGTCTATTTTTCTGATAGGGTGCTTGCAACTAAATTCATTTCAGTGGGGGATGGCTTCATATGGGCAGCTGCCAATGTTTACGGGCCGAATGAGGATTCTGCGAGGGGTCTTTTTTGGGTCAATATCTCCACCATTCGATCGCTATGGTCAATTCCTTGGTGTGTTGGCGGAGATTTCAATATGGTTCGCTATCCTCACGAGAAAAAGGGGGCTATGTACTTTTCTCGGAGCATGGAAAGGTTCTCTGATTTTATTGAGGACAACGAGTTCATTGACTTGCCTCTATCAGGATCTAAGTTCACGTGGTCAAATAACCAAATCTCTGCGGCTTTGAGCAGGATTGATCGATTTCTTATTTCTAAAGAGTGGGGAGATCACTTCTCTGGAGTAATTCAAGCAGCTCTCCCTAGAGGCATTTCTGATCACAGGCCTATAAAGCTAAACACTAATGAGGTAAGCTGGGGACCGCGACCTTTCAAATTTCTAAATTGTTGGCTTTTGGATAAAAATTTCTTGCCTCTGGTAAAAGGGTGGTGGCTCCATTCAGAGTTTCAAGGGTTTGCAGGTTTCAGGCTAGTGAAAAAACTTCAATTTCTTAAAGCTAAAATTAAGGTGTGGAATAAGGAGGTTTTTGGGAGGATTGAGGCTTCTAGATTTACTATCTCTAAGGAGCTTGAGGAGTGGGACTTGATTGAGGAAGATAGAGGTTTGAATCAAGAAGAGAAGAAGGCTAGGGGTATGGCTGCTAGCAAATTATGGGACCTTGATCATATGGAGGAAGTTTTGTGGAGGCAGAAGTCTAGAGCTCTGTGGTTGAATGAAGGGGATAGGAATACGAGATTTTTCCACCATATGGCGAATGCTAGAAAGAGGCTTAACTATATTGGCAAGATTCGCAGGAGTAATGGTTTTACTAGTGTTCCTGAGGAGGTTAAAGAAGACATTACTTGTTATTTTGAGAAGTTGTATTCAAGTGATGTTTTTCCAAGGCCTACCTTAGAGGGATTGTCTTTCCCTTCCATCTCCAATGGTGATAGAGTGTGGCTGGAAAGAGAGTTTGAGGATGAGGAGATTAGAGTGGCTTTGTCTGAATGTGGGGGAGATAAGGCACCAGGGCCGGATGGGCTCAATTTCTCTTTCATCAAGGCAGCTTGGGACATAGTGAAAAGAGATTTTTGCAGCATGCTGACAGAATTTCACAGAAGGGGTAGACTGAGTAAGGAAATTAATACTACCTTCTTGACTCTCATTCCTAAAATTCCTAATGCTGTGGATCTCAAAGAGTACAGACCTATTAGCTTAGTGGGTTGTATTTATAAATTGTTGTCAAAAATCCTTGCCAACGGGTTGAAGAAGGTTCTCCCATCTATCATCAGTCCTTATCAGGGTGCTTTTGTGCACAATAGACAAATTCTCGATGGGATTCTCATTGCTAATGAACTCATTGATGCCAGAAAACGGTCTAAGAAACCAGGAGTTATTTTTAAAATAGATCTGGAAAAGGCTTATGACCATGTTGAGTGGAGCTTTGTGGACTATATGTTAAGGAGATTTGGCTTTGGGGAAAGGTGGTGTTCTTGGATTCGAGAATGCATCTCGTCGACGTCTTTTTCAGTTTTGGTGAACGGTTCTCCTTCCTGTTTGTTCAAAGCATCTAGGGGGCTTAGACAAGGGGATCCTCTCTCTCCTTTCTTGTTTACCATTGTGGTTGAGGCTCTCAGTGTGCTATTCTCTAAAGCTAAAGATTGTGGTCTCACGGAAGGATTCGAGGTTGGTAGAGGAGCAGAAATTATCACCCATCTTCAGTTTGCAGATGATATCATCATTTTTACCTCTTCAAGGTGGGAGGAGATTGTTGTCTTAAAAAGGATTCTTAGGTGCTTCGAGCTTTCCTCCGGGCTTAGGATAAATCTGTCCAAGTGCATGTTGGTGGGGATAGGATCCTCTAACGATGAACTTCAGTTGCTAGCTTCGAAGCTTCTTTGCAAGGTTGGGAGTCTGCCTTTTTCTTACTTAGGTTTGCCTGTTGGGGGTAAAGTGAGATCTATTCAGTTGTGGAATCCAGTGGTGGCAAATTTTAAAAGGAAGTTGTCCATGTGGAAACGAAACTCTCTCTTTAGGCGGAAGAATTACCCTTATCAAGGCCTCTCTGTCTAATTTACCGGTTTATTTTATGTCCCTTTTGAAGATGCCAGTGGCTGTTAGGGAGCAACTGGATCATTTAAGAAGGGAGTTTCTTTGGGGTGGGAGGAGCACCAAAAGAAAATTGCATCTTGTAAAGTGGGAGGAAGTTATTAAGCCTAAGGCGGTGGGGGGTTTAGGCTTGGGTAACTTGGAGTTCAAGAATTGGGCCCTTTTGGCCAAGTGGTGGTGGAGATTTGGGGAGGAGAGGGAAGCTTTGTGGAGAAGGATAATTGTTGCTAAATATGGTGAGGACGAGTGGGGTTGGGAGCCTACTAGAGTCCGTAAGTCTCTTGTGTCCAGTGTGTGGGGCAATATTCTAAGGGTTGGGGATTTATATTCTGGTGGGGGGGAAGTGTTTAGGAGGGGGGTGGGTTTTAAAGTGGGGGAAGGAAGGAGGGTCCGGTTCTGGGTTGATGATTGGGTGGGGGTGGGTCTTTTGTCCTTGTCCTTTCCTAGGTTGTTTAGGGTTGTGGTCAATAAGTGGGCTTCGGTTCAAGACTATTGTGTGGGTATGGGTGGAGTTGGGTCTTGGAATGTTTTTCAGGAGAGCTTTGCGTATTTCTGAGGAGTCTGAGTATGAGTCATTACTCACTCTTCTTTCTAAGGTTTTTCTTTGCAGGGATGTACCAGATTCTCGTATTTGGAAACCTACCACTTCTGGAAATTTCTCCTGTAAGTCATTTTCAAGGGAGTTGGAAGATTCAACTCTTTTGAGAGGTTTTTCTTCTCTGGCTTGGCAAGGTCTGGCTCCACCTAGGGTGGAGGCTTTTGTTTGGATTGCTATTTTGGGAAAAGTTTCTACAGCGGATAACCTTAGGAGGAGAGGCTTAGCTTCGGAAGCTATTTCGGACTAATGTGTGTTATGCAGGAAGGGGATGGAGACAGTAGACCATTTGTTTATCCACTGCGAGTTTTCTCATACCTTATGGTGTAGACTCCTCCGGCGGTGCGGTGTCCTTTGGTGTAGCCCAGGGACTTTGGCAGGGATGATTGAAGCTTGGAAGTGCTCTAGTTTTTATGGGTGCGGGTTAGTTCTTTGGAGACTTATTCCTTTTGCTATATTGTGGTCTGTGTGGAAAGAGAGGAATGACCGAGTGTTCAAAAGGTCCTCGTCGTCAGTGGAAGACTTGACGTTATTGGTGGTGGCTCGAATTACCAAATGGGCCGCTTTCAAGAATGAGTTTGATAATCTAAGAATTGATGGCGTGCTGCACAATTGGGAAGCCTCTCTATTTTGTGGGATTAAGAAAATGAGAAAGGTGTTTTCTTGGGTCCCTCCTTCGGAAGGTGTGCTCAAGTTCAATGTGGATGGGGCAGCTAGGGGAAAACCTAGGCCGGCTGGTATTGGTGGGGTGCTTCGCAATAGTGAAGGCATTGTGTTGGCTTTGTTCTCAAAGCACGTGGGTTGTATGGATTCTAATGAGGCTGAGGTTGTTGCTATTTTAGAAGCTATTCGGATTTTCAATTCAACCTCTTTTCGTTCTAGACTTGTGGTAGAAAGTGATTCTCTTAATGCTATATCTTGGGTGTCCTCTTCGACTATGTTTCCTTGGAAATTTCAATTCTATTTGAATGAGATTAGAGCTCTATTGTCTTCTATTCAAGTGAGCTTTATTCATGTTGGGAGGACAGCAAATGGCTTTGCGGACTCTTTAGCTAAGCAAGGGGTTGATAGGTCTTCTAACTTTTTAGCTTTCACTATGTAACTTATTGTGGTATAATGCTTTTATACCATAGTGCCCTTTGGTCGGGCCTCTTTGTAACACCTTTTCCTTTATTAATATATTTTCTTCGTTGCCTATCAAAAAAAAAAAAAAAATCATTCTATTGTTTGCCCCTCAAACTCCCTCCCCTTATTCATCATTTTATTCTTTTTCTGTTCGTTGGTTTCTAAGAGCTTCTAAGTTAAAACCCTAGATCTACTAGAATCTAGGGTTCCAACTTGGTATCAGAACCTTTGACTAGGATAGAAGAATTTCATACGAAGAGATATAATGGTCCAAATCTGTTGTTGATTGCCGTTTTGGATTGATTCAACCCCAGCCGAACACAAAAACATGTTCGGCTGGGTAGGCGAGAGTCATCTGTGTGTGTTGATAGTGGGCTGGAGCATAGCATACATATTTAATTCTGATGTGTATTTGAAGGCTGGACAAGGGTTAGAAGAATAAACAAAGATGTTTAATGCAGTTGTTTGATTAAAAAGGGCCTGTCAATGCTGCTGTTTGGTGAAAAAGTGCGGTTCAAGTAGTCGTTTGTGGTTCCAGTGACTTTGTATGATGAAAAAAGGGCCTGTCAGTGCTGCTGTTCGGTGAAAAAGTGTATTTCAAGTAGTCATTTGTGGCTCTGGTGACTTCGTTTGGTGAACTTCTGGTTCAGTTGTCTTTATTGGAGTTTTTCCAAGCGCTGAAGGGTGGTTCTGATGGTTTCTGAGCGCGGCGACAGGTTTCTGAGCGTGGCGACAGGTTTCTTTGGTGTATGTTTTGGTGTGCTGACAGGAGCTGTATTGGTGGGTCGTTTGGACATTCATACTTATTGACAGATTTTTATTCATTTTTTTATTTTTTTGTTTCATTGCCATGGAATTAATCAAATTGAAGATTAATTAAGACTTAAATTTCAATGGAGTCCAAGGGTAAAGGTTCCATGGGATCCAGTCAACAACTTCTTCCTAATGTTGTTAATCCAAAATTCCAAATACAATATTAACACCGAGTCCTTTCAACAGTTCTAATTATAAGGATTGGACCTATTCAGCCAGAATAGCCATTGGAGGATCAAATAGAATCGGTAACATTGACAGGAGTATCAAGGAGCCTGCAAAAGAAGATTCTATTCAGATTGGGTTTCAGATTGATAATGAACTGGATTCTTAATTCAATGAAGGAAGGAATTGCAAGAGTTTTAAATATTCTGCAAATGCAGAATAACTCTGGGAGTCGATTGAGGCAGCTTATGCCCAAAAGATGAATGATGTCAGGATTCTAGAAATAAAAATGGAGATTGCTGGTTTTAAACAAGGAACTCTCTCAAATGGAGATTATTACTCTCGACTCCAGGCTGTGTGGATACAGTTGAAGTCTTACATAAGCCTTGAACCTTGTTGTGCTAAGAAGCAGGCAAACTATCGGAACTTGGAAGACCAACATATATTTGAACTCTTCTGTGGTGTCATAGTTGTCATCATCGTACGATTCGTATCGTATCGGTGCGAAAACAATTCGTATCGTGTATAGGAACCGCATTCAGGGGTTAATCGTTTGATTCATGCTAGAATCGTATGATACGATTCGATTCAAATCGCACAAATCGTGCGATTCTCTCACGGCGAGAATAGAAAGGTTCCAATGGCTATTTTTGGAGTTATTTTTGAGGCCTTTTATGTTTTGTTAAGTAGTTGCCTATTGAAGCAAGAATACGTTAAAATGGGGGGCGAATCCGTATCCTGGGCGTATCAAACACTGATACGCCATGGATATGTCCAAGATACGCAAAAAGCAGATCTGATCTTTTTTTATTTTTATTTTGGAATTTCAAACACATGCGGGACACGCGAGGGACACATCCCAGACACGCAAGGACATGTGCAGGACACGTTTTAAGGGAAAATGTGTGTTAAAAAAATGTGGGGGACAGGAGAAACAGAGACATGAGAAAAAAAAAACAGAGAGATAAGGGAAAATGTGGGACAGGAGAAGCAGAGAAGTGAAAAAAAAAAAAAAAGGAGAGGAAAACATATGTAACTTGCACCTTGCCATCTCCTCCACTCCACCAACAAGATCATCACCGGCCAGCACGTCGTCATCAAACCCGACCTACATCGATAGAAATCGAAACCCTAACCAAAGGCTGCTCCGCCAAAGATCCTCCTCTTACAGCGTCTCGCCTTCTTGCCTCTTCAGAATCACAGAAAAAACAAAGGAGAAGAACCCCTCTTTCGTCAAGTAGCAAGGAAAAGGGAAAAAAAAAAAAAAACCCTTTTCTCTTCGTTGCATCAAGCACAAGGCCTCAGGATCCCCACGTGGCCCATTTCCTAGATCTTCTTAGTTCAGGCCCCTTTTATGGGCCTTAGTTCGGGTCGTGCCCAAACCAATAGCAAGCAGTAGCAAAAAAAAAAAAAATTTGGGGGGGGGGGGGGGGAGGGAGCAGATAAAGAACAAAAAAGAGAAAACGGTACATACTTGTGCCGTTGCCACCGCCTCGTTGCACCCTCATCTCTACCTTCGCCACTACCTCACAGGAGAACCAGCGCCTGTCAGCAAAGATTTCGTCACTCGTCAGGCGTGTCTGAGAAAACAATGGAAGGGAATAAGAGGTGATTTTGAGAATTTTTTTTTTTTTTTTCAAAATGGTATATATAATTTTTGAAAGGGTCTGACGAGCCTGATTTATTGATAATTACACGTTTCGTGGGAGCCCCTTTGGATGAACAAAGTGCCAGTAACTTGCTTTACTAGCAAATGAAAGAGTTCATTCCTTTGAATGGCATCAATGATATTAAGAGCCTGTTGGTTAGAAGATATCTGAAAATTCTTGTGCTCAGTGATATCCAAATTCTCCAAAAGCTGTCCCCTTTCACAAATGAATAGATATATAAGTGCAGGTAACTTGCTTTACTAGCAAATGAAAGAGTTCATTCCTTTGAATGACATCAATGATATTAAGGGCCTGTTGGTTAGAAGATATCTGAAAATTCTTGTGCTGAGTGATATCCAAATTCTTCAAAAGCTGTCCCCATTCACAAATGAATAGATATATAATATATTATATATATGTGTGTGTATATGTATCCATATTTTTTTTTAACGGTTGGATTTTTATTACACAGTCAAATAAAAATTATAAAAATAAAAAAATTCAACGTATCCCCGACGTTATCGTATAATACTTTTTTGAGAAATGGCGTATCTACGTATCCATATCGTATCCATGTCCATGCTTCATAGATAGTTGCCTTTAAAAGAAATTAAAATCCCTACTTAAGAGGGATTTAAAGATTGAGATTGGACGAGAATGCAAGAAGATCCCCCTTTCTCCTCATGCGACTGTGTTGTTCCTCCACGTATGGTGGATGCTTATTTTTTTATCTTCTTTTTCCATCTTGTTATTTGTGATTCATGAAACGAATTGATTTGCTTCATTTCCGAATTTTCTCGTGCATCTATTTCTTCACTTCAGTGCAATCCAGAGAAGAAAGGAGATTCCAGATTTCGCTTAAGTCAGAAGTATTTGCAGCAGTCTTCGTTCGTTGCAATCCAGAGAACTCTTCGACTATCACTGTATTCTAGAGAAGAGAAGGGAGGGTGAAGCCAGGAACCTTCTGGTTGAAGCCAGGTACGCTTTTGTTTGCATGTGTTTTGTTTGTTTGTTTGTTTTTTCTCCTCCCGTCTCTCACCATCAGAAGACTCTCTCTCTTATTTTTTTTAAATCAGTGGGTCCCAACAGGTGGGCCTCAGTGATGGATCTCCAGCCAGCTTCTTTCCTCTTTCTGTTTGTAGATCAAGCAGTGGGGCCTGCCTAGGAAATCCAACTGTTTCCAGCCAAATGGACTGTTTAGATTTCACTGTGAGCCCCACTGATGAATTTTAAACTTGTTTTTCAATTTGTTTTGTCAACCTGTGTTCCCACTATAAAATCCCAAGGTTCCCACCTGCTATGTGGACCCCACTGGCTGTGCTGTTGCAGCAGTTTTTTTAATCTTCATCAATCTGTATGGCCAACACGTGACACATCTGAATTGAAAACCGTAGCAATTCCTTTCCATATGCTCTGCTATCTCCAACTTTTATTTCATTAATAGTGGGTCCCACATCTGAATTACATACAATTTTATCAAGGTGGAACTCACACAATAACACCAGTAGGTAGCAATTTTTCTGAAATATAAATGGAACTCACACAGTGACATCAGTGGGTAGAAAAATTTTTTCTTTTCCTTTTTATTCCTGTATGTTCTTCTTTCTCTCCATTCCTTTTCCTCTTTTTTCTAATCTATCTGGTTTACACTTTCCTCTTTTCTTTTTTGTTTCTCTCCATTTGTTGTTGTTGGTTTTTTTTTTTTTTTTTTCATCTATCTGGCTTGCACTTTTCTTTTCTTTTTGGCATGGACTATTTTGCTGGATGATGATGGCCTTGCTTGAACTTTTTGCCAAATATAAACCTTTTCCCTTTTAACACTAGGGCATTTTCATTTTACAATCTAAATGCATATTTTTAAATTTGATATGATAGATATCATTTCATATATTACTTTTTTATATCTTAATCAAGTTCAGTGATTCAGATAGCAGTATATAAAGATGCTAATATTGGTCATGTATTGATGTTGATATGGATGTAAAACGGATAAATTATAGACATTTATAAATTTTTCTATTTTGCCTATATTTTTTTAGCATCTTTTCATCTATATAAAAAAAAGTAGAAAATATCCTACAATTCGCGATTCGAGTCATGATTCGACCCCTTGAACGATTCGCGATTTGACAACTATGGGTGGTGTTAACCCAGAGTATGAATTTATTCGCACACAAGTCACAAGTCTAAAGTCAGGATCCGTTGCCACCCATTGGTACAGTTTTTGCTCTGCTGCAAGGAGAGGAGAGTCGTCGGCTGGTCATGAATCTCAAACCTGATGTCGTACCTGATGGATCTGCCCTTAAAAACAATAATGTTGGCAACACAATGCAAAATACATGATATGGTGGTTATAGTGGTGCCAGAGGACGTGACCATGGAAATAACCGAGGTGGACGTATGGGTGGTAATGTTGACCGTGGTCAATGACCACTGCCTAATGCTGAACCACCTCCCAATGCCGGACACAGTTATGGTGGACAACCTAATCCTAATTGTGACAAACCTTTCTGCACTCATTGTGGGAGATTTAAACATACTCAAGGAAAATTGTTGGGACAAACATGATAAGCCAGCAAATGTATATACAGCACCAGCAGAGGTGGAACACCCTAGTGGTTCTAATGAACAAGAGGCAAGTTTTAAGTTGACACACAGAATTGGAAAGATGAGCTCACAATTCTTCGTCAGAGATTGGCTGCATTAGAGGATGCAACTCAAGACTCTTCAGTTGGTATGGCTTCTTCCTATAATCCTATTGCATTTGCCGCCTCTGCTTCTTCTACTTGGGTGATTAATTCAGGGGCCATTGACCATGTGAACAGGTATACGTTCAGTGTTTCAGTCCTACACTTTTGCTACTGTGGGAGGGTGAGAATTGCTAATGGTTCCTATACCCAAGTGGCTGGGAAAGGAAGTGTCTGCATCTTACCTAACCTATCCTTATCATTTGTTCTTCATGTTCCCAGTTTTTCATTCAATCTTTTATCTGTTAGTACATTAACCAAGAGCCTTAATTGTTGCATTACCTTTTATCCTTCTTACTGTGTTTTTCGGAATCTGAGGACGGGGCTGAAGGTTGGTGGTGGCAATGAGAGTAATGGTCTTTACACCTTGGACTTGAAGTAATTAGAGTCAAGAGCATTACAAACTGAAATTGTTAATGAGAATCAAGTGTCTGTGGCATCGTCGTCTTGGTCATGCGCCACTGTAGTCTATGATGCACGGATACTTCAAATTGGGCAACATATTGTATCCGATACTTTACTTTTTATATGTAAAATCCGTGTCCTTGCTGTGTCTATGGTGTGTCCTTGCTGCATCTATGCCGTATATGTGCATCATAGACTGTAGTGTCTTAGGAATATCTCCTTTGTGAATTTTACAAAAAAAACTGATAGTAGTTTAAGATGTGATGCTTGTCAATTTTGCTGAGAATAAAAGATCACTATACTCAGTTAATATTAATGAAAGAAATACTTGTCCATTTATTTTGATTCATTCTGATATTTGATATGCTCCTATTACGTCGATTCATGGACATCGATATTTTGTGATTTTATTGATGATGAGGTCTTATATACTTATAAAACATACCATAAAATGATTGAAGTTAAGTTTGACAAAAGAATTAAGGTGTTTCAGTCTGATAAAGGAGGAGAATACACCTCCAATGATTTTCAGCGTTATCTTGCTGAAAATGGGATTTAATCCCAGACCTCCTGTTACCCTAGAGCAGAATGGTGTTGCAGAGCGTAAGAATAGACACCTATTAGAGGTTACTAGGGCTCTTCTTTTCGAGATGAATGTTCCAAAGACTTTTTGGTCAAATGGGGTTCTAATGCAGCATGCTTAATAAAAAGAATGCCTTTCAAGAAATTGGGAGGAAAGAGTCCCGTGGAAGTATTGTGTCCCAGTACACCATTGTTCCAAGTTCCACCTAAAGTGTTCAGATGCACATGCTTCGTTCACATTCCAAAGTATCAACGAGATAAATTGGATCCAAAGGTTGTCAACTGCATCTATATTGGATATCCTAATTCACAAAAGGGATATAAGTGCTATGTTCCTGAGAGTAGAAGTCGTTTGTTTGTGACAACGGATGTTAACTTTCATGAAGATATTCCTTTTTTCTCCTCCGAAAGTAAGGAATTACTATCAAAAGGAAGTGACAGAGAGATTGTACCTCTTGTTGAATCTGTGTCTCCCACGTTGTATCCAAGATCACCATGAAACAGGTACAGGTACGAGTCCTTCACTCCAGAGGAAAGTGAGGTAACAGAGAAGCTTCAGAAACCACTGCAAGTTTATTCGAGGAAGAAAAAGGGAAATAGACCATGCTCTCATCTATTCCATCGTCTGATGCTCCGAATCCGGATCCTTCTACCTCTTCATCTGAAGTTGTTCCCCATACAGGTATTTTCTCTGACTTAGATATTCGTGTTGCATTACGCAAAGGAACCAAATCCTGTGTTACTCATCATCCTATTCATAATGTTGTTTCATACATTTATTTGTCACCTATTTATCAAACCTTTATTGCTAACCTAGCCTCCGAATGTATACCCAAGCATGTGTCAGAGGCCTTGACTCATCCTAAGTGGAGAGAAGCAATGGTGGAGGAAATGAATGCTTTGGAAAAGAATCATACTGTTGACTACTCTTCCAGAAGGAAAACATACTGTTGGGTGCAACTAGGTGTCCACCTTAAAGTACAATCTGGATGGTACAATTAGTAGATGATATAAAGCAAGACTTGTTGCTAAGGGATTTACCCAATCATATGGGGTGATAACTTCAAAACTTTTTCCCTCGTTTCGAAATTGACTTCTATGCGAAATTCGATTAGAAGTCAATTTCGAGCACTATTATCCCTAGTAGCAAATTTTAATTGGCCGTTGTATCAACTAGATGTGAAAAATGCATTCTTCCATAGGGATTTAAGGGAAGAGGTTTATATGGACCCTCCACTTGGATTCATTGTTAATGGACAAGAAGACAAGGTCTATTTTCTTAACAATTCCTTGTATGGACTTAAACAGTCACCTCGAGCCTGGTTGAAAGGTTTGATAAAGCTGTGATTAAGTATGGGTTCCAAAGTTGTTATACAGATCACATATCTTTGTGAAAAGAAAGAATATGAAGCTGGTCATGCTCGTCGTTTATGTTGATGATATAGTTGTCACTTGAAGTAATGTTGATGAAATCTCTCAGCTAAAAGCTTTTTTGAAGCAGGAGTTTGAGATCAAGGATCTAGGTTTATTGAAATATTTCCTGGGAAGTGAAGTCGCATGATCAAAGACTGGAATTGTTATTTCACAACAAAAATACACCCTTGATCTCCTTGCAAAAACTGGGAAGTTGGGTGCTAAGCCAGCAGATGCTCCAATATAACAAAATCATGGCCTACACATCGGAAGTGGAGTTACTTCAAGATAAGAGAATATATCAATGGTTGGTGGGGAGACCGATGTACTTGACAATAACTGACCTAACATTTCTTATGTGGTCAGTCTGATTAGTCAATTTATGCATGCTTCGAGAACTGATCATCTTGCTGCGATACACCAGATTCTTAGACACTTAAAAGGTATACCAGGTCAAGGCATCCTATACAAGCCTCATAGGCATGCCAAGGCTGTGGCATATGCCGGTGATGATTGGAATGGATCATTAACAGATAGAAAGTCCACTACGGGGGTTACTGTACAATGGTTGGAGGAAATCTAGTCCCCTGGAAAAGCAGGTTGTCACTACTAAGTCAAGTACAGAAGCCGAATATAGAGTTGTTGCCCATGGATGTTGTGAGTTATTATGGTTGCGAATCTCATTAGACGAGCTAGGTTTCAGGCAAGGCGGTCCAATGACTCTATACTCTAGTAGCATCTCAGCAACTAAACTTGCCAACAATCCTGTCTATCATGAAAAAGTAAAGCATGTGGAAATCGACTGTCACTTCATCCGGGAAAAAATTGAAAAGTAGGATGTGTTGCTTATTCAAGTTCACACTGTAGATCAATTAGCTGATTTTCTCACCAAGGCTGTCAATAGAGCTAAGCTACATAATGTTGTGTCCAAGCTAGGCATGTTGAACATCTATGCACCTGCTTGAGGGGGCGCGCTATAAGTTAGAGAATAGGACCAATATTTATAATTTATATTATGCTAGGGACCTTGGTGTGAATATAAGGAAACTGAAGGACTATTTTTTAATTTTCAAAAACTATCATTTAATGATATAAGAATGGTCGACCTAATGTATAGCGTAGATCATTCTATTGTTTTCCCCTCAAATTCATTCTCTTTCTTCATCGCTTTCTTCTTTTGCTGTTCGTTGGTTTTTAAGAGGTACTAAATTAAAACCCTAGATCTACTTGAATCTAGGGCTCCAACTATATCTAGGAATCATAGTTTGTGATTAGTATGTTCATTGTAATATTCAAAAAAAAAAAAAAAGAAATTAGTATTTTCCTTGCATATGGACATTGGCAGTGTTTTTAGCTTTTACTGGGAAAAAAAAGACTTTTTCCGCATAGAAAGCGACCTTAGCCATTTTGGCTCACATGCAAATGGAAGTTGAAAACAAAAATCCATCACAAGTAACCATCACAAAGAAAGTAAAGAAATAAAAGTGAGGCACAAGGGTTTTGGTCAGACCAAAGTCCCCAACGTTCTCAAGGAGTGGAGATCTTGGGGGGGTATCCAGATTCCCATCACTTTGAACAATTGCCATTGCAGAGTCTTTGTCAAATGTCAACAATGAAATGCTCTGCAAGAATTTCTCCTGCAACAGAGTATGGGAGATCAGGGTTGATGGTGTTGGACATCCAATGGTAGGTGATCTTCCCACATTTTCCTATGAGGAGATGCAGCAAAGAAGATTTCAGTTGGAAGAGGGGGTTTCCTCTTTTGCAAGAGATGTGGAGATTGAATTGGAGATTTTTCTCAACATCTCAGATGCTGAAATATTAGGGTTGAAGATCGTCTCTCGAGATCTTATCAAGGACATGGCTGTCGAAGGTGGAACTGGAACCCAGCCTCTATACACACGGTGGTGAAGCCGGATCCGGATCTCGATCCATCTGATAGGTTCCATGTCGAATCCCGATCCATCCTTTAGAAAATGGATCTGGACCCAGATACAGCATGAATCCGTCCTAGACTCAACCCTTTTGCAACCTTATTGTGTACGGTTCCAGTTGACCTGATCAATTAGAAAAAAACGAGGTGTGCTTTTTGTTAAATGAGTTACTGGATCTGGATCAATGGATCACAGCCCATGGAAAATAAAGCCCAACTTGTGGGTCAAAACAAATCACACATGTACAGCCATGTATATTTATTCATTGCCTTATTAGGAGATATGATTAGATTAGTGATTAGATTAGAATAGCTGTAATTGCTACAATCTCTGTATCCTATATGGAAACAATATGTCTATATAATGAAAGATCGTGACCCTAAACTGGGATCATCGAATTCACAAGTCTCGGTGAGTCCCTGTCTTTCTTCTTCCTTCTCTTGTTTTGACATGGTATCAGAGCTGTGTCTCTGAGTGAATCCTCTTCATCTTCCAAGCATTGGAAGTTGTCATAGTCTCTAGGAGACTCTCTCAGTATATCGTCTTCATCTTCCAAGCACTGGAAGTCGTCAGATCAAGCTGTGATCAAACGTGGCCCACCACAGATCTGCATCATCACCTCTGGAAGTTGCAACCATTCTGGTCGTCTGCTCCCTCTGGTATTTTTGTACATTTTTTGAGGATTTTTTGCATCTCAGAGGTAGGATCTTTACAACCTCTAGGCAAATCTCAGTTTCTGTAGTATAGTTTCATCACAGCCGTCCAGATTTTTTGATCTGGCTCTGTTTGGCACGAAATCTGGTTTATTGGATGCGAATTTTGATCCTTCATCAGTCTATGACATCTGATTGATCTTTCCATTCAATTTTCCTTGGCTGCACTTCATTCTGCTTCCAGATTTCAGGTCGTCTGGCTTGTTTTTTTTGAAGAAAAATTGTTTTTTTTTTGCTGCTGGTCAATCTGATTAAATCTATTGGAATATTTGGAAGTCCTCTCTGTTTAGCATCTTCTTTCAGTTAGCTTTTGACGATTTGGAGACAATATTTAGCACAGTTGGCCTGTCTTGCATATTATAAAAGGTTGACTACAATGGACAAGCATGATATTGCCCTGATCAAATTTAATGGCAAGAATTATACTTCCTGGTCCTATCAATTTCAAGTCTATCTTGAAGGAAAGGAAATGTAGGGACTTGTCTCAGGATTGGATCCACGCCCTACGGAAGATGAGAAAAAAATACTTTCTTGGAATACAAAGGATGCCAAGATAAAAACCTGGATTCTTGGTTCTGTTGAACCTCAATATATTCTGAACCTCAGACCTTACAAGACCTCCAAGGAGATGTGGGAATTTCTGAAACAAGTATATCACCTCGGGAACTCTGCCCGTCAATACCAACTTGAACTGGAGATTGCTCAGTATTCCCAAGGCACTTCTTCCATCCAGGATTATTATACGGGTTTTCTCAATTTATGAGCAGAATACGATGAAATCAAATACCTCAATGTATCTGCGGCAGCTCTTTCTGAGATTCAATAATTGCAGGCAATTTCTCATAGAGACCAGTTCCTCATGAAACTGCGATCTGAATATGAGATCACTCGTTCAAATCTGATGAGTAGGGTTCCACCTCCATCCCTGAATGAGTGTCTTAATGAACTCTTGCGTGAGGAACAAAGTCAGCTCACTCAGCATGCTCTGAAACAACAATTCTCAGGACACTCTCCTGATGTCGCATATGCTGCCACTGCAAGTCACACCCCTGGTGTCTATCATAGTCAGGGGGGGACCAGTCACCATCCTACTTCTGCTACTAAAGGACAGCCTCCTGTCAAAGATCTCAGCAAAATCCAGTGCTTTGGCTGCAAAAGTTATGGACACTATGCCTCGCAGTATAAGACCAAGTTTTGTAATTACTGCAAATCAAATGGTCATGTTATTGATGAATGCAAAAGGCGGCCTCAAAATCGCACTCCACGAGCATATCATGTCAGCACTGCAGATGCTCCTACTTCCATTGATAGTCCTTCAGCACCAGTCATGCCTTCACCCCCTTCTGCCTCAAGTAATGCTCCTCCGATCACTCCTGAGCTTATCCAACAAATGATCATGAATGCCTTTTCTGCACTTGGCATTTCAGGTAAACACCAATCCTCTTCCTCTATATGGTTTATTGATTCTGGGGCTTCCAATCACATGACCTCTTCCACCACTCATCTCTCTAACATACAACCATATGCTGGAAATCTGTAAGTCCATACTGCTGATGGTCAAAAGCTTCCTATTACAGCTACTGGTGATATCATTCACACATTACCTCTCATCAATGTCTTTCTCTCCCCTCATCTCACTACAAATCTTCTATCTGTTGGACAACTGATTGATGAGAATTGTAATGTTTCCTTTTCTCGTTCTGGTTGTGTTGTGCAGGATCAAGTGTCAGGGACGGTGATCGCGACGGGGCCTAAGTGTGGACGTCTGTTTCCTATTGTTCTGCCTTCATCTCAAAATAAACAAATTTCTGCTTTTTCTTGTTCTTCTTCTCAAGATGTGTGGAGGCTCTGGCATAATAGATTAGGCCATCCTCATTCAAAATTGTTATCTTTCATGTTAAATTCTGGTATTATTAATGAAAATAAAAATTCTTTTCGTCACATTTCTGATGAGTGTTCTGTTTGCAAACTTGGAAAAAGCAAAGTCCTTCCTTTTCCTTCCAGCTCTACTATGGCTTCAAATTTGTTTTGACATTATTCATAGTGATGTCTGGGGGATTACTCCTGTAATCTCTCATACACATTTCAAATATTTTGTCACTTTTATTGACGATCATAGTCGATTCACATGGGTCTATTTCTTGCATTCCAAATCGGAAGTCTTTGATGTTTTCCAAAAATTTATGGCTTATGTTGAAAATCAGTTTTCTACTCGCATAAAAATTCTCCGATCCGACTCCGGAGGGGAATATATGTCCCATCAGTTTCAAACCTTTTTACAAGCACACGGGATTTTATCACAGCGCTCTTGCCCTTACACTCCTCAACAGAATGGAGTTGCTGAACGGAAAAACAGACATCTCCTTGATACTGTTCGTTCCCTTCTCTTAACATCTTCTGTTCCGGCAAAATTTTGGCCCGAAACCTTAGCCACTGCGGTTCACTTAATCAATCGCTTGCCCTCTCCTCGCCTTGCCAATCAAACCCCATACTTTCGTCTATTTCATACAGATCCTACTTATACCCACTTGCGTATATATGGATGTGTGTTTTGTCCATCTTCCTCCTACTGAACGAACCAAATTAACTGCTCAATCAGTTCAATGTGCGTTTCTGGGCTATGCTTCTCACCAAAAAGGATATATCTGCTATGATCCTGTACTCAACCGTCTTCGCATCTCCCGTAATGTCACTTTTTTTTAAAATCAATTGTTTTTTTCACACCATTCCTCGCCTTTACCTTCCTTTTCTCATCTACCTGCTTTTTCTGATACAATTTCATCTCCACTCATTGTCTATGAACGGCGTCGTCACAAGGATGCTCCATTACTGCTGCCCCCTCTGGATCCCTCGCCGGCACCTGATCTGGCCCCCACTACATCACATACTGCCTCCCCTCCAGTTCCACTTCGACGATCTACTCGTCTTTCCAAGCCTCCGGAAAAATATGGGTTTACTCACACCTCCTTGCTTGCTACCCTCTCTTCTATTGCTATTCCTACTTCTTACTCACAGGCAGCGAAGCATGACTGTTGGCAAAGGCTATGCAAGAAGAATTAGATGCGCTGCAGGATAATCATACCTGGGATATTGTTCCATGTCCCACATCTGCCAAACCTATCGGCTGCAAATGGGTTTTTTCAGTCAAACTCAAGGCTGACGGCTCGTTGGATCGTTATAAAGCACGGTTAGTAGCATTGGGCAACCGTCAGGAATATGGCATAGATTATGAAGAAACATTTGCTCCGGTTGCCAAAATGACAACCATCCGTACTGCTCTTGCCCTTGTTGCTTCTCACTCATGGCCTCTTTACCAATTTGATGTCAAGAATGCCTTCCTTCATAGTGATCTCAAGGAAGAAGTCTATATGCGCCTTCCCCAAGGAACTCCGGGTGCCTCGGCTGGAGATTGTGCGAGCTTACGACGCTCTCTCTATGGTCTTAAGCAAGCTCCGCGCGCTTGGTTTGCAAAATTTCGGGATGCTCTCCTTCATCTTCAGTTTACTCAGAGTGCCTCTGATCCTTCTATGTTTCTTCATCGCTCCTCCAATGGGATTACTGTTCTCTTGGTTTACGTGGATGATATTATCATATCTGGGACAGACTCTGGCATGATCACCCACCTACAGGCATCCTTACATGAATCTTTTCATATGAAAGATTTAGGCCCACTCACATACTTCTTAGGCCTTGAGGTTCACCAGTCAGAGAAAGGTCTCATCCTCGATCAACACAAATATGCTTTGGACCTCATTGAGATGGCTGGTCTTCAAAATTCGACTCCTGTTGACACACCTGTTGAGGCCAATCTTCAGCTCACACTAGATTCGGGTGATCTTCTTCCTGATGCCACACTGTATCATCGTTTAGTCGGCAGCTTGATCTACTTGACTATCACTAGGCCTGATATCTCCTATGCGGTGAACCTAGTTAGTCAGTTCATGTCTCAACCACGCCATCTTCATCTTGTTGCCGTTCGACGCATTCTTCGGTATGTTCTACATACACCATCTCGTGGCCTTTTCTTTCCCATAGGCAATTCGACTTCTCTCATTGCTTACTCAGATTCTGACTGGGCGGGTTGCCCTAATAGTCGACGGTCTACCACGGGCTGGTGCATGTTCTTGGGTGACTCGTTGATCTCATGGAAGTATAAGAAACAAGATAAAGTCTCCAAATCATCCACAGAAGCAGAATATCGTGCTATGTCTGCCGCCACCTCTGAAATTGTCTGGCTTTGAGGTCTTCTCTCTGAGCTTGGATCTCCTCAATCTGGTCCTACACCTCTATATGCCGACAACACAATTGCCATCAGGATTACTGAAAATCCTGTCTTCCATAAACGCACCAAACATATTGAAGTTGCTTGTCATTACATACGTGATGAATTTGTGCGTGAAGCTATTACTCTCCCTCATGTTCCTACCGGACTTCAAATTGCAGATATATTTACTAAAGGACTTCCTCGGCCACGGCACCAATTCTTAGTTGGCAAATTGATGCTGGTTGATTCACCCACATCAATTTGAGGGGGGGTGTTAAATGAGTTACTGGATCTGGATCAATGGATCACAGCCCATGGAAAATAAAGCCCAACTTGTGAGTCAAAACAAATCACACGTGTACAGCCATGTATATTTATTCATTGCCTTATTAGGAGATATGATTAGATTAGTGATTAGATTAGAATAGCTGTAATTGCTACAATCTCTATATCCTATATGGAAACAATGTCTATTTAATGAAAGATCGTGACCCTAAACTGGGATCATCAAATTCACAAGTCTCTGTGAGTCCCTGTCTTTCTTCTTCCTTCTCTTGTTTTGACACTTTTGATATGGAACAGCACTCCCAGTCTTGTTTTTCCTTCATTTTATAATGGAAGATTTTGTTTACCGATTAAAAAGGCAAAAATAAAAAAAAAAATTATAACAGCAAGTCACATAGTAGGTTTCCATGAACTGAAACATAAACAGTAAAATATATTGCTAGATTCAAGCAAGTACAAAAGCCAGCCACATAGAGATGGGGTAAGGCTCTGATGATGATACTTACTTAAATGAACTTGTGAACTAATTATGAACCGTATACCGTTCGTGAACTAATTATGAACCATATCAAGTTTCTGAATTGAGGTACTGTCATTATCAAGCTGTAACTATTCAATAAAAAAAGGTCTTCTTATTATTCCAGTGACTCTTTTAATGCACATTTACAACAGTTAACAGTGCAATTAGGACAACACATTAAAATTGTGTGGAGGGAAATACATGGAAGTATCTCAAAATCATGTCAAAACATTACTGATCTTGCAGATCACAGCATTTTGCGATGGGATTCGTGGAAGGACAAATCATCCGGTCAAGTAATTAACTAACACGTCCAAAATACGAGTGGATCAATAAGCACTCCCTTATCAATCTGCACCTTGGAGGAACTAGATTCACTTGGTCCAATCACCAATATTCTCCTGCTATGTCACATTTGGACAGATTCCTCCTCTCCTGTGATTGGCTTGAGCTTTTTTCCAGAAGCCTGTCAATCTGCTCTTCCAAACCTCACCTCTGATCTTTGCCCAATCCTTCTCAACAATGATCTTTGCCCAATCCTTCTCGACACTAAGTGTGATAGATGGGGCCCAGCTCCATTTCGATTCGAATTAATGTGGCTAGAGGAGAAAATTTTCTCTGGTCTTACTAGAAGGTGGTGGCTGGATTCTAATGTGGGGGGTTGGCTGGCTTCAGATTAGCCTCCAAACTCAAAAACCTGAAAGTCGAAATAAAGGAGTGGATCCAGCATAACTTCGGTGATGTGAAAGCGGCTAAAGCTGAAATTTTGGAAGAAATTCAAAGTCTGGATATTCAGGAAGAATCACAATCTCTTTCCGAGAACCAGATTTCCAGAAGATTAATTTTGAAAGAGAAATTCGCAGTCAAGGTTAGGGAGGAAGAAATCAAATGGAAGCAATGATCTAGGTGCAGGTGGCTTAAAGAGGGGGGCAAAAACACCAAATTCTTCCATAGTTTGGCTCCGAACAGAGTGAGAAACAGGATATCATATCTATTAGATGGGAATAGAAGACTGGATGATCGAGCAGACATCACAAACCACATTGTTGAGTTCTTCACAGGCCTATATTCTAAAGAGGATTGGGCAAGACCCCATCTTGACAACTTGTCCCTCAATAGTCTTAGTGTTGAAAAAGCAACTTGGTTGGAAAGAAACTTTGAAGAAGAGGAAGTGCGTTCAACAGTTTTTGACCTCGGGGGAGACAAAGCGCCGGGTCTAGATGGTTTTCCGATAGCTTTCTTTCAGCGCTTTTGGGACATCACCAAGGTAGACATTATGGACTTCTATAGGGAGTTCCATCAAAGGGGCAAGATTTCTAAGAACATCGGAGCTTCCTTCATTGCTCTAATCCCCAAGAATTAGGGTGCAGAACATATCAAGGATTTCAGACCAATCAGTCTGATAGGCAGTATATACAAAATTTAGGCTAAAGTCTTGGCTAGTAGACTGCAAAAAGATTTGGCATCCATTATATCTCAGTCACAAGCGGCTTTTGTGCAAGGGAGGCAGATCTTAGATTTGCAAAAGGCCTATGATAGAGTCAATTGGAGTTTCCTTTCCTACTTGTTGACGAGAATGGGCTTCGGGGCTAGGTGGCACAGTTGGATTCAAGAGTGTGTATCCTCCGCAACATACTCAATCCTCATTAAAGGAACACCCAAGGGCTTCTTTCAAGTTAAAAGGGGTTTCCGACAAGGTGATCCCCTCTCTCCCTTTATATTCTAAATTGTTGCTGAAGCTCTTAGTAGAATGATCTCTGTGGCAAGCAAAGCAAATCTTATCACAGGCTTCAAACCGGCGGTCAACAGTCCAACAATAATCACCTTCAGTTTGCGGACGACAATATTATATTCTGTGATGCAAAGGAGGAGCAAATCAAGAATGTGGTGACCATCATGAGATGCTTTGAAGCAATTTCGGGTCTTATGGTGAATTTTTTTTTTTTAAGTGAGCTCATTGGCATTTTTGTGGAGGATCACACGCTTCAGGGTCTTGCTAGTATGAACTGCAAGGTCGCTTCGCTTCCCTCGTCTTATCTGAGCTTGTTGCTATGCCTTGGAAGTGTACCTAAATCAGTATGTAACCCAATTCTGGAAAGGGTGGAACAAAAGTAGCCTCCTGGAAAGTGAAATATCTATCTTTTGGGGGTAGAATTACGCTAATCAAGGCAGCCTTAGCCAACTTGCCCTTGTAGTTCATGTCTATCTTCAAATGTCCAGCTTCAGTTATCAAATGCATAGAGAAACTGCAGAGGGATTTCTTGTGGCAAGGAAAAAGTAACAAGAAGAAGTACCACCTGGTCAATTGGAATTTTGTTTGCAAGCCAAAAAGGGAGGGTGGTCTGGTTTTTAGGCCACTGGTCCAAATGAATAGAGCTCTCTTGGGGAAATGGTTGTGGAAGATAGGGGAGCATTCTAATTGTCTTTGGAGGCAGCTTATCATGGCCAAATACAGAGTGAAGAGAAACGGCTGGGAGGTCTCAGAGCCGTCATACCGATTCTCTGGTATTTGGAGAGGCTTTATCTCGGTTAGGGACCTCTTTGCAGCTAATGTTAAATACAAGATTGCCTCAGGGGAAGATGTCTTTTTTTGGCTGGATGTCTGGGTGGGGGACAAACCTCTTGCGGAGGAGTTCAATTCTCTCTTCAGATGCGCCTCTAACCAAATTAGCCAAAGTCAGAGATTACATGGAAAAGATAAATAACAATATTGTTGGACCCCGATTTTCAACAGATACTTACGAGAAGACGAGGATAGAGAGCTTATGCGACTCCTAGGAGATTTGAATCAGGTTCTGGTTCCAAAAGAGGGGCCTGATTGCAAGATCTGGGTTCCCTCCAAAGAAGGGGTTTTCTCAGTCCATCCTTCTTTTTGGCCATGACCACTGCTTCTACCACTCACTGCCACTACAACTTTCTTTGGAAATCAAAGGTAGGTACCCACAAGAGTATTGGCCTTTGCTTGGCAGTTGCTTCGAGGCAGTATCCTTACCTTCAATAATCTCTGCCGTCATAAAGTGATAGTGGTTAACGCCTGCCCCCTTTGTTTGTCAGCTGAAGAATCAATCGACCACCTTCTTCTGTGCTGCCCAAGAGCGAATGAAATTTGGAATTCACTCTTCCAGTCTTTTGATCTGTCCTTGGTTCTCCCTTCATCCATTCACGACCTCTTCAGAGCATCGAAGTTTGTGTTTGGTTCCCACAAAAGAAGACTGCTATGGCGCGCTTCTTTTTTGGCAACCATGTGGGCTATTTGGAAAGAAAGGAACTCGAGATGTTTCCAAGGAAAATCTTCTACACCAGCCGTTGTTATTTCCAGGTCTAGACTTATGGTTGCTTCTTGGGTGTCTATTCTTCAGGAGTTCGGGGGACTGCCTATAGACACTATCATTCGTAATTGGAGGGAGGTGATTTCTTAATTTTTCTTGGTGGATTTGGTCGCCTTTTTGTATATTGCTCTCTGGTTAGGCTTGGTTTGTAGTTCTTTTTTTTTTTCTTTGTTTGTTGTGGTATTCTTCATTGCTTTCTAGTATATCTCTTTTGTACTGTTTAGCCTTTGATTAATACAAGTTCACATTCAAAAAAAAAAGGACTAAAAGGTCCAAAAAACACATTTGGCATATCTATGATATCAAAACAAAAGTAGTATCAGATAGAATGATGAATGAGATGCTACCAAATAACTGACATTAAATTTGCGTGTGGAGATAAGTACATGGAAGTATCTCAAAATCATGTCAAAGCATTACTGATCTTGCAGATCACACCATTTTGCAACAGGGTTCATGGAAGGACAAATCATCCAGTCAAGTAACTAGCTAACAGGTCCAAAATACAAATTTGTGATAGCTATGATTTCAAAATAAAAATAGAATCAGATAGAATTATGAATGAGATGCTACATGACTGATAAGAAAAATGCTAGTAAAATGCACAAATAGAGCATACCCAAGCCGTTTCTTTGATTCTTGCTCATTATCCTTATCTTTGCTTCTGTCGCGATCCTTAGCTTTCTCTGTCTCTCTGTCCCTGTCCCAATCAATATCATGATCTTTGTCCCAATCTCTATCTCGGCTACGATTGCGCTCTTGATCAATTTCCTCCCTATCACGATCTCGATCAAGGACGCGATCTCTAGAACGATCACGATCATGTCCATGCTCATATTCTCTTTCTCGATCCCGATCGCGGTCTCGTGAGCGATCATTGATTCGATCCCGATAACGGTCTCTACCACGATCTTGATCCCTTTCTCTCTCTTTACCCTTATCCCAGTCCGATTCCCTTTCAAAATCTCGATGAAAATTTTCACGATGAAAATTTGGCCTTCCACCTCTTGTCCGCACTTCATTCACTCTTACAACTCTCCCGCCGATAGTCTAACAAGTGGGACAAGGTTAGAACATAACATGGGTGACAAAATCCAATTTCTGCATTCTCGTATATACTAGGAAAAAAAAAACTAGCAATGACAATTGCAAGGAATACATGATTCTCAAGCCAAGCTATTGCACGGTATCCTATGGATTGAGTTATTACAAGTGAGTCCCACAATTTGGTGATCCAAACTGTTGATGACCATTACTCTGGAAAGCCACAAGATCGGTGGGACATACAAAAATATCTCATCTAATCCAAAAAATTCTCACCCGTCAACCAAAAAACTCCAAATTGAAATATTTAAAGTAAAATAAGTACATCATTGATTCCTTTGAACATGTCAATTGTGAAAATACATCCACCATGACCATGATATATATCTCATATCTATAATATAATAAATTGATTAATTTCTTTATTTATCAATAATATTATGCTTTCCTTTCATTAGATTAATGGTGTTTTATTACTTAATGCACATGACCAATACATATGACATAATGGTTCATAAATTGAACCAGGTCCCATTAGTATATTAGATGTGATATATGTGTATGGATGAAATCCATATACGGGAGATGTGTCACCAATCTTATATTTAAATATCTTCATAGCCAGTGATGAGACCAGGCATCTCATCTGATAAGGTTGCAGCACTTTGATCACTATAAGATAGTGTAACTTGTCTCGATCATCAGAATGTAAGATTCTGGATCACGGTGCCAGTACATTGGATGTATTGAAGGACCATGAGAAGCACCTTATGGAACACTGTCTCGGTTTTAAGGTCTACTCTCATAATTCCCTAACAATAGGCTCTCAATCCTGAGACATTGATGAACTCAAGTTTCTATCTATTCATATGTTTTGAGTCACCAATGAGTGAGGCCAACTGTAGCTCAACACCTCAGTGTCTTGGGTACGTGGTAGTAGGACTGTGGGAACATCCAATGGTCAAGATGGAATTTATCTATATTATCCCCTTGTGCCAATTAATGGATTTGTCATTAGTAAGTACGCACCCATCTCAATTAAGAGTTAATTGGATGGTACTAATGATCACTGTGCTTAATTGGGGCTCAAGGATAATAAGATGTGGAACCGAGATTGGAAGGGACAGCTTTGATCCAATTGACCCATGGATATTGATAGAGGGGCCTACTTGTGGTAATTGGGAAGTTTAGGGTCTTCATTGTAATTTATTCCTAAGACTGGAGTGCAATTGCATTTATATAGTGGTGTTATTTGCAATTAACTGTGGGCCCGGATTGCACATGAGATGTAGGGTCGCGGTGTCCCAGTTGGAGCCAGCTTTCTATGGAATCCCTAGTGGTCCCCACGCTAGCCCAAGTTATTAGAAAAATACTAATCCTACTTAAACTCTAAAAGGAAGGAATTAGAAAGTTACTATTTCTATTTGAAGTAGGACATATAATAGTGGTAATAGTAAGTTACTAATTATTGTGGATAGTAATTATAAAAGGAGAAAGTTACTAATTGTTTAGTAAGTAGGACTTCTAGTTAATTAGTAAGAAGAGGAGTTGCAAAAGGGCTATAAAAGGGGAAGCACTCCCCATGCAAGTCCACCATAAGGAGAAGACGTCAAGCCCTCTTTTGTGCAACAGTTGCACATCTCTCTCTCATCCCTTTCTCTTCTAGTTCCTTGAAGTTTCTAGTTGGGTTTTCTCTTGAAGTTTCTGTAAGACCCCGACTCGAGTGACCTCAATTAGTACTAATTAAGTCGTGTGTTAGTTCTAAGTGTGATCAACAAATTTTGGTTAAGTTGGGAATAGAATAGTTTTTTATATAGGTTTGGGGAATTTTGAGTGCCTTTGTGGTTAGTGGGACCCTTTGGGGGTTCCTTTTTGTGACTTTGGGTGTAATTGGGGGATTATTCGAAATTCCAATATTTGTATTCCAATCCCATTTTACTCATCTCATTAATCCCTACGATTTTCATGTTGATCCCGTTTCCGTTCGAGACCCTGAAACCCGACTTTTCTAATATCAGGGGCAAAACATTCTTTTTACACTAAATCTGTACCCAAAATTTGACATCCCCGAAACCCTCAAAACATATACTTTTTGGAAACTAGATATTTCGGCGATCGTTTTTCCCTTCTTCGTGCCGAAAGTCATGATTTCAGCCCAAAGAGATTTCAAAAAGTGGAGCCCACTCTCTACTTATATAAAAGGATAACCCTCCTTCTCTTTTCCTTTTCCAGTTCAAAACCTCAACCATCTAGGGTTTTCTCCCCTTTCTTCTTCCTCTAGCATTCCCATCCCTAAATCACCTCCAACCTTGCACATATTGAGAAATGGAGATCATCATTCTCTTCCTCTCCTTGAAAGCTTCTTCTTGATATCATTTGTGGAGGAAACTACTCATCTCAAGATCCCCTTTGAACTACACTTGTCCATTTGAAGACTCTCCAAGTAAGCTTCCTCTCTAACCTTCTAGATATGTGCTCTTCTAGTCTTAGGGAAGCTCCATTTTCATTATTGGAAACTTCTTCCCCATTCATTGTTCTGGCCCTTTTAGGGTTTGTTTTGGGGGTTTTTGTTTGTAGCCTAGGATCTAGTCTTGGAGGAGCGATTAGAGCTTGTTTTGGCTAACCTTGGACCTACAGCAAGTGGATGATTTGATATTTTGAGCATTAAATAGCTTTTATGAGAAATATGTTGATTCTGTTATTTCTACTCTCGTTATTCTTTACTTACATTGATTTGAAATTAATGCTCATAAATAAGTCCTGTGAATTGTGTAACTTTTGGAAACATTGCATTTATAGCCTTTCATTTATTACTTATTTGTGGTATAAATGAATCCTTGTGATTGTGGATTTTCTCTCCTCCTCTTTTGTGGTTGAATGTGATTGAGAAGAAGATGTTTGGATTTAGATGTTTATTGAAGTTTTGATGGTTGTTACTGGGAGGCAAGGAGGCATTTGTTGCAGGAAAAATGTGTTGGAGGAGAAGGAGAAGGCGGCCAGGATGGCCTTTTTCGAGCAGCAGAATTTGAATGCTCGCTCGAGCAGACTCATCTGACTGCAGCTCGGGCAGCAGAATGAGTCGGCTTGTCCTGTCCGGTTACATACTTGCACTTGAGGTATTTTATTCATGTCTTGATTTCTGTTGCTTGACCTATGAGTCGGCACCACTAAGCTTGGATGACCTCACCGGTTTGATCAACCGACTTGGAGATCCCCCTCTCATCCCGCCAGCCGCAGTTTGGATCCCGCTACCCGGTTATTACCGTGGCAGTTTGGATCCTGCTACCCGATTATTACCGTGGTCTTGTCCTGATACCCCGAATTGCTACCATAGTTCCTAATACCCCGGATTGCTACCGTAGTTCCTGATGCCCGGCTCGCTACCGTGGCCATGTCCCGTATATTATATGTAAATGTATATTTCGTTGAATCTCCTCACCTCGCGTGACTGAGATCAACTCCCTGATATGCTCTTGTCACTTCGGTGATAGAGGACTTAGCTTCATGTGGTTGCCATCTTGCTTGTTTCCCGATTCCTTGGTTACCCTTACATGTTTTATACTACATATATGTTTTTCATTAAATGATTCATTTCTTTTATGAAAGTTATTATTTAAACAGGTTTAATTGTTTTCCGAGGTAAATTTAATTATTGTTTTATACTACATGGATCTAACGGAGGACATGGCCCTAAATAGATTTTATTGGCGTCGTCAAATCCATATAGCCGACCCAGTGGAAAAAGGCTTGGTTTGGTTTGGTTTGTTATATATTTCCACCCACCTGCCAAACCGTCGTGTTTGACCCACTTTTTGGTACTCCGGTCCAGACGTTGGTTTCCCCGAGGAGGAGCATGAGGAGGCGGTCGGTGAACCGCAGCGTTTAGTGGAGTAGCGTGCCGATGATGTCGTCTAGACATCCGGCTGTCTGAGTTGCGTAACATTTTGGGTTGTTGATAACCATTCTTTTGGGAGTCTATATTTTGTTTTTATTGACCTTTGTTGGCCTCTATTTGCAAAATGTAATTAAATGATCTTTTGTTTAAACTTTAACCTTACTTTTGGAAAGTGCTAATGATCATTGCTCATTCTGATACTTGTTATTCATGTGTTATCAGTCTTGTCATTTTGAGAATGATATTGTGAATTTGATTTGCTACACGTTTCCGCACCTAACCAAAAATATATTGTGTTGTTGTGATACCCTCACCACGGACACCTGTGGGAAATCACGTGCACAGGTAGTATCTTAGTTTTCTTGACCCATGTACGCATTGTATATTCTATGGCACTAACCATATCATTCATTTATTTGTACAATTATCATTCATCATCACCCATCTATCAATATGAGTCCCGATCCCGGATTAGGCCCGCCGGCTAGGTCCGGGGTCGCAACAGACTGGTATCAGAGCGAGACGTGTTTCGGGCAATTAAAAGAAACTAGAAATCCTAAGGACGTGGCGAGGATTCGTTAGACTTTTCGTTAGCTAGAAGCGGGTGAGCAATGTGTGACCCTTTATTTGATTATTATGTGTTAACAAGTTGTTTTGCAGCACTATGCCACCTCGCAAGAGACCGATAAATGGCAATCCCACCACGAGTAACAGTGAACATACAGGGCCAGTTGAGGATAATTCTAGAAAACACAATGTAAAACCAGTTTCAACAAATGATGCAAACCATGCTTGATCAGCAGCGTCAGGCAAATGAAAACCAAGCTAGATTGCAAGAACAAATACTAAAGATAGATGAAGACCATGCCGGAGAATTGGCAGAGATGCAGAGGCAGTTGTTAGAGGTGTTACAAACGAGACCTGAACCGATTCAACCTCAACCCACAATTGTCATCAACCAGATGGAACATGACCCGAATGCCTTATTTAAGCGGTTTTGGAAAAGTGGTCCAAAAGATTTTGTTGGGACAGAAGATCCTCCGACTGCAGACGATTGGTTAGAGCATTCCGAGAACTTCTTTGAAGTCTTCTAATGCACGGGGGCTGAAAGAGTAAAACTTGCAGCATCACTCTTTACCGGGTTAGCTGATATTTGGTGGAAGACAGTCAGAGATGAGTACAGAACTATGGCAGATGCAGTGGCTTGGGCAAACTTCAAAAAACAGTTTGGGGACAAATATATACCCACTCATGTCAAGAGACAAAAGGCAATGGAGTTCCAGCAACTTGTACAAGGGAACATGACGGTTCTCGAATACCTCACTAAGTTCGAGAAATTGTCTAGATATGCTCCAAAGTTAGTGGACACAGTTGAGAAAAAGATTGCTAAGTTCCTCGAAGGACTCAATCCCATCATTGAAAGAGATGCTACAGGAGTAGTGCCACCTGCCACCTTCGAAGAAGCGGTCAATAGAGCCTACAAGTTTGAGAATTTTCACCTCAAAATCCTCAGAGTTCAAGGAAAGGGGCAAGCTCATCAGCAGAACTACCCGCAGAGGAACCAGCAGCATAAGAGGCACAGGCCAGAACAAAATGCTCAAAATCAGACAGTTTGTATTCACTGTGGAAAGAATCATGAGAGTACCCAGTGTCGTACCGTTTCAGGAGCATGCTTTAGATGTGGGTCAATGAACCATCAGATGAGAGACTATTCAAGACAGAACAGGCAGAATCAACAACAGCAGAGAGCACAGCGTCCAGCACCACCACAGAATGCAATGGTTTTCCAAACTCAGGCAAGGCCACTTCAGCAACAGGCACCACCGCAACAGTATAGACCTCAGCAGCAACAGTAGGCCCGTCAGCAAGGATAACATCAAAATCAGCATCCACCACAACAAAATAGAAATGTCCCTCAAGGCAGGCAGCAGCAGGCTCCTATCAGGCCACAACAGCGAGGACAAGTTTATGCAGTCAATAGAGCTGATGCAGAAGCAGCAGGAAATATAGTGAAAGGTACACTCCTCGTTTATGGTATTAAAGCTGGGATTTTATTTGACCCTGGCTCTACATACTTGTTTTTATCACATGCATTTTCTAAGCTGATCGATGTGCACGCTAGGGAACTTGACTATATTTTGACTATGGAAACTCCAGTAGGTAAACAAGTTATTTGTATAACCTTTTATCCTAGTCGCACAATTCAGATAAGAGAAGTTATATTACCCGCAGACCTTATTCTGTTGGAGATGCATGATTTCGACGTCATCCTAGGGTTGGATTGGCTGGCAGGGTACCATGCCACAATGGATTGTTTCCATAAGACCCTCATCTTCAAATTAGATGAGACACCAGCTGGAGTGTTGTTTCAGGGAGAGAGGAGGAATCCTCATGCAGGGTTTCTCTCAGTGTTGAAAGCTGATAGACTTTTAAAAAGTGGATGTGAAACCTATTTGGCGTTTATTGCGGAGGATAAACGGTCCCAAGGGGTGGAGGAGATCCCTATTGTTTGGGAATTCCCGGATGTGTTTCCGGAGGAGATCCTAGGATTACCACCCATAAGAGAAATCGATTTCACTATTGAGTTATTACCAGGGACAGCTCCGATATCTATTGCACCTTATCGGATGGCTCCAGCGGAATTGGGAGAATTGAAGATACAATTACAAGAATTATTGGACAAAGGTTTTGTAGAACCTAGCATTTCGCCATGGGGAGCTACAGTTTTGTTTGTTAAGAAGAAAGATGGTTCCATGAGGATGTGCATTGATTACCGAAGGTTGAACCAAGTGACCATCAAAAACAAATATCCATTGCCAAGGATAGATGAACTATTTGATCATTTGTAAGGCACCTCGTATTTTTCAAAGATTGACTCGAGATCCGGTTACCACCAGCTGAGAGTCAGAATCAAATGTGTTGAAAACAGCTTTCCAGACAAGGTATGGCCACTATGAGTTTCTAGTGATGCCATTTGGGTTGACAAATGCACCGGCAATATTCATGGCATTAATGAACAAGATATTTGCTCAGTATCTAAATCAATTTGTAATGGTGTTTATTGATGAAATTTTGGTGTACTCCAAGACCAAGGAAGAACATGAAGAACACTTGAGGATAGCACTGCAACTTTTGAGAGAAAACCACCTGTATGCAAAGCTCAACAAGTGTAAATTTTGGCTGGAACAAGTAGCATTTTTTAGGCACATCATTCCAAAAGAAGGATTGTCGGTAGATCCGTACAAGATTGAGGCAGTAGTGAAGTGGGAAAGACCGAAGAATGTGCCAGAAATCAGAAGTTTTCTGGGATTAGCAGGATATTACCGGAGGTTTGTGCAAGGATTTTCGTCGATTGCATCACCATTGACGAAGTTGACAAGGAAAAATGTGCCTTATGTATGGATAGATCAGTGTGAAGCTAGTTTCCAAGAGCTGAAAAAGAGATTGACTACCGCACCGGTCCTTACTTTACCATCCAGAAGCGGCGGTTTTACTATTTTTACCAATGCTTCGAATGTTGGACTTGGATGTGTGTTGATGCAAGAAGGAAAAGTCGTTGCTTATGGATCCCGACAATTGAAAGACCACGAGAAGAACTATGCAACCCATGATCTTAAGTTGGCAACGGTCGTCTTTGCACTGAAAATGTGGAGACATTACCTCTATAGAGAGAAGTTTGAAGTCCACTCCGATCACCGCAGTCTACAGTACTTGCTTTCTCAGAACGAACTGAACATGAGACAGAGGAGATGGATGGAATACATCAAGGATTATGATTTTCCAATAAGTATCACTCATGGAAAGCAAATGTAGTTGCCGATGCCTTGAGCAGAAAATCAGTAGGCTTGGCAAATCATAGTGGCACTCGCATCTTTGAACAGTTCGAAGAGCTGAGAATAGATCTACAGCCACTGAAGAAGGGCGTGATGTTAGCCAACATGTCAGTGTCTGAACCTTCTTTCATTCAGAAGATCAAGGATAGCCAATTGCAAGATCCAGAGTTGGCCAAAATTTCATAACATATAGCAGAACGTCCTGACTTTCGTATTGTTGATGGAGTTTTATACTACCGTGACCGTCTGTGTGCCCAACATTGAAAATTTGAGGAACGACATCATGACCGAAGCTCCCGGTACAAAGTATTCCATGCACCCAAGCAATACGAAGATATATCAGAACTTGAAAGGCAGATTTTAGTGGAACAATATGAAGAGGGAGATTACAGCGTTCGTCTCCCGATGTATGACCTATCGGTTGATAAAAGGCAGAGCACCAGAAGCCTCCAGGGTTGTTACAACCGTTAGAGATCCCGGAATGGAAATGAGAACACATTATTATGGATTTTATTTCAAGATTACCGAGGACCAGCAGAGGTAACAATGTAATATGGGTCAATGTAGACCGTCTCACCAAATCAGCCCACTTCATTCCTATGAGAACAGGGAAGAAGCGGCATATGTTACCCTTGGCAGAGTTGTTTGTCAACGAGATTGTCAGTCGGCATGGACAGCCAGATTCTATCACGTCTGACAGAGACAGCCGTCTCGAGATTCTGGAAGACACTACATAAGTCTATGGGTACGAAGTTACAATTCAGTACAGCTTATCATCACCAAACAGATGGCCAGTCAGAGAGGACAATTCAGGCCCTTAAGGATATGCTCCGTGCTTGTGTATTAGACTTCAAGACTCAATGGGATGAGACTCTACCTTTGTGTGAGTTCGCTTACAACAACAGTTACCATTCGAGCATTGGAATGGCGCCTTTCGAGGCCTTGTATGGTAGAAGGTGTAGGACACCTGTTTGTTGGGAAGATGTTGGCACCCGCAGTTTCCATGGGCCAGCCATTGTGAGTGAAACCAGTGATAAGGTCAAGTTGATCTAAGAACGTCTGAAAGTAGCCCGGAATAGACAGAAAAGTTATGCAGGCTCTCATAGAAGGGACTTACAGTTCAAAGAAGGAGACAAGGTTTTCTTGAAGGTATCACCGACTAGAGGAACTTTGAGATTTGGGCAAAAAGGCAAGCTATCACGGAGATACATTGAACCTTATGACATTGTGAGTAAGATTGGTGATATGGCTTATAGATTAGCCTTACCACCCGAACTTTCCGGCATTCACAACATCTTCCATGTGTCTATATTGAAGAAGTATGTCCCCGATTCCCCACATGTACTCCGGCACGAACCTTTGGAAATGAGAGAAGATGCCACTTATGTTGAGAAGCCTATTCAAATCATCAGCACGAAGGAACAAGAATTGAGGACAAGGACTATTCATTGGGTAAAAGTACTTTGGGAGAATCATGGACCGAAAGAAGATATGTGAGAAATACGAGATCAAGTGCAGAAGAAGTATCTGCATCTACTACCTGAAGTGAGTTTTATGTTTCTTTTGGAGGACCAAATGCCCTAAGGGGTAGAGGATGTAAGACCCCGACCCGAGTGACCTCAATTAGTACTAATTAAGTCATGTGTTAGTTCTAAGCGTGATTAACGAATTTTGGTTAAGTTGGGAATAGAATAGCTTTTGATATAGGTTTGGGGAATTTTGAGTGCCTTTGTGGTTAGTGGGACCCTTTGGGGGTTCCTTTTTGTGACTTTGTGTGTAATTGGGGGATTATTCGAAATTCCAATATTTGTATTCCAATCCTGTTTTACTCATCTCGTTAATCCCTACGATTTTCATGTTTATCCCGTTTCCGTTCGAGACCCTGAAACCCGACTTTTCTAATATCAGTGGCCAAACATTCTTTTTACACTAAATCTGTACCCAAAATTAGACATCCCCAAAACCCTCGAAATATATACTTTTTGGAAACTAGATATTTCGGCAATCGTTTTTCCCTTCTTCGTCGAACTCATTCGAGGTCCCGAAAGTCATGATTTCAGCCCAAAGAGATTTCTAAAAGTGGAGCCCAATCTCTACTTGTATAAAAGGATAACCCTCCTTCTCCTTTCCTTTTCCAGCTCAAAACTTCAACCACCTAGGGTTTTCTCCCCTTTCTTCTTCCTCTAGCATTCCCATCCCTAAATCACCTCCAACCTTGCACAAATTGAGAAGTGGAGATCATCATTCTCTTCCTCTCCTTGAAAGCTTCTTCTTGATATCATTTGTGGAGGAAACTACTCATCTCAAGATCCCCTTTGAACTACACTTGTCTATTTGAAGACTCTCCAAGTAAGCTTCCTCTCTAACCTTCTAGATATGTGCTCTTTTAGTCTTAGGGAAGCTCCATTTTCATTATTGGAAACTTCTTCTTCCCCATTCATTGTTTTGACCCTTTTAGGGTTTGTTTTGGGGGTTTTTGTTTGTAGCCTTGGATCTTGTCTTGGAGGAGTGAATAGAGCTTGTTTTGGCTAAGCATGGACCTAAGGCAAGTGGATGATTTGATATTTTGAGCATTAAATAGCTTTTATGAGAAATATGTTGATTTTGTTATTTCTACTCTTGTTATTCTTGACTTACATTGATTTGAAATTAATGCTCATAAATAAGTCTTGTGGATGTGTAACGTTTGGAAACATTGCATTTATAGCCTTTCATTTATTACTTATTTGTGGTACAAATGAATCCTTGTGATTGTGGATTTTCTCTCCTCTTTTGTGGTTGAATGTGATTGAGAAGAAGATGTTTGGATTTAGATGTTTATTGAAGTTTTGATGGTTGTTATTGGGAAGCAAGGAGGCCTTTGTTGCAGGAAAAATGTATTGGAGGAGAAGGAGAAGAAGGCCAGGATGGCCTTTTTCGAGCAGCAGAATTTGACTACTCGAGCGGGCAGTCATTCTGCTGCTCGAGTGGCCTGCACGCTTGAGCGGACGTTTGACCGCTCGAGCGCACAGACGTTCTGTCTGCCAGCCTTCCTATACAACCCAGGTCCGCTCGAGTGCACCTCAGTCCGCTTGAGCGCACCCCTCTTGGGTATAGACCACTTTTGGAGCACGAAAGGAGATTTTGGAGAGGGGGGAAGGAGCTTTTTAGAACCTTACCACCATGATGTAATGTTTGGAAGAGTTTTTTTTTTTTAATGGAATCCGTTTGTATCAAAAGAGTTATGAGGCAATATATGAAGCCGGTTGAGAGAGAATCCACATTACGAAGATTCATCGAAAGTTTTGAAATTCCTAAGGCGTATAAGGAGCCCGGAATGTCTCCAAACTCAAGAGTACCAAGTCTATATTGAATCGACATATGGGACCCCTATTCAACTTGAACTAGTCTTGAACCCCGACACTTGTCCGCAATTTCGAAAGTTCAATGGTGTTTTCATTGTTCCCGAATTTTAATATACATTTCCAAATATTCATGATTTATCATTCCCGAAAGCACTGAAATTTGTATTTGTAGCATTTTACTAGTCCCGATGTGCATTACTTGATATTGAAAGGATACTTGTGCCTTGAGCACCCTTATCCTGTCCGGTTACATACTTGCACTTGATGTATTTTATTCATGTCTTGATTTCTGTTACTTGACCTATGAGTCGGCACCACTAAGCTTGGATGACCTTGTCGCTTTGATCAACCGACTTGGAGATCCCCCTCTTGTCCCGCCAGCTGCAGTTTGGATCCCGCTACCCGGTTATTACCGTGGTCTTGTCCTGATACCCTGGATAGCTACCGCAGTTCCCGATGCCCAGCTCGCTACCGTGGTCATGTCCCATATATTATATGTATATGTATATTTCGTTGAATCTCCTCACCTCGCGTGACTAAGATCAACGCCCTGATATGCTCTTGTCACTTCGGTGATAAAGGACTTACCTTCTTGTGGTTGCCATCTTACTTGTTTCCCGATTCCTTGGTTACCTTTACATGTTTTATGCTGCATATATGTTTTTCATTAAATGATTCATTTCTTTTATAAAAGTTATTGTTTCAACAGGTTTAAATATTTTCCGATCAATTATTATTTTATTGTTATATCTTTTCACCCACTTGCCAAACCGTCGTATTTGACCCACTTTTTGGTACTCAGGTCCAGTCGTCGGTTTCCCCGAGGAGGAGCATGAGGAGGCGGTCGGTGAACCGCAGCGTTTAGTGGAGTAGCGTGCCGATGATGTCGTCTAGATATTCGGCTGTCTGAGTTGCGTAACATTTTGGGTTGTGGATAACCATTCTTTTTGGAGTCTATATTTTGTTTATATTGGCCTTTGTTGGCCTCTATTTGGGGAATGTAATTAAATGATCTTTTGTTTAAACTTTAACCTTACTTTTGGAAAGTGCTAATGATCATTGCTCATTCTGATACTTGTTATTCATATGTGTTATCAATCTTGTCATTTTGGGAATGAAATTGTGAATTTGATTTGCTACACGTTTCCGCACCTAACCAAAAATATATTGTGTTATTGTGATACCCTCACCGCGGACACCTGTGGGAAATCACGTGCACGGGTAGTATCTTAGTTTTCATGACCCGTGTACGCATTGTATATTCTATGGCACTAACCTTATCATTCATTCATTTGTACAATTATCATTCATCATCACCCATCTATCAATATAAGTCTCGATCCCGGATTAGGCCCTTAGGCCCTGTCCGGGGTCGCGATAGTTTCCACCAATCTTCTTGAGAAAAGAGATTTGATAGCGGGTCATAGCGTGAAAGACAACAAGGTCTTGGAGATCCTAATCTGCTTCATAAAGAGTTCTTATTCAAATAATTTGTGTTCTTCTCCATTAGAGCACTACCGGGGTCCAAATGTATAATCTACTTTATTTGTTGTGGGTTATTTTGGTTGCATGGTGTTGTTGATTTCTATCTTCAAGATAGAGTTTATTACTGCACATGGTTGATGAGTTTGAGGGAATGGATCCTGGATGTGGTTTATGGCCTTATAAGTACTTGATCCCTGAGTCAAGTGGGTCAAAAAGTTTTGAAAACCTATCCACGAGGTCCACCTACTTCCAACATATCTCATGTCCGAAAACTAGCAGTTCATGCAGCAATAATCAATGTTAAAAAAAAATAAGAGAGAAAAAAGTAGCTGGTGTTCCAACATTGGTTAGCTTTGAGAAGTTGAATGTGTAGAATGGAGCCCAAAAGGTTAGTGCTCTAGAAAACCAAAACCATGGGCACCTCACTTAATAATATAGGTAGTAGGATGCACAATCTTGGATCAAGGATCACAAATTCCTCATAGATTAATCACAACAAATGAAGAAAGACATACCCTGCCATTCATATCATTGATAGCATCAATTGCAGACCTTGGGTTTGTGAAGGTTACAAAGCCATAGCACTTCCCCCCAACTTCACGATCATTAATTATCTGCATGTAGAAAACATGCTCACAGAAATTAGGGTTTTACTGATTGTTTTTCTAATGCTAAATAAGTACAGCCAGATTTCCTATAACACATTTTGTTATGTTCCAAAACAATCAATTCTACATAGTTCAATCAGTCATACAAGTAGGCTACCCTTGATTTCTTCAGTCCATGACACAAACAAGAAAATAAACAATGACCATACAGATGCATACAAACTATACACAAAAGACAAAGAGCCCCTTCGATAATGAAGCCAATAATAACCTGAAAATTATATCTGGAAATAAAATCTTACAATGGGAAAATTAAAATTAATGTGTGTGTTTTTACCAAAAAAATTATAAAGAATTCCATTAAACTTTAATTAATGAAAATGTTATGACTATTTGCCAAAATGAGATAACATATCTTTCGGGAATTTGTTTTTTGCCCAAAGTGCCCATAGGTCCCTTGTTCCATGAATAACTTCACATTTAAAAATGAAAGGACTTTTTCACTTGAAGGAGTTTTTGGATCAATGCGACAGGCAATTGTACATCAATTTTGTTCTATCAAATAATTTGGTGGCCTTTGGGAATGGGATTGAAGTTGGTTTTCTTTGAGATGACTTGATCCTGATCAAGCGTCTGCGTTATCGCCATCTTCTCCTTTCATGGTCTCTCGATCATCATTACAAAAATATGACTTTTAGCGGGGGGAAAATTCGCTTTTAGTGGCAAGATTTTTCCTCCACTAAAAGTCATTTTTAGTGACGGAAATTAATTTTTGCCACTAAAACCACCCCAAAATCTTAGACGGTGTGTTTTGAGGAAAAAAATGGCATTTTAGCGGTGAAAAAGATTTCAGCCACCACAATTTTTTTAGTGCGTGCTTTGGATGATGCATGTTCTTTAGTTGAACATGGGAGCTCCCCTGCTTACTTTCGAGAAGACTTGGGAAAACCATCGAAAATATCTCCATTTAATAGCTCAGCAATGAATGTATCAGTTGGTCCCAAGAGTTTAAAATACCCAGATGGAGCGACCACCCGGACAGCACCCAACTGGGTGTATGCAACTACGCAAGCATGGGAAAACATTGAATCCCCGTGGAAGGTGGTAAAGAGCTGAATCATTCTAAACTTTGAATACTAATGCTCCCTTGAGATCATGGAAAGGAAAACCTTATTCTTCACATCAAATGGAAGGCCATTTCTCTCTATCTCCTTTTGCATAACAAGATTTCTTCCATTTTGCAGAAAATAAAAATCATTTTTCAAGGGAGAACAAGTTCCCTTAGTTCCGAGTGAACATTTTCCATTGTGTCTATTTTCCATTGTTTTTATTTTCGAAGGTGAACGAATTTCATGCTGCTTTTTTGTGGAAAGCAGATGCATACAAAAGAGGCAGAAACCATTCTCTGCTGTTTTACACAAAACGACCCAAACACATTTAACTGCAGAACATGTTCAGGCACACCAGACAACAGAAACTGAAAACAAAATATCCAGTTCTCATTTTCTTCAGAAAAATGAAATCACTGTGGAAACTGTTCGCACACAAGCATGCTCTTTCCACGTGGAGCATTTTCTGCAGAAAATGACAATGGTATCCAAGGAAGAATGATTCTCTATCCTTCCATGTCAACCATTTTAGACAATTTCCATTCTCCGATGTGAAAGCATTGTCCACCTTTTTTTTTTTTTTTTTGTGGGAAGCAGATCCAAACCAAAGAAGAAAACAGCCACTTTCTGCAGTCCCAAATCAAGAAAATAGCCACTTTCTGCAGTCCCAAATCAAGAGACAGACATATTTCACCGTGCCCCCAAACAAAAGAAACAGAATACAGAATACCATAGAAAACGAAATCACTATCGATAAAATGCATCAAAATGGAAACCAATGGAAATTGCAGACCTTAACGGAAATCCAGAGTCCGGAATCGAAATGCAACAAGGTTTTGTCTAATTGCAGCTGAAACAACTTATCTCTATTTCACATACGTCATATCAAATGGTCATCGCCATTTTCATATCTCTATCATTTAACTGTGTGTATCATTTCAAAGAGGAGCAGAAGACAGAGAAGAAGAGGAAGTTCTAAAAAACCCTAAAAAAGTAGTTGTGGGAGGGAAGAGAGAGAGGAAGAAGAGACCTTAACTGCAACGACGGAACCGTACAAATCGAAGACTCTGCGGATGCTGTCTTCGGAGGACTCGTAAGGGAGACCTCCTACGTATATCGAATTGTCGTCGTCGACCGTCATTCCTTACCTAGAGATCTCTCTCTCTATCCCCCTCTCCTTTTATAGAATGATGAAGAGGGGAACTGGGGAAGGGTGTGTGTATAAATCCATTAGTGAGGCTCCTCCCTAATCAAACCCGGGCTCGGCATCAGAGCCAAATTCTGTGTTCAGAATGATTGCTGGCATCAGCTAATTTGATACGGTGAAACCCCGAGGGGTACTTCGAAACTGCACTACTATATTAGGGCTGAAGGGGAGTTTACCCGACTTCTCTCTGGGCCTGGAGGGATTAGTTCAGTTCAAAGGGTTGGAACCCTCCGATAGCAAAAAAAAAAAAATTTGATACGGTGCATGTATTAGGTTGGTTAGAATTGGTTAGAATGATCTGAAATGTGGGTCATTTGTGGATCAAATAAAGGTGGCCCTTGATCACTTAAATCTAATTGGCGGTGGCCTTGGCACCATAATAAAGCGAATTTGGTTATTCCCATCTTATAGAGAATAATTATAATTATTATAAATCCCGTTTGAGCAGTAGTTTTTTCAAAAAAAAAAGGAAAGAGAGAAAAAGACAATGATTGTGGAAATGTTTTTCCACGCTATAGCAAAATCTACTTTCTCCAAGAACAAGCACAAGACTGAGCCAAACTTTCTACGATTTCATTAAAACGCTTTCTAATCATCAGACCCAAGTGTAAGGCCGCGATGTAGTAATAACTCAGTGAAGTTCGAGGTTGATCCACATGGAGTAATTAATCGCATGAAACCTGTCTTATTGGAAAACTAGTACTAACCTAATAAATTCTATATAAATAAATCTCTACGAAACTAAAATTGAAATTTAATTATAAATCCAAATTAAAAATTACAATCCCAAATAAAAATCCAAATCTAAGAATCCTAATCTAAAAACTGCAAAAACATAAAAGACATTAAACCACAAATTGCATAAAAGAAAATAAATCATGCATTAAAATAAAAATCCATTAATAATATCATTCATAAATAATGATAAAAAGAATTCTAGATATTCTTATTATGGGAAATCACAACATTATATTGGCAAAATTAATAAAAGACTACAAAAACACCGCACCAAATGCATAGTGTCACTACCCACAAACACACAATGCCGATACAAGGCGGGACACCTTGACCTCACTAATTGCGTCTTTTAGATTAAAATGAACCAACAAAATAGTAATTCCCAAACATTAATCAGTTCATCAAGAAAATAGGACTTGCGCATAATCCCATCTCCAAGTCTTCAATCCTTCACCAAGGAAGAAGTAGAGGGCTGGTTGATGATGGAGCGACGGTAGCAATGGCGGCAGCGCGGTGGCGTAAAAATCCAAATGATGGTGTGCCTTAGGGAACACCTTGGATGAAGTTGTGATGAAAGTAGAGAGAGATGGAGGAAAATTAATGGAAAAGGGGGGAATGGTGTTGCTAGTCGTCCAAGGGAGAATGGGGGGATGGTGTTGCCCGACCAGCCCTTTTGTGGCTCTTTTTATGTATTTTTGATGACTTGGTTTGCAATGTTTTGATTTGGGTAAGGATTAATAGTGTGGGGTCCAAGTTGGATTAGTATTAAGAGGGTTTTAAGAGAGTTTCTAGGGGTTGGCCCACAATCCTAGTGAAAATGGGATTTTAGTTATCTCATGCAACTTATTCTCTTGGGCCCACTTTGGCAAAAAATCAATTCAAATTTGAAATTTTATATTTGAAACAAATCTTGGAACCATATGGGCAGCCCCGTTTTTTGGACATGTGATAGCATGGGTTGGAGGTGCTTCAACGAGTGATGCATTCTTTGGGAGAATCTTGGGTTGCTAACATTCAAATCTTGAAGCCTATCTTTTAGGAGTTAATTTCTCTCATCAAATCTCTTTTGTGTGCCCTTCCTTAAAAAGTTGAAACTCCTTTCATAGCTTCCAATTCCTCCACTTGGCCACACTTCTCTTCCAAATAAATTTCAAATCTGAAAATCAGATTTGATGCGCAATTTTTGAATGCATATGGACCCCATTAGGTGTGCATTGCTTGAATTCCCATGTCTTGGACGTCCTCCACCTTGGAGGGATTTTTGCAATTTTTTTCTTCTTTATTTGGCTTGATTTGAATCTTCAAACAAGGGTAGTGTGAACCCCCATGTGGAGCTTCAATACCTTGGTTTTCCTTCTGTAATTTATTTATTCTGCGAGCCGCAAGAAATTGATTTTCCCTACAAAAATACAAATAATATAGTCAATGATCAAAGAATTATCTATTTATATAGGAAAAGAACATTGCAAGATGCGGGACCCAATTCACACTAAATAGATGCATAAGATTTCACCATTTTATCAAGTTTTCTTTAATTAAATCAATAGTGCAATGAAAATTCATCATTTCATGTGTGAATCAAAAGTTATGAGAAACTTGTGACTTTCAATGCCAAGAAATAGGGAAATTCATGATTTTATGTGAAACATGCAATTTTTCAATGAATTTTAACTCGAATTCAGACTTTGATGCCCAAAAACATAGAATCATGATTTTTTTATTAAAATGGTACATGATTTGATGATTAAGTCCTTGATTACTCTAAAATGATGATGAAATTATGCATTTTTAAGGACTTATCACCTTCCTTATGGGTGAGGTTTAAAAAATGTACACCAACGTACCCTAAAGTTTTATTTTATATCGGAGCTTTCGGAAGGGCTTATTCAAAACTCACTATTATTTATAACAATGACATTGTGGAATGCCATTTGTAAATAACATTTTTGGATGGTGATCTATTCGAAAAAAGTGTATATAGACCTACTAGTCTCATATGAGATTGATACCAGCTCGAATTCAAATATCTTTTTTCTTTTTAAATGATCATTTCTAATGCTATCTTCATTGAAACTTCCACTATGCTCAACACCTTACTCTTAGGGCATGTTTGGTAAACAGAGCCAGAGGATTCCTTTATTTTCGAAACCATGTTATCCTTTGTGAGGATTCTTAATAGGAGGAGTCATTGCATTTCAGGTTTGGGAAACACCCAAGAGGAATCACTCCTTATAACTCAGGCACTTCGTTGCCTTCGTGGATTTGCAAAATTTGATGGGGGGGAGTTGGAGACTGAGGAATCAATGGAAAAGAGGATTTTTTATGGGTTTTGAGGATTTGGAAAATCCTCTCTCACTTTTCCTCTCCTCGCTCAAATGTGGGTTTTCTTCGAAATCGAGGAAAACCAAAGAGGGTACCTCTTGGAGAACATTATCCTAACATGCCCTTAAAGATCTCATAGAATCCTACCTATCGTGGATAATCTCTAGGGTTTTCCTTTCAATCTTTAAATAAATACACATCTTGACACTCGATTATTGTCATTATGTACGACATCTTGGCACTAAATTATTGTCATTAAGCACACGACATACTTCCCATCATGTCTTGAATTTTGGGGCCCATGGAATTCCGAGTCGTGATGTAGATGTGTGTAATAAATGTGCAATTTGAAGAAAACGAGCCCATAAAAATTTCCATAATAATCATTAGAGTGAAGCATGATTAAATTAAAGTTGTTAGAATAACTATTACAATATGTCTTAGAACATTAACTAATACCATCTTACCCACGCAGGGCTGAAATACAGAATATGACACAAACTAAACTACCCACTACATGTGATGGCACTTAGTACATCAACGAGCCACCAACAATGGGGCCCAAGGACATGCTTCACTCAACCCAGGTCGGAAGCGACCGCGATTGTGAGCGTTAACGTAAGGGGTACTTGCTACCTGTAAGCACCAAAATGCAGTATCAGATACAGTCTAGAAGCCACCAATTTGAATCACATAACTTGTATGGAAATATATAAATACATAATATAAGCCTATAATAACAGAAGAATGAGTATAGACAGAATATCTGATAAATCATGATAATGAAATAAATACCAGGAGCAAGCCAACATACCATACCTGTGGACCCAATAAATTGGGCTAGCGTCTACCAACATTGCATAGTCAGATAACCATAAATACAATCGAGAAACATAAACATGTGTGAATACCATCCGTACACAGAAGAACCACATATGAGATCAAAGGATGATCACAGTACGAGGTGATCGCTACTGGGAGCAATGTCATGAATGAGCATGGCTTAGTGCGTGTCACCTACCTCTCGACACCCGTCGATGCCATATTATCCGCTTTGGCCCATGGGCCTAGCGATTTTGTTTTCGATGGGCCTCGACCCACCAAAAGGCCTCATGCAAGGTAAGGGCATAAGCTCTACATATAATCCCATTCACTTTCCTCTCTACAGCCGATGTGGGACTCCGGGCGTCATAGGGTAGGACATGTCATGACAGTGCATTTGAGTGATTAGCCTAAACAAAGTAAACCGTTTTCATTAAGTGGGTCCTATCAAGTGTACTAAAGAATCAGAAGTAGTAAGCCATGCTACGATCACATGGGTCGGAACCAGGCCAAGACCAATGATTTCCAACGGTTGGGTTGGTTGTGACTCCTCATATGACCAAGGCAATTTAAGGGACTATTCAGAACTGTCATTGTATGGTTGTTATGTTTGGTGTCCCCCTCGTGGCCCCAGTCATGAGTGAAGTTACAAACTTCCCTTTAAATTAAGTTATACAATCAGGGAACAAGTTCCAATATTAGTATCGAGTCATAGTCTCACTAGAGAAGTCAAACTAGTCCAAACGAGGTGGTTTGGGCTTAGCAGTCTCTACTAGGTCTAATTATACATTCCTGGTCATATCCAAACGGGCAGCATTCCGACATAACAGAACGAACCCAAAACAGGTAGAAAAGGGGCAAGGTAGATCCAGTCAATTCAAAAGGAAGCAGGGCATTGAGTGCAAGGTAACTAACCGAAAAGGCCAACCTAGTGACCCGGTCAATCCATAGATGCAAGTCAAAACCACGAATGCGCGCCAAGCTCTAATGACTGACCTACGGGTCAATCATGTACAAACTGGTCTATTATATCAAGTTACAGTCTTCTATATTAGTATTATGCAAAGCAAAGCTAAACAAGTAATGAATAACACTATTCAACTCTAAGCACACTTGGGATTCCGAATACCTTGAAATATGTGTTCCATGGTGCTTCTGAAGATGATTGTATTCAGGATTCCAAGTCTACATACCCTTGTCCTAGGGTTGTTCAACATGTATTTAAATGGTCTAAGGTTAATCAGTGGCTTACAGTGCCACCCACATTGGTCTCAAGTCCAAAACATGTGTCAGGCAAGGGTTGGGTACAAGGTTCCACCAAAATCTACGTTTTGGTCCGCTTAAAAGACATGCAACCATGTTTAGGGGTTCTAAGGCTATTAAGGATCTAAAAAGACCCTCAATTGGGTTTACCAGAAATTCACCTCATGTTCTGGAAGTGAATTCTCAAAGGTTAGGGTGGGTTTTGTTAGACCCCGACCTAAACCAACTCGATTAGTACTAATTAAGTGAGTGATTAGTCTTAAGTGAGTCTTAGTACTAGTTGGGTTAGAATGTGATTAGACTTAGTCTGGATTATAGCTTTGGGGATTTTGAGAACGTTTAGTATGAGTCAGACACGCTCAGGGACGCCCTGAGTTCACGTGTAAGAGTGGGTTTTCGTTCTAGATATCTTGTTTGATCATGATTTTTATTTCTCTTGAAGGGTTTTATTATTTGTGACAACTTTCATTTTTAGCCTGCATGTATTTGAGGCCCAAAAAACCAAGTTTTGGCCCAAGACGGTAAATCTGTCTTTTCATGCTAAATCTGGGCACACTTTTCGAAGTCGTGAAACTATGTCAAAATTATACTTTTCCGAAACTAGATTTTTCGATAATCGTTTTGTTCTTCTTCGTCGTTTTCATCCGGGGTCCACAAGACCATGTTTTAAGCGTTTCAAACTCAGCTGCCAGGGACCCACTTCCATACACTATATAAGTTTTCTTTCCTCTTCATTTCCCTTTTTCCCAATCTCTGCAATAGTTTGACCTAGAGTGAAGAAGAGAAGAAGGGTTTCTTCTTGATCTCTTCCCCCTTGAATGATCTAGCTAGAAGGCTCCAACCTCAGATCCAAGACTACCAATCTCTTCCTCTCTTCTCAAGCTTCGTTTGTAACGTTTTTTGAGCCAAACCATTACACTATTCATCATCTTCAACCTCTCTTCTTCTTGATTAGCTAGCTCAAGGTTGGTATCCTTCTTCATTCTTTCTTTTCATGTTCATTTAGCTCACCTAGAGCTTATTTTTCATGGTTTCAAACCCATTTTCGAAATGGGGGTTTGCAATGACCAAAATGGTGATTTTTGTATGCTCTATTTTGGGGGTTTTGTGTAGATTTCGTGGATCTCCCCTCTTGTTGAGTTTTGCTTGGCTTTTGGACTTGAGGCAAGTAACCTTTCTAGGCTCTTTGTGCATGTTTATGACAATTGGGTTTTTAACCCTAAAAATCTATGTTAAAAGTTAGATTTGTAATCTATGCATTGTTTTGTTTGGAATGAATGATTGAATGTGTTTTTGACCCTTGGTGAGCATGGTGGCTCAGGGGTTTGTTTGGTTCAGAAGTGAGAAGAAGAGGGAAGAAAAATGCAAGAGAATGAAAGAAGAAAAGTGCAGTTTCTGCACTCACTCGCATTCAGGCAGAAGCCTGTTCGCTCGAGCGACCATAGGGTCCGCTCGAGCGAACATGCCTCTGTTTGAAGGATTTCGAGCAGAAACCTGCCCGCTCGAGCGAACTTTTGGGTTGGCTCGTGCGAACAAGTTTCTATCTGGGGTCCGCTCGAGCGATGGTTTGACCGCTCGAGCGAACCTGATACTCACAGCTTTGGATTTTCCATCTTTTTCTAAATTTCTTGGAAATTGAAAACTAGACTATGCTTTAGACTTATAATTGGCGTGGTGTAAATTGGAATTCCCAAAATGTACCTCACCTTCGGGGACATCAAACTATATAAATTCTTACATTTGGGTTTCAACTTCACAAAGGTCAATGAACAGTCTTAGCCTATGCTTGATGGACTTTGTTTGCACTCTTGTTTTGGTGCTTCATGCATCATCATGTTTTGTTTGAATTTCAAGTATAAGCTCGTTTTAAGGCGTGTTTCAAGAATAAGAAAAAGTGAATCATTTCTTAAGTTTGTTAAGCATTAATATTATGCTATTTTGCTAGTCTTGACGCGTTGTGCTTGATAAATGATTTCCCTCTTGTTTTGTCGTGTTTTCGAACGTGTATCGCCGTGTTTTGTGCATTCATGATATAAGTGAATACCACTGAGCTTGGACTGCCCTTTTAGCTTGATCCACTACCTGGGGGTCTTTAAACATGTGGACTGTCTGCAGACTAGTCGTGTATTATATTACACATCGTGCGTGTTCGTGATCCGGTTCCGCTGCCGGATGCCCTGCCTACCTTGTGTGGCGTGGGATCGTGTTTTTCATGTCGTGCTTGTCGTGCGTGCTTGCTCTTGTCATCATGTATGGCGGAGAAAGGATGAGCTCAATGTGGATTTTTCTTTTCATGATATTATAAGTATTCATGCTAGTTTCGTAAACTTGAAACGTGTATTTAAATCTTGAACTGTTTTAGCATTATTTCTCATATTCATGCCTAAATTGTTTATTTGCCAAACCTCGTGTTTGATGCATGTTATTTTGGTGTCCAGGTGCAGGAGATGTTGCGCTTGATGAGGAGTGCCCGGAGGAGGCTTTTGAGCCACCCCCAGCACATGAGTGGCATCCCAACGACGTCATTTAGACGCCGGGCGGGATCTTGACTTGTCGTTCATCTAGTTTTGGGTTGTCCTTTGGGATTTTAATTGTTGTATTGGCCTTTGTTGGCCTCTCTTGGTTATGTAACTTGAACTAATGTACTTTTGTCTAACTATGAAACTTTAATCATGATAGGAATGCTATATTGACATTCTCTTTTGATACCTAGTCTCGATTTTATAATATCTCTTGCATCTTGTTGTTTAAGAATTGTGTGATTCGTTTTGCTACACACTTTCGCATACCTATTCGTGTGAGCTCGACCCGTGTCTTGGGATCCTCACCGCGGAAACCTGTAGGAAAACAGGCGGTATGTTTTATGTTCTATTAATCATATCGCCGCGTCACGGTCCCAGGTCTCGGTCCGGGGTCACGACAGGACTGGTATCAGAGCGGGACTTGTTTCAAGCACTTAAAAGAAACTAGAAAATCTTAGGAATGTGGTGAGGATTCGTGAGTTCGTTAGAATGTTTGTTTAGACAAGTTGACCAACCCAAGTATGCTTATATATGTGCTAACAAATTGTCTTGCAGCATCATGCCTCCAAGAAAAGCTCCAAACCATCATGTTTCGGGTAGTAATCATAATGAGACAGATTCGTCTGAGAATCCTACCGCTACTCAATTCCAGGCATTTATACAAGCTATGATAGAGCAGCGGAAACAAGCCAATGAAACTCAAGCAAAATTTCAGGAACAGATGGCAAAGAAAGATGAGGAGATAGCACAAGTTCAGAGACAACTTCTGGAAGTCCTCCAAAACAGACCTCAACATCAAGTTGCACAAAATGTGGTGTACCACAATAGAGTGGATGACATCAATGTTCTCTTCGAGAGATTCCGGAAGAGGGGACCCAAGGAGTTCTCAGGTCAAGAGGACCCTTTGACTGCAGATGACTGGCTCATTAACACCGCTAAGATCTTTGATGTTTTCACTTGCACGGGCAGGGAGAGGGTGAACCTCACAGCTTCTTTGTTCTATGGGCTTGCTGACTCTTGGTGGCAGACAGTTAAAGAGCCATACCAGGTCATGGCAGATGAGGTAGCTTGGACGACCTTCAAGACACACTTCACCTACAAGTATGTCCCTTCTCATGTCAAGAGACAGAAGGCAGTCGAATTTCAACAGTTAAAACAAGGAAACATGTTAGTTCTGGAGTATGTTACGAAGTTTGAGAGGCTTGCTCGCTATGCTACCGAGTTGATAGATACGGAGCATAAGAAGATCACCAAGTTTTTGGAAGGGCTGAATCCCATTCTCAAGAGGGATGTTACGGGAGTGATTCCACCAGCCCTTCTCATGCTCGGTCCGGGGTCGTGACAGGTTTTGCACAAACTGATGGGTAATCCTAGGGAAATCCTGCACTTTCGAGTGTCTAAACCATGCTATATGTGATGATTTGTCGCACTTTAGGGCCCATCTATCAAGCCACTAAGGTCCCAAATGGGGTACAAGTGGTTGAGGTTCGAAGTACACATGATAAGGCATGAAAGGGGGTTCAAAAAGGCCCAACCGCTATTCGAAAATGCACCACCCGCCATGCTAGAATTTGCTCTACGGTCGATCGTACTACAACAGTTTACACAGCCGGCCGGCACCAACCATTGGGCACAGGGGACCTGCCAGCCTGAGATTTGGCCCGTGTGGAGTGCAGAAATGCACTGTTTTGGGGCTGTTTTGCATCCTTTGTGATTTCCAAAAATTTTAATATTTGTAAAGCATGTAGAGGACCAAAAACCCATTCCATTAGGCATCTTAAACACAGTGAAACATGTAAAAACATGATGTACATCTACCATTAACATTAAAATTAGCAAACAAGAAAATCTAAACTAAACATGTTATGAATCATCAAATAGGAACCTTCCTTTGGCTCCAAGCTTTAATAGAACCTTCTCACAACCACTAGAAGTTGCAGAAATGTCTCCCACAAGAAATTCTCAAAATCCAACCAAGGAAACCCTAGAATCCAAGAAAACCTATGCTAACCTTAATCCAAACCAATACAAATGAAGAAAAGGGTCCTCTAAACATGTGGGAAGCAAAAGGGGAAGGAGATCTCACCTCAACGAAGAAGAAGAAGTTCAAAGAAGGGGCTGCCACGCGGGGATCTTCACAAAAATGAGGACCAAGAAGAAGGAGATGATGAAGAATACCCTTGTGGGACCAGATTTGGTGAGACCCTTCTTTGGGAGCAAGATCTAACAAGGGAGAATGAAGAGAGGAAGAGGAGAAAGGGGCTGTAGGGGGTTGGGGTTGTGCGAAGAGATGAGGGTAATTAGGGTTTTGCGATGCTTTTATACAAAAGGAAGTCCGGTTAATTAAAGTTTGCCACAACTTAATGGGCTATGCTTGAGATGACTAAACAAGGGCCTTCTATGCCTCGAATGGGCTCGGGCAAAGAACGAAATATATTTCAAATGGAAAGAAATTTCTAACAAGCCCGCATTCAAAATTTTTGGAGACCGATTGCAAAATTTCAATATTTCAAAATTATGAATACCCCTTGAAAATGGTGTTGATTTCAAAATTGAGTTTTCTGGGCCTCAAATGGACACGAGTTAAACAAGAAAGTTGTTGGTCATAACCAGACCTGACTTCTGAACCCATCACTGTAATTTTACGAATGCCACAAAATACTAATGATGTTACCCGGAATCTAGTATAGGCCCTTCCAAGCACCAAACTTGGTTCAAATGTCGTAGAACTTCCAAAACTCTACCTAACCCCATTCTAACCTTCTAACTCAAATAATCACTCTCAAAGAAAGCTCCCCAAGCTTTATAGGATTTATAGGTAGGTCCTAAATTTATCCTGAACTTGGCCAATCCATGACAAATGGACCCAATACACCTCTAAAACATCTAGGTCGAACAATCTAGCAACTAAACACACTTAGTTAATAAGTACAATCATCGATTATTAGTTATTATAATTAATTAATTACTAAATATAATTAACTAGGGTCGGGTTCTTATACTTCTAAATTAAGGGTTTTTTCTGTATGGCCACCATTACCTGTTGATGACCTCATCTGGTGACCAAACTTCACATATTTTCTAGTACGTTCTCCGCCCTGTTCGTACATGGAAAATGGGCAAGAGTTTTGAAGTTATGAAAAATTGCAATAGTTATCTTTTTGCGATTGCACAATATGTTTTCATTTATGTGATATTGTAAAAAGTAAACCCTTTTTATCCCCTCTATCATTGTCTTTTCCCATTTTCACCGACTATAACTCTTCTCCCTCATCGTTTTTGCTCCCCTCCTCTTTCACGAACCTGTCTGCTGATACGCAAGCATCTTAAGCTTCGTGGAGCGTCTACCAAGAATCTCCGGTTGTGGTTTCCATTCTAGATCATTGTTCTGTAAAACCCTAACTCGTCAAAGCCCCAATCTAGGTCATCTTCTTCATTCTCTTTCTAAAAGGTAACAAGTTTGTAAAAATCACCAATTTTTGACTTGTAGTTGTTGCACCACAGATAGATCTTTTCTTTTTTTTTTTCTTACCTTTAAACTTTATGTGTCCTTTCATCTTCTCAACTCTTGATGTATTTGTCAGAATATTTTGGTTTGGATGTAATATGGTTTTTCTTAAATATGACTCTTATTAGTTTTCTTTAACACTCACACCCACCAATTTTTTAGATAATGACGATGGAAGGGCTCCATTGTTAGTAGCTTGAGTTCTAGTTGTTATAAGAAAAATATTATATGCTTATGCCGAGTTCATCTCAGGACTCAGAATATATAAAAGATATAATCATGATCCAAAAACACAACTTTTAATTATATTAGATATTTATACAATCGTCACTCACAATGTAGGAAGACACCACCCCCCCCCCCCAAAAAAAAAAAAATCTCCTGTTTAGCTTGACCGGTTAACTCTACAGACAAACAAAACAGCTCTTGGAAAAGAAATCTGGGTTCATCCAGATTTAATCAATACGAGGATTAGAAAGTGGTAAAGTCTAAGTCAATATCTTAAGAAAGGAGGAGGGCAAAATGGCAACCTCGCAATTGACAACAAATAGCTCAAAAACTGAAAGTCCGGGATCCGAACCCTATAGGGGTAATGCCAATTAATCCAATTTTTAACTTCTTTAAACAAAATGGCACTTGTGAAGAACAAAATAAATATGTGGAAGCAAATAAGAAGAGTAATCACCACAAGAATCACCATGACATAATCATGAATAGTGATTCGGCCCAAATGCCTATATCCACTCCCAGCTTGTGTTCCTACACCCCACTGGATTTCCACTATCTATGCTTTTCAATACACTAAGCAATAACCTTTACACTATGCTTTCCTAGGCTAAGCAATCACCTCTTACAATGATGTTTTTCAGGGCTCAACAACAACCTATACAATGTTATTTTTCTAAGCTAAATAAAAAAATTTACAACTCTAAAGATTTGATCTCTCAAATGTGTCTAGAGCACACTTAAGGAGATACAATGTTTTAGCTCATTACATTTGCATCCAACATAGGTTGATACGAAGGTTAAAATAAAACTCAAGCATATATTGCAAGTTGCTGAGGTGAGTGCTCAATGTGTATGAGTGTTTACCTTAATCAATTTTAAAAGTAATGCTCCTAAATGAATGCTTAATGCATTTAAAAGTTTAAGCACATAAATTATGATTGAAGTAATGAACTAATCACATGTGAGTTAAGAAGAACAACTTGAAATGATATTCTTATCAAAATACAAAAGTGGTATGAAATTTCAAAGACTAAAACACATGTGATTGTGGCATAGATGTTTGTAAAAAAAACTAATATTCCTATGTGAACAATGTTTGCAAAACAACTCAATTGATACGAGAAATCATGCTAAAATAAAGTTTCAAAGATTTGAACAAGCATGGATTTCAAAAATATGGTAACCAAATCTTAACTTGGAAAGATATACCTATGTATCTCAAGCTTTTTGGATTTCCATTGCTCTTCTAGCCTATTCAGCTCATTCCCCTTCTTAGACTCAAAATAGTTCAAAAGATTCAGCCAAAAAGTCCTCTACAAGTGTGGAATGAGTTGGAGCTATAAATAGGAAAATTCCCAATGGCCAGTTCATCCGGTCGACTTCCTGAAGCTCGGGTTAACCGATCCAATTATCATATTTCTAACGGCTAGTTCATCCGGTCGACACCCTCAGGTACCCAGTCGACCGGGTACACTGGGCTGGCTGAGGTTCCTTTTAAACATTGAAAATTTTGATTTATCTATTTAGGAACTCATGGCCAATTGGATCCATGCATGTATTCATGATTCTAAAACTGAAAGATGTGTATGCAAATCATGAACCTAATTTCCTAACTAGATTTTACTCAAAAGCATAAGGGCCGGCATGAATCAAACTAGTCTTTTGAAAGTGCATTTAAGATCGAAAACATGCAAGGTAGTGTCTTTGAAAATCAAATGAATATGCGTGACTAAATCCCAGATTTCAAGGTTTTAAATTCAATGCATGAGTGTGTGATCATATGAAGATAAAACTAATAGTGCATCCATCAAATTAGCAATATAGAGAATCCCTAATAATCTCCCCCTTTGCAATTTGATGGCAATTATAATGATCAAACACTCTAGAACTTCAGCTCTCCTAAACTAATCTATTCTTGAGATCTCTTGAATGCAGCTTTGATTGTTTGAGCTTGAGCTTTTCTCTTTCAAGTGAAGCACTATTCCCCTTAGTTATATCTCTCCCCCTTTCTCTAAGCTTTTCTCTGTCTTTGACCTTCTGAGCTTAAGTTTTTCGCTTTCAAGCTCTCTCCCGCTTAGTTAGATCTCTCCCCGTTTGACATCTAATTGCAAAGGAATCTATATACAAGAATAAAAAAGAAATACCATTTAATAGTGATGTGAATTTAAATACAATCCCTTAATACTGCAAGTGCACAGCTATATTGTCGAGACAGTGGCAAGTACAGGTCGAATCCACAAGGAACACTATTAAAATCCCTTTTTTTTTTACTAGATTCTGATTTTTTTTATCAAGGACAATGACAAGAGAGATATAAAAACAAATAATAATAAGATTGAGAAAATTCTAGATCTAAAGTGCAGAAATAAAATAAGAGAAAATGCAGATCAGAATATCATGAATCCATTAAGTAGTCCCACCATCATTCTATGCAATTGATAAAATAAATTCGTCCTAAAAATCCTTCAAATAAAAAACAAATCAATGTTTCTGATTCGGATAATTTGTCTATCAAAGAGCATAATTTTTCACAATTTATTTCAGGCAAAAATCTTTTTCACCTAATGAAATTATGAACTTAGCTAAATATCACATATTAATCAATGATAGATTATCAAAGAATTTCAATCTAAGAATAATCTATTAAGAAAACATACATGATTAAAGCATTGTTTAAATAAAAAAATTGAATAACACAGGTTGTCAATGACAGAAGGCAAATTTATTATTATAGTAAATACGCAAGGGACAAAAATATCACATATAATAACGATGAGAAACACTTAACTTCATCTGACACTCTGATCCAGGGATCTACTCCTCCACTGCAAAAAAAAAAAGTGATTTTCATTGAGAATTTCATGGCAATTATAATTTTCTATCACACTCTTCTAACCTAGTTCTGGAACAAGGCTCCAGAATACCCACATATTTTTCTCCTTTTTTTTTTTCTAGAGGTAGAAAAGGTTGAGAGAGAGAGGAAAAGATGGAATGAGAGAGGGACGTATTTTTTTCTCCTTTTATAGGCATGGGATGGGTCGTACCTCTTTGTGGGTTCCCTATTGGCTCCTATTTTGTAGGCTATGCTAGAGTTCTTTTAGAAATCTTGGGCCTAAAAATCAGCCCTTACATAGCAAATCCAGGGAAGATAATCCTTGGTTGTTGGCATAATCCCATGTGCACCAAATTTTGTGTAAACAATCCCTTGTTTTTCTGATTGCTATCTTAGTCCACACTTGTACCTTGAAAATTGGAAGCTTTATTTAAAAAGAACTCATTTCGATCAAAGATGGGCTAGCATAAAGATGGCTTGCTATGTCACTTGTACAACAACCAACATAGTAATAAGGGGAGAATCGTTGGTTTCTTCCTTTGTTTCTTGAATATCTTCTTCCAACTGCATTATGTGTTGGATAATAACAATGAAGCAAATGGGACCCTCTCCTTTAACTTTTAATGCAAAGACGAGTGGACCCCCCTTGGCCGCCCGAAGGTGAGTGGGACCCAATTACTTTTCAATTTTCTTGTGGTTTCACGGGTCTTACCATTCCTGCACATACTAATTAAATTCATCAAATGCTGAAGAGCCCACTTGAAGCAGGACCCGTCCGGACAGAGTTTTACTCTAATTGGACTCTTCGAATAAAACACCAAAAAGAATGCAGAAAATGTATAAAAATGTGAAAAATCCAAATTCTAAGTAAAAATGCACAAAATGGCGAAAATGAATGAAAATTGGTGTAGTTTACCTAATTAAATTCCTAAAATTATGAAAATTCATGGATTCAACACACCCCCAACCAGCCTTTTGCTAGTCCCTTATCAAAAGTTGTGAAAGCAATGAAATTCTTTAACCTAGTCTAAGAAAAAAAATAACAAAAACATGAAAATCGCTGGTGCTCTCGGTTACATTTAGCGTATGAAACAAGCTCTTAAACCGCTAGGTTACCTTAGTGGACGAGTTGTGCCTTATGAGGGTTTGCAGTGAATCTACCCACAAAATTCCTCTCTTTTTGTCATATATATATATCCAAGGCAAAATAAATTTCTCAAAAGAAAATCCACTATTATTGGGTATTTCCGAAATCCAAAATAATCAAAAGTCCAGACTTTTCAAAATCTAGCCCTGTAAGACCCCGACCCCTAATTTCCTTGATTTTTGTATTTTTAGTTGCGAGTTAGTTCTTTAAACGAGTTTTTGATCCTAATCGAGTTGGTTCGTGGTTTAGTTCAGTTTTCTATAGCTTTGGAAATTCTTGAGAGCCATTGGACTTAGTCAGACACGCTTAGGGAGGCCCTGAGTGCATGTGTTAGCATGGGAGGATAATTATGTTTTCCGATTTTAATCGTGATTTCGACTTCATTTGTATGGTTTTATTATTTGTGACAACTTTCATTTTTAGCTTGCATGTATTTGAGGCCCAGAAACCCAAGTTTTGGCCCAAAGGGGTAAATCTGACTTTTCATGAAAAATCTGGACACGAATTTCGAAATCTCAAAACCATGTCAAAAAAATATACCTTTTGAAAACTAGATTTTTCGACGATCGTTTTGTTCTACTTCGTCGATTTCATCCGGGGTCCGCAAGACCATGTTTTAATCGTTTCTAGTTCTACTGCATTGGGACCCACTTCCAGACACTATATAAGCTCTTTCTCTCTTTCATCCCCATTTCCAAATTCCTGCACCGTCCTTGACCTAGAGTGAAGAAGAGAAGAAGGTTTCTCTCTTGGTCTTTTTCCCTTGAATCATCTAGGAAGAGAGCTCCAATCTCCGATCCGACTCCGTCATTCTCTTCCTCTCTTCTCAAGCTTCAACTGGACCCGTTTTTGATCCAAATCCCCTTGCACTATTAATCATCTTCAAGCTCTATTCTTCTTGTTCAGCTAGCACAAGGTTAGGGCTCTTGTTCCTCTTTTCATTTGATGTTCTTTTAGCTCCTTTAGAACTTGTTTTCCATGTGTTCAAGCCCATTTTCGAAATGGGGGTTTGGGATGACCAAAAATGTGATTTTTATGTGTTCTATTTTGGGGCTTTTGTGTAGATTTCGCAGATCTTCCATTTGGTTGAGTTTTGTGAAGATTTCCTTGGCATTGGATTGAGGCAAGTGATCTTTTTGGCTTCCTTTAATGACGTTTGAATATGGATTTCATTTTTTTTGCCCAAATGTGATTTTAGGGTTGTTATTGTATTCATAGAAAAGTGATGTTTTGTTTTGGAAATCCATCTTTTAGCTTGCATTTATGCGTTTTAGCATGATTTGTATGTCTTTGTTTAGTTCAGTATCATTTTGTTGGATTTGTATTGTTTTGGAGAAGACAGTGCCAGAGTTCTGTAACTGTGATGGCCTGTCCCGAGCTGGCGGTCAGCTGGCGGTCACCTCGGCGGCTAGCCGGATGGTGATCGGCGGCTAACCGACCCAGTTATGGTTAGATATCTAGAGAGCAGCAAATTCTGAATAGCCCTGGTGGCTAGCCGAAGATTTGACCACGGCTAACTGCCAAGGGAACCGTTAGGACGCCGAAAACTCGCGGTTAGAATCACAGAGTTCTATAATTGAATGGGTCCTGACGGTCAGCTAACGGTTAGCTAGCGGCTAACTGCCTTGCACCTCTGCGGCTAGCCGACAGGTGACTGAACATTTTCGGTTACATTTCCAGTATGCTGTTATTTTCTGTTTGGGACCCAGCGGTCAGCTGGCGGCTAGCCGATCTGCTTTTCTGCGGCTAACCGACAGGTGACCGTGAGTCATCCGAAATTTAGTTTTTCTGCCCTTTTGTTGGATTTTTCTTGGGAATGAAAACCAGAATATGTTGAGGGGCTTTTAGCTTGATATTGTGCATTTGAAAATCTGAAATGTTGTTTAACTTCAGAGCACCAATTTGCTTTTAAATTCCAACATTTAGGTTTCAAGTACACAAGGATCAAATGATGGGCCTCAGCATATGTATGAGAATTCTTTTTTGAAAACCTTAGGGTTGATATTTCAAGCATCGGTTTGCACTAGTTTTGACTTATCAGTACCAAATATTGTTCCGAGTATCAGTTTGCACTTGTTTTGACCATAAGTATCCGCTTTGTTTTGAATGGTTTTAAGAACAAAAAAAGGGGACTACTTTTGTGCCTTTACATGTTAATAGCTTACGCTATCTTGTCTCGCCTTACTTGCACCATCCATCTCACGTGGTCGATGAGGTAAATGTAAGAACTCGGTCCGGGCGGCACCCTTAACCATGGGGCGAAGCGTGTCAACCACGGGCTTCAAACGGCGAGTCTCCTCTAGCCTTGCTTGATCCGTCCACCTCGCGTGGCGGAGGATATATTGTTTTGTCTTGTTTTGGAAATAGTTCCCCTATTCTCGATCTGTTTTGTATATGTTCGTTTTGTTTTGTGCATTCATAATTTATGGTGAACACCACTGAGCTTAGACTGCCCTTTCAGTCTGATCCACCGTCTGGGGGCCTTTAAACACTTGGACTTTCTGCAGATTAGTTGTATATTATATATATACATCCTGTTCTGACTGGTAACGCGGCCGGTACCCGCCTACCTTTTATGGTACGGGATCCTGTTTTGCTCCTGTTTCCGTTCTGCTTTCTCTTTTCATTTTTATATGATGGAGAAAGGATGGGCTCATTGTGGGATAATCTATTCATGATATTATAAGTATTCATGCTAGTTTCGTTTCGTATATTGTTCGTGGGCTTTTGTTTTCTTGATAAGCATTGTTTTAAATTCTGTAATTCGGTTAAATTCAGTAAATTGTTTTGAACATTCTCTTTTTTCAAATTTTGGATATTTATATACTCTTGCCTAAATTGATTACCTGCCAGACCGTCATGTCTGATATATTATATTTAGTGCTCTAGGTAGCAGGTTTTCGTCTTGAGCTAGTACGTGTGCAGGTGGCTGCAGAGCCACGAGTTTTGGAGGTTTGTTGTGTCGGTGATGTCATATAGACGTCAGGCTCGACTCCGGAGTTACGTTACACACCTGGGTAGCTTTGTTCTTAGCTTGTTATTTTGTAAGGCTTTTGTTAGCCCTTTTCCTTGGGATTGTAATTAATGCATTTGTTAATTTATAACTTGAACATGCTTGGGTAATGATTAAGCCTGTTACTGTCAGCTCTGTATATGTATTATCTTGGTTTGTTCCAGTCCGAGTTTGAGCATTACTATGATAGCTTTACGCTGATAAGTTGAGTGTGACGCGGAATCCGATGGCCACGGACTCCGGGTCGCAACGCCACGTAAGCTTCCGCGAAATGTTTTGATGTGTTGGAAATTATGTATTCCTCACACACGCGGATCCTGGGGAGAAATATTATTTATCACTTACTTCCCCATTCGCGTCCCCGAGGTCGGACCGCTGCAGGGATCCGGGTTCGGGGGCGTGACAAGTCCACTATTCTATTTTCAAAATTTTTATCAAATTCAAACCAAGACTTGTATACACGGTGAGATTAAGTACACATCATTAACCAGTTCTGAACTTTCCACACCAATGCCATAATACAGAAAATTCCTTTATATTGTTTGGTTCCCCAATATCTAGCCAAAATAGATTTCCTTCCTCTCAAAGCTATTATGATGGCTGCACACTGTTGTTAAAGGGCTGGAAAATTTCTCCATTCCTCTTTCTGTTTTTGTTTTGTTTTCTAAACATATATAAATAGATGTTTTTTTTTTTTTGTTTTTGTTTTTGTTTTGTTTTTTTTTTTTTTTTTGCAAAAATTGTTGAACAACAAGCGACCAAGTTGCATGCACCCCCAACCTAAACCTGATATTGTCCTTAATGTTATGAATGAAAAAAATGCAATGGGGCGAATGCGATGGTGATGCTGATTACTCAGAGTAAATGGGATCCTAAAGCACGATTTCCTCAGTGTGTTTGTCTTTTAGTTCAAGAAACAGTTTCAACTGTTGGCCATTCACTTTGTAAACATCCTCATTCTTGGGATTTTCAATTCCACAGCACCATGAAAGTAAACAGTCCTCACAAAGAATGGACCAGTCCAACGGGTTCGCAACTTCCCTAGAAACAGGTGTAACGGGGAGTTATACAAAAGGACTTTCATACCCGTTTCAAAGGTTTTTCTTAAAATTGACTTGTCATGGTTCAACTTCAATCTTTCCTTATAGATCTTGGCATTCTCATAGGCATCATTTCTAAGTTCTTCCAACTCATTGAGTTGCAATTTGCGCAAAGTACATGCAGTGGGTCAGTCAAAATTGAACTTCTTAATGGCTAATAAGCTGTATGCTCCAATTCAACAGGGAAGTGGCATGCATTCCCATAGACCAACCTATATGGGGACATCCCAATAGGTGTCTTGTAAGTGATTCAATAGGCCCACAGTGCGTCGATCAATCGTAAAGACCAGTCTTTTCGAATGGGGTTTCTAAGACCCCGACCCGAGTGACTCGATTAGTACTAATTAAGTTATGTGTTAGTGCTAAGCTTGATTGGTGGTTTTGAATAAGCTTGGATTAGTATAGTTCTTTTATAGCTTTGGGGAACTTTTAGTGTCTTGTGTTTAGTGGGACCCATTAGGGGGTTCCTTTTTGATAGTCTTGCTTGTTTTTGGAGGTTACTTGATATTCCCTAATTCTTGTCTTGATCCCGTTTTATTTATTTTGTCGATCCTTACAATTTTCATGTTGAGCCCGTACCCGTCCGAACCCCGAAACTCGATTTTCTTGCATTGAGGGCAAAACAGTCGTTTTATATGAAATTTGTACCCAAAAGTCAATATCCCCAAAACTCGCGAAACATATACTTTTTGGAGATTAGATATTTTGACGATCACTTTTCTCTTCTTCGTTGATTTCGTCCGAGGTCCCGATATTAGTGATTTCAGCCCAAAGAGATCTCTTGGTGGGGGGACCCACACCCCACTTGTATATAAGGAGACCCATCCTTTTCCATTTTCTCTTTTCCAGCACAACAACCAACCTAGGGTTTTTCTTTCCCTTTTCTCTTCTTCTTGTTGCTTCCCCATCCTAAATCCCTATCAAACCTTGCACCAATCAAGAAATGAACTTCACCTTCTTCTTCCTCACTACTAGAGCTATTCATTGATGCCACTTTTGGAGGAATCCATTCACCTCAAGACCCTCATTGAACTAGTTTGGTGATTTTGAAGAGCTTCCTAGTAAGTCTTCCTTCCAATCTCTTTGTTTTGTGTTTTCCCATCTTTAGAGGAGCTTCATTTCCATTATTGTGAGCTCTCTATTCTTGTTTCATGGTTTGACCCATTTTAGGGTTTGTTTTTGGGGGTTTTGTGTAGATTGTGTTCTTGACTTGGAGAAGTTATTAGAGGCTTGGATTTTCTTGTTAGAGACCTTGAGGCAAGTGGATTTAATGGATATCTTAGTTTTCAATGATTTCTATGATTAACATGTTGGATTTATTGTCTCATTAATGGTTGGTTTTTCTTGCATTCAATATGATTTTAATGATTTTGAAAAGGGTTGTTGAGCCCATTTATTGTCTTGTAATGTGATTGATAGTTTTGTTTTATCTTGTGCTTAAAACTTGAATGAATCTATGTGGTTGTGATTTTCTTTCTTCTTTGTGATTGAATGTGGAAATGTATGGAGTTGTTTGGGCGGATCCTTGGTAGAAGCTTGACATGGGAGAAGTGTTGAAGTTTGATTGGAGGAGCTTTTTAGCTCATACCATTGCAGGAAAGTGATGGAAAAAGAGGGAGACTGATTTGGGGGAAAGAAGACCTGAATCTGAACCCAGTGGAGAATTCCCGTGACTGGCTGTCAACCCACAGTCACCGAGCGGCTAGCCGCCTGGTGACTGACGGCTAGCCGAAGTGGTTACGGTCACTTTTCCAGAGAGCTGTAACCTCGCGGTCAGCTAGCGGCTAACCGCCGTATCCATCGGCGGCTAACCGCCAGCCAACCGCATAGTTACGGTCACTTTTCCAGAGAGCTGTAATCTCGCGGTCAACTCTGCGGTCAGCTAGCGGCTAACCGCCGGCCAACCGAATTGAAGCGGTCACAATTCCAGAGAGCTGCAATCCCACGGTCAGCAGCCAGCGGTTAACCGCCGGATCCTCTAGCGGCTAACCGCCAACTGACCCTAGGTAACCGAAATTCCCTGAATTCTATGAATAAATGGGGATTGAAGGGAGCTTCCGCACCATTGCTTGTGAACCTTTCTAAGAGCAATGGGCATTGCTCACCTGGGAATGTGTTCGAAGCAGAGATGAAAGATTGTTGGGGGCCCGTTCGAGAGAGAGAGACCACATCACAGAGAATCATTTAAGCATTGAGGCTACTTTAGAGTATAAGGAACCCGGCATGTCTTCATATTCAAAGAGTACCAAGTAAATTCGAAGTAGACATAAGGGATCCCTATTCACTTGAATTAGTTTTTACACTGACACTGTCCCGACATTTCAAAAGGTTACTTCACCTCTTTGTTCCCGAAATTTATGATTTGTTATCTATCAATCCCGAAAACATTGAAAGCATACTAGTCTTGACATACATGCCCGACCTGACACGATAGTTGTGCCTCGAACACCCCGTCTTGCCCGATTATAGTCTCGCACTTGAATTATTTTATACATGTCTTGATTTCCGTGTTTTGACCTATGAGTCGGCACCACTAAGCTTGGATGCCTTGTTAGTCTGATCCACTGACTGGGTGATCCCCCTCTTGTGTTGCCAACTGCAGTTTGGATCTTGCTATCCGGTTATTTAACCGTGGTCTTGTCCTGATACCGCAAATTGCTACTGTGGTTCCTGATGCCCGGCTCGCTACCGTGGTCATGTCTTGTATATAGTATTTATGTATATGTATTTCGTTGTACCTCCTCACTTCGGTGACTGAGGTCAACGCCTTGAATTGCTTGCTCTATCACTTCGGTGATAGAGGATTTAGCTTCGTGTGGTTGCCATCTTGCTCGTTCTTGAATTCCTTGGTTACCTTTACTTGTTTTACCTTACATATATGTTTTTAATTAAATAATGCATTTACTTCATGAAAGTTTTGTTTAGACAGGTTTAAATGTTTTCCAAGGTAAATGTTTTATTATGAAATGTGTTTACCTTTTTATCCACTTGCCAGACTGTCGTGTCTGACCCTTTGCTTTGGTACTCAGGTCCCGTTGTTGGTTTCCCCGAGGAGGAGCCAGAGGAGGCAGTCGGAGAACCGCAGCAGCTAGTAGAGTGGCGCGCCGATGATGTTGTCTAAACATCCGGTTGCCTCGAGAGTTGCGTGACATTTTGGGGGGTGTTAGAAACTATACATTTTGGTGGTTATTGTTTTATCCATATTGGCCTTTGTTGGCCTCTATTTTTGGGAATTGTAATTAAATGATATATGTTCTAACGTTAACAGTATTTTTGGGTTACGCTTTAGAATATTGCTCATTCTGATACTTGATATTCAAATGTAATCAGTCTTGTTAGTTTGGAAATGTAATACATGCTTGATTTGCCATACGCTTCCGCAATTATACAAAATGGTTATGCGTGTTGGAAAATCCTCACCGCGGACACCTGTGGGAAATCACGTGCATGGGTAATGTGTGGTCTTTTATTAACCTGTGTACGCTTGATCATAAACATATCTTTAATTATTGTCATCACTCCATATAATCGCATGTCCATCATCACACCCATTAGTCCCGATCCCGGATTTGGTCCCTAAGCCCGGTCCGGGGTCGCGACAGATTGGTATCAGAGCGAGACGTGTTTCGGGTAATTAAAAGAAACTAGAAATCCTAAGGACGTGGCGAGGATTCGTTAGATCTTTCGTTAGCTAGAATCGTGTGAGCAATGTGTGACCCTGTTTTGAATTTATATGTACTAACAACTTGTTTTGCAGCATCATGCCACCTCGTAAGTGCCCGGTAAATGGCAATCCCACAGCGAGTAACAGTGATTTTACCGAACCGATTGAAGAAGATAAAACTGAAAATACAAGAGCTGAAAATGCAATGCCAAATCAGTTCCAACAGATGATGCAAGCTATGCTTGATCAACAGCGTCTAGCCAATGAGAACCAAACCAGATTGCAAGAACAAATGCTCAAGAAAGATGAAGATCATGCCAGAGAGTTGGCAGAAATGCAAAGGCAATTGTTGGAAGTACTACAGAGGAGACCTGAACCAGTCCAACCTCAACCTGCTATTGTTATTAATCAGAGAGAGCATGACCCCAATGCTTTGTTTGAGAGGTTCAGAAAGAGAGGTCCAAAGGAGTTTGTGGGGACAGAAGACCCTTTGGCTGCAGATGACTGGCTAGAGCATACAGAAAATATATTTGAAGCTTTCAGATGTAATAGAGGAGAGAAAGTACAACTAGCAGCATCACTCTTCACCAGCTTGGCAGATAATTGGTGGAAGATAGTGAGGGAGGAGTACAGGACTATGCCAGACGCAGTGGCTTGGGCAAACCTCAAGAGGCAATTTAGAGACAAGTATGTGCCCGCCCATGTCAAGAGGCAGAAAGCAGTGGAGTTCCAGCAACTTGTCCCAGGTAGTATGACAGTGCTAGAGTACCTCACCAAGTTCGAGAGGTTATCACGGTATGCTCCGGAGTTGGTGGACACGGTGGAGAAGAAAATTGCCAAGTTCTTAGAAGGACTTCATCCTATCATTGAGAGGGATGCCACTGGTGTAGTACCACCTCTCACCTTTGAAGAAGCTGTCAAGAGAGCATATAAGTTTGAGAACTTCCACCATAAGATCCTTAAGGTCCAAGGCAAGGGACAAGGGCAGCCTCAACAGCAGCACAACCAGCACAGGAACCAGCAGAACAAGAGACGAGGCAAGACCAATAGGTGCAGCTTGTTTGCATTCATTGCGGGAAGAATCATGATAGTGCCCAGTGTCGTACAGCCTCAGGAGCATGCTTTAGATGTGGCTGCATGGATCACCAGATGAGGAACTGTCCAAGATAGAACAGGCAGAATCAGCAGCAGCAAAGAGCACCATGTCAGGCATCGCCACAGAATGCACTAGTGGTGTAGAATCAGGCAAGGCCACTCCAGCAACAGGCACCACAGCAACAATATAGACCCCATCAGCAGCAGCCACAGGTCCGTCAGCAAGGGCAGCAGCAGAATCAGCGTCCCTCACAGCAGAATAGAAATGCCCCTCAAGGAAGGCAGCAGTAAGCACCTATCAGGCCACAGTAGGGAGGGCAAGTATAAGCGGTTAATAAAGCGGATGCAGAAGCAGCAGGTGATGTTGTGGAAGGTACACTTCTTGTTAGTGGGATAGAAGCTAAGATATTGTTTGACCCTGGGTCTACGCATTCTTTCATATCCCATGCATTTTCTTGATGTGCATGGTAGAGATCTTGAGTACATTTTGACTGTGGCAACCCCAGTAGGAAAACAAGTTGTGTGTACTAGTTATTACCCTAGTTGTACAGTTCAGATAGGAGAAGTTGTGTTACCCGCAGATCTTATTCTGTTGGAGATGAAGGATTTTGATGTCATCCTAGGGATGGATTGGCTGGCAGGGTACCATGCCACAATGGATTGTTTCCGTAAAACCCTTACCTTCAAGTTGGATGAGACACCTGCAGGGGTGTTATTCCAGGGAGAGAGGAGAAATCCCCGTGCAGGGTTTGTCTCAGCGTTGAAGGCTGATAGACTTTTGAGAAGTGGATGTGAAGCCTATTTGGCGTTTATCACGGAGGATAAATGATCCTAAGGGGTGGAGGAGATTCCTATTATTTGGGAGTTCCCGGATGTATTTCTGGAGGAGATTCCAGGATTACCACCCATGAAAGAGATTGATTTCACCATTGAATTGTTACCGGAGACCGCTCCGATTTTGATTGCACCATATAGAATGGCTCCGGCGGAATTGGGAGAGTTGAAGATACAATTACAAGAGTTCTTGGACAAAGGTTTTACTAGACCGAGTATTTCGCTATGGGGAGCTCCGGTTTTGTTTGTTAAGAAGAAGGATGGTTCGATGAGAATGTGCATTGACTACCGGAGATTGAACCAAGTGACCATCAAGAACAAGTATCCATTGCCAAGGATAGATGAACTGTTTGATCAGTTATAAGGTGCCTCGTACTTTTCGAAGATTGACTTGAGATCCGGTTATCATCAGTTGAGAGTCAGAGAATCAGATGTGTTGAAAACAGTTTTCCGGACAAGATATGGCCACCATGAGTTTCTAGTGATGCCATTTGGATTGACTAATGCACCGGCAGTGTTCATGGCTTTGATGAACAAGGTCTTTGCACAATATCTGGATCAGTTTGTAGTGGTGTTCATAGACGATATTTTGGTGTACTCCAAGACCAGAGAAGAGCATGAAGAACATCTGAGGATAGCATTGCAGCTTTTGAGAGAGAACCAGTTGTATGCGAAGCTCAACAAGTTTAAATTAAGCTAGAGCAAGTCGCATTTTTGGGATATATTATCTCCAAGGAAGGATTATTAGTAGACCCGTTTAAGATTGAGGCAGTAGTGAAATGGGAAAGACCGAAGAATGTGTCAGAAATCAGGAGTTTTCTTGGATTGGCAGGGTATTACAGGAGGTTTGTGTAAGGTTTTTCGTCGATTACAGCACCGTTGACGAAGTTAACAAGGAAGAATGTATCGTATGTATGGACAGATCAGTGTGAAGCTAGTATCCAAGAATTGAAGACGAGATTAACTACCGCACCAGTCCTTACTTTGCCATCCGGAAGCGGCGGTTTCACCATTTTTACCGATGCTTCGAACATTGGACTTGGTTGTGTGTTGATGCAATAAGGAAAAGTGGTTGCATATGGGTCCCGGCAGTTGAAAGATCACGAGAAGAACTATGCGACCCATGATCTTGAGTTGCAGCGGTCGTCTTCGCGTTGAAGATGTGGAGACATTACCTCTACGGAGAGAAGTTTGAGGTTCATTCTGATCACCGCAGCCTACAGTACCTATTTACTTAGAAGGAATTGAACATGAGACAGAGGAGATGGATGGAATACATTAAGGACTATGATTTTCCGATCAAGTATCACCTGGGGAGAGCGAATGTAGTTGCCGATGCCTTGAGTAGAAAATCAGTGGGCATGGCGAATCTAAGTGGCACTTGTATTTTTGATCAGTTCGAGGAGTTGAAGATAGACCTACAGCCATTGAGGAAGGGTATTATAGTTGCCAATATGTCAGTGTCAGAACCTTCGTTCATCCAGAAGATCAAGAGTAGTCAGTTGCAGGATCCAGAGTTGGCCAAGATTGCAGAACATATAGCAGAACGTCCCGATTTTCGTATCGTTGACGGAGTTCTTTATTATCGAGATCGTCTGTGTGTGCCTAACATAGAAGATGTGAGGAATGACATCATGGCAGAAGCTCACAGTGCGAAGTATTCTATGCACCCAGGCAGCACGAAGATGTATCAGAATTTGAAGGGCAGATTTTGGTGGAACAACATGAAGAGAGAGATTGCAGCATTTGTCTCTCGTTGCATGACGTGTCAGTTGATAAAGGTAGAACATCAGAAGCCTCCAAGATTGTTGCAGCCATTAGAGATCCCGGAATGGAAATGGGAGCACATTACCATGGACTTTATTTCGGGACTACCGAGGACTAGTAGAGGCAATGACGCTATATGGGTTATAGTGGACAGACTCACCAAGTCAGCTCACTTTATTCCCATGAGGACAGGAAAGAATATGCACATGTTACCCCTGGCACAGTTGTTCGTCAATGAGATCGTCAGTAGACATGGACAGCCAGTTTCTATCACATTCGACAGAGACAGCAGATTCATCTCGAGGTTTTGGAAGACCCTACATGAGTCTATGGGTACGAAGTTACAGTTTAGTACAGCTTATAACCCTCAGACAGATGGTCAGTCAGAGAGGACAATTCAGACTCTTGAGGATATGCTCCGTGCTTGTGTATTGGACTTCAAGACTCAATGGGACGAGACTCTACCGTTATGTGAGTTTGCCTACAACAACAGCTACTACTCGAGCATTAGAATGGCGCCTTTTGAGGCCTTGTACGGTAGAAGGTGTAGGACACCTGTTTGTTGGGAAGAAGTTGGCACCCGCAGTTTCCACGGGCCGACTATAGTGAGTGAGACCACTGACAAAGTGAGACAGATCCAGGAATGTTTGAAAGTAGCTCGGAGTAGACAGAAAAGTTATGCAGACGCTCACCGAAGGGATCTACAGTTCAAAGAGGGAGATAAAGTTTTCCTGAAAGTGTCACCTACTAGAGGAACATTGAGGTTTGGGCAGAAGGGCAAGTTGTCACGGAGGTACATCGGACCTTACGATATCATAAGTAAGATTGGTGATGTGGCTTATAGATTAGGCTTACCACCCGAGCTATCTGGTGTACACAACGTCTTCCATGTGTCGATGTTGAAGAAGTACGTCCCCGATCCATCACATGTCCTCCGGCAGGAACCATTGGAAATCAGAGAAGATGCTACCTATGTAGAGAAGCCCATTCAGATTATTGATACAAAGGAACAAGAGTTGAGGACACAGACTATTCAGTGGGCGAAGGTACTTTGGGAGAATCATGGGCCGGAAGAGGCAACGTGGGAATTGCGAGATCAGGTGCAGAAGAAGTATCCACATCTCCTACCCGAGGTGAGTTTTGTATTTCATTTTGAGGACCAAATGCCTTAAGGGGTGGAGGATGTAAGACCCCGACCCGAGTGACTCGATTAGTACTAATTAAGTTGTGTGTTAGTGCTAAGCTTGATTGGTGGTTTTGAATAAGCTTGGATTAGTATAGTTCTTTTATAGCTTTGGGGAACTTTTAGTGTCTTGTGTTTAGTGGGACCCTTTGGGGGGTTCCTATTTGATAGTCTTGCTTGCTTTTGGAGGTTACTTGATATTATCCTAATTCTTGTCTTGATTCCATTTTACTTATTTTGTCGATCCTTACAACTTTCATGTTGAGCCCGTACCCGTCCGGAACCCCGAAACCCGATTTTCTTGCATTGAGGGCAAAAGAGTCTTTTTATATGAAATATGTACCCAAAAGTCGATATCCCCAAAACTCGTGAAACATATACTTTTTGGAGATTAGATATTTCGACGATCACTTTTCTCTTCTTCGTCGATTTCGTCTGAGGTTCCGATAAGTGATTTCAGCCCAAAGAGATCTCTTAGTGGGGGGACCCACACCCCACTTGTATATAAGGAGACCCATCCTTTTCCATTTTCTCTTTTCCAGCACAACAACCAACCGAGGGTTTTTCTTTCCCTTTTCTCTTCTTCTTATTGCTTCCCCATTCTAAATCCCTATCAAACCTTGGACCAATCAAGAAATGAACTTCACCTTCTTCTTCCTCACTACTAGAGCTATTCATTGATGCCATTTTTGGAGGAATCCATTCACCTCAAGACCCTCATTGAACTAGTTTGGTGATTTTGGAGAGCTTCCTAGTAAGTCTTCCTTCCAATCTCTTTGTTTTGTATTTTCCTATCATTTGAGGAGCTCCATTTCCATTATTGTGAGCTCTCTCTTCTTGTTTCATGGTTTGACCCATTTTAGGGTTTGTTTTTGGGGGTTTTGTGTAGATTGTGTTCTTGACTTGGAGAAGTTATTAGAAGCTTGGATTTTCTTATTAGAAACCTTGAGGCAAGTGGATTTAATGGATATCTTAGTTTTCAATGATTTCTATGATTAACATGTTGGATTTATTGTCTCATTAATGGTTGGTTTTTCTTGCATTCAATATGATTTTAATGCTTTTGAAAAGGGTTGTTGAGCCCATTTATTGTCTTGTAATGTGATTGATAGTTTTGTTTTATCTTGTGCTTAAAACTTGAATGAATCTATGTGGTTGTGATTTTCTTTCTTCTTTGTGATTGAATGTGGAAATGTATGGAGTTGTTTGGGCGGATCCTTGGTAGAAGCTTGAAATGGGAGAAGTGTTGAAGGTTGATTGGAGGAGCTTTTTAGCTCATACCATTGCAGGAAAGTGATGGAAAATGAGGGAGACTGATTTGGGGGAAAGAAGACCTGAATCTTAACCCGGTGGAGAATTCCCGTGACTGGCGGTCAGCCCGCGGTCACCGAGCGGCTAGCCGCCGGTGACTGACGGCTAGCCGAAGTGGTTACGGTCACTTTTCCAGAGAGCTGTAACCTCGCGGTCAGCTAGCGGCTAACCGCAGTATCCATCGGCGGCTAACCGCCAGCCAACCGCATAGTTACGGTCACTTTTTCAGAGAGCTGTAATCTCGCGGTCAGCTCCGCGGTCAGCTAACGGCTAACCGCCGTATCCATCGGCGGCTAACCGCCAGCCAACCGAATTGAAGCGGTCACAATTTCAGAGAGCTGCAATCCCGCGGTCAGCCTCACGGTCAGCCAGCGATTAACCGCCAGATCCTCTAGCGGCTAACCTCCAACTGACTGTTAGGTAACCGAAATTCCCTGAATTCTATGAATAAAGGGGGATTGAAGGGAGCTTCCGCACCGTTGCTTGTGAACCTTTCTGAGAGCAATGGGCACCGCTCACCTGGGAATGTGTTCGAAGCAGAGATGAAAGGTTTTTGGGGGCCCGTTCGAGAGAGAGAGACCACATCACAGAGAATCATTTAAGCATTGAGGCTACTTTAGTGTATAAGGAACCCGACATGTCTTCATATTCAAAGAGTACCAAGTAAATTCGAAGTAGACATACGGGATCCCTATTCACTTGAATTAGTTTTAACACTGACACTGTCCCGACATTTCGAAAGGTTACTTCACCTCTTTGTTCCCGAAATTTATGATTTGTTATCTATCATTCCCGAAAACATTGAAAGAATACTTGTACTGTTTTACTAGTCTTGACATACATGCCCGACCTGACACGATAGTTGTGCCTCGAACACCCCATCTTGCCCGATTATAGTCTTACACTTGAATTATTTTATACATGTCTTGCTTTCCGTGTTTTGACCTATGAGTCGGCACCACTAAGCTTGGATGCCTTGTTAGTCTGATCCACTGATTGGGTGATCCCCCTCTTGTCTTGCCAACTGCAGTTTGGATTTTGCTACCTGGTTATTTAACCGTGGTCTTGTCCTGATACCGCAGATTGCTACTGTGGTTCCTGATGCCCGGCTCGCTACCGTGGTCATGTCTTGTATATAGTATTTATGTATATGTATTTCGTTGTACCTCCTCACTTCGGCGACTGAGGTCAACACCTTGAATTGCTTGCTTTATCACTTCGGTGATAGAGGATTTAGCTACGTGTGGTTGCCATCTTGCTCGTTCCTGAATTCCTTGGTTACTGTCACGACCCCAAACCCGGGGTCCGTGAAGTAATAATCATGTTTCTCCCAAGATCCGCGTGTGTGAGGATTACAAATTCCAACACCTCTGAATATTTAGCGGAAGCTTTCGTGGTGTTGCGACTCGGAGTCCGTGGCCATTGGATTCCGCACCGCACTCAACCCAAGTATATAATCATCTTATCGTTGATCCATCTCAGACTGGAATAAACCATCATAATAAAAGTACAGAGCTGACAGTAACAGGGTATTGCATTCCCAGATATGTTCAAGTTACAATTAACAATGTATATTAATTACAATCCCAAGAGAAAGGCTAACAGAAGCCATACAAAGCAAGCTAATGATTACTACTCCATATGTGACGTAATCCCGATGTCAAGCTCATTGTCTACATGACATAGCCGACAGACACCTGTAAGCTCATGGCTCCACAGCCAACACGTGCACTCATCTCGGGTGAAGAAATCTGAACCTGAGTACCAAAGTAGTGGGTCAGACACGACGGTCTGGCAGGTGGGTGAAAAGATATAACAATATACTGAACGATAAAACATGTAATAAATCATGCTGTCTGATCAAAATTGTACATAATTACAAATGTATAGGAAATCATGGATATCTGACAAAATATTGTATTCATATAAAACGGGCATGAAACATAAATATTTGACAAAACATGTATTCCTTTAAAGCATGTATAAAACATGAACATTTCACAAACCGGAAACTCATTTCAAACATGTATAAATAATAAACATTTCCCAAATCGGGAATTCATTTAAAGCGTGTATAAACAATAACCATTTCCCAAATCTGGAACTCATTTAAAGCATGTATAAATAGTGCACATTTATTAAGAAGAGACGTGATCAATATAAAGTAGTACGGGTATCAAGGATCAGGAACTATCAAGATGGCAACCACACAAAGCTAAATCCTCTATCACCGAAGTGATAGAGCAAGCATATCAAGGCGTTGACCTCAGTCACCGAAGTGAGGAGGAACAACGAAATACATATACATATATACTATATACTAGACATGACCACGGTAGCGAGCCGGGCATCAGGAACCACAGTAGCAATCTGCGGTATCAGGACCCAAACTGCAGTTGGCAAGACAAGAGGGGGATCACCTAGTCAGTTGATCAGACTAACAAGGTATCCAAGCTTAGTGGTGCCGACTCATAGGTTATATGCAAGTAAACAAAACAAGTACATGTATGCATGTTCTCTTTTTGGCTCATGGGCTCGCACTACAAAGCTCTGGCCCCATATTGCCTCAAGGTTTTATTCTCAAAATAATAATCCTTTTGGTTCATGGGCTCGCACTACAAAGCTCTGGCCCCATCTTACCTCAAGGTTTTATTCTCAAAATAATAATCCTTTTGGTTCATGGGCTCGCACTACAAAGCTCTGGCCCCATCTTACCTCAAGGTTTTGGCTTATGAATCATGTACAAGAAATCAAATCAGATAAATACATATGACGGGACAGGGTGCTCAAGGCACAGCTATCATATCAGGTTTGGCATGTTTATCAACGCTAGCAAAACAATACAAGTATGTACTTTCAAAGTTTTCGGGATGATAGATTCCAATCATCAATTTCGAGAATAACAAGGTAGGTACCCCTTTTTGAAAAGCCAAGACAGTGTCGGGTTAAAACTAATCCAAGTGCATAGGGATCCCGTATGCCTGTATAATAAAGGAAACTTGGTACTCTTTGAATTTGGGAGACATCCCGGGTTCCTTATACACCATAGTAGCTTCAATGCTTAAATGAATCTCGATGATGTGGTTTCTCTCTCTAACGTACTACCAACAAACACTCCACCTATGCCTCGAACACAATCCCAGGTGAGCGGTGTCCACTGCTCTCAGAAAGGTTCCCAAGCAATGGGGTGGAGGCTCCCTTCAATCCTCTTTTATTCATAGAATTCAGGGAATTTCGGTCACCTGGCGGTCAGATGGCGGTTAGCCGCCAGCGAATCCTGCGGTTAACCGCTGGTTGACCGTGGAATTGCAGCTCTCTGGAATTGTAACCGCTACCATCCGGTTGGCTGGCGGTTAACCGCTGATGAACACGGCGGTTAGCCGCTATCTGACCGCGGAGCTGACCGTGAGGTTACAGCTCTCTGGAAATGTAACCGAACTTGCTTCGGTTAGCCGCTAGTCACTAGGCGGCTAGCCGCTGGGCGACCGCCAGCTGACCACCAGTCACGGGAATTTCTTCACTGGGTTCAGGTTCAGGTCTTCCCTTCCCCCAAACCAATTCCTTTCATTCTCCATTTGACATTCATACAATTACCAAGAGAAAGAAGACAACCAACATCACAAGGACTCACTTAGGCATTGTACAAAAGATGAACCAAAAGTCACAATTCAAGATGTCATTTTCAATCGTGGCGAACCACTCAAATACATTTCAAATCGTTTTACAACAAGAGCATATAACTTTTCTAACATGGAATGGAATAGTGTATGTGATTCAATGGCTCACCAAGGGGAGTCCCAATGCATACTTAATATCTAAAGGTTGATTTATAATAATGAGTTTGGCACCAATGAAAATCCACAACACTTAAGATTATAAAGTATGCTTTAAGACTCATAAGGATTCCCGGGTAAAATCCCATGTCAAAACTTTCTTTCATTTTTCCATTCAATTGGTACACTTCAAGCATTTCATTTCATTGATCCAAATATTCACTTCCATTTGCATTCTTATACAATTTGGGCTTTCTCCTAGCCTTAACAACTCCATCAACACATCATACACTAAATCATTCCATTATTTCCATGAATTTTTCACAATGACAAAATACTAACATTCACCAAAATCACTAAAATTCTGAAATACATATAACCAATCCAAAGACAACTCTTTACTAAATAAAATCCATATAGTTGAAACATCAACTTAGAGAAACAATAGACATAAATCATCTCTTGAACATTTCAATGAAAAATCAATAATAAAAGCTAACCATTTCCATAAAACATGATTAATGAAAATAAATCATTTCATCCACTTGCCTTAGGTCTCTAATCAAGCAAATCAAGCTCTAAACACTCTTCCAAGTCAAGGCTCCAAGCTCTAGGGCCATTAATCAGCAAGAAGGAGCTTGAAATAGGGGCTGCCCACCTTGGTTTCCCATGAAAATGGTGTCAAAAGAGAGAGGAGATGAAGGGGAAGAAGTTGCCGGAGTTTCCTCGTCGGATTGGTAGCTTGAAGGCTTCATTTGAGCAAGAGAAATGGAAGAAAAGGAAGAAGAAAGGTGGCTGGTACTATAGCAGGGAGTTGCAACCGATGGAATGGGAAAAAATGAGGGAGAAAGAGATGGGGTTGTCCTTTTATAATGGGTGGTGTGGGGTCCACACTAAGTATAACTTGTAATGGAGATTAGGGGGCTTTCTAGACCTCGGATCAAGAAACTTAAAACATGAAAAGTGTCCGGAAGAAAATTATCTTTCCAACAAGGTCAATATTAACATACTTACGGGGTCCACATAAAAAGTCAACTGTTTGGTCAAAGGGGTTAAAGAATAGAAAATTTGGGATTTCTTGAAAAACTGATTTTAGAAGTTTCGAATGGGCACGGAGTGAACATGAAAGTTGTAGGGAATGGCGAGATTAGTCCAACGAAGCTGAAATGGGAATTTTTGGGAATCACCAAGAATCTCCCCACGCTGACCACGCAAAACAAATGGGACCCTACGGTCATAGTCTAGGTTCACTGGCTCTCAAAACTTCCCAAAGCTAATGAAAAGTTATTCTAACTCAAAAACTCAACCAAACAACCACTAAACCCATCGAGAAAACCAAATCACGATTAAAACCACACTAAACCAAGAAATTAGGGGTCGGGTTCTCACAGTTACCTTTACTTGTTTTACCTTACATATATGTTTTTAATTAAATAATGCATTTACTTCATGAAAGTTTTGTTTAGACAGGTTTAAATATTTTCCAAGGTAAATGTTTTATTATGAAATGTGTTTACCTTTTTATCCACCTGCCAGACCGTCGTGTCTGACCCTTTGCTTTGGTAATCACGTCCCGTTGTTGGTTTCCCCGAGGAGGAGCCAGAGGAGGCGGTCGGAGAACCGCAGCAGCTAGTAGAGTGGCGCGCCGATGATGTTGTCTAAACATCGAGTTGCCTCGAGAGTTGCGTGACATTTTTGGGGGTGTTAGAAACTATACATTTTGGTGGTTATTTGTCGCGACCCCGGACCGGGATCCGGGCCCGCGACACGCCGCGGCGGCATGATTAACGGACAACCAAAGCACGCCGCCGCCGCTTGATTTTTATTTTATTTTCCCACAGGTTTCCACGGTGAGGATCCCACGACACGGGTCGAGCTCACACGAATGGATATGCGGAAGCGTGTAGCAAAACAATTCATACAAATCTTAAATGATAAGATACAAGAGAAATATTTAACATCGAGACAAGGTATCAAAAGAGAATGTCAAAATAGCATTCCTATCATGATTAAGTTTCAACATTTAGACAAAGTATATTACTTCCAATTACAAAACCCTGAGAGGCCAACAGAGGCCAATACAACAAATTGGAACCCAAAAGAATAACCCAACAGAACCAGCTAGGTGAACGAGAATCAAGATCCCGACCGGCGTCTAAATGACGTCGTTGGGCTGCCACTCGAGTGCTGGGGGTAGCTCAACAGCCGCCTCCGGCAGTCCTCGTCACGCGCGAAGCCGCCGGCACCTGGACACCAAAATACAAGCATCAAACACGACGGTTTGGCAAATAAACAATTTAGACATGAATAGTTGAAATAATGCTAAAACAGTTCAAAGTTTAAATACACGTTTCAATGCTTACGAAACTAGCACGAATACATATAATATCATGATAAGATAAATCCACATAGAGCTCATCCTTTCTCTGTCATACATGATGACAAGAGCAAGCACGCACGACAAGCACGACACGAAACACGATCCCACGCCACACAAGGTAGACGGGGTATCCGGCCGCGGAACCGGACCACGAACACGCACGATGTGTAATAAAATACACGACTAGTCTGCAGACAGTCCACGAGTTTAAGGACCCCCAGGTAGTGGATCAAGCTAAAAGGGCGGTCCAAGCTCAGTGAAATTCACTTATATCATGAATGCACAAAACACGGCAATAAACGATCGAAAACATGGCAAATCAAGAGGGAAATCATTTAACGAGCACGACGTGACAAGACTAGCAAAATATTAATGCTTACGAACTTAAGAAATGATTCCCTTTTTATTCTTGAAACACATCTTGAAACAAACTTGCACTTGGAAATCAAACGAGAACACGATGATGCATGAAGCATCAAAACGAGAGTTCAAACGTAAATTCATCAAGCATAGGCTAAGACCACATCTTTGACCCTTGTGGAATTGAAAACCAAATGTCGAAATTCAATAAGACTTGGTGTCCCCGAAGGTATATTACATTTTGGGAATTTCAAGTGCACAAGGTCAATAAAAAGGGTCTAAGACCAAGTCTAGTTTTCATTCCAGCAAAATCCTTCAAAACAATACATCTTGGTGTGGTTTAAGCTTCTCTACCGGTAGAAATTCCGGTTGAAGCGTCTCTACCGGTAGTACTACCGGTAGAACCACCTCTACCGGTAGAACTTCCGGTTGGAGCACTTCTACCGGTAGAACTTCCGGTAGAACTCATGCTCCTCAACTTTTCTCACTCTCTGCCGAAATCTGGGCTATTTCTACCGGTAGAACTTCCGGTAGAACTTGGGGTTTTTAATTTCCTCAACTCTCTGTCAAATTTTGGGCCCTTTCTACCGGTAGAACTTCCGGTTGAAATACCTCTACCTGTGGAACTTCGGAAATTCAATATTTTTCACACTTCATTCACTTCTTCACTTCCACATTTTTACCACCTGCACTCCCCAAGCCTACATGCTTTCCAAGGGATAATTTCCACACAAAATCCATTCACATTTCATTCAAAACATCAAAATCACAAACTCATTTACATTCAAGCATATATCTAATAACTTGCAAATCATTCCATTGAAAACATGCTTCCATTGAAGATGAAACCTCTACATTAGAGGAAGAAATTAGTACTCTTGCTTATCAAGATTAAAACAAGCTAAAAGAGATTAATGACATGCAAGAAAGATAAGCTTGATGATAAACAACATTTCCAAAAGTAAAAATGCCCAAAAACTTGCAATGTACTAGGAGTAACTAAAATGTTTACTTGCCTCTAACCCAAGCCAAGCCAAAGCTTCACAAACTCAACAAGAAAGGGGGTGCTCCACGAGATCTACACAAAACCCCCAAAATGGAGCATACAAAAATCAACATTTTGGCCATCACAAATCCCCATTTCGAAAATGGGTTTGCAAACCATGAAAACAAGCTCTAGGTGAGCTAAAGAACATCAAATGGGAAGAATGAAGAAAGACACCAACCTTGAGCTAGCCAAACAAGAAGAATAGGGCTTGAAGATGATGAATAGTGGGGAGGTTTGGCTCCTAAAAATGTCCAGCTGTAGCTTGAGAAGAGAGGAAGAGGATGGTGGTCTTGGATCTTGATTTGGAACACTATAGCTAGGTCATTTCCAAGGGAGAAGACCAAAGAGGAAGGCTCTCCACTCACTTGCTCTAGGGCAAAACCGTTGCAGGATTGGAAAAAGGGAAAATGAAGGAGAAGAAGAGTATATATAGTGTCTGGAAATGGGTCCCCTAAGCAGTGAAACTTGAAACACTTAGAACATGGTCTTGTGGACCCCGGATGGAATCGACGAAGAAGAACGAAACGATCATCGAAAAATCTAGTTTCGGAAAAGTATTATTTTGACATAGTTTCACGACTTCGAAAAGTGTGTCCAGATTTAACATGAAAAGACAGATTTACCCTTATTGGGCCAAAACTTGGGTTTCTGGGCCTCAAATGCAAGTAGCTTAAAAACGAAAGTTGCCATAAATAATAAAACCATTCAAGAGAAACAAAAATCACATCCACATCAAAGATCTAGAACAAAACCCCATTCTTACACGTGTACTCAGGGCGTCCCTGAGCGTGTCTGACTCATACTAAACGTCCTCAAAATCCCCAAAACTATAATCCAGACTAAGTCTAATCACATTCTAACCCAACTAGTACTAAGACTCACTTAAGACTAAACACTCACTTAATTAGTACTAATCGAGTTGGTCTGGGTTGGGGTCTAACATCCTCCACCCCTTAGGATATTTGGTCCACAAAATATAAATAATCTTACCTCTGGTAACAAGTGTGGATACTTCTTTTGGACTTGATCTCTCAATTCCGATGTGGCTTCTTCTGGCTCGTGGTTCTCCCAAAGTACTTTGACCCAATGGATAGTCCGATTTCTCAATTCATGCTCTCGGGTATCGATGATTCTAACCGGTTTCTCCACATACGACGCGTCTTCTCGAATCTCTAAAGGCTCGTGTGGAATAATGTGAGAAGGAATGTGAACATATTTCTTGAGCATGGAGACATGAAAAACATTATGTACCCCGGAGAGTTCCGGCGGTAGCGCAAGCCTGTATGCAACATTTCCAATCTTGCTCAGAATCTCATATGGGCCAATGTATCTGCTAGACAATTTTCCTTTCTTCCCAAATCTTAGGGTACCTCTGACCGGTGAGACTTTCAAGAATACCTTGTCACCCACTTCAAACTGTAATTCTCTCCGGCGAGTGTCAGCATAACTTTTCTGTCTGCTTCGAGCAATCTTCAATCTGTCCTGAATTTGCTTAACCTTGTCGCTTGTCTCTCCAACTATAGTCGGTCCATGAAAACTACGCACACCGACTTCTTCCCAACAGACTGGAGTTCTGCATCTCCTACCATAGAGTGCCTCGAAAGGTGCCATTCCAATGCTAGAATGGTAGCTATTGTTGTACGCGAACTCACAAAGAGGTAGATTCTCATCCCACTGGACCTTGAAATCCAATACACAAGCACGCAGCATATCTTCAAGAGTCTGTATTGTCCGCTCTGACTGACCATCTGTCCGAGGATGATACGCTGTGCTGAACTGAAGTTTGGAACCCATGGATTCAAGAAGAGATTTCCAAAATCTCGAAACAAATCTGCTATCTCTGTCGGAAGTGATGGAGACGGGTTGGCCATGCTTACTAACGATCTCATCTATGAATAGTCTTGCAAGTGGTGCCATATGCATCATATTCCCAGTCTTCATCTGAAGGAAGTGCGCAGACTTCGTAAGACGATCAACTATAACCCAAATTGCATTGTTCCCTCTCTTGGTATTAGGCAAACCGGAGACAAAATCCATAGTGATGTGTTCCCATTTCCACTCCGGAATCTCCAAAGGCTGTAACAAACCAGGAGGCTTCTGGTGTTCTGCCTTGATCATCTGACAAGTCAAGCAACGAGACACAAAAGCTGCTATCTCTCTCTTCATATTATTCCACCAAAATCTATTCTTCAGGTTATGGTACATCTTCGTGCTACCCGGATGTATAGAGTATCTAGTATGGTGAGCTTCAATCATAATTTCATTCTTCAAATCGTCAACATTCGGCACGTACAACCGGTCACGAAAATACAACACTCCATCAGAAATTCTGAAATCTGGACGTTCTGCAATCTGTTCTACAATCTTGGCCAATTCCGGGTCTTGTAACTGACTATCTTTGATTCTTTGGATGAAGGTAGGCTCAGACACGATCATATTTGCCAACAAAACACTTCTCCTCAAGTGTTGTACCTCCACTCCAAGTTCTTCAAACTGTTGGAGAACACTAACTCCTCTCAGACTAGCCATCACTGCTGACTTTCTGCTCAACGCATCTGCCACAACGTTCACTTTGCCCGGATGATACTTGATTGGGAAGTCATAATCTTTAATATACTCCATCCACCGTCTCTGCCTCATATTCAATTCCTTCTGTGAAAATAAATATTGCAAACTTCGATGGTCTGAATGGACTTCAAATTTCGCTCCATAGAGGTAGTGCCGCCACATCTTCAAAGCAAAAACTACTGCTGCCAACTCTAAGTCATGAGTTGCATAATTTACCTCATGATTCTTCAACTGTCTCGAACCATAGGCAATCACCTTGCCATCTTGCATCAATACACAGCCTAATCCCACGTTGGATGCATCCGTAAACACAACAAATCCACCGCTGCCCGATGGTAATGTGAGGATTGGGGCTGTGGTTAACCTCTTCTTCAACTCCTGAAAGCCGCCTTCACACTGATCAGTCCAAACAAAAGGTACATTTTTCCGGGTCAACTTCGTCAATGGTGCTGCAATGGACGAAAAACCTTGAACAAATCTCCGATAGTATCCTGCTAACCCCAAAAAGCTTCTAATTTCTGTCACACTGTTGGGTCTCTTCCACTCGATGACTGCTTCTATCTTGGCTGGGTCAACTGCTAATCCTTCTCTCGAAATGATGTGACCCAAAAAGGAAACTTGCTCTAGCCAGAATTCACACTTGTTCAACTTAGCATAGAGCTGGTGGTCTCTCAAAAGCTGCAATGACGTCCTCAAGTGCTCTTCATGCTCCTCCTTACTCTTAGAATACACGAGAACATCATCAATAAACACTACTGTGGACTGATCTAGGAACTCTGCAAAAACCTTGTTCATGAGAGCCATGAAGACTGCGGGTGCATTTGTCAAGCCAAAGGGCATCACTAAGAACTCGTAATGCCCATATCTCGTTCGAAAAGCTGTCTTCGCCACATCAGACTCTCTAACCCGCAACTGATGATACCCTGACCTCAAGTCTATCTTGGAAAAGTGTGTTGCTCCTTGTAATTGATCAAACAATTCATCTATCCTTGGCAAGGGGTATTTGTTCTTGACGGTCACATGATTCAACCTTCTGTAGTCGATGCACATTCTAAGACTTCCATCCTTCTTCTTCACGAAAAGAACTGGCGCTCCCCAAGGTGAAACACTTGGCCTAATGAAGCCTTTGCTCAACAATTCTTGCAACTGAAGTTTCAATTCCCCTAACTCTGCAGGAGCCATCCTATAAGGTGCAATTGAGATCGGTGCAGTCCCTGGAAGGAGTTCAATAGTAAACTCAACTTCTCTAACTGGTGGTAAACCCGGGATTTCTTCTGGAAAAACATCCGGAAATTCACACACTATGGGGATATCCTCCACCCCTTGGGACTGTTTATCCTCCGCGATAAACGCTATAAATGCCTCACAACCACTGCTCACCAATCTATTAGCTTTTAAAGCTGAAATGAAACCATTGGAAGACTTCTTCCTATCACCCTGAAACATCAACTCTGTCTGTGGCCCTTGCAATTTGAAGGTAATGGTCTTACCAAAACAATCCATGGTAGCATGGTAGGTCTCTAACCAATCCATGCCTAAGATAATGTCAAAATCATGCATGTCTAAAATTATGAGGTTGGCCGGTAAACTGATATCTCCTAACAAAATCTGACAACTAGGGTAAAAGGTGGTACAAACCACATGTCTACCTACTGGTGTAGTGACAGTCAACAAATAATCCAATTCTGCGTGCTGTGCATCAATCTTCTTTGCAAACAAAGGTGATAGAAAAGAGTGTGTGGATCCTGGATCAAATAAGATCTGTGCTTCTACTCCACAAACGAGAAGTTTACCTTCTATGACGTCACCTGCTGCTTCAGCGTCAGCACGGTTGATATTGTATGCACGTCCCTGCTGGTGTGGCCTGCTCTGCTGCTGAATCTGTCTGCCTTGATTGTTCCTATTCTGCGGTGGACGAGCATTCTGGTTTTGTACTTGCCTGCCTTGCTGTTGTTGCTGTGGTGGTCTCATCTGAACTGGTACGGCTTGATTCTGTGGTGCTATCTGCCTTGGCTGCTGATATCTGTTAGCTTGAGTCTGAAGGTGTGGGCAATCCTTGATTGCATGGTCCATCCCTCCACACTTGAAGCAAGCACCCGTTGCCTTGCGGCATTCGTGGGTAGGGTGATTCTTGCCACAATGATTACAACCAGACTGTCTAACTTGAGTCTGTTCTTGCCTTGGTTTCTTGCCACTTTGTTGCCTTTGGTTCTGTTGTTCGTAATGTTGCTTTCTATCCTGGATGATCTCGTTGTTAAACTCCTCAAATTTGTATGCCCGACTGACTGCTTCATCAAAGGTGGCTGGAGGGATTATTCTCGAGACATCCCTCTTGAGAATGGGATTCAGTCCTTCCAAAAACTTAGTTATCTTTTTCTGTTCAGTGTCAATAAGCTCGGTAGCATATCTGGCAAGCCTCTCAAATTTCGTAACGTACTCCAAAACGGACATACTTCCTTGCTTCAACTGTTGGAATTCAATTGCCTTCTGTCTCTTAACATGGGAGGGGACGTACTTGTCTGTGAAATGTGTCTTGAAGGTTGTCCAAGCAACCTCATCTGCCATGACTTGGTATGGCTCTTTGATTGTTTGCCACCAATCATCTGCAAGCCCATAAAATAGAGAAGCTGTGAGGTTCACCCTCTCCCTGCCAGTGCAAACGAAAACGTCAAAAATCTTAGCCGTGTTCGCGAGCCAATCATCAGCCGTCAAAGGGTCCTCTTGACCCGAGAACTCCTTGGGTCCCCTCTTCCGAAATCTTTCAAAGAGGACATTGACATCATCAGCCCTATTCTGGTACACCACATTTGGTGGGGCTTGATGTTGAGGTCTATTTTGGAGGACTTCTAGAAGTTGCCTCTGTACTTGAGCCATCTCTTCATCTTTCTTAGCCATTTGCTCCTGAAATTTTGCTTGCGTTTCATTGGCTTGTCTCTGTTGCTCTAACATGGCCTGCATGAGTTGTTGGAACTGAGTAGCAGTAGGATTTTCAGTCGGTTCTGTCTCATTCTGATTACTGCCCGAAGCATGGTGATTCGGAGCTTTACGTGGAGGCATGATGCTGCAAGACAATTTGTTAGCACATATATCGACAGATTTGGGTTGGTCATGTTGTCTAGACAAACATTCTATCGAACTCACGAATCCTCGCCACGTTCCTAAGACTTTCTAGTTTCTTTTTAAGTGCCTGAAACATGTCTCGCTCTGATACCAGTCCTGTCGCGACCCCGGACCGGGATCCGGGCCCGCAACACGCCGCGGCGGCATGATTAACGGACAACCAAAGCACGCCGCCGCCGCTTGATTTTTATTTTATTTTCCCACAGGTTTCCGCGGTGAGGATCCCACGACACGGGTCGAGCTCACACGAATGGATATGCGGAAGCGTGTAGCAAAACAATTCATACAAATCTTAAATGATAAGATACAAGAGAAATATTTAACATCGAGACAAGGTATCAAAAGAGAATGTCAAAATAACATCCCTATCATGATTAAGTTTCAACATTTAGACAAAGTATATTACTTCCAATTACAAAACCCTGAGAGGCCAACAGAGGCCAATACAACAAATTGGAACCCAAAAGAATAACCCAACAGAACCAGCTAGGTGAACGAGAATCAAGATCCCGACCGGCGTCTAAATGACGTCGTTGGGCTGCCACTCGAGTGCTAGGGGTGGCTCAACAGCCGCCTCCGGGCACTCCTCGTCACGCGCGAAGCCGCCGGCACCTGGACACCAAAATACAAGCATCAAACACGACGGTTTGGCAAATAAATAATTTAGACATGAATAGTTGAAATAATGCTAAAACAGTTCAAAGTTTAAATACACGTTTCAATGCTTACGAAACTAGCACGAATACATATAATATCATGATAAGATAAATCCACATAGAGCTCATCCTTTCTCTGTCATACATGATGACAAGAGCAAGCACGCACGACAAGCACGACACGAAACACGATCCCACGCCACACAAGGTAGACGGGGTATCCGGCCGCAGAACCGGACCACGAACACGCACGATGTGTAATAAAATACACGACTAGTCTGCAGACAGTCCACGAGTTTAAGGACCCCCAGGTAGTGGATCAAGCTAAAAGGGCGGTCCAAGCTCAGTGAAATTCACTTATATCATGAATGCACAAAACACGGCAATACACGATCGAAAACATGACAAATCAAGAGGGAAATCATTTAACGAGCACGACGTGACAAGACTAGCAAAATAGCTTAGTATTAATGCTTACGAACTTAAGAAATGATTCCCTTTTTATTCTTGAAACACATCTTGAAACAAACTTGCACTTGGAAATCAAACGAGAACACGATGATGCATGAAGCATCAAAATGAGAGCTCAAACGTAAATTCATCAAGCATAGGCTAAGACCACATCTTTGACCCTTGTGGAATTGAAAACCAAATGTCGAAATTCAATAAGACTTGGTGTCCCCGAAGGTATATTACATTTTGGGAATTTCAAGTGCACAAGGTCAATAAAAAGGGTCTAAGACCAAGTCTAGTTTTCATTCCAGCAAAATCCTTCAAAACAATACATCTTGGTGTGGTTTAAGCTTCTCTACCGGTAGAAATTCCGGTTGAAGCGTCTCTACCGGCAGTACTACCGGTAGAACCACCTCTACCGGTAGAACTTCCGGTTGGAGCACTTCTACCGGTAGAACTTCCGGTAGAACTCATGCTCCTCAACTTTTCTCACTCTCTGCCGAAATCTGGGCTATTTCTACCGGTAGAACTTCCGGTAGAACTTGGGGTTTTTAATTTCCTCAACTCTCTGTCAAATTTTGGGCCCTTTCTACCGGTAGAACTTCCGGTTGAAATACCTCTACCTGTGGAACTTCGGAAATTCAATATTTTTCACACTTCATTCACTTCTTCACTTCCACATTTTTACCACCTGCACTCCCCAAGCCTACATGCTTTCCAAGGGATAATTTCCACACAAAATCCATTCACATTTCATTCAAAACATCAAAATCACAAACTCATTTACATTCAAGCATATATCTAATAACTTGCAAATCATTCCATTGAAAACATGCTTCCATTGAAGATGAAACCTCTACATTAGAGGAAGAAATTAGTACTCTTGCTTATCAAGATTAAAACAAGCTAAAAGAGATTAATGACATGCAAGAAAGATAAGCTTGATGATAAACAACATTTCCAAAAGTAAAAATGCCCAAAAACTTGCAATGTACTAGGAGTAACTAAAATGTTTACTTGCCTCTAACCCAAGCCAAGCCAAAGCTTCACAAACTCAACAAGAAAGGGGGTGCTCCACGAGATCTACACAAAACCCCCAAAATGGAGCATACAAAAATCAACATTTTGGCCATCACAAATCCCCATTTCGAAAATGGGTTTGCAAACCATGAAAACAAGCTCTAGGTGAGCTAAAGAACATCAAATGGGAAGAATGAAGAAAGACACCAACCTTGAGCTAGCCAAACAAGAAGAATAGGGCTTGAAGATGATGAATAGTGGGGAGGTTTGGCTCCTAAAAATGTCCAGCTGTAGCTTGAGAAGAGAGGAAGAGGATGGTGGTCTTGGATCTTGATTTGGAACACTATAGCTAGGTCATTTCCAAGGGAGAAGACCAAAGAGGAAGGCTCTCCACTCACTTGCTCTAAGGCAAAACCGTTGCAGGATTGGAAAAAGGGAAAATGAAGGAGAAGAAGAGTATATATAGTGTCTGGAAATGGGTCCCCTAAGCAGTGAAACTTGAAACACTTAGAACATGGTCTTGTGGACCCCGGATGGAATCGACGAAGAAGAACGAAACGATCATCGAAAAATCTAGTTTCGGAAAAGTATTATTTTGACATAGTTTCACGACTTCGAAAAGTGTGTCCAGATTTAACATGAAAAGACAGATTTACCCTTATTGGGCCAAAACTTGGGTTTCTGGGCCTCAAATGCAAGTAGCTTAAAAACGAAAGTTGCCATAAATAATAAAACCATTCAAGAGAAACAAAAATCACATCCACATCAAAGATCTAGAACAAAACCCCATTCTTACACGTGTACTCAGGGCGTCCCTGAGCGTGTCTGACTCATACTAAACGTCCTCAAAATCCCCAAAACTATAATCCAGACTAAGTCTAATCACATTCTAACCCAACTAGTACTAAGACTCACTTAAGACTAAACACTCACTTAATTAGTACTAATCGAGTTGGTCTGGGTTGGGGTCTAACATCCTCCACCCCTTAGGATATTTGGTCCACCAAATATAAATAATCTTACCTCTGGTAACAAGTGTGGATACTTCTTTTGGACTTGATCTCTCAATTCCGATGTGGCTTCTTCTGGTTCGTGGTTCTCCCAAAGTACTTTGACCCAATGGATAGTCCGATTTCTCAATTCATGCTCTCGGGTATCGATGATTCTAACCGGTTTCTCCACATACGACGCGTCTTCTCGAATCTCTAAAGGCTCGTGTGGAATAATGTGAGAAGGACTGTGAACATATTTCTTGAGCATGGAGACATGAAAAACATTATGTACCCCGGAGAGTTCCGGCGGTAGCGCAAGCCTGTATGCAACATTTGCATCCTTTTTGGACAGAAGGTATCTCAGAGCTGCATGGTTTGTGTAGATGATGACTTTGGACCCTAACAAGTAGGACCGAAATTTCTCTAAGGCAAAAATACAACTAGCAATTCTTTTTCAGTGGTTGTGTAATTTAGCTGTGCATCATTGAGGGTCCTACTTGTGTAGTAAATACATGAGGTAGCTTCGCAACCCGTTGACCCAAAACAGCTCCAATAGCAGTATCGGATGCATCACACATTAGCTCAAATGGAATGGTCCAGTCAGGAGGCTGAATTATAGGGTTTGAAGTTAGTTCCCTTTTCAGTCTCTCAAAAGCCTTTAAACACTTCTCATCAAATTCAAACGGGGCCTCTTTTGTTAGCAATTGTGTTAGACCCCGACCCAAACCAACTCGATTAGTGCTAATTAAGTGAACGTTTAGTCTTAAGTGAGTCTTAGTACTAGTTGGGTTAGAATGTGATTAGACTTAGTCTGGATTATAGCTTTGGGGATTTCGAGGACGTTTAGTATGAGTCAGACCCGCTCAGGGACGCCCTGAGTACACGAGTAAGAATGGGTTTTTGTTCTAGATCTTTGATGTGGATGTGATTTTTATTTCTCTTGAATGGTTTTATTATTTATGGCAACTTTCGTTTTTAACTTGCATGCATTTGAGGCCTAGAAACCCAAGTTTTGGCCCAATAAGGGTAAATCTGTCTTTTCATGCAAAATCTGGGCACACTTTTCGAAGTCGTGAAACTATGTCAAAATAATACTTTTCTGAAACTAGATTTTTCGACGATCGTTTTGTTCTTCTTCGTCGATTCCATCCGGGGTCCACAAGACCATGGTTTAAGCGTTTCAAGTTCCTCTGCAGTTGGGACCCACCTCCAGACACTATATAAGCCCTCTTCTCCTTCCTTGCCCTTTTTCCAAAATCCTGCAACGTCTTTGCCCTAGAGTGGAGAAGTGAAGCAAGTTCTTCTTGATCTCTTTCCATTGAAATCATCTAACAAGAAGACTCCATTCTTCGATTCGACTCCGCCATTCTCTTCCTCTCTTCGCAAGCTTCGTGTGAACACGTTTTGGGAGCCAACCTTTCCACTATTCATCATCTTCAAGCTCTATCTTCCTTGTTCAGCTAGCTCTTGGTTAGTATTCCTTCATTCTTTTCATTTGATGTTCTTTAGCTCACCTAGAGCTTGTTTCTCATGGTTTCAAACCCATTTTCGAAATGGGGATTTGTGATGGCCAAAATGTTGATTTTTGTATGCTCCATTTTGGGGGTTTTGTGTAGATCTCGTGGAGCACTCCTTTCTAGTTGGATTTTGTGAAGCTTTCCTTGACTGTGGTTTGAGGCAAGTAAACCTTTTAGTTCTTCCTAGTACATTTCAAGCTTTAGGGCATTTTACTTTTGGAAATGTTATTCATCATCAAGCTTGTCTTCTCTTGCATGTTATTAATCTCTTTTAGCTTGTTTTAATCTTGATAAGCAAGAGTACTAATTTCTCTATCTAATCTAGAGGTTTCATCTTCAATGGAAGCATGTTTTCAATGGAATGATTTGCAAGATATTAGATATATGCTTTGAATGTAAATGGGTTTGTGATTTTGATGTTTTGAATGAAATGTGAATGGATTTTTGTGTGGAAATCATCCCTTGGAAAGCATGTAGGCTTGGGGAGTGTAGGTGGTGAAAATGTGGAAGTGAAGAAGTGAGTAAAGTGTGAAAAAGTTGAACTTCCGAAGTCCTACCGGTAGAGGTGTTTCAACCGGAAGTTCTACCGGTAGAAATGGCTCAAATTTTGACAGAGAGTTGAGGAAATTGAAAACCCCAAGTTCTACCGGAAGTTCTACCGGTAGAAATAGCTCAAATTTCGGCAGAGAGTGAGAAAAATTGAGAAACCTGAGTTCTACCGGAAGTTCTACCGGTAGAAGTGCTCCAACCGGAAGTTCTACTGGTAGAGGTGGTTCTACCGGTAGTACTACCGGTAGAGACGCTTCAACCGGAATTTCACACCAAAAAGTACTGTTTTGAAGGATTTTTCGGGAATGAAAACTAGACTTGGTGTTTGAACTCTTGTTTATGATGCTTTATGCGCCATCGTGTTCTCGTTTGATTTCCAAGTGCAAGTTCGTTTTCAAGAATAAAAAGGGAATCATTTCTTAAGATCGTTAGCATTTATATGATGCTATTTTGCTAGTCTTGCCGTGTTATGTTTAGTAAATAATTTCCCTCTTGTTTTGGCGTGTTCTCGAACGTGTATTGCCGTGTTTTGTGCATTCATGATATAAGTGAATTTCACTGAGCTTGGACCGCCCTTTTAGCTTGATCCACTACCTGGGGGTCCTTAAACTTGTGGACTGTCTGCAGACTAGTCGTGTATTATATTACACATCGTGCGTGTTCGTGATCCGGTTCCGCGGCCGGATACCCCGTCTACCTTGTGTGACGTGGGATCGTGTTTTCGTGTCGTGCTTGTCGTGCGTGCTTGCTCTTGCATCATGTATGACGGAGAAAGGATGAGCTCAATGTGGATTTATCTTTTCATGATATTATAAGTATTCATGCTAGTTTCGTAAACTTGAAACGTGTATTCAATCTCGAACTGTTTTAGCATTATTTCTTATATTCAAGCTAAATTGTTTATTTGCCAAACCGTCGTGTTTGATGCTTGTGTTTTGGTGTCCAGGTGCTGGCGGTTTCACGCGTGACGAGGAGTGCCCGGAGGAGGCTGTTGAGCCACCCCCAGCACACGAGTGGCAGCCCAACGACGTCATCTAGACGCCGGTCGGGATATTGATTCTCGTTTCGCCTAGCTGGGTTATTTTTGTGGGATTGTAATTGTTGTATTGGCCTTTGTTGGCCTCTCAGGGTTTTGTAACTTGAATTAATATACTTTTGTTAAACATTGAAACGTTAATCATGCTAGGAATGCTTGAGGACGTTCTCTTTTGATACCTTGTCTCGATATTAGTATTCTCTTGTATCTTATCGTTCAAGATTCGTATGACATGTTTTGCTACACGCTTCCGCATATCCATTCGTGTGAGCTCGACCCGTGTCTTGGGATCCTCACCGCGGAAACCTGTGGGAAAAATAAACACAAAGCGGCGGCGGTGTGCTTCGTTTGTCCGTTAATCATGCCGCCGCGGCGTGTCGCGGGCCCGAGTCCCGGTCCGGGGTCGCGACAAATTGGCATAAAGGTTTAGTAATTTAACTAAAATCCTAGATGAATCTACAATAAAAACCAACATGGCCCAGGAATGATCAAATATGCTTAACTGATTTTGGTGGTGGTAATTTGGACATCAAATCAATTTTTTTCTTTGTCCACCCCAATTCCATTATCAGAAATGATGTGTCCCAGAACTATGTCCCTTTTTACCATAAAATGACATTTTACTAAAAATGACTTTTTACTAAAAATGACTTTTTTTCCTTTTTTTTTTTATTTTTTAAAAAGAAAAAAAAAGAATGTTAATTCTCCCAATTTAAGACTAGATTTTCTTTGTATCTTTCAAGCACAATGGACAAATGATGTAAGCACTCCTCAAAAGAATTGCCAAAGACCGAAAAATCATCCACAAAAACCTCAATGAATCTTTCTACCATGTCAGAAAATATGCTCAACATGCACCTTTGAAAGTTGGCCGGTGCATTGCATAGCCCAAAGGGCATGCATCTGTAAGCAAAAGTGCTAAAAGGACAGGTGAAGGTGGTCTTTTCTTTGTCCTCAGGTGCAATTGAAATTTGATTGTAACCGGAATAACCATAAAGAAAATAATAATATGCATGACTGGCTAGCCTTTCGAGCATCTGATCCATGAATTGGAGGGGAAAATGATATTTTGGAGTGACTGAGTTCAATTTCCTATAATCAATGCATACCCTCCATCCAGTATGTATCCGAGTTGGAACCAATTCATTGCCCTCATTTTGAACTACTGTTATCTCAGATTTCTTTGGTACCACTTGAACGAGGCTCACCCATGCACTATCAGAGATAGGGTAAAGCACCCCTGCATCGTGTAATTTTAAAACTTTCGCCCTAATCACTTCCTTCATTGTAGGGTTTAGTCGCCTCTATGGTTCACGAGAAGTTTTTGTATTTTCTTCCAAATGGATTCTATGTTGGACCATAGATGGGCTAATTCCTTTGATATCTGTAATGAACTACCCTATAGCTTCCTTGTGTTCATCCAAGATTTTCACAAGTTTTTCCTCTTGGACATGATCTAAATCTGAAGCTATAATCACTGGAAAGGTTTCTAGCGGGCCTAAAAACCACATATTTCAAGGTATTCGGCAATTGCTTGAATTCTAATTTAGGAGGCTCTACAATCGATGGGATACGTGGGGAAGTAAATGGAGTCAGAATCTTATGCTTTGGTTGCCAACTGGAGTAGTCCATGGATGGGGTTGAGTCTAACAGTACATTGACATCCTCAATATGTCCATCTACATCAAAATCACTTCCAAAGTGGGTAAGATAAGCCTCTAGTGGATCTTCAAGTTTCAAATGGGGTGTTGACACCAAAAAAGTCACTTTGCCTCCTCAACATCAAAAAGCCACATGAAGCTGCATCTTACTACAAACAAGCAATGCTACTTCAAGCATTAGATCTTGTCAGAATCAAACAAAAGCTGCAAGATCCTTCAAGACAGCCAAAAGAGGGGTACACATGAAGTTTCGGGCCATTCCGACATCATCTGGCCTAACTTCACTCATCTGACAGCTAAATTGGCACTCCCGGCGGCGACAGTTTCAAAGACATCAAAACTCCAATTAGAGCCTACGGATGGCTCCAAAATACCTCCAAAAGGCTCCTTGTCGAATTTCAAGTCAAATCGACAACGTTTGACCCTTCATCAACGCTTGAGCAGCAAAATCAAGCCTCTCGGCGGCGAGAACCACTGAGGCCATCACTCATCAAACAAAGCATATGAGTGGCTTCAACATGCTTCCAAAGGGCTGCACGTCGAATTTCAGGTCATTCCGACAACGTTTGACCAAACTTCGACGCTCCGAAAGAAAATCAAGCCTACCGGCGGCGGAGCACCCCGGGACGATGACATCCAAATCGGAGCTAATGGGTCATCTCAAAATGACTCCAATAGGCTCCTCGTCAAATTTCAGGTCAATCGGACATCGGTTGACCATATATCAAAGCTCGACATCTTCCCCGCAGCAAAATCAAGTCAAGCATTGATGGGACCCCAAATGGCTTCAAAACTTAAATAAAAGCCCATGGTTGGTCCTATCCACTGCTCAAGAGGCTTCACCTCAAATTTCAGGTCATTCCGGCATCGTTTGACCTAGTTTCGACTCTTGATGGAAAATCGGCTACAAAGTCTTCGGCCTTCCTGAAAAATGGGGAATTTTCTGCTCCGGTTTTGTGTGACTTCTTATCAAGTTTTCTCCAAGAAAATCAAGTCAATAATTGAGGAAAAATGTCAAGAAAAATACTGAAGAAAAAAGGAACGAAAAAGAAGAAGAAACGGCCCAAAAACCACGCGGCGACCAAAGGGGACAAAGCCCCCATGGTTGCCGGTGACCCTGGAAGTCCGGGTCGCCGGACTTTTCGCCGGATGACCCGTTTTCCGGTCCTTTTCCTATTTCAAGAGTTCCTGCCTTTGTGATTTTTCGAAAATCCAATTCTTAGTGCTTGGAAACGACTGATGTTCGCCAACATCTCGGATCCGCGGTCAAGAGCATGAAATCATCACTGATCGCTCTAAGATCACCAGCCGGCGGACCGAGAAAGTACACTTTTTGTCCAACCGATCGAGAAATCGATAAAACAGATGTCACCGGCCCACCGACATCAATCAATATCTGAAATTGCATCGCAATCCGACATCAAACAACGTGTGAATCCATCGGCGATCATCACAAAAAGAATCCCAAAACACGCGGCGCGGCCCGCGACTCTTCAAATCCCCAGGCGACCACTTAATGTCGTTAATTGACCCATTTCATGATAACTTAATGCGGTCGTTAACCCATTATTTTGGACGGCCCAATCAGATTCAAGCAAATGGGAGTTACAAGTCCAAGCAATCATGGCATTAAAACCATGAAACTCCCTTCATCATGGAGATTAAAGGCGATTAAATGCCCATCATTCTCCATCGGCCAATCACAAGTTAAGAAAACGGAGTTACAAGTTCAAAGAATAAAAACTTGTAACTCCTCCCATCATGGAGCATCAATGCCATCAATTCTCTCATCATGGCCATCAATGCCCATAAACCACCTCATAGCTACCAAGAGCCTATAAAAGGAGGTCCATTCCAAAGAAAGAAATGACTTTTTTTCACTTGCAAACTTTACACTTGCACATACACACATCCGGAGTCTGGAAAATCCCAGAGAAATTCCGACGAAGTCCTGTTGCTATGCTGCAAGAGACACTACAAGGTGAACAAAGTCCCTTGGGGGGCCACCCCCCCAAGGTCCCCTTTTTCTATACAACATGGCCTAAACGCGGCTTTTCAGCCCGTTTACCCATTTTTTTTATGGGATATAGGACCTCCCTTTGGTCTTTATCCTCTAAAAAATTGAGGTTGGAGCCAAGCCGAAGAATCGAAGCATCAAGCGTTCTCATTTGAAGGACGATGGTGAAGTCCATACATGACTTGCGACCGTCGATCTGAATGTATCCCCACAATCTCCTGAGAAGTTAGATCCCTTTTCTTTCTTTTCTATTGTACTTTGTATTTTTAAAGAGACAAAAAAGTCACAATTCTTGTCTTTCATTTTTTATGAGATTTGTAAATCGCCTTTCACGGCAAAAAATCGCCTTTCACGGCAAAATTGCCTTTCACGGCAAACAAAACAAAAAATCGCCTCCTACGGCATTCAAAAAATAAAACTTGTCTCTTTTCTTAAATATTATGCAATTTGAAAAGTTAGAAAGAAGGATCGATTTCCTTTCTACTTGTGAAGGTGAATCTCCGGATCATCACCACTCCAAATTCCAAGTAGAATAGAAAATCTGGCATACCCATACAAAAATGTTGATACCCGCTTTTTCTCCTCCGCCGGACCCCGGCAGCCCCTGGGGCGGAAGGAGAGGACGAAAGGCCTGGTCCATCAAGTTGGCATACCCGGTGGGACACGTTCACTTGAGAATGTGATGCTTCGATTCCTTGGCTCCTTTCTAGTTGGTGGCCTATGTTGTATCTTGCATCTTCTTTTAAAAAAAAAACATGAGGTGGTATTTCATTCATTCTTTCTCATTTCAAAAAAAAAAAAAAAAGATTTTTGATTTCTCTTTTTTGGATTCAATTTTGAGAAACTTTGATCCTCTCCTCTTTGAACTTGATAGCTCACAGAAATATTTGCAGCTATTGTTCATATCGGAGAATGGGGCCGTCTTTTCTCTTTGATGAGTTTGATAGGGATTTTCAAAAACAAAAAATATTTTTAAAAAAAAAAAATCTATTCTCTTTCTTTTTTCAGAAAAAAGAAAAAACAAAACACTAAGGTTGCACCAATTGCGTTCTTTGACCAAAGTGGATCTAAGAAAAGGCTTGTCCAGAGTGTGGAGGCAGCTAGACTGTTCGAGGCAAGGGTCCTCCAAACGGGTTCATTAAGTAATCCTTCCCTTACCTGGGGGTTGATCTATTTACTAAAGTTTCATAAGACCGAATTGGAAATCTATGTGCACCTTTAAAAAAAAAACCTTTCAAAAATAGAAATCTTCAAAAAAAAAAAAAAAAAACTTAAAAAAAAAACTTCGATCACTTTTGAGTTCAGAATTGAGAAATCTTGGTTCATTCCCTTTCGGATTCAGTACTCACAAAAATGTTGAACCTTTGTTCGGATTGGAACACCATTTTCTCTCTTTGATGAATTCAATCTTGACCTTTAAAAAAAAAAACTTTCGTTATTATTAGATTCACATCCGAGAAATTCTGGTTCCTTCCCTTTCAGATTTCGTGCTCGCAGAAATGTTTGAACCTTTGTTCGGATTGGAACACCATTTGCTCTCCTTTATGAATCCAAATTTGACATTTAGAAAAGAAATCCCATCTCGTGTCCTTTCCAAGGATGCGATTTGCAACATTTGTGCCTAACGGTGCTAGTACGCCCTTTCGGGTCTACTGTATTCGCGACTGACACATTTGTATCTCCAACCTTATATCATTTTACCTCATGTGAGCTTTGCTTCTCGGTAATTTGAATTAAGGTCTACAATTCCTTCTAGCAGTCATTGGAACGCTCACCCTGAGCCAACCATACTTGCATTTTAGAACAATTGTATCCTCTATGGCTTTTTGCCTTCTTCATCTTGCTTGGGCTGGGCCATGTCCTCTCGAGTGATTTGAAAAGACAAAACCATAGTTGTTCTCCATTTATGATCACCATATTCTTGTGATTACTAATGGATGTGGTCTTGTTTCAGAAGTTTTCCAAAACTAACAATGGCAGCTTTATTGACCATCACTTTTGATGAGAACAAGTATCAGCTTATGCTTCAAGACAAGCAAAACAAACGCACTCATAAGCGCCCTGCTAGTTGCCGAAGCGTCATCTCCCTCGACAACTCTCAAAACACCGGGTCAATCTCTATCCCCGGACCATCATCTTCGGGTCGCTGGGACCATTCCCACTCCCTGTAGAAAAAACTGTACTTGCCAAGAAGCAGAAAATCGCCCCGCAACGTGTCACTAACATGGTACCAAGGGCGAACACAAAGAAGCCTGAAGTCCGTGGTGCTCCCACGAAGCCTCAACCCATAAGAAACCAGGTTTGTCCCAAAACCTGGACCCCGAGACCTTCACCAAAACAACGGAGGTCCCAAACATCTACAAAGCCAGCATACCTGGCCCCTCTCAAGGAGAACCGGTTCTCCCCTCTCTCTTACATGAAAGAGGAGAAACCTACCATCCACCAAACAAACAAATCCAGCATGAGCCGGCTTGCTCCTACAAGCCCAAAATCAAATCCTGCATCGTTAGGCCTCCGCAAAAACCCGCTGAAGCCTGCACTACTGTGAGTCGACCCTTCATCTCAACAGGGGCCGAACTTGCAAAATTCAAATCCTCACTGCGACAAGCTAAGGACCGCGTCCGAATCCTGTCCATGCCCAGCTTCAAAGAAGACAAGATCGGCTGCTGCGCACGGGGGACCACATCCTTCATTGCCAGAGCCCAGCTAGAGCTGACTGAAGCTCAAATTGCTCGTCGTATACATCGCCGCGCGGCATATTGACAAAAGAGATTAGAGAAGCAAAGAACCCAGCATTCTACCCTCCATGTCTCTAACAAATGGGTCCAAAAAGAAAGACCCGACCAAGTTGTTGCTGTCCATATGGTTGGCAAAACCAGAAGACGCCAAAAGTCAGCAAACAAAATTCATGTCAGACATCCGGTGACTCGCAGCGTCTCCCGGAAACGAACACATCTGGAAGAATCCTCCACTCCTTCAAGCCAAGGACACCAGAGTAACCACTCCTTGGACTCTTCATGCAAAAGAATGAGCCCCAGCTCAGTCACCAGGACGATTTCTTCGTTCGAATCCCGAGGGATGAACGTCCTGGCTACCGGTTCTGAGCAGCCTCCACCGTAGGATGACGTAACCGCACGCATGCAACAATTGGAGCAAGGTCAGCAGAAGATCGAAGCTCTCATGGAAAATCTTCTTCTCGCTTTTCAGCGTCAAGAAAATAATCAAGCTCCTCCGAATCATCAAGATGATGAGGCCGATGCAGAAAACAATGAGTCACGCGCCCTTACCAAAAAGGACGTTGACGATATCCTCACAAAAGCAAAAGAAGAGGACACACTAAAGGAACATGGGATCAAGCCACCCTATCCCCTATGGATGGACTCGGTTCCGTTCCTTGCAAAATTCAAACAACCTACTCTCCAGACATATACAGGGAAAGGTTCAGCCAGACAACATGTCATCCACTTTAAGATCCTGACTGGAGCTATCGCAGATCAAGATGCCCTCAAGATCCGTCTCTTTGCAAGTACCCTAAAAGGTACGACTTTTAATTGGTACTCCACTCTGCCGGAGAACTCCATCCAAAACTGGGTCATGCTAAAGACACGCTTCCTGACCCACTTCCAAGGTGAGGACCATCCTGTTACTATGGCTCAGCTCTGCAGCCTAAAATAGGGAGAGAATGAGTCAACATACGACTTTATTCACAAATGGAAGGCAATGGCGGAGAAGTGCTCAGATTTATTGCCACAAGCGTCGCTAGTCGACATCTGCCGTAACAACATGAGAGCAAGGATCCGCTCCATGATCATCGGCAACAAATCAAAGAACCTGGGAGAACTCCTCGAAGCTTCCATGGAGGCTGAAATGCTAATCAAAGACCTCAACAGTCAGAAATCATCAAAGAAAGAGCCAACCGCCATTACAACCTCAAAACAAAAGAAAAAGGAAGTTCTTAATGTGCAAACCAAGTCAGCTCCTCAGCAGCCAAAGAAAGCTGAAAACAAAACAATAGGTAAAAGACCTGAACTGTTTGATGCCTTCAAAGAACGTGTAGAAAAGAAATACCCGTTCGGTGAAGATGTCGAAGAAATCTTTCAGGCTCTTTTAGCAAATGGCAAACTCACCTTGCCTCAACCCAAAAGACAGGGAGATGTTGGCAAAACCAACGATCCCCGATATTGTCCATACCACCAGATGATCTCACATCCTCTCAATCAATGCTTCGTTGTGAGAGAGAAGATCAACGAGATGTGGAAAAACAGAGTCATTACCTTTGACAAAAACTACGGCTCCGCGTCCGTCAACATGGTGTCATGTGGGTAAACTTCAAATTCACCAAATGAGAAGATCACTACTTCATTCAAGGTGATAAAAATGGCTCAAGCGTCCCGAGAGTTAGTTCCCTATCCAACACCAAATGGACAACCCATATGGGTGCATCCTGATCTCCTAGAAGATGAAAATTAGGAGATTATCAAAACAAAGCCGACCGCTCAGCAGCGAAGGCAAACCAAGAGACAACTCCGCAAGCTCAAACAGCAACAGAGTCTCAACCAAAATAAGAAGTCCCTTAAAAGGCAGAAACCTCTTCCATTGCTTCACTAGGGGCGGAAAGATTCCTTTCCCAAAGCTTCAAAGGTGGTAAGAAGATTCACCATTGATGATTTCATGCCACCTCAATACAAAAATGAAACTGCGCAGGGGGCATCATACTCCTGCAACTCAGTAGTTTGATTTTCCATGGATGGATACGAGTCCAGTGATACTGCCAGTGATATCGATGAGTGAGAAGAATCCCTTGAAATAAGAGAATATCTCTCCGACGAGGAATGGATTCCCGAGTCTCATCTTATGCCAGTAATCTGGTACAACCCATTGCAGCCACATGGATCCTGGTCCAATGATGAAGAAGACCAAGTTGACCTGGCACCAGCCAATGCTTTAGTGGAACCCAACATTGGTGAACCACAAGGAGCAGATGACGGCTCCTATGCCTGATCTTGAAGAATATGCAAGAATCCTACAACATCTTGCCATAGAGCAGGAGCAAGATCGCGTCAACAATCTTCGTCATGATTCAGGACCAGAAGTCCCTGAAAATCAACGGGAACTTTCTCTTTCAACTCCTAAAAATGGAGAAAATTGCTGGATCGATGATCCTCTTATATCCGAGGATGAGTCCAATTCCCAACAATCTACACTGGGGGCATCTCCTATCGGAATAACTTGCAATACAATAGCTCAAGATGATAGTGCCTCTGAAGCTTTCGAAGACACGTACTCCCCGACTGGTAGTATATCTTCCGGGAGCTACATCTTCTCGTGTGATTTCCACTGAGATAACATCTTCTCAGCCTTCGTCTCCTGAAACTGTGACATCGGAACTCAAGCCTCTTCCGATTGATCATCCTAAAGAAGCTCCTGCCAATGAAATCTTCTTCAATGAAAACCCAGTCGATTGCACCCAGATACCCGATCTCATAGACGATGTCTGGACTGATAAATTACTTAGCAAAGAAGAAAAGTTGCTGGACGCCATTCAGGAATTGTTCCCGGAAAATGCTCTGTGCAACACAATTCTGAAGACGACAATGCTGCTATAGAGACGCCTTCAGCAAATGACAAGGATCAACCCCTCAATCCCGAGAGTGATCTTCCAAACGAAGACCCTTCTAAAAAAGCACTCGAAAAGAGCAGTCATTCTCCCTTCGTCGTCTTCTTCAAATCTCCAAAGCCTTTGGTAATCACCACCAAAGCAAAGAAGCCAAAACAAAAGGCTGGGGGCAAGTTCACTGTCTCCTTTGTGTCTATTATACATGACATAGATTCGGACTCAGAGCCAGAAGATGACACAGCGTCAAGCCAAGCTGATACTCAGTGAGATCAGCCTGCTCTCACTCCATTGGAGACACCTGCTGACATAGAAGATCCAACGTCTGCTTCCTTTGTTGTTCCGGCAACTTCGGTAGAAGAAAAAATAATCTTCTTCCTTAGGTCAGGAGTTTCTCCACCAAATTCTCTGCTTGAACCTTTTCAAAACGAAGGTATGCCTCAGCTATCCTTATATAGTCCAATGGCACAAGCTATCATTAAGAAAATGGGCTACGATGCTTAGAATCCAATTGGTTTGGGAGGTGGCCGTGGTATTCTCACACCATTAGAACCTACCCTGACCAAAAGTCAACCGGAAGATTGGAAACTCCACCCTCATAAAGGCAAGTCTTCATACGGGTTGGGGTATGATCCTACCACTCCCATGAGACAGTTGATACAAAGGCTGCAAAGTCTTTTTGCCTACCAAGCCTCAACATCTCGTGTCCATGAAGACATTGATTTCCCTGAATATCTCTTTGAGAAGTCACCCGTCAAGGATCCAGGAAGCTCCTCCAATTCGTATGATTTCTCTGACGATGAAGAGGAATTGTCCGATGACATAGACATGTGGTTTTCTGACCCAGAAGAACCATCGTCTCCAAAAGAAGTATCCTACTTCAACCCAGTTCCAATGGGTGAATGGGACCATTTCATTGCAAGTCTTGAGAAGAGTACTGATCAAGAAGACCTATGGACAGAAATAGAGCCTCGGTTTGTAAATGCCTTCGGAACTTCAGAAGGTCTTGTTGAGTTGGAAGCCTCCGAAAATATTATGTAAAAACCACCTTCAAACCTTCCGACAGAAGATCCTGTTCAAAAGATAGACTTGGGAACACTTGATAACCCACGTCCTATATTCATAAACAAGAATATAAAGGATGATGAGTTACCCGAGTACATCTCTTTTCTTCGCGAGTTCGTTGATTGTTTTGCATGGTCTTATGCTGAAATGCCTGGCTTAGACCCCAAAATAGTAGTCCACAAGCTCAACTTGCAAAAAGAAATCAAGCTTGTCAAACAAGGACAAAGAAGATTCCGTCCTGACGTGATGGACAAAATTGAACAAGAAGTTCAGAAACTCAAAAACGTTGGCTTCATCTGTGAGGAATAGCATCCTGAATGGTTGGCCAACATAGTCCCCTGTGACAAAGAAAACTGGGCAGATAAGGGTCTGTATCGACTACAGGGACCTGAATAATGCATGCCCTAAAGATGAATTCCCGCTCCCCATACCAGAGGGGATGATTGACAACACCTGTGGGTTTGAACGAATGACATTCATGGATGGATTCTCTGGCTACAATCAGATAAAGATGCATCCTGAAGATGAAAAACATACATCATTTCGGACCCCATTTGATGTGTATTGCTACACTGTCATGCCATTTGGTCTGAAAAATGCAGGTGCAACATATCAGAGGGCTATGATAAAAATATTCCAAGATATGCAGCACAAGACGGTCGAATGTTATGTCGACGACCTCGCCATCAAAAGTAGAAGAAAAGAAGACCATCTCGACGATCTCCGAGAAGTCTTCCTCCGACTTTGTAAACACAAATTGCGGATGAATCCATTAAAATGCTTTTTCGGTGTCTCATCGGGTAAGTTCTCGGATTCATAGTTCGGAAAGCCGGAATAGAACTTGACCCCACCAAAGTCAAGGCTATCCTATAAATGCCATCTCCAAGGACCTTAAGAGAATTAAAAGGGCTTCAAGGAAGATTGGCATACATTCGACGGTTCATTTCCAATTTATCAAGGAAGTGCCGTCCATTCTCTCGTTTGATAAAGAAAGGTGTGGACTTCGTCTTGGATGTTGAATGTGAAGCCGCATTTCAAGACATCAAAACATACCTCACCAAACCTCCAGTGTTGGCTGCCCTGACAACTGGAAAACCATTCATCTTGTACACAAGAGCTCTCGACCACTCTTTGGGTGCTCTACTAGGACAAGAAAACGACAACGGAAAAGAAGTTGCTCTATATTACCTTAGCCGCATGTTGGTAGGTGCAGAACATCCCTACTCTCTAGTCGAAAAAGAATACTTTGCAGTGATGTTTGCCGTACAAAAGCTGCTTCACTACTTGCTGTCCAACACAGTCTACCTGGTTTTGAGGATCAACCTCTTAAAGGTCCTTGTCACAAAAGTAGGTTCTCTCAATGCCCGATTGGCAAAATGGTCCATCCTTCTATCGCAGTTTGATATTAGGTATGTACCACAAGAAGCAAAGGCCAAGCTCTAGCAGACTTTCTTGCAGAGCACCCACTGCCAAAAGATTCTCCACACAGGGATGATCTCCTAGACGAATTTGTCTACAACGTGAAAATTTCCTTATCAAATGCTTCCTGGGACACGTACTTTGACGGCGCAACCAGGACAAATGAAAAAGGAAAGCAGATATCGGGATTGGCATCCTCTTTGTTAGCACCGACAAATACATGATTCCACACGCTTTCTCGCTACTGGAACCATGTTCAAACAATGCAGCTGAGTACCAAGCCCTGATTATAGGATTGGAACTCTGCCTCGAATCCGGCATCACCACGCTGGAGGCTTTTGGGGACTCCCAACTGATCGTCAACCAGATGAATCAGAAATTTGAAGTCAGGAAGCCTGATTTGCTACCTTACTACAACAAGGCGTAATCGCTTCGACAAAAATTCAACATCTGTCATATCACCCACATCCTTAGAGGTGAAAACATCCGTGCAGATGCCCTGGCCGGACTCGCTGCATCTATGGCAATCCAAGAAGGGGAAAACATGCAAATCACAGTGTGTTAAAGAAAGATTCTCCCTCCTCTTAACACACACCAGACAATTGCTGAATGACACAAAGTGGTTAGAAGTCGGATGTCCATCTTCAAACCTCCGATCGGTGGCTAGAGGGATCCGTTCATTGATTACATCATGTTCGGAATCCTACCTGAAGATCCAAAGGAACGGGTAAGCATTCAAAGACGAGCCCCGAGCTTTCATTTGGATATTCCTTCAAAAGCACTTTACAGAAAATCCTTCAACGGAGTACTTCAACGCTGCTTGTCACAACAAGAGGCTGAGGAAACTCTCAAAGAAGTACATGCTGGTCTTTGTGGAGCCCATCAGGTTGGTCCTAAGCTCTACGATCAGATAAAAAGGCTAGGTTATTATTGGCCTACCATGGTAGCTGGCACAATGCAATTTGCTAAGCGCTGCCAACAATGCCAAATTCATGGAGATTATATCGACATGCCTCCGGAATGGCTACATCCTACAGCAATCTCATGGCCTTTCGAAGCCTGGGGTATGGACATCATAGGTCCTATCTCTCCCCAATCAAGCAAAGGTCATCGCTTCATCTTCGCCGCTACGGATTATTTCTCTAAGTGGTCAGAAGCATTTGCGCTCAGTGAAATGAAGACCTCATCAGTCCTTCAGTTCTTGCGCACCAACATTATTTGTCGTTTCGGCATATCTAAAAGATTCGTCCATGATAACGGACCGCAATTCTGGGATCACAGATTCTACAGGTTTTACGACAAGTACAAAATCCAAAGTTGTCATTCGACTCCATATAATCCTGCAGCGAATGGACTAGCAGAAGCCTTCAATAAGACACTCTGCAAAATTCTCAAGAAAATGGTTTTTAGTCATAAAAGATACTGGGGCGACAAACTACTAGAAACTTTGTGGGCCTATCGAACCACCGTTCGAGGACCAACCCATAGCACACCATTCTCCTTAGTCTATGGATGCGAAGCTGTTGTTCCTTTGAAAGTACAAATTCCTTCCTTAAGGGTATCTCTGCAAAATGACATGACGGAAGAAAGCAATGTCAAATTGAGACTCCAAGAGCTGGATAATCTCGATGAGAGATGGCTCGAAGCTTTACAAAGCATTGGGCTGTACTAAGCACGCATGGCAGGATCTTTCGACAAGAAGGTCAGGCAACGTGCCTACAAAAAGGGCGACTTGGTTCTTGCAGTAAAAAGAATCATAGTCTTTGCCCACAATTCCAAAGGCAAATTTGAACCAAAATGGGAGGGACCTTTCATCATCGACAAAGTCTTCTCTAACGATGCATACGCTATTTTAAACATGGAAGGAGACAGATGTATGCTGTCCATCAACGACAAGTTCTTGAAGCGGTACTACCCTTGAAGACTTCCAACGGCTCAGAGCAATGCCAATACGGCCAAAGCCTATTTCCAGGTACTTGCTCGTCAAACCCACCATTTTTGAAATTTTCATCTTTATGTTGAAATTTCTAAAAAAAAAAATCCTCAAAACAATACTTACTTTCATCATTTCATTGTTCAAAAAAAAAAAAAAATCAAAACAAAAAACCAAGTTTAGGAGACTCTTCCCAAACTTGATCAAAATTTTCGATCCTTGAAACCAAAATTCATGGTTTAAAACAAAAATCAGGACTCAGGAATTTCCACCCTAGTCCGCCTCGGCTTTTACAGCCAAAAATAGTTTTAAGTCAAAACTTACGACCCTTGCGTCTTTAAACAAAAAATGGTTTTTAGAAACCGCGGGAAAGCGACACTCGGTCGATACTCGCAAAATCCAAAAACCGGAAGGATGCGAACCCCATTCGATACTTCCAAAACCCAAAAAATCGAAAGGATGCAAACCCCATTCGATACTTGCAAAACCTCAAATTTCAAAAATCGTGGAGACGCAACATTCCAGTTGATATCCATAACCCAAATTTCAAATGGTTCGAGAAAACCTCAAATTTCAAAAATCATGGGGAAACGACACCCAGTCAGTACCCATAAAACCAAAATTTTTGAAAAGCAGGGAAGCGACGCTTAGTCGATACTTGCACCCCAATCCGTGAGTAAGCGACATTCCATCGATACTTGCACCCCAATCCTGTGAGGAAGCGACATTCCATCGATACTCGCAAACCGAATGAGCAAGGAAGCGACATTCCGTTGATACTTGCAAGAGTATTCAGCAGGGAGGCGACCTTTGGTCGATACTTGCATTTTGAAAACCAAAACCCGGCTATAAACAACAAAATTGGCTATAAACGCCAAAACCAAAACAGGCTATAAACGCCAAAACCAAAGTCGGCTATAAATGCCAAAAAAAAATTCAGCTATAAATGCCAAAAATGGGCTTTCGTGCCAACAAAACAAAACTTGGATTTCAAAAATCTGGCTCCCATGCCAAAACAAAAAAAAAAATCGGCTCTCATGCCATCTTAAAAAAACAAATTCGGCTCCCATGCCGCAAACAAATTTTGGCTTCCATGCCACAAAACAAAATTCGGCTCTAATGCCAATTCAAAAATTGGCTCCTATGCCACAAAACCTGGCTTTCATGCCAATTCAAAAATTCGGCTCTCATGCCAATTCAAAAATTTGGCTTTCATGCCATCTCAAAATTTGGCTTCCATGCCACAAACAAACAAATTTTGGCTTCTATGCCACAATCAAATTTGGCTCTTACGCCACAAAATTTGGCTTCTATGTCATTCCAAAATTCGGCTTTCAAGTCATCAAAAACCAGGCTTTTGCCACAAAATTTAGCTTTCATGCCCAAAACAATCCTTTGACAAAAGATTTTCACAAAATGACAACCTTTTGATCAAATTCTTAAACAAACATTTCCCATTCAGTTCTTGGTTAAATTTGTTTAGATCAAGAAATGATTTAAGTGAAAAAAGGGGATATAAAAAAAATATAGTACCAAAAATGTTTATATATGGAGGTACCAAAAAAAAAAGAGAAGAAAAGGGAGTTTGTGTAAGACCCCGATCCGAGTGACTCGATTAGTGCTAATTAAGTTATGTGTTAGTGCTAAGCTTGATTAGTGGTTTTGACTAAGCTTGGATTAGTATAGTTCTTGATAGCTTTGGGGAATTATTTTAGTGTCTTGTGTTTAGCGGGACCCTTTGGGGGTTCCTTTTGATAGTCTTGCTAGCTTTTGGAGGTTATTTGTTTTTCTCCTAATTCTTGTCTTGATCCCGTTTTACTTATTTTGTCGATCCTTACAACTTTCATGTTGAGCCCGCAACAGTCCGGAACCCCGAAACCCGATCTTCTTGCTTTGAGGGCAAAACAGTCTTTTTACATGAAATTTGTACCCAACACTCGATATCCCCGAAACCCGCGAAACATGTATTTTTTAGAAACTAAACATTTCGACGATCACTTTTCTCTTCTTCGTCGATTCCATTCGAGATCCCGAAATTAGCGATTTCAGCCCAAAGAGATTTCTAGTGGTGGAGCCCACACCCACTTGTATATATAGGGAACTCATTCCTCTTCATTTCTCTCTTTCCAGCACAAACACAAGAACAACCTAGGGTTTTCCTTTTCTCTTCTTCTTCTTCTTGCTTCCCCATCCTAAGGCCCTACTAAACCTTACACCAATCAAGATATGAACTTCACCTTCTTCTTCCTCATTACTAGAGCTATACATTGATGCCATTTTTTAAGGAAGACCTCCATCCTAAGACCTTCTTTGAGCTAGCCTTGTCCATTTGAAGAGCTTCCAAGTGATTTTTCCCTCCTATTCTTTTAGATTGGTAATCTCTTAGCCATAGAGGAGCTCTATTTCTATTTTTGTGAGTTCCTTCCTCTTGTTTCTTGGTTTGACCCATTTTAGGGTTTGTTTTTGGGGGTTTTTGGTGTAGCTTGGTATTTGGCTTGGAAGAGTGGATTAGAGCTTGGATTTCTTGATTTAGAGACCTTGAGGCAAGTGGATGTTTAGTTTTAAAGTGATTTCCATGATCAAATGTTTGGATTTATTGTATAATTTATGATGAGCTTTTACTTGCATTCAATGTGGTTTTAATGTTTTAAAAAGGGGTTGTTGAACCCATTCATTGTCTTGAAATATGATTGATAGCCTTTGATTTATCTTGTTCTTGAAAACTTGAATAAATCTATGTAATTGTGGTTATGTCTTTCTCTTTTGATTGAATGAGAAAATGTATGAATGAATGGATCATTTGTGGAGGTGGCGAGAAGTTTTGATGAAGTTTTGAAGAGGATGTTGAGGTGCTTACATGCCCTCTTTGGTGTATGATAGAACCTCAAGAAATGTGGATTTGTAAGGGAAGGAGAATGGAGAAAAGAGCTGTTCACGAAACCAGTTCTGGACAGTTCGCTCGAGCGAACTTGACACATCGCTTGAGCGAACTGCCCAGGAAGGGTTCGTGCCATTCCAGAGAGTTGTTCGCTCGTGCGAACCCCATGTCCGCTCGAGCGAACTCCTCCAACAGCCATCCAGAGAATGGTCGGCTCGAGCGCACAAATCATTCGCTCGTGCCGTCCTGAACTGAGTAGGTCCGCTCGTGCAAACTCCATGTCCGCTCTAGCGAACCCTCCCAGAAAGCCATCCCCGAGAGCACATCGCTCGAGCGAACTCCATGTCCGCTCGAGCGACGTGTACTGTTCATCTGGGGCCACTTTGGAGGAGACAATGAAATATCCTAGCTATGGAGGGAGGTTGGTTAACGTCCCTATCGTGATGAGAAGACTCATAACCGTTGTTTGAAGCTCGAACGAGAAAGAAACCATAATCACAAGGATTCATTGAAGTTTTGGAAATCTCCAAGTGCCTAAGGAGCCCGGAATGCCTTCAAATTCAAAGAGTATCAAGCAATTGTAAGATAAGCGTACGGGATCCCTATTCACTTGGATTAGTTTTAACCCGACACTGTCTTGGCTTTTCAAAAGGGTACTTTACCTTGTTACTCTCGAAATTGATGATTTGGAATCTATCATCCCGAAAACTTTGAAAGTATACTTGTACTGTTTTGCTAGCTTTGATATACATGCCAAACCTGATATGATAGCTGTGCCTTGAGCACCCACGCCTTGTCCGAATATAGTCTTGTACTTGATTTATCTTACACATGTCTTGATTTCCATGTTTTGACCTATGAGTCGACACCACTAAGCTTGGATACCTTGTTAGTCTGATCTACTGACTAGGTGATCCCCCTCTTGTCCCGCCAACTGCAGTTTGGATCTTGCTACCCGGTTATTTAACCGTGGTCTTGTCCTGATACCGCAGATTGCTACTGTGGTTCCTGATGCCCGGCTCGCTACCGTGGTCATGTCTTGTATATAGTATATATGTATATGTATTTCGTTGTACCTCCTCACTTCGGTGACTGAGGTCAACGCCTTGACTTGCTTGCTCTATCACTTCGGTGATAGAGGATTTAGCTTCGTGTGGTCGCCATCTTGCTCGTTTCCTGATTTCCTTGGTTACCTTTACTTGTTTTACCTTGCATATATGTTTTTAACTAAATGATGCATTTACTCATGAAAGTATTAATTAGACAGGTTTAACTGTTTCCAAGGTGAATGTTTTATCATTAAATGTTTACACTTTTTATCCACCTGCCAGACCGTCGTGTCTGACCCCTTTGCTTTGGTACTCAGGTCCCGTTGTTGGTTTCCCCGAGGAGGAGCCAGAGGAGGCGGTCGGAGAACCGCAACCGCTAGTCAAGTGGCGTGCCGACGATGTTATGTAAACATCGGGCTGCCGAGATACGAAACATTTTGGGGGTCGTTTGGATAGTTTTCTGGTGGTTATTGTTTTGTTTATATTGGCCTTTGTTGGCCTCTAATTTTGGGAACTGTAATTAACTGATCTTCTGATTAAACTTGAATATGTACTTCTGGGTTATACTTTAGGACATTGCTCATTCTGATACTCATATTCAAATGTAATCAGCCTTATTATTTTGGAAATGAAATACATGCATGATTTACTACACGCTTCCGCAATTATACTAAATGGTTATGTGTGTTGGAATATCCTCACCGCGGACACCTGTGGGAAATCACGTGCACGGGTAATGAGTGTTCCTTTGTTAACCCGTGTACGCTTGATCATAAACATACCTTTAATTATTGTCATCACTCCATATGATCACATCATTGGCTTCATCACAATTAGTCCCGATCCCGGATTTGGTCCCCGAACCCGGTCCGGGGTCGCGACAGTTTGTTACAACTCAGGAGCTTAATTCAACATGGTTTTCAACCAAAGATTCAAATCCTCAAGCAGACCCTTGGCCTTAGCCTCCAAAATTTTCAGGCCACGCTTCTTCAAAACATTCCCATAAAATGCGGCAGAACGCCGCGACCCATCTGCAGCACGAGGAAGTTCTTCCCAGAGAACCTGCCATTGCTCATATTCCTGAGTCTTCATCCGGAAATTACTTTCAGCCTCTTCAGCCTGGCGAATGAGAGTCCCCTCCTTGGCACGAGCTTCCACAATGGCGGTCCATTTGGCAGCAGCTTCTTCTTCCAAAAGTTCAAGACGCTGCCTAGCCTCGACAACCTCCTTATCAAGGCGGTTTAGGTCTTGGTTTAGCTCCATGATGGCCAACTCGGTAGCATTCCTCTCCCGAACGAATCGCTTCCGAGTTTGCGAGATCTCGGTCAGCTCAGCTTTGACCTCGCCAGAACGCTTCACAAACATCTCATTAAAAAAGTCACCATCTGGAAAACTCTTGGTCTCAGTACACTTGTTCCCCAAAGTAATGACCTCATCAACAAAAGCCTTGCCACTCGCAATGTCCAGACTGACTTCTTCGCTATCAGCAAGGATGTCCTGCACATGCTTAATCATGCCAAAACCAGCTTCCAAGTGACCTGAAAAGAGAGTCTCAACCTATGAGCTCAAAACACTCTTCAACACCTTCTTTGCATATTGAAGGTGCGGCCTAGATGAGGACTCGCCATGCTCCGGCACCCGACTGCCCATCTCATGCCCCGTTGGAGGAGTAATCAATAAACTCTTTCCAATTGAAGAAGCTGACTCGTTGAAAGTGGAAAAAGCCCCTACTCCTGGATTGGCTGCAGGTATCTCCTATTTTGGCCATGAGGAAGACGGAGGAACTTCTCTTACTGCTCCACAATCTGTCAATGAAAAAAAAAAAAAAAAAAAACAAAAAGGTATGAATATGATCTTGTCAAAAATCAATATCAAGATTACAAAATACCTTCTTCGATGATCGGCCGAGTACTCTCTGGCTCTCTAAGCTCATCCAAAGCATCGTCAAAGGTTGCATCCATGGATGGCTCGAAGTTGTCGGAATCTTCTGGCAAGTCAGCTAGCAAGAAAACAATGCAACATGTTGGCAAATGGCAGCACAAAAAAAAAAAGAAAAAGCCAAAGAAATCATACCAGGTGAAGGTTCTGGAACCACTTCAGAGTCCCTGGGTTCATCCTTAGATGCCGTAATCGGATCCGTCATCGCCTCATTGGTCGGAACCTCGGGCATCACCAAATCATCATCCTTTGCCAAAAGAAAGAAAGCAGCAGGTTAAATAAAAAATCTCTCATAAGAGAAAAGAAGCGGCAAAAGAAAAAAGAAAAATCATACCAGCAGTCCCCTTTTCTCAGCTCCTCTTCTCTGGAGGCTCGTCAGCATCCCCAGACACCTCCTCAGCAATTGTGAGAGGAACTTCCAAATCAGGAGGACTTTCTTGCCGTCTCATATTACGGCGTTGTCCCCTTTTCCTCTTACTTCTGTGGGACGGTCTGCTGGAAGATCCTGCCCCACTATCAACATCAGGTCCCTCACTAGAGTCCTCATTTGATGGTCTGCTTTTCCCAGTAGACTCCATGGAAGCCTTTGTGCGCTTTGCTTGCATTCAAGCATCGATCTCAGCCTCCTCCTCCTCCAGTTGTTTCAAGACCTCACCAAGAATCCCTTGTGCAGCTCCTGATCTGATGACGTCCTGCTCATTGAGAAAGCCTATCTTGTGCCTCTCTCCAGAAAGGAAAGCCAAAACTTCCTCTCGACGGACACCATCTAATCTGCCAAAACCCTTCCCAGGAGATTGCTTGACATCGAGCTCCTTCTTGGAAAGCACCCGGTACACTGAGAAGCTCTCCATGAACCATTTCGTGAAGCCAGAAGTCCGGAAAGTGGGCAACTCAGGATAAGAAATCATGGCGGTAGTGTCCTCCGCACTGTAAGAAGCTTATGCATTCCTCCCGTCCTGCAAACCTCCAAAACGCTTCACCATGCTCGAAGGCGCTCCAACAACGCCTTGAGAGAAGCCAAGATGCAATGCAAAACGCGAAGGGACATACGGCTGGATATCAACAAAAACATGTATGCGGTACACCATCGTACCAACTCGTATGTTGAAAAGCCATCTCTTCTCTACGTTTGTCAAAGCATAGTGTCTTCCCGACCCTGCCCTGGTCAAATCACGGGAGACACCAAAGTCAAAAGCCTTCTTCCGCAAACCTGAATAAAGCTTCACTGAAGACTGCCCAATCTCGACGTCCCTGAACCGTCGGATCCTCAAATGGGTAGACAAAAGAGATTCAGAAACGGCTGTCCCTCTAGCCAAACGAATCATAAAAGGATCTTTGTCCTACGCAACTCCTAACTGATGGAAGCTAGGACAGTGGTATACATACCACAAATAGAATATATGGGTTGAAAATACCCTGTTCATAGGGAGCCCAAGCCGAACCAGGAAAGCAGCAGCCTGCATTTCGGTACACAAGTAAGAGTAAAGAGCAGGCACCAAAGGCAGCCGCTCTCCGAATGCCATCTGACAAGCTGGAAAAATTCAATGCGGCCTGATGTACGTTCCATCTCCTCCAGTAAAAACAGCCTCACCCAGCCAATAAGTGAGGTAAACAACGAGATCTCTCCGCAATGCAATGTCAGGACAAATGGCGTCTGTGCTTACGAAGAATTTCCTTAACTCTTCTCGCATACGAAGATCTTCTTCAAATTTGAGGCTTTAGTCCTAGCATCCTGAGCCATGCTATTAGAAGACTCCCCGCTGTAAAAAAAGTTGGACCTGCAACTCTTCCAACTGCTGCACCTGACTTTCGAGCCCTCCTTTTCCTTCAGAAAATCGTAGAAGGCGACGAGCTGAAAGTACATGAGCTTGAACTCCTCGGACTGCTCCTCAAGGACTCTGTCGATATGCATGAACTCCTCATAGAGTTTGTCGAGGATAGGCAGCCCGGTGATGGCACTTAATTCCTTCAAAGAAAAACCAATCTCACCATTCGTAACAATGAAGGTGTTGGTTTGTGGAAGGGATGACTCTAGTATGGCCATGAAAGCCTCATCGGAGAAAACCATGGTTCGCCGAAAAGCGAGAACTGGATCAAAAATCTCGGCTTCCCGCAGAATGGCCTCACCAATCTTCAGGGTGTGATCAGTCCATGATTCTCAGCTCGAGTCAGCACTGAAACGGCCACGAAGTCGAAAAGGCTTCACCCAATTGCTGCCGTCACCCCAAAAAAATGCAAAGGCCCATCGGTCTCAAATCGACCGACGGATGATCAGAACCTTGGTAGCCACTGGCTGGCATCGACTTGTCGATACGGACATGCGACTTTTCTACAAAACTGGAAAGGCCGTTGACAAAAACCCCCCGTCTTGATCACACTAGTCCTCTTCACCCAGCTCGGAGGATCCTCCCTCTTAGGGCATGTGGGAGAAAGGCTCATGATCGAAATAGTTCGATCGAAGGTCGACTGGGTAGAAATAGTTTTCTCCTCACCATCTGCTGTGTAAGAGAACTGAAAACATCTCCTTTGGTATGTCAAGTCGTTAGGGATTGCATCACCGAAGAAGAAGGTAGGCTTGGGCACAATGCTCTGATCGTCCGTAACCCAAGGACGGCTGCTTACCTCAATCTTGTAGAATTCCTCATCCTTGAGAGCGACTAATCGTTGTCTCATCTCATCACGATTGAGGGAGTCGCATTCTTCCAAGTTCTTCTCAACAAACTGGACCTTCTCCCAGGCCTAATAAACGGCCGCATTAGAAGATCTGGCAGACCGACGAGGTGCGTCAGTAACAGGCCCTTTACCCTTGTTCGTTCTGGAAGAAATTTGTCATGGTCCTAAAAGAAATTTGCATCACTCCATTCCTACAATTGATCAAGGCATTTAAGGTGGCTAGGAGTGGTCTCCCGAAGTTTACTAGAATTTTGGGTTCAGCCCCATATGTGTGTTTGGTATCCAAGACAACAAAATCAATAGGAAACAAAAAGTCTCCAACTTTGATAAAAATGTCTTCAACTACCCCCTTGGGGTATTGAATCGATGCATCAGCCAATGGCAAGGTCACATGGGTCATTTTCAACTCCCCCAAACCTAATTCTTCATAAACAAAGTACGGAAGAAAGTTCACACTTACACCAGTCTAGCAAAGCTTTCTTTATGTGATGGTCCCCTATCTGACAAGAAATTGTAGGATAACCTGGGTCCTTGTATTTGATTAGGGTTGGATAGGAAATGATCGAGCTAACTTGTTGGGCTAGAAAAGCCTTCTTGGGCACATTAGTAGTCCTTTTGAAGGTACAGAGGTCCTTCAAAAATTTTGTATAGGTCGGAATCTATTGGATAGCCTCAACTAGTGGGATATTGATCATCACTTGTTTGAATACTTCTATCATTTTATCCAACTGAGCAGTTGATTTTACTGGGCCTAGCCTCTGGGGGTATGGTGCCTTAGGAACATAGGTCCTAGGAGTAGGCTCAATAGGTGATGGTTCAACATTGACTTGGTTCTTTGGTTCTAATATGGGTTTAGCAGTCACAGTTGGTTCCTCAGTTTACACTATCTCACTTGATTTTTTATTAGGTTCCTTGGGTAGTTCCACTTTGTTATCAACCTGTGTACCCGACCAAAGAGTGATAATAGATTGAACTTGTTATGGGCTTTTTTTTTTAGGATCATGAACAACTTGGCCCTTAGGATTAGGTTCGGGTTGACTAGGGAAGGTTTCCTTGTCTTTGACACTGTGATGGAGTGGCCAGTTGGCCTATCTGATATTCCAGTTTTGCAAGGGTCTGGGTGTGACCATTCAAAATTTGAGTAGTGGTTTGCTGGAATTGAGAAGTACTCTGAGACTTGAGTTTCATGGCCTCTCCCAAGGAATCTACCCTCTAAGTTAGTGGACTAGGGTTGAAGTTGGGCTATTGGAAACCGGGTGGGGCATTGGACTGAGATTGAATGGGCTGAAGTTGATGGGCCTGTGATGGGCCACCTTGAGTTGGATCCTTGGTCCAAAAAAAGTTCGGATTATCCCTCCAACCTAGATTGTATGTGTTGGAGTATGGGTCATAATTTTGACAATTATCAAAACGAGTGTTCTGATAAAGTGCATTCACCTCCTTAACAGACTCGGTCTGGCCCAAAGTTGTTGGGTCAATCCCTCCATTCATGGCCTAATTATATTTCAATGACTCCAAAGTGTTTGGAGTGGGCTTTTGGTTCAACTCCAAGGCCTCTATTCTCCTCACCAGGTTGGCCAATTTGGCCTCTTCCTCAATTTTGGGTTCAACCTTGAACATCCCCCCTTTTTCAGGAATAGTGGGGTTTGGTGGGCACCCTTTTGACAGGGGCCCACTACAGTGTGTTTTTAGTAGTTTCTTTTAAAAATGTCCATGCTTTATCCATTGTTTTCTGTGTAAACTTCCCACTACAGAAAGATTGCACCATTTGCTTAGTAGGCTAATCCATACCCTCATACACAATCTGGACAAATTGAATCTTCTTAAATCCATGGTGGGGACATTGGATCAAGAGATCCTTGAACCGTTCAAGATAATTGTAAAGTGTCTCGCCATCCATCTGATAAAACCCATTGATGGCCTGCCTAATCAAAGCGATTTTCTGTTTGGAGTAGAATTTTTTTGTAAAATTCTTTGACTAGCTTGGGCCCATGTGGTAATGGACCCGGCCTACGAGGCATAAAGCCACAGTTTAGCCTTTTCTTTCATAGAAAATAGGAATAGTCTAAGTTTGAGAACATCCTCAATTGCACAGTATGCACAGCCAACTTCTAATTCTTCTTGCACTTGTGCCAGCAAATCTGCACGGCCTGTGGTAGAATAGCTTCTTCTTCTTCCTCTCCCTTCTTGTTCCAGCAACAGCCAACTTCTCCTTTTTTTTTCTATGGTTCCAGAAACCTGCACTCACATCCAGCGCCCAAGCCTGCCTTTCCCCAGTGACCAGCTGCCCAAAACCCCGCCAGCAGCCATTGCCTCCCCTTCTTGTTCTGGGCCACTTCTTCTCCTTATTCCAGCAGCCAACCCTGCTAGCGGCAGGCCATGGAACAATTTCAGCGGCTACTCTCCCCCGCACACGACCAACGGCCACTGCCAAACCATTTGCACAGTTCCCTGCACTCAACTCGGCCACCATCTCCCTGCACTCAGTTGGCTATCCCCTTCCCCTGCACACAGCCATTAGCCAGTCCCCTGCACTCAGCGGCCACTTCACCTACAATGATTCCTGGCCACTTCACTTGCACTATTCTTGGCCACTCCACCTGCTTCTTCCTCACCCTACCAGCAGCTACTGCTGCATCCTTCCCCTGCTGACACTGCTACATCTCCCACAGCAGCCACATGCTTCTCCCTCACCCTGCTAGCAGCCACCTGTACCTCTCCTTTCCACCTGTAACACCTTCCTCCAGCCCACTGCAACATGTCCAGCCCACCAGCCCACTTGACCCAGCTACTTCTCCTTCTTGTTACCACCAGCCATCTGATGTGTACCACTTGGACCAATAGGTCCCACCCCGGGACCCGCGGAACCCAGCTTTAGGCCCTGTTTTATGCCCTTGAAAACTGAATTTTTAATTGGATCTTAGCCTGATTTAAACTTGTTTTCGAACCTAATTAACCTTTTAGGGATTTCTGAATTTTTAACAAAAAATTGGGATATTTTAACCAATGTTTAAAGGAAATTGATAATTGCCCTCCGACCTAAAAATAGAGGCTTTTGACTTAAACCTCGGGCAATGCAAAGAGACTCTCTTTTCTTGGAAAAAGAGACCAAGACCTAGACTATGATGAACCTAGTGCCCTAACTTGCCCGATGTTGATTTTTTTAATTCCATATTCAGACTCGAACATTATGGATGCATGTGGAGCATGGTAACTCGTATTTGATCCAAACTTAGGGGTTGGATATTCCTACATTCAGAATGCATCAAGTGTATAAAAATACGCCAATATCGATCTCTTTGAGCGTATAACTTTGGGAGTCACCGTACTTGCATGCTTTTGATTATTTAACTAGACTTGATGTATTTTATCTTGCACATTATAAACTTAATCTTTAGCATCTTGTCACACGGGACTTTGAAGGTCTTAACGCGCGGTTCTTGCCCTGCTTGTCCATTTGACGTACCCGGATCCAAAAAGGGTCTCTCGGTTTGTGTGCGAGCATTTATTGCCCTCCCTTCCGAGTTACCTGGATCACTTTGTTTTTTGCCACCCGTTTTGGGTTCCTTTATTTCTACCCAAAATGCTGCCCGATTTTCTGTAAAATTGCCGAACTTAGAAAAATACTATCTTGAAGCCCATTTTACCTGTTTAACTGTTTTCAGCCCGAGTTGAAAAGAATACTGTCTTGAAGCCTGCTTTGACCCATTTTACTATTTTAAGTCCGAATTAGAAAATATTGTTTTGAATTTCGTTTTGACGTGTTTTACTGTTTTGAGCCCGAATTCCTTGGTTTATTGTTTTAAAAGCCTAATTAACCTTGTTTATGCATTTAAGTATTTGAATGGTCTGTTAAACTCCGTACTTGCACATGTAGCTTGTGAGGAACCGAATTACTCATTAATTCTAAATTTAAACACCGAATCTCACTTTCTCCATTTATTTGTGAGTCGACATTGTTATGTTTAATTATTTATGTATATCTGAATATTGACCCCATTTTGGGATGTTCTGTAAGTGATCGATGTCACTAATGCTTGGGCTCGATTTAGGTTCTCCCCGTGGCAGAACCTTGTCCAGGTTCGATTCAGGATTCCTTGTGAGTTGTGACAAGGCCCATTAATTAAGTACCTACCTACCCGGGCTCGATTCAAGTTTCCCTGTGGTAGAGTTAATGACTCCTAGATGACTCTATGGTACTATCTCTCTAAAGGATTATTATGAATTTCCTGCCTTAGAATAATTAGTTTGATTAATTCTTGTTTATGCTTCTGTTAATAGTAACTCTACGCATTTCTCTGTCTGACTTTTTGATACTGTTAATATGTTCTATTACTACAAGCTATGGTTTTTATCTTGAATACTTGCCAAGCATATTTGTCTGATCTATGCTTGATGCCGTAGGTATGTTTTTCCCGACCTGTTCTCTGGTACGCTTTTCGAGGAGGCAACTGGTGAGCAACGTTTGACGTGTGATTGATGTGTAGAGGTTGTCATGTAAACTCTGTTCCTTGCACATGAGACACGAAATACCTAGGAGTACTATTTAGGGTTTTGTATTCTGTTTTACTGGCCTATGTTGGCCTTTTACTTGGGAATATAATTAATATATCTTCTGTAATTATAACTTGAATAATGAGAATGAGATCTCCTGTTACTTGTCTAGCTCTGTTAATATTTTGTTATGATGTACCAGTCTGGGGATGTATTATCCATACGATTCTGCTAGCAAGACATTAGTGATGCAATACAGAATTCGATGTGCACCAGACTTCGGGTTGTACCACAATGCGAGCTTCTATTAAATGTTCCGTGACGATGATTGGACCCTGTAACTCTCACCAATGCAGATCCTGGGGAAAAAGAAATATTATTGCTAGTAATTTCCCAGTCACAGCCCCTTAATCCTACCCCCATTTTGGGGTCGTGACAAGTGGAGAAGTTGTAGAAATCTGGATTTTTGGTTCTCGTGTGTACCTGGTCGACCAGCCCCCGAGGATGTCAACCTGATACACATGAAGACCAAAGAAATAATTGGGAACTGAAATGTGTCCTAGACACTGAATTTCAGTGTTCCCGGTCGACCACCCTGGCCGAGATGTTGACTGGATACACTACGCAGAATGCATGGGAAGCAAGTCAGATTTTAGAGAATTCTAGTGTACCCGGTCAACCGGCATCGCTAGATGTCAATCGGATACACTAGGAAAGATGTTGACCAGAGGAGTCAGAATCCCGACTCCCAGTGTATCTAATGAAAGTCTGGGATCCGAACCCTATAGGGGGGTGAATAGGGTGGGTTAGACTTTAGTGACCAAATATGTCAAATTTTAACTTCTTTAAATCCATTAGTCACAAGTGATGATATAGAACTAAAGTGCGGAAGCTAACAAAAAAAATCACCACAACTCATCCACCATAACATAATGATTTATAGTGATTCGGCCTTAATGCTTACATCCACTACTGGCTTATGTTCTTACACCCCACTGGATTTCCACTATATAAGCTTTTCAATAGGCTAAGCAATAACCTTTACATTATGCTTTCCAAGGATAAGCAATAACCTCTTGGGTTTTATGGTTCACTCGTAACCTTACATTTATGATTTTCTAAGGCTAAGCAATAACCTATAACCCTAAGGCTTTCTCTCTAAGTTGTTTCTAAAATACACTTAAAGAGATACAATTTTAAGAGCAATAAAATACCTCTAAATAGGTGGATATAAAAGTGAAAATCTTACTCACACACACACACACACACACACACACACACACACTATATGACTGCAAAGATAAATGCTAATGTGTATGCATGATGACTTTAATCAATTTGAAAATAAAAGCTCATAAAATATTTATGATTAAGGTAAGATTGCTAATCACATGTTAAAAACAACTTTGTAAAAGATATACCTATCTAGTCCAAGCAAGTTGTGAAGTTTTAAAAACAAACATGTGATGCATAAGGACTTCAATCAATTTAAAAATGAAGCTCAATGAATGTATGCTAAAAGCATTTGGAAGTGTAAAACGCAAAAATAGATTTGATTGAAGTGAAAGGACAAATCGCATGTAATTTGAAAATCAACTTGAAAAAGTTATACCTATCAATGTAAGCAAGTTGTGAAATTTTAAAAACCAAATTAATGTGATTTGTGAGTGTTGTTGAATCCAAAACATAATATAGATTGACAATGATTCTCTTGTCATGGAAATCAACAACCTAAGATTCAACCAAGTATAGGAATCATGTTACAAGTGATTTCAAAATGTGATTCACTTAGATATACCAATTTGAGTCCTACTTGGTGTGAATCAAGGTGATGCATCTAAAACAATAAATCAATTCAAATCATAAACATGTTAAGGATACAACAAATCATAGTTTAACATGCTAAAATAGATTTACCAATAATTTATGCAAAGCATGAAAACACATGATAAGGAAAATTAAGCTTACTTAAAAGATTTGACTCATGATTGCAATCTTTAGCTTCCCTTTGGACCAACTAGACTTCTTTAGCTCATTCCCCTTTGTTTGGCCTCAAAACACTTCTAGGAGTACCTCTTGGTTCCTTAATTTTGGCCTTGGATTGAGCTGTTTATATAAAAAAAAGGTGTGCAATGGCTAGCTGTTCAGTTGACCGAAATTCCAACGGTCAGAAATTTTGGCAAAACTTTCTGTGAAAATTTGGTTGACCAAAACCCCCATTTCGGTTGGCCCTTTTTTTTTTTTTTTGAAAATTTGGTTAGCCATTTTCCCGAATTCGGTTGACCAACTGGTTAATCGAATTTTCCCTAAAAAATGATATGACAGTGATTTTCTAAAAAGGGAAGTTTGGCCATAGAGAGTCATGCTCGGTTTCATGTTAAAATCAATAAAAACATGAACTAAAATGCCTAGGATGATTTCAAAGACTAAACTCATAGGCTAGCATGATTCGAAAATCTTCTTTTTAAAATTAATGCATCCAAGTTTAAGATCCAAAACATGCATGTAACATAAGTTCTAAAAGTTTTAAAAACAATGCATGTGAAAATCAAGATTTCAAGTTTTTCAAAAAAAAAAAAAAAAAAGCTCATGTGAAAATTCAAACGATGATAAAATGATAATGCATCCATCAAATTGCAACACACAAAATCCCTAATGCCCTGGTCGACCGGCCTTGCAGGATGTCAACGACCGGGTACACTTCAGACTGAGATTTCTAGATTTGTGTAAGTTTACAATATGATCTGTTGTGGGGTCCATTGACCATCCAAATGGACTTCTATTGATGTGTCAAGCATGAGTCAATGGTTTAGCTCAACCTTGACTCATGAGGACCACCAAAGTAGGGTATAGTGTATTAATTGAACTTTAATTCGTTCCTTAAAACGTCATCAAAGATGCCTGTAACTTCAGGAGCACCAAAATACACTTCCTTGGCATCTGAAACTTCATTTAGGAATTGAGTGGGCTGACATAGACATGGACCTGACAAGGGGGCGATTACTTTGGTTAGACCTTTGTTAGTTTCCATTGAATGGCTTGGTTTTGGGGACTTATTAAGGGGGGGGGGGCAAAGATAGAGTTGTCGAACAAAGGGGTAGAGCAAGTCTTGGGTGGTGGTGAATCTTCAAGTATGTTTTGGGTTGCCATCAAATTGCAAAGGGGGAGATTGTTAGATCTATTTAGATTGCAATTTGATGTTTGGATATGCATTCATTTTAAATCATATTTTCAACTAACATACTTTAGTTGATCTCATCACATTTCCCATTTTGCCTTTCTTGACCCAAAAACTCCTCTTTTGAACATTTTTGCAAATATCATTTTCTCAAGGGTTTCAGGTCAGATCTTCAGGTCTTCAGAAATTTCTATTTAATTATTGGTCAAGTGTCGACTAACCGAGTAAGGAACCGACCCTCACTGAAACAAGTTTGGTTCCAATTACAGAGAGCTCATTTTTCTTCTCGGTGACTTGTTGGTCAGGTCTCAATTTACCGAACTTACTTTTGACCCCACCGAACCAAGTTCAGCTCAGGAACCAGAGAGCTTGTTTTCCAATATTTTTTGTATGGTCAGTTAGGTTGTCGGTCAGCTCTCGGTTAACTGACATATTTCGGTGAATGGACAGTGAACTCAATTTGAAAAATATATGACCATTGGAATGTGACTGTTGCCGAACCCAAAATTCGGTTAACCGACCAGAGTGTAGTTAGAAACTTTTTCTCTATAAATTTGAGCCTTTCCTTGGGTTTTGTGCTATGACTTTTGAAAAACTCTTTGAACAGAAATTAGACCAAGGATTGGGCAACAAGCTAAGGAAACCTAGAGTGGGATTTGGGAAGCAAAGCTTTGGATTCATGAGTTACATCTCTTAGTAAGCTTTGTTTTCAACATCATATATTTCATGCTTTGTTTAAATGATTGGTAAATCAGTTTTAGCATGTTAACTATGATGTGTTAAATCCATTACTATATTTAATCTTTGATTTACATTGTTTTGGATTCTCCACTTAGATTCAAACCAAGTTATTCTCTATTTTATAAATCATGCTTGTTCAATATCTTTGATTTTATTTGTTGCATGATCTTCTCACTTGGTTGAATCTTTAGCTAGTTGTTTTCATTCCATGAACTTATAGAAAAACTATTTTTGTTTTGAAAACAACTTTGCTCATGCATTACATGTTCTAGATTTGAAATTTCATACAACTTACATAACTTGATTAGTGATATCTTTACAAGTTGTCTATCAAAAGAATATGTGATTAGCATCTTCACTTCAATTAAAACTATTGTGTTTTTAAACCTTCAAAAGCTTTAAGTTTATGTCCATTGAGCTATCAATTTTAAACTTGATTGAAGTTCTCGTGCATACACATTGAGCATTCATCTTAGCATTTATATTATGTGTGTGTATGAGCTGGATTTATATTTTCATATTCACCAAGAGGCATTGTAATTGAGCATTAAACTCGTATCTCTTCAAGTGTTGTGTAGACACTTCCTTGAGACAATCTATCATTTTGTAAAGGTTATTGCTTAGCCTAAGAAAAGCACAAGTGTAAAGGTTAGGGGTGAACTTGAAAACCGAAGAGGTTATTGCTTAGCCATGGAAAGCATAGTGTATAGGTTATTGCTTAGCCTTATAAAAGCATCTTGTAAAGGTTATTGCTTAGCCTATTGAAAAGCATAAATAGTGGAAATCTGGTGGGGTATAGGATCATAAGCCGGTAGTAGATGTAGGCATTTAGGCTGAACCATTATAAATCTTTTAGTTATGGTGAATGCATTGTGGTGATTATCTTTGTTAGCTTCCGTACTTAGTTTCATAATCATCTCCAAGTGACTAATTGACTAAGAAGTTAAAATTGGGCATAATTGGTCACTTATTAGAAGTTCACCCTATTCACCCCCTCTTAGGGTAAGGATCCTGGACTTTCAGCTTCCAAAATACTTCTTTATGCTTCCGCATTTTACTATTGATTATTATATTGTTAAAAAGTTTTAAATTGGACCTCACTACTGTTAGACCCCGACCCAGACCAACTCGATTAGTACTAATTAAGCGAGTGTTTAGTCTTAAGTGAGTCTTAGTACTAGCTGGGTTAGAATGTGATTAGACTTAGTATGGATTATAGCTTTGGGAATTTTGAGGACGTTTAGTATGAGTCAGACACGCTTAGGGACACCCTGAGCATACGTGTAAGAGTGGGTTTTCGTTCTAGATCTTTTGTTTGATCGTGATTTTTAATTCTCTTGAATGGTTTTATTATTTGTGACAACTCTCATTTTTAGCCTGCATGTATTTTAGGCCCAGAAACCCAAGTTTTGGCCCAAAAGGGGTAAATCTGTCTTTTCATGCTAAATATGAACACAATTTTCGAGGTCGTGAAACCATATTAAAATTATACTTTTCCGAAATTAGATTTCTCGACGATCGTTTTGTTCTTCTTTGTCGACTTCATCCGGGGTCCACATGACCATGTTTTAATCGTTTCAAGTTCGACTGCTTTGGGACCCACTTCCAGACACTATATAAGCTCTCTTCTTCTTCTTTTCCCATTTCCAAATCCCTACAATTGTTTTGACCTAGAGTGAAGAAGAGAAGAAGGCCTTCTCTTGATCTTTTTCTCCTTTAATCATCAAGCAAGAGAGCTCCAATTCCGGATCCAAGACTATCAATCTCTTCCTTTCTTCTCAAGCTAAAGCTGGACACGTTTTTGAGCCAAATCCCCGACACTATTCATCATCTTCTAGCTCTCTTCTTCTTGTTCAGCTAGCTCAAGGTTAGGGCTCTTGTTCCTCTTTTCATTTGATGTTCTTTTAGCTCATTTAGAGCTTGTTTTCCATATTTTCAAACCCATTTTCGAAATGGGGGTTTGTGAGGACCAAATGGTGATTTTTGTGTGCTCTATTTTGGGGATTTTGTGTAGATTTCGTGGATCTCCCCTTCTTGTTGAGTTTTGCTTGGCTTTTGGACTTGAGGCAAGTAACCTTTCTAGGCTTTTTGTGCATGTTTATGACATTTGGGTTTTTAACCCTAAATTTTTATGTTAAATGTTAGATTTGTAATCTATGCATAGTTTTGGTTTGGAATGAATGATTGAATGTTGTTTTTGACCCTTGGTGAGCATGGTGGCTCAGGGGTTTTGTTGGGTTCAGAGGTGAGAAGAAGAAGGAAGAAAAATGTATGAAGATGAATGAATGGAAGTGCAGTTTCTGCACCTAGTCGCGTTCAGGCAGAAGCCTGTTCGCTCGAGCGACCACTGGGTCCGCTCGAGCAAACATGCCTCTGTTTAAAGGGTTTCAGACAGAAACCTGTCCGGTCGAGCGAACCCTTTGGTCCGCTCGAGCGAACAAGCTTCTGTCTGGGGTCCGCTCGAGCGAATGTATGACCGCTCGAGCGAACCTGACCCAGTTTTGGATTTTCAATCCTTTTCTGAATTTCTTGGAAATTGAAAACTAGACTATGCTTTAGACTTTTAATTGACGTTGTGTAAATTGGAATTCCAAAATGTACCTTACCTTCGGGGACATCAAACTATGTAAATTCCGACATTTGGGTTTAAACTTCACAAGGGTCAAAGATTAGTCTTAGCCTATGCTTGATAGATTTATGTTTGAACTCTTGTTTTGATGCTTCATGCATCATCGTGTTTTCATTTGAATTTCAAGTATAAGCTTGTATTTAAGACGTGTTTCAAGAATCGTGTTTCAAGAATCAAAAGGGAATCATTTCTTAAGTTTGTTAAGCATTTATATTATGCTATTTTGCTATCCTTGTCGTGTCTCGTTTGATAAATGATTTCCCTCTTGTTTTGTTGTGTTCTCGAATGTGTATCGCCCTGTTTTGTGCATTCATGATATAAGTGAATACCACTGAGTTTGGACTGCCCTTTTAGCTTGATCCACTACCTAGGGATCTTTAAACATGTGGACTGTCTATAGACTAGTCGTGTATTATATTACACATCGTGCGTGTTCGTGTTCCGGTTCCGCGGCTGGCCTCCCCGTTACCTTGTATAGTGTGGGATCGTGTCTTGCGTGTCGTGTTTTGTGCGTGCTTGCTCTTATCATTTTACATGATAGAGAAAGGATGAGCTCAATGTGGATTTATCTTTTCATGATATTATAAGTATTCATGCTAGTTTCGTAAACTTGAAATGTGTACTTTAATCTTGAACTGTTTTAGCACCATTTTTCATATTCATGCCTAAATTGTTTATTTGCCAAACCGTCATGTTTAATGCATTTTATTTTGGTGTCCAAGTGCAGGAAGTATCGCGTTTGATGAGGAGTGCCCGGAGGAGGCTATTGAGCAACCCCCATCACATGAGTGGCAGCCCGACGACGTCATCTAGACGCCGGGCGGGATCTTGATTTCTCGTTCACCTAGTTGTGGGATATCTGTTGGGATCTTATTTTTGTTGTATTGGCCTTTGTTGGCCTCTCATGGAAATGTAATTTGAATTAATATACTTTTGTCTAACTATGAAACTTTATATCAAGATAGGATTGCTTTGTTGACACTCCTCTTCGATACCATGCCTTGATGCCTTATTTATGCTACATCTTATTGTTTTAAATCTGTATGATTCGTTTTTCTACATGCTTCCGCATACCTATTCGTGTGAACTCGACCCGTGTCGTGGGATCCTCACCGTGGAAACCTGTGGGAAAGCAGGCGGTATGTTCTATTAGTGTAAATCACTACGTCGCGGGCCCGGGTCTCGGTCCAGGGTCGCGACAACTACTGACTTTGATCATAGAAGTTTTCTGATTTTTCGGGAAGTAGTGCGCCAAATTCGAGTACCTTAGCGGTAAACTCGGTATTCGGAATTGGGGCATTATATTTTTATGGTATTAGAGCGGGCAAGTCTCTAGGAAATAAAACACACTAGAAACTTTAAGATGTGGTGAGGACTTCGGTGTTGGGATACATGTAATGACATTGGATCGGATAAAATCAGTGTGGTCCTAGAGTTTGGCTTGAACTAAAACTAGTTGCTTTCTCTTGACAGATGTCAGGAGGAGAGACACCACCTAATGCACCGGCAGTCGGTGAGCAGCCCGACCTAGACCAAAGACTCCTGTAATTTCTCCATGCTTTCCTTATGTCGCAAAAGGCTCAGGCATCTGCTCACCAGTATCAGACTGAGAGCTTCGAGCAATTCCAAACTCAGGTGTTGGATGTTGTTGAGAGGGTAGCTTAGCCGGAGCATGCAGTTGTTCCCATTCGGGAGAGGGACCCGAATAAGATCTAGGAGAAGTTCATCAAGAGAGGACCATCTGAATTCTTCGGCACGGAGGATCCTTTCGTTGCAGATGACTGGATAGTATGGATGAAGAAGATCTTCAGGTTCTTTGTGTGCTCGGGTCAACAGAGGATGTAACTGGCAGCCTACATGTTCCGCAGTATCACTGAGGACTAGTGGAGAACCATGCAGTGTCCCTTTGAAATGCTTGCAGACGACATCACATGGACTACTTTCAGGATTGACTTCCTAAAGAACTTCATTTCAGTGCACAACAAAGACTAGAAGTTTAAAGAGTTCCAGACTCTTGTGTAGGGCGACATGACCGTTCACCAGTATGAGCTCCATTTTACTCAGCTTTCCTGTTTCATGGAGGTTCTCATCACGCTAGATCCGAAAGGATTCGATGCTTCGTGGATCGATTAAGAGCTGACATACAGCCTGCATATGGCTTGTGTTGAGTCTACTACATATGAGAGGCAGTTACGAAGGCATTTTGTGCATAGAAGCGTCTCCAACGCGTTGAGGCTATGCATCAGTAGAAGCAGGTGAGGACCACTTCGATCAGACATCAACCGATAGTTCAACAATAGCAATTCTAGAGGCAGAGGCTGGCATGATAGATGGTGCAGTATCAGCATCGACAGCAGCAGCGTCAGCCCAGCGCATGCTATGACTGTGGTGACCTAGGGCATATGGCCAGAAACGTCTACAGAGTTGCCGCTCCACCTAGAGCAGTCTCAATTGCTTCAACCTCCATCACCTTCGAGAACTCCAGCTGCCGCTCATCAAGTTAGTCAGGTTGTTCCAGCACCTCTACAGAGTCTGGTTCATTGAAATTCTCGACCGGTGTAAGGGTATGTCTCTCTATAGAGTTTGGTTCCATTGGAAAATTCCCTTCGGCCACCTCAGGGGCCTCTTCAGTGGGGTGCATGCAAGATTCCATTGGACTTCAGATTCATTTGCTTCTTTCCTGTCATTTGCCCTAGAATTTTGACTGCAACCTTGTTAACCATCCTTCTGTCACTGGACTCTTTATCATGTTGTTTGTTTTATTTTGTTGCGACCCCGGACCGGGTCCCCGACCTAAATCCGAGATCGAGATGATGATGAATGAATGAATATGCCAATGATAATGATGATGATGACATACCAAATGCATTGCTTATATTAGCTTCTACGTATACGGATTAACAAGGAATACCATAACATCCGTGCATGCGATTTCCCACAAGTGTCTGAGGTGAGGATATCACACCAACATAACATTTTCATTCAAGTGCAGAAGTGTGTAGCAAATTGAATATGTAATTCATTGCCATCAAACAAGACTGATAATGTAAAGGTCTACAATATGGTGTCAGAGTGAGCAATGGTCATTAAAGCATTTTCCCAAAAGTAAAGTTAAATGTTTATACAAAAGATCAGTTGAACTATCACTCCCCAAAATTAAAGGCCAACAAAGGCCAGTACAACCAAAAGAATCCCCAAAAGAATGAGTTAGTCACAACCCCCATAATGTTCCGTATCTCAAGGCTTGACCGAGTGTCTAGACAACATCGTTAGCCTGCCACTCTCCTACTCGTTGCGACTTTCCGGCTGCCTCCACAAGCTCCTCCTCGGGATAACTGGCATCTGGACCTGAGTACCAAATAATGGGTCAGACATGACGGTTTGGCAGGTAGGTGAAAAGATACAACAATATAATAATATTTAAATATACCTTGGAAAAACATTGAAACTTGTTTAAACAATATTTTTCATGAAAGAAGTGCATAGCTTGTTAGAAAGCACATATGCAGTATAAAAGCATATAAATGTACCAAAGAATAAGGAACTAGCAAGATGGCAACCACACAAAGCTAAATCCTCTATCACTGAAGTGATGAGAGCATATCAGATCGTTGAACTCGGACACACGAGGTGATGAGATTCAACAAAAATAACTATACGGGACGGGACCACGGTAGCGAGTTGGGTATCGGGATAGGATGGGATCCAGGCTGCAACTGGTAGGACGGGAGGGGGACCTCCAAGTCGGTGGATCAGGCCGACAAGGTCGTCCAAGCTGAGTGGTGCCGACTCATAGGTCACATGAATGAAATCGGGACATGCACAAATATACAGCTAAAGTAAAACACATAGTCAGGCGGGACGCAGTGCCCATAGGCACAAATATCGCCTTATTATCAGGCAATCACAATGGGGATAGCAAAATGCTAAAAATTACAATTTTAGTGTTTTCGGGCATGACTATTCAAGTAGTATGGATTTTGAGAAGTGCATGTCAAAATTTCGGGAAAAATAGAACACAAATGAATTTCCAAAATTTCTGGGCCAAGCACTGGGGTTCAAGATTCGTTCAATGTGAATAGGTGTCCCGTATGTCGATTTCAACATAGACTTGGCACTCCTTGAGTTTTGGAGACATTCCGAGCTCCCTAAACACATTGGTAATATCCAAAGCCATTAATAAATCTCTGTGATAGGGTTTCTTTCTCAAACAGGCTCCATACATTGCCTCCTAAATCTCCCCATCATAATTGGGTTTCCAACAAACCTCTTCCAAACATTTAAACATCATACCCAGGCCCCCAATGTAGCCCCAGGTCAACAGTGCACATGGCTTGAGCGGAATTAAAGTTTTCTTGAGCCAAGGGCTCTCTGGAAGGGTTTGCTCGAGCGGACTTGCCTAGATCAGGTTGGCTCGAGCGAACTGTCAAGTTAGCTTGAGCCAACTACCCTTTGGATGGGGTTCACTCGAGGGAACTGTCACGGAAACCTGGAGAAATGCAGTTTCAGGCTCCTCCATTTCTTCCCTTTGCATACACAAGTGCATACATTTTTCAAGAAGTTAAACAAGAGGGAAGACACATCAATATGCACATTTTGAAATCACTACAAACCACATCAATAAAAAAGAGTTAAGGCACTGAAATCCTTAATGAAAGAAATCAAGTTTCCTCACAAAACATGTTCAAAATCAAGCAATCCATTCATCCACTTGCCTTGGGTCCAAGCTAGCAAATCAAGTTCCTAATCAAGCTCTCTCAAAGCCAACCTATAACCACATCCGAAAACCCCCACAAATAAACCCTAAATGATCAAAACAAATAGCAAGAAGAAGGAAGCTCACAATAATGAAAATGGGGACTCCCTAAGGCTAGGAACAACACACATCTAAAAGATGGGAGGGATTGATTACTTAGGAGTTCCTCAAATGACAAGGTTTAGCTCAAAGGAGACCTCAATGGAGCTAGATTCCTTCACGAATGGTGTCAATGAGGAGCTTTCAAGGAGAGGAAGAAGAAGATGACATCCCTTTTGCCATTGGTGCAAGATTGAAGTGGAAGGGAGTTGAAGAAGCAAGAAGAAGAAGAGGGGAAAAACCCTAGCTTGGGGTTGAACTTTTGAGCTGGAAAAAGGAAGAAGGGGAAAAGAGTTCTCCTTTTATAACAAGTGGGCTCCATTACTAGCAAATCTTGTTGGGCTAAAAATATAGCTTTTGGAACCTTGGATGAGTTCGACGAAGAAGGGAAAAATGATTTTCAAAAAATCTAGTTTCTAAAAAGTATATATTTCGAGGGTTTTGGAGACATCGAATTTTGTGTCCAGATTTGGTGTCAAAAAACTATTTTGCCATCGATGTTGGGAAAGTTGCGTTTCGGGTCCCGAACGGGAATGAAGACAACACAAAAGTTGTAGAGATTTACAAGATAAATCAAATGGAGTCAAAACACGAATTATCAGAATCTTAAATAATCCCCCATGTACACGCAAAGTCACTAGAAGAACCCCCAAAGGATCCCACTAAATCAAGAAGGCACTCAAAACTCCCCAAAGCTATACAAAAGCTATTCTATTCCTAACTTAACCAAAATCCACTAATCTTACTTAGAGTAACACACGACTTAATTAGTACTAATCGCGGTCACTTGGGTCGGGGTCTTACATATTTTATATTTTTTTTTGTCAAAGCATTCCAAACTTGCTTAGAATGACAAATGTGTAGGTAAAAGTAAAAGTGAATAACTATAAACTGATGAAATTGTAGCTTACATCTTCTGATGCTGAGCTGTATAACCAGTCATCCTTAAATTTTGCGAATTTTGTATTCATCCCAGATCTGAAATTGAAGATCTTCCTGATCCAAGAATTCTTGAAATGCTCAATATAGAGGTTTTCTTCCGCACAACCCGATTAAATGACCTCTCCATATGAAGTAAGAGTTCCATTACCTATGGACATGTAAAGAAAATCAGCCATTAGGCATGTGGCATGTCTAAATAAAATCCTTCAGTAATTTATCAATCTTTTATGTGTTTCTATTCACAGCAACCCTCATGTTCATCACGTTGGGTCGTTGTTGTATCAATCACCTCTTGAGCATGGCCCTAATCGATATGCATAATCGTTTTGGCCCGATAGCAATGCATATACTCGTCAGTATGTGCTGATGAATGTGATTTTTTTCCTTTCAGAACGTGTCACGACCCCAAAATGGGGATAGGATTAAGGGGCCGTGATTGGGGAATTAATATAGCATTATCTATCATTTTCCCTAGGATCCGCATTGGTGAGAGTTATAGGGTCCAATCACCGTCATGGAACATTTAGCGGAAGCTTGCATTGTGATACAACTCGAAGTCCGGTGCACATTGGATTCCGTATTAGATCCCTAATGTCTTATTAACAGAATCATATGAATAATACATCCTCAGACTGGTACAACATAAACAGAATATGGACAGAGCTAAACAAGTAACGGGAGATTTCATTCCCATGATTCAGGTAATAATTACATAAGAGGTCTTAGTTACATTCCCAAAATAAAAGACCAACAAAGGTCAGTGAAACAGAATACAAAATCCTAAAGTAATACTCCTAGGTATTTCGCGTATCAGGTGCAAGGAACAGAGTCTACATGATAACATTTGCACAACAATCACACGACTCTCGCTGCTCAGCAACTGCTGCCTCAGAAACGGTACCACGGTAAAGGTCGGGGAAAACAAACCTACGGCATCAAGCGTAGATCAGATAAAAGCCTGGCAAATATTTAAGATAAAAAGTATAGTTTACAAGTACAAAGAATAACATAAATACATGTAATAAATCAGGAAAACAGTAACAAAAGCTAGACATACAGGTGCAAGAAAATATGACTTACCAAATCATAAAATAAATACAATGATTAATTTCAGAAAATCAATGCAGACAGACCGAGCAGACCGATGTAAGAAAATATGATTTACCAAATCATAATCATGAGTTAATTTAAAATAATTAAATATTGGCAACCATTTGGCATATACTCAAGGAGGAGGAAGCAACCACTAGCCCCAACTGACTAGAACTGAGAGTACCCAAAAACTCACCCTTGAGTCTTGGTCGTTCAGAAATCAGAGGCCTTGCTACTGAGGACCCATAGTGGTCTAACCCGGGCAGGGTAGATACTATAGTGACACCTATCACATCATAAGTCAAACTGCAGCAAGCAATATATATATATATATATATATAATAGATACTAGACTCAAACCGCAATACACAGCGAGCAATAATAGCTTGGTGGTGCCGACTCGAAAATCAATGCAAAAAAAGGTTTCAGTGCTTAAATCAGAATAAATGAGTAAATTGGTTAGTCGCAAGATACAAGTGCAAATACAAGGAATTATCAAACAGTCGGAATGCTTAAAAACATAAAAAGGCGGATTCGGCTTTTAAAATAGTAAACCAAGCAATTCATGCTCAAAACAGTAAAAGAGGATAAAAAAGGCTTCAAGGTAATATTTCTCCAATTCAGGCTTAAACAATAAAACAGGTAAAAGTAGGTTTCAAGATAATATTTCTCCAAGTCAGGCTGAAAACAATAAAACGGGTTAAAACAAACTTCAAAATAATATTCTTTTAAGTCCGGGAATTTTACAAAAATCGGACAGCATTTTGGGTAGAAATAAGACCCAAAAACGGGTGGTGGAAAATAAAGGTCATCCATGTAACTCGAAAGGGCAGGGCAATAAATGCTCGCACACATACTGAGAGACCCTTTATGGATCCGGGTACCGATGGTGAATTCCACAAGTATACGGTTGTCTCAAGTAATATAAACTATGGAAGTCCGAATATCGTTCCCACGAGAATCATTACAAGAATTATTACAAGAACAGGAGTATTAACTCAAATATAGCTAACAAATGAAAATGGAGATAACAAAAACAATGGAAACGAGAAACAAGATAATAACAAGGAAAATAAAAAAAAATGCAAACTAAAAGAAAACAAGAAACTAGATGACAAAGAGATGTTAGTCGAAATAGAAGACCTCAAGTGAGAACAAGGTTAATAACAAAGTTAATGACAAAAGCAAAAAACAAGGTTAATAACCAGACCAAATGAGCAATGTTAGATAGATCAAATGAGTAAGTGTGTGAAAATAAGTGAAAGATTAAGATAAACAGAAAATAAAAACATCCATGGAAATGAGCTAATAACAAGTGAGTAAGATATGAAATGAATCAATGAAAATGACTGTTCTAAAATAGTGTAAAATCAAAGGGGGAATAGAAACAAACACATAAAAGGTAAGAACAAATAAGCTAATGGATATGATGGTGTGGATAGAGAGTGTGAGAGTTAAAACAAGTGAATAAGTATGTAAGAATGTGAATAGAATCAAACCAAATAAGTAAAATAAACAACAAGCAATACTAATGGATAAATTGAATCATCTAGAATCCACTAAGTGACACTAATCCAACACTAATCCTCTTCTCTTTTCTCAAACAAATACTCAAATCTAATGACAAATCAATACTTAGATTTGGAAAATTTAGCTTTAAAGCTCTAAAATAGAAATTAACAATCTAATAGCTAAGACTTTTTTCCTCTAATAAAAGAAAAGATTCATAATGACTATCTATCAAAAGTAAGTATAAACCATTAAAAGATATTAACTCTTAAGCATAGATAGTAAAAAAAATGCAAAGATAGAAAATAAGCATGGAAGGTAGCACATTGCAATGAAAAAAAAATCTATTCTAGCATTTTAAGCACATAAATAAAGGGAATTAAGAGCATAAGCAAAATGAATAGCATTAACTTAGCTTCATTTAGAAGATCCAATCAAAGGAATTAGCCACCCATTGGAGAAGACAAAGCTTTCATTCTAATTATTCAATTTTTACAAAGCTTTCCTCACTTTCCCTCTACAATTACTCTCAATTATATTAATAGCTTAAATAAAGAGGAGGAGGCTCTCCTTGCTTGTGTGTTTAATGCCTAGAGCTCAGTTTCTTATGTAGAAACATTTGTGTTGCTCTCTTTTGGTTTCTTTCTAATGTGGGGCTTCACAAGAATGGAAATATGAACATATGAATGTGATTCCAGTGTTAGAAAACAGTCCCCGGATTGATATGCAATTTTGACCCTCGAAACTTCCGAATTGGGAAAAATGTTATGAAATATGATTTGTAGATCTCAGAACAAGCTTTCTAATGCGTCTAAGATCACCTCAATCGGACACCCGAGTAAAAAGATATGGTCAAAATACCAACCCATGTCTTTTATTTTTCTTCTTATTATTGGCATAACTTTGTCATTTCTTCATCCAATTGTCTTTCAAACTTATCATTACTCTCTTTAACTCTTGAATCTCAACTTTAATCTTCAAATTAATCTTCAATTAACACCTACAAAGAGAAATTAAAATAATTGAGAGTATTTTCGAACTTATTTTGTATGAAAGCTATTGGAACTCATATAAATGCATACAAATGAGCATCTATAATGGAAAGATATGAGCAAATAATGATGGGGAGAAAATTTATGATTTTTATGCTAAAAATAGTGTTTTGAGTTTTTTTATCTTTGAAAACTCTTACAATAATGCTATGAAAGTGTATCATTTGTGAACTCATCACACCCCCAAACCTACATTTTGCTAGTCCCGAGCAAAATAAAAGAAAACTAACTATATGCAGAAAATGATAAAAAATCCTAACTCACTTTTGCAGGAATCGCGGTTGCACTTAGCTCGTGCAACAAGCCATTTAAACCCCTTAGTTTCCCATAGTGAACGAATTTTGTCTTGTGAGGTTTTCAGCAAATAAATCCCCAAAATTATTTTTATTTATATCCTTGGGTTTTTAGAAAGCCAATAAAAATGAGAGCAAGTTTAGAATACTATCTAATTGCTAAAAATCTTTCAATGATGCTCAAGTCCCGAAGTGTATTTGAGTGATTTTAGCTAACACTTACACGGCTTTGAATTATGAGAAAACACAACTTTGATCACCTTCTAAACCCATTCGTTTTGACTTCAGCCTCACAATCATACTCTCGAAAATAAAATCGGGTAGATTTTCTGACTTATCACTCTATATGTAAGTATTGGTAAGGCAAAATTACTCACATATCTTTTGAGAATGAAGAATTTTTGGATAATTTACCTGATGGAAAGAACAACCATTTAACTAAGGGTGAAAATGCTCACTCAACTTTTCACTTGTTTAACATCCTAATTTTTCCTGAGATCCAATAGGTCTTTTATTGGTTGTAATGGGGTTAGGGGAAAGGGTTTGGTAAAAATATAGAAAATGAGGTTTTAGGGTTTCTGAGAAGGTAAGGTCTTGGATTTTCTTTCAAGGATTTTTCTTTGTTTCGTCTTCACTTTTTCTTTTTTTCTTTTTTTCAACTTCGCTTTTTTCTTTTTTGTTCTTTTTGTTTCTCTTTTTTTTTTTCGAGAAGACTTTTTCCTTGGATAGATCATATGAAGTATCAACAATGCACACTTCCTTCTTTTTTCATCTTTTCCTTACACTTCTAAAAAACAATGGGTTGAAGGCTTTTTATTTGGGTGGAGAGGCTTTGGGAATTTTTAAGGAAAAATGCATAAAGGATTAAGGTTCAAAAAGGGTTACTAAGAATGGTTTTTATAGGTAGGTTTTTAATGGCTATGGGATTGTAGTTTTAGATTACCTATTATCACTTTACCAGGTCTAGAAAGGTGCTCACAAGCTACAAGTCAAGGTTAGTTTGCAACTTTGATGACACCTTCAATGGTTGGAAAGAAATAGGCACTAATGCGATAAAAAAAATGTGCCGAAAACTACGAGTTTGAGTAGCTCTTCATTCTACTCGACATTAGCACAGATTAGTCCTTACCCTTGAGGAATAGAAAGGCTCTACACTCAATTGGTTTAGTCTCCACTAGTGATTTGTCAGGGTCACTCAAATGTACCCGCTCTTCACTTGGACTACACTCATGTGGCTAAATGTGCAAGAAATTTTTCAAGACTTGATTTTGTGACACTATTTTTAGGATTTGGATAGTATGGTAAACTAAGATTTCGAAACTTATTAACAAGCTAAAATCCCATAGAAAATTTTGTATATATATATTTATGTTTGAATTTTTTTTATTTTTTAACTAAATATTTACAAGCAAATACATGTGTGCAATGCACTACCACACCCCCAAACCAAAATCAAACATTGTCCTCAATGATATGCAATGCGAAATGATAAATGGACAAGGAAGAAAATTGGAATGCCTTACCATGGGTTGATGCAAAAAATGAATATTGGGTTGCCTATCAGCGGTAAGTTTCACGTTGTCAGCCTGACGTGACCATGAAAATTACTTATTTAACATACACAAGACCCTGAAAAAACGTCCGCTGGAGCGGACAGCCTACGCGCTCGAGCGGACATATGGCCGCTTGAGTGGGTAGTCATGCTTCCGCACGAGATGCAGTCAGATTGACTGTGCGCTCGAGCGGGCAGTTAATCCTGCTGCCCAGGAATGGCCTTCATGGCCTTCTTTCTCCTTTTCTCCTACACATTTTTCCTGCAATAAAAGGCTTCCTTGCCTCCAATAATCATTCATCAAACTCCCATAAATACACACCCAAATCTCCTCTTTTCTATATTCATTCAACCATCAAAGAAAGAGATAAGAAACCCCATGCACAAGCATTCATTTGTGCTACAATTAAGAAACAAATAGGGGCTATAAACCAACTTTTTCAAGACATTAAATGAACTAACCAAATTCATTAATGAGCATTCATTTTAAATTCAACGCAAGTCAATAAAAGCATAGAAAGCCTAGTAAAATCATCAATGTTTCCATAAAACCATTCAAACCCAAAATATCTACTCAAGCCACTTGCCTTAGGTCCAAGCTAAGCCAAAACAAGCTCTAAATACTTCACCAAGCCAAGATCACAAGCTACACAAAAAACCCCCAAAACAAACCCTAAATGGGTCAAAACAAGGAACGGAGAAGAAAAAACTCTCAATAAAGATAAAGGGGCTTCTCTATAGCTAGGAGAATACATATCAAAGAGATTGGAAGGGAAAACTTACTAGGAAGTTCTTTAAAAGCACAAAGCTAGCTCAAGGGAGGTCTTGGAATGAATGTCTTCTTCTACCAATGGTATCAAAGGAGAGCTCTCAAAGAAATCACTACAACAAATTGCACTTTTAGCGAAGAAATTTTTCATCGCCAAAAGTCAGGAAAACGTCGGTAAAACTCTTTCCCGACGAAGTTCTTTTCGTCGGCCAGACGTCGGTAAGAAGAGGTTAGCAAAAGGTTTCACCGACGAAATATTTTTCCGTCAGCAAAAATTGGACTTTTACCGACGATTATTTGAATTTTACCGACGCTTTAAATACGTCGGCAATGTTATTTTCCTTTTCTAAAAATTTAGTAAATACTTTTACAGACGTTTATTTTCGTCGGCAAAATAAAAAATAAAAATAAAAATAAATAAAAAATTCTGCACTTTTACCGACGAAACAAAACGTCGGTAAAAAAAAAAAAGAAAAATAAACTAAAACAAAATGACTTTTATCGACGTTTTTTTTCGTCGGTAAAATAAAAAGGAAAAAGAAAAAAATAAAACAACTTTTACCAACTTTTATTTTCGTCGGTAAAGTAAAAAGGAAAAATAAAAAAAATAGAACCACTTTTACCGACGTTTATTTTCATCGGTAAAATAAATAGGAAAAATTAAAAAAAAATAAAACCACTTTTACCGACGTTTATTTTCGTCGGTAAAATAAATAGGAAAAATTAAAAAAATAAAACCACTTTTACCGACGTTTATTTTCGTCGGTAAAATAAATAGGAAAAATTTAAAAAAATAAAACCACTTTTACCGACGAAAATAAAACGTCGGTAAAAGTAATTTTATTTTTAAAAAAAATACAATATTCGTTTTTTAAATATAATTTTCCTATAAAGCTGTTTATACACCTGTATCAGAAGTAAACCTATTCATTTACCTATATTCAATATAAAAAATACATTAAAACAAAAGTTGCTAAATTAACAAACAACCATCACCATTTTTCATCTAATCATTCATCTCATTAACCAAATATTATAATCAACAATGATACAGTCCATATAAATATCCAATATATACATATACAAAAAGAATAAAACAACCCCAAAAATCTGCAACCGACTGCAAACCGTCAATCAATCTGTAATGAAAAAAACAACATTAGAATGTTTTCAACGAATTAAATTATAAATGAAAGATAAACATGTATATATATAAATATCTTTTTCTAAGTTTTTCGGCGGCCTATTTTCCCGTCTAAGTGTTAAGAATCGGGCGGTTTTTGTGTCTAATTCGATAACCAGAAGTCCGATTCACTAACCGTAAATTCCAACAAGTTACTTTGGCCTTGAACAAGGTACCCATGCTAGTTTCTGAGCTGTCCGATGGCCGATTCCCGTTTTCAACCTCCAACTGCCTATTTTCAAGACTAAGTGTTAAGAATCCAACGTTTTTAGGTCTAATTCGTTAACCGGGAGTTCGATTTACCAGCCGTCAGTTCTTGCAAGTTAATTTCGACTCGAGCGAGGTGCTCGTGCCGGTTCCCGATTTTTCCGGGGGCCGTTTTCCGTTCCGGATCCCCGGCGGGCCGTTTTCGAGCCTAAGTGTTACGAAAATCCGATGTTTTCGCCTCTAAATCTCTAACCGAGAGTCCAATCTGCGAACCGTCAGTTCCTACAAGTCACTCTACCCTCCAGCGAGGTGCTCGTGCTGGTTTCTAATTTTTCCTAGGGCCGGTTCCTGTTCTGGACCCCCGGTGGGCCGTTTTCGAGCCTAAGTGTTGGAAAATCGTCGATTTTCGCTTCTAATTCTCTAACCAGGAGTCTTATCAGCGAACCGTCAGTTCCTATAAGTCACTCTACCCTCCAGCGAGGTGGTCGTGCCGGTTCCTGATTTTTCCGGGAGCCGGTTCCCATTCCGGACCCTCGACGGGCCGTTTTCGAGCCTAAGTGTTGGAAAATCCGATGTTTATGCCTCTAATTCTATAACCGGGAGTCATATCTGCGAACCGTCAGTTCCTACAAGTCACTCTACCCTCTAGCGAGGTGCTCATGCCGGTTCCTGATTTTTTCGGGGGCCGTTTTCCGTTCCGGACCTCCGGCGGGCCGTTTTCGAGCCTAAGTGTTAGGAAAATCCGATGTTTCCGCCTCTAAAACTCTAACCGAGAGTCCTATCTGCGAACCGTCAGTTCCTCCAAGTCACTCTACCCTCCAGCGAGGTGTTCGTTTTGGTTTCCGATTTTTCCGTGGGCCGTTTCCCGTTCCGGACCCCCAGCGGGCCGTTTTCGAGCCTAAGTGTTAGGAAAATCCAATGTTTTCGCCTCTAAATCTCTAACCGGGAGTCCTATCTGCGAACCGTCAGTTCCAACAAGTCACTCTACCCTCGAGCGAGGTGGTCGTACCAGTTTCCGATTTTTTCGGGGGCCGGTTCCTGTTCCGGACCCCCAGCGTGCCATTTTCGAGCCTAAGTGTTAGGAAAATCCGATGTTTACGACTCTAATTCTCTAACCGGGAGTCATATCTGCGAACCATCAATTCCTACAGTCACTTTACACTCCAGCGAGGTGCTCGTGCCGGTTCCCGATTTTTCCGGGGGCCGGTTCCTGTTCTGGACACCCGATGGGCCGTTTTCGAGCCTAAATGTTAGGAAAATCCGATGTTTTCGCCTCCAACTCTCTAACCGGGAGTTCTATCTGCGAACGGTCAGTTCCTACAAGTCACTTTACCCTCTAGCGAGGTGCTCGTGCCAGTTCCCGATTTTTCCGAGGGCCGGTTCCCGTTCCGGACCCAAGCCGGGCCGTTTTCGAGCCGTAGAGTCTCCCGAGCTATAAATTGCAAAACAAAATATAAGATCAATATAAATGATAAATGAGAAAATGATGATTCATTAGACTATCTACCTAACCATAGATATGTATATAATTCTTATGATTAACAATAAATAACCACCATTTTGCAGATTCCTTAGGTATGAATCACTATTGTGGCACAACTGGGTGCATAGGAACACAGACAACCAGTTTAACAAAAGCATCTGTCATGCAATCCAAAAAAAATCTCCCAACTAAAGCATCAAATAAGCCAGAATGGTACCCACCTCGTTGCTAGAAGGGAGCCTGCTAGACTCCATGAACAAGCAATAACCTGTGGATAGAAAAACACCATATTATGACAGTTATATCCAATCTATTGATAGATAGCTGAATAGCCAAAAAGAATTCTTGGATTATTATACTTTCATACCTCAAGAGCATGCCCTTCCAAAACTTTTACATCAGAACTAGGTATCTCACAAGTGACAGTTGGTGAGCTTGGAGCTATATCCATTGGTTCAGGTCCTATTAAGCAGATAAAAAGTTTTCAGATGGCATACATGAGATGGAGATCTAAATAATAACAAAAGAGGAAAGACTCTGTTCCTTTGTGTTGTAAAACACAAAAATAAGCAAAGGACTATACACGATCCATCACGATGATGGAAGCAACTCAAACAACTAAGTGACCTGACCAACTATAAGATCTTGTCTTCCCATCCTAAATTAGCAAGTTATCCTGCCTCAGTAGTCTCTCCAAGAAGATGGGCATAGGAAACTAATATTTGTTAAGGGAAAACCATAAGAAAGCCACGATATCCGCAACCATCCACTTTGTAACGCACTAAACAAGTGGTCAGGTAACAATGCAAACTCTATCTCAACATCTATTTTCTTTTCTATCTAAGCATTTGGGATCTTTCATGCCTTCTGAGGATGTGAACCATATATGGGACCTTTTTCTGACATTGGACTCATTCTTGGATATTACACCTTAAATCTTCATCACTCGCCCAAAATATGATGAGTGCAGACTCTATATGAGCATCTCTTTTCTTTCTCTAATCTATTAGTTTTTTGGGTTCTTTTCAAAATATGAACCCCTTTGGTAATGGATCACAATTGTTTGTTTGTTCGACTTTGTACTTTTCTCTTCTGCCGGGTCAAGTCTCTTGTACCTGTCTATGTTTTTGTCCTCATTCCCTATCTTTCCTTTTTCCTCAATAAATTACCATCACCAATCAAAATAAAAAATAGGTTGTGGATAAAATATAAAGTTAAACAGAGATCTTTCATGCCTTCAAGGTTGTCATCTATATTTGTGGGGTCCTTTTCTCTCAGGTGGGACTCATCCTTGAGTATTCACACAGTCAATTTGCAACACTAGATGACTAATGCATGAGTCTAGTCCTAGGAAAATTAAATATGCATATGGTATCAAATTGTGACATGATCAAGGCAAACAACCAAGACCTACATCTGTAAATGATTCAATTGTATATGATAACCTGTGTGCACTAACACACTTAAATCTTGCTGATCATCCATACTTCATGCAACAGTGCAGTCCAAATTACCAAGAAAGCATGTCTAGGAAGGTACAAAGAATATTTGTAGTTCAGCACATGAAATAATGACATTCAGTGGGAGGAAGATTAGATGAGGATTCTTTAGCTTAGTGAAGCAAGTATTCCAATTTCCAACCCAATGGATTGATACGCAGGATTTATCCATCTTTTAAGTTGGTCCTTGTCATCATCAAATTTCGCATTTTGCTTCCCAAGACCACGGCCTCCCAATCAAATAAATAAAATTGTGTATATAATCAGTATATTAGATTCTGTGAATAGCAAGCTCTATTCAGACAAAAGGGATCTAAATGAGGTTTTTTTTTTTTTTTTTTTTGCGATCGGAGGGTTCCCAGCCCTTTGGGCTGGACTAATCCCTCCGGGCCCAGAGGGAAGCTGGGTAAACTCCCCTGTAGTCCCAGTGTGGTAGTGCAGTTTCGAACCTACAACCTCCGGGTGCAAACCGTGGTCCTAGGCCAACTGAACTACCCCTTGGGGTTAAAGGGATCTAAATGAGCTAAGGATAACAAAAGCTGTATCATAAACTACTATTTCATTAACTCAAGAAAACTCTTAGGAAATGAAGCTCTGGCTCTTTGTCCTGATTTAATTGTTGAAGAGGCCAACCTACCAGTATTTGTTCTCAAGCAAAACCCACATCATTAAAGCCACAAAATGGCAGTCAAACAACAGCATTCATAAATTAGTTATGAAATTCCTATTTTGCTCAAGTGTTCTAATATATTAAAAAAAAAATATATATCTTTATATGCATTACCTCTCCTTTGTCTCTCCCATCTGTCCCTTCTAAATCCTTGAATTGGCTCCTGTAATAAAAAACTTTAAATAATTGTTCATTTTCCTTGAATTGCAATAAATGATGGTGTTGATGATGATTATTGTTATATATTCAAAACCAAAAAAAAAAAAAAAAGGTTGTCTACCTGCCCTTAAGAGCATCCATCATGATCTCCAGTAGCTGTGCCATCACCAACAGAAGTGGTCCCTCTCGTGATGTCGAAATAGGTGGTCGGATCTATCCCTGCCGCAGCTGCCAATTGTTGAACGAGGGCCTCAAGTGCAGCCTGCCTCCTAGCCTGTTCACCTAGTTGCTCCCGCAGGGCGATCACCTCAGGATCCGATGCTCGAGACTGTGTGGAACATGAAGAGGTCCTAGTGTATATCTCATACCCTTTTAAATATCCCGACCTCTTTCCAAACACATCAACAACAATCTGTTCCTCAGTCATCGGAGCTGTGACAGAGGGCTGCGATTGCTCCTCAGTCCGCTGCACCAAGGCCTCCTGCCATTTAAATCAATAAGGGATTTAGAATGCTTTTATGGCATTATTGATCATAATTGATTTAATAGCAGACGTACATGTCTCTGCTGAGCCACCTCATTTACCCACTCATTACTTTTTTCTCTATAGTGGGTGTCGCGGAAGAACTGAGTAATAGGCGGCGCTTGACCGGCATTCTGTGCCATCTGTCATTTGAAATGGCTTTGTATTAGATATGAACCCAGCTACATATTGATAAATTAATAAACTTAATCAAGTTTCTTCATATGAATATAATTAGTACCATTAGAGATATCCTCAATGCAAATGACCTAGAGCCACTAGTATGATTATGTGGCAGCTTGGCTCGACTCTCTTGAGCTTTTTTCGACTTTGACTACATAGAAAAACAATAATACAGTAGCAATCATTTATAAAATCATTACCAATAGAATTATATTGGAATATAAGTAATTGTTGTAGATAACATCCCAAAGTTACCTTCCAGGCTGGTGATTCCCAGCATTGCGAGACCATCAACTGCCAATCAGCCGGATCACAACCCCCTGCCAGGTGGTCCTGGGGTTGGGGAACCCCCTGCTCCAACAACTCGAGATAGTGACTATGCAACTCATACTTCCAACTCCTATACAAAACCCCGCATTGGCGGTCAATGTCGGCCCTGAGCTGCATATCGCCCTCTTGGTCCCCGATATCAAAAATTTGTTGCAATTAGGGGAGAGCCATATCAAGATTAGTAATAACAAACTATATTATATTAAGCTGCAATTAGTGTCAGACAAGCATCCAGTCATAAAACTTCATCGGATCAAAATTTGAGTCTACATTTTTATGAAAGTAGCTCTCAACTTCATTGGAATTTAAATTTGTTTTTGAAATGGCAAGTCACATATTCTCAAGAGTAAACTGTATGGCAAGTCAGATATCCTTCAACTAACCAAATGATCTGACCCAACATATCCTAAAGATGGCACATTAGATATCAACTACATTGCTTGGACAGTAAGTTCTCCTTTTTTTTTTTGTTTACTAGAGATGATACGGTGTGATACTGTGATACATGCACCAGGTAACTGAACTAGCTTCATCTGGATTATTTGTAGGATGGTACAGATAAAAGCATCAATGTTATTTTTATGTAGTTTCACAAAGGATAGAGATCATAAGAGATTCCTTTAGATAAATTAAATGGATTCCATGCCCTCAAAATAGACAATGGCTCATCTCTTTCTAATAGTTTATATATTTCGTGTCATTGTCATAACTTTGAGTTCTTTGAGACTTGTTTGTAAAACGAGAGGATTCTATGCTCTGTTGGTTTCGTGGGCTTCTATGTTCATGAGTGAGAAATAAACTTGAAAACTTTAAGCATGGAACATTTCATTTGACCTTGAAGACAAGAACTAATAAAATATTTATGAGAAATGATACCAAAGTACAAATATGAAAATATATAATCAAATTGTAATGCAGAGCACAACTATAATCAGTTTGGTTGATATTTCTCGTTGAAGTTTACCTGAACTGCAGCAATGACGGCAAGCTTGATCCCACTGTCAAGCTTCTTCCATCCATGGGGCCTGACTGGGGTAACCTCTCTAATGGCTAACCCAAGATGGTTAACCAGTGATGGGGCATGTTCCCCTTCTGGCCTATGACCGGAGATGGGGATCGGACTGGGATGTTATGACCCAGTTGTCTCCTCAGCTTTGTCACATTCTTCCCTCGCATAACACCCCTTACACGGCTCGGAACCTCCGAGATTAGGGCTGATGCTGGTAAGATGAAAGTGGTAAATGAGTTAGTGAACACAAATCATTTAATTGAGGTGAACCATTCTGAATCTTAAAAGGTCATAATTTTCTCACCTATGCTGCTCCCGACTATATGAGGACTCGTCGGAAGCTGGGACGGCTGAGGCTGGGTTGGCGAGGGCTGTGTGGTTAGAGGCTGAATCGGCAAAGGCTGGGGGGCTGCCAAATCAGGGGTACTCCCTGATCCTCCAGACCGTGTAACTAGAAGAGCAGCCGGCGGAGGCTGTGTCGAGGCCTCAGGTGTGACTAGAAGTGCAACTGCGATCCTCAGAGCACGTTTCACCCTACTTTCCCGAGGCATATCTGCAATTTGGCATAACGCAAAGTGACAAGGAAAATAAATAATTATTAGCAAAAATCAATAATATTAGTAAAGTGAATGTCAACAATTTACATTAAATGAAAATGGAAATCATTTTAGCATGAGTGTCACCGTCAAAACTAATATTTTAAAGTACACGTCATAGACATTCACAGAATGATTACCTCATCCGATTGAGACCAAAATGTCTCGTCATCTACATCATCTTCCGGGGAATGTAGTTCTCATCCTTATCATTCACACTAACATTCCTCTTTCCCTTCTCATTTGTCCCTTTAGCCAAACCAAATATAGTACATGCGGTCGGCGGGAGCCCTAGAGATGCAAGTTTTTCTGTATTCTGCTTAATTGTCTTTTTTCTCTTTAATAAATAATTGGATGCTTGCACTTGACGGGACAACTCTCCTGGTTTGACCCATTTTTTCCCTCCGTTTGGCATCTTTTACAACTATGATATATAGAAGTAAGAATAAAATGTGAAATGTAGAAATGTCTTATCCATATATGAACAAATCATAAGAGAAAATGAAATTGAAGACAATGTCATTATGTAAGACAAGATTTTTATTAATTTACTTAATCGTTACATATGCAAAACCTGAAACAAACACTACATGTCATATTCCATGTCATCATCTTCCTGACTATGAACATCATTTTCTTCTTCATCTTCGAACTCCGCCAGTGTTTCATCCTCGCCTTGGCCATCCATGTCAGCTGACTCATCACTAAGAACGATTTCAGGATCTAGATCATCCCTGGAGTATTGGACACTAGTACCATCGACAAGAACTGGGACAACAAATGTCGTTTTGTGTTGCTGAAATGCATCATTAGGCACATCATCATCGTCGTCGTCGTCCTCCCGCTTAGCAGGTACATCCCATACTCCTCGAGGCTTGACCCCTTCTACGACTCTCCAATTTTTTCTTCTGCTGGTGTCATTGACGTAGAAGACTTGTGTCACCTGACTTGGTAGGACAAATGGATCATCCATACACCAACGACCCGTGATATCAATGCTTGTAACATGGTCTTTGATGTTTATCTTGTGCTTGGTACAAGTGTTGTACCATTCACATTCAAATAAGACCACCTTACCCCCGTGCCAATAGGACAATTCCCAGACTTTGCAGATGTAGCCATAGTAGTCATGCTTCACCCCTTGGTATTCCCCTTCCACGACCAAGCCACTACTCTGGCTCCTACGACATTTCTCACGGTCTATAGTGTGGTATCGGACGCAATTGCAATCACACCCTTGGTAAAGATTCACTAGGGATCTAGGGCCATTTGCTAATGACCACATCTCATTAAAAGCTTCTGGTGACCCTAGAGTTCGCAATTGATTCATTTACATAAGCAGATTAAGACAAATGTATTAGACTAATGTTATTTGAAGTGCAATCCAATAATATGTAGCAATTAAAATGATGATATTTTATATGTCTTACACATTGTTTGAACCATCCTGCAAATTCTTTTTGCTGTATCTGACCGATATCTCCAGTTCTTTGATCTTTCACTAAATGCTTGTGTTCCGTACTCAAGATAGCTTTTAATGAATAAGTAAGAGTAGAGAATGAATAAATGAGTTAACAAGCAATGCAAGAATAATCTACTTTAGATAGGGCTCCACCTCGGGGCAATTATTCAACACAAACCATCGAGCCATGTCACGCTTTTTTTAAAAAGGATCATGTGCTCTTGGCATCGGTCCGATGGGACGGACAGTTTGTGTGAAGACCGACATCCCCAGGCCACGTTCGCCACCATCATCATAGCGCTCTACTCGATCAGTCTGCCTTGAATACATTGAGCAAAAAGTGAGGCACTCTTTAACAATGTAAGCCTCAGCGATCGAACCTTCAGGCCGAGCTCGGTTGCGAACGTACCCTTTTAGGGTCTTCAGAAACCTTTAGATAGCCAATGATAACAATTACGATTTTCAATGCAAGGTAGTTAGTTGCACTAATACATAAATAATTAATCAATGGTCATCAACTATTACCTTTCTATCGGGTACATCCACCGATATTGCACCGGTCCACAAAGCATGACCTCGCGTGGCAAATGAACCGATAGATGAACCATCACATCAAAGAAAGCAGGAGGAAAAATCCTCTCCAGCTTGCACAATATCAAAATTATCTGCTCCTCCAATTTTTTCAAATCATTGTGTCTTTGTGTTTTCGAGCAGAGGTCTTGGAAAAAGCTGCCTAACTCAAACAATGTTGTACATATATCCTTATTCAAAAAGCCGCGCATGCCAATAGGAAGGATACATTGGATAAGGATGTGGCAATCATGGCTCTTTAAACCAGCTAATTTATCATTTTTCGAGGTTACACACCTCGAGAGGTTCGCCGTATAGCCGTCTGTGTATTTGATCGACTTCAAGAATTCATAAAATCCATCTCTATGTTTTGTTTCCAAAGTGTAAGAGGCATGCGGCTTCGCGCTGGATCCATCGCCCCTCTCCACTAGATGCAACTCTGGCCTGATGCCCATATTTTTCAAATCCTTACGTGCGTTCTTGGTGTCCTTGTTTTTGCCCTTTATGCCCAAAATTGTTCCAACCAAAGCTACACAGATGTTCTTCTCAATGTGCATAGGATCAAGGTTGTGTCGGAGTTTTTTGCACTTCCAGTAGGGCCATTCAAATATGATGCTTTTCGTTATCCAATTTAGTTCTCCGGAGTCACGCGGTCTTTTGTTATTCTTGCCAAACTTGACCGGCGCTAGTTCTTTTAGCTGGTCTAGTACCTTTTGCCCCGGTAAATCCAAAGAATTCTTTTCACGCTCAGGCTAACCGTTGAAGGCCTTGCTTCTACGCCATTGGTGGTTCAGTTCCAAGTATTTTCGATGGCCAATAGACCCAATCTTATCTTTCAACTTCACCCTTAACTAGCTGTCGTTACACGAGGGGCAAGCATTATAACCTTTTGTGCTCCACCCAGACAAGCTACCATAAGCAGGAAAGTCATTTATCGTCCACATTACAGCCGCATGCATTTGAAAGGTCTGTTTAGTGGAGGCATCATAAGTCGATACACCATGATCCTGAAAGTTCCGGATCCGAACCCTAGAGGGGGGGGGGGGGGGGGGGGGTGAATAGGGTGAGCTACAACTTAATGACCAATTATGCCAATTTTAAACTTCTTTAAAACAATTAGCCACTTGTGATGATTAACAAAAAAAAATGCGGAAACTAAACAACAACAATCACCACAAAAGCAATCACCACAACACAATCATTTATAGTGGTTCGGCCTCAATGCCTACATCCACTACCGGCTTGTGATCTCACACCCCACCGGATTTCTACTATTTATGCTTTTCAAATGGCTAAGCAATAACCACTACAATATGCTTTCCAAAGATAAGCAATAACCTTACAATGTTGTTTTTCAAGGCTTAACAACAACCTATACAAGATGCTTTTCTAGGCTAAGCAATAACCTTCACTCAATGCTTTTCTTAGGCTAAGCAATAAACTTTACAATCAAATGATTTATCTCAAGAAAGTGTTTTCACAAAGCACTCTAAGAGATTACAATTAAAGCTCAATCTAATTGCCTCTAGATTAGGCGAATATGAAAGTGTAAAACAAACTCACACAAACACTCTAAAATGCAAAGATGAATGCTTATGAAGTGAGTGTGTGGAAACTTCAATCAATATTAAAAGTTTAAGATCAATCAATGTATGCTAAGAAGCATTCAAGGGTTTAATGCATACAAATATTTGATTGAAGTTTAAAGCAATTCACTTGTAACTAATTAGGGTTTAGACAAGTGAGCATGCTAAGTGTTGTTTTCAAAAACTAGTGCAACAAAGGTTTAGGATTGTGAAAACAGCATGGATGATTCAAACAAGTTCAACAAAACATGTTATCAAACAAATCCAAGATTTTGACAAGAACATGTATTAAAGTTTTTAAAGCAAACTTGTTTTGAAATCAAAGTGAAGAATTCAAAGTTTTAAATCAAAGTTTAAATGGTTTAGAATTCAACACAACATAGTTTATATGCTAGAAAATATTTACCAATAGTTTAGTTAAAGCATAAAACATATGTTTATAAAAAGGCAAAGCTTACTTGGTGGTTTTGTTAGACCCTAGGTTGTAACCTAGATTTTCAATTTGATGTCAAACATAGGATCATGTTCATCTCATTTCATATCATTCATTTCTCATAGTTTTATCTTGAAAATCACAGGATTTTAAATCAACCTGCTCAAACTCTATTTCAAATCTTTTGGTTGATTTTAGTCTCATTTTGAAAAGCTTTTTCTTAATAAAGCCTTGTCTTAAAAAAAAAAAAAAAAAAAAAAAACACCTTTACATTCTCTGTTTCAATGTATTTCAAAAGTTAGATTTTTCTTGGAACCTCAGAACTTCAGAAAGCAGTCTGACCATACTGTCGGTCAGCCTGTCGGTCAGGTGTCGGTTAACCGAGGTTGGATCGAAGCCTAACCGAACTCACTCGGTTAGCTTTTCTGAAGGGTGTTTTGGATGTCGGTTAATGTGTCGGTTAGGTATCGGTTAACCGACCATAGAAAATGAACTAACCGAACACCATGTCGGTCCTATTTCCAGAGAGCTGCATTTTCATATAATTTACATGTCGGTTAGCTTGACGGTTAGGTATCGGTTAACCAAAAATAGAAATTAGTTAACCGAAAGCATACTGTCCAGAAAAATCAGAAGTTAGAATTTTACAATCTTTTTCTGTCGGTCAGTATGTCGATCAGGGCTCGGTTAACCGACCTTACTTCTGAACCTGACCGAAGCTCTCTCGGTTAGAATTCTAGAGAGGTATTTTATGACCAAGTTTTCATTGTCGGTTAGGGTGTCGGTTAGGCCTTGGTTAACCGAAGATGCCGGCTAACCGAACCATGCTTGTTGGTCATCAAATTTTCGAAAATATGACCGTTCGCCTGTGACCGTTGGGGTGTCGGTTAACCGACCCCTGGATGTCGGCTAACCGATAGATAGCCGTTGTGACACTTTTTCTATAAAAGGAAGTTCATTCCAAGGCCAAGATTGATGATTCTTGAAGCCATTTCTGAGATGTTCTAAGGCCAATCAAAGGGGAATGATCTAAGAAGGCTAAAGGGTCATTAGTAAAGCTAAAGCTTAGATTAATGAAGTTAAATCACCAAGTAAGCTTTGACTTTTCCTAATCATATGTTTTATGCTTTGTCTAAATTATTGGTAAATGATTTTTAGCATATTAACTTTGATGTGTTGAATCCATTCCTCTCTTAATCCTTGATTTAAGTTATTGGATTCTTCACCTTGATTCAAATCAAGTTTGTTGTAGAAAACTTCTTAAACATGGTTTATCAAAACCTTTGATTTGTTTTATAAACATGTTTCATTAACTTGTTTGAATCATCTTTGCTGTTTTCATTCATATGAACTTTAGTTAAATTAGTTTGTTTTTGAAAACAACATTGAATATGCATCACATGTTTAGACATAATTAATTTCATACAACTTGCAAACTTTTGATTTTCATATCATCAGCAAGTTTGTACTTTGTACACGTGATTTGCATATCACTTCAATCAAATCATTTTATGTGCATTAAACTTTTAAATTGCTTCAAGCATAAACTGATTGAGCTTTCATTTTAAACCTGATTGAAGTTTCCACACACACACATCATGAGCATTCATCTTTGCATTTTATAGTGTGTTGTGTGAGTTGATTTACACTTTCTTATCCGCTTAATTTAGAGGCAATTATATTGAGCTTAAATTGTATCTCTTAGAGTGTTTTGTGAAGACACCTTCTTGAGAGAAAATCTTTTATTGTAAAGGTTATTGCTTAGCCTAAAAAAAGCATTGTGTAAAGGTTATTGCTTAGCCTATTAAAAAGCATAAATAGTGGAAATCCGGTAGGTGTAGATTCACAAGCCGGTAGTGGATGTAGGCTTTGAGGCCGAACCACTATAAATGATTGTGATATGGTGAATGCTTTTGTGGTGATTGTTATTGTTTAGCTTCCGTATTTTATTTATTAAACATTACTAGTGGCTAATTGTTTTAAAGAGGTTTAAAATTGGCATAATTGGTCATTAAGTTGTAGCTCACCCTATTCACCCCCCCTCTAGGGTTCGGATCTGGAACTTTCAGGTTTAACTTCATTAATCCAAGATTTAGCTTTCCTTAATGACCCTTAGCCTTCCTTAGCTTGATCCTCTTTCTTTTCCCTCAAAATACCTCAAGAAGGGCTTCAAAGATCATCATTTGGGGCTAAGGAATGAGCTTCTTTTTATCGAAAAAGTTGCTCAAAGGCTACCTGTCGGTTAGCCGACATCCAGGGGTCAGTTAACCGACACCCCCAACGGTCACAGGCCAACAGTCATATTTTTGAAAATTTGCTGACCATAAAGCATGGTTCGGTTAGCCGACATGTTCGGTTAACTGAGGCCTGACCGACACCCTAACCGACAATGTAAACTTGGTTAGAAAACTCCTCTCTAGTTTTCTAACCGAGAGAGCTTCGGTCAAGTTCAGAAGCAAGGTTGGTTAACCGAGCCCTGACCGACATGCTGACCCACAGAAAAATGATTGTAAAATTCTAAGTTTCTGTTTTTCTGGACAGCATGCTTTCGGTTAGCACTTTCTATTGTCGGTTAACCGAGACCTAACCGACAAGCTGACCGACGTGTAAATTATATGAAAATGCAGCTCTCTGGTTTTCTGACCGACATGGTGTTCGGTTAGTTCATTTTCTATGGTCGGTTAGCCGACACCCAGCTTGTCGGTTGACCGACAACCTAAGACAAAAATCCCAACTTTTGCCTTTTTCAAAGTAAACTTCTTGTGGGATCTTTGGGCCATTAAACCAAGCATGGAAACATGATTTAAACCAATGCAAGTGCTTTAAAATCATGAAACATAAAAAGCCTAAATAGATTTAAAAGTTTAAAACAAATGGCTAGCTTGATTTATAAAATCCTTTTTAAAACTAAAAATGCATCCAATGTTTAAAATCAAAACATGAATAAATCATAAGTTGCACCAGATTTAAAACAATGCATGTATAAATCAAGATTTCAAGCTTTTCTAAAACAATGCATGTGTGTGAATTCAAATGATGAATAAAATGAATAGTGCATCCATCAAATTGCAATACACAAAATCTCTAACAATCTCCCCCTTTGCAATTTGATGGCAAACCTTACTCAACAATAATTCATCACACATAGTCTTTGTCACGACCTTTGTCACGACCCCAGACCCGGGGTCCGTGAATTGGGAGTTAAGTAATAATTATGTTTCTCCCAAGATCCGCGTGTGTGAGAATTACAAATTCCTTCCAACACACTCTGAATATTTAGCGGAAGCTTTCGTGGTGTTGCGACTCGGAGTCACTGGCCATTGGATTCCGCACCGCACTCAACCCAAGCATAAGTCATCTTATCAATGATCCATCTCAGACTGGAATAAACCATCACAATAAAAGTACAGAGCTGACAGTAACAGGGTATTACATTCCCATATATGTTCAAGTTACAAATAACAATGTGTATTAATTACAATCCCAAGCAAGAGGCTAATAGAAGCTATACAAAACAAGCTAATGATTACTGCCCCATATGTGACGTAGTACCGATGTCAAGCTCAATGTCTACATGACATAGCCGACAAACAACCTGTAAGCTCATGGCTCCACAGCCAGCACGTGCACTCATCTCGGGTGAAGAAGTCGGGACCTGAGTACCAAAGTAGTGGGTCAGACACGACGGTCTGACAGGTGGGTGAAAAGATATAACAATATACTGAACGATAAAACATACAATAAATCATGTTGTCTGATCAAAGTTGTACATAATTACAAATGTATAGGAAATTATGAATATCTGAAAAAATCCTGTAATCATATAAAACGGGTATGAAACATAAACATTTGACAAAACATATTCCTTTAAGGCATGTATAAAACATGAGCATTTCACGAATCGGGAACTCATTTAAAATATGTATAAATAATGCATCATTTACTAAAAAAGACATGATCAATATAAAGCAGTAGGGGTATCAAGGATTAGGAACTATCAAGATGGCAACCACACAAAGCTAAATCCTCTATCACCGAAGTGATAGAGCAAGCATATCAAGGCGTTGACCTCAGTCACCAAAGTGAGGAGGAACAACGAAATTTACATATACATATACCATATACGGGACGGGACCGCAGTAGCAAACCGGGTATCGGGAATCACGGTAGCGAACCGGATATTGGGAGCCATGGTTGCGAGCCGGGTATCGGGACGGGACCACGGTTAATAAACCGGGTATCGGGATCCAAGCTGCAGCTGGCGGGACGGGACGGGATCTCCAAGTCGGTAGATCAAACCGACAAGGTCATCCAAGCTTAGTGGTGCCGACTCATAGGTCATATGCGAGTAAACAAAACAAATACATGTATGCATGTTCTCTTTTTGGCTCATGGGCTCGCACTACAACGGTCTGGCCCCATATTGCCTCAAGGTTTTATTCTCATGGGTCATATACAAGAAATCCGGTCAAGTAAACATATATGACGGGACGAGGTACCCATAGGCACAAAACATGTCTATATCGGGTCGGGCCTGTACGAGCTCGCAACAATGCTAAAAACATGGATTTCAATACTCTAGGGTAAGTCTAGTCATAAAACACGAGATTTAAAACGTACAAGTGAAATTCGGGTTAAATACGACATAATGGATTTCTATACTTTTCCGGGTCAATCGTTGAGGGTTCTAGATTCATATCGATGTGAATAGGGTACCGTATGTCTAATTTGACATATACTTAGTGCTCCATAAGAATTAAGGACATCTCGGATCCCTATGCACATTGACAAGTCTAAGGATCCTCGACGAATCTTCATAATGGGTTCCTTTTCATCTGGATTCCATAAAATGCCTTCCAAGTTCTTACATTGCATTGGGGCTCCAAACAATACCTCTCCAAGCTTAAAAACAATGTTTCAAGGCCCCAAGTATTGATGGTCATATGCAAGAAATCGGGCATGTATAAAACACTTGATGAAATCGTGTAAACAGGCGAAACGGGGTGCTCAAGGCACAAATATAATTTCAATATCGGGTAATGCAAATCAGGGCTAGCACAAATGCTACAAATACAGTTCAGTGCTTTCGGGATGAATAAATCACAACTCATAAATTTCGGGAATAAAAAGGGGTGCAATAAACTTTCGAAATATCGGGACAAGTATCGGGGTTCAAGATAACTCAAGGTGGGTAGGGATCCCGTATGTCTATTTTTCAGTAAACACTTGGTACTCCTTGAGTTTAGAGACATTCCGGGCTCCTTACACACCTGAGTAACCTCAACATTTCAACAAATCTCGGCGATGTGGTTTCTCCCTCGAACGGGCTTCCAACAAACATTTCATCTTTGTTTCGAACATATTCCAGGTGGAAAGTGCCCATTGCTTTCGGAAAGGTTCACAAGCAAGATGGAATAGGAACTCCCTTCGTCTCTCTTTATTCCCATAATTCTGGGAAATTCGGTCACCTGGCGGTTAGCCGCCAATGGATTCGGCGGTTAGCCGCTGGCTGACCGCGGGGCTGACCGTGGTTGACCTGACCAAATGCAGCATTCTGGAAATGTAACCGCTTCAGTTCGGTTGGCTGGCGGTTAGCCATCAATGGACTCGACGGTTAGCCGCTAGCTGACCGCGAAGCTGACCGTAAGGTTCAGCTCTCTAGAAAAGTAACCGAAACCGGTTCGGTTAGCCGCCAGTCACCAGACGGCTAGCCGCTAGGTGACCGTCGGCTGACCGCCAGTTGCGGGAACTCCACAATGCAGATCAGATTCAGGTCCTCTTTCTCCAATCAATTCCTTTCCCTCTCCAATAATTTACCAGCAATAAAATGAGCTGAAAGCTCCTCCTATTCCACCTTCAACTCTTCTCCAACATCCAAAACTTTTACATATCATTATCCAATCACTTATTCCTTTTTAACCCTCAACCATAAGAGAAGAGAAACTCCACAATCACTGAGACCCATTTAAGCCAAAAACAAGAGATGAATAAAGACTAAAATCCATCATGTTTCTAAAACATTAAATGTACTTTCATAAACATTTATTTCAAATCTATGCAAGTTCATAAACATGAGTATAAATAGCAACCAACCACATTCCTCACAAAAATTCAATAAATATTAAAACTATCCAATCATCCACTTGCCTTAGGTCCAAGCTAAGCAAATCCAAGCTCAAAACACTACCAAGATCAACCTACAATCAAAGCAAAGAAAACCCCCAAAACAAACCCATCTTAGAACCCTAAAATGGTAAATCAAGAAAGACAAAGAATGGGGCAAACAAAGTTAGGGAAATGAGATCTAAGGGGATGCCATTGCACAAATGAGGAAAATGGAAAGGAGTCCTTACCTCTAGGCCATTAATCAATCAAGAAGAAGCTTGGAAAAGGGGCTGCCCACCTTGGTTTCCCACAAAAATGGTGTCAAAAGAGAGAGGAGATGAAGGGGAAGAAGTTGCCGGAGTTTCCTCGTCGGATTGGTGGCTTGGAGGCTTCATTTGAGCAAGAGAAATGGAAGAAAAAGAAGAAGAAAGGTTGCTGGTACTATAGCAGGGAGGTTGCAGCCGATGGAAATGGGAATGAGAGAGAAAGAGAGGAAGACGTCCTTTTATAATGGGTGGGTGTGGGGTCCACACTAAGTAGAAATTGTAACGGAGATTAGAGGGTTTTCTAGACCTCGGATCAAGAAACTTAAAACATGAAAAGTGTCCGGAATAAAATTATCTTTCCAATAAGGTTAATATTGACATTCTTCCGGGGTCCACATAAAAAGTCAACTGTTTGGTCAAAGGGGTTAAAGAATGGAAAATTTGGGATTTCAAGAAAAACTGATTTTAGGAGTTTCGAATGGGAACGGAGTGAACACGAAAGTTGTAGGGAATGGCGAGATTAGTCAAACGAAGCTGAAATGAGAATTTTTAGGAATCACTAAGAATCTCCCCACGCTGACCACGCAAAACAAATGGGACCCTATGGTTACTGTCTAGGTTCACTGGCTCTCAAAACTTCCTAAAGCTAATGAAAAGTCATCCTAACTCAAAAACTCAACCAAACAACCACTAAACCCATCGAGAAAACCAAATCACGATTAAAACCACACTAAACCAAGAAATTAGGGGTCGGGTTCTCATAGTCTTCAACTCCTCTTTAGCTGGACATGGCTTGAAATCTTCTTTGGATGCTTCTTCACTTAGCTTGGGCCTCAATCTTCTTAATGCTTGGAGCTTGATCATTCTTCAAGCTTTCATCTATCTTTCTTTGGCCAAGCATCTCTTCTTTAGCTCCCAAGGTTTCTTCTTTCATCTCTCCCCCTTTGACCATGCATTCTCTTCCTTTGGCAAGATATGCAGCTCTCTCCCTTTGACCATGCATTCTCTTCCTTTGGCAAGATATGCATTCTTTCTTCCCTTGTATACTCTCTCCCCCTTGGAGCTTGAATATTTTCTCCCCCTTTGCCATTAAATTGTAAAATACTAATTGAAGAGGGATTGGAATATCTTCAAGACCCTTGAGGACCCAAATGGTACCTACACACATGAAATAAGGAAAATACCTTTTAGTAGCACCTATTAACAAAAGAAATCGAAAATGAAAGTCATAACAGGAATCATGTATGGATGGAACACTATAGGGGTAAAGAGCCAATATAAGGGTGAATTTGATCAAAACTAATACTTCCTTTAAAATGTTTACACCTCCTCAATCCATACTCTTCTTTTGTCAAACTTTTGACAAAGATTTAACTATTTGGTTCAAGAAGAAGATGGTTTTACCAATTGAGGGTAAACTTCAAGGAAAGGATTAGATTCCAAATTACTATAAAGCTCAATATGATCAAATTACCAATATAAAGAGCAAGGTCAAGAGGATAAACAATCATGGATACCAATTGGAATAAAAAGAATATACCAATTGAGATTCAATGGATATGACAATTAACTCAATCACTCTTAAATGGAGTTAAGGAATATACTTATTAGGGTTCATCCAAATTAGAGCTATCCATGATGTTATGGGGTATACTAAACATAGCATTAATCAATATAACTATGAAAATCATATGCTATGAATATTTTGAAATCATTTCATTCAATCATTACATATAACTGTCATACACAAGATGAAAGAAATGAAGTTCAATCATGAAGCTAACCTCACCATTAACCAATAAAAATTATGAAAACATAAACATGGTGGTCATGTGATTTACCTATAAGTGCATGAGAGGTGACAATCATGAAAGTTTATGATGCTAATGGAATGTGACATGGAATAAAAACATATAACTATCAAGTTCAATCCAGTGTACACAAGGTCTATCACAATCTCAAGAAATGACATCAGTTGGAAATTATACTAATTGAAACCAATTGAAAAAGATACCAATTGATTACCAATTGAATATGAAAACATGATTAAGAGCACAGATGTGACAAACACAAGATCCATCAAGCAACATAAATGTATATTCATCACTTAGAATAATATAACTAATAAGCATAGTGATGAACATGAGAAATTGCATTTAGAAATATATATAACTTGGTAGAGGATGCAATTTACAAAAGTGTCAAATCATATGAATTCAACAACTAAGAAATCCATTAAACAAAAGATATAACTATGAAATACAAGGAATGGATTTCAAAGAGGTTCATATGATTAAACACTACTATGAAGTTGAAACATGTATAAGAATGACATCACAAGGAAAATACACATGAATCAACATCATAACCATCCATTTAAAAAAAAAATGACTAGAAAGCATAGAGGATGGATTTGAAAGTTCTAGTATGATATCTATAAATGTGACTAAAGAGCACAACCATACATGGAACTATATGACATTTGCATAAAAAGAATGAAACCAAATGAGCAATGATGCAAATAGCATATAACAAGTATTTCCTTCTAAAAGATATAATCATAAACACAAGGAAATAAACTCAAAGGAAAATGCAACTATAAATATAACTAACAAAGCTTAGAACATTTTCTAAAGGACTTTAATTCACTTCAACAATCAAAATCCAACAATGAAACATAACATCATGATCAAGTGATTAAGAAAACCATGAAGTGAACTAATATCAAATTTCAATTTGTAATCAAGGATAACTACAAAAACTCATACAAATTGACTTAAAAACTTTTCAAACTTGATATCAATTGGAAAAATGCATTTATCAAAAACACATTCAATTTTGAAGAATATAACTATAAAGATCTAACCAATTGAAACTCAAGTAAATCAAGGAATTGAATTTTCATATCAAAATACTAACTTAGTAAGCATAGAATGAAAATCAATTTTCAATCCTCATTTTTCATCAAGAATGTAGTAATGAGGCTTAAATCATTTTTCAACTTGCATTGTAAAAGATATAACTTCTTTGAAACACATACAAGTTGATTTTTCAAAACAATAACTTTCCATAAGAAAGAATCCATGGAAAATCTAAATCATTTGCTTTTCAAAATAATTTAACTAAGACAATCAAACAAATGAATTTGAAAATATCAATTGATTATAAAAAAAAATCTAGCTATAAAAGCTTTTGAAATCACAATCAATTGATCATATATAGAAATGCATTGCAAAAGATATAACTAAATGAGAGCAAAAAGCAAATCTATAATGATGAAATTATAATCAAATGATTTTGAAAACCATGATATTTAACTAGAAAGGTACATGAAGACAAAATCAATTGAGCATAAATAAACATTGCATTTAAATAAATGTGACTATGAAAGAAACAAATGCAAATGTGTCATGACCAACAATATGATTTAACTAAAAAGGTTCGGTGGGTCAATGAGTTCCAAGGCCTTAAGGTTTGTCTAAGTATCTAACTTTAGGAATCCACTTAAGGTCTTGAGAGGGTTGATCTTTGAGGTCTATCTTAGAGGTCCCACCAACTTTAGGAGATTTGACTTAATAAATTTTCAGTTTGGACTTATCACCATGAGATTTGAATAATTTAATCTTAGGTTGGTGATTAGTCTTTTGAGGTTGGTGAGTTTGTTTCTTAGGGGATTGATTTATTTTTCTTTTCTTCTCACTCCTTATCTTATTTCCCCCCTTTAATTGACTTTTGAATTTTAAATTTAACTTTGCAACTTTCTTCAAAAGTTCTTTCATGTGTTGATTTAAGGGAGATAGTTTGAGAAGCTTTTTGTTGATAGATTCTTTTATACTTGGTTTAACTTGTTTAGCCTTTTTAGAATCTATCTTAGGAGACTCCTTTTTAATAGGTTTAACTTGTTTAATCTTCTTGGAGTCTTCCTTGATTTTTAGTGTCTTATCCATCATAGGGTTAGATTTTACTTTCTTAGGTTCATAGATGGGTTTAGACACATGGCTTCTCCTTAGTTTGCACTCAAACTTAAAATGCCCTTCAATGCCACAATAATTACATTTTGTTTTGTGCAAAGGAGAGTGAGTGCTAGAGAATGAGGACTCACCTTTCACAAATGTGTTGGTGACTATGGGATCATGAGAAATATTCCTATCAAATCCAAGACCCGTCCTATTTCTTTGAAATTTACCCAATTTAAATAACTTTTCAAATTTCTCTTCACCATGGGTAAATTTACACTCATACTTTTGTTTGTACCTTTCAAGTTGAGTGACTTGTTCTTTAAGGGTTGAATTTTCATTTTTAACTTTTGTTTGTTCATTTTCAATTCCCTTAAAGTTGTTTAGTTCTTCACAACAACAAAATACATTTTTGCCAATGCATTCACTGCGTCTTGAAAAATTAGAATTGCGTCGGGACAGGCTTTACCGACGTAGTACAATGTGTCGGCACCACGTCGGCAACCTAATGCCAAGAAAACCATACCCGACGTAATAATGTTCAGCGTCGGCTAAAAAGGGCCATTCACCGACGCAATGGTGCGTCGTCCCAAACGTCGGCAATGTCAACTGCGTCGGCAAAAAGTCGAACTTAATGGTCAACCTCACTTCACTGCCGACACATAACAACGTCGGTTATACATTTGCCAACGCGCATACTAGTGTCGGAATATATATTTGACGACACATACGCAATGCCGGTAATACATATCCCGACGTGTGGAAGCATCGGGAAATGTCTTCAACAACGCATGAAAATTACGTTTAGTGACGCAAAAAGTGCGTTGGGAAATAGATTTACCTAACGGCCCACGCATAATAACACCGGTTATACATTTGCCAACGCACATATTAGCGTCAGAATACATATTTGACAACGCATACACAATGCCAGTAATACATATCCCGACGTGTTGAAGCGTCGGAAAATGTCTTCAATGACACAGGAAAATTACTTTTGGCGACGCAAAGAGTGCGTTGGGAAATAGGTTTACCTAACTGTCGACGCATAATAACATCGGTTATACATTTGCCAACGCACATTCTAGCGTCGGAATACATATTTGACGACGCATACACAATGCCGGTAATACATATCCCGACGTGTTGAAGCGTCAGGAAATGTCTTCAACGACACAGGAAAATTACTTTTGGCGACGCAGAGAGTGCGTTGGGAAATAGATTTACCTAGATGCATAATAACGTCGGTTATACATTTGCCAACACACATACTAGCGACGAAATACATATTTGACGACGCATACACAGCGCCGGTAATACATATTTCGACGTGTTGTCGCGTCGAGAAATGTCTCCAACAAGAGCAGGAAATTTACTTTTGCCGATGCAAAGAGTGCTTTGGGAAATAGATTTTCTTATCAATTAAGAAATAATTTAAAAAATAAAAAAAAATTCCTATACAATATTTTCTTATTGAAATCTACATTTTCAACATTGCACAAGCATAAGCATTGATAAACAACAAATAATCCAACATTCATCATGAAACAATAAAAAATAATGAGTCACCAATAAACTAAAACCAATCATAAAATTTGTCTATGCCGCATAAAATGTAACATCCCACATCAAAAAAAGTCAAATATCTCAATAAAGTAAATCCCAACTAAAATCTAATCATCATCAAATATCCAAAGTACACCATGAAATTTGGCCAATAAGGAGCAAAATGAACTTATTAGAGGGATGACCCATGCCAATTCATAAAACCATCAAATCCTTATCTTTCGGAGGAGCCCGAACCATCCATACCGACTCGGGAAAGCAGCAACTGAATCTGACTCTGCATGTGAACCTGCATAGCTGCCTGATCATGCATTTGCTTCTGCGAGTCCTCATACTGTCGCCTCAATTCTTCTTGTGCTTTCAACGAATCAGCTAGTTGCTGCCGTAGGGTGCTCATCTCAGAAGACATCAAGATACCAGTAGAAGATGATGATGGGCCCCTTGAGCGATACCCTTGCCTCCTCGCGACCCTCTTCCCTAGCAGATTCTCGATCACCTGTTGCTCAGCCACTGGAGAATTATTTTCAGGCTGCGACAGTGCCTCCTCCATTTTTCGCTGCATTATCAAAGCATTTAAATATGTCATGTAACTAATATATGTTAGGCAACTGAAATAAACTAGGATCTACAATATTGTTAATGAAACAACTCACATGTGTCTCCTCAGCATGATCTGTGATCCATTTGTTCTTTTTCTTGCTATAGTGTCGCTGTTTATATAAATCAGGTTGAGAGGGAGGAGCCTGTTGCTCATCTGCCTGCATGATCGAGAACTGGGCTGCAAATGATCGAGATCCAGATGTATGAAGTGTCTTCACTTTGCTCCGGGTCTCTGAATTCTTCTGTGACTTGCGCTGAAAATTACAAGTAATAGACAATGTAGTTAGCTTATTTAAAAGAAACTTTAGGGAACATAAAAACTTGTGCATGGATGCTAAATGATACAAGTTCAGGGAGCTAAAAAATGTGTGCTTCTACTGTGAATTCAACTAACTTGATGTGTGGATAATATAGTGTAGAAACTTATTTAAACCATGTACCGAATGCAAATCAAGAAATATAATTTAGCTACCTTCCACTCTGGTGTCTCCCATTTGTTTTCTATCAACTAGACCCACTGGGCCGCCCTCTGCATATCATGTGGGTACTGCTTCGGATCGTGGCCATTTTCCAACAATTTCTTATATGCTTTGTGTAGCTCCGCCCTAAACTCCCTATAAATATGCATCGCTAGTTTCCCGACTGCATTTGCCACACATGCATCGGTCTTCCAGTCTCCAAAGTCATACTTTTGCTGTCATTTCAAACCCACAAGTGTGAAAAGTAAGCTATAAAGCATATGGATATAGATTAGAAAGTATAAGATTGTTTTATTACCGCAGCTGCAGTAAAGATTGCCTCCTTACACCCATCATCAATTGCTCCCCATGTTTCTTTGTTTAAAGGTGCAAGCCTACGAATATGACTCCCCAGCTCGATTGCAAATGTAGAGGCATTTATACCCTCAAATGCCCCTGATTGTGCACCTAGCGGAACAGACATCCTACTGCCCAAAATCCTCATCCTCTTCTCTGACTCATGGCCCACCACCCTACCCCGTACACGTCGAGAGGATGATGCTACAACCAACACAAACAAATATGAATTATTAATCATAAAAAAATGAAATCGGGCTAATAAGTTCAAAAAGATAATATAGTCAAATATTTCTTACCTACGCTGCTGTCTGTAGTAGGCTGGCTAGATACATCGGGCTGGGTGGCACCGATCTCACCCTAACTGGTAATACGATCTGGGACCGATGCTTGAGTACCGGCTGATTGGCATTGTCTACGTCTCCCTGGGGCCATGTGTGCGAACTGAATAACACAATAAGTTAGGATAAAATCAAGCATTACGAAAAAAAAAACACATTTAGTTAGTATACATGCAATAAATATCACAAGTGTTTAAATTTTGATATTAGATATAACAACCTCATCTTCTAACTCTTCTTCATCCTCACTACTTCCGGATGGTCTATACTCTTTGTCGACGTCATCATGCTCGTCTTCAACAGAGAGTTGATGCCGAGATGGATTTTAGATTGCCTGTACCAGTTGCCGTGCGCCAGTTTCATTCATTCGGGCCATGTTGCTTACAATTTTTTTATTTCTAGCTAACTCATAAGCATTCTTCTTTTGAGACAATGCGCCAGGAGGAACATAAGCTTTTCTTTTTTTCGGCATTTTTTGGACCGCTATGATAAAAAATGACAAAGGGATCATAAATATATAAAGGGATCAAACATATAAAAATTTAAAAAAAGTCACAATAGTGGCAAACAAATGAAAGTAAAATTAATGATTCCATTGCATGTAATCCTTGTCCACACACATGAAGAAATGAAGTTTACATATCATAATTCCATATCAGAATCAATATCAGGGTCAGACTGATCGGTTTCCTCTTCATTTATGTACTCTGCCAATGTTTCGTCCTTGTCACCACCATCGCCAGCAATTGGCTCATCACCAATGGCCGCAGGTTCATCATCCTCAGGGATGATATCTGGTTCAATGTCATCCCTAGTGTAACAAAAGGAAAAATCCTCGGCAACAGATACTGAGACAGTTTCAATGGCTTCTTCCTGTTGGTATGGCTCATTTACCACATTTTGCTCGTTTTCCTCGTCTTGCTCTTGCACATCCCAAACACCCCGATGCTTGACCCGTTCCTTGACTTTCCAATTTGGGCCTAATTTGGTGTCATTGACATAGAATACTTGATTTACTTGATTTGGCAAGACAAAGGGATCCTCTTCATACCAACGATTCCTAATGTAAATGCTTGTGACATGTGCCTCGATATTTATTTTAGATTTATGACCTGTATTATACCATTCACATTTGAACAAAACAACTTCAGAACCATTAATGTATGACAATCCAAAAATGTTGGTCAAGTAACCGAAAAAGTCAATGCTTTCCTCATTATGGTCCCCCTCGACGACCACCCCGCTATTCTGGCTCTTGTGACAGTTGTCGCGGTCTATGGTGACGAATCGGACACCATTAACCATACAACCCGAGTATTGATGCACCAAACAACTAGGACCATTTGCCAATGTGCTTCTGGAGACCCTCGAGATCTAAGTTGGTTTATCTGCATTAGTTTCTTAAAATTAGTTCAAATTGGATTTTCATGTTTTTAGTTGATAACATTTAGAATGCATCTGTTGTACGTACATGATCTCTGAACCATCCAGAAAACTCTTCCCGTTGTAAATTGGTGATGTTGCGTACAACTCTCTCATTCACTTGCCTCTTGTGCTCCCTACTCAGGGTATTAGTGACACATAATCAGTGTGACATATAGGAATATCAGAAAGTTTACATGTAACACATATAATTAGTTAAATTGAACCACTTACTCTAGATAAGGTATGACACCGGGAGTGTTATACAACACAAACCAATGGGCCATGTTGCGTTCCCTATCGGACACATTAGGAGCCCTCTTGATAGGTGAAAAGGGCCAGACGCGTTGGGTGAAGACACCCAACTCTAGGCCTTGTTCGCCCCCATCATCATTCCGTTCTTCAGGAACTTCTCCCTTTAGGTACATCTTCATAAAATTAACACTCTCTTTAGCAATATATGCCTCTGCGATCGAACCTTCTGGCCGAGCTCGATTGGTAACATAGCCCTTTAGTGTTCCCAAAAACCTAGAAACACATACATCAATATCAAGATGAAAAAATTTAACAGCATCTTAAACACAATCACCTCTTATACTAATCAACAATTTAAAGAATGACAAAGGGAATCACCTCTCGATTGGATACATCCATCGATATTGCACTGGTCTAGCGAGTATAGCCTCACGCGGTAAATGAACTGCCAAATGGACCATCACATCAAAAAATGCCGGTGGAAAAATCCTTTCCAACTTACACAGTATGAGGACTATCCAACTTACACAGTATGAGGACTATCTTATTTTCCAATTCTTCCACATGACTCCATTTCATAGTCTTTGAGCAAATGTCCTCAAAGAAGCTACCCAGCTCAAATAGTGTTGTGCATATCTCTTTGTTCACATACCCACGCATACCAATCGGAAAGAGACGCTGCAGTAAAACATGGCAGTCATGACTTTTCAGGCCCGCTAATCTCCCATTCTTTGAGGTCACACACCTCGAGAGGTTCGCAGCATAGCCATCTGGGTACTTGATCGATTTTAAATATTGATAAAAACCATCCTTCTCCTTTGGGCCTAATGTGTAGGACGCACGGGGCTTCTCTTGTGTTCCATTGCTTCTTTTTCGTAGATGCAATTCTTGTCTAATGTTCATATCTGCCAAATCCTGACGGGCATACTCTGTGTCCTTGCTCTTCTTGTCTAAGCTCACCATTGTGCAGGGAAGACTTTCACATATATTCTTCTCCACGTGCATAACATCAATGTTGTGTCGAAGCTTTAGTTTCTTAAAGTACGGTAGCTCATAAAAAATGCTTTTCTTTGTCCAGTTTAAGTCTTCAGGGTCACGTGGTCTTTTTTTGTTGTTAGAGTGCTTCCCAAACCTTGTATCTGGAAGCCGCTCCAATTGTGCTTGTACCTTTTCCACCGATGGCAACTCCAATGACTTCACTCGATTCTCCACCTTTCCATTAAAGTCCTTGCTACGTCGCCAAGTGTGCCGCTTAGGTAAGAAAGATCTATGGCCCGTGTAACCAATCTTCCTTCTCAACCTGACGGATAAGGAGTCTTCATTACAAGTGGGACAAGCCTTGTACCCTTTAGTACTCCACCCAGACAAGTTACCATATGCAGGGAAGTCGTTTATGGTCCACAACAAAGCCGCACGCATTTGAAAGCTCTCCTTGCTAGAGGCATCGTAAGTTTCGATACCATTCTCCCATAACTCCTTCAACTCTTCAATCAAGGGTCGAAGATAAACATCAATATCATTACCAGGTTGATGCGGTCCAGGAATAAGCAATGACATCATGAAGAATGGCTCCTTCATGCACATCCATGGTGGCAAGTTGTATGGTATAAGTATGACAGGCCACATACTGTAAGACGTGCTCATGTCCCCGAAAGGGTTGAACCCATCAGAGGCTAGCCCTAGCCTTATATTACATGTCTCCACAGCAAAATCCGGATGTTCCTTATCAAGACCCTTCCATTCCTCACAATCAGCCGGATGCCTACCTATCCCATCATCTTTGTGTTTATCACTGTGCCATCTCATGTGTGTGGCAGTCTTTCTGGACATGTAAAGTCTCTGCAACCTCGGTATCAATGGGAAGTACCGTAAAACCTTATGCGGTATCTTCTTTCCCTTCCCATTATTTAGCTTGTATCTGGACTCCCCGCATATCGGGCATTTTTCTAAATCTATGTTCTCCTTCCAAAACAAGGTGCAATCATTATGACAAGCATCAATGTGCTCATATCCCAGACCCAAGTCACGCAATATCTTCTTTGCTGCATAAATTGAATCTGGAACCAAATTACCGTCTGGCAGGAGTGCCTTTTGTATCTGCATCACATTGTTGAACGATTTGTTGCTCCACTTTCCCTCCACCTTTTGCTCCATCATCTTAATTACAAAATCTAGCAAAGTGTTTTCTGAAGAGCAACACGGGTACAAAGGGCGCTGAGAAGCATCCAACATTCTTTCAAAGTGACGCATTGCGTTACTATGGATGTCCTCAACGTTGGTGTAAGTTCCCATGTAATGGTCTTCCATCATTTCTTGATATTCATCCCGATCCTCATAATCACTATCACCCCCATGTTCCGATTCGACAACGTCATCCATAAGAGGTGTTATCTCTCCGTGGTAAATCCAGGTCTTGTAGGATGCTTGCATACCCCAACGATAAATATGAAAGTTCACAGTGTCGCAGTCATGCCGTCGATTGTTCTTGCAAACCCTACACGGGCACCAAATCTCAGTAGCATCCCCAGCATTTGCCTTTACAAATTCAATAAATGACTTCACCCCGTCACGATACTCCTGACCCATTCTCACGATGCGATCTTGACTATCCAGTGTCGTCCAAGTCTTGTCCATATCTTAAAAATGAAAAATCAATAAGCTAATCACATTATTAAAAAGAGAACACACAAAAACATGTGCATATGATTATGAATAAAGAAATGTATCTATTAATCCACTCTTATCATGAGAAACTCAAGTATAAACCCTGTATTCTTTATGTAAGCAACTTGGGTTTCTATGGCACATTATGAACTTGAGATTCTAATGAAGTACGACTTGTAAGTATGCACTTTCTTAGTCACTATAGGCAGTTTCTCATTTCATACTCTTCATTGCCATTTCAGCATTTTTTCTCTTCTAGATAAATAATACATTTTTTCTCTTTTAGACTTTTCTTTCTAATAATATGTTTTCAACCTAATTGTGAATACTTAAGAGGAATTCAATGGACAGAATTCACATGAAACATTCAAAACAACTAAGAGGAACATCCAGTTTTACTGGTGAAGAAGAGTGGTGTTCAGTTATTTTCTTCTTCCAGGTATTTCTAAACCTCTTCTATTTATCCTCAACCTTTCTCTACTAGCCTTTTTTTCTTTCTAGCTATGATACCTATATACTTAATATTGACAAAGTGTTTGTGTCATATCGTAGGCAATGGTCCCCGTTGTATCCATAGTGTGCCCCTGCCATCTCCATCCAATATCTAACAATAGTTGTGAGCAAATAGAATTGAGCATTTTCAAAACAAATCAACATACCAAGCATCAGTTAAAATAGACTGTTTACAGTTAACAGTCAAAGTAAAATGAAACTACTAAGTTTTTGCTCACTGAAAATTTTGCAGGGTTACTTTGCCCCAGTTGTCAAATATGCTAGCTATCATCAAGACAAACTGAAAAATCTTGTACTTGTGAATCCTCCGGTATGGATAATTTTGTTTATGGGAATCTTTTACAAGTTAATGGGAACCTATTGAAGAATGTTTTGCAAGATGCTTTGTATATACCAGTATTGATTCTCTTGTTGATTGTTCTGTGCACAAATATTTTCTCAAGAAATAATAAGTAAATGAAGTTGAAAAGAACACAAAATTTGATAAGAAATTGTGCTTAAACCTGAAAAAGGGCATCTGACATGTTCCTTATTATGTGAAAGCTGACAGACAAGCATGCTAAGCTACCACCAACATTATCGTACTTCAGCAGTTTTCTATTGGGTGAAATTTTCTCCCAGGTTAGGAGACTTTCTGTTGCGGTTTAGTGTTTTGTTTTTAAGTTGAATTTAAAACTAAGAATATTCTTGAGGAATCCATATCATGTTTTTTGTACTGCTGAATTATACTGGTATTTAATTTGATGAATTGGGAAGCTTCTCTATTGAGGAAACAAAAGGAGAACATATAGATGTCACTTTTCGTCACCCAAATGACACTAGTATAAATATAATGTGCATGGTGTGGCATGAGGAAAATATAGACCGCTAAGAATTAAAAGAATTTTACAATGTAGAGTGCCACATATCATTGATTAGCTCTCTTTTTTTCTTTTTTCTTTTTGTCTGCTAGCCATGTTGCATTATGGAAGGGTAATTTGTTTTTTTTTTTTTTTTTTTTTTTTTTTTTGCTTAATGGCAAATTGAATTGAAGAGGAGGGGAAAGGCCAAAGGCCCCCAAAGAACAAGGAGACAACCACCAAAGAGGACAAACAAAAAACAAAAACAGCAGGAAAACAAACCAAACAAGAGAATGCAGAGAAGGGAGGGAAAAGACCCCACAAAAGGCTGCACACTACCCAGCCACACCTGGACCAAACACCCCACAAGGGGTTGCACTCTACCCAGCCACTCCAAGACAGCACCACCACAAGGCAGACAACCAAAACCCCACAGCTGAAAGGCATTGCTCCATCAGCACAGCAACTGAACTCAGAAGGAGGCAGAGATGAAGCTGCAGAAGAAAAGCTGCAAAGCAAAAAGAACCCTCTACCCGAGCACCCCAGAACCTCAACCTCTGCAACAACCCAATCACTTAAATCAGACTGAGTCAGCCTCATGCAAGACCAATTCCACAGAGCCGGCAGAAGTTTAATAGACTTTTCCTTAATCACCCAAATACTTAAACAATCATGGACCTGATGAATAAAGAAGGATGATTTTCTGACCAGCACCCTGGAATCACCTTTCACAGGCCTTCAAAACAACATGACCTGGAATAGCAGAACCTAGCAAAACCTCAACAGGGAAGACTTCCAAACAACCCACTAAAGAAACAGCGCTGCACCGCCACCACAAAAAGATGGAACAACTGCAGAAGAACAAAACTTGGAAGGGTAATTTGTTATGTTGTAATAGGATATAGTATAGTTATGTTTCTATAGCAGTGTTGCCATGGTATATACTACTTTTCATATTAATAGAACTATGTTTTTATTGCTGATCAGGTGGGGAGAGAGAGGGAGACAGACACAGAGATAGAGAGAGATATCCGTTCCTAGCTTACAAGGTGCAACTTAAGATTTTTATTGGGCCCAACATAGTTCATGGCTCGCACTTCAATTGGCTTGAGCCAGCCAGGTTAGGCTTGAGTTCATTTAGTATTGATCTGGTTTCAGGCTTAGCTTCACTAGGCCTGCATCTAGATACAGATCTGGGCTCAACTTGGTTGAGTTCAGATCTGGTCTAGGCTTACATCTAGCTCCTGCAAATGTGACACATGATGAGACTAAAGACCTAATGTTTTTATGTGAAAACACACACAGAGAGAAAAAAGAAAACTCCTTGCCATATGCTATTTTATGATGCTTGGCTCTGAGAAAATATGTATTTATTATGATTATCTTTTTAAATAGAAAAGATACAGATGGGCCCATTTGTTTCCAATTTAAGGCATTTATGTTGTGGGTCAACTAGTTATTTTGAATTGTGGGTTGTTTGTCTTTTATGCATTGGATATGAACATGGGATTCGTAATGACAACAAGCAGAACATGACACAATCACAACTTGTTTCTAAATCTATTAGCTAGGTGTGGTTTAAATCTTCTTTTTAATCAATCTCTATATGGTGCTTCACCGCTCTCCCTGCTAGGAGCTTTACACATACCTTCAGGACATCAATAGCATTAAACAAAGTTAGGTGGTAAACTAAGTGGTGCATATAATTTCTTAACAAAGATGGATTTTTCAAGAGATTTTGGAGTTTTTAGTGTGTTTAGTGGAGTCTTCCCTGTAATACCTGCAAAACTTGAACAAAAGAATTGGTATAGTATTTTTAGGCTCCTTGAAATATTAATTGTCACTTTCTAGTTAGAAGTGTTAAGGGACCATTGCATTCAAGCTTTGGATTAAATAATCAGAAATACAAACCCTTGTATAACAAAAGTGCCATAGGGAGAACAACAACTTAACTCACACTTACTTGGAATTTAACCACTTTTACCAGTCTTAGAATACCCAGGAACTCAATTACATGAAACAAACTAGCCTTGTTTGTAAATCGCCTCTTGATTTTCTGCTTATCTATAAGTTTCGCCCTTATGCAATAGTATTAGCCTAGAGAGGTATTTTGTGGTTAATTGCAGAGAGGAGTTAGGTAATTTTAGTTTTTTTTTATAAGATTTTTGCTACCTTTTTCTTGTTTTTATTATCTTTTCTTGGTCTTTGGTATTACTGATTAATATTAGGTTATTGGTAATTGAATTTTCTCAAGCTGTATTCTTGTTTGAATTTGTCTTTTTTTAGTTGTGCATATCGAGGGATCGATGTTTAATGATATCAATATTAGAATTATGGAGATGGAGTTGCTACACAAGCAAACTAGACCACCGGCAACTTCATCACTTTAAAATATTTTGTGCAAGTGGTTTCATGCTTTATTTGTCTTTCCCCTTTGATTACACATGCTTTTGTCTCTTTATAGAAGAATTAGTCAGATTTACCAAAACTTATCAGATTTAATTTTCATTTATCTTGAAACATCATCAATCATGCAACTGTCTTGCAACCTCTGTATTAAAGTAATTAGATTGTCCAACCAATGCACCTTGCCTACCAAAGTAACACCTTCTTATATTCTAGTATTTGGATGATGCCAATGATTCTTGTAACCAACCCAAAAAGGTAGAAGGCTTGAACCAAGTAGGAGTAACTGAAGTAGGTGGTAGGTAGTCCCTGTTGGCCACTACTAGGCCAAGGGGGGGAATTGGCTGCAAAAAAGCTGTGAGATTTAACCATTCAATTGGTAGCATATAAGTAGCAGTTAACAATTGCAGTCCACAGAAAAGTTGAAAATTCTGGACAACTAGGATCTTCCAATTTTGATGATTTTTGGTGTATCCTCTATCCATCATGGCCCAATCATATCACAGATATGAGGATCACTGCTCACTACAAGAACTACCCTGTGTATCCTTATGAGGCATTTATATTCCCCAGCAAGGTGATGAAGTTGCATACTTAATACAGGTACTATTCATAAATAATGAATAGATATTGTTATACTTATATCTAGGCATAACTTCCTATTACAGAAAGATAAGATGTTAGCATTTATAACTAGGATATAGGCATAGCATCATTGTGAACATGTTAGAGATTTACACAATACAAGACCAGGTTAATCTGTTGGATCCTAGAATGGATGGTTAGGGCCCAAAATCCACGACTTGGACGGTATGAGGCTCCCAGCCATCATAACCATACCCAGAATAGAAGCTGATTGCACCAAGCAGCAGAACAACACAATGCAAAGCCACTCCTAGGCCAAACTACAACTCTGCCCACAACAGAACAGACAACACAACAGCTGAACTGCAACACTGCTCACTATAGAACTCTGAACTCCTGCACACTTGGCACTCCTACAACAGGAACAAAGCATCTATGAATCAATTATTTCACAGGCTTGTTCTGTTAAATGTTGAAATGTATTCCAAGTTATCATCCTGTCATGTTTTCCCAGAGTGATGTTATTCACAACTAAAACAAAAAAAATTTCTAGTCTCATAACATTTGGATATTACGTTAGTGTCGTCTATGGTGCTTTTATATGACATGCATCACAACTTTCTAAAGTTCCTTTAAAATTTTGGAAGGTTGGAAAGTCCAAGCATCAAGCTTCTGGGAATAATGGTCATCATTTCCATTGGAGTTCTATTAACAGGTTTGTAGTCTCATCAGTTGCATTTACTTGCAGCAATTTTGTTGCAAGAATTATTTGATCTCTAATTGTTTTGAGAAGAAGCGTGTTTCATGAGTAGATAATGCTCATGGGTTTTCAATCATCATTCAGTTTAGGTTTTAGTCCCATTTTTATGTACATATCAATAGCAGTGTGAGCTATGCTGTGCCCAGATATAGAATGCAGATATGACAAGGACTTCTTATGAATGCAGCTTGGACAATTATTTTGTTTGAACATAAAAGTGAAGTATTAGATATTATATGATATGGAATTGGGTATGTCTTCATTTTTTGAAATTGTAGATTGCAGTTGATTGTGGGTGCATTCATGCTATGTAGCAAGCAGGTGCAAACACACGTTCATGAAGGCTCTAAATTACTTTAATTTCTTAAACCATGTATCTTAGCTCTAGTAGTCTTTCATATCCAAGGGAAATAAACTGTATGACTGTTCTCTCTAGTATCCACCACCATTTCTCTTATTCCTTTTGATACAACTGGCCCCTAAAGGGTTTGTCTTGTTTTAAAATTACTTGAGCCTTAAGATGTTTACAACTTTTTACTTGTTTTAGATTTCTTTTTTTTAAATCTCACACCACTTTTGTTTTTTAATTTTTGGGCTATAGTTTAATTTTTCATGTTTTTCTTACCTCTTTATTTATCTTTTTTTGTTTTTTTCCCAAAAACACCAATTAGAAAAAACCAGAACCATATCATAGGAAAGAGATGGTTTTTTTCCCAGTTCCTGCAAGATGCTCAACCCTGCCTATTTCCAGAGCTGCAGCTGCTATTTATAACTCTCAACAATAGGTGCAGCAGTGCAACTATTATTTATATGTTTCCCCATGTTCTATTGTGTGCTTGAATATGCAGAAGCATAAATAAGTTTTTATCATCAGGGATTTCACCAATTGACTTGATAATAGCTGCTGCATGTTCCTGGTGCACCTTCATCAGTCATCCAGCGCTCCATATAGCCTCTATTTTCTCTTTACTTAAAATTTCAAGATTTAAGAATCTTCCCAGTTTGCTTACTTTACTAACTTTTTTGAGATTGAGTTCCCCATTTACTGCTGAGTTTTCGTGTGGAGTTCTATCCATGCACATTCATAAAGACCTGGCTTTTAATCTCCAAATATGGAGATTGATAAACACAGAGAGGAAATCAATGTCTATCATAAGGGGAAAGATTTCTCCAAAGTTCCTTTGAATATGTGGAAATATAAAAGAAAAGGGATGCACTAAATCGGCAACAACCAACAGTAGGTAAAAGAAGCCAAAACATCAATCAATACTGTGAATGCAGAAAATAGAAATTAGCAGGAATGGATTCCATACTAGATTTTCGGAAGAGAAGTGCTGAAAAGCCACACTTTCATCAGAGTGCCCATCTGAGGAAAGCATAATCACTTCCATAATGCTTAAATATATCATCCACACAAGACTGAGTAATCTAATAAACAAATACACAAAAGAATAAGAGAAATAAAAAATGGAATATTTCTAGATATAAGTAATCGAAGCACATAAAAGACTTCAACTTAGGTTAATCAGACGTGGAATATGGCGAATGTAGCGTCGCCTCATACACAACAACCATCACAATACATAAGACTACCGGTAATCAGTAATGAACGCAATCTGTAAACCAACCATGCTACATAAAAAATAAAAAAAAAACACGAAATCAACCAGAGGGCTGCTTGGCGGGAGGGTTGCTGGCAGGCAGAGGGTCTGGGCGGGTGGAGGCAGGGGCGATGGGGGAAGAGGGAGGACTACCAGGCATAAAGAGAGATGGAGAGAGAGAGAGAGAGAGAGAGAGAGAGAGAGAGAGAGAGAGAGAGAGATATCATACCTTGGATTGCTACAGGTGCAAGAAGAAGTGATTCCGAAGAAAGGTTTGCCTTGCTGCAGTTGCAAGAGAACTATGATTCCGAAGATTGGTTTCGCTTGCTGCAGTTGCAAGAAGAAGACAATTCTGAAGGAGGATTACGCTTGCTGCAGTTGCAAGAAGACGACGATTGCGAAGGAGGATTTGGCTTGATGGAATAGGAAGAAGAAGAAATTCGGAAGGGTTTAGATACAGGGAAGATACAGGGAATAAGGGTTTTGGCGTGGGTCTTTTATAATGATAGAAATTTTTAGCGGGAGATCCTATGGCCCACCAAAAAATTAGGATTGGTTCACCTGATATAATACTAGCTGCTAAAAATATATATTTAGCCTCACAAGCATAGGCCGCTGCAAAAAGTTAGACGCTATAAACTAAAAAATTTTGATTTCCACCAAAATTTGGCACCATTAGAGTGGGATTTATACAGGCAGCCATTGCTACGAACGCCGCTAACAGTAAATTAAAATTGACTTATGGAATCAAAATACAGGCCTCATGTGTTTTTTTTTTTTTTCAAGTTGGATAGAGGCTTACCTTATATATGAATTCGACCCTCAATGAATAACTACCATACGTATATGAGGTATCGTCAAATCTCATTTTGAATGGAGGTTATCTCATCATACGATTGAACACACACACACACACAAAAAAAAAAAAAAAAAGTTAATAAAACAACATTTTTTTAGCCATGGTTTTCTGTTTGGTCAATCTTATAGTGGTTCCAAGTCATTTCTAAACAAAAAATTGGGATACCCAATAATTAAATGTGTATGATCATTTTGAACGACTTTGATTATCCATATATGGTCACAAGTGGGACCCATCCAAAAAAGTTTCCACCATACTCCATTAGAAGATATTGTAGTTGCCCTCCGAATAAAAAATTAAAAAATAAAAACCCATTAAAGAGGCAGAGAGTTGGGAATAAATAAAAGCGATTAAAACGAAGTGCTCATATTATTTTGGCAAAAAAGAATTTTACTAAATGGGGTTTTGCAGACGCAGACCTGTGCATCGCCAGTAAGCAAAATAATTGTATGTTGTCCATAACTTTTGCCAACGTGGTCTTACTTGTGTTGGTAAAAGTAACAATTCTATGTGACTTTTGCCAACGCAGTCCAAATATGCATCGGAAATAAGACTTTTGCCAACGCCAATTTTTACTGCATCGGCAAATAGTGTCAGCAAAGGTTTTCCACGGTTTTTGCCAACGCGGTCTTACTTAGGTCGGTAAAAGCGACAATTCTCCATGATTTTGCCAACGCAACATTTCACTGTGTCGGAAAATAGTGTCGGGAAAGGTAACTTTTTCATTAATGGGCTTTGGGGACGCAACTCAAACGATGGCAATTGTACGAATAAAAACTCAGACCTTTCCCAACGCACACCTGTGCGTCACCAGTAGGCAAAATAATTGCCAACACATTATTGCGTTGCCATTAGAAACAAAACGCGTTGGCAAGACTTTCCCTCTCTTTTTGGGGTTTTTTTGTTGGCGCCAATGTGGTTTCTATAGCTTTTGCCAACGTGGTCTTACTTGCGTCGGTAAAACTAGCATTTTGCTACACTAATTGCCAACGCAGTCCAAATATGCGTTGGAAATAAAGTTTTGCCAACGCAAATTTTCACTGCGTTGGCAAATAGCGTCGGGAAAGGTGCAGTTTGTTGTAGTGCTTCATGGGCAAGTTTTAATTCAAATTTAAGTTCATTAATAACATTGGATCCAAGTTCTTGAGTTTTTATCTTATTAGATAAATTTTCCTTAGTGATAGTTAACTTAGATTTAAGATTGTTAATGTCTTTATCTTGCCTTTGTAATTGATCTCTTAGTTTAGAATTTTCCTTATTAAGATTATCATAACTTATCTTAATTTCATTTAATTCATCTTGAGCATTAGATAAATTATGCAAAGAGATCATAAACTTAGAGTCTACACAATTTATTAATTATTCTTTCTCTCTAAGTTCATTTTTTGAAGAAACTAATTCTTTGTTTAGACTTTTAGATTTTTCTTCTAATCTTTTATTTTTCTTAACAATCTCTAGGGAAAATGTACATAAATCATTATAGGCTTGTTGAATGTCATCTTGATTTTCATCATTTTCTTCTTCATTTGATTCAAATTTAGATTCATTAAATTCATGGTTTGAATCTCCAAATGTTGGAAGAAGGGGTCTAGAGGAATCTACACAAGAATCTACAAAGTCTAATATAGTGGAATCCATTCTAATGATTTTCAAGATTAATCCAACTAGGGTCTAAGCTCTAGGTTTTTACACCTAATCAAGAGTTCCAAAACACTTGATCCTAAATATAGAGCACGAGGCTCTGATACCAATTGAAAGTTCCGGATCCGAACCCTAGAGGGGAGGGGGGAGGGGGGGGGGGGGGGGGGGGGGGGTGTGTGAATAGGGTGAGCTACAACTTAATGACCAATTATGCCAATTTTAAACTTCTTTAAAACAATTAGCCACTTGTGATGATTAACAAAAAAAATGCGAAAGCTAAACAACAACAATTACCACAAAAGCAATCACCACAACACAATCATTTATAGTGGTTCGGCCTCAATGCTTACATCCACTACCGGCTTGTGATATCACACCCTACCGGATTTCTACTATTTATGCTTTTCAAATGGCTAAGCAATAACCACTACAATATGCTTTCCAAGGATAAGCAATAACCTTACAATGTTGTTTTTCAAGGCTTAACAACAACCTATACAAAATGCTTTTCTAGGCTAAGCAATAACCTTCACTCAATGCTTTTCTTAGGCTAAGCAATAACCTTTACAATCAAATGATTTATCTCAAGAAAGTGTTTTCACAAAGCACTCTAAGAGATTACAATTAAAGCTCAATCTAATTGCCTCTAGATTAGGCGAATATGAAAGTGTAAAACAAACTCACACAAACACTCTAAAATGCAAAGATGAATGCTTATGAAGTGGGTGTGTGGAAACTTCAATCAATATTAAAAGTTTAAGATCAATCAATCTATGCTAAAAAGCATTCAAGGGTTTAATGCATACAAATATTTGATTGAAGTTTAAAGCAAGTCACTTGTAACTAATTAGGGTTTAGACAAGTGAGCATGCTAAGTGTTGTTTTCAAAAACTAGTGCAACAAAGGTTTAGGATTATGAAAACAACATGGATGATTCAAACAAGTTCAACAAAACATGTTATCAAACAAATCCAAGATTTTGACAAGAACATGTATTAAAGTTTTTAAAGCAAACTTGTTTTGAAATCAAAGTGAAGAATTCAAAGTTTTAAATCAAAGTTTAAATGGTTTAGAATTCAACACAACATAGTTTATATGCTAGAAAATATTTACCAATAGTTTAGTCAAAGCATAAAACATATGTTTATAAAAAGGCAAAGCTTATTTGGTGGTTTAACTTCATTAATCCAAGCTTTAGTTTTCCTTAATGACCCTTAGCCTTCCTTAGCTTGATCCCCTTTCTTTTCCCTCAAAATACCTTAAGAAGGGCTTCAAAGATCATCATTTGGGGCTAAGGAATGAGCTTCTTTTTATAGAAAAAGTTGCTCAACGGCTACCTGTCGGTTAGCCGACATCCAGGGGTCGGTTAACCGACACCCCCAACGGTCACAGGCCAACGGTCATATTTTCAAAAATTTGCTGACCATAAAGCATGGTTCGGTTAGCCGACATGTTCGGTTAACCGAGGCCTAACCGACACCCTAACCGACAATGTAAACTTGGTCAAAAAACTCCTCTTTGGTTTTCTAACCGAGAGAGCTTCAGTCTAGTTCAGAAGCAAGGTCGGTTAACCGAGCCCTGACTGACAGATTGACCGACAGAAAAATGATTGTAAAATTCTAACTTTCTGTTTTTCTGGACAGCATGCTTTCGGTTAGCTACTTTCTATTGTCGGTTAACCGAGACCTAACCGACAAGCTGACCGACGTGTAAATTATATGAAAATGCAGCTCTCTGGTTTTCTGACCGACATGGTGTTCGGTTAGTTCAATTTCTATGGTCGGTTAGCAGACACCCTAAGACAAAAATCCCAACTTTTGCATTTTTCAAAGTAAATTTCTTATGGGATCTTTGGGCCATTAAACAAAGCATGGAAACATGATTTAAACCAATCCAAGTGCTTTAAAATCATGAAACATAAAAAGCCTAAATAGATTTGAAAGTTTAAAACAAATGGCTAGCTTGATTTATAAAATCCTTTTTAAAACTAAAAATGCATCCAATGTTTAAAACCAAAACATGCATAAATCATAAGGTGTACCAGATTTAAAACAATGCATGTATAAATCAAGATTTCAAGCTTTTCTAAAACAATGCATGTGTGTGAATTCAAATGATGAATTAAATGAATAGTGCATCCATCAAATTGCAATACACAAAATCTCTAACAGATCCCACATCTCCTTCAACTCATCAACCAAGGGCCTAAGATATACATCGATATCGTTTCCCGGTGAGCTTGGTCCTGGCATAAGTAATGACTTCATAAAAAATGGCTCCTTCATGCACATCCATGGTGGCAAATTATAGGGCATTAAGTATGACAGGCCACATGCTATAAGAGGTGCTCATGTTACCGAAAGGATTGAATCCATCGGTGGCTAACCCCATCCTCACATTATGTGTCTCTTGGGCAAACTCTGGATATTTCTTATCAAATTCTTTCCATTCCATTGAATCAGCCGGATGCTGCGCTATCCCATCGTCAACGCGCTTATTACTGTGCCATCTCATCTCTATGGCTGTCTTCCTTGGCATATACAATCTGCGTAACCTCGGTGTCAATGGGAAGTAACGGAGCACCTTATGAGGGATCTTCTTTCGCTTGCCATCATTGACCTTGTACCTAGGCTCTTCACATTCTGGACATTTATCTAATTGATCATTCTCCTTCCAATACAACACACAATTGTGTTTGTAGGCATCTATGTTCTTGTATCCCATGCCCAAGTCACGTAATATTTTTTTCGCCTCGTAAACTGAGGCCGGCACCACATGACCTTCAGGTAAGAAGTCCTTAAAAATCTGCAGAACCTTGTCGAACGACTTGTTGCTACACCCACTTTCTACCTTCACATGCAATATCTTGATGACAAACGATAACAGAGTATCTGAGCTTTTGCATCCTGGGTACAGGCCACGCTGTGAAGCCTTCAACAAATTTTCAAAATCCTGCACGTCATCCCTCTCTTGAGTATCTTCCTCCAAGTAAGTTCCCCTACGATGGTCCTTTATCAACTCATCATATTCATCTTGATTCTCTTCCGATTCATCATCACTCTCATCAGAATCATCGGGTTGAACTATAGGTTCCCTGTGATATATCTACCGTAGGCATGAGACCATTATTCCATGAATGTGCAAATGACTTCTCACGGTTGCATAGTCCTGCTTTCGATAGTTACAGCAATCGTTATACGGGCAGTTAATCAACACTGCCCCACCCGAATTCGCCTTTGCAAAATCAATAAATGAGATCACCAAAGCTATGTACTCCGCACTAAATCGGTTCTGATAATGTAATATCCAACTCTTGTCCATATCTGACCTAATCACAAGTAATTAGAAATTAGAAATAGAAATAGCCCAAAAATGAAAGTGAGGTTGTTTTGTCACTTTCATGACTCATGTTTAAGTTACGAGTATTTCTTTTCTACCAGCATAATTTCAAGTTTGTGTGTTGTTTTGGAGAATGACTTTATATTTCATGAGTTTTGACTTATGGTGAGAAGGACTAATGTTTTAAGTTATGATCTTTTTTGTTTACTGGTGATAATTTGCAATTTGTTTGTGTTGTTTGATGTTTTCAAGAATGATTTTAACATTTGCAACTTGTTTTTAGCATTTGATACAACAAAAGAAACAGGCTCAGATTCATTAGAGTTGTTGTTTAGTGGAACAAGCTAACAGCAGATTCCTTGATGATTCCTATGTGTCGGTGTTTCGTACAACATATTTCTACATGGGAAAATAATTATACAAGTATTTTTTACCTAATATAACAAATGATAAACTTGACTACATTCATCAAATTATACTAGCGAAAAGCCCCCGTGTTAAACACGGGCAGCGTGATTCATAATATTAAATATTAAACATATATATTATAAAATCTAAACTATATTGTGGTGCAGGAAAATCATTATTAAGACATGTATTGGCAATATTAAATATACTCTGAAGTCTAAAGGACTACCACAACAGTAATAATTGGAACCTATGGGTTGATGCATCATATGGATTAGTACACTTCTTTATGAATGGTAAATTTTATGAGAAAGCATGGCCAAAAAAGTTTTTATGGATGTTAAATTTTATTTGTTTATTCCATCAATCAATTAGTATAAATAAATAGAGAAAGAAAGAAAGAATGAAAGAATACATCTTGAAGTTTGAATCTTATCATCCAAATTGATGCACGAACTATAAGGAGGATGAAGATTCATTGTCACGTAACAGATGAAATTCTTCACTCACACGATGTAACATCCAAACAAGACAAAACATTGATGGTTTCCCAAATCATAAACAACAAAGGACAGAAAAATAAATTTCATTTCCTTTTGGTAGGCAAGCACTAATCATGACATGCTGCTGGAGAATAACTTAATTGGACTCATTAAAAAAGTCTTAATTGGATGTATATATTTCAAAAATTAATGACTCTGCTTTTTGGTAGTTCATATAATAGAAAGTGACGACGTCTCACAATCTACTTCGTTTATACGTACCCCGTCCAAGTTCAAGATGAATAAGGACAGAATGGATTCAAATAATGCCAGGGCTGGGAATGTATGAAATGATTAGTCATGGACCATTGAGTAGCAGTTGTACGTCCAAGATGATTTTTTCTAACTTCTGTGTACAAGAATGTATGAAGTTGAGCTCACATGGAAATTCCTCAAAAACCTGTTTGTTTGCAATAGAATGCATGGAAATTGAATATCCAATTATCATCCTATTAATTCAATAAATGGAAAAGTGATCAGGTCATATCTATTATCTCTTTTGTATATCTTTCACCCCTCATTTCATATTCTTCACCCTTCACATCTTTAATAATCATGTGGTAGATTCGTTTCACAAGGAGTTTCCGTGTAGTCAATTCCTATGTATAAATTACACAAACAGACAGTCCATATACAATGTATTTGTATTTGTAACTGATATGTGCTGCTCATTGCTTAAACAGGAAATCAGTCAACAATGAGTTTAGGGAAAATGAGTTTGAGTGGTAGTGTTGAAATTTAACAAATTAGATAATGGACTATGCCTGTTTTGATGATCAATAAAATTTAAAATGAATGTCAAAGTTGGCCCCAAGGCCGTTTGAAAAAGGGGGACCAGGCCATCAATAGAAAGAAACCAAGAAAATGTAGCTACTAAACACACACACACACAAAACAATAAACAACAACAGCAACTTCAACTACACAAGCGCTTTCCTTCAAATGGAAATCACTTTGTTGGTTGGATGAGTGATGAATAACATGAAATGGCTTCCTAGAAAAACAACAGGAACATCCCGTTTGTTATTAAATTCCTAGGATTTCAAGGCAAAGGCACTAAAAGTGAAGAAGGATCAAGGGACCATTAAAAAAATAAAAACCCAACCTTTAATACCCATCCATTACCCTGCTACATACATTAAACTTCAAAAGCCATGGTCCCATTGCTCCTATCTATACAATTATACAAACCTCTTTTAACAGGAATTAAATATCAAGCAGATAAATGTAAAATGAAAGCACATGTCCACTATACAAGACTAAAAACAAAACAAACAAATAGGAAGACTCTATGGATAAACCTTATGTCAATTGATTTCACAGTCGTGGAAATGAGATAGGAAAAGATGAGATGTATACCAGATCTCAAAACCCCACAATCAACTGAATTACAACCCAAATGCTCAACCTACCCAAACTCCCCAAGCACCACTATACCAACTCCCAACAAATGAACACATCATTCCCAAATTCTCCCCAACTCCCCCATCTGATCAAACAAACCACCACCACAGACAACTTCAGATTCCAAGCCCTCACTCCAAATAAAAAAACACAAAACACACACAATCACTCACCTAGACCCTGACCGGTCCAATCCAATCATTCAACCATTCCCAACAAATATAAGAATGCACATCTGCACCCCCAACATTCAATAAGATGATAAGACAATCTAATTGTTTTCTCACTTTAAGAAAGAAGAAAACATAAGATATCGACTTCAGGATGCAGTTGGGAATGCTCGGAGATTTTAGCTTGTTAGGTTGTTTGTAAAAGGGAATAGGTAAGAACGATTTGATCGATAAACAAAATTTCATCCAATACTCAATCTTCCAGATTTTCAACAAAATGAAAAAGAAGAACCCAATTCACCTGAAGCCTACTTATTACTAATTCACTAATCAATCAAGTCACAACACAAATGCAATAACATCCAAATAATGCAAAGCAGCAGAAACCTAGATCGATCAAAGAAATACAAAAGAACCAACTCCAGTCATAAAAAAGGAAGGGGGAAATAATAAGAGGAAGTGAAACTTGAAACAGAAACATCAATTCATCAAAATCCGCCAAATTATCAAAGGCTTAAAAAGCATCAAATCTCATTTGCAGAAACACTACTTTCCATAGTAAATAGTAGGGCAAAACAGGCACCAAACTCATTAAAACCATCCAAACCATATTAGAACAAATCAAAATCACTGGAGAACAAAAACCCAATTCATGAAATCTCATGCAACCAAATCAAAACACACATACTAAAGAACCAAAAAAAAAAAAAAACTACAAGTCAAGAACAAAGAAAACTGAAATACCTCCTTCTTTTTCGATTCTCTGTTACAGAGATAGAGCAGAAAAGGGCAAATGCTTCTGGAGAAGACAACCAGAAAAGGGGTCAAACTCGTGCTGGCTTTGGAGAAGACAGCCGGAAAAGGGGGCACCTGAGCGAGAGATGGGTTTGTGCCTGATAACGGAGATGGGTTTTTGGAGACGGAGAGAGCGAGAGATAGAGAGCAGAGAGAGACTGAGAACGAGAGAGAGAAGAGAGAGACCGAGAGACAGAGAGTAGAGGGAGATTGAGAGCGAGAGAGAGCAGAGAGAGAGCGAGAGAGAGAGAGCAGAGAGACCGAGTGAGCGAGAGAGAGAGAGCAGGAGAGACCGAGAGCGAGAGCGAGAGAGAGAGAGAGAGAGAGAGACCGAGTGAGCGAGAGAGAGCAGAGAGATCGCAGAGAGAGACTGAGAGCGAAAGAGCAGAGAGAGAGACGTTTTGGAGAAAAGAGGGGTTTTGGAGGCGGGAGAGGGAAAAGAAGGAGTGGGAAAAATTAGAGGGATTTACCGACGTTTTGGAAAACGTTGGTAAAATATTATGCAATTTTACCGACGTTTTTGGGAAACGTCGGTAAAAGTATTTGATTTTTTCCCTGCCCCAACATCTAAGTCAATTGAATAAAATCATCGGTAAAAATCAACTTTTACCGACGTTTAATAGGAATCGTCGGTGAAATCCTGGATTTTATCGACGTTTTCTGTAAAACGTCGGTAAAAGTTATTCGTTACCGACGAATTTATGAAAACGTCGCTAAAAGTGCAGTTTCTTGTAGTGAATGAAGAAGATGATGGTTTCCATTTGGTTTTTGATGCAAGATTGGTGGTGATTTGGTGGTGGTGAAGCAAGGAGAAAAGAGAGGAGAAAGGAAACCCTAGCTTGGGTGGCCCTTTTGTGCTGGAAAAGGAGGAAGAAAGAGATGGGTTCTCTATTTATACCAATAGGGTGTGGGCTCCACCACTAGAAATCTTTGGAGGCTGAAATCACGACTTTCGGGATCTCAATTGCAATCAGCGAAGAAGAGGAAAATGATCACCGAAATATCTTATTTTCAAAAAGTATATTTTTCACGGGTTTCGGAGATATCAACTTTTGGGTACAGATTCGGTGTAACATGACTGTTTTGCCCTCAATGTTAGGAAAATCGGGTTTCGGGGTTCTGAACAGGGAGGAGATCAACATGAAAGTTGTGGAGATTGACGAGACTAGTAAAACGGGGTTGAAATACAAATCACTGGAATCTCGGATAATCTCCCAAGTCAACACAAAGTCACAAAAATGAACCCCCAAAAGGTCCCACTAATCACAAAGGCACTCAAAATTTCCAAAAGCTATAAGAGAGCTATTCTAGTCCCAACTTAACCAAGGTTCACTAATCACACTAGCACTAACACGTGACTTAATTAGTACTAATCGAGGTCACTCGGGTCGGGGTCTTACATCCTCCACCCCTTAGGGCATTTGGTCCTCCAAATGAAACACAAAACTCACCTCTGGTAGTAGATGTTGATACTTCTTCTAAACTTGGTCTCGTAATTCCCACGTTACTTCTTCCAGTCCATGGTTTTCCCAAAGAACCTTTACCGATTGAATAGTCCTTGTCCTCAATTCTTGCTCTTTCGTGTCTATGATCTGAACATGCTTCTCTACATATGTAGCATCTTCTCGGATTTCCAAGGGTTCATGCCGAAGTACATGTGAAGGATCAGGGACGTACTTCTTCAACATCGACACATGGAAGACGTTGTGTACACTGGAAAGCGCGGGTGGTAAGGCTAGTCTATAAGCCACATCACCAATCATGCTCACAATGTCATAGGTCCAATGTATCTCCGTGATAGTTTGCCGTTCTGCCCAAATCTCAAAGTTCCCCTAGTCGGTGATACTTTTTAGAAAACCTTGTCTCGTTCTTTATACTGTAAATCCCTTCGGTGAGAGTCTGCATAACTTTTCTGTCTACTCTAGGCTACTTTCAGATGTTCATGATCTGTCTCACTTTGTCACTGGTCTCACTCACTATGGCTGGTCCATGGAAACTGCGGGTGCCAACTTCTTCCCAACAAACAGGTGTCCTACACCGTCTGCCATACAAAGCTTCGAAAGGTGCCATTCCAATGCTCGAGTAGTAGCTGTTGTTGTAAGCGAATTCACACAACGGTAATGTCTAGTCCCATTCAATCTTGAAGTCTAACACACAAGCATGGAGCATATCCTCTAGGGTCTGAATTGTTCTCTCTGACTGGCCATCTGTTTGAGGGTGATAAGTTGTGCTGAACTGTAGCTTCGTACCCATGGACTCATGCACTGTTTTCCAGAATCGTGAGACGAATCTGTTGTCTCTGTCTGACGTGATAGAAACTGGCTGTCCATGTCGACTGATAATCTTGTTGACGAACAACTCTGCCAGGGGTAACATATGCATCTTCTTCCCTGTCCTCATAGGAATAAAATAAGCTGACTTGGTGAGTCTGTCCACAATAACCCATATTGCATCATTGCCTCTACTAGTTCTTGGTAGTCCCGAAATGAAATCCATGGTAATGTACTCCCATTTCCATCCCGGCATCTCTAACCGTTGTAACAACCCTGGAGGCTTCTGGTGTTCTGCCTTTATCAACTGACACGTCATGCAACGAAAGACAAATGTTGCAATCTCTCTCTTCATGTTGTTCCACCAAAATCTGCCCTTCAAGTGTTGATACATCTTTGTGCTGCCTGGGTGCATGGAGTACTCCGTGCTGTGAGCTTCTATCATGATGTCATTCCCCAATTCTTCAATGTTAGGCACACACAGACGGTCACGGTAGTAAAGAACTCCATCTACAATACGGAAATTTGGACGGTCTGCTATATGTTCTAAAATCTTGGCCAACTCTGGATCTTGCAACTGACTATCCTTGATCTTTTGAATGAAAGAAGGTTTAGACATTGACATGTTGGCTAATATCACACCCTTCTTTAGTGGCTGTAGGTCTATCCTCAACTCCTCAAATTGTTCAAAAATACAAGTGCCACTAAGATTTGCTAAGCCTACTGATTTTCTGCTCTAGGCATCGGCAACTACATTTGCTTTTCCCGGGTGATACTTGATTGACAAATCATAATCTTGATGTATTCCATCCATCTCCTTTGTCTCATGTTCAGTTCCTTTTGAGAAAACAAGTACTGTAGACTGCGGTGATCGGAGTGGACTTCGAACTTCTCTCCATAGAGATAATGTCTCCACATTTTCAATGCAAAGATGACTGCTGCCAACTCAAGATCATGAGTTGCATAGTTCTTCTCGTGGTCTTTCAACTGCCGAGATCCATAAACAATGACCTTTCCATCCTGCATTAACACACAGCCGAGTCCAACATTCGAAGTATCGGTAAAAATGGTAAAACCGCTGCTTCCGAATGGTAAAGTAAGGACTGGTGCTGTAGTTAACCTCTTCTTCAGCTCTTGAAAACTAGCTTCACACTGATCTGTCCACACGTACGACACATTTTTCCTTGTCAACTTCGTCAATGGTGATGCAATCGACGAAAATCCTTACACAAACCTTCTGTAGTAGCTTGCCAATCCCAGAAAACTTCTGATTTTGGTCACATTCTTTGGTCTTTCCCACTTCATTACTGCCTCAATTTTGGATGGATCTACTAACAATCCTTCTTTGGAGATGATGTGCCCCAAAAATGCTACTTGTTCTAGCCAGAATTCACACTTGTTGAGCTTTGTATACAGCTGGTTTTCTCTCAGAAGTTGCAGTGCCATCCTCAAGTATTCTTCATGTTCTTCCTTGGTCTTAGAGTACACCAAAATATCATCAATGAAAACCACTACAAACTGATCCAGATACTGAGCAAATATCTTGTTCATCAATGCCGTGAATACTGTTGGTGCATTTGTCAATCCAAATGGCATCACAAGGAACTCATAGTGGCCATATCTTGTCCAGAAGGCTGTTTTCAACACATCTAATTCTCTGACTCTCAGTTGATGGTAACCAGATCTTAAATCAATCTTAAAAAAATACAAAGCATCTTGCAACTGATCAAACAGTTCATCTATCCTCTGCAATGGGTATTTGTTCTTGATGGTCACTTGGTTTAACCTTCGGTAATCAATGCACATCCTCTTGGAACCATCTTTATTCTTAACAAACAAAACCAGAGCTCCCCATGGCGAAATGCTAGGTCTTACAAAACCTTTCTCCAACAATTCTTGTAATTGTATCTTCAATTCTCCCAATTTCGCCGGAGCCATCCGATAAGGTGCAATAGATATCAGAGCAGTCCCTGGTAATAACTCAATAGTGAAATCAATTTCTCTTATGGGTGGTAATCCTGGAATCTTCTCCAGAAACACATCTGGGAATTTCCAAACAATAGGGATCTCCTCCACCCCTTGGGACCATTTATCCTCCGTGATAAATGCCAAATAGGCTACACATCCACTTTTCAATAGTCTATCAGCTTTCAACGCTGAGACAAACCCTACACGAGGATTCTTCCTCTCTCCCTGAAACAACACTCCTACTGGTGTCTCATCTAATTTGAAGGTGATGGTCTTATGAAAACAATCCATTGTGGCATGGTACCCTGCCAGCCAATCCATTCATAGGATGATATCTAAATCACGCATCTCCAACAAAATAAGGTCTAAGGATAATACAACCTCTCCTATCTAAACTGTGCAACTACGGTAAAAGGTTCTACAAATAACTTGTTTACCTACTGGGGTTGCCACAGTCAAAATATACTCAAGTTCTCTATCATGCACATCAATCAACTTAGAAAATTCATGGGATACAAATGAATGTGCAGAGCCAGGGTCAAATAAAATCCTAGCTTTAATCCCACGAACGAGGAGTGTACCTTCCACTACGTTTCCCGCTGCTTCTGCATCAGCTCTATTGACCGCATAAATTTGTCCCCGTTGTTGTGGCCTGATCGGAGCCTTCTTCTGCTTGCCTTGAGGGATATTTCTGTTTTGTTGCGGGGGACGCTGATTCTGATGTTGTCCCTACTGATGGGTCTGTTGCTGCTGTTGCTGGGGTCTATATTGTTGCGGTGGTGCCTGCTGCTGAAGTGGCCTTGCCTGATTTTGGACAACCATTGCATTCTGTGGTGGTGCTGGACGCTTTGCTCCCTGCTGTTGCTATTGATTTTGTCTGTTTGGTCTTGGGCAGTTCCTCATCTGATGGTCCATGGAGCCACATCTGAAATATGCTCCTGTGATGGTACGACACTGGGTACTCTCATGATTCTTTCCATAGTGAATACAAATGAGCTGAACATTCTGGTCTTGCCTCTGTCTCTTGTATTACTGGTTCCTCTGCTGGTGGTTCTGCTGTTGAGGTTGCCCCTTACCCTGAACTCTGATGATCTTGTGGTGAAAGTTCTCAAACTTATAGGCTCTCTTGACAGCTTCTTCAAATGTGACAGGTGGCACTACTCCTGTGGCGTCTCTTTCTATGATGGGGTGAAGTCCTTCAAGGAACTTGGCAATCTTTTTCTCCACTGTGTCCACCAACTTCGGAGCATACCGTGACAACCTCTCAAACTTGGTGAGGTACTCTAACACTGTCATACTTTCTTGGACAAACTGCTGGAACTCCACTGCTTTTTGCCTCTTGACATGTGTGGGTACATACTTGTCTCCAAATTGCCTCTTAAAGTTGGTCCAAGCAACTGCATCTGTCGTGGTCCTGTATTCTTCCCTTACTGTCTTCCACAAGATGTTTGCTAAACCAGTAAATAGAGATGTTGCAAGTTTCACCCGTTCTCCTCCGGAACATTGGAATACTTCAAAGATGTTCTCCGTATGCTCTAACCAATCATCTGCAGCCAAAGGGTCTTCTGTCCCAACGAAGTCCTTCGGTGCTCTGTTCTAAAACCGTTCAAACAAGGCGTTTGGGTTATGCTCTCTTTGATTGATGACAATGGCGGGTTGAGGCTGAATAGGTTCGGGTCTCCTTTGTAACACTTCTAACAGCTGCCTTTGCATTTCTGCTAATTCCCTGGCATGATCTTCATCTTTTTTAAGCATCTGTTCCTGCAATCTTAGCTTGGTTTTCATTTACCTGACACTGTTGATCAAGCATTGCCTGCATCATTTGTTTAAACTGATTTGGCATATTGCTATCAACCATATCTTTGTCAACTGGCCCCATATGATCACTATTGCTTGGTGTGGGATTGCCGTTTAATGGTCGTTTACAAGGTGGCATGATGCTGCAAAACAAGTTGTTAGCACATATAAATAAAAAACAGGGTCACACATTGCTCACACGATTCTAGCTAATGAAAAGTCTAACGAATCATCGCCACGTCCTTAGGATTTCTAGTTTCTTTTAATTGCCTGAAACACGTCTCGCTCTGATACCAGTCTATCGTGACCCTGGACCGGGTTATCGGGACCTAATCCGGGATCGGGACTAATAATTGATGAATGAATAATGAATGTTATGTTTGAATAGTTTGGTTGATGCCATAGCACATAACATACGTACACGGGTATATGAAGAATAAGATACTACCTGTGCACGTGATTTCCCACAGGTGTCCACGGTGAGGATATCATCACAATAATATAAATGTTTTGTTAAAGTGCGGAAGCGTGTAGCAAATCAAGTATGAAATTCATTTCCAATAACAAGACTGATAACATATGAATCACCTGATGTCAGAGTGAGCAATGATCATTATCATAATCCCAAATGTAGTGTTAAAGTTTAACAAAATACCAGTTAATTACATTCCCACAATTAGAGGCCAACAAAGGCCAATAATAAAAACAATATCCCCAAAAAGAATGGTTATCCACAACCCAAAATGTTATGCAACTCGGACAACCGTATGTCTGGACGACATCATCGGCATGTCACTCAACTAATCATTATGGTTCTCCGACCGTAGTAATGTAATGTAAAACGAGTAAAGGTAAAACATATATGCAATGTAAAACGAGTAAAGGTACCAAGGAAACGGAAAACAAACAAGATGGCATCCACACGAAGCTAAATCCTCTATCACCGAAGTGACAATAGCATATCGGGGCGTTGACCTCAGTCACCGAAGTGAGGAAGTGCAACAAAATTTACATGTACATACATAATAATTCGGGACGAGACCACGGTAGCAAACCAGGTATTAGGAATCACGGTCGCGAACTGGATATCGGGAACCACGGGAGCGAGTCGGGTATCGGGGTGGGACCACGGTTAATAAATCGGGTATCGGGATCTAAACTACATCTGGCAGGAGGGAGGGGGATCTCCAAGTCGGTGGATCAGACCGACAAGGTCATCCAAGCTTAGTGGTGCCAACTCATAGGTCAAATCACATAAATCGGGACATGTATAAGAAATACACATGATGCAATAACACAAACGAGCGGGACAGGGTGCTCGAAGGCACAATATCATTTTATATCGGGCAAAGTATAGCCGGGCTAGTAAAAAGCTAAAATATAGTTTCAATACTTTCGGGAATGATAAATCATAACTCATGAGTTTCGGGAATGTATATAAAAATTCGGGAACAATGTAGTATAATTGGGCTTTCAAAATTTCGGAATAAATATCGGGATTTAAACCAATTCAAGGTGAATAGGGGTCCCATATGTCGATCTCAATATAAACTTGGTATTCCTTGAATTTGGGACATTCCGAGCTCCTTACACACCTTGGAGATTTTCCAAAACTTCAATGAATCTTTGCGATGTGGTTTCTTCTCAAATGGGCTTCCTACACCGTCTCATAATTCTCCCCGACACAAGGGATTCCCAAAGAAAACCTTTTCCGAGCTCCAAAAGTGGTCCAGGCCCAAAAGGGGGTGCGCTCGAGAGGACCTGGGCTACGAAAAAAGACGGTTGTTTGCCCGCTCGAGCGGACAAAAGTCCGCTCGAGAGGACAGTCTGCGCGCTCAAGCGGCCGTTATGCTGCCGCCCGAGATGCAGTCAGATTGACTGTGCGCTCGAGAGGGCAGTCAATCCTGCTGCCCGGGAATGGCCTTCATGGCCTTCTTTCCCTTTTTCTCCTACACATTTTTCCTGCAATAAAAGGCCTCCTTGCCTCCAATAATCATTCATCAAACTCCCATAAATACACACCCAAATCTCCTCTTTTCTATTTTCATTCAACCATCAAAGAAAGAGATAAGAAACCCTATTCACAAGCATTCATTTGTGTTACAATTAAGATACAAATAGGGGCTATAAAACAACTTTTCCAAGACATTAAATGAACTAACCAAATTCATTAATGAGCATTCATTTCAAATTCAATGCAAGTCAATAAAAGCATAGAAAGCATAGTAAAATCATTAATCTTTCCATAAAACCATTCAAACCCAAAATATCTACTCATTCCACTTGCCTTAGGTCCAAGCTAAGCCAAAACAAGCTCTAAATACTTCTCCAAGCCAAGATCACAAGCTACACACAAAAACCCCCAAAACAAACCCTAAATGGGTCAAAACAAGGAATGGAGAAAAAGAAACTCTCAATAAAGATAATGGGGCTTCTCTATAGCTAGGAGAATACATATCAAAGAGATTGGAAGGGAAAACTTACTAGGAAGTTCTTCAAAAGCACAAAGCTAGCTCAAGGGAGGTCTTGGAATGGATGTCTTCTTCCACCAATGGTATCAAAGGAGAGCTCTCAAAGAAATGAAGAGGATGATGGTTTCCATTTGGCTTTTGATGCAAGATTGGTGGTGATTTGGTGGTGAAGAAGCAAGGAGAAAAGAGAGGAGACAGGAAACCCTAGCTTGGGTGACCCTTTTGTGCTGGAAAAGGAGGAAGAAAGAGATGGGTTCTCTATTTATACCAATGGGGTGTGGGCTCCACCACTAGAAATCTTTGGAGGCTGAAATCACGGCTTTTGGGATCTCGGTTGCAATCGACGAAGAAGAGGAAAATGATCATTGAAATATCTTGTTTCCAAAAAGTATATTTTTCACAGGTTCTAAGGATATCAACTTTTGGGTACAGATTTGGTGTAAAATGATTGTTTTGCCCTCAATGCTAGGAAAATCGGGTTTCGGAGTTCCGGGCGGGGATGAGATCAACATGAAAGTTGTGGAGATTGATGAGACAAGTAAAACGGGGTTGAAATACAAATCACTGGAATCTCGGATAATCCCCCAAGTCAACGCAAATTCACAAAAAGGAACCCCCAAAGGGTCCCACTAATCACAAAGGCACTTAAAATTCCCAAAAGCTATAAAAGATCTATTCTAGTCCCAACTTAACCAAGGTTCACTAATCATACTTAGCACTAACACGCGACTTTATTAGTACTAATCGAGGTCACTCGGGTCGGGGTCTTACAATTAGATCCTTTCTTCCTCTTATGCCATCTCTCCTTGGATTTCCACCCCCTCCTAGGACACGTTCCCACCTTCTTCATCGTGGTAAATGGTAACTGTCGGGTTGCTCGGTCGGGGGACGTTTCTCTCCCTGTCTAGGTCTTCATTCTTCTCTCTCCGCCAGCTATTCCAGGCTCCTTCGAATTGTCCTCTCCTTTGGGTCGGGTTGGCATGTCATGTTGGTTGGTCTGGACCTAAGCCCAACCCAAGGTGTATTTCAAATTTCCCCCCACAATTTTCCCCCAAGCCATCCCTTCCCTCTCTATTTTTTGAGGGAAAGGGGCTTTGAGATATTTCAAGACATGCGTCAAGCCCGGGTTCACCCTCTTGTCTCTAGCTGTCGTCCGTCACATCCCTTCTCCATAAAACCACCATTCTCACCCCTTGGGCTTCCATTTTCAACTCATCGCCCTTCTGCCTCAAAATCCTCCTTCATGGACTCCGAATCTCTGCCTCCAATCTCCCATTCTTCATTATTTTGTGGTAAGTTTTGCTTTTCCTCATTCGTCTCTTCTTAGATGGGAAACCTTAAAGACCTGCTTAGTACCCCGGAAGGAGTCACCGACTTTAGGGATAAGTACAGCATTCCTCTGGACGTTCAGGTCTGCGCCCCATGGCCTGATGAGTCTTTTGAAATGGGATCCTAAGATGGGATGCCCTTTCCTACCATCGCCATCTAGAGGGTGGTGTTAGGTTTCCCTTAGATCCTCTCCTAGTCCTTTTATTTTCCTTAACAAACCTTTTCCCCACTCAGTGCGCTCCCAACCTGTTCCGCATCATCATGGGGGTAGCCCCACTGAATAGGCTACTTGATACAAGCCTCGGGGTCTTTGACATCTTATCTTGTTATATGTTGATCCCTCTGGACAATAGCAAATCCATTGATAGCTTGAAATCTAGGGATTCTGGCAAGCTTCTTATCCATTATCTCCCAAATTCGAACAAATCTGGTAAGGGGGATTTCATCATTGTGAATGGAAATTGGGAAACGCCAACCATCTGGGGTGGGATCAGTCAAACATTTCCACGAACTAAAGGCTTCCCAGGTCGGCCCTCCTTTCTTTCTAGCGCTTTCGTTCCTTGTCTTCTTTCTTTCATTTATTAACTGCTATCTTTTCATTTTTTCAGATGCAACAATTAACCGTGTTCCTAAGCCTCTTCTCCGAACTGAGGAGTTGAAGTGGGTGCTTGAGTTCTGAGGGCTCGCCGAGCTAAAGGGTTGGGGCTGAGCTGCCCATTTATTGCTCGGGTACAACTGTTTATACAACAGTTTCTTAGCAGTTCCTGCTTAGCACAAGCCCCTGGCGTCTGATGCTCTTTTCAAGAGGAGGAAGGTCCCCACAATGAAGGTTTGCAGATCCTCTTGGGCTGCCAATACTTTTAACGCTTAATCCTTTGCTTCCAGCACTCCCCTACGCCCACTTAGCCTGCCAAACAATCTTCATCTGCTCGGCAAAAGTCCCCGGGCGCTAAGAGGTTATCACTGCTTATTGTGCCTTCCTGTTCTTCATCATCTTCCGCCGATCACCAGCGAACTCCAGTCTTAAATATCTTAGACAGTTCTTCCTCCTCTGACACTGAAGAGCCCTCTTCTGCAATGTCATGATGTAAACCAAAAAATCTTTTCAACTGCCTCTGCGATCTTCCAACCTTCAGAACTGGGAAGGCTTCTTCTTCCGGCCCCTCATCAACACTTGGCAAAAGACCAGCCCCGGAGCCCCATCACGATCGGCGTTGTAAGACCCCGACCTGAGTGACCCCAATTAGTACTAATTAAGTCGCGTGTTAGTGCTAAGCTTGTTTGGTAGATTCGACTAAGTTGGATTAGTATAATTCTTGATATAGCTTTGGGGAATTTTTGTGCTTTGTGTTTAGTGGGACCCTTTGGGGGTTCCCTTTTTGGTAGTTTTGCTTTATTTGGGAGAGTATCCGAGATTCCAGTGATTTGTATTTCTACCCCGTTTCGCTTGTCCCGTTAATCCCTACAACTTTCATGTCGATCCCGTACTCGTCCGGAATCCCGAAACCCGACTTTCCTAGCATTGAGGGCAAAACAGTCATTTTACACTAAATCTGTACCCAAAAGTTGATATCCCCAAAACCCGCGAAACATACACTTTTTGGAAACTAGATATTTCATCGATCACTTTTCTCTTCTTCGTCGATTTCGTTCGAGGTCCCGATAGCTGTGATTTCAGCCTCCCAAGTTTGTTAGTGGTGGAGCCCACATCCATTGGCTTTAAATAGAGAATCCATCCTCTCCATTTCCCTTTTTCCAGCACAAGAGCCTCAACCTAGGGTTTTTCCCTTGCTCTTGTTCTTCTTGTTGCTTTCCCATCCTCAATCCCTAGCAAGCTTGCATCTATAGCACAAATGGAGGTCATCTTCTTCTTCCCCTCACCTAGAACTTCTACTTGATACCATTTGTGGAAGACCCTCCTCATTACAAGACCCTCTTTGAGCTCACCTTGTCTATTTGGAGAACCTACAAGTAAGCTTCCTCCCTAATCTCTTAGATTTATGTTCTTCTAGTATTTGGGAAGCTCCATTTTCATTATTGAGAGTTCTCCCTTCTTGTTTCTTGGTTTGACCCATTTTAGGGTTTGTTTTGGGGGTTTTTGTGTAGCTTGGAGTTTGGCTTGGAAGAGGAGAGTAAGAGGCTTGATTTCTTGTTTAGTGACCTTGAGGCAAGTGGATTGAATGGATGTTTTAGTTTTCAATGATTTCCATGATAAATATGTTTGATTTATTGTCTCATTAATGGCTTGTTTCACTTGCATTCATTATGCTATAAATGCTTTTGGAAAGGGGTTGGTTAGCCCATTTAATGTCTTGAAATGTGATTTAAAGTTTTTGTTTTATCTCTTGTCTAAGACTTGAATGTATCTATGTAGTTGTGATTCTTCTCTTTTCTTTGTGATTGAATGTGGAAATGTATGTAGTTGTTGGGTGGATCTTCGGTGGGAGTTTTGATGGAGATTGTGGGAAGTTTGGTAGAGAATTGAATCTCCCATTTGTGTGAAGAAATGGGGCTAAAGAGAGTTTTAAGAAGGGGAAAGAAAGAAGGAGCAGAACTGTTCCCGAACCCAGTTTTGGACAGTTCGCTAGAGCGAACCTGACACTTCGCTCGAGCGAACTGCCCAGGGAAAGGTTCGTCCCATTCTAGAGAGTTGTTCGCTTGAGCGAACCTTGGTCCGCTAGAGCGAACTCTCATAGCAGCCCATTCCAGAGAGTTGCTAGTTCGAGTGAACTGGTAGTTCGCTCGAGCCAGCCTAAACTGGGCAGGTCCGCTTGAGCGACCCCTGGTCCGCTCGAGCGAACCCTCCCAGAAACCATTCTAGAAACTCCTCCGCTCGAGCGAACTGTAATGTCCGCTCGAGCGATGGGTACTGTTTTACTGGGAACATGTTTGGAGCTGAAGTAAAATAATTATATGATTGCGAGAGGTTCATTGGGAGCCCCACTGTGTCGGAAGATTTATTAAGTAATGTAAGAAGCCCGGATGAGAAAGAAACCGTAATCACAAGGTATTCATTGAAGTCTTGGAAACTTTCAAGTGTCTAAGGAACCCGGGATGTCTGCAAATTCAAAGAGTACCAAGTTATTTCAAAATAGACATACGGGATCCCTATCCACCTTGAACTAGTTTTAAACCCCGATACTTATCTCGATATTTCGAAAGTTTATTTCACCCTTTTTATTCTCAAAAAATTTATGAGTTATGATTTATCAATCCCGAAAGCACTGAACTGTATTTGTAGCATTTGTGCTAGCCCCGATGTGCATGACCCGATATGGAAATGATAATTGTGCATTGAGCACCTCGTTTCACCCGTTTATACAATTTCGTCACGAGTGTTTTATACATGCCTGATTTCTTGCATGTGACCTATGAGTCGGCACCACTAAACTTGGATGACCTTGTCGGTTTGATCTACCTACTTGGAGATCCCTTCCCATCCCGCCAGCCGCAGTTTGGATCCCGATGCCCGGTTTATTAACCGTGGTCCCGTCCCGATACCCGGCTCGCTCCGTGGTTCCCGATATCCGGTTCGCTACCGTGATTCCCGATATCCGGTTTGCTACCGTGGTCCCGTCCCGTATTATTGTATATGTAAATTTTGTTGCACCTCCTCACTCCGGTGACTGAGGTTAACGCCCGATACTCTCGTCACTTCGGTGATAGAGGATTTAGCTTCTTGTGGATGCCATCTTGCTTGTTTCCTGATTTCCTTGGTTACCTTACATGTTTTATTTCTGCATATATGTTTTTAAATAAATGTCTCAGCTACTTCTTGAAAGTTATTGTTTAAACAAGTTTATATGTTTTCCGAGGTAAATGTTTTTATTTTAGATTGGTCACATCTTTTCATCCACCTGCCAGACCGTCGTGTCTGATCCTTTGCTTTGGTACTCAGGTCCCGTTGTCAGTTATCCCGAGGAGGAGCCAGAGGAGGCGGTCGGAGAACTGTAACAGCTAGTTGAGTGGCGTGCCGACGATGTTATTTAAACATCCGGTTGCCGAGTTTCAAAACATTTTGGGGGTGTCATTAATTGATATTTTGGTGGGTATTGTTTTGTCTAAATTGGCCTTTGTTGTCCTCTATTTTTGGGAATTGTAATTAAATGATATATGCTTAAACCTTAACAGTACTTTTGGGTTACGCTATAAAACATTGCTCATTTTGATACTTGTTAATTAAATTTAATCAGCCTTGTTATTTTGGAAACGAATCACATGCTTGATTTGCTACACGCTTCTGCAACTTATACAAAAATATTCATGTTGATGTGAAATCCTCACCGCGGACACCTGTGGGAAATCACGTACACGGGTAGTGTCGGTTCTTTTTTTAACCCGTGTACGCTGTGACATCAAACATATCTTCGTTATCTTTCCATCATTGCTTTATGTTACTTAGTCCCGATCCCGGATTGGACCCCAAACCCGTTCCGGGGTCGCGACAGACTGGTATCAGAGCGAGACGTGTTTCAACCAATTAAAAGAAACTAGAAATCCTAAGGACGTGGTGAGGATTTGTTAGATCTTTTGTTAGCTCGAATCGCGTGAGTAATGTGTGACCCATATTTGATTTATATGTGCAACAACTTGTTTTGCAGCATCATGCCACCTCGTAAGTGACCGGTAAATGGCAATCCCACTGCAAGCAACAGTGATTTTTCTGAACCGATGGAAGAAGATAGAACCGAAAATACGACTCCGAATCAGTTTCAGCAGATGTTGCAGGCTATGCTTGACCAGCAGCGTCAGGCAAACGAGAATCAGACTAGATTGTAAGAGTAGATGCTTAAGAAGGATGAGGATCATGCCAGAGAGTTGGCAGAAATGCAAAGGTAGTTGTTAGAGGTGTTACAGAGAAGGCCAGAACCGGTTCAACCTCAACCTGCAATCGTCATTAATCAGAGAGAGCATGACCCCAATGCATTGTTTGAGAGATTCAGAAAGAGGGCACCCAAAGATTTTGTTGGCTCAGAAGATCCCTTAACTGCAGATGATTGGTTGGACCATACGGAGAACATCTTTGAATTCTTCAGATGCACATGAGGAGAGAGTGTAAAGCTGGCAACGCCTTTATTCACTAGTTTGGCAGACATCTGGTGGAAAATAGCAAGGGAAAAGTATAGAACAATGGATGACGCAGTTGCATGGCAAAACTTCAAGATACAGTTTCATGATAAATATGTGCCCACACACATCAGGAGGCAGAAGGCAGTGGAATTTCAACAGCTTGTCCAAGGCAATATGACCGTTCAAGAATACCTTACGAAATTTGAGAGGTTGTCAAGATATGCCTCCGAATTAGTGGACACGGTGGAGAAAAAGATAACCAAGTTCCTTGAAGGACTTCACCCCATCATCGAGAGAGATGCTACGGGAGTTATACCACCGGTCACTTTTGAAGAGGCGATCAAGAGAGCATACAAGTTTGAGAACTTCCATCACAAGGTCCTTAAGATTCAAGGCAAGGGACAAGGACAACCCCAGCAGCAGAATCACCAACAAAGGAACCAACAGAACAAGAGGCAGAGACAAGATCAGAATGTGCAACTAGTCTGTATCCACTGTGGCAAGAACCATGAGAGTACCCAATGTCGTACCATCACAGGAGCATGCTTTAGATGTGGCTTCATGGACCATCAGTTGAGGAACTGCCCGAGACCGAACAGACAGAATCAACAGCAGCAACAGGGAGCACCGCGTCCAGCGCTGCCATAGAATGCAATAGTTTTACAGAATCAGGTAAGGCCACTTCAGCAACAGGTACCACCACAACAGTATAGACCTCAACAACAGCAGCAGCAGGCCAGTCAGTAGGGACAACATTAGAATCAACGTCCCCCGCAACAGAACAAAAATGTCCCTTAAGGCAGGCAGCGACAAGCTCAATCAGGCCACAACAGCGAGGACAAGTGTATGCGGTCAACAGAGCTGATGCAGAAGTAGCAGGCAATGTTGTGGAAGGTACACTTCTTGTTAGTGGGATAGAAGTTAAGATTGTTGACACCAAAAATGTCACTTTGCCTCTTCAACATCAAGAAAGCTGCATGAAGTCGCAACCTGCCATAAATAGGCAATGCAATTTCTCCAAAAAATCAAATCTTGTCAGAATCAAACAAAAACTGCAAGATCCTTCAAGATAGCCAAGAGAAGAGTACACATGAAGTTTCGGGCCATTTCGACAACATTTGGCCTAACTTCACTTCTCCGACAGCTAAACGGGAGCTCTCGGCGGCGACATCATCGGAGACGTCAAAACTTCGATCAGAGCCTATAGATGACTCCAGCATGTCTCAAAAGGGCTCCATGCCAAATTTCAAGTCAAACCGACAACGTTTGACCCTCCATCAATGCTCGAGCAGCAAAATCAAGCCTCCCGCGGCGGGAACCACCGAAGCCTTCGCTCATCAAACCAAGTGCATGAGTGGCTTCAACATGCTTCCAAAAGGCTGCACATCAAATTTCAGGTCATTCCGACAACGTTTGACCAGGTTTCGATGCTCCGAGAGAAAATCAAGCCTACCGGCGGCGGAGCAACCCGGGACCATGACATCCAAAACGGAGCCCATGGAACGTCTCAAAATGACTCCAATAGGCTCCCCGTCAAATTTCAGGTCAATCGGACATCGTTTGGCCACATATCAAAGCTCGGCATTTTCCCCGCAGCAAAATCAAGTGAAGCATCGACGGGACCCCAAACGGCTTCAAAACTCAAACAAAAGCATATGGTTGGTCTTATTTATTTCTCAGGAGGCTTCACCTCAAATTTCAGGTCATTCCGACATCGTTTGACCAAGTTTCAGCTTCTGGCGGAAAATCAGCAGCTCTACGCGACAAAGTCTTCGGCTTTCCCGGAAAATTAGAAACTTTGCACTCTAAAAATGCAAGGATTCTCATCAAGTTTTCTACAGGGAAATCAAGCCAATAAATGAGAAAAAATGTCAGGAAAAATACAGAAGAAAACGGCGACGAAAAAGACCTCAAAACGACCGCAAAACGGGCTCCGAAGGGGAAAATTCCCCCAGGGTCGCAGGCCCCTGCGACCCTGGGCCAAGGTCGCAGGCCCCTGCGACCATGGGCCATGGTCGTCGGCGACCATGGAAGTCCGGGTCACCGGAGTTTTCGCCGGTGACCCGTTTTTCTGTCCTTTTTCGCGTTTCGCGCACTTTGGCCCCTGTGGTTTCCTGAAAATGTGATTTTTAGTGCTTGAAATTGACTCATGTCCGCCGACATCCATCAAAATCACGGGTCAACCTCCAAAAGTATCAAAATCAACATTGATCGCCAACCGGTCGACCAAAAAAGTGTACTTTCCGCCCGATCGATCGAAAAATCGACAGGACAGATGTCACCGGCCCGCTCTTAGCTATCACTGTCTGAAGTTACATGTTCATCCGATGTCGATCAGCATGAAGATCCATCGATGATCATCGCCAGAAGAATTCCAGAAGACATGGCACGGCCCGCGACTCTTCGACTGCTCGGCGACCAATTAATGTGGTTAATTGACTAGCTTTATTGCAGTCATTAATTCATTTCTTTGGACGGCCCAATCAGAAGCAAGCATTTGGGAGTTACAAGTCAATTGATTCATGGCATTTAACCCATGAAACTCCTCCCATTATGGTAATTAAGGTGATTAAAAGCCCTTAATCTCCATCGGCCAATCAGATTCAAGGAAAAAGGAGTTACAAAATCAAAGAAATAAATCTTGTAACTCCTCCCATTAAAGCCATTAAAGCCCATAAACTCTCCTAAATGGCTATCAAAAGCCTATAAATAGGAGAGCATTCCATTGAAATCGGGATCAGAAAATCGAGATCGATCAATCGGAGATCACTTCCAAAGCACCACAGATCCAGAAATCTGAGAGAAAGAAAAAGAGAGAAAAACTCTGCTGAAGTTCTGCACCGGCGACCACTACAAGGTGACAAAAGTCCCTTGGGGGGCACCCTCCCCAAGGTCCTTGCCTTCTCCCGCTGCCTCCAATGGCTTAGACGTGGCTTTTCAGCCCGTCTACTTAGCTTTTTATCGGACATAGGACCTCCTCTTGGTCTTTGTCCTCTAAAAATCTGAGGTTATAGCCAAGCCAAGCGAATCAAGAGCATCCTCTGTTCTCATCTGGATGGATGATGGCGAAGCCCATACATGGCTTGCGACCGTCAATCTGAACGAGTCCCCCACAATCTCCTGAGAAGTTAGATCCTCCTTTTCTTGCTTTTCATTGTAGTTTGTATTTTTCTAAAAGAGACAAAAATCACAACTCTTGTCTTTCATTATTGATGAGAATTGTAAATCGGCTATAAACGCCAAAATCGGCTATAAATACCAAACAAAATCGCCTTTCACGGCAAATCAAGAAAATGTCTCTTTTCTTAAATATTTGTGCAATGGAAAACTTGAAAGAAGTTGATTTCCTTTTTACTTGCGAAGGTTGATCTCCGGATTACCACTTGCAATTCCAAGTAAAATAGAAAATCTGGCACACCCACACAAAGAAATGTTGATGCACGCTTCAGGCCCGCCAGGGCGCGAAAGGGCCGGACCCGACGGACTCCCACGTTCCGCCGACCCCGGTAGCCGCCCCACGGCGCCTCGGAGCGCGTTCCATCAAAGATATTGTTTGACCCTGGCTCCACACATTCATTCATATCCCATGCATTTTCTAGATTGGTTGATGTGCATGGTAGAGATCTTGAGTACATTTTGACTGTGGCTACCCCAGTAGGAAAACAAGTTGTGTGTACTAACTATTACCCTAGTTGTACAGTTCAGATAGGAGAAGTTGTGTTAACCGCAGATCTTATTCTGTTGGAGATGAGTGATTTTGATGTCATCCTAGGGATTGATTGGCTGGCAGGGTACCATGCCACAATGGATTGTTTCCATAAGACCCTCACATTCAAGTTAGATGAGACACCAGCAGGGGTGTTGTTTCAGGGAGAGAGGAGGAATCCTCGTGCAAGGTTTGTCTTAGCGTTGAAAGCTGATAGACTTTTGAGAAGTGGATGTGAAGCCTATTTGGCGTTTATCACGGAGGATAAACGGTCCCAAGGGGTGGAGGAGATCCCTATTGTTTGGGAGTTCCAGGATGTATTTCTGGAGGAGATTCTAGGATTACCACCCATAAGAGAAATTGATTTCACTATCGAGTTGTTACCAGGGACCGCTCCGATTTCGATTGCACCATTAGAATGGCTCCGACGGAATTGGGAGAGTTGAAAATACAATTACAAGAGTTGTTGGATAAAGGTTTCGTACGACCTAGTATTTCGCCGTGGGGAGCTCCGGTTTTGTTCGTTAAGAAGAAGGATGGTTCGACGAGAATGTGTATCGACTACCGAATGTTGAATCAAGTGACCTTCAAGAACAAATATCCATTGCCAAGGATAGATGAACTGTTCGATCAGTTACAAGGTGCTTCGTATTTCTCGAAGATTGATTTGAGATCCGGTTACCATCAGCTGAGAGTAAGAGAATCGGATGTGTTGAAAACAACTTTTCGGACAAGATATGGCCACTATGAGTTTCCAGTGATGCCATTTGGATTGACCAATGCACCGGCAGTGTTCATGGCGTTGATGAACAAGATATTTGCTCAATATCTGGATCAGTTTGTGGTAGTGTTTATTGATAATATTTTGGTGAACTCCAAGACCAGAGAAGAGCATGAAGAGCATCTGAGGATAGTGTTGCAGCTTCTGAGAGAGAACCAGTTGTATGCAAAGCTCAACAAGTGCAAATTTTGGCTAGAGCAAGTAGCATTTTTGGGGCACATCATCTCAAAGGAAGGTTTGTCAGTAGACCCATCCAAGATTGAGGTAGTAGTGAAGTGGGAAAGACAGAAGAATGTGTCAGAAATCAGGAGTTTTCTTGGATTGGCAGGGTATTACCGGAGATTTGTATAAGGATTTTCGTCGATTGCAGCACCATTGACGAAATTGACAAGGAAGAATGTACCTTATGTGTGGACAGATCAGTGTGAAGCTAGTTTCCAAGAGCTGAAGGAGAGATTAACCACCGCACCAGTCCTTACTTTGCCATTCGGAAGCGGCGGTTCTACCAGTTTTACCAATGCTTCAAATGTTGGACTTGGTTGTGTGTTGATGCAGGAAAGAAGAGTTGTTGCATATGGGTCCCGGCAGCTGAAAGATCACGAGAAGAATTATGCAACCCATGACCTTGAGTTGGCAGTGGTTGTCTTCGCGTTGAAAATGTGGAGACATTACCTCTATGGAGAGAAGTTCGAGGTCCATTCTGACCACCGCAGCCTACAATATCTGTTTTCTCAGAAGGAATTGAACATGAGACAGAGGAGATGGATGGAGTACATCAAGGACTGCGATTTTCCAATCAAATATCACCCGAGGAAAGCGAATGTAGTTGCCGATGCTTTGAGCAGAAAATCAGTAGGCTTGGCAAATCTGAGTGGTACTTGTATTTTTGAACAATTTGAAGAGTTAAGGATAAACCTACAGCCACTAAGGAAGGGTTTATTGTTGGCTAACATGTCAGTGTCAGAACCTTCGTTTATTCAGAAGATCAAGGGTAGTCAGTTGCAAGATCCAGAGTTGGCTAAGATCTCAGAGCATATAGCAGAGCGTCCTGATTTTCGTATCGTTGATGGAGTCCTTTATTATCGAAGCCGTTTGTGTGTGCCTAACATCGAAGAATTGAGGAATGACATCATGGCAGAGGCTCACAGTACGAAGTACTCCATGCACCCAGGCAGCAAGAAGATGTATCAGAACTTGAAGGGCAGATTTTGGTGGAACAACATGAAGAGAGAGATTACAACGTTTGTCTCTCGCTGTATGACGTGTCAGCTGATAAAGGCAGAACATCAGAAGCCTCCAAGGTTGTTGCAACCATTAGAGATCCCGGAATGGAAATGGGAGCACATTACCATGGATTTCATTTCAGGACTACCGAGAACTAGCAGAGGCAATGATGCAATATGGGTCATAGTGGACAGACTCACCAAGTCAGCTCACTTTATCCCCATGAAGACAGGGAAGAAGATGCATATGTTACCCCTAGCGGAGTTATTTGTCAATGAGATTGTTAGTAGACATGGACAGCCAGTTTCTATTACGTCCGACAGAGACAGTAGATTCATCTCGAGGTTTTGGAAAACCTACATGAGTCTATGGGTACAAGGCTACAGTTTAGCACGGCTTATCACCCTCAGACAGACGACCAGTCAGAGAGGACAATTCAGACTCTTGAGGATATGCTCCGTGCTTGTGTATTGGATTTCAAGACTCAATGGGATGAGACTCTACCGTTGTGTGAGTTTGCTTACAACAACAGCTACCATTCAAGCATTGGGATGGTGCCTTTTGAGGCTTTGTATGGCAGAAGGTGTAGGACACCTGTTTGTTGGGAAGAAGTTGGCACCCTCAGTTTCCATGGACCGACCATAGTAAGTGAGACCAGTGATAAAGTGAGACAGATTCAGGAATGTCTGAAAGTAACCCGGAGTAGACAAAAAAGCTATCCAGAATCTTACCGAAGAGATCTACAGTTCAAAAAAGGAGATAAGGTTTTCTTGAAGGTGTCACCTACCAGAGGAACATTGAGATTTGGGCAGAAGGGCAAGTTGTTGCGGAGATACATTGGACCATATGATATTATGAGCAAAATTGGTGATGTGGCTTATAGATTAACCTTACCACCTGAACTATCCGGTGTACACAATGTCTTCCATGTGTCAATGTTGAAGAAATACATTCCTGATCCTTCTCATGTTCTCCAGCATGAACCGTTGGAAATCAGAGAAGATGCTACCTATGTTGAGAAACCCATTCAGATCATTGATACAAAGGAACAAGAGTTGAGGACACGGACTATTCAGTGGGTAAAGGTACTTTGGGAGAATCATGGACCGGAAGAGGCAACGTGGGAATTGCGAGACCAAGTGCAGAAGAAGTATCCACATCTCCTGCCCGAGGTGAGTTTTGTATTTCATTTGGAGGACCAAATTCCCTAAGGGGTGGAGGATGTAAGACCCCCGACCTGAGTGACCCCAATTATTACTAATTAAGTCGCGTGTTTGTGCTAAGCTTGTTTGTTAGATTCGACTAAGTTGGATTAGTATAATTCTTGATATAGCTTTAGGGAATTTTTAGTGCTTTGTATTTAGTGGGACCCTTTGGGGGTTCCCTTTTTGGTAGTTTTGCGTTATTTGGGAGAGTATCCGAGATTCCAGTGATTTGTATTTCTACCCCGTTTCGCTTGTCCCGTTAATCCTTACAACTTTCATGTCGATCCCGTACTTGTCCGGAACCCCGAAACCCGATTTTCCTAGCATTGAGGGCAAAACGTCATTTTACACTAAATCTGTACCCAAAAGTTGATATCCCAAAACCCGCGAAACATACACTTTTTGGAAACTAGATATTTCGTCGATCACTTTTCTCTTCTTCGTCGATTTCGTTCGAGGTCTCGATAGCTGTGATTTCAGCCTCCCAAGTTTGTTAGTGGTGGAGCCCACATCCATTGGCTTTAAATAGAGAACCCATCCTCTCCATTTCCCTTTTTCCAGCACAAGAGCCTCAACCTAGGGTTTGTCCATTGCTCTTGTTCTTCTTGTTGCTTTCCCATCCTCAATCCCTAGCAAGCTTGCATCTATAGCACAAATGGAGGTCATCTTCTTCTTCCCCTCACCTAGAACTTCTACTTGATACCATTTGTGGAAGAACCTCCTCATTACAAGACCCTCTTTGAGCTCACCTTGTCTATTTGGAAGAACCTACAAGTAAGCTTCCTCCCTAATCTCTTAGATTTGTGTTCTTCTAGTATTTGGGAAGCTCCATTTTCATTATTGAGAGTTCTCCCTTCTTGTTTCTTGGTTTGACCCATTTTAGGGTTTGTTTTGGGGGTTTTTGTGTAGCTTGGAGTTTGGCTTGGAAGAGGAGAGTAAGAGGCTTGATTTCTTGTTTAGTGACCTTGAGGCAAGTGGATTGAATGGATGTTTTAGTTTTCAATGATTTCCATGATAAATATGTTTGATTTATTGTTTCATTAATGGCTTGTTTCACTTGCATTCATTATGCTATAAATGCTTTTGGAAAGGGGTTGGTTAGCCCATTTAATGTCTTGAAATGTGATTTAAAGTTTTTGTTTTATCTCTTGTCTAAAACTTGAATGAATCTATGTGGTTGTGATTCTTCTCTTTTCTTTGTGATTGAATGTGGAAATGTATGGAGTTGTTGGGTGGATCTTTGGTGGGAGTTTTGATGGAGATTGTGGGAAGTTTGGTAGAGAATTGAATCTCCCATTTGTGTGAAGAAATGGGGCTCAAGAGAGTTGTAAGAAGGGGAAAGAAAGAAGGAGCAGAATTGTTCCCGAACCCAGTTCTGGACAGTTCGCTCGATCGAGCCTTGGTCCGCTCTAGCAAACTCTCACAGCAACCCATTCCAGAGAGTTGCTAGTTCGAGCAAACTGGTAGTTTGCTCGAACCAGCCTAAACTGGGCAGGTCCGCTCGAGCGACCCCTGGTCCGCTCGAGCGAACCCTCCCAGAAACCATTCTAGAGACTCCTTCGCTCGAGCGAACTGTAATGTCCGCTCGAGCGATGGGTGCTGTTTCACTGGGAACATGTTTGGAGCTGAAGTAAAATAATTATATGATTGCGAGAGGTTCATTGGGAGCCCCGTTGTGTCGGAAGATTTATTAAGTAATGTAAGAAGCCCGGATGAGAAAGAAACCGTAATCACAAGGTATTCATTGAAGTCTTGGAAACTTTCGAGTGTATAAGGAACCCGGGATGTCTGCAAATTCAAAGAGTACCAAGTTCTTTCAAAATAGACATACGGGATCCCTATCCACCTTGAACTAGTTTTAAACCCCGATACTTATCCCGATATTTCGAAAGTTTATTTCACCCTTTTTATTCTCAAAAAATTTATGAGTTATGATTTATCAATCCCGAAAGCACTGAACTGTATTTGTAGCATTTGTGCTAGCCCCGATGCGCATGACCTGATATGGAAATGATAATTGTGCATTGAACACCCCGTTTCACCCGTTTATACAATTTCGTCACGAGTGTTTTATACATGCCTGATTTCTTGCATTTGACCTATTAGTCGGTACCTTTAAACTTGGATGACCTTGTCGGTCTTATCTACCGACTTGGAGATCTCTTCCCATCCCGCCAGCTGCATTTTGGATCCCGATGCCCGGTTTATTAACCGTGGTCCCGTCCCGATACCCGGCTCGCTCCCGTGGTTCCCGATATCCGGTCCGCTACTGTGATTCCCGATACCCGGTTTGCTACCGTGGTCCTGTCCTGTATTATTGTATATGTATATGTAAATTTTGTTGCACCTCCTCACTTCGGTGACCGAGGTCAACGCCCAATACTCTCGTCACTTCAGTGATAGAGGATTTAGCTTCTTATGGATGCCATCTTGCTTGTTTCCCGATTTCCTTGGTTACCTTACATGTTTTATTACTGCATATATGTTTTTAAATAAATGTCTCAGCTACTTCTTGAAAGTTATTGTTTAAACAAGTTCATATGTTTTCCAAGGTAAATGCTATTATTTTAGATTGATCATATCTCTTCATCCACCTGCCAGACCGTCGTGTCTGATCCTTTGCTTTGGTACTCGGGTCCCGTTGTCAGTTATCCCGAGGAGGAGCCAGAGGAGGCGGTCGGAGAACCGCAACAGCTAGTTGAGTGGCGTGCCTACGATGTTATTTAAACATCCGGTTGCCGAGTTTCGAAACATTTTGGGGGTTTCATTAATTGATATTTTGGTGGGTATTGTTTTGTTTATATTGGCTTTTGTTGGCCTCTATTTTTGGGAATTGTAATTAAATGATATATGCTTAAACCTTAACAGTACTTTTGGGTTACGCTATAGAACATTACTCATTCTGATACTTGTTATTTAAATGTAATTAGCCTTGTTATTTTGGAAATGAATTACATGCTTAATTTGCTACACGCTTCCGTAACTTATACAAAAATATTCATGTTGATGTGAAATCCTCACCGCGGACACCTGTGGGAAATCACATACAAGGGTAGTGTGGGTTCTTTTATTAACTCGTGTACGCTGTGACATCAAACATATCTTCGTTATCTTTCCATCATTGCTTTATGTTACTCAGTCCCGATCTTGGATTGGACCCCAAACCCGGTCCGGGGTCGCGACAGGCGTGAGCCAAAGATGGGCAAACATTCTGCCAACCTTGCCGATATCGCCGACTCTCCTTCCATGTGGTTGGAAGACTACCTGCCCCCGTTGCATCCTCAACCAATCTCTTCCTCAGCTCGGAAGGGTTCGCTTGGATCCTTTGGGGATAAAAATCCATCTCTAGTTGAGGGGATTTCTGGGTCTCCATCCTTGGCGCTAATCGTGGGCAAATCCGCCCTTCTCCCTTCTGATATGAACCTTCACAGTGCCTTCCCTAGCGACGAGCTAGTGTCCACGGGAGTCCAACATTGCCTTTTAGTAGGTCGGCTTCTGATCATTTGACCTTTCTTATTTGAAGTCCTTCTAATAGTGCTTCTTCCCTTTCTTTCTTGTTTTCAGGGGCTCCAGAGATGGTTTATCGTCTCCGACCACCTAGAGAAATTTCAAAAGCGGGTGGAGGATTTAGAAAGGGAGTTGGCAGGGTCCAAGGCCACTCAGCGCTTAGTTGAGTCCAATGTTGATGCCTCATTCAAGGTTGTAAATAATGCGGAAGCCCAGGTGGTTGTTGCTAAAAGTCGCCTTACTGTGACTGAGATGGAGTTTAAAGCTCTCCGCTCTACGCAGGTCGAGGCAGAGGAGGAGATGAGAGAGGCTATAGAGAAGTCAAAGGATGCCCAGGTCAAGGAAACTAAAGCGCTTTATCTACAGCAGGTGGAGCAAATCAAAGTCCTTGTGTTTAAGCAAGGTTATGATGTAACTCTTGGAGACGCCGGAGTCCCAGAGGATTCACCTATTTGGGCCAAATATGCAGATCTGTCCGAGCAGGCTTCCCCACCCCCACTGCCGCCTGTTGAATCCCAAGCTCATCCTCAGGCAGACGAAGTTGTTCCGTCTTTTGGAGTGGACGGGGGTGAAAGCCACTCTCCTACTGCTGAGCCTATTCCTCCAGTTCCTGATGTTTCTAAGTGATTGTCTGTTGATTTGAAACCCACCACCTTTAACTGCTGTATTGCTGTGATGTTGGTCAGTTTGCCCGAGCTGTGGGCGTGATACTCTTTTTGTTTTGCTTTGTGCATGGAATGCTTGTTTGCCCAAACGGTGGATTGTTTCTAACTTAATTTTTAATGAAACGAAATGTTAACTTCCTTCGACTATTTATCGTTTGTTTCTGCCGCCACTGTCAGTCCCTTCCTAACTTTCTTTCTAGCCTAAGCTTGCATCGTCATGCTTAAGCTGATAGTTAAAAATGAGATCAGTGCAGCGATCCTAGTTTGGGCTCTTTCCCCTTTAGGATTTTTTATCCTTATGTACAAAGTAGTGGGTTCAATGTTACCCTTTAATTATGAGGCCTTGGCCTCATTTCTGCGAGGTTATCCCTATTAGAAACGAGTAGAAACTAGGATCTCTAGATATTGCGTACAGATTACTGCGGAAATAACTATGTAAGAATATGATTAAAATCATACCAGCGAGATCTCTCTGATTTGATCTCGATTTCACAGTAACTCGAAAATCTCAAGATCTTCTACTGTATTCCTATATACTTGAACCGCACTAGGGAGTGGGCCTCTTCTAATTCTCTTTGTTCTCCCAAAACCGAGATTTCTCTCTTCTTATTCTCGTATGTTAACCTAGAGCGCAGTAACGCATATTTATAGGCTACAATAGGGACCTTAAGAAGGAAATAAGGATAGGCTCCTTATGGAAATAGGAAACCCTAATTCGACCCAAATTAGAATCCTAGTTCCATAAATTACAATTCAGTCCACTAAAGAATTGTAATTGCACTCCAGTCCTCATTCTTAAAATTATATTTCGAGCTTTTTGTTACTAAATGCTTATTAATCTCCCCACGTTAAGATTTCAGATATCCATCGATTAAATAATTACTAACATCTATATTTAATCGATATCTTTATAATTCCTTGAAACCTTACACTTAACTTATTTGATGTCAGACACAAAGTCCACCTGCAGGGTTTGAGATAATCAACACTTAAAAGCTTTATCAAGGGGATATCATCAATCCCTATTACGGGACATGGATTCCGTCAATAAACTAATATCCACCATACACGCAGTGTAGTCATCCAATTTACTGAGATTGTTGACCCACAAAAGATCTCCCTCCTTCGTAAATCAAAATGCCAAACACTAAATGCATGTGTCTATTATTTATATCGGGATTAAGAGTACAAGCACTCATAATAACCATTTTGATGTTCATCATCTTATATAGTTAGTATATAGACAATGAACCTAAAAACCGGTCCAGTTCAATACACACAAAGTATACTAGTATAATGAGTCGAAACTATAACGTTTCCTGTAGCTAAGACAAGCCTGCTGAAACATTATGCTACAATTGCACCGATGGTCTGTCCAAATTCATCTAGATTATGAACAAAACCTTATATTATATAAGAACCGACAAATATGTCTTTTGTGTGCAAGTAGAACTCTACATCCAACTTGTTTACTTTATAGAATAAAAGACACTCACATGCGTAATAATTAACAATGCAACCATTTGCCCATACAAAATCTTAGTTAGATGAGAAGACAAAAATATACTAAAAATGAACCGTCAAAGACAAATACATAAAAGAATGTTTTTAGTATAAATTCCCAACAATCTCCCAATTAGACTCAAAACCGTGCTGACATGTATTTTAGCCCATGCCTTCCACATGACCATCCAAACTCTTTGTTGGTATGCTCTTTGTAAAAGGGTCTGCCGATGCAATCCTAGTCACAATTATATCACCTCTCTGTACGATTTCTCGTATGAGATGATATTTATACTGGACGTGCTTACCCTTCTTATGCATCCTGGGTTCCTTTGCATTAACAATTGCACCGGTATTATCACAATAAAGTATTATAGGTGATTTTACCAAATGCACCACTTTTAGATCCATCAAGAAGTTTCTGAGCCAAACTGCCTCCTTGGCCGCATCAGAAGCTGCCACATATTCGGCCTCCATGGTAGAGTCGGCAGTACATGACTGCTTGACACTCCTCCAACCTATAGCTCCACCTCCCAAGGCAAATACAAATCATGAGGTCGACTTTCTGGCATCATTATTTGATTGGAAGTCCGAGTCTATGTACCCAATGGGTATCAAATTCTCGGCCTGATAAATTAGCATATAATTTCTAGTCCTCTTAAGGTACTTAAGTATATGCTTTTCCACAGTCCAATGTTCTCTCCCTGGATTAGACTGGTATTTGCTAACCATGCCAACGATAAAACAAATATCAAGTCTAGTATATAGCATTACATACATGAGGCTTCCCACCGCTGAAGCATAAGGTACTTCCTTCATTTTTTCTATCTCATCAGGTGTCTTAGGACACTGATCTTTGGATAAAGTAATTCCATGCCTGAAAGGAAGAAATCCTTTCTTGGAATCTTGCATGCTAAAACGGGCAATAATCGCATCAATATAAACCGCTTGAGATAAGCCCAACATTCTTTGTTTCCAATCTCGCAAGAGCTTGATCTTTAGAATGTGACTAGGTTCTCCTAAGTCCTTCAAATCGAACTGAATGCTCAATCATACTTTGACCGAAGACAACACCCCGACATCATTTCCAATGAGTAGGATGTCATCTACATAAAGTATTAAGAAAACCACCACATTTCCACTGCACCTCTTATACACACAGGGTTCACCTGGGTTTTGCTCAAAACCATAAGATTTAACAGCTTGATCAAAACGAATGTTCCAAGACCTAGATGCTTGCTTAAGTCCAGAAATGGACTTCTTAAACTTACACAACGTCTGCTCACAGCCTCCAGCTACGAATCCTTCTGGTTGTAACATATAGATACATCAAGATTTCCACTAAGGAAAGCTATCTTGACATCCATTTGCTAAATTTTATAATCGAAATAAGCCGTAATGGATAAAAGGATCCGGATGGATTTCAACATGGCTACTGGCGAGAAAATCTCCTCATAATTGATACCTTCTTTCTGAGTAAACCCTTTTGCAATAAGCCTAGCTTTGAAGGCTTCAACCTTTCCATTCACCCCTCTTTTCTTCTTATAGATCCACTTACAACCGATAGGTTTTATCCCCTCTAGTGGTTCTACAAGATCCCAGACTTGATTATGGTACATAGGCTCCATTTCCGATTTCATAGCTTATTGCCATAGGTCTGCATCTTTGTCTTGGAGTGCTTCATTATAGTTAGAGGGTTCGGTATCAAGTTCATTAGGGACTCTGTCGTATGACTCTCCCAAGAACATATATCGTTCGGGTTAACGAATAACCCTCCCACTACAACGAGGCACACCCTGTGTCTATGTATGAATAGTGTCATGTTGTACTGAAACTAATCCTGGTGTGCCACCATCGACATGCTGATCTGGCTTGTCACCCATCATGTTGGTGGTTTCACATGGAGTATCATCAGCTTGAGGTGTTTTATCCTATGTTATTGGCGATGGGAAATTTTGGGTAAGTCTTTCTTCTCTCAATTCGTCTAGCACAATTATGCTTTTAGGTTTATGGTTCATTACATAGTTCTCTTCTAAGAATCGAGCATTGGTCTTAACAATGACCTTTCGATCTTTAGGATTATAGAACAAACCACCTTTTGTTCCTTTGGGATAGCCAACGAAAATGCAAACTTCCGTTCTTGGTTCCAACTTATCTGCGTTCCCTTTCAGCACATGTGCTGGAGTACCCCAATCCGAACATGCTTTAAACTATGTTTGCGCCTAGTCCATAGTTTTGTGGGTGTAGTAGGTACTGACTTAGATGAAACTAAGTTTAAAATATATGTAGCCGTTTCTAGAGCATGCCCCCAAAAAGAATTAGGTAAATCAGAATAACTCATCATTGACCTTACCATATCCATAAGAGTCCTATTCCTTTGTTCTGCTACGCCATTTTGTTGAGGTGTACCTGGTGCAGACAGCTTGGATGTAATCCCCTCTTGCGCCAAGTAATCCCTAAATTCTCCAAAGAGGTACTCGCCACCACGATCAGATCGTAGTGTTATGATACTCTTACTTAAACGCTTCTCCGTTTCCGCCTTATACTCCTTGAATTTTTCAAAGCATTCGGACTGACGGCGCATTAAGTAAATGTACCCATACCTTGAGTAGTCATCAATGAAAGTAATGAAATACTCAAAACCACCTCTAGCCTGGACATTCATGGGACCATAGAGGTCAGAGTAAACCAATTCCAATGGTTCTTTGGCCTTATAGCCTTTTGCCAAAAAGGGACACTTGGTCATTTTCCCCTCTAAATAAGATTCACAGACTGGAATGGCCTCCACTTCCAATGATTGTAATGGTCCATTTGCAACTAGTCTTGAAATCCAGTGTAGATTAATATGTCCAAGGCGTAAATGCCAAAGGTACGTTTGGTTCAATTTAGAAGGTTCCTTTCTCTTACATGGTTATGTAGTTGTGTTATTTTATTCGGTCAGTTGCAATTTAGGAGAGACAGGATAAACAATATAAAGATCATCCACCAATAAACCAGAACAGATAAAACGCTTATTGTACTTAATAACCACAAATTTATAAAAATAAACGGAATATCCGTCTTTAACCAACTTGGAAACAAAACTTAAATTCCTCCGTATGGAGGGAACATAAATACAATCTTTTAAAATTAAAGTCTTATCTCTACTAAAGCTTAGACAAACGTCTCCTACTGCAACTGCTACCACTCTCGTAGCATCACCCATAAGCAAATAAATCTCCCCATCACTTAGCTGCCTGGTTTCCTAGAACCTCTGCAAAGAATTGCAAATATGATTAGTGGCTCCCGTATCTACACACCAGGTATCGGTAGATACAACCACCAAACATGATTCAACAACTAGTGAATGAAATTTACCTTTATTGCTCACTTTGTTGAGAAAGGTTGGACATTGCGTTTTCCAGTGTCCTGCTTGCTTGCAATGAAAACACTTGCCCTTAGGATTTTTCACTCCACCCTATGGCCCGTTGCCCCCTTGAGGAGCTTCTTTACGATTCTGACCCTTTTTCTGTTTCCTCTTGCCTTTCAGCTTAGAAACAAAACCTTTTTCAGCAATGTGAACACTAGGTGGCTTTTTTTAGAAGGCCCTCAGCAGCCTGAAGTTCTTTGAGTAATTCCGCTAGAGAAAAATTAAGCTTGTTCATGTTGCAATTTAAGTGAAAATTCTCAAAGGAATAGTCAAGGACTGGAGAACAATATCAATTTGGGTCTCCCCATCAATTTCAGCTCCAAGGACCTGTAGTTCATGGAGGTGTCCCATCATTTTCAAAACATGGTCCCTCACAGAGGTACCTTCAGCCATCTTAGTGTTAAATAGTTCCTTCACAGCAACCTGTCTAGCTGCCCGATCTTGATCACCAAACATCTCCTTGAGACTGTACATGATGTCATAGGCAGTGGGACAGGACTGATGCTGATGTTGCAAAACATTTGGCATGGATGCCAACATGTAACATCGTGCCATCTCATCAGCCTTCATCCATTTTTTGTATGCCTCGATGGTGACCTCATCGGTACATCCATCTTCAAGTTTCTCTGGGCAAACCTCAGTGAGTACATAATTGTACTCTTCAGCAATTAGCACAATATCCAGATTTCTTTTCCAGTCAATGTAATTAGGTCCAGTGAGTTTGTGTTCTTTGAGAATTACAACAAGTGGATTGAAGGCACCCATCTTAAAACCTGAGATTTACATAATTAGCAAATTATGATGGGCTGAAATAAATCTTTGGATTCAAATAAAAGGAAAATGGCTCCCTCTGCCATTTAATAAAAGAATCCGACCGCAATCCAAAACACCAATGTATAGTATGCCTCGATGTAAGGACAAATACCATACTTATTTTGTTCAGATAGGTCATAACCTTTTAGTTCTACTGTCAAGGCAACAAACCATGCCAAGTAAAACCAAATAGCTGCCATAACTTTGGTCCTATAAATAATAAAAGTGGCTTAGATGGAGAGCATACTGTTATTTGTAGCTAAGTGTATACCGTCATTTAATTCAGGACCCATTATTTTGTATTCGGTCCCATCATATGGAGAAGAGACCTATACTAATAATTACCCTAAATCACCCATATGGGAGTTTGACTGGAGATTCCATAATTAACTCATCCAATTAGGAGGAAAACTCTGAGGTCAACACATAGATCAATTACATCTCCTACAAATCAATGATAGAGACTGTGGGAACTTAAGAAGTTCCCTCTCCCACTTAGTTATTTAACAATGAGGGTTCTTATAAAATAGTTTAATTAAGATCAGTTTAAAAACTAATAGTAACAGGCAACCATGTCTTTACTACTACACCATTCAAAACATAATTAAACAGAATTAATATCATATTTAGCAAGCAATGATAATAATAAACATCCAAGCATAAAAAAGAATGACAACCAGCACAAGAGGCCTAGCTATCATGGCCAAGTAGAATCCGTTACTCTTCATGATTGCCACTTTTTTAAACATACACTTCGTAGAGGGGGTTCGGGGGTTTCCCCCTGCGGGGGTCGAGATCGAATTTCTGCCTTCAAAACTTGTGCCCCTTCTTAAGAGATTACATTGAGTCCTAAGCCTCCTTAAGAACGGAGTTCACATGCTATCTCAATATAATTACATCTCCAAGAAGAAAAAAAAAATTACATTGAGTCCTAAGCCTCCTGAGGAACGGAGTTCACATGCTATCTCAATATAATTACATCACCATAAAAAATTACATTGAATCCTAAGCCTCCTGAAGAACAGAGTTCACATGCTATCTCAATATAATTACATCACCATAAAAATTGTAAAATACGTAAAACAGTAACCATGAATTGATTCATGGGATCCATTCACATAACAAAAACACATGGGGACCATCATAGCCAGATCAATTACTCAGTTGCTGCAAAACAAAGGTTAGATATTCCGCTGCAAAACAAGGGTTATTCACAGCAAACGCAGACCATGTTTTCTTACAGCAACCTATAATCTTTACTATATTTTCTTCAATCCATATGCAGTACCAAGATCACTTTGATACCAATTGTTAGAAACGAGTAGAAACTAAGATCTCTAGATATTGTGTACAGATTACTGCGAAAATAACTATATAAGAATATGATTAAAATCATACCTGCGAGATCTCTTTGATTTGATCTCGACTTCACAGTAACTCGAAAACCTTAAGATTTTCTATTGTATTCCTATATGCTCGAACTCGCACTAGGGAGTGGGCCTCTTCTACGAATTCTCTTTGTTCTCCCAAAACCGAGATTTCTCTCTTCTTATTCTCGTATGTTAACATAGAGTGCAGTAACGCATATTTATAGGCTACAATAGGGACCTTAAGAAGGAAATAAGGATAGGCTCCTTATGGAAATAGGAAACCCTAATTCAACCCAAATTAGAATCCTAGTTCCATAAATTACAATTCAGTCCACTAAAGAATTGTAATTGCACTCCAGTCCTCATTCTTAAAATTATATTTCGAGCTTCTTGTTACTAAATGCTTATTAATCTCCCCACGTTAAGATTTCAGATATCCATCGATTAAATAGTTACTAACATCTATATTTAATCGATATCTTTATAATTCCCTGAAACCTTACACTTAACTTATTTGATGTCGAACACAAAGTCCACCTGCAGGGTTTGACATAATCAACACTTAAAAGCTTTATCAAGGGAATATCATCAATCCCTATTACGGGACATGGATTCCATCAATAAACTAATATCCACTATACACGCAGTGTAGTCATCCAATTTACTGAGATTCTTGACCCACAAAAGATCTCCCTCCTTCGTAAATCAAAATGCCAAACACTAAATGTATGTGTCTATTATTTATATCGGGATTAAGAGTACAAGCACTCATAATAACCATTTTGATGTTCATCATCTTATATAGTTAGTATATAGACAATGAACCCAAAAACCGGTCCAGTTCAATACACACAAAGTATACTGGTATAATGGGTCGAAACTATACCGTTTCCTGTAGCCAAGACAAGCCTGCTGAAACATTATGCTACAATCGTACCGATGGTCTGTCCAAATTCATCTAGATTATGAACAAAACCTTTTATTCTATAAGAACCGACAAATAAGTCTTTCGTGTGCAAGTAGAACTCTACACACCAACTTGTTTACTTTATAGAATAAAAGACACTCACATGCATAATAATTAACAATGCAACCGTTTGCCCATACAAAATCTCAGTTAGATGAGAAGACAAAATATACTAAAAATGAACCAATCAAAGACAAATACATAACAGTATGTTTTTATTATAAATTCCCAACAGTCGCAATAGCGTATGCCTGTTAGTTCATGCGGTCTCAATCCAGTGGATGATGTAATAAATTGATTTATTTCATTATTTATCAATATAATCATGCTTTCCTTTCATGACATGAATAGTGTTATATTAATTACTTGTACATAACCAATACAAATGACATGATGGTTCATAAGATTAACCGGAGCCCACAAGTATATTAGATGTGACATATGTGTGTAGATGAGATCCACATATGGGAAATACATGTCACAAATCCTATACTTGAATTGATTAACAACCGGCGATGAGATTGGGCATCTCATCTGACAAGGTTGTAACATTATGAACACTATGAGATAGTGTGATAGTGTGCAAGACTTTGGATCATTGTGCTAGTACATTGGATGTATTGAAGGACCATAAGAAGTACCTTATGAAACATTGTCTATACTTTAAGGTCTGCTCTCATAATTCCCTAGTAATAGACTTTCAATCCTGAGACAATAATGAAATCAAGTTTTTGTCTAATCATTTGCTTTGAGTCACCAATGAGGGAGGCCAACTGTAGGTCAACACCTTGGTGTCTTAGATACGTGGTAGTAGGACTGTGGGAACATTCAATGGTCAAGATGGAATCTATCTTCATTATCCCCTTGTACCAATTAATGAATTTATCATTAGTAAGTGCGCCCCCATCTCAATTAAGAGTTAATTGGATGGTACTGATGATCACTGTGATTAATTGGGTCTCAAGGATAATAAGATGTGGATCTAAAATTGGAAGGGAAAGATTTAATTCAATTGATCCATGAATAAAGATAGAGCGGCCCACTTGTGTTATAGGGAAGTTTAGGGTCTTTTTGTAATTAATTCATAAGACTGGAGTTCAATTGCATTTATATAGTGGAGTTATTTGCAATTAACTATGGGCCCGGATTGCACATGAGATGTGGGGTCGGGGTGTCCCAATTGGAGCCGGCTTTCTATGGAATCCCTATTGGTCCCCACACTAGCCCAAGATTAGATCATTACTAATTCTACTTGAACTCAAAAGGAAAGGAAATAGAAAGTTACTATTTCTATTGGAAGTGAGATTTCCAATAATGGTAATAGTAAGAAGAGAATGTTACTAATTCTTGTGGAAGTGAGACTTCTATTAATTATTAGTAAGAGGAGGTGTCATGGGGCTATATATAGGGGAGCACCCCTTCGGACGTCCAATACATTGGAGTACACGCCCAGGGCCCTAGAGTGTGAGAGTTGCACAACTACCTTTTTTTTTCTCTTTCTCTTCTAGTTTCTCTTCTGATTTGCCTTGAGGTTCTAGTTGGTTTTCTCTTGGAGATCCCACCATTCTTCTTGAGAAAAGAGATCTGAAGCGGGTCATAGCAAGGAAGACAACAAGGTCTTGGAGATCCTAATTCGCTACAAGAAGAGTTCTTGTTCATGCTAACTGTCTTCTTCTCCATTAGAGTACTACTGAGCTCCAAAGGTATAATCTACTTTCTTGCACATTATGGATTTTGTGGTTGCTTATTGGCTGCTATTTACTATATTGGAGATAGTGACTTACTGAACTCGATAATGAGATTGAGGACTTAATACTGGATTGGGTTTTGCAGCCTTATGGATACTTGATTCCTGTGTCAAGTGGGTCAAAAAGTTTAGAAACCTATCCACGAGGCCCACCTACTTCTAATAATAACCCCGTTTCGGGTCCTCGACCAAACACAAGTTTAATGGGATTTCATTCTTGGCACAAGAATACAAACAAGATAATTTTCATAAATGATATGAAAGATACAAGGTTAACACGCTCTTTGGTACAAAGATCAAAAATAGAATTTCTTTACATTTGCTACGTTCCAAGGCCTTGTCAATGCCTTTCCTTTGAGTGTCTCTAGGTGATAAGCACATGTTCCCCTAACTAAAGTTACCCTGTTGGTCCTACCTAGGTTGGCCCTAGCTTGCCATGGCTAGGGTCCTTGGTGTCCGTGATGGACCCGAAAGAAATCTTCCGTCCTCTCCTTCCGCACCCCGGGGGCTGACCTGGGTCTCGGCGGAGGAGGGAAAATCTCGGGCATCAACATTTTTGTACGGGTATGCCAGATTTACTTTCTACTTGGAATTTGGAATGGTGATAATCCGGAGATTCACCTTCACAAGTGAAAAGGAAATCAATCCTTTTTTCTAACTTTTCAAATTGCATTAATATTAAGAAAAGAGACAAATTTGTTTTTTCTAGAATGCCGTAGGAGGCGTTTTTGTTTGTTTGCCATAAAAGGCGATTTTGCCGTGAAAGACGATTTTACAAAACTCATCAAATGTGAAAGACAAGAATTGTGATTTCTTTTTGTCTCTTTAAGAAATACAAACTACAATAGAAAAGTAAGAAAAGGGATCTAACTTCTCAGGAGATTGTGGGGACACGTTGAGATCGACGGTCGCAAGTCATGTATGGACTTCGCCATCGTCCTTCAAATGAGAATATGTGATGCTTTGATTCTTTGGCTTGGCTCCTAACCTCAGTTTTTTAAAGGACAAGGACCAAGAGAAGGTCCTAGATCCAATGAAAAACCGAGTAAACGGGCTGAAAAGCTGCGTTTAGGCCATGTTGGAGAAGGAGGTGACCTTGGAGGGGTGGCCCCCAAAGGGACGTTGATCACCTTGTGGTGTTCTTTGCAGCAAAGCAGCAGGACTTCGTCTGGATTTCTTTGGGAGAAGTGCAGAATTTCAAGTCGATAGATGTCCATTTGCCGATAGATGTGTCGATGATCGATTCTCTTGGAAATGGATCTCCTTTTATAGGCTTTTGGTAGCCATGGGGTGGTTATGGGCATTGATAGCCATGATGAGAGCATTGATGAGGAGTTACAAATTGATTTTGTGACTCCTTTTTCATGGCTTGTGATTGGCCGATGAAGGTAGTGGGCTTTTAATTGCCTTTATGCTTCATGATGATGGGAGTTTCATGGGTTTAATGCCATGATTGCTTGGATTTATAACTCCTATATGCTTGAATCTGATTGGGCCGTCCAAAATAATGAGTTAATGACCGCATTAAGTTGTCATAAACGGGTCAATTAACGTCATTAAGTGTTCGCCAAGGCATGTGAAGAGTCGCGGGCCGGGCTGCGTCTTTTGAGATTCTTCTTGCGATCATCACAGGTGGATCCATGCATTGTTTGATGTCGGATTGTGATGCAATTTCAGACATTGGTTGATGTTGGTGGGCCGGTGACATCTGTCTTGTCGATTTCACGATCGGTCGGACAGAAAGTGTACTTTATTGGTCAGCCGGTTGGCGATCTTGGAGCGATCGGTGATGATTTCATGCTTTCGACGGCGGATCCGAGATGTCGGTGAAGATCAGTTGTTTTCAAGCATCAAACATTGGATTTTCAGAAAATCACAGAGGCAGGAACACCCGAAACACGAAAAGAATCGAAAAACGGACGTTTTGGTGCAAAATCCGGCGACCCGGATTTGCAGGGTCGCAGGAGACCTTGGGCCAGGGTCGCCGGCGACCTTGGTCCAGGGTCGCCGGCGACCATAGGGCTTTGGCCCGTTTGGTCGCCGAGCATCGTTTTCGGCTGTTTTTTCATCTTTTTCGTTCATTCTTTCTTATGTATTTTTCTTGACATTTTTCCTCAGTTGTTGACTTGATTTTCTTGGAGAAATCTTGACGAGAACCCGTGCGAAATCGGAGCACAAAGTTTCCCATTTTTCGGGAAAGCCGACGACTTTGTAGCCGATTTTCTGTCAAAAGTCGAAACTAGGTCAAACGATGTCGGAATGACCTGAAAATTGAGGTGAAGCTTCTTGAGCAGTGGATAGGACTAACCATGAGCTTTTATTTGAGTCTTGAAGCCGTTTGGGGTCCCATCGATGCTTGACTTGATTTTCCTGCGGGGAAAATGCCGAGCTTTGATATGTGGTCAAACGATGTCCGATTGACCTGAAATTTGACGGGGAGCCTATTAGAGTCATTTTGAGACGTTCCATCAGGTCCGTTTTGGATGTCATGGTCCCGGGTTGCTCTGCCGCCGGTAGGCTTGATTTTCTCTCGGAGCATCGAAACCTGGTCAAACGTTGTCGGAATGACCTGAAATTCGATGTGCAGCCTTTTGGAGGCATGTTGAAGCCACTCATGTACTTTGTTTGATGAGTGATGGCTTCTGTGGTTCCCGCCGCCGGGAGGCTTGATTTTGCTGCTCGAGCGTTGATGGAGGGTCAAACATTGTCGGTTTGACTTGAAATTTGGCATGGAGCCCTTTGAAGACATTCTGAAGTCATCCGTAGGCTCTGATCGAAGTTTTGGTGTCTTCGATGATGTCGCCGCCGGGAGCGCTTGTTTAGCTATCGGAGCAGTGAAGTTAGGCCAAACGATGTCGGAATGGCCCGAAACCTCAGGTGTACCCCTCTTTTGGCTATCTTGAAGGATCTTTCAGTTTCTGTCTGATTCTAACAAAATCTGATGCTTGAAGTAACCTTGCTTGTTTTGTAGCAGGATGCAGCTTCAGGAGGCTTTTTGATGTTGAAGAGACGTAGTGAAGTTTTTGGTGTCAACAAATGGCCCCTCGAGGTACAACGACAAGTAGCTTTTTGGAGTCGATGTGCCTCGAAGAGAAACTTGGAGGAGAGATTCCAACTTGACCAAGAGTCTTGAGCATTTTTTTTTTTTTTGAATAGCCTTCTAAGTTTCCAGGGGATTTTATGGTAGTGAGAGGGATCACATACCATCTCAAGGAAAAGTTTTGAAAATGACATGGGGTGTTTGGATTTTGGTTTTTGACCTTGTGACCTAACAAGCTGTATGTGGCAGGTTAAGGGGTCCGGGTTTGATTTTGATTTTGACCTTGTGACCCAACAAGCCGTATGTGGCAAGTTGGGGGGTCAGATTTGGGTTTTTGGTGTTGGTTTGTTTTGGATTTTGATTTTGGTTTTGGTCTTGTGACCTAACAAGCTGTATGTGGCAAGCTAGGGGATCGGAATTTGGTTTTGTGAAATGTCAATTTCAAGATTTTGGCTCAATTTTGGTTCATGAGGTTGGATGGTTTGATTTTTGGAAACTCATGAGGCTTTCTTTTTTTTTTTTTTTTTTTTTTAATGGTCCCATCAACTCAAAAGAGGCATGGGACTTTTTTGCTCTTTTTTCTTTTCTTTTTTTTTGCTCTTGGTAAGAGGAATATTTTGACTAAAAGCCACTTTTAGTGCCTAGGTGGTCAAACCTGGCTCATATGGGCTAACCCATGGGACCTTAGGCTTTGAAGATGGCTTAGATCTCACATAGTGTCATATTTGTAGAGAATATCTAAAAATATCTTTTTGGTGTAGAGAATATTTAAAAATATCCTTACTTGGAGAGAATTTCTCAAGTTTCCTTTTTGTGGAAAGATTTTCTCAAAATATCTCTCTTTTTGGGAAAGTAGCTAAGTTTTAGTACTTACCTCTTTTCTTTCTCCTTGTTTCCTCTTTTGGCTTGCTCTCTTCTATAAAAGCAAGAGGGTTGTTTTTTTTGCTCCATTGCTTTCTTTTTACAAGAAATCTTCAAGAGTGCTCTCCAAGATAAGTATTGCTTTTGCTCCAAGGGCTCCAAGCTTTTTTTCTTCTTCTCCATCAATGGCTTTAAGTAAGTTTTCTTCCTCCACAAGAATCTCCATTGTAGAAGTAGCTTCTTCATTTTTTTTTCTTCTCTTCTTCTTTTTCTTTTCTTTTTTTTTCAAGCACGTTTTCCTTTTTTTTTCGTGCTTCTTCTTTTTTTTTTCTTTTCTTTCAAGCACGTTTTCCTTTTTTTTTCTCGTGCTTCTTCTTCATTTTTTTTTCTTTTTCTTTTCTTTTCATGGTTTTCCCTTTTTTTTCTTACCGTGTATATTTTTTCACACGCTGACTTCTTTTTTTTTGTCAGCGATTTTTCCCTTTTTTTTTCACGCTGATGGTTTTTTTTTGTCAGCATTTTTTTGTTTTTTTTTTTTCTGCCGTTTGTTTTTTTTTTTCTTCTGTTTTTCTTGGCTGTACGGACAGCCTGCCTCGTGGCAGTGGGCCAGAAATTTTTTTTTTTTTTTTTTTGAGATTTTTTTTTCTCTTTTTTTTTTCTTTTCTTTGTTTGCTCACCATGATAATGAGGCTATGCAATTTCAATATGTATGCATTTTTTTTTGATGCATCAAGATAGAAGGCTAGAGTCTCTAGGTCAAGCCAACATGATTTTTGACTTGGACAAAGTTTGATTGGTTTTGACCAAATTGGGTTGGAATTGGTCAAACTTTGGTCAAGGTTTTCCTAGCATCTAATGCATGATGATATTTTTTCGATGCATGATTTTTGGTAAATTGACTTGACAGCATGATGATGCATACGTGAAAATCTTTTGCAAGTATTGGGATTTGAGCTCGCAGCGATGTTGAGCTCTTTCTTGGTCTTGCTGGATTTTGAGGAACTTTGCAATTTTTGGATTCTGAAGCTCGCAGCAATGTTGAGCTCTTTTCCAGATTTTGCGGAAGTTTGATGAGATTGGCTCGTTCTCGCAGCGATGTTGAGTTCGAACCTTCTTTGAGAATTCTCCACTGACTATGAGCTCGCAGCGATGTTGAGCTCATCTTCAGGCTTCCTGTCTTTTTCGAAGTATTTTCCTTTTCTTCGGAATTGCCCTGGAACCATGTCAAAATTTTGCTAGGATTTTTGTAGCAGAATTATGTCATTTTGATGTTGATTGATCTTTTCTCTTCCATCTTTTGCAGGTAGTTCTTCTAGAACGAACAAAGGTAAAGGTCCTGTTACTGACGCACCTCGTCGGTCTGCTAGATCTTCCAATGCGGCCGTTCAGCAGGCTTGGGAGAAGGTCCAGTTTGTTGAGAAGAACTTGGAAGAGTGCGATTCCCTCAATCGTGATGAGATGAGATAGCGATTGATCGCTCTCAAAGATGAGGAATTTTATAAGATCATGGTAAGCAGCCGTCATTGGGTTACGGACGATCAGAGCTTTGTGCTCAAGCCTACCTTCTTCTTCGGTGATGCAGTCCCCGACGACTTGACATACCAAAGGAGATGTTTTCAGTTCTCTTACACAGCAGATGGTTATGAGAGAACTATTTTCACCTGGTCGACTTTCGATCGGACCATCTCGATGCTGAGCCTTTCTCCCACGTGCCCTAAGAGGGAAGATCCTCCGAGCTAGGTGAAGAGGACCAGTGTGATCAAGACCGGGATTTTTGTTGGCGGCCCTTCCGGTTTTGCAGAGAAGCCACCTGTCCGTATGGACATGTTGATGCCAGCCAGTGGCTACCAAGGTTCTGATCATCCATTGGTTGATTTGAGACTGGTGGGCCTTGGTGTTTTTCGAGGTGACGGCAGCAATTGGGTGAAGCCTTTTTGACTTCGTGGCCGTTTCAGTGCTGATTCGAGCTGGGAGTCATGGACTGATCACACCTTGAGGATTGGCGAGGCCGTTCTTCGGGAGGCCGAGATTTTTGATGCGGTTCGCGCTTTTCGGCAAACCGTAGTTTTCTCCGATGAGGCTTTCATGGCCATGCTGGAGTCATTCCTTCCACAAACCAACACCTTCATTGTGACGAATGGTGAAATTGGTTTTTCTTTAAAGGAACTGAGCGCCATCACCGGATTGCCTATCCTCGGCAAACTCTATGAAGAGTTTATGCCTATTGACAGCGTCCTTGAGGAGCAGTTTGAGGAGTTCAGGCTTGTATACTTTCAGCTCGTCGCCTTCTATAATTTTTTGAAGGAGAAGGAGGGCTCGAAAGTTAGATGCAGCAGTTGGAGAAGTTACAGCTCCAACTTTTTTGACAACGGGGAGTCTTCTGATGGCATGGCCCAGGATGTTAGGGCTAAAGCATCAAATTTGAAGAAGATCGCTGCTATGCGAGAAGATTTAGAGAAGTTCTTCGCAAGCACAGATGCCATTTGTCCTGACATTGCGTTGCGGAGAGATCTCGCTATTTACCTCACTTATTGGTTAGGTGAGGCTGTTTTTGCTGGAGGAGATGGAACGCACATTAGGCCGCACTGTATTTTTCCGGCTTGTCAGATGGCGTTTGGAGAGCGGCTGGCTTTGATACCTGCTCTTTACTCCTATTTGTGTACCGAACTTCAGGCTGCTGCTTTCCTGGTTCGGCTTGGGCTTCCCATGAACAGGGTATTTTCTGCCCACATCTTCTATTCGTGGTATGTATACCACTGTCCTAGCTTCCATCATTTGGGAGTTGCACATGACGAAGATCCTTTTATGATTCGTTTGGCTAGAGGGACAGCCGTTCCCGAATCACTTTTGTCTGCCTGTTTGAGGATCCGACGATTTAGGGACGTCGAGATTGGGCAGTCTTCGGTGAAGCTTTCTCCGGGTTTGCGGAAGAAGGCTTTTGACTTTGGTGTCTCCCGTGATTCGACCAGGGTAGGGTCGGGAAGACACTATGCTTTGACAGATGCGGAGAAGAGATGGCTCTTCAACATACGGGTTGGTACGATGGTGTACCGCAGACATCTTTTCATCGATATCCAGCCGTATGTCCCTTCGCGTTTTGCATTGCAGCTTGGCTTCTCTCAAGGCGTTATTGGAGCGCCTTCGAGCATGGTGAAGCGTTTTGGAGGTTTGCAGGATGGGAGAAATGCATGGGCTTTTTACAGTGCAGAGGACACTACCGCCATGATTTCCTATCCTGAGCTGCCCACTTTCCGGATTGCTGGCTTCACAAAGTGGTTTGTGGAGAGCTTCTCAGTGTACCGGGGGCTTTCCAAGAAAGAGCTCGATATCAAGCAGTCTCCTGGGAAGGGTCTAGGCAGATCAGATGGTGTCCGTCGGAAGGAAGTTTTGGCCTTCCTTTCTGGAGAGAAGTATAAGATAGGCTTTCTCAATAAGCAGGACATCATCAGATCAGGAGCTGCACAAGGAATTCCTGGTGAGGTCTTGAGACTGCTAGAGGAGGAGGAGGCTGAGATCGATGCTATGATACAGGCAGAGCATACAAAGGCTTCCATGGAGTCTACTGAGAAGAGTAGACCATCCAGTGAGGACTCTAATGAGAGGCCTAATGTTGATAGTGGGGCAGGATTGTCAAGCAGATTGACCCGCCGAAGCAAGAGGAAGAGAGGACAGCGTCGTAACATTAAACGACATGATAGTCCTTCTGATATTGAAGTTCCTCTCACCATTGTTGAGGAGGTGTCTGAGGATGCTGACGAGCCTCCGGAGAAAAGAAGCAGAGAAGAGGAGACAGCTGGTATGATCCTCTTTCTTTCTTTTGTTTCTTCTTTCACTTGTAAGAGATTTTTTTGTTTTTAATCCGCTGCTTTCTTTCTTTTGGCAGAGGATGATGACCTGGTGATGCCCGAGGTTCCGGCCGATGAGGCAATAACGGATCCAGTCGTGGCATCTGAGGAAGAGCCCAGGGACTCTGGAGTGGTTCCAGAACCTTCACCTGGTATGATTGCTTTGGCTTCTTTTTTTCTTCTTTTTTGTTTGTGCTGGTCATTTGCTAACATGTAGCTTTTGTTTTCTTGTTAGCTGACTTGCCAGAGGATTCCGACGATCTTGAGCCATCCATGAACGCAACCTTTGACGATGCTTCGGATGAGCTCAAAGAGGCAGAGAGTACTTCGCCGGTCGTTGTAGCAGGTATTTTTGCAATAATAATCTTGATATATTTTTGGCAAGATTATATTCATACCTTTTTGTCTTTTTCCTTGACAGATTGTGGAGCAGCAGGAGAGATTCCTCCGTTTTCTTTAGAGCCATAACAGGGGATACCTGTGGCTGATGCAGAAGTAGGGGCTTCTTCCACTTTCAATGAGTCAGCTTCTTCCGTTGGAAAGAGTTTATTGATTACTCTTCCAATGGAGCATGACATGGGCAGTCGGGCACCAGAGCATGGCGAATCCTTATCTGCACCGCACCTTCAATATGCAAGGAAGGTGTTGAAGACTGTTTTGAGCTCATGGGTTGAGACTCTCTTCAGGTCATTTGGAAGCTGGTTTTGGCATGATCAAGCATGTGCAGGACATCCTTGCTGATAGCAAAGAAGTCGGTCTGGAGATCGCAAGCGCCAAGGATTTTGTTGAGGAGATCGTCACCTTGGGGAACAAATGGACTGAGACCAAGAGTTTCCCAGATGGTGACTTCTTTGATGAGATGTTCATAAAACCTTCCAGTAGAGTCAAAGCTAAGCTCACTAAGGTCACGAAGACTCGGAGGCAGATCGTTCGGGAGAAGAACGTTACCGAGTTATCCATCATGGGGCCGAAGCAAGACTTGGACCGCCTTGATAAGGAGGTTGTCGAGGCTAGGCAGCGTCTTGAGCTTTTAGAGGAAGAAGCTGCTGCCAAATGGACCGCCATTGTGGAGGCTTGTGACAAGGAGGGGACTCTCATTCGACAGGTTGAGGATGCTGAAGGTAATGTCCGGAGGAAGACTCAGGAGCATGAGCAGTGGCAGGTCCTCTGGGAAGAAGTTCCTCGTGCTGCAGATGGGTCACGGCATTCTGCCGCGTTTTATGGGGACATTTTGAAGAAGCGTGGCCTAAAAACTTTGGAAGTTAAGGCCAAGGGTCTGCTTGAGGAGTTGAACCTTTGGTTGAAGATCATGTCGGATTGAGCTCCTGAGTTGTAACAAACTCTTTTTCCTTCTTCTTTTTTTTTTGGTACCTCCATGTATAAACAGTTTTGGTACTATATTTTTGTATCCCCTTCCTTTCACTTAAATCATTTTTTTTTATGAAAACAAATTTGAGCAAAAGTTGATGGGAATGTTTGTTTTGATTTTGATCAAAAGGTTGTCATTTTGTGAAAATCTTTTGTCAAAGGGCTGTTTTGGTCATGAAAGCCAGTTTTTGTGGCGAAAATCCCGATTTTTTGATGGCTTGAAAACCAAATTTTGGGTGGCATGAAAGCCTAATTTTGTTTGTGGCGTGGGGGCCAAAAATTTTGAGATGGCATTAGAGCCAATTTTTTTTTTTTGAATAGCGTGAAAGCCGATTTTTTGGAATGGCATAGGAGCCGAGTTTTGTTTTGTTTGTGGCGTGAGAGCCAAAGTTTTTGTATGGCATGAAAGCCGATTTTGGCGTTTATAGCCGACTTTTGGCGTTTATAGCTGATTTTTGGCGTTTATAGCCGGATTTGGCGTTTATAGCCGGATTTTGGCGTTTATAGCCGAGTTTTTTGAAAACAAAGTTTTGTTTTATTGGCGTGAAAGCCAATTTTGGCGTTTATAGCCGAATTTTGGCGTTTATAGCCGAGTTTTGGCGTATATAGCCGTTTTTTGGCGTTTATAGCCGAGTTTTGGCGTTTATAGCCGGATTTGGCATTTATAGCCGAGTTTTGACATTTATAGCCGAACTTTGGCATTTATAGCCGAATTTTGACGTTTATAGCCGAATTTGGTTTTCAAAATGCAGGTATCGACTAAATGTCGCCTCCCCGCTGAATGGTCTTGCAAGTATCGATGGAATGTCGCTTCCTTGCTCATTCTGTTTGCGAGTATTGATGGAATGTCACTTCCTCGCGGGCTGGGTTTTGCGAGTATCGATGGAATGTCGCTTCCTCGCGAATTGGAGTGCAAGTATCGACAAAGCGTCGCTTCCCTGCTTTTCTCAAAACTTGATGGAACGCGCTCCTGCCGAGGGTGCTACCGGGGTCGGCGAACGTGGGAGTCCGTCGGGTCCGGCCCTTTCGCGCCCGGGGGGCTGAAGCGTGCATCAACATTTCTTTGTGTGGGTGTGCCAGATTTTCTATTTTACTTGGAATTGCAAGTGGTGATCCGGAGATCGACCTTCGCAAGTAAAAAGGAAATCAACTTCTTTCAAGTTTTCCATTGCACAAATATTTAAGAAAAGAGACATTTTCTTGGTTTGCCGTGAAAGGCGATTTTGTTTGGCATTTATAGCCGATTTTGGCGTTTATAGCCAATTTACAATTCTCATCAATAATGAAAGACAAGAGTTGTGATTTTTGTCTCTTTTAGAAAAATACAAACTACAATGGAAAGCAAGAAAAGGAGGATCTAACTTTTCAGGAGATTGTGGGGGACTCGTTCAGATTGACGGTCGCAAGCCATGTATGGGCTTCGCCCTCATCCATGCAGATGAGAACAGAGGATGCTCTTGATTCGCTTGGCTTGGCTATAACCTCAGGTTTTTAGAGGACAAAGACCAAGAGAAGGTCCTATGTCCAATAAAAAGCTAAGTAGACAGGCTGAAAAGCCACGTCTAAGCCATTGGAGGCAGCGGGAGAAGGCAAGGACCTTGGGGGGGAGTACCCCCCAAGGGACTTTTTGTCACCTTGTAGTGGTGCTTGATGTAGAATTTCTACAGAATTTTCTCTCTTTCTCTAGACTCTGTCTGTCTGGAATTCGGGATTCTCTGCACCTTTTGATTTTCGATCTTCGGTTTTCCGTTCGTCCTTTTCCGATCCCTTTCTTCTTGGAAAGCTCTCCTATTTATAGGCTCTTGGTAGCCATTAGGAGAGTTTATGGGGTTTAATGGCTTTAATGGGAGGAGTTACAAGATTTATTTCTTGATTTTATAACTCCTTTTTCCTTGAATCTGATTGGCCGATGGAGATTAAGGGCTTTTAATCACCTTAATTACCATAATGGGAGGAGTTTCATGGGTTAAATGCCATGAATCAATTGACTTGTAACTCCCAAATGCTTGCTTCTGATTGGGCCGTCCAATAGAATGAGTTAATGACTGCCATAAAGCTAGCCAATTAACCACATTAATTGGTCGCCGAGCAGTCGAAGAGTCGCGGGCCGTGCCGTGTCTTCTGGAATTCTTCTGGCGATGATCATCGATGGATCTTCATGCTGATTGACATCGGATGAACATGTAACTTCAGACATTGATAGCTAAGAGCGGGCCGGTGACATCTGTCCTGTCGATTTTTCGATCGATCGGGCGGAAAGCACACTTTTTTGGTCGACCGGTTGGCGATCAATGTTGATTTTGATACTTTTGGAGGTTGACCGTGATTTTGACGGATATCGGAGGATTTGGCGCCTCAAAAGTATGAATGTTGGAAAGTCCCAGGGGTTGGAAGCTTCGAATCGCGAAAAACAACGGAAAACGGAGCTCCCGGGGCGAAACCGGAGATTCCGGGCTTCCAGGGTTGCGGGGGTCTGCGACCCTGGGGGAATTTTCCCCTTCGGAGCCCGTTTTGCGGTCGTTTTGAGGTCTTTTTCCTTCGTTTTTTCTTCTGTATTTTTCTTTGACATTTTTGCTCATTTGTTGGCCTTATTCCCTTGTAGAAAAATTGATGAGAATCCTTGCAATTTGGGTTTCAAAGTTTCCAATTTTCCAGGAAAGCCGAAGACTTTGTCGCGCAGGGTTGCTGATTTTCCGCCAGAAGCTGAAACTTGGTCAAACGATGTCGGAATGACCTGAAATTTGAGGTGAAGCCTCCTGAGAAATAAATAAGACCAACCATAGGCTTTTGTTTGAGTTTTGAAGCCGTTTGGGGTCCCGTCGCCAGTAGACTTGATTTTACCGCGAGGGAGATGCCGCGCGTTGATGTGCGGTCAAACGATGTCCGATTGACCTGAAATTTGACAGGGAACCTATTGGAGTCATTTTGAGATGATCCACAGGCTCTGTCTTGGAAACCATGGTCCCGGGGAGCTCCGCCGCCGGTAGGCTTGATTTTCTTTCGGAGCATCGAAACCTGGTCAAACGTTGTCGGAATGACCTGAAATTCGACGTGCAGCCTTTTGGAAGCATGTTGAAGCCACTCATGCACTTGGTTTGATGAGCGAAGGCTTCGGTGGTTCCCGCCGCCGGGAGGCTTGATTTTGCTGCTCGAGCATTGATGGAGGGTCAAACGTTGTCGGTTTGACTTGAAATTTGGCATGGAGCCCTTTTGAGACATGCTGGAGTCATCCGTAGGCTCTGATCAAAGTTTTGACGTCTTCGATGATGTCGCCGCCGGGAGCGCCAATTTAGCTGTCGGAGAAGCGAAGTTAGGCCAAATGATTCTGAAATGTCCCGAAACTCCTTGTGTACTCCTCCCTTGGCTGTCTTAAAGGATCTTGCAGTTTTTGTTTGATTCTGACAAGATTTGATTTTTTGGAGAAGTTGCATTGCCTATTTTGGTAGGATGCGGCTTCATGTGGCTTGAAGAGGCAAAGTGACATTTTTAGTGCCAACAAATGCCCCCTGAGGTACAACAACGAGTTGCTTAACCTTTGTAGTCGATGTGCCTCGAAGAGAATCTTGAAGGAGAGTCTATGTCTTGACCAAGAGTCTTTGAGCATTTTTTTTTTTTTTTTGTAGAGTGGCCTTTTGAGCTTCCGGGGGAATTTTATGGTAGTGAAAGGAATCACACACCATCTCGAGGCAAAGTTTTGAAGATGACATCAGGGATGTGGATTTGGGTTTTTGTTTTCGACCTTATGACCTAACAAGCTGTATGTGGCAGGTTACGGGGTCGGGTTTTGGTTTTGACCTTGTGACCCAACAAGCTGTATGTGGCAAGTTGGGGGATCATGATTTGGTTTTTGGTTTTGGTCTTGTGACCTAACAAGCTGTATGTGGCAGGTTAGGGGACCAGGATTTGATTTTTGGTTTTGGTCTTGTGACCTAACAAGCTGTATGTGGCAGGTTAGGGGACCAGGATTTGATTTTTGGTGAAATGTCAATTTCAAGATTTTTGCTCAATTTGGTATATGAGGCTGGATGGTTTGATTTTTGGAAGCTCATGGGGCTCGCAATTCTTCTTCTTCTTTTTTTTTTTTTTTGCCTGCGACTTGATTTGCTAACATTTTTCTTGTCAGCTGACTTGCCACAGGATTTCGATGACTTTGAACCATCAATGGACGCAAATGTTGATGATGCTTCCGATGAGTTCATGGAGGAAGAGAGTGTTCCGCCAGTCGTCGAAGAAGGTACTTTGTAGTGATGACCCTGATGATTTTTTTTAAACAGGATCATATTCATACCTTTTTGTGTTTCATTTGCAGGTTTTGAAGTGACAGAAGAGAGTCCATCGCTTTCTTCAGAACCAGAGCAAGGGATGCCAGAGGTCGATCCGGAGGTAGAGACTCCTACAACCAGTTCTGACGCGATAGAGGAGATACCTCGTGCTGAGATTCCTTCTCCAGTGGCTCCAAGTGGAAAGAGTTCTTTTGTTACTCTTCTGTAAGACCCCGACCCTCAATTTTTGGGTTTAGTATTGTCTTAATTGTGATTTAGCTTTTTAAACAAGATTAGAGATGACTTGACTTTGTTTTTGAGTTTGAATAGATTTTTCATAACTTTTGAGAGTTTTAAAAGACCATTGACTTTGTTTTGATCCGACCCTTGTAAATTGTATTTTTGTGAGAATTTATTATTGGTTTCTAAAAATTCCAAATTTTATTCCTTTTGACTCATTTTATTGTTATAAACAACTTTCATGTTTTGACCATCTTGATTTAATACTCAGAAATCGCGTTTTTCGAGAAAAAGGGCAAAAATGACAATTTTCACTAAATCTGTCCATGAATTTCGAAAATTTCAGAAATTGGGGAAAATATACTTTTTGGAAACTAGATTTTTCGACGATCGTTTTGTTCTTCTTCGTCGATTTCATCCGGGGTCCGCAAGACCAAGTTTTAATCGTTTCAAGTTCTACTGCATTGGGACCCACCCTCCAGACACTATAAAAGATCTCCTACTCTCTCTCCTCATTCTTCTTTCCCCATTTCCATTTTCCTGCAACGGTTGCCCTAGAGTGGAGTTGAGAAGCAAGTTTCTCTTGATCTTTTCCCTTGAAATCATCTCACAAGAAGACTCCAATCCCCGATTCGTTTCCACCATTCTCTTCCTCTCTTCTCAAGCTTCGATTGGACCCGTTTTTGAGCCAAATCCCCGACACTATTCATCATCTTCAAGCTCTCTTCTCCTTGTTCAGCTAGCTAAAGGTTAGGGCTCTTGTTCCTCTTTTCATTTGGTGTTCTTTTAGTTCATTTAGAACTTGTTTTCTATGTTTTCAAACCCCTTTTCGAAATGGGGCTTTGTAGTGACAAAAATGGTGATTTTTATGTGCTTTCTTTTGGGGCTTTTGTGTAGATTTCGTGGATCAACTCTTTGATTTGGATTTGTGAAAGTTTTGCTTGGCATTTGGACAAAGGCAAGTGATCTTTATGGGATTTCTCATATTTATTGTTTTATGTTTCATTATGGTTTCAATATTTTCATTAAGACATGTTTTCCTATGTTTAGTTCATAATGCAAGTCATGTTATACTCTTTCAGGTCATGAGTTTTGGCTTCTTCATTTGTTTTGTTAGCCATGATTTTGCAAGCTCTTAGAATCATGTTTGATCTTATTAGTTTTTATGATTTTATACTTGTAAATGCCTTGATGTTTCTCTTTGGAATGAATGGATTAATTGTGGATGGGTTGCCTTGAAAATGTATGAAATCATCCCTTGGAAAGCATGTAGGCTTGGGGAGTGCAGGTGGTGAAAGTGTGGAAGTGAAGAAGGGAAGGAAGTGTGAAAAGTTCTGAACTGAAATGCACTGCCCGAGTCCTGTCGGTCAGGTGTCGGTCAAGTTTCGGTTGACCGACAGGTCGACCGACACCAACCGAGGACCTGTCGGTTCAATTTCCAGAGAGCAACATTTTTGTCAGGTCATCCGTCGGTTCGCCTTCGGTCGACCGAGGATCTGTCGATTTGAATTCCAGAGAGCAACAATTCTGGGCTGGGATCTGTCGGTCAAGCCTTCGGTCGACCGACAGATCGACCTCGGTTAACCGATCGTTGACCGACAGTTACAAAAAGGACTGTTTTGAAGGACTTTTGCGAGAAGGAAAACTAGACTAGGTTTTAGACCTTTTTATTGACCTTGTGCACTTGGAATTCCAAAATGTACTATAACTTCTGGGGCACCAAACCTTATCAAAACTTCGACATTTGGGTTTCAACTCCACAAGGGTCAGTGAATGGTCTTAGCCTAAACTTGATAGATTTCGTGTTTGAACTTCCGTTCTGATGTTACGTACATCATCGTGTACTCGCCTTGAATTTCAAGTATAAGTTGTTTGAAGATTTGTTTCGAGAACCAAGAATCTTGTTTTGATACTTCGTGTTTCATCGTGTATTTGGCCGAATTTCAAGTATAAGCTTGTATTTAAGACGTGTTTCAAGAATCGTGTTTCAAGAAAGAAAAAGGGAATCATTTCTTCAGTTTGTTAAGCATTTATATTATGCTATCGTGCTAGCCTTGTCGTGACGTGTTTGACAAATGATTTCCCTCTTGTTTTGTCGTGCTCTCGAACGTGTATCGCCATGTTTTATGCATTCATGATATAAGTGATTACCACTGAGCTTGGACTGCCCTTTTAGCTTGATCCACTACCTGGGGGTCCTTAAACATGTGGACTGTCTGCAGACTAGTCGTGTCTTGAATTGACACATCGTGCGTGTTCGTGGTCCGGTTCCGCGGCCGGACACCCCGTCTACCTTGTGTGGCGTGGGATCGTGTTTATCGTGTTGTGCTTATCGTGCTTGTCGTGCGTGCTTACTCTTATCATCATGTATGATGGAGAAAGGATGGGCTCTTTGTGGATTTACTAATCATGATATTATAAGTATACATGCTAGTTTCGAAAACGTGAAATTGTTTCGTATATCGTGCATGCACTAATGATTTCTTGATAAGTATCATGTTCATGCATTGTTTTTAAATCTTGTAAATCTGTTCAAGTTCAATGAAGTGTTTTTAGTTCTTGTTTCCTTTAAACCTTGATTTTGTTTATGCTCTTGCCTATTTTGATCACCTGCCAGACCGTCGTGTCTGATATACTTCTGTTTTGGTGCTCTAGATAGCAGGTCCTTGTTTTGAGCTAGTTCGCGTGCAGAGGGCTGTTGAGCCACGAGTTTTGCAGTCTTGTAGTGTCAGCGATGTCATGTAGACGTCATGCTTGACTCCGGAGTTACGTTACACCATTGGGTAGTATTTGTTCTAGCTTGTTTTTGTGTACGGCTTTTGTTAGCCTGTTTCTTGGGAATTGTAATCAATGCACTTGTTAATTTGTAACTTGAATATGTTGGGTAATGATAAGCCTGTTGCTGTCAGCTCTGTATATCTTGATATTATGAATTGTTCCAGTCTGAATTTAAATATGTCTATGACAATCTTATGCTGACAGATCGAGTACGACACGGAACCCGATGGATACGGATTCCGGGTCGTAACGTCTTGTAGAGCTTCCGCGAAATATTTTGATGTGTTGTGAATTTTGTTATCCTCACACACGCGGATCCTGGGAGGGGAAATAACAAATTCTCCCCATGCTCGCGTCCCCGAGATCGGATCCCGGTTTTGGGGGCGCGACATCTTCCAATGGGACATGACATGAGCAGCCGATCAACGGAGAAGGGTGAATCTTCATCCAGTTCGTCTCTTCAATTTGCGAAGAAGGTGCTGGCTCGGGTTTTGAGTTCTTGGATCGAGACTCTCTTTTTTGGACACCTGGATGCCGGATTTGGCATGATCCCACATGTACAGGAGATTCTCACTGATACCGAAGAGGTTGGTCTGGATGTCACAGGTGCCAGGGCGATCGTTGATAGGATCATTGCACTGGGTGACAAGTGGTTTGAGACCATGGATTTCCCTGACGACCAATTCTTCAAGGAGATGTTCTTGGACCCTGCTGATAAGGCTAAGTCTGACCTGAATGAGGCTACACAAAGCAAGAAGCAGCTAGTTCGGGAGAAGAACTTGGAAGAGCTAGCCATCATCGGATTGAGGCATGACCTTAACGTCCTTGATAGGGAAGTTGAGGAGGCCAGGAAAGGTCTTGAGCATTTGAAGGCGCAAGTCGCTGCCAAGTGGGCTACTATAACAGAGGCTCGTGACAGGGAGAGTGCTCTGATTCGCAGGGTTGCAGATTGTAAGACCCCGACCCTCAATTTTTGGGTTTAGTATTGTCTTAATTGTGATTTAGCTTTTTAAACAAGATTTGAGATGACTTGACTTTGTTTTTGAGTTTGAATAGATTTTTCATAACTTTTGAGAGTTTTAAAAGACCATTGACTTTGTTTTGATCCGACCCTTGTAAATTGTATTTTTGTGAGAATTTATTATTGGTTTCAAAAAATTCCAAATTTTATTCCTTTTGACTCATTTTATTGTTATAAACAACTTTCATGTTTTGACCATCTTGATTTAATACTCAGAAATCGCGTTTTTCGAGAAAAAGGGCAAAAATGACAATTTTCACTAAATCTGTCCATGAATTTCGAAAATTCCAGAAATTGGGGAAAATATACTTTTTGAAAACTAGATTTTTCGACGATCGTTTTGTTCTTCTTCGTCGATTTCATCCGGGGTCCGCAAGACCAAGTTTTAATCGTTTCAAGTTCTACTGCATTGGGACCCACCCTCCAGACACTATATAAACCTTCCTCTTCTTCTCTCCCCATTTCCATTTTCCTGCAACCGGTCCTTGCCTTGCCCTAGAGTGGAGAGGAGAGAAAGCCTTTTTCCTCTTGGTCTTTTCCCTTGGATCTTCCATCAAGAGAGCTCCAATCTCAAATCCGACTCCGCCATTTTCTTCCTCTCTTCGCAAGCTTCTATTGGACCCGTTTTTGAGCCAAATCCCCGACACTATTCATCGTCTTCAACCTCCATTCTTCTTGTTTGGCTAGCAAAAGGTTAGGGCTCTTGTTCCTCTTTTCATTTGGTGTTCTTTTAGTTCATTTAGAACTTGTTTTCTATGTTTTCAAACCCATTTTCGAAATGGGGCTTTGTAGTGACAAAAATGGTGATTTTTATGTGCTTTCTTTTGGGGCTTTTGTGTAGATTTCGTGGATCAACTCTTTGATTTGGATTTGTGAAAGTTTTGCTTGGCATTTGGACAAAGGCAAGTGATCTCTATAGGATTTCTTATGTATATTGCTCATGTTTGCATTAGGGTTTCAATCTTTCATTAAGACATGTTTTCCATGTTTAATCTCATAATGCAAGTCATGTGCATGCTCTTTCAAGTCATGGGTTTTAGCTTCCTCATTTGTCTTGTTAGCAATGATTTTGTAAGTTCTTGGAATCTTGTTTGATCTTGTTAGCTTTATGATTTTATACCTTAAAATGTCTTGATGTTTTCTCTTTGGAATGAATGGACAAATTGTGGATGGAATGCTCTTTAATGTGTGTAATGAATCCCTTGGAAAGCATGGAGGCTTGGGGAGTGCAGGTGGTAAAAATGTAGAAGTGAAGAAGGGAAGAAGTTGTGAAAAATCTGTACAGAAATGCACTGCCCGAGTCCTGTCGGTCAGCTGTCGGTCAAGTTTCGGTTGACCGACAGGTCGACCGACACCAACCGAGGACCTGTCGGTTCAATTTCCAGAGAGCAACATTTTTGTCAGGTCATCCGTCGGTTCGCCTTCGGTCGACCGAGGATCTGTCGGTTTGAATTCCAGAGAGCAACAATTCTGGGCTGGGATCTGTCGGTCAAGCCTTCGGTCGACCGACAGATCGACCTCGGTTAACCGACGGTTAACCGATCGTTGACCGACAGTTACAAAAAGAACTGTTTTGAAGGACTTTTGCGAGAAGGAAAACTAGACTAGGTTTTAGACCCTTTTTGTTGACTTTGTGCACTTGGAATTCCAAAATGTACTATAACTTCTGGGGCACCAAACCTTATCAAAACTCCGACATTTGGGTTTCAACTCCACAAGGGTCAATGAATGGTCTTAGCCTAAACTTGATAGATTTCGTGTTTGAACTTCTGTTTTGATGTTACGTACATCCTCGTGTTCTCGTTTGGTTTCAAGTACAAGTTTGTTTGAAGATTTGTTTCAAGAACCAAGAATCTTGTTTTGATACTTCGTGTTTCATCGTGTATTTGCCCGAATTTCAAGTATAAGCTTGTATTTAAGACGTGTTTCAAGAATCGTGTTTCAAGAAAGAAAAAGGGGAATCATTTCTTCAATTTGTTAAGCATTTATATTATGCTATCGTGCTAGCTGTGAGAACTTGGTCCGGGCGGCACCCTTAACCACGGGGCGGAGCGTGTCAACCACGGGCTTCAAACGGTGAGTCTCCGTTAGCCGCATCAGAAATATCCAAGTCCTGACCCTGGGCTTATAAGTCAAACCCCGTATTACTTAGTATGAGGCCTTTTAAAACCGTGCGGCCCTAGAAACCGTAAGAACTCCGTAGTTAAGCGTGCTCGGGCGGGAGCAGTACTAGGATGGGTGACCTCCTGGGAAGTCCCCACGCGTGCACGTGGGCCAAAGCTGACAATTTCATGCTGAGTTGGGCGGGGCTATGACACTAGCCTTGTCGTGACGTGTTTGACAAATGATTTCCCTCTTGTTTTGTCGTGCTCTCGAACGTGTATCGCCATGTTTTATGCATTCATGATATAAGTGATTTCACTGAGCTTGGACCGCCCTTTTAGCTTGATCCACTACCTGGGGGTCCTTAAACTCGTGGACTGTCTGCAGACTAGTCGTGTCTTGAATTGACACATCGTGCGTGTTCGTGGTCCGGTTCCGCGGCCGGACACCCCGTCTACCTTGTGTGGCGTGGGATCGTGTTTCTTGTTGTGCTTGTCTTGCGTGCTTACTCTTATCATCATGTATGATGGAGAAAGGATGGGCTCTTTGTGGATTTACTAATCATGATATTATATGTATTCATGTCTTGTTTCGTATATCGTGCATGCACTAATGATTTCTTGATAAGTATCTTGTACATGCATTGTTTTTAAATCTGGTACACTTGTTTCAAGTTCAATGAAGTGTTTTTAGTTCTTGTTTCCTTTAAACTTCGATTTTGTTTATGCTCTTGCCTATATTGATCACCTGCCAGACCGTCGTGTCTGATATACTTCTATTTTGGTGCTCTAGATAGCAGGTCCTTGTTTGATCTAGTTCGCGTGCAGAGGGCTGTTGAGCCACGAGTTTCGCAGCTTGTTGTGTCAGCGATGTCATGTAGACGTCATGCTTGACTCCGGAGTTACGTTACACCATTGGGTAGTATTTGTTCTAGCTTGTTATTGTGTACGGCTTTTGTTAGCCTGTTTCTTGGGAATTGTAATTAATGCACTTGTTAATTTGTAACTTGAATATGTTGGGTAATGATAAGCCTGTTACTGTCAGCTCTGTATATCTTGATATTATGAATGGTTCCAGTCTGAATTTAAATATGTCTATGACAATCTTGTGCTGACAGATCGAGTACGACACGGAACCCGATGGATACGGATTCCGGGTCGTAACGTCTTGTAGAGCTTCCGCGAAATATTTTGATGTGTTGTGAATTTTGTTATCCTCACACACGCGGATCCTGGGAGGGGAAATACAAATTCTTCCCCATGCTCGCGTCCCCGAGATCGGATCCCGGTTTTGGGGGCGCGACACAGATGCCGGTCAAGTTCTCGAGAGGAGGACTCTAGAAAACGAACAATGGCAAACTGCTGGGGAAAAGCTTCCCGGTGTAAAAGAAGGGTTACGGTATTCGCCAGCATCTCATGGCAAGTTCCTGAAGAAGCGTGCCTTGGAAACTCTGACGGCTGAGGCCAAAAGTTTGCTTGAGGAGCTGAAGCTTTGGCTGGAGACCATTTTTGGCTGAGCTCCTGATTTTTTTTTTTTGTAGCAGAAACTACTCTTCTTTCTTTTGGTACCACATGTATATAATTTTTTTTTGGTACTTTTTTTTGCAGTGCTTGTGAACACTTTTTTTTTTGGTACCACATGTATTTTTGGTACTCTTTGCAAGTACTCATTCTACAAGAGTTACTTTTTTTTTTTTTTTGTTTTCCCTACGCTCACTTAAATCTTTTTGTGATGAAAGTAATTGCTAAATGGGATTTGATCAAAAGCTTTGTCATTTTGTGAAAAATCTTTTGTCAAATGATTGTTTTGGTAGGGGAAACGAATTTGGCATGAAAGCCGGATTTTTGTGGCATTTACAGCCAGTTTGGTGGCATTGATAGCCAATTTGTGGCATTTATAGCCGGTTTGGTGGCATTGATAGCCGGTTTTTTTGAAAGCCAAGTTTTGGTTTGTCGGCGTGAAAGCCAATTTTTTGTGGCATTGATAGCCGGTTTGTGGCATTTATAGCCGGTTTTGACATGAGAGTCAGGTTTTTTTTTTTGTGTGGCATTTATAGCCGATTCGGTGGCATTGATAGCCGGTTTTGGCAAAAGAGCCAGGTTTTTGGTTTTCAAAAATGCAAGTATCGATTCAGAGTCGCCTCCCTGCTGAATGGTCTTGAAAGTATCGATGGAATGTCTCATCCTTGCTCATTCGGTTGCGAGTATCGATGGAATTTCGCCTCCTCGCGGATTTGGGTGCAAGTATCGATGGAATGTCGCATCCTTGCTTTTCAAAAATTTTGTTTTGCGGGTACTGACTTGATGTTGTTTTCCCCTTGATTTTTGAAATTTGCGGTTTTCTCGAACCTTTGGGTTGTGGATATCAAAACATTGCATCTCCATGATTTTTAGGTTTTTTCGAACCTTTTTTTTTGAAATTTGGGTTGTGGATATCAACCGATATGTTGCGTCTCCACAGTTTTTTTTTGTTTGGGTTTGCAAGTATTGACGAAATGTCGCTTCCCTGCGAGTTTGGAAGTGTTGAACGTGGTTCGTATTCTTCCGATGGGTGCGAGTATCGACTAAGCGTCGCTTCCCCGTGGTTTTTTTTTGAAAAACCATTTTTTTTGTTTAAAGACACGAGGGTCGTAAATTTTGACCTAAAACCATTTGGCGGTAAAAGGCAGGGTGGACTAGGGTGGAAATCCTTGAATCCGGATTTTCATTTCAAACCATGAATTTTGGGTTCAAGGATCGAAAATTTTGGTCAAGTCAGGGAGGGGCTCCTAAACTTGGATTTTTTTTTTGAACAATGAAACGATGAAAGTAAGCATTGTTTTTTGAGTTTCTTTAGAAATTTCGACATTTTGATATGAAAATTCTAAAGGAGTGGGTTTGATGAGCAAGTACCTGAAAATAGGCTTTTGCTGTGCAGGCATTGCTCTTACCCAGTTGGGTAAGTCTTCAAGGGTAGTACCGCTTTAAGAACTTGCCATTGATGGGCAGCATACACCTGTCGCCTTCTATGTTTAGGAGGGCATATGCGCCGTTGGAGAAGACCTTGTCGATGACGTAGGGTCCCTCCCATTTTGGCTCAAACTTGCCTTTGGACTTGTGAGCGAAGACCATTGGTCTTTTTACCGCAAGAACCAAGTCACCCTTTTTGTAGGCACGTTGCCTGACCTTTTTGTCAAAAGATCCTGCCATGCGTGTTTGGTAAAGTTCAATGCTTTGTCGGGCTTCGAGCCGTCTCTCGTCGAGATTGTCCAGCTCATGGAGTCGCAATTTGACGTTGCTTTCTTGAGTCATGTCATTTTGTAGAGATACCCTTAGAGAAGGAATTTGTACCTCTAGGGGCACGACAGCTTCGCATCCATAGACCAAGGAGAATGGTGTGCTATGGGTTGGTCCTCGAACGATGGTTCGATAGGCCCACAAGGCTTCAGACATCTTGTCGCTCCAGTCTCTTTTGTGACTAGAGACCATTTTCTTGAGGATTTTGCAGAGTGTCTTGTTGAAGGCTTCTGCTAATCCGTTTGCTGCCGGATTGTATGGAGTCGAAGGACAGCTTTGAATTTTGTATTTGTCGCAGAACCTGTAGAATCGATGATCCTGGAATTGTGGTCCGTTATCATGGACGAATCTTTTAGGTATGCCGAAACGACAAATGATGTTGGTGCGTAGGAATTGAAGGATTGATGAGGTCTTCATTTCGTTGAACGCAAATGCTTCTGACCACTTGGAAAAATAATCCGTTGCGGCGAAGATGAAGCGATGACCTTTGCTTGAAGGGGGAGAAATAGGACCTATGATGTCCATACCCCAGGCTTCGAAAGGCCACGAGATTGCTGTAGGGTGTAGCCATTCCGGAGGCATGTGAATGTAATCTCCGTGAACTTGGCATAGCTGGCAGCGTTTGGCAAATTGCATTGCATCAGCTACCATGGTAGGCCAATAGTAACCTAACCTTTTTATCTGATCATAGAGCTTAGGACCTGCCTGATGGGCTCCACAAAGACCAGCATGAACTTCTTTAAGTGTTTCTTCGGCCTCTTGTTGTGACAAGCAGCGTAGAAGTATTCCGTTGAAGGATTTCCTGTAGAGAATTTTTGAAGGAATATCCAAATGAAAGTTTGGGGCCCGCCTTTGAATGCTTACCCGTTCTTTTGGATCTTCAGGTAGGATTCCGAACATAGTGTAATCAATGAACGGATCCCTCCAGTCGCCGATTGAAGGTTGAAGGATAGAGATACGACTTCCAACCACTCGGTGGCATTCAGCAACTGCTTGGTGTGTGTTAAGAGGAGGGAGGATCCTTCTCTCGCACACTGTGATTTGCATGTTTTCCCCCTCCTGGATCGCCATTGATGCGGCAAGTCCGGCCAGGGCATCTGCACGGATGTTTTCACCTCTACGAATGTGGGTGATGTGACAGATGTCAAACTTTTGCAGAAGCGATTGTGCCTTGTTGTAATAAGGCAGCAGATCGGGCTTCCTGACTTCATATATCTGATTCATCTGGTTGACGATCAGTTGAGAGTCTCCAAAGACTTCCAGCATAGTGATACCGGATTCGATGGCGAGTTCCAATCCTAGGATCAGAGCTTGGTATTCAGCTGCATTGTTTGTGCATGGTTCCAGTAGCGAGAAAGCGTGTGGAATCATGTATTTGTCGGGGCTAACAAAGAGGATGCCAACTCCCGAGATCAGCTTTCTTTTTTCATTTGTCCTAGTTGCACCGTCAAAGTACATGTCCCAGGAGGCATTTGGTGAGGAAGTCTCCACGTTGTAGACAGGTTCGTCTGGGAGATCATCTCTGAGTGGAGAATCTTTAGGCAATGGATGCTCTGCGAGAAAGTCTGCTAGAGCTTGGCCTTTGATTGCTTTTTGTGGTACATACCTAATATCAAATTGTGACAAGAGGATGGACCATTTTGCCAGTCGGGCATTGAGAGAACCTGCCTTTGTGACAAGGACCTTCAAGAGGTGGATCCTCGAGACCAGGTAGACTGTGTTGGAAAGCAGATAGTGACGTAGCTTTTGTACGGCGAACATCACTGCAAGGCATTCCTTTTCGACTGGAGAGTAGCGATGCTCTGCACCTACTAGCATGCGGCTGAGGTAGTATAGAGCAGCTTCTTTTCTTTCATCATTTTCTTGTGTAAGCAGAGCACCCAGAGAGTGATCAAGGGCTCTTGTGTACAAGATGAATGGTTTCCCAGTGGTAGGAGCAGCTAACACTGGAGGTTTGGTTAGGTATGACTTGATATCTTGAAATGCGGCTTCACAGTCAGCATCCCAGACAAAGTTTACACCCTTTTTCATCAATCGAGAGAATGGACGACACTTCCCCGAAAGATTGGAGATGAACCGTCTGATGTAGGCCAATCTCCCTTGAAGCCCTTTTAGTTCCCTTAAGGTTCTTGGAGGGGGCATTTCTAGAATAGCCTTGACTTTGATGGGGTCAAGTTCTATTCCGGCTTTCCGAACTAGGAATCCAAGGAACTTACCCGACGAGACGCCGAAGAAGCATTTCAGAGGATTCATCCGCAGTTTATGTTTGCGAAGTCGGAGGAAGACTTCTCGAAGATCTTTGAGATGGTCTTCTTTTCTTTTGCTTTTGACGGCGAGGTCATCAACGTAACATTCGACCGTCTTGTGTTGCATATCTTGGAATATTTTCATCATAGCCCTCTGATATGTGGCACCAGCATTTTTCAGACCAAATGGCATAACGGTATAGCAATATACGCCAAATGGAGTCCGAAATGATGTGTGTTTTTCATCCTCGGGATGCATTTTTATCTGATTGTAACCAGAGAAGCCATCCATGAATGTCATTCGCTCGAATCCGCAGGTATTGTCAATCATCACCTCCGGTATGGGGAGCGGGAATTCATCTTTAGGGCAAGCGCCATTCAGGTCTCTATAGTCAATACAGACCCTGATCTGCCCAGTTTTCTTTGTCACGGGGACAATGTTGGCCAACCATTCTGGATGTTGTTCCTCACGGATGAAGCCGACGCTTTTGAGCTTTTGAACTTCTTGTTCAATTTTATCCATCACATCTGGACGGAATCTTCTTTGGCCTTGTTTGACAGGCTTGATTTCTTCTTGAAGATTGAGTTTGTGGACTGCTACTTTGGGGTCTAAACCAGGCATTTCAGCGTAGGACCATGCAAAGCAATCAACGAACTCACGAAGAAAAGCGATATACTCAGGTAACTCATCATCTTTTACATTCTTGCTTATGAATACAGGACGTGGGTTATCTGGTGTTCCCAAGTCTACCTTTTCAACAGGATCTTCTGTTAGAAGGTTCGAAGGTGGTTCCTCCACAATATTTTCGGAGGCTTCCAGCTCAACGAAACCTTCTGGGATTCCAAGGGCATTTGTAGACCGAGGGTTTGTTCCTTTCCACGGGTCTTCTTGATTGGTGATCTTCTCAAGGCTTGCTATGAGATGGTCCCAATTGCCTGTTGAAACTCGGTCGAAGTAAGGTACTTCTTTTGGAGACGAGGGCTCTTCTGGGTCAGAATAGCACAAGTCTGTATTATCGGTCGATTCCGCTTTATCATCAGAGAAATCGTACCAATTGGATGAGCTTCCTGGATCTTTGTCAGGTAACTCTTTACAGAGATATCCAGGGAGATCGATGTCTTCGTGGACTTGAGATGTTGAGGCTTGGTCGGTAAAACGACTTTTAAGCTTTTGTGTCAACTGTCTCAGAGGAGTGTCGGGATCATACCCTAACCCATATGAAGACTTTTCTACATGACCGTAGAGTCTCCAATCTTCCAGCTGGCTTTTGGTCAAGGCGGGCCCCAATGGCGTGAGAATACCGCGTCTTTCTCCCAAACCGACTGGGTTTTGAGCGTCATAGCCCATTTTCTTCATAATTGCTTGTGCCACAGGACTATATAGAGATAGCTGAGGCATACCTTCATTTTGGAAAGGTTCCAGCATGGAGTTTGATGAAGAAGCGTCCGATCTATGGAAGAAGATCGGCTCTTTCTTTGGTGATATTGCCGGAACAACAAAGGAAGCATACGTAGGATCTTCTACGTCAGCAGGTGTCTTCATCGGAGTGAGAGCAGGCTGAACTTGTTGAGTGTCAGCTTGGCTTGACGAGGTGTCGTCTTCTTGCTCTGAGTCCGAATCCGTGTCTTGCTTGATAGACACGAAAGAGACAACAAATTTGCCCCCAGGCTTTTGCTTTGCCTTCTTCACTCTGGTTGTGATGACCAAAGGTTTTGAAGATTTGAGGGAGATGACGAAGGGAGGTTGACTGCTCTCTTCGGATTTACCGGAGTGTTTGTTTTCTTCCGGTGATTTTTGAGGAGCCTTGCCTTTATCTTTCTGGAGATTTTCAGCAAAGGGTGCTATTTCCTCTTTTTCTTCTTTTTCGCCTTCATACATTTGGGAGTCTGCGAAGTGGACTTCTTTACCTTTGAAGGGTCTTCTGTCCGCAAACACTCGATGTACCATGCCGTCGTCGCCGACGAACTTGATGCATTGATGTAGAGTTGAAGGGACAACACCATTCTCGTGTATCCAGGGGCATCCGAGAAGGATGTTGTAGCATGAAGGGGTTTTTATTGCATACACAGTGACTTCAGAGATAAGATCAACGATCTGCAATTTGAACCTGATTTTGCCAATAGGCCTTTGAGTACTCCCATTGTATCCAAAGATAGATACAGATGTGTGGCTTAGCTTGCTGGGTGGGAAGCCCAACTCTTCGAGAGCCGAAGTGGAGATGAGGTTGAGTGCAGAACCTGGGTCGATCTGAACTCTGTGTATAGGCATTTCCTTGATGTACCCTGTGAAGTACAGGGGTCGGTTGTGCCTTGCTTCGCCAAGTAGGAGGTCGTCCTTTGTGAAGGCGATGGTTGCACTGGCTGCTTTTTGCACCGAGAGGCATTCAATGCATGATCCCTCAGTTTTCTTTTCTCCCTTTGAGGAAGTTTCAGAGTTTTTGACCCGGTAGTCCATTTCAATTTGGAGGACTTGCGGGGCATGTTTGTCGACATCCTCATTCAGTTTTTGTAATTCTGAGATGAGATTATCATGAGTGCGCGGAGACATTCGTAATAAATCCAGGATGTGCAGTCGTGCAGGTATGTGTTTGAAGTGCTCGATCAAATCATACTTGAAAGCCTCCTTAGGGCCTGCATGTTCATCATTGTTGCCACTGGGGGCGCTTACAACATCTTTTCCAGAAGGATTTACATAAGTAAAGGAAGATTGGTTGTAATTTTTATGGTAGTCCCGACCCGAGCGGGTGCCTCTACCAACTTCGAGAGCTTCTTGAGAAGGGTCTTCGCTTGGAAGATTGTCCTCAGGATCAAGAGGCTGTCGTTTCTCATTTACTGAGGATGCGTCTGCAGCAGAATTGCCATCCTCAGTGATTGTGTTGCATGGAGCATTTTCCGGGAGCGAGTCCTGAACAGCATCCAGCAGCTTTTCTTCTTCGTTGACCCATCCATCATCCCAAGTTGGGTTTCCTTCATGATGATGAGTCGGGAAGAGCGTGAGTTCTGAAGTCACAGTCTCAGGGGACGAAGCCTGAGAGGGTGTCATCTCTGTGAAAGTCACGCGAGACGAGGTAGCCCCAGAAGATATGGTGCTAGGTGTCGCCGGTGTGTAAGTGATCTCATCAGATGATGCATCGGAAGAGCTATAATCCCGAATTATCACATTACAGGCAGCTCTTAAAGGAGACGTTGTCTGCTCGGAGTCAGACTCATCCTCAGATGTAAGAGGATCGTCTACCCAGCAATTTTCTCCATTTTCAGGAGTTGAGGGAGGAGGTACCTGGTGGGCTTCAGGGACTTCCGGCTCTGGATTGTGAGGAATCTCGTTGACGCGATCTTGCTCTTGTTCTAGAGCGAGATGCTGCAAGATCCTCGCATATTCTTCAAGATCAGGCATGGGAGCCAAATCTTCTTCTTCGTCTGCTCCTTGTGGCTCAACATGGTTGATTTCCACTGGAGCAACGACAGGTGCTGGCTCAACAGCATTTTCTTGTACAGCCTCTTGGTCTTCCTCATCATCAGACCAGGATCCTTGTGGATGTAAGGGGTTATACCAGATTACTGGCATAAGGTGAGTTTCAGGAACCCATTCTTCGTCGGAGAGATACTCTCCTGTTTCAAGAGATTCCTCCCACTTGCCGGTGTAGTTGGGCTCGAATCCATCGTCGGTGTCGCTGGACTCGTATCCATCAATGGAGAATCCAACTACCGAGTTGCAAGAGTATGATGCCCCCTGCATAGCTTCTTTTTTGAATCGAGGTGGCATGAAATTACTGAGAGTGAAGTTTCTTACCGCCTTTGAAGTCTCTGGAAGGGACGTTTCTGTTGCCCCGAGTGAAGTGGTAGAGGAGGCCTCTGCCTTTTCATGGACTTCTTGTTTTGGCTAGGTCTTCTCTTGCCGTTTGAGCCTGAGGAGATGTTTCCTAGCCTGCCTTCGCTGTTGAGCTGTCGGCTTTGTTTTTACGATCTCCCAGTTTTCATCTTCCAGGAGATCGGGATGTACCCATATGGGTTGTCCGTCTGGTGTCGGGTAAGGAACCAACACTTCGGACGTTTGAATTCCTTTTATCACCTTGAAGGAAGTAGTGATCTTCTTTTCTGGTGATTTTGGTGTTTGTCCACGTGACACCATGTTGACGGAGGCAGACCCATAGTTTTTGTCAAAGGTGATGACTCCATTTTTCCACATCTCGTTTATCTTCTCTCTCACAACAAAGCATTGATTGAGAGGATGCGAGACCATCTGGTGGTATGGACAGTACCGAGGATTGTTGGTTTTGCCAACATCGCCCGGTCTTTTGGGTTCAGGCAAGGTGAGCTTGCCGTTTGCCACGAGAGCCCCGAAGATTTCGTCAACATCTTCATCGAACGGGTATTTCTTTTCTACTCGCTCTTTGAAGGCATCAGAGAGTTCAGGTCTCTTACCTGCAGCTCTGTTTTCAGCTTTCTTTGGTTGCTGAGGAGTTGACTTGGTTTGCACATTGAGGACCTCTTTTTTCTTTGGTTTAGAGGTTACAATGGCGGTTGGCTCTTTTCTTGATGACTTCTGACTGTTGAGGTCTTTAATCGCCGTTTCAGCTTCCATAGAAGCTTCCAGGAGTTCTCCCAGGTTTTTTGATTTGTTGCCGATGATCATGGAGCGGATTCTAGCTCTCATGTTGTTTCGGCAGATGTCAACTAGCGACGCTTGTGGCAGTACATCTGAGCATTTGTACGCCATTGCTTTCCACTTGTGAATGAAGTCGTATGTTGACTCATTCTCCCCTGCTTCAGGCTACAAAGCTGAGCCATAGTAGCGGGATGATCCTCAACTTTGAAGTGAGTCAGGAAGCGTGTCTCTAGCATGGCCCAATTTTGGATGGAGTCCTCCGGAAGAGTGGAGTACCAATCGAAGGCCGTACCTTTTAGGGTACTTGCAAAGAGGCGAATCTTGAGTGCATCTTGATCCGCGATAGCTCCTATCAAAATCTTGAAGTGGATGACGTGCTGTCTGGCTGATCCTTTCCCCGTATATGTTTGGAGAGTAGGATGTTTGAATTTTGTGGGGAACGGGACCGAGTCCATCCATAAAGGATATGGTGGCTTGATCCCATGCTCCTTGAGTATATCCTCTTCTTTTGCTTTGGCGAGGATACTGTCTACGTCCTTTTTGGTAAGGGCGCGTGACTCATTTTCTTCTCCATTTACCTCCTCATCTTGAGGATTCAGAGGAAGTTCATTGTTCGCCTGATTTGGAAAGGCGAGGAGAAGATTTTCCATCAAAGTTTCAATCCTCTGCTGGCCTCGTTCCAACTGCTGGATGGGTGTGATCGCATCATCTTGAGGTGGATTGCGAGGTGGTGGCTCAGAATTTGTGGCCAGGACGTTCATCCCTCGTGATTCAAATGAAGAAACTGTCCTGGTGACTGAGCTGGGGCTCATTCTTTTTGATGAAGAGCTTGAGGAAGGATCGCTCTGTCGTCCTTGTCTTGAAGGAGCAGGGGATTCTTCGTGATGTCTTCGTGTCCTGGAGACGCTACGAGTCACCGGACGTCGGACATGGATTCTGGATGCTGACTTTTGGCGTCTTCTGGTTTTTCCAACCATATGGACAGCAGCAACTTGGTCGGGTCTTTCTTTTTCGACCCATTTTTGAGAGACTTGAAGTGTAGGAGGCTGAGTCCTTTGCTTCTCTAGTCTCTTTTGTCGGTACGACGCACGGCGGCGTACACGACGAGCAGCTTGAGCTTCGGTCAGCTCTGGCTGGGCTCTGACGATGAAGGATGTGCTCCCTCGGGCGCAGCAGCCGAGCCTGTCTTCTTTGTAGCTAGGCAAGGACAGGATCCGGACCCGGTCCTTTGCCTGTTGCAACGAAGCTTTGAATTTTTCAAGTTCGGCCCCTGTAGAGATAAAGGGTCGAACCGAAGGAGTGTAGGCCTTAGCAGGTGCTTGTAGAGGCCTGGTGATGCATGATCTGATTTTGGGCCTGTAGAAACAAGCCGGCTCATGCTGGGTTGACTTAGGAGTCAGGTTGGAGATAGGTCTCTCCTCTTTCATGTAGGCAAGAGGGTAGAACTGGTTCTCCTTGAGTGGGGCCAGGTATGCTGGCTTGGTGGATGTTTGAGACCTTCTTTGTTTTGGTGAAGGTCTTGGAGACCAAGTCTTGGGATAGGTCTGGTTGTTTGTGGGTTGAGGCTTCGCGGGGGTGCCGCGGGCTTCGGGCTTTTGGGCGCTCGCCTTTGGTGTCACGAGAGTGACACGTTGAGAGGCGATCTTCTGCTTTTTAGCAGGCGCAGCTTGTTCTTCGGGAAGTGGGAATGGTCCCAGCGTCCCAAAGAAGATAGTCCGGGGAATCGAGGTCGACCCGGAGTTCGGAGAGTTGCCGAGGGAGTTGACGCTTCGGCAGCTGACAAGGCGCTTATGAGTGCGCGCGCTTTGCTTCTGTTGAAGCATGAGTTGGTGCTTGTTCTCATCGAAGATAATGGTTAAGGCTGCCATTGTTAGTTTCGAAAAAGTTTTGAAACAAGACCACATCCATTAGTAATCACAAGAATATAATGATCATAAATGGGAATTTCTATGGTTGTCTTTTCAAATCGCTCAAGGGATATGACCCAAGCGACATGAAGAAGGCAAAAAGCCATAGATGGTACAATTGTTCTGACAGCAAGTATGGTGAGCCCAGAATGAGCGTTCCAGTGACTGCTATAAGCAATTGTAAACCTAAATTCGACTTATCGAGAAGCAGGGCTTGCTCGAGGTAAGACAAATATAAGGTTGGAGTTACAAATGTGCCGGTCGCAAATACAGTAGACCCTAAAAGGGCGTACCAGTATTGCTAGGCACAAATGTTGGAAATCGCATCCATGAGATGGGATTCTCTTTTTTTTTTTTTTTGAAATGTCAAGATTGGATTCATCAAAGAGAGCAGATGGTATTCCGATCCGAATACGGGCTCAACGATTTCCGCGAGCACTAGTACCCAGAAGGGAAGGAACCACAATTTCTCGGATCTGAATCTAAAATGACGAGAGTTTTTTTTTTCTGAAGATTTTTTATTTTAAGATTTTTTTATTTTTTAAATCTTTTTTTTTATTTTTTTATTTATATTTTATTTATATTTTTTTTCTTTAAGATTTTTTTTGAAAATCTTTTTTTTTATTTTTTATTATTTTTTTTATTTTGATTTTGATTTTTTTTTGTTTAAGATTTTTTTTTTGAAAATCTTTTTATTTATTTATTTTTTTTATTTTTAATTTTGATTTTTTTTGTTTAAGATTTTTTTTTTGAAAATCTTTTTATTTATTTATTTTTTTTTTATTTTTTTTTAATTTTTTAAGATTTAAAGACGAGAGAGTACACATAGGCCTCCTAACCCGGTCTTATGAAACCTCAATTGATAGAATTGCCCCCAGGTAAGGGTAGGATTACTTAATGAACCCGTTTGGAGGACCCTTGCCTAGAACAGTCAAGCTGTCTCCACACTCTGGACAAGGCTTTTCTTGAATCAATCGTGATCAAAGAACGCAATTGGTTTAACCTTAGTGGTCTATGTCTTTTTATTTATTTATTTATTTATTTATTTAGATCCCTGACAGACTCATCGAAGAGAAACGATGGCCCAATCCCCGATCCGAACACGGGCTCAACGATTTCCGCGAGCACACATGCCCAGAAGAGAAAGGATCAAAGTTTATTAATTTTGAATCCAAAACAAGAAATTTGATTTTTTTTTATTTTTTATTTATCCCTGACAGATTCATCGAAGAGAAACGATGGCCCAAATCCCATTTCGAACAGGCTCAACGATTTCCGCGAGCACACGAACCATAGGAGAGGATCAAAGTTTCTCAATTTTGAATCCAAAACGAGAAATTTGATTTTTTTTTATTTTTATTTTTTTTTTTGAAAAGAGAAAGAGTGGAAATAAATTCGAAGAATTAGAAATTTCCAAAAAATCCCATCTCGTTTTTTTTAGATACGAAATCCAACATAGGCCACCAACTAGAAAGTAGCCAAGGAATCTGGAGAAGAAGTATAAGCATAGAGCAAAAATATGGTATGCAAAAATTTCATTTCCAAAGCATCGTGTTCTCAAATGAACGAGTCCCACCGGGTGTGCCAGCTTGATGGAACGCGCTCCTGCCGAGGGTGCTACCGGGGTCGGCGGACGTGGGAGTCTGTCGGGTCCAGCCCTTTCGCGCCCGGGGGGCTGAAGCGTGCATCAACATTTCTTTGTGTGGGTGTGCCAGATTTTCTATTTTACTTGGAATTGCAAGTGGTGATCCGGAGATCGACCTTCGCAAGTAAAAAGGAAATCAACTTCTTTCAAGTTTTCCATTGCACAAATATTTAAAAAAAGAGACATTTTCTTGGTTTGCAGTGAAAGGCGATTTTGTTTGGCATTTATAGCCGATTTTGGCGTTTATAGCCGATTTACAATTCTCATCAATAATGAAAGACAAGAGTTGTGATTTTTGTCTCTTTTAGAAAAATACAAACTATAATGGAAAGCAAGAAAAGGAGGATCTAACTTTTCAGGAGATTGTGGGGGACTCGTTCAGATTGACGGTCGCAAGCCATGTATGGGCTTCGCCATCATCCATGCAGATGAGAACAGAGGATGCTCTTGATTCGCTTGGCTTGGCTATAACCTCAGGTTTTTAGAGGACAAAGACCAAGAGAAGGTCCTATGTCCAATAAAAAGCTAAGTAGACGGGCTGAAAAGCCACGTCTAAGCCATTGGAGGCAGCGGGAGAAGGCAAGGACCTTGGGGGGGAGTACCCCCCAAGGGACTTTTTGTCACCTTGTAGTGGTGCTTGATGTAGAATTTCTGCAGAATTTTCTCTCTTTCTCTAGACTCTGTCTGTCTGGAATTCGGGATTCTCTGCACCTTTTGATTTTCGATCTTCGGTTTTCCGTTCGTCCTTTTCCGATCCCTTTCTTCTTGGAAAGCTCTCCTATTTATAGGCTCTTGGTAGCCATTAGGAGAGTTTATGGGCTTTAATGGCTTTAATGGGAGGAGTTACAAGATTTATTTTTTGATTTTGTAACTCCTTTTTCCTTGAATCTGATTGGCCGATGGAGATTAAGGGCTTTTAATCACCTTAATTACCATAATGGGAGGAGTTTCATGGGTTAAATGCCATGAATCAATTGACTTGTAACTCCCAAATGCTTGCTTCTGATTGGGCCGTCCAATAGAATGAGTTAATGACTACCATAAAGCTAGCCAATTAACCACATTAATTGGTTGCCGAGCAGTCGAAGAGTCGCGGGCCGTGCCGTGTCTTCTGGAATTCTTCTGGCGATGATCATCGATGGATCTTCATGCTGATCGACATCGGATGAACATGTAACTTCAGACATTGATAGCTAAGAGCGGGCCGGTGACATCTGTCCTGTCGATTTTTCGATCGATCGGGCGGAAAGCACACTTTTTTGGTCGACCGGTTGGCGATCAATGTTGATTTTGATACTTTTGGAGGTTGACCGTGATTTTGACGGATATCGGAGGATTTGGCGCCTCAAAAGTATGAATGTTGGAAAGTCCCAGGGGTTGGAAGCTTCGAATCGCGAAAAACGACGGAAAATGGAGCTCCCGGGGCGAAACCGGAGATTCCGAGCTTCCAGGGTCGCGGGCGACCCTGGGGGAATTTTCCCCTTCGGAGCCCGTTTTGCGGTCGTTTTGATGTCTTTTTCCTTCATTTTTTCTTCTGTATTTTTCTTTGACATTTTTGCTCATTTTTTGGCCTTATTCCCTTATAGAAAAATTGATGAGAATCCTTGCAATTTGGGTTGCAAAGTTTCCAATTTTCCAGGAAAGCCGAAGACTTTGTCGCGCAGGGTTGCTGATTTTCCGCCAGAAGCTGAAACTTGGTCAAACGATGTCGGAATGACCTGAAATTTGAGGTGAAGCCTCCTGAGCAATAAATAAGACCAACCATAGACTTTTGTTTGAGTTTTGAAGCCATTTGGGGTCCCGTCGCCAGTAGACTTGATTTTGCCGCGAGGGAGATGCCGCGCGTTGATGTGCGGTCAAACGATGTCCGATTGACCTGAAATTTGACAGGGAACCTATTGGAGTCATTTTGAGATGATCCACAGGCTCTGTCTTGGAAACCATGGTCCCGGGGAGCTCCGCCGCCGGTAGGCTTGATTTTCTTTCGGAGCGTCGAAACCTGGTCAAACGTTGTCGGAATGACCTGAAATTCGACGTGCAGCCTTTTGGAAGCATGTTGAAGCCACTCATGCACTTGGTTTGATGAGCGAAGGCTTCGGTGGTTCCCGCTGCCGGGAGGCTTGATTTTGCTGCTCGAGCATTGATGGAGGGTCAAACGTTGTCGGTTTGACTTGAAATTTGGCATGGAGCCCTTTTGAGACATGCTGGAGTCATTCGTAGGCTCTGATCGAAGTTTTGACGTCTTCGATGATGTCGCCGCCGGGAGCGCCAATTTAGTTGTCGGAGATGCGAAGTTAGGCCAAATGATTCTGAAATGGCCCGAAACTCCTTGTGTACTCCTCCCTTGGCTGTCTTGAAGGATCTTGCAGTTTTTGTTTGATTCTGAGAAGATTTGATTTTTTGGAGAAGTTGCATTGCCTATTTTGGTAGGCTGCGGCTTCATGTGGCTTGAAGAGGCAAAGTGACATTTTTAGTGCCAACAAAACTTTTGGTTTTGCGGGTACTGACTTGGTCTCTTTTCCCCGTGATTTTTGAAATTTGGGTTGTGGATATCAACTGGTACGTTGCTTCTCCACGATTTTTGAAATTTGGGTTGTGGATATCAACTGGTATGTTGCTTCTCCACGATTTTTGAAATTTGGGTTGTGGATATCAACTGGTATGTTGCTTCTCCACGATTTTTGAAATTTGGGTTATGGATATCAACCAGTACGTTGCTTCTCCACGATTTTTGAAATTTGGGTTGTGGATATCAACTGGTATGTTGCTTCTCCACGATTTTTGAAATTTGGGTTGTGGATATCAACTGGTACGTTGCTTCTCCACGATTTTTGAAATTTGGGTTGTGGATATCAACTGGTATGATGCTTCTCCACGATTTTTGGAATTTGGGTTGTGGATATCAACTGGTACGTTGCTTCTCCACGATTTTTGAAATTTTGCAAGTATCGAATGGGGTTCATTTCCTTGCAATTTTTGGGTTTTGCGAGTATCGACTAAGTGTCGCTTCCCCGCGGTTTCTAAAAAAAACCATTTTTTTTTATCAGAGACACAAGGGTCATAAATTTTGGCTTAAAACTATTTTGGTTGTAAAAGCCAAGGCAGACTAGGGTGAAAATTCCTGAGTCCTGGTTTTTGTTTCAAACCATGAATTTTGGGTTCAAGGATCGAAAATTTTGGTCAAGTCTAAGAAGGGGCTCCTAAACTCGGATTTTGGATTTGATTTTTCTTTTGAACAATGAAACGATGAAATTAAGCATTGTTTTGAAAGTTTTTTTTTTTTTTGGAAACTTCAACATAAAGATGAAAATTTCAAAAGGGGTGGGTTTGACGAGCAAGTACCTTGGAAATAGACTTTGGCCGTGTAGATATCGCTCTGACCCGTTTGGGGAAGTCTTCAAGCGTAGTACCGCTTCAAGAACTTGCCATTGATGGGTAGCATACATCTGTCTCCTTCCATGTTTAGAAGAGCGTATGCACCGTTGGAGAAGACTTTGTCGATGACGAAGGGTCCCTCCCATTTTGGTTCAAATTTGCCTTTGGATTTGTGGGCAAAGCCTATGGGTCTTTTTACTGCAAGAACCAAGTCACCCTTTTTGTAGGCGCGTTGCCTGACCTTCTTGTCGAAAGATCCTGCCATGCGTGCTTGGTACAACTCAATGCTTTGTAGAGCTTCAAGTCGTCTTTCATCGAGATTATCCAGCTTTTGGAGTCTCAATTTGACATTGCTTTCTTGCGTCATGTCATTTTGCAAAGATACCCTTAAGGAAGGAATTTGTACTTCCAAAGGAACAACAGCTTCGCATCCATAGACCAAAGAGAATGCTGTGCTATGGGTTGGTCCTCGAACGGTGGTTCGATAGGCTCACAAGGCTTCTCGTAGTTTGTCGCCCCAGTCTCTTTTGTGACTAGAGACCATTTTCTTGAGAATTTTGCAGTGTGTCTTGTTGAAGGCTTCTGCTAGTCCGTTCGCTGCTGGATTATATGGAGTCGAAGGACAACTTTGGATTTTGTACTTGTCGTAGAACATGTAGAAGCTGTGATCCCGGAATTGTGGTCCGTTATCATGGACGAATCTTTTAGGTATTCCGAAGCGACAAATAATGTTGGTGCGCAAGAACTGAAGGACTGATGAAGTCTTCATTTCGCTGAGCGCAAATATTTCTGACCACTTGGAGAAATAATCCGTAGCGGCGAAGATGAAGCGATGACCTTTGCTTGATGGGGGAGAAATAGGACCTATGATGTCCATACCCTAGGCTTCGAAAGGCCACGAGATTGTTGTTGGATGTAGCCATTCTGGAGGCATGTGGACATAATCTCCACGAATCTGGCATTTTTGGCAGTGCTTGGCAAATTGCATTGCATCAGCTACCATGGTAGGCCAATAATAACCTAGCCTTTTTATCTGGTTGTAGAGCTTAAGACCAGCCTGATGGGCTCCACAAAGACCAGCATGTACTTCTTTGAGAGTTTCCTCAGCCTCTTGTTGTGACAAGCAGCGTAAGAGTACTCTGTTGAAGGATTTTCTGTAAAGTGCTTTTGAAGGTATATCCAAATGAAAGTTCGGGGCTCGTCTTTGGATGCTTACCCGCTCTTTTGGTAGCTATGAGGTGTTTATTGGCATTGATGGCCATGATGAAAGAATTGATGAGGAGTTACAAGTTGATTTTATAACTCCTTTTTCATGGCTTGTGATTGGCCGATGAAGGTAGTGGGCATTTAATTCCCTTTAAGCTTCATGATGATGGGAGTTTCATGGGTTTAATGCCATGATTGCTTGGATTTGTAACTCCCAAATGCTTGAATCTGATTGGGCCGTCCAAAATAATGAGTTAATGACAGCATTAAGTTGTCATAAACGGGTCAATTAACGTCATTAGGTGGTCGCCCAGGCATGTGAAGAGTCACGGGCAGCGCTGCGCCTTTTGAGATTCTTCTTGCGATCATCACAGGTGGATCCACGCATTGTTTGATGTCGGATTGCAGTGCAATCTCAGACATTGATTGATGTTGGTGGGCCAGTGACATCTGTCTTGTTGATTTCACGATCGGTCGAACAGAAAGTGCACTTTCTTGATCAGCCGGTTGGCGATCTTGAGGCGATCGGTGATGATTTCATGCTTTTGACGGCGGATCCGAGATGTCGACGAAGATCAGTCGTTTTCAAGCATCAAACATTGGGTTTTTAGAAAATCACAGAGGCAGGAATACTCGAAACACGAAAAGGATTGAAAAACGATCAATTTGGTGCAAAATCCGGCGACCCGGAATTGCAGGGTCGCCGGGCGACCATGTACCCACGGTCACCGGCGACCTTAGGGTTTTTTGCCCTTTGGTCGCCGAGCTTCGTTTTCAGCCGATTTTGCGTCTTTTTCGTTCCTTTTTTCTTCTGTATTTTTATTGACATTTTTCATCCATTATTGATCATTTTCTTGGAGAAAACTTGACGAGAACCCGGGCGAAATCAGAGCACAAAGTTTCCCATTTTTCGGGAAAGCCGAAGACTTTGTAGCCGATTTTCCATCAAGAGTCGAAACTAGGTCAAACGATGTCGGAATGACCTGAAAATTGAGGTGAAGCTTCTTGAGCAGTGGATAGGACCAACCATGGGCTTTTATTTGAGTTTTGAAGCCGTTTGGGGTCCCATCAATGTTTCACTTGATTTTACTGCAGGGAAAATGCCGAGCTTTGATATGTGGTCAAACGATGTCCGATTGACCTGAAATTTGACAGGGAGCCTATTGGAGTCATTTCGAGACGTTCCATTAGCTCCGTTTTGGATGTCATAGTCCGGGGATGCTCTACCTCCAGTAGGCTTGATTTTCTCTCGGAGCATCGAAACCTGGTCAAACGTTGTCGGAATGACCTGAAATTCGACGTGCAGCCTTTTGGAGGCATGTTGAAGCCACTCACGTATTTATTTTGATGAGTGATGGCTTCTGTGGTTCCCGCCGCCCGGAGGCTTGATTTTGCTGTTCGAGCATTGATGGAGGGTCAAACATTGTCGGTTTGACTTGAAATTCGGCATGGAGCCCTTTGGAGACATTCTGGAGTCATCCGTAGGCTCTGATCAAAGTTTTGGTGTCTTTGATGATGTCACCGCCGGGAGCGCTTGTTTAGCTGTCGGAGCAGTGAAGTGGGGCCAAACGATGTCGGAATGGCTCGAAACCTCAGGTGTACCCCCTTTTAGCTGTCTTGAAGGATCTCTCAGTTTCTGTCTGATTCTGATAAGATCTGATGCTTGAAGTAGCCTTGCCTGTTTTATAGCAGGATGCAGCTTCACGAGGCTTCTTGATGTTGAGGAGACATAGTGACTTTTTTGGTGTCAACAGATACCAAAAAAGTCACTTTGTCTCCTCAACATCAAGAAGCCACATGAAGCTGCATCTTCCTACAAACAGGCAATGCTACTTCAAAGCATCAAATCTTGTCAGAATCAAATAAAAACTGTAAGATCCTTCTAGACAACCAAAAGAGGGGTACACCTGAAGTTTCGGGCCATTTCGTCATCGTTTGACCTAACTTCACTCCTTCGACAGCTAAACAGGCGCTCCCGGCGGCGACAGTATCGAAGACATCAAAACTTGGATCAGAGCCTACAGATGGTTCCAAAATACCTCCAAAAGGCTCCTTGCCAAATTTCAACTCAAACCGACAACGTTTGACCGTCCATCAACGCTGGAGCAGAAAAATGAAGCCTCTTGACGGCAAGAACCACCGAGGCCATCACTCATCAAACAAAGCATATGAGTGGCTTCAACATGCTTCCAAAGGGCTGCACGTTGAATTTCAGGTCATTCCGACAACGTTTGACCAGACTTCGACGCTCCGAAACAAAATCAAGCCTACCTGTGGCGGAGCACCCCGTGACCATGACATCCAAATCAGAGCTAATGGATTGTCTCAAAATGACACCAATAGGCTCCCTGTCAAATTTTCGATCAATCGAACATCGGTTGACCGCACATCAAAGCTCGGCACCTTTCTCACAGAAAAATCAAGTCTAGCAGCGATGGGGCTCCAAACGGCTTCAAAACTCAAATAAAATCCCATGGTTGGTTCTATCCACTGCTCAAGAGGCTTCACCTCAAATTTCAGGTCATTCATAAATCGTTTGACCTAGTTTCGACTCTTGACGGAAAATCGGCTACAAAGTCTCGGGCTTTTCCGAAAAATGGGAAACTTTGTGCTCCAGTTTTCTACGACTTCTCGTCAAGTATTCTTGAAGAAAATCAAGTCAATAATCGAGGAAAAATGTCAAGAAAAATACAGAAGAAAAAGGAACGAAAAAGAAGAAGAAACGGCCGAAAAACAAAGTGGCGACCGAAGGGGACAAAACCCCCATGGTCGCCGGCGACCATAGTCGATGGTCGCCGGTAACCTTGCTCCATGGTCGCCGGCGACCATGGGTACATGGTCACCGGCGACCCTGGAAATCCGGGTCGTTGGAATTTTCGCCGGATGGCTCGTTTTCCAATCCTTATCGCGTTTCGGGAGTTCCAGCCCCTGTGATTTTCCAAAAATCCAATTATTGATGCTTGAAAACGACTGATCTTCGCCAACACCTCGGATCTACCGTCAAGAGCATGAAATCATCACTGATCGCTCCAAGATCGCCAACCGGCTGACCAAGAAAGTACACTTTATGTCCGACCGATCTAGAAATCGACAAGATAGATGTCACCAGCCCACTGACATCAATAAATATCTGAAATTGCATTGGCATCCGACATCAAACAACATGCTGATCCATCAACGGTGATCACAAGAAGAATTTCAAAAGACGTGGTGCGGCCCGCGACTCTTTAGGTGCCCCAACGACCACTTAATGCTGCTAATTGATCCATTTTATGACAACTTAATGCAGTCATTAACCCATTATTTTGGACGGCCCAATCAGAAGCAAGCAAATGGGAGTTACAAGTCCAAGTAATCATGGCATTAAAACCATGAAACTCCCCTCATCATAGAGATTAAAGGCGATTAAATGCCCATTATTCTTCATCGGCCAATCAAAAGCCAAGAAAAAGGGGTTACAAAATCAAGAAATAAAAACCTGTAACTCCTCTCATCATGAAGCATCAATGCCATCAATGCTCATAAACCCACCTTATGGCCACCAAAAGGCTATAAAAGGGGGGTCATTTCAAGAAGAAAGGATACGATCCCGATCCAGAAAAATCCCGAAAAAATCCAAGAAATTCACAGACATAGAGAGAGTCAGAAAATCCTGAAATTTTTTTTAGGCTGTACGGACAGGTCCGTACGGACCTGGTCGTACTGCCACGTGGCAGTGGGCCAGAAAAAAGAAATTTTTTTTTGGCATGCTGAGATTTTTTTTTTCAATATGTATGCAATTTTTTTTTGATGCATCAAGATAGAAGGCTAGAGTCTCTAGGTCAAGCCAACATGATTTTCTACTTGGACAAAGTTTGATTGGTTTTGACCAAATTGGGTTGGAATTGGTCAAACTTTGGTCAAGGTTTTCCTAGCATCTAATGCATGATGATATTTTTTTTTACGCATGATTTTTTAAATGGATTTGGAAGTATGATGATGCATACCTGAAAATCTTTTGCAAGTATTGGGATTTTGAGCTCACAGCGATGTTGAGCTCTTTCTCGGTCTTGCTGGATTTTGAGGAAATTTGCAATTTTTGGATTCTGAAGCTCGCAGTAATGTGGAGCTCTTTTCCAGATTTTACGGAAGTTTGATGAAATTGGCTCGTCCTCGCAGCGACGTTGAGTTCGAACCTTCTTTGAGAATTCTCCACTGACTATGAGCTCGCAGCGATGTTGAGATAATCTTCAGGCTTCCTGTCTTTCTCGGAGTATTCTCCTTTTCTTTGGAATTGCCCCGGAACCATGTCAAAATTTTGCTAGAATTTTTGTAGCAGATTCTGTCATTTTTTATGTTGATTGATCTTATCTCTTCCATCTTTTGCAGGTAGTTCTTCTAGAACGAACAAAGGTAAAGGTCCCGTTACTGACGCACCTCGTCGATCTGCCAGATCTTCCCATGCAGCCGTTCAGCAGGCTTACGAGAAAGAGGGGACGCTCATTCGCCAGGTTGAGGAAGCTGAAGGTAATGTCCGGAGGAAGACTCAGGAGGATGAGCAGTGGCAGGTCCTCTGAGAAGAACTTCCTAGTGCTGCAGATGGGTCACGGCATTCGGCCGCGTTTTATGGGGACATTTTGAAGAAGCGTGGCCTAAAAACTTTGGAAGTTAAGGCCAATGGTCTGCTTGAGGAGTTGAACCTTTGGTTGAAGACCATGTCGGATTGAGCTTCTGAGTTGTAACAAACTCTTTTTCCTTCTTTTTTTTTTTTTGTACCTCCATGTATAAACAGTTTTGGTACTATATTTTTTGTATCCCCTTCCTTTCACTTAAATCATTGATGAAAACAATTTTGAGCAAAAGTTGATGGGAATGTTTGTTTAAGAATTTGATCAAAAGGTTGTCATTTTGTGTAAATCTTTTGTCAAATGATTGTTTTGGGCATGAAAGCCAATTTTGTGGAGAAAAGCCTGGTTTTTGATGATTTGAAAACCGAAATTTTGAATGGCATGAAAGCCTAATTTTGTCTTTGGCATGGGAGCCAAATTTGTTTGTGGCTTGAGAGCCAAAATTTTTGGATGGCGTCGAAGCCGAATTTTGGGATGGCATAGGAGCTAAATTTTGTTTTGTTTGTTTTGGCATTTATAGCCGATTTTTGGCGTTTATAGCCGAGTTTTGGCGTTTATAGCCGAGAATTTTTTTTTTTTTTTGTTTTGGCATTTATAGCCGACTTTTGGCGTTTATAGCCAGATTTGGCGTTTATAGCTGAGTTTTTTGAAAACCAAGTTTTGTTTTGTTGGCATGAAAGTCGATTTTGGCGTTTATAGCCGAAATTTTTTTTTGTTTGTTTTGGTATTTATAGCCGAATTTTGGCATTTATAGCCAGATTTTGGCGTTTATAGCCGGATTTTGGCGTTTATAGCCGAATTTTGGTTTTCAAAATGCAGGTATCGACTAAATGTCGCCTCCCCCCTGAATGGTCTTGCAAGTATGGATGGAATGTCGCTTCCTTGCTCATTCGATTTTGCGAGTATTGATGGAATGTCATTTCCTCGCGGGCTGGGTTTTGCGAGTATCGATGGAATGTCACTTCCTCGCTAATTGGGGTGCAAGTATCGACTAAGCGTCGCTTCCCTACTTTTCCCAAAACTTTTGGTTTTGCGAGTACTGACTTGATGTCGTTTCCCCGCGATTTTTGAAAGTTGAGGTTTTCTCGAACCATTTGAAATTTGGGTTGTGGATAGCAACTGGAATATTGCGTCTCCATGATTTTTGAAATTTGGGTTGTGGATATCAACAGGTATGTTGCTTCTCCACGATTTTTTAAATTTGGGTTGTGGATATCAACTGGTATGTTGCTTCTCCACGATTTTTGAAATTTGGGTTGTGGATATCAACTGGTATGTTGCTTCTCCACGATTTTTGAAATTTGAGTTGTGGATATCAACTGGTATGTTGCTGCTCCACGATTTTTGAAATTTGTGGATACCAACTAGTATGTTGCTTCTCCACGATTTTTAAAATTTGAGGTTGTGGATATCAACTGGTATGTTGCTTCTCCACGATTTTTTGAAATTTGAGTGTGGATATCAATTGGTATGTTGCTTCTCCACGATTTTTGAAATTTTGCAAGTATCGAATGGGGTTCGCTTCCTTGTGATTTTTTGGTTTTGGAAGTATCGAATGGGGTTCGCATCCTTCCGGTTTTTGGGTTTTGCGAGTATCGACTAAGTGTCGATTCCCCACGGTTTCTAAAAACCAATTTTTTTTTGTTTAAAGACACGAAGGTCATAAATTTTGACTTAAAACCATTTTGGTTGTAAAAGCCGAGGCGGTCTAGGGTGAAAATTCCTAAGTCCCGATATTTGCTTCAAACCATGAATTTTGGGTTCAAGGATCGAAATTTTGTTCAATTCTGGGAAGAGGCTCCTAAACTTGGATTTTTCGATTTTGATTTTTTTTTTTTTTTGAACAATGAAACAATGAAAGTAAGCATTGTTTTGAGAGATTTTTTTTGGCAACTTCAACATAAAGATGAAAATTTCAAAAGGGGTGGGTTTGACGAGCAAGTACCTTGGAAATAGGCTTTGGCTGTGTAGATATTGCTCTGACCCGTTTGAGGAAGTCTTCAAGGGTAGTACCGCTTCAAGCACTTGCCATTGATGGGTAGCATACATCTGTCTCCTTCCATGTTTAGAAAAGGGTATGCACCGTTGGAGAAGACTTTGTCGATGACAAAGGGTCCCTCCCATTTTGGTTCAAATTTACCTTTGGATTTGTGGGCAAAGACTATGGGTCTTTTTACTGCAAGAACCAAGTCACCCTTTTTGTAGGCGCATTGCCTGACCTTCTTGTCAAAAGATCCTGCCATGCGTGCTTGGTACAACTCAATGCTTTGTAGATCTTCAAGTCATCTTTCATCGAGATTATCCAGCTCTTGGAGTCTCAATTTGACATTGCTTTCTTGCGTCATGTCATTTTGCAAAGATACCCTTAAGGAAGGAATTTGTACTTCCAAAGGGACAACAGCTTCGCATCCATAGACCAAAGAGAATGGTGTGCTATGGGTTGGTCCTCGAACGGTGGTTCGATAGGCCCACAAAGCTTCTGGTAGTTTGTCGCCCCAGTCTCTTTTATGACTAGAGACCATTTTCTTGAGAATTTTGCAGAGCGTCTTGTTGAAGGCTTCTGCTAGTCCGTTCGCTGCTGGATTATATGGAGTCGAAGGACAACTTTGGATTTTGTACTTGTCGCAAAACCTGTAAAATCTGTGATCCAGGAATTGTGGTCCGTTATCATGGACGAATCTTTTAGGTATGCCGAGGCGACAAATAATGTTGGTGCGCAAGAACTGAAGGACTGATGAAGTCTTCATTTCATTGAGCGCAAATGCTTCTGACCACTTGGAGAAATAATCCATAGCGGCGAAGATGAAGCGATGACCTTTGCTTGATGGGGGAGAAATAGGACCTACGATGTCCATACCCCAGGCTTCGAAAGGCCATGAGATTGCTGTTGGATGTAGCCATTCTGGAGGCATGTGGACATAATCTCCATGAATCTGGCATTTTTGGCAGCGCTTGGCAAATTGCATTGCATCAGCTACCATGGTAGGCCAATAGTAACCTAGTCTTTTTATCTGGTTGTAGAGATTAGGACCAGCTTGATGGGCTCCACAAAGACAGCATGCACTTCTTTGAGAGTTTCTTCAGCCTCTTGTTGTGACAAGCAGCGTAGGAGTACTCCGTTGAAGGATTTTCTGTAAAGTGCTTTTGAAGGTATATCCAAATGAAAGTTCGGGGTTCGTCTTTGGATGCTTACCCGCTCTTTTGGATGTTCAGGTAGGATTCCGAACATGATGTAATCATTGAACGGATCTCTCCAGTCGCCAATCGGAGGTTTGAGGATGGACATCCGACTTCCAACCACTTGGTGGCATTCAGCAACTGCTTGGTGTGTGTTGAGAGGAGGGAGAATCCTTCTTTGACACACTGTTACTTGCATGTTTTCCCCTTCTTGGATTGCCATGGATGCGGCAAGTCCGGCCAGGGCATCTGCACGGATGTTTTCACCTATGAGGATGTGGGTGATATGACAGATGTTGAATTTTTGGTCGAAGCGACTTCGCCTTATTGTAGTAAGGTAGCAAATCAGGTTTCCTGACTTTATATTTTTGATTCATCTGGTTGACGATCAGTTGAGAGTCCCCAAAAGCTTCCAGCATGGTGATGCCGGATTTAAGGGCGAGTTCCAATCCTACAATCAGGGCTTGGTACTCAGCTGCATTGTTTGAACATGGTTCCAGTAGCGAGAAGGCGTGTGGGATCATGTATTTGTCGGGACTGACAAAGAGGATGCCGATTCCCGATATTTGCTTTCCTTTTTCATTTGTCCTGGTTGCACCGTCAAAGTACATGTCCCAGGAAGCATTTGATAAGGAAGTTTCCACGTTGTAGACAAATTCGTCTGGGAGATCATCCCTGAGTGGAGAATCTTTAGGCAATGGATGCTCTGCGAGAAAGTCTGCTAGAGCTTGGCCTTTGATTGCTTTTTGTGGCACATACCTAATATCAAACTGTGATAGAAGAATGGACCATTTTGCCCGGCGGGCATTGAGAGGACCTGCTTTTGTGACAAGGACCTTTAGGAGGTTGATCCTCGAAATCAGGTAGACTGTGTTCGACAGCAGATAGTGACGCAGCTTTTGTACAGCGAACATTACTGCAAAGCATTCTTTTTCGACTGGGGAGTAGCGATGCTCTGCACCTACCATCATGCGGCTGAGGTAATATAGAGTAGCTTCTTTTCCGTCGTCGTTTTCTTATGCGAGCAGAGCACCCAAAGAGTGGTCGAGAGCTCTTGTGTACAAGATAAATGGTTTTCTAGTTGTGGAGGCAGCCAGCACTGGAGGTTTGGTGAGGTATGCTTTGATGTCTTGAAATGCATTTTGACATTCAGCGTCCCAGACAAAGTCGACGCCTTTCTTCATCAGGCGAGAGAATGGACGGCATTTTCCTGATAGATTGGAGATGAACCGTCGAATGTAGGCCAACCTTCCTTGAAGCCCTTTTAATTCTCTTAGGGTTCTGGGAGATGGCATTTCTAGGATAGCCTTGACTTTGGTAGGGTCAAGTTCCATTCCAGCTTTCCGTACTATGAATCCGAGAAACTTATCCGATGAGACACCGAAGAAGCACTTTAGTGGATTCAACCGCAATTTGTGTTTGCGAAGTCGGAGGAAGACTTCTCGAAGATCATCGGGATGATCTTCTTTTCTTCTGCTTTTGATGGCGAGGTCGTCAACATAGCATTCGACCGTCTTGTGCTGCATATCTTGGAATATTTTCATCATAGCCCTCTGATATGTTGCACCTGCGTTTTTCAGACCAAATGGCATGACAGTGTAGCAATACACGCCAAATGGTGTCCGAAATGATGTATGCCTTTCATCTTCAGGATGCATCTTTATCTGATTGTAGCCAGAGAATCCATCCATGAATGTCATTCGCTCGAACCCATAGGTGTTGTCAATCATCACCTCTGGTATATGGGGAGCGGGAATTCATCTTTAGGCATGCATTATTCAGGTCTCTGTAGTCGATACAGACCCTTATCTGCCCATTTTTCTTTATCACGGGGACGATGTTGGCTAACTATTCAGGATGCTGTTCCTCGCGGATGAAGCCAACGTTTTTGAGTTTCTGAACTTCTTGTTCAATTTTGTCCATCACGTCGGGACGGAATCTTCTTTGGCCTTGTTTGATAGGCTTGATTTCTTTTTGCAAGTTGAGCTTGTGGACTGCTACTTTGGGATCCAAGCTAGGCATTTCGGCATAAGACCATGCAAAGCAATCAACGAACTCACGAAGAAAAGAGATATACTCGGGTAACTCATCATCCTTTATATTCTTGCTTATGAATACAGGACGTGGGATATCAGATGTTCCCAAGTCTATCTTTTGGACAGGATCTTCTGTTGGAAGGTTTGAAGGTGGTTCCTCCACAATGTTTTCGGAGGCTTCCAACTCAACAAGACCTTCTGGAGTGCTAGAGGCATTTTCAGACTGGGGCTCTGTTTCCGTCCATGAATCTTCTTGATCAGTATCCTTCTCAAGGCTTACAATGATATGGTCCCAATTATTTACTGGAACTGGGTTGAAGTAGGGTACTTCTTTTGGAGACGATGATTCTTCTGGGTTAGAGAACTGCTCGTCTGTGTCATCGGGCAATTCCTCTTTATCATCAGAGAAATGATACCAATTGGAGGAGCTTTCTGGATTTTTGACGAAAAACTCCTCAAAGATATATCCAGGGATATCAATGTCTTCATGAGATGTTGAGGCTTGGTCGGTAAAGCGACTTTCCAGCCATGGTGTCAACTGTCTCATAGGAGCGGTAGGATCATACCCCAATCCATATGAAGACTTGCCTTTGTGAAGGTGGATTTTCCAATCTTCTGGTTGACTTTTGGTCAGGGTGGGTTCTAATGGTGTGAGAATACCACGGCCACCTCCCAAACCAGTCGGATTTTGAGCGTCGTAGCCCATTTTCTTCATGATAGCTTCTGACATTGGACTATATAGGGATAGCTGAGGCATACCTTTGTTTTGGAAAGGTTCAAGCAAAGAGTTCAGTGGAGATGCTCTTGATCTTTGGAAGTAAATCACTTTTTCTTCTGGCGAAGTTGCCGGAATAACAAAGGAAGTAGACGTAGGGTCTTCTATGTCTGCAGGTGTCTCCAATGAAGTGAGAGCGGGCTGATCTTGCTGAGTATCAGCTTGGCTTGATGCTATGTCATCTTCTGGCTCTAACTCCGAGTCTGTGTCATGCATAATAGACACAAAGGAGACAGTGAACTTGCCCCCAGCCCTTTGTTTTGTCTTCTTTACTTTGGTAGTGATTACCAAAGGCTTTGGAGATTTGAAGGAGACGACGAAGAGAGCTTGGCCGCTTACTTCGACTTTGGTGGAGGGTTTGTTTACCTCCGAAAATTGCTGAGGAGCCTTGCCTTTATCTTTCTGGGGACTGTCGGCAAGGTGAATTGTTTTTTCCTCCTGTTCTTCTTTTCCATCTTTATACATTTGAGCATCTGCAAAATGGACATCTCTGCCTTTGAAGGGCTTTTTGTCTGCAAACACGCGATGTATCAAGCCATCGTTGCCAACGAACTTGATGCACTGATGTAGAGTTGAAGGGACGACACCGTTGTCATGTATCCAGGGGCGTCCAAGGAGTATATTGTAACATGAATGGGTCTTTATCGCATGCACAGTGACTTCAGAAATAAGATCACCGATTTGCAATTTAAACTTGATTTTGCCGATAGGCCTTTGAGCGCTGCCGTCATATCCGAAAATGGATATAGACGTGTGACTCAGCTTGCTAGGTGGGATGCCCAGCTCTTCGAGTGCCGAAGTAGAGATGAGGTTGAGTGCAGAACCTGGATCGATCTGAACACAGTGTACTGGCATTTCTTTGACGTACCCCGTAAAGTACAAGGGACGGTTGTGCTTTGTTTCGCCTAGGAGGAGGTCATCCTTGTCGAAGGCAATTGTTGCACTTGCTGCTTTTTGTACCGAGAGGCATTCATTGCTTGATCCCTTAGTTTTCTTCTTTTCTCCCTTTGAGGGAGTATTTGATTTTTTGACCCTATAGTCCATTTCAATTTATAGGACTTGTGGGGCATGTTTGTCGACATCCGCATTCAGCCTTTGTATTTCTGAAATGAGACTATCACGAGTTTGTGGAGACATTCGTAATAAGTCAATGATGTGCAGACGTGCAGGTATGTGTTTGAAGTGCTCAATCAAGTCGTACTTGAAAGCCTCCTTCGGGCCTGCATTTTCATTATTGTTGCACTTGGGGCGCTTACAACTTGCTTTCCCGAAGGATTTACATAAGAAGAAGAAGGTTGGTTGTAATTTTTGTGGTAATCCCGGCCAGAACGGGTACCTCTACCAACTTCAAGAGTTTTTAGAGACTGGTCTTTTTTTTGGAAGATCACCCTCAGGATCAAGGGGTTGATCCTTTGCTGAAGATGTCTCTCTAACAGCATTGGTGTCTTCAGTAATTGTGTTGCACGGAGCAATTTCCGGGAACAAGTCCTGAACAGCAGCCGGCAACTTTTCTTTATTAGCCCAGACATCGCCCGTGAGATCGGGTATCTGGGACCAATTGACTGAGTTTTCATTGAAGAAGATTTCATTGGCAGAAGTTTCTTCAAGATGATCAATCGGGAGAGGCTTGAGTTCTGATGTCACAACTTCAGGAGACGAGGGCTGAGAGGATGTTATCTCAGTGGAAGTCACCTGAGAGGATGTAGCTCCAGAAGATACCCTATCGATTGGGGAGTACGTGTCTTTGGAAGCTTCAAAGGTACTGTCGCCCTGAGCTATTGCATTGCAGGTTATCCTGACAGGAGATACCCCCAGTGTAGACTGTTGGGAATCGGACTCATCCTCAGATGTAAGAGGATCATCGATCCAACTGTTTTTTCCATTTTCAGGAGTTGAGGGAGAAAGTTTCCGTTGATTTTCAGGGACTTCCAGTTCTGGATCATGACAAAGATTGATGCGATCCTGCTCATGCTCTATGGCAAGATGTTGCAAGATTCTTGCATATTCTTCAAGATCAGGCATGGGAGCCAAATCTTTTTCGTCATCCGCTCCTCGTGGTTCGCCCATGTTGGGTTCCACTGAAGCATTTGCTGGTGCTGGATCAACAGCGTTTTCTTGAACAGGGCCCTGGTCTTCTTCATCATCAGACCAAGATCCTTGTGGCTGTAATGGGTTATACCAGATTACTGGCATAAGATGAGACTTGGGAATTCATTCCTCGTCGGAGAGGTATTCTCCTGTTTCAAGGGATTCTTCCCACTCATCGATATCACTGGCAGTATCACTGGACTCGTATCTATTCGTGGAGAATCCAACTACCGAGTTGCAAGAGTATGATGCCCCTGCACATTTTCATTTTTTTATAGAGGTGGCATGAAATCATCAAGGGAGAATTTTCTTACCGCTTTTGAAGTTTTGGGAAGAGATTCTTCCGTCGTCCCTAGTGAAGCAGTGGAAAAAGTTTCTGCTTTTTCAAGGACTTCTTGTTTTGGTTGAGACTTCTACTGCTGTTTGAGCTTGCGGAGTTGTCTCTTGGCTTGCCTTCGCTGCTGAGCGGTCGGCTTTGTTTTGACGATCTCCCAATTTTCATCATCTAGGAGATCAGGATGCACCCATATAGGTTGTCCATCTGATGTTGGATAGGGAACCAATTCTTGGGACGCTTGAGCCATTTTTATCACCTTGAATGAAGTAGTGATCTTCTCCTTCGGTGACTTTGAAGTTTGCCGACATTACACCATGTTGACAGAAGTGAAGTCGTAGTTCTTGTCAAAAGTTATGACTCCGTTTTTCCACATCTCATTGATCTTTTCTCTCACAACGAAGCATTGATTGAGAGGATGTGAGATCATCTGATGGTATGGACAGTATCGGGGATCATTGGTTTTGCCAACATCTCCCGTTCTTTTGGGCTCTGGCAAAATGAGCTTGTCATTTGCTAGGAGAGCCTCAAAGATTTCTTCAACATCTTCATCGAACGGATATTTCTTTTCTACACGTTCTTTGAAGGCATCAGAGAGTTCAGGCCTTTTACCTTCAGTTTTGTTTTCAGGTTTCTTTGGCTGCTGAGGAGCTGACTTAGTCTGCACATTGAGAACCTCCTTTTTCTTTGGTTTTGAGGTTGTAACATCTGTCGGCTCTTTATTTGATGATTTCTGACTGTTGAGGTCTTTGATCACCATTTCAGCTTCCAGGAGTTCCCCCAGGTTCTTTGATTTGTTGCCGATGATCATGGAGCGAATTTTTGCTCTCATATTGTTACGGCAGATGTCGACTAGCGACGCTTGTGGCAGTACATCTGAGCATTTGTACACCATTGCCTTCCATTTGTGAATAAAGTCGTATGTTGACTCATTCTCTCCCTGTTTTAAGTTGCAGAGTTGAGCCATAGTAACAGGATGATCCTCACCTTGGAAGTGGGTCAGGAAGCGTGTCTCTAGCATAGCCCAGTTCTGGATGGAGTTCTCCGGCAGAGTGGAGTACCAATCAAAGGCTGTACCTTTTAGGGTACTTGCAAAGAGGCAAATCTTGAGGGCATCTTGATCTACTATAGCTCCAGTCAGGATCTTGAAACGGATGACATGCTGTCTGGCTGAACCTTTCTCAGTATATGTCTGGAGAGTAGGTTGTTTGAATTTTGCAGGGAACGGAACCGAGTCCATCCATAAAGGGTAGGGTGGCTTGATCCTATGTTCCTTCAATGTATCCTCTTCTTTTTCTTTCGCGAGGATATCGTCCACGTCCTTTCTGGTAAGGGCGCGAGACTATTGTTTTCTACATTGCCTTCGTCATCTTCATGATTCGGAGGGGTTTCATTGTTAGGTGGTGGACGCTGTAGAGTGAGAATAAGGTTTCCCATCAGAGCCTTAATTCTCTGTTGTCCTTGTTCCAACTGCTGGATGCGTGTGGTTACGTCATCATGCGGTGGAGGCTGCTCAGAACTTGTAGCCAAGACGTTCATCCCTCGGGATTCGGACGAAGAAATCATCCTGGTGACTGAGCTGGGACTCATTCTTCTGGATGAAGAATCTGAGGAGTGGTTACTCCAGTGTTCTTGGCTTGGAGGAGTGGAAGATTCTTCCAGATGTGTTCGTGTCCGGGAGACGCTGCGAGTCACTGGACGTCTAACACTGATTTTGGTTGCCGACTTCTAGCATTTTCTAGTTTTGCCAACCATATGAACAGCAACGAATTGGTCGGGTCTTTCTTTTTCGACCCATTTGTTTGAGACATGAAGATTAGAACACTAGGTTCTTTGTTTCTCAAGTCTCTTTTGTCGATATGATGCTTGGCGACGCATACGATGAGCAATTTGAGCTTCAGTCAGCTATGGCTGGGCTCTGGCGATGAAGGATGTAGTCCCTTGTGCGCAGCAGCCGAGTTTGTCTTCTTTGAAGGTGGGCAAGGACAGGATCTGAACGCGGTCCTTTGTCTGTCGCAGTGAAGATTTGAATTTTGCGAGCTCGGCCCCTATTGAGATGAAGGGTCGACTCGCGGGAGTGCAGGTTTCAGCATGTTTTTGCATAGGCCTAACGATGCAGGATTTGATTTTGGGCTTGTAGGAGCAAGCCGGCTCATGATGATTTTGTTTGTTTTTTGGGTGGAGGGTAGGTTTCTCCTCTTTCATGTAAAAGAGAGGGTAGAACTGATTCTCCTTGAGAGGGGCCAGGTATGCTGACTTTGCAGATGTTCGGGACCTCCGTTGCTTTGGCGAAGATCTCGGGGACCAAGTTTTGGTGTAAACATGGTTTCTTGTGGGTTGAGGCTTCGTGGGAACGCCACAGGCTTCAGGATTCTTGGTGTTCGCCCTTGGTGTCATTTTAGTGACACGTTGCGGGGTGGTTTTCTCCTTCTTGGCATGTACAGTGTCTTCTGCGGGAAGTGGGAATGGTCCCAGCGATCCGAAGACGATGGTCCGGGGAGTTGAAGTTGACCCGGTGTCTGGAGAGTTGTCGAGGGAGATGACGCTTCGGCAACTGGTACGGCGCTTATGCTTGTTTTGTTTGTCTTGAAGCATAAGCAGGTACTTGTTCTCATCGAAAGTGATGGTCAATGAAGATGCCATTGTTAGTTTTGGAAAACTTCTGAAACAAGACCAAATCCATTAGTAATCACAAGAATATGGTGATCATAAATGGAGAACCACTATGTTTTTTGGCTTTTCAAATCACTTGAGGGGACATGGCCCAGCCCAAGGACGATGAAGAAGGCAAAAAGCCATAGAGAATACAATTGTTCTAAAATGCAAGTATGGTAGGCTCAGAGTGAGTGTTCCAGTGACTGCTAGAAGCAATTGTAGACCTTAATTCAAATTACCAAGAAGCAAGGCTCACTTGAGGTAAAATGATATAAGGTTGGAGATACAAATGTGTCGGTCGCGAATACAGTAGACCCAAAAGGGCGTACTAGCACCGCTAGGCACAAATGTTGCAAATCGCATCCTTAGAAAGGACACGAGATGGGATTTTTTGAAAAGTCAAATTTGGATTCATAAAGGAGAGCAACTGGTATTCCAATCCGAACCACAACTCAACATTTCTGCGAGCGTTAAATCCGAAAAGGAAGGAAACCAGAATTTCTCAAATGTGAATCCAAACGTGACGGAAGTTTTTTTTTTTTTTGAAAGGTCAAGATTGAATTCATCAAAGAGAGCAAATCGTGTTCCGTTCCGAACAAAGGCTCAACATTTCTGTGAGCGCTAAATCCGAAAGGGAGGAAACCAAAATTTCTCAACTCTGAACTCAAAAATGACGGAAGTTTTTTTTTTTTTTTTTTGAGGGGTCAAGATTGAATTCATCAAAGAGAGCAAATGGTGTTCTATTCCGAACAAGGCTCAACATTTCTGCTAGCGCTAAATCCGAAAGGGAAAGAACCAAGATTTCTCAACTCTGAATTCAAAAGTGACAGAAGTTTTTTTTTTTTTTTTTTATTTTTTAAAAAAAAAATTTTTTAAGGATTTTTTTTTTCAACAGTGCACATAGATTTCCAATTCGATCTTATGAAACCTTAGTGGATAGATCAGCCCCCAGGTAAGGGTAGGATTACTTAATGAACCCGTTTGGAGGACCCTTGCCTCGAACAATCTAGCTGTCTCCACACTCTGGACAAGGCTTTTCTTAAATCCACTTTGGTCAAAGAACGCAACCGGTGGAACCTTAGTGTTTTTTTTTTGTTTTTTTTTAACTCTTTTTTAAAAGGTTTTTTAATGAACTCATCAAAGAGAGCGAATGGTGTTCCAATCCGAACAAAGGCTCAACATTTCTGCAAGCGCTAAATCCGAAAGGGAAGGAAACCAAGGTTTCTCAAATTTGAATTCAAAAGAGAGAAAACTAAATTTTTTTTTGAAATTATAACTTTTTTTTTTTGAAATCCCAATTGGACTCATCAAAAAGAAAAGATGGCCCAATCCCCGATATGAACGATAGCTGCGAACATTTCTGTGAGCTATCAAGTTCAAAGAGGGAAGGATCAAAATTTCTCAAAGTTGAATCTTGAGAAAGAGAGATCATTTTTTTTTTTTTTTGAAAGAGTTTTAAATGAAGGTGTTTTTTTTTGAAATCCCAATTGGACTCATCAAAGAGAAAAGATGGCCCAATCCCCGATATGAACGATAGCTGCGAACATTTCTATGAGCTATCAAGTTCGAAGAGGAGAGGATCAAAATTTCTCAAAGTTGAATCTAAGAAAAGAAATCAGATTTTTTTTTTTTTTTGAAGTGAGAAAGAACAATTGAAATCCCATCTCATATTTTTTTTTATGCAAAATGCAACATAGGCCACCAACTAGAAAGGAGCCAAGTGATCAAAGCATCACATTCTCAAGTCAACATGTCCCACCGATTGTGCCAACTTGATGGACCCGAAAGAAATCTTCCGTCCTCTCCTTCCGTACCCCGGGGGCTGACCTGGGTCTCGGCGGAGGAGGGAAAATCTCGGGCATCAACATTTTTGTACGGGTATGCCAGATTTACTTTCTACTTGGAATTTGGAATGGTGATAATCCGGAGATTTACCTTCACAAGTGGAAAGGAAATCAATCCTTTTTTCTAACTTTTCAAATTGCATTAATATTAAGAAAAGAGACAAGTTTGGTTTTTTTTAGAATGCCATAGGAGGCGTTTTTGTTTGTTTGCCGTAAAAGGCGATTTTGCCGTGAAAGGCGGTTTTACAAAACACATCAAATGTGAAAAACAAGAATCGTGATTTCTTTTTGTCTCTTTAGGAAATACAAACTACAATAGAAAAGTAAGAAAAGGGATCTAACTTCTCAGGAGACTGTGGGGACACGTTGAGATCGACGGTCGCAAGTCATGTATGGGCTTCGCCATCGTCCTTCAAATGAGAACATGTGATGCTTTGATTCTTTGGCTTGGCTCCTAACCTCGGTTTTTTAAAGGACAATGACCAAGAGGAGGTCCTATATCCAATGAAAAACCAAGTAAACGGGCTGAAAAGCCGCGTTTAGGCCATGTTGGAGAAGGATTAGACCTTGAGGGGGGTGGCCCCCCCAAGGGATGTTGATCACCTTGTGGTGTTTCCGGGAGCAAAGTAGCAAGACTTCGTCTCTCTCTTAGATTTTCTGGATTTTCAGAGCTTGCACTTGGGATCTATTTTCATCATGCATTCTTCTTGGAATGGACCTCCTTTTATAGGCTTTTGGTAGCCATGAGGTGTTTATTGGCATTGATGACCATGATGAAAGAATTGATGAGGAGTTACAAGTTGATTTTTTAACTCTTTTTTCATTGCTTGGGATTGGCCGATAAAGGTAGTGGGCATTTAATTCCCTTTAAGCTTCATGATGATGGGAGTTTCATGGGTTTAATGCCATGATTGCTTGGATTTGTAACTCCCAAATGCTTGAATCTGACTGGGCCGTCCAAAATAATGAGTTAATGACCGCATTAAGTTGTCATAAACGGGTCAATTAACGTCATTAATTGGTCGCCTAGGCATGTGAAGAGTCGCGGGCCGCGTTGTGCCTTTTGAGATTCTTCTTACGATCATCACAGGTGGATCCACGCATTGTTTGATGTCGGATTGCAGTGCAATCTCAGACATTGATTGATGTTAGTGGGCCAGTGACATCTGTCTTGTTGATTTCACGATCGGTCGGACCAAAAGTGCACTTTCTTGGTCAGCCGGTTGGCGATCTTGAGGCGATCGGTGATGATTTCATGCTTTTGACGGCGGATCCGAGATGTCGACGAAGATCAGTCGTTTTCAAGCATCAAACATTGGATTTTTAGAAAATCACAGAGGCAGGAATACTCGAAACGCGAAAAGGATAAAAAAACGATCAATTTGGTGCAAAATCCGGCGACCCGGATTTGAAGGGTCGTCTGGCAACCATGCACCTAGGGTCGCCGGCGACCTTGGGCCAGGGTCGCCGGCGACCTTAGGGTTTTTTGCCCTTTGGTCACCGAGCTTCGGTTTCGGCCGATTTTGTGTCTTTTTCGTTCCTTTTTTCTTCTGTATTTTTCTTGACATTTTTCCTCAATTATTGACTTCATTTTCTTGAAGAAAACTTGACGAGAACCCGCGCGAAATCGGAGCACAAAGTTTCCCATTTTTCGGGAAAGCCGAAGACTTTGTAGCCGATTTTCCGTCAAGAGTCGAAACTAGGTCAAACGATGTCGGAATGCCTGAAAATTGAGGTGAAGCTTCTTGAGCAGTGGATAGGACCAACCATGGGCTTTTATTTGAGTTTTGAAGCCGTTTGGGGTCCCATCAATGCTTCACTTGATTTTGCTGCGGGGAAAATGCCGAGCTTTGATATGTGGTCAAACGATGTCCGATTGACCTGAAATTTGACAGGGAGCCTATTGGAGTCATTTCGAGACGTTCCATCAGCTCCGTTTTGGATGTCATTGTCCCGGGATGCTCTGCCGCCGGTAGGCTTGATTTTCTCTCGGAGAATCGAAACCTGGTCAAACATCGTCGGAATGACCTGAAATTCGACGTGCAGCCTTTTGGAGGCATGTTGTAGCCACTCACGTATTTTGTTTGATGAGTGATGGATTCTGTGGTTCCCGCCGCCGGGAGGCTTGATTTTGTTGTTCGAGCATTGATGGAGGGTCAAACATTGTCGGTTTGACTTGAAATTTGGCATGGAGCCCTTTGGAGACATTCTGGAGTCATCCGTAGGCTCTTACAGAGTTTTGGTGTCTTTGATGATGTCGCCGCCGGGAGCGCTTGTTTAGCTGTCGGAGCAGTGAAGTGGGGCCAAACGATGTCGGAACGGCCCGAAACCTCAGGTGTACCCCTCTTTTAGCTGTCTTGAAGGATCTATCAGTTTCTGTCTGATTCTGATAAGATCTGATGCTTGAAGTAGCCTTGCCTATTTTATAGCAGGATGCAGCTTCACGAGGCTTCTTGATGTTGAGGAGACATAGTGACGTTTTTGGTGTCAACAGATACCAAAAAAGTCACTTTGTCTCCTCAACATCAAGAAGCCACATGAAGCTGCATCTTACTACAAACAGGCAATGCTACTTCAAAGCATCAAATCTTGTCAGAATCAAACAAAACTGCAAGATCCTTCAAGACAGCCAAAAGAGGGGTACACCTAAAGTTTCGAGCCATTTCGGCATCGTTTGACCTCCTTCGACAGCTAAACAGGCGCTTCTGGCGGCGACAGTATCGAAGACATCAAAACTTGGATCAGAGCCTACAGATGGTTCCAAAATACCTCCAAAAGGCTCCTTGCCAAATTTCAACTCAAACTGACAACGTTTGACCTTCCATCAACGCTCAAGCAGCAAAATGAAGCCTCTTGACGGCAAGAACCACCGAGGCCATCACTCATCAAACAAAGCATATGAGTGGCTTCAACATGCTTCCAAAGGGCTGCACGTTGAATTTCAGGTCATTCCGACAACGTTTGACCAGACTTCGACGCTCCGAAACAAAATCAAGCCTACCGGTGGCGGAGCACCCCGGGACCATGACATCCAAATCAGAGCTAATGGATTGTCTCAAAATGACACCAATAGGCTCCCTGTCAAATTTCCGATCAATCGAACATCGGTTGACCGCACATCAAAGCTCGGCACCTTTCTCACAGAAAAATCAAGTCTAGCAGCGATGGGGCCCCAAACGGCTTCAAAACTCAAATAAAATCCCATGGTTGGTTCTATCCACTGCTCAAGAGGCTTCACCTCAAATTTCAGGTCATTCCTAAATCGTTTGACCTAGTTTTGACTCTTGACGGAAAATCGGCTACAAAGTCTCGGGCTTTTCCGAAAAATGGGAAACTTTGTGCTCCAGTTTTCTGCGACTTCTCGTCAAGTATTCTTCAAGAAAATCAAGTCAATAATTGAGGAAAAATGTCAAGAAAAATACAGAAGAAAAGGGAACGAAAAAGAAGAAGAAACGGCCGAATAACAAAGTGGCGACCGAAGGGGACAAAACCCCCATGGTCGCCGACAACCATAGTCGATGGTCGCCGGTAACCGTGCTCCATGGTCGCCGGCGACCATGTACCCTGGAAATTCAGGTCGTTGGAATTTTCGCTGGATGGCCCGTTTTCCGATCCTTATCGCGTTTCGGGAGTTCTAGCCCCTGTGATTTTCCAAAAATCCAATTCTTGATGCTTGAAAACGACTGATCTTCGCCAACACCTCGGATTTGCCGTCAAGAGCATGAAATCATCACTGATCGCTCCAAGATCGCCAACCGGCTGACCAAGAAAGTACACTTTATGTCCGACCGATCGAGAAATCAACAAGATAGATGTCACCGGCCCACTGACATCAATAAATATCTGAAATTGCATTGCCATCCGACATCAAACAATATGCTAATCCATCGGCGATGATCACAAGAAGAATTCCAAAAGACGTGGAGCAGCCCGCGACTCTTCAGATGCCCCAATGACCACTTAATGCTGTTAATTGATCCATTTTATGACAACTTAATGCAGTCATTAACCCATTATTTTGGATGGCCCAATCAGAAGCAAGCAAATGGGAGTTACAAGTCCAAGTAATCATGGCATTAAAACCATGAAACTCCCCTCATCATAGAGATTAAAGGCGATTAAATTCCCATTATTCTTCATCGGCCAATCACAAGCCAAGAAAAAGGGGTTACAAAATCAAGAAATAAAAACTTGTAACTCCTCTCATCATGAAGCATCAATGCCATCAATGCTCATAAACCCACCTTATGGCCACCAAAAGGCTATAAAAGGGGGGTCATTTCAAGAAGAAAGGATACGATCCCGATCCAGAAAAATCCTGAAAAAATCCAAGAAATTCACAGACATAGAGAGAGTCAGAACGTCCTGAAGAAACTCTACTGTAACACCACAAGGTGATCGACGTCCCTTGGGGGGCCACCCCCCCAAGGCAAAGCTCTTCCTCTCCTTCTATCCAACATGGCCTAAACGCGGCTTTTCAGCCCATTTACTAGGTTTTTTTTTATTGGATATAGGACCTTCCCTTGGTTTTTGTCCTCTAAAAAACTGAGGTTAGAGCCAAGCCAAAAGAATCGAAACATCAAGTGCTCTCATCTGAAGGACGATGGTGAAGTCCATACATGACTTGCGACCGTCGATCTGAACGTGTCCCCACAATTTCCTGAGAAGTTAGATACCTTTTCTTCCTTTTCTATTGTACTTTATATTTTTCAAAGAGACAAAAAAATCACAATTCTTGTCTTTCATTATTGATGAGATTTGTAAATCGCCTTTCATGGCACAAAATCGCCTTTCACAACAAATAAACAAAATTCGCCTCCTATGGCATTAGAAAAAAAAGCTTGTCTCTTTTCTTAAATATTTATGCAATTTGAAAAGTTAGAAAAAAGCATTGATTTCCTTTCTACCTGTGAAGGTGAATCTCTGAATCATCACCACTTCAAATTCCAAGTACAATAGAAAATCTGGCATACCCGTACAAAAATGTTGATACCCGCTTTTTCTCCTCCGCGGGACCCCGCTAGCCCCCGGGGCAGAAGGAGAGGACGAAAGGCCGGGTCCATAAAGTTGGCACACTCGGTGGGACCCGTTCATTTGAGAACGTGATGCTTCGATTGCTTGGCTCCTTTCTAGTTGGTGGCCTCTGTTGGATCTTGCATATAAAAAAACATGACATGGGATTTCATTCATTCTTTCTCATTGCAAAAAAAAAAAAAAAAAAAATTCATCTCTCTTGGATTCAATTTCGAGAAACCTTGATCCTTTCCTCTTCGAACTTGATAGCTCACAGAAATATTTGCAGCTATTGTTCATATCGGGGATTGGGCCATCTTTTCTCTTTGGTGAGTCTGATTCCGATAGGGGTTTTCAAAACAAAAATTTTTTCATTTCAAACGCCTTAAAAAAATTCAGTTTTCTCTCTTTTGGACTCAAATTTTAGAAACTTTGGTTTTTCCCTTTCGGATTTAGCGCTCGCAGAAATATTTGAGCCTTTGTTCTGATTAGAACATCATTCTCTCTCTTTGATGAGTTCATTAGAAACCTTTAAAAAAAATGAGTTCAAAAAAAAAAAAAACACACTAAGGTTGCACCAATTGCGTTCTTTGACCAAAGTAGATCTAAGAAAAGCCTTGTCTAGAGTGTGGAGGCAGCTAGACTGCTCGAGGCAAGGGTCCTCCAAACAGGTTCATTAAGTAATCTTACCCTTTCATGGGGGCTGATCTATCCACAAAGGTTTCATAAGACCGAATTGGAAATCTGTGTGCACCTTTCAAAAGAAAAAAAAAACTTTCAAAAAAAAAAAAAAACTTCGATCACTTTTGAATTTAGAATTGAGAAATCTTGGTTTTTTCCCTTTCAAATTTAGTGCTCGCAGAAATGTTGAGCCTTTGTTCGGATTGGAACACCATTTGCTCTCTTTGATGAATTCAATCTTGACCTTTCAAAAAAAAAAAAAAAAAACTTCGATCACTTTTGAATTCAGAATTGAGAAATCTTGGTTCTTTCCCTTTCGAATTTAGTGCTCGCAGAAATGTTGAGCCTTTGTTCAGATTGGAACACCATTTGCTCTCTTTGATGAATTCAATCTTGACCTTTCAAAAAAAAAATTTCGATCACTTTTGAATTCAAAATTGAGAAATCTTGGTTCTTTCCCTTTTGAATCTAGTGCTCGTAGAAATTTTGAGCCTTTGTTCAGATTGGAACACCATTTTCTCTCTTTGATGAATTCAATCTTGACCTTTCAAAAAAAAAAAAAAAAAACTTCCGTTATTATTGGATTCACATCCGAGAAATTCCGGTTCCTTCCCTTTCGGACTTAGTGCTCGCATAAATGTTGAGCCTTTGTTCGGATTGGAACACCATTTGCTCTCTTTCATGAATTCAATCTTAACCTTTCAAAAAAACACTTCTGTCATTATAGGATTCACATTTGAGAAATTTTGGTTCCTTCCCTTTCGGACTTAGTGCTCGCAGAAATGTTTGAACCTTTGTTCGGATTGGAACACCATCTGCTCTCCTCTATGAATCCAAATTTGACCTTTCAAAAAGAAATCCCATCTCATGTCCTTTCCAATGATGCGATTTGCAACATTTGTGCCTAGCGGTGCTAGTACGCCCTTTCGGGTCTACTATATTCACGACCGACACATTTGTATCTCAACCTTATATCATTTTACCTCGAGTGAGCCTTGTTTCTCGGTAATTTGAATTAAGGTTTATAATCGCTTCTAGCAGTACTAGAACGCTCACCCTGAGCCTACCATACTTGCATTTTTAGAACAATTGTACCCTCTATGGCTTTTTGCCTTCTTCATCTTGCTTGAGTTGGGCCATGTCCCCTCGAGCAATTTGAAAAGACAAAACCATAGTTATTCTCCATTTATGATCACCATATTCTTGTGATTACTAATGGATGTAGTCTTGTTTTAGAAGTTTTCCAAACTAACAATGGCAGCTTCATTGACCATCACTTTTGATGAGAGGAAGTATTAGCTCATGCTTTAAGACAAGCAAAACAAGCATACTCATAAGCGTCATCTCCCTCAATAACTCTCAAAACACCGGGTTGACCTCCACTCCCCGGACCATCGTCTTCGGGTCACTGGGACCATTCCCACTCTGTCGCGACCCCGGACTGGGCTTAGGGGCCAAATCCGGGATCGGGACTAATTGTGATGATAATGTGATGGGCATGTGATCATATGGAGTGACGATCATAAATAAAGATATGTTTAATGCCCATTCGTACACGGGTTCATAAAAGGATACACATTTCCCGTGCACGTGATTTCCCACAGGTGTCCGCGGTGAGGATTTTTCCAACACACATAAACATTCTGTATATTTGCGGAAGCGTGTAGTAAATCAAACATGTATTTCATTTCCAAAATGACAAGACTGTTTGCATTAAATCAACAAGTATCAGAATGATCAATGTTCTATAGCGAAACCCAAAATACTGTTAAAGTTAGAACATATATCATTTAATTACAGTTCCCAAAATTAGAGGCCAACAAAGGCCAATATAACAAAACAATAACCACCAAAACTATCAATAACAATCCCCCAAAATGTCACGCAACTCTCGAGGCAACCGGATGTTTAAACAACATCATCGGCGCGCCACTCTACTAGCTGCTGCGGTTCTCCGACCGCCTCCTCAAGCTCCTCCTCGGGGAAACCAACAACTGGACCTGAGTACCAAAGCAAGGGATCAGACACGACGGTCTGGCAGGTGGATAAGAAGGTAAATACATTTCATAATAAAACATTTACCTTGGAAAACATTTAAACCTGTCTAAACAATACTTTCATGAGTAAAACGTATCATTTAGTTAAAAACATATATGCAAGGTAAAACAGATAGAGGTAACCAAGGAATACAGGAAACGAGCAAGATGGCAACCACACAAAGCTAAATCCTCTATCATCGAAGTGATAGAGCAAGCAAGTCAAGGCGTTGACCCCAATCACGGAAGTGAGGAGGTACAACGAAATACATATACATATTTACTATATACAAGACATGACCATGGTACCGAGCCGGGCATCAGGAACCACAGTAGCAATCTGCGGTATCAGGACAAGACCACGGTTAAATAACCGGGTAACAAGATCCAAACTGCAGTTGGCGGGACAAGAGGGGGATCACCTAGTCAGTAGATCAGACTGACAAGGTATCCAAGCTTAGTGGTGCCGACTCATAGGTCAAAACATGGAAATCAAGACATGTGTAAACATAATCAAGTACAAGACTATAATCGGGCAAGACAGGGTGCTCAAGGCACAACTATCATATCAGGTCGGGCATGTATGTCAAGACTAGTAAAAACAGTACAAGTATGCTTTTCAAAGCTTTCGAGAATAACAGTCACTTAGTGTAAATCTCGGGTAAAAGAAAATACAATTGAACTATTGGGGTTTCGGGCAAAATATCGGATTCAAGATTCTTTTAAGGTAAATAGGTATTCCGTATGTCGGTCTAAAGAGAGCTTGGTACTCTTGGAATTGGAGACATTCTGGAACACTTATACACCTTGAAAATTTCTAAATAACTTTAATGGATCTTTGCATTGTGGTTTCCTTTCTCAAATGAACTTCAAACGTTGTCCTACGGGTATTCCGGTATCAAGGGATTCCTTCAAAAGCAATTTCTGGGCTTTAAAAATGCTTTAGACCCGAGGGGGGGGGGGTGCGCTCGAGCGGACCAAAGGGCGCTCGAGCGGACCTGAACCACGCAGGAACCCAGGCAACCAGCAAGGTAGTCCGCTCGTGCGGACTACATGCACGCTCGAGCGGACATTTGTCCGCTCGTGTGGGCAGTCTTACTGCCGCCCGAGTTTGGCAGCAGATTGGCTGCGCGCTCGAGCGCACTGTAGCGCGCTCGAGCGGACAGCCAATCCCACCTGTCTGAGAATGGTATTCATGGCCTTTCCTTCCCCATACTCTTATACATTTTCTCCTACAATAAAATGGCCTTCTTGCCCCTATTAATCAAGCATCAAATACTACTTGAAACTTCCATCAACTCCCATGAATCTTTACTTCCCAAACATCTCTTCCTCCACATTCAACCATACAAAAGAGAGAAGAACATCCACCAACACAAGGATTCATTTAAGTCTTCAACAAGAAGTGAAACAAGGAAATATAAATCATGTTTTCAAGATCATAAAGATGCTAACCAACCAATTTCAAAGGCATTTATGATACATTGCATGCAAGCAAACAAACCACTAGTGAAAATATAAAATCCATCATGTTTGTCATGAAACCATTTAAAACTCAAAGCATCTAGTCATTCCACTTGCCTCAAGGTCTCTAATCAAGAAATCCAAGCTCTAATCCACTCTTCCAAGCCAAAAACCAAGCTACACCAAAAATCCCCAAAAACAAACCCTAAAATGGGTCAAACAATGAAATAAGAAGAGGGAACTCTCAATAATACAAATGGAGCTCCTCTATGACTAGGAGAATACAAATCTAAGAGATTAGGAGGGAAAACTTACAAGGAAGTTCTTCAAAAGGCAAGGTGAGCTTCAAGAGGGTTCTAAAATGGGTGGCTTCCTTCTCCAAATAGTATCAATGGAGAGCTCTAGTAGAGAGGAAGAAGATGGTGATCACCATTAGTGCTCTAGGTGCAAGCTTGGTGGAGATTTGGTGGTGAAGAAGCAAGGAGAAGAAGAAGAAGATGAAACCCTAGGTTGTTCTTGTGCTTGTACTGGAAAAAGGGAAATGGAGGGGAATGAGTTCTCTATATAAAGCAATGAGTGTGGGCTCCACCACTGAAAAGTCTTCGGAGGCTGAAATCACTAATCTCGGGACCTCGGACGAAATCGACGAAGAAGAGAAAAGTGATCGTCGAAATATCTAGTTTCTAAAAAGTACATGTTTCTCGGGTTTCGGGGATATCGAGTTTTGGGTACAAATTTCATGTAAAAAGACTGTTTTGCCCTCAATGCAAGAAAATCGGGTTTCGGGGTTCCAGACGGTTACGAGCTCAACATGAAAGTTGTAAGGATCGACAACATAAGTAAAACGGGATCAAGACAAGGATTAGGGGAATATCAATTAACATCCAAAAGCAAGCACGGCTATCAAAAGGAAACCCCCAAAGGGTCCCACTAAACACAAGACACTAAAAATCCCCAAAGCTATAGAAGAACTATACTAATCCAAGTCTAGTCAAGACCACTAATCAAGCTTAGCACTAACACTCAACTTAATTAGTACTAATCGAGTCACTCGGGTCGGGGTCTTACACACTCCCCGTAGAAGAAACTGTACCTGCCAAGAAACAGAAAATCGCCTCGTAACGTGTCACTAACATAGCACCAAGGGTGAACACAAAGAAGCCAGAAGCCCGTGGCGCTCCCACGAAGCCTCAACCTACAAGAAACCAGGTCTAACCCAAGACCTGGTCCCCGAGACCTTCACCAAAACAAAGGAGGTCCCGAACATCTACAAAGCCAGCGTACCTGGCCCCTCTCAAGGAGAACCGGTTCTACCCTCTTTCTTACATGAAAGAGGAGAAACCTACCTTCCGACAAACAAACAAACCAATTCAGCATGAGCCGGCTTACTCCTACAAGCCCAAAATCAAATCTTACATCGTAAGGCCTCCGTAAAAGCCCACTGAAGCCTGCACTCCTGCGAGTCGACCCTTCATCTCAACAGGGGCCAAACTCACAAAATTCAAATCCCCATTGTGACAGGCAAAGGACCGCACCCGGATCCTGTCCATGCCTAGCCTCAAAGAAGACAAGCTCGGCTACTGCGCACTGGGGACTATATCCTTCATCGCCAAATCCCAGCCAGAGCTCACCGAAGCCCAAATTGCTCATCGTAAACGTCGCCACGCTGCATATCGACAAAAGAGACTAGAGAAGCAAAGAATCCAACATTCTACCTTCCAGGTCTCTAAAAAATGGATCGAAAAAGAAAAACCCAACCAAGTTGTTGCTGTTCATATGGTTGGCAAAACCAGAAGACGCCAGAAGTCAGCAACCAAAATTCGTGTCAGACATCCGGTGACTCGCAGCGTCTCTCGGACACGAACACGTCTGGAAGAATCCTCCACTCCTTCAAGCCAAGGACATCAGAGTAGCCCTTCCTCAAGCTCTTCTACCAAAAGATTGAGCCCCAGCTCAGTCACTAGGATGATTTCTTCGTTCGAATTCCGAGGGATGAACGTCCTGGCTACAAGCTCTAAATCACCTCACAATCCACCGCATAATGACGTAACCGCACGCATCCAGCAATTGGAGTAAGGTCAGCAGAGGATCGAAGCTCTCATGAAAAATCTTCTTTTCGCTTTTCAACGTCAAGAGAATAATCAAGCTCCTCTGAATCATCAAGATGACGAGGCCAATGCAGAAAACAATGAGTCACGCGCCCTTACCAAAAAGGACATTAACGATATCCTCGCCAAAGGAAAAGAAGAGGATCCACTGAAGGAACATGGGATCAAGCCACCCTATCCCCTATGGATGGACTCAGTCCCGTTCCCTGTAAAATTCAAACAACATACTCTCTAGACATATACGGGAAGAGGTTCAGCCAGACAGCATATCATCCACTTTAAGATCCTGACGGGAACTATCACAGATCAAGATGCACTCAAGATCCGTCTCTTTGTAAGTACCCTAAAAGGTACGGCCTTTGAATCGTACTCCACTCTGCCGGAGAACTCCATCCAAAACTGGGCCATGCTAGAGACACGCTTCCTGACCCACTTCTAAGGTGAGGAACATCCTGTTACTATGGCTCAGCTATGCAGCCTAAAACAAGGAGAGAATGAGACAACATATGACTTCATTTACAAATGGAAGGCAATGGCGTACAAAATGCTCAGATGTCCTACCACAAGCGTCACAAGTCGACATTTGCCGTAACAACATGAGAGCATGGATCCGCTCCATGATCATCGGCAACAAATCAAAGAACCTGGGAGAACTCCTAGAAGCTTCCATGGAGGCTAAAATGGTGATCAAAGACCTCAACAATCAGAAATCATCAAAGAAAGAGCCGACAACCATTACAACCTCAAAACCAAAGAAAAAGGAGGTTCTTAATGTGTAAACCAAGTCAGCTCCTCAACAACCAAAGAAAGCTGAAAACAAAGCTACAGGTAAAAGACCTGAACTCTCTGATGCCTTCAAAGAACGTGTAGAAAAGAAATACCCGTTCGATGAAGATGTTTAAGAAATCTTTGAAGCTCTCTTAGTAAACGGCAAACTCACCTTGCCTGAGCCCAAAAGACTGGGAGATGTTGGCAAAACCAATGATCCCCAGTATTGTCCATACCACCAGATGATCTTGCATCCTCTCAATCAATGCTTCGTTGTGAGAGAAAAGATCAACGAGATGTGGAAAAACGGAGTCATTAACTTTGATAAAAACTACGGGTCCGCCTCCGTCAATATGGTGTCAGTGGGCAAACTTCAAAGTCACCGAAGGAGAAGATCACTACTTCATTCAATGTGACAAAAATGACTCAAGCGTCCCAAGAGTTGGTTCCCTATCCAATACCAGAAGGACCACCCATATGGGTGCATCCCGATCTCCTAGAAGATGAAAATTGGGAGATCGTCAAAACAAAGCCGACCGCTCAACAGCTGTCACGTCCCCAAACCCGATTAGAGATTAAACCGGATCCGGGGTGTGAAATTTAGGGCTAATTAAAAAAAATGCCGTTAATATCCAAGGATCAAAGTCCGCTGTGAGGATTGTGTAGTTGAGCCTCATTAACAAATTAATCAACGGGACTTGTCCGGTAAACACAACATTAACCTGTAGAAATATCAAGGCAAGTATGGTATTCATCCCATTATATATATTCAAGTTTCAAAAGATAAGACATATAAAGTTTATAAACATCAAGACCATCCCCAAAAACTTAGGTCCTGGTACAAAAGATATACAGTACTAGAATAGACAAGTCCACAAGATCTAAGACCCAAAAGATGAAATGAGGTGGTACGATAGAAGATATCCCCGTGTAACGCGCACTAGTGCCAGGAGTGATGATGCTAAGCTACGTCATCGGCACCCCACTCTCGTACCTCATCCTCCTCCCCCGGTTGAGGATCCTCTGGGATTGCCTCAGCATCCGGGTCGGTGTAATAGTAGAAGGTGTCCTCTGCACACCACGAAATAAAGGATCAACAATATGTTGGCAAGAAGATAAGCAATATACATTATTCATAACATGCTTCAAAAGGAAATAAAGACAAGTACATGATTATAAGATAGCAAGGTACAAGCTATGCATAAGCATGAATAATACGAGAGACAAGTAACAATATAAATCCTAACAAGATAAACAAGAATAACCATCCGTGAAATGCAATGTCAAGCAAGAGGAGACTCCGAGGATGTCCTAGCCATCTCACGGGGGTATAAGTGACGTCCAAGCCGACTACGAATACCCAAAGTCCGGCTCTAGGGGGATCCTAGCTCCCAGTCCTAGGAATAGCAGCACGGTCCTAGCCCGCTCTCAGCTATTCGCGCCATGAACGTTGTCCAAAGCCGACTGCCCACCCTAGTGTCCGGTATCCGGCCCACTTTATAATCCTCAGTCTGCAGCTAGCTATGAATGCAAGATGATGATGATGGTTTGCATACAACACAAGTTCCAAGACAAATACACGTGGATAGGTTCTCGAGTACAAGATAACAAATTGAGGGCTACTCCAAGTCAAGCCAAGATACAAGTCAAGTTCCAAGTTCCATGAGTAGTCCTCTTTCAAGTCTATCCACACGTGTTTATCAATACAAGACAAGGTACCTAAGGATACACTCTAAGTCCGGTCACATTCTAATTCTACAATTTAAGTTAAAAGTTATACAAGTGTACAAGATAGAGTGCATAAGATACGACAAACTGCGGATACATTATTTAAGAGTCAAAAGTGAAAAACAAGCCAATCCTAGGTCAAGAGTTGTCTATCGTGTACCGACCATATCCCCAACGGAGTACGTATGGAGAATGAGTCAATAGTGTCCTACTTTGATGGGGTCATGGTGTACGGGAGTTGTTGGGCACCAATTAACTCAATTCCACATGCATTCGGCCAAGTTACATTGATATACGGAAATTCCCGGACAATCGACGAAGCAAACCAAGCCAAACATGCTCCATTTTCATTTTCCCCAATTGGTCATTCAAGGGTAGGGTCGATGGGTTCCACCTAGGGTCCAAACTAGGTTTAGAATCCCTTTACAAAAAGATAAAGGCTTGGTACATTGATCCAGTAGCCACTTCCTTTCTCGATCTCTGATCATTAAGATATGTATACCATTGGATTGTACATCTCAAGAGCTTTCCGATGGTATATAGAACTCCAAATTCCGACGAACGGGTCAAAAGTTATGGTCGTTCGAAAACTGCCAAAATTCATGAAATCTGCACCAATGCGGCTAGCCGAATTAGTCTATGCGGCTAGCCGAATTGGCATGTTCGGCTAGCGGAAACGGTGACCGAAAATGCCCTGTAAAAACATGGTTATTGGAAAAGTAACCGAATGGTGACCAAATTTCCTACGGCTAGCCGAATTCTGGGTAAAAACATGAGTTTTTGAGCCAAAAATTCAATCATTTTGAGTGGCTCCTTCTCCAACCCCTTTCCAAACCTTTCCAAAGGCCATAACCTGCACAAAGAGCCACCATGCTCTCCTCCAAACCACATTTCATCCATTCATCAAGTCATCCACCCATAATAAAGACCCATTCAACCCATTAATCCAATTTTAGCATGTGTAATCTAATTAACCATGACAACCTTGGAAATTTGGGGAAAATCTAAACAATGGGTTAACAAGAGACAATAATAATACATGCTTGCCCAATATATAAAACAAATCTACTTGCCTTCACCAAAGAGAGTGAAATAATGGAAATTGAGAAGATTGAGGAGGAAGAAAGCTCCCACACACACTCTAGCCAAATCAACTCTCCCAAGCCTCTCTTCTACACTTGAGGAACACAAAGGAAAAGAAAGAAAGGAAATCCATCAACATGCAATCCATTCACAGCCATGAGAAACGAAATGGGAAGGGAAGGAGAAGAGGAAACTTAACAAATTTGAGGTCTAAGGAAAGAAGAAGAAGAAAGGAAGACAATGGTGTAGTTAGATCTCCTTCGAAGGGCCTTTAAGCTCCACATGCAAGATGAGAGAGTGAAGAAGGAAAAAGAAGAGAGGGTTGCAGCACTGTTGAGTGAAGGGAGGAAGAACGAATGATAGGGCTTGGTTGGGGTTTAAATGAGAGGTGGAGTAGGAAATGTCTGGAATGCCCATCTGAGTCAAATGAGAGAAACGCAATTATTTGAGGGACTTCGGGGCGTCGACTCATGACGAGTCAAGAACGAAAAATGACGAGCGTGATGAGATCTTTCCAACGCACCCAAATTCGGGGAAAACGGAATTTTTGGAAAAATACCCAATTTTCCTATTAATCACAACCTAACCCCCTATTAAGACTAATCGCACTCAAAATCAAACAAAACTTCGGGAACATCATAATAATGGTAAAAGAAACTCGCTTAGCCACTAAACCCGCCTAATTAGCTAGAATCACAACTAATGAGGTTAATCGCCAATATTAGGAAATTAAACACCCTATTAAGGTTTGGGACCTTACAACATCGAAGGCAAGCCAAGAGACAACTCCGCAAGCTCAAACAACAGCAGAAGTATCAACCAAAACAAGAAGTCCCTGAAAAGGCAGAAACCTCTTCCACTGCTTCACTAGGGGCGACGGAAGAATCCCTTCCCAAAACTTCAAAGGCGGTAAGAAAATTCACCCTTGGTGATTTCGTGCCACCTTATTACAAAAATGAAATTACGCAGGGGGCATCATACTCCTGCAATTTGGTAATCGGATTCTCCATGGATGGATACGAGTCCATTGACACTACCAGTGATATCGATGAGTAGGAGGAATCCCTTGAAACAAGAGAATACCTCTCCGATGAGGAATTGATTCCCAAGTCTCATATTATGCCAGTAATCTGGTATAACCCATTACAGCCACAGGGATCTTGGTCCGATGATGAAGAAGGCCAAGACGCTGTTCAAGAATATACTGTTGATCCAGCACAAGTAAGTGCTCCAGTGGAACCCAATATTGATGAACCACAAGGAGCAGATAACAAAGAAGATTTTGTTCCTATGCCTGATCTTGAAGAGTATGCAAGAATCTTGCAACATCTTTCCATAGAACAAGAGCAGGATCGCATCAACAATCTTCTTCACGATCAAAATCCAGAACCAGAAATCCCTGAAAATCAATGGGAACTTTTTCCTTTAACTCCTGAAAATGGAGAAAATTGCTGGATCAATGATCCTCTTACATCCGAGGATGAGTCTAACTCCCAACAGTCTATATTAGAGGCATCTCCTATCAAAATAACCTGCAATGCGATAGCTCAGGATGATAGTGCCTCTGAAGTTTCTGAAGACACGTACTCCCCAACTGGTGGTATATCTTCCGGAGCTACATCTTCTCAAGTGACTTCCACTAATGTATCTTCTTCTCAGCCTTCGTCTCCTGAAACTGTGACATTGGAGCTCACACCTCCCCTGGTTGATCATCCTGGATAAGCTCCTGTCAATGAAGTCTTCTTCAATGAAAACCCAGTCGATTGGTCCCAGATACCCGATCTCATGGACGATGTCAGGACCAATAAATTACTCAACAAAGAAGAGAAGTTGCTGGATGTTGTTCATGTCACAGCCCCGCCCAACTCAACATGAAATTGTCCGCTTTGGCCCACGTGCACGCGCGGGGACTTCCCAGGAGGTCACCCATCCTAGTATTGCTCCTGCCCGAGCACGCTTAACTACGGAGTTCTTACGGTTTCCTAGGCCGCACGGTTTTAAAAGGCCTCATGCTAAGTTAATACGGGGTTTGACTTATAAGCGCAGGGTTAGGACTTGGATATTTCTAATGTGGGCTAACGGAGACTCACCGTTTGAAGCCCGTGGTTGACACGCTCTGCCCCGTGGTTAAGGGTGCCGCCCGGACCAAGTTCTCAAATTCTCCCCCACTGGAAATAGAGCCGTCCTCGGCTCTGATACCAATTGTCACACCGCCGCCCAACTCAGCATGAAATTGTCCGCTTTGGCCCACGTGCACGCGCGGGGACTTCCCAGGAGGTCACCCATCCTAGTACTGCTCCCGCCCGAGCACGCTTAACTACGGAGTTCTTACGGTTTCCGGGGCCGCACGGTTTTAAAAGGCCTCATGCTAAGTTAATACGGGGTTTGACTTATAAGCCCAGGGTTAGGACTTGGATATTTCTAATGCGGGCTAACGGAGACTCACCGTTTGAAGCCCGTGGTTGACACGCTCCGCCCCGTGGTTAAGGGTGCCGCCCGGACCAAGTTCTCACATTCTCCCCCACTGGAAATAGAGCCATCCTCGGCTCTGATACCAATTGTCACAGCCCCGCCCAACTCAGCATGAAATTGTCCGCTTTGGCCCACGTGCACGCGCGGGGACTTCCCAGGAGGTCACCCATCCTAGTACTGCTCCCGCCCAAGCACGCTTAACTACGGAGTTCTTACGGTTTCCTAGGCCGCACGGTTTTAAAAGGCCTCATGCTAAGTTAATACGGGGTTTGACTTATAAGCCCAGGGTTAGGACTTGGATATTTCTAATGTGGGCTAACGGAGACTCACCGTTTGAAGCCCGTGGTTGACACGCTCTGCCCCGTGGTTAAGGGTGCCACCCGGACCAAGTTCTCACATTCTCCCCCACCGGAAATAGAGCCATCCTCGACTCTGATACCAATTGTCACAGCCCCGCCCAACTCAGCATGAAATTGTCCGCTTTGGCCCACGTGCACGCGCGGGGACTTCCCAGGAGGTCACCCATCCAAGTACTGCTCCCGCCCGAGCACACTTAACTACGGAGTTCTTACGGTTTCCTAGGCCGCACGGTTTTAAAAGGCCTCATGCTAAGTTAATACGGGGTTTGACTTATAAGCCCAGGGTTAGGACTTGGATATTTCTAATGTGGGCTAACGGAGACTCACCGTTTGAAGCCCGTGGTTGACACGCTCTGCCCCGTGGTTAAGGGTGCCGCCCGGACCAAGTTCTCACATTCTCCCCCCCTTGGGACTGTTTATCCTCCGTGATAAACGCTAAAAATGCCTCACAACCACTGCTCACCAATCTGTTAGCTTTTAAAGCCGAAATGAAACCACTGGAAGACTTTTTCCTATTGCCCTGAAACATCAACTCTGTCTGTGGCCCTTGCAATCTGAAGGTAATGGTCTTACCAAAACAATCCATGGGTTCCAAACTTCAGTTCAGCACAGCGTATCATCCTCAGACAGATGGTCAGTCAGAGCGGACGATACAGACTCTTGAAGATATGCTGCGTGCTTGCGTATTGGATTTCAAGGTTCAGTGGGATGAAAACCTACCTCTTTGTGAGTTCGCGTACAACAATAGCTACCATTCTAGCATTGGAATGGCACCTTTTGAGGCACTCTATGGTAGAGATGCAGAACTCCAGTTTGTTGGGAAGAAGTCGGTGTGCGTAGTTTTCATGGACCGACGATAGTTGGAGAGCCAAGCGACAAGGTTAAGCAGATTCAGGACAGATTGAAGATCGCTCGAAGCAGACAGAAAAGTTATGCTGACACTTGCCGGAGAGAATTACAGTTTGAAGTGGGTGACAAGGTATTCTTGAAAGTCTCACCGGTCAGAGGTACCCTAAGATTTGGGAAGAAAGGAAAATTGTCTAGCAGATACATTGGCCCATATGAGATTTTGAGCAAGATTGGAAATGTCGCTTACAGACTTGCGTTACCGCCGGAACTCTCCGGGGTACATAATGTTTTTCATGTCTCCATGCTCAAGAAATATGTTCACAGTCCTTCTCACATTATTCCACACGAGCCTTTAGAGATTCGAGAAGATGCCTCATATGTGGAGAAACCGGTTAGAATCATCGATACTCGAGAGCATGAATTGAGAAATCGGACTATCCATTGGGTCAAAATGCTTTGGGAGAACCACGAGCCAGAAGAAGCCACATGGAAATTGAGAGATCAAGTCCAGAAGAAGTATCCACACCTGTTACCAGAGGTAAGATTATTTATATTTGGCGGACCAAATATCCTAAGGGGTGGAGGATGTTAGACCCCGACCCGGACCAACTCGATTAGTACTAATTAAGTGAACGTTTAGTTTTAAGTGAGTCTTAGTACTAGTTGGGTTAGAATGTGAGTAGACTTAGTCTGGATTATAGCTTTGGGGATTTCGAGGACGTTTAGTATAAGTCAGACACGCTCAGGGACGCCCTGAGTACACGAGTAAGAATGGGTTTTTGTGCTAGATCTTTGATGTGGATGTGATTTTTATTTCTCTTGAATGATTTTATTATTTATGGCAACTTTCGTTTTTAAGCTGCTTGCATTTGAGGCCCAGAAACCCAAGTTTTGGCCCAATAAGGGTATATCTGTCTTTGCATGTTAAATCTGGGCACACATTTCGAAGTCGTGAAACTATGTCAAAATAATACTTTTCCGAAACTAGATTTTTCGATGATCGTTTCGTTCTTCTTCGTCGATTCCATCCAGGGTCCACAAGACCATGTTCTAAGTGTTTCAAGTTTCACTGCTTAGGGGACCCACTTCCAGACACTATATATACTCTTCTTCTCCTTCATTTTCCCTTTTTCCAATCCTGCAACGGTTTTGCCCTAGAGCAAGTGAGTGGAGAGCCTTCCTCTTTGGTCTTCTCCCTTGGAAATGACCTAGCTATAGTGTTCCAAATCAAGATCCAAGACCACCATCCTCTTCCTCTCTTCTCAAGCTACAGCTGGACGTTTTTAGGAGCCAAACCTCCCCACTATTCATCATCTTCAAGCCCTAATCTTCCTTGTTCAGCTAGCTCTTGGTTAGTGTTCCTTCATTCTCTTCATTTGATGTTCTTTAGCTCACCTAGAGCTTGTTTGTCATGGTTTCAAACCCATTTTCGAAATGGGGATTTGTGATGGCCAAAATGTTGATTTTTGTATGCTCCATTTTGGGGGTTTTGTGTAGATCTCGTGGAGCACCCCTTTCTTGTTGATTTTGTGAAGCTTTGGCTTGGCTTGGGTTAGAGGCAAGTAAACATTTTAGTTCTTCCTAGTACATTATGAGTTTTAGGGCATTTTACTCTTGGAAATGTATTTATCATCAAGCTTATTGCTCTTGCATGTTATTAATCTCTTTTAGTTGGTTTTAATCTTGCTAAGCAAGAGCACTAATTTCTCTATCAAATCTAGAGGTTTTATCTTCAATGGAAGCATGTTTTCAATGGAATGATTTGCAAGTTATTAGATATATGCTTTGAATGTAAATGGGTTTGTGATTTTGATGTTTCGAATGAAATGTGAATGGATTTTTATGTGTGGAGATCATCCCTTGGAAAGCATGTAGGATTGGGGAGTGCAGGTGGTGAAAATGTGGAAGTGAAGAAGTGAATGAAGTGTGGAAAAAATTGAATTTCCGAAGTTCTATTGGTAGAGGTATTTCAACCGGAAGTTCTACCGGTAGAAATGGCCCAGATTTCGGCAGAGAGTGAGAAAAACTGTGAACCGCAGTTCTACCGGAAGTTTTACCGGTAGAAACGACCCAAATTGTGGCAGAGAGTTGAGAAAAACTGTGAACCTCAGTTCTACCGGAAGTTCTACCGGTAGAACATCTTCTACCGGAATTTCTACCGGTAGAGAGGCATGAACCACACCAAAAAGTACTGTTTTGAAGGATTTTGCAGGAATGAAAACTAGACTTGGTCTTAGACCCTTTTATTGACCTTGTGCACTTGAAATTTCCAAAATGTAATATACCTTCGGGGACACCAAGTCTTAATACTATGCTATTTTGCTAGTCTTGTCACTTCGTGCTCGTTAAATGATTTCCCTCTTGTTTTGATGTGTTTTCGAACGTGTATTGCCCTGTTTTGTGCATTCATGATATAAGTAAATTTCACTGAGCTTGGACCGCCCTTTTAGTCTGATCCACTACCTGGGGGTCCTTAAACTCGTGGACTGTCTGCAGACTAGTCGTGTATTTTATTACACATCGTGCGTGTTCGTAGTCCGGTTCCGCGGCCGGATACCCCGTCTACCTTGTGTGGCGTGGGATCGTGTTTCGTGTCGTGCTTGTCGTGCGTGCTTGCTCTTGTCATCATGTATGGCAGAGAAAGGATGAGCTCTATGTGGATTTATCTTTTCATGATATTATAAGTACTCATGCTAGTTTCGAAAACTTGAAACATGTATTCAATCTCGAACTGTTTTAGCATTATTTCTTATGTTTATGTCTAAATTGTTTATTTGCCAAACCGTCGTGTTTGATGCTTGTTATTTTGGTGTCCAGGTGCAGGAGTGTTCACTCTTGACGAGGGTTGCCCGGAGGAGGCTATTGAGCCACCCCCAGCACTCGAGTGGCAGCCCAACGACGTCATCTAAACGCCGGTCGGGATCTTGATTCTCGTTCACCTAGCTGGTTATGTTGGGTTTTATTTTGGGGTTCAAATTGTTGTATTGGCCTTTGTTGGCCTCTCAGGGTTTTGTAATTGGAAGCAAAATACTTTGTCTAAATGTTGAAACTTAATCATGCTAGGAATGCTTTGATGACATTCTCTTTTGATACCTTGTCTCGACCTTTTAATTCTTCTTGTATCTTATTGATTAAGAATCGTATGACACGTTTTGCTACACACTTCCGCATATCTATTCATGTGAGCTTGACCCGTGTCTTGGGATCCTCACCGCGGAAACCTGTAGGAAAAGCGGCGGTATGTGTTATGTTTTGATTAATTATATCGCCGTAGCAGTCGCGGGCCTGGGTCTCGGTCCGGGGTCGCGACAGGACTGGTATCAGAGCGGGACTTGTTTCAGGCACTTAAAAGAAACTAGAAAGTCTTAGGAACGTGGCGAGGATTCGTGAGTTCGATAGAATGTTTGTCTAGACAACATGACCAACCCAAATCTGTCGATATATGTGCTAACAAATTGTCTTGCAGCATCATGCCTCCACGTAAAGCTCCGAATCACAATGCTTCGGGCAGTAATCAGAATGAGACAGAACCGTCTGAAAATCCTACCGCTACTCAGTTCCAACAATTAATGCAGGCCATGTTAGAGCAACAGAGGCAAGCAAACGAAACTCAAGCCAAATTTCAAGAGCAAATGGCAAAGAAAGACGAGGAAATGGCTCAAGTACAGAGGCAACTTCTGGAAGTCCTCCAAAATAGACCACAACATCAAGCCCCACCAAATGTGGTGTACCAGAATAGGGCTGATGATGTCAATGTCCTCTTTGAAAGATTTCGGAAGAGGGGACCCAAGGAGTTCTCGGGTCAAGAGGACCCTTTGACTGCTGATGATTGGCTCACGAACACGGCAAAGATTTTTGACGTTTTTGTTTGCACGGGCAGGGAGAGGGTGAACCTCACAGCTTCTCTATTTTATGGGCTTGCAGACGATTGGTGGCAAACAGTCAAAGAGCCATACCAAGTCATGGCAGATGAGGTTGCTTGGACAACCTTCAAGACACATTTCACAGACAAGTACGTCCCCTCCCATGTTAAGAGACAGAAGGCAATTGAATTCCAACAGTTGAAGCAAGGAAGTATGTCCGTTTTGGAGTACGTTACGAAGTTTGAGAGGCTTGCCAGATATGCTACCGAGCTTATTGACACTGAACAGAAAAAGATAACTAAGTTTTTGGAAGGACTGAATCCCATTCTCAAGAGGGATGTCTCGGGAATAATCCCTCCAGTCACCTTTGAGGAAGCAGTCAGTCGGGCATACAAATTTGAAGAGTTCAACAACGAGATCATCCAGGATAGGAAGCAACATTACCAATAACAGAACCAAAGGCAACAAAGTGGCAAGAAACCAAGGCAAGAACAGACTCAAGTTAGACAGTCTGGTTGTAATCATTGTGGCAAGAATCACCCTACCCATGAATGCCGCAAGGCAACGGGTGCTTGCTTCAAGTGTGGAGGGATGGACCATGCAATCAAGGATTGCCCACACCTTCAGACTCAAGCTAACAGATATCAGCAGCCAAGGCAGATAGCACCACAGAATCAAGCCGTACCAGTTCAGATGAGACCACCACAACAGCAACAGCAAGGCAGGCAAGTACAGAACCAGAATGTTCGTCCACCGCAGAATAGAAACAATAAGGGCAGACAGATTCAGCAGCAGAACAGGCCACACCAGCAGGGACGTGCCTACAATATCAACCGTGCTGACGCTGAAGCAGCGGGTGACGTCATAGAAGGTAAACTTCTTGTTTGTGGAGTAGAAGCACAGATCTTATTTGATCCAGGATCCACACACTCTTTTCTATCACCTTTGTTTGCAAAGAAGATTGATGCACATCATGCAGAATTGGATTATAATTTGATTGTCACAGCCCCGCCCAACTCAGCATGAAATTGTCCGCTTTGGCCCACGTGCACGCGCGGGGACTTCCCAGGAGGTCACCCATCCTAGTACTGCTCCCGCCCAAGCACGCTTAACTACGGAGTTCTTACGGTTTCCTAGGCCGCACGGTTTTAAAAGGCCTCATGCTAAGTTAATACGGGGTTTGACTTATAAGCCCAGGGTTAGGACTTGGATATTTCTAATGTGGGCTAACGGAGACTCACCGTTTGAAGCCCGTGGTTGACACGCTCTGCCCCGTGGTTAAGGGTGCCACCCGGACCAAGTTCTCACATTCTCCCCCACCGGAAATAGAGCCGTCCTCGACTCTGATACCAATTGTCACAACCCCGCCCAACTCAGCAAGAAATTGTCCGCTTTGGCCCACGTGCACGCGCGGGGACTTCCCAGGAGGTCACCCATCCTAGTACTGCTCCCGCCCGAGCACGCTTAACTACGGAGTTCTTACGGTTTCCTAGGCCGCACGGTTTTAAAAGGCCTCATGCTAAGTTAATACGGGGTTTAACTTATAAGCGCAGGGTTAGGACTTGGATATTTCTAATGTGGGCTAACGGAGACTCACCGTTTGAAGCCCGTGGTTGACACGCTCTGCCCCGTGGTTAAGGGTGCCGCCCGGACCAGGTTCTCACATTCTCCCCCATCGGAAATAGAGCCGTCCTCGGCTCTGATACCAAATGTCACAACCCCGCCCAACTCAGCATGAAATTGTCCGCTTTGGCCCACGTGCACGCGCGGGGACTTCCCAGGAGGTCACCCATCCTAGTACTGCTCCCGCCCGAGCACGCTTAACTACGGAGTTCTTACGGTTTCCGGGGCCGCACGGTTTTAAAAGGCCTCATGCTAAGTTAATACGGGGTTTGACTTATAAGCCCAGGGTTAGGACTTGGATATTTCTAATGCGGGCTAACGGAGACTCACCGTTTGAAGCCCGTGGTTGACACGCTCCGCCCCGTGGTTAAGGGTGCCGCCCGGACCAAGTTCTCACAGTTCAGGACTTGTTCCCAGAAAATGCTCCGTGCAACACAATCACTGAAGACAACAATGCTGCTACAGAGATGTCTTCAACAAATGGCAATGATCAACCCCTTGATCCTGAGAGTGATCTTCCAAAAGAAAACCCTTCTCTAGATGCTCTTGAAGTTGGTAGAGGTACCCGCTCTGGCCGAGATTACTACAAAAATTACAACCAATCTTCTCTACAAAAATCCTTCGGGAAAGCAAGCTGTAAATGCCCTAAGTGGCAACAATAATGGAAATGCAGGCCCAAAGGAGGCTTTTAAGTACAACTTGATTGAGCACTTCAAACACATACTTGCACGACTGCACATCCTTGACTTATTACAAATGTCTCCACAAACTCGTGATAGTCTCATTTCAGAATTACAAAGGCTGAATGCGGATGTCGACAAACATGCCCCACGAGTCCTACAAATTGAAATGGATTATAGGGTCAAAAAATCAAGTACTTCCTCAAAGGGAGAAAAGAAGAAAACTGAGGGATCAAGCATTGAATGCCTCTCAGTTCAAAAGCAGCAAGTGCAACAATTGCCTTCGATAAGATGACCTCTTAGGCGAAACAAAGCACAACTGAGCCTTGTACTTCACGGGGTACGTCAGAGAGATGCCAGTACACAGAGTCGAGATCGACCCGGGTTCTGTACTCAACCTCATCTCTACTTCGGTACTCGAAGAGCTGGGCATCCCACCTAGCAAGCCAAGTCACACGTCTATATCCATCTTCGGATATGACGGGAGCACTCAAAGGCCTATCGGCAAAATCATGTTCAAGTTGCAAATCGGTGATCTTATTTCTGAAGTCATTGTATATGCAATAAGGACCCCTTCATGCTACAATATCCTTCTTGGATGCCCCTGGATACATGAGAATGGTGTTGTCCCTTCAACTCTACATCAGTGCATCAAGTTCGTTGGCAACGACGGCTTGATACATTTAGTGTTTGCAGACAAAAAGCCCTTCAAAGGCAGAGACGTCCATTTTGCAGATATTGCTACACTGTCATGCCATTTGGTATGAAAAATGCAGGTGCAACATATCAGAGGGCTATGATGAAAATATTCCAAGATATGCGACACAAGACGGTCGAATGCTATGTCGACGACCTCGCCATCAAAAGTAGAAGCAAAGAAGATCATCTCAACGATCTTCGAGAAGTCTTCCTCCGACTTCGCAAACACAAGATGCGGATGAATCCATTAAAATGCTTCTTCGGTGTTTCATCGGGAAAGTTTCTTGGATTCATAGTTCGGAAAGCCGAAATAGAACTTGACCCCACCAAAGTCAAGGCCATCCTGGAAATGCCATCTCCAAGGACCTTAAGAGAACTAAAAAGATTGGCATACATCCGACGGTTCATCTTCAATTTAGCAGGGAAGTGCCGTCCATTCTCTCGCTTGATGAAGAAAGGTGTGGACTTCGTCTGAGATGCTGAATGTGAAAATGCATTTCAAGACATCAAAACATACCTCACCAAATCTCCAGTGTTGGCTACCCCCACAACTGGAAAACCATTCATCTTGCACACAAGAGCTCTTGACCACTCTTTAGGTGCTCTACTTGCACAAGAAAACTACGAGGGGAAAGAAGCTGCTCTATATTACCTTAGTCACATGTTGGTAGATGCAGAGCATCGCTACTCCCCAGTTGAAAAAGAATGCTTTGCAGTGATGTTTGCCGTACAAAAGTTGCGTCACTACCTGCTATCCAACACAGTCTACCTAATTTTGAGGATCAACCTCTTAAAGATCCTTATCACAAAAGCAGGTTCTCTCAATGCCCGACATGCAAAATGGTTCATCCTTCTATCGCAGTTTGATATTGGTATGTACCACAAAAAGCAATCAAAGGCCAAGCTCTAGCAGACTTTCTCGCAGAGCACCCATTGCTTAAAGATTCTCCACTCAGGGATGATCTCCCAGAAAAAATTGTCTACAAAGTAGAAACTTCCTAATCAAATGCCGCCTAGGACATGTACTTTGACGGCGCAATCAGGACGAATGAAAAAGGAAAGCAAATAGTGGGAATTGGCATCCTCTTTGTTAGCCCCGACAAATACATGATTCCACACGCTTTCACCCTACTGGAACCATGTTCAAACAATGCAGCTGAGTACCAAACCCTGATTGTAGGATTGGAACTCGCCCTCGAATCCGGCATCACCATGCTGGAAGTTTTTGGGGACTCTTAACTAATCGTCAACCAGATGAATCGTCAACCAGATGAATCAGAATTTTGAGGCCAGAAAGCCTGATTTGTTGCCTTATTACAACAAGGCGCAGATGCTTCGACAAAAGTTCAACATCTGTCACTTCACCCACATCCTCAAAGGTGAAAACATCCGTCCTGATGCCCTGGCCAGACTTGCCGCATCTTTGGCAATCCAAGAAGGGGAAAACATGCAAATTACAGTGTGTCAAAGAAGGATTCTCCCTCCTCTCAAAACAGACTAAGCAGTTGCTAAATGTCACCAAGTGGTTGGCAGTCGGATGTCCATCCTCAAATCTCCAATCAGTGACTGGAGGGATCCGTTCATTGATTACATTATGTTCGGAATCCTACCCGAAGATCCAAAAGAGCGGGTAAGCATTCAAAGACGTACCCCAAACTTTCATCTTGATATTCCTTCAAAAACACTTTACAGAAAATCCTTAACGGAGTACTTCTACGCTGCTTGTCACGACAAGAGGCTGAAGAAACTCTCAAAGAAATACATGCTGGTCTTTGTGGAGCCCATCAGGCTGGTCCTAAGCTCTACAATTAGATAAAAAGGATAAGTTATTATTGGCCTACCATGGTAGCTGACGCAATGCGATTTGCTAAGCGCTGCAAACAATGCCAAATTCATGAAGATTATGTCCACATGCTTTCAAAATGGTTACATCCTACAGTAATCTGTGGCCTTTCGAAGCCTAGGGTATGGACATCATAGGTCCTATCTCTCCCCCATCAAGCAAAGGTCATCGCTTCATTTTCGCAGCTACGGATTATTTCTCCAAGTTGTCAGAAGCATTTGCGCTTAGTGAAATGAAGACCGCATCAGTCCTTCAATTCTTGCGCACCAACATTATTTGTCGCTTCGGCATACCTAAAAGATTCGTCCATGATAACGGACTGCAATTCCTGGATCACAGATTCTATAGGTTCTGCGACAAGTACAAAATCCAAAGTTGTCCTTGACTCCATATAATCGTGCAGTGAACAGACTAGCAGAAGCCTTCAACAAGACACTCTGTAAAATTTTAAAGAAAATGGTCTCTAGTCACAAAAGAGACCGGGGCGACAAACTACCAGAAGCCTTGTGGGCCTATCAAACCACCGTTCAAGGACCAACCCATAGCACACCATTCTCCTTGGTCTATGGATGCGAAGCTGTTGTCCCTTTGGAAGTACAAATTCCTTCCTTAAGGGTATCTTTGCAAAATAACATGACGCAAGAAAGAAATGTCAAATTGAGACTCCAAGAGCTGGATAATCTCGATGAGAGACGGCTCGAAGCTCTGCATAGCATTGAGCTATACCAAGCACGCATGGCAGGATCTTTCGACAAGAAAGTCAGGCAACGCGCCTACAAAAAGGGCGACTTGGATCTTGCAGTAAAAAGACCCATAATCTTTGCCCACAATTCCAAAGGCAAATTCGAAGCAAAATTGGAGGGACCTTTCGTCATTGACGAAGTCTTCTCCAACGGTGCATACGCTCTTCTAAACATGGAAGGTGACAAATGTATGATGCCCATCAACGGCAAATTCTTGAAGCGGTACTACCCTTGAAGACCTCCTCCAACGAGTCAGAGCGACGCCTACATGGCCAAAGCCTATTTCTAGGTACTTGCTCGTCAAACCCACCCCTTTTGAAATTTTCATATTTATGTTGAAATTTCTAAAAAAAAAAAAAAATACTTTCAAAACAATGTTTACTTTCATCGTTTCATTGTTAAAAAAAATCAAAACCGAAAAACCAAGTTTAGGAGCCTCTTCCCGGACTTGACCAAAATTTTCGATCCTTGAACCCAAAATCCATGGTTTGAAACAAAAATCAGGATTTAGGAATTTCCATCCTAGTCCGCCCCGACTTTTACAACCAAAAATGGCTTTAGGTTAAAATTTACGACCCTCGTGTCTCTAAACAAAAAATGGTTTTTAGAAACCGAGGGGAAGCGACACTCAGTCGATACTCGCAAAACCTAAAAATCGGAAGGATGCAAACCCAATTCGATACTTCCAAAATCCAAAAATCAGAAGGATGCGAACCCCATTCGATACTTCCAAAACCCAAAAATAGGGAGGATGCGAACCCCATTCGATACTTCCAAAACCTTAAAATTGCAAGGAATCAACACTTCGTTGATATTTGTAAAATTTCAAATTTCAAAAACATCATGGAAACGCAACATTCCAGTTGATATCCATAACCCAAATTTCAAATGGTTCGAGAAACCCTCAAATTTCAAAAATCGTGGGAAAGCGACACCAAGTCGATACCCATAAAACCAAATTTTTGAAAAAGCAAGGAAGCGACACTTAGTCGATACTTAAACCCCAATCCAGCGAGGAGGCGACACTTAGTCGATACTTGCACCCTAATCCCGCGAGGAGGTGATGCTTAGTCGATACTTGCACCGCAATCCCACGAGGAGGCGATGCTTAGTCGATACTTGCATCCAAATCCGCGAGGAAGCGACATTCCATCGATACTCACAAACTGAATGAGCAAGGAAGCGACATTCCATCGATACTTGCAATACCATTCAGCGGGGAGGCAACCTCTGGTCGATACTTGCATTTTGAAAACCAAATCCGGCTATCAACGCCAAATCCGGCTATAAACGCCAAAAACCCGGCTATAAACTCCAAAATCCGGCTATAAATGCCAAAGTCGGCTATAAATGCAAAAAAAATCGGCTTTCATGCCAACAAAACAAAACTTGGTTTTCAAAAAAAAACTGGCTCCCATGCCAAAAACAACAAACAAGATTTGGCTCTCATGCCGTCTCAAAAACTTTGGTTTCGATGCCACAAAAAAAATATTTTGGCTTCCATGCTACAAAAAAAAAACTTTGGCTTCCATGCCATAAACAAATTTTGGCTTCCATGCCACAAAGAAGCAAAATATGGCTTTCATGCCATTTCAAAATTTCAGCTTTCATGCCATCACAAAATTCGGCTTTCACGCCATCTTAAAATTTTGGCTCCAATGCCATAAACAAATTTTGGCTCCCATGCCGCAAACAAATTTTGGCTCTTACACCACAAAATTTGGCTTCCATACCACAAAAAAAAATTCGGCTTTCATGCCATCACAAAATTCGGCTTTCACGCCATCTTAAAATTTTGGCTCCTAAGCCATAAACAAACATTGGCTCCCATGCCGCAAACAAATTTTAGCTCTTACGCCACAAAATTCTGCTTTCATGCCATCTCCAAAAAATTCGGTTTTTATGCCATTTCAAAAACTTCGGCTTCCATGCCATCCCAAAATTCGGCTTTCAAGTCATCAAAAACCAAGCTTTCGCCACAAAATTGGCTTTCATGCCCAAAACAACCCTTTGACAAAAGATTTTCACAAAATGACAACCTTTTGATAAATTCTTGTCGCGCCCCCAAAACCGGGATCCGATCTCGGGGACGCGAGCATGGGGAGAATTTGTATTTCCCCTTCCCAGGATCCGCGTGTGTGAGGATAACAAAATTCACAACACATCAAAATATTTCACGGAAGCTATACAAGACGTTACGACCCGGAATCCGTATCCATCGGGTTCCGTGTCGTACTCGATCTGTCAGCACAAGATTGTCATAGACATATTTAAATTCAGACTGGAACCATTCATAATATCAAGATATACAGAGCTGACAGTAACAGGCTTATCATTACCCAACATATTCAAGTTACAAATTAACAAGTGCATTAATTACAATTCCCAAGAAACAGGCTAACAAAAGCCGTACACAATAACAAGCTAGAACAAATACTACCCAATGGTGTAACGTAACTCCGGAGTCAAGCATGACGTCTACATGACATCGCTGACACAACAAGCTGCAAAACTCGTGGCTCAACAGCCCTCTGCACGCGAACTAGATCAAACAAGGACCTGCTATCTAGAGCACCAAAATAGAAGTATATCAGACACGACGGTCTGGCAGGTGATCAATATAGGCAAGAGCATAAACAAAATCGAAGTTTAAAGGAAACAAGAACTAAAAACACTTCATTGAACTTGAAACAAGTGTACCAGATTTAAAAACAATGCATGTACAAGATACTTATCAAGAAATCATTAGTGCATGCACGATATACGAAACAAGACATGAATACATATAATATCATGATTAGTAAATCCACAAAGAGCCCATCCTTTCTCCATCATACATGATGATAAGAGTAAGCACGCAAGACAAGCACGACAAGAAACACGATCCCACGCCACACAAGGTAGACGGGGTATCCGGCCGCGGAACCGGACCACGAACACGCACGATGTGTCAATTCAAGACACGACTAGTCTGCAGACAGTCCACGAGTTTAAGGACCCCCAGGTAGTGGATCAAGCTAAAAGGGCGGTCCAAGCTCAGTGAAATCACTTATATCATGAATGCATAAAACATGGCGATACACGTTCGAGAGCACGACAAAACAAGAGGGAAATCATTTGTCAAACACGTCACGACAAGGCTAGCACGATAGCATAATATAAAATGCTTAACAAACTGAAGAAATGATTCCCTTTTTCTTTCTTGAAACACGATTCTTGAAACACGTCTTAAATACAAGCTTATACTTGAAATTCGGCCAAATACACGATGAAACACGAAGTATCAAAACAAGATTCTTGGTTCTCGAAACAAATCTTCAAACAACTTATACTTGAAATTCAAGGCGAGTACACGATGATGTACGTAACATCAAAACGGAAGTTCAAACACGAAATCTATCAAGTTTAGGCTAAGACCATTCATTGACCTTTGTGGAGTTGAAACCCAAATGTCGAAGTTTTGATAAGGTTTGGTGCCCCAGAAGTTATAGTACATTTTGGAATTCCAAGTGCACAAAGTCAACAAAAAGGGTCTAAAACCTAGTCTAGTTTTCCTTCTCGCAAAAGTCCTTCAAAACAGTTCTCTTTGTAACTGTCGGTCAACGATCGGTTAACCGTCGGTTAACCGAGGTCGATCTGTCGGTCGACCGAAGGCTTGACCGACAGATCCCAGCCCAGAATTGTTGCTCTCTGGAATTCAAACCGACAGATCCTCGGTCGACCGAAGGCGAACCGACGGATGACCTGACAAAAATGTTGCTCTCTGGAAATTGAACCGACAGGTCCTCGGTTGGTGTCGGTCGACCTGTCGGTCAACCGAAACTTGACCGACAGCTGACCGACAGGACTCGGGCAGTGCATTTCTGTACAGATTTTTCACAACTTCTTCCCTTCTTCACTTCTACATTTTTACCACCTGCACTCCCCAAGCCTCCATGCTTTCCAAGGGATTCATTTCACACATTATAGAGCATTCCATCCATAATTTGTCCATTTATTCCAAAGAGAAACATCAAGACATTTTAAGGTATAAAATCATAAAAACTAACAAGATTAAACATGATTCCAAGAACTTACAAAATCATTGCTAACAAGACAAATGAGGAAGCTAAAACCCATGACTTGAAAGAGCATGAACATGACTTGCATTATGAGATTAAACATGGAAAACATGTCTTAATGAAAGATTGAAACCCTAATGCAAACATAAGCAATATACATAAGAAATCCTATAGAGATCACTTGCCTTTGTCCAAATGCCAAGCAAAACTTTCACAAATCCAAATCAAAGAGTTGATCCACGAAATCTACACAAAAGCCCCAAAAGAAAGCACATAAAAATCACCATTTTTGTCACTACAAAGCCCCATTTCGAAAATGGGTTTGAAAACATAGAAAACAAGTTCTAAATGAACTAAAAGAATATCAAATGAAAAGAGGAACAAGAGCCCTAACCTTTTGCTAGCCAAACAAGAAGAATGGAGGTTGAAGACGATAATAGTGTCGGGGATTTGGCTCAAAAACGGGTCCAATCGAAGCTTGCGAAGATAGGAAGAAAATGGCGGAGTCGGATTTGAGATTGGAGCTCTCTTGATGGAAGATCCAAGGAAGAAAAGGTCAAGAAAAGGGCTGCCTTCTCCACTCCACTCTAGGGCAAAGCAAGGACCGGTTGCAGGAAAATGGAAATGGGGAAAGAAGAATGAGGAGAGAGAGTAGGAGATCTTTTATAGTGTCTGGAGGGTGGGTCCCAATGCAGTAGAACTTGAAACGATTAAAACTTGGTCTTGCGGACCCCGGATGAAATCGACGAAGAAGAACAAAACGATCGTCTAAAAATCTAGTTTCCAAAAAGTATATTTTCCCCAATTTCTGAAATTTTCGAAATTCATGGACAGATTTAGTGAAAATTGTCATTTTTGCCCTTTTTCTCGAAAAACGCGATTTCTGAGTATTAAATCAAGATGGTCAAAACATGAAAGTTGTTTATAACAATAAAATGAGTCAAAAGGAATAAAATTTGGAATTTTTAGAAACCAATAATAAATTCTCACAAAAATACAATTTACAAGAGTCGGATCAAAACAAAGTCAATGGTCTTTTAAAACTCTCAAAAGTTATGAAAAATCTATTCAAACTCAAAAACAAAGTCAAATCATCTCTAATCTTGTTTAAAAAGCTAAATCATGGTTAAAACAATGCTAAACCCAAAAATTGAGGGTCGGGGTCTTACAATTCTCAAACAAACATTCCCCATTTAGCTCTTGCTTAAATTTGTTTTTAGAAAAAAAAAATGATTTAAGTGAAAGGAGGGAATACAAAAAATATATAGTACCAAAAATGTTTATACATGAAGGTACCAAAAAAGAAGAAAGAAGAAAAAGGAGTTTGTTACAGTCTAACATGGTCTTCAACAAAAGATTCAATTCCTCAAGCAAACTCTTGACCTTAGCCTCCAAAGTTTTTAGGCCACGCCTCTTCAAAACATTCCCATAAAATGCGGCAGAACGCCGCGACCCATCGGCAGCACGAGGAAGTTCTTCCCAGAGAGTCTGCCATAGCTCATTTTCTTGAGTCTTCCTCTAGAGATTACTTTCAGCCTCCTCAAACTAGCGAATGAGAGTCCCCTCCTTGGCACTAGCTTCCACAATGGCGGTCCATTTGGCAGCAGCTTCTTCCTCCAAAAACTCAAGACGTTGCCTAGCCTTGACAACCTCCTTATCAAGGTGGTTCAGGTCTTGTTTTAGCTCCATGATGGCTAACTCGGTAACGTTTCTCTCCCGAATGAATTGCTTCCAAGTCCGTGAGATCTCAATCAGCTCAGCTTTGACCTCGCTGAAAGGCTTCACAAACATCTCATTAAAGAAGTCACCATCTGGGAAACTCTTGGTTTTAGTCCACTTGTCGCCCAACGCAATGACTTCATCAACAAAATCCTTGGCACTTGCAATGTCCAGACCGACTTCTTCGCTATCAGTAAGAATGTCCTGCACATGCTTGATCATGCCAAAACCAGCTTCCAAGTGACCTAAAGAGAGTGTCTCAACCTATGAGCTCAAAACACTCTTCAACACCTTCTTCGCATATTGAAGATGCGGCCCAGATGAGGATTCGCCATGCTCCAGCTCCCGACTGCCCGTGTCATGCTCCATTGGAGGAGTAATCAATAAGCTCTTTCCAATTGAAGAAGTTGACTCGTTAAAAATAGTAGAAGAAGCCCCTACTTCTGGATTGGCTGCAGGCATCTCCTGTTCTGGCCCTGAGGAAGACAGAGGAACTTCTCCTACTGCTTCACAATTTGCCAATGAAAAGACAAAAAAGTATGAATATGATCTTGTCAAAAGTCAATATCGAGATTATTATTACAAAATACCTTCTTCGACGACCGGTGGAGTATTTTCTGCATCCATGAGCTCATCCGAAGCATCGTCAAATGTTGCATCCATGGATGGCTCGAAGTCATCAGAATTCTCTGGCAAGTCAGCTAACAAGAAAACAAAGCAACATGTTGGCAAATGGCAGCACAAAAAAAAAGAGGAAGAAAAAAGCAAAAGAAATCATACCGGGAGAAGATTCTGGAACCACTCCAGCGTCCCTTGACTCTTCCTCAAATGCCACAAATGGGTCCATCCTTGCCTCATCGGAAAGAACCTCGGGCATCACCAAATCATCATCCTCTGCCAAAAGAAAGAAAGCAGCGGATCAAAACAAAAATCTCTCATCAAGAAAAGAAGCATAAACAGAAAGAAGGAGAATCATACCAGCCGTCTCGTCTTCTCGGCTTCTCTTCTCTGGAGGCTTGTCAGCATCCCTAGACACCTCCTCAGCAATGGAGAGAGGAACTTCCAGATCAGGAGGACTTTCTTGCCGTCTCATATTACGGCATTGTCCCCTCTTCCTCTTACTTCTGTGAGACGGTCTGCTCGAAGATCCTGCCCCATTATCAACATCAGGTCTCTCACTAGAGTCCTCACTGGATGGTCTGCTTTTCCCAGTAGACACCATGGAAGGCTTTGTGCGCTCCGCTTGTATCCAAGCGTCGATCTCGGCCTCCTCCTCTTCCAACTGTTTCAAGACCTCACCAGGAATCCCTTGTGCAACTCCTGATCTGATGTCGTCCTGCTCATTAAGAAAGCCTATCTTGTGCCTCTCTCTAGAAAGGAAAGCCAAAACTTCTTCTCTATGGATACCATATGATCTGCCAAGACCCTTCCCAGGAGATTGCTTGACATCAAGCTCCTTCTTGGAAAGCCCCCGGTACACCAAAAAGCTCTCCACAAACCAATTCGTGATTCCAAAAGTCCGGAAAGTGGGCAACTCAGGATAGGAACTCATGGCAGAAGTGTCCTCTGCACTGTAAAAAGCCAATGCATTCCTCCCGTCCTGCAAATCTCCAAAATGCTTCACCATGCTCGAACGCACTCCAACAACGCGTTGAGAGAAGCTAAGCTACAGCGCAAAACACGAAGGGACATACGGCTGGATATCAACAAAAAGATGTCTACGATATACCATCATACCAACCCGTATGTTGAAAATTCTCCTCTTCTCTATGTTTGTCAAAGCATAGTGTCTTCCTGACCCTGCCCTGGTGGAATCACGGGAGTGGTGGAATCACGGGAGATAGCAAAATCAAAAGCCTTCTTCCGCAGACCCGAAGAAAGCTTCACTGAAGACTGCCCAATCTTGACGTCCCTGAACCGTCAGATTCTCAAACGGGCAGACAAAAGAGATTCGGAAACGGCTGTCCCTTTAGCCAATCGAATCATAAAATGATCATCGTCATGTGCAACTCCCAACCGATGGAAGCTAGGACAGTGGTATACATACCACGAATAGAGGATATAGGCTGAAAATACCCTGTTCATAGGGAGCCCAAGCCGAACCAGAAAAGCAGCAGCCTGCAGTTCGGTACACAAGTAGGAGTAAAGAGCAACCACCAAAGCCAGCCGCTTTCCGAATGCCATCTGATAAGCCGGAAAAATACAATGCAGCCTGATGTGCGTTCCATCTCTTCCAGCAAAAACAGCCTCACCCAGCTAATAAGTGAGGTAAACAGCGAGATCTATCCACAATGCAATGTCAGGACAAATGGCGTCTGTGCTTGCGAAGAATTTCCTTAAATCTTCTCGCATAGCGGAGATCTTCTTCAAACTTGGGTTTTTAGCCCTAGCATCCTGAGCCATGCTATCAGAAGACTCCCCGCTGTCAAAAGAGTTGGACCTACAACTCTTTCAACTACTGCACCTGACTTTCGAGCCCTCCTTCTCCTTCAAAAAAATCATAGAAGGCGACGAGCTGAAAGTACATGAGCTTGAACTCCTCAGACTGCTCCTCAAGGACTCTGTCGATAGGCATGAACTCCTCAAAGAGTTTGTCGAGGATAGGCAGCTCGGTGATGGCACTTAATTCCTTCAAAGAAAAACCAATCTCACCATTCATAACAATGAAGGTGTTGGTTTGTGGAAGGGATGACTCTAGCATGGCCATGAAAGCCTCATCGGAGAAAACCATGGTTTGCCGAAAAGAAAGAACTGGATCAAAAATCTCGGCTTCCCGCAAAATGGCCTCATCAATCTTCAGGGTGTGATCAGTCCATGATTCTCAGCTCGAGTCAGCACTGAAACGGCCACGAAGTCGAAAAGGCTTCACCCAATTGCTGCCGTCTCCCTTAAAAATGCCAAGGCCCACCGGTCTAAAATCGATCAACGGATGATGAGAACCTTGGTAGCCACTGGCTGGCATCAGCATGTCCATACGGACAGGCGACTTCTCTGCAAAACCAGAAGGGCTGCCAACAAAAACCCTGGTCTTGATCACATTGGTCCTCTTCACCCAGCACGGAGGATCTTCCCTCTTAGGGCATGTGGGAGAAAGGCTCATGATCAAGATAATGTGATCGAAGGTCGACCGGGTGGAAATAGTTCTCGCCTCACCATTAGCTGTGTAAGAGAACTGAAAATATCTCCTTTGGTATGTCAAGTCGTCAGGGACTGCATCACCGAAGAAGAAGGTAGGCTTGGGCACAACGCTCTAATCGTCAGTAACCCAAGGACGGCTGCTTACCGCAATCTTGTAGAATTCCTCATCTTTGAGAGAGATCAATTGCTGTCTCATCTCATCACGATTGAGGGAATCATACTCTTCCAAGTTCTTCTCAACAAACTGGACTTTCTCCCAGGCCTGTTGAATAGCCGCATTAAAAGATCTGGCAGACCGACGAGGTGCGTCAGTAACAGGCCCCTTACCCTTGTTCGTTCTGGAAGAACTACCTGCAGAGGATGGAAAGAAAAACAACGATCAATCATCATCAAAATGACAGAATTTTGCTAAAAAAAATTCTAGCGAAATTTTGACATGGTTCCGGGGCAATTCTGAAAAAAAGGGAAATACCACGAAAAAGACAGGAAGCCTGAAGTTGAGCTCAACATCGCTGCAAGGTCATAGACGGTGGAAGATTCTCAAAGAAGGTTCGAACACAAACATTGCTGCGAGAACGAACCAATCTTATCAAATCTCCGCAAAATTGGAAAAGGGCTCAACATTGTTGCGAGCTCCAAAATCCAAAACTTGCTAAGTTCCTCAAAATCCCGCAAGGCTAAGAAAGGGCTCAACATCGCTACGAGCTCCAAATCCCAAGACTAACAAAAGATTTCTAGGTATGCATCATCATGCTTCCAAGTCAATTTACTAAAAATCATTCATCAAAGAACATCATAATACATTAGATGCTAGGAAAACCTTGAACAAAGTTTGACCAATTCCAACCCAATTTAGTCAAAACCAATCAAACTTTGTCCAAGTCAAAAATCATGTTGGCTTGACCTAGAGAGTCTAGCCTTCTATCTTGAGGCATCAAACAAGAACAAAAAAATGCATGAACATCTTGCAATTGCATAACCTCATTATCATGGTGAGCAAAAAAAAAAAAAAAAGAAAGAGAAAGAGAGAAAACCTATTCCAAAAAAAAAAAAAATTTTCTAGACCATGACCACATGGCCGTACGGCCCAAAAAAAAGAAAAAAAAAAGAAAAAAAGAAGAAAAAAACGGTGAAGAAAAAAAAGAAAACACCGTGGAAAAAAAAGGAAAGAAAGACGGTGAAAAAAAAAGGGGGAAAACCGTGAAAAGAAAAGAGAAAAAAAAAAGAAAAAAAAGAAGAGAAAACACGTGCTTGGAAAAAGAAGAAGAAAAAAAAAGGAAAAAGAAAAAGAAAAGAAAGAAGAACCTTTTTTACCATCTACAAAGGAGTTTCTTGTGAAAGAAGAAAACTTACTTGAAGCCATGGAGAAGAAGAAGAAAAAGCTTGAAGATCCTTGAAGAAGAAGAGGAGTTCTTGATCTTGGAGCACTCTTGCAGATTCTTACAAACAAGGAAGCAATGAATCAAAAGAATCAACCTTCCCTTGCTTTTATTGAAGAAAGCAAATCAAAAGAGGAAACAAGGAGAAAAGAAAGGAGGTAAGTGCTAAAATTTAGCAACTTTCCCAAAAGAAAGATACTTTGAGAAAATCTCTGCCAAAAACAAGGAGACTTGAGAGATTCTCTCCAAGTAAAGATATTTTTAGATATTCTCTACAAAATGACATCATATGAGATCTAAGCCATCTTCAAAGCTTAAGGTCCCATAGGTTAGCCCATATGAGCCAGGTTTGACCACCTAGGCACTCAAAGTGGTTTTTAGTCAAAAATCCCTCTTACCAAGAGCATACAAAAAATGGTTACACGCCTCTTTTAAGTTGATTGGACCATTAAAAAAAAAAGCCTCATGAGTTTCCAAAAAACCAAACCATTCGACCTCATGAACCAAATTAAGCCAAAATCTTGAAATTGACAAAAAAACCAAACCCTGGTCCCCTAACTTGCCACATACAGCTTGTTAGGTCACAAGACCAAAATCAAAAACCAAATCCTGACCCCCCAACTTGCCACATACAGCTTGCTGGGTCACATGGTCAAAATCAGAAATCAAACCCCAATCCCCTAACCTGCCACATACAGCTTGTTAGGTCACAGTCAAAAACCAAAAAAAAACCCTCTTGACTGCCTAATGTGTCACATAAAGCCTTTAGGTTCACAAGGTCAAAGGGAAAAACCAAAATCCAAAACCCAAAAATCCAAATTCCTCATGTCATTTTCAAAACTTTGCCTTGAGATGGTACGTGATCCCTCTCACTACCATGAAATTCCCCCGGAAACTCAAAAGGTTATTAAAAAAAATGCTCAAGACTCTTGGTCAAGTCAGAAGCTCTCCTTCAAGTTTTCTTCGAGGCACATCGACTCCAAAAGCTACTCGTCGTTGTACCTTGAGGGGGCATTTGCTGACACCAAAAAAGTCACTTTGTCTCCTCAACATCAAGAAGCCACATGAAGCTGCATTCTACTACAAACATGCAATGCTACTTCAAAGCATCAGATCTTGTCAAAATCAAACAAAAACTGCAAGATCCTTTAAGACATCCAAAAGAGGGGTACACCTGAAGTTTCGGGCCATTCCGACATCGTTTGGCCTAACTTCACTCCTCCGACAGCTAAACAGGTGCTCCTGGCGGCGATAGTATCGTAGACATCAAAACTTCGATCAGAGCCTACGGATGGTTCCAAAATACCTCCAAAAGAATCCTTGCCAAATTTCAAGTCAAACCGACAACGTTTGACCTTCCATCAACACTCGAGCAGTAAAATGAAGCCTCTTGGCAGCGAGAACCACCGAGGCCATTACTCATCAAACAAAGCATATGAGTGGCTTCAACATACTTCCAAAGGGCTGCACCTCGAATTTCTGGTCATTCCGACAACGTTTGACCAGACTTCGACGCACCGAAACAAAATCAAGCCTACCGACGGCGGAGCACCCCGGGACCACGACATCCAAATCAGAGCTAATGGATTGTCTCAAAATGACTCCAATAGGCTCCTTGTCAAATTTCCGATCAATTGAACATCGGTTGACCGCACATCAAAGCTCAACATCTTCCTTGCAGCAAAATCAAGCCTAGCAATGACGAGACCCCAAACAGCTTCAAAACTCAAATAAAAGCTCATGGTTGGTCCTATGCACTGCTCAAGAGGCTTCACCTAAAATTTCAGGTCATTCTGACATCGTTTGACCTAGTTTTGACTCTTGACGGAAAATCGGCTACAAAGTCTCAGGCTTTTCCGAAAAATGGAAAACTTTGTGCTCCGGTTTTGTGAGACTTCTCGTCAAGTTTTCTTCAAGAAAATCAAGTCAATAATTAAGGAAAAATACCAAGAAAAATACAGAAGAAAAAGGAACGAAAAAGAAGAAGAAACGGCCGAAAAACGAAGTGGTGACCGAAGGGGACAAAACCCCCATGGTCGCCGACGACCCTAGCCTATGGTCACCGGCAACCTTCCTCCATGGTCACTGGCAACCATGGGTGCATGGTCGCCTGCGACCCTGGAAATCCGGGTCGCCGGAATTTTCGCCGGATGGCCCGTTTTCCGATCCTTTTCGCGTTTCAGGAGTTCCAGCCCCTGTGATTTTCCAAATATCCAATTCTTGATGCTTGAAAATGACTGATCTTCGCCAACACCTCGGATCCACCGTCAAGAGCATGAAATCATCACTGATCGCTCCAAGATCGCCAACCGGCTGACCAGGAAAGTACACTTTCTGTCCGACCGATCGAGAAATCGATAAGATAGATGTCACCAGCCCACTGACATAATTAAATGTCTGAAATTGCATTGCCATCCGACATCAAACAACATACGGATCCATCGGCGATGATCACAAGAAGAATTCCAAAAGACACGGCGCGACCCGCGACTCTTTAAATGCCCCAGCGACCACTTAATGCTGTTAATTGATCCATTTTGTGACAACTTAATGCGGTCATTAACCCATTATTTTGGACGGCCCAATCAGAAGCAAGCAAATGGAAGTTACAAGTCCAAGTAATCATGGCATTAAAACCATGAAACTCCCCTCATCACAAAGATTAAAGGCGATTAAATGCCCATTATTCTTCATCGGCCAATCACAAGCCAAGAAAAAGGAGTTACAAAATCAAGAAATAAAACTTGTAACTTCTCTCATCATGGAGCATCAATGCCATCAATGCTCATAAACCGACCTTATGGCCACCAAAAGGCTATAAAAGGGGGGTCATTTCAAGAAGAAAGGATACGATCCCGATCCAGAAAAATCCCGGAAAAATCCAAGAAATTCATAGACATAGAGAGAGTCAGAAAATCCTGAAAAAACTCTGCTGCAACACCACAAGGTGATCGAAGTCCCTTGGGGGACCACCCCCCAAGGCAAAGCTCTTCCTCTCATTCTATCCAACATGGCCTAAACGCGGTTTTTCAGCCCGTTTACTCGGTTTTTTATTGGATATAGTACCTTCCCTTGGTCTTTGTCCTCTAAAAAACTGAGGTTAGAGCCAAGCCAAAAGAATCAAAACATCAAGCGTTCTCATCTGAAGGACGATGGCGAAGTGCATAGATGACTTGCGACCGTCAATCTGAACGTGTCCCCACAATTTCTTGAGAAGTTAGATACCTTTTCTTCCTTTTCTATTGTACTTTGTATTTTTTAAAGAGACAAAAAAAATCACAATTCTTGTCTTTCATTATTGATGAGATTTGTAAATCGCCTTTCACGGCAAACAAACAAAAAATCGCCTCCTATGGCATTAAAAAAAAAAAAGCTTGTCTCTTTTCTTAAATATTTATGTAAATTGAAAAGTTAGAAAAAATGATTGATTTCCTTTCTACTGGTGAAGGTGAATCTCCGGATCATCACCACTTCAAATTCCAAGTAGAATAGAAAATCTGGCATACCCATACAAAAATGTTGATACCTGTTTTTTCTCCTCCGCCGGACCCTTGCAGCCCCCGGGGCGAAAGGAGAGGACGAAAGGCCGGGTCCATCAGTGGGTAAACAGGGGTTGAAAAGTGATGTCTGATGCTATATTGTTCGCATAGATTCCTAAATGACTTGGCCTCAAATTGTTTCCCATTGTCGGTCACTAATGCCTGGGTATTCCAAATCTTGTAATGATATTTTTCCACACGAATTTCCTAGCATCACTTTCTTGAATGTGGGCCAGAGGCTCAGCCTCTACCCACTTGGTAAAGTAATCAATAGCAATGATCAGGAATCGACAACTACCTACCAACCTTGGCATGGGGCCGACAATGTCAATCCCCCATTTGTCCAATGGCCACGGGCTCACTATTGAGTCTAGCTACTCGATAGGTTGATGAATCTCTCTACCAAAGCGTTGACATCTCTTGCATTTTTGTACCAACTGTAGAGCGTCCTTCTCCATATAAGGCCACCAATAGCCTTATGACATAGCTCGGTGGAAAAGCTCCGTCCTCCAACTTGCCCCCCACAAGACCCCTCATGGATTTCCCATAATAGGTTTTCTACCTTGGCTAGGCTCACACACTGCAAGTAGGGTCCTGCGTACGATCATCGGTAAAGTTTGTTTTCCGATGACAACCAGAATTTGGCTGCCTTTCTGTCAGATCCCAACCTAGATTAACTCGATTGATGTCAATTAAGTGAGTGTTTTGTTTTAAGAGGTTTTAGTGTTCATCATATTAGAATGGTTGCTTTATCCTTCATATTAGTTTTGGTAATTTTGAGAGCATTAGTTGAGTCGGACATGCTCAGGGAGGCCCTGAGTGCACGCGTAAGCAAGGGAGGATGATCTTAGAATTTTGTTTTAATTGTGATTTTGATTTATCTTGAGTAGTTTTATTATTTCCTACGATTTTCGTATTTAGCCCGTCAGTGTTCGAAGCCCATAAATCTGTGTTTCGTCCAAAATGGTAGGATTTGTCTTTTCACACCCAAATCTGGAAACAATTTTCAAAAATCTCGAAACTAGGTCAAAAATATACTTTTTGGAAACTAGATTTTTCAATGATCGTTTTATCCTTCTTCGTCGTTCTTGTCCGGGGCCCGCAAGAACATGTTTTAGCCATTTGAAGTTTCAGACCTGATGGGGCCTACTTTTCGCAACCCTGGACCGAGACCCGGGCCCGCGACGCATAGAATTCCATTAATGAAACATACTGCCTGCCTTCCCACAGGTTTCCGCGGTGAGGATCCCACGACACGGGTCGAGCTCACACGAATAGGTATGCAGAAGCGTGTAGCAAAACCAATAATACAGATCTAATACAACGAGATGTAGCATGAATAAAATATCAAGACATGGTATCGAAGAGGAGTGTTAACATAGCATTCCTATCATGATTAAAGTTTCACCCTTTTACAAAAGTATATTAATTCAAAATACATATCCATGAGAGGCCAACAAAGGCCAATACAACAAAATAAGATCCCAAAAGATATCCCAAAACTAGGTGAACGAGAAATCAAGATCCCGCCCGGCGTCTAGATGACATCGTCGGGCTGCCACTCATGTGTTGGGAGTGGCTCCATAGCCTCCTCTGGGCACTCCTCGTCAAACATGATACCTCTTGCACCTGGACACCAAAATAAAATGCATCAAACACGACGGTTTGACAAATAAACAATTTAGGCATGAATATGAAAAATAGTGCTAAAACAGTTCAAGATTAAAGTACATGTTTCAAGTTTACGAAACTAGCATGAATACTTATAATATCATGAAAAAATAAATCCACATTGAGCTCATCCTTTCTCTATCACATAAAATGATAAGAGCAAGCACGCACGAAACACGACACGCAAGACACGATCCCACATTACACAAGGTAAACGGGGAGGCCGGCCGCGGAATCGGAAAGACACGCACGATGTGTAATATAATACACGACTAGTCTGCAGACAGTCCACAAGTTTAAGGACCCCCAGGTAGTGGATCAAGCTAAAAGGGCAGTCCAAGCTCGGTGGAATCCACTTCTATCATGAATGAACAAAACACGGCGATACACGTTCGAGAACACGATAAAACAAGAGGGAAATCATTCATCAAACACGCCACAACAAGACTGGCAAAATAGCATAGTATAAATGCTTAACAAACTTAAGAGATAATTCCCCTTTCTGATTCTTGAAATACGATTCTTGAAATACGTCTTAAATACGAGCTTATACTTGAAAATCAAACGAGAACATGATGATACATGAAGCATCAAAACAAGAATGCAAACATAAGTCCATCAAGCATAGGCTGAGACTATTCATTGACCTTTGTGAAGTTGAAACCCAAATGTCAGAATTTACATAGCTTGATGTCCCCGAAGGTAAGGTACATTTTGGAATTCCAATTTACACAACGTCAAGTAAAAGTCTAAAGCATAGTCAACGTCAATTAAAAGTCTAAAGCATAGTCTAGTTTTCAATTTCCAAGAAATTCATAAAAGAGTTGAAAATCCAGAACTGAGTCAGGTTCGAGCGGTCATACCTTCACTCGAGCGGACCCCAGACAGAGGCTTGTTCGCTCGAGCCAACCTAAGGGTTCGCTCGAGCGAACAGGTTTCTGTCCGAAACCCTTCAAACAGAGGCACATTCGCTCGAACGAATCCAATGGTCGCTCGAGCGAACAGGCTTCTGCCTGTGCGCGACTGAGTGCAGAAACTGCACTTTCCTTCATTCATTTTCTTGCATTTTTCTTCCTTCTTCTTCTCACCTCTGAACTAAACAAACCCCTGAGCCACCATGCTCACCAAGGGTCAAAACAATATTTAACATCATTCAATCCATAAATAAACCATTCACTCCATTGAGAAACATCAAGACATTTCCATGTGCAAAATCATAAAAACTTATAAGATCAACATGACTCTAAGGACTTGAAAAATCATTAGTAACAAGACAAGTGAAGAAACTAAAACCCATGACTTGAAAGAATATAAACATAACTTGCATTATGAAACTAAACATAGAAATCATGTCTTAATGAAAATAATAAAACCATAATGCAATGTACATGGAGAATCCTATAGAGTTCACTTGCCTCAATCCAATGCCAAGGAAATCCTCACAAAAACTCAACCAAAGGGAAGATCCACGAAATCTACACAAAAGTCCCAAAATAGAGCACACAAAAATCACCATTTGGTCCTCACAAACTCCCATTTCGAAAATGGGTTTGAAAACATGGAAAACAAGCTCTAAATGACCTAAATGAACATCAAAAGAAAAGAGCAACAAGAGCCCTAACCTTTAGCTAGTCAAACAGGAAGAAGAGAGCTAGAAGATGATGAATAGTGTCGGGGATTTGGTTAAAAAACGGGTCCAGCTGTAGCTTGAGAAGAGAGGAAGAGATTGACAAAGTCGGATCGGGGATTGGAGCTCTCTTGCTAGATGATTCAAGGAGAAAAAGATCAAGAAGAAAGGTTTCTCCTCCCCTTTGCTCTAGGTCAAGACCGGTTGTAGGGTTTTTGAATGGGTAATGGAGGAGAGAGAATAGGAGAGCTTATATAGTGTCTGGAAGGTGGGTCCCAAAACAGTTGAACTTGAAACGATTAAAATATGGTCTTATGGACCCCAAATGAAGTTGACGAAGAAGAACAAAATGATCGTCGAAAAATCTAGTTTCGGAAAAGTATAATTTTGACATGGTTTCACGACTTCGAAAATTGTGCCCAGATTTAGCATGAAAAGAAAGATTTACCTTCTTGGGCCAAAACTTGGGTTTCTGGGCCTCAAATACATGCAGGTTAAAAACGAAAGTTGTCACAAATAATAAAACCATTCAAGAGAAATAAAAATCACGATAAAACAAAAGATCTAGAATGAAAACCCACTCTTACACGTGTACTCAGGGCGTCCCTGAGCGTGTCTGACTCATACTAAACGTCCTCAAAATTTCCAAAGCTATAATCCAGACTAAGTCTAATCACATTCTAACCCAGCTAGTACTAAGACTCACCTAAGACTAAACACTCACTTAATTAGTACTAATCGAGTTGGTTTGGGTCGGGGTCTAACACTACTCTCACTCAAGCCAAATAACCCCCTCACTCTCATTCAGTCTACAATTTGTTTGGAGTTCAACGTGCAGAGCCTTGGGAGAGTTCTTTTCTCTCCATCTTCTCCTCCTTGCATGTCAGCCATTTGAACTTGGATTGAAGCTTGGATTTCATCAACTTCTTCCACTCTTTCCAAGCTTTCCATTGGACCCATTTGTTGGGAGTTTCAGCTGGACAAGTTCTTCTTCTTCTTCTTCCTTCCTTGTTGTTTGGTCATCTCTAGGTAAGAGCTTCAACCCACCTCTTCAATGGAGTTCTTTTATCTTCTAAAGATCTTGTTTTTCATGTTTGCAAACCCTTTTTCGAAATGGGTTCCTTTGTTTACAAATGTATGGGTTTTGAGGTTCTTTTTGGGGTTTTTGTAGATCTTGGCTCCATTCTTGGGTAGAACCTTTGAGGAAGGTTGGATTTGTAAAGGCAAGTAATCTTTTAGTTTTCCTAATGTATGTTTGAGTATGGAGTTCATTTTAGCCTCAAATATGATTTCTAGGTTTGTTCTTGTACTCCTAGTAATATGGTGATTTGTTTTTGGAAATCTACTTTCAAGCTTGCATATGTATGATTAAACATGATTTAAATGCCTTCATTTTGCTCAAGTTTTGTTTTTCTTGGAATCCTGTTTATTTTAGAAAAGAAAAGCTTGAATCTGCCACTGATATGATCTTTCCCGAGCTGGCGGTCAGCTGGCAGTCACCTCGGCGGCTAGCCGACTGGTGACCGACGGCTACCCGACCCAGTTTCGGTTAGAAACACAGAATACTCAAAAGTTCTGGGCAGCCCTGGCGGCTAGCCAAAATTTGACTACAGCTAACCGCCAAGGAACCGCCAGGTCTCCAAGACGTGCAGTTAGAAACACAAATTACTGCAGTTGCCTGGGATCTAGCTGGTAGCTATTAGACTTGCACCTCCGCGGCCAGTTGACAGGTGACCAAGTTTGTTTGGTTACATTTCCAAAATGCTGCATATTTCTGTCTCAGGTCTTGCAGTCAGCTGGCGGTTAAATGACGGCTAGCTGACATGCACCTCCACGGCTAGATGACAGGTGGCCGTGAGCTAACCAAAATTCAAGTTTGGCCTGTTTTGTTGGATTTTCTTGGGGAACGAATCTAGAATATGTTTAAGGGCTTTTGACTTGAGATTGTGCATTTGGAACTCGAAATGTCTTCTAGCTTCGAGAGTACCAAATCCGTTTTATTACGACATTTGGGTTGTTAAATACACGAGGGTCAAATGAAGGGCATTAATATATACTTGATAAGCTTGTTTAAATTCTCAGTCTTGACAAGATGAATATCGTTTTGCACACATTTTGATTTACAAGCTTCAGCCATGTTTCGAACTATTTCAAGAACTAATAAGGGGATCACTTCTTAAGTTTCGTTTTACTATAGCTTATGCTATTTCTGATCAGTTTTGCTTTGTCTTGTTTTGAAAAGTGATTTCCCCTATTTTCGATTTGTTTTGTATATGTTCGCCTTGTTTTGTGCATTGATGACTTATGATGAACACCACTGAGCTTGGACTGCCCCTTCAGTCGGATCCACTGTCCGGAGGTCCTTAAACAATTGGACTTTTTGCAGATTAATCGTAATTATATATATACATCCTGTTCTATTCTGGTAACGCGACTAGTACCAGTCTACCTTTTATGGTATGGGATCCTGTTTTGTTCTATTCTGCTTACTCTATTCATCATATATGATAGAGAAAGGATGGGCTCAATGTGGGTTATCTATTCATGATATTATAAGTATTAATGCTAGTTTTGTTTACATGAAATGCATCTTAGTTCTGTTTTTAGCTTAAATTCAATAAATAGTTTTAGCAGTGTCTTTTCACTTTTTAATTGTTTTAAGCTCTTGTCTAAATTGATTTCTTGCCAAACCGTCGTGTTTGATCCTCGTTATTTTGGTGCACAAGCGAAGGCGTCTTTGCCTTTGAAGATGAGTGTCATGAGGAGACTGTCGAGCCACCCCCAGCTCGTGAGTGGTAACCCGACAACATCATCTAAATGTCGGGCGGGACCTTGAGACGCATGTTATTTTGATAAGAGATTTACATTTTGATTCTTTTGGGAATATATTGGCCTTTGTTGGCCTCTTATTGGGTTTTATCCTAACAACATACTTTTGTTAACCTTGAACATGAATGTAATGGGGAATTGTCTTGTTTATATTTCTCTCTCCGAAATACATGTCTTGATGATTTTAATTATGCAAGTGTGATTTCTATATCACATGTTTTGTCTTGACGAGATTTTTTACACGCTTCCGCAACCATTGTATGCGTGAGTTTGTCCTGTGTCCTTAGGATCATCACCGCTAGAATTGTAGGAAATTGTCGATGGATGAATGACAATCGTCACGGGGTCCGAGCCTCGGTCCAGGGTCGCAACAAGACTTATATCAGATCAGGACATGTTTCAGGCACTTAAAAGAAACTAGAAAATCTTAGGGGTGTGGTGAGGATCCGTAAGCTCATTAGATCATTCAGTATGGATTTAAAAACCAACCCAGCCCTATTATAGTGTACTAACGCTTTGTTTTACAGCATCATGCCTCCAAGAAAAGCTCCAAATAATAATGCTTCAGTAGTAATCAGAATGACACAGACTCGGCTAATGCACCCACAGCTACACAGTTCCAAGAACTCATCCAGGCCATGCTAGAGCAACAGAAGCAAGTAAATGAAACTTAAGCAAAATTCCAAGAATAGATGGCAAAAGGAGGATGAAGAAATGGCTCAAGTCCAGAGGCAACTCTTAGATGTTCTACAGAATAGGCCTCAAGCTCCACCTATGAAACCTCTGGGTCTGAATATCGTTATCAACAATAGGGATCATGACCCTCATCTCCCCTTTGAGAGGTTCAGGAAAAGGGCACCAAAGGAATTCTCAGGTCACGAGGACCCATTAGTTGCAGATGACTAGTTGCACATGAAGACAGAAGGTCAACCTTACAATTTTGTTGTTCTATGGGCTTGCAGACCAATGGTGGCAGACGGTCAAGGACCCGTATATGACAATGGCTAACAAAGGCGCTTGGGCAGCATTCAAGACACAGTTTTAAGGCAAGTACATTCCTTCACATGTCAAGAGATAAAAAGCTATTGAGTTCCAGTAGCTCAAGCAAGGCAACATGACTGTTCTAGAGTATGTCACCAAATCTGGGAGACTAGCCAGATATGCTACCGAGCTTATTGACACTGAGCAAAAAAGGATAACCAAGTTTTTGGAAGGGCTGAATCCGATCATCATGAGAGATGCCATGGGGTAGTTCCACTAGTCACATATGATGAAGTTGTCAAACGGGCATATAAATTTGAAGATATTAACAACCTCATCATTCAAGACAGGAACTAGCACTACCAGCAGTAAAATCAGAGACAACATCATAACAAGAAGCCAAGGTAAGATCAAAATCCTCCAAGGCAAGGGGCATGTGGGCATGGTGGAAATAATCATGAGACTAGTCAATGTTGTTGAGGCGATTGGGCAATCCTTGATTGCATGGTCCAATGATCCACATCTAAAAGATCAATCCAATAGGAACCAACAACATTGACAAGTAGCTCCTCAGAACCAACCACCTGTTCAAAATCGGCTAGGCAGCATTAGCAACAACAGCAGCAACAAGGTAGACCAAAAGGTCAGAATCAATTTGCTTGTCCTCCACAGCAAAATAGGAATATACAAGGGAGACAAAATCAAGCACTGATCAAGCCACAGCAGCAAGGGTGGGCATATCATCTCAACCGTGTGGATGCAGAACTGCAGGGGACGTGGTGGAAGGTAAACTTCTTGTTTATAGAGTAGAAGCATGGATTTTATTTGATCCTTGTTAGACCCCGACCCAAACCAACTCGATTAGTACTAATTAAGTAAGCGATTAGTCTTAAGTGAGTCTTAGTATTAGTTGGGTTAGAATGTGATTAGACTTAGTCTGGATTATAGCTTTGGGGATTTTGAGGACGTTTGGTATGAGTCAGACACGCTCAGGGGCGCCCTGAGTACACGTGTAAGAGTGGGTTTCGCTCTAGATATCTTGTTTGATCGTGATTTTTATTTCTCTTGAATGGTTTTATTATTTGTGACAACTTTCGTTTGTAACCTGCATGCATTTGAGGCCCAGAAAACCCAAGTTTTGGCCCAATAAGGGTAAATCTGTCTTTTCATGTAAAATCTGGGCATAATTTTTGAAGTCGTGAAACTATGTCAAAAGTATACTTTTCCGAAACTAGATTTTTCGACGATCGTTTTGTCCTTCTTCGTCGTTTCCATCCGGGATCCACAAGACCATGTTTTAAGTGTTTTAGGTTCAGCTGGAGAGGGACCCACCTCTCAACCCATATAAAAGATCTCCTATTCTCTCTCCTCCATTTTTTTTCTTCCAAAATCCTGCAACGGTTTGCCCTAGAGTGGAGAAGAGAAGAAAGCTTCTTCTTTTGGTCTTTTCCCTTGGATCATCTAGCAAGAAGGCTCCATTCTCTGATTCAACTTTGCCATTCTCTTCCTCTCTTCGCAAGCTTCGATTGGACACGTTTTGGAGCCAAACCCCTTTTTACTATTCATCATCTTCAACCTCCATTCTTCTTGTTTGGCTAGCAAAAGGTTAGAGCTTGGACCCATCTTTTCATTTGGTGTTCTTTAGCTCACCAAGAGCTTGTTTATCATGCTTTCAAACCCATTTTCGAAATGGGGGTTTGTAATGGCCAAAATAGTGATTTTGAGTGCTCTCTTTTGGGGGGTTTTTGTGTAGATCTCGTGGAGCTCCCATTCTTGTTGGATTTAGTGGAGTATTTGCTTGGCATTGGTTAGAGGCAAGTAAACTTTATAGGTTTTTCATGTACATTGTATTGTGGTTTCACTTCTTCCATTAAGACATGATTTTTATGCTTAAACCCATGAATGTATGTTATGTTTATGTTCTCTTAAATCATGGGTTGAGTTCCTCTACTTGTGTTGTGGCTAATGACTTTTACAAGTTCTTAGAATCAAGTGGGTTTTGTAAGTTTTATGAATTTGTATTTGGAAATGCCTTGATGTTTCTCTTTGGAATGAATGGATTTATTGTGGATGGAATGCCTTAAAAATGTATGAAATCATCCCTTGGAAAGCATGTAGGCTTGGGGAGTGCAGGTGGTGAAAGTGTGGAAGTGAAGGAGGGAAGGAAGTTGTGAAAAATCTGAACAGAATGCACTGCCCGTGCCTGTCGGTCAGCTGTCGGTCAGCTTTCGGTCGACCGACACCAGCCGAGAACCTGTCGGTTCAAATTCCAGAGAGCAACATTTTTGTCAGGTCATCCGTCGGTTCGCTGTCGGTCAACCGACAGGTCGACCGACAGCCAACCGAGGATCTGTCGGTTCAAATTCCAGAGAACAGCATTTCTAGGCTGGATCCTGTCGGTCATCCATCGGTCGACCGACAGTTTTACGTCGGTTGACCGACAGGTGACCGAGGGTTGACCGAAAATTATTACTGTTTTTGAAGAAATTTTGCGGGAATGAAAACTAGACTATGCCTTAGACCTTCATTTGACAGTGTGCACTTGAAATTCCTAAATGTACCTTACCTTCGGGGACACCAAGTTATATAGAGTTTCGACGTTTGGGTTTTCAAGTCCACAAGGGTCAAAGATTTGGTCTTAGCCTATGCTTGATAGATTTATGTTTGGACTCTTGTTTTGATGCTTCATGCATCCTCATGTTCTTGTTTGATTTTTCAAGTATAAGCTTGTATTTAAGACGTGTTTCAAGAATCGTGTTTCAAGAATAAAAAAGGGAATCATTTCTTAAGTTTGCTAAGCATTAATATTATGCTATTTTGCTAGTCTCGTCGTGTTGTGTTTTATAAATGATCTCCCTCTTATTTTGTCGTGTTCTCGAACGTGTATTGCCGTGTTTTGTGCATTCATGATATAAGTGAATACCACTGAGCTTGGACTGCCTTTCTAGCTTGATCCACTACCTAGGGGTCCTTAAACATGTGGACTGTCTGCAGACTAGTCGTGTATTATATTACACATCGTGCGTGTTCGTGGTCCGGTTCCGCGGCCGGATACCCCGTCTACCTTGTGTGGCGTGGGATCGTGTTTCGTGTCATGCTTGTCATGCGTGCTTGCTCTTGTCATCATGTATGACGGAGAAAGGATGAGCTCAATGTGGATTTATCTTTTCATGATATTATAAGTATTCATGCTAGTTTCGTAAACTTGAAACGTGTATCTAGATTTTGAACTGTTTTAGCGTTACTTCTCATATTCATGCCTAAATTGTTTATTTGCCAAACTATCGTGTTTGATGCTTGTTATTTTGGTGTCCAGGTGCAGGAGAGTTCACGCTTGACGAGGAGTGCTCGGAGGAGGCTGTTGAGCCACCCCCAGCACACAAGTGGCAGCCCAACGACGTCATCTAGACGCCGGTCGGGATCGTGATGTCTCGTTCACTTAGTTGGGAAATTCTTTTGGGATCTATTGTTGTATTGGCCTTTGTTGGCCTCTCTTGGGTTTGTAACTTGCACTAATATACTTTTGTTAAACATTGAAACGTTAATCACGATAGGAATGCTTTGATGACATTCTCTTTTGATACCTTGTCTTTATATTATATAATTCCCTTGTATCTCATTGCTTAAGATTTGAGTGACATGTTTTCCTAAACGCTTCCGCATATCCATTCGTGTGAGCTAGACCCGTGTCTTGGGATCCTCACCGCGGAAACCTGTGGGAAAAATAAATAAAACAGCGGCGGTGTGTTTTACGTGTTGGTTAATCATACCGTCGCGCAGTCGCGGGCCCGGGCCTCGGTCCGGGGTCGCGAAAGGACTGGTATCAGAGCGGGACATGTTTCAGGCACTTAAAAGAAACTAGAAAATCTTAGGAACGTGGCGAGGATTCGTGAGTTCGTTAGAACATTTGTTTAGACCAAGTTGGCCAACCCAATTGTGCTTATATATGTACTAACAAATTGTCTTGCAGCATCATGCCTCCCAGAAAAGCTCCCAACCACCAAGCTTCGGGTAGTAATAACAATGAGATAGATCCATCCGAGAATCCTATCGCTACTCAATTCCAGGCACTAATGCAAGCTATGATAGAGCAACAAAAACAGGCCAATGAAACACAAGCAAAGTTCCAAGAGCAAATGGCAAAGAAAGATGAGGAGATGGCTCAAGTAAAGAGGCAACTTCTGGATGTCCTCCAAAACAGACCTCAACATCAAGCTCCACCAAATGTTGTGTACCAAAATAGAGTTGATGATCCTAATACTCTCTTTGAGAGATTCAGAAAGAGGGGACCCAAGGAGTTCTCGGGTCAAGAGGACCCTTTGACCGCAGACAATTGGCTTACCAACACAGCAAATATCTTTGACGTTTTTGTTTGGACAGGCAGGGAGAGGGTCAACCTCACAGCTTCTTTGTTCTATGGGCTTGCCGACTCTTGGTGGCAGACAGTCAAAGAACCATACCAGGTAATGGCAGATGAGGTAGCTTGGACGACCTTCAAGACACACTTCACAGATAAGTACGTCCCATCTCATGTTAAGAGACAGAAGGCAATCGAATTTCAACAGTTGAAGCAAGGAAGTATGTCAGTTCTAGAGTATGTTACGAAGTTTGAGAGGCTTGCTCGCTATGCTACCGAATTGATAGATACGGAGCATAAGAAGATTGTCAAATTTTTGGAAGGACTGAATCCCATTCTCAAGAGGGATGTCTCGGGAGTGATTCCACCGGTTACCTTTGATGAGGCAGTTAGTCGGGCATATAAGTTTGAAGAGTTCAATAATGAGATAATCCAGGATAGAAAGCAGCACTACCAGCAACAGAACCAAAGGCAGCAAAGTGGCAAGAAGCCAAGGCAGGAATAGACTCAAGTTAGACAGAGTGGTTGCAACCATTATGGAAAGAACCACCCTACCCACGAATGCCGCAAGGCAACGGGTGCTTGCTTCAAGTGTGGGGGAATGGACCACGCAATCAAGGATTGCCCACACCTTCAGAGTCAAGCCAACCGATATCAGCAGCCAAGGCAGATGGCACCACAGAATCAAGCAGTACTAGTTCAGAACCAAATGAGACCACCACCGCAATAGCAGTAGCAAGGCAGGCAAGTACATAATCAGAATACTCGTCCACCTCCGAACAGGAACAATCAAGGCAGGAAGACTCAGCAACAGAATAGGCCCAACCAGCAAGGACGTGCGTACAATATCAACCGGGCTGACGCTGAAGCAGTAGGTGACGTCATAGAAGGTAAACTTCTTGTTTGTGGAGTAGAAGCACAGATCTTATTTGATCCAGGATCCACACACACTTTTCTATCCCCTTTGTTTGCAAAGAAGATTGATGCACAGCATGCAGAATTGGATTTCATTTTGACTGTTACTACACCAGTAGGTAGACATGTTGTTTGTACCACCTGTTACCCTAGTTGTCCAATTTTGTTAGGAGATATCAGTTTACCGGCCAATCTCATAATTTTAGACATGCATGATTTTGATATTATCTTAGGCATGGATTGGTTAGAGACGTACCATGCTACCATGGACTGTTTTGGTAAGACCATCACATTCAGATTGCAAGGGCCACAGACAGAGTTGATGTTTCAGGGCAATAGGAGGAAGTCTTCTAGTCGTTTTATTTCAGCATTGAAAGCTAACAGATTCGTGAGCAGTGGTTGTGAAGCATTTATAGCGTTTATCACGGAGGATAAACAGTCCCAAGGGGTGGAGGATATCCCCGTAGTGTGTGAATTTCCGGATGTTTTTCCAGAAGAAATCCCGGGTTTACAACCAGTTAGAGAAGTTGAGTTTACTATTGAACTCCTTCCAGGGAATGCACCGATCTCAATTGCACCTTATAGGATGGCTCCTGCAGAGTTAGGTGAATTGAAACTTCAGTTGCAAGAAATGTTGAGCAAAGGCTTTATTAGGCCAAGTGTTTCACCGTGGGGAGCGCCAGTTCTTTTTGTGAAGAAGAAGGATGGAAGTCTCAGAATGTGCATCGACTATAGAAAATTGAATCATGTGACCGTCAAGAACAAATACCCCTTGCCAAGGATAGATGAATTATTTGACCAATTGCAGGGAACAACACACTTTTCCAAGATAGACTTGAGGTCAGGGTATCATCAGTTGCGGGTTAGAGAGTCTGATGTGGCAAAGACAGCTTTCCGAACGAGATATGGGCATTATGAGTTCTTAGTGATGCCTTTTGGTTTGACAAATGCACCCGCAGTCTTCATGGCTCTCATGAACAAGGTTTTTGCAGAGTTCCTAGATCACTCTACAGTGGTGTTTATTGATGATGTCCTCGTGTATTATAAGAGTAAGGAGGAGCATGAAGAGCACTTAAGGACGTCGTTACAGCTTTTGAGAGACCATCAGCTCTATGCTAAGTTGGACAAATGTGAATTCTGGCTAGAGCAAGTTTCCTTTTTGGATCACATCATTTCGAGAGAAGGGTTAGCAGTAGATCCAGCCAAGATAGAAGCAGTCATTGAGTGGAAGAGGCCTAGCAATGTGACAGAAATCAGAAGCTTTTTGGGGTTAGCAGGATATTATCGGATATTTGTCCAAGGTTTTTCGTCTATTGCAGCACCATTGACGAAGTTGACCCGGAAAAATGTACCTTTTGTTTGGACAAATCAGTGTGAAGGCAGTTTTCAGGAGTTGAAGAAAAGGTTAACCACACCCCCAATCCTCACATTACCATCGGGCAGCGGTGGATTTGTTGTGTTTACGGATGCATCCAATGTGGGATTAGGCTGTGTGTTGATGCAAGATGGCAAAGTGATTGCCTATGGCTCGAGACAGTTGAAGAATCATGAGGTAAATTATGCAACTCATGACTTGGAGTTGGCAGCGGTAGTTTTTGCTTTGAAGATGTGGAGGCACTACCTCTATGGAGAGAAGTTCGAAGTCCATTCAGACCACCGAAGTTTGCAATATTTGTTTACACAGAAGGAATTGAATATGAGGCAGAGACGGTGGATGGAATATATAAAAGATTATGACTTTCCAATCAAGTATCATCCGGGCAAAGTGAACGTTGTAGCAGATGCGTTGAGCAGGAAATCAGCAGTTATGGCTAGTTTGAGAGGAGTTAGTGTTTTCCAACAGTTTGAAGAACTTGGAGTGGAAGTACAACACTTGAGGAGAGGTGTTTTGTTAGCAAATATGATCGTGTCTGAACCTACCTTCATCCAGAGAATCAAAGATAGTCAGTTGCAAGACCCGGAATTGGCCAAGATTGTAGATCAGATTGCAGAACGTCCAGATTTCAGGATTTTTGATGGAGTGTTGTATTTTCGTGACCGGTTGTGTGTGCCAAATGTCGATGATTTGAAGAGTGAAATCATGATTGAAGCCCACCATACTAAATACTCTATACATCCAGGTAGCACGAAGATGTACCATAACTTGAAGAACAGATTTTGGTGGAATAATATGAAGCGAGAGATGGCAGCTTTTGTTTCTCGTTGCTTGACTTGTCAGATGATCAAGGCAGAACATCAGAAGCCTCCTGGTTTGTTACAGCCTTTGGAGATTCCGGAGTGGAAATGGGAGCACATCACTATGGATTTTGTGTCCGGTTTGCCTAATACCAAGAGAGGAAACAATGCAATTTGGGTTATAGTAGACCGTCTTACGAAGTCTGCGCACTTCCTTCCGATGAAGACTGGGAATATGATGCATATGGCACCACTTGCAAGATTATTCGTTGACGAGATTGTTAGTAAGCATGGCCAGCCTGTCTCCATCACCTCCGACAGAGATAGTAGATTTGTTTCGAGATTTTGAAAATCTCTTCTTGAATCCATGGGTTCCAAACTTCAGTTCAGCACAGCGTATCATCCTCAAACAGATGGTCAGTCAGAGCGGACGATACAGACTCTTGAAGATATGCTGCGTGCTTGTGTATTGGATTTTAAGGTTCAGTGGGATGAGACCTACCTCTTTGTGAGTTTGCATACAACAATAGCTACCATTCTAGCATTGGAATGGCACCTTTCGAGGCACTCTATGGTAGGAGATGCAGAACTCCAGTCTGTTGGGAAGAAGTCGGTGTGCGTAGTTTTCATGGACCGACGATAGTTGGAGAGACAAGCGACAAGGTTAAGCAAATTCAGGACAGATTGAAGATCGCTCGAAGCAGACAGAAGAGTTATGCTGACACTCGCCGGAGAGAATTACAGTTTGAAGTGGGCGACAAGGTATTCTTGAAAGTCTCACCGGTCAGAGGCACTTTAAGATTTGGAAAGAAAGGAAAGTTGTCCAGCAGATACATTGGCCCATATGAGATTTTGAGCAAGATTGGAAATGTTGCATACAGACTTGCGTTACCGCCGGAACACTCCGGGGTACATAATGTTTTTCACGTCTCCATGCTCAAGAAGTATGTTCACAGTCCTTCTCACATTATTCCACACGAGCCTTTAGAGATTCGAGAAGATGCGTTGTATGTGGAGAAACCGGTTAGAATCATCGACACCAAAGAGCATGAATTGAGAAATCGGACTATCCATTGGGTCAAAGTACTTTGGGATAACCACGACCCAGAAGAAGCCACATGGGAATTGAGAGATCAAGTCCAGAAGAAGTATCCACAACTATTACCAGAGGTAAAATTAATTATATTTGGTGGACAAAATATCATAAGGGGTGGAGGATGTTAGACCCCGACCCAAACCAACTCGATTAGTACTAATTAAGTGAGCGATTAGTCTTAAGTGAGTCTTAGTACTAGTTGGGTTAGAATGTAATTCGACTTAGTCTGGATTATAGCTTTGGGGATTTTGAGGACGTTTGGTATGAGTCAGACACGCTCAGGGGCGCCTTGAGTACACGTGTAAGAGTGGGTTTCGCTCTAGATATCTTGTTTGATCGTGATTTTTATTTCTCTTGAATGGTTTTATTATTTGTGACAACTTTCGTTTGTAACCTGCATGCATTTGAGGCCCAGAAAACCCAAGTTTTGGCTCAATAAGGGTAAATTGTCTTTTCATGCAAAATCTGGGCACAATTTTCGAAGTCGTGAAACTATGTCAAAAGTATACTTTTTCGAAACTAGATTTTTCAACGATCGTTTTGTCCTTCTTCGTCGTTTCCATCCGGGGTCCACAAGACCATGTTTTAAGTATTTTAGGTTCAGCTGGAGAGGGACCCACCTCTCAACCCATATAAAAGATCTCCTATTCTCTCTCCTCCATTTTTTTTCTTCCAAAATCCTGCAACGGTTTGCCCTAGAGTGGAGAAGAGAAGAAAGCTTCTTCTCTTGGTCTTTTCCCTTGGATCATCTAGCAAGAAGGCTCCATTCTCCGATTCAACTTCGCCATTCTCTTCCTCTCTTCGCAAGCTTCGATTGGACACGTTTTGGAGCCAAACCCCTTTTTACTATTCATCATCTTCAACCTCCATTCTTCTTGTTTGGCTAGCAAAAGGTTAGAGCTTGGACCCATCTTTTCATTTGATGTTCTTTAGCTCACCAAGAGCTTGTTTATCATGCTTTCAAACCTATTTTCGAAATGGGGGTTTGTAATGGCCAAAATAGTGATTTTGAGTGCTCTCTTTTGGGGGGTTTTTGTGTAGATTTCGTGGAGCTCCCATTCTTGTTGGATTTAGTGGAGTATTTGCTTGGCATTGGTTAGAGGCAAGTAAACTTTATAGGTTTTTCATGTACATTGTATTGTGGTTTCACTTCTTCCATTAAGACATGATTTTTATGCTTAAACCCATGAATGTATGTTATGTTTATGTTCTCTTAAATCATGGGTTGAGTTCCTCTACTTGTGTTGTGGCTAATGACTTTTACAAGTTCTTAGAATCAAGTGGGTTTTGTAAGTTTTATGAATTCGTATTTGGAAATGCCTTGATGTTTCTCTTTGGAATGAATGGATTAATTGTGGATGGAATGCCTTGAAAATGTATGAAATCATCCCTTGGAAAGCATGTAGGCTTGGGGAGTGCAGGTGGTGAAAGTGTGGAAGTGAAGGAGGGAAGGAAGTTGTGAAAAATCTGAACAGAATGCACTGCCCGTGCCTGTCGGTCAGCTGTCGGTCAGCTTTCGGTCGACCGACACCAGCCGAGAACCTGTCGGTTCAAATTCCAGAGAGCAACATTTTTGTCAGGTCATCCGTCGGTTCGCTGTCGGTCAACCGACAGGTCGACCGACAGCCAACCGAGGATCTGTCGGTTCAAATTCCAGAGAACAGCATTTCTAGGCTGGATCCTGTCGGTCATCCATCGGTCGACCGACAGTTTTACGTCGGTTGACCGACAGGTGACCGAGGGTTGACCGAAAATTATTACTGTTTTTGAAGAAATTTTGCGGGAATGAAAACTAGACTATGCCTTAGACCTTCATTTGACAGTGTGCACTTGAAATTCCTAAATGTACCTTACCTTCGGGGACACCAAGTTATATAGAGTTTCGACGTTTGGGTTTTCAAGTCCACAAGGGTCAAAGATTTGGTCTTAGCCTATGCTTGATAGATTTATGTTTGGACTCTTGTTTTGATGCTTTATGCATCCTCATGTTCTTGTTTGATTTTTCAAGTATAAGCTTGTATTTAAGACGTGTTTCAAGAATCGTGTTTCAAGAATAAAAAAGGGAATCATTTCTTAAGTTTGCTAAGCATTAATATTATGCTATTTTGCTAGTCTCGTCGTGTTGTGTTTTATAAATGATCTCCCTCTTATTTTGTCGTGTTCTCGAACGTGTATTGCCGTGTTTTGTGCATTCATGATATAAGTGAATACCACTGAGCTTGGACTGCCTTTCTAGCTTGATCCACTACCTGGGGGTCCTTAAACATGTGGACTGTCTGCAGACTAGTCGTGTATTATATTACACATCGTGCGTGTTCGTGGTCCGGTTCCGCGGCCGGATACCCCGTCTACCTTGTGTGGCGTGGGATCGTGTTTCGTGTCGTGCTTGTCGTGCGTGCTTGCTCTTGTCATCATGTATGACGGAGAAAGGATGAGCTCAATGTGGATTTATCTTTTCATGATATTATAAGTATTCATGCTAGTTTCGTAAACTTGAAACGTGTATCTAGATTTTGAACTGTTTTAGCGTTACTTCTCATATTCATGCCTAAATTGTTTATTTGCCAAACCGTCGTGTTTGATGCTTGTTATTTTGGTGTTCAAGTGCAAGAGAGTTCACGCTTGACGAGGAGTGCTCGGAGGAGGCTGTTGAGCCACCCCCAGCACACGAGTGGCAGCCCAACGACGTCATCTAGATGCCGGTCGGGATCGTGATGTCTCGTTCACTTAGTTGGGAAATTCTTTTGGGATCTATTGTTGTATTGGCCTTTGTTGGCCTCTCTTGGGTTTGTAACTTGCACTAATATACTTTTGTTAAACATTGAAACGTTAATCACGATAGGAATGCTTTGATGACATTCTCTTTTAATACCTTGTCTTTATATTGTATAATTCCCTTGTATCTCATTGCTTAAGATTTGAGTGACATATTTTGCTACACGCTTCCGCATATCCATTCGTGTGAGCTAGACCCGTGTCTTGGGATCCTCACCGCGGAAACCTGTGGGAAAAATAAATAAAACAGCGGCGGTGTGTTTTACGTGTTGGTTAATCATGCCGCCGCGCTGTCGCGGGCCCGAGCCTCGGTCCGGGGTCGCGACAATCCTGGATCTACCCATTCCTTTTTGTCTCCTATATTTGCCAAGAAGATGGATAATCCACCTAGAGAACTTGATTTTATTTTGACTGTCACCATACCAGTAGGTAAACAGGTTATCCGTAGAACCTATTACCCCAACTGTCCAGTTACCCTAGGTCAAGCTATTTTACCAGTAAACCTCATTGTCTTGGGCATGCATGATTTCGACATCATCTTAGGCATGGACTGGTTAGAAGCATATAATGATACAATGGATTGTTTTGCCAAAACCATTACATTTAAGTTGAAAGGAGTACAAGCAAAACTGATGATTCAGGGAGATAGGAAGAAAATTCAAACAGGGTTTATCTCGGCATTGAAAGCAAACCGACTAGTGTAGAGTGGCAGTAAAGCTTATATTGCGTTTATCACGGAGGATAAACAGTCTCAAGGAGTGGAGGATATCCCCATGGTATGTGAATTTCTAGACGTTTTCCCCAAATAAATCACAGGATTGCCACCAATTAGAGAGGTTGAATTTACAATTGAGCTTCTACTAGGAACGACTCAGATCTCCATAGCACCTTATAGAATGGCTCCAGCATAATTGGGAAAGTTAAAACTTCAGTTGCAAGAATTGTTAAGCAAAGACTTTATTAGACCAAGTGTTTCACCTTGGAGAGCACCGGTATTATTTGTGAAAAAGAAATATGGAAGCTTGAGGATGTGCATTGATTACAGGAGATTGAACCATGTGACTGTCAAGAAAAAGTATCCGTTGCCAAGAATAGATGAATTGTTTTATCAATTACAAGGAGCAGTTTACTTTTCCAAGATAGGCGAGGTCCGAGTACCATCAGTTGAGAATTAGAGACTCAGATGTACCAAAAACAGCTTTTCGAACAAGATATGGGCACTATGAATTTCTGGTAATGCCATTCCGGTTGACTAATGCACCCGTACTATTCAAGGCCCTCATGAACAAGGTCTTTGCACAACACTTGGATCACTCCACGTGGTTTTTATCGATGATGTTCTCGTGTATTCCAAGAGTCAGAAGGATCATGAAGAACACTTGCAACTTCTGAGGGATAATCAGCTTTATGCAAAGCTCAGTAAGTGCGAATTTTGGCTAGAGCAGCTTACTTTTCTAGGCCACATTATTTCCAAGGATGGTTTATCAGTGGATCCATCTAAGATAGATGCAATTGTCAGTTGGAAGAGGTCAAGTAGTGTGACAGAAATCAGGGCCTGTTTGGGATTAGCAGGCTATTATCAGAGATTTGTCCAAGGTTTTTCATCTATTGCAGCACCCTTGACAAAGTTGACTCGGGAAGGTGTGTCGTTTGTGTTGACAGATCAGTGTGAGACCAGTTTCCAAGAATTGAAGAGGAGACTAACCACAGCTCCAATCCTTACATTACCATCGGGTAATGGCGGATTTATTGTTTTTACGGATGCATCGAATGTGAGACTAAGCTGTGAATTGATGTAGGATGGCAAGGTGATTGCCTATGGCTCGAGACAGTTGAAATATCATGAGAAGAACTATGCAACTCATGACTTGGAGTTAGCAGCAGTCATTTTTGCCTTGAAGATGTGGAGACACTACCTCTACGGAGAAAATTTTGAAGTTCATTCAGACCACCGGAGTTTGCAATACTTGTTTTCACAGAAGGAATTGAACATGAGGCAGAGACGGTGGATGGAGTACATTAAGGACTATGACTTTCCAATCAAGTATCACCCAGGGAAAGTGAACGTGGTAACTGACGCTTTGAGCAAAAAAATAGTGGTCATGGCTAGTCTAAAAGGAGTCAGTGTTTTCTAGTAGTTTAAATAACTAGGAGTGGAAGTGCAACGACTAAGTAAGGGTGCGATGTTAGCAAACATGATAGTATCTGAACCCACCTTCATCCACAAGATCAAGGACAGTCAATTACAAGATCTAGACTTAATAAGGATTGTGGAGCATATTGCAGAGCGCCCAGATTTCAGAATGGTGAACGGAATATTATACTTTTGTGATCGGTTGTGTGTGCCTAATGTGGATGATATGAAGAATGAGTTAATGATTGAAGCCCATAGCACAAGGTACTCTATGCATCCAGGTAGCACGAAGATGTACCACAACTTGAAGAACCGTTTTTGATAGAATAATATGAAACGAGAAATAGCGGCCTTTGTGTCTTGTTGCTTAACTTGTCAGTTGATCAAAGCAGAGCATCAGAACCCCCTAGTTTGCTACAACTATTAGATATTCCGTAGTGGAAATGGGAGCACATCACTATGGATTTTATTTCCGATTTGCCGAATACCAAGAAGGGGAATAATGCGATTTTAATTATTGTAGATCGCCTCACGAAGACTGCCCACTTCATTCCAATAAAGACAGGGAATAAGATGCACATGGCACAACTTCCAGAACAATTCATCAATGAGATTGTCAGTAGGCATGGTCAGCCAGTATCCATCACTTCCGACCGAGATAGCAGATTTGTCTCAAGGTTTTGGAAGAGTCTACATAAATCCAAGGGTACAGACTACATTTCAGCACAGCGTATTACCCACAGACAGATGGTCAATCTGAACGCACTATACAGACCCTTTAAGACATGTTACATGCTTGTGTATTAGATTTCAAGGTTCAATGGGATGAGTACTTACCACTTTGTGAGTTCGCATACAACAATAGTTACCATTCTAGCATCGACATGGCACCTTTTGAGGCACTCTATGGCAAAACATTGTCGCGACCCCGGACCGAATCACCGACCAAATCCAGGATCGGGACTAAAGAGATGATGATAGATAAATAGTTGGTGACGAACAATGCCATAATGCAATAGAGGATAAATTTGTTTTAGGCCACTACGTACACGGGTCATTAAAAACTAAGATATTCCCCGTGCACGGGATTTCCCACAGGTGTCCGCGGTGAGGATATCACATCAACATACAAACTTTTGTTTAAGTGCGGAAGCATGTAGCAAATCAATCTATCAATTCATTCTAACATAAAGAGCATAATAATACATGTAAACAATCGGATGTCAGAATGAGCAATGATCATTACCATTTCCCAAAAATAAAGTTAAAGTTTATACAAAAGATTATTTAATTACATTCCCAAAAGAAAGGCCAACAAAGGCCAATGCCACCCAAAACATTAACCCAAAAGAATGGTTAACCACAAAACCCCAAAATGATTAGTATCTCAAAGCAACCGAATGTCTACACAACATCATCGGCATACCACTCAACTAATCGTTATGGTTCACTGACCGCCTCCTCAAGCTCCGCCTCGAGATAAACAACGTCTGGATCTAAGTACCAAAGAAATGGATTAGACACAACAGTCTGGAAGGTAGTTGAAAAGATATAACAATATAACAATAATTGAATTTACCTTGTAAAATATTTAAACATGTTTAAACAATAACTTTCATAAAAGAAATGAATCATTTACTAAAAAACATATATGTAGTATAGAACATGTACAGGTATGCAAGAAATCAGGAAATAAACAAGATGGTAACCATACAAAGCTAAATCCTCTATCATCGAAGTGATAAGAGCACATCGGGACGTTGATCTCTGTCACACGAAGTGAGGAGATTCAACGATATATATACATATACATATAAATATAATTATACGGGACAAGGCCACGATAGCGAGCCGAGCATCGGGAACCACGGTAGCAAGCCGGGTATCGGGATGGGACCTCGGTAATAAACTGGGTATCAGGATCCAAACTACAGTTGGCGGGACGGGAGGAGGACCTCCAAGTCGGTGGATCAAACCGACAAGGTCGTCCAAGCTTAGGTCAAATAACAAAAATCAGGACATGTATAAATCACATCAAGTGCAAGTATATTGGCGGGACAGGGGTGCTCAAGGCACAAGTACTATTTCATTTCACATCGGGCAATGCATATCGGGACTAGCAAAATGCTACAAATACAACTTTAGTATTTTCGGGAATGATAAATCATAAATCATGAATATTCGGGAATGCATATCAAAATTCGAGAACGATGAAAACACAATTAAACTTTCGAAATTGCGGGACAAGTATCGGGGTTCAAGACTAGTTCAAGGTGAATAGGGGTCCCGTATGTCGATTTCAATAAAGACTTGGTACTCCTTGTGTTTGGAGACATTCCGAGCTCCTTATACACCTTAGGATTTTCAAAACTTTCGATGAATCTTCGTAATGTGGATTCTTTCTTAAATGGGCTTCGTACATTGCCTCATAACTCTCCCGATTCAAATGGATTCCATTAGAAACCTCTTCCAAACATTACATCATGAAGGTAAGGTTCTAAAACAATTCCTTCTCCCTCTTCAAAATCTCCTCCTGAACTCTAAAAGTGGTCCATACCCGAGAGGGGGTACACTCAAGCGGACCTGGGCTACGCTGGAAGACTGGCAGACAGAACGTCTGCACGCTCGAGCGGACAGCCTGCGCACTCGAGCAGGCTAATGTCCACTTGAGTGGGCAGTCATTCTTCTGCCCGAGCTGTAGTCAAAATGACTGTGCGCTCGAGCGGCCTGATGTCCGCTCAAGCGAGCAGTCATTTATGTTGCTCAAAAATGGCCATCCTAGTCGTCTCCTCCTTCTCCTCCAATTCATTTTTCCTGTTACAAAGGCCTCTCCCAATAATAACCATAAAATTTCTTTCAAACACCACACAAACCCCCATCAAAACTTCAATAAACGTTTAAATCCAAACACCTTCTTCTTCACCACATTTAACCATAAGAGAGAAAGAGAAATCCAACATCCACAAGTATTCATTTTATGCCTTAAACAAAAGTGAAACAAAGGCCATATAAGTCAACATTTTCAAGAGTTAAACAAACTAACAAGATGCATTCATGAGCATTTATTTCAAAAATCAATGCAAGTCAATAAACATGAATAAGAAATGATGAATCAACCACATTTCTCATAAAACCCATTTAATGCTCAAACTATCCATTCATCCACTTGCCTTAGGTCCAAGCTTAGCCAAATCAAGCCTTCTCAAGTTAACCTACAAGCACCATCAAAAACCCCCAAAAAGAACAAACCCTAAATGGGTTAAACAATGAACAAGAGAAAGAGAGCTTGTAAACTAAATGAAAATGGGGTTTCCTAAAGACTAGAAGAACACATGATCTAGAGGTTGAAGGAAAATCTTACCTGTAGAGTCTTCAAATGGACAAGAATGGCTCAATGAAGATCTTGAAATAGGTGGTTTCCTAAACAAAAGCTATCAATGAAGAGCTATCAATGAAGAGGAAGAGGATGACAACTTCCATTTTTGCTATAGGTGCAAGGTTGATAGTGATTGAGGTGGAAAAGCTAGAGGAAGAAGAGAAGGGAGGAAAACCCTAGATTTTGTTGTCTTTTAAGCTAGAAAAAGGAAGAAGAATAGATGGGTTCTCCTTATATACAAAAGGAGGTGGGTCCCACCACTTGAACTCCTTGTGGGGCTAAAAACATGATTTTCGGGACCTCGGATGAGTTCGACAAAGAAGGGAAAAATGATCATCAAAATATGTAGTTTCTAAAAAGTATACTTTTTTAGGGTTTCGGGAACATTGAATTTCGTGTCCAGATTTGGTGTAAAAGACTATTTTACCCCAAGCATTGGAAAAGTCGGGTTTCGGGGTCTCGAACGGGAACGGGTTCAAATGAAAGTTGAAGAGATTAACGAGATGAGTAAAACGGGATTGAAATACAATTTATTTGAATCTCGAGTAATCCCCCAAGTACACGCAAAGTCACGAAAAGGAACCCCCAAAGGGTTCCACTAATCTCAAAGGAACTCAAAATTCCCCAAAGCTATGTCAAGAGCTATTCTACTCCCAACTTAACCAAAACCACTAGTCACACTTAAATCTAACACACAACTTAATTAGTACTAATCGAGGTCACTCGGGTCGGGGTTTTACAAAGATGCAGAACCCCAGTTTGCTGGGAGGAAGTCGGTGTTCGTAGTTTTCACGGACCGACAATAGTTGGAGAAACAATTGACAAGGTCAAGCTGATCCAGGAACGTTTAAGGATTTCCCGAAGTAGACAGAAAAGTTTTGCTGACACTCATCTAAGAGACTTACAGTTTCAGGAGGGTGACAAAGTATTCTTGAAAAGATCACCGGTTAGAGGGACTCTGAGATTCGGTCAGAAGGGCAAACTAGCAAGAAGATATATCGGACCGTATGAAATTCTGAGCAAGATTGGAGATGTTGCATACAGACTTGCACTATCGTCGAAACTGTCCGAGGTACACAATGTATTTCATGTCTCTATGTTAAAGAAGTATGTTCCTAACCCTGCTCATGTACTACAGCACGAGCCATTGGAAATCTGGGAAGATGCATCATATGTTAAAAGGCCAAGCAGAATCATTGATACCAATGTCACGACCCCAAACCCGGGGTCCGTGACTTGGGAGTGAAGTAATAATTATGTTTCTCCCAAGATCCACGTGTGTGAGGATTACAAATTCCAACACACTCTGAATATTTAGCGGAAGCTTTCGTGGTGTTGCGACTCGGAGTCCGTGGCCATTAGATTCCGCACCGCACTCAACCCAAGCATATAGTCATCTTATCAATGATCCATCTCAGACTGGAATAAACCATCACAATAAAGGTACAGAGCTGACAGTAGCAGGGTATTACATTTCCAAATATGTTCAAGTTACAAAAACAATGTGTATTAATTACAAATCCCAAGGAAAAGGCTAATAGAAGCCATACAAGAAAACTCGTTAATGATCACTACCCCATATGTGACGTAATTCTGATGTCAAGCTCAATGTCTACATGACATAGCCGACAAACAACCTGTACGCTCATGGCTCCACAGCCAACACGTGCGCTCATCTCGGGTGAAGAAGTCTGAACCTGAGTACCAAAGTAGTGGGTCAGACACGACGATCTGGCAGGTGGGTGAAAGGATATAAACAATATACTGAACGATAAAACATGTAATAAATCATGTTGTCTGATCAAAATTGTACATAATTAAAAATGTATAGGAAATCATGAACATCTAATAAAATCCTGTATTCATATAAAACGGGTATGAAACCTGAATATTTGACAAAAACATGTATTCCTTTAAAGCATGTATAAAACGTGAACATTTCACAAATCAGAAACTCATTTAAAACATGTATAAACAATAAACATATCACAAATCAAGTATGCCTCACGTTGTAAACCTGTTTAAAAAATAATCTTCACGAAAGAAATCAATCATTTACTGAAAGCATGGATGCAGTATAAAACATGTAAAGGTAACCAAGGAATTCGGGAAACAAGCAAGATGGCAACCACAAAAAGTTAAATCCTCTATCACCGAAGTGATAAGAGCAAGCATGTCAAGGCGTTGACCTCAGTCACAGAAGTGAGGAGGTACAATGAAATTACATATACATATATACAATACGGGACATGACAACGGTAGCGAGCCGGACATCAGGAACCACAGTAGCAATCTGCAGTATCGGGACAAGACCACGGTTAATGAACCGGGTAGCGAGATCCAAACTACAGCTGGCGGGACAAGAAGGGATCTCCAAGTCGGTAGATCAGACCGACAAGGTCATCAAGCTTAGTGGTGCCGACTCATAGGTTATATGCAAGTAAACAAAACAAACACATGTGCGCATGTTCTCTTTTTGGCTCATGGGCTCGCACTACAAAGCTCTGGCCCCATATTGCCTCAAGGTTTTGATTCATGGTTCATATGCAAGAAATCAACAAATACGAATATAACGGGACGGGATACCCATAGGCACAAAACATGTCTGTACCGGGTCGGGCATAAACGGGTTAGCAACATGCTAAAAAGAAACATAAATTTCAATACCTTTGGGGCAAGTCTAGTCATACAATATGAGATTGAAAGTGTACAAGTGAAATTCGAGTTTAAATAAGACATAATGGATTTCTATACTTTTTCCGGGCCAAACATTGAGGGTCCTAGATTTAAATCAATGTGAATGGGGTCCCGTATGTCTAATTTGACATATACTTGGTATTCCATGAGAATTGAGCACATCTCGGATCCCTATGCACATTGACGAGTCTAAGGATCCTTGACGAATCTTCATAATGGGGTTTCTCTTCATCCGGACTCCATTCAATGCTTTCCAAGCTCTTACATTGCATTGGGGCGCTCGAAGACCCAAATATCTTTTTATATCGGGCAAGGCATGGCCGGGCTAGCAAAATGCTAAATACAGTCCAATGTTTTCGGGGATGAACATAAAAACTTCGGGAACAAAGCAATGTAATTAGCCTTTTGAAATTCCAGGATAGACATCGGGGTTCAAAACTAATTCGAGGTGGATAGGGGTCCCGTATGTCGTTTTTCAGTAAACACTTGGTACTCTTTAAGTTTAGAGACATTCAGGGCTCTTTATACACCTTGGCGATTTTCCAACACTTCAATGGATCTTTATGATGTGTTTCTTTTCTCAATGGGCTTCTTACGTCATCTGTACATTTCCCATTACATAAGGGCTACCAACCAACCTCTCTCAATCCCACAAACATTTCACTTTTGCTCAAAACATGTCCCCAGGTGAGCAGTACCCATCGCTCGAGCGGACGCTGCAGTTCGCTCGAGCTAAATGATCTCTGGAATGGTTTCTGGAAGGGTTCGCTCGAGCAGACCAGGGGTCGCTCGAACGGACCTGCCCCAGTTCAGGCTGGCTCGAGCGAACTACCAGTTCGCTCGAGCTAGCAACTCTCTGGATGGAATGCTGGGAACGTTCGCTCGAGCGGACCCAGGTTCGCTCGAGCAAACTGTTCTCTGGAATGGAACGAACTCCTTTCTGGGCAGTTCGCTTGAGCGAAGTGTCAAGTTCGCTCGGGCGAACTGTCCAGAACTGGGTTCGGGAACAGTTCTACTGCTTCCTTCTTCCCTCTTCTTACAACCGATTTGAGCCTCTTTTCTACAATAAAATGGGAGGCTCATGACTCCCTTCAATCATTGCCCAACATCATCAAATCCCCCATAAACAAACATCCAAATCTCCTCATGTCTACATTCAAACAATCACCAAGAGAAGGAATACACCCACATCACAAGAATCATTTAAGTCTTGTACAAGGGGTAAATCAAAAGCTACAATCCACACTTTCAAAACAACAAATAAGCAAAAGCTAAAAATCATATTTCCAGACAATAAATGGGCTTACCAACCCTTTTCAAAGGCATTAAAATCATATTGAATGCAAATAAGCAACTCATTAATGGAAATAGCCAACCAATCATGTTTGTCATGAAAATCAATCAAAGCTCAAAACATCCATTCAATCCACTTGCCTCAAGGTCTCTAAACAAGGAAATCAAGCTTCTAGACAACTCTTCCAAGGCAAGGATGCAATCTACACAAAAACCCCCAAATACAACTCCAAAAATCAAAAGCCAATTCAAAACAAAACGAAAGCTTTCAATAATCTGAATGGAGCTCCTCTAAGACAAGAAGAACACAAATCTAGGAGATGGGGAGAATCAATTACATGGAAGACCTTCAAATAAGCAAGGAGAACACAAGGGAAATCTTGGAATGGGCGGTTTTCTTCAAAAATGGTGTCAATGGAGAGCCTCCAAGGTGGAGAAGAAGATTGCAAGGTCCGTTCTTGATTTAGCAAGGGTTTTGAGGTGATTTGAGAAGGAAGAAAACAAGAAGAAAGTGGAAGAACCATGGCTGCTGGGGCTGCTCCTCTCTTAGAATGGTGATTAGGTCAAGAAGGGAAGAGAAGAAGAGATGGGTTCCTTTTATAACAAAGGGAAGATGGGTCCCACAACTTAAAATATTTGTCGGGCTAAAAACATGAGTTTCGAAGCCTCAAATGATTTCGACAAAGAAGACAAAGTTGATCAAAAAAATTTCTAGTTTCCAAAAAGTATAATTTTGGCATGGTTCTGAAATCTCGAAATTTGGGTCCAGATTTTGTGAAAAAGACCGATTTTGCCCCCATGGCTGGAAAAACTGATTTTCGGAGCTTCGAATGGGCACGGAGTGTACACAAAAGTTGTAGGGAATGCCGAGATTAGTCAAACGAAGCTGAAATGGGAATTTTTTGGGAATCACCAAGAATCTCCCCATGCTGACCATGCAAAACAAATGGGACCCTACGATCACTGTCTAGGTTCACTGGCTCTCAAAACTTCCCAAAGCTAATGAAAAGTCATTCTAACTCAAAAACTCAACCAAACAATCACTAAACCCATAGAGAAAACCAAATCACGGTTAAAACCACACTAAACCAAGAAATTTTGGGTCGGGTTCTCACATCCAAGAAACAAGAATTGAGAAATCAAACTATTCATTGGGTCAAGGTACTTTGGGAAAATCATAAGCCGGAAGAAACAACATGGCAATTGAGAGATCAAGTTCAGAGAAAGTATCCACATTTGTTGCCAAAGGTAAGATTATTTTTATTTGGTGGACCAAATATCCTAGGGTGTGGAGGATGTTAGACCCCAACCCAGATTAGCTCGATTAGTGCTAATTAAGTGAGTGTTTAATTTTAAGATTTTTAGTGTTCGTCAGATTAGAATGGTTGTTTTAGCCTTAGTATTAGTTTTGGAATTTTGAGAGCGTTGGTTGAGTCAAACACACTCAGATAGGCCCTGAGTGCACGTATAAGCAGGAGATGATGATCTTAGAATTCTGTTTTAATTTTGATTTTGATTTATCTTAAGTAGTTTTATTATTTCCTACGATTTTCGTATATAGCCCGTCAGCGTTCGGAGCTTAGAAATCTATGTTTTGGCAAAAAAGGTAAGAATTGTCTTTTCACACCCAAATCTAGACACGATTTTCGAAAATCTCGAAACTAGAAATATACGTTTTGGAAACTAGATTTTTCAAGGATTGTTTTATCCTTTCGTCGAGCTTGTCCGGGGCCCGCAAGAACATATTTTAGTCATTTGAAATTTCACACCTGATGGGGCCCACTCTCACTCAAGCCAAATAACCCCTTTTTCCACCCTCACTCTTATTCAGTCTATAATTTTTTTGGAGTTCAACGAGCAAAGCCTTAGGAGAGTTCTTTTCTCTCCATCTTCTCCTCCTTGCATGTCAGCCATTTGAACTTAGATTGAAGCTTGGATTTCATCAACTTTTTCCTCTCTTTCCAAGCTTTCCATTGGACCCATTTGTTGGGCATTTCAGCTGGACAAGTTCTTCTTCTTCTTCTTTCCTTGTTGTTTGGTCATCTCTAGGTAAGAGCTTCAACCCACCTCTTCAATGGAGTTCTTTTATCTCCTAAAGATCTTGTTTTTCATGTTTGCAAACCCTTTTTCGAAATGGGTTCCTTTGTTTTCAAATGTATGGGTTTTGAGGTTCTTTTGGGGGTTTTTGTAGATCTTGGCTCCATTCTTGGGTAGGACCTTAGAGGAAGGTTGGATTTGCAAAGGCAAGTAATCTTTTTAGTTTTCCTAATGTATGTTTGAGCATAGAGTTCATTTTAGCCTCAAATGTGATTTCTAGGTTTGTTCTTGTACTCTTAGCAATATGGTGATTTGTTTTTAGAAATCTACTTTCAAGCTTGCATATGTATGATTAAGCATGATTTAAATGCCTTCATTTTGCTCAAGTTTTGTTTTGTTTGGAATCCTATTTTGGAGAAGAAAGAGCTTGAATCTGCCACTGATATAATCTTTCATGTGTTGGTGGTCAGCTGGCGGTCACCTCGACTGCTAGCCGACTGATGACCGGCAGCTAACTGACCCAATTTCGGTTAGAAACACAGAATACTAAGAAGTTCTGGGCAGCCCTGGCGGCTAGCCAAAATTTGACTACGGTTAACCGCCAGGTCGCCGAGACGCACGTTTCGAAACACAGAATGCTGTAATTACCTGGGATCTGGTGGTCAGCTGGCAGCTAGCAAACTTCAACCTTCACGGCCAGCCGGCAGGTGACCTAGTCTGTTCGGTTACATTTCTAGAATGCTGCATATTTCTATTTCGGATCTTGCAATCAGCTGGCAGTCAGATGATGGCTAGCCAACATGCACCTCCGCAGCTAGCCGACAGGTGATCGTGAGCTAACCAAAATTTAAGTTTGGCCTGTTTTATTGGATTTTCTTGGGGAACGAAAAAAAGAATATGTTTAAGGGTTTTTGACTTGAGATTGTGCATTTGGAACTCTAAATGTCTTCTAGCTTCGGGAGTACCAAATCCGTTTTATTACGACATTTGGGTTGTCAAATACATGAGGGTCAAATGAAGGGCCTTAATATATACTTGATAAACTTGCTTAAATTCTCAGTCTTGACACGATGAATATCGTTTTGCACACATTTTGATTAACAAGCTTCAACCATGTTTCGAACTGTTTCAAGAACTAATAAGGGGATCACTTCTTAAGTTTCGTTTTGCTATAGCTTATGCTATTTGTGATCATTTTGCTTTGTCCTGTTTTGATAAGTGATTTCCCATATTTTCGATATGTTTTGTATATGTTCGCCTTGTTTTGTGCATTGATGACTTATGATGAACACCACTGAGCTTGGACTGCCCCTTCAGTCTGATCCACTATATGGGGGTCCTTAAACACTTGGACTTTCCGTAGATTAGTCGTATATTATATATATACATCCTATTTTGTTTCAGTAACGCGGCCGGTACGCTTCTACCTTTTATGGTAAGGGATCCTATTTTTTTTTCTATTATGTTCTGTTCTGGTTACTCTATTCATCATATATGATAGAGAAAGGATGGGCTCAATGTGGGTCATCTATTCATGATATTATAAGTATTCATGCTAGTTTTGTTTACATGAAATGCATCTTAGTTCTGTTTTTGGCTTAAATTTAGTAAATAGTTATAGGAGTGTTCTTTCACTTTTTAATTGTTTAAAACACTTGTCTAAATTGATTTCTTGCCAAACCGTCGTGTTTGATCCTCGTTATTTTGGTGCTTAGGTGTAAGCGTCGTTGCCTTTGAGGAGGAGTGTCAGGAGGAGGCTGTTGAGCCACCACTAGCTCTCGAGTGACAACTCGATGATGTCACCTAGACGTAGGGCAGGACCTTGAGACGCATGTTATTTTGATAAGAGATTTACATTTTGATTCTTTTGGGAATGAATTGGCCTTTGTTGGCCTCTTATTAGGTTTTATCCTAAATACATACTTTTGTTAACCTTGAACTTGAATGTAATGGGAATTTGTCTTGTTTATATTTCTCTCTTCGAAATACATGTCTTGATCATTTTAATTATGCAAGTGTGATTTCTATATCACATGTTTTGTCTTGACGAGTTTTGCTACACGCTTCCGCAACCATTATATACGTGAGTTTGTCCCCTGCCCTTGGGATCGTCACCGCGGGAAACTGTGGGAAATTGTCGATGGATGAATGGCAATCATCGCAGGTTTGGGCCTCGGTCCGTGGTTGCGACACTTTCTTTTGACCTTCCAACCTTCTTTTCCGTCTCCTGGTAGTGTTCCATATTTCAGGTACTCAACTATTGGTGTCATCCAATTTAGATCGTCTGCCTCCTATTCGGTACACATGATTCTCTGGTCTCTTATGCTTGGTGATGATTGGAAGTGTCGTGACCCCAGACCGAGGCCCGGGCCCGCGGTACAGTTGATTTAGAATTTCCCATAGGTTCCCACGATGAGGATTTCGAGACACAAGGGACTAACTCACAAGAAAAAATTTACGGAAACGTGTAGCAAATCACATTAAGACTGGAAGTGTGTACATCGTCGTTAGCCATTGCCAAATGCGGGTCTTTGACTGTCTGCCACCATTGGTCTACAAGCCCGTAGAACAACGAAGATGTAAGATGGACCTTCTGTCTACCTGTGCATGTGAAGACATCAAAGATTTTCTCAATGCTTGCCAACCAATCATCTACGACTAACGGGTCTTCTTGACCTGAGAATTCCTTGGGTGCTCTTTTCCTAAACCTTTCAAACAACACATTAGGGTCATGATCCCTATTGTTGATAACAATATTTGGGCCCAGAGGTTGCACATGTGGAGCTTGAGGTTTATTCTGTAAAACATCCAATAGTTGTTGGAAGTAGGTGGGTCTCGTGGATAAGTTTTCAAAACTTTTGACCCACTTGACTCAAGGATCAAGTACCCATAAGGCTATAAACCACATCTAGGATGCAATCCCTCATTCTCATCAATCATATACAGCAATATTGTTTATCTAGAAGATAGAAATCAGCAACACCATGCAACCAAAACAATCTTCATCAAATAGAGAAGTAGATTATACCTTTGGAGCCCGGTAGTGCTCTAATGGAAAAGAAGACAATTAGCTTTAACAAGAACTCTTCTTATAGCAAATTAGAATCTCCAACACCTCTTAGTCTTCCATGCTATGACCCGTATCAGATCTCTTTTCTCAAAAAGAATGGTGGAATCTTCAAGAGAAAACCAGCTCTAAGGAACTAGAAAGAGAGGAGAAATTGTGCAACATTTGCACAAAGCGGACCTGGGCGTGAATCCTTATTATGGATGTCCAAAAGGGTTGTCTCCTCTATTTATAGCACTAAGACAACTCCTTTTACTAAATAAAATAGAAGTCCAACCTCCATTAAGAATTAGTAACTTTCTCCTTTCTAATTATTATAGAAGTCTCACTTCCACAACAATTAGTAACTTACTATTTCCACTATTAGAAGTCTCACTTCAAAGAGAAATAGTAACTTTCTAATTCCTCATTTTAGAGTTCAAGTAGTATTATTATCTTTCTAATAACTTGGGCTAGCGTGAGGACCACTAGGGATTCCATAGAAAGCTAGCTCCAACTGGGACACCGCGACCCAACATCTCATGTGTAATCTGTGTTCACAATTAATTGCAAATAATACTACTATATAAATTCAATTGCACTCTAGTCTTATGAATATATTACTAAGAAGACCCTAAATTTCCAATTACCACAAGTAGGCCCCTCTATCAATATCTATGGATCTATTGGATTAAATCTGTCTCTTCCAATCTTAGCTCAACATCTTATTATTCTTGAGCCCCAATTAATCACAGTTGTAAGACCTCGACCCGAGTGACCTCGATTAGTACTAATTAAGTCGTGTGTTAGTTCTAAGCGTGATTAATGGATTTTGGTTAAGTTGGGAATAGAATAGCTCTTGATATAGTTTTGGGGAATTTTGAGAGCCTTTGTGATTAGTGGGGCCCTTTGGGGGGGTTCCTCTTTATAACCTTACGCGTGATTGGGGGATTATTCGAAATTCCGATATTCATATTCCAATCCCATTTTTACTCATCTCATTAATCCCTACGATTCCCATGTTGATCCCGTACCCATCCGGAACCCTGAAACTTGACTTTTCTAATATCAGGGGCAAAACAGTCTTTTTACACTAAATATGTACCCAAAATTTGATATCCCCGAAACCCTTGAAAAATATACTTTTTAGAAACTAAATATTTCGGTGATCGTTTTTCCCTTCTTCGTTGAACTCATTCAAGGTCCCGAAAGCCGTGATTTCAGCCCACAAGATTTCTAGTGGTGGAGCCCACACCCCATTTGTATAAAAAGGGAACCCATCTTCTTCTTCCTTTTTTCCAACACAAAAGAGTCACCCAAGCTAGGGTTTTCATCTTCCTTTCCTCCCTTTTCCTTTTCCCTTCACTAAATCACCAACAACCTTACACAAAATGAGAAATGAGTGTCATCATCTTCTTCTTCTCTACTAAAGCTCTCTCTTGATATCATTGGTAGAGAAAACCTCCCATTCCAAGACTTTCCTTGAGCCAATCTAGTGTTTTGAAGAACTCTCAAGTAAGTAATCTCTTTGATCTCTTGGATATGTATCCTCCTAGCCTTAGGCAAGCTCCATTTCCTTTATTACAAACCCTTTCTTTCTTGTTTCTTGTTTTGACCCATTTAGGGTTTGTATTTTTTTGGGGTTTTGTTTGTAGATTAAACCTTTCGCTTGGAAGGCTTGATTAGAGCTTGATTGACTTGTTAGAGACCCCAAGGCAAGTGGATGAATGGGTATTAGAATGTTAAATGGTTTTTATGACAAATAGGATTGATCTTGTTGTCTCCATTAATGTTTGTTTAACTTGCATTCATTGTGAAATAAATGCTCATGAAAGGGATTTTGTTAGCTCATTTACTGTCATGGTAATGTAGTTTATAGCTCTTTGTTTTATCTTTTGTTTATGGCTCAAATGAACCTTGTGACAGTTGAGTTTCCTCTCTTCCTCTTTGGTGATTGAATGTGGAGAAGGAGATGTTTGGGATTAAATGTTCATTGAAGTTTTGGAAAATCTCCAAGGTGTGAAAAGAGCCCGAAATGTCCCAAATTCAAGGAGTACCAAGTTTGTATTGAAATCGACATACGAGACCCCTATTCACCTTGAATTGGTTTTAAATCCCAACGTTTATTCCGAAATTTTGAAAGTCCAATTTTATTGCATTGTTCCCGGAATTTTTATATACCTTCCCGAAAGTGTTGGAATAGTATTTTAATATTCTACTAGCCCAGTTATACTTGCCCGAAATGAAATGTTATTTGTGCCTTTGAGCACTCTTGTCCCTCCCGTTTATATTCTTGCACCTGATGTACTTTATACTGTTAGATTGTATGGACTCAATCCATCAGTTGATGTGATAAATTGATTAATTTCTTTATTTATCAATAAAATCATGCTTTACTTTCATGAGACGAATGTTAATTTATTACTTCATGTACATAACCAATACATATGACATAATGGTTCATGAGTTGAACCGGGTCCCATTAGTATATTAGATGTGATATATGTGTATGGATGAGATCCACACACGGGAGACATATATCACAAATCTTATACTTAAATATCTTCACAACCAGTGATGAGATTGGGCATCTCATCTGATAAGGTTGCAACACTTTGATCACTATGAGATAGTGTGATTTGTCTCGATCATTAAAATGTAAGATTCTGGATCATGGTGCTGGTACAATGGATGTATTGAAGGACAATGAAAAAGCACCTTATGGAATTCTGTCTCAATAATAAGGTCAGCTCTCATAATTCCCTAGCAATAGGCTCTCAATCCTGAGATATTGATGAACTCAAGTTTCTATATATTCATTTGCTTTTAGTCACCAATGAGTGAGGCCAACTGTAGGTCAACACCTCGGTGTCTTGGGTATGTGGTAGTAGGACTGTGGAAACATTGAATGATCAAGATGGAATTTATCTCTATTATCTCCTTGTGCCAATTAATGGATTTGTCATTAGTAAGTGCGCACCCATCTCGATTAAGAGTTAATTGGATGGTACTGATGATCACAGTGATTCATTGGGGCTCAAGGATAATAAGATGTGGAACTAAGATTGGAGGAGACAGATTTATTCCAATTGATCCATGGATATTGATAGAGGAGCCTACTTGTGGTAATCGGGAAGTTTAGGGTCTTCATTGTAATTTATTCCTAAGACTGTGGTGCAATTGCATTTATATAGTGGTGTTATTTGCAATTAACTGTGGGCCTGGATTGCACCTGAGATGTGGGGCCGCAGTGTCCCAGTTGGAGCCAGCTTTCTATGGAATCCCTAGTGGTCCCACGCTAGCCCATGTTATTAGAAAGATACTAATCCTACTTGAACTCTAAAATGAAGGAATTAGAAAGTTACTATTTCTATTTGGAGTAGGACTTCTAATGGTGGTAATAGTATACTTACTAATTGTTGTAGAAGTGAAACTTCTATTTCAATTAGGAAAAGAGGAGGCTTGAAAGGTTACAAAAGAGAATGAAACCTCTCTTGGACGTCCATCAATTGGAGTAGAAAACATCCAGCCCCTTTTATGCAATTGTTGCACTTCTCTCTCCTCTCTTCCTCTTCTAGTTCCTTGGAGTTTCGAGTTGGGTTTTCTCTTGGAGATTCCACTAATCTTCTTGAGAAAGAGATCTGATTCGAGTCATAGCATGGAAGGCTAAGAGGTGTTGGAGACTCTGATTTTATAGAAAAGTTCTACATCAAAGAAAGTCATCAAGTTCTCCATTAGAGCACTACCGGGCTCCAAAGGTATGATCTGCTCCTTGCATGTTGTGGATCGTTATGGATGTTTAGTGTTGCTTGTTTCTATCTTTTATATAGAATTTTACTGTACATGATCATGAGATTGAGGGTTATGCATCTTGGATATAGTATTTGGGCTTATGGGTACTTGATCCCTGAGTCATGTGGGTCAAAAGTTTTAAAAATCTGTCCACGAGGCCCACCTACTTCCAACATATACATGTCTTGATATATGTGATTTGACATATGAGCTGGCACCACTGAGCTTGGACAACCCTGTTGGTTTGATCCACCGACTTGAAAGTCCCCCTCTTGTCCCGCCAGCTGCAGTTTGGATCCCTCTACCCGGTTATTACCGTGGTCTTGTCCTGATACCCCAGATTGCTACCGTGGTTCCTGATGCCCAGCTCGCTACCATGGTCATGTCCCGTATATTATATGTATATGTATATTTCCTTAAATCTCCTCACCTCGTGTGACTGAGATCAATGCCTTGATATGCTCTTGTTACTTTGGTGATAGAGGAATTAGCTTCGTATGGTTGCCATCTTGCTTGTTTCCCTATTCCTTGGTTACCTTTACATGTTTTCTACTGCATATATGTTTTTCATTAAATGATTCAGTTCTTTTATGAAAGTTATTGTTTAAACAGGTTTAAATGTTTTCCAAGGTAAATTCAATTATCGTTTTATTGTTTTGTCTTTTCACCCACCTGCCAAACCGTTGTGTTTGACCCACTTTTTGGTACTCAGGTCCAGTCGTCAGTTTCCCCGAGGAGGAGCATGAGGAGGTGGTCGGTGAACCGCAGCGTTTAGTGAGTGGCATGCCGATGATGTCGTCTAGACATTCGGTTGTCTGAGTTGCGTAAAATTTTGGGTTGTGGATAACCATTCTTTTGGGAGTCTATACTTTGCTTACATTGGCCTTTGTTGGCCTCTATTTGGGGAATGTAATTAAATGATCTTTTGTTTAAACTTCAACCTTACTTTTGGAAAGTGCTAATGATCATTGCTCGTTCTGATACTTGTTATTCATATATGTTACTAGTCTTGTTATTATGGAAATGAACCACATACTCGATTTGCTACACGCTTCCGCACTTAAGCAAAAATATTTATGTTGTTTTGATATCCTCACCGCGGACACCTGTGGGAAATCACATGCACGTGTAGTATTACGTTCCTTATTTACCCGTGTACTCATTGTATATTCTATGGCACTAACCATATTATTCATTCATCATCACCCATATATCATTATGAGTCCCGATCCTGGATCAGGCCCGCGGGCCCGATCCGGGTCCCGACAACAGTGATCATCAGTACCATCCAATTAACTCTTAATTAAATTGGATACGCACTTACCAATGAAAAATCTATTAATTAGCACAAGGAGATAATAAAAATAGATTTCATCTTGACCATTAGATGTTCCCACAGTCCTACTACCACATACCCAAGACACCGAAGTGTTGACCTACAGTTGGCCTCACTCATTGGTGATTGAAAGCAAATGAATAGACAGAAATTTGAGTTCATCAATGTCTCAGGATTGAGAGCCTATTGCTAGGGAATTATGAAAGCGGACCTTAAAATCAAGACGGTATTCCATAAGGTGCATCTAATGGTCCTTCAATACATCCAATGTGCCAGCACCGTGATCCAGAATATTACATTCTGATGATCGAGACAAATCACACTATCTCATAGTGATCAAAGTGATGCAACCTTATCAGATAAGATGCCCAGTCTCATCACTGGTTGTGAAGATATTTAAGTATAAGATTTGTGACATATGTCTCCCATATGTGGATCTCATCTATACACATGTATCATATCTAATATACTAATGGGACCCGATTCATCTCATGAACTATTATGTCATATGTATTGGTCATGTGCATTAAGTAATAAAACACCATTCATCTCATGAATGGAAAGCACGATTTTATTGATGAATAAAGAAATTAATCAATTTATTATATCATCTGATGGATTGAGTCCATACAATCTAATAATCTCCCACTTGGGCTCAATGCCAGTCTGAGTTACATCTCATGCCCATCCCATCTACATGTTGCTCAAAGACTTTGGTAGTCAAAGGTTTAGTAAAGGGATCTGCCAGATTGTCTGCAGAGCCTATCTTGGTAATAGCGATATCACCTCTTTGCATAATCTCTCTGACTAAATGATACTTCCTCTATACATGCTTTTGACTTTTATGGCTCCTAGGCTCCTTGGACTAAGCGACTACCCCACTGCTGTTACAGTAAACTGTGAGAGGCTGTTGTGCCAAAGGTACCACCCCAAGTTCCATAAAGAATCCTTTGAACCATACTGCTTCCTTAGCTGCTTCACAAGCCGCAACATATTCAGCCTCCGAGGTGGAATCAGCGGTACATTCCTATTTAATACTCCTCCAGCTGACAGCTCCAGTACCAAGCATAAACACAACCAGAGGTTGATGTCCTGGAATCCTTATCTGACATGAAGTCAGAATCTGTGTATCCGAATGGAATCAGTTCATCGCTGCCATAAACCAACATGTAGTCTCTAGTCTTTCTCAAGTATTTGAGAATACATTTTACAACAGTCCAATGTTTAGGTCCTGAATTAGACTGATGTCTGTTGACTAGGCCCACTGCATGACCAATACCCGATCTAGTACATAGCATAGCATACATGAGGCTACCAACAACCGAAGCGTATGGTATCGACCTTATCTACTCCTTTTCATCAGGTGTCTTGGGACACTGATCTTTGGAAAGGTGCACTCTATGCCTGAAAGGTGTAATATCCTTCCTGGAGTCTTACATAGCAAACCGTACCATCACCTTATCTATGTATGCAACTTGGGATAAGCCAATCGTCCTATTTTTCCAGTCTCGATGGACTTTGATCCCTAGGATGTAGCTAGCTTCTCCCAAGTCCTTCATATCAAAAGTCTTAGCCAACCAAACTTTTACTGTTGACAACACTCTTATGTCTTTTCCGAGGAGAAGGATGTCGTCGACATATAAAACTAGAAAAACTACCCTGTCACCTTCACTTTTTATGTACACACATGACTCATCCGGATTTTGACAAAAACCAAAAGATTTGATTGCCTGGTCAAAACGGATGTTCCAGCTTCATGATGCCCGCTTCAGTCCATAAATGGACTTCTACAGCTTGCAAATTCTTTGCTCTTGGTTTTTAGCTACAAACGGTCTGGCTACACCATATAGATTGTTAGAAACGAGCAGAAACCAGGATCTCTAGATATTGCGTACAGATCACTACGGAAATAATTTTGGAAGAATATGATCATCATACCTGCGAGATCTCTCTGATTTGATCTCAGTCTCACAGCAACCCGAAAACCTTAAGATCTTCTACTGTATTCCTATATGCTCGAACTCGCACCAGAGTGTGGGCCTCTTCTGCGAATTCTCTTTGCTCTCTCAAAACCGATATTTCTCTCTTCTTATTCTTGTATGTTAACCTAGAGAACAGTAGCGCATATTTATATGCTACAATAGGGACCTTAAGCAGGAAATAAGGATAGGCTCCTTATGGAAACAGGAAACCCTAATTCGGCCCAAATTAGAATCCTAGTTCCATAAATTACAATTCAATCCACTAAAGAATTGTAATTGCACTCTAGTCCTTATTCTCAAAATAATATTTCAAGCTTCTTGTTATTAAATGCTTACTAATCTCCCCATGTTAAGATTTCAGATATCCATCGATTAAATAATTACTGACATCTATATTTAATCGATATCTTTATAATACCTTGAGACCTTACACTCAACTTATTTGATATGTCGGACACAAAATCCACCTGTAGGGTTTGACATAATCAAAACTTAAAAGCTTCCTCAAGGGGATACCATCAATCCCTATTACGGGACATGGATTCCGTTAATAAACTAATATCCACCATACAAGAAGTGTAGTTATCCAATTTAGTGAGATTGTTGACCCATTAAAGATCTCACTCCTTCATCAATCAAAATGCCAAACACTAAATTTATGTGTCTATTATTTATGTCGGGATTAAGAGTACAAGCACTCATAATAACCATTTGGATGTTCATCATTTTGTATAGTCAGTATAAAGACAATAAACCCAAAAACCGGTCATGTTCACTAGACACAAAGTATACTAACATAATGAGTCGAAACTATACCATTTCCCATAGGCAAGACAAGCCTGCTGAAACATCATACTACAATTATACCGATGGTGTGTCCAAATCCATCTAGATTATGAACAACAACTTATATTCTATAAAAAACGACAAATAGATCTTCCGTGTGCAAGTAGAACTCTACACACCAACTTATCTACTTTATAGAATAAAAGACACTCACATGCATAATAATTAACAATGCAACTATTTGCTCATACAAAATCTCAGTTAGATGAGAAGACAAAATATATTAAAAATGAACCAGACAAAGACAAATACATAAAAGTATATTTTTAGTATAAATTCCCAACATAGATGTCTTCATCGAGATGGCCGTTGAGAAATGTTGTCTTGATATCCATTTGCCAAATCTCATAATCAAGATAAGCCGCAATGGATAAGAGTATCCAGATGGACTTGAGCATGGCTACCAGCTAGAAGGTTTCCTCATAATCGATACCCTCTTTCTGAGTATACCCTTTTGCAACAAGCCTAGCCTTAAAGGTCTCCACTCTTCCATCTGGTCCTCTTTTTCTCTTGTAAACCCACTTGCACCCAATAGGTTTAATATTGGCAGGCAAATCCACAAGTGTCCAAACCTAATTGGAGTACAAAGACTCATCTTAGCTTTCATAACATCTTGCCAATGTCCAAATCTATGTCATTGATTGCTTCATCATAGTTACAAAGATCTTGTTCCGGTTCTTCCAGGACTACCTCGTAAGACTCTCCCAAAAAAGAGAACCTGTCAGGGGGTCTGCAATCCTCCCACTACAATGAGGCACTGGTGTAACTACTGGTTTAGGTAAGGGTTGTTCTTCCTCAAGTTCGGTCATACTTAGATTTGGAATTGATTGCTCTTGAATCTCTTCCAAGATCACATTTTCTAAAGATTTCCTGTCTAACATATAATCTTCCTCCAGAAAAACCGCATTGGTGCTCACCAGCACTTTTTGCTCTTTGGGATTATAGAATAACCAACCTTTAGTTCCTTTAGGATATCCTACAAACGTACATACTTTCGACTTCATTTCCAACTTATCTATCTTAACCTTCAGCACATGTGATGGACAACCCCAAATGTGTAAATATTGTAGACTAGGCTTTCGCTCGGACCACAACTCCCAGAGAGTCTTAGGTATAGACTTAGATGGTATGAGGTTTAGTATGTACATCGCAGTATCCAAGGCGTATCCCAAAAAGGATATAGGTAATCCTGAGAAATTCAACATAGACCTTACCATATCTAAAAGAGTACGGTTCCTTCTTTCAATTACTCCATTCTGTTGAGGCATACCAGGAGCAAACAACTGGGATGAAATCCCATTCTCTGATAAGTATCCCATAAAATCAACAGAGAGATATTCCCCTCCTCAATCTCATCGAAGAGTCTTGATACTCTTACCAAATTGCTTTTCCGCTTCCGTTCGAAAATCTTTAAACTTTTCAAAACCCTCAAACTTGTTTTGCATAAGGTATATGTGTCCATATCTTAAGTAATCATCTATAAAAGTGATGAAGTACTCATATCCTACTTTGGCTCTAACATTAATGGGTCCACACACATCAGTATGCACTAATTCCAATAAATCTTTGGCCTTATTGCCCTTCAATGAAAAGGGTCTTTTGGTCATTTTGCCTTCCAGACAAGATTTACAGACAGGCATTAGTTCTACCACCAATGAAGGTAAGATACCATTTTTCACTAGCCTCTCAATCCTGTTTAGGTTTATATGACCTAGCCTCAAGTGCCAAAGTTTTATTGGATTAGATGAAGGTAACTTTCTCTTTAATGATGGTCTATTGATTGTTTCAATATCATGTATCTCATACATTGTGGGAGTCAACAAATAAAGCCCATTGGTTATCTTGCCAGAACATATATAAGTATCATTCCTCTTTATGACAACATCAGTATCAAAAGTAATAGAATAACTTTTATTCACCAAACTAGAAACTGAAATTAAATTCCACCATAAATATGGTACATATAATGTGTCTGACAAAACCAATTTATTATTTGAAAAACATAAAGTAATAACTCCCACTGAAGCAGCCTCCGCCTTAGCATCAGATCCTAGGTTGATAATGATTTATCCGTCACTAAGCCTCCTAGTTTCCTTGAACCCCTGCAACGTATTACATATGTGATTAGTTGCCCCATAGTCTACACACCAGGATTCTAAAGTACCAGTTGCAAAACTAACTTCAGAAATAAGTGACTCAATCATACCTGAGGTTTTCTTCTTAGACAGATATTCTGTACAATTCATTTTCCAATGTCCTGTCATACCACAATGAAAACACTTTCCGTTTGTCCCCAAACTCTTAGCCTTGGCCACACCACAATTAAGACCATTCTCCACCTTAAGACCCTTCGGAACTGATTTCTTCTTGCCTTTCCACCCTTTGCCTTTTGGCTTAGACTTGGCAATTGACTTTTCTGTCATCAGGGCAGTTGGATTCTTCTTCATAATCCCTTCAATCACTACCAGCTGGTTAGACAACTCGGCCAGAGTCAGATTCATCTTATTCATATTATAATTGACCTTGAAGTTATTAAATGACTCTGGCAGGGACTCAAGGATTATGTCAATCTGCGATTCTGCATCAATCGCAGCTCCCAGTACATTTAACTCCTTCAATGAGTCCATCATTTTCAACATGTGTTCCTGTACTGGTGTGCCTTTAGTCATCTTGGTGCTAATGAGCACCCTCCTAGCAGCCTGCCCTGTTCCGCAAACATCTCCTTTAAGTTTGATATAATATCATATGCAGTCTTATAGGATTGATGTTGGTGTTGCAAAATACTAGACATGGATGCCTGTATATAACATCTGGCCATCTCATCGTCTTTCGCCCATTTGGTGTAAAGTTCCTTTTCTTCTTTTGATGCATCCGGCCCAGGCTCATCAAGGGGGGGTTTGGTAAGGACATATTTATATCCTGAAGCAGTCAGAACAATATCCAAGTTCCGTTTCCAGTCTACATAGTTGGATCCCACCAACTTATTTTGGTTGAGAATGGTCGCAAGTGGATTAAAAGTATTCGAATTCATGCTTAAAATACTGTAGCACATAACCATACATTTAATTAAAGAATTTAAATGACATTGTGGTTTAGTATTCTACCAAATTTATATGGAAATCCTCATAACCACTAAATTCAGAATACATCGGAATCTCAATCCCTTGGGGTATGCCTCCTTGGGGAGTGCGAATACCTCCTAGATTGGTGCGGATCAAAGTTGGTCAAAATTATGATTAAGACTAACTATCCATGATCCCCATCATTCATTATTATCTAGATATCTCATACCAAATAATGTATGACTTCCGATTAGCTTTGATTTCTAAAATATGAGAGGCAAATCCTTAAAAATACTACATCATTATTTTAGTTAAGTGTGACCTATCAACTAGCATTGCATGACAACCGTTGCGGGCAGCTCTTCCTTGGGGAGTGGGCCCCCGCCCTGTAAGACCCCGACCCAAGTGACTCGCTTAGTACTAATTACGTTGAGTGTTAGTGCTAAGCTTGATTAGTGGTCTTGACTATACTTGGATTAGTATAGTTCTTCTATAGCTTTGGGAATTTTTAGTGTCTTGTGTTTAGTGGGACCCTTTGGGGGTTTCCTTTTGATAACCGTGCTTGCTTTTGGATGTTAATTGATATTCCCCTAATCCTTGTCTTGACCCCGTTTTACTTATATTGTCGATCCTTACAACTTTCATGTTGAGCTCGTAACCGTCCGGAACCTCGAAACCCGATTTTCTTGCATTGAGGGCAAAACAGTCTTTTTACATGAAATCTGTACCCAAAACTCGATATCCCCGAAACCCGCGAAACATGTACTTTTTAGAAACTAGATATTTCGACGATCACTTTTCTCTTCTTCGTCGATTTCGTCCGAGGTCCCGAGATTAGTGATTTCAGCCTCCGAAGACTTTCTAGTGGTGGAGCCCACACCCATTGCTTTATATAGAGAACTCATTCCCCTCCATTTCCCTTTTTCCAGCACAAGCACAAGAACAACCTAGGGTTTCATCTTCTTCTTCTTCTCCTTGCTTCTTCACCACCAAATCTCCACCAAGCTTGCACCTAGAGCACTAATGGTGATCACCATCTTCTTCCTCTCTACTAGAGCTCTCCATTGATACTATTTGGAGAAGGAAGCCACCCATTTTAGAACCCTCTTGAAGCTCACCTTGCCTTTTGAAGAACTTCCTTGTAAGTTTTCCCTCCTAATCTCTTAGATTTGTATTCTCCTAGTCATAGGGGAGCTCCATTTGTATTATTGAGAGTTCCCTCTTTTTGTTTCATTGTTTGACCCATTTTAGGGTTTGTTTTTGGGGGTTTTGGTGTAGCTTGGTTTTTGGCTTGGAAGAGTGGATTAGAGCTTGGATTTCTTGATTAGAGACCTTGAGGCAAGTGGAATGACTAGATGCTTTGAGTTTTAAATGGTTTCATGACAAACATGATGGATTTTATATTTTCACTAGTGGTTTGTTTGTTTGCATGCAATGTATCATAAATGCCTTTGAAATTGGTTGGTTAGCATCTTTATGATCTTGAAAACATGACTTATATTTCCTTGTTTTACTTCTTGTTGAAGACTTAAATGAATCCTTGTGTTGGTGGATGTTTTCTCTCTTTTGTGTGGTTGAATGAGGAGGAGGAGATGTTTGGGAAGTAAAGATTCATGGGAGTTGATGGAGGTTTCAAGTAGCATTTGATGCTTGATTAATGGGGGCAAGAAGGCCATTTTATTGTAGGAGAAAATGTATAAGAGTATGGGGAAAGGAAGGCCATGAATACCATTCTCGGGCAGCTGGGATTGGCTGTCCGCTCGAGCGCACTACAGTACGCTCGAGCGCGCAGCCAATCTGCGGCCAAACTCGGGCGGCAGTAAGACTGCCCGCACGAGCGGACATAGGTCCGCTCAAGCGCTCATGTCGTCCGCACGAGCGGACATATGTCCGCTCGAGCGGACAACCTTGCTGGTTGCCTGGGTCCTGCGTGGTTCAGGTCCGCTCGAGCGCCTTTTGGTCCGCTTGAACGCACCCCCCCTCGGGTCTAAAGCGTTTTTAAAGCCCGGAAATTGCTTTTGGAGGAATCCCTTGATACCGGAATAACCGTAGGACAACATTTGAAGTTCATTTGAGAAAGGAAACCACAATGCAAAGATCCATTAAAGTTCTTTAGAAATTTTCAAGGTGTATAAGTGTTTCGGAATGTCTCCAATTCCAAGAGTACCAAGCTCTCTTTAGACCGACATACGGAATACCTATTTTCCTTAAAAGAATCTTGAATCCGATATTTTGCCCGAAACCCCAATAGTTCAATTGTATTTTCTTTTACCCGAGATTTACCCTAAGTGACTGTTATTCTCGAAAGCGTTGAAAAGCATACTTGTATTGTTTTTACTAGTCTTGACATACATGCCCGACCTGATATGATAGATGTGCCTTGAGCACCCTGTCTTGCCCGATTATAGTCTTGTACTTGATTATTTTCACACATGTCTTGATTTCCATGTTTTGACCTATGAGTCGGCACCACTAAGCTTGGATACCTTGTTAGTCTGATCTACTGACTAGGTGATCCCCCTCTTGTCCCGCCAACTGCAGTTTGGATCTTGCTACCCGGTTATTTAACCGTGGTCTTGTCCTGATACCGCAGATTGCTACTGTGGTTCCTGATGCCCGGCTCGCTACCGTGGTCATGTCTTGCATATAGTATATATGTATATGTATTTCGTTATACCTCCTCACTTCGGTGACTGGGGTCAACGCCTTGACTTGCTTGCTCTATCACTTCGGTGATAGAGGATTTAGCTTTGTGTGGTTGCCATCTTGCTCGTTTCCTGTATTCCTTGGTTACCTCTATCTGTTTTATCTTGCATATATGTTTTTAACTAAATGATACGTTTTACTCATGAAAGTATTGTTTAGACAGGTTTAAATGTTTTCCAAGGTAAAGGTTTTATTATGAAATGTATTTACTTTTTTATCCACCTGCCAGACCGTCGTGTCTGATCCCTTGCTTTGGTACTCAGGTCACGTTGTTGGTTTCCCCGAGGAGCCTGAGGAGGCGGTCGGAGAACCGCAGCAGCTAGTAGAGTGGCGCGCCGATGATGTTGTTTAAACATCCGGTTGCCTCGAGAGTTGCGTGACATTTTGGGGGATTGTTATTGATAGTTTTGGTGTTATTGTTTCGTTATATTGGCCTTTGTTGGCCTCTAATTTTGGGAATTGTAATTAAATGATATATGTTCTAACTTTAACAGTATTTTGGGTTACGCTATAAAACATTGCTCATTCTGATACTTGTTGATTTAATGCAAAGAGTCTTGTCATTTTGGAAATGAAATACATGTTTGATTTACTACACGCTTCCGTAAATATACAGAATGTTTATGTGTGTTGGAAAAATCCTTACCGTGGACACCTGTGGGAAATCACGTGCACGGGAAATGTGTATCCTTTTATGAACCCGTGTACGAATGGGCATTTAACATATCTTTATTTATGATCATCACTCCATATGATCACATGCCATCACATCATCACCAACTAATTAGTCCCAATCCCGGATTTGGCCCCTAAGCCCGGTCCGGGGTCGCGACACGCCCCGTCTCACCAACACTATCCATAGGAGATGCATATCTAGTAACCAGACAAACAGAAGCCCTCCGTGGGGAACGGCCATTCTCAAGATGGTGCGAGGCTAATACTTTCCTTACAATGGACCTATGGTGGAAAACCATGGGGATTTCTAAATATAAATGCCTTGCTCCCACTTAATATTTTAGAATTAAGGATTTCCTTATAGGTATATGGGCCCACATATATAGACATTAAATCATCTCATAATATGACCAATGAGTGGTTCCAAATCAAGTTATTTTGGAAAAAGTCCAGTTTCAAAGACTAGTGTTACCAATGGGTCCATCTCATGGGTCCACCAACAGTAATTAGAACTCTTTCCAAAAATTAATTTGATTTGACCAATTTTGGACACTACTATGTTTGGATCAGATTTGGAAACATTCTATAAAAGCAACCAATCACAAATAGAAAGTGCAAAAATAGAAACTAGTCCTCTCCTTCACATGACCCAAGCGGAATAGACTTCTTGGACTTCTAGAGTTTCCAAAACTTTGGAATTCCTCAAACTCTTTGGACATCTCCAAAATGCTTTTGGTAATCTTCAAGCTCTTTGATTAGGAGTCCAACTTCACTTTCCTTCTTCGTCTCGGACATCGCCAGAATTTATAAATTTAGAAAAATTACATAAATTCCTATGCCTCAATAATGAGACTTACATGGTAATCTAAACATGGAAATAAAAGGGCTCTAGGGAAATTCACCATGCCTTGCCCTTTCACGGGAAACCAAGAAAGCCATGATGCCCTTTACAAGTTGTCCAAAATAACCATCAACCATATATAGAAAGTAAAAGATTTGTGGGCCACATGGAGAGGACAAGATCACCTGCAAGTTAGTATCACATACAACCAAGCAACTCAAAAAACCAGGTTGCCAAACCATAGTGGAAAGATAGGGTGTTAAAAGAAAATTCGGATTAAAAATAGAAAATTTCCTGTCTGCAGTCAACTAGCCGACCTGACGAACACCTAAAATTTGGGTTTTTCAAATCTTAGCCAACCGATCCCAAACTCTTTCTAATGATTCCAAATACCATTTAATGGCTTCCTACCATCCTTCCATCATAGTTAAACCCTTTTGTGATATTTCAAACATGGATCTACTACAAAAAGTAAGCAAACCCAATCAAAATTGATCCTTACATAGTCCTAAGTCTATCCTCTTCGCATCTCATGCAAATATTAGATCTAGATTGTTGATCTAACATGATTAAAAATGAGGTATGGCTTTGATACCAATTGTTGGAAGTAGGTGGGCCTCGTGGATAGGTTTTCAAAACTTTTGACCCACTTGGCTCAGGGATCAAGGTCCCATAAGGCCATAAATCACATCCAGGATGCAATTCCTCATTCTCATCAATCATATATAGCAATATACTCTAGCTAGAATATAGAAATCAGCAACACCATGCAACCAAAACAATCCACAATAAATAGAGAAGTAGATTATACATTTGGAGCCCGGTAATGCTTTAATAGAGAAGAAGACAATTAGCTTTATCAAGAACTCTTCTTATAGCAAATTAGGATCTCCAAGACCTCTTAGTCTTCCACGCAATGACTCGTATCAAATCTCTTTTCTCAAGAAGAATGGTTGAATCTTCAAAAGAAAACCAACTAGAAGCTCTAACGAACTTGAAGAGAGATGAGAAATTGTGCAACACTTGCACAAAGGGGACCTGGGCGTGAATCCTTGTTATGGATGTACAAAAGGGGTTGTCTCCTCTATTTATAGCACTAAGAAACCTCCTTTTACTAAATAAACTAGAAGTCCAACCTCCATTAAGAATTAGTAACTTTCTCCTTTATAATTATTATGGAAGTCTCACTTCCACAATAATTAGTAACTTACTATTTCCACTATTAGAAGTCTCACTTCAAATAGAAATAGTAACTTTCTAATTCCTTCCTTTTAGAGTTCAAGTGGGGGCTAGCGTGGGGAACATTAGGGATTCCATAGTAAGATGGCTCCAACTGGGACACCGCGACCCCACATCTCATGTGTAATCCGGGCCCACAGTTAATTACAAATAATACCACTATATAAATGCAATTGCACTCTAGTCTTAGGAATATATTACGAAGAAGACCCTAAACTTCCAATTACCACAAGTAGGCCCCTCTATCAATATCCATGGATCTATTGGATTAAATCAGTCCCTTCCAATCTTATTTCCACATCTTATTATCCATGAGCCCTAATTAATCACAGTGATCATTACTACCATCCAATTAACTCTTAATCGAGATGGATGCGCACTTACCAATGACAAATACATTAATTGGCACAAGGGGATAATAAAATAGATTCCATCTTGACCATTGGATGTTCCCACAGTCCTACTACCACGTACCCAAGACACCGAGATGTTGACCTACAGTTGGCCTCACTTATTGGTGACTCAAAGCAAATGAATAGACAGAAACTTGATTTAATTAATGTCTCAGGATTGAGAGCCTATTGCTAGGGAATTATAAGAGCGGACTTTAAAATCGAGACAGTATTCCATAAGGTGCATCTCATGGTCCTTCAATACATCCAATATACCAGAACCGTGATCCAGAATATTGCATTCTGATAATCGAGACAAATCATACCATCTCATAGTGATCAAAGTGCTGCAACCTTATCAGATGAGATGCCCAGTCTCATCACTGGTTGTGAAGATATTTAAGTATAAGATTTGTGACATATGTCTCCCGAATGTGAATCTCATCCATACACATGTATCACATCTAATATACTAATGGGACCTGATTCATCTCATGAACCATTATGGCATATGTATTGGTCATGTGCATTAAGTAATAAAACACCATTCATCTCATGAAAGGAAAGCACGATTTTATTGATGAATAAAGAAATTAATCAATTTATTACATCATCTGATGGATTGAGTCCATACAATCTAACAATAGTTGCCTCTAAACTTGAGCCATCTCCTCATCCTTCTTAGCCATATGTTCTTGAAACCTCGCTTGAGTTTCATTTACTTGCCTCTGCTGTTTTAACATGACCTGCATGAGTTCTTGGAACTGAACTGTTAGACCCCGACCCAGACCAACTGGATTAGTACTAATTAAGCGAGTGTTTAGTCTTAAGTGAGTCTTAGTACTAGCTGGGTTAGAATGTGATTAGACTTAGTCTGGATTATAGCTTTGGGAATTTTGAGGACGTTTAGTATGAGTCAGACACGCTCAGGGACGCCCTGAGTACACGTGTAAGAATGGGTTTTCATTCTAGATCTTTTGTTTGATCATGATTTTTATTTCTCTTGAATGGTTTTATTATTTATGACAACTTTCATTTTTAACCTGCATGTATTTGAGGCCCAGAAACCCAAGTTTTGGCCTAAGAGGGTGAATTTGTCTTTTCATGCTAAATCTGGGCACAATTTTCGAAGTCGTGAAACCATATCAAAATTATACTTTTCCGAAACTAGATTTTTCGACGATCGTTTTGTTCTTCTTCGTCGATTCCATCTGGGGTCCATAAGACCATGTTTTAATCATTTCAAGTTCAACTGCTTTGGGACCCACTTCCCAGACACTATATACGCCCTCCCATTCTCTCTCCTCCATTCTCCTTCCCATTTCCTGCAACCGTTCTTGACCTAGAGTGAAAAAGAGAAGAAGGCTTTCTCTTTGATCTTTTTCTCCTTGAATCATCAAGCAAGAGAGCTCCAATTCCGGATCCAAGACTATTAATCTCTTCCTCTCTTCTCAAGCTACAGCTGGACACATTTTTTAGCCAAATTCCCGACACTATTCATCATCTTCTAGCTCTCTTCTTCTTGTTCAGCTAGCTCAAGGTTAGGGCTCTTGTTCCTCTTTTCATTTGATGTTCATTTAGCTCATTTAGAGCTTGTTTTCCATGTTTTCAAACCCATTTTTGAAATGGGGGTTTGTGAGGACCAAAATGGTGATTTTTGTGTGCTCTATTTTGGGGGTTTTGTGTAGATTTCGTGGATCTCCCCTTCTTGTTGAATTTTGTGGAGTTTTTGCTTGACATTGGACTAAGGCAAGTAAACATTTTAGTCCTTCATAGTGCATTGTAAGTTTTGGGTATTTCACCTTGAGAAATGTTGTTTTATTATCAAGCTTATCATTTCTTTCATGTTACTAATCTCTTTTAGTTTGTTTAACCTTTACAAGCATGGTTACTAATCACTCTATCTAATCTAGAAGTTTTGTCTCGAATGGAAGCATGTATTTCAATTGAATGCTTTACAAGTTATTAAATACATGATTTGAATGTGAATGGTTTAGTGATTTTGAAGTTTTGATTGAAATGTGAGTGAATATTGGTGTGAAAATCATCCCTTGGAAAGCATGTAGGCTTGGGGAGTGCAGGTGGTTCAAGTGTGGAAGTGAAGAAGGAAAGAAAATGCAAATTCTAACATGAAATTCGCCCAGCCCGAGCCTGGCGGTCAGCCAGCGGCTAACCGCATTTTTCCACGGCGGCCAGCCGCCAGCCAACCGCATTGGGCGGTTACTTTTCCAGTAGCTTGCAAAAATCTGCCCAGGTCTACGGTGACCTCACGATCAGCTCACGGCTAGCCGTGGCGGCTAACCATGAGCCATTTTGGCTACTTTTTCCGAGAGATGTGTTTCCCTTGTTTTGACCTAGCGGTCAGCTAGCAGTCAGCTAGTGGCTAGCCGCCAGACCCCAGTGAGGCTAGCCGCCAGGTGACCGCCAGCTAGCCGAATTTTGATGAAAACTAGACTATGCCTTAGACCTTCATTTGACATTGTGCACTTGAAATTCCAAAATGTATCTTACCTTCGGGGGCACCAAGCTATATAGAATTCCGACATTTGATGCTTGATAGATTTATGTTTGAACTCTTGTTTTGATGCTTCATGCATCATCGTGTTCTCGTGTGATTTCCAGGTACAAGTTCGTTTTCAAGATGTGTTTCAAGAATCAAAAGGGAATCATTTCTTAAGTTCATTAAGCATTTATACTATGCTATTTTGCTAGTCTTGTCGTGTCGTGCTTGATAAATGATTTCCCTCTTGTTTTATCGTGTTCTCGAACGTGTATCGCCATGTTTTGTGCATTCATGATATAAGTGAATACCACAGAGCTTGGACTACCCTTTTAGCTTGATCCACTACCTGGGGGTCCTTAAACATGTGGACTGTCTACAGACTAGTCGTGTATTATATTACACATGTGCGTGTTCGTGTTCCGGTTCCGCGGCCGGCCTCCCCGTTACCTTGTGTAGCGTGGGATCGTGTCTTGCGTGTCGTGTCTCGTGCGTGCTTGCTCCTGTCATTTTACATGATAGAGAAAGGATGAGCTCAATGTGGATTTATCTTTTCATGATATATTAAGTATTCATGCTAGTTTCGTAAACTTGAAATGTGTATTTTAATCTTGAAATGTTTTAGCACTATTTTTCGTATTCATGCCTAAATTGTTTATTTGCCAAACCGTCATGTTTGATGCATTTTATTTTGGTGTCCAGGTGCAGGAGGTATCGCGTTAGACGAGGAGTGCCCGGAGGAGGCTATTGAGCCGCCCCCGGCACATGAGTGGCAGCCCGACGACGTCAACTAGACGCCGGGCGGGATCTTGATTCTAGTTCATCTAGTTTTGGGATCTTATTTTTGTTGTATTGGCCTTTGTTGGCCTCTCATGGATATGTATTTTGAATTAATATACTTTTGTCTAACTATGAAACTTTATATCAAGATAGGTTTGCTTGTTGACACTCCTCTTCGATACCATGCCTTAATGCCTTATTTATATTACATCTTATTGTGTGAAATCTGTATGATTCGTTTCGCTACACGCTTCCGCATACCTATTCGTGTGAGCTCGACCCGTGTCTTGGGATCCTCGCCGCGGAAACCTATGGGAAGACATGCAGTATGTTCTATTAGTTCAATTCTATGCGTCGCGGGCCCGGGTCTCGGTCCGGGGTCGCGACATGAATAGCTGTGGGTGTATTCGCCGGATCTGTGGCATTCTGATTACTAGCCGAAGCATTATGATTTGGAACTTTTCTTGGAGGCATGATGCTGTAAAACAAAGCATTAGTACACAATAAATATAATTTGATGGTTTTCTAGGTCCCATACTAAACGATCTAACGAACTCATGAATCATCACCATGCTCCTTGGATTTTTTTTAGTTTCTTTTAAGTGCCTGAAACAAATCCCACTCTGTTACCAGTCCTGTCACAACCCCGGACTAAAACCCGGGCCGGCGACGTGGTTGATTTAGAATTTCCCACAGGTTTCCGAGGTGAGGATCCCGAGACACGGGGGACTAACTCACACAAAAAAGTTTGCAGAAGCGTGTAGCAAATCACATCAAGACAAAGCATGAATAATATTTCCAAGTGCAAGAGTAATAACATCAAGATATCAGAAGAAGGAAATATAGCAAAGCATTCCCATCATGATTTAAGTTTCAAGGTTAACCCAAAAGTAAGTTAAATTACAACCCAATAAGAGGCCAACAAAGGCCAATACATTTCCAAAGTTAAAACAAGACACCCATCAAAAAGTAACGGATCTGATGATCCCACCCGATGTCTAGTTGACGTCATCTGGTTGCCACTCTCGAGCTAGGGGTGGCTTAACAGCCTCCTCCTGACGCTCCTCAAAGGCAACGTTGCCTGCACCTAATCACCAAAATAACAAGCATCAAACACGAGGGTTTGGCAAGTAATCAATTTAGGCATGAGCATGGAACAGTAGATGTTTGAAGAAAACCATACTAAAATAATTTGCTGAATTTAAAACAAATACATGACTAAGATAATTTCGAAGATACAAAACAAAGCTAGCATGAATACATATTATATCATGAGTAGTTAATCCACATTGAGCCCATCTTTTCTCTATCATACATGATGATAAGAGTAAGCATGCACGACAAGCACGACACGCAAAACACGATTCCCATCCCACACAAGGTAGATGGGGAGCCCGGCCACGGAATCGGAACACGCACGATATGTAATAGAATACACGACCAATCTGCAAATAGTCGACATGTTTAAAGACCTCCCGGACAGTGGATCAGACTGAACGGGCAGTCCAAGCTTAGTGGTGTTCACTTGGATTCATGAATGCACAAAACACGCGATACACGTTCTAAACAGATTGAAATTAAGGGGGAAATCGCTTGTCAAAACAAGACGAGATACGGCTAGCAAAAGGAATAAATTATATGCATACAAGCTTAAGAAGTGATCCCCTTTTTTAGTCTTGAACCAAATCTTCAAACGAGCTTATACTTGAAATTCAAAACGAGTACACGATGATAATCATTATATCAAAACTGAAGTTCAAGCACGAAGTCCATCAAGCATATGCTGAGACCATTCATTGACCTTTGTGTAATTGAAACCCAAATGTCAGAAAATAAAATGAATTGGTGTCTCCGAAATAAAAATATATTTCGGGTTTCCAATTTCACAATGTCAATTTAAAAACCTCAGCATAGTCTAGTTTTTCAATCCCCAAAAATCCACGAAGAAATAAAACTCAGTCCTGAAAATCTGCCCAGTTTCGCTCGACCAGTCATCCCTTCGCTCTAGCGAACGCAACACAGAGGCTTGTTCGCTCGAGCCAACCCAAAGGTTGCTTGAGCAGACAGGTCTCTATCCTGAACCAGGCCGGCAGAGGCCTGGTCGCTGGAGCGGACCCAAGGGTCGCTTGAACAGACTGGTCCTAGCTTGTTCCGCACCAGGCAAGGGCTTAGTCGCTCGAGCGGATCAATGGTCGCTCGAGCGAACAGGCTTCTGCCTGTGCTCCCTGAGTGCAGAAACTACACTCCCTTTGTACAATTTTCTTAATCTCTTATTCCCTTCTTCTTATTTCTGAACCACCTGCACTTCCCTGAGCCTTCATGTCACGACCCCAAACCCGGGGTCCGTGAAGTAATAATTATGTTTCTCCCAAGATCAGCGGGTGTGTGAGGATTACAAATTCCAACACACTCTGAATATTTAGCGGAAGCTTTCGTGGTGTTGCAACTCGGAGTCCGTGGCCATTGGATTCCGTACCGCACTCAACCCAAGCATATAGTCATCTTATCAATGATCCATCTCAGACTGGAATAAACCGTCACAATAAAAGTACAGAGCTGACAGTAACAGGGTATTACATTCCCATATATGTTCAAGTTATAAATAACAATGTGTATTAATTACAAATCCCAAGAAAAGGCTAATAGAAGCCATACAAGAAAACAAGCTAATGATCACTACCCATATGTGTCATAATACCGATGTCAAGCTCAATGTCTACATGACATAGCCGACGAACAACCTGAAAGCTCGTGGCTCCACAGCCAACACGTGCACTCGTCTCGGGTGAAGAAGTCTGGACCTGAGTACCAAAGTAGTGGGTCAGACGCAACGGTCTGGCAGGTGGGTGAAAAGATATAACAATATACTGAACGATAAAACATGCAATAAATCATGCTGTCTGATCAAAATCATACATAATTACAAATGTATAGGAAATCATGAATATCTGACAAAATCCTGTATTCATATAAAACAGGTATGAAACATAAACATTTGACAAAACATATATTCCTTTAAAGCATGTATAAAACATGAATATTTCACAAATCGGGAACTCATTTAAAACATGTATAAATAATACATCATTTACTAAGAAAAGACATGATCAATATAAAGCAGTAAGGGTATCAAGGATCAGGAACTATCAAGATGGCAACCACACAAAGCTAAATCCGCTATCACCGAAGTGATAGAGCAAGCATATCAAGGCGTTAACCTCAGTCACCGAAGTGAGGAGGAACAACGAAATTTACATATACATATACTATATATGGGACATGACCACGGTAGCGAGCCGGGCTTCAAGAACCACAGTAGCAATCTGCGGTATCGGGACAGGACCACGGTTAATAAACAGGGTAGCGGGATCCAAGCTGCAGCTGGCAGGACAAGTGGGGGATCTCCAAGTCAGTAGATCAGACTGACAAGGTCATCCAAGCTTAGTGGTGCCGACTCATAGGTTATACGCAAGTAAACAAAACAAATACATATATGCATGTTCTCTTTTTGGCTCATGGGCTCGCACTACAAAGCTCTGGCCCCATATTGCCTCAAGGTTTTAGTTCATGGGTCATATACAAGAAATCAACAAGTACAAATATAACAGGACGGGATACCCATAGGTTAAATCACATAAATCAAGTCACGTGTAAAACAAATCAAGAGCGAGAATATAACTAGGCGAGACGGGAGTGCTCAAAGGCACGACTGTCGTATCATATCAAGCATGTCTATCAAGGCTAGTAAAACAGTACAAGTACACATTCAAGGCATTCAGGATTGATAATTCATAACTCATAATTTCGGGAATAAAAAGGTGAAACAATCTTTCGAAATATCGGGACAGGATCGGGGTTTAAAACTAATTCAAGGTGAATAGGGATCCCGTAGGTTTATAAGATAAAAACTTGGTACTCTTTGAATTTGGAAGACATGCCGGGTTCCTTATACACTTTGAGAATTTCCAAAACTTCAATAAATTCTTTATGATGCGGTTTCTTCCTCAAATGGATTCCAAACAATGGTTATAAGTCTTCTCATCACCATAGGGGTACTAACAAACCTCTCTCAATACCTAGAACATTTCACTTTTGTTTCCAAAACAGCCACAGACAAACAGTACACATCGCTCGAGCGGACCAGGAGTTCGCTTGAGCGAAGTGCTCTCTAGAACGACTTTCTGGGAGGATTCGCTCGAGCGAACCAGGGGTCGCTCAAGCGGACCTGCCCAGTTCGGGCTGGCTCGAGCGAACAATCCGTGCACTCGAGCTAACCATTCTCGGGAATGAGCTCTGGGAGGGTTCGCTCGAGCGATGTAATGTTCGCTCGAGCGAACTATCCATTGGAATGGTTCGAAACCCTTTCTGGACACTTCGCTCGAGCGACCAACCAGTTCGCTCGAGCGAACTGTCCAGAAAGTAGTTCCGGGACAGCTCTGCTCCTCCTCCTTTACGCTTCTTACTACTGCTTTGAGCTCCATTTCTTCTATCACATTTGGGAATCCAAAACCTCTTTCAATCCCTATCAAAATTCCCCACAACATCCCCCAAGAATCCATCCATTCATCTCCATTCTTTTCCACATTAAATCACAAAGAGAAGGAGAATAACTACAACCACATAGATTCGTTCAAGTCTTAGACAAGAGATAAAAACAAAAGCTATAAATCACATTTTAAGGCAATACATGGGCTAATCAACCACTTTCAAGGACGTTTATTTCACATTAAAAGCAAGTAAACAAAACATTAATGGAATGACAAAACCAATCATGTTCTTCTTGAAAAATCATTCAAAACTCCAAGAAATCCTTTCACAAAATGAACCCAACCTCTTCATCCCATTTCACATTCAACCATAAGAAATCCATAATATAAAATCAATTAGGACTTATACATTCAAGATGTCATTTTCAAGAGAGTAATATGCTAGAAAGTACACTAATTAGTGCATTTGAGATCTCAATAAAAGCATGAATGAACCAAGCTTAAGTAATGAAAAATCATTAATAAAAGCTAATCATTTGCATAAAAATATGATCAATGAAAATAAATCATTTCATCCACTTACCTTAGGTCCAAGCTAATGCAAATCAACCACTAATCACTTCTCCAAGCTATAAACACCAAATCTACACAAAACCCCCAAATACAAGCCCAAATATCAAAACCAAATAAAAACAAAAGGAAAACCTCTAATAATCAAAACAAAGCTTCTCAAAGGCTAGGAGAACACAAATCCAAAAGATTACAAGGATCCCTTACTTGGAAGTTCTTCAAAAAGCAAGAGGTTGCTCAAAGGAAATCTTGAAAAGCTTGGTTTTCTTCAAAAATGGTGTCCAAGGGTAGCTCTTGAGATGAGGATGAAGATGGTAGAGTCCAATCTTAGTTTGGCAATGGTTTGGTGGTGCTATGAGATGGAGAAAGCAAGAAAGGAATGGAGAGAACCATGGCTGCTGGGATTCCCTCTCTTAGAATAGTGATTAGGGCAAGGAAGAAGAGAAGAGAAGAGATGGGTTCCTTTTATAACAAAAGGGAGATGGGTCCCACAACTTAAAGTACTAGTCGGGCTAAAAACATGCATTTCGGGACCTCAAATGGATTCGACGAAGAAGACAAAGTTGATCAACGAAATTTCTATTTTCGAAAAAGTATATATTTTGCTGGTTTTGGTGACATTGAAAATCGTGTCCAAATTTTGGGTGAAAAGACTGTTTTGCCCTCAAATTGAGAAAAGTCGGGTTTAGGAGTTTCAAACGAGGACGGGTCCAACATGAAAGTTGTAGGGATTAACAATATAAGTTAAATGGGATGAAAACACAATTTTTAGGAAATCAAAATAAATCCCAAGCTCACACAAAATTGCAATAAGAACCCCCAAAGAGTCCCACAAGTTAAGGAGGTTCCCAAAACTTTTCAAAACCAAAGAAAATGGTAGTTAAACTAAGAAAGTTTAACAACAACCATTAAAACTACTGAGAAAACTAAATCACGATTAAAACCACACTAAATCAGGAAATTAGGGGTCGGGTTCTCACACTTCATGCTCTCCAAGGGATCAATTCAGACATTTCCAAACAATTCTAAACCATTCACATCTCAATTCTTCATCAATACAAATCCCAACATTCTAAACAAAACATAGATCTCAAATTCAAAACAAGATTTCAAAAGATTGGAGTGAAATTAACATTAGTGAAATAAAGAAATGAGAACAAGTAAGGAAGGTCTAAGACTAACATAGATTGGTACTTAAACACAACCATAATGCATTTTTAAAAGTAGGAATGTAATACAAATCAAACATGCAAACAACATTCCTAGATTGGTTACTTGCCTTAGCCCAAATGCCACACAATTCTTCCTCAAGAAATCCTACTCAAGAGCTGAGCCCAAACACTACAAAAACCCCATGAAAACCATTCAAAAACTCAATAAATTTGAAAACAAGGAACCTATTTCGAAATGGGTGTTGCATGCTAGAGTAACAGGCTCCTTAGGAGCTAAGAGGAATCCATTGAAGAGGAGGGTTGAAGCTCTTACCTATAGCTAGCCAAATAAGAAGAGATGAAGAAAATGGAGAGATTGCCCAGGTGAAATCCCCAAATAAATGGGTTCAATGTGAAGCTTGGAAGGAGAGGAAGAGGAAGATGGTCTTAGATTTACATTTGGAGACTTCTAGCTAGTGCATGTAAGGTGGGGAAGTGAAGAAAACCCAAACTCTCCTCACAGCTCAAGTTTGAAACAGTTGTAGAAAAATGAACGAGAGTGAGGGAGAAGGTGACTTAAGTGGCCTAGAAGTGGGGCCCAACAAGTCTAATGCTTGTGCTAATAAAAACATGGTCTTGCGGGCCCGAATAAAATCGACGAAGAAGGATAAAATGATTCTCGAAAAATCTAGTTTTTGAAAAGTATAAGTTTGACATGGTTTTGAGATTTCGAAATTCGTGTCCAGATTTGGGTGTGAAAAGTCAATTTTACCCTTTTGGGCCAAAACTTGGATTTTTGGGCTTCAAACACAGACGGGTGAAAACGAAAGTTGTAGCTATTAATAAGACCATTCAAATGACGTCAAACCACGATTAAATCGGAAACCATAATCATCCTCCCATGCTTGCACATGCACTTAGGGCATCCCTGAGCATGTCTGACTAATACTGAACGCTCTCAAAATTCCCAAAGCTATGTCTAGGATTAAAACCAATTATATTATAACCCAATGATCACTAAACCCTCTTAAGGCTAAGCACACACTAAATACACACTTATCGGGCTAATTTGGGTCGGGATCTAACATGAAGTCAATGAGGATCTCTCTTCTTATCTCGGATTTTACCTCTGTAACTAGCTAGCCAAGCTGTAAGCATGTGCATTCTTTTCTCGACCAATATGCTTGATTTTAATGCCTCCGATCTCCTAGATCAAGTGTTGTGCCTTTCTGACATATGCGATCATCTGATCATCGCGAGTTGCATATTCTCTAGTCAATTGATTGGCAAGTAACAGCGAATCACAGTGGACTATCAGCCTCTTGATACTGAGCTCTTTGGTGGTTCTAAACCCCAACAGCAGTGCTTCATACTCTGCCTCGTTATTTGATGCAACGAAGCCTAGAGTTACAGCTCTTTCGATTACTGTCCCTTCTGGTGTGATGAACACCATGCCAGCACCCGAGCCTCGAGAATTGGATGTGCCATCCACATACAGCTGCCATTCTTCATTGGCATCCAAGCTATTTTCTCCCTGCTTCTTCTCGCCTTATTTTAGTTCCTCTTTGTGTGTAAATTCAGCTATGAAATCAGATACCACCTGGCCTTTTATAACACTTCTAGGAGCTATCTTTATGTCATGCTCGCTGAGCTCTATCGCCTATTTTACCATCCTCCTAAATAGGTCAGCTTTCTATAGAATGGCTTGTAATGGGTGCTCGGTTAGGACCCTAATTGTGTGGATCTAAAAGTAATGTCTGAGCTTCCGAGCTACGCTTACCAACTCCACGGTGAGCTTCTCTAGCGGTAGGTACCTCGTTTCGGCATCTAACAAGGTTTCGCTGAGGAAATAAATGGGTAGGTGTTGTTTCCCTTAATCTCCCATCAAGGCCACACTAACGCGTGTTCGGAAACTACCAGATACAGTACTAGCTCTTCCCCTTGGATGGGAATAGAGAGCACAGGGGGGGAGCTTAAATATTGTTTGATCTGTGCGAGAGCCTCGTCACACTGTTCGTCCAATACCTTCTCTGCTTCTTTTTTAGAGCGAGGAACATTGTTCAGCGTTTATCTGAACTTCTTAATAAAAAATGATTTAAGACTGAAAGCATACCTGTCAACCTCTGCACCTCCTTCTTTGAGCTGGGTCACTCTACCTCCTGTACCGCCTAAATTTGGTCGGGGTTTGCCTCGATTCCTCTCTATGTTACAATGTACCTAAGGAATTTCCCCAAGCTCTCCCCAAATGAGCACTTCAAAGCGTTTAGCCTCAGCTTATATCTTTGCAGGATGCTGAAGACCGATCGCAAATCCTGCTCATGTGTAATCTTTTCCTTGCTTTTGACCACCATGTCATCAATATAGGCCTCTGCCGTCTTCCCAATCAAATCTTGGAATGTCTTTGCCACCAACCTCTGGTCTGTCGGCCCCACATTCTTAAGTCCAAAGGGCAATTTTTGTAACTAAAGATGCCTTTTGGTGTTATGAATGATGTTTTCTCTTGGTCGGCCTCCTCCATTACAATCTGGTAGTACCCTCGGTATGCGTCCAAAAAGCTCATCTGCTCATGGAAGGCTGTGGAGTCCACTAGCTGGTCAATTTTTGGGAGAGGGAAGCTATCTTTAGGTCAAGCCTTGTTCAAATTGGTAAAGTCCACACATACCCTCCATTTTTTATCCTTCTTCGGCACACCCACCATATTGGACAACCACTTTCGATAGTGTACCTCTTGAATGGCATCTGCCTCTAACAACTTATCAACCTCCTCACATACTACTATCCGGCGCTCCGACGCCGGTTTTCTCTATTTCTGCATCACTGGCTTCACCTTTGGGTCCGCACCTAGCTTGTGACTGATTACCTCGGGATCAACCCCCGGCATTTTGTACGAACATTTGTACTTTGATTGAGGAATAGAGTCAAGTTTTCTTGCCCTTCCTCGGTCATCGACGCCCTAATCATCCAATATCTTTCTGGATCCCCTCCATGCACTACAACCCTTTTCAACACCTCCACAGCTAAGTCGGTCAAATCTGCACGTGGCTTTCCTCCTTTCTGGCCAACCTGATTGTGATTGCTATTTGAAGTCGGCATTCTTGCCTGGACATAAGCTTTCATCGTCTGCTCTTTTTGCTTTTCCTTTGATTGCCGCGATTAGACAACTTTTAGAAGCCGCATGATCTCCTCTGATATCCATGGTCCTGTCGCGACCCCGGATCGGGATCCGGGCCCGCGGCTGCGCGGCGATGTGATTAACCAACACATAAAACACACCGCCGCTGTTTTATTTATTTTCCCACAGGTTTCCGCGGTGAGGATCCCAAGACACGGGTCGAGCTCACACGAATGGGTATGCGGAAGCGTGTAGCAAAACATGTCACACAATCTTAAACAAGAAGATATAAGAAGAGACATATCTATAATATGGAGACAAGGTATCAAACTAGAACGTCATCAAAGCATTCCTAACATGATTAACGTTTCAATGTTTAACAAAAGTATATTAATTCAAGTTACAAAACCAAGAGAGGCCAACAAAGGCCAATACAACAATAGATCCCAGAAGAATTTCCCAACTAAGTGAACGAGACATCACGATCCCGACCGGCGTCTAGATGACGTCGTTGGGGTGCCACTCGTGTGCTGGGGGTGGCTCAACAGCCTCCTCCGAGCACTCCTCGTCACACGTGAACTCTCCTGTACCTGGACACCAAATAACAAGCATCAAACACGACGGTTTGGCAAATAAACAATTTAGGCATGAATATGAGAAAATAATGCTAAAACAGTTCAAGGCTTAAATACACGTTTCAAGTTTACGAAACTAGCATGAATACTTATAATATCATGAAAAGATAAATCCACATTGAGCTCATCCTTTCTCCGTCATACATGATGACAAGAGCAAGCACGCACGACACGAAACACGATCCCACGCCACACAAGGTAGACGGGGTATCCGGCCGCGGAACCGGACCACGAACACGCACGATGTGTAATATAATACACGACTAGTCTGCAGACAGTCCACATGTTTAAGGACCCCCAGGTAGTGGATCAAGCTAGAAGGGCAGTCCAAGCTCAGTGGTATTCACTTATATCATGAATGCACAAAACACGGCAATACACGTTCGAGAACACGACAAAACAAGAGGGAGATCATTTATAAAACACAACACGACGAGACTAGTAAAATAGCATAATATTAATGCTTAGCAAACTTAAGAAATGATTCCCTTTTTTATTCTTGAAACACAATTCTTGAAACACGTCTTAAATTCCAGCTTATACTTGAAAAATCAAACAAGAACATGAGGATGCATGAAGCATCAAAACAAGAGTCCGAACATATATCTATCAAGCATAGGCTAAGACCAAATCTTTGACCCTTGTGGACTTGAAAACCCAAACGTCGAAACTCTATATAACTTGGTGTCCCCGAAGGTAAGGTACATTTAGGAATTTCAAGTGCACAATGTCAAATGAAGGTCTAAGGTATAGTCTAGTTTCCATTCCTGCAAAATTTCTTCAAAAACAGTTCTTTTAATAACTGTCGGTCAACCCTCGGTCACCTATCGGTCAACCGACGTAAAACTGTCGGTCGACCGATGGATGACCGACAGGATCCAGCCCAAAATGCTGCTCTCTGGAATTTGAACCGACAGATCCTCGGTTGGCTGTCGGTCGACCTGTCGGTTGACCGACAGCGAACCGACAGATGACCTGACAAGAATGTTGCTCTCTGGAATTTGAACCGACAGGTTCTCGGCTGTTGTCGGTCGACTTGTCGGTCGACCGAAAGCTGACCGACAGCTGACCGACAGGCACGGGCAGTGCATTCTGTTCAGATTTTTCACAACTTCCTTCCCTCCTTCACTTCTACACTTTCACCACCTGCACTCCCCAAGCCTACATGCTTTCCAAGGGATGATTTCATACATTTTCAAGGCATTCCATCCACAATTAATCCATTCATTCCAAAGAGAAACATCAAGGCATTTCCAAATACAAATTCATAAAACTTACAAGACCCACTTGATTCTAAGAACTTGGAAAAGTCATTAACAACAACACAAGTAAAGGAACTCAAGCCAATGATATAAGAAAACATAACATAACATGTATTAATAGGTTAAGCATAAAAATCATGTCTTAATGGAAGAAATAAAACCACAAAACAATGTACATGAAAAACCCATAAAGTTTACTTGCCTCTAACCAATGCCAAGCAAATACTCCACTAAATCCAACAAGAATGGGAGCTCCACGAAATCTACACAAAAACCCCCCAAAAGAGAGCACTTAAAATCACTATTTTGGCCATTACAAACCCCCATTTCGAAAATGGGTTTGAAAACATGGAAAACAAGCTTTTGGTGAGCTAAAGAGCATCAAGTGAAAGGATGGGTCCAAGCTCTAACCTTTTGCTAGCCAAACAAGAAGAATGGAGGTTGAAGATGATGAATAGTGGTGAAGGTTGGCTCCAAAAACGTGTCTAATCGAAGCTTGCGAAGAGAGGAAGAGAATGGCGAAGTTGAATCGGAGAATGGAGCCTTCTTGCTAGATGATCCAAGGGAAAAGACCAACAGAAAAAGCTTTCTCTCCTCTCCACTCTAGGTCAAGACCGGTGCAGGAAAATGGGGAAGAAGAATGAGGAGAGAGAGTAAGAGACTATTTATAGTGTCTGGAAATGGGTCCCAAATGCAGTTGAACTAGAAACGCTTAAAACATGGTCTTGTGGACCCCGGATGGAAACGACGAAGAAGAACAAAACGATCGTCGAAAAATCTAGTTTCGGAAAAGTATAATTTTGATATAGTTTCACGACATCAAAAATTATGCCCAGATTTAGCATGAATAGTCAAATTTACCCTTATTGGGCCAAAACTTGGGTTTCTGGGCCTCAAATGCATGCAAGTTAAAAACGAAAGTTGTCACAAATAATAAAACCATTCAACAGAAATAAAAATCACGATCAAACAAGATGTCTAGAACGAAACCCACTCTTACACGTGTACTCAGGGCGCCCCTGAGCGTGTCTGACTCATACTAAACGTCCTCAAAATCCCCAAAACTATAATCCAGACTAAGTCTAATTACATTCTAACCCAATTAGTACTAAGACTTACTTAAGACTAAACGCTCACTTAATTAGCACTAATCGAGCTGGTCTGGGTTGGGGTCTAACATCCTCCACGCCTTAGGATATTTGGTCCACCAAATATAAATAATTTTACCTCTGGTAATAGGTGTGGGTACTTCTTCTGGACTTGATCTCTCAATTCCCATGTGGCTTCTTCTGGCTCATGGTTCTCCCAAAGCACTTTGACCCAATGGATAGTCCGATTTCTTAATTCATGCTCTTTGGTGTCGATGATTCTAACCGGTTTCTCCACATACGACGCATCTTCTCGAATCTCTAAAGGCTCGTGTGGAATAATGTGAGAAGGACTGTGAACATACTTCTTGAGCATGGAGACGTGAAAAACATTATGTACCCGGAGAGTTCCGGCGGTAACGCAAGTCTGTATGCAACATTTCCAATCTTGCTCAAAATCTCATATGGGCCAATGTATCTGCTGGACAACTTTCCTTTCTTTCCAAATCTTAAAGTGCCTCTGACCGGTGAGACTTTCAAGAATACTTAGTCACCCACTTCAAACTGTAATTCTCTCCGGCGAGTGTCGGCATAACTCTTCTGTCTGCTTCTAGCAATCTTCAATCTGTCCTGAATCTGCTTAACCTTGTCGCTTGTCTCTCCAACTATCGTCGGTCCATGAAAACTACACACACCGACTTCTTCCCAACAAACTGGAGTTCTGCATCTCCTACCATAGAGTGCCTCGAAAGGTGCCATTCCAATGCTAGAATGGTAGCTATTGTTGTACGCAAACTCACAAAGAGGTAGGTTCTCATCCCACTGAACCTTGAAATCCAAAACACAAGCACTTAGCATATCTTCAAGAGTCTGTATCGTCCGCTCTGACTGACCATCTGTCTGAGGATGATACGCTGTGCTGAACTGAAGTTTGAAACCCATGGATTCAAGAAGAGATTTCCAAAATCTCGAAACAAATCTACTATCTCTGTCGGAGGTGATGGAGACAGGCTGACCATGCTTACTAACAATCTCGTCAACAAATAATCTTGCAAGTGGTGCCATGTGCATCATATTCCCAGTCTTCATCGGAAGGAAGTGCGCAGACTTCGTAAGACGGTCTACTATAACCCAAATTGCATTGTTTCCCCTCTTGGTATTAGGCAAACCAGAGATAAAATCCATAGTGATGTGCTCTCATTTCCACTCCGGAATCTCCAAAGGCTGTAACAAACCAGGAGGCTTCTGATGTTCTGCCTTGATCATCTGACAAGTCAAGCAACGAGGCACAAAAGCTGCTATCTCTCGCTTCATATTATTCCACCAAAATCTACTCTTCAAGTTATGGTACATCTTCGTGCTACCCGGATGTATAGAGTATCTAGTATGGTGAGCTTCAATCATAATTTCACTCTTCAAATCATCTATGTTTGGTACACACAACCGGTCACGAAAATACAACACTCCTTCAGAAATCCTGAAATCTAGACGTTCTGCAATCTGATCTACAATCTTTGCCAATTCTGGGTCTTGCAACAGACTATCTTTGATCCTCTGGATGAAGGTAGGCTCCGACACGGTCATATTTGCTAATAAAACACCTCTCCTCAAGTGTTGTACCTCCACTCCAAGTTCTTCAAACTGTTGGAAAACACTAACTCCTCTCAGACTAGCCATAACTGCTGATTTCCTGCTCAACGCATCTGCTACAACGTTCACTTTGCCCGGATGATACTTGATTGGAAAGTCATAATCTTTTATTTACTCCATCCACCGTCTCTGCCTCATATTCAACTCCTTATGTGAAAACAAATATTGCAAACTTCGGTGGTCTGAATGGACTTCGAACTTCTCTCCATAGAGGTAGTGCCTCCACATCTTCAAAGCAAAAACTACTGCTGCTAACTCCAAGTCATGTGTTGCATAATTAACCTTATGATTCTTCAACTGTCTCGAGCCATAGGCAATCACTTGTCCATCTTGCATCAATACACAGCCTAATCCCACGTTGGAAGCATCCGTAAAAACAACAAATCCACCGCTGCTCGATGGTAATGTGAGGATTGGGGCTGTGGTTAACCTTTTCTTCAACTCCTGAAAATTGCCTTCACACTGATTGGTCCAAACAAAAGGTACATTTTTCCGGGTCAACTTCGTCAATGGTGCTGCAATAGACGAAATACCTCGGACAAATCTCCGATAATATCCTGCTAACCCCAAAAAGCTTCTGATTTCTGTCACACTGCTAGGCCTCTTCCACTCAATGACTGCTTCTATCTTGGCCGGATCTACTGCTAATCCTTCTCTCGAAATGATGTGACCCAAAAAGGAAACCTGCTCTAGCCAGAATTCACATTTGTTCAACTTCGCATAGAGCTGGTGGTCTCTCAAAAGTTGTAATGACGTCCTCAAGTGCTCTTCATGCTCCTCCTTGCTCTTAGAATACACGAGGACATCATCAATAAACACCACTGTAGAGTGATCTAGAAACTCTGCAAAAACCTTGTTCATGAGAGCCATGAAGACTGCGGGTGCATTTGTCAAACCAAAAGGCATCACTAAGAACTCATAATGCCCATATCTCGTTCGGAAAGCTGTCTTCGCCACATCAGACTCTCTAACCCGCAGTTGATGATACCCTGACCTCAAGTCTATCTTGGAAAAGTGTGTTGCTCCTTGTAATTGGTCAAACAATTCATCTATCCTTGGCAAGGGGTATTTGTTCTTGACGGTCACATGATTCAACCTTCTATAGTCGATGCACATTCTGAGACTTCCATCCTTCTTCTTCACAAAAAGAACTGGCGCTCCCCAAGGTGAAACACTTGGCCTAATGAAGCCTTTGCTCAACATTTTTTGCAACTGAAGTTTCAATTCCCCTAACTCTGCCGGAGCCATCCTATAAGGTGCAATAGAGACCGGTGCAGTCCCTGGAAGGAGTTCAATAGTAAACTCAACTTCTCTAACTGGTGGTAAACCCGGGATTTCTTCTGGAAAAAGATCCGGAAATTCACGCACTACGGGGATATCCTCCACCCCTTGGGAGTGTTTATCCTCCGTGATAAACGCTATAAATGCTTCACAACCACTGCTCACCAATCTGTTAGCTTTCAAAGCTGAAATGAAACCACTGGAAGACTTCTTCCTATCACCCTGAAACATCAACTCTGTCTGTGGCCCTTGCAATCTGAATGTAATGGTCTTACCAAAACAGTCCATGGTAGCATAGTAGGTCTCTAACCAATCCATGCCTAAGATAATGTCAAAATCATGCATGTCCAAAATGATGAGGTTGGCCGGTAAACTGATATCTCCTAACAAAATCGGACAACTAGGGTAATAGGTGGTACAAACAACCTGTCTACCTACGGGTGTAGTGACAGTCAAAATGTAATCCAATTCTGTATGATGTGCATCAATCTTCTTTGCAAATAAGGGAGATAGAAAAGAGTGTGTGGATCCTGGATCAAATAAGATCTGTGCTTCTACTCCACAAACAAGAAGTTTACCTTCTATGACGTCACCGGCTGCTTCAGCGTCAGCCCGGTTGATATTGTACGCACGTCCTTGCTGGTTGGGCCTATTCTGTTGCTGAGTCTGCCTGCCCTGATTGTTCCTGTTCTGCGGTGGACGAGTATTCTGATTCTGCACTTGCCTGCCTTGCTGCTACGGCTGCTGTGGTGGTCTCATTTGGTTCTAAACTGGTACTGCTTGATTCTGTGGTGCCATCTGCCTTGGCTGCTGGTATCTGTTGGCTTGACTCTGAAGGTGTGGGCAATCCTTGATTGCATGGTCCATTCCTCCACACTTGAAACAAGCACCCGTTGCCTTGCGGCATTCGTGGGTAGGGTGATTCTTGCCACAGTGATTGCAACCACTCTATCTAACTTGATTGTGTTCCTGCCTTGGCTTCTTGCCACTTTGCTGTCTTTGGTTCTGTTGCTGGTAGTGCTGCTTCCTATCCTAGATTATCTCATTGTTAAACTCTTCAAACTTATATGCCCGACTAACTGCCTCATCAAAGGTAACCGGTGGAATAACTCCCGAGACATCCCTCTTGAGAATGGGATTCAGCCCTTCCAAAAACTTGACAATCTTCTTATGCTCCGTATCTATCAGCTCGGTAGCATAGCGAGCAAGCCTCTCAAACTTTGTAACATACTCTAGAACTGACATACTTCCTTGCTTCAACTGTTGGAATTCGATTGCCTTCTGTCTCTTAACATGAGATGGGACATACTTTTCCGTGAAGTGTGTCTTAAAGGTCGTCCAAGCTACCTCGTCTGCCATGACTTGGTATGGCTCTTTAACCGTTTGCCACCAAGAGTCAGCAAGCCCATAGAACAAGGAAGCTGTGAGGTTAACCCTCTCCCTGCCTGTGCAAACAAAAACATCAAAGATCTTTGCTGTGTTGGTGAGCCAATCGTCTGCAGTCAAAGGGTCCTCTTGACCCGAGAACTCCTTAGGTCCCCTCTTTTTGAATCTCTCAAAGAGAGTATTAGGATCATCAACTCTATTTTGGTACACAACATTTGGTGGAGCTTGATGTTGAGGTCTGTTTTGGAGGACTTCCAGAAGTTGCCTCTGTACTTGAGCCATTTCTTCGTCTTTCTTCGCCATTTGTTCTTGGAACTTTGCTTGTGTTTCATTGGCCTGTTTTTGTTGCTCTATCATAGCTTGCATTAGTGCCTGGAATTGAGTAGCGGTAGGACTCTCGGATGGATCTGTCCCATTGTTATTACTACCCGAAGCTTGGTGGTTGGGAGCCTTTCTGGGGGGCATGATGCTGCAAGACAATTTGTTAGCACATATATAAGCACAATTGGGTTGGCCAACTTGGTCTAAACAAACGTTCTAACGAACTCACGAATCCTCGCCACGTTCCTAAGATTTTCTAGTTTCTTTTAAGTGCCCGAAACATGTCCCGCTCTGATACCAGTCCTGTCGCGACCCCGGACCGGGATCCGGGCCCGCGGCTGCGCGGCGATGTGATTAACCAACACATAAAACACACCACCGCTGTTTTATTTATTTTCCCACAGGTTTCCGCGGTGAGGATCCCAAGACACGGGTCGAGCTCACACGAATGAGTATGCGGAAGCGTGTAGCAAAACATGTCACACAATCTTAAACAAGAAGATATAAGAGACATATCTATAATATGGAGACAAGGTATCAAAAGAGAACGTCATCAAAGCATTCCTAACATGATTAACGTTTCAATGTTTAACAAAAGTATATTAATTCAAGTTACAAAACCAAGAGAGGCCAACAAAGGCCAATACAACAATAGATCCCAGAAGAATTTCCCAACTAAGTGAACGAGACATCACGATCCCGACCGGCGTCTAGATGACGTCGTTGGGGTGCCACTCGTGTGCTGGGGGTGGCTCAACAGCCTCCTCCGAGCACTCCTCGTCACACGTGAACTCTCCTGTACCTGGACACCAAAATAACAAGCATCAAACACGACGGTTTGGCAAATAAACAATTTAGGCATGAATATGAGAAAATAATGCTAAAACAGTTCAAGGCTTAAATACACGTTTCAAGTTTACGAAACTAGCATGAATACTTATAATATCATGAAAAGATAAATCCACATTGAGCTCATCCTTTCTCCGTCATACATGATGACAAGAGCAAGCACGCACGACACGAAACACGATCCCACGCCACACAAGGTAGACGGGGTATCCGGCCGCGGAACCGGACCACGAACACGCACGATGTGTAATATAATACACGACTAGTCTGCAGACAGTCCACATGTTTAAGGACCCCCAGGTAGTGGATCAAGCTAGAAGGGCAGTCCAAGCTCAGTGGTATTCACTTATATCATGAATGCACAAAACACGGCAATACACGTTCGAGAACACGACAAAACAAGAGGGAGATCATTTATAAAACACAACACGACGAGACTAGCAAAACTTGGGTTTCTGGGCCTCAAATGCATGCAAGTTAAAAACGAAAGTTGTCACAAATAATAAAACCATTCAAGAGAAATAAAAATCACGATCAAACAAGATGTCTAGAACGAAACCCACTCTTACACGTGTACTCAGGGCGCCCCTGAGCGTGTCTGACTCATACTAAACTCCTCAAAATCCCCAAAACTATAATCCAGACTAAGTCTAATCACATTCTAACCCAACTAGTACTAAGACTTACTTAAGACTAAACGCTCACTTAATTAGCACTAATCGAGCTGGTCTGGGTTGGGGTCTAACAGGTCCCTTTCTGCATCAGGAAGTGTATCTTTTGGTGATAAGTTGATGGCACCGCCCTCATGCGATGAATCCATGTCTGCCCCATAATCGCATTGTAGAGAGAGGCACATCGACCACCTGGAATTCCACATCTAAGCGGAAAGGACCGGCACTGACTTGCACAATTATCACGCCCATTGTAAGACCCCCACCCAAGTGACCACGATTAGTACTAATTAAGTCGTGAGTTCGTGCTAAGTGTGATTAGTAGAATTTGACTAAGTTTGGACTAGAATATCTCTTTTATAGCTTTTGGAAATTTTTGAGTGCCTTTGTGATTAGTGGGACCCTTTGGGGGTTCCTTTTGTGACTTTGTGTTGACTTGGGGGATTATCCGAGATTCCGGTGATTTGTATTTCTACCCCGTTTACTCGTCTCGTCAATCTCCACAACTTTCATGTTGATCCCGTCCCTGTCTAGATCCTCGAAACCCGACTTTCCTAGCATTGAGGGCAAAACAGTCATTTTACACCAAATCTATACCCAAAAGCTGATATCCCCGAAACCCGTGAAAAATATACTTTTTGAAAACTAGATATTTCGGTGATCATTTTCCTCTTCTTCGTCGATTGCAACCGAGGTCCCGAAAGTCCTGATTTAAGCCTCCAAAGATTTCTAGTGGTGGAGCCCACACCCCCATTAGTATAAATAGAGAACCCATCTCTTTCTTCCTTCTTTTCCAGCACAAAAGAGCCACCCAAGCTAGGGTTTCCTTTCTCTTCTCTTTTCTCCTTACTTCTCCACCACCAAATCACCACCCATCTTGCACCAAAAGCCAAATGAAAATCATCACCTTCTTCCTCTCTTTGAGAGCTACCCCTGATGCTATTTGTGGAAAAAGAGACCCATTTCAAGACCCTCCTTGAGCTAACTTAATCTTTTTGAAGAACTTCCAAGGAAGCAAATTCCTCTTTTCTCTTTGTTTTGTGTTCTTCTTCACTTTAGGGAGCCTCATTCTTAGTATTGAAGCTTTTCTCTTCTTGTTCCTTGTTTAACCCATTTTAGGGTTTGTATTGGAGGGTTTTGTTTGTGCTTGTAGGTTTTCTTGAGAGATCATGATTAGTGGCTTAATTTCTTGATTTGAAACCCCAAGGCAAGCGGATGAATTGATTTGTGAACATTTTATAGTTTCATGGAAAATGTGTTGATTTTTGTTATTCCCATTCATACTATTCTTGATTTACGTGGATTTGAAATAAATGCATGTGGTTGAGTTGGTTGGTTTGCTTAACTCCTAGTAATGTTAGCATTTATGGTCTCTCATTTATTTCTAGTTGATAGCTTAAATGGGTTCTCATGATGTGGTGGATTCTCCTTTCTCTTGTGGTTGAATGTGGTTGAGAAGAAGGTGATTGGATGTAGGCTCATGGAAGTTAGGATGTGGGGAAATGATGTGTGATGATTTTGAAGGAGCCTCTTGTTCAATTTATTGCTGGGAAGTGAATGGAAAATGAAGGAAACTGATTGGAAAAGAAAGGACCTGAATATGAACTGTATTGTGAAGTTCCCGCAACTGGTGGTTAGCAGGCGGTCACCAAGCGGCTAGCCGCCTGGTGAATTGTTAGACCCCGACCCAGACCAACGCGATTAGTGCTAATTAAGTGAACGTTTAGTCTTAAGTGAGTCCTAGTACTAGTTGGGTTAGAATGTGATTAGACTTAGTCTGGATTATAGTTTTGGGGATTTTGAGGACGTTTAGTATGAGTCAGACACGCTCAGGGACGCCCTGAGTGCACGTGTAAGAATGGGTTTTTGTTCTAGATTTTTGATGTGGATGTGATTTTTATTTCTCTTGAATGGCCTTATTATTTATGGCAACTTTCGTTTTTAAGCTGCATGCATTTGAGGCCCAGAAACCCAAGTTTTGGCCCAATAAGGGCAAATCTGTCTTTTCATGCAAAATCTGGGCACACTTTTCGAAGTCGTGAAACCATGTCAAAAGTATACTTTTCTGAAACTAGATTTTTCGACGATCGTTTTGTTCTTCTTCGTCGATTTCATCCGGGGTCCACAAGACCATGTTTTAAGCGTTTCTAGTTCAGCTAGAGAGGGACCCACCTCTCAACCCATATAAAAAGTCTCTTACTCTCTCTCCTCCATTTTCTTCTTCCAAAAAAATCCTGCAACGGTTGCCCTAGAGTGGAGTGGAGAAGGCAGCCCTCTTCTTGATCTTTTTCCCTTGAAACCATCTAACAAGAAGACTCCAATCTTCGATTCGTTTCCGCCATTCTCTTCCTCTCTTCGCAAGCTTCGATTGGACACGTTTTGGAGCCAAACCCCTTCCACTATTCATCATCTTCAACCTCCATTCTTCTTGTTTGGCTAGCAAAAGGTTAGAGCTTGGACCCATCTTTCTATTTGATGTTCTTAGGCTCACCAAGAGCTTGTTTATCATGATTTCAAACCCATTTTCGAAATGGGGGTTTATGTTGGCCAAAATGTTGATTTTTGTATGCTCCATTTTGGGGGTTTTGTGTAGATCTCGTGGAGCACCCCTCATTGTTGGTTTTTGTGAAGCTTTCTTTGACTTTGGATTGAGGCAAGTAAACTTTTTGGGATTTTTCCATGTATATTGCATTAGGGTTCCATTTTTCTTCATTAAGGTATGACTTTTGTGTTGGTTCTCTTAATGCTAGTTATGTCTACACTCTTTCAAGCCATGCACTTCAGTTTCTCTATTGGTTTTGTCACTAATGATTTACTAAGTTCTTAGAATCATGTTGGTTTTGTAAGTTTCATGAAATTGTTATGGGAATGCCTTGATGTTTCTCTTTGGAATAAATGGACAAATTTGTGGATGGAATGCTCTTTAATGTGTGTAATGAATCCCTTGGAAAGCATGGAGGCTTGGGGAGTGCAGGTGGTAAAAGTGTGGAAGTGAAGAAGGGAGAAAAAGTTGTGAAAATTCTGAACAGAATGCACTGCCCGTGCCTGTCGGTCAGCTGTCGGTCAAACTTCGGTCGACCGACAGGTCGACCGACACCAACCGAAATCTGTCGGTTCGAATTCCAGAGAGCAGCATTTCTGTCAGGACATCCCTCGGTTCGCTGTCGGTCAACCGACAGGTCGACCGACAACCAACCGAGGATCTGTCGGTTCAATTTCCAGATAGCAACATTTTCTGTCTGGTCATCTGTCGGTTCACATTCGGTCAACCGAGGATCTGTCGGTTGAATTTCCAGAGAGCAGCAATTCTGGGCTGGGATCTGTCGGTCAAGCCTTCGGTCGACCGACAGATCGACCTCGGTTAACCGACGGTTAACCGAGCGTTGACCGACAGTTACAAAAAGTACTGTTTTGAAGGATTTTGCAGGAATGAAAACTAGACTTGGTCTTAGACCCTTTTTGTTGACCTTGTGCACTTGAAATTTCCAAAATGTAATATACCTTCGGGGACACCAAGTTTTATTGAATTTCAACATTTGGTTTTCAATTCCACAAGGGTCAAAGATGTGGTCTTAGCCCATGCTTGATAATGTTATGTTTGAACCTTTGTTTATGATGCTTTATGCACCATCATGTTCTCGTCTGATTTCCAAGTGCAAGTCGTTTTTAAGATGTGTTTCAAGAATCAAAAAGGGAATCATTTATTAAGTTTGTAAGCATTAATGCTATGCTATTTTGCTAGTCTTGTTACGTCGTGCTCGTTAAATGATTTCCCTCTTGTTTTGTCGTGTTTCGATCGCGTATTGCCGTGTTTTGTGCATTCATGATATAAGTGAATTTCACTGAGCTTGGACCGCCCTTTTAGCTTGATCCACTACCTGGGGGTCCTTAAACTCGTGGACTGTCTGCAGACTAGTCGTGTCTTGAATTGACACATCGTGCGTGTTCGTGGTCCGGTTCTGTTAGACCCCGACCCAGACCAACGCGATTAGTGCTAATTAAGTGAACGTTTAGTCTTAAGTGAGTCCTAGTACTAGTTGGGTTAGAATGTGATTAGACTTAGTCTGGATTATAGTTTTGGGGATTTTGAGGACGTTTAGTATGAGTCAGACACGCTCAGGGACGCCCTGAGTACACGAGTAAGAATGGGGTTTTGTGCTAGATCTTTGATGTGGATGTGATCTTTATTTCTCTTGAATGGCCTTATTATTTATGGCAACTTTTGTTTTCAAGCTGCATGCATGTGAGGCCCAGAAACCCAAGTTTTGGCCCAATAAGGGCAAATCTGTCTTTTCATGCAAAATCTGGGCACACTTTTCGAAGTCGTGAAACCATGTCAAAAGTATACTTTTCTGAAACTAGATTTTTCGACGATCGTTTTGTTCTTCTTCGTCGATTTCATCCGGGGTCCACAAGACCATGTTTTAAGCGTTTCTAGTTCAGCTAGAGAGGGACCCACCTCCCAACCCATATAAAAGGTCTCTTACTCTCTCTCCTCCATTTTCTTCTTCCAAAAAAATCCTGCAACGGTTGCCCTAGAGTGGAGTGGAGAAGGCAGCCCCCTTCTTGGCCTTTTCTTCCTTGGATCATCTAGCAAGAAGGCTCCGATCTTCGATTCGTTTCCGCCATTCTCTTCCTCTCTTCGCGAGCTTCGATTGGGCACGTTTTAGAGCCAAACCCCTTCTACTATTCATCATCTTCAACCTCCCTTCACCTTGTTCAACGAGCTCAAGGTTAGTGTTCTTCTTTCATTCCTTCTTTTGATGTTCTTAGGCTCACCAAGAGCTTGTTTATCATGATTTCAAACCCATTTTCGAAATGGGGGTTTATGTTGGCCAAAATGTTGATTTTTGTATGCTCCATTTTGGGGGTTTTTGGTGTAGATTTCGTGGAGCTCCCATCCTTGTTGGATTTAGTGGAGTTTGGATTGGCTTTGGTTAGAGGCAAGTAAACCTTATAGGTTTTTCATGTACATTGCATTTTTGGTTTCATTTCTTTCATTAAGACATGATTTCCCTTTTGCTTGAACCTATTAATGTATGTTGTGTTTATGTTTTCTTAAGTCATTAGTAAGCTTCCTCTACTTGTGTTATTATTGATGATTCATTTAAGTTCTTAGAATCATGTCGGTTTTGAAAGTTACATGGAATTGTTATAAGAATGCCTTGATGTTTCTCTTTGGAATAAATGGATAAATTTGTGGATGGAATGCTCTTTAATGTGTGTAATGAATCCCTTGGAAAGCATGGAGGCTTGGGGAGTGCAGGTGGTAAATGTGTGGAAGTGAAGAAGGGAGAAAAAGTTGTGAAAATTCTGAACAGAATGCACTGCCCGTGCCTGTCGGTCAGCTGTCGGTCAGACTTCGGTCGACCGACATGTCGACCGACACCAACCGAAATCTGTCGGTTCGAATTCCAGAGAGCAGCATTTCTGTCAGGACATCCCTCGGTTCGCTGTCGGTCAACCGACATGTCGACCGACAACCAACCGAGGATCTGTCGGTTCAATTTCCAGAGAGCAACATTTTCTGTCTGGTCATCTGTCGGTTCACATTCGGTCAACCGAGGATCTGTCGGTTCAATTTCCAGAGAGCAGCAATTCTGGGCTGGGATCTGTCGGTCAAGCCTTCGGTCGACCGACAGATCGCCTCGGTTAACCGACGGTTAACCGAGAGTTGACCGACAGTTACAAAAAGGTACTGTTTTGAAGGATTTTGCAGGAATGAAAACTAGACTTGGTCTTAGACCCTTTTTGTTGACCTTGTGCACTTGAAATTTCCAAAATGTAATATACCTTCGGGGACACCAAGTTTTATTGAATTTCAACATTTGGTTTTCAATTCCACAAGGGTCAAAGATGTGGTCTTAGCCCATGCTTGATAAAGTTATGTTTGAACCCTTGTTTATGATGCTTTATGCACCATCATGTTCTCGTCTGATTTCCAAGTGCAAGTCGTTTTTAAGATGTGTTTCAAGAATCAAAAAGGGAATCATCTATTAAGTTTGTAAGCATTAATGCTATGCTATTTTGCTAGTCTTGTTACGTCGTGCTCGTTAAATGATTTCCCTCTTGTTTTGTCGTGTTTCGATCGCGTATTGCCGTGTTTTGTGCATTCATGATATAAGTGAATTTCACTGAGCTTGGACCGCCCTTTTAGCTTGATCCACTACCTGGGGGTCCTTAAACTCGTGGACTGTCTGCAGACTAGTCGTGTCTTGAATTGACACATCGTGCGTGTTCGTGGTCCGGTTCCGCGGCCGGATACCCCGTCTACCTTGTGTGGCGTGGGATCGTGTTTCTTGTCGTGCTTGTCTTGCGTGCTTGCTCTTGTCATCATGTATGACGGAGAAAGGATGAGCTCATGTGGATTTATCTTTTCATGATACTATATGTATTCGTGCTAGTTTCGTAAGCATTGAAACGTGTATTTAAACCTTGAACTGTTTTAGCATTATTTCAATTATTCATGCCTAAATTGTTTATTTGCCAAACCGTCGTGTTTGATGCTTGTATTTTGGTGTCCAGGTGCCGGTGGTTTCGCGCGTGACGAGGAGTGCCCGGAGGAGGCTGTTGAGCCACCCCCAGCACTCGAGTGGCAGCCCAACGACGTCATCTAGACGCCGGTCGGGATCGTGATTCTCGTTTCACCTAGCTTGGGTTTTGTCGGGTTGTTCTTTTTGGGATTCCATATGTTGTATTGGCCTTTGTTGGCCTCTTGGGGGTTGTGTAACTGGAAGTAAAACACTTTGTCTAAATGTTAAACTTTATTCATGCTAGGAATGCTTTGACGACATTCTCTTTTGATACCTTGTCTCCATATTATATATGTTTCTTGTATCTTATCGTTCAAGATTGTATGAATTGTTTTGCTACACGCTTCCGCATACCCATTCGTGTGAGCTCGACCCGTGTCTTGGGATCCTCACCGCGGAAACCTGTGGGAAAATAAATGAAATTATATCACAACAGTGGCGGCGGTGTGTTTTGAATAATCATGCCGCCGCGGCGCAGTCGCGGGCCCGGGTCCCGGTCCGGGGTCGCGACAGGACTGGTATCAGAGCGGGACTTGTTTCAAGCACTTAAAAGAAACTAGAAAGTCTTAGGAACGTGGCGAGGATTCGTGAGTTCGATAGAATGTTTGTCTAGACAACATGACCAACCCAAATATGTCTATATATGTGCTAACAAATTGTCTTGCAGCATCATGCCTCCACGTAAAGCCCCGAATCACAATGCTTCAGGCAGCAATCAGAATGAGACAGAACCGACTGAAAATCCTACCGCTACTCAGTTCCAACAATTGATGCAGGCCATGTTGGAGCAACAGAGGCAAGCAAACGAAACGCAAGCAAAATTTCAAGAGCAAATGGCTAAGAAAGACGAGGAAATGGCTCAAGTACAGAGGCAACTTCTAGAAGCCCTCCAAAATAGACCTCAGCATCAAGCCCCACCAAATGTGGTGTACCAGAATAGGGCTGATGATGTCAATGTCCTCTTTGAAAGATTTCGGAAGAGGGGACCCAAGGAGTTCTCGGGTCAAGAGGACCCTTTGACGGCTGATGATTGGCTCGCGAACACGGCTAAGATTTTTGACGTTTTCGTTTGCACTGGCAGGGAGAGGGTGAACCTCACAGCTTCTCTATTTTTTGGGCTTGCAGACGATTGGTGGCAGACGGTCAAAGAGCCATACCAGGTCATGGCAGATGAGGTTGCTTGGACAACCTTCAAGACACATTTCACAGACAAGTACGTCCCATCCCATGTTAAGAGACAGAAGGCAATTGAATTCCAACAGTTGAAGCAAGGGAGTATGTCCGTTTTGGAGTACGTTACGAAGTTTGAGAGGCTTGCCAGATATGCTACCGAGCTTATTGACACTGAACAGAAAAAGATAACTAAGTTTTTGGAAGGACTGAATCCCATTCTCAAGAGGGATGTTTCGGGAATAATCCCTCCAGCCACCTTTGATGAAGCAGTCAGTCTGGCATACAAATTTGAGGAGTTTAACAATGAGATAATCCAGGATAGAAAGCAGCACTACCATCAGCAAAACCAAAGACAGCAAGGTGGCAAGAAGCCAAGACAGGAACAGACTCAAGTTAGACAATCTGGTTGTAATCATTGTGGCAAGAATCACCCTACCCACGAATGCCGCAAGGCAACGGGTGCTTGCTTCAGGTGTGGAGGAATGGACCATGCAATCAAGGATTGCCCACACCTTCAGAGTCAAGCCAACAGATATCAGCAGCCAAGGCAGATGCCACCACAGAATCCAGCAGTACCAGTTCAGATGAGGCCACCACCACAACAGCAGCAGCAAGGCAGGCAAGTGCAGAATCAAAATGCTCGTCCACCACAGAACAGAAATAACCAAGGTAGACAGATTCAGCAACAGAATAGGCCACACCAACAAGGACGTGCATACAATATCAACCGTGCTGACGCTGAAGCAGCAGGTGACGTAATAGAAGGTAAACTTCTTGTTTGTGGAGTAGAAGCACAGATCTTATTTGATCCAGGATCCACACACTCCTTTCTATCACCTTTGTTTGCAAAGAAGATTGATGCACAGCATGCAGAATTGGATTATAATTTGACTGTCACTACACCCGTAGGTAGACATGTTGTTTGCACGACCTTTTACCCTAGTTGTCAGGTTTTGTTAGGAGATATCAAATTACCGGCCAACCTCATAATTTTAGACATGCATGATTTTGACATTATCTTAGGCATGGATTGGTTAGAGACCTACCATGCTACCATGGATTGTTTTGGTAAGACCATTACCTTCAGATTGCAAGGGCCACAGACGGAGTTGATGTTTCAGGGAAATAGGAAGAAGTCTTCTAGTGGTTTCATTTCAGCTTTGAAAGCTAATAGATTGGTGAGCAGTGGGTGTGAGGCATTTATAGCGTTTATCACGGAGGATAAACAGTCCCAAGGGGTGGAGGATATCCCCGTAGTGTGTGAATTTCCGGATGTTTTTCCAGATGAAATCCCGGGTTTACCACCAGTTAGAGAAGTTGAGTTTACTATTGAACTCCTTCCAGGGACTGCACCGATCTCAATTGCACCTTATAGGATGGCTCCTGCAGAGTTAGGAGAATTGAAACTTCAGTTGCAAGAAATGTTGAGCAAGGGCTTTATTAGGCCAAGTGTTTCACCGTGGGGAGCGCCAGTTCTTTTTGTGAAGAAGAAGGATGGAAGCCTTAGAATGTGCATCGACTATAGAAGATTGAACCATGTGACCGTCAAGAACAAATACCCTTTGCCAAGGATAGATGAGTTGTTTGACCAATTACAAGGAGCAACACACTTTTCCAAGATAGACTTGAGGTCAGGGTATCATCAGTTGCGGGTTAGAGAGTCTGATGTGGCGAAGACAGCTTTCCGAACGAGATATGGGCATTATGAGTTCTTAGTGATGCCCTTTGGTTTGACAAATGCGCCTGCAGTCTTCATGGCTCTCATGAACAAGGTTTTTGCAGAGTTTCTAGATCACTCTACCGTGGTGTTCATTGATGATGTCCTCGTGTATTCTAAGAGTAAGGAGGAGCATGAAGAGCACTTGAGGACATCGTTGCAGCTTTTGAGAGACCACCAGCTCTATGCGAAGTTGAACAAGTGTGAATTTTGGCTAGAGCAAGTTTCCTTTTTGGGTCACATTATTTCGAGAGAAGGATTAGCAGTTGATCCAGCCAAGATAGAAGCAGTCATCGAGTGGAAGAGACCCAGCAGTGTGACAGAAATTAGAAGCTTTTTGGGGTTAGCAGGATACTATCGGAGATTTGTCCAAGGTTTTTCGTCTATTGCAGCACCATTGACGAAGTTGACCCGGAAAAATGTCCCTTTTGTTTGGACTGATCAGTGTGAAGGCAGCTTTCAGGAGTTGAAGAAGAGGTTAACCACAGCCCCAATCCTCACATTACCATCGGGCAGCGGTGGATTTGTTGTTTTTACGGATGCGTCCAATGTGGGATTAGGTTGTGTATTGATGCAAGATGGCAAGGTGATTGCCTATGGTTCGAGACAGTTGAAGAATCATGAGGTTAATTATGCAACGCATGACTTGGAGTTGGCAGCAGTAGTTTTTGCTTTGAAGATGTGGAGGCACTACCTTTATGGGGAGAAATTCGAAGTTCATTCCGACCACCGAAGTTTGCAATATTTGTTTTCACAGAAGGAATTGAATATGAGACAGAGACGGTGGATGGAGTATATTAAAGATTATGACTTCCCAATCAAGTATCATCCGGGCAAAGTGAACGTTGTGGCAGATGCATTGAGCAGAAAGTCAGCAGTGATGGCTAGTTTGAGAGGAGTTAGTGTTCTCCAACAGTTGGAAGAACTGGGAGTAGAGGTACAACACTTGAGGAGAGGTGTCTTAGTGGCAAATATGACCGTGTCTGAGCCTACCTTCATCCAAAGAATCAAAGATAGTCAGTTGCAAGACCCAGAATTGGCCAAGATTGTAGATCAGATTGCAGAACGTCCAGATTTCAAAATTTCTGATGGAGTGTTGTATTTTCGTGACCGGTTGTGCGTGCCGAATGTTGATGATTTGAAGAATGAAATTATGATTGAAGCTCACCATACTAGATACTCTATACATCCGGGTAGCACGAAGATGTACCATAACTTGAAGAGCAGATTTTGGTGGAATAATATGAAGCGGGAGATAGCAGCTTTTGTATCTCGTTGCTTGACTTGTCAGATGATCAAGGCAGAACATCAGAAGCCTCCTGGGTTGTTACAGCCTTTGGAGATTCCGGAGTGGAAATGGGAGCATATCACTATGGATTTTGTCTCCGGGTTGCCTAATACCAAGAGAGGAAACAATGCAATTTGGGTTATAGTTGATCGTCTTACGAAGTCTGCGCACTTCCTTCCGATGAAGACTGGGAACATGATGCATATGGCACCACTCGCTAGACTATTCATTGACGAAATTGTTAGCAAACATGGTCAGCCCGTCTCCATCACTTCCGACAGAGATAGCAGATTTGTTTCGAGATTTTGGAAATCTCTTCTTGAATCCATGGGGTCCAAACTTCAGTTCAGCACAGCGTATCATCCTCAGACCGATGGTCAGTCAGAGCGGACGATACAGACTCTTGAAGATATGCTACGTGCTTGTGTGTTGGATTTCAAGGTCCAGTGGGATGAGAACCTACCTCTTTGCGAGTTTGCGTACAACAATAGCTACCATTCTAGCATTGGAATGGCACCGTTCGAGGCACTCTATGGTAGGAGGTGCAGAACTCCAGTCTGTTGGGAAGAAGTCGGTGTGCGTAGTTTTCATGGACCGACTATAGTTGGAGAGACAAGCGACAAGGTTAAGCAGATTCAGGACAGATTGAAGACCGCTCGAAGCAGACAGAAAAGTTATGCTGACACTCGCCGGAGAGAATTGCAATTTGAAGTGGGTGACAAAGTGTTCTTGAAAGTCTCACCGGTCAGAGGTACTCTAAGATTTGGAAAGAAAGGAAAATTGTCCAGCAGATACATTGGCCCATATGAGATTTTGAGCAAGATTGGAAATGTCGCTTACAGGCTTGCGTTACCGCCAGAACTCTCAGGGGTACATAATGTCTTTCACGTCTCTATGCTCAAGAAGTATGTTCACAGTCCTTCTCACATTATTCCACACGAGCCTCTTGAGATTCGAGAAGATGCGTCGTATGTGGAGAGACCGGTTAGAATCATCGATACCCGGGAGCATGAGTTGAGAAATCGGACTATCCATTGGGTCAAAGTGCTTTGGGAGAACCACGAGCCAGAAGAAGCCACATGGGAATTGAGAGATCAAGTCCAAAAGAAGTATCCACACCTGTTACCAGAGGTAAGATTGTTTATATTTGGTGGACCAAATATCCTAAGGGGTGGAGGATGTTAGACCCCGACCCAGACCAACGCGATTAGTGCTAATTAAGTGAACGTTTAGTCTTAAGTGAGTCCTAGTACTAGTTGGGTTAGAATGTGATTAGACTTAGTCTGGATTATAGTTTTGGGGATTTTGAGGACGTTTAGTATGAGTCAGACACGCTCAGGGACGCCCTGAGTACACGAGTAAGAATGGGGTTTTGTGCTAGATCTTTGATGTGGATGTGATCTTTATTTCTCTTGAATGGCCTTATTATTTATGGCAACTTTTGTTTTCAAGCTGCATGCATGTGAGGCCCAGAAACCCAAGTTTTGGCCCAATAAGGGCAAATCTGTCTTTTCATGCAAAATCTGGGCACACTTTTCGAAGTCGTGAAACCATGTCAAAAGTATACTTTTCTGAAACTAGATTTTTCGACGATCGTTTTGTTCTTCTTCGTCGATTTCATCCGGGGTCCACAAGACCATGTTTTAAGCGTTTCTAGTTCAGCTAGAGAGGGACCCACCTCCCAACCCATATAAAAGGTCTCTTACTCTCTCTCCTCCATTTTCTTCTTCCAAAAAAATCCTGCAACGGTTGCCCTAGAGTGGAGTGGAGAAGGCAGCCCCCTTCTTGGCCTTTTCTTCCTTGGATCATCTAGCAAGAAGGCTCCGATCTTCGATTCGTTTCCGCCATTCTCTTCCTCTCTTCGCGAGCTTCGATTGGGCACGTTTTAGAGCCAAACCCCTTCTACTATTCATCATCTTCAACCTCCCTTCACCTTGTTCAACGAGCTCAAGGTTAGTGTTCTTCTTTCATTCCTTCTTTTGATGTTCTTAGGCTCACCAAGAGCTTGTTTATCATGATTTCAAACCCATTTTCGAAATGGGGGTTTATGTTGGCCAAAATGTTGATTTTTGTATGCTCCATTTTGGGGGTTTTTGGTGTAGATTTCGTGGAGCTCCCATCCTTGTTGGATTTAGTGGAGTTTGGATTGGCTTTGGTTAGAGGCAAGTAAACCTTATAGGTTTTTCATGTACATTGCATTTTTGGTTTCATTTCTTTCATTAAGACATGATTTCCCTTTTGCTTGAACCTATTAATGTATGTTGTGTTTATGTTTTCTTAAGTCATTAGTAAGCTTCCTCTACTTGTGTTATTATTGATGATTCATTTAAGTTCTTAGAATCATGTCGGTTTTGAAAGTTACATGGAATTGTTATAAGAATGCCTTGATGTTTCTCTTTGGAATAAATGGACAAATTTGTGGATGGAATGCTCTTTAATGTGTGTAATGAATCCCTTGGAAAGCATGGAGGCTTGGGGAGTGCAGGTGGTAAATGTGTGGAAGTGAAGAAGGGAGAAAAAGTTGTGAAAATTCTGAACAGAATGCACTGCCCGTGCCTGTCGGTCAGCTGTCGGTCAGACTTCGGTCGACCGACATGTCGACCGACACCAACCGAAATCTGTCGGTTCGAATTCCAGAGAGCAGCATTTCTGTCAGGACATCCCTCGGTTCGCTGTCGGTCAACCGACATGTCGACCGACAACCAACCGAGGATCTGTCGGTTCAATTTCCAGAGAGCAACATTTTCTGTCTGGTCATCTGTCGGTTCACATTCGGTCAACCGAGGATCTGTCGGTTCAATTTCCAGAGAGCAGCAATTCTGGGCTGGGATCTGTCGGTCAAGCCTTCGGTCGACCGACAGATCGCCTCGGTTAACCGAGAGTTGACCGACAGTTACAAAAAGGTACTGTTTTGAAGGATTTTGCAGGAATGAAAACTAGACTTGGTCTTAGACCCTTTTTGTTGACCTTGTGCACTTGAAATTTCCAAAATGTAATATACCTTCGGGGACACCAAGTTTTATTGAATTTCAACATTTGGTTTTCAATTCCACAAGGGTCAAAGATGTGGTCTTAGCCCATGCTTGATAAAGTTACGTTTGAACCCTTGTTTATGATGCTTTATGCACCATCATGTTCTCGTCTGATTTCCAAGTGCAAGTCGTTTTTAAGATGTGTTTCAAGAATCAAAAAGGGAATCATCTATTAAGTTTGTAAGCATTAATGCTATGCTATTTTGCTAGTCTTGTTACGTCGTGCTCGTTAAATGATTTCCCTCTTGTTTTGTCGTGTTTCGATCGCGTATTGCCGTGTTTTGTGCATTCATGATATAAGTGAATTTCACTGAGCTTGGACCGCCCTTTTAGCTTGATCCACTACCTGGGGGTCCTTAAACTCGTGGACTGTCTGCAGACTAGTCGTGTCTTGAATTGACACATCGTGCGTGTTCGTGGTCCGGTTCCGCGGCCGGATACCCCGTCTACCTTGTGTGGCGTGGGATCGTGTTTCTTGTCGTGCTTGTCTTGCGTGCTTGCTCTTGTCATCATGTATGACGGAGAAAGGATGAGCTCATGTGGATTTATCTTTTCATGATACTATATGTATTCGTGCTAGTTTCGTAAGCATTGAAACGTGTATTTAAACCTTGAACTGTTTTAGCATTATTTCAATTATTCATGCCTAAATTGTTTATTTGCCAAACCGTCGTGTTTGATGCTTGTATTTTGGTGTCCAGGTGCCGGTGGTTTCGCGCGTGACGAGGAGTGCCCGGAGGAGGCTGTTGAGCCACCCCCAGCACTCGAGTGGCAGCCCAACGACGTCATCTAGACGCCGGTCGGGATCGTGATTCTCGTTTCACCTAGCTTGGGTTTTGTCGGGTTGTTCTTTTTGGGATTCCATATGTTGTATTGGCCTTTGTTGGCCTCTTGGGGGTTGTGTAACTGGAAGTAAAACACTTTGTCTAAATGTTAAACTTTATTCATGCTAGGAATGCTTTGACGACATTCTCTTTTGATACCTTGTCTCCATATTATATATGTTTCTTGTATCTTATCGTTCAAGATTGTATGAATTGTTTTGCTACACGCTTCCGCATACCCATTCGTGTGAGCTCGACCCGTGTCTTGGGATCCTCACCGCGGAAACCTGTGGGAAAATAAATGAAATTATATCACAACAGCGGCGACGGTGTGTTTTGAATAATCATGCCGCCGCGGCGCAGTCGCGGGCCCGGGTCCCGGTCCGGGGTCGCGACAGGTTCCGCGGCCGGATACCCCGTCTACCTTGTGTGGCGTGGGATCGTGTTTCTTGTCGTGCTTGTCTTGCGTGCTTGCTCTTGTCATCATGTATGACGGAGAAAGGATGAGCTCATGTGGATTTATCTTTTCATGATATTATATGTATTCGTGCTAGTTTCGTAAGCATTGAAACGTGTATTTAAACTTTGAACTGTTTTAGCATTATTTCAATTATTCATGCCTAAATTGTTTATTTGCCAAACCGTCGTGTTTGATGCTTGTATTTTGGTGTCCAGGTGCCGGTGGTTTCGCGTGTGACGAGGAGTGCCCGGAGGAGGCTGTTGAGCCACCCCCAGCACTCGAGTGGCAGCCCAACGACGTCATCTAGACGCCGGTCGGGATCGTGATTCTCGTTTCACCTAGCTTGGGTTTTGTCGGGTTGTTCTTTTTGGGATTCCATATGTTGTATTGGCCTTTGTTGGCCTCTTGGGGGTTGTGTAACTGGAAGTAAAACACTTTGTCTAAATGTTAAACTTTATTCATGCTAGGAATGCTTTGACGACATTCTCTTTTGATACCTTGTCTCCATATTATATGTGTTTCTTGTATCTTATCGTTCAAGATTGTATGAATTGTTTTGCTACACGCTTCCGCATACCCATTCGTGTGAGCTCGACCCGTGTCTTGGGATCCTCACCGCGGAAACCTGTGGGAAAATAAATGAAATTATATCACAACAGCGGCGGCGGTGTGTTTTGAATAATCATGCCGCCGCGGCGCAGTCGCGGGCCCGGGTCCCGGTCCGGGGTCGCGACATGAATGGTGGCTAGCTGAACCAGTTTCAGTTATATTTCTAGAGAGCTGCAACCTCACGGTTAGCTAGCGGCTAACCGCCGAATGCATCGGCGGCTAACCGCCAGCCAACTGAATTAAGGTGGTCACAATTCCAAAATGCTGCATTTGGTTAGGCTACCCGCGGTCAGCTTGCTGGCTGACCGCAGAATCCATTGGCGGTTAACCGCCAGGTAACCGAATTTCCCAGAATTCTGGGAATAAAGAGAGAGGAAGGGAATCTCCATCCCGTTGGCTTGTGAACCCTTTTTTAGAGCAATGGGCACTGTTCACTTAGGGATATGTTTGGAGCAGAGATGAAACGTTTGTTGGAAGCCTGTTTGAGAGAGAAACCACATCACAAAAATCCGTTGAAGTGTCGAAATTACTAAGGTGTGTAAGGAGCCCGAAATGTCTCCAAACTTAAGGAGTACCAAGTCTATATTGAAATCAACATACAAGATCCCTATTCACCTTGAGTTACCTCGAATCCCGATATTAGTCCTGAGATTTCGAAAGCTCAGTTTCATGTTGTTTACCCGTCTGAAATACACAATTTGTGACTTGTCATCCCCGAAAGTGTTGAAATTACACTAGTATTTTCTAGCCCCGGCGTGCATTACTTGATATCGAAAGGATACTTGTGCCTTGAGCACCCCTGTCTTGCCCGGTTACATACTCGCACTTGATGTATCTTGTACATGTCTTGATTTTTACTATTTGACCTATGAGTTGGCACCACTAAGCTTGGATAACCTTGTCAGTCTGATCCACTGACTTGGAGATCCCCCACTTGTCCCGCCAACTGCAGTTTGGATCCTGCTACCCGGTTATTACCGTGGTCTTGTCCCGATACCACGGATTGCTACCGTGGTTCCTGATGCCCGGCTCGCTACCGTGGTCACGTCCCGTATATTATATATGTATATGTAAATTTCGTTTTACCTCCTCACTTCGGTGACGGAGGTCAACGCCTTGATATGCTTACTCTTGTCACTTCGATGATAGAGGACTTAGCTTCATGTGGTTGTCACCTTGCTTGTTTTCCCGATTCCTTGGATACCTGTACATGTTTTATACTGCATATATGTTTTTAGTAAATGATTCATTTCCTTTATGAAAGTTATTGCTTAAATAGGTTTAAATGTCTTCCAAGGTAAATGTATTTATTTTAGTATTGTGATATCTTTTCACCCACCTGCCAAACCGTCGTGTTTGACCCACTCTTTGGTACTCAGGTCCCATTGTTGGTTATCCCGAGGAGGAGCACGAAGAGGTGGTTGGCGAACCGCAACGCCTAGTTGAGTGGCATGCCGATGATGTTGTCTAAACATCCGGTTGCCCGAGACGCGTAACATCTTGAGGGTTGTGATTAACCATTCTTTTGGGTTTATATTTTGTTGTTGTATTGGCCTTTGTTGGCCTCTATTTTTAGGAATGTAATTAAATGATCTTTGTATAAACTTTAACTATATTCTTGGGAAATGCTAATGATCATTGCTCATTCTGATACTTGTTATTCAATTGTAATAAGTCTTATTAATATGGAAATGAATTACATACTTGATTTGCTACACGCTTCCGCACTTAAACAAAAGCATTGTGTTGTTGAGATATCCTCACCGCGGACACCTGTGGGAAATCACGTCCACGGGTAGTACCACATTCTATGTTGACCGGTGTACGCATTGACAATAACCATACTAATTATTCGTATTATCATATCATTATCCATTAAAGAGTCTCGATCCCGGATTGGGCCTGTAATCCTGTCCGGGGTCGGGATACCCATGGGGTGCACAGCTTGGCCACTAAATCTGAATAGAGGTATCAAGGTCAGCTTTAGATTTGAGTGCTTTATGCCTAGCCTATCAAATAGCTCGGCATACATTATTTCCGAGGAGCTTCCCGGATCTATGAGCATTCTTTGTACATCATACCCCTATACTTGTAAAGTTAGTACTAGGGCATCGGTGTGGGGCTGAACCACATCTCCCAAGTCTTCATCGAAGAACAAAATCTCCGCCTTCCCTTGCCCAGATTTATTTACTAAGCCCGACTCGGCACTCATCTGATACACCTCTTTCAAGTGTGCGGCCATCTTTCTTTGGGTTCTAACAGATTGGGTCATCATCTCTGCCGGATTAATCACCCCATGTACCACATCTATCACCCCAACAGGTCCGCCATCCTCAACTACATTTCTTACCTCCTTTCAATCCGAGCTTTCCTGACCCCTTTTGGTGCATGTATCCTCCATATATATATTTCAGGCATCCTTCCTTCACTAGGTCTTCCAGATGTTGTTTAAACATCTAGCAATTCTATGTTAAATGGCCATTCTCCTAGTGGCAAGAGCACCAGAGGTTGGGATTCCGGCATCTGGGGTCGCTCACCATCTTTGAAGGCCCTTTGAAGTACGGCTAGTCTTTGATCTGGTTTAGGATCCTGTAGATTGGATCCTTGAAAATCATGAACACCCCTTCAAAGGCTACTCTTGTGGCTCGGCACGACCCGTGCTTTTATCTGAGACTTCACCGAACTCCCTTATTCGCTTCCTCCTGGACCCCTCTTCAATCGGATGAGTCCACCTTGGCTTAGGTGCTCCCATGTTTTCTTCCAATTTTATGAACTTCTCAATCCGCTCCATCAGCTCCCATTGTGTGGTCAGGGATCTCTTCATCAGTAATTGGCGAAGTTGACTCTCCTTCGACAGCCCGAGTTTGAAGGTCGCCACTGCTACCTGCTCGTTACTCCCTTCCACCTCATTATAAAGGCGCCAGTAACGAGCGCTGAACTCCTTCAGGCTCTCCAAGCTTTGCTTTTTCAGAGACAGCAATGTCCCAGTGTCCTTTGGCTGCTTAGAATTTGTTATGAATCGGGTAACAAAAGACCCAGCAAGCTCCCAAAAGCTGCTGATCGACCTCGACTTTTAGTGGGAGAACCACTTCAAGGCCAGGTCTCCCAAACTCAAAGGGAAAACCTTACACATCAGAGGCTCGTTCCCTACCCACAATGCCATGGAATGCTAACTAGTAATGCTAGACATGGTAGGCGGGATCAGAGATTCCATCATATATTCTTAGCTTGGGGATTGAGAACCGCCTAGGAGGATCCGCCTTTTTAATTCCCTCCGAGAACGGAGACTCAGAATTTTGAGTGTTTCCGAGGAACCTTGCTCGGATCGGAGCCTCTTGAGTGGGCTTCTGATTTGCCAGCGCCTTTTCTATAAGGGCTTGTATATCTTCCTCGACAAATGTTTACGGGGATGTTTTCCTCCTCAGGGTTCTTCCATCCTTCATGCATTGTGCTTGGACTTCGGCTTTTCCTTCCCTCTGGGGTCGGGAACTCGACATCCTACTTCCTTCGTCGCCTATTCTGGCCTCAGCTTGGCAGTTGATTTTTTTCCTGTTGTTGCTTAACTCCCTCAGTAAGGTCTTGAACAGCATCTCTATAGGTCTGTTCCAGCCAGGCATACGTGTCCTGTGGCGAGACACGCATTGAGAAGCCCTAGCTCTACCTCTGGTGTGTCTTCCCTTGTAATTTGTCCACGGAAGGTGAGATTATCTCGTGGCTTAGGCCGGCGTGGTAACCTCTGATCGGACCCATCCTTTCCTGTCTACAAAAGGGATGGTCCGGTTGCTTTTCGTGCATGGGACATATTCAAAATCTGCCCAATCAAAGCGGTTGATCAAAGGATCTTTTCCCAACTGTTCTCGTCGTCCTCTGACCTGGGCTTTCCCCTGAGGCGAAGGTCGTCCAGTCTGAGGCTGCAATCCTAGATTCTATTCTTGATCTGCCATTTTTCCCAGCAAAAAGAAGCTTCAATGGGTTTCTTTCCTCCTTCGCTCCCCACAGACAGCGCTAACTGTAAGATCAGTTTTTGCATGGGCCGAAGATGGATAGGTCACCTCAGCTGGTTGATGCGATGTCTGACTTCCCTCTTCTGTCTCGCGCAGTGTCTCTGGATAGGCCGCATGTTCAAAGACGAACACAATGAAAGCCCGATTGGATGGTCCGACTGAGGTCCCTCCGATGCTCAAGTCAGCAATGGAATTTGGGGGATTTTCTATATCAATTGTCGCGACCCCGGACAAGGCCCGCGGGCATAATCCGGGATCTGGACGATGTCTAAATGATTATGGATATGCCAATGATGATGCCATACCAACTGCATTGTTTATATTGGCAAGTACGTACACGAATTTAAAAAGAACATAATCCCATCCGTGCACACGATTTCTCACAGGTGTCCGCGGTGAGGATATCACACCCAACATAACATTTTCATTCAAGTGCGAAAGCATGTAGCAAATCGAAAATGTAGCAAATCGAAAATATAATTCATTTCCATCAAACAAGACTGAGAATGTAAAGATATACAATATGTTGTCAACGTGAGCAATGATCATGATAGCATTTCCCAAAAAGATAAACTTAAAAGTTTATATAAAAGATCAGTTAGTTAATCACTCCCCAAAATAAAAGCCAACAAAGGCCAGTACATCCAATAAAATCCCAAAAATAGGTTAACTACAATCCCAAAATGTGTCGTATCTCAAGGCCCGACCGAATGTCTAAACAACATCGTCACCTTGCCACTCTCCTAAACATTGAGGCTCTCCGGCCGCCTCCTAAGCTCCTCCTCGGGATAACCGGCATCTGGACCTGAGTACCAAAGAATGGGTCAAACACGACGGTCTGACAAAGGTGGGTGCAAAGATGTAACAAGATAATAATAATTTGATTTACCTTAGAAAACATAGAAATCTGTTTAAACAATATTTTTCATGAAAGAAGTACATCACTTATTAGAAAGCACATAAACAATATGAAAACATGTAAATGTACTAAAGATTAGGGAACTAGCAAGATGGCAACCACACAACGCTAAATCATTTATCATCGAAGTGATAAGAGCACATCGGGGCGTTAATCTCTGACACAAGAGGTGATGAGATTCAATGAAATATATATACATATAACTATACGGGACAGGACCACGGTAGCGAACCGAGTATCAGGACGGCACGGGATTCAGACTATAGCTGGCGAGATGGGAGGGGGGCCTCCAAGTCAGTGGATCAGGCCGACAAGGTAGTCCAAGCTGAGTGGTGCCAACTTATAGGTCATATGAAAGAAATCGGGACATGTACAAATATACATATGATGTAAACACATAAACAGGTGGGATGGGGTGCCTATAGGCACAAATGTCACTTTATTATCGGGCAATGAATAACCGAGCTAGTAAAATGCTAAAATACAATTTCAGTATTTTCCGAGCATGACTAATCATGTAGCATAAATTTTTTAGAAGCATAAATATATAATAGTTCGGGTAAAATAGAACATAACTGCATTTCCAAAATTTTCGGGCCAAGAATTGAGGGTTCAAGATTACACTAATGTCAATAGGGGTCCCATATGTCAGTTTCGATATGAACTAGGTACTCATTGAGTTTTGGAGACGTTCCAAGCTCCCTATGCACCTTGGTCAGTTCAATAACCCTCAAGGGATCTCCGTGGTGGGTTTCTTTCTCAAACAAGTTCCATATATTGCCTCATAAATCTCCCCATCACAATGGGACTCCCAATAACCCTCATCCAAACATTTAAACATCATACCCAGGCCTCCAACACAACCCCAGGTCAACAGTGCACATGGCTCGAGCGGACCAAAAGTTCGCTCGAGCCATGGGCTCTCTAGAAGGGTTGGCTCGAGCGGACCTGCCCAGATCAGGTTGGCTCAAATGAACTGTCAAGTTGGCTCAGGCAGAGAGCCAACTGCCATCTAGATGGGGTTCACTGACAATTCGCTCGAGTGAACTGTCACAGAAACCTGCAGAAATATAGTTTCGGGCTCCTTCTTTTCTTCTCTTGTAAATCTGTTTAAACCCCCATTCCTTCACATATTAGAGGGCATATAAACACCTCTAAACCACGCTCAATCCACCATCAAAATCTCCCACCAAATATCCCCAATCACTCCCTTTCCATCCAACCTTCAATCACATGAGAGAGCCCATCTTATATGAAATCCATTTGCAACTTTGACAACATAAATACATACATTTCCAAAGATATACATAAGGAAGAAGTTAAGTCATCAATATGCATTTTTAAGAGTAATAGAAAACATAGTAAGAAGAATAGATAAAACACATATAGAATCACCAAGAACAATTTGTGTAAATCAGGAGTTTTCCATAAAATATTTAAATATTCCAAACTCATCTATTCATCCACTTGCCTTAGGTCTCAAACAAGCTAAGAAGGCTTCTAATCTCCCTCCCAAGCCAAAGACCACAAAGCTACACAAAACCCCCAAAACAAGAACTCATTTAGAACCCTAAATGTCAAAACCATGAATGGGGAAGAGAAAGCTTGAAATGATGGAGATGTAGTTTCTTAAAAGTTAGAATGACACAAATCTAGGAGATAAGGGTGATGGCTTACTTGCAAGGTCTTCAAATGGACAAGAATAGCTCAAAGGAAGCTTCAATGTGGCTGGTTTTCACTTCTAATGATATCCAAGGCAAGCTCTCATGGAAAGGAAGAAGATAATGACATGCATTTCTCCATTGTCAAGGGTTTGGTAGTGAAAAAGAGATGAAGAAACAAGAAGAAGGGAGAAGAAGCACACTCTAAGGCTACACGCCACTTTTCCCATGTTTTTACTGTTGGAAGTAGGTGGGCCTCGTGGATAGATTTTCAAAACTTTTGACCCACTTAAATCAAGGATCAAGTACCCATAAGGCCAAAAACTCAATCCAGGATCCATGTCCTCAATCTCAGCCATCATTATCAGTAAATAAACCTATCAAGAAGATATAACAGCAACCAACAAACATCCATAAAATCGACAACATGCAATGAAGTAGATTATACCTTTGGAGCTTGGTTGTGCTCTAATGGAGAAGTTGCGTCTTTCTTTAATGATGAAACTCTTTCACTTGTCAAATAAGAATCTACAACACCTCTTAGCCTTCCACGCTATGACCCGAATCAGATCTTTTTTCTCAAGAAGATTGGTGGAATCTCTAAGAGAAAAAAAAAACCAACTCAAAACTCCTAGGAACTAGAAGAGGAAGAGAGGAGAGAGCAGTGCAACAATTGCACAAAAACAGGCTGGACGTTTTTTACTCCAATAGATGGACGTCCATGAGGGGTTTTATTCCCTTTTATAACCTTTCAATGCTCCTATTTTCTTAATTGAAATAGAAGTCTCACTTCCACAACAATTAGTAAGTATACTATTACCACTATTAGAAGTCCTACTCCAAATAGAAATAGTAACTTTCTAATTCCGTCCTTTTAGAGTTCAAGTAGGATTAGTATCTTTCTAATAACTTGGGCTAGCGTGGGGACCACAAGGGATTCCATAGAAAGCTGGCTCCAACTGGGACACGCGACCCCACATCTCATGTGCAATCCGGACCCACAGTCAATTACAAATAACACCACTATATAGATGCAATTGCACTCCAGTCTTAGGAATAAATTACAATGAAGACCTTAAACTTCCTAATTACCACAAGTAGGCCCCTCTATCAATATCCATGGATCAATTGGAATAAATTTGTCTCTTCCAATCTTAGTTCCACATCTTATTATCCTTGAGCCCTAATTAATCATTGTGATCATCAGTACCATCTAATTAACTCTTAATCGAGATGGATGCGCACTTACTAATGACAAATCCATTAATTGGCACAAGGGGATAATAGAGATAGATTCCATCTTGATCATTCAATGTTCCTACAGTCCTACTACCACATACCCAAGATACCGAGGTGTTGACCTACAGTTGGCCTCACTCATTGGTGACTCAAAGCAAATGAATAGATAGAAACTTGAGTTCATCAATGTCTCAGGATTGAGAGCCTATTGCTAGGGAATTATGAGAGCATACCTTATTATTGAGACGGAATTCCATAAGGTGCCTCTCATGGTCCTTCAATACATCCAATGTACCAGCACCATGATCCAAAATCTTATATTTTGATGATCGAGACAAATCACACTATCTCATAGTGATCAAAGTGCTGCAACCTTATCAGATGAGATGCCCAGTCTCATCACTGGTTGTGAAGATATTTAAGTATATGATTTGTGACGTATGTCTCCCGTGTGTAGATCTCATCCATACACATATATCACATCTAATATACTAATGGGACACGGTTCAACTCATGAACCATTATGTCATATGTATTGGTCATGTGCATGAAGTAATAAAATAACATTCATCTCATGAAAGTAAAGCATGATTTTATTGATAAATAAAGAAATTAATCAATTTATCACATCAACTGATGGATTGAGTCCATACAATCTAACATTTACGCCAAGAAAAGAAGAGGAGGGGAATGAGTTCTCTTTTTATAGCAAATGATGGTGGAGCTCCACTACTAGCAATCCTTGTCGGGCTAAAACATGCTTTTCGGGACCTCAGATGCGTTCAACGACGAAGGGAAAAATAATCATCGAAAAATCTAGTTTCTAAAAAGTATAAATTTCGAGGGTTTTGGAGATATCGAATTTTGGGTCCAAATTTGGGGTAAAAAAAACTGTTTGGCCTTTGCAGTTGTAAAAGTCGGGTTTCGGGGTCTCGAATGGGAATGAAGTCAACACAAAATTATAGAGATTAATAAGATAACTCAAACAGAGTCAAAACACTAATCATCGGAATCTTGAATAATGCCCATGTACACGTAAAGTCATTAGAATGACCCCGCAAAGGGCCCCACTACATCAAGAAGGCACTCAAAACTCCCCAAAACTATTTAAAAGCTATTCCAATCCTAACTTAACCAAAATCCACTAATCTCACTTAGAACTAACACACGGATAATTAATGCTAATCGTAGTCACTCGGGTCGGGGTCTTACATCAATTAGGTTAGAATCTTCGCATACCTCATCATCAGATCCAGATTCGGACCTGGGCTTAAGCCCAGGAAGCCGCCGCTTTAGGCCCCCAATTTTTGTCCATTTTGGGGGGCCCTAAATTTCTTTAGCCCATATAATATATAGGTCTGTAAAAAATAAAAGACTGCCCAAGACATGAGAAATGGCCTAATTTCTAGACAGCCCATTACAGAAGGGCCCTAAATTAATGATTTTGTGTTATATTTAAAAGTAAAAAAATGGAAAAAAGAGTATGAAACTTTGGAAATTGGAAAAGATTAGGTTGGCTATTATAGAGTAGTTTTGGATGCCGATTCACTTTCGACTTTGGAGATCAAATACACCCCGTCTCTCTCTCTCTCTCTCTCTCTCTCTCTCTCTCTCTCTCTCTCTCTCTCTCTCTCCCCCTTATTCACAATAAAAAATGGGTCTCCTTATTCCCAATTAAAATTGGGTTTTTGGACTGCAAAACCGTTTTCGACTTTCCATTTATGTGTTTCACCGCTTTGTGCCGGCGAGCCGGAAAGAGAATCAGGTGATTGAACATTCTCTCCTTTCCAAGTTTCAAGGAATATTTTAAAAATGAGCCATTATATTTTTTTTATCTGTTCTTTTAATCTTTTTGACTTTTAAGGGGACAAGACTATTTATCAACATATTTTTTTTGTTATATAAAAATTTGTTGTATACATAAACTCAATATAAAAATAAAAGGATAAGAAAAGGTACCACTAAGTTTAACTACAATATCAATTGAATCAAATGATCTTTCGCTTATTATGAAGAAAAAAATTAGTTGATCATCACATTATGAAAATACAAATAATTTGTAGATGGGTTATTTGGCAAATTTGTTGATTGTTGTTTATTTGATTTAATGATTTACAGATGCTCTTATGGTGTTGATTGAGTTATTGATGCTAGCCTAGCACTCTATTGTTTCGCAACCTCGGTAATTTTACCTGAATTTGAAGCTTTTGAATTTGGATCGATCGTTGGTTCTTGAGTTCTGCATTAGATTGTTTCCTAGAATCATGCATCCTAGAAAGTACCTCTCAGGGTCTGAAAAAAGAAAAAAAATGAAAAGTTGATGCACTTATTCAATCTCAATCAAGAGCTCTTGATAAGTTTGTTGTTGCTAAGAAACAAACAGATGATTCAGTTCTAGTTGAAAATTTTGAGGATGAAGAATTTATAGATTCAGTAAATGAAGAGCATGAAAAGACACTTGAGGATGAAATTAATAAGTGGATTAATGAAAATGACAATGAGAATGATGGTAGTCAACATGAAGACCAAAATGTAGAATTTCAACCTTCAAATGTTGATGATCTGAGTAATTTGGATAAGATGGATTAGAATTTACGAGACTTTTTAGTAGAAAGGGGTCCTAAAAGAAGAGTTGACGATGTCAATTATCCTAAAGATGATCTTAATAGACACTTCTCTTCCACACACTACATCCAGCATTTATCCAATGGAGAGAAACATGATAGAAAGTGGCTTGTATATTCGGATGTTTTGGATAAAGTATTTTGTTGTAAGTTGTTTAAGGAAGAGGGGAACAAGACTTTATTGGCTAATGATGGACTTGGAGATTGGAGAAATATTGGTAAAAGGTTAAAAAGTCATGAAAGTAGTAATGAGCATCTCATGTGCATGAGTAAATGGATTGAATTAGATATGAGATTGCACAAGAATGAAACCATTGATAAAAGCATGCCAAGAACAAATCATTAGAGAGAAAGAATATTGGAAAAGGGTGTTGCGAAGGATAATGGCAGTGGTGAAAACACTTGTAAAAAATAATTTAGCTTTTCATGGGGACAATGAGAAGATTTATCAAGAGAAGAATGGAATTTTTTTAAGCATAATTGAAATGATTGCCGAATTTGATCCAACAATGCAAGAGCACCTTCGGCGAATTGAAAGTAGTGAAGTTTATTTCCATTATCTTAGCCACAAAATTCAAAATGAATTGATACAATTGTTAGCGTGTGAGATTAAAAATGCAATCATTGCAAGAATCAAATAAGCAAAATATTTCTCGATTATACTTGATTGTACTCCGGATGTAAGCCATGAAGAACAAATGTCTCTTGTGATTCGTTGTGTGGATGTTTCAACAAGTCCAATAAAGGTGGAAGAATTCTTTTTAGAATTTTTAAAGGTGGAAGATACAACGGGGTTAAAGCTTTTCAATGTACTTCAAGAAGCGTTGAGTACTCTTGAACTTGATTTTGATAAGATAAGAGGACAAGGATATGACAATGGATCTAATATGAAAGGAAAACACAAGGGTGTACAAAATAGGGTACTCAACATAAATCCTAGAGCATTCTATGCACCTTGTGGTTGTCATAGTCTTAACATTGCACTTTGCGATATGGCTAACTCTTGTCGTAAGGCTACATCTTTCTTTGAAGTGGTACAACGAATATACTTGTTGTTTTCATCTTCACCAAAGAGGTGGAAAGTGTTGAAAGATAATGTAGAAGGTCTCATGGTCAAGCCATTGTCGGAAAGACGTTGGGAAAGTCGTGTGGAAAGTGTTATAGTTATAAAATACCAAGCCCCACAAATAAGAGTTGCTTTAGTTGAATTGGCCCACACTACTGCAGATCCGAAAACAAAGAATGATGCGGAGTCCTTAGCAGAACATGGAATTGGCAATTTTGAGTTTTTAGTTGGCATGATTATTTGGCACAATATATTATTTGTTGTTAATTCCGTTAGCAAGGTTTTTCAAAACGAAGACATGCATATAGATGTTGCTGTTGATCAGTTGAAATGGCTTATTGCATTTATTGAACAGTATATAGAAACTGGATTTGAAGAGGCCATGATTGAAGCTAAAGAGGTTGCAGCTAGAATAAATGTTGAGCCGGCATTTCAAGAAAAATGAATTATATATATAAAGAAGCATTTTGATAAGAACAATAGTGAAGAGGTGACATAGTTGGCTGAAGAATCTTTTAGAGTAAAGTATTTCTTATATATTATAGATCAACCTCTTTCATCACTTCAAAGCCGGTTCGAACAGTTTCAAGTATATGAGAAAACTTTTGGTTTTTTGTTTGATTTGAAGGATTTAAATGCTACCAATGATGAAGCTTTGATGTCCTATTGTGCTAATCTTGAAACTTTTTTAAGCAAGGATGCGCTTTCTGATATCGATGGGAGAGACTTATTTTTAGAATTGAAAGTGTTGAAAGAAGTTTTGCCAAAAGAAACAACAAAGCCAATTGATGTGCTCAATTATTTGAAGGTGATGGATGGTTGTTTTCCCAATACATGGATTGCATACAGAATATTGCTAACTATACCAGTTACAGTTGCCTCTAGGGAAAGAAGTTTTTCAAAGTTAAAGTTGATCAAGTCTTACCTTCGGTCAACCATGTCACGGGAAAGATTAAATGGATTAGCTATGTTGTCAATTGAGAAGGCCATGGTTGATAAGATTGATTACGCAGCTTTGATTAGTACATTTGTAGCAAAATATGCTAGAAGAGTAGTGTTTAAATGAATTTGAAGTGATGTAATGACTATTGATTTTTCTATATATATGTTTTGAATTTTGGTAATGATTAATTTATGACCCATTTTTTTAAGCTAATTTTCGTATACAATATATAAGGGGGGCCCCTTTGAAATCTTCACTTTAGGCCCCAAAAATCTCAGGGCCGGCACTGATCAAATCCTTTCATCCTCTTATGCCATCTCTCCCTAGATTTCCACCCCCTCCCAGCACACATTCCCACCTTCTTCATCGTGGTAATTGGTAACTGTCGGGCTGCTGAGTCGTGAGACGTTTCTCCCCCAATCTAGGTCTTCATTCTTCTCTCTCGGCCGGCTGTTCCAGGCTCCTTCGAATTATCCTCTCCTCTGGGTCGGGTTGGCATGTCAGGTCAAGTTCGTCTCAACCTAAGCCCAACCCAAGGTGTATTTCAAATTTCCCACCACAGTAGCAAAAGAAGGCATCAACGGGCTTATAAGAGGGGCAGCAGCTGGCTGCAAGAGAGGCAGCAGCTTGTTGGACTGTGCAGGTGGCTGGGGGCAACAATTGCAGGTGGAGGAACTGCAGTGCAGGTTTCAAGTTGAAACAAGTGCTGTGTGGGTGCTAAGATGAGGGCTGCTGCAGGTTTGGAAATGCAACTAAGAAGGGGGCTATTGCAGGTCTAGAAGTGCAGCTGGGGAGGAGTTGTTGCAGGTCTAGAAAGAGGGGGTGTTGCTGCTGGTTTCAGGTAGGAACAAGGACAGTGCCAACTGAATAAGAAGAAAGGAGGAAGAAGAAGAAGCTAGCTGGCTGCAGGGGAGCTGGCCGCTGGCTGTGCAGGGGGTGGCCAAGATTTGTGCAGTTGCAATGGTGTAGCTGAGAGCTGTGTAGGGAGAGTAATGGCTGATAGCTAAGGCAAGGGATCCGTTGCAGGGGGAGAGTGACCAAGAGTTGAGTGCAAGGAAGAAGGGTTATGGTTGGCTGCTGCAGGGGCAAGAATGGGCGGCGGCAGCAGTTGTAGGGGTCGCCGAGAGTTACAAGTGGACTGGCCGGGTAGGGGGAGGAAGTGAAGTGATAATTGGTCACGGGAATAGTTGCAAGGGCTGGGAAGAAGAGCGACCGCTGGTTCAGGGCAAGTGGGGAGTAGCTGCTGGGAAGAAGAATAAGTGCGGGGGTGACCGCTGGCTTGAAGAGGCAGCAAGTGGCCGCTAGGTGCAGAGTGTTGGAAGTAGGTGGGCCTCGTGGGCAGATTTTCAAAACTTTTGACCCACTTGACTCAGGGATCAAGTACCCATAAGGCCAAACACTATATCTAGAATGCATAACCCTCAATCTCATGATCATGCACAGTAAAAATTATATCCAAAAGATAGAAACAAGTAGCACTAAACATTCATAATGATCCACAACATGCAAGGAGTAGACCATACCTTTGGAGCCTGGTAGTGCTCTAATGGAGAACTTGATAACTTTCTATCACGACCCCGGACCGTGTCCCAACGGTCCAATCCGGGATCGGGACTAATTGAGTAATAACAATGGTGATAAGAGTATGTTTGGTGTCACGACGTACACAGGTGAATAAAGAACATACATTACCCGTGCACGTGATTTCCCACAGGAGTCCGTGGTGAGGATTTCACAACAACATTAAACATTTTATAATTGCGGAAGCGTATGGCAAATCATGCATATAAATCATTTCCATAAAACATAAGACTGGTTGCATTTAAGTATCAAGTATCAGAATGAGCAATGTTCTAAAGCTTAACCCAAGAGTATTGTTAAAGTTTAAACAAATGTCTCTTAGTTACATTTCCCAAAATTAGAGGCCAACAAAGGCCAATATGAACAAAACAATGTCCACCAACGTATCAATAAAAGACACCCTCAAAACGTTTCGCATCTCTCGAGACGGCCGGATGTTTAAACAACATCATCGGCACGCCACTCCACTAACGCTGCGGTTTTCCGACCGCCTCCTCATGCTTCTCCTCGGGAAAGTCAACATCGGGACCTGAGTACCAAAAGTGGGTCAAACACGACAGTTTGGCAGGCGGGTAAAAAGATACAATAATAAATGAAATTACCTTTGAAAGCATTTAAATCTGTATACATGACAATCTTCATGAAAAGATAATTCATTTAATCAAAAACATGCATGTACTGAAAAACAAGTAAAGGTACCAAAGAAACAGGAATAACAAGATGGCATCCACAAGAAGCTAAATCCTCTATCACCGAAGTGACAAGAGTCTATCGAGGTGTTGATCTCTACATAGGTAATAATACGGGACAGGACCACGGTAGCAAGCCGGGTATCGGGACGGGATCACGGTTAATAAACCGGGTATCGGGATCCAAACTGCAGCTGGCGGGACGGGAGGGGAATCTCCAAGTCAGTGGATCAGACTGACAAGGTTATCCAAGCTTAGTGGTGCCGACGCATGGGTCACAAGCGGGAAAACAAAACAAATACGTATAACGAGACGGGGTGCTCATAAGTACAAAGCATAACTATATCGATCGGGCATGTAAGGGCTAGCAACAATGCTAAAGACATGAATTTCAATACTGTCGGGCAAGTCTAGTCATAAAACACGAGATTTAAAATGTACAAGTGAAATTCGGTTCGAATTAAAGCATGAATGGATTTCTCATATTCTCCGGGCCGAGTGTTGAAAATCCAAGATTTGAATCAATGTAAATAGGGTTCCGTATGTCGAATTTGATATGCATTTGGTACTTTTTAAGAATTGATAACATGCCGGGACCTTATATACATTGACATGTCTATAAGACCTAAACAACAACATGATAAAGGGATTTCTTCTTCAATATAGTTCCACACTTTCTTTAAAAGAAATCTTTTAGAATTGTAATTTCGGTCAACCCTCGGTTGGCTTGTCGGTCGACCGACAAGCTGACCGACGGCTAGCCGAGTTCAGAAATGGGGAGAAAACAGCTCTCTGGAATTGGGACCGAGAGGATGTCGGTCGAGTGTCGGTTGGGTATCGGTTGACCGACACCTAGGCATCAGAAACTGCAGAAAAATGCAGCTCTCTGGAAATGGAGCCGACGGTTCTGTCGGTTGCTGTCGGTCGACCGACGTCGAGTTGACGGTCAATCGACAGCAGACCTGCAGAACTCCTGATTGAATGCAGCTCGCTGTTATTTGAGCCGACAGGTTGTCGGTTGGCTTTCGGTCGACCGACATGGGATGTCGGTCGGCCGACAGCTAACTGACAACAAACCGACGCTGCACAGTCAGTTCCGTTTCAAGTCAGATTTTCTGGTGTCTTTCTTCCCTTATTCACATACAACCTGGGCACCCTTCTTTGTACACTTTGAGGGTTTCAAAACCTCATTCAAGCCCATTTAATCTACCAATACAACACTCCAATCCTTTCCTTCCCATCCACATCCCACCTCATCCATTCTTCCATCAAATCCCTCCATTCCATTCACATTCAACTAAAAGAAATCCATTCCAATCATAAATTAAGATTTCAATCAAAAGGGCTATGACATTTTCAATATGAATAAGAAAGGAATGGACCAACATTATGCATTTCCAAATCAATGTGAATAATAAAGAAACATGAATAGTGATAATGTGAAACATCAATGTATGAAATAGGAAAACCACATTTCTCATAAAACATGTAAATATCAAATCATCCACTTACCTTAGGTCTTCTAACAAGCAAATCCAAGCTCTAAACCAAATTTCCAAGCCAAGATCCAAGCTACAAGCAAAACCCCCAAAACAAACCCTAAAATGGGTCAAACCAAGAAACAAGAAGAAGAAACTCACAATAATAAAAATGGAGCTCCTCTATGACTAGGAAAGTACAAATCTAAGAGATTAAGAGGGAAAACTTACTAGGAAACTCCTCAAATGAGCAAGACTAGTTCAAAGAAGATCTTAGAATGGAGGTCTCCCTTCAAAAGTTGTATCAATGGAGAGCTCTTGTGAAGAGGATGAAGATGGTAAGGTCCAATTTTGGTTTAGCAATGGTTTAGTGGTGCTATGAGATGGAGAAAGCAAGAAAGAAATGGAGGAAACTCATGGCTGCTGGGATTCATCTCTTAGAACATTAATTAGGGCAAGGAAGAAGAGAAGAGAAGAAGGGTCCTCTTTATATATCAAAGGTGAAGTGGGTCCCACAACTTAAAGTACTAGTCGGGCTAAAAACATGCATTTTGGGACCTCAAATGGATTCGACGAAGAAGGCAAAGTTTGTTAACAAAATTTCTAGTTTCCAAAAAGTATATATTTCGCGGGTTTCGGGGACATCAAATTTTGGGTACAGATTTCATGTAAAAAGATTGTTTTGCCCTCAAAGCTAGGAAAAATCGGGTTTCAGGGTTCTGGACGGGTACGGGATCAACATGAAAGTTGTAGGGATTGACGAGACGAGTAAAACATGATACGAACATAATCACAAGAATCTCGAATAATCCCCAAAGTAAATTCAAGACTAATAAAAAGGAACCCCCAAAGGGTCCCACTAAGCACAAGACACATAGAACTCCCAAAAAGTTATAAAATAGATATTCTAATCCAAGCTAGTCAAATTCTAATCAACACGCTTAGCACTAACACTAACTTAATTAGTACTAATCGAGTCACTCGGGTCGGGGTCTTACACTTTCTTTGACGTAGAACTCTTCTACAAAATAAAATCAGAATCTCCAACACCTCTTAGCCTTCCACGCTATGACCCGAATCAGATCTCTTTTCTCAATGAAGATGGGTGGAATCTCCAAGAGAAAACCTAACTCGAAACTCCAAGCAACTATAAGAGGAATAGAGGAGAGAGATGAGCAACAATTGCACACAAAAGGGGCTGGACGTTTTTTCCAAATTGATGGACGTCCAAGAGGGGTTAATTCCCTTTTATAATCTTTCAATGCTCCTCTTTTCCTAATTGAAATAGAAGTCCCACTTCCACAACAATTAGTAAGTATACTATTACCACGATTAGAAGTCCTACTCCAAATAGAAATAGTAACTTTCTAATTCCTTCCTTTTAGAGTTCAAGTAGGATTAGTGTCTTTCTAATAACTTGGGCTAGCGTGGGGACCACTAGGGATTCCATAGAATGCTGGCTCCAATTGGGACACCGCAACCCAACATCTCATGTGCAATCCGGGCCCACAGTTAATTGCAAATAACACCACTATATAAATGGAACTGCACTCCAGTCTTATAAATAAATTACAATGAAGACCCTAAACTTCCCGATTACCACAAGTAGGCCCCTCTATCAATATCCATGGATCAATTGGAATAAATCTGTCTCTTCCAATCTTAGTTCCACATCTTATTATCCTTGAGCCCCAATTAATCACTGTGATCATCAGTACCATCTAATTAACTCTTAATCGAGATGGGTGTGCACTTACTAATGACAAATCCATTAATTGGCACAAGGGGATAATAGAGATAGATTCCATCTTGATCATTCAATGTTCCCACAGTCCTACTACCACATACCCAAGACACCGAGGTGTTGACCTACTGTTGGCCTCACTCATTGGTGACTCAAAGCAAATGAATAGATAGAAACTTGAGTTCATCAATGTCTCAGGATTGAGAGCCTATTGTTAGGGAATTATGAGAGCAGACCTTATTATTGAGACGGAATTCCATAAGGTGCCTCTTATGGTCCTTCAATACATCCAATATACCAGCACCATGATCCAGAATCTTACATTCTGATGATCGAGACAAATCACACTATCTCATAGTGATCAAAGTGCTGCAACCTTATCAGATGAGATGCCCAGTCTTATCACCGGTTGTGAAGATATTTAAGTATAAGATTTGTGAAATATGTCTCCCGTCTATGGATCTCATCCATACACATATATCACAGCTAATATACTAATGGGACCCTGTTCAACTCATGAACCATTATGTCATATGTATTGGTCATGTGCATGAAGTAATAAAATAACATTTATCTCATGAAAGTAAAGCATGATTTTATTGATAAATAAAGAATTTAATCAATTTATCACATCAACTAATGGATTAAGTCCATACAATCTAACACAAGGGACTGGCTGATAGCTGAGTGCAGGGGAATGGCCGGGCATAGAGGGGAAGTTGACCGGGAGCTGAGCAAAGATAAGAATGGCCGGCTGCAGCAATGGCTGCTGGGGAAGAAGGCAACAATGGGCGTTGGGCTGTGTGCAGTGGACTAGCCGGCTGGCAGGGGTGAAGTGGCCAGTAAGTTGTCTTGCTGCTGAAGTGGCCAGCTGGCAGGGGAGGAATTTAGGTGGCCAGCAGCTGTCTTGCTGCTAGAGTGGCCAACTGGCTGGGTTGCAGCAGTGGACTGGCCGGGCAGATTCTAGGCAAGGAGGAGAAAAGACAAGTTGTTGATGCTAACAGTTGTAGTGGCCAGCTGCTGGGTCAGTGGGAACTGATGATGGCCGTTAGGCCATTCATGCAGGTGGGCTGAGGAGTGGACCCTACTACTGATCTGAACCAAAGGAGGCAGGGGCCCCTTGGTGGGCCCCATAGATGGGGGGGCCTCTTCAGACAAAGGTTCACAGTGAGAATGGGGTGATGGCTAGCTTCACAAAGCTAAGGAAAAATCCTTTTTTCCCAATTATTAAGGCCCATAAAACAGGTTTAATCTTCACCATTAAAAATCCGATTTCCCCAAACGAATCCATCCATGAAATGGGGTTAACAAAAGCAGATTTCTTTTCCTTAAACAAGATTAACATGCAAAAGCAAATCAAAGCAAGATTAACCATTCAAAGTATGCCATTTAAATGAAATACTTGCCTCTAATCAGAAGCTAATCCAAATCTCAAATTTCAGTCAAGCCAAGCTCTAACTGGGAGCTTTCTCTTCTAAACAAAAACCCCAAAATCCATCATAAAAAGGAAAACCCAAACACAGTAAAAAAAACACTTAGAACAGTATACAGTGAAGGAGAAGAAGAGAGGTTATAGTCAAGGAGAAATAGGGCCTACCTCTTTAAAGATCAAGGAAGAAAAAGGTGGTTGCAAGAGGGGGCTGCCACTATCAGATTCGTACAAAAACGGAGTATGATACAAAGGAGATGACGGGGAGTTGATTGGCCAGTCAGATCTTGCAAGGGTACCTCCACGGAAGAGTTTTTCACCATAACATGGAAGGAGAGAAGAAGAGAAGAAAAGAGAGAAGAGAGAAAACTCTCTCATGTTCACTGGCCGGTTGCAAATGGGCAAGAATGAGAGTAGTAAAGGTTAATAGGGATAGGTGGCATTAAATACAAGTAGTGGTGGTAGGTGAGATATTTTGCACAAGGACCCATGGTGTAAGTTTGCTACCACCTTAGCCGAACTTGGGACGAGGTAACGAGAGTCTTCGGGACCTTGGACGGATCAGGTTAGAGAAGAAAAATTGCAGGTCTAGGGAAGAGCTTTCCAACAAGCCAAAAATCATAATTCTCTGAGATTGGGGACAGAATATGTAATTTTCCAAACTGCGGTATTTACCTCGAAAAATGTGTCCGGGGTCAAATTGGGTTTTCTAGGCCTTGGATGAGTTCAGGCTGAACATCAAAGTTGTCAAGCAGGTCGAAATATAATTTTTGGGCTCAAGATTTACTCAATTTAGGGTTCCAAGAAACAAGTCAACTATCTAGTCAAAGCCTATCAATTTATGACAGAATTGGTCAATCGAAGAGTCTCAGGGTTTCAAACATATTCTAGTTGAATATAAGAGTTGACTAGAATGATAATTTCTATCAAATGGGCTCAGAATGACATTTTGTCAGAACTCAAGAATAATGTCCTGGTTTCACACGAAATCACAGACAAGTTCCAAACAGAGGTCAAACTAGACGAAATGACGCTCAAAACATACCAAAGTCAATCAAGGACTAATCTAACACAGAAAACATCCTGATTGGTCTCTAATATCCACTTAGAAACCTAACCACAGAATTACTAGTGCTAACCCTAGGGTTAAGAGATCGGGTCCTTACAGAACGCATTTGCATCTACTGTCCCAAAGTAAATAACTAGGTACCCTTCCACTTGCACTGTAATCGTACACTATCCTTTCTACTCGCTCCACTCTTGCAAAGGCCATGCTGAATAGTAGATGAACTTCCTGATTAAGACCAAACTATTTCATAACATGACCCGCATTATGTCGCTCCACTACCCAATAAAAAACTATGACTGTTGAGGATGAGAGTAGATCACTGTCGCTTTAGAAACATTATGCAAAAGTTTCTTTTCGAACTAAACGTACGATTGCCATTTGAACTACATAAAAAAAACATTCAATAGCTTAACACGTAATAATAACTGGAATAAATAAAATGTATACCAAAGGCCGTTTGAACTTACACTGTCTTGTGCCATTTTGTTCAGCTGTTGTTGAGTCCTTTTCAATGTGGTTACAACTTTCGATGAATTCAACCTAACTATCTAGGTTTTCATCAATAGAAACTAAATGCCACATTTCTAGCTTTCATTTGGTGGTGGACAACGTCCATTTTTCATTCTCGTGTACACCCATAACTGCGAAGCACAATCATCACTACTTAACAACTTTGTAAAGAGTTGTATAAAAAGTAAAATTATGTTCAAATAAAATGCGTTACCTGGAGAAGCTGCAGAGGTCCACTCAAGGTTCTGAACTTCTTGGAACCATCACCCTTGTTCGACGATTTGCATTCATCTCCCTCCTCATGTCCATCTTCCACCTTACTTAACCCATTTCACCACCTTTGCTAATATCCAATAAAGATTAGCAAGACAACCGGGGGCCCATGCATATGGCTTAAATTCCCTGAACAACTCAAGAAGTTATGCCGACCCTTTTCCACCCGATGTGTTAGACATAATTTGGATGGAAACTAAGAAGAATAGGTATGCCCTCGTGTTGTAGATTTCATCGGCTTTAAAAAGTTTATTTTTCTTCTTTGTTGGGACCAGTGTGAAACTAGCCTCCAACCGTATGAATTTAATATTTATCACGTTTACATTGGCACCCTGTTTGGGGGCCTTCCCAAGCAGTTCAAGACAAACTTCACTCGCCAATGAATTCGGGAAAGTTCTCCCAGTAACAATTGGGCCGTCGATAGGTGGCCTATAGATATAGGCAACATCTTCAAGAGTGATAGTCGCCTCATTTGATTGGAAGTGAAAGGTGTTAGTTTCAGGACGTCATCTTTCTATCAAGGCCGTAATGAGGGTATCATTTATCCTAATATGTTCCATTTCCGCCAAATTTTTCAACCCCGATTGCCTGGGATATTCCTTTTGGGTTTCATTTAACACCGATGATTCTTTGTCAGGGTTCATTGGTATGCATTTAAAAGTGTCGAGTTCCTGCCTGACATTTCCAAGTGATTGCATTTAAGAAAATGTCAACTCAATATATGTATAGATGAAAGGGTGGCTAAAAATATACATTTCCGTGGTTTATGGCTTCTGAAATATGATTGGTTTGATCGTATAGAAGCCTATTTCCTACTCCCCCATCCTTAATTCCTCCATCTGCAAAAAAATGGTTACCGGTTATAAGAGAACTGTATATTCCTCAAAACTATAGTTTGGAGAACTACACAATTACAAAAAAGTAATAATGTATGGGTCAAACAAAGGTCAAGCTTTTTGCACTGAATGGAGCATTTGTGTTACTAACACTTGCCCAAGATCCCACTTGTCAGACCCCAACCCAAATTAGCTCAATTAGTGTTAAGTAAGTGAGTGTTTAGTTTTAAGAGGTTTTAGTATTCATCGGATTAAAATGGTTGTTTTAGTCTTGGTGCTAGTTTTGGGAATTTTGAGAGCGTTGGTTGAGTCAGACACGCTCAGGGATCCCTGAGTGCATGTGTGAGAATGGGAGGATGATCATAGATTTCTGTTTTAATTGTGATTTTGACTTATCTTGAATAGTTTCACTATTTTCTACGACTTTTGTCTTTATCCCGTCAGTGTACGAAGCCCAAAAATCTGTGTTTTTGGCCAAAAGGGTAGGTTTTGTCTTTTCACATACAAATCTGGACTTGATTTTCGAAATCTCAAAACCATATCAAAAATATACTTTTTGGAAACTAGATTTTTCAAGGATCGTTTTATCCTTCTTCGTCGACCTTGTCCGGGGCCCGCAAGAACATGTTTTAGCCATTAGAAGTTTCAGACCTGATAGGGCCCACACTCACTCAAGCCAAATAATCCATTTTCTCCCTCACTCTCACTCACTTTGCATTCTTGTGGGTTTTCAACATGCAGAGCTTAGAGGGCTTCTTCTTCCTCTTTTTCTCTCAATGTTCTCCTCCTTGCAACTCAACCATTTGGACATGGATTGAAGTTTAGTGCTCACCATCTTCTTCATCTCCTTCCAAGCTTTCCATTGGACCCATTTGTTGGGCATTTTCAACTAGACAAGTTCTTCTTCTTCTTCTTCCTTCCTTCTTGCTTGGTCATCTCTAGGTAAGAGCTTCAATCCATCTCTTCAATGGAGTTCCTTTACCTTCTAAAGATCTTGTTTTTCATGTTTGCAAACCCTTTTTCGAAATGGGTTCCTTTGTTTTCAAATGTATGGGTTTTTAAGGTTCTTTTTGGGGTTTTTGTAGATCTTGACTCCATTCTTAGATAGGACCTTAAGGAAGGTTGGATTTACTAAGGCAAGTGATCTTTTTAGTTTTCTTAATGTATGTTTGAGTATGGATTTCATTTTAACCCCAAATGTAATTTCTAGGTTTGTTTTTGTGTTTATAGCAATGTGGTGTATGTTTTGGAAATCCACTTCCTAACTTGCATGTGTATGATTTAGCATGGTTTGAATGCCTTCGTTTAGCTCAAGTTTTATTTTTGGTTAGATTCTTATTGGTTTGAAAAGGAAGAGCCTAAATTTGCAACTGTTATAGCCTTTCCCAAGCTGGCGGTCACCTAGGCAGCTAGCTGAATGGTGATCGGTAGCTAACCGACCCAGTTTTGGTTAGAAACACAGTATGCTTAGAAGCTCTGGGTAGCCCTGGCGACTAGCTGAAAATTTGACTACGGCCAACCGCCAAGTTGCCGAGACTCACGGTTAGAAACACAGAATTCTATAGCTGACTGGGATTTGGCGGTCAGCTGGCGGCTAACCGACATGTATCTCCGCGGTTAGCCGACAGGTGACCGAGTACGTTCGGTTACATTTCTAGTTTGCTACATTTTTCTGTCTGGGACCCTGCGGCCAGCTGACGGCTAGCCGACATGCACCTTCGCAACTAGCCGACAGGTGACTGTGAGCCAACCAAAATTCAAGTTTAGCCTATTTTGATGGATTTTTATGGGGAATGAAAACTAGAATATGTTTAAGGGCTTTTAGCTTGATATTGTGCATTGGAACTTGAAATGTCTTCTAGCTTCGGGAGCACTAAATCATTTTTATTACTACATTTAAGTTATCAAATACATCAGGGTCAAATAAATGGCCTTAATATATACTTGATAAACTTACTTAAATTCTTAGTTTTGACATGACGAGTATTGTTTTGCACGCATTTTGATTTACAAGCTTCGGCCATGTTCGAACTATTTTAAGAACTAATAAGGGGATCACTTCTTAAGTTCCGTTTTGCTATAGCTTATGCTACTCCTGATCAGTTTTGTCTTGCCCTGTTTTGATAAGTGATTTCCCCTATTTTTGATCTGTTTTGTATACGTTCACCCTGTTTTGTGCATTCATGACTTATGATGAACACCACTGAGCTTGGACTGCCCCTTCAGTCTAATCCACTGTCTGGGGGTCTTTAAACACTTAAACTTTCTGCAGATTAGTCGTATATTTTATATATACATCATGTTCTGTTCCGGTAACATGGTCGGTACCCGTCTAGCTTTTATGGTACAGAATCCTGTTTTGTTTTGTTTTGTTTTGTTCTGCTTACTTTTTCATTTTATATGATAGAGAAAATATGGGGTCAATGTGGGATTATCTATTCATGATATTATAAGTATTCATGCTAGTTTTGCTTATTTGAAATACATCTTAGTCTTGTTTTGGTCTAAATTCAATAAATGTTTTTAACAATGATCTTTCTCTTTTTAATTGTTTTAAGCACTTGTTTAAATTGATTTCTTGCCAAACCGTTGTGTTTGATCCTCGTTATTTGGTGTTCAGGTGTAGGCGTCTTTGCCTTTGAGGAGGAGTGTCAGGAGGAGGTTGTTGCGCCACCCCCAGCTCGTAATTGGCAACCTGACGACGTCATCTAGATGTCGGGCGGATTCTTGAGACGCGTGTTATTTTGAGGAGGGATTTACATTTTAATTCTTTTGGGAATGTGTTGGCCTTTGTTGGCCTCTTATTGGGTTGTATCCTAACAATATACTTTTGTTAACCTTAAACTTGATTGTTTTTGGAAATTGTCCTGTTTATATTTCTCTCTCCGAAATACATGTTTTGATGACTTTAATTAAGTCATGTGTTTTTGTCTTAACATGATTTGCTACACGCTTCCGGAACCATTGTATGCGTGAGTTGTCCCGTGTCCTTGGGATCCTCACCGCAAGAACCTATGGGAAATTGTTGATGGATGCGTCGCGGGGCCCGGGTCCCCGTCCGAGGTCGCGACACCACTCCACTCACATTTGGAGTTTTGGTGAGAGACGTACTTACATCTTTTGATGGGTATTGTAAGACCCCGACCCGAGTGTCCACGATTAGTACTAATTAAGTGCGTGTTAGTGCTAAGTGTGATTGATAGAACTTGACTAAGTGGGATTGGTATAATTCTTGATATAGCTTTGGGGAATTTTAGTGCTTTGTATTTAGTGGGACCCTTTGGGGGTTCCCTTTTTGGTAGTTTTGCGTTATTTGGGAGAGTATCCGAGATTCAAGTGATTTGTATTTCTAACCCATTTCGCTTGTCCCGTTAATCCCTACGACTTTCATGTTGATCCCGTAACCGTTCGGAACCCCGAAACCCGGTTTTCCTAGTATTGAGGGCAAAACAGTCATTTTACATGAAATCTATACCCAAAACTTGATATCCCCGAAACCCACGAAAAATATACTTTCCGGAAACTAGATATTTCGTTGATCACTTTTCTCTTCTTCGTCGATTTCATCCAAGGTCCCAAGAGTGGTGATTTCCAAAGATTTCCTAGTGGTGGAGCCCACTCCCATGGCTTTATATAGAGAACCCATCTCTTCTTTCTCCTTTTCCAGCAACTCATCCAAACCTAGGGTTTTTCCCTTTTTCTCTTCTTCTTCTCCTTGCTTCTCCACCACCAAATCACCACCCACCTTACATCTTTTTGAGAAATGGAAGTCATCATTTTCTTCCTCACCACTAGAGCTCTCCATTGATACAACTTTTGAAGAGGAACCTCTATTCCAAGACCCTCTTTGAGCTCACCTTGTCTATTTGAAGAGTTTCCAAGTAAGCTTCCTCCCTAATCTCTTAGATTTGTGTTCTTCTAGTCTTCTCCACTTTCATTGTTGAGAGTTTCTTTTTCTTCATTCCTTGTTTGACCCATTTTAGGGTTTGCATTTGGGGGTTTTTTGTTGTGCTTGTAGGTTTCTTGAGAGAGAGCTTGATTGTTGCTTATTTTCTTGATTAGAGACCCCAAGGCAAGTGGAATGAATGGATGTTTTAAGTTTTGAATGGTTTTCATGATAAACATGATTGGTTGCTATTTCCATTAATTACTTGTTTGTCTTGCATTCCATGTGAAATAAATGTTCTTGAAAGTGGTTGGTTGGCTCATTATTATCTTGAAAAATGTGGTTTATACCTCTTTATTTTATCTCTTATCTAAGATTTGAATGAGTCAATGTGATTGTGGATATTCTTCTCTCTTTGTGATTGAATGTGGAAGAGGAATGGAAATGAATGTATGGCTTCTTGGTAGATGTTGTGAGGAGTTTTAATAGGGATTTGAGGATGATATGGAGGTGCTTATATGCCCTCAAATGGTGTAGAAAAGGATCCTTAAAATGATGGGTTTGTAGGAGGAGAAGACAAGCAGAGCAGAACTGTCCTGGAACTGATTCTGGACAGCTCGAGCGGGACTCGTTCCATTCTAAAGAACAATTCGTTCTAGCAAACCCTTGGTCCGCTCGAGCGAACGGTTCCAGCATCCCATCCAGAGAGTTGCTAGTTCGAGCGAACTGGTAGTTCGCTCGAGCCAGCCTGAACTGGGCAGGTCCGCTCGAGCGAACCCTGGTCCGCCAGAGCGAACCCTCCCAGAAACCATTCCAGAGACTCCTCCGCTCGAGCGAACCCTCTCAGAAACCATTCCAGAGACTCCTTCGCTCGAGCGAACCCTCCCAGAAACCATTATAGAGACTCCTCCGCTAGAGCGAACTGTAATGTCTGCTCGAGCGATGGGTGTTGTTTCGCAGGAGACATGTTTGGAGCTGAAGTAAAATGTTTATATGATTGTGAGAGGTTCATTGGGAGCCGCGTTGTGTCGGAAGGTCTATTAAGTGATGTATGAAGCCCAGATGAGAAAGAAACCATAATCACAAAGCGTTCATTGAAGTTTTGGAAACTTTCAAGTGTATAAGAAATCCGGAATGCCTTCAAATTCAAAGAATACTAAGTATTTTAAGATGGACATACGGGATCCCAATTCACCTTGAAGTAGTTTTTAAACCCCGATACTTGTTCCAATATTTTGAAAGTTTATTTCACCTTTTATTCCGGAAATTATGATTTATGCTATATCAATCCCGAAAACATTGATAGTGTACTTGTACTGTTTTACTAGTCTTGACATGCATGCCCGACATGATATGACAGTTGTGCCTTTGAGCACCCCCGTCTTGCCCCTGTTATATTCTTGCTCTTGATTTGTTTTACACATGACTTGATTTCTATGATTTAACCTATGAGTCGGCACCACTAAGCTTGGATAACCTTGTCAGTCTGATCCACTGACTTGGAGATCCCCCACTTGTCCCGCCAGCTGCAGTTTGGATTCCGCTACCCGGTTTATTAACCGTGGTTTTGTCCCGATAACGCAGATTGCTACTGTGGTTCCTGATGCCCGGCTCGCTACCGTGGTCATGTCCCATATATAGTATATGTATATGTAAATTTCGGTGTTCCTCCTCACTTCGGTGATTGAGGTCAACGCCTAGATATGCTTGCTCTTATCACTTCTGTGATAGAGGATTTAGCTTCGTGTGGTCGCCATCATGCTTGTTTCCCGAATTCCTTGGTTACCTTTACCTGTTTGATACTGCATATATGTTTTTAATTAAATGATTTATTTACTTTTCAAAGTCATTGTTTGAACATGTTTATATGTTTTCCAAGGTAAATGCTTTTATTATCGAATAGTGATATCTTTTCACCCACCTGCCAGACCGTCGTGTCTGATCCTCTACTTTGGTACTCAGGTCCAGTTGTCGGTTATCTCGAGGAGGGGCCAGAGGAGGCGGTCGGAGAACCGCAATAGCTAGTTGAGTGGCGTGTCGATAATGTTGTCTAAACATCCGGTTGCCGAGATGCGTATCATTTTGGGGGTTGTTATTAATTATACTTTTGGGCTATTGTTTTGTTTATATTGGTCTTTGTTGGCCTCTATTTTTGGGGAATTGTAATTAAATGATCTTTTGTTTAAACTCTAACAGTACATTGGGTTACGCTAATGATCATTGCTCATTCTGATACTTGTTATTCAAATGCAATCAATCTTGTTATTATGGAAATGATTTACATGCTTGATTTGCTACACGCTTCGGCACTCATACAAATATTTATGTTATTGGGATATCCTCACCGCGGACACCTGTGGGAAATCACGTACACGGGTAATGTGTGTTCTTTTATAAACCCGTATACGCATTGGGTTCCAACCATACCATTATATCTTTATCTCTATTGTTTCCACTCATTATTTAGTCCCGATCCCGGATTGGACTCTAAACCCGGTCCGGGGTCGCGATAGGTACAAACTTCTTGTTTTCCTTTGGTAGAGAATTACCATGACCAAAAGTTACAAAAGCATTTCCAGCATGGTCCACATTTTGCATGAAATCTCTGCTTGTCCACTAGGGTTGACTGCCCAATCGAGAAGGGGGAAAATGGAAGGACTAAGTAATGGGTTGATTCAATGCAAAACTCATGTATAGTGCATGAATATTAACCATTTTAGGATGCGATATCAAAAGGAGGTTGAAGGAAATGGAAAGAAGATGAAGAAACCCCAATAAATTGTCATTTTGGAATCCAAACAAGGAAGAGCGACAGGAAGAATACCTCTGCCTGATAAAGCACTCAAATCTTGATGCTTCAATCCAAAATAGGTTGGAAAACGACCTTTGGGACCACCTTACAGATGCTTGATGAAGGAGGAAAGGAAATCGCCAAAGAAAGGGGGAAAACGATGGGAGGAAGAAGGGGAAAATGGGGTTTCGGGCGATTTGTATGGGGCTGAATGTGACGACGACAACGTCACATGTTTAAATCTTTAATAAAAACATGAACGACCACTTCTGTGCCATATTGATTAGTGGCACGTCTTTCGGTTAATGGCCATCTAGGGTCATTTTTTTGGTAGTTTCCTCTAAATTTAATCTTTCTCTTAACCTTTTGCATTCTTTTAATTATCTTCCGTTTCTAAATTTCAAGCATTTTGTTGTTATTTTAGCATATTAATATAGTATTTTTTTTATAGTCTTGGTTGGGTTTGCTCCTTTTTCCCTAGTATATTAAAAAAAAAGTTTCTATACGAAAATAGGGGTGTTCATGGACCAGGCCAGCACGAGCCCGATCTCGGCCTAGCTCCCTTTGGGCCGGGCTTGGATATGTAATTATGAGTCTGAATAATAATTGGGCCGAGCTTGGATTAAGTGATGGAAAGCCCATAGCCTGGCCCTACCGGCTTGTGTAAGAAATGTATGTGATTCAATTTAATTAGTGCTCTAATGCCTGCAAAAGAGTTCAGCCAAGATGGGTTCGGGCTTAACTTTTATGGCCCGCATTGGGCTTGGGCCGGGTATGGGCCAGTGCTTCTAAATATAGGCCGGGCCTGGATATGCCTTAGGCCGGCCTAGATTTATGAAAGGAAAATTCTATATGCACCCCTCTTTTTCTGAGCACACCCACCTTTAGAAAAGAAAAAATGACACATTAAGAAGGAATATGGGCATTCTCCGCAAAAAATAAAAGGCAGGTGCATGTAGAATTTCCATTTACGGAAACCCTAAAAATGGAGGGCTTTTTATAAGCCTTTTCATAGAAACAGTACAGAACAGAGGTAAAAGAGGGGAAACGGGGAAGGAGTAGAGGGGAAGCAATATAGAGGGAAAAATAGGGAAAACGGGGAAGAGGGGAGCGGAGGGGAAGAAAGGAGAGGAGGAGAACTACACAGGCTTCAGGTATGATTCTCTCGTCCTACCTCATATCTCTCTTGCTCCCTATTTCATTGTTTCAATTTGTTTTCTTCGCAACACATGCTTGATCCTGTTTCTTCTTATTTTTTTTCCTTTCTCTTGTAATGGCATGCAACAAACCTCTCTCTCTCTCTCTCTCTCTCTCTCTCTCTCTCTTCTTTTCTATAGTTTCGGTCGTAAATATTCTGAAAACATCGGTTGTGACGACCGATATTTATGCGATACCAACCATAACGAGACCGAGACCGATATATCTCAGTAAGATTCCAACCTCGAGATACATCGTTAACTCATTTGTCTGACCAGAAATCAGTTACCTCCCTCGAGTGCGAGCAAGAAAATCCCAGCCATTGATCTGTACTCCTACTTGTTTTTGGGGTGGGTTTGGGTAGTTATTTAAATAAGTTTTGTTAGTGTAGATATTATTTAAATTAACTATTTGCATAGTATGATTATTTCATGAAGTAATGCTTCTGCAGTACTTTAATCCTGGGATCTAATATAGCGGCTAAACAAATTGTTAATGGAGCATGTCTCCAATACTGTTTAAATTTTTACAGATGTCTTTATATCTCTATATTTTTTAAAAGCGAGACCGATCTCATAAAATTACTTTAAAAATTGAGTAGAGGTGGGTAATATATTCTAGAAAAAAAAAAAGGTTGCATCATAAAAACCTTAAAAAAAAATCTGCTATTATGGCAAGAATTTGCCTACTGTCTTCATTTATAATAGAATCTTCTAAATGTAAAGCACAATAATAATTAATTACATCTTTATAATTAAAGTTTTCCTTAACATTTTATAGGTGTAATTCCACCTATGCTTTACATTTGTTTTTATTATTTTAGGTTTTTTTTATTAAGACTTATACACATTTGTTTCCATATTTGTTTTAGAGAAGGAAACGAAAAAATGTAAGCTATGACTTCTTTCATACTGCTTATTATAGACTTAAATCAATTTTAAATCATCTTATACGTGAGATTTAAGATGTGACATGCACATCTATTATGAAAAAACAGCACCATTTAAATTAAGTGGCGGGTCATACTTTTAATTATATCAACAATGCTGTTATTGCAACTTGCATTATCTAAAGGAATAGAAATAATTTTATTTTCAATATTATATTCTGTTAGGATCCAGACCCGTTCAGGCCCAGCTTAGCCTGTAGAAAACACGAACACCCATATGCAGCCGAGCTCTGTACATGATCCTTAATGCAGGCAGCCATTTTCTATGCAGTTATGTCCTTTTCAGTTATTTTTAGTTTCTTTGAATGCAGTTATCCTGAATCCTCCTTGTAACTGATATATGTATGCTGATCATGTTAAAGGAAAGGTGTAGATTCTCTATTCTTCTCTTCAGTCTCAATTTGAGCTAGAGGACACCCTTCCCCTCTTATTATTAGTGGGCAAAATTAGTTCTCTGGACCTATCATTTGGTATCAGAGCAGCCCTTTCCTTGGGCATGCCAAGAAAAAAAAACTCCATAGAATTTGATCTGATGGAGAAGCGAGTAGAGAACTTGGAAAGGCATGGGAATTAACCAACAGGAGGCTTGATGAAATTCAACCGGTGTTAGAGCGCCTCACTCTGCAGTTACATCCTACAAACAGTGGAGACTGATCTGGTTCGGAGAATGCCCGTGGAGAGTTGTTGGACGAAGGCAAAATCCACTCGTTTTGCCTGCATAGATTTTCCAAATTTTGATGGCACTGCACCACTTGAATTTTTCTACAAATGTAAGCGTTTCTTTCAATATCACTGGACCATGGAAAATAAGAAAACTATGCTCGCTTCATTTCACATGGGCATGGCCTTGACATGGTTTCAGTGGTATACTAGAATAAATCCTAATGCAACATGGCAAGCTATAGATGCCTTGTTGATGCGCTTTGGGCCTACTGATTATGAGAATATAGATGGAACATTAGCAAAAATTCGCCGAGGTCCTGGATATGTTCAGAACTACCCATCCCATTTCAAACAATTGGCAAACAGAGTACATGGGTGCTCTGATCGTGCGTTAATATGCACCTTTGTTCAAGGGCTTCGGGGTGAGATAGTCTAGGAAGTCCTTATGTTTCAGCCAGCCACATTGCAAGAAGCCATGGGGCTTGCTCGATGTCAAGAAGAAAACTTAATAAACTGGCTATCCAGGCCAGTCCTACAATAGGTGCCTCTCAAATGGGACCAAGGGGTGATACTCCATCTGCATCCAAACAGGTGCAAGAGACCATTATGGCCACTCCAAAGCGAATATCGGCTGCAGAGATGCATGCCTGTCGCGAGAAGGGCCTTTGTTTTAATTGCGATGAGTGTTGGGCATCGCTGCAAACAAATACAAATTTATTACTTTGAAGAGGAGGAAGACCCACCAGAAGAAATTGAGCCCTCCAAAGTCCAAAGGCGCTGACGATGAGACTGATCCCATAGAGGTCTCGCTTAATGCACTCACAGGCAAGGATGAAACTAGCACGCCCGCTGCCAAAACGCTACATAGCGTAGTGGCGCCACGTAGCGGTGTAGCAGTGCGATTTGGAAAAATCGTCAAAAAAATATGAAAAAATTGTAGAAAATCTAGAATATTGGAAAATGAGAGAATATATATATATTTTTTGCAAAAGTAACTAAGATAAGGGGGTATAGCGGTCCCCTCATTGTATGAGGTCCTGTATCGCTGTATAATATAAATAGAAAATAATAATAATGATCATTTTTTTTTTCCACATGTGTTCATGCTGCTTAGTTATGCTAACTTAGAAACTAATAAAAGGCTCATAAAAAAAAAAAACTATGTCACGAAGTCAAGACTTAAAGAGTACCTAGAGAAAAAAAAAAAAATACATCTACCAAAGGGGGTGTCTAATAGGATATACTTAGAGAAGAATCCTTGAGAAGAACTCTCTGTATCGACGGCAAGATCATGTGTTTTCTGGTGTTTTTTTAAACGTAAAATGGTAGAAAAGTTGTGTAGAAATGTTATTTGGAGAGAAGAATAAATGAAATAAGTCTTATTATGCATTTTAAAAAAAATATGAAAAGCAGGAATTTTTCTCACCCTGCAGCGACCCTGTAGCGGTCGTAGCGGCCCGTAGTCCGCTACGGGTGCGATGGCCTCTAAATCGTAGTGTAGCGGCCGATATTTTCATCCATGCTCATAGGTCTCATTCAAGCTGAAACCATGCGACTGTAGGGACTTGTCAAGAATGCCACAATCAGCGCATTTTGACAGACTCAGGCAGCACACATAACTTCATCATAGAGGCTGCAACAAGGCAAATTGGGCAGGCTATCTACAGGTCGACTAGATTCAATGTATGTGGCTGATGGAAATGCACTGAAAAGTTGGGGACAATGTGAAAAGGTATGCGTTTTGGTTGGGTCCTTACACATTATTACTGATTTATATGTCTTGCCAGCATATGGGTCTGCTGTCATTTTGAGAGTGCAATGGTTAAAACAACCTTAGGAAAAATCATGTCTGATTTTTTGAATCTTACCATGTCATTTGCATATCAGGGTATACCCTATATGTCACAGGGTGTTCAAAACATGCGAGTAAAGACCATGTACCGCTCACATATGAGACGGCTATTACAAAAAAATGTTCAAGCCTTTGTAATAGAATTAAATGCCTAGGTAGAGAAACCCGATATGTCTAACAATACCTTCTGACTTGGATACACTATTGAAATCCTATCAGCCCCTTTTTGACCCACCTACAGGACTAACCCCATCACGGTCCCATGATCATATTCCCATATAAGACCCTATCGATATCCACACATACAAAAAAAAAAAAAAAAAAAAAAAAGAATGCCTAGTAAAAGAAATGTTGGAATTGGGAATCATTCGCCTAGCACTAGTCCTTACTCTTCACGAGTTTTATTGGTAAGAAAAAAAGATGATCTTGGCGAATGTGTGTGGATTATAGGGCTCTTAATCATTCAACTGTGAAGGACAAATTTCCAATTCCTTTGATTGATGAATTACTAGATGAACTACATTTTTTTTTTTTTTTTTGAATAGTTACTTTCATTAGAAAAGCAAGTAGTACAGGAGGAGTATACTGACAAGCTAGTGCAAAAAGACTACAAAAGATAAAAGAAAAGGCCCCAAGACAGAACTAGATTGGCCCTGCAAATGAAAAGGCCAGCTCCTAATTTAACAAAATCTTCTCGATAGAGTAACTTCTAAAAGATGGACTAATGGACACCCGGAGAGCAACTAAGAACTTTACTTTCCCCATGTGCAGCCAAGTATTTTACCAAATTAGAGCTACGTTTAGGATATCATCAAATCGGGTCCATGAACATGACATTCCCAGAACGGCTTTTAGAACCCATGACGGGCACTATGAATTTTTGGTAATGGCGTTTGGGTTCACTAATACTCCTTCGACACCCAAAGTTTAATGAATGAGATTTTTAAGCCCCACTTTCGCAAATTTGTGTTAGTTTTTTTTATGGCATACTAATTTTTAGCCCAAGTTGGGCAGCTCATTTGGCCCATGTTAAGGCAGCGTCGGATATCTCGTATGCTCATCAATTATTCGTCGGGTGATCAAAATGCACATTTGGACAACAGCAAGTTGAATATTTGGGCCGCATTATCTCGGCTCAAGGTGTGGCAGCGGATCCAAATAAAGTTCGGGCCATGGTGGAATGGCCCAAGCCTAAGAATCTAAAGTCACTCCAAGGGTTTTTGGGCCTCACTAGATATTACAGAAAGTTTGTTTAAGGATATAGTCAGATCCCTGCTCCTTTGACTAGACTGTTAAAGAAGGAAAACTTCACTTGGACTCAAGAAGCATAATACAGTCTTGAAACATTGAAGGTCGCCATGGAGACAACCCCTGTTTTGAGCTTACCTGATTTTTCAAAGCCATTTATTTTAGAGTGTGATGCGTTGGGCAATGGTATTGGAGGCGTGCTTCTCCAAGAGGGACATCCAATTGCTTTTGCAGTAAAGCACAAAACATCTGGGTTTGTCTACATATGAACGAGAGATGCTTCCTATATTACATATGGTAAACAAATGGTGCCACTACCTCTTGGGACGTCATTTTATAATTAAGACTGAGGACCAAAGCCTGCAATATCTTAATGAGCAGTGGGGTGGATACCAACATGCAGCAGAAATGGGTGGCTAAGCTGATGGACTTTGATTATGAGATCAGGTACAAATCCAATGTGGTTGCCGACGCACTGTCCCTCCATAGCAATGAAATAGAGGATGTTGCTGTGTTCTCAGTAATCTACAACCCTATCTCTTCATTATTAGAGGAAGTAAAGAAAGAAATGCAAGACAACCTAGTGCAAGTCGAGCCAGGCCCATGTCTAGTTTTGCTCCTTCTAAATTTCAATCAAGTTTTTGAAGTTCATTGTGATGCATCTAATGTTGGTAGCCGGGCCCAAGTCCAGTTTTGGGCCTTCCAAATTTCAATCAGGCTTTTGAAATTCATTGTGATGCATCTAATGTTGGTATTGGAGGCGTGCTTAGTCAAGAAGGTCATCCTATTGCCTTCTACAGTGAGAAGCTGAATGAATCCAAGAAGACATATTCTCCTTATGATCTCGAACTGTACGCTGTGGTGTAGACTCTTCGTCATTGGTGACATTATTTAATTGGAAAAGAGGTTTTTTTGATTCTCTGATCATGAAGCCCTCAAGCATTTGTTAATGAGGCCCAAACTCACAGGCCCAGTTAGGCCCAGTCATTGTACTTAGTCCAAACTCACATGTACATACTTATTTTGGCTAGCTAAACTTTAGGATCTAGATTTGATTAGATATTGTAAATTGGTTGTAATTAGGGCATTCAGCCCCTACATATATGAAAGACTATCGTCCCTCAAAAGGGGATCATTCAGCATATCTTCCTGTTTCCTCTCTCACATTGACATGGTATCAGAGACAGTCAACAACTAGTCCGTTATTTTTTCTTCATGATCCAATGATCTTTGGATCCTCCTAGTCATCTTCCAAGATCTGGAAGCCATTCAGAGCTCCTTTCTTTAGCCTGATCATCCCTGATCAACCCAGATCAGACGTGGCCCACTTGCGATCATCATCACCATATCAGCGGAATAAGCCTATCTTGGTCGACTGGTCCTCTACTTTTTTATGACGAAATTTTCAAGATTTATGGATCATCAGAGGTAGGCCATCTAGCATTTTTTGTGATATTTCTGTTTTATCAAGAAGTTTTCATCACAGCCGTACAATATTGTGGATATTGATTCATTTAGAGTGGGTCTTCTTCCCCCAGTTGCGAAAAATCATTGTCTTTCCATCCCCAACATCTGATCAGATCTCTGATCATCCACTGGGGCCCACGTGGATTTTTTCTCACTAACGTCCAAGGACGTGGGGTTCTTTTTTGCTTCCTGTTGCTTGCTGTTTGCTGTGCTGCTGTGTTTCTTCTCTTGCTGAAGAAAGTTTAGACTGACTATCAGATTTTACACCTGATTTGCACTCCTTCTGTGCTGCTCTACCATCCCCATCTTCAGATCTGTCCATTGATCACCTGGTGGGACCCATCTACACACCTTCATAGTGACGACAGGATCGTCTGTGACTTTTTGTGTATTCTTTTGGTCCACTGTTCACCCTGTGCTTCTGGGAATTATTCTGGGCATCTTCACTCACAGATCTTGCTGTTAGATTGAATTGTTCATCATTCTGCTGGTTCATCTGCATTGTTGTTACATATGGAGAAATCTGAAATCAATTTAATCAAGTTCAATGGCAAAAATTATCCATCTTGGGGTTTTCAATTTGAACTTTACCTCGAAGGAAAAGAATTATGGGGCCATATATCTGGAACTGATCCAAAACCCACAGAAGATGAGAAGAAAATTGTGTCCTGGAACACTAAAGATGCTAAGATCAAATCTTGGATTCTCGGGTCGATGGAACCACAGTTTTTTATGAATTTGAAACCATACAGAATTGCCAAAGATATGTGGGACTATCTTAAAAAAAGTGTATCATCAGGGGAATTCTGCCTGACAGTATCAATTGGAATTTGAAATTGCAAATTATATGCAAGGGACTTCTTCCATTCAAGAGTTTTATTCTGGTTTCCAGAATTTATGGACCGAATTAGATGAAATTAAATATGCAAATATATCTGCACAGGCTCTTCCCGAATTGCAACTAATACTAGCCACTAGTCATCGGGATCAATTTCTTATGAAATTAAGGCCTCATTATGAATCGGTCAGATCTAATCTCATGAGTAGGGTACCTTCGCCATCACTAGATGAGTGTCTCAATGAATTACTGCGGGAGGAACAGAGACAATTGACTCAATCTGGTGTGCTTCAACAAGCTCCTCCTGGGGCTATTGATGTTGCCTATAGTGTACCCACTTCTTATCAGCTACCGAACTCACCCGCAACTGTTGCTTACTCTACCAAAGGAAAGCAACCGAGCAGAGATGTTAGTAAAGTGCAGTGCTTCAAGTGTCAGAATTTCGGCCATTATGCAAATCAGTGCAAGTAGCGGATATGCAATTATTGCAAAGCATCTGGCCATTCAATCAATGAATGCCGCAAACGCCCTCAGAACAGAAATCCAAAAGTTTACCAGGCAGTTACTGCTACTTCTGGCACTATTGATTCATCTACCATAGCTTCTTCTGCCCCTGCTTCTGCTGCGCCAGTTACCCCTGACATGATCCAACAGATGATTCTCCAGGCCTTTTCCACTCTTGGTATCTCTGGTAAAACTCTCTCTCTCTCTGTAACTGGTATTTTGATTCTGGTGCCTCTAATCATATGACATCATCATCAAACAACTTCTCCACCATTAAACCATCTGATGGACGGATTCAGGTCCATGCTGCTAATGGTACCACAATACCAATTACCTCTGTTGGTGATATTTCTCATTCTCTACCCTTACATGATGTTTTCTGTTCACCCACTCTTTCTACAAATTTAATCTCTGCCGGTCAATTGGTTGATGATAACTGCAAAGTTTCCTTTTCCTCCTCTGGTTGTGTGGTGCAGGCTCAGGAGACGGTGAAGGTGATCGCGAAGGGGCGTAAGTGTGGGCGTTTGTTTCCTCTTCACATAGTAACACCGACTCCAGATATGTCTGTGTTTGCTTTATCAATTATCTCTAAGAATAATGTGCAGTTGTGGCACAATAGATTAGGCCATCCCAATTCAACAGTTTTGTTATCTTTGTTCAATTCTGGTCATATTAATAAAATGAAGTTTTTATCATCAGATGTTGCTCTTGATTGCACCACTTGTAAGCTGGGAAAAAGTAAAACTTTGCCTTTTCCATTACATGTTTCTTCTGCTATCAAATGTTTTGATTTAGTACATAGTGATGTTTGGGGTATTGCACCAATTGTTTCACATTCACAATATAAGTATTTTGTGACTTTCATTGATGATTATAGCCGTTTTACATGGGTTTATTTTCTACATGCCAAATCTGAAGTCTTTGATGTGTTTAAAAAATTCTTGAATTATGTTCAAAATCAATTTTCAACATGTATTAAGGTTCTTCGTACAGACTCAGGGGGGGAATATGTGTCTGCACAATTTCAGGCTTTTTTACAAGACAAAGGAATTTTATCCCAACGGACTTGTCCCTACACTCCCCAACAGAATGGTGTTGCAGAACGGAAAAATCGTCATCTTCTAGACATGGTTAGGTGTTTATTATTAGAATCTTCCGTTCCACCTAGATTTTGGGCAGAAGCTTTAACTACTGCAACTCATATTATCAACCGCCTTCCTTCTCCAAATCTTCAAAACACATCTCCATATTTTCATCTTTTCCAAAATGCACCACAATACACACATTTACACACTTTTGGTTGTGTTTGTTTTGTTCATCTTCCCACACATGAACGTTCAAAATTATCTGCACAATCTGTAAAATGTGCCTTCCTTGGTTATGCTTCTCCACAAAAAGGTTTTATTTGTTATGACCCCACCTCTAAGCGTATTCGGATTTCTAGAAATGTTGTCTTCTTTGAACACCAGTACCTATTTCAGTCTTCTCCTGATTCATCTCCAGAAATTTCCTTTTATAAAGTACCATCCTTTGATGATGAATGCCTACCTTCACCTCTGCGATTTCATCCGGACAAGGTGTATGCTCGTCGACAAGGAACAAATGCCACCACTTTGCCTCTTCTGCAAGAACCGGCCCCGAATCCTGCTCCAACATCGGATTCAACTCAACTTGCTATTCGTCGTTCTTCTCGTATCTCTCGCCCACCAGATCAATATGGTTTTTCTCATTCTTCCTATTTTGCTACTTTATCCTCTGTTTCCATTCCTACTTCTTATTCTCAAGCAGCAAAGCAGGAATGCTGGAGACAGGCTATGGAAGAAGAACTTAGTGCTTTACAGCAGAACCACACATGGGTTGTTGTTTCCTGCCCAGCCTCGGTTAAACCTATTGGGAGTAAATGGGTTTACTCTATCAAATTGAAGGCAGATGGTACTTTGGATAGATACAAGGCAAGACTTATGGCCCTTGGCAACAGACAGGAATATGGCATCAACTACGACGAAACTTTTGCGCCTGTCGTAAAGCTGACCACAGTTCGCACCATTCTCGCCATAGCTGCATCTCAATCCTGGCCCCTTTTCCAATTTGATGTGAAAAATGCCTTTCTTCATGGTGATCTTAAAGAGGAAGTTTACATGCGACTGCCTCAAGGTTTCCCCAAACCATCTGAGGGACAAGTTGCTCTTTTGAAACGGTCTTTGTATGGGCTAAAACAAGCACCACGAGCATGGTTTGACAAATTCAAGGATGCTTTACTCAAGTTGCAGTTTCAACAGAGTCCTTCTGATCCATCATTGTTTCTACATCAGAAATCTACAGGAATCACCATTCTTCTCGTCTATGTAGATGATATCATTATCACTGGCACAGATACAGTCATGATTCAAGATCTTCAATCTTCTCTACATCAATCTTTTCAAATGAAGGATCTGGGTCCTCTGCAATATTTTTTGGGATTGGAAGTTCATCACTCTGAGAAGGGGTTGGTTTTACATCAACATAAGTATACTATGGATTTAATTGAATTTGCAGGCCTGTCAACCTCCACACCCGTGGATACCCCTCTGGAACTGAATCTTAAACTCCATAGTGACAGTGGTGATCCCCTCTCTGATCCGTCATATTATCGACAGCTTGTCGGTAGTCTTATATATTTAACTACTACTCGGCCTGACATCAGTTATGCAGTCAACTTGGTGAGTCAGTATATGACCAAGCCCCATCATCTTCATTTGGCCGCTGTTCGACGCATTCTTCGTTATCTTCTTGGCACATCTCACATAGGCTTGTTTTTTCCTATTGGCTCTCCCTTAACATTGACTGCCTATTCTGATGCTGATTGGGCAGTTGCCCTGATACTCGTCGTTCCACAACGGGCTGGTGTATGTTCTTAGGTGATGCTCTTATTTCATGGAAAGTGAAAAAACAGGACAAAGTGTCTAAATCATCAACTGAGGCAGAATACCAGGCTATGTCTGCCGCATGCTCCGAAATTATATGGCTTCGTGGACTTCTTGAGGAAGTTTGCTTCTCCCAAACCTCTCCCACACCATTACATGCGGATAACACCAGTGCCATTCGGATTACTGAAAATCCAGTGTTTCATGAACGAACTAAACACATCGAGGTTGCTTGCCACTTTATCCAGGATGAATATCTACGTAATGTTATTTCTCTACCGTTCATCTCCTCAAGCCTTCAGGTTGCGGATATTTTTACCAAAGCACTTCCTCGGCCACGTCATCAATTCTTAACAGACAAATTGATGCTGGTTGATTCATCGGCATCAATTTGAGGGGGGGTGTTAATGAGGCCCAAACTCACAGGCCCAGTTAGGCCCAATCATTGTACTTAGTCCAAACTCACGTGTACATACTTATTTTGGCTAGCTAAACTTTAGGATCTAGATTTGATTAGATATTGTAAATTGGTTGTAATTAGGGCATTCAGCCCCTACATATATGAAAGACTATCGTCCCTCAAAAGGGGATCATTCAGCATATCTTCCTGTTTCCTCTCTCACATTGACAGCATTTACATTCTTAGTAGAAATTGAGTGCACACCGTGCAAGATGGAACTCATATCTTCAAGAATTCACTTTTGTCATTCGACATAAGGCCGGCAAAGAAAATCAAGTTGCATATGCTTTGAGCTGCTGCAAGCATTTATTGACTAAAATGTCTATCACTGTTCCGGGCTTCGAAGAAATTCGTCAAGAATACCCTGCAGATAAAGATTTTGGCCACATCTACAGCGATCTTCTCAATGGTGAGCCAGATCAACACCCGCACTTCAGTATTCATGATGGTTATTTGTTTTGGTGCACAAAACTATGTCTACCGGCTGCCTCCATCTGTGAACATATTGTGCGGGAATTATATGGTGGCGGATGTAGCGGACACTTAGGCCGTGACAAGACCCTTGATCTTGTTAGTGACATGACTCTTGATCTTGTTAGTGACAGATACTTTTGGCCTAAAATGAAATCATATATCATTAAAATCTGGGATTTATGTAGGGTTTGCCAACTTGCGAAGGGTAACAAAAAGAATATAGGACTCTATCAGCCCCTTCCCATTCCTCATGCTCCATGGGAAGACATCACAATGGACTTTGTTTTGGGTCTACCAAACACAGCACGGAAAGTTGATTCTATATTTGTTGTGGTAGATTGAATTTCTAAGATGACTCATTTCATACCATGTTCCAAGTCTTATGACACATCCAAAGTTGCACAGTTATTCTTCCTCGAAGTGGTACGCCTCCATGGACTTCCTAAGACAATTGTGTCCAATTGAGATACAAAGTTTATGAGCTACTTTTGGAAGACACTTTGGCTAGCCACTAGGATGAAGTTACAATTTTCCAGTGCTTATCATCCACAAACTGACAGTCAAACAGAAGTGGTAAATCGCAGTTTGGGCAAATTGTTGAGATGCTTGGTTCGAGACCACATTACATCTTGGGATCTGGTCTTGGTTCGAGACCACATTACATCTTGGGATCTGGTCTTACACATGGCTGAATTTGCTTACAATAATTCGGTTAACCAATCTACTGGGATGTCACCATTCCAAGCCGTGATTGGAGTATGACCGTGCATACTTGTTGATTTGGTTCCGTTGTCGATAGAAGCGCGACCAAGTGGAGAAGCTGAAGATTTTATCTGACATATGCAGCATGTATATGATGAAGTTTGACGTTACATGGCCACTAGTAATGACAACTATAAGCAGCATGCTGATGCACGTCGCCGTTTTGTTGAGTTTGCAGAAGGTGACATGGTCATGGTTAGAATTCGTCTCGAGCGCCTTCCTCCCAAAGCAAATAAGAAGCTGCATCCTCGAAATTTGGGTCCTTTTAAGATCTTGAAGAAGATAAGTTCCAATGCATATGTTCTTGAACTGCCCGCAGAGTTAGGCATTAGTACTTTTAATGTAGAAGACTTGACTCTTTATCATGGACATCACACTAATGAAGGAATTGAAGAATGTATCTTATCTTTACCGCCTACTCCTCCGTCTGATCAAATTGTGGATGTATTTGATGATCAATTCGTGTCTACACGCCGCGGAGGTTTTAAGAAGTTTCTTATTCAGTGGAAGGATCGTCCCATCTCCGATGCATCATGGATCACTGCTACTGATTTCCAGTGTCTCAACCCGGACTTATATAAACGTTATCAAACTATACACTCACCGGAGTCGAGTTTTTTCTAAGGCAGGGAGAATTGGTGTAAGTTGAGCCAGGCCCAAGTTCACTGGGCTTAGCCTGTGAGCTATTGGGTCAATTAGATCCAACCCATTGAAAAAAAAGCCCACAAATCCAATGAGGATTAGCCGACTGTTGTGGGAAGTGATCCTATTTTAAGTAGTCTTCTAGTTACTTTAGTATTTTAGAAATTAGTAGGTTTTTTTAATTTGAATATTATGAGATAGGAAATATCATAGGAACCTTATTATAAATATGTAAATTCCCTTTAGGGATTCACATTATCATCATAATATTGAATTGAAAATTGAGTTCTAGTTTGTTATTGCTTTGATTAGTTTTGTGCGTGAGTTCTTGGCTGTTGGTCCATTTGGATTTGGCCAAATCCTCGCTGTGGATTTGGTCCTCTTCCCTGTCTGCATCACAACCTAGATGCACAAGCAATGATGGAGAAACTGAAGTCTGCACCAAACTCAAAGCCAAACTACACATTAGATGGATCTGTGATCCGTTACAAACAGCGTATATGGCTTCCTACGAACTACACATTGGAGGAAGTAAATAAAGAAATGCAAGATAACCTAGATGCACATGCAATGATGGAGAAACTGAAGTCTGAACCCAACTCAAAGCCAAACTACACATTAGATGGATCTGTGATCCATTACAAACAGCGTGTAGCCACCTACAAACTAATCCATCATTGCGAAACTACTATTTGAGTTTCATGCAACACCGGCAGCGGGCCATTCTGGCACTCTATGCACTTATAAATGATTGGTATGAGCTTTCCATTGGGTGGGTATGAAGCGGCAGGTGTGCCAATATGTTGCTTCTTGTGACACATGCCTATGTAACAAAAGAGAGGCACTTTCACCGTTGGATCTCCTACAGCCACTGCCTATTCCAGATCTCTTTTGGTCTGACATTACAATGGATTTCATTGAAGGACTTCTGCGTTCTCAAGGTAAATCTGTAATTATGGTGGGTGTTGATAGGTTGTCTAAATATGCTCATTTTGTCGCTATTTTCCACCCATACATTGCAGCTACGATTGCACAAGTATTTGTTAAAGAAATTGCAAGATTACATGGAATGCCAAACACAATCAGTGACCGTGACAATGTCTTTCTTAGTCAGTTTGGGCAAGAATTCTTTTGTTTGCAAGGAACTCAATTATGCATGAGCAGCGCCTATCACCCACAATGCGACGGCCAATCTGAAGTTGTCAATTGTTGTTTGGAAACATATTTATGTTGTTTTACTGGCACTCAACCCAAACAGTGGACCAAGTGGTTACCGTGGGCTGAATGGTGGTATTGTACCACCTTTCAGGTGTCAATCAAAATGACTACCTTTGAAGCAGTATATGGGTGCCCTCCGCCAACAATCACTTCTTATACTCTAGGGTGCACTGCAGTAGGAATTCTAGACTCTGCACTTCAAGATTGCGATAGTATTTTACGCTCTCTTAAACACCATTTGTTTGAGGCACAAGCCCGAATGAAAATACAAGCTGACAAACACAAAAGTGAACGGGCATTTGCTGTGGGTGACTGGGTATTCTTGCATTTACAATCCTATAAACAAACCACTCTTGCTCTTTGCTCCAATATGAAATTGGCTCCGAACTTCTATGGACCATTCCAAATCTTAGAGCGAATTGGCCCAATTGCTTATAAGCTCGCGCTACGTTAGCAATCCAAAATTCACCCCGTGTTTCATGTGGCGCTCTTGAAAGAGAAGTTGGGATCTCAAACTCATTCAAAGGTCGCACTTCCACCGTTAAATGATGGCTTAAGGTATATTGCCATTGTTATTGTAATATATTTTTTTGCATGTATTCTAGTTATGAATAGAAACTCATTATGTAAGGGTTTATCCTCAATTTAGTTTGTCATTATTGTTTTTCTTTCCCATGGGACAATTAAAAATTACAGTCTTTCTCATATTTCTTTCTCAATTTGTATTAGAATTAAATCTGTATGATTTATAATGTTTTTCCATCTTGTGCAATGATGCTTTTTTTTTTTTTTTAAATGTTGTGCAGTGATGCCATGATCGATTATCTTGTAGACTACAGGTAGCACAAAGCATATCTTCCAAGATAAGCCAAGCCACCAGCAAACTTCAGAATGTCCACAACATTTTCCATTAGAACATGCTTTGGCTTGAGATAGTCAACAATATCCATGAAAATAACCATTTGTCGATTCTTGGGATCCTCTAATGGTGCTTGGTAGTTCATAAAGCAATTAAATCCACTATGCCTTGGCATGGGGGGCCACTGATGTGCAAAGGCATTAGTGGATTTAACTGTTTTAAGAATTACCAAGCACCATTAGAAGATCTCAAGAATCGGCAAATGGTTATTTTCATGCACGTTGTTGACTATCTCAAGCCAAAGCATGTTTTGATGGAAAATTGTGGACATTCTGAAGTTTGCTGGCGGTTATCTTGGAAGATATGCTTTGTGCCACCTTGTTTGCATGAACTATAATGCAAGATTAGGTATGATGGCAGCAGATGTTATCGCCTTCCCCAGTTTCGGATGCGTGTGTTTCTATCGGGAGCTTGTTCCATCGAGGTAATTCTTATACATGCATCTTCACAAGTACACTATATATAATTCATGCATTTATAAAGGAAGATAAATTCTTGATTTATTTTTCTTTCATGCATTTATAAAGGAAGAGAAATTCTTAATCTATACGGGTCCCGCTGGATTTTGATAGAACCAAATTTAGTGAACCGTTGGATGGAGTGCCACTTTTATTATTTTATGCAAAGCCATTAAAATTGTGGACCACGGATGAATAGGTTAGAGGTATTAGATTGACTTCAAATTTGATATCTAGGTTGGCCCCACTTGGATCTTTCAATCCCCCCTTGTTCCATTATCTGTGGGGTTTCTAGTGGGCCGCATGAGGTAGCGTACGGTAACACCGTAAGGGAAGTTTGTACAGGAGCATTTCTCTCCCTCTCTCTATATATATATATTTATATGGAAAATGCTCCTATGAGAGTAACTCTCACACTACTATGAGAGTAAGGGGGAGGACCCTCATACTTAGGTTGTTAGCATTGGACAGTTACTCTCATAGGAGCATTTTCCATATAAATATATATATATATATATATGAATTATATTCCAACTCCATTCGAACAAACAACCCAATTGAATCAATTACTTCTACTGTTTTCCATTTCCATGTGAACAAACAGGCCCATTCTATCAATGAATTCCTATGTATTCCAATTTCATGGATACAAAAAGCCCATGATTTCATCAAAACATGCCCTTTTGAAAATAAGTTCTTGTGTTCTCCAATTCCATGCAATCAAACATGACCATGTGCAATGAATTCTCATGTATCTACTTCCATGCAAGCAAAAAAGACCATTTGAATGCATAGTTTCCAATTCCATCCAAACAAATGGTCACATTTGAATGTTGTTTGGGTCGTGCAAATTTTACGGTGGCTGGCAACCTCTACCTGACACTACCCTCATTTGAATACATAGGTAAAAAGGGAAAACAAATATTGTTGCAAACTTCCCTCGTGGGAGCCTGACGTGTTATATGCCGCTTCGATGCCCAAAGGGTTGTGTAATGGATATACATCACTTGCATATGTAAATCATTTTATTAAGGTGTGAGGTATGAGAATTTTAATATATAAGGAGGGCTGTTTCACACTAAAACGTACGTACATGCATAAATGAGTCCAAAGAAGCATCCACATTCATAATATGTGTGACATTTATATATGCAAATGGGTGCAAACAAATAACCTTAACAACTCATGGCTTTTAATTTGCTATAAATGAAAATAATTCCTTTTATAGACTCCCAAGTTATTGATGCAACTTTTTTTTTAATGGTAATTTGTATTGAGAGAGCTTTAGCAGTACAAAAGGAATATACTGAAAACAAGAGGGAAAGATCCCCCAAAAGCTACAAACACCACACAAAAGGTAAATGATAAAAAGAACACTGCCTTCAGGACAGTAAAAAAGAGGGCTTGGAAAAGATACGACGCAAGCTATAAGGTGTCTACCTCCCTCCAAGTATGTACAATGGAGTATGTGGATATAACCCAGAACTCGAGAAAAGGGGAGGCCCAGAGAGCAACGCTTAACTTGATATTTGAAAAGATTTCTTCAACAGTGACGGCTTTTCTTGGAATGGATATGCCCCAAAACTCGGGAAAAGGGGAGACCCAGAGAGCAACGCTTAACTTGATCTTTGAAAAGATTTCTCCAACGGTGACAACTTTTCCTTCAAAGCATCTTTGATTCTTATTCAAAAAATGTCCTTGTCTATTTGCACATTTGGGAAACTACTTTATCAATATTTGCATCGCCCCTACTAGGCTGTACGTCACAAGTCAAAGGTCCCATGATTTTATGCCATGCCAACATTAACAACAAATTCCATTAGACAGTATCAGGTGGACAACGAATGGTGGGTGTTAAAAATAATAATATATTTTTTTCTTCTGACTCTGGCTTGACCATGGCACTTAAGGGTAAGGCTCATCGTGGGCTTTAGCCCGACTTATGCTCAGCCTACATATGTGAGGCTACCCTGGTTCGATCCGAGCCCGGCCTTTTGAAAGTCCTAATTATTGTGCCTTGTTCAGCGGAAATACATGCTTGTGTGAATCTTATGATGGTGTTGTTCAATCTACACAATTGATGTAATGGATAAGCACTCCTAAAATCTATGAGTGGAAGATCCCATCCATTCAATCTTCATGCTTTTGTTTTACTAATGTAAAGCGGTGGATATAAATTTCTTCATTTGTCTATTTATAGGCCAGTAATCATGGATGATTGAATATAACTTGGATATTTTTGGACAGATCTGATTAATGTTAGGTATTTTAAACCAATGGTCTAGATCACCAATCTAATGGTTTTTTTTTTTTTTTATTTTTTATATTTTTTATTTTATCAGTAACAAAAGTTTTCTTCAATGAAGGTGAATACAAGGAAGAAAAAGAGGGAGGTACAAGAGCATTGAACCCCACTCACAAAAGACAATTACATAATGAAACAAACCCTCCCAAGTAGTCAATCTCTCAACACCTTGTTTGCCTAAAGCGTCTGCCATGGAATTTGCCATTCTAAAAACCTACAAAATTGGTGCTAGAAGATAAGACCCGAATTTCATTAAAGTGAGACCGGAATTTCCATGGATTTGCCTTTCGATTAGTCACCCGAGCTACAACATTAGAGGAATCACTCTCTACAATTAAACTATCAACAGAGTTCCTCGAAAAACAATGGAGAGCTTCCAATATATCTAACACCCACGCTTCGTTAGAATCATGCAGGCCAACATGCTTTAAAAATATGAACAAAACCTCACCCTTATAGTTACGAAACACTGTACCAATATCGGGCCTGGTTTACCTCTCACCGCACCATCAACATTAAATTCGAGCACACCAAGATTGGGTGGAGACCACAAAATCGGTCTCCTCACCTTAATAGGGCCACAGTTCATACACGCTTCCCAATTAAGAAGGATATTATTAACATTGTAATTAGAGAACTCCTCCTTAATCAAAGCTCACTTTTCAATCCTCAAGCCTGTGATGGCAATAAAGTCAGCCATAGCAGCACGAGAGCCTCTGAAGATTATATCATTCATTGCTCTCCAAATAGACCACAATACAGCAAAAGGGACTAACCTCCGTAAAATACGCCCGCATCCGATGAACCCCCCCGCCCCCACAACCCAAAAATCAATACTCCATCGCCTCTGCTATAGTCCTTGGGCAACACCAAACATGCCCACACCTACCAATGAAATGACTCCAAACTGTAGCCGCCACCTTACAATGAAGAAAGAGATGATTTATTCTATAGTCCTATGGTGGCAATCAAGGGTTCTGTTTCATTACTCACAGACCCAAGACACAATCACCACAATCACCACCCCATCATCACAAAAATCTTATCCCATTTATCTGAGGTGTGACAAATACTTTAGCCTGTTTGGTGCAATAGTTGTCCCTTTTTGCTGGCGTTAGAACCGGCAGATGGTATGAATCTGGGTAATTTTTCAAAATCCGTGGTCCCATATGTTTTGGTGTAATTTAAATTTTACTCCAGCAGATGGGCTACTGTTAGATTGATCAGGGAGTAAAAAATGTGATTAAAATACATATATAAAAAGGAATGAAGCTCGCATGTTTTTATGTGCGATTAATCCAACATTTGGACATCCCCAACTAGAGCAAACTTTGGCCCTACACCAACACAGTGGGGTCATGACATTTGGGAATTTGGATTTCAGAGGTGGTCCCCACCCCAGGTGCCCCAAGATTGGGACAGCACATCCCATCCTTCTGGGATCACATAGTTCTCACCATCTTTGTTACCTGAACGGGTCTTCCAAACCTAGAAAGTTGTTAGGCCTTGCCCCAAAAATCTAAATCAGCACCATTAAATCAAAGTTGATACAATCCTCCCTCTAATTGCCAACAAGGCAAAACCTCCCTACTCACAATCCACACACATCCCCCCATGCATTCACCACACTCCACCTACTTATAACAGACTACAAACCTAAAATATAATCATTTAGACCCTTCTCTTCATCCCAACAGCCAATTTCCTATAAGACTAAGTAATTCAACCTTTTTATTATCTCTGTAATTAGGATTCTGGCTGGAATGGGTGTGTGATGTTACTATTGTCTCTAAATGATGTTGCAGTTTTCAATAGCTATCAACTGAGTAACTTGTAACCTTTTCTAACCGCATTCAAAGAAGTCATATAGAGAGAAGGTGAGTACCCGGGGTATGAAATTCCACTCACAGATCTCCTCTCATGAAAGGATCAAATATTAGTGTATTATTATCTCTCTTTTTGCTGATTCTCTATCATTTCCCTGACAGATTCCTTCCTTTGCTACAGGTTTCAGTAATACTTCAAAGCCAAAACTTGCTCAGCAGAGAGTACTGACATATACACCCTTTAGTTCTGACACCCTTTCCCATTTGTTCTTTCTTTGACAATATGTACCCTAATTTTTTGGGACCCTCTTTGCAGGAAACAGTAGGAGCAAGGGTTTGGATTCCAGTTCCTGGAGGACTAGTAGAGCTGTTGTTGCAAAAAACGTAACGGTCTCCTTTCTTTATTATTTCTCCTTCCAACACGTCTTTTGGTTTGTTAAGTTATAATCAGTCCGTATCTCAATGATCTTTACATAACCCATTTGCCTAAAATAAACAAAGCAGACAATAAGAGAGCCAATACTCATACCCCCTCGTCGTTCCTTCTATCAATTTCCTTTTTCAAATAAAGGGGTGTAGATGTAGGTACCCCATATGTGTTTGTATGTGTGCGCGCGCGCAAAACTACTTGTGTAGTGTAGTAAGTGAAAATGAGGAAATTACAGGTAACAGAAGAATGACACGGCTGAGTTTGTCATGGCTCGGTGCAACCCATCATGGGAGCAGGAAGCCATATTTGCACGCAATGGCGGCACTGACACGGGCTTCGATGGCCCATGTTTGAACTATGTTTTCACCAGGGATAACCCCATGGACCACCGGCAGGAACCTTTTCCTTCTAATGTGTATGAAGCGAAGAGCAATACCAATCATTTTCAGCCATGGATTACTCCCACCAATGATAATTCAAGCTTGCCTTGGCCTCCGTCGATCAAATCCGTCTCTGCAATTGACCCCTGAATTTCTTCAGTGGGATGTCTCTACCACCTACTGATGACCAGCCCAAGAATGATATCTTTCTTGAGGGGTCACTGGACTCGATTCACAAGCCACATTCTTTCAATTCAGCCATGGATGATGGGTTGCCGGATATGTCGGCTTTGCAACGGTCAATTGGGATGGTGCCTCCCATCTTGCATGCATCCCTAGCTGAATCTTCAGTGACTTAAGAGCTTAGGCAGGATAAGGATTCGATTAAACAGGAGACGGAACAGGGCAATTCAATCTCCGATTGTAGCGATCAGATGGAGGATGATGATGGTCACAAGGAGGTTGGGAGGGCCAGAAGGTGGCACCAGTTGAAGAACCTTGTCGCGGAGAGGAAGAGAAGGAAGAAGCTGAGTGATAGACTCTATCTTCTACTTTCTTTAGTCCCCAAGATTTCAAAGGTATTTGTTGTTATCAATTATTTCTCACTAGATCCCAAATGTGGAAGGTTCTCAAATGTTTCTCACTCACTATATACACACATATATATCTTTTCCTATTCGATTATCTTCAGATGGATAGAGCATCAATCTTAGGAGATGGCGAGATGCAATTGAGTTTGTGAAAGAGTAAGCAAGTGAAGGATCTTCAAGATGAGCTGGAGGAAGCGCCGAGGGATGAAGAACAAAAGGAGAATTGTAACAACAATGATAATGTTCAACTAGCACAAAAACCCGTGCTAATCACGGGTGTGCATGAAGAAATAGGATTCTATGTATGCTAGAAAGGGAATGATTGGAGTCCATAAGTAGGATAAGTATATTGGTGGAAAGAGTGGATGTTGTTGGTTGAGAAACTAAAAAAAAATAGTATATTAGTGGAAAGGGGAGGGAGGGTATATTATCAGTTGTAACTTGCTAGTAGTTGTAGGAACTGAAAATAACTTCAGGTCAAAATTAAAAAGTATAGTCAAAATTAGATCTAGAACCTTTTAGCTTAATATATTATAATTGGAAGTTCCAAACCAAAATGTGGATGGCCATGAAGATGGGAAATTACCGAATAGGTTGAAAGACGGTGATGGCAGATCAAGAAACCAGATGCTCCTCCAGTAACAAAACTGGGGATCTTGTTAAACATTATCATGACTTCAATGCGCCAATTCTTTTGTTCTGCCATGATTTTTAGTAGTATATCCCATAATTTTCTTCTATTATCAAGCAAGATTAATGAGTGGTATGCACCAAGCAACCTAGAAATAAGCTACTAGTATGTACACAATTAAAACTCGCAAGCGCACAAGATCACTATGTAGTGTAGTGAATTGTAAGTACGGGGTCGATCCCACAAAGACTTGTGATAAAACAATGTAAAAAACAACTAAAAATCAGAATATAAAAAAAAAATAAATTGAATGATGAAATGTTAAATTAAACTACTAAAAACAGTAAATTAAACTATCAAAAGCTAAATGGATATTAATCTAAAACACACAACTAATATTAGAATTGAAAACAATGATAATGAATGAACTAGGGTTTCATCTACTCCCATAACCGATCCTATGCATGTCCCTTATCTTTTAATCAAAAATCAAATTTTATTAGTGACATTTATCAACTTAGACCATGGCATATGCGTCTAGATTACTATTCCCCTAAACCCAATTCATGAGTGCATACTACATGAATTATTCATTATGATGGAAAAACTAAGCATAGCATATGTCCTAGTCAAAACACACATAATGCATAAAAACAATGGGAATGATAAATGTATGAGTCTAAGTATGGCATATACTTAGATTATTTATGGTTCTAAACCCTAGATACTTAACATCAAGATCAATCAAAATTAAGTTAATTACTCTTGAAATTAATTGAACATGGCATGGTTGGCATGGCATATACACAACTCATCAATTAAAAACATGGTTTAGAATCTCAACTAATAAAACTGAAATATGAATTAACAGATGCCAAAAGAGACTACATAGATTAGGCTAGGGTTTCAACTACACCCTAGCCTTAAAAAACTAGCCACTCATGTCTGGAATTGAAAGCAAAATAGAAAATAGAGCCATAAGAAAAACTCTGAATGTTGAAGAAGACGAAGAATTCTGTCAGCATTTTTTTCTCCTTTTCTTCGCTCCAAGATGCTCCAAAGAATGCTCCAAAGGTGGCTGTACGGGAAATAGGGTTTTTGGGATGATGATGGCTGGTTTTTATGCTGGCTTGTGGCTGGATGATGGCTCTATTAGTGGCTGGACGTGCACTGTTCATATGCCCTTTTATAAGTCTTGCAACAGCCTCTTAGTACTTAATTCCCTTGTGGAAATAGATCTCCAACTTTCTTTATAATTCTGTTTCCTAATTAGAATAGAATAGGAGTCTTCTTTCTTAATAAACAAGAATTTCTAAATCTGATCCTACTTGTATTTTATAGAAAGTTCCTCACAAGTGGCCCACCAATCTGAATTTTAATTGCAAGGAATTAAATCTGAAACTTGAGAATCAAAGTGGGTCCATATGGTGCATGCAACATGAGTGTGGGACCCGTCTTTTTGGACTTCTATCTTGGCTTGTAAATTTCCTTAAACTTTCCTTCTTTTTCTCCTTGTTTTTTCCATTCTTGAATTCCTCTTTTAACTTGAATAGGATTTCCTAAATTCTGAAATTCTAACTTTAGCAATGAATGTGGAACCCCCTTGGGCGTGACACACTTTGGAGTTGTCTTCTTTTTCTTCTTTGATTTATGACATGAGTCTCAAACACTTTCCTTCTTTGATTTGAGTTCTAAGTTGTCCAAAGAACTAGAAAGTAATCTTGAAATCTGAAATAGCTTGGATGGGACCCACATTGGTCATACTTGATGATTCACGCCCATCACTCTCTTCATTAATTCTTCTCTTTTTTCTCCTTTTTACCTTTGCATAAAAATCAACAATGAATATGTAAAATCAAATAAAATAACTATGACTAGCATAAGATAAATCAAATATTATGGCTCTAATTACAAATAATTAAGCACTTATCAAATTCCCCCAAACTAACCTTTTGCCAGTCCTCGAGCAAAACAATAAAAAAAAATAAACAAGTAAAAAAATTTGAAACACTAAAGTATGAATCCTATCCTTTTACCATTAAGTCTCAGAGATGTCTGATCAATACATGATTCAAAGAAACAAGAGTCTCAACCAGTTTTAAAGATTACTCAATTTATAAGTTAGCTCACATCTACATGCTCAAAGGGTTGTGTGTAAAACAATACCAACATAACTTCCAATTTAGGCTTTTACACAACCAAACAATCATTTGCATATTAGTTTAACTGCAATCCTCACAATAGATACACTCCCAATAAAACACTCAATAATTGTCTAAGAATGAACAAACAATGTTCTCATGAAAAATACCACATGCTTGAAGTGAAATCATACACCATAGGATCCAATTCCATCTCCTCTCCACACTGGGACTACACTTCACGTAGGATCAATTAGGACTTTTACACATGGGTTGTCATAGGGCTAGGGCGAAGGTTTAAGAATGAGAGAAAATGGATAACAAGATCTAAGAAATTTGCATAGAATCACACTTCTGGTTCCTTTATACACTTCTGATTTTAGCGGCTAAGGCTTGCATTTTGAATTTCCACCTTCTTGAGTCACGCATATACCCTCATTGTATTATTCACTTTTTTTTTCCTTGTTTTTTTTTTTTTTATCTTTTTTTTATCTTCTTTTTTTTTTCCTTTTTTATTTTTAAATATAATTGAAACTCTGGAGTGGCAGGGTGACGGCAACCTTTCTTTTATTTTCTTTTTCTCGAGCCTTGCACACATTTTGTAGTGAACTTTGAATTCATCTTTATACTTCCTTAGATAAGGTAAGGCTATACATACGGTAAGGTAACTCCCCCAAACTTAGGAGTTGGTATGGGTGCAAGAATTGGCTTATTAAGGCTCAACATGGATAACTAGTGATAAACATCAAAGGGAATGGATAGAAAAACACAAACTAGTCAAACATGGCCTAAAATCATATCCTATGGTTTGTGTAGTTGAAATATGCCTCAATCGGATAAAAAATGAGAGTTCTAGCATGTTATTCCATATAAAATTCAGAACATGTGATCAAAGAATGATGATGAAATCAACTGCATCAAATAGATCAAGAAATGAAAGATCAAATCACTCAGCATATAACCCTCTCAAGAAATAAGCATTTAGACTCAAAGCTCACTAGGTTATACAAGTTTCCATCTAATCATTTAATTATGCAAGAGCTCTCAACCTTATCCATATTAGCATTGTAATCCACACAGTGATAGCTCAAATATGCTTAAATGAGATTTACGGCAATTGAATACTATACAGAACCATCATCAAAACAAATCATCATTTCTCATTATTGTGGTAGGAAGGAACTATGACTCAGAGAAACAAACAAATATTTTTGTGATTTTCGATTTGTTTTTTTTTTTTTTTTTTTTGACTCTATCCTAACTAAGACTCTTCCACCAAACTAAACCTAACCATTGTCCGCAATGTTTTAAAATAAAGTAAGAAAGAAAAACTAAAAACATAATAGAAAAATAAATAGAAAGACAAGGAAAAGGGTAAAAGAACTCAGCTGGTTATGGAGTACATCACCAGCTCTGTATTGCCATCCTTAACATTTCCTTGCAAAGATCTGGGCTACCTCCAGTAGTGATTGCTTTATAGTCTTCAGCTAGAGTGTACTTCTTTATCAAGTGGAAGAGGGATCTGTGAATGTAATCACATCCACATCCTTGTCAAAATTCTGCTTCCAATAGGGTTTGAGCCTATGTCCATTGACTTTGAACTTGTTACCATTCTTGGGATTATAGATCTCAATAGCTCCATGCTCAAAAACCTGAGTAACTTCAAAGGGGCCACACCATCTGGACTTCAGCTTCCCTGGAAATAATTTGAGCCTTGAATCGAAGAGTAATACCTTCTGTCCCACCTCAAACGTCTTCCTCATGAGCTTCTTATCATGGAACACTTTAGTCCTCTCTTTATACAGCTTGGCATTCTCATATGCGTCATATCGTAGCTCCTCAAGCTCATTCAGCTGTAATTTCCTCTTCTCACCTGCCTCTTTCATATCAAAATTAAACTTCTTGATCGACCAGAATGCCCTGTGCTCTAATTCCACCGGCAGATGACATGCTTTTCCATAGACCAACCGATAAGGAGACATGCCTATAGGAGTCTTGTAGGCTGTCCTATATGCCCAAAGTGCATCATTCAGCCTTAAATACCAATCTTTCCTGTTGTGCACTGTCTTCTCTAATATCTGCTTGATCTCTCTATTACTCACTTCAACTTGGCCACTTGTCTGAGGATGGTACGGAGTTGCTATCTTGTGAGTTATCCCATATTTCTTCATTAATGCTGCAAATGATCTGTTCTTGAAGTGACTGCCACCATCACTAATGATTGCTCTAGGTGTCCCAAATCTGGCAAGTATAATATTCTTCAGAAATTCCAAAACCACCTTGTGGTCATTTGTCTTACTTGGGATAGCCTCCACCCACTTGGATGCATAGTTGACTCCTACCAGAATATAAAGATAACCATAGGATGATGGGAAAGGTCCCATAAAATCAATCCCCCACACGTCGAATAGCTCTACCTCTTGTTTGCCTTTCAGTGGCATCTGATTCCTTGAGGAAATGTTCCCCATTCTCTAGCACCTATCACAACCGGCACAAAAGGCATGTGCATCTTTAAATATAGAGGGCCAAAAGAAAACAGATTGAAGTACCTTAGCAGCTGTCTTCTTCCCTCCAAAGTGTCATCCACACACCTTGCTGTGGCAATGTGCTAAGATGCTCTGAACTTCTTCTTTTGGTACACATCTTTTGATGATTTGATATGAGCAGTACTTGAACAAATATGGGTCATCCTAGTAATAGAAACGTGCCATGTGCACTAACCGCTTCTTGTCCAGATTAGTAAAATGAATGGGGAACTCACTACAAACCTTGTAATTCACCAAGTCTGCAAACCACGGAAGCTTTGTAATACGAAATAACTGCTCATCTGGAAAAGATTCATTGAGTGGAATTTCGTCCCCCCTGCTTGCTTACTCATTCAGCAATCTGGATAAGTGGTCTGCCATTACATTCTCACTGCCCTTCTTATTTCTGATCTCAAGGTCAAATTCTTGTAGCAACAATACCCATCTAATTAGCCTTGGCCTTGCATCCTTCTTGCTTAAGAGATACTTCAGTGCTGCATGATCGGTGTAAACGATATAACCTTAGACCCAACAAGGTAAGATTTGAATTTTTCTAGTGCAAAAATTATAGCAAGAAGTTCGTTCTCAGTAGTAGAATAGTTCAACTGTACATCATTTAGAGTCCTGGATGCGTAGTAAATCACATGTGGAAGCTTCCCTACTCTTTGGCCAAGCACAGCCCCTAGAGCATAGTCACTAGCATCACACATTAGTTCAAATGGCAAACTCCAATCAGGTGCTATAATAATAGGGGCTGATGTCAAAAGCTTTTTCTACAGCTCAAATGCTCGTAAGCAATCCACATCAAAGACAAATTCCACGTCTTTTTGTAACAAAGCACATAGTGGGCATGCAATCTTGGAGAAGTCCTTAATGAATCTGCTATAAAATCCTGCATCCCCCAAGAAACTCCGTACTCCTTTCATTTTTGTTGGTGGGGGAAGCTTGCTGATTAAGTCTATCTTAGCTTTATCCACCTGCATCCTCTTGCTTATCACCACATGTCCAAGTACAATGCCATGTTTAACCATGAAGTGGCATTTTTCTCAATTCAACACCAAATTACAATCCACACATCTCTTTAGCACAAACTCCAGATGATACAAATGGTTATCAAAAGATGATCCAAAGACAGGGAAGTCCATGAATACCTCAATAAAGCGCTTCACCATATCGGAGAATATACTCATCATGCATCTCTGGAAAGTTGCTGGTGCATTGCATAGTCCGAAAGGCATCCTTCTGTAGGCAAATCTCCCAAATGGACAAGTAAAAGTGGTCTTCTCTTAGTCCTCTGGAGCAATAGGGATCTGATTGTGTCCACTGTACCCATCTAGAAAACAATAATGTGAATGCCCGGCTAGCCTCTATAACATCTGGTCAATGAATGATAGTGGGAAGTGATAATTTCTAGTGGCTGTGTTAAGCTTCCGGTAGTTTATACATACCCTTCATCCAGTGGTAACTCTAGTAGGAATCAGCTCATCATGTTCGTTCTTTACCATTGTCATACCACTCTTCTTGGGAACAACTTACACTGGGCTGACCCACTTGTTATCTGAGATTGGGTAGATGATCCCAACGTCTAGTAGCTTAAAATTTTCTTCTTTGACAACCTCTTTCATATGAGGGTTGGGTCTCTTCTGTGCTTTCCTTGTAGGTTTAGACTCTTCTTTTAACAAGATTCGGTGCATATACATGGTTGGGCTTATACCTTTGATATCTGCAATGCTCCACCCCAATGCCATTTTGTGAGCCTTTAACACTTTTAACAACTTGCTTTCCTCATCAGAACTCAAATCACTGCTATGATACATGGCAAGGTCTCATGCTTTCCCAAAAAGGCATACTTGAGATGTGTAGGTAATGGCTTCAATTCTAACTCTGGTGCTTTTATGACAATGAACGGGTTGTTTTGTGGAAGAACCAAGAATTTCATAAGAATTTGAATATTTGCTTGGGATGGAGGGGAGTACTTCTAGTTGATTTACAATCCTCATAAGTGCTGCCTCCAGTTCATCACTATTTTGCACGATTTCAGATTTGATAAGGCCTTGCTGAATACATGTGTCCAACTCCTCCTTGCACCCATGTGCTCTTGGAAAACACCTCTTTTATAGCCTGCTCAATCACCTCAATCTGAAAGCAATCTTCATCTCTCGGCATTTTCATAGCTTCGAACACTTTAAACTCAATCTGCTGCCCATTGACCTTCATTTCAATTGTGCCTTTTTGTACATCTATCTTTGAACCCGCAGTGGCTATGAAAGGTCGGCCAAGTATAATAGAGAGGTGGTGTGGCATTGATACACTCTCCATGTCTAGTACCACAAAGTCAGCAGGTAATATGAATTCTCCTACTTTCACTAAAATGTCCTCTAGAATTTCCCGTGGGTGTTTCACACTCTTATCTACCAATTGCAATGTAATTGAAGTTGGTTTGAGCTCTCCCAAACCCAGATACTCATAAACTGAAAATGGTAACAAATTGATACAAGAACCTAAATCTAGTAAGGCTCTCTCAAACATATAATCTCATATCTTGCAAGGTATAATAAAGCTCCAAGGATCCTGAAGTTTAGGAGGAAGCTTTCTTGACAAAACGGCACTGACTTCCTCGGTTAACTTAACCTCTTCATGATCTCTGAATCTCCTCTTGTTTGTACATAATTCCTTGATAAACTTTGCATAAGAGGGTATCTGCTTGATAGAATTAATCAGTGGGATGTTAATCTCTACTTTTCTCAGTGTCTCAAAGATGTCCTGTTGAACTGACTCTTCTTTTCTTGTCTCAACCTCTGAGGGTAAGGTGGAACTGGTTTATTAACTCTCTCTGGCTCTTTAGAAGTTGTGACCTGAATAGGAGTGCCCGCAGTGTCTGTGCTCTTCTTGTCACCCTTCTGGTTCACATCAATATCATTTTGCCCTGCACTGTCCTGTGGCTCAATGTCTACTGTTTTAGGATTTTTATACTACCCATTCATCCTGGTATCTATGACTGTACCATATTGCCTCATTCTCCTGTAGACCTTTTCTGGCTCCTCGGTGAGGGTAGTTATGGCCTTCAAATGCTCATGATTTTTGGGGTTTATTTTAGTCTGACTTGGAAACTTACCGTCTTCCTTCCTGCTCAAGGCATTAGCTATCTGACCCACCTGTGCTTCCAGCTTTGCCAAACTCTGTTGAGTGTTTGTAATTACTTGACTATGCTGCCGGAAATTAGCCTGAGATGACTGAATAAACTGAGTCACCAAACTTTTGACCTCATCTTTTGGTGGCTTTTATGCACTGTTCTGAGAAAAATTATTATGGGGGTGTTGGTAGCTTCTCTGCTGTCCTTGATACTGTTGCTGATTACCTTGATTGTTTTGATTGCCTCCCCAAGAAAAGTTTGGATGGTTCCTCCATCTAGGATTGTAAGTATTGTTGTAGGGATTGTTCTGCTTAGGGAATGTGTTACCAACATAATTGGCATGCTCCTGATCTGTAAAAGATGACATGGGACAGCATTAAGTAGTATGGTTAGTGTGTGAACCTAGAGCACATACTTCTTTTGATAGTTGTCCGAACATGCCATTGGAAGCCATTGCTTTGATGATCATGTCTATCTTTTTATCCATGGCCGCCATCTGGGCAGTTACATTTCCTGAGACTGGACCTCATATACTCCTTGCTTCTTACCTATTTGTCTGGTCCTACAAGAGAATTGTTGTGAGTTTTCACTAAGAGTTTCAAAAAGTTCATAAGCTTCTTCACTATTTTTCTCCATCAGGGCTCCTCCACATGCAGAGTTTACTATTCCCTTATTTAGCTCATTCAGTCCTTCATAGAAAGCTTGAACCTGATCATCTTTGGAAAGGTTGTGATGCGGTACTTCAATAATAAATCTTTAAAATGCTCCCATGCTTCCTAGAACTGATCTCCATCTTTCTGCTGAAATGTTTGGATCTCTTTTCTCAATTGCCTTGTCTTTTGAGCAGGGAAAAATTTCTTTAGGAACTTACTAGCTAGTTGCTGCCATGAGGTGATAGAACCAGCATCCAAAGAGTTTAACCATATTTTAGCTTTATCCTTAAGAGAAAAAGGAAATAGACGTAGCCTGATGCCCTCTGGGGTAACTCCTTATATTTGTTGTGTCGCACACAGCTCAAAAAATTCCTTAATATGAAGATAAGGATCTTCATTAGGTAACCCATGATAGTGTGACACCATGTTCAGTAGTTGTGCAGTGAGGGTGAAATTGCTCGCCGTATTAGGTGGATAAAGAATGGTGGACGGCTGTTCGGTGTGCAAGGGAATGAAAGTCTCCTTCATTGGTTTCTTTGATTGTCTTCTCTGTCAGCCATTTTGCTTTTAGGACTTTGATCTCCGTTAACACTTATTTCTTCAAGTTCGGAGTCAGATGAGGGCTGAGTGTTGGATTTTGCCCTCTGAGCTTGCCTTCGTTGTCGTCTAAAGGTTCGTTCGATTTCTGGATCATAGACAATGATCGCTAAGTCCTGAGATCGCCCACATTGCATATACAGGCTTTATGGCTGCAAGAAAACACCTACTAAATAAGCAATGTGCTAAAAGTAAGAAAATGTAAAAAAAACTGAAATTAAAATAGCTGAACTAGAAGAATTCTATGGAAAAAACAAATAATAACAGCACTTTAAAACTGAACTAAAAACTAAACTAGACTATGACACTACACTAAACACAAGCTTTGACACTCTTCTATGCGAACAAGTCCTTGGCGACGACGCCAAAAACTTGGTATGCACCAAGCAACCTAAAAATAAGCTACTAGTATGCACATAATTAAAACTCGCAAGCACACAAGATCATTATGTAGTGTAGTGAATTGCAAGTACGAGGTCAATCCCACGAAGACTTGTGATAAAACAATGTCAAAAGAAACTAAAAATCAGAATATAAAAAAAAAACAATTGAATGATGAAAGGTTGAATTAAACTACTAAAAACAGTAAATTAAACTATCAAAAGCTAAATGGAAATTAATCTTAAACACAACTAATATTAGAATTGAAAACAATGATAATGAATGAACTAGGGTTTCATTTACTCCCCTAACCAATTCTATGCATGTCCGTTATTATCTTTTAATAAAAAATCAGATTTTATTAGTGACATCTATCAACCTAGACCATGACATATGCGTCTAGATTACTATTCCCCTAAACCCAATTCATGAGTGGCATATTACATGAATTATTCATTATGATGCAAAAACTAAGCATGACATATGTCCTAGTCAAAACACACAATGCATAAAAACAATGGGAATGATAAATGCATGAGTCTAAGAATGGCATATGCTTAGATTATTCATAGTTCTAAACCCTAGATGCTTAACATCAAGATCAATCAAAATTAAGTTAATTACTCTTGAAATTAATTGAACATGGCATGGTTGGCATGGCATATACACAACTCATCAAATAAAAACATGGTTTAGAATCTCAACTAATAGAACTGAAATCTGAATTAACAGATGCCAAAAGAGACTACATAGATTAGGCTAGGGTTTCAACTACACCCTAGCTTTAAAAAATTAGCTACTTATGTCTGGAATTGAAAACAAAATAGAAAATAGAGCCATAAGAAGAACTCTGAATATTGAAGAAGAAGAATAATTCTGTCAGCAGCTTTTTCCCTTTTTCCTCACTCCAAAAGCTCTCCAAGATGCTCCAAAGAATGCTCCAAAGGTGGCTATACGGGAAATAGGGTTTTTGGGATGATGATGGCTGGTTTTTATGCTGGCTTGTGGCTGGATGATGGCTCTATTAGTGGCTGGACGTGCACTGTTTATATGCCCTTTTATAAGTCTTGCAATAGCCTCTTAGTACTTAATTCCCTTGTGGAAATAGATTTCCAACTTTCTTTATAATTCTAGTTCTTAATTAGAATAGAATAGGAGTCTTCATTCTTAATAAACAAGACTTTCTAAATCTGATCTTACTTGTATTTTATAGAAAGTTCCTCACATGCGGCCCCATCAATTTGAATTTTAATTGCAAGGAATTAAATCTGAAACTTGAAAATAATAGTGGGCCCATATGGTGCGTGCAACATGAGTGTGGGACCCCTCTTTTTAGACTTCTATCTTGGCTTGAAATCTTCCTTTAACTTTCCTTCTATTTCTCCTTGTTTTCTCCATTCTTGAATTCCTCTTTTAACTTGAATAGGACTTCCTAAATTCTGAAATTGTACCTTTAGCAATGAATGTGGATGCCCCTTGGGCGTGACACACTTTGGAGTTGTCTTCTTTTTCTTCTTTGATTTATGACATGAGTCTCCAACACTTTCCTTCTTTGATTTGAATTCTAAGTCGTCAAAAGAACTATAAAGTAATCTTGAAATCTGAAATAGCTTGGATGGGACCCACCTTGGTCCTACTTGATGATTCACGCCCATCACTCTCTTCATTAATTCCTCTCTTTTTGCTCCTTTTTTCCTTTGCATAACAATCAACAAAGAATATGTAAAATAAAATAAAATAACTATGACTAGCATAAGATAAATCAAATATTATGACTCTAATTACAAACAATTAAGCACTTATCAATGAGCTACATCTTTCAGCGATGTTTAGTTACTGTTTGATTGTTAACCTCGTATATGATATCAACCTTAACCTATTTTTAACCTTATTCTCATGTAGGTGCAAGTTGAGGTGAGCCAGGTCAATGGGAATGAGTTCTTTTTGAAGGCCTTCTGGGAGCAAAAGCTGGCCAGGTTTGTGAGGTTGATGGAGGCCATTAATTCTTTTAGGTCTTGAAGTAACAAATGCCAATATCATCACCTTCAGAGGCCTTGTTCTGAACGTTTTCAAAGTAAAGGTAAGAGGCATCAAATTAAGTTCTATTAACTTCAATGGGAAATTCACTAACTCCTTGGCGTGGTTATGAATGTTTTCTTTTAGTCCTCATGTCATGTTTTTGATTTTCTAAACCTAGTTCTCAATCATTTACTTGCATAGATGAAATTTTTAGATTTGATAAAGAACACTGAGATGGTTAGATCTGACATGGCATGTGTGTGTTACAGGTCCAAGCGGATCAAGCGAGGGACTCACTGCTTGAGCTAATTCGCAATCCAAACGGAGGGAGGTTGGAGTCTGGGTGCATCGGAGAAAATGGTGGCAGTGATCATCATCATCACCACCACCATCACCACCACTAGCATCACCTCAATTCCCACCACAATCCTCACCATCTTTACCAATTACCACCTCCACCACCAACGATGACTCCCCACACTCTTGGGTAATAGTTATACAAACTCTTTCAATAAAATTTCTAGATTACAATGTAAGTTAAGACCAGTACAGAATTCATTAGTTTTAGAATTATGTTTTGTTTTCTCCATGACCTCTATATATATATATCACTCAAATATGGTGCTGTTATTGTGTAGGGACACAAACTGGTTGTGTTCTAACTTCGAACATTAAGTCTTCAGTCAAAATTTCAATTGATGTTGTTTCTTCATAGAGGAACTATAACAATCTTTAACCAGCAATTTTCCCAGGATCCTCAAACCATGGGTTTGTATATATTGGGACCTACAGTTTAATCATTTACACCATTAACCTCAGATCTCAGATCCTTGCCATCCAATATCTCATCACTATTGAGTTCATCTAATCACTTCTCCCATCCATCAGGGTTTGTTGATTAAAGGGCTAGATTTTTCAGATTAGTAAGATATTTTTTGGGGTGCACTCACGAGGATAATCAAATTAATGGTCCGGATGGCCAAAATACAACTGGCTGCCAGTGGTGCAGAGGGACAATGGGCCATGTTTCTTTTGAGAAAACAGCAGAATTAATTGTAAGATTCGTCACATTGGTCCTTTTTGAAAACTAGTGGAGCCCTGCACGTTCGGTGTCCAAATTACAGTTGACACTACCATGAGCAAATCCACATTTTTAGATTGAAATACTTAATTATGTTTGTTAAATAGGATATAGATAAGAAATAAATGAGTGACAAGTAAGCTTTACATCAGGTCATGAATAGACCAAATGTGAGTAAGTCCCAAAAAAGAATAGAATTTCTCCCCAACTATGTATGAGAAACCCAAAACAAAGTCACTACTTCGCGGCACATACATCATATCATTTATATCATTTATACATGCATACTAAATAACACTTGGGGAGTTAAAGGAGGGGTTAACCATACACGTATTGTAAATCTCGAGCTCTACTATGCATAGGTGTTTTTTCTACCTCTTCATATTGTAAATTTTGTATAGTAGCTGCTTCCATGTTAGTAAGAAGCTCAGAGCATAACTAATGCATTGTTGAACAACCATCCTAATAATTCAAGTCCAAGTCCAAGTCCAAGGGAAAGTCAACATCCCATCGCCTGCATCAATAAACTAAAAGAGCATGTAAACAAGCAATGGCAACAAGCATATGAGATTCAAGGGGTTCTAGAGAAAAGGATAGTTATTTCTTGGAATGCATGATACAACTACAGAATATCCATACAACAGCCTGAAGATGGCCAAATTGAAGTCCTATATTATAGATCGATATGAAAATGACTAAATGCAAAGTATTTAGGGAAGAAGGGGATGCCTCACAGTTACTGTAAGTGTCTAAAAATTACGGACTTGATTAGATGATTATGAAGCTCTTAATGTTGCTATTAGGCTGAATGGATCGGATGTCCTGAACCTGAAAAGGAGAGGAGAAACAAAGGTCAGAGCCCCTGGCTGCAGTCAGCCGAAGGCACTCTGATGCCTGAACGAAGGGAGAGTGAGTGAGGAAGAAGGGGGTTCAGGCAGAGTGAAGTGTATATATTGTGTACCTTTCATGGACCTTACCATGCATATATATAGGGGAACGAGTGTCCCATCAGAAGTTTCCATAGTGGGGGTAGGTGAGAGCACTGTCCCATCAGCCCCTACCTCGGATCCTTAGTGGGGGTAGGTGAGAGTACCATCCCATTGGATCTTTTCTCTATCCCACACATAAATGCAGACGTGATTGGCGGATAGGGATAATCCCTTATCGATATCCGGCGGCCACCCTATTTGTTAGTATGTTCTGCAACGTAGCTGTCCCGTCACATAATTGGGATTCGACATTTAGTGTTCACCTCAGTCAATAGAGCCGAACTGGAGAAGTCACTGAAGTCGTGGGAGTGAGTTCGGATACTTCTGCCGAAGTGCGCGAGGCCGAACTCACTGGACCATACTCGGTACTCCTACCGAGGTGGGCTCAAGCTCGGTGTCAGCTGGCGCAGTCGTCGAGCTGGACGAGGCCGAGATCAAAGCAAACCTAGCCGGTACTTTTACCCAAAACTAGGGAGTAATTTCAGTGTCATGAAAATGCCCCGCACAATTGCCCTGTGAGAACCCGACCCCTAATTTCCTGATTTAGTGTGGTTTTAATCGTGATTTAGTTTTCTCAGTGGTTTTAGTGGTTGTTTGTTTAACTTTCTTAGTTTAACTACCCTCTCCTTTGGTTTTGAAAAGTTTTGAGAACCATCCTAACTTGTGGGACCCTTTGGGGGTTCTTATTGCGATTTTGTGTGAACTTGGGATTTATTTTGATTTCCTAAAAAAAAATTGGGTTTTCATCCCATTTAGCTTATATTGTTAATCCCTACAACTTTCATGTTGGACCCGTCCTCGTTTGAAACTCCTAAACCCGACTTTTCTCAATTTGAGGGCAAAACAGTTTCTTCACCCAAAATCTGGACACGATTTTCAATATCACCAAAACCCGCAAAATATATACTTTTTGGAAACTAGAAATTTCGTTGATCAACTTTGTCTTCTTCGTCGAATCCATTTGAGGTCCCGAAATGCATGTTTTTAGCCCGGCAAATGTTTTAAGTTGTGGGACCCATCTCCCCTTTGTTATAAAAGGAACCCATCTCTTCTTCTTCTTCCCTTCTTGACCTAATTTCTAAGAGAAGAGCAGCCCTAGCAGCCATGGTTCCCTCCATTCTTTTCTTGCTTTCTCCATCTCATAGCACCACCAAGCCATTGCTAAACCAAGATTGGACTCTACCATTTTCATCCTCATCTCAAGAGCTATCCATTGACGCCATTTTTGAAGAAAACCAAGCTTTCCAAGATTTCCCTTGTATTCTCCTTGCTTATTTGAAGGTCTTCCATGTAAGTGATTCTCCCCATCTCCTAGATTTGTGTTCATCTTGTCTTAGAGGAGCTCCATTCCGATTATTGAAAGCTTTCGTTTTGTTTTGAATTGGTTTTTGATTTTTGGAGTTGTATTTGGGGTTTTTGTATAGATTTGTGATTTTGGCTTGGAGAGGTGATTAGTGGTTGATTTGCATTAGCTTGGACCTAAGGCAAGTTGATGAAATGATTTATTTTCATTGATAATGTTTTATACAAATGTGTAGCTCTCATTAATGATATTCATTACTTATGCTTTACTTCATGACATGTTTTTATTGAGATTTGAAGTACACTCTTTAGAGAACCTTTCTAGTATATTGCTTTCTTGGAAATGGTATCTTGATGATATTAAGTTTTGACTTGTTTCATGTGATGGATTTCTTGTGGTTGAATGTGATTGGAATGGATGATTTGATGGAAGAATGGATGTAGTTGGATGGTGAATTTGAAGTGTTGAGAATGAAGTTTTGATTGCTTGAAATGGAGGATCTTGAGCTCACTTTATTACAGGGATCTGACCCTTGAGAATGAGGAGTGTTGGGAGAAAGAAGGGACTGAAAACAGTTTCAGAATTCTGTGTTCGCAGTAACGTCGGTCAGCTGTCGGTCAGCCTGTCGGCTAACCGACAGCCAACCGAGATGGACCGACATCTCTCGGTTCCAATTCCAGAGAGCAGTTTTCTATCAGGAAATCTGTCGGTCAGCTGTCGGCTGACCGAACGCCCTGGTTCGGTCGACCGAGAGCCAACCGACAGATCTGTCGGCTCCAATTCCAGAGAGCTGCATTTTCTGCAGTTTCTGATGCCGAAGTGTCGGTCAACTGACACCCAACCGACAACCTCTCGGTCCCAATTCCAGAGAGCTATTTTCTCCCCATTTCTGATCTCGACTAGCCGTCGGTCAGCCTGTCGGTCGACCGGCATTACACTGTCGGTTAACCGACAAGCCAACCGAGGGTTGACCGAAATTCCAATTCTGAAAGATTTATTTTAAAGAATTTGTGGAACTATATTGAAGGAGAAATTCCATCATCATGACTTTGTTGTTTAGGTCTTTTAGATTTGTTAATGTATATAAGGCCCCAGAATGTTTTCAATTCTTAAAGAGTACCAAATGTATATCAAACCTGACATACGGGACCTTAGTACATTGATTCAAATCTTGGACTTTCAACACTTGGCCCGGAGAATATGAGAAATCCATTCATGCTTTATTTCGACCCGAGTCTCACTTGTACATGTTAAATCTCGTGTTTTATGACTAGACTTACCCGACAGTATTGAAATTCATGTTTTTAGCATTGTTGCTAACTCGTACATGCCCGACCGATACAGATATGCTTTTGTGCTTATGAGCACCCCGTCTCGTCATATGTATTTATTTGATTTGATTTGTTGTATATGACCCATGAGAATAAAACCTTGAGGTAAGATGAGGCCAGAGCTTTGTAGTGCGAGTCCATGAACCAAAAGGATTATTATTTTGAGAATAAAACCTTGAGGCAATATGGGTCCAGAGCTTTGTAGTGCGAGCCCATGAGCCAAAAAGAGAACACGCATACATGTATTTGTTTTGTTTACTTGCATATAACCTATGAGTCGGCACCACTAAGCTTGGATAACCTTGTCAGTCTGATCCACTGACCTGGAGATTCCCCACTTGTCCCGCCAGTTGCAGTTTGGATCCCGATACCCGGTTTATTAACCGTGGTCCCGTCCTGATACTCGGCTCGCTCCCATGGCTCCCGATATTCGGTTCGCTACCGTGATTCCCGATACCCGGTTTGCTACCGTGGTCCGTCCCGTATTATTGTATATGTATATGTAAATTTCGTTGTTCCTCCTCACTTCGGTGACAGAGGTCAACGCCTTGATATGCTTGCTCTATCACTTCGGTGATAAAGGATTTAGCTTTGTGTGGTTGCCATCTTGATAGTTCCTGATCCTTGATACCCGTACTGTTTTATATTGATCATGTCTTTTCTTAATAAAGGATGCATTATTTATAATTGTTTATACATGTTTTAAATGAATTCCCGATTTGTGAAATGTTATTGTTTATACCCGCTTTAAATGAGTTTTTGAATTGTGAAATGTTCATGTTTTATACATGCTTTAAAGGAATACATGTTTTGTCAAATATTTATGTTTCATACCCGTTTTATATGAATACAGGATTTTGTCAAGGGATTCATGATTTTCTATACATTTGTAATTATGTACAATTCTGACCAGACAGCATGATTTATTACATGTTTTATCATCCAGTATATTGTTATATCTTTTCACCCGCCTGCCAGACCGTCGTGTCTGACCCACTACTTTGGTACTCAGGTCCCGACTTCTTCACCCGAGATGAGTGCACATGTTGGCTGTGGAGCCATGAGCTTACAAGTTGTTTGTCAGCTATGTCATGTAGACATGGAGCTTGACATCGGTATTACGTCACATATGGGGTAGTAATCATTAGCTTGTTTTGTATGGCTTCTATTAGCCTCTTGCTAGGGATTTGTAATTAATACACATGGTTATTTGTAACTTGAACATATATGGGAATGTAATACCCTGTTACTGTCAGCTCTGTACTTTTATTGTGATGGTTTATTCCAGTCTGAGATGAACCATTGATAGGATGACTATATGCTTGGGTTGAGTGCAGTGCGGAATCCAATGGCCACGGACTCCGAGTCGCAACACCACGAAAGCTTCTGCTAAATATTCAGAGTGTGTTGGAATTTGTAATCCTCACACACGCGGATCTTGGGAGAAACATAATATTACTTCACGGACCCCGGGTTTGGGGTCGTGACATGCCTCTAGCTCCTGATCTTTTGAGAGTTCTGTAACTCTCTGAGGTCGGGAGCTAAGTATTTAGGGAGTTCCCTTGCCGAGCTCGTAGCTCTAAATCTCGATATCGATTGCTGACGTCTGATCCTTATCGCGCTGCCTCGCTGGCCCGAAAGCGTCGATGTTGCTTCGCTTGCCCCAGACAATCAATTACCCTGGCGACATTACTGCGGAAGGCGTACTGCCCTTGCTACGTGCCACCATCCTATAGGCTGTACGGCCGTTCCGAAGCGACGAGTACAGCCCCCGAAGCGTCGGCTTGAACGCGCGTCCTCGAAATTCGAAAGGAAACCTCTGCTTTATATATACAATATATCCTTCTCTGTTCTTTTACTTTAGCGTTCGAAAGAGATAACCTTCTTGCGAAAGAATCCCCCTGCGACAGCGTCTTCCTGCAGACAATCTCGGAGCCTTTTGGACCTTTCCCGTCTTTGTGAGTCTTTCTTCCTCCTTCCCTTTCCTGCTTTTGCGTTCCTGCGTCCTTTCCAGAGCCTTTGTCAGGACCCTTGTCTTGTCTCCCTATTATCTGTCTGTCTTCTTCTCGCCCTTGGCCTTAGCAATGGGAGCGTACAGGCATTGGGTAGACACCCCACAGGCCCTAGAAGGGTTTAGAAACATGTATAGGATCCCCGAAGAGGTTCTAATCAGGATAGACGACCCGGAGGATGCCTTTAATGGCAGAATCTTCCGGAATGGATGGATGCCATTCCCTCTGGTGTCGATTGTAGAGGGGGGAGTTAGGTTCCCAATCCACCCACTTTTGAGGACTTGTCTTCGGAAGTGGAACCTTTGCCCGTGCCAGCTCATGCCCAATAGTTTTAAGATAATAATGGGTACTGACGAGCTGAATAGGATATTAGGGATCAACCTCGGTGTCCATGACATCGAGGATGTATATAACCTATGCAAAGCCGCGGGGGTCGACGACAGTTACTACCTTCGCGGGAAGCCGAAGAGGGAGCCGTTCCTCCATGACCTGGAGGACTCGAGCAGGCTCGCTGGGGACGACCGCTTGTTCGTCTCCAGGGAGTGGGAGTTCAGGGAGTCCAAGCCTGCGGAGGCCAGGATATTCTGGGTCCCCCATCGTCTCGGGAAAGCCCCAAGTAAATACCGAGCTCACTGCCTTGTTTCCTTTTATTTTCTTTGTTTTGTTTTTGCTGAACTCATGGGTCTTGCGTGTCGAGCAGGTCACAGCAAGAGGAAGAAGGAAGCGTACCGGGTCGGGTGGAGGAGAAACAACGAGTGGCTCAAAGCGGTGAAAAAATACCAGGGCCACCACGGTTGGGCTGCCTGGGATCTTCTTGGGTACCAGCCCGTGTATTGCTCCTTCATCCCGTGAAGGACCGGGGCTCCCCTGCCGATCGAGGAGCCTGAGGACATAAAGCTCGTGCTTGCCCTGGGAACGGGACCCTCTACTTTGAGGGTCAAGCAGGAGCCCGCCGACCCCCAGCAGGCGGTAGAGGCGTTCCCCTCAAGCTCCGAAGAAGAAGAAGAAAAAGAGGAGATGCCGCTAGAGCGTTGCCGATCCCCTTTGGAGACCTCGGACCTGAGGTCCAAGGTGTTGGGGGGCCAAGTTCCTCCAGTTTCCCTACCTCCTAGCTCCGGCCCTGCCTCCTCATCCGCGGCCTCTGGTGCCGTTGGGTCATCTGCTGCGATTGGTGCCCCTTCGAGCGGAGACCAGAAGCGCCCTGCCGAGTCCGGCGAGAAAGGTGCCCCGACAGATAAGACAGAGAAGAGGCTGAGGCTAGGGGGGCCAGCGGAGCAGGCCTCGGGGAAGAAGGGCGCCCAAGAGAAGGCGCCGAGGTCGGAGGGGTTGACGGAGCATGCCCCGGGGAAGAAGGGCGCCCAAGAGAAGGCGCCGAGGTCGGAGGGGTCAACGGAGGAGGGACTCGGCCCGAACCCCGCGCCTCGGTACATCTGTGCTGAGGCGTTTAAGCCGAACTTGATGCTGGAGCCCGGGAGGCCTCTAATAGTGGAGGACAGGCTGGGCGCCAACTCCTCTGTCCTTGCTGCGCTTACTAGGGCCTATGCTCTCCCACGCGGCATGGAGAGGCACCGGAAGGTAGAGGACGCAGCTCTGGTGATGGTAGCAATGCAGGCGTCTATAGCGGTGAGTCCTGCTTCATTGTGAATCTTGTAGTTTCTGACCTCGGTACCTTTCTGACTTCGGTATTCTCTTTGCAGAACGTACAAAGACTTAAAGTGGTATTGGAGAGGGCCCTTCAGGGCTCCTCCAAGGCCTCTAAGCTGGAGGAGGAGAAGAGGAAAGTTGCGTCCGCCCTGGAGGCGAGCAGCGAGAGGGAGCGGGAGCTAGAGGAAAAGAACGCCAAGTTCGCTGTAGAGATGGACTCGGCTGTAGCCGAGATCATTAGACTGAGGGTCGAGACGCACAACTTGAGGGGAGCGGCTGAGGAAAAAGCAAAGAGGGTTGTTCAGCTCGAGGTTGAGATATTGAAACAAAAGACCGAGTTGGCTGCCCTGGCAAAATCCAAAGCCGAAGCTGAAGCCCAACTGCAGTCCGGGAGGGAAGCCATGGCTAAGGAGAAGGCTGAGCTCGAGGAATCACTGCAGGCAGAGGTGGACGCTGCATATAAGGACGGAGTGGCGGACGCAACGAGAAACTATGAGGCTCAATTAGTCGAGCTGAGCAAAACGCTATTCGAGCTTGGGTGCAGGGCTGCACTGAAAGAAGCAGGGATCTCCGAAGATCACCCAGTGTTCCAGAACCCACCCAAGTTCGTACCTCGCGCACCCAAGCCTGCGTCCGCTCCTGTTCCTCCCCTCGAGCCTCCCTCCGGCTCCAGCGCCCCGATTCCTCCCACCTCGGGGGCTCCTTCCTCCACTGCCAAGATCAAGACGCCTGCTAAAGAGGTTCGCGACGCCAGTACCGGGGGGGGGGGGGGGGGGGGGGGCAAAAAAAAAAACGTCTGTTGATGTATTTGCTTTCTTTTCTTTCACTGTACTTGGGGGGAAATTCAAACTTGTAATTTTCTTTTTTGCTCGGATGTAAAGACATTCAAAACTGAATACGATCTTCTTTCTTTATCTTTGTGTGCAATGTGCTCCTGCTGATTGCAATTGTTCATTTCTCTCAATTCTGCTTCCTAGCTTGGTCTCATAACCAGAATAAGAAATGAGTAACAAGGACAAGGGCAGGCTGCCGAGCTTGGTTCCTTAACCAGAACAGGGTAGTACAGCTACGTTCCATAACCAGAGCAAAGTGGTGAGCTAAGTTCTATAACTAGGGTAAACTAGTAAACTAGGTTCCACAACCAGAGTAAAGTAGTAGCTAGGTTCCATAACCAGAGCAATAGGAATTGAGTTTGGTTCCATAACCAGAACTAAATAAGGTAGGTTCCATAACCAGAGCTAAGCTTGGTTCCATAACCAGAGCTAAGGAATTGAGTTCGGTTCCACAACTAGAACTAAATAAGCTAGGTTCAATAACCGGAGCAAGATAGTAAACTAGGTTCTACAACCATAGTAAACTGAGTTCGGTTCTTTAACCAGAACAAAATGAGCTAGGTTCCATAACCAGAGCTAAGCCTAGTTCCATAACCAGAGCTAAGGAATTGAGTTCGGTTCCACAACCAGAACTAAATAAGCTAGTTTCAATAACCGGAGCTAAAAAATTGAGTTCGGTTCCACAACCAGAACTAAATAAGCTAGGTTCAATAACCGGAGAAAGATAGTAAACTAGGTTCTACAACCAGAGTAAACTGAGTTCGGTTCTTTAACCAGAACAAAACGAGCTAGGTTCCATAACCAGAGATAAGCCTGGTTCTATAACCAGAGATAAGGAATTGAGTTCGGTTCCACAGCCAGAACTAAATAAGCTAGGTTCAATGACCAGAGCTAAAAAATTGAGTTCGGTTCAGATAAGTTAGGTTCCATAACCACAGCTAAGTTTGGTTCCATAACCAGAGCTAAGATGGCTGGTTCTTTATGTTAGACCCCAACCCAGACCAACTCGATTAGTACTAATTAAGTGAGTGTTTAGTCTTAAGTGAGTCTTAGTACTAGTTGGGTTAGAATGTTATTAGACTTAGTCTGGATTATAGTTTTGGGGATTTTGAGGACGTTTAGTATGAGTCAGACACGCTCAGGGACGCCCTGAGTACACGTGTAAGAATGGGGTTTTGTTCTAGATCTTTGATGTGGATGTGATTTTTGTTTCTCTTGAATGGTTTTATTATTTATGGCAACTTTCGTTTTTAAGCTACTTGCATTTGAGGCCCAGAAACCCAAGTTTTGGCCCAATAAGGGTAAATCTGTCTTTTCATGTTAAATCTGGACACACTTTTCGAAGTCGTGAAACTATGTCAAAATAATACTTTTCCGAAACTAGATTTTTCGATGATCGTTTCGTTCTTCTTCGTCGATTCCATCCGGGGTCCACAAGACCATGTTCTAAGTGTTTCAAGTTTCACTGCTTAGGGGACCCACTTCCAGACACTATATATACTCTTCTTCTCCTTCATTTTCCCTTTTTCCAATCCTGCAACGGTTTTGCCCTAGAGCAAGTGAGTGGAGAGCCTTCCTCTTTGGTCTTCTCCCTTGGAAATGACCTAGCTATAGTGTTCCAAATCAAGATCCAAGACCACCATCCTCTTCCTCTCTTCTCAAGCTACAGCTGGACGTTTTTAGGAGCCAAACCTCCCCACTATTCATCATCTTCAAGCCCTATTCTTCTTGTTTGGCTAGCTCAAGGTTGGTGTCTTTCTTCATTCTTCCCATTTGATGTTCTTTAGCTCACCTAGAGCTTGTTTTCATGGTTTGCAAACCCATTTTCGAAATGGGGATTTGTGATGGCCAAAATGTTGATTTTTGTATGCTCCATTTTGGGGGTTTTGTGTAGATCTCGTGGAGCACCCCCTTTCTTGTTGAGTTTGTGAAGCTTTGGCTTGGCTTGGGTTAGAGGCAAGTAAACATTTTAGTTACTCCTAGTACATTGCAAGTTTTTGGGCATTTTTACTTTTGGAAATGTTGTTTATCATCAAGCTTATCTTTCTTGCAAGTCATTAATCTCTTTTAGCTTGTTTTAATCTTGATAAGCAAGAGTACTAATTTCTTCCTCTAATGTAGAGGTTTCATCTTCAATGGAAGCATGTTTTCAATGGAATGATTTGCAAGTTATTAGATATATGCTTGAATGTAAATGAGTTTGTGATTTTGATGTTTTGAATGAAATGTGAATGGATTTTGTGTGGAAATTATCCCTTGGAAAGCATGTAGGCTTGGGGAGTGCAGGTGGTAAAAATGTGGAAGTGAAGAAGTGAATGAAGTGTGAAAAATATTGAATTTCCGAAGTTCCACAGGTAGAGGTATTTCAACCGGAAGTTCTACCGGTAGAAAGGGCCCAAAATTTGACAGAGAGTTGAGGAAATTAAAAACCCCAAGTTCTACCGGAAGTTCTACCGGTAGAAATAGCCCAGATTTCGGCAGAGAGTGAGAAAAGTTGAGGAGCATGAGTTCTACCGGAAGTTCTACCGGTAGAAGTGTTCCAACCGGAAGTTCTACCGGTAGAGGTGGTTCTACCGGTAGTACTACCGGTAGAGACGCTTCAACCGGAATTTCTACCGGTAGAGAAGCTTAAACCACACCAAGATGTATTGTTTTGAAGGATTTTGCTGGAATGAAAACTAGACTTGGTCTTAGACCCTTTTTATTGACCTTGTGCACTTGAAATTTCCAAAATGTAATATACCTTCGGGGACACCAAGTCTTATTGAATTTCGACATTTGGTTTTCAATTCCACAAGGGTCAAAGATGTGGTCTTAGCCTATGCTTGATGAATTTACGTTTGAACTCTCGTTTTGATGCTTCATGCATCATCGTGTTCTCGTTTGATTTCCAAGTGCAAGTTTGTTTCAAGATGTGTTTCAAGAATAAAAAAGGAATCATTTCTTAAGTTCGTAAGCATTAATACTAAGCTATTTTGCTAGTCTTGTCACGTCGTGCTCGTTAAATGATTTCCCTCTTGATTTGTCATGTTTTCGATCGTGTATTGCCGTGTTTTGTGCATTCATGATATAAGTGAATTTCACTGAGCTTGGACCGCCCTTTTAGCTTGATCCACTACCTGGGGGTCCTTAAACTCGTGGACTGTCTGCAGACTAGTCGTGTATTTTATTACACATCGTGCGTGTTCGTGGTCCGGTTCCGCGGCCGGATACCCCGTCTACCTTGTGTGGCGTGGGATCGTGTTTCGTGTCGTGCTTGTCGTGCGTGCTTGCTCTTGTCATCATGTATGACAGAGAAAGGATGAGCTCTATGTGGCTTTATCTTATCATGATATTATATGTATTCGTGCTAGTTTCGTAAGCATTGAAACGTGTATTTAAACTTTGAACTGTTTTAGCATTATTTCAACTATTCATGTCTAAATTATTTATTTGCCAAACCGTCGTGTTTGATGCTTGTATTTTGGTGTCCAGGTGCCGGCGGCTTCGCGCGTGACGAGGAGTGCCCGGAGGCGGCTGTTGAGCCACCCCCAGCACTCGAGTGGCAGCCCAACGACGTCATTTAGACGCCGATCGGGATCTTGATTCTCGTTCACCTAGCTGGTTCTGTTGGGTTATTCTTTTGGGTTCCAATTTGTTGTATTGGCATCTGTTGGCCTCTCAGGGTTTTGTAATTGGAAGTAATATACTTTGTCTAAATGTTGAAACTTAATCATGATAGGAATGCTATTTTGACATTCTCTTTTGATACCTTGTCTCGATGTTAAATATTTCTCTTGTATCTTATCATTTAAGATTTGTATGAATTGTTTTGCTACACGCTTCCGCATATCCATTCGTGTGAGCTCGACCCGTGTCGTGGGATCCTCACCGCGGAAACCTGTGGGAAAATAAAATAAAAATCAAGCGGCGGCGGCGTGCTTTGGTTGCCCGTTAATCATGCCGCCGCGGCGTGTCGCGGGCCCGGATCCCGGTCCGGGGTCGCGACACTTTAACCGGGCCGTTGTAAGCTGGTTCTTCAACCGAGCTGAGTGTAGACGCCGAGTTCCGCGACTTGGGCAAAATTTGAACAAAACACATCCTTCTATAAGAATTGATTTTATTGACCTTAAGGATTGAATACAGTCTAAAAATAGTACTTCTTGAAGTGCGTGGCATTCCATGGATGTGGTAGCTCTCTACCCTCCATGTTCTCAAGTTTGTAAGCTGACTGCCCAGCTGTCGAGATCACTTTGAATGGCCCGTGCCAGTTCGGTGTGACTTTTCCTTCACTAGGATTTTTATCTGCTGGAAGTGTCTTCTTCAAGATCAATTCTCCAGTTGAGAACTTCCTTTCTTTGACCCTTTGATTGTATCCTCTTACCAGTTGCTGCTGGTAAGAAGCTAAGCGAATGGCTGCTGCATCCTTTCGTTTTTCAGCCAGATCAAGCTCTTTGGCGAGGTTTACTTCGTTCTGGCCTTGGTCAAATAGTTCTGACCTGAGGGTTGGGAGGCCGACCTCGAGTGGGATCACAACTTCTATCCCATAGGCCAGGGAGAAAGGCGTTGCTGAAGTGGAGCGCCTCGGGGTAGTCCTATACTCCCAAAGGACACTCGGTAGCTCTTCCACCCATCTCCCTTTGGCTCGGTCGAGTCTCTTTTTGAGTCCATCCAACACCACTTTGTTTGAGATTTCAGCCTGACCGTTGCTTTGTGGGTAGGCCAGGGTGGAATAGTAGTTTCTGATGCTGAGCTCTTGGCAGAAGTTTTTGAAGAAGTTGGAGTCGAACTGGGTTCTGTTATCCGAGATCAGGGCTCGGGGCACTCTAAATCTTGTGACGATGTTCCTCTACACGAAGTTTTTGGTGTCCTGCTCGGTGATGGAAGATAATGCTTCGGCTTCTACCCACTTGGTGAAATAGTCAGTGGCTACTATTAGCTATCTCCTATTCCTCGGAGCTCGATGAAGTGGCCCTACCAGGTCCAGCCCCCACTGGGCAAAAGGCCATGGACTGGAGAGCGGACTCAGGTCCTGTGCTAGCTGGTGGAGAGAGTGAGAGAACTTTTGACACTTCTCACATTTCCTGGCATAGAGTTGAGCATCTTTCTACATATAAGGCCACCAGTAGCCCTGGTTGATAGTTCGATACGCCAATGACCAACCCCCAATGTGGTTGCTGTAGATCCCCGTCACGACCCCGGACCGGGTTTCGGGAACCAAATCCGGGATCGGGACTGTTTGTGATGAAGCCAATGATGATGTGATCATATGGAATGATAACAATAATTAAAGGTGTGTTTATAATCAAGCGTACACGGGTTACAAAAGAACACTCCTTGCCCGTGCACGTGATTTCCCACAGGTGTCCGCGGTGAGGATATTCCAACACACATAACCATTTAGTATAATTGCGGAAGCGTATGGTAAATCATGCATGTATTTCATTCCCAAAATATCAAGGCTGATTACATTTGAATACGAGTATCAGAATGAGCAATGTCCTAAAGCATAACCCAAGAGTACATATTCAAGTTTAATCAGAAGATCAGTTAATTACAATTCCCCAAAAATAGAGGCCAATAAAGGCCAATATAAACAAAACAATAACCAACAGAATACTATCCAAACAATCCCCCAAAATATTTCTCAACTCTGCAGCCCGATGTTTACATAACATCATCAGCACGCCACTCAACTAGCGGCTGTGGTCCTCCGACCGCCTCCTCTGGCTCCTCCTCGGGGAAACCAACAACGGGACCTGAATACCAAAGCAAAGGGTCAGACATGACGGTCTGGCAGGTAGATGAAAATATATGAATATCTAATAATAAAGACCTTTACCTTGGAAAACATGTAAACCTGTTAAATCAATGGCTTTCAAAAGTAAATGAATTCTTTCATTGAAAACACACATGCAGTAATAAAATATGCAAGGTAACCAAGGAAGTCGGGAAACAATCAAGATGGCATCCACAAGAAGCTAAATCCTCTATCACCGAAGTGACGTGAGTATCGGGTGTTGACCTCGGTCACCGAAGTGAGGGGGTGCAACCAAGTTACATATAGATATACAATAATACGGGACGGGACCGCGGTAGCAAACCGGGTATCGGGAATCACGGTAGCGAACCGGATATCGGGAACCACGGGAGCGAGCCGGGTATCGGGACGGGACCACGGTTAATAAACTGGGTATCGGGATCCAAGCTGCAGCTGGCGGGACGGGAAGGGATCTCCAAGTCGGTAGATCAGACCGACAAGGTTATCCAAGCTTAGTGGTGCCGACTCATAGGTCAAATCACATACATCGAGACATGTATAAAACAAATCCAGTGCAAAGCTATAAACGGGTAAGACGGGGTGCTCAAGGCACAGCTATCACATCAAGTCTGTCATGTATATCAAAGCTAGCAAAACGGTACGAGTATTCTTTGAAAAGCCAAGACAATGTCAGGTTAAAACTAATTCAAGTGAATAGGGATCCCGTATGTCCGTATAATAAAGGAAACTTGGTACTCTTTGAATTTGGGGGACATTCCGGGCTCCTTATACACTACAGTAGCCTCAATGCTTAAATGAATCTCGATGATGTAGTTTCTCTCCCTAACGTACTACCAACGAACACTTCACTTGGGCTTCGAGCACGATCCCAGGTGAGCGGTGCCCATTGCTCTCAGAAAGGTTCACAAGCAATGGGGTGAAAACTCCCTTCAATCCTTCTTTTATTCACAGAATTCAAGGAATTTCGGTTACCTTGCGGTCAGGTGGCGGTTAGCCGCCAGCGAATGCGGCGGTTAACCGCTGGCTGACCGTGAGGCTGACCGTGGAATTGCAGCTCTCTGGAAATGCGACCGCTACAATCCGGTTGGCTGGTGGTTAGCCGCTGATGGGTTAGGCGGTTAGCCGCTAGCTGACCGCGGAGCTGACAGTGAGACTTCAGCTCTCGGGAAAAGTGACCGTAACTGTGCGGTTAGATGGCGGTTAACCGTCGATGGACACGGCGGTTAGCCGCTAGCTGACCGCGGAGCTGACCGCCAGTCACGGGAATTTCTTCCCTGGGTTCAGATTCAAGCTTTTCCTTTCCCCAAATCCATTCCTTTCATTCTCCATTGGCATTCATACAATTATTAAGGGAAGGAGGACAACCAACATCACAAGGATTCACTTAGGCATTGTACAAAAGATGAACTCAAAACTACAATCCATGATTTAAAGACAATGGATGAAACAAAAGCTAGAAATCATGTTTCAAGACACTAAAGAGGCTTACCAACCCCATTCAAAGCATTTAATATCATGGAATGTAATTAAGACAAAGCATTAATGAAGTCATGATTTAAACACATTTGTCATAAAATCATTGAAAGCTAAACTATCCATTCAATCCACTTGCCTCAAGGTTCTCTATGCAAGAAATCAAACTAATAATCTCTTCCTCCAAGCCAAGAATGCTATCTACACAAAACCCCCAAATCCAAACCCCAAAATGGGTCAAACAAGGAATAGAGAGAAGGAAGCTTCAATAATGACAATAGGGCTCCTCTAAAACTAGAAGAACACAAATCTAAGAGATTGGAAGGGAAAACTTACTAGGAAAGTCCTCAAAAGGCAAGATGAGCTTCAAGAGAGTTCTATAATGGGTGGTTTCCTTCCACCAATAGTATCAATGTATAGCCCTAGAAGTGAGGAAGAAGAAGGTGAAATCCGTTTCTTGATTGATGCAAGGTGGGTGGTGCTTGATGGTGGAGAAACAAGAAGAAGAATAGAAAAAAGGAAGCCAAGAAACCCTAGGCTGTTGTTGCTCTTTGTGCTGGAAAAGGAAATGGAAGAAGAGGGTTCTTCTTATATACAAGTGGGTGTGGGTCCCAACTCTAGGAAATCTTTGGAGGCTGAAATCACTAATCTCGGGACCTCGGATGAAATCGACGGAGAAGAGAAAAGTGATCGTCGAAATATCTAGTTTTTAAAAAGTACATGTTTCGCGGGTTTCGAGGATATCAAGTTTCGGGTACAGATTTCATGTAAAACAGACTGTTTTGCCCTCAAAGCAAGAAGATCGGGTTTCGGGGTTCCAAACGGGTTCGGGATCAACATGAAAGTTGTAGGGATTAGCAAGACGAGTAAAACGGGATCAAGACAAGAATTAGGGGAAAACAAGCAACCTCCAAAAGCTAGCAAGACTAATAAAGAAGGAAACCCCCAAAGGGTCCCACAAGCAAAAAGGCACTAAAATAATTTCCCAAAGCTATCAAGAACTATACTAATCCAAGCTTAGTCAAAAATCACTAATCGAGCTCAGCACTAACACCCAACTTAATTAGCGCTAATCGAGTCACTCGGGTCGGGGTCTTACAATCCCTTCATGGATTTCATAAAGGAAGTCTTCGACCTTGCTTGGGTGAACGCACTGGAGGTAGGGGCTAGTGTAGGACTTTTTATAGAGCTTGCCATCCAGAGACAACCAAAATCGAGATGCCTTCAGCCTGATTTTGTGGGCCTCGCTCTTATCTTCGAGAAGCTGATCGTCCTTGAGATAGGAGATGAATGGGTCCATCCAGCTTGGGCCGAAGTCAACGCACAAGACCTGCGAGGTGGGTGGAGCTCTGTGCTCAGTCTGTCTAGTGCTTCCACTTCGACAGTTCTCTTCCTTCCTGCCTCAACAGCAGAGGCCAGGTTGGCGAGAGCGTCGGCGTGAGAATTGGAGTCTCTGCTGATGTCAGGCCCCGACCCAGGTTTAGTATATTTTATTATTATTTTTAATTGTGATTAGTCTCTAAGTGGGATTAAAGGACGATTAGCTTAAAATTTTAGTTAGATTAGAATTTTGAATAGCTTTGGGGAATTTTGAGCGCGTTGAGTCGGGTTTGACCAGGCTCGGGTGGCCCGTGTGACGCGTGTTAGTGTGGGAATTTGATTTATTTGATTTTTGAAAAATATGGATTTCGATATTTTTGAAATTTTTATTTTGATCCTAGTGACTTTCATGTTTGTTCCGTTTGCATTCGAACCCTAGAAATCGCGCTTTTCGAGAAAAAGGGCACAACAGTCTTTTCACACCCGAATCTGTGCATAAATTTCAAAATTTGAAAATCATGAGGAAAGTATACTTTTTGAAAACTAGATGTTTCGACGATCAACTTTGTCTTCTTCGTCGTTTTCATTCGGGACCCACAAATGATCAATCCAGTCACTTGAAGATTTGGGGCCCTTGGGGCCCACCTTCCTCCCTTAAAACCCACGTTGGAGGCCTTCTTCTCCTTCATCTCATTTTTCCTGCAACATACCTGAAGAGAAGTCTTTTTCTTCTTTTAACCTTCTCTCCATTGCATTTCCTAGCAAACTAAACCAAATTGGGAAACAAACTACACCATCTTCATCTTTAATCTCCAAGCTTTCCATTGATACCTTTTTTAAGGAATTCCAGCTGGGTTCATCATCTTCTCCAAGCTCCTCTTCTTCTTTAGGCTTCTCAAGGTTAGCAATGGCTGTCTCTTTCCCAAATCTTGGTTTTATTAGATGGATAGGAGCCTCTTCATACATGCATGGACTTCCTTGTGGAACTCCATTGTTTTCCAAATGTTGTGGATTTTGAAATGGGTTTTCCATGGGCTTTGATGTAGGCCTGCAGCTGGTTGTGTAGGAGTTGTTTGGAGTGAGCTTGAGACCCAATTTCAGTTGAGGCAAGTGAAAAGCTCAGCTAGGAATACATGTGTTTGAAATGGGTGTTTTTCCCTGAGTTCATATGGAAGAAAATTCTATTTCCTTTGATTTGTTTCTTGGTTTATATGTTGCTCATCTCATAAAGTTCTATATGCAAGATAGTGTGAAATGTTTATGCTTAATGTTATGTCTTTTATAGCTGAGATAGCCAGGGGTTTTGATAGCTCATAAGAATGTAAATCTGATTTGTTAGAATTCATGCAAGTTCATTGATGCTGAATTTTTAATTTTGTTGTAAATGATCTGGGAATGAGATTGGTTTCTTTTGTGATTGAGATGATGTTGTTGGATTTTGGGAGTATTCAGAAGGTTGTTGAATAGTTGGAAAGTGTGAATGAAGGAGAAAATGGACGAGAGTTGGGAATGAACAGCAGAAACATTTCTACACAGAACTGGGCAAAGCAGCAGCTATGCCTGCTCGAGCGAGCTGGGCCTACGCGAGCGGGCCTGAGTTCTGGCCCAGGTCACTTTGAAGCATTTTTTTGGGCCATATTGAATAGTTTTGAGCCCGGTTCGAATGTAAATATTTCCTAATGACGTATTAATCATCGGGAATTAAGAATTTGAGCCCGAATCACTCCGTTTGAACAAAATCCATGGAGAAAGTTAGTAATTAAATTACCCGGAGATTTTCTTTAAATCTCCATATACACTTTATGCCCTCAAATGTCGGAAACCTTCAGATACACCGACTTCTTCATGCATAAACCGACACGGGGACACTAAGTGTGTATCGAGACGGCCCTGGTAAGCCCATCAAACACTACTAATCATCTCATTCCAAGTTAGAATAATTCTATGTTTTCTCATGAGTTAATTAGAAATGAAGTTGATTGATTTGCTACGTTTGAAAAACATTGATAAGGCTAGTCGTCTGACTTGTCCGTATTCGTTTGTTCGTATTTAGTTAATAGTAGTCATTTTCATCGATTTTGAAATGTATTATTATGATTTGATTTGTATTATCTTTAAATTATCTGCCAACTGCAGTTTGGACTCTGTTTGTTTGCTCTGGCAATGGCAACGGTTTCTGATCTGGCCATTTTGTATGGCATCTGTTCTGGCCATTTTGTATGGCGACGGTTTCTGTTTGTTTGCTCTTGTTATTTCGGTAATAAGAGAATATAGCTATATGTGGGTTGCCATTATTTTGAATATTTATCTGCCAGTTTGAAAAGTTTTACTATAAATTTCTATATATGCAGCAATTGTTTAATTAAATAGTTTTGTGCATACATTTTGTCTTCAATACACTTTTATGATTTTAAACATGACTTGGATAAAACTTGTATATCATATCTGTATTATTTACCTGCCAGACCGTCGTGTCTGATACTTTTCTGTTTGGTGTCAGATGTCGGACTCGCAGCCTTTGAGGCGGAGCGTGCGGGGGAGGCAGTAGGACCTCCGGCGGAGCACGAGTGGCAGGCAAACGATGTCATTTAGACGGCATGTTGAGCCTGGAGTTTCGATAATACCTTTTGGGGAGTGACTTTCATTTTGGAAACTTTGTTTATGGCCTTTGTTGGCCTTGTTGGGTTGTATAAATTAAATATACTTTTGTGATCCTTGCAACTTTAATTAACTTTGGGTTGTGCTATGTATATACTTATCTTTTGATACCAGGTTTGTGCACTTATGTCATGTTTTTATTTTGCTACATGCTTCCGCATGTCATTATTTATTGTGAACTTGATTAATTGGTTGTGATGGATCGTCTGGGATCCTCACCGCGGAATCCTGTGGTAAAATAATTAGCGCGTGCGGGCGGAATTTTTTGACCCCTCGCGCCATGTTTCCGGATTAAGGACTTGTTTATCAGGGTCTCGGTCTGGGGGTGTGACAGCCGATCTGCTTGACTTCAACCTTTTTGAACTGATAGAGGAGTTGCTTCGCGTGAGCTAGGTAGGCTGCCATCCTGTCGTCTTGGGCTTGATAGTCTCCATTCAGTTGGCTCGTCACCAGCTGAAAATCGCTGAAGACCACTAGTTGCTGTGCCCTCAGGATTTTAGCGCTGCCAAGCCCTGTGATTAACGCCTCATATTCAGCTTCGTTATTGGATGCCTTGAAGTCAAGTGTTAGGGCTTGCTCAATGACAAGGCCCTTCGGAGATTGGAGGACTATGCTTGCGCCAGCCCTTTTTGAGGTTGAGGATTCGTCGACGAAGACCTTCCAAGCCGAATCGAGGAACTGCTTCCAAGATTGCTCTTGCTCCATCTCGGTCTCGGTGACTTCTTTTCCCTCGTTGCCCCCCAGTTCGGTATCGAGCTGTCTCGGTGTCGAACTAGGAGAGGTAAATTCCACAATGAAGTTTGCCAGAACCTGGGTTTTGATTGCCGTTTTGGGTTGATACTGGATATCATATTGCCCCAACTCGACGGCCCATTTAGATATCCTTCCAGAATAGTCTGCCTTTCTGAAAAGAGACTTGAGTGGATGTTCTGTAACAACCACTATCGAGTAGGTCTGGAAGTAATGGGAGAGTTTGCGAGAAGGACTGACAAGTGCCAGTGCAAGTTTCTCCAATGGCAGGTATCTGGTCTCGGCGTTAGGATTTTGATCGTATAGTAGATAGGCTTCTGTTGCCTTTCATCTTCTCTGATGAGCACCGAGCTCACTGCGTGATCCGAGACTGCTAGATACAAGTACAGGGTCTCTCCCTGCTTAGGAGTGAATAGCAGGGGAGGTGAGGACAAGTATCTTTTGAGTTCCTGAAGGGCTCTGTCGCACTCCGGAGTCCATTGGAATTTCGAGCTTTTCTTTAAAAGCTGAAAGAAAGGACGACACTTGTCCGATGCTCTGCTGATGAAGCGGTTGAGTGCGGTGGCCATTCCTGTAAGCCTCTGGACCTGTTTTGCTGTGGTCGGACTTTGGATAGCTTGGATCGCCAAGATCTGTTCGGGATTGGCTTCAATTCCTCGTCTGGTGACCAGGCTTCCCAAGACTTGCCGGAGCCAACGCCAAACACCCACTTGGACGCATTTAGTTTGAGCTGGAACTGCTTGAGGACAACCAACGTCTGACTTAGGTTGGTCAAGTGGTCCTGTGACCTTTTAGACTTGACGACCATGTTGTCGATGTAAACCTCCACTGTCTTGCCGAGCTGGGCCTGAAACATCTTCGTTACCAGCCTCTGGTAAGTTGCCCCACGTTCTTTAACCCAAAGGGCATCACTTTGTAGCACTAGATGCCTTTAGGTGTTATAAACGCGATCTTTTCTTCATTAGACCCATACATCGGGATCTGATGGTAACCTCGGTAGGCATCGAGGAAACTCATCCTGTCAAGCCTAGCAGTGGCGTCGATCATTTGGTCGATCTTTGGTAGTGGAAAACTATCCTTAAGACAAGCCTTGTTGAGGTCGGTAAAGTCCACGCAGACCCTCCAGCTCCCATTTTTCTCTTTGACCACTACTGTGTTGGCCAGCCATTCAGGGTAGTTGACTTCCCTAATTGCTTCGGCCTCTAACAGCTTTTTGACCTCTTCGATCACGGCCTCTGCCTGCTGGACCCCAGTTCTGTGAGCCTTTTGAACTATAGACTTGTGCCTGGGATCCACATTTAGTTTGTGGCACATGATATCAGAGTTGACGCTGGGCATCTCATAGGGGGTCCAAACGAAGACTTCCTTGTTCTATAACAAGAAGTCAAATAGCTCGGACTTTTTGGTCTCCACGAGTTGACTGCCGAGCAAGAAGTATCTCTCTGGATTGCTGGGATCGATCCTGACCTTGGTGAGGTCCTCGACGCTATTTTGCTTTGGGGCTTGGCCAACTGCCTTAAGCTCTGTTTCCAACTCGGCCATGTTGACCTATTACGGTTTTGCTTTGCCAGGAACCACTGCCATTAGGCATTGCTTGGCCATCTGTTGGTCGCCTTGGACTGTGATCACCTCAACTCTTCCGTCCGCGTATTCTAACGGGAAACTTGAGCTTCTGGTGGTGGGTTGAGGGCACCGCTTCCATGTTGTGTAGCCAAGTTCTTCCCATTATTGCATTGTATGGGGATGGTGCATCCACCACTAGGAAGTCGGCTGTCATGGAGGAGCCCCCAACTTGGACTTGGAGGGAGACCTTCCCCTTGGGGTATACTGGTTTGGAGCTGAAGCCTACCAGTGGAGTGCGGGCTTCTTGCAGGTCTTCCTCTTTCAGGCCCATCTTTTTGAAGCAGTCGTAATAGAGGATTTCTGACGAGCTCCCGGAGTCCACGAGGATCCTCTTGACTTTGAAGTTCTTTAACCTCAGAGTCAGGAGCAGTGGATCGTTATGAGGGCAATTGTGAGACGATTGTGAGACTCATAAGGTCAGCAGCTAGGGGGTAATTGTGTGGGGTGTTTTCGTCATTCTGAGGTTATCCTTGACTTAGGTAAAAGTACCAATTAGGAATTGCCTCAATCTCATTAATCCAGCTCGGCACCTTTGCCAGCTGGCACCGATGTGGTGATGGTCTCGGTAAGGGTACCAACCATTCCATTCTTAGGCCCGGCCTCGAGCGTCTCGGTAAGAGTACCCGACCTCGAGCAGGCCGGGCCTCAGTACCTTCTCCAGGTCGGCCCACTTGACCGAGGTGGGCACTGAGCGTCCAATCCCCATTATGAGATGGGATAGCTGCGCTGCAGAGCATGTCAGTAGGTAGGGTGGCCGCCGGATTCTGGCAGAAGGTCATTCCTACCTATCAATCATGTCCACATTAATGAAGAGGATTGGGGAAAGATCTGATGGGACAGTGCTCTCACCTACCTCCACTATGGAACCTTCCACACTCCTCTATATATACCCTGCATGGTAAGACCATAACATGTACGCATTACACAGTGCACTACATTATCTTGCCTGAACCTTCTTCTTCTTCCTCATTTCACCCTAGTTCAGTGACTGCACTAACTCAGGCGTCGAAGTGCCTTTGGATGATAGCAGCCCGGGACCCTGACTTTTGTCTACCTTTCAGGTTCAGGATATCCATTGACACTCCCAGACTTGATAAGCAGCATCATTAAAAGCTTCATCATCGTCTAAACCAAGTCCATAATATTTAGGCACTTACAATTGGCCGTCTGTGGGAAACATTTGAAAAAACCATATTTTCACCTTGAAAAGCCATGCCTCCAAAGACTAGGAAGGGAAAGGGCGTTGTACCATCCAGGTCCATACCGCTAGAAACATTTCTGCCCCTCATGCCGCCTCCGCTGGTGACGAACCAGGTAGGAGCGACTGAGCAGGTGCCAACGGTCCCTCGACAAAGGGTGGTTGGCGGAGAGCCTGGTATGAGAAGCGTGGGATCGCCTGTCACCCAGCTGGGTTCGTCTTCAAGAGGTGTAACAGCATCTCCTCGTCACGGCCCCATTTTGGAACGAGTTCGGCCCACTACCTCCCAGGCAGAGCGTCCTCGTCGGGATGTTATCTTGCTGGAGCAGCCTCGCAGGGATGTCCCCCCCTAGGAATGTTCCCGACGAGACAAAACTCCAGAGCTGTCCAAGCCACGCCAGCCTCGTCACCAGGACCACGTGGAGGAAGACCATGTGCGCCTCGACGACGAGGGCGATGACGACATGATTCTAGAGGAGGCCGACAAGGCACATGCTGAGGAAATCAGGGCTCAAAACCACCTTATTCAAGAGCAAAAAGACCAGATCCTCCAGCTCCAGCGGCAGCTCGAAGCAAAGGAGAAAGTCCAGGCCGGGACCTCTCATGTGCCCCCTCCTTGGTAGCGAGCTCGGAAGGGTCCCGAGGCTTGGCCGGACTTGAGACAGGTCCTGAATAATAAGAGGCGTGACCGAGCCTATGATGAAGGCTCAAGCAGTACCCAAGCCAGCGCTGATCCTTTACAGCAGCGCCAGAGACCAAGGAGACAAGAAGCCGATCCCAAAATGAAGGACTAGATCAATCAGCAAATAAAACAGGCCGTGCAGCAGAATATGGAGTTTGTTGGCCTCACCCGAGGTCGGCTAGCTACCAAAAACAGTGACAATCACGGTACCTCTCCTTTCTCTCGGGAGATCAGGGATCACGTCCTCCTCGAAAGGTTCAGCGTCCCGAGGTTCAACCTCTATGACGGGACCTCAGACCCCGAAGCCCACCTCCGACACTTCACCCAGAAAATGTCGGTGTGGGGCGGCGACGGCAACCTGGATTGCAAGGTCTTCTCCTCCAGTCTAGGTGACCTCCCACTTCGGTGGTTTTGCGCGCTCTTCGAGGGATCGATTTCGAGCTAGCAGCAGCTCGGAACTCCTTCGTCGAGAAGTTTCAAGCGCACCGGGTCATCCCGAAGACAGACTCCGACCTGATGGCCATCAGAATGAGGCCAGCCGAAAATAGCAATCGGTTCGCCAAGAGGTTCTGGACCATTTACAGTTAGATCGAAAATGCCAACGACGAAGTCGCCATCAAGTCCTTCCAACAAGCTCTGTTGCCAGGCAACGAGCTTTGGAGGGACCTGGTACGATTCCTCGTGGTCTCGATGAAAGCACTGATGGCCGGGGTGAATCAGTTCGTCGAGCAAGAAGAAGACGAAGTCCGAGCTCGGGAGAGCCATAACTTCTGGCAGGAGGACCGACCCTCCAAGAAGGACAAGAAGCTAGCCAATAGGGAGGCGGACCGACACAGAGAACAACCTGGCTCGGTAGCGCGTTTCACTCCCAGCTCGGGAGGCAGTGGGGAGTCGAAGTCAAGTGGTGCCCCTTACAAGGCCGTCAACACCATCTTCAAGGAGCCCATTTACAAGCTCCTCGACAAGATCCAGACGCAGCCTTTCTTCAAATGGCCCCAGCTTATGAAAGGTGATGACTCCACCTGAGATTAGAGCAAGTTTTGTGCCTACCATAAACAGAATGGGCACAGAACCGAGGACTGCCACGCCTTCAAGGCACACCTCGAAAGGCTCGTGAAAGACGGGCACCTGAAGGACCTCATCAAGGAAGAAGGCATGGTTAACCGCACTCAACAACGCCAGCGCAATGATCGGGACAGCGATGGGGCAGAAGGGACCATCAACGTCATCCATCTAGCTCTTGCTCTTATGGGAAGCAGCTGGGCTCGTACTGAGGCCAGGAAGGCCCAGCACGGCAAACAAGTGATGACGGTTGAGCTCGGTCCCTCAGTGAAGAAGGCGAGGAAAGAGAGACCAAAGATTTGGTTCTCTGATGAAGACTTGGACGGGGTCCAGCTACTCCACAATGATCCCCTGCTCCTAACTCTGAGGTTGCGGAACTTCAATGTCAAAAGGATCCTAGTGGACCCCGGGAGCTCCTCTGTCACGACCCCAAACCCGGGGTCCGTGAATTGGGAGTTAAGCAATAATTATGTTTCTCCCAAGATCCGCGTGTGTGAGGATTACAAATTCCAACACACTCTGAATATTTAGCGGAAGCTTTCGTTGTGTTGCGACTCGGAGTCCGTGGCCATTGGATTCCGCACCGCACTCAACCCAAGCATATAGTCATCTTATCAATGATCCATCTCAGACTGGAATAAACCATCACAATAAAAGTATAGAGCTGACAGTAACAGGGTATTACATTCCCAAATATGTTCAAGTTAAAAAAACAATGTGTATTAATTACAAATCCCAAGCAAAAGGCTAATAGAAGCCATACAAGAAAACAAGCTAATGATTACTACCCCATATGTGACGTAATTCCGATGTCAAGCTCAATGTCTACATGACATAGCCGACAACCAACCTGAAAGCTCATGGCTCCACAGCCAACACATGCACTCATCTCGGGTGAAGAAGTCTGAACCCGAGTACCAAAGTAGTGGGTCAGACACGACGGTCTGGCAGGTGGGTGAAAAGATATAAACAATATACTGAACGATAAAACATTTAATAAATCATGCTGTCTGATCAAAATTGTACATAATAAAAATGGATCGGAAATCATGAATATCTGACAAAATCCTGTATTCATATAACACTGGTATGAAACACGAATATTTGGCAAAACATGTATTCCCTTAAAGCATGTATAAAACATGAACATTTCACAAATCGGGAACTCATTTAAAGCATGTATAAATAATGAACATTTCACAAATCGGGAACTTATTTAAAACATGTATAAATAATGAACATTTATTAAGAAAATACATGATCAATATAAAGCAGTAAGAGTGTCAAGGATCAGGAACTATCAAGATGGCAACTACACAAAGCTAAATCCTTTATCACCGAAGTGATAGAGCAAGCATATCAAGGCGTTGACCTCAGTCACCGAAGTGAGGAGGAACAACGAAATTTACATATACATATACTATATATGGGACCACGGTAGCAAACCGGGTATCGAGAATCACGGTAGTGAACCGGATATCGGGAGCCACGGGAGCGAGCCGGGGATCGGGACGGGACCACGGTTAATAAACCGGGTATCGGGATCCAAGCTACAGCTGGCGGGACAGGAGGGGATCTCCAAGTCGGTAGATCAGACCAACAAGGTCATCCAAGCTTAGTGGTGCCGACTCATAGGTTACATGCAAGTATACAAAACAAATACATGTATGGATGCTCTCTTTTTTTTGGCTCATGGGCTCGCATTACAAAGCTCTGGCCCCATATTGCCTGAAGGTTTTATTCTCAAAGTAATAATCCTTTTGGTTCATGGTTCATATACAAGAAATCAACAAGTACGAATATAACGGGACGGGATACCCATAGGCACAAAAACATATCTATATCGGGTCGGGCATAAACGGGTTAGCAACATGCTAAAAGCAAAACATAAATTTCAATACCTTCGGGGCAAGTCTAGTAATAAAATATGAGATTGAAAGTGTACAAGTGAAATTCGAGTTTAAATAAGACATAATGGATTTCTATACTTTTCGGGGTCAAACGTTGAGGGTCCTAGATTTAAATCAATGTGAATGGGGTCCCGTATGTCTAATTTGACATATACTTGGTACTCCATGAGAATTAAGGACATCTCGGATCCCTATGCACATTGATGAGTCTAAGGATCCTTGACGAATCTTCATAATGGGGTTTCTCTTCATCCGGACTCCATCCAATGCCTTCCAAGTTCTTATATTGCATTGGGGCGCTCGAAGACCCAAATATCTTTTTATATCGGGCAAGGCATGGTTGGGCTAGCAAAAATGCTAAATACAGTTCAATGTTTTCGGGAATGAACATAAAAACTTCGGGAACAAAACAATGCAATTAGCCTTTCGAAATTCCAGGATAGACATCAGGGTTCAAAACTAATTCGAGGTGGATAGGGGTCCCGTATGTCGTTTTTCAATAAACACTTGGTACTCCTTAAGTTTGGGGACATTCCGGGCTCCTTATACAACTTGGCGATTCTCCAACACTTCAATGGATCTTTGTGATGTGTTTATTTTCTCAATGGGCTTCTTATGTCATCTGTACATTTCCCATTACATAAAGGCTTTCAACCAACCTCTCTCAATCCCACAAACATTTCACTTTTGCTCAAAACATGTCCCCAAGTGAGCAGTACCCATCGCTCGAGCAGACGCTGCAGTTCGCTCGAGCTAAATGATCTCTGGAATGGTTTCTGGAAGGGTTCGCTCGAGCGGACCCATGTTCGCTCGAGCGAACCTGCCCAGTTTGGAATGGCTCGAGCGAACCATCAATGCGCTCGAGCTGTCCACTTTCTTGACGGGGCTGCTGGAGAGTTCGCTCGAGCGGACCAAGGTTCGCTCGAGCAAACAACTCTCTGGAATGGGACCAGTCCTCTTCTGGGCAGTTCGCTCGAGCGAACTGTCCAGAACTAGTTTCGTGGACAGTCCTGCTGCTTCCTTCTTCCCTCTTCTTACAACTCTCTTGAGCCCCATTTCATCACACAAATGGAAGGTCCAAAACCCCTCTAAACTCCTCATAATCTCCACCAAAACTTCCATAAAGGATCCATCCAAACAACTCCTTCTTTTCACATTCAAACATAGAGAGAAAGAAAGATCCACCAACCACAAGAACCCATTTAAGCTATCATCTAGAAATAAATGAGAGACAATAAATGCTAACATTCTAAAAGTTAAACAAACCAACCAACTCAACCATATGCATTTATTTCAAATCTATGTAAATCAAGAATAGTATGAAGGGGAACAACAAAAATCAATACATTTCCCATGAAACTATAAAATGCTCACAAAAATCAATTCATCCACTTGCCTTGGGTCTCTAATCAAGCAAATCAAGCTCTAAACACTCTTCCAAGCCAAGGCTCTAAGCTACACAAAAACCCCCAAAAAGCAACCCATAAAAACCCTAAAAATGGCAAAACCAAATCAAAACAAAAGGAAAACCTCCAATAATCAAAACAAAGCTTCTCAAAGGCTAGGAGAACACAAATCCAAAAGATTACAAGGATCCCTTACTTGGAAGTTCTTCAAAAGGTAAGAGGTTGCTCAAAGGGAATCTTGGAGTGGGCAGTTTTCTTCAAAAATGGTGTCAATGGAGAGCCTCCAAGGTGGAGAAGAAGATTGCAAGGTCCGTTCTTGATTTAGCAAGGGTTTTGAGGTGATTTGAGAAGGAAGAAGACAAGAAGAAAGTGGAAGAACCGTGGCTGCTGGGGCTGCTCCTCTCTTAGAACAGTGATTAGGTCAAGAAGGGAAGAAGAATAAGAGATGGGTTCCTTTTATAACAAAGGGAAGATGGGTCCCACAACTTAAAACGTTTGTCGGGCTAAAAACATGAGTTTCGAGGCCTCAAATGATTTCGACAAAGAAGACAAAGTTGATCAACAAAATTTCTAGTTTCCAAAAAGTATAATTTTGGCATAGTTCTGAAATCTCGAAATTTGGGTCCAGATTTTGTGAAAAAGACCGATTTTGCCCTCATGGCTGGAAAAACTGATTTTTGGAGCTTCGAATGGGCACGGAGTGAACACGAAAGTTGTAGGGAATGGCGAGGTTAGTCAAACGAAGCTGAAATGAGAATTTTTAGGAATCACCAAGAATCTCCTACAGTGGCCCCTACCTCCAGTGCGTTCACCCAAGCAAAGTCGAAGATTTCCTTTATGAAATCCATGAAGGGATCTGCGGCAGTCACATTGGAGGTCGGTCACTGGCCTACCGAACTATCAGCCAAGGCTATTGGTGGCCCTACATGCAGAAGGACGCCCAGGTTTATGCCAGGAAATGTGAGAAGTGCCAGAAGTTCTCTCACTCTCTCCATCAGCCAACACTAGACCTGAGTCCTCTTTCTAGTCCTTGGCCTTTCGCCCAATGGGGCCTGGATCTGGTGGGACCTCTCCATCGAGCTCCAAGGAATAAGAGGTGGCTAATAGTAGCCACTGATTATTTCACCAAGTGGATAGAAGCTGAAGCGTTGTCCTCCATCACCGAGAAGGATACTAAAAACTTCGTGTGGAAAAACATCGTGACAAGATTTGGAGTGCCTTGAGCCTTGATCTCGGACAACGGGACTCAGTTCGACTCCAACTTCTTTAAGAACTTCTGTCAAGAGCTTGGCATTAGGAACTACTATTCCACTCCAGCATACCCCCAGAGCAATGGTCAGGCTGAAATTTATAACAAGGTGGTGCTCGACGGACTCAAGAAGAGACTGGACCGAGCCAAAGGGAGATGGGTAGAGGAACTTCCGAGTGTGCTTTGGGCATACAGGACTACCCCAAGGCGCTCGACCTCGGCTACGCCCTTCTCCCTGGCCTACGGGATGGAAGCTGTAATTCCACTTGAGGTCGGTCTCCTAACCCTCAGGTCTGAACTGTTCGATCAAGGCTAGAACGATGTAAACCTCGCCAAAGAGCTTGACCTGGCTGAGGAACGAAGGGATGCAGCAGCCATCCGCCTCGCTTTGTACCAGTAGCAATTGGCCAGAGGGTACAAGCAGAAGGTCAAAGAAAGGAAATTCTCACCTGGAGTACTGGTCTTAAAAAAGATGCTTCCAGCAGACTGATGGAACGCGCTCCGAGGCGCCGTGGGGCGGCTACCGGGGTCGGCGGAACGTGGGAGTCCGTCGGGTCCGGCCCTTTCGCGCCCTGGCGGGCCCTGAAGCGTGCATCAACATTTCTTTTGTGTGGGTGTGCCAGATTTTCTATTTTACTTGGAATTGTAAGTGGTAATCCGGAGATCAACCTTCGCAAGTAAAAAGGAAATCAACTTCTTTCAAGTTTTCCATTGCACAAATATTTAAGAAAAGAGACATTTTCTTGGTTTGCCGTGAAAGGCGATTTTGTTTGGCATTTATAGCCGATTTTGGCGTTTATAGCCGATTTACAATTCTTATCAATAATGAAAGACAAGAGTTGTGATTTTTGTCTCTTTAGAAAAATACAAATTACAATGAAAAGCAAGAAAAGGAAGATCTAACTTTTCAGGAGATTGTGGGGGACTCGTTCAGATTGACGGTCGCAAGCCATGTATGGGCTTCGCCATCATCCATGCAGATGAGAACAGAAGATGCTCTTGATTCGCTTGGCTTGGCTATAACCTCAGGTTTTTAGAGGACAAAGACCAAGAGAAGGTCCTATGTCCAATAAAAAGCTAAGTAGACGGGCTGAAAAGCCACGTCTAAGCCATTGGAGGCAGCAGGAGAAGGCAAGGACCTTGGGGGGGGGGGTGCCCCCCAAGGGACTTTTGTCACCTTGTAGTGGTGGCCGGTGTAGAACTTCAGCAAAGTTTTTCTCTCTTTTTCTTTCTCTCAGATCTCTTTCTGATCTTTTTTTCTGATCCTCTGATTTTCTCCTCTTTTTTCCGATTTCAATTTCAATGGAATGCTCTCCTATTTATAGGCTTTTGGTAGCCATTTAGGAGGGTTTATGGGCTTTAATGGCTTTAATGGGAGGAGTTACAAGATTTATTTCTTGATTTTGTAACTCCTTTTTCCTTGAATCTGATTGGCCGATGGAGATTAAGGGCTTTTAATCACCTTAATTACCATAATGGGAGGAGTTTCATGGTTTAAATGCCATGAATCAATTGACTTGTAACTCCCAAATGCTTGCTTCTGATTGGGCCGTCCAAAGAAATGAATTAATGACTGCAATAAAGCTAGTCAATTAACCACATTAATTGGTCGCCGAGCAGTCGAAGAGTCGCGGGCCATGCCGTGTCTTCTGGAATTCTTCTGGCGATGATCATCGATGGATCTACATGCTGATCGACATCGGATGAACATGTAACTTCAGACATTGATAGCTAAGAGCGGGCCGGTGACATCTGTCTTGTCGATTTCACGATCGGTCGGACAGAAAGTGCACTTTCTTGGTCGACCGGTTGGCGATCTTGGAGCGATCAATGATGATTTTATGCTTTTGGAGGTTGACCCGTGATTTTGACGGATGTCGGAGGATATGAGTCAATTTCAAGCACTAAAAATCACATTTTCAGGAAACCACAGGGGCCAAAGTGCGCGAAACGCGAAAAAAGACGGAAAAACGGGTCACCGGCGGAAAATCCGGTGACCCGGACCTCCATGGTCGCCGGCGACCATGGGCCATGGTCGCCGGCGACCATGGACCGGCGACCATGGGCCATGGTCGCAGGGGTCTGCGACCCTGGGGGATTTTTCCCCTTCGGAGCCCGTTTTGCGGTCGTTTTGAGGTCTTTTTCGTCGCCGTTTTCTTCTGTATTTTTCTTGACATTTCTTCTCATTTATTGGCTTGATTTCCCTGTAGAAAACCTGATGAGAATCCTTGCATTTTTAGAGTGCAAAGTTTCCAATTTTCCGGGAAAGCCGAAGACTTTGTCGCGTAGAGCTGCTGATTTTCCGCCAGAAGCTGAAACTTGGTCAAACGATGTCGGAATGACCTGAAATTTGAGGTGAAGCCTCCTGAGCAATAAATAAGACCAACCATAGGCTTTTGTTTGAGTTTTGAAGCCGTATGGGGTCCCATCGATGCTTCACTTGATTTTGCTGCGGGGAAAATGCCGAGCTTTGATATGTGGCCAAACGATGTCCGATTGACCTGAAATTTGTCGGGGAGCCTATTGGAGTCATTTTGAGACGTTCCATGGGCTCCGTTTTGGATGTCATGGTCCCGGGTTGCTCCGCCGCCGGTAGGCTTGATTTTCTCTCGGAGCATCGAAACCTGGTCAAACGTTGTCGGAATGACCTGAAATTCGACGTGCAGCCTTTTGGAAGCATGTTGGAGCCACTCATGCACTTGGTTTGATGAGCGAAGGCTTCGGTGGTTCCTGCCGCCGGGAGGCTTGATTTTGCTGCTCGAGCATTGATGGAGGGTCAAACGTTGTCGGTTTGACTTGAAATTTGGCATGGAGCCCTTTTGAGACATGCTGGAGTCATCTGTAGGCTCTGATCGAAGTTTTGACGTCTCCGATGATGTTGCCGCCGAGAGCTCCCGTTTAGCTGTCGGAGAAGTGAAGTTAGGCCAAATGTTGTCGAAATGGCCTGAAACTTCATGTGTACTCTTCTCTTGGCTATCTTGAAGGATCTTGCAGTTTTTGTTTGATTCTGACAAGATTTGATTTTTTGGAGAAGTTGCATTGCCTATTTATGGCAGGTTGCGACTTCATGCAGCTTTCTTGATGTTGAAGAGGCAAAGTGACATTTTTGGTGTCAACAAATGCCCCCTCGAGGTACAGCGACGAGTTGCTTGACTTTTGTAGTCGATGTGCCTCGAAGAGATTTTTGAAGGAGAGCTTGTGTCTTGACCAAGAGTCTTTGAGCAATCTTTCCTTTGGTAGAGTAGCCTTTGAGCTTCCAGGGGAATTTTATGGTAGTGAAAGGAATCAAATACCATCTCGAGGCAAAGTTTTGAAGATGACATCAGGGTTGTGGATTTGGGTTTCTGTTTTTGATCTTGTGACCTAACCAGCTATATATGGCAGGTTAGGGGATCGGGTTTTGGTTTTGACCTTGTGACCCAACAAGCTGTATGTGGCAAGTTGGGGGATCATGATTTGGTTTTTGGTTTTGGTCTTGTGACCTAACAAGCTGTATGTGGCAAGTTAGGGGACCAGGATTTGGTTTTTTGGTCACTTTTTGGGACTGTGTGGGTCCATTGGAGTGGTTTGGATTTTTGTGGAATGTCAATTTCAAGATTTTGGCTCAACTTGGTATATGAGGCTGGATGGTTTGATTTTTGGAAGCTCATGGGGCTTGGAATTTTTTGTATGGTTCAATCAACTCAAAAGAGGCATGGAACCATTTTTGTATGCTCTTGGGTAAGAGGGATTTTTTTTCCTGACTAAAAGCCCATTTTTTTTTTTAGTGCCTAGGTGGTCAAACCTTGCTCATATGGGCTAGCCCATGGGACCTTAAGCTTTTTAGGATGGCTTAGATCTCATGTGGGGTCATTTTTGTAAAGAATATCTAAAGATATCTCATTTGGATAGAGAATATCTAAAAATATCTTTATGGGAGAGAATCTCTCATATTCCCTTAATTTGGGAGAGAATATCTCAAGGTATCTTTCTTTTTGGGAAGAAATCTCCAATATCCTTTTTTGTTGGAGAGAATCTCTCATTTGATTGATTTTGGGAGGAAATCTCTCAAAGACATCTTTCTTTTTGGGAAAGAATCTTTCTAATTCCTTCTCTTTTGGTAAGGTTACTAATTAGTAGCACTTACCTTTCTTCTTTGTTTCCTTCTTTGATTTGCTCTCTCCTATAAAAGCAAAGGAAGGTAGGATCTCTTGCTCTTATTGCTTTCTTTTGCAACAATCTCAAGAGAGCTCCAAGACCAAGAGTTCTTCTTCTTCAAGGATCTTCAAGCTTTTTCCTTCTTCTTCTCCATCAATGGCTTCAAGTAAGTTTTCTCTCTTTTTCTTTCAAGAAAACTCCATGTAGAGAATAGGATGGAAAAAAAAAGTGTCTTCTCTTTTTTTTTTCTTTCTTCTTTTTTTTCTTTTTTTTTTTTCTTTCTATTCTTCTTCTCTTTTTTTTTTTTTTTTCACGTGATTTCTGTTTTTTTTTTTTCACGTGTGTCTCTTTTCTCTTTTTTTTTTTTTTTTTTTTTTTTGTGGGCCGTACGGACAGATCCGTACGGCCACGTGGCCTGATTTTTTTTTTCCTTTTTTTTTTTTTTGAAAGTTTCTTTTTTTTCTTTTCTTTCTCCCTCTTTTTTTGAGAAAGTTTCTTTTTTTTTTTTAGCTCATCATGATAATGCGTTTTTATGCAAATCTAGATGTTCATGCATGTACTTTTTGTAGTTTGAGCATGATAGCATACCTGAAAATCTTTGCAAATTTGGGAATTTGGAGCTCGCAGCGATGTTGAGCCCTTCTTGATTTTGCGGAGATTTTGAGGTTTCGAAAGTTTGGAGTTTCGGAGCCCGCAGCAATGTTGAGCCCATCTTCAAACTTTCTATTTCCGTCAGGGTATTTCCTTTTTCTTTGGAATTGCCCCGGAGTCATGCCAAAATTTCGCCAGATTTTTGGTGGGACAAAGTGACCCCCCTTTTTTTTTTTTAGCGAAATCCTGTCATTTTGATGACGATCTTTTTCTTTTCCAACCTTTGCAGGTGGTTCCTCCAGAACGAACAAGGGTAAAGAGCCTGTTACAAGCGTACCTCGTCGATCTGCTAGATCTTCCAATGTGGCCGTTCAGCAAGCCTGGGAGAAGGTATGATTCTTCCTTTTTCTTTTTCTGCTTCTTTCATGGGGCTTTCCATGTTCTGATTTGTTTTCTCACCCTGCTGCTGCTTTTTTTTTTTAGCAGAGGATGAAGACTTGACGATTCCTGAGGTTCCGACCGATGAGGCGGTGATGGAGCCGGTTATGGCGTCTGAAGAAGAACCGAGGGACTCTGGAATGACTCCGGAATCTCCAATTGGTATAACTTCTTTAGCTTTCTCTTTTTTTTTTTTTTTTGCCTGCGACTTGATTTGCTAACATTTCTCTTGTCAGCTGACTTGCCACAGGATTCCGATGACTTTGAACCATCAATGGACGCAAATGTGGATGATGCTTCCGATGAGTTCATGGAGGAAGAGAGTGTTCCGCCAGTCGCCGAAGAAGGTACTTTGTAGTGATGACCCTGATGATTTTTTTTTTTTTTTTTTGAACAGGATCATATTCATACCTTTTTGTGTTTCATTTGCAGGTTTTGAAGTGACAGAAGAGAGTCCATCGCTTTCTTCAGAACCAGAGCAAGGGATGCCAGAGGTCGATCCGGAGGTAGAGACCAGTTCAGACATGATTGAGGAGATGCCTCGTGTTGAGATTCCCTCTCCAGTGGCTCCAAGTGAAAAGAGTTCTTTTGTTACTCTTCCAATGGGACATGACATGAGCAGCCGATCAGCGGAGAAGGGTGAATCTTCATCCAGTTCGTCTCTTCAATTTGCGAAGAAGGTGCTGGCTCGGGTTTTGAGTTCTTGGGTCAAGACTCTCCTTTCTGGACACTTGGAGGCAGGATTTGGCATGATCCCACATGTACAGGAGATTCTGATCGACACCGAAGAGGTTGGTCTGGATGTCACAGGTGCCAGGGCGATCGTTGATAGGATCATTGCACTGGGTGACAAGTGGTTTGAGACCATGGGTTTCCCTGACGACCAATTCTTCAAGGAGATGTTCTTGGACCCTGCTGATAAGGCTAAGTCTGACCTGAATGAGGCTACACAAAGCAAGAAGCAGCTAGTTCGGGAGAAGAACAAGGAAGAGCTAGCCATCATCGGATTGAGGCATGACCTTAACGTCCTTGATAGGGAAGTTGAGGAGGCCAGGAAACGTCTTGAGCATTTGAAGGCACAAGTCGATGCGAAGTGGGCTGCTATAACAGAGGCTCGTGACAGGGAGAGTACTCTGATCCGCAGGGTTGCAGATGCCGGTCAAGTTCTTGAGAGGAGGACTCTAGAGAACGAGCAATGGCAAACTGCTGGGGAAGAGCTTCCCGGTGTAAAAGAAGGGTTACGGCATTCGCCAGCATCTCATGGCAAGTTCCTGAAGAAGCGTGCCTTGGAAACTCTGACGGCTGATGCCAAAAGTTTGCTTGAGGAGCTGAAGCTTTGGCTGGAGACCATTTTTGGCTGAGCTCCTGATTTTTTATAGCAGAAACCATTCTTCTTTTTTTTTGGTACCACATGTATTTTTTGGTACTCTTTTTTTGTAGTGCTTGTGGACACTTTCTTTTTTTTGGTACCACATGTATTTTTTTTTTGGTACTTTTCTTTTTTTTTTTTTGTAGTGCTTGTGAACACTTTCTATTTTTTTTTTTGCTTTGGTACCACATGTATTTTTTTGGTACCCCTTTTTTTTTTTTTTGTTCCCTACGCTTACTCAAATCTTTTTGTGATGAAAGCAATTGCTAAATGGGATTTGATCAAAAGCTGTCATTTTGTGAAAATCTTTTGTCAAATAATTGTTTTGGCATGGGAGCCTGATTTTGGTTGTGGCGTGAAAGCCGATTTTGAGATGGCATGGAAGCCGAAATTTTATGGCGTAAAAGCCAAAATTTGGGTTGGCATGGAAGCTGAAATTTTGTGGCATTTACAGCCAGTTTGGTGGCATTGATAGCCAATTTGTGGCATTTATAGCCGGTTTTGTGGCATTGATAGCCATTTTTTGAAAGCCAAGTTTTGGTTTGTCTGCGTGAAAGCCAATTTTTCGTGGCATTGATAGCCGGTTTGTGGCATTTATAGCCGGATTTTTATGGCATTTACAGCCAGTTTGGTGGCATTGATAGCCAATTGGTGGCATTTATAGCCGGTTTTGACATGAGAGTCAGGTTTTTTTTTTTTTTTGTGTGTGTCATTTGTAGCCGAGTTTTTTTGAAAACCGAGTTTTGTTTTATTGGCATGAAAGCCGATTTTGGCGTTTATAGCCGGAAATTTTTGTTTTGGCATTTATAGCCGAGTTTTGGTTTTCAAAATGCAGGTATCGACTAAATGTCGCCTTCCCGCTGAATGGTCTTGCAAGTATCGATGGAATGTCGCTTCCTTGCTCATTCGGTTTTGCGAGTATTGATGGAATGTCACTTCCTCGCGGGTTAGGTTTTGCAAGTATCGATGGAATGTCGCTTCCTCGCGAATTGGGGTGCAAATATCGACTAAGCGTCGCTTCCCTGCTTTTCCCAAGACTTTTACTTTTGCGGGTATTGACTTGATGTCGTTTCTCCGCGATTTTTGAAATTTGAGGTTTTCTCGAACCATTTGTAATTTTGGGTTGTGGATAGCAACTGGTATGTTGCAATCTCCACGATTTTTGAAATTGGGTTGTGGATATCAACTGGTTTGTTGCTTCTCCACGATTTTAGGTTTTCTCGAACCTTTGAAATTTGGGTTGTGGATATCAACTGAAATGTTGTGTCTCCACGATTTTTGAAATTGGGTTGTGGATATCAACTGGTTTGTTGCTTCTCCACGGTTTTGGATTTTGCAAGTATCGACGAAATGTCGCTTCCCTGCGATTTTGGATGCAAGTATCGATGGAATGTCGCATCCTTGCTTTTTTTCAAAGTTTTTTGTTTTGCAGGTACTGACTTTGATGTCATTTCCCCACGATTTTTGAAAAACCATTTTTTTTTGTTTAAAGACACGAGGGTCGTAAATTTTGACCTAGAACCATTTGGCGGTAAAAGGTAAGGTGGACTAGGGTGGAAATCCCTGAATCCGGATTTTTGTTTCAAACCATGAATTTTGGTTCAAGGATCGAAAGTTTTGGTCAAGTCAGGGAGAGGCTCCTAAACTTGGATTTTTTTTTTGTTTTTGAACAATGAAACAATGAAAGTAAGCATTGTTTTTGAATCTCTAGAAATTTTGACATTTGATATGAAAATTCTAAAGAGAGTGGGTTTGACGAGCGAGTACCTGAGAACAGGTTTTGGCCATACAGGCATTGCTCTTACCCAGTTGGGTAAGTCTTCAAGGGTAGTACCGCTTCAAGAACTTGCCGTTGATAGGCAGCATACATCTGTCGCCTTCCATGTTTAGGAGGGCATATGCGCCGTTGGAGAAGACTTTGTCGATGACGTAGGGTCCCTCCCATTTTGGTTCAAATTTGCCTTTGGATTTGTGTGCGAAGACCATTGGTCTTTTTACCGCAAGAACCAAGTCACCCTTTTTGTAGGCGCGTTGCCGGACCCTTTTGTCAAAAGATCCTGCCATGCGTGCTTGGTAAAGTTCAATGCTTTGTCGAGCTTCGAGCCGTCTCTCGTCGAGATTGTCCAGCTCATGGAGTCTCAATTTGACATTGCTTTCTTGAGTCATGTCATTTTGTAGAGATACCCTCAGAGAAGGAATTTGTACCTCTAGGGGCACGACAGCTTCGCATCCATAGACCAAGGAGAATGGTGTGCTATGGGTTGGTCCTCGAACGGTGGTTCGATAGGCCCACAAAGCTTCAGACAGTTTATCGCTCCAGTCTCTTTTGTGACTAGAGACCATTTTCTTGAGGATTTTGCAGAGTGTCTTGTTGAAGGCTTCTGCTAATCCGTTTGCTGCCGGATTGTATGGAGTCGAAGGACAGCTTTGAATTTTGTATTTGTCGCAAAACCTGTAGAATCGATGATCCCGGAATTGTGGTCCGTTATCATGGACGAATCTCTTGGGTATGCCGAAACGACAAATGATGTTGGTGCGTAGGAATTGAAGAACTGATGAGGTCTTCATTTCGTTGAACGCAAATGCTTCTGACCACTTGGAGAAATAATCCGTAGCGGCGAAGATGAAGCGATGACCTTTGCTTGAAGGGGGAGAGATAGGACCTATGATGTCCATGCCCCATGCTTCAAAAGGCCATGAGATTGCTGTAGGATGCAGCCATTCCGGAGGCATGTGAATGTAATCTCCGTGAACTTGGCATAGCTGGCAGCGTTTGGCAAATTGCATTGCATCAGCAACCATGGTAGGCCAATAGTAACCTAACCTTTTTATCTGATCATAGAGCTTAGGACCTGCCTGATGGGCTCCACAAAGACCAGCATGAACTTCTTTAAGTGTTTCTTCGGCCTCTTGTTGTGACAAGCAGCGTAGAAGTACTCCGTTGAAGGATTTCCTGTAGAGGATTTTTGAAGGAATATCCAAATGAAAGTTTGGGGCTCGCCTTTGTATGCTTACCCGTTCTTTTGGATCTTCAGGTAGGATTCCGAACATAGTGTAATCAATGAACGGATCCCTCCAGTCTACGATTGAAGGTTGAAGGATAGAGATCCGACTTCCAACCACTCGGTGGCATTCGGCAACTGCTTGGTGTGTGTTAAGAGGAGGGAGGATCCTTCTCTCGCACACTGTAATTTGCATGTTTTCCCTTTCCTGGATCGCCATTGATGCGGCAAGTCCGGCCAGGGCATCTGCACGGATATTTTCACCTCTACGAATGTGGGTGATGTTGCAGATGTCAAACTTTTGCAGAAGCGATTGTGCCTTGTTGTAATAAGGCAGCAGATCGGGCTTCCTGACTTCATATTTCTGATTCATCTGGTTGACGATCAGTTGAGAGTCTCCAAAGACTTCCAGCATAGTGATACCGGATTCGATGGCGAGTTCCAATCCTAGGATCAGAGCTTGGTATTCAGCTGCATTGTTTGTGCATGGTTCCAGTAGCGAGAAAGCGTGTGGAATCATGCATTTGTCGGGGCTAACAAAGAGGATGCCAACTCCCGAGATCAGCTTTCTGTTTTCATTTGTCCTGGTTGCACCGTCAAAGTACATGTCCCAGGAGGCATTTGGTGAGGAAGTCTCCACGTTGTAGACAGGTTCGTCTGGGAGATCATCTCTGAGTGGTGAATCTTTAGGCAATGGATGCTCTGCGAGGAAATCTGCTAGAGCTTGGCCTTTGATTGCTTTTTGTGGCACATACCTAATATCAAATTGTGACAAGAGGATGGACCATTTTGCCAGTCGGGCATTGAGAGAACCGGCCTTCGTGACAAGGACCTTCAAGAGGTTGATCCTCGAGACCAGGTAGACTGTGTTGGAAAGCAAGTAGTGACGTAGCTTTTGTACGGCGAACATCACTGCAAGGCATTCTTTTTCGACTGGAGAGTAGCGATGCTCTGCACCTACTAGCATGCGGCTGAGGTAGTATAGAGCAGCTTCTTTTCCCTCACCATTCTCTTGTGCAAGCAAAGCGCCTACAGAATGATCAAGAGCTCTTGTGTACAAGATGAATGGTTTTCCAGTGGCAGGGGCAGCTAACACTGGAGGTTTGGTCAGGTATGACTTGATATCTTGAAATGCGGCTTCGCAGTCGGTATCCCAGACAAAGTCTACACCTTTTTTTCATCAATCGAGAGAATGGACGGCATTTCCCCGAAAGATTGGAGATGAACCGTCTAATGTAGGCCAATCTCCCTTGAAGCCCTTTTAGTTCCCTTAGGGTTCTTGGAGAGGGCATTTCTAGAATAGCCTTGACTTTTATGGGGTCAAGTTCTATTCCAGCTTTCCGAACAAGGAATCCGAGAAACTTACCCGACGAGACGCCGAAGAAGCATTTTAGAGGATTCATCCGCAGTTTGTGTTTGCGAAGTCGGAGGAAGACTTCCCGAAGATCTTTGAGATGGTCTTCTTTTCTTCTGCTTTTGACGGCGAGGTCATCAACGTAACATTCGACCGTCTTGTGCTGCATATCTTGGAATATTTTCATCATAGCCCTCTGATATGTGGCACCAGCATTTTTCAGACCAAATGGCATGACAGTGTAGCAATACACGCCAAATGGAGTCCGAAATGAAGTGTGTTTTTCATCCTCGGGATGCATCTTTATCTGATTGTAACCAGAGAAGCCATCCATGAATGTCATTCGCTTGAATCCACAGGTATTGTCAATCATCACCTCCGGTATGGGGAGCGGGAATTCATCTTTAGGGCAAGCGCCATTCAGGTCTCTATAGTCAATACAGACTCTGATCTGCCCATTTTTCTTTGTCACGGGGACAATGTTGGCCAACCATTCTGGATGTTGTTCCTCACGGATGAAGCCGACGCTTTTGAGCTTTTGAACTTCTTGTTCAATTTTATCCATCACATCTGGACGGAATCTTCTTTGGCCTTGTTTGACAGGCTTGATTTCTTCTTGAAGATTGAGTTTGTGGACTGCTACTTTGGGGTCTAAACCAGGCATTTCAGCATAGGACCATGCAAAGCAATCAACGAACTCACGAAGAAAAGCGATATACTCGGGTAACTCATCATCCTTTATATTCTTGCTTATGAATACAGGACGTGGGTTATCAGGTGTTCCCAAGTTTATCTTTTGAACAGGATCTTCTGTCGGAAGGTTCGAAGGTGGTTCCTCCACAATATTTTCGGAGGCTTCCAACTCAACGAAACCTTCTGGAGTTTCAACTGCATTACCAGACCAAGGCTCTGTTCCTTTCCATGGATTTTCTTGATTGGTGATCTCCTCAAGGCTTGCTATGAGATAGTCCCAATCGCCTGTTGAGTCTGGTATTTCTTTTGGAGACGAGGGTTCTTCTGGGTCAGGATGCCACAAGTCTGTATTATCGGACGATTCCTCTTTATCATCAGAGAAATCATACCAATTGGATGAGCTTCCTGGATCTTTGTCAGGTAACTCTTTAAAGAGATTTCCAGGGAGATCGATGTCTTCGTGGACTTTAGATGTTGAGGCTTGGTCGGTAAAACGACTTTTAAGCCTTTGTGTCAACTGTCTCAGAGGAGTGTCGGGATCATACCCTAACCCATATGAAGACTTTTCTACATGACCGTAGAGTCTCCAATCTTCCAGCTGGCTTTTGGTCAAGGCGGGCTCCAATGGCGTGAGAATACCGCGTCTTTCTCCCAAACCGACTGGGTTTTGAGCGTCAAAGCCCATTTTCTTCATAATTGCTTGTGCCACAGGACTATATAGAGATAGCTGAGGCATACCTTCATTTTGAAAAGGTTCCAGCATGGAGTTTGATGAAGAAGCGTCCGATCTATGGAAGAAGATCGGCCTTTGCTTTGGTGATGTTGCCGGAACAACAAAGGTAGCTGACGTAGGATCTTCTACATCAGCAGGTGTCTCCATCGGAGTGAGAGCAGGCTGAACTTGCTGAGTGTCAGCTTGGCTTGACGATGCATCGTCTTCTGGCTCTGAGTCCGAGTCTGTGTCTTGCATGATAGACACGAGAGAAACAACAAATTTGCCCCCAGGCTTTTGTTTCGCCTTCTTCACTTTAGTCATGATGACCAAAGGTTTTGAATTCTTGAGGGAGATAACGAAGGGAGATTGACTACTCTCTTCTAATTTGCCGGAGGGTTTGTTTTCTTCCGGTGATTTTTGAGGAGCCTTGCCTTTATCTTTCTGGAGATTTTCAGCAGGGGGTGCTATTTCCTCTTCTTCTTTTTCTCCTTCATACATTTGGGAGTCTGCGAAGTGGACTTCTTTACCTTTGAAGGGTTTCCTGTCCGCAAAGACTCGATGTACCATGCCGTCGTCGCCGACAAACTTGATGCATTGATGTAGAGTTGAAGGAACAACACCATTCTCGTGTATCCAAGGACGTCCGAGAAGGATGTTGTAGCATGAGGGGGTTTTTATTGCATACACAGTGACCTCAGAGATAAGATCACCGATTTGCAATTTGAACCTGATTTTGCCGATAGGCCTTTGAGTGCTCCCATCGTATCCAAAGATAGATACAGATGTGTGGCTTAGCTTGCTGGGTGGGATGCCCAACTCTTCAAGAGCCGAAGTGGAGATAAGGTTGAGTGCAGAACCTGGGTCGATCTGAACTCTATGTATCGGCATTTCTTTGATGTACCCTGTGAAGTACAGGGGTCGGTTGTGCCTTGCTTCGCCAAGTAGGAGGTCTTCCTTAGTGAAGGCGATGGTTGCACTGGCTGCCTTTTGAACCGAGAGGCATTGGATGCATGATCCCTCGCTTTTCTCTTTTTCTCCTTTTAAGGAGGTTTCTGAGTTTTTGACCCGGTAGTCCATTTCAATTTGGAGGACTTGTGGGGCATGTTTGTCGACATCCTCATTCAGTTTTTGTAATTCTGAGATGAGATTATCACGAGTGCGTGGAGACATTCGTAATAAATCCAGGATGTGAAGACGTGCAGGTATGTGTTTGAAGTGCTCAACCAAGTCATACTTGAAAGCCTCCTTAGGGCCTGCATGTTCATCATTGTTGCCACTGGGGGCGCTTACAACATCTTTTCCCGAAGGATTTACATAAGTAAAGGAAGATTGGTTGTAATTTTTGTGGTAGTCCCGGCCCGAACGGGTGCCTCTACCAACTTCGAGAGCTTCTTGAGAAGGATCTTCGTTTGGAAGATTGTCTTCAGGATCAAGAGGCTGTCGTTTTTCATCTACTGGGGATGTATCTGCAGCAGAGTTGCCATCCTCAGTGATTGTGTTGCACGGAGCATTTTCCGGGAGCAAGTCCTGAACAGCATCCAGCAGCTTTTCTTCTTCGTTGACCCATCCATCACCCCAAGTTGGGTTTTCTTCATGATGATGAGTCGGGAAGAATGTGTATCCTGAAGTCACAGTCTCAGGAGAAGAAACCTGAGAGGGTGTCATCTCTGTGAAAGTCACGTGAGACGAGGTAGCTCCAGAGGATACATTGCTAGGCGTCGTCGGAGTGTAGATAATCTCATCAGACGACGCTTCAGAAGAGCTATAATCCTGATATATTACATTACAGGAAGCTCTGATAGAAGATGTTGCCTGCTCGGAGTCAGACTCATCCTCGGATGTAAGAGGATCGTCAATCCAGCAATGTTCTCCATTTTCAGGAGTTGAGGGAGGAGGTACCTGATGGGCTTCAGGGACTTCCGGCTCTGGATTGTGAGGAATCTCGTTGACGCGGTCTTGCTCTTGTTCTAGAGCGAGACGCTGCAAGATCCTTGCATATTCTTCAAGATCAGGCATGGGAGCCAGATCCTCTTCTTCGTCTTCTCCGTGTGGCTCAACATAGTTGATTTCCACTGGAGCAATGACAGGTGCTGGGTTAACAGCATCTTCTTGTGCAGCCTCTTGGTCTTCTTCATCATCAGACCAGGATCCTTGTGGTTGCAAGGGGTTATACCAGATTACTGGCATAAGGTGAGTTTCAGGAACCCATTCTTCATCGGAGAGATATTCTCCTGTTTCAAGAGATTCCTCCCACTCATCGGTGTAGTTGGGCTCGAATCCATCGTCGGTGTCGCTGGACTCGTATCCATCAATGGAGAATCCAACTACCGAGTTGCAAGAGTATGATGCCCCCTGCATGGCTTCTTTTTTGAATTGAGGTGGCATGAAATCACTGAGAGTGAAGTTTCTTACCGCCTTTGAAGTCTCTGGAAGGGACGTTTCTGCTGCCCCGAGTGAAGTGGTAGAGGAGGCCTCTGCCTTTTCATGGACTTTTTGTTTTGGCTGGGTCTTCTCATGCCGTTTGAGCCTGAGGAGATGTTTCTTGGCTTGCCTTCGCTGCTGAGCGGTCGGCTTTGTTTTGACGATCTCCCAATTTTCATCTTCCAGGAGATCGGGATGTACCCATATGGGTTGTCCGTCTGGTGTCGGGCAAGGAACCAACACTTCGGACGTTTGAATTCTATTTATCACCTTGAAGGAAGTAGTGATCTTCTTCTTCGGTGACTTTGGTGTTTGTCCATATGACACCATGTTGACGGAGGCAGTCCCATAGTTTTTGTCAAAGGTGATGACTCCGTTTTTCCACATCTCGTTTATCTTCTCTCTCACAACAAAGCATTGATTGAGAGGATGCGAGACCATCTGGTGGTATGGACAGTACCGAGGATCATTGGTTTTGCCAACGTCTCCAGGTCTTTTGGGCTCTGGCAAAATGAGTTTGCCATTTGCTAGGAGAGCCTCAAAGATTTCTTCGACGTCTTCATCGAACGGATATTTCTTTTCTACTCGCTCTTTGAAGGCATCAGAGAGTTCAGGTCTCTTACCTGCAGCTCTGTTTTCAGCTTTCTTTGGTTGCTGAGGAGCTGACTTGGTTTGCACATTAAGGACCTCTTTCTTCTTTGGTTTAGAGGTTGCAATGGCGGTTGGCTCTTTTCTTGATGACTTCTGACTGTTGAGGTCTTTGATCACCATTTCAGCTTCCATGGAAGCTTCGAGAAGTTCCCCCAGGTTCTTTGATTTATTGCCGATGATCATGGAGCGGATTTTAGCTCTCATGTTGTTTCGGCAGATGTCGACTAGCGACGCTTGTGGCAGTACATCTGAGCATTTGTACGCCATTGCTTTCCACTTGTGAATGAAGTCATAAGTTGACTCATTCTCTCCCTGTTTTAGGCTGCAGAGCTGAGCCATAGTAACAGGATGATCCTCACCTTGGAAGTGGGTCAGGAAGCGTGTCTCCAGCATAGCCCAGTTCTGAATGGAGTTCTCCGGAAGAGTGGAGTACCAATCGAAGGCCGTACCTTTTAGGGTACTTGCAAAGAGGCGAATCTTGAGTGCATCTTGATCCGCGATAGCTCCCGTCAAGATCTTGAAGTGGATGACGTGCTGTCTGGCCGATCCTTTCCCCGTATATGTTTGGAGAGTAGGATGTTTGAATTTTGTGGGGAACGGGACCGAATCCAACCATAAAGGATATGGTGGCTTGATCCCATGCTCTTTGAGTATATCCTCTTCTTTTGCTTTGGCGAGGATACTGTCTACGTCCTTTTTGGTAAGGGCGCGTGACTCATTTTCTTCTCCATTTCCCTCGTTATTGCTATGATTCGGAGGAGGCTCATTGTTCACCTGATTTTGGACAACAAGGAGAAGGTTTTCCATCAGAGTTTCTATCCTCTGCTGGCCTTGTTCCAACTCCTGGATGCGTGTGAGCGCATCATCTCGAGGTGGATTCTGAGGTGGCGGCTCAGAACTTGTAGCCAAGACGTTCATCCCTCGGGATTCGAACGAAGAAATCGTCCTGGTGACCGAGCTGGGGCTCATTCTTTTTGATGAAGAGCTTGATGAAGGATTACTCTCCCGTCCTTGGCTGGAAGGGGCAGGAGATTCTTCGGGATGTCTTTGTGTCCTGGTGATGCTACGGGTCACCGGACGTCGGACATGGATTTTTGATGCTGACCTTTGGCGTCTTCTGGTTTTTCCAACCATATGGACGGCAGCAACTTGGTCGGGTCTTTCTTTTTCGACCCATTTGTGGGAGACTTGAAGTGTAGGAGGCCGGGTCCGTTGCTTCTCTAGTCTCTTTTGTCGATATGAAGCACGGCGGCGTGCTCGACGAGCGATTTGAGCTTTGGTCAGCTCTGGCTGGGCTCTGACGATGAAGGATGTGCTCCCTCGGGCGCAGCAGCCGAGCCTGTCTTCTTTGTAGCTAGGCAAGGACAGGATCCGGACCCGGTCCTTTGCCTGTTGCAGCGAAGCTTTAAACCTTTCGAGTTCGGCCCCTGTAGAGATGAAGGGTCGAACTGAAGGAGTGTAGGCCTTAGCAGGTGCTTGGAGAGGCCTGGTGATGCATGATCTGATTTTGGGCATGTAGGAACAAGCCGGCTCATGCTGGGTTGACTTGGGAGTCAGGTTGGAGATGGGTCTCTCCTCTTTCATGTAGGCAAGAGGGTAGAACTGGTTTTCTTTGAGTGGGGCCAGGTATGCTGGCTTGGTGGAAATTTGAGACCTTCTTTGTTTTGGGGAAGGTCTTGGAGACCAAGTCTTGGGATAGACCTGGTTGTTTGTGGGTCGAGGCTTCGCGGGGGTGCCGCGGGCTTCAGGCTTTTGGGCGCTCGCCTTTGGTGTCACGGGAGTGACACGTTGAGAGGCGATCTTCTGCTTTTTGGCAGGCGCAGTTTGTTCTTCGGGAAGTGGGAATGGTCCTAGTGTCCCGAAGACGATGGTCCGGGGAGTCGAGGTCGACCCTGAGTTCAGAGAGTTGCCGAGGGAGTTGACGCTTCGGCAGCTGGCGGGGCGCTTGTAAGTGCGCTCGGTTTGCTTCTGTTGAAGCATGAGTTGGTGCTTGTTCTCATCGAAGATAATGGTTAAGGCTGCCATTGTTAGTTTCGAAAAAGTTCTGAAACAAGACCACATCCATTAGTAATCACAAGAATGTAATGATCATAAATGGGAATTTCTATGGTTGTCTTTTCAAATCGCTCAAGGGATATGACCCAAGCGACATGAAGAAGGCAAAAAGCCATAGATGGTACAATTGTTCTGACAGCAAGTATGGTGAGCCCAGAATGAGCGTTCCAGTGACTGCTAGAAGCAATTGTAAACCTAAATTCGACTTATCGAGAAGCAGGGCTTGCTCGAGATAAGAAGAATATAAGGTAGGAGTTACAAATGTGCCGGTCACAGATACAGTAGACCCTGAAAGGGCGTACCAGTATTGCTATGCACAAATGTTGGAGATCGCATCCATGAGATGGGATTCTTTGTTTTGAAATGTCAGAAATGGATTCGTCAAAGAGAGCAGGTGACATTCCGATTCAAATACGGGCTCAACGATTTCCGCGAGCGCCAGTACTCAGAAGGGAAGAGACCACAATTTCTCGAATCTGAATCCAAAAAGTAACGAGTTTTTGGAGTTTTTTTTTTTGAAATGATTTTTTTATTTTTATTTTTATTTTATTTTTTATTTTTTATTTTTTTTAAAATATTTTTATTTATTTATTTATTTATTTTATTTTTTTTTGAAAATTTTTTGTTTTTTTTTTTTTTAAGATTTTTTTTTGAAAATCTTTTTTTTTTTATGTTTATTTTTTTTTTAATTTTTTAAGATTTAAAGACGAGAGAGTACACATAGGCCTCCTAACCCGGTCTTATGAAACCTCAATTGATAGAATTGCCCCCAGGTAAGGGTAGGATTACTTAATGAACCCGTTTGGAGGACCCTTGCCTAGAACAGTCAAGCTGTCTCCACACTCTGGACAAGGCTTTTCTTGAATCAATCGTGATCAAAGAACGCAATTGGTTTAACCTTAGTGGTCTATGTCCCCTTTTTTTTTTTATAAAAATCCCAAATAGACTCATCGAAGAGAAACGATAGCCCAAAACCTTAGTCGAACGGGCTCAACATTTCTGCAAGCACCAAAGAACGATAGGATAGGAACAAAGTTTCTCAATTTTGAATCCAAACTAAGAAAACTAATTTTTTTTTATTTTATTATTTTTTAATATTTTTTTTTTGAAATCTCTAATGAACTCATCAAAGAGAAACGATGGTCCAAAACCTTAGTCGAACGGGCTCAACATTTCTGCAAGCACCAAACAACGATAGGATAGGATCAAGGTTTCTCAATTTTGAATCCAAACTAAGAAAACTGATTTTTTTTTTATTTTTTTTTTGAAATCTCTAATGAACTCATCGAAGAGAAACGATGGTCCAAAACCTTAGTCGAACGGGCTCAACATTTCTGCAAGCACCAAAGAACGATAGGATAGGATCAAAGTTTCTCAATTTTGAATTCAAACTAAGAAAACTGATTTTTTTTTTTAATATATTTTTTTTGAAATCTCTAATGAACTCATCGAAGAGAAACGATGGTCCAAAACCTTAGTCGAACGGGCTCAACATTTCTGCAAGCACCAAAGAACGATAGGATAGGATCAAGGTTTCTCAATTTTGAATCCAAACTAAGAAAACTGATTTTTTATTATTTTTTTTTTTTGAAATCTCTAATGAACTCATCGAAGAGAAACGATGGTCCAAAACCTTAGTCGAACGGGCTCAACATTTCTGCAAGCACCAAAGAACGATAGGATAGGATCAAAGTTTCTCAATTTTGAATTCAAACTAAGAAAACTGATTTTTTTTTTTTTGAAAAGAGAAAGAATGGAAACAAACTCAAAGAAATAGAAATTTCCAAAAAATCCCATCTCATGTTTTTTTTTTTTTTAGGATGCAAAATCCAACATAGGCTACCAGCTAGGAAGTAGCCAAGGAATCCGGAAAAGAAGTATAAGCATAGAGCAAAAAGTATGATATGCAAATATTTCATTTCCAAGCACCGTGTTCTCAAATGAACGAGTCCCACCGGGTGTGCCAGCTTGATGGAACGCGCTCCGAGGCGCCGTGGGGCGGCTACCGGGGTCGGCGGAACGTGGGAGTCCGTCGGGTCCGGCCCTTTCGCGCCCTGGCGGGCCCTGAAGCGTGCATCAACATTTCTTTTGTGTGGGTGTGCCTGATTTTCTATTTTACTTGGAATTGCAAGTGGTAATCCGGAGATCAACCTTCGCAAGTAAAAAGGAAATCAACTTCTTTCAAGTTTTCCATTGCACAAATATTTAAGAAAAGAGACATTTTCTTGGTTTCCCGTGAAAGGCGATTTTGTTTGGCATTTATAGCCGATTTTGGCGTTTATAGCCGATTTACAATTCTTATCAATAATGAAAGACAAGAGTTGTGATTTTTGTCTCTTTAGAAAAATACAAATTACAATGAAAAGCAAGAAAAGGAAGATCTAACTTTTCAGGAGATTGTGGGGGACTCGTTCAGATTGACGGTCGCAAGCCATGTATGGGCTTCGCCATCATCCATGCAGATGAGAACAGAAGATGCTCTTGATTCGCTTGGCTTGGCAATAACCTCAGGTTTTTAGAGGACAAAGACCAAGAGAAGGTCCTATGTCCAATAAAAAGCTAAGTAGACGGGCTGAAAAGCCACGTCTAAGCCATTGGAGGCAGCAGGAGAAGGCAAGGACCTTGGGGGGGGGGGGGGGGGGGTGCCCCCCAAGGGACTTTTGTCACCTTGTAGTGGTGGCCGGTGTAGAACTTCAGCAAAGTTTTTCTCTCTTTTTCTTTCTCTCAGATCTCTTTCTGATCTTTTTTTCTGATCCTCTGATTTTCTCCTCTTTTTTCCGATTTCAATTTCAATGGAATGCTCTCCTATTTATAGGCTTTTGGTAGCCATTTAGGAGGGTTTATGGGCTTTAATGACTTTAATGGGAGGAGTTACAAGATTTATTTCTTGATTTTGTAACTCCTTTTTCCTTGAATCTGATTGGCCGATGGAGATTAAGGGCTTTTAATCACCTTAATTACCATAATGGGAGGAGTTTCATGGTTTAAATGCCATGAATCAATTGACTTGTAACTCCCAAATGCTTGCTTCTGATTGGGCCGTCCAAAGAAATGAATTAATGACTGCAATAAAGCTAGTCAATTAACCACATTAATTGGTCGCCGAGCAGTCGAAGAGTCGCGGGCCATGCCGTGTCTTCTGGAATTCTTCTGGCGATGATCATCGATGGATCTACATGCTGATCGACATCGGATGAACATGTAACTTCAGACATTGATAGCAAAGAGCGGGCCGGTGACATCTGTCTTGTCGATTTCACGATCGGTCGGACAGAAAGTGCACTTTCTTGGTCGACCGGTTGGCGATCTTGGAGCGATCAATGATGATTTTATGCTTTTGGAGGTTGACCCGTGATTTTGACGGATGTCGGAGGATATGAGCCAATTTCAAGCACTAAAAATCACATTTTCAGGAAACCACAGGGGCCAAAGTGCGCGAAACGCGAAAAAAGACGGAAAAACGGGTCACCGGCGGAAAATCCGGTGACCCGGACCTCCATGGTCGCCGGCGACCATGGACCGGCGACCCTGGGGGATTTTTCCCCTTCGGAGCCCGTTTTGCGGTCGTTTTGAGGTCTTTTTCGTCGCCGTTTTCTTCTGTATTTTTCTTGACATTTCTTCTCATTTATTGGCTTGATTTCCCTGTAGAAAACCTGATGAGAATCCTTGCATTTTTAGAGTGCAAAGTTTCCAATTTTCCGGGAAAGCCGAAGACTTTGTCGCGTAGAGCTGCTGATTTTCCGCCAGAAGCTGAAACTTGGTCAAACGATGTCGGAATGACCTGAAATTTGAGGTGAAGCCTCCTGAGCAATAAATAAGACCAACCATAGGCTTTTGTTTGAGTTTTGAAGCCGTTTGGGGTCCCATCGATGCTTCACTTGATTTTGCTGCGGGGAAAATGCCGAGCTTTGATATGTGGCCAAACGATGTCCGATTGACCTGAAATTTGACGGGGAGCCTATTGGAGTCATTTTGAGACGTTCCATGGGCTCCGTTTTGGATGTCATGGTCCCGGGTTGCTCCGCCGCCGGTAGGCTTGATTTTCTCTCGGAGCATCGAAACCTGGTCAAACGTTGTCGGAATGACCTGAAATTCGACGTGCAGCCTTTTGGAAGCATGTTGGAGCCACTCATGCACTTGGTTTGATGAGCGAAGGCTTCGGTGGTTCCTGCCGCCGGGAGGCTTGATTTTGCTGCTCGAGCATTGATGGAGGGTCAAACGTTGTCGGTTTGACTTGAAATTTGGCATGGAGCCCTTTTGAGACATGTTGGAGTCATCTGTAGGCTCTGATCGAAGTTTTGACGTCTCCGATGATGTTACCGCCGAGAGCTCCCGTTTAGCTGTCGGAGAAGTGAAGTTAGGCCAAATGTTGTCGAAATGGCCCGAAACTTCATGTGTACTCTTCTCTTGGCTATCTTGAAGGATCTTGTAGTTTTTGTTTGATTATGATAAGATTTGATTTTTTGGAGAAGTTGCATTGCCTATTTATGGCAGGTTGCGACTTCATGCAGCTTTCTTGATGTTGAAGAGGCAAAGTGACATTTTTGGTGGCAACACAGACAAAAACCCCACCGAAGGAAAACTAGCACCGAACTGGCATGGGCCCTTCAAGGTGATTTCGGTAGCTGGGCAGTCTGCATACAAGCTTGAGGACATGGAGGGTAGAGAGCTACCACGCCCATGGAATGCCACGCACCTCAAGAAGTACTACTTTTAGGTTGTACTTAGTTCTGAAAGTCAATAAAATCAGTTCTTATGGAAGAATGTGTTTTGCTACTTTCAAATTTCGCCAAGTTACGGAACTCGGCATATGCACACAGCTCAGTTAAGAAACCAGTTTGCATTTGGCGCGGTCACGGGACCAGCCATCCTTTATAGCTCGGTTACGGAACCAGCTATCTTGACAGGACTAACCACATCAGTTCGGTTACAAAATCAGTTACTTCGGCTCGGTCAAGAACCGGCCGTTGATTACAAAACCAAACTTCGCTACAGTTAGCCCTCTAGCTCTAGTCACAGGACCGAGCTCCTTTCGTCCTACCCAACTCATTGACTCGTGACGGTTGCGGAACCTAGCTTAGTCACTTGAACTTGGTAAAGGACCTATCTTACTATTGACTCCGGCTATAGAGTCGAGCTCAATTACTTGTCTTGTTCCCCGTTATTTATTTCATCTTGGTTACAAAGCCAAACACAGAAAAAAGACAGGAAAAGAAGAAGACATTCATCACACATTGCACGAGATGGGAATAAAAGACAATTTCATTCATTTTTGAAGAAGTGTTTACATGTATAACTAAAAAAGAAAGAAGTACAAAGAATCCCCCCCACATGCAGAAAAGTAAATAAAAAGACAACATCAAGACAGTTGGTCGACATCAATAATAGAGACTTCGCCAGTCTCACCACCACCATCACCACAGCCAGGAGCAGAAGGAGGAACCTCCACATCGTCGGCCCCGAGATCGGCAGTTAGGGTCTCGGCAGCTAGAGCTTGATGAGTCTCTTCAGGAGCTTTAGAGGAGACCAAGGGCTCGGCAGCTGGAGGATCAAGAGAGGCCTTGGTGAATGATGGGGCAGGCGACTCGGGCTCGGGACGAGGGAGCTTGGGCAGATTCTGGAATGATGAGGTGATCCTCGGGGATCCCCATCTCTCTGAGCACTGCCAAACATCCCATTTCAAATAGCTCCTCTCCCAGCCCTACGAGTTGATCTTCGTACTGTTTGGTCTCCTGGGCCACCCCATCCTGGAAAGAGGCATCGATCTCTGCTTGCTGCGAAACCTCTGAGTCCGCTCTCAGTTTAGCCGAGGCTTCTTTTTTGGCCTGAACAGAGCGTCGACCTCAGCCTTTTCTCTCCTCAAGGCCACCATCTCGGCCTCTAGCTGGCCCGCCCTCTTTTCCTTCTCGTACGCCACTGCTCGGAGCTCATGATTCTCATCACTTATCTTAGTAATCTCCACTATGGCTCCCTCATTTTCTTCGTTCAGCTTGGCGTACTCCTCGTGGGACTTCCTCAGCTGCTCTGAGCTTCCCTCCAGAGCTGCTGCGAGCTTTTGCCTATCGACTTGCAGTGATTGGATCATAGAGCAGCTCTGGCGAGACTTTTCCAACGCCACCTGAGACCTCTGTACGATCTGAACAGAAGAAAGAGACAAGGGTTAGCAGAACACAAAGCACGTCTACAAAATCAGACAACTCGTCGAGTGCTCCTTACCAGCAGGGCCGACGTGAGGTTGGCCATGTGCAGCGTGTCCTCATCCATTCCCCTCAACCGGTCAATGTCTGCCGGGAGCGCACATGCACCCGCCAGCACGGCCGCGACTGCCGAACAGCCGCATAACCTATGTTCGGAGGTCAGCGGCGTCCTTGGCCCGAGGAGGAAGGACGGCCTCCATGGCTCAGGCTCTGGAGCATGGGGCACTAAGGGGTGGGCAGGGTCCTGCCGAGATGAACCCTCTCCCCTGGGCGTCGCCGGCACCCTCTCCTCTTGCCTCCGCTGCTCCTCCGCTCCCCTCCTCTGCTCCTCCTTCCTCTCCTGCTCGTCCTTGTCCCTCCGCCTCGGCTCCCTCCTCTCCTCCGCCGGGGCCGATCGGGTAGCCCTCTCCTTCCGAGGCTTGGCCTGGCGTGGCTCTTCGCCCCTCGCCTTCTTCGTCTGCCTCTCCTCCTCCCTCACGTCGGTAGAGTGATGGCGGGAAGAGCCGGAAGAGGGAGCCCTATGGGCATCCCTGGAGACAGAGTCGGCAGACCTCGAGGAAGAGGAGGCCGGCTTGCCCAGCAGCTTTTCCCTGAGGTTGGTGGTGGGGAAATCTTGACGACCCCTCTCCATCTCAGGGCTGGACTGATGCTTTTCGGTCGCCTGGTCCGGGTCGGTAACAGGTGAGCTCGGCTGTTGCTTGACCGACTCTGGTGCGTAGCTAGGCCCAGCCTTAAGGTACTCAGCCCCTTGTCTTTTGGAAAAGGATTTGTACCTCGGCAGGTACCCTAAGAGACACCAAGCAGACCTTCCTTTGTGCCCCTGGTAGCGTTGGATGGCGTCGAACCAATCGCCGTTCCTCCTCCAACCTTCGCGCAAGGCCACTTGTCTCCTCTCACCGACCTCTGAACAACAGACCAAAAGGCGTCAGTTCAGCAGATAAGGAAGGAGATGAAAAAAATTAAGCTATTGAGCTCGGTGTTTATTTGGGAGGCGCCTGAAGTGACGAGGTACCTTGTACCTCCTCTCTGCCTCGGTATCTTCGGCGCTGAACTCCCAGTTGCCTGCAATGAACAACCTGTCGCTCCCGACATGGCGCATAGAGTCCTCGAGGGTAGTAACGAAGGGGATCATCTTTGGTTTTCCTCGGAGGTAATAATAGTGGTCGGGTTCCCCAGTGGACTTGCAAAGGTCGTATGCGTCCTCGATGTCATGGACACCAAGGCGGATACTTAAGATCCTATTCAGCTCTATTGCCCCCATTATGATTTTATAGCTATTTGGCATTAACTAGCAGGAGGCAAGGTGCCAAGTCGCCAGACATTCCCTAAGCAGTGGGTGGATGGGGAACCTAACCCCTCCCTTAACTACCGAGACCAGAGGGAAGGGCATCCACCCATCTCGGTACGAGAAAGCGTCCCATGGGTCCTCCGGATCGTCCAGCCTGGTCCGGACATCATCCGGAATGCCGTACGTCTCCCTGAATCTAATCATGGCCCCAACGGTGTCGGCCAGACAGCGGTAAACCCATATACCCATATTTGAAGGTCTGGGAGACTGGGGTGACAGGGAAAAAATCCCTAGCAGGGAAAGAAGCAGAAGAGAGATGCTGGAAAGGAAGACGAATGAAGGAGACGACTTACAGAAAGCATAGCAAGAAGCAGAAGAGTAGAAGGGAGAGGAAGACACAGAGACGGTCTGAATCTCGCTCGAGCAGAGTCTCGCCCGAAATCAAATCGCCAAAGTTGAAGAAGGAGAAAGGGGAATATTTTTTTCATGGAGCAGCAGGACGCCCTTTTGAATTCCGAGGGCAAGCATTCAGCACGTCGTCTCAAATGACGCGCGCGTCACTTCGAAGCGGCCGTACTGCCAACCAGATGGTGACAAGTGGCGAGGCAGTACGCCTTCCGCAGTAAACGCCGTCAGAATGATTGATTGCCTCGAACAGACACAGCAGTTTCAGCGCCCTCTGGCAGACAGACTGGCAACGGATTAAAGAAGCCCTAAATTAGAACAATCATGATAAGGATCTTACATCAACAGCCGATTTCAAAATGCAGAGCTACGAGATCGGCGTTGAAAAACTCCCAGATACTTAGCTCCCGACTTCAGACGATTGTGAGACTCATAAGGTCAGCAGCTAGGGGGCAATTGTGTGGGGTGTTTTCGTCATGCTGAGGTTATCCCTGACTTAGGTAAAAGTACCAATCAGGAATTGCCTCAATCTCATCAATCCATCTCGGCGCCTTTGCCAGTTGGCACCGATGTGGTTATGGTCTCGGTAAGGGTACCGACCATTCCCTTCTTGGGCCCGGCCTCGAGCGTCTCGCTAAGAGTACCCAACCTCGAGTGGGCCCAGCCTCAGTACCTTCTCCAGGTCAGCCCACTTGACCGAGGTGGGCACTGAGCGTCCAATCCCCATTATGAGATGGGACAGCTGCGCTGCAGAGCGTGCCAGCAGGTAGGGTGGCCGCCGGATTCCGGCAGAAGGTCATCCCTACCTATCAAGCACGTCCACATTAGTGAAGAGGATTGGGGAAAGATCTGATGGGACAGTGCTCTCACCTACCCCCACTATGGAACCTTTCACACTCCTCTATATATACCTGCATGGTAAGACCATAACAGGTATACATTACACAGTGCACTACATTATCTTGCCTGAACCTTCTTCTTTTTCCTCACTTCACCCTAGTTCAGTGACTGCACTAACTCAGGCGTTGAAGTGCCTTTGGCTGATAGCAGCCCGGGGCCCTGACTTTTGTCTACCTTTCAGGTTCAGGATATCCATTGACACTCCCAGAGTTGATAAGTAGCATCATTAAAAGCTTCATCATCGTCTAAACCAAGTCCATAATATTCAGGCACTTACACGTAACTTTCATGGACCTTACCATCATATATATAGGGGAAGGAGTGTCCCATTAGAAGCTTCCATCAGCCCCTACCTCGGATCCATAGTGGGGGTAGGTGAGAGTACCGTCCCATCGGATCTTTCCTCTATCCCACACATAAATGCGGATGTGATCGGCAGATAGGGATAACCCCTTATCGATATTCAACGGCCACCCTTTTTGTCAGTACGTTCTGCAAGGTAGTTGTCCCGTCACATAATTGTGATTCGACGTTCGGTGTTCACCTCTGTCAATAGAGCCGAACTGGAGAAGTCACCGAAGTCGTGGGAGTGAGTTCGGACACTTCTGCCGAAGTGCGCGAGGCCGAACTCACAAGAGCATACTCGGTACTCCTACCGAGGTGGGCTCAAGCTCGGTGTCAGCTGGCGCAGTCGCTGAGCTGGACGAGGCCGAGATCAAAGCAAACCTAGCCGGTACTTTATCCCAAAACTAGGGAGTAATTTCTGTGTCATGAAAATGCCCCTCACAATTACCATTACATGTTGCAAATTAGATACAAACTTACACAAGCAAACTACCATAACTTCTGAAAAGACAATTACAACAAATGAGCGTAGAGAATAACATGAAACAATAATTAGTATAAATCACAAAACATCACAAAAGGAACACATGGATGTGACAGGTTAAGAAAATTACTATCATGGAGAGAAACTGTCCAAAGAAAATAAAATTATCCCATACACTAAAAGAGGAAAAATGGGAAGGAAGAAGAAAGCAGTCACACCTATGTCCCTAAAAACCAAAAAGAGAGGGTAAATTGCATCAATGCCATAAATTGTACCTTTGGCTTATCTTTACACTTTTGGATACAGAGATGACTTTTTAGCCTGGATAAATTCACTCCAATTGAGAAAGACTTGAATGCTAATAAAGGTGATTGAGAATGAACAAGATATAGGCCTTCATGAATGTTACCATTTCCAACGGGAGTACACCTTGCTTTGAACCCTGTAAATAACAAGTTGGTTAATCTTTATTTTGATGCATTACCATCATCAAGTTGGAGGTAAAATAGAAAAATGACATCTCTTATTTACAGGATTGAATTAGCCCTATATTTTATTTAAATAGTATAAGTAGTTAGTATTATAGTTTTTTTCCAATTTTTTGGGATGATAACTATTCAAACCCTTAACCTCATTATCACGACAGTGACCCCCTTCCAACTGTGCTATAGGTTCTTCACATTCGTACTCTAACTTTTCAATAGTAGAAACCTGCAAAGCAAGGGAAAAAAACAACATTATTATAGAGATATTTGGTTTCGCTAGATTTGAAGAAGGCAAAATCCTTGAGATTTGGTTGCTTAAAACATATGCATGAGTAGTACAAGATAAAAATGAAAAAAAATATAATATTATTATGCACACTAACTTATTTGAGGAGCCCAAAAAACAAGGTGTAGTTTCATATGCAAGATGAATGAAAATTTGGGAATCATAAGGAAATCTTTGACCCATTACCAGAAGCTTATATGTTGTCTTGAAAAACCATCAGTGTTAATTATCATGCACTTAACATGGGCATAAGTGTAAGTTCCTAAATATTATTGTTGACACAAAAAAAGTCACTATGTCTCCTCAACATCAAGAAGCCTTGTGAAGCTGCATCCTGCTACAAAATAGGCAAAGCTATTTCAAGCATCAGATTTTGTCAGAATCAGACAAAAACTGAGAGATCCTTCAAGACAGCTAAAAGAGGGGTACACCCGAGGTTTCGAGCCATTCCGACATCGTTTGGCCTAACTTCACTTCTCCGACAGCTAAACAAGCGCTCCTGGCAGCGACATCATCAAAGACGCCAAAACTTTGATCAGAGCCTATGGATGACTCCAGGATGTCTCCAAAGGGCTCCATGCCAAATTTCAAGTCAAACCGACAACGTTTGACCCTCCATCAACGCTCGAGCAGCAAAATCAAGCCTCTCAGCGGCGGGAACCGCCGAAGTCATCACTCATCAAACAAAGTACATAAGTGGCTTCAACATACTTCCAAAAGGCTGCACGTCGAATTTCAGGTCATTCCGACAACGTTTGACCAGGTTTCGATGCTCCGAAAGAAAATCAAGTCAAGCATCGACGGGACCCCAAACGGCTTCAAAACTCAAATAAAAGCCCATAGTTGGTGCTATCCACTGCTCAAGAAGCTTCACCTCAATTTTCAGGTCATTCCAACATCGTTTGACCTAGTTTCGACTCTTGACGGAAAATCGGCTACAAAGTCTTCGACTTTCCCGAAAAATGGGAAACTTTGTGCTCCAGTTTTGCGCGGGTTCTCGTCAAGTTTTCTTAAGAAAATCAAGTTAATAATTGAGGAAAAATGTCAAGAAAAATACAAAAGAAAGAAAGAACAAAAAAGACGGAAAAACGGCTGAAAACGAAGCTCAGCGATCAAAAGGGCCAAAGCCCTATGGTCGCCGGCGACCTTGGCGCAAGGTCACCGGCGACCTTGGCGCAAGGTCACCGGCGACCCTGGCCCAAGGTCGCAGGCGACCCTGGGTGAATGGCCGCCGGCGACCTTGCAAATCCGGGTCGCCGGATTTCGCACCAAACGGCTCGTTTTTCAATCCTTTTCGCGTTTCGGGTGTTCCTGCCTGTGTGATTTTCTGAAAATCCAATCTTTGATGCTTGAAAACCACTGATCTTCACCGACATCTTGGATCCGCCGTCAAAAGCATGAAATCATCACCGATCGCTCCAAGATCGCCAACCGGCTGACCAAGAAAGTATACTTTTTGTCCGACCGATTGTGAAATCGACAAGACAGATGTTACCGGCCCACCAACATCAATCAATGTTTGAAATTGCATCGCAATCCGACATCAAACAATGTGTGGATCCACCTGTGATGATCACAAGAAGAATCTCAAAAGACGCGGCGCGGCCCGCGACTCTTCACATGCCCTGGCGACCACTTAATATCGTTAATTGACCCGTTTAGGACAACTTAATGCGGTCATTAACTCATTATTTTGGACTGCCCAATTAGATTCAAGCATTTGGGAGTTACAAATCCAAGCAATCATGGCATTAAACCCATGAGACTCCCATCATCATGAAGATTAAAGGCGATTAAATGCCCACTACCCTTGATCGGCCAATCACAAGCCATGAAAAAGGAGTTACAAAATCAAAGAATAAAAACTTGTAACTCCTCATCAATTCTTTCATCATGGCCATCAATGCCCATAATCACCTTATGGCTACCAAAAGCCTATAAAAGGAGGTCCAAAAGAAAAGAAATGGAAGATGAATGAATCGATACACACATCGACTTGAAATTCTGCACTTGCACACTTGCAGTCTTCCGAAGAAATCCAGACGAAGTCCTGCTGCTCTGCTGCAAGAAACACCACAAGGTGATCAAAGTCCACTGGGGGGCCACCCCCCCAAGGTCCCCTCCTTCTACAACATGGCCTAAACGCGGCTTTTCAGCTCGTTTACTCGGTTTTTTATTGGATATAGGACCTTCTCTTGGTCCTTGTCCTTTAAAGAACTGAGGTTAGGAGCCAAGCCGAAGAATCAAAGCATCAACCGTTCTCATTTGAAGGACGATGGCGAAGTCCATACATGACTTGCGACCGTCGATCTCAACGTGTCCCCACAATCTCCTGAGAAGTTAGATCCCTTTTCTTCCTTTTCTATTGTAGTTTGTATTTTTTAAAGAGACAAAAAGAAATCACAATTCTTATTTTTCATATTTGATGAGTTTTGTAAAATCGCCTTTCACGGCAAAAATCGCCTTCCACGGCAAACAAACAAAAAAACGCCTCTTACGGCATTCTCAAAAAACAAACTTGTCTCTTTTCTTAATATTTATGCAATTTGAAAAGTTAGAAAGAAGGATTGATTTCCTTTCCAGTTGTGAAGGTGAATCTTCGGATCATCACCATTCCAAATTCCAAGTAGAAAGTAAATGTGGCATACTTGTACAAAAATGTTGATACCCGTGATTTCCCTCCTCGGCCAGAACCAGGTCAGCCCCCGGGGTGTGGAAGGAGAGGACGGAAACCTCCGATGGGTCCATCAAGTTGGCATACCCGGTGGGTGTTGACACCAAAAATGTCACTTTGCCTCTTCAACATCAAGAAAGCTGCATGAAGTCGCAACCTGCCATAAATAGGCAATGCAATTTCTCCAAAAAATCAAATCTTGTCAGAATCAAACAAAAACTGCAAGATCCTTCAAGATAGCCAAGAGAAGAGTACACATGAAGTTTCGGGCCATTTCAGAATCATTTGGCCTAACTTCGCTTCTCCGACAGCTAAAATGGCGCTCCCGGCGGCGACATCATCGGAGACGTCAAAACTTCGATCAGAGCCTACAGATGACTCCAGCATGTCCCAAAAGGGCTCCATGCCAAATTTCAAGTCAAACCGACAACGTTTGACCCTCCATCAATGCTCGAGCAGCAAACTCAAGCCTCTCGGCGGCGGGAACCACCGAAGCCTTCGCTCATCAAACCAAGTGCATGAGTGGCTTCAACATGCTTCCAAAAGGCTGCACGTCAGATTTCAGGTCATTCTGACAACGTTTGACCAGGTTTCGATGCTCCGAGAGAAAATCAAGCCTACCGGCGGCGGAGCAACCCAGGACCATGACATCTAAAATGGAGCCCATGGAACGTCTCAAAAGGACTCCAATAGGCTCCTCGTCAAATTTCAGGTCAATCGGACATCGTTTGACCACATATCAACGCTCGGCATTTTCCCCGCAGCAAAATCAAGTGAAGCATCGACGGGACCCCAAACGGCTTCAAAACTCAAACAAAAGCCTATGGTTGGTCTTATTTATTGCTCAGGAGGATTCACCTCAAATTTCAGGTCATTCCGACATCGTTTGACCAAGTTTCAGCTTCTGGCGGAAAATCAGCAGCTTTACGCGACAAAGTCTTCGGCTTTCCCGGAAAATTGGAAACTTTGCACTCTAAAAATGCAAGGATTCTCATCAGGTTTTCTACAGGGAAATCAAGCCAATAAATGAGAAGAAATGTCAGGAAAAATACAGAAGAAAACGGCGACGAAAAAGACCTCAAAACGACCGCAAAACGGGCTCCGAAGGGGAAAATTCCCCCAGGGTCGCAGGCCCCTGCGACCATGGCCCATGGTCGCCGGCGACCATGGACGTCCGGGTCACCGGATTTTCCGCCGGTGACCCGTTTTTCCGTCTTTTTTCGCGTTTCGCGCACTTTGGCCCCTGTGGTTTCCTGAAAATGTGATTTTTAGTGCTTGAAATTGACTCATATCCTCCGACATCCGTTAAAGTCACGGGTCAACCTCCAAAAGCATAAAATCATCATTGATCGCTCCAAGATCGCCAACCGGTCGACCAAAAAAAGTGCTCTTTCTGTCCGACCGATCGAGAAATCGACAAGACAGATGTCACCGGCCCGCTCTTAGCTATCAATGTCTGAAGTTACATGTTCATCCGATGTCGATCAACATGAAGATCCATCGATGATCATCGCCAGAAGAATTCCAGAAGACACGGCACGGCCCGCGACTCTTCGGCTGCTCGTCGACCATTTAATGCGGTTAATTGACTAGCTTTATTGCAGTCATTAATTCATTTCTTTGGACGGCCCAATCAGAAGCAAGCATTTCGGAGTTACAAGTCAATTGATTCATGGCATTTAACCCATGAAACTCCTCCCATTATGGTAATTAAGGTGATTAAAAGCCCTTAATCTCCATCGGCCAATCAGATTCAAGGAAAAAGGAGTTACAAAATCAAGAAATAAATCTTGTAACTCCTCCCATTAAAGCCATTAAGGCTCATAAACCCTCCTAAATGGCTACCAAAAGCCTATAAATAGGAGAGCATTCCATTGAAATGGAAATCAGAAAATCGAGATCGATCGATCGGAAAGAATCCAGAGCTCGTATCCAGAGAAAGAAAAAAGAGAGAAAAAACTCTGCTGAAGTTCTGCACCGGCCACCACTACAAGGTGACAAAAGTCCCTTGGGGGGCACCCCCCCCCCCCCCCCCAAGGTCCTTGCCTTCTCCTGCTGCCTCCAATGGCTTAGACGTGGCTTTTCAGCCCGTCTACTTAGCTTTTTATTGGACATAGGACCTTCTCTTGGTCTTTGTCCTCTAAAAACCTGAGGTTATAGCCAAGCCAAGCGAATCAAGAGCATCTTCTGTTCTCATCTGCATGGATGATGGCGAAGCCCATACATGGCTTGCGACCGTCAATCTGAACGAGTCCCCCCACAATCTCCTGAAAAGTTAGATCTTCCTTTTCTTGCTTTTCATTGTAGTTTGTATTTTTCTAAAAGAGACAAAAATCACAACTCTTGTCTTTCATTATTGATAAGAATTGTAAATCGGCTATAAACGCCAAAATCGGCTATAAATGCCAAACAAAATCGCCTTTCACGGCAAACCAAGAAAATGTCTCTTTTCTTAAATATTTGTGCAATGGAAAACTTGAAAGAAGTTGATTTCCTTTTTACTTGCGAAGGTTGATCTCCGGATTACCACTTGCAATTCCAAGTAAAATAGAAAATCTGGCACACCCACACAAAAAAATGTTGATGCACGCTTCAGGCCCGCCAGGGCGCGAAAGGGCCGGACCCGACGGACTCCCACGTTCCGCCGACCCCGGTAGCCGCCCCACGGCGCCTCGGAGCGCGTTCCATCAAGCTGGCACACCCGGTGGGACTCGTTCATTTGAGAACACGGTGCTTGGAAATGAAATATTTGCATACCATATTTTTGCTCTATGCTTATACTTCTTCTCCAGATTCCTTGGCTACTTTCTAGCTGGTGGCCTATGTTGGATTTTGCACCCAAAAAAATGAGTTGGGATTTTTTGGAAATTTCTACTTCTTTAAGTTTGTTTCCATTCTTTCTCTTTTTTAAAAAAAAAATTGGTTTTCTTAGTTTGAATTCAAAATTGAGAAACTTTGATCATATCCTATCGTTCTTTGGTGCTTGCAGAAATGTTGAGCCCGTTCGACTAAGGTTTTGGACCATCGTTTCTCTTCGATGAGTTCATTAGAGATTTCAAAAAAAAAAAAAAAATCAGTTTTCTTAGTTTGAATTCAAAATTGAGAAACTTTGATCCTGTCCTATCGTTCTTTGGTGCTTGCAGAAATGTTGAGCCCGTTCGACTAAGGTTTTGGACCATCGTTTCTCTTCGATGAGTTCATTAGAGATTTAAAAAAAAAAATCAAAAAATCAGTTTTCTTAGTTCTGATTCAAAATTGAGAAGCTTTGATCCTATCCTATCGTTCTTTGGTGCTTGCAGAAATGTTGAGCCCGTTCGACTAAGGTTTTGGGCCATCGTTTCTCTTCGATGAGTCTATTTGGGATTTTTTATAAAGAAGGACATAGACCACTAAGGTTAAACCAATTGCGTTCTTTGATCATGATTGATTCAAGAAAAGCCTTGTCCAGAGTGTGGAGACAGCTTGACTGTTCTAGGCAAGGGTCCTCTAAACAGGTTCATTAAGTAATCCTACCCTTACCTGGGGGCAATTCTATCAATTGAGGTTTCATAAGACCGGGTTAGGAGGCCTATGTGTACTCTCTCGTCTTTAAATCTTAAAAAAATTAAAATCAAAATAAAAAAATATAAAAAAAAAGATTTTCAAAAAAAATCTTAAAAAAAAAAAAATTCAAAAAAAAAATAAAATAAAAAAAATAAATAAAAAATATTTAAAAAATAAAAAATAAAAAAAAATAAAATAAAATAAAAAAAATCATTTCAAAAAAAAAAATCTCCAAAAACTCGTCACTTTTGATTTCAGATCTGAGAAATTTTGGTTTCTTCTTTTCTGAGCACTGGCGCTCGCGGAAATCGCCGAGACCGTGTTCAGATCAGAATACCATTTGCTCTCCTTGATGGAACCAATCTTGACATTTCAAAAAAAAAAAAACTCGTCACTTTTGGATTCAGATTCGAGAAATTGTGGCCTCTTCCCTTCTGAGTACTGGCGCTCGCGGAAATCGTTGAGCCCGTATTTGAATCGGAATGCCACCTGCTCTCTTTGACGAATCCATTTCTGACATTTCAAAACAAAGAATCCCATCTCATGGATGCGATCTCCAACATTTGTGCCTAGCAATACTGGTACGCCCTTTCAGGGTCTACTGTATCTGTGACCGGCACATTTGTAACTCCTACCTTATATTCTTCTTATCTCGAGCAAGCCCTGCTTCTCGATAAGTCGAATTTAGGTTTACAATTGCTTCTAGCAGTCACTGGAACGCTCATTCTGGGCTCCCCATACTTGCTGTCAGAACAATTGTACCATCTATGGCTTTTTGCCTTCTTCATGTCGCTTGGGTCATATCCCTTGAGCGATTTGAAAAGACAACCATAGAAATTCCCATTTATGATCATTATATTCTTGTGATTACTAATGGATGTGGTCTTGTTTCAGAACTTTTTCGAAACTAACAATGGCAGCCTTAACCATTATCTTCGATGAGAACAAGCACCAACTCATGCTTCAACAGAAGCAAACCGAGCGCACTTACAAGCGCCCTGCCAGCTGCCGAAGCGTCAACTCCCTCGGCAACTCTCTGAACTTCGGGTCGACCTCGACTCCCCGGACCATCGTCTTCGGGACACTGGGACCATTCCCACTTCCCGAAGAACAAGCTGCTCCTGCCAAAAAGCAGAAGATCGCCTCTCAACATGTCACTCTCGTGACACCAAAGGCGAAAGCCCAAAAACCCGAAGCCCACGGCACCCCCGCGAAGCATCGACCAACAACCAACCAGGTCTACCCTAAGACTTGGTCTCCAAGACCTTCCCCAAAACAAAGAAGGTCTCAAACTTCCACCAAGCCAGCATACCTGGCCCCACTCAAGGAGAACCAGTTCTACCCTCTTGCCTACATGAAAGAGGAGAGACCCATCTCCAACTTGACTCCCAAGTCGACCCAGCATGAACCGGCTTGCTCCCACAAGCCCAAAATCATATCATGCATCACCAGGCCTCTACAAGCACCTGCCAAGGCCTACACTCCTTCAGTTCGACCCTTCATCTCTACAGGGGCCGAACTCGAAAGGTTTAAAGCTTCGCTGCAACAGGCAAAGGACCGGGTCCGGATCCTGTCCTTGCCTAGCTACAAAGAAGACAGGCTCGGCTGCTGCGCCCGAGGGAGCACATCCTTCATCGTCAGAGCCCAGCCAGAGCTGACTGAAGCTCAAATCGCTCGTCGAGCACGCCGCCGTGCTTCATATCGACAGAAGAGACTAGAGAAGCAACGGACCCAGCCTCCTACACTTCAAGTCTCCCACAAATGGGTCGAAAAAGAAAGACCCTACCAAGTTGCTGCCGTCCATATGGTTGGAAAAACCAGAAGACGCCAAAGGTCAGCATAAAAAATCCATGTCCGACGTCCGGTGACCCGTAGCGTCACCAGGACACAAAGACATCCCGAAGAATCTCCTGCCCCTTCAAGCCAAGGACAGGAGAGTAATCCTTCATCAAGCTCTTCATCAAAAAGAATGAGCCCCAGCTCGGTCACCAGGACGATTTCTTCGTTCGAATCCCGAGGGATGAACGTCTTGGCTACAAGTTCTGAGCCGCCACCTCAGAATCCACCTCGAGATGATGCGCTCACACGCATCCAGCAGTTGGAACAAGGCCAGCAGAGGATTGAAACTCTGATGGAAAACCTTCTCCTTGTCGTCCAAAATCAGGTGAACAATGAGCCTCCTCCGAATCATAGCAATAACGAGGGAAATGGAGAAGAAAATGAGTCACGCGCCCTTACCAAAAAGGACGTAGACAGTATCCTCGCCAAAACAAAAGAAGAGGATATACTCAAAGAGCATGGGATCAAGCCACCATATCCCTTATGGATGGACTCAGTCCCATTCCCCACAAAATTCAAACATCCTACTCTCCAAACATATACGGGGAAAGGATCAGCCAGACAGCACGTAATCCACTTCAAGATCTTGACGGGAGCTATCGCGGATCAAGATGCACTCAAGATTCGCCTCTTTGCAAGTACCCTAAAAGGTACAGCCTTCGATTGGTACTCTACTCTGCCGGAGAACTCCATTCAGAACTGGGCTATGCTGGAGACACGCTTCCTGACCCACTTCCAAGGTGAGGATCATCCTGTTACTATGGCTCAGCTCTGCAGCCTAAAACAGGGAGAGAATGAGTCAACTTATGACTTCATTCACAAGTGGAAAGCAATGGCGTACAAATGCTCAGATGTACTGCCACAAGCGTTGCTAGTCGACATCTGCCGTAACAATATGAGAGCAAGAATACGCTCCATGATCATCGGCAACAAATCAAAAAACCTGGGAGAACTCCTGGAAGCTTCTATGGAAGCTGAAACGGTGATTAAAGACCTCAACAGTCAGAAGTCATCAAGAAAAGAGCCAACCGCCATTGCAACCTCTAAACCAAAGAAGAAAGAGGTCCTTAATGTGCAAACCAAGTCAGCTCCTCAGCAACCAAAGAAAGCTGAAAATAGAGCTGCAGGTAAGAGACCTGAACTCTCTGATGCCTTCAAAGAGCGAGTAGAAAAGAAATATCCGTTCGATGAAGACGTCGAAGAAATCTTTGAGGCTCTCCTAGCAAATGGCAAACTCATTTTGCCAGAGCCCAAAAGACCTGGAGACGTTGGCAAAACCAATGATCCTCGGTACTGTCCATACCACCAGATGGTCTCGCATCCTCTCAATCAATGCTTTGTTGTGAGAGAGAAGATAAACGAGATGTGGAAAAACGGAGTCATCACCTTTGACAAAAATTATGGCCCCGCCTCCGTCAACATGGTGTCACGTGGACAAACACCAAAATCACCGAAGAAGAAGATCACTACTTCCTTCAAGGTGATAAAAAGAATTCAAACGTCCGAAGTGTTGGTTCCTTGCCCGACATCAGACGGACAACCCATATGGGTACATCCCGATCTCCTGGAAGATGAAAATTGGGAGATCGTCAAAACAAAGCCGACAGCTCAACAGCGAAGGCAGGCTAGGAAACATCTCCTCAGGCTCAAACGGCAAGAGAAGACCCAGCCAAAACAAGAAGTCCATGAAAAGGCAGAGGCCTCCTCTACCACTTCACTCGGGGCAACAAAAACGTCCCTTCCAGAGACTTCAAAGGCGGTAAGAAACTTCACTCTCAGTGATTTCATGCCACCTCAATTCAAAAAAGAAGCCATGCAGGGGGCATTATACTCTTGCAACTCGGTAGTTGGATTCTCCATTGATGGATACGAGTCCACCGACACCGACGATAGATTCGAGCCCAACTACACTGATGAGTGGGAGGAATCTCTTGAAACAGGAGAATATCTCTCCGATGAAGAATGGGTTTCTGAAACTCACCTTATGCCAGTAATCTGGTATAACCCCTTGCAACCACAAGGATCCTGGTCTGATGATGAAGAAGACCAAGAGGCTGCACAAGAAGATGCTGTTAACCCAGCACCTGTCATTGCTCCAGTGGAAATCAACTATGTTGAGCCACACGGAGAAGACGAAGAAGAGGATCTGGCTCCCATGCCTGATCTTGAAGAATATGCAAGGATCTTGCAGCGTCTCGCTCTAGAACAAGAGCAAGATCGTGTTAACGAGCCTCCTCGCAACCCAGAGCCTGAAGTCCCTGAAGATAATCAGGTACATCCACCCTTAACTCCTGAAAATGGAGAACATTGCTGGATTGACGATCCTCTTACATCCGAGGATGAGTCTGACTCCGAGCAGGCAACATCTCCTATCAGAGCTTCCTGTAATGTAATATATCAGGACTATAGCTCTTCTGAAGCGTCGTCTGATGAGATTACCTACACTCCGACGACGCCTAGCAATGTATCCTCTGGAGCTACCTCGTCTCACGTGACTTTCACAGAGATGGCACCCTCTCAGGTTTCTTCTCCTGAGACTGTAACTTCAGAATACACATTCTTCCCGACTCATCATCATGAAGAAAACCCAACTTGGAGTGATGGATGGGTCAACGAAGAAGAAAAGCTGCTGGATGCTGTTCAGGACTTGCTCCCGGAAAATGCTCCGTGCAACACAATCACTGAGGATGGCAACTCTGCTGCAGATACATCCCCAGTAGATGAAAAACGACAGCCTCTTGATCCTGAAGACAATCTTCCAAACGAAGATCCTTCTCAAGAAGCTCTCGAAGTTGGTAGAGGTACCCGTTCGGGCCGGGACTACCACAAAAATTACAACCAATCTTCCTGATGGAACGCGCTCCGAGGCGCCGTGGGGCGGCTACCGGGGTCGGCGGAACGTGGGAGTCCGTCGGGTCCGGCCCTTTCGCGCCCTGGCGGGCCTGAAGCGTGCATCAACATTTCTTTTATGTGGGTGTGCCAGATTTTCTATTTTACTTGGAATTGCAAGTGGTAATCCGGAGATCAACCTTCGCAAGTAAAAAGGAAATCAACTTCTTTCAAGTTTTCCATTGCACAAATATTTAAGAAAAGAGACATTTTCTTGGTTTGCCGTGAAAGGCGATTTTGTTTGGCATTTATAGCCGATTTTGGCGTTTATCGCCGATTTACAATTCTTATCAATAATGAAAGACAAGAGTTGTGATTTTTGTCTCTTTAGAAAAATACAAATTACAATGAAAAGCAAGAAAAGGAAGATCTAACTTTTCAGGAGATTGTGGGGGACTCGTTCAGATTGACGGTCGCAAGCCATGTATGGGCTTCGCCATCATCCATGCAGATGAGAACAGAAGATGCTCTTGATTCGCTTGGCTTGGCTATGACCTCAGGTTTTTAGAGGACAAAGACCAAGAGAAGGTCCTATGTCCAATAAAAAGCTAAGTAGACGGGCTGAAAAGCCACGTCTAAGCCATTGGAGGCAGCAGGAGAAGGCAAGGACCTTGGGGGGGGGGTGCCCCCCAAGGGACTTTTGTCACCTTGTAGTGGTGGCCGGTGCAGAACTTCAGCAGAGTTTTTCTCTCTTTTTCTTTCTCTCAGATCTCTTTCTGATCCCTTTTTTTCTGATCTTCTGATTTTCTCCTCTTTTTTCCGATCCCGATTTCAATGGAATGCTCTCCTATTTATAGGCTTTTGGTAGCCATTTAGGAGGGTTTATGAGCCTTAATGGCTTTAATGGGAGGAGTTACAAGATTTATTTCTTGATTTTGTAACTCCTTTTTCCTTGAATCTGATTGGCCGATGGAGATTAAGGGCTTTTAATCACCTTAATTACCATAATGGGAGGAGTTTCATGGTTTAAATGCCATGAATCAATTGACTTGTAACTCCCAAATGCTTGCTTCTGATTGGGCCGTCCAAAGAAATGAATTAATGACCATAATAAAGTTAGTCAATTAACCACATTAATTGGTCGCCGAGCAGTCGAAGAGTCGCGGGCCGTGCCGTGTCTTTTGGAATTCTTCTGGCGATGATCATCGATGGATCTACATGCTGATCGACATCGGATGAACATGTAACTTCAGACATTGATAGCTAAGAGCGGGCCGGTGACATCTGTCTTGTCGATTTCTCGATCGGTTGGACAGAAAGTGCACTTTCTTGGTCAGCCGGTTGACGATCTTGGAGCGATCAATGATGATTTTATGCTTTTGACGGCGGATCCGAGATGTCGTAGGATATGAGTCAATTTAAAGCACTAAAAATCACATTTTCAGGAAACCACAGGGGCCAAAGTGCGCGAAACGCGAAAAAAGACGGAAAAACGGGTCACCAGCGGAAAATCCGGTGACCCGGACCTCCATGGTCGCCGGCGACCATGGGCCATGGTCGCAGGGGCCTGCGACCATGGGCCATGGTCGCAGGGGTCTGCGACCCTGGGGGATTTTTCCCCTTCGGAGCCCGTTTTGCGGTCGTTTTGAGGTCTTTTTCGTCGCCGTTTTCTTCTGTATTTTTCTTGACATTTCTTCTCATTTATTGGCTTGATTTCCCTGTAGAAAACTTGATGAGAATCCTTGCATTTTTAGAGTGCAAAGTTTCCAATTTTCCGGGAAAGCCGAAGACTTTGTCGCGTAGTGCTGCTGATTTTCCGCCAGAAGCTGAAACTTGGTCAAACGATGTCGGAATGACCTGAAATTTGAGGTGAAGCCTCCTGAGCAATAAATAAGACCAACCATAGGCTTTTGTTTGAGTTTTGAAGCCGTTTGGGGTCCCGTCGATGCTTCACTTGATTTTGCTGCGGGGAAAATGCCGAGCTTTGATATGTGGCCAAACGATGTCCGATTGACCTGAAATTTGACGGGGAGCCTATTGGAGTCATTTTGAGACGTTCCATGGGCTCCGTTTTGGATGTCATGGTCCCGGGTTGCTCCGCCGCAGTAGGCTTGATTTTCTCTCGGAGCATCGAAACCTGGTCAAACGTTGTCGGAATGACCTGAAATTCGACGTGCAGCCTTTTGGAAGCATGTTGAAGCCACTCATGCACTTGGTTTGATGAGCGAAGGCTTCGGTGGTTCCCGCCGCCGGGAGGCTTGATTTTGCTGCTCGAGCATTGATGGAGGGTCAAACGTTGTCGGTTTGACTTGAAATTTGGCATAGAGCCCTTTTGAGACATGCTGGAGTCATCTGTAGGCTTTGATCGAAGTTTTGACGTCTCCGATGATGTCGCCGCCGGGAGCTCCCGTTTAGCTGTCGGAGAAGTGAAGTTAGGCCAAATGTTGTCGAAATGGCCCGAAACTTCATGTGTACTCTTCTCTTGGCTATCTTGAAGGATCTTGCAGTTTTTGTTTGATTCTGACAAGATTTGAATTTTTGGAGAAATTGCATTGCCTATTTATGGCAGGTTGCGACTCCATGAAGGATTTTTATGCAAATCTAGATGTCCATGCATGTACTTTTTGTAAATTGAATTGAGTAGCATGATGTGATAGCATACCTGAAAATCTTTGCAATTTTGGGAATTTGGAGCTCGCAGCGATGTTGAGCCCTTCTTGATTTTGCGGAGATTTTGAGGTTTCGAAAGTTTGGAGTTTCGGAGCCCGCAGCAATGTTGAGCCCATCTTCAAACTTTCTATTTCCGTCTGGGTATTTCCTTTTTCTTTGGAATTGCCCCGGAGTCATGCCAAAATTTCGCCAGATTTTTGGTGGGACAAAGTGACCCTTTTTTTTTTTAGCGAAATCCTGTCATTTTGATGACGATCTTTTTCTTTTCCAACCTTTGCAGGTGGTTCCTCCAGAGCGAACAAGGGTAAAGAGCCTGCTACAAGCGTACCTCGTCGATCTGCTAGATCTTCCAATGTGGCCGTTCAGCAGGCCTGGGAGAAGGTCCAGTTTGTTGAGAAGAACTTGGAAGAGTGCAATTCCCTCAATCGCGATGAGATGAGACAGCGATCGATCGCTCTCAAGAATGAGGAATTCTATAAGATCATGGTAAGCAACCGTCCTTGGGTTATGGACGATCTGAGGGTTTTACCCAAGCCTACCTTCTTCTTTGGAGATGCAGTCCCTGACGACTTGACATACCAAAGGAGATGTTTTCAGTTCTCTTACACAGCAGATGGTGAAGAGAAGACTGTTTCTACCCGGTCGTCTTTTGATCGTACCATCTCGATCATGAGCCTTGCTCCCACATGCTCTAAGAGGGAAGATCCTCCGAGCTGGGTGAAGAGGACCAGTGTGATCAAGACCGGGGTTTTTGTTGGTGGACCCTCCGGATATGCGGAGAAGCCACCTGTCCGTATGGACATGTTGATGCCAGCCAGCGGCTACCAGGGCTCTGATTATCCGTCGGTCGATTTGAGACCGGTGGGCCTTGGCGTTTTCAGCGGTGACGGCAGTACTTGGGTGAAGCCTTTTCGACTTCGTGGCCGTTTCAATGTTGACTCCGATTGGAAGTCATGGACTGACCACACCTTGCTGATTGGGGGCGCCGTTTTGAAGGAAGCCGGGATTTTTGACGCGGTCCGCGCTTTTAGGGAGACCGTGACTTTTTCCGATGATGCCTTCATGGCTATGTTGGAGTCTTTCCTCCCTCAGACCAATACCTTCGTTGTCACGAACAGTGAGATTGGTTTTTCTCTGAAGGAGTTGAGTGCTATTACTGGATTACCCATCCTTGGCAAACTCTACGAGGAGTTCATGCCGATTGACAGCGTCCTTGAGGAGCAGTCAGAGGAGTTCAGGCTCCTATACTTTCAGCTCGTCGCCTTCTATGATTTTTTGAAGGAGGGCTCGAAAGTGAGATCCAGCAGTTGGAAGAGTTATGGCTCTTCATTCTTCAACTTCTTTGACAGCAAAGAGTCTTCTGATAGCATGACCCGGGAAGACAGGAAGAAGACTTCGGTCATGCAGGAAGAGTTGAAGGGTTTCTTCGCGAGCACAGATGCCATTTGTTCTGACATTGCATTGCGGAGAGATCTTGCTTTTTACCTCACTTTTTGGCTAGGTGAGGCTATTTTTGCTGGTGGAGATGGGACGCACATCAGGCCGCATTGTAATTTTCCGGCTTGTCAGATGGCGTTTGGAGAGCGGCTTGCTTTGGTGCCCGCTCTTTACTCCTACCTGTGTACCGAACTGCAGGCTGCTGCTTTCTTGGTTCGGCTTGGGCTCCCTATGAATAGGGTATTTTCAGCCCATATCTTTTATTCGTGGTTTGTATACCACTGTCCTGGCTTCCACCAGCTGGGTGCTGCACAGGATGATGATCCTCTGATGATTCGATTGGCTAAGGGAAAAGCCGTATCTGAATCACTTTTGTTTGCCCGCATGAGGATCCGACGGTTCAGGGACGTCGAGATGGGGCAGTCTTCAGTTAAGCTTTCTCCGGAGTTGCGGAAGAAGGCTTTTGATTTTGGTGCCTCCCGAGACTCTACTAGAGCAGGGTCGGGAAGGCATTACTCTTTGACCAATGCAGAGAAGGAGTGGCTTTTCAGCATACGGGTCGGCACGATGGTGTACCGCAGACATCTTTTCGTCGACATCCAGCCGTATGTACCTTCTCGCTTTGCGCTTCAGTTGGGCTTCTCTCAAGGCGTTGTTGGAGCGCCTTCGAGTATGGTGAAGCGTTTTGGGGGTTTGCAGGATGGCGGAAATGCATGGGCTTTCTATAGTGCTGAAGACACTACTGCCACGATTTCTTATGCTGAGCTGTCGACTTTCCGAACTGCCGGCTTCACGAAGTGGTTCGCGGAGAGGTTTTTGGCATATCGGGGGCTTTCCAAGAAGGAGCTTGATGTAAAGCTGTCTTCTGGTAAAGGCATTGGGAAGTCTGATGGCGTCCGGCGAGAGGAAGTTTGGGCCTTCCTTTCTGGAGAGAAGCACAAGATAGGCTTTCTCGGTGACCAGGGCGTCATTGGTTCTGAAGCTGTTCGGGAAGTACCTGATGAGGCTTTGGAGCAGCTAGAACAGGAGGAAGCTGAGCTCGACGCTTGGATGCAAGCGGCACAGAGACGAGCTTCCGTGGAGTCTACTGGCGAAAGCAGACCATCCAGTGAGGAGTCAAGTGAGAAACCTGACTCTGATAGTGGGGCGGGTTCTTCTAGGAAGCGAACCCGTAGAGGTAAGAAGAGGAGGAGTCATCATCGCAGCGAGGGGCCACATGAGGACTCTCCTGACATGGAAATCCCTCTTACCATCAACGAGGAGGTGCCAGAGGCTGTCGACGAGCCTCCAGAGAAGAGGAGTCGTGGGGAAGAGACCATTGGTGAAGGTATGATTCTTCCTTTTTCTTTTTCTACTTCTTTCATGGGGCTTTCCATGTTCTGATTTGTTTTCTCACCCTGCTGCTGCTCTTTTTTTTTTAGCAGAGGATGAAGACTTGCCGATGCCTGAGGTTCCGACCGATGAGGCGGTGATGGAGCCGGTTATGGCATCTGAAGAAGAACCGAGGGACTCTGGAATGACTCCGGAATCTCCAATTGGTATAACTTCTTTCGCTTTCTCTTTTTTTTTTTGCCTGCGACTTGATTTGCTAACAGTTTTTTCTTGTCAGCTGACTTGCCACAGGATTCCGATGACTTTGAACCATCAATGGACGCAAATGTCGATGATGCTTCTGATGAGTTCATGGAGGAAGAGAGTGTTCCGCCAGTCGTCGAAGAAGGTACTTTGTAGTGATGACCCTGATGATTTTTCTTTTTTTGAACAGGATCATATTCATACCTTTTTGTGTTTCATTTGCAGGTTTTGAAGTGACAGAAGAGAGTCCATCGCCTCCTTCAGAACCAGAGCAAGGGATGCCAGAGGTCGATCCGGAGGTAGAGACCAGTTCAGACATGATTGAGGAGATGCCTCGTGTTGAGATTCCCTCTCCAGTGGCACCAAGTGAAAAGAGTTCTTTTGTTACTCTTCCAATGGGACATGACATGAGCAGCCGATCAGCGGAGAAGGGTGAATCTTCATCCAGTTCGTCTCTTCAATTTGCGAAGAAGGTGCTGGCTCGGGTTTTGAGTTCTTGGGTCAAGACTCTCCTTTCTGGACACTTGGAGGCAGGATTTGGCATGATCCCACATGTACAGGAGATTCTGACCGACACCGAAGAGGTTGGTCTGGATGTCACAGGTGCCAGGGCGATCGTTGATAGGATCATTGCACTGGGTGACAAGTGGTTTGAGACCATGGGTTTCCCTGACGACCAATTCTTCAAGGAGATGTTCTTGGACCCTGCTGATAAGGCTAAGTCTGACCTGAATGAGGCTACACAAAGCAAGAAGCAGCTAGTTCGGGAGAAGAACAAGGAAGAGCTAGCCATCATCGGATTGAGGCATGACCTTAACGTCCTTGATAGGGAAGTTGAGGAGGCCAGGAAACGTCTTGAGCATTTGAAGGCACAAGTCGATGCGAAGTGGGCTGCTATAACAGAGGCTCGTGACAGGGAGAGTACTCTGATTCGCAGGGTTGCAGATGCCGGTCAAGTTCTCGAGAGGAGGACTCTAGAAAACGAACGATGGCAAACTGCTGGGGAAGAGCTTCCCGGTGTAAAAGAAGGGTTACGGCATTCGCCAGCATCTCATGGCAAGTTCCTGAAGAAGCGTGCCTTGGAAACTCTGACGGCTGAGGCCAAAAGTTTGCTTGAGGAGCTGAAGCTTTGGCTGGAGACCATTTTTGGCTGAGCTCCTGATTTTTTATAGCAGAAACCATTCTTCTTTTTTTTTGGTACCACATGTATTTTTTGGTACTCTTTTTTTTGTAGTGCTTGTGAACACTTTTTTTTTTTTGCTTTGGTACCACATGTATTTTTTTGGTACCTTTTTTTTTGTTGTTCCCTACGCTCACTCAAATCTTTTTGTGATGAAAGCAATTGCTAAATGGGATTTGATCAAAAGCTTTGTCATTTTGTGAAAATCTTTTGTCAAATGGTTGTTTTGGTAGGGGAAACGAATTTGGCATGAAAGCCGGATTTTTGTGGCATTTACAGCCAGTTTGGTGGCATTGATAGCCAATTGGTGGCATTTATAGCCGGTTTGGTGGCATTGATAGCCAATTTGTGGCATTTATAGCCGGTTTGGTGGCATTGATAGCCAATTTGTGGCATTTATAGCCGGTTTTGACATGAGAGTCAGGTTTTTTTTTTGTGTGGCATTTGTAGCCGAGTTTTTTTTGAAAACCAAGTTTTGTTTATTGGCATGAAAGCCGGTTTTGGCGTTTATAGCCGGAAATTTTTGTTTTGGCATTTATAGCCTGATTTTGGCATTTATAGCCGAGTTTTGGTTTTCAAAATGCAGGTATCGACTAAATGTCGCCTCCCTGCTGAATGGTCTTGCAAGTATCGATGGAATGTCGCTTCCTTGCTCATTCGGTTTTGCGAGTATTGATGGAATGTCACTTCCTCGCGGGTTAGGTTTTGCAAGTATCGATGGAATGTCGCTTCCTCGCGAATTGGGGTGCAAATATCGACTAAGCGTCGCTTCCCTGCTTTTCCCAAGACTTTTGGTTTTGCGGGTACTGACTTGATGTCGTTTCTCCGCGATTTTTGAAATTTGAGGTTTTCTCGAACCATTTGTAATTTTGGTTGTGGATAGCAACTGGTATGTTGCATCTCCACGATTTTTGAAATTGGGTTGTGGATATCAACTGGTTTGTTGCTTCTCCACGATTTTAGGTTTTCTCGAACCTTTGAAATTTGGGTTGTGGATATCAACTGGTTTGTTGCTTCTCCACGATTTTTGAAATTGGGTTGTGGATATCAACTGGTTTGTTGCTTCTCCACGGTTTTTGGATTTTGCAAGTATCGACGAAATGTCGCTTCCCTGCGATTTTGGGTGCAAGTATCGATGGAATGTCGCATCCTTGCTTTTTTCAAAATTTTTGTTTTGCGGGTACTGACTTTGATGTCGTTTCCCCATGATTTTTTGAAAAACCATTTTTTTTTGTTTAAAGACACGAGGGTCGTAAATTTTGACCTAGAACCATTTGGCGGTAAAAGGTAAGGTGGACTAGGGTGGAAATCCCTGAATCCGGGTTTTTGTTTCAAACCATGAATTTTGGTTCAAGGATCGAAAGTTTTGGTTAAGTCAGGGAGAGGCTCCTAAACTTGGATTTTTTGTTTAATGAAACGATGAAAGTAAGCATTGTTTTTGAATCTCTAGAAATTTTGACATTTGATATGAAAATTCTAAAGAGAGTGGGTTTGACGAGCGAGTACCTGAGAACAGGTTTTGGCCATACAGGCATTGCTCTTACCCAGTTGGGTAAGTCTTCAAGGGTAGTACCGCTTCAAGAACTTGCCGTTGATAGGCAGCATACATCTGTCGCCTTCCATGTTTAGGAGGGCATATGCGCCGTTGGAGAAGACTTTGTCGATGACGTAGGGTCCCTCCCATTTTGGTTCAAATTTGCCTTTGGATTTGTGTGCGAAGACCATTGGTCTTTTTACCGCAAGAACCAAGTCACCCTTTTTGTAGGCGCGTTACCGGACCCTTTTGTCAAAAGATCCTGCCATACGTGCTTGGTAAAGTTCATTGCTTTGTCGAGCTTCGAGCCGTCTCTCATCGAGATTGTCCAGCTCATGGAGTCGCAATTTCGCATTGCTTTCTTGAGTCATGTCATTTTGTAGAGATACCCTCAGAGAAGGAATTTGTACCTCTAGGGGCACGACAGCTTCACATCCATAGACCAGCGAGAATGGTGTGCTATGGGTTGGTCCTCGAACGGTGGTTCGATAGGCCCACAAAGCTTCAGACAGTTTTGTGACTAGAGACCATTTTCTTGAGGATTTTGCAGAGTGTCTTGTTGAAGGCTTCTGCTAATCCGTTTGCTGCCGGATTGTATGGAGTCGAAGGACAGCTTTGGATTTTGTATTTGTCGCAAAACCTGTAGAATCGATGATCCCGGAATTGTGGTCCGTTATCATGGACGAATCTCTTGGGTATGCCGAAACGACAAATGATGTTGGTGCCCAGGAACTGAAGAACTGATGATGTCTTCATTTCGTTGAACGCAAATGCTTCTGACCACTTGGAGAAATAATCCGTTGCGGCGAAGATGAAGCGATGACCTTTACTTGAAGGGGGAGAGATAGGACCTATGATGTCCATGCCCCATGCTTCGAAAGGCCATGAGATTGCTGTAGGATGTAGCCATTCCGGAGGCATGTGAATGTAGTCTCCATGAACTTGGCATTGTTGGCAGCGCTTAGCAAATTGCATTGCGTCGGGTACCATGGTAGGCCAGTAGTAACCTAACCTTTTTATCTGATCATAGAGCTTAGGACCTGCCTGATGGGCTCCACAAAGACCAGCATGAACTTCTTTAAGTGTTTCTTCGGCCTCTTGTTGTGACAAGCAGCGTAGAAGTACTCCGTTGAAGGATTTCCTGTAGAGGATTTTTGAAGGAATATCCAAATGAAAGTTTGGGGCTCGCCTTTGTATGCTTACCCGTTCTTTTGGATCTTCAGGTAGGATTCCGAACATAGTGTAATCAATGAACGGATCCTTCCAGTCGCCGATTGAAGGTTGAAGGATAGAGATCCGACTTCCAACCACTCGGTGGCATTCAGCAACTGCTTGGTGTGTGTTAAGAGGAGGGAGGATCCTTCTCTCATACACTGTAATTTGCATGTTTTCCCCTTCCTGGATCGCCATTGATGCGGCAAGTCCGGCCAGGCCATCTGCACGGATATTTTCACCTCTACGAATGTGGGTGATGTTGCAGATGTCAAACTTTTGCAGAAGCGATTGTGCCTTGTTGTAATAAGGCAGCAGATCAGGCTTCCTGACTTCATATTTCTGAGTCATCTGGTTGACGATCAGTTGAGAGTCTCCAAAGACTTCCAGCATAGTGATACCGGATTCGATGGCGAGTTCCAATCCTAGGATCAGAGCTTGGTATTCAGCTGCATTGTTTGTGCATGGTTCCAGTAGCGAGAAAGCGTGTGGAATCATGCATTTGTCGGGGCTAACAAAGAGGATGCCAACTCCCGAGATCAGCTTTCTGTTTTCATTTGTCCTGGTTGCACCGTCAAAGTACATGTCCCAGGAGGCATTTGGTGAGGAAGTCTCCACGTTGTAGACAGGTTCGTCTGGGAGATCATCTCTGAGTGGTGAATCTTTAGGCAATGGATGCTCTGCGAGGAAATCTGCTAGAGCTTGGCCTTTGATTGCTTTTTGTGGCACATACCTAATATCAAATTGTGACAAGAGGATGGACCATTTTGCCAGTCGGGCATTGAGAGAACTGGCCTTCGTGACAAGGACCTTCAAGAGGTTGATCCTCGAGACTAGGTAGACTGTGTTGGAAAGCAAGTAGTGACGTAGCTTTTGTACGGCAAACATAACTGCAAGGCATTCTTTTTCGACTGGAGAGTAGCGATGCTCTGCACCTACTAGCATGCGGCTGAGGTAGTATAGAGCAGCTTCTTTTCCCTCACCATTCTCTTGTGCAAGCAGAGCGCCTACAGAATGATCAAGAGCTCTTGTGTACAAGATGAATGGTTTTCCAGTGACAGGGGCAGCTAACACTGGAGGTTTGGTCAGGTATGACTTGATATCTTGAAATGCGGCTTCACAGTCGGCATCCCAGACAAAGTCTACACCCTTTTTCATCAATCGAGAGAATGGACGGCATTTCCCCGAAAAATTGGAGATGAACCGTCTGATGTAAGCCAATCTCCCTTGGAGCCCTTTTAGTTCTCTCAAGGTTCTTGGAGAGGGCATTTCTAGAATAGCCTTGACTTTTATGGGGTCAAGTTCTATTCCAGCTTTCCGAACAAGGAATCCGAGAAACTTACCCGACGAGACGCCGAAGAAGCATTTTAGAGGATTCATCCGCAGTTTGTGTTTGCGGAGTCGGAGGAAGACTTCCCGAAGATCTTTGAGATGGTCTTCTTTTCTTCTGCTTTTGACGGCGAGGTCATCAACGTAACATTCGACCGTCTTGTGCTGCATATCTTGGAATATTTTCATCATAGCCCTCTGATATGTGGCACCAGCATTTTTCAGACCAAATGGCATGACAGTGTAGCAATACACGCCAAATGGAGTCCGAAATGAGGTGTGTTTTTCATCCTCGGGATGCATCTTTATCTGATTGTAACCAGAGAAGCCATCCATGAATGTCATTCGCTCAAATCCGCAGGTATTGTCAATCATCACCTCCGGTATGGGGAGCGGGAATTCATCTTTAGGGCAAGCGTCATTCAAGTCTCTATAGTCAATACAGACTCTGATCTGCCCAGTTTTCTTTGTCACGGGGACAATATTGGCCAACCACTCTGGATGTTGTTCCTCACGGATGAAGCCGACGCTTTTGAGTTTTTGAACTTCTTGTTCAATTTTATCCATCACATCTGGACGGAATCTTCTTTGGCCTTGTTTGACAGGCTTGATGTCTTCTTGAAGATTGAGTTTGTGGACTGCTACTTTGGGGTCTAAACCAGGCATTTCAGCATAGGACCATGCAAAGCAATCAACGAACTCACGAAGAAAAGCGATATACTCGGGTAACTCATCATCCTTTATATTCTTGCTTATGAATACAGGACGTGGGTTATCAGGTGTTCCCAAGTCTATCTTTTCAACAGGATCTTCTGTCGGAAGGTTCGAAGGTGGTTCCTCCATAATATTTTCGGAGGCTTCCAACTCAACGAAACCTTCTGGAGTTTCAACTGCATTACCAGACCAAGGCTCTGTTCCTTTCCATGGATTTTCTTGATTGGTGATCTCCTCAAGGCTTGCTATGAGATAGTCCCAATCGCCTGTTGAGTCTGGTATTTCTTTTGGAGACGAGGGTTCTTCTGGGTCAGGATGCCACAAGTCTGTATTATCGGACGATTCCTCTTTATCATCAGAGAAATCATACCAATTGGATGAGCTTCCTGGATCTTTGTCAGGTAACTCTTTAAAGAGATTTCCAGGGAGATCGATGTCTTCGTGGACTTTAGATGTTGAGGCTTGGTCGGTAAAACGACTTTTAAGCCTTTGTGTCAACTGTCTCAGAGGAGTGTCGGGATCATACCCTAACCCATATGAAGACTTTTCTACATGACCGTAGAGTCTCCAATCTTCCAGCTGGCTTTTGGTCAAGGCGGGCTCCAATGGCGTGAGAATACCGCGTCTTTCTCCTAAACCGACTGGGTTTTGAGCGTCATGGCCCATTTTCTTCATAATTGCTTGTGCCACAGGACTATATAGAGATAGCTGAGGCATACCTTCATTTTGGAAAGGTTCCAGCATGGAATTTGATGAAGAAGCGTCCGATCTATGGAAGAAGATCGGCCTTTGCTTTGGTGATGTTGCCGGAACAACAAAGGTAGCAGACGTAGGATCTTCTACATCAGCAGGTGTCTCCATCGGAGTGAGAGCAGGCTGAACTTGCTGAGTGTCAGCTTGGCTTGACGATGCATCGTCTTCTGGCTCTGAGTCCGAGTCTGTGTCTTGCATGATAGACACGAGAGAGACAACAAATTTGCCCCCAGGCTTTTGTTTCGCCTTCTTCACTTTAGTCATGATGACCAAAGGTTTTGAATTCTTGAGGGAGATAACGAAGGGAGATTGACTACTCTCTTCTAATTTGCCGGAGGGTTTGTTTTCTTCCGGTGATTTTTGAGGAGCCTTGCCTTTATCTTTCTGGAGATTTTCAGCAGGGGGTGCTATTTCCTCTTCTACTTTTTCTCCTTCATACATCTGGGAGTCTGCGAAGTGGACTTCTTTACCTTTGAAGGGTTTTCTGTCCGCAAAGACTCGATGTACCATGCCGTCGTCGCCGACGAACTTGATGCATTGATGTAGAGTTGAAGGAACAACACCATTCTCGTGTATCCAAGGACGTCCGAGAAGGATGTTGTAGCATGAGGGGGTTTTTATTGCATACACAGTGACCTCAGAGATAAGATCACCGATTTGCAATTTGAACCTGATTTTGCCGATAGGCCTTTGAGTGCTCCCATCGTATCCAAAGATAGATACAGATGTGTGGCTTAGCTTGCTGGGTGGGATGCCCAACTCTTCAAGAGCCGAAGTGGAGATAAGGTTGAGTGCAGAACCTGGGTCGATCTGAACTCTATGTATCGGCATTTCTTTGATGTACCCTGTGAAGTACAGGGGTCGGTTGTGCCTTGCTTCACCAAGTAGGAGGTCTTCCTTAGTGAAGGCGATGGTTGCACTGGCTGCCTTTTGAACCGAGAGGCATTGGATGCATGATCCCTCAGTTTTCTTTTTTTCTTCTTTTAAGGAAGTTTCAGAGTTTTTGACCCGGTAGTCCATTTCAATTTGGAGGACTTGCGGGGCATGTTTGTCGACATCCTCATTCAGTTTTTGTAATTCTGAGATGAGATTATCACGAGTGCGTGGAGACATTCGTAATAAATCCAGGATGTGAAGACGTGCAGGTATGTGTTTGAAGTGCTCAACCAAGTCATACTTGAAAGCCTCCTTAGGGCCTGCATGTTCATCATTGTTGCCACTGGGGGCGCTTACAACATCTTTTCCCGAAGGATTTACATAAGTAAAGGAAGATTGGTTGTAATTTTTGTGGTAGTCCCGGCCCGAACGGGTGCCTCTACCAACTTCGAGAGCTTCTTGAGAAGGATCTTCGTTTGGAAGATGGTCTTCAGGATCAAGAGGCTGTCGTTTTTCATCTACTGGGGATGTATCTGCAGCAGAGTTGCCATCCTGAGTGATTGTGTTGCACGGAGCATTTTCCGGGAGCAAGTCCTGAACAGCATCCAGCAGCTTTTCTTCTTCGTTGACCCATCCATCACCCCAAGTTGGGTTTTCTTCATGATGATGAGTCGGGAAGAATGTGTATCCTGAAGTCACAGTCTCAGGAGAAGAAACCTGAGAGGGTGTCATCTCTGTGAAAGTCACGTGAGACGAGGTAGCTCCAGAGGATACATTGCTAGGCGTCGTCGGAGTGTAGGTAATCTCATCAGACGACGCTTCAGAAGAGCTATAGTCCTGATATATTACATTACAGGAAGCTCTGATAGGAGATGTTGCCTGCTCGGAGTCAGACTCATCCTCGGATGTAAGAGGATCGTCAATCCAGCAATGTTCTCCATTTTCAGGAGTTGAGGGAGGAGGTACCTGATGGGCTTCAGGGACTTCCGGTTCTGGATTGTGAGGAATCTCGTTGACATGATCTTGCTCTTGTTCTAGAGCGAGACGCTGCAAGATCCTTGCATATTCTTCAAGATCAGGCATGGGAGCCAGATCCTCTTCTTCGTCTTCTCCGTGTGGCTCAACATAGTTGATTTCCACTAGAGCAATGACAGGTACTGGGTCAACAGCATCTTCTTGTGCAGCCTCTTGGTCTTCTTCATCATCAGACCAGGATCCTTGTGGTTGCAAGGGGTTATACCAGATTACTGGCATAAGGTGAGTTTCAGGAACCCATTCTTCATCGGAGAGATATTCTCCTGTTTCAAGAGATTCCTCCCACTCATCGGTGTAGTTGGGCTCGAACCCATCGTCGGTGTCGCTGGACTCGTATCCATCAATGGAGAATCCAACTACCGAATTACAAGAGTATGATGCCCCCTGCATGGCTTCTTTTTTGAATTGAGGTGGCATGAAATCACTGAGAGTGAAGTTTCTTACCGCCTTTGAAGTCTCTGGAAGGGACGTTTTTGTTGCCCCGAGTGAAGTGGTAGAGGAGGCCTCTGCCTTTTCATGGACTTCTTGTTTTGGCTGGGTCTTCTCTTGCCGTTTGAGCCTGAGGAGATGTTTCCTAGCCTGCCTTCGCTGTTGAGCTGTCGGCTTTGTTTTGACGATCTCCCAATTTTCATCTTCCAGGAGATCGGGATGTACCCATATGGGTTGTCCTCTGGTGTCGGGCAAGGAACCAACACTTCGGGCGTTTGAATTCTTTTTATCACCTTGAAGGAAGTAGTGATCTTCTTCTTCGGTGATTTTGGTGTTTGTCCACATGACACCACGTTGACGGAGGCAGTCCCATAGTTTTTGTCAAAGGTGATGACTCCGTTTTTCCACATCTCGTTTATCTTCTCTCTCACAACAAAGCATTGATTGAGAGGATGCGAGACCATCTGGTGGTATGGACAGTACCGAGGATCATTGGTTTTGCCAACGTCTCCAGGTCTTTTGGGCTCTGGCAAAATGAGTTTGCCATTTGCTAGGAGAGCCTCAAAGATTTCTTCGACGTCTTCATCGAACGGATATTTCTTTTCTACTCGCTCTTTGAAGGCATCAGAGAGTTCAGGTCTCTTACCTGCAGCTCTATTTTCAGCTTTCTTTGGTTGCTGAGGAGCTGACTTGGTTTGCACATTAAGGACCTCTTTCTTCTTTGGTTTAGAGGTTGCAATGGCGGTTGGCTCTTTTCTTGATGACTTCTGACTGTTGAGGTCTTTAATCACCGTTTCAGCTTCCATAGAAGCTTCCAGGAGCTCTCCCAGGTTTTTTGATTTGTTGCCGATGATCATGGAGCGTATTTTTGCTCTCATATTGTTACGGCAGATGTCGACTAGCGATGCTTGTGGCAGTACATCTGAGCATTTGTACGCCATTGCTTTCCACTTGTGAATGAAGTCATAAGTTGACTCATTCTCTCCCTGTTTTAGGCTGCAGAGCTGAGCCATAGTAACAGGATGATCCTCACCTTGGAAGTGGGTCAGGAAGCGTGTCTCCGGCATGGCCCAGTTCTGAATGGAGTTCTCCGGCAGAGTGGAGTACCAATCGAAGGCCGTACCTTTTAGGGTACTTGCAAAGAGGCGAATCTTGAGTGCATCTTGATCCGCGATAGCTCCCGTCAAGATCTTGAAGTGGATGACGTGCTGTCTAGCCGATCCTTTCCCGTATATGTTTGGAGAGTAGGATGTTTGAATTTTGTGGGGAACGGGACCGAGTCCATCCATAAAGGATATGGTGGCTTGATCCCATGCTCTTTGAGTATATCCTCTTCTTTAGCTTTGGCGAGGATACTGTCTACGTCCTTTTTGGTAAGGGCGCGTGACTCATTTTCTTCTCCATTTTCCTCGTTATTGCCATGATTCGGAGGAGGCTCATTGTTCACCTGATTTTGGACAACGAGGAGAAGGTTTTCCATCAGAGTTTCAATCCTCTGCTGGCCTTGTTCCAACTGCTGGATGCGTGTGAGCGCATCATCTCGAGGTGGATTCTGAGGTGGCGGCTCAGAACTTGTAGCCAAGACGTTCATCCCTCGGGATTCGAACGAAGAAATCGTCCTGGTGACCGAACTGGGGCTCATTCTTTTTGATGAAGAGCTTGATGAAGGATTACTCTCCCGTCCTTGGCTGGAAGGGGCAGGAGATTCTTCGGGATGTCTTTGTGTCCTGGTGACGCTACGGGTCACCGGACGTCGGACATGGATTTTTGATGCTGACCTTTGGCGTCTTCTGGTTTTTCCAACCATATGGACGGCAGCAACTTGGTCGGGTCTTTCTTTTTCGACCCATTTGCGGGAGACTTGAAGTGTAGGAGGCTGGGTCCTTTGCTTCTCTAGTCTCTTTTGTCGATATGACACACGGCGGCGTGCTCGACGAGCGATTTGAGCTTTGGTCAGCTCTGGCTGGGCTCTGACGATGAAGGATGTGCTCCCTCGGGCGCAGCAGCCGAGCTTGTCTTCTTTGTGGTTGGGCAAGGACAGGATGCGGACCCGGTCCTTTGCCTGTTGCAGCGAAGCTTTGAATTTTTCAAGTTCGGCCCCTGTAGAGATAAAGGGTCGAACCGAAGGAGTGTAGGCCTTAGCAGGTGCTTGTAGAGGCCTGGTGATGCGTGATCTGATTCTGGGCTTGTGGGAGCAAGCCGACTCATGCTGGGTTGACTTGGGAGTCAGGTTGGAGATGGGTTTCTCCTCTTTCATGTAGGCAAGAGGGTAGAACTGGTTCTCCTTGAGTGGGGCCAGGTATGCTGGCTTGGTGGAGGTTTGAGACCTCCTTTGTTTTGGGGAAGGTCTTGGAGACCAAGTCTTGGGATAGACCTGGTTGTTTGTGGGTCGAGGCTTCGCGGGGGTGCCGCGGGCTTCGGGCTTTTTGGCTTTCGCCTTTGGTGTCACGAGAGTGACACGTTGAGAGGCGATCTTCTGCTTTTTGGCAGGAGCAGCTTGTTCTTCGGGAAGTGGGAATGGTCCCAGTGTCCCGAAGACGATGGTCCGGGGAGTCGAGGTCGACCCGGAGTTCAAAGAGTTGCCGAGGGAGTTGACGCTTCGGCAGCTGGCGGGGCGCTTGTAAGTGCGCTCGGTTTGCTTCTGTTGAAGCATGAGTTGGTGCTTGTTCTCATCGAAGATAATGGTTAAGGCTGCCATTGTTAGTTTCAAAAAAGTTCTGAAACAAGACCACATCCATTAGTAATCACAAGAATATAATGATCATAAATGGGAATTTCTATGGTTGTCTTTTCAAATCGCTCAAGGGATATGACCCAAGCGACATGAAGAAGGCAAAAAGCCATAGATGGTACAATTGTTCTGACAGCGAACATGGTAGGCTCGAAATGAGCGTTCCAATGACTGCTAGAAGCAATTGTATACCTAAATTCGACTTATCGAGAAGCGGAGCTTGCTCGAGATAAGAAGAATATAAGGTAGGAGTTACAAATGTGCCGGTCACAGATACAGTAGACCCTGAAAGGGCGTACCAGTACTGCTATGCACAAATGTTGGAGATCGCATCCATGAGATGGGATTCTTTGTTTTGAAATGTCAGAAATGGATTCGTCAAAGAGAGCAGGTGGCATTCCGATTCAAATACGGGCTCAACGATTTCTGCGAGCGCCAGTACTCAGAAGGGAAGAGACCACAATTTCTCGAATCTGAATCCAAAAAGTGACGAGTTTTTGGAGATTTTTTTTTTGAAATGATTTTATTTTTATTTTATTTTTATTTTATTTTTTTTATTTCTTATTTTTTTTTAAATATTTTTTTTTATTTATTTATTTTTTATTTTATTTTTTTTTTGAAAATTTTTGTTTTTTTTTTTTTAAGATTTTTTTTTGAAATTTTTTTTTATTTTTATTTTTTTTTTAATTTTTTAAGATTTAAAGACGAGAGAGTACACATAGGCCTCCTAACCCGGTCTTATGAAACCTCAATTGATAGAATTGCCCCCAGGTAAGGGTAGGATTACTTAATGAACCCGTTTGGAGGACCCTTGCCTAGAACAGTCAAGCTGTCTCCACACTCTGGACAAGGCTTTTCTTGAATCAATCGTGATCAAAGAACGCAATTGGTTTAACCTTAGTGGTCTATGTCCCTTTTTTTTATAAAAATCCCAAATAGACTCATCGAAGAGAAACGATGGCCCAAAACCTTAGTCGAACGGGCTCAACATTTCTGCAAGCACCAAAGAACGATAGGATAGGATCAAAGTTTCTCAATTTTGAATCCAAACTAAGAAAACTAATTTTTTTTATTTTTATTTTTTTTTTAATATTTTTTTTTTGAAATCTCTAATGAACTCATCGAAGAGAAACGATGGTCCAAAACCTTAGTCGAACGGGCTCAACATTTCTGCAAGCACCAAAGAACGATAGGATAGGATCAAGTTTCTCAATTTTGAATCCAAACTAAGAAAACTAATTTTTTTATTTTTTATTTTTTTTTAATATTTTTTTTTTGAAATCTCTAATGAACTCATCGAAGAGAAACGATGGTCCAAAACCTTAGTCGAACGGGCTCAACATTTCTGCAAGCACCAAAGAACGATAGGATAGGATCAAAGTTTCTCAATTTTGAATCCAAACTAAGAAAACTATTTTTTTTTATTTTTATTTTTTTTTAATATTTTTTTTTTGAAATCTCTAATGAACTCATCGAAGAGAAACGATGGTCCAAAACCTTAGTCGAACGGGCTCAACATTTCTGCAAGCACCAAAGAACGATAGGATAGGATCAAAGTTTCTCAATTTTGAATTCAAACTAAGAAAACTGATTTTTTTTTTTTGAAAAGAGAAAGAATGGAAACAAACTCAAAGAAATAGAAATTTCCAAAAAATCCCATCTCATGTTTTTTTAGGATGCAAAATCCAACATAGGCTACCAGCTAGAAAGTAGCCAAGGAATCCGGAAAAGAAGTATAAGCATAGAGCAAAAAGTATGATATGCAAATATTTCATTTCCAAGCACCGTGTTCTCAAATGAACGAGTCCCACCGGGTGTGCCAACTTGATGGAACGCGCTCCGAGGCGCCGTGGGGCGGCTACCGGGGTCGGCGGAACGTGGGAGTCCGTCGGGTCCGGCCCTTTCGCGCCCTGGCGGGCCTGAAGCGTGCATCAACATTTCTTTTATGTGGGTGTGCCAGATTTTCTATTTTACTTGGAATTGCAAGTGGTAATCCGGAGATCAACCTTCGCAAGTAAAAAGGAAATCAACTTCTTTCAAGTTTTCCATTGCACAAATATTTAAGAAAAGAGACATTTTCTTGGTTTGCCGTGAAAGGCGATTTTGTTTGGCATTTATAGCCGATTTTGGCGTTTATAGCCGATTTACAATTCTTATCAATAATGAAAGACAAGAGTTGTGATTTTTGTCTCTTTAGAAAAATACAAATTACAATGAAAAGCAAGAAAAGGAAGATCTAACTTTTCAGGAGATTGTGGGGGACTCGTTCAGATTGACGGTCGCAAGCCATGTATGGGCTTCGCCATCATCCATGCAGATGAGAACAGAAGATGCTCTTGATTCGCTTGGTGTGAGAACCCGACCCCTAATTTCTTGGTTTAGTGTGGTTTTAATCGTGATTTGGTTTTCTCGATGGGTTTAGTGATTGTTTGGTTGAGTTTTTGAGTTTGAATAGATTTTTCATAACTTTAGAGAGTTTTAAAAGACGTTGACTTTGTTTTGACCCGACCCTTGTAAATTGTATTTTTGTGAGAATTTATTCTTGGTTTCTAAAAATTCCAAATTTTATTCCTTTTGACCCATTTTGTTGTTACAAACAACTTTCATGTTTTGACCATCTTGAATAAATACTCAGAAATTGCGTTTTTCGAGAAAAAGGGCAAAAATGACAATTTTCACTAAATCTGTCCATAAATTTCGAAAATTCCAGAAATTGGGGAAAATATACTTTTTGGAAAGTAGTTATTTCAACGAACAACTTTGTCTTCTTCGTCGAATCGATTTGAGGTCCCGAAATGCATGTTTTTAGCCCGGCAAATGTTTTAAGTTGTGGGACCCATCTCCCCTTTGTTATAAAAGGAACCCACCTCTTCTCTTCTCTTCTTCCTTGACCTAATTTCTAAGAGAGGAGCAGCCCCAGCAGCCATGGCTTCCTCCATTCTTTTCTTGCTTTCTCCATCTCATAGCACCACCAAACAATGCCAAACTAAGATTAGACTCCACCATTTTCATCCTCATCTCAAGAGCTATCCATTGACACCATTTTTGAAGAAAACCAAGCTTTTCAAGATTTCCTTTGAGCAACCTCTTGCTTTTTGAAGAACTTCCAAGTAAGGAATCCTTGTAATCTTTTGGATTTGTGTTTTCCTAGCCTTTAAGAAGCTTTGTTTTGATTATTGGAGGCTTTCCTTTTGTTTTGATTTGGTTTTGCCATTTTAGGGTTCTAAGATGGGTTTCTTTTGGGGGTTTTGTTTAGATTGGTGATTTATAGCTTGGAGAAGTGATTGGTGGTTGATTTGATTAGCATTGGACCCAAGGCAAGTGGATGAAATGATTTATTTTCATTGATCATGTTTTATACAAATGTGTAGCTCTCATTAATGATTTTCATTACTCATGCTTTACTTCATGACATGCTTTTATTGAGATTTGAAATACACTCTTTAGTGTATCTTTCTAGTACATTGCTTCCTTGAAAATGATATCTTGATTGTATTAAGTTTTGACTTGTTTCATGTGATGGATTTCTTTTGGTTGAATGTGAATGGAATGGATGATTTGATGGAAGAATGAATGTAGTGGAATGGGGAGTTTGAAGTGTTGAGAATGAAGTTTTGATTGCTTGAAATGGAGGATCTTTTAGCTCACTTTATTACAGGGATCTGACCCTTGAAAATGAGGAGTGTTTGGAGAAAGAAGGGACTGAAAACAGCTTCAGAATTCTGTGTCCGCAGTAACGTCGGTCAGCTGTCGGTCAGCCTTTCGGTTAACCGACAGCCAACCGAGGTGGACCGAAACCCTCTCGGTCCCAATTCCAGAGAGCAGATTTCCATCAGGAAATCTGTCGGTTAGCTGTCGGCTGACCGAACTCCCTAGTTCGGTCGACCGAGAGCCAACCGACAGATCCTTCGGTTCATTTTCCAGAGAGCAACAAACTTCCTGATGTGTGTAGAGGTGACAGTCAGCGTCGGTCAGCCGTCGGCTAGCCGACATCCCAGTTCGGCTGACCGACGGCCAACCGAGGAGCTGACCGACAGCAATTGTATTGTTTTCTTCTTGAGGAACCATAGGGAACTATATTGGAGGAGAGTGAGGAACTGTACAGAAGAAGAAATTCCATCATCATGACTTTGTTGTTTAGGTCTTTTAGATTTGTTAATGTATATAAGGCCCCGGAATGTTTCAATTCTTAAAGAGTACCAAATGTATGTCGAACGTAACATACGGGACCCTAGTACATTGATTCAATCTTGGACTTTCAACACTTGGCCGGAGAATATGAGAAATCCATTCATGCTTTATTTTGACCGAACTTCACTTGTACACTTGAAATCTCGTGTTTTATGACTAGACTTGCCCGACCGTATTGAAAGTTATGTTTTTAACATTGTTGCTAGCCCGTACAGGCCCGACCGATACAGATATGCTTTTGTGCTTATGAGCACCCCGTCCCGTCATATGTATTTATTGGATTTGATTTCTTGTATATGACTCATGAGAGTAAAACCTGGAGGCAATAGGGGGCCAGAGCTTTGTAGTGCGAGCCCATGAGCTAAAAGAGAACTTGCATACATGTATTTGTTTTGTTTGCTTGCATATAACCTATGAGTCGGCACCACTAAGCTTGGATAACCTTGTCAGTCTGATCCACTGACTTGGAGATTCCCCACTTGTCCCGCCAGCTGCAGCATGGATCCCGATACCCGGTTTATTAACCGTGGTCCCGTCCCGATACCCGGCTCGCTCCCGTGGTTCCCGATATCCGGTTCGCTACCGTGATTCCCGATACCCGGTTTGCCACCGTGGTCCCGTCCCGTATTATTGTATATGTATATGTGAATTTTTGTTGTACCTCCTCACTACGGTGACCGAGGTCAACGCCCGATACTCTAGTCACTTCGGTGATAGAGGATTTAGCTTTGTGTGGTTGCCATCTTGATAGTTCCTGATCCTGGTTACCCGTACTGTTTTATATTGATCATGTCTTTTCTTAATAAAGGATGCATTAATTCTTCATGCTTTAAATGAGTTCCCGATTAGGGAAGTGTTTATTGTTTATCCATGTTTTAAAAGAGTTCCCGATTAGGGAAATGTTTATTGTTTATACATGTTTTAAATGAGTCCCCGATTTGTGAAATGCTTATTGTTTATACATGTTTTAAATGAGTCCCCGATTTGAAAAATGTATATTGTTCGTACATGCTTTAAATGAGTACCCGATTTGTAAAATGTTTATTGTTCGTACATGCTTTAAATGAGTACCCGATTTGTAAAATGTTTATTGTTTGTACATGCTTTAAATGAGTACCCGATTTGTAAAATGTATATTGTTTATACACGCTTTAAATGAGTCCCCGATTTGTAAGATGTATATTGTTCGTACACGCTTTAAATGAGTACCCGATTTGAAAGTTGTTTATTGTTTATACATGTTTTAAATGAGTTCCCGATTTGTGAAATGTTCATGTTTTATACATGCTTTAAAGGAATACATGCTTTGCCTAATATCCGTGTTTCATATCCGTTTTATATGAATACATGATTTCGTCAGATACTCATGATTTCCGATACATTTTTATTATGTACAATTTTGATCAGACAGTATGATTTGTTTCATGTTTTATCATTCAGTATGTTGTTATATCTTTTCACCCGCCTGCCAGACCGTCGTGTCTGACCCACTACTTTGGTACTCAGGTTCAGGTTTCTTCACCCGAGATGAGTGCACGTATTGGCTGTGGAGCCATGAGCTTACAGGTGTTTGTTGGCTATGTCATGTCGACATTGAGCTTGACATCGGTATTACGTCACATATGGGTAGTAATCATTAGCTTGTTTTCTTGCATGGCTTTTATTAGCCTTTTTGCTTGGGATTGTAATTAATATACATTGTTAATTGTAACTTGAACATATATGGGAATGTAATATCCTGTTACTGTCAGCTCTGTACTTTTATTGTGATAGTTTATTCCAGTCTGAGATGGATCATTGATAAGATGAGTATATGCTTGGGTTAAGTGCGGTGCGGAATCCAATGGCCACGGACTCCGAGTCGCAACACCATAAAAGCTTCCGCTAAATATTCAGAGTGTGTTGGAATGAATTTGTAATCCTCACACACGCGGATCTTGAGAGAAACATAACTCTCAATTCACGGACCCCGAATTTGGGGTCGTGACAGACTGGTATCAGAGCGGGCAAGTTTCTAGGAAATAAAACACTCTAGGAACTTTAAGACGTGTGGTGAGGAAACCGTTAGATTTTTCGTCTTGTTTTGGCTAGATGCCATTCTGTTTTGGTTCGGATTTGTTTTCTTTTGTCGCGCCCCCAAAACGGTGATCCGATCTCGGGGACGCGAGTATGGGGAATTTGTAGTATTTCCCCTCCCAGGATCCGTGTGTGTGAGGATAACAAAATTCACAACACATCAAAATATTTCGCGGAAGCTATACAAGACGTTACGACCCGGAATCCGTATCCATCGGGTTCCGTGTCGTACTCGATCTGTCAGCACAAGATTGTCATAGACATATTTAAATTCAGACTGGAACCATTCATAATATCAAGATATACAGAGCTGACAGCAACAGGCTTATCATTACCCAACATATTCCAGTTACAAATTAACAAGTGCATTAATTACAATTCCCAAGAAACAGGCTAACAAAAGCCGTACACAATAACAAGCTAGAACAAATACTACCCAATGGTGTAACGTAACTCCGGAGTCAAGCATGACGTCTACATGACATCGCTGACACAACAAGCTGCAAAACTCGTGGCTCAACAGCCCTCTGCACGCGAACTAGCTCAAAACAAGGACCTGCTATCTAGAGCACCAAAATAGAAGTATATCAGACACGACGGTCTGGCAGGTGATCAAAATAGGCAAGAGCATAAACAAAATCAAGGTTTAAAGGAAACAAGAACTAAAAACACTTCATTGAACTTGAAACAAGTGTACCAGATTTAAAAACAATGCATGTACAAGATACTTATCAAGAAATCACTAGTGTATGCACGATATACAAAACAAGACATGAATACATATAATATCATGATTAGTAAATCCACAAAGAGCCCATCCTTTCTCCATCATACATGATGATAAGAGTAAGCACGCAAGACAAGCACGACAAGAAACACGATCCCACGCCACACAAGGTAGACGGGGTATCCGGCCGCGGAACCGGACCACGAACACGCACGATGTGTCAATTCAAGACACGACTAGTCTGCAGACAGTCCACGAGTTTAAGGACCCCCAGGTAGTGGATCAAGCTAAAAGGGCGGTCCAAGCTCAGTGAAATCACTTATATCATGAATGCATAAAACATGGCGATACACGTTCGAGAGCACAACAAAACAAGAGGGAAATCATTTGTCAAACACGTCACGACAAGGCTAGCACGATAGCATAATATAAATGCTTAACAAACTGAAGAAATGATTCCCTTTTTCTTTCTTGAAACACGATTCTTGAAACACGTCTTAAATACAAGCTTATACTTGAAATTCGGCCAAATACACGATGAAACACGAAGTATCAAGACAAGATTCTTGGTTCTTGAAACAAATCTTCAAACAACTTATACTTGAAAATCAAAGCGAGTACACGATGATGTACGTAACATCAGAACGGAAGTTCAAACACGAAATCTATCAAGTTTAGGCTAAGACCATTCATTGACCCTTGTGGAGTTGAAACCCAAATGTCGAAGTTTTGATAAGGTTTGGTGCCCCAGAAGTTATAGTACATTTTGGAATTCCAAGTGCACAAAGTCAACAAAAAGGGTCTAAAACCTAGTCTAGTTTTCCTTCTCGCAAAAGTCCTTCAAAACAGTTCTTTTTGTAACTGTCGGTCAACGATCGGTTAACCGTCGGTTAACCGAGGTCGATATGTCGGTCGACCGAAGGCTTGACCGACAGATCCCAGCCCAGAATTGTTGCTCTCTGGAATTCAAACCGACAGATCCTCGGTCGACCGAAGGCGAACCGACAGATGACCTGACAAAAATGTTGCTCTCTGGAAATTGAACCGACAAGTCCTCGGTTGGTGTCGGTCGACCTGTCGGTCAACCGAAACTTGACCGACAGCTGACCGACAAGACTCGGGCAGTGCATTTCTGTACAGATTTTTCACAACTTCTTCCCTTCTTCACTTCTACATTTTTACCACCTGCACTCCCCAAGCCTCCATGCTTTCCAAGGGATGCATTACACACATTAAGGAGCATTCCATCCACAATTTGTCCATTCATTCCAAAGAGAAAACATCAAGACATTTTAAGGTATAAAATCATAAAAACTAACAAGATTAAACATGATTCCAAGAGCTTGCAAAATCATTGCTAACAATACAAATGAAGAAGCCAAAACTCATGACTTGAAAGAGTATAACATGACTTGTATTATAAACTAAACATAGGAAAACATGTCTTAATGAAGATATTGAAACCCTAATGCAAACATAAGCAATATACATAAGAAATCCTATAGAGATCACTTGCCTTTGTCCAAATGCCAAGCAAAACTTTCACAAATCCAAATCAAAGAGTTGATCCACGAAATCTACACAAAAGCCCCAAAAGAAAGCACATAAAAATCACCATTTTTGTCACTACAAAGCCCCATTTCGAAAATGGGTTTGAAAACATAGAAAACAAGTTCTAAATGAACTAAAAGAACACCAAATGAAAAGAGGAACAAGAGCCCTAACCTTTTGCTAGCCAAACAAGAAGAATGGAGGTTGAAGACGATGAATAGTGTCGGGGATTTGGCTCAAAAACGGGTCCAATCGAAGCTTGCGAAGAGAGGAAGAAAATGGCGGAGTCGGATTTGAGATTGGAGCTCTCTTGATGGAAGATCCAAGGGAAAAGGCCAAGAGGAAAAAGGTTTTCTCTCCTCTCCACTCTAGGGCAAGGCAAGGACCGGTTGCAGGAAAATGGAAGAAGAAAATGGAGGAGAGAGAGTAAGAGACCTTTTATAGTGTCTGGAGGGTGGGTCCCAAAGCAGTAGAACTTGAAACGATTAAAACTTGGTCTTGCGGACCCCGGATGAAATCGAAGAAGAAGAACAAAACGATCGTCGAAAAATCTAGTTTCCAAAAAGTATATTTTCCCCAATTTCTGGAATTTTCGAAATTCATGGACAGATTTAGTGAAAATTGTCATTTTTGCCCTTTTTCTCGAAAAACGCGATTTCTGAGTATTAAATCAAGATGGTCAAAACATGAAAGTTGTTTATAGCAATCAAATGAGTCAAAAGGAATAAAATTTGGGATTTTTAGAAACCAAGAATAAATTCTCACAAAAATACAATTTACAAGGGTCGGGTCTAAACAAAGTCAATGGTCTTCTAAAACTCTCCAAAGTTATGAAAAATCTATTCAAACTCAAAAACAAAGTCAAGTCATCTCTAATCTTGTTTAAAAAGCTAAATCACAATTAAAACAATACTAAACCCAAAAATTGAGGGTCGGGGTCTTACATCCTCCCCCCCTTAGAATCCATTTGGTCCTCCAAATGGTCTAAACCAAATCAAAAATCAAAAACTCAAAAGATCAAAGAAAACACTGAAGACCCAAAGACTAAAGAAAACACCGAAGACTCAAAGACCAAAGAAAACACTGACACCCTAAGTTGAACCTCGGAAACTGAGCTATCCCTGATCAATCCTGACAAAGAGAAGCGCCGGCAACAACACGTCTGATTCGATTGAAAACTTCACACTATCACCCATAACTGTCCAACAACTTGCTCTTCTAACAAATCCAATGTTCAATAACTCCCGTAGTCATCCCTCTGTGGTCATTTGACGTCCTTACACTGGATCATCTCTTTTACTAACTTTGTTAATCACCGTCTGTCTGAGAAGCAGCGAGTTCTGTCTCACTCTATCACCCCGAAATTTATGCCAAATGCTATACCGAGATGTACACGATGATCCTGACATTTTCATGTAGATGTGATCGTAGACATGCTTTCTCTTAAATAATCTTCATCCCGGAGAAATTCTGGAATCCCATATATCTGCTCTCACTGTACTACTCAGATTCTGGTTCCTTGTCTTCGAAGAATTGGCGAAGCTGAAGTGCTACAACGTACCAGTCTCTTCCATCCTCTATCTATGTTATCCAAATTCTTGAAACTATGCTGCCACGTCTTACAAAATTCTATAAGTGTCCTGTTTCTGACTCGGTCGGTTACAACTCAGATACTCCACTACTACAACCCAGATGCTAAACTGCCATAACCTGCTGAGCTGCTCTGAGTTTCAACACTTCGTATCGTTTGCCTCTTTCAAATCTTATTTCTAAATCTCTTACCATTGACATGCATAACTGGTCTTAGAATTCAAATCTGTGTTTAAAGTCTTGGAGTCCAACCTTTCTGTGCTATGCTCACAGTTCCTGTTCACATCTGATTCTATCTGCCTGTTGTTCTAGATCTCTTATCTGAAGATGCGTTATCAACAAAACATCTGTCAACTTGGTATCCTTCTATGGAAAGTCAAAATCTTCAACCCAAGCCTTGAAACAATCCTACCACATGCTCTTACTAATTCTCCTATCTACCCTTGGTTTCAGAAAATTGGCGACGCTGAGTGCTACCAGATGTGTCTTACTTTGGGCAATGTCGTCCAGTCCTCGGTACACTTCTGCCATCTCTGTTTGCTTGTTCAAACTAAGAGGTTCACAACTCTGTAGGTTTCCAGCTCTGACCAAACCTGCTAACATTCTAACAGTCATGCTACTCCACATTTCCAAACTTCGTAAGGTGTGCTTCTATCAAACTCTGTCTCTGTCTTCCTGTCTTTTACCCAGGCATGCATAGCTGACCTTGCGAGCTCGATTCGTGTCCACAATCCTAGAATAAAGTCTTTCTTCAAAATAACCAAAAGTTCTTGTTACTCTGACTCTTTCTGTCCAGTTGCCATTGGTCCTCTGCATAGTAATCGATTCCTAACCAAACGTGTTTGTTCACTTCGTGTCACCTCAACGGTTATAACTCTGCATTTAAATCTCGAAACTGCTCAAATCAAACCTTGGTTGCTCAATCTTCTGCCTCTGTTTCAGGTTCACCATCCTCAAGCCTCGCACATGTTTCATCCTTTTCTATATCTTTCAACTGACCTTGTCCATGAGTTATGATTCTTCAGCTTGCATCTGTACTCTGCCCAAACTAATGTTTTACAAGTCGGTAAAATCCACAAAATCTGCTCTATCATGTAACCAGGTAACAATCAATTCTGCATACTACTATCTACACTTTGCCAAAAACTGAATTCTCATGCTTCTAACCATTCACTGATACACCTCGCTGAGTCAACTTCACCACTATAGCCACAATTGTTGAACTTCCTCGAACAATTCTCCGTCACAAATTCATCAATACTCCGTCACAAGTTCATCAATACTCGAGAAGTTTCTAACTTTCTCACATCTTCTTGGAGCCGTACCACTGAAAATCACCTCAAACCACATAAAGTCCACCACTTATCCAGCTTTTGAAGTCTTCTAACTTAGGAAGATAATCCAAGTTTATCCAAAAATCTGCACTTACTTGTCTAACACACCGTCTGACGATACACGATCAACTGTAATTGGATCTTTACATACCATTCACATAACTTGCTGACTAACAATTGCTCACAAATTCCCTCGCTCACTCCATCTGTGACATCGAAAAGCTGAAAATTCTGCCAAAGTCCTTCGAGGACCACACGCTAAGTCCACAAGATGCCACAAAACATCGACTCTTTGCCACAAAAACAAGCAAAAGATACTAAATGTGGGTACGGATACATCAAATCCTCCCCCACTAGAAAAGAATTTGGTCCTCCAAATTCCCTCACAACAAGGACAAGAACACGAGACAAAGAGGGTCTCCCCCACTAGAAGAAAACAAACCGAGCTGATAAAACAAACAATGGCTAGCCAAAACAAAATCCACACGAACTAAGGAGTCCTCACCACACGTCTTAAGGTTACTAGAGTGTTTTATTTCCTAGAAACCTGCCCGCTCTGATACCAGTCTGTCGCGCCCCCAAAACGGTGATCCGATCTCGGGGACGCGAGTATGGGGAATTTGTAGTATTTCCCCTCCCAGGATCCGCGTGTGTGAGGATAACAAAATTCACAACACATCAAAATATTTCGCGGAAGCTATACAAGACGTTACGACCCGGAATCCGTATCCATCGGGTTCCGTGTCGTACTCGATCTGTCAGCACAAGATTGTCATAGACATATTTAAATTCAGACTGGAACCATTCATAATATCAAGATATACAGAGCTGACAGCAACAGGCTTATCATTACCCAACATATTCCAGTTACAAATTAACAAGTGCATTAATTACAATTCCCAAGAAACAGGCTAACAAAAGCCGTACACAATAACAAGCTAGAACAAATACTACCCAATGGTGTAACGTAACTCCGGAGTCAAGCATGACGTCTACATGACATCGCTGACACAACAAGCTGCAAAACTCGTGGCTCAACAGCCCTCTGCACGCGAACTAGCTCAAAACAAGGACCTGCTATCTAGAGCACCAAAATAGAAGTATATCAGACACGACGGTCTGGCAGGTGATCAAAATAGGCAAGAGCATAAACAAAATCAAGGTTTAAAGGAAACAAGAACTAAAAACACTTCATTGAACTTGAAACAAGTGTACCAGATTTAAAAACAATGCATGTACAAGATACTTATCAAGAAATCACTAGTGTATGCACGATATACAAAACAAGACATGAATACATATAATATCATGATTAGTAAATCCACAAAGAGCCCATCCTTTCTCCATCATACATGATGATAAGAGTAAGCACGCAAGACAAGCACGACAAGAAACACGATCCCACGCCACACAAGGTAGACGGGGTATCCGGCCGCGGAACCGGACCACGAACACGCACGATGTGTCAATTCAAGACACGACTAGTCTGCAGACAGTCCACGAGTTTAAGGACCCCCAGGTAGTGGATCAAGCTAAAAGGGCGGTCCAAGCTCAGTGAAATCACTTATATCATGAATGCATAAAACATGGCGATACACGTTCGAGAGCACAACAAAACAAGAGGGAAATCATTTGTCAAACACGTCACGACAAGGCTAGCACGATAGCATAATATAAATGCTTAACAAACTGAAGAAATGATTCCCTTTTTCTTTCTTGAAACACGATTCTTGAAACACGTCTTAAATACAAGCTTATACTTGAAATTCGGCCAAATACACGATGAAACACGAAGTATCAAGACAAGATTCTTGGTTCTTGAAACAAATCTTCAAACAACTTATACTTGAAAATCAAAGCGAGTACACGATGATGTACGTAACATCAGAACGGAAGTTCAAACACGAAATCTATCAAGTTTAGGCTAAGACCATTCATTGACCCTTGTGGAGTTGAAACCCAAATGTCGAAGTTTTGATAAGGTTTGGTGCCCCAGAAGTTATAGTACATTTTGGAATTCCAAGTGCACAAAGTCAACAAAAAGGGTCTAAAACCTAGTCTAGTTTTCCTTCTCGCAAAAGTCCTTCAAAACAGTTCTTTTTGTAACTGTCGGTCAACGATCGGTTAACCGTCGGTTAACCGAGGTCGATATGTCGGTCGACCGAAGGCTTGACCGACAGATCCCAGCCCAGAATTGTTGCTCTCTGGAATTCAAACCGACAGATCCTCGGTCGACCGAAGGCGAACCGACAGATGACCTGACAAAAATGTTGCTCTCTGGAAATTGAACCGACAAGTCCTCGGTTGGTGTCGGTCGACCTGTCGGTCAACCGAAACTTGACCGACAGCTGACCGACAGGACTCGGGCAGTGCATTTCTGTACAGATTTTTCACAACTTCTTCCCTTCTTCACTTCTACATTTTTACCACCTGCACTCCCCAAGCCTCCATGCTTTCCAAGGGATGCATTACACACATTAAGGAGCATTCCATCCACAATTTGTCCATTCATTCCAAAGAGAAAACATCAAGACATTTTAAGGTATAAAATCATAAAAACTAACAAGATTAAACATGATTCCAAGAGCTTGCAAAATCATTGCTAACAATACAAATGAAGAAGCCAAAACTCATGACTTGAAAGAGTATAACATGACTTGTATTATAAACTAAACATAGGAAAACATGTCTTAATGAAGATATTGAAACCCTAATGCAAACATAAGCAATATACATAAGAAATCCTATAGAGATCACTTGCCTTTGTCCAAATGCCAAGCAAAACTTTCACAAATCCAAATCAAAGAGTTGATCCACGAAATCTACACAAAAGCCCCAAAAGAAAGCACATAAAAATCACCATTTTTGTCACTACAAAGCCCCATTTCGAAAATGGGTTTGAAAACATAGAAAACAAGTTCTAAATGAACTAAAAGAACACCAAATGAAAAGAGGAACAAGAGCCCTAACCTTTTGCTAGCCAAACAAGAAGAATGGAGGTTGAAGACGATGAATAGTGTCGGGGATTTGGCTCAAAAACGGGTCCAATCGAAGCTTGCGAAGAGAGGAAGAAAATGGCGGAGTCGAATTTGAGATTGGAGCTCTCTTGATGGAAGATCCAAGGGAAAAGGCCAAGAGGAAAAAGGTTTTCTCTCCTCTCCACTCTAGGGCAAGGCAAGGACCGGTTGCAGGAAAATGGAAGAAGAAAATGGAGGAGAGAGAGTAAGAGACCTTTTATAGTGTCTGGAGGGTGGGTCCCAAAGCAGTAGAACTTGAAACGATTAAAACTTGGTCTTGCGGACCCCGGATGAAATCGACGAAGAAGAACAAAACGATCGTCGAAAAATCTAGTTTCCAAAAAGTATATTTTCCCCAATTTCTGGAATTTTCGAAATTCATGGACAGATTTAGTGAAAATTGTCATTTTTGCCCTTTTTCTCGAAAAACGCGATTTCTGAGTATTAAATCAAGATGGTCAAAACATGAAAGTTGTTTATAGCAATCAAATGAGTCAAAAGGAATAAAATTTGGGATTTTTAGAAACCAAGAATAAATTCTCACAAAAATACAATTTACAAGGGTCGGGTCTAAACAAAGTCAATGGTCTTCTAAAACTCTCCAAAGTTATGAAAAATCTATTCAAACTCAAAAACAAAGTCAAGTCATCTCTAATCTTGTTTAAAAAGCTAAATCACAATTAAAACAATACTAAACCCAAAAATTGAGGGTCGGGGTCTTACATCTTTCTAGTGGGGGACATCCTTCTTGTCTCTTCCCTTTTTGTTCTTGCTGGGAATTTGGGGGACCAAATTCTTTTCTAGTGGGGGAGGATTTAATATCTCCGCACCCACATTCAGTGTTTTTTTCTTGTTTTCGCATCAGAGAGTTAGAGTTTTGTGGTTTTAGCTTGTGGATCTCGGAGGACTTTGGCAGAATTCCCAGCTTTTCAATGTCACAGATGGAGCTAGCGAAGGAATTTGTGAACAGTTGTTAGTCAGCAAGGAATGTGAATGGCATATTGAGACCCAATTTCAGTTGATCGTGTACCGTCAGATGGTGCGTCAGGCAAGTAAGTGTGGATTTTGGATAAATCTGGAATATTTTCCTAAACCAAAAGGCTACAGAAACTAGACAAATGGTGGATTTCAGGAAGTTTGAGATGATTTTCAGTTGATAGAGATTCAAGTGGTTACCAAAAGCAAGAAATTTCTCGAATTTGATGAACTCTTGGCGGAGAAGTGCTAGAAGATTTTTAATAATTCCAGAATGATGGTGAAGTTGACTCAGCAGGATGCATCAGTGTGTGGTTAAATGATAGGAAGAAAACTTTCAGCTATGGTGTAGAGAGCTGTGTACAGAATGGATTGTTACCTGGTTTTATGATAGAGGAGATCTTGCAAACTTTACGGACTTTTGGAATATCAATTTGGGCAGAGTACAGATACAACAGGAGAATCATAGCCTACGGACAAGGCCGGTTGGAAGACCTGGAGAAGAATGACACTAGGTGCAGTGTTCTACGACAAAGATAGAGTTACAGTACATCGGAGTGAGTCAGAATCTTCATTCTCTTGGACCGACATTGACAGTTGTACAGGAACAGTACAGATGTTTAGAGACAAGTTTTCAATTAGTAGAGCTCCAAGGAGATGTCCAGAATTAGAGATTCCTAGAATTTGATGAGGTTTGTCGGAGAATTATTTTAGGATTTTCAACAAGTGCAGCCATATGGAGGAGTAGACCCAGCAGGATGTGTCATTGTGTGGTTAGAAGCTTTTGGAGTTGGATTTCAGTAACTAATGAAGGAGTTGACTGCAGGAAGAATCTCTACTTGATCGCCCGACAACGAAGATCTTTGCAGATTTTATCGACACGAGGAGCATCGGATTTCAATGTACATATATACGGAGCAGGAAATCAGTTATTTTGGATTTTATTAGGAAAGGTAGACTTGGCAGAGCAGTTGCAAGAGTGAGCACGGAGCTCCAAATACTAAAGCATAGTGAAGGGACAAACATGTTAGTGTCAGAGACCGAATATTGTACAGAGGATCAAGAGCAACGAGCAGAAAGAATTAAAGCTAGCAAGAGTTAACCTTGAAGAGTGTGCAGGGGATGTGAGACCCTAGCTTCGATAGTTGCGATGAAGCCGACAAAATGGTTCCAAGGATTTTCAGTATCAAGGTGTTTAGAAACAAGAGACTTGGTTGAACTTAGAAGGAGTCAGAGTTGGAGAATTCCTTGAGCAGTCAGAGTGACAGGACAGTGACGGATCCGAGCCAGTGGAAGAAGGTTTGACGACCGTTGATAGTTGACCAAGGGGTTCTACCACGAGGGCGACCCAGCGAGTTCAGATGTTTTCGAGAGGACCGTTTTGGAGTTTTGATTTGTGATTTTGTTTTCGAAGTGCGGATTAATATCCCCACTTGTTTTGGATTTGTTTAGTTCATTTGGAGGACCAAATGTTCTAAGGGGGGGAGGATGTGAGAACCCGACCCCTAATTTCTTGGTTTAGTGTGGTTTTAATCGTGATTTGGTTTTCTCGATGGGTTTAGTGATTGTTTGGTTGAGTTTTTGAGTTTGAATAGATTTTTCATAACTTTAGAGAGTTTTAAAAGACGTTGACTTTGTTTTGACCCGACCCTTGTAAATTGTATTTTTGTGAGAATTTATTCTTGGTTTCTAAAAATTCCAAATTTTATTCCTTTTGACCCATTTTGTTGTTACAAACAACTTTCATGTTTTGACCATCTTGAATAAATACTCAGAAATTGCGTTTTTCGAGAAAAAGGGCAAAAATGACAATTTTCACTAAATCTGTCCATAAATTTCGAAAATTCCAGAAATTGGGGAAAATATACTTTTTGGAAAGTAGTTATTTCAACGAACAACTTTGTCTTCTTCGTCGAATCGATTTGAGGTCCCGAAATGCATGTTTTTAGCCCGGCAAATGTTTTAAGTTGTGGGACCCATCTCCCCTTTGTTATAAAAGGAACCCACCTCTTCTCTTCTCTTCTTCCTTGACCTAATTTCTAAGAGAGGAGCAGCCCCAGCAGCCATGGCTTCCTCCATTCTTTTCTTGCTTTCTCCATCTCATAGCACCACCAAACAATGCCAAACTAAGATTAGACTCCACCATTTTCATCCTCATCTCAAGAGCTATCCATTGACACCATTTTTGAAGAAAACCAAGCTTTTCAAGATTTCCTTTGAGCAACCTCTTGCTTTTTGAAGAACTTCCAAGTAAGGAATCCTTGTAATCTTTTGGATTTGTGTTTTCCTAGCCTTTAAGAAGCTTTGTTTTGATTATTGGAGGCTTTCCTTTTGTTTTGATTTGGTTTTGCCATTTTAGGGTTCTAAGATGGGTTTCTTTTGGGGGTTTTGTTTAGATTGGTGATTTATAGCTTGGAGAAGTGATTGGTGGTTGATTTGATTAGCATTGGACCCAAGGCAAGTGGATGAAATGATTTATTTTCATTGATCATGTTTTATACAAATGTGTAGCTCTCATTAATGATTTTCATTACTCATGCTTTACTTCATGACATGCTTTTATTGAGATTTGAAATACACTCTTTAGTGTATCTTTCTAGTACATTGCTTCCTTGAAAATGATATCTTGATTGTATTAAGTTTTGACTTGTTTCATGTGATGGATTTCTTTTGGTTGAATGTGAATGGAATGGATGATTTGATGGAAGAATGAATGTAGTGGAATGGGGAGTTTGAAGTGTTGAGAATGAAGTTTTGATTGCTTGAAATGGAGGATCTTTTAGCTCACTTTATTACAGGGATCTGACCCTTGAAAATGAGGAGTGTTTGGAGAAAGAAGGGACTGAAAACAGCTTCAGAATTCTGTGTCCGCAGTAACGTCGGTCAGCTGTCGGTCAGCCTTTCGGTTAACCGACAGCCAACCGAGGTGGACCGAAACCCTCTCGGTCCCAATTCCAGAGAGCAGATTTCCATCAGGAAATCTGTCGGTTAGCTGTCGGCTGACCGAACTCCCTAGTTCGGTCGACCGAGAGCCAACCGACAGATCCTTCGGTTCATTTTCCAGAGAGCAACAAACTTCCTGATGTGTGTAGAGGTGACAGTCAGCGTCGGTCAGCCGTCGGCTAGCCGACATCCCAGTTCGGCTGACCGACGGCCAACCGAGGAGCTGACCGACAGCAATTGTATTGTTTTCTTCTTGAGGAACCATAGGGAACTATATTGGAGGAGAGTGAGGAACTGTACAGAAGAAGAAATTCCATCATCATGACTTTGTTGTTTAGGTCTTTTAGATTTGTTAATGTATATAAGGCCCCGGAATGTTTCAATTCTTAAAGAGTACCAAATGTATGTCGAACGTAACATACGGGACCCTAGTACATTGATTCAATCTTGGACTTTCAACACTTGGCCGGAGAATATGAGAAATCCATTCATGCTTTATTTTGACCGAACTTCACTTGTACACTTGAAATCTCGTGTTTTATGACTAGACTTGCCCGACCGTATTGAAAGTTATGTTTTTAACATTGTTGCTAGCCCGTACAGGCCCGACCGATACAGATATGCTTTTGTGCTTATGAGCACCCCGTCCCGTCATATGTATTTATTGGATTTGATTTCTTGTATATGACTCATGAGAGTAAAACCTGGAGGCAATAGGGGGCCAGAGCTTTGTAGTGCGAGCCCATGAGCTAAAAGAGAACTTGCATACATGTATTTGTTTTGTTTGCTTGCATATAACCTATGAGTCGGCACCACTAAGCTTGGATAACCTTGTCAGTCTGATCCACTGACTTGGAGATTCCCCACTTGTCCCGCCAGCTGCAGCATGGATCCCGATACCCGGTTTATTAACCGTGGTCCCGTCCCGATACCCGGCTCGCTCCCGTGGTTCCCGATATCCGGTTCGCTACCGTGATTCCCGATACCCGGTTTGCCACCGTGGTCCCGTCCCGTATTATTGTATATGTATATGTGAATTTTTGTTGTACCTCCTCACTACGGTGACCGAGGTCAACGCCCGATACTCTAGTCACTTCGGTGATAGAGGATTTAGCTTTGTGTGGTTGCCATCTTGATAGTTCCTGATCCTTGTTACCCGTACTGTTTTATATTGATCATGTCTTTTCTTAATAAAGGATGCATTAATTCTTCATGCTTTAAATGAGTTCCCGATTAGGGAAGTGTTTATTGTTTATCCATGTTTTAAAAGAGTTCCCGATTAGGGAAATGTTTATTGTTTATACATGTTTTAAATGAGTCCCCGATTTGTGAAATGCTTATTGTTTATACATGTTTTAAATGAGTCCCCGATTTGAAAAATGTATATTGTTCGTACATGCTTTAAATGAGTACCCGATTTGTAAAATGTTTATTGTTCGTACATGCTTTAAATGAGTACCCGATTTGTAAAATGTTTATTGTTTGTATATGCTTTAAATGAGTACCCGATTTGTAAAATGTATATTGTTTATACACGCTTTAAATGAGTCCCCGATTTGTAAGATGTATATTGTTCGTACACGCTTTAAATGAGTACCCGATTTGAAAGTTGTTTATTGTTTATACATGTTTTAAATGAGTTCCCGATTTGTGAAATGTTCATATTTTATATATGCTTTAAAGGAATACATGCTTTGCCTAATATCCGTGTTTCATATCCGTTTTATATGAATACATGATTTCGTCAGATACTCATGATTTCCGATACATTTTTATTATGTACAATTTTGATCAGACAGTATGATTTGTTTCATGTTTTATCATTCAGTATGTTGTTATATCTTTTCACCCGCCTGCCAGACCGTCGTGTCTGACCCACTACTTTGGTACTCAGGTTCAGGTTTCTTCACCCGAGATGAGTGCACGTATTGGCTGTGGAGCCATGAGCTTACAGGTGTTTGTTGGCTATGTCATGTCGACATTGAGCTTGACATCGGTATTACGTCACATATGGGTAGTAATCATTAGCTTGTTTTCTTGCATGGCTTTTATTAGCCTTTTTGCTTGGGATTGTAATTAATATACATTGTTAATTGTAACTTGAACATATATGGGAATGTAATATCCTGTTACTGTCAGCTCTGTACTTTTATTGTGATAGTTTATTCCAGTCTGAGATGGATCATTGATAAGATGAGTATATGCTTGGGTTAAGTGCGGTGCGGAATCCAATGGCCACGGACTCCGAGTCGCAACACCATAAAAGCTTCCGCTAAATATTCAGAGTGTGTTGGAATGAATTTGTAATCCTCACACACGCGGATCTTGAGAGAAACATAACTCTCAATTCACGGACCCCGAATTTGGGGTCGTGACACTTGGCTTGGCTATGACCTCAGGTTTTTAGAGGACAAAGACCAAGAGAAGGTCCTATGTCCAATAAAAAGCTAAGTAGACGGGCTGAAAAGCCACGTCTAAGCCATTGGAGGCAGCAGGAGAAGGTAAGGACCTTGGGGGGGGGGGTGCCCCCCAAGGGACTTTTGTCACCTTGTAGTGGTGGCCGGTGCAAAACTTCAGCAGAGTTTTTCTCTCTTTTTCTTTCTCTCAGATCTCTTTCTGATCCCTTTTTTTCTGATCTTCTGATTTTCTCCTCTTTTTTCCGATCCCGATTTCAATGGAATGCTCTCCTATTTATAGGCTTTTGGTAGCCATTTAGGAGGGTTTATGAGCCTTAATGGCTTTAATGGGAGGAGTTACAAGATTTATTTCTTGATTTTGTAACTCCTTTTTCCTTGAATCTGATTGGCCGATGGAGATTAAGGGCTTTTAATCACCTTAATTACCATAATGGGAGGAGTTTCATGGTTTAAATGCCATGAATCAATTGACTTGTAACTCCCAAATGCTTGCTTCTGATTGGGCCGTCCAAAGAAATGAATTAATGACCATAATAAAGTTAGTCAATTAACCACATTAATTGGTCGCCGAGCAGTCAAAGAGTCGCGGGCCGTGCCGTGTCTTCTGGAATTCTTCTGGCGATGATCATCGATGGATCTACATGCTGATCGACATCGGATGAACATGTAACTTCAGACATTGATAGCTAAGAGCGGGCCGGTGACATCTGTCTTGTCGATTTCTCGATCGGTCGGACAGAAAGTGCACTTTCTTGGTCAGCCGGTTGACGATCTTGGAGCGATCAATGATGATTTTATACTTTTGACGGCGGATCCGAGATGTCGTCGGATATGAGTCAATTTAAAGCACTAAAAATCACATTTTCAGGAAACCACAGGGGCCAAAGTGCGCGAAACGCGAAAAAAGACGGAAAAACGGGTCACCGGCGGAAAATCCGGTGACCCGGACCTCCATGGTCGCCGGCGACCATGGACCGGCGACCATGGGCCATGGTCGTAGGGGCCTGCGACCATGGGCCATGGTCGCAGGGGTCTGCGACCCTGGGGGAATTTTCCCCTTCGGAGCCCGTTTTGCGGTCGTTTTGAGGTCTTTTTCGTCGCCGTTTTCTTCTGTATTTTTCCTGATATTTCTTCTCATTTATTGGCTTGATTTCCCTGTAGAAAACCTGATGAGAATCCTTGCATTTTTAGAGTGCAAAGTTTCCAATTTTCCGGGAAAGCCGAAGACTTTGTCGCGTAAAGCTGCTGATTTTCCGCCAGAAGCTGAAACTTGGTCAAACGATGTCGGAATGACCTGAAATTTGAGGTGAAGCCTCCTGAGCAATAAATAAGACCAACCATAGGCTTTTGTTTGAGTTTTGAAGCCGTTTGGGGTCCCGTCGATGCTTCACTTGATTTTGCTGCGGGGAAAATGCCGAGATTTGATATGTGGCCAAACGATGTCCGATTGACCTGAAATTTGACGGGGAGCCTATTGGAGTCATTTTGAGACGTTCCATGGGCTCCGTTTTGGATGTCATGGTCCCGGGTTGCTCCGCCGCCGGTAGGCTTGATTTTTTCTCGGAGCATCGAAACCTGGTCAAACGTTGTCGGAATGACCTGAAATTCGACGTGCAGCCTTTTGGAAGCATGTTGAAGCCACTCATGCACTTGGTTTGATGAGCGAAGGCTTCGGTGGTTCCCGCCGCCGGGAGGCTTGATTTTGCTGCTCGAGCATTGATGGAGGGTCAAACGTTGTCGGTTTGACTTGAAATTTGGCATAGAGCCCTTTTGAGACATGCTGGAGTCATCTGTAGGCTTTGATCGAAGTTTTGACGTCTCCGATGATGTCGCCGCCGGGAGCTCCCGTTTAGCTGTCGGAGAAGTGAAGTTAGGCCAAATGTTGTCGAAATGGCCCGAAACTTCATGTGTACTCTTCTCTTGGCTATCTTGAAGGATCTTGCAGTTTTTGTTTGATTCTGACAAGATTTGATTTTTTGGAGAAATTGCATTGCCTATTTATGGCAGGTTGCGACTTCATGCAGCTTTCTTGATTTGAAGAGGCAAAGTGACATTTTTGGTGTCAACACTTCCTTTACTTATGTAAATCCTTCGGGAAAAGATGTTGTAAGCGCCCCCAGTGGCAACAATGATGAACATGCAGGCCCTAAGGAGGCTTTCAAGTATGACTTGGTTGAGCACTTCAAACACATACCTGCACGTCTTCACATCCTGGATTTATTACGAATGTCTCCACGCACTCGTGATAATCTCATCTCAGAATTACAAAAACTGAATGAGGATGTCGACAAACATGCCCCACAAGTCCTCCAAATTGAAATGGACTACCGGGTCAAAAACTCAGAAACCTCCTTAAAAGGAGAAAAAGAGAAAAGCGAGGGATCATGCATCCAATGCCTCTCGGTTCAAAAGGCAGCCAGTGCAACCATCGCCTTCACTAAGGAAGACCTCCTACTTGGCGAAGCAAGGCACAACCGACCCCTGTACTTCACAGGGTACATCAAAGAAATGCCGATACATAGAGTTTAGATCGACCCAGGTTCTGCATTCAACCTTATCTCCACTTCGGCTCTTGAAGAGTTGGGCATCCCACCCAGCAAGCTAAGCCACACATCTGTATCTATCTTTGGATACGATGGGAGCACTCAAAGGCCTATCGGCAAAATCAGGTTCAAATTGCAAATCGGTGATCTTATCTCTGAGGTCACTGTGTATGCAATAAAAACCCCCTCATGCTACAACATCCTTCTCGGACGTCCTTGGATACACGAGAACGGTGTTGTCCCTTCAACTCTACATCAATGCATCAAGTTCGTCGGCGACGACGGCATGGTACATCGTGTCTTTGCGGACAGAAAACCCTTCAAAGGTAAAGAAGTCCACTTCGCAGACTCCCAGATGTATGAAGGAGAAAAAGAAGAAGAGGAAATAGCACCCCCTGCTGAAAATCTCCAGAAAGATAAAGGCAAGGCTCCTCAAAAATCACTGAAAGAAAACAAACCCTCCGGCAAATTAGAAGAGAGTAGTCAATCTCCCTTCGTTATCTCCCTCAAGAATTCAAAACCTTTGGTCATCACGACTAAAGTGAAGAAGGCGAAACAAAAGCCTGGGGGCAAATTTGTTGTCTCTCTCGTGTCTATCATGCAAGACACAGACTCGGACTCAGAGCCAGAAGACGATGCATCGTCAAGCCAAGCTGGCACTCAGCAAGTTCAGCCTGCTCTCACTCCGATGGAGACACCTGCTGACGTAGAAGATCCTACGTCTGCTACCTTTGTTGTTCCGACAACATCACCAAAGAAAAAGCCGATCTTCTTCCATAGATCGGACGCTTCTTCATCAAACTCCATGCTGGAACCTTTCCAAAATGAAGGTATGCCTCAGCTATCTCTATATAGTCCTGTGGCACAAGCAATTATGAAGAAAATGGGCTATGACGCTCAAAACCCAGTCGGTTTGGGAGAAAGACGCGGTATTCTCACGCCATTGGAGCCCGCCTTGACCAAAAGCCAGCTGGAAGATTGGAGACTCTACGGTCATGTAGAAAAGTCTTCACATGGGTTAGGGTATGATCCCGACACTCCTCTGAGACAGTTGACACAAAAGCTTAAAAGTCGTTTTACTGACCAAGCCTCAACATCTCAAGTCCATAAAGACATTGATCTCCCTGGATATCTCTTTAAAGAGTTACCTGACAAAGATCCAGGAAGCTCATCCAATTGGTACGATTTCTCTGATGATGAAGAGGAATCGCCCGATGACACAGACGGGTGGCATCCTGACCCAGAAGAACCCTCGTCTCCAAAAGAAATACCAGACTCAACAGGCGATTGGGACTATCTCATAGCAAGCCTTGAGGAGATCACCAATCAAGAAAATCCATGGAAAGGAACAGAGCCTTGGTCTGGTAATGCAGTCGAAACCCCAGAAGGCTTCGTTGAGTTGGAAGCCTCCGAAAATATTGTGGAGGAACCACCTTCGAACCTTCCGACAGAAGATTCTGTTCAAAAGATAAACTTGGGAACACCTGATAACCCACGTCCTGTATTCATAAGCAAGAATATAAAGGATGATGAGTTACCCGAGTATATCGCTTTTCTTCGTGAGTTCGTTGATTGCTTTGCATGGTCCTATGCTGAAATGCCTGGTTTAGACCCCAAAGTAGCAGTCCACAAACTCAATCTTCAAGAAGACATCAAGCCTGTCAAACAAGGCCAAAGAAGATTCCGTCCAGATGTGATGGATAAAATTGAACAAGAAGTTCAAAAACTCAAAAGCGTTGGCTTCATCCGTGAGGAACAACATCCAGAGTGGTTGGCCAATATTGTCCCCGTGACAAAGAAAAATGGGCAGATCAGAGTCTGTATTGACTATAGAGACTTGAATAGCGCTTGCCCTAAAGATGAATTCCCGCTCCCCATACCGGAGGTGATGATTGACAATACCTGCGGATTCGAGCGAATGACATTCATGGATGGCTTCTCTGGTTACAATCAGATAAAGATGCATCCCGAGGATGAAAAACACACTTCATTTCGGACTCCATTTGGCGTGTATTGCTACACTGTCATTCCATTTGGTCTGAAAAATGCTGGTGCCACATATCAGAGGGCTATGATGAAAATATTCCAAGATATGCAGCACAAGACGATCGAATGTTACGTTGATGACCTCGCCGTCAAAAGCAGAAGAAAAGAAGACCATCTCAAAGATCTTCGGGAAGTCTTCCTCCGACTTCGCAAACACAAACTGCGGATGAATCCTCTAAAATGCTTCTTCGGCGTCTCGTCGGGTAAGTTTCTCGGATTCCTTGTTCGGAAAGCTGGAATAGAACTTGACCCCATAAAAGTCAAAGCTATTCTAGAAATGCCCTCTCCAAGAACCTTGAGAGAATTAAAAGGGCTCCAAGGGAGATTGGCCTACATCAGACGGTTCATCTCCAATCTTTCGGGGAAATGCCGTCCATTCTCTCGATTGATGAAAAAGGGTGTAGACTTTGTCTGGGATGCCGACTGTGAAGCCGCATTTCAAGATATCAAGTCATACCTGACCAAACCTCCAGTGTTAGCTGCCCCTGCCACTGGAAAACCATTCATCTTGTACACAAGAGCCCTTGATCACTCTCTGGGTACTCTGCTTGCACAAGAAAATGATGAAAGAAAAGAAGCTGCTCTATACTACCTCAGCCGCATGCTAGTAGGTGCAGAGCATCGCTACTCCCCAGTCGAAAAGGAATGCCTTGCAGTGATGTTTGCCATACAAAAGCTACGTCACTACTTGCTTTCCAACACAGTCTACCTCGTCTCAAGGATCAACCTCTTGAAGGTCCTTGTCACAAAGGCAGGTTCTCTCAATGCCCGACTGGCAAAATGGTCCATCCTCTTGTCACAATTTGATATTAGGTATGTACCACAAAAAGCAATCAAAGGCCAAGCTCTAGCAGACTTTCTCGCAGAGCATCCATTGCCTAAAGATTCTCCACTCAGAGATGATCTCCCAGACGAACCTGTCTACAACGTGGAGACTTCCTCACCAAATGCCTCCTGGGACATGTACTTTGACGGTGCAACCAGGACAAATGAAAAAAGAAAGCTGATCTCAGGAGTTGGCATCCTCTTTGTTAGCCCTGACAAATACATGATTCCACACGCTTTCTCACTACTGGAACCATGCACAAACAATGCAGCTGAATACCAAGCTCTGATCCTAGGATTGGAACTCGCCATCGAATCCGGTATCACTATGCTGGAAGTCTTTGGAGACTCTCAACTGATCGTCAACCAGATGAATCAGAAATATGAAGTCAGGAAGCCCGGTCTGCTGCCTTATTACAACAAGGCACAATCGCTTCTGCAAAAGTTTGACATCTGCAACATCACCCACATTCGTAGAGGTGAAAACATCCGTGCAGATGCCCTGGCCGGACTTGCCGCATCAATGGCGATCCAGGAAGGGGAAAACATGCAAATTACAGTGTGCGAGAGAAGGATCCTCCCTCCTCTTAACACACACCAAGCAGTTGCTGAATGCCACCGAGTGGTTGGAAGTCGGATCTCTATCCTTCAAACTTCAATCGGCGACTGGAGGGATCCGTTCATTGATTACACTATGTTCGGAATCCTACCTGAAGATCCAAAAGAACGGGTAAGCATACAAAGGCGAGCCCCAAACTTTCATTTGGATATTCCTTCAAAAATCCTCTACAGGAAATCCTTCAACGGAGTACTTCTACGCTGCTTGTCACAACAAGAGGCCGAAGAAACACTCAAAGAAGTTCATGCTGGTCTTTGTGGAGCCCATCAGGCAGGTCCTAAGCTCTATGATCAGATAAAAAGGTTAGGTTACTATTGGCCTACCATGGTTGCTGATGCAATGCAATTTGCCAAACGCTGCCAGCTATGCCAAGTTCACGGAGATTACATTCACATGCCTCCGGATTATCGCTTCATCTTCGCCGCTACGGATTATTTCTCCAAGTGGTCAGAAGCATTTGCGTTCAACGAAATGAAGACCTCATCAGTTCTTCAATTCCTACGCACCAACATCATTTGTCGTTTCGGCATACCCAAGAGATTCGTCCATGATAACGGACCACAATTCCGGGATCATCGATTCTACAGGTTTTGCGACAAATACAAAATCCAAAGCTGTCCTTCGACTCCATACAATCCGGTAGCAAACGGATTAGCAGAAGCCTTCAACAAGACACTCTGCAAAATCCTCAAGAAAATGGTCTCTAGTCACAAAAGAGACTGGAGCGATAAACTGTCTGAAGCTTTGTGGGCCTATCGAACCACCGTTCGAGGACCAACCCATAGCACACCATTCTCCTTGGTCTATGGATGCGAAGCTGTCGTGCCCCTAGAGGTACAAATTCCTTCTCTGAGGGTATCTCTACAAAATGACATGACTCAAGAAAGCAATGCGAAATTACGACTTCATGAGCTGGACAATCTCGATGAGAGGCGGCTCGAAGCTCGACAAAGCATTGAACTTTACCAAGCACGCATGGCAGGATCTTTTGACAAAAAGGTCAGGCAACGCTCCTACAAAAAGGGTGACTTGGTTCTTGCGGTAAAAAGACCAATGGTCTTCGCACACAAATCCAAAGGCAAATTTGAACCAAAATGGGAGGGACCCTACGTCATTGACAAGGTCTTCTCCAACGGCGCATATGCCCTCCTAAACATGGAAGGCGACAGATGTATGCTGCCTATCAACGGCAAGTTCTTGAAGCGGTACTACCCTTGAAGACTTACCCAACTGGGTAAGAGCAATGCATGTATGGCCAAAACCTGTTCTCAGGTACTCGCTCGTCAAACCCACTCTCTTTAGAATTTTCATATCAAATGTCAAAATTTCTAGAGATTAAAAAACAATGCTTACTTTTACCGTTTCATTGTTCAAAAAAAAAAAAAAAAAAAAAACAAAAAATCCAAGTTTAGGAGCCTCTCCCTGACTTAACCAAAACTTTCGATCCTTGAACCAAAATTCATGGTTTGAAACAAAAATCCGGATTCAGGGATTTCCACCCTAGTCCACCTTACCTTTTACCGCCAAATGGTTTTAGGTCAAAATTTACGACCCTCGTGTCTTTAAACAAAAAAATGGTTTTTCAAAAACCGCGGGGAAGTGACACTTAGTCGATACTCGCAAAACTCAAAAAATCGGAAGGATGCGAACCCCATTCGATACTTCCAAAACCTCTAAAATCGTGGAGACGCAACATTTCAGTTGCTATCCACAACCCAAATTTCAAATGGTTCGAGAAAACCTCAAATTTCAAAAATCGCGGAGAAACGACATCAAGTCAGTACCCGCAAAACCAAAAGTCTTGGGAAAAGCAGGGAAGCGACGCTTAGTCGATATTTGCACCCCAATTCGCGAGGAAGCGACATTCCATCGATACTTGCAAAACCTAACCCGCGAGGAAGTGACATTCCATCAATACTCGCAAAACCGAATGAGCAAGGAAGCGACATTCCATCGATACTTGCAAGACCATTCAGCGGGGAGGCGACATTTAGTCGATACCTGCATTTTGAAAACCAAAACTCGGCTATAAATGCCAAAACAAAAATTTCCGGCTATAAACGCCAAAATCGGCTTTCATGCCAATAAAACAAAACTTGGTTTTCAAAAAACTCGGCTACAAATGCCACACAAAAAAAAAAAAGCCTGACTCTCATGTCAAAACCGGCTATAAATGCCACAAATTGGCTATCAATGCCACCAAACCGGCTATAAATGCCACAAATTGGCTATCAATGCCACCAAACTGGCTGTAAATGCCACAAAAATCCGGCTTTCATGCCAAATTCGTTTCCCCTACCAAAACAACCATTTGACAAAAGATTTTCACAAAATGACAAAGCTTTTGATCAAATCCCATTTAGCAATTGCTTTCATCACAAAAAGATTTGAGTGAGCGTAGGGAACACAAAAAAAAAAGTACCAAAAAAATACATGTGGTACCAAAAAAAAAAAAGAAAGTGTTCACAAGCACTACAAAAAAAGAGTACCAAAAAATACATGTGGTACCAAAAAAAAAAGAAGAATGGTTTCTGCTATAAAAAATCAGGAGCTCAGCCAAAAATGGTCTCTAGCCAAAGCTTCAGCTCCTCAAGCAAACTTTTGGCATCAGCCGTCAGAGTTTCCAAGGCACGTTTCTTCAGGAACTTGCCATGAGATGCTGGCGAATGCCGTAACCCTTCTTTTACACCGGGAAGCTCTTCCCCAGCAGTTTGCCATCGTTCGTTTTCTAGAGTCCTCCTCTCGAGAACTTGACCGGCATCTGCAACCCTGCGAATCAGAGTACTCTCCCTGTCACGAGCCTCTGTTATAGCAGCCCACTTCGCATCGACTTGTGCCTTCAAATGCTCAAGACGTTTCCTGGCCTCCTCAACTTCCCTATCAAGGACGTTAAGGTCATGCCTCAATCCGATGATGGCTAGCTCTTCCTTGTTCTTCTCCCGAACTAGCTGCTTCTTGCTTTGTGTAGCCTCATTCAGGTCAGACTTAGCCTTATCAGCAGGGTCCAAGAACATCTCCTTGAAGAATTGGTCGTCAGGGAAACCCATGGTCTCAAACCACTTGTCACCCAGTGCAATGATCCTATCAACGATCGCCCTGGCACCTGTGACATCCAGACCAACCTCTTCGGTGTCGGTCAGAATCTCCTGTACATGTGGGATCATGCCAAATCCTGCCTCCAAGTGTCCAGAAAGGAGAGTCTTGACCCAAGAACTCAAAACCCGAGCCAGCACCTTCTTCGCAAATTGAAGAGACGAACTGGATGAAGATTCACCCTTCTCCGCTGATCGGCTGCTCATGTCATGTCCCATTGGAAGAGTAACAAAAGAACTCTTTCCACTTGGAGCCACTGGAGAAGGAATCTTAGCACGAGGTATCTTCTCTATCGCGTCATAATTGGTTGTAGGAGTCTCTACCTCCGGATCGACCTCTGGCATCCCTTGCTCTGGTTCTGAAGGAAGCGATGGACTCTCTTCTGTCACTTCAAAACCTGCAAATGAAACACAAAAAGGTATGAATATGATCCTGTTAAAAAAAAATCATCAGGGTCATCACTAAAAAGTACCTTCTTCGACGACTGGCGGAACACTCTCTTCCTCCATGAACTCATCGGAAGCATCATCAACATTTGCGTCCATTGATAGTTCAAAGTCATCGGAATCCTGTGGCAAGTCAGCTGACAAGAAAAATGTTAGGAAATCAAGTTGCAGGCAAAAAAAAAAAAAAAGAGAAAGCGAAAGAAGTTATACCAATTGGAGATTCTGGAATCATTCCAGAGTCCCTCGGTTCTTCTTCAGATGCCATAACCGGCTCCATCACCGCCTCATCGGTCGGAACCTCAGGCATCGGCAAGTCTTCATCCTCTGCTAAAAAAAAAAGAAGCAGCAGCAGGGTGAGAAAACAAATCAGAACATGGAAAGCCCCATGAAAGAAGCAGAAAAAGAAAAAGGAAGAATCATACCTTCTCCCAGGCCTGCTGAACGGCCACATTAGAAGATCTGGCGGATCGACGAGGTACTCTTGTAGCAGGCTCTTTACCCTTGTTCGTTCTGGAGGAACCACCTGCAAAGGTTGGAAAAGAAAAAGATCGTCATCAAAATGACAGGATTTCGCTAAAAAGAAAAAAGGATCACTTTGTCCCACCAAAAATCTGGCGAAATTTTGGCATGGTTTCGGGGCAATTCTGAAGAAAAGGGAAATACCCCGAAAGAAATAGAAAGTTTGAAGATGGGCTCAACATCGCTGTGAGCTCCGAAACTCCAAACTTTCGAAACCTCAAAATCTCCGCAAAATCAAGAAGGGCTCAACATCACTGCGAGCTCCAAATTCCCAAATTTGCAAAGATCTTCAGGTATGCTATCACATCATGCTACTCAATTCAATTTACAAAAAGTACATGCATGAACATCTAGATTTGCATAAAAAAATGCATTATCATGATGAGCAAAAAAAAAAAAAAAGAAACTTTCTCAAAAAAAAAGGGAGAAAGAAAAGAACAAAAAAAAAAAAAGGGAAGAAACTTTCTCAAAAAAAAAAAAAAAAGAAAGAAAACAGCAAAAAAAAAAAAAACATATCAGGCCCATCAGGCCGTGGCCAACAGGCCACGTGGCCGTACGGATCTGTCCGTACGGCCCAAAAAAAAAAAAAAAAAGGGCTTTTAGTCAGAAAAAATCCCTCTTACCAAGAGCATACAATAATGGTTCCATGCCTCTTTTGAGTTGATTGAACCATACAAAAAATTCCAAGCCCCATGAGCTTCCAAAAATCAAACCATCCAGCCTCATAAACCAAATTGAGCCAAAATCTTGAAATTGACATTCCGCAAAAATCCAAACCACTCCAATGGACCCACATAGTCCCAAAGAGTGACCAAAAACCAAATCCTGGTCCCCTAACTTGCCACATACAGCTTGTTAGGTCACAAGACCAAAACAAAAAACCAAATCATGATCCCCCAACTTGCCACATACAGCTTGTTGGGTCACAAGGTCAAAACCAAAACCCGACCCCCTAACCTGCCACATACAGCTTGTTAGGTCACAAGGTCAAAAACAAAAACCCAAATCCACATCCCTGATGTCATCTTCAAAACTTTGCCTCGAGATGGTATTTGATTCCTTTCATTACCATAAAATTCCCCTGGAAGCTCAAAGGCTACTCTACCAAAGGAAAGATTGCTCAAAGACTCTTGGTCAAGACTCAAGCTCTCCTTCAAAAAATCTCTTCGAGGCACATCGACTACAAAAGTCAAGCAACTCGTCGCTGTACCTCGAGGGGGCATTTGTTGACACCAAAAATGTCACTTTGCCTCTTCAACATCAAGAAAGCTGCATGAAGTCGCAACCTGCCATAAATAGGCAATGCAATTTCTCCAAAAAATCAAATCTTGTCAGAATCAAACAAAAACTGCAAGATCCTTCAAGATAGCCAAGAGAAGAGTACACATGAAGTTTCGGGCCATTTCAGAATCATTTGGCCTAACTTCGCTTCTCCGACAGCTAAAATGGCGCTCCCGGCGGCGACATCATCGGAGACGTCAAAACTTCGATCAGAGCCTACAGATGACTCCAGCATGTCCCAAAAGGGCTCCATGCCAAATTTCAAGTCAAACCGACAACGTTTGACCCTCCATCAATGCTTGAGCAGCAAAATCAAGCCTCTCGGCGGCGGGAACCACCGAAGCCTTCGCTCATCAAACCAAGTGCATGAGTGGCTTCAACATGCTTCCAAAAGGCTGCACGTCAGATTTCAGGTCATTCTGACAACGTTTGACCAGGTTTCGATGCTCCGAGAGAAAATCAAGCCTACCGGCGGCGGAGCAACCCGGGACCATGACATCTAAAACGGAGTCCATGGAACGTCTCAAAATGACTCCAATAGGCTCCCCGTCAAATTTCAGGTCAATCGGACATCGTTTGACCACATATCAACGCTCGGCATTTTCCCCGCAGCAAAATCAAGTGAAGCATCGACGGGACCCCAAACGGCTTCAAAACTCAAACAAAAGCCTATGGTTGGTCTTATTTATTGCTCAGGAGGCTTCACCTCAAATTTCAGGTCATTCCGACATCGTTTGACCAAGTTTCAGCTTCTGGCGGAAAATCAGCAGCTTTACGCGACAAAGTCTTCGGCTTTCCCGGAAAATTGGAAACTTTGCACTCTAAAAATGCAAGGATTCTCATCAGGTTTTCTACAGGGAAATCAAGCCAATAAATGAGAAGAAATGTCAGGAAAAATACAGAAGAAAACGGCGACGAAAAAGACCTCAAAACGACCGCAAAACGGGCTCCGAAGGGGAAAATTCCCCCAGGGTCGCAGGCCCCTGCGACCATGGCCCATGGTCGCCGGCGACCATGGAAGTCCGGGTCACCGGATTTTCCGCCGGTGACCCGTTTTTTCCGTCTTTTTTCGCGTTTCGCGCACTTTGGCCCCTGTGGTTTCCTGAAAATGTGATTTTTAGTGCTTTAAATTGACTCATATCCTCCGACATCCGTCAAAATCACGGGTCAACCTCCAAAAGCATAAAATCGTCATTGATCGCTCCAAGATCGCCAACCGGTCGACCAAAAAAAGTGCTCTTTCTGTCCGACCGATCGAGAAATCGACAAGACAGATGTCACCGGCCCGCTCTTAGCTATCAATATCTGACGTTACATGTTCATCCGATGTCGATCAACATGAAGATCCATCGATGATCATCGCCAGAAGAATTCCAGAAGACACGGCACGGCCCGCGACTCTTCGGCTGCTCGTCGACCATTTAATGCGGTTAATTGACTAGCTTTATTGCAGTCATTAATTCATTTCTTTGGACGGCCCAATCAGAAGCAAGCATTTGGGAGTTACAAGTCAATTGATTCATGGCATTTAACCCATGAAACTCCTCCCATTATGGTAATTAAGGTGATTAAAAGCCCTTAATCTCCATCGGCCAATCAGATTCAAGGAAAAAGGAGTTACAAAATCAAGAAATAAATCTTGTAACTCCTCCCATTAAAGCCATTAAGGCTCATAAACCCTCCTAAATGGCTACCAAAAGCCTATAAATAGGAGAGCATTCCATTGAAATGGAAATCAGAAAATCGAGATCGATCGATCGGAAAGAATCCAGAGCTCGTATCCAGAGAAAGAAAAAAGAGAGAAAAAACTCTGCTGAAGTTCTGCACCGGCCACCACTACAAGGTGACAAAAGTCCCTTGGGGGGCACCCCCCCCCCCCCCCCCCCCCAAGGTCCTTGCCTTCTCCTACTGCCTCCAATGGCTTAGACGTGGCTTTTCAGCCCGTCTACTTAGCTTTTTATTGGACATAGGACCTTCTCTTGGTCTTTGTCCTCTAAAAACCTGAGGTTATAGCCAAGCCAAGCGAATCAAGAGCATCTTCTGTTCTCATCTGCATGGATGATGGCGAAGCCCATACATGGCTTGCGACCGTCAATCTGAACGAGTCCCCCCACAATCTCCTGAAAAGTTAGATCTTCCTTTTCTTGCTTTTCATTGTAGTTTGTATTTTTCTAAAAGAGACAAAAATCACAACTCTTGTCTTTCATTATTGATAAGAATTGTAAATCGGCTATAAACGCCAAAATCGGCTATAAATGCCAAACAAAATCGCCTTTCACGGCAAACCAAGAAAATGTCTCTTTTCTTAAATATTTGTGCAATGGAAAACTTGAAAGAAGTTGATTTCCTTTTTACTTGCGAAGGTTGATCTCCGGATTACCACTTGCAATTCCAAGTAAAATAGAAAATCTGGCACACCCACACAAAAAAATGTTGATGCACGCTTCAGGCCCGCCAGGGCGCGAAAGGGCCGGACCCGACGGACTCCCACGTTCCGCCGACCCCGGTAGCCGCCCCACGGCGCCTCGGAGCGCGTTCCATCAGTGGGACCTGTTGACTTGAGAACGTGATGCTTTGATCCCTTGGCTGCTTTCTAGTTGGTGGCCTATGTTGCATTTTGTATCTAAAAAAAAAAAAAAACAAACATGAGATGGGATTTCAATTGTTCTTTCTCACTTCAAAAAAAAAAAAAAAATCTGATTTCTTTTCTTAGATTCAACTTTGAGAAACTTTGATCCTCCCCTCTTTGAACTTGATAGCTCACAGAAATGTTTGCAGCTATCGTTCATATCGGGGATTGGGCCATCTTTTCTCTTTGATGAGTCCAATTGGGATTTGAAAAAAAAAAAACCTTTGTTTCAAATTCTCTAAAAAAAAAATGGTCTCTCTTTCTTAAGATTCAACTTTGAGAAACTTTGATCCTCTTCTCTTCGAACTTGATAGCTCACAGAAATGTTTGCAGCTATCGTTCATATCGGGGATTGAGCCATCTTTTCTCTTTGATGAGTCCAACTGAGATTTCAAAAAAAAAAGAAAAAATTATAATTTCAAAAAAAAAAATCAGTTTTCTCTCTTTTGAATTCAAATTTGAGAAACTTTGGTTTTTCCTTTTCGGATTTAGCGCTCGTAGAAATGTTGAGCCTTTGTTCGGATTGGAACACCATTCGTTCTCTTTGATGAGTTCATTAAAAACCTTTCAAAAAAGAGCTCAAAAAAAAAAAAACACTAAGGTTCCACCAGTTGCGTTCTTTGACCAAAGTGGATTTAAGAAAGGCCTTGTCCAGAGTGTGGAGACAGCTAGACTGTTCGAGGCAAGGGTCCTCCAAACGGGTTCATTAAGTAATCCTACCCTTACCTGGGGCTTGATCTATCTACTAAGGTTTCATAAGATCGAATTGGAAACCTATGTGCATCTTAAAAAAAAAATCTTCAAAAAAAAAAAAAAAAAAACAAAAAAAAAACCTCCTTCACTTTTGAATTCAGGGTTGAGAAATCTTGGTTCCTTCCCTTTCGGATTTAGCGCTCACAGAAATGTTGAGCCTTGTTCGGAATGGAACACCATTTGCTCTCTTCGATGAATTCAATCTTGACCCTTCAAGAAAAAAAAACCTTCATCACTCTTGAATTCAGAGTTGAGAAATCTTGGTTCCTTCCCTTTCGGATTTAGCGCTTGCAGAAATGTTGAGCCTTGTTCTGAATGGAACACCATTTGCTCTCTTTGATGAATTCAATCTTGAGCCTTCAAAAAAAAAAAAAAAAAACTTCCGTCATTATTGGATTCACATCCGAGAAATTCTGATTCCTTCCCTTCTGGATTTAGCGCTCACAGAAATGTTGAGCCTTTGTTCGGTTGGAACACCATTTGCTCTCCTTTATGAATCCAAATTTGACATTTCAAAAAATCCCATCTCGTGTCCTTCCCAAGGATGCGATTTGTAACATTTGTACCTAGCGGTGCTAGTACGCCCTTTCGGGTCTACTGTATTCGCGACCGGCACATTTGTATCTCCAACCTTATATCATTTTACCTCGAGTGAGCTTTGCTTCTCGGTAATTTGAATTAAGGTCTACGATTGCTTCTAGCAGTCACTGGTACACTCACCCTGAGCTTACCATACTTGCATTTTAGAACAATTGTATCCTCTATGGCTTTTTGCCTTCTTCATCTTGCTTGGGCTGGGCCATGTCCCCTCAAGTGATTTGAAAAGATAAAACCATAGTTGTTCTCCATTTATGATCACCATATTCTTGTGATTACTAATGGATTTGGTCTTGTTTCAGAAGTTTTCCAAAACTAACAATGGCAGCCTCATTGTCCATCACTTTCGATGAGAACAAGTACCAGCTTATGCTTCAAGACAAACAAAACAAGCATAAGCGCCCTGCCAGTTGCCGAAGCGTCATCTCCCTCGACAACTCTCAAAACACCGGGTCAACCTCAACTCCTCGGACCATCGTCTTGGGGTCGCTGGGACCATTCCCACTCCCCTCAGAAGAAACTGTACATGCCAAGAAGTAGAAAATCGCCCTGCAACGTGTCACTAACATGGCACCAAGGGTAAACACCAAGAACCCTGAAGCCCGTGGCGCTCCCACGAAGCCTCAATCCACAAAAAACCAGGTTTGCCCCAAAACCTCGTCTCCGAGATCTTCACCAAAGCAAAGGAGGTCTCGAACATCTGCAACGCCAGCATACCTGACCCCTCTCAAGGAGAACCAGTTCTACCCTCTCTCTGACATGGAAGAGGAGAAACCTACCCTCCTCCCAAAGAACAAACAAAATCAGCATGAACCGACTTGCTCCTACAAGCCAAAAATTAAATCCTGCATCGTCAGGCCTCCGCAAAAACATGCTGAAGCCTACACTCCTGCGAGTCGACCCTTCATCTCAACAGGGGCCGAGCTCGCAAAATTCAAGTCTTCACTGCGACAGGCTAAGGATTGCGTCCAGATTCTGTCCTTGCCCAGCTTCAAAGAAGACAAACTCGGCTGCTGCGCACGGGGGACTACATCCTTCATCGCCAGAGCCCAGCCAGAGCTTACTGAAGCTCAAATTGTTCGTTGTATGCGTCGCCGCGAGGCATATCGACAAAAGAGGCTTGAGAAGCAAAGAACCCAGCGTTCTACTCTTCATGTCTCAAACAAATGGGTCGAAAAAGAAAGACCCGACCAATTCGTTGCTGTTCATATGGTTGGCAAAACCAGAAAACGCCAGAAGTCAGCAACCAAAATCAGTGTTAGGCATCCAGTGACTCGCAGCGTCTCTCAGACACGAGCACATCTGGAAGAATCATCCACTCCTCCAAGCCAAGGATGAAATTGCAGCTAGAGCCAATGAAAGTGTCCTAGAGGGGGGGGGGGTGAATAGGACTAATGGAATTCTTTTCCCCATAAAAAAACTTAGTCCAATTTTAATCTCAACTAGGACAAAGAACAAAATGAACACAAATAAGAATACAACTTATACGGAATATGTGTTCAATGTGTGAGTGCTTAATCAATCAAAGATATGACAATTAATTTTATAATAATAAGCACAAGTGTGTGTACACCACTCTTCACAAATTCACTTATGATTTATATTAATGTGCTCAATTGAATATATTTTTAAAGAGTGTGTGCTAAACAAGACAAGATTTACCAATATGTTTAATGTTGTTTTCGCACAAGTGGATGTGTGTCAATTTAAACTCAAAGAAGAAATATCATTCATATCAATCTCCACAACTTATAGATATGTAAATCAAGTACAAGAGATATAGAAAGAGGAATTGACACAAGCGATTTATAGTGGTTCAGTCACACAGACCTACATCCACTCTCAAGGGTCACACAGTCCCCTGGTTCCACTATGAAGAATCAAACGACACAAGTACTGATTCTACATCAATTTTGTTTACGAGGTTCGATCACAAAGATCTACTCCCCTCTACATTTTTATAGTGGTTAAATCGCAAAGAAATAAGCCACTCTTACAATGCTCTGAATTTAATGAAGTGAGGGGGAAGAACACTTGTCTCGTTTGACAAAGTCTGGAGGTTGCCACTTGCCTCTTTGACGAAGTCCGGAGGATGCTCTTCCAAGCTTGTCACCACAGCTCCAAGCTTTGATGCCTCTTGCAATGCTTCCTTGATGTTGATGATGATGCTCCAATGTTGTGCTCAATCAAGGGAAGAGGTCTTTGGTCTAGGGATTTGGATTTTAACCTATGATGGCTCAAGTTCTTCCCTAGGTAACATTGTTTCCATACATCACACTTTCCTTAAGCTAATGAAGCTCTTAGATTTGTCAATACAAGCTCATAGTGTGTGTGGGCAATATTGTTTTCACACATCACACTTTCCTTAAGCTAATGAAGCTCTTAGATTTGCCAATACAAGCTCAAAGTGTGTGTGGAATGATCTATGAGAGGTCAAATATGATGGACCATGGTTAGGACATGAGCTCTCATGATCTTCAAGCCTCCTTGGATGATTTGGGGCCTTTTCTATTTATAAAACACCCTCCAACGGCTCTCTAACGTCTTTTGGCGGCTAGCCCCCTTCAAATCCGCGGTTAGCCGCCACTCCAACGGTCATAAACGGCTATTTTTTGTAAAGTTGTGCTGAGTAGGGGGCTAGCCGCGAGGTAACCGTAAGGTAACCGCGAGGTGACCGCGAGGTAACCGCGAGGTAACCCCAAGGTAACCGAATTTTCACAGAAACTTGTACATTAAGCCTCTGGAAAAGTGACCGCAGGACTTCGGTTACCTGGCGGTTAGCCGTGAAGGGTCTCAGCGGTTAACCGCGAGGTGACCGCGGGGCTGACCGAAAACCATGGCGGTTAGCCGACCTCTGGGACCAGTTTTGAGTCTTGAAAAGGCTCAAAAACAATTTCTAAAACCCCATTACATAAGCCATTAAACTAAGGGTTTTTAGGGTCCACTACTTGGTTGGTTTGGGTCCTATTTTACCTGAATAGGTTGGCACACACATGGAGTTCTTCCTCGATGAATCCAGGCTTTGCAAGACTTGATCTTCTGCCTTCAAACTTGATCTTCCTTGTGAAACTCTGAGAGGCAAGGTCTTGGACTCTTTGACACGGGATTGACAATACAAAACAAGTGCTCATTGGAATGCGGCACTAACAAAGGATACCGGAGTAACCACTCCTCAGATTCTTCATCTAAAAGAATGAGCCCCAGCTCAGTCACCAGGACGATTTCTTCGTTCGAATCCCGAGGGATGAACGTCTTCATTCACAAGTGGAAGGCAATGGCGTACAAATGCACAGATGTACTGCCACGAGCGTCGCCAGTCGACATCTGCCGTAACAATATGAGAGCAAGGATTCGCTCCATGATCATCGGCAACAAATCAAAGAACCTGGGAGAACTCCTCGAAGCTTCCATGGAAACTGAAATGGTGATCAAAGACCTCAACAGTCAGAAATCATCAAAGAAAGAGCCGACTGCCATTACGACCTCAAAACCAAAGAAAAAGGAGGTTCTCAATGTACAGACTAAGTCAGCTCCTCAGCAGCCAAAGAAAGCTGAAAACAAAGCTACAGGTAAAAGGCCTGAACTCTCCGACGCCTTCAAAGAACGTGTAGAAAAAAAATATCCGTTCGATGAAGATGTTGAAGAAATCTTCGAGGGTCTCCTAGCAAATGGTAAACTCACTTTACCGGAGCCCAAAAGACCAGGAGATGTTGGTAAAACCAATGATCCCCGATACTGTCCATACCATCAGATGATCTCACATCCTCTCAATCAATGCTTCGTTGTGAGAGAGAAGATCAATGAGATGTGGAAAAACGGAATCATCACCTTTGACAAAAACTACGGCTCCGCCTCTGTCAACATGGTGTCATGTGGGCAAACTTCAAAGTCACCAAAGAAAAAGACCACTACTTCATTCAAGGTGATAAAAATGGCTCAAACATCCCAAGAGTTGGTTCCTTATCCAACACCAGATGGACAACCTATATGGGTACATCCCGATCTCCTAGAAGATGAAAATTGGGAGATCGTCAAAAGAAAGCCGACCTCTCAACAGCGAAGGCAAGCCAAGAGACAACTCCGCAAGCTCAAACAGCAGCAAAAGTCTCAACCAAAATAAGAAATCCTTGAAATGGCAGAAACCGCTTCCACTGCTTCACTAGGGGTGACGGAAGAATCCCTTCCCAAAGCTTCAAAGGCGGTAAGAAAATTCACCCTTGATGATTTCATACCACCTCTATACAAAAATGAAACTGCGCAGGGGGCATCATACTCCTGCAATTCGGTAATTGGATTCTCCATGGATGGATACGCGTCTAGTGACACTACCAGCGATATCGATGAGTGGAAAGAATCCCTTGAAACAGGAGAATACCTCTCCGACGAGGAATGGATTTTCGAGACTCATCTTATGCCAGTAATTTGGTATAACCCATTGCAGCCACAAGGATCCTGGTCCGATGATGAAGAAGACCAAGATGCTGAAAATGCTGTTGACCTGGCACCGGCAGATGCCTCAGTGGAACCCAACATGGGTGAACCACAAGGAGCAGATGATGAAGAAGATTTGGCTCCTATACCTAATCTTGAAGAATATACAAGAATCTTGCAACATCTTGCTATAGAGCAAGAGCAGGATCGCATCAATGATCTTCGTCATGATCCGAACCGGAAGTCCCTGAAAATCAACGGGAACTTTCTCCCTCAACTTCTGAAAATAGAGAAAACATTTGGATTGATGATCCTTTTATATCTGAGGATGAATTCGACTCCCAACAGTCTACACTTGGGGTATCTCCTGTAAGGATAACCTGCAATGCGATAGCTCAGGACGATAGTGCATTTGAAGCTTCCGAAGACACGTACTCCCCAAACGGTAGTGTATCTTCCAGAGCTACACAGGTGACTTCCACTGAGATATCATCCTCTCAGCCCTCGTCTCCTGAAGCTATGACATCGGAACTCAAGCCTCTCCCGGTTGATCATCTTTAAGAAACTCCTGCTAATGAAATCTTCTTCAATGAAAATCCAGTTGATTGGTCCCAGATATCCGATCTTATAGACGATGTCTGGACTAATAAAGAAAGGTTGTCGGATGCTGTTCAGGACTTGTTCCCGGAAATTACTCCGTGCAACACAATCAGTGAAGACGCCAATGTTGGTACAGAAACTTCTTCAGCAAATGACAAGGATCGACCCCTCGATCCCGAGAGTGATCTTCCAAACGAAGACCCTTCTCAAAAAGCACTCGAAGTAAGCAGTCAAGCTCCCTTCATCGTCTCCTTCAAATCTCCAAAGTCTTTGGTAATCACTACCAAAGCAAAGAAGATAAAACAAAAGGCTGGGGGCAAGTTCACTGTCTCCTTTGTGTCTATTATGCATGACACATACTTGGAATCAGAGCCAGAAGATGACACAACATCAAGCCAAGCTGATACTCAGCGAGATCAGCCTGCTCTCACTCCATTGGAGACACCTGCTGACATAGAAGATCCTACGTCTGCTTCCTTCGTTGTTCCAGCAACTTCGGCAGAAGAAAAAACAATCTTCTTCCACAATCTTGAAGCATCTTCTTCACGTCAAGCACTCGAACCTTTTGAAGGAAGGTATCGTGTACCAGACTTAAATATCTCTCTTGGCAACACGGTGGGCGAACCCATCGAACAAGAAGATGACGACGTCGAGTCTTCCTTGATAGAGGATATCAACTACATCCCAGATCTCAACATCGTTCTTGATGATTCAAACCCCACAGAGTCATTTAAGAAAGGTGACCTTGTGTTCGCGGTTAATAAGCCATTGATTCTCGTTCGTACATCTGAAATCAATAATGAATCAAGATGGAAATGGCCTTAAATCATTGACAAAGCCTTATCTAATGGAGCACATGCTTTCTTCAACTTCGAAGGAGACAAGTTTATGCTGGGTAATAAATTTCTGCGGCGTTGCTTTTCTTAAAGCTGCGTCACTACTTGCTGTCCAACAAAGTCTACCTGGTTTCGAGGATCAACCTCTTAAAGGTCCTTGTCACGAAAGCAGGTTCTCTCAATGCCCGACTGGAAAAATAGTCCATCCTTCTATCGCAGTTTGATATTAGGTATGTACCACAAAAAACAATCAAAGGCCAAGCTCTAGCAGACTTCCTCGCAGAGCATCCATTGCCTAAAGATTCTCCACTCAGGGATGATCTCCCAGACGAATTTGTCTACAATGTGGAAACTTCCTTATGAAATGCTTCCTGGGACATGTACTTTGACGGCGTAACCAGGACAAATGAAAAAGGAAAGGAAATATCGGGAATTGGCATCCTCTTTGTCAGCCCCGACAAATACATGATTCCACACGCCTTCTCGCTACTGGAACCATGTTCAAACAATGCAGCTGAGTACCAGGCCCTGATTATAGGATTGAAACTCGCCCTCGAATCCGGCATTACCATGCTGGAAGCTTTTGGAGACTCTCAACAGATTCTACAGGTTCTGCGACAAGTACAAAATCCAAAGTTGTCCTTCGACTCCATATAATCCAGCAGCGAATGGACTAGCAGAAGCTTTGAACAAGATACTCTGCAAAATTCTCAAGAAAATGGTCTCTAGTCACAAAAGAGACTAGGGTGACAAACTACCAGAAGCTTTGTGGGCCTATCGAACCACCGTTCGAGGACCAACCATAGCAGACCATTCTCCTTGGTCTATGGATGCGAAGCTGTTGTCCATTTGGAAGTACAAATTCCTTCCTTAAGGGTATCTCTGCAAAATGACATGACGCAAGAAAGCAATGTCAAATTGAGACTCCAAGAGCTAGATAATCTCGATGAAAGACAACTCGAAGCTCTACAAAGCATTGAGTTGTACCAAGCACGCATGGCAAGATCTTTCGACAAGAAGGTCAGGCAACGCGCCTACAAAAAGGGTGACTTGGTTCTTGTAGTAAAAAGACCCATAGTCTTTGCCCACAATTCCAGAGGCAAATTTGAACCAAAATGGGAGGGACCCTTCCTCATCGACAAAGTCTTCTCCAACAGTGCATACGTTCTTCTAAACGTGGAAGGAGACAGATGTATGCTACCCATCAACGGCAAGTTCTTGAAGCGGTACTACCCTTGAAGACTTCCTCAAACGGGTCGGAGCAATATCTACATGGCAAAAGACTATTTCAAGGTACTTGCTCGTCAAACCCATCCCCTTTTGAAATTTTCATCTTTATGTTGAAGTTTCCAAAAAAAAAAAAAAAAAAACTCTGTCAAAATAATGCTTACTTCTAGCGTCTCATTGTTCAAAAAAAAAAAAAATCCAAAAATCCAAGTTTAGGAGCCTCTTCCCAGACTTGACCAAAATTTTTTATCCTTGAACCCAAAATTCTCGGTTTGAAACAAAATCCAGGACTCAGGACTTTTCACCCTAGACCGCCTTGGCTTTTTACAACCAAAATGGTTTTAAGTCAAAATTTATGACCCTCGTGTCTTTAAACAAAAAAAAAAAATTGGTTTTTTAGAAACCGCGGGGAAGCGACACTTAGTCGATACTCGCAAAACCCAAAAAAACCGGAAGGATGCGAACCCCATTCGATACTTCCAAAAACCCAATAATCGGAAGGATGTGAACCCCATTCGATACTTCCAAAAACCCAAAAAATTACAAGGACGCAAACCCCATTCGATACTTGCAAAACCTTGAATTTCAAAATCGTGGAGACGCAATATTCCAATTGATATCCGCAATCAAAATTCCAAATGGTTCAAAAAACCCCAAATTTCAAAAATCGCGGAGAAACGACATCAAGTCAGTACTCGTAAAACCAAAAGTTTTAGGAAAAACAGGGAAGCGATGCTTAGTCAATACTTGCACCCCAATCCGCGAGGAAGCGACATTCCATCGATACTCGCAAACCCAGCCCGTGAGGAAGTGACATTCCATCAATACTCGCAAATCGAATGAGCAAGGAAGCGACATTCCATCGATACTTGCAAGACCATTCAGCGGGGAGGCGACATTTAGTCGATACCTGCATTTTGAAAACCAAACCCGGCTATAAAAGCCAAAATCGGCTATAAAACTCAGCTATAAATGCCAAAGCCCGGCTATAAACGCCAAAATCGGCTATAAACGCCCAAAATTCGGCTATAAACGCCAAAATCGGCTTTCATGCCAATAAAACAAAACTTCATTTTCAAAAATCTGGCTCGCAAATCGAATGAGCAAGGAAGCGACATTCCATCGATACTTGCAAGACCATTCAGCGGGGAGGCGACATTTAGTCGATACCTGCATTTTGAAAACCAAACCCGGCTATAAACTCCAAAATCGGCTATAAAACTCGGCTATAAACGCCAAAGCCCGGCTATAAACGCCAAAGCCCGGCTATAAACTCCAAAACTCGGCTATAAACGCCCAAAATTCGGCTATAAACGCCAAAATCGACTTTCATGCCAATAAAACAAAACTTGGTTTTCAAAAATCTGGCTTCCATGCCAAAACAAAACAAACAACAAACAAAACAAAACTTGGCTCCTATGCCATTCCAAAAATCGGCTTTCATGCCATCTTGAAACTCGGCTCTTATGCCAATTCAAAATTTCAGGCTTTCACGCCATCTAAAAAAACTTTGGCTCTCATGCCACAAAGGAAAAGAAAAAAACTTCGGCTTTCACGCCAATTCAAAAATTAGGCTTTTATGCCATCTCAAAACTCGGCTTTCACGCCAATCCAAAAATCGGCTTTCATACCATCCAAAAACTTTGGCTTTCACGCCACAAACAAAAATTTTGGCTCTCATGCCACAAACAAAATTTTTTGGCTCTCATACCACAAACAAATTTGGCTTCCATGCCACAAAATAAAATTAGGCTTTCATGCCATCTCAAAACTTTGGCTTTCATGCCATCACAAATTTTGGCTCCCATGCCGCAAAATAAATTTTGGCTCTTACGCCGCAAAATTAGGCTTCCATGCCACCTAAAATTCGGTTTTCAAGCCATCAAAAAAAAAAAAAAAAACTAGGCCTTTTGCCACAAAAATTGGCTTTCATGCCCAAAACAACCCTTTCACAAAAGATTTTCAAAAAATGACAACCTTTTGATCAAATTCTCAAACAAATATTCCCATCAGCTTTTACTCAAATGTGTTTTCACCAAAAAATGATTTAAGTGAAAATAAGGGGATGCAGAAATATAGTACCAAAATTGTTTATACATGGAGGTACCAAAAAAGAAAGAAGAAAAGAGTTTGTTACAACTCAGGAGCTCAATCTAGCATGGTCTTCAACCAAAGGTTCAACTCCTCAAGCAGACCCTTGGCCTTGGCTTCCAAAGTTTTCAGGCCACGCTTCTTCATAATGTTCCCATAAAATGTGGCCGAACGCCGCGACCCATCTGCAGTAGGAGGAAGTTCTTCCCAGAGGACCTGCCACTGCTCATACTCTTGAGTCTTCCTCCGGACATTACCTTCAGCTTCCTCAACCCGGCGAATGAGAGTCCCCTCCTTATCACGAGCCTCCATAATGGCGGTCCATTTGGCAGCAGCTTTTTCCTTCAAAAGCTCAAGACGCTGTCTAGCCTCGTCAACCTCCTTATAAAGGCGGTCTAAGTCTTGCTTCAGCCCCATGATGGATAACTCGGTAACGTTCTTCTCCCAAACGACCTGCTTCCGAGTCTTCGTGACCTCAGTCAGCTCTGCTTTGACTTTGCTGGATGGCTTTATAAACATCTCATCAAAGAAGTCACCATCTAGGAAACTCTTGGTCTCAGTCCATTTGTTCCCCAAGGCGATGATTTCCTCAATAAAATCTTTGGCGCTTGCGATGTCCAGACCGACTTCTTTGCTATCAGTAAGAATGTCCTGTACATGGTTGATTATTCTAAAGCCAGCTTCCAAGTGACTTAAAGAGAGTCTCAACCCATGAGCTCAAAACAGTCTTCAACACTTTCCTTGTATACTAAAGGTGCGGTGCAGATGAGGATTCGCCATGCTCTGGCACCCAGTCGCCTATGTCACGCTCCATTGGAAGAGTAATCAATAAACTTTTTCCATCCGAAGAAGCTGACTCATTGAAGGAAGAAGAGCCCTTACTCCTGGATCAGCTACAGGTATCTCCTGTTCTGGCTCTGAGGGAGTCGGAGGAACTTCTCCTGCTGCTCCACAATCTGCCAAGGAAAAGAAAAAAAGGTATGAATATAATCTTGTCAAAAAAAAAAATTTTTTTTTTTTTGCCCACAAGCCGTGGCCCACTGCCACATGGCAGGCTGTCCGTACAGCTAAGGAAAAAAAAAAAACCAGAGAAAAAAATGCTAAAAAAAAAAGAATTCAACGTGGAAAAAAAAAAACAGGAAAAAAAAAACGCTGAAAAAAAAAAGAAAAATCAGCGAGAGAAAAAAAAAAGAAAAGAAAAAAAAAGCACACGGTAAAAAAAAAAAAAAAAGAAAACCGTGAGGAAAAAAAAAAGAAAAAAAAAAGAAGAAGCACAAAAAAAAAGGGGAAAGAAAAAAAAACGTGCTTGGGAAAAAAAAAAGAAGAAGAAAAGAAAAAAAAAGAAGAAGAGAAGAAAAAAAAAAGAAGAAGCTACTTCTACAATGGAGTTTCTTGTGGAGGAAGAAAACTTACTTGAAGCCATTGATGGAGAAGAAGAAGAAAAGCTTGGAGCCCTTTTGAAGAAGAAAAAGCACTTCTTATCTTGGAAAGCACTCTTGAAGATTTCTAGCAAACCAAGAAAGCAATGGAGCAAAAGAACCAACCCCTCTTGCTTTTATAGAAGAGAGCAAACCAAAAGAGGAAACAAGGAGAAAGAAAAGAGGTAAGTGCTAAAATTTAGCTACTTTCCCAAAAAGAAAGATATTTTGAGAAAATCTTTCCACAAAAGAAGGAAACTTGAGAGATTCTCTCAAAGTAAGGATATTTTTAGATATTCTCTACACAAAAGAGATATTTTTAGATATTCTCTATAAATATGACACCATATGAGATCTAGGCCATCTCCAAAGCCTAAGGTCCCATGGGTTAGCCCATATGAGCCAGGTTTGACCACCTAGGCACTACAAGTGACTTTTAGTAAAAATATTCCTCTTACCAAGAGCAAAAAAAAAAAAAAAAAAAAAAAGTCCCATGCCTCTTTTGAGTTGATGGGACCATTCAAAAAAAAAAAAAAGAAAAGAAAGCCTCATGAGTTTCCAAAAACCAAACCATCCAACCTCATGAACCAAATTGAGCCAAAATCTTGAAATTGACATTTCACAAAACCAAATTTCGGTCCCCTAGCTCGCCACATACAACTTGTTAGGTCACAAGACCAAAACCAAAATTAAAATCCAATCCAAAACTAAAACCAAAACAAAAAAACCAAATCTGACCCCCCAACCTGCCACATATAGCTTGTTGGGTCACAAAGTCAAAATCAAAATCAAACCCCGTGTTAGTGCCACATTCCAATGAGCATGTGTTTTGTATTGTCAATCCCGTGTCAAAGAGTCCAAGACCTTGCCTCTGAGAGTTTCACAAGGAAGATCAAGTTTGAAGGCAGAAGATCAAGTCTTGGAAGGCCCGAATTCATCGAGGAAGAACTCCATGTATGTGCCAACCTATTCAGGTAAAATGGGACCCAAACCAACCAAGCAGTGGACCCTAAAAACCCTTAGCTTAATGGCTTATTTAATGGGGTTTTAGAAATTGTTTTTGAGCCTTTTCAAGACTCAAAATTGGTCCCAGAGGTCGGCTAACCGCCATGGTTTGTGGTCACCTCGCGGTTACTTTTCCAGAGAGCTACAAATTTCAGATCTTCTCTGACGGTCCACTCGTCGTTCATGTCGGTCAACCGACAGTACATAAAAATCCAGACCGAGAGCTTGTCGGTTCAAAATCCAGACAGCATCATTTTATACATCTTTGTGCTGTCGGTTCAGCTGTCGGTCCATTGTCGGTCGACCGATAATGGCGGTCAACCGACAAGAGCAATTTGGTCAGAAAAATTTCAAAAATATGACCGTTGTCTTTAGACCGTTGATCTGTCGGTCAACCGACCACTGGTTGTCGACTGACCGACAGGTATCCGTTGGACCACTTTTTTTATAAATAGAAAAGGCCCCAAATCATCAAAGGTCTCTTGAAGATCATGAGAGCTCATGTCCTAACCATGGTCCATCATATTTGACCTCTCATAGATCATTCCACACACACTTTGAGCTTGCATTGGGAAATCTAAGAGCTTCATTAGCTTAAGGAAAGTGTGGTGTGAGGAAACAATATTGCCCACACACACTATGAGCTTGTATTGGCAAATCTAAGAGGTTCATTAGCTTAAGGAAAGTGTGATGTATGGAAACAATATTACCTAGGGGAAAACTTGAGCCATCATAGGTTAAAATCCAAATCCCTAGACCAAAGACCTCTTCCCTTGATTGAGCACAACATTGGAGCATCATCCTCAACATCAAGGAAGCATTGCAAGAGGCATCAAAGCTTGGAGCTGGGGTGACAAGCTTGGAAGAGCATCCTCTGGACTTCGTCAAAGAGGCAAGTGGCAACCTCCAGACTTTGTCAAAAGAGGCAAGTTTTCTTCCCCTTCACTTCATTAAATTCAGAGCATTGTAAGAGTGGCTTATTTCTTTGTGATTTAACCACTATAAAAAATGTAGAGGGGAGTAAGGCTTTGTGATCGAACCTCATAAACAAAATTGATGTAGAATCAATACTTGTGTAGTTTGATTCTTCATAGTGGAACCAGGGGATTGTGTGACCCTTAAGAGTGGATGTAGGTCTGTGTGACTGAACCACTATAAATCCCTTGTGTCAATTTCTCTTTCTCCATCTCTTGTGCTTGATTTACATATCTATAAGTTGTGGAGATTGATATGAATGATATTTCTTCTTTGAGTTTAAATTGACACACATCCACTTATGTGAAAACAACATTGAAAATATTGGTAAATCTTGTCTTGTTTAGCACACACTCTTTAAACATATATTCAATTGAGCACATTGATATAAATCATAAGTGAATTTGTGAAGAGTATTGTACACACACTTGTGCTTATTATTATGAAATTAATCGTCATATCTTTGATTGCTTAAGCACTCACAAATTGAACACATATTCCGTATAAGTTATATTCTTATTTGTGTTCATTGTGTTCTTTGTCCTAGTTGAGATTAAAATTGGACTAATTTTTTTTTTTTATTGGGAGAAGAATTCCATTAGTCCTATTCACCCCCCTCTAGGACACTTTCATTGGCCCTAGTTGCACTTTCGATTGGTATCAGAGCGCCAGGTTACTCCATAAATGCTTAACAACCCAGAGTTGATCTTCTATCATTGCTAGTGCCAATTCCTTAGAGAGACCTCATGTATTGGAGGGACCTCAAGGACAAACCTACCAAGACCTTAGGATGATTTTCAAAGGAAGATCGTTAGAGAAATCTTAGGTCTTGAACCCCTTTGGACCAACCTATTTATTTTCAGGTATTCCATATTGTTGGCCCTTGTACTTTTGCAAAAGTATTTGTTGTCAATTGATTTTGTTTTCATAAACTTTTATAGTTATATGTTTTGGTTGACAAAATTACTTGATTGCATCATATTGATGTGCATTTTGTTCTCATATTGTTATTTCTCTGAAAATACATTTCAATGCTCTTTTAATGTGCTTCAATTAATTATGGACTTAAATGATCTTTTATCCATGTTCAATTGATGTTACATCCCCTGTTTTTCAAAAATTAATGAATTTCATAAGTTATATCTTTTTAATGAAAAATTAGATATTTTTGAAAAACGAATTTTCCATAGTTTTTGTTTTCAAGTGGGAAATTATTCTCGACTTTTTTTTGTTTCAAATAATTATTTTGTTTAAAAAAAAATGCAAGTTGAAAGTTATGAGAATTGATTTTGTTTCTCTCTTTCTGTTTCAAATCTTGTATAAGAAATTCAATTCTTGTAATATACTTGAAACGCAATTGGTTATCTATCTATAGTTATATTTGTCAAAATAAATGTGTTTTTGAATAAACGCATTTTCCAATTGATATCAAGTCATGTTTTAAATCAATTTGTATAAATCCTTGTAGTTGTTTTCTTTAAAATACAAATTGAAAAATGATTATGTGTTATCTTCTAAATCATTCTTTTTATGCCCATTGTTGGATTTTGTGTATTGAAATGATTTGAAGATTGTATGAATGGAAAATGCTCTAAAACATCATTAGTTATAATCATCAAAGCATGTTCTATGTTCTCATTTCCTTGTGCATATGGTTATATCATCTTAGAAATGGAAATGAATTTGTTACAAGCAATTTGCATCTTTACTCATTTGGTTACATTCTTTTTATATGCAAATTGAATTGTATGTTTTGTGGATCATGAAATAGATTTGAATTCTTCGCATAGTCTTGTGCATCTTTTCAATGCATAGTGATAATGTTTCATGATTCTCTTAGTACATTTGCTAGAGTGGAATTTTTGTATGGACCATGTTAGATGAATTGATATTAAAACTCTTTTTGCATGCTCTTTATAGTTAAACTCACATATATGTAAGAGAGTTATTTTCATTCCTATGTAATTCATGGCTCCTTTCTAACTTCATATCTACATGTGCACACATAGTTGTATTCTTCATTAATGATATGGTAAAAGTTAGATCTTGATTTTAATTGATACTCTCTATGCAAATGTCAAATCGTTCCTTGTATGGTTGCATTATTAGTTACATTTGAAGATACCATACTAGAACTCACAAATCCATCCTTTATGCTTTCTAGTCATTTTTTTTTTAAATGGATGGTTATGATGTTGATTCATGTATATTCTTTAAATGATGTCTTCCTTACATGCTTCAACTTCATATTAGTGATCTTGATCATATGAACCTCTTTGAAATTCATTTCTTGTATTTCATAGTTATATGTATTGTTTGATGAATTTCTCAGATGTTGAATTCATATGGTTTTGACACTTTGAAAATTGCATGCTTTACAAAGCTATAGCCTTTCATGCAATTTAGATTGTTCATCACTATACTCAATTGTTATATCATTAAAAGTGATGAATATTCATTTATGATGCTTGATGAAATTTTGTGTTTATCACATCCTTGCTCTTAATCATGTTTCAAATTCAATTGGTTTTAATTAGTATCATTTTCAATTGATGTCATATCTTGAGAATGTGATAGACCTTGTGTACATTGGATTGAACTTGATAGTAAATATGTTTTTATTCCATGTCACATTCTATTAGCATCATAATTTTCATGTTTGCCACATCTCTTGCACCTATAGGTAAATCTCATGACCACCATGTTTATATATTCATAATCTTGGTTGGTTAATAGTTAAGGTAGGCTTCATGTTTGAACTTCATTTCTTTCATCTTGCACATGATAGTCATATTTAATGACTGAATGAAATGATTTCAAAATATTCATAGCATATGATTTTCTTAGTTATATTGATTAATGCTATGTTTGGTAAAACCTATAACATCATGGATAGCTCTAATTTGGATTAATCCTAATAGCTATGTTCTTTTTAACTCCATTTTAGAGTGATTGAGTTAATTGTCTTATCCTTGAATCTCAATTGGTTTTCTTCATTCCAATTGGTATCCATGATTGCTTTTCTACATGGTCTTGAACACTTAGAGACTACTACCACACATGATATCCTGTTATGTATTTCATTTTTGATTTCTTTTGTTAACAGGTGCTTCTAAAAAGGCATTTTTCTTATTTCAGTGTACGTACATTTGCAAGGGTAAATGACCCTGTATATGCAAATGCTAAATTGTTCTATGTATGGTTGTGTTGTTTTCATTTGTTGACGCCATACTAGAACTTTAAAATCCATCCTTATGCTTGATAGTCTTTATTTATGGTGGATGGTTATGTTAATTGACCCATGTATATGATTTCATTCTTGTACATGTTTCAATTTTCATAAGTATGTTCTTGCTCATGTGAATCTCTTCAAATCCATTCCTTGTACACTATGGTCATAACTATTGTTTAATGGATGTTATATTTGTTGAGTTCATATGTTTTTGCACCTTGGAAAATTGCACACACCACACAATCATATTTTTATGCAATTCCTATATTCATCGTTATGCTTTCTAGTTATATTTTTTTTAAATGATGATATTCATGGTGCTTAGTGAATTTTGTGTTTGTCACATCCATGTTCTATTCATGGTTTCCTATTTGTTTGGTATACCTTAAAATGTGACAAATCTTGTGAACATTGATTTGAAATGTCACTTTAGCATCATATCTCTCATGTTTACCTCCTCTAATACATGATTATGATTGTTTTCTTGAAGAGGTTTGCTTCATGATAGTTGAACTTCACTTCATAATACATGTTCTCTATAGTTATTTTTTTATGAAATGATGATAATTCACATAGCATAAGATTTTCAAGATTTAAACATGCTTATGCTATGATTAATATCACTATTCTCATGGATTTCTCTGTTTTGGAACATATCTATTAGTCACATGATTTCAAAACCAGTTCAGAGTTTTTGTATTTAAAAAAAATAAAAATAAAATAAAATAATTTTACAATCCATGATTTTAAAATGATTGATTGTATCCTTACGTGTTCATATTTCCGGAATTGATTTAATGCCTTGGATACTCCACCTTGATTCATTCCAAGTTGCACTCATATTGGTATATCTATTTGAATCATTCAAACATTAATGTTTAAGGTAGGATGGTTAGGAGAGTGGGAGGAGACCCCTCTCGTGTTGGGTTCGCCAAGTGTAAATCCTTAGGGGGTAGCTTTAGGACAGACCTGTAATTCTGTGTGATCACGTAAAACACTGCTCTGATGCTTTTATCATTTTATCATCACCACATGAAGCATGATTCGTATACTTGGTTGAATCACTAGTTGTTGTCCTCCATTACACTTAAATCTCTTTCAATCATATCTATGTTTTGGAATCAACAATTCATTTATTTCAAAAGGATTTGTTGTAAATTCTTTTTAGAAACCCACATTGACCATCCTTGTTCTCTTTATTGGTATATTAGTATGATAGTCAAGATGTGTGGAAATTCATTTTGCATATGTTCTTGATAGGTATATATTTTGAAATGCAAAATTGAATGAGATGTGATGAGCTAAAAAGGTTTTTCAATTAATGTTCCACCTCATATTTTTCAAATTAAGTGCTTTGTCATTTTGAAAATAAATATGATTTGAAAAATGAATTTTCCATGGATTTTAAGTTTTTACTTCATTGGAAAATTATGCAATTGATTTTCATTTTGGGCTTTGTTAAGTTAAATGCTTTTAAAATGAAATTCTCAATTGGTACTCATCTATTCATCATCATGTCTTTCTATGATTAGCAACATCTTGAGAAATTTGATCAATGTGAACTTTAATAGTTATATTTGAGAACTCCCTAGTTTCATGCCTTACATCTTCTTCATGCATTACATAGGTATATTCATTGTCATCATATTGACAAAAGAAGAGAATGATGTTGAGAGGGAGTGTAGACATCTCTAAAATGATCAAATGTGAGTTTATATTTGAGGATCATGGAGATACATATATGGATAGGATGAATATTTGTTTTTAAGTATTTTGAAAACAAAATAATTTTTACTTGAGAATGCATTAACTTTTATAGGTACATCTTTATGTATTTCTCATATTGCCACATCCATGTGCTTTTAGTTCTGGTATTTTCCTAAGATATGGATGTTTTTACTTTTGATCATCACTATGCTTTGTAATGTGATTTTTTTGTGATGATTTTACAAGTCATATGCCTTTTCTATTTGTAAAATTCCTATCTTGATGACTTGTTTGGAATGCAATGTACTCAATTCATCATTTTGGATTATAATCACTTTGTTTGATGATTGAATACATTTGGTGATTGCATTCATTCTCATAACATTCATTATGCCTTTGTAAGTTAAATTTTTCTAAAAATTGAATGTTATGGCTTTGGATTTTATTTCCATTGGTATCATTTTGAGTTTTAAACTTGAACTTTAAAAGTCTAAAATATTTTGTTCTTAATGCATGTTCCTATCATATGCTTTTGAATGGATTGATTTTTCATTTGGAACTTCATGCATTTCTCATAATCATTGTCTGTGCTTCATAGTTATATCAGTATGTTAAACTAATGATTATGCAGGTTCATCACTATGCTTAAGTGGTGAAAATGATCAATGAAATAAAATTTCATGTGATCTTTATTGAGTCCTTGCTCTTCAATTAGTATGTATCTTTGGAAGGACTAAGAGAATCCTAATTAAATGGATTCATGGAATTGATATGGACTTACTTAGTTGATTTATATAGTTCAATTCCAACTTAGCTTGATTGCATCTCTTTATAGTCAAATCCTTTGATATCATGCTTGCTAACTTCCCTTCATGCTTATAGGTAAATCTTTTTATGTCCTTGGTATCATAATGTGCTGAATATTGATATCTCTCTAACATCTCTTTGTCAACTTGTGACAAAACGGGGGAGAATAAATGGATTGAATCCTGAAAAATGGAGAGATTAAATTAAGGGGGAGAGTGTAGAACAAAAGGTGAGAACACTCTATCTATGATATTTTGTGACTAACAATTAAGGGGGAGTAGCAATCCCACCAAAGAATGTATTTCTCAATGTTCTATGCAGGTGAATCTTTAAGAGACAACGCACATTCTCTGGGGGAGCTTCTAGAGTCATGAGTCTTTGAGTTGTAATTGTTGTATCTTGTGTAAAGATCATGTACTCCTATAATCTTGGTTGTATTTAAGTCCATTTGTTGTAATTCAATCTAGAATAGGTGTTTTGCCACGAAATTGACAAAGGGGGAGATTGTTAGTGCCATATTCCAATGAGCACGTGTTTTGTATTGTCAATCCCGTGTCAAAGAGTCCAAGACCTTGCCTCTGAGAGTTTCACAAGGAAGATCAAGTTTGAAGGCAGAAGATCAAGTCTTGGAAGGCCCGAATTCATCGAGGAAGAACTCCATGTATGTGCCAACCTATTCAGGTAAAATGGGACCCAAACCAACCAAGCAGTGGACCCTAAAAACCCTTAGCTTAATGGCTTATTTAATGGGGTTTTAGAAATTGCTTTTGAGCCTTTTCAAGACTCAAAATTGGTCCCAGAGGTCGGCTAACCGCCATGGTTTGTGGTCACCTCGCGGTTACTTTTCCAGAGAGCTACAAATTTCAGATCTTCTCGACGGTCCACTCGTCGGTTCATGTTGGTCAACCGACAGTACATAAAAATCCAGACCGAGAGCTTGTCGGTTCAAAATCCAGACAGCATCATTTTATACATCTTTGTGCTGTCGGTTCAGCTGTCGGTCCATTGTCGGTCGACCGATAATGGCGGTCAACCGACAAGAGCAATTTGGTCAGAAAAATTTCAAAAATATGACCGTTGTCTTTAGACCGTTGATCTGTCGGTCAACCGACCACTGGTTGTCGGCTGACCGACAGGTATCCGTTGGACCACTTTTTTTATAAATAGAAAAGGCCCCAAATCATCAAAGGTCTCTTGAAGATCATGAGAGCTCATGTCCTAACCATGGTCCATCATATTTGACCTCTCATAGATCATTCCACACACACTTTGAGCTTGTATTGGGAAATCTAAGAGCTTCATTAGCTTAAGGAAAGTGTGGTGTGAGGAAACAATATTGCCCACACACACTATGAGCTTGTATTGGCAGAACTAAGAGGTTCATTAGCTTAAGGAAAGTGTTATGTATGGAAACAATATTACCTACGGAAGAACTTGAGCCATCATAGGTTAAAATCCAAATCCCTAGACCAAAGACCTCTTCCCTTGATTGAGCACAACATTGGAGCATCATCATCAACATCAAAAAAGCATTGCAAGAGGCATCAAAGCTTGGAGCTGCGGTGACAAGCTTGGAAGAGCATCCTCCGGACTTCGTCAAAGAGGCAAGTGGCAACCTCCAGACTTTGTCAAAAGAGGCAAGTGTTCTTCCCCTTCACTTCATTAAATTCAGAGCATTGTAAGAGTGGCTTATTTCTTTGTGATTTAACCACTATAAAAAATGTGGAGGGGAGTAGATCTTTGTGATCAAACCTCGTAAACAAAATTGATGTAGAATCAGTACTTGTGTAGTTTGATTCTTCATAGTGGAACCAGGGGACCGTGTGACCCTTGAGAGTGGATGTAGGTCTGTGTGACTGAACCACTATAAATCCCTTGTGTCAATTTCTCTTTCTCCATCTCTTGTGCTTGATTTACATATCTATAAGTTGTGGAGATTGATATGAATGATATTTCTTCTTTGAGTTTAAATTGACACACATCCACTTGTGCGAAAACAACATTGAACATATTGGTGAATCTTGTCTTGTTTAGCACACACTCTTTAAACATATATTCAATTGAGCACATTGATATAAATCATAAGTGAGTTTGTGAAGAGTGTTGTACACACACTTGTGCTTATTATTATGAAATTAATTATCATATCTTTGATTGCTTAAGCACTCACACATTGAACACATATTCCGTATAAGTTGTATTCTTATTTGTGTTCATTGTGTTCTTTGTCCTAGTTGAGATTAAAATTGGACTAAGTTCTTTTTATTGGAAAATGAATTCCATTAGTCCTATTCACCCCCCCTCTAGGACACTTTCATTGGCCCCAACTGCACTTTCACCCCGACCCCCTAACCTGCCACATACAGCTTGCTAGGTCACAAGGTCAAAAACCAAAATAAAAAACCCAAAATCCAAATCCCCCATGTCTTTTTCAAAACTTTGCCTTGAGATGGTACGTGATCCCTCTCATTACCATAAAATTCCCCTGGAAACTCAGAAGGCTATTAAAAAAAAAAAAATGCTCAAGACTCTTGGTCAAGTTGGAAACTCTCCTTCAAGTTTTTCTTCGAGGCATATCGACTTCAAAAAGCTACTCGTCATTGTACCTCAAGGGGGCATTTGTTGACACAAAAAAAAGTCACTATGTCTCCTCAACATCAAGAAGCCTCGTGAAGCTGGATCCTGCTACAAAACAGGCAAAGCTATTTCAAGCATTAGATTTTGTCAGAATCAGACAAAAACTGAGAGATCCTTCAAGACAACTAAAAGAGGGGTACACCTGAGGTTTCGGGCCATTCCGACATCGTTTGGCCTAACTTCACTTCTCCGATAGCTAAACAAGCGCTCCTAGTAGCGACATCATCAAAGACGCCAAAACTTTGATCAGAGGCTATGGATGACTCCAGGATGTCTCCAAAGGGCTCCATGCCAAATTTCAAGTCAAACCGACAACGTTTGACCCTCCATCAACGCTCGAGCAGCAAAATCAAGCCTCCCTGCGGCGGGAACCGCCGAAGCCATCACACATCAAACAAAGTACATAAGTGGCTTCAACATACTTCCAAAAGGCTGCAGGTCGAATTTCAGGTCATTCTGACAACGTTTGACCAGGTTTCGATGCTCTGAAAGAAAATCAAGCCTACCGGCGGCAGAGCACCCTGGGACCATGACATCCAAAAGCGGAGCTAATGGGTTGTCTCAAATTGACTCCAATAGGTTCCCCGTCAAATTTTAGGTCAATCGGACATCGTTTGACCACATATCAAAGCTCGTCATTTTCCCCGCAGCAAAATCAAGTGAAGCATCGATAGGACCCCAAACGGCTTCAAAACTCAAATAAAAGCCCATGGTTGGTCCTATCCACTGCTCAAGAAGCTTCACCTCAATTTTCAGGTCATTCCGACATCGTTTGACCTAGTTTTGACTCTTGACGGAAAATCGGCTACAAAGTCTTCGGCTTTCCCAAAAAATGGGAAACTTTGTGCTCCGGTTTTGCGTGGGTTCTCGTCAAGTTTTCTCTAAGAAAATCAAGTCAATAATTGAGGAAAAATGTCAAGAAAAATACAGAAGAAAGAAGGAACAAAAAAGACGGAAAAACGGCTGAAAACGAAGCTCGGCGACCAAAAGGGCCAAAGCCCTATGGTCGCCGGCGACTCTGGCCCAAGGTCGCCAGATTTCACACCAAACGGCCCGTTTTCCGATCCTTTTCGCGTTTCGGGTGTTCCTGCCTCTGTGATTTTCTGAAAATCCAATCTTTGATGCTTGAAAATCACTAATCTTCACCGACATCTTGGATCCGCCGTCAAAAGCATGAAATCATCACCGATCGCTCCAAGATCGCCAATCGGCTGACCAAGAAAGTATACTTTCTGTCCGACCGATCGTGAAATTGACAAGACAAATGTTACCGGCCCACCAACATCAATCAATGTCTGAAATTGCATCGCAATCTGACATCAAACAATGTGTGGATCCACCTGTGATGATCACAAGAAGAATCTCAAAAGACGCGGCGCGGCCCGCGACTCTTCACATGCCCTAGCGACCACTTAATGTCGTTAATTGACCCGTTTATGACAACTTAATGCGGTCATTAACTCATTATTTTGGACTGCCCAATCAGATTCAAGCATTTGGGAGTTACAAATCCAAGCAATCATGGCATTAAACCCATGAAACTCCCATCATCATGAAGATTAAAGGCGATTAAATGCCCACTACCCTTCATCGGCCAATCACAAGCTATGAAAAAGGAGTTACAAAATCAAAGAATAAAAACTTGTAACTCCTCATCAATTCTTTCATCATGGCCATCAATGCCCATAATCACCTTATGGCTACCAAAAGCCTATAAAAGGAGGTCCAAAAGAAAAGAAATGGAAGATGAATGAATCGATACACACATCGACTTGAAATTCTGCACTTGCACACTTGCAGTCTTCCGAAGAAATCCAGACGAAGTCCTGCTGCTCTGCTGCAAGAAACACCACAAGGTGATCAAAGTCCCTTGTGGGGCCACCCCCCAAGGTCCCCTCCTTCTACAACATGGCCTAAACGCTGCTTTTCAGCCCATTTACTCGGTTTTTTATTGGATATAGGACCTTCTCTTGGTCCTTGTCCTTTAAGAAACTGAGGTTAGGAGCCAAGCCGAAGAATCAAAGCATCAACCGTTCTCATTTGAAGGACGATGGCGAAGTCATACATGACTTGCGACCGTCGATCGCAACGTGTCCCCACAATCTCCTGAGAAGTTAGATCCTTTTTCTTCATTTTCTATTGTAGTTTGTATTTTTTAAAGAGACAAAAAGAAATCACAATTCCTGTCTTTAATATTTGATGAGTTTTGTAAAATCGCCTTTCACGGCAAAAATCGCCTTCCACGGCAAACAAACAAAAAAATGCCTCCTACGGCATTCTCAAAAAACAAAATTGTCTATTTTCTTAATATTTATGCAATTTGAAAAGTTAGAAAGAAGGATTGATTTCCTTTCCACTTGTGAAGGTGAATCTCCGGATCATCACCATTCCAAATTCCAAGTAGAAAGTAAATCTGGCATACCCATACAAAAGTCTTGATACCCGCGATTTCCCTCCTCCTCCGAGACCCAGGTCAGCCCCCGGGGTGCGGAAGGAGAGGACGGAAACCTCCAATGGGTCCATCAATTATGGACTTGGTTTAGACGATGATGATGCTTTTAATGATGCTGCTTATCAAATCTAAGAGCTGCTGGAGGTGTTAATGGATATCCTGAACCTGAAAGATGAACAAAGGTCAGGGCCCCGGGCTGCTATCAGCCAAAGGCACTCCGACGCCTGAGTTAGTGCAGTCACTGAACTAGGGTGAAGTGAGGAAGAAGGTTCAGGCAGAATGATATGTAAGTTATATCTTGAGTACCTGTGATGGGCTTACCATGCAGGTATATATAGAAAAGAGTGGAAGGTTCCATAGTATAGGTAGGTGAGGATACTTGTCCCATCAGCCCATACCTAGGACCCTCAGTGGGGGTAGGTGAGGGTACTGTCCCATCGGATCTCTCCTCAAATCCCTCACATAAATGTGGATGTGATTAGCTGATAGGAAAAAGCTCTTATCTATGGCCGGAGGCCACCCTATCTGTCAGGGCTCTGTAATGTGGCTGTCCCATCTCATAATGGGGATTAGACGCTCAGTGTTCACCTCGGCTAAGAGACCGAATTGGAGAAGGCACTGAGGTCGGCCGGGCCTGAGGTCGGACATGGATGTTGAGACGCACGAGGCCGAGTCCGGAGGGAGGTGGTCGATACTTTTACCGAGACCAATTATATCTTGGTGTCAGTTGGCACACTGCCATGCTGGATAGATGAAGAGGCATTTCCTGATCGATACTGTTACCGAAGTCAGGAGTAACCTCGATTTCGGTAAAACACTCCACACAATTGCCCCCCGCTCCTGACCTCGAGGGTTCTGTAACCTTTTGGGGTCGGGAGCTAAGTAGAATGGGGATTTTCCGAAACCGAACCCGTAGCCCTTTAAGAAAGCGTGGGGTGTCGTTTTGCTTTCCGAGGCGTATTGATGGCGCGCAGCTTTCTGGAGGCTTTCTAATAACCTGTTCAAATCATTATGGAGGCGGTGTGGTGCCGACACGTGTCACACCCCTGCTGGCTGTTATGTCATATCGAGGGGACGAGTGGCGTGCCCGAGGCTGCGACTGCACGCGCGTCTTTCGGGATACGAAAAGATCTTCGTCCTGTATAAAGGGCCTCGTCCTAGAAGGAGGACTACTTTTTCTTCTGCTGGAAACCTCCTGCGCCTGCGTCTTCGTCTGAGAAATCTCGTTGCCTGAGAAGTCTCGTCTGTTCTGAGTTCCAAGTCTCTGTTCATCCCTCCGTCCATCGAAGCCTTCGCTTTCCAGTGAGTTTCTTTCTTTTCTTTCTCTGTCATTTTTTCTTTTCTAGGGTTTCTCCTTGGGGTGTCTCTTCTGTTCTTCTTCTTCCCCGTCTCCGTCGCCTGTTTTTTCGTCCAAGCTGGGGAATATGGGGGTTTACAGATATTGGGTAGACACCAAATTAGCCTTAGCAGAACATAGGAATAAGTACCAGATACCGGAGGACGTCCGCATTAGGGCGGACGGCCCCAAAGACGCAGTCCGACCTCAGATTTTTGTTGATGGGTGGATGCCATTCCCGTTGGTGTCCATCATAGAGGGTGGGGTGAGGTTTCCGGTCCACCCACTCCTGAGGGATTGCCTTAGGAAGTGACACCTCACCCCCCTGTCAGCTCATACCCAACGGTTTCAAAGTCATTATGGGCATAGCCGAGCTGAACATGATCTTGGGAACTGACCTCGGCGTCGAAGACATCGAGGACGTATATGATCTTTGTAAGTCTCCAAAGCACGACGCGTACTATCTTCAGGCGCAGTCGAAGGAGATCCCCCTAATCAACAATCTCAAAGACTCCAGTAAGTATGCTGGGGATGACCACCTTTATTTCTCTGGCAATTGGGAATTCGGCCCAGCCGAGTCCAGGGCGGACCGCGTTCCTTGCCGTCTCAGAGAGCCGCCGAGTAAATATCTTCTCTCAATCTCTTTTAACGTGTATTTTCACATTTTGCCGAACTGACATTCAATGCTTGGTGTGTAGGCCACAAGGAGAGGAAGCAGCAGGCAAAGAGTACCGGTTGGCGGTGGACCGTCGCCTGGCTAAAAAAGATCCACAACTACCGAGGCCACCAGGGCTGGGCAGCCTGGTCTCTTCTCGGATACGAGCTCGTGTATCGCTCCTTTGTCAGGAGGCGACACGAGAATCTAAGGGGAGAGACAGTGTTGACTGTGGCCGAGGCTGAGCAAAAAGGGGCACCAGGAGCGGGGCCTTCTCAAGCGCAGACCGAGGCCGGGCCCTCCCAGGTCGGCAACGAAGAGGTCCGCGAGACCAACCTGGAGACCAACTCCGAAGATGAAGCCAACTCCGAGGGCGGTTCCGCGGTGGCCAGGCCCGAGGACACGATTGACCTCCGGTCGTCAAGCTCAGACGAGGAGACGATGGGGCGACGCTGTCCGAACCTTCGAAACCTCGACGCCGTCGTCTTCGGGGGCTCCCCTACCCCTTCCTCGGGAGCCGCCATCCCACTTAGCCCGGTGAATGCAGCTGCTGCCGGGACCTCCGCCCCCACTCGGCCCGCTTCCTCGGCGACCGAGGAGCGCTCGACTGCATCCAACCAAGACGAGATTTGGGCGAGGAAGAGGCCAAGGATCTCAGATCCGGCTGCGGGTGAACCCAACCTGACCTCTCTGCTCCCGCCGCCCCTCGGCCCAGCCCCTTGGAGGCTTAGCTTCTTGCTAGAGGATGGTCAGCTTCTGTCGGTGGATGGCCGAGTGGGCGTCGGCACCTCAGTCATTAGTGCCCTTGCGCACGCCTGTGCTCTGCCAAAAGACATGGCGGAGTACTGGGAGCTGAGTGACGTAGAGCTGTCGGTGGCTTAGATGGGCGACGCCCTCAGGGTAAGTCTTCCTCTTCTTCTTAGCTTGTTCCTTAACTTTTTGACCTCCGTGATCTGTACTAACACTTGCCCTCGTAAGTCTTGCAAAGGAGCCTGGTGCTGGCGGAGAAGACCTATCAGAGCCCTGCTTGGGCTGAGAGGGTGGAGAAGAGAAAAGCGGCCCTCGAGGTGGAGCTCGGCGGGGCTAAGAGGAAGGCGGCCGAACATGAGGTGATCATCGCGGGCCTCAAGTCCGAGCTCGAAAAGGCCAGAGCAGAAGTGGAAGATCAGAACAAGAAGATGGCCGAGCTCGAAAAGAGGCGGGAGGAGGTGGAGGCCGAGCTCCGAGCTGAGGCTGACCGGTCTTATGACGAAGGGGTGGAGGCAGCCTTGGAGCTATACGTTGCCTAAGTTCGTGAGGTCAACCAAAAGGCTTGGAGACTAGGGTGGGCGAACGCGTTAAGAGTGGCAGGGGTCCCTGAGGACCACCCCGCTTATGCAGAGATCCCCCAGTTCCCAACTCCACAGCCCGCGCTGAACCAACCTCCGGAGGCCCCTGCTGGAGACGCCGAGGTCAATGCTGCTGAGGGAGATGCTGAAGAGGCTGTTGGTTGAGGAAAAACTTGATTTGTTGATGTAATTTTCTTTTTATTTCTGCACCTGGGGAGGAACACCATTTGTATCTTTTTTCTTTTTGAAAGTAAAGACTTTTCGTATGTAATCATTTTTCAATGAATGAAATCGTCTTTTATTCCTAACTCATGCAATGTGTTGAATGCTTTCTTCTTTTCCTGTTCTTTTCTGTGTTTGGCTTTGTAACCAAGAATAAACAACGGGAAATAAGACAAGTAGTTGAGCTCGGTTCTATAGCCGAACTTAATAATATGCTAGGTTCGTAACCAGAGATGAGTGTTTTAGCTAAGTTCTATAACCATAACAAAGCACTGGTCTCGGCAGAACGAAATGTGCCAGGTCCCATGACCATAGCTAGTGGGCTAGGTTCCATAACCTTAGCGAAATTCGGTTTTGTAACCAGAACTTGTGGCTGGTCCTATGACCGAACCGAAGTAGCTGACTTGGTAACCGAGCTGATAGCGACTAGTCCTATGACCGAGCCGAGAAAGCTAGTTCCATAACCGAGCTGGAGGTGGCTAGTCTTGTGACCGTGCCGTATGTAAGCTGGTTCTGTAACCGAGCTATGTGCATGTGCCGAGTTCCATAACTTAGCCATATTTGAAAGTAAAAAACATCCTGTAAAAAGAATCAATTTTATTGACTTCCAAAATCCGAGTACATCTTAAAAGTAGTATTTCTTGAGGTGCATGGCATTCCATGGATGTGGTAGCTCTCTACCCTCCATGTCCTCAAGTTTGTATGCAGACTGCCCAGCTGCCGAAGTCACCTTGAATGGCCCATGCCAGTTCGGTGCAAGTTTTCCTTCGGTGAGGTTTTTGTCTGCTGGGAGTGTCTTCTTTAAGACCAGTTCTCCAGGTGAGAACTTCATCTCTTTGACCTTCTGATTGTATCCTCTGGCCAATTGCTGCTGGTAGGAAGTGAGGCGGATGGCTGCTGTATCCTTTCGTTCCTCAGCCAGGTCGAGCTCTTTGGCGAGGTTTACATCATTTTGGCCTTCATCGAACAGTTCTGACTTGAGGGTTGGGAGGCCGACCTCAAGTGGGATCACAACTTCCATCCCTTAGGCCAGGGAGAAGGGTGTAGCCGAGGTCGAGCACCTTAGGGTAGTTCTGTACACCCAAAGGACACTCGGAAGTTCCTCTACCCATCTCCCTTTGGCTCGGTCTAGTCTCTTCTTGAGTCCGTCGAGCACCACCTTGTTAAAGATTCGGCCTGGCCATTGCTGTGAGGGTATGCCGGAGTGGAATAGTAGTTCCTGATGCCAAGCTCTTGACAGAAGTTCTTGAAGAAGTTGGAGTTGAACTGAGTCCCGTTGTCCGAGATCAAGGCTCGAGGCACCCCAAATCTTGTCACGATGTTCCTCCATATGAAATTTTTAGTATCCTTCTCGGTGATGGAGGACAACGCTTCAGCTTCTATCCACTTGGTGAAATAGTCAGTGGCTACTATTAGCCACCTCTTATTCCCTGGAGCTCGGTGGAGGAGTCCCACCAGGTCTAGTCCCCATTGGGCAAAAGGCCATGGACTAGAAATAGGACTTAGGTCGTGTGCTGGTTGATGAAGAGAGTGAGAAAACTTCTGGCACTTCTCACACTTTCTGGCATAGACCTGGGCGTCCTTTTGCATGTATGGCCACTAGTAGCCTTGGTTGATTGCTCGATAGGCTAGTGACCGACCTCCAATGTGACTGCCGCAGATCCTTCATGGATTTCATAAAGGAAGTCTTCGACTTTGCTCGAGTGAACGCATTGGAGGTAGGGGCCATTGTAGGATTTTTTTATAGAGCTTACCATCTGGAGAGAGCCAAAATCGAGCTGCTTTCAGCCTGATTTTGTGGGCTTGATTTTTGTCCTCGGGGAGCTGGTCGTCCTTGAGGTAAGAAATGAATTCGTCCATCCAGCTCGGACCAAGGTCGGTACACAAGATCTGCCGAGGTGGGTGGAGCTCTATGCTAGGTCTGTCTAGTGCTTCCACTTCGACAATCCTTTTTCTTCTTGCCTCGATAGCAAAGGCCAGGTTGGCAAGCGCGTCAGCGTGAGAGTTGGAGTCTCTGCCGATTTGCCTGACTTCAACTTTTTGGAACTGAGAGAGGAGTTGCTTGGCATGGGCTAGGTAGGCTGCCATCCTATCGTCACGGGCTTGGTGGTTGGCTTGTCACCAGCTGTGAATCATTGAAGACCACCAGTTGCCGTGCCCCTAGAATTTTTACGCTGCCCAGCCTTGCAATCAGCGCTTCATACTCAGCTTCGTTGTTTGATGCTTTGAAGTCGAGAGTCGGGGCTTGCTTGATGACAAGGTCCTCCGGAGATTGGAGAACTATGCTTGCGCCAGCCCTCTTGGAGGTTGAGGATCCATCGACGAAGACCTTCCAGGATGAGTCGAGGAACTGTTTCCAGGACCGCTCCTGTTCTGTCTCGGTCTCGATGGTTGCCCCACCCTCCTTGCCCCCCAGTTCGGTATCGAGTTGGCTCGGTGCCAAACTAGGAGAGGTGAACTCCACAATGAAGTCTGCCAGCACCTGGGCTTTGATTGCCGTTCTAGGTTGATATTGGGTATCATATTGTCCCAGCTCGACAGCCCATTTGGACACTCTTCCAGAGAAGTCTGCTTTTCGGAACAAAGACTTGAGTGGATGTTCAGTAACAACCACTATAGAGTATGTCTGGAAGTAGTGCAAGAGCTTGCGAGAGGCACTGATGAGCGTAAGTACGAGCTTCTCTAATGGTAGGTATCTCGTCTCGGCATCCAGCAAGATCTTACTCGCGTAATAGATAGGCCTTTGCTGCTTGTCTTCTTCTCTGATTAGCACCGAGCTCACTGCGTGATCCAAGACGGCCAGGTACAAGTATAAGACCTCACCCTGCATCGGGGTGGATAGCAGGGGAGGTGAAGAGAGGTATCGTTTGAGCTCCTGGAGGGTGCTATCACACTTTGGAGTCCATTGGAACCTTGAGCTCTTTTTCAAGAGATGGAAGAAGGGGCGGCATTAATCTGAAGCTCTGCTAATGAAACGATTCACTGCTGCTGCCATCCCTGTGAGTCTCTGAACTAGTTTTGCCGTGGTTGGACTTTGGATGGCCTGAATCGCCGAGATCTGCTCGGGATTGGCCTCTATCCCATGTTGTGTGACCAGGCGGCCAAGGAACTTGCCGGAGCCGACACCAAACGCACATTTGGAAGCATTTAGCTTGAGCTTGAACTCTTTGAGGACGGTGAAGGTTTGACTCAGGTCCGTCAAGTGGTCCTGTGACCTTTTAGACTTAACGACCATGTCGTCAATGTACACCTTAACCGTCTTGCCGAGCTATGTTAGATTGTACGGACTCAATCCATCAGTTGATGTCATAAATTGATTAATTTCTTTATTTATCAATAAAATCATGCTTTTCTTTCATGAGATGAATGTTGTTTTATTACTTTATACACATGACCAATACATATGACATAATGGTTCATGAGTTGAACCGCGTCCCATTAGTATATTAGATGTGATATATGTGTATGGATGAGATCCACACACGGGAGATATATGTCACAAATCTTATACTTAAAATATCTTCACAACCAGTGATGAGACTGGGCATCTCATCTGATAAGGTTGCAACACTTTGATCACTATGAGATAGTGTGATTTGTCTCGATCATCAGAATGGAAGATTCTGGATCAATGTGCTGGTACATTGGATGTATTGAAGGACCATGAGAAGCACCTTATGGGATTCCGTCTCAATAATAAGGTCTGCTCTCATAATTTCCTAGCAATAGGCTCTCAATCCTGAGACATTGATGAACTCAAGTTTCTATCTATTCATTTGCTTTGAGTCACCAATGAGTGAGGCCAACTATAGGTCAACACCTCGGTGTCTTGGGTATGTGGTAGTAGGACTGTGGGAACATTGAATGATCAAGATGGAATCTATCTCTATTATCCCCTTGTGCCAATTAATGGATTTGTCATTAGTAAGTGCGCACCCATCTCGATTAAGAGTTAATTGGATGGTACTGATGATCATAGTGATTAATTGGGGCTCAAGGATAATAAGATGTGGAACTAAGATTGGAAGAGACAGATTTATTCCAATTGATCCATGGATATTGATAGAGGGGCCTACTTGTGGTAATCGGGAAGTTTAGGGTCTTCATTGTAATTTATTCCTAAGACTGGAGTGCAATTGTATTTATATAGTGGTGTTATTTGCATTTAACTGTGGACCCGGATTCCAAATGAGATGTGGGGTCGCGTGTCCCAGTTGGAGCCAGCTTTCTATGGAATCCCTAGTGGTCCCCACGCTAGCCCAAGTTATTAGAAAGATACTAATCCTATTTGAACTCTAAAAGGAAGGAATTAGAAAGTTACTATTTCTATTTGAAGTAGGACTTCTAATGTGGTAATAGTATACTTACTAATTGTTGTGGAAGTAAGACTTCTATTTCAATTAAGAAAAGAGGATACTTGAGAGATTATATAAGGGAACACATCCCTCTTGGACGTTTATCATATTATAGTGAAAAACGTCCCTCCTTTTTGTGCAATAGTTGCACTGCTCTCTTCTCTCTTCCTCTTCTAGTTCCTTAGGGTTTCGAGTTGGGTTTTCTCTTGAAGATTCCACCGATCTTCTTGAGAAGAGATATCTAATTCGGGTCATAGCGTGGAAGGCTAAGAGGTGGTGGAGATTCTGATCTTAGTTTGTAGAAAAGTCCTACATCAACGAAAGTGATCAACTTCACCATTAGAGCACAACCGAGCTCCTAAGGTATAATCTGCTTCCTTGTATGTTGTGGATTGTAATGGATGCTTGTTCGTTTCTGTTCTATCTTTTAGATAGTTTTACTTATTGTACATAATCATGAGATTGAGGGTTTTGCATCCTGGATTGGGTTTTTGGCCTTATGGATACTTGATCCTTGAACCAAGTGGGTCAAAAGTTTTGAAAATCTATCCACGAGGCCCACCTACTTCCAACAAGCTGAGCCTGAAACATTTTTGTTACAAGCCTCTGGTAAGTGGCACCGGCGTTTTTTTACCCAAAGGGCATCACTTTGTAACAGTAGTTGCCTTTAGGTGTTATGAACGCGGTCTTTTCTTCATCAGGCCCATGCATCGAAATCTGATGGTAACCTCGGTAAGAATCGAGGAAACTCATCATGTCGTGCCCGGCAGTGGCGTCAATCAATTGGTCGATTTTTGGAAGCGGGAAGTTGTCTTTGGGACAGGCTTTGTTGAGGTCGGTGAAATCCACGCAGACCCTCCAGCTCCCATTCTTCTACTTGACCACTACTGTATTGGCCAACCACATAGGGTAGTGGACTTCCCTGATAGCTTCAGCCTCCAACAACTTCTTGACCTCTTCGGTTACTGCCTCTGCTTGCTGGATCCCAGTCCTGCGGGTCTTTTGGACTACAGGCTTGTGTCCGGTGATGGACCCGAAAGAAATCTTCCGTCCTCTCCTTCCGCACCCCGAGGGCTGACCTGGGTCTCGGCAGAGGAGGGAAAATCTCGGGCATCAACATTTTTTGTACGGGTATGCCAGATTTACTTTCTACTTGGAATTTGGAGTGGTGATGATCTGGGGATTCACCTTCACAAGTGGAAAGGAAATCAATCCTTTTTTCTAACTTTTCAAATTGCATTAATATTAAGAAAAGAGACAAGTTTGTTTTTTTTAGAATGCCGTAGGAGGCGTTTTTGTTTGTTTGCCGTAAAAGGCGATTTTTCCATGAAAGGCGATTTTAAAAAACCCATCAAATGTGAAAGACAAGAATTGTGATTTCTTTTTGTCTCTTTAAGAAATACAAACTACAATAGAAAAGTAAGAAAAGGGATCTAACTTCTCAGGAGATTGTGGGGACACGTTGAGATCGACGGTCGCAAGTCATGTATGGGCTTCGCCATCGTCCTTCAAATGAGAACATGTGATGCTTTGATTCTTTGACTTGGCTCCTAACCTTGGTTTTTTAAAGGACAAGGACCAAGAGGAGGTCCTATATCCAATGAAAAACCAAGTAAACGGGCTGAAAAGCCGCATTTAGGCCATGTTGGAAAAGGAGGTGGCCCCCCAAGGGACGTTGATCACCTTGTGGTGCTTCGGGGAGCGAAGTAGCAGAACGTTGTCTCTCTCTTGGATTTTCTGGATTTTCAGAACTTGAACTTGGGATCTATTTTCATCATGCTTTCTTCTTGGAATGGACCTCCTTTTATAAGCTTTTGGTAGCCATGAGGTGTTTATTGGCATTGACGGCCATGATGAAAGAATTGATGAGGAGTTACAAGTTGATTTTGTAACTCCTTTTTCAAGGCTTGTGATTGGCCGATGATGGAACGCGCTCCGAGGCGCCGTGGGGCGGCTACCGGGGTCGGCGGAACGTGGGAGTCCGTCGGGTCCGGCCATTTCGCGCCCTGGCGGGCCCTGAAGCGTGCATCAATATTTCTTTGTGTGGGTGTGCCAGATTTTCTATTTTACTTGGAATTGCAAGTGGTAATCCGGAGATCAACCTTCGCAAGTAAAAAGGAAATCAACTTCTTTCAAGTTTTCCATTGCACAAATATTTAAGAAAAGAGACATTTTCTTGGTTTGCCGTGAAAGGCGATTTTGTTTGGCATTTATAGCCGATTTTGGCGTTTATAGCCGATTTACAATTCTTATCAATAATGAAAGACAAGATTTGTGATTTTTGTCTCTTTTAGAAAAATACAAACTACAATGAAAAGCAAGAAAAGGAAGATCTAACTTTTCAGGAGATTGTGGGGGACTCGTTCAGATTGACGGTCGCAAGCCATGTATGGGCTTCGCCATCATCCATGCAGATGAGAACAGAAGATGCTCTTGATTCGCTTGGCTTGGCTATAACCTCAGGTTTTTAGAGGACAAAGACCAAGAGAAGGTCCTATGTCCAATAAAAAACTAAGTAGACGGGCTGAAAAGCCACGTCTAAGCCATTGGAGGCAGCAGGAGAAGGCAAGGACCTTGGGGGGGGGTGCCCCCCAAGGGACTTTTGTCACCTTGTACTGGTGGCCGGTGCAGAACTTCAGCAGAGTTTTTCTCTCTTTTTCTTTCTCTCAGATCTCTTTCTGATCCCTTTTTTTTTTGATCTTCTGATTTTCTCCTCTTTTTTCCGATTCCAATTTCAATGGAATGCTCTCCAATTTATAGGCTTTTGGTAGCCATTTAGGAGGGTTTATGAGCCTTAATGGCTTTAATGGGAGGAGTTACAAGATTTATTTCTTGATTTTGTAACTCCTTTTTCCTTGAATCTGATTGGCCGATGGAGATTAAGGGCTTTTAATCACCTTAATTACCATAATGGGAGGAGTTTCATGGTTTAAATGCCATGAATCAATTGACTTGTAACTCCCAAATGCTTGCTTCTGATTGGGCTGTCCAAAGAAATGAATTAATGACTGCAATAAAGCTAGTCAATTAACCACATTAATTGGTCGCCGAGCAGTCGAAGAGTCGCGGGCCGTGCCGTGTCTTCTGGAATTCTTCTGGCGATGATCATCGATGGATCTACATGCTGATCGACATCGGATGAACATGTAACTTCAGACATTGATAGCTAAGAGTGGGCCGGTGACATCTGTCTTGTCGATTTCACGATCGGTCGGACAGAAAGTGCACTTTCTTGGTCGACCGGTTGGCGATCTTGGAGCGATCAATGATGATTTTATGCTTTTGACGGCGGATCCGAGACGTCGTCGGATATGAGTCAATTTAAAGCACTAAAAATCACATTTTCAGGAAACCACAGGGGCCAAAGTGCGCGAAACGCGAAGAAAGACGGAAAAACGGGTCACCGGCGGAAAATCCGGTGACCCGGACCTCCATGGTCGCAGGGGTCTGCGACCCTGGGGGATTTTTCCCCTTCGGAGCCCGTTTTGCGGTCGTTTTGAGGTCTTTTTCGTCGCCGTTTTCTTCTGTATTTTTCTTGACATTTCTTCTCATTTATTGGCTTGATTTCCCTGTAGAAAACTTGATGAGAATCCTTGCATTTTTAGAGTGCAAAGTTTCCAATTTTCCGGGAAAGCCGAAGACTTTGTCGCGTAAAGCTGCTGATTTTCCGCCAGAAGCTGAAACTTGGTCAAACGATGTCGGAATGACCTGAAATTTGAGGTGAAGCCTCCTGAGCAATAAATAAGACCAACCATAGGCTTTTGTTTGAGTTTTGAAGCCGTTTGGGGTCCCGTCGATGCTTCACTTGATTTTGCTGCGGGGAAAATGCCGAGCTTTGATATGTGGCCAAACGATGTCCGATTGACCTGAAATTTGACGGGGAGCCTATTGGAGTCATTTTGAGACGTTCCATGGGCTCCGTTTTGGATGTCATGGTCCCGGGTTGCTCCGCCGCCGGTAGGCTTGATTTTCTCTCGGAGCATCGAAACCTGGTCAAACGCTGTCGGAATGACCTGAAATTCGACGTGCAGCCTTTTGGAAGCATGTTGAAGCCACTCATGCACTTGGTTTGATGAGCGAAGGCTTCGGTGGTTCCTGCCGCCGGGAGGCTTGATTTTGCTGCTCGAGCGTTGATGGAGGGTCAAACGTTGTCGGTTTGACTTGAAATTTGGCATAGAGCCCTTTTGGGACATGCTGGAGTCATCTGTAGGCTCTGATCGAAGTTTTGACGTCTTCGATGATGTCGCCGCCGGGAGCTCCCGTTTAGCTGTCGGAGAAGTGAAGTTAGGCCAAATGTTGTCGAAATGGCCCGAAACTTCATGTGTACTCTTCTCTTGGCTATCTTGAAGGATCTTGCAGTTTTTGTTTGATTCTGACAAGATTTGAATTTTTGGAGAAGTTGCATTGCCTATTTATGGCAGGTTGCGACTTCATGCAGCTTTCTTGATTTGAAGAGGCAAAGTGACATTTTTGGTGTCAACAAATGCCCCCTCGAGGTACAGCGACGAGTTGCTTGACTTTTGTAGTCGATGTGCCTCGAAGATATTTTTGAAGGAGAGCTTGTGTCTTGACCAAGAGTCTTTGAGCAATCCTTCCTTTGGTAGAGTAGCCTTTGAGCTTCCAGGGGAATTTTATGGTAGTGAAAGGAATCACACACCATCTCGAGGCAAAGTTTTGAAGATGACATCAGGGATGTGGATTTGGGCTTTTGTTTTTGACCTTGTGACCTAACAAGCTGTATGTGGCAGGTTAGGGGGTCGGGTTTTGGTTTTGACCTTGTGACCCAACAAGCTGTATGTGGCAAGTTGGGGGATCAGGATTTGGTTTTTGGTTTTGGTCTTGTGACCTAACAAGCTGTATGTGGCAAGTTAGGGGACCAGGATTTGGTTTTTGGTCACTCTTTGGGACTGTGTGGGTCCATTGGAGTGGTTTGGATTTTTGTGGAATGTCAATTTCAAGATTTTGGCTAAATTTGGTATATGAGGCTGGATGGTTTGATTTTTGGAAGCTCATGGGGCTTGGAATTTTTTTTTGTATGGTTCAATCAACTCAAAAGAGGCATGGAACCATTATTGTATGCTCTTGGTAAGAGGGATTTTTTCCTGACTAAAAGCCCATTTTTTTTTTTTAGTGCCTAGGTGGTCAAACCTAGCTCATATGGGCTAGCCCATGGGACCTTAAGCTTTTTAGGATGGCTTAGATCTCATGTGGGGCCATTTTTGTAAAGAATATCTAAAGATATCTCATTTGGATAGAGAATATCTAAAAATATCTTTATGGGAGAGAATCTCTCATCTTCCCTTAATTTGGGAGAGAATATCTCAAGGTATCTTTCTTTTTGGGAAAGAATCTCCAATCTCCTATTTTGTTGGAGAGAATCTCTCATTGATTGATTTTGGGAGAAAATCTCTCAAAGACATCTTTCTTTTTGGGAAAGAATCTTTCTAATTCCTTCTCTTTTGGTAAGGTTACTAATTAGTAACACTTACCTTTCTTTTTTGTTTCCTTCTTTGATTTGCTCTCTTCTATAAAAGCAAGGAGGGTAGGATCTCTTGCTCTTATTGCTTTCTTTTGCAACAATCTCAAGAGAGCTCCAAGGCCAAGAGTTTTTCTTCTTCAAGGATCTTCAAGCTTTTTCCTTTTTCTTCTCCATCAATGGCTTCAAGTAAGTTTTCTCTCTTTTTCTTTCAAGAAAACTTTATGTAGAGAATAGGATGGTAAAAAAAAGTTTCTCTTCTTTTTTTTTCTTTCTTCTTTTTTTTTCTTTCTTTCTTTTCTTTCTATTCTTCTTCTTTTTTTTTTCTCTTTTCCACGTGATTTCTTCTTTTGTTTTTTTTTTTTCTTTTTTTTTCACACGTTTTTTTCTTCTTTTTTTTTGTGGGTCGTACGGACAGATCCGTACGGCCACGTGGCCTGATGGGCCAGCCCCTGATTTTTTTTTTTTTTTTTTTTTTTAAGAAAAGTTTCTTTTTTTTTTTTTGCTCATCATGATAATGCGTTTTTATGCAAATCTAGATGTTCATGCATGTACTTTTTGTAAATTGAATTGAGTAGCATGATGTGATAGCATACCTGAAAATCTTTGCAAATTTGGGAATTTGGAGCTCGCAGCGATGTTGAGCCCTTCTTGATTTTGCGGAGATTTTGAGGTTTCGAAAGTTTGGAGTTTCGGAGCCCGCAGCAATGTTGAGCTCATCTTCAAACTTTCTATTTCCGTCGGGGTATTTCCTTTTTCTTTGGAATTGCCCCGGAATCATGCCAAAATTTCGCCAGATTTTTGGTGGGACAAAGTGACCCTTTTTTTTTTTTTAGCGAAATCCTGTCATTTTGATGAAGATCTTTTTCTTTTCCAACCTTTGCAGGTGGTTCCTCCAGAGCGAACAAGGGTAAAGAGCCTGCTACAAGCGTACCTCGTCGATCTGCTAGATCTTCCAATGTGGCCGTTCAGCAGGCCTGGGAGAAGGTCCAGTTTGTTGAGAAGAACTTGGAAGAGTGCGATTCCCTCAATCGCGATGAGATGAGGCAGCGATTGATCGCTCTCAAGAATGAGGAATTCTATAAGATCATGGTAAGCAACCGTCCTTGGGTTATGGACGATCTGAGGGTTTTACCCAAGCCTACCTTCTTCTTTGGAGATGCAGTCCCTGACGACTTGACATACCAAAGGAGATGTTTTCAGTTCTCTTACACAGCAGATGGTGAAGAGAAGACTGTTTCTACCCGGTCGTCTTTTGATCGTACCATCTCGATCATGAGCCTTGCTCCCACGTGCTCTAAGAGGGAAGATCCTCCGAGCTGGGTGAAGAGGACCAGTGTGATCAAGACCGGGGTTTTTGTTGGTGGACCCTCCGGATATGCGGAGAAGCCACCTGTCCGTATGGACATGTTAATGCCAGCCAGCGGCTACCAGGGCTCTGATTATCCGTCGGTCGATTTGAGACCGGTGGGCCTTGGCGTTTTCAGTGGTGACGGCAGTACTTGGGTGAAGCCTTTTCGACTTCGTGGCCGTTTCAATGTTGACTCCGATTGGAAGTCATGGACTGACCACACCTTGCTGATTGGGGGCGCCGTTTTGAAGGAAGCCGGGATTTTTGACGCGGTCCGCGCTTTTAGGGAGACCGTGACTTTTTCCGATGATGCCTTCATGGCTATGTTGGAGTCTTTCCTCCCTCAGACCAATACCTTCGTTGTCACGAATGGTGAGGTTGGTTTTTCTCTGAAGGAGTTGAGTGCTATTACTGGATTGCCCATCCTTGGCAAACTCTACGAGGAGTTCATGCCGATTGACAGCGTCCTTGAGGAACAGTCAGAGGAATTCAGGCTCCTATACTTTCAGCTCGTCGCCTTCTATGATTTTTTGAAGGAGGGCTCGAAAGTCAGATCCAGCAGTTGGAAGAGTTATGGCTCTTCATTCTTCAACTTCTTTGACAGCAAGGAGTCTTCTGATAGCATGACCCTGGAAGACAGGAATAAGACTTCGGTCATGCAGGAAGAGTTGAAGGGTTTCTTCGCGAGCACAGATGCCATTTGTTCTGACATTGCATTGCGGAGAGATCTTGCTTTTTACCTCACTTTTTGGCTAGGTGAGGCTATTTTTGCTGGTGGAGATGGGACGCACATCAGGCCACATTGTATTTTTCCGGCTTGTCAGATGGCGTTTGGAGAGCGGCTTGCTTTGGTGCCCGCTCTTTACTCCTACCTGTGTACCGAACTGCAGGCTGCTGCTTTCTTGGTTCGGCTTGGGCTCCCTATGAATAGGGTATTTTCAGCCCATATCTTTTATTCGTGGTTTGTATACCACTGTCCTGGCTTCCACCAGCTGGGTGCTGCACAGGATGATGATCCTCTGATGATTCGATTGGCTAAGGGAAAAGCCGTATCCGAATCACTTTTGTTTGCCCGCATGAGGATCCGACGGTTCAGGGACGTCGAGATGGGGCAGTCTTCAGTGAAGCTTTCTCCGGAGTTGCGGAAGAAGGCTTTTGATTTTGGTGCCTCCCGAGACTCTACTAGAGCAGGGTCGGGAAGGCATTACTCTTTGACCAATGCAGAGAAGGAGTGGCTTTTCAGCATACGGGTCGGCACGATGGTGTACCGCAGACATCTTTTCGTCGACATCCAGCCGTATGTACCTTCTCGCTTTGCGCTTCAGTTGGGCTTCTCTCAAGGCGTTGTTGGAGTGCCTTCGAGTATGGTGAAGCGTTTTGGGGGTTTGCAGGATGGCAGAAATGCATGGGCTTTCTATAGTGCTGAAGACACTACTGCCACGATTTCTTATCCTGAGCTGTCGACTTTCCGAACAGCCGGCTTCACGAAGTGGTTCGCGGAGAGGTTTTTGGCATATCGGGGGCTTTCCAAGAAGGAGCTTGATGTAAAGCTGTCTTCTGGAAAAGGCATTGGGAAGTCGGATGGCGTCCGGCGAGAGGAAGTTTGGGCCTTCCTTTCTGGAGAGAAGCACAAGATAGGCTTTCTCGGTGACCAGGGCGTCATTGGTTCTGAAGCTGCTCGGGAAGTACCTGATGAGGCTTTGGAGCAGCTAGAACAGGAGGAAGCTGAGCTCGACGCTTGGATGCAAGCGGCACAGAAACGAGCTTCCGTGGAGTCTACTGGCGAAAGCAGACCATCCAGTGAGGAGTCAAGTGAGAAACCTGACTCTGATAGTGAGGCGGGTTCTTCTAGGAAGCGAACCCGTAGAGGTAAGAAGAGGAGGAGTCATCATCGCAGCGAGGGGCCACATGAGGACTCTCCTGACATGGAAATCCCTCTTACCATCAACGAGGAGGTGCCAGAGGCTGTCGACGAGCCTCCAGAGAAGAGGAGTCGTGGGGAAGAGACCATTGGTGAAGGTATGATTCTTCCTTTTTCTTTTTCTACTTCTTTCATGGGGCTTTCCATGTTCTGATTTGTTTTCTCACCCTGCTGCTGCTCTTTTTTTTTTTTAGCAGAGGATGAAGACTTGCCGATGCCTGAGGTTCCGACCGATGAGGCGGTGATGGAGCCGGTTATGGCATCTGAAGAAGAATCGAGGGACTCTGGAATGACTCCGGAATCTCCAATTGGTATAACTTCTTTCGCTTTCTCTTTTTTTTTTTTTGCCTGCGACTTGATTTGCTAACAGTTTTTTCTTGTCAGCTGACTTGCCACAGGATTCCGATGACTTTGAACCATCAATGGACGCAAATGTCGATGATGCTTCTGATGAGTTCATGGAGGAAGAGAGTGTTCCGCCAGTCGTCGAAGAAGGTACTTTGTAGTGATGACCCTGATGATTTTTTTTTTTTTTTTTGAACAGGATCATATTCATACCTTTTTGTGTTTCATTTGCCGGTTTTGAAGTGACAGAAGAGAGTCCATCGCCTCCTTCAGAACCAGACCAAGGGATGCCAGAGGTCGATCCGGAGGTAGAGACCAGTTCAGACATGATTGAGGAGATGCCTCGTGTTGAGATTCCCTCTCCAGTGGCTCCAAGTGAAAAGAGTTCTTTTGTTACTCTTCCAATGGGACATGACATGAGCAGCCGATCAGCGGAGAAGGGTGAATCTTCATCCGGTTCGTCTCTTCAATTTGCGAAGAAGGTGCTGGCTCGGGTTTTGAGTTCTTGGGTCAAGACTCTCCTTTCTGGACACTTGGAGGCAGGATTTGGCATGATCCCACATGTACAGGAGATTCTGATCGACACCGAAGAGGTTGGTCTGGATGTCACAGGTGCCAGGGCGATCGTTGATAGGATCATTGCACTGGGTGACAAGTGGTTTGAGACCATGGGTTTCCCTGACGACCAATTCTTCAAGGAGATGTTCTTGGACCCTGCTGATAAGGCTAAGTCTGACCTGAATGAGGCTACACAAAGCAAGAAGCAGCTAGTTCGGGAGAAGAACAAGGAAGAGCTAGCCATCATCGGATTGAGGCATGACCTTAACGTCCTTGATAGGGAAGTTGAGGAGGCCAGGAAACGTCTTGAGCATTTGAAGGCACAAGTCGATGCGAAGTGGGCTGCTATAACAGAGGCTCGTGACAGGGAGAGTACTCTGATCCGCAGGGTTGCAGATGCCGGTCAAGTTCTCGAGAGGAGGACTCTAGAAAACGAACGATGGCAAACTGCTGGGGAAGAGCTTCCCGGTGTAAAAGAAGGGTTACGGCATTCGCCAGCATCTCATGGCAAGTTCCTGAAGAAGCGTGCCTTGGAAACTCTGACGGCTGAGGCCAAAAGTTTGCTTGAGGAGCTGAAGCTTTGGCTGGAGACCATTTTTGGCTAAGCTCCTGATTTTTTATAGCATAAACCATTCTTCTGTTTTTGGTACCACATGTATTTTTTGGTACTCTTTTTTTTTGTAGTGCTTATGAACACTTTCTTTTTTTTGGTACCACATGTATTTTTTTGGTACTTTTCTTTTTTCTTTTTTTTTTTGTTTTGTAGTGCTTGTGAACACTTTCTTTTTTTTTCTTTTTGGTACCACATGTATTTTTGGTACTTTTTTTTTGTTTTCCCTACGCTCACTCAAATCTTTTTGTGATGAAAGCAATTGCTAAATGGGATTTGATCAAAAGCTTTGTCATTTTGTGAAAATCTTTTGTCAAATGGTTGTTTTGGTAGGGGAAACGAATTTGGCATGAAAGCCGGATTTTTGTGGCATTTACAGCCAGTTTGGTGGCATTGATAGCCAATTGGTGGCATTTATAGCCGGTTTGGTGGCATTGATAGCCAATTTGTGGCATTTATAGCCGGTTTTGACATGAGAGTCAGGTTTTTTTTTTTTGTGTGTGGCATTTGTAGCCTAGTTTTTTTGAAAACCGAGTTTTGTTTTATTGGCATGAAAGCCGATTTTGGCGTTTATAGCCGGAAATTTTTTGTTTTGGCATTTATAGCCGGATTTTGGCATTTATAGCCGAGTTTTGGTTTTCAAAATGCAGGTATCGACTAAATGTCGCCTTCCCGCTGAATGGTCTTGCAAGTATCGATGGAATGTCGCTTCCTTGCTCATTCGGTTTTGCGAGTGTCGATGGAATGTCACTTCCTCGCGGGTTAGGTTTTGCAAGTATCGATGGAATGTCGCTTCCTCGCGAATTGGGGTGCAAATATCGACTAAGCGTCGCTTCCCTGCTTTTCCCAAGACTTTTGGTTTTGCGGGTACTGACTTGATGTCGTTTCTCCGCGATTTTTGAAATTTGAGGTTTTCTCGAACCATTTGTAATTTTGGGTTGTGGATAGCAACTGGTATGTTGCATCTCCACGATTTTTGAAATTGGGTTGTGGATATCAACTGGTTTGTTGCTTCTCCACGATTTTTGAAATTTGGGTTGTGGATATCAACTGGTTTGTTGCTTCTCCACGATTTTGGATTTTGCAAGTATCGACGAAATGTCGCTTCCCTGCGATTTTGGATGCAAGTATCGATGGAATGTCGCATCCTTGCTTTTTTTCAAAATTTTTTGTTTTGCGGGTACTGACTTTGATGTCGTTTCCCCACGATTTTTGAAAAACCATTTTTTTTTTGTTTAAAGACACGAGGGTCGTAAATTTTGACCTGGAACCATTTGGCGGTAAAAGGTAAGGTGGACTAGGGTAGAAATCCCTGAATCCGGATTTTTGTTTCAAACCATGAATTTTGGTTCAAGGATCGAAAGTTTTGGTCAAGTCAGGGAGAGGCTCCTAAACTTGGATTTTTTTTGTTTTTGAACAATGAAACAATGAAAGTAAGCATTGTTTTTGAATCTCTAGAAATTTTGACATTTGATATGAAAATTCTAAAGAGAGTGGGTTTGACGAGCGAGTACCTGAGAACAGGTTTTGGCCATACAGGCATTGCTCTTACCCAGTTGGGTAAGTCTTCAAGGGTAGTACCTCTTCAAGAACTTGCCGTTGATAGGCAGCATACATCTGTCGCCTTCCATGTTTAGGAGGGCATATGCGCCGTTGGAGAAGACTTTGTCGATGACGCAGGGTCCCTCCCATTTTGGTTCAAATTTGCCTTTGGATTTGTGTGCGAAGACCATTGGTCTTTTTACCGCAAGAACCAAGTCACCCTTTTTGTAGGCGCGTTGCCGGACCCTTTTGTCAAAAGATCCTGCCATGCGTGCTTGGTAAAGTTCAATGCTTTGTCAAGCTTCGAGCCGTCTCTCGTCGAGATTGTCCAGCTCATGGAGTCGCAATTTGACATTGCTTTCTTGAGTCATGTCATTTTGTAGAGATACCCTCAGAGAAGGAATTTGTACCTCTAGGGGCACGACAGCTTCGCATCCATAGACCAAGGAGAATGGTGTGCTATGGGTTGGTCCTCGAACGGTGGTTCGATAGGCCCACAAAGCTTCAGACAGTTTATCGCTCCAGTCTCTTTTGTGACTAGAGACCATTTTCTTGAGGATTTTGCAGAGTGTCTTGTTGAAGGCTTCTGCTAATCCGTTTGCTGCCGGATTGTATGGAGTCGAAGGACAGCTTTGGATTTTGTATTTGTCGCAAAACCTGTAGAATCGATGATCCAGGAATTGTGGTCCGTTATCATGGACGAATCTCTTGGGTATGCCGAAACGACAAATGATGTTGGTGCGTAGGAATTGAAGAACTGATGAGGTCTTCATTTCGTTGAACGCAAATGCTTCTGACCACTTGGAGAAATAATCCGTTGCGGCGAAGATGAATCGATGACCTTTGCTTGAAGGGGGAGAGATAGGACCTATGATGTCCATGCCCCATGCTTCAAAAGGCCATGAGATTGCTGTAGGATGCAGCCATTCCGGAGGCATGTGAATGTAATCTCCGTGAACTTGGCATAGCTGGCAGCGTTTGGCAAATTGCATTGCATCAGCAACCATGGTAGGCCAATAGTAACCTAACCTTTTTATCTGATCATAGAGCTTAGGACCTGCCTGATGGGCTCCACAAAGACCAGCATGAACTTCTTTAAGTGTTTCTTCGGCCTCTTGTTGTGACAAGCAGCGTAGAAGTACTCCGTTGAAGGATTTCCTGTAGAGGATTTTTGAAGGAATATCCAAATGAAAGTTTGGGGCTCGCCTTTGCATGTTTACCCGTTCTTTTGGATCTTCAGGTAGGATTCCGAACATAGTGTAATCAATGAACGGATCCCTCCAGTCGACGATTGAAGGTTGAAGGATAGAGATCCGACTTCCAACCACTCGGTGGCATTCGGCAACTGCTTGGTGTGTGTTAAGAGGAGGGAGGATCCTTCTCTCGCACACTGTAATTTGCATGTTTTCCCCTTCCTGGATTGCCATTGATGCGGCAAGTCCGGCCAGGGCATCTGCACGGATATTTTCACCTCTACGAATGTGGGTGATGTTGCAGATGTCAAACTTTTGCAGAAGCGATTGTGCCTTGTTGTAATAAGGCAGCAGATTGGGCTTCCTGACTTCATATTTCTGAATCATCTGGTTGACGATCAGTTGAGAGTCTCCAAAGACTTCCAGCATAGTGATACCGGATTCGATGGCGAGTTCCAATCCTAGGATCAGAGCTTGGTATTCAGCTGCATTGTTTGTGCATGGTTCCAGTAGCGAGAAAGCGTGTGGAATCATGCATTTGTCGGGGCTAACAAAGAGGATGCCAACTCCCGAGATCAGCTTTCTGTTTTCATTTGTCCTGGTTGCACCGTCAAAGTACATGTCCCAGGAGGCATTTGGTGAGGAAGTCTCCACGTTGTAGACAGGTTCGTCTGGGAGATCATCTCTGAGTGGTGAATCTTTAGGCAATGGATGCTCTGCGAGGAAATCTGCTAGAGCTTGGCCTTTGATTGCTTTTTGTGGCACATACCTAATATCAAATTGTGACAAGAGGATGGACCATTTTTCCAGTCGGGCATTGAGAGAACCGGCCTTCGTGACAAGGACCTTCAAGAGGTTGATCCTCGAGACCAGGTAGACTGTGTTGGAAAGCAAGTAGTGACGTAGCTTTTGTACGGCGAACATCACTGCAAGGCATTCTTTTTCGACTGGAGAGTAGCGATGCTCTGCACCTACTAGCATGCGGCTGAGGTAGTATAGAGCAGCTTCTTTTCCCTCACCATTCTCTTGTGCAAGCAAAGCGCCTACAGAATGATCAAGAGCTCTTGTGTACAAGATGAATGGTTTTCCAGTGGCAGGGGCAGCTAACACTGGAGGTTTGGTCAGGTATGACTTGATATCTTGAAATGCGGCTTCGCAGTCGGTATCCCAGACAAAGTCTACACCTTTTTTCATCAATCGAGAGAATGGACGGCATTTCCCCGAAAGATTGGAGATGAACCGTCTAATGTAGGCCAGTCTCCCTTGAAGCCCTTTTAGTTCCCTTAGGGTTCTTGGAGAGGGCATTTCTAGAATAGCCTTGACTTTTATGGGGTCAAGTTCTATTCCAGCTTTCCGAACAAGGAATCCGAGAAACTTACCCGACGAGACGCCGAAGAAGCATTTTAGAGGATTCATCCGCAGTTTGTGTTTGCGAAGTCGGAGGAAGACTTCCCGAAGATCTTTGAGATGGTCTTCTTTTCATCTGCTTTTGACGGCGAGGTCATCAACGTAACATTCGACCGTCTTGTGCTGCATATCTTGGAATATTTTCATCATAGCCCTCTGATATGTGGCACCAGCATTTTTCAGACCAAATGGCATGACAGTGTAGCAATACACGCCAAATGGAGTCCGAAATGAAGTGTGTTTTTCATCCTCGGGATGCATCTTTATTTGATTGTAACCAGAGAAGCCATCCATGAATGTCATTCGCTCGAATCTGCAGGTATTATCAATCATCACCTCCGGTATGGGGAGCGGGAATTCATCTTTAGGGCAAGCGCCATTCAAGTCTCTATAGTCAATACAGACCCTGATCTGCCCATTTTTCTTTGTCACGGGGACAATGTTGGCCAACCATTCTGGATGTTGTTCCTCACGGATGAAGCCAACGCTTTTGAGTTTTTGAACTTCTTGTTCAATTTTATCCATCACATCTGGACGGAATCTTCTTTGGCCTTGTTTGACAGGCTTGACGTCTTCTTGAAGATTGAGTTTGTGGACTGCTACTTTGGGGTCTAAACCAGGCATTTCAGCATAGGACCATGCAAAGCAATCAACGAACTCACGAAGAAAAGCGATATACTCGGGTAACTCATCATCCTTTATATTCTTGCTTATGAATACAGGACGTGAGTTATCAGGTGTTCCCAAGTTTATCTTTTGAACAGGATCTTCTGTCGGAAGGTTCGAAGGTGGTTCCTCCACAATATTTTCGGAGGCTTCCAACTCAACGAAACCTTCTGGAGTTTCAACTGCATTACCAGACCAAGGCTCTGTTCCTTTCCATGGATTTTCTTGATTGGTGATCTCCTCAAGGCTTGCTATGAGATAGTCCCAATCGCCTGTTGAGTTTGGTATTTCTTTTGGAGACGAGGGTTCTTCTGGGTCAGGATGCCACAAGTCTGTATTATCGGACGATTCCTCTTTATCATCAGAGAAATCATACCAATTGGATGAGCTTCCTGGATTTTTGTCAGGTAACTCTTTAAAGAGATATCCAGGGAGATCGATGTCTTCATGGACTTGAGATGTTGAGGCTTGGTCGGTAAAACGACTTTTAAGCCTTTGTGTCAACTGTCTCAGAGGAGTATCAGGATCATACCCTAACCCATATGAAGACTTTTCTACATGACCGTAGAGTCTCCAATCTTCCAGCTGGCTTTTGGTCAAGGCGGGCTCCAATGGCGTGAGAATACCGCGTCTTTCTCCCAAACCGACTGGGTTTTGAGCGTCAAAGCCCATTTTCTTCATAATTGCTTGTGCCACAGAACTATATAGAGATAGCTGAGGCATACCTTCATTTTGAAAAGGTTCCAGCATGGAGTTTGATGAAGAAGCGTCCGATCTATGGAAGAAGATCGGCCTTTGCTTTGGTGATGTTGCCGGAACAACAAAGGTAGCTGACGTAGGATCTTCTACATCAGCAGGTGTCTCCATCGGAGTGAGAGCAGGCTGAACTTGCTGAGTGTCAGCTTGGCTTGACGATGCATTGTCTTCTGGCTCTGAGTCCGAGTCTGTGTCTTGCATGATAGACACGAGAGAAACAACAAATTTGCCCCCAGGCTTTTGTTTCGCCTTCTTCACTTTAGTCATGATGACCAAAGGTTTTGAATTCTTGAGGGAGATAACGAAGGGAGATTGACTACTCTCTTCTAATTTGCCGGAGGGTTTGTTTTCTTCCGGTGATTTTTGAGGAGCCTTGCCTTTATCTTTCTGGAGATTTTCAGCAGGGGGTGCTATTTCCTCTTCTTCTTTTTCTCCTTCATACATTTGGGAGTCTGCGAAGTGGACTTCTTTACCTTTGAAGGGTTTCCTGTCCGCAAAGACTCGATGTACCATGCCGTCGTCGCCGACAAACTTGATGCATTGATGTAGAGTTGAAGGAACAACACCATTCTCGTGTATCCAAGGACGTCCGAGAAGGATGTTGTAGCATGAGGGGGTTTTTATTGCATACACAGTGACCTCAGAGATAAGATCACCGATTTGCAATTTGAACCTGATTTTGCCGATAGGCCTTTGAGTGCTCCCATCGTATCCAAAGATAGATACAGATGTGTGGCTTAGCTTGCCGGGTGGGATGCCCAACTCTTCAAGAGCCGAAGTGGAGATAAGGTTGAGTGCAGAACCTGGGTCGATCTGAACTCTATGTATCGGCATTTCTTTGATGTACCCTGTGAAGTACAGGGGTCGGTTGTGCCTTGCTTCGCCAAGTAGGAGGTCTTCCTTAGTGAAGGCGATGGTAGCACTGGCTGCCTTTTGAACCGAGAGGCATTGGATGCATGATCCCTCAGTTTTCTTTTTTTCTTCTTTTAAGGAAGTTTCAGAGTTTTTGACCCGGTAGTCCATTTCAATTTGGAGGACTTGTGGGGCATGTTTGTCGACATCCTCATTCAGTTTTTGTAATTCTGAGATGAGATTATCACGAGTGCGTGGAGACATTCGTAATAAATTCAGGATGTGAAGACGTGCAGGTATGTGTTTGAAGTGCTCAACCAAGTCATACTTGAAAGCCTCCTTAGGGCCTGCATGTTCATCATTGTTGCCACTGGGGGCGCTTACAACATCTTTTCCCGAAGGATTTACATAAGTAAAGGAAGATTGGTTGTAATTTTTGTGGTAGTCCCGGCCCGAACGGGTGCCTCTACCAACTTCGAGAGCTTCTTGAGAAGGATCTTCTTTTGGAAGATTGTCTTCAGGATCAAGAGGCTGTCGTTTTTCATCTACTGGGGATGTATCTGCAGCAGAGTTGCCATCCTCAGTGATTGTGTTGCACGGAGCATTTTCCGGGAGCAAGTCCTGAACAGCATCCAGCAGCTTTTCTTCTTCGTTGACCCATCCATCACCCCAAGTTGGGTTTTCTTCATGATGATGAGTCGGGAAGAATGTGTATCCTGAAGTCACAGTCTCAGGAGAAGAAACCTGAGAGGGTGTCATCTCTGTGAAAGTCACGTGAGACGAGGTAGCTCCAGAGGATACATTGCTAGGCGTCGTCGGAGTGTAGGTAATCTCATCAGACGACGCTTCAGAAGAGCTATAATCCTGATATATTACATTACAGGAAGCTCTGATAGAAGATGTTGCCTGCTCGGAGTCAGACTCATCCTCGGATGTAAGAGGATCGTCAATCCAGCAATGTTCTCCATTTTCAGGAGTTGAGGGAGGAGGTACCTGATGGGCTTCAGGGACTTCCGGCTCTGGATTGTGAGGAATCTCGTTGACGTGGTCTTGCTCTTGTTCTAGAGCGAGACGCTGCAAGATCCTTGCATATTCTTCAAGATCAGGCATGGGAGCCAGATCCTCTTCTTCGTCTTCTCCGTGTGGCTCAACATAGTTGATTTCCACTGGAGCAATGACAGGTGCTGGGTTAACAGCATCTTCTTGTGCAGCCTCTTGGTCTTCTTCATCATCAGACCAGGATCCTTGTGGTTGCAAGGGGTTATACCAGATTACTGGCATAAGGTGAGTTTCAGGAACCCATTCTTCATCGGAGAGATATTCTCCTGTTTCAAGAGATTCCTCCCACTCATCGGTGTAGTTGGGCTCGAATCCATCGTCGGTGTCGCTGGACTCGTATCCATCAATGGAGAATCCAACTACCGAGTTGCAAGAGTATGATGCCCCCTGCATGGCTTCTTTTTTGAATTGAGGTAGCATGAAATCACTGAGAGTGAAGTTTCTTACCGCCTTTGAAGTCTCTGGAAGGGACGTTTCTGTTGCCCCGAGTGAAGTGGTAGAGGAGGCCTCTGCCTTTTCATGGACTTCTTGTTTTGGCTGGGTCTTCTCTTGCCGTTTGAGCTTGAGGAGATGTTTCTTGGCTTGCCTTCGCTGCTGAGCGGTCGGCTTTGTTTTGACGATCTCCCAATTTTCATCTTCCAGGAGATCGGGATGTACCCATATGGGTTGTCCGTCTGGTGTCGGGCAAGGAACCAACACTTCGGACGTTTGAATTCTATTTATCACCTTGAAGGAAGTAGTGATCTTCTTCTTCGGTGACTTTGGTGTTTGTCCATATGACACCATGTTGACGGAGGCAGTCCCATAGTTTTTGTCAAAGGTGATGACTCCGTTTTTCCACATCTCGTTTATCTTCTCTCTCACAACAAAGCATTGATTGAGAGGATGCGAGACCATCTGGTGGTATGGACAGTACCGAGGATCATTGGTTTTGCCAACGTCTCTAGGTCTTTTGGGTTCTGGCAAAATGAGTTTGCCATTTGCTAGGAGAGCCTCAAAGATTTCTTCGACGTCTTCATCGAACGGATATTTCTTTTCTACTTGCTCTTTGAAGGCATCAGAGAGTTCAGGTCTCTTACCTGCAGCTCTATTTTCAGCTTTCTTTGGTTGCTGAGGAGCTGACTTAGTCTGCACATTGAGAACCTCCTTCTTCTTTGGTTTAGAGGTTGCAACAGCAGTCGGCTCTTTCTTTGATGATTTCTGACTGTTGAGGTCTTTGATCACCGTTTCAGCTTCCATGGAAGCTTCCAGGAGTTCCCCCAGGTTCTTTGATTTATTGCCAATGATCATGGAGCGGATTTTAGCTCTCATGTTGTTTCGGCAGATGTCGACTAGCGACGCTTGTGGCAGTACATCTGAGCATTTGTACGCCATTGCTTTCCACTTGTGAATGAAGTCATAAGTTGACTCATTCTCTCCCTGTTTTAGGCTGCAGAGCTGAGCCATAGTAACAGGATGATCCTCACCTTGGAAGTGGGTCAGGAAGCGTGTCTCCAGCATAGCCCAGTTCTGAATGGAGTTCTCCGGCAGAGTGGAGTACCAATCGAAGGCCGTACCTTTTAGGGTACTTGCAAAGAGGCGGATCTTGAGTGCATCTTGATCCGCGATAGCTCCCGTCAAGATCTTGAAGTAGATGACGTGCTGTCTGGCTGATCCTTTCCCCGTATATGTTTGGAGAGTAGGATGCTTGAATTTTGTGGGGAACGGGACCGAGTCCATCCATAAAGGATATGGTGGCTTGATCCCATGCTCTTTGAGTATATCCTCTTCTTTAGCTTTGGCGAGGATACTGTCTACGTCCTTTTTGGTGAGGGCGCGTGACTCATTTTCTTCTCCATTTCCCTCGTTATTGCTATGATTTGGAGGAGGCTCATTGTTCACCTGATTTTGGACGACAAGGAGAAGGTTTTCCATCAGAGTTTCAATCCTCTGCTGGCCTTGTTCCAACTGCTGGATGCGTGTGAGCGCATCATCTCGAGGTGGATTCTGAGGTGGCGGCTCAGAACTTGTAGCCAAGACGTTCATCCCTCGGGATTCGAACGAAGAAATCGTCCCGGTGACCGAGCTGGGGCTCATTCTTTTTGATGAAGAGCTTGATGAAGGATTACTCTCCCGTCCTTGGCTGGAAGGGGCAGGAGATTCTTCGGGATGTCTTTGTGTCCTGGTGATGCTACGGGTCACCGGACGTCGGACATGGATTTTTGATGCTGACCTTTGGCGTCTTCTGGCTTTTCCAACCATATGGACGGCAGCAACTTGGTCGGGTCTTTCTTTTTCGACCCATTTGCGGGAGACTTGAAGTGTAGGAGGCTGGGTCCTTTGCTTCTCTAGTCTCTTTTGTCGATATGACGCACGGCGGCGTGCTCGACGAGCGATTTGAGCTTTGGTCAGCTCCGGCTGGGCTCTGACGATGAAGGATGTGCTCCCTCGGGCGCAGCAGCCGAGCTTGTCTTCTTTGTGGTTGGGCAAGGACAGGATGCGGACCCGGTCCTTTGCCTGTTGCAGCGAAGCTTTAAACCTTTCGAGTTCGGCCCCTGTAGAGATAAAGGGTCGAACTGAAGGGGTGTAGACCCTAGCAGGTGCTTGTAGAGGCCTAGTGATGCATGATCTGATTTTGGGCCTGTAGGAACAAGCCGGCTCATGCTGGGTTGACTTGGGAGTCAAGTTGGAGATGGGTCTCTCCTCTTTCATGTAGGCAAGAGGGTAGAACTGGTTCTCCTTGAGTGGGGCCAGGTATGCTGGCTTGGTGGAAATTTGAGACCTTCTTTGTTTTGGGGAAGATCTTGGAGACCAAGTCTTGGGATAGACCTGGTTGTTTGTGGGTCGAGGCTTCGCGGGGGTGCCGCGGGCTTCGGGCTTTTGGGCTTTCGCCTTTGGTGTCACGAGAGTGACACGTTGAGAGGCGATCTTCTGCCTTTTGGCAGGCGCAGTTTGTTCTTCGGGAAGTGGGAATGGTCCCAGTGTCCCGAAGACGATGGTCCGGGGAGTCGAGGTCGACCCGGAGTTCAGAGAGTTGCCGAGGGAGTTAACGCTTCGGCAGCTGACAGGGCGCTTATGAGTGCGCGCGCTTTGCTTCTGTTGAAGCATGAGTTGGTGCTTGTTCTCATCGAAGATAATGGTTAAGGCTGCCATTGTTAGTTTCGAAAAAGTTCTGAAAACAAGACCACATCCATTAGTAATCACAAGAATATAATGATCATAAATGGGAATTTCTATGGTTGTCTTTTCAAATCGCTTAAGGGATATGACCCAAGCGACATGAAGAAGGCAAAAAGCCATAGATGGTACAATTGTTCTGACAGCAAGTATGGTGAGCCCAGAATGAGCGTTCCAGTGACTGCTAGAAGCAATTGTAAACCTAAATTCGACTTATCGAGAAGCAGGGCTTGCTCGAGATAAGAAGAATATAAGGTAGGAGTTACAAATGTGCCGGTCACAGATACAGTAGACCCTGAAAGGGCGTACCAGTATTGCTATGCACAAATGTTGGAGATCGCATCCATGAGATGGGATTCTTTGTTTTGAAATGTCAGAAATGGATTCGTCAAAGAGAGCAGGTGGCATTCCGATTCAAATACGGGCTCAACGATTTCCGCGAGCGCCAGTACTCAGAAGGGAAGAGATCACAATTTCTCGAATCTGAATCCAAAAAGTGACGAGTTTTTGGAGATTTTTTTTTTTGAAATGATTTTTTTTTTATTTTTATTTTATTTTTTTTTATTTTTTATTTTTTATTTTTTTTAAAAATATTTTTTTTATTTATTTTTTTATTTTATTTTTTTTTGAAAATTTTTGTTTTTTCTTTTTTTTTAAGATTTTTTTTTTTGAAAATCTTTTTTTTTATTTTTATTTTTTTTTTTAATTTTTTAAGATTTAAAGACGAGAGAGTACACATAGGCCTCCTAACCCGGTCTTATGAAACCTCAATTGATAGAATTGCCCCCAGGTAAGGGTAGGATTACTTAATGAACCCGTTTGGAGGACCCTTGCCTAGAACAGTCAAGCTGTCTCCACACTCTGGACAAGGCTTTTCTTGAATCAATCGTGATCAAAGAACGCAATTGGTTTAACCTTAGTGGTCTATGTCCCTTTTTTTATAAAAATCCCAAATAGACTCATCGAAGTGAAACGATGGCCCAAAACCTTAGTCGAACGGGCTCAACATTTCTGCAAGCACCAAAGAACGATAGGATAGGAACAAAGTTTCTCAATTTTGAATCCAAACTAAGAAAACTAATTTTTTTTATTTTTATTTTTTTTTAATATTTTTTTTTTTTGAAATCTCTAATGAACTCATCGAAGAGAAACGATGGTCCAAAACCTTAGTCGAACGGGCTCAACATTTCTGCAAGCACCAAAGAACGATAGGATAGGATCAAGGTTTCTCAATTTTGAATCCAAACTAAGAAAACTGATTTTTTTTTTTTTTTTTTTTTTTTGAAATCTCTAATGAACTCATCGAAGAGAAACGATGGCCCAAAACCTTAGTCGAACGGGCTCAACATTTCTGCAAGCACCAAAGAACGATAGGATAGGATCAAGGTTTCTCAATTTTGAATCCAAACTAAGAAAACTGATTTTTTTTTTTTTTTTTTGAAATCTCTAATGAACTCATCGAAGAGAAACGATGGCCCAAAACCTTAGTCGAACGGGCTCAACATTTCTGCAAGCACCAAAGAACGATAGGATAGGATCAAAGTTTCTCAATTTTGAATTCAAACTAAGAAAACTGATTTTTTTTTTTTTTTGAAAAGAGAAAGAATGGAAACAAACTCAAAGAAATAGAAATTTCCAAAAAATCCCATCTCATGTTTTTTTAGGATGCAAAATCCAACATAGGCTACCAGCTAGAAAGTAGCCAAGGAATCCGGAAAAGAAGTATAAGCATAGAGCAAAAAGTATGATATGCAAATATTTCATTTCCAAGCACCGTGTTCTCAAATGAACGAGTCCCACCGGGTGTGCCAGCTTGATGGAACGCGCTCCGAGGCGCCGTGGGGCGGCTACCGGGGTCGGCGGAACGTGGGAGTCCGTCGGGTCCGGCCCTTTCGCGCCCTGGCGGGCCCTGAAGCGTGCATCAACATTTCTTTGTGTGGGTGTGCCAGATTTTCTATTTTACTTGGAATTGCAAGTGGTAATCCGGAGATCAACCTTCGCAAGTAAAAAGGAAATCAACTTCTTTCAAGTTTTCCATTGCACAAATATTTAAGAAAAGAGACATTCTCTTGGTTTGCCGTGAAAGGCGATTTTGTTTGGCATTTATAGCCGATTTTGGCGTTTATAGCCGATTTACAATTCTTATCAATAATGAAAGACAAGATTTGTGATTTTTGTCTCTTTTAGAAAAATACAAACTACAATGAAAAGCAAGAAAAGGAAGATCTAACTTTTCAGGAGATTGTGGGGGACTCGTTCAGATTGACGGTCGCAAGCCATGTATGGGCTTCGCCATCATCCATGCAGATGAGAACAGAAGATGCTCTTGATTCGCTTGGCTTGGCTATAACCTCAGGTTTTTAGAGGACAAAGACCAAGAGAAGGTCCTATGTCCAATAAAAAACTAAGTAGACGGGCTGAAAAGCCACGTCTAAGCCATTGGAGGCAGCAGGAGAAGGCAAGGACCTTGGGGGGGGGGTGCCCCCCAAGGGACTTTTGTCACCTTGTAGTGGTGGCCGGTGCAGAACTTCAGCAGAGTTTTTCTCTCTTTTTCTTTCTCTCAGATCTCTTTCTGATCCCTTTTTTTTCTGATCTTCTGATTTTCTCCTCTTTTTTCCGATTCCAATTTCAATGGAATGCTCTCCTATTTATAGGCTTTTGGTAGCCATTTAGGAGGGTTTATGAGCCTTAATGGCTTTAATGGGAGGAGTTACAAGATTTATTTCTTGATTTTGTAACTCCTTTTTCCTTGAATCTGATTGGCCGATGGAGATTAAGGGCTTTTAATCACCTTAATTACCATAATGGGAGGAGTTTCATGGTTTAAATGCCATGAATCAATTGACTTGTAACTCCCAAATGCTTGCTTCTGATTGGGCCGTCCAAAGAAATGAATTAATGACTGCAATAAAGCTAGTCAATTAACCACATTAATTGGTCGCCGAGCAGTCGAAGAGTCGCGGGCCGTGCCGTGTCTTCTGGAATTCTTCTGGCGATGATCATCGATGGATCTACATGCTGATCGACATCGGATGAACATGTAACTTCAGACATTGATAGCTAAGAGTGGGCCGGTGACATCTGTCTTGTCGATTTCACGATCGGTCGGACAGAAAGTGCACTTTCTTGGTCGACCGGTTGGCGATCTTGGAGCGATCAATGATGATTTTATGCTTTTGACGGCGGATCCGAGACGTCGTCGGATATGAGTCAATTTAAAGCACTAAAAATCACATTTTCAGGAAACCACAGGGGCCAAAGTGAGCGAAACGCGAAGAAAGACGGAAAAACGGGTCACTGGCGGAAAATCCGGTGACCCGGACCTCCATGGTCGCCGGCGACCATGGACCGGCGACCATGGGCCATGGTCGCAGGGCCATGGTCGCAGGGGTCTGCGACCCTGGGGGATTTTTCCCCTTCGGAGCCCGTTTTGCGGTCGTTTTGAGGTCTTTTTCGTCGCCGTTTTCTTCTGTATTTTTCTTGACATTTCTTCTCATTTATTGGCTTGATTTCCCTGTAGAAAACTTGATGAGAATCCTTGCATTTTTAGAGTGCAAAGTTTCCAATTTTCCGGGAAAGCCGAAGACTTTGTCGCGTAAAGCTGCTGATTTTCCGCCAGAAGCTGAAACTTGGTCAAACGATGTCGGAATGACCTGAAATTTGAGGTGAAGCCTCCTGAGCAATAAATAAGACCAACCATAGGCTTTTGTTTGAGTTTTGAAGCCGTTTGGGGTCCCGTCGATGCTTCACTTGATTTTGCTGCGGGGAAAATGCCGAGCTTTGATATGTGGCCAAACGATGTCCGATTGACCTGAAATTTGACGGGGAGCCTATTGGAGTCATTTTGAGACGTTCCATGGGCTCCGTTTTGGATGTCATGGTCCCGGGTTGCTCCGCCGCCGGTAGGCTTGATTTTCTCTCGGAGCATTGAAACCTGGTCAAACGTTGTCGGAATGACCTGAAATTCGACGTGCAGCCTTTTGGAAGCATGTTGAAGCCACTCATGCACTTGGTTTGATGAGCGAAGGCTTCGGTGGTTCCTGCCGCCGGGAGGCTTGATTTTGCTGCTCGAGCGTTGATGGAGGGTCAAACGTTGTCGGTTTGACTTGAAATTTGGCATGGAGCCCTTTTGGGACATGCTGGAGTCATCTGTAGGCTCTGATCGAAGTTTTGACGTCTTCGATGATGTCGCCGCCGGGAGCTCCCGTTTAGCTGTCGGAGAAGTGAAGTTAGGCCAAATGTTGTCGAAATGGCCCGAAACTTCATGTGTACTCTTCTCTTGGCTATCTTGAAGGATCTTGCAGTTTTTGTTTGATTCTGACAAGATTTGAATTTTTGGTGAAGTTGCATTGCCTATTTATGGCAGGTTGCGACTTCATGCAGCTTTCTTGATTTGAAGAGGCAAAGTGACATTTTTGGTGTCAACAGCCGATGAAGGTAGTGGGCATTTAATCACCTTTATGCTTCATGATGATGGGAGTTTCATGGGTTTAATGCCATATTGCTTGGATTTGTAACTCTCAAATGCTTGAATCTGATTGGGTCGTCCAAAATAATGAGTTAATGACTGCATTAAGTTGTCATAAACGGGTCAATTAACGTCATTAAGTGGTCGCCAAGACATGTGAAGAGTTGCAGGCCGCGCTGCGCCTTTTGAGATTCTTCTTGCGATCATCACAGGTGGATCCACGCATTGTTTGATGTCGGATTGCGATGCAATTTCAGACATTAGTGGATGTTGGTGGGCCGGTGACATCTGTCTTGTCGATTTCACGATCGGTCCGACAGAAAGTAGACTTTCTTGGTCAGCCAGTTGGCGATCCTGGAGCGATCGGTGATGGTTTTATGCTTTTGATGGCGGATCTGAGATGTAGACGAAGATTAGTGGTTTTCAAGCACCAAAATTTGGATTTTCCGAAAATCACAGAGGCCGGAACACCCGAAACGCGAAAAGATTGAAAAACGATCAATTTGGTGCAAAATCCGGCGACCCGGATTTGCAGGGTCGCCGAGCGACCATGCACCCAGGGTCGCCGGCAACCTTAGGGTTTTTTGCCCTTTGGTCGCCGAGCTTTGTTTTCGGTCGATTTTGCGTCTTTTTCTTTCCTTTTTTCTTCTGTATTTTTCTTGACATTTTTCCTCAATTATTGACTTCATTTTCTTGGAGAAAACTTGACGAGAACCAGTGCGAAATCGGAGCACAAAGTTTCCCATTTTTCGGGAAAGTCGAAGACTTTGTAGCCGATTTTCCGTCAAGAGTCGAAACTAGGTCAAACGATGTCGGAATGACCTGAAAATTGAGGTGAAGCTTCTTGAGCAGTGGATAGGACCAACCATGGGCTTTTATTTGAGTTTGAAGCCGTTTGGGGTCCCATCGATGCTTCACTTGATTTTGCTGCGGGGAAAATGCCGAGCTTTGATATGTGGTCAAACGATGTCCGATTGACCTGAAATTTGACAGGGAGCCTATTGGAGTCATTTTGAGACGTTCCATGGGCTCCGTTTTCGATGTCATGGTCCCGGGTTGCTCCGCCGCCGGTAGGCTTGATTTTCTCTCGGAGCATCGAAACCTGGTCAAACGTTGTCGGAATGACCTGAAATTCGACATGCAGCCTTTTAGAAGCATGTTGAAGCCACTCATGTACTTTGTTTCATGAGTGATGACTTCGGTGGTTGCCGCCGCCGGGAGGCTTGATTTTGCTACTGGAGCGTTGATGGATGGTCAAACATTGTCGGTTTGACTTGAAATTTGGCATGGAGCCCTTTGGAGACATTCTGGAGTCATCCGTAGGCTCTGATCAAAGTTTTGGCGTCTTTGATGATGTCGCCGCCGGGAGAGTTTGTTTAGCTATCGGAGCAGTGAAGTTGGGCCAAACGATGTCGGAATGGACCGAAACCTCAGGTGTACCCCTCTTTTAACTGTCTTGAAGGATCTTTCATTTTCTGTCTGATTCTGTTAAGATCTGATGCTTGAAGTAGCCTTGCCTGTTTTATAGCAGGATGCAGCTCCAGAAGCTTCTTGATGTTGAGGAGACATAGTGACTTTTTTGGTGTCAACATCCGGGATCCACATTCATCTTGTGACTCATGACTTCAGGGTCGATGCCGGGCATTTCGTAGGGGGTCCAAGCGAAGACTTCCTTGTTTTGCAATAGGAAGTCGAGCAGCTCGGACCTTTCAGCTCCTGCAGGCTGACTTCCGAGCAGGAAGTACCTCTCTGGATCGTTGGGATCGATCCTGACTTCGGTGAGGTCCTCTACACTCTTCTGCTCGGGCGCTCGGCCGACAGCTTCGAGCTCGGCCATGTGGACTCGTTGCGGCTCTGGTTCGCCGGGGACCACGGCCATCAAGCATTCTTTGGCCATCTGCTGGTCACCGTGGACTATGATCACCTTGAAGCTACCATCTCCGTTCTGTAACGGGAACTTGAGCCTCTGGTGATGGGTGGAGGGAACAACTTCCATGTTGTACAGCCAGGTCCTTCCCATGATGGCATTGTATGGGGATGGTGCATCCACCACCAGAAGTCTGCTGTCATGGAGGCTCCTCCCACTCCGACTTTGAGGGAGATCTTCCCTTTGGGGTACACAAACTTGGAGCTGAAACCCACCAGTGGGGTGCGGGCTTCCTGTAGGTCCTCCTCTTTCAGACCTAGTTTCTTGAAACAGTCGTAATAGAGGATTTCCGAGGAGCTTCCAGGGTCCACGGGGATCCTTTTGGCATTAAAGTTCCCCAACCTTAGAGTCAAGAGCAGGGGATCATAATGGGGTAGCTGGACCCCGTCCAAGTCTTCGTCAGAGAACCAAATCTTTGGTCTCTCTTTCCTTGCCTTCTTTGCTGAGGGACCGAGCTTAGCCGTCATCACCTGTTTGCCGTGCTGGACCCTCCTGCCTTAGTACGAGCCTGGCTACTGCCCTTAGGGGCTGAAGCTAGGTGGATGACGTTGATGGTCCCTTCTGGCTCGTCGCTGTCCCGATCATTGGGCTGGCGTTGTTGAGCGCGGTTTACTCTATTCTCCTCCTTAACGAGGTCCTTCAGGTGCCCGTCCTTCACGAGCCTTTCGAGGTGTGCCTTGAAGGCGTGGTAGTCCTCGATTCTGTGCGCATTCTGTTTATGGTAGCCACAGAACATGCACTAATCTCGGGAGGAGGCATCGCCTTTCATAGGCTGGGGCCATTTGAAGAAGGGTTGCGTCTGGATCTTGCCGAGGAGCTTGTAAATAGGCTCCTTGAAGATGGTATTGACGGCCTTGTAAGAGGCACCACTTGACTTCGACTTCGCGCTGCCTCCCGAGGTGGGAGCAAAGCGTGGTGCCGAGCCATATGGTTCTCTGTTTCGGTCCGCCTCCCTCTTGGCCAACTTCTTTTCCTTCTTGGAGGGTTGGTCCTCCTGCCAGAAATTATGGCTCTCTTGAGCTCGGGCCTCGTCTTCTTCTTGCTCGACGAACTGATTCACCCGGGCCACCGAGACCACGGGGAACCGCATCAGGTCCCTCCGAAGCTCGTTGCCTGGCAACAGGGCTTGTTGGAAGGACTTGATGGCTACTTCGTCATTGGCGTCCTCGATCTGGCTGTAAATGGTCCAGAACCTCTTGGCGAACCGAGTGATATTTTCGGCTAGCCTCATTCCGATGGCCATCAGGTCGGAGTCCGTCTTCGGGATGACCTGGTGCGCTTGGAACTTCTCGACGAAGGAGTTTCGGAGCTGCTGCCAGCTCGAAATCGATCCCTCGGAGAGTGCGCAGAACCACCGAAGTGGGAGGTCACCTAGACTGGAGAAGAAGACGTTGCAGTGCAGGTTGCCGTCGCCGCCATACACCGACATTTTCTGGTTGAAGTGTCGGAGGTGTGATTCGGGGTCCGAGGTCCCGTCATAGAGGTTGAACCTCGGGACGCTGAACCTTTTAGGGAGGACGTGTTCTCTGATCTCCCGAGAAAACGGAGACGTGCCATGATTATCACTGTCTTTGGTAGCCAGCCGACCTCGGGTGAGGCCAGTAAACTCCATATTCCGCTGCACATCCTGCTTGATTTGCTAATTGATCCAATCCGTTATGTCGAGGTCGGCTTCTTGTCTCCTCGGCCTCTGGCGTTGCTGCTGATGGTCAGCGCTGGCGTGGGTACTGCTCGAGCCTTCGTCACGGGCTCGGTCGCGCTTCTTATTGTTCAGAACTTGCCTCAAGTCCACACGAGCTTTACGAACCTTCCGGGCTTGCTGTTGTGCTGGAGGCACGAGTGAAGTCCTGGCCGGGGCCTTCTCTCTCCCTCCAAGCTGCCGTTGGAGCTGGAGGATCTGGACTCTTTGCTCTTCAATGATGAGGTTTTGAGCCCTGATTACTTCGATGTGTGCCTCGTTGTCCCCCTCCAGGACCATGTCGTCGTCGTCAAGGTGCACGTGGTCCTCCTCCACGTGGTCCTGGTGACGAGGCAGGCGTGATCTGTACAGCACTGGGGTCTTGCCTTGTCAGGAACATTCTTGAGGAGGAACATTCCTGCGGGGCTGCTCCAATAAGATGACGTCCTGACGAGGACGCTTCGCCTGGGAGGTATTCGGCCGAACTCATTCCAGAACGGGGCCGTGACGAGGAGATGCTGTTGCACCTCTCGACGAGGAATGCGTCTGGGTGATAGGCGATCCCATGCTTCTCATGCCAGGTTCTCTGCCGACCATCCTTTGTCGGGGGACCGACGGTGTCTGCCTAGCTGCTTCCGCCTGGTTTGTCACCAGTGGAGGCAGCATGATGGGCAGGAATGATTTTGGCGGTATGGACTTGGATGGTCCAACGCCCTTCCCCTTCCTAGTCTTTGGAGGCATGGCTTTTCAAGGTGAAAATGTAGTTTTTCAGATGGCTCCCCACAGACGGCACCAATTGTAAGTGCTTGAATATTATGGACTTGGTTTAGGCGATCATGAAGCTTTTAATGATGCTGCGTATCAAGTCTGAGAGCTGCGGGAGGTGTCAATCGATATCTTGAACCTGAAAGATGAACAAAGGTCAGGGCCCCGGGCTGCTATCAGCCAAAGGCACTCCGACGCCTGAGTTAGTGCAGCACTGAACTAGGGTGAAGTGAGGAAGAAGGTTCAGACAGAATGATATGTAAGTTATATCTTGCGTACCTGTGATGGGCTTACCATGCAGGTATATATAGAAGAGAGTGGAAGGTTCCATAGTGGAGGTAGGTGAGGATACTTGTCCCATCAGTCCATACCTAGGACCCTCGGTGGGGGTCGGTGAGGGTACTGTCCCATCGGATCTCTCCTCAAATCCCTCACATAAATGTGGATGTGATTAGCTGATAGGAAAGAGCTCTTATCGATGGCCGGCGGCCACCCTATCTGTCAGGGCTCTGTAATGTGGCTGTCTCATCTCATAATGGGGATTAGACGCTCAGTGTTCACCTCGGCCAAGAGACCGAACTAGAGAAGGCACTGAGGTTGGCCGGGCCTGAGGTCGGACACAGATGTCGAGACGCACGAGGCCGAGTCCGGAGGGAGGTGGTCGGTACTTTTACCGAGACCAATTACAGCTTGGTGCCAGTTGGCACACTGCTGTGCTGGATAGATGAAGAGGCATTTCCTGATTGGTCCTGTTATCGAAGTCAGGAGTAACCTCGGTTTCGGTAAAACACTCCACACAATAAGTACTACAAAATAAAAATAAAAAATATAATTTATTTGGCACACACTCTAATTTGAGGAGTCCAAAAAATTTTGTAGTTTCATATGCAAGATGAAAATAAATTTGGGGATCATGAGCAAATCTTTGAGCCATTAACAGAGGACAACTAATTAGATTCTGGTAATATTAAAAGGTTCTATGTTGTCCTATAGAACCATCAGTATTCATTATCATGCAATTAACAAAACTATAATATGCAAGCTTTACACACTTCCATGTATAGATCAATTGACTTGTACTGCTCATGTTTCTCTGTCTCGAGCCAATTTTCTATATTACATGATCTAGTATAAGCAAATTTTTGTCCCATGCCAAATGTACAGCTACTAGCATATTGAGAATACTTGTCATTTGATAGAGTTAACTTCAGACGTAAGTTTTAATAAATGTGCCAGAAATGAGAAGTCCTTCAGTATTTTTTTATTGAAAGTACATTTTATTATAGCTGCAAATGCTTGAAAGATGCATGGCAACTCGTGGAGTGTCAAGGATATTTCAAACCTAGGAAATATAAGTGCTCCATATAATTTCTTTTTTTTTTTTTGCTGAGTCCCTCCTGAATCTTAGAATAGAAAAAAACTATAACATGTGTGGCCTTTGCAGATACCATGGTTAGAATGATATCACTATGTCAGTGTAGTAGCAATTTCAGTTGTAGCAGTCACTCCGTCATACAATTAAGAACCAACTTGTGTAAATAATGGCTAATATTTTACAAATAGCAGTCATATTTACCTGAGACCTTGTTTAAATACAATAGTGAGAAAGGAATTGGTTTTTCTAAAGGCTTATAAGAAAAGTATCTCATTTATGTAAAATTAACAAGTTATTGACGAGTAATTATTTAATGTGTCTTGTGCTTGCCGTTTGAGTTTTTCATTTTCCTATCTCACATATCAAAACAGTTTCAATTTTACATTTTAAATGCTATGCACAAATTCATATTCCAAACATAGAGTGAGAACTATATATACAGTTCTACCATAAGGAAACACAAAACACGCACAACACGAAGGCTATTAATAGGCCTAACTTTGATCCAAATAGGAATGAGAAAGCAAAAATCAACTCTTCATCATTAGTTTCTTAACTCTAGTTGCACCCATTTTTTTTAGAATGAAGATTTTATTCCAACATTAAAAAAAATTGAAGAAGAAGACACAGTCAAACGATAATAATTTTAGTAGACAGTGCTCAGTTACATGTATGAAAACTATCACGACCTCGGACCGGGCCACAGACCTAATCCGGGATCTGGACTAATGATTTTGTGTCTTGCAATCTGATTGTCTTATTGAAGCAATCCATAACTGCTCTGTAGGTGGATAACCAATCCATTCCCAGTATCACATCAAAATCTTTCATCCCAAGGATGATCAAATCTGCAGATAGGATAAAACTTCCCACCTGCACTTTGCAAGCCGGATAATAGGACTCACACGGCACTGTCTTCCCTAAGGGAGTACTAACAAGCAAAATGCAATGCAATGGAGCTATGTCTCTCACTAAACATGCAGCAAATATAGGAGACACAAAAGAATGTGTGGAGCCAGAATCAAATAGGACTCTAGCAGGTACATCTGAGATAGAAAGTGTACCTTCCACCACTCCTCCTGCTTCCTTGCCTTCTTGCTGATCTAAGGCATAAAGCTTTCCATGTTGTTGAGGCCTTTGTTGCTGCCACTGCTGTCCATAATGTTGTTGTTGCCCTTGAGGTCTGTGCTATCCATACTGTTGGCCTTGTGGCCTCTGTTGTCCCTGGGGCCTCTGTTGCCCTCTATTCTGCGGTGGTGCTGGAAGTCTAAGCTGCTATGGTTGCTGCGGTGCCTGAGGCTGCTGCTGGGGTGCCTGCCTCAAAGGCCGTGCTACCACTGGTGGTTGAGAAGCTGCGTTCCTCACACCCTGCTCTTCTGCCTAAGGGCAATCTCTTCTCTGGTGGCCTATCAAACCGCACTCAAAGCAAGCCCCCGTCTTCCATCTGTAGTTCACAGTTAGATGCGTATCCTTGCCACAATGCTCACAATAAACCCTGCGTGCTTGATCAAACTTTGGCCTTTTGCGCTGTTGCTGGTACTGCTACTGTGAACGCTGCTGTTGCTGATACGCTTGTTGTGGACACGGCTGAAACTGCCCCAAACCTGAATTCCTAGCTTGCACTTGCACTTGCTGAAGCTGCTGTGCATATAGGGTCTTCTTCCGAATGGACTCCTCAGCCCAATATGCAGGCTTGAGGTTCTCCTCGTATGTAGCTAGGGTGATAGGTGTCACCTCCATCTGAATATCGGGCCTCAGCCCCCGAATGAACCTCATCACCTTGTCTACCTTGAGACGAACCAAAGTCGGTGCAAACCTAGATAGGTTGGTGAATCTCTGCTCATACTCTTGAACAGTGTCCTCTCCCTGAACCAAAGTCTCAAACTCAGCAAGCTTCTGGGCTTGGATGTGGGGTGGAATATACTTGGTACGAAATAGTGTCCGAAATGAAGTCCAAGCAGTGTCATCCTCTATCGTGTCATAATGTGTCTTGACCGATTTCCACCACATCTTTGCCACTCCTCGGAACATATAAGCTGCTAATTGAACCTGTTCCTTCACTGAGCACTGGAAGACCTGAAAGATCTTCTCCATCTGAACTACCCACTCGTCAACATCAAGGGGGTCCTCATTCCCATAGAACACCGGTGGGTTCCTCTTCTTAAACTTATCATATATGTCATTTAGATCTGTCACCCGAGCTGGCATGATGATCTGAGTTGCCGGAGCTGGCCTTTGCAAGAATTGTAGCATCTGATTCTGAAAGGTAGCCTGGTTTTCCCTCTGTTTGTTCTGATCTTCCCTTTGCTGGGCTTGATTCTGTACACGTGCCTCTTGGGAAGTCACAAATGCTTGCATCAGCTGATTGAATCTGGCTTCTACAGAATCATTAGCACTAGGATTGGCATTGTCGTTGCTTTGGTTGGAGCGAGTATATCCCCCAGCCATTCTGAAACATAAGAAACGTCAGTCCTATGGGACTCAATCTAGCATGCAAACTATACAATCTACAAAAGCTAAGATACCCAAAGAAAATCAATCCTCACACGTCTTAGGTTTCTACTTGTTTTTAATATAGAAACCAGTAACGCTCTGATACCAACTGTCACGCCCCAAAAGTGAAACCGGGGTTATGCGTGAAATTAGGGCCAATTAAAAATTTTCTAACATTAATCAAATGCAACCTGGCCCCAATCATGTCCCATCCGGATCGAAGACCGCTGTGAGGTGTAGACATTTCCTCAAATATATATAAATATCAATTAGCTGAAGCTTCATAAATGCAAGTGGTATCTTAAAGATGTATAGTTTAAGAGCAAATACTGAATATCATATATAGAGTTCAAGTTGAGACCATTAACGAAATATTAGTTATAATAAGAAGGCCACACTAAAACTGAGCCTAATCAAAATGATAATAAAACCAAAAGATGAAGCTAATCAGATATAACATGAAGGCTCTCATGTACGGGGTCGATATGGCTATACTATGCCGTCCGAACTGTACTCTAGGAAGTCATCAGGCTGATCTGCCTGAACCTCCTCCGTCGCCTCATCCTCCTCGGGGTAGAAAGGCTTGGTACCTATGCACCAAGAGTAGCATCATCATACACAACGGTCGGCAGGCGGATAGATATATAAATCACTAAAGACATACAGTACTAAAGAGAGTAAACGATAAACAAGATCATATGAAATGCATAGCAGTCTGATCATAAGAAACGCACTGCATTTGAATCATAAATAGACTATCAAAGTAGGCGATCCACATATGCTAATTACAACTTGATAGTGTCATTACCCTCCCTTACTCACATTGAGTTGTGGTGGAGATATCAATAAATTGGGATCAAAACCTGGTGTTCAATAACAATAACAATAACAATCATCTCTTGGCTCATGCGGCTCGGTCCTCATGGGCTCTAGCCCAATCTTGCCTCGAGGAATAAAAATTCAGTTCTCACACAGGTTGTGCCCCAGCTGTGTTGAACGTTAACAGCTGAGTGGTGCCTGACACAAGGAATCCTAAATAAACATCGGTGAGGGGCTAGTCTTTCTTGAGCGAACAAGATTCAACAACATTAGAGAAACTACTTTATTCCAATTCAAATCAAACTTCAAACAAACTTCAATAGTAGTTCTCTTTAACCCTTACAATCAAAGCCTCCTAGCCTCAACACTTCAATCAAACCTCAAAACAAATGGAACATCAAAACGGATCCTAAGTCCATCATCAAAGTTCTCAATGTGATCCACAAACAAAGTAAAGTAAACAGATCTATTGAGCATGTTCGTTACATGTAGATAGTACCAGACGGTACAATGTAGAATCAAAAGCGATAGACAATCCAATCCTAAGTCAATTGTTATTCCCAGAGTCTCGTACAACCCTACTCAGTCAACGAAAGGAATTAGGGTTCGCGATACCTGGACGAAACCTCTTCGTGCATAGATATATAGAGGGGTATCCCGTTGTCCCATTCCATTCAAGATTGAGATGGATTGAAAACCGAGAAAACGGAAATAACTACGAGGAATCATCTGCTCAAAACGCTCCTCGTACAAAGTCAAATGAGTCCAAAGAGGGTAGCCATGGTTCCACCTAAGTCCATCCAGTTCTAAGTCAAAGAGGCCCTTAAGCAAGTTCCCCAGTTCATTCGGTCGACATTAAACAGGGTCGGTCGACCTCCTTCATAGCCGGTCGACATCCGGTCGATCAGATACACAATCAGAGTTGAAACATAAATGGGAATTGGCTAAGTTGTCAGGCTTCAAGAAGCCTGACTAAATACCAGTGTTGTCAGTAAACCGGGTGACCCCACTCGGTCAACTGCGTGGCTTCAGAAAACAGAATGAAGCTTCTGTAACTGAACTGAGTTGGGGGAGAAACTCCATTTTCATCCACATCTGCAGACAAATAAAAGAATAGGGCCTAGCCCTCTCCACATACATCCATACCCCTCTCATCAAGTCCATCAACTAATTTATCCATCCAATTAAGATATAATTTCATTAAACAATTAAACATAGTTATCATGTTTTCCAAAATCAAAGGTATCAATTGAGCATATGGTCATCTAAATCATCATCAATTATCAAATTAAAAGAGAGACAAACATATCCAAGCATATATATAAATATCTACTTGCCTTTGGTTGAAAATCCACAAATCCTAGCCCAATGCCCAACAACCAAACCTAAGAAAATATTAGCAATATAAAAACTAAATTAAGACATAAACAAAAAGAAAGGAAGGCTCTAAGCTATCTTATCACACTATTATACCCAAAGTAAATTAACCCAACCTAAGGGAAAGAACAACTTACCAAATAGATGGGTGGATGGAGTGGTGCCTTGTAAATTGGAGATTGTTGAGCTTGTGGGGTCCACGCGGAGATGATAGTGATGATTGGAGGTTGTAGGGCCCACTTGATTTGGTGGCCCCCTTGATTAGTGGCCCACTAACAAGAAGAAGGAAGAAGACAGAATAAAGGAAAGAATGGAGAAAAAAGAGAAATAAAGAAATAGAGACAGAGAGAGAGAGTGTGTGTAGGAAAATGGTGAAATGGGTGAGGGGGGGGAAGTCAACGTGAGTTGACTGTGAGTGGAGAAAGAGAAATGAGATAGTGAGGTAGGTTGGATTGGAGAGATGAGTGAATTAGAGAGAGAGAAAGAGACGGTAAGAGAAAGAAATAAGAAAGAAAGTAAAACAGAGAGAATTGTCGCGACCCCGGACCGGGTTTAGGGTCCAAAACCGGGATCGGGACTAAGTAATAGTAAATGATAAAATATAATGATAAACGAGAATAGTAGTATGTTTAATGCCAATACGTACACGAATGATAAAAGGACACACATTACCCGTGTATGTGATTTCCCACAGGTGTCCGCGGTGAGGATATCACAGCAACATGAATATTTTGGTGTATTTGGGGAAGCGTATGGCAAATCAAGCATGTAATTCATTTCCATGATAATAAGACTGATTGCATTTGTATAACAAGTATCAGAATGAGCAATGTTCTACAGCAAAACCTAGAAGTATTGTTAAAGTTTAAACAAGAGATCAATTAGTTACATTTCCCAAAATTAGAGCCAACAAAAACCAATATATAAACAAAACAATGTCCACCAAAATAATAGTTTATAACACCCCCAATAGGTTACGCATCTCGGCTATCAGATGTTTAGACAACATCATCAGCACGCCACTCAACTAGCTGTTGCGGTTCTCCGACCGCCTCCTCTGGCTCCTCCTCGAGATAACCGACAACTGGACCTGAGTACCAAAGCAAAGGGTCAGACACGACGGTCTGGCAGGTGGGTGAAAAGATATGAAACATTTGATAATAAAGGCATTTACCTTGGAAAACATATAAACCTATTTAAAACATAACTTTCAAGAAATAACCAAGACATTCATTTAAAAACATATATGCAGTAATAAAACATGTTGCCACTAGCAAATAGAATAAAATCCGAAACCCCCTGCCTGTACACACTCCCAAGTCTATCTGTTTCATCCATCCATTCTTTTAGAATCGGCTGAGACATTCTGTAGGTAACACATCAAGTAAACACAAACAAGTAATTGTAACGGTCAATGTTATATATAATCATGCACTTTCAGTCATAACCATATAAAAAAGCCCAGGAAAAAAAACTATCTTTAAAAAAAAAAAAAAAAAAAAAAAAACCAACTTTCTCAGAGTTTCAACAGCCCATAGATCAAAACCATCAATCAAAAAGGAAAATAAAAACCAACCCATCCAAATATTCACCAAAACCAAAGAAAAAATGAAACAATAGCAAAGAAGACATGAATCAATAGTCATAACAATAATAACAATATCAGATCAACAGTTTGGAACTCAAAACCGGCTACATCAAGAACTTTTGGTTGTTTTTGACGGCTGATGGCCGATGCCTCTGAATCTTAGAAGGCCAAAATGTCTTTACCAATATATAAAATCGGGTGACAGAGACAGTTTAAATACACCTCCAAAATTTTAAAGAGGAAGTGTGCAGTGTGAGTATTCTTTTCAAATCGTTTCATGCTGTTTGAGCTGTGTGATTAAATGTGTTCTTTAATCATCTTAGATCGTCCATCTCTACGGTCTTTACATCAAATGCCTGACCCTACTCACATTAGCCATTTCATCTTAGGTCAGAGTTTCCACAGTGCAAAAGAAGTAAAACCCATATACTTCAATGATGGAGGGTTTACAGGTAGACAGTGAAATAAAGAATTGGGTCACATTTAATGGTTATATATCAGGCATTCGGATTTGTGACAATGTTCATTGAACCAAGGTACCCCACATGTAATCTTTAATTATGCAACTAACCTGAGGAAGATTGAGAGAAAAAAGTATTTTACATGTGGGAAGAGATCACCTTAAAGATTGAGAGCCAGGGCTGTAGTTGATGTATCAGGGTATGATTGGGACTTTGGAATTCAATTTAAAAAAAAAACATGAGGAATCAAAATACAATAAAAAAGGGCTATAAAATGAAGTAAAAATGAGATATAGACACATTAGATCAGCCATGAACCCCACTTGTAAGAATGGTATGTAAATTCACATATTTTCATGCATCAAAAATTAAAATACCCTAATACTGAATTCCAAAATTTTCTTAAACTGAATTCCAAAAATTTAACCATGTAAGTCTGACTTTCTAACAAAAAAAAAACCATGTAAGTATGACAAGTAATATAGGCATGGCAATGGCCAAAGACCCATGTCCCTGCATTCCATCTGACCCTTTCCCCTCCATCTTCACATCCACCATCTCAAACCATCAACCGAGTATGGTTTGTACCGATTGCAATTGGCCCATGGTGAAGAACAACATGTTCAAGTGTTGCATCAAGGACTGAGGTCTGATCAGCTTATTCTAAGATTTCTTTTAAGATCGAACAGAAAAACACAACCAAATCAATTCAGAATGCCATCCCTTTTTCTCTTTATTTGGTGTTCCTTGTTGGATTGGATTTGGAAAGAGAGGAGGAAGAAGATGTAAAAAACTTCTTTTTTTCTCCAAAGAGAGTCTATACCAACCTTCACCTATTTAAAGGAGGGTCGAGATTGTGCATCAAATCCCATATCCAATGTTTCATTTTGGGAGCAACCTTCACCTATTTAGAGGAGGGTCGAGATTGTGCATCAAATCCCATATCCAATGTTTCATTTTGGGAGCAACCTTTCCACCAAACGACTCCCTCATTATCCTAAGATTCCATAATGCAATCCAAACAATCCCCAATCTCCAAATCGTAGCTATTAGCTCCAATCGGTCAACATAAGAACACTCCCATTCCAAACCAAAAAAAAAAAAAGGGCCAAGTGTCGAAACAATTTTTTTTTCATTTTCTTGATCAAAGCTGTTAATATTTCGATATTCTTTGGAGCCTTAATCCATCTATTTGAGATTTACTTGAAATTCAAAGACTCACAATCTAACAGGTCTTTCCTCACTAGTGGATTATACAGCTCTCTATTGACCTCTTATTTTTCTAGGTCTTCGAATTTGTAATGCTTTAATGCTTTATACAAGGGTGTTAATGATCTTATGTGAACTATCTTTCATGGAATCTCTTGATTTTCTTTCTTGATCTTATGTGAATTATGAATTATCTCTCTTGATTAGTTCCTATATTAGAACCTAAGATTGTTAATTGTGTGAAGATTAGTTCTCTTAAGATCAAGAGAAGGTTTGTCTGAAAGAAAGTCATGCTTGAAAACAATTTCGGTTCTGCATTTTCATGTTTTTGATTGGAAGCCTTGTGCCTTTTCATACCATTATGTTTTTTTCTTCTTATTTTTCTGTTTATTTATTTTATTTTTCCTACTCTGTGTATTCATTGTTATCTATCTCAAGGGGCTTGAATTTACTTGGCTAGGCAATGTAATGGAGTGGCCCCCATGCAGAACACCAATTTCCACACAAGTATCCTTGTAGATGAAATTTGTGGGGCATGTGGAGCAGTGGTTTCATGTATGGTCAATGAAATTCACACTATTGTCTGGTCATTTTGCATTCTTTTCACAGTTGGCAAGGATCTCATGATCCAATTTGCAATGGTCAGAACTTAAAAGTTATCCTCCTCTTTGTGTACAGTGACAGTCTCACTCATCTTAGTGATTGCAATACATAAGAAATTATGGAGTGACTCAAACATAGGCCCTGGTTCAGTACTTCTCAATTCATCACACAGGGACCACTTTCCATTCTAGGGAGAAGAGTTCCAATGCAGAAAGGAAAAGGGAGGAGAGAAGCAAGAGATAGAAGTAGGAAATGTTCTTCCATGAAAGAAGAGTGATCATGTTGGATGGAAGAGGTGTTGACTAAAATCATCGATTCTTGTGAAAACTCTTTCTTAAGCATGGCTCCTTACAAAGTAGGACAGCCGCCTGACCAGCTATAATTCTTTACTCTTGCAAATGCTTAAACAAAATACTCCCCTATTTTGCAATGTGACATACTGACATTCTAAAATATATGGAAAGATCGAAAGAAAAAGAAAGAAAAATGATAGGGGTACATGCTTGAAGAAGAAAATATATAATTAACATGAATACTCTTGTAACAAAATTCTTATAGCAGACTCCAACATAGTTGGGACACAGCTTTGGGACACAACATCCATCCCACCAAATTTTTTTTTCATTTTCTTGATATTTCACAGAGCAATCCAAACCGGCCACGAGAGGGTGTGGGGTTCTCACCTGGATTGGGAAGGGATTATCCTCGCTGGAGGGTGTCTGCGAGCTGCTGCGGAAACACCAAGTTATCCTCGCTGGAGGCGGCCTCGCCGTCGGTCTCAGAGGAGTAGTTGTCCTCGGCCCGCTGAGGGCACAGTGCAGAGAGAGAGAGAGAGAGAGAGGGAGAGAGAGAGAGGAAGAGAGAGAGAGAACCGACGTACGAGAAGGAGAGGGAGATGTTAAAAGGCCTTTAACAGGGCGCGGGAGCAGGATGTGAGCGCGGGAAAAAAAAGGGGGGAAGGGAAGAAAAAAAGTGGGTTTCGGGCGGAGTTTTTTAGAGGATAAGGACCAAGAGGAGGTCCTATATCCAATGAAAAACCGAGTAAACGGGCTGAAAAACCGCGTTTAGGCCATGTTGTAGAAGGAGGGGACCTTGGGAGGGTGGCCCCCCAAGGGACTTTGATCACCTTGTAGTGCTTTTGGCGGAAAAGCAGCAGGACTTCGTCAAGATTTCTTCGGAGGAATGCAAGTGTGCAGACCAGTGGAAAGTTGAAAAAAAGATCAAAGGTTGCAAAGTTGTCAAAGTTGTTTCTCTCTTTGGAATGGACCTCCTTTTATAGGCTTTTGGTAGCCATGAGGTGGTTTATGGGCATTGATGGCCATGATGAGAGAAATGATGGTATTGATGAGAGGAGTTACAAGTTTTATTTCTTGATTTTGTAACTCCTTTTTCTTGGCCTGTGTTTGGCCAATGAAGGATAATGGGCATTTAATCGCCCTTAATCTTCATGATGGGAGTTTCATGGGTTTAATGCCATGATTGCTTGGATTTATAACTTCCATATGCTTGAATCTGATTAGGCCGTCCAAAATAATGAGTTAATGACCGCATTAAGTTGTCATAAACGGGTCAATTAACGACATTAAGTGGTCGCCAGGGCATGTGAAGAGTCGCGGGCCGCGCTGCGTCTTTTGAAATTCTTTTTGCGATCATCACAGGTGGATCCACACACTGGTTGATGTCAGATTGCAATGCAATTTCAGACATTGATTGATGTTGGTGAGCCGGTGACATCTGTCTTGTCGATTTCAAGATCTGTCGAGCAGAAAGTGTACTTTCTTGGTCAGCCGGCTGGCGATCTTGGAGCGATCAGTGATGATTTCATGCTTTTGATGGCGGATCCGAGATGTCGGTGAAGATCAGTGGTTTTCATGCATCAAAAATTGGATTTTTAGAAAATCACAGAGGCAGGAACACTTGTAACGCAAAAAGGATCGGAAAACGGGTCCTTCGGCGAGAAATCCGGCGACCCGGATTTGCCGGGTCACCGGCGACCATGCACCCAGGGTCGCCGAGTTTCGTTTTCAGCCGTTTTTCCTTCTTTTTTGTTCCTTTTTTCTTTTTTATTTTTTCTAACATCTTTCCTCAATTATTGACTTGATTTTTTTGGAGAAAACTTGACGAGAACCCGCACAAAACCGGAGCAGAAAGTTTCCCATTTTTCGGGAAAGCCGAAGACTTTGTAGCCGATTTTCCGTCAAGAGTCGAAACTAGGTCAAACGATGTCGGAATGACCTGAAAATTGAGGTGAAACTTCTTGAGCAGTGGATAAGACCAACCTTGGGCTTTTATTTGAGTTTTGAAGCTGTTTGGGGTCCCATCGATGCTTGACTTGACTTTGCTGTGGGGAAAATGCTGAGCTTTGATATATGGTTAAACGATGTCCGATTGACCTAAAATTTGACGGGGAGCCTATTGGAGTCATTTTGAGATGATCCATTAGCTCCAATTTGGATGTCATGGTCCCGGGGTGCTCCGCCGCCGGTAGGCTTGATTTTCTTTCAGAGCATCGAAACCTGGTCAAACGTTGTCGGAATGACCTGAAATTTGACGTGCAACCCTTTGGAAGCATGTTGAAGCCACTCATGCGTTTTGTTTGATGAGTGATGGCTTCAGTGGTTCCCGCCTCCAGGAGGCTTGATTTTGCTGCTCGAGCGTTAATGGAGGGTCAAACGTTGTCGATTTGATTTGAAATTTGGCATGGGGCCCTTTAGAGGTATTTTGGAACCATCCGTAGGCTCTGATCGAAGTTTTGGTGTCTTCGATGATATTGTTTAGCTGTCGGAGAAGTGAAGTTAGGCCAAACGATGTCAGAATGACCCGAAATCTCAGGTGTACCCCTCTTTTGGCTGTTTTGAAGGATATTGCAGTTTTTGTTTGATTCTGATAAGATCTGATGCTTGAAGTAGATTTGCCTGTTTTGTAGCAGGATGCAGCTTCATGTGGCTTCTTGATGTTGAGGAGACATAGTGACTTTTTTGGTGTCAACAAAATGCCCCCTCGAGGTACAGCAACGAGTAACTTTTTGGAGTCGATGTGCCTCGAAGAGAAACTTGAAGGAGAGCTTTTGACTTGACCAAGAGTCTTGAGCATTTTTTTTTCTTTTTTTTTCGAATAGCCTTTTGAGTTTCCGGGGGAATTTTATGGTAGTGGGAAGGATCACGTACCATCTCAAGGCAAAGTTTTGAGAATTACATGGGGTATTTGGATTTTGGGATTTTGATTTTGGTTTTTGACCTTGTGACCTAACAAGCTGTATGTGGCAGGTTAGGGGGTCGGGGTTTGATTTTTTATTTTGACCTTGTGACCCAACAAGCTGTATGTGGCAAGTTGGGGGTCAGATTTGGTTTTTTGGTTTTGGTTTTGGTTTGGTTTGGATTTTGATTTTGGTTTTGGTCTTGTGACCTAACAAGCTGTATGTGGCGAGTTAGGGGACCAAGGTTTGGTTTGTTGTACAATGTCAATTTCAAGATTTTGGCTTAATTTGGTTCATGAGGTTGGATGGTTTGGTTTTTGGAAACTCATGAGGCTTATTTCTTCCCCTTTTATTATTTGAATGGTCCCATCAACTCAAAAGAGGCATGGGACTTTTTTGGTCTTGGTAGGAGGAATATTTTGACTAAAAGCCACTTTTAGTGCCTAGGTGGTCAAACCTGGCTCATATGGGCTAACCCATGGGACCTTAGGCTTTGGAGATGACCTGGATCTCATATGGTGTCATTTTTGTAGAGAATATCTAAAAATATCTCTTTTGTGTAGAGAATATCTAAAAATATCCTTACTTGGGGAGAATTTCCCAAGTTTCCTTCTTTTTTGGAGAGATTTTCTCAAAATATCTTTCTTTTGGGAAAGTAGCTAAATTTTAGCAATTACCTCTTTTCTTTTCTCCTTGTTTCCTCTTTTGATTTGCTTTCTTCTATAAAAGCAAGAAGGGTTGGATCTTTTGCTCCATTGCTTTCTTTGTTTGCAAGAGTCTCCAAGGGTGCTCCAAGATCCAGAAGTGCTTTTTCTTCTCCAAGGAACTCCAACCTTTTTCTTCTTCTTCTCCATCAATGGCTTTAAGTATGTTTTCTTCTTCCACAAGAAGCTCCATTGTAGAAGTAGTAGTTTCTTTCTTTGCTTTCTTTTTCTTCTTCTCTTCTTTCTTTTTTTTTTTTCTCTTTTCCAAGCACGTTTTTTCTTTCTTTGTTTTTTTTTATGTGCTCTTTTTTTCTTTTGCTCACGGTTTTCTTTTTTTTTTTTTTTACCATGTTTTTTCTTTCTTTTTTTTTCACCGTGTTTCTCTCTTTTTTTTTCACGGTTTTTTTTTTCACCATGGTTTCCTTTTTCTTTTTTCCACGGTTTTTTTTCTTCTTTTTTTTTTTTCACACGGTGATGATTTTTTTTCACCATTTTTTTTTCTCTTCTTTTTTTTTCACCGTTTTTTTTTCTTGGCTGTATGATCAGGTCCACGGCCTGTGGGCCCAAATTTAATTTTTTTTTTTTTGCTGAGATTTCTTTCTCTTTCTTTCTTTTTCTTTCCTTTTTTGTTTTCTCACCATAATAATGAGGTTATGCAATTTCAATATGTTCATGCATTTTTTTTTGTTTGATGCATCAAGATAGAAGGCTAGAGTCTCTAGGTCAAGCCAACATGATTTTTGACTTGGACAAAGTTTGATTGGTTTTGACCAAATTGGGTTGGAATTGGTCAAACTTTGGTCAAGGTTTTCCTAGCATCTAATGCATGATGATGTTCATTGATGCATGATTTTTGGTAAATGGACTTGGAAGCATGATGATGCTTACCTGAAAATCTTTTGTAAGTATTGGGATTTTGAGCTCGCAGCGATGTTGAGCTCTTTCTCGGTCTTGCTGGATTTTAAGGAACTTTGCAATTTTTGGATTTTGGAGCTCGCAACATTGTTGAGCACTTTTCCAAATTTTGAGAAAATTTGATGAGATTGGCTCGTTCTCGCAGCAATGTTGAGTTCGAACCTTCTTTGAGAATTTTCAACTGACTATGAGCTCGCAGTGATGTTGAGCTCATCTTCAGGCTTCCTGTCTTTTTCGGGGTGTTTCCCTTTTCTTCAGAATTTCCCTGGAACCAAGTCAAAATTTCGCTAAAAATTTTTTCATAGCAAAATTTTGTCATTTTGATGATGATTGATCTTTGCTTTTCCTTCCTTTGTAGGTAGTTCTTCTAGAACGAAGAAGGGTAAAGATCCTGTTACTGACGCACCTCATCGGTTTGCCAGATCTTCTAATGCGGCCGTTCAGCAGGCTTGGGAGAAGGTCCAGTTTGTCGAGAAGAACGTGGAAGAGTGTGATTCCCTCAATCGTGATGAGATGAGACAGCGATTGATCGCTCTCAAAGATAAGGAATTCTATAAGATCATGGTAAGCAGCCGTCCTTGGGTTACGGACGATCAGAGCATTGTGCCCAAGCTTACCTTCTTCTTCGGTGATGCAGTCCCCGATGACTTGACATACCAAAGAAGATGTTTTCAGTTCTCTTACACAGCAGATGGTGAGGAGAGAAGTATTTCTACCTGGTCGACCTTCGATCGGACCATCTCGTTCATGAGCCTTTCTCCTACATGCCTTAAGAGGGAAGATCCTTCGAGCTGGGTGAAGAGGACTAGTGTGATCAAGACCGGGGTTTTTGTTGGAAGATCTTCCGGTTTTGCAGAGAAGTCGCCTGTTCGTATGGACATGTTGATGTCAGCCAGTGGCTACCAAGGTTCTGATCATCCGTCGATCGATTTGAGACTGGTGGGCCTTGGCATTTTTCGGGGTGACGGCAGCAATTGGGTGAAGCCTTTTCGACTTCGTGGCCGTTTTAGTGCTGACTCGAGCTGGGAATCATGGACTGATCACACCCTGAAGATTGGCGAGGCCGTTCTGCGGGAGGCCGAGATTTTTGATGCGGTTTGCACTTTTCGGCAAATCGTCGTTTTCTCCAATGAGGCTTTCATGGCCATGCTGGAGTCATTCCTTCCACAAACATACACCTTCACTGTGACGAATGGTGAGATTGGTTTTTCTTTGAAGGAATTGAGCGCCATCACCGGTTGCCTTTCCTCGGCAAACTCTAGGAGGAGTTTATGCCTATTGACAGCGTCCTTGAGGAGCAGTCTGAGGAGTTTAGGTTTGTATACTTTCAGCTCGTCGCCTTCTATGATTTTTTGAAGGAGAAGGAGGGCTCGAAAGTTAGATGCAGAAATTGGAGGAGTTACAGCTCCAACTTTTTTGACAGCGGGGAGTCTTCTGATGGCATGGCCCAGGATGCTAGGGCTAAAGCATCAAGGTTGAAGAAGATTGCCGCTATACGAGAAGATTTAAAGAAGTTCTTCGCAAGCACAGATGCCATTTGTTCCGACATTGCATTGGGGAGAGATCTCGCTATTTACCTCACTTATTGGCTGGGTGAGGCTGTTTTTGCTGGAGGAGATGGAACGCACATCAGGTCGCACTGTATTTTTCCGGCTTGTCAGATGGCGTTTGGAGAGCGGCTGGCTTGGGTACCCGCTCTTTACTCCTACTTGTGTACCGAACTGCAGGCTGCTGCTTTCTTGGTTCGGCTTCGGCTCCTTATGAACAGGGTATTTTCTGCCCACATCTTCTATTCGTGGTATGTATACCACTGCCCTAGCTTCCATCGGCTGGGAGTTGCCCAGGACGAAGATCCCTTTATGATTCGTTTGGCTAGAGTGACAGCCGTTTCCGAATCTGTTTTGTCTGCCCGTCTAAGGATCCGACGATTTAGGGATGTCGAGATTGGGCAGTCTTCAATGAAGCTTTCTCCGGGTTTGCGGAAGAAGGCTTTCGACTTTGGTGTTTCTCGTGATTCAACCAGGGTAGGGTCGGGAAGACACTATGCTTTGACAAACACGGAGAAGAGATGGCTTTTCAACATACGAGTTGGTACGATGGTGTACCGTGGACATCTTTTTGTGGATATCCAGCTGTATGTCCCTTCGCGTTTTCCATTACAACTTGGCTTCTCTCAAGGCGTTGTTAGAGCGCCTTTGAGCATGGTGAAGCGTTTTGGAGGTCTGCAGGATGGGAGGAATGATTTCCTATCCTGAGCTGCCCACCTTCCAGACTTCTGGCTTCACAAAATGGTTCGTGGAGAACTTCTCAGTGTACCGGGGGCTTTCCAAGAAGGAGCTCGATGTCAAGCAGTCTCCTGGGAAGGGTCTTGGTAGATCAGTGTCCGTCGGGAGGAAGTTTTGGCCTTCCTTTCTGGAGAGAAGCATAAGATAGGCTTTCTCAACGAACAAGATATCATCAGATCAGGAGCTGTACAAGAGATTTCTGGTGAGGTCTTGAGACAGCTGGAAGAGGAGGAGGCCGAGATCGATGCTTGGATGCAACCAGGGTGCACGAAGGCTTCCATGGAGTCTACCGAGAAAAGTAGGACATCCAGTGAGGACTCCAGTGAGAGGCCTAATGGTGATAGTTGGGCAGGATCGTCGAGCAGATTGACCCGCCGAAGCAAGAGGAATAGAGGACATGTCGCGACCCCGGACCGGGATCCGGGCCCGCGACTGTGCCGCGGCGGCATGATCAACGGACAAACAAAGCACGCCGCCGCCGCTGTGTTCTATTTTTGTTGTTATTTTCCCACAGGTTTCCGCGGTGAGGATCCCACGACACGGGTCGAGCTCACACGAATGGATATGCGGAAGCGTGTAGCAAAACGATTCATACAAATCTTAAATGATAAGATACAAGAGAAATATTTAACATCGAGACAAGGTATCAAAAGAGAATGTCAAAATAGCATTCCTATCATGATTAAGTTTCAACATTTAGACAAAGTATTTTACTTCCAATTACAAAACCCTGAGAGGCCAACAGAGGCCAATACAACAAATTGGAACCCAAAAGAATAACCCAACAGAACCAGCTAGGTGAACGAGAATCAAGATCCCGACCGGCGTCTAAATGACGTCGTTGGGCTGCCACTCGAGTGCTGGGGGTGGCTCAACAGCCGCCTCCGAGTACTCCTCGTCACGGGCGAAGCCGCCGGCACCTGGACACCAAAATACAAGCATCAAACACGACGGTTTGGCAAATAAACAATTTAGACATGAATAGTTGAAATAATGCTAAAACAGTTCAAAGTTTAAATACACGTTTCAATGCTTACGAAACTAGCACGAATACATATAATATCATGAAAAGATGAATCCACATAGAGCTCATCCTTTCTCTGTCATACATGATGACAAGAGCAAGCACGCACGATAAGCACGACACGAAACACGATCCCACGCCACACAAGGTAGACGGGGTATCCGGCCGCGGAACCAGACCACGAACATGCACGATGTGTAATAAAATACACGACTAGTCTGCAGACAGTCCACGAGTTTAAGGACCCCCAAGTAGTGGATCAAGCTAAAAGGGCGGTCCAAGCTCAGTGAAATTCACTTATATCATGAATGCACAAAACACGGCAATACACGATCGAAAACATGACAAATCAAGAGGGAAATCATTTAACGAGCACGACGTGACAAGACTAGCAAAATAGCATAGTATTAATGCTTACGAACTTAAGAAATGATTCCCTTTTTATTCTTGAAACACATCTTGAAACAAACTTGCACTTGGAAATCAAACGAGAACACGATGATGCATGAAGCATCAAGACGAGAGTTCAAACGTAAATTCATCAAGCATAGGCTAAGACCACATCTTTGACCCTTGTGGAATTGAAAACCAAATGTCGAAATTCAATAAGACTTGGTGTCCCCGAAGGTATATTACATTTTGGGAATTTCAAGTGCACAAGGTCAATAAAAAGGGTCTAAGACCAAGTCTAGTTTTCATTCCAGCAAAATCCTTCAAAACAATACATCTTGGTGTGGTTTAAGCTTCTCTACCGGTAGAAATTCCGGTTGAAGCGTCTCTACCGTTAGTACTACCGGTAGAACCACCTCTACCGGTAGAACTTCCGGTTGGAGCACTTTTACCGGTAGAACTTCCGGTAGAACTCATGCTCCTCAACTTTGCTCACTCTCTGCCGAAATCTGGGCTATTTCTACCGGTAGAACTTCCGGTAGAACTTGGGGTTTTTAATTTCCTCAACTCTCTGTCAAATTTTGGACCCTTTCTACCGGTAGAACTTCCGGTTGAAATACCTCTACCGGTAGAACTTCGGAAATTCGATTCTTTTTTCACACTTCATTCACTTCTTCACTTCCACATTTTTACCACCTGCACTCCCCAAGCCTACATGCTTTCCAAGGGATGATTTCCACACAAAATCCATTCACATTTCATTTAAAACATCAAAATCACAAACCCATTTACATTCAAAGCATATATCTAATAACTTGCAAATCATTCCATAGAAAACATGCTTCCATTGAAGATAAAACCTCTAGATTTGATAGAGAAATTAGTGCTCTTGCTTAGCAAGATTAAAACAAGCTAAAAGAGATTAATAACATGCAAGAACAATAAGCTTGATGATGAATAACATTTCCAAAGGTAAAATGCCCTAAAACTTGCAATGTACTAGGAAGAACTAAAATGTTTACTTGCCTCTAACCCAAGCCAAGCTTCACAAACTCAACAAGAAAGGGGTGCTCCACGAGATCTACACAAAACCCCCAAAATGGAGCATACAAAAATCAACATTTGGCCATCACAAATCCCCATTTCGAAAATGGGTTTGAAAACCATGAAAACAAGCTCTAGGTGAGCTAGAGAACATCAAATGACAAGAATGGAGAAAGACACCAACCTCGAGCTAGCCAAACAAGAAGAATAGGGCTTGAAGATGATGAATAGTGGGGAGGTTTGGCTCCCAAAAACGTCCAGCTGTAGCTTGAGAAGAGAGGAAGAGGATGGTGGTCTTGGATCTTGATTCGGAACACTATGGCTAGATCATTTCCAAGGGAGAAGACCAAAGAGGAAGGCTCTCCACTCACTTGCTCTAGGGCAAACCGTTGCAGGAATTGGAAAAAAAGAAAATGAAGGAGAAGAAGAGTATATATAGTGTCTGGAAGTGGGTCCCCTAAGCAGTGAAACTTGAAATACTTAGAACATGGTCTTGTGGACCCCGGATGGAATCGACGAAGAAGAACAAAACGATCGTCGAAAAATCTAGTTTCGGAAAAGTATTATTTTGACATAGTTTCACGACTTCGAAAAGTGTGCCCAGATTTAACATGCAAAGACAGATTTACCCTTATTGGGCCAAAACTTGGGTTTCTGGGCCTCAAATGCATGCCGGTTAAAAACGAAAGTTGCCATAAATCATAAAAATCATTCAAGAGAAACAAAAATCACATCCACATCAAAGGTCTAGAACAAAACCTCCTTCTTACACGTGTACTCAGGGCGTCCCTGAGCATGTCTGACTCATACTAAACGTCCTCAAAATCCCCAAAACTATAATCCAGACTAAGTCTAATCACATTCTAACCCAACTAGTACTAAGACTCACTTAAGACTAAACGTTCACTTAATTAGTACTAATCGAGTTGGTCTGGGTCGGGGTCTAACAGGACAGCGCTGTAACATGAGACGGCACGATAGTCCTTCTGATCTTGAAGTTCATCTCACCATTGCTGAGGAGGTGTCTGAGGATGCTGACGAGCCTCCAGAGAAGAGAAGCAGATAAGAGGAGATAGCTGGTATGATCCTCTTTCTTTCTTTTGCTACTTCTTTTCTTTTAAGAGAGATTTTTGTTTTGATCTGCTGCTTTCTTTCTTTTGGCAGAGGACGATGACCTGGTGATGCCCGAGGTTCCTGCCGATGAGGAGACGACGGATCCAATCATGGCATCTGAGGAAAAGCCCAGAGACTCTGGAGTGGTTCCAGAACCTTCTCCTGGTATGATTGCTTTGGCTTTTTCTTCTTCTTTTTGTTTATGTTGTCATTTGCTAATATATAGCTTTTGTTTTCTTGTTAGTTGACTTGCCAGAGGATTCTGACGATTTCGAGCCATCCATAGACGCAACCTTTGACGATGCTTCGGATGAGCTCAGAGAGGCAGAGAGTACCCCGCCGGTCGTCGAAGAAGGTATTTTGTAATAATAATCTTGATATATATTTCAAGATCATATTCATACCTTTTTGTCTTTTCCTTGACAGATTGTAAAGCAACAGGTGAAGTTCCTCCGTCTTCCTTAGAGCCAGAACAGGGGATACCTGCAGCCGATCCAGGAGTAGGGGCTTCTTCTACTTTCAACGAGTCAGCTTCTTCGGCTGGAAAGAGTTTATTGATTACTCTTCCAACGGAGCATGACATGGGAGTCGGGCACCGGAGCATGGCGAATCCTCATCTGCGCCGCACCTTAAGTATGCAAAGAAGGTGTTGAAGACTGTTTTGAGCTCATGGGTTGAGACTCTCTCTTCAAGTCACTTGGAAGCTGGGTTTAGCATAATCAAGCATGTACAAGACATTCTTGCTGATAGCGAAGAAGTCGGTCTGGACATTGCAAGCGCCAAAGATTTTGTTGATGAAGTCATTGCTTTGGGGAACAAGTGGACTGAGACCAAGAGTTTCCCAGATGGTGACTTCTTTGATGAAATGTTTACGAAGCCTTCCAGCAAAGTCAAAGCTGAGTTGACTGAGATCACGAAGACTCGGAAGCAATTCGTTTGGGAGAGGAACGTTACCGAGTTGACCATCATGGGGCTGAAGCAAGACTTGGACCACCTTGATAAGGAGGTTGTCGAGGCTAGGCAGCGTCTGGAGCTTTTGGAGGAAGAAGCTGCTGCCAAATGGAGCGCCATTGTGGAGGCTCGTGACAAGGAGGGGACTCTCATTTGCCAAGTTGAGGAAGCTGAAAGCAATTTCCGGAGGAAGACTCAGGAGTATGAGCAGTGGCGGTCCTCTGGGAAGAACTTTCGCGTGCTGCAGATGGGTCGTGGCGTTCGGCCGCATTTTATGGGAATATTCTGAAGAAGCGTGGCCTAAAAACTTTGGAAGCTAAGGCCAAGGGTCTGCTTGAGGAGTTGAACCTTTGGTTGAAAACCATGCTAGATTGAGCTCCTGAGTTGTACCAAACTCTTTTTTTTTCTTTCTCTTTTTAGTACCTCCATGTATGAACATTTTTGGTACTATATTTTTTGTATCCCCTTCTTTCCACTTAAATCATTTTTTAATGAAAACAAATTTGAGCAAAAGCTGATGGGAATGTTTGTTTGAGAATTTGATCAAAAGGTTTTCATTTTATGAAAATCTTTTGTCAAATGGTTGTTTTGGGCATGAAAGCCAGATTTTGTGGCGAAAGCCTGGTTTTTTATGGCTTGAAAACCGAATTTTAGATGGCGTGGAAGCCTAATTTTGTTTTGTGGCATGGAAGCCAAATTTGTTTTGTGACATGGGAGCCAAAAATTTTGTTTGTGGCAATGGAGCCAAAGTTTTTTTTTTCTTTGTTTATGGCATGAGAGCCAAAGTTTTTGGTTTGTGGCATGGGAGCCAAAGCTTTTTTTTTGTTGTTGTTTGTGGCATGGGAGCCGATTTTTTAAGATGGCGTGAAAGCCGAACTTCGAATTGGCGTGAAAGCCAGGTTTTGTTTGTTTGTGGCATGAAAGCCAAAGTTTTTTTTTTTTTTTTTTTTTTTTTAAATTGGCATGAGAGCTGAAATTTTGAGATGGCATGAAAGCCGATTTTTTGAATTGGCATAAGGGCCAAGTTTTGAGATGGCAAAAGAGCCGATTTATGGAATGGCATAGAAGCCGAGTCTTGTTTTGTTGTTTGTTTTGTTTTGGCATGGGAGCCAGATTTTTTGAAAACCAAGTTTTGTTTTGTTGGCATGAAAACCGATTTTGGCGTTTATAGCCGATTTTTGTTTTGGAATTTATAGCCGGGTTTTGGCATTTATAGCCAATTTTGGCGTTTAAGCCGGGCTTTGGCATTTATAGCCGAGTTTGGTTTTCAAAATGCAGATATCGACTAAATGTTGCCTCCCTGCTGAATGGTCTTGCAAGTATCGATGGAATGTCGCTTCCTTGCTCATTCGGTTTGCGAGTATCGATGGAATGTCGCTTCCTCGCGGATTGGGGTGCAAGTATCAACTAAGCGTCGTTTCCCTGCTTTTCCAAAAACTTTTGGTTTTGCGGGTATTGACTTGGTGTCGTTTCCCCACAATTTTTTGAAATTTGAGGTATTTTTTTTTGAACCATTTGAAATTTGGGTTGTGGATATCAATTGGAATATTGCGTCTCCACGATTTTGAATTTTCAGGTTTTGCAAGTATCGAATTGGGTTCACTTCCTTGCGATTTTTGGGTTTTGGAAGTATCGAATGGGGTTTGCGTCCTTCCGGTTTTTTGGGTTTTGCGAGTATCGACTGAATGTCGCTTCCCCGTGGTTTCTAAAAAAAAACATTTTTTGTTTAAAGACACGAGGGTCATAAATTTTGACTTAAAACCATTTTGGTTGTAAAAGCCGAGGCAGACTAGGGTGAAAATTCCTGAGTCCTGGTTTTTGTTTCAAACGAAGAATTTTGGGTTCAAGGATCGAAAATTTTGGTCAAGTATGGGAAGAGGCTCCTAAACTTGGATTTTCGGATTTTGATTGATTTTTTTTTTTTTTTTTTTGTAACAATGAAACGATGAAAGTAAGCATTGTTTTGAAAGAGTTTTTTTTTTTTTTTGAAAATTTCAAGATGAAAATTTCAAAAGGAGATGGGTTTGACGAGCAAGTACCTAGAAATTGGCTTTGGCCATGTAGATATCTCTCTGACCCGTTTGAGGAAGTCTTTTGAGGAAGTCTTCAAGGGTAATACCGCTTCAAGAACTTGTCGTTGATGGGCAGCATACATCTGTCTCCTTCCATGTTTAAAAGAGCGTATGCACCGTTGGAGAAGACTTTGTTGATAACGAAGGGTCCCTCCCATTTTGGTTCAAATTTGCCTTTGGAATTGTGGGCAAAGACTATGGGTCTTTTTACTGCAAGAACCAAGTCACCCTTTTTGTAGGCACGTTGCCTGACCTTCTTGTCGAAAGATCCCGCCATGCGTGCTTGGTACAACTCAATGCTTTGTAGAGCTTCGAGTCGTCTTTCATCGAGATTATCTAGCTCTTGGAGTCTCAATTTGACATTGCTTTCTTGCGTCATGTCATTTTGTGGAGATACCCTTAAGGAAGGAATTTGTACTTCCAAAGGGACAACAGCTTCGCATCCATAGACCAAGGAGAATGGTGTGCTATAGGTTGGTCCTCGAACGGTGGTTCGATAGATCCACAAAGCTTCTGGTAGTTTGTCGCCCCAGTCTCTTTTGTGACTAGAGACCATTTTCTTGAGAATTTTGCAGAGTGTCTTGTTGAAGGCTTCTACTAGTCCGTTCGCTGCTAGATTATATGGAGTCGAAGGACAACTTTGGATTTTGTACTTATCGCAGAACCTATAGAATCTGTGATCCCGGAATTGTGGTCCGTTATCATGGACAAATCTTTTAGGTATGCCGAAGCGACAAATAATGTTGGTGCACAAGAACTGAAGGACTGATGAGGTCTTCATTTCGCTGAGCGCAAATGCTTCTGACCGCTTGGAGAAATACTCCGTAGCGGCGAAGATGAAGCGGTGACCTTTGCTTGATGGGGGAGAGATAGGACCTATGATGTCCATACCCCAGGCTTCGAAAGGCCATGAGATTGCTGTTGGATGTAGCCATTCTGGAGGCATGTGGACATAATCTCCATGACTCTGGCATTTTTAGCAGCGCTTAGCAAATTGCATTGCATCAGCTACCATGGTAGGCCAATAATAACCTAGGCTTTTTATTTGGTTGTAGAGCTTAGGACCAGCCTAATGGGCTCCACAAAGACCAGTATGTACTTCTTTGAGAGTTTCTTCAGCCTCTTACTGTGACAAGCAGTGTAGAAGTACTCCGTTGAAGGATTTTCTGTAAAGTGCTTTTGAAGGTATATCCAAATGAAAGTTCGGGGATCGTCTTTGGATACTTACCTGCTCTTTTGAATCTTTAGGTAGGATTTCGAACATGATGTAATCAATGAACGGATCTCTCCAGTCTTCGATCGGAGGTTTGAGGATAGACATCCGACTTCCAACCACTTGGTGGCATTCAGCAACTGCTTGGTGTGTGTTAAGAGGAGGGAGTATCTTTCTTTGACACACTGTGATTTGTATGTTTTCCCCTTCTTGGATTGCCATGGATACGGTGAGTCTAGCCAGGACATCTGCACGGATGTTTTCACCTCTGAGGATGTGGGTGATGTGACAGATGTTGAATTTTTGTTGAAGCGACTGCGCCTTGTTGTAATAAGGTAGTAAATCAGGCTTCCTGACTTCAAATTTCTGATTCATCTGGTTGACGATCAATTGAGAGTCTCCAAAAGCTTCCAAGATGGTGATGCCAGATTCGAGGGCGAGTTCCAATCCTACAATCAGGGCTTGGTACTCAACAACATTGTTTGAACATGGTTCCAGTAGCGAGAAAGCATGTGGAATCATGTATTTGTCGGGGCAGACAAAGAGGATGCCCATTCCCGATATTTGCTTTCCTTTTTCATTTGTCCTGGTTGCACTGTGAAAGTACATGTCCCAGGAGGCATTTGATAAGGAAGTTTCCACATTGTAGACAAATTCGTCTAGGAGATCATCCCTGAGTGGAGAATCTTTAGGCAATGGGTGCTCTGCGAGAAAATCTGCTAGAGCTTGGGCTTTGATTGCTTTTTGTGGTACATACCTAATATCAAACTGTGATAGAAGGATGGACCATTTTGCCAGTCGGGCATTGAGAGAACCTGCTTTTGTGACAAGGACCTTTAGGAGGTTGATCCTCGAAATCAGGTAGACTGTATTGGACAGCAGGTAGTGACGTAGCTTTTGTAAGGTAAACATCACTGCAAGGCATTCTTTTTCTACTAGGGAGTAGCGATGCTCTGTACCTACCAACATGCGGCTAAGGTAATATAGAGCAGCTTTTTTTCCGTCGTCGTTTTCTTGTGCGAGCAGAGCACCCAAAGAATGGTCGAGAGCTCTTGTGTACAAGATGAATGGTTTTCCAGTTGTGGGGGCAGCCAGCACTGGAGGTTTGGTGAGGTATGCTTTGATGTCTTGAAATGAATTTTCACATTCGGCATCCTAGACAAAGTCCACGCCTTTCTTCATCAAGCGAGAGAATGGACGGCACTTCCCTGACAGATTGGAGATGAATCGTCAGATGTGGGCCAACCTTCCTTGAAGCCCTTTTAATTCTCTTAGGGTTCTTGGAGATGGCATTTCCAGGATAGCCTTGACTTCGGTGGGGTCAAGTTCTATTCTACCTTTTCGTACTATGAATCCAAGGAACTTACCCGATGAGACACCGAAGAAGCATTTTAGTGGATTCATCCGCAATTTGTGTTTGCGAAGTCGAAGGAAGACTTCTCGAAGGTCATTGAGATGATCTTCTTTTCTTCTGCTTTTGATGGCGAGGTCGTCAACATAGCATTCAACCGTTTTGTGCTGCATATCTTGGAATATTTTCATCATAGCCCTCTGATATGTTGTACTTACATTTTTCAGACCAAATGGCATGACAGTGTAGCAGTACACGCCAAATGGAGTCCGAAATGACGTATGTGTTTCATCTTCAGGATGCATCTTTATCTGATTGTAACTAGAGAATCCATCCATGAATGTCATTCGCTCGAACCCACAGGTGTTGTCAATCATCACCTCTGGTATGGGGAGAGGGAATTCATCTTTAAAACATGCATTATTCAGGTCTCTGAAATCAATACAGACCCTTATCTGCCCATTTTTCTTTGTCACAGGGACGATGTTGGCCAACCATTCAGGATGCTGTTCCTCGTGGATGAAGCCAATGTTTTTAAGTTTCTAAACTTCTTGTTCAATTTTGTCCATCACGTCGGGATGGAATCTTCTTTGGCCTTTTTGACAGGCTTGATTTCTTTTTGCAAGTTGAGCTTGTGGACTGTTACTTTGGGATCTAAGCCGGGCATTTCAGCATAAGGCCATGCAAAGCAATCAACGAACTCACGAAGAAAAGAAATATACTCTGGTAACTCATCATCCTTTATATTCATACTTATGAATATAGGACGTGGGTTATCAGGTGTTCCCAAATCTATCTTTTGAACGGGGTCTTCTGTCGGAAGGTTTGAGGGTGGTTCCTCCACAATATTTTCGGAGGCTTCCAACTCAACAAGACCTTCTGGAGTGCCAGAGGCATTTCAGAATGAGGCTCTGTTTCTGTCCATGGATCTTCTTTATCAGCATCCTTCTCAAGACTTACAATGAGATGGTCCCGATCATTTGCTGGAGCTGGGTCGAAGTAGGGTACTTATTTTGGAGACGATGGTTTTTCTGGGTCAGAAAACCGCGCGTCTGTGTCATCGGGAAATTCCTCTTTTTTATCAAAGAAATTATACCAATTGGAGGAGCTTTTTGGATCCTTAACGAGTGACTCCTCAAAGATATATCCAGGGATATCAACGTCTTCATGAGATGTTGAGGCTTGGTCGGTAAAGCAACTTTGCAGCCATGGTGTCAATTGTCTCATAAGAGCGGTAGGATCATACCCCAACCCATATGAAGACTTGCCTTTATGAAGGTGAATTTTCCAATCTTCTGGTTGACTTTTGGTCAGGGTGGGTTCCAATGGTGTAAGAATACCACGGCCACTTCCCAAGCCAGTCGGATTTTGAGCATCGTAGCCCATTTTCTTCATGATAGCTTGTGCCATCGGACTATACAAGGATAGCTGAGGCATACCTTCGTTTTGGAAAGGTTCAAGCAGAGAATTTAGTAGAGATGCTCCCGATCTATGGAAGAAGATTGCTTTTTCTTCTGGCAAAGTTGCCGGGATAACAAAGGAAGCAGACGTAAGGTCTTCTATGTCAGCAAGTGTCTCCAATGGAATGAGAGCGGGATCATCAACTTGGCTTGATACCGTGTCATCTTTTGGCTCTGACTCCAAGTCTGTGTCATGCATAATAGACACAAAGGAGACAGTGAACTTGCCCCCAGCCTTTTGTTTTGTCTTCTTTGCTTTGGTAGTGATTACCAAAGGCTTTGGAGATTTGAAGGAGACAACAAAGGGAACTTGATTGCTTACTTCGAGTTTGGTGGAGGGTTTGTTTACCTCTGATGATTGCTGAGGAGCCTTGCCTTTATCTTTCTGGAGATTGTTGGCAAAATGAATTGCTTCTTCCTCCTGTTCTTCTTTTCTATCTTTATACATCCGAGCATCTGTGAAATGGACATCCTTGCCTTTGAAGGGCTTTTTGTCTGCAAACACTCGATGTATCAAGCCATTGTTGCCAACGAACTTGATGCACTGATGTAGAGTTGAAGGGACGACACCATTCTCATGTATCCAGGGGCGTCCAAGGAGGATATTATAGCATGAAGGGGTCTTTATTGCATACACGGTGACTTCGGAAATAAGATGATTGATTTGTAATTTGAACCTGATTTTCCCGATAGGCTTTTGAGCGTTCCCATCATATCCGAAGATGGATATAGACGTGTGACTCAGCTTGCTAGGTGGGATGCCTAGCTCTTCGAGTGCCGAAGTAGAAATGAGGTTGAGTGCAGAACCTGGATCGATCTGAACTCTGTGTACTGGCATTTCTTTGACATACCCCGTAAAGTACAAGGGTCGGTTGTGCTTTGTCTCGCCTAGCAGGAGATCATCCTTGTCAAAGGTAATTATTGCACTTGCTGCTTTTTGTACCGAGAGGCATTCATTGCTTGGTCCCTCAATTCTCTTCTTTTCTCCCTTTGAGGGAGTATTTGATTTTTTGACCCAATAGTCCATTTCAATTTGTAGGGCTTATGGGGCATGCTTGTCGACATCCGCATTTAGCCTTTGTAATTCTGAAATGAGACTATCACGAGTTTGTGGAGACATTCGTAATAAGTCAAGGATGTGCAGACGTGCAGGTATGTGTTTGAAATGCTCAATCAAGTCGTACTTGAAAGCCTCCTTCGGGCCTGCATTTTCATTATTATTGCCACTTGGGGCGCTTACAACTTGCTTTCCCGAAGGATTTACATAAGAAGAAGAGGGTTGGTTGTAATTTTTGTGGTAATCCCGGCCAGAACGGGTACCTCTACCAACTTCAAGAGCTTCTAGAGAAGAGTCTTCTTTTGGAAGATCACCCTCAGGATCAAAAGGTCGATCCTTGTCATTTGCTGAAGACGTCTCTATAGCAGCATTGGCGTCTTCAGTGATTGTGTTGCACGGAGCAATTTTCGGGAACAATTCCTGAACAGCATCCGACATCCTTTCTTTATTAGTCCAGACATCGTCTATGAGATTGGGTATCTGGGACCAATCGATGGGTTTTCATTGAAGAAAATTTCATTGGCAGGAGTTTCTTCAAGATGATCAACCGGGAGAGGTTTGAGTTCTGATGTCACAGCTTCAGGAGACAAGGGCTGAAATGATGATATCTCAGTGGAAGTCACCTGAGAAGATGTAGCTCCGGAAGATACTCTACCGGTTGGGGAGTGCCTGTCTTCAGAAGCTTCAGAGGCACTATCGTCCTGAGCTATCGCATTACATGTTATCCTGACAGGAGATGCCCCCAGTGTAGACTGTTGGGAATCGAACTCATCCTTGGATGTAAGAGGATCATCGATCCAACTATTTTCTCCATTTTCAGGAGTTGAGGGCGAAAGTTCCCGTTGATTTTCAGGGAGTTCTGGTTCTGGATCATGACGAAGATCATTGATGCGATCTTGCTCCTGCTCTATGGCAAGATGTTGCAAGATTCTTGCATATTCTTCAAGATTAGGCATAGGAGCTAAATCTTCTTCGTCATCTGCTCGTTGTGGTTCACCATTATTGGGTTCCATTGGAGCATTGGCTGGTGCTAGATCGACAACATTTTCTTGAATAGCGTCCTGGTCTTCTTCATCATCAGACCAAGATCCTTGTGGATGTGATGGGTTATACCAGATTACTGGCATAAGATGAGACTCGGGAATCCATTCCTCGTCGGAGAGGTATTCTCCTGTTTCAAGGGATTCTTCCCACTCATCGATATCACTGGCAGTATCACTGGACTCGTATCCATCCATGGAGAATCCAACTACCGAATTGCAGGAGTATGATGCCCTCTGCGCAGTTTCATTTTTGTATTGAGGTGGCATAAAATCATCAAGGGTGAATTTTCTTACCGCCTTTGAAGTTTTGGGAAGGGATTCTTCTGTCGCCCCTAGTGAAGCAGTGGAAGAGGTTTCTACCTTTTCAAGGACTTCTTGTTTTGGTTGAGATTTCTGCTGCTGTTTGAGCTTGCGGAGTTGTCTTTTAGCTTGCCTTCGCTGTTGAGCGGTCGGCTTTGTTTTGACGATCTCTCAATTTTCATCATCTAGGAGATCGGGATGCACCCATATAGGTTGTCCATCTGGTGTTGGATATGGAACCAACTCTTGGGATGCTTGAGCCATTTTAATCAACTTGAATGAAGTAATGATCTTCTCCTTTGGTGACTTTGAAGTTTGCCCACATGACACAATGTTGACAGAGGCGGAGCCATAGTTTTTGTCAAAGGTGATGACTCCGTTTTTCCACATCTCATTGATCTTCTCTTTCACAACGAAGCATTAATTGAGAGGATGTGAGATCATCTGGTGGTATGGACAGTATCGGGGATAATTGGTTTTGCCAACATCTCCTTGTCTTTTAGGCTCCGGCAAAGTGAGATTGCCATTTGCTAGGAGAGCCTCAAAGATTTCTTCAACATCTTCATCGAATGGATATTTCTTTTCTACACGTTCTTTGAAGGCATCGGAGAGTTCAGGCCTTTTACCCGTAGCTTTGTTTTCAGCTTTATTTGGCTGCTGAGGAGCTTACTTAGTTTTCACATTGAGAACCTCTTTTTTTTTTTTTTTTTAGTTTTAAGGTCATAATTGCAGTCGGTTCTTTCTTTGATGATTTTTCACTGTTGAGGTCTTTGATCACCATTTCAGCTTCCATGGAAGCTTCGAGAAGTTCTCTCAGGTTCTTCGATTTGTTGCCGATGATCATGGAGCGAATCCTTGCTGTCATATTGTTACGGCAGATGTCGACTAGCGACGCTTGTGGCAGTACATCTAAGCATTCGTACGCCATTGCCTTCCACTTGTGAATGAAGTCGTATGTTGACTCATTCTCTCCCTGTTTTAGGCTGCAGAGCTGAGCCAAAGTAATAGGATGGTCCTCACCTTGGAAGTGGGTCAGGAAGCGTGTCTCCAGCATAGCCCAGTTCTGAATAGAGTTTTCCAGTAGAGTGGAGTATCAATCAAAGGCTGTACCTTTTAGGGTACTTGCGAAGAGGCGAATCTTGAGGGCATCGTGATCCGCAATAGCTCCTATCAGGATCTTAAAGTGGATGACATGTTGTCTGGCTGAACCTTTCCCCGTATATGTTTGGAGAGTAGGTTGTTTGAATTTTGCAGGGAACGGAACTGAGTCCATCCATAGAGGGTAGGGTGGCTTGATCCCATGCTCCTTTAATGTATCATCTTCTTTTGCTTTTGCGAGGATATCGTCCACGTCCTTTTTGGTAAGGGCGCGTGACTCATTGTTTTTTGCATTGCCCTCGTCATCTTGATGATTTGGAGGGGTTTCATTATTAGGCGATGGACGCTGTAAAGTGAGAATAAGGTTTTCCATCAGAGCCTCAATTCTCTATTGTCCTTGCTCCAACTGATGGATGCGTGTGGTGACGTCATCGCGTGAATTATGTGGTGGAGGCTGCTCAGAACTTGTAGCCAAGACGCTCATCCCTCGGGATTCGAACGAAGAAATCGTCCTGGTGACTGAGCTTGGGCTCATTCTTCTGGATGAAGAATCAGAGGAGTGGTTACTCCGGTGTCCCTGGCTTGAAGGAGTGGAGGATTCTTCCAGATGTGCTCGTGTCCGAGAGACGTTGCAAGTCACTGGACATCTGACACGAATTTTAGTTGCTGACTTCTGGCGTTTTTAGGTTTTGCCAACCATATGGACAACAACAAATTGGTCGGGTCTTTCTTTTTCGACCCATTTATTTGAGACATGGAGGGTAGAATGCTGGGTTCTTTGCTTCTCGAGTCTCTTTTGTCGATACGCTGCACGGCGACGCATACGACGAGCAAATTGAGCTTCAGTTAGCTCTGGCTGGGCTCTAGCAATGAAGGATGTAGTCCCCCGTGCACAGCAACTGAGCTTGTCTTCTTTGAAGCTGGGCATGGACAAGATCTGGAGACGGTCCTTTGCCTGTCGTAGTGAGGCTTTGAATTTCGCGAGTTGGGCCCCTGTTGAGATGAAGGGTCGACTCGCAGGAGTGCAGGTTTCAGTAGGTTTTTGCGGAGCCCTGACGATGCAAAATTTGATTTTAGACTTGTAGGAGCAAGCCAGCTCATGCTGATTTTGTTTGTTCTTTGGGCGGAGGGTAGGTTTCTCCTCTTTCATGTAAGAGAGAGGGTAGAACCGGTTCTGCTTGAGAGTGGTCAGGTATGCTGGCTTTGCAGATGTTCGGGACCTCCTTTGTTTCGGTGAGGGTCTCGGGGACTAGGTTTTGGGGCAAACTTGGTTTCTTGTGGGTTGAGGCTTTGTGGGAGCGCCACGGGCTTCAGGCTTCTTAGTGTTTGCCCTTGGTGCCATGGTAGTGACACGTTGCGGGGCGATTTTCTGCTTCTTGGGAGGTACAGTTTCTTTTGCTGGGAGTGGGAATGGTCCCAGCGACCCGAAGACGATGGTCCGGGGAGTTGAAGTTGACCCGGTGTTTGGAGAGTTGTCGAGGGAGATGACGCTTCGGCAACTGGCAGGGCATTTACGCTTGTTTTGCTTGTCTTGAAGCATAAGTTGGTACTTGTTCTCATCGAAAGTGATGGTCAATGAAGCTGCCATTGTTAGTTTTGGAAAACTTCTGAAACAAGACCAAATCCATTAGTAATCACAAGAATATGGTGATCATAAATGGAGAACAACTATGGTTTTGTATTTTCAAATCACTTGATGGGACATGGCCCAGCCCAAGTAAGATGAAGAAGGCAAAAAGCCATAGAGGATACAGTTGTTCTAAAATGCGAGTATGGTAGGCTCATGGTGAGCGTTCTAATGACTGCTAGAAGCAATTGTAGACCTTAATTCAAATTACCGAGAAGCAAGGCTCACTCGAGGTAAAATGATATAAGGTTGGAGATATAAATGTGTTGGTCGCGAATACAGTAGACCCGAAAGGGCGTACTAGCACCGCTAGGCACAAATGTTGCAAATCACATCCTTGGAAAGGACACGAGATGGGATTTTTTTTGAAATGTCAAATTTGGATTCATAAAGGAGAGCAAATGGTATTCCAATCCGAACAAGGGCTCAAACATTTCTGCGAGTGTTAAATCCGAAGGGGAAGGAACCAAAATTTCTCGGATGTGAATCCAGACATGACGGAAGTTTTTTTTTTGTTTGAAAGGTCAAGATTGAATTCATCAAAGAGAGCAAATGGTGTTCCAATCTGAACCACAACTCAACATTTCTGCGAGCGTTAAATCCGAAAGAGAAAGAACCAAGATTTCTCAATTCTGAACTCAAAAGTGACGAAAGTTTTTTCTTTTTAAAGGTTTAAGATTGAATTCATCAAAGAGGGCAAATGGTGTTCCAATCCGAACCACAACTCAACATTTCTGCGAGCGTTAAATCTAAAAGGGAAATAGCCAAGATTTCTCAATTCTGAACTCAAAAAGTGAAGAATTTTTTATAAGGTGCACATAGGTTTCCAATTCGATCTTATGAAACCCTTAGTAGATAGATCAGCCCCCAGGTAAGGGTAGGATTACTTAATGAACCCGTTTAAAGGACCCTTGCCTCGAACAGTCTAGCTGTCTCCACACTGGACAAGGCTTTTCTTAAATCCACTTTAGTCAAAGAGCGCAATTGGTGCAACCTTAGTGTTTTTTTTTTTTTTTTTGAAAGGTTTCTAATGAACTCATCAGAGAGAACAAGTGGTGTTCCAATCCGAACCACAACTCAACATTTCTACGAGCGTTAAATCCGAAAGGGAATAACCAAAGTTTCTTTGAATTTGAATTCAAAAGAAAGAAGACTGATTTTTTTTTCTTGAGTTTGAAATTATGTTTTTTTTTTTTTTTTTTGAAATCCCAATTGGACTCATCAAAGAGAAAAGATGGCCCAATCCCCGATATGAACAATAGCTGTAAACATTTCTGTGAGCTATCAAGTTCGAAGAGGAGAGGATCAAAGTTTATCAAAGTTAAATCTTAAGAAAAAGAGATCATTTTTTTTGAAAGATTTTGAAATGAAGTTTTTTCTTTTGAAAATCCCTATCGGATTCATTAGAGAGAAAAGATGGCCCAATCTCCGATACGAACAATAACTGCAAACATTTCTATGAGCTATCAAATTCGAAGAAGAGAGGATCAAAATTTCTCAAAGTTGAATCTTAAGAAAAGAAATCAGATTTTTTTTTTTGTGAAATGAGAAAGAATAACTAAAATCCCATCTCATGCTTTTTTTTTTTTTAGATGCAAAATGCAACATAGGCCACCAACTGGAAAGGAGCCAAGGGATCAAAGCATCACGTTCTCAAGTGAACGAGTCTCACCGGGTATGCCAACTTGATGGACCCTCGGATTTCCGTCCTCTCCTTTCGTCCCGGGGGCTGCCTAGGTTTCAGCGGAGGAGGGAAATCGCGGGTATCAACTTTTTGTACGGGTATGCCAGATTTACTATTCTACTTGGAATTTGGAACGGTGATGATTTGGAGATTCACCTTCACAAGTAGAAAGGAAATCGATCCTTCTTTCTAACTTTTCAAATTGCATAAATATTTAATAAAAGAGACAAGTTTGTTTTTGAGAATGCCGTAGGAGGCGTTTTTTTTTTTTTTTTTCTTTTTGTTTGTTTGCAGTGAAAGTTGATTTTACAAAACTCATCAAATATGAAAGACAAGAATTGTGATTTCTTTTTGTCTCTTCAAAAAATACAAATTACAATAGAAAAGAAAGAAAAGGAATCTAACTTCTCAGGAGATTGTAGGGACACGTTCAGATCGACGGTCGCAAGTCATGTATGGACTTCGCTGTCGTCCTTCAAATGAGAACGTTTGATGCTTCAATTCTTCGGCTTGGCTCCAACCTCAGTTTTTTAGAGGATAAGGACCAAGAGGAGGTCCTATATCCAATGAAAAACCGAGTAAACGGGTTGAAAAACCGTGTTTAGGCCATGTTGTAGAAGGAGGGGACCTTGGGGGGGTGGCCCCCCAATGGACTTTGATCACCTTATAGTTTTTCTGGCAGCAAAGCAGCAGGACTTCGTCAAGATTTCTTCGGAGGAATGCAAGTGTGCAGACCAGTGGAAAGTTGAAAAAAAGATCAAAGGTTACAAAGTTGTCAAAGTTGTTTCTCTCTTTGGAATGGACCTCCTTTTATAGGCTTTTGGTAGCCATGAGGTGGTTTATGGGCATTGATGGCCATGATGAGAGAAATGATGGTATTGATGAGAGGAGTTACAAGTTTTATTTCTTGATTTTGTAACTCCTTTTTCTTGGCTTGTGATTGGCCAATGAAGGATAATGGGCATTTAATCGCCTTTAATCTTCATGATGATGGGAGTTTCATGGGTTTAACGTCATGATTGCTTGGATTTGTAACTCCTAAATCTTGAATCTGATTGGGCCGTCCAAAATAATGAGTTAATGACCGCATTAAGTTGTCATAAACGGGTCAATTAACGACATTAAGTGGTCGCAGGGCATGTGAAGAGTCGCGGGCCGCGCTGCGTCTTTTGAGATTCTTTTTGTGATCATCACAGGTGGATCCACACACTGTTTGATGTCAGATTGAGATGCTATTTCAGACATTGATTGATGTTGGTGAGCCGGTGACATCTGTCTTGTCGATTTCACGATCGGTCGGACAGAAAGTGTACTTTCTTGATCAGCCGATTGGCAATCTTGGAGTGATCAGTGATGATTTCATTCTTTTGATGGCGGATCCGAGATGTCGGTGAAAATCAGTGGTTTTCAAGCATCAAAAATTGGATTTTTAGAAAATCACAAAGGCATGAACACTCGAAATGCAAAATGGATCGGAAAACGGGTCCTCCGGCGAGAAATCCGGTGACCCAGATTTTTAGGGTCACGAGCGACCATGCACCCAGGGTCGCCGGCGACCATAGTGCTTTGGCCCTTTTGGTCGCCGAGCTTCGCTTTCGGCCGTTTTTCCATTTTTTTGTTCCTTTTTTCTTCTGTATTTTTCCTGACATTTTTCCTCAATTATTGAATTGATTTTCTTGGAGAAAACTTGACGAGCGCCTGCACAAAACCGGAGCACAAAGTTTCCCATTTTTCGTGAAAGCCGAAGACTTTGTAGCCGATTTTCCGTCAAGAGTGGAAACTATGTCAAACGATGTCGGAATGAATTGAAAATTGAGGTGAAACTTCTTGAGCAGTGGATAGGACCAACCATGGGCTTTTATTTGAGTTTTGAACCTGTTTGGGGTCCCGTCGATGCTTGACTTGATTTTGCTGCGGGGAAAATGCCGAGTTTTGATATGTGGTCAAACGATGTCCGATTGACCTGAAATTTGACGGGGAGCCTATTGGAGTCATTTTGAGACGACCCATTAGCTCCAATTTGGATGTCATGGTCCCGGGGTGCTCCGCCGCCGGTAGGCTTGATTTTCTTTCGGAGCATCGAAATCTGGTCAAACGTAGTTGGAATGACCTGAAATTCGACGTGCAGCCTTTTGGAAGCATGTTGAAGCCACTCATGCATTTTGTTTGATGAGTGATGGCTTCGGTGGTTCCCGCCGCCGGGAGGCTTGATTTTGCTGCTCGAGCATTGATGGAGGGTCAAACATTGTCGGTTTGACTTGAAATTTGGCATGGGGCCCTTTGGAGGTATTTTGGAACCGTCCGTAGGCTCTAATCGAAGTTTTGGTGTCTTCAATGATGTCGCCGCCAGGAGCGCTTGTTTAGCTGTCGGAGAAGTGAAGTTAGGCCAAACGATGTCGGAATGGCCCGAAACCTCAAGTGTACCCCTTTTTTGGCTGTCTTAAAGGATCTTGCAGTTTTTGTTTGATTCTGACAAGATCTGATGCTTGAAGTAGCTTTGCCTGTTTTGTAGCAGGATGCGGCTTCATGTGGCTTCTTGATGTTGATGAGACATAGTGACATTTTTGTGTCAACAATTTGTTTGGAATGAGCAGTGTGAAGCTAGCTTTGAAGAGTTGAAAAAGAGGTAGACCCCATGTAAGACCCCGACCCAAGTGACCTTGATTAGTATTAATTAAATGGGTTTACTGCTCTTAGAGATATTGCAATTATAGTCTCTTCATTTAATATGTGTTGATAGCTTAAATGAATAGTTGTGATTGGTGGCTTCTTTTTTCTTATGGTTGATTGGGGTGATGAAGAAGGTGGTTGGATTTAATGTTCATAGAAGTTTGGATGGGGAGAGTGTTGAATGTTGAATTGGAGGAATTTTTTAGCTCATTTTATTGTAGGGAAATGAATGAGAAATCGAGAGAATTGATTTGAGGAAGAAAAGGCTTGAATTTGAACCCAGTGAGCATTTCCCGCAATTGAGCGGTCAGCTGGCGGTCACCTGTCGGCTAGCCGCTTGGTGACTGGCGGCTAACCGAACCAGTTTCGGTCACAATTCCAGAGAGCTGCTTTTCTGTTCTGAAAGGGGCGGTCAGTTGGCGGTCACTTGTCGGCTAACCGCTTCGTGACTGACGGCTAACCGAACCCAGTTCGGTTAGAATTCTAGTATGCTGCATCCTGTCAGTCTATTCGCGGTCAGCTAGTGGCTAACCACTGAATCCATCGGCAGCTAACCGCCAGGTAACCGACCTCACCCATAAATTTTAAAATGAAGAGAAAAGAAGGGATTTCCGTCCCAATCGCTTGTAACCCCTTTCAGGGAGCGATGGGTACTATTCACCTGGGGGTATGTTTGGAGTAGAAATGAAATGTTTAAATGATGGGAATAGGTTTGTTGGAGGCCCGTTTGAGAGAGAAAACGCCATCACAAAGATTCGGTGTAGTTTCGAGATTACTAGCGTGTATAAGGAGCCCGGGATGTCCTTAAAACTCAAGGAGTACTAAGTTATATTGAAATCGACATACGGGACCCCTATCCACCTTGAGTTAACTTCGAATACCGATACTTGTCCTGAAATTTTGAAAGTTAGGTTTTATTCCATTGTCCCTAAAATTTTGATATGCACTCCCGAAATCCATGTTTTATGATTTGTTACTCCCGAAACACTGAAAATACATTTGTAGCATTTTGTTAATCCCAATGTGCATTCCCACTATTGGAGTGACATTTGTGCCTTCGAGCACCCCGTCCCGCTTGGTTATTTAATTGCATTATATGTGTTTTATACATGTCCCGATTTCTGTTACATGACCTATGAGTCGGCACCACTAAGCTTGGACGACCATTTTGGTTTGATCCACCGACTTGGAGGTCCTCCTCCCGTCCCACCAACTGCAGTTTGGATCTCGATACCCGGTTATTACCGTGGTCCCGTCCCGATACCCGGCTCGCTCCCGTGGTTCCCGATATCCGGTTTGCTACCATGATTCCCGATACCCGGTTTGCTACCGCGGTCCTGTTGACACCAAAAAAAGTCAATATGTCTCCTCAACATCGAGAAGCCTCCTGAAGCTGCATCCTGCTAAAAATAGGCAAGGCTACTTCAAGCATCAGATTTTGTCAGAATCAGATAGAAACTGAGAGATCCTTCAAGACAGCTAAAAGAGGAGTACACCTGAGGTTTTGGGTCATTCCGACATCGTTTGGCCCAACTTCAGTGCTCCGACAGCTAAACAAGTGCTCCCGGTGGCGACATCATCAAAGACACCAAAACTTTGATCAGAGCCTACGGATGACTCCAAAATGTCTCCAAAGGGCTCCATGCCAAATTTCAAGTCAAACCGACAACGTTTGACCTTCCATCAATGCTCGAGCAGCAAAATCAAGCCTCCCGGCGGCGGAAACCACCGAAGCCATCACTCATAAAAAAAATACATGAGTGGCTTCAACATGCTTCCAAAAGGCTACACGTCGAATTTCAGGTCATTCCGACAACTTTTGACCAGGTTTCGATGCTCCGAGAGAAAATCAAGCCTACCGGCGGCGGAGCAACCCCGGACCATGACGTCCAAAACGGAGCCCATGGAATGTCTCAAAATGACTCCAATAGGCTCCCCGTCAAATTTCAGGTCAATCGGACATCGTTTGACCACATATCAAAGCTCGGCATTTTCCCCGCAGCAAAATCAAGTGAAGCATCGATGGGACCCCAAACGGCTTCAAAACTCAAATAAAAGCCCATGGTTGGTCCTAACCACTGCTCAAGAAGCTTCACCTCAATTTTCAGGTCATTCCGACATCGTTTGACCTAGTTTCGACGCTTGACGGAAAATCGGCTACAAAGTCTTCGGCTTTCCCAAAAAATGGGAAACTTTGTGCTCCGATTTCGTGCGGGTTCTCGTCAAGTTTTCTCCAAGAAAATGAAGTCAATAATTGAGGAAAAATGTCAAGAAAAATACAGAAGAAAAAAGGGACGAAAAAGACGAACAAACGGCCGAAAACGACGCTCGACGACCAAACGGGCCAAAGCCCTATGGTCGCCGGCGACCCTGGGTGCATGGTCGCCCGGCGACCCTGGAAATCCGGGTCGCCGGATTTTGCACCAAAGTGTCCGTTTTCGATGGTTTTCGCGTTTCGGGTGCTCCGGCCTCTGTGATTTTCGGAAAATGCAATGTTTGATGCTTGAAAACGACTGATCTTCGTCGACATCTCGGATCCACCGTCAAAAGGATGAAATCATCACCGATCGCCTCAAGATCGCCAACCGGCTGACCAAGAAAGTGCACTTTCTGTCCGACCGATCGTGAAATCGACAAGACAGACGTCACCGGCCCGCCAACATCAATCAATGTCTGAAATTGCATCACAATCCGACATCAAATAATGCGTTGATCCACCCGTGATGATCATAAGAAGAATCTCAAAAGGCGCAGCACGGCTCGCAACTCTTCACATGCCTTGGCGACCACTTAATGACGTTAATTAACCCGTTTATGATAACTTAATGCGGTCATTAACTCATTATTTTGGATGGCCCAATCAGATTCAAGCATTTGGGAGTTACAAATCCAAGCAATCATGGCATTAAACCCATGAAACTCCCATCATCATGAAGCATAAAGGTGATTAAATGCCCACTACCTTCATCAGCCAATCACAAGCCTTGAAAAAGGAGTTACAAAATCGATTTGTAACTCCTCATCAATTCTTTCATCAACGCCATCAATGCCAATAAACACCTCATGGCTATCAAAAGCCTATAAAAGGAGGTCCATTCCAAGAAGAAAGCATGATGAAAAGAGATCCCAAGTGCAAGCTCTGAAAAACCAGAAAATCCAAGAGAGAGACGAAGTCCTGCTACTTTGCTCCCGGAAGCACCACAAGGTGATCAACGTCCCTTGGGGGGCCACCCCCCCAAGGTCACCTCCTTCTCCAACATGGCCTAAACGTGGCTTTTCAGCCCGTTTACTCGGTTTTTCATTGGATATAGGACCTTCTCTTGGTCCTTGTCCTTTAAAAAACCGAGGTTAGGAGCCAAGCCAAAGAATCAAAGCATCACATGTTCTCATTTGAAGGACGATGGCGAAGCCCATACATGACTTGCGACCGTCGATCTCAACGTGTCCCCACAATCTCCTGAGAAGTTAGATCCATTTTCTTACTTTTCTATTGTAGTTTGTATTTCCTAAAGAGACAAAAAGAAATCACAATTCTTGTCTCATATTTGATGAGTTTTGTAAAATCGCCTTTCACGGCAAAATCGCCTTTTACGGCAAACAAACAAAAACGCCTCTTACGGCATTCTAAAAACTTGTCTCTTTTCTTAATATTAATGCAATTGAAAAGTTAGAAAAAAGGATTGATTTCCTTTCCACTTGTGAAGGTGAATCTCCGGATTATCACCATTCCAAATTCCAAGTAGAAAGTAAATCTGGCATACCCGTACAAAAATTTGATGCCCGAGATCTTCCCTCCTCCGCCGAGACCCAGGTCAGCCCCCGGGGTGCGGAGGGAGAGGACGGAAGATTCCCCCCTTTTTTTTCGGGTCTATCAGGTCCCATCCCGTATTATTATATGTATATGTATATTTTCGTTGAATCTCCTCACTTCAGTGACCGAGATTGCCCGATTTGCTCTTGTCACTTCGGTGATAGAGGACTTAGTTTTGTGTGGTTGCCACCTTACTTGTTTCCCGATTCCTTGGTACACTTACATGCTTTTACATTGTATTTATAATTTTGAATAAATGATTTACTTCTTTTATGAAAGTTATTGTTTAAACAGGTTTAAATGTTTTCCAAGGTAAATTCAATTATTGTTATATTGTTATATCTTTTCGCCCACCTGCCAAACCGTCCTGTTTGACTCACTTTTGGTACTCAGGTTCAGTCGTCGGTTATCTTGAGGCGGAGCACGAGGAGGCAGTCGATGAACCGCAATGCTTAGTCGATTGGCACGCCGATGATCTCGTATAGACATTCGGTTGCCTCGAGATTCGATACCATTTTGGGGTTGTGGCTAACCATTCTTTTGAGGTATATATTTTGGTTGTATTGGCCTTTGTTGGCCTTTATTTTGGGAATGTAATTAAATGATCTTTTGTATAGACATTAACCTTACCTTTAGGAAATGTTAATGATCATTGCTCATTCCAATTCCTTATATTCATAAACATGTCATTAGTCTTGTTGATGGGAATGAACTATATTCTTGATTTACTACACGCTTTTGCACTTAATCAAAATATATTATGTTGATGTGACATCCTCACCGCGGATACCTGTGGGAAATCACGTGCACGGGTAATATTATATTCCTTACCGACCCCTATGTACGTTTTGGCCAAATTATCTTATGTATTATGGCATCATCATTCATTATCATCCATCATCATTAGTCCCGATCCCAGATTAGGCCTGCGGGCCCGGTCCGGCGTCGCAACACCCAAACACCTATCCTCACATTATCATCGGGCAGCGGTGGATTCGTGGTTTATACAGATGCTTCGAATGTAGGACTCGGTTGTGTACTGATGTGGATGACAAGGTTATTGCTTATGGCTCTAGACAGCTGAAGGATCATGAGAAAAACTATGCAACCCATGACCAGAGTTGGCAGCAGTCGTCTTTGCATCGAAGATGTGGAGACATTATCTCTATGGAGAGAAATTTGAAGTCCATTCAGATCATCGAAGCTTGTAGTATTTGTTTTTTCAAAAGGAATTGAACATGAGACAAAGGAGATGGATGGAGTATATCAAAGATTATGATTTTCCAATCAAATATCATCCAGGGAAAGTTAACGTAGTTGCAAACGTGTTGAGCATAAAGTCTGGGAGTACGACTAGTTTGCAAGGGACTTGTATATTTCAGCAGTTTCAAGACTTGGGAGTTGAGTTTCAGCCGTTAAGGAAGGGTGTGATGTTAGCAAACATATCAGTGTCAAAGCCTACCTTCATTCAAAAAATCAAGGAGAATCGGTTGCAAGATCCAAAAAATCTCAGAACACCCAGATTTTCGAGTTGTGGATGGACTATTATACTTTCATGACCAGCTTTGTGTTCCAAATATGGATGACTTGAGAAATAAAATCATGGTAGAGGCTCAAAGCACTAGATACACCATGCACCCGGGGAGTACAAAAATGTATCATAACATGAAGAGTAGATTTTGGTGGAATAATATGAAGATAGAAATAGCAGCTTTTGTGACTCGGTGCATGACATGTCAATTGATAAAGGCAGAACATTAGAAGCCTCCGGGTCATTTACAGCCACTAGAGATTCCGAAGTGGAAATAGGAGCATATCAAGATGGATATTATTTTAGGCTTATCGCCTACTAGCAAGGCCACAATGTGACATGGGTTATCGTGGGCCATGTAACGAAATCCGCACATTTTCTCCCAATGAAGACAGGAAAGAGGATGCACATGTTACCTCTTGCAGAGACATTTATCAATGAGATTGTAAGTCGACAAGGCTAACCAGTTTCGTTCACATCATACAGAGATAGTAGATTCGTCTCCAGGTTTTGGAAGACGTTGCATGAGTCAGTGGGTACGAAGCTTCAGTTTAGTACCGTATATCACCCTCAGACAAGCTTGTGTGTTGGATTTCAAGACTCAATGGGATGAGAGCTTGACACTGTGTGAATTTGCATACAATAATAGCTACCACTCGAGTATTGGAATAGCACCTTTTGAGGCACTGTACGATAGAAGACGCAAAACTCCTGTCACGACCCTAAACCCGGGGTCCGTGAATTGGGAGTTAAACAATAATTATGTTTCTCCCAAGATCCGCGTGTGTGAGGATTACAAATTCCAACACCCTCTGAATATTTAGCGGAAGCTTTCGTGGTGTTGCGACTCGGAGTCCGTGGCCATTGGATTCCGCACCGTACTCAACCCAAGCATATAGTCATCTTATCAGTAATCCATCTCAGACTGGAATAAACCATCACAATAAAAGTACAGAGCTGACAGTAACAGGGTATTACATACCCATATATGTTCAAGTTACAAATAACAATGTGTATTAATTACAAATCCCAAGAAAAGGTTAATAGAAGCCATACAAGAAAACAAGCTAATGATCACTACCCAAATGTGACGTAATTCCGATGTCAAGCTCAATGTCTACATGACATAGCCGACAACCAACCTGTAAGCTCATGGCTCCACAGCCAACACGTGCACTCGTCTTGGGTGAAGAAGTCTGAACCTGAGTACCAAAGTAGTGGGTCAGACACGACGGTTTGGCAGGTAGGTGAAAAGATATAACAATATACTGAACGATAAAACATGTAATAAATCATGATGTCTGATCAAAATTGTACATAATTAAAAATGTATAGGAAATCATGAATATCTGACAAAATCCTATATTCATATAAAACGGGTATGAAACACGAATATTTGGCAAAACATGTATTCCCTTAAAGCGTGTATAAAACATGAACATTTCACAAATCGGGAACTCATTTAAAGCATGTATAAATAATGAACGTTTCACAAATCGGGAACTTATTTAAAGCATGTATAAATAATGAACGTTTATTAAGAAAATACATGACCAATATAAAGCAGTACGGGTATCAAGGATCGGGAACTATCAAGATGGTAACCACACGAATCTAAATCCTCTATCACCGAGGTGATAAGAGCAAGCATATCAAGGTGTTGGCCTCAGTCACCGAAGTGAGGAGGTTCAACGAAATTACATATACATATATATACTATACGGGACAGGACCACGGTGGCAAACCAGGCATCGGGAATCACGGTAGCGAACCTGTTATCGGGAACCACGGGAGCGAGCCGGGTATCGGGAGGGGACCACGGTTAAGAAACCGGGTATCGGGATCCATGCTGCAGCTGGCGGGACAAGAAGGGATCTCCAAGTCGGTAGATTAGACCGACAAGGTCATCAAAGCTTAGTGGTGCCGACTCATAGATTATATGCAAGTAAACAAAACAGTTACATGTACGCATGTTCTCTTTTTGGCTCATGGGCGCGCATTACAAAGCTCTGGCCCCGTATTGCCTCAAGGTTTTATTCTCAAAATAATAATCCTTTTGGTTCATGGGTCATATACAAGAAATCAACAAGTACGAATATAACGGGACGGGATACCCATAGGCACAAAAACATATTTGTATCGGGTCGGGCATAAACGGGTTAGCAACATACTAAAAGAAACATAAATTTCAATACCTTCGGGGCAAGTCTAGTCATACAATATGAGATTTAAAGTGTACAAGTGAAATTCGAGTTTAAATAAGACATAATGGATTTCTATACTTTTTTAGGCCAAACGTTGAGGGTCCTAGATTTAAATCAATGTGAATGGGGTCCCGTATGTCTAATTTGACATATACTTGGTACTCCATGAGAATTAAGGACATCTCGGATTCCTATGCGCATTGACAAGTCTAAGGATCCTTGACGAATCTTCATAATGGGGTTTCTCTTCATCCGGACTCCATAAAATGCCTTCCAAGTTCTTACATTGCATTGGGACTCCTAAACCATACCTCCCCAAGCTTAAAAACAATGTTTCAAGGCCCCAAGTATTGATAGGTCATATGCAAGAAATCGAGCATGTATAAAACACTTATAATGAAATCGTATAAACGGGCGAAACGGGGTGTTCAAGGCACAAATATCATTTCAACACCGGGTCAAGTACATCGGGTTAGCAAAATGCTACGAGTACAGTTTCAGTATACTCGAGATTAATAAATTATAACTCATTAATTTCGGGAACATTAGGGTGTAATAAACATTCGAAATGTCGGGACAAGTATCGGGGTTCAAGATAACTCAAGGTGGATAGGAATCCCGTATGTCTATTTTTCAGTAAACACTTGGTACTCCTTGAGTTTAGAGACATTCCGGGCTCCTTACACACCTGAGTAACCTCAACATTTCAACGAATCTCGGCGATGTGGTTTCTCACTCGAACGGGCTTCCAACAAACATTTCATTTTTGTTTCGAACATATTTCAGGTGGAAAGTGCCCATTGCTTTCGGAAAGGTTCACAAGCAAATGGGATGGGAACTCCCTTCATCTCTCTTTATTCCCATAATTCTGGGAAGTTCGGTTACCTGGCGGTCACCCGGCGGTTAGCCGCCGATGGATTCGACGGTTAGCCGCTGGCTGACCGTGGGGCTGACCGTGGTTGACCTGACCAAATGCAGCATTCTGGAAATGTAACCGCTTCAGTTTGGTTGGCTGGCGGTTAGCCGCCGATGGACTCGACGGTTAGCCACTAGCTGACCGTAAGGTTACAGCTCTCTGGAAAAGTAACCGAAACCGGTTCGGTTAGCCACCAGTCACCAGACGGCTAGCCGGTATGTGACCGTCGGCTGACCGCCAGTTACGGGAACTCCACAACGCAGTTCAGATTCAGGTCCTCCTTTCTCCAATCCATTCCTTTCCGTCTCCAATCACTTACCTGCAATAAAATGAGTTGAAAGCTCCTCCTATTCCACCTTCAACTCTTCTCCAACATCAAAACTTCTACATATCATTATCCAATCACTTCTTCCTTTTTCGCTGTCAACCATAAGAGAAGAGGAACTCCACAATCACCGAGACCCATTTAAGCCAAAAATAAGAGATAGACAAAGACTAAAATCCATCATTTTTCTAAAACATTAAATGTACTTTCATAAGCATTTATTTCAAATCTATGCAAGTTCATAAACATGAGTATAAATAGCAAACCAACCACATTCCTCACAAAGTTCAATAAATACTAAAACTATCCAATCATCCACTTGCCTTAGGTCCAAGCTAAGCAAATCCAAGCTCAAAACACTATCAAGATCAACCTACAAGCAAAGCAAAGAAAACCCCCAAAACAAACCCATCTTAGAACCCTAAAATGGTAAATCAAGAAAGACAAGGAATGGTGTCACGCCCCCAAAACCGGGATCCGATCTCAGGGACGCGAATTTGGGGAATTTGTGTTCCTCCCCAGGATCTGCGTGTGTGAGGATGACAAAATTCACAACACATCAGAATGTTTCACGGAAGCTCTACAAGACGTTACGACCCGGAATCCGAATCCATCGGGTTCCGTGTCGTACTCAATCTGTCAGCATACGATTGTCATAGAAATTTTCAAACTCAGACTGGAACAACTCATAATATAAAAACATACAAAGCTGACAGTAACAGGCTTATCATTACCCAAACATATTCAAGTTAAAAATTAACGAGTGCATTAATTACAATTCCCACGAAAAAGGCTAACAAAAGCCGTACACAAAAGCAAGCTAGAACAAATACTACCCAAGGGTGTAACGTAACTCCGGAGTCAATCATGACGTCTACGTGACATCGCTGACACAACAAGCCTGCAAAACTCGTGGCTCAACAGCCCTCTACACACGAACTAGCTCAAAACAAGGACCTGCTATCTAGAGCACCAAAGCAGAAGAATATCAGACATGACGGTCTGACAGGTGATCAATATAGGCAAGAGCATAAACAAAATTGAAGTTTAAAGGGAACAATAACTAAAAACAATTTATTGAACTTGAAACAGATTTACAAGGTTTAAAAACGATGCATGGACAAGATACTTATCAAGAAATCACGACTACATGCACGATATACGAAACAAGACATGAATACATATAATATCATGATTAGTAAATCCACAAAGAGCCCATCCTTTCTCCATCATACATGATGACAAGAGTAAGCACGCACGACAAGCACGACACGATCCCACATATACGGGGAATTTCCGGCCGCGGAATCAGAACACGAACACGCACGATGTGTCATTCAAGACACGACTAGTCTGCAGACAGTCCACATATTTAAGGACCCCCAGGTAGTGGATCAAGCTAAAAGAGCAGTCCAAGCTCAGTGGTACTCACTTATATCATGAATGCACAAAACACGGCAATACACATTCGAGAACACGACAAAACAAGAGGGAAATCATTTAACAAGCACGACACGACGAGACTAGCAAAATAGCATAATATAAATGCTTATCAAACTTAAGAAATGATTCCCTTTTTCTTATTCTTGAAACACGTCTTAAAACGATCTTAAAACAAGCTTATACTTGAAATTCAAACGAATGCACGATGATGCACGAAGTATCAAAACAAGAGTCTTGGTTCTTGAAACAAATCTTCAAACAAACTTGTACTTGAAATTCAAGGCGAGTACACGATGATGTACGTAACATCAAAACAAAAGTTCAAATACGAAATCTATCAAGTTTAGGCTAAAGACCATTCGTTGACCTTTGTGGAATTGAAACCCAAATGTCGGAGTTTAGACGAGATTTGGTGCCCCAGGCGTTATAGTACATTTTGGAATTCCAAGTGTACAAAGTCAATATAAAGGTCTAAAACCTAGTCTAGTTTTCCTTCTCGCAAAAATCCTTCAAAAACAGTCTTTTTGGTAAATTTTGGTCAGTCCTCGGTTACCTGTCGGTCAACCGAGGTTGAGTGTCGGTTGACCGACAGCCGACCGACGGCTGGCCGACAAGTCTAGTCCAGAAATATAGCTCTCGAGAAAAGGGACCGACAAGTACTCGGTTGGCTGTCGGTCGACTTGTCGGTCAACCGACAGCTGACTGACAATTTTCCTGACAAAATGTTGCTCTCTGGAATTTGAACCGACAAGTCCTCGGTCGGTGTCGGTCAACCGACAGATGACCGACACCTGACCGACAGAACTCGGGCAGTGCATTTCAGTTCAGAATTTCCACACTTCTTTCCCATCTTCACTTCCACACTTTCACCACCTGCACTCCCCAAGCCTACATGCTTTCCAAGGGATACATTTCTCACATTTATAAAGCATTCCATCCACAAATAAACCATTCATTCTATAAAAAGACATCAAGACATTTTCAAGTATAAAATCATAAAATTTATGAGACTAAACACGATTCTAAAAGCTTGAAGAAATCATTGATAACAAGACAAGTGAAGAAGCTTAAACCCATGACTTGAAAGAGCATGAACATGACTTGCATTATGAAATTAAACATAGAAAACATGTCTTAATGAAAGTATTAAAACCATAATGAAACCATAAAGCAATAAACATGAGAAATCCTATAAAGATCACTTGCCTTGGGTCAAAGTGAGGAGGGAATCACTCAAGAGTGGCCTCTACTAGATCTCAAGCTCCAATCCTACAAAAGCCCCAAAAACCCAAAGAGAAAACCCTAGCAAAAATCAATCCTTTGCATAACTCCAAGAAAACTCTTTGCATAAAAGAGGAAAATACTCTAAATGGTTTGAAAAATAAGAATCTCAAACAATAAATGCCATTGCTAACCTTTAAAACCTTGAACCAATAAGAAGAGCTTGAAAGAGGGCTTTATCCTAGCTCAAATCCTTTGAAAAATGCATCCTAGGAAAGCTTGAGAGAAGAGGAAGAATGTGGGAAGATCATTCCTCCATTTGGCACACAAGATGCAAGCATATAGGAGGAGAGAGAGGAAAAGTGTGGCTGGAAAAGGGTTCCAGCCACAGGTGGAATCGTTGCAAGCAAATGGAGAAGAAGAAGAAGGGTTCAGCCCTTTTATAAAGTGGGCAAGTGGGTCCCATGGGCCCCAATCTTCAAGGGATTAAAACAAGTGTTTGCGGGCCCCAAACGAAGACGACGAAGAAGACAAAATTGCTCGTTGAAATATCTACTTTCAAAAAAGTATATTTTCCCCAATTTCTGGAATTTTCGAAATTTATGGACAGATTTAGTGAAAATTGTCATTTTTGCCCCTTTTTCTCGAAAAACGCGATTTCTGAGCCTCAAATCCAAATGGATAAAACATGAAAGCTGTTTGTAACAATAAAATGAGTCAAAAGGAATAAAAATTGAAATATTTAGAAACCAAGAATAAATTCTCACAAAAACACAATTTACAAGGGTTAGGTCAAAACAAAGTCAACGGTCTTTTAAAACTCTCCAAAGTTATGAAAAATCTATTCAAACTCAAAAACAAAGTCAAATCAACTCTAATCTTGTTTAAAAAGCTAAATCATGATTAAAACAATACTAAACCCGAAAATTGAGGGTCGGGGTCTTACAAATGGGTTCAAACAAGCTAAGAAATAGGACATAGGGGAAAGCCATTGCTCAATAATAGAAGATGGAAAGAGATCCTTACCTCTAGGGCCATTAATCAACAAGAAGGAGCTTGGAAAAGGGGCTGCCCACCTTGGTTTCCCACGAAAATGGTGTCAAAAGAGAGAGGAGATGAAGGGGAAGAAGTTGCCGGAGTTCCCTCGTTGGATTGGTGGCTTGGAGGCTCCATTTGAGCAAGAGAAATGGAAGAAAAGGAATGAGGAAGGCTGCTGGTATTGTAGCAGGGAGGTTGCAGCCGATGGAATGGAAATGAGGGAGAAAGAGAGGAAGTAGTCCTTTTTATAATGGGTGGGTGTGGGGTCCACACTAAGTAGAATTTGTAATGGAGATTAGAGGGCTCTCTAGACCTTGGATCAAGAAACTTAGAACATGAAAAGTGTCCAGCATAAAATTATCTTTCCAACAAGGTTAATATTGACATACTTCCGGGTTCCACATAAAAAGTCAACTGTTTGGTCAAAGGGGTTAAAGAATGGATTTGCCCCAGGGTTGGAAAAACTGGTTTTAGGAGCTTCGAATGGGCACGGAGTGAACACGAAAGTTGTAGGGAATGGCGAGATTAGTCAAACAAAGCTGAAATGGAAATTTTTGGGAATCACCAAGAATCTCCCCACGCTGACCACGCAAAACGAATGGGACCCTACGGTCACTGTCTAGGTTCACTAGCTCTCAAAACTTCCCAAAGCAAATGAAAAATCATTCTAATCTCAAAACTCAACCAAACAACCACTAAACCCAAGAGAAAACCAGATCACAATTAAAACCACACTAAACCAGGAAATTAGGGGTCGGGTTCTCACAACTCATATGTGTTGGGAAGAGGTCAGTGAATCCAGTTTTCATAATGAATGATACCTAGATAATTGAGAGGCATACCTTATTTGGTATAGATACCTAGATAATAATGAATGATAGGGATCATGGATAGTTAGTCTTAATCCAAATTTTGACCAACTTTGATCCGCACTAATCTAAGTAGTATTTGCACTACCCAAGGAGGCATACCCCGAGGGACTGGGATTCCGATGTATTCTGGATTTAGTGGTTATGAGGATTCCCACATAAATTTGGTAGAATACTAAACCCTAATGTCATATTCATTAATTGAATGTATGGTTACATACTACAGTATTTCAAGCATGAATTCAAATATTTTCAATCCACTTGCGACCATCCTCAACCAGAATAAGTTGGTGGGATCCAACTATGTAGGCTGAAAATGGAACCTGGATATTGTCCTAACTGCTTTAGGATATAAATATGTCCATACCAAACCCCCCTTGAAGAGCCAGGGCCGAATGCATGACAGGAAGAAAATGAACTTTACACCAAATGGGCCAAAGATGATGATATGGCCAGATGTTATATACAGGCATCCATGTCTGGTGTTTTGTAACACCAACATCAATCCTATAAGACTACATATGATATTATATCGAACTTAAATGAGATATTTACGGAACAAGGTGTTCATTAGCACCAAGATGGCTGAAAGCAAACCAGTACAGGACTACATGTTGAAAATGATGGACTCATTGAATGAGTTAGATGTACTAAGGGCTACGATTGACGCCGAATCGCAGATTGACATAATCCTTGAGTCATTGCCAGAGTCATTCAACAATTTCAATGTCAATTATAATACGAATAAGATGAATATAGCTTTAGCTTAGCTGTCTATCCAGCTAGTAGTGACTGAAGAGATTATGAAGAAGAAGCCAACTGCCCTGATGACAGAAAAGTCAGTTGCCAAGTCCAAGCCAAAAGGCAAAGGGCGGAAAGGCAAGAAGAATTCAGTTCCGAAGGGTCCTAAGGTGGAGAATGGTCCTAATGGTGGTGTGGCCAAGGCTAGGGTTCGGGGACAGAAGGAAAGTGTTTCCATTGTGGTATTACAGGACATTGGAAAATAAGTTGTCCAGATTATCTGCCTAAGAAGAAGACCTCAGGTGTGATTGAGTCACTTATTTCTAAAGTTAATTTTGCAACTGGTTCTTCAGAATCCTGGTGCGTTGACTCCGGTGCAACTAATCACATATGTAATATGTTGCAGGGGTTCATGTAAACCGGGAAGCGTAGTGACGGAGAAATCATTGTCAACCTAGGATCTAATGCTAACGCGGAGGCTGTTTCAGTGGGAGTTATTACTTTATGTTTTTCAGATAATAAATTGGTTTTGTCAAACACATTATATGCACCGTCTTTATGGCGGAATTTGTTTTTAGTTTCTAGTTTGGTGAATAAAAGTTATTCTATTACTTTTGGTACTGAAGTTGTCATAAAGAGGAACGGTACTTTTATATGTTCTGGCAAGGTAACCAATGGACTTTATTTGTTGACTCCCACGATGTATGAGATGCATGATACTGAAACAATTAATAGACCATCGTTAAAGAGAAAGTCACCTTCATCTAATCAAACAAAACTTTGGCACTTGAGGCTAGGTCATATAAACCTAAATAGGATTGACGGGCTCGTGAAATATGGTATCTTGCCTTCATTGGTGGTAGAATCAATGCGTGTTTGTGAATCCTGTTTGGAAGGCAAAATGACCAAAAGACCATTTTCATCTAAGGGCAATAGGGCCAAAGATTTATTGGAATTAGTGCATACTGATGTGTGTGGACCCATTAATGTTAGAGCCAGAGGAGGATATGAGTACTTCATCACTTTCACAGATGATTACTTAAGATATGGATATAGATACCTTATGCACCACAAGTTGGGGGCTTTTGAAAAGTTCAAACAGTTTCGAGCGAAAGCGGAAAAGCAATTAGGTAAAAGTATCAAGACACTTCAATCAGATTGAGGAGGGGAATATCTCTCTACTAATTTTATGGGATACATATCAGAGAATGGGAATCTATCCTAGTTGTCTGCTCCTGGTATGCCTCAACTAAATGGAGTACCGGAAAGAAGGAACCGAACTTTTTTAGATGTGATCAGGTCTATGCTGAGTTTCTCAGAATCACTTATATCCTTTTGGGGATACGCCTTGGATACTGCGATATACGTACTGAACCTCGTACCATCTAAGTTTGTACCTAAGACTCCCCGGGAGTTGTGGTCTGATGGACCCTCAATTTCCGTCCTCTCCTTCCGCCTCTGGGGCTGCCTGGGTCTCGGCGGAGGAGGAAATGCGGGTATCAACTTTTTTGTACGGGTATGCCAAATTTACCGTTCTACTTGGAATTTGGAATGGTGATGATCCGGAGATTCACCTTCACAAGTAAAAAGGAAATCGATCATTCTTTCTAACTTTTCAAATTGCATAAATATTCAAGAAAACAGACAAGTTTGTTTTGAATGCCGTAAGAGGCGTTTTTTTGTTTGTTTGCCGTGAAAGGCGATTTACAAATCTTATCAAATATGAAAGACAAGAATTGCGATTTTTGTTTGTCTCTTTAAAAAATACAAAAGACAATAAAAAAGAAAGAAAATGGATCTAACTTCTCAGGAGATTGCGGGGACACGTTCAGATCGACGGTCGCAAGTCATGTATGGACTTCGCCATCGTCCTTCAAATGAGAACGCTTGATGCTTTGATTCTTCGGCTTAGCTCCAACCTCAGTTTTTTAGAGGATAAGGACCAAGAGGAGGTCCTATATCCAATAAAAAACCAAGTAAACGGGCTGAAAAGCCTCATTTAGGCCATGTTGTAGAAGAAAGGGACCTTGGGGGACTTTGATCACCTTGTAGTGTTTCTTGCGGCAAAGCAGCAGGACTTCATCAAGATTTCTTTGGGAGAATGCAAGTGTGCAAGTGCAGAATTTCAAGTCGATGTGTATATCGATCTTGATGCCTCTCTTGGAAATGGACCTCCTTTTATAGGCTCTTGGTAGCCATGGGGTGGTTTATGGGCATTGATGGCCATGATGAGAGATTTGATGGTATTGATGCTTCATGATGGGAGGAGTTACAAGTTTTTATTTCTTGATTTTGTGACTCCTTTTTCTTGGCTTGTGATTGGTTGATGGAGGATAATGGGCATTTAATCGCCTTTAATCTCCATGATGAGGGGAGTTTCATGGTTTTAATGCCATAATTGCTTGGATTTGTAACTCCCATATGCTTGAATCTGATTGGGCCGTCCAAAATAATGAGTTAATGACCGCGTTAAGTAGTATAAATGAGCCAATTAACAGCATTAAGTGGTCACCGGAGCATGTGAAGAGTCCCGGGCCGCGCTGCGTCCTTTGGGATTCTTCTTGTGATAATCGCAGGTGGATCCACACATTGTTTGATGTCGGATTGCGATGCAATTTCAGACAATGATTGATGTTGGTAGGTCGGTGACATCTGTCTTGTCGATTTCTCGATCGGTCGGACAGAAAGTGTACTTTCTTGGTCATCCGATTGACGATCTTAGAGCGATCAGTGATGATTTCATGCTCTTGACGGCGGATCCGAGATGTCAGCGAAGATCAGTCGTTTTCAAGCATCAAAAATTGGATTTTCAGAAACTTACAGAGGCAGGAACTCTTGAAACCCGAAGATGATCGGAAATTGGGCCATCCAGCGAAAATCAGGCGACCCGGATTTCCAAGGTCGCCGGCGACCATGGGGTTTTTACCCCTTTGGTCGCCGAGTGTCTTTTTTGGCCGTTTTTCCTTCTTTTTCGTTCCTTTTTTCTTCTTTATTTTTCTTGACATTTTTCCTCAATTATTGACTTCATTTTCTTAGAGAAAACTCGACGAGAAGTCGCACAAAACCGGAGCACAAAGTTTCCCATTTTTCGGGAAATCTGAAGTCTTTGTAGCTAATTTTCCGTCAAGAGTCGAAACTAGGTCAAACGATGTCGGAATGACCTGAAAATTGAGGTGAAGCTTCTTGAGCAGTGGATAGGACCAACCATGGGCTTTTATCTGAGTTTTGAAGCCATTTGGGGTCCCGTCAATGCTTGACTTGATTTTACTGCGGGGAAGATACCGAGCTTTGATATGCGGTCAAACGATGTCCGATTGACCTGAAATTTGACAGGGAGCCTATTAGAGTCATTTTGGGACAACCCATTAGCTCCAATTTGGATGTCATGGTCCCGGGGTGCTCCGCCGCCGGTAGGCTTGGTTTTCTTTCGGAGCGTCGAAACCTGGTCAAACGTTTTCAGAATGACCTGAAGTTTGACATACAACACTTTGGAAGCATGTTGAGGCCACTCATGTATTTTGTCTGATAAGTGATGGCTTCGGTGGTTCTCGCCGCTGAGAGGCTTGATTTTGCTGCTCGAGCATTGATGGAGGGTCAAACGTTGTCGGTTTGACTTGAAATTTGACATTAAGCCCTTTGGAGGTATTTTGGAGTTATCTGTAGGCTCTAATCGAAGTTTTGATGTCTTCGATGTTGTCGCCGCCAGGAGCGCATGTTTAGCTGTCGTAGAAGTGAAGTTAGGCCAAACGATGTCGGAATGGCCCGAAACTTCATGTGTACCCCTCTTTTGGCTGTCTTGAATGATCTTGCAGTTTTTGTTTGATTCTAATAAGATCTTATGCTTGAAGTAGCTTTGTTTGTTTTGTAGCAGGATGCAGCTTCATGTGGCTTCTTGATGTTGAGGAGACATAGTGACATTTTTGGTGTCAACAAATGCCCCCTCGAGGTACAACGACGAGTAGCTTTTTGGAGTCGATGTGCCTCGAAGTGAAACTTGAAGGAGAGCTTCCGACTTGACCAAGAGTCTTGAGCATTTTTTTTAATAGCCTTCTGAGTTTCTGGGGGAATTTTATGGTAGTGAGAGGGATCACGTACCATCTCAAGGAAAAGTTTTGAAAATGACATGGGGGATTTGGATTTTGGGTTTTGGATTTTGGTTTTTGACCTTATGACCTAACAAGTTGTATGTGGCAGGTTAGGGGGTCGGGGTTTGATTTTTGATTTTGACTTTGTGGCCCAACAAGATGTATGTGGCAGGCAGGGGGGTCAGATTTGGTTTTTTTGGTTTTGGTTTTGGTTTTGTTTTGGTCTTGTGACCTAACAAGCTGTATGTGGCGAGCTAGGGGACCAAGATTTGGTTTTTTGTGGAATGTCAATTTCAAGATTTGGTTTAATTTGGTTCATGAGGTTGGATGGTTTGGTTTTTTGGAAACTCATGAGGCTTTCTTTCCTTTTTTTTTTTTTTTGAATAGTCCAATCAACTCAAAAGAGGCATGGGACACATTTTTTTTTTGCTCTTGGTAAGAGGAATATTTTGACTAAAAGCCGCTTTGAATGCCTAGGTGGTTAAACCTGGCTCATGTGGGCTAACCTATGGGACCTTAGGCTTTGGAGGTGGCCTAGATCTCATATGTTATCATTTTTGTAGAGAATATCTAAAAATATCGTTACTTGGAGAGAATCTCTCAAGTTTCCTTGTTTTTTGGAGAGGTTTTCTCAAAGTATCTTTCTTTTTGGAAAGTAGCTAAATTTTAGCACTTACATCCTTTCTTTTCTCCTTTTTTCCTCTTTTGATTTGCTCTCTTCTATAAAAGCAAGAGGGGTTGGATCTTTGGCTCCATTGCTTTCTTTGTTTGCAAGAATATTCAAGAGTGCTCCAAGATCAAGAATTCCTTTTCTTCTTCAAGGATCTCTGATGGAACGCGCTCCGAGGCGCCGTGGGGCGGCTACCGGGGTCGGCGGAACGTGGGAGTCCGTCGGGTCCGGCCCTTTCGCGCCCTGGCGGGCCCTGAAGCGTGCATCAACATTTCTTTGTGTGGGTGTGCCAGATTTTCTATTTTACTTGGAATTGCAAGTGGTCATCCGGAGATCAACCTTCGCAAGTAAAAAGGAAATCAACTTCTTTCAAGTTTTCCATTGCACAAATATTTAAGAAAAGAGACATTTTCTTGGTTTGCCGTGAAAGGCGATTTTGTTTGGCATTTATAGCCGATTTTGGCGTTTATAGCCGATTTACAATTCTTATCAATAATGAAAGACAAGATTTGTGATTTTTGTCTCTTTTAGAAAAATACAAACTACAATGAAAAGCAAGAAAAGGAAGATCTAACTTTTCAGGAGATTGTGGGGGACTCGTTCAGATTGACGGTCGCAAGCCATGTATGGGCTTCGCCATCATCCATGCAGATGAGAACAGAAGATGCTCTTGATTCGCTTGGCTTGGCTATAACCTCAGGTTTTTAGAGGACAAAGACCAAGAGAAGGTCCTATGTCCAATAAAAAGCTAAGTAGACGGGCTGAAAAGCCACGTCTAAGCCATTGGAGGCAGCGGGAGAAGGCAAGGACCTTGGGGGGGGTGCCCCCCAAGGGACTTTTGTCACCTTGTAGTGGTGGCCGGTGCAGAACTTCAGCAGAGTTTTTCTCTCTTTTTCTTTCTCTCAGATCTCTTTCTGATCTTTTTTTCTGATCCTCTGATTTTCTCCTCTTTTTTCCGATTCCTATTTCAATGGAATGCTCTCCTATTTATAGGCTTTTGGTAGCCATTAAGGAGGGTTTATGAGCCTTAATGGCTTTAATGGGAGGAGTTACAAGATTTATTTCTTGATTTTGTAACTCCTTTTTCCTTGAATCTGATTGGCCGATGGAGATTAAGGGCTTTTAATCACCTTAATTACCATAATGGGAGGAGTTTCATGGTTTAAATGCCATGAATCAATTGACTTGTAACTCCCAAATGCTTGCTTCTGATTGAGCCGTCCAAAGAAATGAATTAATGACTGCAATAAAGCTAGTCAATTAACCACATTAATTGGTCGCCGAGCAGTCGAAGAGTCGCGGGCCGTGCCGTGTCTTCTGGAATTCTTCTGGCGATGATCATCGATGGATCTACATGCTGATCGACATCGGATGAACATGTAACTTCAGACATTGATAGCTAAGAGTGGGCCGGTGACATCTGTCTTGTCGATTTCACGATCGGTCGGACAGAAAGTGCACTTTCTTGGTCGACCGGTTGGCGATCTTGGAGCGATCAATGATGATTTTATGCCTTTGGAGGTTGACCCGTGATTTTGACGGATGTCGGAGGATATGAGTCAATTTCAAGCACTAAAAATCACATTTTCAGGAAACCACAGGGGCCAAAGTGCGCGAAACGCGAAAAAAGACGGAAAAACGGGTCACCGGCGGAAAATCCGGTGACCCGGGCCTGCGACCATGGGCCATGGTCGCAGGGGTCTGCGACCCTGGGGGATTTTTCCCCTTCGGAGCCCGTTTTGCGGTCGTTTTGAGGTCTTTTTCGTCGCCGTTTTCTTCTGTATTTTTCTTGACATTTCTTCTCATTTATTGGCTTGATTTCCCTGTAGAAAACTTGATGAGAATCCTTGCATTTTTAGAGTGCAAAGTTTCCAATTTTCCGGGAAAGCCGAAGACTTTGTCGCGTAAAGCTGCTGATTTTCCGCCAGAAGCTGAAACTTGGTCAAACGATGTCGGAATGACCTGAAATTTGAGGTGAAGCCTCCTGAGCAATAAATAAGACCAACCATAGGCTTTTGTTTGAGTTTTGAAGCCGTTTGGGGTCCCGTCGATGCTTCACTTGATTTTGCTGCGGGGAAAATGCCGAGCTTTGATATGTGGCCAAACGATGTCCGATTGACCTGAAATTTGACGGGGAGCCTATTGGAGTCATTTTGAGACGTTCCATGGGCTTCGTTTTGGATGTCATGGTCCCGGGTTGCTCCGCCGCCGGTAGGCTTGATTTTCTCTTGGAGCATCGAAACCTGGTCAAACGTTGTCGGAATGACCTGAAATTCGACGTGCAGCCTTTTGGAAGCATGTTGAAGCCACTCATGCACTTGGTTTGATGAGCGAAGGCTTCGGTGGTTCCCGCCGCCGGGAGGCTTGATTTTGCTGCTCGAGCATTGATGGAGGGTCAAACGTTGTCGGTTTGACTTGAAATTTGGCATAGAGCCCTTTTGAGACATGCTGGAGTCATCTGTAGGCTTTGATCGAAGTTTTGACGTCTCCGATGATGTCGCCGCCGGGAGCTCCCGTTTAGCTGTCGGAGAAGTGAAGTTAGGCCAAATGTTGTCGAAATGGCCCGAAACTTCATGTGTACTCTTCTCTTGGCTATCTTGAAGGATCTTGCAGTTTTTGTTTGATTCTGACAGGATTTGAATTTTTGGAGAAGTTGCATTGCCTATTTATGGCAGGTTGCGACTTCATGCAGCTTTCTTGATTTGAAGAGGCAAAGTGACATTTTTGGTGTCAACAAATGCCCCCTCGAGGTACAGCGACGAATTGCTTGACTTTTGTAGTCGATGTGCCTCGAAGAGATTTTTGAAGGAGAGCTTGTGTCTTGACCAAGAGTCTTTGAGCAATCCTTCCTTTGGTAGAGTAGCCTTTGAGCTTCCAGGGGAATTTTATGGTAGTGAAAGGAATCACACACCATCTCGAGGCAAAGTTTTGAAGATGACATCAGGGATGTGGATTTGGGCTTTTGTTTTTGACCTTGTGACCTAACAAGCTGTATGTGGCAGGTTAGGGGGTCGGGTTTTGGTTTTGACCTTGTGACCCAACAAGCTGTATGTGGCAAGTTGGGGGATCATGATTTGGTTTTTGGTTTTGGTCTTGTGACCTAACAAGCTGTATGTGGCAAGTTAGGGGACCAGGATTTGGTTTTTGGTCACTCTTTGGGACTGTGTGGGTCCATTGGAGTGGTTTGGATATTTGTGGAATGTCAATTTCAAGATTTTGGCTCAATTTGGTATATGAGGCTGGATGGTTTGATTTTTGGAAGCTCATGGGGCTTGGGATTTTTTGTATGGTTCAATCAACTCAAAAGAGGCATGGAACCATTTTTGTATGCTCTTGGTAAGAGGGATTTTTTCTGACTAAAAGCCCATTTTTTTTTTTTTTTTTTTTTTTTTTTTAGTGCCTAGGTGGTCAAACCTGGCTCATATGGGCTAGCCCATGGGACCTTAAGCTTTTTAGGATGGCTTAGATCTCATGTGGGGTCATTTTTGTAAAGAATATCTAAAGATATCTCATTTGGATAGAGAATATCTAAAAATATCTTTATGGGAGAGAATCTCTCATATTCCCTTAATTTGGGAGAGAATATCTCAAGGTATCTTTCTTTTTTGGGAAAGAATCTTCAATATCCTATTTTGTTGGAGAGAATCTCTCATTTGATTGATTTTGGGAGGAAATCTCTCAAAGACATCTTTCTTTTTGGGAAAGAATCTTTCTAATTCCTTCTCTTTTGGTAAGGTTACTAATTAGTAACACTTACCTTTCTTCTTTGTTTCCTTCTTTGATTTGCTCTCTCCTATAAAAGCAAAGGAAGGTAGGATCTCTTGCTCTTATTGCTTTCTTTTGCAACAATCTCAAGAGAGCTCCAAGGCCAAGAGTTTTTCTTCTTCAAGGATCTTCAAGCTTTTTCCTTCTTCTTCTCCATCAATGGCTTCAAGTAAGTTTTCTCTCTTTTTCTTTCAAGAAAACTCCATGTAGAGAATAGGATGGAAAAAAAAGTGTCTCTTCTTTTTTTTTCTTTCTTCTTTTTTTTTTCTTTCTTTCTTTTCCTTCTATTCTTCTTCTTTTTTTTTCTCTTCTCCACGTGATTTCTTCTTTTGTTTTTTTTTCTTCTTTTTTTTTTCACACGTTTTTTTCTTCTTTTTTTTTTATGTACGGATCTGTCCGTACGGCCACGTGGCCTGATTTTTTTTTTTTTTTTTGCTCATCATGATAATGCGTTTTTATGCAAATCTAGATGTTCATGCATGTACTTTTTGTAAATTGAATTGAGTAGCATGATGTGATAGCATACCTGAAAATCTTTGCAATTTTGGGAATTTGGAGCTCGCAGCGATGTTGAGCCCTTCTTGATTTTGCGGAGATTTTGAGGTTTCGAAAGTTTGGAGTTTCGGAGCCCGCAGCAATGTTGAGCCCATCTTCAAACTTTCTATTTCCGTCGGGGTATTTCCTTTTTCTTTGGAATTGCCCCGGAGTCATGCCAAAATTTCGCAAGATTTTTGGTGGGACAAAGTGACCCCTTTTTTTTTTTTTTAGCGAAATCCTGTCATTTTGATGACGATCTTTTTCTTTTCCAACCTTTGCAGGTGGTTCCTCCAGAGCGAACAAGTGTAAAGAGCCTGCTACAAGCGTACCTCGTCGATCTGCTAGATCTTCCAATGTGGCCGTTCAGCAGGCCTGGGAGAAGGTCCAGTTTGTTGAGAAGAACTTGGAAGAGTGCGATTCCCTCAATCGCGATGAGATGAGACAGCGATTGATCGCTCTCAAGAATGAGGAATTCTATAAGATCATGGTAAGCAACCGTCCTTGGGTTATGGACGATCTAAGGGTTTTGCCCAAGCCTACCTTCTTCTTTGGAGATGCAGTCCCTGACGACTTGACATACCAAAGGAGATGTTTTCAGTTCTCTTACACAGCTGATGGTGAAGAGAGAACTATTTCTACCCGGTCGTCTTTTGATCGGACCATCTCGATCCTGAGCCTTTCTCCCACGTGCCCTAAGAGGGAAGATCCTCCGAGCTGGGTGAAGAGGACCAGTGTGATCAAGACAGGGGTTTTTGTTGGTGGACCCTCCGGATATGCGGAGAAGCCACCTGTCCGTATGGACGTGTTGATGCCAGCCAGCGGCTACCAGGGCTCTGATTATCCGTCGGTCGATTTGAGACCGGTGGGCCTTGGCGTTTTCAGCGGTGACGGCAGTACTTGGGTGAAGCCTTTTCGACTTCGTGGCCGTTTCAATGTTGACTCCGATTGGAAGTCATGGACTGACCACACCTTGCTGATTGGGGGCGCCGTTTTGAAGGAAGCCGGGATTTTTGACGCGGTCCGCGCTTTTAGGGAGACCGTGACTTTTTCCGATGATGCCTTCATGGCTATGTTGGAGTCTTTCCTCCCTCAGACCAATACCTTCGTTGTCACGAACGGTGAGATTGGTTTTTCTCTGAAGGAGTTGAGTGCTATTACTTGACTGCCCATCCTTGGCAAACTCTACGAGGAGTTCATGCCGATTGACAGCGTCCTTGAGAAGCAGTCAGAGGAGTTCAGGCTCCTATACTTTCAGCTCGTCGCCTTCTATGATTTTTTGAAGGAGGGCTCGAAAGTCAGATCCAGCAGTTGGAAGAGTTATGGCTCTTCATTCTTCAACTTCTTTGACAGCAAAGAGTCTCCTGATAGCGTGACCCGGGAAGACAGGAAGAAGACTTTGGCCATGCAGGAAGAGTTGAAAGGTTTCTTCGCGAGCACAGATGCCCTTTATTCTGACATTGCACTGCGGAGAGATCTTGCTGTTTACCTCACTTATTGGCTAGGTGAGGCTGTGTTTGCTGGTGGAGATGGGACGCACATCAGGCCGCATTGTATTTTTCCGGCTTGTCAGATGGCGTTTGGAGAGCGGCTTGCTTTGGTGCCCACTCTTTACTCCTACCTGTGTACCGAACTGCAGGCTGCTGCTTTCTTGGTTCGGCTTGGGCTCCCTATGAATAGGGTATTTTCAGCCCATATCTTTTATTCGTGGTTTGTATGCCACTGTCCTGGCTTCCACCAGCTGGGTGCTGCACCGGATGATGATCCTCTGATGATTCGATTGGCTAAGGGAAAAGCCGTATCTGAATCACTTTTGTTTGCCCGCATGAGGATCCGACGGTTCAGGGACGTCGAGATGGGGCAGTCTTCAGTTAAGCTTTCTCCGGAGTTGCGGAAGAAGGCTTTTGATTTTGGTGCCTCCCGAGACTCTACCAGAGCAGGGTCGGGAAGGCATTACTCTTTGACCAATGCAGAGAAGGAGTGGCTTTTCAGCATACGGGTCGGCACGATGGTGTACCGCAGACATCTTTTCGTCGACATCCAGCCGTATGTACCTTCTCGCTTTGCGCTTCAGTTGGGCTTCTCTCAAGGCGTTGTTGGAGCGCCTTCGAGTATGGTGAAGCGTTTTGGGGGTTTGCAGGATGGCAGAAATGCATGGGCTTTCTATAGTGCTGAAGACACTACTGCCACGATTTCTTATCCTGAGCTGTCGACTTTCCGAACTGCCGGCTTCAAGAAGTGGTTCGCGGAGAGCTTTTTGGCATATCGGGGGCTTTCCAAGAAGGAGCTTGATGTAAAGCTGTCTTCTGGAAAAGGCATTGGGAAGTCGGATGGCGTCCGGCGAGAGGAAGTTTGGGCCTTCCTTTCTGGAGAGAAGCACAAGATAGGCTTTCTCGGTGACCAGGGCGTCATTGGTTCTGAAGCTGCTCGGGAAGTACCTGATGAGGCTTTGGAGCAGCTAGAACAGGAGGAAGCTGAGCTCGACGCTTGGATGCAAGCGGCACAGAAACGAGCTTCCGTGGAGTCTACTGGCGAAAGCAGACCATCCAGTGAGGAGTCAAGTGAGAAACCTGACTCTGATAGTGAGGCGGGTTCTTCTAGGAAGCGAACCCGTAGAGGTAAGAAGAGGAGGAGTCATCATCGCAGCGAGGGGCCACATGAGGACTCTCCTGACATGGAAATCCCTCTTACCATCAACGAGGAGGTGCCAGAGGCTGTCGACGAGCCTCCAGAGAAGAGGAGTCCTGGGGAAGAGACCATTGGTGAAGGTATGATTCTTCCTTTTTCTTTTTCTACTTCTTTCATGGGGCTTTCCATGTTCTGATTTGTTTTCTCACCCTGCTGCTGCTTTTTTCTTTTTTTTTTAGCAGAGGATGAAGACTTGCCGATGCCTGAGGTTCCGACCGATGAGGCGGTGATGGAGCCGGTTATGGCATCTGAAGAAGAACCGAGGGACTCTGGTATAACTTCTTTCGCTTTCTCTTTTTTTTTTTTTTTGCCTGCGACTTGATTTGCTAACATTTTTTTGTCAGCTGACTCGCCACAAGATTCCGATGACTTTGAACCATCAATGGACGCAAATGTCGATGATGCTTCTGATGAGCTCATGGAGGAAGAGAGTGTTCCGCCAGTCGTCGAAGAAGGTACTTTGTAGTGATGACCCTGATGATTTTTTTTTTTTTTTTTTTTGAACAGGATCATATTCATACCTTTTTGTGTTTCATTTGCAGGTTTTGAAGTGACAGAAGAGAGTCCATCGCTTTCTTTAGAACCAGAGCAAGGGATGCCAGAGGTCGATCCGGAGGTAGAGACCAGTTCAGACATGATTGAGGAGATGCCTCGTGTTGAGATTCCCTCTCCAGTGGCTCCAAGTGAAAAGAGTTCTTTTGTTACTCTTCCAATGGAACATGACATGAGCAGCCGATCAGCGGAGAAGGGTGAATCTTCATCCAGTTCGTCTCTTCAATTTGCGAAGAAGGTGCTGGCTCGGGTTTTGAGTTCTTGGGTCAAGACTCTCCTTTCTGGACACTTGGAGGCAGGATTTGGCATGATCCCACATGTACAGGAGATTCTGATCGACACCGAAGAGGTTGGTCTGGATGTCACAGGTGCCAGGGCGATCGTTGATAGGATCATTGCACTGGGTGACAAGTGGTTTGAGACCATGGGTTTCCCTGACGACCAATTCTTCAAGGAGATGTTCTTGGACCCTGCTGATAAGGCTAAGTCTGACCTGAATGAGGCTACACAAAGCAAGAAGCAGCTAGTTCGGGAGAAGAACAAGGAAGAGCTAGCCATCATCGGATTGAGGCATGACCTTAACGTCCTTGATAGGGAAGTTGAGGAGGCCAGGAAACGTCTTGAGCATTTGAAGGCACAAGTCGATGCGAAGTGGGCTGCTATAACAGAGGCTCGTGACAGGGAGAGTACTCTGATCCGCAGGGTTGCAGATGCCGGTCAAGTTCTCGAGAGGAGGACTCTAGAAAACGAACGATGGCAAACTGCTGGGGAAGAGCTTCCCGGTGTAAAAGAAGGGTTACGGCATTCGCCAGCATCTCATGGCAAGTTCCTGAAGAAGCGTGCCTTGGAAACTCTGACGGCTGAGGCCAAAAGTTTGCTTGAGGAGCTGAAGCTTTGGCTGGAGACCATTTTTGGCTAAGCTCCTGATTTTTTATAGCAGAAACCATTCTTCTTTTTTTTTTGGTACCACATGTATTTTTTGGTACTCTTTTTTTTTTTGTAGTGCTTGTGAACACTTTCTTTTTTTTTTGGTACCACATGTATTTTTTTGGTACTTTTCTTTTCTTTTTTTTTTTTTTGTAGTGCTTGTGAACACTTTCTTTTTTATTTGGTACCACATGTATTTTTTTGGTACTTTTCTTTTCTTTTTTTTTTTTTTTTTTTTTGTAGTGCTTGTGAACACTTTCTTTTTTTTTCTTTTTGGTACCACATGTATTTTTGGTACTTCTTTTTTTTTTGTTTTCCCTACGCTCACTCAAATCTTTTTGTGATGAAAGCAATTGCTAAATGGGATTTGATCAAAAGCTTTGTCATTTTGTGAAAATCTTTTGTCAAATGGTTGTTTTGGTAGGGGAAACGAATTTGGCATGAAAGCCGGATTTTTGTGGCATTTACAGCCAGTTTGGTGGCATTGATAGCCAATTGGTGGCATTTATAGCCGGTTTGGTGGCATTGATAGCCAATTTGTGGCATTTATAGCCGGTTTTGACATGAGAGTCAGGTTTTTTTTTTTGTGTGGCATTTGTAGCCGAGTTTTTTGAAAACCAAGTTTTGTTTTATTGGCATGAAAGCCGGTTTTGGCGTTTATAGCCGGAAATTTTTGTTTTGGCATTTATAGCCGGATTTTGGCATTTATAGCCGAGTTTTGGTTTTCAAAATGCAGGTATCGACTAAATGTCGCCTCCCCGCTGAATGGTCTTGCAAGTATCGATGGAATGTCGCTTCCTTGCTCATTCGGTTTTGCGAGTATTGATGGAATGTCACTTCCTCGCGGGTTAGGTTTTGCAAGTATCGATGGAATGTCGCTTCCTCGCGAATTGGGGTGCAAATATCGACTAAGCGTCGCTTCCCTGCTTTTCCCAAGACTTTTGGTTTTGCGGGTACTGACTTGATGCCGTTTTTCCGCGATTTTTGAAATTTGAGGTTTTCTCGAACCATTTGTAATTTTGGGTTGTGGATAGCAACTGGTATGTTGCATCTCCACGATTTTTGAAATTGGGTTGTGGATATCAACTGGTTTGTTGCTTCTCCACGATTTTAGGTTTTCTCGAACCTTTGAAATTTGGGTTGTGGATATCAACTGGTTTGTTGCTTCTCCACGGTTTTTGGATTTTACAAGTACCGACGAAATGTCGCTTCCCTGCGATTTTGGGTGCAAGTATCGATGGAATGTCGCATCCTTGCTTTTTTCAAAAATTTTTTGTTTTGCGGGTACTGACTTTGATGTCGTTTCCCCACGATTTTTGAAAAACCATTTTTTTTTGTTTAAAGACACGAGGGTCGTAAATTTTGACCTAGAACCATTTGGCGGTAAAAGGTAAGGTGGACTAGGGTGGAAATCCCTGAATCCGGATTTTTGTTTCAAACCATGAATTTTGGTTCAAGGATCGAAAGCTTTGGTTAAGTCAGGGAGAGGCTCCTAAACTTGGATTTTTTTTTTGTTTATGAACAATGAAACGATGAAAGTAAGCATTGTTTTTGAATCTCTAGAAATTTTGACATTTGATATGAAAATTCTAAAGAGAGTGGGTTTGACGAGCGAGTACCTGAGAACAGGTTTTGGCCATACAGGCATTGCTCTTACCCAGTTGGGTAAGTCTTCAAGGGTAGTACCGCTTCAAGAACTTGCCGTTGATAGGCAGCATACATCTGTCGCCTTCCATGTTTAGGAGGGCATATGCGCCGTTGGAGAAGACTTTGTCGATGACGTAGGGTCCCTCCCATTTTGGTTCAAATTTGCCTTTGGATTTGTGTGCGAAGACCATTGGTCTTTTTACCGCAAGAACCAAGTCACCCTTTTTGTAGGCGCGTTGCCGGACCCTTTTGTCAAAAGATCCTGCCATGCGTGCTTGGTAAAGTTCAATGCTTTGTCGAACTTCGAGCCGTCTCTCGTCGAGATTGTCCAGCTCATGGAGTCGCAATTTGACATTGCTTTCTTGAGTCATGTCATTTTGTAGAGATACCCTCAGAGAAGGAATTTGTACCTCTAGGGGCACGACAGCTTCGCATCCATAGACCAAGGAGAATGGTGTGCTATGGGTTGGTCCTCGAACGGTGGTTCGATAGGCCCACAAAGCTTCAGACAGTTTGTCGCTCCAGTCTCTTTTGTGACTAGAGACCATTTTCTTGAGGATTTTGCAGAGTGTCTTGTTGAAGGCTTCTGCTAATCCGTTTGCTGCCGGATTGTATGGAGTCGAAGGACAGCTTTGAATTTTGTATTTGTCGCAGAACCTGTAGAATCGATGATCCCGGAATTGTGGTCCGTTATCATGGACGAATCTCTTGGGTATGCCGAAACGACAAATAATGTTGGTGCGCAGGAACTGAAGAACTGATGAGGTCTTCATTTCGTTGAACGCAAATGCTTCTGACCACTTGGAGAAATAATCCGTTGCGGCGAAGATGAAGCGATGACCTTTGCTTGAAGGGGGAAAGATAGGACCTATGATGTCCATGCCCCATGCTTCAAAAAGGCCATGAGATTGCTGTAGGATGCAGCCATTCCGGAGGCATGTGAATGTAATCTCCGTGAACTTGGCATAGCTGGCAGCGTTTGGCAAATTGCATTGCATCAGCAACCATGGTAGGCCAATAGTAACCTAACCTTTTTATCTGATCATAGAGCTTAGGACCTGCCTGATGGGCTCCACAAAGACCAGCATGAACTTCTTTAAGTGTTTCTTCGGCCTCTTGTTGTGACAAGCAGCGTAGAAGTACTCCGTTGAAGGATTTCCTGTAGAGGATTTTTGAAGGAATATCCAAATGAAAGTTTGGGGCTCGCCTTTGTATGCTTACCCGTTCTTTTGGATCTTCAGGTAGGATTCCGAACATAGTGTAATCAATGAACGGATCCCTCCAGTCGACGATTGAAGGTTGAAGGATAGAGATCCGACTTCCAACCACTCGGTGGCATTCAGCAACTGCTTGGTGTGTGTTAAGAGGAGGGAGGATCCTTCTCTCACACACTGTAATTTGCATGTTTTCCCCTTCCTGGATCGCCATTGACGCGGCAAGTCCGGCCAGGGCATCTGCACGGATGTTTTCACCTCTACGAATGTGGGTGATGTTGCAGATGTCAAACTTTTGCAGAAGCGATTGTGCCTTGTTGTAATAAGGCAGCAGATCGGGCTTCCTGACTTCATATTTCTGATTCATCTGGTTGACGATCAGTTGAGAGTCTCCAAAGACTTCCAGCATAGTGATACCGGATTCGATGGCAAGTTCCAATCCTAGGATTAGAGCTTGGTATTCAGCTGCATTGTTTGTGCATGGTTCCAGTAGCGAGAAAGCGTGTGGAATCATGCATTTGTCGGGGCTAACAAAGAGGATGCCAACTCCCGAGATCAGCTTTCTGTTTTCATTTGTCCTGGTTGCACCGTCAAAGTACATGTCCCAGGAGGCATTTGGTGAGGAAGTCTCCACGTTGTAGACAGGTTCGTCTGGGAGATCATCTCTGAGTGGTGAATCTTTAGGCAATGGATGCTCTACGAGGAAATCTGCTAGAGCTTGGCCTTTGATTGCTTTTTGTGGCACATACCTAATATCAAATTGTGACAAGAGGATGGACCATTTTGCCAGTCGGGCATTGAGAGAACCGGCCTTCGTGACAAGGACCTTCAAGAGGTTGATCCTCGAGACCAGGTAGACTGTGTTGGAAAGCAAGTAGTGACGTAGCTTTTGTACGGCGAACATCACTGCAAGGCATTCTTTTTCGACTGGAGAGTAGCGATGCTCTGCACCTACTAGCATGCGCCTGAGGTAGTATAGAGCAGCTTCTTTTCCCTCACCATTCTCTTGTGCAAGCAAAGCGCCTACAGAATTATCAAGAGCTCTTGTGTACAAGATGAATGGTTTTCTAGTGGCAGGGGCAGCTAACACTGGAGGTTTGGTCAGGTATGACTTGATATCTTGAAATGCGGCTTCGCAGTCGGCATCCCAGACAAAGTCTACACCTTTTTTCATCAATCGAGAGAATGGACGGCATTTCCCCGAAAGATTGGAGATGAACCGTCTGATGTAGGCCAATCTCCCTTGGAGCCCTTTTAGTTCTCTCAAGGTTCTTGGAGAGGGCATTTCTAGAATAGCCTTGACTTTTATGGGGTCAAGTTCTATTCCAGCTTTCCGAACAAGGAATCCGAGAAACTTACCCGACGAGACGCCGAAGAAGCATTTTAGAGGATTCATCCGCAGTTTGTGTTTGCGGAGTCGGAGGAAGACTTCCCGAAGATCTTTGAGATGGTCTTCTTTTCTTCTGCTTTTGACGGCGAGGTCATCAACGTAACATTCGACCGTCTTGTGCTGCATATCTTGGAATATTTTCATCATAGCCCTCTGATATGTGGCACCAGCATTTTTCAGACCAAACGGCATGACAGTGTAGCAATACACGCCAAATGGAGTCCGAAATGAAGTGTGTTTTTCATCCTCGGGATGCATCTTTATCTGATTGTAACCAGAGAAGCCATCCATGAATGTCATTCGCTCGAATCCGCAGGTATTGTCAATCATCACCTCCGGTATGGGGAGCGGGAATTCATCTTTAGGGCAAGCGCCATTAGGTCTCTATAGTCAATACAGACCCTGATCTGCCCATTTTTCTTTGTCACGGGGACAATGTTGGCCAACCATTCTGGATGTTGTTCCTCACGGATGAAGCCGACACTTTTGAGTTTTTGAACTTCTTGTTCAATTTTATCCATCACATCTGGACGGAATCTTCTTTGGCCTTGTTTGACAGGCTTGACGTCTTCTTGAAGATTGAGTTTGTGGACTGCTACTTTGGGGTCTAAACCAGGCATTTCAGCATAGGACCATGCAAAGCAATCAACGAACTCACGAAGAAAAGCGATATACTCGGGTAACTCATCATCCTTTATATTCTTACTTATGAATACAGGACGTGGGTTATCAGGTGTTCCCAAGTTTATCTTTTGAACAGGATCTTCTGTCGGAAGGTTCGAAGGTGGTTCCTCCACAATATTTTCGGAGGCTTCCAACTCAACGAAACCTTCTGGAGTTTCAACTGCATTACCAGACCAAGGCTCTGTTCCTTTCCATGGATTTTCTTGATTGGTGATCTCCTCAAGGCTTGCTATGAGATAGTCCCAATCGCCTGTTGAGTCTGGTATTTCTTTTGGAGACGAGGGTTCTTCTGGGTCAGGATGCCACAAGTCTGTATTATCGGACGATTCCTCTTTATCATCAGAGAAATCATACCAATTGGATGAGCTTCCTGGATCTTTGTCAGGTAACTCTTTAAAGAGATTTCCAGGGAGATCGATGTCTTCGTGGACTTTAGATGTTGAGGCTTGGTCGGTAAAACGACTTTTAAGCCTTTGTGTCAACTGTCTCAGAGGAGTGTCGGGATCATACCCTAACCCATATGAAGACTTTTCTACATGACCGTAGAGTCTCCAATCTTCCAGCTGGCTTTTGGTCAAGGCGGGCTCCAATGGCGTGAGAATACCGCGTCTTTCTCCCAAACCGACTGGGTTTTGAGCGTCAAAGCCCATTTTCTTCATAATTGCTTGTGCCACAGGACTATATAGAGATAGCTAAGGCATACCTTCATTTTGAAAAGGTTCCAGCATGGAGTTTGATGAAGAAGCGTCCGATCTATGGAAGAAGATCGGCCTTTGCTTTGGTGATGTTACCGGAACAACAAAGGTAGCTGACGTAGGATCTTCTACATCAGCAGGTGTCTCCATCGGAGTGAGAGCAGGCTGAACTTGCTGAGTGTCAGCTTGGCTTGACGATGCATCGTCTTCTGGCTCTGAGTCCGAGTCTGTGTCTTGCATGATAGACACGAGAGAAACAATAAATTTGCCCCCAGGCTTTTGTTTCGCCTTCTTCACTTTAGTCATGATGACCAAAGGTTTTGAATTCTTGAGGGAGATAACGAAGGGAGATTGACTACTCTCTTCTAATTTGCCGGAGGGTTTGTTTTCTTCCGGTGATGTTTGAGGAGCCTTGCCTTTATCTTTCTGGAGATTTTCAGCAGGGGGTGCTATTTCCTCTTCTTCTTTTTCTCCTTCATACATTTGGGAGTCTGCGAAGTGGACTTCTTTACCTTTGAAGGGTTTCCTGTCCGCAAAGACTCGATGTACCATGCCGTCGTCGCCGACAAACTTGATGCATTGATGTAGAGTTGAAGGAACAACATCATTCTCGTGTATCCAAGGACGTCCGAGAAGGATGTTGTAGCATGAGGGGGTTTTTATTGCATACACAGTGACCTCAGAGATAAGATCACCGATTTGCAATTTGAACCTGATTTTGCCGATAGGCCTTTGAGTGGGATGCCCAACTCTTCCCTCGTATCCAAAGATAGATACAGATGTGTGGCTTAGCTTGCTGGGTGGGATGCCCAACTCTTCAAGAGCCGAAGTGGAGATAAGGTTGAGTGCAGAACCTGGGTCGATCTGAACTCTATGTATCGGCATTTCTTTGATGTACCCTGTGAAGTACAGGGGTTGGTTGTGCCTTGCTTCGCCAAGTAGGAGGTCTTCCTTAGTGAAGGCGATGGTTGCACTGGCTGCCTTTTGAACCGAGAGGCATTGGATGCATGATCCCTCAGTTTTCTTTTTTTCTTCTTTTAAGGAAGTTTCAGAGTTTCTGACCCGGTAGTCCATTTCAATTTGGAGGACTTGTGGGGCATGTTTGTCGACATCCTCATTCAGTTTTTGTAATTCTGAGATGAGATTATCACGAGTGCGTGGAGACATTCGTAATAAATCCAGGATGTGAAGACGTGCAGGTATGTGTTTGAAGTGCTCAACCAAGTCATACTTGAAAGCCTCCTTAGGGCCTGCATGTTCATCATTGTTGCCACTGGGGGCGCTTACAACATCTTTTCCCGAAGGATTTACATAAGTAAAGGAAGATTGGTTGTAATTTTTGTGGTAGTCCCGGCCCGAACGGGTGCCTCTACCAACTTCGAGAGCTTCTTGAGAAGGATCTTCGTTTGGAAGATTGTCTTCAGGATCAAGAGGCTGTCGTTTTTCATCTACTGGGGATGTATCTGCAGCAGAGTTGCCATCCTCAGTGATTGTGTTGCACGGAGCATTTTCCGGGAGCAAGTCCTGAACAGCATCCAGCAGCTTTTCTTCTTCGTTGACCCATCCATCACCCCAAGTTGGGTTTTCTTCATGATGATGAGTCGGGAAGAATGTGTATCCTGAAGTCACAGTCTCAGGAGAAGAAACCTGAGAGGGTGTCATCTCTGTGAAAGTCACGTGAGACGAGGTAGCTCCAGAGGATACATTGCTAGGCGTCGTCGGAGTGTAGGTAATCTCATCAGACGACGCTTCAGAAGAGCTATAGTCCTGATATATTACATTACAGGAAGCTCTGATAGGAGATGTTGCCTGCTCGGAGTCAGACTCATCCTTGGATGTAAGAGGATCATCTATCCAGCAATGTTCTCCATTTTCAGGAGTTGAGGGAGGAGGTACCTGATGGGCTTCAGGGACTTCCGGCTCTGGATTGTGAGGAATCTCGTTGACGCGATCTTGCTCTTGTTCTAGAGCGAGACGCTGCAAGATCCTTGCATATTCTTCAAGATCAGGCATGGGAGCCAGATCTTCTTCTTCGTCTTCTCCGTGTGGCTCAACATAGTTGATTTCCACTGGAGCAATGACAGGTACTGGGTTAACAGCATCTTCTTGTGCAGCCTCTTGGTCTTCTTCATCATCAGACCAGGATCCTTGTGGTTGCAAGGGGTTATACCAGATTACTGGCATAAGGTGAGTTTCAGGAACCCATTCTTCATCGGAGAGATATTCTCCTGTTTCAAGAGATTCCTCCCACTCATCGGTGTAGTTGGGCTCGAATCCATCGTCGGTGTCGCTGGACTCGTATCCATCAATGGAGAATCCAACTACCGAGTTGCAAGAGTATGATGCCCCCTGCATGGCTTCTTTTTTGAATTGAGGTGGCATGAAATCACTGAGAGTGAAGTTTCTTACCGCCTTTGAAGTCTCTGGAAGGGACGTTTTTGTTGCCCCGAGTGAAGTGGTAGAGGAGGCCTCTGCCTTTTCATGGACTTCTTGTTTTGGCTGGGTCTTCTCTTGCCGTTTGAGCCTGAGGAGATGTTTCCTAGCCTGCCTTCGCTGTTGAGCTGTCGGCTTTGTTTTTACGATCTCCCAGTTTTCATCTTCCAGGAGATCGGGATGTACCCATATGGGTTGTCCGTCTGGTGTCGGGCAAGGAACCAACACTTCGGACGTTTGAATTCTTTTTATCACCTTGAAGGAAGTAGTGATCTTCTTCTTCGGTGATTTTGGTGTTTGTCCACATGACACCATGTTGACGGAGGCAGTCCCATAGTTTTTGTCAAAGGTGATGACTCCGTTTTTCCACATCTCGTTTATCTTCTCTCTCACAACAAAGCATTGATTGAGAGGATGCGAGACCATCTGGTGGTATGGACAGTACCGAGGATCATTGGTTTTGCCAACGTCTCCAGGTCTTTTGGGCTCTGGCAAAATGAGTTTGCCATTTGCTAGGAGAGCCTCAAAGATTTCTTCGACGTCTTCATCGAACGGATATTTCTTTTCTACTCGCTCTTTGAAGGCATCAGAGAGTTCAGGTCTCTTACCTGCAGCTCTATTTTCAGCTTTCTTTGGTTGCTGAGGAGCTGACTTAGTCTGCACATTGAGAACCTCCTTCTTCTTTGGTTTAGAGGTTGCAACAGCAGTCGACTCTTTCTTTGATGATTTCTGACTGTTGAGGTCTTTGATCACCGTTTCAGCTTCCATGGAAGCTTCCAGGAGTTCCCCCAGGTTCTTTGATTTATTGCCGATGATCATGGAGCGGATTTTAGCTCTCATGTTGTTTCGGCAGATGTCGACTAGCGACGCTTGTGGCAGTACATCTGAGCATTTGTACGCCATTGCTTTCCACTTGTGAATGAAGTCATAAGTTGACTCATTCTCTCCCTGTTTTAGGCTGCAGAGCTGAGCCATAGTAACAGGATGATCCTCACCTTGGAAGTGGGTCAGGAAGCGTGTCTCCAGCATAGCCCAGTTCTGAATGGAGTTCTCCGGAAGAGTGGAGTACCAATCGAAGGCCGTACCTTTTAGGGTACTTGCAAAGAGGCGAATCTTGAGTGCATCTTGATCCGCGATAGCTCCCGTCAAGATCTTGAAGTGGATGACGTGCTGTCTGGCCGATCCTTTCCCCGTATATGTTTGGAGAGTAGGATGTTTGAATTTTGTGGGGAACGGGACCGAGTCCATCCATAAAGGATATGGTGGCTTGATCCCATGCTCTTTGAGTATATCCTCTTCTTTAGCTTTGGCGAGGATACTGTCTACGTCCTTTTTGGTAAGGGCGCGTGACTCATTTTCTTCTCCATTTTCCTCGTTATTGCCATGATTCGGAGGAGGCTCATTGTTCACCTGATTTTGGACAACGAGGAGAAGGTTTTCCATCAGAGTTTCAATCCTCTGGTGGCCTTGTTCCAACTGCTGGATGCGTGTGAGCGCATCATCTCGAGGTGGATTCTGAGGTGGCGGCTCAGAACTTGTAGCCAAGACGTTCATCCCTCGGGATTCGAACGAAGAAATCGTCCTGGTGACCGAGCTGGGGCTCATTCTTTTTGATGAAGAGCTTGATGAAGGATTACTCTCCCGTCCTTGGCTGGAAGGGGCAGGAGATTCTTCGGGACGTCTTTGTGTCCTGGTGATGCTACGGGTCACCGGACGTCGGACATGGATTTTTGATGCTGACCTTTGGCGTCTTCTGGTTTTTCCAACCATATGGACGGCAGCAACTTGGTCGGGTCTTTCTTTTTCGACCCATTTGCGGGAGACTTGAAGTGTAGGAGGCTGGGTCCTTTGCTTCTCTAGTCTCTTTTGTCGATATGACGCACGGCGGCGTGCTCGACGAGCGATTTGAGCTTTGGTCAGCTCTGGCTGGGCTCTGACGATGAAGGATGTGCTCCCTCGGGCGCAGCAGCCGAGCCTGTCTTCTTTGTAGCTAGGCAAGGACAGGATCCGGACCCGGTCCTTTGCCTGTTGCAGCGAAGCTTTAAACCTTTCGAGTTCGGCCCCTGTAGAGATGAAGGGTCGAACTGAAGGAGTGTAGGCCTTAGCAGGTGCTTGGAGAGGCCTGGTGATGCGTGATCTGATTCTGAGCTTGTGGGAGCAAGCCGGTTCATGCTGGGTTGACTTGGGAGTCAGGTTGGAGATGGGTCTCTCCTCTTTCATGTAGGCAAGAGGGTAGAACTGGTTTTCTTTGAGTGGGGCCAGGTATGCTGGCTTGGTGGAAATTTGAGACCTTCTTTGTTTTGGGGAAGGTCTTGGAGACCAAGTCTTGGGATAGACCTGGTTGTTTGTGGGTCGAGGCTTCGCGGGGGTGCCGCGGGCTTCAGGCTTTTGGGCGCTCGCCTTTGGTGTCACGGGAGTGACACGTTGAGAGGCGATCTTCTGCCTTTTGGCAGGCGCAGTTTGTTCTTCGGGAAGTGGGAATGGTCCCAGTGTCCCGAAGACGATGGTCCGGGCAGTCGAGATCGACCCTGAGTTCAGAGAGTTGCCGAGGGAGTTGACGCTTCGGCAGCTGGCGGGGCGCTTGTAAGTGCGCTCGGTTTGCTTCTGTTGAAGCATGAGTTGGTGCTTGTTCTCATCGAAGATAATGGTTAAGGCTGCCATTGTTAGTTTCGAAAAAGTTCTGAAACAAGACCATATCCATTAGTAATCACAAGAATATAATGATCATAAATGGGAATTTCTATGGTTGTCTTTTCAAATCGCTTAAGGGATATGACCCAAGCGACATGAAGAAGGCAAAAAGCCATAGATGGTACAATTGTTCTGACAGCAAGTATGGTGAGCCCAGAATGAGCGTTCCAGTGACTGCTAGAAGCAATTGTAAACCTAAATTCGACTTATCGAGAAGCAGGGCTTGCTCGAGATAAGAAGAATATAAGGTAGGAGTTACAAATGTGCCGGTCACAGATACAGTAGACCCTGAAAGGGCGTACCAGTATTGCTATGCACAAATGTTGGAGATCGCATCCATGAGATGGGATTCTTTGTTTTGAAATGTCAGAAATGGATTCGTCAAAGAGAGCAGGTGGCATTCCGATTCAAATACGGGCTCAACGATTTCCGCGAGCGCCAGTACTCAGAAGGGAAGAGATCACAATTTCTCGAATCTGAATCCAAAAATTGACGAGTTTTTGGAGATTTTTTTTTTGAAATGATTTTTTTTATTTTATTTTTTTTTTATTTTTTTTTATTTTTTATTTTTTTTTTAAAATATTTTATTTATTTATTTTTTTATTTTATTTTTTTTTGAAAATTTTTGTTTTTTTTTTTTTTTTTAAGATTTTTTTTTTGAAAATCTTTTTTTTTTTATTTTTATTTTTTTTTTAATTTTTTAAGATTTAAAGACGAGAGAGTACACATAGGCCTCCTAACCCGGTCTTATGAAACCTCAATTGATAGAATTGCCCCCAGGTAAGGGTAGGATTACTTAATGAACCCGTTTGGAGGACCCTTGCCTCGAACAGTCAAGCTGTCTCCACACTCTGGACAAGGCTTTTCTTGAATCAATCGTGATCAAAGAACGCAATTGGTTTAACCTTAGTGGTCTATGTCCCTTTTTTTATAAAAATCCCAAATAGACTCATCGAAGAGAAACGATGACCCAAAACCTTAGTCGAACGGGCTCAACATTTCTGCAAGCACCAAAGAACGATAGGATAGGAACAAAGTTTCTCAATTTTGAATCCAAACTAAGAAAACTAATTTTTTTTATTTTTATTTTTTTTTAATATTTTTTTTTTTGAAATCTCTAATGAACTCATCGAAGAGAAACGATGGTCCAAAACCTTAGTCGAACGGGCTCAACATTTCTGCAAGCACCAAAGAACGATAGGATAGGATCAAGGTTTCTCAATTTTGAATCCAAACTAAGAAAACTGATTTTTTTTTTATTTTTTTTTGAAATCTCTAATGAACTCATCGAAGAGAAACGATGGCCCAAAACCTTAGTCGAACGGGCTCAACATTTCTGCAAGCACCAAAGAACGATAGGATAGGATCAAGGTTTCTCAATTTTGAATCCAAACTAAGAAAACTGATTTTTTTTTTTTTTTTTTGAAATCTCTAATGAACTCATCGAAGAGAAACGATGGCCCAAAACCTTAGTCGAACGGGCTCAACATTTCTGCAAGCACCAAAAAACGATAGGATAGGATCAAAGTTTCTCAATTTTGAATTCAAACTAAGAAAACTGATTTTTTTTTTTGAAAAGAGAAAGAATGGAAACAAACTCAAAGAAATAGAAATTTCCAAAAAATCCCATCTCATGTTTTTTTAGGATGCAAAATCCAACATAGGCTACCAGCTAGAAAGTAGCCAAGGAATCCGGAAAAGAAGTATAAGCATAGAGCAAAAAGTATGATATGCAAATATTTCATTTCCAAGCACCGTGTTCTCAAATGAACGAGTCCCACCGGGTGTGCCAGCTTGATGGAACGCGCTCCGAGGCGCCGTGGGGCGGCTACCGGGGTCGGCGGAACGTGGGAGTCCGTCGGGTCCGGCCCTTTCGCCCCCTGGCGGGCCCTGAAGCGTGCATCAACATTTCTTTGTGTGGGTGTGCCAGATTTTCTATTTTACTTGGAATTGCAAGTGGTCATCCGGAGATCAACCTTCGCAAGTAAAAAGGAAATCAACTTCTTTCAAGTTTTCCATTGCACAAATATTTAAGAAAAGAGACATTTTCTTGGTTTGCCGTGAAAGGCGATTTTGTTTGGCATTTATAGCCGATTTTGGCGTTTATAGCCGATTTACAATTCTTATCAATAATGAAAGACAAGATTTGTGATTTTTGTCTCTTTTAGAAAAATACAAACTACAATGAAAAGCAAGAAAAGGAAGATCTAACTTTTCAGGAGATTGTGGGGGACTCGTTCAGATTGACGGTCGCAAGCCATGTATGGGCTTCGCCATCATCCATGCAGATGAGAACAGAAGATGCTCTTGATTCGCTTGGCTTGGCTATAACCTCAGGTTTTTAGAGGACAAAGACCAAGAGAAGGTCCTATGTCCAATAAAAAGCTAAGTAGACGGGCTGAAAAGCCACGTCTAAGCCATTGGAGGCAGCGGGAGAAGGCAAGGACCTTGGGGGGGGTGCCCCCCAAGGGACTTTTGTCACCTTGTAGTGGTGGCCGGTGCAGAACTTCAGCAGAGTTTTTCTCTCTTTTTCTTTCTCTCAGATCTCTTTCTGATCTTTTTTTCTGATCCTCTGATTTTCTCCTCTTTTTTCCGATTCCTATTTCAATGGAATGCTCTCCTATTTATAGGCTTTTGGTAGCCATTAAGGAGGGTTTATGAGCCTTAATGGCTTTAATGGGAGGAGTTACAAGATTTATTTCTTGATTTTGTAACTCCTTTTTCCTTGAATCTGATTGGCCGATGGAGATTAAGGGCTTTTAATCACCTTAATTACCATAATGGGAGGAGTTTCATGGTTTAAATGCCATGAATCAATTGACTTGTAACTCCCAAATGCTTGCTTCTGATTGAGCCGTCCAAAGAAATGAATTAATGACTGCAATAAAGCTAGTCAATTAACCACATTAATTGGTCGCCGAGCAGTCGAAGAGTCGCGGGCCGTGCCGTGTCTTCTGGAATTCTTCTGGCGATGATCATCGATGGATCTACATGCTGATCGACATCGGATGAACATGTAACTTCAGACATTGATAGCTAAGAGTGGGCCGGTGACATCTGTCTTGTCGATTTCACGATCGGTCGGACAGAAAGTGCACTTTCTTGGTCGACCGGTTGGCGATCTTGGAGCGATCAATGATGATTTTATGCCTTTGGAGGTTGACCCGTGATTTTGACGGATGTCGGAGGATATGAGTCAATTTCAAGCACTAAAAATCACATTTTCAGGAAACCACAGGGGCCAAAGTGCGCGAAACGCGAAAAAAGACGGAAAAACGGGTCACCGGCGGAAAATCCGGTGACCCGGGCCTGCGACCATGGGCCATGGTCGCAGGGGTCTGCGACCCTGGGGGATTTTTCCCCTTCGGAGCCCGTTTTGCGGTCGTTTTGAGGTCTTTTTCGTCGCCGTTTTCTTCTGTATTTTTCTTGACATTTCTTCTCATTTATTGGCTTGATTTCCCTGTAGAAAACTTGATGAGAATCCTTGCATTTTTAGAGTGCAAAGTTTCCAATTTTCCGGGAAAGCCGAAGACTTTGTCGCGTAAAGCTGCTGATTTTCCGCCAGAAGCTGAAACTTGGTCAAACGATGTCGGAATGACCTGAAATTTGAGGTGAAGCCTCCTGAGCAATAAATAAGACCAATCATAGGCTTTTGTTTGAGTTTTGAAGCCGTTTGGGGTCCCGTCGATGCTTCACTTGATTTTGCTGCGGGGAAAATGCCGAGCTTTGATATGTGGCCAAACGATGTCCGATTGACCTGAAATTTGACGGGGAGCCTATTGGAGTCATTTTGAGACGTTCCATGGGCTCCGTTTTGGATGTCATGGTCCCGGGTTGCTCCGCCGCCGGTAGGCTTGATTTTCTCTTGGAGCATCGAAACCTGGTCAAACGTTGTCGGAATGACCTGAAATTCGACGTGCAGCCTTTTGGAAGCATGTTGAAGCCACTCATGCACTTGGTTTGATGAGAGAAGGCTTCGGTGGTTCCAGCCGCCGGGAGGCTTGATTTTGCTGCTCGAGCATTGATGGAGGGTCAAACGTTGTCGGTTTGACTTGAAATTTGGCATAGAGCCCTTTTGAGACATGCTGGAGTCATCTGTAGGCTTTGATCGAAGTTTTGACGTCTCCGATGATGTCGCCGCCGGGAGCTCCCGTTTAGCTGTCGGAGAAGTGAAGTTAGGCCAAATGTTGTCGAAATGGCCCGAAACTTCATGTGTACTCTTCTCTTGGCTATCTTGAAGGATCTTGCAGTTTTTGTTTGATTCTGACAGGATTTGAATTTTTGGAGAAGTTGCATTGCCTATTTATGGCAGGTTAAGACTTCATGCAGCTTTCTTGATTTGAAGAGGCAAAGTGACATTTTTGGTGTCAACAATCTCCAAGCTTTTTTTTCTTCTTCTCCATCAATGACTTCAAGTAAGTTTTCTTCCTCCCAAAAAAACTCCATTGTAGAAGTAGCTTCTTTTTTTTTTCTTCAAGCACATTTTTTTTTGTTTGTTTGAAGCATCAAGATAGAAGGTTAGAGTCTCTAGGTCAAGTCAACATAATTTTTAACTTGGACAAAGTTTGATTGGTTTTGACCAAATTGAGTTGGAATTGGTCAAACTTTGGTCAAGGTTTTCCTAGCATCTAATGCATGATGATGTTCTTTGATGCATGATTTTTGGTAAATAGACTTGGAAGCATGATGATGCATACCTGAAAATCTTTTGCAAGTATTGGGATTTGAAGCTCGCAGGGATGTTGAGCTCTTCCTTGGTCTTGCTGGATTTTGAGGAACTTTGCAAGTTTTGGATTTTGGAGCTTGCAGCCATGTTGAGCTCTTTTTCAAATTTTGAGGAAATTTGATGAGATTGGCTTGTTCTCGCAGCAATGTTGAGTTCAAACCTTCTTTAAGAATTTTCCACCGACTATGAGCTCGCAGCAATGTTGAGCTCATCTTCAGGCTTCCTGTCTTTTTAGGGTATTTCCCTTTTTTTCGGAATTATCCCGGAATCATGTCAAAATTTCTCTAGAATTTTTTTAGCAAAATTCTGTCATTTTGATGATGATTGATCATTGTTTTTCCTTTCTTTGCAGGTAGTTTTTCCAGAACGAATAAGGGTAAGGGTCCTGTTACTGACACACCTCGTCGGTCTGCCAGATCTTCTAATGCGGCCGTTCAGCAGGCTTGGGAGAAGGTCCAGTTTGTTGAGAATAACTTGGAAGAGTGTGATTCCCTCAATCACGATGAGATGAGACAACGATTGATCGCTCTCAAAGGTGAAGAATTTTACAAGATCATGGCAAGCAGCCGTCCTTGGGTTACGGACGATTAGAGTATTGTGCCCGAGCCTACCTTCTTCTTCGGTGATCCAGTCCCCAATGACTTGACATACCAAAGAAGATGTTTTCCGTTCTCTTACACAGCAAATGGTGAGGAGAGAAGTATTTCTACCCGGTCGACCTTCGATCGAACCATCTCGTTCATGAGCCTTTCTCCTACGTGCCTTAAGAGGGAAGATCCTTCGAGCTGGGTGAAGAGGACCAGTGTGATCAAGACCGGGGTTTTTGTTGGCAGATCTTCCGATTTTGCAGAGAAGTCGCCTGTCCGTATGGACATGTTGATGTCAGCCAGTGGCTACCAAGGTTCTGATCATCCGTCGGTCAATTTGAGACTGGTGGGCCTTGGCATTTTTCGGGGTGACGGCAGCAATTGGGTGAAGCCTTTTCGACTTCTTGGCCGTTTCAGTGCTGACTCGAGCTGGGAATCATGGACTGATCACATCCTGAAGGTTGGCAAGGCCATTCTGCGGGAGGCCGAGATTTTTGATACGGTTCGCGCTTTTCGGCAAACCGTTGATTTCTCCGATGAGGCTTTCATGACCATGCTGGAGTCATTCCTTCCATAAACCAACACCTTCATTGTGACGAATGGTGAGATTGGTTTTTCTTTGAAGGAACTGAGCGCCATCACCGGGTTGCCTATCCTTGGCAAACTCTATGAGGAGTTCATGCCTATCGACAGTGTCCTTGAGGAGCAGTTTGAGGAGTTCAGGCTTGTATACTTTCAACTCGTCGCCTTTTATGATTTTTTGAAGGATAAGGAGGGCTCGAAAGTCAGGTGCAGCAGTTGGAAGAGTTGTTGCTCTAACTTTTTTAACGGCGGGGAGTCTTCTGATGGCATGGCCCGGGATGCTAGGGGTAAAGCCTCAAGTTTGAAGAAGATTTCGGCCATGCGAGAAGATTTGATGAAGTTCTTCGCAAGCACAAACGCCATTTGTCCTGACATTGCATTGCGGAGAAATCTCGCTATTTACCTCACTTATTGGCTGGGTGAGGCTGTTTTTGCTGGAGGAGATGGAACGCACTTCAGACCGCACTGTATTTTTCCGGCCAGCCAGATGGCGTTTGGAGAACGGCTGGCTTTGGTACCTGCTCTTTACTCCTACTTGTGTACCGAACTGCAGGTTGCTGCTTTCCTTGTTCGGCTTGGGCTCCCTATGAACAGGGTATTTTCAGCCCACATCTTCTATTCGTGGTATGTATACCACTGTCCTAACTTCCATCAGTTGGGAGTTGCACAGGACGAATATCCTTTTATGATTCGTTTGGCTAGAGGGACAGCCGTTTCCGAATCTCTTTTGTCTGCCCGTTTGAGGATCCAACAGTTCAGGGACGTCGAAATTGGGCAGTCTTCAGTGAAGCTTTCTCCAGGTTTGCGGAAGAAGGCTTTTGATTTTGGTGTGTCCCGTGATTCGACCAGGGCAGGGTCGGGAAAACACTATGCTTTGACAAACGCGGAGAAGAGATGGCTTTTCAACATACGGGTTGGTACGATGGTGTGCCGTAGACATCTTTTTGTGGATATCCAACCGCATGTCCCTTCGCATTTTGCATTACAGCTTGGATTCTCTCAAGGCATTGTTGGAGCGCCTTCAAGCATGGTGAAGAATTTTGGAGGTCTGCAGGACGGGAGGAATGCATGAGCTTTTTATAGCGCTGAAGACACTACCGCCATGATTTCCTATCCTGAGCTGCCCACTTTTCGGACTGCTGGCTTCACGAAGTGGTTCGTGGAGAGTTTCTCAGTGTACTGGGGGCTTTCCAAGAAAGATCTTGATGTCAAACAGTCTCCTGGGAAGGGTCTTGGCAGATCAGATGGTGTCCGTCGAGAGGAAGTTTTGGCCTTCCTTTCTGGAGAGAAGCATAAGATAGGCTTTTTCAATGAGCAGGACGTCATCAGATTAGGTGCTGCAAAAGGGATTCCTGGTGAGGTCTTGAGACAGCTGGAAGAGGAGGAGACCGAGATCGATGCTTGGATGCAAGCAGAGCGCACGAAGGCTTCCATGGAGTCTACTGAGAAAAGTAGGCCATCCAGTGAGGACTCTAGTGAGAGGCCTGATGTTCATAGTGGGGCAGGATCGTCGAGCAGATTGACCCGCAGAAGCAAGAGGAAGAGAGGACAGCGCCGTAATATGAAACGGCATGAAAGTCCTTCTGATCTGGAAGTTCCTCTCACCATTACTGAGGAGGTGTCTTGGGATGCTGACGAGCCTCCGGAGAAGAGGAAGTAATAAGAGCAAAGAGACTGAAACCGTAGCCACTACTCGTGGGACCGGAATAGATGCCACGCAATATGGCAGAGCCGTAGCCAATACTCGTGGGACCGGAAAACAGAACTGTTGCCACTACTCGTGGGACCGGAGAATAGAACCGTTGCCATGGCCGGAGCAAACAGAATCCAAACTGCAGTTGGCTAATAATTTAAGATCCCAAGCATGGTGATCAGCCCGAACAAGGTGACCTAAGCTTAATGGTGCCTTTCAAAACCAAACCTGAATCGATACAATTCAAATCATAGTAATACATTTCCAAAATCGATAAAAAGAACTACTCCGGACAAATACATACTGACAAATTCGAATGAATCAGATGAGTAGCCTTACCGATGTTTTCGAACATGGCAAACCACTAAGATTTATTTCAAAAAAATTTGTAGAAATATACAAATTTCCCTAACTTGGAATGAAGTAATGTATCATGGTTTAATGGTTTACCAAGGGTTGTCTCAATACACACTTAACCCCTAAATGTTGATTTATAATAATGAGTTTGGTACCAATGAAAATCTCCAACATTTAAGGTTGTAAAGTGTACATTGAGACTTATAAAAATTTCCCCGATAAATTCCAACATCGAGTCTTTCCTTCAATTTTCAAATTCGATTTGCATAATTCAATGTATTTCTTTCTAAACTATTCATAGTCCATAGGGTTTAAATACTTCAAACAAAAGGGAAAGGACCTCCTAAAATGGGCCTGGGCGCCAGCTGAAACAGACCTGACAAGGCCCAGGCTGGTCCGGTTCAGTGCAGAATTCTGGACTGTTCCTCCTTTTCTTTGGTTCCATTTCCTTCCTTCTTCCTCTATCATTTCCAGTTTCTTTCCCATTCATTTCAAGCCTTTCTTAACATTAAGAATTCCCATTCAACCATAGACATTATTTACATTCAGATTTTCAGCATATAGTATTGTAGGTGCACGAAATTTCACGAACCCGGAGGTGGAAATCTCGAGACCCACTAGAAGAGAAGTTGTGATGCCTTGGATAGAACCTGAAAGGAGGAAGAAGAAAAGAGCAGTCAAAGACCCTGGCTGTGGGCAGCGCAAAGCTCTCCGATGCCTAAGTCAGTGTAAGAATGTAACAGTAGGGTAGAGATTTTAGAGAGACAGAATAACGGCTCTCTCAGTAATGGGTTGTCTATTGCTTACCTTTGGAGGAGACTAAGTCCTCTATTTTATACCGTCGTGAGGATTCAATATCGTGGATCAGCATCAGAGCGCGATTGATGCGATTCCCTTAATCAGGGCACCCGTTTCAGTCGATCCCGCTCCTTTAATTTGGGTAACCGGTCAGTCAATGCCTATCCCTCCATTACAGTCGTAACGTCGCCCATTCCCCTTAGTATTCGCTGCCTCATAAACCATTCCGCCACGTCTCTCGGTCGTTACGCCACGTCTCTATTGGGGATGATGGGCGATGCCCTTTGTCCAAAATAGGTGGCCGAGACCGAGGTGAGGACGTCCGAGGTTAGATACATCCGAATTGAGGTAGGACCGAGCTGAGGGAGTGTACGAGCACCGCAAGCAAGTCTACCGAGTTGCGTGGCAAGGACGAGCTTTTTGCCGAACTGTGAAGGGTCTTTTAGTGCTATAACCGAGACCGAGATTATTAACAAGTTCGGTTCCGAAGTGGCACGTGATTCTCCTTCATTACTGGTGGAGTGGGCCCACTCTTGGTGTTCGAGGAATGCCCCCACACAATTGCGCCCTAGCTCTCGTCCCTCGGGAGTTAAAAAACTCTCTGAGGTAGGGAGCTATAAATAGAGAGATGTCCAAGGCCGATTGATTTGTCTTCTTCGGAGCCGGTCTCTCCATGACGCTGTGCTAACATCATCCTGCCCTTTCCCTATACCTTCGCGTCATCCCGAGATATTATAATGATATTAAGTACCGTGGTACGATCGAGGAGGAAAACAAGATGATGATGCCACGTGTCACTGCTCGGATGGTGGCTCATTAATAGAGGGATCCGTTCCCCATGTTTGGCGCGCAGAGCGATCCTTCGTAAATGGAAGAGCGCAGATTTCCTGTGCTTGGGAAAAGCAGCCCAGATCTATAAATAAGGCCTTTCTTCTTCTGGGTGATTCAATCCTGAATATAGAAGTTCTTAACTGAAGAAGATTGGGGCTTGGCCTTCATGGAGCTAATATTCGTTGGCAGGGAGAAAAACGTCCACCTTTACCAACCAACTGAGCCTGAAGCTTCGTCCAGTGTAATTACGATGGCTGGTTCCTCTTCAGCGGGAGGAAATTGCCCCTGGTCGTCCTCCGCCTGTGCTATCTCTCCTGAGGCTTCTGGCCAACTGTGCTATCTCTCCTAAGATAGATCTTGATCTCTTGATGATAGGAGATAAGACATCTATGTCAGGAGATAACGCCGGATTTATTCTGGGCAAGAGACCTTGTACCTTGTCTCGTGGTGTCGCTCTTCCGTGAAGAACGCGCCTTTCAGGAGAGGAAGAACACATCCTTCAGAGACAAATTTTGTGAGGAAAGAGAGAAATCGAGTGATCCATTGTATTGGACTTTATGTAATGAAAACGACTTAATATAAAATCAAATTTTCTCCTTCGTCCATTCTCTTTCTCTGTGTGCTTGCTTTTCTTGATCATTTCTGTAGCAACAATATCTTTTCTTCATGATGTGGAATGTACCTTTGGAAGTAATCTTGATAAGGACTGGAACCTTGCCGAAATGAACATCTGCCGAACTGAGAAGCCGAACAGTGGCTCCAGCCAAGCTATAGCTTTAGCCGAGCTGTATTTTTCGCCGAGCTTGAGATCTCTTTGAGAAGCACCGTGTAAAAAATCTGCAAGGACCCTGGTAGAGTGCTGAGCGTCCCCAACTCTTAGAGGTCGGAAGCTGTACTATCGAAGATTGAATCTAAACTGTGAGATTACTTGGATACAAAATTTTTGAATCTGACTTCGGATCAGATCACTATCCCTTAATGTCCATCCGATGTCGCTTCGCTATCCGCGATATTAAATGCCTTGCCTTGACTGTGCGCGGGAAATAGGCTGACGGTAGCACGTGTCGTTTCTCCACGGGATGCGTAGTCTTTTCGAAACAGCACATATGGCAGCTAATCAATAATAAACACGGTCTTTTTCGAAATTCAAAACGACGCTGTGTTTTTCGAAACAACGCCATGATGGGTTGCCTTTATTGAAAGTACCTTCTTCTTACTATAAATAGGGGAGCACCCTTATCGTTTCTTCTTCTTCTTTACTCCGCATTTTGCTGTGAAAGAGAAGACTTCTTTGCAGAGGGTTTCACAGGGAGACTGTCGATCGACAAGAAGTGCTATAGGAATTTTCTTCTTCGAGTCTCTTCCTTGCTTTCTGTCTTTGTAAGTCTTCTTTTCCCTATCTTGCTTATTTCAGCATCTAGGGTTTCATTCTCCCTTCTGTTCTCCGCCTCTACCCCTTCTTTCTCTAGAAAAATGGGTATCTATAGTTACTGGTTAGAATCCGAGGGAGCGCTAAGAGACCTTAGGGCTAGGTATCAGATTCCTGAGGATGTCTTCCTTAAGGTTCCCGAACCCAATTCCTATATTGATGGTAGCCTCTATGATGGTTGAATGCCATTCCCCTTAGTAGCCATAATAGAGGGCAGGGTCCGGTTTCCTCTTAATCCCTTGCTCAGGGAGTGTCTCCGAGCTTGGCACCTCTGTCCATGTCAGTTGATGCCAAACAGCTTCAAGATCATAATGGGCGCTACCGCGCTCAATAATATCTTAAAGATCAATCTAGGCATTCAATATATTGAGGACGCCTATGAGTTGTGTAAGTCGAGAGGTAGCTTTTACCTCCGAGTTAAGTCGCACCGAACGGGATTCGTTCGTGCCTTAGAAGATTCGAACAAATACGCCGGGGACGATCGCCTGCTCGTCTCAGGTAACTGGGAGTTCGGTGATGACCAGCCGATGTCGCAGAGGCTCAACCGGATCCCTCGCCGTCTCGGCACACCACCAAGTAAATATAGCTGTTTTTGAATTCGGTTTTGATTTCTGTTGCATCTTGTTCTCTGTGCAGCCGAACTAATGCCCTTCTATTTTGCAGATGCTCGTGAAAGGAGAAGGGAGGCTAGACGAGTGGACTGGGTGAAGAACGAAGCCTGGTTTCGGTCTGTAGAGACTTACCGAGGCCACGAGGACAGGGCGGCTTTTGCCCTTTTAGATTATGCGCCGAAATACCGCTCTTACAAGAAGAGCCTCGCCCATCGTCAGGATGTCGTAGCCGAGGTTGAAGAGACTGAAATCGAGGAAAAACAAGAGCAAGCTGCAGCCGATACTGAGGGCCGAGCTGCATCAGGGGCTGAAACATCCACATCCGGTTCTGATCCCGAGGAGGAAAATTCTTTAATAAGCAGTTCGGGAGAAGAAGAGCCAATGGATAATGACAAGAACCGCCCGAAGCCCCCTGTGAAGAATCTTCGGACTGCGGCTTTCGGGGCTGTAACTCAAGGCGCTGCTTCTTCTTCTTCCAGGCCTCCTTCTGCCATGCCTGGCACTACTGCTCCTCCATCTTCCTCAGCAAATGCAGCCCGAACTGCCGCGGTTGGTACCAATGAGGCTGCGCTGGAAGAGGTCCGCCGGGTTAAGAGGGTCAGAACCGAGGGTCAGTCAGCCCTAACAACTGTACAGAGGGGGGCTGACCCAGGAGCGGCGGTCCAACGGTCTACTGCGGCACCCTGGAAGCCGAGTTTTCTGCTTCAGCCAGGAAAGCCGTTGACCGTAGAAGATTGCCTTGGCGGGAGTCCATTAGTGGTGGCTACGTTACGTGATGCCTGCACTTTGCCCCGGGACATGAAGAATCATGATGAGCTTGACGATGTCATGCTTCTAGTATCGCAAATGGAATCCGCCCTCAGCGAAAGTTTAACCTTTTTCGCCATACTTCTGTGCTGGGCTTTGGTTGCCACCATCTAAAACTTTGTTTTCTTTGCAGATTGTGCAAAAATGCCACATCTCAGTGCGAAGACTCCAGCGAGCCAAGAAAAACCTGGACAACGCTGAGGCCAAAGCTGAGGAGTATAAGAAGTCCTTGGAGGATGGCAGAAACAGAATAAAAGAGTACGAGGAGACGTCTCATGCCATTCTCTCTGAGCTTGACAAGGCAAAGGCCCAGATCGAAGAAGGGAAGAAGAGGGAGGCCGAGCTTCAAAAGAAAATTGCCGAGCTTGAGAAGGAGAAAACCGACATCGAATCCAGAATCCGATCTGACATCAACAATGCATATCTTGAAGGCTTCCAAGAAGCGGGAACCGAGTATGCGGCCCAAGTGGCCGGCATCACGGATGATTCTTGGGAGATGGGCTGGAAGGCCGCCCTATTAAAGGCATGAATCCCGAACGATCATCCGGCTTTCCTGAATCCTGACAAGTTTCCAAGCTCGGCACCTGTGCTCGATTTGCCCCTACTCCCAAGGAGCCATCCGTTGCGACCAAAGCTGCAATTGTCGGAGCCCCTCAGTCCGAGAATGAGGTCATCCAGATAGAAGGCGATGGAACTGGTGCCCCTGCTTCCTGACTATCTTCATATCTTTCGTTGTAGTTTCTTTTTTGGGGAATGTCCCTTTTGTTTTCGAGCAATGCTCGTTCGATGTATTCAATATGTGAAGAGTAATGAAAACCGACTTCACAATCAAATTGTCTCTATTTCATTCTTAAACTCTAATATCTTTAGCAACTTTTTGCCGAAATGTATATGTTCACCAAATATGCCCACGTAGTAGCTTTAGCTCATGGACCAAGAACCCGAGAGAGCAAATTCAGTAAAGATCTTGTCCGAACTCCAAGCTGCTTTTACTAATCTCAGCATGAGTTTCGACTTAATTAGAACACGACTAGCCGGTTCTTTACCAGTAGTGTAGTCATTACCCTGCCAGTGATCTGGTATATGTACCGAGATCTTCTGTGGCCGAGGTATGGAATCCTGCCATTGATATGGTAGGCGTACCGAGATCTTCTGTGGCAGAGGCGTGTACATCCTGTTGGTGTCTAAACCGAAACTATGATACCACATTGGCACTTCGGCCGAACGACAAGAGGATTTTGCCGAGCTCTATGACTTGTGAAAAATCGAAATAATCGAAATGTCAAGGAACAAAAGAATAGCTTTATTGATGCTTGAAAAGTCGATTACAAGTCATAAATAGAACTTTTTGAGGTGAGTGGCATTCCATGGTCGTGGCAACTGGTTACCATCCATGTCCTCCAGTCTATATGCTGATTGACCCGCGGCAGAGATCACTTTGAACGGTCCGAGCCAAGTCGGTGCAAGTTTGCCCTGGTTCGGATCTTTGTCTGCCAACAATGCTTTTTTCAAGACAAGTTCCCCAATGGAGAACTTTCTTTCCCGGACTTTTTGATTGTAGCCTCTAGCCAATTGCTGTTGGTATGCTGCTAAGCGAACGGCAGCAGCTTCTCTGCGCTCTTCGGCCAAATCAAGTTCTCGTCCAAGATTGATTTCATTTTGGCCTTGGTCGAAGAGTTTTAACCTCAATGTCAGAGCCCGACTTCGAGAGGTATCACTGCTTTGATCCCATAGTCCAAGGAAAAAGGTGTCGCCAAAGGAATGCCTTGGAGTCGTCCGATATGCCCAAAGGACACTCAGAAGTTCTTCCACCCATCTCCCTTTAGCTCGGTCGAGTCTTTTCTTAAGGCCATCGAGGATCACCTTGTTAGAAATTTATGCTTGACCATTGCTCTGAGGGTAGGCTAGAGTGGAATAACGATTTCTGATGCCGAGCTCCTTGCAGAAGTTTTTTAAGAGGTTGGAGTCGAATTGGGTCCCGTTGTCTGAGATCAAAATTTGAGGAATGCCGAACCTGGTGATGATGTTCTTCCATACGAATTTTTTGGTATCTTGTTCAGTGATGGAAGAGAGTGGCTCTACTTCTATCCACTTTGTAAAACAATCAGTAGCTATAATTAGCCATTTGTTATTTCCCGAAACTCGGTGAAGAGGTCCCACAATGTCCAATCCCCATTGGCCGAAAGGCCAAGGGCTGGAGAGCGGGCTCAAATCCTATGCCGGTTGATGAAGGGAATGTGAGAATTTCTAACACTTCTCGCATTTCCTTGCACATACCTGAGCATCTTTCTACATGTATGGCCACCAGTAACCCTGGCTGATAGCCCGGTAAGCTAGTGATCGACCTCTAATGTGGCTTCCATATATCCCTTCATGGATTTCGTAGAGAAAGTCCTCGACTCTGCTTGGATGGAAGCATTGAAGGTAGGGGCCTGTAAACGACTTCTGGTAGAGCTTGCCTTCTAGAGATAGCCAAAACCTAGCAGATTTCAGCTTGATCTTGTGAGCTGCAACTCTGTCTTCCGGAAGCTGATCGTCTTTGAGGTACGAGATGATTGGATCCATCAAACTCAGGCCGAGATCAACGCAGAGTACTTGCCGAGGTGGATGAAGCTGAACGCTGGGTTTATCTAAAGATTCCACCTCAATGATTCTTTTTCTTCTGGCTTCGACGGCGGATGCCAGATTAGCCAAGGCGTCAGCATGAGAATTCAACTCTCTGTCGACCTGCTTGACTTTTACTCTTTCAAACTGAGAGAGGTGTTGTTTTACAAGAGCAAGGTAGGCCGCCATCCTCTCGTCATGGGCCTGATATTCTCCGCTCAACTGGCTCGTCACCAGCTGTGAGTCGCAGAAGACGACCAGATGCCGTGCCCCCAGGGTTTTAGCGCTACCAAGTCCCGCAATCAACGCCTCGTACTCTGCTTCATTGTTGGTAGCCTTGAAATCAAGTGTCAAGGCCTACTCGATGACTAATCCTTCTGGAGATTGGAGGACCAAGCCAGCACCAGCCCTTTTAGAGGTCGAAGATCTATCGACGAAAACCTTCCATGCCGAATCGAGGAACTGTTTCCAAGATTGTTGTTTTTCAAGGTCGGTTTCGGTGATCTCTTCGGTACTCTTGCTGCCCCCCAGTTCGGTTTCGAGTTGGCTCGGCGCCAAACTAGGAGAGATGAACTCCACAATGAAATCAGCTAGTACTTGGGTTTTGATTGCCGTTCTGGGCTGATATTGGATATCGTACTGGCCCAGTTCGACAGCCCACTTGGACACCCTTCCAGAGAAGTCCGCCTTGTTGACAAGTTGTCGGAGCGGATATTCTGTTACGACCATGATTGTATGAGCCTGGAAGTAGTGGGAGAGCTTGTGCGAAGCACTGACAAGAGCTAATGCATGTTTCTCCATTTGCAAATACCTGGTCTCGGCATTAATAAGGATTTTGCTGGTGTAGTAAATAGGCTTTTGCTGCGTATCCTCTTCTCTAACCAGTACCAAACTGACCGCGTTATCCGAGACCGCAAGGTATATGTAAAGCTTTTCTTCCTGTTTCACAGTTGAAAGCAGGGGTGGTGAGGAGAGGTAGATTTTGAGCTCCTGCAGAGCTCGGTCGTATTCCTCAGTCCATTGGAATGAGGCATTCTTCTTGAGGAGCCAAAAGAAAGGCCTGCATTTGTCCGAAGATCGGCTGATGAAGCGGTTGAGGGCGGCAGCCATGCCGGTCAATCTTTGGACTTGCTTCACAGTGGTAGGACTCTGCACTGGTTGGATAGCCGCAATCTGATCTGGATTAGCTTCAATGCCTCGTCTGGTGACGAGACTCCCTAAAAACTTGCCAGAGCCGACTCCAAACGCGCATTTGGCCGCGCTCAGCTTGAGCCGATATCGTTTCAGAATGTCAAATACCTAACGTAGGTCAGCCAAATGACCCTGCGACTGTTTGGATTTGACGACCATATTGTCGATGTAGACCTCCACAGTTTTGCCGAGAAGAGCTTGAAACATCATGGTGACAAGCCTTTGGTATGTCGCACCCGAGTTCTTTAACCCAAAAGGCATCACTTTATAGCAGTAAATTCCTTTTGGGGTTATAAAAGCGGTCTTTTCTTCATCAGGGCCGAACATCGGGATCTGGTGGTATCCTCGATAAGCATCAAGAAACTCATCCTGTCGTGACCCGCGGTTGCGTCTATCATCTGGTCGATCTTTGGCAGCAGGAAGCAGTCCTTCAGACAGGCCTTATTGAGGTTAGTGAAGTCTACACAGACTCGCCAGCTGCCGTTTTTCTTCTTGACCACCACAGTGTTGGCAACCCACTTCGGATAGTGGACTGCTCTAATCACCTTGGCTTTGAGCAATTTGTCGACCTCTTCGGCCACAGCTTCTGTCTGTGGGACCCCCATCCTTTGAGCTTTCTGCACGACCGACTTTTGATGGGGGCCCACCTTCAAATGATGGCACATGACCTCGGGGTCAATGCAGGGCATTTCGGTCGGGGTCCAAGCAAAAACTTCTTTGTTTTCAATTAAGAAGTTCAAGAGTTAGGACTTCTCCGGCTCAACAAGTGACTGCCGAGCAAGAAGTATCTCTCAAGATCGCTGGGATTGATGTTGACCGAGGTCAGGTCCTCAACCATCTTTAGCTCGGAGCCCGGCCGACCTTTTCCAGCTCTTCTTCAAGTTCGGCCATGTTAACCTGCTGGGGCTCTGCTTCTCCCGGGACCACGGCCATTAAACATTGCTTGGCCATTTGCTGGTCACCTCTGATCGTCACCACCTCAATTTTTCCATCCTTATTTTCTAAGGGAAACTTTATTTTTTGGTGGTACGTAGAGGGTAGAGCCTCCATCTGATGCAACCATGTCCTCTCTACGATAGCATTGTAAGGAGACAGTGCATCCACCAGGATGAATTCTGCCATGACGATGGCTCCTTCGATCTGGACTTTTAGGGGAATCTTCCCCTTAGGGTATACTGGTTTTGCGCTGAAACCCACTAGGGGAGTTTGCGCTTCCAGTAGATCTTCTTCTCTGAGATCCATTCTTTTAAAGCAGTCGTAGTAGAGGGTCTCGGATGAACTGCCGGGGTCGATGAGAATCCTCTGTACTCTGTAATTCTTCAGCTTGAAGGTCACAATGAGAGGGTCATTGTGAGGGAGTTGGACGTCTTCCAAGTCCTTTTCTCCGAACCAGATCTTCGGCCTATCCCTCCGAGCTCTTTTCATAGCTGGCTCGAGCTCGGCTGACAGAACCTGCTTTCCATGGGAAGCCTTCCTCGCCTCAGCGCGAGCTTGGTTGTTCCCTTTCAGAGCGCTCCCGTTCGTAGTAGACGCCAAATGAATGACGTTGATTATTCTTTCCGACTCATCGCTATCCTGACCATCATTTCGGCGAGGAGCACGTTCTTCGCGCTAAGTTCGGTTAACTCCTTGACCTTCCTTTACGTACTCCTGAAGGTGTCCTTCTTTAATGAGCTTCTCCAGATGTGACTTGAGGCTCAAACAATCTTCCGTCATATGCCCATTCTGCTTATGATAGGACCAGGATTTGTTTTGATCGCGAGTTGACGGGTCACTCCTCATCGGTTGCGGCCACTGGAAGTTTGGTCGCGTCTTTATTTTTCCAAGGATCCTATAGATTGGCTCCTTGAAAATTGTGTTGACAGCAGTGAATGCCAAGATGGGCTGCTGTCCTTCTCTGGCTCGCGGAGCCTTCTTAAATTTCTTGCTACCTCCGGAGGGTGTATACGAAGGTGTCACCAAACTTGATGGTTTTCTGTCGTGGCCGACATCCTCCCTCTGAGGCGATTTCTCCCTCCTGGAGAATTTTCCTTCTCGGGCGAAGCCGAAGCTCTCCCGAGCTCGGGCGTCGTCTTCTTCTTGCTCTATGAAGCGATTTACCCTGGCCATGAGAGCTTTCATGGAAGTCACAGGGTTCCAGATCAGGTACTTACGAAGCTCATTGCTCGGAAGCAGAGCTTGCTGGAAAGATTTGACAGCTACCTCTTCAGTGGCGTTCTCGACCTGACTGTAGATCGTCTAGAATCTTTTGGCAAATTGAGTAATAGACTCGTTCTGCCTCATCCGGAGAGCCATGATATTGGCGTCGGTCTTGGGGATGGTTCTATGTGCTTGGAATTTCTTCAAGAAAGAGCTTTGGAGCTGTCGCCAGCTTGTGATCGACTCTTCTGGGAGTGCACAGAACCATCTTAGGGGGAAGTCCCCAAGATTGGAAGAGAAAACTTTGCAGTTGAGGTGATCGAGGTCACCCCAGAGCGATATCCTCTGAGTGAAATGTAGTGAAATGTCGAAGATGTGCCCCTAGATTCGAGGTTCCGTCGTACAAGACGAATCGTGGGACGATGAATTTCTCCGGGAGAGTAAACTCCCTTATCTCCAGAGAGAAAGGAGATGTTCTAAGGTTTTCTGGGTCGCCGACATCCAACTGGTCACGGGCGAATCCGACCGCCTCCATGTTGCGCCGGACCGTCTGCTTGACCTCCCGGGCAAGCCATTCCCTCATGTCATCCTTGTCGTCGAATGTGAGCTCTTGCTTTTTGTGGGAACGGCTATCGCCCGAGCCTTCGACGTGATCTCGGGAGCGCCTTTTGTGGTTCAGGTGTTGCCGCAGATCATTGTGGACAATAGGACGTACGACATTGTTCGTGGAAGACTTTTCCATCTCCTGGAGCTGCTGCCGGAGCTGACGGATAAAAAAATCTTTTTCTTGGATGATCAGGTTCTGGGTCCTGATATCCGCGAGTGAGGGGTTGTCGTCATTGTGGGCCTGGTGCACCACCTGGCCTTTGCCCTTCTGAAGCAGCCTTGGCGAAGGGTTGTTTACTTGAGGAGGCCTTGTCTCCTCCATTAGAGGTGAGACAGAGCTAGTATGGTAACTCTCCACCACTGCTGGACGCTCGCCGATACTCTCTTGTCGAGATACTGCCCGGGATGGCCCAGGAAGTTCCCTCACTTCTGCAGATTTCGTCTTGCCACCTCTCTTGCTCCTTGGAGGCATGGTGTAAGGAAAGATTTCTGAGTAATGAAAAGATTACTGTATCGTTTCCCACAGACGGCGCCAATTGTAGGTGCACGAAATTTCATGAACCCGGAGGTGGAAATCTCGAGACCCACTAGAAGAGAAGATGTGATGCCTTGGATAGAACCTGAAAAGAGGAAGAAGAAAAGAGCAGTCAAAGACCCTGGCTGTGGGCAGCGCAAGGCTCTCCGATGCCTAAGTCAGTGTAAGAACGTGACAGTAGGGTAGAGATTTTAGAGAGACAGAATAACGGCTCTCTCAGTAATGGGTTGTCTATTGCCTACCTTTGGAGGAGACTAAGTCCTCTATTTTATACCGTCGTGAGGATTCAATATCGTGGATCAGCATCAGAGCGCGATTGATGCGATTCCCTTAATCAGGGCAACTGTTTCAGTCGATCCCGCTCCTTTAATTTGGGTAACCGCTCAGTCAATGCATATCCCTCCATTACAGTCGTAACGTCGCCCGTTCCCCTTAGTATTTGCGGCCTCATAAACCATTCCGCCACGTCTCTCGGTCGTTACGCCACGTCTCTATTGGGGATGATGGGCGATGCCCTTTGTCCAAAATAGGTGGCCGAGACCGAGGTGAGGACGTCCGAGGTTAGATACATCCGAATTGAGGTAGGACCGAGCTGAGGGAGTGTACGAGCACCACAAGCAAGTCTACCGAGCTGCGTGGCAAGGACGAGCTTTCTGCCGAACTGTGAAGGGTCTTTTGGTGCTATAACCGAGACCGAGATTATTAACAAGTTCAGTTCCGAAGTGGCAGTGATTCTCCTTCATTACTGGCGGAGTGGGCCCACTTTTGGTGTTCGAGGAATGCCCCCACTCAAGTATGACATTAGAAGTAGAGAATTCTGCAGAAATCTGAACTCATTTGTTCATAAAAATCCTGCAGAAATCCTAACCCATTTGTACATCAAAATCCTGCAGAAATTTGAACCCATTGCACACAAAAATCCTGCAGAAATCTGAATATAAACTGAACATTGAAACCTGCAAAAATCTGAGCTTTGACATAAAAAAAAAAAAAAAAAAAAAAAAAAAAAAAAAAAAAAAAAAAAAACCCTGCAGAAATCTGCACATAAATTGGATGAAAAATCCTGTGGAAATCTGAACATAAGCTGCTGAACTTTGACATGAAAAAACCTGCAGAAATCTGCACATAAATCGGATGCAAAATCCTGTGGAAATCTGAACGTAAGCTGAGCACAAAAACTTGTAGAAATCTGTACATAATTGAGTACAAAAACGTGCAGAAATCTGAACAGAAACGAGCAGAATTCTGAACTTAACTGAGTACAAAAACATGCAAAAAATTTGAACATAATCTGAGTACAAAAACCCTTTAAAAAGAAAATCAAACCTTGAAAAAGAAACACAATTTAATTGCATGCATGCCAATATCTGTTTATTCACTTGCCTCTATGAAATGGGACCTCAAGATCACTCTTGTGTGTGCCTAAAAATTACAGACTTGGTATAGATGATGATGGGGGTTTACGGAGAAGCTGTTTAGCTGAGAGCCGGAACGTCTCTGATGATCCGAAGCCTGGAAGGAAGAGAAAACAGAGGTCAGGGCCCGAGGCTGCTGTCAGCCAAAGGCACTCCGACGCCTGAGTTAGTGCAGTCACTGAACTAGGGTGAAGTGAGGAAGAAGATGTGAGCAAAATAAATAGAATGTAGACTGTGTATTGCGTACCTGTTATGGGATTACCATACAGGTATATGTAGGAGAGAGTAGAAGGTTCCATAGTGGAGGTAGGTGGGGATACTTGTCCCATCAGCCCACTCCTAGGATCCTTAGTAGGTGAGGATACTTGTCCCATCAGACATCTCCTCAAATCCCTCACATAAATGTGGACGTGATAGGGAAGGTCCCTTATCAGTATTCGGCGGCCACCCTCTGTCAGGGGGACTTTGCAATGTAGCCGTCCCATCTCATAATGGAGATTTAGACGGGCAATGCCCATCTCGGTCAAGTGGACCGAGATGGATATCACCGAGATCAGGGCTGCTCGAGGTCGGGTATTGGTACCGAGACACTCGAGGCAGAGCCCAAAATGAACGAGGCCGGTACACTTACCGAATCCAACTCCAACTCGGTGCCAGTTGGCACTTTTGCCGAACTGGGTTAATTGAGGCTGGTGTAACCCCTAATCGGTATTTCAGTGTCAAGGTCGAAGATTACCTCGGTATTACACAACCACTCCACACAATTGCCCCTAGCTGTTGACCTCATCGGACTCGGGGCTGGATTGAGGTCGGGAGCTGGAAACGTGGAAGCTCATATGAGTACCAAGCTCGCACACTGTCTTTTGTAATCGGCTGCAGGTGTCGCGGTCTCATCATGACTTCCTTTAAGAGTTCTATCAATCCATCGCCAGCCTGTCTGCCAGGAAGCGCCAAAATCGTTGCGCCTGCCCGAGATAATTAATTACTCTGACGGCGTATACTGTGGAAACAGCAATGCTCTTGACACGTGGCGTCATCTGGCTCGCAGTACGGTACCCCGAAGCGACGTGCGCGCCTTTTGAGGCTTTGTGATGAGGGCATGCCTTCGGTTTTCGAGAAGTCGTCTTGCTGCCCTATAAAAGCAGTATTCCTCCTCTTCTTTCATCTACTTAGCCATTCTGATTCTGGGGGAGACTCTGCTCGTGCGATTCTCAGACCGTCTCTGTATCTTCCCTACCTTTCTGTCCTTCTGCGTCTAGCTTCCTGTAAGTCTTCTTCTCCCCTTTTCTTTCCCTTTTAACACCTCTTTTCCAGTTTCTTCCTTCAGTTAGGGTTTTCCTTTTGCCACCCATCTTTCAATCCTTAAAACATGGGAAAAGGGGTTTACCGCTGTCTAGCCGATACCCCCGAGGCCATATTTAGGTTTAGGGAGACCTACAGCATCCCGGACGACGTCCGGATCGGGCTGGACGATCCGAAGGACCCGTGGGACAGTTTCGTCTACCGAGACGGGGCGATGCCCTTCCCACTGGTCTCGGTAATTGAAGGGGGAGTAAGGTTCCCCGTCCACCCACTGCTCAGGCGATGTCTGGCGACGTGGCACTTTGCCCCCTGTCAATTAATGCCGAACAACTATAAAATCATAATGGGGACAGTGGCGTTGAATAAGCTTTTAGGTATCCACCTCGGTGTCCATGACATCAAGGAAGTGTATGACATTTGCAAGTCTACCGGGGAGATCGACGATTGGTATTACCTCCGGAGTAAACCGAAGATGGTATCCTTCGTTACTGCCCTGGAGGACTCAATGCGCCACGCCGGGAGCGACAGGTTGTTCGTTACCGGCAACTGGGAGTTCAGTGCGGAAGAAACTGAGGCAGAGATGAGGTACCGGGTACCTCGTAACTTTGGGCGCCTCCCAAGTAAAACACCGAGCTCAAATAGTGTCGCGACCCCGGACCGGGTTCGGGAACCAAATCCGGGATCGGGACTAATTGAGTGAAGCCAACGATGTGAATATGATGTGATCATATGGAGTGATGACAATAATTTAAGGTAAGTCTATGATCAAGCGTACACGGGTTAATAAAAGAACACTCATTACCCGTGCACGTGATTTCCCACAGGTGTCCGCGGTGAGGATATTCCAACACACATAACCATTTAGTATAATTGCGGAAGCGTGTAGTAAATCATGCATGTATTTCATTTCCAAAATAATAAGGCTGATTACATTTGAATATGAGTATCAAAATGAGCAATGTCCTAAAGCATAACCCAAAAGTACATATTCAAGTTTAAACAGAAGATCAGTTAATTACAATTCCCAAAAATAGAGGCCAATAAAGGCCAATATAGACAAAACAATAACCACCAGAAAACTATCCAAACAATCCCCCAAAATGTTTCGCAACTCGGCAGCCCAATGTTTACATAACATCGTCCGCACGCCACTCAACTAGCGGCTGCGGTTCTCCGACCGCCTCCTCTGGCTCCTCCTCGGGATAACCGACAACGGGACCTGAGTACCAAAGCAAAGGGGTCAGACACGACGGTCTGGCAGGTAGATGAAAAGATATGAACATTTAATAATAAAAACCTTTACCTTGGAAAACATGTAAACCTGTTTAAACAATGGCTTTCAAAAGTAAATGAATCATTTCATTGAAAACACACATGCAGTAATAAAACATGTAAGGTAACCAAGGAAGTCGGGAACAATCAAGATGGCATCCACAAGAAGCTAAATCCTCTATCACTGAAGTGACGTGAGTATCGGGTGTTGACCTCGGTCACCGAAGTGAGGAGGTGCAACCCAGTTACATATACATATACAATAATACGGGACGGGACCGCGGTAGCAAACCGGGTATCGGGAATCACGGTAGCGAACCGGATATCAGGAACCACGGGAGCGAGCCGGGTATCGGGACGGGACCACGGTTAATAAAGCGGGTATCGGGATCCAAGCTGCAGCTGGCGGGACGGGAAGGGATCTCCAAGTCGGTAGATCAGACCGACAAGGCTATCCAAGCTTAGTGGTGCCGACTCATAGGTCAAATCACATAAATCGAGACAGGTATAAAACAAATCCAGTGCAAGGCTATAAGCGGGCGAGACGGGGTGTTCAAGGCATAATCATCATTTCAGTACCGGGTCATGCGCATCGGGGCTAGCACAAGGCTACAATTACAATTCCGTGCTTTCGGGGTTCATAAATCATAACTCGTAAATTCCGGAAATGAAAGAGTAAAATAAACTTTCGAAATATCGGGATGAGTCTCAAGGTTCGAAGTTGATTCAAGTGCATGGGATCCCGAATGTCTATTTAATAAAACTTGGTACTCCTTGGGTTGAGGGCATTCCGGCTCTTTATACACTTGAAAGTCACCAAAATTCTAATGAATGCTTGTGATAATGGTTTCGTTCTCTTCCGGGCTCCATACATCACCCTAAAGTTCTCTTGACACAACAAGGCTCCCAATGAACCTTCCACAATCCATGAAAATGTTTCACTTCAACTCCAAACACATCCCTTGTGCAACAGCAACCATCGCTCGAGCGGACATTACAGTTCTCTCGAGCGGATGAGCTTCTGGAATGGTTTCTGGGAGGGTTCGCTCGAGCGGATGTTACAGTTCGCTCGAGCGGACCTGCCCAGTTCAGGATGGCACGAGCGAACGATTTGTGCACTCGACCCAACCACTCACTGGATGGCTGCTGGGGAAGTTCGCTCGAGCGGACACTGGGTTCGCACGAGCGAACAGCTCTTTGGAATGGCACGAACCCTTTCCTGGGCAGTTCGCTCGAGCGAAGTGTCAAGTTCGCTCGAGCGAACTGTCCAGAACTGAGTTCGGGACGGTTCTTCTCTTCCCTTCTTCCCTTCTCTCAAAACCCATTTTGAGCCTCTTTTCCACAACATAATGGGAGGCCCTCAACTCCCTCCAATCACTACTTAACCATCATCCAATCTCTCCATTTTACATTCATACAATCACTAAGAGAAGGAAACATCCATTATCACAAAATTTCACTTAGGCATTGTACACAAGATGAACTCAAAACTACAATCCATGATTTAAAGACAATAGATGAAACCAAAAGCTAGAAATCATGTTTCAAGACAATAAAGAGGCTTACCAACCTCATTCAAAGCATTTAACATCATTGAATGCAATTAAAACAAAGCATTAATGAAGTAATGATTCAAATACATTTGTCATAAAAATCATTGAAAGTTAAACTATCCATTCAATCCACTTGCCTCAAGGTTCTCTATGCAAGAAATCAAGCTATTATTCTCTTCCTCCAAGCCAAGAATGCTATCTACACAAAACCCCCAAATCCAAACCCTAAAATGGGTCAAACCAAGAAACAAGAAGAGATAACTCTCAACAAAGAAGATAGAGCTCTCCTAAGACTAGGAGAACAAGAATCTAAGAGATTAGGGAGGAAGCTTACTTGTAGGTTCTTCAAAAGGATAAGGTGAGCTCAAAGAGGGTCTTGAGTTGAGTAGATCCTTCCACAAATGGTATTAAAGAGAAGCTTGCAAGGAGGGGAAGAGGGTTGTGATCTCTATAGTGCCCTAGGTGTAAGCTTGGTGGAGATTTGGTAGTGAAGAAGCAAGGAGAAGAAGAAGAGAAACGAAACCCTAGACCCTTGTTGCTCTAGTGCTGGAAAAAGGAAATGGAAGAAGAGGGTTCTTCTTATATACAAGTGGGTGTGGGTCCCATCTCTAGGAGATCTTTGGAGGCTGAAATCACCAATCTCGGGACCTCGGACGAAATCGACGAAGAAGAGAAAAGTGATCGTCGAAATATCTAGTTTCCAAAAAGTATATGTTTCGTGGGTTTCAGAAATATCAAGTTTTGGGTACAGATTTCATGTAAAAAGATTGTTTTGCCCTCAAAGCAAGAAGATCGGGTTTCGAGGTTCCGGACGGTCACGGGCTCAACATGAAAGTTGTAAGGATCGACAAAATAGGTAAAACGGGATCAAGACAAGAATTAGGGGAATATCAAGTAATCTCCAAATATAAGCAAGACTATAAAAAAGGAAACCCCCAAAGGGCCCCACCAAACACAAGACACTAAAAAGAATTCCCCAAAGCTATCAAGAACTATACTAATCCAAGCTTAGTCAAAACTACTAATCAAGCTTAGCACTAACACATAACTTAATTAGCACTAATAGAGGTCACTCGGGTCGGGGTCTTACATCCTCCACCCCTTAGGGCATTTGGTCCTCCAAATAAAATACAAAACTCACCTCGGGTAGGAGATGTGGATACTTCTTCTGCACTTGATCTCGCAATTCCCACGTTGCCTCTTCCGGCCCATGATTCTCCCAAAGTACCTTCACCCACTGAATAGTCCGGTTCCTCAACTCCTGTTCTTTCGAGCTATGATCTGGATGGGCTTCTCAACATAGGTAGCATCTTCTCTAATTTCCAGCGGCTTATGTAGGAGTACATGCGATGGATCGGGAACGTATTTCTTCAACATCGACACATGGAAGACGTTGTGTACACTGGATAACTCGGGTGGTAAGGCTAATCTGTAAGCCACATCACCAATCTTACTCGCAATGTCATACGGTCCGATGTATCTCCATGACAACTTACCCTTCTGCCCAAACCTCAATGTTCCTCTGGTCGGTGACACTTTCAAGAAAACCTTGTCTCCTTCTCTGAACTGCAGGTCCCTTCTGTGAGAGTCTGCATAACTCTTCTGTCTACTCCGGGCTACTTTCAAACATTCTTGTATCTGTCTCACTTTGTCAGTGGTCTCACTTACTATAGTCGGTCCATGAAAACTGCGGGTGCCAACTTCTTCCCAACAAACAGGTGTCCTACACCTTCTGCCATACAAAGCCTCAAAAGGCGCCATCCCAATACTAGAATGGTAGCTGTTGTTGTAGGCAAACTCACACAACGGTAGAGTCTCATCCCATTGAGTCTTGAAGTCTAACACACAAGCACGTAACATATCCTCAAGGGTCTGAATCGTCCTCTCTGACTGACCATCTGTCTGAGGGTGATAAGTTGTACTAAACTGCAACTTCGTAACCATAGACTCATGTAGGGTCTTCCAAAATCTCGAGACAAATCTGCTGTCTCTGTCTGATGTGATGGAAACTGGCTGTCCATGTCTACTGACGATCTCATTGACGAACAACTCCGCTAGGGGTAACATGTGCATCTTCTTCCCTGTCCTCATGGGAATAAAGTGAGCCGACTTGGTGAGTCTATCCACTATAACCCATATCGTATCATTGCCTCTGCTAGTCCTCGGTAGTCCTGAAATAAAATCCATGGTAATGTGCTCCCACTTCCACTCCGGGATCTCTAATGGCTGCAACAAACCTGGAGGCTTCTGATGTTCTGCCTTTATCAACTGACACGTCATGCAACGAGATACAAATGCTGCAATCTCCCTCTTCATGTTGTTCCACCAAAACCTACCCTTCAAATTCTGATACATCTTTGTGCTGCCCGGGTGCATGGAATACTTCGCACTGTGAGCTTCTGCCATGATGTCATTCCTCAAATCTTCGATGTTAGGCACACACAACCGATCACGGTAGTAAAGAACTCCGTCAACAATACGAAAATCGGGACGTTCTGCTATATGTTCTGCAATCTTGGCCAACTCTGGATCCTGCAACTGACTGTCCTTAATCTTCTGGATGAACGAAGGCTCTGACACTGACATGTTAGCCATAATGACACCCTTCCTTAGTGGCTGGAGGTCTATCTTCAACTCCTCAAACTGATCGAAAATACAAGTACCACTCAAATTTGCCATACCCACTGACTTTCTACTTAAAGCATCGGCAACTACATTCGCTTTCCCCGGGTGATACTTGATCGGAAAATCATAGTCTTTGATATATTCCATCCATCTCCTCTGCCTCATGTTCAACTCCTTTTGAGAAAATAAGTACTGTAGGCTGCGGTGATCCGAATGGACCTCAAACTTCTCTCCGTAGAGGTAATGTCTCCACATCTTCAATGCAAAGACGACCGCTGCCAACTCAAGGTCATGGGTCGCATAATTCTTCTCGTGATCTTTCAACTGCCGGGACCCATATGCTACAACTCTTCCTTCTTGCATCAACACACAACCGAGTCCAATGTTCGAAGCATCGGTAAAGATGGTAAAACCGCCGCTTCCGGAAGGCAAAGTAAGGACTGGTGCGGTAGTTAATCTCTTCTTCAGCTCTTGGAAACTAGTTTCACACTGATCTGTCCACACATAGGGTACATTCTTCCTTGTCAACTTCGTCAACGGTGCTGCAATCGACGAAAACCCTTGTACAAACCTCCGATAATAGCCTGCCAAACCAAGAAAACTTCTGATTTCTGACACATTCTTCGGTCTTTCCCACTCCACTACTGCCTCAATCTTGGACGGGTCTACTGACAAACCTTCCTTAGAGATTATGTGTCCCAAAAATGTCACTTGCTCAAGCCAAAATTCACACTTGTTGAGCTTCGCATACAACTAGTTTTCCCTCAAGAGCTGCAATGCTATCCTTAGATGTTCTTCATGCTCTTCTCTGGTCTTGGAGTACACCAAAATATCATCAATAAACACCACAACAAAATGGTCCAGATACTGCGCAAAGATCTTGTTCATCAAAGCCATGAACACTGCCGGTGCATTAGTCAATCCAAATGGCATCACTAGAAACTCATAGTGGCCATATCTTATCCGGAAAGCTGTTTTCAACACATCTGCTTCTCTAACTCTTAGCTGATGGTAACCGGATCTCAAATCAATCTTCGAAAAGTACGAGGTACCTTGTAACTGATCAAACAGTTCATCAATCCTTGGCAATGGATATTTGTTCTTGATGGTCACTTGGTTCAATCTCCGGTAATCAATACACATTCTCATCGAACCATCCTTCTTCTTCACAAACAAAACTCGAGCTCCCCACGGTGAGATGCTAGGCCTCACAAAACCTTTGTCCAACAACTCTTGTAACTGTATCTTCAACTCTCCCAATTCCGCCGGAGCCATTCTATATGGTGCAATAGATATCGGAGCGGTCCCCGGTAACAACTCAATGGTGAAATCAATCTCTCTCATGGGTGGTAATCCCGGAATCTCCTCCGGAAATACATCCAGGAACTCCCAAACAATAGGAATCTCCTCCACCCCTTGGGACCGTTTATCCTCCGTGATAAATGCCAAATAGGCTTCACATCCACTTCTCAATAGTCTATCAGCCTTCAACGCTGAGACAAACCCTGCACGAGGATTTCTCCTCTCTCCCTGGAATAACACCCCTGCTGGTGTCTCATCCAACTTGAAGGTGAGGGTTTTATGGAAACAATCCATTGTGGTATAGTACCCTGCCAGCCAATCCATCCCTAGGATGGCATCAAAATCCTTCATCTCCAACAAAATAAGATCTGCGGGTAACACAACTTCTCCTATCCGGACGGTACAACTCGGGTAATGAACCGTACACACAACTTGTTTTCCTACTGGGGTAGCTACAGTCAAAATGTACTCAAGATCTCTACCATGCACATCAATCAATCTAGAAAATGCATGGGATATAAAAGAATGCGTGGAGCCAGGGTCAAATAATATCTTAGCTTCTATTCCACTAACAAGAAGTGTACCTTCCACAACATTACCTGCTGCCTCTGCATCAGCTCTGTTGATTGCATAAACTTGTCCTCACTGCTGTGGCCTGATAGGTGCCTGCTGTGGCCTGCCTTGAGGGGCATTTCTGTTCTGTTGAGATGGACGCTGAATATACTGTTGTCCTTGTTGACGGGCCTGTTGCTGCTGCTGGGGCCTATATTGCTGCGGGGGTGCCTGTTGCTGAAGTGGCCTTGCCTGATTCTGCACTACCAGTGCATTCTGTGGCGGTGCTGGACGCGGTGCTTCTTGAGGCTGCTGATTCTGCCTATTCGGTCTTGGGCAATTTCTCATCTGATGATCCATGGAGCCACATCTAAAGCACGCTCCGGTGATGGTACGACATTGGGTACTCTCATGGTTTTTGCCACAGTGGATACAAACGAGTTGCACATTCTGGTCTTGCCTCTGCCTCTTGTTCTGCTAATTCCTTTGCTGGTGATTCTGCTGCTGGGGATGCCCTTGTCCTTTGCCTTGAGATCTAATGACCTTGTGGTGGAAGTTCTCGAACTTGTAGGCCCTCTTGATCGCCTCTTCAAAAGTGACCAGTGGTATCATTCCCGTAGCATCTCTCTCGATGATGGGGTGAAGTCCTTCAAGGAACTTGGTTATTTTCTTCTCCACCGTGTCCACTAATTCAGGGGCATATCTTGACAACCTCTCAAACTTAGTGAGGTATTCTTGAACGGTCGTATTGCCTTGGACAAGCTGTTGAAACTCTACAGCCTTCTGCCTCATGAACCAACACATACGCAATGTGTCAAGGGGAAAGGAATCTTAAAAAACTCATTACTAAAACAAGCAAAAGTCTCATAAAAGACATTTGCCTTCAAGAAAGAAGACGCACCCAGTAAAAACGCAAAGGAAAAGCCCAAAACTATGCCCCGGACCGTGAACTAAAGGAGAAAAACTTTGCACAAGCTTTCCACCAACTGTGTCTGCCCATATACCTCCAGCAATCTATTCTTTGAAATTATCAACATATTAGCAGGGCAACCATTTTACAACTTAAAGTAAATGCAAGTCACAGTTTTAGCAGACACTGAACAGAAGCATTTGCAGAAGACATATCTAGCAATGGAACTCTTTTTACAGGAAATTAACCTATCAATATGAATATACTATCTGACAGGCATGGTGATCTATTCTTCCTCTGTACATACATAAACACAAAATAGTTCACGATTTTGTTGAGTACATAAACACTTGCCCATATTTCATCAATCAACAAAAGTTTTAGCTGTCAAGGAATGCTGCAATCTTCTTCTTTTTTTCACTAAGTAATCACAATAATAATGAAATGTACTGCAGAACTGTAGAAAGAGAATCTCAAGATGCCAATGTAAAACAAGATTCATCACTATATGGGGACAAACCTAGGTGAGAAGGTAACCCCAGGAAAAAGAAGACTGGATCAAGCCAACAGTTGCAGGATTCCAATTATACTTGGCTGAGATAGGAAGAATGGCAATGCTCATATTTACCTGCCAAACAGAACCAGTTAATTAAAGTTTTTGAGCTCATGTTGTATTGAAGGATGGGCTGTAAGCAACATGGATGTAAGAATATATGTGGAATAAACTACAGCCAAAGTAACGGTTAGCTCAAAATAAAGACTGGATTTAAACCAGAAATCCAATTTTAAAACAGAAAAGGAAGAACTAAATTGACTTCTTGATAGAGGAATCTCAAATAAAATTACTAGGATCATTTACATTGGTGCTGTGAATACTAAAAATATGTGGGTGCAACAGTCATGTCCATTGTTTTAATGAGGTACATTTGAGGAGGAAAATCTTAAGAATGGGAATACTGGCATGGCTAAAAGGCCAAAACAATACAGTATTAGCTAACCCTTTTGGTGGATCAGTAACATAGTAGCTCCTTAAGCAGCTTTTAATAGAATAAACAAAAAGTTGATCAGCTACCAAAATGGTTGTCATGACACCTACGCAATGCCACAAGGTTAAGATAAATTCCATGGTTATGAGAAGTTTTAGACAACCTAGTTCCAAGACTAACAGCCTCTGTCTATCGGTCCATGTATAATTGATCTCCAGCATCCGACAAGGACATCACCCTAAATTGACCTACCATGGATTGAAAGAAGCACACTAACCATTATAATAGAAAGTTCAAACTTCAAAGAACTTTCAGGTTGCTATGTCATATGGTGGTGGGTCCAAGAACTGGAGCTACAGAGGACCCTAAATTGACAGCTCGCCTGCTGCACCACCCTGCACACACCCACCTGCACAGCCCACCTGCTGCACCACCCAGTACAGCCCACCTGCTACACCACCCCGCACACACCCGACCACCTGCTGTACCACCCTGCATAGCCCACCTGCTGCACCACCCTGCACACACCAACTGTCACCTTGCTGCTGTCACCTTCTCCGTTCATTCCTTTTTTTTTTTTGTCTGGTGCACCCTGCACACATCGCTTTTGCTGCTGTCACCTTCTCCGTTATGATCTAATCATTGTCATGTTTGATTTGATAAAGTTGGGTTGTCTTTGTTATCTGTGATGTGATGGGAAATAAAACAATTTTGCTAATTGACCTCTTATCTTCTTCTTCTGTACTTTTTATAAAGATGGTTAAAAGAGGATACAACAATGATCCAAAAGAAAGAATGACCAGCACAGCCTAATGGCTAGGTTATTTTGGAGAACCCATAGTGGGGATTCAGCCATTAGGCCCCCTCACTTGTGCATGAAAGTCCCTAGTGCTTTTGATTTTGGACAATGGTCAAATTTATTAAGCAAGCTTCCTTGTGAGTACAGTAGTACACACCTGACCCCACACATGGAGGCTTACCTAACAACTCATACTTTGGGCAATTGGAACAATCAGCTCATGCCACCTCATTTTAAAACATTGCCTCAATCATATAAATCCTCATATTTGCACAACATCTTCTCTATGTGACTTAAAAATAACTAAGGAGTAGCATGCATTTGGGGTTTTATTGAAAAAAAAACAAAATAAAGCACTTCAAGAGCCTTGATGTTTTCTCTATACACAAACTTGAACTCACCCACCCTGCAAAGTGGTGCTCCAATCACATTTTGCAACCCACCCAACTAACACAAACTGTACAACAATGAATTCTCAGAGAATCACTCATAAACGCAATTTCAATCATCTAAAGGCATCTTTTATGCAAAATAATCAAACCCCAAATATCAGCATGAGAGATCACTATCATCATATCATACAAATAACCAAAAAAAGACACTTCTCAACCAAGAGAAGAAAATATGAGAGAAGCAACAAACAATACCTCTAAGACTTCATCAACCACTTCAAGATCTAAATTCCTTGGTACAAAACCCGCTCCTATACCTTGAATCTTGTGAGGACCTGCATGCAAAAGATGGCACTGGTCAAAAGGATGCACCAAATTCACCGTTTAAAAATAGATGACATGGGAGGTATCACCAAAAAACTAAGAAAATGATGCATCTTCTGGAGTTACCTGCTTATATTTCTTGTAGATTTGCTTGGTTACTATGTTCTTGGATTCAAGGTAATAAACCAATTAATACCAAAACACCCACCTGAAAATCAAGAAGAACTTATAAGAGGAATCCTCAACTACTACAAAATTACAAAAGCAAACATGACAGTAGAGAGAGAGAGACATAAATGATGTATATTGCATGCACATGATATGTGTGTGTAGAGACACGATTCACTATGCACCTTTTTTGCTGAACTTATAGGCAAACTCCTCTCCATGGACAACTAGGATGCCATATTCAATTCAGTTATAGAATAAACAAACTTACTTGTTAACAGAGGAATTGTTCCTTGGAGCATTCATTTCAGAGAACCTATTCTGTATCATTACTTCCTCTCTTGCACAAGCTGCCACTGCCCTAACTTCTTCTTCCGAAAGACCCTGTTAAAGGGACACAACTGACATCACCCAACAGATAAAAATAAAAATACAGAAAATGTGAATGTAGGAAACATCCATGCATACAAAAAAGTGTAGGAGACTTCATAATTTCTACAAGAAGTTTGTAAAAATATTGCATCTCCCAAATTTAGCATAAATATTAAACACCCATTAATGATATGAGGACAATAAAAAAGATCCAAGATGCATTGGGAGACTCAGGCACAGTGCCAATGCGACACCAATGTGCACAATCCAGCCATTTACACAGAGGGCATGCCATGGAAGAGCATAACCCGTTCTTTAAGCACCTTTCTATCTCTCATTTGCATAACATGTTCTGCCTGATCAGCAAACGAGACACTAGAGTACCAGACTGATTGCGGACAAAGTTCAACCAAGGTAAGGTCACTCAATGGCGAATGCTCAGTAACTATAATTACATAGAACTGTAATGCACTAAAATAAGAATCAAGCAAGATAAATAACAAGTCATGAAACATATAATTTCATAGATGTCTGGTATGAATTGAAGTGGAATTTGACTTTGATAGAACAAAGACTAAGGTCCTTAATATCCCTTTACAATCACTCAAGGGGACAAGAGGGAAGAAGAAGGGAAACCCTCCTAGTTCTCCATCTTCAGATTCTCTGAGAAATTTAGAAGTTCTTTGCATGCTTAAGAGCTCTTGGGAGGCAACAGCTTTAGAGGTAAATAGAAGGCCCTACAGTCATGCTAGGGAGTAGGGACTCCTATTTACTTTTATATGGCTTGGATGACCAGAAAAAAAAAGGCAAAAAATCCTAAAATCCCAAGGTGGGGGCAGGCAGGCCTCCCTCACTTGTTTCTTTCCATTCTCTCTGCTTTTTTTCCTTTTTCTCTGTTCCCCATAACCTTTGATGTACTACAGGAGCTCTCCCAAGTTCAAATGCAGTTTATCTATCAAGCAAGAACAAAAATACATGCATTTTAAAACCGTTGCCACCATTTTGGACACAAAAATCATCCATTATCATATTTTGAAACCAAATAATGTGTTACTCAGCAATTTGATCAAAAGCTTTCGAGTCCGGGTACCTTGTTTCAACGAGATACAGTTTCATCCAATCAAGATTTGCCAACTGTATAAAGTCCCATACTCAAAGCTTTCATTTTGGGTCAGAGATTTCAAGGCAAGAATTTCCATTCTAGAACCAGAATTACCAAGTTTTGCAATAGTGAACAGGGCAACCAGTCACATTATGACAAGTTTATCACAATTTTGCAGGCAATCATTTTAGGTTTCCCAAACAGGATCCGTACAGATTCTAAATTAACCGATGGAATCTATCAACACCAAGCACGGGTTGATTCTAAGTTTTCTAGTGATTTTTCTCAGCATCTTTCCCATCAGACGTTGAGAGTTGGGACAACTCTGTTAGTTGCCAATGTGGACAACTTTGATTGGACCCCAAAAAAGGAAAAGAAAAAATCACAGTGGATAAATCCCCCTAAACCTGCTACCGAAAACCATGCTGGAGTTTCCCCATCTGCCCTACCAACGTGATTGATCCAGCAGCAAAATCTGTACACTAATTCTCTGTTTACAAGAAAATTACACAAAACAGAGAGTCCAATCCTGGAATTTTCTGGGCAGTCCACACTAGCATTTCATGATTAGAACAATGAATATGACATTAGAAATGGGACAAAGGTTACAGTGTATTGCTGCCTCCTAACAGGAGTTGACAAATGAAACAAGAAAAGAAATAAATGAAATAAAAAGGAACAGAAAAGAAGAAAAATGGGATGAAGAAACAATACAATACCTCAAATTGAAATCAACATAGATGAATCATGTGCTTTATATGATTAGAGAGCTCAAAGCTTTACAGGGTCTCGAGTATCAAATCCAACAGTTATGAGCCCAACAGCAACTTTACAGGGCTCAACCTAGCAGAATATGTGTTGAAGGTTGGGTCTTGAGTATCAAATCCAACAGTTATCAGCCCAGCAGCCACAGGCAGCTGTGTTCGATGTGTACCAGATTCAATCTGTTCTTTGGGTGCCTACAAAGCAGCTTGTATTTGCAGGATTGAAGATCCAAGGACCAACGTAATTATTTAAAACTTATGTTGCAGGCTGAAGTACAAGTGTTGGACTCAGATATGGGTACAGATGTCCGAATGGAAAATCCAAAAGAATAGGACTCATGATCTGCATATTATTCAAACTTACATAAAAGTTTATATTTAAATAAAAATGATATGCAGAACAGCATGTCATGTGAGTCGGTTTCTCTTGACTATCACTTGGTGTAATAGATTAATCTAGATGCATGTCATGTGAGTATATGACCATGGGGTCAGAAATTTAAAACTCAACCAGATTAGGAGCATGACATCATGAGTTGGTATGCTGGTAACAAACAAAAGATGCATCCACTAAAGAAATTGTGAGGTAAGTTTAATTATTCACAAGCAAACCAAGTCAGACATGGTTTTCAGGAATGGAGCATGTGATGACAAAGAAAGTAATGGATGATTATTCTCTTGACCTCACCTTGGACCCATTAAAGAGAATGGATGCATGTCTTTGACTTGCATGGCTAGCTTTTAGTTACCTTTGCAGCTCTATACTTTTTATGAAAGAGTAAAAACCATCTAAGACCTATGCAGGTTTAATTATGGAAATAAAGAACGGCTATGCTTAAAGAAAATATAGCCGGAAGGGTCGGATGCAACGATGAATATTTGCAATAAACAAGGTGGTTGATACACAGCCTCAATCAGATAAAAACTCCATACCACCAACAGATCCCATATCAAGATATTTAAAATAGAAACAACATTTGACTCACATGATGTCAGTAAAAGGCTTAATGTGAATAGGATATTTTCATTGAATCCAAGAATCCCATGCTTTAGGTTCAATGCCAATCTCTAAGCCCTGCACAGACAACAATAAGTAAGTACCTACATTTTGATACAGCAAAAAAACATAAAAATAGGGGTCATATATATATATATATATAGTCATTGCTTCTTCATATTTGCAATAGCATTACCTTCTTAAAGGCGGTCGTCCCAATAGCATTATGTGGTTTGTAGAACTGTCCAAGGCACTACCATCCTCCCTCCTCCTTTATCTGGGCTTGGGACCAGCAGTTGAAACCAATATCAAACCAATGATATTGATTATCACCAGGCGGAGTTAAAAATGGGTTAATACATGATTGAACCTGAATATTCAAACAAGCAAGCAATCATCATTAATATTTATAAAATAAAAAATATGCAAACACATCCAAATAAACATAAAGCAAACTAGCCAATAAGTTCTTACATCCATATCAAGCAAAATGCACTCAAAACATAAACTAGCCAATAAGTTCAAGTTAAACATAATAAGTCAATAAACATATCCAAAACAACTAATTAAGAAATTTTCATCCTTGACTCTAGCCAAATCAAAGGCCCTCCTGCACTAAAACCATCCAAATACCTTATTCCATCTTGGGGGCCGTCGTAAACAAGAGCATCACCAACTAAGACTTCCTCAATGTAGACTTTTTTTTCACCATTGAGAACTTTTCTGCCATGGCAAATTCCAGCTGTCTCTGTCATAACATAACCCTTAGCAACCGCAAGACCATTCCTATCTAGTAAGGTTACATTCGGTGAAGAACCAAGCGTCCCAGGAGAAGGATTCACAGAGTCAAACATGTCCTTTAAGTTTCGTTGAGTCTGACGGCAAACTGAATTGGAACCAACTTCAGTTTCAGGTGGTGTTGTCCCGCATGCGGCTTGAGCACTCGACATTCCATTGTTTCTTACGAGCATAAGTACATCCTGACACAATGGAGATAACAATTAGTTATATATAAATGGTATTAAATGCAAGGAGGCACAAGTGTAACTCACCGTTAACACACCCATGACATTACATATGGAAGCCTTCATCCCATTCAATTCCCCATTTCTAACAAACATTGCCTAATGATTTGGATCTTTACCCAATGGACATGCTGCAATAGCTTCTTCCACATCCCCGTACCTACTCAAAATCTCTTTCCGTAAGGCATACTTTGCTGATCTGAACTTTTGGGAAAAGTGTTAGACCCCGACCCAGACCAACTCGATTAGTACTAATTAAGTAAACGTTTAGTCTTAAGTGAGTCTTAGTACTAGTTGGGTTAGAATGTGATTAGACTTAGTCTGGATTATAGCTTTGGGGATTTTGAGGACGTTTAGTATGAGTCAGACACGCTCAGGGACGCCCTGAGTGCACGTGTAAGAATGGGTTTTTGTGCTAGATCTTTGTTGTGGATGTGATTTTTAGTTCTCTTGAATGGTTTTATTATTTATGGCAACTTTCGTTTTTAAGCTGCTTGCATTTGAGGCCCAGAAGCCCAAGTTTTGGCCCAATAGGGTAAATCTGTCTTTGCATGTAAATCTGGGCACACTTTTCGAAGTCGCGAAACTATGTCAAAATAATACTTTTCCGAAACTAGATTTTTCGACGATCGTTTTGTTCTTCTTCGTCGATTCCATCCGGGGTCCACAAGACCATGTTCCAGGCGTCCCAAGTTTCACTGCTAAAGGGACCCACCTCCAGACACTATATATACTCTCTTTCTCCTTCATTTGCCCTTTTCCCAAATCCTGCAACGTTTTGCCCTAGAGTGGAGAGGTGAAGCAAGCTTCTTCTTGATCTTCTTCCTTTGAAATCATCTAGCTAGAAGGCTCCATTTTTCGATCCAAGACCACCATTCTCTTCCTCTCTTCTCAAGCTACAGCTGGACGTTTTTGGGAGCCAAACCTCCCCACTATTCATCATCTTCAAGCCTTATTCTTCTTGTTTGGCTAGCTCAAGGTTGGTGTCCTTCTTCATTCTTTCCATTTGATGTTCTTTAGCTCACCTAGAGCTTGTTTTCATGGTTTTCAAACCCATTTTCGAAATGGGGATTTGTGATGGCCAAAAATGTTGATTTTTGTATGCTCCATTTTGGGGGTTTTGTGTAGATCTCGTGGAGCACCCCTTTCTTGTTGAGTTGTGAAGCTTTGGCTTGGCTTGGGTTAGAGGCAAGTAAACCTTTTAGTTTTCCCTAGTGCATGTTGAGTTTTTGGGCATTTTTACTTTTGGAAATGTTGTTTATTATCAAGCTATCTTTCTTGCATGTCATTAATCTCTTTTAGCTTGTTTTAATCGTGTTAAGCAAGAGCCCTAATTTCTCTATCTAATGTAGAGGTTTCATCTTCAATGGAAGTATGTTTTCAATGGAATGGTTTGCAAGTTATTAGATTTATGTTTTGAATGTAAATGGGTTTATGATTTTGATGTTTTGAATGAAATGTGAATGGATTTGGTGTGAAAATCATCCCTTGGAAGCATGTAGGCTTGGGGAGTGCAGGTGGTGAAAATGTGGAAGTGAAGAAGTGAATGAAGTGTGGAAAAAAATTGAAATTCCGAAGTTCTACCGGTAGGGGTATTTCAACCGGAAGTTCTACCGGTAGAAAGGGCTCAAATTTTGACAGAGAGTTGAGGAAATTAAAAACCCCAAGTTCTACCGGAAGTTCTACCGGTAGAAATGGCCCAGATTTCGGCAGAGAGTGAGAAAAAAACTGTGAACCGCAGTTCTACCGGAAGTTCTACCGGTAGAAACGGGCCAAATTGTGGCAGAGAGTTGAGAAAGACTGTGAACCGCAGTTCTACCGGAAGTTCTACCGGTAGAAGTGCTTCAACCGGAAGTTCTACCGGTAGAAGCACTTCAACCGGAAGTTCTACCGGTAGAACATCTTCTACCGGAATTTCTACCGGTAGAGAGGCATGAACCACACCAAAAAGTACTGTTTTGAAGGATTTTGCAGGAATGAAAACTAGACTTGGTCTTAGACCCTTTTTATTGACCTTGTGCACTTGAAATTTCCAAAATGTAATATACCTTCGGGGACACCAAGTTTTATTGAATTTCGACATTTGGTTTTCAATTCCACAAGGGTCAAAGATGTGGTCTTAGCCTATGCTTGACAGAGTTATGTTTGAATCTTTGTTTATGATGCTTCGTGCATCCTCGTGTTCTCGTTTGATTTCCAAGTGCAAGTTGTTTTCAAGATGGGTTTCAAGAATCGAAAAGGGAATCATTTCTTAAGTTTGTAAGCATTAACACCATGCTATTTTGCTAGTCTTGCCACGTCGTGCTCGTTAAATGATTTCCCTCTTGTTTTGTCGTGTTTTCGATCGCGTATTGCCGTGTTTTGTGCATTCATGATATAAGTGAATTTCACTGAGCTTGGACCGCCCTTTTAGCTTGATCCACTACCTGGGGGTCCTTAAACTCGTGGACTGTCTGCAGACTAGTCGTGTCTTGAATGGCACATCGTGCGTGTTCGTGGTCCGGTTCCGCGGCCGGATACCCCGTCTACCTTGTGTGGCGTGGGATCGTGTTTCTTGTCGTGCTTGTCGTGCGTGCTTGCTCTTGTCATCATGTATGACGGAGAAAGGATGAGCTCATGTGGATTTATCTTTTCATGATATTATATGTATTCGTGCTAGTTTCGTAAGCATTGAAACGTGTATTTAAACTTTGAATTGTTTTAGCATTATTCCAATTATTCATGTCTAAATTGTTTATTTGCCAAACCGTCGTGTTTGATGCTTGTATTTTGGTGTCCAGGTGCCGGTGGTTTCGCGCGTGACGAGGAGTGCCCGGAGGAGGCTGTTGAGCCACCCCCAGCACTCGAGTGGCAGCCCAACGACGTCATCTAGACGCCGGTCGGGATCGTGATTCTCGTTTCACCTAGCTTGGGTTTTGTCGGGTTGTTCTTTTTGGGATTCCATATGTTGTATTGGCCTTTGTTGGCCTCTTGGGGGTTGTGTAACTTGGAAGTAAAACACTTTGTCTAAATGTTAAACTTTATTCATGCTAGGAATGCTTTGATGACATTCTCTTTTGATATCTTGTCTCGATGTTAATTATTGATCTTGTATTGTGATTGTTTAAGAATGGTGTGATGAGTTTTGCTACACGCTTCCGCATATAAATTCATGTGAGCTCGACCCGTGTCATGGGATCCTCACCGCGGAAACCTGTGGGAAAATAAATGAAATTAAAAGATCAAAACAGCGGCGGTGTGTCTTGTGTTGGTTAATCATGCCGCCGCCGCGCAGTCGCGGGCCCGGGTCCCGGTCCGGGGTCGCGACAGGACTGGTATCAGAGCCGGACATGTTTCAGGCAGTTAAAAGAAACTAGAAAGTCTTAGGAACGTGGCGAGGATTCGTGAGTTCGATAGAATGTTTGTCTAGACAACATGACCAACCCAAATCTGTCGATATATGTGCTAACAAATTGTCTTGCAGCATCATGCCTCCACGTAAAGCTCCGAATCATAATGCTTCGGGCAGTAATCAGAATGAGACAGAACCGACTGAGAATCCTACTGCTACTCAGTTCCAACAACTCATGCAGGCCATGTTAGAGCAACAGAGGCAAGCAAACGAAACTCAAGCCAAATTCCAAGAGCAAATGGCTAAGAAAGATGAAGAGATGGCTCAAGTACAGAGGCAACTTCTAGAAGTCCTCCAAAATAGACCTCAACATCAAGCCCCACCAAATGTGGTGTACCAGAATAGGGCTGATGACGTCAATGTCCTCTTTGAAAGATTTCGGAAGAGGGGACCCAAGGAGTTCTCGGGTCAAGAGGACCCTTTGACGGCTGATGATTGGCTCGCGAACACGGCTAAGATTTTTGACGTTTTCGTTTGCACTGGCAGGGAGAAGGTGAACCTCACAGCTTCTCTATTTTATGGGCTTGCAGACGATTGGTGGCAGACGGTCAAAGAGCCATACCAGGTCATGGCAGATGAGGTTGCTTGGACAACCTTCAAGACACATTTCACAGACAAGTACGTCCCATCCCATGTTAAGAGACAGAAGGCAATTGAATTCCAACAGTTGAAGCAAGGGAGTATGTCCGTTTTGGAGTACGTTACGAAGTTTGAGAGGCTTGCCAGATATGCTACCGAGCTTATTGACACTGAACAGAAAAAGATAACTAAGTTTTTGGAAGGACTGAATCCCATTCTCAAGAGGGATGTTTCGGGAATAATCCCACCAGTCACCTTTGATGAAGCAGTTAGTCGGGCATACAAATTTGAAGAGTTTAACAACGAGATTATCCAGGATAGAAAGCAGCACTACCAGCAGCAAAACCAAAGACAGCAAAGTGGCAAGAAGCCAAGGCAAGAACAGACTCAAGTTAGACAGTCTGGTTGTAATCATTGTGGAAAGAATCACCCTACCCACGAATGCCGCAAGGCAACGGGTGCTTGCTTCAGGTGTGGAGGAATGGACCATGCAATCAAGGATTGCCCACACCTCCAGAGTCAAGCCAACCGATATCAGCAGCCAAGGCAGATAGCACCACAGAATCAAGCCATACCAGTTCAGATGAGACCACCACAGCAACAACAGCAACAAGGCAGGCAAGTACAAAACCAGAATGCTCGTCCACCGCAGAATAGGAACAACCAGGGCAGACAGATTCAGCAGCAGAACAGGCCACACCAGCAGGGACGTGTGTACAATATCAACCGTGCAGACGCTGAAGCAGCGGGTGACGTCATAGAAGGTAAACTTCTTGTGTGTGGAGTAGAAGCACAGATCTTATTTGATCCAGGATCCACACACTCCTTTCTATCACCTTTGTTTGCAAAGAAGATTGATGCACAGCATGCAGAATTGAACTATAATTTGACTGTCACTACACCCGTAGGTAGACATGTTGTTTGTACCACCTTTTACCCTAGTTGTCAGATTTTGTTAGGAGATATCAATTTACCGGCCAACCTCATAATTTTAGACATGCATGATTTTGACATTATCTTAGGCATGGATTGGTTAGAGACCTACCATGCCACCATGGATTGTTTTGGTAAGACCATTACCTTCAGATTGCAAGGGCCACAGACAGAGTTGATGTTTCAGGGCAATAGGAAAAAGTTTTCCAGTGGGTTCATTTCGGCTTTAAAAGCCAACAGATTGGTGAGCAGTGGTTGTGAGGCATTTTTAGCGTTTATCACGGAGGATAAACAGTCCCAAGGGGTGGAGGATATCCCCGTAGTGTGTGAATTTCCAGATGTTTTTCCAGAAGAAATCCCGGGTTTACCACCAGTTAGAGAAGTTGAGTTTACTATTGAACTCCTTCCAGGGACTGCACCGATCTCAATTGCACCTTACAGGATGGCTCCTGCAGAGTTGGGTGAATTGAAACTTCAGTTGCAAGAATTGTTGAGCAAAGGCTTCATTAGGCCAAGTGTTTCACCGTGGGGAGCGCCAGTTCTTTTTGTGAAGAAGAAGGATGGAAGTCTTAGAATGTGCATCGACTATAGAAGATTGAACCATGTGACTGTCAAGAACAAATACCCCTTGCCAAGGATAGATGAATTGTTTGACCAATTACAAGGAGCATCGCACTTTTCCAAGATAGACTTGAGGTCAGGGTATCATCAGTTGCGGGTTAGAGAGTCCGATGTGGCGAAGACAGCTTTCCGAACGAGATATGGGCATTACGAGTTCTTAGTGATGCCCTTTGGCTTGACAAATGCGCCCGCAGTCTTCATGGCTCTCATGAACAAGGTCTTTGCAGAGTACCTAGATCACTCTACCGTGGTGTTCATTGATGATGTCCTCGTGTATTCTAAGAGTAAGGAGGAGCATGAAGAGCACTTGAGGACGTCATTGCAGCTTTTGAGAGACCACCAGCTCTATGCTAAGTTGAACAAGTGTGAATTCTGGCTAGAGCAAGTTTCCTTTTTGGGTCACATCATTTCGAGAGAAGGATTAGCAGTAGATCCAGCCAAGATAGAAGCAGTCATCGAGTGGAAGAGACCCAGCAGTGTGACAGAAATTAGAAGCTTTTTGGGGTTAGCAGGATACTATCGGAGATTTGTTCGAGGTTTTTCGTCCATTGCAGCACCATTGACGAAGTTGACCCGGAAAAATGTACCTTTCGTTTGGACTGATCAGTGTGAAGGCAGTTTTCAAGAGTTGAAGAAGAGATTAACCACAGCCCCAATCCTCACTTTACCATCGGGCAGTAGTGGATTTGTTGTGTTTACGGATGCTTCCAACGTGGGATTAGGATGTGTTTTGATGCAAGATGGCAAGGTGATTGCCTATGGTTCGAGACAGTTGAAGAATCATGAGGTAAACTATGCAACTCATGACTTGGAGTTAGCGGCAGTAGTTTTTGCTTTGAAAATGTGGCGACACTACCTCTATGGAGCGAAATTTGAAGTTCATTCAGACCACCGAAGCTTACAATATTTGTTTTCACAGAAGGAGTTGAATATGAGGCAGAGAAGGTGGATGGAGTATATTAAAGATTATGACTTCCCAATCAAGTATCATCCAGGCAAAGTGAATGTGGTAGCAGATGCATTGAGTAGAAAGTCAGCAGTGATGGCGAGTTTGAGAGGAGTTAGTGTTCTCCAACAGTTTGAAGAACTTGGAGTGGAGGTACAACACTTGAGGAGAAGTGTTTTGTTGGCAAATATGATCGTGTCTGAGCCTACCTTCATCCAAAGAATCAAAGATAGTCAGTTGCAAGACCCGGAATTGGCCAAGATTGTAGATCAGATTGCAGAACGTCCAGATTTCAGAATTTCTGATGGAGTGTTGTATTTTCGTGACCGGTTGTGCGTGCCGAATGTTGACGATTTGAAGAATGAAATTATGATTGAAGCTCACCATACTAGATACTCTATACATCCGGGTAGCACGAAGATGTACCATAACTTGAAGAATAGATTTTGGTGGAATAATATGAAGAGAGAGATAGCAGCATTTGTGTCTCGTTGCTTAACTTGTCAGATGATCAAGGCAGAACATCAGAAGCCTCCTGGTTTGTTACAGCCTTTGGAAATTCCGGAGTGGAAATGGGAGCACATCACTATGGATTTTGTCTCCGGTTTGCCTAATACCAAGAGAGGGAACAATGCAATTTGGGTTATAGTTGATCGTCTTACGAAGTCTGCGCACTTCCTTCCGATGAAGACTGGGAATATGATGCATATGGCACCACTCGCTAGACTATTCATCGATGAGATCGTTAGTAAGCATGGCCAGCCCGTCTCCATCACTTCCGACAGAGATAGCAGATTTGTTTCGAGGTTTTGGAAATCCCTTCTTGAATCCATGGGTTCCAAACTTCAGTTCAGCACAGCGTATGATCCTCAGACAGATGGCCAGTCAGAGCGGACGATACAAACTCTTGAAGATATGCTACGTGCTTGTGTATTGGATTTCAAGGTCCAGTGGGACGAGAACCTACCTCTTTGTGAGTTCGCGTACAACAATAGCTACCATTCTAGCATTGGAATGGCACCTTTCGAGGCACTATATGGTAGGAGGTGCAGAACTCCAGTTTGTTGGGAAGAAGTCGGTGTGCGTAGTTTTCATGGACCGACGATAGTTGGAGAGACAAGCGACAAGGTTAAGCAGATTCAGGACCGATTGAAGATCGCTCGAAGCAGACAGAAAAGTTATGCTGACACTCGCCGGAGAGAATTGCAATTTGAAGTGGGTGACAAGGTTTTCTTGAAAGTCTCACCGGTCAGAGGCACTCTAAGATTTGGGAAGAAAGGAAAATTGTCTAGCAGATACATTGGCCCATATGAGATTTTGAGCAAGATTGGAAATGTCGCTTACAGACTTGCGTTACCGCCGGAACTCTCCGGGGTACATAATGTTTTTCATGTCTCCATGCTCAAGAAATATGTTCACAGTCCTTCTCACATTATTCCACACGAGCCTTTAGAGATTCGAGAAGACGCGTCGTATGTGGAGAAACCGGTTAGAATCATCGACACCAAAGAGCATGAATTGAGGAATCGGACTGTCCATTGGGTCAAGGTACTTTGGGAGAACCACGAGCCAGAAGAAGCCACATGGGAATTGAGAGATCAAGTCCAAAAGAAGTATCCACACCTGTTACCAGAGGTAAAATTATTTATATTTGGCGGACCAAATATCCTAAGGGGTGGAGGATGTTAGACCCCGACCCAGACCAACTCGATTAGTACTAATTAAGTAAACGTTTAGTCTTAAGTGAGTCTTAGTACTAGTTGGGTTAGAATGTGATTAGACTTAGTCTGGATTATAGCTTTGGGGATTTTGAGGACGTTTAGTATGAGTCAGACACGCTCAGGGACGCCCTGAGTGCACGTGTAAGAATGGGTTTTTGTGCTAGATCTTTGTTGTGGATGTGATTTTTAGTTCTCTTGAATGGTTTTATTATTTATGGCAACTTTCGTTTTTAAGCTGCTTGCATTTGAGGCCCAGAAGCCCAAGTTTTGGCCCAATAGGGTAAATCTGTCTTTGCATGTAAATCTGGGCACACTTTTCGAAGTCGCGAAACTATGTCAAAATAATACTTTTCCGAAACTAGATTTTTCGACGATCGTTTTGTTCTTCTTCGTCGATTCCATCCGGGGTCCACAAGACCATGTTCCAGGCGTCCCAAGTTTCACTGCTAAAGGGACCCACCTCCAGACACTATATATACTCTCTTTCTCCTTCATTTGCCCTTTTCCCAAATCCTGCAACGTTTTGCCCTAGAGTGGAGAGGTGAAGCAAGCTTCTTCTTGATCTTCTTCCTTTGAAATCATCTAGCTAGAAGGCTCCATTTTTCGATCCAAGACCACCATTCTCTTCCTCTCTTCTCAAGCTACAGCTGGACGTTTTTGGGAGCCAAACCTCCCCACTATTCATCATCTTCAAGCCTTATTCTTCTTGTTTGGCTAGCTCAAGGTTGGTGTCCTTCTTCATTCTTTCCATTTGATGTTCTTTAGCTCACCTAGAGCTTGTTTTCATGGTTTTCAAACCCATTTTCGAAATGGGGATTTGTGATGGCCAAAAATGTTGATTTTTGTATGCTCCATTTTGGGGGTTTTGTGTAGATCTCGTGGAGCACCCCTTTCTTGTTGAGTTGTGAAGCTTTGGCTTGGCTTGGGTTAGAGGCAAGTAAACCTTTTAGTTTTCCCTAGTGCATGTTGAGTTTTTGGGCATTTTTACTTTTGGAAATGTTGTTTATTATCAAGCTATCTTTCTTGCATGTCATTAATCTCTTTTAGCTTGTTTTAATCGTGTTAAGCAAGAGCCCTAATTTCTCTATCTAATGTAGAGGTTTCATCTTCAATGGAAGTATGTTTTCAATGGAATGGTTTGCAAGTTATTAGATTTATGTTTTGAATGTAAATGGGTTTATGATTTTGATGTTTTGAATGAAATGTGAATGGATTTGGTGTGAAAATCATCCCTTGGAAGCATGTAGGCTTGGGGAGTGCAGGTGGTGAAAATGTGGAAGTGAAGAAGTGAATGAAGTGTGGAAAAAAATTGAAATTCCGAAGTTCTACCGGTAGGGGTATTTCAACCGGAAGTTCTACCGGTAGAAAGGGCTCAAATTTTGACAGAGAGTTGAGGAAATTAAAAACCCCAAGTTCTACCGGAAGTTCTACCGGTAGAAATGGCCCAGATTTCGGCAGAGAGTGAGAAAAAAACTGTGAACCGCAGTTCTACCGGAAGTTCTACCGGTAGAAACGGGCCAAATTGTGGCAGAGAGTTGAGAAAGACTGTGAACCGCAGTTCTACCGGAAGTTCTACCGGTAGAAGTGCTTCAACCGGAAGTTCTACCGGTAGAAGCACTTCAACCGGAAGTTCTACCGGTAGAACATCTTCTACCGGAATTTCTACCGGTAGAGAGGCATGAACCACACCAAAAAGTACTGTTTTGAAGGATTTTGCAGGAATGAAAACTAGACTTGGTCTTAGACCCTTTTTATTGACCTTGTGCACTTGAAATTTCCAAAATGTAATATACCTTCGGGGACACCAAGTTTTATTGAATTTCGACATTTGGTTTTCAATTCCACAAGGGTCAAAGATGTGGTCTTAGCCTATGCTTGACAGAGTTATGTTTGAATCTTTGTTTATGATGCTTCGTGCATCCTCGTGTTCTCGTTTGATTTCCAAGTGCAAGTTGTTTTCAAGATGGGTTTCAAGAATCGAAAAGGGAATCATTTCTTAAGTTTGTAAGCATTAACACCATGCTATTTTGCTAGTCTTGCCACGTCGTGCTCGTTAAATGATTTCCCTCTTGTTTTGTCGTGTTTTCGATCGCGTATTGCCGTGTTTTGTGCATTCATGATATAAGTGAATTTCACTGAGCTTGGACCGCCCTTTTAGCTTGATCCACTACCTGGGGGTCCTTAAACTCGTGGACTGTCTGCAGACTAGTCGTGTCTTGAATGGCACATCGTGCGTGTTCGTGGTCCGGTTCCGCGGCCGGATACCCCGTCTACCTTGTGTGGCGTGGGATCGTGTTTCTTGTCGTGCTTGTCGTGCGTGCTTGCTCTTGTCATCATGTATGACGGAGAAAGGATGAGCTCATGTGGATTTATCTTTTCATGATATTATATGTATTCGTGCTAGTTTCGTAAGCATTGAAACGTGTATTTAAACTTTGAATTGTTTTAGCATTATTCCAATTATTCATGTCTAAATTGTTTATTTGCCAAACCGTCGTGTTTGATGCTTGTATTTTGGTGTCCAGGTGCCGGTGGTTTCGCGCGTGACGAGGAGTGCCCGGAGGAGGCTGTTGAGCCACCCCCAGCACTCGAGTGGCAGCCCAACGACGTCATCTAGACGCCGGTCGGGATCGTGATTCTCGTTTCACCTAGCTTGGGTTTTGTCGGGTTGTTCTTTTTGGGATTCCATATGTTGTATTGGCCTTTGTTGGCCTCTTGGGGGTTGTGTAACTTGGAAGTAAAACACTTTGTCTAAATGTTAAACTTTATTCATGCTAGGAATGCTTTGATGACATTCTCTTTTGATATCTTGTCTCGATGTTAATTATTGATCTTGTATTGTGATTGTTTAAGAATGGTGTGATGAGTTTTGCTACACGCTTCCGCATATAAATTCATGTGAGCTCGACCCGTGTCATGGGATCCTCACCGCGGAAACCTGTGGGAAAATAAATGAAATTAAAAGATCAAAACAGCGGCGGTGTGTCTTGTGTTGGTTAATCATGCCGCCGCCGCGCAGTCGCGGGCCCGGGTCCCGGTCCGGGGTCGCGACAAAAAGTCCTTTTCTACTGCTTTTCGTGCGGTTGCTTGGGGAACATTAGGCTCAAATTCTTGGTACATACAACAAGTAAAAAAGATTAGATCTTCAGCACTTATCTTCAATAAAAAAGATTAGTCATAAGCAAATGTCGGATACATGTATTCAAAACATCAAATGTACATGTAAACCTTACCATTAATTCATTCCAAACATCATTTTTGAAGCTTCCATCTATTTTCCTCCAGTCCTTGTAATGAATTGGAATACGAGCTCGAACGTAATAACCAACACGAGAATTCCATTTGGCATGGTTAGGACCCACGGCAATGCCGTCCGCATTGAACTCTATAGGTAACTTACTAATGGTTCCTGTTGCTGGTGAGGCTCCCGAAGTTGGCTTATGAGATGGAAGTGGCACTGAACTAGAAGGTTGGGAAGCAATAAGGCGTGATTGACCGGATGCCATTGTAAAACAGCCCACCTACTATTTGACAAAGGATTGTTAGTAGAAACTATTACATGAGAAATTTATATCTAAATTGAACTAAAAGGAATATTTATATCTAAATGTAGAAAATGAGAAATTTTGCATGTAACTCTACGTACCATAAATAAAAGTGTGCAACTATTACAATCAGGTTAGACTTTGCATCAACGACTCCAAACTAGGTTGGTCGTCGAGAATAGATTGGAAGACAGTTGGTGCATCTAGATCATCCACTTCACATGTCAATCGCCTAGGCGAATGTATGACTACCCAACAATTAGGATATCTCAAATCCTTCGAGTAAAATACTTGACTAGCCTCAGATGCAAGAATCACCGGCTCATCAAAAGAATTATTGATACTCTTTAGCCTATTGAGATTAACCATCACCAAATTAGAATCTGGACAAAGTTTACAACCATTGGTCTTGTCCTCCACCCTCACCCAATTGCAGTAAAAGACAACATGATGAAAGGTCGTATAGTCCAACTCTATTATCTCTTCAATAACCCCGTACCACTTGGTCGATGCATTAATGGGATTTTTGTCCTTCCTACTTGATGTAAATGCAGTGATTGCATTCATACAAACACCACTGTCTTGTGTGGCAACTGTTTCGTCATGCAACCTAGTAGAGAACACAAAACCATTAACACGGTACTTTTTATACGTTTTAACTTTGAATAATGGTCCCACAACAAATCGCCATAAGTCACAGTCCGTGTCTTTTGCAGCCAACAACTGTGAAATGACAAAAACCGCCATTAGAAAGATAAAATTACTAAATGTAAATTCACATTAAGCGTAATATATATAACAATACCTTGTCATATAACCAGGCAACGAACTCAGTCTGCATCTCCACTTCTGTCTTTGCTATTCCTTTTCTTTTACCACGAGTAGTTTCTTGAAAGGCACGATACCCACTGCAAATTGTTCATGCAATTTACACAAGTAGTTACAACTTTCTGGAGTAGTAAGTTTTTAAGCTAAATGTGTCAAGAAATCAAACCTGTAGTATTCATCAAGCTTTTCAACATCTAGTCGAAAAAGGTACGTATTTGTATCCATTATTCCTTGCCTAGGGTCACAGTTTTACCCTCAAGTATTGGCCCTTCATCACTATACTCGCCATCTTCATCTAGAAATGCCTCACGAGTAGCTTTGTGGTTTCCATCTCGTGAATTTGGCATGTACTCCATAGCATACCTAACGGATTCAGAAACAATATAGGACTCTGCAATGGAGCCTTCGACATATCGTTTATTGCTGGGAATATTTTTACACTCCTTCATTGCCCTATTAAATTAAAAAATACAAAATTGTAATTCGTTGTTTCGTCATAGTTGCAGCTAAAAATCAAATAAAAATAAAGGAATTATACATACCGTTCAAACGGAAACATCCACCTGGGATAAACAGGTCCACAAATTAACCCTTCATCAGCCAAATGCACCATGAGGTGGATGCTGATATCAAAAAAAGCGGTTGGAAAATATTTTTCCAACACACACAATGCCTCTGCAACCATGTATTTTGCAGATTGAATTTCATGTCTGATGACGACTTTCGAACAAAGGAGATTAAAGAATAAGCTAATCTGGTGAATAGCTCTTCACAAGTCACGGTGTTTTGGATAAGCGTGTTGAAGCAAAACCGGGAGCAAATAACACATAATCACATGATAGTCATGTGATTTCATTGTAAGCAAACCAGGAGGACTCAAAGTGACAATGTTTTTTAGGTTCGAGGAAAACCCTGAAGGAAGCTTCAAGTCTTTCAAAATTTTGCAAAACTCTAACTTCTCATCTTTATTCAAGACAAATGGGGCCTTTGGTTTTACAGATCTCCCAATAATTGGGTCTGTTTGCATCCACTGGCCACTATGAGTCCCCAATTTCCTTAAATCCTCTCGCGCCTGTACTGTAGCCTTTGTTCCTTTCTTGTCCAAAATCACATTTAATAGGTGTTCTGCGACATTCTTTTCAGTGTGCATCACATCAATAACATGTCGAATTGTATGTTTTGGCCAGTATTTCAAATAAAAAAGAATAGACCTTTTATACCATGCCTCAGTAACTTCATCATCTTCATCATCTCCATTATCAACCACATCCACATTATCAATACTCCGTTTGGTACCTTTTAAGACTTTACCAGGTACATAGTGGACACGGCTTAGCCTTTTCTCAATTACTTCTCCCTTTAACCTTGTTGGAGGGGGTTTTAACTCCTTTGTCTTCAGCCCTAAGTATTTGCCTTGCCTAAACGGGTGATCAGATTTAAGAAACATGCGGTAATTTGTGTAGACGAGCTTCCTTGCATTCCGAAGATGCATAGACGGAGTTTCATCACCACAAATAGGATAAGCTTTGTAACCATGTGTTACGCAGCCTGATAAGTTGCCATATGCCGGAAAATCATGAATGCCCCACACCAACATTGCCCTTAAAGTAAAATGCTCTCTTTTGTGCATGTCATAAGCTGCAACCCCTTCTTCCCATAACTGTTGTAACTCCTCAACTAGCGGTTGAAGGAATACATCGATGTTTTGACTCGGTGCTTTCGGCCCAGGTATTAACAATGACATCATATGGAACTCAGATTTCATGCACAAAGACGGTGGGAGATTATAAGGCACCAAGTAAACAGGCCAACAACTATAACCAGTGGATTGAACTCCACGTGGATTGAATCCATCAGTTGCAATTCCAAGCCAGACATTACGCCCTTCTTTAGCAAAATCTGGCCAATCATCTTTACATGTCTTCCACTGAAGCGAATCAATCGGATGCCGCATATAATTCCAAGAAGGTGTAGCTCTATCATGCCATGTCATTTCACGCGCTATCCAGGGTATTGTGTACAACCTTTTGAGTCTTGGGATCAATGGAAAATGTCTCAATACTTTTCTCGCCTCTTTTGTTTCTTTCTTCCCTATTTTCCGCTCCTTCACTTTGTATCTAGGTGTTTGACATTGACTACACACCATTAAATCAGCTTTGGTCTTCCAATATAACATACAGTTATTTTCGCAGGCATCTATACACTCAGCTTTCATTCCCAGATCTTTTAACATTGCCTTCATTACAGGATACTTAGAAGGCAAAGTGTTTCCGTCTGGCAACCATGTTTTTAACAGAGACAAAAGTGCAGTCACACTATTTCCCGACCATTTATACTGCTTCTTCAAGTTATGGAGGTCTACAATTGCAGAAAGAGTTGTTACAGGAGCCTCGCATGAAGGATATAATTTTTCTTCTGCTTTTTTCTTATATTCATTGTACCTTTTACCCAAATCAGGCTCTAAAACAACAGGGTGTTCAACATCTTCGACCTGACTTCCATCACCTTCATTCAAATCATCCGCTAACTCTTCATGCACGCCATAAGCAACATCAACAAAATTCTCCATCCCTAGTCCTTCTGCCTCACTATTTTCTTTTTCAACTTGGTTTACCATTCGATCCTTATATGGGTTCTCGCCATGTAAAGCCCATACACAATATGTTGATTCTATTCCGTAAAGGATCAAATGTTTTCTAACTATATCATATGCAAACCTTTTTCCATTTCGACATTTTTTACAAGGGCAAGGACACGTGGTCGATGTTTGGTCTTTGCCACTAGCAAATAGAATAAAATCCGAAACCCCCTGCCTGTACACACTCCCAAGTCTATCTGTTTCATTCATCCATTCTTTTAGAATCGGCTGAGACATTCTGTAGGTAACACATCAAGTAAACACAAACAAGTAATTGTAACGGTCAATGTCATACATAATCATGCACTTTCACTCATAACCATATAAAAAAGCCCAAGAAAAAAAAAACTATCTTAAAAAAAAAAAAAACCAACTTTCTCAGAGTTTCAACAGCCCATAGATCAAAACCGTCAATCAAAAAGGAAAATATAGATCCAATTAATGAGATGTATAATACCTGTCTGGCAAAAAGCTTGTTTCAACTGTTGGATCCTTGCCTAGTCCCCCATGGCCAAATTTCTTTGTTTCTTGATTGCTTGCAGAGAATAAAAAAAAAAATTAACTATAGAAACATGGATGATAAACATAGCAGAAACACTTTACCAAAAGAAAAAAAAAACAAAAAAAAAAAAAAAAAAAAAAAAAACACAGCAGGAACACAACCATGACATACCTCCATTAATTCTTAAAATTGAACTTGAAAAAAAAAAGTTGTCATAACAAAACTTTCCATTATACAATTTTCAAAAATTAAAATAATAACAATGAAATGTACAATTTTTTTTTCATGTATAACAGTTAGTGGGTGCACATCCCATGTAAGAACGCTGTTGGTCATGCTTGCTAAAGAAACCCAATTTCATAGAACATGATAAATATGACAGACACAACAACTTAGCCTGGCCAAAGTGTGTGGGAAAGGTCAAATCTGATCTCCTAATCGCCTAGGGTATCATCCACTGAATAAAAAGATTGAACTTTACACCCTCCCTCTCCAAGTTGGTAGGAAAGGAGTCCAAGTAACCTCATTTATGGTATGAGAACAAGACATTACCTAACTGTAATAAAACTTGTTTGTCAACATTTAACAAATACTAACAATCAATTTTTTGGTAACAAAAATTTCTATAACCCCCATATAGAAAAAAAAAAGTACACATCCACAAATCAGAAGTTGCAGTTAATTCACAAGAGCAAAACAAATATTCTTACCGCTTTCTCCAGCCTCCTCATCACTCTCATTCTCAATATCGTCGGCAAAAGACAAGCGCGAGTTCACCTTCCCTACCCTCCTCTTTTTCCGTTTTTGAAGTTCAAGTTCCTCCTCCCTAAAATGTCAATCAACATGATAAAACATCAGAGACATAAGTCTATAAAGGTCTCTCACCAAATCATAATAAAAATTCACCCACTCTTGTTGCAACTTTTGGACCTTCTCCTTCTCCTCCTCTTCTATCTTGTTTCGAATATTGACTCTCTATGATAAAAACAAAACCAAACCCATATCAGAACATGTCTGCATTACAAAATCTCTGCTCCAATACAAGAGCATAACATTGCCAACAACAAAAAAACAAAAAAACATTTTTACCTTCTCAACATATTTCTCTCTAGTAACAAGACCAACAGTTTCCTTTTTAAAAGCAGTCTCAAGAATCTGCAACCATCACAGTCAATTTACTCAAATTGCGTTGATCACTCCCAATCAATATGTTTGGAGCATGGACTTCACATATTCCATAGTCCCTACAAAGTTGGGGCAATTTTTTTGTTGCCAATTCAGTCATCCATTCATCAAAATATAGATCACATTAGAAAAGGACTTACCAGATCAGGCAAGTGTGAGCCAATTGAAACAAGTAGACCAGCTGCAGCCCTTTGCCAATTAGCATTGAGTTCCTAAATAGGAAGGTGAAAAGATTAGTAGTTTAGAATACTTCAGATAGCATCCATTTAACAAACATTAAAGAAAATTTTCGTTAGCATTGTAAATGAAATAAACTAATCAAAGCTCAACCCTGATTCAAAAGTACACTTGCATCCACATCAAATAGAAAACTCTCCCTCATCAGCTTCTTTGAACAGCTCAAGTGTATCCGTGAGTCAACTCCTACCAGCAATGTCAAAGGTGAAAAGGCATGCGTGCATGTACTAGGTTGCTTCTGTATTCTCTCTGGTTGAGTAAAGAGAAATACATCCATGGCGAAAAGACATATAATCATCAAGAAGTGAAAAAATAAAATGACCTAACTGTTTGGACATTCTGTGATGCTACTTCTGCGAGAGAGTAGACAATGACATTTGTTCACTACACACAAAATCAACTGTTCACAATAAAAGAAATCACCATGCATCTAAATAGAACCTGGAATCATGTGACTAGTCACTTTCAGAACTGTCACTTATGATTACAGGGTTAGGAAAAGACACTTCGAAGGGGTAAAGCCAACTTCAACAATTTCAAGCTTCTGTCCGCAGTGAAGATGACAAAGCCACAGGTGCCCAAGATGAAGTACAGCTGTCATCATTTCTAAATTCTAAGGAAACCTCAATCCCAGATTCTACTACTGCTAGAAAGGGAGCACCTAGTCGATATTGAACTCCCAGAATCTTAGAAGAAGAGCAATACAAGAGTCAACATTTGATGGTTGACCCCCTTTTTCTTTGGAGTCGACAACCAATTTCCAATACCCTTCCAGTTCAACAGAATTTTCAAGAAATAATCTTTTGTCAATAGCCAAAGGTCCCAATCAGACTAGTGAAACCTGCCATATTTTTGATTTCAAAAGAGGATTTTTGTCATCAATAAAGGCCTCGTTTTCATTTTCAAAATTCTAATGTAACTGCTACCATTCATGGGAAATCTCAAATAACCTCTTATATCTATGATATCTATAAATGGGATTAAATTACATTAATCTACCAGAATTGAACTAAATATAGAAACACTTCAAATACAAAGACAAAAAATGCACTTCAAAAAAAAAAAAATCTTCTAAAAAGTAAGGCATATGCATATTAAAAAAAAAAAAGACACCATAGTGACTGCAAGTTTGCATTACATTAACCTCGTAGGGTTTTGCTATGCTACTTACCAACAGAGTTTGAAATGCAAAAAATGAAAGAGACAAATTGAAATCCAATTTTCTTGTGCAACACCAGGTGTTTCCAAAACCTATGTTATAATAAGTGAAACAAACTGGTGATGTTTTCTCACCTTCAGATTTTAAGCAAAAGTAATGCATCTTTCCAACCAAGTCTTTGGACACCAAGCGCTGAATATATCTGCTACCATTCATGGGAAAAGAAATGTATGAACATGTAGATGAACAATGCCAGTTCGCAATCTAACCGCAAATGGTACACAAGGAAATATGTGAGTTTTTTCAAACGAGTGTCGGAACAAAACAACATCCATCCCACCAAATTTTTTTTCATTTTCTTGATATTTCATAGAGAAATCCAAACCACCAAAAAAGGGCCACGAGAGGGTGTGGGGTTCTCACCTGGATTGGGAAGGGATTATCCTCGCTGGAGGGTGTCTACGAGCTGCTGCGGAAACCCCAAGTTATCCTCGCTGGAGGCGGCCTCGCCGTCGGTCTCGGAGGCGTAGTCGTCCTCGGCGAGCGGGAAGGCACAGTGCAGAGCGAGAGAGAGAGAGAGAGAGAGAGAGAGAGAGAGAAATAGAGCGAGAGAGAGGGAGAGGGAGAGGAAGAGAGAGAGAGAACCGACTCAAGAGAGGGAGAGGGAGAGTTAAATCCTCACTGGAGGCGGCCTCGCCGTCGGTCTCGGAGGCGTAGTCATCCTCGGCGCGCGGGAAGGCACAGTGCAGAGCGAGAGGGAAGGAGGGAGAGGGAGGGGGAGAGAGAGAGAGAGAGAGAGAGAAATAGAGCGAGAGAGAGGGAGAGGGAGAGGAAGAGAGAGAGAACCGACGCAAGAGAGGGAGAGGGAGAATTAAAAGGGCGCGGGAGCAGGGCGGGAGCAGGGGAAATAAAAGCGGGAGCAAAAATGAAAGATACAGTAAAAATAATAATTATTAAATCAAATAAAATTAATGTAACACTTTAAAACCAATCTTAACGGCCATAAAACGTTAGAAAACTACTTACACTTACAAACCGTTACTAACCAAAAACCTTGAGTGTTACTAATATCCTATTTTGGTGTAGTGTGGGAAGGGTGATTCTTGCCACAGTGTTCACATGCACCTTGCCTTTGGGTGTTCTGATTCGGCCTTGACCTATCGCCTTGGTTGGATTTTTGTCCTTGCTGCTGACGTTTCCTCTGGGCATCCTTAATGATCTTGTTATTGATGTTGTCAAATTTATACGCTCGCTTGACCGCTTCATGAAATGTGGCTGGTAGGACAACACTTGAAGCATCTCTTTCAATAATAGGGTTAAAACCCTCCAAGAATTTGGTAATCTTTTTCACCTCGGTATCAACAAGCTCTGGTGCATACCGGGACAGTCTTTCGAACTTTGTAACATATTCGAGGACTGTCATATCTCCTTGGGTGAGTAGCTAAAACTCCGCTGCCATCTGTCTCTTAATATGGGTAGGCACTTATTTCTCAGTGAACTGCTCTTTGAAGGTAGCCCATGCAATATCATTGGCAATGTCCTGATATCCATCCTTAAGGGTTTTCCACCAAATGTCAGCCAAACCAATAAACATAGATGCTGCTAGGAGAACTCGTTATCTGCCTGTGCATTGGAAAAGATCAAAGATGTTCTCGGTGTGAGTTAGCTAATCATCTGCTGTTAGAGGATCCTCTTTCCCGGTAAATTCTTTCGGACCTCTCTTCTGGAAACGTTCAAACAATGCGTTTGGGTTGTTATCACGGTCATTGATCACAATTTGAGGACCCATGTGTTGTGGTTGTACCGATTCTGGTCTTCTAGCCAACACTTCCAGTAACTGTCTCTGTACTTGTGCCAATTCCTCATCTTTCTTAGCCATTTGTTCTTGCAATCTAGCTTGATTCTCATTTGCTTGCCTCTGTTGTTCCATCATCATCTCATTGGATTTCTGTTGTTGTTCTATCATTTTCTGCATAAAGTCCTGAAATGGATTATCTCCAGAGGAGCCTGCAATATGAGCATTGCTAGAAGATGGATTTGTGTTTGAACGGTCCTTGCGTGGAGGCATTTTGCTGCAAAACCCTTTGTTAGTACAATAAAATATCAAGAGAAATGCCCCACAATCCCCACGCAACAATCACTAACAAAATTCTATCGGATCCTCTCCACGTCCCTATGTTTCTAATGTCTTTTAATTGCCCGACATATTTTTCGCTCTGATACCACCAAGTCTGTCACGCCCTCGGACCGAGGCCCTGTTAAACAAGTCCTTAATCCGGGAACGTGGCAGTACGGTCTGAAAATTTCGCCCGCACGCGCTAAATATTTTTCCCACAAGATTCCGCGGTGAGGATTCCAGACGATCCGTCACAACCAAATAGTTAATTTTACAACGAATAATAGTATGCGGAAACGTGTAGTAAAAATTAAAAATCAAATATAACATAAGATAGTGCACCGGTTAGTATCAGAAGAGAAGTATATACATAGCACAATCCCAAAGTTTGTTAAAGTTGTGAGGAACACAAAAGTATATTAAGTTATACATCCTAACTGAAGCCGACAGAGGCCATAAACAAAGTTCCCAAAAGAATAGAAGTCGCTCCCCAGAAGATGTTATCGAAACTCCAAATCCAACATGACGTCTACATGACATCATTTGGCTGCCACTCTTGCTCCACCGGAGGTTCTACTGCCTCCTCCGCGTGCTCCGCCTCAGGGGCTGCGGGTCCAACATCTGACACCAAATAGAAAGTATCAGACACGACGGTTTGGCAGGTGAATAATACAGATGATATACAAGTTTTATAAATGTCATGTTTAAAATCATAAAAATGTATTGAAGACAAAAATGTATCCACAAAACAATTTAATTAAACAAATGATGCACATCTAAAAGTTATAACAAAACTCTTCAAACTGATGGATAAATATTTCAAATAATGGCAACCCACATATAGCTATATTCTCCTATTACCAAAGTAACAAGAGCAAAGAGACAGAAACCGTAGCCACTACTCGTGGGACTGGAACAGATGCCATGCAAAATGGCAGAAACCGTAGCCACTACTCGTGGGACCGGAAAACTGAACCGTTGCCACTACTCGTGGGACCGGAGAACAGAACCGTTGCCACGGCCGGAGCAAACAGAATCCAAACTGCAGTTGGCAAATAATTTAAGATCCCAAGCCGAGTGATCAGCCTGAACAAGGTGACCTAAGCTTGGTGGTGCCTTTCAAAACCAAACCTGAATCGATACAATTCAAATCATAGTAATACATTTCCAAAATCGATAAAAAGAACTACTCCGGACAAATACATACTGACAAATTCGAACGAATCAGATGAGTAGCCTTACCGATGTTTCCGAACATGGCAAACCACTAAGATTTATTTCAAAACAATTTGTAGAAATATACAAATTTCCCTAAGTTGGAATGAAGTAATGTATCATGGTTTAATGGTTTACCAAGGGTTGTCTCAATACACACTTAACCCCTAAATGTTGATTTATAATAATGAGTTTGGTACCAATGAAGATCACCAACATTTAAGGTTGTAAAGTGTACATTGAGACTTATAAAAATTTCCCCAGTAAATTCCAACATCGAGTCTTTCCTTCATTTTTCACATTCGATTTGCATAATTCAATGTATTTCTTTCTAAACTATTCATAGTCCATAGGGGTTAAATACTTCAAACAAAAGGGAAAGGACCTGCTGAAATGGGCCTGGGCGCCAGCTGAAACAGACCTGACAAGGCCCAGGCTGGTCCGGTTCAGTGCAGAATTCTGCACTGTTCCTCCTTTCTTTGGTTCCATTTCCTTCCTTCTTCCTCTATCATTTCCAGTTTCTTTCCCATTCATTTCAAGCCTTTCTTAACATTAAGAATTCCCATTCAACCATAGACATTATTTACATTCAGATTTTCAGCATATAGTATGACATTAGAAATACAGAATTCTGCAGAAATCTGAACTCATTTGTTCATAAAATTCCTGCAGAAATCCTAACCCATTTGTACATCAAAATCCTGCAGAAATTTGAACCCATTGCACACAAAAATCATGCAGAAATCTGAATATAAAATGAACATTGAAACCTGCAAAAATCTGAACTTTGACATAAAAAAAGGAACCTGCAGAAATCTGGACATAAATTGGATGCAAAATCCTGTGGAAATCTGAACATAAGCTGCTGAACTTTGACATAGAAAAACCTGCAGAAATCTGCACATAAATTGGATGCAAAATCCTGTGGAAATATGAACGTAAGTTGTAAGATCCCGGTCCCGCTATAATATTTTATTATATTTTAATTAGAATATTATTATTATTTTAATTAAATGTATTATAGTTATTTAAGTGGGTAGGATTAATTGGGCCACACGATAGATTAGATGCTTGGATCGGTGAGTTGGGTTAATGGGTAGATGACCTGACCCGTAGTTTGACCCAATAACTTAAGCCCATAAGAGATCCCCTTTTTAACCTAATCCCTATTTTAAAGAACCTCACGTTCTTATCTTCCCTCTTTCGTCTGCAACTTCTCCCAGTCTTCTTCCTCCTTCAGCTTCTCAAACCATTCCAGCTTTAGGATCCAGCCATCATAACCAAGATCAGAGGACACCACCGTTATTGGTTCAACTTTCTCATCTCAGATTGGTGTTGGGATTGTGATCGAGCGCCGTGGTAATCTCGGATTGGGTATCGGTTCGTTTTCTTTTTCAACCCCGGTAAAAGGCAAGTACTTAACCATAATCTGTGAATTTAATATATGTGTTTGTCATTGATTCCATTGTTGTGCATGTAGAAACCCTTTGGATGCCCTTTTTATGATGTTAATTGTTTTTACAATGTGATCGGACATTTTGGGGACGACAGCACTTGTGTTTGGATTTCCTTTTTTTTTCAGTGATTAAACCATCGGCTACTAATGTCTGGATTTCCAAAACCCTTTTTGTTCATCTTGTGTTGTTGGATATCAAAACCCTTTTTATCTTCTGTAGACGATTTCAAGAAACCACAAAGTGAATTTGTAATAGGGACTATGTTGACACCAAAAAAGTAAATATGTCTCCTCAACATCGAGAAGCGTCCTGAAGCTGCATCCTGCTAAAAATAGGCAAGGCTACTTCAAGCATCAGATTTTGTCAGAATAAGACAGAAACTGAGAGATCCTTCAAGACAGCTAAAAGAGGGGTACACCTGAGGTTTTGGGCCATTCCGACATCGTTTGGCCCAACTTCACTGCTCCGATAGCAAAACAAGCGCTCCCGGCGGCGACATCATCAAAGACGCCAAAACTTTGATCAGAGCCTACGGATGACTCCAGAATGTCTCCAAAGGGCTCCATGCCAAATTTCAAGTCAAACCGACAATGTTTGACCCTCCATCAATGCTCGAGCAGCAAAATCAAGCCTCCCGGCGGCGGGAACCACCGAAGCCATCACTCATCAAACAAAATACATGAGTGGCTTCAACATGCTTCCAAAAGGCTGCATGTCGAATTTCAGGTCATTCCGACAACGTTTGACCGGGTTTCGATGCTCCGAGAGAAAATCAAGTCTACCGGCGGCAGAGCAACCTGGGACCATGACATCCAAAACGGAGCCCATGGAACGTCTCAAAATGACTCCAATAGGCTCCCCGTCAAATTTCAGGTCAATCGGACATCGTTTGACTACATATCAAAGCTCGGACTTTTCCCAGCAGCAAAATCAAGTGAAGCATCGATGGGACCCCAAACGGCTTCAAAACTTAAATAAAAGCCCATGGTTGGTCCTATCCACTGCTCAAGAAGCTTCACCTCAATTTTCAGGTCATTCCGACATCGTTTGACCTAGTTTCGACGCTTGACGGAAAATCGGCTACAAAGTCTTCGGCGTTCCCGAAAAATAGGAAACTTTGTGCTCCGATTTCGCGCGGGTTCTCGTCAAGTTTTCTCCAAGAAAATATAGTCAATAATTGAGGAAAAATGTCAAGAAAAATACAGAAGAAAAAAGGAACGAAAAAGACGAAAAATCGGCCGAAAACGAAGCTCGGCGACCAAAGGGCAAAAAACCCTAAGGTCGCCAGCGACCTTGGCCCAGGGTCGCCGGCGACCCTGGAAATCCGGGTCACCAGATTTTGCACCAAATCGTCCGTTTTTCGATTCTTTTCGCGTTTTGGGTGTTCCAGCCTTTGTGATTTTCGGAAAATGCAATGTTTGATGCTTGAAAACGACTGATCTTCGTCGACATCTCGGATCCGCCGTTAAAAGCATGAAATCATCACCGATCGCCTCAAGATCGCCAACCGGCTGACCAAGAAAGTGCACTATCTGTCCGACCGATCGTGAAATCGACAAGACAGATGTCACCGGCCCGCCAACATCAATCAATGTCTGAAATTGCATCGCAATCCGACATAAAAAAATGCGTGGATCCACCTGTGATGATCGCAAGAAGAATCTCAAAAGGCGCAGCACGGCCCGCGACTCTTCACATGCCCTGGCGACCACTTAATGACGTTAATTGACCCGTTTATGACAACTTAATGTAGTCATTAACTCATTATTTTGGAGGGCCCAATCAGATTCAAGCATTTAGGAGTTACAAATCCAAGTAATCATGGCATTAAACCCATGAAACTCCCATCATCATGAAGCATAAAGGCAATTAAAAGCCCACTACCTTCATCGGCCAATCACAAGCCTTGAAAAAGGAAAAGGAAAATCAACTTGTAACTCCTCATCAATGCTCTCATCATGGCTATCAATGCCCATAACCATTCCATGGCTACCAAAAGCCTATAAAAGGAGATCCATTTCCAAGAGAGAGGGGATCATCGAAGAATCAGATCAACATCTATCGACTTGAAGTTCTGCACTTCTCCCAAAGAAATCGAGACGAAGTCCTGCTACTTTGCTCCCGGAAGCACCACAAGGTGATCAACATCCCTTGGGGGGCCACCCCCCCCCCCCCCCCCCAAGGTCACCTCCTTCTCCAACATGGCCTAAACGCGGCTTTTCAGCCCGTTTATTCGGTTTTTCATTGGATATAGGACCTTCTCTTGGTCCTTGTCCTTTAAAAAACCGAGGTTAGGAGCCAAGCCAAAGAATCAAAGCATCACATGTTCTCATTTGAAGGACGATGGCGAAGCCCATACATGACTTGCGACTGTCGATCTCAACGTGTCCCCACAATCTCCTGAGAAGTTAGATCCCTTTTCTTACTTTTCTATTGTAGTTTGTATTTCTTAAAGAGACAAAAAGAATTACAATTCTTGTCTTTCACATTTGATGAGTTTTGTAAAATCCCCTTTTACGTCAAACAAACAAAAACGCCTCCTACGGCATTCTAAAAAAAACAAACTTGTCTATTTTCTTAATATTAATGCAATTTGAAAAGTTAGAAAAAAGGATTGATTTCCTTTCCACTTGTGAAGGTGAATCTCTGGATTATCACCATTCCAAATTCCAAGTAGAAAGTAAATCTGGCATACCCGTACAAAAATGTTGATGCCGGAGATCTTCCCTCCTCCACCGAGACCCAGGTCAGCCCCCGAGGTGCGGAGGGAGAGGACGGAAGATTCCCCCTCTTTCGGGTCCATCAAGTTGGCATACCCGGTTGGACACGTTGACTTGAGAACGTGATGCTTTGATCACTTGGCTCCTTTCTAGTTGGTGGCCCATGTTGCTTCTTGCATCTTAAAAAAAAACATGAGATGGGATTTCAATTGTTCTTTCTCACTTAAAAAAAAAAAACAAATCTGATTTTTCTTTTCTTAGATTCAACTTTGAGAAATTTTGATCGTTCCCTCTTCGAGCTTGATAGCTCACAGAAATGTTCGCAGCTATCGTTCATATCAGGGGATTGGGCCATCTTTTCTCTTTGATGAGTCCAATTGGGATTTCAAAAAAAAACACCTTCATTTCAAACTCTTTCAAAAAAATGATCTCTTTTTCTCAAGATTCAACTTTGAGAAATTTTGATCCTCTCCTCTTTGAACTTGATAGCTCACAGAAATGTTCGCAGCTATCGTTCATATCGGGGATTGGGCCATCTTTTCTCTTTGATGAGTCCAATTGGGATTTCAAAAAAAAAAATTATAAATTCAAAAAAAAATTTAGTTTTCTCTCTTTTGCATTCATATTTGAGAAACCTTGGTTCCTTCCCTTTCGGATTTAGCGCTCGCAGAAATGTTGAGCCTTTGTTCGGATCGGAATACCATTCGCTCTCTTTGACGAGTTCATTAAAAACCTTCCAAAAAAAAAAAAGGATTTCAAAAAAAAAAAAACACTAAGATTCCACCAGTTGCGTTCTTTGACCAAAGTGGATGTAAGAAAAGCCTTGTCCAAAGTGTGGAGACAGCTAGATTGTTCGAGGCAAGGGTCCTCCAAACGGGTTCATTAAGTAATCCTACCCTTACCTGGGGGCTGATCTATCTACTAAGGTTTCATAAGATCGAATTGGAAATCTATGTGCACCTTTCAAAAATAAATTCTCTAAAAAAAAAAAAAAAAAAAAACTTCTGTCACTTTGAATTCAGAGTTGAGAAATCTTGGTTCTTTCCCTTTCGGATTTAGCGCTCGCAGAAATGTTGAGCCTTGTTCGGAATGGAACACCATTTGCTCTCTTCGATGAATTCAATCTTTAAAAAAAAACTTCCGTCACTTTTGAGTTCAGAGTTGAGAAATTTTGGTTCCCTCCCTTTCGGATTTAGCGCTCGCAGAAATGTTGAGCCTTTGTTCGAAACGGAACACCATTTGCTCTCTTTGATGAATTCAATCTTGACCAAAAAAAAAAAAAAACTTCCGTCATTACTGGATTCACATCCGAGAAATTCTGGTTCCTTCCCTTCTGAATTTAGCGCTCGCAGAAATGTTGAGCCTTTGTTCAGATTGAAACACCATTTGCTCTCCTTTATGAATCCAAATTTGACCTTTCAAAAAAATCCCATCTCGTGTCCTTTCCAAGGATGCGATTTGCAACATTTGTGCCTAGCGGTGCTAGTACGCCCTTTCGGGTCTACTGTATTCGCGACCGACACATTTGTATCTCCAACCTTATATCATTTTACCTCGAGTAAGCCTTGCTTCTTGGTAATTTGAATTAAGGTCTACAATTGCTTCTAGCAGTCACTGGAATGCTCACTCTGAAAAGACAAACCATAGTTGTTCTCCATTTACAATCACCATATTCTCGTGATTACTAATGGATTTGGTCTTGTTTCAGAAGTTTTCCAAAACTAACAATGGCAGCTTCATTAACCATCACTTTCGATGAGAACAAGTACCAGCTTATGCTTCAAGACAAGCAAAACAAGTATAAGCGCCCTGCCAGTTGCCGAAGCGTCATCTCCCTCGACAACTCTCCAAACACCGGGTCAACTTCAACTCCCCGGACCATCATCTTCGGATCGCTGGGACCATTCCCACTTCCCGCAGAAGACACTGTACCTGCCAAGAAGCAGAAAACCGCCCCGCAACGTGTCACTAAAATGGCACCAAGGGCGAACACCAAGAAGCCTGAAGCCCGTGGCGTTCCCACAAAGCATCAACACACAAGAAACCAGGTTTACCTCAAAACCTGGTCCCCGAGATCTACACCAAAGCAACGAAGGTCCCGAACATCTGTAAAGCCAGCATACCTGGCCCCTTTCAAGGAGAATCAGTTCTACCCTCTCTCTTACATGAAAGAGGAGAAACCTACCCTCCACCCAAAAAATAAACAAAATCATCATGAGCCGGCTTGCTCCTACAAGCCCAAAATCAAATCCTGCATCGTTAGGCCTACGTAAAAACATGCTGAAGCCTGCACTCCTGCGAGTCGACCCTTCATCTCAACAGGGGGCGAGCTCGCAAAATTCAAGTCTTCATTGCGACAGGCAAAGGACCTCGTCCAGATCCTGTCCTTGCCCAGCTTCAAAGAAGACAAACTCGGCTGCTGCGCACGACAGACTACATCCTTCATCGCCAGAGCCCAGCCAGAGCTGATTGAAGCTCAAATTGCTCGTCGTATGCGTCGCCGCACTGCATATCGACAAAAGAGACTAGAGAAACAAAGAACCCAGCGTTCTACTCTCCACGTCTCAAACAAACGGGTCGAAAAAGAAAGACCCGACCAATTCGTTGCTGTTCATATGGTTGGCAAAACCAGAAAACGCCGGAAGTCAGCAACCAAAATCAGTGTTAGACGTCCAGTGACTCGCAGCGTCTCTCGGACAAGAACACATCTGGAAGAGTCTTCCACTCCTCCAAGCCAAGAACATCGGAGTAACCACTCCTCAGATTCTTCATCCAGAAGAATGAGCCCCAGCTCAGCCACCAGGACGATTTCTTCGTTCGAATCCCGAGGGATGAACGTCTTGGCTACAAGGTCTGAGCAGCCTCCACCGCATAATGACGTAACTGCACGCATCCAGCAGTTGGAGCAAGGACAGCAGAGAATTGAGACTCTGATGGAAAATCTGATTCTCACTCTACAACGTCCACCACCTAACAATGAAACCCCTCCGAATCATGAAGATGATGAGGGTAATGCAGAAAACAAGGGGTAATGCGCCCTTACCAGAAAGGACGTGGACAATATCCTCGCAAAAGCAAAAGAAGAGGATACATTGAAGGAACATGGGATCAAGCCACCCTACCCTTTATGGATGGACTCGGTTCCGTTCCCTGCAAAATTCAAACAACCTACTCTCCAGACATATACTGGGAAAGGTTCAGCCAGACAGCATGTCATCCACTTCAAGATCCTGATGGGAGTTATTGCGGATCAAGATGCCCTCAAGATTCACCTCTTTGCAAGTACCCTAAAAGGTACAACCTTTGATAGGTACTCCACTCTGCCGAAGAACTCCATTCAGAACTGGGCTATGCTAGAGACACGCTTCCTGACTCACTTTCAAGGTGAGGATCACCCTATTACTATGGCTCAACTCTGCAGCCTAAAACAGGGAGAGAATGAGTCAACATACGACTTCATTCACAAATGGAAGGTAATAGTGTATAAATGCTCCGATGTACTACCACAAGCGTCGCTAGTTGACATCTGCCGTAACAATATGAGAGCAAAAATCCGCTCCATGATCATCGGCAACAAATCAAAACCTGGGGGAACTTCTCGAAGCTTCCATGGAGCCTGAAATGGTGATCAAAGACCTCAACAGTCAGAAATCATCAAAGAAAGAGCCGACTGCTGTTACAACCTCAAAACCAAAGAAAAAGGAGGTTCTCAATGTGCAGACTAAGTCAGCTCCTCAGCAGCCAAAGAAACCTGAAAACAAAACTGCAGGTAAAAGACCTGAACTCTCTGATGCCTTCAAAGAACGTGTAGAAAAGAAATATTTGTTCGATGAAGATGTAGAAGAAATCTTTGAGGCTCTCCTAGCAAATGGTAAACTCATTTTGCCAGAGCCCAAAAGACCGAGAGATGTTGGCAAAACCAATGATCCCCGATACTGTCCATACCATCAGATGATCTCACATCCTCTCAATCAATGCTTCGTTGTGAGAGAGAAAATCAATGAGATGTGGAAAAAAGGAGTCATAACCTTTGATAAAAACTATGGCCCCGCCTCTGTCAACATGGTGTCATGTCAGTAAACTTCAAAGTCACCGAAGGAGAAGATCACTACTTCATTCAAGGTGATAAAAATGGCTCAAGCGTCCCAAGAATTGGTTCCCTATCCAACATCAGATGGACAGCCTATATGGGTGCATCCCGATCTCCTAGATGATGAAAATTGGGAGATCGTCAAAACAAAGTCGACCGCTTAGCAGCGAAGGCAAGCCAAGAGACAACTCCGCAAGCTTAAACAGCAGCAGAAGTCTCAACCAAAATAAGAAGTCCTTGAAAAAGCAGAAACTTCTTCCACTGCTTCACTCGGGACGACGGAAGAATCTCTTCCCAAAACCTCCAAGGCGGTAAGAAAATTCACTCTTGATGATTTCATGCCACCTCTATACAAAAATGAAAATGTGCAGGAGGCATCATACTCTTGCAACTCGGTAGTTGGATTCTCCAAGAATGGATACGAGTCCAATGATATTGCCAGTGATATAGATGAGTGGGAAGAATCCTTTGAAACAGGAGAATACCTCTCCGACGAGGAATGGATTCCCGAGTCTCATTACAGCCACAAGGATCTTGGTCTGATGATGAAGAAGACCAGGGCCCTGTTCAAGAAAACGTTGTCGATCCAGCACCAGCAAATGCTTCAGTGGAACCCAACGTGGGCGAACCACAAGGAGCAAATGACGAAGAAGATTTGGCTCCCATGCCTGATCTTGAAGAATATGTAAGAATCTTGCAACATCTTGCCATAGAGCATGAGCAGGATCGCATTAATGATCTTCGTCATGATCCAGAACCAGAAGTCCCTGAAAATCGGCAGGAACTTTCTCCCTTAACTCCTGAAAATGGAGAAAACAGTTGGATCGATGATCCTCTCACATCTGAGGATGAGTCTGATTCCCAGCAGTCTGCACTGGGGGCATCTCCTGTCCGGATGACCTGCAATGCGATAGCTCAGGACGATAGTGCCTCTGAAGCTTCTGAAGACAAGTACACCCCAACCGGTAATGTATCATCTGGAGCTACATCTTCTCAGGTGACTTCCACTGAGATATCATCCTCTCAGCCTTCGTCTCCTGAAGCTGTGACATCGGAACTCAAGCCTCTCCCGATTGATCATCTTGAAGAAACTTCTGCCAATGAAATCTTCTTCAATGAAAACTCAGTGAATTGGTCCCAGATACCCGATCTCACGGGCGATGTCTGGGCTAATAAAGAGAAGTTGCCGGCTGCTGTTCAGGACTTGTTCCTGGAAATTGCTCCGTGCAACACAATCACTGAAGACGCCAATGCTGTTACAGAGACGTCCTCAGCAAAGGATCAACCTCTTGATTCTGAGAACGATCTTCCAAAAGGAGACCCTTGTCTAGAGGCTCTTGAAGTTGGTAGAGGTACCCGTTCTGGCCGGGATTACCACAAAAATTACAATCAACCCTCTTCTTCTTATGTGAATCCTTCGGGAAAGCAAGATGTAAGCGCCCCAAGTGGCAATAATAATGAAAATGCAGGCCCGAAGGAGGCTTTCAAGTACGACTTGATTGAGCACTTCAAAGACATACCTGCACGTCTGCACATCCTTGACTTATTGCGAATGTCTCCACAAACTCGTGATAGTCTCATTTCAGAATTACAAAGGCTGAATGCGGATGTCGACAAACACGCCCCACAAGTCCTACAAATTGAAATGGACTACAGGGTCAAAAAATCAAATACTCCCTCAAAGGGAGAAAAGAAGAAAACTGAGGGATCAAGCAATGAATGCCTCTCGGTACAAAAGGGAGCAAGTGCAACAATTGCCTTCGACAAGGATGACCTCCTCCTAGGCGAAACAAAGCACAACCGTCCCTTGTACTTTACGGGGTACGTCAAAGAAATGCCAGTACACAAAGTTCAGATCGATCCAGGTTCTGCCCTCAACCTCATCTCTACTTCGGCACATGAAGAGCTGGGCATCCCACCTAGCAAGCTGAGCCACATGTCCGTATCCATCTTCGGATATGACGATAGCGCTCAAAGGCCTATCGGCAAAATCAGGTTCAAATTGCAAATCGGTGATCTTATTTCTGAAGTCACCGTGTATGCAATAAGGACCCCTTCATGTTACAATATACTCCTTGGACGCCCCTGGATACATGAGAATGGTGTCGTCCCTTCAACTCTACATCAGTGCATCAAGTTCGTTCGCGACGATGGCTTGATACATCGAGTGTTTGCAGACAAAAAGGCCTTCAAAGGCAGAGATGTCCATTTTGCAGATGCTCAAATGTATAAAGATGGAAAAGAAGAACAGGAGGAAAAAACAATTCGCTTTGTCGACAGTCTCCAAAAAGATAAAGGCAAGGCTCATCGGCAATCATCGGAGGTAAACAAACCCTCCACCAAACTCGAAGTAAGCGGTCAAGCTCCCTTCGTTGTCTCCTTCAAATCTCCAAAGCCTTTGGTAAAGCAAAGAAGACAAAACAAAAGACTGGGGGCAAGTTCACTGTCTCCTTTGTGTCTATTATGCATGACACAGACTCAGAGTCGGAGTCAGAAGATGACACAGCATCAACCCATGCTGATACTCCACAAGATCAGCCCGCTCTCACTCCATTGGAGACACTTACAGACATAGAAGACCTTACGTCTGCTTCCTTTGTTATTCCGGCAACTTCGCTAGAAGAAAAAGTGATTTACTTCCACAGATCAGGAGCATCTCCACTGAACTCTCTGGTTGAACCTTTCCAAAACGAAGGTATGCCTCAGCTATCCCTGTATAGTCCAATGGCACAAGCTATCATGAAGAAAATGGGCTATGACGCTCAAAATCCGACTGGTTTGGGGATGGCCATGGTATTCTCACACCATTGGAACCCACCCTGATCAAAAGTCAACCAGAAGATTGGAGAATCCACCTTCAAAAGGGTAAGTCTTCATATGGGTTGGGGTATGATCCTACCGCTCCTATGAGACAGTTGACACCATGGCTGCAAAGTCGCTTTACCGACCAAGCCTCAACATCTCATAAAGACATCAATATCCCTGGATATCTCTTTGAGGAGTTATTCGTCAAAAATCCAGAAAACTCCTCCAATTGGTATAATTTCTCTGATGATAAAGCGGAATTGCCCGATGACGCGAACGAGCGGTTCTCTGACCCAGAAGAATCATCGTCTCCAAAAGAAGTACCCTACTTCAACCCAATTCCAGCAAATGATTGGGACCATCTCATTGCAAGCCTTGAGAAGGATAGCCTTGAGAAGGACACTGATCAAGAAGATCCATGGACAGAAATAGAGCCTCAGTCTGAAAATGTCTCTGGTACTCCAGAAGGTCTTGTTGAGTTGGAAGCCTCCGAAAACATTGTGGAGGAACCACCTTCAAACCTTCTGACAGAAGACCCTGTTCAAAAGATAGACTTGGGAACACCTGATAACCCACGTCCTGTATTCATAAGCAAGAATATAAAGGATGATGAGTTACCCGAGTATATCTCTTTTCTTCGTGAGTTCGTTGATTGCTTTGCATGGTCTTATGCCGAAATGCCTGGCATGGATCCCAAAGTAGCAGTCTACAAGCTCAACTTGCAAAAAGAAATCAAGCCTATCAAACAAGGCCAAAGAAGATTCCGTCCCGACGTGATGGACAAAATTGAACAAGAAGTTCAGAAACTCAAAAACGTTGGCTTCATCCACGAGGAACAGCATCCTGAATGGTTGGCCAACATTGTCCCCGTGACAAAGAAAAATCGGCAGATAAGGGTCTGTATGGACTACAGAGACCTGAATAGTGCATGTCCTACTCCCGCTCCCCATACCAGAGGTGATGATTGACAACACCTATGGGTTCGAGCGAATGACATTCATGGATGGATTCTCTGGCTACAACCAGATAAAGATGCATCCTGAAGATGAAAGGCATACATCATTTCGGACACCATTCGGCGTGTATTGCTACACTGTTATGCCGTTTGGCCTGAAAAATGCAGGCGCGACATATCAGAGGGCTATGGTGAAAATATTCCAAGATATGCAGCACAAGACGGTCGAATGCTATGTTGACGACCTCGCCATAAAAAGCAGAAGAAAAGAAGACCATCTCAATGATCTTCGAGAAGTCTTCCTCCGACTTCGCAAACACAAATTGCGGATGAATCCACTAAAGTGCTTCTTCGGTGTCTCATCGGGTAAGTTTCTCGGATTCATAGTACGGAAAGCTGGAATAGAACTTGACCCCACCAAAGTCAAGGCTATCCTGGAAATGCCATCTCCCAGAACCCTAAGAGAATTAAAAGGGCTTCAAGGAAGGCTGGCCTACATTCGACGGTTCATCTCCAATCTATCAGGGAAATGCCGTCCATTCTCTCGCCTGATGAAGAAAGGCGTGGACTTTGTCTGGGATGATGAATGTGAAAGTGCATTTCAAGACATCAAAGCATACCTCATCAAACCTCCAGTGCTGGCTGCCCCCACAACTGGAAAACCATTTATCTTGTACACAAGAGCTCTCGACCACTCTTTGGGTGCTCTGCTCGCACAAGAAAATGACGACGGAAAAGAAGCTGCTCTATATTACCTTAGCCGCATGATGGTAGGTGCAGAGCATCGCTACTCCCCAGTCGAAAAAGAATGCCTTGCAGAGATGTTCGCCGTACAAAAGCTGCGTCACTATCTGTTGTCGAACACAGTCTACCTGATTTCGAGGATCAACCTCCTAAAGGTCCTTGTCACAAAAGCAGGTTCTCTCAATGCCCGACTGGCAAAATGGTCCAACCTTCTATCACAGTTTGATATTAGGTATGTACCACAAAAAGCAATCAAAGGCCAAGCTCTAGCAGACTTCCTCACAGAGCATCCATTGCCTAAAGATTCTCCACTCAGGGATGATCTCCCAGACGAATTTGTCTACAATGTGGAAACTTCCTTGTCAGACGCTTTCTGGGACATGTACTTTGACGGTGCAACCAGGACAAATGAAAAAGGAAAGCAAATATCGGGAATCGGCATCCTCTTTGTCAATCCCGACAAATACATGATTCCACACGCCTTCTCGCTACTGGAACCATGTTCAAACAATGCAGCTGAGTACCAAGCCCTGTTTGTAGGATTGGAACTCGCCCTCGAATCCGGCATCACCACGCTGGAAGCTTTTGGAGACTCTCAACTGGTCGTCAACCAGATGAATCAGAAATATGAAGTCAGGAAGCCTGATTTGCTGCCTTACTATAATAAGGCGCAATCGCTTCGACAAAAATTCAACATCTGTCACATCACCCACATCCTCAGAGGTGAAAACATCCGTGCAGATGCCCTGGCTGGACTTGCCACATCCATGGCAATCCAAGAAGGGGAAAACATGCAAGTCACAGTGTGTCAAAGAAGGATTCTCCCTCCTCTCAACACACACCAAGCAGTTGCTGAATGCCACCAAGTGGTTGGAAGTCGGATGTCCATCCTCAAACCTCCAATTGGCGACTGGAGAGATCCGTTCATTGATTATATCATGTTCGGAATACTACCTGAAGATCCAAAAGAACGGGTAAGCATCCAAAGACGAGCCCCAAACTTTCATTTGGATATACCTTCAAAAGCACTTTACAGAAAATCCTTCAACGGAGTACTCCTACGCTGCTTATCACAACAAGAGGCTGAGGAAACTCTCAAAGAAGTACATGCTGGTCTTTGTGGAGCCCATCAGGCTGGCCCTAAGCTCTACAACCAGATAAAAAGGCTAGGTTATTATTGGCCTACCATGGTAGCAGATGCAATACAATTTGCCAAGCGCTGCCAAAAATGCCAGATTCACGGAGATTATGTCCACATGCCTCCAGAATGGCTACATCCAACAACAATCTCATGGCCTTTCGAAGCCTGGGGTATGGACATCATAGGTTCTGTTTCCCCCCCATCAAGTAAAGGTCATCGCTTCATCTTTGCCGCTGCGGATTATTTCTCCAAGTGGTCAGAAGCATTTGCGCTCAGCGAAATGAAGACTTCATCAGTCCTTCAGTTCTTGCGCACCAACATTATTTGTCGCTTCGGCATACCTAAAAGATTCGTCCATGATAACAGACCCCAATTCCGGGATCACAGATTTTACAGGTTCTGCGACAAGTACAAAATCCAAAGTTGTCATTCGACTCCGTATAATCCAGCAGCGAACAGACTAGCAGAAGCCTTCAACAAGACACTCTGCAAAGTTCTCAAGAAAATGGTCTCTCGTCACAAAAGAGACTGGGGCGACAAACTACCAGAAGCTTTGTGGGCCTATCGAACCACCGTTCGAGGACCAACCCATAGTACACCATTCTCTTTGGTCTATGGATGCGAAGCTGTTGTCCCTTTGGAAGTACAAATTCCTTCCTTAAGGGTATCTTTGCAAAATGACATGACGCAAGAAAACAATGTCAAATTGAGACTCCAAGAGCTGGACAATCTCGATGAAAGACGACTTGAAGCTCTACAAAGCATTGAGTTGTACCAAGCACGCATGGTAGGATCTTTCGACAAGAAGGTCAGGCAACGCGCTTCCAAAAAGGGTGACTTGGTTCTTGCAGTAAAAAGACCCATAGTCTTTGCCCACAAATCCAAAGGCAAATTCGAACCAAAATGGGAGGGACCCTTCGTCATCGACAAAGTCTTCTCCAACGGTGCATACGCTCTTCTAAACATGGAAGGAGACAGATGTATGCTACCCATCAACAACAAGTTCTTGAAGCGGTACTACCCTTGAAGACTTCCTCAAACGGGTCAGAGCAATATCTACACGGCTAAAGCGTATTTCCAAGGTACTTGCTCGTCAAACCCACCCCTTTTGAAATTTTCATCTTTATGTTGAAATTTCAAAAAAAAAAAAAAAAACAATCTTTCAAAACAATGCTTACTTTCATCGTTTCATTGTTCAAAAGAAAAATCAATCCAAGTTTAGGAGCCTCTTCCCAGACTTGACCAAAATTTTCGATCCTTGAACCCAAAATTCACGGTTTGAAACAAAAATCGGGACTTAGGAATTTTCACCCTAGACTGCCTCGGCTTTTACAAACTGAAATGGTTTTAAGTCAAAATTTATGACCTTCGTGTCTTTAAACAAAAATTTTGGTTTTTAGAAACCGCGGGGAAGCGACATTCAGTCGATACTCGCAAAGCCCAAAAAAATCGCAAGGATGTGAACCCCATTCGATACTTGAAAAACCTAAAAATCGCAAGGAAGCGAACCCATTCGATACTTGCAAATTTCAAAAATCGTGGAGATGCAACATACCAGTTGCTATCCACAACCCAAATTTCAAATGGTTCGAGAAAACCTCAAATTTCAAAAGTCGCGGAGAAACGACATCAAGTCAGTACCCGCAAAACCAAAAGTTTTGGGAAAAGCAGGGAAGCGACGCTTAGTCGATACTTGCACCCCAATTCGCGAGGAAGCGACATTCCATCGATACTCGCAAAACCCAGCCTGCGAGGAGGTGACATTCCATCAATACTCGCAAAACCGAATGAGCAAGGAAGCGACATTCCATCGATACTTGCAAGACCATTCAGCAGGGAGGCGACATTTAGTCGATACCTGCATTTTGAAAACCAAAATCCGGCTATGAACGCCAAAAACCGGCTATAAACGCCAAAATCTGGCTATAAATGCCAAAATCCGGCTATAAATGCCAAAACAAAAAAATTTCGGCTATAAACGCCAAAATCGGCTTGCATGCCAATAAAACAAAACTTGGTTTTCAAAAAAACTCGGCTATAAACGCCAAAATTCGGCTATAAACGCCAAAAGTCGGCTATAAATGTCAAAACAAAACAAAAAAAATTTCGGCTATAAACCCCAAAAAATCGGCTATAAACGCCAAAATCTGGCTATAAATGCCAAAATTCGGCTATAAATGCCAAGACAAACAAAACAAAATTCGGCTTCTATGCCATTCCAAAATTCAGCTTCTATGCCATTCTAAAATTCGGCTTTCACGCCATCCAAAAATTTTGGCTCCCATGTCGCAAAACAAATTTTGGCTCTTACGCCACAAAATTAGGCTTTCACGCCATCCAAAATTTGGTTTTCAAACCATAAAAAGAAAACCAGGCTTTTCGCCACAAAAATTGGCTTTCACGCCCAAAACAACTCTTTGACAAAAGATGACAACCTTTTGATCAAATTCTTAAACAAACATTCCCATCAACTTTTGCTCAAAATTGTTTTCATCAAAAAAATGATTTAAGTGAAAGGGAGGGGATACAAAAAATATAGTACCAAAACTGTTTATACATAGAGGTACCAAAAAAAAAAGAAGAAGAAAAAAGAGTCTGTTCCAACTCAGGAGCTCAATCCGACATGGTCTTCAACCAAAGGTTCAACTCCTCAAGCAGACCCATGGCCTTAACTTCCAAAGTTTTTAGGCCACGCTTCTTCAAAATATCCCCATAAAACGCGGCCGAATGCCGTAACCCATCTGCAGCACGAGGAAGTTCTTCCCAGAGGACCTATCACTGCTCATGCTCCTGAGTCTTCCTCCGGACATTATCTTCAGCTTCCTCAACCTTGCGAATGAGAGTCCCCTCTTTCTCCCAAGCCTGCTGAATGGCCGCATTGGAAGATCTAGCAGACCGACGAGGTGCGTCAGTAACAGGACCTTTACCCTTGTTCGTTCTAGAAGAACTACCTGCAAAAGGTGGAAGAGAAAAGATCAATCAACATCAAAATGAAAAAATTCTGCTACAAAAAATTCTAGCAAAATTTTGACATGGTTCCGGGGCAATTCCAAAGAAAAGGAAAATACTCCAAAAAAAGATAGGAAGCCTGAAGATGAGCTCAACATTGCTGCGAGCTCATAGTCAGTGGAGAATTCTCAAAGAAGGCTCGAACTCAACATCGCTGCGAGAACAAGCCAATCTCATCAAACTTCCGCAAAATCTGGAAAAGAGCTCAACATTACTGCGAGCTTCAGAATCCAAAAATTGCAAAACTTCCTCAAAATCCAGCAAGACCGAGAAAGAGCTCAACATCGCTGCGAGCTCAAAATCCCGATACTTGCAAAAGATTTTCAGGTATGCATCATCATACTTCCAAATCTATTTACCAAAACTCATGCATCAAAAAAAAATATCATCATGCATTAGATGATAGGAAAACCTTGACCAAAGTTTGACCAATTCCAACCCAATTTGGTCAAAACCAATCAAACTTTGTCCAAGTCAAAAATCATGTCGGCTTGACCTAGAGACTCTAGCCTTCTATCTTGATGCATCAAAAAAAAAAAGAGAGAAAGAAAATGCATACATATTGAAACTGCATAACCTCATTATCATGGTGAGCGAACAAGGAAAAAGAAAAAGAAAGGGAGAGAAAAAAAAATCTCAGGAAAAAAAAAAAAAAATTTTGGCCAACAGGCCGTGGCCCACTGCCACGTGGCAGTACGGTCAGGTCCGTACAGCCAGGAAAAAAAAAGCAAAAAAAAAGAAAAGAAAGACGCTGAAAAAAAAAAAAAGAAATCAGCGCGAAAATAAAAAACAGAAAAAAAGAGAGTACACAGTTTAAAAAAAAAACAAAAGAAAACCGTGGAAAGAGAAAAAAGAAAAAAAAAAGAAGAAGCACGAAAAAAAAGAGAAGGAAAACATGCATGAAAAAAAAAAGAAGAAGAAAGAAAAGAAAAGAAAAGAAAAAGAAGAAGAAAAGAAAAAAAAAATAAAGAAGCTACTTCTACAATGGAGATTCTTGACGAGGAAGAAAACTTACTTGAAGCCATTGATGGAGAAGAAGAAGAAAAGCTTGGAGATCCTTGAAGAAGAGAAAGCACTTCTTATCTAGGAGAGCACTCTTGAAGATTTCTTGCAAAAAGAAAGCAATGGAGGAAAAGCTCCAACCCTCTTTGCTTTTATAGAAGAGAGCAAGCCAAAAGAGGAAACAAGGAAAAAGAAAGGAGGTAAGTGCTAAAATTTAGCTACTTTCCCCAAAAGAAAGATATTTTGAGAGAATCTTTCCACAAAAAGAAAGCTTGAGAAATTCTCTCCAAGTAAAGATATTTTTAGATATTCTCTACACAAAAGAGATATTTTTAGATATTCTTTACAAATATGACACCATATGAGATCTAGGCCATCTCCAAAGCCTAAGGTCCCATGGGTTAGCCCATATGAGCCAGGTTTGACCACCTAGGCACTAAAAGTGGCTTTTAGTCAAAATATTCCTCTTACCAAGAGCCAAAAAAAAAAAGAAAAGAGCAAAAAAAGTCCCATGCCTCTTTTGAGTTGATGGGACCATTCAAAAATAAAAAAAAAAGAAAAGAAAGTCTCATGAGTTTCCAAAAACCAAACCATCATCCAACCTCATGAACCAAATTGAGCCAAAATCTTGAAATTGACATTTCACAAAACCAAATTCCAGTCCCCTAACTCGCCACATACAGCTTGTTAGGTCACAAGACCAAAACCAAAATCAAAATCCAAACCAAACCCAAAACCAAAAACCCCAAATCTGACCCCCCAACCTGCCACATACAGCTTGTTAGGTCACAAGGTCAAAATCAAAAATCAAACCCCGACCCCCTAACTTGCCACATACAGCTTGTTAGGTCACAAGGTCAAAATCCAAAAACCCAAAATCCAAATACCCCATGTCATTTTCAAAACTTTGCCTTGAGATGGTACGTGATCCCTCTCGCTACCATAAAATTCCCCCGGAAACTCAGAAGGCTATTCAAAAAAAAAAAAAACAAAAGAAAAAAAAAAGCTCAAGACTCTTAGTCAAATTGGAATCTTTCCTCCAAGTTTCTCTTCGAGGCACATCGACTCCAAAAAGCTACTCGTCGCTGTACCTCGAGGGGGCATTTGTTGACACCAAAAAAGTAAATATGTCTCCTCAACATCGAGAAGCCTGTTGAAGCTTCATCCTGCTAAAAATAGGCAAGGCTACTTCAAGCATCAGATTTTGTCAGAATCAGACAGAAATTGAGAGATCCTTCAAGACAACTAAAAGAGGGGTACACCTGAGGTTTCGGGCCATTCCGACATCGTTTGGCCCAACTTCACTGCTCCGATAGTAAAACAAGCGCTCCCGGCGGCGACATCATCAAAGACGCCAAAACTTTGATCAGAGCCTATGGATGACTCCAGAATCTGTCCAAAGGGCTCCATGCCAAATTTCAAGTCAAACCGACAACGTTTGACCCCCCATCAATGCTCGAGCAGCAAAATCAAGCCTCCCTGCGGCGGGAACCATCGAAGCCATCACTCATCAAACAAAATACATGAGTGGCTTCAACATGCTTCCAAAAGGCTGCACGTCAAATTTCAGGTCATTCCGACAACGTTTGACCAGGTTTCGATGCTCCGAGAGAAAATCAAGCCTACTGGCGGCGGAGCAACTCGGGACCATGACATCCAAAACGGAGCCCATGGAACGTCTCAAAATGACTCCAATAGGCTCCCCGTCAAATTTCAGGTCAATCGGACATCGTTTGACCACATATCAAAGCTCGGCATTTTCCCCGCAGCAAAATCAAGTCAAGCATCGATGGGACCCCAAACGGCTTCAAAACTTAAATAAAAGCCCATGGTTGGTCCTATCCACTGCTCAAGAAGCTTCACCTCAATTTTCAGGTCATTTCGACATCGTTTGACCTAGTTTCGACGCTTGACGGAAAATCGGCTACAAAGTCTTCGGCGTTCCCGAAAAGTAGGAAGCTTTGTGCTCCGATTTCACGCGGCTTCTCATCAAGTTTTCTCCAAGAAAATATAGTCAATAATTGACGAAAAATGTCAAGAAAAATACAGAAGAAAAAAGGAACGAAAAAGACGGAAAATCGGCCGAAAACGAGGCTCGGCGACCAAAGGGCAAAAAACCCTAAGGTCGCCGGCGACCTTGGAAATCCGGGTCGCCAGATTTTGCACCAAATCGTCCGTTTTCCGATTCTTTTTGCGTTTCGGGTGTTCCGGCCTCTGTGATTTTCGGAAAATGCAATGTTTGATGCTTGAAAACGACTGATCTTCGTCGACATCTCGGATCCGCCGTGAAAAGCATGAAATCATCACCGATCGCCTCAAGATCGCCAACAAGCTGACCAAGAAAGTGCACTTTTAGTCCGACCGATCGTGAAATCGACAAGACAGATGTCACCGGCCCGCCAACATCAATCAATGTCTGAAATTGCATCGCAATCCGACATCAAACAATGCGTGGATCCACTTGTGATGATCGCAAGAAGATTCTCAAAAGGCGCAGCACGGCCCGCGACTCTTCACATGCTGTTGACACCAAAAAAGTCAATATGTCTCCTCAACATAGAGAAGCCTCCTGAAGCTGCATCCTGCTAAAAATAGGCAAGGCTACTTCAAGCATCAGATTTTGTCAGAATCAGACAGAAACTGAGAGGTCCTTCAAGACAGCTAAGAGAGGGGTACACCTGAGGTTTCGGATCATTCCGACATCGTTTGGCCCAACTTCACCGCTCCGACAGCTAAACAAGCGCTCCCGGCGGCGACATCATCAAAGACACCAAAACTTTGATCAAAGCCTACGGATCACTCCAGAAGGTCTCCAAAGGGCTCCATGCCAAATTTCAGGTCATTCCGACAACGTTTGACCAGGTTTCGATGCTCCGAGAGAAAATCAAGCCTACCGGCGGCGGAGTAACCCGGGACCATGACATCCAAAATAGAGCCCATGGAACGTCTCAAAATGACTCCAATAGGCTCCCCGTCAAATTTCAGGTCAATCGGACATCGTTTGACCACATATCAAAGCTCGGCATTTTCCCCGCAGCAAAATCAAGTCAAGCATCGATGGGACCCCAAACGGCTTCAAAACTCAAATAAAAGCCCATGGTTGGTCCTATCCACTGCTCAAGAAGCTTCACCTCAATTTTCAGGTCATTCCGACATCGTTTGACCTACTTTCGACGCTTGACGGAAAATCGGCTACAAAGTCTTCGGCTTTCCCAAAAAATAGGAAACTTTGTGCTCCAATTTCGCGAGGGTTCTCGTCAAGATTTCTTCAAGAAAATCAAGTCAATAATTGAGGAAAAATGTCAAGAAAAATACAGAAGAAAAAAGGGAAGAAAAAGACGAAAAAACGGCCGAAACGACTCTCGGCGACCAAACGGGCCAAAGCCCCATGGTCGCCGGCAACCTTGGCCCAAGGTCGCCGGCGACCCTGGGCCTGGGACCCTGGGTGCATGGTCGCACGGCGACCCTGGAAATCCGGGTCGCCGGATTTTGCGCCGAAGTGTCCGTTTTCGATGCTTTTCGCGTTTCGGGTGTTCTGGCCTCTGTGATTTTCTGAAAATCCAATGTTTGGTGTTTCAAAACCACTGATCTTCGTCGACATCTCGGATCCGCCGTCAAAAGCATGAAATCATCACCGATCGCATCAAGATCGCCAACTGGCTGAACAAGAAAGTGCACTTTCTGTCGACCGATCGTGAAATCGACAAGACAGATGTCACCGGCCCGCCAACATCAATCAAGGTTTGAAATTGCACCGTAATCCGACATCAAATGAATCGTGGATCCACCCGTGATGATTGCAAGAAGAATCTCAAAAGGCGCAGCGCGGCCCGCGACTCTTCACATGCCTTGGCAACCACTTAATGACGTTAATTGACACATTAAAGTTGTCATTAACTCATTATTTTGGACGGCCCAATCAGAACCAAGCATTTGGGGGTTACAAATCCAAGCAATCATGGCATTAAACCCATGAAACTCCCATCATCATGAAGCATAAAGGTGATTGAATGCCCACTACCTTCATCGGCCAATCACAAGCCTTGAAAAAGGAGTTCCAAAATCAACTTGTAACTCCTCATCAATTCCTTCATCATGGCCATCAATGCCAATAAACACCTCATGGCTACCAAAAGCCTATAAAAGGAGGTCCATTCCAAGAGGAAAAAGGAGAGAGAAAAGAAGAGATCCCAAGTGCAAGCTCTGAAAATTCAGAAAATCCAAGAGAGAGACGAAGTCCTGCCACTTTGCTCCCGGAAGCACCACAAGGTGATCAACGTCCCTTGGGGGGCCACCCCCCCCCCCCCCCCCCCCCCCCCCAAGGTCACCTACTTCTCCAACATGGCCTAAACAAGGCTTTTCAGCCCGTTTACTTGGTTTTTCATTGGATATAGGACCTTCTCTTGGTCCTTGTCCTTTAAAAAACCGAGGTTAGGAGCCAAGCCAAAGAATCAAAGCATCACATGTTCTCATTTGAAGGACGACGGCGAAGCCCATACATGACTTGCGACCGTCGATCTTAACGTGTCCCCACAATCTCCTGAGAAGTTAGATCCCTTTTCTTCCTTTTCTATTGTAGTTTGTATTTCTTAAAGAGACAAAAAGAAATCACAATTCTTGTCTTTCATATTTGATGAGTTTTGTAAAAACGCCTTTCACGGCAAAATCGCCTTTCACGGCAAACAAACAAAAACGCCTCTTACGGCATTCTAAAAACTTGTCTCTTTTCTTAATATTTATGCAATTTGAAAAGTTAGAAAAAAGGATTGATTTCCTTTCCACTTGTGAAGGTGAATCTCCGGATTATCACTATTCCAAATTCCAAGTAGAAAGTAAATCTGGCATACCCGTACAAAAATGTTGATGCCCGAGATCTTCCCTCCTCCGCTGAGACCAAGGACAGCCCCCGGGGTGCGGAGGGAGAGGACGGAAGATTCCCCCTTTCTGTTTTTCGGGTCCATCACATGCCCTGGCGACCACTTAATGACGTTAATTGACCCGTTTATGACAACTTAATGCAGTCATTAACTCATTATTTTGGACGGCCCAATCAGATTCAAGTATTTGGGAGTTACAAATCCAAGTAATCATGACATTAAACCCATGAAACTCCCATCATCATGAAGCATAAAGGCAATTAAAAGCCCACTACCTTCATCGGCCAATCACAAGCCTTGAAAAAGGAGTTGCAAAATCAACTTGTAACTCCTCATCAATGCTCTCATCATGGCTATCAATGCCTATAACCATCCCATGGCTACCAAAAGCCTATAAAAGGAGATCCATTTCCAAGAGAGAGGGGATCATCGAAGAATCAGATCAACATCTATCGACTTGAAGTTCTGCACTTCTCCCAAAGAAATCGAGACGAAGTCCTGCTACTTTGCTCCCGGAAGCAACACAAGGTGATCAACGTCCCTTGGGGGGCCACCCCCCCCCCCCCCCCCCCCCCCCCCCCCAAGGTCACCTCCTTCTCCAACATGGCCTAAACACGGCTTTTCAGCCCGTTTACTCGGTTTTTCATTGGATATAGGACCTTCTCTTGGTCCTTGTCCTTTAAAAAACCGCGGTTAGGAGCCAAGCCAAAGAATCAAAGCATCACATGTTCTCATTTGAAGGACGATGGCGAAGCCCATACATGACTTGCGACCGTCGATCTCAACGTGTCCCCACAATCTCCTGAGAAGTTAGATCCCTTTTCTTACTTTTCTATTGTAGTTTGTATTTCTTAAAGAGACAAAAAGAAATCACAATTCTTGTCTTTCACATTTGATGAGTTTTGTAAAATCGCCTTTTACGGCAAACAAACAAAAACGCCTCCTACGGCATTCTAAAAAAAACAAACTTGTCTCTTTTCTTAATATTAATGCAATTTGAAAAGTTAGAAAAAAGGATTGATTTCCTTTCCACTTGTGAAGGTGAATCTCTGGATTATCACTATTCCAAATTCCAAGTAGAAAGTAAATCTGGCATACCCGTACAAAAATGCTGATGCCCGAGATTTCCCTCCTCCGCCGAGACCCAGGTCAGCCCCCGGGGTGCGGAGGGAGAGGACGGAAGATTCCCACTCTTTCGGGTCCATTAGACTATAACAGGGAACACATGGGACTGTCTGTTTTCTTTTTACCATGGAACCCATGTGGGGCCACTCGATGGTAGATCTGATCCGTGGATCCGGCAGAGGACCCACGGGCGACCTTAGAGGAGGTGGACCAGTGAGGAGTGGGTCCCATTTGGCCCATCATCCATTGACTCTAAGGACCTGGGCGGAGTTGCAGGTTTAGAGATTTGTTTGGGCATCTTGCATAGCAGGGCCCACTTGGGGATCCGATCATAAATCTTGCCCGATCCCATTGTCATGTATGGCTGGGCGACCCTGTTAGTGGAGACTGATCTTGGCTCTTGATCAGTATGACCCACTATCCGGTGTCCCAAGCTGTGGGCGTCGAACATTATTACAGGATTCATCTTTGTGAATAGTTAAGATCTGTAGCTATGGAATGGAAGGGATAAAGAACGATGATGTCATGGGATAAGGAGAATGGTGTGGAACCCAATGACTCATGATTGATAAAGTGAGATGACCTGATGGTATGTTGACGACCTCATATGTATGGGGGATAAAGAATTAAAGGAAGTTGACCTTGACTTGTTTTTAGGAGAAGGTGTTTTCTCATGTAATGAGATAACCTGTAGATTTTAGTTGGAATGGTATTTGGACAGTACTTGAACATTAGTTTTTGTTGAAAAAAAAAAAAAAAAGAAAGGGATGAGGAGTCCTATTACAACTGTTATGAGATCATTTAAGTTATGAATTTATTTTTATACTTTGTCTCCATTAGCTTTAGAAATTAGAAATAGAGGCCACATGTTTTTTTTAGAAATCCAAATTAAAACTCTTTGCTTATTTTATAACGAATTGAATTTGGAAAACATTTTGGATGGAGTCCTTGAGTTTTCTAAAATTGTAAATTAAGATTATTTGTATATTTATATTAATTGTTATCTTTGGTTTTAAATGTATCAAAATTATAATTTTGGACTTTATTAATCGAATCATTAGACCGAGTAAATACCGTCCGGGCTACTAACGTGGGGTTTAGTACTTCGTATAACCTCAGGAAAATCCTAGTAGATTCGAGTTCAACCCATCTCTATTGGAAAACCCTTAATTGGGTCTATGCACCACTGATGGAGAAGGGATGCGTTGATCTTTTATCTATTAGAAATTCCTGTGGTTGATGAGTATAAATCTTATGTTTGACCTTAGGATCGATTTGTATCTATGTCTTAACCTTCGCATGCATATATATGATGTGTATTCCGTTAGATGCATACCCTATTGTGTGTTATGGACTATAAAGTGGCTTGGCAAATTTTGTATGACAATTCGATTATGATATGGAATGTGGAAAAGCCAGCACTTTACTTTGACTTAGGACTCTTGTGTCGGAGCTTTATTATTCAGGTCTATTATGTTTATATATATTTATGTTTATGTTTATGTGGGTCATTTATGGACGACTGCAGATCGATATATGGACGGTTGATCACCGATGTGACCGGATCACTTATAATCCGCTATGAATGTGAACAGGTTATCCTGATATTTGTTTTATTTGATCGGTTTATGACCACCGATGTTGTGGATGGGCTTTCCCGATTTATTTAGGGCTGACCACCCGAAACAGGGACACTTGTCTTCGTGTGAATCATATTGCTCCATTTGCTTTATTTGGATTATTCTATACGTTCTTTTGTCATCGTCATTGTCATTGTCATTACTTCGATATGATCATACTTGTCTATATTTTCTTGTTATCGTATTAAATTTCGAATTATGATTATATTCTTGCTATTTACTTTGTAATAATTGGTGCATAGGTACCGAGCCCTACTTTACCCAGGAGACGGAGGAGGATCAAGCATTTCAAACGTTGAGCCAACTGACGAACCCGAGTGGGATGCTAGAGATGGCTTTGGAGCCGTCTGAGCCAACAAACGAGAGAACGTCATCTTAGAAATTCTCTTTGAATAAACTTTCTTTTAGTATTGAGACCCTTTAGAAATTATTGAATTCATTCTGTAACTTTAATTATTAATGTTTATCTGATTTTTTATGTTGGGTTTCATTTATGAATCTTCAATACCAATTGAATAAAGCTTCCGTTGCATTTAATGAAATTCATTTTGACTCACCACAGGTTGAAAATTTTTGTGGGTCCACTTTTGGAAGCTTGTGTTGTATTAAACACGGGAAATTTGAATTTGTTTTTAATTTTTCACGTTTTCCCAATTCTTATTTTGGGGGACGTGACAGTTGGTATCAGAGCCCAGCACGATCTTCGGATATTAAAAATGGATAGAAACAATAGGACGTGGTGAGGACTGCGAATTCCGTTAGACAGGCTTTACGTGCTAACTGTAAAGTCTATAGAATTGTTTGTTAGCTTGTTTCATAGAATCTAACTCATCGTTATCCTATTGTAGATCATGGCACAGTGTACAACCAGATCTCAGGATAGAGAACCGAGAAATGGATCAAATAACCTAGATGATCATTTCAATCAACTTCTGCAAGCTTTTGTGCAAGCCTAGACTACTCAAAATGAGCAGCAAAAAGAACGTGAGACTGAACAAGCTGCATAAAAACAACGAGAAAGGGACGAACGAGCTGCTGAGAGAGCACAAGCAGACAGAGACAGGGTAGCATTCCAGGCTCAGATCTTAACTTTGACTGACAGAGCCGCTCAGCCAGTGCAAGTGGTCATGCCTCCCAGGGAAGTAGATCCAAATGACCTCTATGAGAAATTCAAGAAAAGGGTCCCTCCTGAGTTTCACGGGTCCGAAGATCCTATGGTAGCAGATGATTTTATTGAACAATTGGAACAGATCTTTGCAGTCTTCAATTGCACTCAATGGCAGCGAGTTAATTTCGCAGCTTATATGTTCAGAGGGATAGCTCTCCAATGGTGGAATTCAGTCAAGGTAGTAGTACAAGCAGAGGCAGTGGCTAAAGAAAATGCATGGGAAACTTTCACCAAGGAGTTTATGGATAAGTTCATCCCTAAATATGTCAAGGACCAGTGGAAGCGGGATTTTCAGAACTTAGTGCAAGGTATGGATTTTCATTTTACCTGCAAACCTGATTCTTTTAACGATGAAGGATTTTGATGTCATACTTGGTATGGATTGGCTAGCGACCTATAGAGCAGTGATGGACTGTTTTAATAAAACCATCAAGTTGTCGTTGGATTCAGACACTATTGAATTTGTTGGTTGAAGGAAACCGATTCGGACATGCCGGATCTCGGCATTAAAAGCAGAAAGATTGTTGAAATCTGGATGTGAAGGATATCTGGCGTTTATCACGGAGGATAAATAGTCTAAAGGGGTGGAGGATATTCCAGTGGTCTGTGAGTTCCAGGATGTTTTCCCGGATGAAATTCCAGGCTTACCTCCAGTCAGGGAGATAGACTTTTCTATTGAATTGGTGCCAGGGACAGCTCCGATTTCTAAACCTCCATATAGAATGGCTCCAGCAGAGCTCAGAGAGTTGAAAACTTAATTGCAGGAATTGTGGGACAAAGGATTTGTGAGACCAAGTGTATCACTGTTGACACCAAAAAAGTCAATATGTCTCCTCAACATAAAGAAGCCTCCTGAAGCTGCATCCTGCTAAAAATAGGCAAGGCTACTTCAAGCATCAGATTTTGTCAAAATCAGACAGAAACTGAGAGATCCTTCAAGACAGCTAAAAGAGGGGTACACCTGAGGTTTCGGGTCATTCCGACAACGTTTGGCCCAACTTCACCGCTCCAACAGCTAAACAGGCGCTCCCGGCGGCAACATCATCAAAGACACCAAAACTTTGATCAAAGCCTACGGATGACTCCAGAATGTCTCCAAAGGGCTCCATGCCAAATTTCAAGTCAAACCGACAACGTTTGACCCCCCATCAATGCCCGAACAGCAAAATCAAGCCTCCCGGCGATGGGAACCACCAAAGCCATCACTCATCAAACAAAATACATGAGTGGCTTCAACATGCTTCCAAAAGGCTGCACGTCAAATTTCAGGTCATTCCGACAACGTTTGACCAGGTTTCGATGCTCCGAGAGAAAATCAAGCCTACCGGGGGGGAGCAACCCGGGAATATGACATCCAAAACGGAGCCCATGGAACGTCTCAAAATGACTCCAATAGGCTCCTCGTCAAATTTCAGGTCAATCGGACATCGTTTGACCACATATCAAAGCTCGGCATTTTCCCCGCAGCAAAATCAAGTGAAGCATCGATGGGACCCCAAACGGCTTCAAAACTCAAATAAAAGCCCATGGTTGGTCTATCCACTGCTCAAGAAGCTTCACCTCAATTTTCAGGTCATTCCGACATCGTTTGACCTAGTTTCGACGCTTGACGGAAAATCGGCTACAAAGTCTTCGGCTTTCCCAAAAAATAGGAAACTTTGTGCTCCGATTTCGCGAGGGTTCTCGTCAAGATTTCTCCAAGAAAATCAAGTCAATAATTGAGGAAAAATGTCAAGAAAAATGCAGAAGAAAAAATGAACGAAAAAGACGAAAAAACGGCCGAAAACGACGCTCGGCGACCAAACGGGCCGAAGCCCTATGATCGCCGGCGACCCTGGGTGCATGGTCGCCCGGTGACCCTGGAAATCCGGGTCGCCGGATTTTGTGCCAAATCGTCCATTTTCCGATTCTTTTCGCGTTTCGGGTGTTCTGGCCTCTGTGATTTTCTGAAAATCCAATGTTTGGTGCTTCAAAACCACTGATCTTCGTCGACATCTCGGATCCACCGTCAAAAGCATGAAATCATCACCGATCGCCTCAAAATAGCCAACCGGCTGACCAAGAAAGTGCACTTTCTGTCCGACCGATCGTGAAATCGACAAGACAGATGTCACCGGCCCACCAACGTCAATCAATGTCTGAAATTGCATCGCAATCCGACATCAAATAATGTGTGGATCCACCCGTGATGATGCAAGAAGAATGCCAATAAACACCTCATGGCTACCAAAAGCCTATAAAAGGAGGTCCATTCCAAGAAGAAAGCATGATGAAAAGGGATCCCAAGTACAAGCTCTGAAAAATCAGAAAATCCAAGAGAGAGACGAAGTCCTGCTACTTTGCTCCCGGAAGCACCACAAGGTGATCAACGTCCCTTGGTGGGCCACCGCCCCCAAGGTCACCTCCTTCTCCAACATGGCCTAAACGCGGCGTTTCAGCCCGTTTACTTGGTTTTTCATTGGATATAAGACCTTCTCTTGGTCCTTGTCCTTTAAAAAACTGAGGTTAGGAGCCAAGCCAAAGAATCAAAGCATCACATGTTCTCATTTGAAGGACGATGGCGAAGCCCATACATGACTTGCGACCGTCGATCTCAACGTGTCCCCACAATTGATGGACCCGAAAGAAATCTTCCGTTCTCTCCTTCCGCACCCCGGGGGCTGACCTGGGTCTCGGCGGAGGAGGGAAAATCTCGGGCATCAACATTTTTGTACGGGTATGCCAGATTTACTTTCTACTTGGAATTTGGAATGGTGATAATCCGGAGATTCACCTTCACAAGTGGAAAAGAAATCAATCCTTTTTTCTAACTTTTCAAATTGCATAAATATTAAGAAAAGAGACAAGTTTTTAAAATGTCGTAAGAGGCGTTTTTGTTTGTTTGCCGTGAAAGGCGATTTTGCCGTGAAAGGCGTTTTTACAAAACTCATCAAATATGAAAGACAAGAATTGTGATTTCTTTTTGTCTCTTTAAGAAATACAAACTACAATAGAAAAGGAAGAAAAGGGATCTAACTTCTCAGGAGATTGTGGGGACACGTTGAGATCGACGGTCGCAAGTCATGTATGGGCTTCGCCATCGTCCTTCAAATGAGAACATGTGATGCTTTGATTATTTGGCTTGGCTCCTAACCTCAGTTTTTTAAAGGACAAGGACCAAGAGAAGGTCCTATATCCAATGAAAAACCAAGTAAACGGGCTGAAAAGCCGCGTTTAGGCCATGTTGGAGAGGGAGGAGACCTTGGGGGGGTGGCCCCCCAAGGGACGTTGATCACCTTGTGGTGCTTTCTGGAGCAAAGTAGCAGAACTTCGTCTCTCTCTTGGATTTTCTGAATTTTCAGAGCTTGCACTTGGGATCTCTTTTCATCATCATGCTTTCTTCTTGGAATGGACCTCCTTTTATAGGCTTTTGGTAGCCATGAGGTGTTTATTGGCATTGATGGCCATGATGAAAGAATTGATGAGGAGTTACAAGTTGATTTTGTAACTCCTTTTTCAAGGCTTGTGATTGGCCGATGAAGGTAGTGGGCATTTAATCACCTTTATGCTTCATGATGATGGGAGTTTCATGGGTTTAATGCCATGATTGCTTGGATTTGTAACTCCCAAATGCTTGGTTCTGATTGGGCTGTCCAAAATAATGAGTTAATGACTGCTTTAATAGGTCAATTAACGACATTAAGTGGTTGCCAAGGCATGTGAAGAGTCGCGGGCCGTGCTGCGTCTTTTGAGATTCTTCTTGCGATCATCACAGATGGATCCACGCATTATTTGATGTCGGATTGCGATACAATTTCAGACATTGATTGACGTTGGTGGGCTGGTGACATCTGTCTTGTCGATTTCACGATCGGTCGGACAGAAAGTGCACTTTCTTGGTCAGCCGGTTGGCGATCTTGAGGCGATCGGTGATGATTTCATGCTTTTGACGGCGGATCCGAGATGTCGACGAAGATCAGTGGTTTTGAAGCACCAAACATTGGATTTTCAGAAAATCACAGAGGCCAGAACACCCGAAACGCGAAAAGAATTGGAAAATGGACGATTTGGCGCAAAATCCGGCGACCCTGGCCCAGGGTCGCCGGCGACCATAGGGCTTCGGCCCGTTTGGTCGTCGAGCGTCGTTTTCGGCCGTTTTTTCGTCTTTTTCGTTCCTTTTTTCTTCTGTATTTTTCTTGAAATTTTTCCTCAATTATTGACTTGATTTTCTTGGAAAAATCTTGACGAGAACCCTCGCAAAATCGGAGCACAAACTTTTCCTATTTTTCGGGAAAGCCGAAGACTTTGTAGCCGATTTTCCGTCAAGCGTCGAAACTAGGTCAAACGATGTCGGAATGACCTGAAAATTGAGGTGAAGCTTCTTGAGCAGTGGATAGGACCAACCATGGGCTTTTATTTGAGTTTTGAAGCCGTTTGGGGTCCCATCGATGCTTCACTTGATTTTGCTGCGGGGAAAATGCCGAGCTTTGATATGTGGTCAAACGATGTCCGATTGACTTGAAATTTGACGAGGAGCCTGTTGGAGTCATTTTGAGACGTTCCATGGGCTCCGTTTTGGATGTCATGGTCCCGGGTTGCTCCACCGCAGGTAGGCTTGATTTTCTCTCGGAGCATCGAAACCTGGTCAAACGTTGTCGGAATGACCTGAAATTTGACGTGCAGCCTTTTGGAAGCATGTTGAAGCTACTCATGTATTTTGTTTGATGAGTGATGGCTTCGGTGGTTCCCACCTCCGGGAGGCTTGAGTTTGCTGCTCGAGCATTGATGGAGGGTCAAACGTTGTCGGTTTGACTTGAAATTTGGTATGGAGCCCTTTGGAGACATTCTGGAGTCATCCGTAGGCTTTGATCAAAGTTTTGGTGTCTTTGATGATGTTGCCGCCGGGAGCGCCTGTTTAGCTGTTGGAGCGGTGAAGTTGGGCCAAACGTTGTCGGAATGACCCGAAACCTCAGGTGTACCCCTCTTTTAGCTGTCTTGAAGGATCTCTCAGTTTCTGTCTGATTCTGACAAAATCTAATGCTTGAAGTAGCCTTACCTATTTTTAGCAGGATGCAGCTTCAGGAGGCTTCTTGATGTTGAGGAGACATATTGACTTTTTTGGTGTCAACAACAATCTCCTGAGAATTTAGATCCATTTTCTTCCTTTTCTATTGTAGTTTGTATTTCTTAAAGAGACAAAAAGAACTCACAATTCTTGTCTTTCATATTTGATGAGTTTTGTAAAAACGCCTTTCACGGCAAAATCGCCTTTCACAGCAAACAAACAAAAACGCCTCTTACGGCATTCTAAAAACTTGTCTCTTTTCTTAATATTTATGCAATTTGAAAAGTTAGAAAAAAGGATTGATTTCCTTTCCACTTGTGAAGGTGAATCTCCGGATCATCACTATTCCAAATTCCAAGTAGAAAGTAAATCTGGCATACCCGTACGAAAATGTTGATGCCCGAGATCTTCCCTCCTCCGCCGAGACCCAGGTCAGCCCCTGGGGTGCGGAGGGAGAGGACGGAAGATTCCTTTTTTTTCTTCGGGTCCATCAAGTTGGCATACCCGGTGGGACACGTTGACTTGAGAACGTGATGCTTTGATCCCTTAGCTCCTTTCTAGTTGGTGGCCTATGTTGCATCTTGCATCTAAAAAAAAAAACATGAGATGGGATTTCAATTGTTCTTTCTCACTTCAAAAAAAATCTGATCTCTTTTTCTTAAAAACTCAATTTTGAGAAACTTTGATCCTTCCCTCTTCGAACTTGATAGCTCACAGAAATGTTCGCAGCTATCGTTCATATCAGGGATTGGGCCATCTTTTCTCTTTGATGAGTTCAATTGGGATTTCAAAAAAAAAACTTCATTTCAAATTCTTTTAAAAAAAAATGATCTCTCTTTCTCAAGATTCAACTTTGAGAAATTTTGATCCTCTCCTCTTTGAACTTGATAGCTCACAGAAATGTTCGCAGCTATCGTTCATATCGGGGATTGGGCCATCTTTTCTCTTTGATGAGTCCAACTGGGATTTCAAAAAAAAATTATAATTTCAAAAAAATTTAGTTTTCTCTCTTTTGCATTCAAAGTTGAGAAACCTTGGTTCCTTCCTTTCGGGTTTAGCGCTTGCAGAAATGTTGAGCCTTTGTTCGAAACGGAACACCATTTGCTCTCTTTGATGAATTCAATCTTGACCTTTCAAAAAAAAAAAACTTCAGTCACTTTTGAGTTCAGAGTTGAGAAATCTCGGTTCCCTCCCTTTCGGGTTTAGCGCTCGCAGAAATGTTGAGCCTTTGTTCGAAACGGAACACCATTTGCTCTCTTTGATGAATTCAATCTTGACCTTTCAAAAAACTTCCGTCACTTTTGAGTTCAGAGTTGAGAAATCTTGGTTCCCCCCCTTTCGGGTTTAGCGCTCGCAGAAATGTTGAGCCTTTGTTCGAAACGGAACACCATTTGCTCTCTTTGATGAATTCAATCTTGACCTTTCAAAAAAAAAACTTCCGTCATTATTGGATTCACATCCGAGAAATTCTGGTTCCTTCCCTTCTGAATTTAGCGCTCGCAGAAATGTTGAGCCTTTGTTCGGATTGGAACACCATTTGCTCTCCTTTGTGAACCCAATTTTGACCTTTAAAAAAAAATCCCATCTCGTGTCCTTCCCAAGGATACGATTTGCAACATTTGTGCCTAGCGGTGCTAGTACGCCCTTTCGGGTATACTGTATTCGCGGCCGACACATTTGTATCTCCAACCTTATATCATTTTACCTCGAGTGAGCCTTGCTTCTCAGTAATTTGAATTAAGGTCTACAATTGCTTCTAGCAGTCACTGGAACGCTCACTCTGAGCCTACCATACTTGCATTTTAGAACAATTGTGTCCTCTATGGCTTTTTGCCTTCTTCATCGTCCTTGGGTTGGGCCATGTCCCCTTAAGTGATTTGAAAAGACAAAACCATAGTTGTTCTCCATTTACGATCACCATATTCTTGTGATTACTAATGGATTTGGTCTTGTTTCAGAAGTTTTCCAAAACTAACAATGGCAGCTTCATTGACCATCACTTTCGATGAGAACAAGTACCAGCTTATGCTGCAAGACAAACAAAACAAGCACAAGCGCTCTGCCAGTTGCCGAAGCGTCATCTCCCTCGGCAACTCTCCAAACACCAGGTCAACTTCAACTCCCCGGACCATCGTCTTCGGATCGCTGGGACCATTCCCACTTCCCGCAGAAGACACTGTACCTGCCAAGAAGCAGAAAACCGCCCCGCAACGTGTCACTAAAATGGCACCAAGGGCGAACACCAAGAAGCTTGAAGCCCGTGGCGTTCCCACGAAGCCTCAACCCACAAGAAACCAGGTTTACCCCAAAACTTGGTCCCCGAGATCTTCGCCAAAGCAACGGAGGTCCCGAACATCTGCAAAGCCAGCATACCTGGCCCCTCTCAAGGAGAATCAGTTCTACCCTCTCTCTTACCTGAAAGAGGAGAAACCTACCCTCCACCCAAAAAATAAACAAAATCATCATGAGCCGGCTTGCTCCTACAAGCCCAAAATCAAATCCTGCATTGTTAGGCCTACACAAAAACATGCTGAAGCCTACACTCCCGCGAGTCGACCCTTCATCTCAACAGGGGCCGAGCTCGCAAAATTCAAATCTTCACTACGACAGACAAAGGACCGCGTCCAGATTATGTCCTTGCCAAGCTTCAAAGAAGACAAACTCGGCTGCTGTGCACGGGGGACTACATCCTTCATCGCCAGAGCCCAGCCAGAGCTGACTGAAGCTCAAATTGCTCGTCGTATGCGTCGCCGCACTGTATATCGACAAAAGAGACTCGAGAAACAAAGAACCCAGCGTTCTACTCTCCACGTCTCAAACAAATGGGTCGAAAAAGAAAGACCCGACCAATTCGTTGCTGTTCATATGGTTGGCAAAACCAGAAAACGCCAGAAGTCAGCAACCAAAATCAGTGTTAGACGTCCAGTGACTCGCAGCGTCTCTCGGACATGAACACATCTGGAGGAATCTTCCACTCCTCCGAGCCAAGGACATCGGAGTAACCACCCCTCAGATTCTTCATCCAGAAGGATGAGCCCCAGCACAGTCACCAGGACGATTTCTTCGTTCGAATCCCGAGGGATGAACGTCTTGGCTACAAGTTCTGAGCAGCCTCCACCGCATGATGACGTAACTGCACGCATCCAGCAGTTGGAGCAAGGACAACAGAGAATTGAGACTCTGATGGAAAATTTGATTCTCACTCTACAGCGTCCACCACCTAACAATGAAACCCCTCCGAATCATGAAGATGACGAGGGCAATGCAGAAAACAATGAGTCTCGCGCCCTTACCAGAAAGGACATGGACGATATCCTCGCAAAAGCAAAAGAAGAGGATACATTGAAGGAACATGGGATCAAGCCACCCTACCCTCTATGGATGGACTTGGTTCCGTTCCCTGCAAAATTCAAACAACCTACTCTCCAGACATATACTGGGAAAGGTTCAGCCAGACAGCATGTCATCCACTTCAAGATCCTGACAGGAGCTATTGCGGATCAAGATGCCCTCAAAATTCGCCTCTTCGCAAGTACCCTAAAAGGTACAGCCTTTGATTGGTACTCCACTCTGCCGGAGAACTCCATCTAGAACTAGGCTATGCTAGAGACACGCTTCCTGACCCACTTCCAAGGTGAGGATTATCCTGTTACTATGGCTCAACTCTGCAGCCTAAAACAGGGAGAGAATGAGTCAACATACGATTTCATTCACAAATGGAAGGCAATGGCGTACAAATGCTCAGATGTACTGCCACAAGCGTCGCTGGTCGACATCTGTCGTAACAATATGAGAGCAAAAATCCGCTCCATGATTATCGGCAATAAATCAAAGAACCTGGGGGAACTCCTCGAAGCCTCCATGGAAGCTGAAATGGTGATCAAAGACCTCAACAGTCAGAAATCATCAAAGAAAGAGCCGCCTGCTGTTACAACCTAAAAACCAAAGAAAAAGGAGGTTCTCAATGTGCAGACTAAGTCAGCTCCTCAGCAGCCAAAGAAACCTGAAAACAAAACTGCAGGTAAAAGGCCTGAACTCTCTGATGCCTTCAAAGAACGTGTAGAAAAGAAATATCCGTTCGATGAAGATGTTGAAGAAATCTTTGAGGCTCTCCTAGCAAATGGCAAACTCATTTTGCCAGAGCCCAAAAGACCGGGAGATGTTGGCAAAACCAATGATCCCCGATACTGTCCATACCATCAGATGATCTTGCATCCTCTCAATCAATGCTTCGTTGTGAGAGAGAAGATCAATGAGATGTGGAAAAACGGAGTCATAACCTTTGATAAAAACTATGGCCCCGCCTCTGTCAATATAGTGTCATGTCGGCAAACTTCAAAGTCACCGAAGGAGAAGATCACTACTTCATTCAAGGTGATAAAAATGGCTCAAGCGTCCCAAGAATTGGTTCCCTATCCAACACCAGATGGACAACCTATATGGGTGCATCCCGATCTCCTAGATGATGAAAATTGGGAGATCGTCAAAATAAAGCCAACCGCTCAGCAGTGAAGGCAAGCCAAGAGACAGCTCCGCAAGCTCAAACGGCAGCAGAAGTCTCAACCAAAACAAGAAGTCCTTGAAAGAGCAGAAACTTCTTCCACTGCTTCACTAGGGATGACGAAAAAATCTCTTCCCAAAACCTCCAAGGCGGTAAGAAAATTCACTCTTGATGATTTCATGCCACCTCTATACAAAAATGAAACTATGCAGGGGGCATCATACTCTTGCAACTCGGTAGTTGGATTCTCCATGAACGGATACGAGTCCAGTGACACTGCCAGTGATATCGATGAGTGGGAAGAATCCCTTGAAACAGGAGAATACCTCTCCGACGAGGAATGGATTCCCGACTCTCATCTTATGCCAGTAATCTGGTATAACCCATTACAGCCACAAGGATCTTGGTCTGATGATGAAGAAGACCAGGGCCCTGTTCAAGAAAATGCTGCCAATCCATCACCAGCAAATGCTTCAGTGGAACCCAACATGGGCGAACCACAAGGGGCAAATGACGAAGAAGATTTGGCTCCCATGCCTGATCTCGAAGAATATGCAAGAATCTTGCAACATCTTGCCATAGAGCAGGAGCAGGATCGCATCAATCTTCGTCATAATCCAGAGCCGGAAGTCCCTGAAAATCAGCGGGAACTTTCTCCCTTAACTCCTGAAAATGGAGAAAACAGTTGGATCTATGATTCTCTCACATCTGAGGATGAGTCCGATTCCCAACAGTCTACACTGGGGGCATCTCCTGTCAGGATAACCTGCAATGCAATAGCTCAGGACGACAGTGCCTCTGAAGCTTCCGAAGACACGTACTCCCCAACCGGTAGCGTATCTTCCGGAGCTACATCCTCTCAGGTGACTTCCACTGAGATAACATCCTCTTAACCCTCGTCTCCTGAAGCTGTGACATCAGAGCTCAAGCCTCTCCCAATTGATCATTTAGAAGAAACTTCTGCCAATGAAATCTTCTTCAATGAAAACTCAGTCAATTGGTCCCAGATACCCGATCTCACGGGCGATGTCTGGGCTAATAAAGAAAAGTTGCCGGCTGCTGTTCAGGACTAGTTCCTGGAAATTGTTCCATGCAACACAATCACTGAAGACGCCAATGCTGTTACAGACACGTCCTCAGCAAAGGATCAACCCCTTGATCCTGAGAACGATCTTCCAAAAGAAGACCCTTCTCTAGAGGCTCTTGAAGTTGGTAGAGGTACCCGTTCTGGCCGGGATTACCTCAAAAATTACAACCAACCCTCTTCTTCTTATGTAAATCCTTCGGGAAAGCAAGTTGTAAACGCCCCAAGTGGCAATAATAATGAAAATGCAAGCCCGAAGGAGGCTTTCAAGTACGACTTGATTGAGCACTTCAAACACATACCTGCACGTCTGCACATCCTTGACTTATTATGAATGTCTCCACAAACTCGTGATAGTCTCATTTCAGAATTACAAAAGCTGAATGTGGATGTCGACAAACATGCCCCACAAGTCCTACAAATTGAAATGGACTATAGGGTAAAAAAATCAAATACTCCCTCAAAGGGAGAAAAGAAGAAAACTGAGGGATCAAGCAATGAATGCCTCTCGGTACAAAATGCAGCAAGTGCAACAATTGCCTTTGACAAGGATGACCTCCTCCTAGGCGAAACAAAGCACAACCGTCCCTTGTACTTTATTGGGTACGTCAAAGAAATGCCAGTACACAGAGTTCAGATCGATCCAGGTTCTGCACTCAACCTCATCTCTACTTCGGCACTCGAAGAGCTGGGCATCGCACCTAGCAAACTGAGTCACACGTCCGTATCCATCTTCGGATATGACGGCAGCGCTCAAAGGCCTATCGGCAAAATTAGGTTCAAACTGTAAATCGGTGATCTTATTTCTGAAGTCATTGTGTATGCAATAAGGACCCCTTCATGCTACAATATACTCCTTGGACGCCCCTGGATACATGAGAATGGTGCCGTCCCTTCAACTCTACATCAGTGCATCAAGTTCATTGGCGACGATGGCCTGATACTTCGAGTATTTGCAGACAAAAAGCCCTTCAAAGGCAGAGATGTCCATTTTGCAGATGCTCAAATGTATAAAGATGGAAAGGAAGAACAGGAGGAAAAAACAATACGCTTTGCCGACAGTCTCCAGAAAGATAAAGGCAAGGCTCCTCAGCAATCATCGGAGGAAAACAAACCCTCCACCAAACTCGAAGTAAGCGGCCAAGCTCCCTTCGTCATCTCCTTCAAGTCTCCAAAGCCTTTGGTAATCATTACCAAAGCAAAGAAGACAAAACAAAAAACCGGGGGCAAGTTCACTATCTCCTTTGCGTCTATTATGCATGACACGGACTCAGAGTCAGATCCAGAAGATGACACAGCATCGAGCCAAGCTGATACTCAGCGAGATCAGCCCGCTCTCACTCCATTGGAGACACTTGCAGACATAGAAGACCCTACGTCTGCTTCCTTTTTTATTCCGACAACTTCGCCAGAAGCGAAAGTGATTTACTTCCACAGATCAGGAGCATCTCCACTGAACTCTTTGCTTGAACCTTTCCAAAACGAAGGTATGCCTCAGCTATCCCTGTATAGTCCAATGGCACAAGATATCATGAAGAAAATGGGCTACGACACTCAAAATCCGACTGGTTTGGGAGGTGGCCTAGTATTCTTACACCATTGGAACCCACCCTGACCAAAAGTCAACCAGAAGATTGGAAAGTCCACCTTAAAAAAGGCAAGTCTTCATATGGGTTGGGGTATGATCCTACCGCTCCTATGAGACAGTTGACACCATGGTTGCAAAGTCGCTTTACCGACCAAGCCTCAACATCTCATGAAGACATTGATATCCCTGGATATCTCTTTGAGGAGTTACTCGTAAAAAATCCTGAAAGCTCCTCCAATTGGTATAATTTCTCTGATAATAAAGAGGAATTGCCCGATGACACAGACGAGCGGTTCTCTATCCCAGAAGAATCATTGTCTCCAAAAGAAGTACCCTACTTCAACCCAATTCCAGCAAATGATTGGGACCATCTCATTGCAAGCCTTGAGAAGGATAGCCTTGAGAAGGATACTGATCAAGAAGATTCATGGACGGAAACAGAGCCTCAGTCTGAAAATACCTCTGGCAGTCCAGAAGGTCTTGTTGAGTTGGAAGCCTCCGAAAATATTGTGGAGGAACCACCTTCAAACCTTCCAACAGAAGATCCTGTTCAAAAGATAGACTTGGGAACACCTGATAACCCACGTCCTGTATTCATAAGCAAGAATATAAAGGATGATGAGTTACCCGAGTATATCTCCTTTCTTCGTGAGTTCATTGATTGCTTTGCATGGTCTTATGCCGAAATGCCTGGCTTGGATCCCAAAGTAGCAGTCCACAAGCTCAACTTGCAAAAAGAAATCAAGCCTATCAAACAAGGCCAAAGAAGATTCCGTCCCGACGTGATGGACAAAATCGAACAAGAAGTTCAGAAACTCAAAAACGTTGGCTTCATCCGCGAGGAACAGCATCCTGAATGGTTGGCCAACATCGTCCCCGTGACAAAGAAAAATGGGCAGATAAGGGTCTGTATCGACTACAGAGACCTGAATAATGCATGTCCTAAAGACGAATTCCCGCTCCCCATACCAGAGGTGATGATTGACAACACCTATGGGTTCGAACGAATGACATTCATGGATGGATTCTCTGGCTACAACCAGATAAAGATGCATCCTGAAGATGAAAGGCATACATCATTTCGGACACCATTCGGCGTGTATTGCTACACTGTTATGCCGTTTGGCCTGAAAAATGCAGGCGCGACATATCAGAGGGCTATGATGAAAATATTCCAAGATATGCAGCACAAGATGGGCGAATGCTATGTTGACGACCTCGCCATAAAAAGCAGAAGAAAAGAAGACCATCTCAATGATCTTCGAGAAGTCTTCCTCCGACTTCGCAAACACAAATTGCGGATGAATCCACTAAAGTGCTTCTTCGGTGTCTCATCGGGTAAGTTTCTCGGATTCATAGTACGGAAAGCTGGAATAGAACTTGACCCCACCAAAGTCAAGGCTATCCTGGAAATGCCATCTCCCAGAACCCTAAGAGAATTAAAAGGGCTTCAAGGAAGGCTGGCCTACATTCGACTGTTCATCTCCAATCTATCAGGGAAATGCCGTCCATTCTCTCGCCTGATGAAGAAAGGCGTGGACTTTGTCTGGGATGCTGAATGTGAAAGTGCATTTCAAGACATCAAAGCATACCTCATCAAACCTCCAGTGCTGGCTGCCCTCACAACTGGAAAACCATTTATCTTGTACACAAGAGCTCTCGACCACTCTTTGGGTGCTCTGCTCGCACAAGAAAACGACGACGGAAAAGAAGCTGCTCTATATTACCTTAGCCGCATGATGGTAGGTGCAGAGCATCGCTACTCCCCAGTCGAAAAAGAATGCCTTGCAGTAATGTTCGCTGTACAAAAGCTGCGTCACTATCTGCTGTCGAACACAGTCTACCTGATTTCGAGGATCAACCTCCTAAAGGTCCTTGTCACAAAAGCAGGTTCTCTCAATGCCCGACTGGCAAAATGGTCCGTCCTTCTATCACAGTTTGATATTAGGTATGTACCACAAAAAGCAATCAAAGGACAATTTCTGGCAGATTTCCTCGTAGAGCATCCATTGCCTAAAGATTCTCCACTCAGGGATGATCTCCCATACGAATTTGTCTACAACGTGGAAACTTCCTTGTCAAACGCTTCCTGGGACATGTACTTTGATGGTGCAACCAGGACAAATGAAAAAGGAAAGCAAATATCGGGAATCGGCATCCTCTTCGTCAGCCCCGACAAATACATGATTCCACACGCCTTCTCGCTACTGGAACCATGTTCAAACAATGCAGCTGAGTACCAAGCCCTGATTGTTGGATTGGAACTCGCCCTCGAAACCGGCATCACCATGCTGGAAGCTTTTGGAGACTCTCAACTGGTCGTCAACCAGATGAATAAAAAATATGAAGTCAGGAAGCCTGATTTGCTACCTTACTATAATAAGGCGCAGTCGCTTCGACAAAAATTCAACATCTGCCATATCACCCACATCCTCAGAGGTGAAAACATCCGTGCAGATGCCCTGGCCGGACTCGCCGCATCCATGGCAATCCAAGAAGGGGAAAACATGCAAGTCACAGTGTGTCAAATAAGGATTCTCCCTCCTCTCAACACACACCAAGCAGTTGCTGAATGCCACCAAGTGGTTGGAAGTCGGATATCCATCCTCAAACCTCCGATGGGCGACTGGAGAGATCCGTTCATTGATTACATCATGTTCGGAATCCTACCTGAAGATCCAAAAGAACGGGTAAGCATCCAAAGACGAGCCCCAAACTTTCATTTGGATATACCTTCAAAAGCACTTTACAGAAAATCCTTCAACGGAGTACTCCTACGCTACTTATCCCAATAAGAGGCTGAGGAAACTCTCGAAGAAGTACATGCTGGTCTTTGTGGAGCCCATCAGGCTGGCCCTAAGCTCTACAACCAGATAAAAAGGCTAGGTTACTATTGGCCTACCATGGTAGCTGATGCAATGCAATTTGCCAAGCGCTGCCAAAAATGCCAGATTCACGGAGATTATGTCCACATGCCTCCAGAATGGCTACATCCAACAGCAATCTCATGGCCTTTCGAAGCCTGGGGAATGGACATCATAGGTCCTATTTCTCCCCCATCAAGCAAAGGTCATCGCTTCATCTTCGCCGCTACGGATTATTTCTCCAAGTGGTCAGAAGCATTTGCGCTCAGCGAAATGAAGACTTCATCAGTCCTTCAGTTCTTGCGCACCAACATTATTTGTCGCTTCGGCATACCTAAAAGATTCATCCATGATAACGGACCGCAATTCCGGGATCACAGATTCTATAGGTTTTGCGACAAGTACAAAATCCAAAGTTGTCCTTCGACTCCATATAATCCAGCAGCGAACGGACTAGCAGAAGCCTTCAACAAGACACTCTGCAAAATTCTCAAGAAATTGGTCTCTAGTCACAAAAGAGACTGGGGCGACAAACTACTAGAAGCTTTGTGGGCCTATCAAACCACCGTTCGAGGACCAACCCATAGCACACCATTCTCTTTGGTCTATGGATGCGAAGCTGTTGTCCCTTTGGAAGTACAAATTCCTTCCTTAAGGGTATCTTTGCAAAATGACATGACGCAAGAAAGCAATGTGAAATTGAGACTCCAAGAGCTGGATAATCTCGATGAAAGACGGCTCGAAGCTTTACAAAGCATTGAGTTGTACCAAGCACGCATGGCAGGATCTTTCGACAAAAAGGTCAGGCAACGCGCCTACAAAAATGGTGACTTGGTTCTTGCAGTAAAAAGACCCATAGTCTTTGCCCACAAATCCAAAAGGCAAATTCGAACCAAAATGGGAGGGACCCTTCGTCATCGACAAAGTCTTCTCCAACGGTGTATACGCTCTTCTAAACATGGAAGGAGACAGATGTATGCTACCCATCAACGGCAAGTTCTTGAAGCGGTACTACCCTTGAAGACTTCCTCAAACGGGTTAGAGCAATATCTACACGGCTAAAGCGAATTTTCAAGGTACTTGCTCGTCAAACCCACCCCTTTTGAAATTTTCATCTTTATGTTGAAATTTCCAAAAAAAAAAAACAATCTCTCAAAACAATGCTTACTTTCATCGTTTCATTGTTCCCAAAAAAAATCATCAAATCCAAAAATCCAAGTTTAGGAGCCTCTTCCCATACTTGACTAAAATTTTCGATCCTTGAACCCAAAATTCATGGTTTGAAACAAAAATCGGGTCTTAGGAATTTTCACCCTAGACCGCCTCGGCTTTTACAACCAAAATGGTTTTAAGTCAAAATTTATGACCTTCGCGTCTTTAAACAAAATTTTGGTTTTTAAAAAAAACCGCGGGGAAGCGACATTCAGTCAATACTCGCAAAACCCAAAAAAAAAAAAAAACCGGAAGGATGCGAACCCCATTCGATACTTCCAAAAACCCAAAATCGCAAGGAAGAGAACCCCATTTGATACTTGCAAATTTCAAAAATTGTGGAGAAGCAACAAACCAGTTGATATCCACAACCCAAATTTCAAAAATCGTGGAGAAGCAACAAACCAGTTGATATCCCCAACCCAAATTTCAAAAATCTTGGAGATGCAACATACCAGTTGCTATCCACAACCCAAATTTCAAATGGTTCGAGAAAACCTCAAATTTCAAAAATCGCGGAGAAACGACATCAAGTCAGTACCCGCAAAACCAAAAGTTTTGGGAAAAGCAAGGAAGCGACGCTTAGTCGATATTTGCACCCCAATTCGCAAGGAAGTGACATTCCATCGATACTCGCAAAACCTAACCCGCGAGGAAGTGACATTCCATCAATACTGGCAAAACAGAATGAGCAAGGAAGCGACATTCCATCGATACTTGCAAGACCATTCACTGGGGAGGCGACATTTAGTCGATACCTGCATTTTGAAAACCAAAAATCGGCTATAAACGCCAAAATCCGACTATAAATGCCAAAATTCGGCTATAAATGCCAAAAACAAAATTTTTTCGGCTATAAACGCCCAAAATCGGCTTTCATGCCAATAAAACAAAACTTGGTTTTCAAAAAAAAAAAAAAAAAGAAACTCGGCTATAAACACCAAAATCTGGCTATAAACGCCAAAACTCGGCTATAAACGCCAAATCCGGCTATAAATGCCAAAATTCGGCTATAAATGCCAAAAACAAAATTTTTCGGCTATAAACGCCAAAATCGGCTTTCATGCCATCTCAAAATCGGCTCTCATGCCACAAACAAAATTTTTGGCTCTCATGCCATCTCAAAATTCGGCTATAAATGCCAAAACAAAACAAAAAAAAAATCAGCTATAAACGCCAAAATCTGGCTATAAATGCCAAAATTCGGCTATAAATGCCAAGACAAACAAAACAAAATTCGGCTTCTATGCCATTCTAAAATTCGGCTTTCACGCCACCCAAAAATTCTGGCTCCCATGCCGCAAAACAAATTTTGGCTCTTACGCCACAAAATTAGGCTTTCTCGCCATCCAAATTTTGGTCTTCAAACCATAAAAAACAAGGCTTTCCGCCACAAAATTGGCTTTCATGCCCAAAACAAACCTTTGACAAAAGATTTTCACAAAATGACAACCTTTTGATCAAATCCTTAAACAAACATTCCCATCAAACTTTTGCTCAAAATTGTTTTCATCAAAAAATGATTTAAGTGAAAGGAAGGGGATACAAAATATAGTACCAAAATTGTTTATACATGGAGGTACCAAAAAAAAGAAAAAGGAAAAAGAGTTTGTTACAACTCAGGAGCTCAATCCTACATAGTCTTCAACCAAAGGTTCAACTCCTCAAGCAGACCCTTGGCCTTAACTTCCAAAATCTTTAGGCCACGCTCCTTCAAAATGTCCCAATAAAACGCGGCCGAATGCCGTGACCCATCTGCAGCACGAGGAAGTTCTTCCCAGAGGACCTGCCACTGCTCATGCTCCTGAGTCTTCCTCCAGACATTACCTTCAGCTTCCTCAACCTGGCGAATGAGAGTCCCCTCTTTGTCACGAGCCTCCACAATGGCGGTCCATTTGGCGGCAGCCTCTTCCTCTAAAAGATCAAGACGTTGCCTAGCCTCAACGACCTCCTTATCAAGGCCGTCCAAGTCTTGCTTCAGCCCCATGATGGATAACTCGGTAATGTTCTTCTCCCGAACGATCTGCCTCCGAGTCTTCATGACCTCAGTCAGCTCAGCTTTGACTTTGCTGGAAGGTTTTATGAACATCTCATCAAAGAAGTCACCATCTGGGAAACTCTTGGTCTCAGTCCATTTGTTCCCCAAGGAGATGATCTCCTCAACAAAATCATCGGCAGTTGCGATGTCCAGACCGACTTCTCTACTATCAGCGAGGATGTCCTGCACATGCTTGACCGTGCCAAAACCAGCTTCCAAATGACCTGAAGAAAGAGTCTCAACCCATGAGCTCAAGACAGTCTTCAACACCTTCCTTGCATACTGAAGGTGCGGTGCAGATGAGGATTCGCCATGCTCTGGTGCCCGACTGCCCACGTCATGCTCCATTGGAAGAGTAATCAATAAACTCTTTCCAACGAAACAAGCTGACTCATTGAAAGTGGAAAGAGCCCCTACTTCTGCATCAGCCGCAGGTATCCCCTGTTCTGGCTCTGAGGAAGACGGAGGAATCTCTCTTGCTGCTTCACAATCTGTCAAAAAAAAAAAAAAAGAAAAAGACAAAAAGGTATGAATATAATCTTGTCAAAAATATATCAAGATTATTATTGCAAGTATACCTGCTTCGACGACCGGCGAAGTACTCTCTGCCTCTTTGAGTTCATCCGAAGCATCGTCAAAAGTTGCATCCATAGATGGCTCGAAATCGTCGGAATCCTTTGGCAAGTCAGCTACATGTTAGCAAATGACAGCAAAAGAAGACAAAAAAGCAAAAGCCAAAACAAATCATACCAGGTGAAGGTTCTGGAACCACTCCAGAATCCCTGGGCTCTTCCTCAGATGCCACGACTGGATCCGTCATCACCTCATCGGCAGGAACCTCAGGTGTCACCAGGTCATCATCCTCTGCTAAACAAAAAAGCAGCGGATCAAAACAAAATCTTTCACAAAAAAGGGAAGGAAGAAACAAAAGGAAAGAAAGGGGATCATACCAGCTATCTCCTCTTCTCTGCTTCTCTTCTCCGGAGGCTCGTCAGCATCCTCAGACACCTCCTCTTGCCTCGGCGGGTTAATCTGCTAGACGATCCTGCCCCACTATCAACAACAGGCCTCTCACAAGAGTCCTCACTGGATGGTCTACTTTTCTCAGTAGACTCCATGGAAGCCTTCGTATGCTCTGCCTGTATCATAGCATCGATCTCGGCCTCCTCCTCCTCCAGCTGTCTCAGGACCTCACCAGGAATCCCCTGTGCAGCTCCTGATCTGATGATGTCCTGCCCGTTGAGAAAGCCTATCTTGTGCTTCTCTCCAGAAAGGAAGGCCAAAACTTCCTCCCGACGTACACCATCCGATTTGCCAAGACTCTTCCCAAGAGATTGCTTAGTATCGAGCTCTTTCTTGGAAAGCCCCCGGTACACTGAAAAGCTCTCCACGAACCACTTCGTGAAGCCAGCAGTCCGGAAGGTGGGCAGCTCAGGATAAGAAATCATGGCGGTAGTATCCTCGGCGCTATAAAAAGCCCATGCATTTCTCCCATCCTGCAGACCTCAAAAGTGCTTCACCATACTCGAAGGCGCTCCAACAACGCCTTGAGAGAAGTCAAGCTGCAATGCAAAACGCGAAGGGACATACGGTTGGATGTCGACGAAAAGATGTCTGCGGTACACCATCGTACCAACCCGTATGTTAAAGAGCCACCTCTTCTCCGCGTCCGTCAAAGCATAGTGTCTTCCCGACCCTGCCCTGGTCGAATCACGGGAGACACAAAAGTCAAAAGCCTTCTTCCGCAAACCCGGAGAAAGCTTCACTGAAGACTGCCCAATCTCGACGTCCCTAAATCGTCGAATCCTTAAACGGGCAGATAAAAGTGATTCGTGAACGGCTGTCCCTCTAGCCAAACGAATCATAAAGGGATCTTCGTCCTGTGCAACTCCCAAATAATGGAAGCTAGGACAGTGGTATACATACCACGAATAGAAGATGTGGGCAGAAAATACCCTGTTCATGGGGAGCCCAAGCCGAACTAGGAAAGCAGCAGCCTGCAGTTCGGTACATAAATAGGAGTAAAGAGCAGGTACCAAAGCCAGCCGCTCTCCAAACGCCATCTGACAAGCCGAAAAAATACAGTGCGGCCTGATGTGCGTCCCATCTCCTCTAGCAAAAATAGCCTCAACCAGCCAGTAAGTGAGGTAAACAGTGAGATCTCTCCGCAACGTAATGTCAGGACAAATGGCATCCGTGCTTGTGAAGAACTTCTTCAAATCTTCTCGCATAGCAGTGATCTTCTTCAAACTTGATGCTTTAGCCCTGACATCCTGGGCCATGACATCAGAAGAATCCCCGCTGTCAAAAAAGTTGGAGCTGCAACTTCTCCAACTACTGGATCTAACTTTCGAGCCCTCCTTCTCCTTCAAAAAATCATAGAAGGTAACGAGCTGAAAGTACACAAGCCTAAACTCCTCAGATTGCTCCTCAAGGACGCTGTCAATAGTCATAAACTCCTCATAGAGTTTGCCGAGGATAGGCAATCCGGTGATGGCGCTCAGCTCCTTCAAAGAAAAACCAATCTCACCATTCGTCACAATGAAGGTGTTGGTTTGTGGAAGGAATGACTCCAGCATGTCCATGAAAGCCTCATCGGAGAAAACGACGGTTTGCCGAAAAGCGCGAACCGCTTCAAAAATCTCGGCCTCCCGAAGAACAGCCTCACCAATCCTCAAGGTGTGATCAGTCCATGACTCCCAGCTCGAGTCAGCACTGAAACAGCCACGAAGTCGAAAAGGCTTCACCCAATTGCTGCCGTCACCCCGAAAAACGCCAAGGCCCACTGGTCTCAAATCAATCGATGGATGATCAGAACCTTGGTAGCCACTGGCTGGCATCAACACGTCCAGACGGACAGGTGGCTTCTCTGCAAAAACCGGAAGGTCCACTAACAAAAACCCCGGTCTTGATCACACTGGTCCTCTTCACCCAACTCGGAGGATCTTCCCTCTTAGGGCACGTGGGAGAAAGGCTCAGGATCGAGATGGTCCGATCAAAAGACGACCGGGTAGAAATAGTTCTCTCCTCACCATCTGCTGTGTAAGAGAACTGAAAACATCTCCTTTGGTATGTCAAGTCGTCGGGGACTGCATCACCGAAGAAGAAGGTAGGCTTGAGCACAACGCTCTGATCGTCCGTAACCCATGGACGGCTGCTTACCATGATCTTATAGAACTCCTTATCCTTGAGAGCGATCAATCGCTGTCTCATCTCATCACGATTGAGGGAATTGCATTCTTCCAAGTTTTTCTCCACAAACTGGACCTTCCCCCAAGCCTGCTGAACGGCAGCATTGGAAGATCTAGCAGACCGACGAGGCGCGTCAGTGACAGGACTTTTACCCTTGTTTGTTCTAGAAGAACTGCCTGCAAAAGATGGAAGAGAAAAGATCAATCAACATCAAAATGACAGAATTCTGCTACAAAAAATTCTAGCAAAATTTTGACATGGTTCCGGGGCAATTCCAACAAAAAGGAAAATACTCCGAAAAAGACAGGAAGCCTGAAGATGAGCTCAACATCGCTGCGAGCTCATAGTCAGTGGAGAATTCTCAAAGAAGGCTCGAACTCAACATCGCTGCGAGAACAAGCCAATTCATCAAACTTCCGTAAAATCTGGAAAAGAGCTCAACATTGCTGCGAGCTTCAGAATCCAAAAGTTGCAAACTTCCTCAAAATCCAGCAAGACCAAGAAAGAGCTCAACATCGCTGCGAGCTCAAAATCCCGATACTTGCAAAAGATTTTTCAGGTATGCATCATCATACTTCCAAATCTATTTACCAAAACTCATGCATCAAAAATATATCATCATGCATTAGATGTTAGGAAAACCTTGACCAAAGTTTGACCAATTCCAACCCAATTTGTTCAAAACCAATCAAACTTTGTCCAAGTCAAAAATCATGTTGGCTTGACCTAGAGACTCTAGCCTTCTATCTTGATGCATCAAACAAAAAAAAATGCATACATGGTGAAATTGCATAGCCTCATTTCATAGTGAGCTAATAAGGAAAAAGAAAAAGAAAGAGAGAAAAAAATCTCAGCAAAAAAAAAAAATTTATTTGGCCCACTGCCACGTGGCAGTACGGTCAGGTCCGTACGGACCTGTCCGTACAGCCAGAAAAAAAAAAACAACAGCAAAAAAAAAAAAAAAAAGAAAAAAAGAAGAGAAAAATGCTGAAAAAAAAAACAGAATCAGCATGAAAAAAAAAAGGGAAAGAAAAAAGAGAAGCACGAAAAAGAAAAACAAAGAAAAACGTGCATGAAAAGAAAAGAAAAGAAAAAAAAAAGAGAAGAAGAAAGAAAATAAAAGAAAAAGAAGAAAAAAATGATGAAGAAACTACTTCTACAATGGAGATTCTTGACGAGGAAGAAAACTTACTTGAAGCCATTGAACAAAACCAAATTCCGGTCCCCTAGCTCGCCACATACAGCTTGTTAGGTCACAAGACCAAAACCAAAAATCAAAATCCAAACCAAACCAAACCTTACCCCCCAACCTGCCACATACAGCTTGTTGGGTCACAAGGTCGAAACCAAAATCAAACCCCGACCCCCTAACCTGCCACATACAACTTGTTAGGTCACAAGGTCAAAAACCAAAATCCAAAACCCAAAATCCAAATACCCCATGTCATTTTCAAAACTTTGCCTTGAGATGGTACGTGATCCCTCTCACTATCATAAAATTCCCCCGGAAACTCAGAAGGCTATTCAAAAAAAAAAAAAAAAAAAAAGCTCAAGACACTTGGTCAAGTTGGAATCTCTCCTCCAAGTTTCTCTTCGAGGCACATCGACTCCAAAAAGCTACTTATCGTTGTACCTCGAGGGGGCATTTGTTGACACCAAAAAAGTCAATATGTCTCCTTAACATCAAGAAGCCTCCTGAAGCTGCATCCTGCTAAAAATAGGCAAGGCTACTTCAAGCATCAGATTTTGTCAGAATCAGACAGAAACTGAGAGATCCTTCAAGACAACTAAAAGAGGGGTACACCTGAGGTTTCGGGTCATTCCAACAACGTTTGGCCCAACTTCACCACTCCAACATCTAAACAAGCGCTCCCGGCGGCAACATCATCAAAGACACCAAAACTTTGATCAAAGCCTACGGATGACTCCAGAATGTCTCCAAAGGGCTCCATGCCAAATTTCAAGTCAAACCGACAACGTTTGACCCCCCATCAATGCTCGAGTAGCAAAATCAAGCCTCCCGGCGGCGGGAACCACCGAAGCCATCACTCATCAAACAAAATACATGAGTGGCTTCAACATGCTTCCAAAAGGCTGCACGTCAAATTTCAGGTCATTCCGACAACGTTTGACCAGGTTTCGATGCTCCGAGAGAAAATCAAGCCTACCTGCGGTGGAGCAACCCGGGACCATGACATCCAAAACGGAGCCCATGGAACGTCTCAAAATGACTCCAATAGGCTCCTCGTCAAATTTCAGGTCAATCGGACATCGTTTGACCACATATCAAAGCTCGGCATTTTCCCCGCAGCAAAATCAAGTGAAGCATCGATGGGACCCCAAACGGCTTCAAAACTCAAATAAAAGCCCATGTTGGTCCTATCCACTGCTCAAGAAGCTTCACCTCAATTTTCAGGTCATTCCGACATCGTTTGACCTAGTTTCGACGCTTGACGGAAAATCGGCTACAAAGTCTTCGGCTTTCCCGAAAAATAGGAAACTTTGTGCTCCGATTTCGCGAGGGTTCTCGTCAAGATTTCTCCAAGAAAATCAAGTCAATAATTGAGGAAAAATGTCAAGAAAAATGCAGAAGAAAAAAGGAACGAAAAAGACGAAAAAACTGCCGAAAACGACGCTCGACGACCAAACGGGCCGAAGCCCTATGGCCGCCGGCGACATTGGCCCAAGGTCGCCGGCGACCCTAGGTGCATGGTCGCCCGGCGACCCTGGAAATCCTGGTCGCCGGATTTTGCGCCAAATGGTCCGTTTTTCGATTCTTTTCGCGTTTCGGGTGTTCTGGCCTCTGTGACTTTCTGAAAATCCAATGTTTGGTGCTTCAAAACCACTGATCTTCGTCGACATCTCGGATCCGCCGTCAAAAGCATGAAATCATCACCGATCGCCTCAAGATCGCCAACCGGCTAACCAAGAAAGTGCACTTTCTGTCCGACCGATCGTGAAATCGACAAGACAGATGTCACCGGCCCACCAACGTCAATCAATGTCTGAAATTGCATCGTAATCCGACATCAAATAATGCGTGGATCCACCCGTGATGATCGCAAGAAGAATCTCAAAAGGCGCAGCACGGCCCGCGACTCTTCACATGCCTTGGCAACCACTTAATGTCGTTAATTGACCCATTAAAGCAGTCATTAACTCATTATTTTGGACGGCCCAATCAGAACCAAGCATTTGAGAGTTACAAATCCAAGCAATCATGGCATTAAACCCATGAAACTCCCATCATCATGAAGCATAAAGGTGATTAAATGCCCACTACCTTCATTGGCCAATCACAGGCCTTGAAAAAGGAGTTACAAAATCAACTTGTAACTCCTCATCAATTCTTTCATCATGGCCATCAATGCCAAAAAACACCTCATGGCTACCAAAAGCCTATAAAAGGAGGTCCATTCCAAGAAGAAAGCATGATGAAAAGGGATCCCAAGTACAAGCTCTGAAAAATCAGAAAATCCAAGAGAGAGACGAAGTCCTGCTACTTTGCTCCCGGAAGCACCACAAGGTGATCAACGTCCCTTGGGGGGCCACCCCCCCCAAGGTCACCTCCTTCTCCAACATGGCCTAAACGCGGCTTTTCAGCCCGTTTACTTGGTTTTTCATTGGATATAGGACCTTCTCTTGGTCCTTGTCCTTTAAAAAACTGAGGTTAGGAGCCAAGCCAAAGAATCAAAGCATCACATGTTCTCATTTGAAGGACGATGGCGAAGCCCATACATGACTTGCGACCGTCGATCTCAACGTGTCCCCACAATCTCCTGAGAAGTTAGATCTCTTTTCTTCCTTTTCTATTGTAGTTTGTATTTCTTAAAGAGACAAAAAGAAATCACAATTCTTGTCTTTCATATTTGATGAGTTTTGTAAAAACGCCTTTCACGGCAAAATCGCCTTTCACGGTAAACAAACAAAAACGCCTCTTACGGCATTCTAAAAACTTGTCTATTTTCTTAATATTTATGCAATTTGAAAAGTTAGAAAAAATGATTGATTTCCATTCCACTTGTGAAGGTGAATCTCCGGATCATCACTATTCCAAATTCCAAGTAGAAAGTAAATCTGGCATACCCGTACGAAAATGTTGATGCCCGAGATCTTCCCTCGTCCGCCGAGACCCAGGTCAGCCCCCGGGGTGCGGAGGGAGAGGACGGAAGATTCCTTTTTTTTCTTCGGGTCCATCAATCACCTTAAGTTGCACCCGTCCTATTTGTGAAGAAGAAGGATGGTTCTATGAGGATGTGTATAGATTTTAGACAACTCAATCAGGTCACAATCAAGAACAAATACCCTCTCCCGAGGATTGATGAATTGTTTGACCAGCTTCAGGGAGCTGAATATTTCTCAAAAATAGACTTGAGATCCGGATATCACTAGCTCAGAGTTCGAGATCAAGACATTCAGAAGACAGCATTCAGAACAAGATATGGCCACTACGAGTTTCTAGTAATGCCATTCGGGTTAACTAATGCTCCAGGAGTATTTATGGCCTTATTGAATAAGATATTTGCTCCATTTCTTGATCAGTTCATCGTTGTTTTCATAGATGACATGTTAGTATATTCTCGGTCTCGAGAAGATCACGAGCAGCATTTGAGGTCAGCGTTGCAGACTTTGAGAGATCATCAACTCTATGCCAAGTTGAGTAAGTGCGAATTTTGGCTTCAAGAAGTGATTTTCTTGGGTCACATCATCAGCAAGGAAGGTTTGGCAGTAGATCCAGGAAAAATTGAGGTAGTGGTCAAGTGGCAGAGACCCATGTCAGTAACAGAGATTTGTAGTTTCTTGGGTTTAGCAGGTTACTACCGGAGATTTGTGAAAAGATTTTCATCCATTGCTGCTCCATTAACTAGATTGACACGAAAAGATGTACCGTTCGTGTGGACTGACAAATGTGAAGCAAGTTTTCAGGAGTTAAAGAATAGGTTGACTACAGCTCCAGTGCTCACATTGCCTTCGGAGAATGGTAAATTTGTTATTTATACAGATGCCTCAAAAGTTGGATTGGGATGTCTACTTATGCAGGATGGGAAGGTAGTGGCTTATGGCTCTAGACAATTGAAAGAGCATGAGAAAAAGTATGTCACTCATGATTTGGAACTTGCAGCAGTGGTTATGGCATTGAAGATGTGGCGTCACTATCTTTACGGTGAGAAGTTTGAAATTCATTCAGACCAAAAAAGTCTCCAATATTTGTTTACCCAGCCTGAATTGAACATGAGACAGACCCGGTGGATGGAATACATGAAGGATTTTGATTTTCCAATCAAATATCATCCCGGGAAAGCCAATGTAGTGGCTGATGCATTGAGTCAAAGGACAACAACTAATGCATGCTTGAGGGCAGAATGGTCTTGGGCAGAAATTTTCCTCGATTTGGGAGTCTCTTTGCAGCCAATTGATGATAAGGTTATGTTAGCCAACATGTTTGTCTGGGAACCAGAGATCTTGAGCAGGATCAAAAGCAAGCAGTCAGAGGATCCAGAGTTAGCCCGAGTGATTGAGCAGATTGACAGCAGACCAAACTTCAGAATAGTGGAGGGTGTGTTGTACTTTCAAGATCGGTTATTTGTGCCAAATATAGAAGAACTGAAGAATGAGATCATGACAGAGGCACATCATTCCCGTTATACTATTCATCCGGGTAGTACAAAGATGTACCAGAACCTGCGTAATCATTATTGGTGGAATAATATGAAGAAGGAAGTAGCAGGATTTACAACGAGGTGCTTGGTGTGTCAACAAGTAAAGGCAGAACGGAAGCAGCCCCCAGGACTTTTAAAGCAGTTGGAAGTGCCCGACTGGAAATGGGAACACATAACGATGGATTTTATATCTGGGTTGCCATCGATGCATAACAAAGATAGTATCTGGGTGATAGTGGACAGGTTGACAAAGGTGTCACATTTCTTACCGATGAATATGAAGACACCTCGGGATGAGTTAGCTAGAATGTATATGGAGTAGGTCGTCACAATTCATGGTGTTCCCCTATCGATTGTATCAGACAGAGATCTTAGATTTTTGGGTAAATTATGGACTGAGCTTCAGGAAGCTCTGGGCACAATATTGAGTTTCACTACAGCGTATCATCCTCAGACCGACGGTCAAACTGAAAGGACTAATCAGACACTAGAGGATATGTTGCGAGCTTGCGTTCTCCAATTTGGGAAGGACTGGCAGAAAAGTCTCCCATTGTGCGAGTTTGCATATAATAATAGTTATCATTCCAGTATCGGCATGGCACCATTTGAGGCGTTGTATGGACGTCGATGCAGGACCCCAATTTGTTGGGAGGAGATAGGTGTCAGGAGTTTTCATGGTCCATCTATTGTTAGTGATACCAGTGAGAAAGTGAAGTAAATCCATGATCGGTTGAAAATTGCTAGGAGCCGGCAGAAGAGTTATGCAGACTTGAAGAGGAGAGATCTTCAATTCGAGATTGGTGATCATGTGTTTCTAAAGGTTTCACCAACGCGAGGAACATTGAGGTTTGGGCAGAAAGGGAAATTGTCTCGGAGATATATCGGTCCATTTGAGATCTTGGAGAGAATTGGAGAAGTTACTTACAGATTGGCCTTACCCGGAGCATTGTCAGTGGTGCATAATGTTTTTCATATTTCGATGTTGAAGAAGTATATCGCAGACCCATCTCACGTGTTGCAGTATGAGCCATTGGAATTACAGCCAGATGTTACTTATGTTGAGCGACCGACTCAGATCATCGACACGAAGGAGCAAGTTCTCAGGACTCGGACAATACATTGGGTGAAAGTCTAGTGGGAGCGCCATAGTCCTCGAGAAGCCACTTGGGAACTCCGGGACCAAGTGAAGAAGCTTTACCCGCATCTTCTTCCAGAGGTATGTTTGCATTTGGAGGACCAAATGTCCTAAGGGGGGGAGAATGTAAGATCCCGGTCCCGCTATAATATTTTATTATATTTTAATTAGAATATTATTATTATTTTAATTAAATGTATTATAGTTATTTAAGTGGGTAGGATTAATTGGGCCACACGATAGATTAGATGCTTGGATCGGTGAGTTGGGTTAATGGGTAGATGACCTGACCCGTAGTTTGACCCAATAACTTAAGCCCATAAGAGATCTCCTTTTTAACCTAATCCCTATTTTAAAGAACCTCACGTTCTTATCTTCCCTCTTTCGTCTGCAACTTCTCCCGGTCTTCTTCCTCCTTCAGCTTCTCAAACCATTCCAGCTTTAGGATCCAGCCATCAGAACCAAGATCAGAGGACACCACCGTTATTGGTTCAACTTTCTCATCTCAGATTGGTGTTGGGATTGTGATCGAGCGCCGTGGTAATCTCGGATTGGGTATTGGTTCGTTTTCTTTTTCAACCCCAGTAAAAGGCAAGTACTTAACCATAATCTGTGAATTTAATATATGTGTTTGTCATTGATTCCATTGTTGTGCATGTAGAAACCCTTTGGATGCCCTTTTTATGATGTTAATTGTTTTTACAATGTGATCGGAGATTTTGGGGACGACAGCACTTGTGTTTGGATTTCCTTTTTTTTTTTAGTGATTAAACCATCGGCTACTAATGTCTGGATTTCCAAAACCCTTTTTGTTCATCTTGTGTTGTTGGATATCAAAACCCTTTTTATCTTCTATAGACGATTTCAAGAAACCACAAAGTGAATTTGTAATAGGGACTATAACAGGGAACACATGGGACTGTCTGTGTTCTTTTTACCATGGAACCCAGGTGGGGCCACTCGATGGTAGATCCGATCCGTGGATCCGGCAGAGGACCCACGGGCGACCTTAGAGGAGGTGGACCCGTGAGGAGTGGGTCCCATTTGTCCCATCATCCATTGACTCTAAGGACCTGGGCGAAGTTGCAGGTTTAGAGATTTGTTTGGGCATCTTGCATAGCGGGACCCACTGGGGGATCCGATCATAAATCTTGCCCGATCCCATTGTCATGTATGGCTGGGCGACCCTGTTAGTGGAGACTAATCTTCGCTCTTGATCAGTATGACCCACTATCCGGTGTCCCAAGCTGTGGGCGTCGAACATTATTACAGGATTCATCTTTGTGAATAGTTAAGATCTGTAGCTATGGAATGGAAGGGATAAAGAACGATGATGTCATGGGATAAGGAGAATGGTGTGGAACCCAATGACTCATGATTGATAAAGTGAGATGACCTGATGGTATGTTGATGACCTCATATGTATGGGGGATAAAGAATTAAAGGAAGTTGACCTTGACTTGTTTTTAGGAGAAGGTGTTTTCTCATGTAATGAGATAACCTGTAGATTTTAGTTGGAATGGTATTTGGACAGTACTTGAACATTAGTTTTTGTTGAAAAAAAAAAAGAAAAAAGAAAGGGATGAGGAGTCCTATTACAACTGTTATGAGATCACTTAAGTTATGAATTTATTTTTATACTTTGTCTCCATTAGCTTTAGAAATTAGAAATAGAGGCCACATGTTTTTTTTAGAAATCCAAATCAAAACTCTTTGCTTATTTTATAACGAATTGAATTTGGAAAACATTTTGGATGGAGTCCTTGAGTTTTCTAAAATTGTAAATTAAGATTATTTGTATATTTATATTAATTGTTATCTTTGGTTTTAAATGTATCAAAATTATAATTTTGGACTTTATTAATCGAATCATTAGACCGAGTAAATACCGTCCGGGCTACTAACGTGGGGTTTAGTACTTCGTATAACCTCAGGAAAATCCTAGTAGATTCGAGTTCAACCCATCTCTATTGGAAAACCCTTAATTGGGTCTATGCACCACTGATGGAGAAGGGATGCGTTGATCTTTTATCTATTAGAAATTCCTGTGGTTGATGAGTATAAATCTTATGTTTGACCTTAGGATCGATTTGTATCTATGTCTTAACCTTCGCATGCATATATATGATGTGTATTCCGTTAGATGCATACCCTATTGTGTGTTATGGACTATAAAGTGGCTTGGCAAATTTTTTATGACGATTCGATTATGATATGGAATGTGGAAAAGCCAACACTTTACTTTGACTTAGGACTCTTGTGTCGGAGCTTTATTATTCAGGTCATTATGTTTATATATATTTATGTTTATGTTTATGTGGGTCATTTATGGACGACTGCAGATCGATATATGGACGGTTGATCACCGATGTGATCGGATCACTTATAATCCGCTATGAATGTGAACAGGTTATCCTAATATTTGTTTTATTTGATCGGTTTATGACCACCGACGTTGTGGACGGGCTTTCCCAATTTATTTAGGGCTGACCACCCGAAACAGGGACACTTGTCTTCGTGTGAATCATATTGCTCCATTTGCTTTATTTGGATTATTCTATTCGTTCTTTTGTCATCGTCATTGTCATTATCATTACTTCGATATGATCATACTTGTCTATATTTTCTCATTATCGTATTAAATTTCGAATTATGATTATGTTCTTGCTATTTACTTTGTAATAATTGGTGCATAGGTACCGAGCCCTACTTTACCCAGGAGACAGAGGAGGATCAAGCGTTTCAAACGTTTGAGCCAACTGACGAACCCGAGTGGGATGCCGGAGATGGCTTTGGAGCCGTCTGAGCCAGCAAACGAGAGAACGTCATCTTAGAAATTCTCTTTGAATAAACTTTCTTTTAGCATTGAGACCCTTTAGAAATTATTGAATTCATTCTGCAACTTTAATTATTAATGTTTATCTGATTTTTTATGTTGGGTTTCATTTATGAATCTTCAATACCAATTGAATAAAGCTTCCGTTGCATTTAATAAAATTCATTTTGACTCACCACAGGTTAAAAATTTTTGTGGGTCCACTTTTGGAAGCTTGTGTTGTATTAAACACAGGAAATTTGAATTTGTTTTTAATTTTTCACGTTTTCCCAATTCTTATTTTGGGGGACGTGACATAAGCTGAGCACAAAAACTTGTAGAAATCTGTACATAATTGAGTACAAAAACGTGCAGAAATCTGAACAGAAACATACAGAATTCTGAACTTAACTGAGTACAAAAACATGCAAAAATCTGAACATAATCTGAGTACAAAAACCCTTTAAAAAGAAAATCAAACCTTGAAAAAGAAACACAATTTAATTGCATGCATTCCAATATCTGTTTATTCACTCGCCTGTATGAAATGGGACCTCAAGATCCCTCCAAACACTCTAATACAACCAGCTGCAGTCCTATCAAAAATCCATGGAAGAACCCATTTCAAAAATCTACTAAAGCTTGGAAAACAATGAAGTTCTACAAAAGAGTTCTTGCATGAATGAAAAGAAGCTTCTTTTGATCCAATAAAACCAAGGTTGGGGAAGGAGAATCCATTGCTAACCTTTGAAAGCTCTAAAGAAAAAAGGAGCTTGGAGAAGAGATGAAACCCAGCTGAAATCTCACAAAAATGACATCAATGGATAGCTTGGAAGATGGGGAGAAGATTTGTATAATTTATTTTCCAATTTGAGTTTGTTTTCCACTCATGCAAGAGGAGAGAAGTTGAAATCGAAGAGAGAAAAAACTCTCTGGTTCAGCTACAGCTACAGGACCGTGCAAATGAAGAAGATGAAGACCCATTTGACCACTTTAAATGGGTATTTGTGGGGCCCATTTGGTCTAAAATTTGTGGGCTTTAAAACTTCTGTCTATGGGTCCCGAATGAAGTCGACGAAGAAGAGAAAAATGATCGTTGAAAAATCTAGTTTCCAAAAAGTATACTTTCCTCATGATTTTCAAATTTCAAAATTTATGCACAGATTTGGGGAAAAAGACGAATTTTGTCCCTTTTCTCGAAAAACACGATTTCTGGGTTTCAAATGCAAACGGAGCAAATACGAAAGTTGTTGGGATCAAAATAAAAAAATCAAAAATATTGAAATCCGTATTTTCAAAAATCAAATAAATCAAATTCCCATACTAACACGCGTCACACGGGCCACCCCGGGCCGGATCAAACCCGACTGAACGCACTCAAAATTCCCCAAAGCTATTCAAAATTCTAATCTAACTAAACCCCAAGCTAATCATCCTCTAATCCCGCTTAGAGACTAATCACGATTAAAACAATAATAAAATACACTAAACCTGGGTCGGGGCCTGACAGATTGCTTTGGGTTTTTTTTTTTTTTTGCCAACATGTAGCTTTTGTTTTCTTATTAGCTGACTTGCCAGAGGATTCTGGTGATTTCGAGCCATCCATGGATGCAGCATTTGACGATGCTTAAGATGAGCTCATAGAGGCAAAGAGTATTCCGCCGGTCGTCGAAGAAGGTATTTTGCAATATTAATCTTGATATTGATTTTTGACAAGATTGTATTCATACCTTTTTGTCTTTTCCTTGACAGATTGTGGAGCAGCAAGAGAAGTTCCTCCGTCTTCCTTAGAGCCAGAACAGGGGATACCTGCAGCCGATCCAGGAGTAGGGGCTTCTTCTACTTTCAACGAGTCAGCTTCTTCGATTGGAAATAGTTTATTGATTACTCTTCCAATGGGGCATGACATGGGCAGCCGGGCGCCGGAGCATGGCGAATCCTCATCTGAGCCGCACCTTTAGTATGCAAAGATGGTGTTGAAGACTGTTTTGAGCTCATGGGTTGAGACTCTCTCTTCGGGTCACTTGGAAGCTGGTTTTGGCATGATCAAGCATGTACAGGACATCATTGCTGATAGCGAAGAAGTCGGTCTGGACATTGCAAGTGCCAATGATTTTGTTGATGAAGTCATTGCTTTAGGGAACAAGTGAACTGAGACCAAGGGTTTCCCAGATGGTGACTTCTTTGATGAGATGTTTATGAAGCCTTCTAGCAAAGTCAAAGCTGAGTTGACTGAGATCTCGAAGACTCGGAAGCAGTTCGTTCGAGAGAGGAACGTTACCGAGTTGGCCATCATGGGGCTAAAGCAAGACCTAGACCGCCTCGATAAGGAGGTTGTCGAGGCTAGGCAGCGTCTTGAGCTTTTGGAGGAATAAGCTGCTACCAAATGGACCACCATTGTGGAGGCTCGTGACAAGGAGGGGACTCTCATTCGCCAAGTTGAGGAGGCTGAGAGTAATTTCTAGAGGAAGACTCAGAAATATGAGCAGTGGCAGGTTCTCTGGGAAGAACTTCCTCGTGCTGCAGATGGGTCGCGGCGTTCGGCCGCATTTTATGGGAACATTTTGAAGAAGCATGGCATGAAAACTTTGGAAGCTAAGGCCATGGGTCTACTTTAGGAGTTGAACCTTTGGTTGAAAACCATGTTGGATTGAGCTCCTGAGTTGTAACAAACTCCTTTTCTTCTTTTTTTTTTGGTACCTCCATGTATAAACATTTTTGGTACTATATTTTTTTTGTATCCCCTTCTTTTCACTTAAATCATTTTTTGATGAAAAAAAATTTGAGCAAAAGCTGATGGGAATGTTTGTTTGAGAACTTGATCAAAAGGTTGTCATTTTGTGAAAATCTTTTGTCAAAGGGTTGTTTTGGGCATGAAAGCCAATTTTTTGTGTCGAAAGCATGGTTTTTGATGGCTTGAAAACTGAATTTTAGAATGGCATAGAAGCCGAATTTTGTGGCGTAAGAGCAAAAATTTGTTTTGCGGCATGGGAGCCAAAAATTTTGTTTGTGGCAATGGAGCCAACATTTTTTTTTTTTTTTTTTTGTGGCATGAGAACCAAAGTTTTTGGTTTGTGGCATGGGAGCCAAAGCTTTTTTGTTTGTGGCATGGGAGCCGAAATTTTAAGATGGCGTGAAAGCCGAATTTTGTGATGGCATGAAAGCCTGAAATTTTGAATTAGCATGAAAGCCAGGTTTTGTTTGTTTGTGGCATGGAAGCCAAAGTTTTTTTCTTTTTTCAATTGGCATAAGAGCCGAAATTTTGAGATGGCATGAAAGCCGATTTTTTGAATTGGCATAAGAGTCAAGTTTTGAGATGGCATGAAAGCTGAATTTTGGAATGACATAGAAGCCAAGTTTTGTTTTGTTGTTGTTTGTATTGTTTTGGCATGGGAGCCAGATTTTTGAAAACCAAGTTTTGTTTTGTTGGCATGAAAGCCAGATTTTGGCGTTTATAGCCGAATTTTGGCCTTTATAGCCGATTTTGGCGTTTATAGCCGGATTTTGGCGTTTATAGCCGATTTTGGCGTTTATAGCCGGATTTTGGCGTTTTATAGCCGATTTTGGCGTTTATAGCCGGGTTTTGGTTTTCAAAATGTAGGTATCGACCAAATGTCACCTCCCCGTTGAATGGTCATGCAAGTATCGATGGAATGTTGCTTCCTTGCTCATTCGGTTTGCAAGTATCGATGGAATGTCACTTCCCCGCGGGCTGGGTTTGAGAGTATCGATGGAATGTCGATTCCTCGCGGATTGGGGTGCAAGTATCGACTAAGCGTCGCTTCCCTGATTTTCCCAAAAAATTTTACGTTTGTGGGTACTGACTTGGTGTCGTTTCCCCGCAATTTTTGAAATTTGAGGTTTTCTCGAACCACTTGAAATTTGGGTTGTGAATATCAACTGAAATGTTGCTTCTCCATGATTTTGAAATTTGAGGCTTTCTCGAACCATTTGCAATTTGGGCTGTGGAAATCAACTGGAATGTTGCTTCTCCACGATTTTGAAATTTGAGGTTTTGCAAGTATCGAATGGGGTTCGCTTCCTTGCGATCTTTGGGTTTTGGAAGTATTGAATGGGGTTCGTATCCTTCCGATTTTTGGGCTTTGCGAGTATCGACTAAGTGTCACTTCCCCGCGGTTTTTAAAAAACCATTTTTTTTGTTTAAAGACACGAGGGTCTTAAATTTTGACTTAAAACCATTTTGGTTGTAAAAGCCGAGGCAGACTAGGGTGGAAATTCCCGTGTCCTGGTTTTTGCTTCAAACCAAGAATTTTGGGTTCAAGGATCGAAAATTTTGGTCAAGTCTGGGATGAAGCTCCTAAACTTGGATTTTTTGGATTTTGATGATTTTTTAACAATGAAACGATGAAAGTAAGCATTGTTTTGAGAGTTTTTTTTTTTTTTTTTGGAAATTTCAACATAGAGATGAAAATTTCAAAGAGGATGGGTTCGACGAGCAAGTACCTGAAAATAGGCTTTGGCCATATTGGCATTGCTCTGACCCGTTTGAGGAGGTCTTCAAGGGTAGTACCTGTCGCGACCCCGGACCAGGTTTGGGGACCAATCCGGGATCGGGACTTATTGTGAAGTAAGAGACATAAAAAGATCATAGGTATATTTGAGACCCAAGCGTACACGGGTTAAATTAAAAACACACATCACCCGTGCACGTGATTTCCCACAGGTGTCCGCGGTGAGGATATCACAACAACATGAGTATTTTATATAATTGCGGAAGCGTGTAGCAAATCAAGCATGTAATTCATTTCCATGATAATAAGACTGATTTCATTTGTATAACAAGTATCAGAATGAGCAATGTTCTATAGCGTAACCCAAAGCACTGTTAAAGTTGAACATTTAACATTTAATTACAATCCCCAAAATTAGAGGCCAATAAAGGCCAATATAGACAAAATAATATCCACCAATTAACAATTAGTGACACCCCTAAAATGTTTCAAATCTCAGCAACCGGATGTTTAAATAACATCGTTGACAAGCCACTCAACTAGCTGTTGTGGTTCTCCGATCGCCTCCTCTGGCTCCTCCTCGGGATAACCGACAACGGGACCTGAGTACCAAAGCAAAGGGTCAGACACGACGGTCTGGAAGGTGGGTGAAAAGATATAAACATTCGGTATTAAAAGCATTTACCTCGGAAAACATTCAAACCTGTTTAAACAATGACTTTCAAGAAGTAAATGAATCATTTAACTGAAAACACATATGCAGGAATAAAACATATAAGCTAACCAAGGAAATCGGGAAACAAGCAAGATGGCATCCACAAGAAGCTAAATCCTCTATCACCGAAGTGACAAGAGTATCGGGTGTTGACCTCAGTCACCGAAGTGAGGAAGTGCAACCAATTTATATATACATATACAATAATATGGGACGGGACCATGGTAGCAAACCGGGCATTGGGAATCACGGTAGCGAACCGGATATTGAGAACCACGGGAGCGAGCCGGGTGTCGGGACGGGACCACAGTTAACAAACCGGGTATCGGGATCCAAACTACAGCTGGTGGGACATGAGGGGATCTCTAAGTCGGTAGATCAGACCGACAAGGTCATCCAAGCTTAGTGGTGCTGACTCATAGGTCAAATGCAAGAAATCAGGCATGTATATAACACTTACGATGAAATCGTATAAACGGGCGAAACGGGGTGCTCAAGGCACAAATATCATTTCAATATCGGGTCATGCACCTCGGGACTAGCACAATGCTACAAATACAGTTCAGTGTTTTTGGGATTGATAATTCATAACTCAAAAAATTTCGGGGATAGAAAGTGTACAATAGACTTTCAAAATATTGGGACAAGTGCCGGGGTTTAAAACATTTTCAAGGTGAATATGGATCCCGTATGTCCATTTAATAAACACTTGGTACTCTTTAAATTTGGAGACATTCCGAGTTCCTTATGCCCTTAGAAGTTTCCGGAACTTCAATGAATACTCGTGACATGGTCTCTTCCTCTAATGGATTTCAAACAATGGTTATAAGTCTTCTCATCATAATAGGAATGCTAACCGGCCTCTCTTAATCATATAAATGCTTTATTCTAGCTCCAACGTGCCCCAGTGAAACAGCACCCATCGCTCGAGCGGACATTACAGTTCGCTCGAGCGGAGGAGTCTTTGGAATGGTTTCTGGGAGGGTTCGCTCGAGCGGACCAGCCCCAGTTCAGGCTGGCTCGAGCGAACTACTAGTTCGCTCGAGCTAGCAACTCTCTGGATGGAATGCTGGGAACGTTCGCTCGAGCGGACCCATGTGCGCTCGAGCGAACTATTCTCTGGAATGGAACGAACTCCTTTTTGGGCAGTTCGCTCGAGCGAAGTGTCAAGTTCGCTCGAGCGAACTGTCCAGAACTGGGTTCGGGAACAGTTCTGCTACTTCCTTCTTCCCTTTTCTTACAACCCATTTGAGCCTCTTTTCTACAATAAAATGGGAGGCTCATGACTCCCTTCAATCATTGCCCAACATCATCAAATCCCCCATAAACAAACATCCAAATCTCCTCATCTCTACATTCAAACAATCACCAAGAGAAGGAATACACCCACATCACAAGAATCATTTAAGTCTTGTACAGGGGATAAATCAAAAGTTACAATCCACACTTTCAAGACAATAAATAAGCAAAAGTTAAAAATCATATTTCAAGACAATAAATGGGCTTACCAACCCTTTTTCAAAGGCATTAAAATCATATTGAATGCAAGTAAGCAACTCATTAATGGAAATAGCCAACTAATCATGTTTGTCATGAAAATCAATCAAAACTCAAAACATCCATTCAATCCACTTGCCTCAAGGTCTCTAAACAAGAAAATCAAGCTTCTAGACAACTCTTCCAAGCCAAGGATGCAATCTACACAAAAACCCCCAAATGCAAACCCTAGAATGGGTCAAACACAGAAACAAGAAGAGATAACTCTCAATAATGAAATGATGGAACGCGCTCCGAGGCGCCGTGGGGCGGCTACCGGGGTCGGCGGAACGTGGGAGTCCGTCGGGTCCGGCCCTTTCGCGCCCTGGCGGGCCTGAAGCGTGCATCAACATTTCTTTGTGTGGGTGTGCCAGATTTTCTATTTTACTTGGAATTGCAAGTGGTAATCCGGAGATCAACCTTCGCAAGTAAAAAGGAAATCAACTTCTTTCAAGTTTTCCATTGCACAAATATTTAAGAAAAGAGACATTTTCTTGGTTTGCCGTGAAAGGCGATTTTGTTTGGCATTTATAGCCGATTTTGGCGTTTATAGCCGATTTACAATTCTCATCAATAATGAAAGACAAGAGTTGTGATTTTTGTCTCTTTTAGAAAAATACAAACTACAATGAAAAACAAGAAAAGGAGGATCTAACTTCTCAGGAGATTGTGGGGGACTCGTTCAGATTGACGGTCGCAAGTCATGTATGGGCTTCGCCATCATCCATGCAGATGAGAACAGAGGACGCTCTTGATTCGCTTGGCTTGGCTATAACCTCAGGTTTTTAGAGGACAAAGACCAAGAGAAGGTCCTATGTCCAATAAAAAGCTAAGTAGACGGGCTGAAAAGCCACGTCTAAGCCATTGGAGGCAGCGGGAGAAGGCAAGGACCTTGGGGGGGGTGCCCCCCAAGGGACTTTTGTCACCTTGTAGTGGTGGCCGGTGCAGAACTTCAGCAGAGTTTTTCTCTCTTTTTCTTTATCTGGATTCTTTCCGCTCTCTTCCGATCCGATCTCTTTTTTTTCTGATCCGATCTCTTTTTTTCTGATCCTCTTTTTTTCTGATCCTGATTTCAATGGAATGCTCTCCTATTTATAGGCTTTTGGTAGCCATTTAGGAGAGTTTATGGGCTTTAATGGCTTTAATGGGAGGAGTTACAAGATTTATTTCTTTGATTTTGTAACTCCTTTTTCCTTGAATCTGATTGGCCGATGGAGATTAAGGGCTTTTAATCACCTTAATTACCATAATGGGAGGAGTTTCATGGGTTAAATGCCATGAATCAATTGACTTGTAACTCCCAAATGCTTGCTTCTGATTGGGCCGTCCAAAGAAATGAATTAATGACTGCAATAAAGCTAGTCAATTAACCACATTAATTGGTCGCCGAGCAGTCGAAGAGTCGCGGGCCGTACCGTGTCTTCTGGAATTCTTCTGGCGATGATCATCGATGGATCTTCATGCTGATCGACATCGGATGAACATGTAACTTCAGACAGTGATAGCTAAGAGCGGGCCGGTGACATCTGTCCTGTCGATTTTTCGATCGATCGGGCGGAAAGTACACTTTTTTGGTCGACCGGTTGGCGATCAATGTTGATTTTGATACTTTTGGAGGTTGACCCGTGATTTTGACGGATGTCGGCGGACATGAGTCAATTTCAAGCACTAAAAATCACATTTTCAGGAAACCACAGGGGCCAAAGTGCGCGAAACGCGAAAAAGGACGGAAAAACGGGTCACCGGCGAAAAATCCGGTGACCCGGACTTCCATGGTCGCCGGCGACCATGGGCCAGGGTCGCCGGCGACCCTGGGCCATGGTCGCAGGCTGCGACCCTGGGGGTTTTTCCCCTGTTTTTGGTCCGTTTTGTGGTCTTTTTCGTCGCCGTTTTCTTCTGTATTTTTCCTGAGATTTCTTCTCATTTATTGGCTTGATTTTCCTATAGAAAACCTGATGAGAATCCTTGCATTTTTAGAGTGCAAAGTTTCCAATTTTCCGGGAAAGCCGAAGACTTTGTCGCGTAGAGCTGCTGATTTTCCGCCAGAAGCTGAAACTTGGTCAAACGATGTCGGAATGACCTGAAATTTGAGGTGAAGCCTCCTGAGCAATAAATAAGACCAACCATAGGCTTTTGTTTGAGTTTTGAAGCCGTTTGGGGTCCCATCGATGCTTCACTTAATTTTGCTGCGGGGAAAATGCCAAGCTTTGATATGTGGCCAAACGATGTCCGATTGACCTGAAATTTGACGGGGAGCCTATTGGAAGCATGTTGAAGCCACTCATGCACTTGGTTTGATGAGCGAAGGCTTCGGTGGTTCCCGCCGCCGGGAGGCTTGATTTTGCTGCTCGAGCATTGATGGAGGGTCAAACGTTGTCGGTTTGACTTGAAATTTGGCATGGAGCCCTTTTGAGACATGCCGGAGTCATCTGTAAGCTCTGATCGAATTTTTGACGTCTCCGATGATGTCGCCGCCGAGAGCTCCCGTTTAGCTGTCGGAGAAGTGAAGTTAGGCCAAATGTTGTCGAAATGGCCCGAAACTTCATGTGTACTCTTCTCTTGGCTATCTTGAAGGATCTTGCAGTTTTTGTTTGATTCTGACAAGATTTGATTTTTTGGAGAAATTGCATTGCTTATTTATGGCAGGTTGCGACTTCATGCAGCTTTCTTGATGTTGAAGAGGCAAAGTGACATTTTTGGTGTCAACATGAAAAAGGAGCTCTCCCAAGACTTGAAGAACACAAATCTAAGAGATTAGGGAGGAAGTTTACTTGTAGGTTCTCCAAATAGACAAGGTGAGCTCAAAGAGGGTCTTGAGATGAGTAGATTCTTCTACAAATGGTATTAAAGAGAAGCTTGCAAGGAGGGGAAGAGGGTGGTGATCTCCATTTCTCAAAAGATGCAAGGTTGGTGGTGATTTGGCAATGGAGAAGCAAGGAGAGGAAGAAGAAAAGGGAAAACCCTAGGTTTGGCTCTTGTGCTGGAAAAAGAGAGAATGGAGGGGGAGGGTTCTCTATTTAAAGACAATGGGTGTGGGCTCCACCACTAACAAACTCTTTGGGCTGAAATCACTACTATCGGGATCTCGAACGAAATCGACGAAGAAGAGAAAAGTGATCACCGAAATATATAGTTTCCAAAAAGTATATGTTTCGCGGGTTTCGGGGATATCAAGTTTTGGGTACAGATTTCATGTAAAAAGACTGTTTTGCCCTCAATGCTAGAAAATCGGGTTTCGGACGGGTACGGGATCAACATGAAAGTTGTAGGGATTATCGGGACGAGTGAAATGGGGTAGGCATACAAGTCATCGGGATCTCGGGTAATTCCCAAATTAACGCGAAGCTATCAAAAGGGGACCCCCAAAGGGCCCCACTAAACACAAAGCAATAGAAATTCCCCAAAGCTATAACAGGAACTATACTAATCCCACTTAGTCAATTTCTACCAAACATGCTTAGCACTAACACGCGACTTAATTAGTACTAATCTGGAACACTCGTGTCGGGGTCTTACAGTACCGCTTCAAGAACTTGCCATTGATAGGCAGCATAAATCTGTCTCCTTCCATGTTTAGAAGAGCGTATGCGCCGTTGGAGAAGACATTGTTGATGAAGGGTCCCTCCCATTTTGGTTCGAATTTGCCTTTGGAATTGTGGGCAAAGACTATGGGTCTTTTTACTGCAAGAACCAAGTCGCCCTTTTTGTAGGCGTGTTGCCTGACCTTCTTGTCGAAAGATCCGGCCATGTGTGCTTGGTACAACTCAATGCTTTGTAGAGGTTCAAATCGTCTTTCATCGAGATTATCCAGCTCTTGGAGTGTCAATTTGACATTGCTTTCTTGCGTCATGTCATTTTGCAAAGATACCCTTAAGGAAGGAATTTGTACTTCCAAAGGGACAACAACTTCGCATCCATAGACCACGGAGAATGGTGTGCTATGGGTTGGTCCTCGAACGGTGGTTCGATAGGCCCACAAAGCTTCCGGTAGTTTGTCGCCCTAGTCTCTTTTATCACTAGAGACCATTTTCTTGAGAATTTTGCAGAGTGTCTTGTTGAAGGCTTCTGCTAGTCTGTTCGCTGCTGGATTATATAGAGTTGAAGGACAACTTTGGATTTTGTACTTGTCGCAAAACCTGTAGAATCTGTGATCCCGGAATTATGGTCCATTATCATGGACGAATCTTTTAGGTAAGCTGAAGCCACAAATAATATTGGTGCGCAAGAATTGAAGGACTGATGAGGTTTTCATTTCATTTAGCGCAAATGCTTCTGACCACTTGGAGAAATAATCCGTAGCGGCGAATATGAAGCAATGACCTTTGCTTGATGGGGGAGAGATAGGACCTATGATGTCCATACCCCAGGCTTCGAAAGGCCATGAGTTTCCTGTAGGATGTAGCCATTCTGGAGGCATGTGGACATAATCTCCATGAATTTGGCATTGTTGGCAGGGCATAGCAAATCGCATTGCGTCAGCTACCATGGTAGGCCAATAATAACCTAGTCTTTTTATTTGATCGTAGAGCTTAGGACCAGCCTGATGGGCTCCACAAAGATTAGCATGCACTTCTTTGAGAGTTTCTTCAGCCTCTTGTTGTGACAAGCAGCGTAGAAGTACTCCATTGAAGGATTTTCTGTAAAGTGCTTTTGAAGGAATATCCAAATGAAAGTTCGGTGCTCGTCTTTGAATGCTTACCCGCTCTTTTGGATCTTCAGGTGGGATTCCGAATATGATGTAATTAATGAACGGATCTCTCCAGTCGCCGATCAGAGGCTTGAAGACAGACGTCCGACTTCCAACCACTTGGTGGCATTCAGCAACTGCTTGGTGTATGTTAAGAGGAGGGAGAATCCTTCTTTGACACACTGTGATTTGCATGTTTTCCCCTTCTTGGATTGCCATAGATGCAGCGAGTCCAGCCAGGGCGTCTGCATGAATGTTTTCACCTCTGAGGATGTGGGTGATGTGACAGATGTTGAATTTTTGTCTGAGCGACCGCGCCTTGTTGTAATAAGGCAACAGATCAGGCTTCCTGACTTCAAATTTTTGATTCATTTGGTTGACGATCAGTTGAGAGTCTTCAAAAGCTTCCAGCATGGTGATGCCGGATTCGAGGGCGAGTTCCAATCCTACAATCACGGCTTGGTACTCAGCAGCATTGTTTGAACATGGTTCCAGCAGCGAGAAAGCGTGTGGAATCATGTATTTGTCGGGGCTGACAAAGAGGATGCCAATTCCCGATATCTGCTTTCCTTTTTCATTTATCCTGGTTGCGTCGTCAAAGTACATGTCCCAGGAAGCATTTGATAAGGAAGTTTCCACATTGTAGACAAATTCATCTGGGAGATCATCCCTGAGTGGAGAATCTTTAGGCAATGGGTGCTCTGCGGGAAAGTCTGCTAGAGCTTGGCCTTTGATTTTTTTTTGTGGTACATACCTAATATCAAACTGTGATAGAAGGATGGACCATTTTGTCAGTCGGGCATTGAGAGAACCTGCTTTTGTGACAAGGACTTTTAAGAGGTTGATCCTCGAAATCAGGTAGAATGTATTGGACAGCAAGTAGTGACGTAGCTTTTGTACGACAAACATCACTGCAAGGCATTCTTTTTCGACTCGGGAGTAGCGATGCTCTGCACCTACCAACATGCGGCTAAGGTAATATAGAGCAGCCTCTTTTCTGTTGTCGTTTTCTTGTGCGAGTAGAGCACCCAAAGAGTGGTCGAGAGCTCTTGTGTACAAGATGAATGGTTTTCCAATTGTGGGGGCAGCCAACACTAGAGGTTTGGTGAGGTATGCTTTGATGTCTTGAAATGCAGTTTCACATTCAGCATCCCAGACAAAGTTCACACCTTTCTTCATCAAGCGAGAGAATGGACAGCACTTCCCTGATAAATTGGAGATGAACCGTCGGATGTATGCCAATCTTCCTTGAAGCCCTTTTAGTTCTCTTAGGGTCTTTGGAGATGGCATTTCCAGGATAGCCTTGACTTTAGTGGGGTCAAGTTCTATTCCAGCTTTTCGTACTATTAATCCGATAAATTTACCCGATGAGACACCGAAGAAGCATTTTAGTGGATTCATCCACAATTTGTGTTTACGAAGTCGGAGGAAGACTTCTCGAAGATCGTCGAGATGGTCTTCTTTTCTTTTGCTTTTGATGGCGAGGTTGTCAACATAGCATTCGACCGTCTTGTGCTGCATATCTTGGAATATTTTCATCATAGCCCTCTGATATGTTGCACCTGCACTTTTCAGACCAAATGGCATGACAGTGTAGCAATACATGCCAAATGGAGACCGAAATGATGTATGCCTTTCATCTTCAGGATGCATCTTTATCTGATTGTAGCCAGAGAATCCATCCATGAATGTCATTCGCTCGAACCCACAGGTGTTGTCAATCATCACCACTGGTATGGGGAGCGGGAATTCATCTTTAGGGCATGCATTATTTAGGTCCCTGTAGTCGATACAGACCCTTATTTGCCCATTTTTCTTTGTCACAGGAACGATGTTGGCCAACCATTCAGGATGCTGTTCCTCGTGGATGAAGCCAACGTTTTTGAGGCACTTCTTGTTCAATTTCTTCCATCACGTCAGGATGGAATTTTCTTTGGCCTTGTTTGAGAAGCTTGATTTCTTTTTGCAAGTTGAGTTTGTGGACTGCTACTTTGGGATCTAAGCCATGCATTTCAGCATAAGACCATGCAAAGCAATCAACGAACTCACGAAGAAGAGAGATATACTCGGGTAACTCATCATCCTTTATATTCTTGCTTATGAATACAGGCCGTGGGTTATCATGTGTTCCCAAGTCTATCTTTTGAACAGGATCTTCTGTTGGAAGGTTTGAAGGTGGTTCCTCCACAATATTTTCGGAGGCTTCCATCTCAACAAGACCTTCTGGAGTGCTAGAGGCATTTTCAGACCGAGGCTCTGTTTCTGTCCATAGGTCTTCTTGATCATACTCTTCTTAAGACTCGCAATGAGATGGTCCCAATCACCTATTGGCACTGGGTTGAAGTAGGGTACTTCTTTTGGAGACGATGGTTCTTCTAGTTCAGAAAACCGCGCATCTGTGTCATCGGACAATCCTCCTCATTGTCAGAGAAATTATACCTATTAGAGGAACTTCTTGGATCCTTGACAGGTGACTCATCAAAGAGATATCCAAGGAGATCAATATCTTCATGGACACGAGATGTTGAGGCTTCGTCGGCGAAACGACTTTGCAGCCTTTGTATCAATTGTCTCATGGGAGTGGTAGGATCATATCCCAACCCGTATAAAGATTTGCCTTTATGAAGGTGGATTTTCCAATCTTCTGGTTGACTTTTGGTCAGGGTGGGGTCCAATGGTATGAGAATACCACGGCCACCTCCCAAACTAGTCAGATTCTGAGCGTCGTAGCCCATTTTCTTCATGATAGCTTGTGTCATTGGACTATACAGGGATAACTGAGGCATACCTTCATTTTGAAAAGGTTCAAGCATAGAATTTGGCGGAGATGCTCCTGATATGTGGAAGAAGATTGTTTCTTCTTCTGGCGAAGTTGCCGGGATAACAAAGGAAGTAGACGTAGGGTCTTCTATGTCAGCAAGTGTCTCCAATGGAGTGAGAAAAGACCGATCATGCTGAGTATCAGCATGGCTTGACACTGTGTCATCTTCTGGCTCTGAGTCCGAGTCTGTGTCATGCATGATAGACATAAGGGAAACAATGAACTTGCCCCGGCCTTTTGTTTTGTCTTCTTTGCTTTGGTGGTGATTACCAAAGGCTTTGATGTCTCAAGGGAGATTATGAAGGGTGCTTGACTGCTTACTTCGAGTTTGGTGGAAGGTTTGTTTTCTTCCGATGATTGCTGAGAAGCCTTGCCTTTATCTTTCTGTAGATTGTCGGCAAAGTGAATTGTTTCTTCCTCCTTTTCTTCTTTTCCATATTTTTACATTTGAGCATCTGTAAAATGGACGTCCTTGCCTTTGAAGGGCTTTTTGTCTGCAAACACTCGATGTATCAAGCCGTCGTTGTCAACGAACTTGATGCACTGATGTAGAGTTGAAGGGACGACACCATTCTGATGTATCCAGGGGCGTCCAAGGAGGATATTGTAGCATGAAGGGGTCCTTATTGCATACATAGTGACTTCAGAAATAAGGTCACCGATTTGCAATTTGAACCTGATTTTGCCGATAGGCCTTTGAGCGCTGCCATCATATCTGAAGATGGATACAGACGTGTGACTCAGCTTGCTAGGTGGGATGCCCAGCTATTCGAGTGCCGAAGTAGAGATGAGGTTGAGTGCAGAACCTAGATCAATCTGGACTCTATGTACTGGCATTTCTTTGACGTACGCTGTGAAGTACAAGGGTCGATTGTGCTTTGTCTCGCCTAGCAGGAGGTCATCCTTGTCAAAGGCGATTGTTGCACTTGCTGCTTTTTGAACCGAGAGGCATTCATTGCTTGATCCCTCAGTTTTCTTCTTTTCTCCCTTTGAGGAAGTACTTGATTTTTTGACCCTATAGTCCAGTTCAATTTGCAGGACTTGTGGGGCATGTTTGTCAACATCTGCATTCAGTCTTTGTAATTCTAAAATGAGACTATCACGAGTTTGTGGAGACATTCGTAATAAGTCAAGGATGTGCAGTCGTGCAGGTATGTGTTTAAAGTGCTCGATCAAGTCGTACTTGAAAGCCTCCTTCGGGCCTGCATTTTCATTATTATTGCCACTTGGGGCGTTTACAACTTGCTTTCCCTAAGGATTTACATAAGAAGAAGAAGGTTGGTTGTAATTTTTGTGGTAATCCCGGCCAGAACGGGTACCTCTACCAACTTCAAGAACTTCTAGAGAAGGGTCTTCTTTTGGAAGATCACTCTCGGGATCAAGGGGTTGATCCTTGTCATTTGCTGAACACGTCTTTGTAACTGTATTGTCATCTTCAGTGATCGCGTTGCACGGAGCATTTTCCGGGAACAAGTCCTGAACTGCATCCAGCAACTTTTCTTTATCAGTCTAGACATCGTCTATGAGATCGAGTATCTGGGACCAATCGACTGGGTTTTCATTGAAGAAGACTTCATTGGCAGGAGTTTCTTCAAGATGATCAATCGGGAGAGGCTTGAGTTCAGATGTCACAACTTCAGGAGACGGGGGCTGAGAAGATGCTATCTCAGTGGAAGTCACCTGAGAGGATGTAGCTCCGAAAGATATACTACTAGTTGGGGAGTACGTGTCTTCGGAGGCTTCAGAGGCACTTTCGTCCCGAGCTATCGCATTGCAGGTTATCCTGACAGGAGATGCCCCCAGTGTAGACTATTGGGAATCGGACTCATCCTTGGATGTGAGAGGATCATCGATCCAGTTGTTTTCTCCATTTTCAGGAGTCGAAGGCAGAAGTTCCTGTTGATTTTCAGGGACTTCTGGTTCTGGATCATGACGAAGATCATTGATGCGATCCTACTCCTGCTCTATGGCAAGATGTTGCAAAATTCTTGCATATTTTTCAAGATTAGGCATAGGAGCCAAATCTTCTTCGTCATTTGCTCCTTGTGGTTCACCATTATTGGGTTCCATTGAAGCATCTGTTGGTGCCAGGTCAACAACATTTTCAGCCTCTTGGTCTTCTTCATCATCGGACCAGGATCCTTACGGATGTAATGGGTTATACCAGATTACTGGCATAAGATGAGATTCGGGAATCCATTCCTCATCGGAGGGGTATTCTCCTGTTTCAAGGGATTCTTCCCACTCATCGATATCACTGGCAGTATCATTGGACTCGTATCCATCCATGGTGAATCCAACTACCTAGTTGCAGGAGTATGATGCCCCCTGCACAGTTTTATTTTGGTATTGAGATGGCATGTAATCATCAAGGGTGAATTTTCTTACCGCCTTTGAAGTTTTGGGAAGGAATTCTTTCGTCGCCCCTAGTGAAGCAGTGGAAGAGATTTCCGCCTTTTCAGGAACTTTTTGTTTTCGTTGAGACTTTGATTGCTGTTTAAGCTTGCGGAGTTGTCTCTTGGCTTGCCTTCACTGCTGAGCGGTTTTTGTCGCGACCCCGGACCGGGTTTAGGGTCCGATCCGAGATCGGGACTCATTAAGATAATAATAACAATTATGATAAGAGTATGTTTGGTGTCACAACGTACACGGGTTAATAAAAAACGCTCATTACCCGTGCACGTGATTTCCCACAGGAGTCCGCGGTGAGGATTTCACAACAACACTAAACATTTTGTATAATTGCGGAAGCGAATGGCAAATCATGCATATAAATCATTTCCATAAAACATAAGACTAATTGCATTTAAGTATCAAGTATCAGAATGAGCAATGTTCTAAAGCTTAACTCAAAAGTACTGTTAAAGTTTTAAACAAATATCTCTTAGTTACATTTCCCAAAATTAGAGGCCAACAAAGGCCAATATAAACAAAACAATATCCACCAAAATATAGTTTAAACATTTCCCCAAAATGTTTCGTATCTCTCAAGGCAACCGGATGTTTAGACAACATCATCGGCGCGCCACTCTACTAGCTGCTGCGGTTCTCCGACCGCCTCCTCATGCTCCTCCTCGGGAAAGTCAACATCGGGACCTGAGTACCAAAAGTGGGTCAAACACGACGGTTTGGCAGGCGGGTGAAAAGATACGATAATAAATGAAATTACCTTTGAAAGCATTTTAATCTGTATACATGATATTCTTCATGAAAAGATAATTCATTTAATCAAAAACATGCATGTACTGTAAAACAAGTAAAGGTACCAAGGAAACAAGAACAACAAGATGGCATCCACAAGAAGCTAAATCCTCTATCACCGAAGTGACAAGAGTCTATCGGGGTGTTGACCTCAGTCACCGAAGTGAAGAGGTGCAACAATATTTACATATACATAAGTAATAATACGGGACGGGACCACGGTAGCAAACCGGTATCGGGAACCACGGGAGCGAGCCTGGTATCGGGACGGGACCACGGTTAATAAACCGGGTATCGGGATCCAAACTGCAGCTGGCGGGACGGGTGGGGGAATCTCCAAATTAGTGGATCAGACTGACAAGGTTATCCAAGCTTAGTGGTGCCGACGCATAGGTCACAAGCGGGAAAACAAAAAAAATACGTATAACGAGACGGGGTGCTCATAAGTACAAAAGCATAACTGTATCGGTCGGGCATGTACGGGCTAGCAACAATGCTAAAAACATGAATTTCAATACTATCGGGCAAGTCTAGTCATAAAACACGAGATTTAAAATGTACAAGTGAAATTCGGTTCGCATTAAAGTATGAATGGATTTCTCATAATCTCCGGGCTAAGTGTTGAAAGTCCAGGATTTAAATCAATGTAAATAGGGTCCCGTATGTTAGGTTGATATACATTTGGTACTCTTTTAAGAATTGAAAACATTCCGGGGCCTTATACGCATTGACAAATTTAAAAGACCTTAACAGTATTGAGATGATGAGGTTTCTTGTACCATATGGTTCCTCCAAAAGAATTGATTCAGATTGGGGTTCGATCAGTTCATCGGTTGTCTGTTAGTCGGCCGAGGTGGGTGTGTCGGCTGGCCGACAGATGGCTGTCGGTCGACCGACGTTGAGGTCTCGGTCAGCCGACAGATGACTGACATAAATTTTGGCAAATTGCAGTTCTCTGGAAATGGAGCCGACAGTTCTGTCGGTTGCTATCGGTCGACCGACGTTGAGTTAACGGTCAACCGACAGCGGGCCTGCAGAACTTCTGACTGAATGCAGCTCACTGTTATTTGAGCCGACAGGTTGTCAGTGGGCTTTCGGTCGACCGACAGCTGACCGACAACAAACCGATGCTACACAGTTAGTGCCGTTTCAAGTCAGATTTTCTGCTGTCTTTCTTCCTTTATTCACATAGAACCTGGGCACACTTCTTCGTACACTTTGAGGGTTTCAAAACCTCATTCAAGCCCATTTAATCTTCCAATATAATCGTCCCGACCAACTCCTTTCCATCCACATGCAATCTCATCCATTCTTCCATCAAATCCTTCCATTCCATTCCCATTCAACCAAAAGAAATCCATTCCAATCATAACTTAAAATTTCAATCAAAAGGGCTATGGCATTTTCAATATGAATAAGAAAGGAATAGACTAACATTATGCATTTCCAAATCAATGTGAATAATAAAGAAACATGAATAGTGATAATGTGAAACATTAATGTATGAAATAGGAAAACCACATTTCTCATAAAACATGTAAATATCAAATCATCCACTTGCCTTAGGTCTTCTAAAAAACAAATCCAAGCTCTAAACCAATTTCCAGGCCTAGATCCAAGCTACAAGCAAAACCCCCAAAACAAAACCCTAAAATGGAAAAACCAAACCAAAACACAAGGAGAACCTCCAATAATAAAAAAAAAAACTTCTCAAAGGCTAGAAGAACACAAATCCAAAAGATTAAAAGGATCCCTTACTTGGAAGTTCTTCAAAAAGCAAGAGGTTGTTCAAAGGAAATCTTGAAAAGCTTGGTTTTCTTCAAAAATGGCATCAATGGATAGCTCTTGTGAAGAGGATGAAGATGGTAAAGTCCAATCTTGGTTTAACAATGGTTTAGTGGTGCTATGAGATGGAGAAAGCAAGAGAGAAATGGGGGGGCTGATGGCTGCTGGGATTCATCTCTTAGAATAGTGATTAGGGCAAGGAAGAAGAGATGAGAAGAAGGGTTCTCTTTATATATCAAAGGTGAAGTGGGTCCCACAACTTAAAGTACTAGTCGGGCTAAAAACATGCATTTCGGGGCCTCAAATAGATTCGACGAAGAAGGCAAAGTTGATCAACAAAATTTCTAGTTTCTAAAAATTATATATTTCGCAGGTTTCGGGGACATCAAATTTTGGTACAGATTTCATGTAAAAAGACTGTTTTGCCCTCCAAGCTAGGAAAAATCGAGTTTCGGGGTTCCGGACGGGCACGGGTTCAACATGAAAGTTGTAGGGATCGACGAGACGAGTAAAACATGACATGAACAAAATCACAAGAATCTCGAATAATCTCCAAAGTAAATTCAAGACTAATAAAAAGGAACCCCCAAAGGGTCCCACTAAGCACAAGACACTTAGAACTCCCAAAAAGCTATAAAATAGCTATTCTAATCCAAGCTAGTCAAATTCTAATCACCATGCTTAGCACTAACATGCAACTTAATTAGTACTAATCGAGTCACTCGGGTCGGGGTGTTACATCCTCCACCCCTTAGGGCATTTGGTCCTCCAAATGAAATATAAAACTCACATCGGGTAGGAGATGCGGATACTTCTTCTGCACTTGATCTCGCAATTCCCACGTTGCCTCTTCCGGTCCATGATTCTCCCAAAGTACTTTCATCCACTGAATAGTCCGTGTCCTCAACTCTTGTTCCTTTGTATCAATGATCTGAATGGGCTTCTCTACATAGGTGGCATCCTCTCTGATTTCTAACGGTTCATGCCGGAGCACATGTGAAGGGTCGGGGACATACTTCTTCAATATCGACACATGGAAGACATTGTGTACACCGGATAGCTCAGGTGGTAAGGCTAATCTATAAGCCACATCACCGATGTTGCTCATGATATCATACTGTCCAATGTATCTCCGTGACAACTTGCCTTTCTGCCCAAACCTCAATGTTCCTCTGGTCGGTGACACCTTCAAGAAAACCTTATCTCCTTCCTTGAACTGTAGATCCCTTCTGTGAGAGTCTGCATAGCTTTTCTATCTACTCTGGGCTACTTTCAAACATTCTTGGATTTGTCTCACTTTGTCACTAGTCTCACTTACTATAGTCGGTCCATGGAAACTGCGGGTGCCAACTTCTTCCCAACAAACAGGTGTCCTACACCTTCTGCCATACAAGGCCTCAAAAGGCGCCATCCCAATGCTAGAGTGGTAGCTATTGTTGTAAGCGAACTCGCACAACGGTAGAGTCTCATCCCACTGAGTCTTGAAATCCAATACACAAGCGCGGAGCATATCCTCGAGCGTCTGAATTGTCCTTTCTGACTGGCCATCTGTCTGAGGGTGATAAGTTGTGCTGCACTGTAGCTTTGTACCCATAGACTCAAATAGGGTCTTCCAAAACCTCGAGACGAATCTCCTGTCTCTATCGGATGTGATAGAAACTGGCTGTCCATGTCTACTGAAAACCTCATTGATAAACAACTCTGCCAGGGGTAACATATGTATCTTCTTTCCTGTCCTCATGGGGATAAAATGAGCTGACTTGGCGAGTCTATCCACTATAACCCATATTGCATCATTGCCTCTGCTAGTTCTTGGTAGTCCCGAAATAAAGTCCATAGTAATATGCTCCCATTTCCATTCCGGGATCTCTAATGGCTGCAACAACCCTGGAGGCTTCTGATGTTCTGCCTTTATCAATTGACAGGTCATATAGCGAGATACAAACGCTGCAATCTCTCTCTTCATATTGTTCCACCAAAATCTGCCCTTCAAGTTCTGATACATCTTCATGCTGCCCGGGTGCATGGAGTACTTGGTACTATGAGCTTCTGCCATAATGTCATTCCTCAAATCTTCGATGTTAGGCACACATAGGCGGTCTCGATAGTAAAGAACTCCGTCAACGATACGAAAATCAGGACGTTCTGCTATATGTTCTGCAATCTTGGCTAACTCTGGATCTTGCAACTGACTATCCTTGACCTTCTGGATGAACGAAGGCTCTGACACTGACATGTTAGCAATTATGACACCCTTCCTCAGTGGCTGTAGGTCTATCATCAACTCCTCAAATTGATCGAAAATACAAGTGCCACTTAGATTCGCCATGCCCACTGATTTTCTACTCAAAGCATCAGCAACTACATTCGCTTTCCCAGGGTGATACTTGACTGGAAAATCATAGTCCTTGATATATTCCATCCATCTCCTTTGTCTCATATTCAACTCCTTCTATGAAAACAGATACTGTAGGCTGCGGTGATCAGAATGGACCTCAAATTTCTCTCCATAGAGATAATGTCTCCACATTTTCAACGCGAAGACAACCGCTGCCAATTTAAGATCATGGGTTGCATAGTTCTTCTCGTAATCTTTCAACTGTCAGGACCCATATGCTACAACCTTTCCTTCTTGCATCAACACACAACCAAGTCCGATGTTCGAAGCATCAGTAAAAATGGTAAAACCGCCGCTTCCGGATGGCAAAGTAAGGACTGGTGCGGTGGTTAACCTCTTCTTCAGCTCTTGGAAACTGACTTCACACTGATCTGCCCACACATAGGGTACATTCTTCCTCGTTAACTTCGTCAACGGTGCTACAATCCACGAAAATCCTTGTACAAACCTCCTGTAATACCCTGCCAAGCCAAGAAAACTCCTGATTTCTGACACATTCTTCGGTCTTTCCCACTTCACTAATACCTCAATCTTAGACGGGTCTACTGACAAACCTTCCTTGGAGATAATGTGTCCCAAAAATGTGACTTGCTCTACCAAAATTCACACTTGTTGAGCTTCGCATACAACTGATTCTCCCTTAAAAGCTGCAATGCTATCCTCAGATGCTCTTCATGCTCTTCTTTGCTCTTGGAGTACACTAAAATATCATCAATGAACACCACTACAAATTGATCTAGGTACTGCGCATATATCTTGTTCATCAACGCCATGAACACTGCCGGTGCATTTGTCAGTCCAAATGGCATCACTAGGAACTCATAGTGGCCATATCTTGTCCAGAAAGCTATTTTCAACACATCTGATTCCCTAACTCTCAGCTGATGTTGATTGGATCTCAAATCAATCTTCGAGAAATACGAAGCACCTTGTAACTGATCAAACATTTCATCTATCCTTGGCAACTGATATTTGTTCTTAATGGTCACTTGATTCAACCTTCGGTAATCAATACACATCCTCATCAAACCATCCTTCTTCTTCTTGACAAACAAAACTGGAGCTCCCCACGGCGAAATACTATGTCTTACAAAACATTTGTCTAACAACTCTTGCAATTGTATCTTCAACTCTCCCAATTCCGCCGGAGCCATTCTATAAGGTGCAATTGAAATCGAAGCGGTCCCCGGTAACAACTCAATGGTGAAATCAATTTCTCTCATGGGTGGTAATCCTGGAATCTCCTCTGGAAATACATCCGGGAACTCCCAAACAATAGGGATTTCCTCCACCCTTTGGGACCGTTTATCCTCCATGATAAATGCCAAATAGGCTTCACATCCACTTCTCAAAAGTCTATCAGCTTTCAACGCTGAGACAAACCCTGCACGAGGATTCCTCCTCTCTCCCTGGAATAACACCCCTGCTGGTGTCTCGTCCAACTTGAATGTGAGGGTCTTATGGAAACAATCCATCGTGGCATGGTACCCAGCCTGCCAATCCATCCCTAGGATGACATCAAAATCCTTCATCTCCAACAGAATAAGATCTGCGGGTAACACAACTTCCCCTATCTGAACTGTACAACTAGGGTAATAGCTAGTACACACAACTTGTGTTCCTACTGGAGTAGCCACAGTCAAAATATATTCGAGTTCTCTACCATGCACATCAATCAATCTAGAAAACGCGTGGGATATAAAAGAGTGTGTGGAGCCAGGGTCAAGCAATATCTTAGCTTCTATCCCACTAACAAGAAGTGTACCTTCCACCACATTGCCCGTTGCCTCTGCATCAGCTCTGTTAACTGCATAAACTTGTCCTCGCTGCTGTGGCCTGATAGGAGCTTGCTGCTGCCTCCCTTGAGGGACATTTCTGTTCTGTTGTGGGGGACGCTGATTCTGCTGCTGTCCTTGCTGACGGGCTGGCTGCTGCTGTTGCTGAGGTCTATACTGTTACTGTGGTGCCTGTTGCTGAAGTGGCCTTGGCTGATTCTGCACAACCATCGCATTTTGTGGTGGTGCTGGACGCGGTGCTCCCTACTGTTGCTGATTCTGCCTATCAGGTCTGGGGCAATTCCTCATCTGGTGGTCCATGGAGCCACACCTGAAGCACGCTCCTGTGATGGTATGACACTGGGTACTCTCATGGCTCTTTCCACAGTGGATACCGACTAACTGAACATTCTGGTCTTGCCTCTGTCTCTTGTTCTGCTGGTTGTGCTGCTGTTGTGGTTGCCCCTGTCCCTTACCTTGAACCTTGAGGATCTTGTGATGAAAGTTCTCAAACTTGTAGGCTCTCTTGACAGCTTCCTCAAAGGTAAGAGGATGTACTACACCGGTGGCATCCCTCTCACTGATAGGGTGAAGTCCTTCTAGGAACTTGGCAATCTTCTTTTCCACCGTGTCCACCAACTCCGGAGCATATCGTGACAACTTCTCAAACTTGGTGAGGTACTCTAGCACTGTCATACTGCCTTGGACAAGCTGCTGGAACTCTATTGCTTTCTGCCTTTTGACATGGGCGGGCACATATTTGTCTCTAAATTGCCTCTTGAAGTTTGTCCAAGCTACTGCGTCCGCCATAGTCCTATATTCCTCCCTCACTGTCTTCCACCAAATGTCTCCCAAGCTAGTGAAAAGTGAAGCTGCAAGTTGTACTTTATCACCTCCGGTACATCTAAAGATTTCGAAGATATTCTCTGTATGCTCTAGCCAATCATCTGCAGTTAAGGGATCTTTTGTCCCTACAAAATCTTTCGGACCTCTCTTTCTGAACCTCTCAAACATTGCATTGGGGTCATGCTCTCTCTGATTGATGACAATCGCAGGTTGACGTTGAATAGGTTCAGGTCTTCTTTGTAATACCTCCAATAACTGCCTTTGCATCTCTGATAACTCTCTGCCATGATCCTCATCTTTCTTAAGCATTTGTTTTTGGAGTCTAGTCTAATTCTCATTTGCCTGACGCTGCTGGCCAAGCACAGTTTGCATCATCTGCTGAATCTGATTTGGCATAGTATTTTCAACTCTGTCTTCCACAATTGGTTCAGTAAAATCACTGTTGCTTGCTGTGGGACTGCCGTTTACCGGTCGCTTACGAGGTGGCATGATGCTACAAAACAAGTTGTTACCACATAGAAATCCAAAACAGGGTCACACATTGCTCACGAGATTCTATCTAACGAAAGATCTAACGAATCCTCGCCACGTCCATAGGATTTCTAGTTTCTTTTAATTGTCTGAAACACATCTCGCTCTGATACCAATCTGTCGCGACCCCGGACCAGGTTTAGGGTCCGATCCGGGATCGGGACTCATTAAGATAATAATAACAATTATGATAAGAGTATGTTTGGTGTCACAACGTACACGGGTTAATAAAAAACACTCATTACCCGTGCACGTGATTTCCCACAGGAGTCCGCGGTGAGGATTTCACAACAACATTAAACATTTTGTATAATTGCAGAAGCGTATGGCAAATCATGCATATAAATCATTTCCATAAAACATAAGACTGATTGCATTTAAGTATCAAGCATTAGAATGAGCAATGTTCTAAAGCTTAACCCAAAAGTACTGTTAAAGTTTTAAACAAATATCTCTTAGTTACATTTCCCAAAATTAGAGGCCAACAAAGGCCAATATAAACAAAACAATATCCACTAAAATATAGTTTAAACATTTCCCCAAAATGTTTCGAATCTCTCGAGGCAACGGGATGTTTAGACAACATCATCGGCGCGCCACTCTACTAGCTGTTGCGGTTCTCCGACCGCCTCCTCATGCTCCTCCTCGGGAAAGTCAACATCGGGACCTGAGTACCAAAAGTGGGTCAAACACTACGGTTTGGCAGGCGGGTGAAAAGATACGATAATAAATGAAATTACCTTTGAAAGCATTTAAATTTGTATACATGACAATCTTCATGAAAAGATAATTCATTTAATAAAAAACATGCATGTACTGTAAAACAAGTAAAAGTACCAAGGAAATAGGAACAACAAGATGGCATCCACAAGAAGCTAAATCCTCTATCACCGAAGTGACAAGAGTCTATTGGGGTGTTGACCTCAGTCACCGAAGTGAAGAGGTGCAACAATATTTACATATACATAAATAATAATACAGGACGGGACCACGGTAGCAAACCGGTATCGGGAACCACGGGAGCGAGCCGGGTATCGGGACGGGACCACGGTTAATAAACCGGGTATCGGGATCCAAACTGCAGCTGGCAGGACGGAAGGGGGAATCTCCAAATCAGTAGATCAGACTGACAAGGTTATCCAAGCTTAGTGGTGCCGACGCATGGGTCACAAGCGGGAAAACAAAACAAATACGTATAACGAGATGGGGTGCTCATAAGTACAAAAGCATAACTGTATCCGTCAGGCATGTACGGGCTAGCAACAATGCTAAAAACATGAATTTCAATACTATCGGGCAAGTCTAGTCATAAAACACGAGATTTAAAATGTACAAGTGAAATTCGGTTCGCATTAAAGTATGAATGGATTTCTCATAATCTCCGGGCTAAGTGTTGAAAGTCCAGGATTTAAATCAATGTAAATAGGGTCCCGTATGTTAGGTTGATATACATTCGGTACTCTTTTAAGAATTGAAAACATTCCGGGGCCTTATACGCATTGACAAATTCAAAAGACCTTAACAGTATTGAGATGATGAGGTTTCTTGTACCATATGGTTCCTCCAAAAGAATTGATTCAGATTGGGGTTCGATCTGTTCGTCGGTTGTCTGTTAGTCGGCCGAGGTGGGTGTGTCGGCTGGCCGACAGATGGCTGTCGGTCGACCGACGTTGAGGTCTCGGTCAGCCGACAGATGACTGACATAGATTTTGGCAAATTGCAGTTCTCTGAAAATGGAGCCGACAGTTCTGTCGATTGCTGTCGGTCGACCGACGTTGAGTTAACGGTCCACCGACAGCGGACCTGCAGAACTTCTGACTGAATGCAGCTCACTGTTATTTGAACCGACAGGTTGTCGGTTGGCTTTCGGTCGACCGACAGCTGACCGACAACAAACCGACGCTGCACAGTCAGTTCCGTTTCAAGTCAGATTTTCTGCTGTCTTTCTTCCCTTATTCACATACAACCTGGGCACACTTCTTTGTACACTTTGAGGGTTTCAAAACCTCATTCAAGCCCATTTAATCTACCAATATAATCGCCCCAACCAACTCCTTTCCATCCACATGCAATCTCATCCATTCTTCCATCAAATCCTTCCATTCCATTCCCATTCAACCAAAAGAAATCCATTCCAATCATAACTTAAAATTTCAATCAAAAGGGCTATGGCATTTTCAATATGAATAAGAAAGGAATAGACTAACATTATGCATTTCCAAATCAATGTGAATAATAAAGAAACATGAATAGTGATAATGTGAAACATCAATGTATGAAATAGGAAAACCACATTTCTCATAAAACATGTAAATATTAAATCATCCACTTGCCTTAGGTCTTCTAACAAGCAAATCCAAGCTCTAAACCAATTTCCAGGCCAAGATCCAAGCTACAAGCAAAACCCCCAAAACAAAACCCTAAAATGGCAAAACCAAACCAAAACACAAGGAGAACCTCCAATAATCAAAACAAAACTTCTCAAAGGCTAGGAGAACACAAATCCAAAAGATTACAAGGATCCCTTACTTGGAAGTTCTTCAAAAAGCAAGAGGTTGTTCAAAGGAAATCTTGAAAAGCTTGGTTTTCTTCAAAAATGGCATCAATGGATAGCTCTTGTGAAGAGGATGAAGATGGTAAAGTCCAATCTTAGTTTAGCAATGGTTTAGTGGTGCTATGAGATGGAGAAAGCAAGAAAGAAATGGAGGGGATGATGGCTGCTGGGATTCATCTCTTAGAATAGTGATTAGGGCAAGGAAGAAGAGAAGAGAAGAAGGGTTCTCTTTATATATCAAAGGTGAAGTGGGTCCCACAACTTAAAGTACTAGTCGGGCTCAAAAAATGCATTTCGGGGCCTCAAATGGATTCGAGGAAGAAGGCAAAGTTGATCAACAAAATTTCTAGTTTCCAAAAAGTATATATTTTCCGGGTTTTGGGGACATCAAATTTTGGGTACAGATTTCATGTAAAAAGACTGTTTTGCCCTCCAAGCTAGGAAAAATCGGGTTTCGGGGTTCCGGACGGGCACGGGTTCAACATGAAAGTTGTAGGGATCGACGAGACGAGTAAAACATGACATGAACAAAATCACAAGAATCTCGAATAATCTCCAAAGTAAATTCAAGACTAATAAAAAGGAACCCCCAAAGGGTCCCACTAAGCACAAGACACTTAGAACTCCCAAAAAGCTATAAAATAGCTATTCTAATCCAAGCTAGTCAAATTCTAATCACCATGCTTAGCACTAACACGCAACTTAATTAGTACTAATCGAGTCACTCGGGTCGGGGTCTTAAAGTTTTTGTTTTGACGATCTCCCAATTTTCATCTTCTAGGAGATCGGGATACACCCATATGGGTTATCCATCTGGTGTTGGATAGGGAACCAACTCTTGGGATGCTTGAGGCATTATTATCACCTTGAATGAAGTAGTGATCTTCTCCTTTGGTGACTTTTAAGTTTGCCCACATGACACCATGTTGACAGAGGCGGAGCCATAATTTTTGTCAAAGCTGAGGACTCCGTTTTTCCACATCTCATTGGTTTTGCCAACATCTCCCGGCCTTTTGGGATCAGGCAAAGTGAGTTTGCCATTTGCTAGGAGAGCCTCAAAGATTTCTTCAACATCTTCATTGAACGGATATTTCTTTTCTACACTGTTGACACCAAAAAAGTCAAGATTTTGTCAGATTTTGACATCAAGAAGCCTCGTGAAGCTGCATCCTGCTACAAAACAGGCAAAGTTACTTCAAGCATCAGATTTTGTCAGAATCAGACAGAAACTGAAAGATCGTTTAAGACAGCTAAAAGAGGGGTACACCTGAGGTTTCGAGCCATTCCGACATCGTTTGGCCTAACTCCACTGCTCTGATAGCTAAACAAGCGCTCCTGGTGGCAACATCATCAAAGACACCAAAACTTTGATCAGAGCCTACGAATGACTCCAAAATGTCTCCAAAGGGCTCCATGCCAAATTTTAAGTCAAACTGACAATATTTGACCCTCCATCAACGCTCGAGCAGTAAAATCAAGCCTCCCGGTGGCGAGAACCACCGAAGCCATCACTCATTAAACAAAATACATGAGTGGCTTCAACATGCTTCCAAAAGGCTGCACGTCGAATTTCAGGTCATTCCGACAACATTTGACCAGATTTCGACGCTCCGAAAGAAAATCAAGCCTACCCGCGGCGGAGCACCCCGGGACCATGACACCCAAAACGGAGCTAATGGTTTGTCTCAAAATGACTCCAATAGGCTCCCCGTCAAATTTCAAGTCAATCAGACATCATTTGACCACATATCAAAGCTCGGCATTTTCCCCGCAGCAAAATCAAGTCAAGCATTGACGGGACCCCAAACGGCTTCAAAACTCAAATAAAAGCCCATGGTTGGTCCTATCCACAGTTCAAGAAGCTTCACCTCAATTTTCAGGTCATTCCGACATCATTTGGCCTAGTTTCAACTGTTGACGGAAAATCGGCTACAAAGTCTTCGGCTTTCTCGAAAAATGGGAAACTTTGTGTTCCGGTTTTGCGCGGGTTTTCGTCAAGTTTTCTCCAATTAAATCAAGTAAATAATTGAGGAAAAATGTCAAGAAAAATACAGAAGAAAGAAGGAACAAAAAAGACGGAAAAACAGCCCAAAATGATGCTTGGCGACTAAACGGGCCAAAGCCCTATGGTCGCCGGCGACCCTGGGTGCATGGTCGCCAGCGACCCTGCAAATCCGGGTCGCTGGATTTTGCACCAAATGCCCCGTTTTTCAATCCTTTTCGCGTTTCAGGTATTCATGCCTCTGTGATTTTCTGAAAATCCAATGTTTGATGCTTGAAAATGACTGATCTTCACCGACATCTCGGATCCGCCGTCAAAAGCATGAAATCATCACCGATCGCTCCAAGATCGCCAACCGGCTGACCAAGAAAGTATACTTTCTATCCGACCGATCGTGAAATCGACAAGACAGATGTCACCGGCCCAAGGAGATCAACCAATGTCTGAAATTGCACTACAATCCGACATCAAACAATGTGTGGATCCACCTGTGATGATCACAAGAAGAATCTCAAAAGGCGCAGCGCGGCCCGCGACTCTTCACATGCCTTGGCGACCACTTAATGTCGTTAATTGACCCGTTTATGAAAACTCAATGCGGTCCTTAACTCATTATTTTGGACGGCCCAATCAGATTCAAGCATTTGGAAGTTACAAATCCAAGCAATCATGGCATTAAACCCATGAAACTCCCATCATCATGAAGATTAAAGGCGATTGAATGCCCACTACCCTTCATCGGCCAATCACAAGCCATGAAAAAGGAGTTACAAAATCAAATCATAAAAACTTGTAACTCCTCATCAATTCTCTCATCATGGCTATTAATGCCCATAATCACCTCCTGGCTATCAAAAGCTTATAAAAGAAGATCCATTTCCAAGAGAGAGACATCTATCGACGGATCGATCGACAAGTCGATACACACATCGACTTGAAATTCTGCACTTCTCCCGAAGAAATCCAGACGAAGTCCTGCTGCTCTGCTGCAAGAAACACCATAAGGTGATCAAAGTCCCTTGGGGGGCCACCCCCCCCCCCCCCAAGGTCCCCTCCTTCTACAATATGGCCTAAACGTGGCTTTTCAGCCCGTTTACTCGGTTTTTCATTGGATGTAGGACCTCCTCTTGGTCTTTGTCCTTTAAAAAACTGAAGTTAGGAGCCAAGCCAAAGAATCAAAGCATCAACCGTTCTCATTTGAAGGACGATGGCGAAGTCCATACATGGCTTGCAACCATCAATCTCAACGTGTCCCCACAATCTCCTGAGAAGTTAGATCCCTTTTCTTCCTTTTCTATTGTAGTTTGTATTTCTTAAAGAGACAAAAAGAAATCACAATTCTTGTCTTTCACATTTGATGAGTTTTTTAAAATCGCCTTTCACGGAAAAATCGCCTTTTGCGGCAAACAAACAAAAACGCCTCCTACGGCATTTTCAAAAAAACAAACTTGTCTCTTTTTTTAATATTTATGCAATTTGAAAAGTTAGAAAAAAGGATTGATTTCCTTTCTATTTGTGAAGGTGAGTCTCCGGATCATCACCATTTCAAATTCCAAGTAGAAAGTAAATCTGGCATACCCGTACAAAAATGTTGATACCCGCGTTTTCCCTCCTCCGCCGAGACCCAGGTCAGCCCCCGGGGTGCGGAAGGAGAGGACGGAAATTCCGAGGGTCCATCAAGTTGGCATACCCGGTGGGACCCGTTGACTTGAGAACGTGATGCTTTGATCCCTTGGCTCCTTTCTAGTTGGTGGCCTATGTTGCATTTTGCATCTAAAAAAAAAAAAAAAAACACATGAGATGGAATTTCAATTGTTCTTTCTCACTTCAAAAAAATCTGATGTCTTTTTCTTAAAAAATCAACTTTGAGAAATTTTGATCCTCTCCTCTTCGAATTTGATAGCTCACAGAAATGTTTGCAGCTATCATTCATATCGGGGATTGGGCCATTTTTTCTCTTTGATGAGTCCAATTGAGATTTCAAAAAAAAAAAAAACATATAATTTCAAAAAAAAATCTTCTCTCTTTTGAATTCAAATTCAAATAAACTTTGGTTATTCCCTTTCGGATTTAACGCTCGCAGAAATGTTGAGTTGTGGTTCGGATTGGAACACCACTTGTTCTCTTTGATGAGTTCATTAGAAACCCTTAAAAAAAAACACTAAGGTTGCACCAATTGCGCTCTTTGACTAAAGTGGATTTAAGAAAAGCCTTGTCCAGAGTGTGGAGACAGCTAGACTGTTCGAGGCAAAGGTCCTTCAAACGGGTTCATTAAGTAATCCTACCCTTACCTGGGGGCTGATCTGTCTACTAAGGTTTCATAAGATCGAATTGGAAACTTATGTGCACTTTTTTTTAAAAAAAAAACTTCCGTCACTTTTTGAGTTTAGAATTGAGAAATTTTGGTTCTTTCCCTTTCGGATTCAGCGCTCACAGAAATGTTGAGCCCTTGTTCGGATTGGAACACCATTTGCTCTCTTTGATGAATTCAATCTTAAACTTTCAAAAAAAAAAAAAAAAAAAAAACTTCCGTCACTTTTTGAGTTCAGAATTGAGAAATTTTGGTTCTTTCCCTTTCGGTTTCAGCGCTCGCAGAAATGTTGAGCCCTTGTTCGGATTGGAACACCATTTGCTCTCATTAATGAATTCAATCTTGACCTTTCAAAAAAAAAAAAAAAAACTTCCGTCACGTTTGGGCTTACATTTGAGAAATTCTGGTTCCTTTCCCTTTCGGATTCAGCGCTCGTAGAAATGTTGAGCCCTTGTTCGGATTGGAATACCAGTTGCTCTCCTTTATGAACCCAAATCTGACCTTTCAGAAAATCCCATCTCGTGTCCTTTCCAAGGATGCGATTTGCAACATTTGTGCCTAGCGGTGCTAGTATGCCCTTTTGGGTCTACTGTATTCGCGACCGACACATTTGTATCTCCAACCTTATATCATTTTACCTCTAGTGAGCCTTGCTTCTCGGTAAGTTGAATTAAGGTCTACAATTGTTTCTAGCAGTCACTGGAACGCTCACTCTAAGCCTACCATACTTGCATTTTAGAACAATTGTGTCATTTCTGGCTTTTTCCCTTCTTCATCTTCCTTGGGCTGGGCCATGTCTCCTCAAGTGATTTGAAAAGACAAAACCATAGTTGTTTTCCATTTATGATCACCATATTCTTGTGATTACTAATGGATTTGGTCTTGTTTCAGAAGTTTTCCAAAACTAATAATGGCAGCGTCATTGACCATCACTTTCGATGAGAACAAGTACCAACTTATGCTTCAAGATAAGCAAAACAAGCATAAGCGCCCCGCCAGTTGCCAAAGCATCATCTCCGTCGACAACTCTCCAAACATCGGGTCAACTTCAACTTCCCAGACCATTGTCTTTGGGTCACTAGGACCATTCCCACTCCCTGCAGAAGAAACCGTACCTGCCAAGAAGCAAAAAACTGCCCCGCAACGTGTCACTAATATGGCACCAAGGGCGAACACCAAGAAGCCTGAAGCCCGTGGCGCTCCCACGAAGCATTAACCCACAAGAAACCAAGTTTACCCCAAAACTTGGTCCCCGAGATCTTCACCAAAACCAAGGAGGTCCCGAACATCTGCAAAGCCAGCATACTTGGCCCCTCTCAAGGAGAATCGGTTCTACCCTCTCTCTTACATGAAAGAGGAGAAACCTACCCTCCGCCCAAAGAACGCCCAAAATCAAATCTTGCATCGTTAGGCCTCCGCAAAAACATGCTGAAGCCTGTACTCCTGCGAGTCGACCCTTCATCTCAACAGGGGCCGAGCTCACAAAATTCAAGTCTTCATTGCGACAGACAAAGGACCGCGTCCAGATTCTTTCCTTGCCCAGCTTTAAAGAAGACAAACTCGGCTGCTGCGCATGGGGGACTACATCCTTCATCGCCAGAGCCCAACCAGAGCTGACTGAAGCTCAAATTGCTCGTCGTATGTGTTGCCGTGCGGTATATTGACAAAAGAGACTTGAGAGGCAAAGAACCCAGCATTCTACTCTCCAAGTCTCTAACAAATGGGTTGAAAAAGAAAGACCCGACCAATTCGTTTTTGTCCATATGGTTGGCAAAACCAGAAAAAGCCAGAAGTCAGCAACCAAAATCAGTATTAGACGTCCAGTGACTCGCAGCGTCTCTCGTACTCGAACTCATCTAGGAAAATCCTCCACTCCTCCAAGCCAAGGACATCGGAGTAATCACTCCTCAGATTCTTCATCCAGAAGAATGAGCCCCAGCTCAGTCACCAGGACGATTTCTTCGTTCGAATCCCGAGGGATGAACGTCTTGGTTACAAGTTCTGAGCCGCCTCCACAGTATGATGACGTAACCACACGCATCCAGCAGTTGGAGCAAGGACAACAGAGAATTGAGGCTTTGATGGAAAACCTTATTCTCACTTTACAGCGTCCACCACCTAACAATGAAGGCCCTCTGAATCATGAAGATGACGAAGGCAATGCAGAAAACAATGAGTCACGCGCCCTTACAAAAAGGACGTGGACGATATCCTCGCAAAATCAAAAGAAGATGATACATTGAAGGAACATGGGATCAAGTCACCCTACCCTATATGGATGGACTCGGTTCCGTTCCCTGGAAAATTCAAACAACCTACTCTCCAGACATATACGGGGAAAGGTTCGGCCAGACAACATGTCATCCACTTCAAGATCCTGACGGGAGCTATTACGGATCAAGATGCCCTCAAGATTCGCCTCTTTTCAAGTACCCTAAAAAGTACAACCTTTGATTGGTACTCTACTCTGCCAGAGAACTCCATCCAGAACTGGGCTATGCTGGAGACACGCTTCCTGACCCACTTCCAAGGTGAGGACCATCCTGTTACTATGGCTCAACTCTGCAGCCTAAAACAGGGAGAGAATGAGTCAACATACGACTTCATTCACAAGTGGAAGGCAATGGCATACAAATGCTCAGATGTACTGCCACAAGTGTCGCTAGTCGACATCCGCCGTAATAATATTAGAGCAAAAATTCGCTCCATGATCATCGGCAACAAATCAAAGAACTTGGGAGAACTCCTCGAAGCTTCCATGGAAGCTGAAATGGTGATCAAAGACCTCAACAGTCAGAAATCATCAAAGAAAGAGCCGACTACTGTTACAACCTCAAAACCAAAGAAAAAGGAGGTTCTCAATGTGCAGACTAAGTCAGCTCCTCAGCAGCCAAAGAAAGCTGAAAACAAAGCTACAGGTAAAAGGCCTGAACTCTCCGACGCCTTCAAAGAACGTGTAGAGAAGAAATATCCGTTCGATGAAGATGTTGAAGAAATCTTTGAGGCTCTCCTAGCAAATGGAAAACTCACTTTGCCAGAGCCCAAAAGACCAGGGGATATTGGTAAAACCAATGATCCCCGATACTGTCCATACCATCAGCTGATCTCACATCCTCTCAATCAATGCTTTGTTGTGAGAGAGAAGATCAATGAGATGTGGAAAAACGGAGTCATAACTTTCGACAAAAACTACGGCTCCACTTCTGTTAACATGGTGTCATGTGGGCAAGTTTCAAAATCACCAAAGAAGAAGACCACTACTTCATTCAAGGTGATTAAAATGGCTCGAGCATCCCAAGAGTTGTTTCCCTATCCAACATCAGATGGACAACCCATATGGGTGCATCCCGATCTCCTAGATGATGAAAATTGGGAGATCGTTAAAACAAGACCAACCGCTCAGCAGCGAAGGCAAGCCAAGAGACAACTCTGCAAGCTCAAACAGCAGCAGAAGTCTCAACCAAAACAAGAAGTCCTTGAAAAGGCAGAAACCTCTTCCACTGCTTCACTAGAGGCGACGGAAGAATCCCTTCTCAAGGTGATTAAATGCCGACTACCCTTCATCGGCCAATCACAAAGCCATGAAAAAGGAGTTACAAAATCAAATCATAAAAACTTGTAACTCCTCATCAATTCTCTCATCATGGCTATTAATGCTCATAATCACCTCATGGCTATCAAAAGCTTATAAAAGAAGATCCATTTCCAAGAGAGAGACATCTATCGATGGATCGATCGACAAGTCGATATACACATCGACTTGAAATTCTGCACTTCTCCAGAAGAAATCCAGACGAAGTCCTGCTCCTCTGCTGCAAGAAACACCACAAGGTGATCAAAGTCCCTTGGTGGGCCACCCCCCAAGGTCCCCTCCTTCTACAACATGGCCTAAACGTGGCTTTTCAGCCCGTTTACTCGGTTTTTCATTGGCTATAGGACCTCCTCTTGGTCTTTGTCCTTTAAAAAACTGAAGTTAGGAGCCAAGCCGAAGAATCAAAGCATCAACCGTTCTCATTTGAAGGACGATGGCGAAGTCCATACATGGCTTGCGACCATCAATCTCAACGTGTCCCCACAATCTCCTAAGAAGTCCGATCCCTTTTCTTCCTTCTCTATTGTAGTTTTTATTTCTTAAAGAGACAAAAAGAAATCACAATTCTTGTCTTTCACATTTGATGAGTTTTGTAAAATCGCCTTTCACGGCAAAATCGCCTTTTGCGGCAAACAAACAAAAACGCCTCCTACGGCATTCTAAAAAAAACAAACTTGTCTCTTTTCTTAATATTTATGCAATTTTAAAAGTTAGAAAAAAGGATTGATTTCCTTTCTATTTGTAAAGGTGAATCTCCGGATCATCACCATTTCAAATTGCAAGTAGAAAGTAAATATGGCATACCCGTATAGAAATGTTGATACATGCGTTTTCCCTCCTTCGCCGAGACCCAGGTCAACCCCCGGGGTGCGGAAGGAGAGGACGGAAATTCCGAGGGTCCATCATACACGTTCTTTAAAGGCATCAGAGAGTTAGGGTCTTTTACCCGTAGCTTTGTTTTCAGCTTTCTTTGGCTGCTGAGAAGCTGACTTGGTCTCCACATTAAAAACCTCCTTTTTCTTTGGTTTTGAGGTTGTAATGGCAGTCGGCTCTTTCTTTGATGATTTCTGACTGTTGAGGTCTTTGATCACCATTTCAGCTTCCATGGAAGCTTCGAGGAGTTCTCCTAGGTTCTTTGATTTGTTGCCGATGATCATGGAGCGGATCCTTGCTCTCATGTTGTTACGGCAGAAGTCGACTAGCAACGCTTATGGCAGTACATCTGAGCATTTGTACGCCATTACCTTCCACTTGTGAATGAAGTCATATGTTGACTCATTCTCTCCCTGTTTTAGGCTGCAGAGCTAAGCCATAGTAATAGGATGGTCGTCACCTTGGAAGTGAGTAAGGAAGCGTGTCTCCAGCATCGCCCAGTTTTGGATGGAGCTCTTCGGAAGAGTGGAGTACCAATCAAAGGCCGTACCTTTTAGGGTACTTGCAAAGAGGCGAATCTTGAGGGCATCTTGATCCGCAATAGCTCCTGTCAGGATCTTGAAGTGGATGACATGCTGTCTGGCTGAACCTTTCCCCGTATATGTTTGGAGAGTAGGTTGTTTGAATTTTGCAGGGAATGGAACCGAGTCCATCCATAGAGGATAGGGTGGCTTGATCCCATGTTCCTTCAATGTATCCTCTTCTTTTACTTTTGTGAGGATATCGTCTACGTCTTTTTTTGATAAGGGCGCGTAACTCATTGTTTTCTACATTGCCCTTGTCATCTTGATGATTTGGAGGGGTTTCATTATTAGGTGGACGCTGTGAAGTGAGAAGGAGTTTTCCATCAGAACCTCAATTCTCTGTTGTCCTTGCTCTAACTTTTGGATGCGTGCGGTTACGCCATCCTGCGGTGGAGGCTACTCAGAACTTGTAGCCAAGACGTTCATCACTTGGGATTCGAACGAAGAAATCGTCCTGGTGACTGAGCTGGGGCTCATTCTTCTGGATGAAGAGTCCGAGGATGGTTACTCCGGTGTCCTTGGCTTGAAGGAGTGGAGGATTCTTCCGGATGTGTTCGTGTCCGGGAGACGTTGCGAGTTACCGGACGTTTGACACGGATTTTGGTTGCTGACTTCTGGCGTTTTCTGGTTTTGCCAACCATGTGGACAGCAATGACTTGGTCGGGTCTTTTTTTTTTCAACCCATTTGTTAGAGACATGGAGAGTAGAATGCTGGGTTCTTTGCTTCTTAAGTCTCTTTTGTCGATATGTCGCGCGGCGACACATACAACGAGCAATTTGAGCTTCAGTCAGCTCTGGCTGGGATCTGGCAATGAAGGATGTAGTCCCCCGTGCATAGCAACCAAGCTTATCTTCTTTGAAGCTGGGCATGGACAGGATCCGGATGCGGTCCTTATCCTGTTGCAATGAGGCTTTGAATTCTGTAAGTTGGGCCCTTGTTGAGATGAAGGGTCGACTCATAGGAGTGCAGGTTTCAGCAGGTTTTTGCGGAGGTCTAACAATGCAGGATTTGATTTTGGGCTTGTAGGAGCAAGCCGGCTCATGCTGGATTTCTTTGTTCTTTGGGCGGAGGATAGGTTTCTCCTCTTTCATGTAAGAGAGAGGGTAGAACTGGTTCTCCTTGAGAGGGGCCAGGTATGCTGGCTTTGTAGATGTTTGGGACCTCCGTTGTTTCAGTGAAGATCTCGGGGACCAGGTTCCGGGGTAAACCTGGTTTCTTGTAGGTTGAGGCTTCGTGGGAGCACCACGGGCTTCAGGCTTCTTTGTGTTCACCCTTGGTGCCATGTTAGTGACACGTTGTGGGGCGATCTTCTGCTTCTTCGCAGGTACAGTTTCTTCTGCGGGGAGTGGGAATGGTCCCAGCGACCCGAAGACGATGGTCCGAGGAGTTGAGGTTGACCCAGTGTTTTGAGAGTTGTCAAGGGAGATGACGCTTCGGCAACTGGCAGAGCGCTTATAAGTGCGCTTATTTTGCTTGTCTTGAAGCATATGCTGGTACTTGTTTTCATCGAAAGTGATTGTCAATGAAGCTACCATTGTTAGTTTTGGAAAACTTCTGTAAGAAGACCACATCCATTAGTAATCACAAGAATATGGTGATCATAAATGGAGAACAACTATGGTTTTGTCTTTTCAAATCGCTCAAGGGGAAATGGCCTAACCCAGGCAAGATGAAGAAGGCAAAAAGCCATAGAGGATACAATTGTTCTAAAATGCAAGTATGGTAGGCTCAGGATGAGCGTACCAGTGACTGCTAGAAGCAATTGTAGACCTTAATTCAAATTACGGAGAAGCAAGGCTCACTCGAGGTAAAATGATATAAGGTTGGAGATACAAATGTGTCGTTCGCGAATACAGTAGACCCGAATGGGCGTACTAGCACCGCTAGGCACAAATTTCGCAAATCACATTCCTAGAAAGGACACAAGATGGGATTTTTTGAAAGGTCAAATTTGGATTCATAAAGGAGAGCAAATGGTATTCCAATCCTATCAAGGGCTCAAACATTTCTGCGAGCGCTAAATCCGAAAAGGAAAGAACCAGAATTTCTCGAATGTAAGCCTAAACGTGTCGGAAGTTTTTTTTTTTTTTTTTTTTTTTTTTTAAAGTCAAGATTGAATTCATCAAAGAGAGCAAATGGTGTTCCAATCCGAACCACAGCTTAACATTTCTGCGAGCGTTAAATCCGAAAGGGAAAGAGCCAAGATTTCTCAATTCTGAACTCAAAAAGGACGTAAGTTTTTTTTTTTTTTTTTTTTTTGAGGTTTTAAGATTGAATTCATCAAAGAGAGCAAATGGTGTTCCAATCCGAACCACGGCTCAACATTTCTGCGAGCGTTAAATCCGAAAGGGAAAGAACCAGAATTTCTAGATTCTGAACTCAAAAGTGAAAATATTTTTTTTTAAAGGTTCACATAGGTTTCCAATTCTATCTTCTAAAACCTTAGTAGAAAGATCAATCCCCAGGTAAGGGTAGGATTACTTAATGAACCCGTTTGAAGGACCCTTGCCTCGAACAGTCTAGCTATCTCCACACTCTGGACAAGGCTTTTCCTAAATCCACTTTAGTCAAAGAGCGCAATTGGTGCAACCTTAGTGTTTTTTTTTTTTTTGAAAATTTTATTTTTTGAAAGGTTTCTAATGAACTCATCAAAAAGAACAAATGGTGTTTCAATCCGAACCACAACTCAACATTTCTGCGAGCGTTAAATCCGAAAGGGGATAACCAAAGTTTCTCAAATTTGAGTCCAAAAGAAAGAAGAGTAATAAAATTTTTTTGAAATTATATATATATATATTTTGAAAATCCCAATCGGACTCATCAAAGAGAAAAGATGACCCATTCCCCGATATGAACAATAGCTGCAAACATTTCCGTGAGCTATCATATTCGAAGAGGAGAGGATCAAAGTTTCTCAAAGTTGAATCTAAGAAAGTGAGATCATTTTTTTTTAAAGAATTTGAAATAAAGTTTTTGTTTTTTTGAAAACCCCTATCGGACTCATCAAAGAGAAAAGATGGCCTAATCTCCGATACGAACAATGACTACAAACATTTCTGTGAGCTATCAAAATTTCTCAAAATTGAATCCAAGAAAGAGAAATCAGATTTTTTTTTTTTGAAATGAGAAAGAATGACTAAAATCCCATCTCATGTTTTTTTTTTTAGATGCAAGATGCAACATAGGCCACCAACTAGAAAGGGGCCAAGGGATCGAAGCATCACGTTCTCAAGTGAACGGGTCCCACCGGGTGTGCCAACTTGATGGACCCTCGATTTCCGTCCTCTCCTTCGACCCCGGGGGCTGCCTGGGTCTCGGTAGAGTAGGAAATACGGGTATCAACTTTTTTGTACGGGTATGCCAGATTTACTATTCTACTTGGAATTTGGAATGGTGATGATCCGGAGATTCACCTTCACAAGTAGAAAGGAAATCTATCATTCTTTCTAACTTTTCAAATAGCATAAATATTCAAGAAAATAGACAAGTTTGTTTTGAATGCCATAAGAGGCTTTTTTTGTTTGTTTGCCATGAAAGGTGATTTTGCCTAAAGGGCGATTTACAAATCTCATCAAATATGAAAGACAAGAATTGCGATTTTTGTTTGTCTCTTTAAAAAATACAAAATACAATAAAAAAGAAAGAAAAGGGATCTAACTTCTCAAGAGATTGCGGGGACACGTTCAGATCGACGGTCGCAAGTCATGTATGGACTTCGCCATCGTCCTTCAAATGAGAACGCTTGATGCTTCGATTCTTCGGCTTAGCTCCAACCTCGGTTTTTTAGAGGATAAGAACCAATAGGAGGTCCTATATCCAATAAAAAACCAAGTAAACGGGCTGAAAAGCCGCGTTTAGGCCATGTTGTAGAAGAAATGGACCTTGGGGGGGCGGTCCCCCTAAGGGACTTTGATCACCTTGTAGTGTTTCTTGCGGCAGAGCAGCAGGACTTCATCAGGATTTCTTCGGGAGAATGCAAGTGTGCAAGTGTAGAATTTCAAGTCGATGTGTGTATCGATCTTGATGCCTCTCTCTTGGAAATGGACCTCCTTTTATAGGCTCTTGGTAGCCATGGGGTGGTTTATGGGCATTGATGGCCATGATGAGAGATTTGATGGCATTGATGCTTCATGATGGGAGGAGTTACAAGTTTTTATTTCTTGATTTTGTAACTCCTTTTTCTTGGCTTGTGATTGGTCGATCAAGGATAATGGGCATTAAATCGCCTTTAATCTCCATGATGAGGGGAGTTTCATGGTTTTAATGCCATAATTGCTTGGATTTGTAACTCCCATATGCTTCAAGTCGATGTGTGTATCGATCTTGATGCCTCTCTCTTGGAAATGGACCTCCTTTTATAGGCTCTTGGTAGCATGGGGTGGTTTATGGGCATTGATGGCCATGATGAGAGATTTGATGGCATTGATGCTTCATGATGGGAGGAGTTACAAGTTTTTATTTCTTGATTTTGTAACTCCTTTTTATTGGCTTGTGATTGGTCGATCAAGGATAATGGGCATTAAATCGCCTTTAATCTCCATGATGAGGGGAGTTTCATGGTTTTAATGCCATAATTGCTTGGATTTGTAACTCCCATATGCTTGAATCTGATTGGGCCGTCTAAAATAATGAGTTAATAACCGCGTTAAGTAGTCATAAATGGGCCAATTAACAGTATTAAGTGGTTATCGGAGCATGTGAAGAGTAGCGGGCCGCGTTGCGTCCTTTGGGATTCTTCTTGTGATCATCGCAGGTGGATCCACACATTGTTTGATGTCGGATTGCGATGCAATTTCAGACAATGATTGATGTTGGTGGGCTGGTGGCATCTGTCTTGTCGATTTCTCGATCGGTCGGACAGAAAGTGTACTTTCTTGGTCATCTGGTTGACGATCTTAGAGTGATCAGTAATGATTTCATGCTCTTGACGGCGGATCCGAGATGTCAGCGAAGATCAGTCATTTTCAAGCATCAAAAATTTGATTTTCAGAAAATCACAGAGGCAAGATCTCCTGAAACGAGAAGACGATCGGAAATCGGGCCATCCGGCGAAAATCAGGCAACCTGGATTTCCAAGGTCGCCGACGACCATGGGGTTTTTGCCCCTTCGGTTGCCGAATGTCTTTTTCGGTCGTTTTTCCTTCTTGTTCGTTCATTTTTTTCTTCTGTATTTTTCTTGAAATTTTTCCTCAATTATTGACTTGATTTTGTTGGAGAAAACTTGTCGAGAAGTCGCACAAAACCGGAGCACAAAGTTTTCCATTTTTCGGGAAAGCCGAAGTCTTTGTAGCTGATTTTCCATCAAGAGTTGAAACTAGGTCAAACGATGTCGGAATGAACTGAAAATTGAGGTGAAGCTTCTTGAGCAGTGGATAGGACTAACCATGGGCTTTTATCTGAGTTTTGAAGCCATTTGGGGTCCCGTCGATGCTTGCTTGATTTTGTTGCGGGGAAGATGTCGAGCTTTGATATGCGGTCAAACGATGTCCGATTGACCTGAAATTTAACAGGGAGCCTATTGGAGTCATTTTGAGATAACCCATTAGCTCTAATTTGGATGTCATGGTCCCGGGGTGCTCCGCCACCGGTAGGCTTTATTTTCTTTCTGAGCGTCAAAACCTGGTCAAACGTTGTCGGAATGACCTGAAGTTCGACGTGCAGCCCTTTGGAAGCATGTTGAGGCCACTCATGTATTTTGTTTGATGAGTGATGGCCTTGGTGGTTCTCGCTGCCTAAAGGCTTGATTTTTCTGCTCGAGCATTGATGGAGGGTCAAACGTTGTCGGTTTGACTTGAAATTTGACATGAAGCCCTTTGGAGGTATTTTGGAGTTATCCGTATGCTCTGATCGAAGTTTTGATGTCTTCGATGCTGTCGCCGCCAGGAGCTCTTGTTTAGCTGTCGGAGAAGTGAAGTTAGGCCAAATGATGTCGGAATGGCCCGAAACTTCATGTGTACCCTTCTTTTGGCTATTTTGAAGGATCTTGCAGTTTTTGTTTGATTATAACAAGATCTGATTCTTGAAGTATCTTTGCCTGTTTTGTAGCAGGATACAGCTTCATGTGGCTTCTTGATGTTGAGGAGACATAGTGACTTTTTTGGTGTCAACATGGTCCAGGCAAAAGCCTAATCTATAACATTTACACATTTGGGGATGTCCAGCACACGTGCTAAAGGTTAAGACGGATAAATTGAAATCGAAGTTGGAAATATGCACGTTTGTAGGTGTAAGAGCCCGACCCGAGTGTACACGATTAGTGCTAATTAAGTAACGTGTTAGTGCTAAGCGTGATGATTAGGATTTGACTAAGCTTGGATTAGAATAGCTCTTGATATAGCTTTGGGGAATTTTAAGTGTCTTGTGTTTAGTGGGACCCTTTGGGGGTTCCTTTTTTTGATAGTCTTGCGTTTACTTGGAGGATTCCTCAAGATTCATATAATTCTTGTCTTGATTCCGTTTTACTCATCTCGTCGATCCTTACAACTTTCATGTTAATCCCGTACCCGTCCGGAACCCGAAACCCGACTTTCCTAGCATTGAGGGCAAAACAGTCTTTTTAATTAAATCTGTACCCAAAATTTGATATCCCTGAAACCCGTAAAAATTATACTTTTTGGAAACTAGAGATTTCGGTGATCATTTTTCCCTTCTTCTTCGAACTCGTTTGAAGCACCGAAAGTCATGATTTCCGCCCAAAGAGATTTCCAATGGTGGAGCCCACACTCAACTTGTATATAAATGAACCCATCTTCTTCTTCTTCTCCCTTTTTCCAGCACAAGAGCCACCCAAACCTAGGGTTTCTTCCCCCTCCTTTTCTTCTTGCTTCTCCACTACCAAATCACCATCAAACTTGCACTAATAGCACAATGGAGGTCATCTTCTTCTTCCCCTCACTTAGAGCTTCTACTTGATATCATTTGGGAAAGAATCTACTCATCTCAAGACCCTCTTTGAGTCACTCTTTTCCATTTAGAGACCTTGCAAGTAAGTTTTCCTTTCCAATCTCTTTGATATGTATTCTCCTAACTATAGAGAAGCCCCATCTTCCTTATTGAGAGTTCCCTCTTCTTGTTCTTTGTCTTGACCATTTTTTTTAGGGTTTGCATTTGGGGGTTTTTGTTGTGCTTGTAGGTTTCTTGAGAGAGAGCTTGTTTAGAGCTTGGATTGTTTGTTAGAGACTCTAAGGCAAGTGGAATGAATTGATGTTTGAGTTTTGAATGGTTTTCATGACAAACATGATTGGTTTTGTTGTTTCCATTAATGATTTGTTTTACTTGCATTCAATGTGAAATAAATGCTTTTGGAAAGGTTGGTTAACTCATTCAATATCTTGGAAAGATAGTTTATAGCTCTTTGTTGTACCTCTTGTTTAAGACTAATGAATCATTGTGGTTGTGGATGTTCTCCTTCTCTTTTGGAATGATTGAATGTGGAGAAGGTGATGCTTGGGGGTTAAATGTTCAATGATGTTTTGATTGGAGTTAAGTGGTGTTTGAGAGGTTTGATGAGTGATTATTGGAGGCAAGGAGGCCCTTTCATTACAGTTGAAATGTGTATGAGAAAGGAGGAAGAAAGGCCTGAATGGCCAATCCTGGGCAGCAGATTTGACTGCCCGCTCGAGAGCTTGCTGGCCGCTCGAGCGTGCAGTCAATCTAACTGTAGACTCGGGCGACAGACAGTCTGCCCGCTCGAGCGGACATATGTTCACTCGAGCGGGTAGCATTGCTGCCTGGCTGGTTGCCTGCGCAGTCCAGATCCGCTCTAGAGCCCTTTGGTCTGCTCGAGCGCACCCCCCCTTGGGTCTAGTGTTGGAAGTAGGTGGGCCACGTGGATAGATTTTCAAAAATTTTGACCCACTTGACTCAGGGATCAAGTATCCATCAAGCCAAAAACCCAATCCTGGATCCATGTCCTCAATCTCAATCATCATGATCAATAAATAAAACCATCTAAAACATAGAACAGTAACCAACAAGCATCCATAAAGCCTACAACATGCAACGAAGCATATTATACCTTTGGAGCTCGGTTATTCTTTAATAGAGAAGTTCCGTCTTTCTTTGATGATGAAACTCTTTCACTTATCAAATAGGAAGCTCCAACACCTCTTAGCCTTCCATGCTATGACCCGAATCAGATCTCTCTTCTCAAGAAGATTTGTGGAATCTCTAAGAGAAAACCCAACTCGAAACTCCAAGGAACTAGAAGAGGAATAGAGGAGAAAGATGAGCAACTATTGCACACTTTAGGGCTGGACGTTTTTCTCCAATTAGATTGACGTCCAAGAGGGATTAATCCCCTTTTATAACCTTTCAATGCTCCTCTTTTCCTAATTGAAATAGAAGTCTCACTTCCACAACAATTAGTAAGTATACTATTACCACTATTTAGAAGTCCTACTCCAAATAGAAATAGTAACTTTCTAATTCTTTTCTTTCAGAGTTCAAGTAGGATTAGTATCTTTCTAATAGCTTGGGCTAGTGTGGGGACCACTAGGGATTTCATAGATAGCTGGCTCTAACTGGGACACCGCGACCCCACATCTCATGTGCAATCCGAGCCCACAGTTAATTGCAAATAACACCACTATATAAATGCAATTGCACTCCAATCTTAAGAATAAATTACAATGAAGACCCTAAACTTCCCAATTACCACAAGTAGGCCCCTCCATCAATATCCATGGATCAATTGGAATAAATCTGTCTCTCCCAATCTTAGTTCCACATCTTATTATCCTTGAGCCCCAATTAATCACTATGATCATCAGTACCATCCAATTAACTCTTAATCGAGATGGGTGCGCACTTACTAATGAAAAAACCATTAATTGGCACAAGGGGATAATAGAGATAAATTATATCTTCATCATTTAATGTTCCCACAGTCCTACTACCACATACCCAAGACACCGAGCTGTTGACCTACAGCTGGCCTCTCATGGACCCTTGGGTTTCCGTCCTCTCCTTCCGCACCCTGGGGGCTGCCTGGGTCTCGGCGGAGGAGGGAAAACGCGGGTGTCAACATTTTTGTACGGGTATGCCACATTTACTTTCTACTTGGAATTTGGAATGATGATGATCCGGAGATCCACCTTCACAAGTAGAAAAGAAATCAATCATTCTTTTTAACTTTTCAAATTGCATAAATATTAAGAAAAGAGACAAGTTTGTTTTTTGAAAATGCCATAGGAGGCGTTTTTTTGTTTGTTTACCGTGAAAGGCGATTTTGCCGTGAAAGGCGATTTTACAAAACTCATCAAATATAAAAGACAAGAATTGTGATTTCTTTTTGTCTCTTTAAAAAATACAAACTACAATAGAAAAGAAAGAAAAGGAATCTAACTTCTCAGGATATTGTGGGGACACATTCAGATCGACGGTCGCAAGTCATGTATAGACTTCGCCATCGTCCTTCAGATGAGAACGCTTGATGCTTCGATTCTTCGGCTTGGCTCCAACCATTGTTTTTTAAAGGATAAGGACCAAGAGAAGGTCCTATATCCGATGAAAAACCGAGTAAACGGGCTGAAAAGCCGCGTTTAGGCCATGTTGTAGAAGGAGAGGACCTTGGGGGGGTGGCCCCCCAAGGGACGTTGATCACCTTGTAGTGCTTCTGGGAGCAAAGCAGTAGGACTTCGTCTCTCTCTTGGATTTTCTGGATTTTCAGAGCTTGGAATTGCACTTGGGATTTTTTCTTATGATTCATTCTTCTTGGAATGGACCTCCTTTTATAGGCTTTTGGTAGCCATGAGGCATTGATGGTCATGATGAGAGAATTGATGAGGAGTTACAAGTTTTTATTCTTTGATTTTGTAACTCCTTTTTCTTGGCTTGTGATTGGCCGATGAAGGATAGTGGGCATTTAATCGCCTTTAATCTTCATGATGATGGGAGTTTCATGGGTTTTATGCCATGATTGATTGGATTTGTAACTCCCAAATGCTTGAATCTGAATGGGCCGTCCAAAATAATGAGTTAATGACCGCATTAAGTTGTCATAAACAGGTCAATTAACGACATTAAGTGGTCGGCAGGGCATGTGAAGAGTCGCGGGCCGCGCAGCGTCTTTTGAGATTCTTCTTGTGATCATCACAGGTGGATCCACACATTGTTTGATGTCGGATTGTGATGCAATTTCAGACATTGATTGATGTCGGTGGGCCGGTGACATCTGTCTCGTCGATTTCACGATCGGTCGGACAGAAAGTATACTTTCTTGGTCAGACGGTTGGCAATCTTGGAGCGATCGGTGATGATTTCATGCTTTTGAAGGCGGATCTGAGATGTCGGTGAAGATCAGTGGTTTTCAAGCATTAAACATTGGATCATCAGAAAATCATAGAGGCAGGAACACCCGAAACGCGAAAAGTATTTGAAAATGGGCCATTCGGCGAGAAATCCGGCGACCTGGATTTGCAGGGTCGCCGGCAACCATGCACCTAGGGTCGCCGGCGACCTTGGGCCACGGTCACCTGCGACCATAGGGCTTTGGCCCTTTTTGGTTGTCGAGCTTCGTTTTCGGCCGTTTTTCCATCTTTTTGTTTCCTTCTTTCTTCTGTATTTTTCTTGACATCTTTCCACAATTATTGACTTGATTTTCTTGGAGAAAACTTGACGAGTACCCGCGCAAAACTGGAGCGCAAAGTTTCCCATTTTTCGGGAAAGCCGAAGACTTTGTAGCCGATTTTCCGTCAAGAGTCGAAACTAGGTCAAACGATGTTGGAATGACCTGAAAATTGAGGTGAAGCTTCTTGAGCAGTGGATAGAACCAACCATGAGCTTTTATTTGAGTTTTGAAGCCGTTTGGGGTCCGTCGATGCTTGACTTGATTTTGCTGCGGGGAAAATGCCGAGCTTCGATATGTGGTCAAACGATGTCCGATTGATCTGAAATTTGACGGGGAGCCTATTGGAGTCATGTAGAGACGATCCATTAGCTCCACTTTGAATGTCATGGTCCTGGGGTGTTGCGCTGCTGGTAGGCTTGATTTTCTTTCGGAGCATCGAAACCTGGTCAAACGTTGTCGGAATGACCTGAAATTCGACGTACAACCTTTTGGAGGTATGTTGAAGCCACTCATGTACTTTGTTTGATGAGTGATGGCCTCGGTGGTTCCCGCCGCCGGGAGGCTTGATTTTACTGCTCAAGCGTTGATGGAGGGTCAAACGTTATCGGTTTGACTTGAAATTTGGCATGGGGCCCTTTGGAGACATTCTGGAGTCATCCATAGGCTCTGATCAAAGTTTTGGTGTCTTTGATGATGTCGCCGCCAGGAGCGCTTGTTTAGTTGTCGGAGAAGTGAAGTTAGGCCAAGCGATGTCGGAATGGCCCGAAACTTCAGGTGTACCCTTCTTTTGGCTGTCTTGAAGGATCTTTCAGTTTTTGTCTGATTCTGACAAGATTTGATGTTTGAAGTAGCTTTGCCTGTTTTGTAGCAGGATGCATCTTCACGAGGCTTTTTGATGTTGAGGAGACATAGTGACTTTTTTGGTGTCAACAAATGCCACCTCGAGGTACAGCAATGAGTAGCTTTTTGGAGTCGATGTGCCTTGAAGAGAAACTTGAAGGAGAGTTTCCAACTTGACCAAGAGTCTTGAGCATTTTTTTTTTTTTGAATGCCCTTTGAGTTTCCAGGGGAATTTTATGGTAGTGAGAGGGATCACGTACCATCTCAAGGCAAAGCTTTGAAAATGACATGGGGTATTTGGATTTTGGTTTTTGACCTTGTGACCTAACAAGCTATATGTGGCAGGTTAGGGGGTCGGGGTTTGATTTTTTAATTTTGACCTTGTGACCCAACAAGCTGTATGTGGCAGGTTGGGGGGTCAGATTTGGTTTTCTGGTTTTGGGTTGGTTTGGATTTTGATTTTGGTTTTGGTCTTTTGACCTAACAAGCTGTATGTGGCGAACTAGGGGACCGGAATTTGGTTTTGTGAAATGTCAATTTCAAGATTTTGGCTCAATTTGGTTCATGAGGTTGGATGGTTTGGTTTTTGGAAACTCATGAGGCTTTCTTTCCCTTTTTTTTTCTTTCCTTCTTCTTTCTTTATTTTTTTTTTATGTTTTTGAATGGTCCCATCAACTCAAAAGAGGCGTGGACACACATTTTTTTGCTCTTGGTAAGAGGAATATTTTGACTAAAAGCCACTTTTAGTGCCTAGGTGGTCAAACCTGGCTCTTGTGGGCTAACCCACGGGACCTTAGGCTTTGGGGATGGCCTAGATCTCATATGGTGTTATATTTGGAGAGAATATCTAAAAATATCTCTTTTGTGTAAAGAATATCTAAAAATATCCTTACTTGGAGAGAATCTCTCAATTTTCCTTCTTTTGTGGAAAGATTTTCTCAAAATATCTTTCTTTTGGGAAAGTAGCTAAATTTTAGCACTTACCTCTTTTCTTTTCTCCTTGTTTCCTCTTTTGGTTTGCTCTCTTCTATAAAAGCAAGAGGGTTGGGTCTTTTGCTCCATTGCTTTCTTTGTTTGCAAGAAATCTTCAAGAGTGCTCTCCAAGATAAGAAGTGCTTTTTCTTTTTCAAGGATCTCCAAGCTTGTCTTCTTCTTCTCCACCAATGGCTTCTAGTAAGTTTTCTTCCTCCACAAGAAACTCCATTGTAGAAGTAGCTTCTTTCTTTCTTTGCTCTCTTTCTCTTCTTCTCTTTTTTTTTGTTCTCTTTTCTTTTTCTTTTTTTTTCCCAAGCACGTTTTTTCTTTTTTTTTTCTTGCCTCGTTTTTTCTTTTTTGTTCTTTTTCTCACGGTTTTCCCTTTTTTTTTTTTTACCGTGTGTTTTTTTTTCTTTTTTTTTTTTCACCGTGTTTCCTTCTTTTTTTCCACAGTTTTTTTTTCTTTTCTTTTTTTTTTCTTTTTCTTTGTTTTTCACCGTGTGTTTTTTTTTTCTTTTTTTTTCACCGTGTTTCCTCCGTTTTTTTTCAGCGTTTTTTTTTTGTGTTTTCTTTTTCTGTTTTTTCCTTGGCTGTACGGACCTGGTCGTACTGCCGCGTGGCAGTGGGCCATGGCCTGTGGGCCAAATTTTTTTTTTCTTGGCTGAGATTTCTTCTCTCTCTTTTTCTTTTTCTTTTTCTCCTTTGTTTGCTCACCATGATAATGAGGATCATGCAATTTCAATATGTTCATGCATTTTTTTTTTGATGCATCAAGATAGAAGGCTAGAGTCTCTAGGTCAAGCCAACATGATTTTTGACTTAGACAAAGTTTGATTGGTTTTGACCAAATTGGGTTGGAATTGGTCAAACTTTGGTCAAGGTTTTCCTAGCTTCTAATGCATGATGACATGATGATATTCTTCGATGCATGATTTTTGGTAAATGGACTTGGAAGCATGATGATGCATACCTGAAAATCTTTTGCAAGTATTGGGATTTTGGAGCTCGCAGCGATGTTGAGCTTTTTCTCGGTCTTGCTGGATTTTGAGGAACTTTGAAATTTTTGGATTTTGAAGCTCGCGGCAATGTTGAGCTCTTTTCCAGATTTTGCAGAAATTTGATGAGATTGGCTCGTTCTCGCAGCGATGTTGAATTCGAACCTTCTTTGAGAATTCTCCACTGACTATGAGCTCGCAGCGATGTTGAGCTCATCTTCAGGCTTCCTGTCTTTCTCGGGGTATTTCCCTTTTCTTCGGAATTGCCCCGGAACCATGTCAGAATTTTGCTAGAATTTTTGTAGCAAAACTCTATCATTCTGATGATGATCGATCTTTTCTCTTCCATCTTTTGCAGGTAGTTCTTCCAGAACGAACAAGGGTAAAGGTCCCGTTCCTGACGCACCTCATCGGTCTGCCAGATCTTCTAATGCGGCCGTTCAGCAGGCTTAGGAGAAGGTCCAGTTTATTGAGAAGAACTTGGAAGAGGGCGATTCCCTCAATCGTGATGAGATGAGACAGTGATTGATCGCTCTCAAAGATGAGGAATTCTACAAGATCATGGTAAGCAGCCGTCCTTGGGTTACGGACGATCAGAGCGTTGTGCTCAATCCTACTTTTTTCTTTGATGATGCAGTCCCTGACGACTTGACATACCAAAGGAGATACTTTCAGTTCTCTTACACAGCAGATGGTGAGGAGAGAACTATTTCCACCCGGTCGACTTTCGATCAGACCATCTCGATCATGAGCCTTTCTCCCACGTGCCCTAAGAGGGAAGATCCTCCGAGCTGGGTGAAGAGGACCAGTGTGATCAACACCGGGGTTTTTGTTGGCAGCCCCTCCGGTTTTGCAGAGAAGTCGCCTGTCCGTATGGACATGTTGATGCCAGCCAGTGGCTACCAAGGTTCTGATCATCCATCGGTCGATTTGAGACCAGTGGGCCTTGGTATTTTTCGGGGTGACGGCAGCAATTGGGTGAAGCCTTTTCGACTTCATGGCCGTTTTAGTGCTGACTCGAGCTGGGAATCATGGACTGATCACACCCTAAAGATTGGTGAGGCCGTTCTGCAGGAGGCCGAGATTTTTGATGCGGTTCGTGCTTTTCGGCAAACCGTCGTTTTCTCCGATGAGGCTTTCATGACCATGCTGGAGTCATTCCTTCCACAAACCAACACCTTCATTATGACGAATGGTGAAATTGGTTTTTCTTTAAAGGAACTGAGCGCCATCACCGGATTGCCTATCCTCGGCAAACTCTATGAGGAGTTTATGCCTATCGACATCGTCCTTGAGGAGCAGTTTGAGGAGTTCAGGCTTGTATACTTTCAGCTCATCACCTTCTATGATTTTTTGAAGGAGAAGGAGGGCTCGAAAGTTAGGTGCAGCAGTTGGAAGAGTTGCAGCTCCAACTTTTTTGACAGCAGGGAGTCTTCTGATGGCATGGCCCAGGATGTTAGGGCTAAAGCATCAAGTTTGAAGAAGATCGCCGCCATGCGAGAAGATTTAAAGAAGTTCTTCGCAAGCACAGATGCCATTTGTTCCGACATTGCATTGCGGAGAGATCTCGCGATTTACCTCACTTATTGGCTGGGTGAGGCTGTTTTTGCTGGAGGAGATGGAACGCACATTAGGCCGCACTGTATTTTTCCGGCTTGTCAGATGGCGTTTGCAGAGCGGTTGGCTTTGGTACCTGCTCTTTACTCCTATTTGTGCACCGAACTGTAGGCTGCTGCTTTCCTGGTTCGGCTTGGGCTCCCTATGAACAGGGTATTTTCTGCCACATCTTCTATTCGTGGTATGTATACCACTGTCCTAGCTTCCATCAGTTGGGAGTTGCACAAGACGAAGATCCTTTTATGATTCGTTTGGCTAGAGGGACAGCCATTTCCGAATCGCTTTTGTCTGCCCGTTTGAGGATCCGACGATTTAGGGACGTCGAGATTGGGCAGTCTTCGGTGAAGCTTTCTCCGGGTTTGTGGAATAAGGTTTTTGACTTTGGTGTCTCCCGTGATTCGACCAGGGCAGGGTCGGGAAGACATTATGCTTTGACAAACGCGGAGAAGAGATGGCTATTCAATAACGGGTTGGTACGATGGTGTACCTCAGATATCTTTTCGTCGATATCCAACCGTATGTCCCTTCGTGTTTTGCATTGCAGCTTGGCTTCTCTCAAGGCGTTGTTGGAGCGCCTTCGAGCATGGTGAAGCGCTTTGGAGGTTTCCAGGATGGGAGGAATGCATGGGCTTTTTATAGCGCTGAGGACACTACCACCATGATTTCCTATCTTGAGCTGTCCACCTTCCGGACTGCTGGCTTCACGAAGTGGTTCGTGGAGAGCTTCTCAGTGTACCAGGGGCTTTCCAAGAAAGAGCTCGATGTTAAGCAGTCTTCTGGGAAGGGTCTTGGTAAATCGGATGGTGTCCGTCGGGAGGAAGTTTTGGCCTTCCTTTCTGGAGAAAAGCATAAGATATGCTTTCTCAATGGGCAGGACGTCATTAGATCAGGAGCTGCAGAAGGCATTCCTGGTGAGGTCTTGAGACAGCTGGAAGAGGAGGAGGCCGAGATCGATGCTATGATACAAGCAGAGCGTACGAAGGCTTCCATGGAGTGTACCGAGAAAAGTAGACCATCCAGTGAGGACTCTAGTGAGAGGCCTGATGTTGATAATGGGGCAGGATTGTCGAGCAGATTGACCCGCCGAGGCAAGAGGAGGAAAGGACAATGCCGTAACATGAGACGGCACGATAGTCCTTCTGATCTTGAAGTTCCCCTCACCATTGCCGAGGAGGTGTCTGAGGATTATGACGAGCCTCCAGAAGAGGAGCAAAGAAGAGAAGGCAGCCGGTATGATTCTCCTTCTTTCTTTTGTTTCTTCTTTTCTCTTGTAATAGATTTTTTTGTTTTGATCTGCTGTTTTCTTTCTTTTAGCAGAGGACGATGACCTGGTGATGCCCGAGGTTCTGGCCGATGAGGCGATGACGGATCTAGTCGTGGCATCTGAGGAAGAGCCCAGGGACTCTGAAGTGGTTCCAGAACTTTCACCTGGTATGATTGATTTGGCTTCTTTTTCTTATTTTTGTTTGTGCTGTCATTTGCTAACATGTAGCTTTTGTTTTTCATGGTAGCTGACTTACCAGAGGACTCTGATGATTTCGAGCCATCCATGGACGCAACCTTCGACGATGCTTCGGATGAGCTCAGAGAGGCAGCGAGTACTCCGCCAGTCGTCGAAGAAGGTATTTTGCAATACTAATCTTGATATCGATTTTTTTTACAAGATTATATTCATACCTTTTTGGCTTTTCCTTGGCAGACTGTGGAGCAGCAGGAGAAGTTCCTCCTTCTTCCTCATGGCCAGAACAGGGGATACCTGCGACTGATCCAGGAGTAGGGGCTTCTTCTTCCTTCAATGAGTCAGCTTCTTCTGTTGGAAAGAGTTTAATGATTACTCTTCCAATGGAGCGTGAAATGGGCAGTCGGGCGCCAGAGCATGGCGAATCCTCATCTGCGCCGCACCTTCAATATGCAAGGAAGGTGTTGAAGACTGTTTTGGGCTCATGGGTTGAGACTCTTTCTTCAGGTCACTTGGAAGCTGGCTTTAGCATGATCAAGCATGTATAGGACATTCTTGCTGATAGTGAAGAAGTCGGTCTGGACATCCCGAGCGCCAAAGATTTTGTTGATGAAATCATCACCTTGGGGAACAAATGGACAGAGACCAAGAGTTTCCCAGATGGTGACTTCTTTGATGAGATGTTTGTGAAGCCTTCCAGCAAAGTCAAAGCTAAGCTGACCGAGGTCACGAAGACTCGGAAGCAGTTCGTTCGGGAGAAGAACGTTACCGAGTTATCCATCATGGGGCTGAAGCAAGACTTGGACTGCCTTGATAAGGAGGTTGTCGAGGCTAGGCAGCGTCTTGAGCTTTTGGAGGAAGAAGCTGCTGCCAAATGGACCGCCATTGTGGAGCTCGTGACAAGGAGGGGACTCTCATTCGCGAGGTTGAGGAAGCTGAAGGTAATGTCCGGAGGAAGACTCAGGAGTATGAGCAGTGGTAAGTCCTCTGGGAAGAACTTCCTCGTGCTGCAGATGAGTTGCGGTGCTCGGCCGCATTTTATGGGAATATTTTGAAGAAGCGTGGCCTAAAAACTTTGGAAGTTAAGGCCAAGGGTCTGCTTGAGGAGTTGAACCTTTGGTTGAAGACCATGCTAGATTGAGCTCCTGAGTTATAACAAATTCTTTTTCTTCTCTTTTTTTTTTTGGTACCTCCATGTATAAACAATTTTGGTACTATATTTTTGGATCCCCTTCTTTTTACTTAAATCATTTTTTGATGAAAACAAATTTGAGTAAAAGCTGATGGGAATGTTTGTTTGAGAATTTGATCAAAAGGTTATCATTTTGTGAAAGTCTTTCGTCAAAGGGTTGTTTTGGGCATGAAAGCCAATTTTTGTGGCAAAAAGCCTAGTTTTTTGATGGCTTGAAAACCGAATTTTAATTGGCATGGAAGCCTACTTTTGTGGCGTAAGAGCCAAAATTTGTTTTACGGCGTGGGAGCCAAAAATTTTGAGATGGCATTAGAGCCACAATTTTTGAGATGGCATAAAAGCCAAATTTTGGAATGGCATAGAAGCCGAATTTTATTTTGTGGCATGGAAACCAAATTTATTTGTGGCATTAGAGCCAAAAATTTTGTTTGTGGCATGAGAGCCAAAGTTTTTTGGATGGCGTGAAAGCCAAAGTTTTTTGATGGCGTGAAAGCCGATTTTTGGAATGACATAGGAGCCGAATTTTAAGATGGCATGAAAGCCGATTTTGGAATGGCATAGGAGCCGAGTTTTGTTTTGTTGTTTGTTTTGTTTTGTTTTGTTTTGTTTTGTTTTGGCATGGGAGCCATATTTTTGAAAACCATGTTTTGTTTTATTGGCATGAAAGCCGATTTTGGTGTTTATAGCCGAATTTTGGAGTTTATAGCCGATTTTGGTGTTTATAGTCGGGTTTTGGCATTTATAGCCGATTTCGGTTTTCAAAATGCAGGTATCGACTAAATGTCGCCTCCCCGCTAAATGGTCTTGCAAATATCGATGGAATGTCGCTTCCTTGCTCATTCGGTTTGCGAGTATCGATGGAATGTTGCTTCCTCGCGGGTTGGATTTGTGAATATCGATGGAATGTCGCTTCCTCGCGGATTGGGGTACAAGTATCGACTAAGCGTCGCTTCCCTGCTTTTCCCAAAACTTTTGGTTTTGTGGGTATTGACTTGATATCGTTTCTCCGCGATTTTTGAAATTTGGGGTTTTTGTTTTTTTGAACCATTTGAAATTTGGTTTATGGATATCAATTGAAATATTGCGTCTCCACGATTTTGAAATTCGAGGTTTTACAAGTATCGAATAGGGTTCGCTTCCTTGCGATTTTTTGGTTTATGGAAGTATCGAATGGGCTTCGCATCCTTCCTGTTTTTGGATTTTGGAAGTATCGAATGGGGTTCGCATCCTTCCGGTTTTTTTGGGTTTTGCGAGTATCGACTAAGTGTCGTTTCCCCGCGGTTTCTAAAAAACCATTTTTTGTTTAAAGACACGAGGGTCATAAATTTTGACTTAAAACCATTTTGGTTGTAAAAGTCGAGGCGGACTAGGATGAAAATTTCTAAGTCCCGATTTTTGTTTTAAACCATGAATTTTGGGTTCAAGGATCGAAATTTTTGGTCAAGTTTGGGAAGAGGCTGGATTTTTGGATTTTGATTTTTTTTTTTTGAACAATGAAACGATGAAAGTAGGCATTGTTTTGAGAGAGTTTTTTTTTTTTTTTTTTTTTTTTTGAAAATTTCAAGATGAAAATTTCAAAAGGGAATGGGTTTGACGAGCAAGTACCTGGAAATATGCTTTGGCCGTGTAGATATCGCTCTGACCCGTTTGAGGAAGTCTTCAAGCTTAGTACCGCTTCAAGAACTTGCCGTTGATGGGCAGCATACATCTGTCTCCTTACATGTTTAGAAGAGCGTATGCACCTTTGGAGAAGACTTTGTCCATGACCAAGTCACCCTTTTTGTAGGCGCGTTGCCTGACCTTCTTGTCGAAAGATCCTGCCATGCGTGCTTGGTACAACTCAATGCTTTGTAGAGCTTCGAGTCGTCTTTCATCGAGATTATGCAGCTCTTGGAATCTCAATTTGACATTGCTTTCTTGCGTCATGTCATTTTACAGAGATACCCTTAAGGAAGGAATTTGTACTTCCAAAGGGACAACCGCTTCGCATCCATAAACCAAGGAGAATGGTGTACTATGGGTTGGTCCTCGAACGGTGGTTCGATAGGCCCACAAGGCTTCTGGTAGTTTGTCGCCCCAGTCTCTTTTGTGACTAGAGACCATTTTCTTGAGAATTTTGCAGAGTGTCTTGTTGAAGGCTTCTGTTAGTCCGTTCGCTGCTGGATTATATGGAGTCGATGGACAACTTTGGATTTTGTACTTGTCGCAGAACCTGTAGAATCTGTGATCCCGAAATTGTGGTTCGTTATCATAGACGAATCTTTTAGGTATGCCGAAGCGACAAATAATGTTGGTGCGCAAGAACTGAAGGATTGATGAAGTCTTCATTTCGCTGAGCGCAAATGCTTCCGACCACTTGGAGAAATAATCCGTAGCGGCGAAGATGAAGCGATGACCTTTGCTTGATGGGGGAGAAATAAGACCTATGATGTCCATACCCCAGGCTTCGAAAGGCCATGAGATTGCTGTTGGATGTAGCCATTCTGGAGGCATGTGGACATAATCTCCGTGAATCTGGCATTTTTGGCAGCGCTTGGCAAATTGTATTGCATCAGGTACCATGGTAGGCCAATAATAACCTAGCCTTTTTATCTGGTTGTAGAGCTTATGGCCAGCCTGATGGGCTCCACAAAGACCAGCATGTACTTCTTTGAGAGTTTCCTCAGCCTCTTGTTATGATAAGCAGCGTAGGAGTACTCCGTTAAAGGATTTTCTGTAAAGTGCTTTTGAAGGTATATCCAAATGAAAGTTTGGAGATCGTCTTTGGATACTTACTCGCTCTTTTGGATCTTCAGGTAGGATTCCGAACATGATGTAATCAATAAACGGATCTCTCCAGTCGCCGATCGGAGGTTTGAGGATGGACATCCGACTTCCAACCACTTGGTGGCATTCAGCAACTGCTTGGTGTGTGTTAAGAGGAGGGAGAATCCTTCTTTGACACACTGTGATTTGCATGTTTTCCCCTTCTTGGATCGCCATGGATGCAGCGAGTCCAGCCAGGGCATCTGCACGGATGTTTTCACCTCTGAGGATGTGGGTGATGTGACAGATGTTGAATTTTTGTCGAAGCGACTGCGCCTTATTGTAGTAAAGTAGAAGATCAGGCTTTTTGACTTCAAATTTCTGATTCATCTGGTTGACGATCAGTTGAGAATCTCCCAAAGCTTCCAGCATGGTGATGCCGGATTCGAGGGCGAGTTCCAATCCTACAATCAGGGCTTGGTACTCAGCTGCATTGTTTGAACATGGTTCTAGTAGCGAGAAGGTGTGGAATCATGTATTTACCGGGGCTGACAAAGAGGATGCCGATTCCCGATATTTGCTTTCCTTTTTCGTTTGTCCTGGTTGCATCGACAAAGTACATGTCCCAGGAAGCATTTAATAAGGAAGTTTCCACGTTGTAGACAAATTCGTCTGGAGATCATCCCTGAGTGGAGAATCTTTAGCCAATGGATGCTCTGTGAGGAAATCTGCTAGAGCTTGGCCTTTGATTGCTTTTTGTGGTACATACCTAATATCAAACTGTGGTAGAAGGATGGACCATTTTGTCAGTCGGGCATTGAGAGAACCTGCTTTTGTGACAAGGACCCTTAAGAGGTTGATCCTCGAAACCAGGTAGACTGTGTTGGACAGCAGGTAGTGACGCAGCTTTTGTACGGCAAACATCACCGCAAGGCATTCTTTTTCGACTGGGGAGTAGCGATGCTCTGCACCTACCAACATGCGGCTAAGGTAATATAGAGCAGCTTCTTTTCCGTCGTCGTTTTCTTGTGCGAGCCTAGCACCCAAAGAGTGGGCGAGAGCTCTTGTGTACAAGATAAATGGTTTTGCAGTTGTGGGGGCAGCTATCACTGGAGGTTTGGTGAGGTATGCTTTGATGTCTTGAAATGCATTTTCATATTCAGCATCCCAAACAAGGTCCATGCCTTTCTTCATCAAGCGAGAGAATGGACGACACTTCCCTGACAGATTAGAGATGAACCGTCGGATGTAGGCCAACCTTCCTTGAAGCCCTTTTAATTCTCTTAGGATTCATCCGCAATTTGTGTTTGTGAAGTCGGAGGAAGACTTCTCGAAGATCATTGAGATGATCTTCTTTTCTTCTACTTTTGATGGCGAGGTCGTCAACATAGCATTTGACCGTCTTGTGCTGCATATCTTGGAATATTTTCATCATAGCCCTCTGATATGTTGCACCTGCATTTTTTAGACTAAATGGCATGACAGTGTAGCAATACACGCCAAATGGAGTCCGAAATGATGTATGCCTTTCGTCGTCAGGATGCATCTTTCTCTGGTTGTAGCCAGAGAATCCATCCATGAATGTCATTCGCTCGAACCCATAGGTGTTGTCAATCATCACCTCTGGTATGGGGAGTGGGAATTCATCTTTAGGGCATGCATTATTCTGGTCTCTGTAGTTGATACAGACCCTTATCTTCCCATTTTTCTTTGTTACAGGGACGATGTTGGCTAACCATTCAGGATGCTGTTCCTCACGGATGAAGCCAGCGTTTTTGAGTTTCTAAACTTCTTGTTCAATTTTGTCCATCACGTCGAGATGGAATCTTCTTTTGCCTTGTTTGACAGGCTTGATTTCTTTTTGCAAGTTGACTTTGGGATCTAAGCCAGGCATTTCAGCATAAGTCCATGCAAAGCAATCAATGAACTCACGAAGAAAAGTGATATACTCGGGTAACTCATCATCCTTTATATTCTTGCTTATGAATGCAAGACGTGGGTTATCGGGTGTTCCCAAGTCTATCTTTTGTATAGGATCTTCTGTCGGAAGGTTTGAAGGTGGTTCCTCCACAATATTTTCGGAGGCTTCCAAGTCAACAAGACCTTCTGGAGTGCCAGAGGCGTTTTTAGACTGAGGCTCTGTTTCTGTCCATGGATCTTCTTGATCGGTATCATTCTCAAGACTTGCAATGAGATGGTCCCAATCATTTACTGGAACTGGGTTGAAGTAAGGTACTTCTTTTGGAGACGATGGTTCTTCTGGGTCAGAGAACCGCGCGTCTGTGTCATCGGGCAATTCCTCTTTATCATCAGAGAAATTATACCAATTGGAGGAGCTTTCTGGATTCTTGACAAGTGACTCCTCAAAGAGATATCCAGGGAGATCAATGTTTTCATGAGATGTTGAGGCTTGGTCGGTAAAGCGACTTTGCAGCATGGTGTCAACTGTCTCATAGGAGCGGTAGAATCATACCCCAACCCATATGAAGACTTGCCTTTATGAAGGTAGATTTTCCAATCTTCTAGTTAACTTTTGGTCAGGGTGGGTTCCAATGGTGTGAGAATACCACGGCCACCTCCCAAACCGGTCGGATTCTGAGCATCGTAGCCCATTTTCTTCGTGATAGCTTGTGCCATCGGACTATACAAGGATAGCTGAGGCATACCTTCGTTTTGGAAAGGTTCAAGCAGAGAATTTAGTAGAGATGCTCCCGATCTATGGAAGATGATTGCTTTTTCTTCTGGCGAAGTTGCCGGAATAACAAAGGAAGCAGACGTAGGATCTTCTATGTCAGCGAGTGTCTCCAATGGAGTGAGAGCGGGCTGATCTTGCTGAGTATCAGCTTCGCTTGATGCTGTGTCATCTTCTGGCTCTGACTCCAAGTCTGTGTCATGCATAATAGACACAAAGGAGACAGTGAACTTGCCCCCAGCCTTTTGTTTTGTCTTCTTTGCTTTGGTAGTGATTACCAAAGGCTTTGGAGATTTGAATGAGACAATGAAGGGAGCTTGACTGCTTACTTCGAGTTTGGTGGAGGGTTTGTTTACCTCTGATGATTGCTGAGGAGCCTTGCCTTTATCTTTCTGGAGATTGTCGGCAAAGTGAATTGTTTCTTCCTTCTGTTCTTCTTATCCATTTTTATACATCTGAGCATCTGCAAAATGGACATCCTTGCCTTTGAAGGGCTTTTTGTCTGCAAATACTCGATGTATCAAGCCATCGTTGCCAACGAACTTGATGCACTGATGTAGAGTTGAAGGGACGACACCATTCTCATGTATCCAGGGGTGTCCAAGGAGTATATTGTAGCATGAAGTGGCCTTTATTGCATACACGGTGAATTCGGAAATAAGATCACCGATTTGTAATTTGAACTTGATTTTGCCGATAGGCCTTTGAGCGCTCCCGTCATATCCGAAGATGGATACGGATGTATGACTTAGCTTGCTAGGTGGATGCCCAGCTCTTCGAGTGCCGAAGTGGAAATGAGGTTGAGTACAAAACCTGGATCGATCTGAACTCTGTGTACTGGCATTTCTTTGACGTACCCCGTGAAGTACAAGGGTCGGTTGTGTTTTGTCTCGCCTAGCAGGAGGTCATCCTTGTCGAAGGCAATTGTTGCACTTGCTGCTTTTCGTACCGAGAGGCATTCATTGCTTGATCCCTCAGTTTTCTTCTTTCCTCCCTTTGAGGGAGTATTTGATTTTTTGACCCTATAGTCCATTTCAATTTGTAAGACTTGTGGGGCATGCTTGTCGACATCCGCATTCAGCCTTTGGAATTCTGAAATGAGACTATCACGAGTTTGTGGAGACATTTGTAATAAGTCAAGGATGTGCAGACGTGCAGGTATGTGTTTGAAGTGTTCAATCAAGTCGTAATTGAAAGCCTCCTTCGGGCCTGCATTTTCATTATTATTGCCACTTAAGGCGCTTACAACTTGCTTTCCTGAAGGATTTACAAAAGAAGAAGAGGGTTGGTTATAATTTTTGTGGTAATTCCGGCCAGAACGGGTGCCTCTACCAACTTCAAGAGCTTCTAGAGAAGGGTCTTCTTTTGGAAGATCATTCTCAGGATCAAGGGGTCGATCCTTGTCATTTGCTGAAGACGTCTCTGTAGCAGCATTGGCGTCGTCAGTGATTGTGTTGCACGAGGCAATTTCCGGGAACAAGTCCTGAACAACATCCGGTAACCTTTGTTTATTAGTCCAGATATCATCTATAAGATCGGGTATCTGGGACCAATCGACTGGGTTTTCATTGAAGAAGATTTCATTGGCAGGAGTTTCTTCAAGATGATCAATCGAGAGAGGCTTGAGTTTCGATGTCACAGCTTCAGGAGACGAGGGCTGAGAGGATGATATCTCAGTGGAAGTCACATGACAAGATGTAGCTCTAGAAGATACACTACCGGTTGGGGAGTACGTGTCTTCGGAAGCTTCAGAGGCACTATCGTCCTGAGCTATCGCATTGCAGGTTACAGGAAATGCCCCAGTGTAGACTGTTGGGAATTGGACTCATCCTCGGATGTAAGAGGATTATCGATCTAACTGTTTTCTCCATTTTCAGGAGTCGAGGGAGAAAGTTCCCATTGATTTTCAGGGTCTTCTGGTTCTGGATCATGACGAAGATCATTGATGCGATCTTGCTCCTGCTCTATGGCAAGATGTTGCAAGATTCTTGCATATTCTTCAAGATTAGGCATAGGAGCCAAATCTTCTCCGTCATCTGCTCCTTGTGGTTCACCATCATTGGGTTCCACTGGAGCATTGGCTGGTGCCAGGTCAACAACATTTTCAGCCTCTAGTTCTTCTTCATCATCGGACCAGGATCCTTATGGCTACAATGGGTTATACCAGATTACTGGCATAAGATGAGACTCGGGAATCCATTCCTCGTCGGAGAGATACTCTCCTATTTCAAGGGATTTTTCTCACTCATCGATATCACTGGCAGTATCACTGGACTCGTATCCATCCATGGAGAATCCAACTACCGAGTTGCAAGAGTATGATGCCCCCTGCGCAGTTTCATTTTTGTATAAAGGTGGCATGAAATCATCAAGGGTAAATTTTCTTACCGCCTTTGAAGCTTTGGGAAGGGATTCTTCCGTCGCCCCTAGTGAAGCCGTGGAAGAGGTTTCTGCCTTTTCAAGGACTTCTTGTTTTGGTTGAGACCTCTGCTGCTGTTTGAGCTTGCGGAGTTGTCTCTTAGCTTGCCTTCGTTGTTGAGCGGTCGACTTTGTTTTGACGATCTCCCAATTTTTATCTTCTAGGAGATTGGGATGCACCCATATAGTTTGTCCATCTGGTGTTGGATAGGGAACCAACTCTTGGGATGCTTGAGCCATTTTTATCACCTTGAATGAAGTAGTAATCTTCTCCTTCGGTGACTTTGAAGCTTGCCCACATGACACCATGTTGACAGTGGTAGAGCCATAGTTTTTGTCAAAGGTTATGACTCCGTTTTTCCACATCTCATTGATCTTCTCTCTCACAACGAAGCATTGATTGAGAGGATGTGAGATCATCTGATGGTATGGAAAGTATCGGGGATCATTGGTTTTGCCAACATCTCCCGGTCTTTTGGGCTCCGGCAAAGTGAGTTTGTCATTTGCTAGGAGTGCCTCCAAGATTTCTTCAACATCTTCATCGAACGGATATTTCTTTTCTACACGTTCTTTGAAGGCATCGGAGAGTTCATGCCTTTTACCTGTAGCTTTATTTTCAGCTTTCTTTGGCTGCTGAGGAGCTGACTTGGTCTGCACATTGTGAACCTCTTTTTTCTTTGGTTTTGAGGTCGTAATGGCAGTCGGCTCTTTCTTTCATGATTTCTGACTGTTGAGGTCTTTGATCACCATTTCAGCTTCCATGGAAGCTTCGAGGAGTTCTCCCAGGTTCTTTGATTTGTTGCCAATGATCATGGAGCGAATCCTTGCTCTCATATTGTTACGACAGATGTCGACTAGCGACGCTTGTGGCAGTACATTTGAGCATTTGTACGCCATTGCTTTCCATTTGTGAATGAAGTCGTATGTTGACTCATTCTCTTCCTGTTTTAGGCTGCAGAGCTGAGCCAGAGTAACAGGATGGTCCTCACCTTGGAAGTGGGTCAGGAAGCGTGTCTCCAGCATAGCCCGGTTCTGGATGGAGTTCTCCGGCAAACTGGAGTACCAATCAAAGGCTGTACCTTTTAGGGTACTTGCAAAGAGGAGAATCTTGAGGGCATCTTGATCCGCAATAGCTCCTGTTAGGATCTTAAAGTGGATGACATACTGTCTGGCTGAACCTTTCCCCGTATATGTCTGGAGAGTAAGTTGTTTGAATTTTGCAGGGAACGGAACCGAGTCCATCCATAGAGGGTAGGGTGGCTTGATCCCATGTTCTTTCAATGTATCCGCTTCTTTTGCTTTTGCGAGGATATCGTCCACGTCCTTTTTGGTAAAGGCGCGTGACTCATTGTTTTCTGCATTGGCCTCATCATCTTCATGATTAAGAGGGCCTTCATTGTTAGGTGGTGGATGCTGTAGAGTGAGAAGGAGGTTTTCCATCAGAGCCTCAATTCTCTGCTGTCCTTCCTCCAACTGCTAGACGCGTGCAGTTATGTCATCATGCGGTGGAGGCTGCTCAGAACTTGTAGCCAAGATGTTCATCCCTCGGGATTCGAACGAAGAAATCGTCCTGGTGACTGAGCTGGGGCTCATTCTTCTGGATGAAGAATCTGAGGAGTGGTTACTCTGGTGTCCTTGGCTTGGAGGAGTGGAGGATTCTTCCAGATGTGTTCAGTCCGAGAGACGCTGCGAGTCACTGGACGCCTAACATTGATTTTAGTTGCTGACTTCTGGCGTTTTCTAGTTTTGCCAACCATATGGAGAGCAACAAATTGGTCGGGTCTTTCTTTTTCGACCCATTTGTTTGAGACATGGAGAGTAGATCGCTGGGTTCTTTGCTTCTCAAGTCTCTTTTGTCGATATACCGCCCGGCGGCGCATACGACGAGCAATTTGAGCTTCAGTCATCTCTGGCTGGGCTCTGGCGATGAATGATGTAGTCCCCCGTGCGCAGCAGCCGAGCTTATCTTCTTTGAAGCTGGGCAAGGACAGAATCTGGACGCAGTCCTTAGCCTGTCACAGTGAAGATTTGAATTTTGCGAGCTCGGCCACTGTTGAGATGAAGGGTCGACTTGCAGGAGTGCAGTCTTCAGCATGTTTTCGCGGAGGCCTAACGATGCAGGATTTGATTTTGGGCTTATAGGAGCAAGCCGACTCATGCTGATTTTGTTTTTTATTTGGGTGGAGGGTAGGTTTCTCCTCTTTCATGTAAGAGAGAGGGTAGAACCGATTCTCCTTGAGAGAGGCCAGGTATGCTGGCTTTGCAGATGTTCGGGACCTCCGTTGCTTTGGTGAAGATCTCGGGGACCAGGTTTTGGGGCAAACTTGGTTTCTTGTGGGTTGACGCTTCGTGGGAGCGCCACCGGCTTCAGGCTTCTCTGTATTTGCCCTTGGTTCCATGGTAGTGACACGTTGCGGGGCGGTTTTCTGCTTCTTGGCAGGTACAGTTTCTTCTGCGAGGAGTGGGAATGGTCCCAGCGACACGAAGACGATGGTCCGGGGAGTTGAGGTTGACCCGGTGTTTTGAGAGTTGTCGAGGGAGATGACGCTTCGGCAACTGGCAGGGCGCTTATGCTTGTTTTGCTTGTCTGGAAGCATAAGCTGGTACTTGTTCTTATCGAAAGTGATGGTCAATGAAGCTGCCATTGTTAGTTTTGGAAAACTTCTGAAACAAGACCAAATCCATTAGTAATCACAAGAATATGGTGATCATAAATGGAGAACAACTATGGTTTTGTCTTTTCAAATCACTTGAGGGGACATGGCCCAGCCCAAGCAAGATGAAGAAGGCAAAAAGCCATAGAGGATACAATTGTTCTAAAATGCAAGTATGGTAGGCTCAGGGTGAGTGTACCAGTGACTGCTAGAAGCAATTGTAGACCTTAATTCAAATTACCGAGAAGCAAAGCTCACTCGAGATAAAATGATATAAGGTTGGAGATACAAATGTGTCGGTCGCGAATACAGTAGACCCGAAAGGGCGTACTAGCACTCCTAGGCACAAATGTTGCAAATCACATCCTTGGAAAGGACATGAGATGGGATTTTTTTTGAAATGTCAAATTTGGATTCATAAAGGAGAGCAAATGGTGTTCCAATCCAAACAAAGGCTCAACATTTCTGCGAGCGCTAAATTCAGAAGGGAAAGAACCAGAATTTCTCGGATGTGAATCCAGTAATGACGGAAGTTTTTTTTTGTTTTTGAAGGGTCAATATTGAATTCATCAAAGAGAGCAAATGGTGTTTCATTCCGAACAAGGCTCAACATTTCTGCGAGTCCTAAATCCGAAAGGGAAGGAATCAAGATTTCACAACTTTGAACTCAAAAGTGACGGAAGTTTTTTTTTTTTTTTTGAAAGGTTTTTTTTTTTTTAAAGGTGCACATAGATTTCCAATTCGATCTTATGAAACCGTAGTAGATAGATCAGCCCCCAGGTAAGGGTAGGATTACTTAATGAACCCGTTTTGAGGACCCTTGCCTCGAACAGTCTAGCTGTCTCCACACTCTGGACAAGGCCTTTCTTAAATCCACTTTGGTCAAAGAACGCAATTGGTGGAACCTTAGTGTTTTTTTTTTTTTTTTTTTTTGAATTCTTTTTGAAATATTTCTAATGAACTCATCAAAGAGAGCGAATGGTGTTCCAATCCGAACAAAGGTCAACATTTCTGCGAGCGCTAAATCCGAATAGGAAAAACCAAAGTTTCTCAAATTTGAATTCAAAAGAGAGAAAACTAATTTTTTTTTTGAAATTATAATTTTTTTTTTTGAAATCTCAGTTGGACTCATCAAAGAAAAAAGATAGCCTAATCCCCGATATGAACGATAGCTGCAAACATTTCTGTGAGCTATCAAGTTCGAAGAGGAGAGGATCAAAATTTCTCAAAGTTGAATTTTGAGAAAGAGAGATCATTTCATTTTATTTTTTTTTGAAAGAATTTTTTTTTTTTTAGAAATCCCAATTGGACTCATCAAAGAGAAAAGATGGCCCAATCCCCAATATGAACGATAGCTGCAAACATTTCTGTGAGCTATCAAGTTCGAAGAGGAGATGATAAAAAATTTTCAAAGTTGAATCTAAGAAAAGAAATCAGATTTGGGTTTTTTTTTTTTTTTTTTTGAAGTGAGAAAGAACAATTGAAATCCTATCTCATGTTTTTTTTTTTATGCAAAATGCAACATAGGCCACCAACTAGAAAGGAGCCAAGGGATCAAAGCATCATGTTCTCAAGTCAACGTGTCCCACCGGGTATGCCAACTTGATGGACCCACGGGTTTCCGTCCTCTCCTTCCGCACCCTAGGGGCTGCCTGGGTCTCGGCGGAGGAGGGAAAACGCGGGTATCAACATTTTTGTATGGGTATGCCAGATTTACTTTCTACTTGAAATTTGGAATGGTGATGATCCGGAGATCCACCTTCACAAGTAGAAAGGAAATCAATCATTCTTTCTAACTTTTCAAATTGCATAAATATTAAGAAAAGAGATAAGTTTGTTTTTTGAGAATGCCGTAGGAGGCGTTTTTTTGTTTGTTTGCCGTGAAAGGCGATTTTACAAAACTCATCAAATATAAAAGACAAGAATTGTGACTTCTTTTTGTCTCTTTAAAAATTACAAACTACAATAGAAAAGAAAGAAAATGAATCTAACTTCTCAGGAGATTGTGGGGACACGTTTAGATCGACGATCGCAAGTCATATATGGACTTTGCCATCGTCCTTCAGATGAGATCGCTTGATGCTTTGATTCTTCGGCTTGGCTCCAACCTCAGTTTTTTAAAGGATAAGGACCAAGAGAAGGTCCTATATCCAATGAAAAACCGAGTAAACGGGCTGAAAAGCAGCGTTTAGGCCATGTTGTAGAAGGAGAGGACCTTGGGGGGGTGGCCCCCCAAGGGACGTTGATCACCTTGTAGTGCTTCTGGGAGCAAAGCAGCAGGACTTCGTCTCTCTCTTGGATTTTCTGGATTTTCAGAGCTTGGAATTGCACTTGGGATTTTTTCTTATCATTCATTCTTCTTGGAATGGACCTCCTTTTATAGGCTTTTGGTAGCCATGAGGCATTGATGGTCATGATGAGAGAATTGATGAGGAGTTACACGTTTTTATTCTTTGATTTTGTAATTCCTTTTTCTTGGCTTGTGATTGGCCGATGAAGGATAGTGGGCATTTAATCGCCTTTAATCTTCATGATGATGGGAGTTTCATGGGTTTAATGCCATAATTGATTGCATTTGTAACTCCCAAATGCTTGAATTTGATTGGGCCGTCCGAAATAATGAGTTAATGACTGTATTAAGTTGTCATAAATGGGTCAATTAATGACATTAAGTGGTCACCAGGGCATGTGAACAGTCGCGGGCCGCGCAGCGTCTTTTGAGATTCTTCTTGTGATCATCATAGGTGGATCCACACATTATTTGATGTCGGATTGTGATGCAATCTCAGACATTGATTGATGTCGGTGGGCCAGTGACATCTGTCTCGTCGATTTCACGATCGGTAGGACAGAAAGTATACTTTCTTGGTCAGCCGGTTGGCGATCTTCGAGCGATCGGTGATGATTTCATGCTTTTGACGGCGGATCCGAGATGTCGGTGAAGATCAGTGGTTTTCAAGCATCAAACATTGGATTTTCAGAAAATCACAGAGGCAGGAACACCCGAAATGCGAAAAGGATAGGAAAACGGGCCATTCGGCGAGAAATCCGGCGACCCGGATTTGCAGGGTCGCCGGCGACCATGCACCCAGGGTCCCCGGTGACCATGCCGTTTTTCCGTGTTTTTTGTTCCTTATTTCTTCTGTATTTTTCTTGACATTTTTCCTCAATTATTGATTTGATTTTCTTGGAGAAAACTTGACGAGTACCCGCGCAAAACCGGAGCGCAAAGTTTCCCATTTTTCGGGAAAACCGAATACTTTGTAGCCGATTTTCCGTCAAGAGTCTAAACTAAGTCAAACGATGTCGGAATGACCTGAAAATTGAGGTGAAGCTTCTTGAGCAGTGGATAGAACCAACCATGAGCTTTTATTTGAGTTTTGAAGCCGTTTGGGGTCCCGTCGATGCTTGACTCGATTTTGTTGCGGGGAAAATGCCGAGCTTTGATTGTGGTCAAACGATGTCCGGTTGACTTTAAATTTGACGGGGAGCCTATTGGAGTCATGTAGAGATGATCCATTAGCTCCGCTTTGGATATCATGGTCCTGGGGTGCTCCGCCACCGGTAGGCTTGATTTTCTTTCGGAGCATCGAAACCTAGTCAAACGTTGTCGGAATGACCTGAAATTCGACGTATAGCCTTTTGGAGGTATGTTGAAGCCACCCATGTACTTTGTTTAATGAGTGATGGCCTCGGTGGTTCCCGCCGCCGGGAGGCTTGATTTTGCTGCTCGAGTGTTGATAAAGGGTCAAACGTTATCGGTTTGACTTGAAATTTGGCATGGAGCCCTTTGGAGGCATTCTTGAGTCATCCATAGGCTCTGATCAAAGTTTTGGTGTCTTTGATGATGTAGCCGCCAAGAGCGCTTGTTTAGCTGTCAGAGAAGTGAAGTTAGGCCAAACGATGTCAGAATGGCCCGAAACTTCAGATGTACCCTTCTTTTGGCTGTCTTGAAGGATCTTTCAGTTTTTGTCTAATTCTGACAAGATCTGATGTTTGAAGTAGCTTTGCCTGTTTTGTAGCAGGATGCATCTTCACGAGGCTTCTTGATGTTGATGAGACATAGTGGCTTTTTTGGTGTCAACAGTCTCACTCATTAGTGACTCAAAGCAAATGAATAGATAGAAACTCGAGTTCATCAACGTCTCAGGATTAGGAGCCTATTGCTAGGGAATTATGAGAGCATGCCTTATTATTGAGACGGAATTCAATAAGGTGTTTCTCATAGTCTTTCAATACATCCAATGTACCAGCACCATGATCCAGAATCTTACATTCTGATGATCGAGACAAATCATACTATCTCATAGTGATCAAAGTGCCGCAACCTTATCAGATGAGATGCCCAGTCTCATCATTGGTTGTGAAGATATTTCAAGTATAAGATTTGTGACATATATCTCCCGTGTGTGGATCTCATCCAGACACATATATCACATCTAATATACTAATGGGACCCGGTTCAACTCATGAACCATTATGTCATATGTATTGGTCATGTGCATAAAGTAATAAAATAACATTCATCTCATGAAAGTAAAGCATGATTTTATTGATAAATAAAGAAATTAATCAATTTATCACATCAACTGATGGATTGAGTCCATACAATCTAACATCTAAAGCACTTTTAAAAATCGAAAAATGTTTTTAAAGGAATCCCTTGGTATTGGGGAGATCCATGTGCCAATGTTTGAAGTCCATTTGAGAAGAAAAACCACACAACAAAGATCCATTGAAGTTCTTTAGAAATTTCCAAGGTGTATAAGTATTCCGGAATGTCTCCAAATTCAAAGAGTATCAAGTCATTATTGAGATCGACATACGGGATCCCTATTCACCTTAAATAAATTTTAAACCTGATATTTCGTCCGAAACTCCTATAGTTCATTTGTATTTCCTTGTACTCGAGATTTACACTATGTGACTGTTATTCCCGAAAGCATTGAAAAAGATACTTGCGATAATTACTTGTCTCGAAATGCATGTCCGACATGATATGATAGTTGTGCCCTTGATCACCCCCGTCTTGCCCGATTATATTCTTACACTGGATTTATTTTACACATGTCTTGATTTATATGATTTGACCTATAAGTCGGCACCACTAAGCTTGGATAACCTTGTTAGTCTGATCCACTGACTTGGAGATACCCCACTTGTCCCGCCAGCTGCAGTTTGGATCCCACTACCCGGTTTATTAACAGTGGTCTTGTCCCGATACCGCGGATTGCTACCGTGGTTCCTGATGCCCGGCTCGCTACCGTGGTCATATCCCGTATATTATATATGTATATGTAAATTTCGTTGTACCTCCTCACTTCGGTAACTGAGGTCAACGCCCAGATATGCTTGCTCTTATCACTTCGGTGATAGACGATTTAACTTCGTGTGGTTGCCATCTTGCTTGTCTCCCGAATTCCTTGGTTACCTTTACATGTTTGACACAGCATATATGTTTTCAATTGAATGATTCATTTACTTCATGAAAGTTATTGTTTAAACATGTCTAAATGTTTTCCAAGGTAAATGTTTTTATTATCGAATGTTTATATCTTTTCACCCACCTCCCAGACCGTCGTGTCTGATCCATTTCTTTGGTACTCAGGTCCCGTTGTTGGTTACCCCGAGGAGGAGCACGAGGAGGCGGTCGGAGAACTGCAGCAGTTAGTTGAGTGGCACGACGATGATGTTGTTTAAACATCCGGTTGCCTCGAGAAATGTTACATTTTGGGTTGTGGAGAACTATTTATTTTGGTGGTTATTGTTTTGTCTATATTGGCCTTTGTTGGCCTCTATTTTGGGGATATAATTAAATGATCTTTCGTTTAAACTTTAACAATACTTTTGGGTTCGCTAATGATCATTGCTCATTCTGATACTTGTTATTCAAATGTAATCAGTCTCAGTATTATGGAAATGAAAAACATGCTTGATTTGCTACACGCTTCAGCATTTATACAAAATATTCATGTTGTTGTGATATCATCACCATGGACTCCTGTGGGAAATCACGTGCACGGGTAATATGTATTCTTTATTTACCCATGTACACTTTGGCACTAAACATATCATCATCATTCATCATACATCATCACTCACTTAGTCCCGATCCCGGATTGGACTGCGAGCCCGGTCCAGGGTCACGACAGTAGGATATTCAAAAGGAACTAAAGGTTGGTTGTTCTATAATCCCAAAGAGTAGAAAGTGCTGGTGAGCACCAATGCGGTTTTTCTGGAGGAAGATTATATGATAGACCATAAATCTTTAGAAAATGTGATTTTGGAAAAGATTCAAGAGCAATCAATTCCAAATCCAAGTATGACCGAACTTGAGAAAGAACTGCCCTTACCTGAACCAGTAGTTACACCAGTGCCTCGTCGTAGTGGGAGGATTGTCAGACCCCCTAAGAGGTTCTTGTTCTTGGGAGAGTCTTACGAGGCAGTCCCCAAAGGATTGGAACAATATCCCTGTAACTATAATGAAGTAATCAATGACATAGGTTTGGGATGTTGGCAAGATGCTATGGAAGTTGAGATGAAGTCTGTCGCGACCCCGAACCGAATTACCGACTCAATCCGGGATCGGGACTAATGGGGGATGATGATGGATAATACAAATAATTAGTATGGTTAGTGCCAATGCGTACACGGGTTAATAAAGAATGCATATTACCCGTTCACGTGATTTCCCACAGGTGTTCGCAGTGAGGATATCTCAACAACATAAATATTTTTGCTTAAGTACGGAAGCGTGTATCAAATCAAGTATGCAATCCATTTCCATATTAATAAGACTGATTACATTTGAATAACAAGTATCAGAATGAACAATGAACATTAGCGTTTCCCAAAAGTATAGTTAAAGTTTATACAAAGATCATTTAATTACATTCCCAAAACTAGAGGCCAACAAAGGCCAATACAACAAAATATAAACCCAAAAGAATGGTTAATCACAACTCTCAAAATGTTACGCATCTTGGGCAACCGGATGTCTAAACAACATCATTGGCGTGCCACTCAACTAACTGTTACGGTTCTCCGACCGCCTCCTCGTGCTCCTCCCCGGGATAACCAACGATAGGACCTGAGTACCAAAGAGTGGATCAAACACGACGGTTTGGCAGGTGGGTGAAAAGATATCACAATACTAAAATAAATACATTTACCTTGGAAAACATTTAAACCTTTTTAAACAATAACTTTTATAAAGGAAAATAATCATTTATATGCAGTATAAAACATGTACAGGTATCCAAGGAATCGGGAAAACAAGCAAGGTGGCAACCACAAGAAGCTAAATCCTCAATCACCGAAGTAACAAGAGCAAGCATATCAAGGCGTTGACCTCAATCACCGAAGTGAGGAGGTACAACGAAATTTACATAGACATATATAATATACGGGACATGACCACGGTAGCGAGCCGGGGATCAGGAACCACAATAGTAATCCGCAGTATCGGGACAAAACCACGGTAATAATCGGGTAACGGGATCCAAACTGCAGCTGGCGGGACAAGTGGGGGATCTTCAAGTCAGTGGATCAGATCGGCAAGGTTATCCAAGCTTAGTGGTGCCTACTCATAGGTCAAATAACAAAAATCAAGACACGTGTAAAATAAATCAAGTGCGGAAATATAACCGAGAGACATTCAATGCTTGATCCCTCAGCTTTCTTCTTTTCTTCCTTCGAGGAAGCACTTGATTTTTTTACCCTATAGTCCATTTCAATTTGTAGGATTTGTGGGGCATGTTTGTCGACATTCGCATTCAGCCTTTCTAATTCTGAAATGAAGACTATCACGGTTTGTGGAGACATTTGTAATAAGTCAAGAATGTGCAATCGTGCAGGTATGTGTTTGAAGTATTCAATCAAGTCGTACTTGAAAGCCTCCTTCGGGCCTGCATTTGCATTATTATTGCCACTTGGGGTGTTTACAACTTGTTTTCCCGAAGGATTTACATAAGGAAAAGAAGGTTGCTTGTAATTTTTGTCGTAATCTCGACCAGAACGGGTACCTCTACCAACTTCAAGAGCTTCTAGAGAAGGGTCTTCTTTTGGAAGATCACTCCCGGGATCAAGGGGTTGATCCTTGTCATTTGCTGAAGACATCTCTATAGCAGTATTGCCGTCTTCGGTGATCGCGTTGCATGGAGCATTTTCCGGGAACAAGTTCTGAATAGCATCCAGCAACTTCTCTTCTTTGTTGAGTAATTTATCGGTCCAGACATCACCTATGCGGCTGGGTATCTGGGACCAGTTGACCGGATTTTCATTGAAGAAGACTTCATTGGTTGGAACTTCTTTAAGATGATCAGTCAGAAGAGGTGTGAGCTTTGATGTCACCGTTTCAAGAGACGAAGGCTGAGAAGATAATATCTCAGTGGAAGTCACCTGAGAAGATGTAACTCCAGAAGATATACTACCAGCTGGAGAGTATGTGTCTTCGGCAGATGAAGCTTCAGAGGCACTATCATCCTGATCTATCGCATTGCAGGTTATCCCGATAGGAGATGCCCCCAGCATAGACTATTGGGAATCGGACTCATCCTCGGATATAAGAGGATCATTGATCCAACAGTTTTCTCCATTTTCAAAAGTTGAACGGAGAAGTTCCTGTTGATCTTCAGGGAATTCTAGTTCTGGATTTTGATCGTGATGAAGGTTATTGATACGATCTTGCTCCCACTCTATGGTAAGACATTGCAAGATTCTTGCATATTCTTCACGATCGGGCATAAGAGCCAAATCATCTTTGTCCTCTGCTCCTTGTGGTTCATCAATGTTGGGTTCCACTGGAGCGCTTGCTTGTGCTGGATCAACAACGTTTTCTTGAACAACCTCGTGGTCTTCTTCATTATCAGACCAGGATCCTTGTGGCTGTAATAGGTTATACCAGATTACTGGCATAAGATGAGACTCGGGAATCCATTCCACATTGGAGAGGTATTCTCCTGTCTCAAGGGATTCTTCCCACTCATCCGTATCATTGGCAGTATCACTGGACTCATAACCATCCATGGAGAATCCAATTACCGAGTTGCAAGAGTATGATGCCCCCTACGTAGTTTCATTTCTGTAATGAGGTGGCATGAAATCACCAAGGTTGAATTTTCATACCGCCTTTCAAGTCCTGGGAAGGAACTCTTCCGTCGTCCCTAGTGAAACAGTGGAAGAGGTTTTTACCTTTTCAGGGACTTCTTGTTTTGGTTGAGACTTCTGCTGCTGTTTGAGCTTGGGGAGTTGTCTCTTTGCTTGCCTTCGCTGTTGAGCTTTGTTTTGAAGCTTTGTTTTGACGATCTCCCCAATTTTCATCTTCTAGGAGATCGGAATGCACCTATATGGGTTGTCCATCTGGTGTTGGATAGGGAACCAACTCTTGGGATGTTTGAGTCATTTTTATCACCTTGAATGAAATAGTGATTTTCTCCTTCGATGACTTTGAAGTTCTTCCACATGACACCATGTTAATTGAAGCAGACCCGTAGTTTTTATCAAAGGTGATGACTCCGTTTTTCCACATTAGCCTCGTCATCTTGATGACTCGGAGGAGCTTGATTATTTTCTTGACGCTGAAAAGCGAGAAGAAGATTTTCCTTGAGAGTTTCGATCCTCTGCTAACCTTGCTCAAATTTTTGGATGCGTGCAGTCGTCTCATCAGGAGGTGGATTGTGAGGTGGCTTAGAGTTTGTAGACAGGACGTTTATGTTAGATTGTATGGACTCAATCCATCAATTGATATGATAAATTGATTAATTTCTTTATTTATCAATAAAATCATGCTTTACTTTCATTAGATGAATGTTATTTTATTACTTTATACACATGACCAATACATATGACATAATGGTTCATGAGTTGAATTGGGTCTCATTAGTATATTAAATGTGATATTTGTGTATGGATGAGATCCACACATGGGAGACATACGTCATAAATCTTATACTTAAATATCTTCACAACTGGTGATGAGACTAGGCATCTCATTTGATAAGGTTGCAGCACTTTGATCACTATGAGATAGCGTGATTTGTCCCGATCATTACAATGTAAGATTCTGGATCATGGTGCTGGTACATTGGATGTATCGAAGGACCATGAGAAGCACCTTATGGAATTCCGTCTCAATAATAAGGTATGCTCTCATAATTCCCTAGCAATAGGCTCTTAATCCTGAGACATTAATGAACTCAAGTTTCTATCTATTCATTTACTTTGAGTCACCAATGAGTGAGGCCAATTGTAGGTCAACACCTCGCTGTCCTTGGTATGTGGTAGTAGGACTGTGGGAACATTGAATGATCAAGATGGAATCTATCTCTATTATTCCCTTGTGCCAATTAATGAATTTGTCATTAGTAAGTGCGCACCCATCTAGATTAAGAGTTAATTGGATGGTACTGATGATCACAGTGATTAATTGGGGCTCAAGGATAATAAGATGTGGAACTAAGATTGGAAGAGACATATTTATTCCAATTGATCCATGGATATTGATAGAGGGGCCTACTTGTAGTAATTGGGAAGTTTATGGTCTTCATTGTAATTTATTCCTAAGACTGGAGTGCAATTGCATTTATATAGTGGTGTTATTTGAAATTGACTGTGGGCCCAGATTGCACATGAGATGTGGTGTCACGTATTCTAGTTGGAGCTAGCTTTCTATGGAATCCCTAGTGATCCCCACGCTAGCCCAAGTTATTAGAAAGATACTAATCCTACTTGAACTCTAAAAGGGATGAATTAGAAAGTTACTATTTCTATTTGGAGTAGGACTTCTAATAGTGTTAATAGTATACTTACTAATTGTTGTGGAAGTGAGACTTCTATTTCAATTAAGAAAAGAGGAGCATTGAAAGGTTATAAAAGGGAATAGAACCCCTCATGGACATCCATCTATTGGAGTAAAAAACATTCAGCCTCCTTTTGTGCAATTGTTGCACTGCTCTCTTCTCTCTTCCTCTTCTAGTTCCTTGGAGTTTCAAGTTGGGTTTTCTCTTGGAGATTCCACCAATCTTCTTAAGAAAAGAGATCTAATTTGGGTCATAGTGTGGAAGGCTAAGAGGTGTTGGAGATTTTGTTTTTACTTTGTAGAAAAGTTCTACATCAACGAAAATCATCAACTTCTCCATTAGAGCACAACCGAGCTCCAAAGGTATTATCTACTTCGTTGCATGTTGTAGATTTTTATGGATGCTTGTTGGCTGCTTGTTTCTATCTTTTAGATAGTTTTATTTACTATACTTGATCATGAGATTGAGTGTTATGCATCCTGGATTTGGTTTATGGCCTTATAGGTACTTGATCCCTGTATCAAGTGGGTCGAAAGTTTTGAAAATTTGTCCACGAGGCCCACCTACTTCCAACAGTTTAACCCTCGTTATTCGAACGAAGAAATCGTCCTGGTGACTGAGCTGGGGCTCATTCATCTGGTAGAAGGGCTTGAGGAGTAGAAGGGCTTGAGGAAGGGTTGCTCCGATGTCCTTGATTTAGAGGAGTATAGGATTCTTCCAAATGTCTTCATGTCCGGGAGACGCTACGAGTCACCAGACGTCTGACACGAATTTTGGTTGCTGACTTCTAGCGTCTTCTGGTTTTACCAACCATATGGACAGCAACAACTTGGTCGGGTCTTTCTTTTTCGACCCATTTTTTAGAGACCTAGAGGGTGGAATGCTAGATTCTTTGCTTCTCTAGTCTCTTTTGTCGATATGCCGTGCGACGACGTATACGACGAGCAATTTGAGCTTCAGTCAATTTTGGTTGGGCAAGGATGTAGTTCCCCATGCGCAGCAGCCGAGCTTGTCTTCTTTGAAGCTAGGCATGGACAGGATCCGGACGCGATCCTTTACCTGTCGCAATAAGGCTTTGAATTTCGCGAGTTTGACCCCTATTGAAATGAAGGGTCGACTCGCAGGAGTGCAGGCTTCAGCGGGTTTTTGCGGAGGCCTTATGATGCATGATTTGGTTTTGGGCTTATAGGAGAAAGCCAGCTCATGCTGGGTTGATTTGTTTGTTTGACGGAGGGTAGATTTCTCCTCTTTCATGTAAGAGAGAGGGTAGAAGTGGTTCTCCTTGAGAGGGGCCAAGTATGTTAGCTTTGTAGATGTTCGGGACCTCCTTTGTTTTGGTGAAGGCTGTTGACACCAAAAAAGTCAATATTTCTCCTCAACATCAAGAAGCCTCCTGAAGCTGCATCCTGCTAAAAATAGGCAAGGCTACTTCAAGCATCAGATTTTGTCAAAATCAGACAGAAACGGAGAGATCCTTCAAGACAGCTAAAAGAGGGGTACACCTGAGGTTTCGGGTCATTCCGACAATGTTTGGCCCAACTTCACCGCTCCAACAGCTAAACATGCGCTCCCGGCGGCAACATCATCAAAGACACCAAAACTTTGATCAAAGCCTACGGATGACTCCAGAATGTCTCCAAAGGGCTCCATGCCAAATTTCAAGTCAAACCGACAACGTTTGACCCTCCATCAATGCTCGAGCAGTAAAATCAAGCCTCCCGACAGGGGCAACCACCGAAGCCATCACTCATCAAACAAAATACATGAGTGGCTTCAACATGCTTCCAAAAGGCTGCACGTCAAATTTCAGGTCATTCCGACAATGTTTGACCAGGTTTCGATGCTCCGAGAGAAAATCAAGCCTACCGGCGGCGGAGCAACCCGAGACCATGACATCCAAAACGGAGCCCATGGAACGTCTCAAAATGACTCCAATAGGCTCCCCATCAAATTTCAGGTCAATCGGACATCGTTTGACCACATATCAAAGCTCGGCATTTTCCCCGCAGCAAAATCAAGTGAAGCATCGATGGGACCCCAAACGGCTTAAAAACTCAAATAAAAGCCCATGGTTGGTCCTATCCACTGCTCAAGAAGCTTCACCTCAATTTTCAGGTCATTCCGACATCGTTTGACCTAGTTTCGACGCTTGACGGAAAATCGGCTACAAAGTCTTCGGCTTTCCCGAAAAATAGGAAACTTTGTGCTCCGATTTCGCGAGGGTTCTCGTCAAGATTTCTCCAAGAAAATCAAGTCCATAATTGAGGAAAACTGTCAAGAAAAATACAGAAGAAAAAAGGGACGAAAAAGACGAAAAAACGGCCGAAACGACGCTCTGCGACCAAACGGGCCGAAGCCCCATGATCGCCAGGCGACCCTGAGCGACCCTGGAAATTCGGGTCCCCGGATTTTGCGCCGAAGTGTCCATTTTCGATTATTTTCGTGTTTCGGGTGTTCTGGCCTCTGTGATTTTCTGAAAATCCAATGTTTGGTGCTTCAAAACCACTGATCTTCGTCGACATCTCGGATCCGCCGTCAAAAACATGAAATCATCACCGATCGCCTCAAGATCGCCAACCGGCTGACCAAGAAAGTGCACTTTCTGTTCGACCGATCGTGAAATCGACAAGACAGATGTCACCGGCCCGCCAACATCAATCAATGTCTGAAATTGCATCGCAATCCGACATCAAATAATGCGTGGATCCACCCGTGATGATTGCAAGAAGAATCTCAAAAGGCGCAGCACGGCCCGCGACTCTTCACATGCCTTGGCAACCACTTAATGACGTTAATTGACCCATTAAAGCAGTCATTAACTCATTATTTTGGACCGCCCAATCAGAACCAAGCATTTGGGAGTAACAAATCCAAGCAATCATGGCATTAAACCCATGAAACTCCCATCATCATGAACCATAAAGGTGATTAAATGCCCACTACCTTCATCGGCCAATCACAAGCCTTGAAAAAGGAGTTACAAAATCGATTTGTAACTCCTCATCAATTCTTTCATCATGGCCATCAATGCCTCATGGCTACCAAAAGCCTATAAAAGGAGGTCCATTCCAAGAAGAAAGGAAGGAAAAAAATAGATCCCAAGTGCAAGCTCTGAAAATCCAGAAAATCGAAGAGAGAGACGAAGTCCTGCTACTTTGCTCCCGGAAGCACCACAAGGTGATCAACGTCCCTTGGGGGGGCCACCCCCCCAAGGTCACCTCCTTCTCCAACATGGCCTAAACGCGGCTTTTCAGCCCGTTTACTCGGTTTTTCATTGGATATAGGACCTTCTCTTGGTCCTTGTCCTTTAAAAAACTGAGGTTAGGAGCCAAGTCAAAGAATCAAAGCATCACATGTTCTCATTTGAAGGACGATGGCGAAGCCCATACATGACTTGCGACCGTCGATCTCAACGTGTCCCCACAATCTCCTGAGAAGTTAGATCCCTTTTCTTCCTTTTCTATTGTAGTTTGTATTTCCTAAAGAGACAAAAAGAAATCACAATTCTTGTCTTTCATATTTGATGAGTTTTGTAAAATCGTCTTTCACGGCAAACAAACAAAAACGCCTCTTACGGCATTCTAAAAACTTGTCTCTTTTCTTAATATTTATGCAATTTGAAAAGTTAGAAAAAAGGATTGATTTCCTTTCCACTTGTGAAGGTGAATCTCCGGATTATCACTATTCCAAATTCCAAGTAGAAAGTAAATCTGGCATACCCGTACAAAAATGTTGATGCCCGAGATCTTCCCTCCTCCGCCGAGACCCAGGTCAGCCCCCGGGGTGTGGAGGGAGAGGACGGAAGATTCCCCCTCTTTTTCGGGTCCATCAAGCTGGCATACCCGGTGGGACACGTTGACTAGAGAACGTGATGCTTTGATCACTTGGCTCCTTTCTAGTTGGTGGCCTATGTTGCATTTTGCATCTAAAAAAATATGAGATGGGATTTCAATTGTTCTTTGTCACTTCAAAAAAAAAAAAAAAAACAAATCTGATCTCTTTTCTTAGATTCAACTTTGAGAAATTTTGATCCTTCCCTCTTCGAACTTGATAGCTCACAGAAATGTTCGCAGCTATCGTTCATATCGGGGATTGGGCCACCTTTTCTCTTTGATGAGTCCAATTGGGATTTCAAAAAAAAAAAAAAAACACCTTCATTTCAAACTCTTAAAAAAAATGATCTCTCTTTCTCAAGATTCAACTTTGAGAAATTTTGATCCTTTCCTCCTTGAACTCAATAGCTCACAGAAATGTTCGCAGCTATCGTTCATATCGGGGATTGGGCCATCTTTTCTCTTTGATGAGTCCAATTTGGATTTCAAAAAAAAAAAAAAACTATAATTTCAAAAAAAAAATTAGTTTTCTCTCTTTTGCATTCAAAGTTGAGAAACCTTGGTTCCTTCCTTTTCGGATTTAGCGCTCGCAGAAATGTTGAGCCTTTGTTCGGATTGGAACACCATTCGCTCTCTTTGACGAGTTCATTAAAAAAAAACCTTTCAAAAAAAAAAGATTTCAAAAAAGAACACTAAGGTTCCACCAGTTGCGTTCTTTGACCAAAGTGGATTTAAGAAAAGCCTTGTCCAGAGTGTGGAGACAGCTAGACTGTTCGAGGCAAGGGTCCTCCAAACGGGTTCATTAAGTAATCCTACCCTTACCTGGGGGCTGATCTATCTACTAAGGTTTCATAAGATCGAATTGGAAATCTATGTGCACCATTCAAAAAAAATTCTCTAAAAAAAAAATCCTTAAAAAAAAAAAACTTCTGTCACTTTGAATTCAGAGTTGAGAAATCTTGGTTCTTTCCCTTTCGGATTTAGCGCTCGCAGAAATGTTGAGCCTTGTTCGGAATGGAACACCATTTGCTCTCTTCAATGAATTCAATCTTGACTTTTCAAAAAAAAAATCTTCTTTTTTAAAAAAAAAAAAAAAACTTTTGTCACTTTTGAATTCAGAGTTGAGAAATCTTGGTTCTTTCCCTTCCGGATTTAGCGCTCGCAGAAATGTTGAGCCTTGCTCGGAATGGAACACCATTTGCTCTCTTCAATGAATTCAATCTTGACCTTTCAAAAAACTTCCGTCACGTCTGGATTTACATTCGAGAAATTATGGTTCCTTCCCTTCTGAATTTAGCGCTCGCAGAAATGTTGAGCCTTTGTTCGGATTGGAATACTATTTGCTCTCCTTTATGAATCCAAATTTGACCTTTAAAAAAAAATCCCATCTCGTGTCCTTCCCAAGGATGCGATTTGCAACATTTATGCCTAGCGGTGCTAGTACGCCCTTTCGGGTCTACTGTATTCGCGACCGACACATTTGTATCTCCAACCTTATATCATTTTACCTCTAGTAAGCCTTGCTTCTCGGTAATTTGAATTAAGGTCTACAATTGCTTCTAGCAGTCACTGGAACGCTCACTCTGAGCTTACCATACTTGCATTTTAGAACAATTGTATCCTCAATGGCTTTTTGCCTTCTTCATCATCCTTGGGTTGGGCCATGTCCCCTCAAGTGGTTTGAAAAGACAAAACCATAGTTGTTCCCCATTTACGATCACCATATTCTTGTGATTACTAATTGATTTTGTCTTGTTTCAGAAGTTTTCCAAAACTAACAATGGCAGCTTCATTGACCATCACTTTCGATGAGAACAAGTACCAGCTTATGCTTTAAGATAAGCAAAACAAGCATAAGCGCCCTGCCAGTTGCCGAAGCGTCATTTCCCTCGACAACTCTCCAAACACTGGGTCAACTTCAACTCCCCGGACCATCGTCTTCGGATCGCTGGGACCATTCCCACTTCCCGCAGAAGACACTGTACCTGCCAAGAAGCAGAAAACCGCCCCGCAACGTGTCACTAAAATGGCACCAAGGGCGAACACCAAGAAGCTTGAAGCCCGTGGCGTTCCCACGAAGCCTCAACCCACAAGAAACCAGGTTTACACCAAAACTTGGTCCCCGAGATCTTCGCCAAAGCAACGGAGGTCCCAAACATCTGCAAAGCCAGCATACCTGGCCCCTCTCAAGGAGAATCAGTTCTACCCTCTCTCTTACATGAAAGAGGAGAAACCTACCCTCCACCCAAAAAACAAACAAAACCATCATGAGCAGGCTTGCTCCTACAAGCCCAAAATCAAATCCTGCATCGTTAGGCCTACGCAAAAACATGCTGAAGCCTGCACTCCTGCGAGTCGACCCTTCATCTCAACAGGGGCCGAGCTCGCAAAATTCAAGTCTTCATTGCGACAGACAAAGGACCGCGTCCAGATTCTGTCCTTGCCAAGCTTCAAAGAAGACAAACTCGGCTACTGCGCACAAGGGACTACATCCTTCATCGCCAGAGCCCAGCCAGAGCTGACTGAAGCTCAAATTGCTCGTCGTATGCGTCGCCGCACTGCATATCGACAAAAGAGACTCGAGAAACAAAGAACCCAGCGTTCTACTCTCCACGTCTCAAACAAGTGGGTCGAAAAAGAAAGACCCGATCAATTCGTTGCTGTTCATATGGTTGGCAAAACCAGAAAATGCCGGAAGTCAGCAACCAAAATCTGTGTTAGACGTCCAGTGACTCGCAGCGTCTCTTGGACAAGAACACATCTGGAAGAGTCTTCCACTCCTCCAAGCCAAGGACATCGGAGTAACCACTCCTCAAATTCTTCATCCAGAAGAATGAGCCCCAGCTCAGTCACCAGGACGATTTCTTCGTTCGAATCCCGAGGGATGAACATCTTGGCTACAAGTTCTGAGCTGCCTCCACCGCAGGATGACGTAACTGCACGCCTCCAGCAGTTGGAGCAGGGACAACAGAGAATTGAGACTCTGATGGAAAATTTGATTCTCACTCTACAGCGTCCACCACCTAACAATGAAACCCCTCCGAATCATGAAGATGACGAGGGCAATGCAGATTACAATGAGTCTCGCGCCCTTACCAGAAAAGACGTGGACGATATCCTCGCAAAAGCAAAAGCAGAGGATACATTGAAGGAACATGGGATCAAGCCACCCTACCCTCTATGGATGGATTCGGTTCCGTTCCCTGCAAAATTCAAACAACCTACTCTCCAGACATATACTGGGAAAGGTTCAGCCAGACAGCATGTCATCCATTTCAAGATCCTGACGGGAGCTATTGCGGATCAAGATGCCCTCAAGATTCGCCTCTTTGCAAGTACTCTAAAAGGTACAGCCTTTGATTGGTACTCCACTCTGCCAGAGAACTCCATTCAGAACTGGGCTATGCTGGAGACACGCTTCCTGACCCACTTCCAAGGTGAGGATCATCCTGTTACTATGGCTCAACTCTGCAGCCTAAAACAGGGAGAGAATGAGTCAACATACGACTTCATTCACAAATGGAAGGCAATGGCGTACAAATGCTCAGATGTGCTGCCACAAGCGTCGCTAGTCGACATCTGCCGTAACAATATGAGAGCAAAAATCCGCTCCATGATCATCGGCAACAAATCAAAGAACCTGGGGGAACTCCTCGAAGCTTCCATGGAAGCTGAAATGGTGATTAAAGACCTCAACAGTCAGAAATCATCAAAGAAAGAGCCGACTGCTGTTACAACCTCAAAACCAAAGAAAAAGGAGGTTCTCAATGTACAGACTAAGTCAGCTCCTCAGCAGCCAAAAAAACCTGAAAACAAAACTGCAGGTATCTCTGATGCCTTCAAAGAACGTGTAGAAAAGAAATATCCGTTCGATGAAGACGTTGAAGAAATCTTCGAGGCTCTCCTAGCAAATGGCAAACTCATTTTGCCAGAGCCCAAAAGACCGGGAGATGTTGGCAAAACCAATGATCCCCGATACTGTCCATACCATCAGATGATCTCACATCCTCTCAATCAATGCTTCGTTGTGAGAGAGAAGATCAATGAGATGTGGAAAAACGGAGTCATAACCTTTGATAAAAACTATGGCCCCGCCTCTGTCAACATGGTGTCATGTCGGCAAACTTCAAAGTCACCGAAGGAGAAGATCACTACTTCATTCAAGGTGATAAAAATGGCTCGAGCGTCCCAAGAATTGGGTCCCTATCCAACACCAGATGGACAACCTAAATGGGTGCATCCCGATCTCCTAGATGATGAAAATTAGGAGATCGTCAAAACAAAGCTGACCGCTCAGCAGCGAAGGCAAGCCAAGAGACAGCTCCGTAAGCTCAAACAGCAGCAAAAGTCTCAACCAAAACAAGAAGTCCTTGAAAAAGCAGAAACCTCTTCCACTGCTTCACTAAGGACGACGGAAGAATCTCTTCCCAAAACCTCCAAGGCGGTAAGAAAATTCACTCTTGATGATTTCATGCCACCTCTATACCAAAATGAAAATGTGCAGGGGGCATCATACTCTTGCAACTCGGTAGTTGGATTCTCCATGAATGGATACGAGTCCAGTGATACTGCGAGTAATATAGATGAGTGAGAAGAATCCTTTGAAACAGGAGAATACCTCTCCGACGAGGAATAGATTCCCGAGTCTCATCTTATGCCAGTAATCTGGTATAACCCATTGCAGCTACAAGGATCTTGGTCTGATGATGAAGAAGACCAGGACCCTGTTCAAGGAAATGCTGTCAATCCAGCACCAGCAAATACTTTAGTGGAACCCAACATGGGCGAACCACAAGGAGCAAATGATGAAGGAGATTTGGCTCCCATGCCTGATCTTGAAGAATATGCAAGAATCTTGCAACTTCTTGCCATAGAGCAGGAGCAGGATCGCATCAATCTTCGTCATGATCCAGAACTGGAAATCCCTGAAAATCAACGGGAACTCCCTCCCTCAACTCCTGAAAATGGAGAAAACAGTTGGATCGATGATCCTCTCACATCCGAGGATGAGTCTGATTCCCAACAGTCTACACTGGGGGCATCTCCTATCAGGATAACCTGCAATGCAATAGCTCAGGACGACAGTGCCTCTGAAGCTTCCGAAGACACGTACTCCCCAACCGGTAGTGTATCTTCCGGAGCTACATCCTCTCAGGTGACTTCCACTGAGATAACATCCTCTCAACCTTCGTCTCCTGAAGCTGTGACATCGGAACTCAAGCCACTCCCGATTGATCATCTTGAAGAAACTCTGCCAATGAAATCTTCTTCAATGAAAACTCAGTCAATTGGTCCCAAATACCCGATCTCACGGGCAATGTCTGGGCTAATAAAGAAAAGTTGCCGGCTGCTGTTCAGGACTTATTCCCGGAAATTGCTCCGTGCAACACAATCACTGAAGACGCCAATGCTGTTACAAAGACGTCCTCAGCAAAGGATCAACCCCTTGATCCTGAGAACGATCTTCCAAAAGAAGACCCTTCTCTAGAGGCTCTTGAAGTTGGTAGAGGTACCCGTTCTGGCCGGGATTACCACAAAAATTAAATTCAACCCTCTTCTTCTTATGTAAATCCTTCGGGAAAGCAAGTTGTAAGCGCCCCAAGTGGCAATAATAATGAAAATGCAGGCCCGAAGGAGGCTTTCAAGTACGACTTGATTGAGCACTTCAAACACATACCTGCACGTCTGCACATCCTTGACTTATGGCGAATGTCTCCACAGACTCGTGATAGTCTCATTTCAGAATTACAAAGGCTGAATACGGATGTCGACAAACATGCCCCACAAGTCCTACAAATTGAAATGGACTATAGGGTCAAAAAATCAAATACTCCCTCAAAGGGAGAAAAGAAGAAAACTGAGGGATCAAGCAATGAATGCCTCTCGGTACAAAAAGCAGCAAGTGCAACAATTTCCTTCGACAAGGATGACCTCCTCCTAGGCGAAACAAAGCACAACCGTCCCTTGTACTTTACGGGGTACGTCAAAGAAATGCCAGTACACAGAGTTCAGATCGATCTAGGTTCTGCACTCAACCTCATCTCTACTTCGGCACTCGAAGAGTTGTGCATCCCACCTAGCAAGCTGAGTCACACGTCCGTATCCATCTTCGGATATGACGGTAGCGCTCAAAGGCCTATCGGCAAAATCAGGTTCAAATTGCAAATCGGTGATCTTATTTCTGAAGTCACTGTGTATGCAATAAGGACCCCTTCATGCTACAATATACTCCTTGGACGCCCCTGGATACATGAGAATGGTGTTGTCCCTTCAACTCTACATCAGTGCATCAAGTTCATTGGCGACGATGGCCTGATACATCGAATATTTGCAAACAAAAAGCCATTCAAAGGCAGAGATGTCCATTTTGCAGATGCTCAAATGTATAAAGATGGAAAAGAAGAACAGGAGGAAAAAACAATTCGCTTTGTCGACAGTCTCCAGAAAGGTAAAGGCAAGGCTCCTCAGCAATCATCGGAGGAAAGCAAACCCTCCACCAAACTTGAAGTAAGCGGCCAAGCTCCCTTCGTCGTCTCCTTCAAATCTCCAAAGCCTTCGGTAATCACTACCAAAGCAAAGAAGACAAAACAAAAGACTGGGGGCAAGTTCACTGTCTCCTTTGTGTCTATTATGCATGACACAGACTCAGAGTCAGAGTCAGAAGATGACATAGCATCGAGCCAAGCTGATACTCAGCAAGATCAGCTCACTCTCACTCCATTGGAGACACTTGCAGAATAGAAGATCCTACGTCTGCCTCCTTTGTTATCCTGGCAACCTCGCCAGAAGAAAAAACAATCTTCTTCCACAGGTCGGGAGCATCTCCACTGAACTCTCTGCTTGAACCTTTCCAAAACGAAGGTATGCCTCAGCTATCCTTGTATAGTCCAATGGCACAAGCTATCATGAAGAAAATGGGCTACGATGCTCAAAACCCGACTGGTTTGGGAGGTGGCCGTGGTATTCTTACACCATTGGAACCCACCCTGACCAAAAGTCAACCAGAAGATTGGAAAATCCACCTTCAAAAAGGCAAGTCTTCATATGGGTTGGGGTATGATCCTACCGCTCCTATGAGACAGTTGACACCATGGCTGCAAAGTCGCTTTACCGACCAAGCCTCAACATCTCATGAAGACATCGATATCCCTGGATATCTCTTTGAGGAGTTACTCATCAAAGATCCTGAAAGCTCCTCCAATTGGTATAATTTCTCTGATAATAAAGAGGAATTGCCCGATGACGTAGACGAGCGGTTCTCTGTCCCAGAAGAATCATCGTCTCCAAAAGAAGTACCTTACTTCAACCCAATTCTAGCAAATGATTCGGACCATCTCATTGCAAGCCTTGAGAAGGATAGCATTGAGAAGGATGCTGATCAAGAAGATTCATGGACAGAAACAGAGCCTTAATCTAAAAATTTCTCTGGCACTCCAGAAGGTCTTGTTGAGTTGGAAGCCTCCGAAAATACTATGGAGGAACCACCTTCAAACCTTCCGACAGAAGACCCTGTTCAAAAGATAGACTTGGGAACACCTGATAACCCACGTCCTGTATTCATAAGTAAGAATATAAAGGATGATGAGTTACCTGAGTATATCTCCTTTCTTCGTGAGTTCATTGATTGTTTTGCATGGTCTTATGCCGAAATGCCTGGCTTGGATCCCAAAGTAGCAGTCCACAAGCTCAACTTGCAAAAAGAAATCAAGCCTATCAAACAAGGCCAAAGGAGATTCCGTCCCGACGTGATGGACAAAATTGAACAAGAAGTTCAGAAACTCAAAAACGTTGGCTTCATCCGCGAGGAACAGCATCCTGAATGGTTGGCCAACATTGTCCCCGTGACAAAGAAAAATGGGCAGATAAGGGTCTGTATCGACTATAGAGACCTGAATAATGCATGTCCTAAAGATGAATTCCCGCTCCCCATACCAGAGGTGATGATTGACAACACCTATGGGTTCGAGCGAATGACATTCATGGATGGATTCTCTGGTTACAACCAGATAAAGATGCATCCTGAAGATGAAAGGCATACATCATTTCGGACACCATTCGGCGTATATTGCTACACTGTTATGCCGTTTGGCCTGAAAAATGCAGGTGCGACATATCAGAGGGCTATGATAAAAATATTCCAAGATATGCAACATAAGACGGTCGAATGCTATGTTGACGACCTCGCCATAAAAGGCAGAAGAAAAGAAGACCATCTCGATGATCTTCGAGAAGTCTTCCTCCGACTTCGCAAACACAAATTACGGATGAATCCACTAAAGTGCTTCTTCGGTGTCTCATCGGGTAAGTTTCTCGGATTCATAGTACGGAAAGCTGGAATAGAACTTGACCCCACCAAAGTCAAGGCTATCCTGGAAATGCCATCTCCCAGAACCCTAAGAGAATTAAAACGGCTTCAAGGAAGGCTGGCCTACATTCGACGGTTCATCTCCAATCTATCAGGGAAATGCCGTCCATTCTCTCGCCTGATGAAGAAAGGCGTGGACATTGTCTGGATGCTGAATGTGAAAGTGCATTTCAAGACATCAAAGCATACCTCATCAAACCTCCAGTGCTGGCTGCCCCCACAACTGGAAAACCATTTATCTTGTACACAAGAGCTCTCGACCACTCTTTGGGTGCTCTGCTCGCACAAGAAAACGACGACGGAAAAGAAGCTGCTCTGTATTACCTTAGCCGCATGATGGTAGGTGCAGAGCATCGCTACTCCCCAGTCGAAAAAGAATGCCTTGCAGTAATGTTCGCTGTACAAAAGCTGCGTCACTATCTGCTGTCGAACACAGTCTACCTGATTTCGAGGATCAACCTCCTAAAGGTCCTTGTCACAAAAGCAGGTTCTCTCAATGCCCGACTGGTAAAATGGTCCATCCTTCTATCACAATTTGATATTAGGTATGTACCACAAAAAGCAATCAAAAACCAAGCTCTAGCAGACTTCTTCGCAGAGCATCCATTGTCTAAAGATTCTCCACTCAGGGATGATCTCCCAGACGAATTTGTCTACAATGTGGAAACTTCCTTGTCAAACGCTTCCTAGGACATGTACTTTGACGGTGCAACCAGGACAAATGAAAAAGGAAAGCAAATATCGGGAATCGGCATCCTCTTCGTCAGCCCCGACAAATACATGATTCCACACGCCTTCTCGCTACTGGAACCATGTTCAAACAATGCAGCTGAGAACTAAGCCCTGATTGTTGGATTGGAACTCGCCCTCGAAACCGGCATCACCATGCTGGAAGTTTTTGGAGACTCTCAACTGGTCGTCAACCAGATGAATCAGAAATATGAAGTCAGGAAGCCTGATTTGCTACCTTACTACAATAAGGCGCAGTCGCTTCGACAAAAATTCAACATCTGTCACATCACCCATATCCTCAGAGGTGAAAACATCCGTGCAGATGCCCTGGCTGGACTTGCCGCATCCATGGCAATCCAAGAAGGGGAAAACATGCAGGTCACAGTGTGTCAAAGAAGGATTTTCCCTCCTCTCAACACACACCAAGCAGTTGCTGAATGCCACCAAGTGGTTGGAAGTCGGATATCCATCCTCAAACCTCCGATTGGCGACTGGAGAGATCCGTTCATTGATTATATCATGTTCGGAATACTACCTGAAGATCCAAAAGAGCGGGTAAGCATCCAAAGACGAGCCCCAAACTTTCATTTGGATATACCTTCAAAAGCACTTTACAGAAAATCCTTCAACGGAGTACTCCTACGCTGCTTATCATAACAAGAGGCTGAGGAAACTCTCAAAGAAGTACATGCTGGTCTTTGTGGAGCCCATCAGGCTGGCCCTAAGCTCTACAACCAGATAAAAAGGCTAGGTTATTATTGGCCTACCATGGTAACTGATGCAATACAATTTGCCAAGCGCTGCCAAAAATGCCAGATTCACGGAGATTATGTCCACATGCCTCCAGAATGGCTACATCCAACAGCAATCTCATGGCCTTTCGAAGCCTGGGGTATGGACATCATAGGTCTTATTTCTCCCCCATCAAGCAAAGGTCATCGCTTCATCTTCGCCGCTACGGATTATTTCTCCAAGTGGTCGGAAGCATTTGCGCTCAGCGAAATGAAGACTTCATCAATCCTTCAGTTCTTGCGCACCAACATTATTTGTCGCTTCGGTATACCTAAAAGATTTGTCCATGATAACGGAGCACAATTCCGGGATCACAGATTCTATAGGTTCTACGACAAGTACAAAATCCAAAGTTGTCCTTCGACTCCATATAATCCAGCAGCGAACGGACTAGTAGAAGCCTTTAACAAGACACTCTGCAAAATTCTCAAGTAAATGGTCACTAGTCACAAAAGAGACTGGGGCGACAAACTACTAGAAGCTTTGTGGGCTTATCGAACCACCGTTCGAGGACGAACCCATAGCACACCATTCTCTTTGGTCTATGGATACGAAGCTGTTGTCCCTTTGGAAGTACAAATTCCTTCCTTAAGGGTATCTTTGCAAAATGACATGACACAAGAAAGCAATGTCAAATTGAGACTCCAAGAGCTGGATAATCTCGATGAAAGACGACTCGAAGCTCTACAAAGCATTGAGTTGTACCAAGCACGCATGGCAGGATCTTTCGACAAAAAGGTCAGGCAACGCGCCTACAAAAAAGGGTGACTTGGTTCTTGCAGTAAAAAGACCCATAGTCTTTGCCCACAAATCCAAAGGCAAATTTGAACCAAAATGGGAGGGACCCTTCGTCATCGACAAAGTCTTCTCCAACGGTGCATACGCTCTTCTAAACATGGAAGGAGACAGATGTATGCTACCCATCAACGGCAAGTTCTTGAAGCGGTACTACCCTTGAAGACTTCCTCAAACTGGTCAGAGCAATATCTACACGGCTAAAGCCTATTTCCAAGGTACTTGCTCGTCAAACCCACCTCTTTTGAAATTTTCATCTTTATGTTGAAATTTCCAAAAAAAAAAACAATCTCTCAAAACAATGCTTACTTTCATCGTTTCATTGTTCAAAAAGAAAAAAAAATCAAAATCCAAAAATCCAAGTTTAGGAGCCTCTTCCCAAACTTGATCAAAATTTCGTTCCTTGAACCCAAAATTCATGGTTTGAAATAAAAACCAGGACTCAGGAATTTTCACCCTAGTCTACCTTGGCTTTTACAACCAAAATGGTTTTAAGTCAAAATTTATGACCCTCGGGTCTCTAAACAAAAAATGGTTTTCTAGAAACCGCGGGGAAGCGACATTCAGTCGATACTCGCAAAACCCAAAAAAACCGGAAGGATGCGAACCCCATTCGATACTTCCAAAACCCAAAAATCGCAAGGAAGCGAACCCCATTCGATACTTGCAAAATTTCAAAGATCGTGGAGAAGCAACATACCATTTGATATCCACAACCCAAATTTCAAAAATCGTGGAGAAACAACAAACCAGTTGATATCCACAACCCAAATTTCAAAAATCGTGGAGACGCAACATACCAGTTGCTATCCACAACCCAAATTTCAAATGATTCGAGATAACCTTAAATTTCAAAAATCGCGGAGAAACGACATCAAGTCAGTACCCACAAAACCAAAAGTTTTTGGAAAAGCATGGAAGCGACGCTTAGTCGATATTTGCACCCCAATTCGCGAGGAAGCGACATTCCATCGATACTCGCAAAACCTAACCCGCGAGGAAGTGACATTCCATCAATACTCGTAAAACCGAATGAGCAAGGAAGCGACATTCCATCGATACTTGCAAGACCATTCAGCGGGGAGGCGACATTTAGTCGATACCTGCATTTTGAAAATCAAAACTCGGCTATAAACGCCAAAATCCAGCTATAAATGCCAAAACAAAAATTTTTCGGCTATAAACACCAAAATCGGTTTTCATGCCAATAAAACAAAACTTGGTTTTCAAAAAATCCGGCTATAAACGCCAAAATCCGGCTATAAATGCCAAAATTCGGCTATAAATGCCAAAACAAAAAAATTTTCGGCTATAAACGCCAGAATCGTCTTTCATGCCATCTCAAAATCGGCTCTCATGCCACAAACAAAATTTTTGGCTCTCATGCCATCTCAAAATTCGGCTATAAATGCCAAAAACAAAATTTTCCGGCTATAAACGCCAAATCCGGCTATAAATGCCAAAATTTGGCTATAAATGCCAAAACAAACAAAATGAAATTCGGCTTCTATGCCATTCCACAATTCGGCTTTCACGCCATCCAAAAAAAAAAAAAAACTTTGGCTCTCATGCCACAAACAAATTTGGCTCCCATGCCACAAACAAATTTGGCTCCCATGCCACAGACAAAATTAGGCTTTCATGCCATTCAAAATTTTGGTTTTCAAACCATAAAAGAATCAGGCTTTTCGCCACAAAATTGGCTTTCATGCCCAAGACAACCCTTTGACAAAAGATTCTCACAAAATGACAACCTTTTGATCAAATTCAAAACAAACATTCCCATTAACTTTTGCTCAAAATTGTTTTCATGAAAAAATGATTTAAGTGAAAGGAAGGGGATACAAAAATATAGTACCAAAACTGTTTATACATAGAGGTACCAAAAAAAAGAAGAAGGAAAAAGAGTCTGTTACAACCCAGGAGCTCAATCCGACATGGTTTTCAACCAAAGATTCAACTCCTCAAGCAGACCCTCGGCCTTGACCTCCAAAGTTTTTAGGCCACGCTTCTTCAGAATGTCCCCATAAAACGCGGCTGAATGCCGTGACCCATCTACAGCACGAGGAAGTTCTTCCCAGAGGACCTGCTACTGCTCATGCTCCTGAGTCTTCCTCCGGATATTACCTGCAGCTTCCTCAGACTGGCGAATGAGAGTTCCCTCCTTCTCCCAAGCTTGCTGAACGGCAGCATTGGAAGATCTAGCAGACCGACGAGATGCGTCAGTGACAGGACCTTTACCCTTGTTCGTTCTAGAAGAACTACCTGCAAAAGGTGGAAGAGAAAAGATCAATCAACATCAAAATGACAAAATTTTGCTACAAAAATTCTAGCAAAATTTTGACATGGTTCCGGGGCAATTCCAAAGAAAAGGAAAATACTCCGAAAAAGACAGGAAGCCTGAAAATGAGCTCAACATCGCTGCGAGCTCATAGTCAGTGGAGAACTCTCAAAGAAGGCTTGAACTCAACATCGCTGCGAGAACAAGCCAATCTCATCAAACTTCCGCAAAATCTGACAAAGAGCTCAACATTGCTGCGAGCTTCATAATCCAAAAGTTGCAAACTTCCTCAAAATCCAGCAAGACAAAGAAAGAGCTCAACATCGCTGCGAGCTCAAAATCCCAACACTTGCAAAAGATTTTCAGGTATGCATCATCATACTTCCAAATCTATTTACCAAAACTCATGCATCAAATAATATCATCATGCATTAAATGTTAGGAAAACCTTGACCAAAGTTTGACCAATTCCAACCCAATTTGGTCAAAACCAATCAAACTTTGTCCAAGTCAAAAATCATGTTGGCTTGACCTAGAGACTCTAGCCTTCTATCTTGATGCATCAAAAAAAAAATGCATACATATTGAAATTGCATAGCCTCATTATCATAGTGAGCAAACAAGGAAAAAGAAAAAGAAAGAGAGAAAAAAAATCTTAGCACAAATAAAAAAAAAAATTTGGCCCACAGGCCGTGGCCCACTGCCACGTGGCACTGCGGTCAGGTCTGTACGGACCTGTCCGTACAGCCAGAGAAAAAAAAAACAGAAAGAAAGAAAAAAAAAGAGTTCACGAAAAAAAAAGAAAACCGAGAAAAGAAGAGAAAAAAAAAAGAAAAAAAAAAGGAAAGAAAAAAAGAGAAGCACGAAAAAAAAAGGGAAGAAAAACGTGCATGAAAAGAAAAGAAAAGAAAAAAAAAGGAAAAAGAAGAAGAAAAGAAAAAGAAAAAAAAATGATGAAGAAGCTACTTCTACAATGGAGATTCTTGACGAGGAAGAAAACTTACTTGAAGCCATTGATGGAGAAGAAGAAGAAAAGCTTGGAGATCCTTGAAGAAGAGAAAGCACTTCTTGCCTTGGGGAGCACTCTTGAAGATTTCTTGCAAAAAGAAAGTAATGGAGCAAAAGCACCAACCCTCTTTGCTTTTATAGAAGAGAGCAAGCCAAAAGAGGAAACAAAGAGAAAGAAAGGAGATAAGTGCTAAAATTTAGCTACTTTCCCAAAGAGAAAGATATTTTGAGAGAATCTTTCCACAAAAAGAAAACTTGAGAAATTCTCTCCAAGTAAAGATATTTTTAGATATTCTCTACAGAAAAGAGATATTTTTGGATATTCTTTACAAATATGACACTATATGAGATCTAGGCCATCTCCAAAGCCTAAGGTCCCATGGGTTAGCCCATATGAGCCAGGTTTGACCACCTAGGCACTAAAAGTGGCTTTTAGTCAAAATATTCCTCTTACCAAGAGCAAAAAAAAAAAAAAAAGAAAAGAGCAAAAAAAAAAAGAGAGTCCCATGCCTCTTTTGAGCTGATGGGACCATTCAAAAAAAAAAAAAGAGGAAAAAAGGAAAGTCTCATGAGTTTCCAAAAACCAAACCATTCAACCTCATGAACCAAATTGAGCCAAAATCTTGAAATTGACATTTCACAAAACCAAAATCCGGTCCCCTAGCTAGCCACATACAGTTTGTTAGGTCACAAGACCAAAACCAAAATCAAAATCCAAAACCTACAAACCAAATCTGACCCCCCAACCTGCCACATACAGCTTGTTGGGTCACAAGGTCGAAACCAAAATCAAACCCCGACCCCATAACCTGCCACATACAGCTTGTTAGGTCACAAGGTCAAAAACCAAAATCCAAAACCCAAAATCCAAATACCCCATGTCATTTTCAAAACTTTGCCTTGAGATGGTACGTGATCCCTCTCACTACCATAAAATTCCCCCGGAAACTCAGAAGGCTATTCAAAAAAAAAAAAAAAAAAAAAAAAAAAGCTCAAGAGTCTTGGCCAAGTTGGAATCTCTCCTCCAAGTTTCTCTTCGAGGCACATCGACTCCAAAAAGCTACTCGTCGCTGTACCTCGAGGGGGTATTTGTTGACACCAAAAAAGTAAATATTTCTCCTCAACATCAATAAGCCTCCTGAAGCTGCATCCTGCTAAAAATAGGCAAGGCTACTTCAAGCATCAGATTTTGTCAGAATCAGATAGAAACGGAGAGATCCTTCAAGACAACTAAAAGAGGGGTACACCTGAGGTTTCGGGTCATTCCGACAATGTTTGGCCCAACTTCACCACTCCAACAGCTAAACAGGCGCTCCCGGCGGCAACATCATCAAAGAGACCAAAACTTTGATCAAAGCCTACGGATGACTCCAGAATGTCTCCAAAGGGCTCCATGCCAAATTTCAAGTCAAACCGACAACGTTTGACCCTCCATCAATGCTCGAGCAGCAAAATCAAGCCTCCCGACAGGGGCAACCACCGAAGCCATCACTCATCAAACAAAATACATGAGTGGCTTCAACATGCTTCCAAAAGGCTGCACGTCAAATTTCAGGTCATTCCGACAACGTTTGACCAGGTTTCGATGCTCCTAGAGAAAATCAAGCCCACCGGCGGCGGAGCAACCCGGGACCATGACATCCAAAACGGAGCCCATGGAACGTCTCAAAATGACTCCAATAGGCTCCCCGTCAAATTTCAGGTCAATCGGACATCGTTTGACCACATATCAAAGCTCGGCATTTTCCCCGCAGCAAAATCAAGTGAAGCATCGATGGGACCCCAAACGGCTTCAAAACTCAAATAAAAGCCCATGGTTGGTCCTATCCACTGCTCAAGAAGCTTCACCTCAATTTTCAGGTCATTCCGACATCGTTTGACCTAGTTTCGACGCTTGACGGAAAATCGGCTACAAAGTCTTCGGCTTTCCCGAAAAATAGGAAACTTTGTGCTCCGATTTCGCGAGGGTTCTCGTCAAGATTTCTCCAAGAAAATCAAGTCCATAATTGAGGAAAAATGTCAAGAAAAATACAGAAGAAAAAAGGGACGAAAAAAATGAAAAAACGGCCGAAACGACACTCGGCGACCAAACGGGCCGAAGCCCCATGGTCGCCGGCGACCCTGGCCCAAGGTCGCCAGGCGACCCTGGGTGCATGGTCGCCCGGCGACCCTGGAAATCCGGGTCGCCGGATTTTGCGCCGAAGTATCCGTTTTCGATTCTTTTCGCGTTTCGGGTGTTCTGGCCTCTGTGATTTTCTGAAAATCCAATGTTTGGTGCTTCAAAACCACTGATCTTCGTCGACATCTCGGATCCACCGTCAAAAGCATGAAATCATCACCGATCGCCTCAAGATCGCCAACCGGCTGACCAAGAAAGTGCACTTTCTGTTCGACCGATCGTGAAATCGACAAGATAGATGTCACCGGCCCGCCAACATCAATCAATGTCTGAAATTGCATCGCAATCCGACATCAAATAATGCGTGGATCCACCCGTGATGATTGCAAGAAGAATCTCAAAAGGCGCAGCACGGCCCGCGACTCTTCACATGCCTTGGCAACCACTTAATGACGTTAATTGACCCATTAAAGCAGTCATTAACTCATTATTTTGGACCGCCCAATCAGAACCAAGCATTTGGGAGTTACAAATCCAAGCAATCATGGCATTAAACCCATGAAACTCCCATCATCATGAACCATAAAGGTGATTAAATGCCCACTACCTTCATCGGCCAATCACAAGCCTTGAAAAAGGAGTTACAAAATCGATTTGTAACTCCTCATCAATTCTTTCATCATGGCCATCAATGCCTCATGACTACCAAAAGCCTATAAAAGGAGGTCCATTCCAAGAAGAAAGGAAGGAAAAAAATAGATCCCAAGTGCAAGCTCTGAAAATCCAGAAAATCCAAGAGAGAGACGAAGTCCTGCTACTTTGCTCCCGGAAGCACCACAAGGTGATCAACGTCCCTTGGGGGGCCACCCCCCCAAGGTCACCTCCTTCTCCAACATGGCCTAAACGCGGCTTTTCAGCCCGTTTACTCGGTTTTTCATTGGATATAGGACCTTCTCTTGGTCCTTGTCCTTTAAAAAACTGAGGTTAGGAGCCAAGCCAAAGAATCAAAGCATCACATGTTCTCATTTGAAGGACGATGGCGAAGCCCATACATGACTTGCGACCGTCGATCTCAACGTGTCCCCACAATCTCCTGAGAAGTTAGATCCCTTTTCTTCCTTTTCTATTGTAGTTTGTATTTCCTAAAGAGACAAAAAGAAATCACAATTCTTGTCTTTCATATTTGATGAGTTTTGTAAAATCGCCTTTCACGGCAAAATCGCCTTTCACGGCAAACAAACAAAAACGCCTCTTACGGCATTCTAAAAACTTGTCTCTTTTCTTAATATTTATGCAATTTGAAAAGTTAGAAAAAAGGATTGATTTCCTTTCCACTTGTGAAGGTGAATCTCCGGATTATCACTATTCCAAATTCCAAGTAGAAAGTAAATCTGGCATACCCGTACAAAAATGTTGATGCCCAAGATCTTCCCTCCTCCGCCGAGACCCAGGTCAGCCCCTGGGGTGCGGAGGGAGAGGACGGAAGATTCCCCCTCTTTTTCGGGTCCATCAAAGGCCTCGGGGACCAGGTATTTGGGCAAACCTGGTTTCTTGTAGGTTGAGGCTTCGTGGGAGTGCCACGGGCTTCAGGATTCTTCGTGTTTACCCTCGGTGCCATCGTAGTGACACGTTGCGGGGTGATTTTCTGCTTCTTGGCAAGTACAATTTCTTCTACGGGGAGTGGAAATGGTCCCAGTGACCCGAAGACGATGGTCCGGGGAGTAGAGGTCGACCCGGTGCTTTGAGAGTTATCGAGGGAGATGACGCTTCGGCAACTGGCAGGGCGCTTATGAGTGCGCTTGTTTTGCTTGTCTTGAAGCATGAGCTGGTACTTGTTCTCATCAAAAGTGATGGTTAATGAAGCTGCCATTATTAGTTTGGAAAACTTCTGAAACAAGACCACATTCATTAGTAATCACAAGAATATGGTGATCATAACTGGAGAATAACTATGGTTTTGTCTTTTCAAATCGCTCGAGGGGACATGGCCCGGCCGAAGCAAGATGAAGAAGGCAAGAAGCCATAGGAGGTACAATTGTTCTTAATGCAAGTATGGTAGGCTCAGGGTGAGCATTCCAGTGACTGCTAGAAGCAATTGTAGACCTTAATTCAAATTACCGAGAAGCAAGGCTCACTCAAGGTAAAATGATATAAGGTTGGAGATACAAATGTGTCAGTCGCGAATACAGTAGACCCGAAAGGGCGTACTAGCATCGCTAGGCACAAATGTTGCAAATCGCATCCTTGGAAAGGACACGAGATGGGATTTTCTTTTTGAAAGGTCAAGATTGGGTTCATCAAGGAGAGCAAATGGTGTTCCAATCCGAAAATAGGCTCAAACATTTCTACGAGCACTTAGTCCGAAAGGGAAGGAACAATAATTTCTCGAATGCGAACCCAAAAATGACGGAAGTTTTTCTTTTAAAGATCAAGATTGAATTCATCAAAGAGAGCAAATGGTGTTCCAATCCGAACACAGGCTCAAACATTTCTGTGAGCACTAAATCCGAAAAGGAAAAAACCAAGATTTCACAAATCTAAACTCAAAAGTGATGGGAGTTTTTTTTTTTTTTTTTTTGAAAGGTCAAGATTGAATTCATCAAAGATGCCGGAAGTGATGCACATCGGGGCTAGAAAATACTATAAGTCTAATTTCAATACTTTCGGGAATGACAAGTCATAAATCATGTATTTCAGACGGGGAAATAAAATGAAACTGAGCTTTCGAAATCTCGGGACTAGTATCGAGATTCGAGGTGACTCAAGGTGAATAGGGGTCCCGTATGTCGATTTCATTATAGACTTAGTACTCCATGAGTTTGGAGACATTTCGGGCTCCTTACACACCTTAGTGGTCTCGACAGTTCAATGAATCTCTATGATGTGGTTTCTCCCTCAAACGGGCTTCCAACAAACGTTTCATCTCTGCTCCGAACATATCCCCCAGTGAATAGTGCCCATTGCTCTAAAAAAAAAGTTCCCAAGCAAATGGGATGGAAACTCCCTTCATCTCTCTTTATTCTAAGAATTCTGGGAAATTCGGTTACCAGACGGTCAGCTGGCGGTTAACTGCCAAATGATTTGGCGGTTAGCCACTGGCTGACCGCGAGGCCTACCGTGGGTAGCCTGACCAAATGCAGCATTCTGGAATTATGACCGCCTCAGTTCGGTTGGCTAGCAGTTAGCCGCCGATGGATTCGGCGGTGAGCCGCTAGTTGATCGCGGGGTTGACCGCCAGATTACAGCTCTCTGGAAAAGTAACCAAAACTGGTTCGGCTAGTCGCCCGTCATCAGGCGGCTAGCCGCTTGGTGACCGCCAGCTAACCGCCAGTTACGGGAACTCCATAATACAGTTCAGATTCAGGTCCTTTCTTCTCTAATCAGTTTCCTTTATTCTTCATTCACTTCCCAAGAATAAAATGAATAAGGGGCTCCTTCAAAACACCACACATCATTTCCCCACATCCTTGATGGACCCAGCTTTCGTCCTCTCCTTCCACCCCGGGGGTTGCCGGGGTCCGGCGGAGGAGAAAAACGGGTAACAACATTTTTTGTACGGGTATGCTAGATTTTCTATTCTACTTGGAATTTGAAGTGGTGATGATCTGGAGATTCACCTTCACAAGTAGAAAGGAAATCAATCTTTTTTTCTAACTTTTCAAATTGCATAAATATTTAAGAAAACAGACAAGAATTTTGATTGCCGTAGGGGGCGATTTTTTATTTGTTTGCCGTGAAAGGCGATTTGGTGCCGTGAAAGGCGGTTTTGCCCTAAAAGGCGATTTTTGCCGTGAAAGGTGATTTTTTTCCATGAAAAGCGATTTACAAATCTCATCAATAGTGAAAGAGAAGAATTATGATTATTTTGTCTCTTTAAAAAATACAAAATACAATAGAAAAGAAAGAAAATGGATCTAACTTCTCAGGAGATTGTGGGGACTCGTTCAGATCGACGGTCGCAAGTCATGCATGGACTTCGCCATCGTCCTTTAGATTAGAACGCATGATGCTTTGACTCTTTTGGCTTGGCTCTAACCTCGGACTTTTAGAGGACAAAGACCAAGGGGGGGTCCTACATCCAATAAAAAACCGAGTAAACGGGTTGAAAAGCCGCGTCTAGGCCATGTTGGATAGAAGGAGAGGAAGAGCTTTGCCTTGGGGGGGGTGCCCCCCCAAGGGAATTCGATCACCTTGTGGTATTTCTTGCAGCAGGTAGCAGGACTTCTTCAGAATTTCTCAGGGATTTTCCAGACTCCGACATTCTTGTTGTCGATGTGTGTAGAGATGTCTCGGTGTCTCTCTTTGGAATGAACCCGATTTTATAGGTTTTTGGTTTATGAGCATTGATGGCCATGATGAGAGGATTGATGCTCCATGATGGGAGGAGTTACAAGTTTTTATTTCTTGATTTTGTAACTCCTTTTTCTTGGCTTGGATTGGTCGATGAGAATGATGGGCATTTAATTGCCTTTAATCTGCATGATGAAGGGAGTTTCATTGCTTTAATGCCATAATTGCTTGGACTTGTAACTCCTTTTTTCTTGAATCTGATTGGGCCGTCCAAAATAATGGGTTAATGACCGCATTAAGTTGTCATAATACGGGTCAATTAACATCATTAAGTGGTCGCAAGGGCATTGGAAGAGTCGCGGGCCGCGCCGGGGCTTTTGGAATTCTTCAGGTGACAATCGCCGATGGATCCACATGTTGTTTGATGTTGGATAGCGATACAACTTCAGACATTGATTGATGTCAGTGGGCCGGTGCATCTGTCTTGTCGATTTCTTGATCGGTCGGACAAAAAGTATACTTTCTTGGTCAGCCGGTTGGCGATCTTGGAGCGATCAATGATGATTTCATGCTCTTAACAGCGGATCCGAGATTTTGGCCAAGATCAGTCGTTTCCAAGCATCAAGAATTGGATTTTTGGAAAATCACAGGGGTTGGAACTCCCGAACCGCAAAGAGGATAGGAAAATGGGCCACCCGGCGGAAAATCCAGCGACCCGGATTTCCAGGGTCGCCAGCGACCATGGGGGTTTTGTCCCCTTTGGTAGCCGTTTTTTGGCCGTTTCTTCGTCTTTTTCGTTCCTTTTTTCTCAGGTATTTTTCTTGACATTTTTCCTCATTTATTGACTTGATTTTTCTGAAGAAGAACTTGACGAGAATCCGCACAAACCTGAGTAAAAAGTTTCCCATTTTTTGGAAAAGCCGAAGACTTTGTAGCCGATTTTCCATCAACAGTCGAAACTAGGTCAAACGATGTCGGAATGACCCGAAATTTGAGGTGAAGCCTCTTGAGCAGTGGATAGGACCAACCATGGGCTTTTATTTGGGTTTTGAAGCCGTTTGGGTCCCGTCACTGCTATACTTGATTTTGCCACGAAGAAGATGTTGCGCTTTGATGTGCGGTCAACCGATGTCCGATTGACCTGAAATTTGACAGGGAGCCTATTGGAGTCATTTTGAGACAATCCATTAGCTCCGATTTGGATGTCATCGTCCCGGGGTGCTCCGCCACTGGTAGGCTTGATTTTGTTTCGGAGCATCGAAGTCTGGTCAAACGTTGTCGGAATGACCTGAAATTCGATGTGCAGCCCTTTGGAAGCATGTTGAAACCACTCATGTACTTTGTTTGATGAGTGATAGCCTCGGTGGTTCTTGCCGCAGAGAGGCTTGATTTTGCTGCTCGAGGGTTGATGGAGGGTCAAACGTTGTCGGTTTGATTTGAAATTTAACAAGGAGCCTTTTGGAGCTATTTTCGAACCATCCAAAGGCTCTGATCGAAGTTTCGACGTCTTCAACACTGTCACCGCCAGGAGCGCCTGTTTAGCTGTCGGAGGAGTGAACTTAGGCCAAATGATGTCGGAATGGCCTGAAACTTCATGTGTACCCCTCTTTTGGTTGTCTTGAAGGATCTTGCAGTTTTTGTTTGATTCTGACAAGATCTGATGCTTGAAGTAGCATTGCCTGTTTGTAGTAGGATGCAGCTTCATGTGGCTTCTTGATGTTGAGGAGGTAAAGTGACTTTTTTGGTGTCAACAATCCTAACTTCCATGAGCCTACATCCAATCACCTTCTTCTCAATCACATCCAACCACAAAAGAAAGGAGAATCCACCACATCACAAGAACCCATTTAAGCTATCAACTAGAAATAAATGAGAGACCATAAATGCTAACATTTCTAGGAGTTAAACAAACCAACCAACTCGACCACATGCATTTATTTCAATTCCACGTAAATCAAGAATAGTATGAATGGAAATAACAAAAATCAACACATTTTCCTTGAAACTATAAAATGTTCACAAAATCAATTCATCCACTTGCCTTGGGGTTTCTAATAAAGAAATTAAGCCACTAATCAAGCTCTCTCAAGAAAACCTACAAGCACAAACAAAACCCCCAAATACAAATCCTAAAATGGGTCAAATAAGGAGCAAGAAGAGAAAAAGTTCAATACTAAGCATGGAGCTTCCTAAAGTGAAGAAGAACACAAAACAAAGAGAAAAGAGGAATTTGCTTACTTGGAAGTTCTTCAAAGATATTAAGTTAGCTTAAGGAGGGTCTTGAAATGAGTCTCTTTTTCCACAAATAGCATCAAGGGGTAGCTCTCAAAGAGAGGAAGAAGGTGATGATTTTCATTTATCCATTTGGCAAGGGTTTGGTAGAGATTGGAAGAGGGGAAAGGAAACCCTATCTTGGGTGAAGTTCTTCTGCTGGAAAAGGAGAAAGAAAGAGATGGGTTCTCTATATATACTAATGGGGTGTAGGCTCCCCCACTAGAAATCTTTGGAGGCTGAAATCACGACTTTCGGGATCTCGGTTGCAATCGACGAAGAAGAGGAAAATGATCACCGAAATATCTAGTTTCCAAAAAGTATATTTTTCACAGGTTTCGGGAATATCAACTTTTGGGTATAGATTTGGTGTAAAATGACTGTTTTGCCCTCAATGCTAGAAAAATCGGGTTTCGGGCGGGGATGGGATCAACATGAAAGTTGTAGAGATTGACGAGATGAGTAAAATGGGGTTGAAATACAAATCACCGAAATCTCGGATAATCCCCCAAGTCAACGCAAAGTTACAAAAAGGAAACCCCAAAGGGTCCCACTAATCACAAAGGCACTCAAAATTCCCAAAAGCTATAAAAAACCATTCTAGTCCAAACTTAGTCAAATTATATTAATCATACTTATCACTAACACGCGACTTAATTAGTACTAGTCGAGGTCACTCGGGTCGGGGTCTTACATCCTCCACCCCTTAGGGCATTTGGTCCTCCAAATGAAACACAAAAGTCACCTCTGGTAGTAGATGTGGATACTTCTTCTAAACTTGGTCTTGTAATTCCCATGTTGCTTCTTCCAGTCCATGGTTTTCCCGAAGCACCTTTACCCACTATGTAGTCCGTGACCTCAACTCTTGTTCTTTCGTGTCTATGATCTGAACAGGCTTCTCTACATATGTAGCATCTTCTCAGATTTCCAAGGGTTCATGCCGCGTACATGTGAAGGATCAGGGACGTACTTCTTCAACATCAACACATGGAAGATGTTGTGTACACCGGAAAGCTCAGGTGGTAAGGCTAGTCTATAAGCCACATCACCGATCTTGCTCATGACATCATACGGTCCAATGTATCTCCGTGATAACTTGCCATTCTATCCAAATCTCAATGTTCCTCTGGTCGGTGATACCTTCAAGAAAACCTTGTCTCCTTCTTTAAACTGTAAATCCCTTCTGTGAGAGTCTGCATAGCTCTTCTGCCTACTCCAGGCTACTTTCAAACGTTCTTGAATCTGTCTCACTTTTTCACTGGTCTCACTCACTATGGCTAGTCCATGGAAACTGCGGGTGACAACTTCTTCCCAACAAACAGGTGTCCTATACCTTCTACCATACAAAGCCTCAAAAGGCGCCATTCCAATGCTTGAGTGATAGTTGTTGTTGTAAGCGAATTTACACAAAGGTAAGGTCTCATCCCATTGAGTCTTAAAATCCAATACACAAGCACGGAGCATATCCTCAAGGGTTTGAATTGTTCTCTCTGACTGGCCATCTGTCTGAAGGTGATAAGCCATGCTGAATTATATCTTCATACCCATAGACTCATGTAGGGCTTCCAAAATCTTGAGACGAATCTGTTGTCCCTGTCGGATGTGATGGAAACTGGCTGACCGTGTCTGCTGACAATCTCACCAACAAACAACTATGCTAGGGGTAACGTATGCATTTTTATTTCCTGTCCTCATAGGAATGAAGTGAGCTGACTTGGTGAGACGGTCTACAATAACCCATATTGCATCATTGCCCCTGCTAGTCCTCGGTAGTCATGAAATAAAGTCCATGGTAATGTGCTCCCATTTCCATTACGGGATCTCTAATGGTTGTGACAACCCTGGAGGCTTTTGATGTTCTGCCTTTATCAATTGACAGGTCATACACCAGGAGACAAACGCTGCAATTCTCTCTTCATGTTGTTCCACCAAAACCTGCCCTTCAAATTCTGATACATCTTCGTGCTGCCTGGTTGGATAGAATACTTTGTACTGTGAGCTTCTGTCATGATGTCATTCCACAAATTTTCAATGTTAGGCACACACAGACGATCTCGATAATACAAGACTCCATCAACAATACGAAAGTCTGGACGGTCTGCTATAAGTTCTGAAATCTTAGCCAACTCTGGATATTGTAACTGACTATCCTTGATCCTCTGAACGAAGGAAGGCTCTAACACTAACATGTTAGCTAATATCACACCCTTCCTTAGTGGCTGTAGGTCTATTCTCAGCTCTTCAATCTGCTAAAAAATACAGGTGCCACTTAAATTCGCCAAACCCACTGATTTTCTGTTTAAAGCATCGGCAACTACATTCGCTTTCCCCGGGTGGTACTTGATTGGAAAATCGTAATATTTGCTATATTCCATCCATCTTCTCTGCCTCATGTTCAGTTCCTTCTGGGAAAATAGATATTGCAAGCTGTGGCGATCGGAGTGAACTTTGAACTTCTCTCCATAGAGGTAATGCCTTCATATTTTCAACGCGAAGACAACCGCTGCCAACTCAAGGTCATGGGTTGCATAGTTCTTTTCTTGATCTTTCAGCTGCCGGGACCCATATGCAACTACTTTTCCCTCTTGCATCAATACACATCCAAGTCCTACACTCGAAGCATCGGTAAAAATGGTAAAACCGCTGCTTCTGGATGGTAAAGTAAGGACTGGTGCTGTAATCAATCTCTTCTTTAGCTCTTGGAAACTAGCTTCACATTGATCTGTCCACACATACGACACATTCTTCCTAGTCAACTTTGTCAATGGTGACACAATTGACAAAAATCCTTGCACAAACCTCCGATAATACCCTACCAATCCATGAAAACTCCTGATTTCTGACACATTCGTCGGTCTTTCCCATTTCACTACTCCCTCAATCTTGGACAGGTCTACTGACAATCCTTCTTTGGAGATAATGTGCCCCAAAAATGCAACTTGTTCTAGCCAAAATTCACACTTGTTGAGCTTTGCATACAGCTGATTGTCCCTTAGGAGTTGCAATGCTATCCTCAGATACTCTTCATGCTCTTCTTTGGTCTTGGAGTACACCAAAATATCGTCAATGAGCACTACTACAAACTGGTCCAGGTACTGATCAAATATCTTGTTCATCAATGCCATGAACACTACCGGTGCATTAGTCAACCCAAATGGCATCACTAGGAACTCATAGTGACCATATCTTGTCCGGAAAACTGTCTTCATTACATCTGATTCTCTGACTCTCAGTTGATGGTAACTGGATCTCAAGTCAATCTTTAAAAAGTACGAGGCACCCTGTAACTGATCAAACAGTTCATCTATCCTTGGCAATGGATATTTGTTCTTGATGGTCACTTGATTCAATCTTCGGTAGTCAATACACATTCTCATCGAACCATCTTTCTTTTTGACAAACAAAACCAGAGCTCCCCACTGTGAAATGCTAGGTCTTACGAAACCTTTGTCCAACAACTCTTGCAATTGTATCTTCAATTCCCCCAATTCCACCGAAGCCATCCGATATGGTGCAATAGATATTGGAGCGGTCCCTGGTAATAACTCAATGGTGAAATCGATTTCTCTTATAGGTGGTAATCCTGGAATCTCCGCCGGAAATACGTCCGGGAATTCCCAAACAATAGGGATCTCCTCCACCCCTAGGGACCGTTTATCCTCCGTGATAAATGCCAAATAAGCTTCACATCCACTTCTTAAAAGTCTATCAGCTTTCAACGCTGAGATAGACCTTGCATGAGGATTTATCCTCTCTCCTTGAAACAACACTCCTGGTGGTGTCTCATCCAATTTGAATGTCGGGGCCTTATGGAAACAATCCATCGTGGCATGGTATCCTGCCAACCAATCCATCCCTAGGATGATATCAAAATCATTCATCTCCAACAGAATAAGATCTGCGGGTAACAAACCTCTCCTATCTGAACTGTACAAGTGGGGGTAATAAGTAGTACAGACAACATGTTTTCTTACTGGGGTAGCCACAGTCAAAACATACTCAAGTACTCTATCATGCACACGAATCAACTTAGAAAATGCATGGGATATAAAGGAGTGTGTAGAGCCAGGATCAAATAAAATCCTAGCATTTATCCCACAAAAAAGAAGTGTACCTTCCATAACATTGCCCGCTGCCTCTGCATTAGCTCTATTAACCACATACACTTGTCCCCGTTGCTGTGGCCTGATCGGAGCCTGCTGCTGCCTGCATTGAGGGACATTCCTGTTCTGTTGCAGGGGACGCTGATTGTGATTATGTCCTTATTGACAGGCCTGCTGCTGTTACCACTGGTTTAAACTGTTGCTGCGGTGCCTATTGTTGAAGTGGCCTTGCCTGATTTTGGACAACCATTGCATTCTGTGGTGGTGTTGGACGATGTGGTCCCTGCTGTTGCTGTTGACTCTGTCTGTTTGGTCTCAAGTCGTTCCTCATCTGATGGTCCACGGAGTCACATCTGAAACATGATCCCGAAACTGTACAACACTGGGCACTCTTGTGGTTCTTCCCACAGTGAATACAAACTAGTTGAACATTCTGGTCTTGCCTCTATCTCTTATGCTATTGGTTCCTCTGCTGGTGGTTCTGCTGTTGAGGTTGCTCCTGTCCCTTGCCTTGAACTCTAAGGATCTTGTGATGAAAGTTCTCAAACTTATAGGCTCTCTTGATAGCTTCTTCAAATGTGACAGGTGGTACTACCCCCGTGGCATCTCTTTTAATGATGGGGTGAAGTCTTCTGAGAACTTAGCAACCTTCTTCTCCACTGTGTCCACCAATTCTTAGGCATATCGTGACAACCTCTCAAACTTGGTGAGGTACTCTAACACTATCATACTTCCTTGTACAAGCTGTTGGAATTCTACTGCCTTTTGTTTCTTGCATGGGCGGGCACGTACTTATCTCTAAATTGCCTCTTGAAGTTTGCTCAAGCCACTGCGTCAGCCATAGTCTTGTACTTTTCCCTCACTGTCTTCCACCAAATGTCTACCAAACCGGTGAAGAATGATGCTGCAAGTTGTACTCTCTCACCTCCTATACATCTGAAGACTTCAAAGATATTCTCTGCATGCTCTAACTAGTTGTCTACAGCTAATGGATAGTCTATACCTAGAAAGTCCTTTGGACCTCTTTTCTTAAACCGTTCAGACAATGCATTTGGATCGTGCTATCTTTGGTTGATGGCAATTGCGGGTTGAGGTTGAACCGGTTTGGGCGTTCTCTGTAGTACCTCCAACAACTGCCTCTGCATATGTGCCAACTCTCTGGCATGGTCTTCATCTTTCTTAAGCATTTGTTCCTGCAATCTAGCTTGGTTTTCATTTGCCTAATGCTGCTGATCGAGCATAGCCTGCATCACTTGTTGAAACTGATTTGGCATATTGTTATCAACTATATCTTCGTCAACTGGCCCCGTATGATCACTGTTGCTTGCGGTGGGATTTCCGTTTAATGGTCATTTACGGGGAGGCATGATGCTGCAAAACAAATTATTAGCACATATAAATCAAAAATAGGGTTACAACTTGCTCACACAATTCTAGCTAATGAAAGGTCTAACGAACCCTCGCCACGTGTAAGACCCCAACCCGAGTGTCCATGATTATTACTAATGAAGTCATACGTTATTTCTAAGCGTGATTAGTAGAATTTGATTAAGTTGGGATTAGAATAGCTTTTGCTATAGCTTTGGGGAATTTGAGTGCCTTTGTGATTTGTAGGACCCTTTGGGGGTCCCTTTTTAAAGCTTTGTGCATGCGTGGGGGATTATTCGAGATTCCAGTGATTAGTGTTTCAACCCCATTTTACTTGCCGCCCTAATCCCTACAACTTTCATGTTGATCCCGTACCCGTCCGGAACCCCGAAACCCGATTTTCCTAGTATTGAGGGCAAAACAGTCTTTTTACACTAAATCTGTACCCAAAATTTGTTGTCCCCAAAACCCGCGAAAAATATACTTTTTGGAAAGTAGATATTTCGGTGATCATTTTTCCCTTCTTCGTCGAACTCGTTTGAAGCATCGAAAGTCGTGATTTCAGTCCAATGAGATTTCCAATGGTGGAGCCCACACTCAACTTGTATAAAAGAGACTATTCTCTTCCATTCTTCCTTTTTCTAGCACAACCTAACAAAAGCTAGGGATTTTTCCTCTCTTCTTCTTCCTCTTGCTCACCCATCTCTAAATAACCACCAAATCTTGCACCAATAGGCTAGTGGAGGTTGTCTTCTCCTTCCTCTCATTGGGAGCTTGCTTGGGATACCATTTTTAGAAGGAGGCCACCCATCTTAGAGTCTTCTTGAAGCTCATCTTGTCTTTTGAAGAGTCTCCAAGTAAGTAATCCTTCCAATCCTTTGATGTTGTGTTCTCCTAGCTATTAAGAAGCCCCATCTTCCTTATTGAGAGTTTCCCTTTCTTCATTTCTTGTTTGACCCATTTAGAGTTTCTTTTGGGTTTTTTTGTGTAGATTGTGTTCTTGGCTTGGAAGAGGTGATAAGAGGGTTGATTTCTTGATTAGAGACCCTAAGGCAAGTGGAATGAATGGATATTTTTGGGTTTTGAATGGTTTTATGAGGACATTGATGATTTGACCATGCTTTCCATGCTTTTATTGACTTGCATTGAATTTGAAATGAATGCTCATTAATGGATTTGGTTAGTTCATTTAATGTCTTGGAAAGGTTGTTTTATAGCCCTTACTTATTTCTTGATTGTAGCACAAATGAATGTTTATGAATGGGGTTTCTGGTCTCTTTCCTTGATGGTTGAATGAATATGGAAAAGAGGAGCTTTGGGTGTATAATGATGGGAGTTTGTTGATGGTTGGATGATGTCTGGAGGGAGTTTGAGCCTCCCATGTTGTTGTAAAAAATGAGGCTCAATGGGATTTGTGGGAAGAAGAAAGAAATGGGAGAGCAGAGCTGTCCCGGAACCAGTTTTTGGACAGTTCGTTTGAGTGAACCCTTCCAGTAACCATTCCAGAGACCACTCCGCTTGAGCGAACTGTAACGTCCGCTCGAGCGATGGGTACTGTTCACTTGGGGACAGGTTTTGAGCAAAAGGAAAATGTCTATGTGATTGAGAGAGGTTCGTTGAGAACCTTAATCTAGTGGGGAATGTACTTACGATATAAGTAACCCAATTGAGAAAGGAACCGCATCACGAATACTCATTTAAAGTTTTGAAAACTCCAAAGTGTATAAGGAACCCAGAATGTCTTCAAACTCAAAGAGTACCAAGCTTTTATTTAAGTTGACATACGGGATCCCTATTCACCTTCAACTAGTCTTGAACCCCGATACTTGTCCCGATATTTCGAAAGTTTATTGCACCCCATTACTCCCGAAATTTATGAGTTATGATTTATCAATCCCCACAACACTGAAACTGTACTTATAGCATTTTGCTAGCCCCGATGTGCATGACCCGATATTGAAATGTTATTTGTGCCTTGAGCACCCCCGTTTCGCCCATTTATACAATTTCATCATATGTGTTTTATACATATCCCGATTGCTTGCATATGACCTATGAGTCGGCACCACTAAGCTTGGACGACCTTGTTGGTTTGATCCACCGACTTGGAAGTTCCCCTCCCGTCCCGCCAGCTGTAGCTTGGATCCCGATACCCGGTTTATTAACCGTGGTCCCGTCCCGATACCCAGCTCGCTCCCGTGGTTCCCGATTTCCAGTTCGCTACCGTGATTCCGGATACCCGGTTTGCTATCGTGGTCCCGTCCCGTAATATTATATATGAATATGTAAATTTTGTTACACTTCCTCACTTCGGTGACTGAGGTCAATGCCCCGATATACTCTTGTCACTTTGGTGATAGAGGATTTAGCTTCGTGTAGATGCCATCTTGTTTGTTACCCATTTCCTTGGTACCTTTACTCGTTTTACATCGCATACATGTTTGAATAAATGATTTATCTTTTCATGAAGATTATTGTTTAAATAGATTTAAATGCTTTCGAAGGTAAATTCATTTGATGTTTTAATTGTCATATCTTTTCACCCACCTGCCAGACCGTCATGTCTGATCCATTTCTTTGATACTCAGGTCCTGTTGTTGGTTACCCCGAGGAGGAGTTTGAGGAGGCAGTCGGAGAACCACAGCAATTACTTGAGTGGCGCGCAAATGATGTTGTTTAAACATCCGGTTGCCTCGAGAAACGTTACATTTTGGGTTGTGGAGAACTATTCTTTTGGTGGTTATTGTTTTGTTTATATTGGCCTTTGTTGGCCTCTAATTTTAGGGATGTAATTAAATGATCTTTTGTCTAAACTTTAACAATACTTTTAGGTTCGCTAATGATCATTGCTCATTCTGATACTTGTTACTCATTTACAATTAGCCTTTTTATTATGGAAATGAATGACATGCTTGATTTGCTAGATGCTTCCGCACTTAACAAAATATTCATGATGTTGTGTTATCCTCACCGCGGACATCTGTGGGAAATCACGTGTACGGGTAATATGCGTTCATTATTAACCCGTGTACGCATTGGCGTCAAACATACCATAACATTATCTTCATCTTTATTTATATCTTCATCATTCATCATCCATCTTTACTTAGTCCCGATCCTGGATTGGACCGTGAGCCCGGTCCAGGGTCGCGACAGACTGGTATAAGAGTGAGACGTGTGTAAGACCCCGACCCTGAATATTCAGGTTTAGCATTGTTTTAATCATGATTTATCTTTTTAAACAAGATTAGAGTTGATTTGACTTTGTTTTTGAGTTTGAATAGATTTTTCATAACTTTGGAGAGTTTTAAAAGACCGTTGACTTTGTTTTGACCCCCTTGTAAATTGTGTTTTTGTGAGAATTTATTCTTGGCTTCTAAAAACTCCAATTTTTATTCCTTTTGACTCATTTTATTGTTATAAACAACTTTCATGTTTTGACCATCTTCATTTAATACTCAGAAATCGCGTTTTTCAAGAAAAAGGGGCAAAAATGACAATTTTCACTAAATCTGTCCATAAATTTTGAAAATTTCAGAAATTGGGGAAAATATACTTTTTGAAAACTAGATTTTTTGACGATCGTTTTGTTCTTCTTCGTCGATTTCATCCGGGGTCCGCAAGACCATGTTTTAATCGTTTCAAGTTCTACTGCATTGGGACCCACCTTCCAGACACTATATATATCCTCTTCTTCCCCCTCTTCCATTCTTTTTCCCCATTTTTCCTGCACCGGTCTTAACCTAGAGTGGAGAGGAGAGAAAGCTTTTTTCTCTTGGTCTTTTCCCTTGGATCATCCATCAAGAGGACTACAATCTCCGATTCGATTCCGCCATTCTCTTCTTCTCTTCTCAAGCTTCATTTGGAGTGTTTTTGGAGCCAAACCATTTCACTATTCATCATCTTCAACCTCTCTTCATTTTGTTCAGCTAGCTCAAGGTTAGAGCTTGGAACCATCTTTTCATTTATGTTCATTTCGCTCATTTATAGCTTGTTTTACATGTTTTCAAACCCATTTTCGAAATGGGGGTTTGTAGTGACCAAAATGTGATTTTATGTGTTCTATTTTGGGGCTTTTGTGTAGATTTCGTGGATCTTCCCTTTGGTTGAGTTTTTGTGGAGTTTTCCTTGGCATTGGATTGAGGCAAGTGATCTTTATAGGATTTCTTATGTATATTGCTTATGTTTTCATTATGGTTTCAATGTTTCATTAGGACATGTTTTCTATGCTTAATCTCATAATGCAAGTCATGTTCATACTCTTTCAAGTCATGGGTTTTAGCTTCTTCACTTGTCTTGTTATTAATGATTCTTCAAGCTTTTAGAATCGTGTTTAGTCTCATAAGTTTTATGATTTTGTACATGGAAATGCTTTGATGTCTTTTCTATAGAATGAATGGTCTATTTGTGGGTGGAATGCTTTAAAAATGTGAGAAATATATCCCTTGGAAAGCATGAAGGCTTGGGGAGTGCAGGTGGTTCGAATATGTGAATGAAGAAGGAAAGAAGTTGTGAAAAATCTGACTCGAAATGCACTGTCCGTGTACTGTCGGTCAGGTGTCGGTTGACCGATAGGTCAACCGACAACGAACCGAGACCTGTCGGTTCAAATTCCAGAGAGCAACATTTTGTCAAGAGGACTGTCGGTCAGCTGTCGGTTGACCGACAGCCAACCGAGGACTTGTCGGTCCCTTTTCCCGAAAGCTACATTTCTGGACTGAGACTTGTCGGCCAGCCGTCGGTCGGCTGTCGGTCAACCGACACATCAACCTCGGTTGACCGACAGGTAACCGAGGACTGACCAGAATTTTACCAAAAGTACTGTTTTGAAGGATTTTTGTAAGAAGGAAAACTAGACTAGGTTTTAGACCGTTTTATTGACCTTGTGCACTTGGAATTCCAAAATGCATTATAACTTCTGGGGCACCAAATCTTGTTAAAACTCCGACATTTGGGTTTCAACTCCACAAGGGTCAATGAATGGTCTTTAGCCTAAACTTGATAGATTTCGTGTTTGAACTTCTGTCTTGATGCTTCATGCATCATCGTGTTCTCGTTTGATTTTCAAGTACAAGTTCGTTTGAAGAATTGTTTCAAGAACCAAAACTCTTGTTTTGATGCTTCGTGCATCATCGTGCATTCGTTTGAATTTCAAGTATAAGCTTGTATTTAAGACGTGTTTCAAGAATCGTGTTTCAAGAATAAAAAAGGGAATCATTTCTTAAGTTCGATATGCATTTATATTATGCTATTTTCCTAGTCTCGTCGTGTCGTGCTTGTTAAATGATTTCCCTCTTGTTTTGACGTGTTCTCGAATAAGTATTGTCATGTTTTGTGCATTCATGATATAAGTGATTACCACTGAGCTTGGACTGCCCTTTTAGCTTGATCCACTACCTGGGGGTCCTTAAACATGTGGACTATCTGCAGACTAGTCGTGTCTTGAGTGACACATCGTGCTTGTTCGTGTTCCGGTTCCGCGGCCGGAAATTCCCCGTATATGTGGGATCGTGTCGTGCTTGTCATGCGTGCTTACTCTTGTCATCATGTATGATGGAGAAAGGATGGGCTCTTTGTGGATTTACTAATCATGATATTATATGTATTCATGTCTGGTTTTGTATATCGTGCATGTACTCGTGATTTCTTGATAAGTATCTTGTTCATGCTTTGTTTTAAACCTTGTAAATCTGTTTCAAGTTCAATAAAGTGTTTTTAGTTATTGTTTCCTTTAAACTTAATCTTGTTTATGCTCTTGCCTATATTGATCACCTGCCAGACCGTCGTGTCTGATATTCTTCTACTTTGGTGCTCTAGATAGCAGGTCCTTGTTTTGAGCTAGTTCGTGTGTAGAGGGCTGTTGAGCCACGAGTTTTGCAGGCTTGTTGTGTCAGCGATGTCACGTAGACGCCATGCTTGACTCCAGAGTTACATTACACCCTTGGGTAGTATTTGTTCTAGCTTGCTTTTGTGTACGGCTTTTGTTAGCCTTTTTCGTGGGAATTGTAATTAATGCATTCATTAATTTGTAACTTGAATATGTTTGGGTAATGATAAGCCTGTTACTGTCAGCTCTGTATGTTTTTATATTATGAGTTGTTCCAGTCTGAGTTTGAATATTTCTATGACAATCGTATGTTGACAGATTGAGTACGACACGGAACCCGATGGATTCGGATTCCGGGTCGTAACGTCTTGTAGAGCTTCCGCGAAACATTCTGATGTGTTGTGAATTTTGTCATCCTCACACACGCGGATCCTGGGGAGGAATACAAATTCCCCATATTCGCGTCCCCGAGATCGGATCCCGGTTTTGGGGGCGTGACAACGTGTTTCAAGCAATTAGAAGAAACTAGAAATCCTAAGGACATGGCGAGGATTCGTTAGATCTTTCGTTAGCTAGAATCGCGTGAGCAATGTGTGACCCTTATTTGATTTGTATGTGCTAACAACTTGTTTTGCAGCATGATGCCACCTCGTAAGCGACCATTGAACGACAATCCCACCGCAAGTAATAATGATTATACGGGGCCGGTTGAAGAAGATAGAGTTGATAATACAATGCCAAATCAATTTCAACAGATGATGCAGGCTATGCTTGATCAGCAGCATCAAGCCAGTGAGAACCACGCTAGATTGCAAGAGCAGATGCTTAAGAATGATGAGGATCATGCCAGATAGTTGGCAGAAATGCGGGGGCAGTTGTTAGAAGTGTTACAAGGAAGGGCAAAACCGGTTCAACCTCAACCCGCTATCGTCATCAATCAAAGGGAACATGACCCAAATGCCTTATTTGAACGGTTTCGGAAGAGGGCACCAAAAGAGTTTGTGGGACAAAAGACCCATTGGCTCCAGATGATTGGTTGGAACACATAGAGAACGTCTTTGAAGTCTTCCAATGCACGGGAGGAGAACGAGTTAAACTTGCAACATCTATGTTCACCGGTTTGGCAGACATTTGGTGGAGGACAGTGAGAGAAGAGTACAGGACCATGGTCGACGTAGTGGCTTGGGTTAGTTTCAAGAGACAGCTTGGGAAGAAGTATGTACCCACCCATGTCAAGAGGCAAATAGCAGTAGAGTTCCAGCAGCTTGTCCAAGGGAGTATGACAGTGTTAGAGTACCTCAGCAAGTTTGAGAGGTTATCACGGTATACCCCGGAGTTGGTGGACACAATGGAGAAGAAGATTGCTAAGTTCTTGGAAGGACTTCACCCCATCATTGACAGGAATGCCACAAGAGTAGTACCACCTGTCACATTTAAGGAAGCTGTCCAGAAAGCCTATAAGTTTAAGAAATTTCACCATAAGATCCTTAAGGTTCAAGGCAAAGGACAGGGGCAACCTCAACAGCAGAACCACCAGCAAAGGAACCAGCAGCACAAGAGGCAGAGGCAAGACCAGAATGTTCAGTTAGTTTGTATTCATTGTGGGAAGAACCATGAGAGCGCCCAGTGTCATACCATCACAGGAGTGTGTTTCAGGTGTGGTTCCATGGACCATCAGATAAGGAATTGCCCGATACCGAATAGACAGAATCAACAGCCTCAAGGAGCACCACGTCCAGCACCACCTCAGAATCCACCACTTCTCCAGAACCAGGCGAGGCCACTCTAGCTTCAGGCACCACCGCAACAGTTCAGGCCCCAGTAGCAGCAGCATGCCCATCAACAAGGACATCATCAGAATTAGTGTCCCACACAACAGAACAAAAATGTCCCTCAAGGCAGGCAGTAGCAGGCTCCGATCAGGCAACAGCAATGAGGACAATATATGCGGTTAATAGAGCTGATGCAGAGGCAGCAGGCAATGTTGTGGAAGATACACTTCTCGTTTGTGGAATAAAAGCTAGGATATTGTTCGACCCTGGCTCTACGCATACTTTTATATCCCATGCATTTTCTAGATTGATTGATGTGCACGGTAGAGAACTTGAGTATATTTTGACTGTGGCTACTCCAGTAGGAAAACAAGTTGTGTGTACTATCTATTACCCTAGTTGTACAGTTCAGATAGGAGAGGTTGTGTTACCCCCAGATCTTATTCTGTTGGTGATGAATGATTTTGATGTCATCCTAGGGATGGATTGGCTAGCAGGGTACCATGCCACAATGGATTGTTTCCATAAGACCCTCACATTCAAGGTGGATGAGACACCAGCAGGGGTGTTGTTTCAGGGAGAGAGGAGAAATTCTCGTGCAGGGTTTGTCTCAGCGTTGAAAGCTGATAGACTATTGAGAAGTGGATGTGAAGCCTACTTGGCGTTTATCACGGAGGCTAAATGGTCCCAAGGTGTGGAGGAGATCCCTATTGTTTGGGAGTTCCCAGATGTGTTTCCGGAGGAGATTCCAGGATTACCATTCATAAGAGAAATTGATTTCACCATTGAGTTGTTACCAGGGACCGCCCCGATTTCTATTGCACCATATCGGATGGCTCCGGTAGAATTGGAAGAACTTAAGAGTTACAAGAGTTGTTGGACAAAGGTTTCGTAAGACCTAGTATTTCGCCGTGGGCAGCTCCGGTTTTGTTCGTCAAGAAGAAAAATGGTTCGATGAGAATATGTATTGACTACAGAAGGTTGAATCAAGTGACCATCAAGAACAAATATCCATTGCCAAGGATAGATGAACTGTTTGATCAAATACAGGGTGCCTCGTACTTTTCAAAGATTGATTTGAGATCCGGTTACCATTAGCTGAGAGTCAGAGAATCAGATGCGTTGAAGACACCTTTTCGGACAAGATATGGCCACTATGAGTTCCTAGTGATGCCATTTGGACTGACCAATGCACCGGCAGTGTTCATGGCATTGGTGAACAAGATATTTGCACAGTATCTGGATCAGTTTGTGGTAGTGTTTATTGATGACATTTTGGTATACTCCAAGACCAAAGAAGAGCATCAAGAGCATCTGAGGATAGCATTGCAACTTCTGAGAGAGAACCAGCTGTATGAAAAGCCCAACAAGTGTGAATTTTGGCTAGAACAAGTTGCATTTTTGGGGCATATTATCTCCAAGGAAGGATTGTCAGTAGACCCATCCAAGAATGAGGCAGTAGTGAAGTGGGAAAGACTGAAGAATGTGTCAGAAATCAGAAGTTTCCTTGGATTGGTAGGATATTATCGGAGGTTTGTACAAGGATTTTCGTCGATTGCAGCACCATTGACGAAGTTGACAAGGAAGAATGTACCGTATGTGTGGACAAATCAGTGTGAGGCCAGTTTCCAAAAGCAAAAGAAAAGATTGACTACAGCACCAGTCCTTACTTTACCATCCAGAAGCGGCGGTTTTACCATTTTTACCGATGCTTTGAATGTTGGACTTGGTTGTGTGTTGATGCAGGAAGGAAAAGTTGTTGCATATGGGTCCCGGCAGCTGAAAGATCACGAGAAGAATTATGCAACCCACGATCTTGAGTTGGCAGCGGTTGTCTTTGCGCTGAAAATGTGGAGACATTATCTCTATGGAGAGAAGTTTGAGGTCCATTCTGATCACCGCAGCCTACAGTACTTATTTTCTCAGAAGGAATTGAACATGAGGCAGAGAAGATGGATGGAATATATCAAGTATTATGATTTTCCAATCAAGTATCACCCGGGGAAAGCGAATGTAGTTGCCGATGCCTTGAGCAGAAAATCAGTAGACTTGGCAAATCTAGGTGGCACTTGTATTTTTGAGCAATTTGAGGAGTTGAGGATAGATCTACAGCCACTGAGGAAGGGTGTTATAATTGCCAATATGTCAGTGTCAGAGCCTTCGTTTATTCAGAAGATCAAGGATAGTCAGCTGCAAGATCCGGAGTTGGCCAAGATTCAGAACACGTAGCAGAACGTCCTGATTTTCGTATCGTTGATGGAGTTCTTTATTATCAAGACCGTCTGTGTGTACCTAACATCGAAGATTTGAGGAATGACATCATGGCAGAAGCTCACAGTACGAAGTATTCCATGCACCCAGGCAGCACAAAGATGTATCAGAACTTGAAAAGCAGATTTTAGTGGAACAACATGAAGAGAGAGATTGCAGCATTTGTCTCTCGCTATATGACGTGTCAGCTGATAAAAGCAGAACATCAGAAGACTCCAGGGTTGCTACAACCATTAGAGATCCCGGAATGGAAATGGGAGCACATTACCATGGATTTTATTTCAGGACTACCTAGAATTAGCAAGGGCAATGATGCAATATGGGTTATTGTGGATAGACTCACAAGTCAACTCATTTCATTCCCATGAAGACGGGAAAGAAGATGCACATGTTACTCCTAGTAGAGCTATTCGTTAATGAGGTCGTCAGTAGACATGGACAACCAATTTCTATCACATCCGACAGAGATATCAGATTCGTCTCGAGATTTTGGAAGACCTTACACGAGTCTATGGGTACGAATCTAAAGTTTAGTACGGCTTATCACCCTCAGACAGATGGCCAGTCAGAGAGGACAATTCAGACGCTCGAGGATATGCTCCGTGCTTCTGTGTTAGACTTCAAGACTCAATGGGATGAGACTCTACTGTTGTGTGAGTTCGCTTACAACAACATCTACCATTCAAGCATTGGAATGGCGCTTTTTGAGGCTTTGTATGGTAGAAGGTGTAGGACACCTGTTTGTTGGAAAGAAGTTGGCACTCGCAATTTCCATGGACCAACCATAATGAGTGAGACCAATGACAAAGTGAGACAGATTCAAGAACGTCTAAAAGTAGCCTGGAGTAGACAGTAAAGCTATGCAGACTCTCACCGAAGGGATCTACAGTTCAAAGAAGGAGATAAGGTTTTCCTGAAAGTGTCACCGACCAGAGGAACATTGAGATTTGGGCAGAAACGCAAGCTATCACGGAGATACATTGGACCATACGATATCATGAGCAAGATTGGTGATGTGGCTTATAGACTAGCCTTACCACCCGAGCTTTCCGGTGTACACAACGTCTTCCATGTGTCGATGTTGAATAAGTATGTCCCCGACCCTTCCCATGTACTCCGACATGAACCGTTGGAAATTCGAGAAGATGCTACCTATGTAGAGAAACCCATTCAGATCATTAATACAAAGGAACAAGAATTGAGGACACGAACTATTCAGTGGGTGAAAGTACTTTGGGAGAATCATGGACTGGAAGAGGCAACGTGGGAATTGCGAGACCAAGTTCAGAAGAAGTATCCACATGTTCTACCCGAGGTGAGTTTTGTGTTTCATTTGGAGGACCAAATGCCCTAAGGGGTGGAGGATGAAAGACCTTGACCCGAGTTTCCACGATTAGTACTAATTAAGTCATGTGTTAGTTCTAAGCATGATTAGTAGAGTTTGACTAAGTTGAAATTAGAATAGCTTTTGCTATAGCTTTGGGGAATTTGAGTGCCTTTATGATTTGTAGAACCCTTTGGGGGTCCCTTTTTATAGCTTTGCGGATGCGTGGGGGATTATCCGAGATTCCAGTGGTTAGTGTTTCAATTCCGTTTTACTTGCCTCGTTAATCCCTACAACTTTCATGTTGATCCCGTACCCGTCCGGAACCCCGAAACCCGATTTTCCTAGTATTGAGGGCAAAACAGTCTTTTTACACTAAATCTGTTACCCAAAATTTGTTGTCCCCAAAACCCACGAAAAATATACTTTTTAGAAAGTAGATATTTCGGTGATCATTTTTCCCTTCTTCGTCGAACTCGTTTGAAGCACCGAAAGTCCTTATTTCAGCCCAATGAGATTTCCAATGGTGGAGCCCACACTCAACTTGTATAAAAGAGACTCTTCTCTTCCATTCTTCCTTTTTCCAGCACAACCTAACAAAAGCTAGGGCCTTTTCCTCTTTCTTCTTCCTCTTGCTCACCCATCTATAACTCACCACCAAATATTACACCAATAGGCTAGTGGAGGTTGTCTTCTCCTTCCTCTCATTGGGAGCTTGCTTGGGATACCATTTTTAGAAGGAGGCCACCCATCTTAGAGTCTTCTTGAAGCTCATCTTGTCTTTTGAAGAGTCTCCAAGTAAGTAATCATTCAAATCCTTTGATGTTGTGTTCTCCTAGCTATTAAGAAGCCCCATCTTCCTTATTGAGAGTTTCCCTTTCTTCATTTATTGTTTGACCCATTTGGAGTTTGTTTTGGGAGTTTTTATGTAGATTGTGTTCTTGGTTTGGAAGAGGTGATAAGAGGCTTGATTTCTTGATTAGAGAGCCTAAGGCAAATGGATATTTTTGGGTTTTGAATGGTTTTATGAGGACATTGATGATTTGACCATGTTTTCCATGCTTTTATTGACTTGCATTGAATTTGAAATGAATGCTCATTAATGGATTTGGTTAGTTCATTTAATGTCTTGGAAAGGTTGTTTTATAGCCCTTACTTATTTCTTAATTGTAACAGAAATGAATGTTTATGAATGGGGTTCTAGTCTCTTTCCTTGATGGTTGAATGAATATGGAAAAGAGGAGATTTGCGTGTATATTGATGGGAGTTTGTTGATGGTTGGATGATGTCTGGAGGGAGTTTGAGCCTCCCATGTTGTTGTAGAAAATGAGGTTCAATGGGATTTATGGGAAAAAGAAAGAAATGGGAGAGCAGAGCTGTCCCGAAACTAGTTTCTGGACAGTTCGCTTGAGCGAACTGACAGGTCGCTCGAGCGAAGTGTCCAGAAAAAGGTCCGAACCATTCCAGTGGACAGTTCGCTCGAGTGAACCCTTCTAGTAACCATTCCAGAGACCACTCCGCTCGAGCGAACTGTAATGTCCGCTCTAGCGATGGGTACTGTTCACTTGGGGACAAGTTTAGAGTAAAAGCAAAATTTCTGTGTGATTGAGAGAGGTTCGTTGAAAACCTTAATCTAGTGGGGAATGTACTGACGATATAAGTAACCCAATTGAGAAAGGAACCGCATCACGAATACTCAATTAAAGTTTTGAAAACTCCAAAGTGTATAAGGAACCCAGAATGTCATCAAACTCAAAGAGTACCAAGTTTTTATTTAAGTTGACATACAGGATCCCTATTCACCTTCAACTAGTCTTGAACCCCAATACTTGTCCCGATATTTAGAAAGTTTATTGCACCCCATTACTCCCGAAATTTATGATTTATGATTTATCAATCCCGAAAACACCGAACTGTACTTGTAAATTTTGTTGCATTTCCTCACTTCGGTGACTGAGGTCAGCGCCCCGATATACTCTTGTCACTTCGGTGATAGAGGATTTAGCTTCGTGTGGATGCCATCTTGTTTGTTTCTCATTTCCTTAGTACCTTTACTCGTTTTACATCGCATACGTGTTTGAATAAATGATTTATCTTTTCATGAAGATTATTGTTTAAATAGATTTAAATGCTTTCGAAGGTAAGTTCATTTGATGTTTTAATTGTCATATCTTTTCACCCACCTGCCAGACCGTCGTGTCTGATCCATTTCTTTGGTACTCAGGTCCCGTTGTTGGTTACCCCAAGGAGGAGTTCAAGGAGGCAGTCGAAGAATCGCAGCAGTTAGTTGAGTGGCACGCCGATGATGTTGTTTAAACATCCGGTTACCTCGAGAAACGTTACATTTTGGGTTATGGAGAACTATTCTTTTGGTGGTTATTGTTTTGTTTATATTGGCCTTTGTCAGCCTCTATGTTTGGGATGTAATTAAATGATCTTTTGTCTTAACTTTAACAATAGTTTTGGGTTCGCTAATGATCATTACTCATTCTGATACTTGTTACTCATTTGCAATCAGTTTTTTTTATGATGGAAATGAATGACATGCTTGATTTGCTACACGCTTCCGTATTTAACAAAATATTCATGATGTTGTGTTATCCTCACCGTGGACACCTGTGGGAAATCACGTGTACGGGTAATATGCGTTCATTATTAACCCATGTACGCATTGGCATCAAACATACCATACCATTATCTTCATCTTTATTTATACCTTCATAATTCATCATCCATCTTTACTTAGTCCTGATCCCTGATTGGACCGCGAGCCCGGTCCGGGGTCACGACACCACGTCCTTAGGATTTCTAGTTTCTTTTAATTGTTTGAAACACGTCTCACTCTGATACCAGTTCTGTCGCGACCCCAGACCGAATTATTGACTCAATCCGGGATCGGGACTAATGGGGAGCTCAAGCTAAACACCTCCAAATGCGCATTTGGCGTCGGCTCGGGCAAGTTCCTGGGCAGCCTGGTCACCAGACGAGGAATAGAGGTCAATCCCAAGCAGATCTCGGCGATCCAGGCCATCCAAAGTCCAACCTCAACAAAGCAAGTCCAGAGGCTTACAAGGATGGCAACAGCACTGAACCGCTTTATTAGCAGAGCTTCAAATAAGTGCCATCCCTTTTTCCAACTCTTGAAGAAGAGCTCGGGATTCCAATGGACTCCGGAGTGCGAAAGTGCCCTTCAGGAGCTCAAAGGATACCTCTCCTCGCCTCCCCTGCTCTCCATCCCGACGCAGGGTGACGTCTTATACTTATATCTGGCAGTTTCGGACCATGTAGTGAGCTCGGTGCTAGTCAGAGAAAAAGACAGGCAGCAAATGCCTATCTACTACTCAAGTAAAATCATGCTGGATGCCGAGACAAGATACCTGCCATTGGAAAAGCTCGCATTTGCGCTTGTCAGTGCCTCCCGCAAGCTCTACCACTACTTCCAGACATATTCCATAGTGGTTCTGACGGAACACCCAATTAAGTCTCTCTTCAGAAAAGCAGACTTCTCTGGAAGAGTGTCTAAATGGGCTGTCAAACTGGGGCAGTATGATATCCAATATCAGCCCAGGACGCCAATCAAAGCCCAGGTACTGGCAGACTTCATTGTGGAATTTACCTCTCCTAGTTCGGCATCGAGCCACCTCGACACTGAACTGGGGGACAAGGAGGTGGGGGCATCCACCGAGACCGAGACTGAGACAGAACAGGAGCAGTCCTGGAAATAGTTCCCCAACTCATCTTGGAAGGTCTTCGTCGACGGATCCTCAACGTCCAAGAGGGCTGGCGCAAGCATAGTCCTCCAATCTCCGGAGGGCCTTGTCATCGAGCAAGCCCTTACTCTTGACTTCAAAGCATCAAACAACGAAGTTGAGTACGAAGCACTGATCGCAGGGCTGGGTAACGCAAAAATTCTGGGGGCACGACAACTGGTGGTCTTCAGTGATTCACAGCTTGTGACAAGACAAGTGAATGGAGACTACCAGGCCCATGACGATAGGATGGCAGCCTACCTAGCCCACGCCAAGCAACTTCTCTCTCAGTTCCAAAAAACTGAAGTCAGGCAGATCGGCAGAGATTCCAATTCTCACGCCGACGCACTTGCTAACCTGGCCTTTGCTGTTGAGGCAGGAAGAAAAAGGACTATCGAAGTGGGGGCACTGGACAGACTAAGTATAGAGCTCCACCCACCTCGGCAAATCTTTTGTGCCGAGCTCGGTCCGAGCTGGATGAACGAGTTCGTCTCCTACCTCAAGGACGACCAGCTCCATGAGGACAAGAACCAGGCCCATAAAATCAGGATGAAAGCAACTTAGTTTTGGCTCTCTCCAAATGGCAAGCTCTATAAAAAGTCCTACAATGGCCCCTACCTCCAGTGCATTCACCCGAGCGGAGTCAAAGACTTCCTTTATGAAATTCATGAAGGGATTTGCGGCAGTCACATCGGAGGTCGGTCACTGGTTTACCGAGCTATCAGCCAAGGCTATTGGTTGCCCTACATGTAGAAGGACGCACAGGTCTATGTCAGGAAATGTGAGAAGTGCCAGAAGTTCTCTCACTCTCTCCATTAACTAGCACATAACCTAAGTCCGTTTTCCAGTCCTTGGCCTTTCGCCCAATGGGGACTGGACCTGGTGGGACCTCTCCACCGAGCTCTAGGGAATAAGAGATGGTTAATAGTAGCCACTGACTATTTTACCAAGTGGATAGAACCTGAAGCACTGTCCTCCATCACTGACAAGGATACTAAAAACTTCATGTGGAGGAACATCGTGACAAGATTTGGAGTACCTCGAGCCTTGATCTCGGACAACGGGACTCAGTTCGACTCCAACTTCTTCAAGAACTTCTGTTAAGAGCTTGGTATCAGGAACCACTACTCCACTCCAGCTACCCCAAAGCAATGGACAGGATGAGATCTCTAACAAGGTAGTGCTCGACGGACTCAAGAAGAGACTGGACCGAGCTAAAGGAAGATGGGTAGAGGAACTTCCAAGTGTCCTTTGGGCGTACAAAACTACCCCAAGGCTTTCGACCTCTGTTACACCCTTCTCCCTAGCCTACAGGATGGAAGCTGTGATTCCACTTGAGGTCGGCCTCCCGACCCTCAGGTCGGAACCATTCGATCAAGGCCAGAACGATATAAACCTCACCGTAGAGCTCAATTAGCTGAAGAATGGAGGGATGCAGCAGCCATTCGCCTCGCTTCTTATCAGCAATAGTTGGCCAGGGGTTACAATCTGAGGGTCAAGGAAAGAAAGTGTCACGACCCCAAACCCGGGGTCCGTGAATTGAGAGTTATGTTTCTCCCAAGATCCGCGTTTGTGAGGATTACAATTTCATTCCAACACACTCTGAATATTTAGCGGAAGCTTTTATGGTGTTGCGACTCGGAGTCCGTGGCCATTGGATTCCGCACCGCACTCAACCCAAGCATATAATCATCTTATCATTGATCCATCTCAGACTGGAATAAACCATCATAATAAAAGTACAGAGCTGACAGTAACAGGGTATTACATTTCCATATATGTTCAAGTTACAATTAACAATGTATATTAATTACAATCCCAAGAAAAAGGCTAATAGAAGCCATACAAGAAAACAAGCTAATGATCACTACCCATATGTGACGTAATACCGATGTCAAGCTCAATGTCTACATGACACAGCCGACAAACAACCTGAAAACTCATGGCTCCACAGCCAACACGTGCACTCGTCTCGGGTGAAGAAGTCTGGACCTGAGTACCAAAGTAGTGGGTCAGACACGACGGTCTGGCAGGTGGGTGAAAAGATATAACAATATACTGGACGATAAAACATGTAATAAATCATGCTGTTTGATCGAAATTGTACATAATTACAATGCATAGGAAATCATGAATCTCTTGACAAAATCCTGTATTCATATAAAACGGATATGAAACATAAATATTTGACGAAACATGTATTCCTTTAAAGCATGTATAAAACATGAACATTTCACAAATCTGGAACTCATTTAAAGCATGTATAAACAGTAAATATTTTACAAATCTGGAACTCATTTAAAGCATGTATAAATAGTGCACATTGATTAAGAAAGGACGTGATCAATATAAAGTAGGACGGGTATCAAGGATCAGGAACTATCAAGATGGCAACCACACAAAGCTAAATCCTCTATCACCGAAGTGATAGAGCAAGCAAGTCAAGGCGTTGACCTCAATCACCGAAGTGAGGAGGTACAACGAAATACATATACATATATACTATATACTAGACATGACCACGGTAGCGAGCCGGGCATCAGGAACCACAGTAGCAATCTGCGGTATCAGGGCATGACCACGGTTAAATAAACCGGGCATCAGGATCCAAACTGCAGTTGGCAAGACAAGAGGGGGATCACCTAGTCAGTGGATCAGACTAACAAGGTATCCAAGCTTAGTGGTGCCGACTCATAGGTTATATACAAGTAAACAAAACAAGTACATGTATGCATGTTCTCTTGTTGGCTCATGGGCTCGCACTACAAAGCTCTGGCCCCATATTGCCTCAAGGTTTTGGCTTATGAGTCATATACAAGAAATCAGGTCAAATAGATACATATGACAGGACGGGATGCTCATAAGCACAAAAGCACATCTGTATAGGTCAAGCATGTACGGGCTAGCAACAATGCTAAAACATGAATTTCAGTACTGTCAGGCAAGTCTAGTCATAAAACACGAGATTTCAAGTGTACAAGTGAAATTCGGTCAATATAAAGCATGAATGGATTTCTATACTTTTCCGGGTCAATCGTTGAGGGTCCTAGGTTCATACCGATGTGAATAGGGTCCCGTATGTATAATTTGACATATACTTAGTACTCCATGAGAATTAAGGACATCTCGGATCCCTATGCACATTGACAAGTCTAAGGATCCTCGACGAATCTTCATAATGGGTTCATTTTCATCCGGACTCCATAAAATGCCTTCCAAGTTCTTACATTGCATTGGGGCTCCAAACAATACCTCCCCAAGCTTAAAACAATGTTTCAAGGCCCCAAGTATTGATAGGTCATATGCAAGAAATCGGGCATGTATAAAATACTTGATGAAATCGTGTAAACAGGCGAAACGGGGTGCTCAAGGCACAATTATCATTTCAATATCGGGTTATGCAAATCAGGGCTAGCACAAAGGCTACAAATACAGTTCAGTGCTTTCAGGATGGATAAATCACAAATCATAATTTTCGAGAATAAAAAGGGGTGCAATAAACTTTCGAAATATCGGGGCAAGTATCGGGGTTCAAGATAACTCAAGGTGGATAGGGATCCCGTATGTCTATTTTTCAGTAAACACTTGGTACTCCTTGACTTTAGAGACATTTCGGGCTCCTTACATACCTGAGTAACCTCAACATTTCAACAAATCTCGGTGATGTTGTTCTCACTCGAACGGGCTTTAATCAAACATTTCATCTTTGTTTCGAACGTATTCCAGGTGGAAAGTGCCCATTGCTTCGGAAAGGTTCACAAGCAAATGGGATGGGAACTCCCTTCATCTCTCTTTATTCCCATAATTCTGGGAAATTCGGTTACCTTGCGGTCACCTGGCGGTTAGCCGCCAATGGATTCGGCGGTTAGCCGCTGGATGACCGCAGGGCTGACCGTGATTGACCTGACCAATTGCAGCATTCTGGAAATGCGACCGCTACAATCCGGTTGGCTGGCGGTTAGCCGCTGATGGGTTAGGCGGTTAGCCGCTAGCTGACCGCGGAGCTGACCGTGAGACTTCAGCTCTCGGGAAAAGTGACCGTAACTGTGCGGTTAGATGGCGGTTAGCCGTCGATGGACACGGCGGTTAGCCGCTAGCTGACCGCGGAGCTGACCGCCAGTCACGGGAATTTCTTCCCTGGGTTCAGATTCAAGCTTTTCCTTTCCCCAAACCCATTCCTTTCACTCTCCAATCACTTACCTACAATAAAATGAGATGAAAGCTCCTCCTATTCCACCTTCAACTCTTCTCCAACATTCAAAACTTTTACATATCATTATCCGATCACTTATTCCTTTTTCACCCTCAACCATAAGAGAAAAGGAACTCCACAATCACCAAGATTCATTTTAGCCCAAAAACAAGAGATAGACAAAGACTAAAATCCCCCATGTTTCCAAAACATTAAATGTACTTCCAAATCAATGTGAATCATAAAGAAAACATGAATGGTGATAATGTGAAACATCATGTATGAAATAGAAAAACCGCATTTCTCATAAAACATGTAAATATCAATCATCCACTTGCCTTGGGTCTCTAATCAAGCAAATCAAGCCCTAAACACTCTTCCAAGCCAAGGCTCCAAGCTACACAAAAACCCCCAAAAAGCAACCCATAAGAACCCTAAAAATAGTAACTCAACAAAGAGAAGGAATGGGTTCAAACAAGCTAGGAAATAGGACCTAGGGGAAAGCCATTGCTCAATAATAGAAGATGGAAAGAGATCCTTACCTCTAGGGCCATTAATCAAGAAGAATGAGCTTGAAATAGGGGCTGCCCACCTTGGTTTCCCATGAAAATGGTGTCAAAAGAGAGAGGAGATGAAGGGGAAGAAGTTGCCCGAGTTTCCTCGTCGGATTGGTGGCTTGAAGGCTTCATTTGAGCAAGAGAAATGGAAGAAAAAGGAGAAGAGGGGCTGCTGGTACTGTAGCATGGAGGTTGCAGTCGATGGGAATGGGAATGAGGGAGAAAGAGAGGAAGATGGCCTTTTTATAATGGGTGATGTGGGGTCCACACTAAGTATATCTTGTAATGGAGATTAGGGGGCTTCCTAGACCTCGGATCAAGAAACTTAAAACATGAAAAGTGTCCGGAATAAAATTATCTTTCCAACAAGGTTAATATTGACATACTTCCGGGGTCCACATAAAAAGTCAACTGTTTGGTCAAAGGGGTTAAAAATGGAAAATTTGGGATTTCTAGAAAAATTGATTTTAGGAGCTTCGAATGGGCACGGAGTGAACACGAAAGTTGTAGGGAATGGCGAGATTAGTCTAAAGAAGCTTAAATGGGAATTTTTGGGAATCACTAAGAATCTCCCCACGCTGACCACGCAAAACAAATGGGACCCTACGGTCACTGTCTAGGTTCACTGGCTCTCAAAACTTCCCAAAGCTAATGAAAAGTCATTCTAACTCAAAAACTCAACCAAACAACCACTAGACCCATCGAGAAAACCAAATCACGATTAAAACCACACTAAACCAAGAAATTAGGGGTCGGGTTCTCACATCCTCCCCCCCTTAGAACATTTGGTCCTCCAAATGGACTAAACAAATCAAAAACAAGTGGGGACACTAATCCGCACTTTGAAAACAAAACCACAAATCAAAGCTCCAAAACGGTCCTCTCGAAAACATCTGAACTCGCTGGGTCATCTTTACTGTAGAACTCTTCGGCCAATTATCAACCGTCGCTAAACATTTTTCCACTAGCTCGAATCCGTCACTGTCCTGTCAATCTGACTGCTCATGGAATTCGCCAACTCTGACTCCTTCTAAGTTCAACCAAGTCTCTTGCTTCTAAACACCTTGATACTGAAAATTCTTGGAACCATTTTGTCGACTTCATTGCAACTGTCGAAGCTAGGGTCTCACATCCACTGCATAATCTTCAAGGTTAACTCTTGCTAGCTTTAATTCTTTCTGCTCGTTGTTCTTGATCCTCAATACAATATTCGGTCTCTGACACTAACATGTTTGTCCCCTCACTATTCTTTAGTATTTGGAGCTCCGTGCTCACTCTTGCAACTGCTCTGCCAAGTCTACCTTTCCTAATAAAATCCAAAATAACTGATTCCTGCTCTGTATATCTGTACATTGAAATCCGATGCTCCTCGTGTCGATAAAATCTACAAAGATCTTCGTTGTCGGGCGATCAAGTAGAGATTCTTCCTGCAGTCAACTCCTTCATTAGTTGTTGAAATCCAACTCCAAAAGCTTCTAACCACACAATGACACATCCTGCTGGGTCTACTCCTCCATATGGCTGCACTTGTTGAAAATCCTAAAATAATTCTCTGACAAACCTCATCAATTTCTAGGAATCTCTAATTCTGGACATCTCCTTGGAGCTCTGCTAATTGAAAACCGGTCCCTAAACATCTGCACTGTTCCTGAACAACTGCCAATGTCAGTCCAAGAGAATGAAGGTTTTGACTCACTCCGATGTACCGTAACTCTATCTCTGTCGTAGAACACTGCACCTAGTGTCATTCTTCTCCAGGTCTTCTAACCGGACTTGTCCGTAGCCTATGATTCTCCCGTTGTATCTGTACTATGCTCAAACTGATATTCCAAAAGTCCGTAAAGTTTGCAAGATCTCTTCTATCATAAAACCAGGTAACAATCCATTCTGTACACAGCTCTCTACACCATAGCTGAAAGTTTTCTTCCTATCATTTAACCACACACTGATGCATCCTGCTGAGTCGACTTCACCATCATTCTAGAATTATTAAAAATCTTCTAGCACTTCTCCGCCAAGAGTTTATCAAATTCGAGAAATTTCTTGCTTTTGGTAACTACTTGAATCTCTATCAACCGAAAATCACCTCAAACTTCCTGAAATTCACCATTTGTCTGGTTTCTGTAGTCTTTTGGTTTAGGAAAATATTCCAGATTTATCCAAAATCCACACTTACTCGCCTGACGACCATCTGACAGTACACGATCAACTGAAATTGGGTCTCAATATGCTGTTCACATTCCTTGCTGACTAACAACTGCTCGTAAACTCCTTCGCTAGCTCCATCTGTGACATCGAAAAGCTGAAAATTCTGCCAAAGTCCTCCGAGATCCACATGCTAAAACCACAAAACTCTAACTCTCTGGCGCAAAAACAAGAAAAAGGCACTGAATGTGGGTGTGGAGACATTAAATCCTCCCCCACTAGAAAAGAATTTGGTCCCCCAAATTCCCTAGCAAGAACAAAAGGAAGGAGACAAGAAGGGTCTCCCCCACTAGAAAGAAAACAAATCCGAACCACAACAGAATGGCATCTAGCCAAAACAAGACGACAAATCTAACGGTTTCCTCACCACACGTCTTAAGGTTCCTAGAGTGTTTTATTTCCTAGAAACTTGCCCGCTCTGATACCAGTCTGTCACGACCCCAAACCCGGGGTCCGTGAATTGAGAGTTATGTTTCTCCCAAGATCCGCGTTTGTGAGGATTACAATTTCATTCCAACACACTCTGAATATTTAGCGGAAGCTTTTATGGTGTTGCGACTCGGAGTCCGTGGCCATTGGATTCCGCACCGCACTCAACCCAAGCATATAATCATCTTATCATTGATCCATCTCAGACTGGAATAAACCATCATAATAAAAGTACAGAGCTGACAGTAACAGGGTATTACATTTCCATATATGTTCAAGTTACAATTAACAATGTATATTAATTACAATCCCAAGAAAAAGGCTAATAGAAGCCATACAAGAAAACAAGCTAATGATCACTACCCATATGTGACGTAATACCGATGTCAAGCTCAATGTCTACATGACACAGCCGACAAACAACCTGAAAACTCATGGCTCCACAGCCAACACGTGCACTCGTCTCGGGTGAAGAAGTCTGGACCTGAGTACCAAAGTAGTGGGTCAGACACGACGGTCTGGCAGGTGGGTGAAAAGATATAACAATATACTGGACGATAAAACATGTAATAAATCATGCTGTTTGATCGAAATTGTACATAATTACAATGCATAGGAAATCATGAATCTCTTGACAAAATCCTGTATTCATATAAAACGGATATGAAACATAAATATTTGACGAAACATGTATTCCTTTAAAGCATGTATAAAACATGAACATTTCACAAATCTGGAACTCATTTAAAGCATGTATAAACAGTAAATATTTTACAAATCTGGAACTCATTTAAAGCATGTATAAATAGTGCACATTGATTAAGAAAGGACGTGATCAATATAAAGTAGGACGGGTATCAAGGATCAGGAACTATCAAGATGGCAACCACACAAAGCTAAATCCTCTATCACCGAAGTGATAGAGCAAGCAAGTCAAGGCGTTGACCTCAATCACCGAAGTGAGGAGGTACAACGAAATACATATACATATATACTATATACTAGACATGACCACGGTAGCGAGCCGGGCATCAGGAACCACAGTAGCAATCTGCGGTATCAGGGCATGACCACGGTTAAATAAACCGGGCATCAGGATCCAAACTGCAGTTGGCAAGACAAGAGGGGGATCACCTAGTCAGTGGATCAGACTAACAAGGTATCCAAGCTTAGTGGTGCCGACTCATAGGTTATATACAAGTAAACAAAACAAGTACATGTATGCATGTTCTCTTGTTGGCTCATGGGCTCGCACTACAAAGCTCTGGCCCCATATTGCCTCAAGGTTTTGGCTTATGAGTCATATACAAGAAATCAGGTCAAATAGATACATATGACAGGACGGGATGCTCATAAGCACAAAAGCACATCTGTATAGGTCAAGCATGTACGGGCTAGCAACAATGCTAAAACATGAATTTCAGTACTGTCAGGCAAGTCTAGTCATAAAACACGAGATTTCAAGTGTACAAGTGAAATTCGGTCAATATAAAGCATGAATGGATTTCTATACTTTTCCGGGTCAATCGTTGAGGGTCCTAGGTTCATACCGATGTGAATAGGGTCCCGTATGTATAATTTGACATATACTTAGTACTCCATGAGAATTAAGGACATCTCGGATCCCTATGCACATTGACAAGTCTAAGGATCCTCGACGAATCTTCATAATGGGTTCATTTTCATCCGGACTCCATAAAATGCCTTCCAAGTTCTTACATTGCATTGGGGCTCCAAACAATACCTCCCCAAGCTTAAAACAATGTTTCAAGGCCCCAAGTATTGATAGGTCATATGCAAGAAATCGGGCATGTATAAAATACTTGATGAAATCGTGTAAACAGGCGAAACGGGGTGCTCAAGGCACAATTATCATTTCAATATCGGGTTATGCAAATCAGGGCTAGCACAAAGGCTACAAATACAGTTCAGTGCTTTCAGGATGGATAAATCACAAATCATAATTTTCGAGAATAAAAAGGGGTGCAATAAACTTTCGAAATATCGGGGCAAGTATCGGGGTTCAAGATAACTCAAGGTGGATAGGGATCCCGTATGTCTATTTTTCAGTAAACACTTGGTACTCCTTGACTTTAGAGACATTTCGGGCTCCTTACATACCTGAGTAACCTCAACATTTCAACAAATCTCGGTGATGTGGTTTCTCACTCGAACGGGCTTTAATCAAACATTTCATCTTTGTTTCGAACGTATTCCAGGTGGAAAGTGCCCATTGCTTCGGAAAGGTTCACAAGCAAATGGGATGGGAACTCCCTTCATCTCTCTTTATTCCCATAATTCTGGGAAATTCGGTTACCTTGCGGTCACCTGGCGGTTAGCCGCCAATGGATTCGGCGGTTAGCCGCTGGATGACCGCAGGGCTGACCGTGATTGACCTGACCAATTGCAGCATTCTGGAAATGCGACCGCTACAATCCGGTTGGCTGGCGGTTAGCCGCTGATGGGTTAGGCGGTTAGCCGCTAGCTGACCGCGGAGCTGACCGTGAGACTTCAGCTCTCGGGAAAAGTGACCGTAACTGTGCGGTTAGATGGCGGTTAGCCGTCGATGGACACGGCGGTTAGCCGCTAGCTGACCGCGGAGCTGACCGCCAGTCACGGGAATTTCTTCCCTGGGTTCAGATTCAAGCTTTTCCTTTCCCCAAACCCATTCCTTTCACTCTCCAATCACTTACCTACAATAAAATGAGATGAAAGCTCCTCCTATTCCACCTTCAACTCTTCTCCAACATTCAAAACTTTTACATATCATTATCCGATCACTTATTCCTTTTTCACCCTCAACCATAAGAGAAAAGGAACTCCACAATCACCAAGATTCATTTTAGCCCAAAAACAAGAGATAGACAAAGACTAAAATCCCCCATGTTTCCAAAACATTAAATGTACTTCCAAATCAATGTGAATCATAAAGAAAACATGAATGGTGATAATGTGAAACATCATGTATGAAATAGAAAAACCGCATTTCTCATAAAACATGTAAATATCAATCATCCACTTGCCTTGGGTCTCTAATCAAGCAAATCAAGCCCTAAACACTCTTCCAAGCCAAGGCTCCAAGCTACACAAAAACCCCCAAAAAGCAACCCATAAGAACCCTAAAAATAGTAACTCAACAAAGAGAAGGAATGGGTTCAAACAAGCTAGGAAATAGGACCTAGGGGAAAGCCATTGCTCAATAATAGAAGATGGAAAGAGATCCTTACCTCTAGGGCCATTAATCAAGAAGAATGAGCTTGAAATAGGGGCTGCCCACCTTGGTTTCCCATGAAAATGGTGTCAAAAGAGAGAGGAGATGAAGGGGAAGAAGTTGCCCGAGTTTCCTTGTCGGATTGGTGGCTTGAAGGCTTCATTTGAGCAAGAGAAATGGAAGAAAAAGGAGAAGAGGGGCTGCTGGTACTGTAGCATGGAGGTTGCAGTCGATGGGAATGGGAATGAGGGAGAAAGAGAGGAAGATGGCCTTTTTATAATGGGTGATGTGGGGTCCACACTAAGTATATCTTGTAATGGAGATTAGGGGGCTTCCTAGACCTCGGATCAAGAAACTTAAAACATGAAAAGTGTCCGGAATAAAATTATCTTTCCAACAAGGTTAATATTGACATACTTCCGGGGTCCACATAAAAAGTCAACTGTTTGGTCAAAGGGGTTAAAAATGGAAAATTTGGGATTTCTAGAAAAATTGATTTTAGGAGCTTCGAATGGGCACGGAGTGAACACGAAAGTTGTAGGGAATGGCGAGATTAGTCTAACGAAGCTTAAATGGGAATTTTTGGGAATCACTAAGAATCTCCCCACGCTGACCACGCAAAACAAATGGGACCCTACGGTCACTGTCTAGGTTCACTGGCTCTCAAAACTTCCCAAAGCTAATGAAAAGTCATTCTAACTCAAAAACTCAACCAAACAACCACTAGACCCATCGAGAAAACCAAATCACGATTAAAACCACACTAAACCAAGAAATTAGGGGTCGGTTTCTCACAGAAAGTTCTCACCTGAAGAACTGGTCTTAAAGAAGACACTTCCAGCGGACAAAAACCCCACCGAAGGAAAACTAGCACCGAACTGGAATGGGCCATTCAAGGTGACCTCGGTAGCTGGGCAATCCGCATACAAACTTGAGGACATGGAGGGTAGAGAGCTACCACGTCCATGGAATGCCACCCACCTCAAGAAGTACTACTTCTGACATGTACTCAGACTTTTGAAAGGCAATAAAATTGATTCTTTTTAAATAGTGTTTTTTACTTTCAAATCTGGCCAAATGATGGAACCCGGCATATGCATACAGCTCGGTCATAGGACTAGCTCGCAAAACGGCGTGGTCACTAGACTCGCCATTTCCATCTCGGTTACCAAAGTCTACTTCGGCTCGGTCATTGGGCCAGTCGCAAATCCAGGCTACAAAACCGAATTCCGCTACGGTCGTGGGACCAAGTACATCCCGTTCTACTGAGAGTAGTGCATTGTTATGGAACCTGACAAACACTCTTCTTTGGTTACAAACTTGGCATATTATTAAGTTCGGCTATAGAACCGAGTTCAACTACTTGTCTTTTTTCCCGTTATTTACTTTTGGTTACAAAGCCAAACAGAGACAAACAGGAAAAGGAGAAAGAAGCACATTTACACATTACACGAATTTGGAATAAGAGATGATTTCATTCATTGAAAAAATGATTACATGGACTCTATGTTCGAAAGACAAAAAGATACAAGTGTTCCTCCCCCAAATACAGAAATAAAAAAAAGTACATCAACAAATCAAATTCCTTCAGGCAGCAGGGTCACCAGCAGCCTCCTCGGCATCTCCTTCAGCAGTATTGGCCTCGGTGTCTCCAGCAGCGGCCTCCGGAGCTTGGTTCGACGCGGGCTGGGGAGGAGGGAACTCGGGGATATCTGCATGGGAAGGGTGGTCCCCGGGGACCCCTGCCTCCCTCAATGCGTTCGTCCACCCCAGCCTCCAGGCCTTCTGGTTGACCTCACGAAGCTGGACGGCATACAGTTCAGAGGCTGCCTCAACCCCTTCGTCATATGCCTGATCAGCTTCAGCCCGGAGTTTGTCAGCCTCGGCCCGGAGTTCGACTTCCACCTCCTCCCACCTCTTCTCGAGCTCAGCCATTTTCTTCATCTGATTTTCCACTTCCGCTCTGGCCTTTCCGAGCTCGGATTTGAGACCCGTGACGACCATCTCGTGCTCAGCCGCCTTCTTCTTGGCCTCACCGAGCTCCACCTCAAGAGCCACCTTCCTCTTCTCCACTCTCTCGGCCCGGGCAGTGTTCTGATGGGTCTTCTCCGCCAGCACCAAGCTCCTTTGCATGATCTACGAAGGCAAGTGTTAGAATAACAAGTCAAAGAATTAAGATCACAAGCTGAGAAAGAAGAGGAAGACTTACCCTGAAGGTGTCGTCCATCTGAGCCACTGACAGGTCCACGCCGCTCAGCTTCCAGTACTCCGCCATATCTTCTGGCAGAGCACAGGCATGCGCGAGGGCGCTGACGACCGAAGTGTCGTCGCTCACCCGGCCATCCACCAGCAATGGCTGGCCATCTTCTAGTAAGAAGCTTGGCCTCCAAGGGCCTGGGCCGAGGGACGGCGGGGGTTGAAAGGACAGGTCGGCTTCGCCCATGGCCGGATCGGCGATCCTAGGCCTTTTTCCTGCCCGAACCTCATCCCGGTTAGACCCGGTCGAATGCTCCCCGGTCACCGAGGTAGCAGGCTGGACGGGGGTGGAGGTCCCAGCCTCTATCGGACTGAGTGGGACGACGGCTCCCGAGGTGGGGGTAGGAGAGCCCCCGAAGACAACAGCGTCAAGGTTCTGGAGGTTCAGACGGCGCCGCCCCATCTCAGTCTCTTCGTCCAAACTGAAAGACTGGAGGTTAATGGGCCCTTGCCTAGCCTCCTCGGGTTCGCCCTCCGAGTGGTTTTCTTCTCCAGAGTCGGCCTCAAGATCGGTCTGGCGGATCTCCTCGTTGCCGACCTGAGAGGGTCCGGCCTCGGTTGACACTTGAGGCCCCGCGGCTGCTGTCACTTGCTACTCAGCCTCATCAAAAGTCAGCACCCTCTCCCCCCTCAGATTCTCATTCCTCCTCCGGGAGAAAGAAAGGTAGATGGGCTCGTACCCAAGGAGAGACCAAGCTGCTCGGTTATGGTGGCCTCTGTATCTGTGTATTTTCTTCAGCCAGTTGACGTTTTGCAGCCAACCAGAGCCCTTTGCTTGTCGTATTCTCTCCTTGTGGCCTGCACACCAAACAATGTGTCAGTTCGGCAAAACTTAAAATACTTCGCTAAAAAGGATCAGGAGTAGATGTTTTACTCGGTGGTTCTCCGAGCCGGCGAGGAATGTTGTCCGCCCTAGTCTCGTCGGGGCCAAACTCCCAGTTCCTAGAGACATACGGGAGATCGTCTCCGGCGTATCTGCTGGAGTCTTCGAGGTCGATTATCAATGGGATCTCCTTCGACCGAGCTCGAAGGTAATACGCGTCCTCCTTCGGGGACTTGCAGAGGTCATATATATCTTCGATGTCTTCGACACCGAAGTCAATCCCCAATATTCTGTTCAGCTCGGCTATACCCATGATAACCTTGAAGCCGTTGGGCATGAGCTGACAGGGGGCGAGGTTCCACTTCCTGAGGCAGGCCCTCAGGAGTGGATGGACAGGGAACCTCACCCTGTCCTCTATGATGGACACCAGGGGAAATGGCGTCCATCTGTCCCAAAATATCCGGGCTCAGACGGCATCTTCAGGGCCATCTGCCCTGATTTGGACACTCTCCGGTATCTCGTACTTCCTTCTCAACTCAGCTAGGGCGAGGTCAGTATCTATCCAATGCCTAAAGACACCCATGGTCCCCAGTGTGAACGGAAAGATAGACGACGGTGATGGAGAAGCAAGAACAGAAGGGATACCCCAAGAAGAAACCCTAGAAAAGAGGTACAACCCAGGAAAAGAGCCCCAAAGCAAGATAACAGAAAGGATGGAAAGAACAAAGACTTATGAAGAACACCGGACGGAGATTAGCCTGTAACGAAGAGGAAATTGGGATCTCAAGGCAGCGAAGTTTCTCAGGCGATGACGCCGGCACAGGGAATTTCCAGCAAAAGTGGTCCTCCTTCGAGGACGAGGTCTTTTATACAGAGATGAAAATCTCTTCGTATCTCGGAAGGCGGGCGCGCAGAAAGCTACACGCCATCAATGCGCCTCGGAAAACAAAACGACACCCCACGCTTCTTAAAAGGCTACGGGTTTGGTTTCGAAAAACTCCCATCCTACTTAGCTCCCGACCCCAAAGGATCACGAGACCCTCGAGGTCAGGAGCGGGGGGCAATTGTATGGAGTGTTTTTACCGAAACCGAGGTTACTACTGACTTTGGTGACGGTACCAAGTAGGGAATGCCTCGGCTTCATCTGTCCAGCACGGCAGCGTGCCAACCGGCACCGAGATGGGATTGGTCTCGGTAAAAGTACCGACCACCCTTCTGAACTCAGCCTCGTGCGTCTCGACATCCGTGTCCGACCTCAGTGCCTTCTCCAATTCGGTCTCTTGGCCAAGGTGAACACTGGGCGTCTAATCCCCATTATGAGATAGGACAACCACATTGCAGGGAGCCCTGACAGATAGGGTGGCCACTGGCCATCGATAAGGGCACCTTCCTATCAGCTGATCACATCCACATTTATGTTAGGGATTTGAGGAGAGATCCGATGGGACAGTACCCTCACCTACCCCCACTAAGGGTCCTAGGTATGGGCTGATGGGACAATTTCCTTACCTACCTCCACTATGGAACATTCCACTCTCTTCTATATATACTTGCATGGTAAGCCATGAAATTGGACCCTTAGTGTGAAGAGTACACCTAGGCCTCCAATCCGGTCCTATGAAACGTAGTCGGCCAGGCAAGCCCCCAGGGGATTGGTGGGATCACGATGCACGTGGCAAAGGTTCCACTTAAATACCAAACTCCTAGAATAGATGAACTGTCTCCCTTAAGGGACAAGGCTATTCTAGGCACCGATTTCCGTCAAGGAGCGCAAATGGTACAACCTTTGATGGTCTCCTCCTAATGAGCTCGTGTCCTATGGTCACGTTTCTACTCAAGTTTTATTAAAGGCTAAGAATTCCTAAGTAGTGAGGAAAATGAGTTCCTATGGGCAAGGAAATGGTGATGAAATCCAGTCCTTATCTTGTTGGGGGTATGATTGCTCTTACTAAGTGTGTGCTTTCCAAATTACTTTGTGTATTTTAAAATGATTAAGCACTACAAAGCAATTAAACAATTAAACAACCAACAAAATTGACCCACTAATGGGGGTACGTGGGTGTATCAAAATACGCACCTCCCAAACTAAATTGGGGGAAGATCGGTTGAAGTCGACCCAATCCACCGACACCAATTTCGGTGTACGAACTTGGGGGGCTGCGACGGTATCGACCAACCGTCCTCCTTACTTAATTATTACAATACTTTGAATACTTAAATGAACTTTAAAAAAAATTATTACAAACTTGAAATGAATCCTAATACAAGAGTTTCTAAGAAAGCAATTTAAATTGCTAAGTTAGAATTCTTTGGTTGCTCTTTTCTTCTTTCCTTGCTCCAATCGCGGAATCTCTGAAAATACAAACAAAGAAAATGTATAGAATCCGCAATGAAAACTAAAAGAAAGAATAAAAATGCAACTAAGCTATATGAAAGTTGAAAATCCTTAAAATCAAGTATTTCTATGTATGCCAATCCCCGGCAACGGCGCCAAAAACTTGCTAGCAAATTCCCGCAAGTATACGGTTGTCTCAAGTAATATAGACTATGGAGGTCCGAATATCGTTCCCATGAAGATCGTTACAAAGAAAATAATAATGATCGATGAAAAGGATTATCAATTCAAATATAGCTAATCAAATTCAAATGGAGATAACAAAAACAATGGAAATACAAATCAAAATAATAACAATGGAAATAAAAGAATGCAAACTAAAAGAAAACAAGAAACTAGATAACAAAGAGATGTTAATAGAAAAACTCAAGTAAGAACAAACCAAGAACAAGATTAGTAACAAGTTAATAACAAAGTTAATAACAAAAACAAAATGACAAGGTTAATACAAGAACAATGAAGAAATGTTAGATAGATCAAGTGAATAAGTGTGTGAAAATAAGTGCAAGATCAAGATAAAAAGAAACTAAATGCATCCATGAAAACTAACTAATAAGGAGAACAAGATAGAAAATGATTGGATGGACATAAAAAGAAATGGAGTGTGAGAATTAACATATGTGAGTAAATGTGTGAGAATGTGAATAGAATCTAACTAAAATGAGTAAAATAAGCAAGAAACAATGCTAATGGATAGATTGAATCATCTAGAATTCACTAAGTAACACTAATCCAACACTTATGCTCTTCTCTTTTCCCAAACAAATACTCAAATCTAATGACAAATCAATGCTTAGATTTGGAAAATATAACTTTGAAACTCAAAGATAGAAATTAACAATCTAATAGCTAAGATTTTCTTCACTTCATAAAAGAAAAGATTCCTAATGACTATCTATCAAAAGTAAGCATAAACCATCAAAAGATATTAACTCCTAAGCATGATTTATCAAACCTAAGCATAGATAGTAAAAAAAATGCTATGAAAGAAAATCAGCATGGAAGGTAGCACATTGCAAGGAAGAAAAATCTATTCTAGCATGTTAAGCACATAAACAAAGGGAATTAAGAACATAAGCAAAACGAATAGTATTAACTTAGCTTCATCTAGAAGATCCAATCGCGTGATTAGCCACCATTAAAGAAGACCAAGCTTTCATTATAAATCTTCAAATTTTACAAGGGTTTCCTCACTTTCTCTCTACAATTTGCTCTCAATTACATGAAAAGCTCAAGTATAGAGGAGGAGGCTCTCCTTGCTTGTGTCTTTAATGCCTAGAGTCCCCATCCTTATATAGAAACATTTGCCTTGCTCTATTTGGTTTCTTTCCGATGTGGGACTCCACAAGAATGGAAATATGAACATATGAATGTGATCCCATGTTAGAAAATAGGTCCCAAATTGATGTGCGATTTTGACCCCTGAAATGTCCGAATTGGGAAAAATGTTGTAAATATGATTTGTAGATCTTAGAACAAGCTTTCCAATGCTTCTGAGATTACCTCAATCGGACACCCGAGTAAAAAGATATGGTCAAAATACCAACCCAGGTCTTTCATTTTTCTTCTTATTATTGGCCTAACTTTGTCATTTCTTCATCCAATTGTCTTCCAAACTTATCCTTACTCTCTTTAACACTTGAATCTCAACTTTAATCTTCAAATTAATCTTCAATTAACACCTACAAAGAGAAATTAACATAATTGAGAGTATTTTCAAACATATTTTGTATGGAAGCCATTAGAACTCATATAAATGCATACAAATGGCTATCTATAATGGAAAGATATGAGTAAAGCATGATGGGGAAGAAATTTATTATTTTTCTACTAAAAATAGTGTGTTGAGTTCTTTTATCTTTGAAAAATCATAAAATAATTCTATGAAAGTATATTTTTTTGTGAACTCATCACACATCCACATTTATGTTAGGGATTTGAGGAGAGATCCGATGGGACAGTACCCTCACCTACCCCCACTAAGGGTCCTAGGAATGGGCTGATGGGACAAGTATCCTCACCTACCTCCACTATGGAACCTTCCACTCTCTTCTATATATACTTGCATGGTAAGCCATGAACAGGTACGCAATATACAACATACACACTGTTATCTTCCTTAAGCCTTCTTCCTCACTTCACCCTAGGTTAGTGACTGCACTAACTCAGGTGTCGGAGTGCCTTTGGCTGGCAGCAGCCCGGGGCCCTGACCTTTGTTTCTTTTCCTTTTCAGGATTCAGGCCATCGGCGACGTTCCCGATCAGCTAAACAGCATCTCCATAACCCCTATTAACGTCCAAACTAAGTCCGTAATTTTTAGGCATGCACAAATGGGTATTAGTGATGATTTCATTTCAAGTGATGCTGATTTCATACAAGTGGTGTATCTAAGTGTATGACTAAGTGTTTGAAACTTCAAGAGTTCTGTTTCAGTTTAAGGGCTGGAAGTCATTGAACTTCTACCAATTTGAAATTTTAAAGATCTGTTATTTCGTTTCTTTTGTCATATAGTTCATTTTGATTTTTGATCTTTGATAGATGACTGAAATGAGTTTGATGTGGGAGTTTGATGGAGTCATTGGAGGGGATTAGAAATTTGAAATGAGAAGGAGGAGCAGGAAGGAAAATCATTCAGCAGGAAAAAGAAGGAAACAGTCAGCCATATGCTGACTGTTCACGGACTAGGCAGAGGCCCAACCGCTCGAGCAAACATTGAGCTCGCTTGAGCGGCCCAGTCTGTGACAGCCCGCTTGAGCGAGCTGGAGCGGGCCTGGTTCTGGCCCAGTTCATTTTAAACACATATTGTTGCGCTATTTTGAGTAGTTTTCAGCCCGGTTCGAGGGTGAATAATTCCTAATGACTTATTAATCATCGGGCACTAAGAATTTGAGCCCAAATCACTTTGTTTGAACAAAACCAATGGAGAAAGTTTAGAAATTAAATTACCGGGGATTTTCTTTAAGTCTCTATATATACTTTATGCCCTCAAATGTTGGAAAACATTCGGAGGCACCAACTTCTTCACTTATAAACCAACATGGAGGCACTAAGTGTGTATCGAGACGGGCCCTAGTAAGCCATCAAACACTACTAATCATCTCATTTCAAGTTAGAATAATTTTGTCTTTTCCTATAATTGATTTGAAATGAAGTCAATTGAATTGCTATCTTTGGAAAAACCTTGAGGTAAGATGGGGCCAGAGCTTTGTAGTGCGAGCCCATGAACCAAAATGATTATTATTTCGAAACCAAAACCTTGAGGTAAGATGGGGCCGGAGCTTTGTAGTGCGAGCCCATGAACCGAAAGGATTATTATTTCGAAACCAAAACCTTGAGGAAAGGCTACTCATTTGATTTGTTCGTATTTATTTGTTTGTATTTGGTTAAGAGTAGTCCTTTTCATCGATAGAAATGCACTTTGACAATTTGATTATATTATTTTGAAATTATCGGTAAGACTACTCTTTTGGTTCGTTTGATTCTGTCTGTTTTCATTTGTTCAGAGTAGTTTTTCTTATCGAATTTGAAATGCATTATTATGATTTGATTTGTATTAATTCAGCTATTGGTTTTGAAAGGCACCACTAAGCTTAGGTCACCTGGTCGGGCTGATGACCCGGCTTGGGATCTTTAAATTATTTGCCAACTGCAGTTTGGATTTTGTTTGCTCCGGCCATGGCAACAGTTCTGTTCTCCGGTCCCACGAGAAGTGGCAACGGTTCTGTTTTCCGATCCCACGAGAAGTGGCTACGATTTCTGCCATTTTGCATGACATCTGTTCCGGTCCCACGAGAAGTGGCTACGGTTTCTGTCTGTTTGCTCTTGTTACCTCAGTAATAGGAGAATATAGCTATATGTGGGTTGCCATTATTCGAAATATTTATCCATCAGTTTGAAGAGTTTTGTTACAATTTTTGGATATGCATTATTTGTTTAATTAAATTGCTTTGTACATACATTTTTTGTCTTTAATACATTTCTATGATTTTAAACATGACATTTATAAAACTTGTATATCATCTGTATTATTCACCTGCCAGGCCGTCGTGTTTGATACTTTTGTTTGGTGTCAAATGTCGGACCCGCAGCCCTTGAGGCGGACCACGCGGAGGAGGCAGTAGAACCTCCGGTGGAGCAAGAGTGGCAGCCCAATGATGTCATGTAGACGTCATGTTGGGTCTGGAGTTTCGACAATATTTTGGGGAGCGACTTCTATTCTTTTGGGAACTTTATTCATGGCCTCTGTTGGCCTTGTTGGGATGTATAACTTAATATACTTTTGTGATCCTCACAACTTAAACTAACTTTGGGATTTTGCTATGTATATATTTCACTTTTGATGCCAAGCTTGTGTATTTATCTCAGGTTATATTTGATTTTTATTTTGCTACATGCTTCCACATATCATTATTTATTGTGGATTTGATTGATTAGTTGTGATGGATCGTTTGGGATCCTCACCGCGGAATCCTGTGGGAAAAATAATTAGCGCGTGCGGGCGAAATTTTCAGACCCGTCGCACCGCGTCCCCGGATTAAGGGCTTGTCTTAACCGGGCCTCAGTCCGGGGGCGTGACAGACTTGGGTGGTATCAGAGCAAGAAATATGTTGGGCAATTAAAAGACATTAGAAACATAGGGACGTGGAGAGGATCCGTTAGAATTTTCATTAGTGAGTATTGCGTGGGGATTGTGGGTATGTTTCTCTTAATATATTTTATTGTACTAATAAATGGTTTTACAGCAAAATGCTTCCACGCAGGGACCGTTCGAACACAAATCCATCTTCCAGCAATGTTAATACTGCAGGCTCCTCTGGGAATAATCCATTTTAGGACTTTATGCAGAAAATGATAGAACAACAACAGAAATCCAATGAGATGATGATGGAACAACAGAGGCAAGCAAATGGCGACCACTTAATTTCGTTAATTGACCCGTTTATGAAACTTAATGTGGTCATTAACTCATTATTTTGGACGGCCCAATCAGATTCAAGCATTTGGGAGTTACAAATCCAAACAATCGTGGCATTAAACTCATGAAACTCCCATCATCATGAAGATTAAAGGCGATTAAATGCCCACTATCCTTCATCGGCCAATTACAAGCCAAGAAAAAGGAGTTACAAAATCAAGAAATAAAACTTATAACTCCTTTCATCAATACCATCAATTCTCTCATCATGGCCATCAATGCCAATAAACACCTCATGACTACCAAAAGCCTATAAAAGGAGGTCCACTCCAAGAAGAAAGAATGAATCCCAAGTGCGATCCCAAGCTCTGAAAATCCAGAAAATTCAAGAGAGAGACGAAGTCCTGCTGCTTTGCACCCATAAGCACTACAAGGTGATCAACGTCCCTTGGGGGGCCACCCCCCCCCCCCCCCCCCCCCCCCCAAGGTCCTCTCCTTCTACAACATGGCCTAAACGCGGCTTTTCAGCCCGTTTACTCGGTTTTTCATCGGATATAGGACCTTCTCTTGGTCCTTGTCTTTTAAAAAACCGAGGTCCTTAGGATTTCTAGTTTCTTTTAATTACCTGAAACACGTCTCGCTCTGATACCAGTCTGTCGCGACCCCGGACCGGGTCTGGGGTCCAATCTGGGATCAGGACTAATTGTGATGGTGTGAATGGACATGCGATCATATGGAGTGATGACAATAAATAAAAATATGTTTATGATCAAGCGTACACGGGTTAATAAAAGAACACATATTACCCGTGCCCATGATTTCCCACAGGCGTCCGCGGTGAGGATTTTCTAACATACATAACCATATTGTATAATTGCGGAAGCGTATGGCAAATCAAGCATGTATTACATTTCCAAACTAACAAGACTGATTACATTTGAATATCAAGTATCAGAATGAGCAATGTTCTAAAGCGTGAACCCAAAATGCTGTTAAGGTTGGAGCATATAACATTTAATTACAATTCCCAAAAAGAATAAAGGCCAACAAAGGCCAATATAGACAAAACAATATCCACCAAAATATAAATCCAACCACCCCCAAAATGTTTCGCATCTTGACAACCCGATGTTTACATAACATCATCAGCACACCACTCAACTAGCGGTTGTGGTTCTCCGACCGCCTCCTCTGGCTCCTCCTCGGGGAAACCAACAACGGGACTTGAGTACCAAAGTAAAGGGTCAGACACGACGGTCCAGCAGGTAGATGAAAAGATACAAACGTACGGTAATAAAAACATTTCCCTTTGAAAACATTTAAATCTGTTCACAATCAATTTCATGAAAAGATGATCATCTACTCAAACTTGTATGTAGTGTAAAAACAATGAAGGTACCAAGGAAACAGGAATAACAAAATGGCATCCACAAGAAGCTAAATCCTCTATCACCGAAGTGACAAGAGACTATCGGGGCATTGACCTCAGTCACCGAAGTGAGGAGGTGCAACAACATTTACCTATACGTATATCATATTAATACGGGACGGGACCGCGGTAGCAAACCGGGTATCGGGAATCACGGTAGCGAACCGGATATCAGGAACCACGGGAGCGAGCCGGGTATCGGGACGGGACCACAGTTAATAAACCGGGTATCGGGATCCAAGCTGCAGCAGGCGGGACGGGAAGGGATCTCCAAGTCGGTAGATCAGACCGACAAGGTTATCCAAGCTTAGTGGTGCCGACTCATAGGTCAAATCACATAAATCGAGACAGGTATAAATCAAATCCAGTGCAAGGCTATAAGCGGGCAAGACGGCGTGCTCAAGGCACAATCATCATTTCAGTATCGGATCATGCGTATCGGGGCTAGCACAAGGCTACAAATACAATTCCGTGCTTTCGGGTTGATAAATCGTAACTCGTAAATTTCGGAAATAAAAGAGTGAAATAAGCTTTCGAAATATCGGGATGAGTATCAAGGTTTGAAGTTGATTCAAGTGCATAGGGATCCCGAATGTCTATTTAATAAAACTTGGTACTCCTTGGGTTTGAGGGCATTCCGGCTCCTTATACACTTGAAGGTTTCCAAAACTTCCATGAATGCTTGTGATAATGGTTTCGTTCTCATCCAGGCTCCATACATCACCCTATAGTTCTCTTGACACAACAAGGCTCCCAAGAACCTTTCACAATCCATGAAAATGTTTCGCTTCAGCTCCAAACACATCCCTTGTGCAACAACAACCATCGCTCGAGCGGACATTACAGTTTGCTCGAGCGGATGAGCCTCTGGAATGGTTTCTGGGAGGGTTCGCTCGAGCGGACATATGTTCGCTCGAGCGGACCTGCCCAGTTCAGGATGGCACGAGCGAAAGATTTGTGCGCTCGACCCAACCACTCACTGGATGGCTGCTGGAAGAGTTCGCTCGAGCGGACACTGGGTTTGCACGAGCGAACAGCTCTCTGGAATGGCACGAACCCTTTCCTGGACAGTTCACTCGATCGAACTGTCAAGTTCGCTCTAGCGAACTGTCCAGAACTGAGTTCGGGACGGTTCTGCTCTTCCCTTCTCTCAAAACCCATTTTGAGCCTCTTTCCTACAACATAATGGGAGGCTCTCAACTCCCTTCAATCACTACTCAACCATCATCCAATCTCTCCATGTTTACATTTATACAATCACGAAGAGAAGGAAACATCCATCATCACAAGGGTTCACTTAGACATTGTACAAAAGATGAACTCAAAGGCTACAATCCATGATTTAAAGACAATAGATGAAACCAAAAGCTAGAAATCATGTTTCAAGACAATAAAGAGGCTTACCAACCCCTTTCAAAGCATTTAATATCATTGAATGCAAATAAAAACAAGGCATTAATGAAGTAATAACTCAAACACATTTATCATAAAACTCATTGGAAGCTAAACTATCCATTCAATCCACTTGCCTTAAGGTTCTCTATGCAAGAAAATCAAGCTATTACTCTCTTCCTCCAAGCCAAGAATGCTATCTACACAAAACCACCAAATCCAAACCCTAAAATGGGTCAAACCAAGAAACAAGAAGAGATAACTCTCAACAAAGAGGATAGAGCTCTCCTAAGACTAGAAGAACATGAATCTAAGAGATTAGGGAGGAAGCTTCCTTGTAGGTTCTTCAAATGGATAAGGTGAGCTCAATGAGGGTCTTGAGTTGAGTAGATCCTTCCACAATGGTATTAAAGAGAAGCTTGCAAGGAGGGCAAAAGGGTGGTGATCTCCATTAGTGCTCTCGGTGCAAGCTTGGTGGAGATTTGGTGGTGAAGAAGTAAGGAGAAGAAGAAGAAGATGATGAAACCCTAGGTCTCTTGTGCTTGTACAGGAAAAGGGAAATGGAAGAGAATGGTTCTCTATTTAAAGACCATGGGTGTGGGCTCCACCACTAACGAACTCTTTGGGCTGAAATCACTACTATCGAGACCTCAGACGAAAAGGATGAAGAAGAGAAAAGTGATCACCGAAAAATCTAGTTTCCAAAAAGTATATGTTTCGCGGGTTTTGGGGATATCGACTTTTGGGTACAGATTTCATGTAAAAAGACTGTTTTGCCCTCAATGCAAGAAAATCGGGTTTCGGGGTTCCGAACGGGTACGGGATCAACATGAAAGTTGTAGGGATTAACAAGACGAGTAAAATGGGATAGAAATACAAATCACCGGAATACGAATAATCCCCCAACACTAGTAAAACTATCCAAAAAGGGAACCCTCAAAGGGTCCCACCAACACAAAGCACTAAAACTCTCCCAAAACAATAAAAAAAGAGTTATTCTAGTCCAAGCTTAGTCAAAAATCACTAATCGAGCTTAGCACTAACACGCAACGTAATTAGCACTAATCGAGGTCACTCGGGTCCGGGTCTTACACCCTCCACCCCTTAGGGCATTTGGTCTTCCAAATGAAATACAAAACTCAACTCGGGTAGGAGATGTGGATAATTCTTCTGTACTTGATCTCGCAATTCCCATATTGCCTCTTCCGGCCCGTGATTCTCCCAGAGTACTTTCACCCACTGAATAGTTTGATTCCTCAATTCCTGTTCTTTCGAGTCTATGATCTGGATGGGCTTCTCAACATAGGTAGCATCTTCTCTAATTTCCAGCGGCTCATGTAGGAGTAAATGTGAAGGATCGGGGACGTACCTCTTCAACATCGACACATGGAAGACGTTGTGTACACCGGATAACTCGGGTGGTAAGGCTAATCTGTAAGCCACATCACCAATCTTGTTCACAATGTCATACGGTCCGATGTATCTCCGTGACAACTTACCCTTCTGCCCAAACCTCAATGTTTCTCTGGTAGGTGACACCTTCAAGAAAACCTTGTCTCCTTCTTTGAACTATAGATCCCTTCGGTGAGAGTCTGCATAGCTCTTCTGTCTACTCCGAGCTACTTTCAAACATTCTTGGATCTGTCTCACTTTGTCACTGGTCTCACTCACTATAGTCGGTCCATGAAAACTGCGGGTGCCAACTTCTTCCCAACACACAGGTGTCCTACACCTTCTGCCATACAAAGCCTCGAAAGGCGCCATCCTAATGCTCGAGTGGTAGCTGTTGTTGTAAGCAAACTCACACAACGGTAGAGTCTCATCCCACTGAGTCTTGAAGTCCAATACACAAGCACGTAGCATGTCCTCGAGTGTCTGAATTGTCCTCTCTGACTGGTCGTCTGTCTGAGGGTGATAAGCTGTACTAAATTGTAACTTCGTACCCATAGACTCATGTAGGGTCTTCCAAAACCTCGAGATGAATCTGCTGTCTCTATCGGAAGTAATGGAAACTGGCTGTCCATGTCTACTAACGATCTCGTTGACAAACAACTCCGCTAGGGGTAACATGCGCATCTTCTTCCCTGTCCTCATGGGGATAAAATGGGCTGACTTGGTGAGTCTGTCTACAATCACCCATATCGTATCATTGCCTCTGCTAGTCCTCGGTAGTCCCAAAATAAAGTCCATGGTAATGTGCTCCCACTTCCACTCCGAGATCTCTAATGGCTGCAACGATCCTGGAGGCTTCTGATGTTCTGCCTTTATTAACTGACACGTCATACATCGAGATACAAACGCTGCAATCTCTCTCTTCATATTGTTCCACAAAAATCTACACTTCAAGTTCTGATACATCTTCGTGCCGGCCGGGTGCATGGAGTACTTAGTGCTGTGAGCTTCTGCCATAATGTCATTCCTCAAGTCTTCTATGTTAGGCACGCACAAACGATCACGGTAATAAAGAACTCCCTCAACAATACGAAAATCAGGACGTTCTGCTATGAGATCTACAATCTTGGCTAACTCTGGATCCTGCAACTGATTGTCCTTAATCTTCCGGATGAACGAAGGCTCTGACACTGACATATTGGCAATTATGGCACCCTTCCTCAGTGGCTGCATGTCTATTTTTAACTCCTCAAACTTATCAAAAATATAAGTACCACTCAATTGCCATGCCCACTGATTTTCTACTCAAAGCATTGGCAACTACATTCGCTTTCCCCGGATGATATTTGATCGGAAAATCATAGTTTTTGATATACTCCATCCATCTCCTCTGACTCATATTCAACTCCTTCTGAGAAAATAGATACTGTAGGCTGCGGTGATCAGAATGAACCTCAAACTTCTCTCCGTAGAGGAATGTCTCCACATCTTCAATGCAAAGACGACCGCTGCCAACTCAAGGTCATGGGTCGCGTAATTCTTCTCGTGATCTTTCAACTGCCGGGACCCATAAGCAACAACTCTTCCTTCTTGCATCAACACACAACCAAGTCCAATGTTCGAAGCATCAGTAAAGATGGTAAATCCGCCGCTTCCGGATGGCAAAGTAAGGACTGGTGCGGTGGTTAATCTCTTCTTCAGCTCTTGGAAACTAGCTTCACACTGGTCTGTCCACACATAGGGTACATTCTTCCTTGTTAACTTCGTCAACGGTGCTTCAATCGACGAAAAACCTTGTACAAACCTCCGGTAATAGCCTGCCAAACCAAGAAAACTTCTGATTTCTGACACATTCTTCGGTCTTTCCCACTCCACTACTACCTCAATCTTGGACGGGTCTACTGACAATCCTTCCTTAGAGATTATGTTTCCCAAAAATGCAACTTGCTCTAGCCAAAATTCACACTTGTTGAGCTTCGCAAACAACTGGTTCTTTCTCAAAAGCTACAATGCAATCCTCAGATGCTCTTCATGCTCTTCTCTGGTCTTGGAGTACACCAAAATATCGTCTATGAACACCACTACAAACTGATCAAGATATTACGCAAAGATCTTGTTCATCAAAGCCATGAACACTGCCGTTGCATTGGTCAACCCAAATGGCATCACTAGAAACTCATAGTGGCCATATCTTGTCCGGAAAGCTGTTTTCAACACATCTGATTATCTAACTCTCAGCTGATGGTAACCGGATCTCAAATCAATCTTCGAAAAGTACGAGGCACCTTGTAACTGATCGAACAATTCATCTATCCTCTGCAATGGATATTTGTTCTTGATGGTCACTTGGTTCAATCTCCGGTAGTCAATACACATTCTCATCGAACCATCCTTCTTCTTAACAAACAAAACCGGAGCTCCCCATGGTGAAATACTCGGTCTAGCAAAACCTTTGTCCAATAACTCTTGCAATTGTATCTTGAACTCTCCTAATTCCGCCGGAGCCATTCTATATGGTGCAATAGATATCGGAGCGGTCCCCGGTAACAACTCGATGGTGAAATCAATTTCTCTCATGGGTGGTAATCCCGGAATCTCCTCCGGAAATACATCCGGGAACTCCCAAACAATAAGGATCTCCTCCACCCCTTGGGACCGTTTATCCTCCATGATAAATGCCAAATAGGCTTCACATCCACTTCTCAAAAATCTATCAGCCTTCAACGCTGAGACAAACCTTGCACGAGGATTTCTCCTCTCTCCCTGGAATAACACCCCTGCTGGTGTCTCATCTAACTTGAATGTGAGGGTCTTATGAAAACAATCCATTGTGGCATGGTACCCTGCCAGCCAATCCATCCCTAGGATGACATCAAAATCCTTCATCTCCAACAGAATAAGATCTGCGGGTAACACAACTTCTCCTATCCGGACTGTACAACTAGGGTAATGAACCTTACATACAACTTGTTTCCCTATTGGTGTAGCTACAGTCAAGATGTACTCAAGATCTCTACCATGCACATCAATCAATCTAAAAAATGCATGGGATATGAATGAATGCGTAGACCCAGGGTCAAATAATATTCTAGCTTCTATCCCACTGACAAGAAGTGTACCTTCCACAACATTGCCTGCTGCCTCTGCATCAGCTCTGTTGACCGCATACACTTGTCCTAGCTGCTGTGGCCTTATAGGTGCCTGTTGTTGCCTGCCTTGAGGGACATTTCTATTCTGTTGCGGGGGACGCTGATTCTGCTGCTGTCCTTGTTGACGGGCCTGCTGCTGCTGCTATTGGGGTCTGTACTGTTGCGGTGGTGCCTGCTGCTGAAGTGGCCTTGCCTGATTCTGTACTACCAATGCATTCTGTGGCGGTGTTGGACGCGGTGCTCCTTGAGGCTGCTGATTCTGTCTATTCGGTCTTGGGCAATTCATCATCTGATGATCCATGGAGCCACATCTAAAGCATGCTCCGGTGATCGTACGACATTGGGCACTCTAATGGTTTTTGCCACAGTGGATGCAAACGAGTTGCACATTCTGGTATTGCCTCTGCCTCTTGTTCTGCTGATTCCTTTGCTGGTAATTCTGCTGCTGGGGCTGCCCTTGTCCTTTGCCTTGAGATCTAAGGACCTTGTGGTGGAAGTTCTCGAACTTGTAGGCCCTCTTGATCGCCTCTTCAAAAGTGACCGGTGGTATGACTCCCGTAGCATCTCTCTCGATGATGGGATGAAGTCCTTCAAGGAACTTGGTTATCTTCTTCTCCACCGTGTCCACTAATTCGGGTGCATATCTTGACAACCTCTCAAACTTAGAGAGGTATTCTTGAACGGTCGTATTGCCTTGGACAAGCTGTTGAAACTCTATTGCCTTCTGCCTCCTGATGTGCGTGGGTACATACTTGTCACGAAACTGTATCTTGAAATTCTGCCATGCAACTGCGTCAGCCATTGTCCTATACTCTTCCCGTATAGTTTTCCACCAGATATCTGCCAACCCGGTGAATAGGGACGTTGCCAGCTTTACTCTCTCACCCCCTGTGCATCTGAAGACTTCGAAGATGTTCTCCGTATGATCCAGCCAATCATCTGCAGTCAAGGGATCTTCTGAGCCAACAAAATCCTTGGGTGCCCTCTTTCTAAATCTCTCAAATAAAGCATTGGGGTCATGCTCCCTCTGGTTGATGACAATAGCAGGTTGAGGTTGAACTGGTTCAGGTCTCCTCTGTAGCACCTCCAACAACTACCTCTGCATCTCTGCCAACTCTCTGGCATGATCCTCATCCTTCTTTAGCATTTGTTCTTGAAGTCTAGTCTGATTCTCATTAGCTTGACGCTGCTGATCGAGCATGGCTTGCATCATCTGTTGGAACTGATTTGGTATAGTATTTTCAATTCCATCTTCCCTAACTGGCCCTGTGTTCTCAACTGGTCCTGTATAATCACTATTGCTTGCGGTGGGATTGCCATTTACAGGTCACTTACGAGGTGCCATGATGCTGCAAAACAAGTTGTTAGCACATAATAATCATGAATAGGGTCACACATTGCTCACGCGATTTTAACTACCGGAAGATCTAACGAATCCTCGCCACGTCCTTAGGATTTCTAGTTTCTTTTCATTACCTGAAACACGTCTCGCTCTGATACCAGTCTGTCGCGACCCCGGACCGGGTCTGGGGTCCAATCTGGGATCGGGACTAATTGTGATGGTGTGAATGGACATGCGATCATATGGAGTGATGACAATAAATAAAAATATGTTTATGATCAAGCATACACGGGTTAATAAAAGAACACATATTACCCGTGCACGTGATTTCCCACAGGCGTCCGCGGTGAGGATTTTCTAACATACATAACCATATTGTATAATTGCGGAAGCGTATGGCAAATCAAGTATGTATTACATTTCCAAACTAACAAGACTGATTACATTTGAATATCAAGTATCAGAATGAGCAATGTTCTCAAGTGTGAACCCAAAATGTTGTTACGGTTGGAGCATATAACATTTAATTACAATTCCCAAAATGAATAAAGGCCAACAAAGGCCAATATAGACAAAACAATATCCACCAAAATATAAATCCAACCACCCCCAAAATGTTTCGCATCTCGACAACCCGATGTTTACATAACATCGTCAGCACGCCACTCAACTAGCGGTTGTGGTTCTCCGACCGCCTCCTCTGGCTCCTCCTCGGGGAAACCAACAACGGGACCTGAGTACCAAAGTAAAGGTTCAGACACGACGGTCTGGCAGGTAGATGAAAAGATACAAACGTAAGGTAATAAAAACATTTCCCTTTGAAAACATTTAAATCTGTTCACAATCAATTTCATAAAAAGATGATCATCTACTCAAACTTGTATGCAGTGTAAAAACAATGAAGGAACCAAGGAAACAGGAATAACAAAATGGCATCCACAAGAAGCTAAATCCTCTATCACCGAAGTGACAAGAGATTATCGGGGCGTTGACCTCAGTCACCGAAGTGAGGAGGTGGAACAACATTTACCTATACATATATGATAATAATACGGGACGGGACCGCGGTAGCAAACCGGGTATCGGGAATCACGGTAGCGAACTGGATATCGGGAACCACGGGAGCGAGCCGGGTATCGGGACGGGACCACAGTTAATAAACTGGGTATCGGGATCCAAGCTGCAGCTGGCGGGACGGGAAGGGATCTCCAAGTCGGTAGATCAGACCGACAAGGTTATCCAAGGTTAGTGGTGCCGACTCATAGGCCAAATCACATAAATCGAGACAGGTATAAAACAAATCCAGTGCAAGGCTATAAGCGGGCAAGACGGGGTGCTCAAGGCATAATCATCATTTTAGTATCGGGTCAATCGAAGTTGATTCAAGTGCATAGGGATCCCGAATGTCTATTTAATAAAACTTGGTACTCCTTGGGTTTGAGGGCATTCCGGCTCCTTATACACTTGAAGGTTTCCAAAACTTCCATGAATGCTTGTGATAATGGTTTCGTTCTCATCCGGGCTCCATACATCACCCTATAGTTCTCTTGACACAACAAGGCTCCCAAGAACCTTTCACAATCAATGAAAATGTTTCACTTCAGCTCCAAACACATCCCTTGTGCAACAGCAACCATCGCTCGAGCGGACATTACAGTTCACTCGAGCGGATGAGCCTCTGGAATAGTTTCTGGGAGGGTTCGCTCGAGCGGACCTGCCCAGTTCAGGATGGCACGAGCGAACGATTTGTGCGCTCGACCCAACCACTCACTGGATGGCTGCTGGAAGAGTTCGCTCGAACGGACACTGGGTTCGCACGAGCGAACAACTCTCCGGAATGGCACGAACCCTTTCCTGGACAGTTCGCTCTAGCGAAGTGTCAAGTTCGCTCTAGCGAACTGTCCAGAACTGAGTTCGGGACGGTTCTGCTCTTCCCTTCTCTCAAAACCCATTTTGAGCCTCTTTCCTACAACATAATGGGAGGCTCTCAACTCCCTTCAATCACTACTCAACCATCATCCAATATCTCGATTTTTACATTCATACAATCACCAAGAGAAGGAAACATCCATCATCACAAGGGTTCACTTAGACATTGTACAAAAGATGAACTCAAAGGCTACAATCCATGATTTAAAGACAATAGATGAAACCAAAAGCTAGAAATCATGTTTCAAGACAATAAAGAGGCTTACCAACCCCTTTCAAAGCATTTAATATCATTGAATGCAAATAAAAACAAGGCATTAATGAAGTAATAACTCAAACACATTTATCATAAAACTCATTGGAAGCTAAACTATCCATTCAATCCACTTGCCTTAAGGTTCTCTATGCAAGAAAATCAAGCTATTACTCTCTTCCTCCAAGCCAAGAATGCTATCTACACAAAACCCCCAAATCCAAACCCTAAAATGGGTCAAACCAAGAAACAAGAAGAGATAACTCTCAACAAAGAGGATAGAGCTCTCCTAAGACTAGAAGAACATGAATCTAAGAGATTAGGGAGGAAGCTTCCTTGTAGGTTCTTCAAATGGATAAGGTGAGCTCAATGAGGGTCTTGAGTTGAGTAGATCCTTCCACAATGGTATTAAAGAGAAGCTTGCAAGGAGGGCAAAAGGGTGGTGATCTCCATTAGTGCTCTAGGTGCAAGCTTGGTGGAGATTTGGTGGTGAAGAAGCAAGGAGAAGAAGAAGATGATGATGAAACCCTAGGTCTCTTGTGCTTGTGCTGGAAAAGGGAAATGGAAGAGAAGGGTTCTCTATTTAAAGACCATGGGTGTGGGCTCCACCACTAACGAACTCTTTGGGCTGAAATCACTACTATCGAGACCTCGGACGAAAAGGATGAAGAAGAGAAAAGTGATCACCGAAATATCTAGTTTCTAAAAAGTATATGTTTCGCGGGTTTTGGGGATATCGACTTTTGGGTACAGATTTCATGTAAAAAGACTGTTTTGCCCTCAATGCAAGAAAATCGGGTTTCGGGGTTCCGAACGGGTACGGGATCATTATTAAAGTTGTAGGGATTAACAAGACGAGTAAAACGGGATAGAAATGCAAATCACCGGAATATGAATAATACCCCAACACTAGTAAAACTATCCAAAAAGGGAACCCTCAAAGGGTCCCACCAACACAAAGCACTAAAACTCTCCCAAAACAATAAAAAAAGAGTTATTCTAGTCCAAGCTTAGTCAAAAATCACTAATCGAGCTTAGCACTAACACGCAGCGTAATTAGCACTAATCGAGGTCACTCGGGTCGGGGTCTTACATTCTCCATTCACTTTCCTGTAATGGCATGAGCTAAAAAGCTCCTCCAATTCAACCTTCAACACTTCTCCCATATCAAAGCTTTTATCAACGATCCATCCAAATAACTCCATACATTTTCCACATTCGATCACAAAGAAAAAAGAAATCACAACCACATAGATCCATTCAAGTCTTAGACAAGAGATGAAAGAAAACTTTAAATCATGTTTCAAGACACTAAATAACTAACCAACCCCTTTCCAAAAGTATTTATAGCATAATGAATGCAAGTGAAACAAGCCATTAATGAGACAATAAATCAAGCATATTTATCATGGAAATCATTGAAAACTAAACATCCATTCAATCCACTTGCCTTAGAGTCTGTAACAAGAAATCCAAACTCTAACAAGCTCTCCAAGCTAAAGGCCCAAGCTACTTGCAAAAACCCCCAAAACAAAACCCTAAAATGGGTCAAACAAGGAACAAGAAGAGAGAACTCTCAAAAACGAAAATAAAGCTTCTCCATAGCTAGGAGAATACACATCAAAGAGATTTGGGAGGGAAACTTACTAGGAAGTTCTTCAAAAACCACAAACTAGTACAAAGAGAGTCTTGAGATGAGTGGATTCCTCCAAGAATGGCATCAATGGAGAGCTGTAGTGGCGAGGAAGAAGATGATGAGGTCCATCTCTCAATTTGACCAAGGTTGGTGTTGATTTGATGATGGAAAAGCAAGGAGAAGAAGAAGAAGAAGAAGAATGGGCATAGAAACCCTAGACAGCTCCCAGGCACTTCTCTCCCATGTTTAGAACCAAGAAGAATAGTGAAGTGGAAATGGGTTCTCTTATCAAAACAATTTCAATGGGCTCCACCACTAGAATTACTTGGAAGGCTGAAATCACTACTTTCGGGACCTCGGATGATCTCGACGAAGAAGGAAGAAATGATCACCGAAATATCTGGTTTCCAAAAAGTATATGTTTCGCGGGTTTTGGGGATATCAAGTTTTGGGTACAGATTTAATGTAAAGACTGTTTTGCCCTCAATGCAAGAAAATCGGGTTTCGGGGTTCCGGACGATTACGGGATCAACATGAAAGTTGTAGGGATTAGCGGGACAAGTAAACGGGGTAGGCATACAAATCACCGGAATACGAACAATCCCCAAATACTCATAAAACTATCCAAAAAATGGAACCCCCAAAGGGTCCCACCACACGCACAAAGTACTAAAACTCTCCCTAAACTAAAAAGAATTATTCTAGTCCAAACTTGACCAAAATACACTAATCACGCTTAGCTCTAATACGAGACTTAATTAGTACTAATCGAGATCACTCGGGTCGAGGTCTTACACCCTCCTCCGCCGATACCCAGGCAGCCCCCGGGTGCGGAAGGAGAGGACGGAAATCCGAGGGTCCATCAATGTGAAAGGTGGTCAGCGATGGCTTGCCCTTTTATGGACTTTTGAGTCACGTAAGTTATGTCAAATTCTGCCAAAAGCATCTGCCATCGCGCCACTCACCCTGAAGTGACAGGTTTTCCGAAGATATATTTCAAATGGTCCATCCTGGCCAAGAGCATTACTGGGTGGGCTAAGAAGTAATGTTAACTTCTGTGAGACCCAAACCACCGCCAAGCAGGTTCTTTCCATCAGGGAGTATTTCCATTCATATGGCAAGAGAGATTTTCTTAGGTAATAGATTGCATTTTCTTTTCTACCCGCATCATCGTGTTGACCCAGAACAACTCCTATCGCTGTCTCGGTGGTCGAAACGTACAGGATAAGGGGCTTGTGTTTAACAGGAGGTTTAAGAACTGGGGGATTCAATAGATATCTTTTCAGTTCCTCAAATGCTTTCTGGCAGTCATCGTCCCAATCGTACTGAGCTCCTCCTTTTAGCAATCTATAGAATGGTTCACATCTTTGCGGATGTTGCGATATAAATCGGCGAATAAATTGTAATCTCCCAATTAAACCTCTTAGCTCTTTTAAGTTCTTAGGTGGCGGCATTTCAAGGATGGCTTTCACCTTTGACGGGTCCACTTCAATACCTCGATTGCTAACCATGAACCCTAGAAGTTTTCCTAATGATAACCCGAAGACACACTTTTTCTGATTCATTTTCAACTGTGTTTCTCTTGACCTTTGGAGAACTCTCCTCAGAGCTGTGGCACGGTCTGCACGAGTTTGGGATTTAACTAAGATGTTGTTGACATACACCTCCATACAATGTGCATCATGTCGTGGAATATCGCCATCATGGCTCTTTGGTAAGTTGCACCCGCATTCTCCCCCAGGGGGTAGTAAATGAGGTCTTTTCTTGATCCTCTGCAAAGAGCTTTATCTGATTGTACCCTGAGTACCCATCCATAAATGAGAGCATTGCATGCCCAGCAGTGTTGTCAATGAGCACATCTATGTGTGGCAGGGGGAAGTCATCCTTAGGAGAGGCCTTGTTGAGGTTCCTAAAATCAATACAGACCCTGACGCGTCCATCCTTTTTCTTGACCGGGACTATATTGGCGATCCATTAAGGAAACAGCACCACTCTGATGAATTTTGCCTGAAGAAGTTTATCAACTTCCTCCTTCACTTTCACTGCTACGTCGAGAAGCATCCTCCTCAACTTCTGTTTGACCGGTCTCGCATTCCTTTCCAATGGGATTTGATGTTCTACCAAAAGTGGGTCCAATCCTGGCATGTCATGGAGTCTGATGCGAATACGTCCTGGTATTCATTTACAACTTGTAGGATCCCTTCTTCTTCATCGGGTTCTAAGTATGCACTGATCTGGACTAGTTTGGGCCTTTCCTCGGTCCCCAAGTTGATTTCTTTGGCCTTTTCGGCCGCTGCTTGCGTTTGTTCGTCAAATCTCTTGATGACCCTCTGAAACTCTTCCGAGACTTCATCATCCTCTCGTTCGACGTCTACTAATTCATAAACACCCATTTCGTCCTTGGCATCGTTGGTTCCTAAAGATGATTCTGGCTGCAAAATAACGGGCATCGACTCGTACCCTATTTCGCTAATCCGGCTCGTGATTTCCTCTAGCCGTGATTGTTCCACCAGAGGGATTTTCCAGCGCTCGGGTTTCCTTATGGTTCTGCAATAGTCTAAGGTTTCTACTACTAGGCTACCTATATTTTTGGGATTTTGGTTTTCTAATTTTTTGGGATTTTGTAGCTTTTCGGTTCTTTTGGATTTTTTGGAATGGTATGGTACAGATTGGGTTGGGAAAGGGCAATCTAAGGAGGAAGATCCCTGCCTCGGGCAATGTCGAGCTACGGGGTGATACACCACTTCGTCGTCTTCGGGATTTTCGATCTCCCAGGTTTTGTCGTCTTCTTCTGAGGTTCCTGCTCTCTAGTGTCTGTTAGTTTTATGGTCTCAATCCATTAGATGATGAATATATTGATTAATTTCTTTATTTATCAATATATTCTTGCTTTCCTTTCATGAGATGAATGGTGATTTATTACTTGTTTGCACATAACTAATACGAATGACATAGTGGTTCATGAGATGAACCGGTGTCCACAAGTATATTAGATGTAACACATGTGTATCGATGAGATCCACATACAGAAGACATGTGTAGCAAATCTTATACTTAAATATCTTCACAACCAGTGATGAGATTGGACATCTCATACTGTCAAGGTTGCAGCACTTTGATCACTATGAGATAGTGTGATTTGTCTCGATCATTAGAATGAAAGATTCTGGATCATAATGCTGGTACATTCGATGTATTGAAGGACCATGGGAAGCACCTTAAGAATATTGTCTTTACTTTAAGGTCTGCTCTCATAATTCCCTAGCAATAGGCTCTCAATCCTGAGACATTAATGAACTCAAGTTTCTATCTATTCATTTGCTTTGAGTCACCAATGAGTGAGGCCAATTGTAGGTCAACACCTCGGTGATTTGGGTGAGTGGTAGTAGAGCTGTGAGAACATTCAATGGTCAAGATGGAATCTATCCTGATTATCTCCTTGTGCCAATTAATGGATTTATCATTGGTAAGTGCCCACCCATTCCGATTAAGAGTTAATTGGATAGGTACCAATCGATCATTATAATTAATTGGGGCTTAAGGATAATAAGATATGGATCTAATTTGGTGGACAGGTCCAATTGATCCATGGATATAGATGGAGGGGCCTACTTGTGGTCATAGGGAAGTTTAGGGTCTTCTATGTAATTTATTCCTAAGACTGGAGTTCAATTGCATTTATATAGTGGAGTTATTTGCAATTAACCATGGGCCCGGATTGCACATAAGATGTGGGGTCGCGTGTCCCAGTTGGAGCCAGCTTTCTAAGGAATCCCTAGTAGTCCGCACACCAGCCCAAGTATTGGATAGATACTAATTCTAGTAGAACTCTAGATGGAAAGGAATTAGAGAATTACTATTTCTATTTGAAGTGAGACTTCTAATAGTGGTAATAGTAAGCTACTAATTAATAATGGAAGTAGGACTTCTATTTTAATTAGAAAGAGAAGGTTACTAATTAATGGAAGTGAGACTTCTATGGAAATTAGTAATAGAGGAGTTGCAAGAGGCTATAAAAGGGTAAACAAATCCCCCCCCCCCCCCCCCGCCCCCCCTTGGACGTCCCAAGCATTATTGTGCAAGAGTTGTGCAAGGCTAGCCCTCTCTCTCTTCTCCTCTCTTGTGCAAGTTGTTGCACATCTTTTCTAGTTCCTTTTCTAGTTGTTCTCTAGTAGTTTTCTTTAAGAGATCCCACCCATTTCCTTGAGAAAAGAAATCTGATAAGGGACATAGTGTGGAAGACAATTGGGTCTTGGAGATCTTGATTTGATTTGCGAAAGAGTTCGACATCAAAGAAAGTAGCAACTTCTCCATTAGAGCACAACCGAGCTCCGAAGGTATAGATTTATTTGAAGCTTTTATGTTGCTGATTCTATCTTCTAGATAGATGATTTTACTGATTTTGATATGTGAGATTGAGGGTTTGCATCTTGGATTGGGTTTATGGCCTTTGGGTTAGATGATCACTGCATTAAGTTGATCAAAAGTTTTTGAAACCTATCCTAGTGGCCCGCCTACTTCCAACAATTGGTATCAGAGCCATACCTCATCTCTAATCATGTTAGATCAGTAATCTTGTTCTAATCTTTGCATATGATGCGAAGAGGATAGAGCGAGGGCTATGTAAGGATCAATGTTTATTGGGTTTGCTTACTTTTGTAGTAGATCCATGTTTGGAATATCACAAAAGGTTTTAATCATGATGGAAGAATAGTAAGAAGCCATAAGAGGCCTACTGAGATCATTAGAAGTGATTAGGGAACAGCAGAAGTCGAATTTGAAAAACCCAAATTTCTGGGTTCGTCAGGTCGGCTAGCCGTACGGACCACTACGGCTAGCCGTAGAGGTCTAGTCGGCTAGCCATAGGGACCTATTCGGCTAGCCGAACCCAGGCAGAATCACTTTGTTCTTGATCTATTTTTTTATTTTTGTTTCGGGGGCGATGCCCCCTGGACCCCCTCTGCGTAGGGCATCTTGGGTAGAAGTGGAAAATCTTTGGCATCTTGTTTTTCCATTGTAGTTTGGCAACCTGGTTTTGTGAGATGCTTTGTTGTATGAGATACTAACTTGTAGGTGATAATGTCCTCTCCATATGGCCCACATGACATTTACTTTCTATTATGGTTGAATGGTTTATTTGTGGCTAAGTGTAAAGGGCATCATGGTTTCCTTGGTTTCCCGTGAAAGGGCAAAGCATGATGAATTTCCCTATAGCCATTTTCTTTCCATGTTTAGATTACCATGTAAGTCTCATTGTAGAGACATAGGAATTTATGTAAATTCTGGAGATGTCCGAGACGAAGAAGGAAAGTCAAGTTGGACTCCTAATCAAAGAGTTTGAAGATTTCGAAAAGAGTTTTGGAGTTACCCAAAGAGTTTGAGCAATTCCAAAGTTTTGGAAAGTCTAGAAGTCCAAGAAGTCTATTCCGCTTGGGCCATGTGGAGGAGAGGACTAGTTTCTATTTTTAGCACTTTTTATTTATGGATGAATACTTAATTTAGAATGTTTCCAAATCTGATCCAAACATAGCAAGTTACTAAAATTGGTTAAATCAAATTAATTTTGGAAAGAGTTCTAATTAGTGTTGATGACCCATGAGATGGACACATTGGTAACACTAATTTAAGAAACTGGACTTTCCTTAAAATAACTTGACTTGGAACCAATCTTAGATCATATCATGAGATGATTTGATGATTCATATATATGTGGGCCCTAATACCTTAAAAGGAAATCCTCAATTCTAAAATATTAAGTGGGAGTAAGGCATTTATTTTTAGAAATCCCCATGGTTTTCCACCATAGGTCCATTGTAAGGAAAGTATTAGCCTCGCGCCATCTTGAGAATGGCCGTTCCCCACGGAGGGCTTGTATTTCTCTGGTTACTAGATATGGATCTCCTAAGGATAGTATTGATGAGACGGGGCGGGGGCCCACTCCCCAAGGAGGAGCTGTCCACAACGGTTGTCATGCAATGCTAAGTTGGTGGGTCACACTTAACTAAAATAATGATGTAGTATCCCCAAGGATTTGCCTCATGTATTTTAAAAACCAAAGTTAATCGGGAGTCATACATTATTTGGTATGAGATACCTAGATGATAATGAATGATGGGGATCATGGATAGTTAGTCTTAATTCCAATTTTGACCAACTTTGATCCGCACCAATCCAAGGACATTCGCACTCCCCAAGGAGGCATGCCCTAAGGGATTGGGATTCCGATGTATTCTAAATTTAGTGGTTATGAGGATTCCCATATAAATTTGGTAGAATACTAAACCCTAATGTCGTTTATATTCTTTAATTGAATGTATGGTTATGTGCTACGGTTTTTCAAAGCATGAATTCGAATACTTTTAATCCACTTGTGACCATCCTCAACCGGAATAAGTTGATGGAATCCAACTTTACAGACTGGAAAAAGGGCTCCGGATGTTGTCCTGACAGCTTCAGGATGCAGATATGTCCTTACCATACCCTCCCTTCCTGAGCCTGAGCCTAATACACCACAGTATGAAAAGGACGTTTACACCAAGTGGACCAAAGACAATGAGATGGCCATAAGTTTTATTCAGGCAACCATATCTAGTGTTTTACAGCACCAACATCAATCCTATAAGTCAGTTTACGATATTATATCGAACTTAAAGGAGATGTCTGCGGACTAGGTTAGACCTGCTAGGCAAGCTGTTTTTAAGGTGCTGATGAACACTAAGATGGCTGAGGGAACCCCAGTACAAGAACATTTGATGAAAATGGTTTTCGCACTGAATGAGTTAGATGCACTGGGTGTTAAGATTGATACAGAATCCCAGATCGAAATGATCCTTCAGTCACTACCGGATTCTTTCAATCATTTCGAGATCAATTTTAATAAATTGGAAATGACCATAGCTGAGCTATCACGCCAGCTGGTAGCAACTGAGGAAATCATGAAGAAAGAGCAAAATCCCCTCATGACAGAAAATTCAATTGCTAGGACCAAGACGAAAGGCAAAGACCTAGATAGCAAGAAGAAATCAGTCATCGAGGGTCCTAAGGTGGAGAATGATTCTACTTGTGGTATGGCCAAGGCTAAGGGTATGAGAGTAAATGGAAAGTGTTTCCACTGTGGTAAAACAGGACATTGGAAAAGGAATTGCCCAGAATATTTGTCTAAGAAGAAGACCTCAGGTATGATTGAGTCACTTATTTCTGAAGTTAGTTTTACAACTGGTACTTCAAAATCTTGGTGTATGGACTCCGGGGCAACCAACCACATATGTAATACGTTGCAGGGGTTCAGGGAAACCAGGAGTCTAAAGTGATGGAGAAATAATTGTCAACCTAGGATCTTACGCTAAGGCAGAGGCTGTTTCAGTGGGAGTTATTACTTTATGTTTCTCAAATAATAAATTGGTTTTCTCAGATACATTTTATGTACTGTCTTTAAGGCGGATTTTAATTTCAGATTCTAGTATGATGAAGAAAAGTTATTCTATTACTTTTTGTACTGAAATTGTCATAAAAAAGAAATGTATTTTCATATGTTCTGGCAAGGTAACCAATCGGCTTTATTTGTTAACTCTCACAATGTATGAGATACATAATACTAAAACAATTTATAGACCATCATTAAAGAGAAAGTCACCTTCATCTAATCCAACAAAACTTTGGCACCTGAGGTTAGGTCATATAAACCTAAACAGGATTGATAGGCTAGTGAAAGATGGTACCTTGCCGTCATTGGTGGTAGAACCAATGCCTGTCTGCGAGTCCTGTCTTGAAGGCAAAATGACCAAAAGACCATTTTCATCCAAAGAGAATAGGGTCAAAGATTTATTGGAATTAGTGTATGCTGATATGTATATACCCATAAATATAAAAGCGAGAGAATGATACGAGTACTTCATCACTTTCACCGATGATGACTCAAGACATGAATACATATACCTTATGCACTGCAAGTCTGAGACTTTTGAATAGTTCAAGGAGTTTCGAGCGGAAGCAGAAAGGCATTTAAGTATAAGTATCATACTCTTCAATGAGATTGAAGAGGAGAATATCTCTCCGCTGATTCTATGGGATACTTATCAGAAAATGGGATTTTATCCCAGTTGTCTACTCCTGGTATGCCTCAACAGAATGGAGTAGCAGAAAGAAGGAACCAGACTCTTTTAGACATGATCAGGACTATGTTGACTTTCTCAAGGTTACCTATAGGGATATGTTTTGGAAACTGTAAAGTATATAGTAAACATCGTTCCATTTAAGTCTGTACCTAAGACTCCTTGGGAGTTCTAGTCCGGGCTAAAGCCTAGTCTACAACATAAGGGTTGTCCGGCACTCGTGCTAAAGGTTAAGATGGATAAATTGGAATTGAAGTTGGAAGTATGGACTTTTATAAAATATCCCAAAGGAACTAAAGGTTGGTTATTCTATAATACCAGAGAGAGCAGAAAGTGTTTTTCAACACCAATGCGGTTTTTCTGGAGGAAGATTACCTGATTGACCGGAAATCTTTAGAAAAGGTTATCTTGGAAGAAATTCAAGAGCTTTCAATTCCAAATCCAAAAGAGACCAAACTTAAAAGGAATTTACCCATACCTGATACAGTAGCTACACCAATGCCTTGTCGTAGTGGGAGTATTGTCAGTCACCCTGACAGATCCTTGGTTTTGGAAAAGTCTTACGAGACAAACCCGGAAGAACTGGAACAAGATTCCTGTAACTATGATAAAGCAATCAATGACATAGATTTGGGACGTTGGCTAGATACTATGAAAGCTGAGAGGGAGTCTATGCACTCCAATCAGGTCTGGACAATTGTGGACTTGCCTGCCAATATTTACTTATTGGGTGCAAGTAGGTCTACAAGAGAAAGAGTAGACCAGATGGAAGATATCCATCCAGATACTCTTATCCATTGCGGTTCATCTCGTTTATGAGATTTGGCAAATGGATGTCAGGACGGCATTTATCAAATAGCCATCTTGAGGAAGACATCTATATGATGCAACCAGACAATTTTATAGCTAGTGAACCAAAGCAAAGAGTTTGCAAGTTGCAAAAGTTCATTTATGGACTGAAGCAGGAATCCGGGAACTAGGACATCCGTTTTGACCAGGCAATCAAGTCATTTGATTATTGTCAAAATACGGATGAGTCATATGTGTACATGAAAGATAGGGTAGTTTTTTTGGTACAGTATGTTCAACGACACCCTTCTCCTAGGGAGTGATATGGGGATATCGTCAACAATAAAAGTTTTGGTTAGTTAAGACTTTTGATATGAAGGACTTGGGAGAAGCTAGCTACATCCTAGGTATTAAACTCTATCGAGACCAGAAAAATAGGATGATAGGCTTATCCCAAGCTGCATATATTGATAAGGTACTGGTACGATTTGCTAAGTAAGATTCCAAGAAGGGTATCACACCTTTTAGGCATGGAATGAACCTTTTCAAGGATCAGTGTCCGAGGACACCTGAGGAAAAGGAACAGATGAGAGCAGTACCATATGCTTCGGCTGTGGGTAGCCTCATGTATGCTATGCTATGTACTAGACCGGATATCTGTCATGCAGTGAGGCTAGTCAGCAGATATCAGTCTAACCCAGGTCCTAATCATTGGACTGCTATAAGATGTGTTCTCGAATGCTTGAGAAGGACTAGAGATCACATGTTGGTTTGCAACAGTGATGAGTTGATTCCAGTCGGATACAAAGATACTGACTTTGAGTCAGATAAGGATTCCAGGAAAACAATTTCTGGGTATGTGTTTATGCAGTAGCTGTTTGAGAAGCAGCTAAGGAAACAGATTGGCTCAAAAGATTCGTTATAGAACTTGGAGTGGTACTTTTGGCAGGATAACCTCTCACAGTTTACTGTGATAACAGTAGGGCAGTCGCTAAGTCCAAGGAACCCAAGAGCCAAAAGCATATTCAGAGGAAGTAACATATGGTCAGAAAGATTGTGCAGAGAGGTGATATTCTTATCACCAAGATAGCCTCTACAAGACAATCTAGGGAGATCCTTTTACTAAGCCTTTGACTACCAAAGTCTTTGTGCAGTATGTAAACAGGACGAGCATGAGATGCAACCCTAAATGACATTGAGCCCAAGTGGGAGATTGTTAGTTTTATGGTCTCAATCCATTAGATGATGAATATATTGATTAATTTCTTTATTTATCAATATATTCTTGCTTTCCTTCCATGAGATGAATAGTGATTTATTACTTGTTTGCACATAACTAATACGAATGACATAATGGTTCATGAGATGAACCGGTGTCCACAAGTATATTAGATGTAACACACGTGTATGGATGAGATCCACATACAGGAGACATATGTAGCAAATCTTATACTTAAATATCTTCGCAACCAGTGATGAGATTGGACATCTCATACTGTCAAGGTAGCAGCACTTTGATCACTATGAGATAGTGTGATTTGTCTCGATCATCAGAATGAAAGATTCTGGATCATAATGCTGGTACATTGGATGTATTGAAGGACCATGAGATGCACCTTAAGAATATTGTCTTTACTTTAAGGTCTGCTCTCATAATTCCCTAGCAATAGGCTCTCAATCCTAAGACATTAATGAACTCAAGTTTCTATCTATTCATTTGCTTTGAGTCACCAATGAGTGAGGCCAATTGTAGATCAACACCTCGGTGATTTGGGTGAGTGGTCGTAGAGCTGTGAGAACATTTAATGGTCAAGATGGAATCTATCCTGATTATCCTCTTGTGCCAATTAATGGATTTACCATTGGTAAGTGCGCACCCATTCCGATTAAGAGTTAATTGGATAGGTACCAATCGATCATTATAATTAATTGGGGCTCAAGGATAATAAGATATGGATCTAATTTGGTGGACAAGTCCAATTGATCCATGGATATAGATGGAGGGGCCTACTTGTGGTCATAGGAAAGTTTAGGGTCTTCTATGTAATTTATTCCTAAGACTGGAGTTCAATTGCATTTATATAGTGGAGTTATTTGCAATTAACAGTGGGCCCGGATTGCACATGAGATGTGGGGTCGCATGTCCCAGTTGGAGCCAGCTTTCTAAGGAATCCCTAGTAGTCCCCACATTGGCCCAAGTACTGGATAAATACTAATTCTAGTAGAACTCTAGATGGAAAGGAATTAGAGAATTACTATTTCTATTTGAAGTGAGACTTCTAATAGTGGTAACATAAGCTACTAATTAATAATGGAAGTAGGACTTTTATTTTAATTAGAAAGAGAATGTTACTAATTAATGGAAGTGAGACTTCTATGGAAATTAGTAATAGAGGAGTTGCAAGAGGCTATAAAAGGGTAACCCCCCCTGGACGTCCCAAGCATTATTGTGCAAGAGTTGTGCAAGGCTATCCCTCTCTCTCTTCTCCTCTCTTGTGCAAGTTGTTGCACATCTCTTCTAGTTCCTTTTTTAGTTGTTCTCTAGTAGTTTTCTTTAGGAGATCCCACCCAACTCCTTGAGAAAAGAAATCTGATAAAGGACATAGTGTGGAAGACAATTGGGTCTTGGAGATCTTGATTTGATTTGCAAAAGAGTTCGACATCAAAGAAAGTAGCAACTTCTCCATTAGAGCACAACCGAGCTCCGAAGGTATAATCTACTTCCTTGCATGTTGTAGGTTTATTTCAAGCTTTTATGTTGTTGATTCTATCTTCTAGATAGATGATTTTACTGATCTTGATATGTGAGACTGAGGGTTTGCATCTTGGATTGGGTTTATGGCCTTTGGGTTAGATGATCACTTCATTAAGTGGATCAAAAGTTTTTGAAACCTATCCTAGTGGCCCAGCTACTTCCAACAGTGTCGCCACGCAGCCGGCTAGTATACGACTTCCTGGCTATCGGGGTCTTCGATTTCCCAGGTTTCATAGCTATTTCTCTTTTCAGAAATCGGCATTTTTTTTTTGGGCAATTTCGCCGAATCACCGGTACTAATCATGTTACATGACAACAATTGGAAATTCTCCTCCAGGGAGGGATTGATCCTCTAATTTCTTTGGATTCGGGGAATCCTTCCCAGGTACCAAAGACGCCTTCACGGGTCTCAACCTCTTCCTCTTCAGACGACGAATCAATTATACCTTCTATTAAAGGCTCTTTCCCTTTCTACTGGGGGCGGACTTCATGGCATCCCCCTCCATCGTGAGGTTCGTTGGGGTCTAGGAGTTTGTTATGTCTGATGAAGTGTTCGCCTAGTTTCCAATTTCTTTTGGAGATCGTCGCTTGGTCGTACGGGTCGAATCCTAACCCTTCTGTCCCTATCTTTGCTCCTGGGATGAGGGGTCAAGGATCCCGTCCTCATTTTTACCTAGTCCGAATCCGGGTTAATATCCGAGCTTTCTCATGAGGTTCCAGCCTTGTATGCATTCTTTTCTTAATGGCGGTTCGGGTAGAGGAACCGGATCTGGTATCATACTTCAGATAGGATCGATGTCGGTTAGGGAAATGATAGGATCGATCTTATATCCGTGGGTTTTGGTCCCAGGTGGGATAGGAGCCGACTGCAAGGTGGGAAGTATCTGAAGTCCTTCCGGTTCAATTACTGGCGGGTCCCCCATAAGTTTTACGATTTTTCCTAGATGGGGAAACTTAATGCATTGGTGTCTAGTGGACATGACCACCTGCATGTGATTTAGCCAGCGACGTCCTAATATCAAGTTAAAGGTTGCCGGGATATCCATGACATAGAATTTTTCAGGTATCGAAATTGGGCCTGCTTGCACCAATAACATGATCTTCTCGCAAATATTTTTCTTGTTTCCATCGTACCCTGTCACCACTAACGGGGTTGGGGTTAGATCTCTAGCGGTTAGATCCAGCGTCTTGTATGTTTTCAGCGGACAGATATTTAAATACGCCCCGGTGTCTACCAGAGCACTAGATACTTCTTTCCCTGCAACCCTAACTGTGAGATGTAGGGGTGAGGTTCTTGCTTTAGGTGGTATCTCTTTCAATTCCTCCTCAGTGAAGTTGAGGGTCGGTAAGACAGTCTCCAGGGACAAGGAAGCGATGGACGTCCTTTGTTACTCCGGGGTTATGTCTTTTGGAACTTGTAAATGGGTGATGGCATCCATCAATTGCTTCTGATGCGCCGGGGAAGTCTTGATCAGGTCTAGGATCAATACTTTGGCGGGTATCTTTGTTAGGTGTCCCAGGAGGTCATATTCTATCCCAGTCTCCAGCTGAATGTGAGTTCTTTCTTGGACATCTTCTTCAGCCTGCGGGCCAGGGATTTCCAAGCCTAGATCTGGAGTGTCTGTGATTGGAGGTAATCGTGGCGGGCGGATCCGTCCTGATCGGAGGTGTGCTTGCAATGACTCTATACCCGAAGAATGAGTTAATTGGGAGTAAGTGACATTTGAGGCCCTCCATGTGCGAGGTCATCGTCAAAGTACACTTTGTAGAGGTCCGGGGAGTCGACTACCATGTCGGTTATGAGATTATCTAGTCTGAATTTAGTTTTCCCATCCCAATTGACATATTTCCAATAGTCATCATCTTCAAAGTAGTAGTCATAGTGAGGTTGATTTTGACTAATGGTCGGCAGGATCGGGAAATCAGCTGATCGATGTGATACAGTAGCAACATTTGCCGACGGTCCTTGCAACGGTTGTGTCGAGGTTGACGCAGCGTGTTGCGGCATCAGGTTCGTGTATATTTGCATGTTAGGCATCCGCTGCATCGTACCAGGAGGTGGAGCTTGGGTTTGTTGCGCTCTTTGTGGACCGTGGACTCCCATGGGTTTGATGCTTCCCCAATCAATCATCCCCTCATCACTGAGGTCGTAGATTAAGTCTCTGGCCACATAACAATGTGTTAGGTCATGTCTCGGCATCCTATGATACGCACAAAATTTCGCCCGATCAAGGTGGTCCAGCCATTGCTCCTTTCTTTCCGGTGGGAGTTGGATAGCATTTTGTTCCAAGAGTGACCAGAAAACAGTGATCCAAGGCTGAGGGAGGGGTGGGTAGTTAGCCTTTTTAGGTCCAAGCCTTCTCATGCTCCCGTCATTTTTTTGGCCTGAATTATTGTTATAGTTGTACGGGACTACGTTATAGCTCGGCCGAGGATTTGTACCCTGATTCTAGTTTTGAGGCATCACTAGCGGATTCATAGGTGGTCGTGCCGGATTTATGTTTTGTCTTGGATAAACGGGCCCCCCTTGGCCATGTGGTTGTTGACTGTATCTTTGATCATTCCGATAAGGGTCCCAGTAATTCTGGTCATCCCGGAAGTTCTGAGTATTCCCTTGAAAATTAACATCCCGGTTTTGCCCTTTATTCCGGTGTTGGTTGAAATTCATTTCCTGATTATGATTATATGGGCGATAAACCACTTCTTGAGTCGAGTTTACTTCTGAGGCCGTACGATTTTCCACTTGATTGGTAGCGCGACAGACAACCCTTTTTTGATCGAAGATGCCTAGGTAATTCAGTATCCCATCATCTAGGTTTTGTTTCATTCTAGACAATCGATGATGTAGGCCGCTCCAGTTCATGACTTCCCCGATCGTCATCAATGTCCTCATCGGTTCTTTCATGTTCGAAATGACCATCCTGACTTGCTCCTCTTCTTTCATATTGCAGTCAGACCTCGTGAATTGACTCAACCATCTCGCCGCGAATTCTTCGTAATCCTCATTGTTCTTTTGCTTTAAGTTGGCTAAGTCATGCCATAAGGGTTTGTTCTTGGTCAAGTGCTAGTATCGCGCCAGGAATTTTTCTATCACATCCTCAAAGGTATTGATCTCGTGCGAGGGCACGGATGTGTACCAAGTTAGCGCGTCTCCGGCTAGTGACTCTTGAAAGTAGTTAAGAGGAGGGCGTCATCGTCAGCAATCATGCGACACTTGTTGCAGAAGGACACCAAGTGGTGTTGAGGGTCTGTAGTCCCATCATATGCCGCAAACTTTGGTGCTTTAACGGGGAAAGGTGATTTCTTGGTCTCTTCTTTCTTTGTGAAGTCATAGAATCCTAACCTTTTGCCATGTCGTGAAGGGGATTTCTTTCTAATCTCACTCTTTAGCCCCTCGATTTCCTTTCGCATTTCCTTAATCACCTGGGAGTCAGGATGCTGATCTTCGCGTGTCGAGCCACGTCTCGGGGCCTCAACTGGGGTTTGATGGTAAGCTGGCTCTATAAGATCATATTGAAGGTTTTGTTGATATCCCGGAGATACATATTAATAAGTCTCCCCGGCCTGTGTTCTCCCCAGGGCTTGAGTTTGGGCTCGATCTTGAGTTCTACCCGGGTCAGGTGTTAATCTTGACCGCTGAATTATGTAAGTTGGTCGATGGGATGGCTCGTAGATTGGTCGATCCAATTGATGCTCCTCATAGAGCTCTTGAGGATTCGCGGCATTCATAATTTCATCATAGTAGGGCGGAGGATCTTGTTCCTCATCTAATACCTCGTAAGTCGGAGTCAACTGATTTTGATAGGTCGGTGGTGACCTTTCATATCCTGTTGGTTGGTGATAGGTCAACCTAAGTCCAGATGAGTTTGGGATCGATCGGCTCACAGCGATAGTAGGAGGGGTCATCACTGTTGACACCAAAAATGTCACTTTGCCTCTTCAACATCAAGAAAGCTGCATGGAGTCGCAACCTGCCATAAATAGGCAATGCAATTTCTCCAAAAATTCAAATCTTGTCAGAATCAAACAAAAACTGCAAGATCCTTCAAGATAGCCAAGAGAAGAGTACACATGAAGTTTCGGGCCATTTCGACAACATTTGGCCTAACTTCACTTCTCCGACAGCTAAACGGGAGCTCCCGGCGGCGACATCATCGGAGACGTCAAAACTTCGATCAAAGCCTACAGATGACTCCAGCATGTCTCAAAAGGGCTCTATGCCAAATTTCAAGTCAAACCGACAACGTTTGACCCTCCATCAATGCTCGAGCAGCAAAATCAAGCCTCCCGGCGGCGGGAACCACCGAAGCCTTCGCTCATCAAACCAAGTGCATGAGTGGCTTCAACATGCTTCTAAAAGGCTGCACGTCGAATTTCAGGTCATTCCGAAAACGTTTGACCAGGTTTCGATGCTCCGAGAGAAAATCAAGCCTACCGGCGGCGGAGCAACCCGGGACCATGACATCCAAAACGGAGCCCATGGAACGTCTCAAAATGACTCCAATAGGCTCCCCGTCAAATTTCAGGTCAATCGGACATCGTTTGGCCACATATCAAAGCTCGGCATTTTCCCCGCAGCAAAATCAAGTGAAGCATCGACGGGACCCCAAACGGCTTCAAAACTCAAACAAAAGCCTATGGTTGGTCTTATTTATTGCTCAGGAGGCTTCACCTCAAATTTCAGGTCATTCCGACATCGTTTGACCAAGTTTCAGCTTCTGGCGGAAAATCAGCAGCTTTACGCGACAAAGTCTTCGGCTTTCCCGGAAAATTGGAAACTTTGCACTCTAAAAATGCAAGGATTCTCATCAAGTTTTCTACAAGGAAATCAAGCCAATAAATGAGAAGAAATGTCAAGAAAAATACAGAAGAAAACGGCGACGAAAAAGACCTCAAAACGACCGCAAAACGGGCTCCGAAGGGGAAAAATCCCCCAGGGTCGCAGACCCCTGCGACCATGGAGGTCCGGGTCACCGGATTTTCCGCCGGTGACCCGTTTTTCCGTCTTTTTTCGCGTTTCGCGCACTTTGGCCCCTGTGGTTTCCTGAAAATGTGATTTTTAGTGCTTTAAATTGACTCATATCCGACGACATCTCGGATCCGCCGTCAAAAGCATAAAATCATCATTGATCGCTCCAAGATCGTCAACCGGCTGACCAATAAAGTGCACTTTCTGTCCGACCGATCGTGAAATCGACAAGACAGATGTCACCGGCCCGCTCTTAGCTATCAATGTCTGAAGTTACATGTTCATCCGATGTCGATCAGCATGTAGATCCATCGATGATCATCGCCAGAAGAATTCCAGAAGACACGGCACGGCCCGCGACTCTTCGACTGCTCGGCGACCAATTAATGTGGTTAATTGACTAGCTTTATTATAGTCATTAATTCATTTCTTTGGACGGCCCAATCAGAAGCAAGCATTTGGGAGTTACAAGTCAATTGATTCATGGCATTTAAACCATGAAACTCCTCCCATTATGGTAATTAAGGTGATTAAAAGCCCTTAATCTCCATCGGCCAATCAGATTCAAGGAAAAAGGAGTTACAAAATCAAGAAATAAATCTTGTAACTCCTCCCATTAAAGCCATTAAGGCTCATAAACCCTTCTAAATGGCTACCAAAAGCCTATAAATAGGAGAGCATTCCATTGAAATCGGAATCAGAAAAAAAGAGGAGAAAATCAGAGGATCAGAAAAAAAGATCAGAAAGAGATCTGAGAGAAAGAAAAAGAGAGAAAAACTCTGCTGAAGTTCTGCACCGGCCACCACTACAAGGTGACAAAAGTCCCTTGGGGGGCACCCCCCCCAAGGTCCTTGCCTCCTCCTGCTGCCTCCAATGGCTTAGACGTGGCTTTTCAGCCCGTCTACTTAGCTTTTTATTGGACATAGGACCTTCTCTTGGTCTTTGTCCTCTAAAAACCTGAGGTTATAGCCAAGCCAAGCGAATCAAGAGCATCTTCTGTTCTCATCTGCATGGATGATGGCGAAGCCCATACATGGCTTGCGACCGTCAATCTGAACGAGTCCCCCACAATCTCCTGAAAAGTTAGATCTTCCTTTTCTTGCTTTTCATTGTAATTTGTATTTTTCTAAAGAGACAAAAATCACAACTCTTGTCTTTCATTATTGATAAGAATTGTAGATCGGCTATAAACGCCAAAATCGGCTATAAATGCCAAACAAAATCGCCTTTCACGGCAAATTAAGAAAATGTCTCTTTTCTTAAATATTTGTGCAATGGAAAACTTGAAAGAAGTTGATTTCCTTTTTACTTGCGAAGGTTGATCTCCGGATTACCACTTGCAATTCTAAGTAAAATAGAAAATCTGGCACACCCACATAAAAGAAATGTTGATGCACGCTTCAGGGCCCGCCAGGGCGCGAAAGGGCCGGACCCGACGGACTCCCACGTTCCGCCGACCCCGGTAGCCGCCCCACAGCGCCTCGGAGCGCGTTCCATCAATCACCTGAAGTTGGGGTTGGATAACCTCAGGTTGGTATTAATGATGGACTCTTGGCATGTCTCGGATATTAGCATAAATGGCAAGGCTCTACCGTGGGACTCTCGGCGTGAATGATCGGGACGAGCCCACCTGTTCTTGCTCGGTTCGGAGATGCCTATTCTCATACGGAATTGTGATTGGTTGCGTCCTCGACTGCTTAGTGGTGGTCGTAATGGATGCATCAATAGGCATTCCATATTGGGGGACTATCGAGGTGACAGCTCGGTTCGGGTGACTATGGCTGGATGAGGGATGACCTGTGAGACTACAGGTTGAATCACACGGCGGGCCCATGTTGTGATGTTGGCATAGGTCCTATGTTCCGTCGACTGCCTACTTAATCCGACCAGATCCTTGTACGTGATTTAGGAATCAGCAGAATACAAATCCCTTCGTATCAGAGTTGGAGGACTTGAGTGGCTCTTCCTCGTGACTACTGAGTTCATCGGGGAAGGGACTCATTCGACGATCGATGGGCCCGATATGCGTGGGAATAGCGCGGTCCAGATAATGGGGTGTCGAGTGCTCTAGAAACCTAGGCATCCAATGGTGGGAGATAAGCCTGATCGATGGCTCGAGTTGCTCCCGGGGTTGAGATAGGAGGAATGTCGGGCATTCCCCACACGTGATTTGCCATGGGAAAGAAGGTGGGGACAAGAAAAGAAAGACTTTAGAAAAGATGAGAAGGGAAAGAACTTAGGAAAGAAGAGAACATTTTATGAAATTAACGTGAGTGGCGAAAAGGGAAAGAAAAATGGGGTTGAGCTCTTATGTTATAGTGGGGAGAGCTTTAGAGGGCGGTCATGCGGACCCTAGTTCACATTTAATTCATACTCAAAATGACCCATAAATAAACGGGACACGGACATTCGGTCATTGACCGAAGGTTCGTGATCCATGACAAAACTTATAAAAGACCCAAGTAAATGATGAAACAACGAATGATGTCCCATCACGATTGCCATGTTGTTGGCATGGAGATCGTGGGACCTACAAAAGACTCAAATTCGTGATAAGACAGCAAAAGATGTCCCATCACGATCGCCAGGCTGCGGATGTGAATTTTGATCCCCCAGGTGAGGGAAATCGCCATTCAACTATATGAGATAAAAAAATACATCGAAAATGAGGATTCTGACTACCCTCAAAATCAACGGATCACGATTGCCAGTTACGGATACGGCAGTAACATCGTCCTTCGACGAAAGTCGAAAAAGAGCGGGAGAAAATGGAATGGGTTCTTCTCTCATCTAATGTGTCGCCGGCGACACACGACGGTTGTCTTATCACTTAATTTGAGTCTTCCAATTTGGGTCGAATCACGGGTCTCAAAATAGGGTCATAGTGAACTAGGCAGGGGAAATCAACATCCAGGGGGTATAGCTTAGTCAAAATTAAATCCAAGTACTCTAAGGGGGTAAAATGCAATAAAACAGGAGTAGGGGGAAGGTGCCAAATATTTAGAAAAGGATCGGGCCCGCTCTCGGGTATCCCCTTCAATGTCATCTGACAACCTAAGGTTTAAAGGCTAATTCTTCAAATCGAAAGAACGATGCAAACGGGACTTCGAGTTGTGATTTATGTGGGTTTGCGTACGATACGCAAGTGATAGGAGTGCATGGCCGATGATGGGCCAGAAATAAGTAAAAATGGCCGATGATGGGCTGGGATTGATTGAGGGTGGCCGATGATGGGCTGAAAGTAAATAAACTGATATTGGGAAGGTGGCCGATGATGGGCCGAAAACAAATAAACTGATATTGGGGTGTGTGAAATCACTCGTCTAGTCTCGTCATTATCATTAATTCAGATTCTCGGAATCAGCCTCTATTCCTTTTAATTTTGAGTTCAAATGAATATTTGGCACCGGAGGTGGAAGGAAAGAGAAGAAAATATTTTTGGGGTTAATTTCTTGGTTTTATAGTTTTTTTGGATTTTTAATAATTGGGGCTAGGGCCTAACTAGGGGGATTTCGTACTTGGATTTAATCTAACTAATCCATTTCCTTGAATGGATCTCTACCCTATCCTAGGGTCCTAACCGCCTTCATCCGCTCTCCCGGTCCCTTAGCGGGGCCTGGAGAGAGAGTGGGACCTAAGTTATTAGAATGAAGGAAACTAAAAGTAGTCTAACCGGGCTAGGGGGAGACCTAGTCAACCTAAACCACTACTTAATTTCTAACTCCAATTTATTGATATTTTTGGGTTTTTTTTATATCTTTTAATTTGTGTTTGGTCTTTTGAGTTTTTATTTATTTTATTATTTTTATTAACTATAAGTAGTCCAGAATCTACCAAACTAATTTTTCTAATCCTAATGAAAAGGGAGGATGAGAGAAGGGGATGAGTTACTAAATTTTATTTTGCTTATAATTGTCCTAAATAATCAAGAATTTTCTAACTAGTTCTCTAATCCTATGAGATGGGGGAAGAGAAAAGAACTCAATTATTAAATTTAGTCTAATTATTTTTAATTAATTGGACAGCTAAAGTTCTAATTTTAGTTTTCATTTTTTTTACCTTTTTATTATTGCTTCTTCTTGTGTTTTTTTTTTTTTTTTTCGGTTTTGTGATTTAAAGTAACCTCTTTTGTTTTATGAATTATGCAGTTCTAAACTTTATCTAAAAATAAATAAAAAGAAATAAAAATGCAACTAAGTTATATGATGCATGGACATGTTAAATGCATGGGCATGTTGCTATGCATGGGAATGTTAATATATGCTAGGCATAAATTCAAGATAAATAACATCCTAAAATATTATTCAGATGCATGAACATGTTGGGGTCCATGAGCATATTAGATGCATGAAACATAAAATGGAATGGTGACAAATAAAGACTAAATTAGATGCCTGAAGATGTTAGGTGCATAAAAGAAATAAGCAATTGAGTAAATAATCAAACTCAATGCAGGAAAAGAAAATGAGCATGCAGGGGCTTAGTCAGGTGAATGGGCTAAGAGATGGGTGCAACAGTGAGGTGAGGCGATAGTGAGGAGGCAATGCAAGGGTGTGCAAGGAGGCATACAGGACAGCAATATGTGGTGCGTGCGATGAAGTGGGTGCAACACGTGGGTGTAGGGCAGGTGCAGCAGAGGGGGGAACAGCGAGTAGGTGTGGTGGGGTGTGAGGTGAAGATGGGTGTAGTGGTGGTGAGAGTGGAGTGCAGGGAATGGCGTGGTGGAGAAGGGAAGTGCAGGTGTGGTGTAGTGGGTGAAAGGAAAGAAGAAAAGAAAGAAGAAGAAGAAAGAAAAGAGGAGAATGCAGAAGAAGGTGTGCAGGTGTCATGCGTGGAGGAGGCAGGGGTGGAGTGCGGTGAGAAGGTGGGTGCGCAGGTGTGGTGTAGTGGGTGAAAGGAAAGAAGAAAAGAAAGAAGAAGAAGAAAGAAAAGAGGAGAATGGAGAAGAAGGTGTGCAGGCGGGTGGTGAATGGAGAAGATGAAAAGGAAAGGAGAAGATGGGGAAGAAGAAGAAGAAAAGAAAGAAAAAGGGGAGAGGTGATGGGTCTGTGCTGGGAGAAGAGATGAGGGGGAGAGGAAGAAAGAAGGGAAACAGAGAGAGAAAGAAAGAGAAGATGGGTGCAATGCAGGTGATGATGCAGGGATGAGATAGGGGAGGAGAGAGTGTACCTGGTTGGGCGTCCGGCGTGTTTGTTCTGCGCGGGGGAAGTGGGTGACGACGGCCGCTGGTGGAAGGGATGCCTGGGACGAGTTTCTACGCAGAGGAAGAAGTGGAAGAGATGGGTGACCGGGGCTGCTGCTGCGTGGCGTGCGTCTGGAGGTGTTGCTGCGTCTGGCTGAGGAAGGTGGAGCAGAGGGAGAGATCGAGAGGGTGAGGGGTGAGGGTGATGGAGAGATGGGCGCAGGGATGGATGGGGGAGATGAGAGTGGAGATGGCCTTGAGAGATCGTGAGAGTTGAGGTGATCAGGGAGATGGGAGGTGCGTGAGGGATGGAGATGGGGGGTCGTGAGAGATGGGATCCGGACTGATGGAGAGATGGGATGAAGGAAGTCGGGAGGTGGGGTTGGAGTCCCGATCTCGTGGACTCTCCTCTCCTGTGCGGCTGATGGGCCTCGGGAGAAGAGATGGATGGATGATCAGATGATGCGTGAGGTAGATGGGCCCGATCTCTGCGTGGATAGAGATCGATCTATCGAGATGGGAGAGATGAGAGGAGAGGATGATCATCTCTGTAGGGGGATAAGGATGGGGGAGTTATCGGAGATCTCACAGGATTGGGATGATCAGAGTTTGAGATAGAGAGGAAGAGGGAGATCGTTGGGGGAGGGGAGAGTCCAGATCTCGTGGACTCTCCTCTACCTTGCAGCTAATGGGCCACATGGGCCGGGTCAAGTATGGGTCAAGCATGGGTCGGGCTTGGATCCATCCTGAAATAATGGGCTTAAGTTGGTTTGGGCTAGAGTTTAGGGTCATGGGCCAGGTGAGTTGGAGCTTAATGGGCCAGGCCTAGTGGGTCTAGGTTGAGTTTACAAGAAATTGGTTCGGTCCCGGAAGGTAGGGTCCGGTGGAAATGGGTCGGGTTATTATTATTAGGGCTCAGGCTTCGTAGATTTCAAACCCGTCCGTCGGATTTCGATGTTCTATATATCGTCGGAAAGCTCTCGGCGAGTAGGCCACGATGAACTGACCTTCGGGGCGATCAGAGGTCTAGAGATGGTAGGTGATTTTTCACGCAGGTGCTTTTGGAGTGTGGGGCCCGCTACTATGATTTTTCGATCCCCCTGTCGGATCTCGGATTTCTACATATGGATGGAAAGCACGTGACGAGTAGATTGTAATGAGCCAATTTTCGGGGTTATCAGGGGTCCATAAATGATATCATTAAATAGGGCAGACTAGATTACCCCTCATAGGGTGCCCAAATGAGATGTCTACAATGACACACTGGTGAATTGTTCATTTGGTGACTAACTTTGTGATTTGTGAGCGGACAACTTAATGAAGAATCCATAATCCAACAGGCGTCATATGCTACTATAAGGGCCGATTCACCATGATCCAAACCATTTAGATTTACCCAATTTAAAATGTGGATTCCACTTTAACAGACCGGTAGCTACATGACACACTGGTGAATTGTTCATTTGGTGACTAACTTTGTGATTTGTGAGCGGAAAACTTAATGAACAATCCATAATTTAAATAAAATTTGAAAATTGTAAGGTCTTTCATAATTTTCGAGACATTTATCAAATTGTAAGGGATATGCTATCAAAATCCAAATAATTCAAAACATTCCTGCCAATTGGACTTTTTTTTTTCTTGTAAACGTTGGCTTTATTGAAATGTAAGGAAAGGCACTACATAGGTATGGGGAAGTAATGTCCATTCCCCAAGTAAATAACATAGGGACAAGCAAGGGGGTTGCAATCAAAATCCCTCATGGCCCACCTACCCATATGAAAAAAGCGATTAAAAGAGTCATCAGAAGAGAAGAACGTAAATGTAGGTTCCTCGTAGAACCTGAGTGACCCAGATACCACCAACGAAGACCTCCCGTTGAGGATCCGTATAGTTGTTGTAAGGTTAATTTTTTAAAGAGACTGGGACGATTAAATCACTTTCGATATCTCATTTTTCTACAATCGCCGGGTCTCCTTCTCCAATTCAGGTGCTTGTCCGAAAAAAAAAAAAAAAAAAAAAAAGCACGGTGGGACTCGATCGGATGGCCCGATCAAATTTCCTCCGATGCTTAAGTCAGCCACCGAAGTTGGAAATTTCTGTGATAATCAAATGTGGGTATGGTCTTCCGTACCTTTTTCTTCATCTCATTTCTCCTTGTATTTCCCTTTTTCCCTGGTCTCCTGGATTTCCTCCAACCTCCCAGTTAACTGTCGTTCATGGCGAAAGAAGACTGTGCATTTCCGTTTGTGTTCTCCATCGTGGGGGAGTGCAACATCACACTTCTTATTGCTTCCCTTTGATTCTGCCAGCTTCCCTTATCCATTTCATGTGTCAGGCTCCTTTGGGTTAGTTGGGCCTGATCAGTTTCATAGGTCAGATGGGCCTTGCCCCAACCCGTGGCTGGTTTCATAAGTTGGGCTGTGTTCACGGGTTGCGTCTACTTCGATCCGGACCTGACTTGGATCCAGAGTCCTCACAACTCCTGCCCCAAGCATCCCTTTTCCACTTCGTTTATCGAGGGACAAAGGGACCTTGCTGAGATCACGCGTCCACATGGCGTTTCCGGAGTTGTTTCCATGACCTTAAAGCTGCCTGGCGCTACTTCTTCTTTATCACTTCGCAGCTCTTCAAGGGTTTCATACCCTTTCCGTAGAGGCGCATCCCATTCCATCTGCCCTTTGTGAATCGCCTCATTCTCTCCTTTAAAACCGTCTGCAATAGCTCAAATTCTTACTTTTGTCTTCCATCTTTGCATGCTTTACTGTAAGTCCTTCTCCTCTTTTCGCTGTCTTTGCTTTTTCTCTCTTTGAATGGGTAACCTAAAGGGTCTTCTCAATAGCACAGAGGGGCTCGTTGAGTTTAGGCACAAATACAATATCCCTCTGGATGTTCAAATCCGCACCCCCTTTCTAGAGGAATCTCTTGACAGTGATTCTCGCGATACCATGCCCTTCCCCACAATCACAATTGTGGAAGGGGGCGTTCGTTTCTCCTTAGATCCTCTTCTCGTTCGTTTTCTGTCTTTTACAAACCTTTTCCTCCTTCAATGTGCCCCCAACCTATTTCGCATTGTGATGGGGGTGGTCGCGCTGAATAAACTGCTCGGCACCAACCTTGGGGTGTTTGACATCCTTTCTTGTTATTCCCTTGTTGCCCTCAACGACCAAAAATCAATTTTCTATCTGAAGTCTCGTGACCAGAATAGGCTTCTTGTCCATTACCTCCCAGACTCAAACAATCCAAGCAAGGGAGATTTTATCATTGTTAGCGGCAATTGGGAGGCGCCGACCTCCTGGGGCGGGGTCAGCCGAGAAGTTCCCCTAGTCCTAGGTTTCCCAGGTCAGCCTCCTCCTGCATCATGCTTTTCTCTTCCTATATTTCGCCTTTTCTCTTATACTCAGCTTTTCACCTTGTCTCTATCTGCAAATTCGATGGTTAATCAGGTCCCCCACTCTCTCCTCCAAGCCGATGATTTAAAAATAATTTTCGACTACTGTGGCCCTCCTGAGTTACGTGGCCAAGGTCGGATTGTTCATGTTTTGCTCGGGTACGAGTGGACTTATGATAGTTTCTTGGCTATTCCACCCTAGCATAATCCTGGGGAGATTCTAGGATAGCCAGCTCACCGTCCGCTTCGGAGGAAGATTACTGCTGTGAAGACGCCAAGGTCCTCCAGTCGAGGTAAGACGACAACGCTCACTCTTCGGGCTCCCAGCGATCTTCTGGCCCTTAACCTTCTACCGAGCTTATTTCCCCAGATCGGAAGCGAAGTCTCAGGAAGTCGTCCCTGTAAGACCCCGACCCGAGTGACCTCGATTAGTACTAATTAAGTCCCGTGTTAATGCTAAGCTTGATTAGTGATTTTTTACTAAGCTTGGACTAGAATAGTTCTTTATGGTTTTGGGGAGAGTTTTAGTACTTTGTGTTTAATGGGACCCTTTGGGGGTTCCTTTTTAGATAGTTTGCATGTACTTAAAGGGATTCTTGAGGTTTCTATAACTCTTGTCTTGATTCCGTTTTACTCATCTCACTAATCCCTACAACTTTCATGTTGAACCCGTGCCCGTCCGGAACCCCGAAACTTGATTTTCTTGCATTGAGGGCAAAACAGTCATTTTACATGAAATATGTAACCAAAACTTGATATCCCCAAAACCCGCGAAACATATACTTTTTGGAAACTAGATATTTCGGTGATCATTTCTTCTTTCTTCGTTGATTTCATCCGAGATCCCAAGAGTGGTGATTTCAGCCTCCAAAGACTTCCTAGTCGTGGAGCCCACACCCATTGTCTTCAAATAGAGAACCCTCCCCCTCCATTCTCTCTTTTTCCGCACAAGAGCCAAACCTAGGGTTTTTCCCTCTTCTTCTTCTTCTCCTTGCTTCTCCATCGCCAAATCACCACCCAACCTTGCATCTTTTGAGGAATGGAAGTCATCACCTTTTTTCCTCTCTTCTAGAGCTCTCCATTGATACAACTTTTGAAGGGAGACCTCCATTCTAAGATCTTCTTTGAGCTAGTCTTGCCCATTTGAAGAGTTTTCTAATAAGTTTTTCTCCTAATCTCTTGATATTGTGTTCTCCTAGTTATAGAGGAGCTCCATCTTCATTATTGTGAGTTTCTTCTTCCTCATTACTTGTTTGACCCATTTTAGGGTTTTGTTTTGGGGGTTTTTCTTGTAGCTTGGACCTTTAGCTTGGAGAGCTTGGCTAGAGCTTGGATTTCTTATTGAGAGACATTGAGGCAAGTGGATGAATGGATATTTTGAGCTTTATATAGTTTTATGAAAATGTGGATGATCTTGATATTCCATTTTTATATGTTCTTGCCTTACATTAATTTTGAAATAAATGCACATACGAGTCTTGTTAGTCTGCCAAACTTTTGGAAAAGAACATCATTTATAGCTCTTCATTTATTGCTTATGCCTATCTCAAGGAATGCTTGTGATGGTTGGACTTGTCTCTTCTTTCTCTTGGTGGTTGAATGTGTTGTAAAAGAGGAGATTGGGTTGATTGATGATGGAAGTTGTTGGTGTATCTAATGGGGTTGATAGAGATCCCGAACTCCTCAATTTGATGAAGAAATGGGGCTCAAGGAGGAGTTGTGAGAAGAGAAGAAGGGCAGAGCAGAGCTGTCCCGGAAGTGGTTCTGGACAGTTCGCTCGAGCGAACTGATACTTCGCTCGAGCGAACTGCCCAGATAAGGGCTCGTCCCATTCCAGAGAGTTGTTCGCTCGAGCGAACCTTGGGTCCGCTCGAGCGAACTCTCCAGCAGCCCATCCAGAGAGTTGCTAGCTCGAGCGAACTTGTAGTTCGCTCGAGCCAGTCTGAACTGGGCAGGTCCGCTCGAGCGACCTTGGTTCGCTCGAGCGAACTCTCCCAGAAAACATTCTAGAGACTCCTCCGCTCGAGCGAACTGTAATGTCCGCTCGAGCGATAGGTGTTGTTACACAGGGGACATGTCTGGAGCTGGAGTAAAACAACTATATGATTGTGCGAGATTTATTGAGAGCCCCGTTGTGTTGGAAGATTTATTAAAAGGATGTGTGAAGCCGGATGAGAAAGAAACCATAATCACAAGGATTTCATTGGAGTTTTGGAAACTTCCAAGTGTATAAGGAACCCGGAATGTCTTCAAATTTAAAGAGTACCAAGTTATTTTTAAGATAGACATGCGGGATCCCTATTCACCTTGAATTAGTCTTTAACCTTGATACTTGCCCGATACCTCGAAGGTTTGTTCCACCTTTTATTCCCGAAATTTCTGGTTTATGATATATCAATCCCGAAAGCATTGAAAGTATACATGTACTGATTTACTAATCCCGAAATGAATGCCAAACATGATATGATATTTGTGCCTTGAGCAACCTGTTTAACCGTTTATATAATTTCATCGATGTGTTTTATACATGCCCGATTTCTTGCATATGACCTATGAGTCGGCACCACTAAGCTTGGACGACCTTGTTGGATTGATCTACCGACTACGAAGTTCCCCTCCCGTCCCGCCAGCTGCAGCATGGATCCCGATACCCGGTTTATTAACCGTGGTCCCGTCCCGATACCCGGCTCGCTCCCGTGGTTTCCGATATCTGGTTCGCTACCGTGATTCCCGATACCCGGTTTGCTACCGTGGTCCCGTCCCATATTATTATTATTATATGTATATGTGGATTTGGTTGCACTTCCTCACTTCGGTGATTGAGGTCAACGCCCCGATAGACTCTTGTCACTTCGGTGATAGAGGATTTAACTTTGTGTGGTTGTTTCCCGTTCTTTGGTACCTTTACTCGTTCCACAGTACATACATGTTTTTTTTCTTAATAAATGATTTATCTTTTCATGAAAATCTTCGTGTAGACAGATTTGAATGCTTTCAAAGGTAATTTCATTTATTATCATATCTTTTCACCCGCCTACCAAACCGTCCTGTTTGACCCACTTTTGGTACTCAGGTCCCGATGTTGACTATCCCGAGGAGGAGCGTGAGGAGACAGTCGGAGAACCGCAGCAGCTGGTAGAGTGGCACGCCGATGATGTTATCTAAACATCTGGTTGCCTCGAGAGATACGAAACATTTTGGGGGAATGTTTAAACTATTTTTTGGCTGTTATTGTTTTGTTATATTGGCCTTTGTTAGCCTCTAATTTTGTGGATTGTAATTAAATGTTATATGTTCAAACTTTAACAGTACTTTTGGGTTACGCTATAGAACATTGCTCATTCTGATACTTCTTATTCAAATGCACTCAGTCTCCTATTATATGGAAATGATTTATATGTTATTTGCTACACGCTTCCGTAATTATGCAAATGTTTATGTTGTTGTGAAATCCTCACTGCGGACTCCTGTGGGAAATCACGTGCACGGGTAATGTGCGTTCTTTATTATCCCGTGTACGTTTTAGCATTAAACACATCTATTGTCATCATTGGCTTTACTTATTTAGTCCCGATCCCGGATTGGACCGTTGGGTCCCGGTCCGGGGTCGCGACAGACTGGTATCAGAGCATGATGTGTTTCAGGCAATTAAAAGAAACTAGAAATCCTAAGGACGTGGCGAGGATTTGTTAGACCTTTCGTTAGCTAGAATCGCATGAGCAATGTGTGAACCTGTTTTGGATTTATATGTGCTAACAACTTGTTTTGCAGCATCATGCTACCTCGTAAGCAACCCGTAAACGGCATTCCCACCGCTAGCAACAGTGATTATACTGGGCCCGTTGAGGAAGATAGAACTGAAAACACAATGCCAAATCAGTTTCAGCAGATGATGCAAGCCATGCTTGACCAGCAGCGTCAGGCAAATGAAAATCAGACTAAACTCCAAGAGCAAATGCTCAAGAAGGATGAGGATCATGCCAAGGAGTTGGCAGAAATGCAAAGGCAGTTGTTGGAAGTGCTACAAAGGAGACCTGAACCTATTCAACCTCAGCCTGCAATTGTCATTAATCAGAGAGAGCATGACCCCAATGCATTGTTTGAACGGTTTCCGAAGAGAGGTCCGAAAGAGTTTGTGGGGACAGAAGACCCCTTGGCTGCAGATGATTGGCTAGAGCATACAAAGAATATATTTGAGGTCTTCAGATGTTACGGAGGAGAGAAAGTACAACTTGCGGCATCACTCTTCACCAGTTTGGCAAATAATTGGTGGAAGTTCAGTGAAGGAGGAGTACGGGACTATGGCAGACGCAGTGGTGTGGGCAAACTTCAAGAGGCAATTTAGAGACAAATACGTGCCCGCCCATGTCAAAAGACAAAATGCGATAGAATTTCAACAGCTTGTCCAAGGAAGCATGACAGTGCTAGAGTACCTCACCAAATTTGAGAGGTTGTCACGGTATGCCCCAGAGTTGGTAGATACGGTGGAGAAAAAGATAGCTAAGTTCTTGGAAGGACTTCACCCTATCATTGAGAGGGATGCCACCGGAGTTGTACCACCCTCACCTTTGAGGAAGCTGTCAAGAGAGCCTACAAGTTTGAGAACTTCTACCACAAGATTCTTAAGGTCCAAGGCAAGGGACAGGGGCAACCTCAGTGGCAGCACAACCAGCAAAGGAACCAGCAGAACAAGACACAGAGGCAAGACCAAAATGTGCAGCTAGTTTGCATTCACTGTGGGAAGAACCATGAGAGCGCCCAGTGCAGTACCGTCACAGGAGTGTGCTTCAGGTGTGGCTCCATGGACCATCAGATGAGGAATTGCCCGAAACCTGTCACGCCCCCAAAACCGGGATCCGATCTCGGGGACGCGAGTTTGGGGAAATTTGTATTTCCCCTCCCAGGATCCGCGTGTGTGAGGATAACAAAATTCACAACACATCAAAATATTTCGCGGAAGCTCTACAAGACGTTACGACCCGGAATCCGTATCCATCGGGTTCCGTGTCGTACTCGATCTGTCAGCCTAAGATGATCATAAACATATTTAAACTCAGACTGGAACAATTCATAATATCAAAATATACAGAGCTGACAGTAACAGGCTTATCATTACCCAAACATATTCAAGTTACAAATTAACGAGTACATTAATTACAATTCCCAAGAAACAGGCTAACAAAAGCCGTATAAAATAGCAAGCTAGAACAAATACTACCCAATGGCGTAACGTAACTCCGGAGTCAAGCATGACGTCTACATGACATCGCTGACACAACAAGCTTGCAAAACTCGTGGCTCAACAGCCCTCTGCACAAGAACTAGCTCAAAGCGAGGACCTGCTATCTAGAGCACCAAAGCAGAAGAATATCAGACACGACGGTCTGGCAGGTGATCAATATAGGCAAGAGCATAAACAAATTTGAAGTTTAAAGGAAACAAGAACTAAAAACACTTTATTGAACTTGAACAGATTTACAAGATTTAAAAACAATGCATGAACATGATACTTATCGAGAAATCACTAGTGCATGAACGATATACGAAACAAGACATGAATACATATAATATCATGATTAGTAAATCCACAAAGAGCCTATCCTTTCTCCATCATACATGATGACAAGAGTAAGCACGCACGACAAGCACGACACGATCCCAAATATACGGGAAATTTCCGGCCGCGGAACCGGAACACGAACACGCACGATGTGTCATTCAAGACACGACTAGTCTGCAGACAGTCCACATGTTTAAGGACCCCCAGGTAGTGGATCAAGCTAAAAGGGCAGTCCAAGCTCAGTGGTAATCACTTATATCATGAATGCACAAAACACGGCAATACTTATTCGAGAACACGTCAAAACAAGAGGGAAATCATTTAACAAGCACGACACGACGAGACTAGCAAAATAGCATAATATAAATGCTTATCAAACTTAAGAAATGATTCCCTTTTCTTATTCTTGAAACACGTCTTAAAACAAGCTTATTCTTGAAATTCGAACAAATGCACGATGATGCACGAAGCATCAAAACAAGAGCTTTGGTTCTTGAAACAATTCTTCAAACAAACTTGTACTTGAAAATCAAACGAGAACACGATGATGCATGAAGCATCAAAACAAGAGTCCAAACATGAAATCTATCAAGTTTAGGCTAAGACCATTCATTGACCCTTCTGGAGTTGAAACCCAAATGTCGGAGTTTTGACAAGGTTTGGTGCCCCAAAAGTTATAGTACATTTTGGAATTCCAAGTGCACAAAGTCAATAAAAAGGTCTAAAACCTAGTATAGTTTTCATTCCCGTAAAAATCCTTCAAAAACAGTACTTTTTATAACTGTGGGTCTGGGTTCAGCATCTCTACCGGTAGAACTTCCGGTTTAAGATGTTCTACCGGTAGAACTTCCGGTTGAAGCGCTTCTACCGGTAGAACTTCCGGTAGAACTGAGGTCTACAGTTTTTCTCAACTCTTTGCCACAATTTGGGCCGTTTCTACCGGTAGAACTTCCGGTAGAACTAAGTTTCATAGTTTTTCTCAACTCTCTGCCACAATTTGGGCCGTTTCTACCGGTAGAACTTCCGGTTGAAACACCTCTATCGGTAGGACTTCAGAAATTCAATTTTTCTCACACTTCACTCCCTTCTTCACTTCCACATTTGAACCACATGCACTCCCCAAGCCTTCATGCTTTCCAAGGGATACATTTCACACATTTTTAAAGCATTCCATCCACAATTAAACCATTCATTCTATAAAAAGACATCAAGACATTTTCAAGTATAAAATCATAAAAACTAACAAGATCAAACATGATTCTAAGAGCTTGCAAAATCATGGCTAACAAGACAAATGAAGAAGCCAAAACTCATGAATTGAAAGAATATAACATAACTTGCATTATGAATTTAACATAGAAAACATGTCTTCATGAAATATTGAAACCATAATGAAACATAAAGCAATAAACATAAGAAATCCTATAACGATCACTTGCCTCAATCCAATGCCAAGGAAAACTCCACAAAAACTCAACCAAAGAGAAGGTCCATGAAATCTACACAAAAGCCCCAAAATAGAACACATAAAAGTCACCATTTTTGGTCATCACAAACCCCCATTTCGAAAATGGGTTTGAAAACATGTAAAACAAGCTCTAAGTGAGCTAAAGAACATCAAATGAAAATATGGGTCCAAGCTCTAACCTTGAGCTAGCTGAACTTGATGAAGAGAGGTTGAAGATGATGAATAGTGAAAGGGTTTGGCTCCAAAAACACTCTAAACGAAGCTTGAGAAGAGAGGAAGAGAGTGACGGAGTCGGATCCGAGATTGGAGCCCTCTTGCTAGATGATTTCAAGGGAAAAAGATCAAAAAGGAAGCTTCTCCTCTTCTCCACTCTAGGTCAAGAACGTGCAGGGATTTGGGAAGAAGAATGGAGGAGAGAGAATAGGAGACTATATATAGTGTCTGCAAGGTGGGTCCCAAAGCAGTAGAACTTGAAACGATTAAAACATGGTCTTGCGGACCCCGGATGAAATCGATGAAGAAGAACAAAACGATCGTCGAAAAATCTAGTTTTCAAAAAGTATATTTTCCCAAATTTCTGGAATTTTCGAAATTTATGGACAGATTTAGTGAAAATTGTCGTTTTTGCCATTTTTCTCGAAAAACGCAATTTCTGAGCCTCAAATCCAAATGGATAAAACATGAAAGCTGTTTATAACAATAAAATGAGTCGAAAGGAATAAAAATTGGAATTTTTAGAAACCAAGAATAAATTCTCACAGAAATACAATTTACAAGGTTCGGGTCAAAACAAAGTCAACGGTCTTTTAAAACTCCCCAAAGTTATGAGAAATCTATTCAAACTCAAAAACAAAGTCAAATCAACTCTAATCTTGTTTAAAAAGCTAAATCACAATTAAAACAATGCTAAACCCAAAAATTGAGGGTCGGGGCCTTACATCCTCCCCCCCTTAGAACCCATTTGGTCCACCAAATGGTCTAAACTAAATCAAAAATAAAAAAAAAAAAAAACTCGAAAGATCAAAGAAAACACTGAAGACTCAAATACTAAAGAAAACACTGACACCTTGAGTTGAACCTCGGCAACTGAGCTATCCCTGATCAATTGTGACGATGAGATGCGCCGGCAACAACACGTCTGATTCGATTGAAAACTTCACACTATCACACATATCTATCCAACAACCTGCTCTTCTAACAAATCCAATGTTCAATAACTTCTCTAGTTATCCTTCGGTGGTCATTTGACGTCCTTACACTGGATCATCTCTTTACTAACTTTGTTAATCACTGTCTGTCTGAGAAACGGCGAGTTCTGTCTCATCCTATCTCCCTGAAATTTTATGCCAAATGTTCTACCGAGATGTACACGATGACTCTGACATTTGCATGAAGATGTGATCGTAGACATGCTTTCTCTGAAATAATCTTCATCCCGGAGAAATTCTGGAATCCCATATATCTGCTCCCACTGTACTACTCGGATTCTGGTTCAACCTTTCTGTGCTATACTCAAAGTTCCTGTTCACATCTGATTCTATCTGCCTGTTGTTCTAGATCTCTTACCTGCGATGCGTCAACAACCAAATATCCGTCAACTTGGTATCCTTCTATGGAAAGCCAAAATCTTCAACCCAAGCCTTGAAACAATTCTACCACTTCCTACTTGTCCTCCAAGGTTCACCCACATAAACCAAATCCTCGAGTGCTTAACTGGAAACTTCATAATCTGGAGTCTGTTCAATCTTTTGCCTCTGTCTCAGATTCACCAACCTCAAGTCTTGCACATGTGTTATTCTTCTCTGGATCTTTCAACTGACCTTGTCCATGAGTTATGATTCTCCAACTTGCATCTGTACTCTGCCCAAACTAATGTTCCAAAAGTCAGTAAAATCCGCACAATTTACTCTATCAAGTGACTAGGCAACAAACAATTCTGTATACAAGTCTCTCCATTGCTGCCGAAAATTGAATTATATGCTTTTAACCACGCACTGATGCACTTTGCTAAGTCAACTTCACCATTATAGCTACACTTGTTAAACTTCCTCGAACAAATCTCTGTCACAAGTTCATCAATACGCGAGAAATTTCTTACTTTTTCACATCTTCTTGGAGCTATACTACTGAAAATCACTTCAAATCTCATAAAGTCCACCACTTACTCTGTTTCTGGAGTCTTCTGGCTTAGGGAAATTATCCAAAAGTCTACACTTATTTGCCCAACACACCATCTGACGGTCCACGATCAACTATAATTGGATCTCGATATGCTATTCACATTCCTTGCTGACTATCAATTGCTCACATATTCCCTTGCTAACTGCCACTACGACATCGAAAAACTGAAAATTCGGCCAAAATCCTTCGAGAACTACGTGCTAAGTCCACAAAATGCCACAAAAACCAACTCTCTGACACAAAAACAAGCAAAAGATACTAAACGTGGGTACGGAGACATTAAATTCTCCCCCACTAGAAAGAATTTGGTCCTCCAAATTCCCGAACAACAAGAACAAGAAGACGAGACAAAGAGGGTCTCCCCCACTAGAAGAAAAGCAAACCGAGCCGATAAAACAATGGCTAGCCAAAACAAAATCCACACGACCTAAGGAGTCCTCACCACACGTCTTAAGGTTACTAGAGTGTTTTATTTCCTAGAAACATGCCCGCTCTGATACCAGTCTGTCACGCTCCCAAAACCGGGATCCGATCTCGGGGACGCGAGTTTGGGGAAATTTGTATTTCCCCTCCCAGGATCCGCGTGTGTGAGGATAACAAAATTCACAACACATCAAAATATTTCGCGGAAGCTTTACAAGACGTTACGACCCGGAATCCGTATCCATCGGCTTCCGTGTCGTACTCGATCTGTCAGCCTAAGATGATCATAAACATATTTAAACTCAAACTGGAACAATTCATAATATCAAAATATACAGAGCTGACAGTAACAGGCTTATCATTACCCAAACATATTCAAGTTACAAATTAACGAGTACATTAATTACAATTCCCAAGAAACAGGCTAACAAAAGCCGTACAAAATAGCAAGCTAGAACAAATACTACCCAATGGCGTAACGTAACTCCGGAGTCAAGCATGACGTCTACATGACATCGCTGACACAACAAGCTTCCAAAACTCGTGGCTCAACAGCCCTCTGCACACGAACTAGCTCAAAGCGAGGACCTGCTATCTAGAGCACTAAAGCAGAAGAATATCAGACACGACGGTCTGGCAGGTGATCAATATAGGCAAGAGCATAAACAAATTTGAAGTTTAAAGGAAACAAGAACTAAAAACACTTTATTGAACTTGAACAGATTTACAAGATTTAAAAACAATGCATGAACATGATACTTATCGAGAAATCACTAGTGCATGAACGATATACGAAACAAGACATGAATACATATAATATCATGATTAGTAAATCCACAAAGAGCCCATCCTTTCTCCATCATACATGATGACAAGAGTAAGCACGCACGACAAGCACGACAAGCACGACACGATCCCACATATACGGGGAATTTCTGGCCGCAGAACCGGAACACGAACACGCACGATGTGTCATTCAAGACACGACTAGTCTGCAGACAGTCCACATGTTTAAGGACCCCCAGGTAGTGGATCAAGCTAAAAGGGCAGTCCAAGCTCAGTGGTAATCACTTATATCATGAATGCACAAAACACGGCAATACTTATTCGAGAACACGTCAAAACAAGAGGGAAATCATTTAACAAGCACGACACGACGAGACTAGCAAAATAGCATAATATAAATGCTTATCAAACTTAAGAAATGATTCCCTTTTCTTATTCTTGAAACACGTCTTAAAACAAGCTTATTCTTGAAATTCGAACGAATGCACGATGATGCACGAAGCATCAAAACAAGAGCTTTGGTTCTTGAAACAATTCTTCAAACAAACTTGTACTTGAAAATCAAACGAGAACACGATGATGCATGAAGCATCAAAACAAGAGTCCAAACATGAAATCTATCAAGTTTAGGCTAAGACCATTCATTGACCCTTGTGGAGTTGAAACCCAAATGTCGGAATTTTGACAAGGTTTGGTGCCCCAAAAGTTAGAGTACATTTTGGAATTCCAAGTGCACAAAGTCAATAAAAAGGTCTAAAACCTAGTCTAGTTTTCATTCCCGCAAAAATCCTTCAAAAACAGTACTTTTTGTAACTGTGGGTCTGGGTTCAGCATCTCTACCGGTAGAACTTCCGGTTTAAGATGTTCTACAAGTAGAACTTCCGGTTGAAGCGCTTCTACCGGTAGAACTTCCGGTAGAACTGAGGTTCACAGTTTTTCTCAACTCTCTGCCACAATTTGGGCCGTTTCTACCGGTAGAACTTCCGGTAGAACTAAGGTTCACAGTTTTTCTCAACTCTCTGCCACAATTTGGGCCGTTTCTACCGGTAGAACTTCCGGTTGAAACACCTCTACCGGTAGGACTTCGGAAATTTAATTTTTCTCACACTTCACTCCCGTCTTCACTTCCACATTTGAACCACATGCACTCCCCAAGCCTTCATGCTTTCCAAGGGATACATTTCACACATTTTTAAAGCATTCCATCCACAATTAAACCATTCATTCTATAAAAAGACATCAAGACATTTTCAAGTATAAAATCATAAAAACTAACAAGATCAAACATGATTCTAAGAGCTTGCAAAATCATGGCTAACAAGACAAATGAAGAAGCCAAAACTCATGAATTGAAAGAATATAACATAACTTGCATTATGAATTTAACATAGAAAACATGTCTTCATGAAATATTGAAACCATAATGAAACATAAAGCAATAAACATAAGAAATCCTATAACGATCACTTGCCTCAATCCAATGCCAAGGAAAACTCCACAAAAACTCAACCAAAGAAAAGGTCCATGAAATCTACACAAAAGCCCCAAAATAGAACACATAAAAGTCACCATTTTTGGTCATCACAAACCCCCATTTCGAAAATGGGTTTGAAAACATGTAAAACAAGCTCTAAGTGAGCTAAAAAACATCAAATGAAAATATGGGTCCAAGCTCTAACCTTGAGCTAGCTGAACTTGATGAAGAGAGGTTGAAGATGATGAATAGTGAAAGGGTTTGGCTCCAAAAACACTCTAAACGAAGCTTGAGAAGAGAGGAAGTGTGTGACGGAGTCGGATCGGAGATTGGAGCCCTCTTGCTAGATGATTTCAAGGGAAAAAGATCAAAAAGGAAGCTTCTCCTTTTCTCCACTCTAGGTCAACAACGTGCAGGGATTTGGGAAGAAGAATGGAGGAGAGAGAATAGGAGACTATATATAGTGTCTGCAAGGTGGGTCCCAAAGCAGTAGAACTTGAAACGATTAAAACATGGTCTTGCGGACCCCGGATGAAATCGACGAAGAAGAACAAAACGATCGTCGAAAAATCTAGTTTTCAAAAAGTATATTTTCCCCAATTTCTGGAATTTTCGAAATTTATGGACAGATTTAGTGAAAATTGTCATTTTTGCCATTTTTCTCGAAAAACGCGATTTCTGAGCCTCAAATCCAAATGGATAAAACATGAAAGCTGTTTATAACAATAAAATGAGTCGAAAGGAATAAAAATTGGAATTTTTAGAAACCAAGAATAAATTCTCACAGAAATACAATTTACAAGGGTCGGATCAAAACAAAGTCAACGGTCTTTTAAAACTCTCCAAAGTTATGAGAAATCTATTCAAACTCAAAAACAAAGTCAAATCAACTCTAATCTTGTTTAAAAAGATAAATCACAATTAAAACAATGCTAAACCCAAAAATTGAGGGTTGGCGCCTTACAAGACCGAATAGGCAGAATCAGCAGCAGCAAGGAGCACCGCGTCCCGCACCGCCACAAAATGCACTAGTGGTGCAGAAGCAGGCGAGGCCACTTCAACAGCAGGCACCACCACAACAGTTTAGACCCCAACAGCAGCAGCAGCCCCGTCAACAAGGACAGCATCAAAATCAGCATCCCCCACCACAGAACAGAAATGCCCCTCAAGGTAGGCAACAACAGCCTCCTATCAGGCCACAGCAGCGAGGACAAGTATATGCGGTCAACAGAGCTGATGCAGAGGCAGCAGGCAATGTTGTGGAAGGTACACTTCTTGTTAGTGGGATAGAAGCTAAGATATTGTTTGACCCTGGCTCCACGCATTCATTCATATCCCATGCATTTTCTAGATTGATTGATGTGCATGGTAGAGAACTTGAGTATATTTTGATTGTTGCTACACCAGTAGGAAAACAAGTCGTATGTACTATCTATTACCCTAGTTGTACAGTTCAGATAGGAGAAGTCGTGTTACCCGCATATCTTATTCTGTTGGAGATGAAGGATTTTGATGTCATCCTAAGGATGGATTGGTTGGCAGGGTACCATGCCACAATGGATTGTTTCCATAAGACCCTCACATTTAGATTGGATGAGACACCAGCAGGGGTGTTATTCCAGGGAGAGAGGAGGAATCCTCGTGCAGGGTTTGTCTCAGCGTTGAAAGCTGATAGACTTTTGAGAAGTGGATGTGAAGCTTATTTGGCGTCTATCACGGAGGATAAACGGTCCCAAGGGGTGGAGGAGATCCCTATTGTTTGGGAGTTCCTGGATATATTCCCGGAGGAGATTCCAGGATTACTACCCATAAGATAAATTGATTTCACCATCGAGTTGTTACCGGGGACAGCTCCGATTTCGATTGCACCATATAGAATGGCTCCGACGGAATTGGGAGAGTTGAAGATATAATTGCAAGAGTTGTTGGACAAAGGTTTTATGAGGCCTAGCATTTCACCGTGGGGAGCTCCGGTTTTGTTCGTTAAGAAGAAGATGGTTCGATGAGAATGTGTATTGACTACCGGAGATTGAATCAAGTGGCCATCAAGAACAAATATCCATTGCCAAGGATAGATGAACTGTTTGATCAATTACAAGGTGCTTCATATTTCTCGAAGATTGATTTGAGATCCGGTTACCATCAGCTGAGAGTCAGAGAATCAGATGTGTTGAAAATAGCTTTCCGGACAAGATATGGCCACTACGAGTTTCTAATGATGCCATTTGGATTGACAAATGCACCGGCAGTGTTCATGGCTTTGATAAACAAGATATTTGCTCAATATCTGGACCAGTTTGTGGTAGTATTTATTGATGATATTTTGGTGCACTCCAAGACTAGAGAAGAGCAAGAAGAGCATCTGAGGATAGCATTGCAGCTTCTGAGAGAGAACCAGCTGTATACGAAGCTCAACAAGTGCGAATTTTGGCTAGAGCAAGTCGCATTTTTGGGACACATTATCTCCAAGGAAGGATTGTCAGTAGACCCATCCAAGATTGAGGTAGTAGTGAAGTGGGAAAGACCGGAGAATGTGTTGGAAATCAGAAGTTTTCTTGGATTGGCAGGGTATTACAGGAGGTTTGTGCAAGGCTTTTCGTCGATTGCAGCACCGTTGATGAAGTTGACAAGGAAGAATGTACCATATGTGCGTACAGATCAGTGTGAAGTTAGTTTCCAAGAGTTAAAGAAGAGATTGACTACCGCACCAGTCCTTACTTTACCATCCGGTAGCGGCGGTTTTACCATTTTTACCTATGCTTCGAATGTAAGACTTGGTTGTGTGTTTATGCAAGAAGGAAAAGTAGTTGCATATGGGTCCCGGCAGTTGAAAGATCACGAGAAGAACTATGCGACCCATGACCTCGAATTGGCAGCGGTCGTCTTCGCGTTGAAAATGTGGAGACATTACCTCTACGGAGAGAAGTTTGAGGTTCATTCTGATCACCGCAGCCTACAGTACCTATTTTCTTAGAAGGAATTGAACATGAGGCAGAGAAGGTGGATGTAGTATATCAAGGATTATGATTTTCCAATCAAGTATCACCCGGGGAAGGCGAATGTAGTTGCCAATGCCTTGAGCAGAAAATCAGTAGGCATGGCGAATCTAAGTGGTACTTGTATTTTTAAGCAATTTGAGGAGTTGAGAATAGATCTACAACTACTGAGGAAGGGTGTTATAATTGCCAATATGTCAGTGTCAGAGCATTCGTTTATCCAGAAGATCAAGGTTAGTCAGTTACAAGATCCAGAGTTGGCCAAGATTGCAAAACATATAGCAGAACGTCCCGATTTCTGTATTGTTGATGGAGTCCTTTACTATCGAGACCGTCTGTGTGTGCCTAACATCGAAGATTTAAGGAATGACATCATGGAAGAAGCTCACAGTACGAAGTATTCCATGCACCCGGGCAGCACGAAGATGTATCGGAACTTGAAGGGCAGATTTTGGTGGAACAACATGAAGAGAGTGATTGCAGCGTTTGTCTCTCGTTGCATGACGTGTCAATTGATAAAGGTAGAACATCAGAAGTCTCCAGGATTGTTGCAACCATTAGGGATCCCAGAATGGAAATGGGAGCACATTACCATGGACTTTATTTCGGGACTACCGAGGACTAGCAGAGGCAATGATGCAATATGGGTTATTGTGGACAGACTCACCAAGTCATCTCACTTCATCCCCACGAAGACAGGGAAGAAGATGCACATGTTACCCCTGGCAGAGTTGTTTGTCAATGAGATAGTCAGTAGGCATGGACAGCCAGTTTCTATTACCTTCAACAGAGACAGTAGATTCGTCTCGAGGTTTTGGAAGACCCTACATGAGTCTATGGGTACGAAGCTACAGTTCAGCACGGCTTATCACCCTCAGCAGATGGCCATTCAGAAAGAACAATTCAGACCCTTGAGGATATGCTACGTGCTTGTGTATTGGACTCCAAGACTCAGTGGGATGAGACCCTACCGTTGTGTGAGTTTGCTTAGAACAATAGCTACCATTCAAGCATTGGAATGGCGCCTTTTGAAGCCTTATACGGCAGGAGGTGTAGGACACCTGTTTGTTGGGAAGAAGTTGGCGCCCGCAGTTTCCATGGACCAACCATAGTAAGTGAGACCAGTGACAAAGTGAGACAGATTCAGGAATGTCTGAAAGTAGCCCTGAGTAGACAGAAGAGCTATGCAGACTCTCACCGGAGGGATCTTCAATTTAAAGAAGGAGATAAGGTCTTCTTGAAGGTGTCACCTACCAGAGGAACATTGAGATTTGGACAGAAGGGCATGTTGTCACGGGGATACATCGGACCGTACGACATTGTGAGTAAGATTGGTGATGTGGCTTATAGATTAGCCTTACCACCCGAGCTTTCTGGTGTACATAACGTTTTCCATGTGTCGATGTTGAAGAAGTATATCTCCGATCCTTCACATGTACTCCGACATGAACCGTTGGAAATCAGAGAAGATGCTACATATATAGAGAAGCCCATTCAGATCATAGAAACGAAAGAGAAAGAGTTGAGGACACGGACTATTCAGTGGGTGAAGGTACTTTGGGAGAATCATGGGCCGGAAGAGGCAACGTGGGAATTGCGAGATCAAGTGCAGAAGAAGTATCCAAATCTCCTACCTGAGGTGAGTTTTGTGTTTCATTTGGAGGACCAAATGCCCTAAGGGGAGGAGGAAGTAAGACCCCGACCTGAGTGACCTCGATTAGTACTAATTAAGTCCCATATTAATGCTAAGCTTGATTAGTGATTTTTTACTAAGCTTGGACTAGATTATGGTTTTGGGGAGAGTTTTAGTACTTTGTGTTTAGTGGGACCCTTTGGGGGTTCCTTTTTAGATAGTTTGCGTGTACTTGAGGGGATTCTTGAGGTTTCTATAACTCTTGTCTTGATTCCGTTTTACTTATCTCGCTAATCCCTACAACTTTCGTGTTCAGCCCATGCCCGTCCGGAACCCTGAAACCCGATTTTCTTGCATTGAGAGCAAAACAGTCATTTTACATGAAATCTGTAACCAAAATTTGATATCCCCAAAACCCGCGAAACATATACTTTTGGAAACTAGATAATTCGTGATCATTTCTTCCTTCTTCGTCGATTTCATCCGAGATCCCGAGAGTGGTGATTTCAGCCTCCAAAGACTTCCTAGTGGTGGAGCCCACACCCATTATCTTTAAATAGAGAACCCTCCCCCTCCATTCTCTCTTTTTCCAGCACAAGAGCCAAACCTAGGGTTTTTCCCTCTTCTTCTTCTTCTCCTTGCTTCTCCATCACCAAATCACCACCCAACCTTGCATCTTTTGAGGAATGGAAGTCATCACCTTTTTTCCTCTCTTCTAGAGCTCTCCATTGATACAACTTTTGAAGGGATACCTCCATTCTAGGATCTTCTTTGAGCTAGTCTTGCCCATTTGAAGAGTTTCCTAATAAGTTTTTCTCCTAATCTCTTGATATTGTGTTCTCCTAGTTATAGAGGAGCTCCATCTTCATTATTGTGAGTTTCTTCTTCCTCATTCCTTGTTTGACCCATTTTAGGGTTTTGTTTTGGGGTTTTGCTTGTAGCTTGGACCTTTAGCTTGGAGAGCTTGTCTAGAGCTTGGATTTCTTACTGAGAGACATTAAGGCAAGTGGATGAATGGATATTTTGAGCTTTGTATAGTTTTATGAAAATGTGGATGATCTTGCTATTCCATTTTTATATGTTCTTGCCTTGCATTAATTTTGAAATATATTGAACATATGAGTCTTGTTACTTTGCCAAACTTTCGGAAAAGAACATCATTTATAGCTCTTCATTTATTGCTTATGCCTAGCTCAAGGAATGCTTGTGATGGTTGGACTTGTCTCTTCTTTCTCTTGGTGGTTGAATGTGTTGTAAAAGAGGAGATTGGGTTGATTGGTGATGGAAGTTGTTGGTGTATCTAATGGGGTTGATAGAGATCCTGAACTCCTCAATTTGATGAAGAAATGGGGCTCAAGGAGGAGTTGTGAGAAGAGAAGAAGGGCAGAGCAGAGCTGTCCAGGAACTGGTTCTGGACAGTTCGCTCGAGCAAACTGATACTTCGCTCGAGCGAACTGCCCAGATAAGGGCTCATCCCATTCCAGAGAGCTGTTCGCTCGAGCGAACTCTCCAGCAACCCATCCAGAGAGTTGCTAGCTTGAGCGAACAGGTAGTTCGCTCGAGCCAGTCTGAACTGGGCAGGTCCGCTCGAGCGACCCCTAGTTCGCTCGAGCAAACCCTCCCAGAAAACATTCCAGAGACTCCTCCGCTCGAGCGAACTGTAATGTCCGCTCGAGCGATGGGTGCTGTTACACTGGGGACATGTCTGGAGCTGAAGTAAAACAACTATACGATTGTGCGAGGTTTATTGAGAGCCCCGTTGTGTCGAAAGATTTATTAAAAGGATGTGTGAAGCCGGATGAGAAAGAAACCATAATCACAAGGATTTCATTGGAGTTTTGGAAACTTCCAAGTGTATAAGGAACCCGGAATGTCTTCAAATTTAAAGAGTACGAAGTTATTTTTAAGATAGACATGCGGGATCCCTATTCACCTTGAATTAGTCTTTAACCCTGATACTTGCCTGATACCTCGAAGGTTTGTTCCACCTTTTATTCCCGAAATTTCTGGTTTATGATATATCAATCCCGAAAGCATTGAAAGTATACCTGTAATGTTTTACTAATCCCGAAATGAATGCCCAACATGATATGATATTGGTCCCTTGAGCACCCCGTTCAACCGTTTGTATAATTTCATCGATTTGTTTTATACATGCCCAATTTCTTGCATATAACCTATGAGTCGGCACCACTAAGCTTGGACGACCTTGTTGGTTTGATCCACCGACTACGAAGTTCCCCTCCTGTCCCGCCAGCTGCAACATGGATCCGGATACCTGGTTTATTAACCGTGGTCTCGTCCCGATACCCGGCTCGCTCCCGTGGTTCCCGATATCCGGTTCGCTACCGTGATTCCCGATACCCGGTTTGCTACCGTGGTCCCGTCCCGTATTATTATTATATGTATATGTGAATTTGGTTGTACTTCCTCACTTCGGTGATTGAGGTCAACGCCCCGATAGACTCTTGTCACTTTGGTGATAGAGGATTTAGCTTTGTGTGGATGCCATCTTGTTGTTTCCCGTTCTTTGGTACCTTTACTCGTTCCACAGTACATACATGTTTTTTTTTTTAATAAATGATTTATCTTTTCATGAAAATCTTTGTGTAGACAGATTCGAATGCTTTCAAAGGTAATTTCATTTATTATCATATCTTTTCACCCGCCTGCCAAACCGTCGTGTTTGACCCACTTTTGGTACTCAGGTCCCGATGTTGACTATCCCGAGGAGGAGCGTGAGGAGGCGGTCGAAGAACCGCAGCAGCTAGTAGAGTGGCACGCCGATGATGTTGTCTAAACATCCGGTTGCCTCGAGAGATACGAAACATTTTGGGGGAATGTTTAAACTATTTTTTTTGGTGGTTATTGTTTTGTTATATTGGCCTTTGTTGGCCTCTAATTTTGGGGATTGTAATTAAATGTTATATGTTCAAACTTTAACAGTACTTTTGGGTTACGCTATAGAACATTGCTCATTCTGATACTTGTGATTCAAATGCACTCAGTCTCATATTATATTGAAATTATTTACATGTGATTTGCTACACGCTTTCGTAATTATGCTAATGTTCATGTTGTTTTGAAATCCTCACCGCGGACTCCTGTGGGAAATCACGTGCACGGGTAATGTGTGTTCTTTATTATCCCCTTTACGTTTTAGCATTAAACACATCTATTGTCATCATTGGCTTTACTTATTTAGTCCCAATCCCGGATTGGACCGTTGGGTCCCGGTCCGGGGTCGCGACAGTCCCAACCTAGCCCTTCCTCTTTCTCTTGTTCAAAACAAGCTCCCGTCCTAGAGATTTCAGAAGGCTCCTCCTCTTCTTCGGATCCAGACAGACCAACTTCCGTCAGGTCTAAGAGCAAGGCGAAGGACTTGCTTAGCAATCTAGGGGACCTCCCCTCTTCCTAGGCAGGCAAAGTTCCTCTCCAGGTCCCCCCTTTAGTTCGGGGCAAAAGATTTGTGGTCGATCCCTCTCATGACCTTGTTCTAAGGAAGGCCAAGGGCAAGTCTTCGGAAAAATTGGCTAACGATCCCGACTCACTTTCTGCTTGGCTGGAAGAGTCCCTACCTCCTCTTCCTCCTCAGCCGAGCCCTTCTCTTGGGCGTAAAAGCCCGCTGAGCTCCCTTCCTGGGTCCCATTTTTCTTTGAGTGATGGAGTAACTAATTCTCTGTCAGTGGTACTGCAGCTGGGAAAGTTTGTCCTTCTGCCTTCAGATATGGGCTTACATGGGACCTTGTCTGATGGACCCTCGGGTTTCCGTCCTCTCGTTCCGCCCCGGGGGCTGCCTGTCTAGCTGTAGGAGAAGTGAAGTTAGGCCAAACGATGTCGGAATGGCCCGAAACCTCAGGTGTACCCCTCTTTTGGCCGTCTTGAAGGATCCTGCAATTTTTGTTTGATTCTGACAATATCTGATGCTTGAAGTAGCTTTGCTTGTTTTGTAGAGGATGCAGCTTCATGTGGCTTCTTGATGTTGAGGAGACATAGTGGCTTTTTTGGTGTCAACAAATGCCCCCCCGAGGTACAGCGACGAGTAGCTTTTTGGAGTCGATGTGCCTCGAAGAAAAACTTGAAGGAGAGCTTCTGACTTGACTAAGAGTCTTGAGCAAATTTTTTTTTTTTTTTTAATAGCCTTCTCAGTTTCCGGGGGAATTTTATGGTAGTGAGAGGGATCACGTACCATCTCAAGGCAAAGTTTTGAAAATGACATGGGGTATTTGGATTTTGAGTTTTGGATTTTGGTTTTTGACCTTGTGACCTAAAAAGCTGTATGTGACAGGTTAGTGGATCGGGGTTTGATTTTTGATTTTGACATTGTGACTCAACAAGCTGTATGTGGCAAGTTGGGGGGTCAGATTTGGTTTTTTGGTTTTGGTTTTTGGTTTTGGTTTGGTTTGGATTTTGATTTTGGTTTTGGTCTTGTGACCTAACAAGCTGTATGTGGCGAGTTAGGGGACCACGGTTTGGTTTGTTGTGGAATGTCAATTTCAAGATTTTGGCTCAATTTGGTTCATGAGGTTGGATGGTTTGTTTTTTTGGAAACTCATGAGGCTTTCTTTTCTTTCTTTTTTATTCTCTCTTTTTTTTTTTGAATGGTCCCATCAACTCAAAAGAGGCATGTGACTTTTTTTTGCTCTTGGTAAAAGGAATATTTTGACTAAAAGCCACTTTTAGTGCCGAGGTGATCAAACCTGGCTCATATGGGCTAACCCATGGGACCTTAGGCTTTGGAGATGACCTAGATCTCAGATGGTGTCATCTTTGTAGAGAATATCTAAAAATATCTCTTTTGTGTAGAGAATATCTAAAAATATCCTTACTTGGAGAGAATCTCTCAAGTTTCCTTCTTTTGTGGAAAGATTTTCTCAAAATATCTTTCTTTTGGGAAAGTAGCTAAATTTTAGCACTTACCTCTTTTCTTTTCTCCTTGTTTCCTCTTTTGGTTTGCTCTCTTCTATAAAAGCAAGATGGTTGGGTCTTTTGCTCCATTGCTTTCTTTGTTTGCAAGATCTCCAAGAGTGCTCTCCAAGATAAGAAGTGCTTTTTCTGTTAGATTGTATGGACTCAATCCATTAGTTGATGTGATAAATTGATTAATTTCTTCATTTATCAATAAAATCATGCTTTACTTTCATGAGATGAATGATTACTTTATGCACATGACCAATATATATGACATAATGGTTCATGAGTTGAACCGGGTCCCATTAGAATATTAGATGTGATATATGTGAATGGATGAGATCCACACACGGGAGATATATGTCACAAATCTTATACTTAAAAGATCTTCACAACCAGTGATGAGACTAGGCATCTCATCTGATAAGGTTGCAGCACTTTGATCACTATGAGATAGTGTGATTTGTCTTGATCATCAGAATGGAAGATTCTGGATCAATGTACTGGTACATTGGACGTATTGAAGGACCATGAGAAGTACCTTATGGAATTCAGTCTTTATAATAAGGTATGCTCTCATAATTCCCTAGCAATAGGCTCTCAATCCTAAGACATTGATGAACTCAAGTTTCTATCTATTCATTTGCTTTGAGTCACCAATGAGTGAGGCCAACTATAGGTCAACACCTCGATGTCTTGGGTATGTGGTAGTAGGACTGTGGGAACATTGAATGATCAAGATGGAATCTATCTCTATTATCCCCTTATGCCAATTAATGGATTTGTCCTTAGTAAGTGCGCACCCATCTCGATTAAGAGTTAATTGGATGGTACTGATGATCATAGTGATTAATTGGGGGTCAAGGATAATAAGATGTGGAACTAAGATTGGAAGAGACAGATTTATTCCAATTGATCCATGGATATTGATAGAGGGCCTACTTGTGGTAATTGGGAAGTTTAGGGTCTTCATTGTAATTTATTCCTAAGACTGGAGTGCAATTGCATTTATATAGTGGTGTTATTTGCAATTAACTGTGGGCCCGGAGTGCACATGAGATGTGGGGTCGCGTGTCCCAGTTAGAGCCAACTTTCTATGGAATCCCTAGTGGTCCCCACGCTAGCCCAAGTTATTAGAAAGATACTAATCCTATTCGAACTCTAAAAGGAAGGAATTAGAAAGTTACTATTTCTATTTGAAGTAGGACTTCTAATAGTGGTAATAGTATACTTACTAATTGTTTTGGAAGTAAGACTTCTATTTCAATTAAGAAAAGAGGAGACCTGGGAGATTATATAAGGGAATCCACCCCTCTTGGACGTCCATCATATTAGAGTGAAAAACGTTCATCCCTTTTGTGCAATAGTTGCACTGCTCTCTTCTCTATTCCTCTTCTAGTTCCTTAGGGTTTCGAGTTGGATTTTCTCTTGGAGATTCCACCAATCTTCTTGAGAACAGAAATCTGATTCGGGTCATAGTGTGGAAGGCTAAGAGGTGTTGGAGATTCTGATCTTAGTTTGTGGAAAAGTTCTACATCAACAAAAGTCATCAACTTCTCCATTAGAGCGCAACCGAGCTCCAAAGGTATAATCTACTTCCTTGTATGTTGTGGGTTTTAATGGATGCTTGTTCGCTTCTGTTCTATCTTTTAGATAGTTTTACTTACTGTACATGATCATGAGATTGAGGGTTATGTATCATAAATTGGGTTTTTGGCCTTATGGATACTTGATCCCTGAGTCAAGTGGGTCAAAAGTTTTGAAAATCTATCCACGAGGCCCACCTACTTCCAACATTTTCTTCTTCAAGGATCTCCAAGCTTTTCTTCTTCTTCTCCATCAATGGCTTCAAGTAAGTTTTCTTCCTCCACAAGAAACTCCATTGTAGAAGTAGCTTCTTTCTTTCTTTGCTCTCTTTTTCTTCTTCTTTTTTTTTTCCAAGCACGTTTTTTTTCTTTTCTTTGTTTTTTTTTTTCGTGCCTCTTTTTTTCTTCTTTTTTTTTCCACGATTTTCATCCCCTTTTTTTTTTGCCTTTTTTTTTTCACCATGTTTCTCCTCTTTTTTTTTTTTTTATTTCCATGGTTTTTTTTATCTTCCACCGTGTTTGTTTGTTTTTTTTTTTCACGGTGTTTGTTCTCTTTTTTTCTTTTGTTTTTTTTTTCACACGCAGATTTTCCCCTTTTTTTCCATTTTTTTTTCAGCGTTTTTTTTTTTCGTTTGTTTTTTCTTTTCTGTTTTTTCCTTGGCTGTACAGACAGGTCCGTACTTGCCACGTGGCAGTGGGCCATGGCCTATGGGCCAATTTTTTTTTTTTTTTGCTGAGATTTCTTTCTCTTTCTTTTTCTTTTTCTTTCCTCCTTTGTTTGCTCACCATGATAATGAGGTTATGCAATTTCAATATGTTCATGCATTTTTTTTGTTTGATGCATCGAGATATATAGAAGGCTAGAGTCTCTAGGTCAAGCCAACATGATTTTTGACTTAGACAAAGTTTGATTGGTTTTGACCAAATTGGGTTGGAATTGGTCAAACTTTGGTCAAGGTTTTCCTAGCTTCTAATGCATGATGACATGATGATATTCTTCGATGCATGATTTTTGGTAAATGGACTTGGAAGCATGATGATGCATACCTGAAAATCTTTTGCAAGTATTGGGATTTTGAGCTCATAGCGTTGTTGAGCTATTTCTCGGTCTTGCTGGATTTTGAGGAACTTTGAAATTTTTGGATTTTGAAGCTCACAGCAATGTTGAGCTCTTTTCCAGATTTTGCGGAAATTTGATGAGATTGGCTCGTTCTCGCAGCGATGTTGAGTTCTAACCTTCTTTGAGAATTCTCCACTGACTATGAGCTCCCGGCGATGTTGAGCTCATCTCCAGGCTTCCTGTCTTTCTCGGGGTATTTCCATTTTCTTCGGAATTGCCCCGGAACCATGTCAAAAATTTGCTAGAATTTTTGTAGCAAAACTCTGTCATTTTGATGATGATTGATCTTTTCTCTTCCATCTTTTGCAGGTAGTTCTTCCAGAACGAACAAGGGTAAAGGTCCCATTACTGACGCACCTCGTTGGTCTGCCAGATCTTCTAATGCGGCTGTTCAGCAGGCTTGGGAGAAGGTCCAGTTTGTTGAGAAGAACTCCAAAGGTATAATCTACTTCCTTGTATGTTATGGGTTTTAATGGATGCTTGTTCGCTTCTGTTCTATCTTTTAGATAGTTTTACTTACTGTACATGATCATGAGATTGAGGGTTATGCATCCTAGATTGGGTTTTTGGCCTTATGGATACTTGATCCCTGAGTTAAGTGGGTCAAAAGTTTTGAAAATCTATCAACGAGGCCCACCTACTTCCAACATTTTCTTCATCAAGGATCTCCAAGCTTTTCTTTTTCTTGTCCATCAATGGCTTCAAGTAAGTTTTCTTCCTCCACAAGAAACTCCATTGTAAAAGCAGCTTCTTTCTTTTTTTTCTCTCTTTTTCTTCTTCTTTTCCTTTTTTTCTTTTCTTTGTTTTTTTTTTTGTGCTTCTTTTTTTTTTCCACGATTGTCATCCCCTTTCTTTTTTTTGCCTTTTTTTTCTTTTTTTTTACCGTGTTTCTCCTCTTTTTTTTCATTTCCACAGTTTTTTTTCTCTTTTTTTTTCTTCCACCGTGTTTGTTTGTTTTTTTTTCACGGTTTTTGTTCTCTTTTTTTTTGTTTTTTTTTTCACACGCTGATTTTCCCCTTTTTTTCCGTTTTTTTTTTCAGCATTTTTTTTTTGTTTTTTCTTTTCTGTTTTTCCTTGGCTGTACAAACAGGTCCGTATGGACCTGGCCGTACTTGCCACGTGGCAGTGGGCCACGGCCTGTGGGCCAAATTTTTTTTTTTTTGCTGAGATTTCTTTCTCTTTCTTTTTCCTTTTCTTTCCTTCTTTGTTTGCTCACCATGATAATGGGGTTATGTAATTTCAATATGTTCATGCATTTTTTTTTGTTTGATGCATCTAGATAGAAGGCTAGAGTCTCTAGGTCAAGCCAACATGATTTTTGACTTGGACAAAGTTTGATTGGTTTTGACCAAATTGGGTTGGAATTGGTCAAACTTTGGTCAAGGTTTTTCTAGCATCTAATGCATGATGATGTTCTTTGATGCATGATTTTTGGTAAATGGACTTGGAAGCATTGTGATGCATACCTGAAAATCTTTTGCAAATATTGGGATTTTGAGCTCACAGCGATGTTAAGCTCTTTCTCGGTCTTGTTGGATTTTTGAGGAACTTTGCAATATTTGGATTTTGGAGCTCGTAGCAATATTGAGCTCTTTTCCAAATTTTGCGGAAATTTGATGAGATTGGCTCGTTCTCGTAGCAATGTTGAGTTCGAACCTTCTTTGAGAATTTTCAACTGACTATGAGCTCGCAGTGATGTTGAGCTCATCTTCAGGCTTCTTGTTTTTATTTCGGAGTATTTTCCTTTTCTTCGGAATTGCCCCGGAATCATGTCAAAATTTCGCTAGAATTTTTTTTTAGCAAAATTCTGTCATTTTGATGATGATTGATCTTTGCTTTTCCTTCCTTTGTAGGTAGTTCTTCCAGAACGAACAAAGGTAAAGGTCCTGTTACTGACGCACCTCGTCGGTCTGCCAGATCTTCCAATGCGGCCGTTCAGCAGGCTTGGGAGAAGGTCCAGTTTGTTGAGAAGAACTGGGAAGAGTGCGATTCCCTCAATCGTGATGAGATGAGACAGCGATTGATCGCTCTCAAAGATGAGGAATTCTACAAGATCATGGTAAGCAGCCGTCCTTGGGTTATGGGCGATCAGAGCATTGTGCCCAAGCCTACCTTCTTCTTTGGTGATGCAGTCCCCGACGACTTGACATACCAAAGGAGATTTTTAAGTTCTCTTACACAGTAGATGGTGAGGAGAGAACTATTTCCACCCGGTCGACTTTTGATCGGACCATCTCGATCATGAGCCTTTCTCTTACATGCCCTAAGAGGGAAGATCCTCCGAGCTGGGTGAAGAGGACCAATGTGATCAAGACCGGGGTTTTTGTTGGCGGCCCTTCTGGTTTTGCAGAGAAGTTGCTTTGTCCGTATGGACATGTTGATGCCAGCCAGGGGCTACCAAGGTTCTGATCATCCATCGGTCGATTTGAGACCGGTGGGCCTTGGCATTTTTCGAGGTGATGGCAGCAATTGGGTGAAGCCTTTTCGACTTCGTGGCCGTTTCAGTGCTGACTCGAGCCGGGAATCATAGACTGATCACACCTTGAAGATTGGCGAGGCCATTCTGTGGGAGACCGAGAATTTTGATGCGGTTCGCGCTTTTCGGCAAACCGTCGTTTTCTCCGATGAGGCTTTCATGGCAACGCTGGAGTCATTCCTTCCACAAACCAACACCTTCATTGTGACGAATGGTGAGATTGGTTTTTCCTTGAAGGAACTGAGCGCCATCACCGGATTGCCTATCCTCGGCAAACTCTATAAGGAGTTTATGCCTATTGACAGCGGCCTTGAGGAGCAGTGTGAGGAGTTCAGGCTTGTATACTTTCAGCTCGTCGCCTTCTATGATTTTTTGAAGAAGAATGAGGGCTCGAAAGTTAGATGCAGCAGTTGGAAGGGTTTCAGCTCCAACTTTTTTGACAGCGGGGATTCTTCTGATGGCATGGCCTAGGATGCTAGTGAAAGTGCAGGCTAGGGCCAATGACTAAGTCCTAGGGGGGGTGAATAGGACTAAGGGTATACAATTTCCATTTTTAATTTTCTAACCTTGATTTTAATCAAAACAGAATAAAGAACAAGACAAGCATAGCATGAATGTAACTAAAACAGAAATTATAGATCAAGCCATAGAGAAATGGACACAGAGATTTATAGTGGTTCGGTCACACAGACCTACATCCACTCTCAAGGGTCACACAGACCCTCGATTCCACTATCATGAATCAAACTACACAAGTTCTGATTCTACCTCATTTTTGATATAGAGGTTCAATCACACAGATCTACTCCTCCTTACAAATAGTAGAGTAGTTCAGTCACACAGACCTAAACTCCTACTACATTATACATATATTGAAGAAAGTTGAAGAAGGGTGAACACTTGCCTTGATGATGGTTGAAGTGTTCTATGGAGCTTTGACCGCAGTTGAAGCTTGCACCTCTTGTTGACCTCTTGGTGTTGAGAATACTGCCTCCAATGTGTTGCACAACCAAGGTTAAGAGGATTTGGTTTCTAGGGTTACACAAATGAGTCTCTCATGGTGTAAACTATCCTAGAGGATGCACTCCCTAACAGGACACTCATTAAAGAGCTAATGGAGCTCTAGGGTTTACCTAAATCAAACACATGAGTGTTTTGGAAGGGATTTGGGAGCCCACAATGGATAGGAAGAAGGTAGCAAGCAAGGCTTTTCCCTAAGGTCCTTGAAGTGCACAGAAAACGAGGCTACAGATTTATAGAAAAATCCCAACGGATACACTTTACGGTTAGCCTCGTAAACTGGCGGCTAGCCCCTTTGAAATGCACTGAAGCAACGGATATATTTTTGAATACGGTCAGCTCACGGTTAGCCGTAAGAGACCTTGGCGGTTAGCCGTGACCTGACCGTAGAGGTTACCGAAAAAAGGTCTGCAAAAAGTTGCTATCTGGAAAGCAAACAGTAATACCTACGGTTGCTTGCAGGTAGCCGTAAGACTGTTGGCGGTTAGCCGAAAGGTAACCGTAGGGGTAATTGAAAGTCCTGAAAGATGAAAAGTTTGCTTTCTGGAAAGGTGACCGTAGAATTTACGGTTACCTGGCGGTTAGCCGCAAAGGGACTCTGTGGTTAACCGCAAGGCAATCGCGGGGCTGACCGAAAAGAAACAGCTTTCTGGAAAAGGAACCACGGATTTACGATTACCTGGCGGTTAGCCGTAATGTGCAAGGGGGCTAGCCACAAGGTGACCGTAAGGTCACCGAAACCCTGATATCCAGGATAGGATTTAGCTGATGAAGGACAGGGTTTTTCCAAGGGATCTATAGGTTGGTCCTGGTTTGAACTACCTGAAAGGGATGGTGTACACACACATGGAGTTCTTCCTTGATGAATCCAGGCCTGCCAAGACTTGATCTTTTGTCTTCAAATTTGATCTTCCTTGAGAAACTCCGAAAGGCAGGGACTTGGACTTATTGACACGGAATTGACAATACAACACAAGTGCTCATTGGAATGTGGCACTAACAGCTAGGGTTAAAGCATCAAGTTTGAAGAAGATCGCTGCTATGCGAGAAGATTTGAGGAAGTTCTTCACAAGCTCAGATGCCATTTGTCCTGACATTGCACTGCGGAGAGATCTAGCGATTTACCTCACTTATTGGCTGGGTGAGGCTGTTTTTGCTGGAGGAGATGGAACGCACATCAGGCCGCATTGTATTTTTTCGGCTTGTCAGATGGCGTTCGGAGAGTGGCTGGCTTTGGTACCTACTCTTTACTCCTATTTGTGCACCGAACTACAGGCTACTGCTTTCCTGGTTCGGCTTGGGCTCCCTATGAACAGGGTATTTTCTGCCCACATCTTCTATTCGTGGTATGTATACCACTGTCCTAGCTTCCATCGTTTGGGAGTTGCTTAGGATGAAGATCCCTTTATGATTCATTTGGCTAGAGGGACAGCCGTTTCCGAATCGCTTTTGTCTGCTCGTTTGAGGATCCGACGATTTAGGGACGTCGAGATTGGGCAGTCTTCAGTGAAGCTTTCTCCGGGTTTGCGGAAGAAGGCTTTCGACTTTGGTGTCTCTCGTGATTCGACCAGGGCAGGGTCGGGGAGACATTATGCGTTGACAAATGCGGAGAAGAGATTGCTTTTCAACATATGGGTTGGTACGATGGTGTACCGCAGACATCTTTTCGTCGATATCCAGTCGTATGTCCCTTCTCGTTTTGCATTGCAGCTTGGCTTCTCTCAAGGCATTGTTGGAGCGCCTTCGAGCATGGTGAAGTGTTTTGGAGGTCTGCAGTCGGCTCTTTCTTTGATGATTTTTGACTGTTGAGATCTTTGATCACCATTTCAGCTTCCATGGAAGCTTCGAGAAGTTCTCCCAGGTTCTTCGATTTGTTGCTGATGATCATGGAGCGAATCCTTGCTCTCATATTGTTACGGCAGATGTCAACTAGCAACGCTTGTGGCAGTACATCTGAGCATTTGTACGCCATTGCCTTCCACTTGTGAATAAAGTCGTATGTTGACTCATTCTCTCCCTGTTTTAGGCTGCAGAGCTGAGCCATAGTAACATGATGGTCTTCACCTTGGAAGTGGGTCAGGAAGCTGATGGAACGCGCTCCGAATGCCGTGGGTGCTACCGGGGTCGGCGGACGTGGGAGTCCGTCGGGTCCGGCCCTTTCGCGCCCGGGGGGCATGAAGCGTGCATCAACATTTCTTTTGTGTGGGTGTGCCAGATTTTCTATTTTACTTGGAATTGCAAGTGGTAATCCGGAGATCAACCTTCGCAAGTAAAAAGGAAATCAACTTCTTTCAAGTTTTCCATTGCACAAATATTTAAGAAAAGAGACATTTTCTTGGTTTGCCGTGAAAGGCGATTTTGTTTGGCATTTATAGCCGATTTTGGCGTTTATAGCCGATTTACAATTCTCATCAATAATGAAAGACAAGAGTTGTGATTTTTGTCTCTTTTAGAAAAATACAAACTACAATGAAAAGCAAGAAAAGGAGGATCTAACTTCTCAGGAGATTGTGGGGGACTCGTTCAGATTGACGGTCGCAAGCCATGTATGGGCTTCGCCATCATCCATACAAATGAGAACAGAGGATGCTCTTGATTCGCTTGGCTTGGCTATAACCTCAGGTTTTTAGAGGACAAAGACCAAGAGGAGGTCCTATGTCCGATAAAAGGCTAAGTAGACGGGCTGAAAAGCCACGTCTAAGCCATTGGAGGCAGCAGGAGAAGGCAAGGACCTTGGTGGGGGGGGGGGGGGGGGTACCCCCCAAGGGACTTTTGTCACCTTGTAGTGGTGGCCGGTGCAGAACTTTAGCAGAGTTTTCTCTCTTTTTCTTTCTCTCAGATTTCTGGATCTGTGGTGCTTTGGAGGTGATCTACGATTGATCGATCCGGATTTCAATGGAATGCTCTCCTATTTATAGGCTTTTGGTAGCCATTTAGGAGAGTTTATGGGCTTTAATGGCTTTAATGGGAGGAGTTACAAGATTTATTTCTTGATTTTGTAACTCCTTTTTCCTTGAATCTGATTGGCCGATGGAGATTAAGGGCTTTTAATCACCTTAATTACCATAATGGGAGGAGTTTCATGGGTTAAATGCCATGAATCAATTGACTTGTAACTCCCAAATGCTTGCTTCTGATTGGGCCGTCCAAAGAAATGAATTAATGACTGCAATAAAGCTAGTCAATTAACCACATTAATTGGTCGCCGAGCAGTCGAAGAGTCGCGGGCCGTGCCGTGTCTTCTGGAATTCTTCTGGCGATGATCATCGATGGATCTTCATGCTGATCGACATCGGATGAGCATGTAACTTCAGACAGTGATAGCTAAAAGCGGGCCGGTGACATCTGTCCTGTCGATTTTTCAATCGATTGGGCGGAAAGTACACTTTTTTGGTCGACCGGTTGGTGATCAATGTTGATTTTGATACTTTTGGAGGTTGACCCGTGATTTTGACGGATGTCGGAGGACATGAGTCAATTTCAAGCACTAAAAATCACATTTTCAGGAAACCACAGGGGCCAAAGTGCGCGAAACGCGAAAGAGGACGGAAAAACGGGTCACCGGCGAAAAATCCGGTGACCCGAACTTCCATGGTCGCCGGCGACCATGGGCCGGCGACCATGGGCCAGGGTCGCCGGCGACCCTGGGCCATGGTCGCGGGCTGCGACCCTGGGGGTTTTTCCCCTGTTTTTGGTCCGTTTTGTGGTCTTTTTCGTCGCCGTTTTCTTCTGTATTTTTCCTGACATTTCTTCTCATTTATTGGCTTGATTTCCCTGTAGAAAACCTGATGAGAATCCTTGCATTTTTAGAGTGCAAAGTTTCCAATTTTCATGGAAAGCCGAAGACTTTGTCGCGTAGAGCTGCTGATTTTCCGCCAGAAGCTGAAATTTGGTCAAACGATGTCGGAATGACCTGAAATTTGAGGTGAAGCCTCTTGAACAATAAATAAGACCAACCATAGGCTTTTGTTTGAGTTTTGGAGCCGTTTGGGGTCCCATCGATGCTTCACTTAATTTTGCTGCGGGGAAAATGCCGAGCTTTGATATGTGGCCAAACGATGTCCGATTGACTTGAAATTTGACGGGGAGCCTATTGGAGTCATTTTGAGACGTTCCATGGGCTCCGTTTTGGATGTCATGGTCCCGGGTTGCTCCGCCGCCGGTAGGCTTGATTTTCTCTTGGAGCATCGAAACCTGGTCAAACGTTGTCGGAATGACCTGAAATTTGACGTGCAGCCTTTTGGAAGCATGTTGAAGCCACTCATGCACTTGGTTTGATGAGCGAAGGCTTCGGTGGTTCCCGCCGCCGGGAGGCTTGATTTTGCTGCTCGAGCATTGATGGAGGGTCAAACGTTGTCGGTTTGACTTGAAATTTGGCATGGAGCCCTTTTGAGACATGCTGGAGTCATCCGTAGGCTCTGATCGAAGTTTTGACGTCTCCGATGATGTCGCCGCCGGGAGCGCCATTTTAGCTGTCGGAGAAGCGAAGTTAGGCCAAATGATTCTGAAATGGCCCGAAACTTCATGTGTACTCTTCTCTTGGCTATCTTGAAGGATCTTGCAGTTTTTGTTTGATTCTGACAAGATTTGATTTTTTGGAGAAATTGCATTGTCTATTTATGGCAGGTTGCGACTTCATGCAGCTTTCTTGATGTTGAAGAGGCAAAGTGACATTTTTGGTGTCAACAAATGCCCCCTCGAGGTACAGCGACGAGTTGCTTGACTTTTGTAGTCGATGTGCCTCGAAGAGATTTTTGAAGGAGAGCTTGTGTCTTGACCAAGAGTCTTTGAGCAATCTTTCCTTTGGTAGAGTAGCCTTTGGGCTTCCAGGGGAATTTTATGGTAAATGAAAGGAATCAAGTACCATCTCGAGGCAAAGTTTTGAAGATGACATCAGGGATGTGGATTTGGGCTTTTGTTTTTGACCTTGTGACCTAACAAGCTGTATGTGCAGGTTAGGGGGGTCGGGTTTTGGTTTTGACCTTGTGACCCAACAAGCTGTATGTGGCAAGTTGGGGGATCATGATTTGGTTTTTGGTTTTGGTCTTGTGACCTAACAAGCTGTATGTGGCAAGTTAGGGGACCAGGATTTGGTTTTTGGTCACTCTTTGGGACTGTGTGGGTCCATTGGAGTGGTTTGGATTTTTTTTTGTGGAATGTCAATTTCAAGATTTTGGCTCAATTTGGTTTATGAGACTGGATGGTTTGATTTTTGGAAGCTCATGGGGCTTGGAATTTTTTTTGTATGGTTCAATCAACTCAAAAGAGGCATGGAACCATTTTTTGTATGCTCTTGGTAAGAGGGATTTTTTTTTCTGACTAAGAGCCCATTTTTTTTTTTTTTTTAAAGTGCCTAGGTGGTCAAACCTGGCTCATATGGGCTAGCCCATGGGACCTTAAGCTTTTTAGGATGGCTTAGATCTCATGTGGGGCCATTTTTGTAAAGAATATCTAAAGATATCTCATTTGGATAGAGAATATCTAAAAATATCTTTATGGGAGAGAATCTCTCATATTCCCTTAATTTGGGAGAGAATATCTCAAGGTATCTTTCTTTTTGGGAAAGAATCTCCAATCTCCTATTTTGTTGGAGAGAATCTCTCATTGATTGATTTTGGGAGAAAATCTCTCAAAGACATCTTTCTTTTTGGGAAAGAATCTTTCTAATTCCTTCTCTTTTGGTAAGGTTACTAATTAGTAACACTTACCTTTCTTCTTTGTTTCCTTCTTTGATTTGCTCTCTCCTATTAAAGCAAAGGAAGGTAGGATCTCTTGCTCTTATTGCTTTCTTTTGCAACAATCTCAAGAGAGCTCCAAGACCAAGAGTTCTTCTTCTTCAAGGATCTTCAAGCTTTTTCCTTCTTCTTCTCCATCAATGGCTTCAAGTAAGTTTTCTCTCTTTTTCTTTCAAGAAAACTCCATGTAGAGAATAGGATGGAAAAAAAAGTGTCTCTTCTCTTTTTTTTTTTCTTTTTTTCTTTTCTTTCTATTCTTCTTCTCTTTTTTTTTTCTTTTCCACGTGATTTCTTTTTTTTTTTTTTCACGTGTGTCTCTTTTCTCTTTTTTTTTTTTTTTTTTTTTTTTTTTGTGGGCCGTACGGACAGATCCGTACGGATCTGGTCCGTACGGCCACGTGGCCTGTGGGCCACGGCCTGATGGGCCTGATATGTTTTTTTTTTTTTTTTCTTTTCTTTCTCCTTTTTTTTTTTGAGAAAGATAATGCGTTTTTTATGCAAATCTAGATGTTCATGCATGTACTTTTTGTAGATTGAGCATGATAGCATACCTGAAAATCTTTGCAAATTTTGGAATTTGGAGCTCGCAGCGATGTTGAGCCCTTCTTGATTTTGCGGAGATTTTGAGGTTTCGAAAGTTTGGAGTTTCGAAGCTCGCAGCGATGTTGAGCCCATCTTCAAAACTTTCTATTTCTTTCGGGGTATTTCCCTTTTCTTCGGAATTGCCCCGGAACCATGCCAAAATTTCGCCAGATTTGCTTTTAGTGAAATTCTGTCATTTTGATGGTGACCTTTTTCTTTTCCAACCTTTGCAGGTGGTTCCTCCAGAACGAACAAGGGTAAAGAGCCTGCTACAAGCGTACCTCGTCGATCCGCCAGATCTTCTAATGTGGCCGTTCAGCAGGCCTGGGAGAAGGTCCAGTTTGTTGAGAAGAACTTGGAAGAGTGCGATTCCCTCAATCGCGATGAGATGAGACAGCGATTGGTCGCTCTCAAGAATGAGGAATTCTATAAGATCATGGTAAGCAACCGTCCTTGGGTTATGGACGATCTGAGGGTTTTACCCAAGCCTACCTTCTTCTTTGGAGATGCAGTCCCTGACGACTTGACATACCAAAGGAGATGTTTTCAGTTCTCTTACACAGCAGATGGTGAGGAGAGAACTATTTCTACCCGGTCGTCTTTTGATCGGACCATCTCAATCCTGAGCCTTTCTTCCATGTGCCCTAAGAGGGAAGATCCTCCGAGCTGGGTGAAGAGGACCAGTGTGATCAAGACCAGGGTTTTTGTTGGCGGTCCCTCCGGATATGCGGAGAAGTCGCCTGCCCAAATGGACACGTTGATGCCAGCCAGCGGCAATCAGGGCTCTGATTATCCGTCGGTCGATTTGGGACCGGTGGGCCTTGGCGTTTTCAGCGGTGACGGCAGCAATTGGGTGAAGCCTTTTCGACTTCGTGGCCGTTTCAATGTTGACTCCGATTGGAAGTCGTGGACTGATCGCGTCCTGCTGATTGGTGGCACCATTTTGAAGGAAGCCGGGATTTTTGACGCGGTCCGTGCTTTTAGGGAGACCGTGGCTTTTTCCGACGAGGCCTTCATGGCCATGTTGGAATCATTTCTCCCACAAACCAATACCTTCGTTGTAACGAATGGTGAGATTGGTTTTTCCTTGAAGGAGTTGAGCGCCATCACCGGATTGCCCATCCTTGGCAAACTCTACGAGGAGTTCATGCCGATTGACAGCGTCCTTGAGGAGCAGTCAGAGGAGTTCAGGCTCCTATACTTTCAGCTCGTCACCTTCTATGATTTTTTGAAGGAGGGTTCGAAAGTCAGGTCCAGCAGTTGGAAGAGTTATGGCTCTTCATTCTTCAACTTCTTTGACAGCAAAGAGTCTTCTAATAGCATGACCCGGGAAGACAGGAAGAAGACTTCGGCCATGCAGGAAGAGTTGAAGGGTTTCTTCGCGAGCACAGATGCCATTTGTTCTGACATTGCACTGCGGAGAGATCTTGCTTTTTACCTCACTTATTGGCTAGGTGAGGCTGTGTTTGCTGGTGGAGATGGGACGCACATCAGGCCGCATTGTATTTTTCCAGCTTGTCAGATGGCGTTTGGAGAGCGGCTTGCTTTGGTACCTGCTCTTTACTCCTACTTGTGTACCGAACTGCAGGCTGCTGCTTTTTTGGTTCGGCTTGGGCTCCCTATGAATAGGGTATTTTCAGCCCATATCTTTTATTCATGGTTTGTATACCACTGTCCTGGCTTCCACCAGCTGGGTGCTGCACAGGATGATGATCCTCTGATGATCGATTGGCTAAGGGAAAAGCCGTATCCGAATCACTTTTGTTTGCCCGCATGAGGATCCGACGGTTCAGGGTCGTCGAGATGGGGCAGTCTTCAGTGAAGCTTTCTCCGGAGTTGCGGAAGAAGGCTTTTGATTTTGGTGCCTCCCAAGACTCTACCAGAGTAGGGTCGGGAAGGCATTACCCTTTGACCAATGCAGAGAAGGAGTGGCTTTTCAGCATACGAGTCGGCACGATGGTGTACCGCAGACATCTTTTCGTCGACATCCAGCCGTATGTACCTTCTCGCTTTGCGCTTCAGTTGGGCTTCTCTCAAGGCGTTGTTGGAGCGCCTTCGAGTATGGTGAAGCTTTTTGGGGGTTTGCAGGATGGTAGAAATGCATGGGCTTTTTATAGTGCTGAAGACACTACTGCCACGATCTCTTATCATGAGCTGTCGACTTTCCGAACTGCCAGCTTCACGAAGTGGTTCGCGGAGAGCTTTTTGGCATATCGGGGGCTTTCCAAGAAGGAGCTTGATGTAAAGCTGTCTTCGGGGAAAGGTACTGGAAAGTCGGATGGCGTCCGGCGAGAGGAAGTTTGGGCCTTCCTTTCTGGAGAGAAGCACAAGATAGGCTTTCTCGGTGACCAGGGCGTCATTGGTTCTGAAGCTGTTCGGGAAGTACCTGATGAGGCTTTGGAGCAGCTAGAACAGGAGGAAGCTGAGCTCGACGCTTGGATGCAAGCGGCACAGAGGCGAGCTTCCGCGGAGTCTACTGGCGAGAGCAGACCATCCAGTGAGGAGCCAGGTGAGAAACCTGACTCTGATAATGGGGTGGGTTCTTCTAGGAAGCGAACCCGTAAAGGTAAGAAGAGGAGGAGTTATCATCACAGCGAGGGGCCACATGAGGACTCTCCTGACATGGAAATCCCTCTTACCATCAACGAGGAGGTGCCAGAGGCTGTCGACGAGCCTCCAGAGAAGAGGAGTCGTGGGGAAGAGACCATTGGTGAAGGTATGATTCTTCCTTTTTCTTTTTCTACTTCTTTCATGGGGCTTTCCATGTTCTGATTTGTTTTCTCACCCTGCTGCTGCTTTTTTTTTTTTTAGCAGAGGATGAAGACTTGCCAATGCCTGAGGTTCCGACCGATGAGGCGGTGATGGAGCCGGTCATGGCATCTGAAGAAGAACCGAGGGACTCTGGAATGATTCCAGAATCTCCAATTGGTATAACTTCTTTCGCTTTCTCTTTTTTTTTTTTTTTTGCCTGCGACTTGATTTGCTAACATTTCTCTTGTCAGCTGACTTGCCACAGGATTCCGATGACTTTGAACCATCAATGGACGCAAATGTTGATGATGCTTCCGATGAGTTCGTGGAGGAAGAGAGTGTTCCGCCAGTCGTCGAAGAAGGTACTTTGTAGTGATGACCCTGATGATTTTTTTTAACAGGATCATTTTCATACCTTTTTGTGTTTCATTTGCAGGTTTTGAAGTGACAGAAGAGAGTCCATCGCTTCCTTCAGAACCAGAGCAAGGGATGCCAGAGGTCGATCCGGAGGTAGAGACTCCTACAACCAGTTCTGACGCGATAGAGAAGATACCTCGTGCTGAGATTCCTTCTCCAGTGGCTCCAAGTGGAAAGAGTTCTTTTGTTACTCTTCCAATGGGACATGACATGAGCAGCCGATCAGCGGAGAAGGGTGAATCTTCATCCAGTTCGTCTCTTCAATTTGCGAAGAAGGTGCTGGCTCGGGTTTTGAGCTCTTGGGTCAAGACTCTCCTTTCTGGACACTTGGAGGCAGGATTTGGCATGATCCCACATGTACAGGAGATTCTCACTGATACCGAAGAGGTTGGTCTGGATGTCACAGGTGCCAGGGCGATCGTTGGTAGGATCATTGCACTGGGTGACAAGTGGTTTGAGACCATGGATTTCCCTGACGACCAATTCTTCAAGGAGATGTTCTTGGACCCTGCTGATAAGGCTAAGTCCGACCTGAATGAGGCTACACAGAGCAGGAAGCAGGTAGTCCGAGAGAAGAATAAGGAAGAGTTAGTCATCCTTGGATTAAAGCGCGACCTTGACATCCTTGATGGAGAGGTCGAAATGGCCAGGAAGCATCTCGAGCATTTGAAGGCACAAGGTGATGCTAAGTGGACTGCTATAACAGAGGCTCGTGACAGGGAGACTACTCTGATTCGCAGGGTTGCAGATGCCGGTCAAGTTCTAGAGAGGAGGACTCTAGAAAACGAAAAATGACAAACTGCTGGGGAAGAGCTTCCCGGTGTTAAAGAAGGGTTACGGCATTCGCCAGCATCTCATGGCAAGTTCCTGAAGAAGCGTGCCTTGGAAACTCTGACGGCTAATGCCAAAAGTTTGCTTGAGGAGCTGAAGCTTTGGCTGGAGACCATTTTTGGCTGAGCTCCTGATTTTTTGTAGCAGAAACTATTCTTCTTATTTATTTTTTTTTTTGGTACCACATGTATTTTTTGGTACTTCTTTTTTTGTAGTGCTTGTGAACACTTTCTTTTTTTTTTTTTTGGTACCACATGTATTTTTTTGGTACTTTTCTTTTTTTTGTAGTGCTTGTGAACACTTTCCTTTTTTTTTGCTTTGGTACCACATGTATTTTTTTGGTACCTTTTTTTTTTTTTTTTTGTTCCCTACGCTCACTCAAATCTTTTTGTGATGAAAGCAATTGCTAAATGGGATTTGATCAAAAGCTTTGTCATTTTGTGAAAATCTTTTGTCAAATAATTGTTTTGGCATGGGAGCCTGATTTTGGTTGTGGCGTGAAAGCCGATTTTGAGATGGCATGGAAGCCGAAATTTTATGGCGTAAAAGCCAAAATTTGGGTTGGCATGGAAGCCGAAATTTTATGGCGTAAAAGCCAAAATTTGGGTTGGCACGGAAACCGGATTTTTGTGGCATTTACAGCCAGTTTGGTGGCATTGATAGCCAATTTGTGGCATTGATAGCCGGTTTGGTGGCATTGATAGCCAATTTGTGGCATTTATAGCCGGTTTGGTGGCATTGATAGCCAATTTGTGGCATTTATAGCCGGTTTTGACATGAGAGTCAGGTTTTTTTTTTGTGTGGCATTTGTAGCCGAGTTTTTTGAAAACCAAGTTTTGTTTTGTTGGCATGAAAGCCGATTTTTTGTGGCATTGATAGCCGGTTTGTGGCATTTATGGCCGGTTTTGGCGTTTATAGCCGAGTTTTGGCGTTTATAGCCAGATTTTGGCGTTTATAGCCGAGTTTTGGTTTTCAAAATGCAGGTATCGACCAAATGTCGCCTCCCCGCTGAATGGTCTTGCAAGTACCGATGGAATGTCGCTTCCTTGCTCATTCGGTTTTGCGAGTATTGATGGAATGTCACTTCCTCGCGGGTTAGGTTTTGCAAGTATCGATGGAATGTCGCTTCCTCGCGAATTGGGGTGCAAATATCGACTAAGCGTCGCTTCCCTGCTTTTCCCAAAACTTTTGGTTTTGCGGGTACTGACTTGATGTCGTTTCTCCGCGATTTTTGAAATTTGAGGTTTTCTCGAACCATTTGTAATTTTGGTTGTGGATAGCAACTGGTATGTTGCATCTCCACGATCTTTGAAATTGGGTTGTGGATATCGACTGGTTTGTTGTTTCTCCATGATTTTTGAAATTTGGTTTGTGGATATCAACTGAAATGTTGCTTCTCCACGATTTTTGAAATTTGGGTTGTGGATATCAACTGAAATGTTGCGTCTCCACGATTTTTAGAGGTATTGGAAGTATCGAATGGGGTTCGCATCCTTCCGATTTTTGAGTTTTGCGAGTATCGACTAAGTGTCACTTCCCCGCGGTTTTTTTGAAAAACCATTTTTTTTGTTTAAAGACACGAGGGTCGTAAATTTTGACCTAAAACCATTTGGCGGTAAAAGGTAAGGTGGACTAGGGTGGAAATCCCTGAATCCGGATTTTTGTTTCAAACCATGAATTTTGGTTCAAGGATCGAAAGTTTTGGTCAAGTCAGGGAGAGGCTCCTAAACTTGGATTTTTTTTTTGTTTTTGAACAATGAAACGATAAAAGTAAGCATTGTTTTTTAATCTCTAGAAATTTTGACATTTGATATGAAAATTCTAAAGAGAGTGGGTTTGACGAGCGAGTACCTGAGAACAGGTTTTGGCCATACAGGCATTGCTCTTACCCAGTTGGGTAAGTCTTCAAGGGTAGTACCGCTTCAAGAACTTGCCGTTGATAGGTAGCATACATCTGTCGCCTTCCATGTTTAGGAGGGCATATGCGCCGTTGGAGAAGACTTTGTCGATGACGTAGGGTCCCTCCCATTTTGGTTCAAATTTGCCTTTGGATTTGTGTGCGAAGACCATTGGTCTTTTTACCGCAAGAACCAAGTCACCCTTTTTGTAGGCGCGTTGCCGGACCCTTTTGTCAAAAGATCCTGCCATGCGTGCTTGGTAAAGTTCAATGCTTTGTCGAGCTTCGAGCCGTCTCTCGTCGAGATTGTCCAGCTCATGGAGTCGCAATTTGACATTGCTTTCTTGAGTCATGTCATTTTGTAGAGATACCCTCAGAGAAGGAATTTGTACCTCTAGGGGCACGACAGCTTCGCATCCATAGACCAAGGAGAATGGTGTGCTATGGGTTGGTCCTCGAACGGTGGTTCGATAGGCCCACAAAGCTTCAAACAGTTTATCGCTCCTGTCTCTTTTGTGACTAGAGACCATTTTCTTGAGGATTTTGCAGAGTGTCTTGTTGAAGGCTTCTGCTAATCCGTTTGCTGCCGGATTGTATGGAGTCGAAGGACAGCTTTGAATTTTGTATTTGTCGAAGAACCTGTAGAATCGATGATCCCGGAATTGTGGTCCGTTATCATGGACGAATCTTTTAGGTATGCCGAAACGACAAATGATGTTGGTGCGTAGGAATTGAAGGACTGATAATGTCTTCATTTCGTTGAACGCAAATGCTTCTGACCACTTGGAAAAATAATCCGTTGCGGCGAAGATGAAGCGATGACCTTTGCTTGAAGGGGGAGAGATAGGACCTATGATGTCCATTCCCCATGCTTCAAAAGGCCATGAGATTGCTATAGGATGCAGCCATTCTGGAGGCATGTGAATGTAGTCTCCGTGAACTTGGCATAGCTGGCAACGTTTGGCAAATTGCATTGCGTCGGGTACCATGGTAGGCCAGTAGTAACCCAACCTTTTGATTTGGTCGTAGAGCTTGGGACCAGCCTGATGAGCTCCACAAAGACCAGCGTGAACTTCTTTGAGTGTTTCTTCGGCCTCTTGTTGTGATAAGCAGCGTAGAAGTACTCTGTTGAAGGATTTCCTGTAGAGGATTTTTGAAGGAATATCCAAATGAAAGTTTGGGGCTCGCCTTTGAATGCTTACCCATTCTTTTGGATCTTCAGGTAGGATTCCGAACATAGTGTAATCAATGAACGGATCCCTCCAGTCGCCGATTGAAGGTTGAAGGATAGAGATCCGACTTCCAACCACTCGGTGGCATTCAACAACTGCTTAGTGTGTGTTAAGAGGAGGGAGGATCCTTCTCTCACACACTGTAATTTGCATGCTTTCCCCTTCCTGGATCGCCATTGATGCGGCAAGTCCGGCCAGGGCATCTGCACGGATGTTTTCACCTCTACGAATGTGGGTGATGTGACAGATGTCAAACTTTTGCAGAAGCGATTGCGCCTTGTTGTAATAAGGCAGCAGATCAGGCTTCCTGACTTCATATATCTGATTCATCTGGTTGACGATCAGTTGAGAGTCTCCAAAGACTTCCAGCATAGTGATACCGGATTCGATGGCGAGTTCCAATCCTAGGATCAGAGCTTGGTATTCAGCTGCATTGTTTGTGCATGGTTCCAGTAGCGAGAAAGCGTGTGGAATCATGTATTTGTCAGGGCTAACAAAGAGGATGCCAACTCCTGAGATCAGCTTTCTTTTTTCATTTGTCCTGGTTGCACCGTCAAAGTATATGTCCCAGGAGGCATTTGGTGAGGAAGTCTCCACGTTGTAGACAGGTTCGTCTGGGAGATCATCTCTGAGTGGAGAATCTTTAGGCAATGGATGCTCTGCGAGAAAGTCTGCTAGAGCTTGGCCTTTGATTGCTTTTTGTGGCACATACCTAATATCAAATTGTGATTGAAGGATGGACCATTTTGCCAGTCGGGCATTGAGAGAACCAGCCTTCGTGACAAGGACCTTCAAGAGGTTGATCCTCGAGACCAGGTAGACTGTGTTGGAAAGCAAGTAGTGACGTAGCTTTTGTACGGCGAACATCACTGCAAGGCATTCCTTTTCGACTGGAGAGTAGCGATGCTTTGCACCTACTAGCATGCGGCTGAGGTAGTATAGAGCAGCTTTCTTTCCCTCATCATTTTCTTGTGCAAGCAGAGCGCCTACAGAATGATCAAGAGCTCTTGTGTACAAGATGAATGGTTTTCCAGTGGCAGGGGCAGCTAACACTGGAGGTTTGGTCAGGTATGACTTGATATCTTGAAATGCGGCTTCACAGTCGGCATCCCAGACAAAGTCTACACCCTTTTTCATCAATCGAGAGAATGGACGGCATTTCCCTGAAAGATTGGAGATGAACCGTCTGATGTAGGCCAATCTCCCTTGGAGCCCTTTTAATTCTCTCAAGGTTCTTGGAGAGGGCATTTCTAGAATAGCTTTGACTTTTATGGGGTCAAGTTCTATTCCAGCTTTCCGAACAAGGAATCCGAGAAACTTACCCGACGAGATGCCGAAAATGCATTTTAGAGGATTCATCCGCAGTTTGTGTTTGCGGAGTCGGAGGAAGACTTCCCGAAGATCTTTGAGATGGTCTTCTTTTCTTCTGCTTTTGACGGCGAGGTCATCAACGTAACATTCAACCGTCTTGTGCTGCATATCTTGGAATATTTTCATCATAGCCCTCTGATATGTGGCACCAGCATTTTTCAGACCAAATGGCATGACGGTGTAGCAATACACGCCAAATGGAGTCCGAAATGAAGTGTGTTTTTCATCCTCGGGATGCATCTTTATCTGATTGTAACCAGAGAAGCCATCCATGAATGTCATTCGCTCGAATCCGCAGGTATTGTCAATCATCACCTCCGGTATGGGGAGCAGGAATTCATCTTTAGGGCAAGCGCCATTCAAGTCTTTATAGTCAATACAGACTCTGATCTGCCCATTTTTCTTTGTCACGGGGACAATGTTGGCCAACCATTCTGGATGTTGTTCCTCACGGATGAAGCCAACGCTTTTGAGCTTTTGAACTTCTTGTTCGATTTTATCCATCACATCTGGACGGAATCTTCTTTGGCCTTGTTTGACAGGCTTGATTTTTTCTTGAAGATTGAGTTTGTGGACTGCTACTTTGGGGTCTAAACCAGGCATTTCAGCGTAGGACCATGCAAAGCAATCAACGAACTCACGAAGAAAAGCGATATACTCGGGTAACTCATCATCCTTTATATTCTTGCTTATGAATACAGGATGTGGGTTATCTGGTGTTCCCAAGTTTATCTTTTCAACAGGATCTTCTGTTAGAAGGTTCGAAGGTGGTTTCTCCACAATATTTTCGGAGGCTTCCAACTCAACGAAACCTTCTGGGATTCCAAGGGCATCTGTAGACCGAGGGTTTGTTCCTTTCCACGGGTCTTCTTGATTGGTGATCTTCTCAAGGCTTGCTATGAGATGGTCCCAATCGCCTGTTGAAACTGGGTCGAAGTAAGGTACTTCTTTTGGAGACGAGGGCTCTTCTGGGTCAGAATAGCACAAATCTGTATTATCTGACGATTCCTCTTTATCATCAGAGAAATCGTACCAATTGGATGAGCTTCCTGGATCTCTGTCAGGTAACTCTTTAAAGAGATATCCAGGGAGATCGATGTCTTCATGGACTTGAGATGTTGAGGCTTGGTCGGTAAAACGACTTTTAAGCTTTTGTGTCAATTGTCTCAGAGGAGTGTCGGGATCAGACCCTAACCCATATGAAGACTTTTCTACATGACCGTAGAGTCTCCAATCTTCCAGCTGGCTTTTGGTCAAGGCGGGTCCCAATGGCGGGAGAATACCGCGGCTTTCTCCCAAACCGACTGGGTTCTGAGCGTCAAAGCCCATTTTCTTCATGATAGCTTGTGCCACAGGACTATATAGAGATAGTTGAGGCATACCTTCGTTTTGGAAAGGTTCAAGCAAGGAATTTGATGAAGAAGCATCCGATCTATGGAAGAAGATCGGCTTTTGCTTTGGTGATGTTGTCGGAACAACAAAGGTAGCAGACGTAGGATCTTCTACATCAGCAGGTGTCTCCGTCGGAGTGAGAGCAGGCTGAACATGCTGAGCGTGAGCTTGGCTTGACGATGCATCGTCTTCTGGCTCTGAGTCCGAGTCTGTGTCTTGCATGATAGACACGAGAGAAACAACAAATTTGCCCCCAGGCTTTTGCTTTGCCTTCTTCACTCTGGTTGTGATGACCAAAGGTTTTGAAGATTTGAGGGAGATGAGGAAGGGAGATTGACTACTCTCTTCTAATTTGCCGGAGGGTTTGTTTTCTTCCGGTGATTTTTGAGGAGCCTTGCCTTTATCTTTCTGGAGATTTTCAGCAGGGGGTGTTATTTCCTCTTCTTCTTTTTCTCCTTCATACATCCGGGAGTCTGCGAAGTGGACTTCTTTACCTTTGAAGGGTTTTCTGTCCGCAAAGACTCGATGTACCATGCCGTCGTCGCTGACGAACTTGATGCATTGATGTAGAGTTGAAAGGACAACACCGTTCTCGTGTATCCAGGGGCATCCGAGAAGGATGTTGTAGCATGAAGGGGTTTTTATTGCATACACAGTGACTTCAGAGATAAGATCACCGATCTGCAATTTGAACCTGATTTTACCGATAGGCCTTTGAGTACTCCCATCGTATCCAAAGATAGATACAGATGTGTGGCTTAGCTTGCTGGGTGGGATGCCCAACTCTTCGAGAGCCGAAGTGGAGATGAGGTTGAGTGCAGAACCTGGGTCGACCTGAACTCTGTGTATAGGCATTTCCTTGATGTACCCTGTGAAGTACAGGGGTCGGTTGTGCCTTGCTTCGCCAAGTAGGAGGTCGTCCTTTGTGAAGGCGATGGTTACACTGGCTGCTTTTTGCACCGAGAGGCATTCAATGCATGATCCCTCAGTTTTCTTTTCTCCCTTTGAGGAAGTTTCAGAGTTTTTGACCCGGTAGTCCATTTCAATTTGGAGGACTTGTGGGGCATGTTTGTCGACATCCTCATTCAGTTTTTGTAATTCTGAGATGAGATTATCACGAGTGCGTGGAGACATTCGTAATAAATCCAGGATGTGCAGCCGTGCAGGTATGTGTTTGAAGTGCTCGATCAAATCATACTTGAAAGCCTCCTTAGGGCCTGCATGTTCATTGTTTTTGCCACTGGGGGCGCTTACAACATCTTTTCCCGAAGGATTTACATAAGTAAAGGAAGATTGGTTGTAATTTTTGTGGTAGTCCCGGCCCGAGCGGGTGCCTTTACAAACTTCGAGAGCTTCTTAAGAAGGGTCTTCGCTTGGAAGATTGTCCTCAGGATCAAGAGGCTGTCGTTTCTCATTTAGTGAGGATGCGTCTGCAGCAGAATTGCCATCCTCAGTGATTGTGTTGCATGGAGCATTTTCCGGGAGCGAGTCCTGAACAGCATCCAGCAGCTTTTCTTCTCCGTTGACCCATCCATCATCCCAAGTTGGGTTTTCTTCATGATGATGAGTCGGGAAGAGCGTGAGTTCTGAAGTCACAGTCTCAGGGGACGAAGCCTGAGAGGGTGTCATCTCTGTGAAAGTCACGCGAGACAAGGTAGCCCCAGAAGATATGGTGCTAGGTGTCGCCGGTGTGTAAGTGATCTCATCAGATGATGCATCGGAAGAGCTATAATCCCGAATTATCACATTACAGGCAGCTCTTGAAGGAGACGTTGTCTGCTCGGAGTCAGACTCATCCTCAGATGTAAGAGGATCGTCTACCCAGCAATTTTCTCCATTTTCAGGAGTTGAGGGAGGAGGTACCTGGTGGGCTTCAGGGACTTCCGGCTCTGGATTGTGAGGAATCTCGTTGACGCGGTCTTGCTCTTGTTCTAGAGCGAGATGCTGCAAGATCCTCGCATATTCTTCAAGATCAGGCATGGGAGCCAAATCTTCTTCTTCGTCTGCTCTTTGTGGCTCAACATGGTTGATTTCCACTGGAGCAACGACGGGTGCTGGCTCAACAGCATTTTCTTGTACAGCCTCTTGGTCTTCCTCATCATCAGACCAGGATCCTTGTGGCTGTAAGGGGTTATACCAGATTACTGGCATAAGGTGAGTTTCAGGAACCCATTCTTCGTCGGAGAGATACTCTCATGTTTCAAGAGATTCCTCCCACTCGCCGGTGTAGTTGGGCTCGAATCTATCGTCGGTGTCGCTAGACTCGTATCCATCAATGGAGAATCCAACTACCGAGTCGCAAGAGTATGATGCCCCCTGCATAGCTTCTTTTTTGAATCGAGGTGGCATGAAATCACTGAGAGTGAAGTTTCTTACCGCCTTTGAAGTCTCTGGAAGGGACGTTTCTGTTGCCCCGAGTGAAGTGGTAGAGGAGGCCTCTGCCTTTTCATTGTGTTTTGGCTGGGTCTTCTCTTGCCGTTTGAGCCTGAGGAGATGTTTCCTAGCCTGCCTTCGCTGTTGAGCTGTCGGCTTTGTTTTTACGATCTCCCAGTTTTCATCTTCCAGGAGATCGGGATGTACCCATATGGGTTGTCCGTCTGGTGTCGGGTAAGGAACCAGCTCCTCGGACGCTTGAATTTTGTTTATCACCATGAAGGAAGTAGTGATCTTCTTCTTTGGTGATTTTGGTGTTTGTCCACATGACACCATGTTGACGGAGGCAGACCCATAGTTTTTGTCAAAGGTTATGACTCCGTTTTTCCACATCTCGTTTATCTTCTCTCTCACAACAAAGCATTGATTGAGAGGATGCGAGACCATCTGGTGGTATGGACAGTACCGAGGATCGTTGGTTTTGCCAACATCGCCCGGTCTTTTGGGTTCAGGCAAGATGAGCTTGCCGTTTGCCACGAGAGCCCCGAAGATTTCGTCAACATCTTCATCGAACGGATATTTCTTTTCTACTCGCTCTTTGAAGGCATCAGAGAGTTCAGGTCTCTTACCTGCAGCTCTGTTTTCAGCTTTCTTTGGTTGCTGAGGAGCTGACTTGGTTTGCACATTGAGGACCTCTTTTTTCTTTGGTTTAGAGGTTACAATGGCGGTTGGCTCTTTTCTTGATGACTTCTGACTGTTGAGGTCTTTAATCACCGTTTCAGCTTCCATAGAAGCTTCCAGGAGTTCTCCCAGGGTTTTTGATTTGTTGCCGATGATCATGGAGCGGATTCTAGCTCTCATGTTGTTTCGGCAGATGTCGACTAGCGACGCTTGTGGCAGTACATCTGAGCATTTGTACGCCATTGCTTTCCACTTGTGAATGAAGTCGTATGTTGACTCATTCTCTCCTTGTTTTAGGCTGCAGAGTTGAGCCATAGTAACAGGATGATCCTCACCTTGGAAGTGGGTCAGGAAGCGTGTCTCCAGCATAGCCCAGTTCTGAATGGAGTTCTCCGGAAGAGTGGAGTACCAATCGAAGGCCGTACCTTTTAGGGTACTTGCAAAGAGGCGGATCTTGAGTGCATCTTGATCCGCGATAGCTCCCGTCAAAATCTTGAAGTGGATGACGTGCTGTCTGGCTGATCCTTTCCCCGTATATGTTTGGAGAGTAGGATGTTTGAATTTTGTGGGGAACGGGACCGAGTCCATCCATAAAGGATATGGTGGCTTGATCCCATGCTCCTTGAGTATATCCTCTTCTTTTGCTTTGGCAAGGATACTGTCTACGTCCTTTTTGGTAAGGGCGCGTGACTCATTTTCTTCTCCATTTCCCTCGTTATTGCTATGATTCGGAGGAGGCTCATTGTTCACCTGATTTTGGACAACAAGGAGAAGGTTTTCCATCAGAGTTTTAATCCTCTGCTGGCCTTGTTCCAACTGCTGGATGCGTGTGAGCGCATCATCTTGAGGTGGATTCTGAGGTGGTGGCTCAGAACTTGTAGCCAAGACGTTCATCCCTCGGGATTCGAACGAAGAAACCGTCCTGGTGACTGAGCTGAGGCTCATTCTTTTTGATGAAGAGCTTGATGAAGGATTACTCTCCCGTCCTTGGCTGAAAGGGGCAGGAGATTCTTCGGGATGTCCTTGTGTCCTGGTGACGCTACGGGTCACCGGACGTCGGACATGGATTTTTTATGCTGACTTTTGGCGTCTTCTGGTTTTTCCAACCATATGGACGGCAGCAACTTGGTCGGGTCTTTCTTTTTCGACCCATTTGTGGGAGACTTGAAGTGTAGGAGGCTGGGTCCGTTGCTTCTCTAGTCTCTTTTGTCGATATGACGCACGGCGGTGTGCTCGACGAGCGATTTGAGCTTCAGTCAGCTCTGGCTGGGCTCTGACGATGAAGGATGTGCTCCCTCGGGCGCAGCAGCCGAGCTTGTCTTCTTTGTAGCTAGGCAAGGACAGGATCCGGACCCGGTCCTTTGCTTGTTGCAGCGAAGCTTTGAACCTTTCGAGTTCGGCCCCTGTAGAGATGAAGGGTCGAACTGAAGGAGTGTAGGCCTTAGCAGGTGCTTGTAGAGGCCTGGTGATGCATGATCTGATTTTGGGCCTGTAGGAACAAGCCGGCTCATGCTGGTTTGACTTGGGAGTCAAGTTGGAGATGGGTCTCTCCTCTTTCATGTAGGCAAGAGGGTAGAACTGGTTCTCCTTGAGTGGGGCCAGGTATGCTGGCTTGGTGGAGGTTTGAGACCTTCTTTGTTTTGGGGAAGGTCTTGGAGACCAAGTCTTAGGGTAGACCTGGTTGTTTGTGGGTCGAGGCTTCGCGGGGGTGCCGCGGGCTTCGGGCTTTTGGGCACTCGCCTTTGGTGTCACGAGAGTGACACGTTGAGAGGCGATCTTCTGCTTTTTGGCAGGAGCAGCTTGTTCTTCGGGAAGTGGGAATGGTCCCAGTGTCCCGAAGACGATGGTCCGGGGAGTCGAGGTCGACCCGGAGTTCGGAGAGTTGCCGAGGGAGTTGATGCTTCGGCAGCTGACTAGGCGCTTATGAGTGCGCGCGCTTTGCTTCTGTTGAAGCATGAGTTGGTGCTTGTTTTCATCGAAGGTGATGATCAGTGAAGCTGCCATTGTTAGTTTCAAAATTTTTCTGAAACAAGACCACATCCATTAGTAATCACAAGAATATAATGATCATAAATGGGGAATTCTATGATTTTGTCTTTTCAAATAGCTCAAGGGACATGTCCCAAGCAATATGAAGAAGGCAAAAAGCCATAGAGGGTACAATTGTTCTGGTTGCAAGCATGGTAGGCTCGAAATGAGCGTTCCAATGACTGCTAGAAGCAATTGTATACCTAAATTCGACTTATCGAGAAGCGGAGCTTGCTCGAGATAAGAAGAATATAAGGTAGGAGTTACAAATGTGCCGGTCACAGATACAATAGACCCTGAAAGGGCGTACCAGTATTGCTAGGCACAAATGTTGGAAATCGCATCCATGAGATGGGATTCTCTTTTTGAAAGGTCAGAAATGGATTCGTCAAAGAGAGCAGGTGGCATTCCGATTCAAATACGGGCTCAACGATTTCCGCGAGCGCCAGTACTCATAAGGAAAGAGACCATAATTTCTCGAATCTGAATCCAAAAGTGACGAGTTTTTTTTTTTGAAATGTCAAGATTGGTTCCATCAAGGAGAGCAAATGGTATTCTGATCTGAACACGGTCTCGGCGATTTCCGCGAGCGCCAGTGCTCAGAAAAGAAGAAACCAAAATTTCTCAGATCTGAAATCAAAAGTGACGAGTTTTTGAAGGTTTTTTTTTCTGAAATGATTTTTTTTATTTTATTATTTTTTATTATTTTTTTTTAAAAAAATGTTTTTTTTAAGATTATTTATTTTTATTTTTTTGAAGATTTTTTTATTTTAAGATTTTTTTTTTGAAAATCTTTTTTTTTATTTTTTTATTTATTTTGATTTTTTTTAATTTTTTTAAGATTTAAAGACGAGAGAGTACACATAGGCCTCCTAACCCGGTCTTATGAAATCTCAATTGATAGAATTGCCCCCAGGTAAGGGTAGGATTACTTAATGAACCCGTTTGGAGGACCCTTGCCTAGAACAGTCAAGCTGTCTCCACACTCTGGACAAGGCTTTTCTTGAATCAATCGTGATCAAAGAACGCAATTGGTTTAACCTTAGTGGTCTATGTCTTTTTATTTTTTTAAATCCCAAATAGACTCATCGAAGAGAAACGATGGCCCAAAACCTTAGTCGAACGGGCTCAACATTTCTGCAAGCACCAAAGAACGATAGGATAGGATCAAAATTTCTCAATTTTGAATCCAAACTAAGAAAACTGATTTTTTTTTGATTTTTTTTTTAATAATTTTTTTTTGAAATCTCTAATGAACTCATCGAAGAGAAACGATGGTCCAAAACATTAGTCGAACGGGCTCAACATTTCTGCAAGCACCAAAGAACGATAGGATAGGATCAAAGTTTCTCAATTTTGAATTCAAACTAAGAAAACTGATTTTTTTTTTGAAAAGAGAAAGAATGGAAACAAACTCAAAGAAATAGAAATTTCCAAAAAATCCCATCTCATTTTTTTTTAGGATGCGAAATCCAACATAGGCTACTAGCTAGAAAGTAGCCAAGGAATCCGGAAAAGAAGTATAAGCATAGAGCAAAAAGTATGATATGCAAATATTTCATTTCCGAGCACTGTGTTCTCAAATGAACGAGTCCCACCGGGTATGCCAGCTTGATGGAACGCGCTCCGAATGCCGTGGGTGCTACCGGGGTCGGTGGACGTGGGAGTCCGTCGGGTCCGGCCCTTTCGCGCCCGGGGGGCATGAAGCGTGCATCAACATTTCTTTTGTGTGGGTGTGCCAGATTTTCTATTTTACTTGGAATTGCAAGTGGTAATCCGGAGATCAACCTTCGCAAGTAAAAAGGAAATCAACTTCTTTCAAGTTTTCTATTGCACAAATATTTAAGAAAAGAGACATTTTCTTGGTTTGCCGTGAAAGGCGATTTTGTTTGGCATTTATAGCCGATTTTGGCGTTTATAGCCGATTTACAATTCCCATCAATAATGAAAGACAAGAGTTGTGATTTTTGTCTCTTTTAGAAAAATACAAACTACAATGAAAAGCAAGAAAAGGAGGATCTAACTTCTCAGGAGATTGTGGGGGACTCGTTCAGATTGACGGTCGCAAGCCATGTATGGGCTTCGCCATCATCCATGCAGATGAGAACAGAGGATGCTCTTGATTCGCTTGGCTTGGCTATAACCTCAGGTTTTTAGAGGACAAAGACCAAGAGGAGGTCCTATGTCCGATAAAAAGCTAAGTAGACGGGCTGAAAAGCCACGTCTAAGCCATTGGAGGCAGCAGGAGAAGGCAAGGACCTTGGGGGGGGGGGGGGGGGGGGGGTACCCCCCAAGGAACTTTTGTCACCTTGTAGTGGTGGCCGGTGCAGAACTTTAGCAGAGTTTTCTCTCTTTTTCTTTCTCTCAGATTTCTGGATCTGCGGTGCTTTGGAAGTGATCTCCGATTGATCGATCCGGATTTCAATGGAATGCTCTCCTATTTATAGTCTTTTGGTAGCCATTTAGGACAGTTTATGGGCTTTAATGGCTTTAATGGGAGGAGTTACAAGATTTATTTCTTGATTTTGTAACTCCTTTTTCCTTGAATCTGATTGGTCGATGGAGATTAAGGGCTTTTAATCACCTTAATTACCATAATGGGAGGAGTTTCATGGGTTAAATGCCATGAATCAATTGACTTGTAACTCCCAAATGCTTGCTTCGATTGGGCCGTCCAAAGAAATGAATTAATGACTGCAATAAAGCTAGTCAATTAACCACATTAATTGGTCGCCGAGCAGTCGAAGAGTCGCGGGCCGTGCCGTGTCTTCTGGAATTCTTCTGGCGATGATCATCGATGGATCTTCATGCTGATCGACATCGGATGAACATGTAACTTCAGACAGTGATAGCTAAGAGCGGGCCGGTGACATCTGTCCTGTCGATTTTTCGATCGATTGGGCGGAAAGTATACTTTTTTGGTCGACCGGTTGGCGATCAATGTTGATTTTGATACTTTTGGAGGTTGACCTGTGATTTTGACGGATGTCGGAGGACATGAGTCAATTTCAAGCACTAAAAATCACATTTTCAGGAAACCACAGGGGCCAAAGTGCGCGAAACGCGAAAAAGGACGGAAAAACGGGTCACCGGCGAAAAATCCGGTGACCCGGACTTCCATGGTCGCCGGCGACCATGGGCCAGGGTCGCCGGCGACCCTGGGCCATGGTCGCGGGCTGCGACCTTGGGGGTTTTTCCCCTGTTTTTGGTCCGTTTTGTGGTCTTTTTCGTCGCCGTTTTCTTCTGTATTTTTCCTGACATTTCTTCTCATTTATTGGCTTGATTTCCCTGTAGAAAACCTGATGAGAATCCTTGCATTTTTAGAGTGCAAAGTTTCCAATTTTCCGGGAAAGCCGAAGACTTTGTCGCGTAGAGCTGCTGATTTTCCGCCAGAAACTGAAACTTGGTCAAACGATGTCGGAATGACCTGAAATTTGAGGTGAAGCCTCCTGAACAATAAATAAGACCAACCATAAGCTTTTGCTTGAGTTTTGAAGCCGTTTGGGGTCCCATCGATGCTTCACTTAATTTTGCTGCGGGGAAAATGCCGAGCTTTGATATGTGGCCAAACGATGTCCGATTGACTTGAAATTTGACGGGGAGCCTATTGGAGTCATTTTGAGACGTTCCATGGGCTCCGTTTTGGATGTCATGGTCCCGGGTTGCTCCGCCGCCGGTAGGCTTGATTTTCTCTCGGAGCATCGAAACCGGTCAAACGTTGTCGGAATGACCTGAAATTTGACGTGCAGCCTTTTGGAAGCATGTTGAAGCCACTCATGCACTTGGTTTGATGAGCGAAGGCTTCGGTGGTTCCCACCGCCGGGAGGCTTGATTTTGCTGCTCGAGCATTGATGGAGGGTCAAACGTTGTCGGTTTGACTTGAAATTTGGCATGGAGCCCTTTTGAGACATGCTGGAGTCATCCGTAGGCTCTGATCGAAGTTTTGACGTCTCCGATGATGTCGCCGCCGGGAGCGCCATTTTAGCTGTCGGAGAAGCGAAGTTAGGCCAAATGATTCTGAAATGGCCCGAAACTTCATGTGTACTCTTCTCTTGGCTATCTTGAAGGATCTTGCAGTTTTTGTTTGATTCTGACAAGATTTGATTTTTTGGAGAAATTGCATTGTCTATTTATGGCAGGTTGCGACTTCATGCAGCTTTCTTGATGTTGAAGAGGCAAAGTGACATTTTTGGTGTCAACAGAAGCGTGTCTCCAGCATAGCCCAGTTCTGGATGGAGTTCTCCGGCAGAGTGGAGTACCAATCAAAGGCTATACCTTTTAGGGTACTTGCAAAGAGGTGAATCTTGAGGGCATCTTGATCCGCAATAGCTCCTGTTAGGATCTTGAAGTGGATGACATGATGTCTGGCTGAACCTTTCCCCGTATATGTCTGGAGAGTAGGTTGTTTGAATTTTGCAGGGAACGGAACCGAGTCCATCCATAGAGGGTAGGGTGGCTTGATCCCATGTTCCTTCAATGTATCCTCTTCTTTTGCTTTTGCGAGGATATCGTCCACGTCCTTTTTGGTAAGGGCGCGTGACTCATTGTTTTCTACATTGCCCTCGTCATCTTGATGATTTGGAGGGGTTTCATTGTTAGGTGGTGGACGCTGTAAAGTGAGAAGAAGGTTTTCCATCAGAGCTTCAATTCTCTGTTGTCCTTGCTCCAACTGCTGGATGCGTGCCGTTACATCATCTTGCGGTGAAGGCTTCTCAGAACTTGTAGCCAAGACGTTCATCCCTTGGGATTCGAACGAAGAAATCGTCTTGGTGACTGAGCTAGTGCTCATTCTTCTGGATGAAGAGTCCGAGGAGTGGTTCCTCCGTTGTTCTTGGCTTGAAGGAGTGGAGGATTCTTCCAGATGTGTTCGTGTTCGGGAGACGCTGCGAGTCACCGGACATCTAACACTGATTTTGGTTGCTGACTTCTGGCGTTTTCTGGTTTTGCCAACCATATGGACAGCAACGAATTGGTCGGGTCTTTTTCTTTCGACCCATTTGTTTGAGACATGGAGAGTAGAATGCTGGGTTCTTTATTTCTCAAGTCTCTTTTGTCGATATGCAGCACGGCGACGCATACGACGAGCAATTTGAGCTTCAGTCATCTCTGGCTGGGCTCTGGCAATGAAGGATTTAGTCCCCCGTGCGCAGCAGTCGAGTTTGTCTTCTTTGAAGCTAGGCAAGGACAGAATCTGGACGCGGTCCTTTGCCTGTCGCAGTGAAGATTTGAATTTTCCGAGCTCGGCCCCTGTTGACATGAAGGGTTAACTCGCAGGAGTGCAGGCTTCAGCATGTTTTTGCGTAGGCCTAACGATATAGGATTTTATTTTGGGCTTGTAAGAGGAAGCCAACTCATGCTGATTTTGTTTGTTCTTTGGGCGGAAGGTGGGTTTCTCTTCTTTCATGTAAGAGAGTGGGTAGAACCGGTTTTCCTTGAGAGGGGCCAGGTATGCTGGCTTTGCAGATGTTCGAGACCTCCTTTGTTTTGGTGAGGATCTCGGGGTCCGGGTTTTGGGGTAAACCTGGTTTCTTGTGAGTTGAGGCTTCGTAGGAGCGCCACGAGCTTCAGGCTTCTTGGTGTTTGCCCTTGGTGCCATGGTAGTGACACGTTGCGGGGCGGTTTTCTGCTTTTTTGGAAGATACGGTTTCTTCTACGGGGAGTGGGAATGGTCCCAGCGACTCGAAGACGATGGTCCAGGGAGTTGAGGTTGACCCGGTGTTTTGAGAGTTGTCGAGGGAGATGACGCTTCGGTAAGTAGTAGGGCACTTATGCTTGTTTTGCTTATCTTGAAGCATAAGTTGGTACTTGTTCGTTCTCATTGAAAGTGATGGTCAATGAAGTTGCCATTGATAGTTTTGGAAAACTTCTGAAGCAAGACCAAATCCATTAGTAATCACAAGAATATGGTGATCATAAATGGAAAACAACTATGGTTTTGTCTTTTAAAATCACTTGAGGGGACATGGCCCAGCCCAAGCAAAATGAAGAAGGCAAAATGCCATAGAGGATACAATTGTTCTAAAATGCAAGTATGGTAGGCTCAGGGTGAGCGTTCCAGTGACTGCTAGAAGCAATTGTAGACCTTAATTCAAATTACCGAGAAGCAAAGCTCACTCAAGGTAAAATGATATAAGGTTGGAGATACAAATGTGTCGGTCGCAAATACAGTAGACCCGAAATGGCGTACTAGCGCCTCTAGGCACAAATGTTGCAAATCGCATCCTTGGAAAGGACACGAGATGGAATTTTTTTGAAAAGTCAAATTTGGATTCATAAAGGAGAGCAAACGGTATTCCAATTCGAACAAGGGCTCAAACATTTATGCGAGCGCTAAATCCGAAAGGGAAAGAACCAGAATTTCTCAGATGTGAATCCAGACGTGACGGAAGTTTTATTTTTTTGAAAGGTCAAGATTGAATTCATCAAGGAGAGCAAATGGTGTTCCAATCCGAACCACAACTCAACATTTTTACGAGCGTTAAATTCGAAAGGGAAAGAGCCAAGATTTCTCAATTCTGAACTCAAAAGTGACGTAAGTTTTTTTTTTTTTTTTTTGAAGGTTTAAGATTGAATTCAACAAAGAGAGCAAATGGTGTTCCAATCCGAACTACAACTCAACATTTCTGCGAGCGTTAAATCTGAAAGGGAAAGAACCAAGATTTCTCAATTCTAAACTCAAAAAGTGAAGAATTTTTTTTGAAAGGTTCACATAAGTTTCCAATTCGATCTTATGAAACCTTAGTACATAGATCAGCCCCCAGGTAAGGGTGGGATTACTTAATAAATCTGCTTGAAGGACCCTTGCCTCGAACAGTCTAGCTGTCTCCACACTCTGAACAAGGCTTTTCTTAAATCCACTTTAGTCAAAGAGCGCAATTTGTGCAACCTTAGTGTTTTTTTTTTTCGAAAGGTTTCTAATGAACTCATCAAAGAGAACAAGTAGTGTTCCAATCCGAACCACAACTCAACATTTCTGCGGTCGTTAAATCCGAAAAGGAATAACCAAAGTTTCTTTGAATTTGAATTCAAAAGAGCGAAAACTGATTTTTTTTTTTTTGAGTTTGAAATTATATGTTCTTTTTTTTTTAAATCTCAATTGGACTCATTAAAGAGAAAAGATGGCCCAATCTCCGATACGAACAACAGCTGCAAGCATTTCTGTGAGCTATCAAATTCGAAGAAGAGATGATCAAAATTTCTCAAAGTTAAATCTAAAGAAAGAGAGATCATTTTTTTTTGAAAGAATTTGAAATAAATTTTTTTTTTTTTTTTGAAAACCCCTATCGAACTCATCAAAGAGACCCTATCGGACTCATCAAAGAGAAAAGATGGCCCAATCTCCGATACGAACAATAGCTGCAAACATTTCTGTGAGCTATCAAATTCGAAGAAGAGAGGATCAAAATTTCTCAAAGTTGAATCTTAAGAAAAGAAATCATATTTTTTTTTTTGAAATGACAAAGAATAACTACAAATCCCATCTCATGTTTTTTTTTTAGATGCAAGATGCAACATAGGCCACCAATTAGAAAGGAGCCAAGGGATCAAAGCATCATGTTCTCAAGTCAATGTGTCCCACCGGGTGTGCCAACTTGATGGACCCTAGGGTTTCCGTACTCTCCTTCCCGCCCCAGGGGCTGCCTGTTTAGCTGTCGGAGAAGTGAAGTTAGGCCAAACGATGTCGGAATAGCCCAAAACCTCAGGTGTACCCCTCTTTTGGCTGTCTTGAAGGATCTTGCAATTTTTGTTTGATTCTGACAAGATCTGATGCTTGAAGTAGCTTTGCCTGTTTTGTAGAGGATGCCGCTTCATGTGGCTTCTTGATGTTGAGGAGACATAGTGACTTTTTGTCGCGACCCCGGACCGGGCTCGGGGACCAGGTCCGGGATCGGGACTGATTGAGTGTAGCCAACGATGTGATCATATGGTGTGATGACAATAATTAAAGGTAAGTTTATGATCAAGCGTACACGGGTTAATAAAAGAATACTCATTTCCCGTGCACGTGATTTCCCACAGGTGTCCGCGGTGAGCATATTCCAACACATAACCATTTAGTATAATTGCGGAAGCGTGTAGTAAATCATGCATATATTTCACTTTCAAAATAATAAGGCTGATTACATTTGAATATGAGTATCAGAATGAGCAATGTCCTAAAGCATAACCCAGAAGTACATATTCAAGTTTAATCAGAAGATCAGTTAATTACAGTTTCCAAAATTAGAGGCCAACAAAGGCCAATATAAACAAAACAATAACCACCAGAAACTATCCAAACAATCCCCCAAAATGTTTCGCAACTCGGCAGCCCGATGTTTACATAACATCGTCAGCACGCCACTCAACTAGCGGCTGCGGTTCTCCGACCGCCTCCTCTGGCTCCTCCTCGGGATAACCGACAACGGGACCTGAGTACCAAAGCAAAGGGTCAGACATGACGGTCTGGCAGGTAGATGAAAAGATATGTACATATAATAATAAAGATCTTTACCTTGGAAAACATGTAAACCTGTTAAAACAATGACTTTCAAAGGTAAATGAATCATTTCATTGAAAACGCGTATGCAGTGATAAAACATGTAAGGTAACCAAGGAAATCGGGAAACAATCAAGATGACATCCACAAGAAGCTAAATCTTCTATCACCGAAGTGACGTGAGTATCGGGTGTTGACCTCAGTCACCGAAGTGAGGAGGTGCAACCAAGTTACATATATATATACAATAATACGGGACGGGACCGCGGTAGCAAACCGGGTATCGGGAATCACGGTAGCGAACCGGATATCGGGAACCACGGGAGCGAGCCGGGTATCGGGACGGGACCACGGTTAATAAACCGGGTATCGGGATCCAAGCTGCAACTGGCGGGACGGGAAGGGATCTCCAAGTCGGTAGATCAGACCGACAAGGTTATCCAAGCTTAGTGGTGCCGACTCATAGGTCAAATCACATAAATCGAGACAGGTATAAAACAAATCCAGTGCAAGGCTATAAGCGGGCGAGACGGGGTGCTCAAGGCATAATCATCATTTCAGTATCGGGTCATGCGCATCGGGGCTAGCACAAGGCTACAATTACAATTCCGTGCTTTCGTGGTTCATAAATCATAACTCGTAGGTTCCGGAAATGAAAGAGTGAAATAAACTTTCGAAATATCGGGATGAGTATCAAGGTTCGAAGTCGATTCAAGTGCATAGGGATCCCGAATGTCTGTTTGATAAAACTTGGTACTCTTTGGGTTTGAGGTCATTCCGGCTCCTTATACACTTGAAGGTTTCCAAAATTCCAATGAATGCTTGTGATAATGGTTTCGTTCTCTTCCGGGCTCCATACATCACTCTAAAGTTCTCTTGACACAACAAGGCTCCCAATGAACCCTCCACAATTCATGAAAATGTTTCACTTCAGCTCCAAACACATCCCTTGTGCAACAGCAACCATCGCTTGAGCGGACATTACAGTTCGCTCGAGCGGATGAGCTTCTGGAATGGTTTCTGGGAGGGTTCGCTCGAGCGGACATTACAGTTCGCTCGAGCGGACCTGCCCAGTTCAGGATGGCACGAGCGAACGATTTGTACGCTCGACCCAACCACTCACTGGATGGCTGCTGGAAGGGTTCGCTCGAGCGGACACTGGGTTCGCACGAGCGAACAGCTCTCTGGAATGGCACGGACCCTTTCCTGGGCAGTTCGCTCGAGCGAACTGTCCAGAACTGAGTTCGGGACTGTTCGGCTCTTTCATTCTTCCCTTCACACAAAACCCATATTGAGCCTCTTTCCTACAACATAATGGGAGGCTTTCAACTCCTTTCAATCACTACTCAACCATCAACCCATTTCTCCATCTTTAAATTCATACAATCACTAATAGAAGGAAACATCCATTATCACAAAATTTCACTTAGGCATTGTACACAAGATGAACTCAAAACTACAATCCATGATTTAAAGACAATAGATGAAACCAAAAGCTAGAAATCATGTTTCAAGACAATAAGGAGGCTTACCAACCTCATTCAAAGCATTTAACATCATTGAATGCAATTAAAACAAAGCATTAATGAAGTAATGATTCAAACACATTTGTCATAAAAATCATTGAAAGCTAAACTATCCATTCAATCCACTTGCCTCTAGATTCTCTATGCAAGAAATCAAGCTATTATTCTCTTCCTCCAAGCCAAGAATGCTATCTACACAAAACCCCCAAATCCAAACCCTAAAATGGGTCAAACCAAGAAACAAGAAGAGATAACTCTCAACAAAGAAGATAGAGCTCTCCTAAGACTAGGAGAACAAGAATCTAAGAGATTAGGGAGGAAGCTTACTTGTAGGTCCTTCAAATGGATGAGGTGAGCTCAAAGAGGGTCTTGAGTTGAGTAAATCCTTCCACAAATGGTATCAAAGAGAAGCTTGCAAGGAGAGGAAAAGGTTGGTGATCTCCTTTCCTCAAAAGATGCAAGGTTGGTGGAGATTTGGTGGTGAAGAAGCAAGGAGAAGAAGAAGGGAAAATGAAACCCTAGGTCTCTTGTTGCTCTAGTGCTGGAAAAAGGAAATGGAAGAAGAGGGTTCTTCTTATATACAAGTGGGTATGGGTCCCAACTCTAGGAAATCTTTGGAGGCTGAAAGCACTAATCTCGGGACCTCGGATGAAATCGACGAAGAAGAGAAAAATGATCGTCGAATATCTAGTTTCCAAAAAGTATATGTTTCGCGGGTTTTGGGGATATCGACTTTTGGGTACAGATTTCATGTATAATGACTGTTTTGCCCTCAATGCAAGAAAATCGGGTTTCGGGGTTCCGAACGGGTACGGGATCAACACGAAAGTTATAGGGATTAACAAGACGAGTAAAACGGGATAGAAATGCAAATCACCGGAATACGAACAATCCCCCACACAATAGTAAAGCCATCCAAAAAGGGAACCCCCAAAGGGTCCCACCAACACAAAGCACTAAAACTCTCCCAAAACCATAAAAGGGCTATTCTAGTCCAAGCTTAATCAAAAATCACTAATCGAGCTTAGCACTAATACGCAACATAATTAACACTAATCGAGGTCACTCGGGTCGGGGTCTTACATCCTCCACCCCTTAGGGCATTTGGTCCTCCAAATGAAATATAAAACTCACCTCGAGTAGGAGATGCGGATACTTCTTCTGCACTTGATCTTGCAATTCCCACGTTGCCTCTTCCGGCCCATGATTCTCCCAAAGTACCTTCACCCACTGAATAGTCCGGTTCCTCAACTCCTGTTCTTTCGAGTCTATGATCTGGATGGGCTTCTCAACATAGGTAGCATCTTCTCTAATTTCCAGCGGCTCATGTAGGAGTACATGCGATGGATCGGGGATGTACTTCTTCAACATCGATACATGGAAGACGTTGTGTACACCGGATAACTCGGGTGGTAAGGCTAATCTGTAAGCCACATCACCAATCTTGCTCATAATGTCATACGGTCCGATGTATCTCCGTGACAACTTACCCTTCTGCCCAAACCTCAAAGTTCCTCTGGTAGGTGACACTTTCAAGAAAACCTTGTCCCCTTCTTTAAACTGTAGATCCCTTCGGTGAGAGTCTGCATAACTCTTCTGTCTACTCTGGGCTATTTTCAAACATTCTTGGATCTGTCTCACTCTGTCAGTGGTTTCACTCACTATAGTCGGTCCATGAAAACTGCGGGTGCCAACTTCTGCCCAACACACAGGTGTCCTACACCTTCTGCCATACAAAGCCTCAAAAGGCGCCATCCCAATACTCGAGTGGTAGCTGTTGTTGTAAGCAAACTCGCACAACGGTAGGGTTTCATCCCACTGAGTCTTGAAGTCCAATACACAAGCACGTAGCATGTCCTCGAGTGTCTGAATTGTCCTCTCTAATTGGCCATCTGTCTGAGGGTGATAGGCTGTACTGAACTGTAGTCTCGTACCCATAGACTCATGTATGGTCTTCCAAAATCTCGAGACGAATCTGCTGTCTTTGTCCGACGTGATGGAAACTGGCTGTCCATGTCTACTGACGATCTCATTGACAAATAATTCTGCCAGGGGTAACATGTGCATCTTCTTCCCTGTCCTCATGGGGATAAAATGAGCTGAGTTGGTGAGTCGGTCTACAATCACCCATATCGCATCATTGCCTCTGCTAGTCCTCGGTAGTCCCGAAAAAAAAACCATGGTAATGTGCTCCCACTTCCACTCCGGGATCTCTAATGGCTGCAACAAACCTGGAGGCTTCTGATGTTCTGCCTTTATCAACTGACACGTCATACATCGAGATACAAACGCTGCAAACTCTCTCTTCATATTGTTCCACCAAAATCTATCCTTCAAATTCTGATACATCTTTGTGCTGCCCGGGTGCATGGAATACTTCGCACTGTGAGCTTCTGCCATAATGTCATTCCTCAAATCTTCGATGTTAGGCACACACAACCGATCACGGTAGTAAAGAACTCCGTCAAAAATACGAAAATCAGGACGTTCTGCTATATGTTCTGCGATCTTGGACAACTCTGGATCCTGCAACTGACTGTCCTTAATCTTCTGGATGAACGAAGGCTCTGACATTGACATGTTAGCCATTATGACACCCTTCCTCAGGGGCTGAAGGTCTATCTTCAACTCCTCAAACTGATCAAAAATACAAGTACCACTTAGATTTGCCATGCCCACTGACTTTCTACTCAAAGAATCGGCAACTACATTCGCTTTCCCCGGGTGATACTTGATCGGAAAATCATAGTCTTTGATATACTCCATCCATCTCCTCTGCCTCATGTTCAACTCCTTCTGAGAAAATAGGTACTGTAGGCTGCGGTGATCCGAATGAACCTCAAACTTCTCTCCGTAGAGGTAATGTCTCCACATCTTCAATGCAAAGACGACCGCTGCCAACTCAAGGTCATGGGTCGCATAATTCTTCTCGTGATCTTTCAACTGCCGGGACCCATATGCTACAACTCTTCCTTCTTGCATCAACACACAACCGAGTCCAATGTTCGAAGCATCGGTAAAGATGGTAAAACCGCCGCTTCTGGATGGCAAGGTAAGGACTGGTGCGGTAGTTAATCTCTTCTTCAGCTCTTGGAAACTAGCTCCACACTGATCTGTCCACACATAGGGTACATTCTTCCTTGTTAACTTCGTCAACGGTGCTGCAATCGACGAAAACCCTTGTACAAACCTCCAATAATAGCCTGCCAAACCAAGAAAACTTCTGATTTCTGACACAATCTTCGGTCTTTCGCACTTCACTACTGCCTCAATCTTGGACGGGTCTACTGACAAACCTTCCTTAGAGATTATGTGTCCCAAAAATGTCACTTGCTCAAGCCAAAATTCACACTTGTTGAGCTTCGCATACAACCGATTCTCTCTCAAACGCTGCAATGCTATCCTCAGATGCTCTTCATGCTCTTCTCTGGTCTTGGAGTACACCAAAATATCGTCTATGAACACCACTACAAACTGATCCAGATATTGCACAAAGATCTTGTTCATCAAAGCCATGAACACTGCCGGTGCATTGGTCAACCCAAATGGCATTACTAGAAACTCATAGTGGCCATATCTTGTCCGGAAAGCTGTCTTCAACACATCTGATTCTCTAACTCTCAGCTGATGATATCCGGATCTCAAATCAATCTTCGAAAAGTACGAGGCACCTTGTAACTGATCAAACAATTCATCTATCCTTGGCAGTGGATATTTGTTCTTGATGGTCACTTGGTTCAATCTCCGGTAATCAATACACATTCTCATCGCACCATCCTTCTTCTTCACAAACAAAACTGGAGCTCCCCACGGTGAGATACTAGGTCTCACAAAACCTTTGTCCAACAACTCTTGTAACTGTATCTTCAACTCTCCCAATTCCGCCGGAGCCATTCTATATGGTGCAATAGATATCGGAGCGGTCCCCGGTAACAACTCAATGGTGAAATCAATTTCTCTCATGGGTGGTAATCCTGGAATCTCCTCCGGAAATACATCCGGGAACTCCCAAACAATAGGGATCTCCTCCACCCCTTGGGACCGTTTATCCTCCGTGATAAACGCCAAATAGGCTTCACAACCACTTCTCAAAAGTCTATCAGCCTTCAACGCTGAGACAAACCCTGCACGAGGATTCCTCCTCTCTCCCTGGAATAACACCCCTGCTGGTGTCTCATCCAACTTGAAGGTGAGGGTCTTATGGAAACAATCCATTGTGGCATGGTACCCTACCAGCCAATCCATCCCTAGGATGACATCAAAATCCTTCATCTCCAACAGAATAAGATCTGCGGGTAACACAACTTCTCCTATCCGGACGGTACAACTTTGGTAATGAACCGTACACACAACTTGTTTTCCTACTGGGGTAGCTACAGTCAAAATGTATTCAAGATCTCTACCATGCACATCAATCAATCTAGAAAATACATGGGATATGAATGAATGCGTAGACCCAGGGTCAAATAATATTCTAACTTCTATCCCACTGACAAGAAGTGTACCTTCCACAACATTGCCTGCTGCCTCTGCATCAGCTCTGTTGACCGCATACACTTGTCCTCGCTGCTGTGGCCTGATAGGTGCCTGTTGTTGCCTGCCTTGAGGGACATTTCTGTTCTGTTGAGGTGGACGCTGAATATGCTGCTGTCCTTGTTGACGGGCCTGCTGCTGCTGCTGGGGCCTATACTGCTGCGGTGGTGCCTGTTGCTGAAGTGGCCTTGCCTGATTCTGCACTACCAGTGCATTCTGTGGCGGTGCTGGACGCAGTGCTCCTTGAGGCTGCTGATTTTGCCTATTCGGTCTTGGACAATTTCTCATCTGATGATCCATGGAGCCACATCTAAAACACGCTCCGGTGATGGTACGACATTGGGCACTCTCATGGTTTTTGCCACAGTGGATACAAACGAGTTGTACATTCTGGTCTTGCCTCTGCCTCTTGTTCTGCTGATTCCTTTGCTGGTGATTCTGCTGCTGGGGATGCCCTTGTCCTTTGCCTTGAGATCTAAGGACCTTGTGGTGGAAGTTCTCGAACTTGTAGGCCCTCTTGATCGCCTCTTCAAAAGTGACCGGTGGTATCACTCCCGTAGCATCTCTCTCGATGATGGGATGAAGTCCTTCAAGGAACTTGTTTATTTTCTTCTCCACCGTGTCCACTAATTCAGGGGCATATCTTGACAACCTCTCAAACTTAGTGAGGTATTCTTGAACGGTCGTATTGCCTTGGACAAGCTGTTGAAACTCTAATGCCTTCTGTCTCCTGATGTGCGTGGGTACATACTTGTCACGAAACTGTATCTTGAAATTCTGCCATGCAACTGCGTCAGCCATTGTCCTATACTCTTCCCTTACAGTTTTCCACCAGATATCTGCCAACCCGGTGAATAGGGACGTTGCCAGCTTTACTCTCTCACCCCCCGTGCATCTAAAGACTTCGAAGATGTTCTCCGTATGGTCCAGCCAATCATCTGCAGTCAAAGGATCTTCGGAGCCAACAAAATCCTTGGGTGCCCTCTTTCTAAATCTCTCAAATAAAGCATTGGGGTCATGCTCTCTCTGATTGATGACAATTGCAGGTTGAGGCTGGACTGGCTCTGGTCTTCTCTGTAACACTTCCAACAACTATCTCTGCTTCTCTGCCAACTCTCTGGCATGATCCTCATCCTTCTTTAGCATCTGTTCTTGAAGTCTAGTCTGATTCTCATTAGCTTGACGCTGTTGATCGAGCATGGCCTGCATCATCTGTTGGAACTGATTTGGCATAGCATTTCCCACTCCATCTTCCCCAACTGGCCCTGTATAATCACTGTTGCTTGCGGTGGGATTGCCATTTACAGGTCGCTTACGAGGTGGCATGATGCTGCAAAACAAGTTGTTAGCACATAATAATCAAGGATAGGGTCACACATTGCTCACGCGATTCTAACTAACGGAAGATCTAACGAATCCTCGCCACGTCCTTAGGATTTCTAGTTTCTTTTAATTGCCCGAAACACGTCTCGCTCTGATACCAGTTCTGTCGCTACCCCGGACCGGGCTCGGGGACCAGGTCCGGGATCGGGATGATTGAGTGTAGCCAACGATGTGATCATATGGTGTGATGAAAATAATTAAAGGTAAGTTTATGATCAAGCGTACACGGGTTAATAAAAGAATACTCATTTCCCGTGCACGTGATTTCCCACAGGTGTCCGCGGTGAGGATATTCCAACACACATAACCATTTAGTATAATTGCGGAAGCCTGTAGTAAATCATGCATATATTTCACTTTCAAACTAATAAGGCTGATTACATTTGAATATGAGTATCAGAATGAGCAATGTCCTAAAGCATAACCCAGAAGTACATATTCAAGTTTAATCAGAAGATCAGTTAATTACAGTTCCCAAAATTAGAGGCCAACAAAGGCCAATATAAACAAAACAATAACCACCAGAAACTATCCAAACAATCCCCCAAAATGTTTCGCAACTCGGCAGCCCGATGTTTACATAACATCGTCAGCACGCCACTCAACTAGCGGCTGCGGTTCTCCGACAGCCTCCTCTGGCTCCTCCTCGGGATAACCGACAACGGGACCTGAGTACCAAAGCAAAGGGTCAGACACGACGGTCTGGCAGGTAGATGAAAAGATATGAACATATAATAATAAAGATCTTTACCTTGGAAAACATGTAAACCTGTTAAAACAATGACTTTCAAAGGTAAATGAATCATTTCATTGAAAACGCGTATGCAGTGATAAAACATGTAAGGTAACCAAGGAAATCGGGAAACAATCAAGATGGCATCCACAAGAAGCTAAATCCTCTATCACCGAAGTGACGTGAGTATCGGGTGTTGACCTCAGTCACCGAAGTGAGGAGGTGCAACCAAGTTACATATATATATATACAATAATACGGGACGGGACCGCGGTAGCAAACCGGGTATCGGGAATCACGGTAGCGAACCGGATATCGGGAACCACGGGAGCGAGCCGGGTATCGGGGCGGGACCACGGTTAATAAACCGGGTATCTGGATCCAAGCTGCAGCTGGCAGGACGGGAAGGGATCTCCAAGTCGGTAGATTAGACCGACAAGGTTATCCAAGCTTAGTGGTGCCGACTCATAGGTCAAATCACATAAATCGAGACAGGTATAAAACAAATCCAGTGCAAGGCTATAAGCGGGCAAGACGGGGTGCTCAAGGCATAATCATCATTTCAGTATCGGGTCATGCGCATCGGGGCTAGCACAAGGCTACAATTACAATTCCGTGCTTTCGGGGTTCATAAATCATAACTCGTAGGTTCCGGAAATGAAAGAGTGAAATAAACTTTCGAAATATCAGGATGAGTATCAAGGTTCGAAGTCGATTCAAGTGCATAGGGATCCCGAATGTCTGTTTGATAAAACTTGGTACTCTTTGGGTTTGAGGGCATTCCGGCTCCTTATACACTTGAAGGTTTCCAAAATTCCAATGAATGCTTGTGATAATGGTTTCGTTCTCTTCCGGGCTCCATACATCACTCTAAAGTTCTCTTGACACAACAAGGCTCCCAATGAACCCTCCACAATCCATGAAAATGTTTCACTTCAGCTCCAAACACATCCCTTGTGCAACAGCAACCATCGCTCGAGCGGACATTACAGTTCGCTCGAGCGGATGCGCTTCTGGAATGGTTTCTGGGAGGGTTCGCTCGAGCGGACATTACAGCTCGCTCGAGCGGACCTGCCCAGTTCAGGATGGCACGAGCGAACGATTTGTGCGCTCGACCCAACCACTCACTGGATGGCTGCTGGAAGGGTTCGCTCAAGCGGACACTGGGTTCGCACGAGCGAACAGCTCTCTGGAATGGCACGGACCCTTTCCTGGGCAGTTCGCTCGAGCGAAGTGTCAAGTTCGCTTGAGCGAACTGTCCAGAACTGAGTTCGGGACGGTTCTGCTCTTCCATTCTTCCCTTCTCACAAAACCCATATTGAGCCTCTTTCCTACAACATAATGGGAGGCTCTCAACTCCTTTCAATTACTACTCAACCATCAACCCATTTCTCCATCTTTAAATTCATACAATCACTAATAGAAGGAAACATCCATTATCACAAAATTTCACTTAGGCATTGTACACAAGATGAACTCAAAACTACAATCCATGATTTAAAGACAATAGATGAAACCAAAAGCTAGAAATCATGTTTCAAGACAATAAGGAGGCTTACCAACCTCATTCAAAGCATTTAACATCATTGAATGCAATTAAAACAAAGCATTAATGAAGTAATGATTCAAACACATTTGTCATAAAAATCATTGAAAGCTAAACTATCCATTCAATCCACTTGCCTCTAGGTTCTCTATGCAAGAAATCAAGCTATTATTCTCTTCCTCCAAGCCAAGAATGCTATCTACACAAAACCCCCAAATCCAAACCCTAAAATGGGTCAAACCAAGAAACAAGAAGAGATAACTCTCAACAAAGAAGATAGAGCTCTCCTAAGACTAGGAGAACAAGAATCTAAGAGATTAGGGAGGAAGCTTACTTGTAGGTCCTTCAAATGGATGAGGTGAGCTCAAAGAGGGTCTTGAGTTGAGTAAATCCTTCCACAAATGGTATCAAAGAGAAGCTTGCAAGGAGAGGAAAAGGTTGGTGATCTCCATTCCTCAAAAGATGCAAGGTTGGTGGAGATTTGGTGGTGAAGAAGCAAGGAGAAGAAGAAGGGAAAATGAAACCCTAGGTCTCTTGTTGCTCTAGTGCTGGAAAAAGGAAATGGAAGAAGAGGGTTCTTCTTATATACAAGTGGGTATGGGTCCCAACTCTAGGAAATCTTTGGAGGCTGAAAGCACTAATCTCGGGACCTCGGATGAAATCGACGAAGAAGAGAAAAATGATCGTCGAATATCTAGTTTCCAAAAAGTATATGTTTCGCGGGTTTTGGGGATATCGACTTTTGGGTACAGATTTCATGTATAATGACTGTTTTGCCCTCAATGCAAGAAAATCGGGTTTCGGGGTTCCGAACGGGTACGGGATCAACACGAAAGTTATAGGGATTAACAAGACGAGTAAAACGGGATAGAAATGCAAATCACCGGAATACGAACAATCCCCCACACAATAGTAAAGCCATCCAAAAAGGGAACCCCCAAAGGGTCCCACCAACACAAAGCACTAAAACTCTCCCAAAACCATAAAAGGGCTATTCTAGTCCAAGCTTAATCAAAAATCACTAATCGAGCTTAGCACTAATACGCAACATAATTAACACTAATCGAGGTCACTCGGGTCGGGGTCTTACACTTTTTTTGTGTCAACATTGTCCGACCATGATCTGGTGTTTTCTAGTGTTCAACACTATCTCCTAGTCGGCTCATATACCTTGTTTATCATTTTCATCGGATTGTTTCACAATTACATAACTCACTTCTTCTCTTTTTTTTTATGGACTCAAAAAGTGGTTCGTTGTCTCAGATCATCTGGAAAAGAGCCTAAAGTGGGTGGAAAGCCTTGAGATGGAGCTTGTGGCCTCTAAGGCTGCTCGGCGCCTGGCTGAGACCGCCGCCTCGAATTCCACCAAGGCCCTAAGCATCGCGGAGGCTAAGGCCACTGCAACCACAAGTCACTTGGTTGCCACGAGATGGAGCTTGAAGCTCTTCGTTGCAAGGTTTCCGAGATACAGGATGCCATGGAACAATCAAAAGACAATGCATTTGAGGAAGTTGATGCGGTTTGCCTTGACTAGGTTAAGCGGATGAAGACTATTGTGTTCAAGTGAGGGTATGACGCGGGCTTAAGCAATGCTAGGGTCTTGGGATGTTCTTCCCTTTGGGCCAAGAATACTGTTCAACCCGTCGCCGCTCGAAATCAATCTCCGCCTGCTGAAATCCCTACACCAGAACCTATTGGAAACCGAGCTCGCCCGTGGCTGGTGATAATGTCTCCTCCCTTGTTGTCGATCCTACTGCTTCTACTTCTGATGTCCCTGAGGTTGCTTAAAGAAGTGAAGAACTACCCCTCATTTCTTTTATTTGGTTTTGGCAAGTTGCCCGACTTGTGGGCTAGACGTTGTATCTTTTCAATGATGTTTCCTTTGTGTTTTTAAGTATTCAATTCTTTGCATCCCTTGTTTCTTTTTCACATTGTTCATGCCTACTTCCACTGTCGGCCCTTGCCGAACTCCCCTTACTCTGGTGTCTGCATCTTCATGCCAAACTCCGGTTAAGGGAAGATCAGTGCAGCATACCTAGTTTGGGACTTTCCCAGTTAGGATTTATTTTCCTTTCGGTACTAAAGTAGTGGGCTTGTTACTACCCTCGACTTTCAGGCCTTAGCCTTAATATGGCGCGGTTGTCCCAGTAGGGTTCGGCCCCTACTGCGGGTCCCTGCCCTCATAAATCGTAATTAACTAATTCCTTGGCACAAGGTTATAAAGCATTCCGCATAAATTTTTGATACAAATCATAAGACAATCTGCATAGATAAAATGCAAGATACAGAAGTAATAACTACTTAAAAAAGGTTTAAAAATAAAATTTCTTCAAATTTGCTACATTCCAAGGTCTTTATAATGCCTTTCCCTGAAGTGTTTCCAGGTGGTATGCCCCCGTTCCTCTTATAGAAATAACTCTGTAACATCCTTTCCAATTTGGTCCCAGTTTGCCGTGATCAGGATTTCTAGTGCCAGGAAGCACTCTTCTCAGGACCAAGTCTTCGACTTAAAAATATCTCATTCTAACTTTCTTCTGGAAACTTCGTGTCAGCTGTTGCTGGTAGGCCGCCAGTTTGATTAGCGCTTGTTCCCTTGGCTACTCGATCATGTCAAGCTTCTCTGCAATTCTCTATTTGTTTTGTTCATGGCTGTATGCCTCTGTCTTTGTGGTTGGCCATCTGACCTCCAAAGGGATCACTGCTTCCATTCCATACGCTAAGGAGAATGGGGTTTCTTCGGCAGACGTCCTTGGAGTTGTTCGGTAGGCCCACAAGACACTAGGAAGTTCATTCATCCATGCTCCTTTGCCTCGCCCAACCTTTTCTTTATACCATCCAACAGGGTTTTGTTGGAGCTTTCAGTTTGTCCATAACATTGTGGGTAGACTGGGGTCGAGAAATGGTGACTGATGCTGAACCGTTCACTTAGACTTCTGAAAACTTTCCCTTCGAATTGCTTCCAATTATCTGTTACTAATGCTCGGGGAATTCCGAATCTGGTGATGATGTTTTTCCACACGAATTTGGTAAAGTAATCAGTAGCTACTATGAGGAACCTGAAGTTACCTATTGCTCTTGGCATAGGTCCAACGATGTCAATCCCCCATTTATCAAACGGCCAAAGACTCATAATCGCATTTAGCTGCTCGGCGGTTTGATGGATGTCTCTGCCAAAACGCTAACACCTTTCGCACTTTCGGATGAACTGCAGGATGTCTTTCTGCATGTACGGCCACCAGTACCCCTAGACATAGGCCGGTGCGCCAAACTCCAACCTCCAATGTGACTCCCGCAGCGCTATCAGTATACGAATTCTGCTCTCGACTAATCTGCTTCACCTCCACATTTCATATTTCTTGGATCAAGTGCTTTGCTTCAAAGATATATGCCGCCATCCGATCATCCTGAGCCGCGTATTCTCCTGTTATCTGGTTGGCGACCAACTGCGAGTCACAATGGACCACCAACCTCCTTACTTCAAGTTCCTGGGACATCCTGAGTCCAGATAGCAACGCCTCATATTCTGCTTCATTGTTTGACGCGTCAAACCCTAGTGTCACTACCCGCTCAATTATTACCCCTTCCGGCATTATGAGTACTATGCCAGCGCCAGATCCTCGTGAGTTAGATGCTCCATTTGCATATAGCTACCATTGTTGGTTGGTACTGGTACCATGCATTTGCAAATCTGGCTCGGTTTACTCGGATATTTCCTTGTGAGTGAACTCGGCTATAAAATTGGCTATCACCTAGCCCTTTATCGCGTTTCTTAGAATTATGTTGATGTCATGTTCGCTGAGCTCTGTTGCCCATTTCATTAATCTCCCAGAAAGGTCGGCATCTATAGAACTGACCGAAGTGGATGCTCAGTCAGAACTTTGATGGTATGGGCCTAAAAGTAGTGCCTTAACTTCAGAGCTGCACATACCAGGGAAAAGGCGAGCTTTTCAAGTGGTAAGTTCCTTGTTTCGGCATCAGCAAGGTTTTGCTGACGAAATAAACCAGCTAATGGTGCTTCCCCTGCTCCCTCATCAAGGCTGCACTAACTGCGTGCTGAGATACCGCCAAATACCGCACCAATTCTTCCCCAGGACTTGGATTAGAGAGGACAGGAGGGGAACTCAAATATTGTTTGAGTTGTGTAAGTGCTTCATCGCATTTTTCATCCCACACCTTTTCTGCTATTTTCTTAAGGGCGAGAAACATTGCCGGCACCTGTCTGACTCTTTGCTATAAAACGATTCAAGGCAGCGAGCATACCTGTCAATTTTTGTACTTCATTCCTTAAACTTGGTCACCCTACTCTTTGCACGGCTGCGACTTGGTCGGGGTTGGCCTCTATTCCCCTCTGGGTCACGATGTACCCAAGGAATTTTCTTGAACTAACTCCAAATGAGCATTTTGTAGCATTCAGCTTCAGTTTGTATTTCCGTAAGATGTCGAACACCGTCCTCAAGTCCTCCTCATGGGCTTCCTTTTTCTTGCTTGTTAGTACCGTATCATCAACATAGGCTTCTACCGTATTACCAATCAAACTCTGAAATATTTTCATAACTAACCTTTGGTATGTGGCCCCCGTATTCTTAAGTCCAAAGGGCATTCGCTTATAGCAGAAAGTACCCTTTGGTGTTATGGATGCCATTTTCTCTTGATCAGCTTCCTCCATTGCAATTTGGTGATACCCTCAGTATGCGTCCAAAAAACTCATTCGCTCATGCCCTGCCGTAGAGTCCACCAGTTGATCAATTTTTGGAAGTGAAAAAATATCTTTAGGACACACTTTGTTCAGGTCAATGAAGTCTACACACACCCTCCATTTGTTGTCCTTCTTGGGCACAATAACAGTATTGGACAACCACTCGAGGTAATGTACCTCCTGGATGGCATCCGCCTCTAGCAGCTTATTGACTTCTTCGTTCACGACTATTTGGTGATCAGGGGCGAGCTTTCCTTGCTCTAAACTACCGGTTTGGCTCTCGGATCCACCCCTAACTTATGGCTGATGACCTCGAGGTCGACCCCTGGCATTTCATATAGGACCAAAGCAAAAACATCGGCATTCTGGTTGAGGAGTTGAACCAGGCTTCTCTGCTCTTCCTTGGTCATTGATTTTCCGGTCATCCAATATTGTTTGGAGGATGGCACACCTCCTCTTTGGACAACAATTCTATCCAATTCTTCCACTGCCATACTAGTCTGGTTGGACCTTTGTTCGCCTCTTCCCAACTGACCTGGCTGTAATTGCTATTTTTGGTCTGCCCCTCTGTCCGGGCAATTGTTTTCTTCTTCGATTTTTGTTTCCTTCCCCTTGATCGCGGTTATCAGCCAGCTTTTGGAAACCACTTGGTCTCCCTTGATTTCAATTGTTCCTTTCAACATCGGAAAACGGAGTCTCTGATGGTAAGTCAAGGGAACTGCCTTCATACGATGGATCCATGTTTGTCCCATGATGGTGTTGTAGGGGGATGGTACGTCGATCACAAGGAATTCCACGTCCATGTGAATGGGCCCTGCCCCGACTTGCACTGTGATGAGATCCATCGGGTGTACAACTTGCCCTTGAATACGAACAAAGGTATTGGGGTCGGTTTCAAATCCGACCGTTTTAATCCGAGCTTATCAAGCAGCTCTGTATACATAATTTATGATGAGCTTCTAGGGTCAATCAACATTATTCGGACATTATACTCCTGAACCCTCAGAGTCATTACTAATGCATCGTTGTGCAGCTGGACCACGTCTCGCAAATCCTCATTTGTGAATGAGATCTCTCCTTTCTGTCTTACCTCATAGATAATGCTGGGCTCAGTCGTCGTCTGGTACACCTCTTTCAGGTGAGCAATCATCTTTCTCTGGCTCCTGACGGACCGGGCTGTTACCTCGAACAGGCTGATGGCCCCGTGCACCACGTTTATCACCCCAACAGGTTTCTCCTTTTTTTGGTCGCCCTTCAGCTCTTTCCGTGCCGAGCTACCCGCGGCGTTTTTTGGTCGCGAATCCTCCACATATTCTTTCAAGCGCCCCTCCTTCACAAGATCTTCCAAGTGTTGTTTGAGCATCCTACAATTCTTTGTCAAGTGCCCGTGCTTTTGATGGTACAAACACCATAGGTTAGGATTCCAGCGCCCAGGATTGCTGACCACCTTCGAAGGTCTCCTAAAGTACGGTTTATCTTTAATCTGGGTCAGAATCTTGTAGATCGGCTCCTTGAAGATGGTAAATACTCCATCATAGACCGACCTTGTGGGTTCAGCTCGGGCTGTTCTTCGCTCCGTCCTCTCCCTTGATGGACCCGAAAAGAGGGGGAATCTTCCGTCCTCTCCCTCCGCACCCCGGGGGCTGACTGGGTCTCGGTGGAGGAGGGAAGATCTCGGGCATCAACATTTTTTGTACGGGTATGCCAGATTTACTTTCTACTTGGAATTTGGAATAGTGATAATCCGGAGATTCACCTTCACAAGTGGAAAGGAAATCAATCCTTTTTTCTAACTTTTCAAATTGCATAAATATTAAGAAAAGAGACAAGTTTTTAGAATGCCGTAAGAGGCGTTTTTCTTTGTTTGCCGTGAAAGGCGATTTTGCCGTGAAAGGCGTTTTTACAAAACTCATCAAATATGAAAGACAAGAATTGTGATTTCTTTTTGTCTCTTTAAGAAATACAAACTACAATAAAAAAGGAAGAAAAGGGATCTAACTTCTCAGGAGATTGTGGGGACACGTTGAGATCGACGGTCGCAAGTCATGTATGGGCTTCGCCATCGTCCTTCAAATGAGAACATGTGATGCTTTGATTCTTTGGCTTGGCTCCTAACCTCGGTTTTTTAAAGGACAAGGACCAAGAGATGGTCCTATATCCAATGAAAAACCAAGTAAACGGGCTGAAAAGCCGCGTTTAGGCCATGTTGGAGAAGGAGGTGACCTTAGAGGGGTGGCCCCCAAGGGACGTTGATCACCTTGTGGTGCTTCCAGGAGCAAAGTAGGAGGACTTCGTCTCTCTCTTAGATTTTCTGAATTTTCAGAGCTTGCACTTGGGATCTCTTTTCATCCTTTCTTTCTTGGAATGGACCTCCTTTTATAGGCTTTTGGTAGCCATGAGGTGTTTATTGGCATTGATGGCCATGATGAAAGAATTGATGAGGAGTTACAAGTTGATTTTGTAACTCCTTTTTCAAGGCTTGTGATTGGCCGATGAAGGTAGTGGGCATTTAATCACTTTTATGCTTCATGATGATGGGAGTTTCATGGGTTTAATGCCATGATTGCTTGGATTTGTAACTCCCAAATGCTTGGTTCTGATTGGGCCGTCCAAAATAATGAGTTAATGACTGCTTTAATGGGTCAATTAACGACATTAAGTGGTTGCCAAGGCATGTGAAGAATCGCGGGCCGCGCTGCGCCTTTTGAGATTCTTCTTGCGATCATCACGGGTGGATCCACGCATTATTTGATGTCGGATTGCAATGCAATTTCAGACATTGATTGATGTTGGCGGGCCCGGTGACATCTGTCTTGTCGATTTCACGATCGGTCGGACAGAAAGTGCACTTTCTTGGTCAGCCGGTTGGCGATCTTGAGGCGATCGGTGATGATTTCATGCTTTTGACGGCGGATCCGAGATGTCGACGAAGATCAGTGGTTTTGAAGCACCAAACATTGGATTTTCAGAAAATCACAGAGGCCAGAACACCCGAAACGCGAAAAGAATCGAAAACGGACACTTCGGCGCAAAATCCGGCGACCCGGATTTCCAGGGTCGCCGGGCGACCATGCACCCAGGCTCGCCGGCGACCCTGGGCCAGGGTCGCCGGCGACCTTGGGCCAAGGTCGCTGGCGACCATGGGGCTTCGGCCCTTTTGGTCGCCGAGTGTCGTTTCGGCCGTTTTTTCGTCTTTGTCGTCCCTTTTTTTCTTCTGTATTTTTCTTGACATTTTTCCTCAATTATAGACTTGATTTTCTTGGAGAAATCTTGACGAGAACCCTCGCGAAATCGGAGCACAAAGTTTCCTATTTTTCGGGAAAGCCGAAGACTTTGTAGCCGATTTTCCGTCAAGCGTCGAAACTAGGTCAAACGATGTTAGATTGACCTGAAAATTGAGGTGAAGCTTCTTGAGCAGTGGATAGGATCAACCATGGGCTTTTATTTGAGTTTTGAAGCCGTTTGGGGTCCCATCGATGCTTCACTTGATTTTGCTGCGGGGAAAATGCCGAGCTTTGATATGTGGTCAAACGATGTCCGATTGACCTGAAATTTGACGGGGAGCCTATTGGAGTCATTTTGAGACGTTCCATGGGCTCCGTTTTGGATGTCATGGTCCCGGGTTGCTCCGCCGCCGGTAGGCTTGATTTTCTCTCGGAGCATCGAAACCTGGTTAAACGTTGTCGGAATGACCTGAAATTTGACGTGCAGCCTTTTGGAAGCATGTTGAAGCAACTCATGTATTTTGTTTGATGAGTGATGGCTTCGGTGGTTGCCCCTGCCGGGAGGATTTATTTTACTGCTCGAGCATTGATGGTGGGTCAAACGTTGTCGGTTTGACTTGAAATTTGGCATGGAGCCCTTTGGAGACATTCTGGAGTCATCCGTAGGCTTTGATCAAAGTTTTGGTCTCTTTGACGATGTTGCCGCCGGGAGCGCTTGTTTAGCTGTCGGAGCAGTGAAGTTAGGCCAAACGTTGCCGGAATGACCCGAAACCTCAGGTGTACCCCTCTTTTAGCTGTCTTGAAGGATCTCTTAGTTTCTGTCTGATTTTGACAAAATCTGATGCTTGAAGTAGCCTTGCCTATTTTTAGCAGGATGCAGCTTCAGGAGGCTTCTCGATGTTGAGGAGACATATTGACTTTTTTTGTGTCAACAAATGCCCCCTCGAGGTACAGCGACGAGTAGCTTTTTTGGAGTCGATGTGCCTCGAAAAGAAACTTGGAGGAAAGATTCCAACTTGACCAAGAGTCTTGAGCATTTTTTTTTTTTTTTTTGAATAGCCTTCTGAGTTTCCGGGGGAATTTTATGGTAGTGAGAGGGATCACGTACCATCTCAAGGCAAAGTTTTGAAAATGACATGGGGTATTTGGATTTTAGTTTTTGACCTTGTGACATAACAAGCTGTATGTGGCAGGTTAGGGGGTCGGGGTTTGATTTTGATTTTGACCTTGTGACCCAACAAGCTGTATGTGGCAGGTTGGGGGGTCAGATTTGGTTTGTAGGTTTTGGATTTTGATTTTGGTTTTGGTCTTGTGACCTAACAAGCTGTATGTGGCGAGCTAGGGGACCGGAATTTGGTTTTGTGAAATGTTAATTTCAAGATTTTGGCTCAATTTGGTTCATGAGGTTGGATGGTTTGGTTTTTGGAAACTCATGGGACCTTCTTTTTTTCTTTTCCTTTCTTTTTTGAATGGTCCCATCAACTCAAAAGAGGCATGGGACTTTTTTTTTTTTTTTTTTTTTTTTTGCTCTTTTCTTTTTTACTCTTGGTAAGAGGAATATTTTGACTAAAAGCCACTTTTAGTGCCTAGGTGGTCAAACCTGGCTCATATGGGCTAACCCATGGGACCTTAGGCTTTGGAGATGGCCTAGATCTCATATGGTGTCATATTTGTAAAGAATATCTAAAAATATCTCTTTTGTGTAGAGAATATCTAAAAATATCTTTACTTGGAGAGAATTTCTCAAATTTTCTTTTTGTGGAAAGATTCTCTCAAAATATCTTTCTCTTTGGGAAAGTAGCTAAATTTTAGCACTTACCTCCTTTCTTTCTCTTTGTTTCCTCTTTTGGCTTGCTCTCTTCTATAAAAGCAAAGAGGGTTGGTGCTTTTGCTCCATTACTTTCTTTTTGCAAGAAATCTTCAAGAGTGCTCCCCAAGAGTAGAAGTGCTTTCTCTTCTTCAAGGATTTCCAAGCTTTTCTTCTTTTTCTCCATCAATGGCTTCAAGTAAGTTTTCTTCCTCGTCAAGAATCTCCATTGTAGAAGTAGCTTCTTCATATTTTTTTTCTTTTCGTTTTCTTTTCTTTTCTTTCTTCTCATGCACGTTTTTCTTTTTTTTTTCGTGTTTCTCTTTTTTCTTTCTTTCTTTTTTTTTTCTTTTTTTTTCTCTTTTTTCTTTTCACGGTTTTCTCTTCTTTTTTTTTTTAAAACCGTGTACTCTCTCTCTTTTTTTGTTTTTTTTTTCAGCGTGTTTCTTTTCTTTTCTTTTCTTTTTTGCTGTTTTTTTTTTCACTATGATAATGAGGCTATGCAATTTCAATATGTATGCATTTTTTTTTTGTTTGATGCATCAAGATAGAAGGCTAGAGTCTCTAGGTCAAGCCAACATGATTTTTGACTTGGACAAAGTTTGATTGGTTTTGACCAAATTGGGTTGGAATTGGTCAAACTTTGGTCAAGGTTTTCCTAACATTTAATGCATGATGATATTATTTGATGCATGATTTTTGGTAAATAGATTTGGAAGTATGATGATGCATACCTGAAAATCTTTTGCAAGTATCGGGATTTTGAGCTCGCAGCGATGTTGAGCTCTTTCTTGGTCTTGCTGGATTTTGAGGAAGTTTTGCAATTTTTGGATTCTGAAGCTCGCAGCAATGTTGAGCTCTTTTCCAGATTTTGCGGAAGTTTGATGAGATTGGCTTGTTCTCGCAGCGATGTTGAGTTCAAGCCTTTTTTTAGAGTTCTCCACTGACTATGAGCTCGCAGCGATGTTGAGCTCATCTTCAGGCTTCCTGTCTTTTTCGGAGTATTTTCCTTTTCTTTGGAATTGCCCCGGAACCATGTCAAAATTTTACTAGAATTTTTTTTTTGTAGCAGAATTCTGTCATTTTGATGTTGATTGATCTTTTCTCTTCCATCTTTTGCAGGTAGTTCTTCCAGAACGAACAAAGGCAAAGGTCATGTTACTGACGCACCTCGTCGGTCTGCTAGATCTTCCACTGCTGCCGTTCAGCAGGCTTGGGAGAAGGTCTAGTTTGTGGAGAAAAACTTGGAAGAATGCGATTCCCTCAATCGTGATGAGATGAGACAGCGATTGATCGCTCTCAAGGATGAGGAGTTCTATAAGATCATGGTAAGCAGCCGTCCCTGGGTTACGGACGATGAGAGCGTTGTGCTCAAGCCTACCTTCTTCTTCGGTGATGCAGTCCCCGACGAATTGACATACCAAAGGAGATGTTTTCAGTTCTCTTACACAGCAGATGGTGAGGAGAGAACTATTTCTACCCGGTCATCTTTTGATCGGACCATCTCGATCCTGAGCCTTTCTCCCACGTGCCCTAAGAGGGAAGATCCTCCGAGTTGGGTGAAGAGGACCAGTGTGATCAAGACCGGGGTTTTTGTTGGTGGACCTTCCGGTTTTGCAGAGAAGCCACCTGTCCGTATGGACATGTTGATGCCAGCCAGTGGCTACCAAGGTTCTGATCATCCATCGATCGATTTGAGACCGGTGGGCCTTGGCGTTTTTCGGGGTGACGGCAGCAATTGGGTGAAGCCTTTTCGACTTCGTGGCCATTTCAGTGCTGACTCGAGCTGGGAGTCATGGACTGATCACACCTTGAGGATTGGTAAGGCCGTTCTTCGAGAGGCCGAGATTTTTGACGCGGTTCGCGCTTTTCGGCAAACCGTCGTTTTCTCCGATGAGGCTTTCATGGCCATGCTGGAGTCATTCCTTCCACAAACCAACACCTTCATTGTGACGAATGGTGAGATTGGTTTTTCTTTGAAGGAGCTGAGCGCCATCACCGGGTTGCCTATCCTCGGCAAACTCTATGAGGAGTTTATGCCTATTGACAGCGTCCTTGAGGAGCAGTCTGAGGAGTTTAGGCTTGTGTACTTTCAGCTCCTCGCCTTCTATGATTTTTTGAAGGAGAAGGAGGGCTCGAAAGTTAGATCCAGCAGTTGGAGAAGTTGCAGCTCCAACTTTTTTTACAGCGGGGATTCTTCTGATGGCATAGCCCAGGATGTTAGGGCTAAAGCATCAAGTTTGAAGAAGATCGCTACTATGCAAGAAGATTTGAAGAAGTTCTTCGCAAGCACGGATGCCATTTGTCCTGACATTGCGTTGCGGAGAGATCTCGCTGTTTACCTCACTTATTGGCTGGGTGAGGCTGTTTTTGCTGGAGGAGATGGGACGCACATCAGGCCGCACTGTATTTTTCAGGCTTATCAGATGGTGTTTGGAGAGCGGCTGGCTTTGGTGCCTGCTCTTTACTCCTATTTGTGTACCGAACTGCAGGCTGCTGCTTTCCTGGTTCGGCTTGGGCTCCCCATGAACAGGGTGTTTTCTGCCCACATCTTCTATTCGTGGTATGTATACCACTGTCCTAGCTTCCATCGTTTGGGAGTTGCACAGGACGAAGATCCCTTTATGATTCATTTGGCTAGAGGGACAGCCGTTCACGAATCACTTTTATCTGCCCGTTTAAGGATCCGACGATTTAGGGACGTCGAGATTGGGCAGTCCTCAGTGAAGCTTTCTCCGGGCTTGCGGAAGAAGGCTTTTGACTTTGGTGTCTCCCGTGATTCGACCAGGGCAGGGTCGGGAAGACATTATGCTTTGACGGACGCGGAGAAGAGGTGGCTCTTCAACATACTGGTTGGTACGATGGTGTACTGCAGACATCTTTTCGTCGACATCCAACCGTATGTCCCTTCGCGTTTTGCGTTGCAGCTTGGCTTCTCTCAAGGCGTTATTGGAGCGCCTTCGAGCATGGTGAAGCGTTTTGGAGGTCTGCAGGATGGGAGAAATGCATGGGCATTTTATAGCGTCGAGGACACTACCGCCATGATTTCTTATCCTGAGCTGCCCACCTTCCGGACTGCTGGCTTCACGAAGTGGTTCGTGGAGAGCTTTTCAGTGTACCGGGGGCTTTCCAAGAAAGAGCTCGATATTAAGCAATCTCCTGGGAAGAGTCTTGGCAAATCGGATGGTGTCCGTCGGGAGGAAGTTTTGGCCTTCCTTTCTGGAGAGAAGCACAAGATAGGCTTTCTCAACGGGCAGGACATCATCAGATCAGGAGCTGCACAGGGGATTCCTGGTGAGGTCTTGAGGCAGCTAGAAGAGGAGGAGGCCGAGATCGATGCTATGATACAGGCAGAGCATACGAAGGCTTCCATGGAGTCTGCTGAGAAAAGTAGACCATCCAGTGAGGACTCTTGTGAGAGGCCTGATGTTGATAGTGTGGCAGGATTGTCGAGCAGATTGACCCGCCGAGGCAAGAGGAGGAGAGGACAACGCCGTAACATGAGACGGCACGATAGTCCTTCTGATCTTGAAGTTCCTCTCACCATTGCCGAGGAGGTGTCTAAGGATGCTGACGAGCCTCCGGAGAAGAGAAGCAGAGAAGAGGAGATAGCTGATATGATCCCCTTTCTTTCCTTTTGTTTCTTCCTTTTTTTTTCTTGTGAAAGATTTTGTTTTGATCCGCTGCTTCTTTGTTTAGCAGAGGATGATGACTTGGTGATGCCTGAGGTTCCGGCTGATGAGGCAATGACGGATCCAGTCGTGGCATCTGAGGAAGAGCCCAGGGACTCTGGAGTGGTTCCAGAACCTTCACCTGGTATGATTTGCTTTGGCTTTTGCTTTTTTTTTTTCTTTTGCTGTCATTTGCTAACATGTAGCTGACTTGCCAGAGGATTCCGACGATTTCGAGCCATCCATGGACGCAACTTTTGATGATGCTTCGGATGAGCTCAAAGAGGCAGAGAGTACTCCGTCGGTTGTTGAAGCAGGTATACTTGCAATAATAATCTTGATATATTTTTGACAAGATTATGTTCATACCTTTTTGTCTTTTCCTTCTGTTTTTTTTTTCTTTGACAGATTGTGAAGCAGCAGGAGAGATTCCTCCGTCTTCCTCAGAGCCAGAACAAGGGATACCTGCGGCTGATGCAGAAGTAGGGGCTTCTTCCACTTTCAATGAGTCAGCTTGTTCCGTTGGAAAGAGTTTATTGATTACTCTTCCAATGGAGCATGACGTGGGCAGTCGGGCACCAGAGCATGGCGAATCCTCATCTGCACCGTACCTTCAGTATGCAAGGAAGGTGTTGAAGACTGTCTTGAGCTCATGGGTTGAGACTCTTTCTTCAGGTCATTTAGAAGCTGGTTTTGGCATGATCAAGCATGTGCAGGACATCCTCGCTGATAGCAAAGAAGTCGGTCTGGACATCGCAAGTGCCGAGGATTTTGTTGAGGAGATCATCACCTTGGGGAACAAATGGACTGAGACCAAGAGTTTCCTAGATGGTGACTTCTTTGATGAGATGTTCTTAAAACCTTCCAGCAAAGTCAAAGCTGAGCTGACTGAGGTCACGAAGACTCGGAGGCAGATCGTTCGGGAGAAGAACGTTACCGAGTTATCCATCATGGTGCTGAAGCAAGACTTGGACCGCCTTGATAAGGAGGTCATTGAGGCTAGGCAACGTCTTGATCTTTTAGAGGAAGAGGCTGCTGCCAAATGGGCCGCCATTGTGGAGGCTCATGACAAGGAGGGGACTCTCATTCGCCAGGTTGAGGAAGCTAAAGGTAATGTCCGGAGGAAGACTCAGGAGCATGTCCAATGGCAGGTCCTCTGGGAAGAGCTTCCTCGTGCTGCAGATGGGTCACGGCATTCGGCCGCGTTTTATGGGGACATTTTGAAGGAGCGTGGCCTAAAAACTTTGGAAGTTAAGGCCAAGGGTCTGCTTGAGGAGTTGAACCTTTGGTTGAAGACCATGTAGGATTGAGCTCCTGAGTTGTAACAAACTCTTTTTCCTTTTTCTTTTTTTTGGTACCTCCATGTATAAACAATTTTGGTACTATATTTTGTATCCCCTTCCTTTCACTTAAATCATTTTTGATGAAAACAATTTTGAGCAAAAGTTTGATGGGAATGTTTGTTTAAGGATTTGATCAAAAGGTTGTCATTTTGTGAAAATCTTTTGTCAAAGGGTTGTTTTGGGCATAAAAGCCAATTTTTGTGGCGGAAAGCCTTGTTTTTGATGGTTTGAAAACCAAAATTTGGATGGCGAGAAAGCCTAATTTTGTGGCGTAAGAGCCAAAATTTGTTTTGCGGCATGGGAGCCAAAATTTTTGGATGGCGTGAAAGCCGAATTTTAGAACGGCATAGAAGCCGAATTTTGTTTTGTTTGTCTTGGCATTTATAGCCGAATTTTGGCATTTATAGCCAGATTTTGGCGTTTATAGCCGATTTTTTTTTGTTTTGTTTTGGCATTTATAGCCGAATTTTGGCGTTTATAGCCGAATTTTGAGATGGCATGAGAGCCAAAAATTTTGTTTGTGGCATGAGAGCCGATTTTGAGATGGCATGAAAGCCGATTTTGGCGTTTATAGCCGAAAAATTTTGTTTTTGGCATTTATAGCCGAATTTTAGCATTTATAGCCGGATTTGGCGTTTATAGCCGGATTTTGGCGTTTATAGCCAGATTTTGGCGTTTATAGTCGAGTTTTTTGAAAACCAAATTTTGTTTTGTTGGCATGAAAGCCGATTTTGGTGTTTACAGCCGAAAAAAATTTTGTTTTTGGCATTTATAGCCGAATTTTGGCATTTATAGCCGGATTTTGGCATTTATAGCCGGATTTTGGTTTTCAAAATACAGGTATCGACTAAATGTCGCCTCCCCGCTGAATGGTCTTGCAAGTATCGATGGAATGTCGCTTCCTTGATCATTCGGTTTTGCGAGTATTGATGGAATGTCACTTCCTCGCGGGCTGGGTTTTGCGAGTATCGATGGAATGTCGCTTCCTCGCGAATTGGGGTGCAAATATCGACTAAGCGTCGCTTCCCTGCTTTTCCCAAAACTTTTGGTTTTGCGGGTACTGACTTGGTGTCGTTTCCCCGCGATTTTTTTTTGAAATTTGAGGTTTTCTCGAACCATTTGAAATTTGGGTTGTGGATAGCAACTGGTATGTTGCATCTCCAAGATTTTTGAAATTTGGGTTGTGGATATCAACTGGTTTGTTGCTTCTCCACGATTTTTGAAATTTGGGTTGTGGATATCAACTGGTTTGTTGCTTCTCCACGATTTTTGAAATTTGGGTTGTGGATATAAACTGGTGTGTTGCTTCTCCACGATTTTTGAAATTTGCAAGTATCGAATGGGGTTCGCTTCCTTGCAATTTTTGGGTTTTGGAAGTATCGAATGGGGTTCGTATCCTTCCTATTTTTTTTGGGTTTTGCGAGTATCGACTGAATGTCGCTTCCCCGCGGTTTCTAAAAAACCATTTTTTGTTTAGAGACCCGAGGGTCATAAATTTTGACTTAAAACCATTTTGGTTGTAAAAGCCAAGGTAGACTAGGGTGAAAATTCCTGAGTCCTGGTTTTTATTTCAAACCATGAATTTTGGGTTCAAGGAACGAAATTTTGTCAAGTCTGGGAAGAGGCTCCTAAACTTGGATTTTTGGATTTTGATTTTTTTTTCTTTTTGAACAATGAAACGATGAAAGTAAGCATTGTTTTGAGAGATTGTTGTTTTTGTTTTTTTGTTGGAAACTTCAACATAAAAATGAAAATTTCAAAAGAGGTGGGTTTGACGAGCAAGTACCTTGGAAATAGGCTTTAGCCGTGTAGATATTGCTCTGACCCATTTGAGGAAGTCTTCAAGGGTAGTACCGCTTCAAGAACTTGCCGTTGATGGGTAGCATACATCTGTCTCCTTCCATGTTTAGAAGAGCGTATGCACCGTTGGAGAAGACTTTGTCGATGACGAAGGGTCCCTCTCATTTTGGTTCGAATTTGCCTTTGGATTTGTGGGCAAAGACTATGGGTCTTTTTACTGCAAGAACCAAGTCACCCTTTTTGTAGGCGCGTTGCCTGACCTTTTTGTTGAAAGATCCTGCCATGCGTGCTTGGTATAACTCAATGCTTTGTAGAGCTTCGAGTCGTCTTTCATCGAGATTATCCAGCTCTTGGAATCTCAATTTGACATTGCTTTCTTGCGTCATGTCATTTTGCAAAGATACCCTTAAGGAAGGAATTTGTACTTCCAAAGGGACAACAGCTTCGCATCCATAGACCAAAGAGAATGGTGTGCTATGGGTTGGTCCTCGAACGGTGGTTCGATAGGCCCACAAAGCTTCTAGTAGTTTGTCGCCCCAGTCTCTTTTGTGACTAGAGACCATTTTCTTGAGAATACCATTTTCTTGAGAATTTTGCAGAGTGTCTTGTTGAAGGCTTCTGCTAGTCCATTCGCTGCTGGATTATATGGAGTCGAAGGACAACTTTGGATTTTGTACTTGTCGCAGAACCTATAGAATCTGTGATCCCGGAATTGTGGTCTGTTATCATGGATGAATCTTTTAGGTATGCCGAAGCGACAAATAATGTTGGTGCGCAAGAATTGAAGGACTGATGAAGTCTTCATTTCGCTGAGCGCAAATGCTTCCGACCACTTGGAGAAATAATCCGTAGCGGCGAAGATGAAGCGATGACCTTTGCTTGATGGGGGAGAAATAGGACCTATAATGTCCATACCCCAGGCTTCGAAAGGCCATGAGATTGCTGTTGGATGTAGCCATTCTGGAGGCATGTGGACATAATCTCCGTGAATCTGGCATTTTTGGCAGCGCATGGCAAATTGTATTGCAACAGTTACCATGGTAGGCCAATAATAACCTAGCCTTTTTATCTGGTTGTAGAGCTTAGGGCCAGCCTGATGGGCTTCACAAAGACCAGCATGTACTTCTTTGAGAGTTTCCTCAGCCTCTTGTTGTGATAAGCAGCGTAGGAGTACTCCGTTGAAGGATTTTCTGTAAAGTGCTTTTGAAGGTATATCCAAATGAAAGTTTGGGGCTCGTCTTTGGATGCTTACCCGCTCTTTTGGATCTTCAGGTAGTATTCCGAACATGATATAATCAATGAACGGATCTCTCCAGTCGCCAATCGGAGGTTTGAGGATGGACATCCAACTTCCAACCACTTTGTGGCATTCAGCAACTGCTTGGTGTGTGTTGAGAGGAGGGAGAATCCTTCTTTGACACACTGTGACTTGCATGTTTTCCCCTTCTTGGATTACCATGGATGCGGCAAGTCCAGCCAGGGCATCTGCACGGATGTTTTCACCTCTGAGGATGTGGGTGATATGGCAGATGTTGAATTTTTGTTGAAGCGACTGCGCCTTATTGTAGTAAGGTAGCAAATCAGGCTTCCTGACTTCATATTTCTGATTCATCTGGTTGACGACCAGTTGAGAGTCTCCAAAAACTTCCAGCACGGTGATGCCGGTTTCGAGGGCGAGTTCCAATCCAACAATCAGGGCTTGGTACTCAGCTGCATTGTTTGAACATGGTTCCAGTAGCGAGAAGGCGTGTGGAATCATGTATTTGTTGGGGCTGACAAAGAGGATGCCGATTCCCAATATTTGCTTTCCTTTTTCATTTGTCCTGGTTGCACCGTCAAAGTACATGTCCCAGGAAGCATTTGACAAGGAAGTTTACACATTGTAGACAAATTCGTCTGGGAGATCATCCCTGAGTGGAGAATCTTTAGGCAATGGATGCTCTGCGAGGAAGTCTGTTAGAGCTTGGCCTTTGATTGCTTTTTGTGGTACATACCTAATATCAAATTGTGATAGAAGAATGGACCATTTTGCCAGTCGGGCATTGAGAGAACCTGCTTTTGTGACAAGGACCTTTAGGAGGTTAATCCTCGAAATCAGGTAGACTGTGTTCGACAGCAGATAGTGACGCAGCTTTTGTACAGCGATCATTACTGCAAGGCATTCTTTTTCGACTGGGGAGTAGCGATGCTCTGTACCTACCATCATGCGGCTAAGGTAATATAGAGCAGCTTCTTTTCCGTCGTCATTTTCTTGTGCGAGCAGAGCACCCAAAGAGTGGTCGAGAGCTCTTGTGTACAAGATAAATGGTTTTCCAGTTGTGGGGACAGCCAGCACTGGAGGTTTGGTGAGGTATGCTTTGATGTCTTGAAATGCATTTTCACATTCAGCATCCTAGACAAAGTCCACGCCTTTCTTCATCAGGCGAGACAATGGACGGCATTTCCCTGATAGATTGGAGATGAACCGTCGAATGTAGGCCAGCCTTCCTTGAAGCCCTTTTAATTCTCTTAGGGTTCTGGGAGATGGCATTTCTAGGATAGCCTTGACTTTGGTGGGGTCAAGTTCTATTCCAGCTTTCCGTACTATGAATCCGAGAAACTTACCCGATGAGACACCGAAGAAGCACTTTAGTGGATTCATCCGCAATTTGTGTTTACGAAGTCGGAGGAAGACTTCTCGAAGATCATCGAGATGGTCTTCTTTTCTTCTGCTTTTTATGGCGAGGTCGTCAACATAGCATTCGACCGTCTTGTGCTGCATATCTTGAAATATTTTCATCATAGCCCTCTGATATGTTGCACCTGCATTTTTCAGGCCAAACGGCATAACAGTGTAACAATACATGCCGAATGGTGTCCGAAATGATGTTTGCCTTTCATCTTCAGGATGCATCTTTATCTGGTTATAGCCAGAGAATCCATCCATGAATGTCATTCGCTCGAACCCATAGGTGTTGTCAATCATCACCTCTGGTATGGGGAGCGGGATTTCATCTTTAGGACATGCACTATTCAGGTCTCTGTAGTCGATACAGACCCTTATCTGCCCATTTTTCTTTGTCACGGGGACAATGTTGGCCAACCATTCAGGATGCTGTTCCTCGCGGATGAAGCCAACGTTTTTGAGTTTCTGAACTTCTTGTTCAATTTTGTCCATCACGTCGGGACGGAATCTTCTTTGGCCTTGTTTGATAGGCTTGATTTCTTTTTGTAAGTTGAGCTTGTGGACTGCTACTTTAGGATCCAAGCCAGGCATTTCGGCATAAGACCATGCAAAGCAATCAACGAACTCACGAAGAAAAGAGATATACTCGGGTAACTCATCATCCTTTATATTCTTGCTTATGAATACAGGACGTGGGTTATCAGGCGTTCCCAAGTCTACCTTTTGAACAGGATCTTCTGTTGGAAGGTTTGAAGGTGGTTCCTCCACAGTATTTTCGGAGGCTTCCAACTCAACAAGACCTTTTGGAGTGCCAGAGGCATTTTCAGACTGAGGCTCTGTTTCTGTCCATGAATCTTCTTGATCAGCATCCTTCTCAAGGCTTGCAATGAGATGGTCCCAATCATTTGCTGGAATTGGGTTGAAGTAGGGTACTTCTTTTGGAGACGATGATTCTTCTGGGATAGAGAACCGCTCGTCTATGTCGTCGGGCAATTCCTCAGAGAAATTATACCAATTGGAGGAGCTTTCAGGATTTTTGACGAGTAACTCCTCAAAGAGATATCCAGGGATATCGATGTCTTCATGAGATGTTGAGGCTTGGTCGGTAAAGCGACTTTGCAGCCATGGTGTCAACGGTCTCATAGGAGCGATAGGATCATACCCCAACCCATATGAAGACTTGCCTTTTTGAAGGTGGATTTTTCAATCTTTTGGTTGACTTTTGATCAGGGTGGGTTCCAATGGTGTGAGAATACCACGGCCACCTCCCAAACCAGTCGGATTTTGAGCGTCGTAGCCGATTTTCTTCATGATAGCTTGTGCCAATGGACTATATAGGGATAGCTGAGGCATACCTTCGTTTTGGAAAGGTTCAAGCAGAGAGTTCAGTGGAGATGCTCTTGATCTGTGGAAGTAAATCACTTTTTCTTCTGGCGAAGTTGCCGGAATAACAAAGGAAGCAGACGTAGGGTCTTCTATGTCTGCAGGTGTCTCCAATGGAGTGAGAGCGGGCTGATCTTGCTGAGTACCAGCTTGGCTCGATGCTGTGTCATCTTCTGACTCTGACTCTGAGTCAGTGTCATGCATAATAGACACAAAGGAGACAATGAACTTGCCCCCAGTCTTTTGTTTTGTCTTCTTTGCTTTAGTAGTGATTACCAAAGGCTTTGGAGATTTGAAGGAGACGACGAAGGGAGCTTGGCCGCTTACTTCGAGTTTGGTGGAGGGTTTGTTTTCCTCCGATGATTGCTGAGGAGCCTTGCCTTTATCTTTCTGGAGACTGTCGGCAAAGTGAATTGTTTTTTCCTCCTGTTCTTCCTTTCCATCTTTATACATTTGAGCATCTGCAAAATGGACATCTCTGCCTTTGAAGGGCTTTTTGTCTACAAATACTCGATGTATCAGGCCATCGTCTCCAATGAACTTGATGCACTGATGTAGAGTTGAAGGGACGACACCATTCTTATGTATCCAGGGGCGTCCAAGGAGTATATTGTTACATGAAGGGGTCCTTATTGCATACACAGTGACTTCAGAAATAAGATCACCGATTTGCAATTTGAACCTGATTTTGCCGATAGGCCTTTGAGCGCTACCGTCATATCCGAAGATGGATACGGACGTGTGACTCAGCTTGCTAGGTGGGATGCCCAGCTCTTCGAGTGCCGAAGTAGAGATGAGGTTGAGTGCAGAAACTGGATCGATCTGAACTCTGTGTACTGGCATTTCTTTGACGTACCCCGTAAAGTACAAGGGACGGTTGTGCTTTGTTTCGCCTAGGAGGAGGTCATCCTTGTCGAAGGCAATTGTTGCACTTGCTGCTTTTTGTACCGAGAGGCATTCATTGCTTGATCCCTCAGTTTTCTTCTTTTCTCCCTTTGAGGGAGTATTTGATTTTTTGACCCTATAGTCCATTTCAATTTGTAGGACTTGTGGGGCATGTTTGTCGACATCCGGATTCAGCCTTTGTAATTCTGAAATGAGACTATCACGAGTCTGTGGAGACATTCGCAATAAGTCAAGGATGTGCAGACGTGCAGGTATGTGTTTGAAGTGCTCAATCAAGTCGTACTTGAAAGCCTCCTTCGGGCCTGCATTTTCATTATTATTGCCACTTGGGGCGCTTACAACTTGCTTTCCCGAAGGATTTACATAAGAATAAGAGGGTTGATTGTAATTTGTGGTAATCCCGGCCAGAACGGGTACCTCTACCAACTTCAAGAGCCTCTAGAGAAGGGTCTTCTTTTGGAAGATCGTTCTCAGGATCAAGGGGTTGATCCTTTACTGAGGACGTCTCTGTAACAGCATTGGCGTCTTCAGTGATTGTGTTGCACGGAGCAATTTCCGGGAACAAGTCCTGAACAGCAGCCGGCAACTTTTCTTTATTAGCCCAGACATTGCCCGTGAGATCGGGTATCTGGGACCAATTGACTGAGTTTTCATTGAAGAAGATTTCATTGGCAGAAGTTTCTTCAAGATGATCAATCGGGAGTGGCTTGAGTTCCGATGTCACAGCTTCAGGAGACGAAGGTTAAGAGGATGTTATCTCAGTGGAAGTCACCTGAGAGGGTGTAGCTCCGGAAGATACGCTACCGGTTGGGGAGTACGTGTCTTCGGAAGCTTCAGAGGCACTGTCGTCCTGAGCTATTGCATTGCAGGTTATCCTGACAGGAGATGCCCCCAGTGTAGAATGTTGGGAATCGGACTCATCCTCGGATGTGAGAGGATCATCGATCCAACTGTTTTCTCCATTTTTTGGAGTTGAGGGAGGGAGTTCCCGTTGATTTTCAGGGATTTCCAGTTCTGGATCATGACGAAGATTGATACTATCCTGCTCCTGCTCTATGGCAAGAAGTTGCAAGATTCTTGCATATTCTTCAAGATCAGGCATGGGAGCCAAATCTCCTTCATCATTTGCTCCTTGTGGTTCGCCCATGTTGGGTTCCACTGAAGCATTTGCTGGTGCTGGATTGACAGCATTTCCTTGAACAGGGTCCTGGTCTTCTTCATCATCAGACCAAGATCCTTGTAGCTGCAATGGGTTATACCAGATTACTGGCATAAGATGAGACTCGGGAATCCATTCCTCGTCGGAGAGGTATTCTCCTGTTTCAAAGGATTCTTCCCACTCATCTATATCACTGGCAGTGTCACTGGACTCGTATCCATTCATGGAGAATCTAACTACCGAGTTGCAAGAGTATGATGCCCCCTGCACATTTTCATTTTTGTATAGAGGTGGCATGAAATCATCAAGAGTGAATTTTCTTACCGCCTTGGAGGTTTTGGGAAGAGATTCTTCCGTCGTCCTTAGTGAAGCAGTGGAAGAGGTTTCTGCTTTTTCAAGGACTTCTTATTTTGGTTGAGATTTCTGCTGCCGTTTGAGCTTGCGGAGCTGTCTCTTGGCTTGCCTTCGCTGCTGAGCGGTCGGCTTTGTTTTGACGATCTCCCAATTTTCGTCATCTAGGAGATCGGGATGCACCCATATAGGTTGTCCATCTGGTGTTGGATAGGGAACCAATTCTTGGGACGCTTGAGCCATTTTTATCACCTTGAATGAAGTAGTGATTTTCTCCTTCGGTGACTTTGAAGTTTCCCGACATGACACCATGTTGACAGAGGCGGGGCCATAGTTTTAACCAAAGGTTATGACTCCGTTTTTCCACATCTCATTGATCTTCTCTCTCACAACGAAGCATTGATTGAGAGGATGTGAGATCATCTGATGGTATGGACAGTATCGGGGATCATTGGTTTTGCCAACATCTCCCGGTCTTTTGGGCTCTGGCAAAATAGGTTTGCCATTTGCTAGGAGAGCCTCAAAGATTTCTTCAACGTCTTCATCGAACGGATATTTCTTTTCTACACGTTCTTTGAAGGCATCAGAGAGTTCAGGCCTTTTACCTGTAGTTTTGTTTTCAGGTTTCTTTGGCTGCTGAGGAGCTGACTTAGTCTGCACATTGAGAACCTCCTTTTTCTTTGGTTTTGAGGATGTAACAGCAGGCGACTCTTTCTTTGATGATTTCTGACTGTTGAGGTCTTTGATCACCATTTCAGCTTCCATGGAGGCTTCGAGGAGTTCCCCCAGGTTCTTTGATTTATTGCTGATAATCATGGAGCGGATTTTTGCTCTCATATTGTTACGGCAGATGTCGACCAGCGACGCTTGTGGCAGTACATCTGAGCATTTGTACGCCATTGCCTTCCATTTGTGAATGAAGTCGTATGTTAACTCATTCTCTCCCTGTTTTAGGCTGCAGAGTTGAGCCATAGTAACAGGATGATCCTCACCTTGGAAGTGGGTCAGGAAGCGTGTCTCCAGCATAGCCCAGTTCTCGATGGAGTTCTCCGGCAGAGTGGAGTACCAATCAAAGGCTGTACCTTTTAGGGTACTTGCAAAGAGGCGAATCTTGAGGGCATCTTGATCCGTAATAGCTCCCGTTAGGATCTTGAAATGGATGACATGTTGTCTAGCTGAACCTTTCCCAGTATATGTCTGGAGAGTAGGTTGTTTGAATTTTGTAGGGAACGGAACCGAGTCCATCCATAGAGGGTAGGGTGGCTTGATCCCATGTTCTTTCAATGTATCCTCTTCTTTTGCTTTTGCAAGGATATCGTCCACGTCCTTTCTGGTAAGGGCGCGAGACTCATTGTTTTCTGCATTGCCCTCGTCATCTTCATGATTCGGAGGGGTTTCATTGTTAGGTGGTGGACGCTGTAGAGTGAGAATCAAATTTTCCATCAGAGTCTCAATTCTCTGTTGTCCTTGCTCCAACTGCTGGATGCGTGCAGTTATGTCATCATGCGGTGGAGGCTGCTCAGAACTTGTAGCCAAGACGTTCATCCCTCGGGATTCGAACGAAGAAATCGTCCTGGTGACTGAGCTGGGGCTCATTCTTCTGGATGAAGAATCTGAGGAGTGGTTACTCCGATGTCCTTGGCTCGGAGGAGTGGAAGATTCTTCCAGATGTGTTCTTGTCCGAGAGACGCTTCGAGTCACTGGACGTCTAACACTGATTTTGGTTGCTGACTTCCGGCGTTTTTTGGTTTTGCCAACCATATGAACAGCAACGATTTGGTCGGGTCTTTCTTTTTCGACCCATTTGTTTGAGACGTGGAGAGTAGAACGCTGGGTTCTTTGTTTCTCGAGTCTCTTTTGTCGATATGCAGTGCGGCGACGCATACGACGAGCAATTTGAGCTTCAGTTAGCTCTGGTTGGGCTCTGGCGACGAAGGATGTAGTCCCTTGTGCGCAACAGCCGAGTTTGTCTTCTTTGAAGCTTGGCAAGGACAGAATCTGGACGCGGTCCTTTGTCTGTCGCAATGAAGACTTGAATTTTGCGAGCTCGGCCCCTGTTGAGATGAAGGGTCGACTCGCGGGAGTGCAGGCTTCAGCATGTTTTTGCATAGGCCTAACAATGCAGGATTTGATTTTGGGCTTGTAGGAGCAAGCCGGCTTATGATGATTTTGTTTATTTTTCGGGTGGAGGGTAGGTTTCTCCTCTTTCATGTAAGAGAGAGGGTAGAACTGATTCTCCTTGAGAGGGGCCAGGTGTGCTGGCTTTGCAGATGTTTGGGATCTCCGTTGCTTTGGCGAAGATCTCGGGGACCAAGTTTTGGTGTAAACCTGGTTTCTTGTGGGTTGAGGCTTCGTGGGAATGCCACGGGCTTCAAGCTTCTTGGTGTTCGCCCTTGGTGCCATTTTAGTGACACGTTGCGGGGCGGTTTTCTGCTTCTTGGCAGGTACAGTGTCCTCTGCGGGAAGTGGGAATGGTCCCAGCGATCCGAAGACGATGGTCCGGGGAGTTGAAGTTGACCTGGTGTTTGGAGAGTTGTCGAGGGAAATGACGCTTCGGCAACTGGCAGGGAGCTTATGCTTGTTTTGCTTATCTTGAAGCATAAGCTGGTACTTGTTCTCATCGAAAGTGATGGTCAATGAAGCTGTCATTGTTAGTTTTGGAAAACTTCTGAAACAAGACCAAATCCATTAGTAATCACAAGAATATGGTGATCGTAAATGGGGAACAACTATGGTTTTGTCTTTTCAAACCACTTGAGGGGACATGGCCCAACCCAAGGATGATGAAGAAGGCAAAAAGCCATAGAGGATACAATTGTTCTAAAATGCAAGTATGGTAGGCTCAGAGTGAGCGTTCCAGTGACTGCTAGAAGCAATTGTAGACCTTAATTCAAATTACCGAGAAGCAAGGCTTACTCGAGGTAAAATGATATAAGGTTGGAGATACAAATGTGTCGGTCGCGAATACAGTAGACCCGAAAGGGCGTACTAGCACCGCTAGGCACAAATGTTGCAAATCGCATCCTTGGGAAGGACACGAGATGGGATTTTTTTTGAAAGGTCAAATTTGGATTCACAAAGGAGAGCAAATAGTATTCCAATCTGAACAAAGGTTCAACATTTCTGCGAGCGCTAAATTCAGAAGGGAAGGAACCATAATTTCTCGGATGTAAATCCAGACGTGATGAAAGTTTTTTTTTTTTGAAAGGTCAAAATTGAATTCATCGAAGAGAGCAAATGGTGTTCCATTCCGAGTAAGGCTCAACATTTCTGCGAGCGCTAAATCCAGAAGGGAAAGAACCAAGATTTCTCAACTCTGAATTCAAAAGCGACAAAAGTTTTTTTTTTTTTTTTTTGAAAGGTCAAGATTGAATTCATCGAAGAGAGCAAATGGTGTTCCGTTTCGAACAAAGGCTCAACATTTCTGCGAGCGCTAAATCCGAAAGGGAAAGAACCAAGATTTCTGAACTCTGAATTCAAAGTGACAGAAGTTTTTTTTTTTTTAGGATTTTTTTTTAGAGAATTTTTTTTTGAAAGGTGCACATAGATTTCCAATTCGATCTTATGAAACCTTAGTAGATAGATCAGCCCCCAGGTAAGGGTAGGATTTCTTAATGAACCCGTTTGGAGGACCCGTGCCTCGAACAGTCTAGCTGTCTCCACTCTGGACAAGACTTTTCTTAAATCCACTTTGGTCAAAGAACGCAACTGGTGGAACCTTAGTGTTCTTTTTTGAAATCTTTTTTTTTGAAAGGTTTTTTTTTTTAATGAACTCGTCAAAGAGAGCGAATGGTGTTCCAATCCGAACAAAGGCTCAACATTTCTGCGAGCGCTAAATCCGAAAAGGAAGGAACCAAGGTTTCTCAACTTTGAATGCAAAAGAGAGAAAACTAATTTTTTTTTTGAAATTATAGTTTTTTTTTAAATCCAAATTGGACTCATCAAAGAGAAAAGATGGCCCAATCCTCGATATGAACGATAGCTGCGAACATTTCTGTGAGCTATCGAGTTCAAGGAGGAGAGGATCAAAATTTCTCAAAGTTGAATCTTGAGAAAGAGAGATCATTTTTTTTAAGAGTTTGAAATGAAGGTGTTTTTTTTTTTTTGAAATCCCAATTGGACTCATCAAAGAGAAAAGGTGGCCCAATCCCCGATATGAACGATAGCTGCGAACATTTTTGTGAGCTATCAAGTTCGAAGAGGGAAGGATCAAAATTTCTCAAAGTTGAATCTAAGAAAAGAGATCAGATTTGTTTTTTTTTTTTTTTTTGAAGTGAGAAAGAACAATTGAAATCCCATCTCATATTTTTTTTAGATGCAAAATGCAACATAGGCCACCAACTAGAAAGAAGCCAAGTGATCAAAGCATCACGTTCTCAATCAACGTGTCCCACCGGGTGTGCTAGCTTGATGGACCCGAAAAGAGGGGGAATCTTCCGTCCTCTCCCTCCGCACCCCGGGGGCTGACCTGGGTCTCGGCGGAGGAGGGAAGATCTCGGGCATCAACCATTTTTGTACGGGTATGCCAGATTTACTTTCTACTTGGAATTTGGAATAGTGATAATCCGGAGATTCACCTTCACAAGTGGAAAGGAAATCAATCCTTTTTTCTAACTTTTTAAATTGCATAAATATTAAGAAAAGAGACAAGTTTTTAGAATGTCGTAAGAGGCGTTTTTGTTTGTTTGCCGTGAAAGGCGATTTTGCCGTGAAAGGCGTTTTTACAAAACTCATCAAATATGAAAGACAAGAATTGTGATTTCTTTTTGTCTCTTTAAGAAATACAAACTACAATAGAAAAGGAAGAAAAGGGATCTAACTTATCAGGAGATTGTGGGGACACGTTGAGATCGACGGTCGCAAGTCATGTATGGGCTTCGCCATCGTCCTTCAAATGAGAACATGTGATGCTTTGATTCTTTGGCTTGGCTCCTAACCTCGGTTTTTTAAAGGACAAGGACCAAGAGAAGGTCCTATATCCAATGAAAAACCAAGTAAACGGGCTGAAAAGCCGCGTTTAGGCCATGTTGGAGAAGGAGGTGACCTTGGGAGGTGGCCCCCCAAGGGACGTTGATCACCTTGTGGTGCTTCCGGGAGCAAAGTAGCAGGACTTCGTCTCTCTTGGATTTTCTGAATTTTCAGAGCTTGCACTTGGGATCTCTTTTCATCCTTTCTTTCTTGGAATGGACCTCCTTTTATAGGCTTTTGGTAGCCATGAGGTGTTTATTGGCATTGATGGCCATGATGAAAGAATTGATGAGGAGTTACAAGTTGATTTTGTAACTCCTTTTTCAAGGCTTGTGATTGGTCGATGAAGGAGGTGGGCATTTAATCACTTTTATGCTTCATGATGATGGGAGTTTCATGGGTTTAATGCCATGATTGCTTGGATTTGTAACTCCCAAATGCTTGGTTCAGATTGGGCCGTCCAAAATAATGAGTTAATGACTGCTTTAATGGGTCAATTAACGACATTAAGTGGTTGCCAAGGCATGTGAAGAGTCGCGGGCCACGCTGCGCCTTTTGAGATTCTTCTTGCGATCATCACGGGTGGATCCACGCATTATTTGATGTCGGATTGCGATGCAATTTCAGACATTGATTGATGTTGGCGGGCCGGTGACATCTGTCTTGTCGATTTCACGATCGGTCGGACAGAAAGTGCACTTTCTTGGTCAGCCGGTTGGCGATCTTGAGGCGATCGGTGATGATTTCATGCTTTTGACGGCGGATCCGAGATGTCGACGAAGATCAGTGATTTTGAAGCACCAAACATTGGATTTTCAGGAAATCACAGAGGCCAGAACACCCGAAATGCGAAAAGAATCGAAAACGGACACTTCGGCGCAAAATCCGGCGACCCGGATTTCTAGGGTCGCCGGGCGACCATGCACCCAGGGTCGCCTGGAGACCCTGGGCCAGGGTCACTGGCGACCTTGGGCCACGGTCGCCGGCGACCATGGGGCTTCGGCCCGTTTGGTCGCCGAGCGTCGTTTCGGCCGTTTTTTCGTCTTTTTCGTTCCTTTTTTCTTCTGTATTTTTCTTGACATTTTTCCTCAATTATGGACTTGATTTTCTTGGAGAAATCTTGACGAGAACCCTCGCGAAATCGGAGCACAAAGTTTCCTATTTTTCGGGAAAGCCGAAGACTTTGTAGCCGATTTTCCGTCAAGCGTCGAAACTAGGTCAAACGATGTCGGAATGACCTGAAAATTGAGGTGAAGCTTCTTGAGCAGTGGATAGGACCAACCATGGGCTTTTATTTGAGTTTTGAAGCCGTTTGGGGTCCCATCGATGCTTCACTTGATTTTGCTGCGGGGAAAATGCCGAGCTTTGATATGTGGTCAAACGATGTCCGATTGACCTGAAATTTGACGGGGAGCCTATTGGAGTCATTTTGAGACGTTCCATGGGCTCCGTTTTGGATGTCATGGTCCCGGGTTGCTCCGCCGCCTGTAGGCTTGATTTTCTCTCGGAGCATCGAAACCTGGTCAAACGTTGTCAGAATGACCTGAAATTTGACGTGCAGCCTTTTGGAAGCATGTTGAAGCAACTCATGTATTTTGTTTGATGAGTGATGGCTTCGGTGGTTGCCCCTGCCGGGAGGCTTGATTTAACTGCTCTAGCATTGATGGAGGGTCAAACGTTGTCGGTTTGACTTGAAATTTGGCATGGAGCCCTTTGGAGACATTCTGGAGTCATCCGTAGGCTTTGATCAAAGTTTTGGTCTCTTTGACGATGTCCCCGCCGGGTGCGCTTGTTTAGCTGTCGGAGCTGTGAAGTTAGGCCAAACGTTGCCGGAATGACCCGAAACCTCAGGTGTACCCCTCTTTTAGCTGTCTTGAAGGATCTCTCAGTTTCTATCTGATTTTGATAAAATCTGATGCTTGAAGTAGCCTTGCCTATTTTTAGCAGGATGCAGCTTCAGGAGGCTTCTCGATGTTGAGGAGACATATTGACTTTTTTGGTGTCAACATCCCCGAACACTCTTCTTCTTTTCCGCTTGTTTTCCTCCTCCGTTGGGCTTGCCCATCTTGGTTCTGTAGTGCCCATATCTTCTTCCAACTTTATGAACTCCTCAATTGATTCCATTAGCTCTCCTTGGGTAGTAGGACAGCATTTTGTTAGTGATTGACGGAGCCGGCTCTCTTTCGGCAGTCCGAGCTTAAAAGATGCTACCGCAACCTGCTCATTGTTCCCTTCTACTTCATTATAGAGTCACCAATAACGAGTGCTAAACTCTTTTAGGCTTTCCGAGCTTTCCTTCTTGAGTCTTAGCAATGCCCCAACATCCTTCGACTACTTAGAATTTGTCACGAACCGTGTGACGAAAGCCCCAGCAAGTTCCCGAAAGTTGTGGATCGGCCTCAATTCCAGATGGGATAACCATTTTAGGGCGAGGTCGCACAGGCTCAACGGGAACACCTTACACATAAGTGACTCATTCCTAACCCATAGTACCATAGAATACTGGAAGTACTGGACATGGTCGGCTGGATCCGAGGTCCCATCATAAACCTTGAGTTTTGGAGTCGTAAATAGCCAAGGTGGGTCCACCTTTTCTATCTTTTCCAAAAATGGAGATTCGAAGTTTTGGGCATTCCTCAAGCATCTTGCCCTGGTCGAATTTTCTGGTGGGAGCTTTCGGTCGGTTAGCACCCTTTTTACCAGATCTTTGACATCTTTCTCAGCAAGGCCTCGCTGTGGGGTTGTCCTTCTCGGGGGCAAGTCGTTCCTCACGCTTTGTGCTCGGTCTTTAACATTTCCCTCCTTTCGTGTCGGGAACTCGAAGTCATGCTTCCCTCGTCTCCAGTCTTTACTATGATATGGGAGTGTTGAAGCCTCGACCCAGAGTGTTGTTTCCTGGGTTGCCGCACCGTCGTTCGCCCTCGGCACCCCTTGTCTCATGTTCCAAAGGTCTCATTTGGGCTAGGGGAGCGTCTTCTTCCTCTCTTTGCCTTTTCTAGCTCCTGCAACAGACAATTAATCTTTTCTTGCTGCTGCTTGACTCCTTCAGCCATGTCCGGAATGGCATCCCTGCAAGTTTGTTCAAGTCGATCATATGTATTAAGCGGCAGGCTTCGCCTTGAAGGTCCACTACTCTATCTTCTACTCTATCTTCGATGCGTTTCCTCTCGCAACTTTTCTATAGAAGGCGAAACCTCTTCTCGGGGCGGGCCATGCAATGGACCTCTGATCGAACCCGCTCCTTTCCTTCCCCAAATGGAATAGTACGACCGCTTTCTATGCACGGGACGCACTCGAAATCTACCCCGTTGGAGCTATTCATCAAGGGGTCCTTGCCCACCTCCTTTTGCTGTCCTCTGGGTCGTGCTTTTTCCATATTCACTTGCTGCCGGATATGAGCAGGCAGCTCTGCAATTTGGCCTGACTCCATTGGGATAGGATAACTAGCCAGCATATCCGCCACCAAATCGGCTGAACGTTTGCAGTAGTGAATAGTCCATTGGCCAATGGATGTGAGCAGATCCATAGCTCGTCACCACAGAGGCATGAAGTCCCAACTCAGGTTGCTAGAGTTTTTATTTGAGGTAATCAGCACAAGACAGTCGCCTTCGATTTGGATTGCAGCAGGAAGATACTGGGACATGTGATGGAGGCCTCGCTGTAACGCCAGGAGCTTTGCTTCCAGAGGGTGTGCAGCTTTAACCTCGCTTGTGAAGGCCATCAGCAGTTGTCCATAATGGTCCCGTGTCAGTGGTCCAATACGTGCTATCCCGGTCTGATAGTTGTAGGCACCATCAAAGTTGAATTTAAACCAACCTGGAGGAGGAGGAGGCATCCAATGATCCGGAGTTAGAGTGGCAGTTGCCCCTGGACCTGCATAGATATGACAAACATTCCAATCAAAGAGGGCAGAAATGGTTTTAGAGAAAGCACGCTGGGGATGCAGTGGAGAGTATTGGAAGAGATAGTGGTTCCTTGCTTTCCATACGTACCACATGAGTAGCACGCCTAGTCTTCTGTTGTTTGGGGATGCCTGGTGCAATAACCAATGTGAGATCAAACCCCCAGGTCTTGGAACTGTGATGTTTTGGGTTATTTTATTAGATATGTTATTTATTTTAATATTATTATATAATTGATTGTATTTTAGTTAAATACGTAATTAATCTAAGTGGGGACCACGTTAGGCTTAGGTTTGGTGAGTTAGGCTTGTTGGATAGGTGTCTTACCTATAGTTAACCCAGGCCCACTTTAGTTGGTATGATCCTTTGTAATCCAAACTCCTATTTTTTTTTAAAAACACAAACTCTATCCTATTTAGAACTCCTATTCCTATTCCTATTTATACACCTCCACCACCACACTCTTTTATTTTCACACACAACTCTCTCTCTCTCTTTGAGGATATTTTTCTTATGGACTTAATCATGTGGTGGGGCCAAGGGGAAATGACCTGATGACGTCATCCCATATGATATTAATACAGAATGTGATGTGTATGGAAATATAGGAGAGAGAATGGTGATGACTGATGAAGTCATCTCATGTGACCTTAGTAGTTTTTATAAATTAGAAATAAGGACCCTGCTGGTTTTATAAAACTAAATTAGACCTCTTCGCTTATTTTATAAGGAATTGAATTTGGAAAATATTTTGGATGGGTCCTCAAGTTTCCTAAAATTATACACCAAGATTGTCATTATTATTTACAAATTAAATTTTAAATTGAATCTTTGGTTTTAATATATTAAAATTCTATTTTTATACATTATTAATTGGATCTTTGGACCGAGTAAATACCGTCTGGGCACACGGTATATTACTAACGTGGGGCTAGTACTTCGTGTAGCCACGGGAAAATCCTAGTGGATTCAAGATCAACCCACCTCTATTGGAAAACCCTTAATTAGGTTTATGCACCATTGATTGAGAAGGGGTGCGTTAATTTTTTATCTATTAGAGATTCCTATCGTTGTCGAGTATGAGAACTTACGTTTGACCTTAGGATTGGCTTGTGATTATTCATTGACCTTCGGGTTTGCATACATGATGTTGGTCTATTAGTTGCATACCCGTGTTGATTGGATATGGACCGTGATGTGGCGAGGCAATCGATTGAGATATTGTAGTGGTTTATTCGAATGATTTGATCAGTATTCGATTGTGGATTATTGTATAGCCAGCCCTTCACTTTGATTTAGGATTCTGTGTCAGAGCATTACAAATCATTAGGTCTATTATACTATGATATGTGCATATATGTATATTGATTGGGTCATATTCGAACGACTGCAGTTATATTTGGACGGCTGATAACCGATGTGTACGGATACTGTAATATCCGGATTTTGAACCGGTTTATCCGACCTACGATTTCGATTAGGAACCAGTTTATGACCGCCAGCCTTTGAACGGGTTTTCCAGCTTTATAGTTAGGGTTGACCACCCAAAACAGTAGAAGTGCTTCTGTTTTGTATTGCTCTATTGTGTAGAATGAATTTAGGTTGTATGTTCTTTCATCATTATTCCGTTGTTAATCTCTTATCATCATCACCTGTCTTTACTCACATTGATCTAGTGTTTTATTTATGAATTATGCTTTCGTACTTGCTGTTTACTTTATTTATTGGTGCATAAGTACCGACCCCTACCCTACTGTGGAGACGAAGAATGGTCAAACATTTCAAGTGTTTGAACCAGTTGACGAACCTGAGTGGAGACCCGGAGATGGCTACGAAGCCGTCTGAGACCGCATGGGAGTGACTTTCATCATAGAAACTATTTTAATAGCAATTCTGAATAATGAACATAAATTTAGTTAGTCATTTTATTTAAGTTATTTTGTAAACTTTAAACCTTAATATTCAGCAGTTATGTGTTAGTTTAATTTTGGATATTGATACCAATTGGTTTAACGCTTCCGTAAATATTTTATTATGACTCATCATGTTTCGAAATTTTGTGGGTCCATATTTGGGAGCTTGTGTTGCATTAAACACAGGAAAATGAATTTTTATTTTTATTTTTCACGTTATCCCATGGTTGTATTTTTGGGGACGTGATAGGAACATTGGCTAGTAACATGGTCCATACTGAATGGACGAATGAACATGCGGATAGCAAGTGGTCACTAGATTCATCAGCAAGTCGCCAGATGGGGCAAAGGGAGTCCACATTGTTGTCCCATTTGGCAATTTGAGCCTTAGTGGGTAGTTTGTTTCAAAGAAGACGCCACGTAAATAAGATGAGTTTTGGAGGTAGCTGCAACTTCCATACCCACTCCCATGGCAAGGACGGACCATGTAGTGGTGTCTGTAGATGGTTAAACAACGCTCTGTAGGAGCAAGTCCCTGCCTTCTTAGTCCCCCAGCTTATAAAAGGGAATCACTGGTGGATTTTTTTTTAACATGATGAAAGTAATGATAGTGGGACCCTTATAAAATCTAAACAGTTAATAAATTACAGCCCTTATTTAAGTCAATTATTATCAATTTAAGTTTTATTTAATACTAAGGTCCACCACCTAATTTTATAAAGGGTGCTATTTTTTTTTTAGGATTGTACAAAAAAAATAAAATTAGATGACTAGTGTAAGGTCATATTTTGCAGGATTAGGTTAGGTGGAAGTTGTTTCGAGTGCTCCTCCTTCCTCCTGTAATGGGCTTTCGCTACCTGATTTTGATCTTGTTCAAGAGATTAGAAGCGAGGTGAGATTTGATTGGATCGTCCGATCGAACACACTCCGATGCTTAAATCATTCAATAAAAAAAATGGAATCATCCCTCCTTCTTGCTATCAAATGTACATATTTTTCATACCTGGTTTTCTCCCATTTTATCTTCTCCCTCAGCTGCCATTCGTGGTCTGGGAGGTTTACACGTCTCTCATCGTGTCTTCCGATATGGGGGAGGACGCCTTCTCCCACTTCGCACGTCCTACCTCTCGTTCTGCAAGTCACCCACTTCTTCCCCCTTTTCTGCATCGAGCCTTCATGAGCCAATTGGGATTAATCAACAGCTCAACCAGAGTTGGCTTGGCCCAAAACCCAAAAATTGGTTTTACAGGCCGGATCAAGTCCGCGAACTAGGTTAGGCCCTGTCAGGTTCGGGTTCGTTGCTCTCACAATTGCCCCCCAAGCCTACCTTTTCCTTACCGTTCCCGAGGAAAAGGGAGGCTTGGTATATCAGTACATCCACGTGGCGCTGCTTAATCCGTTTCCCTATCCATCAAGCCGCCAAACGTCTCTTCGTCTTTATCTCTTCCCATCCCTTTCGGGGTTTCAAACCTTTTCCGAGGAGACGCGTCTCCCCTTGCATCCCTTCCTGCGAATCGTCGTCTCCTTTTTCTTTAAATCCTTCGCGGCAGTCCTTCTTCTTTTTCTCCTCTTCTGCCTTCGATCCTTCCACTGTAAGTCTCTTTCTTCTCCTCGTTTCCTTGGTTTTCTTTCTTCCCCTTTTTTTTCCTTTTTTTGAAACATGGGAAACTTGAAGGGCCTTATTAATGATCCAGTAAAACTCGCCGAGTTCAGGCGAAGATACAATATCCCCTCAGATGTTTTAGTCAGAGCACCTCTCCCTGGGGAGTCCCTAGAAAGTGGATCCCGTGATGCCATGCCCTTTTCCATTATCGCTATTATGGAAGGGGGTGCATTTTCCTTTAGACCATCTCCTCATCTAGTTTCTGTCTTCTACAAATCTTTTTCTCGTCCAATGTGCCCCCAATCTGTTTCGCATTGTAATGGGGGTGGCCGCGTTGAATAAATTGCTCGGCACCAACCTTGGGGTATTTGACATTCTTTCCTGTTACTCTCTCGTCCCTCTCAACAATCAGAAATCCATTTTTTATTTGAAATCCCACGATCAGAACAGGCTCCTCGTCCATTATCTCCTGGACTCGAATAAGCCGAGCAAAGGGGACTTTGTTATTGTGGGCGGCAACTGGGAGGCGCCGACCTCCTGGGGCGGGGTCAGCCAAGAAGTCCCCCTAGTCCCAGGCTTTCCAGGTCGACCCCCTGCTACATCATGCTTTTTCCATCCTGCATATCGCCTTTTTTCTTACAAATGGCATTTCACTTTATCTTTGCCTGCAGTCCATCGATCAACTAGATCCCTCACCATCTCCTTCAGGCTGACGACCTGAAAACAGTCTTTGAATATCGAGGCCCCCCCGAGCTGCGTGATTGGGGTTGAGCTGCCCACATTCTTCTCGGATATGAGAGGTCATATGACAACTTCTTAGCCATTCCACCTTGGCATACCCCTGGGGAAGTTCCTGGAGAACTTACCATTCGCCCTTCTTCGAAGGAAGTTCCCTGCTGTGAAAACACCGAGGTCTTCCAGCCGAGGGAGAGCACCAATGTGAAATCCGCAGGTTCCCAGAAGTCTTCCGGCCTATCACCTTCCACAGAGTTAGATTCTTCTGATCGGAAGCACAGTCTCAGGAGATCGGCTCCATCCAGTACATCCTCTTCCTCTTACTCCAAACAAAATCCTGTCTTAGAGGTTTTAGACGGTTCTTCTTCTTTGGACCCCAACAGGCCCTGCTCTACCATGTCCAAGAGCAAGGCAAAGGACCTACTTGGCAGCCTTGGGGACCTTCCTTCACCCGAAGCAGGGAAGGCTCCTCTCCAGGTATCCTTTTCATCTTTGGGCAAAAGGCCTATGGACGATTCTTCATTCGATCTCAGTCCTAGGAAGTCTAAGAGTAAGTCCTTGCCAAGGTCGGCCGAAGACCCCTAATCGTTCTCTGCCTAGATGGACGACTCCTTGCCCCCTCTCCCACCTCAGCCAAGTCCCTCTTTTGGGCCCAAGAGCTCTCCGAGCTCACTCCCCGGATCCCAATCCTCTTCAAGTGAGGGAGTCGCAGAATCTTTGTCAGTGGCGTTCCAGCTGGGCAAGTCCGTCCTCCTCCCTTTGGATATGGGGTTACATGGGGCTCTGTCCAACGAAGATTTGATATCATCCAGCATCCGGCACTGCCTTTTGGTAAGTTTTACTTCATCTCCCCGATTAGATTGTACTCCTGGCAGGTGCACGAGTTTTTACTCTAACTTCTTTCTTTTGTTGTTCCATAGGGTCTTCAAAAGTGGTTTGTCATTTCAAATTGTCTGGAGAAAAGTCTGAAACGGGTAGAAAGTCTTGAGATGGAGCTGGTGGCGTCTATAGCTGCTCAGAGGTTAGCCGAGACCTCTGCCTCAAATTCTTCAAAGGCTTTGAGCCTTGCAGAGACTAAGGCAGCCGCTGCCACCAGTCGTCTGGTCGCCAGCCAGATGGAGCTCAAGGCCCTTCGCAGCAAGGTTGCCAAGATGCAGGAGTCATTGGAGCACTCAAAAGACGCTGCCTTCGAGGAGGTTGAGGCGATGTATCTTGATAAAGTGGAGGAGATGAAGGCCATTGTGTTCAAGCGTAGGTATAACATGGCTCTGAGTGATGCTGAGTGTAGACACCTCATTTGGCCCCCAATGATAGACTTAAACACCTGTCATATATAACGGTGCCCCCATTTCACCCATAATTGAATGGTTAATGGTATAATTAAGAGTAATTAATGACAATGAAGATGCTTGTTGAAAATTTTATACTTAGTTCGACAGTCTCTAGAAATTCGTGAGAGAAAAGGCCGAATCGCATCGAGATCTTGAGTCCAACCCACTACTCATACAAGGAACGGACGACAACACTATCAAACCCCCTTTCAGGCTACATAGAACACACTCAGGTTATTCCTAAAGAGATTACACTTAGTTTACCTAAGTGCGATATGATTAGCATGAATTAGGAGGCTAGGATCGTTGATCCGGATATCCCTACCTTTTCCCGACCTCTGCTCATTATGATGTATAGACCAAAAGATTTTACGTTCCGAGAGCTTTCCGACGATATGTAGTGTAGGCACCTCATTTTGGCACCCTATGAGGGGTAATTCAATCCACCTTATTTAATGATGTCATGATTAGGTCCCAAGTCAAAATTCACCTATCATTTCTAGACCTCCGATCGCCCTAAAAATTGGTTCATCGTGACCTACACGCTGAGAGCTTTCCGTCGATGTGTAAAACATCGAAATCCAGAAAACGAATCAAAATCTACGAAGCCTGGACCCCGACGATGATAACTCGACCAAACTCCATCAGACCCCACCTTCTGGGCCCGAACCAATTCCTTTGGTCCAAACCCGAGCCAAAACCAATCCAAAATCGAGCCAAACCCAACATGAACCTGACTTGATCCAACCCATTAAAAACCAAGTCCAAACCCATCTAAATCAAACCTGGAGCCCAACCTGAACTTAAGCCAAACCCAACCTGGCCCGCCTGGACCATCACCTGCATGAGAGAGGAGAGTCCATGAGATCTGGACTCTCCCCTCCCCCCTGATATCTCTCTCTCCCACTTTCTCTTCCACTAGAACTCTCCCTTGTCTCTATCTCTTGCTCCTTATCTCTCGATCACCCCGGATATCTGTCTCCTTATCTATCTCTCCCAACTCCCTCATCCCAATCTCTCTATAGGGAGATCTCCATTCCACTCATGGTTCCCACCATCCTCTATCCCGGGCTCTCCTCATCCCATACAGGGAGACTCCAGATCCTCCCATCTTCATCATCTCGGGACTCTGAGACCTCTCTCTCATGCACAGAACCTTCCCATCATCTCCTCACCCTATCTCCATCATCCACAATAGCCTGCCATCCATCAGCCTCCATCATCATGCACACGCCTGCACCTTCCTTCATCTCCCAGATCTCATCGACCACCACCCTCTCCATCTCTGCGCCTATCTCCCAGACGACCATCTCATCTCACAGAACCCATCTCTCTCAAGCACAGACCTCACGCGCCCCATCTCTCTCCGCCCACGTCTCCCAGATCTCTCCCTCCGTTTCTCTCCTCTACCATCTCCCTCCATCTCTCCTCTCTCACTGCATCTCACCACCACCCTCTCCATCTCCATGCAGAATCCACCCCCCTGACGACGTAGACCCTCACGCTCACGCCACTTCCTCCAGACGATGCCCATCATCCAGTGCATACCCATCTCCATAGCCTCCCACCAGCGCATGGCCCTTCTGCTTCCCCAACCTCATCCTCCATCTTTATCTCACTGCCAGATGCACGCAACCCCCCTCGGATGCTCGCGGCGCCTTCATCTTCCTCCTTCTCCGCAGCACCATCGCTGCTCTTCCCTGCACAAAGCGCCACCGGAGACCTCCCCAACAGGTACGCACCTCTCCCTGTCACGTCTCCCAAAATAAGAAATGGGGAAAATGTGAAAAATTAAAACAAATTCAAATTTCCTGTGTTTAATACAACACAAGCTTCCAAAAGTGGACCCACAAAAAATTTCAACCTGTGGTGAGTCAAAATAAATTTCATTAAATGCAACGAAAGCTTTATTCAATTGGTATTGAAGATTCATAAATGAAACCCAACATAAAAATCAGATAAACATTAATAATTAAAGTTGCAGAATGAATTCAATAATTTCTAAAAGGGTCTCAATACTAATGATGGACCCGAAAAAGAGGGGGAATCTTCCGTCCTCTCCCTCCGCACCCCGGGGGCTGACCTGGGTCTCGGCGGAGGAGGGAAGATCTCGGGCATCAACATTTTTGTACGGGTATGCCAGATTTACTTTCTACTTGGAATTTGGAATAGTGATAATCCGGAGATTCACCTTCACAAGTGGAAAGGAAATCAATCCTTTTTTCTAACTTTTCAAATTGCATAAATATTAAGAAAAGAGACAAGTTTTTAGAATGCCGTAAGAGGCGTTTTTGTTTGTTTGCCGTGAAAGGTGATTTTACAAAACTCATCAAATATGAAAGACAAGAATTGTGATTTCTTTTTGTCTCTTTAGGAAATACATACTACAATAGAAAAGGAAGAAAATGGATCTAACTTCTCAGGAGATTGTGGGGACACGTTGAGATCGACGGTCGCAAGTCATGTATGGGCTTCGCCATCGTCCTTCAAATGAGAACATGTGACGCTTTGATTCTTTGGCTTGGCTCCTAACCTTAGTTTTTTAAAGGACAAGGACCAAGAGAAGGTCCTATATCCAATGAAAAACCGAGTAAACGGGCTGAAAAGCCGCGTTTAGGCCATGTTGGAGAAAGAGGTGACCTTGGGGGGGGGGGTGGCCCCCCAAGGGACGTTGATCACCTTGTGGTGCTTCCGGGAGCAAAGTAGCAGGACTTCGTCTCTCTCTTGGATTTTCTGGATTTTCAGAGCTTGCACTTGGGATTTATTTTTTTCCTCCTTTCTTTCTTGGAATGGACCTCCTTTTATAGGCTTTTGGTAGCCATGAGGTGTTTATTGGCATTGATGGCCATGATGAAAGAATTGATGAGGAGTTACAAGTTGATTTTGTAACTCCTTTTTCAAGGCTTGTGATTGGCAAATGAAGGTAGTGGGCATTTAATCACTTTTATGCTTCATGATGATGGGAGTTTCATGGGTTTAATGCCATGATTGCTTGGATTTGTAACTCCCAAATGCTTGGTTCTGATTGGGCCGTCCAAAATAATGAGTTAATGACTGCTTTAATGGGTCAATTAACGACATTAAGTGGTTGCCAAGGCATGTGAAGAGTCGCGGGCCGCGCTGCGCCTTTTGAGATTCTTCTTGCGATCGTCACGGGTGGATCCACGCATTATTTGATGTCGGATTGCGATGCAATTTCAGACATTGATTGATGTTGGCGGGCCGGTGACATCTGTCCTGTCGATTTCACGATCGGTCGGACAGAAAGTGCACTTTCCTGGTCAGCCGGTTATCGATCTTGAGGCGATCGGTGATGATTTCATGCTTTTGACGGCGGATCCGAGATGTCGATGAAGATCAGTGGTTTTGAAGCACCAAACATTCGATTTTCAGGAAATCACAGAGGCCAGAACACCCGAAACGCGAAAAGAATCGAAAACGGACACTTCGGCGCAAAATCCGGCGACCCGGATTTCCAGGGTCGCCTGGCGACCTTCGGCCAGGGTCGCCGGCGACCATGGGGCTTCGGCCCGTTTGGTTGCCAAGCGTCGTTTCGACCACTTTTTCGTCTTTTTCGTCCCTTTTTTCTTCTGTATTTTTCTTGACATTTTTCCTCAATTATGGACTTGATTTTCTTGGAGAAATCTTGACGAGAACCCTCGCGAAATCGGAGCACAAAGTTTCCTATTTTTCGGGAAAGCCGAAGACTTTGTAGCCGATTTTCCGTCAAGCGTCGAAACTAGGTCAAACGATGTCGGAATGACCTGAAAATTGAGGTGAAGCTTCTTGAACAGTGGATAGGACCAACCATGGGCTTTTATTTGTGTTTTGAAGCCGTTTGGGGTCCCATCGATGCTTCACTTGATTTTACTGCGGGGAAAATGCCGAGCTTTAATATGTGGTCAAACGATGTCCGATTGACCTGAAATTTGACGGGGAGCCTATTGGAGTCATTTTGAGACGTTCCATGGGCTCCGTTTTTGATGTCATGGTCCCGGGTTGCTCCGCCGCCGGTAGGCTTGATTTTCTCTCGGAGCATCGAAACCTGGTCAAACGTTGTCAGAAGGGCCTGAAATTTGACGTGCAGCCTTTTGGAAGTATGTTGAAGCCACTCATGTATTTTGTTTGATGAGTGATGGCTTCGGTGGTTCCCCCTGCCGGGAGGCTTGATTTTACTGCTCGAGCATTGATGGAGGGTCAAACGTTGTCGGTTTGACTTGAAATTTGGCATGGAGCCCTTTGGAGACATTCTGGAGTCATCCGTAGGCTTTGATCAAAGTTTTGGTCTCTTTGATGATGTCCCCGCCGGGAGCGCTTGTTTAGCTGTCGGAGCAGTGAAGTTAGGCCAAACGTTGCCGGAATGACTCGAAACCTCAGGTGTACCCCTCTTTTAGCTGTCTTGAAGGATCTCTCAGTTTCTGTCTGATTCTGACAAAATCTGATGCTTGAAGTAGCCTTGCCTATTTTTAGCAGGATGCAGCTTCAGGAGGCTTCTCGATGTTGAGGAGACATATTGACTTTTTTGGTGTCAACAAATGCCCCCTCGAGGTACAGCGACGAGTAGCTTTTTTGGAGTCGATGTGCCTCGAAGAGAAACTTGGAGGAAAGATTCCAACTTGACCAAGAGTCTTGAGCATTTTTTTTTTTGAATAGCCTTCTGAGTTTCCGGGGGAATTTTATGGTAGTGAGAGGGATCACGTACCATCTCAAGGCAAAATTTTGAAAATGACATGGGGTATTTGGATTTTGGGTTTTGGATTTTGGTTTTTGACCTTGTGACCTAACAAGCTGTATGTGGCTGGTTAGGGGGTCGGGGTTTGATTTTGATTTTGACCTTGTGACCCAACAAGCTGTATGTGGCAGGTTGGGGGGTCAGATTTGGTTTGTAGGTTTTGGATTTTGATTTTGGTTTTGGTCTTGTGACCTAACAAGCTGTATGTGGCGAGCTAGGGGACCGGAATTTGGTTTTGTGAAATGTCAATTTCAAGATTTTAGCTCAATTTGGTTCATGAGGTTGGATGGTTTGGTTTTTTGGAAACTCATGGGATTTTCCTTTTTTTTTCTTTTTTTTTTGAATGGTCCCATCAACTCAAAAGAGGCATGGGACTCTTTTTTTTTTGCTCTTTTCTTTTTTTTTTTTGCTCTTGGTAAGAGGAATATTTTGACTAAAAGCCACTTTTAGTGCCTAGGTGGTCAAACCTGGCTCATATGGGCTAACCCATGTGACCTTAGGCTTTGGAGATGGCCTAGATCTCATATGGTGTCATATTTGTAAAGAATATCCAAAAATATCTTTTTTGTGTAGAGAATATCTAAAAATATCTTTACTTTAAGAGAATTTCTCAAGTTTTCTTTTTGTGGAAAGATTCTCTCAAAATATCTTTCTCTTTGGGAAAGTAGCTAAATTTTAGCACTTACCTCCTTTCTTTTCTCCTTGTTTCCTCTTTTGGCTTTCTCTCTTCTATAAAAGCAAGAGGGTTGTTTCTTTTGCTCCATTGCTTTCTTTGTTTGCAAGGATTCTTCAAGAGTGCTCTCCAAGATAAGAAGTGCTTTCTCTTCTTCAAGGATTTCCAAGCTTTTCTTCTTCTTCTCCATCAATGGCTTCAAGTAAGTTTTGTTCCTCAAGAATCTCCATTGTAGAAGTAGCTTCTTCATTTTTTTCTTCTTTTTCTTTTCTTCTTCTTTTTTCTATTCTTTTCTTTCCTCCCTTTTTTTTCCATGCACGTTTTTTTTTTCTTCGTGCTTCTCTTTTTTTCTTCTTTTTTTTTTCTTTCTTTTTTCTTCTTTTTTCTTTCTTTTTCACGGTTTTCTCTCTTTCTCTTTTTTTTTTTCCGTGAACTTTTTTTTTTCTTTTTCCACGCCGATTCTTGTTTTTTTCTTCTTTTTTTTTCAGTGTTTTTCTTTTCTTTTTTTTTTTTGCTGTTTTTTTTTTTTTCTGTTTTTCTCCTGGCTGTACGGACAGGTCCGTACGGACCTGACCGTACTGCCACGTGGCAGTGAGCCACGGCCTGTGGGCCAAATTTTTTTTTTTTTTTTGCTGAGATTTTTTTTCTCTCTCTTTCTTTTTCTTTTTCCTTGTTTTCTCACTATGATAATGAGGCTATGCAATTTCAATATGTATACATTTTTTTTTGATGTATCAAGATAGAAGGCTAGAGTCTCTAGGTCAAGCCAACATGATTTTTGACTTAGACAAAGTTTGATTGGTTTTGACCAAATTGGGCTGGAATTGGTCAGACTTTGGTCAAGGTTTTCCTAGCATCTAATGCATGATGATATATTTTTGATGCATGAGTTTTGGTAAATAGATTTGGAAGAATGATGATGCATACCTGAAAATCTTTTGCAAGTATTGGGATTTTGAGCTCGCAGCGATGTTGAGCTCTTTCTCGGTCTTGCTGGATTTTGAGGAAGTTTTGCAATTTTTGGACTCTGAAGCTCGTAGCAATGTTGAGCTCTTTTCCAGATTTTGCGGAAGTTTGATGAGATTGGCTCGTACTCGCAGCGATGTTGAGTTCGAGCCTTCTTTGAGAATTCTCCACTGACTATGAGCTCGCAGCAATGTTGAGCTCATCTTCAGACTTCCTGTCTTTTTCGGAGTATTTTTCCTTTTCGTTGGAATTGCCCGGAACCATGTCAAAATTTTGCTAGAATTTTTTGTAGCAGAATTCTGTCATTTTGATGTTGATTGATCTTTTCTCTTCCATCTTTTGCAGGTAGTTCTTCTAGAACGAACAAAGGTAAAGGTCATGTTACTGATGCACCTCGTCGGTCTGCTAGATCTTCCAATGCGGCTGTTCAGTAGACTTGGGAGAAGGAGGGGACCCTCATTCGCCAGGTTGAGGAAGCTGAAGGTAATGTCCGGAGGAAGACTCAGGAGCATGAGCAGTGGCAAGTCCTCTGGGAAGAACTTCATCGTGCTGCAGATGGGTCGCGGCATTTGGCCGCGTTTTATGGGGACATTTTGAAGGAGCGTGGCCTAAAAACTTCGGAAGTTAAGGCCAAGGGTCTGCTTGAGGAGTTGAACCTTTGGTTGAAGACCATGTAGGATTGAGCTCCTGAGTTGTAACAAACTCTTTTTCCTTCTTTTTTTTGGTACCTCCATGTATAAACAATTTTGGTACTATATTTTGTATCCCCTTCCTTTCACTTAAATCATTTTTTGACGAAAACAATTTTGAGCAAAAGTTTGATGGGAATGTTTGTTTAAGGATTTGATTAAAAGGTTGTCATTTTGTGAAAATCTTTTGTCAAAGGGTTGTTTTGGGCATGAAAGCCAATTTTTGTGGCGGAAAGCCTTGTTTTTGATGGTTTGAAAACCAAAATTTGGATGGCGAGAAAGCCTAATTTTGTGGCGTAAGAGCCAAAATTTGTTTTGCGGCATGGGAGCCAAAATTTTTGGATGGCATGAAAGTCGAATTTTAGAACGGCATAGAAGCCGAATTTTGTTTTGTTTGTCTTGGCATTTATAGCCGAATTTTGGCATTTATAGCTAGATTTTGGCGTTTATAGCCGATTTTTTTTTGTTTTGTTTTGGCATTTATAGCCGAATTTTGGCGTTTATAGCCAAATTTTGAGATGGCATGAGAGCCAAAAATTTTGTTTATGGCATGAGAGCCGATTTTGAGATGGCATGAAAGCCGATTTTGGCGTTTATAGCCGAAAAATTTTGTTTTTGGCATTTATAGCTGAATTTTGGCATTTATAGCCGGATTCTGGCATTTATAGCCGGATTTTGGCGTTTATAGCCGAGTCTTGGCGTTTATAGCCAGATTTTGGCGTTTATAGCCAGATTTTGGCGTTTATAGCCGAGTTTTTTTAAAACCAAGTTTTGCTTTATTGGCATGAAAGACGATTTTGGCGTTTATAGCCGAAAATTTTTTGTTTTGGCATTTATAGCCGAATTTTGGCGTTTATAGCCGGATTTTGGCGTTTATAGCCAGATTTTGGCGTTTATAGCCGAATTTTGGTTTTCAAAATGCAGGTATCGACTAAATGTCGCCTCCCCGCTGAATGGTCTTGCAAGTATCGATGGAATGTCGCTTCCTTGCTCATTCGGTTTTGCGAGTATTGATGGAATGTCACTTCCTCGCGGGTTAGGTTTTGCGAGTATCGATGGAATGTCGCTTCCTCGCGAATTGGGGTGCAAATATCGACTAAGCGTCGCTTCCCTGCGTTTCCCAAAACTTTTGGTTTTGCGGGTACTAACTTTGATGTCGTTTCTCTGCGATTTTTGAAATTTGAGGTTTTCTTGAACCATTTGAAATTTGGGTTGTAGATAGCAACTGGTATGTTGCATCTCTAAGATTTTTGAAATTTGGGTTGTGGATATCAACTGGTTTGTTGCTTCTCCACGATTTTTGAAATTTGCAAGTATCGAATGGGGTTCGCTTCCTTGCGATTTTTGGGTTTTGGAAGTATCGAATGGGGTTCGCATCATTCCGATTTTTTTTTGGGTTTTGCGAGTATCGACTGAATGTCGCTTCCCCACGGTTTCTAAAAAACCATTTTTTTGTTTAGAGACCCGAGGGTCATAAATTTTGACTTAAAACCATTTTGGTTGTAAAACCCGAGGCGGTCTAGGGTGAAAATTCCTAAGTCCCGATTTTTGTTTCAAACCATGAATTTTGGGTTCAAGGATCGAAAATTTTAGTCAAGTATGGGAAGAGGCTCCTAAACTTGGATTTTTGGATTTTGATTTTTTTTTGAACAATGAAACGATGAAAGTAAGCATTGTTTTGAGAGATTGGTTTTTTTATTTTGGAAACTTCCACATAAAGATGAAAATTTCAAAAGAGGTGGGTTTGAAGAGCAAGTACCTTGGAAATAGGCTTTAGCCGTGTAGATATTGCTCTGACCCGTTTGAGGAAGTCTTCAAGGGTAGTACCGCTTCAAGAACTTGCCGTTGATGGGTAGCATACATCTGTCTCCTTCCATGTTTAGAAGAGCGTACGCACCATTGGAGAAGACTTTGTCGATGACGAAGGGTCCCTCCCATATTGGTTCGAATTTGCCTTTGGATTTGTGGGCAAAGACTATGGGTCTTTTTACTGCAAGAACCAAGTCACCCTTTTTGTAGGCGCGTTGCCTGACCTTCTTGTCGAAAGATCCTGCCATGCGTGCTTGGTACAACTCAATGCTTTGTAGAGCTTCGAGTCGTCTTTCATCGAGATTATACAGCTCTTGGAGTCTCAATTTGACATTGCTTTCTTGCGTCATGTCATTTTGCAAAGATACCCTTAAGGAAGGAATTTGTACTTCCAAAGGGACAACAGCTTCGCATCCATAGACCAAAGAGAATGGTGTGCTATGGGTTGGTCCTCGAACGGTGGTTCGATAGGCCCACAAAGCTTCTAGCAGTTTGTCGCCCCAGTCTCTTCTGTGACTAGAGACCATTTTCTTGAGAATTTTGCAGAGTGTCTTGTTGAAGGCTTCTGCTAGTCCATTTGCTGCTGGATTATATGGAGTTGAAGGACAACTTTGGATTTTGTACTTGTCGCAAAACCTATAGAATCTGTGATCCCGGAATTGTGGTCCGTTATCATGGACGAATCTTTTAGGTATGCCGAAGCGACAAATAATGTTGGTGCGCAAGAACTGAAAGACTGATGAAGTCTTCATTTCGCTCAGCGCAAATGCTTCCGACCACTTGGAGAAATAATCCGTAGCGGCGAAGATGAAGCGATGACCTTTGCTTGATGGGGGAGAAATAGGACCTATGATGTCCATACCCCAGGCTTCGAAAGGCCATGAGATTGCTGTTGGATGTAGTCATTCTGGAGGCATGTGGACATAATCTCCGTGAATCTGGCATTTTTGGCAACGCTTGGCAAATTGTATTGCATTAGCTACCATCGTAGGCCAATAGTAACCTAGCCTTTTTATCTGGTTGTAGAGCTTAGGGCCAGCCTGATGGGCTCCACAAAGACCAGCATGTACTTCTTTGAGAGTTTCCTCAGCCTCTTGTTGTGATAAGCAGCGTAGGAGTACTCCGTTGAAGGATTTTCTGTAAAGTGCTTTTGAAGGTATATCCAAATGAAAGTTTGGGGCTCGTCTTTGGATGCTTACCCGCTCTTTTGGATCTTCAGGTAGTATTCCGAATATGATATAATCAATGAACGGATCTCTCCAGTCGCCAATCGGAGGTTTGAGGATGGACATCCGACTTCCAACCACTTGGTTGCATTCAGCAACTGCTTGGTGTGTGTTGAGAGGAGGGAAAATCCTTCTTTGACACACTGTGACTTGCATGTTTTCCCCTTCTTGGATTGCCATGGATGCGGCAAGTCCAGCCAGGGCATCTGCACGGATGTTTTCACCTCTGAGGATGTGGGTGATATGGCAGATATTGAATTTTTGTCGAAGCGACTGCGCCTTATTGTAGTAAGGTAGCAAATCAGGCTTCCTGACTTCATATTTTTGATTCATCTGGTTGACAACCAGTTGAGAGTCTCCAAAAGCTTCCAACATGGTGATGCCGGTTTCGAGGGCGAGTTCCAATCCAACAATCAGGGCTTGGTACTCAGCTGCATTGTTTGAACATGGTTCCAGTAGCGAGAAGGCGTGTGTAATCATGTATTTGTCGGGGCTGACAAAGAGGATGCCGATTCCCGATATTTGCTTTCCTTTTTCATTTGTCTTGGTTGCACCGTCAAAGTACATGTCCCAGGAAGCGTTTGACAAGGAAGTTTCCACATTGTAGGCAAATTCGTCCGGGAGATCATCCCTGAGTGGAGAATATTTAGGCAATGGATGCTCTGCGAGGAAGTCTGCTAGAGCTTGGCCTTTGATTGCTTTTTGTGGTACATACCTAATATCAAATTGTGATAGAAGAATGGACCATTTTGCCAGTCGGGCATTGAGAGAACCTGCTTTTGTGACAAGGACCTTTAGGAGGTTAATCCTTGAAATCAGGTAGACTGTGTTCGACAGCAGATAGTGACGCAGCTTTTGTACAGCGAACATTACTGCAAGGCATTCTTTTTCGACTGGGGAGTAGCGATGCTCTGTACCTACCATCATGCGGCTAAGGTAATATAGAGCAGCTTCTTTTCCGTCGTCATTTTCTTGTGCGAGCAGAGCACCCAAAGAGTGGTCGAGAGCTCTTGTGTACAAGATAAATGGTTTTCCAGTTGTGGGGGCAGCCAGCACTGGAGGTTTGATGAGGTATGCTTTGATGTCTTGAAATGCACTTTCACATTCAGCATCCCAGACAAAGTCCACGCCTTTCTTCATCAGGCAAGAGAATGGACGGCATTTCCCTGATAGATTGGAGATGAACCGTCAAATGTAGGCCAGCCTTCCTTGAAGCCCTTTTAATTCTCTTAGGGTTCTGGGAGATGGCATTTCCAGGATAGCCTTGACTTTGGTGGGGTCAAGTTCTATTCCAGCTTTCCGTACTATGAATCCGAGAAACTTACCCGATGAGACACCGAAGAAGCACTTTAGTGGATTCATCCGCAATTTGTGTTTGCGAAGTCGGAGGAAGACTTCTCGAAGATCATCGAGATGGTTTTCTTTTCTTCTGCTTTTTATGGCGAGGTCGTCAACATAGCATTCGACCGTCTTATGCTGCATATCTTGGAATATTTTCATCATAGCCCTCTGATATGTCGCACCTGCCTTTTTCAGGCCAAACGGCATAACAGTGTAGCAATACACGCCGAATGGTGTCCGAAATGATGTATGCCTTTCATCTTCAGGATGCATCTTTATCTGGTTGTAGCCAGAGAATCCACCCATGAACGTCATTCGCTCGAACCCATAGGTGTTGTCAATCATCACCTCTGGTATGGGGAGCGGGAATTCATCTTTAGGACATGCATTGTTCAGGTCTCTGTAGTCGATACAGACCCTTATCTGCCCATTTTTCTTTGTCACGGGGACGATGTTGGCCAACCATTCAGGATGCTGTTCCTCGCGGATGAAGCCAACGTTTTTGAGTTTCTGAACTTCTTGTTCAATTTTGTCCATCACGTCGGGACGGAATATTCTTTGGCCTTGTTTGATAGGCTTGATTTCGTTTTGTAAGTTGAGCTTGTGGACTGCTACTTTGGGATCCAGGCCAAGCATTTCGGCATAAGACCATGCAAAGCAATCAACGAACCCACGAAGAAAAGAGATATACTCGGGTAACTCATCATCCTTTATATTCTTGCTTATGAATACAGGACGTGGGTTATCAGGTGTTCCCAAGTCTATCTTTTGAACAGGATCTTCTGTTGGAAGGTTTGAAGGTGGTTCCTCCACAATATTTTCGGAGGCTTCCAACTCAACAGGACCTTCTGGAGTGCCGGAGAAGTTTTCAGACTGAGGCTCTGTTTCTGTCCATGAATCTTCTTGATCAGTATCCTTCTCAATGCTATCCTTCTCAAGGCTTGCAATGAGATGGTCCCAATCATTTGCTGGAATTGGGTTGAAGTAAGGTACTTCTTTTGGAGACGATGATTCTCCTGGGATAGAGAACCGCTCGTCTACGTCATCGGGCAATTCCTCTTTATTATCAGAGAAATTATACCAATTGGAGGAGCTTTTAGGATTTTTGACGAGTAACTCCTCAAAGAGATATCCAAGGATATCGATGTCTTCATGAGATGTTGAGGCTTGGTCGGTAAAGCGACTTTGCAGCCATGGTGTCAACTGTCTCATAGGAGCGGTAGGATCTTACCCTAACCCATATGAAGACTTGCCTTTTTGAAGGTGGGTTTTCCAATCTTCTGGTTGACTTTTGGTCAGGGTGGGTTCCAATGGTGTGAGAATACCACGGCCACCTCCCAAACCAGTCGGATTTTGAGCGTCGTAGCCCATTTTCTTCATGATAGCTTGTGCCATTGGACTATATAGGGATAGCTGAGGCATACCTTCGTTTTGGAAAGGTTCAAGCAAAGAGTTCAGTGGAGATGCTCCTGATCTATGGAAGTAAATCACTTTTTCTTCTGGCGAAGTTGCCGGAATAACAAAGGAAGCAGACGTAGGGTCTTCTATGTCTGCTGGTGTCTCCAATGGAGTGAGAGCGGGCTGATCTCGCTGAGTATCAGCTTGGCTCGATGCTGTGTCATCTTCTGGCTCTTACTCTGAGTCTGTGTCATGCATAATAGACACAAAGGAGACAGTGAACTTGCCCCCAGCCTTTTGTTCTGTCTTCTTTGCTTTGGTAGTGATTACCAAAGGCTTTGGAGATTTGAAGGAGACGACGAAGGGAGCTTGGCTGCTTACTTCGAGTTTGGTGGAGGGTTTGTTTTCCTCCGATGATTGCTGAGGATCCTTGCCTTTATCTTTCTGGAGACTGTCGGCAAAGCGAATTATTTTTTCCTCCTGTTCTTCTTTTCCATCTTTATACATTTGAGCATCTGCAAAATGGACGTCTCTGCCTTTGAAGGGCTTTTTGTCTGCAAATACTCGATGTATCAGGCCATCGTCGCCAATGAACTTGATGCACTGATGTAGGGTTGAAGGGACGACTCCATTCTCATGTATCCAGGGGCGTCCAAGGAGTATATTGTATCATGTAGGGGTCCTTATTGCATACACAGTGACTTCAGAAATAAGATCACCGATTTGCAATTTGAACCTGATTTTGCCGATAGGCCTTTGAGCGCTGCCGTCATATCCGAAGATGGATACGGACGTGTGAATCATTTTGCTAGGTGGGATGCCCAGCTCTTCGAGTGCCGAAGTAGAGATGAGGTTGAGTGCAGAACCTGGATCGATCTGAACTCTTTGTACTGGCATTTCTTTGACGTACCCCGTAAAGTACAAGGGACGGTTGTGCTTTGCTTCGCTTAGGAGGAGGTCACCCTTGTCGAAGGCAATTGTTGCACTTGCTGCTTTTTGTACCGAAAGGCATTCATTGCTTGATCCCTCAGTTTTCTTCTTTTCTCCCTTTGAGGGAGTATTTGATTTTTTGACCCTATAGTCCATTTCAATTTGTAGGACTTGTGGGGCATGTTTGTCGACATCCGCATTCAGCCTTTGTAATTCTGAAATGAGACTATCACGAGTGTGTGGAGACATTCGTAATAAGTCAAGGATGTGCAGACGTGCAGGTATGTGTTTGAAGTGCTCAATCAAGTCGTACTTGAAAGCCTCCTTCGGGCCTGCATTTTCATTATTATTGCCACTTGGGGCGTTTACAACTTGCTTTCCCGAAGGATTTACATAAGAAGAAGAGGGTTGATTGTAATTTTTGTGGTAATCCCGGCCAGAACGGGTACCTCTACCAACTTCAAGAGCCTCTAGAGAAGGGTCTTCTTTTGGAAGATCGTTCTCAGGATCAAGGGGTTGATCCTTTGCTGAGGACGTCTCTGTAACAGCATTGGCGTCTTCAGTGATTGTATTGCACGGAGCAATTTCCGGGAACAAGTCCTGAACAGTAGCCGGCAACTTTTCTTTATTAGCCCAGACATTGCCCGTGAGATCGGGTATCTGCGACCAATTGACTGAGTTTTCATTGAAGAAGATTTCATTGGCAGAAGTTTCTTCAAGATGATCAATCGGGAGTGGCTTGAGTTCCGATGTCACAGCTTTAGGAGACGAAGGTTGCGAGGATGTTATCTCAGTGGAAGTCACCTGAGAGGATGTAGCTCCGGAAGATACGCTACCGGTTGGGGAGTACGTGTCTTCGGAAGCTTCAGAGGCACTGTCGTCCTGAGCTATTGCATTGTAGGTTATCCTGACAGGAGATGCCCCCAGTGTAGACTGTTGGGAATCGGACTCATCCTCGGATGTGAGAGGATCATCGATCCAACTGTTTTCTCCATTTTCAGGAGTTGAGGGAGGGAGTTCCCGTTGATTTTCAGGGATTTCCAGTTCTGGATCATGACGAAGATTGATGCGATCCTGCTCCTGCTCTATGGTAAGAAGTTGCAAGATTCTTGCATATTCTTCAAGATCAGGCATCGGAGCCAAATCTCCTTCATCATTTGCTCCTTGTGGTTCGCCCATGTTGGGTTCCACTGAAGCATTTGCTGGTGCTGGATTGACAGCATTTCCTTGAACAGGGTCCTGGTCTTCTTCATCATCAGACCAAGATCCTTGTAGCTGCAATCGGTTATACCAGATTACTGGCATAAGATGAGACTCGGGAATCCATTCCTCGTCGGAGAGGTATTCTCCTGTTTCAAAGGATTCTTCCCACTCATCTATATCACTAGCAGTATCACTGGACTCTATCCATTCATGGAGAATCCAACTACCGAGTTGCAAGAGTATGATGCCCCCTGCACATTTTCATTTTTGTATAGAAGTGGCATGAAATCATCAAGAGTGAATTTTCTTACCGCCTTGGAGGTTTTGGGAAGAGATTCTTCCGTCGTCCTTAGTGAAGCAGTGGAAGAGGTTTCTGCTTTTTCAAGGACTTCTTGTTTTGGTTGAGACTTTTGCTGCTATTTGAGCTTGCGGAGCTGTCTCTTGGCTTGCCTTCGCTGCTGAGCGGTCGGCTTTGTTTTGACGATCTCCCAATTTTCATCATCTAGGAGATCGGGATGCACCCATATAGGTTGTCCATCTGGTGTTGGATAGGGAACCAATTCTTGGGACGCTCGAGCCATTTTTATCACCTTGAATGAAGTAGTGATCTTCTCCTTCGGTGACTTTGAAGTTTGCCGACATGACACCATGTTGACAGAGGCAGGGCCATAGTTTTTATCAAAGGTTATGACTCCGTTTTTCCACATCTCATTGATCTTCTCTCTCACAACGAAGCATTGATTGAGAGGATGTGAGATCATCTGATGATGTGGACAGTATCGGGGATCATTGGTTTTCCCAACATCTCCCGGTCTTTTGGGCTCTGGCAAAATGAGTTTGCCATTTGCTAGGAGAGCCTCGAAGATTTCTTCAACGTCTTCATAGAACGGATATTTCTTTTCTACACGTTCTTTGAAGGCATCAGAGAGTTCAGGCCTTTTACCTGCAGTTTTGTTTTCAGGTTTCTTTGGCTGCTGAGGAGCTGACTTAGTCTGCACATTGAGAACCTCCTTTTTCTTTGGTTTTGAGGTTGTAACAGCAGTCGGCTCCTTCTTTGATGATTTCTGACTGTTGAGGTCTTTGATCACCATTTCAGCTTCCATGGAAGCTTCGAGGAGTTCCCCCAGGTTCTTTGATTTGTTGTCGATGATCATGGAGCGGATTTTTGCTCTCATATTGTTACGGCAGATGTCGACCAGCGACGCTTGTGGCAGTACATCTGAGCATTTGTACGCCATTGCCTTCCATTTGTGAATGAAGTCGTATGTTGACTCATTCTCTCCTTGTTTTAGGTTGCAGAGTTAAGCCAGAGTTGAGCCATAGTAACAGGATGATCCTCACCTTGGAAGTGGGTCAGGAAGCGTGTCTCTAGCATAGCCTAGTTCTGGATGGAGTTCTCCGGCAGAGTGGAGTACCAATCAAGGCTGTACCTTTTAGGGTACTTGCAAAGAGGCGAATCTTGAGGGCATCTTGATCCGCAATAGCTCCCATTAGGATCTTGAAATGGATGACATGTTGTCTGGCTGAACCTTTCCCAGTATATGTCTGGAGAGTAGGTTGTTTGAATTTTGCAGGGAACGGAACCGAGTCCATCCATAGAGGGTAGGGTGGCTTGATCCCATGTTCCTTCAATGTATCCTCTGCTTTTGCTTTTGCGAGGATATCGTCCACGTCTTTTCTGGTAAGGGCGCGAGACTCATTGTTTTCTGCATTGCCCTCGTCATCTTCATGATTCGGAGGGGTTTCATTATTAGGTTGTGGATGCTGTAGAGTGAGAATCAAATTTTCCATCAGAGTCTCAATTCTCTGTTGTCCCTGCTCCAACTGCTGGATGCGTGCAATTACGTCATCCTGCGGTGGAGGCGGCTCAGAACTTGTAGCCAAGATGTTCATCCCTCGGGATTCGAACGAAGAAATCGTCCTGGTGACTGACCTGGGGCTCATTCTTCTGGATGAAGAATCTGAGGAGTGGTTACTTCGATGTCCTTGGCTTGGAGGAGTGGAAGACTCTTCCAGATGTGTTCTTGTCCGAGAGACGCTGCGAGTCACTGGACGTCTAACACTGATTTTGGTTGCTGACTTCCGGCGTTTTCTGGTTTTGCCAACCATATGAACAGCAACGAATTGATCGGGTCTTTCTTTTTCGACCCACTTGTTTGAGACGTGGAGAGTAGAACGCTGGGTTCTTTGTTTCTCGAGTCTCTTTTGTCGATTTTTATGTGCGGCGAAGCATACGACGAGCAATTTGAGCTTCAGTCAGCTCTGGCTGGGCTCTGGCGATGAAGGATGTAGTCCCTTGTGCGCAGCAGCCGAGTTTGTCTTCTTTGAAGCTTGGCAAGGACAGAATCTGGACGCAGTCCTTTGTCTGTCGCAATGAAGACTTGAATTTTGCGAGCTCGGCCCCTGTTGAGATGAAGGGTCGACTCGCAGGAGTGTAGGCTTCAGCATGTTTTTGCGTAGGCCTAACGATGCAGGATTTGATTTTGGGCTTGTAGGAGCAAGCCTGCTCATGATGGTTTTGTTTGTTTTTGGGTGGAGGGTAGGTTTCTCCTCTTTCATGTAAGAGAGAGGGTAGAACTGATTCTCCTTGAGGGGAGCCAGGTATGCTGGCTTGCAAATGTTTGGGACCTCCGTTGCTTTGGCGAAGATCTCGGGGACCAAGTTTTGGTGTAAACCTGGTTTCTTGTGGGTTGAGACTCCGTGGGAACGCCACGGGCTTCAAGCTTCTTGGTGTTCGCCCTTGGTGCCATTTTAGTGACACGTTGCGGGGCGGTTTTCTACTTCTTGGCAGGTACAGTGTCTTCTGCGGGAAGTGGGAATGGTCCCAGTGATCCGAAGACGACGGTCCGGGGAGTTGAAGTTGACCCGGTGTTTGGAGAGTTGTCGAGGGAAATGACACTTCGGCAACTAGCAGGGCGCTTATGCTTGTTTTACTTGATGGAACGCGCTCCGAGGCGCCGTGGGGCGGCTACCGGGGTCGGCGGAACGTGGGAGTCCGTCGGGTCCGGCCCTTTCGCGCCCTGGCGGGCCCTGAAGCGTGCATCAACATTTCTTTTATGTGGGTGTGCCAGATTTTCTATTTTACTTGGAATTGCAAGTGGTAATCCGGAGATCAACCTTCGCAAGTAAAAAGGAAATCAACTTCTTTCAAGTTTTCCATTGCACAAATATTTAAGAAAAGAGACATTTTCTTAATTTGCCGTGAAAGGCGATTTTGTTTGGCATTTATAGCCGATTTTGGCGTTTATAGCCGATTTACAATTCTTATCAATAATGAAAGACAAGAGTTGTGATTTTTGTCTCTTTAGAAAAATACAAATTACAATGAAAAGCAAGAAAAGGAAGATCTAACTTTTCAGGAGATTGTGGGGGACTCGTTCAGATTGACGGTCGCAAGCCATGTATGGGCTTCGCCATCATCCATGCAGATGAGAACAGAAGATGCTCTTGATTCGCTTGGCTTGGCTATAACCTCAGGTTTTTAGAGGACAAAGACCAAGAGAAGGTCCTATGTCCAATAAAAAGCTAAGTAGACGGGCTGAAAAGCCACGTCTAAGCCATTGGAGGCAGCAGGAGGAGGCAAGGACCTTGGGGGGGGGGGTGCCCCCCAAGGGACTTTTGTCACCTTGTAGTGGTGGCCGGTGCAGAACTTCAGCAGAGTTTTTCTCTCTTTTTCTTTCTCTCAGATCTCTTTCTGATCTTTTTTTCTGATCCTCTGATTTTCTCCTCTTTTTTTCTGATTCCGATTTCAATGGAATGCTCTCCTATTTATAGGCTATTGGTAGCCATTTAGGAGGGTTTATGAGCCTTAATGGCTTTAATGGGAGGAGTTACAAGATTTATTTCTTGATTTTGTAACTCCTTTTTCCTTGAATCTGATTGGCCGATGGAGATTAAGGGCTTTTAATCACCTTAATTACCATAATGGGAGGAGTTTCATGGTTTAAATGCCATAAATCAATTGACTTGTAACTCCCAAATGCTTGCTTCTGATTGGGCCGTCCAAAGAAATGAATTAATGACTATAATAAAGCTAGTCAATTAACCACATTAATTGGTCGCCGAGCAGTCGAAGAGTCGCGGGCCGTGCCGTGTCTTCTGGAATTCTTCTGGCGATGATCATCGATGGATCTACATGCTGATCGACATCGGATGAACATGTAACTTCAGACATTGATAGCTAAGAGCGGGCCGGTGACATCTGTCTTGTCGATTTCACGATCGGTCGGACAGAAAGTGCACTTTATTGGTCAGCCGGTTGACGATCTTGGAGCGATCAATGATGATTTTATGCTTTTGACGGCGGATCCGAGATGTCGTCGGATATGAGTCAATTTAAAGCACTAAAAATCACATTTTCAGGAAACCACAGGGGCCAAAGTGCGCGAAACGCGAAAAAAGACGGAAAAACGGGTCACCGGCGGAAAATCCGGTGACCCGGACCTCCATGGTCGCCGGCGACCATGGACAGGCGACCATGGGCCATGGTCGCAGGGGCCTGCGACCATGGGCCATGGTCGCAGGGGTCTGCGACCCTGGGGGATTTTTCCCCTTCGGAGCCCGTTTTGCGGTCGTTTTGAGGTCTTTTTCGTCGCCGTTTTCTTCTGTATTTTTCTTGACATTTCTTCTTATTTATTGGCTTGATTTCCCTGTAGAAAACTTGATGAGAATCCTTGCATTTTTAGAGTGCAAAGTTTCCAATTTTCCGGGAAAGCCGAAGACTTTGTCGCGTAGAGCTGCTGATTTTCCGCCAGAAGCTGAAACTTGGTCAAACGATGTCGGAATGACCTGAAATTTGAGGTGAAGCCTCCTGAGCAATAAATAAGACCAACCATAGGCTTTTGTTTGAGTTTTGAAGCCGTTTGGGGTCCCGTCGATGCTTCACTTGATTTTGCTGCGGGGAAAATGCCGAGCTTTGATATGTGGTCAAACGATGTCCGATTGACCTGAAATTTGACGGGGAGCCTATTGAAGTCATTTTGAGACGTTCCATGGGCTCCGTTTTGGATGTCATGGTCTCGGGTTGCTCCGCCGCCGGTAGGCTTGATTTTCTCTCGGAGCATCGAAACCTGGTCAAACGTTGTCAGAATGACCTGAAATTTGACGTGCAGCCTTTTAGAAGCATGTTGAAGCCACTCATGCACTTGGTTTGATGAGCGAAGGCTTCGGTGGTTCCCGCCGCCGGGAGGCTTGATTTTGCTGCTCGAGCATTGATGGAGGGTCAAACGTTGTCGGTTTGACTTGAAATTTGGCATAGAGCCCTTTTGAGACATGCTGGAGTCATCTGTAGGCTTTGATCGAAGTTTTGACGTCTCCGATGATGTCGCCGCCGGGAGCTCCCGTTTAGCTGTCGGAGAAGTGAAGTTAGGCCAAATGTTGTCGAAATGGCCCGAAACTTCATGTGTACTCTTCTCTTGGCTATCTTGAAGGATCTTGCAGTTTTTGTTTGATTCTGACAAGATTTGAATTTTTGGAGAAATTGCATTGCCTATTTATGGCAGGTTGCGACTCCATGCAGCTTTCTTGATGTTGAAGAGGCAAAGTGACATTTTTGGTGTCAACATTGCTTATCTTGAAGCATAAGCTGGTACTTGTTCTCATCGAAAGTGATGGTCAATGAAGCTGCCATTGTTAGTTTTGGAAAACTTCTGAAACAAGACCAAATCCATTAGTAATCACAAGAATATGGTGATCGTAAATGGGGAACAACTATGGTTTTGTCTTTTCAAACCACTTGAGGGGACATGGCCCAACCCAAGGATGATGAAGAAGGCAAAAAGCCATAGAGGATACAATTGTTCTAAAATGCAAGTATGGTAGGCTCAGAGTGAGCGTTCCAGTGACTGCTAGAAGCAATTGTAGACCTTAATTCAAACTACCGAGAAGCAAGGCTTACTCGAGGTAAAATGATATAAGGTTGGAGATACAAATGTGTCGGTTACGAATACAGTAGACCCGAAAGGGCGTACTAGCACCGCTAGGCACAAATGTTGCAAATCGCATCCTTGGGAAGGACAAGAGATGGGATTTTTTTTTTGAAAGGTCAAATTTGTATTCATAAAGGAGAGCAAATAGTATTCCAATCCGAACAAAGGCTCAACATTTCTGCGAGCGCTAAATTCAGAAGGGAAGGAACCATAATTTCTTGGATGTAAATCCAGACGTGATGGAAGTTTTTTGAAAGGTCAAGATTGAATTCATTGAAGAGAGCAAATGGTGTTCCATTCCGAGCAAGGCTCAACATTTCTGCGAGCGCTAAATCCGGAAGGGAAAGAACCAAGATTTCTCAACTCTGAATTCAAAAGTGACAAAAGTTTTTTTTTTTTTTTTTTAAAAAAAGAAGATTTTTTTTTTGAAAAGTCAAGATTGAATTGATTGAAGAGAGCAAATGGTGTTCCATTTCGAACAAGGCTCAACATTTCTGCGAGCGCTAAATTCGAAAGGGAAAGAATCAAGATTTCTCAACTCTGAATTCAAAGTGACAGAACTTTTTTTTTTTTAAGGATTTTTTTTTTAGAGAATTTTTTTTTGAAAGGTGCACATAGATTTCCAATTCGATCTTATGAAACCTTAGTAGATAGATCAGCCCCCAGGTAAGGGTAGGATTACTTAATGAACCCGTTTGGAGGACCCTTGCCTCGAACAGTCTAGCTGTCTCCACACTCTGGACAAGGCTTTTCTTAAATCCACTTTGGTCAAAGAACGCAACTGGTGGAACCTTAGTGTTCTTTTTTGAAATCTTTTTTTTTTGAAAGGTTTTTTTTTTTATGAACTCGTCAAAGAGAGCGAATGGTGTTCCAATCCGAACAAAGGCTCAACATTTCTGCGAGCGCTAAATCCGAAAAGGAAGGAACCAAGGTTTCTTAACTTTGAATGCAAAAGAGAGAAAACTAATTTTTTTTTTTTTGAAATTATAGTTTTTTTTTTTGAAATCCAATTTGGACTCATCAAAGAGAAAAGATGGCCCAATCCCCGATATGAACGATAGCTGCGAACATTTCTGTGAGCTACCGAGTTCAAGGAGGAGAGGATCAAAATTTCTCAAAGTTGAATCTTGAGAAAGAGAGATCATTTTTTTTTAAGAGTTTGAAATGAAGGTGTTTTTTTTTGAAATTCCAATTGGACTCAACAAAGAGAAAAGGTGGCCCAATCCCCGATATGAACGATAGCTGCGAACATTTCTATGAGCTATCAAGTTCGAAGAGGGAAGGATCAAAATTTCTCAAAGTTGAATCTAAGAAAAGAGATCAGATTTGTTTTTTTTTTTTTTTGAAGTGAGAAAGAACAATTGAAATCCCATCTCATATTTTTTTAGATGCAAAATGCAACATAGGCCACCAACTAGAAAGGAGCCAAGTGATCAAAGCATCACGTTCTCAAGTCAACGTGTCCCACCGGGTATGCCAGCTTGATGGACCCGAAAAGAGGGGGAATCTTCCGTCCTCTCCCTCCGCACCCCGGGGGCTGACCTGGGTCTCGGCGGAGGAGGGAAGATCTCGGGCATCAATATTTTTGTACGGGTATGCCAGATTTACTTTCTACTTGGAATTTGGAATAGTGATAATCCGGAGATTCACCTTCACAAGTGGAAAGGAAATCAATCCTTTTTTCTAACTTTTCAAATTGCATAAATATTAAGAAAAGAGACAAGTTTTTAGAATGCTGTAAGAGGCGTTTTTGTTTGTTTACCGTGCAAGGCGATTTTACAAAACTCATCAAATATGAAAGACAAGAATTGTGATTTCTTTTTGTCTCTTTAGGAAATACATGCTACAATAGAAAAGGAAGAAAATGGATCTAACTTCTCAGAAGATTGTGGGGACACGTTGAGATCGACGGTCGCAAGTCATGTATGGGCTTCGCCATCGTCCTTCAAATGAGAACATGTGATGCTTTGATTCTTTGGCTTGGCTCCTAACCTCAGTTTTTTAAAGGACAAGGACCAAGAGAAGGTCCTATATCCAATGAAAAACCGAGTAAACGGGCTGAAAAGCCGCGTTTAGGCCATGTTGGAGAAAGAGGTGACCTTGGGGGGGGGGGGGGGGGGGGGGGTGGCCCCCCAAGGGACGTTGATCACCTTGTGGTGCTTCCGGGAGCAAAGTAGCAGGACTTCGTCTCTCTCTTGGATTTTCTGGATTTTCAGAGCTTGCACTTGGGATCTATTTTTTTCCTCCTTTCTTTCTTGGAATGGACCTCCTTTTATAGGCTTTTGGTAGCCATGAGGTGTTTATTGGCATTGATGGCCATGATGAAAGAATTGATGAGGAGTTACAAGTTGATTTTGTAACTCCTTTTTCAAAGCTTGTGATTGGCCGATGAAGGTAGTGGGCATTTAATCACTTTTATGCTTCATGATGATGGGAGTTTCATGGGTTTAATGCCATGATTGCTTGGATTTGTAACTCCCAAATGCTTGGTTCTGATTGGGCCGTCCAAAATAATGAGTTAATGACTGCTTTAATGGGTCAATTAACGACATTAAGTGGTTGCCAAGGCATGTGAAGAGTCGCGGGCCGCATGCGCCTTTTGAGATTCTTCTTGCGATCATCACGGGTGGATCCACGCATTATTTGATGTCGGATTGCGATGCAATTTCAGACATTGATTGATGTTGGCGGGCCGGTGACATCTGTCTTATCGATTTCACGATCGGTCGGACAGAAAGTGCAATATCTTGGTCAGCCGGTTGGCAATCTTGAGGCGATCGGTGATGATTTCATGCTTTTGACGGCGGATCCGAGATGTCGACGAAGATCAGTGGTTTTGGAGCACCAAACATTGGATTTTCAGAAAATCACAGAGGCCAGAACACCCGAAACGCGAAAAGAATCGAAAACGGACAGTTCGGCGCAAAATCCGGCGACCCGGATTTCCAGGGTCGCCGGGCGACCATGCACCCAGGGTCGCCGGCGACCATGGGGCTTCGGCCCGTTTGGTCGCCGAGCGTCGTTTCGGCCGTTTTTTCGTCTTTTTCGTCCCTTTTTTGTTCTGTATTTTTCTTGACATTTTTCCTCAATTATGGACTTGATTTTCTTGGAGAAATCTTGACGAGAACCCTCGCGAAATCGGAGCACAAAGTTTCCTATTTTTCGGGAAAGCCGAAGACTTTGTAGCCGATTTTCCGTCAAGCGTCGAAACTAGGTCAAACGATATCGGAATGACTTGAAAATTGAGGTGAAGCTTCTTGAACAGTGGATAGGACCAACCATGGGCTTTTATTTGAGTTTTGAAGCCGTTGGGGGTCCCATCGATGCTTCACTTGATTTTGCTGCGGGGAAAATGCCGAGCTTTGATATGTGGTCAAACGATGTCCGATTGACCTGAAATTTGACGGGGAGCCTATTGGAGTCATTTTGAGACGTTCCATGGGCTCCGTTTTGGATGTCATGGTCCCGGGTTGCTCCGCCGCCGGTAGGCTTGATTTTCTCTCGGAGCATCGAAACCTGGTCAAACGTTGTCGGAATGACATGAAATTTGACGTGCAACCTTTTGGAAGCATGTTGAAGCCACTCATGTATTTTGTTTGATGAGTGATGGGTTTGGTGGTTGCCCCTGCCGGGAGGCTTGATTTTACTGCTCGAGCATTGATGGAGGGTCAAACGTTGTCGGTTTGACTTGAAATTTGGCATGGAGCCCTTTGGAGACATTCTGGAGTCATCCGTAGGCTTTGATTAAAGTTTTGGTCTCTTTGACGATGTCGCCGCCGGGAGCGCTTGTTTAGCTATCGGAACAGTGAAGTTAGGCCAAACGTTGCCGGAATGACCCGAAACCTCAGGTGTACCATTCTTTTAGCTGTCTTGAAGGATCTCTCAGTTTCTGTCTGATTCTGACAAAATCTGATGCTTGAAGTAGCCTTGCCTATTTTTAGCAGGATGCAGCTTCAGGAGGATTCTCGATGTTGAGGAGACATATTGACTTTTTTGGTGTCAACAACTAAAAGAAAGTTCATTTAAAAAGAATTTCAAAGATGACGTTCTCTCGTTTGCTGGCTCAGACGGCTCCAAAGCCATCTCCGGCATCCCACTCGGGTTAGCTCTGGATCCTCTGACTGCTTGCTTTTGATCCTGCTCAAGATCTCTAGTTCACAAACAAACATGTTGGCTAACATAACCTTGTCCTCAACTAGTTGCAAAGACACTCCCAAATCGAGGAAAATTTCTGCCCAAGACCATTCTTCCCTCAAGCATGCATTAGTTGCTGCCCTTCTACTCAATGCATCAGCCACTACATTGGCTTTCCCGGGATGATATTTGATTGGAAAATCCAAATCCTTCATGTATTCCATCCACCGGGTCTGTCTCATGTTCAATTCAGGCTGGGTAAACAAATATTGAGGACTTCTATGGTCTGAATGAATTTCAGACTTCTCACCATAGAGATAGTGACGCCACATTTTCAATGCCATAACCACTGCTGCAAGTTCCAAAGCATGAGTGGCATACTTTTTCTCATGCTCTTTCAATTGTCTAGAGCCATAAGCCACTACCTTCCCATCCTGCATAAGTACACATCCCAATCCAACTTTTGAGGCATCCGTATAAATAACAAATTTACCATTCTCCGAAGGCAATGTGAGCACTGGAGCTGTAGTCAACCTATTCTTTAACTCCTGAAAACTTGCTTCACATTCATCAGTCCACACGAACGGTATATATTTTCGTGTTAATCTGGTCAATGGAGAAGTAATGGATGAAAATCCTTTCACAAATCTCCGATACTAACCTGCTAAACCCAAGAAACTATGAATCTCCGTTACTGACATGGGTCTCTGGCACTTGACCACTGCTTCAATTTTTCCTGGATCTACTACCAAACCTTCCTTGCTGATGATGTGACCCAAGAAAATCACTTGCTGAAGACAAATTTTTGAGAAATATTCAGCTCCCTGAAGCTGGTCAAACAATTCATCAATCCTGAAGTTGGTAATTGTTCTTGATTGTGACCTGATTGAGTTGTCTATAATCTATACATATCCTCATAGAACCATCCTTCTTCTTCACAAATAGGACCGGTGCACCCGAAGGTGATACACTTGGAATCACAAATCCCTTGTCCAACAATTCCTGCAATTGAGTTTTCAACTCTCTAAGCTCTGCTGGAGCCATTCTATATGGAGCTTTAGAAATCAGAGCTGTCCCTGGCACCAATTCAATCAAAAAGTCTATCTCCCTGACTAGAAGTAAGCCTGGAATTTCATCCGGGAAAACATCATGGAACTCACAAACCATTAGAATATCCTCCACCCCTTTAGACTGTTTATCCTCCGTGATAAACGCCAAATATCCTTCACATCTAGATTTGAACAATCTTTCTGCTCCCAATGTCGAGATCCGGCATGTCCAAATCGGTCTCCTTCGCCCAACGAATTCAACAGTATCGAAATGCAATGACAACTTGAGATAACGATGGGTTAGATCCTATGAAACAAGCTAACAAACAATTCTATAGGCTTTACAGTTAGCACGTAAAGCGTATCTAATGGAAATCGCAATCCTCACCACGTCCTATTATTTCTATCCATTTTTATATCCGAAGATCGTGCTGGGCTCGTAATGCCCCACCCCTTACACGTGCATGATACTGTCCGCTTTGGCCCACTGGCCTCACGGTTTTGCTTCTGATGGGCCTCAACCCATCAAAAGGCCTCATGCAAGGTTAGGGTGTAAGCTCTACATATAACCCCATTCACTTTCCTCTCTATAGTCGATGTGGGACTCCGGGGCGTCACAATCCACCCCCTTTAAGGCTACACGTCCCTGTGCAGTAGCCTGCCAGCCCTCTTGGCCCACCCACATGGGGACCCGCCCACTTGCACCAGACCACGGCAGGGGACCCACACTCGAACTAGTCGGGAGTCAGCTCTGATACCATTTGTAACGCCCCACCCCTTACACATGCATGATATTGTCCGCTTTGGCCCACTGGCCTCACGGTTTTGCTTCTGATGGGCCTCAACCCATCAAAAGGCCTCATGCAAGGTAAGGGTGTAAGCTCTACATATAACTCCATTCCCTTTCCTCTCTATAGTCGATGTGGGACTCCGGGGCGTCACACTCCCCCTTTCTGCATCACCCTGGACCCACACACATAGCCGAGCCTCTCCTCCCTTGCCGCTGCACTCTCCCTGTGCACACCACCTGCCCAGTCACCTCCCTCTCTTTTCTTCCTCTCCCTCTCTCCTTCTTCTTCCTCTATCTGTCCTCGCTCTCCTCTCCCCTTTCGCCTGCACCCCTACACAACAGTCCCCCTGCACCTGCGCACACTCCTTCCTCTCCTCCTTTACTTTCTTCTCTTCCTCTTTTTCTCACCTGCACTACACCCCACACACGTGCACCAACCTCCACGCCAGCGTACACCCATCTTCACCACACCCACTTCACTGAGTACTCTCTTCCCTCTTCTTTTCTTCTTTCTTCCTTTCCCTTTTCTCTCTTCTCCTTCGCAACTGCCGTACGCTCCCTGGACTACACCCCACACACGTGCACCCACCTGCACACCAGCACCTCCCTCTTCCTCCCCTTTTTCTCTCCCTCTCCTTTCTTCTCTCACTGCCCATCTCACCCACTGCCACCACCTTACACTACACTACTTCTCTTACCCACTCACACCACCCCCTGCTTTCTCTCATCTTCTTTCTTTCTCTTACTCCTCCTTCACTCTCCTTACACCAAGTGTTGCACCCTCTTCTCCACCTGCTCCACTCCTTCAACCTCCACGCCCACGCCTTCTTCTTTCTCCCTCCTTTTTCTTTCTTTCTCTCCCTCTTTCTTCTTCACTGCACACCCATTACTCCCTTACCCACCTACGCGTCTCCACCACAGCCACTGCACTCGCCTTGCTCCACTATGTCCTCTTCCTCCCTACATTGCACCCACCTATTGCACATTATATCTTCTTCTCCACTCTTTCCTCAACCTCACAACAGCATACACCTTCACCACCCTGCATAGCAGCGTTACTACTACACACAGATGCACCCGTCTCCACACCCACCTAAACCAGCCCATTCACCTGACCCAAGCTGAACTACAGAAAACTAGACCCAGTCCACCAAAGTCCACGCATACATAGTTCACTGACATTTTCTTTTCAGCGGTGAATCGAATTCATTTTTATTTTATGCTATTTCATTTATATAAAACAAGCCCATGCGCCTAATTATTTCGAATTATTCATAATTTATTATTTACCATTTCATGCATCTTAATATGCTCATGTATTTAAATTAAAATCCTTGTTTTGCTTTTTGTTTCAATTCTCAATTTTCCCATGCACCAAGGTTAATATTTTAATATTCATCCACTCTATCATGTTTTTCATGTATTTAACATGCCCATGCTTCTAGTAAATTTTTAATTTCATTGTTTAAATTATTCCTAGCTAGTATCAAACCTGTTCATGTCCATGCATTCAACATGCTTATGCATCATATAATTTAGTTGCATTTTTATTTCGTATTTCTTCTAGATAGAGTTTAATGCTGCATAATTTCCTCAAAAAGAACAAAAACAAAAAGAACAAAAAGAAGAAAGAAAAGAACAAACAAAAAATAGAACCCTAGATATTAATATTTGATTAATTAAAACAATTAGGTTAGGTTTAATAATTAATTTCTTCTCCTCCTCTTCTATTCTCATTAAGATTAGGGAATTTATTTAGAAAAGTCTAAATTAGTTAGGTTGATTGTAATAAATAAAAATTAGTAATTTATTTCCTTCTCCTCATCACTTTTCATCAGGATCAAAAAAATTAGTTTAGGAGATTTTAGGATTTATAAATAAAACCAGAAAAATAGAAAAATAAAAACAAAAAAACCCAAAAGTTCAAAAACAAAGTAAAAGATATTAAAAAAACAGAAAAATATTAATAAACTGGAACTAGAAATTAAATTGTGGTTTTGGCTCACCAGGTCAAACCCTTGCCCCAGATCTAGGTCTCCCCCTAATCAGGTTAGACTATTAGTTCTTTCATTTTAATAAGTTAGGTCCCACTCTTTCTCCGGGCCCCGTTAAGGGACCGGGAGAGCTGATGTGGGCGGTTTAAGACCTTAGGTTAGGGTTAATCCAATGATCAGTAATAAAGCATTAATCACGTAAATCCAAGTAAAAATCCCCTAGTTAGGCCCTTCTAGCCCAGTATAAAAAATCCATAAAAACTATAAAACCAACAAAATAAACCCAAAAATATTTTCCTTTTGTTTCTTTCTCCACCTCAGGTGCCGGATATTTAATCGAATTTAATGATAAAAGGGAATGAAAAACTGATTTCTAAAATTAAATAAATGAGAATGACGAGATGAGGAGTGATTTCGCACACACTTTTAAAATAATCACGGCCCATCGGCCTTCCTGAAACAAATACCGGCCCATCGGCCATCTTTAGTCAATTACGGCCCATCGGCCTTTCACTTTTATCACTCGTGTATCGCACACGAAAAACACAGAAATCACAAGCCAAAGTCTCATTTGCATCATTATTTTGGTTTGCAAAGTCAGCCTTTAAACGCTATTTTGCCAAGGGATTTGAAGGGGGTACCCGGGAAAGGGGCCGATCCTCTTCTTAAATATTTGGCACCTCCCCCCTTTTTATTTCTTTTATTTTAATTATTTTACTTTACTTTGATATACTATGATTTTGCTATGTGAGGGTTAACCTTATTTGGACTTTAACTCATGACCCGGAATTGACCCTATATTAAAGAGACCCAGAGAGACCCAAATTAATATGACAAGACAACCATCGTGTGTTGCCGGCAGCACATTAGACGAGAGGAGGAACCCACTTATTTATCTTCTCCTATTTTTTCTTCAGCTTTCGTCGAAGAATGGTGTTACGTCCGTTACCATAGCTGGCAATCGTGATCCGTCGATTTTGAGGGTAGTCGGAATCCTCATTTTCGATGTAAAATTTAAATAGCATATATAGATGAATGGAGATTTTCCCAAGCCCATGGGGGCACGCGGGGGGGGGGGGAGGGGGTGGGGTCGAAATTCACATCCGACAGCCTGGCGATCGTGATGGGACCTCTTTTGTTTTCCTGTCACTTATTTGGGTCTTTTTGTAGTTCTATTATAGGACACGAACATCCAGTCAATTATCAGATGGTCGTGTCCCATTCAGTTTAGGGTCATTATGAGTATGGTCTGAAGATTAAACCTGAGGTCTAAATATACCGCCTACTGAACCTTTCCCTAATTATAACATAAGAAATAAACATTATTAAATCTTTCTCCTTTCATCACTAAAATAAAAATTCAAAAAGAAAAAAAAAAAAAAACTTTCTCTTCTCTTCCCTCCCTTCTAATTCAAACTATAAAATTCTCCTGGTGCTACATGATATTGTATGATAATTGCTTTCGAAATCAAATATAAGATGGCCTATCAAAATCCACATCGAACAATTGCATCCCAAACATCATACATGCTCGATTCAAATTACCAATCTTACATGAACCACACGACTCAAGATTTTCAAAAATTAAATAACTTATACACGAATATAAACCAACACTACCACAATGAAACACAAAATTATCGATACCTTCCCAACCAAACTATAACAACTCAAACTTATTTCTTTAGATCTACAAGACACTTTTATGGAAACAAAAACTTAAGCAATCACACCTCTTACGAACACACGAGGCCAAACCATGGCCCAATCCATCATTCCCAATCATATCAAACCACTTCCCAACCAACTCAACAATATTACACTCAACCAAATCAAAACACAATGCACACAAATTCAAATAATCGAAACATTAATCATAACATAAATCAAAATTTAAACCTTAATAATCAACGAATCTACATCCAAAATACACAGTATATAACGACAAACCAAATCCTAATCCATCCTAATCAAGACTACCAATCCATCCAAACCATCCCGTCCAATCAAACTCCTCCGCCTAATCAAACCAACCAATCCATCCCAACTATCACACCCAATCAAACTCACTCACAAAATCCAAACCATCCGATCCAATCAAACCTACCAATCCATCCCAAACATCCCATCCAATCAAAATCCTTCACCAATCCAAACCGTCCAAAATAATCAAATCAATCAACCTATCCAACCTTCCAGAACCGTGCATCCTTATCCAACCTATCAACCATCCCAATCCACGCCATCCAATGAAAGCTATCATCCCACCCAACCCTCACAATTCAACCAAACAACACCACTTGCCATGATCATTGACCAATCCTAGCCACGCTAAACCATTTCATCCAACTCAATCTATCCACCAACCCAATCTCCAATGATCATATATCAACAATCCACTCACGCTCCTACCGAGCAGCTTAGTTAAACATCCAATCAAAACCAAGATAGAAACTCACCCACGAATCCTAAAACCCAAAATCCATTTTTACACACAAAACAAAAATATCTCGAAACAGATCCAGGAACACCCTTTCTTTTATTTTGTTCTGTTTTTGGGAAGATGCCCGACTTGTGGCTTTGTTATTGCTTTTCCTTCTTCTTTTAAACATATCCTTTGTGCTCCAAATGTTTAACTTCTCGTGTTTCAAGTAATCTCGCATGGTTCATGCCTACTGCCACTGTCTGCCCTTGCCGAACTCCCCTCAGCCTGGTGTTCGCGTCGTCACGCCCAACATCAGGTAAGGGAAGATCAGTGCAGCATACCTAGTTAGGGACTATCCCAGTTAGGATTTTTATATCCTTCGGTACGAAGTAGTGGGCTCGTTATTGCCTTGAATTCCTCAGGCCTTAGCCCCTTTTTGTGGTTGTCTCGGTAGGGCGTGGCCCTCATAGCGGGTCCACTCTCGTGATGGATTGGTCCTTTGGCATAGAGTTATGTAGAATCCCGAATGTGAAATTTCACACAATTCATAAGATAACCCGCATAAATTTTAAATTCTTCATAGGTTTTCAGTACATGGTCATAATAAAAACTTGCAAAAACTGGACGACAAATTCAAAATTAAATACAAGAGACTTAAAAATAGAATTTCTTCAAATTTGCCACATTCCAAGGTCTCTGCAACGCCTTTCCCTCCAACGTTTCTAGGTCATATGATCCTTTTTTTCCTGCATAAGTAACTCTATAAGATCCCTCCCAATTTAGTCCCAATTTTCCATGTTCGGGATTTCTAGTGCCAGGAAACACTCTTCTAAGGACCAAGTCTCCAACCTGAAAGGTTCTCTTCTTGACCTTCTTCTGGAAGCACTGTGTCAACTGTTGCTGGTAGGCCGCCAGCTTGATCAATGCCAACTCCCTTCGCTCTTCCACTATATCGAGCTGCTCGGCAATCCTTTCTTTGTTCTGTGCATGGTCATATGCTTCTGTCCATATGGTCGGCAATCCGACCTCTAGGGGAATCACAGCTTCCATCCCATGCGGCAATGAAAACGGGGTTTCCCTGCTCGACCTTCTTGGAGTCGTTTGGTAGGCCCATAAGACGTTTGACAGCTCATTCACCCACGCTCCCTTGGCCTCATCCAACCTTTTTTTCAATCCGTCCAGCAAGGTCTTGTTGGCAGTTTGGCCATTGCACTGTAGGTAGACCGGGGTCGAAAAATAGTGACTAATGTTAAACCGCTTGCATAAGCTTTTGAAGGCTTTTCCCTCAAACTGTTTTCCATTATCCGTCACTATTGCCCGAGGTATCCCAAATCTGGTGATGATGTTTTTCCATATGAATTTTTCAGCATCACTTTCCCTCATATAAATTAGGGGTTCCGCCTCTATCCATTTGTTAAAATAATCAGTTGCCACTATAAGGAATCTAAAGTTAACTGCCTCCCTTGGCATTGGTCCAACAATGTCGATGCCCGACCTATTGAACGGCCAAGGACTTGTAATCATGCTCAGCTGCTCGGCAGACTGATGAATGTCTTTGCCAAAGTGTTGACACCTTTCACACTTTTGGAAGAACTGCAGGGAATCTTTCTGCATGTACGGCCACCAGTATCCTTGCGACATAGCTCGGTGTGCCAAGCTCCATCCCCCAACGTGGCTCCCACAACATCCCTCATGGATTTCCCATAGTAAGCTTTGTACATCAGCTGGGTGGATGCACAGGAGATATGGTCCTGAATAGGACCGTCGATAAAGCTTCTTGTTTGGCGACAGCCAAAACCTCGCAACTTTTCTTCTTACCTTTACACCTTCATTGGGCTCTTTCGGGAGAGTACCACATGCTAAGTATGCAGTTATCGGTGTCATCCAGCTCAGACTCTCATTTTCCGGATCGATACACATAACCTGTTGTTCCGTGATGCTTGGCTCTGGCTAGAAATCTACGATGATCTCCCTCCTTAGTTCGGATTTCACTGCAGTGGCGAAACAAGCCAGGCTGTCAGCATGTGAGTTTTTTTCTCGAGCAATCTGTTTCACCACAACATCTCCTATTTCTTGGATTAAGCACTTTGCTTCGGAGACATAGGCAGCCATCCGATCATCCCGTGCCGCGTATTCTCCAATTAGATGGTTGGCGACCAATTGTGAGTCACAATGGACCAGCAATTTTCCTATTCATAGTTCTTTGACAATAGTGTTTTGTATTCTGCCTAATTGTTCAAAGCATCGATACCAAGCGTTACTGCTCACTCGATTATCGCCCCTTCTGGCATTATGAGTACTATGCCGGCACCAGATCCTCGAGAATTGGATGCCCCATCCACATATAGCTGCAATTGCTAGTTGTCATCGGCACGACGCATTTGCCAATCTGGACTGCCTTGCTCGGTCCTTTCCTTATGAGTGAATTTAGCTATAAAATCAGCTGTCACCTGCCCTTTTATCGCACTTCTAGGGACTATCTTGATGTCGTGTTCACTGAGTTCTATTGCCCATTTCATTAGCCTCCCCGAGAGGTCGGCCTTCTGAAGGACTGACCGAAGCGGATGCTTAGTCAAGACTTTGATGGGGTGGGCCTGAAAGTAGTATCTCAATTTCTGGGCTGCACACAACAAAGCTAATGCAAGCTTTTCCAGCGGTAGGTACCTTGTCTCGGCGTCTATCAGGGTTCTGCTAATGAAATAGATCGGCTGATGGCGCTTTCCTTGCTCCCTCATCAAGGCCGCGCTGACCGCGTGTTGAGATATCGCCAGATACAACACCAGCTCTTCCCCTTGGTCAGGAATGGAAAGGACAGGAGGGGAACTCAAATATTGCTTAAGCTGTGTGAATGCTTCCTCGTACCTTTCATCCCATACTTGTTCTGCCTTCTTTTTTAGAGCAAGGAACAATGGCCGGCACTTGTCCAAACTTCTTGCTATAAAGCGATTTAGGGTAGCAAGCATCCCTGTCAATCCAACCTCTATACTACTGCCACTTGGTTGGGGTTAGCCTCTATTCCATTCTGGGTCACGATGTATCCAAGGAATTTCCCCGAGCTAACCCCGAATGAGTTTTTTGTGGCGTTCAACTTCAGCTTGTATTTCCGCAAGATGTCGAATACCATCCTCAAGTCTTCCTCATAAGCTTCCTTTTTCCTGCTTTTCACTACCATATCATCAACATAAGCCTCTACCGTACTTCCGATCATGCTTTGAAATATCTTCATAACCAATCTCTGATATGTTGCCCCCGCATTCTTGAGCCCAAAGGGCATTCGCTTATAACAGAAGGTTCCCTCTGGGGTAATGAATGTTGTCTTCTCATTGTTGGCCTCTGCCATTGCAATCTGGTGTTATCCCCGATACGCATCCAAGAAGCTCATCCGCTCATGCCCCGCCATAGAGTCCACCAGTTGATTGATTTTAGGGAGCGGAAAGCTATCCTTAGGACACGCTTTATTTAAGTCGGTGAAGTCCACGGACACCCTCCATTTGTTGTCCTTTTTTGGTACGACCACAGTGTTAGATAACCACTCTGGGTACTGTACCTCCCGGATGGCGTCCACTTCTAGTAGTCTGTCCACCTCCTCATTCACAGCTGCTTGGCACTCGGGTGCCAGCTTTCTTTGTTTTTGAACTACCGGCTTGGCTCTAGGGTCTACCCCCAACTTGTGACTGATGACCTTAGGGTCAACCCCAGGCATCTCATGTGGGGCCCAAGCGAAGATGTCGGCGTTCTCATTAAGTAGCCAAGCTAGGCTATCCTGTTCACCTTTGGTCATTGACTTCCCAATCATCCAAAGTTGCTCAGGGGATGGCACACCTCCCTTTTGGATAACAAATTTCTCCAGTTCTTCCACCGCCGGACTGGTCTGATCGGATTTATGCCTGCCTTCCTCCAACTGATCTATCTGTAGTTGCTATTTCTGGTCTGCCCTCATTTTCGGGCAATCACCTTCCTTGACCTTTAGTGCCTTCCCCTTGATTGTAGCTATCAGGTAATTCCTAGAAACCGCCTGGTCTCCCTTGATCTCCATCATCCCCTTCAACGTTGGAAAGTTGATCCTCTGATGGTAAGTCGAAGGGACTGCCTTCATACGATGGATCCATGTCTGACCCATGATGGCATTGTAGGGTGACGGCACTCGACCACGAGAAATTCTACATCCGAATGAATTGGTCCAACCCCGACCTGTACCGTAATGAGGCCCATCGGATGTAAGCTTGTCCACTGAATCCGAACATTTTAATCCGAGCTTATCAAATAGCTCGGCATACATGATTTCTTACGAGCTCCCTGGGTCAACCAATATCCTCCGAACATCATATTCTTGTATCCTTAAAGTCAACACCAACGCATCATTGTGTGGTTGGATTACGTCCCGTAAATCCTCGTCTGTGAATGAGATTTCTCCGCCCTTCCGTCCTTCCTTACGAACCATGCCAGGCTCAGTGGTTGTTTGGTATACCTCTTTTAGGTGTGCGACCATTTTTTTCTGTTGGCGAATGACTCTGGTAGTCGCCTCAGAAGGGTTGGTGGCCCAATGCACCATGTCTATCACTCCCACTAGCTTCTCCTTCTGCTGGTTGAGGTCGCTCCTCAACTCTTTCCTGGCCGACCTGCCCTGGGCGTTCTTTGGTCGGGAATCCTCCACATATTCTTTCAAGTGTCCCTCCTTTATGAGGTCTTCCAAGTGTTGTTTGAGAATCCTGCAATCTTCTGTTAAGTGCCCATGTTCTAGGTGGTAAGAACACCATAGGTTAGGATTCCGATGCCCTGGGTCGCTGACCATCTTTGAAGGTCTCTTGAAGTACGGCTTATCCTTGATCTGGGTTAGAATCTGGTAGATCGGCTCTTTGAAGATGGTGTTCACCACCTCTAAGGCTGACCTCGTGGGCTCGGGTCGGCCTGATCTTCGCTCCGAGCTTTCACCAAATTTTCTTTTTCGCTTCCACTTGCTCTCCTCCTCCTTTGGGCGGCCCCATCTTGGCTCCGTGACACCCATATCTTATTCCAAATTTTATGAATTCCTTAATACGCTCCATCAACACGCCTTGGGTGACAGGAGAGCGCTTTGTCAGGGATTGACGGAGATGGCTCTCCCTTGGCAGTCCGAGCTTGAATGTCACCACGGCAACATGCTCATTGTTCCCTTCTACTTCATTATAAAGCCGCCAATAACAGGTGCTATACTCCCTTAGGCTCTCTGAACTCTGCTTTTTTAGGGTTAATAGTGCCCCCACATCCTTTGGCTGTTTTGAATTCGTCACAAACCGTGTGACAAAGGCCCCAGTAAGCTCCCGAAAACTATAGATTGATTTTGGCTCCAGGCGATAGAACCATTTCCAGGCGAGGTCGCCAAGACTTGATGGGAACACCTTACACATGAGGGATTCATTCCCAGCCCACAGTGCCATAGAATACTGGAAGTGCTAGACGTGGTCGGCACGGTCCAAGGTCCCATCATACACCCTTAACTTCAGGATTGTAAACCGCCGAGGTGGATCCATCTTCTCTATTTTTTTCGAGAATGGGGATTCAAAGCGCTAGGCGTTTCTTAAGCATTTCGTCTTGGTCGGATTCCTTTCTGTCGACCAGTGCCCTTTTTATCAGAGGTTTAACGTCCTTCTCATCAAGGCCTTACTGTGGAGACCTTCTTTTGCTATGGAACATCCCCTCTTGCGCTCTGAGCTCGGGCCTTATTTGTTTCTTCTTTCCATGGTCGGGAGCTTGAAGTCCGACTCCCTTCGACGCTCGCCTCCGTTCTGGCATGGGAGCTTTGAGGCCTTGACCCAGAATGGGGTTTCCTTGGCTGCAGCGCCACCGTCCGTACTCGGCGCCCCCTGTCCAGGGTCTCCAAGATTTCCTCCGGGGTTGGGGAGCGTCTTTTTACTTTCTCCAACTCCTGGAATAGAAAGTTAATTCTCTCTTGTTGTTGCCTGACTCCTTCAGCCATATCCCATACGGCATCCCTATAGGTTTGCTCAAGTCGAGCATATGTGCCGTGCGACGCGCTTTTTTCAAGAAGTCCCTTGCCCAGCCTTTGGTGCGCTTTCTCCTGCGGTTTTTCTATAGAGGGAGAAACCTCTGCTCGGGTCGGGCCTGTGCGGTGGATCTCCGATCGAATCCGCCCCTTCTCCCCTCCAGGTGGAATAGTATGCCCACTTTCTATGCACGGGACGTACTCAAAATCCACCTCATTCGGATGACAGGTGTGGTGATCCCTACCCAACTCCTCACGCTATCCTCCGGGCCGCACCTCCCCTTTTTGAGGCGAGGGCTGTTTTGGCCGGGACGGTGACCCTAGACGGTGCTCTTGCTCCGACATTAACTCATCGAAGTGTGAGCGTTTTCATTTCGTTCCCAGAGATGGCGCCAATTGTAAGGTCAAATTTTGCAGGATCAGGTTAGGTGGAAGTTTTTTCGAGTGCTCCTCCTTCCTCCTGTAATTGGCTTTCGCTACCTAATTTGGATCCTGTTTAAGAGACTAGAAGCGAGGTGAGATTCGATCGGATCGCCCGATCGAACACACTCTGATGCTTAAATCAATCAATAAAAAAAATGGAATCAGCCCTCCTTCTTGCTGTCAAATGTATATATTTTTCATACTTGGTTTTCCTTGTTTTCTCCCATTTTATCTTCTCCCTCAGCTGCCATTCGTGGTTTGGGAGGTTTGCACTTCTCTCATCATGTCTTCCGATATGGGGGAGGACGCCTTCTCCCACTTCGTATGTCTTCCCCCTCGTTCTGTAAGTCACCCACTTCTTCCACTTTTCTGCATCGAGCCTTCATGAGCCAATTGGGCTTAATCAGCAGCTCAACCCGAGTTGGCTTCCCTCAAAACCCATAAATTGGTTTTACAGGTTGGATCAGGTCTGCGAATTAGGTCAGGCCATGTCAGGTTCGGGTCCGTTGCTCTCACAACTAGTATACCAAAAATGTACTTTAGCAAACCTTACACCAAACCAGCCTTCCCGCCAAAAACAACCCATTTTTTACCCTTTTTACTCCCCTAAACAAGTGAGGGTCGATATTGACCCGCCCCTAAACAGGCAATGGTCAATATCAGGGACGGATTGATGATCTCACATGGGATGAGGTTTTTTTAATTTTTTTTTATGATGGGTAAATTTATCGTTTTTTCTTCTTTTGGCCCTCCTCACTTGATGCTACAACCAAGTAACAAAATTACAAGATAACCCGGGGTAGAATTCTCTTTTTATTCCTTCAAAAGCAAATCATCCTTATTGGGTAGGTTTATATCCTCTTTCTTTTCTTTGAACTCATTTGAGTTGGTTCTCAAATATAGAAGGGAAAATCTCAAAACAGGGCTTAAGTTTTACCCAGGTTTCAAATTAGGACAAATAAAAACTTACATTTCTAAACAAGGCTTAAGTTTTTCATCTGGCCACAATATGAGTTTTCCGGTAAAAATTGAGTTTTCTGGCGACGTTTCTATGGCGTCCAATCTTCTTCTTCCCTCCTAGCCTACATAGTCACCTCGATTAGACTCTCTCTCTCTCCCAACCCCAAGATACCATTTCTCTTGGTTCTGTATCAAAGCGTCGATTTGGGCCTCAGGGTTTTTTATACTATGCATCACTGAAATGGATCCTGCATCTCCATTGTTGACACCAAAAAAGTCACTTTGCCTCCTCAACATCAAGAAGCCACATGAAGCTACATCTTACTACAAACAAGCAATGCTACTTCAAATATCAGATCTTGTCAGAATCAAACAAAAACTGCAAGATCCTTCAAGACAGCCAAAAGAGGGGTACACATGAAGTTTCGGGCCATTCCGACATCATCTGGCCTAACTTCACTCCTCCGACAATTAAACAGGCACTCCCGTCGGCGACAGTATCGAAGACATCAAAACTTCGATCAGAGCCTATGGATGGATCCAAAATACCTCCAAAAGGCTCCTTATCAAATTTTAAGTCAAACCGACAACGTTTGACCCTCCATCAACGCTCGAGCAGTAAAATCAAGCCTCTCGGCTGTGAGAACCACCAAGGTCATCACTCATCAAACAAAGTATATGAGTGGCTTCAACATGCTTCCAAAGGGCCGCACGTCGAATTTCAGGACATTCCGACAACGTTTGACTAGACTTCGACGCTTTGAAGAAAAATCAAGCCTACCTGCGACGGAACCTCCCTGGACCATTGTTGACACAAAAAAAAAAGTCACTATTTCTCCCCAACATCAAGAAGCCTCGTGAAGCTGCATCCTGCTACAAAATAGGCAAAGCTATTTCAAGCATCAGATTTTGTCAGAATCAGACAAAAAATGAGAGATCATGCAAGACAGCTAAAATAGGGGTACACCTGAGGTTTCAGGCCATTCCGACATCGTTTGGCCTAACTTCACTTCTCCGACAGCTAAACAAGCGCTCCTGGCAGCGACATCATCAAATACGCCAAAACTTTGATCAGAGCCTATGGATGACTCCAGGATGTCTCCAAAGGGCTCCATGCCAAATTTCAAGTCAAACCGACAACGTTTGACCCTCCATCAACTCTTAAGCAGCAAAATCAAGCCTCCCGGTGGCGGGAACCACCGAGGCCATCACTCATCAAACAAAGCACATGAGTGGCTTCAACATGCTTCCAAAGGGCTGCACGTCGAATTTCAGGTCCTTCCGACAACGTTTGAACAGGTTTCGATGCTCCGAAAGAAAATCAAGCCTACTGGCAGCGGAGCACCCCGGGACCATGACATCCAAAGCGGAGCTGATGGGTTGTCTTAAAATGACTCCAATAGGTTCCCCGTCAAATTTCAGGTCAATCGGACATGTTTGACCACATATCAAAGCTCGGCATTTTCCCAGCAGGAAAATCAAGTCAAGCATCGACGGGACCCCAAATGGTTTCAAAACTCAAATAAAAGCCCATGGTTGGTCCTATCCACTGATCAATAAGCTTCACCTCAATTTTCAGGTCATTCCGACATCGTTTGACCTAGTTTCGACTCTTGACGGAAAATCGGCTACAAAGTCCTCGGCTTTCCCGAAAAATGGGAAACTTTGTGCTCCAGTTTTGCGCGGGTTCTCGTCAAGTTTTCTCCAAGAAAATCAAGTCAATAATTGAGGAAAAATATTAAGAAAAATACAGAAGAAAGAAGGAACAAAAAAGACGGAAAAACGGCCGAAAACGAAGCTCGGCGACCAAAAGGGCCAAACCCCTATGGTCGCAGGCGACCTTGGGCCAAGGTCGCTAGGCGAAACTGGCCCAAGGTCGCCAGCGACCCTGGGCCATGGTCGCCTACGACCCTGCAAATCCGGGTCGCCGGATTCGCACCAAACGGCCCGTTTACCAATCCTTTTCGCGTTTCGGCTGTTCCTGCCTCTGTGATTTTTTGAAAATCCAATCTTTGATGCTTGAAAACCACTGATCTTCACCAACATCTTGGATCCACCATCAAAAGCATGAAATCATCACCGATTGCTCCAAGATCGCCAACCGGCTGACCAAGAAAGTATTCTTTCTGTCCGACCGATGGTGAAATCGACAAGACAGATGTTACCGGCCCACCAACATCAATCAATGTCTGAAATTGCATCGCAATCTGACATCAAACAATGTGTGGATCCACTTGCGATGATTACACGAAGAATCTCAAAAGATGCGGCGCGGCCCGCAACTCTTCACATGCCCTGGCGACCACTTAATGTCGTTAATTGACCCATTTATGACAACTAAATGCGGTCATTAACTCATTATTTTGAACGGCCCAATCAGATTCAAGCATTTGGGAGTTACAAATCCAAGCAATCATGGCATTAAACCCAAAAGCCTATAAAAGGAGGTCCAAAAGAAAAGAAATGGAGATGAAGGAATCGATACACACATCGACTTGAAATTCTGCACTTGCACACTTTCAGTCTTCCGAAGAAATCCAGACGAAGTCCTGCTGCTCTGCTGCAAGAAACACCACAAGGTGATCAAAGTCCCTTGGGGGGCCACCCCCCCAAGGTCCCCTCCTTCTACAACATGGCCTAAACGCGGCTTTTCAACCCGTTTACTCGGTTTTTCATTGGATATAGGACCTTCTCTTGGTCCTTGTCCTTTAAAAAACTGAGGTTAGGAGCCAAGCCGAAGAATCAAAGCATCAACCGTTCTCATTTGAAGGACGATGGCGAAAGGAGACCCAGGTCAGCCCCCGGGGTGCGGAAGGAGAGGACGGAAACCTCCGATGGGTCCATCAAGTTGACATACCCGGTGGGACCCGTTGACTTGAGAACGTGATGCTTTGATCCCTTGCCTCCTTTCTAGTTGGTTGCCTATGTTGCATTTTGCATCTAAAAAAACAAAAAAAAAATATGAGATGGGATTTCAATTGTTCTTTCTCACTTCAAAAAAAAAAAAAAAAAAAAACACAAAGCTTATTTCTTTTCTTAGATTCAACTTTGAGAAACTTTGATCCTCTCCTCTTTGAACTTGATAGCTCACAGAAATGTTTGCAGTTATCGTTCATATCGGGGAATGGGCCATCTTTTCTCTTTGATGAGTCCAATCGGGATTTCAAAAGAAAAAACCTTCATTTCAAATTCTCTCAAAAAAAAAAAAATGGTCTCTCTTTCTTAAGATTCAACTTTGAGAAACTTTGATCCTCTCCTCTTCGAACTTGATAGCTCACAGAAATGTTTGCAGCTATCGTTCATATCGAGGATTGGGCCATCTTTTCTCTTTGATGAGTCCAACTGAGATTTCAAAAAAAAAAAAAAGAAAAAAATTATAATTTCAAAAATAAAATCAGTTTTCTCTCTTTTGAATTGAAATTTGATAAACTTTGGTTTTTCCTTTTCGGATTTAGCGCTCGCAGAAATGTTGAGCCTTTATTCGGATTGGAACACCATTCGTTCTCTTTGATGAGTTCATTAAAAAACTTTCAAAAAAGAGTAAAAAAAAAAGCACTAAGGTTCCACCAGTTGCGCTCTTTGACTAAAGTGGATTTAAGAAAAGCCTTGTCCAGAGTGTGGAGACAGCTAGACTGTTCGAGGCAAGGGTCCTTCAAACAGGTTCATTAAGTAATCCTACCCTTACCTAGGGGCTGATCTATCTACTAAGGTTTCCTAAGATCGAATTGGAAACCTATGTGCATCTTCAAAAAAAAAAAAATCTTCAAAAAAAAAAAAATCCGTCACTTTTGAATTCAAGGTTGAGAAATCTTGGTTCCTTCCCTTTTGGATTTAGCGCTTGCAGAAATGTTGAGCTTTGTTTGGAATGGAACACCATTTGCTCTCTTCGATGAATTCAATCTTGACCCTTCAAAAAAAAAAAACCTCCGTCACATTTGAATTCAGAATTGAGGAATCTTGGTTCCTTCCCTTTCGGATTTAGCGCTCGCAGAAATGTTGAGCCTTGTCGGAATGGAACACCATTTGCTCTCTTTGATGAATTCAATCTTGACCCTTCGAAAAAAAAAACTTCCGTCATTACTGGATTCACATCCGAGAAATTCTGGTTCCTTCCCTTCTGGATTTAGCGCTCGTAGAAATGTTGAGCCTTTGTTCGGATTAGAACACCATTTTCTCTCCTTTATGAATCCAAATTTGACCTTTCAAAAAATCCCATCTCATGTCCTTCCCAAGGATGCGATTTGAAACATTTGTGCCTAGTGGTGCTAGTACGCCCTTTTGGGCCTACAGTATTCGCGACCGACACATTTGTATCTCCAACCTTATATCATTTTACCTCGAGTGAGCTTTGCTTCTCGGTAATTTGAATTAAGGTCTACAATTGCTTCTAGCAGTCACTGGAACGTTCACTCCAAGCCTACCATACTTGCATTTTAGAACAATTGTATCCTCTATGGCTTTTTGCCTTCTTCATCTTGCTTGGGCTGGGCCATGTCCCCTTAAGTGATTTGAAAAGACAAAACCATAGTTGTTCTCCAGTTATGATCACCATATTCTTGTGATTACTAATGGATTTGGTCTTGTTTCAGAAGTTTTCCAAAACTAACAATGGCAGCTTCATTGACCATCACTTTCGATGAGAACAAGTACCAGCTTATGCTTCAAGACAAGCAAAACAGGCATAAGCGCCCTGTCAGTTGCCGAAGCGTCATCTCTCTCGACAACTCACCAAACACCGGGTCAACTTTAACTCCCCGGACCATCGTCTTCGGGTCGCTGGGACCATTCCCACTCCCTGCAGAAGAAACTGTACCTGTCAAGAAGCATAAAACCGCCCTGCAACGTGTCACTACCATGGCACCAAGGGCGAATACAAAGAAGGCTGAAGCTCGTGGCGCTCCCACGAAGCCTCAAACCACAAGAAACCAGGTTTGCCCCAAAACCTGGTCTCCGAGATCTTCACCAAAGCAACGGAGGTCTCGAACATCTGCAAAGCCAGCATACCTGGCCCCTCCCAAGGAGAACCGGTTCTACCCTCTCTCTTACATAAAAGAGGAGAAACCTACCCTCCGCCCAAAGAACTAACAAAATCAGCATGAGCCGGCTTGCTCCTACAAGTCCAAAATAAAATCCTGCATCATTAGGCCTATGCAAAAGCATGCTGAAGCCTGCACTCCCGCGAGTCGACCCTTCATCTCAATAAGGGCCGAGCTCGCAAAATTCAAATCTTCACTGCGACAGGCAAATGACCGTATCCAGATTCTATCCTTGCCAAGCTTCAAAGAAGACAAACTCAGCTGCTGCGCATGGGGGCCTACATCCTTCATCGCCAGAGCCCAGTCAGAGCTGACTAAAGCTCAAATTGCTCGTCGTATGCGTCGTCGCGCGGCATATCGACAAAAGAGGCTTGAGAAGCAAAGAACCCAGCGTTCTACTCTCCATTTCTCAAACAAATGGGTCAAAAAAGAAAGACCCGACCAATTCGTTGCTGTCCATATGGTTGGCAAAACCAGAAAACGCCAGAAGTCAGCAACCAAAATCAGTGTTAGGCGTCTAGTGACTCGCAGCGTCTCTCGGACACGAGCACATCTGGGAGAATCATCCACTCCTCCAAGCCAAGGATACCGGAGTAACCACTCCTCAGATTCTTCATCCAGAAGAATGAGCCCCAGCTCAGTCACCAGAACGATTTCTTCGTTCGAATCCCGAGGGGTGAAAGTCTTGGCTACAAGTTCTGAGCAGCCTCCACCGCATGATGATGTAACCGCACGCATCCAGCAGTTAGAACAAGGGCAACAGAGAATTGAGGCTCTAATGGAAAACCTCCTTCTCACTCTACAGCGTCCACCACCTAACAACCAAGGCCCTCCAAATCATGAAGATGATGAGGGCAATGCAGAGAACAATGAGTCACACGCCTTACCAAAAAGGACGTAGACGACATCCTCGCAAAGGCAAAAGAAGAGGATACATTGAAAGAACATGGGATCAAGCCACCCTACCCTCTATGGATGGACTCGGTTCCGTTCCCTGCAAAATTCAAACAACCTACTCTCCAGACATATACGGGGAAAGGTTCAGCCAGACAACATGTCATCCACTTTAAGATCCTAACAGGAGCTATTGCGGATCAAGATGCCCTCAAGATTCGCCTCTTTGCAAGTACCCTAAAAGGTACAACCTTTGATTGGTACTCCACTTTGCCGGAGAACTCCGTCCAGAACTGGGCTACGCTGGAGACACGCTTCCTGACCCACTTCCAAGGTGAGGATCATCCTGTTACTATGGCTCAACTCTGCAGCCTAAAACATGGAGAGAATGAGTAGACATACGACTTCATTCACAAATGGAAAGCAATGGCGTACAAATGCTCAGATGTACTGCCACAAGCGTCGCTAGTTGACATCTGCCGTAACAATATGAGAGCAAGAATTCGCTCCATGATCATGGGCAACAAATCAAAGAACCTGGGAGAACTCCTCGAAGCTTCCATGGTAGCTGAAATGGTGATCAAAGACCTCAACAGTCAGAAATCATCAAAGAAAGAGCCAACTGCTATTACGACCTCAAAACCAAAGAAAAGGAGGTTATCAATGTGCAAACTAAGTCAACTCCTCAGCAGCCCAAGAAAGCTGAAAACAAAGCTACGGGTAAAAGGCTTGAACTCTCCGATGCCTTCAAAGAATGTGTAGAAAAGAAATATCTGTTTGATGAAGATGTTCAAAGAATGGAAAACTCACTTTGCCGGAGCACAAAAGACCGAGAGATGTTGGCAAAACCAATGATCTCCGATACTATCCATACCACCAGATGATCTCACATCCTCTCAATCAATGCTTCGTTGTGAGTGAAGATCAATGAGATGTGGAAAAATGGAGTCATCACCTTTGACAAAAACTACGGCTCCGCCGCTGTCAACATGGTGTCATGTGGCAAGCTTCAAAGTCACCGAAGAAGAAGATCACTACTTCATCCAAGGTGATAAAAATGGCTCAAACATCCCAAGAGTTGGTTCCCTATCCAACACCAGATGGACAACCTATATGAGTACATCCCGATCTCCTAGAAGATGAAAATTGGGAGATCGTCAAAACAAAGCCGATCGCTCAACAGCGAAGGCAAGCAAAGAGACAACTCTGCAAGCTCAAACAGCAGCAGAAGTCTCAACCAAAACAAGAAATCCTTGAAAAGGCAGAAACCACTTCCACTGCTTCACTAGGGGCGACGGAAGAATCCCTTCCCAAAGCTTCAAAGGAGGTAAGAAAATTCACCCTTGATGATTCATGCCACCTCTATACAAAAATGAAACTGCGCAGGGGGCATCATCCTCCTGCAATTCGGTAGTTGGATTCTCCATGGATGGATATGAGTCCAGTGACACTGCCAGCGATATTGATGAGTGGGAAGAATCCCTTGAAACAGGAGAATACCTCTCCGACGAGGAATGGATTCCCGAGACTCATCTTATGCTAGTAATTTGGTATAACCCATTACAGCAAGAAGGATCCTGGTCCGATGATGAAGAAGACCAAGAGGCTGAAAATGCTGTTGACCTGGCACCAGCAGATGCCTCAGTGGAACCCAACATGGGTGAACCACAAGAAGCAGATGATGAAGAAGATTTGACTCCTATACCTAATCTTGAAGAATATGTAAGAATCTTGCAACATCTTGCTATAAAGCAAGAGCAGGATCGCATCAATGATCTTCGTCATGATCCAGAACCGGAAGTCCCCGAAAATCAACGGGAACTTTCTCCCTCAACTCCTAAAAATAGAGAAAACAGTTGGATTGATGATCCTCTTACATCCGAGGATGAGTCCGATTCCCAACGGTCTACACTGGGGGTATCTCCTGTCAGGATAACCTGCAATGCGATAGCTCAGGACGATAGTGCCTCTGAAGCTTCCGAAGACACGTACTCCCCAACCAGTAGTATATCTTCCGGAGCTACATCTTTTCAGCTGACTTCCACTGAGATATCATCCTCTCAGCCCTCGTCTCCTGAAGCTGTGACATCGGAACTCAAGCCTCTCCCGGTTGATCATCTTGAAGAAACTCCTGTTATTGAAATCTTCTTCAATGAAAACCCAGTCGATTGGTCCCAGATACCCGATCTTATAGACGATGTCTAGACTAATAAAGAAAGGTTGTCGGATGCTGTTCAGGACTTGTTCCCGGAAATTGCTCCGTGCAACACAATCACTAAAGACGCCAATGCTGCTATAGAGACGTCTTCAGTAAATAACAAGGATCGACCCCTTGATCCTGAGAGTGATCTTCCAAAAGAAGACCATTCTCTAGAAGCTCTTGAAGTTGGTAGAGGTACCCGTTCTGGCCGGGATTACCAAAAAAATTACAGCCAACCTTCTTCTTCTTATGTAAATCCTTCGGGAAAGCAAGTTGTAAGCGCCCCAAGTGGCAATAATAATGAAAATGCAGGCCCGAAGGAGGCTTTCAAGTACGACTTGATTGAGCACTTCAAACACATACCTGCACGTCTGCACATCCTTGACTTATTACGAATGTCTCCACAAACTCGTGATAGTCTCATTTCAGAAATACAAAGGCTGAATGCGGATGTCAACAAACATGCCCCACAAGTCCTACAAATTGAAATGGACTATAGGGTCAAAAAATCAAATACTCCCTCAAAGGGAGAAAAGAAGAAAATTGAGGGATCAAGTAATGAATGCCTCTCGGTACAAAAAGCAGCAAGTGCAACAATTGCCTTCGATAAGGATGACCTCCTGCTAGGCGAGACAAAGCACAACCGACCCTTGTACTTTATGGGGTACGTCAAAGAAATGCCAATACACAAAGTTCAGATCGATCCAGGTTCTACACTCAACCTCATCTCTACTTCGGCACTCGAAGAGCTGGGCATCCCGCCTAGCAAGCTGAGTCATACGTCCGTATCCATCTTCAGATATGACGGGAGCGCTCAAAGGCCTATCAGCAAAATCAGGTTCAAATTGCAAATCGGTGACCTTATTTCTGAAGACACTGAGTATGTAATAAGGACCCCTTCATGCTACAATATACTTCTTGGACGCCCCAAGATACATGACAATGGTGTCGTCCCTTCCACTCTACATCAGTGCATCAAGTTCGTTGGCAACGGCGGCTTGATACATCGAGTGTTTGCAAACAAAAAGCCCTTCAAAGGCAGAGATGTCCATTTTGTAGATGCTCAAATGTATAAAAATGGAAAAGAAGAACAAGAGGAAGAAACAATTCACTTTGCCGATAGTCTCTAGAAAGATAAAGGCAAGGCTCCTCAGCAATCATCAGAGTTAAATAAACCCTCCACCAAACTCAAAGTAAGCAGTCAAGCTCCCTTCGTCGTCTCCTTCAAATCACCAAAGCGGTTGGTAATCACTACCAAAGCAAAGAAGACAAAACAAAAGGCTAGGGGCAATTTCACTGTCTCCTTTATGCCTATTATGCATAACACAGACTCGGAGTCAGAGCCAGAAGATGACATAGCATCAAGCCAAGCTGATACTCCACAAGATTAGCCCGCTCTCACTCCATTGGAGACACTTGCTGACATAAAAGACCCTACGTCTGCTTCCTTTGTTATCTCGGCAACTTCGCTAGCAGAAAAAACAATCTTCTTCCACAGATCGGTAACATCTCCACTAAACTCTCTGCTTGAACCTTTCCAAAATGAAGGTATGCCTCAGCTATCCCTGTATAGTCCAATGGCACAAGCTATCATGAAGAAAATGGGCTACGACGCTCAGAATCCGAGTGGTTTGGGAGGTGGCCGTGGTATTCTCACACCATTGGAACCCACCCTGACCAAAAGTCAACCAGAAGATTGGAAAATCCACCTTCATAAAGGCTAGTCTTCATATGGGTTGGGGTATGATCTTACCGCTCCTATGAGACAGTTGATACCATGGCTGCAAAGTCGCTTTACCGACATAGCCTCAACATCTCATGAAGACATTGATCTCCCTGGATATCTTTTTAAGGAGTCACTCGTCAAGGATCCAAAAAGTTCTTCCAATTGGTATAATTTCTCTGGTGATAAAGAGGAATTGCCCGATGACACAGACGCGCGGTTCTCTGACCCAGAAGAGCCATCGTCTCCAAAAGAAGTACACTACTTTAACCCAGTTCTAGCAAATGATTGGGACCATCTCACTGCAAGTCTTGAGAAGGATACCGATCAAGAAGATCCATGGACAGAAACAGAGCCTCAGTCTGAAAATGCCTCTGGCACTCCAGAAGGTCTTGTTGAGTTGGAAGTCTCCAAAATATTGTGGAGGAACCACCTTCAAACCTTCCGACAGAAGACCATGTTCAAAAGATAGACTTGGGAACACCTGATAACCCACGTCTTGTATTCATAAGCAAGAATATAAAGGATGATGAGTTACCCGAGTATATCTCTTTTCTTCGTGAGTTCGTTGATTGCTTTGCATGGTCTTATGCTGAAATGCCTGGCTTGGATCCCAAATTAGCAGTCCACAAGCTCAACTTGCAAAAAGAAATCAAGCCTGTCAAACAAGAATATTCCGTCCCGACGTGATGGACAAAATTGAACAAGAAGTTCAGAAACTCAAAAACGTTGGCTTCATCTGCGAAGAACAGCATCCTGAATGATTAGCCAACATCGTCCCTGTGACAAAGAAAAATGGGCAGATAAGGGTCTGTATTGATTACAGAGACCTGAATAATGCATGCCCTAAAGATGAATTCCCGCTCCCCATACCAGAGGTGATGATTGACAACACCTATGGGTTCGAGCGAATGACATTCATGGATGGATTCTCCGGCTACAATCAGATAAAGATCCATCCTGAAGATGAAAGACATACATAATTTCGGACTCCATTTGGTGTGTATTGCTACGCTGTCATGCCATTTGGTCTGAAAAATACAGGTGCGACATATCAGAGGGCTATGATGAAAATATTCCAAGATATGCAGCACAAGACGGTCGAAAGCTATGTTGACGACCTCGCCATCAAAAGCAGAAGAAAAGAAGACCATCTCGACGATTTTCGAGAAGTCTTCCTCCGACTTCGCAAACACAAATTACAGATGAATCCATTAAAATGCTTCTTCGGTGTCTCATCGGGTAAGTTTCTCGGATTCATAGTACGGAAAGCTAGAATAGAACTTGACCCCACTAAAGTCAAGGCTATCCTGGAAATGCCATCTCCAAGAACCCTAAGAGAATTAAAAGGGCTTCAAGGAAGGTTAGCCTACATTCGACGGTTCATCTCCAATCTGTCAGGGAAGTGCCGTCCATTCTCTCGCTTGATGAAGAAAGGCGTGGACTTTGTCTGGGATGCTGAATGTGAAAATGCATTTCAAGACATCAAAGCATACCTTACCAAACCTCTAGTGCTGGCTGCCCCCACAACTGGAAAACCATTCATCTTGTACACAAGAGCTCTTGACCACTCTTTGGGTGCTCTGCTCGCACAAGAAAACGACGACGGAAAAGAAGCTGCTTTATATTACCTTAGCCGCATGTTGGTAGGTGCAGAGCTCGCTACTCCCCAGTCGAAAAAGAATGCCTTGCAGTGATGTTTGCCGTACAAAAGTTGCGTCACTACCTGCTATCCAATACAGTCTACCTGATTTTGAGGATCAACCTCTTAAAGGTCATTGTTACAAATGCAGGTTCTTTCAATGCCCGACTGGCAAAATGGTCAATCCTTCTATCACAGTTTGATATTAGGTATGTACAACAAAAAGCAATCAAAGGACAAGCTCTAGCAGACTTCCTTGCAGAGCATCCATTGCCTAAAGATTCTCCACTCAGGGATGCTCTCCCAGATGAGTTTGTCTACAATGTGGAGACTTACTTATCAAATGCTTATTGGGACATGTATTTTGACGGTGCAACAAGGACAAATGAAAACGGAAAGCAAATATCGGGAATTGGCATCCTTTTTGTCAGCCCCAACAAATACATGATTCCATATGCCTTTTCGCAACTGGAACCATGTTCAAACAATGCAGCTGAGTACCAAGCCCTGATTATAGGATTGGAACTCGCCCTCGAATCCGGCATCGCCATGTTGGAAGCTTTTGGAGACTCTCAACTGATCGTCAACCAGATGAATCAGACATTTGAAGTTAGGAAGCCTGATTTGCTACCTTACTACAAAAAGGCGCAGTCGCTTCTACAAAAATTCAACATCTGTCACATCACCCACATCCTCAGAGGTGAAAACATCCGTGCGGATGCCCTGGCGGAACTCACCGCATCTATGGCAATCTAAGAAGGGGAAAACATGCAAATCACAGTGTGTCAAAAAAGGATTCTCCCTCCTCTTAACACACACCAAGCAGCTGCTGAATGCCACCAAGTGGTTGGAAGTCGGATGTCCATCCTCAAACCTCCGATCGGCGACTGGAGAGATCCATTCATTGATTATATCATGTTCGGAGTCTTACCTGAAGATCCAAAAGAGCGGGTAAGCATCCAAAGAGGAGCCCCGAACTTTCATTTGGATATACCTTCAAGAGCACTTTACAGAAAATCCTTCAACGGAGTACTTCTACGCTGCTTGTCACAACAAGAGGCTGATGAAACTCTTAAATAAGTGCATACTGGTCTTTGTGGAGCCCATCAGGCTGGTCCTAAGCTCTATAACAAGATTAAAAGGCTAGGTTATTATTGGCCTACCATGGTAGCTGATGCAATGCAATTTGCCAAGCGCTGCCAAAAATGCCAAATTCATGGAGATTATGTCTACATGCCTCCAGAATGGCTACATCCTACAGTAATCTCATGGCCTTTCGAAGCCTGGGGTATGGACATCATAGGTCCTATCTCTCCCCCATCAAGCAAAGGTCATCTCTTCGTCTTCACCGCTATGGATTATTTCTCCAAGTGGTCAGAAGCATTTGCGCTCAGCGAAATGAAGACCTCATCAGTCCTTCAGTTCTTGCGCACCAACATTATTTGTCGCTTCGGCATACGTAAAAGATTCGTCCATGGTAACGGACCACAATTCCGGGATCACAGATTCTACAGGTTCTGCGACAAGTATAAAATCCAAAGTTGTCTTTCGACTCCATTTAATCCAGCAGCGAACGGACTAGTAGAAGCCTTCAACAAGACACTCTGCAAAATTCTCAAGAAAATGGTCTCTAGTCACAAAAGAGACTGGGGCGACAAACTACCAGAAGCTTTGTGGGCCTATCGAACCACCGTTCGAGGACCAACCCATAGCACACCATTCTCCTTAGTCTATGGATGCGAAGCTGTTGTCCCTTTGGATGTACAAATTCCTTCCTTAAGGGTATCTCTGCAAAATGACATGACGCAAGAAAGCAATGTCAAATTGAGACTCCAAGAGCTGGATAATCTCGATAAAAGACGACTCGAAGCTCTACAAAGCATTGAGTTGTACCAAGCACGCATGGCAGGATCTTTCAACAAGAAGGTCAGGCAACGCGCCTACAAAAAGGGCAACTTGGTTCTTGCAGTAAAAAGACCCATAGTCTTTGCCCATAATTCCAAAGGCAAATTTGAACAAAAATGGGAGGGACCCTTCGTCATCGACAAAGTCTTCTCCAACGGTGCATACGCTCTTCTAAACATGGATGGAGACAGATGTATGTTGCCCATCAACGGCAAGTTCTTGAAGCGGTACTACCCTTGAAGACTTCCTCAAACAGGTCAGAGCGATATCCACATAGCCAAAGCCTATTTCCAAGGTACTTGCTCGTCAAACCCACCCCTTTGAAATTTTCATCTTTTTGTTGAATTTTCCAAAAAAAAAAAAAAAAAAAAAAAAAAAAAAACTCTCTCAAAACAATGCTTACTTTCATCGTTTCATTGTTGAAAAAAAATCAAAATCCAAAAATCCAAGTTTAGGAGCCTATTCCCAGACTTGACCAAAATTTTCAATCCTTGAACCCAAAATTCTTGGTTTGAAACAAAAACCAGGACTAAGGAATTTCCACCCTAGTCCACCTCGGCTTTTATAACCAAAATGGTTTTAAGTCAAAATTTATGACCCTCGTGTCTTTAAACAAAAAAATTGTTTTTTTAGAAACCGGAAGGACGCAAACCCCATTCGATACTTCCAAAACCCAAAAATCGCAAGGAAGCGAACCCCATTCGATACTTGCAAAACCTCGAATTTCAAAATCGTGGAGACGCAATATTCCAACTGATTTCCACAATCCAAATTTCAAATGGTTCGAGAAAACCTCGAATTTCAAAAATCATGGGGAAACGACACCAAGTCAGTACCCGCAAAACCAAAGTTTTGGGAAAAGCACGGAAGTGACGCTTAGTCGATACTTGCACCCCAATCTGCGAGGAAGCGACATTCCATCAATACTCGCAAACCCAGCCCCCGAGGAAGTGACATTCCTTCAATACTCGCAAACCGAATGAGAAAAGAAGCGACATTCCATCGATACTTGTAAGACCATTCAGCGGGGAGGTGACATTTAGTCGATACCTGCATTTTGAAAACCAAACTCGGCTATAAACGCCAAAATCGGCTATAAACGCCAAATTCGGCTATAAATGCCAAAATCGGTTATAAATGCCAAATCCGGCTATAAACGCCAAAATCGGCTTTCATACCAATAAAACAAAACTTGATTTTCAAAAAATCTGGCTCCCATGCCAAAATAAAACAAACAACAAAACAAAACTCGGCTCCTATGCCATTCCAAAAATTGGCTTTCACGCCATCCAAAAACTTTGGCTCTCATGCCACAAACAAAAAAAAAAAACTTCGGCTTTCACGCCAATTCAAAAATTAGGCTTTCATGCCATCTCAGAACTTGGCTCTCATGCCACAAACAAAATATTTGGCTCTCATGCCACAAACAAATTTAGCTTCCATGCCACAAAATAAAATTAGGCTTCTATGCCATTTCAAAAATCGGCTTTCACGCCATCCAAAAACTTTGGCTCTCATGCCAAAAGCAAATTTGGCTTCCATACCACAAAATAAGATTCGGCTTCTATGCCATTTCAAAATTTGGCTTTCACGCCATCCTGAAATTTTGGCTCCCATGCCACAAACAAATTTGGTTTCCATGCCACAAAACAAAATTCGGCTTCTATGCCATTTCAAATTTTTGGATCCCATGCCGCAAAACAAATTTTGGCTCTTACGCCACAAAATTAGGCTTCCATGCCATCTAAAATTCGGTTTTCAAGCCATAAAAAAAACCAGGCTTCTTGCCACAAAAATTGGCTTTCATGCCCAAAACCAACTCTTTGACAAGATTTTCACAACATGACAACCTTTTGATCAAATTCTTGAACAAACATTCCCATCAACTTTTGCTCAAATTTGTTTTCATAAAAAATGATTTAAGTAAAAAGAAGGGGATACAAAAAATATAGTACAAAAATTGTTTATACATGGAGGTACCAAAAAAAAAAGAGAAAGAAGAAAAGAGTTTGTTACAATTCAGGAGCTCAATCTAGCTTGGTCTTCAACCAAAGGTTCAACTCCTCAAGCAGACCCTTAGCCTTAGCTTCCAAAGTTTTCAGGCCACGCTTCTTCAAAATGTTCACATAAAATGCGGCCGAACGCCACGACCCATCTACAGCACGAGGAAGTTCTTTCCAGATGACCTGCCACTGCTCATACTCCTGAGTCTTCCTCCGGACATTACCTTCAGCTTCCTCAACCCGACGAATGAGAGTCCCCTCCTTGTCACGAGCCTCCACAATGGTGGTCCATTTGGCAGCAGCTTCTTCCTCCAAAAGCTCAAGACGCTGCCTAGCCTCAACAACCTCCTTATCAAGGCGGTCTAAGTCGTGCTTCAGCCCCATGATGGATAACTCAGTAATGTTCTTCTCCCGAATGACCAGCTTTCGAGTCTTCGTGACCTCAGTCAGCTCAGCTTTGACTTTGCTGGATGACTTTATAAACATCTCATCAAAGAAGTCACCATCTGGGAAACTCTTGGTCTCAGTCCATTTGTTCCCGAAGGCAATGATTTCGTCAACAAAATCTTTGGCGCTTCCGATGTCCAGACCGACTTCTTTGCTATCAGCAAGAATGTCCTGTACATGCTAAAGCCAGCTTCCAAGTGACCTGAAGAGAGAGTCTCAACCCATGAGCTCAAAACAGTCTTCAACACCTTCCTTGCATACTGAAGGTGCGGTGCAGATGAGGATTCGCCATGCTCTGGCACCCGACTGCCTATGTCACGCTCCATTGGAAGAGTAATCAATAAACTCTTTCCAACCGACGAAGCTGACTCATTGAAGGAAGAAGAAGCCCCTACTCCTGGATCAACCGTAGGTATCCCCTGTTCTGGCTCTGAGGAAGTTGGAGGAACTTCTCCTGCTGCTCCACAATCTGCCAAGGAAAAGACAAAAAGGTATGAATATAATCTTGTCAAAAAAAATTCAATACCAAGATTAGTATTGCAAAATACCTGCTTCGACAACCGGCGGAGTACTCTCTGCCTCTCCGAGCTCATCCAAAGCATCATCAAAGGTTGTGTCCATGGATGGCTCGAAATCGTCAGAATCCTCTGGCAAGTCAAGAAAAGAAAAGCTACATGTTAGCAAATGACAGCACAAACAAAGGAAAAAGAAGCCAAAGCAATCATACCAGGTGAAGGTTCGGAACCACTCCAGAGTCCTTGGGCTCTTCCTCAGATGCCACGACTGGATCCGTCATCGCCTCATCGGCCGGAACCTTAGGCATCACCAAGTCATCATCCTCTGCCAAAAGAAAGAAAGCAGCGGATCAAAAAAATCTCTCATAAAAGAAGAGAAGAAACAAAAGAAAGAAGGAGAATCATACCAGCTGTCTCCTCTTCTTTACTCCTCTTCTCCGGAGGCTCGTCAGCTTCCCCAGACACCTCCTCAACAATGGTGAGAGGCACTTCAAGATCAGAAGGACTATCATGCCGTCTCATGTTACGGCGTTGTCCTCTCCTCCTCTTGCCTCGGCGGGTCAATCTGCTCGACGATCCTGCCCCACTATCAACATCAGGCCTCTCATTAGAGTCCTCACCGGATGGCCTACTTTTCTCAGTAGACTCCATCGAAGCCTTCGTATGCTCTGCTTGTATCATAGCATCGATCTCGGCCTCCTCCTCCTACAACTGTCTTAAGACCTCACCAGGAATCCCTTGTGCAGCTCCTGATCTGATGACATCCTGCTCATTGAGAAAGCCTATCCTATGCTTCTCTCTAGAAAGGAAGGCCAAAACATCCTCCTGACGGACACCATCCGATTTGCCAAGACCTTTCCCAGGAGATTGCTTGACATCGAGCTCTTTCTTGGAAAACCCCCGGTACACTGATAAGCTCTCCATGAACCACTTTGTGAAGCCAGCAACCCGGAAAGTGGGCAGCTCAGGATAGGAAATCATGGCAGTAGTGTCCTCAGCGCTATAAAAAGCCCATGCATTTCTCCCATCCTGCAAACCTCCAAAACGCTTCACCATGCTCGAAGGCGCTCCAATAACGCCTTGAGAGAAGCCAAGCTGCATTGCAAAACACGAAGGGACATACGGCTGGATATCGACGAAAAGATGTCTGCGGTACACCATCGTACCAACCCGTATATTGAAGAGCCATCTCCTCTCCGCATTTGTCAAAGCATAATGTCTTCGCGACCCTGCCCTGGTCGAATCACAGGAGACACCAAAGTCAAAAGCCTTCTTCCGCAAACCCGGAGAAAGCTTCACTGAAGACTGCCCAATATCGACGTCCCTAAATCGTCGGATCCTCAAACGGGCAGATAAAAGCGATTCGGAAACGGCTGTCCCTCTAGCCAAACGAATCATAAAGGGATCTTCGTCCTGTGCAACTCCCAAACGATGGAAGCTAGGACAGTGGTATACATACCACGAATAGAAGATATGGGCTGAAAATACCTTGTTCATAGGAACCCAAGCCGAATCAGGAAAGCAGCAGCCTGCAGTTCAGTACACAAGTAGGAGTAAAGAGCAGGTACCAAAGCCAGCCGCTCTCCAAACGCCATCTGACAAGCCGGAAAAATACAGTGCGGCCTGATGTGCGTTCCATCTCCTCCAGCAAAAATAGCCTCACCCAGCCAATAAGTGAGGTAAATCGCGAGATCTCTCCGCAATGCAATGTTGGAACAAATGGCATCTGTGGTTCCGAAGAACTTCTTTAAATCTTCTCGCATAGGGGCAATCTTCTTCAAACTTGATGCTTTAGCCTTAGCATCCCGTGCCATGCCATCAGAAGACTCCCCGCTGTAAAAAAAGTCGGAGCTGCAACTCCTCCAACTGTTGCATCTAACTTTTGAGCCCTCCTTCTCCTTCAAAAAATCATAGAAGGCAACGAGCTGAAAGTATACAAGCCTAAACTCCTCAGACAGCTCCTCAAGGACGCTGTCAATAGGCATGAACTCCTCATAGAGTTTACCGAGGATAGGCAATCCGGTGATGGCGCTCAGTTGCTTCAAAGAAAAACCAATCTCACCATTCGTCACAGTGAAGGTGTTGGTTTATGGAAGGAATGACTCCAGCATGGCCATGAAAGCCCCATCGGAGAAAACAACGGTTTGCCGAAAAGCGCGAATCGCATCAAAAATTTTGGCCTCTCGCAGAACGGCCTCACCAATCTTCAGGGTGTGATCAGTCCATGATTCCCAGCTCGAGTCAGCACTGAAACGGCCACGAACTCGAAATGGCTTCACCCAATTGCTGCCGTCACCCCGAAAAATGCTAAGGCCCACCGGTCTCAAATCAACCGATGGATGATCAGAACCTTGGTAGCCACTGGCTGGCATCAACATGTCCATACGGACAGGTGACTTCTCTGCAAAACCGGAAGGGCCGCCAACAAAAACCCCGGTCTTGATCACACTGGTCCTCTTCACCCAGCTCGGATGATCTTCCCTCTTAAGGCACGTGGGAGAAAGGCTCAGAATCAAGATGGTACGATCGAAAGTCGACCGGGTAGAAATAGTTCTCTCCTCACCATCTGCTGTGTAAGAGAACTGAAAACATCTCCTTTGGTATGTCAAGTCGTTGGGGACTGCATCACCAAAGAAGAAGGTAGGCTTGAGCACAATGCTCTTGTCATCCGTAACCCAAGGACGGCTGCTTACCATGATCTTGTAGAATTCCTCATCGTTGAGAGCGATCAATCGCTGTCTCATCTCATCACGATTTAGGGAATCGCACTCTTCCTAGTTCTTCTCAACAAACTGAACCTTCTCCCAAGCCTGCTGAACGGCCGCATTAGAAGATCTGGCAGACCGACGGGGTGCGTCAGTAACAAGACCTTTACCCTTGTTCGTTCTGGAAGAACTACCTGCAAAAGATGGAAGAGAAAAGATCAATCATCATCGAAATGACAGAATTCTGCTACAAAAAAATTCTAGCAAAATTTTGACATGGCTCCTGGGCAATTCCAAAGAAAAGGGAAATACCCCAAGAAAAACAGGAAGCCTGAAGATGAGCTCAACATCGCTGCGAGCTCATAGTCAGTGCAAAATTCTCAAAGAAGGTTCGAACTCAACATCACTGCGAGAACGAGCCAATCTCATCAAATTTCCGCAAAATTTGGAAAAGAGCACAACATTGCTGCGAGCTTCAGAATCCAAAAATTGCAAAGTTCCTCAAAATCCAGCAAGACCAAGAAAGAGCTCAACATCGCTGCAAGCTCAAAATCCCAATACTTGCAAAAGATTTTCAAGTATGCATCATCATGCTTCCAAATCCATTTACAAAAATCATGCATCAAAGAATATCATCATGCATTAGAAGCTAGGAAAACCTTGACCAAAGTTTAACCAATTCCAACCCAATTTGGTCAAAACCAATCAAACTTTGTCCAAGTCAAAAATCATGTTGGCTTGACCTAGAGACTCTAGCCTTCTATCTTAATGCATTAAAAAAAAAAACAAAATTTTGGCCCACAGGCCGTGGCCCCTGCCACGTGGCAGGCTGTCCGTACAGCCAAGGAAAAAAAAAAAAAACAGAGAAAAAAAAAACGCTGGAACAAAAAAAGAAATCAGCGTGGAAAAAAAATAGAAACAGAAAAAAATCGCTGACAAAAAAAGAAAAAGAAAATCAGCGTATGAAAAAAAAAAAGAAAAAAAAAGCAACAAAAAAGTACACGGTAAAAAAAAAAAAAAAAGAAGAGAAAACCGTGAGGAAAAAAAAGAGAAAAAAAAGAGAAGGAGAAGCACGAAAAAAAAAAGAGAAGGAAAAAACGTGCTTGGGGAAAAGGAAAAAAAAGAAAGAAGAAGAAAAGAAAAAAAGAGAAGAAAAGAGAAAAAAAAAAAGAGAAAGAAGCTACTTCTACAATGGAGTTTCTTGTGGAGGAAGAACACTTACTTGAAGCCACTGATGGAGAAGAACAAGAAAAGCTTAGAGCCTTTTTGAGAAAAAACACTTCTTATCTTGGAGAGCACTCTTGAAGATTTCTTGCAAACAAACAAAGCAATGGAGCAAAAGAACCAACCCTCTTGCTTATATAGAAGAGAGCAAACCAAAAGAGGAAACAAGGAGAAAGAAAAGAGGTAGTGCTAAAATTTAGCTACTTTCCCAAAAAGAAAGATATTTTGAGAAAATCTTTCCACAAAAGAAGGAAAACTTGAGAGATTCTCTCAAAGTAAGGATATTTTTAGATATTCTCTACACAAAAGAGATATTTTTAGATATTCTCTACAAATATGACACCATATGAGATCTAGGCCATCTCCAATGCCTAAGGTCCCATGGGTTAGCCCATATGAGCCAGGTTTGACCACCTAGGCACTACAAATGGCTTTTAGTCAAAATATTCCTCTTACCAAGAGCAAAAAAAAAAAAAAAAAAAGAAAAAAAAAGAGCAAAAAAAAAAAAAGTCCCATGCCTCTTTTGAGTTGATGGGACCATTCAAAAAAAAAAAAAGAAAAGAAAGCCTCATGAGTTTCCAAAAACCAAACCATCCAACCTCACGAATCAAATTGAGCCAAAATCTTGAAATTTACATTTCACAAAACCAAATTTCGGTCCCCTAGCTCGCCACATGCAGCTTGTTAGGTCACAAGACCAAGACCAAATCAAAATCCAATCCAAACCAAACCAAAACCAAAAAACCAAATCTGACCCCCTAACCTGCCACATACAGCTTGTTGGGTCACAAGTTCAAAATCAAAAATCAAACCCCCACCCCCTAACCTGCCACATACAGCCTGTTAAGTCACAAGGTCAAAAACCAAAATCCAAAACCCAAAATCCAAATACCCCATGTCATTTTTAAAACTTTGCCTTGAGATGGTACGTGATCCCTCTCACTACCATAAAGTTCCCACGGAAACTCAGAAGGCTATTAAAAAAAAAAATGCTCAAGACTCATGGTCAAGTTGGAAACTCTCCTTCAAGTTTCTCTTCGAGGCACATCGACTCCAAAAAGCTACTCGTCGCTGTACCTCGAGGGGGCATTTGTTGACACAAAAAAAAACTCACTATGTCTCTTCAACATCAAGAAGCCTCGTGAAGCTGCATCCTGCTATAAAACAGGCAAAGCTATTTCAAGCATCAGATTTTGTCAGAATCAGACAAAAACTGAGAGATCCTTCAAGACAGCTAAAAGAGGGGTACACCTGAGGTTTCGGGCCATTCCGACATCGTTTGGCCTAACTTCACTTCTCCGACAGCTAAACAAGTACTCCTGGCAGCGACATCATCAAAGACGCCCAAACTTTGATCAGAGCCTATGGATGATTCCAGGATGTCTCCAAAGGGCTCCATGCCAAATTTCAAGTCAAACCGACAACGTTTGACCCTCCATCAACGCTCAAGCAGCAAAATCAAGCCTCCCGGCGGCGGGAACCACCGAGGCCATCACTCATCAAAAAAAGCACATGAGTGGCTTCAACATGCTTCCAAAGGACTGCACGTCGAATTTCAGGTCATTCCGACAACGTTTGACCATGTTTCGATGCTCCGAAAGAAAATCAAGCCTACCGGCGGCGGAGCACCCCGGGACCATGACATCCAAAGCGGAGCTAATGGGTTGTCTCAAAATGACTTCAATAGGTTCCCCGTCAAATTTCAGGTCAATCGGACATCGTTTGACCACATATCAAAGCTCGGTATTTTCCCAGCAGCAAAATCAAGTCAAGCATCGACGGGACCCCAAATGGCTTCAAAACTCAAATAAAAGCCCATGGTTGGTCCTATCCACTGCTCAAGAAGCTTCATCTCAATTTTCAGGTCATTCCGACATCGTTTGACCTAGTTTCGACTCTTGACGGAAAATCGACTACAAAGTCTTCGGCTTTCCCGAAAAATTGGAAACTTTGTGCTCCAGTTTTGCGCGGGTTCTCGTCAAGTTTTCTCCAAGAAAATTAAGTTAATAATTGAGGAAAAATGTTAAGAGAAATACAGAAGAAAGAAGGAACAAAAAAGAAGTAAAAAATGCCGAAAACTAAGCTCGGCGACCAAAAGGGCCAAAGCCGTAAGGTCGCCGCGACCCTAGGTGCATTGTCACCGGCGACCCTGCAAATCCGGGTCGTCGGATTTCGCACCAAACGTCCCGTTTTCCAATCCTTTTCGCGTTTCGGGTGTTCCTGCCTCTGTGATTTTCTGAAAATCCAATCTTTGATGCTTGAAAACCATTGATCTTCACCGACATCTTGGATCCACCGTCAAAAGCATGAAATCATCACCGATCGCTCCAAGATCGCCAACCGGCTGACCAATAAAGTATACTTTCTGTCCGACCGATCGTGAAATCGACAAGACAGATGTTACCGGCCCACCAACATCAATCAATGTCTAAAATTGCATCGCAATCCGACATCAAACAATGTGTGGATCCACCTGTGACGATCACAAGAAGAATCTCAAAAGACGCGGCGCGGCCCGCGACTCTTCACATGCCCTGGCGACCACTTAATGTCGTTAATTGACCCGTTTATGACAACTTAATTGGTCATTAACTCATTATTTTGGACGGCCTAATCAGATTCAAGCATTTGGGAGTTATAAATCCAAGCAATCATGGCATTAAACCCATGACACTCCCATCATCATGAAGATTAAAGGCGATTAAATGCCTATTACCCTTCATCGGCCAATCACAAGCCATGAAAAAGGAGTTACAAAATCAAAGAATAAAAATTTGTAACTCCTCATCAATTCTCTCATCATGGCCATCAATGCCCATAATCACCTCATGGCTACCAAAAGCCTATAAAAGGAGGTCCAAAAGAAAAGAAATGGAGATGAAGGAATTGATACACACATCGACTTGAAATTCTGCACTTGCACACTTGCAGTCTTCCGAAGAAATCCAGAAGAAGTCCTGCTGCTCTGCTGCAAGAAACACCACAAGGTGATCAAAGTCCCTTGGGGGGCCATGCCCCCAAGGTCCCCTCTTTCTACAACATGGCCTAAACGCGGCTTTTCAGCCCGTTTACTCGGTTTTTAATTGGATATAGGACCTTCTCTTGGTCCTTGTCCTTTAAAAAACTGAGGTTAGGAGCCAAGCCGAAGAATCAAAGCATCAACCGTTCTCATTTGAAGGACGATGGTGAAGTCCATACATGGCTTGCGACAGTCGATCTCAACGTGTCCCCACAATCTCCTGAGAAGTTAGATCCCTTTTCTTCCTTTTCTATTGTAGTTTGTATTTTTTAAAGAGACAAAAAGAAATCACAATTCTTGTCTTTCATATTTGATGAGTTTTGTAAAATCGCCTTTCACGGCAAAAATCGCCTTCAACGGCAAACAAACAAAAAAACGCCTCCTACGGCATTCTCAAAAAACAAACTTGTCTCTTTTCTTAATATTTATGCAATTTGAAAAGTTAGAAAGAATGATTGATTTCCTTTCCACTTGTGAAGGTGAATCTCCGGATCATCACCATTCCAAATTCCAAGTAGAAAGTAAATCTGGCATACCCGTACGAAAATGTTGATACCCGCGATTTCCCTTTTCCGCCGAGACCCAGGTCAGCCCCCGGGGTGCGGAAGAAGAGGACAGAAACCTCCGATGGGTCCATCAACCATGACATCCAAATCGGAGCTAATGGGTCATTTCAAAATGACTCCAATAGGCTCCCTGTCAAATTTCAGGTCAATCGGACATCGGTTGACCGTATATCAAAGCTCGACATCTTCCCCACAACAAAATCAAGTCAAGCATCGACGGGACCCCAAACAGCTTCAAAACTCAAATAAAGGCCCATGGTTGGTCCTATCCACTGCTCAAGAGGCTTCACCTCAAATTTCAGGTCATTCCAGCATCGTTTGACGTAGTTTCGACTTTTGACGAAAAATCGACTATAAAGTCTTCGGCTTTCCCAAAAAATGGGAAACTTTGTGCTTCGGTTTTGTGCGACTTCTCGTCAAGTTTTCTCTAAGAAAATCAAGTCAATAATTGAGAAAAAATGTCAAGAAAAATACAGAAGAAGAAAGGAACGAAAAAGAAGAAGAAACGGTAAAAAAAACCACGCGGCAACCAAAGGGGACAAAGCCCCCATGGTCGCTGACGACCCTAGGTGCATGGTGGCCGGCGACCCTGGAGATCCGGGTCGCCGGATTTTCCGTTGGATGGCCCATTTTCCGATCCTTTTGGCGTTTCGGGAGTTCCTGCCTCCGTGATTTTCTAAAAATCCAATTCTTGATGCTTGGAAACGACTAATCTTCACCAACATCTCGGATCCGCCTTCGAGAGCATGAAATCATCACTGATCGCCCCAAGATTGCCAACTAGCTGACCAAGAAAGTACACTTTCTATCCAATCGATGGAGAAATCGACAAGACAGATGTCACAAGCCCGTCGACATTAATAAATGTCTGAAATTGCATCACCATCCGACATCAAATAACATGCAGATCCACCAGCGATGATCAAAAGAAGAATTCCAAAGGACGCAGCGCGGCCCGCGACTCTTCAAATGCCCAGGCGACCACTTAATGCTGTTAATTGACCCGCTTTATGACAGTTAATTGACCCGCTTTATGACAACTTAATGCGGTCATTAACTCATTATTTTAGACGGCCCAATAATATTCAAGGAAATGAGAGTTACAAGTCCAAGCAATCATGACATTAAAATCATGAAACTCCCCTCATCATGGAGATTAAAGGCGATTAAATGCCCATTATTCTCCATCGGCCAATCATAAGCCAAGAAAAAGGAGTTACAAAATCAAGAAATAAAAACATGTAACTCCTCCCATCTTGGGGCATCAATTCTCTCATCATGGCCATCAATGCCCATAAACCACCTCATGGCTACCAAGAGCCTATAAAAGGAGGTCAATTCCAAAGAGAGAGACACTTGCATACTTAAACTTGCATACTTAGACTTGCACACCTACCAACAACAATCGATACCCACCATCTAGAGTCTGGAAAATCCCAGAGAAATTCTGACGAAGTCCTGCTACTCTGCTACAAGAAGCACCACAAGGTGATCGAAGTCCCTTGGGGGGCCACCCCCCTAAGGTCCTCTTCTTCTATCCAACATGGCCTAAACGCGGCTTTTTAGCCCGTTCACTTGGTTTTTTATTGGATATAGGACCTCCTCTTAGTCTTTGTCCTCTAAAAAACTGAGGTTGGAGACAAGTCGAAAAATCGAAGCATCAAGCGTTCTCATCTGAAGGACGATGGCGAAGTCCATATATGACTTGCGACCGTCGATCTGAACGTGTCCCCACAATCTCCTGAGAAGTTAGATCCCTTTTCTTTCTTTTCTATTGTAATTTGTATTTTTTAAAGAGACAAAAAAATCACAATTCTTGCTTTCATTTTGATCAGATTTGTAAATCGCCTTTAACGGCACCAAATCGCCTTTCACGACAAAGAAACCAAAAAATCGCCTTTTACGGCATTCTAAAAAATCTTGTCTCTTTTCTTAAATATTTATGCAATTTGAAAAGTTAGAAAGAAGGATCGATTTCTTTTCTACTTGTGAAGGTGAATCTCCGGATCATCACCACCCAAAATTCCAAATAGAATAGAAAATCTGGCATACCGTACAAAAATGTTGATACCCGTTTTTCCTCCTCCACCGAAACCCGGCAGCCCCCGGGGCGGAAGGAGAGGACGGAAATCCGAGTCCATCAGGTTGGCATACCCGATGGGACCCGTTCATTTGAGAACGTGATGCTTTGATTCCTTAGCTCCTTTCTAGGTTGTGGCCTATGTTGAATCTTGCATCTTTTAAAAAAAATACATGAGATGGGATTTCATTCATTCTTTCTCATTTCCCAAAAAAAAAAAATCTAATTCCTCTCTTTTGGATTCAATTTTGAGAAACTTTGATCCTCCCTTCTTCGAATATGATAGCTCAGAGAAATGTTTACAGCTATTGTTTGTATCGGAGATTAGGCCATCTTTTCTCTTTGATGAGTCCGATAGGGGTTTTCAAAAAAAAAATCTTATTTAAAAAAAATCAATTTTCTCTCTTTTGGACTCAAATTTGAGAAACTTTGGTTTTTCCCTTTCAGATTTAGCGCTCGTAGAAATGTTAAGCCTTTGTTCGGATTGGAACACCATTTGCTCTCTTTGATGAGTTCGTTAGAAACCTCTCAAAAAAAAAAAAAAAAAACACTAAGGTTGCACCTATTGCGTTCTTTGACCAAAGTGGATTTAAGAAAGGCCTTGTCCAGAGTGTGGAGGCAGCTAGACAGTTCGAGGCAAGGGTCCTTCAAATGGGTTCATTAAGTAATCCTATCATTACCTAGGGGCTGCTCTATCTACTAAGGTTTCATAAAATCGAATTGGAAACCTATGTGCACCTTTTAAAAAAAAAAAAAAAAAAAAAACACTCTAAAAAAAAAACTTCGGTCACTTTTGAATTCAGAATTGAGAAATCTCGGTTCTTTCCCTTTCGGATTTAGCGCCCGCAGAAATGTTGAGCCTTTGTTCGGACTGGAATACCATTTGCTCTCTTTGATGAATTCAATCTTGACCTTTCAAAAAAAAAAAAAAAACTTCCGTCATTATTGGATTCGCATCCGAGAAATTCTGGTTCCTTCCCTTCTGGATTTAGTGCTCGCAGAAATGTTTGAGCCTTTGTTCAGATTGGAACACCATTTGCTCTCATTTATGAATCCAAATTTGACCTTTCAAAAAAAAATCCCATCTTGTGTGTGTCCTTTCCAAGGATTCGATTTGCAACATTTGTGCCAAGCGGTGCTAGTACGCCCTTTCAGGTCTACTGTATTCGTGACCGATACATTTGTATCTCCAACCTTATATCATTTTACCTCGAGTGAGCTTTGCTTCTCGGTAATTTGAATTAAGGTCTACAATTGCTTCTAGTAGTCACTGGAACGCTCACCCTGAGTGTTGCGACCCCGGACCGGGTCCGTGGACCAAATCCGGGATCGGGACTGATTGTGATGAAGCCAAAGATGTGATCATATGGAGTGATGACAATAATTAAAGGTATGTTTATGATCAAGCGTACACGGGTTAACAAAGGAACACTCATTACCCGTGCACGTGATTTCCCACAGGTGTCCGCGGTGAGGATATTCCAACACACATAACCAGTTAGTATAATTGCGGAAGCGTATGGTAAATCCTGCATGTATTTCATTTCCAAAATAATAAGGCTGATTGCATTTGAATATGAGTATCAGAGTGAGCAATGTTCTAAAGCATAACCCAAAAGTACATATTCAAGTTTAATCAGAAGATCAGTTAATTACAATTCCCAAAAAAAAATTAGAGGCCAATAAGGGCCAATAAACAAAACAATAACCACCAGAAAACTATCCAAGCAATCCCCCAAAATGTTTCGCAACTCGGCAGCTCGATGTTTACATAACATCGTCAGCACGCCACTCAACTAGTGGTTGCGGTTCTCCGACCGCCTCCTCTGGCTCCTCCTCGGGGAAACCAACAACGGGACCTGAGTACCAAAGCAAAGGGGTCAGACACGACGGTCTGGCAGGTGGATAAAAAGTAAAAACATTTAATGATAAAACATTTACCTTGGAAACAGTTAAACCTGTCTAAATAATACTTTCATGAGTAGATACATTATTCAGTTAAAAACATATATGCAAGGTGAAACAAGTACAGGTAACCAAGGAAATCAGGAAACGAGCAAGATGGCGACCACACGAAGCTAAATCATCTACCACCGAAGTGATAGAGCAAGCAAGTCAAGGCGTTGACCTCAGTCACCGAAGTGAGGAGGTACAACGAAATACATATACATATATACTATATACTAGACATGACCACGGTAGTGAGCCGGGCATCAGGAACCACAGTAGCAATCTGCGGTATTAGGACATGACCACGGTTAAATAAACCGGGCATCAGGATCCAAACTGCAGTTGGCAAGACAAGAGGGGGATCACCTAGTCAGTGGATCAGACTAACAAGGTATCCAAGCTTAGTGGTGCCAACTCATAGGTTATATGCAAGTAAACAAAACAAGTACATGTATGCATGTTCTCTTTTTGGCTCATGGGTTCGCACTACAAAGTTCTGGCCCCATGTTACCTCCAGGTTTTGGCTTATGAGTCATATACAAGAAATCAGGTCAAAACACGAAAAATCAAGACATGTGTAAAATAAATCCAGTACAAGACTATATTCGGGCAAGACATGGGTGCTCAAGGCACAGCTATCATATCAGGTCTGGCATGTATATCAAAGCTAGCAAAACGGTACAAGTATACTTTCAAAGTTTTCGGGATGATAGGTCCCAAATCATCAATTTCGAGAATAGCAAGGTAAAGTACTCTTTGAAAAGCCAAGACAATGTCGGGTTAAAACTAATCCAAGTGAATAGGGATCCCGTATGTCCGTATAATAAAGGAAACTTGGTACTCTTTGAATTTGGGAGACATTCCGGGTTCCTTATACACTATAGTAGCCTCAATGCTTAAATGAATCTCGATGATGTAGTTTCCTTCTCTATCGTACTACCAACAAACACTTCACCTATGCTTCGAACACAATCTCGGGTGAGCGGTGCCCATTGCTCTCAGAAAGGTTCACAAGTAATGGGGTGGAGGCTCCCTTCAATCCTTTTTTATTCATAAAATTCAGGGAATTCCGGTCACCTTGCGGTCAGGTGGCGGTTAGCCGCCATCGAATCCGGCGGTTAACCGCTTGCTGACCGTAGGGCTGACCGTGGAATTGCAGCTCTCTGGAATTGTAACCGCTACAATTCGGTTGGCTGGCGGTTAGCCGCTGATGCATTAGGCGGTTAGCCGCTAGATGACCGCGGAGCTGACCGTGAGGCTACAGCTTTCTGGAAATGTAACCGAACTTTCTTCGGTTAGCCGCTAGTCACCAGGCGGCTAGCCGCTGGGCGACCGCCAGTCACGGGAATTTCTCCACTGGTTCAGGTTCAGGTCTTTCCTTCCCCCAAACCAATTCCTTTCATTCTCCATTTGACACTCATACATTCACCAAGAGAAAGAAGACAACCAACATCACAAGGACTCACTTAGGCATTGAACAAAAGATGACCCAAAACTACAATCCATGATTTAAAGACAATAGATGAAACCCAAAACTAGAAATCATGTTTCAAGACAATAAAGATGCTTACCAACTCTTTTCAAAAGCATTTAATAGCATCATGAATGCAAGTAAAAGCTCATCATAAATGATACAATAAATACAAACATTTGATCATGGAAATCACTTTTAAAACTAAACATCCACTTGCCTCAAGGTCTCAAAATCAAGAAATCCAAGCTCTAATCCTCTCTTCCAAGCCAAATACCAAGCTACACTAAAACCCCCAAAAACAAACCCTAAAATGGGTCAAACCAAGAAACAAGAGGAAGAAACTTACAATAATGAAGATAGGGCTCTCCCAAGACTAGAAGAACATGGATCTAAGATATTAGGGAAAGAGCTTACTTGTAAGTTCTCCAAATGGACAAGGTGAGCTCAATGAGGGTCTTGAGTTGAGTAGATCCTTCCACAAATGGTATCAATGCATAGCTCTAGTAGTGAGGAAGAAGAGGGTGAAGCTCATTTCTTGATTGGTGCAAGGTTTGATAGGGATTTGATGGTGAGGAAGCAAGGAGAAAAAGGGAAGAGATGGAAACCCTAGGTTCTCATATGCTTGTGCTGGAAAAGGGAAATGGAAGGGAAAGAGTTCTCTATAAAAGGCAATGGGTGTGGGCTCCACCACTAAAAAGTCTTAGGAGGCTGAAATCACAAATCTTGGGACCTCGGACGAAAACGACAAAGAAGAGAAAAGTGATCGTCGAAATATCTAGTTTCCAAAAAGTATAAGTTTCGCGGGTTTCGGGGATATCGAGTTTTGGGTACAGATTTCATGTGTAATGACTGTTTTGCCCTCAAAGCAAGAAGATCGGGTTTCGGGGTTCCGAACGGGTACGGGATCAACATGAAAGTTGTAAGGATCGACAAAATAGGTCAAACGGGATCAAGACAAGAATTAGGGGAATATCAAGTAATCTCCAAATAAAAGCAAGACTATCAAAAGGAAACCCCCAAAGGGTCCCACTAAACACAAGACACTAAAAAAATAATTCCCCAAAGCTATCAAGAACTATACTAATCCAAGCTTAGTCAAAATCACTAATCGCGCTTAGCACTAACACCCAACTCAATTAGCACTAATCGAGTCACTCGGGTCGGGGTCTTACATCCTCCACCCCTTGGAGCATTTGGTCCTCCAAATGAAATACAAACTCACCTCGGGTAGGAGATGCGGATACTTCTTCTGCACTTGATCTCGTAATTCCCACGTTGCCTCTTCCGGCCCATGATTCTCCCAAAGTACTTTCACCCACTGAATAGTCTGGTTCCTCAACTCCTGTTCTTTCGAGTCTATGATCTGAATGGACTTCTCAATATAGGTAGCATCTTCTCTAATTTCCAACGGCTCATGTAGGAGTTCATGTGAAGGATCGGGGACGTACTTCTTCAACATCGACACATGGAAGACGTTGTGTACACCGGCTAACTCGGGTGGTAAGGCTAATCTGTAAGCCACATCACCAATCTTGCTCACAATGTCATACGGTCCGATGTATCTTCGTGACAACTTGCCCTTCTGCCCAAACCTCAAAGTTCCTCTGGTAGGTGACACCTTCAAGAAAACCTTATCCCCTTCTTTGAACTGTAGATCCCTTCGGTGAGTATCTGCATAACTTTTCTGTCTACTCCGGGCTACTTTCAAACATTCCTGTATCTGTCTCACTTTGTCAGTGGTCTCACTTACTATAGTCGGTCCATGAAAACTACGGGTGCCAACTTCTGCCCAACACACAGGTGTCCTACACCTTCTACCATACAAAGCCTCAAAAGGCGCCATCCCAATGCTCGAGTGGTAGCTGTTGTTATAAGCAAACTCACACAACGGTAGAGTCTCATCCCATTGAGTCTTGAAATCTAACACACAAGTTCGGAGCATATCCTCAAGAGTCTGAATCGTCCTCTCCGACTGGCCATCTGTCTGAGGGTGATAAGCTGTACTGAATTGTAGTCTCGTACCCATGGACTCATGTAGGGTCTTCCAAAATCTCGAGACGAATCTGCTGTCTCTGTCGGATGTGATGGAAACTGGCTGTCCATGTCTACTGACGATCTCATTGACAAACAATTCTGCTAGGGGTAACATGTGCATCTTCTTCCCTGTCCTCATGGGAATAAAATGAGCTGACTTGGTGAGTCTGTCCACAATCACCCATATCGCATCATTACCTCTACTAGTCCTCGGTAGTCCCGAAATAAAATCCATGGTAATGTGCTCCCACTTCCACTCCGGGATCTCTAATGGCTGCAACAATCCTGGAGGCTTCTGATGTTCTGCCTTTATCAATTGACACGTCATGCAACGAGAGACAAACGCTGCAATCTCCCTCTTCATATTGTTCCACCAAAATCTACCCTTCAAATTCTGATACATCTTTGTGCTGCCTGGGTGCATGGAGTACCTTGCACTGTGAGCTTCTGCCATGATGTCATTCCTCAAATCTTCTATGTTAGGCACACATAACCGATCCCGAAAATAAAGAACTCTGTCAACAAAACGGAAATCAGGACGTTCTGCTATGTGATCTACAATCTTGGCCAACTCTGGATCCTGCAACTGACTGTCCTTAATCTTCTGGATGAACGAAGGCTCTGACACTGACATATTGGCAATTATGGCACCCTTCCTCAGTGGCTGCATGTCTACCTTCAACTCCTCAAACTGATTAAAAATACAAGTACCGCTCAAATTTGCCATGCCCACTGACTTCCTACTCAAAGCATCGGCAACTACATTTGCTTTCCCCGGGTGATATCTGATCGGAAAATCATAGTCTTTGATATACTCCATCCACCTCCTCTGCCTCATGTTCAACTCCTTCTGAGAAAATAGGTACTGTAGGCTGCGGTGATCCGAATGAACCTCAAACTTCTCTCCGTAGAGGTAATGTCTCCACATCTTCAATGCAAAGACGACCGCTGCCAACTCAAGGTCATGGGTCGCATAATTCCTCTCGTGATCTTTCAACTGCCGGGACCCATATGCTACAACTCTTCCTTCTTGCATCAACACACAACCGAGTCCAATGTTCGAAGCATCGGTAAAGATGGTGAAACCGCCGCTTCCAGATGGCAAAGTAAGGACTGGTGCGGTAGTTAATCTCTTCTTCAGCTCTTGGAAACTAGCTTCACACTGATCTGTCCACACATATGGTACATTCTTCCTTGTTAACTTCGTCAATGATGCTGCAATCGACGAAAACCCTTGCACAAACCTCCTGTAATACCCTGCCAACCCAAGAAAACTCCTAATTTCTGACACATTCTTCGGTCTCTCCCACTTCACTACTGCCTCGATCTTAGACGGGTCTACTGACAAACCTTCCTTGGAGATTATGTGTCCCAAAAATGCGACTTGCACTAGCCAAAATTCACACTGTTGAGCTTCGCATACAACTGATTGTCCCTCAAAATCTGCAATACTATCCTCAGATGCTCTTCATGCTCTTCTCTGGTCTTGGAGTACACCAGAATATCGTCTATGAACACCACTACAAACTGATCTAGGTACTGAGCAAAGATCTTGTTCATCAAAGCCATGAACACTGCCGGTGCATTAGTCAACCCAAATGGCATCACTAGGAACTCATAGTGGCCATATCTTGTCCGGAAAGCTGTCTTCAACACATCTGATTCTCTAACTCTCAGCTGATGATAACCGGATCTCAAATCAATCTTCGAAAAGTACGAGGCACCTTGTAACTGATCAAACAATTCGTCTATCCTTGGCAATGGATACTTGTTCTTGATGGTCACTTGGTTCAATCTCCGGTAGTCAATACACATTCTCATCGACCCATCCTTCTTCTTTACAAACAAAACCGGAGCTCCCCACGGTGAAATACTAGGTCTCACAAAACCTTTGTTCAACAACTCTTGCAACTGGATCTTCAACTCTCCCAATTCCGCCGGAGCCATTCTATATGGTGCAATAGATATCGGAGCGGTCCCCGGTAACAACTCAATGGTGAAGTCAATTTCTCTCATGGGTGGTAATCCCGGAATCTCCTCCGGAAATACATCCGGGAACTCCCAAACAATAGGGATCTCCTCCACCCCTTGGGACCGTTTATCCTCCGTGATAAATGCCAAATAGGCTTCACATCCACTTCTCAAAAGTCTATCAGCCTTCAACGCTGAGACAAACCCTGCATGAGGATTTGTCCTCTCTCCCTGGAATAACACCCCTGTTGGTGTCGCATCCAACTTGAATGTGAGGGTTTTATGGAAACAATCCATTGTGGCATGGTACCCTGCCAGCCAATCCATCCGTAGGATGAAATCAAAATCCTTCATCTCCAACAGAATAAGATCTGCGGGTAACACAACTTCTCCTATCCGGACTGTACAACTAGGGTAATAACTAGTACACACAACTTGTTTTCCTACCGGGGTTGCCACAGTCAAAATGTACTCAAGATCTCTACCATGCACATCAATCAGTCTAGAAAATGCATGGGATATAAAAGAATGCGTGGAGCCAGGGTCAAATAATATCTTAGCTTCTATTCCACTAACAAGAAGTGTACCTTCCACAACATTGCCTGCCGCCTCTGCATCAGCTCTGTTGACTGCATAGACTTGTCCTCGCTGCTGTGGCCTGATATGAGCTTGTTGTTGCCTTCCTTGAGGGGCATTTCTGTTCTGTTGCGGGGGACGCCGATTCTGTTGTTGTCCTTGCTGACGGGGCTGTGGCTACTGTTGCTGCTGTCTATACTGTTGCGGTGGTGCCTGCTGCTGGAGTGGCCTTGCCTGATTCTACACCACTAGTGCATTCTGTGGTGGTGCCTGACGCGGTGCTCCATGCTGCTGCTGGTTCTGCCTGTTCTGTCTCGGACAATCCCTCATTTGATGGGTCATGGAACCACATCTATAGCATGCTCCTGAGACGGTACGACACTGGGCACTGTCGTGGTTCTTTCCACAATGAATGCAAACTAGTTGCACATTCTGATCTTGTCTCGGTCTCTTGTGCTGCTGGTTTCTCTGATGGTTGTACTCTTGTTGAGGCTGTCCTTGTCCCTTGCCTTGGGCCTTAAGGATCTTGTGGTGGAAGCTCTCAAACTTATAGGCTCTCTTGACAGCTTCCTCGAAGGTAAGAGGTGGTACTACATCGGTGGCATCCCTCTCAATGATAGGATGAAGTCCTTCTAGGAACTTGGCAATCTTCTTTTCCACCGTGTCTACCAATTCCGGAGCGTATCTTGACAACCTCTCGAATTTGGTGAGGTACTCTAATACGGTCATACTCCCTTGGACAAGCTGCTGGAACTCTGCTGCCTTCTGTCTCTTGACATGGGCAGGCACATATTTGTCTCTGAATTGCTTCTTGAAGTTTGCCCAAGCTACTGCATTTGCCATAGTACTGTATTCCTCCCTCACCGTCTTCCACCAATTATCTGCTAAGCTGGTGAAGAGTGATGCTGCAAGCTGTACTTTCTCACCCCCATTACATCTGAATACCTCAAATATATTTTCTATATGCTCTAGCCAGTCATCTGCAGTCAAGGGGTCCTCTGTTCCCACAAACTCCTTCGGACCTCTCTTTCTGAACTTCTCAAACAGTGCATTGGGGTCATGCTCCCTCTGATTAATAACAATAGTAGGTTGAGGTTGAACTGGTTCGGGTCTCCTCTGTAGTACCTCCAACAACTATCTCTGCATTTCTGCCAACTCCCTAGCATGGTCCTCATCCTTCTTTAGCATCTGTTCTTGCAATCTGGTTTGGTTCTCATTAGCCTGACGCTGCTGGTCAAGCATGGCTTGCATCATCTGCTGAAACTGATTTGGCATTGTGTGTTCAGTTCTATCTTCTCCCACTGGCCCTGTGCCCTCAACTGGCCCAGTATAATCACTGTTACTCGCTGTGGGGTCTCCATTTACGAGGCGTTTACGTGGTGGCATGATGCTGCAAAACAAGTTGTTAGCACATGATAATCAAGAATAGGGTCACACATTGCTCACGCGATTCTAGCTAACGGAAGATCTAACGAATCCTCGCCACGTCCTTAGGATTTCTAGTTTCTTTTAATCGCCTGAAACACGTCTCGCTCTGATAACAGTTCTGTCGCGACCCCGGACTGGGTCCGCGGACCAAATCCGGGATCGGGACTGATTATGATGAAGCCAAAGATGTGATCATATGGAGTGATGACAATAATTAAAGGTATGTTTATGATCAAGTGTACACGGGTTAACAAAGGAACACTCATTACCCGTGCACGTGATTTCCCACAGGTGTCCGCAGTGAGGATATTCCAACACACATAACCAGTTAGTATAATTGCGGAAGCGTATGGTAAATCCTGCATGTATTTCATTTCCAAAATAATAAGGCTGATTACATTTGAATATGAGTATCAGAGTGAGCAATGTTCTAAAGCATAACCCAAAAGTACATATTCAAGTTTAATCAGAAGATCAGTTAATTACAATTCCCAAAAAAAAAAAAATAGAGGCCAATAAGGGCCAATAAACAAAACAATAACCACCAGAAAACTATCCAAACAATCCCCCAAAATGTTTCGCAACTCGGCAGCTCGATGTTTACATAACATCATCAGCATGCCACTCAACTAGCGGTTGCGGTTCTCTGACCGCCTCCTCTGGCTCCTCCTCGGGGAAACCAACAACGGGACCTGAGTACCAAAGCAAAGGGGTCAGACACGACGGTCTGGCAGGTGGATAAAAAGTAAAAACATTTAATGATAAAACATTTACCTTGGAAACAGTTAAACCTATCTAAATAATACTTTCATGAGTAGATACATTATTCAGTTAAAAACATATATGCAAGGTGAAACAAGTACAGGTAACCAAGGAAATCAGGAAACGAGCAAGATGGCGACCACACGAAGCTAAATCCTCTATCACCGAAGTGATAGAGCAAGCAAGTCAAGGCGTTGACCTCAGTCACCGAAGTGAGGAGGTACAACGAAATACATATACATATATACTATATACTAGACATGACCACGGTAGCGAGCCGGGCATCAGGAACCACAGTAGCAATCTGCGGTATCAGGACATGACCACGGTTAAATAAACCGGGCATCAGGATCCAAATTGCAGTTGGCAAGTGTCGCGACCCCGGACCGGGACCCGGGCCCGCGACTGCGCGGCGGCGGCAGCATTAACCAACACAAGACACACCGCCGCTGTTTTGATCTTTTTTTCCACAGGTTTCCGCGGTGAGGATCCCATGACACGGGTCGAGCTCACACGAATAGATATGCGGAAGCGTGTAGCAAAACAATTCATACAAATCTTAAATGATAAGATACAAGACAAATATTTAACATCGAGACAAGGTATCAAAAGAGAATGTCATCCAAGCATTCCTAGCATGAATAAAGTTTAACATTTAGACAAAGTGTTTTACTTGCAAGTTACACAACCCCCAAGAGGCCAACAAAGGCCAATACAACATATGGAATCCCAACAAGAACAACCCGACAAAACCCGAGCTAGGTGAAACGAGAATCACGATCCCGACCGGCGTCTAGATGACGTCGTTGGGCTGCCACTCGAGTGCTGGGGGTGGCTCAACAGCCTCCTCCGGGCACTCCTCGTCACGCGCGAAACCACCGGCACCTGGACACCAAAATACAAGCATCAAACACGACGGTTTGGCAAATAAACAATTTAGACATGAATAATTGGAATAATGCTAAAACAGTTCAAAGTTTAAATACACGTTTCAATGCTTACGAAACTAGCACGAATACATATAATATCATGAAAAGATAAATCCACATGAGCTCATCCTTTCTCCGTCATACATGATGACAAGAGCAAGCACGCAAGACAAGCACGACAAGAAACACGATCCCACGCCACACAAGGTAGACGGGGTATCCGGCCGCGGAACCGGACCACGAACACGCACGATGTGCCATTCAAGACACGACTAGTCTGCAGACAGTCCACGAGTTTAAGGACCCCCAGGTAGTGGATCAAGCTAAAAGGGCGGTCCAAGCTCAGTGAAATTCACTTATATCATGAATGCACAAAACACGGCAATACGCGATCGAAACACGACAAAACAAAAGGGAAATCATTTAACGAGCACGACGTAACAAGACTAGCAAAATAGCATGGTGTTAATGCTTACAAACTTAATAAATGATTCCCTTTTTATTCTTGAAACACATCTTGAAAACGACTTGCACTTGGAAATCAGACGAGAACACGATGGTGCATAAAGCATCATAAACAAAGGTTCAAACATAACTTTATCAAGCATAGGCTAAGACCACATCTTTGACCCTTGTGGAATTGAAAACCAAATGTCGAAATTCAATAAAACTTGGTGTCCCCGAAGGTATATTACATTTTGGAAATTTCAAGTGCACAAGGTCAATAAAAAGGGTCTAAGACCAAGTCTAGTTTTCATTCCTGCAAAATCCTTCAAAACAGTACTTTTTGGTGTGGTTCATGCCTCTCTACCGGTAGAAATTCCGGTAGAAGATGTTCTACCGGTAGAACTTCCGGTTGAAGTGCTTCTACCGGTAGAACTTCCGGTAGAACTGCGGTTCACAGTTTTTCTCAACTCTCTGCCACAATCTGGGCCGTTTCTACCGGTAGAACTTCCGGTAGAACTGCGGTTCACAGTTTTTTTCTCACTCTCTGCCGAAATCTTGGCCATTTCTACCGGTAGAACTTCCGGTAGAACTTGGGGTTTTTAATTTCCTCAACTCTCTGTCATAATTTGAGCCCTTTCTACCGGTAGAACTTCCGGTTGAAATACCCCTACCGGTAGAACTTCGGAATTTCAATTTTTTTTCCACACTTCATTCACTTCTTCACTTCCACATTTTCACCACCTGCACTCCCCAAGCCTACATGCTTCCAAGGGATGATTTTCACACCAAATCCATTCACATTTCATTCAAAACATCAAAATCATAAACCCATTTACATTCAAAACATAAATCTAATAACTTGCAAACCATTCCATTGAAAACATACTTCCATTGAAGATGAAACCCCTACATTAGATAGAGAAATTAGGGCTCTTGCTTAACAAGATTAAAACAAGCTAAAAGAGATTAATGACATGCAAGAAAGATAGCTTGATAATAAACAACATTTCCAAAAGTAAAAATGCCCAAAAACTCAACATGCACTAGGGAAAACTAAAAGGTTTACTTGCCTCTAACCCAAGCCAAGCCAAAGCTTCACAACTCAACAAGAAAGGGGTGCTCCACGAGATCTACACAAAACCCCCAAAATGGAGCATACAAAAATCAACATTTTTGGCCATCGCAAATCCCCATTTCGAAAATGGGTTTGAAAACCATGAAAACAAGCTCTAGGTGAGCTAAAGAACATCAAATGGAAAGAATGAAGAAGGACACCAACCTTGAGCTAGCCAAACAAGAAGAATAAGGCTTGAAGATGATGAATAGTGGGGAGGTTTGGCTCCCAAAAACGTCCAGCTGTAGCTTGAGAAGAGAGGAAGAGAATGGTGGTCTTGGATCGAAAAATGGAGCCTTCTAGCTAGATGATTTCAAAGGAAGAAGATCAAGAAGAAGCTTGCTTCACCTCTCCACTCTAGGGCAAAACGTTGCAGGATTTGGGAAAAGGGCAAATGAAGGAGAAAGAGAGTATATATAGTGTCTGGAGGTGGGTCCCTTTAGCAGTGAAACTTGGGACGCCTGGAACATGGTCTTGTGGACCCCGGATGGAATCGACGAAGAAGAACAAAACGATCGTCGAAAAATCTAGTTTCGGAAAAGTATTATTTTGACATAGTTTCGCGACTTCGAAAAGTGTGCCCAGATTTACATGCAAAGACAGATTTACCCTATTGGGCCAAAACTTGGGCTTCTGGGCCTCAAATGCAAGCAGCTTAAAAACGAAAGTTGCCATAAATAATAAAACCATTCAAGAGAACTAAAAATCACATCCACAACAAAGATCTAGCACAAAAACCCATTCTTACACGTGCACTCAGGGCGTCCCTGAGCGTGTCTGACTCATACTAAACGTCCTCAAAATCCCCAAAGCTATAATCCAGACTAAGTCTAATCACATTCTAACCCAACTAGTACTAAGACTCACTTAAGACTAAACGTTTACTTAATTAGTACTAATCGAGTTGGTCTGGGTCGGGGTCTAACATCCTCCACCCCTTAGGATATTTGGTCCGCCAAATATAAATAATTTTACCTCTGGTAACAGGTGTGGATACTTCTTTTGGACTTGATCTCTCAATTCCCATGTGGCTTCTTCTGGCTCGTGGTTCTCCCAAAGTACCTTGACCCAATGGACAGTCCGATTCCTCAATTCATGCTCTTTGGTGTCGATGATTCTAACCGGTTTCTCCACATACGACGCGTCTTCTCGAATCTCTAAAGGCTCGTGTGGAATAATGTGAGAAGGACTGTGAACATATTTCTTGAGCATGGAGACATGAAAAACATTATGTACCCCGGAGAGTTCCGGCGGTAACGCAAGTCTGTAAGCGACATTTCCACTCCGGAATCTCCAACGGCTGTAACAACCCAGGAGGCTTCTGGTGTTCTGCCTTGATCATCTGACAAGTTAAGCAACGAGACACAAATGCTGCTATCTCTCTCTTCATATTATTCCACCATACGCTGTGCTGAACTGAAGTTTGGAACCCATGGATTCAAGAAGGGATTTCCAAAACCTCGAAACAAATCTACTGTCTCTGTCGGAAGTAATGGAGACGGGCTGGCCATGCTTACTAACAATCTCATCGATGAATAGTCTTGCAAGTGGTGCCATATGCATCATGTTCCCAGTCTTCATCGGAAGGAAGTGCGCAGACTTCGTAAGACGATCAACTATAACCCAAATTGCATTGTTTCCTCTCTTGGTATTAGGCAAACCGGAGACAAAATCCATAGTGATGTGCTCCCATTTCCACTCCGGAATCTCCAACGGCTGTAACAACCCAGGAGGCTTCTGGTGTTCTGCCTTGATCATCTGACAAGTTAAGCAACGAGACACAAATGCTGCTATCTCTCTCTTCATATTATTCCACCAAAATCTATTCTTCAAGTTATGGTACATCTTCGTGCTACCCGGATGTATAGAGTATCTAGTATGGTGAGCTTCAATCATAATTTCATTCTTCAAATCGTCAACATTCGGCACGCACAACCGGTCACGAAAATACAACACTCCATCAGAAATTCTGAAATCTGGACGTTCTGCAATCTGATCTACAATCTTGGCCAATTCCGGGTCTTGCAACTGACTATCTTTGATTCTTTGGATGAAGGTAGGCTCAGACACGATCATATTTGCCAACAAAACACTTCTCCTCAAGTGTTGTACCTCCACTCCAAGTTCTTCAAACTGTTGGAGAACACTAACTCCTCTCAAACTCGCCATCACTGCTGACTTTCTACTCAATGCATCTGCTACCACATTCACTTTGCCTGGATGATACTTGATTGGGAAGTCATAATCCTTAATATACTCCATCCACCGTCTCTGCCTCATATTCAATTCCTTCTGTGAAAACAGATATTGCAAACTTCGGTGGTCTGAATGGACTTCAAACTTCGCTCCATAGAGGTAGTGTCGCCACATTTTCAAAGCAAAAACTACTGCCGCTAACTCCAAGTCATGAGTTGCATAGTTTACCTCATGATTCTTCAACTGTCTTGAACCATAGGCAATCACCTTGCCATCTTGCATCAAAACACATCCTAATCCCACGTTGGAAGCATCCGTAAACACAACAAATCCACTGCTGCCCGATGGTAAAGTGAGGATTGGGGCTGTGGTTAACCTCTTCTTCAACTCTTGAAAGCTGCCTTCACACTGATCAGTCCAAACAAAAGGGACATTTTTCCGGGTCAACTTCGTCAATGGAGCTGCAATGGACGAAAATCCTTGAACAAATCTCCGATAATATCCTGCTAACCCCAAAAAGCTTCTAATTTCTGTCACACTGCTAGGCCTCTTCCATTCAATGACTGCTTCTATCTTGGCTGGATCTACTGCTAATCCTTCTCTCGAAATGATGTGACCCAAAAAGGAAACTTGCTCTAGCCAGAATTCACATTTGTTCAACTTAGCATAGAGCTGGTGGTCTCTCAAAAGCTGCAATGACGTCCTCAAGTGCTCTTCATGCTCCTCCTTACTCTTAGAATACACGAGGACATCATCAATGAACACCACGGTAGAGTGATCTAGGTACTCTGCAAAGACCTTGTTCATGAGAGCCATGAAGACTGCGGGCGCATTTGTCAAGCCAAAGGGCATCACTAAGAACTCGTAATGCCCATATCTCGTTCGGAAAGCTGTCTTCGCCACATCGGACTCTCTAACCCGCAACTGATGATACCCTGACCTCAAGTCTATCTTGGAAAAGTGCGATGCTCCTTGTAATTGGTCAAACAATTCATCTATCCTTGGCAAGGGGTATTTGTTCTTGACAGTCACATGGTTCAATCTTCTATAGTCGATGCACATTCTAAGACTTCCATCCTTCTTCTTCACAAAAAGAACTGGCGCTCCCCACGGTGAAACACTTGGCCTAATGAAGCCCTTGCTCAACAATTCTTGCAACTGAAGTTTCAATTCACCCAACTCTGCAGGAGCCATCCTGTAAGGTGCAATTGAGATCGGTGCAGTCCCTGGAAGGAGTTCAATAGTAAACTCAACTTCTCTAACTGGTGGTAAACCCGGGATTTCTTCTGGAAAAACATCTGGAAATTCACACACTACGGGGATATCCTCCACCCCTTGGGACTGTTTATCCTCCGTGATAAACGCTAAAAATGCCTCACAACCACTGCTCACCAATCTGTTGGCTTTTAAAGCCGAAATGAACCCACTGGAACACTTTTTCCTATTTCCCTGAAACATCAACTCTGTCTGTGGCCCTTGCAATCTGAAGGTAATGGTCTTACCGAAGCAATCCATGGTAGCATGGTAGGTCTCTAACCAATCCATGCCTAAGATAATATCAAAATCATGCATGTCTAAAATTATGAGGTTGGCCGGTAATTTGATATCTCCTAACAAAACCTGACAACTAGGGTAAAAGGTGGTGCAAACAACATGTCTACCTACAGGTGTAGTGACAGTCAAATTATAATCCAATTCTGCATGCTGTGCATCAATCTTCTTTGCAAACAAAGGTGATAGAAAGGAGTGTGTGGATCCTGGATCAAATAAGATCTGTGCTTCTACTCCACACACAAGAAGTTTACCTTCTATGACGTCACCCGCTGCTTCAGCGTCTGCACGGTTGATATTGTACACACGTCCCTGCTGGTGTGGCCTGTTCTGCTGCTGAATCTGTCTGCCCTGGTTGTTCCTATTCTGCGGTGGACGAGCATTCTGGTTTTGTACTTGCCTGCCTTGTTGCTGTTGTTGCTGTGGTGGTCTCATCTGAACTGGTATGGCTTGATTCTGTGGTGCTATCTGCCTTGGCTGCTGATATCGGTTGGCTTGACTCTGGAGGTGTGGGCAATCCTTGATTGCATGGTCCATTCCTCCACACCTGAAGCAAGCACCCGTTGCCTTGCGGCATTCGTGGGTAGGGTGATTCTTTCCACAATGATTACAACCAGACTGTCTAACTTGAGTCTGTTCTTGCCTTGGCTTCTTGCCACTTTGCTGTCTTTGGTTTTGCTGCTGGTAGTGCTGCTTTCTATCCTGGATAATCTCGTTGTTAAACTCTTCAAATTTGTATGCCCGACTAACTGCTTCATCAAAGGTGACTGGTGGGATTATTCCCGAGACATCCCTCTTGAGAATGGGATTCAGTCCTTCCAAAAACTTAGTTATCTTTTTCTGTTCAGTGTCAATAAGCTCGGTAGCATATCTGGCAAGCCTCTCAAACTTCGTGACATACTCCAAAACGGACATACTCCCTTGCTTCAACTGTTGGAACTCAATTGCCTTCTGTCTCTTAACATGGGAGGGGACGTACTTATCCGTGAAGTGTGCCTTAAAGGTCGTCCAAGCAACCTCATCTGCCATGACCTGGTATGGCTCTTTGACTGTTTGCCACCAATCATCTGCAAGCCCATAAAATAGAGAAGCGGTGAGGTTCACCCTCTCCCTGCCAGTGCAAACAAAAACGTCAAAAATCTTAGCCGTGTTCGCGAGCCAATCATCAGCCGTCAAAGGGTCCTCTTGCCCCGAGAATTCCTTGGGTCCCCTCTTCCGAAATCTCTCGAAGAGAACATTGACATCATCAGCCCTATTCTGGTACACCACATTTGGTGGGGCTTGATGCTGAGGTCTATTTTGGAGGGCTTCTAGAAGCTGCCTCTGTACTTGAGCCATTTCCTCGTCTTTCTTAGCCATTTGCTCTTGAAATTTTGCTTGCGTTTCATTGGCTTGCCTCTGTTGCTCCAACATGGCCTGCATCAATTGTTGGAACTGAGTAGCAGTAGGATTTTCAGTCGGTTCTGTCTCATTCTGATTGCTGCCTGAAGCATTGTGATTCGGGGCTTTACGTGGAGGCATGATGCTGCAAGACAATTTGTTAGCACATATATAGACATATTTGGGTTGGTCATGTTGTCTAGACAAACATTCTATCGAACTCACGAATCCTCGCCACGTTCCTAAGACTTTCTAGTTTCTTTTAACTGCCTGAAACATGTCCCGCTCTGATACCAGTCCTGTCGCGACCCCGGACCGGGACCCGGGCCCGCGACTGCGCGGCGGCGGCAGCATTAACCAACACAAGACACACCGCCGCTGTTTTGATCTTTTTTTCCACAGGTTTCCGCGGTGAGGATCCCATGACACGGGTCGAGCTCACACGAATAGATATGCGGAAGCGTGTAGCAAAACAATTCATACAAATCTTAAATGATAAGATACAAGACAAATATTTAACATCGAGACAAGGTATCAAAAGAGAATGTCATCCAAGCATTCCTAGCATGAATAAAGTTTAACATTTAGACAAAGTGTTTTACTTGCAAGTTACACAACCCCCAAGAGGCCAACAAAGGCCAATACAACATATGGAATCCCAACAAGAACAACCCGACAAAACCCGAGCTAGGTGAAACGAGAATCACGATCCCGACCGGCGTCTAGATGACGTCGTTGGGCTGCCACTCGAGTGCTGGGGGTGGCTCAACAGCCTCCTCCGGGCACTCCTCGTCACGCGCGAAACCACCGGCACCTGGACACCAAAATACAAGCATCAAACACGACGGTTTGGCAAATAAACAATTTAGACATGAATAATTGGAATAATGCTAAAACAGTTCAAAGTTTAAATACACGTTTCAATGCTTACGAAACTAGCACGAATACATATAATATCATGAAAAGATAAATCCACATGAGCTCATCCTTTCTCCGTCATACATGATGACAAGAGCAAGCACGCAAGACAAGCACGACAAGAAACACGATCCCACGCCACACAAGGTAGACGGGGTATCCGGCCGCGGAACCGGACCACGAACACGCACGATGTGCCATTCAAGACACGACTAGTCTGCAGACAGTCCACGAGTTTAAGGACCCCCAGGTAGTGGATCAAGCTAAAAGGGCGGTCCAAGCTCAGTGAAATTCACTTATATCATGAATGCACAAAACACGGCAATACGCGATCGAAACACGACAAAACAAAAGGGAAATCATTTAACGAGCACGACGTAACAAGACTAGCAAAATAGCATGGTGTTAATGCTTACAAACTTAATAAATGATTCCCTTTTTATTCTTGAAACACATCTTGAAAACGACTTGCACTTGGAAATCAGACGAGAACACGATGGTGCATAAAGCATCATAAACAAAGGTTCAAACATAACTTTATCAAGCATAGGCTAAGACCACATCTTTGACCCTTGTGGAATTGAAAACCAAATGTCGAAATTCAATAAAACTTGGTGTCCCCGAAGGTATATTACATTTTGGAAATTTCAAGTGCACAAGGTCAATAAAAAGGGTCTAAGACCAAGTCTAGTTTTCATTCCTGCAAAATCCTTCAAAACAGTACTTTTTGGTGTGGTTCATGCCTCTCTACCGGTAGAAATTCCGGTAGAAGATGTTCTACCGGTAGAACTTCCGGTTGAAGTGCTTCTACCGGTAGAACTTCCGGTAGAACTGCGGTTCACAGTTTTTCTCAACTCTCTGCCACAATCTGGGCCGTTTCTACCGGTAGAACTTCCGGTAGAACTGCGGTTCACAGTTTTTTGCTCACTCTCTGCCGAAATCTTGGCCATTTCTACCGGTAGAACTTCCGGTAGAACTTGGGGTTTTTAATTTCCTCAACTCTCTGTCATAATTTGAGCCCTTTCTACCGGTAGAACTTCCGGTTGAAATACCCCTACCGGTAGAACTTCGGAATTTCAATTTTTTTTCCACACTTCATTCACTTCTTCACTTCCACATTTTCACCACCTGCACTCCCCAAGCCTACATGCTTCCAAGGGATGATTTTCACACCAAATCCATTCACATTTCATTCAAAACATCAAAATCACAAACCCATTTACATTCAAAACATAAATCTAATAACTTGCAAACCATTCCATTGAAAACATACTTCCATTGAAGATGAAACCCCTACATTAGATAGAGAAATTAGGGCTCTTGCTTAACAAGATTAAAACAAGCTAAAAGAGATTAATGACATGCAAGAAAGATAGCTTGATAATAAACAACATTTCCAAAAGTAAAAATGCCCAAAAACTCAACATGCACTAGGGAAAACTAAAAGGTTTACTTGCCTCTAACCCAAGCCAAGCCAAAGCTTCACAACTCAACAAGAAAGGGGTGCTCCACGAGATCTACACAAAACCCCCAAAATGGAGCATACAAAAATCAACATTTTTGGCCATCGCAAATCCCCATTTCGAAAATGGGTTTGAAAACCATGAAAACAAGCTCTAGGTGAGCTAAAGAACATCAAATGGAAAGAATGAAGAAGGACACCAACCTTGAGCTAGCCAAACAAGAAGAATAAGGCTTGAAGATGATGAATAGTGGGGAGGTTTGGCTCCCAAAAACGTCCAGCTGTAGCTTGAGAAGAGAGGAAGAGAATGGTGGTCTTGGATCGAAAAATGGAGCCTTCTAGCTAGATGATTTCAAAGGAAGAAGATCAAGAAGAAGCTTGCTTCACCTCTCCACTCTAGGGCAAAACGTTGCAGGATTTGGGAAAAGGGCAAATGAAGGAGAAAGAGAGTATATATAGTGTCTGGAGGTGGGTCCCTTTAGCAGTGAAACTTGGGACGCCTGGAACATGGTCTTGTGGACCCCGGATGGAATCGACGAAGAAGAACAAAACGATCGTCGAAAAATCTAGTTTCGGAAAAGTATTATTTTGACATAGTTTCGCGACTTCGAAAAGTGTGCCCAGATTTACATGCAAAGACAGATTTACCCTATTGGGCCAAAACTTGGGCTTCTGGGCCTCAAATGCAAGCAGCTTAAAAACGAAAGTTGCCATAAATAATAAAACCATTCAAGAGAACTAAAAATCACATCCACAACAAAGATCTAGCACAAAAACCCATTCTTACACGTGCACTCAGGGCGTCCCTGAGCGTGTCTGACTCATACTAAACGTCCTCAAAATCCCCAAAGCTATAATCCAGACTAAGTCTAATCACATTCTAACCCAACTAGTACTAAGACTCACTTAAGACTAAACGTTTACTTAATTAGTACTAATCGAGTTGGTCTGGGTCGGGGTCTAACAGCAAGACAAGAGGGGGATCACCTAGTCAGTGGATCAGACTAACAAGGTGTCCAAGCTTAGTGGTGCCGACTCATAGGTTATATGCAAGTAAACAAAACAAGTATATGTATGCATGTTCTCTTTTTGGCTCATGGGTTCGCACTACAATGTTCTGGCCCCATGTTGCCTCCAGGTTTTGGCTTATGAGTCATATACAAGAAATCAGGTCAAAACACGAAAATCAAGACATGTGTAAAAAAAATCCAGTACAAGACTATATTCGGGCAAGACATGGATGCTCAAGCCACAGCTATCATATCAGGTCTGGCATGTATATCAAAGCTAGCAAATTGGTACAAGTATACTTTCAAAGTTTTCGGGATGATAGGTCCCAAATCATCAATTTCGAGAATAGCAAGGTAAAGTACTCTTTGAAAAGCCAAGACAATGTCGGGTTAAAACTAATCCAAGTGAATAGGGATCCCGTATGTCCGTATAATAAAGGAAACTTGGTACTCTTTGAATTTGGGAGACATTCCGGGTTCCTTATACACTATAGTAGCCTCAATGCATAAATGAATCTCGATGATGTAGTTTCCTTCTCTATCGTACTACCAACAAACACTTCACCTATGCTTCGAACACAATCCCGGGTGAGCAGTGCCCATTGCTCTCAGAAAGGTTCACAAGCAATGGGGTGGAGGCTCCCTTCAATCCTTTTTTATTCATAAAATTCAGGGAATTCCGGTCACCTTGCGGTCAGGTGGCGGTTAGCCGCCATCGAATCCGGCGGTTAACCGCTTGCTGACCGTAGGGCTGACCGTGGAATTGCAGCTCTTTGGAATTGTAACCGCTACAATTCGGTTGGCTGGCGGTTAGCCGCTGATGCATTAGGCGGTTAGCCGCTAGATGACCGCGGAGCTGACCGTGAGGCTACAGCTTTCTGGAAATGTAACCGAACTTTCTTCAGTTAGCCGCTAGTCACCAGGCGGCTAGCCGCTGGGCGACCGCCAGTCACGGGAATTTCTCCACTGGTTCAGGTTCAGGTCTTTCCTTCCCCCAAACCAATTCCTTTCATTCTCCATTTGACACTCATACATTCACCAAGAGAAAGAAGACAACCAACATCACAAGGACTCACTTAGGCATTGTACAAAAGATGACCCAAAACTACAATCCATGATTTAAAGACAATAGATGAAACCCAAAACTAGAAATCATGTTTCAAGACAATAAAGATGCTTACCAACTCTTTTCAAAAGCATTTAATAGCATCATGAATGCAAGTAAAAGCTCATCATAAATGATACAATAAATACAAACATTTGATCATGGAAATCACTTTTAAAACTAAACATCCACTTGCCTCAAGGTCTCAAAATCAAGAAATCCAAGCTCTAATCCTCTCTTCCAAGCCAAATACCAAGCTACACCAAAACCCCCAAAAACAAACCCTAAAATGGGTCAAACCAAGAAACAAGAGGAAGAAACTTACAATAATGAAGATAGGGCTCTCCCAAGACTAGAAGAACATGGATCTAAGATATTAGGGAAAGAGCTTACTTGTAAGTTCTCCAAATGGACAAGGTGAGCTCAATGAGGGTCTTGAGTTGAGTAGATCCTTCCACAAATGGTATCAATGCATAGCTCTAGTAGTGAGGAAGAAGAGGGTGAAGCTCATTTCTTGATTGGTGCAAGTTTTGATAGGGATTTGGTGGTGAGGAAGCAAGGAGAAAAAGAGAAGAGATGGAAACCCTAGGTTCTCATATGCTTGTGCTGGAAAAGGGAAATGGAAGGGAAAGAGTTCTCTATAAAAGGCAATGGGTGTGGGCTCCACCACTAAAAAGTCTTAGGAGGCTGAAATCACAAATCTCGAGACCTCGGACGAAAACGACGAAGAAGAGAAAAGTGATCGTCGAAATATCTAGTTTCCAAAAAGTATAAGTTTCGCGGGTTTCGGGGATATCGAGTTTTGGGTACAGATTTCATGTGTAATGACTGTTTTGCCCTTGAAGCAAGAAGATCGGGTTTCGGGGTTCCGAACGGGTACGGGATCAACATGAAAGTTGTAGGGATCGACAAAATAGGTCAAACGGGATCAAGACAAGAATTAGGGGAATATCAAGTAATCTCCAAATAAAAGCAAGACTATCAAAAGGAAACCCCCAAAGGGTCCCACTAAACACAAGACACTAAAAAAATAATTCCCCAAAGCTATCAAGAACTATACTAATCCAAGCTTAGTCAAAATCACTAATCGCGTTTAGCACTAACACCCAACTCAATTAGCACTAATCGAGTCACTCAGGTCGGGGTCTTACACTGAGCATACCATACTTCCATTTAGAACAATTGTACCATCTATGCTTTTTGCCTTCTTCATCTTGCTTGGGCTGAGCCATATCCCCTCGAGCGATTTGAAAAGACAAAACCATAGTTGTTCTCCATTTATGATTACCATATTCTTGTGATTACTAATGGATGTGGTTTCTTTCAGAAGTTTTCCAAACTAACAATGGCAGCTTCATTGACCATCACTTTTGATGAGAACATGTACCAGCTTATGCTTCAAGACAAGCAAAACAAACACACTCATAAGCGCCCTGCCAGTTGCAGAAGCGTCATCTCCCTCGACAACTCTCAAATGACAGGGTCAACCTCTATCCCTGGATCATCATCTTCGAGTCATTGGGACCATTCCCACTCCCCACAGAAGAAACGGTACTTGCCAAGAAGCAGAAAATCGCCCCGCAACATGTCATTAACATGGCACCAAGGGCGAACACAAAGAAACCTGAAGCCCGTGGCGCTCCCACGAAGCCTCAACCTATAAGAAACTAGGTCTGCCCCAAAACCTGGTCCCCTAGACCTTCACTAAGACAAAGGAGGTCCCGAGCATCTACAAAGCCAGCATACCTGGCCTCTCTCTAGGAGAATCAGTTTTACCCTCTCTCCTACATGAAAGAGGATAAACCTACCCTCCGCCAAACAAACAAATCAATTCAGCATGAGCCGGCTTGCTCCTACAAGCCCAAAATCAAATCCTGCATCGTTAGGGCTCCGTAAAAACCCGCTGAAGCTTGCACTCCTGCGAATCGACCCTTCATCTCGACAGGGGCCGAACTCGTAAAATTTAAAGCCTCACTACGACAGGCAAAGGACCGTGTATGAATCCTGTCCATGCCTAGCTTCAAAGAAGACAAGCTCAGCTGCTACGCACGGGGGACTACATCCTTCATTGCCAGAGCCCAGCCAGGGCTGACTGAAGCTCAAATTGCTCGTCGTATACTTCGCCGCGCGGCATATCGATAAAAAAGACTAGGAAAGCAAACAACCCAGCATTCTACTCTCGAAGTCTCTAAAAAATGGGTCGAAAAAGAAAGACCCAACCAAATTGTTGCTGTCTATATGGTTGGCAAAACCAGAAGACGCTAGAAGTCAGCAACCAAAATTCGTGTCAGACGTTCGGTAACTCGCAGCGTCTCCCAGACACGAACACATCTAGAAGAATCCTCCACTCCTTCAAGCCAAGGACACCGGAGTAACCACTCCTCGGACTCTTCACCCAAAAAGAATGAGCCCCAGCTCAGTCACTAGGACGATTTCTTCATTCGAATCTCGAGGGATAAACTTCCTGGCTACAGGTTATGAGCATCCTCCACCACATGATGACGTAACTGCATGCATCCAGCAGTTGGAACAAGGACAACAGAGAATTGAGGCTCTGATGGAAAACCTCCTTCTCACTTTACAACGTCCACCTAACAATGAAGCTTCTCTGAATCATCAAGACGACGAGGCCAATGCAGAAAACAATGAATCACGCGCCCTTACCAAAAAGGACGTTGACGATATCCTCGTAAAAGCAAAAGAAGAGGATACAATGAAGGAACATGGTATCAAGCCACCTATCCTCTATGGATGGACTCAGTTCCGTTCCCTGAAAAATTCAAACAACCTACTCTCCAAACATATACGGGGAAAGGTTCAGCCAGACAACATATCATCCACTTCAAAATCCTGATGGGAGCTATCGCGGATCAAGATGCCCTCAAGATCCGCCTCTTTGCAAGTACCCTAAAAGGTACGGCCTTTGATTGGTATTCCACTCTGCTGGAAAACTCCATCCAAAACTGGGCTATGCTGGAGACACGCTTCTTGACCCACTTCCAAGGTGAAGACCATCATGTTACTATGGCTCAGCTATGCAGCCTAAAACAGGGAGAGAATGAGTCAACATACGACTTCATTCACAAATGGAAGGCAGTGGCATACAAATGCTCAGATGTATTGCCACAAGCGTCGCTAGTCGACATCTGTCATAACAACATGAGAGCAAGAATCCGCTCCATGATCATAGGCAACAAATCAAAAAACCTGGGAGAACTCCTCGAAGCTCCCATGGAAGCTGAAATGGTGATCAAAGACCTTAATAGTCAGAAATCATCAAAGAAAGAGCCAACCGCCATTACAACCTCCAAACAAAAGAAAAAGAAGGTTCTCAATGTGCAAACCAAGTCAGCTCCTCAACAGCCAAAGAAAGCTGAAAACAAAGCTACAGGTAAAAGACCTGAACTCTCTGATGCCTTCAAAGAACATGTAGAAAAGAAATATCCGTTCGATGAAGATGTTGAAGAAATCTTTGATGCTTTCTTAGCAAACGGCAAACTCACCTTGCCCAAGCCCAAAAGACCGGGAGATGTTGGCAAAACCAACGATCCCCGATATTGTCCATACCACCAGATGATCTCGTATCCTCTCAATCAATGCTTCGTTGTGAGATAGAAGATCAACGAGATGTGGAAAAACGTAGTCATTATCTTTGATAAAAAAACTACGGGTCCGCCTCCGTCAATATGGTGTCATGTGTGCAAACTTCAAATTCACCAAAGGAGAAGATCACTACTTCATTCAAGGTGACAAATGGTTCAAGCGTCCTAAGAGTTGGTTCCCTATCCAACACCAGATGGACAACCCATATGGGTGCATCCTGATCTCCTAGAAGATGAAAATTGGGAGATCGTCAAAACAAAGCCGACCGCTCAACAGCGAAGGCAAGCCAGGAGACAACTCCGCAAGCTCAAATAGCAGCAGAAGTCTCAACAAAAACAAGAAGTCCTTGAAACTCCACTGCTTCACTAGGGGCAACGGAATAATCCCTTCCTAAGACTTCGAAGGCGGTAAGGAAATTCACCCTTGATCATTTCATGCCCCCTCATTATAGAAATGAAATTACGCAGGGGGCATTATATTCCTGCAATTCGGTAATTGGATTCTCCATGGATGGATACGAGTCCAGTGACACTGCCAGTGATATTGATGAGTGGGAAGAATCCCTTGAAACAAGAGAATACCTCTCCGATAAGGAATGGATTCCCGAGTCTCATCTTATGCCAATAATCTGGTATAACCCATTACAGCCACAAGGATCCTGGTCCGATGATGAAGAAGACCAAAAGGCTAAAAATGCTGTTGACCTGGCACCGACCAATACTCCTGTGGAACCCAACATTGGTGAACCACAAGGAGTAGATGACAAAGAAGATTTGGCTCCTATGCCTGATCTTGAAGAATATGCAAGAATCCTGCAACATCTTGTCATAGAGCAGGAGCAGGATCGCATCAATAACCTTCATCATGATCAAAATCCAAGACTAGAAGTCCCTGATAATCAACAAGAACTCCCTCCTTCAACTCCTGAAAATGGAGAAAACTGCTAGATCAATGATTCCCTTACATCCGAGGATGAGTCCGAATCCCAACAGTCTATACTGGGGGCATCTCCTATTAGGATGACCTGCAATGCGATAGCTCAGGATGATAGTACCTCTGAAGCTTCCGAAGACACGTACTCCCAAACTGGTACTATATCTTCCGGAGCTACATCTTCTCAGGTGACTTCAACTGAGTTATCATCTTCTCGGCCTTCGTCTCCTGAAACTGTGACATCGGAACTCAAGCCTCTTCCAATTGATCATCCTAAAAAAGCTCTTGCCAATGAAATCTTCTTCAATGAAAATCCGGCCGATTGGTCCCAGATACCTGATCTCATAGATGATGTCTGGACTGATAAAGAAAAGTTGTTGGATGCTGTTTAGGACTTGCTCCAGGAAAATGCTCCGTGCAACGCGATCACTGAAGACGGCAATGCTGCTATAGAGACGTCATCAACAAATGATAAAGATCAACCCCTCGATCCCGAGAGTGATCTTCCAAAAGAAGACCTTTCTCTAGAAGCCCTTGAAGTGGGTAGAGGTACCCGCTCTGGCCTGGATTACCACAAAAATTACAACCAACCTTCTTCTTCTTATGTAAATCCTTCGGGAAAGCAAGTTGTAAATGCCACAAGCGGCAACAATAATTAAAATACAGGCCCGATGGATACTTTCAAGTACGACTTGATTGAGCACTTCAAACACATACCTGCACGTCTGCACATCCTTGACTTATTACGAATGTCTCCACAAACTCGTGATAGTCTCATTTCAGAATTACAAAGGTTGAATGCAGATGTTGACAAACATGCCTCACAAGTTCTACAAATTGAAATGGACTATAAGGTCAAAAAATCAAGTACTCCCTCAAAGGAAGAAAAGAAGACAACTGAGGGATCAAGCAATGAATGCCTCTCGGTTCAAAAATCAGCAAGTGCAATAATTACCTTCGATAAGGATGACCTTCTGCTAGGCGAGACAAAGCACAACCGACCCTTGTACTTCACGGGGTATGTCAAAGAGATGCCAGTACACAGAGTCCAGATCGACCCAGGTTCTGCACTCAACCTCATCTCTACTTTGACACTCGAAGAGCTGGGCATCCCACCTAGCAAGCTGAGTAACACGTTTGTATCCATCTTCGGATATGACGGGAGCGCTGAAAGGCCTATCGGCAAAATCTGGTTCAACTTGCAAATCGGTGCTCTTATTTCTGAAGTCACTGTATATGCAATAAGGACCCCTTCATGCTACAATATCCTTCTTGGATGCCCTTGGATACATGAAAATGGTGTCGTCCCTTCGACTCTACATCAGTGTATCAAGTTCGTTGGCAACGATGGCTTGATACATCGAGTGTTTGCAAACAAAAAGCCCTCCGAAGGCAAGGACGTCCATTTTGCAGATGCTCAAAAGTATAAAGATGGAAAAGACGAACAGGAGGAAGAAACAACACACTTTACCGAAAATCTCAAAAAAAATAAGGGCAAGGCTCCCCAGCAATCGTCGGAAGAAAACAAACCCTCCAGCAAATTCGAAGTAAGCAGTCAAGCTCCGTTCGTGATCTCTCTTGAAACATCAAAACCTTTGGTAATCACCACCAAAGTAAAAAAGACAAAACAAAAAACTGGGGGCAAGTTCGTTGTCTCCCTTGTGTATATTATGTATGACACAGACTCGGACTCAGAGCCAGAAGACGACACAGCGTCAAGCCAAGCTGATACTCAGCGAGTTCAGCCCGCTATCACCCCATTGGAGACACCTGCTGACGTAGAAGATCCTACATATGCTTCCTTCGTCGTTCTCGTAACTTCGGCAGAAGAGAAAATAATCTTCTTCCACAAGTCGGGAGTTTCTCCACCAAATTCTCTGCTTGAACCTTTCCAAAGTGAACGTATGCCCCAGCTATCTCTGTATAGTCCAATCGCACAAGCTATCATGAAGAAAATGGGCTACGACGCTAAAAATCCAACCGGTTTAGGAGGTGGAGGTGTTATTCTCACACCATTGGAACCCACCCTGACCAAAACTCAACCAGAAGATTGGAAACTCCACCTTCATAAAGGCAAGTTTTCATACGAGTTGGGCTATGATCCTACCACTTCTATGAGACAGTTAATATCAAGGCTAGAAAGTCGTTTTGCCGACCAAGCCTCAACATCTCATGTCCATGAAGACATTGATCTCCCTCGATATCTCTTTGAGGAGTCACCAGTCAAGGATCCAGGAAGTTCTTCCAATTGGTATAATTTCTCTGACAATGAAAAGGAATTGTCTGATGACACTGATGCAAGGTTTTCTGACCTAGAAGAACCATCGTCTCCAAAAGAAGTACCGTACTTCAACCCAGTTCCAACAGGTAATTGGGACCATCTCATTGCAAGTCTTGAGAAGAGTACCAAACAAGAAGACCCATGGACAGAAACAGAGCCTAGGTCTGAAAATGCCTCTGGAACTCCAGAAGGTCTTGTTGAGTTAGAAGCCTCCGAAAATATCATGGAGGAACCACCTTCAAACCTTCCAACAGAAGATCCTATTCAAAATGTAGACTTGGGAACACCTGATAACCCATGTCCTGTATTCATTAGCAAGAATATAAAGGATGATGAGTTACCCGAGTATATCTCTTCTCTTCGTGAGTTCGTCATTTGTTTTGCATGGTCTTACGCTGAAATGCCCGGCTTAGACCCCAAAGTAGCAGTCCACAAACTCAAGTTGCAAAAATAAATCAAGCCTGTCAAACAAGGCCAAAGAAGATTTTGTCCTAACGTGATGGACAAAATTGAACAAGAAGTTCAAAAACTCAAAAGCGTTGGCTTCATCCGCGAGGAACAGCATCCTGAATGGTTGGCCAACATCATCCCCGTGATAAAGAAAAATGGGTAGATAAGAGTCTGTATCGACTACAGAGACCTGAATAATGCATGCCCTAAAGATGAATTCTCGCTCCCCATACTGGAGGTGATGATTGACAACACCTGTGGATTCGAGCGAATGACATTCATGGATGGATTCTCTGGCTACAATCAGATAAAGATGCATCCTGAAGATGAAAAACATACGTCATTTCGGACCACATTTGTTGTGTATTGCTACATTGTCATGCCATTCATTTGGTATGAAAAATGCAGGTGCAACATATCAGAGGGCTATGATGAAAATATTCCAAGATATGCAGCACAAGACGATCGAATGTTATGTCGACAACCTCGCCATCAAAAGCAGAAGAAAAGAAGACCATCTCGACGATCTCCGAGAAGTCTTCCTCCGATTTTGTAAACACAAATTGCGGATGAATCCATTAAAATGCTTCTTCTGTGTCATATCGGGTAAGTTTCTCGGATTCATAGTTCGGAAAGATGGAATAGAACTTGACCCCACCAAAGTCAAGGCTATCCTGGAAATGCCATCTCCAAGGACCCTAAGGGACGTAAAAGGGCTTCAAGGAAAATTGGCGTACATCCGACGGTTCATCTCCAATCTGTCAGGGAGGAGCCGTCCATTCTTTCGCTTGATGAAGAAAGGTGTGGACTTTGTTTGGGATGCTGAATATGAAACTGCATTTCAAGACATCAAAACGTACCTCACCAAACCTCCAGTGTTGGCTGCCCCCATAACTGGAAAACCATTCATCTTGTACACAAGAGCTCTCAACCACTCTTTGGGTGCTCTACTCGCACAAGAAAATGACGAAGGAAAAGAAGCTGCTCTATATTACCTTAGCCGCATGTTGGTAAGTACAGAGCATCGCTACTCCCTAGTCGAAAAAGAATGCCTTGCAGTGATGTTTGCCGTACAAAAGCTGTATCACTACTTGCTGTCCAAAACAGTCTACTTAGTTCGAGGATCAACCTCTTAAAGGTCCTTGTCACAAAAGCAGGTTCTCTCAATGCCCGACTGGCAAAATGGTCCATCCTTCTATCACAGTTTGATATTAGGTATGCACCACAAAAAGCAATCAAAGGCCAAGCTGTAGCAGACTTTCTCGCAGAGCACCCATTGCCTAAAGATTCTCCACTCAGGGATGATCTCCCGGACGAATTTGTCTACAACATGGAAACTTCCTTATCAAATGCTTCCTAGGACATGTACTTTGATGGCGCAACCAGGACAAATGAAAAATGAAAGCAGATTTTGGGAATTAGCATCCTCCTTGTCAGCCCCAACAAATACATAATCCCACATGCTTTCTCGCTACTGGAACCATGTTCAAAAAACGCAGCTGAGTACCAAGCCCTGATTATAGGATTGGAACTCGCCCTCGAATCCGGCATCACCATGCTGGAAGTTTTTGGGGACTCTTAACTAATCGTCAAACAGATGAATCATAAATTTGAGGTCAAGAAACCTGATTTGCTACCTTATTACAACAAGGCGCAGTCGTTTCGAGGTGAGAACATCCGTGCAGATGCCATGGCCGGACTCGCCGCGTCTATGGCAATCCAAGAAGGGGAAAAGATGCAAATTACAGTGTGTCAAAGAAGGATTCTCTCTCCTCTCAACACACACCAAGCAGTTGTTGATTGCCACAAGTGGTTGGAAGTCGGATGTCCATCCTCAAACCTCCAATCGGCGACTGGAGGGATCCGTTCATTGATTACATTATGTTCGGAATCCTACCTGAAGATCCAAAAGAGCGGGTAAGCATTCAAAGACGAGCCCCGAACTTTCATTTGATATTCCTTCGAAAGCACTTTACAGAAAATCTTTCAACGGAGTACTTCTACGCTGCTTGTCACAACAAGAGGTTAAGGAAACTCTCAAAGAAGTACATGTTGGTCTTTGTGGAGCCCATCAGGCTGGTCCTAAGCTCTACGATCAGATAAAAAGGCTAGGTTATTATTAGCCTACCATGGTAGCTGACACAATGCAATTTGCTAAACACTGCCAACAATGCCAAATTCATGGAGATTATGTCCACATGCCTCCAGAATGGCTACATCCTACAGCGATCTCATAGCCTTTCGAAGCCTAGGGTATGGACATCATAGGTCCTATCTCTCCTCCATCAAGCAAAGGTCATCGCTTCATCTTCGCCGCTACAGATTATATCTCTAAGTGGTCAGAAGCATTTGCGCTCAGTGAAATGAAGACCTCATCAGTCCTTCAGTTCTTGCGCACCAACATTATTTCTCGTTTCGGCATACCTAAAAGATTCGTCCATGACAACGGACCGCAATTCCGGGATCGCAGATTCTACAGGTTCTGCGACAAATACAAAATCCAAAGTTGTCCTTCGACTCCATATAATCCAGCAGCGAACAGACTAGCAGAAGCCTTCAATAAGACACTCCGCAAAATTCTCAAGAAAATAGTCTCTAGTCACAAAAGAGACTGAGGCGATAAACTACCAGAAGCTTTGTGGGCCTATTGAACCACCATTCGAGGACCAACCCATAGCACACCATTCTCTCTGGTCTATGGATGCGAAGCTGTTGTCCCTAAGGGGCATGTTACTGACGCACCTCGCTGGTCTGGACATTGCAAGTGTAAAGGCTTTTGTTGATCAAGTCATTGCTTTTGGCAACAAGTGGACTGAAACCAAGAGCTTCCCAAATGGTGACTTCTTCATTGAGATGTTTTTGAAGCCTTCCGGCAAGGTCAAATCTGAATTGAATGAGATCTCGCGGACTCGAAAGCAATTCGTTCGGGAGAAGAACGTCACCGAGTTGGCTATCATCAAGCTAACACAAGACCTGCATTGTCTTGATAGGGAGGTCGTTGAGGCGAGGCAGCGTCTCGAGCTATTGGAGGAACAAACTGCTATCAAATGGACTGCCATTGTGGAAGCTCGTGCTAGAGAGGGGACTCTGACTTGCCAGGTTGAAGAGGCTGGCAGCAATCTCCGGAGGAAGACTCAAGAATATGAGCACTGGCAAATTCTCTAGGAAGAACTTCCTCCTGCTGAAGATGGGTTGCAGTGTTCTGCCACATTTTATGGAAAGATTTTGAAGAAGTGTGGCCTGGACGCTTTTGAGGCTAACGCCAAGAGTCTGCTTAAGGAGTTGGATCTTTGGTTGAAGACCATGTTAGACTAAGCTCCTAATTTTTGTAACAAACTCTTTTCTTCTTTTCTTTAGTACCTCCATGTAAAAACATTTTTGGCACTCTTATATACCTTTTACTTAAATTCTTGTTGATGAAAATAAGAGAAAGTTGGATTTGATCAAAAGGTTGTCATTTTGTGAAAATCTTTTGTCAAAGGATTGTTTTGGCATGGAAGCAAAATTTTGTGGCAAAAAGCCTGGGTTTTTTTGGCTTGAAAGTCGAATTTTGAGATGGCATGAAAGTCGAATTTTATGGCATAAAAGCCAAAATTTGGGTTTATGGCATGAGAACCAAAAGTTGGGATGGCATAAAAAATCTAATTTTGTTTTTTTGTTTTGTTTTTTTTTTTTTTTTTTTTTGGCATGGAAACCGAATTTTGAGATGGCATGAAAGTCAAAAAATTTTGTGGCATGGAAGCCGAAATTTATTTTTGGCATGGGAGTCGAATTTTTTGAAAACCAAGTTTTATTTTGTTGGCGTGAAAGCCAAATTTTGTGGCATGGGAGCCAAATTTTATTGTGGCATTGATAGCCGATTTTGGCGTAAGAGCCGGGGTTTTTTTGGCATTTATAACCGGTTTTGGGGTGAGAGTCGGGTTTTTTGGCATTTATCGCCAGTTTTGGAGCTAGAGCCGGGTTTTTTGGTTTTCAAAAATGCAAGTATCGACTACAAGTCGCCTCCTTACTGAATGGTCTTGCAAGTATCGATGGAATGTCTCCTCCTTGCTCATTCGGTTGCAAGTATAGATGGCATGTCGCCTCCTCGCGGATGGGGTGCAAGTATCGACTAAGTGTCGCTTCCTTGCTTTTCAAAAATATCTTATTTTGCGGGTACTGACTTGGTGTCCTTTCCCCACGATTTTTGAAATTTCTGGTTTTCTCGAAATCTTTTTTTTTTTAAATTTGGGTTGTGGATATCAACTGAAATGTTACGTCGCCACGATTTGAGGTTTCTTCGAACCTTTGAAATTTGGGTTGTGGATATCAACTGAAATGTTGCATCTCCACGATTTTTTTGAAATTTTGCAAGTATAGATGAGGTGTCACTTCCTTGCGATTTTGAGGTTTTCGAAGTATCGAATGGTTCACATCCTTCTGATTTTTGGGTTTTACAAGTATCGACTGCACATCTCTTTCCCGCAGCTTTTTGAAAAACCATTTTTTGTTTAAAGACATGAGGGTCATAAATTTTGACTCAAAGCCATCTTTTGTGGTAAAAGCCAGAGCGGACTAGGGTGGAAATCCCTGAGTCCTGATTTTTGTTTCAAATCATGAATTTTGGGTTCAAGGATCAACAATGTTGGTTAAGTTCGGGAGGAAGCTCCTAAACTTGGATTTTTGGAATTTTTTTTCTTTTGAACAATAAAACTATGAAAGTAAACATTGTTTTCAGATTTTTTTAGAAATTTCAACGTAAAGATGAAAATTTCAAAAGGAGTGGGTTTGACGAGCAAGTACCTATGAATAGGCTTTGGCCGTGTAGGTGTCGCTCTGACCTGGTGTAAGAAGTCTTCAAGGGTAGTACCGCTTTAAAAACTTGTCGTTCATGGGCAGCATATATCTGTCTCCCTCCATGTTTAGAAGAGCGTATGCGCCGTTGGAGAAGACTTCGTCGATGACGAAGGGTCTCTCCCATTTTGTTTCAAACATGCCTTTAGATTTGTGGGCGAAAACCATTGGCCCTTTTACTACAAGAACCAAGTCTTCTTTTTTGTAGGCGCGTTGCCTGACCTTCTTGTCGAAAGATCCTGCCATGCGTGGTTAGTAAAGCTCAATACTTTGTAGAGATTCGAGTCGTCTTTCATCTAGATTATCCAGCTCTTGGAGTCTCAATTTGACATTGCTTTCTTGCGTCACGTCATTTTACAAAGATACCCTTAAGGAAGAAATTTGTACTTCCAAAGGGACAAAAGCTTCTCATCCATAGACCAATGAGAATGGTGTGCTATGGGTTGGTCCTCGAATGGTCGTTCGATAGGCCCATAAAACTTCTAGTAGTTTGTCGCCCCAGTCTCTCTTGTCACTAGAGACCATTTTCTTGAGAAATTTGCAGAGTGTCTTATTGAAAGTTTCTGTTAATCCGTTCGCTTCCAGATTATATGGAGTCGAACGACAACTTTGGATTTTGTACTTGTCGCAGAATCTGAAGAATATGTGATCCCGGAATTGTAGTCCGTTATCATGGATGAATCTTTTAGGAATGTTAAAGCGACAAATAATGTTGGTACAGAAGAACTGAAGGACTAATGAGGTCTTCATTTCACTGAGTGCAAATACTTCTGAGCACTTAGAAAAATAATCCGTAACGGCGAAGATGAAGCGACGACCTTTGCTTGATGGGGGAGAGATAGGACCTATGATGTCCATACCCCAGGCTTCAAAAGGCCATGTGATCACTGTACGATGTAGCCATTCTGGAGGCATGTGGACATAATCTCCATGAATTTGGCATTGTTGGCAGCGCTTAGCAAATTGCATTGCGTCAGTTACCATAGTAGGCTGAAAAGTCCACAAAACTAGGTCATTAAGTCATCATTTCATTAGCATTTGTGGACTTAATTAGGCTTAATTGGATAGAATTGCATTTAATTTCATGATTACATGCATTTGAGTTTATTTTTGGAGAAATGGTCAAAATTGGTCAAAATTCATTGAATTGCATGACTTTTTGAAATTAAGTTTTTCTCATCTCATTTATCACCCCAAAATTAGGCTTTTGGTTTATCAATGCATATCTTGCTATTTTAGACACCATGTGCTATTTTTGAAAAGTTGGTCATTTTGGTGCATCCCTAGGCATGTAGGGTCCCATACATGGCACATAATTATTTTTTTACATATAATTAATGTTAAAATTGCCTCTTTCTATTTGTGGGAGAAAACAAGAAATGGGACCCGCATTGAAAAGCAATTGAGTAAGAGGAGCCCCACTTTGTTAGCATGAGAATTCATATTTTTATGGGCCCACATGATGAAGAGAGAGATTTGTTCAAGAACGGAAAGAAGATTTAAAGAAGCTTAGAGGAGTCAAACTTGCAAAAGAAGAAATCTAATCCAAGAAGGAATCCAACCAAAGATGGAAAGTAAACCAAGAAACAAGTAGAGGAACCCAGGATGTGTTGGACGTCCCACATATGGGTTGCACAAGAAAAAAAGCATAAAATCTGATTTTTTTTTGGAATCCTTCTCATGTGCAATCTTAAAGACCTTTTGAGGAGTCCAAAGATGGAAAGATTGGGACCACAAGACTTTATCATTATCAAGAAAAGTTGCCAAGAGAAGGATTGCTTGGAGTTCAAGCCAAGATGGAAGAGGAGTCTTACCAAACAAGGAATATTAAAAAAATTATAAAAAGCAAGCCAACAAAGGGATGGAGGTCCAATACCTTGAGTTGAGAAAAGTTTGGAAGTTTTCTCCCTTTCCACTCCCATCCACCCTTTCTCTCTAATCCCTTTCTTCTTCTTCTCCATTCTAATTCTTTAGACATAGATTGAGAGATCATGTTGAGAGAATGATGAAGAGGGAAGAATCTTAATTTTATGTACTTCATGATCAAGGAATAAAGTCACTGCTTGGATTGTTTCTGCGTATTCTTAATGTAAGTGTGTTTTTTTTTCTCATTCTAATTCTTTTATGTGTTTTGATTGGAGACAATACTTCACATGATTAGATCTAGGGTTTGAAAATAAAATAAAAAGGATTAAAAGTCGAGAGACGACAAGTAACGACTTGCATTAATTTTTCCTACTCTGAGAAGAGAGGACATTATCATCGCATTGTCAATACTTGTAGGATTGCCTAGTTTCTAAATCTTTGGTACATTTTTTCCGCTTTTTATCTTTCCACCTCTTTTATTTTTATTTTAAATTAATATTCTGATTTTTTTATTTACAAATTCTAGATTTAAAAGAACCCAATTTGCATCTTTCCATGTTTACTTGAAACTTACTATTTTTACTACTTGCATAATCTATGGTTGGAAAGTGTCTTTGTGCATACATTACATTTAGAAAATTGCATTAGAAAAAGTTTTTGTTGCTGAAATCCCAAGATTATTAACTGATTAAGAAGATTAAATTCGGACCTGGTATGTGAATAGTGAAAAATTCTGCATAATTTCAGCAGAATTGACTTAACTGAGTTGCAAAAGTACGTGATTTAAAAACCAGTTAAACGTGAATGTTTTGGTCCGAAAATTAGCAGATTTAAAGTATGGTAATAGGACTTTCAAAACCCCAGAATTTCAGCCAAAAATAACCTAGGGAACCGTGTCAACCAGAGGCTCAAACAAGGGTAGTTGGAAAGCCTGCGTTCAGATTTCAGCAGCATAACTGGTTCGAGTAGGCATCTTTAGGTGACCATAACTTTTTCGTTTTAAATCCTTTTTTCATTCTTCTTTTTTTGTTGTGTTCATGAATCATCATATTGTTAATTCCAACCATTAGATTTAGGTTCATATCATATTAGGCCTGTCGTACAGTGATTTCACCAGATTATTACTATAATTGCACCCTATACTTGGGGTCCAATCAAGTTTTTGGCGTTGTTGCCGGGGAGTCCGATCAAGTATAGGGTGCAATTATAGTAATAATCTGGTGAATCCAGGTCGATCCACAGGGAGCAATGCCTTTCAAAAGTCTTTCCAACTTTGACCTATCCTAAACAAATACTGAAACTGGCCTAAATGGAAACTAATTAAATTACATCAACCTTCCAAAAAATAAAAATAAAAACATTAATTTAAACAAAGAAACCTAATCTGGGTAATACTAATTAAAATAAAACAAAAACCTGCAAAAGAATACACAAATCAAACTACCAGTTTAATATAAAAGAAATCAAAGCATAATTTCCTAAATTAGATCCTAATTACCAAAATCACTTTTTTTTTTAAATATGAATGATCTATAATGTCCTAAATACTAACAATGAAATTTTATGCAAGTTTCTAAAAATCTGATGCATGCTATAAAAAATTCTAAGTATTGAAACTCTTGCACAGGCACAATTTTACTGGACTGTACGACAGACCTAAGATGATATGAACCTAAATCTAATGGCTGGAATCAACACTCTGATGATTCATGAACACAACAAAAAAAGAAGAATGGAAAAAGGATTTAAAACAAAAAAGTTATGGTCACCTAAAGATGCCTACTCGAACCAGTTATGTTGCTGAAATCTGAACGCAGGCTTTCCAACTACCCTTGTTTGAGCCACTGGTTGACACGGATCCCGAGGTTATTTTTGGCTGAAATTCTGGGGTTTCAAATTCCTATTACCATACTTTAAATCTGCTATTTTTCGGACCAAAACATTCACGTTTAACTGGTTTTTAAATCACACACTTTTGCAACTCAGTTAAGTCAATTCTGCTAAAATTGTGCAGAATTTTTCACTATTCACATACCAAGTCCGAATTTAATCTTTTTAATCAGTTAATAATCTTGGGATTTCAGCAACAAAAACTTATTCTAAGGCAATTTCCTAAATATGATGTATGCACAAAGACACTTTCCAACCATAGATTATGCAAGTAGTAAAAATAGTAAGCTTCAAGTAAACATGGAAAGATGCAAATTGAGTTTTTTTAAATCTAGAATTTGTAAATAAAAAAATCAGAATATTAACTTAAAATAAAAATAAAAGAGGTGGAAAAATAAAAAGCGGAAAAGATGTACCAAAGATTTAGAAACTAGGCAATCCTACAAGTATTGACATTGCGATGATAATGTCCTCTCTTCTCAGAGTAGGAAAAATTAATGCAAGTGGTTACTTGTCATCTCCCGACTATTAATCCTTTTTATTTTATTTTCAAACCCTAGATCTAATCATGTGAAGTATTGTCTCCAATCAAAACAAATAAAAGAATTAGAATGAGAATGAGAAAAATAAACACACTTACATTAAGAATACGCAGAAACAATCCAAGCAGTGTCTTTATTCCTTGATCATGAAGTACATAAAATTAAGATTCTTCCTTCTTCATCATTCTCTCAACATGATCTCTCAATCTATGTCTAAAGAATTAGAATGGAGAAGAAGAAGAAAGGGATTAGAGAGAAAGGGTGGATGGGAGTGGAAAGGGAGAAAACTTCCAAACTTTTCTCAACTCAAGGTATTGGACGCAGAAACAATCCAAGCAGTGTCTTTATTCCTTGATCATGAAGTACATAAAATTAAGATTCTTCCCTCTTCATCATTCTCTCAACATGATCTCTCAATCTATGTCTAAAGAATTAGAATGGAGAAGAAGAAGAAAGGGATTAGAGAGAAAGGGTGGATGGGAGTGGAAAGGGAGAAAACTTCCAAACTTTTCTCAACTCAAGGTATTGGACCTCCATCCCTTTGTTGGCTTGCTTTTTATAATTTTTTTAATATTCCTTGTTTGGTAAGACTCCTCTTCCATCTTGGCTTGAACTCCAAGCAATCCTTCTCTTGGCAACTTTTCTTGATAATGATAAAGTCTTGTGGTCCCAATCTTTCCATCTTTGGACTCCTCAAAAGGTCTTTAAGATTGCACATGAGAAGGATTCCAAAAAAATCAGATTTTGTGCTTTTTTTCTTGTGCAATCCATATGTGGGACGTCCAACACATCTTGGGTTTCTCTACCTGTTTCTTGGTTTACTTTCCATCTTTGGTTGGATTCCTTCTTGGATTAGATTTCTTCTTTTGCAAGTTTGACTCCTCTAAGCTTCTTTAAATCTTCTTTCCATTTTTGAACAAATCTCTCTCTTCATCATGTGGGCCCATAAAAATATGAATTCTCATGCTAACAAAGTGGGGCTCCTCTTACTCAATTGCTTTTCAATGCGGGTCCCATTTCTTGTTTTCTCCTACAAATAGAAAGAGGCAATTTTAACATTAATTATATGTAAAAAAATAATTATGAACCATGTATGGGACCCTACCTGCCTAGGGATGCACCAAAATGACCAACTTTTCAAAAATAGCACATGGTGTCTAAAATAGCAAGATATTCATTGATAAAACCAAAAGCCTAATTTTGGGGTGATAAATGAGATGAGAAAAACTTAATTTCAAAAAGTCATGCAATTCAATGAATTTTGACCAATTTTGACCATTTCTCCGAAAATAAACTCAAATGCATGTAATCATAAAATTAAATGCAATTCTATGCAATTAAGCCTAATTAAGTCCACAAATGCTAATGAAATGATGATTTAATGACCTAGTTTTGTGGACTTATCATAGGCCAATAATAACCTAACCTTTTTATCTCATCGTAGAGTTTAAGAGTAGCCTGATGGGCTCCATAAATACCAGCATGCACTTCTTTGAGAGTTTCTTCAGCCTCTTGTTGCGACAAGCAGCGTAGAAGTATTCCATTGGAGGATTTTCTGTAAAATGTTTTTGAAGGAATATCCGAATGAAAGTTTTGGGCTCATCTTTGAATGCTTACCCACTCTTTTGGATCTTCAAGTAGGATTCCGAACATAATGTAATCAATGAACGGATCCCTCCAGTCACCAATCAAAGGTTTGAAGATGGATATCCTACTTCTAACCACTTTGTGGTATTCAGCAACTGCTTGGTGTGAGTTAAGAGGAGGGAGAATCCTTCTTTGACACACTGTAATTTGCATGTTTTCCCCTTCTTGGATTGCCATAGACACTGCAAGTCTAGTCAGGGCATCTGCACGGATGTTTTCACCTCTGAGGATGTGGCTGATGTGACAAATATCAAACTTTTGTCGAACCGATTGTGCCTTGTTATAGTAAGGCAATAAATCAGTCTTCCTGATTTCAAATTTCTTATTCATCTGGTTGACGATTAGTTGAGAGTCCCGAAAAGCTTCCAGCATGGTGATACAGGGTTCGATGGCAAGTTCTAATCCTGCAATCAGGGCTTGGTATTCAGCTACATTATTTGAACATGGTTCCAGTAGCGAGAAAGCGTGTGGAATCATGTATTTTTCGGGACTGGCAAAGAGAATGCCAATTCCTAATATTTGCTTTCCTTTTTCATTTGTCCTGGTTGCACCATCAAAGTACATTTCCCAGGAAGTATTTGATGAAGAAATCTCCACAGTGTAGACAAGTTCGTCTGGGAGATCATCCCTGAGTGGAGAATCTTTAGGCAATGGGTGCTCTGCAAGAAAATCTGCTAAAACTTGACCTTTGATTGCTTTTTATGGTACATACCTAATATCGAATTGCGATAGAATGATAGACCATTTTGCCAGTCGGACATTGAGAGAACATGCTTTTGTGATAAGGAACCTTTAAGAGATTGATCCTCGAATTAGGTAGATTGTGCTGGACAACAGATAGTGATGTATCTTTTGTACAACGAACATCACTACAAGGCATTCTTTTTCGACTGGGGAGTAGCGATTCTCCGCACTAACTAACATGCGGCCAAGGTAATATAGAGCAACTTCTTTTCCTTCGTCTTTTTCTTGTGCGAGTAGAGTGAGCAAAGAATAATCGAGAGCTCTTGTGTACAAGATGAATGGTTTTCCAGTTGTGGGGGTAGCCAACACTGGAGGTTTGGTCAGGTATGTTTTGATATCTTGAAATGCAGCTTCACATTTAGCATCCCAAACAAAGTCCACACCTTTCTTCATTAAACGAGAGAATGGACAGCACTTCCCTAACAGATTGGAGATGAACTGTTGGATGTATGCCAATCTTCCTTGAAGCCCTTTTAGTTCTCTTTGGGTCCTTGGAGATGGCATTTCTAGGATAGCCTTGACTTTGGCAGGGTCAAGTTCTATTCCAGCTTTCCGAACTATGAATCTGAGAAACTTACCCGATGAGACACCGAATAAGCATTTTAGTGGATTCATCCGCAGTTTATGTTTGCGAAGTCGGAGGAAGACTTCTCGAAGATCTTTGAGATGGTCTTCTTTTTTCGGCTTTTGACGGCAAGGTCATCAATGTAACATTCGACTGTCTTATTCTGCATATCTTGGAATATCTTCATCATAGAACTCTAATATGTTGCACCAGTATTTTTCAAACAAAATGGCATGACAGTGTAGCAATACATGCCAAATGGGGTCTGAAATGATGTATGCTTTTCATCTTCAGGATGCATCTTTATCTGATTGTAGCCAGAGAAGCCATCCATGAATGTCATTCACTCGAATCCACAGGTATTGTTAATCATCACCTCCGGTATGGGGAACGGGAATTCATCTTTACGGCATGCATTATTTAGGTCTCTATAGTCAATACATACCCTAATCTACCCTTTTTTCTTTGTCACGGGGATAATGTTGGCTAACCATTCAGGATGTTGTTCCTTGCAAATGAAGCCAACGCTTTTGAGTTTCTAAACTTCTTGTTCAATTTTGTCCATAACGTCAGGATGGAATCTTCTTAGGCCTTGTTTGACAGGCTTGACATCTGTTTGCAAATTGAGTTTGTGGACTGCTATTTTGGGGTCTAAGCCAGGCATTTCAACATAAGACCATGCAAAACAATCAACGAACTCACGAAGAAAAGAGATATACTCAAGTAACTCATCATCCTTTATATTCTTATTGATGAATACAGGACGTGGGTTATCAGGTGTCCCCAAATCTATCTTTTGAACAAGATCTTCTGTTAAAAGGTTTGAAGGTGGTTTCTCCATAATATTTTCGGAGGCTTCCAACTCAACATGGCCTTCTGGAGTTTCAAAGGGATTTACAGACCAAGGCTTTGCTTTTGTCCATGGGTCTTCTTGATCAGTACTCTTTTCAAGATTTGCTACGAGATAGTTCCAATCATCTGCTGAAATTGGGTCGAAGTGGGGCACTTCTTTTAGAGACGATGGTTCTTCTGAATCTGAAAACCGTGTTTCTTTGTTGTCGGACAATTCCTCTTCATTATCACAGAAATCATACCAATTGGATGAGCTTCCTGGATTCTTGATAGGTAACTCTTCAAAAAGATATCCAGGGAGATCAATGTCTTCATGAACCCGAGATGTTGAGGCCTGGTCGGGAAAACGACTATGCAGCCTTTGTGTCAACTGTCTCATGGGAATGTCGGGATTATGCCCCAACCCATATGAAGACTTGTCTATATGACGGTGGGGTTTCCAATCCTCCAATTGACTTTTAGTCAGGGTGGGTTCCAATGGCGTGAGAATACCACGGCCTCCTCCCAAACCAATTGGATTCGGAGCATCATAGCCCATCTTCATGATCGCTTGTGCCATTGGATTATACAGGGATAGCTTAGGCATACCTTTGTTTTGGAAAGGTTCAAGTAAAGAATTTGATGAAGAAGCTTCCGATTTATGAAAGAAGATTGGATTTTCTTTTACCGTAGTTGCCGGAACGATGAAGAAACCAAACAAAAGGTCTTCTACGTCGGCAAGTGTCTCCAATGGAGTGAGAGCAGGCTGAACTTGCAGAGTATCAGCTTGGTTTGACAGTGTATCGTCTTCTGGCTCTGAATCCGAACCTGTGTCTTACATGATAGACACAAATGAAACATCAAACTTGCCCCCAATCTTTTGTTTTGTTTTCTTTGCTTTGGTGGTGATTACCAAAGACTTTGATTATTTGAGGGAGAAACGAAGGGAGATGGACTGCTCTCTTTGGATTTGCCGGAAGGTTTGTTTTCTTCCGATGATTGATGAGGAGCCTTGCCTTTCTCTTTCTGGAAATTTTGGGCAAAGGGTGTTGTTCCTTCCTCCTTTTCTTCTTTTTTTATCCTTGTACACCTAAGCATCTGCAAAATGAACGTCTTTGCCTTTGAAGGATTTTTTGTCTGCAAATACTCGCTGTATCGAGCCGTCGTTACCAACAAACTTGATGCATTGATGTAAAGTTGAAGGGACGACACCGTTTTCATGTATCCAGGGGCGTCCAAGAAGGATGTTATAGCATGAAGGGGTTCTTATTGCATACAAAGTGACTTCAGAGATAAGATCACCGATTTGCAACTTGAACCTGATTTTGCTGATAGGCCTTTGAGTGCTCCCATCATATCCAAAGATGGATACAGATGTGCGACTTAGCTTGCTAGGTGGAATGCCCAGCTCTTCAAGTGCCGAAGTAGAGATGAGGGTGAGTGGAAAACCTAAGTCGATCTGGACTCTCTGTATTGGCATTTCTTTGACGTACCTTGTGAAGTATAAGGGGTCAGTTGTGCTTTGATCACCTAGCAGGAGGTCATCCTTATTGAAGGCGATGGTTGCACTTGCCGCTTTCTGAACCAAAAGGAATTCAATGCTTGATCCCTCAGTTTTCTTCTTTTTTCCTTTGAGGAAGTATTTGATTTTTTTGATCCTATAGTCCATTTCAATTTGTAGGACTTGTGGGGCATGTTTATCGACATCCGCATTCAGTCTTTGCAGTTCTGAAATGAGGTTATCACAAGTGTGTGAAGACATTCGTAATAAGTCAATGATGTTTAGTCATGTAGGTATGTGTTTAAAGTGCTCAATCAAGTCATACTTGAAAGCCTCCTTGGGGACCGCATTTTCATTATTGTTGCCACTTGGGGCATTTACAGCTTGCTTTCCCGAAGGAGAAAAAGGTTGGTTATAATTTTTGTGGTAATCCCGACCAAAGCAGGCACCTCTACCAACTTCAAGAGCTTCTAGAGAAGGTTCTTCGTTTGGAAGATCGCCCTTGGAATTAAGGGGTTGATCTTTCTTATTTGCTGAAGACGTCTCTGTAGCAACATTGCCATCCTCAGTGATTGCATTGCACGGAGCATTTTCCGGGAACAAGTCCTGAATAGCATCCAGCAACTTTTCTTCCTTGTTGAGTAATTTATTGGTCCAGACATCACTCATTAGATCTGGTATCTGGGACCAGTTGATAGGGTTTCCATTGAAGAGGACTTCATCGGCTAGAGTTTCTTCAAGATGATTGGTCGGAAGAGGTGTGAGTTCTGATGCCACAGTTTGAGGGGATGAAGGCTGAGAAGGTGATATCTCAGTGGAAGTTACTTGAGAAGATGTAGCTCTAGAAGATATACTACTAGATGTAGTCTGAGAGTATGTGTCTTCGGCAGATGAAGCTTCAGAGGCACTATCATCCTGAGCTATCGCATTGCAGGTTGGCCCGATAGGAGATGCCCCCATAATAGACTGTTGGAGATCAGACTCATCCTCAGATGTAAGAGGATCATCGATCCAGCAGCTTTCTTCATTTTCCAAGATTGCTGGATGAGGTACTTTTAAATCTTCAAGGACTTCTGGCGCTGAATTTTGATTGTGACAAAGGCGATTCATACTCTCATGCTCTTGCTCTATGGTAAGATGCTGCAAGATCTCCACATATTCTTCAGGATCAGGCATGGGAACTAAATCTTCTTCTTCGTCTGCTCCTTATAGTTCATCAATGTTGGGTTCTGCTAGAGCATTGGAAGGTGCTGGATTGACAGCATTTTCTTAAACAGTCTCTCGGTCCTCTTCATCATCAGACCTGGACCCTTGTGGCTGCAAGGGATTATACCAGATTACTGGTATAAGGTGAGATTTAGGAATCCATTCTTCGTCGAAGAGGTATTCTCCTGTTTCAAGGGATTCCTCCCACTCATCGTTGTCACTAGACTTATATCCATCCATGGAGAATCCAATTACCAAGTTGCAAGAATGTGATGGCCCTTGCGTAGCTTCATTTCTTAGCTGTGGTGGAGTGAAATCATCGAGGGTGAATTTTCTTCCGCCCTTGAAGTTTTAGGGACGGACTCTTATGTTACCCCCAGTGAAGTAGTAGAGGAAGTCTCTGCCTCTTCACGGACTTCTTGTTTTGGTTGAGCTATCTTCTGTTGTTTGAGCTTATGGAGATTTCTCTTAGCTTGCCTTCGCTATTGAGCTATCGGCTTTGTTTGGACGATCTCCCGATTTTCATCTTTAAGGAGATCGGGATGCACCCATATAAGTTTTCTGTCTGGTGTTGGATAAGGAACCAACTCTTAGGACGTTTGAGTCATTTTTATCACCTTGAAGGAAGTAATGATCTTCTCCTTTGGTGACTTTCTAGTTTGTCCACATGACACCATGTTAAAGGAGGCAGACCCATAGTTTTTGTCGAAGGTGATGACTCCATTTTTCCACATCTCATTGATCTTCTCTCTCACAACAAAGCATTGATTGATAGGATGTGAGATCATCTGGTGGTATGGACAATACTGAGGATCGTTGGTTTTGCAAACATCTCCCGGTCTTTTAGGGTCAAGCAAGGTAAGTTTGCCATTTTCTACGAGAGCCCCGAAGATTTCATCAATATCTTCATCGAACAAGTAATTTTTCTCTACTTGTTCTTTGAAGGCCTCAGAGAGTTCAAGTTTCTTACTTGCAACTTTATTTTCAGCTTTCTTCGGCTGCTGAGGAGTTGACTTGGTTTGCACATTAAGAACCTCCTTTTCTTCGGTTTTGAGGTCGTAATGGTAGTCGGCTCTTTTTTCGATTATTTCTGATTGCTGAGGTTGTTAATCACCGTTTCAGCTTCCATAGATGCTTTTAGGAGTTCTCCCAGGCTCTTTGATTTATTGCGATGATCATTGAGCGGATTCTTGCTCTCATGTTGTTACGACAGATGTCGACCAACAATGCTTGTGGCAATACATCTGAGCACTTTATGCCATCATCTTCCACTTGCGAATGAAGTCATATGTTGACTCATTCTTTTCCTGTTTTAGGCTGTAGAGTTGCGCCATAGTGATAGGATGATCCTCACCTTTGAAGTGGGTCAGGAAGCGTGTCTCCAGCATATTCCAGTTTTGAATGGAATTCTCCGGCAGAGTGGGGTGTCAATCAAAGGCCGTACCTTTTAGGGTACTTGCAAAGAGATGGATCTTGAGGGCATCTTAATCCGCAATAGCTCCTGTTAGGATCTTAAAGTGGATGACGTGTTGTCTGGCTGAACCTTTCCCCGTGTATGTTTGGAGAGTGGATTGTTTGAATTTTGCAGGGAATGGAACCGAGTCCATCCATAGGGGATAAGGTGGCTTGATCCCATGCTCCTTCAGTGTATCCTCTTCTTTTGCTTTAGCGAGGATATCGTCCACGTCCTTTTTGGTAAGGGCACGTGACTCATTGTCTTCCCCATTGTCATCTTGGTGATTCGGGGGAGGTTGATTATTTTCTTGACGCTGAAAAGCGAGAAGAAGATTCTCCATCAGAGTCTCAATCCTCTGCTGACCTTGCTCCAATTGTTGGATACATGCGGTCATTTCATCAAGAGGTGGATTGCAAGGTGGCTCAAAGTTTGTAGCCAGGACATTCATCCCTCAGGATTCGAATGAAGAAATCGTCCTGGTGACTGAGCTGGGGCTCATTCTTTTGGTTGAAGAGCCTGAGGAAGAATTACTTCGTTGTCCTTGGCTTGAAGGAGTAGTGGATTCTTCAGGATATCTTCATGTCTGGGAGACACTGCGAGTCACTGGATGTCGGATATGGAGCTTGGTTGCTGACTTCTGCCGTCTTCTGGTTTTGCCAACCATATGGACAGTAGCAACTTGGCCGGGTCTTTCTTTTTTGACCCATTTTTTAGATACTTGAAGGGTAGAATATTGAGTTCTTCTCTTCTCTAATCTCTTTTGTCGATATACCGCGCGGCGAATATGCGACGAGCAATCTGAGCTTCGGTGAGGTCTGGCTGAGCTCTAGCAATGAAGGACGTAGTCCCTCGAGCACAGCAACCGAGCTTGTCTTCTTTGAAGCTAGTCATGGACAGGATTCAGATCCGGTCCTTTAACTATCGTAGCGAAGCTTTGAATTTTGTTTGTTCAACCCCTGTTGAGATAAAGGGTCTAACTGCAGGAGTACAGGCCTTGGCAGGTTCTCGCAAAGGCCTTGTGATGCATGATTTGATTTTTGGCTTGTAGGAGCAAGCTGGCTCTTGGTTGGCTGATTTATTTGTTTGGCGAAGGGTAGGCCTCTCCTCTTTCATGTAAGAGAGAGGGTAGAACCAATTCTCCTTAAGAAGGGCCAGGTATATAGGCTTTGCAGATGTTTGGGACCTCTTTTGTTTTGGTGAAGGTCTTGGGGACCAAGTCTTAGGGTAGACCTGATTCTTTGCAGGTTGAGGCTTCGTGGGGTTACCACGGGCTTCAGGCTTTTTTGTGTTCGCCCTTGGTGTCATGGCAGTGACACGTTGCGGGGCGATCTTTTGCTTCTTAGCGGGTGCGGTTTCCTCTACAAGAAGTGGGAATGGCCCCAGCGACCACAAGGTGATGGTCCTGGGAGTAGAAGTCAACCCGGTGTTTTGAGAGTTACCGAGGTAGATGACACTTCGGCAGCTGGCAGGACGCTTGTGAGTGCACTTGTTTTGCTTCTCCTGAAGCAGAAGTTGGTACTTGTTCTCATCGAAGGTGATGGTCAATGAAGCTGCCATTGTTAGTTTGGAAAACTTCTGAAACAAGACCACATCCATTAGTAATCACATGACTATGGTGATCATAAATGGAAAAGAACTATGGCTTTGTCTCTTCGAATCGCTCCAGGAAACATGGTCTGGCCCAAGCGAGGTGAAGAAGGCAAAAAGCCACAGAGGGTACAATTTTTCTAAACGCAAGTATATATAGGAGACTCAGAGTGAGCATTTCAGTGACTGCTAGAAGCAATTGTAAACCTTAATTCAAATTACTAAGAAGCGAGACTCACTCGAGGTAAGATGATACAAGGTTGAAGATACAAATGTGTCAGTCGCGAATACAGTAGACCCGAAAGGGAGTACTAGCACCGCTAGGCACAAATGTTGCAAATCGCATCCTTGGAATGGATATGAGATGGGATTTTTTGAAGGTCAAATTGGAATTATAAAAGAGAGCAAATGGTATTCCAGTCTGAACGTAAGCTACAAGCGATTTTCGAGAGCTATTGTCCGAAAGGGAAAGAACCAAGATATCTCAAATTTGAACCCAAAAATGACGGAAGTTTTTTTTTTTTTTTTTTTAAAGGTCAAAATCAAATTCATCAAAGAGAGCAAGTGGTGGTCTAGTCTGAATGCAAGCTACAAACGATTTTCGCTAGCTTTTATCCGAAAGGGAATGAACCAAGATTTCTCAAATCTGAATTCAAAAATGGCAGAAGTTTCTTTTTATTTTTTTTTTGAAAAAAAAAATTTTTAGTTTTTTTTTTAGTTTTTTTTTTCGTTCAAAGAGATTTTTTTAAGGGTACACATAGGTTTTCAATTCGATCTTATGAAACCTCAATAGATAGATCAGCCCCTAGGTAGGGGTAAGATTACTTAATGAACCCGTTTGGAGGACCCATGCCTCGAGCAGTCTAGCTGCCTCCACACTCTAGACAAGGCTTTTCTTATATCTACTTTGGTCAAAGAATGCAATTGGCGTAACCCTAATTTTTTTCTTTTTTTTTGAAAAGTGTTCTTGGAAGATTTCTAATGAACCCATCAAAGAAAACGAATGGCCCCTCCCAATCCAAATATTGGCAACAAACGATTTCCGCGAGCCACTATCCGAAAAGGAAGAAACCAAAGTTTCTCAAATTTGAATCCAAATGAGAGAAAATTTGACCTATTTTTTTTTTTTTTTAAAGATCTCTAATGGACCCATCAAAGAAAGTGAATGGTCTCTCTCAATCCAAACGTTGGCTACAAACGATTTTCGCAAGCCATTGTCCGAAAAGGAAGAAACCAAAGTTTCTCTAATATGAATCCAAAATAGAGAAAAATGATTCTTTTTTATTTTTTTTTTTGAAGATTTTGAAATTATACTCTTATTTTTGTTTTTTTTTTTTTTTTTTTTTTTTAATCCCTATCGAATTCATTAAAGAGAAAAAATGACTCATTCCCCGATGCGAATGATAGCTACAAACATTTCTATGAGCAATCAAGTTCGGAGGGGAACGGATCAAAGTTTCTCAAAGGTGAATCCAAGAAAGAGAAATCAAATTATTATTATTATTTTTCTTTTTTTGAAATGAGAAAGAGTGGAAATAAACTCAAAGATAAAAATTTCCAAAAAATCCCATCTCATGTTTTTTTTAGATGCAAGATCCAACCATGGCCATTAACTAGAAAGGAGCCAAAGAATCTAAGCATCACGTTCTTAAATGAATGCGTCCCACTGGGTATGCCAACTTGATGGACCAGGCTTTTGGTTTCCACTCTCACTTCCGTCCATCCCGGGGCTACCGAGAGGCCGGCGAAGTGGAAATAAGTGGGCATCAACATTTTTATACGGGTATACCAGATTTTCTATTTTACTTGGAATTTTGAAATGGTGATCCGGAGATCCACCATCACAAGTAGAAAGGAAATCAATCTTTTTTCTAACTTTCCATTGCACATATATTTAAGTAGAGACAAGATTTTGAATGCTGTAAGAGGCGATTTTTTTCTTTGGTTGCCATGAAATGCGGTTTTGCCGTGAAAGGCGATGTTTGTCGTGGAATGCGGTTTTGCCGTAAAAGGCGATTTTTCTTTGTTTGTTGTGAAAGGCGAGTTTTTTCTGTGAAAGGCGATGTACAAATCTCATCAATAATGAAAGACAAGAATTGTGATTTTTTTTGTCTCTTTGGAAAAATACAAAATACAATAGAAAAATAAGAAAAGGAATTCTAACTTCTCAGGAGATTGCGGGGACTCGTTCAAATCGACGATCGCAAGTCATTTATGGACTTCGCCATCATCCTTCCAATGAGAACGTATGATGCTTTGATTCTCTTGGCTTGGATTGGACTTCATATTTTTAGAGGGTAAAGACCAAGGTGAGGTCCTATATCCAATAAAAAACCGAATAGATAAGCTGAAAAGCCGCGTCTAGGCCATGTTGGAAAGAAAGAGAGGGACCTTGGGGGGGTGGTCCCCCAAGGGACTTCAATCACCTTGTGGTGTTTGATGAAGCAGAGTTTCTTCAAAGTAGCAAGGATTTTTCGAGATTTTCTCGCTCTCTCTGTGTTTGTGTAGCCCTCTGTGTGTGTATGGCTCTTGCATTTCTGGATCCTGGATTTCTTGGAATCCCCCCCTTTTTATCGGCCTTTAGTAGCCATGGGGTCGGTTTATGAGCATTGATGGCATTGATGGCATTGATGCTCCATGATGCGGGAGTTACAAGTTTTTATTTCATGATTTTGTAACTCCTTTTTCTTGGCTTCTGATTGGCCGATGGAGAATGATGGGCATTTAATCGCCTTTATTCTCCATGATGAGAGGAGTTTTATTGTTTTAATGCCATGATTGATTTGATTTGTAAATCCTTTTTCCTTGATTCTGATTGGGCCGTCCAAAATAATGGGTTAATGACCGCATTAAGTAGTCATAAAATGGGTCAATTAACTGCATTAAGTGGTCACCAGGGAGCTTGAAAAGTCACGGGCCGTACCGCGTCTTTTGAAATTCTTCTTGAGATTATCGCCAATGGATCTTCAAGCTAATCGATGTTGGATGACCATGCAACTTCAGACATTGATTGCTACAAGTGGACCGGTACCATCTGTCCTGTCGATTTCTCGATCGGTCGGATGGAAAGTGTACTTTCTTGGTTGGCCGGTTAGCAATTTTGAAGCTTGCGATGATGGTCACATGCTCTTGATGGTAGATCCAAGATATTGGTGAAGATCAGTTGATTTCAAGCACCAAAATTCAGATTTTCGGAAAACCATAGGGGCCAGAATTCCTGAAACACGAAAAAGCGTCGGAAAATGGCCTTTTCGGCTGAAATCCTTCGACCTAGAATTCCAGGGTCACCGGCGACCATGGGTTGGCGGCGACCATGGGCCAAGGTCGCTGGCGACTATGGGCCAGGGTTTTTCCCTTTTTTTGGTCGCTGTTTTTCAGCCGTTTCTCGATCTTTTTCGATCCTTTTCTTCTTTCGTATTTTTCTTGACATTTTCCTCATTTATTGGCTTTATTCTCCTAAAGAAACCTAACGAGAAGCCATGCAAATTGGAGCACAAAGTTTCCTATTTTTTGGAAAGGCCGAAAACTTTTGTCCCAATTTTCCATTAGTAGTCAAAACTAGGTCAAACGATGTTGGAATGACATGAAATTTGAGATGAAGCTTTCTAAGTAGTAGATAGGACCAACCATGGGCTTTTACTTGAGTTTAGAAGCCATGTGGGGTCCCGTCGCCAGTAGATTTGATTTTGCCGCGAGGGAGATGTCGTGATTTGATGCATGGTCAACCAATGTCCGATTGACCTGAAATTCGATAGGGAGCCTATTGGAGTCATTTTGAGATGATCCATTAGCTCCGATTTGGATGTCATGGTCCCCAGAAGCTCCGCCGCCTGGAGGCTTGATTTTCTTTCCGAGCGTCAAAGTCAGGTCAAACGTCGTCGGAATGACCTGAAATTTGACGTGTAGCCCTTTGGAAACAAGTTGAAGCCACCCATGTGCTCTGTTTGATGAGTGATGGCCTTGGTGGTTCTCTCTGCCGAAAGGCTTGATTTTACTACTCAAGGGTTCATGGAGGGTCAAATGTTGTCGGTTTGACTTGAAATTTGACACGGAGCCTTTAGGAGGTATTTTGGGACCATCTGTAGGCTCTGATCGAAGTTTTAATGTCTTCGACAATGTCGCCACCAGGGGCGCCTGTTCAGCTGCCGGAGGAGTGAAGTTGGGCCAAATGATGTTGGAATGGCCCGAAACTTCATGTGTACTCTTCTTTTGGTTGTTTTGAAGAATCTTGCAGTTTCTGTTTGATTTTGACAAGATTTGACGCTTGAAGTTGCATTGCCTGTTTGTGGTAGGATGTTGCTTCTTGTAACTTCTTAATGTTGAGGAGGCAAGGTGACTTTTTTTGGTATTAACACTAAGCATATGAGCATCATCTACACATTAAAAGATCAACCACCATAACAACCAAATTTATAGTGGTTCGGCCAATCATGCCTACTTCCACTCCCGGTTTCCCTACCGGATTTTCCACTATTTCAACTTGAGGTTTAGGCCCACCTCTAACCTTACAACCAGATATGCTTTTCAAAGGCTTAGCATTAACCTTTACAACCACTTATTCTTTTCTAAGGCTTAGCAACAACTGTTACAGCAAGATATTTTTATCTCAATTTTTATGCCTACTGATGCACAAGAAGATATGCAACTAAGTATATACTGATGCCTCTTAAAATACAATAATATAAAAGTGAAAATTCAATCTCAGATATATGCATGATGAATACAAAGATCTATAAAAGATGCATATGCTTGAGGCCTTCTATCTCTTTTTCAAATTGAATGTTAATAAATGATGCAAAGGTAAAAACCATAAAAGAGAGATAGAGAGGTTAAATGTACACATGTTCTGAAATGATGAACAAACTAATTTTAGAAAACTCAGCCTAGTTCTAGTTTGTTTTTTCAAAAAATAAATTTAATAACATGTGTAAATCTATTTAAATGCTGAAGTCAATTCATTAACCATGTTTAAAATCAACACATGTTAAGAAACCAACATTTGAACAAGTTAAGTGAACACTAAATCATGTCATTTAATAAAAATAAAGTTTCAAAGACAAGCATGAATTAATTTTGAGATAAAGAGAGCAAATCCATATGAAAAATCAAATGTTGAAATCATAGATTTACTCTCCTAGCCTTCTCTAGCATAGCATAGATGCCCCACCTTCTTTTGACCCTCAAAAGTCTCAGAAGTGTTGGCTCAAATCCCAAGGAATGGCTCAAATTTATAGCAAAAAGGCCTTCAACTGCTCTCTGGGTGGCTAGCCGACTTGACAGGTCTGCTAGCCAACCTCCAACCATCATGTTCTAACGGTCACTAACATTTGAAGGCGGTCGGCTAGTCTACTATTGACCTTAAGTTAGCTAGCCTACTGTTGACCTATTGGTGACCAACTAGCGGATTTTTTTTAAATGAAAATGATTTTCAATGTGGAATTTTAGGCCATGGAAGAACAAGAGTTGATTTGACTATAAAGTTGGAAATTAAGTTTCAAAATATGATGCAAAACATGTATATGCATGAATTTCAAAAATTCATTTTATAAAACTTTTGAAACTAAATTGAAATGCTTAAATCATGCATAAAACTCAAGTCTTAACAACATGATGTCAAACATGAAAACTTAATAGAAATACATGAAGATTTCAAGATTAAAAAGTATGAGTGTATGAGAGATCAAGGCATGATGAAAATAAATGCATCCAATCAAATTGGAACAAATGAAAACCCTAACAGGTAGTCGTATTTGTGCAAATACCTGATAGGCTCAAAAGTCATTGTATTTACCGATCATGCTGCCCTTAAGTGCCTTCTCACTAAGAAGGATGCTAAGGACAGGCCGATTTGATTGATTCTCTTATTGCAAGAATTTGATCTCGGAATTCGAGATAAGAAAGGATCAGAAAATGTGGTGGCAGAACATGTGTGCTAATTATTTGTAGAGCCTATTGTTGAGTCCTTGTCTATCTTAGAAACATTTCTTGATGAAAAGATTATGTCAATCTCACATGTTGCTATCCCATGGCATGCGGACATTGTGAATTACCTAGTCACTGAAAAAAGGCCAAGTTCCTGGACTAAGCAAGTAATGTTTCAATTTCTAACAAGGGTAAAATGGTATTTTTGGGATGAACCGTATTTGTTCAAGTATTGCCCCAATCAAATTATTCGACAGTGCATCCTTAACTATGACAAAGGAAAAATTATTGTATTTTGCCATGACCACACTTATGGAGGATGTTTCAGGGGAAAGAAAATCACTTGTTGGCCCACCTAATTCCGTGAATCACATGATTATTGCAAAACATGTGATCGTTGTCAACGACTAGGGAGAGTCACAAAACGGAATGAGATGCCCCAACACCCAACTCTGATCATTGAAGTTTTTGATGTGCAGGGCATTAACTTCATGGACTCTTTCCCAATGTCACATGGCTATCAGTACATTCTAATTGTGGTGGATTACGTGGCAAAATGGGTGGAGTCAATAACTTGTAAAACAAATGAGCACAAGGTGGTAGTTTAGTTTCTCAAGGAAACTGTGTTCGCTCATTTTGATATTCCCCGTGCAATCATCAATGATGGGTGAAAGCATTTCTGTAATCGGGTCTTTGCGGCCTTGATGGGGAAGTATTTCATTACTCATAAAGAGAGATTAAGACCATCCTTGAGAAGACAATCAATCCCACTAGAAAGATCGGTCTCTGCACTTAAGTGCTGCACTGTGGGCATATAGGACCACATATAAGACTCCAATTGAAATGTCCCCTTACAGATTAGTCTTTGGGAAGGCTTATCATCTCCCTATCGAGTTGAAACATGAGGCATATTGGGTTTGATCTCGATAAGGCAGGGGAGACTAGGAAACTTCATCTTGATGAGTTGGAAGAGCTCTGAAATGATGCATATGATTGAGCAAAAAAGTACAAGGACTGAATGAAGGCCATGCATGATAGGTATATTCTTAGGAAAGAATTCCACCCTAGCCAGAAAGTCCTATTGTACAATTCCAAGTTATACCTGTTCCCTGGAGAGCTGAAGTCTCGTTGGACTAGACCCTACATTGTTCATATTGTTCATCCACGTGGGGCGGTTGAGGTCCCAAATCCCAAGGATGGTAATATTTTCAAAGTCAATGGTCAAAGGTTGAAACCATTCTTGGATAATGTTGTTCCGAAGGTTGAATCTACACCTCTGGAAGATCCTGCCTACCAAGATTGATTGAGCACTGGATCTGATAGTGTATTTTTGTGTATATCATGTACAGTGGTTACCTGTTTTTGTTGTTTTTTTATTTTATCTAACTTTGGCATGATGTTGTAGTTCAAGATTTTATCATTCTCAGGTGCTTTCTACCCTCTCCCCTTCCGTTTTTTTAATTCTTCACGTTATGTATCATGTGCATCTTCATTATTTTTCAAACATCGAGGATGATGTCCATGATAGGTTGGGGGGTGGGAATGCCATTTGTTGTCATTGTTAGATGCATTTTCATTTTTTAAACATTATTTTCAGAAACTTTTTCCACTTTTCTAGGATTAAAAAAAAAAAGAGGGAAGAAAATTTTGCTCCTTAAAAGGAGAGTTTTTTGGAAAAAGAATTTTAGAATTGATAGTCTTCTGAATATTTGGGAAATAATCCAAGTTAATCTTGATTCAACACACTATTTTTGAAGATTTTCCAAAATTTGTTGACTTTGATATATTGCACTTCACAAATTTGGATTGGTGTTTTGAAAATCGGCATTGCATATGGTTGTAGTAAGTTGGGGATTTTCAAAAGCTTTTGGAAACTTCTTAAGTTGTCGAGTTAAGCCATGTTAGTTAAGCATTGCATATGGTTCACTTGGTTTGCTAAGTAAAGAAATAGAACTGGGTACGGAGTAATGGGGAACCAATGAATTCAACATAAAGCTGTGGAAAGGGCTTACCGATTCAAGGGATAATGAAAAAAGAATGAAATGAGGCTGATGGTGAGTTTATTGAAAATTCATAAAAGGCGGAGAAAGAGAGAATGGAGGATGATGACAGAATTTCCCTAATCTACCTTGCTTGTATGAGTTATGAGAACGTAACGAGTCTTCCACTCTCTCTAAGGGAAAAGATTGGGAAAAATAAAAAAAGAGGAAAAAAAGAAAGCAAAGTTTGGTTGGAAAAAATGATAGATATAAAAAGGGAAAGTTGAATGGATGAAAAGAAAAATGAATGGAGTTAGGAATAAAATGAACCCTAACATCCAATAGAGTGAAAGTCGTCATTGTAGTCTGGACAGATGAGCATGGTTTGATTTGGTGTCTTGATTAAATTCTGATTTCTTCACTAATTCTTATAACACCATTGTAAGATATGAGAATTTTTCACTATGCACTTCTAAATTTCACATAACACTCGACGTTGGCTTGATTTTGAAAAAAAAAAGATATCTTAATGAGCTATTAAATTAAACTTCGTAATTATGGGATTGGATTGAGATCGTAAATATTTAGAATGTCTCGATATTATTAGATTTCAATAAAAGATGAACTTTGTCGCGACCCCAGACCGGGACCCGGGCCCCACAACAAATCCTTCGTTGATTTCCCACAAGTTCCCACGGTGAGGATCCCAATGACATGGGACAATCTCATACGTATAATGGTTCTGGAAGCGTGTAGCAAATCACGTCAAGACAAAACATGTGATATAGAAACCACACCTACAAAATTAAAATAACCAAGTCATACATTTCAGAGATATATATATATATATATATAAACAGGACGATTCCCAATTACATCCAAGTTTAAGTTTAACAAAAGCATATTGTTAGGATACAACCCAATAATAGGCCAACAAAGGCCAATACATTCCTAAAAGAATCAAAAGGTAAATCCCTCATCAAAATAACATGCGTCTCAAAGACCCTCCCGACGTCTGGATGACGTCGTTGGGCTGCCACTCACGAGCTGGGGGTGGCACAACAGCCTCCTCCTGACAGTCCTCCTCAAGGGCAAAGACGCCTACACCTGAGCACCAAAATGACAAGGATCAAACACGACGGTTTGGCAAGAAGTCAATTTAGACAAATGCTTAAAATAATTAAATGAGGAAGAACATTACTGAAACCATTTACTACATTTAAACCAAAACAAAAATAAGATGCATTTCAAGTAAGAAAAACTAGCATGAATACTTATAATATCATAGATACATAATCCCACATTGAGCCCATCCTTTCTCTATCATATAAAATGAAAAGAGTAAGCAGAACAAGACAAAACAAAATAAAACAAGATCTCGTACCATAAAAGGTAGGCGGGTACCAGCCGCGTTACCGAAACAGAAAGTCCAAGTGTTTAAGGGCCCCCAGACGATGGATCAGACTGAAAGGGCAGTCCAAGCTCAATGGTGTTCATTTTAAGTCATGAATGCACAAAACAAGGCGAACATATACAAAACAGGTCAAAAATAAGGGAAATCACTTATCAAAATAAGGCAAAGCAAAACTGATCAGATACAGCATAAACTATAACAAAACGGGACTTAAGAAGTGATCCTCTTATTAATACTTGAAACAATTCGAAACACGACTGAAGCTTGTAAATCAAAACATGTGCAAAACAATAGTCATCGTGTCAAGACTGAGAATTTAAACAAGTTATCAAGTATATGTTAAGGCCTTCCATTTGACCTTCATGTATTTCACACTCAAATGTCGTAATGAAAACTGATTTGGTGCTCCCAAAGCTAGAAGACATTTCAAGTTCCAAATGCACAATATCAAGCTAAGAGCCCTTAAACATATTCTGGTTTTCATTCCCCAAGAAAATCCAACTAAATAGGCCAAAACTAAATTTCGGTTGGATCGCAGTCACAGTGTTGGCTAGCCGCGGAGGTGCATGTCGGCTAGCCACCGGCGGAACGTTTGTTCCCAGACAGAAATTTTGCAGCATTCTGGAAATGTAACTAAACATGCTCGGTCACCTGTCGGCTAGCCGCGGAGATACATGTCAGTTAGCCGCCCAGCTGACCGCTAACTCTCAGTCAGCTACATAATTATGTGTTTCTAACCGCAAGTTTCGGCGACCTGGCGGTTAGCCGTAGTCAAATTTTCGGCTAGCCGCCAGGGCTACCCAAAACTTTAAGCATTCTGTATTTCTAATCGAAACTGGGTTGGTTACCCACCGAGGTGACCGCTAGCTCAGGAAGGACCAAAACAGTTGCAGATTCAATCTCTCCCTGTAGACACCTCATTTTGGCACCCCTATGGACAATTTTAATACTCATATTATTGATGCCCCAATTTTGCCCCATTTGGAGAATTTTGAATAAATAAATTAATATCTTCATTATTATGCACATCTAGAAAGGTTGCATCATTATTGGCCTTTTCTTTTATGGGTCTCACCAACTTTGATGTTTCTAGTTAGATCTCACTTCCATGTTGATATGCCTTTAATAAGCTTCCTGATGATATGAGGATTTAAAGAATCCAACGATTGGATCAAGAGAGATGCCTTTTTTTTATGAATTTAATATACGTGTGCACCCCAAAAATTCAGATATTTTATAGATCTTCAAATGGACACGACCCCTATATCATCGGAACTTACTCGTTGAGAGATTTTCACTGATACTGAGATTTTAAAAATCCGACGGTCAGATCTCAAACTATGGTTTTTTTTCTTCAAAATTAATCAGGCCTGGGTCCCTAAACAAAATCAAGTCTTTTCTTGACCTCCAAATTACTCAAACCCATACACCAATATGATCTACTCATCAAGAAATTTCCAATAGTACTCAGATCTCAAAAATCCGGTAGGCAAATCAAAATCTGCGAAACATGGGTCCCAGTGATAATGGCCCAAACCAAGGCCTGAACCATCCTAACCTAAATCCAAATCCATGGCTCGAACCCCTAATCATAACCTCTAATCCAAACCCATCAGGCCCATTAAACCTTGCTTAAACCTCAACTAAATCAACCCATTGGGCCAACAAACCCAAACCTTAACCAAAACCCAAATTCACTCAAGTCTGACCCAAACCCAACTCAAACTCGAGCCTAGACCCGGCCTGGCCCATCAGCTGCATGGGGAACGGGAGTCCACGAGATCTAGACTCTCCCCTCCCCCTGAATCTCTCTTTCCTTCTATATCTCTATCTCCCTCACCCCTATCTGTATTTTCCCATAACTCATCTCAAACGTCCATCTCTAACTGCCTCATCTCTACCATCATCATCGACCGCTATCACTGCTGCCCCATAAACCCCATCTCTTCTCTCCATCTACATCCATGCGCAGACCCCTCCATCCCAGAGAATCTCTTTTCTTCTTTGCAGGAGCCATCAGCACAGGATCTCCTCCCTTAACCCCACTTCATCTCTCCCAGTTCTCGTCCTTCATCATAGCGTACCCTCCCCCTTCATCAACTTCTCCGTCGTTCTCCATTCTCAGCATAGAACTCCCTCTCGGTTCCCATCTCATTCCACTCCATCTTCCATACCTTCACAGGAAGCCTCTGGATCACCATCATCGCCTCGGCCATCTCCCACTCACAAAGAAACCCCACCGTCATCCCCATCTCCCCGTCTCTCATCTCTGCCTCTCTCTCGCCCAGAACTCACAGCAGCCCTGCACCTGCCACCCTCCACCCTCTTCACCTCCGCCAAACGACCGCAGCAGCATTGCCAAGCACGAGCAGCAGCCCACAGACGCCCACAGAGCCTTCATCTTCCTCCTTGCGCCGCCAGACCCCTCCCCTGCACCAGAACTCACAACAGCCCTGCACTTGCCACCCTCCACCCTATTCACCTCCCTACCAGACTATAACGCCCCGTCCCTTAATCTCCTATTAATATTAATTAATTGTGTGATTAGTTGGTAAGTGTGTTTAGAGTCTTAGCGAGTCGGGTTTGACGTGTGGCTCATGCGTGCGAAGGCTCGCGCGAGTCCGAGCCCGTTTGGATACCTTTTTGTTGCAGCCCGATCCGGACCAGACCCAAAACTCGACCCTAACCCAACCCAAGGCCCAACGGGGCTGTTTAGTAATTGCCACCCCCATCCCTTATTTAGGTCACAAACCAATCCCCCCCCCCTTTTCACAACGACAACAGCAGCCCCCTCATTTCTCTCTTTCTCACTCGTTCTCTTCCTCTCACTCTCCTAGCCGCCGTCGGACGACGCCACCTCCACTGCCACCACCGACCAGCACCACCGCCAAGCTCTGCTTCTCCATTCTGTTCTCCTCTCTCATCTCATCTCCCATCTCTCATCTCTCAATCGTCTCTCCCTCTTCCCAGCAGCAGCAACCCCCATCTCTCTTCTTTTTCCTATTTCTCTTCTCCCTCATCTCACCTCACTCACTGCCGCCACACTGTCCTGGAACCGCCCCGTCGTTGCCGGACCCACCTGCGTCACCAGCGAGCTTCCCCATCTCCGGCGAATCAGCCCCACTTCATCTCCCCCTGTTTTCCCCATTTTTCCTTCATTTCATTCCCTGTTTTTCTCTTTCATTCTTGTAAGACCCCGACTCGAGTGTTCTCGATTAGTACTAATTTAGTCACGTGTTAGTGCTAAGCGTGACTAGTTGATTTGACTAGGTTGGGACTAGAATGACTTTTTTATAGTTTTGGGAGATTTTAGTGCTGTTTAGTGGGGCCCTTTGAGGGTTCCCTTTTTGATAGCTTTCCTTTAATTTGGTAACTTTTCGAGATCCCGGTGACTTGTATTTCTATCCCGTTTCACTTGTTCCGTTATTCCCTACAACTTTCATGTTGATCCCGTACCCGTTCGGAACCCCGAAACCCGACTTTCCTAGCTTGAGGGCAAATCAGTCGTTTTACATTAAATCTGTACCCAAAAGTTGATATCCCCAAAACCCGCGAAACATATACTTTCTGGAAACTAGATATTTCGGTGATCGTTTTTCCCTTCTTCGTCGATTTCATCCGAGGTCCCGATAATGGTGATTTCAGCCTCCAAAGAATTTCTAGTGGTGGGACCCACACCTACTTGTATATATAGAACCCATCTTCTTCTTCTCCCTTTTTCCAGCACAACCTAAGAGAAAGCTAGGGTTTTCCCTCTTTCCCCTTTTCTTGTTACTTCTCCATCCTCAATCTCCTCCAAGCTTGCATCAATAGCTCAAATGGAAGCTATCATCTTCTTCCTCACCACTAGAGCTCTCCATTGACACCATTTTTAGAGAGAAGCCACCCATTTTAGAACCTTCTTGAAGCTCATCTTACCTTTTGACTATTTTCCTAGTAAGTTTTCCCTCCCAATCTCTTGATATTGTGTTCTCCTAGCTATAGAGAAGCTCTATTTTCTTTATTAAAGAGTTCTTCTTCTTCTTTCCTTGTTTGACCCATTATAGGGTTTTTTTTTTGGGTTTTTGTGTAGCTTGGAGTTTGGCTTGGAAGAGGAGAGTTATTGCTTGATTTCCTTGATTAGTGACCTTAAGGCAAGTGGAATGATTAGATGCTTTGAGTTTTAAATGGTTTCATGACAAACATGATTGATTTTGTATCTTCATTAATGGTTTGTTTGCTTGCATTCAATGTGTAATAAATGCCTTTGAAAATGGTTGGTTAACTCTTTATGATCTTGAAATTATGATTTATATTTCCTTGTTTTACTTCTTGTTGAAGAATTAGATGAATCCTTGTGTTGTGTCTATTCTCTTCTTGTTTGGTGATTGAATGTGAAGGAGGAAATGTTTGGGAAGTAGAGATTTATGGAGTTTTAATGGGGGTTTTCAAGTAGCATTTGATGCATGATTATTGGGGGCAAGATGACCATTTTATTGCAGGAGAAAATGTATAAGAGAATGGAGAAAGAAAGGCCATGAAGGCCATTCCCGGGCAGCTGGGATTGGCTGCCCACTCGAGTGCGCTACAGGGCGCTCGAGCCCGCAGCCAATCTGCTGCCAAACTCGGGCGCAGGAAGACTGCCCACTCGAGCGGACATATGTCCGCTCAAGCGCGCATGTCGTCCGCTCGAGCGGGCAACCTTGCCAGTCGCCTGGGTTCCTGCGTGGTTCAGGTCTGCTCGAGCGCCCTTTTGCCCGCTCGAGCGCACCCTCCCTTGGGTCTAGAGCACTTTTTAAGCTCGAAGAATGTTTTTAAAGGAATCCCTCTATACCGGGAGACCCATGAGGCAATGTTTGAAGTTCGTTTGAGAGGGAAAACCACAACACGAAGGTCCATTGAAGTTCTTTAGAAATTTTCAAGGTGTATGAGTATTCCGGAATGTCTCCAATTCCAAGAGTACCAAGTTATCTCTAAGATTGACATACGGAATGCCTATTCTCCTTAAACGAATCTTGAACCTGATATTTTGTCCGAAACCCCAAAAGTTCATTTGTTCTTCCTTGTACTCGAGATTTACACTATGTAGCTGTTTTTCCCAAAAGCATTGAAAAAGATACCTGTGCTAATCGCTAGTCCCGAAATACATGCCCGACATAATATGATAGTTGTGCCTTGAGCACCCCCGTCTTGCCCGATTATATTCTCGCACTTGATCTGTTTTACACATGTTTTGATTTATATGATTTGACCTATGAGTCGGCACCACTAAGCTTGGATAACCTTGTCGGTCTGATTCACTGATTTGGAGATCCCCCTCTTGTCCCGCCAGCTGCAATTTGGATCCCGCTACCCGATTTATTAACCATGGTCTTGTCACGATACCGCAAATTGCTACTGTCGTTCCTGATGCCCGGCTCGCTACCATGGTCATGTCCCGTATATAGTATATGTATATGTAAATATTCGTTGTACCTCCTCACTTCGGTGACTGAGGTCAACGCTTTGATATGCTTGCTCTATCACTTCGGTGATAGAGGATTTAGCTTCGTGTGGTTGCCATCTTGTTGTTTCCTGAATTCCTTGGTTACTTTACATGCTTTATTACATCATATATGTTTTTAAATGAATGTCTTTGTTATTTCTTGAAAGTTATTATTTTAAACAGGTTTATATGTTTTCCTAGGTAAATGCCTTTATTATCAAATGTTTCATATCTTTTCACCCACCTGCCAGACCGTCGTGTCTGACCCTTTGCTTTGGTACTCAGGTCCAGTTGTCGGTTATCCCGAGGAGGAGCCAGAGGAGGCGGTCGGAGAACCGCAACAGCTAGTTGAGTGACGTGCTGATGATGTTGTCTAAACATCTGATAGCCGAGATGCGTAACATATTGGGGGTGTTATAAACTATTATTTTGGTAGACATTATTTTGTTTATATATTGGCCTTTGCTGGCCTCTAATTTTGGGAAATGTAACTAATTGATCTCTTGTTTAAACTTTAACAATACTTCTGGGTTTCGCTGTAGAACATTGCTCATTCTGATATTTGTTATACAAATAAAATCAGTCTTATTATCATGGAAATGAATTATATGCTTGATTTGTCATACGCTTCCGCAAATACACCAAAATATTCATGTTGTTGTGATATCCTCACCACGGACACTGTGGGGAATCAGGCACACGGGTAATGTGTGTCCTTTTATCATTCGTGTACGTATTGACATTAAACATACTACTATTCTCGTTTATCATTATATGTTTATCATTTATTCTCACTTAGTCCCGATCCCGGATTTGGGCCCTAAACCCGTTTCGGGGTCGCGACAGACTGGTATGAGAGTGAGACATGTTTCAAGCAATTAAAAGAAACTAGAAATCCTAAGGACGTAGCGAGGATTCGTTAGATCTTTCTTTAGCTAGAATCGCGTGAGCAATGTGCGCCCCTACTCTTGATTATTATGTGCTAACAACTTGTTTTGCAGCATCATGCCACCTCGCAAGCGGCCGGTAACTGGCAATCCCACCGTAAGTAACAGTGATTATACTGGGCCGGTTGAAGAAGATGGAGTTGACAATACAATGACAAATCAATTTCAGCAGATGATGCAGGCTATGCTGGACCAGCAGCGTCAGGCAAATGAGAATCAGACCAAACTCCAAGAGCAAATGCTTAAGAAGGATGAGGATCATGCCAGAGAATTAGCAGAAATGCAGAGGCAGTTATTAGAGGGGCTACAAAGAAGGCCAGAACCGGTTCAACCTCAACCTGCAATGGTCATCAATCAAAGAGAGCATGACCCAAATGCCTTATTTGAACAGTTTAGAAAGAGAGGTCCGAAGGATTTTGTGGGGACAGAAGACCCTTTGGCTGCAGATGATTGGCTAGAGCATACAGAGAATATCTTTGAGGTCTTCAGATGTACCGGAGGTGAGAGAGTACAACTTGCAACATCACTCTTCACCAGCTTGGCAGACATTTGGTGGAAGACAGTGAGGGAGGAATACAAGACTATGGCAGACGCAGTGGCTTGGACAAACTTCAAGAGGCAATTTAGAGACAAGTACGTACCCACCCATGTCAAGAAACAGAAAGCAGTGGAGTTCCAGCAGCTTGTCCAAGGCAGTATGACAGTCTTAGAGTACCTCACCAAGTTTGAGAGGTTGTCACGGTATGCACCGGAGTTGGTGGACACCGTGGAAAAGAAGATAGCTAAGTTCTTGGAAGGACTTCACCCCATCATTGAGAGGGATGCCACCGGTGTGGTACCACCTCTCACCTTTGAAAAAGCTGTCAAGAGAGCTTACAAGTTTGAGAACTTCCACCACAAGATCCTTAAGGTCCAAGGCAAAGGACAGGGGCAACCTCAACAGCAGCACAACCAGCAAAGGAACCAACAGAACAAGAGGCAAAGACAAGATCAGAACGTGCAGCTAGTTTGTGTCCATTGTGGGAAGAACCATGAGAGTGCCCAGTGTCGCACAGTTTCGGGAGCATGCTTTAGATGTGGTTCGATGAACCATCAGATGAGAGATTGTCCAACACAGAACAGGCAGAATCAGCAGCAGCAGGGAGCACCGCGTCCAGCACCGCCACAAAATGCACTAGTGGTGCAAAATCAGGCAAGGTAACTTCAACAGTAGGAACCACCGCAACAGTATAGACCTCAGCAGCAGCAGTAGCCCCGTCAACAAGGACAACAGTAGAATCAGCGTCCCCCGCAACAGAACAGAAATGTCCCTCAAGGTAGACAACAGCAAGCTCCGATCAGGCCACAGCAATGGGGATAAGTGTATACGGTCAACAGAGCTGATGCAGAGGCAGCAGACAATGTTGTGGAAGGTACACTTCTTGTTAGTGGGATAGAAGCTAAGATATTGTTTGACCCTGGCTCCACGCATTCATTTATATCCCATGCATTTTCTAGATTGATTGATGAGTATGTTTTGACTATGACTACTCAAGTAGGAAAACACGTTGTGTGCACTATCTATTACCCTAGTTGTACATTTCAAATAGGAGAAGTCGTGTTAACCGCAGATCTTATTCTGTTGGAGATTAGCGATTTTGATGTCATCCTAGGGATGGATTGGCTGGCAGGGTACCATGCCACAATGGATTGTTTCCATAAGACCCTCACATTCAAGTTGGATGAGACACCAGCAGGGGTGTTGTTTCAGGGAGAGAGGAGAAATCCTCGTGCAGGGTTTGTCTCAGCGTTGAAAGCTGATAGACTATTGAGAAGTGAATGTGAAGCCTATTTGGCGTTTATCACGGAGGATAAACGGTCCCAAGGGGTGGAGGAGATCCCTATTATTTGGGAGTTCCCGGATGTATTTCCGGAGGAGATTCCAGAATTACCACCCATAAGAGAAATCGATTTCACCATCGAGTTGTTACCGGGGACCGCTCCGATATCTATTGAACCTTATCGTATGGCTCCGGCGGAATTGGGAGAGTTGAAGGTACAATTGCAAGAGTTGTTGGATAAAGGTTTTGTAAGACCGAGTTTTTCGCCCTAGGGAGCTCCGGTCCTGTTCGTCAAGAAGAAGGATGGCTCGATGAGAATGTGTATTGATTACCGAAGGTTGAATCAAGTGACCATCAAGAACAAATATCCACTGCCCCGGATAGATGAATTGTTCGATCAGTTACAAGGTGCCTCATACTTTTCGAAGAATGATTTGAGATCCGGTTACCATCAGCTAAGAGTAAGAGAATTAGATGTGTTGAAAACAGCTTTTCGGACAAGATATGGCCACTACGAATTCCTAGTGATGCCATTTGGATTGACTAATGCACCGGCAGTGTTCATGGCATTGATGAACAAGATATTTGCGCAGTACCTAGATCATTTTGTAGTAGTGTTCATTGATGATATTTTGGTGTACTCCAAGACCAAAGAAGAACATGAAGAGCATCTGAGGATAGCACTGTAACTTCTGAGAGAGAACCAGCTGTATGCAAAGTTTAACAAGTGCGAATTTTGGTTAGAGCAAGTAGCATTTTTGGGGTACGTTATCTCCAAGGAAGGATTCTCTGTAGACCCGCCCAAGATTGAGGCAGTAGTGAAATGGGAAAGATCGAAGAATGTGTCAAAACTCAGGAGTTTTCTTGGATTCGTAAGGTATTACCGGAGGTTTGTACAAGGATTTTCGTCGATTGCAGCACCATTGACGAAGTTGACAAGGAAGAATATACCATATGTGTGCACAGATCAGTGTGAAGCTAGTTTCCAAGAGCTGAAGAAGAGATTAACCACCGCACCAGTCCTTACTTTGCCATATAGAAGCGGCGGTTTTACCATTTTTACCGATGCTTTGAATGTTGGACTTGGTTGTGTGTTGATGTAGGAAGGAAGAGTTGTTGCATATGGGTCCCGGCAGTTGAAAGATCACGAGAAGAATTATGCAACCCATGACCTTGAGTTGGCGGCAGTCGTCTTCGTGTTGAAAATGTGGAGACATTACCTCTATGGAGAGAAGTTCGAGGTCCATTCTGACCACCGCAGCCTATAATATTTGTTTTCGCAAAAAGGAATTGAACATGAGACAGAGGAGATGGATGAAGTATATCAAGGACTACGATTTTCCAATCAAATATCACCCAGGGAAAGCGAATGTAGTTGCCGATGCTTTGAGCAGAAAATCAGTGGGATTGGCAAATCTAAGTGGTACTTGTATTTTTGAACAGTTTGAGGAGTTGAGAATAGACCTACAGCCACTGAGGGAAGGTGTTATAGTTGCCAATATGTCAGTGTCAGAGCCTTCGTTTATTCAGAAGATCAAGGATAATCAGTTGCAAGATCCAGAGTTGGCTAAGATTTCAGAACACCTAGCAGAACATCCTGATTTTCGTATCGTTGACGGAGTTCTTTATTATCGAGGTCGTTTGTGTGTGTCTAACATCGAAGAATTGAGAAATGATATCATGGCAGAAGCTCACAGTACGAAGTATTCCATGCACCCTGGCAGCACGAAGATGTATCAAAACTTGAAGGGCAGATTTTGGTGGAACAATATTAAGAGGGAGATTGCAGCGTTTGTCTCTCGATGCATGACTTGTCAACTGATAAAGGCAGAACATCAGAAGCCTCCAGGGTTACTACAGCCATTAGAGATCCCGGAATGGAAATGGGAGCACATTACCATTGATTTTATTTCGGGACTACCGAGAACTAGCAGAGGCAATGATGCAATATGGGTTATAGTGGACAGACTCACCAAGTTAGCTCATTTTATCCCCATGAAGACAGGTAAGAAGATGCACATGTTACCCCTGGCAGAGTTGTTTCGTCAATGAGATTGTTAGTAGACATGGACAACCAGTTTCCATCACATCCGATAGAGATAGCGGATTCCTCTCGAGATTTTGGAAAACCCTACATGAGTCTATGGGTACGAAGCTATAGTTCAGCACGGCTTATCACCCTCAGACAGATGGCCAGTCAGAGAGGACAATTTAGACTCCTGAGGATATGTTTCGTGCTTGTGTATTGGACTTCAAGACTCGGTGGGATGAGACTCTACTGTTGTGTGAGTTTGCTTATAACAACAGCTACCATTCAAGCATTGGAATGGCGCCTTTTGAAGCCTTGTATGGCAGGAGGTGTAGGACACTGTTTGTTGGGAAGAAGTTGGCACCCGCAGTTTCCATAGACCAACCATAGTGAGTGAGACCAGTGACAAAGTGAGACAGATTCAAGAATGTTTGAAAGTAGCTCGGAGCAGACAGAAAAGCTATGCAGACTCTCACAGAAGAGACCTACAGTTCAAAGAAGGAGATAAGGTTTTCTTGAAAGTGTCACCTACCAGAGGAACATTGAGATTTGGACAGAATGGCAAGTTGTCACGAAGATACATTGGACCGTATGACATTGTGAGTAAGATAGGTGGTGTGGCTTACCACCCGAGCTATCTGGTGTACACAACGTCTTCCATGTGTCGATGTTGAAAAAGTACGTCCCCGACCCGTCACATGTACTCAGACATGAGCCATTGGAAATCAGAGAAGATGCTACATATGTCGAGAAGCCCATTCAGATCATTGATACAAAGGAACAAGAGTTAAGGACACGTACTATTCAGTAGGTGAAAGTGCTTTGGGAGAATCATGGGCCGAAAGAGGCAACGTGGGAATTGCGAGACCAAGTGCAGAAGAAGTATCCACATCTCCTACCCGAGGTGAGTTTTATATTTCATTTGGAAGACCAAATGCCCTAAAGGGTGGAGGATGTAAGACCCCGACCGAGTGTTCTCGATTAGTACTAATTTAGTCGCGTGTTAGTGCTAAGCGTGACTAGTTGATTTGACTAGGTTGGGACTAGAATGACTTTTTTATAGTTTTGGGAGATTTTAATGCTTTGTGTTTAGTGGGGCCCTTTGAGGGTTCCCTTTTTGATATCTTTGCTTTAATTTGGTAACTTTTCGAGATCCCAGTGACTTGTATTTCTATCCCGTTTCACTTGTCCCGTTATTCCCTACAACTTTCACGTTGATCCCGTACCCGTTCGAAACCCCGAAACCCGACTTTCCTAGCATTGAGGGCAAATCAGTCATTTTACACTAAATCTGTACCCAAAAGTTGATGTCCCCAAAACCCGCGAAACATATACTTTTCGGAAACTAGATATTTCGGTGATCGTTTTTCCCTTCTTCGTCGATTTCATCCGAGGTTCCGATAATGGTGATTTCACCCTCCAAAGAATTTCTAATGGTGGGACCCACACCCACTTGTATATATAGAACCCATCTTCTTCTTCTCCTTTTTTCCAGTACAACCTAAGAGAAAGCTAGGGTTTTCCCTGTTTTCCCTTTTCTTGTTACTTCTCCAACCTCAATCTCCTCCACGCTTGCATCAATAACTCAAACGGAAGCTATCATCTTCTTCCTCGCCACTAGAGCTCTCCATTGACACCATTTTTAGAGACAAGCCACCCATTTTAGAACCTTCTTGAAGCTCATCTTTCCTTTTGAATATTTTCCTAGTAAGTTTTCCCTCCCAATCTCTTGATATTGTGTTCTCCTAGCTATAGAGAAGCTCTATTTTCTTTATTGAAGAGTTCTTCTTCTTCTTTCCTTGTTTGACCCATTATAGGGTTTGTTTTTTGGGGTTTTTGTGTAGCTTGGAGTTTGGCTTGGAAAAGGAGAGTTATTGCTTGATTTCCTTGATTAGTGACCTTAAGGCAAGTGGAATGATTAGATGCTTTGAGTTTTAAATGGTTTCATGACAAACATGATTGATTTTGTATCTTCATTAATGGTTTGTTTGCTTGCATTCAATGTGTAATAAATGCCTTTGAAAATGGTTGGTTAACTCTTTATGATCTTGAAACTATGATTTATATTTCCTTGTTCTACTTCTTGTTGAAGAATTAGATGAATCCTTGTGTTGTGTCTATTCTCTTCTTGTTTGGTGATTGAATGTGAAGGAGGAAATGTTTGGGAAGTAGAGATTTATGGAGTTTTAATGGGGGTTTTCAAGTAGCATTTGATGCATGATTATTGGGGGCAAGATGACCATTTTATTGCAGGAGAAAATGTATTAAAGAATGGAGAAAGAAAGGCCATGAAGGCCATTCCCGGGCAACTGGGATTGGCTGCCCACTCGAGCGCGCAGCCAATCTGCTGCCAAACTCGGGCGCAGGAAGACTGTCTGCTCGAGCGGACATATGTCTGCCCGAGCGCGCATGTCGTCCGCTCGAGCAGGCAACCTTGCTGGTTGCCTGGGTTCCTGCGTGGTTCAGGTCTACTCGAGCGCCCTTTTGCCCGCTCGAGCGCACCCTCCCTTGGGTCTAGAGCACTTTTTAAGCCCGAAGAATGTTTTTAAAGGAATCCCTTGATACCGGGAGACCCATGAGGCAATGTTTGAAGTTCATTTGAGAGGGAGAACCACAACACGAAGACCAATTGAAGTTCTTTAGAAATTTTCAAGGTGTATGAGTATTTCGGAATGTCTCCAATTCCAAGAGTACCAAGTTATCTCTAAGATAGACATACGGAATGCCTATTCTCCTTAAACAAATCTTGAACCTGATATTTTGTCAGAAACCCCAAAAGTTCATTTGTTCTTCCTTGTACTCGAGATCTACACTATGTAGTTGTTTTCCTAAAAGCATTGAAAAAGATACTTGTGCTAATTGCTAGTCCCGAAATACATGCCCGACATGATATGATAGTTGTACCTTGAGCACCCTCGTTCTCCCGATTATATTCTCGCACTTGATTTGTTTTACACATGTTTTGATTTATATGATTTGACCTATGAGTCGGCACCACTAAGCTTGGATAACCTTGTCGGTCTAATTCACTGACTTGGAGATCCCCCTCTTGTCCCGCCAGCTGTAGTTTGGATCTCGCAACCCGGTTTATTAACCGTGGTCTTGTCCCGATACCGCAGATTGCTACTGTGGTTCCTGATGCCCAGCTCTCTACCGTGGTCATGTCCAGTATATAATATATGTATATGTAAATATTCGTTGTACCTCCTCACTTCGGTGACTGAGGTCAACGCTTTGACATGCTTGCTCTATCACTTCGGTGATACAGGATTTAGTGTAATGCGTTAAATTCCTCGATAGGAGCTCTTTCGCTAGAAGTCTTCATACCCTCCTAGACTTCAAGCATTGCCTGAAGGTCCATCATACTCCACAAAAGGGACTGGAGTACGTCATTGACGAAAGCTGGTAAGTCTTCCAGAAGCCCGTCGTAGCCACACAACCTGTCAAGAGCGGTCCTCCCTATGATGCATAAATCTCCGTACAACCCGCATATCTTCTTGTATTTCATCACCAGCAAATCATACTTCCTACGCTTGACCTCCACAAGCTGCTGATCCATCATCTCCTCAAATTGGAACACGCAATCGTAGGTGGCAGGCATGGATGACCCATGCTTGAGATAGAACTCAATTCGTTCCTCGGAGTCATGGTAACCTATCCTTCCATCCCCTGAGGACCAATACCCGTCCCCTGGTGAATAGGGCTTGCAAGCAGGAGGACCTCCAGCACCATCAATGACGAACGAGAATATTGGAGCTCCAGCCATCGGAATAGAATGAGACCTATAAACACATATACAAGGCATTAGAAACCTTTCACCGAATCAAAAATATCCCAAAGAGGCTTAGATTGAAGGAACCCAAAGAGAAAAAAACCCACTTGGGCGCACCAAGGGCGGCGCCCAGGTCTGTCCCAAGGAACTCATCCCGAAAGGTCGGGGTTCAGCGACGGAAATTCTATCAGGCCTTCCCAAATCCGTGCTAAATACTCTTAGAAGTATTGTGGGATTATCCTAAGCTGTTTTAGGAGCCAAAAGTCCAAATTGCATACAACATCTAAACACAAATAATAAAAAAAGGGGGTAACACAATGATAACAAAGAAAACATCATAAGATCAAAAGAAGAACAATGAAAGAGTGACGAATTGAAACAGAGGATGAGGTCTAAACAAATATACATAAAAAAAAAAAACCACACACACTTGGGCGTACCAGTGGTGGCGCCCAAGTCCACTTCAGGGACTTCATCGTGAATGGGTCCGGTTCTGCCTAAAATTATCCATCACAGCCCCTGAAATCCGTGGGATAAATCACCAAGGGTACTGTTCGGTGACTTTCAGATCACTAGGGAACCAAAAACATGCCCCCTTGTCAAAGTAACTCTGAATTAAATGTTCATGTAATGCAACATCTTTATTTAAAAAAAAAACAGAGAGAGAGAGAGAGAAGAAGAAGAAGAGAAGGGAAATTAAAGATGATACAACCCAAACAAAAAAAAATCAATATGAAATTTAAAAGGAAAAAAAATCAATCACACCATGAAAAAAGAGAAAACAAAATAAGCTAGAAGATATGTTGCATGAACTAGAACCGACAAAGATGAAAGAGTGCTTACTTGGGAGCAAGAGAGAGACCAAAGACACTGGAATTCGAAATTTGGAAGAGTAGGAAGTGTGAAAAAACCCAAAGGCAGCCATTCCTTATATAGGTTAGTGTCCTAATTCGAAGAGAAGACGGAACGCCACTTGGGCGCACTTCTGGTGGCGCCCAAGTCCTCCTACCTCCAAATTTTTGTAGGAATGCCACATGGGCGCACTCCTAGTGGCGCCCAAGTCCCTTCACTTTCCAATTTCACTACACAATCAATACCTCGCATAACCGCATCGTAGAAGCCTAAGCCAAGTAGGAGAGACCACTTGGGCACACATAGGGGTGCGCCCAAAGTACCCAGAAGAACATGGGCGCCCCTCCATGTGCGCCCAACTATTTTTTTTTTAACCCGGGGAGCCGCGTGATGCACAAGTCTGAGACCATAATGACTCTTTGATGATTGATGACTAAAACAAACAAAAACAACAACAAACAATGATTAGAAAAGAGTAATAGAAGAAACTAAGCGGCGAAAACCCGCGCACCGAACATCACCCTTTCGCAGGGAAAATCATTATACACTTTAGTCCCATCACGCATACATTATGCATTGCATCCCATGTCATCTCCATCAATGAGATTAGAAGTGTTACCTTTGCAAGTTATGAAACTGAGCACTAACAAAAAAAATGCAAAATCTTTTAGTGTTTGTTCAATGCAGGTTTCCAAAGCAGAAATGAGAGCACCAAAGGTGATTCAAGCACACTATTGGAGATGAATGGCATGAACTTCAGCAAATGAACACTGAAAGAAAGCAGTAATGATCCCTATCAACGGATTTACAAGAAGCTCTTGAGGTAAGTACCCCTAAATACAAATTTTCATGATTTTACCTCACGTCTTGAAATTGAGTCGCCGTAGGCCTCCCTTAAACGCTTATGATCGGTACGGCGACCATAATACTGTGTTATCGAATTGTGGTATTTACTGACTCAAATCTTGACGTTGGAGGATGGAATCCATGTAACTCGAAACTCTCCGTGATAAGCATGAAATGATGATTGAATCTATCCCAGGTTCTCATCTAAGCTTGGGTGAAGACCAAGATCCCTAAAGAGTGACAGTTATTCCGGTGAACATCTTCTATTGGTTTAGCTTTTTTTTTCTATCCATACCTGAGTTTCAAAATAAAATCTTTTTTCAAAAAAAAAAAAAAATGCATCTCATTCTCACATGCACTTCACACCATAGCTTGAACTATGTTTATGATTGCCTTCAAGATCCCCATTATTGCTAGTTAATTTTAACTATGCCTTGAGTATTCAACTGTGGATGAAAGTTAAAAGACATTATGTATGACAAAATTGAATTGAACTCTATTACAAGAACAAATGAAACTCTAATAGTTGTTAGATTGTATGGACTCAATCCATCAGTTGATGTGATAAATTGATTAATTTCTTTATTTATCAATAAAAACATGATTTACTTTCATAAGATGAATGTTATTTTATTACTTTATACGCATGACCAAAATACATATGACATAATGGTTCATAAGTTGAACCGGGTCCCATTAGTATATTAGATGTGATACATGTGTATAGATGAGATCCACACACGGGAGATATATGTCACAAATCTTATACTTAAAATATCTTCACAACCAGTGATGAGACTGGGCATCTCATCTGATAAGGTTGCAGCACTTTGATCACTATGAGATAGTGTGATTTGTCTCGATCATCAAAATGGAAGATTCTGGATCAATGTGCTGGTACGTTGGATGTATTGAAGAACCATGAGAAGCACTTTATGGAATTTCGTCTCAATAATAAGGTATGCTCTCATAATTCCCTAGCAATAGGCTCTCAATCCTGAGACATTGATGAACTCAAGTTTCTATCTATTCATTTGCTTTGAGTCACCAATGAGTGAGGCCAATTGTAGGTCAACACCTCGGTGTCTTGGGTATGTGGTAGTAGGACTGTGGGAACATTGAATGATCAAGATGGAATCTATCTCTATTATCCCCTTGTGCCAATTAATGGATTTGTCATTAGCAAGTGCGCACCCATCTCGATTAAGAGTTAATTGGATGGTACTGATGATCATAGTGATTAATTGGGGCTCAAGGATAATAAGATGTGGAACTAAGATTGGAAGAGACAGATTTATTCCAATTGATCCATAGATATTGATAGAGGGGCCTACTTGTGGTAATTGGGAAGTTTAGGGTCTTCATTGTAATTTATTCCTAAGACTGGAGTGCAATTGCATTTATATAGTGGTGTTATTTGCAATTAACTGTGGGCCCGGATTGCACATGAGATGTGGAGTCGCGGTGTCCCAGTTGGAGTCAGCTTTCTATGGAATCCCTAGTGGTCCCCACGCAAACCCAAGTTATTAGAAAGATACTAATCCTACTTGAACTCTAAAAGGAAGGAATTAGGAAGTTACTATTTCTATTTGAAGTAGGACTTCTAATAGTGGTAATAGTATACTTACTAATTGTTGTGGAAGTAAGACTTCTATTTCAATTAAGTAAAAAGGAGACCTGGGATATTATAAAAGGGAATACACCCCTCTTGGACGTCCACAATTTTGGAGTAAAAAACGTCCAGCTTTATTGTGCAATAGTTGCCCTGCTCTCTTCTCTCTTCATCTTCTAATTCCTTAGAGTTTCGAGTTGGGTTTTCTCTTGAAGATTCCATCGATCTTCTTGAGAAGAGAGATCTAATTCGGGTCATAGCGTGGAAGGCTAAGAGGTGGTGGAGATTCTGATCTTAGTTTGTTGAAAAGTTCTACATCAACGAAAGTTATCAACTTCTCCATTAGAGCACAACCGAGCTCCTAAGGTATAATCTGCTTCGTTGCATGTTGTAGTTTTTATGGATGCTTGTTGGCTACTTGTTTCTATCTTTTTAGATAGTTTTATTTACTGTACATGATCTTGAGATTGAGGGTTATGCATCCTGAATTAGGTTTTTGGCCTTATGGGTACTTGATCCCTGTATCAAGTGGGTCAAAAGTTTTGAAAATCTATCAACGAGGCCGACCTACTTCCAACAATAGTGACTTAGCCAATCGAAAGACCAACTTTTGATTCAGACCATCAGGGCACAGTTCCCACCATCATTTTAAATTAAGCAACCGGGGCACAGTTCCCAACCAGCCACTTGGCAATACCATAGGCACCGAGGCACAGATCTTAGATTTCCAATCAAATCAGTGGGCACGTAACTACTTGTTTTTTTTCTTTTTCCCCTGAGTCAGAATTGATCCTAGAAAAGTGAACCTCACCCTTAGAAGGAGTTTGCAATTGCATACATCCGTAGGTGGCCACTCCCGGGAGCTCAAAGGCTCCCATGAGTCATGAGTGTTGTGTCTACTTTCTTTGGAGTACAACTCTCCACGTGTTGTTCTCCAAAGAGGGGAATACTGTAGACACCTCATTTGGCCCCCTATGATAGCCCTAAACACCTGTCATATATAATGGTGCCCCCATTTCACCCATAATTGAATGGTTAAGGGCATATTTAAGATTAATTAATGACGATGAAGGTGCTTGTTGAAAATTTTATGCTTAGATCGACAATCTTTAGAAATTTGTAAGAGAAAAGGCCGAATCGCGTTGAAATCTCGAGTCCAGCCCACTACTCATACAAAGAATAGGCTACAACACCATCGAAGTCCCTTCCAGACCACATAGAACACGCTCAGGTTGATCCCAAAGAGATTACACTTAGTTTACCTAAGTACGATGCGACTAGTATGATTTAAATAGCTAGAACATTTGACCCAGGGATCCCTACTATTTCCTGAACTCTAATGACTATGATATATGGACCAAAAGATTCTACATTCCAAAAGCTTTCCGTCGATATATAGAACGTCCAAATCCGATGAACGAATCAAAAGATATGGCCGTCGGAACATTACCCTCCAAACCACCACCAGGCACACACCTGGGCGCCCCTGTAGGTGCGCCCATGTGCCAAGGGTGTACTTGGGCGCCCACACAGGTGCGCCCAGGTCCCTGATTGCCCTAGGAAAGCACTTAGGCCCATATTTTACTGCATCTCGCTTTACCTTACATAGTTCCGACCAGATCTCAACCTAAAAAACAAATCGGAACCAAACCCGAGCCCATTTACCCAAGACATGACATGGGCGCACCCACAAGTCCTGGAATCAACTTGGGCGCCACCCCAGGTGCGCCCAGGTCCACAGACATGTTAAAAAAGTGCTTTGAGGTATACTTAGGCATGATTTACTCTACCCTTCGCAGTTTCCACTCGGTTTAGACCCAAAAACAATCCAGAACTGAACCCTAGACCCATTAGGCTTCAAAATTAGACATGGGTGCCCACATGGTGGCGCCCAAGTCATGGGACCCCCTTGGGCGCACCTCCATTTGCGCCCAAGGCTCTGAGAGCCCTATCTCACCTTGGTTTGCGTGAAACCCTTGGAAACTCGTGTAAGAAGTAGCCCTAACTCTTCCTCTATGTCAAAATCACTATAAAGAGACCTCACATACTACTTTTGTAGAGGAGGCTACCAAAAAAGAGAGAAAAAGTAGAGTAGAGAGAAAGAGAGATCACGAAGGAGATCTTTAGATCTAGAAGAAAGGAGAAAGAAGATTGCTTTGGTTCTTTGTAAGACCCCGACCCGAGTGACAATGATTAGTGCTAATTAAGTCGCGTGTTAGTGCTAAGTGTGCTTGATAGAATTGACTAAGTTGAATTAGTATAGTTTTTGTTATAGCTTTGGGGAATTTTAAGTATTTTTTGTTTAGTGGGGCCCTTGGGGGTTTCCCTTTTTGATAGTCTTGACTTGTACTTGGAGGTTTACTCGAGATTCCCATAATCTTTATTTTGGTCCCGTTTTACTTGTCCCGCTAATCCCTACAACTTTCATGTTGATCCCGTACCCGTCCGGAACCCCGAAACCCGATTTTCTAGCATCGAGGGTAAAACAGTCATTTTACATGAAATCTGTACCCAAATCTTGATATCCCCGAAACCCATGAAAAATATACTTTTTGGAAACTAGATATTTCGGTGATCATTTCCTCCTTCGTCGAACTCATCCGAGGTCCCGAAAGTAGTGATTTCAGCCCAAAGAGTTTCTTACTGGTGGAACCCACACCCATTGGCTTTAAATAGAGAACCTTCTTTTCATTTCCTTTTTCCAGCACAAGAGCAACAGCCTAGGGTTTCCTCTCATTTCTCTTCTCCTTGCTTCTCCACCACCAAATCACCACTAACCTTGCACTTTTGGAGGAATGGAGGTTGTCTTCTTCTTCCTCTCTTTGAGAGCTTCTTCTTGATGCCATTTGTGGAGCAACCCTCTCATCTCAAGACCTTCTTTGAGCTAGTCTCACCATTTTGAGGAACCCTCTTGTAAGTAATCCTTCCAACTCTTTTGTTATTGTGTTTTCCTAGCCTTGGAGGAGCTTCATTTCCAATATTGAAAATTTCTTCTTCATATTCCTTGTTTGACCCATTTTAGGGTTTTGTTTTGGGGGTTTTGCTTGTAGCTTGGATCTTGGCTTGGAAAGCTTGTCTAGAGCTTGGATTTTCTTGTCTAGAGACATTGAGGCAAGTGGATTGAATGGATTTTTTAGTTTTCAATGATTTCCATGATAAATATGTTGATTTATTGTCTCGTTAATTGCTTGTTTCACTTGCATTCATCATGCTATAAATGCTTTTGGAAAGGGGTTGGTTAGCTATTTAATGTCTTGAAATGTGATTTTAAAGTTTTTTTTTTATCTCTTGTCTAAGACTTGAATGAATCTATGTAGTTGTGATTTTCTCTTTTCTTTGTGATTGAATGTGGAAATGTATGGAATTGTTTGGGCGGATCTTTGGTAGAAGCTTGGAGCTTTTTAGCTCATGCTATTGCAGGAAAGTGAATGGAGAATGAGAGAAATTGATTTGGAGAAGAGAAGACCTGAATCTGAACCCATTGGAGAATTCCTGTGATTGGCGGTCAACCAGCGGTCACCAAACGGCTAGCCGTCTGGTGACTGGCGACTAACCGAAGCAGTTTCGGTTACTTTTCCAGAGAGCTGCAATCTCGCGGTCAGTTAGCGGCTAACCGCCGAATCCATCGGCGGCTAACCGCCAGCCAACCGAATTGAGGCGGTCACAATTCCAGAGAGCTGTAATCCCGCGGTCAGCCTCACGGTCAGCCAGTGGTTAACCGCCGGATCCACTGACGGCTAACCGCCATCTGACCGCTAGGTAACCGAATTTCCCTGACTTCTATGAATAAAGGGAGCTTCCACCCCATTGCTTGTGAACCTTTCTGAGAGCAATGGGCACCGCTCACCTGGGAATGTGTTCGAAGCAGAGATGAAATGTTTGTTGGGAGCCCGTACGAGAGAAAAACCACATCACAGATATTCATTTAAGTATTGAGGCTACTAAAGTCTATAAGGAACCCGGCATGTCTTCCAAACTCAAAGAGTACCAAGTCTTCCTTATTATACAGACATACGGGATCCCTATTCACTTCGGTGACTGAGGTCAACGCCTTGACATGCTTGCTCTTATCACTTCGGTGATAGAGGATTTAGCTTCTTGTGGATGCCATCTTGTTTGTTTCCCGATTTCCTTGGTTACCTTATATGTTTTATTACTGCATATGTGTTTTCAATTAAATGACTCATTTACTTCTTGAAAGTCATTGTTTGAACAGGTTTATATGTTTTCCAAGGTAAGGCTTTTATTATTGAATGTTTATATCTGTTCACCCACCTGCCAGACCGTCATGTCTGACCCTTTGCTTTGGTACTCAGTCCCATTGTCGGTTATCCCGAGGAGGAGCCAGAGGAGGCGGTCGGAGAACCGCAACAGCTAGTTGAGTGGCGTGCTGACGATGTTAATTAAACATTCGGTCGCTGAGATTCGAAACATTTTGGGGGGTGTTACTACTTGCTATTTTGGTGGATATTGTTTTATCTATATTGGCCTTTGTTGGCCTCTATTTTTGGGAATTGTAATTAAATGATATATGTTCAACTTTAACAGTACTTTGGGTTACGCTATAGAACATTGCTCATTCTGATACTTGTATTTAAAGGTAACCAGCCTTGCTATTTTGGAAATGAATTATATGCTTGATTTGCTACACGCTTCCGCAATTTAACAAAGTATTCAAGATGTTGTTGAGATATCCTCACCGTTGACACCTGTGGGAAATCACGTGCACGGGTGATGTACGTTCTTAATTAACCCGTGTACGTTTTGGCATCAAACATAACTACGATCTTTTATGTCCCTTACTTCACAAATCAGCCCCGATCCCAGATTGGCCCCTAAACCCGGTCCGAGGTCGCGACAGACTGGTATCAGAGTGAGACGTGTTTCAGGCATTTAAAAGAAACTAGAAATCCTAAAGACGTGGTGAGGATTCGTTAGATCTTTGGTTAGCTAGAATCGCATGAGCAATGTGTGACCCTGTTTTTGGATTTATATGTGCTAACAACTTGTTTTGCTGCATCATGCCACCTCGTAAGCGACCGGTAAACGGCAATCCCATCGCGAGTAACCGTGATTTTACTAAACCGATTGAAGAAGATAGAGTTGAGAATACAAGAGTTGACAATACAGTGCCAAACCAATTTCAGCAGCTGATGCAAGCTATGCTTGACCAGCAACGTCAAGCCAATGAGAATCAAACTAGACTTCAGGAACAAATGCTCAAGAAAGATGAGGATCATGCCAGAGAATTGGCAGAGATGCAAAGGTAGTTGTTAAAGGTGTTACAGAGGAGACCTGAACCTATCCCGCCTCAACCCGCAATTGTCATTAACCAGAGAGAGCATGATCCCAATGCATTGTTTGAGAGATTCAGAAAGAGGGCACCTAAGGATTTTGTTGGCTCAGAAGATCCCTTGACTGCAGATGATTGGTTAGACCATACAGAGAACATCTTTGAAGTCTTCAGATGCACAGGAGGAGAGAGAGTAAAACTGGCAACGTCTCTATTCACCGAGTTGGCTGACATCTGGTGGAAAATAGTGAGGGAAGAGTATAGGAAAATGGCTGACGCAGTTGCATGGCGAAACTTCAAGGTACAGTTTCGTGAAAAATATGTACCCACACATATCAGGAGGCAGAAGGCAGTGGAATTTCAACAGCTTGTCCAAGGCAATACGACTGTTCAAGAATAGCTCACGAAATTTGAGAGGTTGTCAAGATATGCCCCCGAATTAGTGGACACGGTGGAGAAAAAGATAACCAAGTTCCTTGAAGGACTTCACCCCATCATCGAGAGAGATGCTATGAGACTTATACCACCGGTCACTTTTGAAGAGGCAATCAAGAGAGCATACAAGTTCGAGAACTTCCACCACAAGGTCCTTAGAGTTCAAGGCGATGGGCAAGGACAGACTCCACCACAGAACCATCAACAAAGGAATCATCAGAACAAGGCAACGATAGGATCAGAATGTGCAACTAGTCTGTATCCACTGTGGCAAGAACTATGAGAGCTCCCAATGTCGTATAGTCTCAGGAGCATGCTTTAGATGTGGTTCGATGAACCATCAGATGAGGGACTGTCCAAGACAGAACAAACAGAATCAGCAGCCTCAAGGAGCACCGCGTCCAGCACCGCCACAAAATGCAATAGTTGTACAGAATCAGGCAAGGCCACTCCAGCAATAGGTACCGCAGCAACAGTATAGGCCCCAGCAACATCAGCAGCAGGCCCGTCAACAAGGACAGTAACAAAATCAGCATCCACCGCAACAGAACAGAAATATTCCTCAAGGCAGGTAGCAGCAAGCTCCAATCAGGCCACAACAACGGGGACAAGTGTATACGATTAACAGAGCTGATGCAGAGGCAGCACGCAATGTTGTAGAAGGTACACTTCTTTTTAATGGGATAGAAGCTAAGATATTGTTTGACCCTGACTCTACACATTCATTCATATCCCGTGCATTTTCTAGATTGATTGATGTGCATGGTAGAGATCTTGAGTACATTTTGACTGTGGCAACCCCAGTAGGAAAACAAGTTGTGTGTACTAGTCATTACCCTAATTGTCAAGTACGGATAGGAGAAGTTGTGTTACCCGCAGATCTTATTCTGTTGGAGATGAATGATTTTGATGTCAACCTAGGGATGGATTGGCTGGAAGGGTACCATGCCACGATGGATTGTTTCCATAAGACTCTCACATTCAAATTGGATGAGACACCAGCAGGGGTGTTGTTTCAGGGAGAGAGGAGGAATCCTCGTGCAAGGTTTGTCTCAGCCTTGAAAGCTGATAGACTTTTGAGAAGTGGATGTGAAGCCTATTTGGCGTTTATCACGGAGGATAAACAGTCCCAAGGGGTGGAGGAGATCCCTATTGTTTGGGAGTTCCCGGATGTATTTCCGGAGGAGATTCCAGGATTACCACCCATGAGAGAAATTGATTTCACCATTGAGTTGTTACTAGGGACCGCTTCGATTTCGATTGCACCATATAGAATGGCTCCGGCGGAATTGGGAGAGTTGAAAGTACAATTACAGGAGTTATTGGACAAAGGTTTCATAAGACCGAGCATTTCACCGTGGGGAGCTCCGGTTTTGTTCGTCAAGAAGAAGGATGGTTCGATGAAAATGTGTATTGATTATCGGAGGTTGAATCAAGTGACCATTAAGAACAGGTATCCATTGCCAAGGATAGATGAATTGTTTGATCTGTTACAAGGTGCTTTGTATTTTTCGAAGATTGATTTGAGATCTGGTTACCATCAGCTGAGAGTTAGAGAATCAGATGTGTTGAAAACAGCTTTCCAGACAAGATATGGCCACTACGAGTTTCTAGTGATGCCATTTGGATTGACAAATGCATCGGCAGTGTTCATGGCTTTGATGAACAAGATATTTGCTCAATATCTGGACCAGCTTGTGGTAGTGTTTATTGATGATATTTTGGTGTACTCCAAGACTAGAGAGGAGCATGAAGAGCATCTAAGGATAGCACTGCAACTTCTGAGAGAGAACCGGCTGTATGCGAAACTCAACAAGTGTGAATTCTGGCTAGAGCAAGTAGCATTTTTGGGGCACATTATCTCAAAGGAAGGATTGTCAGTAGACCCGTCCAAGATTGAAGCAGTAGTGAAGTGGGAAAGACCAAAGAATGTGTTAGAAATTATGAGTTTTCTTGGATTGGCAGGGTATTACCGGAGATTTGTACAACGATTTTCGTCGATTGCAGCACCGTTGACGAAGTTGACAAGGAAGAATGTACCCTACGTGTGGACAGATCAGTGTGAGGCTAGTTTCCAAGAGCTGAAGGAGAGATTGACCACCATACCAGTCCTTACCTTGCCATCCGGAAGCGGCGGATTTACCATTTTTACCGATGCTTCGAATGTTGGACTTGGTTGTGTGTTGATGCAGGAAGGGAGAGTTGTGGCATATGGGTCCCGGTAGTTGAAAGATCACGAGAAGAACTACGCAACCCATGACCTTGAGTTGGTAGCGGTCGTCTTCGCGGTAAAGATGTGGAGACATTACCTCTATGGAGAGCAGTTTGAGGTCCATTCTGATCACCGCAGCCTACAGTACTTGTTTTCTCAGAAGGAATTGAATATGAGGCAGAGAAGATGGATGGAGTATATCAAGGATTACGATTTTCCGATCAAGTATCACCCGGGGAAAGCGAATGTAGTTGCCGATGCTCTGAGTAGGAAATCAATGGGCATGGCGAATCTAAATGGTACTTATATTTTTGAGCAATTTGAAGAGTTGAAGATAGACCTCCAGCCACGAAGGAAGGGTGTAGTGTTGGCTAACATGTCAGTGTCAGAACCTTCGTTCATTCAGAAGATCAAGGATAGTCAATTGTAAGATCCAGAGTTGGCCAAGATTGAAGAACATATAGCAGAACGTCCTGATTTCCGTATCGTTAACGGAGTCCTTTACTATCGAGACCGTCTATGTGTGCCTAACATCAAAGATTTGCGGAATGACATCATGACAGAAGCTCACAGTACAAAGTACTCCATGAACCCGGGCAGCACAAAGATGTATCAGAATTTAAAAGCCAGATTTTGGTGGAACAACGTGAAGAGAGAGATTGCAGCGTTCGTCTCTCGCTGCATGACGTGTCAGTTGATAAAGGCAGAACATCAGAAGCCTCCAGGGTTGTTGCAGCCATTAGAGATCCCGGAATGGAAATGGGAGCACATTACCATGGACTTTATTTTGGGACTACCGAGGACTAGCAGAGGCAATGATGCCATATGGGTTATTGTGGACAGACTCACCAAGTCAGCTCACTTTATTCCCATGAAGACAGGGAAGAAGATGCACATGTTACCCCTGGCAGAGTCGTTTGTCAATGAGCTAGTCAGTAGGCATGGACAGCCAGTTTCTATTACCTCCGACAAAGACAACAGATTCATCTCGAGATTTTAGAAAACCCTACATGAGTCTATGGGTACGAAGCTACAGTTTAGCACGGCTTATCACCCTCAGACAGATGGCCAGTCAGAGAAGACAATTCAGACACTCGAGGACATGCTACGTGCTTGTGTTTTAGACTTCAAGACTCAGTGGGATGAGACTCTACCGTTGTGTGAGTTCGCTTACAACAATAGCTACCACTCGAGCATTGGGATGGCGCCTTTTAAGGCCTTGTATGGCAGAAGGTGTAGGACACCTGTATGTTGGGAAGAAGTTGGCACCCGCAGTTTCCATGGACCGACTATAGTAAGTGAGACCAGTGACAAAGTGAGACGGATTCAGGAATGTTTGAAAGTAGCCCGAAGTAGATAGCAAAGCTATGCAGATTCTCACCGAAGGGACTTACAGTTTAAAGAAGGAGATAAGGTTTTCTTGAAAGTGTCACCTACCAGAGGAACATTGAGATTTGGGCAGAAGGGCAAGTTGTCACGGAGATACATTGGACCGTATGACATTGTGAGCAAGAATGGTGATGTGGCTTATAGATTAGCCATACCACCCGAGCTATCCGGTGTACACAACATCTTCCATGTGTCGATGTTGAAGAAGTACGTCCCCGATTCTTCGCATGTACTTTGGCATAAACCGTTGGAAATCAGAGAAGATGCTACCTATGTGGAGAAACCCGTTCAGATCATAATAGATACAAAAGAACAAGAGTTGAGGACAAGGACTATTCAGTGGGTGAAGGTACTTTGGGAGAATCATAGGATAGAAGAGGCAACGTGGGAATTACGAGATCAAGTGCAGAAGAAGTATCAACAACTCCTACCCGAGGTGAGTTTTGTGTTTCATTTGGAGGACCAAATGCCCTAAGGGGTGGAGGATGTAAGACCCCGACCCGAGTGGCCACGATTAGTGCTAATTAAGTCGTGTGTTAGTGCTAAGCGTGCTTGATAGAATTGACTAAGTTGGATTAGTATAGTTTTTGTTTTAGATTTGGGGAATTTTAAGTAGCTTTTGTTTAGTGGGGCCCTTGGGGGTTTCCCTTTTTATAGTCTTGACTTGTACTTGGAGGTTTACTCGAGATTCCCATAAGCTTTATCTTGGTCCCGTTTTACTTACCTCGCTAATCCCTACAACTTTCATGTGGATCATGTACCCGTCCGGAACCCCAAAACCCGATTTTCTAGCATCGAGGGTAAAACAATCATTTTACATGAAATCTATGCTCAAAACTTGTTATCCCCGAAACCCATGAAAAATATACTTTTTGGAAACTAGATATTTCGGTGATCATTTCCTCCTTCGTCGAACTCATCCGAGGTCCTGAAAGTAGTGATTTCAGCCCAAAGAGTTTCTTAGTGGTGGAGCCCACACCCATTGGCTTTAAATAGAGAACCCTTCTCTTCATTTCCTTTTTCCAGCACAAGAGCAACAGCCTAGGGTTTCCTCTCATTTCTCTTCTCCTTGCTTCTCCACCACCAAATCACCACTAACCTTGCACTTTTGGAGGAATGGAGGTTGTCTTCTTCTTTCTCTCTTTGAGAGCTTCTTCTTGATGCCATTTGTGGAGCAACCCTCTCATCTCAAGACCTTCTTTGAGCTAGTCTCACCATTTTGAGGAACCCTCTTGTAAGTAATCCTTCCAACTCTTTTGTTATTGTGTTTTCCTAGCCTTGGAGGAGCTTCAATTCCATTATTGAAGCTTTCTTCTTCCTATTCCTTGTTTGACCCATTTTAGGGTTTTGTTTTGGGGGTTTTGCTTGTAGCTTGGATCTTGGCTTGGAAAGCTTGTCTAGAGCTTGGATTTTCTTGTCTAGAGACATTGAGGCAAGTGGATTGAATGGATTTTTTAGTTTTCAATGATTTCCATGATAAATATGTTGATTTATTGTCTCGATAATGGCTTGTTTCACTTGCATTCATCATGCTATAAATGCTTTTGGAAAGGGGTTGGTTAGCTATTTAATGTCTTGAAATGTGATTTTAAAGTTTTTGATTTATCTCTTGTCTAACACTTGAATGAATCTATGTAGTTGTGATTTTCTCTTTTCTTTGTGATTGAATGTGGAAATGTATGGAATTGTTTGGGCGGATCTTTGGTAGAAGCTTGGAGCTTTTTAGCTCATGCTATTTCAGGAAAGTGCATGGAGAATGAGAGAAATTGATTTGGAGAAAAGAAGACCTGAATTTGAACCCAGTGAAGAATTCCCGTGACTGGCGGTCAGCCAGCGGTCACCAAGCGGCTAGCTATCTGGTGACTGGCAGCTAACCGAAGCAGTTTCGGTTACCTTTCCAGAGAGCTGCAATCTCGCGATCAGCTCCGCGGTCAGTTAGCGGCTAACCGCCGAATCCATCGGCGGCTAACCGCCAGCCAACCGAATTGAGGCGGTCACAATTCCAGAGAGCTGTAATCCCGCAGTCAGCCTCACGGTCAGCCAGTGGTTAACCGCCGGATCCACTGACGGCTAACCGCCATCTGACCGCTAGGTAACCGAATTTCCCTGACTTCTATGAATAAAGGGAGCTTCCACCCCATTGCTTGTGAACCTTTCTGAGAGCAATGGGCACCGCTCACCTGGGAATGTGTTCGAAGCAGAGATGAAATGTTTGTTGGGAGCCCGTACGAGAGAAAAACCACATCACAGAGATTCATTTAAGTATTGAGGCTACTAAAGTCTATAAGGAACCCGGCATGTCTTCCAAACTCAAAGAGTACCAAGTCTTCCTTATTATACAGACATACGGGATCCCTATTCACCTTGAATGAGTTTTAAACCCCGATACTGTCCCGATATTTCGAAAGTTTGTTTCACCTTTTTATTCCCAAAATTTATGAGTTATGATTTATCAATCCCTAATGTCTTGGAAGTGTACTTGAACTGTTTTACTAGCCTTGACAGGCATGCCCGACATGATATGACAGTTGTGCCTTTGAGCACCCCCGTCTCGCCCAGTTACATTCTTGCTCTTGATTTGTTTTACACGTGACTTGATTTATATGATTTGACCTATCAGTCCGCACCACTAAGGTTGAATAACCTTGTCAGTCTGATCCACTGACTTGGAGATTCCCCACTTGTCCCGCCAGCTACAGTTTGGATCCCGCTACCCGGTTTATTAACCGTGGTCTTGTCCCGATACCGCAGATTGCTACTGTGGTTCCTGATGCCCGGCTCGCTACCGTGGTCATGTCCCGTATATAGTATATGTATATGTAAATTTCGTTGTTCCTCCTCACTTCGGTGACTGAGGTCAACGCCCTGACATGCTTGCTCTTATCACTTCGGTGATAGAGGATTTAGCTTCTTGTGGATGCCATCTTGTTTGTTTCCCGATTTCCTTGGTTACCTTATATGTTTTATTACTGCATATGTGTTTTCAATTAAATGACTCATTTACTTCTTGAAAGTCATTGTTTGAACAGGTTTATATGTTTTCCAAGGTAAGGCTTTTATTATTGAATGTTTATATCTGTTCACCCACCTGCCAGACCGTCATGTCTGACCCTTTGCTTTGGTACTCAGTCCCATTGTCGGTTATCCCGAGGAGGAGCCAGAGGAGGCGGTCGGAGAACCGCAACAGCTAGTTGAGTGGCGTGCCGACGATGTTAATTAAACATTCGGTCGCTGAGATTCGAAACATTTTGGGGGGTGTTACTACTTGCTATTTTGGTGGATATTGTTTTATCTATATTGGCCTTTGTTGGCCTCTATTTTTGGGAATTGTAATTAAATGATATATGTTCAACTTTAACAGTACTTTGGGTTACGCTATAGAACATTGCTCATTCTGATACTTGTATTTAAAGGTAACCAGCCTTGCTATTTTGGAAATGAATTATATGCTTGATTTGCTACACGCTTCCGCAATTTAACAAAGTATTCATGATGTTGTTGAGATATCCTCACCGTTGACACCTGTGGGAAATCACGTGCACGGGTGATGTACGTTCTTAATTAACCCGTGTACGTTTTGGCATCAAACATAACTACGATCTTTTATGTCCCTTACTTCACAAATCAGCCCCGATCCCAGATTGGCCCCTAAACCCGGTCTGGGGTCGCGACATTCTCCAAGATCAGCAATGGAGAAAGCCTCCCAAAGCCATGGACTTGCACAAGAACTTCAACTTAGGACTTGAAGAACATGATTCGAACCAGTATTTGTAGATTTCTTTTGTTTATTTGCATTACACCATCATTATTGTTTAGAAACATGCTTAGGATCATGCACACATTGTAGATCTGCATTAATAGTAGTATTTCATAGTAGATCTGATACTTAGTATTCGTTCATGATTAAAAACATGCTTAGGATCATCCGTAGTTTGTAGATCTGCATTATTTTCATCATCATGAACTCGTGATCGGAGTAGATTTTGCATCCATATTGTTTTGTTGGGAAAAATCCGAATTTGAGAAAGAAAAGTGCAATAGACTACTTGGGCACCACTGTGGGTGCGCCCAAGTCCAAGGGCAAGGTTTCAGCCCCGGTTTTCGCTTTTCATGCACTTCATTTCTCAGATCCGAATTCATTCTCAAACAAGTTGATATTAGGACCCTCGGGCCTGTGACCTTGTGTTCAAAATCACGTGAAAAACATTGGAAAAAGAAACAAAAGAGAAAGAAAACACAGAAAAGCACTTGGGCGCACCTGGAGTCCAAAGGTAGGGTTTTGACCCCGATCTCCCATTTCGCGTGCATTTTGCTTCGTAAATCCGGGTTTGTCCTCATATAAGTTGATATCAAGGCATTCGGATTTGTTTAGAGTATTGAAAGAACCAAAAAGGGACCGAGCATATCATTGAAAAGAGAAAAAAAAGTATAGGAAGGTACTTGGGAGCAACCGTGGGTGCACCCAAGTCCAAAAGTAGGCTTTTCGTCCCGATTTTCTGCTTCATGTGCATTTTGCTTCTTGAATTTGAGTCAATCCTCATATAAGTTGATATCAAGGCGTTCGGATTTGTTAAAAGTATTGAAAGAGTCGAAAAGGGACCAAGCATATCATTGAAAAGAGAAAAAAGGTACAGGAAGGTACTTGGGAGCAACCGCAGGTGCGCCCAAGTCCCTGCAAAGGGGTTCACCCCCGAATCTTAGTGCTCACATTATTATTTTCAAATCCGGAAGCTTGGTCACTAATAATTCATAGTAGTACCTTGCACTTAGTCTCGAATTGTTAGAAATCATACTGGGATATCGCCAGAAGCCCGAAATACACCAAGTCCCGCAGAGGGAACACTTGGGCACCACTGTGTGTGCGCCCAAGTCCTATAGGAGCACTTGGGCGCCCATGTGTGTGCGCCCAAGTCCCCAGTTTGACTTTCGGCCCGTATTTTCATCATTTTGCATTGCGTTTAACTTGCTATTAGATCTCTGTGATAGTTTTAATTGATTGCTCAACTTCCGAACTTCAAAAGTTTGGATTATCACACTTAGGTTAAGTAGCGTTTATATTGCATAAAATACCAAAAAAAAATCATAAAATCATAAAATTCTTCCCTTCTTATCTTGCTCTTTGGTAACTAGAGAAGAGAACAAAAAAAATTAAAAGAAATAGAAAAGTACATAAAAGGAAAAGAATAAAGATTAAGTAGAAGACCCTAGATTGTTCTTTAGGATAGCTCGCATTGTTTTTTGCATAAAAACCAAACACCAAAAAAATCACAAAATCATAAAACACTTCTCCTCTCATCTTGCTCTCTAGTAATTAGAGAAGAAAAAAAAAGAAATTAAAAGAAATAGTAGAATTATAGAGTTAGACATTAAATAGGTGATCCTAGGTTATTCCATTAACACTTAAGTAAATTAATAAACTTAATCAACCCTTATCTAAACACTCAATTAATTCGAAGCAATTAATTAAAACACTCAATTAAAATCCATAGACTTAATTAATTAATTAATTAAATCCCTAAAACTGATTAACAACTCCAAATGAAACCCCTAATTAAATAAAACTTTAATCAACAAGTCCCAATTAAAACCCCGATTAACAAACCTAATCAATAAGCTTTAATTTATTAAGACCCTAATCAATGAAATCCAATTAACAATTCTAAATTCAAGCCTTAATCAAACTTTAATCGAACCTTGATAACCAACTCCTAATTTAAACCCTCATTAACACGATATACCTATCAAATCCCGAAAATAAAAACATCTCCTGACAAAACCGAATACTTGAAATTAACTTAAAGACACCCTACGAGATAACAAACTACTAGACCGACACTTGGGAGCAACCACAAGTGCACCCAAGTCATCCCAGACACTTAGGAGCAACCACAAGTGTGCCCAAGTTATCCCAAACACTTAGGAGCAACCACAAGTGCACCCAAGTTATCCCAGACACTTAGGAGCAACCACAGGTGCGCCCAAGTCATCCCAGACAGTTAGGAGCAACCACAGGTGCGCCCAAGTCATCCCAGACACTTAGGAGCAACCATAGATGCACCCAAGTCATATTTAGTTCGGGAATCACCAAATCCCTATTAATTTCAAACTTTGACCCAAATCAACACAATAGAACACCCTTACGATTTGCAACAACTGGAGCCAGAAGCCTAGGTTAACTTAAAACATCGGACCGACTTAAGCTACAAAAACATCCACATAAGCACCAATCTCCTAACACTCAGCCTCCCCTAATCACTAAGAAATCTAATTAATTGAAACCTAACTTAATTTTAATCAATCCAACACAATAAAAACACAATTAATTTAAAGAACATCAAACGATAAACATTCAACCTCAAATCAACCAAAAAAAAAAAAGAAACACGCAAACCGAACACCTGGGAGCAACCACAGTTGCGCCCAAGTCACCTTGGAAACATAGGAGCCCGTACAGGTGCGCCCAAGTCCATTTCCATTCCTTGGGACCACCGAATCCCCATTCACTTCCAATCTCGATCTAGATCATTACCTCAGAACTATCACAGAAACAATAACAACCTTTAAATCAAAACCTTGATCAACTTAGACCCGTCCGGAACTTCAAATCAAGCCAAAGTGACGAAAGAATTTCAAATTCCAACTTGGGCGCCACTAATGGTGCCCCCAAGTGCACAGAAACACCTAGGCGCACTCACAAATGTGCCCAAGTCCCCTGTTGTACTAAGTTGTGAACTCTAGCTCCGTTTCGAATCCTGGACTTAAGACTATTAAAATTAATTGACCCAAAACATAAGACAACATCAGAATAGAAGCTTACATTAATTAAAATCCCACGAAACTCCAAAATCAAGCCAACACCATCACAACCAATCGAACCACTGTGGTGGCCCAAGTCACCAAGAGGACCTAGGCGCCACCACGGGTGAGCCCAAGTCCTCCGTACCCCATTTTGCTGGTTTCGACACCTTTTAATCATTTAAAGTGAGACCCGAAGCTCCAGAACCTTTAGCACACTAAAACAGAACCTTAAAACACCCTTAACTCATCCCTAAATAAATCTTAATCAAACCACAACTTGAACTAAACCAAATCAAATTAATAAGTTGTTTAGGTATAGAAGCTATCAAACTTAGACAATTTACACCCTAGCATTGGATCGGATTTCTCCATTAGATTGATTAGAGCATTAGGCTTCGTCCCATCACTTTTCCTGTTCCGTTAGGGGACCGGGAGAGCTAATGTGAGCGGTCTAGAACCTTAAGTTAGGGATAATCCGATGATCAGTTATAAAGCATTAATCATGTAAATCCGAGTAAAATCCCTTAGTTAGGCCCTTTTAGCCACCAATATAAAAAATCCATAAAAACTATAAAGCCAACAAAATAAACCCAAAAAGATTTTTTCATTTATTTCTTCCTCCACCTCAGGTGCCAGATATTTAATTGAACTTAATGATAAAAGGGAATGAAGAACTGATTTCTAAAATTAAATAAATGAGAATGACGAGATGAGATGAGTGATTTTGCACACACTTTTTAAAACAATCACAGCCCGTCGGCCCCTTTAAAACAATCACGGCCCATCGGCCTTCCTAAAACAAATACCGGCCCATCGGCCACCTCCAATTAACTTCGGCCCATCGGCCCTTCATTTTTATCAATCGTGTATCGCACACGAAAAACACAGAAACCACAAGTCAAAATCTCATTTTCATCATTGTTTTGGTTTGCAAAGTCAGCCTATAAACCTTATTTTGCCAAAGGATTTAAAGGGGGTACCCGGGAACGGGGCCGATCCTCTTCTTAAATATTTGGCACCTCCACCCTTTTTATTTTCTTTATTTTAATTATTTTATTTTACTTGGATACACTATGATTCTGCTATGTGAGAATTAACTTTTATTTGGACTTTAACTTGTAACCCTGAATTGACCCTATATTAAAGAGACCCAAAGAGACCAAAATTAATGTTACAAGACAACCGTCGTGTGTTGCCGGCAACACATTAGTCGAGAGGAAGAACCCACTCATTTATTTTCTCCCATTTTTCTTCGGCTTTCGTCGAAGAATGGTGTTACTCCGTTACCGTAGCTGGCGATCATGATCCGTCGATTTTGAGGGTAGTCGGAATCCTCATTTTCGATGTAAATTTTAAATAGCACATGTATAGATGAATGGAGATTTTTCTAAGCCCATGGGGGGCGCGGGGGGGTCGAAATCCACATCCGACACCAATGATCCCCGATATTGTCCATACCACCAGATGATCTCGCATCCTCTCAATCAATGCTTCGTTGTAAGAGAGAAGATCAACAAGATGTGGAAAAACGGAGTCATTAACTTTGATAAAAACTACGGCTCCGCCTCCTTCAACATGGTGTCATGTGGGCAAACTTCAAATTCACCGAGGGAGAAGATCACTACTTCATTCAAGGTGATAAAAATTCTCAAGAGTCCCAAGAGTTGGTTCCCTATCCAACACCAGATGGACAACCCATATGGGTGCATCCTGATCTCCTAGAAGATGAAAATTGGGATATCGTCAAAACAAAGCCGACCGCTCAGCAGCGAAGGCAAGCCAAAAGACAACTCCGCAAGCTCAAATAGCAGCAGAAGTCTCAACCAAAACAAGAAGTCCTTGAAAAGGCAGAAACCTCTTCCAGTGCTTCACTAGGGGCGACGGAAGAATCCCTTCCCAAAGCTTCAAAGGCGGTAAGAAAATTCATCCTTGGTGATTTAATGCCACCTCAATACAAAAATGAAACTACGCAGGGGGCATCATACTCTTGCAACTCGTTAATTGGATTCTCCATGGATGGATACGAGTCCAGTGATACTGCCACTGATATCGATGAGTGGGAAGAATCCCTTAAAATAGGAGAATACCTCTCCGATGAGGAATGGATTCCCGAGTCTCATCTTATGCCAGTAATCTGGTACAATCCATTACAGCCACAAGGATCCTGGTCCAATGATGAAGAAGACCAAGAGGCTGAAAATGCTGTTGACCTGGCACCAGCAGATGCTTCAGTGGAACCCAATCTTGATGAACCACAAGGAGCAAATGACGAAGAAAATTTGGCTCCTATACCTGATCTTGAAGAATATGCAAGAATCCGGCAACGTCTTTTCATAGAGCAGGAGCAGGATCGCATCAACAATCTTCATCATGATCCAGAACCAGAAGTCCCTGAAAATCAATGGGAACTTTCTCCTTCAACTCCTGAAAATGGAGAAAACTGTTAGATCGATGATCCTCTTACATCCGAGGATGAGTCTGATTCCCAACAGTCTACACTTGGGGCATCTCCTATTGGAATAACCTGCAATGCGATAGCTCAGGATGATAGTGCCCCTGAAGCTTCCGAAGATACGTACTCCCCAACTGGTAGTAGATCTTCCGGAGCTACATCTTCTCAGGTGACTTCCATTGAGATAGCATCTTTTCAGCCTTCGTCTCCTGAAACTGTGACATCGGAACTCAAGCCTCTTCCGATTGATCATCCTAAAGAAGCTCCTGCCAATGAAATCTTCTTCAATGAAACCCCGGTCGGTTGGTCCCAGATACCCGATCTCATAGACAATGTCTGGACAAATAAATTACTCAACAAAGAAGAAAAGTTGCCGGATGTTGTTCAGGACTTGTTCCCAAAAAATGCTCCGTGCAACACAATCACTGAGGACGGCAATGCTGCTACAGAGACGCCTTCAGCAAATGACAAAGATCAACCCCTTGATCCCGAGAGTGATCTTCCAAAAGACGACCATTCTCTAGAAGCTCTTGAAGTTGGTAGAGGTACCCGCTCTAGCCGGGATTACCACAAAAATTACAACCAACCTTCTTCTTCTTATGTAAATCCTTCGGGAAAGCAAGTTGTAAATGCCCCAAGTGGCAACAATAATGAAAATGTAGGCCCGAAGGAGGCTTTCAAGTATGACTTGATTGAGCACTTCAAACACATACCTGCACGTCTGCACATCCTTGACTTATTACGAATGTCTCCACAAACTCATGATAATCTCATTTCAGAATTGCAAAGGCTGAATGCGAATGTCGACAAACATGCCCCACAAGTCCTACAAATTGAAATGGACTATAGGGTCAAAAAATCAAGTACTTCCTCAAAAGGAGAAGAGAAGAAAGCTGAGGGATCAAGCATTGAATGCCTCTCAATTCAAAAAGCAGTGAGTGCAACAATCGCCTTGGATAAGGATGATCTCCTACTAAGCGAGACAAAGCATAACCGACCCTTGTACTTCATGGGGTACGTCATAGAGATGCCAGTACACAAAGTCCAGATCGACCTGGGTTCTGCACTCAACCTCATCTCCACTTCGGCACTCGAAGAGCTGGGCATCCCACCTAGCAAGCTGAGTCACACGTCTGTATCCATCTTCAGGTATGACGGGAGAGGTCAAAGACCTATCGGCAAAATCAGGTTCAAATTGCAAATTGGTGATCTATTTTCTGAAGTCACTGTATATGCAATAAAGACCCCTTCATGCTACAATATCCTTCTTGGACGCCCCTGGATACATGAGAATGGAGTCGTCCCTTCAACTCTACATCAATGCATCAAGTTCGTTGGCAATGACAGCTTGATACATCGAGTGTTTGTAGACAAAAAACCCTTCAAAGGCAAGGATGTCCATTTTACTGATGCTCAAATGTATAAAGATGGAAAAGAAGAACAGGAGGAAGAAGCAGCATACTTTGCCGATAATCTCTAGAAAGATAAGGGCAAGGCTCCTCAGCAATCATCGGAAGTAAATAAACCTTCCACCAAATTCGAAGTAAGCAGTCAAACTCCCTTCATGGTCTCTCTCGAGACATCAAAACCTTTGGTAATCGCCACCAAAGTAAAGAAGACAAAACAAAAGGCTGGGGGCAAGTTCACTGTCTCATTTGTGTCTATTATGCACGACACAGACTCGGACTCAGAGCCAGAAGACAACACAGTGTCAAGCCAAGCTGATACTCAGCGAGATCAGCCTGCTCTCACTCCATTGGAGACACCTGCTGACATAGAAGATCCTACGTCTGCTTCCTTTGTTATTCCAGTAACTTCGCCAAAAGAAAAAAAAATCTTCTTCCACAGATCGGGAGTCTCTCCACTAAATCCTCTGCTTGAACCTTTCCAAAATGAAGGTATGCCTCAATTATCCCTATATAGTCCAATGGTACAAGCTATCATGAAGAAAATGGGCTACGACGCTCAGAATCCGACTGATTTGGAAGGTGGCCATGGTATTCTCACACCACTGGAACCCACCCTGACCAAAAGTCAACCGGAAGATTGCAAACCCCACCGTCATAAAGGCAAGTCTTCATACGGGTCGGGGTATGATGCTACCACTCCCATGAGACAGTTGATACAAAGGATGTAAAGTCGTTTTGCCGACCAAGCCTCAACATCTTATGTCCATGAAGACATTGATCTCCCTGGATATCTCTTTGAGGAGTCACCCGTCAAGGATCTAGGAAGCTCCTCCAATTCGTATGATTTCTCTAATGATGGAGAGGAATTGTCCGATGACATAGACGCGCGGTTCTCTGACCCAGAAGAATCATTGTCTCAAAAAGAAGTACCTTACTTCAACCCAGTTCCAACAGGTGATTGGGATCATCTCATTGAAAGTCTTGAGAAAAGTGCTGATCAAGAAGACCCATGGACAGAAATAGAGCCTCGGTCTGTAAATGCCTTCAGAACTTTAGAAGGTCTTGTCGAGTTGGAAGCCTCCGAAAATATTGTGGAGGAACCACCTTCAAACCTTCCGACAGAAGATCCTATTCAGAAGATAGACTTGGGAACACCTGATAACCCACGTCCTGTATTCATAAGCAAGAATATAAAGGATGATGAGTTACCCGAGTACATCTCTTTTCTTTGAGAATTCATTGATTGTTTTGCATGGTCTTATGCTGAAATGCCTGGCTTAGACCCCAGAATAGCAGTCCACAAGCTCAACTTGCAAAAAGAAATCAAGCCTGTCAAACAAGGCCAAAGAAAATTCCGTCCTGACGTGATGGACAAAATTGAACAAGAAGTTCAGAAACTCAAAAACGTTGCGTTGGCTTCATTCGCGAGGAACAGCATCCTGAATGGTTGGCCAACATCGTCCCCATGACAAAGAAAAATGAGCAGATAAGGGTTTGTATCGACTACAGGGACCTGAATAATGCATGCCCTAAAGATGAATTCTCGCTCCCCATACCAAAGGTGATGATTGACAACACCTGTGGGTTTAAGCGAATGACATTCATGGATGGATTCTCTGGCTACAATCAGATAAAGATGCATCCTAAAAATGAAAGACATACATCATTTTGGACTCCATTTGGCGTGTATTGCTACACTGTCATGCCATTTGGTCTGAAAAATGCAAGTGCAACATATCAGAGGGCTATGATGAAAATATTTCAAGATATGCAGCACAAAACGGTCGAATGCTATGTTGACGACCTCGCCATCAAAAGCAGAAGAAAAGAAGACCATCTCGACGATCTTCGAGAAGTCTTCCTCCAACTTCGCAAACATAAATTGCAGATGAATCCATTAAAATGCTTCTTCGTTGTCACATCGGGTAAGTTTCTCGAATTCATAGTTCAAAAAGCTGGAATAGAACTTGACCCCACTAAAGTCAAGGCTATCCTAGAAATGCCATCTCCAAGGACCCTAAGAGAATTAAAAGGGCTTCAAGGAAGATTGGCATACATCCGACGGTTCATCTCCAATCTATCAGGGAAATGCCGTCCATTCTCTCGCTTCATGAAGAAAGGTGTGGACTTTGTTTGGGATGCTGAATGTGAAACCGCATTTCAAGACATCAAAACATACCTCACCAAACCTCCAGTGTTGGCTGCCCCCACAACTGGAAAACCATTCATCTTGTGCACAAGAGCTCTCGGCCACTCTTTGGGTGCTCTACTAGCACAAGAAAACAACGACAGAAAAAAAGCTGCTTTATATTACCTTAGCTGCATGTTGGTAGGTGCAGAGCATCGCTACTCCCCAGTCCAAAAAGAATGCCTTGCAGTGATGTTTGTAGTACAAAAGCTACGTCACTACTTGCTGTCCAACACAGTCTACTTGGTTTTGAGCATCAACCTCTTAAAGGCCCTTGTCACAAAAGCAGGTTCTCTCAATGCCTGACTGGCGAAATGGTCCATCCTTCATCAAATTTGATATTAGGTATGTACCACAAAAAGCAATCAAAGGCCAAGCTCTAGCAGACTTTCTCGCAGAGTACCCATTGCCTAAAGATTCTCCACTCAGGGATGATCTCCCAGACGAATTTGTCTACAATGTGGAAACTTCCTTATCAAATGCCTCCTGGGACATGTACTTTGACGGCGTAACCAGGACAAATGAAAAAGAAAAGCAGATATCGAGAATTGGCATCCTCTTTGTCAGCCTTGACAAATACATGATTCCACACGCTTTCTCGCTACTGGAACCATGTTCAAACAATGCAGCTGAGTATCAAGCCCTGATTATAGGATTGGAACTCGTCCTCGAATCCGGCATCACCATACTGGAGGCTTTTGGGGACTCTCAACTGATCGTCAACCAGATGAATCAGAAATTTGTAGTTAGGAAACCCAATTTGCTACCTTACTACAACAAGGCGCAATTGCTTCAACAAAAGTTCAACATCTATCACATCACCCACATCCTCAGAGGTGAAAACATCTGCACAGATGCCCTGGCCGGACTTGCCGCATCTATGGCAATCCAAGAAGGGGAAAACATGCAAATCACAGTGTGTCAAAGAAAGATTCTCCCTCCTCTCAACACACACCAAGCAGTTGCTGAATGCCACCAAGTGGTTGGAAGTCGAATGTCCATCTTCAAACCTCTGATGGATGAAAAAGTTCAACATCTGTCACATCACCCACATCCTCAGAGGTGAAAACATCCGCACAGATGCCCTGGCCGGACTTGCCGCATCTATGGCAATCCAAGAAGGGGAAAACATGCAAATCACAGTGTGTCAAAGAAAGATTCTCCCTCCTCTCAACACACACCAAGCAGTTGCTGAATGCCACCAAGTGGTTGGAAGTCGGATGTCCATCTTCAAACCTCTGATCGGTGACTGGAGGGATCCGTTCATTGATTACATCATGTTCGGAGTCCTACCTGAAGATCCAAAAGAGCGGGTAAGCATTCAAAGACGAGCCCCGAGCTTTTATTTGGATATTCCTTCAAAAGCACTTTACAGAAAATCCTTCAACGGAGTACTTCTACGCTACTTGTCACAACAAGAGACTGAAAAAACTCTCAAAGAAGTGCATGCTAGTCTTTGTGGAGCCCATCAAGCTGGTCCTAAGCTCTGCAATCAGATAAAAAGGCTAGGTTATTATTGGCCTACCATGGTAGCTGACGCAATGCGATTTGCTAAGCGCTGCGAAAATGCCAAATTCATGGAGATTATGTCCACATGCCTCCGGAATGGCTACATCCAACAACAATCTCATGGCTTTTCGAAGCCTGGGGTATGGACATCATAGGTCCTATCTCTGCCCCATCAAGTAAAGGTCATGCTTCATCTTCGCCGCTATGGATTGTTTCTCCAAGTGGTCAGAAGCATTTGCGGTCAGCGAAATGAAGACCTCATCAATCTTTCAGTTCTTGCACACCAACATTATTTGTCGTTTCGGTATACCTAAAAGATTTGCCCATGATAACGGACCACAATTCTGGGATCACAAATTCTACAGGTTATGCGACAAATACAAATTCCAAAGTTGTCCTTCGACTCCATATAATCCAGCTGCGAACGGACTAGTAGAAGCCCTCATCAAGACACTCTACAAAATTCCCAAGAAAATGGTCTCTAGTCACAAAAGAGACTGGGGCGACAAACTACCAGAAGCTCCCATAGCACACCATTCTCCTTGGTCTATGGATGCAAAGTTGTTGTCCCTTTGGAAGTACAAATTCCTTCATTAAGGGTATCTCTGCGAAATGACATGATGCAAGAAAGCAATGTCAAATTGAGACTCCAAGAGCTGGATAATCTTAATGAAAGACGGCTCGAAGCTCTACAAAGCATTGAGTTGTACCAAGCACGCATGGCAGGATCTTTCGACAAGAAGATCAGGCAACGCTCCTACAAAAAAGGCGACTTGGTTCTTTCAGTAAAAAGACCCATAGTCTTTGCCCACAATTCCAAAGGCAAATTCGAACCAAAATGGGAGGGACCCTTCGTCATTGACAAAGTCTTCTCCAACGGCGCATACGCTCTTCTAAACATGGAAGGTGACAGATGTTGCTCCTCATCAACGGCAAGTTCTTGAAGCGGAACTACCCTTGAAGACTTCCTCCAACGGGTCAGAGTGATGCCTATACGGCCAAAGCATATTCCCAGGTACTTGCTCGTCAAACCCACCCCTTTTGAGATTTTCATATTTACGTTGAAATTTCTAAAAATAAAATTCAAAATAATGCTTACTCTCATCGTTTCATTGTTTAAATAAAAAAAAAAGGAAGTCAAATCCAAAAATCCGAGTTTATGAACCTCTTCCCGAACTTCACCAAAATTTTCGATCCTTGAACCCAAAATTCATGGTTTGAAACAAAAATCAGGACTCAAGAATTTCCACCCTAGTCCTCCCCGACTTTTACAACCAAAATGGTTTTAAGTCAAAATTTACGACCCTAGTGTTTTTAAACAAAAAAAATGGTTTTTAGAAACCATGGAGAAGCGACGCTCAGTCGATATCGCAAAACCCAAAAATCGGGAGGATGCGAACCCCATTCGATACTTCCAAAACCCAAAATCGCAAGGAAGAAAACCCCATTCGATACTTGCAAAACTTTAAATTTCAAAAATCGTGGAGACGCAACATTCCAGTTGATATCCACAACCCAAATTTCAAATGGTTTGAGAAAACCTCAAATTTCAAAAATCATGGGAAAGCGACATTTAGTCGATACCCGCAAAACCAAAATTTTTGAAAGAGCAGGGAAGCGACACTTAATCGATACTTGCACCCCAATCCCGCGAGGAAAAGACATTCCATCGATACTTGCAAGACCATTCAGCGGGGAGGCGACATTTGGTCGATACCTGCATCTTAAAACCAAAACCCGGCTATAAATGCCAAAAAATCGGCTATAAATGCCAAAAATCCGGCTATAAATGCCAAAAAATCGACTATAAATGCCAAAAACCCGGCTATAAACGCCAAAAATCCAGCTATAAATGCCAAAAATGGGCTTTCATGCCAACAAAGCAAAACTTGGTTTTCAAAAAAATCTGGCTCCCATGCCAAAAACATAAAAAAAAAAATTTGGCTTCCATGCCACAAACAAATTTTGGCTTCCATGCCACAAACAAAAAAAATTTGGCTTTTATGCCATATCAAAATTTCGGCTCTCGTGCCAATTCAAAAAATTCGGCTTTTATGCCATCTCAAAAAACTTTGGCTCTCATGCCATCCCAAAACTTTGGCTTCCATGCCACAAAACAAAATCGGCTCCTATGCCACAAAACCTAGCTCTTATGCCAATTCAAAAAATCGGCTTTCATGCCATCTCAAAATTTCAGCTTTCATGCCATCTCAAAAAAAAAAAAAAAAAAAAAAAAAAAACTTTGGCTTCCATGCCACAAATAAAAAAAACCTGGCTTTCATGCCATTTCAAAATTTCAGGCTTTCATGCCATCACAAAATTCGGCTTTTACGCCATCTTAAAATTTTGGCTCCCATGCCACAAACAAATTTTGGCTTCCATGCCACAAAACAAAATTCGGCTTCTATGCCACTCCAAAATTCGGCTTTCAAGCCATTAAAAAACCAAGCTTTGTCCACGAAAATTGGCTTTCATGCCCAAAACAACCTTTTGACAAAAGATTGTCACAAAATGACAACCTTTTGATCAAATTCTCAAACAAACATTCCCATTTAGCCCTTATTTAAATCTGTTTTCATCAAAATGGTTTAAGTGAAAGGAGAGAATACAAAAAATATAGTACCATAAATGTTTGTACATGGAGGTACCCAAAAAAAAAAGAAGAAGAAAAAAGGAGTTTGTTACAACTCAGGAGCTCAGTCTAACATGGTCTTCAACCAAAGATTCAACTCCTCAAGCAGACCCTTGGCCTTAGCTTCCAAAGTTTTCAGGCCACGCTTCTTCAAAACATTCCCATAAAATGCGGCAAAACGCCATAACCCATCTGCAACACGAGGAAGTTCTTCCTAGAGAACCTGCCACTGCTCATATTCCTAAGTCTTCCTCCGGAAATTACTTTCAGCCTCCTCAACCTGGCGAATGAGAGTCCCCTCCTTGGCACGAGCTTCCACAATGGCGGTCCATTTGGCAGCAACTTCTTCCTCTAAAAGCTCAAGACGCTGCCTAGCCTCGACAACCTCCTTATCAAGGCGGTTCGGGTCTTATTTTAGATCTATGATGGCCAACTCAGTAACGTTCCTCTCCCGAACGAATTGCTTCTGAGTCCGCGAGATCTCAGTCAGCTCAACTTTGACCTCGCCAGAAGGCTTCACGAACATCTCATTAAAAAGGTCACCATCTGGAAAACTCTTGGTCTCAGTCCACTTGTTCCCCAAAACGATGACTTCATTAACAAAATCCTTAGCGCTTGCAATGTCCAAACCGACTTCTTCGCTATCAGCAAGGATGTCCTGCACATCCTTGATCATGCCAAAACCAGCTTCCAAATGACCTGAAGAGAGAGTCTCGACCCATGAGCTCAAAACACTCTTCAACGCCTTCTTTGCATACTGAAGGTGCGGCCCAGATGAGGATTCACCCTACTACGGTGCCCGACTGCCCATCTCATGCCCCATTGGAGGAGTAATCAATAAGCACTTTCCAATCAAAAAGCTAACTTGTTGAAATTAGTATAAGAAGGCCCTACTTCTGGATCAGCTACAGGTATCTCCTGTTCTGGCCCTGAGGAAGACGGAGGAACTTCTCCTGCTGCTCCACAATCTGTCAATGAAAAAACAAAAAGGTATGAATATGATCTTGTCAAAAATCAATATCAAGATTAAAAAATACCTTCTTTGACGGCCGGTGGAGTACTCTCTGCCTCTTTAAGCTTATCCGAAGCATTGTCAAAGGTTGCATCCATGAATGGCTCGAAGTCATCGGAATCCTCTGGCAAGTCAGCTAACAAGAAAAAAAGCAACATCTTGGCAAATGGCAGCACAAAAAAAAAAAAAAGCCAAAGAAATCATAACAAGTAAAGGTTCTGGAACCACTCCAGAGTCCCTAGTTTCATACTCAAATGCCACAATCGGATCCGTCATCACCTCATCGGCCGGAACCTCGGGCATCACCAAATCATCATCCTCTGCCAAAAGAAAGAAAGCAGCGGATCCGAACAAAAAAAATCTCTCGGATGAGAAAAAGAAGTGGCAAAAGAAAGAAAGAAGATCATGCCAGCTGTCTCCTCTTCTCGGCTCCTCTTCTCTGGAGGCTCGTCAGCATCCCTAGACACCTCCTCAGCAATAGTGAGAGGAACTTCCAGATCAGGGGGACTTTCTTGCCAACTCATATTACGGCATTGTCCCCTCTTCCTCTTACTTCTGTGAGACGGTCTGCTCGAAGATCCTACCACACTGTCAAAATTAGGTCTTTCACTAGAGTCCTCACTGGATGGTCTGCTTTTCTCAGTAGACTCCATGGAAGCCTTTGTGCGCTCTGCTTGCATCCAAGCATCGATCTCAGCCTCTTCCTCTTCCAGTTGTTTCAAGACCTCACCAGGAATCCCTTGTGCAGCTCCTGATCTAATGACGTCCTGCTCATCGAGAAAGCCTATCTTATGCTTCTCTCCAGAAAGGAAAGCCAAAACTTCCTCTCGACGGACACCATCTGATCTACCAAGACCCTTCCCAGGAGATTGCTTGACATCAAGCTCCTTCTTGGAAAGCCCTCGGTACACTGAGAAGCTCTCCACGAACCATTTCGTGAAGCCATAAGTCCGGAAAATAGGCAGCTTAGGATAGGAAATTATGGCGGTAGTGTTTTCCGCACTGTAACAACACTTCACCATGCTCGAAGGCGCTCCAACAATGCTTTGAGAGAAGCCAAGCTGCAATGCAAAACGCGAAGGGACATTTAGCTGGATATCGACAAAAAGATGTCTGCGGTACACCATCGTACCAAACCGTATGTTGAAAAGCCATCTCTTCTCTGCATTTGTCAAAACATAGTGTCTTCCCGACCCTGCCCTGGTGGAATCACAGGAGACACCAAAATCAAAAGCCTTCTTCTGCAAACCTGGAGAAAGCTTCACTGAAGACTGCCCAATCTCGACGTCCCTGAACCGTTGGATTCTCAAACGGGCAGACAAAAGAGATTCAGAAACGGCTGTCCCTCTAGCCAAACTAATCATAAAAGGATCTTCGTCCTATGTAACTCCCAACTGATGGAAACTAGGACAGTGGTATACATACCATGAATAGAAGATATGGGCTGAAAATACCCTATTTATAGGGAGCCCAAGCTGAACCAGGAACGCAGTAGCCTGCAGTTCGGTCAAAAATCTCGGCCTCCCGCAGAATGGCCTCACCAACCTTCAGAGTGTGAACAGTCCATGATTACCAGCTCGAGTCAGCACTAAAACAGCCACGAAGTCGAAAAGGCTTCACCCAATTCTATCGTCACCCCGAAAAATGCCAAGGCTCTCAAATCGACCGACGGATGATCAGAACCTTGGTAGCCACTGGCTAGCATCAACATGTCCATATGGACAGGCAACTTCTCTGCAAAACCGGAAGGGCCGCTGACAAAAACCCCGGTCTTGATCACACTAGTCCTCTTCACCCAGCTCGGAGGATCCTCCCTCTTAGGGCATGTGGGAGAAAGGCTCATGATCAAAATGGTGCGATCGAAGGTCGACCGGGAGAAATAGTTCTCTTCTCACCATCTGCTGTGTAAGAGAACTAAAAACATCTCCATTGGTATGTCAAGTCGTCAGGGACTGCATCACCGAAGAAGAAGGTAGGCTTGGGCACAATGCTCCGATCATCCGTAACCCAAGGACGGATGCTTACTGCGATCTTGTAGAATTCTTCATCTTTGAGAGCGATCAATCGCTGTCTCATCTCATCACGATTGTGGGAATCACATTCCTCCAAGTTCTTCTCAATAAACTGGACCTTCTCTCAGGCTTGCTGAACGACCACATTAGAAGATCTAGCAGACTGACAAGGTGTGTCAGTAACGGGCCCCTTACCCTTGTTCGTTCTGGAAGAACTACCTGCAAAGGATGGAAAAGAAAAGATCAATCATCATCAAAATGACAGAGTTTTGCTACAAAATAAAAAAAAAATTCTAGCAAAATTTTGACATGGTTCCGGGGCAAATCCGAAGAAAAGGGAAACACCCCGAAAAAGATAGAAAGCCTGAAGATGAGCTCAACATAGCTGCAAGCTCATAGCAGTCAAAGATTCTTAAAGAAGGTTCGAACTCAAACATTGCTGCGAGAACGAGCCAATCTCATCAAATCTCCACAAAATTGGAAAAGGGCTCAACATTGCTGCGAGTTCCAAAATCCAAAACTTGCAAAGCTCCTCAAAATCCGGCAAGACCAAGAAAGGGATCAACATCACTGCGAGCTCCAAAATCCCAATACTTGCAAAAGATTTTCAGGTATGCATCATCATGCTTCCAAGTCAATTTACTAAAATCATGCATCAAAGAACATCATCATACATTAGATGCTAGGAACCATTGACCAAAGTTTGACCAATTCCAACCCAATTTGGTCAAAACCAATCAAATTTTGTCCAAGTCAAAAATCATATTGACTTGACCTAGAGAGTCTAGCCTTCTATCTTGATGCATCAAACAAAAAAAATTGCATGAACATTTTGAAATTGCATGAACCTCATTATCATGGTGAGCAAAAAAAAAAAGAAAAGAGATAAGAGAGGAAAAAAAAAAGGAAAGAAAAAAATTTTGGCTGGCCCACAAGGTCGTGGCCCCATAGCCACGTGGACGTACCGCCAGATCCGTATGGATCTGTCCGTACGGCCAAAAAAAAAAAGACAGAGTGAAAAAAAAAAGAAAAAGAAAAGAAGAAAAAACGGTGAAAAAAAAAAGAAAACACCATGAAAAAAAATGAAAAAAAAAACACGGTGAAAAGAAAAGGGGAAAACCGTGAGCAAAAAAAAGAAAAGAAGGATGAAAAAAAAAAAAAAACACATGCTTGGGAAAAAAAAAGAAAAGAGAGAAAAAGAGAGAAAAAGAAAAAAAAAGCAAAGAAAAGAAAGAAAGAAATCTTCCTACTTCTACAATGGAATTTTCTTGCAGAGGAAGAAAACTTACTTGAAGCCATGGAGAAGAAGAACAAAACGCTTGAAGATCCTTGAAGATAAAGAAGAACTCTTGATCTTGGAACACTCTTGAAGATTCTTGCAAAAAGGAAGCAATGGAGCCAAAGATCCAACCCCCCTTGCTTTTATAGAAGAGAGCAAATCAAAAGAGGAAACAAGGAGAAAAGAAAGGAGGTAAGTGCTAAAATTTAGTAACTTTCCAAAAAGAACGATACTTTGAGAAAATCCCTCCCAAAAACAAGGAAACTTGAGAGATTCTCTCCAAGTAAGGATATTTTTAGATATTCTCTACACAAAAGAGAATTTTTATATATTTACTACAAAAATGACACCATATAAGATCTAGGCCATTTCCAAAGCCTTGGGTCCCATGGGTTAGCCCTCATGAGCCAGGTTTGACCACCTAGGCACTAAAAGTGGCTTTTAGTAAAAAAAAATCCCTCTCACCAAGAGCATGCAAAAAAAAATATGGTTCCATGCCTCTTTTGAGTTTCTTGGACCATTCAAAAAAAAAAAAAAACAAAACAAAACAAAAAAAGGCCTCATGAGTTTCCAAAAACCAAACCATTCAACCTTATAAACCAATTTAAGCCAAAATCTTGAAATTGACATTCCACAAAAAACCAAACCCTTGTCCCCTAGCTCGCCACATACAGCTTGTTAGGTCACAAGACCAAACCCAAAACCAAAACCAAAACCAAAACCAAAAACAAAATCAAAAGTCAAATCCTGACCCCCCAACTTGACACATACAGCTTGTTGGGTCACAAGGTTAAAATCAAAAATCAAACCCCGACCCCCTAACCTGCCATATACAACTTGTTAAGTCACAAGGTCAAAAACCAAAATCCAAAACCCAAAAATCCAAATCCCCCATGTCATTTTCAAAACTTTGCCTTGAGATGGTACGTGATCCCTCTCACTACCATAAAATTCCCCCGGAAACTCAAAAGGATATTCAAAAAAAAAAAATTGCTCAAGACTCTTGGTCAAGTCAAAAGCTCTCCTTCAAGTTTCTCTTCGAGGCACATCAACTCCAAAAGCTACTCGTCGCTGTACCTCGAGGGTGCATTTGTTGACACCAAAAAAGTCACTTTGCCTCCTCAACATCAAGAACCCACATGAAGCTGCATCCTGCTACAAACAGGCAAAGCTACTTCAAGCATTAGATCTTGTCAGAATCAGACAAAATCTGCAAGATCCTTCAAGACAGGCAAAAGAGGGGCACACATGAAGTTTCGGGCCATTCCGATATCGTTTGGCCTAACTTCACTCCTCCGACAGGTAAACAGTGTTAGTGCCACATTCCAATGAGCACTTGTGTTGTATTGTCAATTCCGTGTCAATTAGTCCAAGTCCCTGCCTCTCGAAGTTTCTCAAGGAAGATCAAGTTTGAAGGCAGAAGATCAAGTCTTGGAAGGACTGGATTCATCCAGGAAGAACTCCATGTGTGTGTACACCATCCCCTTCAGGTAGTTCAAACCAGGACCAACCTATAAGTCCTTTGGAAAAACCCTGTTCATCATCAGCTATATAACCATCCTTAAATTCAGGGTTTCGGTGACCTTACGGTCACCTTGCGGCTAGCCTCCTTGCTCATTACGGCTAACCGCCAGGTAACCGTAAATCCTACGGTCACCTTTCCAGTAGGCTGTTTCTCTTCGGTCAGCCCCGCGGTCACCTTACGGCTAACCGCGTAGTCCCTTTGCGGCTAACCGCCAGGTAACCGTAAGTCCTACGGTCACCTTTCCAGAAAGCAAACTTTTCTTCTGTCAGGACTTTCGGTTACCCTTACGGCTAACCGCCAACAGTCTTACGGCTAACCGCAAGCAACCGTAGGTATTACGGTTTGCATTCCAGAGAGCAACTTTTTGCAGATCTTCTTGCGGTTACCTTTACGGTTACCTCACGGCTAACCGCCAAGGAAACTCGCTGCTAACCGTGAGCTGACCGCTTTCAAAAATATATCCGTTGCTTCAGTGCATTTCAAAAGGGGCTAGCCGCCAGTTTAAGAGGCTAACCGTAAAAAGTATCCGTTGGGAGTTTTCTATAAAGCTGTAGCTTGTTTCACTGTGCATTTTAAGGACCTTAGGGTATAGCCTTGCTTGCTACCTTCTTCCCATCAATTGTAGGCTTCCAAATCACTTCCAAAAACACTCATGTGCTTGACCTAGGTAAACCCTAGAGCTCCATTAGCTCTTAAATGAGTGTCTTGATAGGAAGTTCATCCTCTAGGATAGTTTACACCATGAGAGACTCATTTGTGTAACCCTAGAAACCAAATCCTCTTAACCCTGGTTGTGCAACACATTGGAGGCTTTCTACTCAACACCAAGAGGTCAACAAGAGGTGCAAGCTTCGACTGCGGTCAGAGCTCCACAGAGCACTTCAACCATCATCAAGGCAAGTGTTCACCCTTCTTCAAATTTCAACAATATGTGTATAATGTGGTAGGTGTGTAGATCTGTGTGATTAAACTCACCACATTGCTGTAAGGAGGAGTAGATCTGTGTGATTGAACCTCTGTATCAAATATGAGGTAGAATCAGAACTTGTGTAGTTTGATTCTTGATAGTGGAACCAAGGGTCTGTGTGACCCTTGAGAGTGGATGTAGGTCTGTGTGACCGAACCACTATAAATCTCTGTGTCCATATCTCTTTTGAATGTTCTACAGTTTCTGTTTCAGTTATACTCTTGCTATGCTTGTTCTGTTCTTTATTCTGTTTTGATTAAAAACAGGATTAGAAAATTAAAATTGGCAATTGTTTAGCCTCAGTCCTATTCACCCCCCCTCTAGGACTTAGTCATTGGCTCTAGACTGAACTTTCAAACAGGCGCTCCCAGCGGCGACAGCGTCGAAGACATTAAAACTTCGATCAGAGCCTCAGGATGGTTTCAAAATACCTCCAAAGGGCTCCTTGTCAAATTTCAAGTTAAATCGACAACGTTTGACCCTCCATCAACGCTTAAGCAGCAAAATCAAGCCTCTCGGTGGCGACAACCACCGAGGCCATCATTCATCAAACAAAGTATATGAATGGCTTCAACATGCTTCCAAAGGGCTGCACATCGAATTTCGGGTCATTCCGACAACGTTTGACCAGACTTCGACGCTCCGAAAGAAAATCGCGGCGAAGCCTCTCGGGACCATGACGTCCAAATCGGAGCTAATGGATCATCTCTACATGACTTCAATAGGCTCCTTGTCAAATTTCAGGTCAATCGGACATCGGTTGATCGCACATCAAAGCTCGACATCTTCCTCGCAACAAAATCAAGCCTAGGATCGAAGGGACCCCAAACAGCTTCAAAACTCAAATAAAAGCCCATGGTTGGTCCCATCCACTGCTCAAGACGCCTCACCTCAAATTTCAGGTCATTCTGACATCGTTTGACCCAGTTTCGACTCTTGACGGAAAATCAGCTACAAAGTCTTCGGCTTTCCCGAAAAATGGGAAACTTTGTGCCCCAGTTTTGTGCGACTTCTCATCAAGTTTTCTCCAAGAAAATAAAGTCAATAATTGAGGAAAAATGCCAAGAAAAATACAGAAGAAAAAAGGAACGAAAAAGAAAAAGAAACAGCCGAAAAGCCACGCGGCGACCAAAGGGGACAAAGCCCCCATGGTCGCCATGGTCGCCGGCGACCTTGGCCCAAGGTCTCCGGCGACCCTAGGTGCATGGTCGCCGGCGACCCTGGAAATCCGAGTCACCGGATCTTCTGCCAGATGGCCCATTTTCCGATCCTTTTCTCATTTCGAAAGTTCATGCCTCTGTGATTTTCTGAAAATCCAATTCTTGATGCTTGAAAATGACTGATCTTCGCCAACATCTCGGATCCACCGTCAAGAGCATGAAATCATCACTGATCGCTCCAAGATCGCCAAACGGTTGACCAAGAAAGTACACTTTCTGTCCGACCAATCGAGAAATCGACAAGACAAATGTCATCGGCCCACTAACATCAATCAATGTCTGAAGTTGCATCGCAATCCGACATCAAACAACATGTGGATCCATCGGCGATCATCACAAGAAGAATCCCAAAAGACGCGGCACGGCCCGCGACTCTTCAAATGCCCAGGCGACCACTTATTATCGTTAATTGACCCGTTTTATGACAACTTAATGCGGTCATTAACTCATTATTTTGGACTGCCCAATTAGAATCAAGCAAATAGGAGTTATAAGTCCAAGTAATCATGGCATTAAAACCATGAAACTACCCTCATCATGGAGATTAAAGGTGATTAAATGCCCATTATTCTCCATCGGCCAATCACAAGCCAAGAAAAAGGAATTACAAGATCAAGAAATAAAAACTTGTAACTCCTCCCATCATGAAGCATCAATTCCATCAATTCTCTCATCATAGCCATCAATGCCCATAAACCACCTCATGGCTACCAAGAGCCTATAAAAGGAGGTCCATTCCAAAGAGAGAGAGAGACTTTACACTTACACATCCACAAATACACACATCCGGAGTCTGGAAAATCCCAGAGAAATTCCGACGAAGTCCTACTACTCTGCTGCAAGAGACACCACAAGGTGAACAAAGTCCTTTGGGGGGTCACCCCCCTAAGGTCCCCTTCTTCTATACAACATGGCCTAAACGCGGCTTTTCAGCCCATTTACCCGGTTTTTTATGGGATATAGGACCTCCCCTTAGTCTTTATCCTCTAAAAAACTGAGGTTGGAGCCAAGTCGAAGAATCGGAGCATCAAGCATTCTCATTTGGAGGACGATGGCGAAGTCCATACATGACTTGCGACCGTTGATCTGAACATGTCCCCACAATCTCCTGAGAAGTTAGATCCCTTTTCTTTCTTTTCTATTGTACTTTGTATTTTTTAAAGAGACAAAAAAGTCACAATTCTTGTCTTTCATTTTTTATGAGATTTGTAAATCGCCTTTCATGGCAAAAAATCACCTTTTACTGCAAAATCGCCTTTCACGGCAAACAAAAAAAAATCGCCTCCTACGGCATTCAAAAACATCTTCTCTCTTTTTTTAAATATTTATGCAATTTGAAAAGTTAGAAAGAATGATCGATTTCCTTTATACTTGTGAAGGTGAATCTCCGGATCATCACCACTCTAAATTCCAAGTAGAATAGAAAATCTGGCATACCCGTACAAAAATATTGATAATCGCTTTTCTCCTCCGCCGGACCCCGGCAACCCCCGAGGCGGAAGGAGAGGACGAAAGGCCGGGTCCATCATTTACCCCTTTCATCTTTCTAGCAATCACATCAATAAAGTTGGTCCTTCTACTTTTACCAGTACACGTGTCACTTCTTCCATGTGACATTCAAGACTTTGTCATCCGTCATCTCAAAAATTGCAAGCAATTCTCTCCAAAGCTTCCTTGCCATATTCAGGTTCATCAAAACTTGCATCCACTTACCATACTTGCCAACTGGGAAAAAGTAAAAAGCTACCATTTCCTTCCTCTCAAACTTTTACTTATAGACCTTTTTGGATCTAGTACATAGTTATGTATGGAGACCATCCCCTATTACTTCAATAAGTGGATTCAAATTTTATGTTAATTTTATTGATGATTATTCTCGGTATTGTTGGTTGTATTCACTTCACCATCACTTTCAAGTTTATGACGTATTTGTTGCATTAAAAAAGAATGTTGAAGATCTATTAGAACGTAAGATTAAAACATTTCGTTCTGATGAAGGAAAGTTCATGAGTACACGTTTTCAAGCTTTTCTATCAAATCATGGCATTTCTCATCAACTCTCTTGCACACATACTCTGGAACAAAATGGAATAGCTGAACTAAAACATCTTCATATTGCTGAAACATGCCTCAAAATTTTAGCTCATGCTCATTTACCACCTTCCTATTGGTTGGACCATTAATACTGCTATTTTTCTTATTAAATGTATGCCCACAAAAAAAATTTCGAATATCTCACCTTGGCAAGTTTTTTTTCATAAAACTCCCAATTATAGCTTCTTAAGCGCATTTGGACGTGCCAGTTACCCTTGGCTTCGTCCTTATACACATAATAAGCTTGAGTCTCACTCAACCAAATGTGTTTTCATTGGCTATAGATTCCTTGATCTGGCAACGAGTCATGTTCACCTCTCTAGGCATGTAGTTTTTGATGAACACCTTTTTCCATTTCAATCTACATCTACACATTCCACACAATCCATTTCTACTTCCACAGAAAAGGATCCCCTGAGCGCTTTTGGACCTCTGATAGCCCGGCTTCCTCGAAACACACCCATCATCACTCGTCCTTTTTCTAGCTCAAAGCCTGATACCATAGCTGGACCTCCATCTCATAATCAACCTACTTTATCCCCTACACCATCCTCCCCTCCAATACCCCCTACACCCAATTCACCTTTATCCCATCATCTAAGCAATCATAATACATTACAGGAACCACATTCTTCTTCATCGGATAACCTTGACTCAACCTATGAGTCCTCTCTCATAAGATGGTTACATGGGCCCAAGCTAGCACTCGACAGCCTAGAGATTTCAAGCAATACAATCTATATTATTCCACCAAGCATCCTATGAAGGAGTTATTTGTACGAACTCAGGTCAAGCCAACCTATTTTTCAAATGCTTCAAAATTTCCTGAATGGCACAAGGCTATGGGTGAAGAATTTGATGCCCTTCAATCTAACACCTCATGGACCCCCATTCCACATCAAATTAAATCAAAGAGTTATTAGGACCAAATGGGTTTACAAGATCAAGCGTAAATCAGATGGCTCCATTGACCGATACAAGGCTCGATGAGTTGCCACAGGCTTTGATCAAGAAGCGGGTTTGGACTTTACAGATACCTTTAGTCCCGTTGTCAAGTCCACTACATTGTATCTTATCTTGGCAATTACAGTTCACTTTGATTGGCCAATCAGACAATTAGATGTGGCAAATGCTTTTCTTCATGGCATACTTGAAGATGAAGTTTATATAGAACAACCACAAGGGTTAGTAAACATGATTCATCCTAATCTTGTATGTCGTCTTTATAAGGCTCTCTATGGTCTCAAACATGACCTCGGGCTTTGTTTAATAGGCTTGTCATTTCTGCTTGAGCTAGGATTCATTGAATCACAAGTGGGTTATTCATTATTCACCTTCCATAATGGCGGCACAGTTATATTGATTTTTATCTATGTTGATGACATATTGCTAATTGGCAACTCAAGTCTAGCCAAAAAGAATCTTATAACATGGCTACAAAAAGAATTTGCAATGAAAGACCTCAATCCTTTGAGCTATTTTTGGGTCTTGAAGCATAAAGTAGCTCCCTTGGCTTATATTTGTTAGACCTCTTTATATTGCATTTTGGTGTTCGCATATGCATTCATTTTTAACTGATCTTGGATTTTCACTTGTGCATCATTATTTGGAAAATCATGAAATCTAGACTTGATTGTGGATTGCATAGTTTTATAAAATCATGTTTTTGACAAACATCCTTTAATTGATTTTAACATGTGTTCAAACTTGCTTCCCATGACCCCAAATTCCCTCCTTAGATCAACTTTACCAAGATTTTCTTTTTTAGGGGATTTACGGTCAGAACTTCATGTTACCAAAGAGCTCAGATTTTCCTATCGATGACCTGTCGGTCAATGTTCGATTAACCGAGTTAGGAACCGACCTTCACCGATCCAACTTTGGTTCCAATTCCAAAAAACTCAGTTTTTCATGTCAACGACCTATCGGTCCTGGTTCAGTTAACCGAATAGGCAAACCTACCCTCACCGAACCAACTTCGGTTCAAAATTTAGAGAGCTTATTTCTTTACGATTTTCTATGGTTGGTGAATATGTCGGTCATCACTCGGTCAACCAAACTTATTCGGTTAACCGACAATGAACCATAGTTTAAAAAATATGACCATTACAGAAATGACTGTTGAGTTCGGTGAACCAAAACCAAAGTTCGGTTAACTAACGAGAGAACTGTTAGAAACACTTTTGCTATAAAAACGACACTTTCCTTGGGATTAGAGCTATCATTTTTTAGGAATCTTTGAAGAGCAATTAGACCGAGGATTGGGAAGCAAGCTTAGGAAAGCTAGAGTGGGATTTGGAAAGTAAAGCCTTGGACTCATGAGTTAAATCTCTTAGTAAGCTTTGTTTTCAACATCATATGTTTTTTGCTTTGTTTAAATGATTAGAAAATCAGTTTTAGCATGCTAACTATGATTTGTTGAATCCATTATATATATTTAATCTTTTATTTACATCGTTTTGGATTCTCCACTTTGAATCAAACCAAGTTTGTTTTCTATTTTATAAATCATGCTTTGCCAACATCTTTGATTTTATTTGTTGCATGATCTTCACACTTGGTTGAATCTCTAGCTAGTTGTTTCATTCCATGAACACATAGGAAAACTTAAAAAAAAATAATAATAAATAAATAAATAAAAATAAAAACAACTATGCTCATGCATCACATGTTTTAGATTTGAAATTTCGATACAACCTACATAACTTGATAAGTCATATCTTTACGAGTTGTTTATCTAAAGAACATGTGATTAGCATTTTCACTTCAATCAAAAGAATTGTGTTTTAAACTTTCAAAAGCTTTAAGCTTATAATCTTTGAGCAGCCTTTTTAAAACTTGATTGAAGTTCTCATACATTCACATAGAGCATTCATGTTTGCATTCATTTAGTATATGTATTGAGTAGTTTTACTCTTTCATATCTGCCTACTTAAGAAGCATTCTAATTAAGCTTAAATTTGTATCTCTTTAAGTGTTATGTAGACACTTCTTTGAAACAACCGATCTTGTTGTAAAGGTTATTACTTAACCTTAGAAAAGCACAAGTATTGAAGTCAGGGGTGAACTTAAAACCCAAGAGATTATTGCTTAGCCTTGGAAAGCATATTGTAAAGGTTATTGTTAGCCTATTGAAAAGCATAGATAGTAGAAATCCGGTGAGGTGCAAAATCACAAACCGGTAGTGGATATAGGCATTAAGGCCAAACCACTATAAATCTTAGTGTAATGGTGTTTGATTTGTTTTGATTATTTTTGTTAGCTTCCACACTTAGTTTCATAATCATCGCTAGTTACTACTTGATTTAAAGAAGTTAAAATTGGGCATAATTATAATATCCCGGGCCTAAGATCTAGGCAACTAAAAGAATTAGCAACCCTAGGATACGTAGTGAGGATGCTAGAGTAGGGTATAGAACTTGTTTAGATGAGAATATTTTTGTTGTTTTTGTGAAGTTACATGTTTACTTTTTTGTATAAAAAGAGAAAGGATGGTCATTGACAGTGGTAATGGTAATGATAATGGTAACCCCAATCAGAATGGAGGACCTTTTGAATGCCAAAATATGCCCGTTTGATGTTTGAGAATTTTATGAAGGCATTTGCGCAGGTGCAAGAGCAGATCATTGCTACTTATACCCGCCAACGTGAGAATGGTGAAGGACACGGTGATATTAGAAATGGCTCGGGCGGAGGCAGTAATAATGGGGGCAGGGACCGTGAGAGGGATACTCTGTACAATAGATTCAATGAATTCTGCCCCAAATGCTTTTAAGAGACTACTAACCCCTAGGACGCGAATAAATAATTGGAGCATATGGAGGGTAGGGTATCTTCGAGGTTATGGGATGTTCAAAACATCAAAAGGCTATACTTGCAGCATTTTAACTTGAAGGCGACGCGAAGGAATGGTAGAAAGCGGCTAGGAAGTCATTTAATGGGCAAGAAATAGAAATCACCTGGACTTTCTTCAAGCGGGAATTCATAAAGAAGTTTATACCTGTCGCGCCCCCAAAACCGGGATCCGATCTCAGGGACGCGAGTTTGGGGGAATTTGCATTTCCCCTCCCAGGATCCGCGTGTGTGAGGATGACAAAATTCACAACACATCTAAATATTTCGCGGAAGCTATACAAGACGTTACGACCCGGAATCCGTATCCATTAGGTTCCGTGTCGTACTCAATCTGTCAGCACAAGATTTTCACAAACATATTTAAACTCAGACTGGAACAAATTTATAATATCAAAATATACAGAGCTGACAGTAACAGGCTTATCATTACCCAAACATATTCAAGTTACAAATTAACGAGTGCATTAATTACAATTCCCAAGAAACAGGCTAACAAAAGCCGTAGACAAAAACAAGCTAGAAAAAATACTACCCAATGGCGTAACGTTACTCCGGAGTCAAGCATGACGTCTACATGACATCGCTGACACAACAAGCTTGCAAAACCCGTGGCTCAACAGCCCTCTGCACACGAACTAGCTCAAAACAAGGACCTGCTATCTAGAGCACCAAAACAGAAGTATATCAGACACGACGGTCTGGCAGGTAATCAAAATAGGCAAGAGCATAAACAAAATCGGAGTTTAAAGGAAACAAGAACTAAAAACACTTCATTGACTTGAAACAAGTTTACAAGATTCAAGAACAATGCATGTACAAGATACTTATCAAGAAATCACTAGTGCATGCACGATATACGAAACAAGACATGAATACATATAATATCATGATTAGTAAATCCACAAAGAGCCCATCCTTTCTCTATCATACATGATGACAAGAGTAAGCACGCACGACAAGCACGACACGATCCCACATATACGGGGAATTTCCGGCCGCGGAACCGGAACACGAACACGAACACGCACGATGTGTCATTCAAGACACGACTAGTCTGCAGACAGTCCACGTTGTTTAAGGACCCCCAGGTAGTGGATCAAGCTAAAAGGGCAGTCCAAGCTCAGTGGTACTCACTTATATCATGAATGCATAAAACATGGCGATACACGTTCGAGAACACGACAAAACAAGAGGGAAATCATTTAACAAGCACGGCACGACGAGACTAGCAAAATAGCATAATATAAATGCTTATCAAACTTAAGAAATGATTCCCTTTTTCTTATTCTTGAAACACGTCTTAAAACACGTCTTAAAACAAGCTTATTCTTGAAATTCAAACGAAAACACGATGATGCACGAAGCATCAAAACAAGGGTCTTGGTTCTTGAAATAAATCTTCAAACAAACTTATACTTGAAATTCAAAGCGAGTACATGAGGATGTACGTAACATCAAAACAGAAGTTCAAACACGAAATCTATCAAGTTTAGGCTAAGACCATTCAATGACCCTTGTGGAGTTGAAACCCAAATGTCGGAGTTTTGATAAGGTTTGGTGCCCCAGAAGTTATAGTACATTTTGGAATTCCAAGTGCACAAAGTCAACAAAAAGGTCTAAAACCTAGTCTAGTTTTCCTTCTCGCAAAAATCCTTCAAAACAGTCCTTTTTGTAAAATTTCGGTCAGTCCTCGGTTACCTGTCGGTCAACCGAGGTTGATGTGTCGGTTGACCGACATCCGACCGACGATTGGCCGACAAGTCTCAGTCCAGAAATGTAGCTCTCGGAAAAAGGGACCGACAAGTACTCGGTTGGCTGTCGGTCGACCTTTCGGTCAACCGACAGCTGACCGACAGTCCTCCTGACAAAATGTTGCTCTCTGGAATTTGAACCGACAGGTCTCGGTTGGCTGTTGGTCGACCTATCGGTCAACCGACAGCTGACCGACACCTGACCGACAGTACACGGACAGTGCATTTCGAGTCAGATTTTTCACAACTTCTTCCCTTCTTCATTCACATATTCGAACCACCTGCACTCCCCAAGCCTTCATGCTTTCCAAGGGATACATTTCTCACATTTTTAAAACATTCCATGCACAATAAACCATTCATATTTCAATCTAAACCTTCAAGTCATCAAAATCATTCATTATAAAATCATGTTACTAAACAACTTGTAAACCATTAAGTAAGATATATGCTTCCAATCAAGACAAGACCTCAAGATTAGGAAAATAATTAGTAACCACGCTTGACATGCTTAAGCAAACAAAGAGAGATTCAAACATAAAATGAAATGGAAAAACTTAGAAATAAGGGCATCATTTTCTCAAGGCAAAATGTCAAAAATCATAATACATCATAAAAACCCAAAATGATTACTTGCATTATGAAAACTAACATAGAAAACATCTCTAAATGAAACCATAAAACAATACACATGAAAAATCCTATAAAGATCACTTGCCTTTGTCCAAATGCCAAGCAAATCTTTCACAAATCCAAATCAAAGAGTTGATCCACGAAATCTACACAAAAGCCCCAAAATAGAACACACAAAAAATCACATTTTTGTCACTACAAACCCCCATTTCGAAAATGGGCTTGAAAGTTAGAGAAAAGAGCTCTTTATGAGCTAAATAAACTCCATGGAAGAGATGGGTTCAAGCTCTTACCAATGGCTACCCAAACAAGAAGAGATGAAGAAAATGAAGTGGGTGCTCAGCTGAAATCCTCAACTAGATAGGTGTAATGGAGAGCTCGAGTTGAGAGGAAGAAAACCACGTTTTTAGATTTGCAAATGGAGCTTCCTAGCCATAGATCCAAGAGAAAGAAGCTTGGGGAAAAAGAGGGTTTTCTCTCCCAGCCCTAGGTCAAGAAGTTGCAGGAATTGAGAAATGGGCATGGAAGAGGAGGAAGACAACTTAAGTGGCTTGAAAATGGGACCCATTCAGCTGAAACTTAAAATGGCTAAATCATGGTCTTGCGGGCCCCGGATGAAATCGACGAAGAAGAATAAAATGATCCTCAAAATATCTAGTTTCCAAAAAGTATATTTTCCCCAATTTCTGAAATTTTCGAAATTCATGGACAGATTTAGTGAAAATTGTCATTTTTGCCCTTTTTCTCGAAAAACGCGATTTCTGAGTATTAAATCAAGATGGTCAAAACATGAAAGTTGTTTATAACAATAAAATGAGTCAAAAAGAATAAAAATTGGAATTTTTAGAAACCAAGAATAAATTCTCACAAAAATACAATTTACAAGGGTCGGGTCAAAACAAAGTCAATGGTCTTTTAAAACTCTCCAAAGTTATGAAAAATCTATTCAAACTCAAAAACAAAGTCAAGTCATCTCTAATCTTGTTTAAAAAGCTAAATCACAATTAAAACAATACTAAACCCAAAAATTGAGGGTCGGGGTCTTACAATACCGGATCATATTAGGGCTCAGAAAAAGAGAGAGTTTGAAACCTTAGTACAAGGCAACCTGACAGTAGCCAAGTACGCTCTCAAGTTCATTGAATTGTCACAATTTACGGAGACATTAGTGTTTATGGAAGGAGAAAAGATGAAACGGTTTGTGAATGGCCTTAGACCGAACATTAAGAAAGATGTGAAACTACATGAGCCGAAAACTTACACCAAAGCAATGAGGAAAGCTTTTGTGTCGGAGGAGACAATGGAAGACATACAGCAAGAGACTCAATTAGTGCCATCAAGAAACAAGAGAGATCATTTGGGAGATCATTCCCAATCAAAGAAGCAGAAGATAGAAAGTGGCATAAGGTGCGACTTTTGTGGGAAGATAGTCACGATGTAAGTCAGTGTCGCAAGAAATGGGGCACCTGCTTTGAGTGCGGACAGGAAGGTCATAAGGTCAAGGATAGTCCGCAAAAATGCCAAGAAATCCAAAATCAGCAATAGGCCCAATATCCACAATAGAATCAGTACCCCCAACAGAATAGACAACAAGGTTATCAACAAAATCAAAGACAGGGGTACCCACAAAATCAACAACAGGGAAGTCAACAAAATTCTCGGGCACGCCCTCAAGGTCAAAATCAATATAGGGCCGAAAATGTTCAAGGGGGGAATCCTCAAACGAATGCACATGTATATGCAATGACTCAACAAGAAATTGTAGCAACCGACAATGTGGTAACGGGTATGTTTCTGTCTCTGGTGTGTGTTAAATTTGGAGGACTAGATTTTCTGAGGGGAGTATGTAATACCTTGTGCCCGGTATTAGGGCTAGATTATTTTCTGATATTTAGTATTGAATTTTCTTGATTTTTCTTAGAATTATTGGTACCCATAGTTTGATAGAGGAATTCGAGTGGGACTTGTGTTGGTTATACCAACTTCTAGTAATATTAGGAATAGAATTGGCATGTGAGAAGGAAATAATAAAATTAGGAAGAGGACTTTGGGAAGGATTCTAATTTTAGCTTCTATATATATTGATCGACCCAAGCCTTTCTCAAGCCATTCTCTCTCTCTCTCTCTCTTTTCCACTTTCTTTTCCAACAAGCTAAAGCCTGGTTTAGTATTAATCTTGAAGAAACTAGGAGAAGAGAGAACCAGTTCTAGTTGGCCATAACAGGTGAGTAGAGATTCTGATCTAATTGTGTCTGGTTTTAAATTTCTGGTTTTGCTTTTGTATATCTTCGATTCCTCTATTTATGGTGAGTAAATTTCTTTGTATAATTGATGTGTTGTTTGTGAATTGATTAACGTATGAATCTATATCGTTTTGTTTTCTTAATGCTACTGGAAACAGTATATAGTATCAAATTGTATGTTTTCTTGATGGATTATATGTTTCTAAGTCACTGTGATAAAATCAGACCATATATTGCAACATTGAATAGGTAAACCTCTCAGTTAATCATGGTTATTGGACCTTTAGATCAAAGCAATACCTGGGGTAATGTTTTCTTGCAAAGGGTATGGAATCAAGGAAGATCCAATGCAGAATTTGGAACTTTGCACTTTCATCCCATGAAGAATATTTTAAATCGAACTTGATTGTGGGACCCCATGGCCCACAGGACTTTGGATCAGGACCATACATCTAGTGAGAGGCCTAGGGGCGACCCTATTGTTGCTGGTCCCATTTGGCTCACCATCTTGTGTCTACAAACCTGGGAGGCGTCAGTTGTGGAGGAAAAATTAGTTTGGACGACAGGCTATTGTGGGACCCACTAGATAACCTAACCGAGGATCTGGTCAGATCATCTGGCAGGGCATAGATAGGGCGATCCCAGTGGTGAGGTTATTTTGGGGGCTGGCCCTAATAGGGCCCACTATCCAAGCAACCCAAATGTATAGGTGAAAAACCCCCTCTCCCAAATTAGGTTCTGAATGGGCAGTGCATGTCTTAAAACTGTTTTGGGACAAAATAGTTATGTTGAGTCAGAACTCTAAGTTCTGTTTGGTTAACATATTACCCCATTAGATTTTGAAATTTAGAAAAGGGCCCTGTTAGTTTTAAGAAACTTAAATTTGACCCTTTGGCTTATTTTATAAAGAATAGAATGTGAAAAATATGATGGATGGGATCCTAAGTCTTCTAAAATTACAATTAAGGGCCTGGTATTTATTGTTTTTCATAGTTGGGCCTGTTTTGATTAATTTGATAGCATTCCTTGTATTTCAGACTTTATGAAATTACAAATAAAGGTTGTTCAATTGTTGTTGCTATATTTATTGTTGGAGTTGTTTTCTTTATTTCATAACTTGAGTAGTTATGATTTGAAACATATTGTGGATTATGATATCTATTGTCTCCATTGTTATTTGGGGATCTCACATGGTAGATTGTGTGGTTTGTATATATATTTTGTGATTAATTTGGTAATTGAATAATTCCCTCAAAACTGTAAAGGGTGAGTTATGTAATTGGCCTCTTTCATCTCATACACCAATTTTGATTTGGATTGAGATAGATTAAATCCACATAATTTGAGAAGAGGTTGATTATGGAATTTCCCCATTACTAATGTTGAGGACATGCTAAATATCATATTTTGGATGAGACATATATTTGCTATTTGATTAGAAAACTAAGATACGATGACTTTGTTTGTTTGGGGGAACCTTTTGGACACCCCTAGACTACTAGCATGTATGGCCGATTTTGTAAGGGTTATTGATGTTGAACCTTTTTGGGAAAGGTCGATTTTGTGATACCAGCTTACTGGTTTTGAGTAAGTTGTTTATCTTAGCTGAGGAGATCCTTAGTTTAAGGCTTCAGGCACTTCAGGAGGTAGGAGCTATTGAGCCAATTTCTTTTGTTCCTTCCACCCCCTGCCATCTTCCTTATGCAGATGACATTCTACTCTTCATCAAAGCCTACAAGTGTAGCCTGAGAAGTGTTAAAGAGCTCTTTGCCTCTTACCAAGACTCTTCAGGCCAGTTTTTCAACCTTCAGAAGAGTCAGCTGTTCATTGGAAAATATCCTTCCAGGAGTGCTCTCAAGGCTTCTGAGTTTCTTCGTATTCCTAAGGCTGCCCTTCCTTCCACCTATTTGGGAGTTCCCATTTTTTCCTGAGTACTTCCAGGCACCCTCATTTCAACCAGATCCTGGATTCCATCAGATTGAGGCTGGCCGGCTGGAAATCTAAATGCCTGTCTTTTGTAGGCAGATTAATTTTGGTCAAGCATATGCTCTCAGCAATCCTCCTGCACATCTCCTTTGCTGTCCCTGTTCCTAGCAAATCTTGTCTTCAAATGGAGCGTCTGATGCGGAATTTTCTCTAGTCTGCCAGTCTGGAGAAGTCCAGCGGCCAGGTGAATTGGGACGAGGTCTGCTTGCCGAAACCTGAAGGAGGTCTTGGCCTGCGTAGAGTCAAGGATTTCAATGAGGCCTGTATGTTAAAGCTTGGCTGGGCTGCTGCTTCCTCAGATTCCCTTTGGGCCTCCTGGTTCAAATCTAAATACTTGAGAGGCTCCTTAATCTGGTCCTATAATACTTCTAGAGGAGGATCCTGCATCTGGAAGAGGATTAGGTTGCTGGCAATCCATCTTCAAAGTGGCAGCATGTGGAAAATTGGTAATGGCCTATCCATAAGCATTTGGTTTGATAATTGGCTGGGAAAGGAATCAATAGCTTCCAGATTTCCTCATCTTCTCTTCTCAGACAAGGATAAGTTAGCAGACATCATCCATAACAACTCCTGGAATCTGCCTTCTCATTTTCCTTGTGAGATCTATGACTTTCTTCTTTCTTCTACCAGTCAAACCAGTTTAGGGGGGCCAGGGGTCCCAGATTCTCTCTTCTGGTCCGGTAGCCCTTCAAGGGGTCTCTCTCTCAAAGAAGCCTGGAACCTGCGTAGGCCCAGCCAAGATAGGGTGCCTTGGTCCTCCATGGTCTGGAACAAGTTCATGCATCCCAGGCTGTCCTGTTTTAGCCGGCGCCTCCTTCTTAGGAAAACTCCCACAGATTATCTGTCAAAGCAGAGAGGTTGGGTTTTGGCTTCTAGGTGCTGCCTTTGTCTTAGCCATGAAAAAGATGATCTCCACCTGTTCTTCATCTGTCCTTTGGCTAGTCAGCTTTGGATGTGGATCCTTGGTTTTGGATTTCTTTCCCCAACTCTTCCTCTGTCAGCACCTGTTATCTGGTCCTCTCTAGCCTGAGGTGTAGATGATCAAGGGAGGAAAGCTGCTGCAGTCATCTTCTTCCAAGTAATCTCCACTCTTTAGTCTCTCAGAAACGATTCAAAGTGTCGCGACCCCGGACCGGGACCCGGGCCAGCGACATGCCGCGGCGGCATGATCAACCGACAAACAAAGCACGCCGCCGCCGCCTTTATGTTAATATATTATTTTTCCCACAGGTTTCCGCGGTGAGGATCCCAAGACACGGGTCTAGCTCACACGAATGGATATGCGGAAGCGTGTAGCAAAACAATTTATACAATCTTAAACAATAAGATACAAGAGAATACGAATATCGAGACAAGGTATCAAAAGAGAATGTCATCAAAGCATTCCTACCATGATTAAAGTTCAATGTTTAACAAAAGTTTATTAATTCAAATTACAAAACCCTGAGAGGCCAACAAAAGCCAATACAACCAATGGAACCCCAAAAGAACAACCCAACATAACCCAAGCTAGGTGAAACGAGAATCACGATCCCGACCGGCGTCTAGATGACGTCGTTGGGCTGCCACTCGAGTGCTGGGGGTGGCTCAACAGCCTCCTCTGGGCACTCCTCGTCATGCGCAAAACCGCCGGCACCTGGACACCAAAAATACAAGTATCAAACACGACGGTTTGGCAAATAAACAATTTAGGCATGAATAATTGAAATAATGCTAAAACAGTTCAAGATTTGAATACACGTTTCAAGTTTACGAAACTAGCATGAATACTTATAATATCATGAAAAGATAAATCCACATAGAGCTCATCCTTTCTCCGTCATACATGGTGACAAGAGCAAGCACGCACGACAAGCACGACACGAAAACACGATCCCATGGCACACAAGGTAGACGGGGTATCCGGCCGCGGAACCGGACCACGAACACGCACGATGTGTAATAAAATACACGACTAGTCTGCAGACAGTCTACATGTTTAAGGACCCCCAGGTAGTGGATCAAGCTAAAAGGGCAGTCCAAGCTCAGTGGTATTCACTTATATCATGAATGCACAAAACACGGCAATACACGTTCGAGAACACGACAAAACAAGAGGGAGATCATTTATAAAACACAACACGACGAGACTAGCAAAATAGCATAATATTAATGCTTAGCAAACTTAAGAAATGATTCCCTTTTTTATTCTTGAAACACGTCTTAAATACAAGCTTATACTTGAAAAATCACACAAGAACATGAGGATGCATGAAGCATCAAAACAAGAGTCCAAACATAAATCTATCAAGCATAGGCTAAGACCAAATCTTTGACCCTTGTGGACTTGAAAACCCAAACGTCGAAACTCTATATAACTTGGTGTCCCCGAAGGTAAGATACATTTAGGAATTTCAAGTGCACAATGTCAATTGAAGGTCTAAAGCATAGTCTAGTTTTCATTCCCGCAAAATTTCTTCAACCACAGTTCTTTTGTAACTGTCGGTCAACGCTCGGTTAACCGTCGGTTAACCGAGGTCGATCTGTCGGTCGACCGAAGGCTTGACCGACAGATCCCAGCCCAGAATTACTGTTCTCTGGAATTCGAACCGACAGATCCTCGGTCGACCGAAGGCGAACCGACGGATGACCTGACAAAAATGTTGCTCTCTGGAAATTGAACCGACAAATTTCGGTTGGTGTCGGTCGACCTGTCGGTCGACCGAAGTTGGACCGACAGCTGACTGACAGGCACGGGCAGTGCATTCTGTTCAGAATTTTTGCAACTTTCTTTCCCTTCTTCACTTCCACATTTTTACCACCTGCACTCCCCAAGCCTCCATGCTTTCCAAGGGATTCATTCCACACTTTATAGAGCATTCCATCCACAATTTGTCCATTTATTCCAAAGAGAAACATCAAGACATTCCCATACACAATTTCATGAAACTTACAAAACCAACATGATTCTAAGAACTTGGAAAAGTCATTTACAACCACACAAGTAAAGAAGCTCAAACTAATGATTTAAGAGAACATAAACATAACATACATTAATAGGTTCAAGCATAAAAAATCATGTCTTAATGGAAATAGTGAAACCACAACACAATATATATGAAAATCCTATAAAGTTTACTTGCCTCAAATCAAAGTCAAAGGAAGCTTCACAAAAACCAACAATGAGGGGTGCTCCACGAGATCTACAAAAAACCCCCAAAATGGAGCATACAAAAATCAACATTTTGGCCATCACAAACCCCCATTTCGAAAATGGGTTTGAAATCATGATAAACAAGCTCTTGGTGACCTAAAGAACATCAAATGAAAAGATGGGTCCAAGCTCTAACCTTTTGCTCACCAAACAAGAAGAATGGAGGTTGAAGATGATGAATAGTGAAAGGGGTTTGGCTCCAAAACGTGTCCAATCGAAGCTTGCGAAGAGAGGAAGAGAATGGCGAAAACGAATCGCAAATTGGAGTCTTCTTGTTAGATGATTTCAAGGGAAAAAGATCAAGAAGGAACTTGCTTCTCAACTCCACTCTAGGGCAAACCGTTGCAGGAAAATGGAAATGGGGAAAGAAGAAGAAGAAGGCTTTTATAGTGTCTGGAAGTGGGTCCCAACTGCAGAGGAACTTGAAACGCTTAAAACATGGTCTTGTGGACCTCGGATGAAATCGACGAAGAAGAACAAAACGATCGTCGAAAAATCTAGTTTCGGAAAAGTATAATTTTGACATAGTTTCACGAATTCGAAAAGTGTACCCAGATTTAGCATGAATAGTCAGATTTACCCTTATTGGGCCAAAACTTGGGTTTCTGGGCCTCAAATGCATGCAGCTTAAAAACGAAAGTTGCCATAAATAATAAAACCATTTAAGAGAAATAAAAATCACATCCACATCAAAGATCTAGAACGAAAACCCATCTTTACACGTGTACTCAGGGCGTCCCTAAGCGTGTCTGACTCATACTAAACGTCCTCAAAATCCCCGAAGCTATAGTCCAGACTAAGTCTAATCACATTCTAACCCAACTAGTACTAAGACTCACTTAAGACTAAACACTCACTTAATTAGTACTAATCGAGTTGGTCTGGGTTGGTGTCTAACATCCTCCACCCCTTAGGATATTTGGTCCACCAAATATAAATAATTTTACCTCTGGCAATAGCTGTGGGTACTTCTTTTGGACTTGATCTCTCAATTCCCATGTGGCTTCTTCGGGCTCGTGGTTCTCCCAAAGTACCTTGACCCAATGGACAGTCCGATTCCTCAATTCATGCTCTTTGGTGTCGATGATTCTAACCGGTTTCTCCACATATGAGGCATCCTCTCGTATCTCTAAAGGCTCGTGTGGAATAATGTGTGAACATATTTCTTGAGCATGGAGACATGAAAAACATTATGTACCCCGGAGAGTTCCGGCGGTAACGCAAGTCTGTAAGCGACATTTCCAATCTTGCTCAAAATCTCATATGGGCCAATGTATCTGCTAGACAATTTTCCTTTCTTTCCAAACCTTAAAGTGCCTCTGACCGAGGAGACTTTCAAGAATACTTTGTCACCCACTTCAAACTGTAATTCTCTTCGGCGAGTGTCAGCATAACTTTTCTGTCTGCTTCGAGCGATCTTCAATCTGTCCTGAATCTGCTTAACCTTGTCGCTTGTCTCTCCAACTATAGTCGGTCCATGAAAACTACGCACACCGACTTCTTCCCAACAGACTGGAGTCCTGCACCTCTTACCATAGAGTGCCTCAAAAGGTGCCATTCCAATGCTAGAATGGTAGCTATTGTTGTACGCGAACTCACAAAGAGGTAGGTTCTCATCCCACTGGACCTTGAAATCCAATACACAAGCACGCAGCATATCTTCAAGAGTCTGTATCGTCCTCTCTGACTGACCATCTGTCTGAGGATGATACGCTGTGCTGAACTGAAGTTTGGAACCCATGGATTCAAGAAGAGATTTCCAAAATCTCGAAACAAATCTGCTATCTCTGTCGAAAGTGATGGAGACGGGCTGGCCATGTTTACTAACGATCTCATCGATGAATAGTCTAGCGAGTGGTGCCATATGCATCATATTCCCAGTCTTCATCGGAAGGAAGTGCGCAGACTTCGTAAGACGATCAACTATAACCCAAATCGCATTGTTCCCTCTCTTGGTATTATGCAAACCGGAGACAAAATCCATAGTGATATGCTCCCATTTCCACTCCGGAATCTCCAAAGGCTGTAACAAACCAGGAGGCTTCTGATGTTCTGCCTTGATCATCTGACAAGTCAAGCAACGAGACACAAAAGCTGTTATCTCTCTCTTCATATTATTCCACCAAAATCTATTCTTCAAGTTATGGTACATCTTCGTGCTACCCGGATGTATAGAGTATCTAGTATGGTGAGCTTCAGTCATAATTTCATTCTTCAAATCATCCACATTTGGTACACACAACCGGTCACGAAAATACAACACTCCCTCCGAAATCCTGAAATCTGGACGTTCTGCAATCTGATCTACAATCTTGGCCAATTCTGGGTCTTGCAACTGACTATCTTTGATTCTCTGGATGAAGGTAGGCTCAGACACGGTCATATTTGTCAATAAGACACCTCTCCTCAAGTGTTGTACCTCCACTCCAAGTTCTTCTAACTGTTGGAGAACACTAACTCCTCTCAAACTAGCCATCACTGCTGACTTTTTGCTCAAAGCATCTGCTACAACATTCACTTTGCCCGGATGATACTTGATTGGGAAGTCATAATCTTTAATATACTCCATCCACCGTCTCTGTCTCATATTCAATTCCTTCTGTGAAAACAAATATTGCAAACTTCGGTGGTCTGAATGGACTTCGAACTTCTCCCCATAGAGGTAGTGCCTCCACATCTTCAAAGCAAAAACTACTGCTGCCAACTCCAAGTCATGCGTTGCATAATTAACCTCATGATTCTTCAACTGTCTCGAACCATAGGCAATCACCTTGCCATCTTGCATCAATACACAGCCTAATCCCACGTTGGACGCATCCGTAAAAACAACAAATCCACCGCTGCCTGATGGTAATGTGAGGATTGGGGCTGTGGTTAACCTTTTCTTCAACTCCTGAAAACTGCCTTCACACTGATCAGTCCAAACAAAAGGTACATTCTTCCGAGTCAACTTCGTCAATGGTGCTGCAATAGACGAAAAACCTTGGACAAATCTCCGATAGTATCCTGCTAACCCCAAAAAGCTTCTAATTTCTGTCACACTGCTAGGCCTCTTCCATTCGATAACCGCTTCTATCTTGGCTGGATCAACTGCTAATCCTTCTCTCGAAATAATGTAACCCAAAAAGGAAACTTTCTCTAGCCAGAATTCACACTTGTTCAACTTCGCATAGAGCTGGTGGTCTCTCAAAAGCTGCAATGACGTCCTCAAGTGCTCTTCGTGCTCCTCCTTACTCTTAGAATACACGAGAACATCATCAATGAACACCACGGTAGAGTGATCTAGGAACTCTGCAAAAACCTTGTTCATGAGAGCTATGAAGACTGCGAGCGCATTTGTCAAGCCAAAGGGCATCACTAAGAACTCGTAATGCCCATATCTCGTTCGGAAAGCTGTCTTCGCCACATCAGACTCTCTAACCCGCAACTGGTGATACCCTGACCTCAAGTCTATCTTGGAAAAGTGTGTTGCTCCTTGTAATTGATCAAACAATTCATCTATCCTTGGCAAAGGGTATTTGTTCTTGACGGTCACATGATTCAACCTGCTGTAGTCAATGCACATTCTAAGACTTCCATCCTTCTTCTTCACAAAAAGAACTGGCGCTCCCCACGGTGAAACACTTGGCCTAATAAAGCCCTTACTCAACAATTCTTGCAACTGAAGTTTCAATTCACCTAACTCTGCAGGAGCCATTCTATAAGGTGCAATTGAGATCGGTGCAGTCCCTGGAAGGAGTTCAATAGTAAACTCAACTTCTCTAATTGGTGGTAAACCCAGGATTTCATCTGGAAAAACATCCGGAAATTCACACACTACGGGGATATCCTCCACCCCTTGGGACTGTTTATCCTCCGTGATAAACGCTATAAATGCCTCACAACCACTGCTCACCAATCTATTTGCTTTTAAAGCTGAAATGAAACCGCTGGAAGACTTCTTCTTATTTCCCTGAAACATCAACTCTGTCTGTGGCCCTTGCAATCTGAAGGTAATGGTCTTACCAAAACAATCCATGGTAGCATGGTAGGTCTCTAACCAATCCATGCCTAAGATAATATCAAAATCATGCATGTCTAAAATTATGAGGTTGGCCGGTAAATTGATATCTCCTAACAAAATCTGACAACTAGGGTAAAAGGTGGTACAAACAACATGTCTACCTACGGGTGTAGTGACAGTCAAACTATAATCCAATTCTGCATGCTGTGCATCAATCTTCCTTGCAAAGAAAGGGGATAGAAAAGAGTGTGTGGATCCTGGATCAATTAAGATATGTGCTTCTACTCCACAAACAAGAAGTTTACCTTCTATGACGTCACCCGCTGCTTCAGCGTCAGCACGGTTGATATTGTATGCACGTCCCTGCTGGTGTGGCCTGTTCTGTTGCTGAATCTGTCTGCCCTGGTTGTTTCTATTCTGCGGTGGACGAGCATTCTGGTTCTGTACTTGCCTGCCTTGCTGTTGCTGTTGTGGTGGTGGTCTCATCTGAACTGGTACTGCTTGATTCGGTGGTGCTGTCTGCCTTGGCTGTTGATATTTGTTGGCTTGACTCTGAAGGTGTGGGCAATCCTTGATTGCATGGTCCATTCCTCCACACTTGAAGCAAGCACCCTTTGCCTTGCGGCATTCGTGGGTAGGGTGGTTCTTGCCACAATGATTACAACTAGACTGTCTAACTTGATTTTGCTCTTGCCTTGGCTTCTTGCCACTTTGCTGTCTTTGGTTTTGCTGCTGGTAGTGCTGCTTTCTATCCTGAATAATCTCGTTGTTGAACTCTTCAAATTTGTATGCCCGACTGACTGCTTCATCAAAGGTGACTGGAGGGATCACTCCCGAGACATCCCTCTTGAGAATGGGATTCAGTCCTTCCAAAAATTTGACGATCTTTTTCTGTTCAGTGTCAATAAGCTCGGTAGCATATCTGGCAAGCCTCTCAAACTTCGTGACATAGTCTAGAACCGACATACTCCCTTGTTTCAACTGTTGGAATTCAATTGCCTTTTGTCTCTTAACATGGGATGGGACGTACTTGTCTGTGAAATGTGTCTTGAAGGTTGTCCAAGCAACCTCATCTGCCATGACCTGGTATGGCTCTTTGACTGTTTGCCACCAATCGTCAGCAAGCCCATAAAATAGAGAAGCGGTGAGGTTCACCCTCTCCCTGCCCGTGCAAACAAAAACGTCGAAAATCTTTGCCGTGTTCGCGAGCCAATCATCAGTAGTCAAAGGGTCCTCTTGGCCCGAGAATTCCTTAGGTCCCCTCTTCCGAAATCTTTCAAAGAGAACATTGACATCATCAGCTCTATTCTGGTACACCACATTTGGTGGGGCTTGATGTTGAGGTCTATTTTGGAGGACTTCTAGAAGTTGCCTCTGTACTTGAGCCATCTCTTCATCTTTCTTAGCCATTTGCTCTTGAAATTTTGCTTGTGTTTCATTGGCTTGTCTCTGTTGCTCTAACATGGCCTGCATGAGTTGTTGGAACTGAGTAGCAGTAGGATTTTCGGATGGTTCTGTCTCATTCTGATTACTACCCGAAGCATGATGGTTGGGAGCTTTTCTCGGAGGCATGATGCTGTAAGACAATCTGTTAGCACATATATAGACATATTTGGGTTGGTCATGTTGTCTAGACAAACATTCTATCGAACTCACGAATCCTCGCCACGTTCCTAAGACTTTCTAGTTTCTTTTAAGTGCCTGAAACAAGTCCCGCTCTGATACCAGTCCTGTCGCGACCCCGGACTGGGACCCGGGCCCGCGACATGCCGCGGCGGCATGATCAACCGACAAACAAAGCACGCGGCCGCCGCCTTTATGTTAATATATTATTTTTCCCACAGGTTTCCGCGGTGAGGATCCCAAGACACGGGTCTAGCTCACACGAATGGATATGCGGAAGCGTGTAGCAAAACAATTTATACAATCTTAAACAATAAGATACAAGAGAATACGAATATCGAGACAAGGTATCAAAAGAGAATGTCATCAAAGCATTTCTACCATGATTAAAGTTCAATTTTTAACAAAAGTGTATTAATTCAAATTACAAAACCCTGAGAGGCCAACAAAAGCCAATACAACCAATGGAACCCCAAAAGAACAACCCAACATAACCCAAGCTAGGTGAAACGAGAATCACGATCCCGACCGGCGTCTAGATGACGTCGTTGGGCTGCCACTCGAGTGCTGGGGGTGGCTCAACAGCCTCCTCCGGGCACTCCTCGTCACGCGCGAAACCGCCGGCACCTGGACACCAAAAATACAAGCATCAAACACGACGGTTTGGCAAATAAACAATTTAGGCATGAATAATTGAAATAATGCTAAAACAGTTCAAGATTTGAATACACGTTTCAAGTTTACGAAACTAGCATGAATACTTATAATATCATGAAAAGATAAATCCACATAGAGCTCATCCTTTCTCCGTCATACATGGTGACAAGAGCAAGCACGCACGACAAGCACGACACGAAAACACGATCCCACGTCACACAAGGTAGACGGGGTATCCGGCCGCGGAACCGGACCACGAACACGCACGATGTGTAATAAAATACACGACTAGTCTGCAGACAGTCCACATGTTTAAGGACCCCCAGGTAGTGGATCAAGCTAAAAGGGCAGTCCAAGCTCAGTGGTATTCACTTATATCATGAATGCACAAAACACGGCAATACACGTTCGAGAACACGACAAAACAAGAGGGAGATCATTTATAAAACACAACACGACGAGACTAGCAAAATAGCATAATATTAATGCTTAGCAAACTTAAGAAATGATTCCCTTTTTTATTCTTGAAACACGTCTTAAATACAAGCTTATACTTGAAAAATCACACAAGAACATGAGGATGCATGAAGCATCAAAACAAGAGTCCAAACATAAATCTATCAAGCATAGGCTAAGACCAAATCTTTGACCCTTGTGGACTTGAAAACCCAAACGTCGAAACTCTATATAACTTGGTGTCCCCGAAGGTAAGATACATTTAGGAATTTCAAGTGCACAATGTCAATTGAAGGTCTAAAGCATAGTCTAGTTTTCATTCCCGCAAAATTTCTTCAACCACAGTTCTTTTGTAACTGTCGGTCAACGCTCGGTTAACCGTCGGTTAACCGAGGTCGATCTGTCGGTCGACCGAAGGCTTGACCGACAGATCCCAGCCCAGAATTACTGTTCTCTGGAATTCGAACGACAGATCCTCGGTCGACCGAAGGCGAACCGACGGATGACCTGACAAAAATGTTGCTCTCTGGAAATTGAACCGACAAATTTCGGTTGGTGTCGGTCGACCTGTCGGTCGACCGAAGCTGGATCGACAGCTGACCGACAGGCACGGGCAGTGCATTCTGTTCAGAATTTTTGCAACTTTCTTTCCCTTCTTCACTTCCACATTTTTACCACCTGCACTCCCCAAGCCTCCATGCTTTCCAAGGGATTCATTCCACACATTATAGAGCATTCCATCCACAATTTGTCCATTTATTCCAAAGGGAAACATCAAGACATTCCCATACACAATTTCATGAAACTTACAAAACCAACATGATTCTAAGAACTTGGAAAAGTCATTTACAACCACACAAGTAAAGAAGCTCAAACTAATGATTTAAGAGAACATAAACATAACATACATTAATAGGTTCAAGCATAAAAAATCATGTCTTAATGGAAATAGTGAAACCACAACACAATATATATGAAAATCCTATAAAGTTTACTTGCCTCAAATCAAAGTCAAAGGAAGCTTCACAAAAACCAACAATGAGGGGTGCTCCACGAGATCTACACAAAACCCCCAAAATGGAGCATACAAAAATCAACATTTTGGCCATCACAAACCCCCATTTCGAAAATGGGTTTGAAATCATGATAAACAAGCTCTTGGTGAGCTAAAGAACATCAAATGAAAAGATGGGTCCAAGCTCTAACCTTTTGCTCACCAAACAAGAAGAATGGAGGTTGAAGATGATGAATAGTGAAAGGGGTTTGGCTCCAAAACGTGTCCAATCGAAGCTTGCGAAGAGAGGAAGAGAATGGCGAAAACGAATCGGAAATTGGAGTCTTCTTGTTAGATGATTTCAAGGGAAAAAGATCAAGAAGGAACTTGCTTCTCAACTCCACTCTAGGGCAAACCGTTGCAGGAAAATGGAAATGGGGAAAGAAGAAGAAGAAGGCTTTTATAGTGTCTGGAAGTGGGTCCCAACTGCAGAGGAACTTGAAACGCTTAAAACATGGTCTTGTGGACCCCGGATGAAATCGACGAAGAAGAACAAAACGATCGTCGAAAAATCTAGTTTCGGAAAAGTATAATTTTGACATAGTTTCACGACTTCGAAAAGTGTACCCAGATTTAGCATGAATAGTCAGATTTACCCTTATTGGGCCAAAACTTGGGTTTCTGGGCCTCAAATGCATGCATCTTAAAAACGAAAGTTGCCATAAATAATAAAACCATTTAAGAGAAATAAAAATCACATCCACATCAAAGATCTAGAACGAAAACCCATCTTTACACGTGTACTCAGGGCGTCCCTAAGCGTGTCTGACTCATACTAAACGTCCTCAAAATCCCCGAAGCTATAGTCCAGACTAAGTCTAATCACATTCTAACCAAACTAGTACTAAGACTCACTTAAGACTAAACACTCACTTAATTAGTACTAATCGAGTTGGTCTAGGTTGGGGTCTAACACAAACCACCGTAATTTGAAGCCTTCCCTGGCCAGAGCAAAGTTCATGTCAAGCCCTGTCGCGACCCCGGACCGGGACCCGGGCCCGCGACTGCGCGGCGGCGGCATGATTAACCAACACAAGACACACCGCCGCTGTTTTGATCTTTTTCCCACAGGTTTCCGCGGTGAGGATCCCATGACACGGGTCGAGCTCACACGAATAGATATGCGGAAGCGTGTAGCAAAACAATTCATACAAATCTTAAATGATAAGATACAAGACAAATATTTAACATCGAGACAAGGTATCCAAAAGAGAATGTCATCCAAGCATTCCTAGCATGAATAAATTTTAACATTTAGACAAAGTGTTTTACTTGCAAGTTACACAACCCCCAAGAGGCCAACAAAGGCCAATACAACATATGGAATCCCAAAAAGAACAACCCGACAAAACCCGAGCTAGGTGAAACGAGAATCACGATCCCGACCGGCGTCTAGATGACGTCGTTGGGCTGCCACTCGAGTGCTGGGGGTGGCTCAACAGCCTCCTCCGGGCACTCCTCGTCACGCGCGAAACCACCGGCACCTGGACACCAAAATACAAGCATCAAACACGACGGTTTGGCAAATAAACAATTCAGACATGAATAATTGGAATAATGCTAAAACAATTCAAAGTTTAAATACACGTTTCAATGCTTACGAAACTAGCACGAATACATATAATATCATGAAAAGATAAATCCACATGAGCTCATCCTTTCTCCGTCATACATGATGACAAGAGCAAGCACGCACGACAAGCACGACAAGAAACACGATCCCACGCCACACAAGGTAGACGGGGTATCCGGCCGCGGAACCGGACCACGAACACGCACGATGTGCCATTCAAGACACGACTAGTCTGCAGACAGTCCACGAGTTTAAGGACCCCCAGGTAGTGGATCAAGCTAAAAGGGCGGTCCAAGCTCAGTGAAATTCACTTATATCATGAATGCACAAAACACGGCAATACGCGATCGAAAACACGACAAAACAAGAGGGAAATCATTTAACGAGCACGACGTGGCAAGACTAGCAAAATAGCATGGTGTTAATGCTTACAAACTTAAGAAATGATTCCCTTTTCGATTCTTGAAACCCATCTTGAAAACAACTTGCACTTGGAAATCAAGCGAGAACACGAGGATGCACGAAGCATCATAAACAAAGATTCAAACATAACTCTGTCAAGCATAGGCTAAGACCACATCTTTGACCCTTGTGGAATTGAAAACCAAATGTCGAAATTCAATAAAACTTGGTATCCCCGAAGGTATATTACATTTTGGAAATTTCAAGTGCACAAGGTCAATAGAAAGGGTCTAAGACCAAGTCTAGTTTTCATTCCTGCAAAATCCTTCAAAACAGTACTTTTTGGTGTGGTTCATGCCTCTCTACCGGTAGAAATTCCGGTAGAAGATGTTCTACCGGTAGAACTTCCGGTTGAAGTACTTCTACCGGTAGAACTTCCGGTTGAAGCACTTCTACCGGTAGAACTTCCGGTAGAACTGCGGTTCACAGTTTTTTCTCAACTCTCTGCCACAATTTGGGCCGTTTCTACCGGTAGAACTTCCGGTAGAACTGCGGTTCACAGTTTTTCTCAACTCTCTGTCAAAATTTGGGCCCTTTCTACCGGTAGAACTTCCGGTTGAAATACCCCTACCGGTAGAACTTCGGAATTTCAATTTTTTTTCCACACTTCATTCACTTCTTCACTTCCACATTTTCACCACCTGCACTCCCCAAGCCTACATGCTTCCAAGGGATGATTTTCACACCAAATCCATTCACATTTCATTCAAAACATCAAAATCATAAACCCATTTACATTCAAAACATAAATCTAATAACTTGCAAACCATTCCATTGAAAACATACTTCCATTGAAGATGAAACCTCTACATTAGATAGAGAAATTAGGGCTCTTGCTTAACAAGATTAAAACAAGCTAAAAGAGATTAATGACATGCAAGAAAGATAGCTTGATAATAAACAACATTTCCAAAAGTAAAAATTCCCAAAAACTCAACATGCACTAGGGAAAACTAAAAGGTTTACTTGCCTCTAACCCAAGCCAAGCCAAAGCTTCACAACTCAACAAGAAAGGGGTGCTCCACGAGATCTACACAAAACCCCCAAAATGGAGCATACAAAAATCAACATTTTTGGCCATCACAAATCCCCATTTCGAAAATGGGTTTGAAAACCATGAAAACAAGCTCTAGGTGAGCTAAAGAACATCAAATGGAAAGAATGAAGAAGGACACCAACCTTGAGCTAGCCAAACAAGAAGAATAAAAGTAGAAGATGATGAATAGTGCAGTGGCTTGACTCCAAAAACACTCCAGCTGTAGCTTGAGACGAGAGGAAGAGGATGGTGGTCTTGGATCGAAAAATGGAGCCTTCTAGCTAGATGATTTCAAGGGAAAAGGATCAAGAAGAGAGCTTCCTCCTCAACTTCACCCTAGGGCAGAATCGTTGCAGGAAATGGAAAAAGGGCAAATGAAGGAGAAGAGAGCTTATATAGTGTCTGGAGGTGGGTCCCTTTAGCAGTGAAACTTGGAACGCTTGGAACATGGTCTTGTGGACCCCGGATGGAATCGACGAAGAAGAACAAAACGATCGTCGAAAAATCTAGTTTCGGAAAAGTATTATTTTGACATAGTTTCGCGTCTTCGAAAAGTGTGCCCAGATTTACATGCAAAGACAGATTTACCCTATTGGGCCAAAACTTGGGCTTCTGGGCCTCACATGCATGCAGCTTGAAAACAAAAGTTGTCACAAATAATAAAACCATTCAAGAGAATTAAAAATCACATCCACAACAAAGATCTAGCACAAAAACCCATTCTTACACGTGCACTCAGGGCGTCCCTGAGCGTGTCTGACTCATACTAAACGTCCTCAAAATCCCCAAAGCTATAATCCAGACTAAGTCTAATCACATTCTAACCCAACTAGTACTAAGACTCACTTAAGACTAAACGTTTACTTAATTAGTACTAATCGAGTTGGTCTGGGTCGGGGTCTAACAATCCTCCACCCCTTAGGATATTTGGTCCGCCAAATATAAATAATTTTACCTCTGGTATCAGGTGTGGATACTTCTTTTGGACTTGATCTCTCAATTCCCATGTGGCTTCTTCTGGCTCGTGGTTCTCCCAAAGTACCTTGACCCAATGGACAGTCCGATTCCTCAATTCATGCTCTTTGGTGTCGATGATTCTAACCGGTTTCTCCACATACGACGCGTCTTCTCGAATCTCTAAAGGCTCGTGTGGAATAATGTGAGAAGGACTGTGAACATATTTCTTGAGCATGGAGACATGAAAAACATTATGTACCCCGGAGAGTTCCGGCGGTAACGCAAGTCTGTATGCAACATTTCCGATCTTGCTCAGAATCTCATATGGGCCAATGTATCTGCTAGACAATTTTCCTTTCTTTCCAAATCTTAGAGTACCTCTGACCGGTGAGACTTTCAAGAACACTTTGTCACCCACTTCAAATTGCAATTCTCTCCGGCGAGTGTCAGCATAACTTTTCTGTCTGCTTCGAGCGATCTTCAATCTGTCCTGAATCTGCTTAACCTTGTCGCTTGTCTCTCCAACTATCGTCGGTCCATGAAAACTACGCACACCGACTTCTTCCCAACAAACTGGAGTTCTGCATCTCCTACCATAGAGTGCCTCGAAAGGTGCCATTCCAATGCTAGAATGGTAGCTATTATTGTACGCGAACTCACAAAGAGGTAGGTTCTCGTCCCACTGGACCTTGAAATCCAACACACAAGCACACAACATATCTTCAAGAGTTTGTATCGTCCGCTCTGACTGACCATCTGTCTGAGGATGATACGCTGTGCTGAACTGAAGTTTGGAACCCATGGATTCAAGAAGAGATTTCCAAAATCTCGAAACAAATCTACTATCTCTGTCGGAAGTGATGGAGACGGGCTGGCCATGCTTACTAACGATCTCATCGATGAATAGTCTAGCAAGTGGTGCCATATGCATCATATTCCCAGTCTTCATCGGAAGGAAGTGCGCAGACTTCGTAAGACGATCAACTATAACCCAAATTGCATTGTTCCCTCTCTTGGTATTAGGCAAACCGGAGACAAAATCCATAGTGATGTGCTCCCATTTCCACTCCGGAATTTCCAAAGGCTGTAACAAACCAGGAGGCTTCTGATGTTCTGCCTTGATCATCTGACAAGTTAAGCAACGAGACACAAATGCTGCTATCTCTCTCTTCATATTATTCCACCAAAATCTATTCTTCAGGTTATGGTACATCTTCGTGCTACCCGGATGTATAGAGTATCTAGTATGGTGAGCTTCAATCATAATTTCATTCTTCAAATCATCAACATTCGGTACACACAACCGGTCACGAAAATACAACACTCCATCCGAAATCCTGAAATCTGGACGTTCTGCAATCTGATCTACAATCTTGGCCAATTCCGGGTCTTGCAACTGACTATCTTTGATTCTCTGGATGAAGGTAGGTTCAGTCACGGTCATATTTGCCAACAAAACTCCTCTCCTCAAGTGTTGTACCTCCACTCCAAATTCTTCAAGCTGTTGGAGAACACTAACTCCTCTCAAACTCGCCATCACTGCTGACTTTCTACTCAATGCATCTGCTACCACATTCACTTTGCCTGGATGATACTTGATTGGGAAGTCATAATCCTTAATATACTCCATCCACCGTCTCTGCCTCATATTCAATTCCTTCTGTGAAAACAGATATTGCAAACTTCGGTGGTCTGAATGGACTTCAAACTTCGCTCCATAGAGGTAGTGTCGCCACATTTTCAAAGCAAAAACTACTGCCGCTAACTCCAAGTCATGAGTTGCATAGTTTACCTCATGATTCTTCAACTGTCTCGAACCATAGGCAATCACCTTGCCATCTTGCATCAAAACACATCCTAATCCCACGTTGGAAGCATCCGTAAACACAACAAATCCACTGCTGCCCGATGGTAAAATGAGGATTGGGGCTGTGGTTAACCTCTTCTTCAACTCTTGAAAGCTGCCTTCACACTGATCAGTCCAAACAAAAGGGACATTTTTCCGGGTCAACTTCGTCAATGGAGCTGCAATGGACGAAAATCCTTGGACAAATCTCCGATAATATCCTGCTAACCCCAAAAAGCTTCTAATTTCTGTCACACTGCTAGGCCTCTTCCATTCAATGACTGCTTCTATCTTGGCTGGATCTACTGCTAATCCTTCTCTCGAAATGATGTGACCCAAAAAGGAAACTTGCTCTAGCCAGAATTCACACTTGTTCAACTTAGCATAGAGCTGGTGGTCTCTCAAAAGCTGCAATGACGTCCTCAAGTGCTCTTCATGCTCCTCCTTACTCTTAGAATACACGAGGACATCATCAATGAACACCACAGTAGAGTGATCTAGGTACTCTGCAAAGACCTTGTTCATGAGAGCCATGAAGACTGCGGGCGCATTTGTCAAGCCAAAGGGCATCACTAAGAACTCGTAATGCCCATATCTCGTTCGGAAAGCTGTCTTCGCCACATCGGACTCTCTAACCCGCAACTGATGATACCCTGACCTCAAGTCTATCTTGGAAAAGTGCGATGCTCCTTGTAATTGGTCAAACAATTCATCTATCCTTGGCAAGGGGTATTTGTTCTTGACAGTCACATGGTTCAATCTTCTATAGTCGATGCACATTCTAAGACTTCCATCCTTCTTCTTCACAAAAAGAACTGGCGCTCCCCACGGTGAAACACTTGGCCTAATGAAGCCTTTGCTCAACAATTCTTGCAACTGAAGTTTCAATTCACCCAACTCTGCAGGAGCCATCCTGTAAGGTGCAATTGAGATCGGTGCAGTCCCTGGAAGGAGTTCAATAGTAAACTCAACTTCTCTAACTGGTGGTAAACCCGGGATTTCTTCTGGAAAAACATCTGGAAATTCACACACTACGGGGATATCCTCCACCCCTTGGGACTGTTTATCCTCCGTGATAAACGCTAAAAATGCCTCACAACCACTGCTCACCAATCTGTTGGCTTTTAAAGCCGAAATGAACCCACTGGAACACTTTTTCCTATTTCCCTGAAACATCAACTCTGTCTGTGGCCCTTGCAATCTGAAGGTAATGGTCTTACCAAAACAATCCATGGTAGCATATCTAAAAATATCTTTTTCTGTTCAGTGTCAATAAGCTCGGTAGCATATCTGGCAAGCCTCTCAAACTTCGTGACATACTCCAAAACGGACATACTTCCTTGCTTCAACTGTTGGAATTCAATTGCCTTCTGTCTCTTAACATGGGAAGGGATGTACTTGTCTGTGAAATGTGTCTTGAAGGTTGTCCAAGCAACCTCATCCGCCATGACTTGGTATGGCTCTTTGACCGTCTGCCACCAATCGTCTGCAAGCCCATAAAATAGAGAAGCTGTGAGGTTCACCCTCTCCCTGCCAGTGCAAACGAAAACGTCAAAAATCTTAGCCGTGTTCGCGAGCCAATCATCAGCCGTCAAAGGGTCCTCTTGACCCGAGAACTCCTTGGGTCCCCTCTTCCGAAATCTTTCAAAGAGGACATTGACATCATCAGCCCTATTCTGGTACACCACATTTGGTGGGGCTTGATGTTGAGGTCTATTTTGGAGGACTTCTAGAAGTTGCCGCTGTACTTGAGCCATCTCTTCATCTTTCTTAGCCATTTGCTCTTGGAATTTGGCTTGAGTTTCGTTTGCTTGCCTCTGTTGCTCTAACATGGCCTGCATGAGTTGTTGGAACTGAGTAGCAGTAGGATTCTCAGTCGGTTCTGTCTCATTCTGATTACTGCCCGAAGCATTATGATTCGGAGCTTTACGTGGAGGCATGATGCTGCAAGACAATTTGTTAGCACATATATCGACAGATTTGGGTTGGTCATGTTGTCTAGACAAACATTCTATCGAACTCACGAATCCTCGCCACGTTCCTAAGACTTTCTAGTTTCTTTTAACTGCCTGAAACATGTCCCGCTCTGATACCAGTCCTGTCGCGACCCCGGACCGGGACCCGGGCCCGCGACTGCGCGGCGGCGGCATGATTAACCAACACAAGACACACCGCCGCTGTTTTGATCTTTTTCCCACAGGTTTCCGCGGTGAGGATCCCATGACACGGGTCGAGCTCACACGAATAGATATGCGGAAGCATGTAGCAAAACAATTCATACAAATCTTAAATGATAAGATACAAGACAAATATTTAACATCGAGACAAGGTATCCAAAAGAGAATGTCATCCAAGCATTCCTAGCATGAATAAAGTTTAACATTTAGACAAAGTGTTTTACTTGCAAGTTACACAACCCCCAAGAGGCCAACAAAGGCCAATACAACATATGGAATCCCAAAAAGAACAACCCGACAAAACCCGAGCTAGGTGAAACGAGAATCACGATCCCGACCGGCGTCTAGATGACGTCGTTGGGCTGCCACTCGAGTGCTGGGGGTGGCTCAACAGCCTCCTCCGGGCACTCCTCGTCACGCGCGAAACCACCGGCACCTGGACACCAAAATACAAGCATCAAACACGACGGTTTGGTAAATAAACAATTCAGACATGAATAATTGGAATAATGCTAAAACAGTTCAAAGTTTAAATACACGTTTCAATGCTTACAAAACTAGCACGAATACATATAATATCATGAAAAGATAAATCCACATGAGCTCATCCTTTCTCCGTCATACATGATGACAAGAGCAAGCACGCACGACAAGCACGACAAGAAACACGATCCCACGCCACACAAGGTAGACGGGGTATCCGGCCGCGGAACCGGACCACGAACACGCACGATGTGCCATTCAAGACACGACTAGTCTGCAGACAGTCCACGAGTTTAAGGACCCCCAGGTAGTGGATCAAGCTAAAAGGGCGGTCCAAGCTCAGTGAAATTCACTTATATCATGAATGCACAAAACACGGCAATACGCGATCGAAAACACGACAAAACAAGAGGGAAATCATTTAACGAGCACGACGTGGCAAGACTAGCAAAATAGCATGGTGTTAATGCTTACAAACTTAAGAAATGATTCCCTTTTCGATTCTTGAAACCCATCTTGAAAACAACTTGCACTTGGAAATCAAGCGAGAACACGAGGATGCACGAAGCATCATAAACAAAGATTCAAACATAACTCTGTCAAGCATAGGCTAAGACCACATCTTTGACCCTTGTGGAATTGAAAACCAAATGTCGAAATTCAATAAAACTCGGTGTCCCCGAAGGTATATTACATTTTGGAAATTTCAAGTGCACAAGGTCAATAGAAAGGGTCTAAGACCAAGTCTAGTTTTCATTCCTGCAAAATCCTTCAAAACAGTACTTTTTGGTGTGGTTCATGCCTCTCTACCGATAGAAATTCCGGTAGAAGATGTTCTACCGGTAGAACTTCCGGTTGAAGTACTTCTACCGGTAGAACTTCCGGTTGAAGCACTTCTACCGGTAGAACTTCCGGTAGAACTGCGGTTCACAGTTTTTTCTCAACTCTCTGCCACAATTTGGGCCGTTTCTACCGGTAGAACTTCCGGTAGAACTGCGGTTCACAGTTTTTCTCAACTCTCTGTCAAAATTTGGGCCCTTTCTACCGGTAGAACTTCCGGTTGAAATACCCCTACCGGTAGAACTTCGGAATTTCAATTTTTTTTCCACACTTCATTCACTTCTTCACTTCCACATTTTCACCACCTGCACTCCCCAAGCCTACATGCTTCCAGGGGATGATTTTCACACCAAATCCATTCACATTTCATTCAAAACATCAAAATCATAAACCCATTTACATTCAAAACATAAATCTAATAACTTGCAAACCATTCCATTGAAAACATACTTCCATTGAAGATGAATCCTCTACATTAGATAGAGAAATTAGGGCTCTTGCTTAACAAGATTAAAACAAGCTAAAAGAGATTAATGACATGCACGAAAGATAGCTTGATAATAAACAACATTTCCAAAAGTAAAAATGCCCAAAAACTCAACATGCACTAGGGAAAACTAAAAGGTTTACTTGCCTCTAACCCAAGCCAAGCCAAAGCTTCACAACTCAACAAGAAAGGGGTGCTCCACGAGATCTACACAAAACCCCCAAAATGGAGCATACAAAAATCAACATTTTTGGCCATCACAAATCCCCATTTCGAAAATGGGTTTGAAAACCATGAAAACAAGCTCTAGGTGAGCTAAAGAACATCAAATGGAAAGAATGAAGAAGGACACCAACCTTGAGCTAGCCAAACAAGAAGAATAAAAGTAGAAGATGATGAATAGTGCAGTGGCTTGACTCCAAAAACACTCCAGCTGTAGCTTGAGACGAGAGGAAGAGGATGGTGGTCTTGGATCGAAAAATAGAGCCTTCTAGCTAGATGATTTCAAGGGAAAAGGATCAAGAAGAGAGCTTCCTCCTCAACTTCACCCTAGGGCAGAATCGTTGCAGGAAATGGAAAAAGGGCAAATGAAGGAGAAGAGAGCTTATATAGTGTCTGGAGGTGGGTCCCTTTAGCAGTGAAACTTGGAACGCTTGGAACATGGTCTTGTGGACCCCGGATGGAATCGACGAAGAAGAACAAAACGATCGTCGAAAAATCTAGTTTCGGAAAAGTATTATTTTGACATAGTTTCGCGACTTCGAAAAGTGTGCCCAGATTTACATGCAAAGACAGATTTACCCTATTGGGCCAAAACTTGGGCTTCTGGGCCTCACATGCATGCAGCTTGAAAACAAAAGTTGTCACAAATAATAAAACCATTCAAGAGAATTAAAAATCACATCCACAACAAAGATCTAGCACAAAAACCCATTCTTACAAGTGCACTCAGGGCGTCCCTGAGCGTGTCTGACTCATACTAAACGTCCTCAAAATCCCCAAAGCTATAATCCAGACTAAGTCTAATCACATTCTAACCCAACTAGTACTAAGACTCACTTAAGACTAAACGTTTACTTAATTAGTACTAATCGAGTTGGTCTGGGTCGGGGTCTAACAAGCCCCGACCTAAGTTTAGTATATTTTATTATTGTTTTAATCGTGATTAGTCTCTAAGCAGGATTAGAGAACGATTAGCTCGGGTTTTTAGTTAGATTAGAATTTTGAATAGCTTTGGGGAATTTTGAGCGCGTTGAGTCGGGTTTGACCAGGCCCGGGCTGGCCCGTGTGACGCGTGTTAGTGTGGGGAATTGATTTATTCGATTTTTTAAAATATGGATTTTGACATTTTTCAGTTTGTTATTTTGATCCCAACAACTTTCGTGTTTGTTCCGTTTGCATTTGAAACACAGAAATCGCGTTTTTCGAGAAAAAGGGGCAGAAATTCGTCTTTTTCCCCAAATCTGTGCATAAATTTTAAAATTTGAAAATCATGAGGAAAGTGTACTTTTTGGAAACTATATTTTTCAACGATCATTTTTCTCTTCTTCGTCGACTTCATTCGGGACCCATAAACAGAAGTTTTAAAGCCCACAAGTTTTAAGATCAAATAGGCCCCACAAATACCCATTTAAATAGTCAATGGTCTTCATCTTCCTCACCTTTCTCATACGTTCTGTAGCAGCTGAACCAAAGAGAGTGTTTTCTCTCTTTTATCTCAACTTCTCTCATCTTGCATGTATAGCAAACCCACTCCAATTGGAAAACAAATTACACCAATCTTCTCCCCATCTTCCAAGCTATCCATTGATACCATTTTTAAGAGTTTCCAGTTGGTTTCATCATCTTATCCAAGCTTTTCTTCTTCCTTAGAACTCTTTGAGGTTAGCAATGGTTTCTTCTCTGGATTTCTAGATTTAATGGATCATTACCACTCTTTTCTTCAAGCATGCAAAGGAGTTCTTTGAGAGCTCCTTCTTTTCTAAAAATATTGAGTTTTGAATGGGTTTTCCCCATGGGTTTTTGGTATAGGTTGCAGCTGATTGTGTAGGAGATTTTGGATTTGCTCTTAAGACCCCATTTCTATTGAGGCAAGTGAATAAGATTGATTGAGATACCTGCACATTAATGATTTACTTTGTTTTGGAAAATTTGTATTCTTGTTCAACTATAAATTTGCTTTCTTTTGCACTTTAATGGTTGTTTCCTCAAAGGTATTCTAGTGGGTATCTGATGCTATACTTTCACATATTTTGATTACAGCTACATGAAATTCTCTCTATGGAATTCTGATTGGTTTAAGGAGTGTTAGAGTGCATTTAAGAAATTATGTTTTTGGTGATTATATTATGTTGTGATTTGGATTATTTGATTGAATGAAATGGGTGATGGTTGAATGGAGAATCTCTATGTCAAGAAAGGCCTTAAATGTACGAGAAAGAATGTCACGTCCCCCAAAATAAGAATTGGGAAAACGTGAAAAATTAAAAACAAATTCAAATTTCCTGTATTTAATACAACACAAGCTTCCAAAAGTGGACCAACAAAAAAATTTCAACCTGTGGTGAGTCAAAATAAATTTCATTAAATGCAACGGAAGCTTTATTCAATTGGTATTGAAGATTCATAAATGAAACCCAATATAAAAATCAGATAAACATTAATAATTAAAGTTGCAGAATGAATTCAATAATTTCTAAAATGGTCTCAATACTAAAAGAAAGTTTATTCAAAGAGAATTTCTAAGATGACGTTCTCTCCTTTGCTGGCTCAGACGGCTCCAAAGCCATCTTCGGCATCCCACTCAGGTTCGTCAGTTGGCTCAAACGTTTGAAACGTTTGATCCTCCTCCGTCTCCTCGGTAAAGTAAGGCTCGATACCTATGCACCAATTATTACAAAGTAAATAGTAAGAACATAATCATAATTTGGAATTTAATACGATAACGAGAAAATATAGATAAGTGTGATCATATCGAAGTAATGACAATGACAATGACAAAAGAACGTATAGAATAATCCAAATAAAGCAAATGGAGCAATATGATTCACACGAAAACAAGTGTCCGCGTTTCGGGTGGTCAGCCCTAAATAAATCGGGAAAGCCTATCCATAACGTCAGTGGTCATAAACAGATCAAATAAAATATATCAGGATAACCTGTTCACATTTATAGCGGATTATAAGTGATCCGGTCACATCGGTGATCAACCATCCATATAACGATTTGCAGTCGTCCATAAATGACCCACATAAACATAAACATATAAACGTAATAGACCCGAATAATAAAGATCCGACACAAGAATCCTAAGTCAAAGTAAAGTGCTGGCCATTCCACATTTCATATCATAATCGAATGGTCTTACAAAATTGGCCAAGCCACTTTATAGTCCATAACACAATAGAGTATGCATCTAACGAAATACACATCATGAACCAACAAATATATGCATACGAAGGTTAAGACATAGATATGAAACGATCCTAAGGTCGAACATAAGATCTCGTACCCATCAACCACCAGAATCTCTAATCAATAAAAGATCAACGCATCCCTTCTCCATCAATGGTGCATAGACCCAATTAAGGGTTTTCCAATAGAGATGGGTTGAACTCGAATCACTAGAATTTTTCCGAAGTTATACGGAATACTAAACCCCACGTTAGTAAGATACCGTTTGCCCGGACGATATTTACTCGGTCTAATGATTCGATTAATAAAGTCCAAAATTATAATTTTGACACATTTAAAATCAAAGATAACATTTAATATTTAATTTACAAATTTACAACGATAAATGACCTTACCTTATAATTTTAGAAAACTCATGGACCCACTTAAAACATTTCCTAAATTCAATTTTTAAAAAGCTAAAAGGGTCCAAATTAGGTTTATTAAAACTAGAATGGGCTTTTTGTAAATTCTAAATGAAAAAGGGGCCATGTGTTAAAACAAAGTGGAATGAAATGTTCTGTCATCACCTAACCCCATCATCCCATGTTAGCCCACGTCATCAGCATCATTCCCACATGTCATCATCTTTATCTCTTCCATTCTCTTATGTTACAAGTTACAGAACTTAAACTATTCACAGAAAACATCGACGCCAACAACTTAGGACACTCGATAGTGGGTCATGCTGATCAAGCGCCAAGATCAGTCTCCACTAATAGGGTCGCCCAGCCATACACGGCAATGGGATCGGTCAAGATTTATGATCGGATCCCCTAGTGGGTCCCGCTACTACATGATGCCCAAACACAAAATCTAAACTTGCAACTCCTCCCAGGTTCTTAGAACCAATGGATGATGGGCCAGATGGGACCCACTCCTCACGAGTCCACCGCCTCTAAGGTCGCCCGTGGGTCCTCTGCCGGATCCACAGATCGGATCTACCATCGAGTGGCCCCACCTGGGTTCCATGGTAAAAAGAACACAAACGGTCCCAAACTCATGCGTTCCCTGTTACAGTCCCTGTTACAAATCACTTTCTATGCGCATGCAGGTTACTGAAAATAATGGTTGCACATCCCTTTACCAATCTATATCCAAACAACAGAAGATGAACAAAAAGGGCTTTTTTTTTTAAATCCAAACAACAGTAACCGATGGTAAATCGAATCGATTGGGTCATCCCAAATCTCGATCTCATTGCAAAAATAATTAATATCATAAAAAGGGCATCAAAGGGTTTCTATATGCAAAACAATGGAATCAACGAAAAACACAGGTATTAAATTCACAGAGATTATAATTAAGTACTTGCCTTTTACCGGGGTTGAAAAAAAATGCGACAGATCCTAACCAATATCCAATCCGAGATTACCACGGCGCTCGATCACAATCCCAACACCAATCTGACATAAGAGATGGGAAAGAAATACCCAGGTGATCAGATCTATGGTTCTCTCAACCAGATCTACCATTGGAAGAAAAAGAAGATAAAACCCAAGAATATAGATCTACTCCTAATGATCTGAGGAGAGGGTTACCTGTAATAAGAAAGTTGAACCAATAACGGTGTGGTGTCCTCTGATCTTGTTTCTGATGGCTGGATCCTAGAGCTGGAATGGTTTGGGAAGCTAAAGGAGGTAGAAGACCGGGAGAAGTTACAAACGAAAGACGGGAGATAAGAACATGCAGTTCTTTAAAATAGGGATTAGGTTAAAAAGGGGATCTCTTATGGGCTTAAGTTATTAGGTCAAACTACGGGTCAGGTCATCTACCCATTAACCCAACTCTCCGATCCAAGCAATCTAATCTATCGTGTGACCCAATTAATCATACCCACTTAAATAACTAGAATACATTTAATTAAAATAATAATAATAATATTCTAATTAAAATATAATAAAATATTATAGCGGGACCGGGATCTTACAAAGAATGCTGTAGACTGAAGAAGAAATAAGGAAAAGGAAGGAAACAGGAGGCAAGAAATCTGCACAGAACGGGCCAGGGCAGAGCCCAGTCCACTCGAGCGGACCCATGGGTCGCTCAAGCGGACCAAGCAGTGCCCAGAATGGACCTGTACAGAGCCCAGTCCGCTCGAGCGGACCCATGGGTCGCTCGAGCGGACCTGGCCCTGTCTGATTGTTTGTCAAGCCTGTTTTCAGGCCCAATTTAAGCCCATTTCCAGGCCCAGTTCAGACCTGTTTCCAGCCCAGTTTAAGCCCATTTTCAGGCCCATTTCAGACCTGATTTCAGGCCTGTTTCAAGCCCAGCTTTCAGCCATTTTCAGGCCCATTCAGACCTGATTTCAGGCCTATTTCCAGCCCAGTTTTCAGCCATTTTCAGGCCCATTTCAGACCTGATTTCAGGCCTGTTTCCAGCCCAGTTTCCAGCCTGATTCCAGCTTGTTTCCAGCACATTTTCCAACCTATTTCAGGCCCTTTCCAGCCCATTTTCCCTATTGTTTGAAGCCCATTTAAGCCCTATTGACGCATGGAAGTCCGGAATGAATACATTAAATTGAAAAATTTTGAATTGTGGATTTAAATGGGAGAAGCGATGAAATTGTTTGATGATAGAATTACCCGGGAACTTATTAAAGTCTCAACATACACTTTATATCCTTAATTGTCGGAGATCTTCAGTGGCACCAACTCCTCATTTATTATCGACATTAAGAGCCTAAGTGTATATCGAAGCGACCCGTGGTAAGCCATTGAACCATTACACATTTCTCTATTAAAGGTTTGTAAAATTTGCATATGTTTTTATGAACTGAACTCATAATTTGATTTGGGTGGTTCGCCACATCTGAAAATATCGGTAAGGCTACTCATTCAGTTTGTTTAAATTTGTCAGTCTGTATTTGTTCAGGAGTAATCCTTTTATCGATTTCGGAAACGTAATATTATGATTTGATTTGTATCGATTCGGGTTTTGGTTTTGAAAGGCACCACTAAGCTTAGGTCACCTTGTCGGGCTGATCACCTGGCTTGGGATCTTAAATTATTTGCCAACTGCAGTTTGGATTCTGTTTGCTCCGGCCATGGCAACGGTTCTGTTCTCTGGTCCCATGAGTAGTGGCAACGGTTCTGTTTTCCGGTCCCACGATTAGTGGCTACGGTTTCTGCCATTTTGCATAGCATCTGTTCCGGTCCCACAAGTAGTGGCTACGGTTTTTGTCTGTTTGCTCTTGTTACTTCGGTAATAGAAGAATATAGCTATATGTGGGTTGCCATTATTTGAAATATTTATCTATCAGTTTGAAGAGTTTTGTTATAACTTTTGGATGTGCATCATTTGTTTAATTAAATTGTTTTGTGGATACATTTTTGTCTTCAATACATTTTTATGATTTTAAACATGACATTTATAAAACTTGTATATTATCTGTATTATTCACCTACCAGACCGTCGTGTCTGATACTTTCTGTTTGGTGTCAGATGTCAGACCCGCAGCCCTTGAGGCCAAGCGCGCAGAGGAGGCAGTAGAACCTCCGGTGGAGCAAGAGTGGCAGCCAAATGATGTCATGTAGACGTCATGTTGGATTTGGAGCTTCGATAACATCTTTGGGGAGCAACTTCTATTCTTTTGGGAACTTTGTTTATGGCCTCTGTTGGCTTCAGTTGGGATGTATAACTTAATATACTTTTGTGATCCTCACAACTTTAACTAACTTTGGGATTGTGCTATGTATATACTTCTCTTCTGATACTAACTTGTGCACTATCTTATGTTATATTTGATTTTTAATTTTTTCTACACGTTTCCGCATACTATTTTTCGTTGTGAAATTAACTATTTGGTTGTGACGGATCGTCTGAAATCCTCACCGCGAAATCCTGTGGGAAAAATAATTAGCGCGTGCGGGCGAAATTTTCAGACCCGTACCGCCATGTTCCCGGACTAAGGACTTGTTTTAACGGGGCCTCGGTCCGGGGGCGTGACAATTCCTTTGCATGGATCGGCTGAGAGGAATGATCCTGCCCTCTCATCCCATTCTAAGGGCGTCAGGGTGGGATGTTGGTTGAATTTTGCAGTTTGGTTTTGAGGCCCTCCAGCTCTGTTTCCAGTTCTGGCCGGTTATCTGTGCAGTTGTACTGCTTTGCAAGTGTTTCAATGTTTGTTAGAGTATGTCTGGTTCCCCAGTGGCTCGGCTCCTTCAGTCCTCTTTCTGGTTCAGCTGTGTTTTTTCTGCAGTGGATCTGGTGCTGGGTGTTGGTAACATGCGCTCTCAGCTTCAGTTCAGTTCCCTTCTCTGATTTTCCCTTCCTGCTCTGAGTAGCCTTCCTTGGCTTGAAGTGGTGGGCGTGGTGCAGTGTCTGCTCTGGTTTGGGTTGCTGAGCTGTCTGTGGGTTGCTTGCCTGTGTGCTGCTTTGCTGCTAGCAACTTTCAGCCCTGCCTTAGCTAGCCTTTCTCTCACAGAGGCCCAGTTCCTTCCCAGGTTCCAGTACAGTCCTTTGGTTTTCCTGTCTTCTCCTTTCAAATGCATGTTCCAAGTGCTCTCAATTTATGTTCTTCCCCTCATTCTGTTGGAGTGTTGCAGAGAAGGATTTCTGTGAAGCTCTGGTGCAGGCGTTCTGAGTTTGGCAAGAGTCTCCTTAGGGTTCTGCTTTGTCTTTCAGCTGTGTTTTTGGAGCTGGGTCTGTTAGTTGCTCGTTGTTTGGTGCTTTCAGGTTAGCTTCAGAGCAGTTTCTTTAGTTTCCGCTCGGTGCTCTTCTGTTTCCTCTTCTTCCAAGTTTAGCTGCTTTGGTAGTGGAGCTTAGCCTGCTCTGGGTTAGGCAGGGCTGTAGTTTGCCAAGGTGTTGTGTGGTTTGAGGAAGGCTTCCTCTCAATGGCTGAGCTCCTTCTCAGACTACTGCTCTGCCCCTTGCTTCTTTTTTGCTAGTTCCAGTGTTGCTGTTTGTTTTTCTGTAGTGGGCTGGTTTGCCTCTCTGTTTTCTGTTTCCTGTTTTTCTTCTTCCCTGTGTTCTTTCTCTTTGGTTTGTTTTCTGGTGGATTGGTTTCTCCCTTCGTATTTTGGGGGCTTTGGCTTTTCCCTCCTTATTCAATTTGCCATTTAGCGCAAAAAAAAAAAAAAAAAAAAAAAAAAAAGTTTACTGGTTTTGGGCCTTTGTAAGACCCCGACCCTCAATTTTTGGGTTTAGCATTGTTTTAACCATGATTTAGCTTTTTAAACAAGATTAGAGATGATTTGACTTTATTTTTGAGTTTGAATAGATTTTTCATAACTTTGGAGAGTTTTAGAAGACCATTGACTTTGTTTTGACCCGACCCTTGTAAATTGTTTTTTATGAGAATTTATTATTGGTTTCTAAAAATCCCAAATTTTATTCCTTTTGACTCATTTTATTGTTATAAACAACTTTCATGTTTTGACCATCTTGATTTAATACTCAGAAATCGCGTTTTTCGAGAAAAAGGGCAAAAATGACAATTTTCACTAAATCTGTCCATGAATTTCGAAAATTTCAGAAATTGGGGAAAATATACTTTTTGGAAACTAGATATTTTGAGGATCATTTTAGTCTTCTTCGTCGATTTCATCCGGGGCCCGCAAGACCATGATTTAGCCATTTTAAGTTTCAACTGAATGGGTCCCATTTTCAAGCCACTTAAGTTGTCTTCCTCCTCTTCCATGCCCATTTCTCAAATTCCTGCAACTTCTTGACCTAGGGCTGGAGAGAAAAACCCTCTTTTTCCCCAATATTCTTTCTCTTGGATCTATGGCTAGGAAGCTCCATTTGCAAATCTAAAAACGTGGTTTTCTTCCTCTCAACTCGAGCTCTCCATTACACCCATCTAGTTGAGGATTTCAGCTGAGCACCCACTTTGTTTTCTTCATCTCTTCTTGTTTGGGCAGCCATTGGTAAGAGCTTGAACCCATCTCTTCCATGGAGTTTATTTAGCTCATAAAGAGCTCTTTTCTCTAACTTTCAAACCCATTTTCGAAATGAGGGTTTGTAGTGGCCAAAATGTGATTTTTGTGTGTTCTATTTTGGGGCTTTTGTGTAGATTTCGTGGACCAACTCTTTGATTTGGATTTGTGAAAGTTTTGCTTGGCATTTGGACAAAGGCAAGTGATCTCTATAGGATTTCTTATGTATATTGCTTATGTTTTCATTATGGTTTCAATCTTTCATTAAGACATGTTTTCCATGTTTAATCTCATAATGCAAGTCATGTTCATGCTCTTTCAAGTCATGGGTTTTAGCTTCCTCACTTGACTTGTTAGCAATGGTTTTTCAAGCTCTTAAATCATGTTTAGTCTTGTGAGTTTTATGATTTTGTACATGAAAATGCTTTGATGCCTTTGTTATAGAATGAATGGTTTAATTGTGAATGGAATGCTTTAGAAATGTGAGAAATGTATCCCTTGGAAAGCATGAAGGCTTGGGGAGTGCAGGTGGTTCGAATTTGTGATTGAAGAAGGAAAGAAGTGTGGAAAAATCTGACTTGAAATGCACTGCCCGAGTTCTGTCGGTCAGGTGTCGGTCATCTGTCGGTTGACCGACAGGTCGACCGACACCAACCAAGGACTTGTCGGTTCAAATTCCAAAGCAACTTTTTGTCAGGAAAACTGTCGGTCAGCTGTCGGTTGACCGACAGGTCAACCGATAGCCAACCGAGGACTTGTCGGTCCCTTTTCCCGAGAGCTACATTTCTGGACTGAGGCTTGTCGGTCAGCCGTCGGTCGACTGTCGGTCAACCGACACATCCACCTCGGTTGACCAACAGGTAACCGAGGACTGACCGAAATTTTACCAAAAGTACTGTTTTGAAGGATTTTTGCGAGAAGGAAAACTAGACTAGGTTTTAGACCTTTTTGTTGACTTTGTGCACTTGGAATTCCAAAATGTACTATAACTTCTGGGGCACCAAACCTTATCAAAACTCCGACATTTGGGTTTCAACTCCACAAGGGTCAATGATTGGTCTTAGCCTAAACTTGATAGATTTCGTGTTTGAACTCTTGTTTTGATGCCTTATGCATCATCGTGTTCTCATTTGATTTCAAGTACAAGTTTGTTTGAAGATTCGTTTCAAGAATCAAGTCTTTTGTTTTGATGCTTCATACAACGCCGTGTTCTCGTTTGATTTTCAAGTATAAGTTTGTTTGGAGATTTGTTTCATGGATCAAAGTGCTTGTTTTGATGCTTCGTGCATCATGTGTTTTCGGTTGAATTTCAAAGTATAAGCTTGTATTTAAGACGTGTTTCAAGAATCGTGTTTCAAGAATCAAAAAGGGAATCATTTCTTAAGTTTGTTAAGCATTTATATTATGCTATCGTGCTAGCCTTGTCGTGACGTGTTTGACAAATGATTTCCCTCTTGTTTTGTCGTGTTCTCGAACGTGTATCGCCATGTTTTATGCATTCATGATATAAGTGATTACCACTGAGCTTGGACTGCCCTTTTAGCTTGATCCACTACCTGGGGGTCCTTAAACATGTGGACTGTCTGCAGACTAGTCGTGTCTTGAATTGACACATCGTGCGTGTTCGTGGTCCGGTTCCGCGGCCGGACACCCCGTCTACCTTGTGTGGCGTGGGATCGTGTTTGTCGTGTTGTGCTTATCGTGCTTGTCGTGCGTGCTTACTCTTACCATCATGTATGATGGAGAAAGGATGGGCTCTTTGTGGATTTACTAATCATGATATTATAAGTATACATGCTAGTTTCGAAAACGTGAAATTGTTTCGTATATCTTGCATGCACTAATGATTTCTTGATAAGTATCATGTTCATGCATTGTTTTTAAATCTTGTAAATCTGTTCAAGTTCAATGAAGTGTTTTTAGTTCTTGTTTCCTTTAAACTTCGATTTTGTTTATGCTCTTGCCTATATTGATCACCTGCCAAACCGTCGTGTCTGATATACTTCTGTTTTGGTGCTCTAGATAGCAGGTCCTTGTTTTGATCTAGTTCGCGTGCAGAGGGCTGTTGAGCCACGAGTTTTGCAGCTTGTTGTGTCAGCGATGTCATGTAGACGTCATGCTTGACTCCGGAGTTACGTTATACCATTGGGTAGTATTTGTTCTAGCTTGTTTTTGTGTACGGCTTTTGTTAGCCTTTTTCGTGGGAATTATAATTAATGCACTTGTTAATTTGTAACTTGAATATGTTGGGTAATGATAAGCCTGTTGCTGTCAGCTCTGTATATCTTGATATTATGAATTGTTCCAGTCTGAATTTAAATATGTCTATGACAATCTTATGCTGACAGATCGAGTACGACACGGAACCCGATGGATACGGATTCCGGGTCGTAACGTCTTGTAGAGCTTCCGCGAAATATTTTGATGTGTTGTGAATTTTTTTATCCTCACACACGCGGATCCTGGGAGGGGAAATGTCGCGACCCCGGACCGGGTCCGCGGACCAAATCCGGGATCGGGACTGATTGTGGTGAAGCCGATGATATAATCATATGGGGTGATGACAATAATTAAAATGTGTTTATGATCAAGCGTACACGGGTTACCAAAAGAACACACCTTACCCGTGTACGTGATTTCCCACAAGTGTCCGCGGTGAGGATATTCCAACACACATAGTCATATAGTATAATTGCGGAAGCGTATGGTAAATCATGCATGTATTTTATTCCCAAAATATCAAGGCTGATTACATTTGAATACGAGTATCAGAATGAGCAATGTCCTAAAGCATAACCCAAGAGTACATATTCAAGTTTAATCAGAAGATCAGTTAATTACAATTCCCAACAATAGAGGCCAACAAAGGCCAATATACAAAACAATAACCACCAGAAAACTATCCAAACAATTTCCCCAAAATGTTTCGCAACTCTGCAGCCCGATGTTTACATAACATCGTCAGCACGCCACTCAACTAGCGGCTGCGGTCCTCCGACCGCCTCCTCTGGCTCCTCCTCGGGGAAACCAACAACGGGACCTGAGTACCAAAGCAAAGGGTCAGACACGACGGTCTGGCAGGTGGATAAAAGTAAAAACATTTAATGCTAAAACATTTACCTTGGAAACAGTTAAACCTGTCTAAATAATATTTTCATGAGTAAATGCATCATTTAGTTAAAAACATATATGCAAGGTAGAACAAGTTAAGGTAACCAAGGAAATCAGGAAACTAGCAAGATGGCAACCACACAAAGCTAAATCCTCTATCACCGAAGTGATAGAGCAAGCAAGTCAAGGCGTTGACCTCAGTCACCGAAGTGAGGAGGTACAACGAAATACATATACATATATACTATATACTAGACATGACCACGGTAGCGAGCCGGGCATCAGGAACCACAGTAGCAATCTGCGGTATCAGGACCCAAACTGCAGTTGGCAAGACAAGAGGGGGATCACCTAGTCAGTTGATCAGAATAACAAGGTATCCAAGCTTAGTGGTGCCGACTCATAGGTTATATGCAAGTAAATAAAACAGGTACGTATATGCATGTTCTCTTTCTTGGCTCATGGGCTCGCACTACAAAGCTCTGGCCCAATATTACCTCAAGGTTTTGGCTTTTGAGTCATGTACTAGAAATCAGGTCAAAACATGGAAATCAAGACATGTGTAAAATAAATCAAGTACAAGACTATATTCAGGCAAGGCGTGGGTGCTCAAGGCACAGCTATCGTATCAAGTCTGTCATGTATATCAAAGCTAGCAAGACGGTACGAGTATACTTTGAAAAGCCAAGACAATGTCGGGTTAAAACTAATCCAAGTGAATAGGGATCCCGTATGTCCGTATAATAAAGGAAACTTGGTACTCTTTGAATTTGGGGGACATTCCGGGTTCCTTATACACTATAGTAGCCTCAACGCTTAAATGAATCTCGATGATGTAGTTTCTCTTTCTAACGTACTACCAACAAACACTTCACCTATGCTTCGAACACAATCCCAGGTGAGTGGTGCCCATTGCTCTCAGAAAGGTTCACAAGCAATGGGGTGAAAACTCCCTTCAATCCTTCTTTTATTCACAGAATTCAGGGAATTTCAGTTACCTTGCGGTCAGGTGGCGGTTAGCCGCCAGCGAATGTGGCGGTTAACCGCTGGCTGACCGTGAGGCTGACCGTGGAATTGCAGCTCTCTGGAAATGCGACCGCTACAATCCAGTTGGCTGGCGGTTAGCCGCTCATGGGTTAGGCGGTTAGCCGCTAGCTGACCGCGGAGCTGACCGTGAGACTTCAGCTCTCGGGAAAAGTGACCGTAACTGTGCGGTTAGATGGCGGTTAGCCGTCGATGGACACGGCGGTTAGCCGCTAGCTGACCGCGGAGCTGACCGCCAGTCACGGGAATTTCTTCCCTGGGTTCAGATTCAAGCTTTTCCTTTCCCCAAACCCATTCCTTTCATTCTCCATTGGCATTCATACAATTACTAAGGGAAGGAGGACAACCAACATCACAAGGATTCACTTAGGCATTGTACAAAAGATGAACTCAAAACTACAATCCATGATTTAAAGACAATGGATGAAACAAAAGCTAGAAATCATGTTTCAAGACAATAAAGATGCTTACCAACTCTTTTCAAAAGCATTTAATAGCATCATGAATGCAAGTGAAAGCTCATCATAAATGATACAATAAATGCAAACATTTAATCGTGGAAATCACTTTTAAAACTAAACATCCACTTGCCTCAAGGTCTCTAAACCAAGAAATCCAAGCTCTAATCCACACTTCCAAGCCAAGTATCAAGCTACACCAAAAACCCCCAAAAACAAACCCTAAAATGGGTCAAACCAAGGAACAAGAAGAAGAACTCACAATAATAAAAATAGAGCTCCTCTATGGCTAAGAGATTATAAATCTAAAAGAATAGGAGGGAAAACTCACTTGGAAGCTCTTCAAATGGACAAGGTGAGCTCAATGAGGGTCTTGAGTTGAGTAGATCCTTCCACAAATAGTATCAATGAATAGCTCTAGCAATGGGGAAGAAGAGGGTGAAGTTCATCTCTTGATTGGTGTGAGATTTGGTAGGGTTTTGGTGGTGAGGAAGCAAGGAGAAAAAGAGAAGAGATGGAAACCCTAGGCTCTCATATGCTTGTGCTGGAAAAGGGAAATGGAAGAAGAGGGCTCTCTTTATAAAGCAATGGGTGTGGGCTCCACTACTAGGAAAGCTCTTTGGGCTGAAATCGCTAATTTCGGGATCTCGAATGAAATCGACGAAGAAGAGAAAAGTGATCACCGAAATATCTAGTTTCGGAAAAGTACATGTTTCGCGGGTTTCGAGGATATCGAGTGTTGGGCACAGATTTCATGTAAAAAGACTGTTTTGCCCTCAAAACAAGAAGATCGGGTTTCGGGGTTCCAAACGGGTTCGGGATCAACATGAAAGTTGTAGGGATTAACAAGACGAGTAAAACGGGATCAAGACAAGAATTAGGGGAAAACAAGCAACCTCCAAAAGCTAGCAAGACTAATAAAAAAAAGGAAACCCCCAAAGGGTCCCACTAAGCAAAAAGGCACTAAAATAATTTCCCAAAGCTATCAAGAACTATACTAATCCAAGCTTAGTCAAAAATCACTAATCGAGCTCAGCACTAACACCCAACTTAATTAGCGCTAATCGAGTCACTCGGGTCGGGGTCTTACAGGAAATACAAATATCCCCCAACCTCGCGTCCCCGAGATCGGATCCCGGTTTTGGGGGCGCGACAGACTGGCATCAGAACGGGCAGGTTTCTAGGAAATAAAACACTCTAGTAACCTTAAGACGTGTGGGGAGGACTCCTTAGATCGTGTGGATTTTGTTTTGGCTAGCCATTGTTTTATCAGCTCGGTTTGTTTTTTTTCTAGTGGGGGAGACCCTCTTTGTCTCGTGTTCTTGTCCTTGTTGTTAGGGAATTTGGAGGACCAAATTCTTTTCTAGTGGGGGAGGATTTAATGTATCCATACCCATATTTAGTATCTTTTGCTTGTTTTTGTGGCAAAGAGTCGATGTTTTGTGGCATTTTGTGGACTTAGCGTGTGGTCCTCGAAGGACTTTGGCAGAATTTTCAGCTTTTCGATGTCGCAGATGGAGTTAGCAAGGGAATTTGTGAGTAGTTGTTAGTCAGCAAGTTATGTGAATAGCATATCAAGATCCAATTATAGTTGATCGTGTATCGTCAGATGGTGTGTTAGACAAGTAAGTGCAGATTTTTGGATAAACTTGGATTATCTTCCTAAGTTAGAAGACTCCAAAAGCCGGATAAGTGGTGGACTTTATGAGGTTTGAGGTGATTTTCAGTGGTACGGCTCCAAGAAGATGTGAGAAAGTTAGAAACTTCTCGAGTATTGATGAACTTGTGACGGAGTATTGATGAATTTGTGACGGAGAATTGTTCGAGGAAGTTCAACAATTGTAGCTATGGTGGTGAAGTTGACTCAGCGAGGTGTATCAGTGAATGGTTAGAAGCATGAGAATTCAGTTTTTGGCAAAGTGTAGATAGTAGTATGCAGAATTGATTATTACCTGGTTACATGATAGAGCAAATTTTGCAAACTTTACCGACTCTTGGAACATTAGTTTGGGCAGAGTACAGATGCAAGCTGAAGAATCATAACCTATGGACAAGGTCAGTTGAAAGATATAGAAAAGAATGAAACATGTGCGAGGCTTGAGGATGGTGAACCTGAAACAGAGGCAGAAGATTGAGCAACCAATGTTTGATTTGAGCAGTTTCGAGATTTAAATGCAGAGTTATAACCGTTGAGGTGACGCGAAGTGAACAAACACGTTTGGTTAGGAATCGATTATTATGCAGAGGACAAATGGCAACTGGACAGAAAGAGTCAGAGTAACAAGAACTTTTGGTTATTTTGAAGAAAGACTTTATTCTAGGATTGTGGACATGAATCGAGCTCGCAAGGTCAGCTATGCATGCCTGGGTAAAAGACCGGAAGACAGAGACAGAGTTTGATAGAAGCACACCTTACGAAGTTTGGAAATGTGGAGTAGCATAACTGTTAGAATGTTAGCAGGTTTGGTCAGAGCTGGAAACCTACAGAGTTGTGAACCTCTTGGTTGAACAAGCAAACAGAGATGGCAGAAGTGTACCGAGGACTGGACGACATTGCCCGAAGTAAGACACATCTGGTAGTACTCAGCGTCGCCAATTTTCTGAAACCAAGGGTAGATAGGAGAATTAGTAAGAGCATGTGGTAGAATTGTTTCAAGGCTTGGGTTGAAGATTTTGACTTTCCATAGAAGGATACCAAGTTGACAGATATTTTGTTGATAACGCATCTTCAGGTAAGAGATCTAGAACAATAGGCAGATATAATCAGATGTGAACAGGAACTTTGAGTATAGCACAGAAAGGTTGGACTCCAAGACTTTAAACACAGATTTGAATTCTAAGACCAGTTATACATGTCAATGGTAAGAGATTTGGAAATAAGATTTGAAAGAGGCAAACCATACGAAGTGTTGAAACTCAGAGCAGCTCAGCAGGTTATGGCAGTTTAGCATCTGGGTTGTAGTAGTGGAGTATCTGAGTTGTAACCGACCGAGTCAGAAACAGGACACTTAAAGAATTTTGTAAGATGTGGCAGCATAGTTCTAAGAATTTGAATAACGTAGATAGAGGATGGAAGAGACTGGTACGTGGTAGCAGTTCAGCTTCGCCAATTCTTCGAAGACAAGGAACCAGAATCTGAGTAGTACGGTGAGAGCAGATATATGGGATTCCGGAATTTCTCCGGGATGAAGATTATTTCAGAGAAAGCATGTCTACGATCACATCTACATGCAAATGTCAGAATCATCGTGTACATCTCGGTATAACAGTTGGCATAAAAATTTCGGGGTGATAGAGTGAGACAGAACTCGCTGCTTCTCAGACAGACAGTGATTAACAAAGTTAGTAAAAGAGATGATCCAGTGTAAGGACGTCAAATGACCACCGAAGGATGACTAGAGAAGTTATTGAACATTGGATTTGTTAGAAGAGCAGGTTGTTGGACAGATATGTGTGGTAGTGCGAAGTTTTCAATCGAATCAGACGTGTTGTTGCCGGCGCTTCTCATCGTCAGGACTGGTAAGGGATGGCTCAGTTGCCGAGGTTCAACTTAGGGTGTCAGTGTTTTCTTTAGTCTTTGGGTCTTCAGTGTTTTCTTTGATCTTTCGAGTTTCTGATTTTTGATTCGGTTTAGACCATTTGGAGGACCAAATGGATTCTAAGGGGGGGAGGATGTAAGACCCCGACCCTCAATTTTTGGGTTTAGCATTGTTTTAACCATGATTTAGCTTTTTAAACAAGATTAGAGATGATTTGACTTTGTTTTTGAGTTTGAATAGATTTTTCATAACTTTGGAGAGTTTTAGAAGACCATTGACTTTGTTTTGACCCGACCCTTGTAAATTGTATTTTATGAGAATTTATTATTGGTTTTTAAAAATCTCAAATTTTATTCCTTTTGACTCATTTTATTGTTATAAACAACTTTCATGTTTTGACCATCTTGATTTAATACTCAGAAATCGCGTTTTTCGAGAAAAAGGACAAAAATGACAATTTTCACTAAATCTGTCCATGAATTTCGAAAATTTCAGAAATTGGGGAAAATATACTTTTTGGAAACTAGATATCTTGAGGATCATTTTAGTCTTCTTCGTCGATTTCATCCGGGGCCCGCAAGACCATGATTTAGCTATTTTAAGTTTCAACTGAATGGGTCCCATTTTCAAGCCACTTAAGTTGTCTTCCTCCTCTTCCATGCCCATTTCTCAAATTCCTGCAACTTCTTGACCTAGGGCTGGAGAGAAAAACCCTCTTTTTCCCGAAGCTTCTTTCTCTTGGATCTATGGCTAGGAAGCTCCATTTGCAAATCTAAAAACGTGGTTTTCTTCCTCTCAACTCGAGCTCTCCATTACACCCATCTAGTTGAGGATTTCAGCTGAGCACCCACTTCGTTTTCTTCATCTCTTCTTGTTTGGGCAGCCATTGGTAAGAGCTTGAACCCATCTCTTCCATGGAGTTTATTTAGCTCATAAAGTGCTCTTTTCTCTAACTTTCAAACCCATTTTCGAAATGGGGGTTTGTAGTGGCCAAAATGTGATTTTTGTGTGTTCTATTTTGGGGCTTTTGTGTAGATTTCGTGGACCAACTCTTTGATTTGGATTTGTGAAAGTTTTGCTTGGCATTTGGACAAAGGCAAGTGATCTCTATAGGATTTCTTATGTATATTGCTTATGTTTTCATTATGGTTTCAATCTTTCATTAAGACATGTTTTCCATGTTTAATCTCATAATGCAAGTCATGTTCATGCTCTTTCAAGTCATGGGTTTTAGCTTCCTCACTTGTCTTGTTAGCAATGGTTTTTCAAGCTCTTGAATCATGTTTAGTCTTGTGAGTTTTATGATTTTGTACATGAAAATGCTTTGATGCCTTTGTTATAGAATGAATGGTTTAATTGTGAATGGAATGCTTTAGAAATGTGAGAAATGTATCCCTTGGAAAGCATGAAGGCTTGGGGAGTGCAGGTGGTTCGAATTTGTGATTGAAGAAGGAAAGAAGTGTGGAAAAATCTGACTTGAAATGCACTGCCCGAGTTCTGTCGGTCAGGTGTCGGTCATCTGTCGGTTGACCGACAGGTCGACCGACACCAACCGAGGACTTGTCGGTTCAAATTCCAGAGAGCAACTTTTTGTCAGGAAAACTGTCGGTCAGTTGTCGGTTGACCGACAGGTCAACCGATAGCCAACCGAGGACTTGTCGGTCCCTTTTCCCGAGAGCTACATTTCTGGACTGAGGCTTGTCGGTCACCCGTCGGTCGGCTGTCGGTCAATCGACACATCCACCTCGGTTGACCGACAGGTAACCGAGGACTGACCGAAATTTTACCAAAAGTACTGTTTTGAAGGATTTTTGCGAGAAGGAAAACTAGACTAGGTTTTAGACCTTTTTGTTGACTTTGTGCACTTAGAATTCCAAAATGTACTATAACTTCTGGGGCACCAAACCTTATCAAAACTCCGACATTTGGGTTTCAACTCCACAAGGGTCAATGATTGGTCTTAGCCTAAACTTGATAGATTTCGTGTTTGAACTCTTGTTTTGATGCCTTATGCATCATCGTGTTCTCATTTGATTTCAAGTACAAGTTTGTTTGAAGATTCGTTTCAAGAATCAAGACTTTTGTTTTGATGCTTCATACAACGCCGTGTTCTCGTTTGATTTTCAAGTATAAGTTTGTTTGGAGATTTGTTTCATGGATCAAAGTGCTTGTTTTGATGCTTCGTGCATCATGTGTTTTCGGTTGAATTTCAAAGTATAAGCTTGTATTTAAGACGTGTTTCAAGAATCGTGTTTCAAGAATCAAAAAGGGAATCATTTCTTAAGTTTGTTAAGCATTTATATTATGCTATCGTGCTAGCCTTGTCGTGACATGTTTGACAAATGATTTCCCTCTTGTTTTGTCGTGTTCTCGAACGTGTATCGCCATGTTTTATGCATTCATGATATAAGTGATTACCACTGAGCTTGGACTGCCCTTTTAGCTTGATCCACTACCTGGGGGTCCTTAAACATGTGGACTGTCTGCAGACTAGTCGTGTCTTGAATTGACACATCGTGCGTGTTCGTGGTCCGGTTCCGCGGCCGGACACCCCGTCTACCTTGTGTGGCATGGGATCGTGTTTATCGTGTTGTGCTTATCGTGCTTGTCGTGCGTGCTTACTCTTATCATCATGTATGATGGAGAAAGGATGGGCTCTTTGTGGATTTACTAATCATGATATTATAAGTATACATGCTAGTTTCGAAAACGTGAAATTGTTTCGTATATCGTGCATGCACTAATGATTTCTTGATAAGTATCATGTTCATGCATTGTTTTTAAATCTTGTAAATCTGTTCAAGTTCAATGAAGTGTTTTTAGTTCTTGTTTCCTTTAAACTTCGATTTTGTTTATGCTCTTGCCTATATTGATCACCTGCCAGACCGTCGTGTCTGATATACTTCTGTTTTGGTGCTCTAGATAGCAGGTCCTTGTTTTGATCTAGTTCGCGTGCAGAGGGCTGTTGAGCCACGAGTTTTGCAGCTTGTTGTGTCAGCGATGTCATGTAGACGTCATGCTTGACTCCGGAGTTACGTTACACCATTGGGTAGTATTTGTTCTAGCTTGTTTTTGTGTACGGCTTTTGTTAGCCTTTTTCATGGGAATTATAATTAATGCACTTGTTAATTTGTAACTTGAATATGTTGGGTAATGATAAGCCTGTTGCTGTCAGCTCTGTATATCTTGATATTATGAATTGTTCCAGTCTGAATTTAAATATGTCTATGACAATCTTATGCTGACAGATCGAGTACGACACGGAACCCGATGGATACGGATTCCGGGTCGTAACGTCTTGTAGAGCTTCCGCGAAATATTTTGATGTGTTGTGAATTTTTTTATCCTCACACACGCGGATCCTGGGAGGGGAAATACAAATATCCCCCAACCTCGCGTCCCCGAGATCGGATCCCGGTTTTGGGGGCGCGACAGCCTTGGTGGTTGATTTTGTTGGTTTTAGACCTTGGTGGTCGATTTTGTTTGGTACAGAAAAGAATGATTTTGAGATGTGCAGGAATGAGTTTTGGGAACTCTTTGTACATGTGATTTCTTTTCTTTATGGAACATAAACTTTGGGCTGGAGCTATCAAGTGGTTAGGAGGTTGTCGTTTGTTTAATCCGATTCCAACCTTGGCTTGAAAGAAACTTTGGAATGTTACTTTAATTTGTTATATAATCATATCTAAGTATATGTTTAAATGCACAAATAGATTAGAATATCTATTCACTCAGTTGTGCTGATATTTTGTGAATTTACCCCAATCCAGGTAAAATGAACTTAGTAACTCAGGAAAATCTTGGTAACCGGGAGATAGACTTTGGGATGCGTACTTGAGCGTCGAAGCCACATAGATGAAGAAGAATTAGATTTAATAGATTGTTTAGATTAGTTCATTTTAAAGACATTGCAATTATTTTATTTTTACTGGACAATGTTACATTTGTTTATTAGATTTGGACTTCCAATACAAGTTGGTTTAAGCTGGTAAATGCATGAATCTTTATGTGATCTTTGAATTAACGTATATGTGTGATGTGTACGAGTCTCCACATGGAATTCGAAGGGCCCCAGATTCTGAGTCATTACATAATTGGTCACTAATTAGAAGCTCAAACCCCCCCCCCGGGTAAGGATATCGGACTTTCAGTATCTACTTTAATCAAAGGACACTATTTATTTACAACATCGAGCTAAAATGACTGGGGCTAAGCCTTATTTTGGACCAACTGTCTTTGGTAGTATGTTATCAATGTTGGATGGTGTTACACCCTGTCCCGAGTTAATCAAGATTAACTCTAATTGATTGGAATTAGAGCTAATTAACTATGTTTAATTAAGATAAATGATGGTTAATGACCAAATTGAATTAAACTAGCCTCAAATGATTGACTTGGGCTTAATCAAATGTCAATGAATGAGATTAAACGATTTGAATTGATTTTAGACTCAAACAAGGAAAGACAAGGACTTTTCCGTAAATATGAATTTCTGCGTATTTTGTCGAATACAGTCACTCTTGATACCAACGCGTGTATCTCAAAGAGTACATTGATTTCCGTAATAGGCTTGAACTCAGAATCTGATCAAATGACTCTTCATTTGACTCAAATTGTAATTAAGAGAAGTGGATGAGGGCCTAAGTCCAAACTTATGCTTATAAGGGTTGAGATGAGCTTTAATGAGCTCATTTACTCATTTTCCAGCCCAAGAGAAGTGGAGCAAACCCTAGACTCTTTTCTCTTCTTTCTTCTTCCTTTTCTTCATCAAGTGTTAAGGTTACAATTGATTTTGGTAGAGGTTGGAACTACTTCATCTTCTTGTTTGGTTTTCATTCGAATTGAGTTGAGAAGAAGTTGTGATTTCTCATCAAAAGGTCCCAAGTAAGTGTCTTGAACTCTTTATAGAGTTTCCAAGTTCTCCTAAGTGTTTAGGATTGGTTTGTAACACAGTTAGCTCATAGAAGTTGTGTTTTGTCAATTGTATTGGTATTAGGCTTGAAAGAGGATTTGAATTGGAGATTTCATCTCAAGATCAAGCTAGCAAAGAGGTGTTTTATCAATTAATCCTCAAACTAAGGCAAGTATACTTACCTCTTATGATTTAAGGTCTCCGGATTTTCACATCAGAAATTCTGAAGTTACTGGAGCAATTTGGCTGACGGGTGACCGAACCCATCCGGGTTGATTTTCATAAGGAAGTTCAGCTTTTGGAAAGCTGATCGTGAGCTAACCGACAATGTTCGGCTAACCAAATTCTTGAATTCGGCCGCCCGAAAGGTGACCAAAGTTTTTGTCAGGAATTTTCATCGGAAGTTAAGCTTCTGGAAAGCTAACCGAAAGGTAACCGAAATGTGTTCGGCTATCCAAATTCAAGATTTCAGCTAGCCGAATAGGTGACCAAATTGAGAGAATTGTCAGAAATTGCAAGGTTCTGAAAAGCTAACCGAATTGTAGTTTGGTTAGCCGTATTCCAAAATTCGGTTAATCGACAAGTAACCTACAAGGTAACCGAACTTAAGGAAAATTGTAAATTAAGGTTTGATTTTTCTGAATAAAAGACTATTGACTCAGGCTAGTGTTTGGTGTGTATACCTAAACCTTCATAGGTGTTAGCTAAGGATATCATAATGTACAAATTACACCGAAAGTGATATTCATCGAAAATAACACGTACATTAAATAACGAACGTTTCTCCCAAATAATTGGTTGGAAGTCTGAATGGAATTTGTTGATTTGATTGAATTGATTTCCGAGCCTGAAATAAATGAATGAATGAGTGAGTGAATTAATGAACAATCCTACTGCAATAGATGGACAGAGGGTGTTCCGGACCTCCATGCTGATGCCAGTGATTTCTAATTCAGACATAGGTAAATCCCACAAATTATTGAATGAAAAGTCACTTAATGAAGAGTACTCACTGAACAATGAATGAATGACTAGTATTTGTGGTTACAAATACAATGATTGCTTCCTTTTGGAAGAAACTAAATGAAATGAATGTTATTGTAGTTGCTGCCTAGTAATTGTTATGACTTGACTCTAATGCACAGGTAATTATTATTGATTTGAATTGTTTAGAATTGATTAAGTATTGATAAACAGATTTAGTATATGTATTGCATGTACTTTCATAAATCTGTGTATGAACCGTTGTGTTCACGTGTTATTGATGACATTAAAGGCCCAGTTGCCTGTGCCGGTCCTATAGAGGCCGTGCCGCTAGCGAATGAGGCCAATCAGGTTCCTCCAGGACAACTGATTGAATGGACTTGACGGGATATCACTTGATATTGATATCCGAGTGCGAGAAATGAGTTAAAACATTTTGGAAAATGTTTTGTGAAATACTTTCGTATGTTCATTTTTAATGTAAATAGTTTTCACCTGTAATGTATTTTGAATACATGACATGGATAGGGAATGAAATGAAACGTTATTTGTATATAAGAACTTTACTTTTGGTAAAGGACTTGATATTGTCAATGTATATTTGTTTTCCGCAAAAATTGTACAGTTGACACGTATGAATGCGTGTTTATCCCTTGTGGATTTCACTTTAACTTCGGTTAATTCAAAGTTTACGGGAGTAACTATGTGTTGCGACTCGGGGTTTGTCCAGAGAAATCAGATCCCGAGCCCGGGTCATGACAGATGGTGATCCCCTTGAAGATGGGACAGAATATAGACAGATCGTTCAGGCTCTTCAACATTTGACTCTTACTTGTCATGACATACCATTTCCGGTGTTAACTTATGCATTCTCCATCAAATACTCATTGGGCCGTTGTTAAACGTATCCTTCGATATCTCAAAGGAACGATTGGCTACAGTCTGTTTTTTGGCAAATGATCACTGCAGTTAGAAGCATATTCAGATGCAGATTGGGCAGGTGGACCGAATGATCGATGTTCCACAAGCAGTCATGAAGTTTACCTTGGCCATTGTCTCATTTCATAGAGAGCCAAGAAACAACCTACAATTTCATGATGTAGCACTAAAGCAGAATACATATCCATGACATTCACTGCAGTTGAGTTGTATTGGTTACGCATGTTACCCAAGGATCTTCACATTTACATCCATTCTCCTCCTCCGATAATGTGGTGTGATAATATAGGTGCTCTCTCACTAGCTACCAATCCAGTCTTCCATGCTCACACAAAAAACATATAGAAGTTGACTACTACTTTATCCGAGAAAAAGTAGTGCGCAAGGATCTCATTGTTAAATACATCTCTACATTTGATCAACAAGCTGACATTTTCACCAAAGGCCTCACTTCTTATTTCCTCTAGACAGGCTAATGGTTAGACCACTTCCCATCAGCTTGAGGAGGCGTATCATCCATCAAGATTCTCAACTTAAAGATCAACCCCAAATCTCACTACCATTAATAGATCACTCCCAAGATTTGGGTAATGATCACGTTAAAGATTGTGCATCTTCTCAAATAGGTAATACAATATAATGTAATCAATTAAATCCCTCAATCACAGTTAATTTGTTGTAATCTTTACCTCCATATATACAGAATGAAAACACCCAAATCATAGCATGGTTGATTAATTTTTCATTGAAGATTTTAAGTAATATGGTCCACACTCCATTCCTCTTTCCTTTGCCATTCTTCCTTATTGATATTAACCTCAACGTATTCAGGATATTCCTCACCTATACTGTGTCCATGATTGGAATTTTCGGTAAGTAAATAGGAATATGCATGCAATGCATACAATCATACAAATCAAGGTGAGACAAGTACTTAGAATATGGCAAGAGTGAATACGTGCACTTCATCATCAATTGTTCAATATGTACATGATTCACAATAGAGGATTTTACCAAAAAGAAAAGATTAGGTGACCAGTGAACCGAAAAGATGATTTTAACTAACCTTGCACCAGATCAGTCATTTTACCCGAAAATGTGTTTTTCTTTTTTTTTTTTTTTTTTTTTAGCACTTTCTACTAGCATCCCTATCAACCTCAGTATTTTAACATTAAGGGTCCCTAGGGACCCTGGTATGCTTATAAATGAACGGAACTCATCTTCATTCCCTGTTCTTGGTGAAAAAACCATGACACTTGACGTCCATGTGGCTTTAATGAGCTTCAAGAGGTGGGAATGACCTATAGAAGGTAAGCTCCCTCTTAGCAATCTCCTTTTTCTATGACTGCCATTGTACTCTCTGGATCTCCCCTCTCTCTCTCTCTATGTGCTATTCGTACCTCCCAAACAGCCTCTCTCGATTTTCTTCTATTTAAACTCACACTTCTTCCTCTTGTCTTCATTTGGGTGTCTTTGATTTCCATTTATCCATCTTTGTACTTCAATTTTATCCATGCCTTGTTTTTTTCTTCCAATCTCATTTTTCAATTTTATCCATCTTTTTTTCATTGAAAACGACCCCCATGGACCTATTTCTCCAAACACAATGCAAACTTCAGAGTAGCTCAAGAATCCACTAGTTCTTTCGATCTTCTATCCAAGTTCGGTTGATTTTCCCTCGATTCCAGATGCCCTTGGACCCTTAGCTCAAATGGGTCTTCTTCGATTCTATCCAACTCCCTGTTTTTCGATGGGTTTAGGGCTTTGGTTCATGAGAAGAAGCCTGAAGTTGTTTCTTCTCTTAGGCTGAGTAGAAGTGCTTATAGGTCTTCAAGAGGTAGGAATGACCTATGGAGGGAAAACAAGTCGAGTGTCATAGTTTTTCATCAAGAACATGGAATGAAGATGAGTTCCACTCATTTATAAGCGTACCATGGTCCCTAAGGACCCTTAACGTTATAAAACTAAGGTAGACAAAGATGCTAGTAGAAAGTGCTAAAAAAAAATACATTTTCGAACAAAATGACTGATCTAGTGCAAGGTTAGTAAAATCATCTTTTCATTCCACTGGTCACCTAATCTTTTTTTTTTTTTTGGTAAAAATCCTCTTCTCAATATAGCTAGAATTCAAGAATAATAATATATTCATATGAAGTTTTTACTCATGAGTTGTGAGTGAGGTGGCTCAATACCAGACCGGACCCAGTTACTACTTTCAGTCAATGGATGTTTCTACCTTCTCAACCATCAATGCTTTATATGATTTGCCACAAATTAACAACTTCCTAAAATAACAAACACAAAATAGGATGAAAGACCTTTCTTAGCTTGCTTCCTTGTCTCTCCCTAGTCAAAGGATCCACATCTCTCTTTACTCCTGAAGATCCAAATGGCAAACCCCAACTACCGCAACTACGGCAAGGCGCATGTCCTCCACAAGCCCGTAACACTAGAATACCGCACATACCGCTTCCTAGCACCTCCCTTAGGCCTTGTTTCTTTTCTGGAATTTCTGCCAGGAATTCACCATGTCCAGGAATTCCTGGACATGATGTGACATGTTGTCCCCTAGAATTTCTGAATCCAATGTTTCTTCAGTAGCATTTCTGGATTCAAGCCACTTGAAAATTCTCTTTTGACCTTTGAGAATCCAGGAATTCCACTCTCTTTACATTTATGTGGAATTCCTGGATACTCAAGTCCAAGTGGAATTCAGGAATTCCACTATGTCTGGGAATTTAGGAATTCCCCATACAGAAATTTTAGGAATTCCACTAAAGAAACAGGCCGTAAATCCCACTCTCCAAACTATTCCTGCTATTACTCAATATCGAAGTCGTTTTCCTCTAAAAGATGGAAATAAACAAAATGTGAAATAGAAGGATTCGATAGCTGGGGCCACCGAGGAGAAAGTAGCGACACTAGTGGAAAAGATAAGGAATAAAGGAGTATTTTGTTAGAGTTCTATATCTAACATCCGGCGATATCACCAAAAAAGACAAAAAGTCAAAGTCAAAAATCTTAAAAAAAGCCAGAAGCCATCACGTGCTAATATGAAATATTTGATCTCTCTGCCCTCGTATACAAGTGTAAGAGGTTTTTACCAATAAAAACTCTATAAAACAAACTTCGAAAGTAATCAACGTTCTTCATCCAAAATAGAAAATTAAAAAATAATAATAACATGGCCAGCATAATCCAAATTTAAAATTCTCTATGCCTTAAATTAGTAAAACACAGGAAAACAAGTAATAAGCTGGCTTATTTTCCAATCCAGATCTCAGAAGAAAGCGATATATGTTTTTCTATACTTGGCTTTGAAGAACTGATACATAGCAATTAATTAACAAACTAAAATACTGCAATTTGAGGGAAAATACAAACAAAAAAAGTGCCCCAAAGGCCTTTTGTGTCAATATCAAGTATATGTATGTAATCAATGTTCCAACCCCACTCAACCAACTCTGTTAGGCACGTCCATATACTATTTCTTAAATCACAAATCCATATTTATTTGGAAAGTAGAATTACAAAGTCACAGCAGTAAACAAACCAACATAAAAGATGGGGTTCAGCACATCATCCCATTCTCATACTCATACAAATCATAATAGAGCAAGAGCTTAGTTTAAGGGGGGCAGCAGCAGCAGAGGATGTCGAGGCAACACTCGCAAGTCTCGAAGCAGCAAAAGCAACAACACGCAGCAAACAAGCTGCAGAAACCACAGGAAGATTAAGCAGTCAACGACCAATAATCAATTAAAAATAAACGTCCGCCCCCACAGGGAGCTTTATGAAAAGAAAAAGAATCATGAGGATCAACACGGAAAAAAGCCCATAAATTTTCATACACTGCATGGGGTTTTCCAAAATTCACAGAAGGGGTTCCCCGGCAGTCCACCCACTCCCATTCCATAAAAGAGGTGCTCATGGGCCAGGACGCACACCAACTTTGGGCAATGCCGTGATATACAATATCGGCCCATCTAATAATTGGGCCAGGCTGTGATTAAGTGATAGCAAGCCTAGATCCCAGACTGGCCCGAATGAGTAATGCTTATAATTTAGTGATAATTGGTCCAAAATAATTCCTTAAAAGCCCAGTCCGTCCAACCCAATAGAATAAATGGGCAAGAGTGGGCTTTACATTTGCTGCTCATCTCAAGCATGTGCCCTGTAGAGGCCTTTGTTTTTAAAGTTGAGCCAAGCCTAGATATTCCTTAGACCCGGCCTGGGCTGGCCCATGAACACCCCAACCTTTCTATCACGGACTAGGGGCCATAATTCACATAAATGTGGAGTCACATTCCAAAGACTGTTTGGGTTTGGCGGCCGCCACCTTGAGGAACCTTGAGGATTAGTCTTTCTAAGTCATAAACCTCAGGGATACACTCGTTGGCCCAAAAAATTAAAAAGATTGAATTGCAGTAACATGCAATTCAAGTTGTGGTCCCACCCCATTTACTTAAAGTAGAGATAATCTTTAGAGAGAGATATTAGGGAAACACAGGGCTGTCACTTTGGATAAGACACTTGCTCCCGTAGTTCCACCCGGGATCAAGCCCTAGGTGGCAAGGTTACTTCCGTCTCCGTTGGCCACCAGGCCAAGTAGGAAAAAGAAATAAAGAAAAAAAAAAAACAGAGAAAGGGATATTGACCACTTGATTGAGAAAAATACGACTAAAACATTAAATAATATTAATTTTTCTATATAAAGAAAAATAAAAGATTAAACTCATATTGGAGTCCACCTTTTGCCGAATCAAATTGTTGAGTACATGTATCTTTCCTCTCTGATGATGAGATTTCAGTCCAAGCAAAGTTGACTTCCCATTGGAGTCGGAAAAACCATTACATGTGCCGGATATTAAAAAAAAAAAATTCAATGTATCTGAAATTATGGGTGTTTATCAAAGTATGGAAGAACAATTGAACTGATGCCTTTGAATCCATGTGTTGAACTACTATATGAAAAGTTAACTCGTTAAGAATATGTAATTTAACTGCATCAAAATAATTGTCCAGAAAAAAATGGTGGCTGACGTGACCATACAATGCCTTAAACATTATGTGATACAGGAATAGCAATGGGTCCGGTATATGTGTGACCCACTGGGCTCATCTTTATTAGGGGCAGATTTGGTAGTGGATACGTATATAAACAGGTTGGATACTGATTCAACTCAAAACCTATGTAATGTATCTGAATCCGGCACCAACTTAAAAAATGATAATAATATATAAAATAAGTTAAAGACAGATTTCAATTTGAAATAAGATGCAAAATACATTAGTATAATTGAATAAAAGACCCTAAAAAATAATTTTGAGTAAACAAGTAGGGCTATTAAATGGTATATGATGGGAGCTAAGTAGATTTTCAAATATGAATGTACTCAAGCTATATAACCAAACCAAACCAAACCAAGCCTTTTCCCACTAGGTGGGGTCGGCTATATGGATCTGACGACGCCAATCAAATCTGTTTAGGGCCATGTCCTCCGTTAGATCCATGTAGGTAAGGTCATGTTTAATAGTTTCTTTCCAACTTCTCTTGGGTCTCCCTCTCCCTCTCCTACTCCTGGCAATCTCCATGACTTCACATCTTTTAACAGGTGCCTCCGTTGGACACCTTCTAACATGGTCAAACCATCTTAGTCGATTTTCTCTCATTTTATCTCCAATCATTGCTATTCCTACTTTGCCCCTAATCTCCTCATTTCTAATCCTATCTCTCCTTGTGATCCCGCACATCCATCTTAGCATTCTCATCTCCGCAGCTTCCATCTTCTTAACATGATTATGCTTTACTGCCTAACACTCTGATCCGTATAACAATGCTGGTCTTACCGTCACCTTATAATACTTTCCTTTAACCTTGAGGGGGACTTTCCGATCACATAAGACCCCCGAAGCACTCCTCCATTTGGTACACCCGGCCTGAATCATGTGACTTACATCAGTATCAATCCCTCCATCTTGTTGCACCACCATCGATCCAAGGTACCTAAAGTTTTCTTTCTCTACAATCTTTTGTGTGCCCAAACTTACTTCTATGTCACCAAGTGTCCTACTTTGGCTAAACTTGCATTCCATATATTCCGTCTTGCATCGACTTAGCCTAAACCCTTTTGTCTCTAACGTTTTCCGCCACACTTCTAGCTTAGCATTCACTCCTTCTCTCGTCTCATCTACTAAAACAATGTCATCTGCAAATAGCATACACCACGGCACCTCATCCTGAATGTCTTGTAATCTCATCGATAACTAGTGCAAACAAGTACGGGCTTAACGCTGAGCCTTGGTGTAGACCAATCGTGATAGGAAACTCCTTAGTCTCTCCACCAGTCGTCCTTATAGATGTCACGGCTCTATCATACATATCCTTTATCGCCTCAATATATGCGACGCACTCTTTTCTTTTCCAGTACTCCCCATATAATCTCCCTAGGAACCCGGTCATAGGCCTTCTCTAAGTCAATGAACACCATATGTAAATCTCTCTGACCTTCTTTATACTGTTCCATTAACCTCCTCAGGAGAAAGATAACCTCCATGGTTGATCTCCCAGGCATGAAACCAAACTGATTCTCTGAGACGTTTGTTGTTCTTCTTAGTCTTCTCTCAATAACTATCTCCCATAATTTCATCGTATGGCTCATCAATTTAATCCCGCGGTAGTTCGCACAGTTCTGAATATCACCTTTGTTCTTGTATATGGGTATAAGAATACTTTTCCTCCATGCATCAGGCATCTTCTTGCTCTTTAGCACTACATTAAAAAGTTTTGTCAACCAACTTATTCCATTCTCCCCCAAGCACCTCCAGACCTCAATAGGAATACCATCTGGCCCAACCGCTTTCCCATTCTTCATCCTTTTCAATACTTCTATAACTTCTTCCCTACTGATTCTCCTATAGAACATATGATTCGATTCTTCCCTAGAAATGGTAAGCTGTCCCAATTGTATGTCACTACTATTACTTTCATTAAATAACTTGTAGAAGAAGCTCTTCCAACGCTTCTTTATCTCATCTTCCTTTACTAATATCTTTTCATCCTCATCCTTAATGCATTTACCTATATAAGCCCATAAAATATATATGTGTGTGTATGTGTGTGTGTGTGTGTGTGTGAGATGCTCCTATAAGAGATATCTCTCACCTTATATGAGAAATTGGATGAGGCCCTCACATCCATATCCAATACCATCAACTTAAATGTGAGGGCCCTCACTCATATCTCTCATATAAGGTGAGAGTTTCTATCACAAGAACACCTCCCTATATATATATATATATATATATATATATATATATATATATATATGAATATCCTCCTATATATATAAATCTCTCACCTTATATGAGAGATAGGAGTGAGCACCCTCACATTTAAGTTAATGACATTTGATATAGATGTGAGGGCCCCCATCTTATCTCTCGTGAGAGTGTCTCTCACAAGAGCACCTCCCAAATAAATATATATAGAGAGAGAGAGAAATGCTCATGTATAAGCGTCCCTTACGATTTTATGGTAGAAGCTACCTAGTGGGGCATACTACTGGTTCATCCGAGCGGACCATTCAAACCTACTCCTCCTATTTACACAGATGCTACCGGTTTTGATAGATCCGATTAGAGTGGATTGTTTGATGAATGGTCGATTTTATTATTTTATATAAAGTCATTAAACTTGTGGACCACATATGAATAAGTTAGAGGTGTTAGATTGACTTCAAATTTGATACCTACGTTGGCCCCACTTGGATCTTTCAATCCCCCCTTGTTTCATGATTTGTAGGGTCTTTCCTTATGGTCTTACAGTACAAGCCACCTAATGGGGCATACTACTAGTTCATTTAAAAGGGGTTTTTGCACATATCTAATAGCCAATGATTTCTTAGTATTTTAAGAGATTCACCTTTGTAGGAGAATATTTAAGAAAGAGAATCGGATATGTGTATCACTGATGACACATGTCACTTTCATTGGGTAAAAGAGGGGCGTCGGGGAGTTTTGTAGTGTAATATATATATATATATATATATATATTTATGGATATGGATATGGATATGGAATGGCATCCTCGAGAAGGACTAATGGGATAGTTAGCAAAATAGATGGGAGAAAAGATTGGAGAAAAAAGAGGAGATAATATCTTACATAATAGAATATTTTCAATCACTCTACACTAACGCTCTACACTGATGATCGCTAAGAAAGACCTAATTTGGGAAATATAGTCTTTGAAGTTATTGATGAAGAAGAGGCAAAGTGGTTGGAGTGGAACCTTGAAGAGGAAGAAGTTCGTCAGGCGGTCTTCGATCTAGTAGGAGACAAGGCTCCAAGCCCAGATAGCTTTCCGATAGCCTTCTTCCAACATTTATGGAAGATGGTGAAGGATGTCATTATATGGAGGAATTATCTCAAAGGGGTAAATTGTCCAAAGGATTGGGGGATTCTTTCATTGCGTTAATTCCGAAGAAGACAGGAGACCTTAGCATCAAATACTACAGACCTATAAAATCCTAACCAAAGTTCTAGCAAGGAGAATTCAAACGGTTCTGCCAAAGATCATTTCCAATGAGCAAGGGGCTTTTGTAGAAGTAAGTCAAATCTTAGCCGGCATCTTGGTAGCCAATGAATGTGTGCATTCAAGGCTTAAGGAGAGAGCTCCAGGGATCATTTGCAAGCTAGACCTGGAAAAAGCTTATGATAATTCAATAGATGTTACGAAGAATGGGGATTGGGGAAAAATAGTGGAGGTGGATTCAGAAGTGTCTCACAGCTTGGTTTTCTATTTTGATGAATGGGCCTCCAAAGGGCTACTTCCAGGTTGAAGGGGCTAAGACAAGGGGGGCCCCTATCCCCTTTTCTCTTCCTAATAGTAGCAAAAGGGTTGGGAAGAATGATAAAAAAAAGGCAGTGAATGTAGGAATGTTCAAAGGATTCAAAGTGGCTAGAAATTCCCCAGTTATCAATCTATGCTGATGATACTCTCATATTGAATGGAGCAGAAGAAGATCGGGTTAGAAATGTTAAAGGCTTAAAGCCATTATCCTTTGCTTTGAAGCAGTGTCGAGGCTAAAAGTTAATTTCTACAAAAGTGAGGTGATTGGTCTTCGAACAGAGAAGCCCATTCTCCTTAAATGTTAAGAAATTATGGGCTGCAAGATTGAGGATCTTCCTCTTTCGTACTTACATATACCATTGTGGTCGAGACAGATCACTAAATCTCTTTGGAACCTAGTTGTGGAAATGGTAGAGAGGAAGTGGTTTACATCGAGCAAATTACCTATCTATATGAGGAAGGGTGACCCTCATCAAATTTGTCCTCTCCAACTTGCCAGTCTATTATTTCTCTATCTTTAAATGCTCATCCTCAATTATAAATAGGCTCGAAAGATTGCAGAAAGAGTCCTAATAGCATGGCACAAGCTCTCAGAAGAAAATTCACCTGGTAGATTAAGAATCCATATGTAAGTCGAAGGAAGGAGTCCTGGGAATTAGATCCCGAAAAAAGATGAATCAAGCACTTCTAAGCAAATGGTTGTGGAGGATTGGAGACGGTTCACAAGGTCTTTGGAGACAGGTGTTGGAAAGGAAATACAACCTTCCAAGACATGGGTGGGATATCTAGGATCTCCCTTGGAATTCATCTGCTATATGGAAAGGAATCCTCTCGGTTAAGAGACTTTTCATGGAGAACATCAGGTACTAAATTGGATCGGGGGAGACGATCCTTTTTGGGAAAGATAGCTGGGTAGGTGAAAGGGTGTTGTGTGCTCAATTCCCAGACCTGTTTAGGTGTGCATGAGACAACGAAGCAACGGTCAACTCTTATATGAGTACTATTGGAGGCCAAATGGTCTGGTTTCCCACTTTTAGAAGGAATTTGAAGAACAACGAAGAATCCCAGTTGATTGATCTCCTTAATTCCCTAAACAGTGTTACCATTCAAAACAGCATAGTAGATGATAAGGTGTGGATTGCCTCTAAGAATGGATCATTTTCAGTTTCGTCTTTCTTTAAGACAATCCTAAACAATCTCAGGAGTAGGAGTGGAGCGTATGGCATCTGAAAGTTAAAAGCTCCTCATATGGTGCTTGTTTTTGGGTGGCTTGCTCTAAGGAAAAAGATCCCTACCATGGACCTTTTGAGAAAGAGTGGGATGAAGATTATGAATGGATGCCCGATGTGCTTAAGGGATGAAGAATCTGTGGACCATCTCTTGTTAAATGGTAAATTAGCTCAGACTATAGAAATGGCTATAATAGGAGGGTTTGGTTGTTGTTGTGCCCTTCCTCAATCTCTCCCCAAGCTTTTCCAAGCTTGAAAGGTTCCAATTGGGGACCTCTAGAGGCCAAGTGATGTAGTGATTGTCTTTTTTAGCGGTGATCTGGACGATTTGGAATGAAAGAAACTCAAGATATTTTGAAGGAATTGCAGTTAGTGAAAGCAGACTGGTGGAGAAATTGAAGTTTTTACTAGCTTTTCGAGTATCTATTCTCCCTTCTTTTAAGGAATAATCCTTAGATCAAATTGTGTATCATTAGAAAGAGGTTGCATTTTCTATGACAGGGCCTTAGATGGCTGATGTTAAGGCTTTTTTGTTATTTGCCCTGTTTTGTTTTCTTCTGCTTTCAGTACTTCTCTTGTACTATTTAATCTTTTAATGAAAGTAATCATTGAGCATCTCTCACCTTAATATGAGAGATAAGGTGAGGGGCCTCACATTTAAGTTGTTGGCATTGAATATGGATGTGAGGGCCCCCACGCTGTCTCTCATACTATATATTCAAAAAAACGTAGCAAAATATTCACCTACGAAAACTTCCAAGTGTAGTCCACCACTATGGGGCCCACTTGGGTCCACCTTTCATCAAAGCAGCCCTTTCGATACTTATTTTCATCGCATGATTAGGCATCATGCTGAATTTTACAGTCACGGAACATTCACTCACTGTTAGATTGAATATCAAGAAGATCAACGGTTAAGATACCTTAAACTTTAAGTTTATTAAATTAAGGGCAAGGCATTTACCATTTAGATGACTTAAAGTTTGATTCTTTTTTCATCCCATAATACGGCATCATGCTCAATTTTACAGTCACTAAACATTCACTCACTGTTAGAATGAATCTCAAGAAAATCAACAGTGAAAACGGCTTAAACATTGGAGCCCTTAGTCCATGAGGAGACCTTTCCATCTGCCTTCCTCCCCTTTAAATACTTACATCCGAGTCGGCCCATGAGGAGACCTTTCCATCTGCCTTCCTCCCCTTGAAATACTTACATCCGAGTCGGCCCCATTAGTTAGACTGCATAAAAGCTTATATGCAGTCTATTCATAGGAGAACATTGCCCTTCAAATGTAATCTTCATGGAACTAAATCCTTGGGTCAGAACATACATGTATCTAGTTTTGGATTCAAATGTTCCGGATCCTTATGTTAGTTTTGTGGTCTCAATCCATTAGATGATGAATATATTGATTAATTTCTTTCTTTATTTATCATTATATTCTTGCTTTCCTTTCATGAGATGAATGGTGATTTATTACTTGTTTGTTCATAACTAATACGAATGACATAATGGTTCATGAGTTGAACCGGGTCCCATTAGTATATTAGATGTGATATATGTGTATGGATGAGATCCACACACGGGAGATATATGTCACAAATCTTATACTTAAAAGTTCTTCACAACCAGTGATGAGACAGGGCATCTCATCTGATAAGGTTGCAACACTTTGATCACTATGAGATAGTGTGATTTGTCTCGATCATCAGAATGGAAGATTCTGGATCAATGTGCTGGTACATTGGATGTATTGAAGGACCATGAGAAGCACCTTAAGAATACTGTCTTTACTTTAAGGTCTGCTCTCATAATTCCCTAGCAATAGGCTCTCAATCCTGAGACATTAATGAACTCAAGTTTCTACCTATTCATTTGCTTTGAGTCACCAATGAGTGAGGCCAATTGTAGGTCAACACCTCGGTGATTTGGGTGAGTAGTAGTAGAGCTGTGAGAACATTTAATGGTCAAGATGGAATCTATCCTGATTATCCCCTTGTGCCAATTAATGGATTTATCATTGGTAAGTGCGCACCCATTTCGATTAAGAGTTAATTGGATAGGTACCAATCGATCATTATAATTAATTGGGGCTCAAGGATAATAAGATATGGATCTAATTTGGTGGACAAATCCAATTGATCCATGGATATAGATGGAGGGGCCTACTTGTGGTCATAGGGAAATTTAGGGTCTTCTATGTAATTTATTCCTAAGACTGGAGTTCAATTGCATTTATATTGTAGAGTTATTTGCAATTAACTGTGGGCCCGGATTGCACATGAGATGTGGGGTCGCGTGTCCCAGTTGGAGCCAGCTTTCTAAGGAATCCCTAGTGATATTTCTATTTGAAGTGAGACTTCTAATAGTGGTAATAGTAAGCTACTAATTATTAATGGAAGTATGACTTCTATTTCAATTAGAAACAGAATGTTACTAATTATTAGAAGTAGGACTTCTATTTTAATTAGAAAGAGAAGGTTACTAATTAATGGAAATAGGACTTCTATTTCAATTAGAAAGAGAGGAGTTGCAAGAGGCTATAAAAAGGGAAGCACCCCCCTTTGGACGTCCACTGCATATTTGTGCAAAAATTGTGCAAGGCAATCTCTCTCTCTCTCTCTCTTCTCCTCTCTTGTGCAAGTTGTTGCACATCTCTTCTAGTTCCTTCCCTAGTTGTTCTCTAGTAGTTTTCTTTAGGAGATCCCACCCATCTCCTTGAGAAAAGAAATCTGATAAGGGACATAGTGTAGAAGACAATTGGGTCTTGGAGATCTTGATTTGATTTGCGAAAGAGTTTGATATCAAAGAAAGTAACAACTTCTCCATTAGAGCACAACCGAACTCCGAAGGTATAATCTACTTCCTTGCATGTTGTAGATTTATTTGAAGCTTTTATGTTGCTGATTCTATCTTCTAGATAGATGTTTTACTGATCTTGATATGTGAGATTGAGGGTTTACATCCTGGATTGGGTTTCTGGCCTTATGGATACTTGATCCCTGAGTCAAGTGGGTCAAAAGTTTTTGAAAATCTATCCACGAGGCCCACCTACTTCCAACACCTTAATGATAGATTCAGTTCCGAATCTTCATTTTTCCTAGATTTAAAAACAGGTCCACACTTGCTTTACTTGCAATCGGAGACTTCAAATGTTCTAGATGATCGAAAACCCATTTGCAACCCTAATAGTGGAATACTAGGATTCAGAGCAGGTATGGATCTTTAGACTCCCACCCAAGTTATTTTCCAGGTAGATTTAGTGGGTTATCTCTTACCCACTCTACCACAGCTATGATTACACTGAATATTGCTTTTCAAGATTTATGCACAATATTTGTAGCACAACAGACGTAGGTACAATTTAGAAGAATAATTTTTCATAGTTAAAGATAAAAGAAATATAAATGTAACAAATTTAACCCAACCCACCGACAGGTTAATCATAAAAAAGTTCCAAGTTTGGTTACATGCAATGACTGACCCAAGATTTTTGTTTGAGTGATCCGGTATATCTTCAAGTGAAGAAGTTAAATAATTAAATTAAATTTTTAAGAGCTTATTTAAGGGATTTCTTGTATCAGGTCGCACCCGCATGCTAACAGTTGAGTCCGCCCCTAGTTACATGGTAGGGTATGTGTCACCCAACCCAACTTGCCGCTGCTATCCATGTTGTAACCCCATGTGGTCAATCATCAAAAGTCCATCTTAAAGAATAATTGAGTTGACTCCGTTAGGTTAACTCAGTAGACCTACCCGAGCTCAACCGAGCTCCCGTCCACATCTTAGGCGAAAGGTTCTAACATCAGCTTTGTATACGCATATTTAAGAGTATCAACCCCACTTCCATAAATGCGGATCCAACAACTAGTGCACGTTAGCCTTCCCAGTAAATAAAAAATAAAAAAAGGAGGCATGACCAAAGAGGAGGAATCTCGATCGGTGGGTCCAACTTGTAAAAAAAACAAAAAACAGCTCGGAAGAGGGGATCCTCATAAAGACTCTCAGCCAACATGATTCTCTCCTCGCAATTTACTAAGTAAAAGTAAAGTAAAGGCTTCATTTATCCAGACAAGGGATCACATCAGTAGTACAAACCTTCAAAATTTCGTCCTCTTAAAAAAAATAAAAACTAAAAATAAAAATAAAAAAAGGTCAAAAGGGATCAAATCAGACAAGGCTCACAGTACAAACTTTAAAAAAAAGGTCAAAAAGATTCCCAACTAATCCACTAAATATAAAATACCATCATATCCTCATCATATTTTGTTCTCTTGATTTGATACCTTACATTATTTTTACTTTAATAGTAAATTGTTAATCGGTTGCTTGATAAAAATACTTGTAAGACGAAGTGAAGTGAAGTGAAGTTTTAAATGAAGATAGAATAAAATATTATGGGGTCTAATCATAATATGATGATTTTTTTTTTTTTTTTTTGTGCATAGGAATGAAAGTTATTTACTTTTTGGGTAAAAAGTAGATGGGTTTTTGTATTTAGTGTCTTGAGATTGTTGCTTTTTTACTATTTTTTTTAATGAACAGGGGAATTTTGATATGTAGTACTTTCGATATAACCCCTAGTCATTTCTTGTCTGGTGAAAGGAGGCTTTACTTCACTCCGCCTTACTAGTGAAGTAGCCAAACAAGCCTCCAGGAACACAAAATCCTCTCTACATGTGGAAATTGGGCTTAGAATGACCGAAATTTTGAAATGTCCTTACTACACTAAGGTTTTTGTGCGATGGGCTTTTCCACGTAAACGAAACATCCTGCGCCTTCTTCATACTGTTTGGTGCAACAATGAAACCCGGGTGGAATCCGCCATTTCATTCGATTTTTCATCGCTAAGACAAAAATCCCGAATTGCCACCTCACTCTGTCGAAAATGCAGAGGGTTGTCTCTTCTACAACTATGCACAAACATACTCTTAACACATTTGCAAGGAAGGAGCGAGCATTTCCATCCCGTTTGTGTAGCATGGAATCCCGATTTGCAAAACATAAAAAGTGGTCGCACCACAGGATAACAAAAAAACTCAATTCAATTTTGTGAGAAAGTTTAAGGTAGTGCATAAAACTTTTTCTGCTTTACACTTTATTTTTTTTTTCCACGAAAAAGGGTGTAGACAAAACGGTTCTAGAGCCCGTTTGACAATTTACTGAATTAGTAAAAGTATAATGTAAAACTCCATTTTTCAGACAATGAGTCACATCAAAAGTACACACCTTAAAAATTCGCTCCTTTTTAAAAAAAAAAAAAAAGCAAAAAACCAACCTTCTTTCTTCATTAAATGACCAAAAAAAAACCCTCACTTTTTACATAAAAAGTTAAAAAGGTTACCTACCAATCCACTAAATGCAAAATACCATCATAAACCCCTTATATTTTATTCTTTCTTTAATTAGTGTTTTTCATCACTTTTACTTAAATAGTAAATTGCCAAACTGGCCCTAAAGGATGGACTCTACCATAAGGCCCACATATTGAAATTATGAGGTAAACTTGTGCATGAGGAACCCTAAATTTTACTCTAATAAGACTAGTTCCATTTGTAAAATTGACCATTTGATTAAAAATTTGATGTGATTATATAATCTTATAATCACATGCATCATTCATTAATCACATTTTTCTCAAACCATCAATGTTATGGTAAAACCAACTTCTACTAGGGCAAAATTTAGGGCCGCCGAAGGGTAGAGCATGCTTTCAATAGATGGGCCCCACCAAAAAATTGAAAATCCCTACGTCGAATTTTAAGCTCAATAGGGTTGATCCTGAAGCTTACTCCAATAAGATTTAGTCCCACCTTACCATCCACGTAAAATTAAAAAGCATTGAGAATGCATATTCATTAATCATGTCTTTTGCCAAAGTTCAATCTTGCATAGGGATCTTATTAAGATAAAACTTGGATGACACCTCTAATAAACTGAGAGAACCTCTATTTTGAACAGCTTGGATCTTCTTCAATAGGTGGGCTCCAATGTTGATTGCCACTTAGGGTATTTCTCTTAAATAGGATGTAAACAGGTCGATTCCACTCCGGGTCCAACATGGACCCAAACCCGAAACCATTAATGAGAAAGTGGAACTAGACCTGAAACCATTTTCTTAGTTTCGGAATCGAAGCTGCATATCGGACGAGTTCAGATCTGGGTCTAGGCCTAGGAAGAGAGAGAGAGAGAGAGAGAGAGAAACCTTAGTTTTTACAACATGATTCTTTACTAGAATTTTTGACAGGAATTTGGAATGTTAAAGTTTTTTTAACATGATGTGACATCTTGTCACCAGGCATTTACAAATGTCTTGTTTCTTTCTGAAAATTTCAGAATTTCAGTCACTTGAAAGGTTTCAAACATGATTGAAAAGATCGGCCCATATGAACCGATATCGGCCCATACCGATCCGATATAGCCTCGAGATATCGGTATCGGTATCTGAGGGCCAAATATCCCCAATATCTTGGCCCATATTGACCGAGATATCATTCATCTCGGTTTTTCCGAGATCTTGGCCAATATTTTCAAAATATCGGCCGAGATCTCATAAAAACTGTCAAAACCTTTTTTTTTTCTATTTTTTTCCCTATCTTCATCTCTCTTCTCATCTCCTTACTCCTTAGAGCAGCAGCCATACTCCATCACACTTCCCTCTTGCATATTTTCAAATCTCACATCTATTTCTTGATCATGAACATCAATAATAGTTGCATTATATGAAATACTCAAGAAGACAACAAACTACGACACAGATAGGACTCATAACTTAAGATAACCGAGATTTTAATTTATTGTTGTTACTAATTGAAAAAAAAAAAAAAACATTGTTTTCCAGTATTTTCTAATATTCTGGATTTTTTGAATATTTTTGCAAACTTTTTTGTATTAAAAAAAAATTCACACCGCAACGACCACGACGAACCGATATCCGCGACCGATACCGATATCATATCAGTTTTTTAGCCCATCCGATACCGAGAGCAAGACCAAGATTTTAAGCCATAGCCTCAAATAACATTTGGAAATTCAGAAATCCCAACCCCTTTGTATTTTAGTGGAATTTATAGATGCTCAACAACAAGGGAGCATCAAGGAATTCCACCTTGTCTGGGAATTCATAAATTCCCCATATAGGAATTTCTTGAGTTCTCAGCAAAGAAACAGGCCCTTAGGAGAGAAATTCTCTAAAATTGAGGAAATATATCGAATCTCGGGTCCATGGGTCCAAACCATGATTGATTGAGGGAAATGTGTGCTGCAAGCAAGTTTTACTTTCAGTCAATATCTCATGAGAAATTGTCATTTTTAAGTACTATTTATAACAACGCCATGGGATATGTGCTAAAAACTAGTGAAAATAACGCCAGCCCTTCAATTTAATCCAGGGGCAGTCGTCAAGCCATGCACTTACGGGACAACTGCATGTGGCGCACAAGTATATACATATATATATATATATATATATATATATATATATATATATGGAAATGCTCATATGAGAGATCTCTCACATTAAATGTGAGAGCCCCCACCCATATCTCTCATATACACTCTTGTTATGTGATATGTTGTTGGTCGTTAGATTAAAATTGACAATAAAATTCATTTTATATGGTCTAACAATATTTGATAGTAGTTTTGACATTTTCACACGATTTTGGATATGATACAAGTTTGGTTGGGCTGATGGAATAAACGATTTTGCATGTCTATGAGACGTTAAAGAGTTTGTGTAGTCAATGAGCCGGTGATTTAATCAACTTTTCTAGGTTTTAGTAAACTTTCTTTTTTTTTCTAGAATCAACTTTGATCACATAATTTAGATGCATGATGGGTATTCGATTAAAAGGTCACGAAACCTATGATGGATGGGGTCCACCCAAACAATCATAAGAATCGGCCTTGATTTTTTTATTTATTTTTAGGGTTCCCTTCATGAATGCTATGGGATCCACATAGATCAAGATCACCATATTTAAGGCATCCATCCAAGCGTATGCTTTTGCATCTCATATAATTTAAATTCAGTTATTTTGGGTTGTTTGGATAAAATCCAGTTGTAAAGCCCATTATCTCATTTTGTCGGGCATACCATGTGAAATGAATGTCACCATCAAATCTAATCCAACGACCAGCCATATGTCTCGCAAAGAGTATATAGCGTATATGACAAGGACTATATACTCTCACCTAAGACTAATAGTGGGGAACCAAAGATCTCCCCGGGACCTTTATCTCTGTGAAAAAAAAATTCTACCTAATTTAACATCCCTAAACCCTATTATTTCCATCCGAGCCCCACCAGTTTATTGGATGGTGTGCAGTTGATCCAATACACTGATTGATGCAAAACCCAAGGGCTTATGAAATTCAGGGCCATTGTGTGGTTTAGTCGGATGGACCATCAGTTGGATCCCAGCACCAGTGCGGATGATCTAGACCGGCCAATGTGGAAAACACTTACAAACGGCTCATGTAACCGCTCTAATCGTGCTGGGTTAGTTTTTAATTTTTTACCTTCTCCCTTCCACATTCGAAAGTACGAAGACGATAAAGGCCTTTTTAAAAATAGCAACAGTACAAGATGCCAGGCGTCATGAAATTAGGGGAAATGAAAAAACCAGGGCGATCAAATGTTAACAGATCAAATGTTAACATCCTTTGGTTTTAAGCATTAAGATCTCAATGGTAACTAATATTCAGATAAATATCACTAAGAAGAATAGGTGTGTTAAAGAAATAGATTACTACTAAATGGGACCACTTCTGAAAATAAATAAATGGGCATTGAAAAAAAAAATCAATTTTTTTTAAAACTTCACAAGAGACTCGAACTCATTTTAGGGTTTCTTTGGCGTTTTCAAAAATCCGGGCAACTAGAGGAAGAGACAGTGGAAGGATCCAACCCTAAAAAAGGATTCTACACAGCAATCACATGCCACCCAAGATTAAAAAATAAAAGTGAACATAGAAATCTTAGATCGAGAGTAATATAAAAGAAAGGAGGAGGAAACAGACCATGCATAGAGGCAACCCTTCTCCTCGTGGCGCCTCTGTATGTGATTGTAGTACGAAATCTCCTGATACGATGGAGGCGCATACATTTTCTGTGTCTCGCTGTTTTCCGACTTGAAGAAAGTAAAGAGGGAGAAGACAAGCAAGACAGAAGGGTAAGGGCAAGGCCAAGGACAAAGCGAGTTGGGTGGGTGTGGGTGGATTTTATAAACTGGATTGAAACTTTTCCTTCGCGTCCAAGATTAGCACGCGTCAGGTTTCGATTGATGTAATAACGTGACAGCTGGAGGTTATTAAATATGATCAGAGGAGGCCGGATCCACTGGTCGCGCACCCTGCCGGTTTAATAATACAGATACTTGTGCTATAAGAAGATAATTTTATTTTTAAATAGGAGCTTTTTTAATATTTAAATGTATTGTAAATGAATATTCACACAAATGTTCATAACGCGATTACAATTAATATTAAAAACCAAAGTTCTAAATGATTAAATATGTAAAATGGTTAATCAATATGTAATCATGGACTTTCTATTTCTAACAAGAGATAATAAGAGATCGCGTATAAAAAACAAGTGGGCCCAATACGTGTGACATGAAAAGTTGTATTTTAAATTATCAAACGGCAATTGAGGAGATAAGATTTGATGTTGCCCAATTACACTGACATGATTAAGAAACGCCAATTGAAGGGAGCAATAAGGGGGCATGACGGGTTAAATGGTGACTCCATTATTTTTAAAATTGGTGGGACCCACCACCTGGCCATTTGATATAAATTGGTGAAATGCGGGCTACTGAAGTGATGAGATCATAGCCACTGTTTTTTTTTTTTTTTTTCTCTTATTGTTAGTTTAATCATTTGTGGGGGCCATTGATTATATGTTTTGACGTTCTGTCATAATTCCATTGAGTCATAATTGCTTCCATATTTATTTGTTTCTATAGTTTTGCATAGTCAGTAGTAATACATTACCCGGACTTGGTCAGGCTGTTCGCAAGTCAACCAAAAACAAGAGCCATTTTCGAAGATACATCGATGGGAGCCAATTTACATTAAATTTTATAAAAATGTTTTGATATATTTAATTAAATAGTTAAATACTAATGATCCAAGACTCATGAGTATGATCCAAGACTCATGAGTTTTACTTTTATACATTTAAAAAGATATTGAAAAACCCAGACATGCCCATGTTTTTCAATATTTTTTAGGTTGCAAATACATTAAAATGACCAAAAACCTTCATAAAAATATGAAACATTCACAGTCCAAACAAAGGTCAAATGCACCTTTACATATAATAGTCAAAATTACAAAGCATTCCATAAATCCTCGATAAACAAAGTTTTGCTGGCTGCAACAAGTTGTAGTTTCAATCCCTGCGAAAACAGAAAAAGGCACTACATCATCCAATTTGCAACTTCAAATCCATTCTACTCATCCATATGAACTAATTGTTATTTAAGAAAAGAGTATGGGCTAAGCTAACAACATCTACCACAACATTTTAAATAAGAAAACACCATCAACCACAAGCTCCAATGACAAGTTCAAATTTAATTAATTTCATGGTCACTAACCCATGTAATGAGTAGAGTTAAACAAGAATGAGATAAATGCCCTATGATCAATGAATATTTAATTATTTATGGTGTTAAAAAGAATGCAATAATCAAATTTTGATGGTGTTAATAAATGTGCATGTTAATTTTCATTTCATAAAAGAAAGGTATATTCTAATTTGGGTATTAATTTTCTATAGGAACTGCATTCTCCCAAAGATGAACCTGCTTCTTTCACCGTTCGTTGACACATTCAATCTTCAAATGCCTTGCAACTTTGTTACTGCCATTCATAGCCTACATTGAAATAATTTTTTTTTAAATATTTGTACACTAATGAACTAAACACATTCAAGAATGAAAGTCTTTCTACAGGACAATAAGTTTGCTTTGCTAACCTATTACAAAAACATAAATTTACAGAGAAGTTATGTATCTGTACAAGCAAAAGCAGATTAAAAGTTATTATTACACACCTTCTTGATCCCATATTTGTAGAGGCTTGCTCCTGGGAAAATATAAAAATTAATACAAAAGAGAGCATGCAAGTATGCAACTCACAAGAATGGAGAGTAGACATTTATGTTGTCCAAAGTGCAAAAGAAGTATACCCGAGCCTGTATAAAATGGATAAAAACCCAAATTGAAATGTGTTCTTAAACATTGCACAAAACAATCAACTGGATTTGCAGTAACAGATCACTGGCATACAAATTGGAATTAATTCATGCCCATAATGCATACAACAGTGATTCTTTCAAACATACATCAATGCATATAGACAATAGATAAATGTAATATCCTCAGGCAAGGAAATCAACGAAAATCATTATTAACACTAAATAACTCTGAATCAGTACATCTCTAATAAAAAGGGTATTAAGAACCATTCTATGCAATGATCAACAAGGACTACACATTCGACATGCCGGCCTTGGAATACCCGTTTTTGCTAATAACCAATCTTTTTGAATATATGCAAAGTTGACATCAACTGACGAAAGTGTCGCAACCCTATACCAGATTAGGTAGATGATTGTCGTCATTAGACTACTCGGCCTGGTATCTCGGCACTATGCACGCAGGACGGTGCAGAACATTTCACCCACGCTCGCAGTTTCCACAGTGAGCATCCTATCACGTCCCAAAATCGAATTTCCACAGCTATCCGACCTCTGGGCGCAAGTTGGGAATTAACCAAGATCCACGTGTGTGAAGAGGATCCAAATTCCATCACAACATGAATATTTTCGCTGAAGCTTACATAGCGTTGTGACTCGAAGTCTGTGGCCATTGAATTCCGTGTCGCACTCAACCACTTAGGATAAAGCCATCATCACGGGGCCCATCATCAAACTAACGCAAAACACAAATAAGAATAAAATAGAGCTAACGGTAACAAAATATTTATTTCTCAAATGTTCAAGTTACAAATTATATAATGCATTAATTACAACCCAAAAGAAGAGGCTAATAAAAGCCAATACAAGAAAATAAGTACGTACAAATATTACCCCAATGTTTGACGACACTCCGTTGCCAAGCTTGACAATAAGGTTCTCAACGTTTCTCCCAAAGTTGACTGGTTCGCGGTTGATAAGCTGTAGTCAAGTTCGACCTGGTGCCTAATGCTCCTAAAGGAGTTCGACAACTAGAGATAATCCAGTTATCTCTTCTCGTCATGATCAAAGCTGGCACTCTACAAAGGTGCATGTCCGCAACGATGTACAACTGGGCCCAATCATGCATCTTAAAAATTCTTCTACACTGTAAAGAATGGGCAGACGTTGCTAGTAGAACGATGATCGCTCACATATCGCCACGTTTCCTTTTAGTCGGCAAAGGCCTTGAGATTAAGTCCATCGTGAAATATCCATCAGGCGGTGTTTCTACTTCTGTCTTGGAATTCCAACTGTCACAACCATCTCGGAAGTCTCCGGTGTTCTGTCTTGATCTGATAATGTACCACACACCCTAAAGCAATTCCCATGATTTCTCTCTTGATATCTCCCCACGAGGCCCGATACACCTTGGTACTATCTGATTACATTGAATATCTCCTATGGTGTGTCCTTGCTATCATCTTGACTGCTGGTAATAGCTTACTAAAGAACATTCTGAGTTGCAGGACATTGTTCCATGCGAAGAAACTCACTTAGACATGTATTAATGAAATGAGATGGTACTCTGCTCATTAGATTTGAACGGATTTGCTCAAATTCAGGTTGAAGCTTCATTAGGAATTAATCCCTCAGAGTGGTTGAACGGATGTGTTCAACCACTATAATTGAAGCATCTGGTAAACTAGAATAGATGATCTCAGTATAATCTATCCATAACCAAATAAATTGAGAATAATACTCCAGGATAGACATTGTTCCTTGAGTGAACTGGGAAAGCTAATGCTCCAACTGAAACCTGTGAGCTGAGTTATCTTGTTGGTAAACTTGTTTCAAGTAGTCCCACATCCCTTTCGCAGTTTTTAAGGTGTGAGATTGATATTCCTAGGAATTTTAGTTACTTTTTCAGATTTATAATGAAGGAACCAGTCTTTGGAAGAAATATGATGATCGCTGGTGGGCCGCTGATGATCAGACGATAATCTGATGGTCAGATCTTCTCTGATTTATCTAATTTCTGGAATCCACAACCTCAGATCTTCTGATGATCAATTTATAAGAGAAACAAGATGATTTTTCCACTGGCTTTCGCCAAAGAAATGTCTATCGACCTTGTTTCTGAAAAAAAAAAACTAGTCAAACAACCCTGTTTTTCAATTCTGATGGAGACTGTGTGGCCAAGTAGATGATCTGATGAGAAATCAGATCTTATGGATGGCTGAAAAAATCCTTTTTACTTTTAAACAAACCAAGCTTTACTCCAATTGGTTACAAATCAAGGATTTTGTGAGAACGAGATGAAAACTATTTCTCCAAAACCATAAACTACTAAATCAGTTAGAAATCCTACCTCCGATGGGCAAAAAATTTTGAAAAAATGTCTAATAATTCCAGGAATACCAGTCGACCAAGGCAGTAGCCTTATTTGATGCTACTGTATTGATCGAAAGTAGGCGCAAGATGAGATGCTCCAAGCCACTTGCGAGATTGCTTCAAGGCATAGAGCTGGAAGACTCTAATCTGATGAATCAAGTATTTTGAGATTTGATCTCAAAATGCACAATCGGAGAAAGGAACGAAGAGAGATTTGATCATTCCGAAGATATCAAAAGCTCTGATACCATAACTTAATAACATGAAAGAAAACTTTGGGAAATTTGGATCATCCTTGTTGATCGATCCTTGCTCCATTTTATAATGTTTGTGGCATTAATCAAGGCAATTACAATCTATACAAATGGAAGGCACATATGTTACACATGTGATACATAGAAGGATAGTAATAATACACAAGCATTGGTCAACTAGGATATCCACCAAGATATCCCATGTGATTTGTATGCAGTTGGCCTATTGTACATGGGCCTGGTGGGCTTTGTGGGTCAGTTGGTGTTAATAGACCGGACCCTAAGTGTGCGCAATACCAAATCCCACCACCCAAACATGTCAATGGCAGCCCACACCTCAGGTTTAGTAGTTTGTAAGGGTTCCTTGATTGTTATACCAATTTACCTTATCTAAACTATAAGATACAGTGTTCACATACAAGGTGTATGCTTTCTTGAAATTACATAAGTCCTCCATATGCCCTCCGTACCCGACCTCCACTTAGCACATGGAACTTGTCATCGCACACGGGTTTGAGCGAGCATTTACCTTGCCCCTATGAGATAGGATCCATGGTTGTGGTGTCTTGGGTTGTGAAGCGAGCATTTAATTGCCCTGCTCCTTCCCGGACATCCTAATCCGCCCCTTTCCTTACCCATTTCAGGTGGAGCCGTTCCATGCCGAAATGCTACCCAATTTTTAAGAGACTGTAGGCCTCGTCCAATTTATGATTGTGTCTTGACATGTTATTCTCTGTTTTTAATTACAAGGAAGTTCACATTTCTACACCGTGCTTGTACATCGTGTCTTGCTAGCTACTAAGGGTACTCGATCCAATGTGTATGATCGTGAGAGTGTAGGCTTGCCCTAGAATTACCCCTTACCCTACTTGTTATTTTCAAACATGTCTGATAAGTCGTGTTATGATCCCATGAGTCAGCGCCACTAAGCTTGGAGTTTCTTCTCGGCATGATCAGTCATTTTGGATGTCTTTTAAACCGTGTTTTACCAGCTGCAGATTGGTCGTGCTTGTTTTCTCGGATCCATGGCCAGTGCTGTGTTTATATTGCCCTTGAGGCGTGTCGTGTTATTGTGTATATATCGTCCTTGAGGCATGTCGTGATTATCATGCTCCCTTCACTATGTGTGTAGGAGAGAATATAGTGGATTGTCATCTTGCTAGTGGTACTAATACATGATTATTCTTATTTATGCTATTCAAATTGTGGACTCATGCATGTTTATGCCTAACTATACCACTTTATTAGAATTATGTGTTAGTGCCACATTCCAATGATCACTTGTTTTGTATTGTCAATCCCGTGTCAAAGAGTCCAAGACCTTGCCTCTCAAAGTTTCACAAGGAAGACCAAGTTTGAAGGCAGAAGATCAAGTCTTGGAAAGCCTGGATTCATCGAGGAAGAACTCCATGTGTGTGCCAACCTATTCAGGTAAAATGGGACCCAAACCAACCAAGTAGTGGACCCTAAAAACCCTTAGTTTAATGGCTTATTTAATGGGGTTTTAGAAATTATTTTTGAGCCTTTTCAAGACTCAAAACTGGTCCCAGAGGTCGGCTAACCGCCATGGTTTTCGGTCAGCCCCGCGGTCACCTCGCGGTTAACCGCTGAGACCCTTCACGGCTAACCGCCAGGTAACCGAAGTCCTGCGGTCACTTTTCCAGAGGCTTAATGTACAAGTTTCTGTGAAAATTCGGTTACCTTGCGGTCACCTCGCGGTCACCTCGCGGTTACCTTACGGTTACCTCGCGGCTAGCCCCCTACTCAGCACAGTTTTACAAAAACTAGCCGTTTATGACCGTTGGAGTGGTGGCTAACCGCGGATTTGAAGGGGGCTAGCCGCCAAAAGACGTTAGAGAGCCGTTGGAGGGTGTTTTATAAATAGAAAATGCCCCAAATCATCCAAAGTGTCTTGAAGATCATGAGAGCTCATGTCCTAACCATGGTCCATCATATTTGACCTCTCATAGATCATTCCACACACACTTTGAGCTTCTATTGGAAATCTAAGAGCTTCATTAGCTTAAGGAAAGTGTGATGTGTGGAAACAATATTGCCCACACACACTATGAGCTTGTATTGACAAATCTAAGAGCTTCATTAGCTTAAGGAAAGTGTGATGTGTGGAAACAATATTACCTAGGGAAGAACTTGAGCCATCATAGGTTAAAATCCAAATCCCTAGACCAAAGACCTCTTCCCTTGATTGAGCACAACATTGGAGCATCATCATCAACATCAAGGAAGCATTGCAAGAGGCATCAAAGCTTAGAGCTGCGGTGACAAGCTTGGAAGAGCATCCTCCGGACTTCGTCAAAGAGGCAAGTGGCAACCTCCAGACTTTGTCAAAAGAGGCAAGTGTTCTTCCCCCTCACTTCATTAAATTCAGAGCATTGTAAGAGTGGCTTATGTCTTTGTGATTTAACCACTATAAAAAATATAGAGGGGAGTAGATCTTTGTGATCGAACCTCGTAAACAAAATTGATGTAGAATCAGTACTTGTGTAGTTTGATTCTTCATAGTGGAACTAGGGGACTGTGTGACCCTTCAGAGTGGATGTAGGTCTGTGTGACTGAACCACTATAAATCCCTTGTGTCAATTCCTCTTTCTCTCTCTCTTGTACTTGATTTACATATCTATAAGTTGTGGAGATTGATATGAATGATATTTCTTCTTTGAGTTTAAATTGACACACATCCACTTGTGCGAAAACAACATTGAACATATTGGTAAATCTTGTCTTGTTTAGCACACACTCTTTAAACATATATTCAATTGAGCACATTGATATAAATCATAAGTGAATTTGTGAAGAGTGGTGTACACACACTTGTGCTTATTATTATAAAATTAATTGTCATATCTTTGATTGATTAAGCACTCACACATTGAACACATATTCCGTATAAGTTGTATTCTTATTTGTGTTCATTTTGTTCTTTGTCCTAGTTGAGATTAAAATTGGACTAAGTAATTTTTATTGGGAAAAGAATTCCATTAGTCCTATTCACCCCCCCTCTAGGACACTTTCATTGGCCCTAGCTGCACTTTCATTTGGTATCAGAGCGAGGTTACTCCATAAAGGCTTAACAACCCGGAGTTGATCTTCGATCATTGCTAGTGCCAATTCCTTTGAGTGACCTCATGTATTGGAGGGACCTCAAGGACAAACCTACCAAGACCTTAGGATGATTTTCAAAGGAAGATCGTTAGGGAGATCTTAGGTCTTGAACCCCTTTGGACCAACCTATTTATTTTCAGGTATTTCATATTGTTGGCCCTTGTACTTTTGCAAAAGTATTTGTTGTCAATTGATTTTGTTTTCATAAACTTTTATAGTTATATCTTTTGGTTCACAAAATCACTTGATTGCATCATTTTGATGTGCATTTTGTTCTCATATTGTTATTTCTATAAAAATGCAAGTTGAAAGTTATGAGAATTGAATTTGTTTCTCCTTTTATGTTTCAAATCTTGTATAAAAAATTCAATTCTTGTAATATACTTGAAACTCAATTGGTTATCTATCTATAGTTATATTTGTCAAAATAAATGTGTTTTTGAATAAACGCATTTTCCAATTGATATCAAGTCATGTTTTAAATCAATTTGTATAAATCCTTGTAGTTGTTTTCTTTAAAATACAAATTGAAAAATGATTTTGTGTTATCTTCTAAATCATTCTCTTTATGCTCATTGTTGGATTTTGTGTATTGAAATGATTTAAAGATTGTATGAATGGAAAATACTCTAAAACATCATTAGTTATAATCATCAAAGCATGTTCCATGTTCTTATTTCCTTGTGCATATGGTTATATCATCTTAGAAATGGAAATGAATTTGTTACAAGCAATTTGCATCTTTACTCTTTTGGTTACATTCTTTTTATATGCAAATTGAATTGTATGTTTGGTGGATCATGAAATAGATTTGCATTCTTCGCATAGTCTTGTGCATCTTTTCAATGCATAGTGATAATGTTTCATGATTCTCTTAGTACATTTGCTAGAGTGGAATTTTTGTATGGACCATGTTAGATGAATCGATGGTAAACTCTTTTTGCATGCTCTTTATAGTTAAACTCACATATATGTAAGAGAGTTATTTTCATTCCTATGTAATTCATGGCTCCTTTCTAACTTCATATCTACATGTGCACACATAGTTGTATTCTTCATTAATGATATGGTATTAGTTAGATCTTAATTTTAATTGATACTCTCTATGCAAATGTCAAATTGTTCCTTGTATGGTTGCATTATTAGTTACATTTGAAGATACCATACTAGAACTCACAAATCCATCCTTTATGCTTTCTAGTCATTTTTTTTTTCAAATGGATGGTTATGATGTTGATTCATGTATATTCTTTAAATGATGTCTTCCTTACATGCTTCAACTTCATGTTAGTGATCTTGATCATATGAACCTCTTTGAAATTCATTTCTTGTATTTCATAGTTATATGTATTGTTTGATGAATTTCTTAGACGATGAATTCATATGGTTTTGACACTTTGAAAAATTGCATAATTTACAAAGCTATATCCTTTCATGTAATTTAGATTGTTCATCACTATATTCAATTGTTATATCATTAAAAGTGATGAATATTCATTTATGATGCTTAATGAAATTTTGTGTTTATCACATCCTTGCTCTTAAATCATGTTTCAAATTCAATTAGTTTTAATTAGTATCATTTTCAATTGATGTCAAATCTTGAGAATGTGATAGACCTTGTGTACATTGGATTGAACTTGATAGTAAATATATTTTTATTCCATGTCACATTCAATTAGCATCATAATTTTCATGTTTGCCACCTCTCTTGCACCTATAGGTAAATCTCATGACCACCATGTTTATATATTCATAATCTCGGTTGGTTAATAGTTAAGGTAGGCTTCATGTTTGAACTTCATTTCTTATATCTTGCACATGATAGTCATATTTAATGATTGAATGAAATGATTTCAAAATATTCATAGCATATGATTTTCTTAATTATATTGATTAATGCTATGTTTGGTAAACCCCATAACCTCATGGATAGCTCTAATTTGGATTAATCCTAGTAGCTATATTCTTTTTAACTCCATTTTAGAGTGATTGAGTTAATTGTCTTATCCTTGAATCTCAATTGGTTTTCTTTATTCCAATTGGTATCCATGATTGCTTTTCTACATGGTCTTGAACACTTAGAAACTACTACCACACATGATATCCTGTTATGTATTTTTTTTTATTTCTTTTGTTAACAGGTGCTTCTAAAAAGGCATTTTTCTTATTTCATGTGTACGTACATTTGCAAGGGTAAATGACCCTCTATATGCAAATGCTAAATTGTTCTATGTATGGTTGTGTTGTTTCATTTGTTGACACCATAGTAGAACTTTAAAATCCATCCTTATGCTTGACAGTCTTTATTTATGGTGGATGGTTATGTTAATTGACCCATGTATATGATTTCATTCTTGTACATGTTTCAATTTTCATAAGTATGTTCTTGCTCATGTGAATCTCTTCAAATCCATTCCTTGTACACTATGGTCAAAACTATTGTTTAATGGATATTATATTTGTTGAGTTCATATGTTTTTACACCTTGAAAAATTGCACACACCACACAATCATATTTTTATGCAATTTCCTATATTCATCGTTATGCTTTCTAGTTATATTTTTTTTAAATGATGAATATTCATGGTGCTTAGTGAATTTTGTGTTTGTCACATCCATGTTCTATTCATGGTTTCCTATTTTTTGGTATACCTTAAAATGTGACAAATCTTATGAACATTGATTTGAAATGTCACTTTAGCATCATATCTCTCATGTTTGCCTCCTCTAATACGTGATTATGGTTGTTTTCTTGAAGAGGTTCGCTTCATGATAGTTGAACTTCATTTCATAATACCTGTTCTCTATAGTTATATTTTATGAAATGATGATAATTCACATAGCATAAGATTTTCAAGATTTAAACATGCTTTTGCTATGATTAATATCACTATTCTCATGGATTTCTCTGTTTTGGAACATATCTATTAGTCACATGATTTCAAAACCAGTTCAGAGTTTTTGTATTTTAAAATATATATATATTGTACAATCCATGATTTTAAAATGATTGATTGTATCTTCAACATGTTCATATTTCCGGAATTGATTTAATGCTTTGGATACTCCACCTTAATTCATTCCAAGTTGCACTCATATTGGTATATCTATTTGAATCATTCAAACATTAATGTTTAAGGTAGGATAGCTAGGAGAGTGGGAGGAAACCCCTCACGTGTTGGGTTTGCCAAGCGTAAATCCTTGGGGGGTAGCTTTGGGATAGACCTGTAATTCTGTGTGATCATGTAAAACACTGCTCTGATGCTTTTATCATCACCACATGAAGTATGATTCATAGACTTGGTTGAATCACAATTTGTTGTCCTCCATTACACTTAAATCTCTTTCGATCTTGTCTATGTTTTGGAATCAACAATTCATTTATTTCAAAAGAATTTGTTTTAAATTTTTTTTTTCTCTAGAAACCCACATTGACCACTCTTTATTGGTATATTAGTATGATAGTCAAGTTGTGTGGAAATTCATTTTGCATATGTTCTTGATAGGTATATATTTTGAAATGCAAAATTGAATGAGATGTGATGAGCTAAAAGGTTTTTTCAATTAATGTTTCATCTCATATTTTTCAAATTAAGTGCTTTGTCATTTTGAAAATAAATATTATTTGAAAAATGAATTTTCCATGGATTTTAAGTTTTGACTTCATTGGAAAATTATGCAATTGATTTTCATTTTGGGCTTTGTTAAGTTAAATGCTTTTAAAATGAAATTCTCAATTGGTACTCATCTATTCATCATTATGTCTTTCCATGATTAGCAACATCTTGAGAAATTTGATCAATGTGAACTTTAATAGTTATATTTGAGAACTCCCTAGCTTCATGCCTTACATCTTCTTTGTGCATTACATAGGTATATTCATTGTCATCATATTGACAAAAGAAGAGAATGATGTTGAGAGGGAGTGTAGACATCTCTAAAATGATTAAATGTGAGTTTATATTTGAGGATCATGGAGATACATATATGGATAGGATGAATATTTGTTTTTAAGTATTTTGAAAACAAAACAATTTTTACTTGAGAATGCATTAACTTTTAGAGGTACATCTTTATGTATTTCTCATATTGCCACATCCATGTGCTTTTAGTTCTGGTATTTTTCTAAGATATGGATGTTTTTACTTTTGATCGTCACTATGCTTTGTAATGTGATTTTATTTTATGATTTTGCAAGTCATATGTTTTTCTTTTTCTATTTGTAAAATTCCAATCTTGATGACTTGTTTGGAATGCAATATACTCAATTCATCATTTCGGAATATAATCACTTTGTTTGATGATTGAATACATTTGGTGATTGCATTCATTCTCATAACATTCATTATGCCTTTGTAAGTTAAATTTTTCTAAAGATTGAATGTTATGGCTTTGGATTTTATTGGTATCATTTTGAGTTTTAAACTTGAGCTTTAAAAGTCTAAAATATTTTGTTCTTAATGCATGTTCCTATTATATGCTTTTGAATGGATTGATTTTCCATTTGGAACTTCATGCATTTCTCATAATCATTGTCTGTGCTTCATAGTTATATCACTATGTTAAACTAATGATTATGCAGGTTCATCACTATGCTTAAGTGGTGAAAATGATTAATGAAATAAAATTTCATGTGATCTTTATTGAGTCCTTGCTCTTCAATCAGTTTGTATCTTTGGAAGGACTTAGAGAATCCTAATTAAATGGATTCATGGAATTGATATGGACTTCCTTAGTTGATTTATATAGTTCAATTCCAACTTAGCATGATTGCATCTCTTTATAGTCAAATCCTTTGATATCATGCTTGCTAACTTCCCTTCATGCATATAGGTAAATCTTTTTATGTCCTTGGTATCATAATGTGCTGAATATTGATATCTCTCTAATGTGCTGAATATCTCTTTGTCAACTTGTGACAAAAAGGGGGAGAATAAATGGATTGAATCCTGAAAAATGGAGAGATTAAATTAAGGGGGAGAGTGTAGAACAAAAGGTGCTATGATATTTTTTGACTAACAATTAAGGGGGAATAGCAATCCCACCAAAGAATGTATTTCTCAATGTTCTATGCAGGTGCATCTTTAAGAGACAAAGCACATTCTCTGGGGGAGCTTCTAGAATCATGAGTCTTTGAGTTGTAATTGTTGTATCCTGTGTAAAGATCATGTACTCCTATAATCTTGGTTGTATTTGAGTCCATTTATTGTAATTCAATCAGGAATAGGTGTTTTGCCACGAAATTGACAAAGGGGGAGATTGTTAGTGCCACATTCCAATGATCACTTGTTTTGTATTGTCAATCCCGTGTCAAAGAGTCCAAGACCTTGCCTCTCAAAGTTTCACAAGGAAGACCAAGTTTGAAGGCAGAAGATCAAGTCTTGGAAAGCCTGGATTCATCGAGGAAGAACTCCATGTGTGTGCCAACCTATTCAGGTAAAATGGGACCCAAACCAACCAAGTAGTGGACCCTAAAAACCCTTAGTTTAATGGCTTATTTAATGGGGTTTTAGAAATTATTTTTGAGCCTTTTCAAGACTCAAAACTGGTCCCAGAGGTCGGCTAACCGCCATGGTTTTCGGTCAGCCCCGCGGTCACCTCGCGGTTAACCGCTGAGACCCTTCACGGCTAACCGCCAGGTAACCGAAGTCCTGCGGTCACTTTTCCAGAGGCTTAATGTACAAGTTTCTGTGAAAATTCGGTTACCTTGCAGTCACCTCGCGGCTAGCCCCCTACTCAGCACAGCTTTACAAAAACTAGCCGTTTATGACCGTTGGAGTGGCGGCTAACCGCGGATTTGAAGGGGGCTAGCCGCCAAAAGACGTTAGAGAGCCGTTGGAGGGTGTTTTATAAATAGAAAATGCCCCAAATCATCCAAAGTGTCTTGAAGATCATGAGAGCTCATGTCCTAACCATGGTCCATCATATTTGACCTCTCATAGATCATTCCACACACACTTTGAGCTTCTATTGGAAATCTAAGAGCTTCATTAGCTTAAGGAAAGTGTGATGTGTGGAAACAATATTGCCCACACACACTATGAGCTTGTATTGACAAATCTAAGAGCTTCATTAGCTTAAGGAAAGTGTGATGTGTGGAAACAATATTACCTAGGGAAGAACTTGAGCCATCATAGGTTAAAATCCAAATCCCTAGACCAAAGACCTCTTCCCTTGATTGAGCACAACATTGGAGCATCATCATCAACATCAAGGAAGCATTGCAAGAGGCATCAAAGCTTAGAGCTGCGGTGACAAGCTTGGAAGAGCATCCTCCGGACTTCGTCAAAGAGGCAAGTGGCAACCTCCAGACTTTGTCAAAAGAGGCAAGTGTTCTTCCCCCTCACTTCATTAAATTCAGAGCATTGTAAGAGTGGCTTATGTCTTTGTGATTTAACCACTATAAAAAATATAGAGGGGAGTAGATCTTTGTGATCGAACCTCGTAAACAAAATTGATGTAGAATCAGTGCTTGTGTAGTTTGATTCTTCATAGTGGAACTAGGGGACTGTGTGACCCTTCAGAGTGGATGTAGGTCTGTGTGACTGAACCACTATAAATCCCTTGTGTCAATTCCTCTTTCTCTCTCTCTTGTACTTGATTTACATATCTATAAGTTGTGGAGATTGATATGAATGATATTTCTTCTTTGAGTTTAAATTGACACACATCCACTTGTGCGAAAACAACATTGAACATATTGGTAAATCTTGTCTTGTTTAGCACACACTCTTTAAACATATATTCAATTGAGCACATTGATATAAATCATAAGTGAATTTGTGAAGAGTGGTGTACACACACTTGTGCTTATTATTATAAAATTAATTGTCATATCTTTGATTGATTAAGCACTCACACTTTGAACACATATTCCGTATAAGTTGTATTCTTATTTGTGTTCATTTTGTTCTTTGTCCTAGTTGAGATTAAAATTGGACTAAGTAATTTTTATTGGGAAAAGAATTCCATTAGTCCTATTCACCCCCCCTCTAGGACACTTTCATTGGCCCTAGCTGCACTTTCATTATGTAATCTATAACTTGTCCTTACTCTACTTCAACAAACATGTTGTTATTATTCATTTTAAAACACCAGCCGGGTCATCGTACCCGACCCTTGTAAACCTTGGTGTTGTAGGTACCACCTTTGCCCCTGAGGAGGTATGTGCGTAGGTGGCTAAGGAGCCACAATTTGTACGAGAGCTGTGTGCTAACGATGTCATCTAGACATCAATTCCTAAAACTGAGCTGCGATCACCTTTTGTGAGCATTCAAGTTTTCTCTTGGGTTTATTTTGTAATGGCCGTGTTGGCCTCATTTTGGGATCATTGTAATTAAACTTTATCTTTTGTGTGTTTATCACCTCTAACTTTTAATAGGAATGCCACTAAGTTTATGCTTAGTCTGATATTTGCCTTGTGTTTATATTTATGTGTCATGTCACTAGAATTTCGATTTGCTATAAGCTTCCACTAATTTTATTTCGCTAAATTCGTGAGGCATGTTTGGGATCCTCACTGCGGAAACCTATGGGAAATCGTGCGCACGGGCCAAAAATTTCTACCTCATCCCAAATGCACCACTCGAGATCTCGGATTAGGGCCGGTGGTTATAGTAACCCGGTCCGGGGTCACGACAATTACTCATGTGACTAGGCCCTCAAGATGCACAACAAAAATTATCAACATACTTTTTTATGTATTTGCTTGGATTCTTTAAAAGAGGTGAAATGTGAATTTTCTCCAACTACTAAGGCCCCCATATCATTTAAGGGATTTATTTTAAATGGGATTAGTGGGCGGCCAAGAATTGGGGGCGACAGCCATGGAAGCTTACTGTCCTAATATCCTGTCTACTAGTGTTTAGCTAATATCATTTAAGGGAAAATCTGGCTAAGGTGTTTTCCCCTAATATCATGCCTACTAGTGTCTGAATCAGCAACTTTTTACAGAGAATGGAGATATATTGTTTATATGTATTTAACACACAAAGAGTCCTCTTAATATGTGCCTGCACCAATGCTTCACTGCCCTCGTATTAACCCTCTTGTGCTTTTGCCTATACTTACCATAAAAAGAATCAAAGGAGAGACAAGCCAAAAAACCAATACTTCTCAAATCTCATAACCCACCGTAATTCAAACCAATACTTGTCAGATCTCATAACCCACTTCAATCAAAGGATCTTTACTTGCACCACAATCCGCCACCAACAAAGGAGCAAATTTTAAGAGACCCATTTAAAAGATGAAAAAGGCAGACAAATTGAAGAAGAATCCCATACACCTCAAATAACACCTGATAGAATTTTCCTTGTGCAAAATAACAACCCAAATATAAATATCTTTGCTAACTAATTATCCTTCTCAAAAGGGAGCTGTTAATGCTCTGTACAACTTCTTCCTCCTATGAAGTTGGTCACCCAATTAGATTGGTGTTATATGTTGCATTGTCCATCCATACTAATGAACTGAATATGCAAAAGATGAGTTTCAAAATGAAAATATGCTAACTGTTGGTGAAGTATTACATATCGCCTTAACATGACATAAACAAGGAGATAAATAGAGACCAAATTGTAAATAGAAAGAGTGTCTGCAATTATAGATTAATTACTTACAGTCAATACTCAAATCAAATACCCAACCACTTCATTTAAAGCCTGGCCGCCTACACATCCACTTGCAAACCTAACCTTACCATGGTGTTAAAACTCACCCAAAACCAATTTTAAAAGTCCATAGTCCAAAATATAAAATGTAATTGTAACTCCATCGCTGCCACTTTATATTCTATTTTTTCATATACTTAATATTTGAACATTCTTCAACTTCCATAAAAAACAAGGGTTCGATGACCATAAATACCAAGATATCAGTAGCCCCAGAAAAACACATCCGACAACGACTTGTAAAGGTCTGGGATTTCGCCAATACAGTGAAAGAAACCTTGTCTTAAAAGTACATGAAGCACAAGACAACACACATGAGCACGCGCATTTTTATCTCCACCATCTCTGCTTAGAAGAACACACAATGTGTGGACTGTTTCCACCGAAACCGATGTTGTCACGGCCTCGACAATGGTCCTAGTCGAAGAAGGCCTCCACAGCCGCATCTCAGCCGCTGTCAAGATGGGACTGGTCTTGGGCATGGTCTCGGTTGAAATACCGACCACGCCCTTCCGAGCTCAGCCTCGCCCTCACACCCCCGTCCGATCTCGGGTATAGCTGACCTCGGTGTATTCTCCAGTTCGGCCCCTAGGCCGAGGTGAACACTGGGCGTCCAAACTCCCATTATGAGATGGGACGGGTGCTTTATAGGGAGTCCCTGACAAGTAGGGTGGCCACCGCCATTGATAAGAGCTTGTTCCTATCAACAGATCACATCCACATTTATGTAAGGGATTTGAGGGGATGTCTGATGGGACAAGTATCCTTACCTACCCCCACTAAGGATCCCAAGTGTGGACTGATGGGACAAGTATCTTCACCTACCTCCACTATGGAACCTTCTACTCTCCTCTATATATGCCTGCATGGAGAACCATGAACAGGTACATGCAATACACAGCCTGCACTGTTATTTTGCTAAGCACCTTCTCCTCCACTTCACCCTAGTTCAGTGACTGCACTAACTCAGGCGTCGGAGTGCTTTTGGCTGACAGCAGCCTCGGGCCCTGACTTTTCTTTCTTCCCTCTTTTCAGGATTCAGGCCGTCGGTGACTTCTCCGATCAGCTGAACAAGATCTTCCTAATCCCCTTCATCACTTAAACTAAGTCCGTAATAATTTAGGCACTTACACACAGCATAAAAAGAAAGAAAAAATCCCTCATTAAAAATATAAAATATAGAAGTAGTAAAAGACAGGTTCTACAACTCATCCAAATCCACGCCACTACACGTCTCAAACAAAGACAGCCAACACAGAGAGAGAACATGAAAGGGCACAAAATCAAACCAACAATCAACCTGAGATTCCAATGCAACTGAAAAATCAAAATCATAATAACTAAAGGAAATCAGAAAACAAGAAGAGAAATTGAGGATTGGTACCGGCAGTGAGGAAGATATGCAGGCGGGGAGGAGAGGAGAGGAGAGGAAGAACTGCTGCTGTGTTGATCTCTACTGCGGTGCCGGTTGATAGGGAGAGAGAGGAAGAGAGACGGAGGAGAGAGAAGTCGTCGATTAGCTAGGTTTGGGGTGTGGGAATGAAATATCGGGCAAGGGTGTTTTTTTTTTTTTTAATTTTCATTTCACATTCCAACGGTTATGAGCCATCTGTAACTTAATGATCCATTGGGAAATGAAAACGGACCACAGCGGTCGGTAAACCAACCTCCTAGGTGTCAGGATTTTGGGGGTATTGATGTAGTGCTAACTCATCACCCTCTTTCTGTCAACCCTTTGATGCATCCGAATCTGTTGACTCACTTAGTCATCTTCTTCTTTGTTGATGATTTTGTTATTCTTCTGTGAAAGCCGTTTAGATGATTTGCATGGATGGTTACTCTAGCAAAATAAAAAAAGATAATATGGGAGAAGGTTAGATGAGCCTAACAATGTTGTGACATCGGATAGAGTGCCATTTTAAGAGATGCAAAGATGAGAGTTTAATGAAGGAGATTATGTGGAGATTTCTCCCCTAAACAATACATCATAAAAGGTAATTGCCAAGCACAATTAAAATTGTAAGAAAAATTAGCAAGGTGAGAATGTCGTAGTTTCATGTCAATATATAACCATTTGGCTGGACGAAAATCATGACATCATGATTTAACAAAATGGACAAAGATATTTGAATAGAGCGAACATAAACATCATTTCACAAAGCTATCATAAATATTTCACAAAGCAATACAAATGACAATATTTTTAGGGGCAATAGCTGACAACACAAAAACGTATTGAGGTTTTTCCCTATAGCTAACCTCTGGAGATGACTTTTCTCTCTCCCCTTTCTAAGATTTGAATATTTTCCGACAACTACAATTACACCATTTTAAACTAAAGTACCCATAGTGTTGGTTATGGCATAAGAAAAATGCATTCTTGTAAATGGATTTGGAGTTTTGGTCAATGAAAACATTCAAACTTTTATTATTGCATTTGAGCTGGGCTGAGAATGAGTTTGGATGAAAATATATAGCATTATTATATAATTGATAAGAGGTGATTTAATATGCATTTTCTTATATTCTTCTAGATCTTAGAGAATGTTTGGATATGTATAGAATAAAGAAATGGAGAAACAATTAATTTATCCTATTCGAGGCTCACCTTTCATTATTTAAAGTTAATCATATGAACAACTACTCCCAATCTGTTCATTGTATCAAATTTCACTTTAATATGTAAAGGTGGATGGTACACATAGAGGTAGGCCGCACACGTTGCAATGACCGAAAGCTTGATAAAGGAAGAGGAAAAAAGAAATCATACCAAGAGGAAAAAAATAAAAATCAATTAATAGATATACCTAACGAAAAAAAGGTTTGGGTAGTTTTGTGATTTCCCCTAGCATGGAGAAGGTCTACGGAAAATTAGAATTTTTAGGAAGGAGGGGAAAGCCATCTCTACAGATAAGTTATTGGGAAAAACCTGAAAAATGTTTTACAGTTGAACTTGTAAAAGACATTGTACGAAGCAAACAATCATTTTTCCAGAAAAATGATTTTGTAAAATGTATAGAAATCTGGACAGAGGGGAAAAATAAAAGGGAAAAAAAGAACCAAAAGGCTATTACCATTATTGGATTTCATGTTGACATGATCGACCTTTAGATTCATGAGGTTAGATTGGCCAACTCGATGGTGGATGCATTAGCCAAGCAAGGGATTTAAAGTTTATCTCTTTGGGTGGGTGTGATTGTGTAAGGGGCTAAAGGTGGTATAACACTCTTGTACCTTCTCCCTACCTTTGCTCTTTTTTGCTTTGTTAGCTTTGTATCTGTTGCTCCTTTTAATGAAGCTTTGTTACTGTTCAAAAAGAACAATCGACCTTCTTTACTCGGAGAAAAAGCATGTTTCATTGGCAGAGTTTCCAATGCAATATCTTTCAGAAAAAAAAAAAAAAAACTCTTTACTCATTTTCCTATGCAAAAGAACTTATATAAGGATCTATGCATAGAAAAAATGAAAAATTCAAAAAAGATTGCGACTCATGATCCAAAGGTGAAAAGAAAAAAAAAGAACATTCTTTCTATTTGAATAACTAATTAAACATGAGAGATGAAATAATTCCTGGATATTGGTAAAATTGCTCGATCTCTATTGTAAACAACGAACTTACCATGAAAAGACTTCAATAATAAAAAAAGGCGAGAGAAAACAAGGACAAAAAAAAAAAAAAAAATTGGAGTAACAACAAAATAAAATTGTAAATGGAGTGGGCTGCACTGTGGAGGCCCCTCCTTTTACTGACATGAAAACTATTTTATAATTTCACTATTAGTTCTTATTCAAAATAAATGGAATTCTTCTATGGTATTTATATAAAAATTAGAATTCTATATAGATCCTTAATATGTTAGGTTTCATGTCTTCTCATTATTATTATTATTTATAATTTTTAAATGTAGTTCTGTTATCTATTTGGTGCAGCCCCTTTTCTAAGCTTGGGACCGGGCAACATATGTTTAAAACAACTGCAACAACAACAATAATAACCTTCAAATTTATTTGTTTGCAACATTTATTTTTTTATGGTCGACACATGTTGATGCAAACACATTCTGTAAGGTCCCTAACCCTAATAGTATGGTTAGTTTTCCTAATTTTGCGGTTAGCTTAATTAATTGCCATGTTAGTTAAATAGGCGGGTTTAGTGCTTGAGCGAACTTCTTTTGTCATTAGAAGAGTGTCTGCAAAGTCTCGTACGATTCCGAGTGTGATGAGTCTTAGTATGGTGGTTGGCTGTAATTTAGGAAAAATTGAGTGTTTTTCCGGAAAATTCCGTTTTCGTCGATTTTGGGTTCATTGGAAATCGGAAAGGTCTCGTTGCACTCATCTTTTTTCTCTCTTGACTCGTCGCAATTCGACGCCCTGAAGTCCCTCAAATAATCAAGTTTCCTTCATGTCATTCAAGAGGAGCAATTTGGTCATTTCACATCTCATTTTTTCATAAAACCCTAACCCATCTCTTATTTCATCTCTTTCACGAGAGAGAGCTGTTGGAAGTAGGTGGGCCTCGTGGATAGATTTTCAAAACTTTTGACCCACTTGACTCAGGAATCAAGTACCCATAAGGCCAAAATCCCAATTCATGATGCATAACCCTCAATCTCATGATCATGTATAGTAAAAAAAAAATCTATCTAAAAGATAGAAACAAGTAGCCATCAAGCATCCATAAAAATCTACAACATACAAGGAAGTAGATTATACCTTTGGAGCTCGGTTGTGCTCTAATGGAGAAGTTGATGACTTTCGTTGACGTAGAACTCTTCTACTTATCAAATATGAATCTCCAACACCTCTTGGCCTTCCACGCTATGACCCGAATCAGATCTCTTTTCTCAAAAAGATTGGTGGAATCTCCAAGAGAAAACCCAGCTCGAAACTCCAAGGAACTAGAAGAGAAAGAGAGGAGAGAGCAGTGCAACAATTGCACTAAAGAAGGCTGGACGTTTTTTACTCCAATGGATGGACGTCCATGAGGGGTTCTATTCCCTTTTATAACCATTCAATGCTCCTCTTTTCTTAATTGAAATAAAAGTCTCACTTCCATAACAATTAGTAAGTATATTATTACCACTATTAGAAGCCTACTCTAAATAGAAATAGTAACTTTCTAATTCCTTCCTTTTAGAGTTCAAGTAGGATTAGTATCTTTCTAATAACTTGGGCTAGCGTCGGGACCACTAGGGATTCCATAGAAAAATGGCTCCAACTAGGACACGCGACCCCACATCTCATGTGCAATCCGGGCCCACAGTTAATTGCAAATAACACCACTATATAAATGCAATTGCACTCCAGTCTTAGGAATAAATTACAATGAAGACCTTAAACTTCCTGATTACCACAAGTAGGCTCCTCTATCAATATCCATGGATCAATTGGAATAAATATGTCTCTTCCAATCTTAGTTCCACATCTTATTATCCTTGAGCCTCAATTAATAATTGTGATCACCAGTACCATCCAATTAACTCTTAATCGATATGGGTGCCCACTTACTAATGACAAATCCATTAATTGGCACAAGGGAATAATAGAGATAGATTCCGTCTTGATCATTTAATGTTCCCACAGTCCTACTACAACATACCCAAGACATCGAGGTGTTGACCTACAGTTGGCCTCACTCATTGGTGACTCAAAGCAAATGAATAGATAGAAACTTGAGTTCATCAATGTCTCAGTATTGAGAGCCTATTGCTAAGGAATTATGAGAGCAAACCTTAATATTGAGATGGAATTCCATAAGGTGCTTCTCATGGTCCTTCAATACATCCAATGTACCAACACCATGATCCGGAATCTTACATTCTGATGATCGAGACAAATCACACTATCTCATAGTGATGAAAGTGCTGCAACCTTATCAGATGAGATGCCCAGTCTCATCACTGGTTGTGAAGATATTTAAGTATAAGATTTGTGACGTATGTCTCCCGTGTGTGAAGCTCATCCATACACATATATCACATCTAATATACTAATGGGACCCGGTTCAACTCATGAACCATTATGTCATATATATTGGTCATGTGCATGAAGTAATAAAATAACATTCATCTCATGAAAGTAAAGCATCATTTTATTGATAAATAAAGAAATTAATCAATTTATCACATCAACTGATGGATTGAGTCCATACAATCTAACAATCTCCCACTTGGGCTCAGTGCCAGTCAGGGTTGCATCTCATGCCCATCCCGTCTACATGCTGCTCAAAGACTTTGGTAGTCAAAGGCTTAGTAAAGGGATCTGCTAGATTGTCCACAGAGGCTATCTTGGTAATAGCAATATCACCTCTCTGCACAATCTCTCTGACAAAGTGATACTTCCTCTGTACATGCTTTTGGCTTTTATGGCTTCTGGGCTCCTTTGACTGAGCGACTGCACCACTGCTGTCACAGTAAACTGTGAGCGGCTGTCGTGCCAAAGATATCTCCCCAAGTTCCAAAAGGAATCTTTTGAGCCATACTGCTTCCTTAGCTACTTCACAAGCCGCTACATATTCAGCCTCCGAAGTTGAATCAGCGGTACATTCCTGTTTTATACTCCTCCAGTTGATAGCACCACCTCCAACCATAAACACATAACCAGAGGTGGATTTCCTGGAATCCCTATCTGACATGAAGTCAGAATCTATGTATCCGACTGGAATCAGCTCATCACTGCTATAAATCAACATGTAATCTCTAGTCCTTCTCAAGTATTTGAGAATATATATTTTACAGCAGTCCGATGTTCAGGTCCTGGACTAGACTGATATCTGCTGACTAGGCCCACTGCATGACAGATATCTGGTCCAATACATAACATAGCATACATAAGGCTACCAACAGCCGAAGCATATGGTATCGACCTCATCTGCTCCTTATCCTCAGGTGTCTTGGGACACTGATCTTTGGAAAGGTGCACTCCATGCCTGAAAGGTGTAATACCCTTCTTGGAGTCTTGCATACCAAACCATACTAGAACCTTATCTATGTATGCAGCTTGGGATAAGCCAATCATCCTATTTTTCCAGTCTCGATGGAGTTTGATCCCTAGGATGTAGCTAGCTTCTCCCAAGTCCTTCATATCAAAAGTCTTGGCCAACCAAACTTTCACTTTTGACAACATTCCTATGTCTTTCCCGAGGAGAAAAATGTCATCGACATATAAAACCAAAAGAACTACCCTGTCACCTTCACTTTTCATGTACACACATGACTCATCCGGATTTTGACAAATACCAAATGACTTAATTGCCTGGTCAAAATGGATGTTCCAGCTTCGGGATGCCTGCTTTAGTCCATAAATGGACTTCTGCAGCTTACAAACTTTTTGCTCTTGGTTTTAGCTACAAAACTGTCTGGCTGTACCATATAGATGTCTTTCTCAAGATGGCTGTTGAGAAACGCCGTCTTGACATCCATTTGCCAAATCTCGTAATCGAGATGAGCCGCAATGGATAAGAGTATCCGGATGGACTTAAGCATGGCTACCGGCGAAAAGGTTTCCTCATAATCGATTCCCTCTTTCTGAGTATATCCTTTCGCAACAAGCCTGGCCTTATAGGTCTCCACTCTTCCATCTGGTCCTCTTTTTCTCTTGTAGACCCACTTGTACCCAATAGGTTTAATATTGGCAGGCAAGTCCACAAGTGTCCAGACCTTATTGGAGTACATAGACTCCATCTCAGTTTTCATAGCATCTTGCCAGCGTCTCGAATCTAAGTCATTGATTGCTTCATCATGTTACAGGGATCTTGTTCCGTCTCTTTCGGGACATCCTCGTAAGACTCTCCCAAGAACGAGAACTTGTCAGGGGGTCTGACAATCCTCCCACTACGACGAGGCACTGGTGTAACTACTGCGTTTGGTAAGGGCAGTTCTTCCTCAAGTTCGGTCATACTTGGATTTGGAATTGATTGCTCTTGAATCTCTTTCAAGATCATCTTTTCTAAAGATTTCCGGTCCATTGTATAATCTTCCTCTAGAAAAACCACATTGGTGCTGACCAGCACTTTCTGCTCTTTGGGATTATAAAATAACCAACCTTTAGTTCCTTTAGGATATCCTACAAATGTGCATACCTCCGACTTCATTTCCAACTTATTTGTCTTAACCTTCAGCACGTGTGCCGAACAACCCCAAATATGTAAATGTTATAGACTAAGCTTTCGCCTGGACCACAACTCGCGGGGAGTCTTAGGTACAAACTTAGATGGTACAAGGTTTAGTATGTACATCACAGTATCCGAAACGTATCCCCAAAAGGATATGGGTAATCCTGAGAAACTTAGCATAGACCTGATCAAATCTAAAAGAGTTCGATTCCTTCTTTCTGCTACTCCATTCTGTTGAGGCATACCAGGAGCAGACAACTGGGATAGAATCCCATTTTCTGATAAGTATCCCATAAAATCAGCAGAGAGATATTCCCCTCCTCGATCTGATCGAAGAGTCTTGATACTCTTACCTAATTGCTTTTCTGCTTCCGCTCGAAACTCTTTGAACTTTTCAAAAGCTTTAGACTTGTGGTGCATAAGGTATATGTATGCATATCTTGAGTAATCATCTGTGAAAGTGGTGAAGTACTCATATCTTCCTCTGACCCCGAAATTAATGGGTCCACACACATCAGTATGCACTAATTCCAATAAATCTTTGGCCCTATTACTCTTAGATGAAAAAGGTCTTTTGGTCATTTTACCTTCCAGACAGGACTCGCAGACAGGCATTGGTTCTACCACCAACGAAGGTAAGATACCATCTTTCACTAGCCTCTTAATCCTATTTAGGTTTATATGACCTAGCCTCAAGTGCCAAAGTTTTGTTGGATTAGATGAAGGTGACTTTCTCTTTAATGATGTTCTATTAATTGTTTCAGTATCGTGTATCTCATACGTCGTGGGAGTTAACAAATAAAGCCCATTGGTTACCTTACCAGAACATATAAAAGTACCATTCCTCTTTATGACAACTTCAGTACCAAAAGTAATAGAATAACTTTTATTCACCAAACTAGAAACTGAAATTAAATTTCGCCTTAAAGACGGTACATATAATGTATCTGACAAAACCAATTTATTATTTGAAAAACATAAAGTAATGACTCCCACTGAAACAACCTCCGCCTTAGCGTCAGATCTTAGGTTGACAATGATTTCTCCATCACTTAGCCTCCTGGTTTCCCTGAACCCCTGCAACCTATTACATATGTGATTAGTTGCCCCGGAGTCCACACACCAAGATTCTGAAGTACCAGTTGCAAAACTAACTTCAGAAATAAGTGACTCAATCATACCTGAGTCTTCTTCTTAGACAGATATTCTGGACAATTCCTTTTCCAATGTCCTGTCTTACCACAATGGAAAGACTTTCCTTTTGTCCCAGAACCCTTAGCCTTTGCCACGCCACCAGTAGGACCATTCTCCACCTTAGGACCCTTCAGAAATGATTTCTTTTTGCCTTTTTGCCCTTTGCCTTTCGGCTTGGACTTGGCATCTAACTTTTCTGTCATCAGGGCGGTTGGCTTCTTCTTCAAAATCCTTTCAGTCACTACCAGCTGACTAGACAGCTCAGCCAGAGTCAGATTCATTTTATTCATATTATAATTAACTTTGAAATTGTTGAATGACTCTGGTAGTGACTCAAGGATTATATCAATCTGCGATTCTACATCAATCGCAACTCCCAGTACATCTAACTCATTCAATGAGTCCATCATTTTCAACATGTGTTTCTGTACTGATGTACCTTCAGCCATCTTGGTACTAATGAGCACCCTCATGGCTGCCTGCCTAGTAGGCCTGCCTTGTTCCACAAACATCTCCTTTAAGTTCGATATAATATCGTATGCAATCTTGTAGGATTGATGTTGGTGTTGCAAAACACTAGACATGGATTCTTGAATGTAACATCGGGCCATCTCATCGTCTTTGGCCCATTTTGTGTAAAGTTCCTTTTCAGCTTCTGATGCATCCGGGCCAGGCTCATCAAGGGGGGTTTTGGTAAGGACATATTTATATCATGAGGCTGTTAGGACAATATCCAGATTTCGTTTCCAGTCTACATAGTTGGATCCCACCAACTTATTCTGGTTGAGGATGGTCGCAAGTGGATTGAAAGTAGTCGAATTCATGCTTGAAATACTGTAGCACATAACCATACATTTAATTAATGAATTTAAATGACATTGGGTTTAGTATTCTACCAAATTTATGTGGGAATCCTCATAACCACAAAATTCAGAATACATCGGAATCCCAATCTTCCAGGGTATGCCTCCTTGGGGAGTGCGAATACCACCTAGACTGGTGCGGATCAAAGTTGGTCAAAATTGGGATTAAGACTAACTATCCATGATCCCCATCATTCATTGTTATCTAGGTATCTCATACCAAATACTGTATGACTCCCGATTGGCTCCGGTTTCTAAAATACATGAGGTAAATCCTTGAGGATACTATATCATTATTTTAGTTAAGTGTGTGACCCACCAACTACCATTGCATGACAACCGTTGCGGGTAGCTCCTCCTTAGGGAGTGGGCCCCCGCCCCGTCTCATCAACACTATCTATACGAGATCCATATCTAGTATCCAGAGAAATACCAGCCTTCCGTGGGGAACGACCATTCTCAAGATGGCGCGAGGCTAATACTTTCCTTACAATGGACCTATGGTGGAAAACCATGGGGATTTCTAAATATAAATGCCCCGCTCCCACTTAATATTTTAGAATTGAGGATTTCCTTATAAGTATATGGGCCCATCAAATATAGGTATCAAATCATCTCATGATATGACCAATGATTGGTTCCAAGTCAAGTTATTTTAAGGAAAGTCTAGTTTCTAAAATTAGTGTTACCAATGGATCCATCTCATGGGCCCACCAACTCTAATTACAACTCTTTCCAAAAATTAATTTGATTTGACCAATTTTGGAATTTGCTATGTTTGGATCAAATTTGGAAACTTTCTAAAACAAGCATTCATCTTTAAAAAGAAAGTGCTATAATTAGAAACTAGTCCTCTCCTCCACATAGCCTATGCGGAAAAGACATCTTGGACTTCTAGACTTTCCAAAGCTTTGGGATTCCTCAAACTCTTTGGGCATCTCCAAAACACCTTTTGGTAATCTTTAAACTCTTTTGATTAGGAGTCCATCTTCACTTTCCTTCTTCGTCTCGGACATCTCCAGAATTTACAAATTTGAAAAATTACATAAATTCCTATGTCTCTATAATGAGACTTACATGGTAATCTAACATGGAAATAAAAGGGCTATACGGAAATTCACCATGCCTTGCCCTTTCGCGGGAAACCAAGGAAACCATGATGCCCTTTACACTTAGCCAGAAATAAACCATTCAACCATAAAAGAAGGTAAAAACTTGTGGGCCATATGGAGAGGACAAGATAACCTGCATGTTAGCTCGCAAACCATAATGAAAAAACAAGATGCCAAAAGTTGCCACTTCTATACAAGATGCCTTACGCAGAGGGGGTCCGGGGGTATCCCCCGGTGGGGTTTGAGCTGCTCAGTCAGCTCGCGGGGGTCCAGGGGGCAGCGCCCTCGGCGGGGTCCAGGGACGGCGTCCCAGGCGGGGGCTCGGGGACAGCGCCCCCGAATCAAAAAATTCGGATAAAAGAACAAAGTGATTCTGCCTGGGTTCGGCTAGCCGAACTGGTCCCTACGGCTAGCCGAACAGACCTCTACGGCTAGCTGTATTGATCTGTGTGGTTAGTCGACCCGACGAACCCAGAAATTTGGGTTTTTCAGATTCGACTTCTGCCGTTCCTTGATCACTTCTAATGATCTCAGTAGGCTTCTAATGGCTTCTTACCATTCTTTCATCATGATTAAAACCTTTTGTGACATTCCAAACATGGATCTACTACAAAAGTAAGCAAACCCAATAAACACTGATCCTTACATAGCCCTCGCTCTATCCTCTTCGCATCTCATGCAAAGATTAGAACAAGATTACTGATCTAACATAATTAGAGATGAGGTATGGCTCTGATACCAATTGTTGGAAGTAGGTGGGCCTCGTGGATAGATTTTCAAAACTTTTGACCAACTTGACTCAGGGATCAAGTACCCATAAGGCCAAAATCCCAATCCAGGATGCATAACCCTCAATCTCATGATCATGTATAGTAAAAAAAAATCTATCTAAAAGATAGAAACAAGTAGCCATCAAGCATCCATAAAAATCTACAACATACAAGGAAGTAGATTATACCTTTGGAGCTCCGTTGTGCTCTAATGGAGAAGTTGATGACTTTCGATGACGTAGAACTCTTCTACTTATCAAATAGGAATCTCCAACACCTCTTAGCCTTCCACGCTATGACCCGAATCAGATCTCTCTTCTCAAGAAGATTGGTGGAATCTCCAAGAGAAAACCCAACTCGAAACTCCAAGGAACTAGAAGAGAAAGAGAGGAGAGAGCAGTGCAACAATTGCACTAAAGAAGGTGATGGACCCGAAAAGGGAATCTTCCGTCCTCTCCCTCCGCACCCCGGGGGCTGACCTGGGTCTCGGCGGAGGAGGGAAAATCTCGGGCATCAACATTTTTGTACGGGTATGCCAGATTTACTTTCTACTTGGAATTTGGAATGGTGATAATCCGGAGATTCACCTTCACAAGTGGAAAGGAAATCAATCTTTTTTTCTAACTTTTCAAATTGCATTAATATTAAGAAAAGAGACAAGTTTGTTTTTTTTAGAATGCCGTAGGAGGCGTTTTTGTTTGTTTGCCGTAAAAGACGATTTTGCCGTGAAATGCGATTTTACAAAACTCATCAAATGTGAAAGACAAGAATTGCAATTTCTTTTTGTCTCTTTAAGAAATACAAACTACAATAGAAAAGTAAGAAAAGTGATCTAACTTCTCAGGAGATTGTGGGGACACGTTGAGATCGACGGTCGCAAGTCATGTGTGGGCTTCGCCATCGTCCTTCAAATGAGAACATGTGATGCTTTGATTCTTTGGCTTGGCTCCTAACCTCGGTTTTTTAAAGGACAAGGACCAAGAGGAGGTCCTATATCCAATGAAAAACCAACTAAATGGGCTGAAAAGCCGCGTTTAGGCCATGTTGGAGAAGGAGGAGACCTTGGGGGGGTGGCCCCCCAAGGGACGTCGATCACCTTGTGGTGCTTCCGGGAGCAAAGTAGCAGAACTTCGTCTCTCTCTTGGATTTTCTGGATTTTCAGAGCTTGCACTTGGGATCTATTTTCATCATGCTTTCTTCTTGGAATGGACCTCATTTTATAGGCTTTTGGTAGCCATGAGTTGTTTATTGGCATGGATGGCCATGATGAAAGAATTGATGAGGAGTTACAAGTTGATTTTGTAACTCCTTTTTCAAGGCTTGTGATTGGCCGATGAAGGTAGTGGGCATTTAATCACTTTTATGTTTCATGATGATGGGAGTTTTATGGGTTTAATGCCACGATTACTTGGATTTATAACTCCCAAATGCTTGAATCTGATTGGGCCGTCCAAAATAATGAGTTAATGACCGCATTAAGTTGTCATAAACGGGTCAATTAACGTCATTAAGTGGTCGCCCAGGCATGTGAAGAGTCGCGGGCCGCACTGCGCGTTTTGAGATTCTTCTTGCGATCATCACAGGTGGATCCACGCATTGTTTGATGTCGGATTGCGATGCAATTTCAGACATTAGTTGATGTTGGTGGGCCGGTGACATCTGTCTTGTCGATTTCACGATTGGTCGGACAGAAAGTGCACTTTCTTGGTTAGCCGGTTGGCGATCTTGAGGCGATCGGTGATGATATCATGCTTTTGACGGCGGATCCGATATGTCAACGAAGATCAATGGTTTTCAAGCACTAAACATTGGATTTTCAGAAAATCACAGAGGCCGGAACACCTGAAACGAGAAAACCATCGAAAAACGGACGTTTTGGTGCAAAATCCGGCGACCCGGATTTGCAGGGTCGCCGGCGACCCTGGGCCAGGGTCGCCAGCGACCTTAGGGTTTTTTGCCCTTTGGTGACCGAGCTCCGTTTTCGGCCGATTTTGCGTCTTTTTCGTTCCTTTTTTCTTCTGTATTTTTCTTGACATTTTTCCTCAATTATTGACTTCATTTTCTTGGAGAAAACTTGACGAGAACCCGCACGAAATCGGAGCACAGAGTTTCCCATTTTTCGGGAAAGCCGAAGACTTTGTAGCCGATTTCTCGTCAAGAGTCGAAACTAGGTCAAACGATGTCGGAATGACCTGAAAATTGAGGTGAAGCTTCTTGAGCAGTGGATAGGACCAACCATGGGCTTTTATTTGAGTTTTTGAAGCTGTTTGGGGTCCCATCGATGCTTCACTTGATTTTGCTACGGGGAAAATGCCAAGCTTTGATATGTGGTCAAATGATGTCCGATTGACCTGAAATTTGACGGGGAGTCTATTGGAGTCATTTTGAGACGTTCCATGGGCTCTGTTTTGGATGTCATGGTCTCGGGTTGCTCCGCCGTCAGTAGGCTTGATTTTCTCTCGGAGCATCGAAACCTGGTCAAACGTTGTCGGAATGACCTGAAATTCGACGTGCAGCCTTTTGGAAGCATGTTGAAGCCACTCATGTATTTTGTTTGATGAGTGATGGCTTCGGTGGTTCCCGCCGCCGGGAGGCTTGATTTTGCTGCTCGAGCATTGATGGAGGGTCAAACGTTGTCGGTTTGACTTGAAATTTGGCATGGAGCCCTTTGAAGACATTCTGGAGTCATCCGTAGGCTCTGATCAAAGTTTTGGTGTCTTTGATGATGTCGCCGCCTGGAGCGCTTGTTTAGCTGTCGGAGCAGTGAAGTTGGGGCCAAATGATGTCGGAATGGCCCGAAACCTCAGGTGTACCCCTCTTTTAGCTGTCTTGAAGGATCTCTCAGTTTCTATCTGATTCTGATAAGATTTGATGCTTGAAGTAGCCTTGCCTGTTTTATAGCAGGATGCAGTTTCACGTGGCTTCTTGATGTTGAGGAGACATAATGACTTTTTTGGTGTCAACAAATGCCCCCTCGAAGTACAGCGACGAGTAGCTTTTTGGAGTCGATGTGCCTCGAAGAGAAACTTGGAGGAAAGATTCCAACTTGACCAAGAGTCTTGAGCATTTTTTTTTTTTGAATAGCCTTCTGAGTTTCCGGGGGAATTTTATGGTAGTGAGAGAGATCACACACCATCTCAAGGCAAATTTTTGAAAATGACATGGGGTGTTTGGATTTTGGTTTTTGTATTTTGACCTTGTGACCTAATAAGCTGTATGTGGCAGGTTCGGGGATCGGGGTTTGATTTTGATTTTGACCTTGTGACCCAACAAGCTATATGTGGCAGGTTGGGGGGTCAGATTTGGTTTGTTGGTTTTGGATTTTGATTTTGGTTTTGATATTGTGACCTAACAAGCTGTATGTGGGGAGCTAGGGGACCGGAATTTGGTTTTGTGAAATGTCAATTTCAAGATTTTGGCTCAATTTGGTTCATGAGGTTGGATGGTTTGGTTTTTGGAAACTCATGAGACTTTCTTTTCTCTTTTTTTTGAATGGTCCCATCAACTCAAAAGAGGCATGGGACTTTTTTTTTTTTTTTTTTTGCTCTTGGTAAGAGGAATATTTTGACTAAAAGCCACTTTTAGTGCCTAGGTGGTCAAACCTGGCTCATATGGGCTAACCCATGGGACCTTAGGCTTTGGAGATGGCCTAGATCTCATATGGTGTCATATTTGTAAAGAATATCTAAAAATATTTCTTTTGTGTAGAGAATATCTAAAAATATCTTTACTTGGAGAGAATTTCTCAAGTTTTCTTTTTGAGGAAAGATTCTCTCAAAATATCTTTCTTTTTGGGAAAGTAGCTAAATTTTAGCACTTACCTCCTTTCTTTCTCCTTGTTTCCTCTTTTGGCTTGCTCTCTTCTATAAAAGCAAGAGGGTTGGTGCTTCTGCTCCATTGTTTTCTTTTTGCAAGAAATCTTCAAGAGTGCTCTCCAAGATTAGAAGTGCTTTCTCTTCTTCAAGGATCTCCAAGCTTTTCTTCTTCTTCTCCATCAATGGCTTCAAGTAAGTTTTCTTCCTCCTCAAGAATCTCCATTATAGAAGTAGCTTCTTCATTTTTTTCTTTTCTTTTTTTTTCTTCTTCTTTTTTTTTCTTTTTTTTTCTTCAAGCATGTTTTACTCTTTTTTTTCGTGCTTCTTCTTTTTCTTTCTTCCTTCTCTTTTTTTTTCTCTTTTTTTTTTCACGGTTTTCTTCTTCTTCTTTTTTTCGTGTGCTTTTTTTTCTTCTTTTTTTTTTTTTGCTGATTTTCCCCTTTCTTTTTTTTGTCAGCGTTTTTTTTTTTTTTTTTTTTTTTTTTTTCTGTCTTTTCTCCTGGCTGTACGGACAGGTTCGTACGGGCCTGACCGTACTGCCACGTGGCAGTGGGCCAAATTTTTTATTTTTTAATGATTTGAAATCAAATTTTAGAACGGCATGGAAGCCAAATTTTGTGGCGTAAGAGCCAAAATTTGTTTCGCGGCATAAGAGCCAAAATTTTTGAAATGGCATTAGAGCCAAAATTTTTGAGATGGCATGAAAGCCGAATTTTGGAATGGCATAGAAGCCGAATTTTGTTTTGTGGCATGGAAGCCAAATTTTGTTTGTGGCATGAGAGCCAAAATTTTTGTTTTTGGCATGAGAGCCGGTTTTGGCTTTTATAGCCGACTTTTGGAATGGCATAGGATCCGAATTTTGTTTTGTTTGTCTTGGCATTTATAGCCGAATTTTGGCATTTATAACCAGATTTTGGCGTTTATAGCCGATTTTTGGCGTTTATAGCCGAAATTTTTTTTGTTTTGGCATTTATAGCCGACTTTTGGCGTTTATAGCCGAATTTTGTTTTGTTTTGTTTTGTTTTGGCATAAGAGCCAGATTTTTGAAAACCAAGTTTTTTGTTTTGTTGGCATGAAAGCCGATTTTGGGTTTATAGCCGAATTTTTTTTATTTTGGCATTTATAGCCGAATTTTGGCATTTATAGCCGGATTTTGGCGTTTATAGCCGAGTTTTGGCGTTTATAGCCGAATTTTGGTTTTCAAAATGTAGGTATCGACTAAATGTCGCCTCCCAGCTGAATGGTCTTGCAAGTATCGATGGAATGTCGCTTCCTTGCTCATTTGGTTTTGCGAGTATTGATGGAATGTCACTTCCTCGCCGGCTGGGTTTTGCGAGTATTGACGGAATGTTGCTTTCTCGCGAATTGGGGTGCAAATATCGACTAAGCGTCGCTTCCCTGCTTTTCCCAAAACTTTTGGTTTTGCAGGTACTGACTTGGTGTCGTTTCCCCGCGATTTTTGAAATTTGAGGTTTTCTTGAACCATTTGAAATTTGGGTTGTGGATAGCAGCTGGTATGTTACGTCTCCACGATTTTTTGAAATTTTACAAATATCGAATGGGGTTCGCTTCCTTGCGATTTTTGGGTTTTGGAAGTATCGAATGGGGTTCGCATCCTTCTGGTTTTTGGGTTTTGCGAGTATTGACTAAGTGTCGCTTCCCCACGGTTTCTAAAAACCAATTTTTTTTGTTTAGAGACACGAGGGTCATAAATTTTGGCTTAAAACCATTTCGGTTGTAAAAGCCAAGGTAGACTAGGGTGAAAATTCCTGAGTCTTGGTTTTTGTTTCAAACCATGAATTTTGGGTTCAAGGATCGAAAATTTTGGTCAAGTCTGGGAAGAGGCTCCTAAACTTGGATTTTGGATTTGATTTTTCTTTTGAACAATGAAACGATGAAAGTAAGCATTGTTTTGAGAGATTGTTTTTTTGGAAACTTCAACATAAAGATGAAAATTTCAAAAGGGGTGGGTTTGACGAGCAAGTACCTTGGAAATACGCTTTAACCGTGTAGATATTGCTCTGACCCGTTTGAGGAAGTCTTCAAGGGTAGTACCACTTCAAGAACTTGCCGTTGATGGGTAGCATACATCTGTCCCTTCCATGTTTAGAAGTGCGGATGCACCGTTGGAGAAGACTTTGTCGATGACGAAGGGTTCCTCCCATTTTGGTTCGAATTTGCCTTTGGATTTGTGGGCAAAGACTATGGGTCTTTTTACTGCAAGAACCAAGTCACCCTTTTTGTAGGCGCGTTGCCTGACCTTTTTGTCGAAAGATCCTGCCATGCGTGCTTGGTACAACTCAATGCTTTGTAGAGCTTCGAGTCGTCTTTCATCGAGATTATCCAGCTCTTCGAGTCTCAATTTGACATTGCTTTCTTGCGTCATGTCATTTTGCAGAGATACCCTTAAGGAAGGAATTTGTAGTTCCAAAGGGTCAACAGCTTCGCATCCATAGACCAAGGAGAATGGTGTACTATGGGTTGGTCCTCGAACGGTGGTTCGATAGGCCCACAAAGCTTCTAGTAATTAGTCGCCCCAGTCTCTTTTGTGACTAGAGACCATTTTCTTGAGAATTTTGCAGAGTGTCTTGTTGAAGGCTTTTGCTAGTCTGTTCGCTGCTGGATTATATGGAGTCGAAGGACAACTTTGGATTTTGTACTTGTCACAAAACCTGTAGAATCTGTGATCCCGGAATTGTGGTCCGTTATCATGGACGAATCTTTTAGGTATGCCGAAGCGACAAATAATGTTGGTGCGCAAGAACTGAAGGACTGATGAAGTCTTCATTTCGCTGAGCGCAAATGCTTCTGACCACTTGGAGAAATAATCCGTAGCTGCGAAGATGAAGCGATGACCTTTGCTTGATGGGGGAGAAATGGGATCTATGATGTCCATACCCCAGGCTTCGAAAGGCCATGAGATTGTTGTTGGATGTAGCCATTCTGGAGGCATGTGGACATAATCTCCGTGAATCTGGCATTTTTGGCAGCGCTTGGCAAATTGCATTGCATCAGCTACCATGGTAGGCCAATAACCTAGCCTTTTTATCTGGTTGTAGAGCTTAGGGCCAGCCTGATGGGCTCCACAAAGACCAGCATGAACTTCTTTGAGAGTTTCCTCAGCCTCTTATTGTGACAAGCAGCGTAGGAGTACCCCGTTGAAGGATTTTCTGTAAAGTACTTTTGAAGGTATATCCAAATGAAAGTTCTGGGCTCGTCTTTGGATGCTTACCCGCTCTTTTGGATCTTCAAGTAGGATTCCGAACATGATATAATCAATGAACGGATCTCTCCAGTCGCCAATCGGAGGTTTGAGGATGGACATCTGACTTCCAACCATTCGGTGGCATTCAGCAACTGCTTGGTGTGTGTTGAAAGGAGGGAGAATCCTTCTTTGACACACTGTGACTTGCATGTTTTCCCCTTCTTGGATTGCCATGGATGCGGCGAGTCCGGCTAGGGCATCTGCACAGATGTTTTCACCTTTGAGGGTGTGGGTGATATGGCAGATGTTGAATTTTTGTCGAAGCGACTGCGCCTTATTGTAGTAAGGTAGCAAATCAGGCTTCCTGACTTCATATTTCTGATTCATCTGGTTGACGATCAGTTGAGAGTCTCCAAAAGCTTCCAGCATGGTGATGCCGGATTCGAGGGCGAGTTCCAATCCTATAATCAGGGCTTGGTACTCAGCTGCATTGTTTGAACATGGTTCCAGTAGTGAGAAGGCGTGTGGAATCATGTATTTGTCGGGGCTGACAAAGAGGATGCCGATTCCTGATATTTGCTTTCCCTTTTCATTTGTCCTGGTTGCATCGTCAAAGTACATGTCCCAGGAAGCACTTGATAAGGAAGTTTCCACATTGTAGACAAATTCGTCTGGGAGATCATCCTTGAGTGGAGAATCTTTAGGCAATGGATGCTCTGCGAGGAAATCTGCTAGGGCTTGGCCTTTGATTGCTTTTGTGGTACATACCTAATATCAAACTGTGATAGAAGGATGGAACATTTTGCCAGTCGGGCATTGAGAGAACCTGCTTTTGTGACAAGGTCCTTTAGGAGGTTGATCCTCGAAATCAGGTAGACTGTGTTCGACAGCAGATAGTGACGCAGCTTTTGTACGGCGAACATTACTGCAAGGCATTCTTTTTCGACTGGGGAGTAGCGATGCTCTGCACCTACCATCATGCGGCTAAGGTAATATAGAGCAGCTTCTTTTCCGTTATCGTTTTCTTGTGCGAGCAGAGCACCCAAAGAGTGGTCGAAAGCTTTTGTGTACAAGATAAATGGTTTTCCAGTTGTGGGGGCAGCCAGTACTGGAGGTTTGGTGAGGTATGCTTTGATGTCTTGAAATGCATTTTCACATTCAGCATCCCAGACAAAGTCCACGCCTTTCTTCATTAAGCGAAAAATGGACGGCATTTCCATGATAGATTGGAGATGAACCGTCGAATGTAGGCCAGCCTTCCTTGAAGCCCTTTTAATTCTCTTAGGGTTCTGGGAGATGGCATTTCCAGGATAGCCTTGACTTTGGTGGGGTCAAGTTCTATTCCAGCTTTCTATACTATGAATCCGAGAAACTTACCCGATGAGACACCGAAGAAGCAATTTAGTAGTTTCATCCGCAATTTGTGTTTGCGAAGTCGGAGGAAGACTTCTCGAAGATCATTGAGATGGTCTTCTTTTCTTCTGCTTTTTATGGCGAGGTCGTCAACATAGCATTCGACCGTCTTGTGCTGCATATCTTGGAATATTTTCATCATAGCCCTCTGACATGTTGCACCTATATTTTTCAGACCAAATGGCATAACAGTGTAGCAATACACGCCGAATGGTATCCAAAATGATGTATGCCTTTCATCTTCAGGATGCATCTTTATCTGATTATAGCCAGAGAATCCATCCATGAATGTCATTCGCTCGAACCCCTAGGTGTTGTCAATCATCACCTCTGGTATGGGGAGCGGGAATTCATCTTTAGGACATGCACTATTCAGGTCTCTGTAGTCAATACAGACCCTTATCTGCCCATTTTTCTTTGTCACGGGGACAATGTTGGCCAACCATTCAGGATGCTGTTCCTCGCGGATGAAGCCAACGTTTTTGAGTTTCTGAACTTCTTGTTCAATTTTGTCCATCACGTCAGGACGGAATCTCCTTTGGCCTTGTTTGATAGGCTTGATTTCTTTTTGCAAGTTAAGCTTGTGGACTGCTACTTAGGGATCCAAGCCAGGCATTTTGGCATAAGACCATGCAAAGCAATCAACGAACTCACGAAGAAAAGAGATATACTCGGGTAACTCATCATCCTTTATATTCTTGCTTATGAATACAGGACGTAGGTTATCAGGTGTTCCCAAGTCTATCTTTTGAACAGGGTCTTCTGTCGGAAGGTTTGAAGGTGGTTCCTCCACAATGTTTTCGGAGGCTTCTAACTCAACAAGACCTTCTGGAGTGCCAGAGGCATTTTCAGACTGAGGCTCTGTTTCTGTCCATGAATCTTCTTGATCAGTATCCTTCTCAAGGCTATCCTTCTCAAGGCTTGCAATGAGATGGTCCCAATCATTTGCTGGAATTGGGTTGAAGTAGGGTACTTCTTTTGGAGACGATGATTCTTCTGGGACAGAGAACCGCTCGTCTATGTCATCGGGCAATTCCTCTTTATTATCAGAGAAATTATACCAATTGGAGGAGCTTTCAGGATTTTTGACGAGTAACTCCTCAAAGAGATATCCAGCAATATCGATGTCTTCATGAGATGTTGAGGCTTGGTCGGTAAAGCAACTTTGTAGCCATGGTGTCAACTGTCTCATAGGAGCGGTAGGATCATACCCCAACCCATATGAAGACTTGCCCTTTCGAAGGTGGATTCTCCAATCTTCTGGTTGACTTTTGATCAGGGTGGGTTCCAATGGTGTGAGAATACCATGGCCACCTCCCAAACCAGTCGGATTTTGTGCGTCGTAGCCCATTTTCTTCAGATAGCTTGTGCCATTGGACTATACAGGGATAGCTGAGGCATACCTTCGTTTTGGAAAGGTTCAAGCAGAGAGTTCAGTGGAGATGCTCCCAATCTGTGGAAGAAGATTATTTTTTCTTCTGGCGAAGTTGCCGGAATAACAAAGGAAGCAGACGTAGGGTCTTCTATGTCTGCAAGTGTTTCCAATGGAGTGAGAGTGAGCTGATCTTGCTGAGTATCAGCTTGGCTTGATGCTGTGTCATCTTCTGGCTCTGACTCTAAGTCTGTGTCATGCATAATAGACACAAAGGAGACAGTGAATTTGCCCTCAGCCTTTTGTTTTGTCTTCTTTGCTTTAGTAGTGATTACCAAAGGCTTTGGAGATTTGAAGGAAACGACGAAGGGAGCTTGGCCACTTACTTCGAGTTTGGTGGAGGGCTTGTTTACCTCCGTTGATTGCTGAGGAGCCTTGCCTTTATCTTTCTGGAGACTGTCGGCAAAGTGAATTATTTTTCCCTCCTGTTCTACTTTTCCATCTTTGTACATTTGAGCATCTGCAAAATGGACATCCTTGCTTTTGAAGGGTTTTTTGTCTGCAAATACTCGATGTATCAAGCCATCGTCGCCAACGAACTTGATACACTGATGTAGAGTTGAAGGGACGACACCATTCTCATGTATCCAGAGGCGTCCAAGGAGTATATTGTAACATGAAGGGGTTCTTATTGCATACACGGTGACTTCAGAAATAAGATCACCGATTTGCAATTTGAACCTGATTTTGCCGATAGGCCTTTGAGCGCTCCCGTCATATCCGAAGATGGATATGGACGTGTGACTCAGTTTGCTAGGTGGGATGCCCAGCTCTTCGAGTGCCGAAGTAGAGATGAGGTTGAGTGCAGAACCTGGATCGATCTGAAATCTGTGTACTGGCATTTCTTTGACGTACCCCGTAAAGTACAAGGGACGGTTGTGCTTTGTTTCGCCTAGGAGGAGGTCATCCTTGTCGAAGGCAATTGTTGCACTTGCTGCTTTTTGTACCGAGAGGCATTCATTGCTTGATCCCTCAGTTTTCTTCTTTTCTCCCTTTGAGGGAGTATTTAATTTTTTGACCCTATAGTCCATTTCAATTTGTAGGACTTGTGGGGCATGTTTGTCGACATCCACATTCAGCCTTTGTAATTCTGAAATGAGATTATCACGAGTTTGTGGAGACATTCGTAATAAGTCAAGGATGGGCAGACGTGTAGGTATGTGTTTGAAGTGCTCAATCAAGTCGTACTTGAAAGCCTCCTTCGGGCCTGAATTTTCATTATTATTGCCACTTGGGGCGCTTACATTTTGCTTTCCCGAAGGATTTACATAAGAAGAAGAGGGTTGATTGTAATTTTTGTGGTAATCCCGGCCAGAACGGGTACCTCTACCAACTTCAAGAGCCTCTAGAGAAGGGTCTTCTTTTGGAAGATCGTTCTGAGGATCAAGAGGTTGATCCTTTGCTGAGGACGTCTCTGTAACAGCATTGGCGTCTTCAGTGATTGTGTTGCACGGGTGTTAGACCCCAACCCAGACCAACTCGATTAGTGCTAATTAAGTGAGCGTTTAGTCTTAAGTGAGTCTTAGTACTAGTTGGGTTAGAATGTGATTAGACTTAGTCTGGACTATAGCTTTGGGGATTTTGAGGACGTTTAGTATGAGTCAGACACGCTCAGGGACGCCCTGAGTGCACGTGTAAGAATGGGTTTTTGTTCTAGATCTTTGATGTGGATGTGATTTTTATTCCTCTTGAATGGTTTTACTATTTGTGGCAACTTTCGTTTTTAAGCTGCATGCATTTGAGGCCCAGAAACCCAAGTTTTGGCCCAATAAGGGTAAATCTGTCTTTGCATGTTAAATCTGGGCACACCTTTCGAAGTCATGAAACTATGTCAAAATTATACTTTTCCGAAACTAGATTTTTCGATGATCGTTTTGTTCTTCTTCGTCGATTCCATCCGGGGTCCACAAGATCATGTTTTAAGCGTTCCAAGTTTCACTGCTTAGGGGACCCACTTCCAGACACTATATAAACCCTTCCTCTCCTTCCTTTCTCTTTTTCCAATCTCTGCAATTTTTCTTGACCTAGAGCAAGTGAGTGGAGAGTTTTCCTCTTTGGTCTTCTCCCTTGGGAATGATCTAGCTATAGTGTTCCAAATCAAGATCCAAGACCACCATCCTCTTCCTCTCTTCTCAAGCTACAGCTGGAGTGTTTTTGGAGCCAAGCCATTGCACTATTCATCATCTTCTATCTTTTTCTTCTTGTTTGGCTAGCTCAAGGTTGTTGTCTTCCTTTATTCTTTCCATTTGATGTTCTTTAGCTCATTTAGAGCTTGTCTCACATGGTTTCAAACCCATTTTCGAAATGGGGATTTGTAATGGCCAAAATGTTGATTTTTGTATGCTCCATTTTGGGGGTTTTGTGTAGATTTCGTGGAGCACCTCTTCTTGTTGATTTTGTGAAGCTTTCATTGACTTTGGTTTGAGGCAAGTAAACATTTTAGTTCTTCCTAGTACATTGCAAGTTTTAGGGCATTTTACTTTTAGAAATGTTATTCATCATGGAACTTGTCTTTCCTTTCATGTTATTAACCTCTTCTAGCTTATTTAATCTTGATAAGCATGGTTACTAATTTCTTCATTTAATTTAGAAGTTTTGTCTTGAATGGAAGTATATTTTTCTATGGAAAGCCTTACAAGTTAGTGATTCATGATTTGAATGTATAAGGGTTGGTGATTTTGATGTTTTGAATTTTGGTGTGGAAATCATCCCTTGGAAAGCTTGTAGGCTTGGGGAGCATAGGGGTAAAATTATGGAAGTGAAGATGGGAGAGAAGTGTGAAAAAAATTGAACTTCAAAGTTCTACCGGTAGAAGTGGCTCGAATTTTGGCAAAAAGTTGAGAAAAACTGTGAACCTTAGTTCTACCGGAAGTTCTACCAGTAGAAACGGCCCAAATTGTGGCAGAGAGTTGAGAAAAACTGTGAAGCTTAGTTCTACCGGTAGAAACGGCCCAAATTGTGGCAGAGAGTTGAGAAAAACTGTGAACCTCAGTTCTACCGGTAGAAGTGCTTCAACCGGAAGTTCTACCGGTAGAACATCTTCTACCGGAAGTTCTACCGGTAGAGATGCTGAATCCAGACCCACAGTTACAAAAAGTACTGTTTTTGAAGGATTTTTGCGGGAATCAAAACTAGTTTAGACCTTTTTATTGACCTTGTGCACTTGGAATTCCAAAATGTAATATACCTTCGGGGACACCAAGTTTTATTGAATTCCGACATTTGGTTTTCAATTCCACAAGGGTCAGGGATTGGTCTTAGCCTATGCTTGATGGATTTATGTGTGAACTCTTGTCTTGGTGCTTCATGCATTATCGTGTTCTCGTTTGATTTCCAAGTGCAAGTCGTTTTCAAGATGTGTTTTAAGAATCAAAAGGGAATCATTTCTTAAGTTTGTTAAGCATTTATATTATGCTATTTTGTTAGTCTTGCCGTGTTATGCTTGGTAAATGATTTTCCTCTTGTTTTGTCGTGTTCTCGAACGTGTATCGCCGTGTTTTTGTGTATTCATGATATAAGTGAATACCACTGAGCTTGGACTGCCCTTTTAGCTTGATCCACTACCTGGGGGTCCTTAAACATGTGGACTGTCTGCAGACTAGTCGTGTATTTTATTACACATCGTGCGTGTTCGTGGTCCGGTTCTGCGGCCGGATACCCCGTCTACCTTGTGTGGCGTGGGATCGTGTTTTCGTGTCGTGCTTGTCGTGCGTACTTGCTCTTGTCATCATATATGATAGAGAAAGGATGAGCTCTATGTGGATTTATCTTTTCATGATATTATAAGTATTCATGCTAGTTTCGTAAACTTGAAACGTGTATCTAACTCTTGAACTGTTTTAGCATTATTTCTTATATTCAAGCTAAATTGTTTATTTGCCAAACCGTCGTGTTTGATGCTTGTGTTTTGGTGTCCAGGTGCCGGCGGTTTCACGCGTGACGAGGAGTGCCCGGAGGAAGCTGTTGAGCCACCCCCAGCACTCGAGTGGCAGCCCAACGACGTCATTTAGACGCCGGTCGGGATCTTGATTCTCGTTTCACCTAGCTTGGGTTATGTTGGGTTGTTCTTTTGGGGTTTCATTTGTTGTATTGGCCTTTGTTGGCCTCTTTGGGTTTTGTAACTTGAACAAAAATACTTTTGTTAAACATTGAAACTTAAATCATGCTAGGAATGCTTGAGGACGTTCTCTTTTGATATCATGTCTCGATATTAGTATTCTCTTGTATCTTACCGTTAAAGATTTGTATGAATTGTTTTGCTACACGCTTCCGCATATCTATTCGTGTGAGCTCGACCCGTGTCTTGGGATCCTCACCGCGGAAACCTGTGGGAAAATAAGTAAAACAACGGCGGTGTGTTTTCTGTGTTGGTTAATCATGCGGCCGCGCAGTCGCGGGCCCGGATCCCGGTCCGGGGTCGCGACAGGACTGGTATCAGAGCGGGACATGTTTCAGGCACTTAAAAGAAACTAGAAAATCTTAGGAACGTGGCGAGGATTCGTGAGTTCGTTAGAATGTTTTTGTCTAGACCAAGTTCACCCACCCAATTATGCTTATATATGTGCTAACAGATTGTCTTACAGCATCATGCCTCCGAGAAAAGCTCTCAACCATCATGCTTCTGGTAGTAATCAGAATGAGACAGAACCGTCTGAAAATCCTACTGCTACTCAGTTCCAACAACTAATGCAGGCCATGTTAGAGCAACAGAGGCAAGCAAACGAAACTCAAGCCAAATTTCAAGAGCAAATGGCTAAGAAAGATGAAGAGATGGCTCAAGTCCAGAGGCAACTTCTGGAGGTCCTTCAAAACAGACCTCAACATCAAGTCCCACCAAATGTGGTGTACCAGAATAGGGTTGATGACCCTAATGCTCTCTTCGAGAGATTCAGGAAGAGGGGACCTAAGGAGTTCTCGGGCCAAGAGGACCCTTTGACTGCTGATGATTGGCTCGCGAACACGGCAAAGATTTTTGACGTTTTTGTTTGCACGGGCAGGGAGAGGGTGAACCTCACAGCTTCTTTATTTTATGGGCTTGCAGACGATTGGTGGCAAACAGTCAAAGAGCCATACCAGGTCATGGCAGATGAGGTTGCTTGGACAACCTTCAAGACACATTTCACAGACAAGTACGTCCCCTCCCATGTTAAGAGACAGAAGGCAATTGAATTCCAACAGTTGAAGTAAGGAAGTATGTCCGTTTTAGAGTATGTCACGAAGTTTGAGAGGCTTGCCAGATATGCTACCGAGCTTATTGACACTGAACAGAAAAAGATAACTAAGTTTTTGGAAGGCCTAAATCCCATTCTCAAAAGGGATGTCTCGGGAGTGATCCCTCCAGTCACCTTTGATGAAGCAGTCAGTCGGGCATACAAATTTGAAGAGTTCAACAACGAGATCATCCAGGATAGAAAACAGCACTACAAGCAATAGAACCAAAGACAGCAAATTGGCAAGAAGCCAAGGCAAGAACAGACTCAAGTTAGACAGTCTGGTTGCAATCATTGTGGCAAGAACCACCCTACCCACGAATGCCGTAAGGCAACGGGTGCTTGCTTCAAGTGTGGAGGAATGGACCATGCAATCAAGGATTGCCCACACCTTCAGAGTCAAGCCAACAGATACCAGCAGCCAAGGCAGATGGCACCACAGAATCAAGCAGTACCAGTTCAGAACCAAATGAGACCACCACCGCAACAGCGGCAGCAAGGTAGACAAATGCAGAACCAGAATACTCGTTTACCGCAGAACAGAAACAACCAGGGCAGGCAGACTCAGCAACAAAATAGGCCCGACCAGCAAGGACGTGCGTATAATATCAACCGTGCTGACGCTGAAGCAGCAGGTGACGTCATAGAAGGTAAACTTCTTGTTTGTGGAGTAGAAGCACAGATTTTATTTGATCCAGGATCCACACACTCTTTTCTATCCCCTTTGTTTGCAAAGAAGATTGATGCACAGCATGCAGAATTGGATTATTTGTTGACTGTCACTACACCAGTAGGTAGACATGTGGTTTGTACCACCTTTTAACCTAGTTGTCAGATTTTGTTAGGAGATATCAGTTTACCGGCCAACCTCATAATTTTAGACATGCATGATTTTGACATTATCTTAGGCATGGATTGGTTAGAGACCTACCATGCTACCATGGACTGTTTTGGTAAGACCATTACATTCAGATTGCAAGGGCCACAGACAGAGTTAATGTTTCAGGGTGATAGGAAGAAGTCTTCCAGTGGTTTCATTTCAGCTTTAAAAGCTAATAGATTGGTGAGCAGTGGTTGTGAGGCATTTATAGCATTTATCACGGAGGATAAACAGTCTCAAGGGGTGGAGGATATCCCTGTAGTGTGTGAATTTCCGGATGTTTTTCCAGAAGAAATCCCGGGTTTACCACCAGTTAGAGAAGTTGAGTTTACTATTGAACTCCTTCCAGGGACTGCACCGATCTCTATTGCACCTTATAGGATGGCTCCTGCAGAGTTAGGGGAATTGAAACTTCAGTTGCAAGAATTGTTGAGTAAGGGCTTCATTAGGCCAAGTGTTTCACCGTGGGGAGCGCCAGTTCTTTTTGTGAAGAAGAAGGATGGAAGTCTTAGAATGTGCATCGACTATAGAAGATTGAACCATGTGACCGTCAAGAACAAATACCCATTGCCAAGGATAGATGAATTGTTTGATCAATTACAAGGAGCAGCACACTTTTCCAAGATAGACTTGAGGTCAGGGTATCATCAGTTGCTGGTTAGAGAGTCTGATGTGGCAAAGACAGCTTTCCGAACGAGATATGGGCATTATGAGTTCTTAGTGATGCCCTTTGGCTTGACAAATGCGCCCGCAGTCTTCATGGCTCTCATGAACAAGGTCTTTGCAGAGTTCCTAGATCACTCTACAGCAGTGTTTATTGATGATGTCCTCGTGTATTCTAAGAGTAAGGAGGAGCATGAAGAGCACTTGAGGACATCGTTGCAGCTTTTGAGAGACCACCAGCTCTATGCTAAGTTGAACAAGTGTGAATTCTGGCTAGAGCAAGTTTCCTTTTTGGGTCACATCATTTCGAGAGAAGGATTAGCAGTAGATCCAGCCAAGATAGAAGCAGTCATTGAATGGAAGAGGCCTAGCAGTGTGACAGAAATTAGAAGCTTTTTGGGGTTAACAGGATATTATCGGAGATTTGTCCAAGGTTTTTCGTCCATTGCAGCTCCTTTGACGAAGTTGACCCGGAAAAATGTACCTTTTGTTTGGACTGATCAGTGTGAAGGCAGTTTTCAGGAGTTGAAGAAGAGGTTAACCACAGCCCCAATCCTCACATTACCATCGGGCAGCGGTGGATTTGTTGTTTTTACGGATGCTTCCAATGTGGGATTAGGTTGTGTATTGATGCAAGATGGCAAAGTGATTGCCTACGGCTCGAGACAGTTGAAGAATCATGAGGTAAAATATGCAACTCATGACTTGGAGTTGGCCGCAGTAGTTTTTGCTTTGAAGATGTGGAGGCACTACCTCTATGGAGCGAAATTCGAAGTCCATTCGGACCACAGAAGTTTGCAATATTTGTTTTCACATAAGGAATTGAATATGAGACAAAGACGGTGGATGGAGTATATAAAAGATTATGACTTCCCAATCAAGTATCATCCGGGCAAAGTGAATGTGGTAGCAGATGCTTTGAGCAGAAAGTCAGCAGTGATGGCTAGTTTGAGAGGGGTTAGTGTTCTCCAACAGTTTGAAGAACTTGGAGTGGAGGTACAACACTTGAGGAGAGGTGTTTTGTTGGCAATTATGACCGTGTCTGAGCCTACCTTCATCCAGAGAATCAAAGATAGTCAGTTGCAAGACCCAGAATTGGCCAAGATTGTAGATCAGATTGCAGAACGTTCAGATTTCAGGATTTCTGATGGAGTGTTGTATTTTTGTGACCGGTTGTGTGTACCGAATGTTGATGATTTGAAGAATGAAATTATGATTGAAGCTCACCATACTAGATACTCTATACATCCGGGTAGCACGAAGATGTACCATAACTTGAAGAATAGATTTTGGTGGAATAATATGAATAGAGAGATTGCAACTTTTGTGTCTCGTTGCTTGACTTGTCAGATGATCAAGGCAGAACATCAGAAGCCTCCCGGTTTGTTACAACCTTTGGAGATTCCGGAGTGGAAATGGGAGCACATCACTATGGATTTTGTCTCCGGTTTGCCTAATACCAAGAGAGGGAACAATGCAATTTGGGTTATAGTTGATCGCCTTACGAAGTCTGCGCACTTCCTTCCGATGAAGACTGGGAATATGATGCATATGGCACCACTTGCAAGACTATTCATAGATGAGATCGTTAGTAAGCATGGCCAGCCCGTCTCCATCACTTCCGACAGAGATAGCAGATTTGTTTCGAGATTTTGGAAATCTCTTCTTGAATCCATGGGTTCCAAACTTCAGTTCAGCACAGCGTATCATCCTCAGACAGATGGTCAGTCAGAGCGGACGATACAGACTCTTGAAGATATGCTGCGTGCTTGTGTATTGGATTTCAAGGTTCAGTGGGATGAAAACCTACCTCTTTGTGAGTTTGCGTACAACAATAGCTACCATTCTAGCATTGGAATGGCACCTTTCGAGGCACTCTATGGTAGGAGGTGCAGAACTCCAGTATGTTGGGAAGAAGTTGGCGTACGTAGTTTTCATGGGCCGACGATAGTTGGAGAGACAAGCGACAAGGTTAAGCAAATTCAGGACAGATTGAAGATCGCTCGAAGCAGACAGAAGAGTTATGCTGACACTCGACGGAGAGAATTACAGTTTGAAGAGGGTGACAAGGTATTCTTGAAAGTCTCCCCGGTTAGAGGTACTCTAAGATTTGGGCAGAAAGGAAAATTGTCTAGCAGATACATTGGCCCATATGAGATTTTGAGCAAGATTGGAAATGTTGCATACAGGCTTGCGCTACCGCCGGAACTCTCCGGGGTACATAATGTTTTTCATGTCTCCATGCTCAAGAAATATGTTCACAGTCCTTCTCACATTATTCCACACGAGCCTTTAGAGATTCGAGAAGACGACGCGTATGTGGAGAAACCGGTTAGAATCATCGACACCAAAGAGCATGAATTGAGGAATCGGACTGTCCATTGGGTCAAGGTACTTTGGGAGAACCATGAACCAGAAGAAGCCACATGGGAATTGAGAGATCAAGTCCAAACGAAGTATCCACACCTGTTACCAGAGGTAAAATTATTTATATTTGGTGGACCAAATATCCTAAGGGGTGGAGGATGTTAGACCCCAACCCAGACTAACTCGATTAGTGCTAATTAAGTGAGCATTTAGTTTTAAGTGAGTCTTAGTACTAGTTGGGTTAGAATGTGATTAGACTTAGTCTGGACTATAGCTTTGGGGATTTTGAGGACGTTTAGTATGAGTCAGACACGCTCAGGGACGCCCTGAGTGCACGTGTAAGAATGAGTTTTTGTTCTAGATCTTTGATGTGGATGTGATTTTTATTCCTCTTGAATGGTTTTACTATTTGTGGCAACTTTCGTTTTTAAGCTGCATGCATTTGAGGCCCAGAAACCCAAGTTTTGGCCCAATAAGAGTAAATCTGTCTTTGCATGTTAAATCTGGGCACACCTTTCGAAGTCATGAAACTATGTCAAAATTATACTTTTCCGAAACTAGATTTTTCGACGATCGTTTTGTTCTTCTTCGTCGATTCCATCCGGGGTCCACAAGATCATGTTTTAAGCGTTCCAAGTTTCACTGCTTAGGGGACCCACTTCCAGACACTATATAAACCCTTCCTCTCCTTCCTTTCTCTTTTTCCAATCTCTGCAATTTTTCTTGACCTAGAGCAAGTGAGTGGAGAGTTTTCCTCTTTGGTCTTCTCCCTTGGGAATGATCTAGCTATAGTGTTCCAAATCAAGATCCAAGACCACCATCCTCTTCCTCTCTTCTCAAGCTACAGCTGGAGTGTTTTTGGAGCCAAGCCATTGCACTATTCATCATCTTCTACCTTTTTCTTCTTGTTTGGCTAGCTCAAGGTTGGTGTCTTCCTTTATTCTTTCCATTTGATGTTCTTTAGCTCATTTAGAGCTTGTCTCTCATGGTTTCAAACCCATTTTCGAAATGGGGATTTGTAATGGCCAAAATGTTGATTTTTGTATGCTCCATTTTGGGGGTTTTGTGTAGATTTCGTGGAGCACCTCTTCTTGTTGATTTTGTGAAGCTTTCATTGACTTTGGTTTGAGGCAAGTAAACATTTTAGTTCTTCCTAGTACATTGCAAGTTTTAGGGCATTTTACTTTTGGAAATGTTATTCATCATGGAACTTGTCTTTCCTTTCATGTTATTAACCTCTTCTAGCTTATTTAATCTTGATAAGCATGGTTACTAATTTCTTCATTTAATTTAGAAGTTTTGTCTTGAATGGAAGTATATTTTTCTATGGAAAGCCTTACAAGTTAGTGATTCATGATTTGAATGTATAAGGGTTGGTGATTTTGATGTTTTGAATGAAATGTGAATGAATTTTGGTGTGGAAATCATCCCTTGGAAAGCTTGTAGGCTTGGGGATCATAGGGGTAAAATTATGGAAGTGAAGATGGGAGAGAAGTGTGAAAAAAATTGAACTTCAAAGTTCTACCGGAAGTTCTACCGGTAGAAGTGGCTCGAATTTTGGCAAAAAGTTGAGAAAAACTGTGAACCTTAGTTCTACCGGAAGTTCTACCGGTAGAAACGGCCCAAATTGTGGCAGAGAGTTGAGAAAAACTGTGAAGCTTAGTTCTACCGGAAGTTCTACCGGTAGAAACGGCCCAAATTGTGGCAGAGAGTTGAGAAAAACTATGAACCTCAGTTCTACCGGTAGAAGTGCTTCAACCGGAAGTTCTACCAGTAGAAGCACTTCAACCGGAAGTTCTACTGGTAGAACATCTTCTACCGGAAGTTCTACCGGTAGAGATACTGAACCCAGACCCACAGTTACAAAAAGTACTGTTTTTGAAGGATTTTTGCGGGAATGAAAACTAAACTAGGTTTTAGACCTTTTTATTGACCTTGTGCACTTGGAATTCCAAAATGTAATATACCTTCGGGGACACCAAGTTTTATTGAATTCCGACATTTGGTTTTCAATTCCACAAGGGTCAGGGATTGATCTTAGCCTATGCTTGATGGATTTATGTGTGAACTCTTGTCTTGGTGCTTCATGCATCATCGTGTTCTCGTTTAATTTCCAAGTGCAAGTCGTTTTCAAGATGTGTTTTTGAAAGTGCAGCTAGGGCCAATGAAAGTGTCCTAGAGGGGGGTGAATAGGACTAATGAAATTCTTTTCCCAATAAAAATTACTTAGTCCAATTTTAATCTCAACTAGGACAAAGAACACAATGAACACAAATAAGAATACAACTTATACGGAATATGTGTTCAATGTGTGAGTGCTTAATCAATCAAAGATATGACAATTAATTTTATAATAATAAGCACAAGTGTGTGTACACCACTCTTCACAAATTCACTTATGATTTATATCAATGTGCTCAATTGAATATATGTTTAAAGAGTGTGTGCTAAACAAGACAACATTTACCAATATGTTCAATGTTGTTTTCGCACAAGTGGATGTGTGTCAATTTAAACTCAAAGAAGAAATATCATTCATATCAATCTCCACAACTTATAGATATGTAAATCAAGCACAAGAGATAGAGAAAAAGGAATTGACACAAGGGATTTATAGTGGTTCAGTCACACAGACCTACATCCACTCTCAAGGGTCACACAGTCCCCTGGTTCCACTATGAAGAATCAAACTACACAAGTACTGATTCTACATCAATTTTGTTTACGAGGTTCGATCACAAAGTGATGGAACGCGCTCCGAGGCGCCGTGGGGCGGCTACCGGGGTCGGCGGAACGTGGGAGTCCGTCGGGTCCGGCCCTTTCGCGCCCTGGCGGGCCTGAAGCGTGCATCAACATTTCTTTTGTGTGGGTGTGCCAGATTTTCTATTTTACTTGGAATTGCAAGTGGTAATCCGGAGATCAACCTTCGCAAGTAAAAAGGAAATCAACTTCTTTCAAGTTTTCCATTGCGCATATATTTAAGAAAAGAGACATTTTCTTAGTTTGCCGTGAAAGGCGATTTTGTTTGGCATTTATAGCCGATTTTGGCATTTATAGCCGATTTACAATTCTCATCAATAATGAAAAAGACAAGAGTTGTGATTTTTGTCTTTTTTAGAAAAATACAAACTATAATGAAAAGCAAGAAGAGGAAGATCTAACTTTTTCAGGAGATTGTGGGGGACTCGTTCAGATTGACGGTCGCAAGCCATGTATGGGCTTCGCCATCATCCATGCAGATGAGAACAGAAGATGCTCTTGATTCGCTTGGCTTGGCTATAACCTCAGGTTTTTAGAGGACAAAGACCAAGAGGAGGTCCTATGTCCAATAAAAAGCTAAGTAGACGGGCTGAAAAGCCACGTCTAAGCCATTGGAGGCAGCGGGAGAAGGCAAGGACCTTGGGGGGGGTACCCCCCAAGGGACTTTTGTCACCTTGTAGTGGTGGCCGGTGCAGAACTTCAGCAGAGTTTTTCTCTCTTTTTTCTTTCTCTGGATACGAGCTCTGGATTCTTTCCGATCGATCGATCTCGATTTTCTTGATCCCCGATTTTCTGATCCTTTTTTCCCCTCCATTTCAATGGAATGCTCTCCTATTTATAGGCTTTTGGTAGCCATTTAGGAGGGTTTATGAGCCTTAATGGCTTTAATGGGAGGAGTTACAAGATTTATTTCTTGATTTTGTAACTCCTTTTTCCTTGAATCTGATTGGCCGATGGAGATTAAGGGCTTTTAATCACCTTAATTACCATAATGGGAGGAGTTTCATGGTTTAAATGCCATGAATCCATTGACTTGTAACTCCCAAATGCTTGCTTCTGATTGGGCCGTCCAAAGAAATGAATTAATGACTGCAATAAAGCTAGTCAATTAACCACATTAATTGGTCGCCGAGCAGTCGAAGAGTCGCGGGCCGTGCCGTGTCTTCTGGAATTCTTCTGGCGATGATCATCGATGGATCTTCATGCTGATCGACATCGGATGAACATGTAACTTCAGACATTGATAGCTAAGAGCGGGCCGGTGACATCTGTCTTGTCGATTTCTCGATCGGTCGGACAGAAAGAGCACTTTTTTTGGTCGACCGGTTGGCGATCTTGGAGCGATCAATGATCATTTTATGCTTTTGGAGGTTGACCCGTGATTTTGACGGATGTCGGAGGATATGAGTCAATTTCAAGCACTAAAAATCACATTTTCAGGAAACCACAGGGGCCAAAGTGCGCGAAACGCGAAAAAAGACGGAAAAACGGGTCACCGGCGGAAAATCCGGTGACCCGGACTTCCATGGTCGCCGGCGACCATGGGCCGGCGACCATGGGCCATGGTCACAGGGGCCTACGACCCTGGGGGAATTTTCCCCTTCGGAGCCCGTTTTGCGGTCGTTTTGAGGTCTTTTTCGTCGCCGTTTTCTTCTGTATTTTTCCTGACATTTCTTCTCATTTATTGGCTTGATTTCCCTATAGAAAACCTGATGAGAATCCTTGCATTTTTAGAGTGTAAAGTTTCCAATTTTCCGGGAAAGCCGAAGACTTTGTCGCGTAAAGCTGCTGATTTTCCGCCAGAAGCTGAAACTTGGTCAAACGATGTCGGAATGGCCTGAAATTTGAGGTGAAGCCTCCTGAGCAATAAATAAGACCAACCATAGGCTTTTGTTTGAGTTTTGAAGCCGTTTGGGGTCCCGTCGATGCTTCACTTGATTTTGCTGCGGGGAAAATGCCGAGTTTTGATATGTGGCCAAACGATGTCCGATTGACCTGAAATTTGACGGGGAGCCTATTGGAGTCATTTTGAGACGTTCCATGGGCTCCGTTTTGGATGTCATGGTCCCGGGTTGCTCCGCCGCCAGTAGGCTTGATTTTCTCTCGGAGCATCGAAACCTGGTCAAACGTTGTCAGAATGACCTGAAATTTGACGTGCAGCCTTTTGGAAGCATGTTGAAGCCACTCATGCACTTGGTTTGATGAGCGAAGGCTTCGGTGGTTCCCGCCGCCGAGAGGCTTGATTTTGCTGCTCGAGCATTGATGGAGGGTAAAACGTTGTCGGTTTGACTTGAAATTTGGCATGGAGCCCTTTTGAGACATGCTGGAGTCATCCGTAGGCTCTGATCGAAGTTTTGACGTCTCCGATGATGTCGCCGCCGGGAGCGCCATTTTAGCTGTCGGAGAAGCGAAGTTAGGCCAAATGATTCTGAAATGGCCCGAAACTTCATGTGTACTCTTCTCTTGGCTATCTTGAAGGATCTTGCAGTTTTTGTTTGATTCTGACAAGATTTGATTTTTTGGAGAAGTTGCCTTGCCTATTTATGGCAGGTTGCGACTTCATGTAGCTTTCTTGATGTTGAAGAGGCAAAGTGACATTTTTTGATGTCAACAAATGCCCCCTCGAGGTGCAGCGACGAGTTGCTTGACTTTTGTAGTCGATGTGCCTCGAAGAGATTTTTGAAGGAGAGCTTGTGTCTTGACCAAGAGTCTTTGAGCAATCCTTCCTTTGGTAGAGTAGCCTTTGAGCTTCCAGGGGAATTTTATGGTAATGAAAGGAATCAAATACCATCTCGAGGCAAAGTTTTGAAGATGACATCATGGATGTGGATTTGGGCTTTTGTTTTTGACATTGTGACCTAACAAGCTGTATGTGGCAGGTTAGGGGGTCGGGTTTTGGTTTTGACCTTGTGACCCAACAAGCTGTATGTGGCAAGTTGGGGGATCATGATTTGGTTTTTGGTTTTGGTCTTGTGACCTAAGAAGCTGTATGTGGCAAGTTAGGGGACCATGATTTGGTTTTTGGTCACTCTTTGGGACTATGTGGGTCCATTGGAGTGGTTTGGATTTTTGTGGAATGTCAATTTCAAGATTTTGGCTCAATTTGGCATATGAGGCTGGATGGTTTGATTTTTGGAAGCTCATGGGGCTTGGAATTTTTTGTATGGTTCAATCAACTCAAAAGAGGCATGGAACCATTTTTGTATGCTCTTGGTAAGAGGGATTTTTTCCTGACTAAAAGCCCATTTTTTTTTTTTTTTTTTTTTATAGTGCCTAGGTGGTCAAACCTGGCTCATATGGGCTAACCCATGGGACCTTAAGCTTTTTAGGATGGCTTAGATCTCATGTGGGGTCATTTTTGTAAAGAATATCTAAAGATATCTCATTTGGATAGAGAATATCTAAAAATATCTTTATGGGAGATAATCTCTCATATTCCCTTAATTTGGGAGAGAATATCTCAAGGTATCTTTCTTTTTGGGAAAGAATCTCCAATCTCCTATTTTGTTGGAGAGAATCTCTCATTGATTGATTTTGGGAGAAAATCTCTCAAAGACATCTTTCTTTTTGGGAAAGAATCTTTCTAATTCCTTCTCTTTTGGTAAGGTTACTAATTAGTAACACTTACCTTCCTTCTTTGTTTCCTTCTTTGATTTGCTCTCTCCTATAAAAGCAAAGGAAGGTAGGATCTCTTGCTCTTATTGCTTTCTTTTGCAACAATCTCAAGAGAGCTCCAAGACCAAGAGTTTTTCTTCTTCAAGGATCTTCAAGCTTTTTCCTTCTTCTTCTCCATCAATGGCTTCAAGTAAGTTTTCTTTCTTTTTCTTTCAAGAAAACTCTATGTAGAGAATAGGATGGTAAAAAAAAGAAAGTTTCTCTTCTCTTTTCTTTTTCTTTCTTCTTCTTTTTTTTCTTTCTTTCTATTCTTCTTCTCTTTTTTTTTCTTTTTTTTTTCCACGTGATTTCTGTTTTTTTTTTCACGTGTGTCTCTTTTCTTTTTTTTTTTTTTGGAAAGTTTCTTTTTTTTTTTGTTCTTTTCTTTCTCCCCTTTTTTTTTTTTTGAGAAAGTTTCTTCTTTTTTTTTCTTTTCTTTTTGCTCATCATGATAATGCGTTTTTATGCAAATCTAGATGTTCATGCATGTACTTTTTGTAGATTGAGCATGATAGCATACCTGAAAATCTTTGCAAATTTGGGAATTTGGAGCTCGCAGCGATGTTGAGCCCTTCTTGATTTTGCGGAGATTTTGAGGTTTCGAAAGTTTGGAGTTTCGGAGCTCGCAGCGATGTTGAGCCCATCTTCAAAACTTTCTATTTCTTTCGGGGTATTTCCCTTTTCTTCGGAATTGCCCCGGAACCATGCCGAAATTTCGCCAGATTGTATTTTAGCGAAATCTTGTCATTTTGATGATGATCTTTTTTCTTTTCCAACCTTTGCAGGTGGTTCCTCCTGAACGAACAAGGGTAAAGAGCCTGCTACAAGCGTACCTCGTCGATCTGCTAGATCTTCCAATGTGGCCGTTCAGCAGGCCTGGGAGAAGGTATGATTCTTCCTTTTTCTTTTTCTGCTTCTTTCATGGGGCTTTCCATGTTCTGATTTGTTTTCTCACCCTGTGCTGCTTTTTTTTAGCAGAGGATGAAGACTTGCCGATGCCTGAGGTTTCGACCGATGAGGCGGTGATGGAGCCGGTTATGGCATCTGAAGAAGAACCGAGGGACTCTGGAATGATTCCAGAATCTCCAATTGGTATAACTTCTTTCGCTTTCTCTTTTTTTTTTTTTGCCTGCGACTTGATTTGCTAACATTTTTCTTGTCAGCTGACTCGCCACAAGATTCCGATGACTTTGAACCATCAATGGACGCAAATGTTGATGATGCTTCCGATGAGTTCATGGAGGAAGAGAGTGTTCCGCCAGTCGTCGAAGAAGGTACTTTGTAGTGATGACCCTGATGGTTTTTTTTTTTTTTTTTTTTTTTTTTTTTTTCTTTTTAACAGGATCATATTCATACCTTTTTGTGTTTCATTTGCAGGTTTTGAAGTGACAGAAGAGAGTCCATCGCTTTCTTCAGAACCAGAGCAAGGGATGCCAGAGGTCGATCCGGAGGTAGAGACCAGTTCTGACATGATTGAGGAGATGCCTCGTGTTGAGATTCCCTCTCCAGTGGCTCCAAGTGAAAAGAGTTCTTTTGTTACTCTTCCAATGGGACATGACATGAGCAGCCGATCAGCGGAGAAGGGTGAATCTTCATCCAGTTCGTCTCTTCAATTTGCGAAGAAGGTGCTGGCTCGGGTTTTGAGTTCTTGGGTCAAGACTCTCCTTTCTGGACACTTGGAGGCAGGATTTGGCATGATCCCACATGTACAGGAGATTCTGACCGACACCGAAGAGGTTGGTCTGGATGTCACAGGTGCCAGGGCGATCGTTGATAGGATCATTGCACTGGGTGACAAGTGGTTTGAGACCATGGGTTTCCCTGACGACCAATTCTTCAAGGAGATGTTCTTGGACCCTGCTGATAAGGCTAAGTCTGACCTGAATGAGGCTACACAAAGCAAGAAGCAGCTAGTTCGGGAGAAGAACAAGGAAGAGCTAGCCATCATCGGATTGAGGCATGACCTTAACGTCCTTGATAGGGAAGTTGAGGAGGCCAGGAAACGTCTTGAGCATTTGAAGGCACAAGTCGATGCGAAGTGGGCTGCTATAACAGAGGCTCGTGACAGGGAGAGTACTCTGATTCGCAGGGTTGCAGATGCCGGTCAAGTTCTCGAGAGGAGGACTCTAGAAAACGAACGATGGCAAACTGCTGGGGAAGAGCTTCCCGGTGTAAAAGAAGGGTTACGGCATTCGCCAGCATCTCATGGCAAGTTCCTGAAGAAGCGTGCCTTGGAAACTCTGACGGCTGAGGCCAAAAGTTTGCTTGAGGAGCTGAAGCTTTGGCTGGAGACCATTTTTGGCTGAGCTCCTGATTTTTTTTATAGCAGAAACCATTCTTCTTTTTTTTTGGTACCACATGTATTTTTTTTGGTACTCTTTTTTTTTTTTTTTAGTGCTTGTGAACACTTTCTTTTTTTTTTTTTTTTTTTTTTTTTTTTGCTTTGGTACCACATGTATTTTTTTTGGTACCCTTTTTTTTTTTTTTTAGTGCTTGTGAACACTTTCTATTTTTTTTTTTTTTTGCTTTGGTACCACATGTATTTTTTTGGTACCCTTTTTTTTTTGTGTTCCCTACGCTCACTCAAATCTTTTTGTGATGAAAGCAATTGCTAAATGGGATTTGATCAAAAGCTTTGTCATTTTGTGAAAATCTTTTGTCAAATAATTGTTTTGGCATGGGAGCCTGATTTTGGTTGTGGCGTGAAAGCCAATTTTGAGATGGCATGGAAGCCGAAATTTTATGGCGTAAAAGCCAAAATTTGGGTTGGCATGGAAGCCAAAATTTTATAGCGTAAAAGCCAAAATTTGGGTTGGCACGGAAGCCGGATTTTTGTGGCATTTACAGCCAGTTTGGTGGCATTGATAGCCAATTGGTGGCATTTATAGCCGGTTTGGTGGCAGTGATAGCCAATTTGTGGCATTTATAGCCGGTTTTGACATGAGAGTCAGGTTTTTTTTTTTGTGTGGCATTTGTAGCCGAGTTTTTTGAAAACCAAGTTTTGTTTTATTGGCATGAAAGCCGATTTTGGCGTTTATAGCAGGGAATTTTTGTTTTGGCATTTATAGCCGAGTTTTGGTTTTCAAAATGCAGGTATCGACTAAATGTCGCCTCCCCGCTGAATGGTCTTGCAAGTATCGATGGAATGTCGCTTCCTTGCTCATTCGGTTTTGCGAGTATTGATGGAATGTCACTTCCTCGCGGGTTAGGTTTTGCAAGTATCGATGGAATGTCGCATCCTTGCTTTTTTTTCAAAATTTTTTGTTTTGAGGGTACTGACTTTGATGTCGTTTCCCCACGATTTTTGAAAAACCATTTTTTTTTGTTTAAAGACACGAGGGTCGTAAATTTTGACCTAGAACCATTTGGCGGTAAAAGGTAAGGTGGACTAGGGTGGAAATCCCTGAATCCGGATTTTTGTTTCAAACCATGAATTTTGGTTCAAGGATCGAAAGTTTTGGTCAAGTCAGGGAGAGGCTCCTAAACTTGGATTTTTTTTTTGAACAATGAAACGATGAAAGTAAGCATTGTTTTTGAATCTCTAGAAATTTTGACATTTGATATGAAAATTCTAAAGAGAGTGGGTTTGACGAGCGAGTACCTGAGAACAGGTTTTGGCCATACAGGCATTGCTCTTACCCAGTTGGGTAAGTCTTCAAGGGTAGTACCGCTTCAAGAACTTGCCGTTGATAGGCAGCATACATCTATCGCCTTCCATGTTTAGGAGGGCATATGCGCCGTTGGAGAAGACCTTGTCGATGACGTAGGGTCCCTCCCATTTTGGTTCAAACTTGCCTTTGGACTTGTGAGCGAAGACCATTGGTCTTTTTATCGCAAGAACCAAGTCACCCTTTTTGTAGGCGCGTTGCCTGACCTTTTTGTCAAAAGATCCTGCCATGCGTGCTTGGTAAAGTTCAATGCTTTGTCGAGCTTCGAGCCGTCTCTCGTCGAGATTGTCCAGCTCATGGAGTCACAATTTGACATTGCTTTCTTGAGTCATGTCATTTTGTAGAGATACCCTCAGAGAAGGAATTTGTACCTCTAGGGGTATGACAGCTTCGCATCCATAGACCAGCGAGAATGGTGTGCTATGGGTTGGTCCTCGAACGGTGGTTCGATAGGTCCACAAAGCTTCAGACAGTTTGTCGCTCCAGTCTCTTTTGTGACTAGAGACCATTTTCTTGAGGATTTTGCAGAGTGTCTTGTTGAAGGCTTCTGCTAATCCGTTTGCTGCCGGATTATATGGAGTCGAAGGACAGCTTTGAATTTTGTATTTGTCGCAAAACCTGTAGAATCGATGATCCCGGAATTGTGGTCCGTTATCATGGACGAATCTTTTTGGTATGCCGAAACGACAAATGATGTTGGTGCGCAGGAACTGAAGAACTGATGAGGTCTTCATTTCGTTGAACGCAAATGCTTCTGACCACTTAGAGAAATAATCCGTTGCGGCGAAGATGAAGCGATGACCTTTGCTTGAAGGGGGAGAGATAGGACCTATGATGTCCATGCCCCATACTTCAAAAGGCCATGAGATTGCTGTAGGATGTAGCCATTCCGGAGGCATGTGAATGTAATCTCCATGAACTTGGCATAGCTGGCAGCGTTTGGCAAATTGCATTGCATCAGCAACCATGGTAGGCCAATAGTAACCTTACCTTTTTATCTGATCATAGAGCTTAGGACCTGCCTGATGGGCTCCACAAAGACCAGCATGAACTTCTTTAAGTGTTTCTTCGGCCTCTTGTCGTGACAAGCAGCGTAGAAGTACTCCGTTGAAGGATTTCCTGTAGAGGATTTTTGAAGGAATATCCAAATGAAAGTTTGGGGCTCGCCTTTGTATGCTTACCCGTTCTTTTGGATCTTCAGGTAGGATTCCGAACATAGTGTAATCAATGAACGGATCCCTCCAGTCGCCGATTGAAGTTTGAAGGATAGAGATCCGACTTCCAACCACTCAGTGGCATTCAGCAACTGCTTGGTGTGTGTCAAGAGGAGGGAGGATCCTTCTCTCGCACACTGTAATTTGCATGTTTTCCCCTCCCTGGATCGCCATTGATGCGGCAAGTCCGGCCAGGGCATCTGCACGGATGTTTTCACCTCTACGAATGTGGGTGATGTTGCAGATGTCAAACTTTTGCAGAAGCGATTGTGCCTTGTTGTAATAAGGCAGCAGATCGGGCTTCCTGACTTCATATTTCTGATTCATCTGGTTGACGATCAGTTGAGAGTCTCCAAAGACTTCCAGCATAGTGATACCGGATTCGATGGCGAGTTCCAATCCTAGGATCAGAGCTTGGTATTCAGCTGCATTGTTTGTGCATGGTTCCAGTAGCGAGAAAGCGTGTGGAATCATGTGTTTGTCAGGGCTAACAAAGAGGATGCCAACTCCTGAGATCAGCTTTCTTTTTTCATTTGTCCTGGTTGCACCGTCAAAGTACATGTCCCAGGAGGCATTTGGTGAGGAAGTCTCCACGTTGTAGACAGGTTCGTCTGGGAGATCATCTCTGAGTGGAGAATCTTTAGGCAATGGATGCTCTGCGAGGAAATCTGCTAGAGCTTGGCCTTTGATTGCTTTTTGTGGCACATACCTAATATCAAATTGTGATAGAAGGATGGACCATTTTGCCAGTCGGGCATTGAGAGAACCTGCCTTTGTGACAAGAACCTTCAAGAGGTTGATCCTTGAGACGAGGTAGACTGTGTTGGAAAGCAAGTAGTGACGTAGCTTTTGTACGGCGAACATCACTGCAAGGCATTCTTTTTCGACTGGAGAGTAGCGATGCTCTGCACCTACTAGCATGCGGCTGAGGTAGTATAGAGCAGCTTCTTTTCCCTCACCATTCTCTTGTGCAAGCAGAGCGCCTACAGAATGATCAAGAGCTCTTGTGTACAAGATGAATGGTTTTCCCGTGGCAGGGGCAGCTAACACTGGAGGTTTGGTCAGGTATGACTTGATATCTTGAAATGCGGCTTCGCAGTCGGCATCCCAGACAAAGTCTACACCTTTTTTCATTAATCGAGAGAATGGACGGCATTTCCCCGAAAGATTGGAGATGAACCGTCTGATGTAGGCCAATCTCCCTTGGAGCCCTTTTAGTTCTCTCAAGGTTCTTGGAGAGGGCATTTCTAGAATAGCCTTGACTTTTATGGGGTCAAGTTCTATTCCAGCTTTCCGAACAAGGAATCCGAGAAACTTACCCGACGAGACGCCGAAGAAGCATTTTAGAGGATTCATCCGCAGTTTGTGTTTGCGAAGTCGGAGGAAGACTTCCCGAAGATCTTTGAGATGGTCTTCTTTTCTTCTGCTTTTGACGGCGAGGTCATCAACGTAACATTCGACCGTCTTGTGCTGCATATCTTGGAATATTTTCATCATAGCCCTCTGATATGTGGCACCAGCATTTTTCAGACCAAATGGCATGACAGTGTAGCAATACACGCCAAACGGAGTCCGAAATGAAGTGTGTTTTTCATCCTCGGGATGCATCTTTATCTGATTGTAACCAGAGAAGCCATCCATGAATGTCATTCGCTCGAATCCGCAGGTATTGTCAATCATCACCTCCGGTATGGGGAGCGGGAATTCATCTTTAGGGCAAGCGCCATTCAAGTCTCTATAGTCAATACAGACTCTGATCTGCCCATTTTTCTTTGTCACGGGGACAATATTGGCCAACCACTCTGGATGTTGTTCCTCACGGATGAAGCCAACGCTTTTGAGTTTTTGAACTTCTTGTTCAATTTTATCCATCACATCTGGACGGAATCTTCTTTGGCCTTGTTTGACAGGCTTGACGTCTTCTTGAAGATTGAGTTTGTGGACTGCTACTTTGGGGTCTAAACCAGGCATTTCAGCATAGGACCATGCAAAGCAATCAACGAACTCACGAAGAAAAGCGATATACTCGGGTAACTCATCATCCTTTATAGTCTTGCTTATGAATACAGGACGTGGGTTATCAGGTGTTCCCAAGTTTATCTTTTGAACAGGATCTTCTGTCGGAAGGTTCGAAGGTGGTTCCTCCACAATATTTTCGGAGGCTTCCATCTCAACGAAACCTTCTGGAGTTTCAACTGCATTACCAGACCAAGGCTCTGTTCCTTTCCATGGATTTTCTTGATTGGTGATCTCCTCAAGGCTTGCTATGAGATAGTCCCAATCGCCTGTTGAGTCTGGTATTTCTTTTGGAGACGAGGGTTCTTCTGGGTCAGAATAGCACAAGTCTGTATTATCGGACGATTCCTCTTTATCATCAGAGAAATCATACCAATTGGATGAGCTTCCTGGATCTTTGTCAGGTAACTCTTTAAAGAGATATCCAGGGAGATCGATGTCTTCATGGACTTGAGATGTTGAGGCTTGGTCGGTAAAACGACTTTTAAGCTTTTGTGTCAACTGTCTCAGAGGAGTATCAGGATCATATCCTAACCCATATGAAGACTTTTCTACATGACCGTAGAGTCTCCAATCTTCCAGCTGGCTTTTGGTCAAGGCGGGCTCCAATGGCGTGAGAATACCGCGTCTTTCTCCCAAACCGACCGGGTTTTGAGCGTCATAGTCCATTTTCTTCATAATTGCTTGTGCCACAGGACTATATAGAGATAGCTGAGGCATACCTTCATTTTGGAAAGGTTCCAGCATGGAGTTTGATGAAGAAGCGTCCGATCTATGGAAGAAGATCGGCCTTTGCTTTGGTGATGTTGCCGGAACAACAAAGGTAGCAGACGTAGGATCTTCTACATCAGCAGGTGTCTCCATCGGAGTGAGAGCAGGCTGAACTTACTGAGTGTCAGCTTGGCTTGACGATGCATCGTCTTCTGGCTCTGAGTCCGAGTCTGTGTCTTGCATGATAGACACGAGAGAGACAACAAATTTGCCCCCAGACTTTTGTTTCGCCTTCTTCACTTTAGTCGTGATGACCAAAGGTTTTGAATTCTTGAGGGAGATAACGAAGGGAGATTGACTACTTTCTTCTAATTTGCCGGAGGGTTTGTCTTCTTCCGGTGATTTTTGAGGAGCCTTGCCTTTATCTTTCTGGAGATTTTCAGCAGGGGGTGCTATTTCCTCTTCTTCTTTTTCTCCTTCATACATCTGGGAGTCTGCGAAGTGGACTTCTTTACCTTTGAAGGGTTTTCTGTCCGCAAAGACACGATGTACCATGCCGTCGTAGCCGACGAACTTGATGCATTGATGTAGAGTTGAAGGGACAACACCGTTCTCGTGTATCCAAGGACGTCCGAGAAGGATGTTGTAGCATGAGGGGGTTTTTATTGCATACACAGTGACCTCAGAGATAAGATCACCGATTTGCAATTTGAACCTGATTTTGCCGATAGGCCTTTGAGTGCTCCCATCGTATCCAAAGATAGATACAGATGTGTGGCTTAGCTTGCTGGGTGGGATGCCCAACTCTTCAAGAGCCGAAGTGGAGATAAGGTTGAGTGCAGAGCCTGGGTCGATCTGAACTCTATGTATCGGCATTTCTTTGATGTACCCTGTGAAGTACAGGGGTCGGTTGTGCCTTGCTTCGCCAAGTAGGAGGTCTTCCTTAGTGAAGGCAATGGTTGCACTGGCTGCCTTTTGAACCGAGAGGCATTGGATGCATGATCCCTCAGTTTTCTTTTCTCCCTTTGAGGAAGTTTCAGAGTTTTTGACCCGGTAGTCCATTTCAATTTGGAGGACTTGCGGGGCATGTTTGTCGACATCCTCATTCAGTTTTTGTAATTTTGAGATGAGATTATCACGAGTACGTGGAGACATTCGTAATAAATCCAGGATGTGAAGACGTGCAGGTATGTGTTTGAAGTGCTCAACCAAGTCATACTTGAAAGCCTCCTTAGGGCCTGCATGTTCATCATTGTTGCCACTGGGGGCGCTTACAACATCTTTTCCCGAAGGATTTACATAAGTAAAGGAAGATTGGTTGTAATTTTTGTGGTAGTCCCGGCCCGAACGGGTGCCTCTACCAACTTCGAGAGCTTCTTGAGAAGGATCTTTGTTTGGAAGATTGTCTTCAGGATCAAGAGGCTGTCGTTTTTCATCTACTAGGGATGTATCTGCAGCAGAGTTGCCATCCTCAGTGATTGTGTTGCACGGAGCATTTTCCGGGAGCAAGTCCTGAACAGCATCCAGCAGCTTTTCTTCTTCGTTGACCCATCCATCACCCCAAGTTGGGTTTTCTTCATGATGATGAGTCGGGAAGAATGTGTATCCTGAAGTCACAGTCTCAGGAGAAGAAACCTGAGAGGGTGTCATCTCTGTGAAAGTCACGTGAGACGAGGTAGCTCCAGAGGATACATTGCTAGGCGTCGTCGGAGTGTAGGTAATCTCATCAGACGACGCTTCAGAAGAGCTATAGTCCTGATATATTACATTACAGGAAGCTCTGATAGGAGATGTTGCCTGCTCGGAGTCAGACTCATCCTCGGATGTAAGAGGATCGTCAATCCAGCAATGTTCTCCATTTTCAGGAGTTAAGGGTGGATGTACCTGATTATCTTCAGGGACTTTAGGCTCTGGGTTGCGAGGAGGCTCGTTAACACGATCTTGCTCTTGTTCTAGAGCGAGACGCTGCAAGATCCTTGCATATTCTTCAAGATCAGGCATGGGAGCCAGATCCTCTTCTTCGTCTTCTCCGTGTGGCTCAACATAGTTGATTTCCACTGGAGCAATGACAGGTGCTGGGTTAACAGCATCTTCTTGTGCAGCCTCTTGGTCTTCTTCATCATCAGACCAGGATCCTTGTGGTTGCAAGGGGTTATACCAGATTACTGGCATAAGGTGAGTTTCAGGAACCCATTCTTCATCGGAGAGATATTCTCCTGTTTCAAGAGATTCCTCCCACTCATCGGTGTAGTTGGGCTCGAATCCATCGTCGGTGTCGCTGGACTCGTATCCATCAATGGAGAATCCAACTACCGAGTTGCAAAGTATAATGCCCCCTGCATGGCTTCTTTTTTGAATTGAGGTGGCATGAAATCACTGAGAGTGAAGTTTCTTACCGCCTTTGAAGTCTCTGGAGGGGACGTTTCTGTTGCCCCGAGTGAAGTGGTAGAGGAGGCCTCTGCCTTTTCATGGACTTCTTGTTTTGGCTGGGTCTTCTCTTGCCGTTTGAGCCTGAGGAGATGTTTCCTAGCCTGCCTTCGCTGCTGAGCGGTCGGCTTTGTTTTGACGATCTCCCAATTTTCATCTTCCAGGAGATCGGGATGTACCCATATGGGTTGTCCGTCTGGTGTCGGGCAAGGAACCAACACTTCGGACGTTTGAATTCTTTTTATCACCTTGAAGGAAGTAGTGATCTTCTTCTTCGGTGATTTTGGTATTTGTCCACATGACACCATGTTGACGGAGGCAGTCCCATAGTTTTTGTCAAAGGTGATGACTCCGTTTTTCCACATCTCGTTTATCTTCTCTCTCACAACAAAGCATTGATTGAGAGGATGCGAGACCATCTGGTGGTATGGACAGTACCGAGGATCATTGGTTTTGCCAACGTCTCCAGGTCTTTTGGGCTCTGGCAAAATGAGTTTGCCATTTGCTAGGAGAGCCTCAAAGATTTCTTCGACGTCTTCATCGAATGGATATTTCTTTTCTACTCGCTCTTTGAAGGCATCAGAGAGTTCAGGTCTCTTAGATGCAGCTCTATTTTCAGCTTTCTTTGGTTGCTGAGGAGCTGACTTGGTTTGTACATTAAGGACCTCTTTCTTCTTTGGTTTAGAGGTTGCAATGGCGGTTGGCTCTTTTCTTGATGACTTCTGACTGTTGAGGTCTTTGATCACCATTTCAGCTTCCATGGAAGCTTCGAGGAGTTCCCCCAGGTTCTTTGATTTATTGCCGATGATCATGGAGCGGATTTTAGCTCTCATGTTGTTTCGGCAGATGTCGACTAGCGACGCTTGTGGCAATACATCTGAACATTTGTATGCCATTGCTTTCCACTTGTGAATGAAGTCATAAGTTGACTCATTCTCTCCCTGTTTTAGGCTGCAGAGCTGAGCCATAGTAACAGGATGATCCTCACCTTGGAAGTGGGTCAGGAAGCGTGTCTCCAGCATAGCCCAGTTATGAATGGAGTTCTCCGGCAGAGTGGAGTACCAATCGAAGGCCGTACCTTTTAGGGTACTTGCAAAGAGGCGAATCTTGAGTGCATCTTGATCCGCGATAGCTCCTGTCAAGATCTTGAAGTGGATGACGTGCTGTCTGGCCGATCCTTTCCCCGTATATGTTTGGAGAGTAGGATGCTTGAATTTTGTGGGGAACGGGACCGAGTCCATCCATAAAGGATATGGTGGCCTGATCCCATGCTCTTTGAGTATATCCTCTTCTTTAGCTTTGGCGAGGATACTGTCTACGTCCTTTTTGGTGAGGGCGCGTGACTCATTTTCTTCTCCATTTCCCTCGTTATTGCTATGATTTGGAGGAGGCTCATTGTTCACCTGATTTTGGACGACAAGGAGAAGGTTTTCCATCAGAGTTTCAATCCTCTGCTGGCCTTGTTCCAACTGCTGGATGCGTGTGAGCGCATCATCTCGAGGTGGATTCTGAGGTGGCGGCTCAGAACTTGTAGCCAAGACGTTCATCCCTCGGGATTCGAACGAAGAAATCGTTCTGGTGACCGAGCTGGGGCTCATTCTTTTTGATGAAGAGCTTGATGAAGGATTACTCTCCCGTCCTTGGCTGGAAGGGGCAGGAGATTCTTCGGGATGTCTTTGTGTCCTGGTGACGCTACGGGTCACCGGACGTCGGACATGGATTTTTGATGCTGACCTTTGGCGTCTTCTGGTTTTTCCAACCATATGGACGGCAGCAACTTGGTCGGTTCTTTCTTTTTCGACCCATTTGTGGGAGACTTGAAGTGTAGGAGGCTGGGTCCGTTGCTTCTCTAGTCTCTTTTGTCGAGATGAAGCACGGCGGCGTGCTGGACGAGCGATTTGAGCTTCAGTCAGCTCTGGCTGGGCTCTGACGATGAAGGATGTGCTCCCTCGGGCGCAGCAGCCGAGCCTGTCTTCTTTGTAGCTAGGCAAGGACAGGATCCGGACCCGGTCCTTTGCCTGTTGCAGCGAAGCTTTAAACCTTTCGAGTTCGGCCCCTGTAGAGATGAAGGGTCGAACTAAAGGAGTGTAGGCCTTGGCAGGTGCTTGTAGAGGCCTGGTGATGCATGATCTGATTTTGGGCCTGTAGGAACAAGCCGGCTCATGCTGGGTTGACTTGGGAGTCAGGTTGGAGATGGGTCTCTCCTCTTTCGTGTAGGCAAGAGGGTAGAACTGGTTCTCTTTGAGTGGGGCCAGGTATGCTGGCTTGGTGGAAGTTTGAGACCTTCTTTGTTTTGGGGAAGGTCTTGGAGACCAAGTCTTGGGATAGACCTGGTTGTTTGTGGGTCGAGGCTTCGCGGGGGTGCCGCGGGCTTCGGGCTTTTGGGCGCTCGCCTTTGGTGTCACGGGAGTGACACGTTGAGAGGCGATCTTCTGCCTTTTGGCAGGCACAGTTTGTTCTTCGGGAAGTGGGAATGGTCCCAGCGTCCCAAAGAAGATAGTCCGCGAGGTCGACCCGGAGTTCAGAGAGTTGCCGAGGGAGTTAACGCTTCGGCAGCTGACAGGGCGCTTATGAGTGCGCGCGCTTTGCTTCTGTTGAAGCATGAGTTGGGGCTTGTTCTCATCGAAGATAATGGTTAAGGCTGCCATTGTTAGTTTCGAAAAAAGTTCTGAAACAAGACCACATCCATTAGTAATCACAAGAATATAATGATCATAAATGGGAATTCCTATGGTTGTCTTTTCAAATCGCTTAAGGGATATGACCCAAGCGACATGAAGAAGGCAAAAAGCCATAGATGGTACAATTGTTCTGACAGCAAGTATGGTGAGCCCAGAATGAGCGTTCCAGTGACTGCTAGAAGCAATTGTAAACCTAAATTCGACTTATCGAGAAGCAGGGCTTGCTCGAGATAAGAAGAATATAAGGTAGGAGTTACAAATGTGCCGGTCACAGATACAGTAGACCCTGAAAGGGCGTACCAGTACTGCTATGCACAAATGTTGGAGATCGCATCCATGAGATGGGATTCTTTGTTTTGAAAGGTCAGAAATGGATTCGTCAAAGAGAGCAGGTGGCATTCCGATTCAAATACGGGCTCAACGATTTCCGCGAGCGCCAGTACTCAGAAGGGAAGAGACCACAATTTCTCGAATCTGAATCCAAAAGTGACGAGTTTTTTTTTTTGAAATGTCAAGATTGGTTCCATCAAGGAGAGCAAATGGTATTCTGATCTGAACACGGTCTCGGCGATTTCCGCGAGCGCCAGTGCTCAGAAAAGAAGAAACCAAAATTTCTCAGATCTGAAATCAAAAGTGACGAGTTTTTGGAGATTTTTTTTTTGAAATGATTTTTTTTTATTATTTTTATTTTTATTTTTTTTAAATATATTTTTATTTATTTATTTATTTATTTTTATTTTTAAAATATATTTTTATATATTTTTTTTATTTTTACTTTTTTTTTTGAAAATTTTTTGCTTTTTTTTTTTAAGATTTTTTTTTTGAAAATCTTTTTTTTATTTTTTTTTAAGATTTTTTTTTGAAAATCTTTTTTTTTATTTTTATATTTTTTTTATTTTGATTTTAATTTTTTAAGATTTAAAGACGAGAGAGTACACATAGGCCTCCTAACCCGGTCTTATGAAACCTCAATTGATAGAATTGCCCCCAGGTAAGGGTAGGATTACTTAATGAACCCGTTTGGAGGGCCCTTGCCTAGAACAGTCAAGCTGTCTCCACACTCTGGACAAGGCTTTTCTTGAATCAATCGTGATCAAAGAACGTAATTGGTTTAACCTTAGTGGTCTATGTGCTTCTTTATAAAAAAAATCCCAAATAGACTCATCGAAGAGAAACGATGGCCCAAAACCTTAGTCGAACGGGCTCAACATTTCTGCAAGCACCAAAGAACGATAGGATAGGATCAAAGCTTCTCAATTTTGAATCAGAACTAAGAAAACTGATTTTTTGATTTTTTTTTGAAATCTCTAATGAACTCATCGAAGAGAAACGATGGCCCAAAACCTTAGTCGAACGGGCTCAACATTTCTGCAAGCACCAAAGAACGATAGGATAGGATCAAAGTTTCTCAATTTTGAATTCAAACTAAGAAAACTGATTTTTTTTTTTTTTTGAAATCTCTAATGAACTCATCGAAGAGAAACGATGGTCCAAAACCTTAGTCGAACGGGCTCAACATTTCTGCAAGCACCAAAGAACGATAGGATAGGATCAAAGTTTCTCAATTTTGAATTCAAACTAAGAAAACCAATTTTTTTTTTTAAAAGAGAAAGAATGGAAACAAACTTAAAGAAGTAGAAATTTCCAAAAAATCCCATCTCATTTTTTTGGGTGCAAAATCCAACATAGGCCACCAGCTAGAAAGTAGCCAAGGAATCTGGAGAAGAAGTATAAGCATAGAGCAAAAATATGGTATGCAAATATTTCATTTCCAAGCACCGTGTTCTCAAATGAACGAGTCCCACCGGGTGTGCCAGCTTGATGGAACGCGCTCCGAGGCGCCGTGGGGCGGCTACTGGGGTCGGCGGAACGTGGGAGTCCGTCGGGTCCAGCCCTTTCGCGCCCTGGCGGGCCTGAAGCGTGCATCAACATTTCTTTTGTGTGGGTGTGCCAGATTTTCTATTTTACTTGGAATTGCAAGTGGTAATCCGGAGATCAACCTTCGCAAGTAAAAAGGAAATCAACTTCTTTCAAGTTTTCCATTGCGCATATATTTAAGAAAAGAGACATTTTCTTAGTTTGCTGTGAAAGGCGATTTTGTTTGGCATTTATAGCCGATTTTGGCGTTTATAGCCGATTTACAATTCTCATCAATAATGAAAAAGACAAGAGTTGTGATTTTTGTCTCTTTTAGAAAAATACAAACTACAATGAAAAGCAAGAAGAGGAAGATCTAACTTTTCAGGAGATTGTGGGGGACTCGTTCAGATTGACGGTCGCAAGCCATGTATGGGCTTCGCCATCATCCATGCAGATGAGAACAGAAGATGCTCTTGATTCGCTTGGCTTGGCTATAACCTCAGGTTTTTAGAGGACAAAGACCAAGAGGAGGTCCTATGTCCAATAAAAAGCTAAGTAGACGGGCTGAAAAGCCACGTCTAAGCCATTGGAGGCAGCGGGAGAAGGCAAGGACCTTGGGGGGGGTACCCCCCAAGGGACTTTTGTCACCTTGTAGTGGTGGCCGATGCAGAACTTCAGCAGAGTTTTTCTCTCTTTTTTCTTTCTCTGGATACGAGCTCTGGATTCTTTCCGATCGATCGATCTCGATTTTCTTGATCCCCGATTTTCTGATCCTTTTTTCCCCTCCATTTCAATGGAATGCTCTCCTATTTATAGGCTTTTGGTAGCCATTTAGGAGGGTTTATGAGCCTTAATGGCTTTAATGGGAGGAGTTACAAGATTTATTTCTTGATTTTGTAACTCCTTTTTCCTTGAATCTGATTGGCCGATGGAGATTAAGGGCTTTTAATCACCTTAATTACCATAATGGGAGGAGTTTCATGGTTTAAATGCCATGAATCAATTGACTTGTAACTCCCAAATGCTTGCTTCTGATTGGGCCGTCCAAAGAAATGAATTAATGACTGCAATAAAGCTAGTCAATTAACCACATTAATTGGTCGCCGAGCAGTCGAAGAGTCGCGGGCCGTGCCGTGTCTTCTGGAATTCTTCTGGCGATGATCATCGATGGATCTTCATGCTGATCGACATCGGATGAACATGTAACTTCAGACATTGATAGCTAAGAGCGGGCCGGTGACATCTGTCTTGTCGATTTCTCGATCGGTCGGACAGAAAGAGCACTTTTTTTGGTCGACCGGTTGGCGATCTTGGAGCGATCAATGATCATTTTATGCTTTTGGAGGTTGACCCGTGATTTTGACGGATGTCGGAGGATATGAGTCAATTTCAAGCACTAAAAATCACATTTTCAGGAAACCACAGGGGCCAAAGTGCGCGAAACGCGAAAAAAGACGGAAAAACGGGTCACCGGCGGAAAATCCGGTGACCCGGACTTCCATGGTCGCCGGCGACCATGGGCCGGCGACCATGGGCCATGGTCGCAGGGGCCTGCGACCCTGGGGGAATTTTCCCCTTCGGAGCCCGTTTTGCGGTCGTTTTGAGGTCTTTTTCGTCGCCGTTTTCTTCTGTATTTTTCCTGACATTTCTTCTCATTTATTGGCTTGATTTCCCTGTAGAAAACCTGATGAGAATCCTTGCATTTTTAGAGTGCAAAGTTTCCAATTTTCCGGGAAAGCCGAAGACTTTGTCGCGTAAAGCTGCTGATTTTCCGCCAGAAGCTGAAACTTGGTCAAACGATGTCGGAATGACCTGAAATTTGAGGTGAAGCCTCCTGAGCAATAAATAAGACCAACCATAGGATTTTGTTTGAGTTTTGAAGCCGTTTGGGGTCCCGTCGATGCTTCACTTGATTTTACTGCGGGGAAAATGCCGAGTTTTGATATGTGGCCAAACGATGTCCGATTGACCTGAAATTTGACGGGGAGCCTATTGGAGTCATTTTGAGACGTTCCATGGGCTCCGTTTTGGATGTCATGGTCCCGGGTTTCTCCGCCGCCAGTAGGCTTGATTTTCTCTCGGAGCATCGAAACCTGGTCAAACGTTGTCAGAATGACCTGAAATTTGACGTGCAGCCTTTTGGAAGCATGTTGAAGCCACTCATGCACTTGGTTTGATGAGCGAAGGCTTCGGTGGTTCCCGCCGCCGAGAGGCTTGATTTTGCTGCTCGAGCATTGATGGAGGGTCAAACGTTGTCGGTTTGACTTGAAATTTGGCATGGAGCCCTTTTGAGACATGCTGGAGTCATCCGTAGGCTCTGATCGAAGTTTTGACGTCTCCGATGATGTCGCCGCCGGGAGCGCCATTTTAGCTGTCGGAGAAGCGAAGTTAGGCCAAATGATTCTGAAATGGCCCGAAACTTCATGTGTATTCTTCTCTTGGCTATCTTGAAGGATCTTGCAGTTTTTGTTTGATTCTGACAAGATTTGGTTTTTTGGAGAAGTTGCCTTGCCTATTTATGGCAGGTTGCGACTTCATGTAGCTTTCTTGATGTTGAAGAGGCAAAGTGACATTTTTGATGTCAACACAAAGATCTACTCCCTTCTACATTTTTATAGTGGTTAAATCACAAAGAAATAAGCCACTCTTACAATGCTCTGAATTTAATGAAGTGAGGGGGAAGAACACTTGCCTCTTTTGACAAAGTCTGGAGGTTGCCACTTGCCTCTTTGACGAAGTCCGGAGGATGCTCTACCAAGCTTGTCACCACAGCTCCAAGCTTTGATGCCTCTTGCAATGCTTCCTTGATGTTGATGATGATGCTCCAATGTTGTGCTCAATCAAGGGAAGAGGTCTTTGGTCTAAGGATTTGGATTTTAACCTATGATGGCTCAAGTTCTTCCCTAGGTAATATTGTTTCCATACATCACACTTTCCTTAAGCTAATGAAGCTCTTAGATTTGCCAATACAAGCTCATAGTGTGTGTGGGCAATATTGTTTTCACACATCACACTTTCCTTAAGCTAATGAAGCTCTTAGATTTGCCAATACAAGCTCAAAGTGTGTGTGGAATGATCTGTCGCGACCCCGGACCGGGTTCGGGAACCAAATCCGGGATCGGGACTAATAGTGATGAAGCCAATGATGTGATCATATGGAGTGATGACAATAATGAAAGGTATTTTTATGATCAAGTGTACACGGGTTAACAAAAGACCACACACTACCCGTGCACGTGATTTCCCACAGGTGTCCGCGGTGAGGATATTCCAACACACATAGTCATATAGTATAATTGCGGAAGCGTATGGTAAATCATGTATGTATTTCATTTCACAAGATATCAAGGCTGATTACATTTGAATATGAGTATCAGAATGAGCAATGTCCTAAAGCATAACCCAGAATTACATATTCAAGTTTAATAAGAAAATCAGTTAATTACAATTCCCCAAAAATAGAGGCCAATAAAGGCCGATATAAACAAACAATAACCACCAGAAAACTATCCAACCAATCCCCCAAAATGTTTCGCAGCTCGGCAGCCCGATGTTTACATAACATCGTCAGCACGCCACTCAACTAGCGGCTGCGGTTCTCCGACCGCCTCCTCTGGCTCCTCCTCGGGATAACCGACAACGGGACCTGAGTACCAAAGCAAAGGGTCAGACACGACGGTCTGGCAGGTAGATGAAAAGATATGAACATTTAATAATAAAGACCTTTACCTTGGAAAACATGTAAACCTGGTTACATGATAGAGCAAATTTTGCAGACTTTACCGACTCTTGGAACATTAGTTTGGGCAGAGTACAGATGCAAGCTGAAGAATCATAACCTATGGACAAGGTCAGTTGAAAGATATAGAAAAGAATGAAACATGTGCGAGGCTTGAGGATGGTGAACCTGAAACAGAGGCAGAAGATTGAGCAACCAAGGTTTGATTTGAGCAGTTTCGAGATTTAGATGCAGAGTTATAACCGTTGAGGTGACGCGAAGTGAACAAACACGTTTGGTTAGGAATCGATTATTATGCAGAGGACAAATGGCAACTGGACAGAAAGAGTCAGAGTAACAAGAACTTTTGGTTATTTTGAAGAAAGACTTTATTCTAGGATTGTGGACACGAATCGAGCTCGCAAGGTCAGCTATGCATGCCTGGGTAAAAGACCGGAAGACAGAGACAGAGTTTGATAGAAGCACACCTTACGAAGTTTGGAAATGTGGAGTAGCATAACTGTTAGAATGTTAGCAGGTTTGGTCAGAGCTGGAAACCTACAGAGTTGTGAACCTCTTGGTTGAACAAGCAATCAGAGATGGCAGAAGTGTACCGAGGACTGGACGACATTGCCCGAAGTAAGACACATCTGGTAGTACTCAGCGTCACCAATTTTCTGAAACCAATGGTAGATAGGAGAATTAGTAAAAGCATGTGGTGGAATTGTTTCAAGGCTTGGGTTGAAGATTTTGGCTTTCCATAGAAGGATACCAAGTTGACAGATGTTTTGTTGATAACGCATCTTCAGGTAAGAGATCTAGAACAATAGGCAGATATAATCAGATGTGAACAGGAACTTTGAGTATAGCACAGAAAGGTTGGACTCCAAGACTTTAAACACAGATTTGAATTCTAAGACCAGTTATACATGTCAATGGTAAGAGATTTGGAAATAAGATTTGAAAGAGGCAAACCATACGAAGTGTTAAAACTCAGAGCAGCTCAGCAGGTTATGGCAGTTTAGCATCTGGGTTGTAGTAGTGGAGTATCTGAGTTGTAACCGACCGAGTCAGAAACAGGACACTTATAGAATTTTGTAAGATGTGGCAGCATAGTTCTAAGAATTTGAATAACGTGGATAGAGGATGGAAGAGACTGGTACGTGGTAGCAGTTCAGCTTCGCCAATTCTTCGAAGACAAGGAACCAGAATCTGAGTAGTACAGTGAGAGCAGATATATGGGATTCCGGAATTTCTCCGGGATGAAGATTATTTCAGAGAAAGCATGTCTACGATCACATCTACATGCAAATGTCAGAATCATCGTGTACATCTAGAGATGATCCAGTGTAAGGACGTCAAATGACCACCGAAGGATGACTACGGGAGTTATTGAACATGGGATTGTTAGAAGAGCAGGTTGTTGGACAGATATGTGTGATAGTGTGAAGTTTTCAATCGAATCAGACATGTTGTTGCCGGCGCTTCTCTTTGTCAGGATTGATCAGGGATGGCTCAGTTGCCGAGGTTCAACTTAGGGTGTCAGTGTTTTCTTTAGTCTTTGGGTCTTCAGTGTTTTCTTTGATCTTTCGAGTTTTTGATTTTTGATTTGGCTTAGACCATTTGGAGGACCAAATGGATTCTAAGGGGGGGGAGGATGTAAGACCCCGACCCTCAATTTTTGGGTTTAGCATTGTTTTAACCATGATTTAGCTTTTTAAACAAGATTAGAGATGATTTGACTTTGTTTTTGAGTTTGAATAGATTTTTCATAACTTTGGAGAGTTTTAGAAGACCATTGACTTTGTTTTGACCCGACCCTTGTAAATTGTATTTTGTGAGAATTTATTATTGGTTTCTAAAAATCCCAAATTTTATTCCTTTTGACTCATTTTATTGTTATAAACAACTTTCATGTTTTGACCATCTTGATTTAATACTCAGAAATCGCGTTTTTCGAGAAAAAGGGCAAAAATGACAATTTTCACTAAATCTGTCCATGAATTTCGAAAATTTCAGAAATTGGGGAAAATATACTTTTTGTAAACTAGATTTTTCGACGATCGTTTTGTTCTTCTTCGTCGATTTCATCCGGGGTCCGCAAGACCAATTTTTAATCGTTTCAAGTTCTACTGCATTGGGACCCACCCTCCAGACACTATAAATACCCTTCTTCTCTCTCTCCTCCATTCTTCTTCTTCCCATTTTCCTGCAACCGGTTTGCCCTAGAGTGGAGAGGAGAGAAAGCTTTTTCCTCTTGGTCTTTTCCCTTGGATCTTCCATCAAGAGAGCTCCAATCTCAAATCCGACTTCGCCATTTTCTTCCTCTCTTCTCAAGCTTCGATTGGACCCGTTTTTGAGCCAAATCCCCGACACTATTCATCGTCTTCAAGCTCTCTTCTTCTTTTTTGGCTACCAAAAGGTTAGAGCTTGGACCCATCTTTCCATTTGATGTTCTTAGGCTCACCAAGAGCTTGTTTTTCATGATTTCAAACCCATTTTCGAAATGGGGGCTTGTGATGGCCAAAATGTTGATTTTTTTTGTATGCTCCATTTTGGGGCTTTTGTGTAGATTTCGTGGATCAACTCTTTGATTTGGATTTGTGAAAGTTTTGCTTGGCATTTGGACAAAGGCAAGTGATCTTTATAGGATTTCTCATGTTTGTTGTTTCATGTTTCATTATGGTTTCAATATTTTCATTAAGACATGTTTTCCTATGTTTAGTTTATAATGCAAGTTATGTTATACTCTTTCAAGTCATGAGTTTTGGCTTCTTCATTTGTCTTGTTAGCAATGATTTTGCAAGCTCTTGGAATCATGTTTGATCTTGTTAGTTTTTATGATTTTATACTTGAAAATGTCTTGAATGTTTCTCTTTGGAATAAATGGACGAATTGTGGATAGAATGTTTTTAAAATGTGAGAAATGTAGCCCTTGGAAAGCATGTAGGCTTGGGGAGTGCAGGTGGTGAAAATGTGGGAGTGAAGGAGGGAATGAAGTGTGAAAAATCTGTACAGAAATGCACTGCCCGAGTTCTGTCGGTCAGGTGTCGGTCGAATGTCGGTTGACCGATAGGTGGACCGACAGCCAACCGAGACCTGTCGGTTCAATTTCCAGAGAGCAACATTTTTGTCAGGTCATCCGTCGGTTCGCCGTCGGTCGACCGAGGATCTGTCGGTTTGAATTCCAGAGAGCAGCAATTCTGGGCTGGGATCTGTCGGTCAAGCCTTCGGTTGACCGACAGATCGACCTCGGTTAACCGACGGTTAACCGAGCGTTGACCGACAGTTACAAAAAGGACTGTTTTGAAGGACTTTTGCGAGAAGGAAAACTAGACTAGGTTTTAGACCTTTTTATTGACCTTGTGCACTTGGAATTCCAAAATGTACTATAACTTCTGGGGCACCAAATCTTGTTAAAACTCCGACATTTGGGTTTCAACTCCACAAGGGTCAATGAATGGTCTTTAGCCTAAACTTGATAGATTTCGTGTTTGAACTTCCGTTCTGATGTTGCGTACATCATCGTGTACTCGCCTTGAATTTCAAGTATAAGTTGTTTGAAGATTTGTTTCAAGAACCAAGAATCTTGTTTTGATACTTCGTGTTTCATCGTGTATTTGCCCGAATTTCAAGTATAAGCTTGTATTTAAGACGTGTTTCAAGAATCGTGTTTCAAGAAAGAAAAAGGGAATCATTTCTTCAGTTTGTTAAGCATTTATATTATGCTATCGTGCTAGCCTTGTCGTGACGTGTTTGACAAATGATTTCCCTCTTGTTTTGTCGTGCTCTCGAACGTGTATCGCCATGTTTTATGCATTCATGATATAAGTGATTACCACTGAGCTTGGACTGCCCTTTTAGCTTGATCCACTACCTGGGGGTCCTTAAACATGTGGACTGTCTGCAGACTAGTCGTGTCTTGAATTGACACATCGTGCGTGTTCGTGGTCCGGTTCCGCGGCCGGACACCCCGTCTACCTTGTGTGGCGTGGGATCGTGTTTATCGTGTTGTGCTTATCGTGCTTGTCGTGCGTGCTTACTCTTATCATCATGTATGATGGAGAAAGGATGGGCTCTTTGTGGATTTACTAATCATGATATTATATGTATTCATGTCTTGTTTCGTATATCGTGCATGCACTAATGATTTCTTGATAAGTATCATGTTCATGCATTGTTTTTAAATCTTGTAAATCTGTTCAAGTTCAATGAAGTGTTTTTAGTTCTTGTTTCCTTTAAACTTCGATTTTGTTTATGCTCTTGCCTATATTGATCACCTGCCAGACCGTCGTGTCTGATATACTTCTGTTTTGGTGCTCTAGATAGCAGGTCCTTGTTTTGATCTAGTTCGCGTGCAGAGGGCTGTTGAGCCACGAGTTTTGCAGCTTGTTGTGTCAGCGATGTCATGTAGACGTCATGCTTGACTCCGGAGTTACGTTACACCATTGGGTAGTATTTGTTCTAGCTTGTTTTTGTGTACGGCTTTTGTTAGCCTTTTTCATGGGAATTATAATTAATGCACTTGTTAATTTGTAACTTGAATATGTTGGGTAATGATAAGCCTGTTGCTGTCAGCTCTGTATATCTTGATATTATGAATTGTTCCAGTCTGAATTTAAATATGTCTATGACAATCTTATGCTGACAGATCGAGTACGACACGGAACCCGATGGATACGGATTCCGGGTCGTAACGTCTTGTAGAGCTTCCGCGAAATATTTTAATGTGTTGTGAATTTTGTTATCCTCACACACGCGGATCCTGGGAGGGGAAATACAAATTCTCCCCATGCTCGCGTCCCCGAGATCGGATCCCGGTTTTGGGGGCGTGACAGTAGTCCCGAAATAAAGTCCTTGGTAATGTGCTCCCACTTCCACTCCGGGATCTCTAATGGCTGCAACAAACCTGGAGGCTTCTGATGTTCTGCTTTTATCAACTGGCATGTCATGCAACGAGATACAAACGCTGCAATCTCTCTCTTCATATTGTTCCACCAAAATCTGCCCTTCAAATTCTGATACATCTTTGTGCTGCCTGGGTCCATGGAATACTTCGCACTGTGAGCTTCTGCCATGATGTCATTCCTCAAATCTTCTATGTTAGGCACACACAAACGATCACGGTAGTAAAGAACTCCGTCAACAATACGAAAATCAGGACGTTCTGCTATATGATCTGCAATCTTGGCTAACTCTGGATCTTGCAACTGACTGTCCTTAATCTTCTGGATGAACGAAGGTTCTGACACTGACATATTGGCAATTATGGCACCCTTCCTTAGTGGCTGGAGGTCTATCTTCAACTCCTCAAACTGATCAAAAATACAAGTACCACTCAAATTTGCTATGCCCACTGACTTCCTACTCAAAGCATCGGCAACTACATTCGCTTTCCCCGGGTGATACTTGATTGGAAAATCATAGTCTTTGATATACTCCATCCATCTCCGCTGCCTCATGTTCAACTCCTTCTGAGAAATTAGGTACTGTAGGCTGCGGTGATCCGAATGAACCTCAAACTTCTTTCCGTAGAGGTAATGTCTCCACATCTTCAATGCAAAGACAACTGCTGCCAACTCGAGATCTTCTCGTGATCTTTCAACTGCCGGGACCCATAAGCTACAACTCTTCCTTCTTGCATCAACACACAACCGAGTCCAATGTTCGAAGCGTCGGTAAAGATAGTAAAACCGCCGCTTCCGGATGGCAAGGTAAGGACTGGTGCGGTAGTTAATCTCTTCTTCAGCTCTTGGAAACTGGCCTCACATTGATCTGTCCACACATAGGGTGCATTCTTCCTTGTTAACTTCGTCAATGGTGCTGCAATCGACGAAAACCCTTGCACAAACCTCCTGTAATACCCTGCCAAACCAAGAAAACTCCTAATTTCTGACACATTCCTCGGTCTTTCCCACTCCACTACTGCCTCAATCTTAGACGGGTCTACTGACAAACCTTCCTTGGAGATTATGTGTCCCAAAAATGCGACTTGCTCTAGCCAAAATTCACACTTGTTGAGCTTCGCATACAACTGATTCTCCTTCAAAAGCTGTAACGCCATCCTCAGATGCTTTTCATGCTCTTCTCTGGTCTTAGAGTACACCAAAAGATCATCTATGAACACCACTACAAACTGATCTAGATACTGTGCAAAGATCTTGTTCATCAAAGCCATGAACACTGCCGGTGCATTGGTCAACCCAAATGGCATCACTAGAAACTCATAGTGGCCATATCTTGTCCGGAAAGCTGTTTTCAACACATCTGATTCTCTAACTCTCAGCTGATGATAACCGGATCTCAAATCAATCTTCGAAAAGTACGAGGCTCCTTGTAACTGATCAAACAGTTCATCTATCCTTGGCAATGGATACTTGTTCTTGATGGTCACTTGGTTCAATCTCCGGTAGTCAATACACATTCTCATCGAACCATCCTTCTTCTTAACAAACAAAACCGGAGCTCCCCACGGTGAAATACTAGGTCTCACAAAACCTTTGTCCAACAACTCTTGTAACTGTATCTTCAACTCTCCCAATTCCGCCGGAGCCATTTTATATGGTGCAATAGATATCGGGGCGGTCCCCGGTAACAACTCAATGGTAAAATCAATCTCTCTCCTGGGTGGTAATCCCGGAATCTCCTCTGGAAATACGTCCGAGAACTCCCAAACAATAGGGATCTCCTCCACCCCTTGGGACCGTTTATCCTCCGTGATAAACGCCAAATAGGCTTCACATCCACTTCTTAAAAGTCTATCAGCCTTCAACGCTGAGACAAACCCTGCACGAGGATTTCTCCTCTCTCCCTGGAATAACACTCCTGCTGGTGTCTCATCCAACTTGAATGTGAGGGTTTTATGGAAACAATCCATTGTGGCATGGTACCCTGCCAGCCAATCCATCCCTAGGATGACATCAAAATCCTTCATCTCCAACAGAATAAGATCTGCGGGTAACACAACTTCTCCTATCCGGACTGTACAACAAGGGTAATAATTAGTACACACAACTTGCTTTCCTACCGGGGTTGCCACAGTCAAAATGTACTCAAGATCTCTACCATGCACATCAATCAGTCTAGAAAATGCATGGGATATAAAAGAATGCGTGGAGCCAGGGTCAAATAATATCTTAGCTTTTATTCCACTAACAAGAAGTGTACCTTCCACAATATTGCCTGCCGCCTCTGCATCAGCTCTGTTACTGCATAAACTTGTCCTCGCTGCTGTGGCCTGATATGAGCTTGTTGTTGCCTTCCTTGAGGGGCATTTCTGTTCTGTTGCGGGGGACGCTGATTCTGTTGTTGTCCTTGCTGACGGGCCTGTGGCTGCTGTTGCTGCTGTCTATACTGTTGCGGTGGTGCCTGTTGCTGAAGTGGCCTTGCCTGATTCTGCACTACCAGTGCATTCTGTGGCGGGGCTGGACGCGGTGCTCCTTGAGGCTGCTGATTTTGCCTATTCGGTCTTGGGCAATTTCTCATCTGATGATCCATGGAACCACATCTAAAGCACGCTCCGGTGATGGTACGATATTGGGCGCTCTCATGGTTCTTGCCACAGTGGATACAAATGTGCTGCACATTGTCTTGCCTCTGCCTCTTGTTCTGCTGGTTCCTTTGCTGATGATGCTGCTGCTGGGGCTGCCCTTGTCCCTTACCTTGAGATCTAAGGACCTTGTGGTGGAAGTTCTAGAACTTATAGGCCCTCTTGATCGCCTCTTCAAAAGTGACCGGTGGTACGACTCCCGTAGCATCTCTCTCGATGATGGGATGAAGTCCTTCAAGGAACTTGGTTATATTCTTCTCTACCGTGTCCACTAATTCGGGTGCATATCTTGACAACCTCTCAAATTTAGTGAGGTATTCTTGGACAGTCGTATTGCTTTGGACAAGCTGTTGAAACTCTACAGCCTTCTGCCTCCTGATGTGCGTGGGCACATACTTGTCACGAAACTGTATCTTGAAATTCTGCCATGCAACTGCATCAGCCATTGTCCTATACTCTTCCCTCACAGTTTTCCACCAGATATCTGCCAACCCGGTGAATAGGGACGTTGCCAGCTTTACTCTCTCTCCCCCTGTACATCTGAAGACTTCAAAGATGTTTTCTGCATGGTCTAACCAGTCATCCGCGGTTAAGGGATCTTCTGAGCCAACAAAATCCTTGGGTGCCCTTTTTCTAAATCTCTCAAATAAAGCGTTGGGGTCATACTCTCTCTGATTGATGACAATTGCAGGTTGAGGCTGGACTGGCTCTGGCCTTCTTTGTAACACTTCCAGCAACTGCCTCTGCATCTCTGCCAATTCTCTGGCATGATCCTCATCCTTCTTTAGCATTTGTTCCTGAAGTCTAGCTTGATTCTCATTAGCTTGACGCTGTTGATCGAGCATAGCTTGCATCATCTGTTGGAACTGGTTTGGCATAGCGTTTTCCACTCCATCTTCCCCAACTGGCCCTGTATTCTCAACTGGTCCTGTATAATCACTGTTACTCGCTGTGGGGTTGCCATTTACCGGGCGTTTACGTGGTGGCATGATGCTGCAGAACAAATTGTTAGCACATGATAATCAAGAATAGGGTCACACATTGCTCACGTGATTCTAACTAACGGAAGATCTAACGAATCCTCGCCACGTCCTTAGGATTTCTAGTTTCTTTTAATTGCTTGAAACACGTCTCGCTCTGATACCAGTCTGTCGCGACCCCGGACCGGGTTCGGGACTAATAGTGATGAAGCCAATGATGTGATCATATGGAGTGATGACAATAATGAAAGGTATTTTTATGATCAAGTGTACACGGGTTAACAAAAGACCACACACTACTCGTGCACGTGATTTCCCACAGGTGTCCGCGGTGAGGATATTCCAACACACATAGTCATATAGTATAATTGCGGAAGCGTATGGTAAATCATGTATGTATTTCATTTCACAAAATATCAAGGCTGATTACATTTGAATATGAGTATCAGAATGAGCAATGTCCTAAAGCATAACCCAGAATTACATATTCAAGTTTAATAAGAAAATCAGTTAATTACAATTCCCCAAAAATAGATGCCAATAAAGGCCGATATAAACAAACAATAACCACCAGAAAACTATCCAACCAATCCCCCAAAATGTTTCGCAGCTCGGCAGCCCGATGTTTACATAACATCGTCAGCACGCCACTCAACTAGCGGCTGCGGTTCTCCGACCGCCTCCTCTGGCTCCTCCTCGGGATAACCGACAACGGGACCTGAGTACCAAAGCAAAGGGTCAGACACGACGGTCTGGCAGGTAGATGAAAAGATATGAACATTTAATAATAAAGACCTTTACCTTGGAAAACATGTAAACCTGTTTAAACAATAGCTTTCAAAAGTAAATGAAGCATTTCATTTAAAACACACATGCAGTAATAAAACATGTAAGGTAACCAAGGAAATCGGGAAACAATCAAGATGGCATCCACGAGAAGCTAAATCCTCTATCACCGAAGTGACGTGAGTATCGGGTGTTGACCTCGGTCACCGAAGTGAGGAGGTGCAACCAAGTTACATATATATATACAATAATACGGGACGGGACAGCGGTAGCAAACCGGGTATCGGGAATCACGGTAGCGAACCGGATATCGGGAACCACGGGAGCGAGCCGGGTATCGGGACGGGACCACGGTTAATAAACCGGGTATCGGGATCCAAGCTGCAGCTGGCGGGACGGGAAGGGATCTCCAAGTCGGTAGATCAGACCGACAAGGTTATCCAAGCTTAGTGGTGCCGACTCATAGGTCAAATCACATAAATCGAGACAGGTATAAAACAAATCCAGTGCATAGCTATAAACGGGCAAGACGGGGTGCTCAAGGCACAGCTATCATATCAGGCCTGGCATGTATATCAAAGCTAGCAAAACAGTACAAGTATACCTTCAAAGTTTTCGGGATGACAGGTTCCAAATCATAAATTTCGAGAAGAACACGGTAAAGTACTCTTTTGAAAAGCCAAAACAATGTCGGGTTAAAACTAGTCCAAGTGAATAAGGATCCCGTATGTCTGTATATTAGAGGAAACTTGGTACTCTTTGAATTTGGGAGACACTCCGGGTTCCTTATACACTATAGTAGCCTCAATGCTTGAATGAATCTCGATGATGCGGTTTCTCTCTCTAACGTACTACCAACAACACTCCACCTACTCTTCGAGCACAATCCCAGGTGAGCGGTGTCCATTGCTCTCAGAAAGGTTCTCAAGCAATGGGGTGGAGGCTCCCTTCAATCCTCTTTTATTCATAGAATTCAGGGAATTTCGGTTACCTTGCGGTCAGATGGCGGTTAGCCGCCTGTGCATCCGGCGGTTAACCGCTGGCTGACCGTGTGGCTGACCGTGGAATTGCAGTTCTCTGGAGAAGTGACCGTAACTGTTCGGTTGGCTGGCGGTTAGCCGCTGAAGAATTCGGCGGTTAGCCGCTAGATGACCGCGGAGCTGACCGTGAGGTTACAGCTTTCTGGAAATGTAACCGAACTTGCTTCGGTTAGCCGCTAGTCACCAGGCGGCTAGCCGCTGGGCGACCGCCAGCTGACCGCCAGTCACGGGAATTTCTTCACTGGGTTCAGATTCAGGTCTTCCTTTCCTCCAAACCAATTCCTTTCATTCTCCATTGACATTCACACAATTTATAAGGGGAGGAGGACAACCATCATCACAAGGATTCACTTAGGCATTGTACAAAAGATGAACTCAAACTACAATCCATGATTTAAAAACAATAGATGAAAACAAAAGCTAGAAATCATGTTTCAAGACAATAAAGAGGCTTACCAACCTCATTCAAAGCATTTAATATCATTGAATGTAATTAAGACAAAGCATTAATGAAGTCATGATTTAAACACATTTGTCATAAAAATCAATGCAAGCTAAACTATCCATTCAATCCACTTGCCTCAAGGTTCTCTATGCAAGAAACCAAGCTAATAATCTCTTCCTCCAAGCCAAGAATGCTATCTACACAAAACCCCAAAAAATGCAAACCCCAAAATGGGTCAAACAAGGAATAGGGAGAAGAAAGCTTCAATAATGACAATAGGGCTCCTCTAAAACTAGAAGAACACAAATCTAAGAGATTGGAAGGGAAAACTTACTAGGAAAGTCCTCAAAAGGCAAGATGAGCTTCAAGAGAGTTCTAAAATGGGTGGTTTCCTTCCACCAATAGTATCAATGGGTAGCTCTAGTAGTGAGGAAGAGGAAGGTGAAATTCGTTTCTTGGTTGATGCAAGGTGGATGGTGCTTGATGGTGGAGAAATAAGAAGAAGAATAGAAAAGGAAGCCAAGAAACCCTAGGCTGTTGTTGCTCTTTGTGCTGGAAAAAGGAAATGGAAGAAGAGGGTTCTTCTTATATACAAGTGGGTGTGGGTCCCAACTCTAGAAAATCTTTGGAGGCTGAAAGCACTAATCTCGGGACTTCGGACGAAATCGACGGAGAAGAGAAATGTGATCGTCGAAATATCTAGTTTCCAAAAAGTGTATGTTTCGTGGGTTTTGGGGATATCGACTTTTGGGTACAGATTTCATGTATAATGACTGTTTTGCCCTCAATGCAAGAAAATCGGGTTTCGAGGTTCCGTACGGGCACGGTATCAACACGAGAATCGTAGGGATTAATGAGACGAGTAAAACGGAATATAAATGCAATTCACTGGAATACGAACAATCACCCCCCCCCCCCCACACAATAGTAAAGCCAACCAAAAAGGGAACCCCCAGAGGGTCCCACCAACACAAAGCACTAGAACTCTCCCAAAACCATATAAGAGCTATTCTAGTCCAAGCTTAGTCAAAAACCACTAATCGAGCTTAGCACTAATACGCAATATAATTAGCACTAATCGAGGTCACTCGGGTCGGGGTCTTACATCTATAAGAGGTCAAATATGATGGACCATGGTTAGGACATGAGCTCTCATGATCTTCAAGCCCCATTTGATAATTTGGGGCCTTTTCTATTTATAAAACACCCTCCAACGGCTCTCTAACGTCTTTTGGCGGCTAGCCCCCTTCAAATCCGCGGTTAGCCGCCACTCCAACGGTCATAAACGGCTAGTTTTTGTAAAGCTGTGCTGAGTAGGGGGCTAGCCACGAGGTAACCGTAAGGTAACCGCGAGGTGACCGCGAGGTAACCGCGAGGTAACTACAAGGTGACCGCAAGGTAACCGCGAGGTAACCCCAAGGTAACCGAATTTTCACAGAAACTTGTACATTAAGCCTCTGGAAAAGTGACCGCAGGACTTCGGTTACCTGGCGGTTAGCCGTGAAGGGTCTCAGCGGTTAACCGCGAGGTGACCGCGGGGCTGACCGAAAACCATGGCAGTTAGCAGACCGCTGGGACCAGGTTTGAGTCTTGAAAAGGCTCAAAAACAATTTCTAAAACCCCATTAAATAAGCCATTAAACTAAGGGTTTTTAGGGTCCACTACTTGGTTGGTTTGGGTCCCATTTTACCTGAATAGGTTGGCACACACATGGAGTTCTTCCTCGATGAATCCAGGCTTTCCAAGACTTGATCTTCCTTCTGAAACTCTGAGAGGCAAGGTGTTGGACTCTTTGACACGGGATTGACAATACAAAACAAGTGCTCATTGGAATGTGGCACTAACAGTTTTAAGAATCAAAAGGGAATCATTTCTTAAGTTTGTTAAGCATTTATATTATGCTATTTTGTTAGTCTTGCCGTGTTATGCTTGGTAAATGATTTCCCTCTTGTTTTGTCGTGTTCTCGAATGTGTATCGCCGTGTTTTTGTGCATTCATGATATAAGTGAATACCACTGAGCTTGGACTGCCCTTTTAGCTTGATCCACTACCTGGGGGTCCTTAAACATGTGGACTGTCTACAGACTAGTCGTGTATTTTATTACACATCGTGCGTGTTCGTGGTCCGGTTCCGCGGCCGGATACCCCGTCTACCTTGTGTGGTGTGGGATCGTGTTTTCGTGTCGTGCTTCTCGTGCGTGCTTGCTCTTGTCATCATGTATGACAGAGAAAGGATGAGCTCTATGTGGATTTATCTTTTCATGATATTATAAGTATTCATGCTAGTTTCGTAAACTTGAAACGTGTATCTAACTCTTGAACTGTTTTAGCATTATTTCTTATATTCAAGCTAAATTGTTTATTTGCCAAACCGTCGTGTTTGATGCTTGTGTTTTGGTGTCCAGGTGCCGGCGGTTTCACGCGTGACGAGGAGTACCCGGAGGAGGCTGTTGAGCCACCCCCAGCACTCGAGTGGCAGCCCAACGACGTCATCTAGACGCCGGTCGGGATCTTGATTCTCGTTTCACCTAGCTTGGGTTATGTTGGGTTGTTCTTTTGGGGTTTCATTTGTTGTATTGGCCTTTGTTGGCCTCTTTGGGTTTTGTAACTTGAACAAAAATACTTTTGTTAAACATTGAAACTTAAATCATGCTAGGAATGCTTGAGGACGTTCTCTTTTGATATCATGTCTCGATATTAGTATTCTCTTGTATCTTACCGTTAAAGATTTGTATGAATTGTTTTGCTACACGCTTCCGCCTATCTATTTGTGTGAGCTCGACCCGTGTCTTGGGATCCTCACCATGGAAACCTGTGGGAAAATAAGTAAAACAGCGGCGGTGTGTTTTCTGTGTTGGTTAATCATGCCGCCGCGCAGTCGCGGGCCCGGATCCCGGTCCGGGGTCGCGACAACGGGGCAATTTCCGGGAACAAGTCCTGAACAGCAGCCGGCCACTTTTCTTTATTAGCCCAGACATCGCCCGTGAGATAGGGTATCTGGGACTAGTTGACTTAGTTTTCATTGAAGAAGATTTCATTGGCAGAATTTTCTTCAAGATGATCAATCGGGAGAGGCTTGAGTTCCGATGTCACAGCTTCAGGAGACGAGGGCTGAGAGGATGTTATCTCAGTGGAAGTCACCTGAGAGGATGTAGCTTCGGAAGATATGCTACCGGTTGGGGAGTACGTGTCTTCGGAAGCTTCAGAGGCACTGTCGTCCTGAGCTATTGCATTGCAGGTTATCCTGACAGGAGATGTCCCCAGTGTAGACTGTTGGGAATCGGACTCATCCTCGGATGTGAGAGGATCATCGATCCAACTGTTTTCTCCATTTTCAGGAGTTAAGGGAGAAAGTTCCCGCTGATTTTTAGGGAATTCCAGTTCTGGATCATGACGAAGATTGATGCGATCCTGCTCCTGCTCTATGGCAAGATGTTGCAAGATTCTTGCTTATTCTTCAAGATCAGGCATGGGAGCCAAATCTTCTTCGTCATTTGCTCCTTGTGGTTCACCAATGTTGGGTTCCACCGGAGCATTGGTTGGTGCTGGATTGACAACGTTTTCTTGAACAGGGTCCTGGTCTTCTTCATCATCAGACCAAGATCCTTGTGGCCGCAATGGGTTATACCAGATTACTGGCATAAGATGAGACTCGGGAATCCATTCCTCGTCGGAGAGGTATTCTCCTGTTTCAAGGGATTCTTCCCACTCATCTATATCACTGGCAGTATCACTGGACTCGTATCCATTCATGGAGAATCCAACTACCGAGTTGCAAGAGTATGATGCCCCCTGCATATTTCCATTTTTGTATAGAGGTGGCATGAAATCATCAAGAGTGAATTTTCTTACCACCTTGGAGGTTTTGGGAAGAGTTTCTTCTGTCGTCCCTAGTGAAGCAGTGGAAGAAGTTTCTGCTTTTTTAAGGACTTCTTGTTTTGGTTGAGACTTCTGCTGCTGTTTGAGCTTGCGGAGTTGTCTCTTGGCTTGCCTTCGCTGCTGAGCGGTCGGCTTTGTTTTGACGATCTCCTAATTTTCATCATCTAGGAGATCGGGATGCACCCATATAGGCTGTCCATCTGATGTTGGATAGGGAACCAATTCTTGGGACGCTTGAGCCATTTTTATCACCTTGAATGAAGTAGTGATCTTCTCCTTCGGTGACTTTGAAGTTTGCCGACATGACACCATGTTGACAGAGGCGGGGCCATAGTTTTTATCAAAGGTTATGACTCCGTTTTTCCACATCTCATTGATCTTCTCTCTCACAACGAAGTATTGATTGAGAGGATGTGAGATCATCTGATGGTTTGGACAGTATCGGGGATCATTGGTTTTGCCAACATCTCCCGGTCTTTTGGGATCTGGCAAAATGAGTTTGCCATTTGCTAGGAGAGCCTCAAAGATTTCTTCAACATCTTCATCGAACGGATATTTCTTTTCTACACGTTCTTTGAAGGCATCAGAGAGTTCAGGTCTTTTACCTGCAGTTTTGTTTTCAGGTTTCTTTGGTTGCTGAGGAGCTGACTTAGTCTGCACATTGAGAACCTCCTTTTTCTTTGGTTTTGAGGTTGTAACAGCAGTCGGCTCTTTCTTTGATGATTTTTGACTATTGAGGTCTTTGATCACCATTTCAGCTTCCATGGAAGCTTCGAGGAGTTCTCACAGGTTCTTTGATTTGTTGCCGATGATCATGGAGCGCATTTTTGCTCTCGTATTGTTACGGCAGATGTCGACTAGCGACGCTTGTGGCAGTACATCTGAGCATTTGTACGCCATTGCCTTCCATTTGTGAATGAAGTCGTATGTTGACTCATTTTCTCCCTATTTTAGGCTGCAGAGTTAAGCCATAGTAATAGGATGATCCTCACCTTGGAAGTGGGTCAGGAAACGTGTCTCCAGCATAGCCCAGTTTTGGATGGAGTTCTCCGGCAGAGTGGAGTACCAATCAAAGGCTGTACCTTTTAGGGTACTTGCAAAGAGGCGAATCTTGAGGGCATCTTGATCTACAATAGCTCCCGTCAAGATCTTGAAATGGATGACATGCTGTCTGGCTGAACCTTTCCCAGTATATGTCTGGAGAGTAGGTTGTTTGAATTTTGCAGGGAACGGAACAGAGTCCATCCATAAAGGGTAGGGTGGCTTGATCCCATGTTCCTTCAATGTATCCTCTTCTTTTGCTTTTGCGAGTATATCGTCCACGCCCTTTCTGGTAAGGGCGCGAGACTCATTGTTTTCTGCATTACCCTCATCATCTTCATGATTCGGAGGGGTTTCATTGTTAGGTGGTGGATGCTGTAGAGTGAGAATAAGGTTTTCCATCAGAGCCTCAATTCTTTGTTGTCCTTGCTCCAACTGCTGGATGCGTGCAGTTACGTCATCATGTGGTGGAGGCTGCTTAGAACTTGTAGCTAAGACGTTCATCCCTCGGGATTCGAATGAAGGACTCGTCCTGGTGACTGAGCTGGGGCTCATTCTTCTGGATGAAGAATCTGAGGAGTGGTTACTCAGGTGTTCTTGGCTTGGAGGAGTGGAAGATTCTTCTAAATGTGTTCGTGTCCGGGAGATGCTGCGAGTCACTGGACGTCTAACACTGATTTTGGTTGCTGACTTCTGGCGTTTTCTGGTTTTGCCAGCCATATGAATAGCAATGAATTGGTCGGGCCTTTCTTTTTCGACCCATTTGTTTGAGACGTGGAGAGTAGAACGCTGGGTTCTTTGTTTCTCGAGTCTCTTTTGTCGAAATGCAGTGCGGCGACGCATACGACGAGCAATTTGAGCTTCAGTCAGCTCTGGATGGGCTCTGGCGATGAAGGATGTAGTCCCTCGTGCGCAGCAGCCGAGTTTGTCTTCTTTGAAGCTTGGCAAGGACAGAATCTGGACGCGGTCCTTTGCCTGTCATAATGAAGACTTGAATTTTGCGAGCTCGGCCCCTGTTGAGATGAAGGGTCGACTCGCGGGAGTGCAGTCTTCAGCATGTTTTTGCATAGGCCTAACGATGCAGGATTTGATTTTGGGCTTGTAGGAGCAAGCCGGCTCATGATGATTTTGTTTGTTTTTTGGGTGGATGGTAGGTTTCTCCTTTTTGATGTAAGAGAGAGGGTAGAACTGATTCTCTTTGAGAGGGGCCAGGTATGCTGGCTTTGCAGATGTTTGGGACCTTCATTGCTTTGGTGAAGATCTCGAGGACCAAGTTTTGGTGTAAACCTGGTTTCTTGTGGGTTGAGGGTTCGTGGGAACGCCACGGGCTTCAGGGTTCTTGGTGTTCGCCCTTGGTGCCATTTTAGTGACACGTTGCGGGGCGGTTTTCTGCTTCTTGGCAGGTACAGTGTCTTCTGCGGGAAGTGGAAATGGTCCCAGCGATCCGAAGACGATGGTCCGGGGAGTTGAAGTTGACCCGGTGTTTGGAGAGTTGTCGAGGGAGATGACGGTTCGGCAATTGGCAGGGCGCTTATGCTTGTTTTGCTTGTCCTGAAGCATAAGCTAGTACTTGTTCTCATCGAAAGTGATGGTTAATGAAGCTGCCATTGTTAGTTTTGGAAAACTTCTGAAACAAGAACAAATCCATTAGTAATCACAAGAATATGGTGATCATAAATGGAGAACAACTAAGGTTTTGTCTTTTCAAATCACTTGAGGGGACATGGCCCAGCCCAAGGACGACGAAGAAGGCAAAAAGCCATAGAGGATACAATTGTTCTAAAAATGCAAGTATGGTAGGCTCAGAGTGAGCGTTCCAGTGACTGCTAGAAGCAACTGTAGACCTTAATTCAAATTACCGAGAAGCAAGGCTCACTCGAGGTAAAATGATATAAGGTTGGAGATACAAATGTGTCGGTTGCGAATACAGTAGACCCGAAAGGGCGTACTAGCACCGCTAGGCACAAATGTTGCAAATCGCATCCTTGGAAAGGACACGAGATGGGATTTTTTTTGAAAGGTCAAATTTGGATTCATAAAGGAGAGCAAATGGTGTTCCAATCCGGACAAAGGCTTAACATTTCTGCGAGCGCTAAATTCAGAAGGGAAGGAACTAGAATTTCTCGGATGTGAATCCAGTAATGACGGAATTTTTTTTTTTTTTTGAAGGGTCAAGATTGAACTCATCAAAGAGAGAAAATGGTGTCCTGTTCCGAACAAGGCTCAACATTTTTGCGAGCGCTAAATCCGAAAGGGAAAGAACCAAGATTTCTCAACTCTGAACTCAAAAGTGACGGAAATCTTTTTTTTTCTTTTAAAGATTTTTTTTTGAAAGGTGCACATAGATTTCCAATTCGATCTTATGAAACCTTAGTGGATAGATCAGCCCCCAGGTAAGGGTAGGATTACTTAATGAACCCGTTTGGAGGACCCTTGCCTCGAACAGTCTAGCTGTCTCCACACTCTGGACAAGGCTTTTTCTTAAATCCACTTTGGTCAAAGAACGCAACTGGTGGAACCTTAGTGTTTTTTTTTTTTTTTTTTTTTTTTTTTTTTTTTTTTTTTAGAACTCTTTTTTGAAAGGTTTTTTTAATGAACTCATCAAAGAGAGCGAATGGTGTTCCAATCCGAACAAAGGCTCAACATTTCTGCGAGCGCTAAATCCGAAAGGGAAGGAAACCAAGGTTTCTCAAATTTGAATTCAAAAGAAAGAAAACTAATTTTTTTTTTTGAAATTATAACTTTTTTTTTGAAATCCCAATTGGACTCATCAAAGAGAAAAGATGGCCCAATCCCTGATATGAACGATAGCTGCGAACATTTCTGTGAGCTATCAAGTCCAAAGAGGGAAGGATCAAAATTTCTCAAAGTTGAATCTTGAGAAAGAGAGATCATTTTTTTTTGAAAGAATTTGAAATGAAGGTGTTTTTTTTTAAATCCCAATTGGAATCATCAAAGAGAAAAGATGGCCCAATCCCCGATATGAACGATAGCTGCGAACATTTCTGTGAGCTATCAAGTTCGAAGAGGAGAGGATCAAAATTTCTTAAAGTTGAGTTTTTAAGAGAAAGAGATCAGATTTGTTTTTTTTTTTGAAGTGAGAAAGAACAATTGAAATCCCATCTCATGTTTTTTTTAGATGCAAGATGCAACATAGGCCACCAACTAGAAAGGAGCCAAGTGATCAAAGCATTACGTTCTCAAGTCAACGTGTCCCACCGAGTGTGCCAACTTGATGGACCCGAAAAGGGAATCTTCCGTCCTCTCCCTCCGCACCCCGGGGGCTGACCTGGGTCTCGGCGGAGGAGGGAAAATCTCGGGCATCAACATTTTTGTACGGGTATGCCTGATTTACTTTCTACTTGGAATTTGGAATGGTGATAATCCGGAGATTCACCTTCACAAGTGGAAAGGAAATCAATCCTTTTTTCTAACTTTTCAAATTGCATTAATATTAAGAAAAGAGACAACTTTGTTTTTTTTAGAATGCCGTAGGAGGCGTTTTTGTTTGTTTACAGTAAAAGGCGATTTTGCCGTGAAAGGCGATTTTACAAAACTCATCAAATGTGAAAGACAAGAATTGCGATTTCATTTTGTCTCTTTAAGAAATACAAACTACAATAGAAAAGTAAGAAAAGGGATCTAACTTCTCAGGAGATTGTAGGGACACGTTGAGATCGACGGTAGCAAGTCATGTGTGGGCTTCGCCATCGTCCTTCAAATGAGAACATGTGATGCTTTGATTCTCTGGCTTGGCTCCTAACCTCGGTTTTTTAAAGGACAAGGACCAAGAGGAGGTCTTATATCCAATGAAAAACCAAGTAAACGGGCTGAAAAATCGCGTTTAGGCCATGTTGGAGAAGGGGGAGACCTTGGGGGGGTGGGCCCCCAAGGGACGTCGATCACCTTGTGGTGCTTCCGGGAGCAAAGTAGCAGAACTTCGTCTCTCTCTTGGATTTTCTAGATTTTCAGAGCTTGTACTTGGGATCTATTTTCATCATGCTTTCTTCTTGGAATGGACCTCCTTTTATAGGCTTTTGGTAGCCATAAGGTGTTTATTGGCATTGATGGCCATGATGAAAGAATTGATGAGGAGTTACAAGTTGATTTTGTAACTCCTTTTTCAAGGCTTGTGATTGGCCGATGAAGGTAGTGGGCATTTAATCACTTTTATGTTTCATGATCATGGGAGTTTCATGGGTTTAATGCCATGATTACTTGGATTTGTAACTCCCAAATGCTTGAATATGATTGGGCCGTCCAGAATAATGAGTTAATGACCGCATTAAGTTGTCATAAACGGGTCAATTAACGTCATTAAGTGGTCGCCTAGGCATGTGAAGAGTCGCGGGCCGCGTTGCGCCTTTTGAGATTCTTCTTGCGATCATCACAGGTGGATCCACGCATTGTTTGATGTCGGATTGCGATGCAATTTCAGACATTAGTTGATGTTGGTAGGCCGGTGACATCTGTCTTGTTGATTTCACGATCGGTCGGACAGAAAGTGCACTTTCTTGGTCAGCCGGTTGGCGATCTTGAGGCGATCGGTGATGATTTCATGCTTTTGACGGCGGATCTGAGATGTCGACGATGATCAGCGGTTTTCAAGCACCAAACATTGGATTTTCAGAAAATCATAGAGGCCGGAACAGCCGAAACGTGAAAACCATCGAAAAACGGACGTTTTGGTGCAAAATCCGGCGACCTGTATTTGCAGGTCGCCGGCGACCATGGGCCAAGGTCGCCGGCGACCTTAGGGTTTTTTGCCCTTTGGTCGCCGAGCTCCGTTTTTGGCCGATTTTGCGTCTTTTTCGTTCCTTTTTTCTTCTGTATTTTTCTTGACATTTTTCCTCAATTATTGACTTCATTTTCTTGGAGAAAACTTGATGAGAACCCGCACGAAATCGGAGCATAGAGTTTCCCATTTTTCGGGAAAGCCGAAGACTTTGTAGCCGATTTTTCGTCAAGAGTCGAAACTAGGTCAAACGATGTCGGAATGACCTGAAAATTGAGGTGAAGCTTCTTGAGCAGTGGATAGGACCAACCATGGGCTTTTATTTGAGTTTTGAAGCCGTTTGGGGTCCCATCGATGCTTCACTTGATTTTACTGCGGGGAAAATGCCGAGCTTTGATATGTGGTCAAATGATGTCCGATTGACCTGAAATTTGACGGGGAGCCTATTGGAGTCATTTTGAGACGTTCCATGGGCTCCGTTTTGGATGTCATGGTCCCGGGTTGCTCCGCCGCCGGTAGGCTTGATTTTCTCTCGGAGCATCGAAACCTGGTCAAACGTTGTCGGAATGACCTGAAATTCGATGTGCAGCCATTTGGAAGCATGTTGAAGCCACTCATGTATTTTGTTTGATGAGTGATGGCTTCCGTGGTTCCCGCCGCCGGGAGGCTTGATTTTGTTGTTCGAGCATTGATGGAGGGTCAGACGTTGTCGGTTTGACTTGAAATTTGGCATGGAGCCCTTTGGAGACATTCTGGAGTCATCCGTAGGCTCTGATCAAAGTTTTGGTGTCTTTGATGATTTCGCCGCCGAGAGCGCTTGTTTAACTGTCGGAGCAGTGAAGTTGGGGCCAAATGATGTCGGAATGGCCCGAAACCTCAGGTGTACCCCTCTTTTAGCTGTCTTGAAGGATCTCTCAGTTTCTGTCTGATTCTGATAAGATCTGATGCTTGAAGTAGCCTTGCCTGTTTTATAGCAGGATGTAGCTTCATGAGGCTTCTTGATGTTGAGGAGACATAGTGACTTTTTTGGTGTCAACAGAAGGCTGGACGTTTTTGACTCCAATGGATGGACGTCCATGAGGGGTTCTATTCCCTTTTATAACCATTCAATGCTCCTCTTTTCTTAATTGAAATAGAAGTCTCACTTCCACAACAATTAGTAAGTATACTATTACCACCATGAGAAGTCCTACTCCAAATAGAAATAGTAACTTTCTAATTCCTTCCTTTTAGAGTTCAAGTAGGATTAGTATCTTTCTAATAACTTGGGCTAGCGTGGGGACCACTAGGGATTCCATAGAAAGTTGGCTCCAATTGAGACATGCGACCCCATATCTCATGTGCAATCCGGGCCCACAGTTAATTGCAAATAACACCACTATATAAATGCAACTGCACTCCAGTCTTAGGAATAAATTACAATGAAGACCCTAAACTTCCCGATTACCACAAGTAGGCTCTTCTATCAATATCCATGGATCAATTGGAATCAATCTGTCTCTTCTAATCTTAGTTCCACATTTTATTATCCTTGAGCCCCAATTAATCACTGTGATCATCAGTACCATCCAATTAACTCTTAATCGAGATGGGTGCGCACTTACTAATGACAAATCCATTAATTGGCACAAGGGGATAATAGAGATAGATTCCGTCTTGATCATTCAATGTTCCCACAGTCCTACTACCACATACCCAAGACAGCGAGGTGTTAACCTATAGTTGGCCTCACTCATTTGTGACTCAAAGCAAATGAATAGATAGAAACTTGAGTTCATCAATGTCTCAGGATTGAGAGCCTATTGCTAGGGAATTATGAGAGCAAACCTTATTATTGAGACGAAATTCCATAAGGTGCTTCTCATGGTCCTTCAATACATCCAATGTACTAACACCATGATCAAGAATCTTATATTCTGATGATGGAGACAAATCACACTATCTCATAGTGATCAAAGTACTGCAACCTTATCAGATGAGATGCCCAGTCCTATCACTGGTTGTGAAGATATTTAAGTATAAGATTTGTGACGTATGTCTCCCGTGTGTGGATCTCATCCATACACATATATCACATCTACTATACTAATGGGACCCGGTTCAACTCATGAACCATTATGTCATATGTATTGGTCATGTGAATGAAGTAATAAAATAACATTCATCTCATGAAAGTAAAGCATCATTTTATTGATAAATAAAGAAATTAAACAATTTATCACATCAACTGATGGATTGGGTCCATACAATCTGACAAGAGCTACAGGAGAAACCCTTTCTTCTTCCCTCTTCATCTTCAAGCTTAGGTCTAGCCAAGGGAGCCAATCTCGAGACGATCCAAGCCGGTCATCTTCTTCCTCGTCTTCTCCTTTCTCTAAACATCATTTTGGTAAGTTTTCCATATTCCCATTTTCCCCAATCTCCTTCCTTTGCTTAAATCTAGTCTTGTATGTATTTTCCTCTTCTTCCTTTTTCTCTTTTGTTTTCTAGGGTTGGAATGGGAGCTTTTGAGAGTAAATTGGTGGTGATAGTGCATAGAGAGGTCCATATTATTCATTTTCCCCAAATCTCATCTTCTTCTTGGTTGAGGCAAGTAGATATGCAACGTATATGTAATTAAGCATGTATGATTCTTGATTATTGATGATAATATGCTAGTTTACCCAAATTCGAAGCTTGTTATTGGTATTGATTTGGATTAATATGTTGGATTAGGGTTTGTTATGGATTGGTCCTAAATTGTAGAATGGGTTAGCTTAAATGTGTTTTTGGTGATGGAATAGTGTTTGGGAGAGCATGGGAGCTCTGTTCTTTCGGGTTTAGCCATTGGAATGGCCTAGGGATGGAGAGAATCCAGACTCATTTCCGATTCTGTCGCCCAAGGTCCAATCGATCGGACCTGACATTTGATCAATTGGATAAGGGACCGTTCCCTGTTAATTGGATGTTGTCTCAAATTCGAAACGATCGATCGGATAGGGATCTGTCGCCTGTTAACTGTGATTTGTTCCAGGTCCAATCGATCGGACCTATATCCGATCGATCGGATGTTGACTGATGTTCCTTTTTTTTGGAAAAGGACTTTTACCTAGGTTTGGGCCTTAGGTGTTGGACCCTTTGACCCTACCCTTACATGACCAATATGGAAAATGAAAACGAAATACGTTAGCTTAGTGTGCTTCGTCGGTTGTCTGGGATTTCGTGTATTGACCAAGTCTTGGCCGAATGCGCGTGGAATTGAGTTGATTGGTGCCCAATAATTTTGTACACCAAGGGCTCACTTAAGTAGGGCATCATTGACTCAATTTCATACGTACTCTGTTGGGAACATGTATAGCACACGTTAGACAACCCTTGACCAAGGACTGGCTTGTAACTTCTTTTTTGACTTATGACATGATATCTGTTGTCGTATCCTTGTACACTTCTTTACATAAAACACATGTTTAAGTATGAAACATAATTCTCGTAGACTTAGGGTCATGGACCGGACTTAAAGTGTATCCATAGGCACCCCGGTTATCTTGTACTTTATGGACATTTGTGGCTAGACTTGTCTCGACTTGTGAACGTTAATGAAGGAAAACTCGGTTGGAGTTCTTAGTCTTCTTGAAAACTAGGTTTGTTTGGAGTAGCCCTCACTATATGGTCTTGTACTACGAAATCTAGCCAGATGTGCTTGTCGTAATTCTCGTGTTAAGCACCACATCACTATACATTATCCAACCACAGTAGGATCCACTGTGGGGAGGATTGCATTCATGGCCAGCTGTAGTTTATAGATTTTAGGTCGGGTAGTTCCTCGGATACAGGAATCGGCAGTCAGCTTGGACAATGTCCATGGCATAGAATAGCTAGGAGAGGGCTTGGATCGTACTATTATTCCTAGGACCGGGAGCTTATCAATGGTTTAGATAGTGTAAGACCCCGACCCGAGTGACCTCGATTAGTGCTAATTAAGTCGCGTGTTAGTGCTAAGTGTGATTGATAGGACTTGACTAGTGGGAGTAGTACAATTCTTGATATAGCTTTGGGGAATTTTAGTGCTTTGTGTTTAGTGGGACCCTTTGGGGGTTCCCTTTTTTATAGTTTTGAGTTATTTGGGAGAGTATCTGAGATTCCAGTGATTTGTATTTCTATCCCGTTTCACTTGTCCTGTTATTCCCTACAACTTTCATGTTGATCCCGTACCCGTCCGGAACCCCGAAACTCGACTTTCCTAGCATTGAGGGCAAAACAGTCATTTTACATGAAATTTGTACCCAAAACTTGATATCCCCGAAACCCGATAAAACTATACTTTTCGGAAACTAGATATTTCGCTGATCACTTTTCTCTTCTTCGTCGATTTCGTTCGAGGTCCCGCTAGCCGTGATTTCAGCCTCCCAAGTTTGTTAGTGGTGGAGCCCACACCCATTGGCTTTAAATAGAGAACCCATCCTCTCCATTTCCCTTTTTCCAGCACAAGAGCCTCAACCTAGGGCTTTCCCCTTTCTCTTCTTCTTCTTGTTGCTTTCCCATCCTCAATCCTTACCAAGCTTGCATCTATAGTACAAATGGAGGTCATCTTTTTCTTCCCCTCACCTAGAGCTTCTACTTGATACCATTTGTGGAAGAACCTCCTCATTACAAGACCCTCTTTGAGCTCACCTTGTCTATTTGGAGAACCTACAAGTAAGCTTCCTCCCTAATCTCTTAGATTTGTGTTCTTCTAGTATTTGGGAAGCTCTATTTTCATTATTGAGAGTTCTCCATTCTTGTTTCTTGGTTTGACCCATTTTAGGGTTTGTTTTGGGGGTTTTTGTGTAGCTTGGAGTTTGGCTTGGAAGAGGAGAGTAAGAGGCTTGATTTCTTGTTTAGTACTTTGAGGCAAGTGGATTGAATGAATGTTTTAGTTTTAAATGATTTCCATGATAAATATGTTTGATTTATTGTCTCATTAATGGCTTGTTACACTTGCATTCATTATGCTATAAATGCTTTTGGAAAGGGGCTAGTTAGCCCATTTAATGTCTTGAAATGTGATTTAAATTTTTTGTTTTATCTTTTGTCTAAGACTTGAATGAATCTATGTAGTTGTGATTCTTCTCTTTTCTTTGTGATTGAATGTGGAAATGTATGGAGTTGTTTGGGTGGATCTTTGGTGGGAGTTTTGATGGAGTTTGTGGGAAGTTTGGTAGAGAATTAAATCTCCCATTTGTGTGAAGAAATGGGGCTCAAGAGAGTTGTAAGAAGGGAAAAGAAAGAAGGAGCAGAACTGTTCTCGAACCCAGTTCTGGACAGTTCGCTAGAGCGAACCTGACACTTCGCTCGAGCGAACTGCCCAGGGAAAGGTTCGTCCCATTCCAAAGAGCTGTTCGCTCGAGTGAACCTTAGTCCGCTTGAGCGAACTCTCACAGCAGCCTATTCCAGAGAGTTGCTAGTTCGAGCGAACTGGTGGTTCGCTCTAGCCAGCCTAAACTGGGCAGGTCCGCTCGAGCGAACCCTCCCAGAAACCATTCTAGAGACTCCTCCGCTCGAGCGAACTGTAATGTTTGCTCGAGCGATGGGTGCTGTCTCACTGGGGACATGTTTGGAGATGAAGTAAAATAATTATATGATTGTGAGAGGTTCATTGGGAGCCCCGTCGTGTCGGAAGATTTATTAAGTAATGCAAGAAGCCCGGATAAGAAAGAAACCGTAATCACAAGGTATTCATTGAAGTCTTGGAAACTTTCAAGTGTATAAGGAACCCAGGATGTCTGCAAATTCAAAGAGTACCAAGTTATTTCGAAATAGACATACGGGCTGCTTATCCACCTTGAACTAGTTTTAAACCCGATACTTATCCCGATATTTCGAAAGTTTATTTCACCCTGTTTATTCTCGAAATTTATGAGTTATGATTTATCAATCCCGAAAGCACTGAACTGTATTTGTAGCATTTGTGCTAGACCCGATGCGCATGACCCGATATGGAAATGATAATTGTGCATTGAGCACCCCATTTCACCGTTTATACAATTTCGTCATGAGTGTTTTATACATGCCTGATTTCTTGCATTTGACCTATGAGTCGGTACCACTAAGCTTGGATGACCTTGTCAGTCTGATCTACCGACTTGGAGATCCCTTCCCGTCCTGCCAGCTGCAGTTTGGATCCCGATACCCGGTTTATTAACCGTGGTCCCGTCCCGATACCCGGTTCGCTCCTGTAGTTCTCGATATCCGGTTCGCTACCGTGATGCTCGACACCCGGCTTGCTGCCGCGGTCCCGTCCCGTATTATTGTATATGTATATGTAAAAATTTGTTGCACCTCCTCACTCTGGTAACCGAGGTCAACGCCCGATACTCTCGTCACTTCGGTGATAGAGGATTTAGCTTCTTATGGATGCCATCTTGCTTGTTTCCCGATTTCCTTGGTTACCTTACATGATTTATTACTGCATATATGTTTTTAAATAAATGTCTCGGTTACTTCTTGAAAGTTATTGTTTAAACAGGTTTATATATTTTCCAAGGTAAATACTTTTATTTTTAGATTGGTCATATCTTTTCATCCACCTGCCAGACCGTCGTGTCTGATACTTTGCTTTGGTACTCAGGTCCCGTTGTCGGTTATCCCGAGGAGGAGCCAAAGGAGGCGGTCGGAGAACCGCAGCAGCCAGTTGAGTGGCGTGCCAACGATGTTATTTAAACATCCGGTTGCCGAGTTTCGAAACATTTTGGGGGTGTCATTAATTGATATTTTGGTGGATATTGTTTTGGTCTATATTGGCCTTTGTTGGCCTCTATTTTTGGGAATTGTAATTAAATGATATATGCTCAAACTTTGACAGTTCTTTTGGGTTACGCTATAGAACATTGCTCATTCTGATACTTGTTATTTAGATATAATCAGCCTTGTTATTTTGAAAATGAATTACATGCTTGATTTGTTACACGCTTCCGCAATTATACAAAATATTCATGTTATTGTGAAATCCTCACCGCGGACACCTGTGGGAAATCATGTGCACGGGTGATATGTATTCTTTAATAACTCGTATACGTTTTGGCACTAATCATACCTCTTATTTATGTCACTTAATGAGTCCCGATCCCATATTGGACCTTAAACCCGGTCCGGGGTCGCGACAGATAGGATTGCTACTGGTACCCCGGGAGGTGGCTTGGACATCCTCGAAGTCACCCTTGCTTGTGCATTACATACTTATGTGTGATGGAACGCACTCCGAGGCGCCGTGGGGCGGCTACCGGGGTCGGCGGAACGTGGGAGTCCGTCGGGTCCGGCCCTTTCGCGCCCTGGCGGGCCTGAAGCGTGCATCAACATTTCTTTTGTGTGGGTGTGCCAGATTTTCTATTTTACTTGGAATTGCAAGTGGTAATCCGGAGATCAACCTTCGCAAGTAAAAAGGAAATCAACTTCTTTCAAGTTTTCCATTGCGCATATATTTAAGAAAAGAGACATTTTCTTAGTTTGCCGTGAAAGGCGATTTTGTTTGGCATTTATAGCCGATTTTGGCGTTTATAGCCGATTTACAATTCTCATCAATAATGAAAAAGACAAGAGTTGTGATTTTTGTCTCTTTTAGAAAAATACAAACTACAATGAAAAGCAAGAAGAGGAAGATCTAACTTTTCAGGAGATTGTGGGGGACTCGTTCAGATTGACGGTCGCAAGCCATGTATGGGCTTCGCCATCATCCATGCAGATGAGAACAAAAGATGCTCTTGATTCGCTTGGCTTGGCTATAACCTCAGGTTTTTAGAGGACAAAGACCAAGAGAAGGTCCTATGTCCAATAAAAAGCTAAGTAGACGGGCTGAAAAGCCACGTCTAAGCCATTGGAGGCAGCAGGAGAAGGCAAGGACCTTGGGGGGGGGGTACCCCCCAAGGGACTTTTGTCACCTTGTAGTGGTGGCCGGTGCAGAACTTCAGCAGAGTTTTTCTCTCTTTTTTCTTTCTCTGGATACGAGCTCTGGATTCTTTCCGATCGATCGATCTCGATTTTCTTGATCCCCGATTTTCTGATCCTTTTCTCCCCTCCATTTCAATGGAATGCTCTCCTATTTATAGGCTTTTGGTAGCCATTTAGGAGGGTTTATGAGCCTTAATGGCTTTAATGGGAGGAGTTACAAGATTTATTTCTTGATTTTGTAACTCCTTTTTCCTTGAATCTGATTGGCCGATGGAGATTAAGGGCTTTTAATCACCTTAATTACCATAATGGGAGGAGTTTCATGGTTTAAATGCCATGAATCAATTGACTTGTAACTCCCAAATGCTTGCTTCTGATTGGGCCGTCCAAAGAAATGAATTAATGACTGCAATAAAGCTAGTCAATTAACCACATTAATTGGTCGCCGAGCAGTCGAAGAGTCGCGGGCCGTGCCGTGTCTTCTGGAATTCTTCTGGCGATGATCATCGATGGATCTTCATGCTGATCGACATCGGATGAACATGTAACTTCAGACATTGATAGCTAAGAGCGGGCCGGTGACATCTGTCTTGTCGATTTCTCGATCGGTCGGACAGAAAGAGCACTTTTTTTGGTCGACCGGTTGGCGATCTTGGAGCGATCAATGATGATTTTATGCTTTTGGAGGTTGACCCGTGATTTTGACGGATGTCGGAGGATATGAGTCAATTTCAAGCACTAAAAATCACATTTTCAGGAAACCACAGGGGCCAAAGTGCGCGAAACGCGAAAAAAGACGGAAAAAACGGGTCACCGGCGGAAAATCCGGTGACCCGGACTTCCATGGTCGCCGGCGACCATGGGCCATGGTCGTAGGGGCCTGCGACCCTGGGGGAATTTTCCCCTTCGGAGCCCGTTTTGCGGTCGTTTTGAGGTCTTTTTCGTCGCCGTTTTCTTCTGTATTTTTCCTGACATTTCTTCTCATTTATTGGCTTGATTTCCCTGTAGAAAACCTGATGAGAATCCTTGCGTTTTTAGAGTGCAAAGTTTCCAATTTTCCGGGAAAGCCGAAGACTTTGTCGCGTAAAGCTGCTGATTTTCCGCCAGAAGCTGAAACTTGGTCAAACGATGTCGGAATGACCTGAAATTTGAGGTGAAGCCTCCTGAGCAATAAATAAGACCAACCATAGGCTTTTGTTTGAGTTTTGAAGCCGTTTGGGGTCCCGTCGATGCTTCACTTGATTTTGCTGCGGGGAAAATGCCGAGCGTTGATATGTGGCCAAACGATGTCCGATTGACCTGAAATTTGACGGGGAGCCTATTGGAGTCATTTTGAGACGTTCCATGGGCTCCGTTTTGGATGTCATGGTCCCGGGTTGCTCCGCCGCCGGTAGGCTTGATTTTCTCTCGGAGCATCGAAACCTGGTCAAACGTTGTCAGAATGACCTGAAATTTGACGTGCAGCCTTTTGGAAGCATGTTGAAGCCACTCATGCACTTGGTTTGATGAGCGAAGGCTTCGGTGGTTCCCGCCGCCGGGAGGCTTGATTTTGCTGCTCGAGCATTGATGGAGGGTCAAACGTTGTCGGTTTGACTTGAAATTTGGCATGGAGCCCTTTTGGGACATGCTGGAGTCATCTGTAGGCTCTGATCAAAGTTTTGACGTCTCCGATGATGTCGCCGCCGGGAGCGCCATTTTAGCTGTCGGAGAAGCGAAGTTAGGCCAAATGATTCTGAAATGGCCCGAAACTTCATGTGTACTCTTCTCTTGGCTATCTTGAAGGATCTTGCAGTTTTTGTTTGATTCTGACAAGATTTGATTTTTTGGAGAAGTTGCATTGCCTATTTATGGCAGGTTGCGACTTCATGTAGCTTTCTTGATGTTGAAGAGGCAAAGTGACATTTTTGGTGTCAACAATGTGTTGGTGGTTGCTCTTGCTAGATGATGTTAGGGTTTTTATTACTTAATTCTTGTATTATATTCATGCTTTATGCCTAACTTCATTTCCTTGTACTCACATGATCACATACTTGTCTTTATTTTACATTTGAAACACATTATATTTATTTATGCATTGCTTATCTATTGCTTAACACGTCGTTGACTCTTTTCCTTGGTGTGCAAATGACACCACAGCCTACTACATAGAGCCGGTAGGTGAAGAGATCCCAGAGGATCTTCAATTGGCAAAGGAGGAACGAGAGTGGCGTGCCAATGACGTAGAGTAGTAATCTCTCCTAGCACGTGAGAGCCACATGGGGATGTCTACTTTAGTTCTTTTATTACCTATGGCATTGGACCTCGTATGATTTAATTCTTTGTAGTTATTGTAGTGGTTGATGCAGCCTGACAAAAGACTAGGACCTGGAGGTCCTAATGGACCATTTGATGGGGTCCAAATGATTTCTGATTCAATCTGATTCAATCAGAGGTCCCTATCCTTATCTAGATTAGTAATATTACTTAGTTGCTTAATAGGATTGCTTTCTAAATTTTATTTAGAGTAGAAATAAGCATTTTCCTATTATTAGTATTCTTATTAGTTTAGAAATACTGTCTTCTATATATACAGAAGAACCCTCTTGTTATTTCCCATGCTTAATTAATCAAATAAAATTATCATGAGTTATTCTTCTAGACTGTTATGGATTTGAGTGCCATTTTGTGTGGAATCCTTTTTTTGAATTCGATCAACCTCCTTTGAGAGGTTGGTCTATTTGATCCAAGGTCCGGGGCTGCGCCAGATTGGTATTAGAGCCCAAGTTCGGCCGCCAGAGAAATGATTGTCTTCTCTAGTTCGTCACCGTCCACCCGTCCCTTTCCCTTCTCCATCTCCTCTCTCTGTGCCAACCCTCTACTAAACCTTAAGCCACACAAACAGTCCACCGAAACCCCTTCAATAGCACACCGAAGCCCTAATTCTGTTAACCCCATCTTCTGGAAATCCCGCCCCCTTCCACCACCTCCCAGCAATGCCGAAACCTAATCCTACCATCCCAACCCTAATCCACCATCCACCCCTACCGAAAACCAAATCCCCAAAAATCCCGAACCCTAATTCCCTAATCTAAAACCCCTAGTGACAGCACACCACGACCCCACACTAAGAAAACTCTTCCGGTCATCTCCTGCTACGAAACCCACCCAGCAGTAGCCTAGACCTTTCGTCGAAATCCCCCACACCAGAGAACAAAAAAAGGCACTAGAAGAGGACGAATAACAGAAAAAGGAAGAGAAGAGAAGGAGATCTGAGTTGGGAGCAAACCTTGCACCGACGATGAGCACGCACTCCAGCAGAACCATTGATTTTCATCTCCAATGAAGGTCTATCTTTATCGTAGCAAATAAGCAGCCTGTAGCGAACGCTTGTTGCCATCGCCCTTTTCCTCCCAGCGAAAGCTATTCGTTCTACATTTCTGTGCTTCAAAGTAGGTAAAAGCCTAAGGGCATGTTTGGTAAGCATCCACTGAGAGGAATCCTCTCCATGTTTCCTCGGAATAGAGGAAAACCCATGTTTGGGTAATTTTCTTTGTAGAGGATTTTTGGGCCTGATGATTTTCAGAATCAACTATAGCATGGATTCCCCCGGTCTGACCTCCACCCATAGGAATGAATGAATCATCACTAAAAAAGGAGGAAGTATAAAGCTATCTATTCACAAGGATTCTTGCCCAGAGAAACAGTTCCTCTCCTTTCTTCTTGGTTTGTTGCCCTAGACATTCCTCTCTGCGCTTGCAACTTCGGAAGCATCGGAAAAGTATCTCTCTGGCCGACTATGTTCTCTAAACATGTATGTCTCCCTCTCCCCTGGTCTCTTCCTCTCCCTCTCTCTCTTCTTATTTGACGGACAAACCCCAAATCATCTTGTCGTTGGGTTATCTACAGCGATTTTTTCGAACTCTCTCTTGATTAGAGACTGAGAAAGGGATCTGAACTCATTGGGTCAATCCACTGGTTGTAGAAAACTGTCAAAGAGGGTTTCTTTCTTTAGGGCATGGTTGTGTAACCATTTTCCACAAAAAGGGGATTGTTTTCTACAAAAACATCATTTTTCATGCGTCACCGTATACGCGAAAATACGCACTGTGTTTCCTATTAGAGGTTAGGAATCTACCCAAACCCCCTTGCCCCACTCCCTCTGTTGCAACCCTCCATCTTCCTCCCCCTATTTTTCTTTCCCTCCCTCTAGACCCTCTGGAAAAATGAAGTGGCATCATTCAATTTTGACAGTAATTTAACATGAGAAGGGAACCAAACCATCTGTGAAGAATCTTTGTGGAGATAAAAAAGATGCCTGAAATGAATCAGGTAATATATCCAGAAATGAATTGGAGTAATATCTATGGGTACAAGTTTGAATCAACAACTGATGAGAGGAATTTGATTCGGCAAATCTTAGAACATATGATTTTAGGGATTCAAGCAAATTATTTAGATACATGTTTATTTTAAATAAAAACTAATGCAAAAATAAACTACAAAAAATTTACGTATAAATCTTAAAATAGGCAATCAGATAATATGGATTGCTATATTCAGATGGATTCAAAGTAGATGAAGGCATAATTATCAACTACAAGTCAATGCATCTGTACAGATGACACAGGCATTGTACTTGATACTGGCACATTGTACATTTCAAAGAACCCATACAATGTTGGTAACAGTATATTTCCTCAAGTCTGTTTAATATGCAGAGAGGAAGATGAAAATTTTAACCATTTATTGCTTCATTGTTAAAGTGTGAATATTACCTGGGGCCATATTATGGGTCATTTTAATTTCTTCTTTCACTTCCTCTAGACACCTATTACATTTGAGAATTGTAACTGGTATAGACAATTATACTAATGAAGACACCTTCAATCTGTTCTGTGTGTCCAAAAAACTTGATCATTAGAATTTTTGTCTGGGTTATCTTGATAACAGTGAGCTATGTGCCTATTTTCTTTAGTTATCTTGATAAATTATTTTCTTTTTTTTTTCTTGGGCAGAAGAGGGCTTTCTAGATATTATAAAGTCAATTTTAGTTCTTCATATCTCTATAGTTGCATGGAAGAGGGCTTTCTTGGTTGTTAACACTTTATATAAAATAGTCAACTATCCTTCCACTATAGATTTGGATTGCTTGCTTCATTGTTTAGGGGTCATTCATGAAATTGGTTCGGTGGAGATATGTGTAATGTTATTGTTGCCTGATTGATATTTGTTCTTATATGCTTCCTTGGTTGTTAACACTATGTAAAATGTAGAATGTTTGAACCAAGTAGCTCTCAAGCTACAAACAAGTCAGCATAAAAAAACATGAAGTGGACCGATGCACATGATGAAGTGCTTCTCCTCATCATGCTTGACATGCGAAAAGAAGGGAAATTTATCCCCGGAGGCTTTATGTCGGAGGGATGGGGTCTTATTACAAGACAAATGCTTACAGTACATGGGCTTGAATTTTCTAAAGACAAGTTGAAGAATAGGTTCAAGAGCTACAAAAAATGGTATAGCGCTATGAAATCCATGTTAAATCTGAGTGGGTTTGGATGGGATGAAGAAAGGAAAAAAGTCACGGCTGAAGAAGGGGTTTGGGATGATTATATTGCGGTGAGATTTTTATTTATTTATTGTATGGATTTTGTTTTTATCATATACAAGAATGGATTGTGAGTTAATATGCATGGAATGCTGCTACATCCTGGACATAGTATGTATAGGACTAGGCGTATGCCCGACTACATTCTCATGTGTGAAATATTCGGCGACTCAATTGCTAATGGTCGAGAGGAATTTGTCACTAATGACGTTCCTCAATCACCACCATCTGTACATGCCGATGCTTTGGGTGATAATAACATGGATGCTGATGATGATGGCACCCCCCAAAATGAGGAGACTAGAGATGAGCACATCTCTTCAATTAGAGGGTGTAGCCCTGCATTTGGAGGATCATCCCGTCAAATAACAAGGCGCCAAAGCACAGGGGATGCGATGGTGGCAGTTGTAGGGCGTATGGCAGATGATGTAGATGCAATTTCAAGGAATACAATTTCGACAAAAAACCTTCAGAAGGAGGTTTGGGAAGCACTACTACCAATTGATATGGAAATGAGGATCAAGATGAAAGCGTTTGAGCAACTTGGACATGAAGTGAAGGCCTCACAGTTTCTGGCCTTAGATAACAATACCCGCAAGATCTATGTTCTTGGTGTTGGAAGTAGGTGGGCCTCGTGAATAGATTTTCAAAAACTTTTGACCCACTTGACTCAGGGATCAAGTATCCCATAAGGCCAAAAACCCAATCCAGGATGCATAACCCTCAATCTCATGATCATGTACAGTAAGTAAAACTATCTAAAAGATATAACAGAAGCGAACAAGCATCCATTAAAATCTACCACATACAAGGAAGCAGATTATACCTTTGGAGCTCGGTTGCGCTCTAATGGAGAAGTTGTTGACTTATGTTGATGTAGAACTTTTCTACAAACTAAGATCAGAATCTCCACCACCTTTTAGCCTTCCACGATATGACCCGAATTAGATCTCTCTTCTCAAGAAGATCGGTGGAATCTTCAAGAGAAAACCCAACTCGAAACCCTAAGGAACTAGAAGAGGAAGAGAGAAGAAAGCAGTCCAACTATTGCACAAAAAGCTGGAGGTTTTTTTGACTCCTATATTGATGGTCGTCCATGAGGGATAAATCCCCTTTTATAACCTCTCAAGTCTCCTCTTTTCTTAATTGAAATAGAAGTCTTACTTCCGCAACAATTAGTAAGTATACTATTACCATTATTAGAAGTCCTACTTCAAATAGAAATAGTAACTTTCTAATTCCTCCTATTAGAGTTCAAGTAGGATTAGTATCTTTCTAATAACTTGGGCTAGCGTGGGGACCACTAGGGATTCCACAGAAAGCTGGCTCTAACTTGGACACGAGACCCCACATCTCATGTGCAATCCGGGCCCACAATTAATTGCAAATAACACCACTATATAAATGCAATTGCACTCCAGTCTTAGGAATAAATTACAATGAAGACCCTAAACTTCCCGATTACCACAAATAGGCCCCTCTATAAATATCCATGGATCAATTGGAATAAATCTGTCTCTTCCAATCTTAGTTCCACATCTTATTATCCTTGAGCCCCAATTAATCACTATGATCATCAGTACCATCCAATTAACTCTTAATCGAGATGGGTGCGCACTTACTAATGACAAATCCATTAATTGGCACATGGGGATCATAGAGATAGATTCCATTTTGATCATTCAATGTTCCCACAGTCCTACTACCACATACCCAAGACACCCAGGTGTTGACCTATAGTTGGCCTCACTCATTGGTGACTCAAAGCAAATGAATAGATAGAAACTTGAGTTCATCAATGTCTTAGGATTGAGAGCCTATTGCTAGGGAATTATGAGAGCATACCTTATTATTGAGACCGAATTCCATAAGGTGCTTCTCATGGTCCTTCAATACATCCAATGTACCAGGACATTGATCCAAAATCTTCCATTCTGATGATCGAGTTAAATCATACTGTCTCATAATGATCAAAGTGTTGAAACCTTATCAGATGAGATGCCCTGTCTCATCACTAGTTGTGAAGATATTTTAAGTATAAGATTTGTGACATATATCTCCCGTGTGTGGATCTCATCCATACACATATATCACATCTAATATACTAATGGGACCCGGTTCAACTCATGAACCATTATGCTATATGTATTGGTCATGTGCATAAAGTAATAAAATAACATTCATCTCATGAAAGTAAAGCATGATTTTATTGATAAATAAAGAAATTAATCAATTTATCACATCAACTGATGGATTGAGTCCATACAATCTAACAATCTCCCACTTGGGCTCAATGCCAGTCAGGGTTGCATCTCATGCCCATCCCATCTACATGCTACTCAAAGACTTTGGTAGTCAAAGGCTTAGTAAAGGGAGCTGCCAGATTGTCCGCAGAGGCTATCTTGGTAATAGCAATATCACCTCTTTGCACAATCTCTCTGACTAAGTGATACTTCCTCTATACGTGCTTTTGGCTTTTATGGCTTTTGGGCTCCTTTGACTGAGTGACTGCCCTGCTGCTGTCACAGTAAACTGTGAGCGGCTGTCGTGCCAAAGGTACCACCCCAAGTTCCAAAAGGAATCTTTTGAGCCATACTGCTTCCTTAGCTGCTTCACAAGCTGCTACATATTCAGCCTCCGAGGTTGAATCAGCGGTACATTCCTGTTTTATACTCCTTCAGCTGATAGCACCGTCTCCAAGCATAAACACATGACCAGAGGTGGATTTCCTGGAATCCTTATCTGACATGAAGTCAGAATCTGTGTATCTGACTGGAATCAACTCATCACTGCTATAAATAAACATGTAATCTCTAGTCTTCTCAAGTATTTGAGAATACATTTTACAGCAGTCCAATGTTCAGGTCCTGGATTAGACTGATATCTGCTGACCAGGCCCACTGCATAACAGATATCTGGTCGAGTACATAACATAGTATACATGAGGCTACCAACAGCCGAAGCGTATGGTATCGACCTCATCTGCTCCTTTTCCTCTGGTGTCTCGGGACACTGATCCTTGGAAAGGCGCACTCCATGCCTGAAAGGTGTAATACCCTTCTTGGAGTCTTGCATAGCAAACCGTACCGGTACCTTATCTATGTATGCAGCTTGGGATAAGCCAATCATCCTATTTTTCCTGTCTCGATAGAGTTTAATCCCTAGGATGTAGCTAACTTCTCCTAAGTCCTTCATATCAAAAGTCTTGGCCAACCAAACTTTTACAGTTGACAACATTCCTATGTCTTTCTCGAGGAGAAGGATGTCATCGACATATAAAACCAGAAAAACTACCCTGTCACCTTCACTTTTCATGTACACACATGACTCATCCGGATTTTGATAAAAACCAAATGACTTGATTGCCTGGTCAAAATGGATGTTTCAGCTTCGGGATGCTTGCTTTAGTCCATAAATGGACTTCTGCAGCTTGCAAACCTTTTGTTATTGGTTTTTAGCTACAAAACCGTCTGGCTGCACATAAAGATGCCTTCCTCAAGATGGCCATTGAGAAATGCCGTCTTGACATCCATTTGCCAAATCTCGTAATCGAGATGAGCCACAATGGATAAAAGTAACCGGATGGATTTGAGTATGGCTACCGGTGAGAAGGTTTCCTCATAATCGATACCCTCTTTCTGAGTATATTCTTTCGCAACAAGCCTGGCCTTATAGGTCTCCACTCTTCCATCTGGTCCTCTTTTTCTCTTGTAGACCTACTTGCACCCAATAGGTTTAATATTGGCAGGCAAATCCACAAGTGTCCTGACCTAATTGGAGTACATGGACTCCATCTCAGCTTTCATAGCATCTTACCAGCGTCCCGAATCTAAGTCATTGATTGCTTCATCATAGTTACAGGGATCTTGTTCCGGTTCTTCTGGGACAGCCTCGTAAGACTCTCCTAAGAACGAGAACCTGTCAGGGGGTCTGACAATCCTCCCACTACGACGAGGCACTGGTGTAACTACTGGGTCTGGTAAGGGCGGTTCTTCCTTAAGTTCGGTCATACTTGGATTTGGAATTGATTGCTCTTGAATCTCTTTCAAGATCACCTTTTCTAAAGATTTCCGGTCCATCATATAATCTTCCTCCAGAAAAACCGCATTGGTGCTTACCAGCACTTTCTGCTTTCTGGGATTATAGAACAACCAACCTTTAGTTTCTTTAGGATATCCTACAAATGTGCATACTTCCGACTTCGCTTCCAACTTATCCTCCTTAACCTTCAGCACGTGTGCTGGACAACCCCAAATGTGTAAATGTTGTAGACTAGGCTTTTGCCCAGACCACAACTCCCGGGGAGTCTTAGGTACAGACTTAGATGGTCCGAGCTTTAGTATGTACATCGCAGTATCCAAAGAGTATCCCCAAAGGATATGGGTAATCTTGAGAAACTCAGCTTAGACCTAATCATATCAAAAAGAGTCCGGTTCCTTCTTTCTGCTACTCCATTCTGTTGAGGCATATCGGAGCAGACAACTGGGATAGAATCCCATTTTCTGATAAGTATCCCATAAAATCAGCAGAGAGATATTCCCCTCCTCGATCTGATCGAAGAGTCTTGATATTTTTACCTAATTGTTTTTCCGCTTCCGCTCGAAACTCTTTGAACTTTTCAAAAGCTTCGGACTTGCGGTGCATAAGGTATATGTATCCATATCTTGAGTAATCATCTGTGAAAGTGATGAAGTACTCATATCCTCCTCTGGCCCGGACATTAATGGGTCCACACACATCAGTATGCACTAATTCCAATAAATCTTTGGCCCTATTGCCTTTAGATGAAAAGGGTCTTTTGGTCATTTTACTTTCCAGACAGGACTCGCAGACAGGCATCGGTTCTACCACCAATGAAGGTAAGATACCATCTTTCACTAGCCTCTCAATCCTGTTTAGGTTTATATGACCTAGCCTCAAGTGCCAAAGCTTTGTTGGATTAGATGAAGGTGACTTTCTCTTTAATGATGGTCTATGAATTGTTTCAGTATTGTGTATCTCATACATCGTGGGAGTTAACAAATAAAGCCCATTGGTTACCTTGCCAGAACATATAAAAGTACCATTCTTCTTTATGACAACTTCAGTACCAAAAGTAATAGAATAACTTTTATTCACCAAACTAGAAACTGAAATTAAATTCCGCCTTAAAGACGGTACATATAATGTATCTGACAAAACCAATTTATTATTTGAAAAACATAAAGTAATAACTCCCACTGAAACAGCCTTCGCCTTAGCGTCAGATCCTAGGTTGACAATGATTTCTCCATCACTTAGCCTCCTGGTTTCCTTGAACCCCTGCACCGTATTACATATGTGATTAGTTGCCCCGGAGTCCACACACCAAGATTTTGAAGTACCAGTTGCATAACTAACTTCAGAAATAAGTGACTCAATCATACCGGAGGTCTTCTTCTTAGACAGATATTCTGGATAATTTCTTTTCCAATGTCCCGTCTTACCACAATGGAAACACTTTCCTTTGGTCCCTGAACCCTTAGCCTTGGCCACGCCACCAGTAGGACCATTCTCCACCTTAGGACCCTTTGGAATTGATTTCTTTTTACCTTTCCGCCCTTTACCTTTCGGCTTGGACTTGGCATCTGACTTTTCTGTCATTAGGGCAGTTGGCTTCTTTTTCAAAATCTCTTCAGTCACTACCAGCTGACTAGACAGCTCAGCCAGAGTCAGATTCAATTTATTCATATTATAATTAACCTTGAAATTGTTGAATGACTCTGGTAGTGACTCAAGGATTATATCAATCTGCAATTCTGCATCAATCGCAGCTAACAGTACATCTAACTTATTCAATGAGTCCATCATTTTCAACATGTGTTCCTGTACTGATGTACCTTCAGCCATCTTGGTACTAATGAGCACCCTCATGGCTGCCTGTGTAAGACCCCGACCCTCAATTTTCAGGTTTAGCATTGTTTTAATCATGATTTAGCTTTTTAAACAAGATTAGAGTTGATTTGACTTTGTTTTTGAGTTTGGATAGATTTTTCATAACTTTGGAGAGTTTTAAAAGACCGTTGACTTTGTTTTGACCCAACCTTTGTAAATTGTATTTTTGTGAGAATTTATTCTCGGTTTCTAAAAATTCCAATTTTATTCCTTTTGACCCATTTTATTGTTACAAACAACTTTCATGTTTTGACCATCTTGATTTAATACTCAGAAATCGCATTTTTCAAGAAAAAGGGTGTCGCGACCCCAGACCGGGTTCGGGGAACCAAATCCGGGATCGGGACTGATTGTGATGAAGCCAATGGTGTGATCATATGGAGTGATGACAATAATTAAAGGTATGTTTATGATCATGAGTACACGGGTTAACGAAAGAACACTCATTACCCGTGCACGTGATTTCCCACAGGTGTCCGCGGTGAGGATATTCCAACACACATAACTATTTAGTATAATTGCGGAAGCGTGTAGTAAATCATGCATGTATTTCATTCCCAAAATAATAAGGCTGATTACATTTGAATATGAGTATCAGAATGAGCAATGTCCTAGAGCATAACCCAGAAGTGCATATTCAAGTTTAATCAGAAGATCAGTTAATTATAGTTCCCAAAATTAGAGGCAAACAAAGGCCAATAAACAAAACAATAACCACCGGAAAACTATCCAAACAATCCCCCAAAATGTTTCGCAACTCGGCAGCCCGATGTTTACATAACATCGTCAGCACGCCACTCAACTAGCGGCTGCGGTTCTCCGACCGCCTCCTCTGGCTCCTCCTCGGGATAACCGACAACGGGACCTGAGTACCAAAGCAAACGGGTCAGACACGACGGTCTGGCAGGTAGATAAAAGTAAAAATATTTAATGATAAAGCATTTACCTTGGAAACAGTTAAAACTGTCTAAATAATACTTTCATGAGTAGATGCATTATTTAGTTAAAAACATATATGCAAGGTAAAACAAGTAAAGGTAACCAAGGAAATCAGGAAACGAGCAAGATGGCAACCACACAAAGCTAAATCCTCTATCACCGAAGTGATAGAGCAAGCAAGTCAAGGCGTTGACCTCAGTCACCGAAGTGAGGAGGTACAACGAAATACATATACATATATACTATATACAAGACATGACCACGGTAGCGAGCCGGGCATCAGGAACCACAGTAGCAATCTGCAGTATCAGGACAAGACCACGGTTAAATAACCGGGTAGCAAAATCCAAACTGCAGTTGGCGGGACAAGAGGGGGATCACCTAGTCAGTAGATCAGACTAACAAGGTATCCAAGCTTAGTGGTGCCGACTCATAGGTCAAAACATGGAAATCAGGACATGTGTAACATAAATCGAGTACAAGGCTATATTCGGGCAAGACATGGGTGCTCAAGGCACAGCTATCATATCAGGTCTGGCATGTATATCAAAGCTAGAAAAATAGTACAAGTATACTTTCAAAGCTTTCGGGATGATAGATTCCAAATCATCAATTTCGAGAATAACAAGGTAAGGTACCCTTTTGAAAAGCCAAGACAGAGTCGGGTTAAAACTAATCCAAGTGGATAGGGATCCCGTACGCTTATCTTACAATTGCTTGATACTCTTTGAATTTGAAGGCATTCCGGGCTCCTTAGGCACTTGGAGATTTCCAAAACTTCAATGAATCCTTGTGATTATGGTTTCTTTCTCGTTTGAGTTTCAAACAACAGTTATGAGTCTTCTCATCACGATAGGGACGTTAACCAACCTCCCTCCATATCTAGGATATTTCATTGTCTGCTCCAAAGTGGCCCCGGATGAACAGTACACGTCGCTCGAGCGGACATTTAGTTCGCTTGAGCGATGTGCTCTCTGGAATGGCTTTCTGGGAGGGTTCGCTTGAGCGGACATGGAGTTCGCACGAGCGGACCTGCTCAGTTTAGGACGGCACGAGCGAATGATTTGTGAGCTCGAGCCGACCATTCTCTGGATGGCTGTTGGAGGAGTTCACTCGAGCGGACATGGGGTTCGCACGAGCGAACAACTATCTGGAATGACACGAACCCTTCCTGGGCAGTTCGCTCGAGCGATATGTCAAGTTCGCTCGAGCGAACTGTCCAGAACTGGTTTCGTGGACAGCTCTTTTCTCCATTCTTCTCCTCTTACAAACCCACACTTCTTGAGATCCTAACATACATCAAAGAGGGCATGTAAGCACCTCAACATCCTCTTCAAAACTTCATCAAAACTTCTCACCACTTCCACAAATGATCCATTCATTCATACATTTTCTCATTCAATCAAAAGAGAAAGACATAACCACAGTTACATAGGTTCGTTCAAGTTTTCAAGCACAAGATAAATCAAAGGCTATCAATCATTTTTCAAGACAATGAATGGGTTCAACAACCCCTTTTTAAAACATTAAAACCACATTGAATGCAAGTAAAAGCTCATCATAAATGATACAATAAATCCAAACATTTGATCATGGAAATCATTTTAAAACTAAACATCCACTTGCCTCAAGGTCTCTAATCAAGAAATCCAAGCTCTACTCCACTCTTCCAAGCCAAATACCAAGCTACACCAAAAACCCCCAAAAACAAACCCTAAAATGGGTTAAACCAAGAAACAAGAAGAAGAACTCACAACAATAAAGATAGGGCTCTCCCAAGACTAGAAGAACATGGATCTAAGATATTAGGGAGGAAGCTTACTTGTAGGTTTCCAAATGGACAAGGTGAGCTCAATGAGGGTCTTGAGTTGAGTAGATCCTTCCACAAACGGTATCAATGAATAGCTCTAGTAGTGAGGAAGAAGAGGGTGAAGTCTATTTCTTGATTGGTGTAAGGTTTGGTAGGGACTTGGGATGGGGAAGCAAGAAGAAGAGAAGAAAGAAAGAAAAACCCTAGGTTGTTCTTGAGCTTGTGCTAGAAAAGGGAAATGGAGAGGAATGAGTTCTCTATATAAAGCAATGGGTGTGGGCTCCACCACTAGAAAGTCTTCGAAGGCTGAAATCACCAATCTCGAGACCTCGGACGAAATCGACGAAGAAGAGAAAAGTGATCGTCGAAATATCTAGTTTCTAAAAAGTATATGTTTCGCGGGTTTCGAGGATATCGAGTGTTGGGTACAGATTTCATGTAAAAAGACTGTTTTGCCCTCAAAGCAAGAAAATCGGGTTTTTGGGGTTCCGAACGAGTACGGGATCAACATGAAAGCTATAGGGATTAACAAGACGAGTAAAACGGAATATAAATGCAATTCACTGGAATACGAACAATCCCCCACACAATAGTAAAGCCATCCAAAAAGGGAACCCCCAAAGGGTCCCACCAACACAAAGCACTAAAACTCTCCCAAAACCATAAAAGAGCTATTCTAGTCCAAGCTTAGTCAAAAATCACTAATCGAGCTTAGCACTAATACGCAATATAATAAGCACTAATCGAGGTCACTCGGGTCGGGGTCTTACAAAGGGCAAAAATGACAAATTTCACTAAATCTGTCCATAAATTTCAAAAATTCTAGAAATTGGGGAAAATATACTTTTTGAAAACTAGATTTTTCGACGATCGTTTTGTTCTTCTTCATCGATTTCATCCGGGGTCCGCAAGACCATGTTTTAATCGTTTCAAGTTCTACTGCATTGGGACCCACCTTCCAGACACTATATATATCCTCTTCTTCCCCCTCCTCCATTCTTTTTCCCTATTTTTCTTGCACCGGTCCTTGCCCTAGAGTGGAGATGAGGAGAAGACTCTCTTCTTGATCTTTTTGCCTTGAAATCATCTAGCAAGAGAGCTCCAATCCCCAATCCGACTCCGTTAATCTCTTCCTCTCTTCTCAAGCTTCGTTTGGAGTGTTTTTGAAGCCAAACCATTTCACTATTCATCATCTCTAACCTCCCTTCTTCTTGTTCAGCTAGCTCAAGGTTGGTACTTTCCTCATTCTTTCATTGGTGTTCTTTTAGTTCATTTAGAACTTGTTTTCTATGTTTTCAAACCCATTTTCGAAATGGGGGTTTGTGATGACCAAAAATGGTGATTTTTATGTGTTCTATTTTGGGGCTTTTGTGTAGATTTCGTGGATATTCTCTTTGGTTGAGTTTTTGTGGAGTTTTCCTTGGCATTGGATTGAGGCAAGTGATCTTTATAGGATTTCTCATGTTTATTGCTTTATGTTTCATTATGGTTTCAATATTTGATTAAGACATGTTTTCTATGTTAATTTCATAATGCAACTTATGTTATATTCTTTCAAGTCATGAGTTTTGGCTTCTTCATTTGTCTTGTTAGCCATGATTTTGCAAGCTCTTAGAATCATGTTTGATCTTGTTAGTTTTTATGATTTTATACTTGAAAATGTCTTGGTGTCTTTTTTATAGAATGAATGGTTTATTTGTGAATGGAATACTTTACAAGTTAGTAATACATGATTTAAATGTAAATGGGTTTGTGATTTTTGAAGTTTTGTTTGAAATGGGAGTGGATTTTTGTGTGGAAATCATCCCTTGGAAAGCTTGTTGGCTTGGGAGTGTAGGTGGTAAAAATATGGAAGTGAAGAAGGGAGAGAAGTGTGAAAAACTGTGAACTCTTAGTTCTACAGGTAGAAGTGGCTCGAATTTTGGCAGAGAAGTGTGAAAAACTGTGAACCCTTAGTTCTACCGGAAGTTCTACCGGTAGAAGTGGCTCGAATTTTGGCAGAGAGTTGAGAAAAATTGTGAACCCTTAGTTCTACCGGAAGTTCTACCTGTAGAAGTGCTCCAACCGGTAGTTCTACCGGTAGAGGTGGTTCTACCGGAATTTCTACCGGTAGAGACGCTTAAACCGGAAGTTCTACCGGTAGAGACGCTTAAACCGGAAGTTCTACTGGTAGAGATGCTGAACCCAGACCGACAGTTGTAAAAAGTACTGTTTTTGAAGGATTTTTGCGGGAATGAAAACTAGACTAGGTTTTAGACCTTTTTATTGACTTTGTGCACTTGAAATTTCAAAATGTACTATAACTTCTGGGGCACCAAATCTTGTTAAAACTCCAACATTTGGGTTTCAACTCCACAAGGGTCAATGAATGGTCTTTAGCCTAAACTTGATAGATTTCGTGTTTGAACTTCTGTTTTGATGTTACGTACATCATCGTGTACTCGCCTTGAATTTCAAGTACAAGTTTGTTTGAAGAATTGTTTTAAGAACCAAAACTCTTGTTTTGATGCTTCGTGCATCATCGTGCATTCGTTTGAATTTCAAGTATAAGCTCGTTTCAAGACGTGTTTCAAGAATGAGAAAAGGGAATCATTTCTTAAGTTTGATAAGCATTTATATTATGCTATTTTGCTAGTCTCGTCGTGTCGTGCTCGTTAAATGATTTCCCTCTTGTTTTGTCGTGTTCTCGAACGTGTATCGCCATGTTTTGTGCATTCATGATATAAGTGAGTACCACTAAGCTTGGACTGCCCTTTTAGCTTGATCCACTATCTGGGGGTCCTTAAACATGTGGACTGTCTGCAGACTAGTCGTGTCTTGAATGACACATCGTGCGTGTTCGTGTTCCGGTTCCGCGGCTGGAAATTCCCCGTATATGTGGGATCGTGTCTTGCGTGTCGTGCTTGTCGTGCGTGCTTGCTCTTGTCATCGTGTATGATGGAGAAAGGATGGGCTCGTGTGGATTTACTAATCATGATATTATATGTATTCATGTCTTGTTTCGTATATCGTGCATGTACTCGTGATTTCTTGATAAGTATCTTGTCCATGCATCGTTTTTAAACCTTGTAAATCTGTTTCAAGTTCAATAAATTGTTTCTAGTTATTGTTCGCTTTAAACTTCAATTTTGTTTATGCTCTTGCCTATATTGATCACCTGCCAGACCGTCGTGTCTGATATTCTTCTACTTTGGTGCTCTAGATAGCAGGTCCTTGCTTTGAGCTAGTTCGTGTGCAGAGGGCTGTTGAGCCACGAGTTTTGCAGGCTTGTTGTGTCAGCGATGTTGTGTAGACATCATGCTTGACTCCGGAGTTACGTTACACCCTTGGGTAGTATTTGTTCTAGCTTGCTTTTGTGTACGGCTTTTGTTAGCCTTTTTCGTGGGAATTGTAATTAATGCACTCGTTAATTTGTAACTTGAATATGTTTGGGTAATGATAAGCCTGTTACTGTCAGCTCTGTATGTTTTGATATTATGAATTGTTTCAGTCTGAGTTTAAATATGTTTATGATAATCTTATGTTGACAGATCGAGTACGACACGGAACCCGATGGATACGGATTCCGGGTCGTAACGTCTTGTAGAGCTTCCGCGAAATATTTTGATGTGTTGTGAATTTTGTCATCCTCACACATGCGGATCCTGGGAGGGGAAATACAAATTCCCCAAACTCGCGTCCCCGAGATCGGATCCCGGTTTTGGGGACGTGACAGCCTACCTAGCAGGCCTGCCCTGTTCCGCAAACATGTCATTTAAGTTCGATATAATATCATATGCAGTCTTATAGGATTGATGTTGGTGTTGGAAAACACTAGACATGGATGCCTGAATGTAACATCGGGCCATCTCATCGTCTTTGGCCCATTTGGTGTAAAGTTCCTTTTCTGCATATGATGCATCCGGGCCAGGCTCATCAAGGGGGGTTTTGGTAAGGACATATTTATATCCTAAAGCTGTTAGGACAATTTCCAGATTCCGTTTCCAGTCTACATAGTTGGATCCCACCAATTTATTCTGGTTGAGGATGGTCGCAAGTGGATTGAAAATAGTTGAATTCATGCTTGAAAAACTATAGCATATAACCATACATTCAATTAATGAATTTAAATGACATTGGGTTTAGTATTCTATCAAATTTATGTGGGAATCCTCATAACCACTAAATTCAGAATACATCGGAATCCCAACCCTCTGGGGTATGCCTCCTTGGGGAGTGCTAATACGACCTAGACTGGTGCGGATCATAGTTGGTCAAAATTGGAATTAAGACTAACTTTCCATGATCCCCATCATTCATTATTATCTAGGTATCTCATACCAAATAATGTATGACTCCCGATTAACTTCGGTTTCTAAAATATATGAGGCAAATCTTTGGGGATACTATATCATTATTTTAGTTAAGTGTGACCCACCAACTTAGAATTGCATGACAACCGTTGTGGGCAACTCCTCCTTAGGGAGTGGGCCCCCGCCCCGTCTCATCAACACTATCCATAGGAGATCCATAACTAGTATCCAGACAAATATAAGCCCTCCATGGGGAACGGCCATTCTCAAGATGGCGTGAGGCTAATACTTTCCTTACAATGGACCTATGGTGGAAAACCATGGGGATTTCTAAATATAAATGCCCCGCTCCCACTTAATATTTTAGAATTGAGGATTTCCTTATAGGTATATGGGCCCACATATATATAGATATCAAATCATCTAATGATATGACTAATGATTGGTTGCAAGTCAAGTTATTTTAAGGAAAGTCTAGTTTCTAAAATTAGTGTTACCAATGGATCCATCACATGGGCCCGTTAACTCTAATTAGAACTCTTTCCAAAAATTAATTTGGTTTGACCAATTTTGGAAATTGCTATATTTGGATCATGTCACGACCCCAAACCCAGGGTCCGTGAAGTAATAATTATGTTTCTCCCAAGATCCGTGTGTGTGAGGATTAAAAAAATTCCAACACACTTTGAATATTTAGCGGAAGCTTTCGTGGTGTTGCGACTCGGAGTCCGTGGCCATTGGATTCCGTACCGCACTCAACCCAAGCATATAGTCATCTTATCAATGGTTCATCTCAGACTGGAATAAACCATCACAATAAAAGTACAGAGCTGACAGTAACAGGGTATTATATTCCCATATATGTTCAAGTTACAAATAACAATGTGTATTAATTACAATCCCAAGCAAGAGGCTAATAGAAGTCATACAAAACAAGCTAATGATTACTATCCCATATGTGATGTAATACCGATGTCAAGCTCAATGTCTACATGACATAGCCGACAAACAACCTGCAAACTCATGGCTCCAAAGCCAACACATGCACTCATCTCGGGTGAAGAAGTTTGAACCTGAGTACCAAAGTAGTGGGTTAGACACGACGGTCTGGCAGGTGGGTGAAAAGATATAACAATATACTGAACGATAAAACATGCAATAAATCATACTGTTTGATCAAAATTGTACATAATTACAAATGTATAGGAAATCATGAATATCTGACAAAATCCTGTATTCATATAAAACGGGTATGAAACATTAACATTTGAAAAAACATATATTCCTTTAAAGCATGTATAAAACATGAACATTTCACAAATCGGGAACTCATTTAAAACATGTATAAATAATGCATCATTTACTAAGAAATGACATGATCAATATAAAGCAGTAAGGGTATCAAGGATCAGGAACTATCAAGATGGCAACCACACGAAGCTAAATCCTCTATCACCGAGGTGATAAGAACAAGCATATCAAGGCGTTGGCCTCAATCACCGAAGTGAGGAGGTTTAACGAAATTACATATACATATATCTACTATACGGGACGAGACCACGGTGGCAAACCGGGCATCGGGAATCACGGTAGCGAACCGGATATCGGGATCCACGGGAGCGAGCGGGTATCAGGACGGGACCACAGTTAATAAACCGGGTATCAGGATCCAAACTGCAGCTGGCGGGACGGGACGGGATCTCCAAGTCGGTAGATCAGACCGACAAGGTCATCCAAGCTTAGTGGTGCCGACTCATAGGTTATATGCAAGTAAACAAAACAAATACATGTCTGTATCGGGTCGGGCATAAACGGGTTAGCAACATTCTAAACACAAAACATAAATTTCAATACCTTCGGGGCAAGTCTAGTCATAAAATATGAGATTTAAAGTATACCAGTGAAATTCGAATTTAAATGAGACATAATGGATTTCTATACTTTTCCAGGCCAATCATTGAGGGTCCTAGATTCATATCGATGTGAATAGGGTCCCGTATGTCTAATTTGACATAAACTTGGTACCCATGAGAATTAAGGACATCTCGGATCCCTATGCACATTGACGAGTCTAAGGATCCTTGACGAATCTTCATAATGAGGTTTCTCTTCATTCGGACTCCGTAAAATGCCTTCCAAGTTCTTACATTGCATTGGGGCTCCAAATAATACCTCCCCAAGCTTAAAAACAATATTTCAAGTCTCCAAGTATTGTTAGGTCATATGCAAGAAGTCGGGCATGTATAAAACACTTGATGAAATTGTATAAACGGGCGAAACGAGGTGCTCATTAGCATAAAAACATATCTGTATCGGTCAGGCATGTACGGGCTAGCAACAATGTAAAAAGTATGAATTTCAATACTGTCGGGCAAGTCTAGTCATAAAACACGAGATTTAAAGTGTACAAGTGAAATTCGGGTCGAAATAAAGCATGAATGGATTTCTCATATTCTCCGGGCCAAGTGTTGAAAGTCCAAGATTTGAATCAATGTAAATAGGGTTCCATATGTTGAATTTGATATGCATTTGGTACTCTTTTAAGAATTGAAAACATTCCGGGGCCTTATATACATTAACAAATCTAAAAGACCTTAACAGCAAAGTCATGATGATGGAATTTCTCCTTCTGTATAGTTCCTCACTGCTTAGCTATTTTATGTACGTGTCCTAAGCGGAGGACAATTTCATCGCTGAGTAGCACTTCGCTCATGAAGAGGTCGAATCCACAGAGAACGGACTAGGATTTCAGCTCTAGAGGACTTCTTTTGGTCGAGAGTGACCAACTTTTGTTCAAGAGTGGGATTAATTCTAGGCTAAGGACTGATTAAAACTGCAGAAAGCTAATTGAAATTGTTAAACTAAGAGATGGTTCAACCTAAGGTTTAATTCACCTGGATTTTCATGGTTTTCACCTTCCTTTCCATTACACAGGTTAGATTTGGAGCAATCCAATTCTAACCTGGAAAATTCCTTCGTGGAAAACAAATCTCAGTAATTGAATAATTTCCAAGGAGATTCTAGACATTCTTTTCTATAACCTGAGAGTCATCGACCTAAGCACTAATTGTATCATCATAGATGAACACAATTAGTCAAAGGCTTAACATCTCATTCATAATTTCTGAAAATAGAACATCCATGGAAATTATCTCTTAACAATAAAGCATGATCAGGAAGAAGAAACTATGCAAAACCCAGGATGAATTCCCCTTTGGTCAAACCATCTGAGATTTTACCCCTCCATTAATGGAGAATTCCTCATACTAATTAAATGAAAGCAAGAGACCAGCAAGAACAAAATTGAAATATTACCTCTACTGAAAACTCGAAGTAGATTGAAGAATTCTGTCTTAATACAAGAACTAAGCGAAATTGAACATTGATTTTCAATTAAAAACTCCCTATACACTCATCTATCAAAGACGGAAAGAAAAGGGGGCTGGGAAACCAAGACAATTCCCAGATAACCCTAATTGTCGAGTTACAATGCTTTAAATAGGTCCCCAAAACTTTAATTACAAAAGTGCCCCAAAAAGTGAAATCCGAGTGTTCTACCGGTAGAACTACCGGTAGAACAGGTGCACTGCTGATGTCCAACTCTCTACCTGATTTTCAACCATTTTTACCTGTAGAAATTGTGGTTGAACTGTTTCTACCGGTAGAACTTCCGGTTTGACAGGTAGAACTCCATTTCTTCAGCTCACTGGTTGAATTTCAGCCTTTTCTACCGGTAGAACTTGCGGTACAAGCAGTTCTACCGGTAGAAATTCCGGTAGAAGAGTGAAATCTCATTTTTCCAGCTTTCTGTCCAATTTTTAGACATTTCTACTTGTAGATCTTCCGGTTGGAGTATTGAAGTTCAATTTCTTGCTTTTTGTTGCTCAAATCTTCTAAGTCACTTGATCCTTCAATCTGCACTTGGTCTATTCATCATCCCAAAAGCTTCATTCTTCACTAATTTCCTGCAAATGACCAAAGACCAATACTCGTGCAAAATTATATGAAATCAAAAGAATTAAACACGAATCAAGGTGATGGAAGGGAAATTGAGTCTATAATTGCTTAACAATTAGGTACTTATCACACCCCCCAACTTGGACTTTGCTAGTCCCTAGCAAATTAAGAAGAAGCTATCTTTTTGTACATATGATTCTCATTTAAACATGGAAATACATGACTTATGCCCAATTGATGCAAATGTCTAAGACCATGAAAACATTCAATCAAGATGTTCAAATTAAAATGAGTTAGCCATCACATCAAATTTGATTCCAAAACTCACAAAAGCACATCACTCAAGTAAATTTCACACATTTGAATGAACATATCCCGTAAAAGCTAATCTCACGATGCCTAATCTAACATCACACACATACAGAACAACACAAGAGTAGCATATAATTCAAACATGTATGCTAATGGAAGTAATGACACAAAAAGAGTAATTAAGGACTTTAGGATTGAATTGAAAGGGTTATCAATGACAGTTTTAAGACCAAATGGGGCATGGCCTCACATGGCTTGGGTCAACTACCCCATGGCCATGCCCATCAACAATTCACTTGACAAAATGCAAAATGAGACAAATGAAATACCACCCACTTCTAAACTAAGACCAACCACCAACTAGACAATTCATTCACTGACTAATTCTTCAGTATCATCCTCCCCTTCATCTTCATCTTCATCTTCCTCATCATCATCTTCTTCTCCTTCTGCCTCTCCTTCTGCTGCACCATCACCATCACCCTTTGGCTAGCTAGGGCCTGCCTCTGCCTCTTTCTGGGGTGACACATATGGCTCAGCTCCTTGTGATACAGCAAACCTCATCAGATACTCCTGCCGGGATCTCTGCTTCTCCATTTCATGTTGAATCTTTTTCTGCCCATCTATGCAGTCATCCACTTTGCACCCAATCCACTTCAATAAATCCTTCATATAAGTCTGAAAAGATGAACCCTTCACCTGCTTTGGAAGGGAAGAAGAGGGCTGAGCTGCTACTGGAGGGTCCCGTTTTTGTGATCGGGCTTTCGCCATAGTTTTAACAGTGATTGCCCCCCTATCACTAGGCAGAAGCCGGTCATCTGGACCTTTTTCCACCTTCTGATCCAAACAAATCTTAGTGATGAGACAAGGGTATGGGAGGGCTGCCTTAGCTGTGCTCTCTTCCGGGTATCTCCTCATCTGATTGTATATGAATTGAGCTACATTCAGCCCTTCATTTGGGCTCCAGATTACCCAAAGCAATTCCATCTCCTTCCTTCCCAGCATCTTCTCATCACCTCGAGGGAAGATGTTGTAATGCATGATTTTATTCAACATTCCTCCTTCCCCATTCAAATTCCCAACTGTGGTTGTCCCTTCTACCACAGCCTCTTCTCTCAACACCAATTGGGCATAGGGAATTTCCAAGGAGACATTTTGAGGTTTAGGGAATGTGATCTTCTCCCTAGCCACAGGGGTGTATCCTAAGGCTTTTGCAATGATATATTGGTCCACCATAATCCTTGTTCCATTCACCATGGCAACAATTTGCTCACCCCCTGCTATAACAAGCTCCATAGACTTGTAAAATTGACGAACGAGGTTAGGAATATACCCTGTGAATGCAGTGTCCATATACTCTAGCTTGCTGCTAATTATTGCTCCGAAGCACTCTCCATTCCCAAGTTTTCCCACATCAACTCTACGTTCGATTACAAAGGCCTTCTTGTCCACTTTCTTCTCCCATTTGATCTGACCCACCGATTTCTGAGGAGGAGGAGAAGACTCCCTTGGTCTTTTTTTTGCCCTTCTCTCACTTCCCCAGGAAGTGCTTCCCTTGGATTTCTTTCCTTTGGCAACTGCTCCTTTCTTTGGTGCGCCCCCAACACTAGGATTTTTTGTTCTTGGCATGGTTAGGTTTTTGGAGAATAAGGAGGGTGGAATGTAGAATGAAGAAAGGGGTTGTGGAGGAGAGTTGATTGGGGTTGATGAATGTATGGCTAAAGGGGAATAGTTGGAATTTTCGGCCAAAGTGGGTTTTCTTAGGGTTTTTGGAAGGTTTTGATCCGATGAAAGAGAGAGGAATGGAGATGGGGGATGAAGTTTGGATGAGTTTGGCTGAAGATTGGGCGGATTAATGGAGGATTTGGAAGATTGGGGCTAGGGTTTGAGAAAGAAGGTGTATCGGCTCGAGAGAAAGGGGAAATGGTTGCTTGAGAGAAAGGAAGGAAGATGTGGAATGAAACAAAATGAGGGCCAAAAAAATATAAATAGATTGCCTGGGCCCGCATTTTCTACCGGTAGAAGTACCGGTAGAGAATGTTCTACTGGTAGAACTACCGGTTCTGGCTTAGTATCCAAAAGTCCAACATCTCTGCCTCAATTTCCAGTTTTTGAACCGGTGTTTCTACCGGTACTACCATCCATTTAGCATTTTATACCGGTAGAACTACCGGTAGAACTTCCTCTTTTTGAAACATCACTTCTCTGCCTTAATTTCCCATCTTTAAACCGGTGTTTCTACCGGTACTGCCTTTCATTCTTCCTTTTCTACCGGTAGAAATACCGGTAGAACTGCTCTTCTGCATTTTTCTGAAACTTCACCCTTCTCTGCCTTAATTTTTCATTTTTAAACCGGTATTTCTACCGGTAATGCCATTCATTTATCATTATTTTATTTTGAATGAATGAATGGCCTGGCTATGAATCCAACACCTCTTTCCTTTGATTTTCAAAACTTTTATTCAACGAATAGCTTCAGTCGTGAGTCTCATTTATAGTCCATCGAAGTGACTCATTAGCGAATTTCTCAAACTTTGCAATGGAATTCTGAAAAAGGAGAAGTCTTAATGACTCTATCTTCATAAGATCCCTTCATCTCAGACACTCGAAAACCCCATTAGCAAAACATAGAAGATCATCTCCACTTTTAAAGTCATCCTTAGACTCATCATTACCAAGCTCAATTTTCATTACATCCACTTTCCACCTGTAGAAATCACCCCAAAAACCCCCATTCCTCCTTGCCTCCTTTACTCCGGTTCCCTAAGTTTTAGCACAAGAAGAAGAGGATAAAGAACATGGCTCAAACAACGGGTACAAGGGTGACTCTTTTCTGGTTTCATAGACAACAAAATTTCCTTGTATTGACAATTTGTGCCACCACTTCCAAAAGATGTAAAATGAATGCAATTCAAGGCTAGAAAGGTATGAACTTGCAAGTGTGTGGAATCTACTCTATCACTCAAAGCACTCTAAAAAATAGGGGATATGGTACGAATTCAAATCAATGTGATGATTAACTCACATAATCATTCAAAGACACATAATAATCAAAGAAGGCATAAATCATGTATTTCACGAAAGTTGAGTCTTCAAATGAGAATTTCAATTAAATGAATGCAAGGCTTGAATTATCAAATTCTAAATAGCGAAAAATGAACTATATGCATGAATGAATTTCATGCCTCTCCCCCCAACGTAAACGAAACATTGTCCTCAATGATAAAAAGAACTAAGAACCAAGAGAAAGGAGAGGAACGAAGTTACCAATTTACCAAGGTTGTTGTAGAACAAATAACCTGCTAAGACTTAGATAGCAACCATTGGTTAGATACAAAAAAAAAAAAAAAAAAATTGGGGTAAGAATAGATGGTGTACCCCAAAAATTTTTCATTTTTCATTGGTCTTTTAAAGTCAGAATCCAAGACATCACACCAAAGAACGATGTGATACGGAGTAGCATCATCCGCTATTTCTTTGAAGATGCAATTAGGCCAAACATGCACACAAACGAGATAAAGACATTAAACAGAGGAAAACAGAATGCATTCAAGTTGGCACAAATAAAGTCAAGAAAGATTAAGAACTAGTGGGTTCCGGATAAACCGGATCCACTAACTCTTCCACCATTTCCTCTTTTGCAAAATTCTCAAGAAATGGCTTAAGCCTTTGCCCATTAACTTTGAAAATCTTACCATCATTTTTATTGAAAACCTCAACAGCACCATGAGGGTAGATTTTGTGTACAAAGTAAGGTCCAGCCCATCTTGAACGTAACTTTCCCGGGTGGAGATGCAATTTTGAGTTATATAAGAGGACCTTTTGCCCCACCTCAAAGTCTTTCCTCACAATGTGTTTATCATGAAAAGCCTTGAGTTTGGACTTGTAGATGCTAGCATTCTCATAAGCCTCTCTCCTCAACTCTTCTAACTCATTCATTTGGAACTTCCTAAGCACACCCGCTTTGGGTAAAGAGAAATTCAGAGTCTTAAGAGCCCAAAATGCCTTATGCTCTATTTCGATTGGAAGGTGACAAGTCTTGCCATACACAAGCCTATACGGGGACATCCCTAAAACTGTCTTGTAGGCCGTTCGATAGGCCCATAAGGCATCAGCCAACCGAGTTGACCAATCTTTCCTATTAGGATTCACAGTTTTCTCTAAGATGTGCTTAACTTCCCTATTGGCTAACTCAGCTTGCCCATTGGTTTGAGGATGATAGGCAGTGGACACCTTATGGGTGATCCCATACTTGGCCATCAAGGCCGCGAAGGGACGATTGCAAAAGTGAGTGCCCTGATCACTAATCATGGCTTTTGGCATCCCAAACCGAGACAATATATTCTCTTTCATGAATTTGACCACAACCTTGTGGTCATTGGTCCTAGTGGGAATAACTTCCACCCATTTAGACACATAATCGACAGCCAAAAGAATGTAGAGGAACCCATACGAACTAAGGAAAGGACCCATAAAGTCTATACCCTAACAATCGAAGATCTCGATGATAAGCATGGGCTGAAGGGGCATGGCATTCCTCTTGGAGATAGCACCTAATCGCTGACATTGGGGACAAGATCGATAGAATTCATGGGCATCTCTGAAAAGAGTGGGCCAGAAGAAACCACATTGCAAAATCTTTATAGTGGTCTTCCTAGAAGAGAAGTGACCCCCACATGCCTCAGTATGGCAGAATGACAAGATACTCTATTGCTCCGACTCAGGGACACACCTCCTAATAATCTGATCAGCACAATACTTGTAAAGATAAGGATCATCGAAAGCGTACTTTCTCACCTCCACTAAGAACCTCCTTCTCACTTGAGAAGTCCAGTCAGTAGGAAACTGCCCTGTCACGAGATAATTGACGATATCCACATACCACGGACACGTCGACATTGAATACAACTGCTCATCGGGAAAAGAATCAAGGACCAGAAGATGGGATGACTTATCCTCAAACTCAAGTCGCGAAAGATGATCCGCAACGACATTCTCAACCCCCTTCTTATCCTTGATAGTGATATTAAACTCTTGGAGTAGCAGGACCCACCGAATGAGACGCGCTTTCACGTCTTGTTTGCTCATCAGATACTTGAGCGCTGCGTGATCAGTAAAAACAACAATCGGAGAACCTATGATATAGGATCTAAACTTATCAAGAGCAAAGACCACAGCAAGCAGCTCTTTCTCTGTAGTGGTGTAATTGAGTTGAGCATCATTCAAGGTGTTGCTGGCATAAGCAATGGCATAAGGGACTTTATCTCTTCTTTGACCCAAAACGGCACCAATGGCATAGTCACTAGCGTCGTACATCAACTCAAACGAAAGACTCCAATCCGGGGCTTGCATAATAGGTGGAGAAGTGAGGCACGCTTTCAAAGCGCTGAAGGCTTTCTCGCAAGCCTCGGTCCAAATAAATGGTGCCTCTTTGGTCAAAAGATTGCACAAGGGGCGTGCAATAGCGCTAAAAGCACGAATGAAGCGCCTATAGAAACCACAATGACCTAAGAAGGATCGGATATCTTTGACACATTTGGGTGAAGGTAATTGGGAGATCAATTCCACCTTAGCCTTGTCCAGTTCAATGCCTCTAGGAGAAACTATATGGCCTAATACAATCCCTTGTGTCACCATGAAGTGACACTTCTCCCAATTCAGGACTAACTTCTTCTCCTCACATCTTTCTAGGACTTTTTCTAAATTTTCAAACACCCCGCAAAACTATCTCCAAAAACAGAAAAATCATCCATGAATACCTCCAAGAAGTCCCCGACCATGTCATCAAAAATACCCATCATGCACCTCTAAAAGGTGCCCGGGGCATTGCACAACCCAAAGGGCATGCGCCTATAAGCGAAGGTCCCAAAGGGACAAGTGAACACGGTCTTCTCCTGATCCTCTAAAGACACTTCAATCTGATTATATCCTGAATACCCATCCAGGAAGCAATAGAAAGTATGATTTGCAACTCTTTCTAAGACTTGATCAATGAAAGGAAGAGGGAAATGGTCCTTCTTCGTGCTGGCATTAAGCTTTCGGTAATCGATACAAACTCTCCACCCCGTGGCAACTCTAGTAGGGATTAATTCTCCTTCTTCATTAGCCACAACAGTTACCCCTGCCTTTTTAGGCACTACCTGTATAGGACTCACCCATTTACTATCAGCTACAGGATAGATAATCCCAGCATCAAGCAATTTCATAACCTCCTTCCTAACCACATCTTTCAGAACAGGGTTTAATCTACGCTGGGGTTGGCGGGAAGGTTTGACATCATCCTCTAAATGAATCCTATGGGTGCAAATCAAGGGACTAATCCCTTGTAGATCAGCTAAGGTCCACCCAATTGCTCTCTTGTGCCTACCTAAGACCTCTAACAGCTGGGTCTCTTGGTGTTCCTCAAGAGAAGAGGAAATCACCACAGGATATGACTCGTCGACACCAAGAAAAGCATATTTTACCGAAGAGGGTAAAGGCTTCAACTAAAGCGTAGGGGCTTCCTCACTACTAGGAAAAGACTTAGCTTCCGATTTCGGAAGCTCTTCAAATTTTGGTGCCCAAAACGCAGCACCCTTCACTTCCTCAACCTCATCTAATAGAGAATACAGATACTCTACCTCAGGGGATTCAAGAAACTCCCTCTCCTCTTGGGTCAAGAATGTCTCTAAAGGATCTGAATATAAGTGTGTGTCCACATGTTCTTGAACCAAACTCTCTATTAAACTCACCTCAGTATCTCCTCATCATCTCCCAATTGGGAGGCAACATTGTAGATGTTCAGATCAAGGGTCATGTTTCCAAAGGTGATGGACATGTTCCCATTCTTAACCTTGATGACTGAATCTATGGTTGCTAGGAAAGGACGACCTAGAATGATAGGGGCTTGATCACTAACCCCTAGATTTGGACATGTGTCCAACACAATGAAATCTGCGGGATACACGAACTCCCTATCTGATCTAACACATCCTTCAAAATCCCCTTAGGGACTCTAACACTCCTATCTGCCAACTGAAGTGTAACCGAGGTGGGCTGAAGTTCCTCCGACCCGAGTTGGAGGTAGACTGAATAAGGCAAAAGATTGACACTTGCCCCTAAATCACACATAGCTCTCTCTATCTTCTTTCCCCCTATCTCTACTGAAATGCAAGGACAACCAGGATCCTTGAATTTGGGAGGAAGAGAACCAGAGATGGTGGTACTGACGTTGGCTGCTAGGAGGACCTTATTTTGATGCAAGAACTTGCACTTGTAAGTGCAGAAGTCTTTAAGATACTTCGCATAGACAGGAATGTGTTGGATAGCATCCAAGAGAGGAATGTTGAGCTTAACTTGAGAGAAAAGCTCCCTAAGAGATTCTGCAAGATCTGGTTTGGACTTACCTCTCAACCTCTGAAGGAAAGGAGCTGGGGGGTGGAAAGCTTGGACTCTAGGGTCTTGAATGGTAGAAGTGGAAGACTCATCTTTCTTAATTTCATTGGACTCATTAGATCTCTTTGAAAGCTCATCCCTAGACTCAGAATTCTTAGGCTCCTCCACTTCATGCGAAGCAGAAGGTGCCCTGGAAGTAGAAACATCAGGTTTAGATGGCTTGGGAGAGATGGTTTTATTAATGATCTTACCACTCCTCAAAATGGTGACAGCCTTAAGTTGCTCCATTTGAGCATCCGACTCACCGGAATCAGCCACAAAGTGCTCGCCTTGGACATTAGGAATAGCTTGGGTAGGCAAGGCACCCCTTGTGGTTTGACTAGCACTCACCGCATTGGTAAGTATAGTTAATTGAGATTTGATGTTCTCTAGGGTCTGGTTGTTCTGCTCATTGATGGAAGTCTGACTACTCAAAAAGGCTTGGAAGGTGTCTTCTAGACTTCTCTTATGGGGAGGCTGATATGGAGCATGACCTTGAGGGGGTCCTTGTTGCTAAAACTGTTGATAAGACTGGGATGGAAATGCTGCTGAGATGGGAATCTCTGCTGCTGATACTGTGGGGAAGATTGGAAGAATTGCCCCTGACCCTGATTAGACTGAGGAAATTGCCCTTGATTCTGATAGGGCTGAGGCTGAAAACTTGAAGAATTCTGATTGTGGGCTTGGGATGGGTTGTCCCTCCACCGAAAGTTGGGATGATCATTGTATCTAGGGTTGAAGTTCTGGTATTGGTTAGATTGGAAAGAAGACTTCTGCTGGGGATTCACAGCATTGACATCAGATGGAGGGTTACCATGGAGTAACTCCTTGATGGAAGGAATGGTAGGACAATTGTCAGTACCATGATCATTCTGTGAACAAATTGCACACAATTGATCCATTTGGGAAACTGATATAGGAGTAATCTCACTAACTCTTTTCAGCTCTAAACCTTCTATCTGACGAGTAAGTTGAGCTATCCTTGCACTCAAATCCTCCTTCTCACTCAAAGTAAACTTTCCTGCACTAGGAACATTAGGAAACACATTTGGAGTTGTTCTATCATTGGGATTGGTGGTGTTCCAAACCTGATATTGCTCTGCCAAACTCTCTAAATATGCATAGGCTTCATGAGGTTCCTTGGCACGGAAAGTACCATTGCACATCATATCAATGAACTGTTTGTTTGTTGAACTCAATCCCTCATAAAATATCGTAACCAACTCAGGAATGGTAAAACCATGATGAGGGACCAAGTTCAACGTCTCATGAAACCGATCCCAACATTGATGAAAAGACTCTCCCCCTTTTTCAGCAAAACTCTGGATATTTTTCTTTAAAGCAATTGTTTTCTGATGAGGGAAGTATTTTTTATAAAACTCTCTTTGTAATTGATCCCATGTGGTGATTTGTATAGATCTCAGATTGTTCAACCAATTTTTGACATTCCCCTTCAAAGAGAAGGGAAACAACCGAAGTTTGGCTGATTCTCTTTGAGCTGCAGGACACATGGTTTCAATTATGGCATTGAACTCTTTAACATGCAAATAAGGCATTTCAGATGTCATTCCATGAAAGGTAGGGAGATGAGTCAAAATGTTTGGTTTGACCTGATATGCAATTGCACCCTGAGCTTCATCTACAATGCAAGATGGAGCATCAGTCCACCTAGGGGTCAAGTAATCATCCATTGTCCTAGGTGGGACAGCTTGATTATGTTGATTATGGGGGTCATTATCATTCTGTCGATCCGCTATTGTTTCAAAAGAAGGATCGGGCAGGGGAAGCTCAACAAAAATGTCGATCCCTGGCCAATCGGTTATAGGAACTTCTGTAAGATCTACTCTGAGTAATCTGTTGTGTATGTCCCTACGGTAATGAGAGGACATATACAACAAACAACCCCAATTATCAAAATAATCAACTAATTCTAAAGGAAAACTAAAAAGAAAGGAAACAGAAGAAATACTCACAAAGCTGTTTTTACCTCAATTGCTGTTCCCCGGCAACGGCGCCAGAAATGCTTAGCTATTTTATGTGCGTGTCCTAAGCGGAGGACAATTTCATCGCTGAGTAGCACTTCGCTCATGAAGAGGTCGAATCCACAGAGAACGGACTAGGATTTCAGCTCTAGAGGACTTCTTTTGGTCGAGAGTGACCAACTTTTGTTCAAGAGTGGGATTAATTCTAGGCTAAGGACTGATTAAAACTGCAGAAAGCTAATTGAAATCGTTAAACTAAGAGATGGTTCAACCTAAGGTTTAATTCACCTGGATTTTCATGGTTTTCATCTTCCTTTCCATTACACAGGTTAGATTTGGAGCAATCCAATTCTAACCTGGAAAATTCCTTTGTGGAAATCAAATCTCAGTGATTGAATAATTTCCAAGGAGATTCTAGACATTCTTTTCTATAACCTGAGAGTCATCGACCTAAGCACTAATTGTATCATCATAGATGAACACAATTAGTTAAAGGCTTAACATCTCGTTCATAATTTCTGAAAACAGAACATCCATGGAAATTATCTCTCAACAGTAAAGCATGATCAGGAAGAAGAAACTATGCAAAACCCAGGATGAATTCCCCTTTGGTCAAACCATCTGAGATTTTACCCCTCCATTAATGGAGAGTTCCTCATACTAATTAAATGAAAGCAAGAGAACAGCAAGTACAAAATTGAAATATTACCTCTAATAAAAACTTGAAGTAGATTGAAGAATTCTGTCTTAATACAAGAACTAAGTGAAATTGAACATTGATTTTCAATTAAAAACTCCCTATACACTCATCCATCAAAGAAGGAAAGAAAAGGGGGCTGGGAAACCAAGACAATTCCCAGATAACCCTAATTTGTCGAGTTACAATGCTTTAAATAGGTCCCCAAAACTTTAATTACAAAAGTGCCCCAAAAAGTGAAATCCGAGTGTTCTACCGGTAGAACTACCGGTAGAACAGGTGCACTGCTGATGTCCAACTCTCTGCCTGATTTTCAGCCATTTCTACCGGTAGAAATTGCGGTTGAACTGTTTCTACAGGTAGAACTTCCGGTTTGACAGGTAGAACTCCATTTCTTCAGCTCACTGGTTGAATTTCAGCCTTTTCTACCGGTCGAACTTGTGGTACAAGCAGTTCTACTGGTAGAAATTCCGGTAGAAGAGTGAAATCTCATTTTTCCAGCTTTCTGTCCAATTTTTGGACATTTCTACCGGTAGATCTTCCAGTTGGAGTATTGAAGTTCAATTTCTTGCTTTTTGTTGCTCAAATCTTCAAAGTCACTTGATCCTTCAATCTGTACTTCGTCTATTCATCATCCCAAAAGCTTCATTCTTCACTAATTTCCTGCAAATGACCAAAGACCAATACTCGTGCAAAATTATATGAAATCAAAAGAATTAAACACGAATCAAGGTGATGGAAGGGAAATTGAGTCTATAATTGCTTAACAATTAGGTACCTATCACTCACTCTTCTCCAATATAGTTCCCTATGGTTCTTCAAGAAGAAAACAATACAATTGCTGTCGGTTGGCTGTCGGTCAGCCGAACTGGGGTGTCGGCTAGCCGACAGCTAACCGACTCTGATTGTCAGACCCACACACATCAGGAAGTTTGTTGCTCTCAGGAAAATGAACCGAAAGATTTGTCGATTGGCTCTCGGTCGACCGAACTAGGGTGTTCAGTCAGCCGACAGCTGACCGACAGATTTCCTGATGGAAATCTACTCTCTGGAATTGGAACCGAGAGATGTCGGTCCATCTCGGTTGGCTAACCGACAGCTGACCGACGTTACTGCGGACACATAATTCTGAAGCTGTTTTCAGTCCCTTCTTTCTCCCAACACTCCTCATTCTCAAGGATCAGATCCCTGTAATAAAGTGAGCTCAAGATCCTCCATTTCAAGCAATCAAAACTTCATTCTCAACACTTCAAATTCACCATCCAACTACATCCGTTCTTCCATCAAATCATCCATTCCATTCACATTCAACCACAAGAAATCCATCACATGAAACAAGTCAAAACTTAATATCATCAAGATACCATTTCCAAGTAAGCAATATACTAGAAAGATACTCTAAAGAGTGTACTTCAAATCTCAATAAAAACATCTCATGAAGTAAAGCATAAGTAATGAAAATCATTAATGAGAGCTACACATTTGTATAAAACATGCTCAATGAAAATAAATCATTTCATCCACTTGCCTTAGGTCCAAGCTAATGCAAATCAACCACTAATCACTTCTCCAAGCTATAAACACCAAATCTACACAAAACCCCCAAATATAAGCCCAAATATCAAAACCAAATCAAAACAAAAGGAAAACCTCCAATAATCAAAACAAAGCTTCTCAAAGGCTAGGAGAACACAAATCCAAAAGATTACAAGAATCCCTTACTTGGAAGTTCTTCAAAAAGCAAGAGGTTGCTCAAAGGAAATCTTGAAAAGCTTGGTTTTCTTCAAAAATGGCGTCAATGGATAGCTCTTGAGATGAGGATGCAAATTGTAGAGTCCAATCTTGGTTTAGCAATGGTTTGGTGGTGCTATGAGATGGAGAAAGCAAAAAAAGAATGGAGGGAACCATGGCTGTTGGGGCTGCTCCTCTCTTAGAAATTAGGTCAAGAATGGAAGAAGAAGAAGAGATGGGTTCCTTTTATAACAAAAGGGAGATGGGTCCCACAACTTAAAACATTTGTCGGGCTAAAAACATGCATTTCGGGACCTCAAATGGATTCGACGAAGAAGACAAAGTTGACCAACGAAATTTCTAGTTTCCAAAAAGTATATATTTTGCGGGTTTTGGTGATATTGAAAATCGTGTCCAGATTTTGGGTGAAAAGACTGTTTTGCCCTCAAATTGAGAAAAGTCGGGTTTAGGAGTTTCAAACGAGGACGGGTCCAACATGAAAGTTGTAGGGATTAACAATATAAGCTAAATGGGATGAAAACCTAATTTTTAGGAAATCAAAATAAATCCCAAGTTCACATAAAATTGCAATAAGAACCCCCAAAGGGTCCCACAAGTTAGGAAGGTTCTCAAAACTTTTCAAAACCAAAGAAGATGGTAGTTAAACTAAGAAAGTTAAACAAACAACCACTAAAACCACTAAGAAAACTAAATCACGATTAAAACCAACCTAAACCAGGAAATTAGGGGTTGGGTTCTCACATATCAGATTTGGAAACTTTCTAAAACAAGCATTCATCCATAAAAAGAAAGTGCTATAATTAGAAACTAGTCCTCTCCTCCACATGGCCCATGCGGAATAGACTTCTTGGACTTCTAGACTTTCCATAGCTTTGGGATTCCTCAAACTCTTTGGGTATCTCCAAAACTCCTTGGTAATCTTCAAACTCTTTTGATTAGGAGTCCATCTCAACTTTCCTTCTTTGTCTCGGACATCTCCAGAATTTACATAAATTCCTATGTCTCTACAATGAGACTTACATGGTAATCTAAACATGGCAAGAAAATGGCTATAGGGAAATTCATCATGCCTTGCCCTTTCACGGGAAACCAAGGAAACCATGATGCCCTTTACACTTAGCCACAAATAAACCATTCAACCATAATAGAAAGTAAATGTCGTGTGGGCCATATGGAGAGGACATTATCACCTGCAAGTTAGTATGTCATACAACAAAGCATCTCACAAAACCAGGTTGCCAAACCACAATGGAAAAATAAGATGCCAAAGATTTGCCACTTCTACCCAAGATGCCCTACGCAGAGGGGGTCCAGGGGGCATCGCCCCCGGCGGGGTCCAAGGGGCAGCGCCCCTGGAGGGGGTCGAGCTGGTCCCTACGGCTATCCGGCCAGACCTCTACTGGTAGTGATCCATGTGGCTAGCCAACCTGACTAACCCAGAAATATGGATTTTTCAGATTCTGCTGTTCACTGATCATTTCTAATGATCTCAATAGGCTTCTAATGGCTTCTTACCATTCTTCCATCATGATTAAAACCTTTTGTGACATTCCAAACATGGATCTACTGCCAAAGTAAGCAAACCCAATAAACATTGATCCTTACATAGCCCTCGTTCTATCCTCTTCGTATCTCATGCAAAGATTAGAACAAGGTTACTGATCTAACATGATTAGAGACGAGGTTTGGCTCTGATACCAATTGTTGGAAGTAGGTGGGCCTCGTGGATAGATTTTCAAAAACTTTTGACCCACTTGACTCAGGGATCAAGTATCCATATGGCCAAAAACCCAATCCAGGATGCATAACCCTCAATCTGATGATCATGTACAGTAAGTAAAACTATCTAAAAGATATAACAGAAGCGAACAAGCATCCATTAAAATCTACCACATACAAGGAAGCAGATTATACCTTTGGAGCTCGGTTGCGCTCTAATGGAGAAGTTGTTGACTTTCGTTGATGTAGAACTTTTCTACAAACTAAGATCAGAATCTCCACCACCTCTTAGCCTTCCACTCTATGACCCGAATTAGATCTCTCTTCTCAAGAAGATCGGTGGAATCTTCAAGAGAAAACCTAACTCGAAACCCTAAGGAACTAGAAGAGGAAGAGAGAAGAAAGCAGTGCAACTATTGCATAAAAAGCTGGAGGTTTTTTTTGACTCCTATATTGATGGTCGTCCATGAGGGATAAATCCCCTTTTATAACCTCTCAAGTCTCCTCTTTTCTTAATTGAAATAGAAGTCTTACTTCCACAACAATTAGTAAGTATACTATTACCACTATTAGAAGTCCTACTTCAAATAGAAATAGTAACTTTCTAATTCCTTCCTATTAGAGTTCAAGTATGATTAGTATCTTTCTAATAACTTGGGCTAGCGTAGGGACCACTAGGGATTCCACAGAAAGCTGGCTCTAACTTGGACACGCGACCTCACATCTCATGTGCAATCTGGGCCCACAGTTAATTGCAAATAACACCACTATATAAATGCAATTGCACTCCAGTCTTAGGAATAAATTACAATGAAGACCCTAAACTTCCCAATTACCACAAGTAGGCCCCTCTATCAATATCCATGGATCAATTGGAATAAATCTGTCTCGTCCAATCTTAATTCCACATCTTATTATCCTTGAGCCCCAATTAATCACTATTATCATCAGTACCATCCAATTAACTCTTAATCGAGATGGGTGCACACTTACTAATGACAAATCCATTAATTGGCATAAGGGCATAATAGAGATAGGTTCTTCAATGTCTCAGGATTGAGAGCCTATTTGATAGGGAATTATGAGAGCATACCTTATTATTGAGACGAAATTCCATAAGGTGCTTCTCATGGTCCTTCAATACATCCAATGTACCAGCACATTGATCCAAAATCTTCCATTCTGATAATAGAGACAAATCACACTATCTCATGTGATCAAAGTGTTGCAACCTTATCAGATAAGATGCCCAGTCTCATCACTGGTTGTGAAGATATTTTAAGTATAAGATTTGTGACATATATCTCCCGTGTGTGGATCTCATCCATACACATATATCACATCTAATATACTAATGGGACCCGGTTCAACTCATGAACCATTATGTCATATGTATTGGTCATGTGCATAAAGTAATAAAATAGCATTCATCTCATGAAAGTAAAGCATGATTTTATTGATAAATAAAGAAATTAATCAATTTATCACATCAACTGATGGATTGAGTCCTTAAAATCTAACACTTGGCAACCTTGACCTTATGTAATTTGTTACTATGGGTTGTTATCTCATGATTATATTTTGTGCTTTTGATTATGGTAGTTTTATTGGACTCGTTTACACTTTTCTTTCTTATTTTGAAATGTCATCTTTTGAAATGTTATGGATATTATTATTGCTTTGTGGCATGTTTGGAAAAGGAATGACATTTAACTTCTGTGGAATGTTAAGGTCGTTTTTTTTTATTAATTTGTCGGATGTTTGGGATGTCAATGACTATGAGATTCATTAGCTTGGAATGTTGATGATATCTTTTACTAATTTTTGTTCAGTTTGGACAAAGATTGACTCTAAATTATTATCTTGGAATGTCATTGATACTTTTATTAATCGATTGTTTTGTTATCTTCACCTGCAGCATGGATAGACAAGAACCTTTGTTACTATTAACACAACTGTAACGACAATATGTATCTTATGGTACCGTTATCAGTATCTTATCAAAGATAAAGTTCATGAATCCGCACAAAGTGGAATGACTTATCTCAATGAGATATTGACTGGACACCCCCGTAAATGTCTTGACATTTTTAGAATGAGCAATGGTTGTTTTCTATTATTGGCCAATGAGCTCAAGCGTAGGGGCCTTTTGAGAGACTCTCGTAGGGCGAGCGAGCATGGAAGAACAATTGGCAATATTTTTATACACTGTTGGCCACAGTCAAAGAAATCGAGTAATGCAGAATCTATTTCAGCATTCCGGGGAGACAATTAGTCGATACTTTTATTCTACATTGAATGTTATTTTGAAACTTGCTCCATATTATGTGAAGCAATCTGAAGGAGAGTGTCCACCTCATATTACGAATAATCCATTATTCTACCCGTTCTTCAAGGTAACATTTTAAAGAGGCATTAAAAAATAATCATATATTGTATTTTAATACATGTTTTTTTTTTTAATAGGATTGTATCGGAGCAATAGACGGTACACATATTCCTGCATGGGTTAGACTTGAAGATCAAGTTCGTTATTGCAATAGAAAGGGAGGATTATCACAGAACGTGATGGCCGTTGTTTCATTTGATATGCGATTTCACTATGTCTCCGCTGGATGGGAAGGATCGGCCTCAGATTCAAAGATTCTTCAACACACGGTTTGGAGACGACCCTAAAACAGGCTACATGTTCCAACTGGTATGATAATTTTATTCATTTTCGAATTGAATGGAATCAACTTAGTATGTTTGAGGCCTAAAAAGAATATCCAAAAATGTTTTTGTAGGAAGATTTTACCTTGTAGATGCTGGTTATGTGAACACGCGAGGGTTTTTAGCCCCATTTCGCGGCGTTCGCTATCACCTAAAAGAATGGTCTACAACTCAAGCTCCTAGAACCGAACATGAACTGTTCAACTTGCGTCATTCAAAACTACGTAATGTAGTGGAGAGAACGTTTGCTGTGTTCAAGCAACGGTTTGCCCTTCTCCAAACCGCTCCACGATATCCTATCAAGACACAAGTGAAGATCGTTGTGGCGTGTTGTGTTTTACATAACTTCATCCATCAATGGAATGTTGAAGATGAATTATTCCAAGAAGCATTGAATGAGAAGATGGAAGAGGGTGATCTCAATGATGAGCGATATCAAGATATCGAAGGGGATAATGTTCGTGGCCCTACCGATGCGGACAAGCAGTTTATGACGGACTTTAGAAAACAACTATCTAAAGATATGTGGGAAGCTAAGGGGCCAAGGAGAGTTTGATCTCGTCCATTAGCTTCATCAATGTTTTTTTGTGGGTACATAAGTTACTTCTATGGGTCTTTTTCTTCTGGGAAGCTATTTTGTGTACATGTTATGGGTTACATGTTATGGGGTTTCTTTTGGCTGGCCCAACCTATGGGCACTATTTTTGGGTGGTCTAGCTCCACCTTGGTTGTTCTCTATGCCATTGGTGCAAGTGGGGTGGAGCTGCTCCTCATTATTTTGTATTTATAGCTCTTAACTTTGGGAATATATATTTGCTTTTCATAAATAAAAAAGAAAAAGAAAGATCTCACCTTTGGGTGTTATGTTTGTTGTATCTCTATGGTGGTGTTTGGGAAATTCAATTATGGCTTGGTTAATGAATGATTGGTTTTTATGTAGAAGCGTGCAATAAGTGGGTTAACCATCAAACTGGGCAAACCCCATGTTGTATAAAATAGGCGGAGTTGGTGCTTCTATAGTCTTGAACTTGACCTATAGCTTATAGAGCAGCCTATTTTTGTATCATAGCTTTTCACTCTATTTTGATTAGTCTAAACTTGCTTGAGTTACTTAGTTCTTTCCACCTGTAGAGTAGCTGTAGTCTATTTTGTATTATCAAAACCCTTGTATAGATCAGGCCATCCTTACCATTTTATTTTTTGTAAGACCCCGACCCGAGTGACCTCGGTTAGTACTAATTAAGTTTCGTGTTAGTGCTAAGCATGATTAGAATTTGACTAAGCTTGGATTAGAATAGCTCTTGTTATAGCTTTGGGGAATTTTTAAGTATCTAGTGTTTAGTGGGACCCTTTGGGGGTTCCTTTTTTAGTCTTGCATTTACTTGGGGGATTCTTGAGATTCCTATAATTCTTGTCTTGATCCCGTTTTACTCATCGTGTTGATCCCCACAACTTTCATGTTGATCCCGTACCCGTCCGGAACCCCGAAACCCGACTTTCCTAGCATTGAGGGCAAAATAGTCATTCTACACTAAATTTGTACCCAAAACTTGATATGCCCGAAACCCGCGAAAAATATACTTTTTGGAAACTAGATATTTCGGTTATCATTTTTCCCTTCTTCGTCGAATGGTCCCGATAGTAGTGTTTTCAGCCTCCAAAGTTTCTAGTAGTGGATCCCACTCCCATTAGCTTTATATAGAGAACCCATCTCCTACCTTCTTCTTTTTCCAGCACAAACACAAAAGCTAGGGCTTTTTCCTTCTCTTCTTCTTCCTCTTGCTCACCCATCACCAAATCACCACCAAGCTTGCTCAAATTGAGAGATGGAAGTTATCACCTTCTTCTTCACCACTTGGACTCTCCATTGATGCTATTATTGAAGAGAAACATCCCATTTCAAGGTCCCCATTGATCTATTCTTGCCCATTTGGAGACTTACAAGTAAGCCACCCTCCCTATCTCTTAGAATGGTATTCCTCTAGCCTTGTATAAGCTCTATTTTCATCTTTTACAGGTTCCCTCTTCTTGTTCTCTGTCTTGACCATTTTAGGGTTTGCATTTGGGGTTTTTGTTGTGCTTGTAGGTTTCTTGAGAGAGAGCTTGATTGTTGCTTATTTCCTTGATTGAGACCCTAAGGCAAGTGGATGAATAGGTATTGAGCATTAAATAGTTTTATGACAAATGTGTTTGATTTGGATATCTTCATTAATGTCATCTTTCTTGCATTCATGTGAAATAAATGCTCAGAAGAATGGGTTTTTTACTAGCTTGTTTATTGTCTTGGAATGTAGTGTATATCTCTTTATTTTACTTCTTACTTTTGTTTTCAATGAATCCTTGTGATTATGGACTTCTTCTCCTTCTCCTTGAATGATTGATTTTGGAAAGAGGAGTTTTGGGTGAAATGTTAAAGGAAGTTTTGATAGAAGTTTTATGAGGTGTTTGAAGAGGTTTGATGAATGAATATTGGAGGCAAGGTGGCCATTTTATTACACGTGAAATGTATGGGAGAATAGGGGAAGAAAGGCCGTGGAGGCCAGTCTCGGGCACCAGGGTTGACTGCCCGCTCGAGTGCGCTACGGGCCGCTCGAGCGCGCAGTCAATCTGACTGCCAACTCGAGCGGCAGCATGATTGCCCACTCGAGCGGACATATGTCCACTCGAGAGCGCGTATTGTCCGTTCGAGCGGGCATGTGTCCGTTCGAGTGGGCAGACTTGCTATCTGCCCGCCCACTTATACAGCCCAGGTCCGCTCGAGCGCAATTTGGCCCGCTCGAGCGCACCCCCACTTGGGCTTAAACTATTTTCGGAGCTCGGGAAAGGTGTCTCTTTGCTTTTAAGGGAATCCCTTGTGTCGGGAAAATTTATGAGACAATGTATTAAGCCATTTGAGAAGGATTCCTCATCACAAAGACTCATCGAAAGTGTTGAAAATCTCTAAGGTGTGTAAGGAGCCCGGAATGTCCCAATCTCAAGGAGTACCAAGTTTTTACATGAATTGGCATACGGGATCCCTATTCACCTTGAATTAGTTTTGAACACCGATACTTGTCCCGATATTTCGAAGGTTTATTGCACCCCATTATTCCCGAATTTCAACATGCAGCCCCGAATTTATAAGTTATGATTTATCAACCCCGGAAACACTGAAACTGTACTTGTAGCATTTTACTAGCCCCGATGTGCATGACCCGATATTGAAATGATATTTATGTCTTGAGCACCCCGTTTCGCCCGTTTATACAATTTCATCATATGTGTTTTATACATGCCCCGATTGCTTGCATATGACCTATGAGTCGGCACCACTAAGCTTGGACAACCTTGTTAGTTTGATCCACCGACTTGGAAGTTCCCCTCCCGTCTCGCCAGCTGCAGTTTGGATTCCCGATACCCGGTTTATTAACCGTGGTCCCGTCCCGATACCCGGCTCACTCCCGTGGTTCCCGATACCCGGTTTGCTACCGTGGTCCCGTCCCATATTATTATATATGTATATGTAAATTTTGTTGCACTTCTTCATTTCGGTGACCGAAGTCAACGCCCCGATATACTCTTGTCACTTCGGTGATAGAGGATTTAGCTTCGTGCGGATGCCATCTTGTTTGTTTCCCATTCCTTGGTACCTTTACTTGTTTTTCATTGCATACATGTTTGAATAAATGATTCACCTTTTCATGAAAATTATTGTTAAACATGTTTAGATGTTTTCCAAGGTAAATGCTTTTAATACCGAATGTTTATATCTTTTCACCCGCCTGCCAGACCGTCGTGTCTGATCCATTTCTTTGATACTTAGGTCCTGTTGTCGGTTATCCCGAGGAGGAGTTCGAGGAGGTGGTCGGAGAACCACAACAGTTAGTTGAGTGGCATGCCGATGATGTTGTTTAAATATCCGGTTGCCTGGAGAGATGCGTAACATTTTGGGGGTGTTATTAACTATTCTTTTGGTGGATATTATGTTGTTTATATTGGCCTTTGTTGGCCTCTAATTTTGGGAATGTAACTAAATGATCTTTTGTTTAAACTTTAACCATACTTTTAGGTTACGCTTATGATCATTGCTCATTCTGATACTTGTTATTCAAATGTGATCAGTCTTAGTATTATGTAAATAATTTACATGCTTGATTTTTAACAAAAATATTCATGATGTTGTGTTATCCTCACCACGGACACCTGTGGGAAATCACGTGCATGGGTAATATGCGTTCCTTAATAACTCGTGTACGTATTGGCATCAAACATACTATACCATTATCTTATCTTTCTATTTATTTATCCACTTATTGAGTCCCGATCCAAGATTGGACCGTGAACCCGGTCCGGGGTCGCGACATTTTTAATTTAGAAATTGTCTATGGATTAGTATCTTAGTAACTGTGTCTTTTCCATTCATGTGGTTGTTTGATCAAATCGATTATGACAGGCAATTGTTATATGCAGGGTTGTCAACAAGTCCTCTCTTTTAGGTAGGAAACTGTAGCTATAGATTGGGAATGAACCTTGTTTTGTTACTATAACATGTGGAATTATGAGATTTAAGCTTTAAGATCAATGAGATGGGGTTCTGACTTTAAAATCTTCTGTTTGATGAGGTTGATGAGAAATAAAAGAAACATCTAACATCTCAACTGGTACATCAAATGGATTGGTTGCATTTTCATTTTCCATACACTCCAACCATGATTGACCTGGTAGTTACAAAAGTAGAAGTTGATTGATGTTCCAAAGCATATTTGTTCTGTTAGATTGTATGGACTCTATCCATCAGTGGATGTGATAAATTGATTAATTTCTTTATTTATCAATAAAAATCATGCTTTACTTTCATGAGATGAATGTTATTTTATTACTTTATGCACATGACCAATACATATGACATAATGGTTCATGAGTTGAACCGGGTCCCATTAGTATATTAGATGTGATATATGTGTATGGATGAGATCCACACACGGGAGATATATGTCACAAATCTTATACTTAAAATATCTTCACAACCAGTGATGAGACTGGGCATCTCATCTGATAAGGTTGTAGCACTTTGATCACTATGAGATAGTGTGATTTGTCTCGATCATCAGAATGGAAGATTCTGGATCAATGTGCTGGTACTTTGGATGTATTGAAGGACCATGAGAAGCACCTTATGGAATTCCATCTCAATAATAAGGTATGCTCTCATAATTCCCTAGCAATAGGCTCTCAATCCTAAGACATTGATGAACTCAAGTTTCTATCTATTCATTTGCTTTGAGTCACCAATGAGTGAGGCCAACTTTAGGTCAACACCTCGGTGTCTTGGGTATGTGGTAGTAGGACTGTGGGAACATTGAATGATCAAGATGGAATCTATCTCTATTATCCCCTTGTGCCAATTAATGGATTTGTCATTAGTAAGTGCGCACCCATCTTGATTAAAAGTTAATTGGATAGTACTGATGACCATAGTGATTAATTAGGGCTCAAGGATAATAAGATGTGGAACTAAGATTGGAAGAGACAGATTTATTCCAATTGATCCATGGATATGTATAGAGGGGCCTACTTGTGGTAATTGGGAAGTTTAGGGTCTTCATTGTAATTTATTCCTAAGACCGGAGTGCAATTGCATTTATATAGTGGTGTTATTTGCGATTAACTGTGGGCCCGAATTGTACATGAGATGTGGGGTCGCGGTGTCCCAGTTGGAGCCAGTTTTCTAAGGAATTCCTAGTGGTCCCCACGCTAGCCCAAGTTATTTGAAAGATACTAATTATAGTAGAACTCTAAAAGGAAATACAAAGTTACTATTTCTATTAGAAGTGAGACTTCTAATAGTGGTAATAGTAAGTTACTAATTTTAATGGAAGTGAGACTTCTATTTTAGAAAGAAGAGAGTTACTAATTGTTAGAGAAGTAAGACTTCTATTTCAATTAGATAACAAAGAAGAGAAGCTTGCTTTTAGCAATAAATAGAGGACATAGGAGGTGTTGGACGTCCTATGCAAATTCCTTCATAGGGATTCACTCCCATGCCCTTTTATGCAAGAGTTGCATATGTTTTGTCTTCTTTCTTCCCTCTTCTAGTTCTATTCTAGTTTCCTTGAGAGTTTTCTCTTGGAGATCCCACCCATCTTCTTGAGAAAAGAGAATCTGATAAGGGTCATAGCGTGGAAGATCAAAAGGTCTTGGAGATTCCTATTTGATAAGTGAAAGAGTTTCATCATCAAATAAAGACGCAAATTCTCCATTAGAGCATAGCCGAGCTCCTAAGGTATAATCTGCTTCATTGCATGTTGTAATTTTATGGATGCTTGTTGGATGCTCGTTTCTATCTTTTAGATAGTTTTACTTACTGTACATGATCATGAGATTGAGGGTTATGCATCCTGGATTGGGTTTTTAGCCTTATGGATACTTGATCCCTGAGTCAAGTGAGTCAAAAGTTTTGAAAATCTATCCACGAGGCCCACCTACTTCCAACATGTTCACCTCTTTCCTCATGCTTGGGTTTAGGCTATAGCAAAATGCCTCCTTGGGAAAACTCATAAATGGACTAAGTTGTCCTTATAATTCTATGAGATTCTGTATTTCACAGGTTATTTTTTCTGTGTACAGCCATTGTGTTAGACCCCAACCCAGACCAACTCGATTAGTGCTAATTAAATGAGCATTTAGTCTTAAGTAAGTCTTAGTACTAGTTGGGTTAGAATGTAATTAGACTTAGTCTGGATTATAGTTTTGGGGATTTTGAGGACGTTTAGTATGAGTCAGACACGCTCAGGGACGCCCTGAGTACACGAGTAAGAATGGGTTCTTGTTCTAGATCTTTGTTATGGTCGTGGTTTTTATTTCTTTTGAATGGTTCTATTACTTGTGACAATTTTTGTTTTTAGTCTGCATGCATTTGAGGCCCAGAAACCCAAGTTTTGGCCCAAAAAGGGTAAATCTGTCTTTTCATGCTAAATCTGGGCACACCTTTCGAAGTCGTGAAACTATGTCAAAATTATACTTTTCCGAAACTAGATTTTTCGACGATCGTTTTGTCATTCTTCGCCGATTCCATCCGAGGTCCACAAGACCATGTTTTAAGCGTTTCTAGTTCAACTGCTTAGGGGACCCACTTCCAGACACTATTTATACTCTCCTACTCTCTCTTCTCCATTCTTTTCTCTTTTCCTGCAACGGTGCTTGCCCTAGAGTGAAGAAGAGAAGAAAGCTTCTCCTTGGTTTTTCTTCCTTGGACATCATCTAGCAAGAGAGCTTCAATCCACGATCCGATTCCACCATTTTCTTCCTCTCTTCGCAAGCTACAGCTGGACGCATTTTTTGAGCAATCCCTTCACTATTCATCATCTTCAACCTCCTTTCTCCTTGTTTTACTAGCTCAAGGTTGGTGTTTTCCTTCATTCTTTCCATTTGATGTTCTTTAGCTCAGCTAGAGCTTGTTTATCATGATTTCAAACCCATTTTCGAAATGGGAGTTTGCATTGGCCAAAATGGTGATTTTTGTGTGCTTTCTTTTGGGGGCTTTGTGTAGATTTCGTGGAGCACCTCTTCTTATTGATTTTTGTGAAGCTTTCTTTGGCTTTGGTTAGAGGCAAGTAAACCTTTTAGTTCTTCCTAATACATTGCAAGTTTTAGGGCATTTTACATTGGAAATATTGTTTCATCATAAAGCTTGTCTTTCCTTCATGTTATTAATCTCTTTTAGCTAGTTTTAATCTTGATAAGCATGGTTGCTAATTACTCCATTTAATTTAGAAGTTTTGTCTTGAATGGAAAGCATGTAGGCTTGGGGAGTGTAGGTGGTAAAAATGTGGAAGTGAAGAAGGGAGAGAAGTGTGAAAAAAATTGAACTTCTTAAGTTCTACCGGAAGTTCTACCGGTAGAAGTGGCTCAAATTTTGGCAGAGAGTTGAGGGATTTGAAAACCCTTGGTCTACAGGAATTTCTACCGGTAGAGGTGCTTCAACCGGTAGTTCTACCGGTAGAAGTACTTAAACCGGTAGTTCTATCGGTAGAGATGCTGAACCCAACCCGTCAGTTACAAAAAGTACTGTTTTGAATGATTTTTGTGGGAATGAAAACTAGACTAGGTTTTAGACCTTTTTATTGACCCTGTGCACTTGGAATTCCAAAATGTAATATACCTTCGGGGACACCAAGTTTTATTGAATTCCGACATTTGGTTTTCAATTCCACAAGGGTCAGGGATTTGTCCCAGCCTATGCTTGATAGATTTATGTATGAACTCTTGTTTTGATGCTTCATGCATCATCGTGTTCTCGTTTGATTTCCGAGTGCAAGTTCGTTTTCAAGATGTGTTTCAAGAACCAAAAAAGGGAATCATTTCTTAAGTTCGTAAGCATTAATACTATGCTATTTTGCTAGTTTTGTCACGTCGTGCTCGTTAAATGATTTCCCTCTTGTTTTGTCGTGTTCTTGAACGTGTATTGCCGTGTTTTGTGCATTCATGATATAAGTGAATACCACTGAGCTTGGACTGCCCTTTTAGCTTGATCTACTACCTGGGGGTCCTTAAACATGTGGACTGTCTGCAGACTAGTCGTGTATTATATTACACATCATGCGTGTTCGTGGTCCAGTTCCGCGGCCGGATACCCCGTCTACCTTGTGTGGCGTGGGATGGTGTTTTCGTGTCGTGCTTGTTGTGCGTGCTTGCTCTTATCATTATGTATGACAGAGAAAGGATGAGCTCTATGTGGATTTATCTTTTCATGATATTATAAGTATTCATACTAGTTTCGTAAACTTGAAACGTTATCTAGATCTTGAACTGTTTTTGCATTATTTCTCATATTCATGCCTAAATTGTTTATTTGCCAAACCGTCGTGTTTGATGCTTGTATTTTGGTGTCCAGGTGCAGGAGAGTTCACGCGTGACGAGGAGTGCCCGGAGGAGGCTATTGAGCCACCCCCAGCACACGAGTGGCAACCCAACGACGTCATCTAGACGCCGGTCGGGATCTTGATTCTCATTTCGCCTAGTTGGGTTATTCTGTGGGATTGCAATTGTTGTATTGGCCTTTGTTGGCCTCTCAGGGTTTTGTAATTGGAAGTAAAAATACTTTTGTTAAATGTTGAAACTTTAATCTTGATAGGAATGCTATGATGACATTCTCTTTTGATACCGAGTCGTGATATTATAATTTCTCATTGTTTAAGATTTGTGTGACATGTTTTGCTACACGCTTCCGCATACCCATTCATGTGAGCTAGACCCGTGTCTTGGGATCCTCACCGCGGAAACCTGTGGGAAAACAAAAATATAAGCGGCGGTGTGTTTTGTGTTGGTTAATCACATCGCCGCGCAGTCGCGGGCCCGGGCCTCGGTCTGGGAGTCGCGACAGGACTGGTATCAGAGCGGGACATGTTTCAGGCACTTAAAAGAAACTAGAAAGTCTTAGGAACGTGGCGAGGATCCGTAAATTTGTTAGAACGTTTGTTTAGATAAGTTGACCAACCCAATTATGCTTGTATATGTCCTAACAAATTGTCTTGCAGCATCATGCCTCCGAGAAAAGCTCCCAACCATCATGCTTCGGGTAGTAATCAAAATGAGATAGAACCGTCTGAGAATCCTACTGCTACTCAGTTCAAACAACTAATGCAAACTATGATAGATCAACAGAAACAAGCAAACGAAACTCAAGCGAAATTCCAAGAGCAATTAGCAAAGAAAGACGAGGAGATGGCCCAAGTTCAGAGGCAACTTCTGGAAGTCCCCCAAAACAGACCTCAACATCAAGTTGCACAGAATGTGGTGTATCCCAATAGGGTTGATGACCCAAATGCTCTCTTTGAGAGATTCAGAAAGAGGGGACCTAAGGAGTTCTCGGGTCAAGAGGACCCTTTGTCTGTAGACGATTGGCTCACCAACACAGCAAAGATCTTTGACGTTTTTTGTTTGCATAGGCAGGGAGAGGGTCAACCTCATAACTTCTTTGTTCTATGGACTTGCAGATGATTGGTGGCAGACAGTCAAAGAGCCATATCAGGTCATGGCAGACGAGGTAGCTTGGACGACCTTCAAGACTCATTTCACGGACAAGTACGTCCCATCCCATGTTAAGGGATAGAAGGCAATCGAATTTCAACAGTTGAAGCAAGGAAGTATGTCCGTTTTGGAGTATGTTACGAAGTTTGAGAGGCTTGCTCGCTATACTACCTAGTTGATAGATATGGAGCATAAGAAGATCGTCAAGTTTTTGGAAGGGCTGAATCCCATTCTTAAGAGGGATGTCTCGGGAGTGATTCCACCGGTTACCTTTGATGAGGCAGTTAGTAGGGCATATAAGTTTGAAGAGTTCAACAATGAGATAATCCAGGATATGAAGCATCACTACCAGCAACAGAACCAAAGGCAGTAAAGTGGCAAGAAACCAAAGCAGGAACAGACTCAAGTCAGACAGAGTAGTTGCAATCACTGTGGCAAGAATCACCCTACCCACGAATGCCGCAAGGCAACGGGTGCTTGCTTCAAGTGTGGGGGAATGGACCATGCAATCAACGATTGCCCACACCTTCAGAGTCAAGCCAATAGATATCAGCAGCCAAGGCAGGCACCACCACAGAATCAAGCATTACCAATTCAAGGTCAAGGAAGACCACCACAGCAACAGCAGCAACAAGGCAGGCAAGTGCAGAATCAGAATGTACGTCCACCTCATAATAGGAACAATCAGGGCAGGCAGATGCAGCAGCAGAACAGGCCAAACCAGCATGGACGTGCTTACAACATCAACCGTGCTGACGCTGAAGCAGCGGGTGACGTCATAGAAGGTAAACTTCTTGTTTGTCGAGTACAAGCACAGATCTTATTTGATCCAGGATCCACACACTCTTTTCTATCCCATTTGTTTGCAAAGAAGATTGATGCACAGCAAGCAGAATTGGAATACATGTTGACTGTTACTACACCAGTAGGTAGACATGTTTTTTGCACCACCTATTACCCTAGTTGTCCGATTTTGTTAGGAGATATCAGTTTACCGGCCAACCTCATCATTCTAGACATGCATGATTTTGATATTATTTTAGACATGGATTGATTAGAGACCTACCATGCTACCATGGATTGTTTTGGTAAGACCATTACATTCAGATTGCGAGGGCCACAGACAGAGTTGATGTCTCAGGGTGACAGGAAAAAGTCTTCCAGTGGTTTCATTTCAGCGTTGAAAGCTAATAGGTTGGTGGGCAGTGGTTATGAGGCATTTATAGCGTTTATCATGGAGGATAAACAGTCCCAAGGGGTGGAGGATATCCCCGTAGCGTGTGAATTTTCGGATGTTTTTCTAGAAGAAATCTCGGGTTTACCACCAGTTAGAGAAGTTGAGTTTACTATTGAACTCCTTCCAGGGACTGCATCGATCTCTATTGCACCTTATAGGATGGCTCCGGCAAAGTTAGGGGAATTGAAACTTCAGTTGCAGGAAATGTTGAGCAAAGGCTTCATTAGGCCAAGTGTTTCACCGTGGGGAGCGCTAGTTCTTTTTGTGAAGAAGAAGGATGGAAGTCTCAGAATGTGGATTGACTATAGAAGGTTGAATCATGTGACCGTCAAGAACAAATACCCCTTGCCAAGGATAGATGAATTGTTTGACCAATTGCAAGGAGCAACACATTTTTTCCAAGATAGACTTGAGGTCAGGGTATCATCAGTTGCGGGTTAGAGAGTCTGATGTGGCGAAGACAACTTTCCAAACGAGATATGGGCATTATGAGTTCTTAGTGATGCCCTTTGGCTTGACAAATGCACCCGCAGTCTTCATGGCTCTCATGAACAAGGTTTTTGCAGAGTTCCTAGATCACTCTACAGTGGTGTTCATTGATGATGTCCTCGTGTATTCTAAGAGTAAGGAGGAGCATGAAGAGCACTTGAGGACGTCATTACAGCTTTTGAGAGACCATCAGCTCTATGCTAAGTTGAACAAATGTGAATTCTGGCTAGAAAAAGTTTCCTTCTTGGGTCATATCATTTCAAGAGAAGGGTTAGCAGTTGATCCAGCCAAGATAGAAGCAGTCATTGAGTGGAAGAGGCCTAGCAGTGCGACAGAAATTAGAAGCTTTTTGGGGTTAGCAGGATACTATTGGAGATTTGTCCAAGATTTTTCATCCATTGCAGCTCCATTGACGAAGTTGACCCGGAAGAATGTACCTTTTGTTTGGACCGATCAGTGTGAAGGCAGTTTTCAGGAGTTGAAGAAAAGGTTAACCACAGCCCCAATCCTCACATTACCATCTGGCATTTTGAAGTCTCAACTCTCAACACAAGTAATGCAAGAGGAGCTATTTGTGTTAGAACTTGTTGATATTATTCATTTTGCTTATAAGCAATCACCAAAGAATAGTTCCTGCTTGTGAATGAAGTATCGTGATTTCACAACAATTCTGAAGTCTCAACACAAGTAACACAAGTAGTAGGAGCTGCTTCTGCTTGTATTAGATCTTGTTGATATCATTCATTTTGCTTATAAGTAATCACAAAATAATAGTACCCACTTGTAAATGCAGTACTGGGAATTCCGACAATTTGTTTACATTGCCTTAGCTCTTTCCCCCTCTAGTTATTTCCTCTTTCCAACCTTTTTCACTGTTCTTAGAGCATTTTGATTCACAGGTTGAGAAATAAGAATATCTTGCTTTACATAGGTTTTTGCTTTTCTGGTCATATCTTTATTGTTTGAACACCCAGTTCTGATATGGTTTCTGGGGGCTCATCTGACAATTCGCCATTTCTAATGTCCAAAGTTCCTGGCATGCTTGTGTTCAATTTATCCAGGTTGGTTTCAAATTCATTGGATTATATAAAATCACTCAAACCTCTCATATTTCAATGGAAAAGGTCCTTGAGTTCAGATTGTTATTCCAGAAATTAACAATTTAATTGGACTAGAGGGTAAATTCAAAATTCTAAGAAAAAAAGCATCTCGTGTCAGAAATTACTAGGACTAGAAAGTTATTCATAATCTGAGCACTAGTATTAATTTTGGCAGTAACCTTGGTTGCTTTTCTATCTTGAACATGTTCTGATGAAAATATTAGGAGTGGGTCTAATTGGAGATACTGGTGTACAAATTTTGTTTAAATCCTAATTAGTTGAAACTTGAGTGATAGGGGTGGGTTTAATTGGAGATGGTGATTTGGGATATAAGTTAGGATGGGTGGTGTGAACTGAATTTAAGATGGAAGATAACCAATCCTTTTTATTTTTTATTTTTTTGGGATTGCACTCGCTTTACCAAACGTGGGTATGAAGGAATCAGCTCTGATTCCTCTATGCTAGCCAAATGTGGAATGCTATGAATCCTCTCCCTCATAAATCCTTTTCGCAGAAAGTTTAAATCCATAGCACCAAGGATTCATCAGAAGAGAAGATTCCCCTCCTGTTACCAAACGTGCCCTAAAGCCCTTTTTCTTTTCTCTGCGCACAGAGCCCAAGGAGAAGAGACTTTTCTTTCCCTTCTATTCACACGTGGATTGGAAAGATTGAACTGGGCCTGAGTTTTGGGCGTGACTTGCAGTTTGGGCCCAATTTAAGTCTAGACCAGACCTAGCCCACTTAAAAAAAAAATTTCCAGCCATGCCTAGAAGAGGTGACAATCTCAGTCATTGGCTCATGGACAAGGAACATGATGAACAATTATTCAAACTGGGCCAAGATATGGACGAAGTAATGGATCGTCTACGCACAGTAGAGACTGCACTTATTGAATTGCAAAGTACACAGTTGGTAGCAAAGGAAGGGTCTTCCACTACCTCACAACTAGTCACACCCATCCAAACAGAAAGGCCTGAGCAACGTGAATCCATGCGTGACTTTGTATAGCGTCTCACGCTGAATGAGACACCCAGGGTCCCATGGTTGCACACTGCACTGATGATGTCACAAAGAAAGTTAAAATTGATGTGGCTGATTTCTCTAGAGATGTCAGCCTGAAAGTTTTTGTTGATTGGATTAATTCCTTGGAAGATTATTTTGCTTGGTATAACGTGAATGATGAGCAATGGATAGCCTTTACGAAGGTTAAACTTAAGGGTCCTGCTAGAATCCTATGGTATGGTGTTGAAAATAATGAACTTGCTTTGGGACAACCCATTACTAGATGGTTCAACATGAAAGAAAGGCTCAAGAGAAATTTACTTCCTTCTGATTACATTGACACATTACACCAAGGGCCTGTTTGGATGTACGGTGAATTGAAGTATGGTGAGGTGAAGCATCAAATCAAGAGAGAATAAAATAAAAAGGTGCTATGATGGTGTTTTGTTTTTAGTTGTTTGGTATGGAATCTTTTTGACTTTTTTATAGAAAAGTGGAGGTTTTTTTCTTTTTCTTTTTTTTTTTTTGTGGAGAAAAAAGGTTGCTCTTCTGACTTTTTTTGAAAAATTCGGAGGGAATTTTGAAAATGTGTACTTTTGATATGATCTCTTGTCATTTCTTGTCTGGATTCACTTTACTTCACTTTAACAAGTTAAGTGCCAAACACGCTCCAAGAGTATCTTACTCTCCAGCAAGGCAATCTATTTGTGGAAGAATATACAAACAAGTTTCTTGAATATATTGTTCGCTGTAATTTGAAAACAAATGATCGTCTCACTATCACTAGATTTCAGAATGGATTGCACAATGATATCAGACGGGAAGTTGCTATGTTTGATTACACCAAAGTTGGTGAGGTATTTTGTAAAGCCCGGAAAGCTCAGCATGAACTTCAGTTGCGGAGACGCAACACTTTTCAAGTCAGGGAGTCTTCCACTAGAAAAGGACTTGTACCTACTTTTAACCGTACTCAGACGCAAGGTTTTCATCGTCCTCCTCTTAAACCAGTCTAGCAAATACCGCAGAGGCCACAACAAGCCATTCAACAGAGATAAGCTTTGCCACAGCAAAATTAGCAGGTGCAGCAGAATCAGAATGATAACCGTGCCCATGGAAGAATAGATAAGAGAAATTGTTTGTCATGCCGCAAACAAAAGGGACATTATACAACTTGTGTCCACATAGAAATTTATATGCTAATAATGAGCCAGAAGATGATGAACAGTATGATGAGGAAATAGAAGCAAAGCCGTTCAACGCAGAGCCTCAATATGAAACCACAGAAGCTCAATTTCATGATACAGACGTTGATGACGGCACCCCCACTGTTTTTTCTTGACCGTCGTCTCCTAGTAGCTGATTCAATGGAAGAAAATGAAGACTGGAATCATGCATCCATTTTCCGATCACGAGTCAATTGCAAGGGTAAGTCCTGTTGTTAGAAAAGAGCAGCCACCAGGAACCCTAGATATTGTGTACGGATCTCTACAGAAATAACTATAGACGACTATGACTCTCTGATTTAATCTCGGTCTTACAGCAACCCAAAAATCTCAAGATCTTCTACTGTATTCCTCTTTGCTTGAACTCGTATCAGGGTGTGGGCCTCTTCCGCGAATTCTCTTTGCTCTCCAAAATAAGATTTCTCTTATTGTATTATTAACCTAGATAGCAATAGCACATATTTATAGGCTATAGTAGGGACCTTAAGAAGGAAATAAGGATAAGCTTCTTATGGAAGCATGAAACCCTAATTCGACCTAAATTAGAATCCTAGTTACATAAATTACAATTCAGTCTACTAAAGAATTATAATTGCACTCATGTCCTTACTCTCAAAATAATATTTCGAGCTTCTTGTTATTAAATGCTTATTAATCTCCCCACCTTAAGATTTCAAATATCCATCGATTAAATAATTACTGACATCTATATTTAATCGATATCTATATAATTCCTTGAGACCTTACACTTAACTTATTTGATATGTCGGACACAAAGTCTACCTGCAGGGTTTGAAATAATCAAAACTTAAAAGCTTCATCAAGGGGATATCATCAATCCCTATTGTGGGACATGAATTCCATCAATAAACTAATATGCACTATACACGTAGTGTAGTCATCCAATTTACTGAGATTCTTGACCCAAAAAAGATCTCACTCCTTTGTAAATCAAAATGCCAAACACTAGATGTATCTATTTATTATTTATGTCGGGATTAAGAGTGCAAGAACTCATAATAACCATTTGGATGTTAATCATCTTATATAGTCAGTATAAAGATAATAAAACCCAACAACGGTCCTATTCAATACACACAAAGAATACTAGAATAATTAGTCAAAACTATACCATTTCCCGCGGTCAAGACAAGCCTACTGAGACATCATGCTACAATCGTACTGATGGTGTGTCCAAATCCATATAGATTGTGAACAATAACTTATATGCTATAAGAACCGACAAATAAGTCTTCCGTGTATAAATAGAACTCTACACACCAAATTGTCTACTTTATAGAATAAAAGATACTCACATTCATAATAATTAACAATGCAACCATTTACCCATACAAAATCTCAGTTAGATGATAAGACAAAATATACTAAAAAGTGAATCAGTCAAAGACAAATACATAAAAGTATGTTTTTAGTATAAATTACCAATAATAACATGATCATTGATGGTGGCAGCGCGATAAATGTTATCTCTCAAGAATCATTCGAGAAACTCAAGCTACCAACCGAGAAGCATCCAAGACCTTATAAAGTTGCATGGGTCAACAATTACACCATTCCTGTCCGTAAGCAATGTGTAGTCACTTTTAGAGTTGGCAAGTACAAAGATACGTTGTGACGTCATTCCAGAACGTTACATTCTCTTTGGACGACAATGGCTACAGAAACTTAAGGTCATTATAGATCATGATCGCAATACTTATACTTTCAACTGGAAAGGAGACAAGATCAGATTGCTTCCATTGCCCGCTAAATCTTTCTCATCCATATCTGATACCGCCCCAGCAATTACTATCTTCACTATGCGAAAGTTTGAAGATGAAAGCAAAGAATAAGGCATCATGTATGCATTGATTGCTAGGCAAGTTCCAGAAAAAGCTCTTACTACATCTGTCCCATAAGAAGTAGAGCCACTTTTGAAGAAATTTGCTGATCTAGTTCCAGATGAGCTGCCTAACAAGCTACCTCCATTACGTGACATCCAGCATACCATTGATCTTGTCCCTGGCGCTTCCTTGCCAAATTTCCCTGCATACTGGATGAGTCCTATGGAGCATACAGAATTAAGAAAACAAGTTGATGATCTTTTACAAAAGGGATATATCAGGGAAAGCCTCAGTCCCTGTGCAGTATATGCACTTCTCACTCCAAAGAAAGACGAAAGTTGGCGTATGTGCGTGGACAGTCATGTAATCAATAAAATCACAGTAAAGTACCGCTTCCCAATCCCCAGATTAGATGATATGCTAGATTTGATGACTAGTGCATGTATTTTCTCTAAACTTGATCTGTGAAGTGGTTATCATCAAATCCATGTAAGGCAAGGTGATGAGTGGAAGATGGCATTTAAGATCAAATATGGTCTTTATGAATGGTTGGTTATGCCCTTCGGATTAACCAATGCACCCAGTACTTTCATGCGGGTGATGACACAGTTATTGCAGTCTTACATTGGAAAGTTTGTCGTCGTTTACTTCGATGATATAATTATCTATAGCAGGACAAAAGCAGAACATCTTCAACATCTGGAAACATTTTGCCAACTCCTTCACCAGGAACTTTTCTATATTAATCTTAAGAAGTGCACTTTTCTGAGTGATTTTATTATCTTCTTTGGATATGTTGTGTCGGCACAAGGAATTAAAATGGACCCTGAAAAGGTCAAAGCAATTCTAGATTGGCCCCTTCCTACTACACTCACTGAAGTTCAAAGCTTTCATGGTCTTGCAAACTTTTATAAGAGATTCATTCGAAATTTCAGCAGTATCATGGCGCTTATCACAGAATGCATGAAAAAAAGGTGAATTTTAGTGGACTAGTTCGGCCACTAAAGCCTTTGAAGAATAAAGCGTAAAATTACAGAGGCACTAGTTTTACAAATTCCAAATTTTGACAAGGTCTTCGAAATTGCTTGTGATGCATCAAATGTTAGAGGTGTTCTTATTCAAGAGAGACACCCGATTGCATTTTTCAGTGAGAAACTTTCTGATGCTAAGAAAAAGTACTTTTCTTATGATTTGGAATTTTATGCTGTGGTACAATCACTTCGTCATTGGAGACATTACTTGATTGGAAATGAGTTTGTTTTTTACTTAGATAATGATGCTTTGCGACATCTACATTCACAGCAGAAGATCAGTGCCAACTGTGCCAAGTGGAGCACATATAAATAGGAGTTCAGTTTCAGCATTCCCCATATGGCAGGAAAAGATAACTTGATAGCTGATGCATTCAGTCGATGAAAGCATTTGTTGACAACCATGTTTGTTAGTGTACTAGGTTTTAACCAACTCAAGCTAGAATATGCGGATGACCAAGACTTTGACTATGTCTATGCAGACCTGAGCTCGGGTGATCTTGGTAAGCATCCTCATTATAGCATTCATGATGATTTCTTGTTTAAAGGTACACTACTCTGCCTCCCTGCCACATCCATTCATGAATATGTTGTCCGAGAGTTGCATTCGGAAGGATGTAGTGGCCATTTGGGATGCGACAAAACTCTTGTTCTTGTTAACGAAAGATATTATTGGCCTCGAATGAAGACCACTATTATTCACATTTGCGAACGATGTAGGACATGCCAATTAGCCAAAGGTAACAAGAAGAACACTGGACTTTATCAGCCGTTACTTGTTCCTCATACTCCATGGGAAGACATTAGCATGAATTTTGTTTCTAGGTTTGCCAACGACTCAAAGAAAAGTTGATTCTATTTTTGTTGTTGTTGATTGCTTCTCAAAGATGGTACATTCTATTTCGTGTACTTCTATTAATGATGCCTACAAGGTTGCCAAGCTCTTTTTCAAAGAAGTTGTTCGTCTCCATGGCCTTCAAAAGACTATTGTTTTAGATCGAGACACCAAGTTCATTAGTTATTTTTAGAAGACTTTATGGATGCTGTCCAATACCAAGTTCAAATTCTCGACAGCTTACCACCCTCAAACTGATGGCCAAACAGAAGTGGGAAACAGAAGTCTTCAAAGTTGTTACGATGCCTTGTTCTTGATCACATCACAACTTGGGATCAAGCATTACCTATAGCTGAGCTTGCATACAATAACCTGGTCAATCGGTCTACTGGTACTTCTCCATTTAAAGCTGTGACAGGAGTTCGCCCACGACTACTTGTTGATCTTGTCCCTTTGCCGGTAGATGCCTGAATAAGTGTCGATGATAAAAGTGTCTTTCACCACATGCAACTATTGCACAATGAGGTCCGCCGCCATATCTCTGCCAGTAATGCCACTTATAAATAGCAAGCAGATAAGCATCGTCGCTTTATTGAATTTGCTGAAGGAGATATGGTCATGGTACGTATCCGTCTAGAACGTATGCCTCCAGAAGCTTATAAAAAGTTGCATCCACGGAATACTGGTCCATATAAGATTCTAAAAAAGATTGGCTCCAATGCTTATGTGTGTCAATTATACTTTCAACGTAGAGGATCTTACACTATACCTTGATCATGACAATGATGGTGAAACTGAAGAGCAGACTATTGCCCTTTCTTCGAATCTTCCACCTGTTTACGAGACTGTTGATGTGCTTGATAATCAGATTGTTTTCACTCGTCAAGGAGGTTTTTAAAAGTTCTATGTCCGCTGGAAGTATCGTCCTCTCTCCGATGCTACATGGATCACTACAACATATTTTCAACGCTTGAATCCAGATCTTTATGAGCGCTATTAGGTGATTAATTCGCCGGAGTCGAGTTCTTTCAAACCGGGAAGAGTTAATGCAACCCGACAGAAGATTAGGACCCGCAAGTCCTAATGGACCATCTGATGGGGTCCACATGATTTCTGATTCAATCAGAGATCCTTATCCTTATCTAGATTAGTAATATTATTTTGTTGCTTAATATGATTGCTTTCTAAATTCTATTTATAGTAGGAGTAAGTAATTTCTATTATTAGTATTCTGATTAGTTTAGAAATACTGTCTTCTATATATACAAAAGAACCTTCCTATTATTTCCCATGTTTATTCAATCAAATAAAGTTATCATGAGTTATTCTTCTAAAGTGTTATGGATTTGAGTGCTATTTTGTGTGGAATCCCTTTGTTGGATTCGATCAACCTCATCTGAGAGGCTGGTCTACTCGATCGAAGGTTCGAGGCTGCGCCAGTGGTCTAGGGCTTGGGATTTGCCAATTGTCTAAGACTTAAATATTATTTTGTTTAAACTTAAATATTTAATGAGAATAAATGCATACATTGCTTTGGTGATTTATACAGAAAATTATGATGTAATTAATGTTCAAATTCCGCAGGCTATTTATTTATTAGAGGTTTAAATACACAATCCTCACAGGGGACTTACGATCTTTGGGCATAATGGGCGAAAAAAATTCATTTGCCATAAATCTCGCACCCCGGATCTGGTTAGTCACTAATCGGGTTTGGGGGACGTGACACATTCACCGAAAAAAATTAGAACCAAAATAAAAAATGTAGAGAAAAGATGAATATTGAATAAAAAAGAGAAAAAAAATCGGATTAATTTCACCATTGAAATGATTTCAAGAGCATGGCGTAAACAAAAGCAATTAGCAAAAACTGTAATGACGTAGATGCTTGAAATTATATATAAATGAGAGCATACCATTCTGTTGTGTAAGATATAGCTCCCCATTCCTCTTTCATTTGCATTGCTGAAACAATTGTTTTTATTGTGTGATTAAAGGAGCAAAAACCACAAAAAGAATGCACAATTGAATAATCTCTATTCAAAATAATGGATTCACAATTGAAATCATCAAGCAGCACATTTCATCAAACTGCTCTAGGATCATAAAACATAAAAGGAAAAGACAATAATAATAATAAAAATAAACAAAAACTACCAAAAGAAATCTGCAAAAAATAACCCATCATTATCATTTTATAACCATATAAAAACAACCACATGTGCGATCATGAAGTTTCAAATCATCAAATAAGGTGCAAACACGTAGGGCTAAGATAAGAATTTTTCATAAAAAAAATAAAGTTTAATCCCCAAATAGGAGGGTCGTGATTTGGTTTACCATGAGATTTATACAATGGGTTGAGACCCCAACATGTTTAAGAAAACCTCCCTTGCTTTTGAGCTCCATCTTGGATCCACCAATTCTGTTGAAGAAAAAATAAAATAAAATGGAAAAAAAATCACAATACCATCTTTAATCAATGGGCCGCTAAGCCGCCTGGGCTAATTGAGGAGAGATCAAGCCTGTTTCTATACGTCGAATGAAATAATCAACTTGTACAGCGTAAAGACAGATAGATAGAACTGAACAAGCGTTGGGAGCTTGTTCATCTCGATCCTTTATTATCCTTCTATGAAAGGCCGGGATTATGCGAGGTATACCTGATCGAGTCAGCGATACAAAAACTTTTTAGGAGAAGAATAAATCCTCTGGCCGTCCACCTCAGAACACCATCAAATGGTGCGATGATGCTTTGCGGTATTGGGCCAGGAATAGCACTCCCGACGCTTGCTTAAGTGCTAGCATCGACTTAAACTTTTGGTGTTGAGTGATATGGCTCAAGGACCTCTGCATCGGACGCCTCAAAGTGTCATACCAGTCATTTCGGGACTATGTGCCGATCGCTTTATGCGAAGAGAGCTGCTGGTTTACTATATATAATTAACATAATATGACCATTGTTGAGCACATATATTGTAAGACCCTGACCCGAGTGACCTCTATTAGTGTTAATTAAGTCACGTGTTAGTGCTAAGTGTGGTGATTAGAATTTGACTAAGCTTGGATTAGAATAACTCTTGTTATAGCTTTGGGAGATTTAAGTGTTTTGTGTTTAGTGGGGGCCTTTTGGGGGTTCCCTTTTGATAGTCTTGACTTGTACTTGGAGGTTTACTCGAGATTCCCATGATCTTTATCTTAGTCCAGTTTTGATTATCCCGCTAATCCCTACAACTTTCATGTTGATCCCGTAACCCTTCCGGAACCCCGAAACCTGATTTTTCTAGCATTGAGGGCAACACAGTCTTTTTACACAAAAATCTGTACCCAAAACTCGATATTCCCGGAACCCGTGAAACATATACTTTTTGGAAACTAGATATTCCGGTGATCATTTCTTCCTTCTTCGTCGAACTCATCGAGGTCCCGAAAGTAGTGATTTCAGCCCAAAGAATTTGTTAGTGGTGGACCCCACACCCATTGGCTTTAAATAGAGAACCCATTCTCTTCATTTCTCTTTTCCAGCACAACACAAAGCTAGGGTTTCTCTTTTCCCTTTTTCTCCTTTCTTCTTGCTTCTCCACCACCAAAGCACCACCCACCTTGCTCAAATTGAAAGATGAAAGTCATCATCTCCTTCTCCTCTACTAGAGCTCTCCATTGATATAATCCTTGGAGAGAAACCTCCATTCTAAGGCCTTCTTTGAGCTAGCCTTGCCCATTTGGAGAACCTACAAGTAAGCTTCCTCCCTAATCTCTTAGATTTGTATTATTCTAGTATGTGGAAAGATCCATTTTCATTATTGAGAGTTATCTCTTCTTGTTCCTTATTTGACCCATTTTAGGGTTTGTATTTGGGGGTTTTTGTGTGTAGCTTGAATCTTGACTTGGAGGAGTATTAGAGCTTGATTTGACTCATCTTGGACCTAAGGCAAGTGGAATGAATTGATGTTTTGAGTTTGGAATGGTTTTCATGACAAGTGTGAATGATTTTGTATTGCCATTAATGTTTTGGTTTTACCTATATTCAATGTGAAATAAATGCTCTTGAAAAGGTTGGTTAGTTCATTTATTGTCTTAAAAATGTGGCTTTGAAACTCTTGTTTGGGACTTAAACGGATCATTGTAGTTGTGGTTATTCTCCTTCTATTGGGTTGGAATGTGGAGAGGAAGGAAGTTGATGGAACGCGCTCCGAGGCGCCGTGGGGCGGCTACCGGGGTCGGCGGAACGTGGGAGTCCGTCGGGTCCGGCCCTTTCGCGCCCTGGCGGGCCTGAAGCGTGCATCAACATTTTTTTGTGAGTGGGTGTGCCAGATTTTCTATTTTACTTGGAATTGCAAGTGGTAATCCGGAGATCAACCTTCGCAAGTAAAAAGGAAATCAACTTCTTTCAAGTTTTCCATTGCACAAATATTTAAGAAAAGAGACATTTTCTTGGTTTGCCGTGAAAGGCGATTTTGTTTGGCATTTATAGCCGATTTTGGCGTTTATAGCCGATTTACAATTCTCATCAATAATGAAAGACAAGAGTTGTGATTTTTGTCTCTTTAGAAAAATACAAACTACAATGAAAAGCAAGAAAAGGAAGATCTAACTTTTCAGGAGATTGTGGGGGACTCGTTCAGATTGACGGTCGCAAGCCATGTATGGGCTTCGCCATCATCCATGCAGATGAGAACAGAAGATGCTCTTGATTCGCTTGGCTTGGCTATAACCTCAGGTTTTTAGAGGACAAAGACCAAGAGAAGGTCCTATGTCCAATAAAAAGCTAAGTAGACGGGCTAAAAAGCCACGTCTAAGCCATTGGAGGCAACGGGAGAAGGCAAGGACCTTGGGGGGGGGGGGGGGGGGTGCCCCCCAAGGGACTTTTGTCACCTCGTAGTGGTGGCCGGTGCAGAACTCCAGCAGAGTTTTTCTCTCTTTTTCTTTCTCTGGATACGAGCTCTGGATTCTTTCCGATCGATCGATCTCGATTTTTTTTTATCCCAATTTCAATGGAATGCTCTCCTATTTATAGGCTTTTGGTAGCCATTTAGGAGAGTTTATGGGCTTTAATGGCTTTAATGGGAGGAGTTACAAGATTTATTTCTTGATTTTGTAACTCCTTTTTCCTTGAATCTGATTGGCCAATGGAAATTAAGGGCTTTTAATCACCTTAATTACCATAATGGGAGGAGTTTCATGGTTTAAATGCCATGAATCAATTGACTTGTAACTCCCAAATGCTTGCTTCTGATTGGGCCGTCCAAAGAAATGAATTAATGACTGCAATAAAGCTAGTCAATTAACCACATTAATTGGTCGCCGAGCAGTCGAAGAGTCGCGGGCCGTGCCGTGTCTTCTGGAATTCTTCTGGCGATGATCATCGATGGATCTTCATGCTGATCGACATCGGATGAACATGTAACTTCAGACATTGATAGCTAAGAGCGGGCCGGTGACATCTGTCTTGTCGATTTCTTGATCGGTCGGACAGAAAGAGCACTTTTTTTGGTCGACCGGTTGGCGATCTTGGAGCGATCAATGATGATTTTGTGCTTTTGGAGGTTGACCCGTGATTTTGACGGATGTCGGAGGATATGAGTCAATTTCAAGCACTAAAAATCACATTTTCAGGAAACCACAGGGGCCAAAGTGCGCGAAACGCGAAAAAAGACGAAAAAACGGGTCACCGGCGGAAAATCCGGTGACCCGGACTTCCATGGTCGCATAGGCCTGCGACCTTGGGGGAATTTTTCCCTTCGGAGCCCGTTTTGCGGTCGTTTTGAGGTCTTTTTCGTCGCCGTTTTCTTCTGTATTTTTCTTGACATTTCTTCTCATTTATTGGCTTGATTTCCCTGTAGAAAACCTGATGAGAATCTGTGAGAACTTGGTCCGGGCGGCACCCTTAACCACGGGGCGGAGCGTGTCAACCACGGGCTTCAAACGGTGAGTCTCCGTTAGCCCGCATCAGAAATATCCAAGTCCTGACCCTGGGCTTATAAGTCAAACCCCATATTAACTTAGCATGAGGCCTTTTAAAACCGTGCGGCCCTGGAAACCGTAAGAACTCCGTAGTTAAGCGTGCTCGGGCGGGAGCAGTACTAGGATGGGTGACCTTCTGGGAAGTCCCCGCGCGTGCACGTGGGCCAAAGCGGACAATTTCATGCTGAGTTGGGCGGGGCTGTGACAATTGGTATCAGAGCCGAGGACGGCTCTATTTCCGGTGGGGGAGAATGTGAGAACTTGGTCCGGGCGGCACCCTTAACCACGGGGCGGAGCGTGTCAACCACGGGCTTCAAACGGTGAGTCTCCGTTAGCCCGCATCAGAAATATCCAAGTCCTGACCCTGGGCTTATAAGTCAAACCCCATATTAACTTAGCATGAGGCCTTTTAAAACCGTGCGGCCCTGGAAACCGTAAGAACTCCGTAGTTAAGCGTGCTCGGGCGGGAGCAGTACTAGGATGGGTGACCTCCTGGGAAGTCCCCGCGCGTGCACGTGGGCCAAAGCGGACAATTTCATGCTGAGTTGGGCGGGGCTGTGACAGAATCCTTGCATTTTTAGAGTGCAAAGTTTCCAATTTTCCGGGAAAGCCGAAAAGACTTTGTCGCGTAGAGCTGCTGATTTTCCGCCAGAAGCTGAAACTTGGTCAAACGATGTCGGAATGACCTGAAATTTGAGGTGGAGCCTCTTGAGCAATAAATAAGACCAACCATAGGCTTTTGTTTGAGTTTTGAAGCCGTTTGGGGTCCCGTCGATGCTTCACTTGATTTTGCTGCGGGGAAAATGCCGAGCTTTGATATGTGGTCAAACGATGTCCGATTGACCTGAAATTTGACGGGGAGCCTATTGGAGTCATTTTGAGACGTTCCATGGGCTCCGTTTTGGATGTCATGGTCCCGGGTTGCTCCGCCGCCGGTAGGCTTGATTTTCTCTCGGAGCATCGAAACCTGGTCAAACGTTGTCAGAATGACCTGAAATTTGACGTGCAGCCTTTTGGAAGCATGTTGAAGCCACTCATGCACTTGGTTTGATGAGCGAAGGCTTCGGTGGTTCCCGCCGCCGAGAGGTTTGATTTTGCTGCTCGAGCATTGATGGAGGGTCAAACGTTGTCGGCTTGACTTGAAATTTGGCATGGAGCCCTTTTGAGACATGCTGGAGTCATCTGTAGGCTCTGATCGAAGTTTTGACGTCTCCGATGATGTCGCCGCCGAGAGCTCCCGTTTAGCTGTCGGAGAAGTGAAGTTAGGCCAAATGTTGTCGAAATGGCCCGAAACTTCATGTGTACTCTTCTCTTGGCTATCTTGAAGGATCTTGCAGTTTTTGTTTGATTCTGACAAGATTTGATTTTTTTGGAGAAATTGCATTGCCTATTTATGGCAGGTTGCGACTTCATGCAGCTTTCTTGATGTTGAAGAGGCAAAGTGACATTTTTGGTGTCAACAAATGCCCCCTCGAGGTATAGCGACGAGTTGCTTGACTTTTGTAGTCGATGTGCCTCGAAGAGATTTTTGAAGGAGAGCTTGAGTCTTGACCAAGAGTCTTTGAGCAATCTTTCCTTTCGTAGAGTAGCCTTTGAGTTTCCAGGGGAATTTTATGGTAATGAAAGGAATCAAATACCATCTCGAGGCAAAGTTTTGAAGATGACATCATGGATGTGGATTTGGGCTTTTGTTTTTGACCTTGTGACCTAACAAGCTGTATGTGGCAGGTTAGGGGGTCGGGTTTTGGTTTTGACCTTGTGACCCAACAAGCTGTATGTGGCAAGTTGGGGGATCATGATTTGGTTTTTGGTTTTGGTCTTGTGACCTAACAAGCTGTATGTGGCAAGTTAGGGGACCAGGATTTGGTTTTTGGTCACTCTTTGGGACTGTGTGGGTCCATTGGAGTGGTTTGGATTTTTTTTTGTGGAATGTCAATTTCAAGATTTCGGCTCAATTTGGTTTATGAGGCTGGATGGTTTGATTTTTGGAAGCTCATGGGGCTTGGAATTTTTTGTATGGTTCAATCAACGCAAAAGAGGCATGGAACCATTTTTGTATGCTCTTGGTAAGAGGGATTTTTTCTGACTAAAAGCCCTTTTTTTTTTTTTTTTTTTTTTTTTTTTTAGTGCCTAGGTGGTCAAACCTGGCTCATATGGGCTAACCCATGGGACCTTAAGCTTTTTAGGATGGCTTAGATCTCATGTGGGGTCATTTTTGTAAAGAATATCTAAAGATATCTCATTTGGATAGAGAATATCTAAAAATATCTTTATGGGAGAGAATCTCTCATATTCCCTTAATTTGGGAGAGAATATCTCAAGGTATCTTTCTTTTTGGGAAAGAATCTCCAATATCCTTTTTTTGTTGGAGATAATCTCTCATTGATTGATTTTGGGAGAAAATCTCTCAAAGACATCTTTCTTTTTGGGAAAGAATCTTTCTAATTCCTTCTCTTTTGGTAAGGTTACTAATTAGTAACACTTACCTTTCTTCTTTGTTTCCTTCTTTGATTTGCTCTCTCCTATAAAAGCAAAGGGAGGTAGGATCTCTTGCTCTTATTGCTTTCTTTTGCAACAATCTCAAGAGAGCTCCAAGACCAAGAGTTCTTCTTCTTCAAGGATCTTCAAGCTTTTTCCTTCTTCTTCTCCATCAATGGCTTCAAGTAAGTTTTCTCTCTTTTTCTTTCAAGAAAACTTTATGTAGAGAATAGGATGGTAAAAAAAGAAAGTTTCTCTTCTTTTTTTTTTCTTTTTTTTTCTTTCTATTCTTCTTCTCTTTTTTTTTTTTCTTTTCTTTTCCACGTGATTTCTGTTTTTTTTTTTTCACGTGTGTCTCTTTTCTTTTTTTTTTTTTTTTTTTTTTTTTTTTGTGGGCCGTACGGACAGATCCGTACGGATCTGGTCCGTACGGCCACGTGGCCTGATTTTTTTTTCTTCTTTTTTTTTTGTTTGAGAAAGTTTCTTTTTTTTTTTTGTTCTTTTCTTTCTCCTTTTTTTTTTTGAGAAAGTTTCTCTTTTTTTTTTTTTGGCTCATCATGATAATGCGTTTTTATGCAAATCTAGATGTTCATGCATGTACTTTTTGTAGATTGAGCATGATAGCATACCTGAAAATCTTTGCAAATTTGGGAATTTGGAGCTCGCAGCGATGTTGAGCCCTTCTTGATTTTGCGGAGATTTTGAGGTTTCGAAAGTTTGTAGTTTCGGAGCTCGCAGCGATGTTGAGCCCATCTTCAAAACTTTCTGTTTCTTTCGGGGTATTTCCCTTTTCTTCGGAATTGTCCCGGAACCATGCCAAAATTTCGCCAGATTTGCTTTTAGAGAAATTCTGTCATTTTGATGATGATCTTTTTTTTTTTTTTTTCGTTTCCAACCTTTGCAGGTGGTTCCTCCAGAACGAACAAGGGTAAAGAGCCTGCTACAAGCGTACCTCGTCGATCCGCGAGATCTTCTAATGTGGCCGTTCAGCAAGCCTGGGAGAAGGTCCAGTTTGTTGAGAAGAACTTGGAAGAGTGCGATTCCCTCAATCGCGATGAGATGAGACAGCGATTGATCGCTCTCAAGGATGAGGAGTTCTATAAGATCATGGTAAGCAGCCGTCCTTGGGTTATGGACGATCTGAGGGTTTTGCCCAAGCCTACCTTCTTCTTTGGAGATGCAGTCCTTGACGACTTGACATACCAAAGGAGATGTTTTCAGTTCTCTTACACAGCGGATGGTGAGGAGAGAACTATTTCTACCCGGTCGTCTTTTGATCGGACCATCTCGATCCTGAGCCTTTCTCCCACGTGCCCTAAGAGGGAAGATCCTCCGAGCTGGGTGAAGAGGACCAGTGTGATCAAGACCGGGGTTTTTGTTGGTGGACCCTCCGGATATGCGGAGAAGCCACCTGTCCATATGGACATGTTGATGCCAGCCAGTGGCTGCCAGGGCTCTGATTATCCGTCGGTCGATTTGAGACCGGTGGGCCTTGGCGTTTTCAGCGGTGACGGCAGTACTTGGGTGAAGCCTTTTCGACTTCGTGGCCGTTTCAATGTTGACTCCGATTGGAAGTCATGGACTGACCACACCTTGCTGATTGGGGGCGCCGTTTTGAAGGAAGCCGGGATTTTTGACGCGGTCCGCGCTTTTAGGGAGACCGTGACTTTTTCCGATGATGCCTTCATGGCTATGTTGGAGTCTTTCCTCCCTCAGACCAATACCTTCGTTGTCACGAACGGTGAGATTGGTTTTTCTCTGAAGGAGTTGAGTGCTATTACTGGATTGCCCATCCTTGGCAAACTCTACGAGGAGTTCATGCCGATTGACAGCGTCCTTGAGGAGCAATCAGAGGAGTTCAGGCTCCTATACTTTCAGCTCGTCGCCTTCTATGATTTTTTGAAGGAGGGCTCGAAAGTAAGATCCAGCAGTTGGAAGAGTTGTGGCTCTTCGTTCCCTAACTTCTTCGACGGTGGAGAACCTTCTGATAGCATGACCCGGGAAGACAGGAAGAAGACTTCGGCCATGCAGGAAGAGTTGAAGGGTTTCTTCGCGAGCACAGATGCCATTTGTTCTGACATTACACTGCGGAGAGATCTTGCTGTTTACCTCACTTTTTGGCTAGGTGAGGCTATTTTTGCTGGTGGAGATGGGACGCACATCAGGCCGCATTGTATTTTTCCGGCTTGTCAGATGGCGTTTGGAGAGCGGCTTGCTTTGGTGCCCGCTCTTTACTCCTACCTGTGTACCGAACTGCAGGCTGCTGCTTTCTTGGTTCGGCTTGGGCTCCCTATGAATAGGGTATTTTCAGCCCATATCTTTTATTCGTGGTTTGTATACCACTGTCCTGGCTTCCACCAGCTGGGTGCTGTACAGGATGATGATCCTCTGATGATTCGATTGGCTAAGGGAAAAGCCGTATCTGAATCACTTTTGTTTGCCCGCATGAGGATCCGACGGTTCAGGGACGTCGAGATGGGGCAGTCTTCAGTGAAGCTTTCTCCGGAGTTGCGGAAGAAGGCTTTTGATTTTGGTGCCTCCCGAGACTCTACCAGAGCAGGGTCGGGAAGGCATTACTCTTTGACCAATGCAGAGAAAGAGTGGCTTTTCAGCATACGAGTCGGCACGATGGTGTACCGTAGACATCTTTTCGTCGACATCCAGCCGTATGTACCTTCTCGCTTTGCGCTTCAGTTGGGCTTCTCTCAAGGCGTTGTTGGAGCGCCTTCGAGTATGGTGAAGCGTTTTGGAGGTTTGCAGGATGGCAGAAATGCATGGGCTTTCTATAGTGCTGAAGACACTACTGCCATGATTTCTTATCCTGAGCTGTCGACTTTCCGAACTGCCGGCTTCACGAAGTGGTTCGCGGAGAGCTTTTTGGCATATCGGGGGCTTTCCAAGAAGGAGCTTGATGTAAAGCTGTCTTCGGGGAAAGGTACTGGAAAGTCGGATGGCGTCCGGCGAGAGGAAGTTTGGGCCTTCCTTTCTGGAGAGAAGCACAAGATAGGCTTTCTCGGTGACCAGGGCGTCATTGGTTCTGAAGCTGTTCGGGAAGTACCTGATGAGGCTTTGGAGCAGCTAGAACAGGAGGAAGCTGAACTCGACGCTTGGATACAAGCGGCACAGAGACGAGCTTCCGTGGAGTCCACTGGCAAGAGCAGACCATCCAGTGAGGAGTCAAGTGAGAAACCTGACTCTGATAGTGGGGCGGGTTCTTCTAGGAAGCGAACCCGTAGAGGTAGGAAGAGGAGGAGGAGTCAGCGTCACACGGGGCGGGACGAAGACTCTCCTAATGTGGAAGTCCCTCTCACTGTCAATGAGGAGGTGCCAGGGGAAGCTGACGAACCTCCGGAGAAGAGGATTCGGGAAGAAGAGACCATCGGTGAAGGTATGATTCTTCCTTTTCCTTTTTCTGCTTCTTTCATGGGGCTTTCCATGTTCTGATTTGTTTTCTCACCCTGCTGCTGCTTTTTTTTTAGCAGAGGATGAAGACTTGCCGATGCCTGAGGTTCCGACCGATGAGGCGGTGATGGAGCCGGTTACGGCATCTGAAGAAGAACCGAGGGACTCTGGAATGATTCCAGAATCTCCAATTGGTATAACTTCTTTCGCTTTCTCTTTTTTTTTTTTTTTTTTTGCCTGCGACTTGATTTGCTAACATTTTTCTTGTCAGCTGACTTGCCACAGGATTCCGATGACTTTGAACCATCGATGGACGCAAATGTTGATGATGCTTCTGATGAGTTCATGGAGGAAGAGAGTGTTCCGCCAGTCGTCGAGGAAGGTACTTTGTAGTGATGACCTTAATGAATTTTTTTTTTTAACAGGATCATATTCATACCTTTTTGTGTTTCATTTGCAGGTTTTGAAGTGACAGAAGAGAGTCCATCGCTTTCTTCAGAACCAGAGCAAGGGATGCCAGAGGTCGATCCGGAGGTAGAGACCAGTTCTGACATGATTGAGGAGATGCCTCGTGTTGAGATTCCCTCTCCAGTGGCTCCAAGTGGAAAGAGTTCTTTTGTTACTCTTCCAATGGGACATGACATGAGCAGCCGATCAGCGGAGAAGGGTGAATCTTCATCCAGTTCGTCTCTTCAATTTGCGAAGAAGGTGCTGGCTCGGGTTTTGAGTTCTTGGGTCAAGACTCTCCTTTCTGGACACTTGGAGGCAGGATTTGGCATGATCCCACATGTACAGGAGATTCTGACCGACACCGAAGAGGTTGGTCTGGATGTCACAGGTGCCAGGGCGATCGTTGATAGGATCATTGCACTGGGTGACAAGTGGTTTGAGACCATGGGTTTCCCTGATGACCAATTCTTCAAGGAGATGTTCTTGGACCCTGCTGATAAGGCTAAGTCTGACCTGAATGAGGCTACACAAAGCAAGAAGCAGCTAGTTCGGGAGAAGAACAAGGAAGAGCTAGCCATCATCGGATTGAGGCATGACCTTAACGTCCTTGATAGGGAAGTTGAGGAGGCCAGGAAACGTCTTGAGCATTTGAAGGCACAAGTCGATGCGAAGTGGGCTGCTATAACAGAGGCTTGTGACAGGGAGAGTACTCTGATTCGCAGGGTTGCAGATGCCGGTCAAGTTATCGAGAGGAGGACTCTAGAAAGCGAACGATGGCAAACTGCTGGGGAAGAGCTTCCTGGTGTAAAAGAAGGGTTACGGCATTCGCCAGCATCTCATGGCAAGTTCCTGAAGAATCGTACCTTGGAAACTCTGACGGCTGATGCCAAAAGTTTGCTTGAGGAGCTGAAGCTTTGGCTGGAGACCATTTTTGGCTAAGCTCCTGATTTTTTGTAGCAGAAACTATTCTTCTTTTTTTTTTTTTTGGTACCACATGTATATTTTTGGTACTCTTTTTTTTTTTGTAGTGCTTGTGAACACTTTCTTTTTTTTTTTTTTTTTGCTTTGGTACCACATGTATTTTTTTGGTACCTTTTTTTTTTGTTTTGTTTTCCCTACGCTCACTCAAATCTTTTTGTGATGAAAGCAATTGCTAAATGGGATTTGATCAAAAGCTTTGTCATTTTGTGAAAATCTTTTGTCAAATAATTGTTTTGGCATGGGAGCCTGATTTTGGTTGTGGCGTGAAAGCCGATTTTGAGATGGCATGGAAGCCGAAATTTTATGGCGTAAAAGCCAAAATTTGGGTTGGCATGGAAGCCGAAATTTTGTGGCATTTACAGCCAGTTTGGTGGCATTGATAGCCAATTGGTGGCATTTATAGCCGGTTTGGTGGCATTGATAGCCAATTTGTGGCATTTATAGCCGGTTTGGTGGCATTGATAGCCAATTTGTGGCATTTATAGCCGGTTTGGTGGCATTGATAGCCAATTTGTGGCATTTATAGCCGAGTTTTTTGAAAACCAAGTTTTGTTTTATTGGCATGAAAGCCGATTTTGGCGTTTATAGCCGGAAATTTTTGTTTTGGCATTTATAGCCGGATTTTGGCATTTATAGCCGAGTTTTGGTTTTCAAAATGCAGGTATCGACTAAATGTCGCCTCCCCGCTGAATGGTCTTGCAAGTATTGATGGAATGTCGCTTCCTTGCTCATTCGGTTTTGCGAGTATTGATGGAATGTCACTTCCTCGCGGGTTAGGTTTTGCAAGTATCGATGGAATGTCGCTTCCTCGCGAATTGGGGTGCAAATATCGACTAAGCGTCGCTTCCCTGCTTTTCCCAAGACTTTTGGTTTTGCGGGTACTGACTTGATGTCGTTTCTCCGCGATTTTTGAAATTTGAGGTTTTCTCGAACCATTTGTAATTTTGGGTTGTGGATAGCAACTGGTATGTTGCATCTCCACGATTTTTGAAATTGGGTTGTGGATATCAACTGGTTTGTTGCTTCTCCACGATTTTTGAAATTGGGTTGTGGATATCAACTGGTTTGTTGCTTCTCCACGGTTTTTGCATTTTGCAAGTATCGACGAAATGTCGCTTCCCTGCGATTTTGGGTGCAAGTATCGATGGAATGTCGCATCCTTGCTTTTTTTTCAAAATTTTTGTTTTGCGGGTACTGACTTTGATGTCGTTTCCCCACGGTTTTTGAAAAACCATTTTTTTTTGTTTAAAGACACGAGGGTCGTAAATTTTGACCTAGAACCATTTGGCGGTAAAAGGTAAGGTGGACTAGGGTGGAAATCCCTGAATCCGGATTTTTGTTTCAAACCATGAATTTTGGTTCAAGGATCGAAAGTTTTGGTCAAGTCAGGGAGAGGCTCCTAAACTTGGATTTTTTTTTTTTGTTTTTGAACAATGAAACGATGAAAGTAAGCATTGTTTTTTAATCTCTAGAAATTTTGACATTTGATATGAAAATTCTAAAGAGAGTGGATTTGACGAGCGAGTACCTGAGAACAGGTTTTGGCCATACAGGCATTGCTCTTACCCAGTTGGGTAAGTCTTCAAGGGTAGTACCGCTTCAAGAACTTGCCGTTGATAGGCAGCATACATCTGTCGCCTTCCATGTTTAGGAGGGTATATGCGCCGTTGGAGAAGACCTTGTCGATGACGTAGGGTCCCTCCCATTTTGGTTCAAATTTGCCTTTGGATTCGTGTGCGAAGACCATTGGTCTTTTTACCGCAAGAACCAAGTCACCCTTTTTATAGGCGCGTTGCCTGACCTTTTTGTCAAAAGATCCTGCCATGCGTGCTTGGGAAAGTTCAATGCTTTGTCGAGCTTCGAGCCGTCTCTCGTCGAGATTGTCCAGCTCATGGAGTCGCAATTTGACATTGCTTTCTTGAGTCATGTCATTTTGTAGAGATACCCTCAGAGAAGGAATTTGTACCTCTAGGGGCACGACAGCTTCGCATCCATAGACCAAGGAGAATGGTGTGCTATGGGTTAGTCCTCGAACTGTGGTTCGATAGGCCCACAAAGCTTCAGACAGTTTATCGCTCCAGTCTCTTTTGTGACTAGAGACCATTTTCTTGAGGATTTTGCAGAGTGTCTTGTTGAAGGCTTCTGCTAATCCGTTTGCTGCCGGATTGTATGGAGTCGAAGGACAGCTTTGGATTTTGTATTTGTCGCAAAACCTGTAGAATCGATGATCCCGGAATTGTGGTCCGTTATCATGGACGAATCTCTTGGGTATGCCGAAACGACAAATGATGTTGGTGCGCAGGAACTGAAGAACTGATGAGGTCTTCATTTCGTTGAACGCAAATGCTTCTGACCACTTGGAGAAATAATCCGTAGCGGCGAAGATGAAGCGATGACCTTTGCTTGAAGGGGGAGAGATAGGACCTATGATGTCCATGCCCCATGCTTCAAAAGGCCATGAGATTGCTGTAGGATGCAGCCATTCTGGAGGCATGTGAATGTAGTCTCCATGAACTTGGCATTGTTGGCAGCGCTTAGCAAATTGCATTGCATCAGCAACCATGGTAGGCCAATAGTAACCTAACCTTTTTATCTGATCATAGAGCTTAGGACCTGCCTGATGGGCTCCACAAAGACCAGCATGAACTTCTTTGAGTGTTTTTTCGGCCTCTTGTTGTGACAAGCAGCGTAGAAGTACTCCGTTGAAGGATTTCCTGTAGAGGATTTTTGAAGGAATATCCAAATGAAAGTTTGGGGCTCGCCTTTGGATGCTTACCCGTTCTTTTGGATCTTCAGGTAGGATTCCGAACATAGTGTAATCAATGAACGGATCCCTCCAGTCGCCGATTGAAGTTTGAAGGATAGAGATCCGACTTCCAACCACTCGGTGGCATTCAGCAACTGCTTGGTGTGTGTTAAGAGGAGGGAGGATCCTTCTCTCACTCACTGTAATTTGCATGTTTTTTCCTTCCTGGATCGCCATTGATGCGGCAAGTCCAGCCAGGGCATCTGCACTGATGTTTTCACCTCTAGGAATGTGGGTGATGTTGCAGATGTCAAACTTTTGCAGAAGCGATTGTGCCTTGTTGTAATAAGGCAGCAGATCGGGCTTCCTGACTTCATATTTCTGATTCATCTGGTTGACGATCAGTTGAGAGTCTCCAAAGACTTCCAGCATGGTGATACCGGATTCAATGGCGAGTTCCAATCCTAGGATCAGAGCTTGGTATTCAGCTGCATTGTTTGTGCATGGTTCCAGTAGTGAGAAAGCGTGTGGAATCATGTATTTGTCAGGGCTAACAAAGAGGATGCCAAATCCTGAGATCAGCTTTCTTTTTTCATTTGTCCTGGTTGCACCGTCAAAGTACATGTCCCAGGAGGCATTTGGTGAGGAAGTCTCCACGTTGTAGACAGGTTCGTCTGGGAGATCATCTCTGAGTGGTGAATCTTTAGGCAATGGATGCTCTGCGAGAAAGTCTGCTAGAGCTTGGCCTTTGATTGCTTTTTGTGGTACATACCTAATATTAAATTGTGACAAGAGGATGGACCATTTTGCCAGTCGGGCATTGAGAGAACGTGCCTTTGTGACAAGGACCTTCAAGAGGTTGATCCTTGAGACGAGGTAGACTGTGTTGGAAAGCAAGTAGTGACGTAGCTTTTGTAAGGCAAACATCACTGCAAGGCATTCCTTTTCGACTGGGGAGTAGCGATGCTCTGCACCTACTAGCATGCGGCTGAGGTAGTATAGAGCAGCTTCTTTTCTTTCATCATTTTCTTGTGCAAGCAGAGCACCCAGAGAGTGATCAAGGGCTCTTGTGTACAAGATGAATGGTTTTCCAGTGGCAGGGGCAGCTAACACTGGAGGTTTGGTCAGGTATGACTTGATATCTTGAAATGCGGCTTCACAGTCGGCATCCCAGACAAAGTCTACACCCTTTTTCATCAATCGAGAGAATGGACGGCATTTCCCCGAAAGATTGGAGATGAACCGTCTGATGTAGGCCAATCTCCCTTGGAGCCCTTTTAATTCTCTCAAGGTTCTTGGAGAGGGCATTTCTAGAATAGCTTTGACTTTTATGGGGTCAAGTTCTATTCCAGCTTTCCGAACAAGGAGTCCGAGAAACTTACCCGACGAGACGCCGAAGAAGCATTTTAGAGGATTCATCCGCAGTTTGTGTTTGCGAAGTCGGAGGAAGACTTCCCGAAGATCTTTGAGATGGTCTTCTTTTCTTCTGCTTTTGACGGCGAGGTCATCAACGTAACATTCGATCGTCTTGTGCTGCATATCTTGGAATATTTTCATCATAGCCCTCTGATATGTGGCACCAGCATTTTTCAGACCAAATGGCATGACAGTGTAGCAATACACGCCAAATGGAGTCCGAAATGAAGTGTGTTTTTCATCCTCGGGATGCATCTTTATCTGATTGTAACCAGAGAAGCCATCCATGAATGTCATTCGCTCGAATCCGCAGGTATTGTCAATCATCACCTCCGGTATGGGGAGCGGGAATTCATCTTTAGGGCAAGTGCCATTCAAGTCTCTATAGTCAATACAGACTCTGATCTGCCCATTTTTCTTTGTCACGGGGACAATATTGGCCAACCACTCTGGATGTTGTTCCTCACGGATGAAGCCAACGCTTTTGAGTTTTTGAACTTCTTGTTCAATTTTATCCATCACATCTGGACGGAATCTTCTTTGGCCTTGTTTGACAGGCTTGATGTCTTCTTGAAGATTGAGTTTGTGGACTGCTACTTTGGGGTCTAAACCAGGCATTTCAGCATAGGACCATGCAAAGCAATCAACGAACTCACGAAGAAAAGCGATATACTCGGGTAACTCATCATCCTTTATATTCTTGCTTATGAATACAGGACGTGGGTTATCAGGTGTTCCCAAGTTTATCTTTTGAACAGAATCTTCTGTCGGAAGGTTCGAAGGTGGTTCCTCCACAATATTTTCGGAGGCTTCCAACTCAACGAAGCCTTCTGGGGTTTCGACTGCATTACCAGACCAAGGCTCTGTTCCTTTCCATGGATTTTCTTGATTGGTGATCTCCTCAAGGCTTGCTATGAGATAGTCCCAATCGCCTATTGAATCTGGTATTTCTTTTGGAGACGAGGGTTCTTCTGGGTCAGGATGCCACCCGTCTGTGTCATCGGGCGATTCCTCTTCATCATCAGAGAAATCGTACCAATTGGATGAGCTTCCTGGATCTTTGTCAGGTAACTCTTTAAAGAGATATCCAGGGAGATCGATGTCTTTATGGACTTGAGATGTTGAGGCTTGGTCGGTAAAACGACTTTTAAGCTTTTGTGTCAACTGTCTCAGAGGAGTGTCGGGATCATACTCTAACCCATGTGAAGACTTTTCTACATGACCGTAGAGTCTCCAATCTTCCAGCTGGCTTTTGGTCAAGGCGAGCTCCAATGGCGTGAGAATACCGCGTCTTTCTCCCAAACCGACTGGGTTTTGAGCGTCATAGCCCATTTTCTTCATAATTGCTTGTGCCACAGGACTATATAGAGATAGCTGAGGCATACCTTCATTTTGGAAAGGTTCCAGCATGGAGTTTGATGAAGAAGCGTCCGATCTATGGAAGAAGATCGGCTTTTGCTTTGGTGATGTTGTCGGAACAACAAAGGTAGCAGACGTAGGATCTTCTACGTCAGCAGGTGTCTCCATCGGAGTGAGAGCAGGCTGAACTTGCTGAGTGCCAGCTTGGCTTGACGATGCATCGTCTTCTGGCTCTGAGTCCGAGTCTGTGTCTTGCATGATAGACACGAGAGAGACAACAAATTTGCCCCCAGGCTTTTGTTTCGCCTTCTTCACTTTAGTCGTGATGACCAAAGGTTTTGAATTCTTGAGGGAGATAACGAAGGGAGATTGACTACTCTCTTCTAATTTGCCGGAGGGTTTGTTTTCTTCCGGTGATTTTTGAGGAGCCTTGCCTTTATCTTTCTGGAGATTTTCAGCAGGGGGTGTTATTTCCTCTTCTTCTTTTTCTCCTTCATACATCTGGGAGTCTGCGAAGTGGACTTCTTTACCTTTGAAGGGTTTTCTGTCCGCAAAGACACGATGTACCATGCCGTCGTCGCCGACGAACTTGATGCATTGATGTAGAGTTGAAGGGACAACACCGTTCTCGTGTATCCAAGGACGTCCGAGAAGGATGTTGTAGCATGAGGGGATTTTTATTGCATACACAGTGACCTCAGAGATAAGATCACCGATTTGCAATTTGAACCTGATTTTGCCGATAGGCCTTTGAGTCCTCCCATCGTATCCAAAGATAGATACAGATGTGTGGCTTAGCTTGCTGGGTGGGATGCCCAACTCTTCAAGAGCCGAAGTGGAGATAAGGTTGAGTGCAGAACCTGGGTCGATCTGAACTCTATGTATCGGCATTTCTTTGATGTACCCTGTGAAGTACAGGGGTCGGTTGTGCCTTGCTTCGCCAAGTAGGAGGTCTTCCTTAGTGAAGGCGATGGTTGCACTGGCTGCCTTTTGAACCGAGAGGCATTGGATGCATGATCCCTCGCTTTTCTCTTTTTCTCCTTTTAAGGAGGTTTCTGAGTTTTTGACCCGGTAGTCCATTTCAATTTGGAGGACTTGTGGGGCATGTTTGTCGACATCCTCATTCAGTTTTTGTAATTCTGAGATGAGATTATCACGAGTGCGTGGAGACATTCGTAATAAATCCAGGATGTGAAGACGTGCAGGTATGTGTTTGAAGTGCTCAACCAAGTCATACTTGAAAGCCTCCTTAGGGCCTGCATGTTCATCATTGTTGCCACTGGGGGCGCTTACAACATCTTTTCCCGAAGGATTTACATAAGTAAAGGAAGATTGGTCGTAATTTTTGTGGTAGTCCCGGCCCGAACGGGTGCCTCTACCAACTTCGAGAGCTTCTTGAGAAGGATCTTCGTTTGGAAGATTGTCTTCAGGATCAAGAGGCTGTCGTTTTTCATCTACTGGGGATGTATCTGCAGCAGAGTTGCCATCCTCAATGATTGTGTTGCACGGAGCATTTTCCGGGAGCAAGTCCTGAACAGCATCCAGCAGCTTTTCTTCTTCGTTGACCCATCCATCACCCCAAGTTGGGTTTTCTTCATGATGATGAGTCGGGAAGAATGTGTATTCTGAAGTTACAGTCTCAGGAGAAGAAACCTGAGAGGGTGCCATCTCTGTGAAAGTCACGTGAGACGAGGTAGCTCCAGAGGATACATTGCTAGGCGTCGTCGGAGTGTAGGTAATCTCATCAGACGACGCTTCAGAAGAGCTATAGTCCTGATATATTACATTACAGGAAGCTCTGATAGGAGATGTTGCCTGCTCGGAGTCAGACTCATCCTCGGATGTAAGAGGATCGTCAATCCAGCAATGTTCTCCATTTTCAGGAGTTAAGGGTGGATGTACCTGATTATCTTCAGGGACTTCAGGCTCTAGGTTGCGAGGAGGCTCGTTAACACGATCTTGCTCTTGTTCTAGAGCGAGACGCTGCAAGATCCTTGCATATTCTTCAAGATCAGGCATGGGAGCCAGATTCTCTTCTTCGTCTTCTCCGTGTGGCTCAACATAGTTGATTTCCACTGGAGCAATGACAGGTGCTGGGTTAACAGCATCTTCTTGTGCAGCCTCTTAGTCTTCTTCATCATCAGACCAGGATCCTTGTGGTTGCAAGGGGTTATACCAGATTACTGGCATAAGGTGAGTTTCAGGAACCCATTCTTCATCGGAGAGATATTCTCCTGTTTCAAGAGATTCCTCCCACTCATCGGTGTAGTTGGGCTCGAATCCATCGTCGGTGTCGGTGGACTCGTATCCATCAATGGAGAATCCAACTACCGAGTTGCAAGAGTATAATGCCCCCTGCATGGCTTCTTTTTTGAATTGAGGTGGCATGAAATCACTGAGAGTGAAGTTTCTTACCGCCTTTGAAGTCTCTGGAAGGGACGTTTTTGTTGCCCCGAGTGAAGTGGTAGAGGAGGCCTCTACCTTTTCATGGACTTCTTGTTTTGGCTGGGTCTTCTCTTGCCGTTTGAGCCTGAGGAGATGTTTCCTAGCCTGCCTTCGCTGTTGAGCTGTCGGCTTTGTTTTGACGATCTCCCAATTTTCATCTTCCAGGAGATCGGGATGTACCCATATGGGTTGTCCGTCTGATGTCGGGCAAGGAACCAACACTTCGGACGTTTGAATTCTTTTTATCACCTTGAAGGAAGTAGTGATCTTCTTCTTCGGTGATTTTGGTGTTTGTCCACGTGACACCATGTTGACGGAGGCGGGGCCATAATTTTTGTCAAAGGTGATGACTCCGTTTTTCCACATCTCGTTTATCTTCTCTCTCACAACAAAGCATTGATTGAGAGGATGCGAGACCATCTGGTGGTATGGACAGTACCGAGGATCATTGGTTTTGCCAACGTCTCCAGGTCTTTTGGGCTCTGGCAAAATGAGTTTGCCATTTGCTAGGAGAGCCTCAAAGATTTCTTCGACGTCTTCATCGAACGGATATTTCTTTTCTACTCGCTCTTTGAAGGCATCAGAGAGTTCAGGTCTCTTACCTGCAGCTCTATTTTCAGCTTTCTTTGGTTGCTGAGGAGCTGACTTGGTTTGCACATTAAGGACCTCTTTCTTCTTTGGTTTAGAGGTTGCAATGGCGGTTGGCTCTTTTCTTGATGACTTCTGACTGTTGAGGTCTTTAATCACCGTTTCAGCTTCCATAGAAGCTTCCAGGAGTTCTCCCAGGTTTTTTGATTTGTTGCCGATGATCATGGAGCGTATTCTTGCTCTCATATTGTTACGGCAGATGTCGACTAGCGACGCTTGTGGCAGTACATCTGAGCATTTGTACGCCATTGCTTTCCACTTGTGAATGAAGTCATAAGTTGACTCATTCTCTCCCTGTTTTAGGCTGCAGAGCTGAGCCATAGTAACAGGATGATCCTCACCTTGGAAGTGGGTCAGGAAGCGTGTCTCCAGCATAGCCCAGTTCTGAATGGAGTTCTCCGGCAGAGTAGAGTACCAATCGAAGGCTGTACCTTTTAGGGTACTTGCAAAAAGGCGAATCTTGAGTGCATCTTGATCCGCGATAGCTCCCGTCAAGATCTTGAAGTGGATTATGTGCTGTCTGGCTGATCCTTTCCCCGTATATGTTTGGAGAGTAGGATGTTTGAATTTTGTGGGGAATGGGACTGAGTCCATCCATAAGGGATATGGTGGCTTGATCCCATGCTCTTTGAGTATATCCTCTTCTTTTGTTTTGGCGAGGATACTGTCTACGTCCTTTTTGGTAAGGGCGCGTGACTCATTTTCTTCTCCATTTCCCTCGTTATTGCTATGATTCGGAGGAGGCTCATTGTTCACCTGATTTTGGACGACAAGGAGAAGGTTTTCCATCAGAGTTTCAATCCTCTGCTGGCCTTGTTCCAACTGCTGGATGCGTGTGAGCGCATCATCTCGAGGTGGATTCTGAGGTGGCGGCTCAGAACTTGTAGCCAAGACGTTCATCCCTCGGGATTTGAATGAAGAAATCGTCCTGGTGACCGAGCTGGGGCTCATTCTTTTTGATGAAGAGCTTGATGAAGGATTACTCTCCCGTCCTTGGCTTGAAGGGGCAGGAGATTCTTCGGGATGTCTTTGTGTCCTGGTGACGCTACGGGTCACCGGACGTCGGACATGGATTTTTGATGCTGACCTTTGGCGCCTTCTGGTTTTTCCAACCATATGGACGGCAGCAACTTGGTCGGGTCTTTCTTTTTCGACCCATTTGTGGGAGACTTGAAGTGTAGGAGGCTGGGTCCGTTGCTTCTCTAGTCTCTTCTGTCGATATGAAGCACGGCGGCGTGCTCGACGAGCGATTTGAGCTTCAGTCAGCACTGGCTGGGCTCTGACGATGAATGATGTGCTCCCTCGGGCGCAGCAGCCGAGCCTGTCTTCTTTGTAGCTAGGCAAGGACAGGATCCGGACCCGGTCCTTTGCCTGTTGCAGTGAAGCTTCAAACCTTTCGAGTTCGGCCCCTGTAGAGATGAAGGGTCGAACTGAAGGAGTGTAGGCCTTGGCAGGTGCTTGTAGAGGCCTGGTGATGCATGATCTGATTTTGGGCTTGTGGGAGCAAGCCGGTTCATGCTGGGTCGACTTGGGAGTCAAGTTGGAGATGGGTCTCTCCTCTTTCATGTAGGCAAGAGGGTAGAACTGGTTCTCCTTGAGTGGGGCCAGGTATGCTGGCTTGGTGGAAGTTTGAGACCTTCTTTGTTTTGGGGAAGGTCTTGGAGACCAAGTCTTAGGGTAGACCTGGTTGGTTGTTGGTCGAGGCTTCGCGGGGGTGCCGCGGGCTTCGGGCTTTTGGGCTTTCGCCTTTGGTGTCACGAGAGTGACACGTTGAGAGGCGATCTTCTGCTTTTTGGCAGGAGCAGCTTGTTCTTCGGGAAGTGGGAATGGTCCCAGTGTCCCGAAGACGATGGTCCGGGGAGTCGAGGTCGACCCGGAGTTCAGAGAGTTGCCGAGGGAGTTGACGCTTCGGCAGCTGGCAGGGCGCTTGTAAGTGCGCTCGGTTTGCTTCTGTTGAAGCATGAGTTGGTGCTTGTTCTCATCGAAGATAATGGTTAAGGCTGCCATTGTTAGTTTCGAAAAAGTTCTGAAACAAGACCACATCCATTAGTAATCACAAGAATATAATGATCATAAATGGGAATTTCTATGGTTGTCTTTTCAAATCGCTCAAGGGATATGACCCAAGCGACATGAAGAAGGCAAAAAGCCATAGATGGTACAATTGTTCTGACAGCAAGTATGGTGAGCCCAGAATGAGCGTTCCAGTGACTGCTAGAAGCAATTGTAAACCTAAATTCGACTTATCGAGAAGCAGGGCTTACTCGAGATAAGAAGAATATAAGGTAGGAGTTACAAATGTGCCGGTCACAGATACAGTAGACCCTGAAAGGGCGTACCAGTATTGCTAGGCACAAATGTTGGAGATCGCATCCATGAGATGGGATTCTTTGTTTTGAAATGTCAGAAATGGATTCGTCAAAGAGAGCAGGTGGCATTCCGATTCAAATACTGGCTCAACGATTTCCGCGAGCGCCAGTACTCAGAAGGGAAGAGACCACAATTTCTCGAATTTGAATCCAAAAGTGACGAGTTTTTTTTTTTTTGAAATGTCAAGATTGGTTCCATCAAGGAGAGCAAATGGTATTCTGATCTGAACACGGTCTCGGCGATTTCCGCGAGCGCCAGTGCTCAGAAAAGAAGAAACCAAAATTTCTCAGATCTGAAATCAAAAGTGACGAGTTTTTAGAGATTTTTTTTTTTGAAATGATTTTTTTTATTTTATTTTTTTTATTTTTTTTATTTTTTTTTTAAAAAAATATTATTTATTTATTTTTTTTATTTTATTTTTTTTTTGAAAATTTTTGTTTTTTTTTTTTTAAGATTTTTTTGAAAATATTTTTTTTTTATTTTTTTTTTATTTTGATTTTAATTTTTTTAAGATTTAAAGACGAGAGAGTACACATAGGCCTCCTAACCCGGTCTTATGAAACCTCAATTGATAGAATTGCCCCCAGGTAAAGGTAGGATTACTTAATGAACCCGTTTGGAGGACCCTTGCCTAGAACAGTCAAGCTGTCTCCACACTCTGGACAAGGCTTTTCTTGAATCAATCGTGATCAAAGAACGCAATTGGTTTAACCTTAGTGGTCTATGTCCTTCTTTATAAAAAATCCCAAATAGACTCATCGAAGAGAAACGATGGCCCAAAACCTTAGTCGAACGGGCTCAACATTTCTGCAAGCACCAAAGAACGATAGGATAGGATCAAAGCTTCTCAATTTTGAATCAGAACTAAGAAAACTGATTTTTTGATTTTTTTTTGAAATCTCTAATGAACTCATCGAAGAGAAACGATGGTCCAAAACCTTAGTCGAACGGGCTCAACATTTCTGCAAGCACCAAAGAACGATAGGATAGGATCAAAGTTTCTCAATTTTGAATTCAAACTAAGAAAACTGATTTTTTTTTTTTTTTTTTTGAAATCTCTAATGAACTCATCGAAGAGAAACGATGGTCCAAAACCTTAGTCGAACGGGCTCAACATTTCTGCAAGCACCAAAGAACGATAGGATAGGATCAAAGTTTCTCAATTTTGAATTCAAACTAAGAAAACCAATTTTTTTTTTTAAAAAAGAGAAAGAATGGAAACAAACTTAAAGAAGTAGAAATTTCCAAAAAATCCCATCTCATTTTTTTGGGTGCAAAATCCAACATAGGCCACCAGCTAGAAAGTAGCCAAGGAATCTGGAGAAGAAGTATAAGCATAGAGCAAAAATATGGTATGCAAATATTTCATTTCCAAGCACCGTGTTCTCAAATGAACGAGTCCCACCGGGTGTGCCAGCTTGATGGAACGCGCTCCGAGGCGCCGTGGGGCGGCTACCGGGGTCGGCGGAACGTGGGAGTCCGTCGGGTCCGGCCCTTTCGCGCCCTGGCGGGCCTGAAGCGTGCATCAACATTTTTTTGTGGGTGAGTGTGCCAGATTTTCTATTTTACTTGGAATTGCAAGTGGTAATCCGGAGATCAACCTTCGCAAGTAAAAAGGAAATCAACTTCTTTCAAGTTTTCCATTGCACAAATATTTAAGAAAAGAGACATTTTCTTGGTTTGCCGTGAAAGGCGATTTTGTTTGGCATTTATAGCCGATTTTGGCGTTTATAGCCGATTTACAATTCTCATCAATAATGAAAGACAAGAGTTGTGATTTTTGTCTCTTTAGAAAAATACAAACTACAATGAAAAGCAAGAAAAGGAAGATCTAACTTTTCAGGAGATTGTGGGGGACTCGTTCAGATTGACGGTCGCAAGCCATGTATGGGCTTCGCCATCATCCATGCAGATGAGAACAGAAGATGCTCTTGATTCGCTTGGCTTGGCTATAACCTCAGGTTTTTAGAGGACAAAGACTAAGAGAAGGTCCTATGTCCAATAAAAAGTTAAGAAGACGGGCTGAAAAGCCACGTCTAAGCCATTGGAGGCAACGGGAGAAGGCAAGGACCTTGGGGGGGGGGGGTGCCCCCCAAGGGACTTTTGTCACCTTGTAGTGGTGGCCGGTGCAGAACTCCAGCAGAGTTTTTCTCTCTTTTTCTTTCTCTGGATACGAGCTCTGGATTCTTTCCGATCGATCGATCTCGATTTTTTTTTTGATCCCGATTTCAATGGAATGCTCTCCTATTTATAGGCTTTTGGTAGCCATTTAGGAGAGTTTATGGGCTTTAATGGCTTTAATGGGAGGAGTTACAAGATTTATTTCTTGATTTTGTAACTCCTTTTTCCTTGAATCTGATTGGCCGATGGAAATTAAGGGCTTTTAATCACCTTAATTACCATAATGGGAGGAGTTTCATGGTTTAAATGCCATGAATCAATTGACTTGTAACTCCCAAATGCTTGCTTCTGATTGGGCCGTCCAAAGAAATGAATTAATGACTGCAATAAAGCTAGTCAATTAACCACATTAATTGGTCGTCGAGCAGTCGAAGAGTCGCGGGCCGTGCCGTGTCTTCTGGAATTCTTCTGGCGATGATCATCGATGGATCTTCATGCTGATCGACATCGGATGAACATGTAACTTCAGACATTGATAGCTAAGAGCGGGCCGGTGACATCTGTCTTGTCGATTTCTTGATCGGTCGGACAGAAAGAGCACTTTTTTTGGTCAACCGGTTGGCGATCTTGGAGCGATCAATGATGATTTTGTGCTTTTGGAGGTTGACCCGTGATTTTGACGGATGTCGGAGGATATGAGTCAATTTCAAGCACTAAAAATCACATTTTCAGGAAACCACAGGGGCCAAAGTGCGCGAAACGCGAAAAAAGACGGAAAAACGGGTCACCGGCGGAAAATCCGGTGACCCGGACTTCCATGGTCGCCGGCGACCATGGGCCGGCGACCATGGGCCATGGTCGCAGGGGCCTGCGACCTTGGGGGAATTTTTCCCTTCGGAGCCCGTTTTGCGGTCGTTTTGAGGTCTTTTTCGTCGCCGTTTTCTTCTGTATTTTTCTTGACATTTCTTCTCATTTATTGGCTTGATTTCCCTGTAGAAAACCTGATGAGAATCCTTGCATTTTTAGAGTGCAAAGTTTCCAATTTTCCGGGAAAGCTGAAGACTTTGTCGCGTAGAGCTGCTGATTTTCCGCCAGAAGCTGAAACTTGGTCAAACGATGTCGGAATGACCTGAAATTTGAGGTGGAGCCTCCTGAACAATAAATAAGACCAACTATAGGCTTTTGTTTGAGTTTTGAAGCCGTTTGGGGTCCCGTCGATGCTTCACTTGATTTTGCTGCGGGGAAAATGCCGAGCTTTGATATGTGGTCAAACGATGTCCGATTGACCTGAAATTTGACGGGGAGCCTATTGGAGTCATTTTGAGACGTTCCATGGGCTCCGTTTTGGATGTCATGGTCCTGGGTTGCTCCGCCGCCAGCAGGCTTGATTTTCTCTCGGAGCATCGAAACCTGGTCAAACGTTGTCAGAATGACCTGAAATTTGACGTGCAGCCTTTTGGAAGCATGTTGAAGCCACTCATGCACTTGGTTTGATGAGCGAAGGCTTCGGTGGTTCCCGCCGCCAAGAGGTTTGATTTTGCTGCTCGAGCATTGATGGAGGGTCAAACGTTGTCGGTTTGACTTGAAATTTGGCATGGAGCCCTTTTGAGACATGCTGGAGTCATCTGTAGGCTCTGATCGAAGTTTTGACGTCTCCGATGATGTCGCCGCCGAGAGCTCCCGTTTAGCTGTCGGAGAAGTGAAGTTAGGCCAAATGTTGTCGAAATGGCCCGAAACTTCATGTGTACTCTTCTCTTGGCTATCTTGAAGGATCTTGCAGTTTTTGTTTGATTCTGACAAGATTTGATTTTTTTGGAGAAATTGCATTGCCTATTTATGGCAGGTTGCGACTTCATGCAGCTTTCTTGATGTTGAAGAGGCAAAGTGACATTTTTGGTGTCAACAGAAGTGATTAGAGAATGGCTTGTAGAAGCTTTGATATGGGAGAAGTGTTGAAGGTTGAATTGGAGGAGCTTTTTAGCTCATGTTGTTGTAGGAAAGTGAATGGAGAATGAGAGAAATTGATTTGGAGAAGGGAAGACCTGAATCTAAACCCAGTGAGGAATTCCCGTGACTGGCGGTCAGCCAGCGGCTAGCCGTCTGGTGACTGACGGCTAACCGAAGCAATTTCGGTTACTTTTCCAGAGAGCTTCAATCTTGCGGTCAGCTCCGCTGTCAGCTAGCGGCTAACCGCCAGCCAATCGAATTGAAGCGGTCACAATTCCAGAGAGCTGCAATCCCACGGTCAGCCAACGGTTAACCGCCGGATCCAGTGATGACTAACTGCCATCTGACCGCTAGGTAACCGAATTTCCCCTGAATTCTATGAACAGAGAGGGGTTAAAGGGAGCTTCCATCCCATTGCTTGTGAACCTTTCAAAGAGCAATGGGCACCGCTCACCTGAGAATGTGTTCGAAGCAGAGATGAAATGTTTGTTGGGAGCCTGTTCGAGAGAGAAACCACATCACAGATATTCGTTTAAGCATTGAGGCTAATAGAGTGTATAAGGAACCCGGCATGTCTTCCAAATTCAAAGAGTACCAAGTCTTCTTTACTATACAGACATACGGGATCCCTATTACCTTGAATGAGTTTTAAACCCCGATACGGTTCCGATATTTCTAAAGTTTGTTTCACCTTTTATTCCCGAAATTTATGAGTTATGATTTATCAATCCCGAATACCTTGATAGTGTACTTGAATTGTTTTACTAGCCTTGACATGCATGCCCGACATGATGTGATAGTTGTGCCCATGAGCACCTCCGTCTTGCCGCCTATAGCCTTGCACTGGATTTGTTTTACACATGTCTTGATTTATGTGATTTAACCTATGAGTCGGCGTCACTAAGCTTGGATGACCTTGTCGGTCTGATCTACCGACTTGGAGATCCCCTCCCGTCCCGCCAGCTGCAGTTTGGATCCCGATGCCCGGTTTATTAACCGTGGTCCCGTCCCGATACCTAGTTCGCTTCCATAGTCCCCGATGTTGGGTTCGCTACCGTGATTCCCGATACTCGGTTTGCTACCGTGGTCCCGTCCCGTATTATTATATATGAATATGTAAATTTTTTTGTACCTCCTCACTCCGGTGACCGAGGTCAACGCCTGACACTCTCGTCACTTCGGTGATAGAGGATTTAGCTTCTTGTGGATGCCATCTTGTTTGTTTTCCGATTTCCTTGGTTACCTTATATGTTTTATTACGGCATATGTGTTTTCAATTAAATGATTCATTTACTTCTTGAAAGTCATTGTTTAAACAGGTTTATATGTTTTCCAAGGTAAAGGCTTTTATTATCGAATGTTCATATCTTTTCACCCACCTGCCAGACCGTCGTGTCTGACCCTTTGCTTTGGTACTCAGGTCCCGTTGTCGGTTATCCCGAGGAGGAGCCAGAGGAGGCGGTCGGAGAACCGCAGCAGCTAGTTGAGTGGCGTGCCGACAATGTTATCTAAACATCCGGTTGCTGAGATTCGAACATTTTGGGGGTGTTATTAATTGTTATTTTCGGTGGATATTGTTTTGTCTATATTGGCTTTTGTTGGCCTCTATTTTTGGGAATTGTAATTAAATGATATATACTCAAACTTTAATAGTATTTTTGGGACATGCTATAGAACATTGCTCATTCTGATACTTATTATCTTAAATGTAATCAGCCTTGTTATTTTGGAAATGAATTACATGCTTGATTTGCTACACGCTTCCGCAATTTAACAAAGTATTCATGTGAATGTGAAATCCTCACCGCGGACACCTGTGGGAAATCACGTGCATGGGAGATGTGCGTTCTTAATTAACCCGTGTACGTTTTGGCATCAAACATACCTATAATCTTTTTATGTCACTTACTTCACAAACAGTCCCGATTCCCGGATTGGGCCCTAAACCCGGTTCAGGGTCGCGACATATATGCGAAAATTGTAATTTAAATATTCATGCATTAAAAAATGTATAGATTTTAAAAAGAAAAAAAAGTAGAGAGTGGCGTATAAAGGAAAGAAGAGAAGTGGAGTACAAAGGAGATTGTAGAGTTTGGACAGAAATAGAGTTTTTGTAGAAAAAAATGGAACTTTGAAAAGTGGACAGTGGATGTAAGTGGTTTCGATAATGAAATAAAGCACGCGGTTGCATGAGATAAGTAGGGGAGAAGATTTGAAAAAAAAAACCTTGTGGTCAAAATCCAAACTGATAGTCAAAATTAAAGCTAAAACCCTCCTCTTTAATATAGTATAATGGAAATATTCTAATGCTTAAAAGAAAATGGGGGGCACCTTATAATTAATCAAAGAGTCTGGATCCTCAATTGAAGCAATTACACGGCCCGAAATTCGATGGACTTCGAAATCCAGGGGCGTGACAAGTTAGATATGGCTTGATCACTCTTAGGCAGTGATATAAGGGTTGTTTCTTGACTCCATGTGACATATGAGAATTCTATTATCATTCTATCTCAAGCTCCCTAATTTGAGTAGTGGTGTTTTCAACTTAATTAAATGGTTCCATGGGTTCTTCTAATTTTCAACTCTTTGACATGTACAAATTAATTTCAAGTTGGTTCCCCATTGTGACAAACCTGTTGAGTATTACATATATATATATATATATATATATAAATTTGAAACTTTCCTTTTTGAGGATTGTTGAATCATAGATATTGGGTGACTTGAGTTGTTTCTTTATTCAATTCGTTAGTGAGGTATTATCACACAAGAAAAAGTCAAACACGGCCAAGACGTCTAGACCATGGTCGAGGGTAAATGGACATGAAACGTAGAGTTCCATGTGCATTAAAAATCTAGACTGCAGCTAGACATGTGAATAAAATTGGGTTTAAATGGTCACTTAGAAATGGGGTGTTATAAGTGAGTGCCACTGGCACCAAAAGGTGAAACTTTTCTAGCGGTGATGAGCCACTAGGTGAGATCTTTTCTAGCGTGTAAATCACTAGGAGTGGGCTCTCAAGTAAGCCAGCTACTAGGTATGGCTATGTGATGTGCCTAAAAGTTGAAAAGCAGAATTAACCATTCAAGTTATGTACGTCATGAACAGGTTCTGTTTAATTCTTTTTTATATTGATTCATAGTCATCTAATCATTGATACCTGACTTTTACTTCTATCATTGGAGCCTTTACACTTCATCTTTCATTAATTCCTTATCTATCGTAATGGTGTAGATTAGCTTCCTACTAAGTCGGTTCATGATGTAGCAGACGACGCTACAGAGGAATAGAAAGACGGATGGCTTGGGATTAGAGTTGGTTATTTGAGGCGTTGAATTTGAATTAGACATTTTAATTTCTTTTGATTTGTTGAAGTTTCAGACTAATAAGAAGTTTTTAAGGACTCTGTTGATTTTAGACTTTGATGATTTGACAATAATTTCAGATTTGTGAATGTTTGTTATTCTTATTTTTAGAAAAGAAGAAAAAATCCTGCTATGCTTTTTTTGACAGATGTTAAGGGAATTAAGTTCACGCCTCCAAAATTTAGAACTTCAAGTCTTGGGGCATGACATTATGCCCTTATTAGGACAAAAATACCCTTGTCACTATCTAAAGTTTTTAGAGAATAGAGAAAGTTGAGGAGGGGTAAGAGTGCATAAGATAAAATGCCTAAATTCATTCCTACTTTTTCTCTTCTTAATGGAAAAATGAGAGGAAAAGTTGAGCCCCCTCAACCCAATGTAAAAAAACGGATATCACAGATTTCTCACATGTTTAAACAAGCTGCACTTGTGCCGATCAAAATGCACGGTTAAGATACAACATTGGCCAAATTCCATCATGTCAAAAGTTATCTTAACACTCATTTCTTTGCTTTAACCCAACTATATCCAGAAGGTTTTATCAATCCTCTATTTTCCATCAGTTTCCTCACTCTTTTGGCATCATCCCACTTTCCAGCTCTCGCAAATATGTTTGAAAGCGTCACATAATTTCCAGGGTTTCCTGGTTCTATGCGAAACAGATTTTCTGCGGCAAGTCTTCCGAAATTAATGTTTTGGTGAACACGGCAAGCAGCAAGTAAAGACCCCCAAACAGTTCCAGCTGGATTGGTTGGCATTTTTTTATTATGAAATCAATGGTCTATGCAAGCCTCCCAGCACGAGTAAGCAAATCAACAACACAAGCATAATGCTCCATAGTAGGTTCGGAGTTAAAGTCTCGATTTAAGATGTTAAACAGGTTCAGCCCTTCATCCACATGACCTGAGTGGCTACAAGCAGAGAGCACAGAAGTAAATGTCACGGAGTTGGGTTGAGTGGCTGATTGCCTCATCTGTTGCAGAAGTTCAAGTGCAGCTTTACCATGCCCATGCATACCATATCCTCCAATCATAGTATTCCATGACACCACGTCTCTTGCTCCCATGTTGAGAAAGACAGAGTAAGCTACCCCGATGCATCCAGATTTAGAGTACATGTTGATCAATGCATTCCAAAACAAAATAGGCAACACGAAATGAGTTCTTCTTACGTGGCATGAATGTCACGTCCCCCAAAATAAGAATGGGGGAAAAACGAGAAAAAAATAAATAAAACAAATTCAAATTTCCTATGTTTAATATAACACAAGCTTCCAAAAGTGGACCCACATAAAATTTCAACCTGTGGTGAGTCAAAATAAATTTCATTAAATGCAACGGAAGCTTTATTCAATTGGTATTCAAGGTTCATAAATGAAACCTGTGTGGGGGCATTTCTCGAACACCGAGATTGGGGCCACTCCGTCAGCAATAAGGGGAATACGCGGTATTTCGGCACCAAACTCGTCTCGATCTCGGCTTTAGCATCACAGTTCGGCAGAGATCTCATACTTGCCGAACCAGTTCGGTCGACTTGTTTGTATTGCAGACGCACCTCCCTCAGCTCACTCCTACCTCAGTTCGGCCGCATCTAACCTCGGATGTACTCCCCTCAATCTCGGTCGCCTAGACATGGCGTAACGGCCGAGGGACGTGGCTGTATGGTTTATGAGGCGGCGAATGTTAAGGGGAATGAGCAACGTTACGACTACAAATGGGGGATAGGTATTGACTGAGCCGTTATCACCATTTAAGGGGCGTGATCGACTGAAACAGTTACCCCGATTGAGGGACAGTTACCCCGATTAAGGGAATCACGTCGATCGATCTGTGAGTCCCTATCACTATATAAAAGAGGACTCAGTCTCCTCAAAAGGTACGCACTCAGACACTTACAATTGACATTTGAAAATCTCTACCCTACTGTCACGTCCTCGTACTGACTTAGGCATCGGAGAGCCTTGCGCTGCCTTCAGCCAGGGTCTTTGACTGCTTTTTCCATTCTTCTCCTTTCAGGTTCTTTTCTGAGGCATCACACCACATCTCTAATAGGTCCAGAATTCACCATCTCCGGATCTGTGAATTTTCGTGCACCTACAATTGGCGCCGTCTGTGGGGAACGAAGTAAACACCTTTACTCAGAAATCTTCTTCCCTTACACCATGCCTCCAAAGAGCAAGAGAGGTGGAAAGACAAAGTCTGGAGACGTGACTGCACGTCCTGGAACGTCCCGTGCCGTTTCTCAACATGAGAAAAGTGCTGAACGCCCGGTCGTGGTAGAGAGCTACAATTCTGGCTCCGTCTCACCCTTAATGGAGGAGACAAGGCCTCTTACGGAAAACAACCCTCCACCAAAATCGCTGCAGAAGGGCAAAGGGCCGGTCGTATACCAGCCGCGTGACGAACACACATCCTCATTTGCGGATATCAGGACCCAGAACCTGATTATCCAAGAAAAGGATAAGCTGATCTATCAGCTCCAGCAGCAGCTCCGGGAAGTGGAAAAGGCTTCCACGAATAACGTCGTACGTCCGGTCATCCATGATGATTTGCGGCAGCACCTGAACCGCAAGAGGCGCTCCCGAGATCACATCGAAGGCTCGGGGGATAGCTGCTCCCAAAGAAAGCAAGAATCCACTTTCGACGACAAAAATGATATGAAGGAGTGGCTGACCCGAGAAGTCAGACAGACAATCCGGCGCAACATGGAAGCGGCCGGATTCGCCCGCGAACAATTGGATGTCGGCGACGCGGAGAACCTTGGTACATCTCCTTTCTCGCAGGAGATAAGAGAATTTTCTCTCCCAGAGAAGTTCATCGTCCCGCGGTTCGTCTTGTATGACGGAACCTCGGATCCAGGAGCACACCTTCGGCATTTCACTCAAAGAATGTCGCTTTGGGGAGACCTCGGTCACCTTAACTGCAGAGTCTTTTCTTCCAGTCTGGGGGATCTCTCTTTGAGATGGTTCTGTGCACTTCCAGAAGAGTCGATTACAAGCTGGCGACAGCTCCAAGGCTCTTTCTTGAAGAAATTCCAAGCACACAGAATCATCCCCAAGACCGACGCTGACATTATGGCGCTAAAGATGAGGCCGAACGAGTCTCTTACTCAATTCGCCAAGAGATTCTGGACGATTTACAGTCAGGTCGAAAACGCCACTGAAGAAGTGGCTATTAAATCGTTCCAGCAGTCTCTACTTCCCGGCAATGAGCTCCGTAAGTACCTGATCTGGAACCCTGTAGCTTCCATGAAAGCTCTCATGGCCCGGGTAAATCGCTTCATAGAGCAAGAAGAAGATGATGCCCGAGCTCGGGAAAGCTTTGGCTTCACCCGGGAAGCAAAATTCTCCAAGAGGGAGAAGTCGCCTCGGAGGGAGGATGTCGGTCACGGCCGAAAACCTTCCAGTTCGGCCATTCCGTATACACCTTCCGCGGGTAGCAACAAGCTTAGAAGGGCTCCGCGCGACAGAGAGGGACAGCAGCGCGTTACGGCGTTCACTGCTGTCAACACAATTTTCAAGGAGCCAATCTATAGGATCCTTGGTAAGATAAAAACGCGACCATACTTTCAGTGGCCGCAACCGATGAGGGCTGATCCGTCCACCCGAGATCAAAATAAGTTCTGTTCCTATCATAAGCAGAACGGCCACATGACGGAGGATTGTTATAGCCTCAAGTCACATCTGGAGAAGCTCGTGAAAGACGGTCATCTTCGAGAATATATCAAAGAGGGTGGCCAGGGAGTTAACCAAACTCAACGCGAGGAGCATCATCCTCGCCGAAACGAAGATCGGGATAGTGATGAATCCGAGAGAATAATCAACGTCATTCACTTGGCGTCTGCACCGAAGGGGAGTGCTCCGAAGGGGAACGACCAATCTCGCGCTGTGGCGAGGAAGGCTTCCCATGGCAAGCAGGTCCTATCAGCCGAGCTCGAGCCAGCTACAAAAAAGGCTCGGAAGGATAGGCCAAAAATCTGGTTCGGAGAAAAGGACTTGGAAGACGTCCAACTCCCTCACAATGACCCACTCATTATCACCCTGAAGCTGAAGAACTGCAGAGTACAGAGGATTCTCGTTGACCCCGGCAGTTCATCCGAGATCCTCTATTACGACTGCTTCAAAAGAATGGGTCTCAAAGAGGAAGATCTGCTGGAGGCAAGAATTCCCCTTGTGGGGTTCAGCGCCAAACCAGTGTATCCAAAGGGGAAGATCCCCCTGAAAGTCCAAGTCGAAGGAGCCATCATCATGGCAGACTTCATTGTGGTGGACGCACCGTCTCCTTACAATGCCATTGTAGGGAGAACTTGGCTGCATCAGTTAGAGGCTATACCCTCTTCGTACCACCAAAAACTGAAATTTCCTTTAGAGAATAAGGATGGCAAAATTGAGGTGGTGACGGTAAGGGGCGACCAGCAAATGGCCAGGCAATGCTTGATGGCCGTGGTCCCAGGGGAGGCCGAGCCGCAGCAGGTTAACATGGCCGAACTCGAAGAAGAGTTGGAAAAGGTCGGCCGCGCCCCCGAGCATAAAAGTGTTGAAGATCTAACCTCGGTCAACATCGATCCCAGCGATCCCGAGAAATACTTCTTGCTCGGCAGCGAGCTCGGTGAGCCTGAGAAGTCCGAGCTCCTGAACTTCTTAATTGAAAATAAAGAAGTGTTTGCTTGGAGCCCGAATGAAATGCCCGGCATCGACCCCGAAGTGCTATGCCATCATTTGAATGTGGATCCCAAACAGAAGCCGGTCATCCAGAAGGCCCGAAGGACTGGGATCCCACAGACAGAAGCAGTGGCCGAAGAAGTCGACAGATTGCTGCAAGCCCGGGCGATCAGAGCAGTCCACTATCCAAGGTGGGTAGCTAACACCGTAGTGGTCAAGAAGAAAAACGGCAGCTGGCGTGTCTGTGTAGACTTCACCGACCTCAACAAAGCCTGCCCAAAGGACTGCTTCCCTCTGCCGAAGATCGACCAGATGATCGACGCCACCGCGGGACATGAGAGAATGAGTTTTCTCGATGCTTATCGGGGATATCACCAAATCCCGATGTACGGCCCCGACGAGGAAAAAACTGCGTTTATAACCCCAAGAGGGATTTACTGTTATAAAGTGATGCCTTTCGGGCTGAAGAATGCGGGGGCGACCTACCAGAGATTGGTCACCACAATGTTTAAGGCTCTTCTTGGCAAAACAGTGGAGGTCTACATTGACGATATGGTCGTCAAAACCAAACAGTCCCAGGATCATCTAGCCGACCTACGCCAGGTGTTTGGCATCTTGAAAATATATCGGCTCAAGCTGAACGCAACAAAATGCGCGTTTGGGGTAGGCTCCGGTAAGTTTCTAGGGAGTCTCGTCACCAGACGAGGCATTGAAGCCAATCCAGATCAAATAACGGCTATCCAAGCAGTACAAGGACCTACCACTACAAAACAAGTCCAGAGATTGACGGGCATGGCGGCTGCTCTCAACCGCTTTATCAGCCGATCTTCGGATAAGTGCCGACCTTTCTTTCAACTCCTCAAGAAAAATTCCTCGTTCCAGTGGACAGAAGAATGCGACCGAGCTCTGCATGAGCTCAAAATGTATCTCTCCTCACCACCCCTGCTTTCAACCGCGAAACAGGGAGAAGTGCTTTATATATACCTTGCTGTGTCCGATCACGCGGTGAGCTCGGTGCTGGTTAGAGAAGAAGAGACAAGGCAAGAGCCTATCTACTGTACCAGCAAAATCCTCATTGATGCCGAGACCAGGTACTTGCAATTGGAGAAACTCGCGTTAGCCCTTGTCAGTGCTTCCCGCAAGCTCTCCCATTATTTCCAAGCTCATACGATCACCGTCGTAACGGAATATCCTCTCCGACAACTCTTTTACAAAGCAGACTTCTCTGGGAGGGTTTCCAAGTGGGCAGTCGAACTGGGCCAATACGATATCCAATATCGGCCCCGAACGGCGATAAAAGCTCAAGTACTAGCGGACTTCCTAGTAGAGTTCATCTCTCCTAGTTCGGCACCAAGCCAACTCGAAACCGAACTAGGGGACAATAAGAGTGCCAGTGATGTCACCGACACCGACCTTCAAGAAAAAAAATCTTGGAAACAGTTCCTCGATTCAGCTTGGAAGGTTTTTGTCGATGGATCTTCGACTTCTAAAAGGGCTGGCGCTGGCTTGGTCCTCCAATCTCCAGAAGGATTAGTCATCGAGCAGGCCCTGACACTTGATTTCAAAGCTACCAACAATGAAGCCGAGTATGAGGCGTTGATTGCAGGACTTGACAGCGCCAAAACTCTGGGGGCACGACATCTGGTCGTCTTCTGTGATTCACAACTGGTGACGAGCCAGTTGAGCGGAGAATATCAGGCCCGTGATGGTAGAATGGCGGCCTACCTGACTCTTGCAAAGCAGCACCTCTCTAAGTTTGAAAGAGTCGAAGTGAAGCAGGTCGGCAGAGAATTGAATTCCCATGCAGATGCCTTAGCTAATCTGGCGTCCGCCGTTGAGGCTGGAAGAAAAAGAATCATTGAGGTTGAATCATTAGCGAAACCTAGTATTCAGCTTCACCTAGCCCGTCAGATACTTTGTGTCGATCTCGGCCCAAGTTGGATGGACCCGATCATCTCATACCTCAAAGATAATCAGCTTCCGGAAGACAGAATTGCTGCTCACAAAATGAGGCTGAAGTCTACTAGGTTTTGGCTATCTCCAGAGGGTAAGCTCTACCGGAAATCATTTACAGGCCCCTACCTTCAATGTGTCCACCCAAGCAAAGTCGAGGACTTTCTTTTCGAGATCCATGAAGGGATTTGTGGAAGTCACATCGGAGGTCGGTCACTAGCGTACCGGGCTCTCAGCCAGGGTTACTGGTGGCCATACATGCAAAAAGATTCTCAGGTATATGCTAGGAAATGCGAGAAGTGTCAGAAATTTTCACATTCCCTACATCAACCAACGCAGGATTTGAGCCCGCTCTCCAGCCCTTGGCCCTTCGCCCAGTGGGGTTTGGACATCGTTGGACCTCTCCACCGAGCATTAGGAAATAAGAGGTGGCTAATTGTAGCTACTGATTATTTTACAAAGTGGATAGAAGCAGAACCGCTCTCGTCCATCACTGAAAAAGACACAACAAAGTTTGTATGGAAGAATATCGTCACCAGGTTTGGTATTCCTCGAGTTTTGATCTCGGACAACGGGACACAGTTCGACTCCGCCTTCTTCAAAAAATTTTGCGAAGATCTAGGGGTCCGAAATCATTATTCCACTCCAGCCTACCCGCAGAGCAATGGTCAAGCTGAAATTTCTAATAAGGTCATTCTCGATGGCCTTAAGAAAAGACTCGACCAAGCAAAGGGAAGATGGGTTGAAGAACTCCCGAGTGTCCTGTGGGCTTATCGGACTACTCCAAGGCGCTCCACTTCGGCGACGCCTTTCTCTTTGGCCTATGGTACCGAAGCAGTGATACCCCTTGAGATCGGACTTCCGACATTGAGGTCGGAACTCTTCGACCTAGGCCAGAACGATGCTAATCTTGGACGAGAGCTTGATTTGGCCGAAGAGCGACGAGAAGCTGCAGCCGTTCGCCTAGCGGCCTACCAGCAGCAATTGGCTAGGGGCTATAATCAAAAAGTCCGGGAAAGAAAGTTCTCCATTGGGGAACTGGTGTTGAAAAAGGCGCTGCCAGCAGACAAAGATCCAAACGAAGGCAAACTTGCGCCGACATGGCTCGGACCGTTCAAAGTGATCTCTGCAGCAGGTCAATCAGCTTACAGATTGGAGGACATGGATGGTAAACAGTTACCACGGCCATGGAATGCCGCTCACCTCAAAAAATTCTATTTCTGATCTGTAGTCGAAATTTCAAGCATCAATAAAGCTATTCTTTCGTTCCTTGACATTACGATTTTTTACGAGTCACAAAGCTCGGCAAACTCTCCAACAGTTCGGCGCAATAGCCGTCCTTTCAGTGCCACGATTCTGCCGCAGAAGATCTCGGTACGCCTACCAGATCACGCGCAGAATCTCGGACCTCTGCCACAGAAGATCACGGTACATATACCAGATCACTGGCGAGGTAATACATACACCATTGGTGAAGAACCATTTGGTCATATCAAACAAAATTCTGGCCACAAACGATCTCGGTCTTTATACCAGATCACTGGCAGAGACGGACTATACTGCCGGAATGAACCGGCCAGACATGTCCCACAAAAGAGTCCGAATTCGTGCTTTGAAAAGCAAAAGCAGCGCGGAGTTCGGACAAGATTTCTACCGAATTGCTTCCCTTGGGTTCTTAGTTCATTGGCTAAAATTACTACGTGTGCTAATTCGGTAAAGATATACATTTCGGCAGAAATAGTGTCAGTAAACATTAAGGTCTAGGAAAGACCTAAAGACAATTTGCCTTAATGTTGGATTTCATTAAAAAAGAGTTCTTACATTAGGCGAGTATGACTCGCAAACCAAAGGGACATATGTTCCCACAAACACAAACCAAAAGAGAGAATAGAAGAAACTGCCAAATGCATAAAGATACTCAGAGAGCAGGGGCAACAGGTACATCGCTTTCTATCTGGATGACCTCGTTCTCAGCGTGAGGGGGCTCGGCCACTGGTCCCTCGACCGCAACGGGAGGAGCCTCGGGGGTAGGAGGCAGGACATTCGCAGGTACCGAGCTCGGAAACTTGTCGGGATTCAAGAAAGCCGGATGATCGCTTTGGATTCCAGCTTTTTCAAGGGCGGCCTTCCAGCCCATCTCCCATGAATCATCCCTGACTCCGGTCACTTGGGCCGCGTATTCGGCCTCAGCTTCCTGGAATCCTTCAAGATATGCACTGTTGGTGTCGGCCCGGATTCTGGATTCGGTCTCGGCCTTTTCCTGCTCTAGATCGGCGATCTTCTTTTGGAGCTCAGCCTCCCTCAACTTTCCTTCTTGAATCTCGGTTTTTGCCTTGTCAAGCTCAGATAGAATGGCACGAGACGTTTCTTCATACTCTCTGATTCTTTCTCTGTTGGCCTCCAAAGATTTCTTGTACTCTTCAACCTTGGCCTCAGTGTTGGCCTGGATTTTCCTGGCTCGCTGGACCCTTCGCACAGCGAGATGACATTTTTGCACGATCTGCAGAGAGAATCAACTTTTAGACAACTACTACCGAAGTCAAGCACGGAAGAAAAACGAAAGAGACTAAACTTACGCTCAGAGCAGACTCCATTTGCGTCACCAGCAACATGACGTCGTCCAGCTCATCATGCTTCTCCATGTCTCGGGGCAAAGTACAAGCGTCGCCAAGCGCAGCCGCCACTAAGGGATGACCGCCAAGTCGGTCCTCCACGGTCAACGGTCTTCCTGGCTGAAGCAGCAAGCTCGGCCTCCAGGGCGCCACTGAAGACCGTTGGCTCGTCGCCCCTGGGTCAACCCTCCTTTGCACAGTAGTTAGGGCAGACTGCCCCTCAGTTCTGACTCTCTTTTGCCGGCGTACCTCTTCCATTGCGACCTCGTCGGTACCAACCCCCGAGGTTTGGGCGGAAGAAGAAGGAGGAACACCGGTGCCAGGCATGGAAGATTGGGGCCTGGAAGAAGAAGGTACGGGAGAAGGAGCCCTGGAGGACGAAGCGGCAGCACCTTGAGTCACACCCCCAAAGGCTGCAGACCGAAGATTCTTCACTGGGGGTCTCGGGCGGTTTTTGTCCATTGGCTCGTCTTCCCCGGAGCTACTCGTTGAAGAACTTCCCTCCCCGAGGTCGGAACCTGAAGTGGATGCTTCAGCCCCTGGTGAATCTCGGCCCTCAGTATCGTCTACAGCCCGCTCCCGATCGACCTCCTCGATTTCGGTTCCCTCAACCTCGGCTGCGGCATCTTCGCGGTGTGCGAGGCTCTTCTTGTAAGAGCGGTATTTCGGCTCGTAGTCTAAAAGGGCGAAGGCCGACCTATCTTCGTGGCCTCGATACGTCTCGACGGCCCGAAACCAGGCCGCGTTCTTCACCCATCCGACTCGTCTGGCCTCCTTTCTCCTCTCGCGCGCACCTATAACATAGAAGGACATCAGGTCGGCTCCACAGAGAATAAGATGTAGCGAAAATTTACAAAAAAAAAGCTATATTTACTTGGTGGTATGCCGAGACGGCGCGGGATCCGGTTGAACCTCTGCGACATCGGCTCGTCATCACCGAACTCCCAGTTACCTGAGACGAGCAGACGATCGTCCCCGGCATATTTGTTCGAATCCTCTAGGGCACGAACGAATGCCGTTCGGCGCGACTTAACTCGGAGGTAAAAGCTATTTTTTGACTTACACAGCTCATAGGCGTCCTCAATATCATGAACGCCTAAATTGATCTCTAAAATGTCATTAAGCGCGGCGGTGCCCATTATGACTTTGAAGGCGTTGGGCATCAACTGACATGGACAGAGGTGCCAAGCCCGGAGACAGTCCCTGAGCAAGGGCTTAAGGGGAAAACGAACCCCGCCCTCTATTATGGCTACTAAAGGGAACGGCATCCAGCCATCATAGATGCTGCCATCGATATAGGATTTGGGTGCGGGAGCCTTGAGGAAGACGTCGTCAGAAATCTGATACCTAATCCTAAGGTCTCTTAACGCTCCCTCAGATTCTAACCAATGACTATAGACACCCATTTTTCTGAGAGAAAGAAGGGGCAGAGGCGAAGAACAGAGGGAAAACGGAACCCTAGATACAGAAAAAGAATAAGGCAAAGAAAAGAAGACTTACAAAGACAGAGGTCAGGGATGGGACTCGATTCCTACAGCACTCCTTATCGATCGAAAGCCTTTTCCGTGAGGAAACTCGTCGGAAGGAGCCTTTCTCTTTCACAGCAAAATACAGAGTAAAGAAGAAGAAAAGATAAAAGGAGTTCCCCTACTTATAGTAAGAAGAAGGTACATCCAATAAAGGCAACCCATCATGCGTCGCTTCGATACACGCAGCACCCTTTTGGAATTCGTGAAAGGCGGTTTCTATTATTGATTAACCGCCATATGCGCCACTTGGAAAAGACTGCGCATCCCGTGGAGAGTCGACACGTGGTGCCGTCAGCTTATTTCCCGCGCCAGTCAGGGCGAGGCATTTAATATCGCAGATAGCGAAGCGACATCGGGTGGATATGAAGCGACATCGATTTGACCCAAAGTCGGATCCAAAAATTGATATCCAAGGGTCCCTCAAGTTCGGCAGATTGTATCTCGGCAGATTGTATCTCGGCAGATTGTATCTCGGTAGATTGTATCTCGGCGGATTGCAGCTCGGCAGTAACCCCAGTTCGGTATAATAGCTCCGCAAAGTTCCCATTTGAGAAAAAATGGTTTTATCTTCATAGGCATATAGAAAAGAGATTATTGCTACAGAAATAATCAAGCAAAGCAAACACACGGAGAAAGAGATTGGACCACAGACAAAATTTGATAATTTTTATTAAGTCATTTTTTGTTACATGACAATGGATTACTCGACTTCATAAAAATTACAGATATGATCTTCCTGCTCTTGAAAGGCGTGTTCTTCGTAGAAGAGCAGCTCCACGATACGGGCAGAGTTCGATTCGGAGGCGTTCGAGGTCTCTTGCCCAGAATAAATCCTGCGCCATCTTCTGACATCTTGACATAGATGTCTTATCTCCTATCATCAAGAGATCAAGATCTATCTCAGGAGAGATAGCGCAGTTGGCCAGAAGCCTCAGGAGAGATAGCACAGTCAGAGCACATTAGGGGCAATTTCCTCCCATTAAGCTCGAGCCCGCCATTGTAGTTACACCAACTGAAACTTCAGGCTTGTAAAAACGGAGGTCTTTCTTCTCGCCGACGAGTGTTAACTCCATAGAGGCCAAGCACCTGTCTTCTCGAATTGAAATACCAAACTTCAAAATTCAAGGATGATTCAATCAGGAGAAGAAGGACCCTATTTATAGGCTTAGGCTGCTTATCTCAAGCACAGGAAATACGCGCCCATTTACGAAGCATCGTTCTACGTGCTAAACACGGGAAACGGATCCCTCTATACACGAGCCACCATCTGAGCCATGACACGTGGCATCATCGTCTTGTTTTCCTACTCGATCGTGTCACCGGTGTTTAAATGTCATAAAGATATTTTGGGATGGTGCGAAGACATAGGGAAAAGTCAAGATGATAACAGCACAGCACGATCAAGAGACAAGCCCATAGAAGACGAATCGTTCGAAGTCGGATATCTCTCTATAGCTCCCGACCTCGGGAAGATAGCTCCCAAGGGTCGAAAGCTAGGGGGCAATTGTGTGGGGGCATTTCTCGAACACCGAGATTGGGGCCACTCCGTCAGCAATAAGGGGAATACGCGGTATTTCGGCACCAAACTCGTCTCGATCTCGGCTTTAGCATCACAGTTCGGCAGAGATCTCATACTTGCCGAACCAGTTCGGTCGACTTGTTTGTATTGCAGACGCACCTCCCTCAGCTCACTCCTACCTCAGTTCGGCCGCATCTAACCTCGGATGTACTCCCCTCAATCTCGGTCGCCTAGACATGGCGTAACGGCCGAGGGACGTGGCTGTATGGTTTATGAGGCGGCGAATGTTAAGGGGAATGAGCAACGTTACGACTACAAATGGGGGATAGGTATTGACTGAGCCGTTATCACCATTTAAGGGGCGTGATCGACTGAAACAGTTACCCCGATTGAGGGACAGTTACCCCGATTAAGGGAATCACGTCGATCGATCTGTGAGTCCCTATCACTATATAAAAGAGGACTCAGTCTCCTCAAAAGGTACGCACTCAGACACTTACAATTGACATTTGAAAATCTCTACCCTACTGTCACGTCCTCGTACTGACTTAGGCATCGGAGAGCCTTGCGCTGCCTTCAGCCAGGGTCTTTGACTGCTTTTTCCATTCTTCTCCTTTTAGGTTCTTTTCTGAGGCATCACACCACATCTCTAATAGGTCCAGAATTCACCATCTCCGGATCTGTGAATTTTCGTGCACCTACAAAACCCAACATAAAAATCAGATAAATATTAATAATTAAAGTTGAAGGATGAATTAAATAATTTCTAAAAGATTTCTCAACACTGAGAAAGTTCATTTAAAGAGAAATTCTAAGATGACGTGCTCTCGTTTGCTGGCTCAGACGGCTCCAAAGCCATTTCCGGCATCCCACTCGGGTTCATGATCAGTTGGCTCAAACGTTTGAAACATTTGATCATCCTTCGTTTCCTCGGAAAAGTAGGGCTCGGTACCTATGCACCAAATATTACAAAGTAAATAGCAAGTACATAATCATAATTTGAAATTAAATACAATAATGAGAAGAATAAAGACAAGTGTAATCATATAGATGTAAAGATGAGAAGGAACGTATAACATAGTCTAAATAAAACAAAAGGAGCAATATGATTCACACGAAGACAAGTGTCCCCGTTTTGGGTGGTCAGCTCTAAATAAATCGGGAAAGCCCATCCATAACGTCGGTGGTCATAAACCGGTCAAATAAAAAAAATCAGGATAACCTGTTCATATTCATAGCGGATTATAAGTGATCCGGTCATATCGGTGATCAACCGCCCATATATCGAGCTACAGTCGTCCATAAATGACCGACACAAACATAAACATAAACATAAACATATAAACATAAAAGACTTGAATAATAAAGCTCCGACACAAGAGTCCTAAGTCAAAGTAAAGTGCTGGCCTTTCCACATTCCATATCATAATTAAATCGTCATACAAAATTGTCAAGCCACTTTATAGTCCATAATATACAATAGGGTATGCATCTAACGGAATACACATCATAAACCAATATATATATATGCATGCAAAGGTTAAGACATAGATACGAATCGATCTTAAGGTCAAACATAAGATTTTGTACCTATCAACCACAGGAATTTCTAATAGATAAAAGATCAATGCATTCCTTCTCCATCAGTGGTGCATAAACTCAATTAAGGGTTTTTCAATAGAGATGTGTTGAATTCGAATCCATTAGGATTTCCCCGCAGTCATATAAATTACTAAACCCTATGTTAGTAATATACCGTATGCCCGGACGGTATTTACTTGGTCCTAAGATCTAATAATAATGTACAAAAATATAATTGTAACACATTAAAACCCAAAGATATTATTTAATATTAATTTGTAAATAATAATAATCTTAGTTTATAATTTTAGAAAAACCAAAGATTCCATCCCAAAACATTTTCCAAATTCAGTATAAGCCAAAGGTCTAATTTGAGTTTATAAAACAACCAGGGCCCTTTTTCCTAATTTTCAGAAAACAAATGGGGGCAATGTAAATAATTTCACCACACTAACATGGGATTACATCATCACATGTCATCACCATACCATCTACTTTATATTCCCATCCTTATCAAGTAACAGGTCATCCCATTCTCATTTTTTTATTCTAACACATGACAAGTTGTCATGTCATATGCCATCAAGTCATCAAGTCACCATTTTATGATCTCCTTCCTACATAAGCAAGTCACAGTCACACCCAAAACTAGGCTTGTCAATGGGGCGGGTCGCCATGCCCCATCCCCGCCCCGGTAACACATTCCCCATCCCCAAACCCGCTCCATAACCCGGGTGGATATGGGGATGAATCCCCATAGCCGCCCCAGTCGGGTCACGGGGAAACCCGCCCCGCCCCGCTGACCCGGCTACCTACAGTTATTTTCCAAACGGGTCACGGGCAACCCGCCTCGCCCCGTTGACCCGGTATTTTTTTTTCATTAGAATCTTCTCTTTATATGTGCGTTTCTTTCTGGAATTGAAATAGAGGCTGTTCGGACGTTTTTGAAATCTGAAGTTCAATGTAGTAAGTTCACTCATGGAAAACTGGAAGAGGGCGAGTGGAATTTTTAGCTCCTGCACTCACAAGGTATCATTTTGGTTTTACATTGAATTACAAGTAAGTTTGTTCCTCCCTCACTTCCTTCATATCAAGAGTGTGCATGGCCCAACCAAAAAGTACTCTCTCTTGTAACAACGCCAGTCCATTTCTCAGTTCTCTATACAGAATAGTATAATCAAGTGAGAAAATATATGTAATATGTGATGTTTGGTCCCATCACTAATCTGTTATTTACTTTATTAGAGGAGAGAAACATGTGATCTGTGGATGGGTCATGGGACAACTCATGTGGGCCAATTTGGTTATTGACTTAGATTATGCCCATCCTAAATTGCTTTGGGGCCAGGTGAAACCCAAATTGCAGGCTTAGTGCCTGAGCTGATTTAAGAAACTGAGCTGAAGCCTGGGCCAAGGCTGAGTTCACCCCAAGTTTCACCTAGTCTTAAAAAAATCTTGGGCCTGAGCCAAATATGGTTAGTTCAAATTTAGTATTCACTCTGGACAGGATAAGTGAGTTTGGACTTGTTTTTATATAATATTATATATATATATATATATATATATCCGAGGCGGGTATGGGGCGGGTCGGTCGTCCCCATACCCGCCCCTGATCCGGTCAGCTCTTTGATTGGGTCCGGGTCAACCCGCCCCGTTGACCCGAACGGGGCGGGTAATTTATGACCCGACCGGGTCGGGTCAACCGGGTCGGCGGGTTTTCCCCGCACGGTTGACAAGCCTACCCAAAACCCATTCCAGAACAAGTGCTCCACGCCTACAATAACAGGGGAGCTTAGAATAGTGACCCCAAAGATAAGAACCCCATATCACTCTCACAAACAACGTCGCCTATCCATGCACGGCAATGTGATCGGGCCAGATTTGTGATCGGATCTTCTAATGGGTCCCGCTACTGCATGTTGCCCAAACAAGCTCTCAACCTGCAACTCCGCCCCAGGTTCTTAGAACCAATGGATGATGGGCCAGATGGGACCCACTCCTCACGGGTCCACCGCCTCTAAGGTCGCCCGTGGGTCCTCTGCCGGATCCACAGATCGGATCTACCATTGAGTGGCCCCACCTGGGTTCCATGGTAAAAAAAAAACAGACGGTCTCAAATGGAATGTGTTCCCTGTTGCAGTTCCATGTTACAGATTCACTTTGCCTGCACATGAAGGCTACTTGAAATAATGGTCTCACATCCCTTTACCAATCTACAAAAGATGAAAAGGGAGTTTGATATCCAAACAACAGAGGATGAACAAAAAGGGGTTTTGAAAATCCAAACAACAGTGCGGGCAATATCTATTTGCAACAGTAACATCAATATGAGAAAATCGATTGGGTAATTCCCAAAATCTCCGATCTCATTGCAAAAATAATTAACATCATAAAAAGGCATCAAAGGGTTTCTATATGCACAACAATGGAATCAACGACAAACACATGTATTAAATTCACAGATTATGGTTAAGTACTTGCCTTTTACCGAGGTTGAACAAAAATTCACAGATCCTAACCAATACCCAAACCGAGATTCCCACAGTGCTCGAGAGTAATCCTATCACCGATCTGACAAAGAGTATGGGAAAGACATGCTCAGATGAACAGATCTATGGTACTCCTATCCAGATCTACCATTGGAAAGAAAAGAAGATAGAACCCAAGAATATAGATCTACTCCTAATGATTTGAGGAGAGGGTTACCTGAGACAAGAAAGTTGAGTGAAGAATGATGGTGTCCTCTGATCTTCGTTCTGATGGCTGGATCCTGAAGCTGGAATAGCTTGGGAAGTTAAAAGAGGAAGAAGATAAAGAAACGGGAAGAGTTGTAGAGATAAGTGGGGAGGGATAAGTCGTGCGGTTATTAAAAGAGGGATTAGGTTAAAAAGGGAATCTCTTATGGGCTTAAGTCATTGGGTCAAACTACGGGTCAGGTCATCTACCCACTAGCCCCACTTACCGGTCCACACATCTAATCTAACGTGTGCCCCACTTAATCCTACATACATAAATAACTAAAATACATTTAATTAAATAATACAAATATTTTAATAATAAATATAATTAATATGGGGCCGGATCTCACAATGAATCTGGTTTCCAAAATTCAGACCACATACTGGCAAAATTGCAGATATCGTGACTTCATCATATTTAACTCCTCTCAGCTGCATATCACAGAAATAACTAATGGCTGATTCCCCCATTCTTAAATGTGCAAAACCAAGAATCATGGCATTCCTTGTAACAACACTATGCTTGTCCATCATTTTAAACACATATGCTGCATCTTGAATCCTCTTGCATACGATGTACAATGTCACCAGTACGGTCCCTATCGACTCATATAACTCATCCATCGACCAGGCTTTTCTTCCAAATCCATGAAGTTCTTGCCCTTACCGCAAAGCTTCCAAGTGTTGGCAAGAGGAGAGGACAGATGAAAGAATATCCAAATTTGGAGAAATAACTCCTCCACTTATCATATCTCTGAAAATACATAACGCCTTTGCATGCTTTTCGCTTCTTGAATAGGCTAATATTAAAGTAGTCCATGAAATGATATTAGGATGTGCAATATGGTAAAAGATTTTAATAACCTCCTCATAAAGCCCCATTTGGCTATAAGCATCCATAATTGTATTCCATGTGATTAAATCTAGTTCGAAACCGCCAATTTCATTGAGTTCAACAGTTCCAATGCAGAGTCAAGAAGCGACCCGTTACTAACTTACCCTGAAATAATGGAAATCCAAGACAATATATCTCTCTCAGCCATGTTATCAAAGACACGGCGAGCGTTTTCAATGTCCCCGCATTTTGAGTACATGTCGATCAATGAATTGCTAACATACAAATTAGGTTCAACACCAAACCTGATTACATCGTTGTGAACTTGAATTCCTTCCTCCAAGTTGAGCAGCCGTGTGCAGGATTTGAGAACCCTCGGGAAGACATATCCATCAGGTGTAATGCCGTGTGCTTTCATTTCTCTATAAAGTTTTAGGCACTCATGATATTTCCCACTCCTTTCATACAAACTGAGGATTGTAGTCCATGCAAAGACATTGGGTCGAGGCAGTTCGATAAAAAGGTGGAATGCAGTAGTGAAATCATCACAGTAACAATACATCTAGACAAGTTTGGTTCTAAGATGTACATTGGAAGCAAAACCATTGAGGATAATTTGCTGATGGACTTGTTTCCCTTGTTTAAGTGCTCTTGTAGTGCTACAAAGTTGGAGGAGATGGTTCAGATGGGAAGGAGAAAGGACTTTCATACAGATTTCTTAGAAGAAAAAAACTTCATTTTGGAGAGTTTTTCTTCTCATCTAAAATCTGCAAAATCAGCACCCATGTATTAGAATGGACTCAGACAGCAAATTGCTTTTTTTCAATCTGCAAGAAATACTTTTGTAGCTTTTAATTAAGAAAACCTGGTGGGAGTGTCACGTCCCCCAAAATAAGAAATGGGGAAAACGTGAAAAATTAAAAATAAAAAATTGAAATTCCTGTGTTTAATACAACACAAGCTTCTAAAAGTGGACCCACATAAAATTTCAACATGTGGTGAGTCAAAATAAATTTCATTAAATGCAACGGAAGCTTTATTCAATTGGTATTGAAGATTCATAAATGAAACCCAACATAAAAATCAGATAAACATTAATAATTAAAATTGCAGAATGAATTCAATAATTTCTAAAGGGTCTCAATACTAAAAGAAAGTTTATTCAAAAAGAATTTCTAAGATGATGTTCTCTCGTTTGCTGGCTCAGACGGCTCCAAAGCCATCTCGGGCATCCCACTCGGGTTCGTCAGTTGGCTCAAACGTTTGAAACGCTTGATCCTCCTCCGTCTCTTGGGTAAAGTAGGGCTCGGTACCTATGCACCAATTATTACAAAGTAAATAGCAAGAACATAATCATAATTTGAAATTTAATACGATAACGAGAAAATATAGACAAGTATGATCATATCGAAGTAATGACAATGACAATGACAAAAGAACGTATAGAATAATCCAAATAAAGCAAATGGAGCAATATGATTCACACGAAGACAAGTGTCCCCGTTTCGAGTGGTCAGCCCTAAATAAATCGGGAAAGCCCGTCCACAACGTCGGTGGTCATAAACTGATCAAATAAAACAAATATCAGGATAACCTGTTCACATTCATAGCGGATTATAAGTGATCCGGTCACATCGGTGATCAACCGTCCATATATCGATCTGCAGTCGTCCATAAATGACCCACATAAACATAAACATATAAACATAATAGACCTGAATAATAAAGTTCCGACACAAGAGTCCTAAGTCAAAGTAAAGTGCTGGCTTTCCATTCCATATCATAATCGAATCGTCATACAAAATTTGCCAAGCCACTTTATAGTCCATAACACACAATAGGATATGCATCTAAAGGAATACACATCCTAAACCAACATATATATATATATATATATATATGCATGCGAAGGTTAAGACATAGATACAAAGCGATCCTAAGGTCAAACATAAGGTCTCGTACCCAATAACTACAGGAATTTCTAATATATAAAAGATCAACGCATCTCTTCTCCATCAGTGGTGCATAGACCCAATTAAGGGTTTTCCAATAGAGATGCGTTGAACTCGAATCCATTAGAATTTTCCCGAGGTTATACTAAGTACTGACCCTTATGTTAATAATATACCGTTTGCCCGGACGGTATTTACTTGAACCAAAGATCCACTTATAAAGTACAAAAATATAATTTTAACATATTAAAACCCAAAGGTATCAGTTAATCTTAATTTACAAATAATGATAAGTCACAATCTTAGTTTATAATTTTAGAAAACCTGAAAATTCCATCCCAACATTTTCAACATCCAAAATAAGCCAAAGGTCTAATTTGAATTTATAAAACAACTAGGGCCCTTGTTTCTAATTTTTAGAAAACCAAAGGGGGCAATGTAAATAACTTCACCACACTATAAGAGTCAAATGGGATTACATCATCACACCACTACTTTATTATTCCCATCCTTATCAAGTAGCCAGGTCATCCCATTCTCTCTTTCTTTATTCCAATGCATGACAGGTTACAGGTCACATGCCCTTAGGTCAACAGGTCACCTTTTATCTCCTTCCTATGCAAGCAACAGTCACCTCATCCTCAACTCTAACACAGAAACCCATTCTGTAACAGTGTCCGACGCTAGCAACATTGGACTACTGGGATTGTGAACCCCATCGATCAACACCATTGATCAAGATGATTTTCAGTGTCGCCCAGGGCCCTACTAATAAATCTTTGGCCCGGATTAATCATCAGGTTACACCTCTAGGCTCCACCATATGATTAAATACAAGAAAAGAACCCATTTCCAGAACGATAGGGTTTGTTTCACTCCTGCCCATCAAGGTCTGGAAAAGTGGGCCCCACTGCTCAAGAACCCAAGATGGGTTTGTTCTCTAGGATCGCCCCCACCATGTACGCCCACATGATAGGGCCAGATCTGTGATCCGATCAATCATTGGGTCCCACAATCTGATTAAATACAAGAAATCATCTATAGAGTGACTCACTCCCCAAGTTTCAAAATCATTCGATGGTGGGTCGGATGGGACCCACTCCTCATGGGTCCAACACCTCTAAGGTCGCCCGTGGGTCCTCTGCCGGATCCACGGATCAGATCTACCGTCAAGTGGCCCACCTGGTCCCACCGTCAACGCACAAACAGTCCCAACTGCGTGGTGCGTTCCCTGTTACAAGTCATTCTCTGGTGTATGTGATTCTGGATGCCCATGAAGGACACTTGAAATAGTGGTCTCAATCCCTAACCACAAGTCTACGATGGGCTTTGAAATCCAAACGAAAGTGCTGCTGCGAACAGCCATTTGCAACAGTAGCAACAGTAACATCGATATTAGAAAATCGAATCAATTGGGTCATCCCCAAAACCTCTGATCGCAAAAACAATTAAATCATAAAAAGGGCATTAAAAGGGGTCCTATATGCACAACAATGGAATCAATGACAAACACATTTATTAAATTCACAGATTATGGTTAAGTACTTGCCTTTTTACCAGGGTTGAAAAAGAAAGCGACAGATCCTAACCAATCCCCAAACTGAGATTACCACGGCGCTCGAACACAATCCCAACACCAATCTGACATAAGAGATGGGAAAGAAATACCTAGGTGATCAGATCTATGGTTCTCTCAACCAGATCTACCATTGGAAAGAAAAGAAGATAAAATCCAAAAATATAGATCTATTCCTAATGATTTGAGGAGAAGGTTACCTGAGATGAGAAAGTTGAACCAATAACGGTGGTGTCCTTTGATCTTGGTTCTGATGGCTGGATCCTAAAGCTGGAATGGCTTGGGAAGCTGAAGGAGGAAGAAGACCGGGAGAAGTTGCAGACGAAAGAGGGAAGATAAGAACGTGAGGTTCTTTAAAATAGGGATTAGGTTAAAAAGGGGATCTTATGGGCTTAAGTTATTGGGTCAAACTACGGGTCAGGTCATCTACCCATTAACCCAACTCACCGATCCAAGCATCTAATCTATCGCGTGGCCCAATTAATCCTACCCACTTAAATAACTATAATACATTTAATTAAAATAATAATAATATTATAATTAAAATATAATAAAATATTATAGCGGGACCGGGATTTTACAGGGAGTGTCACATATAGTTCCTTTCGTGTATCACCATGCAAATACATTCTACTCATAGTGATTAGGACTAAATAGCAACAATAAATAATTGAAAGTGCATTGAGTTTAGCTTTAAAAACAGGACAAAGCTCTCATGATCATCAACTCGATGGATGTTAGTACCCATGTATCATTCAATATCCACATTTAGCATGCACTTCAAATCCCACTTGTACCTCATAACGTGCTTTCCCTTTAGTAACCCAACAAGTTCGTAAGTTTGATTTCTTAAGAACTTTCATCTTTTCAATCATGGCTTCTTTTTCATTTAGGATGAGAAGAAAATTGGCCACAATGAAAGGAACACAGACAAAAGAAACAGAAGAAAATAATTCATGATGTGAAGGTGTCATAAAATTATACAAAATAACATTATAAATGGGATATTAGTAAATGCATGTTTTCAGGAAGTTCTTATGAGCAACATTAGAAGGACTTGTAAGAGTAGAAAGTCCTCATGTAAATTGTCTAGAAATGTAAAAACATTAAGAGGAGATACATTTGAAGACAGAGACAACCTAGAGATATAAATGTATGAGGAACATCCGCTAGAGAATAGAGATCGCACAAGAAGAGGTAGTTGTTTTCTGTTGTCCACCATTTGCATATGTCTTCAGGAATCAGGAACTTCAGTTTGGCTTGGAGCAAGCTCACAGTCAAAAGAGGCCACATGTTTGATAGATATATATGGGGCACAAATAGAAGTAAGAAAGCATAGGAAGGATAACACTATTGGTTGCAAGTAGATGACGCCCATAAATTATTTGTCATTCTACCGGGCAAATAACATTTCTCTCTTTTCTGTTGTGGAATATCTTGAGTCTGCACTCAACATCCTTGGCATCCAACTTATCACACCGAATACTAGAAACATATACAAAACATAGACAACTGAATACTTTAGGAGGATAAGTAGTGAAAGGTTATTCACTTACCTATAATCCAAACAAGGCTGCTATTTCCCAGAAAATTACATTTGCAATGGCCAAAAGACTGGGTGCTTATAATACATGACAGCAATCACTGATGATAACCATTTTGAGTTGCAAGATGCTCGTTTTATTAATTTTTATTCAAATTAACCCTTTATTGGGTTTGTTTCTAGATTGAGGTTATTCATAGTTTTTCTGCTCCTAGTGCCTGGGTTGCGGGCTTTCTCTAGTTCAATTGCTTATATCCAGACTGTGGGTTTCACATTCTTTCACTACTTATGACTGATTTGTGTGCTTTCATTTCCTTGTTAGGTCTATGCCTAGATTCTGAGCATTGCCTTCTTCATCTGTGGTCTTTCTCATTCAGCCAGCTTGACTGCACCCATTCCCTCCATCCAGTCCTATTGCTTCAAGAATTAGTCCATAATGTGCATTCCTTTGAGGTTTGAGCTACTAATAGTAAGACCCCAACCCAAGTGACCTCGATTAGTACTAATTAAGTCGTGTATTAGTCTTAAGCGTGATTAGTGGTTTATGGTTAAGTTGGGATTAGAATAACCTTTGTTATAGCTTTAGAGAATTTTGAGTGCCTTTGTGATTAGTGGGACCCTTTGGAGGTTCTTTTTGTCACCTTGCGTGTACTTGAGGGATTATTCGAGATTCCTATAATTCGTGTTTTGATCCCGTTCTAGTTATCTCATTAATCTCTACAACTTTCATGTTGATCCCACACCCGTTCGGAACCCCGAAACCCGACTTTCCGAGCATTGAGGTAAAAAACAATCATTTTACACTAAATCTGTACAAAAAATTTGATATCCCCGAAACCCTCAAAACATATACTTTTTGGAAACTAGAAATTTCGGCAATCATTTTTCCCTTCTTCGTCGAATTCGTTCAAAGTCCCGAAAACCATGATTTCAGCCCACAAAGATTTCTAGTAATGGAGCCCACTCCCCATTTGCTTTATAAGGAGACTCTTCTTCTTCCTTTCCCTTCTTTTTCCAGCACAAAAGAACTTCTCCAGCTAGGGTTTCTTCCCGTCTTTTCTTCTTGCTTCTTCCACCTCCAAATCCCTATTACACTTGCTCCAAAGACTAAATGGAGATCACCATTCCCTTCCTCTCCTTGAAAGCTTCTTCTTGATATCATTTTGAGAGAAACCTCCCACTCCAAGACCTCCTTTTGAACTAACCTAGCATTTTGAAGAACTCTCATGTAAGTAATCCCTTCCCTCTTGTGATATTATGTTCACCTAGCCTAAGGGAACCTCCATTTCCATTATTGAAGTTTCTTCTTCTCCATTCCTTGTTTTGACCCATTTAGGGTTTGTTTTTGGGGGTTTTTGCTTGTAGCTTGGACCTTTGGCTTGGAAAGCTTGATTAGAGCTTGGATTGCTCGTTAGAGACTCTGAGGTAAGTGGATGAAATGATAGCTTGAGCATTTAATGGTTTTATGAAGAATGTGGTTGGTTTTGTTATTCATGTTCATATTTATTAGCTTGCATCGACTTGAAATAAATGCTCATTTAAGAGTTTTGCTAACTCATTTATTGTCATGGGAATGTGATGGATAGTCTTTCCTTTATCTCTTGATTTTAGCTCAAATGAATCTTTATGGTTGTGAGTTTCTTTCTCTCTTTGTGATTGAATGTGGAAAAGAATGGAGATGAATGGATAGTTGTTTGTAAAAGTTTTGATTTGGGGGAAGTCTTGAATGTTGAATTGGATGAGCTTTTAGTTCATTTTGTTGCAAAAAATGAATGAGAAAGGAGAAGAACTGTTTAGATGAAGGAAAGGGCTCGAATCTGAACCCAGTGAGAATTTCCCGCAACTGGCGGTTACCTGTTGCCTAGCCGCCTGGTGACTGACGGCTAACCGAACCAGTTTCGGTTATAATTCCAGAGAGCTGCTTTTCTCTTCTGAAATCGTGGTCAGCCTCGCGGTTAACTAGCAGCTAACAGCCAAGCCCATTAGCAGCTAACCGCCAGCTAACCGAACTTAGGTTGCATAGTTTAGTTCCTTATGAGAAAACAAAGATGCATATTGCTCAAAGATACAGGTGCCACTTAGATTTGACTTTCTGCTCAGAGCATTAGCAACTACATTCGCTTTCCCCTGGTGATACTTGATTGGAAAATTGTAATAATTGATATATTCCATCCATCTTCTCTACCTCATGTTCAGTTCCTTCTGAGAAAACTAGTACTGTAGACTGCAGTGATCAGAATGGACCTCAAACTTCTCTCCATAGAGATAATGTCTCCACATTCTCAACACGAAGACAACCGCTGCCAACTCAAGGTCACGGGTTGCATAGTTCTTCTCGTGATCTTTCAACTGCCGGGATCCATTTGCAACTACTTTTCCATCTTGCATCAATACACATCCAAGTCCTACACTCGAAGCATCGGTAAAAATGGTGAAACCACCACTTCTGGATGGCAAAGTAAGGACTAGTGCTGCAGTCAATCTCTTTTTCAGCTCTTGGAAACTAGCTTCACATTGATCTATCCACATATAAGGTACATTTTTCCTTGTCAACTTCGTCAATGGTGACGCAATTGACGAAAATCCTTGTACAAAACTTCGATAATACCCTGCCAATCCAAAAAACTTCTGATTTCTGACACATTCTTCGATTTTTCCCACTCCACTACTGCCTCAATCTTGGACAAGTCTACTGACAACCCTTCCTTGGAGATAATGTGCCCCAAAAATGCAACTTGTTCTAGCCAAAATTCACACTTGTTGAGCTTCGCATATGATGGACCCGAAAGAAATCTTCCGTCCTCTCCTTCCGCACCCCGGGGGCTGACCTGGGTCTCGGCGGAGGAGGGAAAATCTCGGGCATCAACATTTTTGTACGGGTATACCAGATTTACTTTCTACTTGGAATTTGGAATGGTGATAATCCGGAGATTCACCTTCGCAAGTGGAAAGGAAATCAATCCTTTTTTCTAACTTTTCAAATTGCATAAATATTAAGAAAAGAGACAAGTTTTTAGAATGCCGTAAGAGGCGTTTTTGTTTGTTTGCCGTGAAAGGCGATTTTGCCGTGAAAGGCGTTTTTACAAAACTCATCAAATATGAAAGACAAGAATTGTGATTTCTTTTTGTCTTTTTAAGAAATTCAAACTACAATAGAAAAGGAAGAAAAGGGATCTAACTTCTCAGGAGATTGTGGGGACACGTTGAGATGGACGGTCGCAAGTCATGTATGGGCTTCGCCATCGTCCTTCAAATGAGAACATGTGATGCTTTGATTCTTTGGCTTGGCTCCTAACCTCAGTTTTTTAAAGGACAAGGACCAAGAGAAGGTCCTATATCCAATGAAAAACCAAGTAAACGGGCTAAAAAGCCGCGTTTAGGCCATGTTGGAGAAGGAGGTGATCTTGGGGGGGTGGCCCCCCAAGGGACGTTGATCACCTTGTGGTGCTTCCGGGAGCAAAGTAGCAGAACTTCCTCTCTCTCTTGGATTTTCTGAATTTTCAGAGCTTGCACTTGGGATCTCTTTTCATCCTGCTTTCTTCTTGGAATGGACCTCCTTTTATAGGCTTTTGGTAGCCATGAGGTGTTTATTGGCATTGATGGCCATGATGAAAGAATTGATGAGGAGTTACAAATCGATTTTGTAACTCCTTTTTCAAGGCTTATGATTGGCCGATGAAGGTAGTGGGCATTTAATAACCTTTATGCTTCATGATGATGGGAGTTTCATGGGTTTAATGCCATGATTGCTTGGATTTGTAACTCCCAAATGCTTGGTTCTGATTGGGCCGTCCAAAATAATGAGTTAATGACTGCTTTAATGGGTCAATTAACGACATTAAGTGGTTGCCAAGGCATGTGAAGAGTCGCGGGCCGTGCTGCGCCTTTTGAGATTCTTCTTACGATCATCACGGGTGGATCCACGCATTATTTGATGTCGGATTGCGATGCAATTTCAGACATTGATTGATGTTGGCGGGCCGGTGACGTCTGTCTTGTCGATTTCACGATCGGTTGGACAGAAAGTGCACTTTCTTGGTCAGCCGGTTGGTGATCTTGAGGCGATCGGTGATGATTTCATGCTTTTGACGGCGGATCCGAGATGTCGACGAAGATCAGTCGTTTTTAAGCATCAAACATTGCATTTTCCGAAAATCACAGAGGCCGGAACACCCGAAATGCGAAAACCATCGAAAACGGACACTTTGGTGCAAAATCTGGCGACCCGGATTTCCAGGGTCGCCGGGCGACCATAGGCGACCCTAGCCCAGGGTCGCCGGCGACCCTGGGCCAAGGTCGCTGGCGACCATAGGGCTTCGGCCCGTTTGGTCGCCGAGCGTCATTTTCGGCCGTTTTTTCGTCTTTTTCGTTCCTTTTTTCTTCTGTATTTTTCTTGACATTTTTCCTCAATTATTGACTTGATTTTCTTGGAGAAATCTTGACAAGAACTCTCGCAAAATCAGAGCACAAAGTTTCCTATTTTTCGGGAAAGTCGAAGTCTTTGTAGCCGATTTTCCGTCAAGCGTCGAAACTAGGTCAAACGATGTCGGAATGACCTGAAAATTGAGGTGAAGCTTCTTGAGCAGTGGATAGGACCAACCATGGACTTTTATTTGAGTTTTGAAGCCGTTTGGGGTCCCATCGATGCTTCACTTGATTTTGTTGCGGGGAAAATGTCGAGCTTTGATATGTGGTCAAACGATGTCCGATTGACCTGAAATTTGACGGGGAGCCTATTGGAGTCATTTTGAGACGTTCCATGGTCTCCGTTTTGGATGTCATGGTCCCGGGTTGCTCCTCCGCCGGTAGGTTTGATTTTTTCTCGGAGCATCGAAACCTGGTCAAACGTTGTCGGAATGACCTGAAATTTGACGTGCAGCCTTTTGGAAGCATGTTGAAGCCACTCATGTATTTTGTTTGATGAGTGATGACTTCGGTGGTTCCCGCCGCCGGGAGGCTTGATTTTGCTGCTCGAGCATTGATGGAGGGTCAAACGTTGTCGGTTTGACTTGAAATTTGGTATGGAGCCCTTTGGAGACATTCTGGAGTCATCCGTAGGCTCTGATCAAAGTTTTGGTGTCTTTGATGATGTCGCAGCCGGGAGCGCTTGTTTAGCTGTCGGAGCAGTGAAGTTAGGCCAAACGCTGTTGGAATGGCCCGAAACCTCAAGTGTACCCCTCTTTTAGCTGTCTTGAAGGATCTCTCAGGTTCTATCTGATTCTGAAAAGATCTGATGCTTGAAGTAGCCTTGCCTATTTTGTAGCAGGATGCAGCTTCAGGAGGCTTCTTGATGTGGAGGAGACATAGTGACTTTTTTGGTGTCAACAAATGCCCCCTCGAGGTACAGCGACGAGTACCTTTTTGGAGTCGATGTGCCTCGAAGAGAAACTTGGAGGAAAGATTCCAACTTAACCAAGAGTCTTGAGCAATTTTTTTTTTTTTTTTTTTGAATAGCCTTCTGAGTTTCCGGGGAAATTTTATGGTAGTGAGAGGGATCACGTACCATCTCAAGGCAAAGTTTTGAAAATGACATAGGGTGTTTGGATTTTGGGTTTTGGATTTTGGTTTTTGACCTTGTGACCTAACAAGTTGTATGTGGCAGGTTAGGGGGTTGGGGTTTGATTTTGATTTTGACCTTGTAACCCAACAAGCTGTATGTGGCAGGTTGGGGGGTCAGATTTGGTTTGTTGGTTTTGGTTTGGTTTGGATTTTGATTTTGGTTTTGGTCTTGTGACCTAACAAGCTGTATGTGGCGAGCTAGGGGACTGGAATTTGGTTTTGTGAAATGTCAATTTCAAGATTTTGGCTCAATTTGGTTCATGAGGTTGGATGGTTTGGTTTTTGGAAACTCATGAGACTTTCTTTTCTCTCTTTTTTTTGAATGGTCCCATCAACTCAAAAGAGGCATGGGACTTTTTTTGCTCTTTTCTTTTTTTGCTCTTGGTAAGAGGAATACTTTGACTAAAAGCCAATTTTAGTGCCTAGGTGGTCAAACCTGGCTCATATGGGCTAACCCATGGAACCTTAGGCTTTGGAGATGGCCTAGATCTCATATGGTGTCATATTTGTAAAGAATATCTAAAAAAATATCTCTTTTGTGTAGAGAATATCTAAAAATATCTTTACTTGGAGAGAATTTCTCAATTTTTCTCAAAATATCTTTCTCTTTGGGAAAGTAGCTAAAATTTAGCACTTACCTCCTTTCTTTCTCTTTGTTTCCTCTTTTGGCTTGCTCTCTTCTATAAAAGCAAAGAGGGTTGGTGCTTTTGCTCCATTACTTTCTTTTTGCAACAAATCTTCAAGAGAGCTCCCCAAGACAAGAAGTGCTTTCTCTTCTTCAAGGATCTCCAAGCTTTTCTTCTTCTTCTCCATCAATGGCTTCAAGTAAGTTTTCTTCCTCGTCAAGAATCTCCATTGTAGAAGTAGCTTCTTCATCATTTTATTCTTCTTTTTCTTTTCATTTCTTTCTTCTTCTCTTTTTTTTTCTTTTCTTTTCTTGTCATGCACGTTTTTTCTTCCCCTTTTTTTTTTTTCGTGCTTCTCTTTTTTTCTTTCCCTTTTTTTTTTCTTCTTTTCACGATTTTCTCTGTTTTTTTTCGTGAACTCTTTTTTTTTCTTTCTTTCTGTTTTTTTTTTTTTTTCACGCTGATCTTTTTTTTTTTCAGCGTTTTTCTCTTCTTTTTTTTTTTTTGCTGTTTTTTTTTTCTCTGGCTGTACAGACAGGTCCGTACGGACCTGACCGTACTGCCACTTGACAGTGGGCCATGGCCTGTGGGCCAAAATCTTTTTTTTCTTTTTTTTTGCTGCGATTTTTTTTCTCTCTTTCCTTTTCTTTTTCCTTGTTTGCTCACTATGATAATGAGGCTATTCAATTTCAATATGTATGCATTTTTTTGTTTGATGCATCAAGATAGAAGGCTAGAGTCTCTAGGTCAAGCCAACATGATTTTTGACTTGGACAAAGTTTGATTGGTTTTGACCAAATTGGGTTGGAATTGGTCAAACTTTGGTCAGGTTTTCCTAGCATCTAATGCATGATGATATTTTTTGATGCACGATTTTTGTAAATGGATTTGGAAGTATGATGATTCATACCTAAAAATCTTTTGCAAGTATCGGGATTTTGAGCTCGCAGCGATGTTGAGCTCTTTCTCGGTCTTGCTGGATTTCGAGGAAGTTTGCAACTTTTGGATTCTGAAGCTCGCAGCAATGTGGAGCTCTTTTCCAGATTTTGCGGAAGTTTGATGAGATTGGCTTGTTCTCGCAGCGATGTTGAGTTCAAGCCTTCTTTGAGAATTCTCCACTGACTATGAGCTCGCAGCGATGTTGAGCTCATCTTCTGGCTTCCTGTCTTTTTCGGAGTATGTTCCTTTTCGTTGGAATTGCCCCGGAACCATGTCAAAATTTTGCTAGAATTTTTGTAGCAGAATTCTGTCATTTTGATGTTGATTGATCTTTTCTCTTCCACCTTTTGCAGGTAGCTCTTCTAGAACGAACAAAGGTAAAGGTCCTGTTACTGACGCACCTCGTCGGTCTGCTAGATCTTCCAATGCTGCCGTTCAGCAGGCTTGGGAGAAGGTCCAGTTTGTGGAGAAAAACTTGGAAGAATACGATTCCCTCAATCGTGATGAGATGAGACAGCGATTGATCGCTCTCAAGGATGAGGAGTTCTATAAGATCATGGTAAGCAGCCATCCCTGGGTTACGGACGATCAGAGCGTTGTGCTCAAGCCTACCTTCTTCTTCAGTGATGCAGCCCCCGATGACTTGACATACCAAAGGAGATGTTTTCAGTTCTCTTACACAGCGGATGGTGAGGAGAGAACTATTTCTACCCGGTCGTCTTTTGATCGGACCATCTCGATCCTGAGCCTTTCTCCCACGTGCCCTAAGAGGGAAGATCCTCCGAGTTGGGTGAAGAGGACCAGTGTGATCAAGACCGGGGTTTTTGTTGGTGGACCTTCCGGTTTTGCAGAGAAGCCACCTGTCTGTATGGACATGTTGATGCCAGCCAGTGGCTACCAAGGTTCTGATCATCCATCGATCGATTTGAGACCGGTGGACCTTGGCGTTTTTTGGGGTGACGGCAACAATTGGGTGAAGCCTTTTCGACTTCGTGGCCGTTTCAGTGCTGACTCGAGCTGGGGGTCATGGACTGATCACACCTTGAGGATTGGTGAGGCCGTTCTTCAGGAGGCCGAGATTTTTGACGCGGTTCGCGCTTTTCGGCAAACCGTCGTTTTCTCCGATGAGGCTTTCATGGCCATGCTGGAGTCATTCCTTCCACAAACCAACACCTTCATTGTGACGAATGGTGAGATTGGTTTTTCTTTGAAGGAGCTGAGCGCCATCACCGGATTGCCTATCCTCGGCAAACTCTATGAGGAGTTTATGCCTATTGACAGCGTCCTTAAGGAGCAGTCTGAGGAGTTTAGGCTTGTGTACTTTCAGCTTGTCTCCTTCTACGATTTTTTGAAGGAGAAGGAGGGCTCGAAAGTTAGATGCAGCAGTTGGAGGAGTTGCAGCTCCAACTTTTTCTACAGCGGGGATTCTTCTGATGGCATGACCCAGGATGTTAGGGCTAAAGCATCAAGTTTGAAGAAGATCGCTGCTATACGAGAAGATTTGAAGAAGTTCTTCGCAAGCACAGATGCCATTTGTCCTGACATTGCGTTGCGGAGAGATCTCGCCGTTTACCTCACTTACTGGCTGGGTGAGGCTGTTTTTGCTGGAGGAGATGGAACGCACATCAGGCCGTACTGTATTTTTCCGGCTTGTCAGATGGCGTTTGGAGAGTGGCTGGCTTTGGTACCTGCTCTTTACTCCTATTTATGTACCGAACTGCAGGCTGCTGCTTTCCTGGTTCGGCTTGGGCTTCCCATGAACAGGGTATTTTCTGCCCACATCTTCTTTTCGTGGTATGTATACCACTGTCCTAGCTTCCATCGTTTGGGAGTTGCACAGGACGAAGATCCCTTTATGATTCGTTTGGCTAGAGGGACAGCCGTTCACGAATCACTTTTATCTGCCCGTTTAAGGATCCGACGATTTAGGGACGTCGAGATTGGGCAGTCTTCAGTGAAGCTTTCTCCGGGCTTGCGGAAGAAGGCTTTGACTTTGGTGTCTCCCGTGATTCGACCAGGGCAGGGTCGGGAAGACACTATGCTTTGACAGACGCGGAGAAGAGATGGCTCTTCAACATACGGGTTGGTACGATGGTGTACCGCAAACATCTTTTATTCGATATCCAACCGTATGTTCCTTCGCGTTTTGCATTGCAGCTTGGCTTCTCTCAAGGCGTTGTTGGAGCGCCTTCGAGTATGGTGAAGCGTTTTGGAGGTTTGCAGGATGGGAGAAATGCATGGGCTTTTTACAGTGCAGAGGACACTACTACCATGATTTCCTATCCTGAGCTGCCCACCTTCCGGACTGCTGGCTTCACGAAGTGGTTCGTGGAGAGCTTCATAGTGCACCGGGGGCTTTCCAAGAAAGAGCTCGATATTAAGCAATCTCCTGGGAAGAGTCTTGGCAAATCGGATGTTGTCCGTCGGGAGGAAGTTTTGGCCTTCCTTTCTGGAGAGAAGCACAAGATAGGCTTTCTCAACAGGCAGGACATCATCAGATCAGGAGCGGCACAGGGGATTCCTGGTGAGGTCCCGAGATAGCTGGAGGAGGAGGAGGCTGAGATCGATGCTATGATACAGGCAGAGCATACGAAGGCTTCCATGGAGTCTACTAAGAAAAGTAGACCATCCAGTGAGGACTCTTGTGAGAGGCCTGATGTTGATAGTGGGGCAGGATCGTCGAGTAGATTGACCCGCCGAGGCAAGAGGAGGAGAGGACAACGCCGTAACATGAGACGGCATGATAGCCCTTCTGATCTTAAAGTTCCTCTCACCATTGCTGAGGAGGTGTCTGAGGATGCTGACGAGCCTCCAGAGAAGAGAAACAAAGAAGAGGAGATAGCTAGTATGATCCCCTTTCTTTCCTTTTGTTTCTTCCTTCCCTTTTTTTTTGTGAAAGATTTTGTTTTGATCCGCTGTTTCTTTGTTTAGCAGAGGATGATGACCTGGTGATGCCTGAGGTTCCGGCCGATGAGGCAATGACGGATCCAGTCGTGGCATCTGAGGAAGAGCCCAGGGACTCTGGAGTGGTTCCAGAACCTTCACCTGGTATGATTTGCTTTGGCTTTTGCTTTTTTGTCTTCTTTTGTTGTCATTTGCTAACATATAGCTGACTTGCCAGAGGATTCCGACGATTTCGAGCCATCTTTTGACGATGCTTCGGATGAGCTCAAAGAGGCAGAGAGTACTCCGCCGGTCGTCGAAGCAGGTATACTTGCAATAATAATCTTGATATATTTTTGACAAGATTATATTCATACGTTTTTGTCTTTTTCTTTTTTTTTCTCTTGACAGATTGTGAAGCAGCAGGAGAGATTCCTCCGTCTTCCTCAGAGCCAGAATAGGGGATACCTGCGGCTGATGCAGAAGTAGGGGCTTCTTCCACTTTCAATGAGTCAGCTTGTTCCGTTGGAAAGAATTTATTGATTACTCTTCCAATGGAGCATGACGTGGGCAGTCGGGCACCAGAGCATGGTGAATCCTCATCTGCACCGCACCTTCAGTATGCTAGGAAGGTGTTGAAGACTGTCTTGAGCTCATAGGTTGAGACTCTTTCTTCAGGTCATTTGGAAGCTGGTTTTGGCATGATCAAGCATGTGCAGGACATCCTCGCTGATAGCAAAGAAGTCGGTCTGGACATCGCAAGTGCTGAGGATTTTGTTGGGGAGATCATCACCTTGGGGAACAAATGGACTGAGACCAAGAGTTTCCCAGATGGTGACTTCTTTGATGAGATGTTCTTAAAACCTTCCAGCAAAGTCAAAGCTGAGCTGACTGAGGTCACGAAGACTCGGACGCAGATCGTTCGGGAGGAGAACGTTACCGAGTTATCCATCATGGGGCTGAAGCAAGACTTGGACCGCCTTGATAAGGAGGTCGTTGAGGCTAGGCAACGTCTTGATCTTTTAGAGGAAGAGGCTGCTGCCAAATGGACCGCCATTGTGGAGGCTCGTGACAAGGAGGGGACTCTCATTCGCCAGGTTGAGGAAGCTGAAGGTAATGTCCGGAGGAAGACTCAGGAGCATGAGCAGTGGCAGGTCCTCTGGGAAGAACTTCCTCGTGCTGCAGATGGTTCACGGCATTCGGACGCGTTTTATGGGGACATTTTGAAGGAGCGTGGCCTAAAAACTTTGGAAGTTAAGGCCAAGGGTCTGCTTGAGGAGTTGAACCTTTGGTTGAAGACCATGTCGGATTGAGCTCCTAAGTTGTAACAAACTCTTTTCTTCTTTTTTTTGGTACCTCCATGTATAACCAGTTTTGGTACAATATTTTTTGTATCCCCTTCCTTTCACTTAAATCATTTTTTGATGAAAACAATTTTGAGCAAAAGATTGATGGGAATGTTTGTTTAAGAATTTGATCAAAAGGTTGTTATTTTGTGGAAATCTTTTGTCAAAGAGTTGTTTTGGGCATGAAAGCCAATTTTTGTGGCGAAAAGCCTGATTTTTGATGGTTTGAAAACCAAAATTTTGAATGGCATGAAAGCCTAATTTTGTCTGTGGCATGGGAGCCAAATTTGTTTGTGGCATGAGAGCCAAATTTGTTTGTGGATGGCGTGAAAGCCGAATTTTGGAATGGCATAGAAGCCGAATTTCATTTTGTTTGTTTTGGCATTTATAGAAGAATTTTGGCATTTATAGCCGGATTTGGCGTTTATAGCCGGGAAATTTTGTTTTTGGCATTTATAGCCGAATTTTGAGATGGCATGAGAGCCAAAAATTGTGTTTGTGGCATGAGAGCCGATTTTGAGATGGCATGAAAGCCGATTTTGGCGTTTATAGCCGAAAATTTTTTGTTTTGGCATTTATAGCCGAATTTTGGCATTTATAGCCGGATTTTGGCGTTTATAGCCGAGTTTTTTGAAAACCAAGTTTTGTTTTATTGGCATGAAAGCCGATTTTGGCGTTTATAGCCGAAAATTTTTTGTTTTGGCATTTATAGCCGAATTTTTGGCGTTTCTAGCCGGATTTTGGCGTTTATAGCCGAGTTTTGGTTTTCAAAATGCAGGTATCGACTAAATGTCGCCTCCCCGCTGAATGGTCTTGCAAGTATCGATGGAATGTCGCTTCCTTGCTCATTCGGTTTTGCGAGTATTGATGGAATGTCACTTCCTCGCGGGCTGGGTTTTGCGAGTATCGATGGAATGTCGCTTCCTCGCGAATTGGGGTGCAAATATCGACTGAGCGTCGCTTCCCTGCTTTTCCCAAAACTTTTGGTTTTACGGGTACTGACTTGATGTCGTTTCTCCGCGATTTTTGAAATTTGAGATTTTCTCGAACCATTTGAAATTTGGGTTGTGGATAGCAGCTGGAATATTACGTCTCCACGATTTTTTTTTTTGAAATTTGGGTTGTGGATATCAACTGGTATGTTGCATCTCCACGATTTTTTGAAATTTGAGTTGTGGATATCAACTGGTTTGTTGCTTCTCCACGATTTTTGAAATTTGCAAGTATCGAATGGGGTTCGCTTCCTTGCGATTTTTGGGTTTTGGAAGTATCGAATGGGGTTCGCATCCTTCCGGTTTTTGGGTTTTGCGAGTATCGACTGAATGTCGCTTCCCCGCGGTTTCAAAATTTTTGTTTAAAGACACGAAGGTCATAAATTTTGACTTAAAACCATTTTGGTTGTAAAAGCCGAGGCAGTCTAGGGTGAAAATCCCTAAGTCCCGATTTTTGTTTCAAACCATGAATTTTGGGTTCAAGGATCGAAATTTTGGTCGAGTCTGGGAAGAGGCTCCTAAACTTGGATTTTTGGGTTTGATTTTTCTTTTCAACAATGAAACGATGAAAGTAAGCATTGTTTTGAGAGATAGTTTTTTTTTTTGGAAACTTCAACACAAAGATGAAAATTTCAAAAGGGGTGGGTTTGATGAGCAAGTACCTTGGAAATACGCTTTAGCCATGTAGATATTGCTCTGACCCGTTTGAGGAAGTCTTCAAGGGTAGTACCGCTTCAAGAACTTGCCGTTGATAGGTAGCATACATCTATCTCCTTCCATGTTTAGAAGAGCGTATGCACCGTTGGAGAAGACTTTGTCGATGACGAAGGGTCCCTCCCATTTTGGTTCGAATTTGCCTTTGGATTTGTGGGCAAAGACTATGGGTCTTTTTACTGCAAGAACCAAGTCACCCTTTTTGTAGGCGCGTTGCCTGACCTTTTTGTCGAAAGATCCTGTCATACGTGCTTGGTACAACTCAATACTTTGTAGAGCTTCGAGTCGTCTTTCATCGAGATTATCCAGCTCTTGGAGTCTCAGTTTGACATTGCTTTCTCTTGCGTCATGTCATTTTGCAAAGATACCCTTAAGGAAGGAATTTGTACTTCCAAAGGGACAACGGCTTCGCATCCATAGACCAAAGAGAACGGTGTGCTATGGGTTGGTCCTCGAACGGTGGTTCGATAGGCCCACAAAGCTTCTAGTAGTTTGTCGCCCCAGTCTCTTTTGTGACTAGAGACCATTTTCTTGAGAATTTTGCAGAGTGTCTTGTTGAAGGCTTCTGCTAGTCCGTTCGCTGCTGGATTATATGGAGTCGAAGGACAACTTTGGATTTTGTACTTGTCGCAGAACCTAGAGAATCTGTGATCCCGGAATTGTGGTCCGTTATCATGGACGAATCTTTTAGGTATGCCGAAGCGACAAATAATGTTGGTGCGCAAGAACTAAAGGACTGATGAAGTCTTCATTTCGCTGAGCGCAAATGCTTCTGACCACTTGGAGAAATAATCCGTAGCGGCGAAGATGAAGCGATGACCTTTGCTTGATGGGGGAGAAATAGGACCTATGATGTCCATACCCCAGGCTTCGAAAGGCCATGAGATTGCTGTTGGATGTAGCCATTCTGGAGGTATGTGGACATAATCTCCGTGAATCTGGCATTTTTGGCAGTGCTTGGCAAATTGTATTGCATTAGCTACCATGGTAGGCCAATAATATCCTAGCCTTTTTATCTGGTTGTAGAGCTTAGGGCCAGCCTGATGGGCTCCACAAAGACCAGCATGTACTTCTTTGAGAGTTTCCTCAACCTCTTGTTGTGATAAGCAGCGTAGGAGTACTCCGTTGAAGGATTTTCTGTAAAGTGCTTTTGAAGGTATATCCAAATGAAAGTTTGGGCCTCGTCTTTGGATGCTTACCCGCTCTTTTGGATCTTCAGGTAGTATTCCGAACATGATATAATCAATGATCGGATCTCTCCAGTCGCCAATCGGAGGTTTGAGGATGGACATCCGACTTCCAACCAGTTGGTGGCATTCAACAACTGCTTGGTGTGTGTTGAGAGGAGGGAGAATCCTTCTTTGACACACTGTGACTTGCATGTTTTCCCCTTCTTGGATTGCCATGGATGCGGCAAGTCTAGCCAGGGCATCTGCACGGATGTTTTCACCTCTGAGGATGTGGGTGATATGGCAGATGTTGAATTTTTGTTGAAGCGACTGCACCTTATTGTAGTAAGGTAGCAAATCAGGCTTCCTGACTTCATATTTTTTATTCATCTGGTTGACGACCAGTTGAGAGTCTCCAAAAGCTTCCAGCGTGGTGATGCCGGATTCGAGGGCGAGTTCCAATCCTACAATCAGGGCTTGGTACTCAGCTGCATTGTTTGAACATGGTTCCAGTAGCGAGAAGGCGTGTGGAATCATGTATTTGTCGGGACTGACAAAGAGGATGCCAATTCCAGATATTTGCTTTCCCTTTTCATTTGTCCTGGTTGCACCGTCAAAGTACATGTCCCAGGAAGCATTTGATAAGGAAGTTTCTACATTGTAGACAAATTCGTCTGGGAGATCATCCCTGAGTAGAGAATCTTTAGGCAATGGATGCTCTGCGAGGAAGTCTGCTAGAGCTTGGCCTTTGATTGCTTTTTGTGGTACATACCTAATATCAAATTGTGATAGAAGAATGGACCATTTTGCCAGTCGGGCATTGAGAGAACCTGCTTTTGTGACAAGGACCTTTAGGAGGTTAATCCTTGAAATCAGGTAGACTGTGTTCGACAGCAGATAGTGATGCAGCTTTTGTACAGCGAACATTACTGCAAGGCATTCTTTTTCGACTGGGGAGTAGCGATGCTCTGCACCTACCATCATGCGGCTAAGGTAATATAGAGCAGCTTCTTTTCCGTCGTCGTTTTCTTGTGCGAGCAGAGCACCCAAAGAGTGGTCGAGAGCTCTTGTATACAAGATAAATGGTTTTCTAGTTGTGGGGGGAACCAGCACTGGAGGTTTGATGAGGTATGCTTTGATGTCTTGAAATGCATTTTCACATTCAGCATCCCAGACAAAGTCCACGCCTTTCTTCATCAGGCGAGAGAATGGACGGCATTTCCCTGATAGATTGGAGATGAACCGTCGGATGTAGGCCAGCCTTCCTTGAAGCCCTTTTAATTCTCTTAGGGTTCTGGGAGATGGCATTTCCAGGATAGCCTTGACTTTGGTGGGGTCAAGTTCTATTCCAGCTTTCCGTACTATGAATCTGAGAAACTTACCCGATGAGACACCGAAGAAGCACTTTAGTGGATTCATCCGCAATTTGTGTTTGCGAAGTCAGAGGAAGACTTCTCGAAGATCATTGAGATGGTCTTCTTTTCTTCTGCTTTATATGGCGAGGTCGTCAACATAGCATTCGACCGTCTTGTGCTGCATATCTTGGAATATTTTCATCATAGCCCTCTGATATGTTGCACCTGCATTTTTCAGACCAAACGGCATGACAGTGTAGCAATACACGCCGAATGGTGTCCGAAAGGATGTATGCCTTTCATCTTCAGGATGCATTTTTATCTGATTGTAGCCAGAGAATCCATCCATGATTGTCATTCGCTCGAATCCATAGGTGTTGTCAATCATTACCTCTGGTATGGGGAGCGGGAATTCATCTTTAGGACATGCATTATTAAGGTCTCTGTAGTCAATACAGACCCTTATCTACCCATTTTTCTTTGTCACGGGGACGATGTTGGCCAACCATTCAGGATGCTGTTCCTCGCGGATGAAGCCAACGTTTTTGAGTTTCTGAACTTCTTGTTCCATTTTGTCCATCACGTCGGGACGGAATCTTCTTTGGCCTTGTTTGATAGGCTTGATTTCTTTTTGCAAGTTGAGCTTGTGGACTGCTACTTTGGGATCCAAGCCAGGCATTTTGGCATAAGACCATGCAAAGCAATCAACGAACTCAAGAAGAAAAGAGATATACTCGAGTAACTCATCATCCTTTATATTCTTGCTTATGAATACAGGACGTGGGTTATCAGGTGTTCCCAAGTCTATCTTTTGAACAAGGTCTTCTGTCGGAAGGTTTGAAGGTGGTTCCTCCACAGTATTTTCGGAGGCTTCTAACTCAACAAGACCTTCTGGAGTGCCAGAGAAATTTTCAGACTGAGGCTCTGCTTCTGTCCATGAATCTTCTTGATCAGCATCCTTCTCAATGCTATCCTTCTCAAGGCTTGCAATGAGATGGTCCGAATCATTTGCCGGAATTGGGTTGAAGTAAGGTACTTCTTTTGGAGACGATGATTCTTCTAGGATAGAGAACCGCTCGTCTGTGTCATCGGGCAATTCCTCTTTATTATCAGAGAAATTATACCAATTGGAGGAGCTTTCAGGATTTTTTACGAGTAACTCCTCAAAGAGATATCCAGGGATATCAATGTCTTCATGAGATGTTGAGGCTTGGTCGGTAAAGCGACTTTGCAGCCATGGTGTCAACTGTCTCATAGGAGCGGTAGGATCATACCCCAACCAATATGAAGACTTGCCTTTTTGAAGGTGGATTTTCCAATCTTCTGGTTGACTTTTGGTCAGGATGGGTTCCAATGGTGTAAGAATACCACGGCCACCTCCCAAACCAGTCGGGTTTTGAGCATTGTAGCCCATTTTCTTCATGATAGCTTGTGCCATTGGACTATACAGGGATAGCTGAGGCATACCTTCGTTTTGGAAAGGTTCAAGCAGAGAGTTCAGTGGAGATGCTCCCGACCTATGGAAGTAAATCACTTTTTCTTCTGGCGAAGTTGCCGGAATAACAAAGGAAGCAGACGTAGGGTCTTCTATGTCTGCAAGTGTCTCCAATGGAGTGAGAGCGGGCTGATCTCGCTGAGTATCAGCTTGGCTCGATGCTGTGTCATCTTCTGACTCTGACTCTGAGTCTGTGTCATGCATAATAGACACAAAGGAGGCAGTGAACTTGCCCCTAGTCTTTTGTTTTGTCTTCTTTGCTTTGGTAGTGATTACCAAAGGCTTTGGAGATTTGAAGGAGACGACGAAGGGAGCTTGGCCGCTTACTTTAAGTTTGGTGGAGGGTTTGTGTCCCTCCGATGATTGCTGAGGAGCCTTGCCTTTATCTTTCTGGAGACTGTCGACAAAGCGAATTGTTTTTTCCTCCTGTTCTTCTTTTCCATCTCTATACATTTGAGCATCTGCAAAATGGACATCTCTGCCTTTGAAGGGCTTTTTGTCTGCAAACACTCGATGTATCAAGCCATTGTTGCCAATGAACTTGATGCACTGATGTAAAGTTGAAGGGACGACACCATTCTCATGTATCCAGGGGCGTCCTAGGAGTATATTGTAGCATGAAGGGGTCCTTATTGCATACACAGTGACTTCAGAAATAAGATCACCGATCTGCAATTTGAACCTGATTTTGCCGATAGGCCTTTGAGCGCTGCCGTCATATCCGAAGATGGATACGGACGTGTGACTCAGTTTGCTAGGTGGGATGCCCAGCTCTTCGAGTGCCGAAGTAGAAATGAGGTTGAGTGCCGAACCTGGATCGATCTGAACCCTGTGTACTGGCATTTCTTTGACGTACCCCGTAAAGTACAAGGGTCGGTTGTACTTTGTTTCGCCTAGGAGGAGGTCATCCTTGTCGAAGGCAATTGTTGCACTTGCTGCTTTTTGTACCGAGAGGCATTCATTGCTTGATCCCTCAGTTTTCTTCTTTTCTCCCTTTGAGGGAGTATTTGATTTTTTGACCCTATAGTCCATTTCAATTTGTAGGACTTGTGGGGCATGTTTGTCGACATCCGCATTCAGCCTTTGCAATTCTGAAATGAGACTATCACGAGTTTGTGGAGACATTCGTAATAGATCAAGGATGTACAGACGTGCAGGTATGTGTTTGAAGTGCTCAATCAAGTCGTACTTGAAAGCCTCCTTCGGGCCTGCATTTTCATTATTGTTGCCACTTGGGGCGCTTACATCTTGTTTTCCCGAAGGATTTACATAAGAAGAAAAGGGTTGATTGTAATTTTTATGGTAATCCCGGCCAGAACGGGTACCTCTACCAACTTCAAGAGCCTCTAGAGAAGGGTCTTCTTTTGGAAGATCGTTCTCAGGATCAAGAGGTTGATCCTTTACTGAGGACATCTCTGTAACAACATTGGCGTCTTCAGTGATTGTGTTGCACGGAGCAATTTCCGGGAACAAGTCCTGAACAATAGCCGGCAACTTTTCTTTATTAGCCCAGACATTGCCCGTGAGATCGGGTATCTGGGACCAATTCATTGAAGAAGATTTCATTGGCAAAAGTTTCTTCAAGATGATCAATTGGGAGTGGCTTGAGTTCCGATGTCACAGCTTCAGGAGACGAAGGTTGAGAGGATGTTATCTCAGTGGAAGTCACCTGAGAGGATGTAGCTCTGGAAGATACGCTACCGGTTGGGGAGTACGTGTCTTCTGAAGCTTCAGAGGCACTGTCGTCCTGAGTTATTGCATTGCAGGTTATCCTGACAGGAGGTGCCCCCAGTGTAGACTGTTGGGAATCAGATTCATCCTCGGATGTGAGAGGATCATCGATCCAACAGTTTTCTCCATTTTCAGGAGTTAAGGGAGAAAGTTCCCGCTGATTTTTAGGGACTTCCGGTTCTGGGTCATGACAAAGATTGATGCGATCCTGCTCCTGCTCTATGGCAAGATGTTGCAAGATTCTTGCATATTCTTCGAGATCAGGCATGGGAGCCAAATCTTCTTCGTCATTTGCTCCTTGTGGTTCGCCAATTTGGGTTCCACCAGAGCATTGTTTGGTGCTGGATCGACAGCGTTTTCTTGAAAAGGGTCCTGGTCTTCTTCGTCATGAGACCAAGATCCTTGTGGCTGCAATGGGTTATACCAGATTACTGGCATAAGATGAGACTCGGGAATCCATTCCTCGTCGGAGAGGTATTCTCCTGTTTCAAAGGATTCTTCCCACTCATCTATATCACTGGCAGTATCACTGGACTCGTATCCATTCATGGAGAATCCAACTACCGAGTTGCAAGAGTATGATGCCCCCTGCACATTTTCATTTTTGTATAGAGGTGGCATGAAATCATCAAGAGTGAATTTTCTTACCGCCTTGGAGGTTTTGGGAAGAGATTCTTCCGTCGTCCTTAGTGAAGCAATGGAAGAAGTTTCTGCTTTTTCAAGGACTTCTTGTTTTGGTTGAGACTTTTGCTGCTGTTTGAGCTTGCGGAGTTGTCTCTTGGCTTGCCTTCGCTGCTGAGCGGTCGGCTTCGTTTTGACGGTCTCCCAGTTTTCATCATCTAGGAGATCGGGATGCACCCATATAGGTTGTCCATCTGGTGTTGGATAGGGAACCAATTCTTGGGACGCTTGAGCCATTTTTATCACCTTGAATGAAGTAGTGATTTTCTCCTTCGGTGACTTTGAAGTTTGCCGACATGACACCATGTTGACAGAGGCGGAGCCATAGTTTTTATCAAAGGTTATGACTCCGTTTTTCCACATCTCATTGATCTTCTCTCTCACAACGAAGCATTGATTGAGAGGATGTGAGATCATCTGATGGTATGGACAGTAACGGGGATCATTGGTTTTGCCAACATCTCCCGGTCTTTTGGGCTATGGCAAAATGAGTTTGCCATTTGCTAGGAGAGCCACAAAGATTTCTTCAACGTCTTTATCGAACGGATATTTCTTTTCTACACGTTCTTTGAAGGCATCAGAGAGTTCAGGCCTTTTACCTGCAGTTTTGTTTTCAGGTTTCTTTGGCTGCTGAGGAGCTAACTTAGTCTGCACATTGAGAACCTCCTTTTTCTTTGGTTTTGAGGTTGTAACAGCAGGCGGCTCTTTCTTTTATGATTTCTGACTGTTGAGGTCTTTGATCACCATTTCAGCTTCCATGGAGGCTTCGAGGAGTTCCCCCAGGTTTTTTGATTTATTGCCGATAATCATGGAGCGGATTTTTGCTCTCATATTGTTACAGCAGATGTCCACCAGCGACGCTTGTGGCAGTACATCTGAGCATTTGTACGCCATTGCCTTCCATTTGTGAATGAAGTCGTATGTTGACTCATTCTCTCCCTGTTTTAGGCTGCAGAGTTGAGCTATAGTAACAGGATGATCCTCACCTTGGAAGTGGGTCAGGAAGCGTGTCTCTAGCATAGCCCAGTTCTGGATGGAGTTCTCTGGCAGAGTGCAGTACCAATCAAAGGCTGTACCTTTTAGGGTACTTGCAAAGAGGCGAATCTTGAGGGCATCTTGATCCGCAATAGCTCCCGTTAGGATCTTGAAATGGATGACATGTTGTCTAGCTGAACCTTTCCCAGTATATGTCTGGAGAGTAGGTTGTTTGAATTTTGCAGGGAAAGGAACCGAGTCCAACCATAGAGGGTAAGGTGGCTTGATACCATGTTCCTTCAATGTATCCTCTTCTTTTACTTTTGCAAGGATATCGTCCACGTCCTTTCTGGTAAGGGCGCGAGACTCATTGTTTTCTGCATTGCCCTCGTCATTTTCATGATTCGGAGGGGTTTCATTGTTAGGTGGTGGACGCTGTAGAGTGAGAATCAAATTTTCCATCAGAGTCTCAATTCTCTGTTGTCCTTGCTCCAACTGCTGGATGCATGTAGTTACGTCATCATGCTGTGGAGGTGGCTCAGAACTTGTAGCCAAGACGTTCATCCCTCGGGATTCGAACGAAGAAATCGTCCTGGTGACTGAGCTGGGGCTCATTCTTCTGGATGAAGAATCCGAGGAGTAGTTACTCCGATGTCCTTGGCTTGGAGGAGTGGAAGATTCCTCCATATGTGTTCGTGTCCGAGAGACGCTGCGAGTCACTGGACGTCTAACACTGATTTTGGTTGCTGACTTCCGGTGTTTTCTGGTTTTGCCAACCATATGAACAGCAACGAATTGGTCGGGTCTTTCTTTTTCTACCCATTTGTTTGAGATGTGGAGAGTAGAATGCTGGGTTCTTTGTTTCTCGAGTCTCTTTTGTCGATATGCAGTGCGGCGACGCATACGACGAGCAATTTGAGCTTCAGTCAGCTCTGGCTGGGCTCTGGCGATGAAGGACGTAGTCCCTTGTGTGCAACAGCCGAGTTTGTCTTCTTTGAAGTTTGGCAAGGACAGAATCTGGACGCGGTCCTTTGTCTGTCGCAATGAAGACTTGAATTTTGCGAGCTCGGCCCCTGTTGAGATGAAGGGTCGACTCGCGGGAGTGCAGGCTTCAGCATGTTTTTGCATAGGCCTAACGATGCAGGATTTGATTTTGGGCTTGTAGGAGCAAGCTGGCTCATGATGATTTTGTTTATTTTTTGGGTGGAGGGTAGGTTTCTCCTCTTTCATGTAAGAGAGAGGGTAGAACTGATTCTCCTTGAGAGGGGCCAGGTATGCTGGCTTTGCAGATGTTTGGGATCTCCGTTGCTTTGACGAAGATCTCGGGGACCAGGTTTTGGTGTAAACCTGGTTTCTTGTGGGCTGAGGCTTCGTGGGAACGCCACGGGCTTCAGGCTTCTTGGGGTTCGCCCTTGGTGCCATTTTAGTGACACGTTGCGGGGCGGTTTTCTGCTTCTTGGCAGGTACAGTGTCTTCTGCGGGAAGTGGGAATGGTCCCAGTGATCCGAAGACGATGGTTTGGGGAATTGAAGTTGACCCGGTGTTTGGAGAGTTGTCGAGGGAGATGACGCTTCGGCAACTGGCAAGGCGCTTATGCTTGTTTTGCTTATCTTGAAGCATAAGCTGGTACTTGTTCTCATCGAAAGTGATGGTCAATGAAGCTGCCATTGTTAGTTTTGGAAAACTTCTGAAACAAGACCAAATCCATTAGTAATCACAAGAATATGGTGATCGTAAATGGAGAACAACTATGGTTTTGTCTTTTCAAATCACTTGAGGGGACATGGCCCAACCCAAGGACGATGAAGAAGGCAAAAAGCCATAGAGGATACAATTGTTCTAAAATACAAGTATGGTAGGCTCAGAGTGAGCGTTCCAGTGACTGCTAGAAGCAATTGTAGACCTTAATTCAAATTACCGAGAAGCAAGGCTCACTCGAGGTAAAATGATATAAGGTTGGAGATACAAATGTGTCGGTCGCGAATACAGTAGACCCAAAAGGGCGTACTAGCACCGCTAGGCACAAATGTTGCAAATCGCATCCTTGGGAAGGACACGAGATGGGATTTTTTTTGAAAGGTCAAATTTGGATTCATAAAGGAGAGCAAATGGTATTCCGATCCGAACAAAGGCTCAACATTTCTGCGAGCGCTAAATTCAAAAGGGAAGGAACCATAATTTCTCGGATGTGAATCCAGACGTGACGGAAGTTTTTTTTTGAAAGGTCAAGATTGAATTCATCGAAGAGAGCAAATGGTGTTCCATTCCGAACAAGGCTCAACATTTCTGCGAGCGCTAAATCCGAAAGGGAAAGAACCAAGATTTCTCAACTCTGAATTCAAAAGTGACAAAAGTTTTTTTCGAAAGGTCAAGATTGAATTCATCGAAGAGAGCAAATGGTGTTCCATTCTGAACAAGGCTCAACATTTCTGCGAGCGCTAAATCCGAAAGGGAAAGAACCAAGATTTCTCAACTCTGAATTCAAAGTGACAGAAGTTTTTTTTTTTAAGGTTTTTTTTTTTTTGAAAGGTGCACATAGATTTCCAATTCGATCTTATGAAACCTTAGTAGATAGATCAGCCCCTAGGTAAGGGTAGGATTACTTAATGAACCCGTTTGGAGGACCCTTGCCTCGAACAGTCTAGCTGTCTCCACACTCTGGACAAGGCTTTTCTTACATCCACTTTGGTCGAAGAACGTAACTGGTGGAACCTTAGTGTTTTTTTTTTTTTTTTGAAATCCTTTTTTTTTTTTGAAAGGTTTTTTTTAAATGAACTCATCAAAGAGAGCGAATGGTGTTCCAATCCGAACAAAAGCTCAACATTTCTGCGAGCGCTAAATTCGAAGGGAATGAACCAAGGTTTCTCAAATTTAAATGCAGAAGAGAGAAAGCTAAATTTTTTTTTGAATTTATAATTTTTTTTGAAATCCCAATTTGGACTCATCAAAGAGAAAAGATGGCCCAATCCCCGATATGAACGATAGCTGCAAACATTTCTGTGAGCTATCAAGTTCGAAGAGGGAAGGATCAAAATTTCTCAAAGTTGAGTTTTTAAGAAAAAGAGATCAGATTTGTTTTTTTTTTTAAGTAAGAAAGAACAATTGAAATCCCATCTCATATTTTTTTTTTTAGATGCAAAATGCAACATAGGCCACCGACTAGAAAGGAGCCAAGTGATCAAAGCACCACGTTCTCAAGTCAACGAGTCCCACTGGGTGTGCCAACTTGATGGACCCGAAAGAAATCTTCCGTCCTCTCCTTCCGCACCCCGGGGGCTGACCTGGGTCTCGGCGGAGGAGGGAAAATCTCGGGCATCAACATTTTTGTACGGGTATGCCAGATTTACTTTCTACTTGGAATTTGGAATGGTGATAATCCGGAGATTCACCTTCGCAAGTGGAAAGGAAATCAATCCTTTTTTCTAACTTTTCAAATTGCATAAATATTAAGAAAAGAGACAAGTTTTTAGAATGCCGTAAGAGGCGTTTTTGTTTGTTTGCCGTGAAAGGCGATTTTGCCGTGAAAGACGTTTTTACAAAACTCATCAAATATGAAAGACAAGAATTGTGATTTCTTTTTGTCTCTTTAAGAAATACAAACTACAATAGAAAAGGAAGAAAAGGGATCTAACTTCTCAATAGATTGTGGGGACACGTTGAGATCGACGGTCGCAAGTCATGTATGGGCTTCGCCATTGTCCTTCAAATGAGAACATGTGATGCTTTGATTCTTTGGCTTGGCTCCTAACCTCAGTTTTTTAAAGGACAAGAACCAAGAGAAGGTCCTATATCCAATGAAAAACTAAGTAAACGGGCTGAAAAGCCGCGTTTAAGCCATGTTGGAGAAGGAGGTGACCTTGGGGGGGGGTGGCCCCCCAAGGGACGTTGATCACCTTGTGGTGCTTCCGTGAGCAAAGTAGCAGAACTTCGTCTCTCTCTTGGATTTTCTGAATTTTCAGAGCTTGCACTTGGGATCTCTTTTCATCCTGCTTTCTTCTTGGAATGGACCTCCTTTTATAGGCTTTTGGTAGCCATGAGGTGTTTATTGGCATTGATGGCCATAATGAAAGAATTGATGAGGAGTTACAAATCGATTTTGTAACTCCTTTTTCAAGGCTTGTGATTGGCCGATGAAGGTAGTGGGCATTTAATCACCTTTATGCTTCATGATGATGGGAGTTTCATGGGTTTAATGCCATGATTGCTTGGATTTGTAACTCCCAAATGCTTGGTTCTGATTGGGCCGTCCAAAATAATGAGTTAATGACTGCTTTAATGGGTCAATTAACGACATTAAGTGGTTGCCAAGGCATGTGAAGAGTCGCGGGCCGTGCTGCGCCTTTTGAGATTCTTCTTGCGATCATCACGGGTGGATCCACGCATTATTTGATGTCGGATTGTGATGCAATTTCAGACATTGATTGATGTTGGCGGGCCGGTGACGTCTGTCTTGTCGATTTCACGATCGGTCGGACAGAAAGTGCACTTTCTTGGTCAGCCGGTTGGCGATCTTGAGGCGATCGGTGATGATTTCATGCTTTTGATGGCGGATCCGAGATGTCGACGAAGATCAGTCGTTTTTAAGCATCAAACATTGCATTTTCCGAAAATCACAAAGGCCGGAACACCCGAAACGCGAAAACCATCGAAAACGGACACTTAGGTGCAAAATCCGGCGACCCGGATTTCCAGGGTCGCCGGCGACCATAGGGCTTCGGCCCGTTTGGTCGCCGAGCGTCGTTTTCGGCTGTTTTTTCATCTTTTTCGTTCCTTTTTTCTTCTATATTTTTCTCGACATTTTTCCTCAATTATTGACTTGATTTTCTTGGGGAAATCTTGACGAGAACTCTCGCGAAATCGGAGCACAAAGTTTCCTATTTTTCGGGAAAGTCGAAGACTTTGTAGCCGATTTTCCGTCAAGCGTCGAAACTAGGTCAAACGATGTCGGAATGACCTGAAAATTGAGGTGAAGCTTCTTGAGCAGTGGATAGGACCAACCATGGGCTTTTATTTGAGTTTTGAAGCCGTTTGGGGTCCCATCGATGCTTCACTTGATTTTGCTGCGGGGAAAATGTCGAGTTTTGATATGTGGTCAAACGATGTCCGATTGACCTGAAATTTGACGGGGAGCCTATTGGAGTCATTTTGAGACGTTCCATGGGCTCCGTTTTGGATGTCATGGTCCCGGATTGCTCCTCCGCCGGTAGGCTTGATTTTCTCTCGGAGCATCGAAACCTGGTCAAACGTTGTCGGAATGACCTGAAATTTGACGTGCAGCCTTTTGGAAGCATGTTGAAGCCACTCATGTATTTTGTTTGATGAGTGATGGCTTCGGTGGTTCCCGCCGCCGGGATGCTTGATTTTGCTGCTCGAGCATTGATGGAGGGTCAAACGTTGTCGGTGTGACTTGAAATTTGGTATGGAGCCCTTTGGAGACATTCTGGAGTCATCCGTAGGCTCTGATCAAAGTTTTGGTGTTTTTGATGATGTCGCCGCCGGGAGCGCTTGTTTAGCTGTCGGAGCAGTGAAGTTAGGCCAAACGCTGTCGGAATGGCCCGAAACCTCAGGTGTACCCCTCTTTTAGCTGTCTTGAAGGATCTCTCAGGTTCTGTCTGATTCTGAAAAGATCTGATGCTTGAAGTAGCCTTGCCTATTTTGTAGCAGGATGCAGCTTCAGGAGGCTTCTTGATGTGAAGGAGACATAGTGACTTTTTTGGTGTCAACAGCATACAACTGGTTCTCTCTCAGAAGTTGCAATGCTATCCTCAAGTGCTCTTCATGCTCCTCTTTGGTCTTGGAGTACACTAAAATGTCATCGATAAACGCTACCATAAACTTATCCAGATACTGTGCAAATATCTTGTTCATCAATGCCATGAACACTGCCGATGCATTAGTCAGTCCAAATGGCATCACTAGGAACTCATAGTGGCCATATCTTGTCCGGAAAGCTGTCTTCATTACATCTGATTCTCCGACTCAGCTGATGGTAACCGGATCTCAAGTCAATCTTCGAAAAGTACAAGGCACCTTGTAACTGATCAAACAGTTCATCTATCCTTGGCAATGGATATTTGTTCTTGATGGTTACTTGATTCAATCTCCGGTAGTCAACACACATTCTCATCGAACAATCTTTCTTTTTGACGAACAAAACCGAAGCTCCCCACGGTGAAATACTAGGTCTTGCAAAACCTTTATTTAACAATTCTTGCAACTCTATCTTAAGTTCTCCCAATTCCGCCGAGCCATCCGATATGGTGCAATAGATATCGGAGCTGTCCCTAGTAACAACTCAATGGTGAAATCGGTTTCTTTTATAGGTGGTAATCCTGGAATCTCCTCCGGAAATACGTCCAGCAATTCCCAAACAATAGGGATCTTCTCCACCCTTTGGGACTGTTTATTCTCCGTGATAAACGCCAAATAGGCTTTACATCCACTTCTTAGAAGTCTATCATCTTTCAACGTTGAGATAAACCCTGCACGAGGATTTCTCCTCTCTCCCTGAAACAACACTCCTGCTGGTGTCTCATCTAATTTGAATGTGAGGGTCTTATGGAAACAATCCATCGTGGCATGGTACCCTGCCAGCCAATCCATCCCTAGGATGACATCAAAATCATTCATCTCCAACAGAATAAGATCTGTGGGTAACACAATATCTCCTATCTGAACTGTACAAGTGGGGTAATAAGTAGTACAGACAACATGTTTTCCTACTGGGGTAGGCACAGTCAAAACATACTCAAGTTCTTTATCATGCACATCAATCAACTTAGAAAAATCAAGGGATATAAAGGAGTGTGTAAAGCCAGGATCAAATAAAATCCTAGCATTTATCCCACAAACAAGAAGTGTACCTTCCACAACATTGCCTGCTGCCTCTGCATCAGCTCTATTAATCGCATACACTTGTCCCCGTTGCTGTGGCCTGATCGGAGACTGCTGCTGCCTGCCTTGAGGGACATTTCTGTTTTTTTGCGGGGGAAGCTGATTCTGATGTTGTCCCTGCAGACGGGCCTGCTGCTGCTCTTGCTGAGGTCTATATTGTTGCCGTGGTGCCTACTGCTGAAGTGACCTTGCCTGATTTTGGACAACCATTGCATTCTGTGGTGGTGCTGGACGCTGTGGTCCTTGCTGTTGTTGTTGATTCTGTCTGTTTGGTCTCGGACAGTTCCTCATCTGATGGTCCATGGAGCCACATCTGAAACATGCTCCCGAAACTGTACGACACTGGGCACTCTCATGGTTTTTCCCACAGTGAATACAAACTAGTTGAACATTATGGTCTTGTCTCTGTCTCTTGTGCTGCTGGTTCCTCTGCTGGTGGTTCTGCTATTGCGGTTGCCCCTGTCCCTTGCCTTGAACTCTAAGGATCTTGTGATGAAAGTTCTCAAACTTATACGCTCTCTTGACAGCTTCTTCAAATGTGACAGGTGGTACTATCCCCGTGGCATCTCTCTCAATGATGGGGTGAAGTCCTTCTAAGAACTTAGCAATCTTCTTCTCCACTGTGTCCACCAATTCCGAGGCATATCTTGACAACCTCTCAAACTTGGTAAGGTACTCTAACACTATCATACTTCCTTGTACAAGCTGCTGGAATTCTAGTGCCTTTTGTCTCTTGACATGGGCGGGCACGTACTTGTTTCTAAATTGCCTCTTGAATTTTGCCTAAGCCACTACGTCAGCCATAGTTCTGTACTCTTCACTCACTGTCTTCCACTAAATGTCTGCCAAACCGGTGAAGAGTGATGTTGCAAGTTGTACTCTCTCACCTCCTGTACATCTAAAGACTTTAAAGATATTCTCTGTATGCTCTAATTAGTCGTCTGCAGCTAATGGATCTTCTGTACCAAGAAAGTCCTTTGGACCTCTCTTTTTAAACCGTTCAAATAGTGCATTTGGATAGTGCTCTCTTTGGTTGATGACAATTGCGGGTTGAGGTTAAACCGGTTCTGGCCTTCACTATAGTACCTTTGACAACTGCCTCTGCATCTGTGCCAACTATCTGGCATGGTCTTCATCTTTCTTAAGCATCTGTTCCTGCAGTCTAGCTTGGTTTTCATTTGCCTGACGCTGCTGATCAAGCATAGCTTGCATCATTTGTCGAAACTGATTTGGCATATTGTTATCAACTATATCTTCATCAACTGGCCCATGTTACTTGCAGTGGGATTGCCGTTTAATGGTCGCTTACAGGGTGGCATGATGCTGCAAAACAAGTTGTTAGCACATATAAATAAAAAATAGGGTCATAAATTGCTTACACGATTCTAGCTAACGAAAGATCTAACGAATCCTCGCCACGTCCTTAGGATTTCTGGTTTCTTTTAATTGCTTGAAACACATCTCGCTTTGATACCAGCCTGTCGCGACCTCGGGCCGAATTACCGACTCACTCCGGGATTGGGACTATTGGGTGTTGATGGATAATACGAATAATTAGTATGGTTAGTGCCAATGCGTACACGGGTTAATAAAGAACGCATATTACCCGTGCACATGATCTCCCACAGGTGTCCGCGGTGAGGATTTCACAACCTCATAATATTTTGTTTAAGTGCGGAAGCGTGTGGCAAATCAAGTATGTAATTCATTTCCATATTAATAAGACTGATTACAAATGAATAACAAGTATCAGAATGAGCAGTGATCATTAGCGTTTCCCAAAAGTATAGTTAAAGTTTATACAAAGATCATTTAATTACATTCTCAAAAATAGAGGCCAACAAAGGCCATTACAACAAAATATAAACCCAAAAGAATGGTTAATCACAACCCTCAAAATGTTACACATCTTGGGCAACCTGATGTTTAGACAACATCATCGGCGTGCCACTCAACTAGGCGCTGCGGTTCACCAACTGCCTCCTCGAGCTCCTCCTCGGGATAACCAACGACGGTACCTAAGTACTAAAGAGTGGGTCAAACACGACGGTTTGACAAGTGGGTGAAAAGATATCATAATACTAAAATAAATACATTTACCTTGGAAAACATTTAAACCTGTTTAAACAATAACTTTCGTAACGGAAATAAATCATTTACTGAAAACATATATGCAGTATAAAACATGCACGGGTATCCAAGGAATCAGGAAAACAAGCGAGGTGGCAACTACACAAAGCTAAATCCTCTATCACCGAAGTGACAAGAGCAAGCATATTAAGGCGTTGACCTCAGTCACTAAAGTGAGGAGGTACAATGAAATTTACATATACATATATAATATACGGAACATGAACATGGTAGCAAGCTGGGCCGGAACCACGATAGTAATCCGCGGTATCGGGACAAGACCACGGTAATAACCGGGTAGCGGGATCCAAACTGCAGATGGCGGGACAAGTGGGGGATCTCCAAGTTGGTGGATCAGACCGGTAAGGTTATCCAAGCTTAGTGGATTTGACTCATACCTCAAATAGTAAAAATCAAAACATGTGCAAGATACATCAATTGCGAGTATGTAACCGGGTAAGACGGGGGTGCTTGAGGCACAAGTATCCTTTCGATATCAAGTAATGCACGTCGGGACTAGAAAACACTACAAGTGTAGTTTCAATGCTTTTGGGAATGACAATTCATAAATCATGTATTTCAGGTAAATAAAATGAAACTGAGCTTTTGAAATCTCGGGACTCGTATCGGGATTTGAGGTAACTCAAGGTGAATAGGGGTCCTGTATGCCGATTTCAATATAGATTCGGTACTCCTTGAGTTTGTAGACATTTCGGGCTCCTTACACACCTTAGTAGTCTCAACACTTCAACGAATCTCTGTGATGTGGTTTCTCTCTCAAACGGGCTTCCAACAAACGTTTCATCTCTGCTCCGAACATATCCCCAGGTGAACAGTGCCCATTGGTCTAAAAAAGGGTTCACAAGCAAATGGAATGGAAACCCCCTTCATCTCTCTTTATTCCAAGAATTCTGGGAAATTCGGTTGCCTGGCGGTCATTTGGCGGTTAACTGCCAATGGATTCGGCGGTTAGCCGCTGGTTGACCATGAGGCTGACCGCGGGTAGCCTGACCAAATGTAGCATTCTGGAATTATGACTGCCTCAGTTCGGTTGGCTGGCGGTTAGCTGCCGATGGATTCGGCTGTTAGCCACTAGCTGACCGCGGGATTGTAGCTCTCTGGAAAAGTAACCGAAACTGGTTCGGCTAGCCGCCAGTCACCAGGCTGCTAGCTGTTGGGTGACCGCCCGCTGATCGTCCAGCTGCGGGAACTCCCCCATTCAGTTCAGATTTAGGTCTTTCTTTCTCCAATCAATTTCCTTCATTCTCTATTCCCTTACCTGCAATAAAGTGAGTTAAAAAGCTCCTCCAACTCAACCTTCAACATTTCTTCCATATCAAAACTTCTACAAACCACTATCCACTCACTTCCTTCTTTTTCACCCTCAACCACAAAAGAGAGAGGAAACTCAACAATCACCAAGACTCATTTAAGCCATATGCAAGAGATAAACAAAGACCAAAATCCATCATATTTCTAAAAATTAAATGCACTTTCATAAGCATTTATTTCAAATCAATGCAAGTTCATAAAGATAAGTAAAAATAGCAATACCAACCACATTTCTCACAAAATTCAATAAATACTTAAACTATCCAATCATCCACTTGCCTTGGGTCTCAAATCAAGAAATCAAGCTCCTATTCACTTCTTCCAAGCCAAGAACACAAGCTACACAAAACCCCCAAAACAAACCCTAAATGGGTCAAAACAAGGGATGGAGAAGAACTAGCTTACAATAATGAAAAGGGAGACTCCCAAAGGCTAGGAAAACACATATTTAAGAGAAAGAGAGTTACTTACTTGGAAGTTCTTCAAAAACACCAAACTAGTTCAAAGAGAGTCTTGAGATGAGTGGGTGTTGGAAGTAGGTGGGGTCTCGTGGATAGATTTTCAAAACTTTTGACCCACTTGACTCAGGGATCAAGTATCTATCAGGCCAAAAAACCCAATCCAGGATGCATAACCCTCAATCTCATGATCATGTACAGTAAATAAAACTATTTAAAAGATAGAAATAAGCAGCCAACAAGCATCCATAAAATCTACAATATGCAACGAAGCAGATTATACCTTTGGAGCTCGGTTGTGCTCTAATGGAGAAGTTGATGACTTTCTTTGATGTAGAACTCTTCTACAAGATTATATCAGAATCTCCAACACCTCTTAGCCTTCCACGCTATGACCCGAATTAGATCTCTCTTCTCAAGAAGATTGGTGGAATCTCCAAGAGAAAACCCAACTCGAAACTCAAAGGAACTAGAAGAGGAAGAGAGAAGTGCAACAATTGCACAAAAGGGCTGCACGTTTTGACTCCAAAACTGATGGACGTCCAAGTGGGAATAATCCCCTTTTATAACCTCTCAAAGATCCTCTTTTCCTAATTGAAATAGAAGTCACACTTCTACAACAATTAGTAAGTATACTATTACCACTATTAGAAGTCCTACTCCAAATAGAAATAATAACTTTCTAATTCCTTCCTTTTAGAATTCAAGTAGGATTAGTATCTTTCTAATAACTTGGGCTAGCATGGGGACCACTAGGGATTCTATAGAAAGCTGGCTCTAACTGGGACACGCAACCCCACATCTCATGTGCAATCCGGGCCCATAGTTAATTGTAAATAACACCACTATATAAATGCAATTGCACTCCAGTCTTAGGAATAAATTACAATGAAGACCCTAAACTTCCCAATTACCACAAGTAGGCCCCTCTATCAATATCCATGGATCAATTGGAATAAATCTGTCTCGTCCAATCTTAGTTCCACATCTTATTATCCTTGAGCCCCAATTAATCACTATTATCATCAGTACCATCCAATTAACTCTTAATCGAGATGGGTGCGCACTTACTAATGACAAATCCATTAATTGGCATAAGGGCATAATAGAGATAGGTTCCATCTTGATCTTTCAATGTTTCCACAGTCTTACCACCACATACCCAAGACACCGAGGTGTTGACCTACAGTTGGCCTCACTCATTGGTGACTCAAAGTAAATGAATAGATAGAAACTTGGGTTCATTAATGTCTCAGGATTGAGAGCCTATTACTAGGGAATTATGAGAGCGAACCTTATCATTGAGACGGAATTTCATAAGGTGCTTCTCATGGTCCTTCAATACATCCAATGTACCAGCACCATGATTCAGAATCTTACATTCTGATGATCGAGACAAATCACACTATCTCATAGTGATCAAAGTGCTGCAACCTTATCAGATGAGATGCCTAGTCTCATCACTGGTTGTGAAGATATTTAAGTATAAGATTTGTGACGTATGTCTCCCGTGTGTGGATCTCATCCATACACATATATCACATCTAATATGCTAATGGGACCCAGTTCAACTCATGAACCATTATGTCATATGTATTGGTCATGTGCATGAAGTAATAAAATAACATTCATCTCATGAAAGTAAAGCATTATTTTATTGATAAATAAAGAAATTAATCAATTTATCACATCAATTAATGGATTGAGTCCATACAATCTAACAGTGGGTTCCTCCAAGAATGGCATCAATGGAGAGCTCTAATGGTGAAGAAGGAGATGGTGACCTCCATTGTTCAAGTGATGCAAGCTGAAAGAGACATTGGAGATGGGGAAGCAAAGAGAAGAAGAGAAAAGAAGAAAAAGCCTTGGTTTGTTGTTGTGCTGGAAAAGGAGAAAAGAGAAAGAAGATGGGTTCTTCTTATATAGCAATAGAGAGTGGGCTCCACCACTTGAAAACTTGGAAGGCTGAAATCAAGGTTTCAGGGACCTCGAACGAATTTGACAAAGAAAGGAAAAATGATCACCGAAATAACTAGTTTCCAAAAAGTATATTTTTTGCGGGTTTCGGGGATATCAACTCTTGGGTACAGATTTGGTGTAAAAAGACTGTTTTGCCCTCAATACTAGGAAAGTTTGGTTTCAGGGTTCTGGACGGGGACGAGATCAACATGAAAGTTGTGGAGATTGACGAGATGAGTAAAATGGGATTGAAATACAAATCACCGGAATATCGGATAATCCCCCAAGTCAACCCAAATTCACAGAAAAGGAACCCCCAAAGGGTCCCATTAATCACAAAGGCACTCAAAATTCCCAAAAGCTATAAAAGAGCCATTCTAGTCCCAACTTAACCAAGTTCACTAATCACACTTAGCACTAACACCCGATTAATTAGTAATAATCCAGGTCACTCAGGTCGTGGTCTCACATCCTCCACCCCTTAGGGCATTTGGTCCTCCAAATGAAATACAAAACTAACCTCTGGTAGTAGATGTGGATACTTCTTCTGAACTTGGTCTCGTAATTCCCACGTTGTTTCTTCTAGTCCATGATTTTCTCAAAGCACCTTTACCCATTGAATAGTCCGTGTCCTCAACTCTTGCTCTTTCGTGTCTATGATCTGAACAGGCTTCTCTACATATGTAGCATCTTCTCAGATTTCCAAGGGTTCAAGTGTATTGGTCATGTGCATTAAGTAATAAAATAACATTCATCTCAAGAAAGCAAAGCATAATTTTATTGATAAATGAAGAAATTAAGCAATTTATCATATCAACTGATGGATTGAGACCATACAATCTAACATTACCGTGGTCTTGTCCCGATATCCTGGATTGCTACCGTGGTTCCCGATGCCCGGCTCGCTACCGTGGTTATGTCCCGTATATTATAAGTATATGTATATTTTCGTTGAGTCTCCTCACTTTGGTGACTGAGATCAACGCCTTGATATGCTCTTGTCACTTCGGTGATAGAGAATTTAGCTTTGTGTGGTTGCCATCTTGCTAGTTCCTGATTCTTTGGTTACTTTTACATGTTTTACATTGCATATATGTTTTCAGTAAATGATTCATTTCCTTTATGAAAGTTATTGTCTAAACAGGTTTAAATGTTTTCCAAGGTAAATTTGTTTATTGTTATATCTTTTCACTCACCTGCCAAACCGTCATGTTTGACCCATTTCTTTGGTACTTAGGTCCAGTCGTTGGTTACCCGAAGGAGGAGCACGAGGAGGTGGTCGGTGAACCGCAACGTTTAGTCGAGTGGCACGCCGATGATGTTATTTAGACATTTGGACGCTTCGAGATTCGATTCATTTTGGAGTTGTGGATAACTCATTCTTTTGGGAAACTAATTTGGGTTGTATTGGCCTTTATTGGCCTCTATTTTTGGGGAAATGTTAATTAACTGATATTTGTATAAACATTAACATTTACTTTTGGAAATTCGCTAATGATCATTGCTCATCCTGATACTTGTTATTTATTTGTTATCAGTCTTGCTATTTTGGGAATGAAAATATGAATTGATTTGCTACATGCTTCTGCACTTAAACAAAAGTATTACATGGTTGTGATATCCTCACTGCGGACAACTGTGGGAAATCACGTGCACGGGGAGTATTATATTATTTATAGACCCTTGTAAGCATGTTATGTTTTATGGCACCAAACATTCATTCACTTACATTTATATCCATCAACACTAGTCCCGATCCCGGATTAGGTCCCGATAACTTGGTCCGGGATCACGACAAACTGGTATTAGAGCGAGACGTGTTTCAAGCAATTAAAAGAAACTAGAAATCCTAAGGACGTGGCGAGGATTTGTTAGACCTTTCGTTAGCTAGAGTCGCGTGAGCAATGTGTTACCCTTCTTTAATTATTATGTGCTAACAACTTCTTTTGCAGCATCATGCCACCTCGTAAGCGACCAATAAACGGCAATCCCACCGTAAGTAACAGTGATCACACGAGGCCAATTGGGGAAGATATGGTCGATAACACTATGCAAAACCAATTTCATCAAATGATGCAGACTATGCTTGATCAGCAGCGTTAGGCAAATGAAAATTAACCTAGACTACAAGAGCAGATGCTAAAGAAAGATGAAGATCATGTTAGGGAATTAGCAGAAATGCAGAGGCAGTTGTTAGAGGTGTTACAAAGGAGACCTGAACCGATTCAACCTCAACCCACAATTATCATCAATCATAGAGAACATGACCCAAATGCCTTATTTGAATAGTTTAGAAAGAGAGCACCGAAGGACTTCGTTGGGACAGAAGACCCTCTAGCTGCAAATGATTAGCTAGAGCACACCGAGAACATCTTTGAAGTCTTCAGATGTACGGGAGGTGAGAGAGTAAAACTGGCAGCATCACTCTTCACTAGGTTGGCAGAATATGGTGGAAGACAGTGAGGGAAGAGTATATATAGGACTATGGCAGATGCAGTGGCTTGGGAAAATTTCAAGAAGCAGTTTAAGGACAAATATGCAAAAGGGAACAAGACAGTGTTAGAGTACCTCACCAAGTTGAAAAAACTGTCAAGATATGCACCAGAGTTAGTGGACACAGTTGAGAAAAAGATTGCTAAGTTCCTCAAAGGACTTAATCCCATCATTAAAAGAGATGCTACGGGGGTTGTACCACCCGTAACTTTCGAGGAAGCTATCAAGAGTGCCTACAAGTTTGAGAACTTTCACCTCAAGATACTCAGAGTTCAGGGCAAGGGGCAAGCTCATTAGCAGAGCTACCAGCAGAGGAACTAGCAGCACAAAAGGCACAAGCCAGAACAAAATGCTCAAAATCAGGCAGTTTGTATTCACTGTGGTAAGTACCATGAGAGTACCCAATGTCGTACCATCACAGGAGCGTGCTTTAGGTGTGGTTCCATGGACCATCAAATGAGAAATTGCCCGAGACCAAATAGGTAGAACCAGCAGCCTCAAGGAGCACCACGTCCAGCACCACCACAAAACGTAATGGTTATCCAAAATCAGGCAAGGCCACTTCAGCAGCAGGCACCACCGTAACAGTATAGATCTCAGCAGCAGCAGTAGGCCTGTCAGCAGGGACAACATCAAAATCAGCGTCCACCGCAACAAAATAAAAATATCCCTCAAGGCATGCAGCAACAAGCTCCTATCAGGACACAGCAGCGAGGACAAGTTTATGCCGTCAATAGAGCGGATGCAGAAGCAGCGAGAAACGTAGTGGAAGGTACACTCCTCGTTTGTGGGATTAAAGCTAGGATTTTATTTGACCCTGGCTCTACACATTCATTTATATCCCATGATTTTTCTAAGTTGATTGATGTGCATGATAGAGAACTTGAGTATATTTTGACTTTGGCAACCCCAGTAGGTAAACATGCTATTTGTAGAACCTTTTACCCTAGTTGCACAGTTCAGATAGGAGAGGTTGTATTACCCGCAGATCTCATTTTATTAGAGATGTATGATTCCGATATCATCCTAGGGATGGAATGGTTAGCAGGGTATCATGCCATAATGGATTGTTTCCATAAGACCCTCGCATTCAAATTAGATGAGACACATGCAGGAGTTTGTTTCAAGGAGAGAGGAATCCTCGTGTAGGGTTTGTCTCAGTGTTGAAAGCTGATAGACTATTGAAAAGTGGATGTGAAGCTTATTTGGCGTTTATTGCGGAGGATAAACGGTCACAAGGGGTGGAGAAGATCCCTATTGTTTGGGAATTCCTGAACGTGTTTCCTGAGGAGATTCCAGGATTACCACCCATCAGAGAAATTGACTTCACCATTGAGTTGTTACCAGGGACCGCTTCGATTTCGATTGCACCTTATAGAATGGCTCCGGCGGAATTGGGAGAATTAAAGATACAGTTATAAGAATTATTAGACAGAGGTTTTATGAGACCGAGCATTTCACCATGGGGAGCTCCGGTTTTGATTGTCAAGAAGAAAGATGGTTCCATGAGGATGTGTATTGATTACCGAAGATTGAACCAAGTGACCATCAAGAACAAATATCCATTGCCAAGGATAGATGAACTGTTTGATCAGTTACAGGGTGCTTCGTATTTTTCGAAGATTGATTTGAGATTCAGTTACCACCAGCTGAGAGTCAGAGAATCAGATGTGTTGAAAACAGCTTTCCAGACAAGATATGGCCACTATGAGTTCTTAATGATGCCATTTGGGTTGACAAATGCACCGGCAGTGTTCATGGCATTAATGAACAAGATATTTGCACATTATCTGGATCAATTTGTAGTAGTGTTCATTGATGATATTCTGGTGTACTCCAAGACCAAAGAAGAGCACGAAGAACACTTGAGAATATCATTAAGACTTCTAAGAGAGAATCAACTGTATGCGAAGCTTAACAAGTGTGAATTCTGGTTAGAGTAAGTAGCATTTTTGGGGCACATCATCTCCAAAGAAGGATTATCCGTCAGTAGATCCATCCAAGATTGAGGCAGTAGTGAAGTGGGAAAAACCGAAGAATGTGTCAGAAATCAGAAGTTGTCTGGGATTGGCAGGCTATTACCGAAGATTTGTGTAAGGATTTTCGTCGATTGCGTCACCCTTGACGAAGTTGACAAGGAAAAATGTGCCGTATGTGTGGATAGATCAATGTAAAGTTAGTTTCCAAGAGCTAAAGAAGACATTGACCATCGCACCAATTCTCACTTTACCATCCGGGAGCGGCGGTTTAACCATTTTTACTGATGCTTCGAATGTCGGACTCGGTTGTGTGTTGATGCAAGATGGAAAATTCGTTGCTTATGGATCCCGGCAGTTGAAAGATCATGAGAAAAAGTATGCAACCCATGATCTTGAATTGGCAGCAGTCATTGAAAATGTGGAGACATTACCTCTATGGAGAGAACTTCGAAGTCAACTCCGATCATCGCAGTCTACAGTACTTGTTTTCTCAAAAGGAACTGAACATGAGACAGAGGAGATGGATGGAATATATCAAAGACTATGACTGTCACGACCCCGAACCGGGGGCCCGGGCCCGTGACGGGGAAAACGCCAACGACATCGACTTCCCACAGGTTTCCGCGGTGAGGATCCCGAGGACACGGGATAAACTCACACAAAACAATGGATGGTGGAAGCGTGTAGCAAATCACGTCAAGATAAGACATAAGATATAGAAACCACTCTCATCTATTTAAATTCATTAAGCATGTATGCCAGAGAGGGAAATATAAAAAGGACAATACCCAATTACATTCAAGTTTAGAGTTAACAAAAGTGTAATGTTAAATACAACCCAATAAGAGGCCAATAAACGCCAATACAATCCCAAAAGAATCAAAATATGAAACCCTTCCCCAAAAGATGCATGTCTCAAGGACCCTCCCGACGCCTAGATGACGTCGTTGAGCTGCCACTCACGAGCTGGGGGTGGCTCAACAGCCTCCTCCTGACACTTCTCCTCAGGGACAAAGGCATCCGCACCTAAGCACCAAAAATACAAGAATCAAACACAACAGTTTGGCAAGAAATCAATTTAGGTGCATAAATAAACTCATTGAAAGAGGAGAAATATTTTTGAAAACATATACTGAACTTAAAACAATTGCAGAACTAGAATGCATTTCAAATAAGCAAAACTAACATGGATACTTATAATATCATGATTAGATAATCCCACAAAGAGCCCATCCTTTCTCCATCATATAGAAATGAAAAGGAGAAAGCTGAACAGAAACAGGAGCAAAACAGAGCAAAACAGGATCCCGTACCATAAATGGTAGGCGGGTACCGGCCGCGTTACCGGTCAGAACAGGATGTATATACAATATACGACTAATCTGCAGAAAGTACAAGTGTTTAAAGACCCCCAGACAGTGGATCAGATTGAAAGGGCAGTCTAAGCTCAGTGGTGTTCATCGTAAGTCATGAATGCATAAAACGAAGCTAACATGTACAAAATAGATCGAAAATAGGGAAATCATCATCAGAACAGGGCGAAACAAAACTAATCAGGAATAGCATAAGCTATAGCAAAACTGAACTTGTGAAATGATTCCCTTATTGGTTCTTGAAACCGCTTAAGACATGACAGAAGCTTGTAAATCTAAACAGGAGCAAACGATAGTCATCGTGTCAAAACTGAGTTTAAACAAATTCCTCAAGCATATCTATTAAGCTCCTCTATTTGACCCTCATGTATTTGACACTCAAATGTCGTGTTGAAATATATTTGGTGCTTCCGAAGTTAGGAGACCTTCTGAGTTCTAATGCATGATGTCAAGCTAAAAGCCCTTAATCATATTCTGGTTTTCATTCCAAGGAAAATCCGAAAAATGGGCACAAATTGAATTTCGGTTGACTCGCGGTCACCTGTCGGCTAGTCGCAGAAAAACAAATCGGCTAGCCGCCAGCTGACTGCCAGTTGACCGCTGGGTCCCAAACAGAAAATAACAGCATACTGGAAATGTAACCGAAAATGTTCGGTCACCTGTCGGCTAGCCGCGGAGGTGCAAGACGGTTAGCCGCCAGCTGACCGTCAGAACCCATTCTGCTACAGAATTCTGTGTTTCTAACCGCGAGTTTTCGGCTACCTGTCGATTCCCTTGGGTTAGCCATGGTCAAATCTTCGGCTAGCCACTAGGGCTACCCAGAATTTGTCGCCTTCTGGATATCTAACCGCAACTAGGTTGGTTAGCCGCCGATCACCATTCGGCTAGCCGCCTAGGTGACCGCCAGCTCGGGAAAGGCCATCTCGGTTACAGAACTCTGGCACTGTCTTCTCCAAAACAATACAAATCCAACTAAAGTAAACTTGAGCTAATCAAATACATTCAAATCATGCTAAAACACATAAACGCAAGCTAAAAATGGATTTCCAAAACAAAACATCACTTTTCTATGAATACAAAAACAACCCAAAAATCACATTTGGGCTAAAAATGTAATCAATGCTCAAACATCATTAAAGGAACTAAAAGGATAACTTGCCTTAAAGATTCAAACCTTCTCCAAAAGCTCTACTCAAGAATGGAGTCAAATCTACAAAACCCCCAAAAGAACTTCAAAACCCTAACATTTGAAAACAAAGAAACACATTTTGAAAAGGGGTTTGTAAACATCAAGAACAAGATCCTAAGGAAAAGAAGGGAACTCCATTGACAAGATTGATGAAGCTCTTACCTAGAAATAGCCAAACAAGAAGGAATGGAGAAGAAGATAGCTAGCCAAGTCAAAATGCCCAACAAAATAGGTCCAACGGAGAGCTTGGAAGGTGAGGAAAATGATGGTGAGGTCCAAGCTTCTACCCAAGTTCGAAAGATTTAGCTCCAAGGAGGAAAAGATGGAGAGAAGAAGAGAAAGGAGAAGTCCTTAGGCTCTGCACGTTGGGAAGTCCACGAGAATGCAAAGTAAGTGAGAGTGAAGAGAGGGAAAAGGGGTAATATGGCTTGGGTGTGGACCCCTTTTGAGTCTGGAACTTCAAACGGTTAAAACATGGTCTTGCGGGCCCCGGAGAAGGTCGATGAAGAAGGATAAAACGATCCTTGAAAAATCTAGTTTCCAAAAAGTATATTTTTAACATGATTTCGACATTTCGAAAATCGTGTCCAGATTTGGGTGCAACAGACAAATCCTACCCTTATGATTAAAAACACAGATTTCTGGCCTCGTACACTGACGAGTTAAGTACGAAAATCAAAGTAAACAATAAAACCACTCAAGATAAATCAAAATCACAATCAAAACAGAAATCTATGCATATCCTCCCATTCTTACACGTACACTCAGGGCCTCCCTGAGTGTGTCTGAATCAACAAACGCTCTCAAAATTCCCAAAACTAACACCAAGACTAAACACTATTCTAATCCCACGAATACTAAACCTCTTAAAACTAAACACTCACTTAATTAACACTAATCGAGCTAGTCTGGGATGGGGTCTGACAATGACTTTCCAATCAAGTACCACCCGAGGAAAGCTAATTTAGTTGCCGATGCCTTGAGCAGGAAATCAGTAAGCTTGGCAAACCTAAGTGGCACTTGTATTTTTGAACAATTTGAGGAGTTGAGAATAGACCTACAGCCACTGAGGAAGGGTGGGATATTAGCCAACATGTCAGTGTCTGAGCCTTCTTTCATCCAGAAGATCAAGGATAGTCAATTGCAAGATCCGGAGTTGGTCAAGATTTCAGAGCATATAGCAGAACGTCCTGACTTTCGTATTGTTGATGGAGTTTTATACTACCGTGATCGTCTGTGCGTGCCTAACATTGAAGAATTGAGGAATGGCATCATGACCGAGGCTCATAGTACGAAGTATTCCATGCATCCAGGAAGCATGAAGATGTATCAGAATGTGATGGCATATTTTGGTGGAACAACATGAAGAGAGAGATTGCAGCATTCGTCTCTCGTTGTATGACTTGTCAGCTGATAAAGGCAAAACATCAGAAGCCCCCAGGGTTGTTACAACCATTAGAGATCCAGGAATGGAAATGGGAGCACATTACCATGGATTTTATCTTGGAACTACCGAGAACCAATAGAGGCAATGATGCAATATGGGTTATTGTGGACAGACTCACCAAATCAGCTCACTTCATTCCTATGGGGACAGGGAAGAATATGCATATGTTACCCCTGGCAGAGTTGTTTGTTAACGAAATTGTCAGTCGACATGGACAACCAGTTTCTATCACGTCTGACAGAGACAGCAGATTCGTCTCGCGATTCTGGAAAACATTGCATGAGTCCATGGGTACGAAGCTACAGTTCAGCACGACTTATCACTCTCAGATAGATGGCTAGTCAGAGAGGACAATTCAGACCCTTGAGGATACGCTTTGTGCTTGTGTATTAGACTTCAAGACTCAATGGGATGAAACCCTACTGTTGTGTGAGTTCACTTACAACAACAGCTACCATTCAAGTATTGGAGTTACGCCTTTCGAGGTTTTGTATGGCAGAAGGTGTAGGACACCTTTGTGTTGGGAAGAAGTCGGCATTCGCAGTTTCCATGGGCCTACCATAGTGAGTGAGACCAGTGACAAGGTCAAGTTGATCCAAGAACGTCTGAAAGTGGCCCGGAGTAGACTGAAAAGTCATGCCGACTCTCACCGAAGAAATTTACAGTTTAAATAAGGAGACAAGGATTTCTTGAAAGTGTCTCCTACGAGGGGAACATTGAGATTTGGGCAGAAAGGCAAGCTATCACGAAGATACATTGGACTGTATGACATTGTGAGCAAGATTGGTGATGTGGCTTATAGATTAGCCTTACCACCTGAACTATCCGGCGTACACAACATTTTCCATGTGTCTATGTTGAAGAAGTACGTCCCCGACCCTTTGCATGTACTCCGGTATGAGCCTTCGGAAATCCCAGAGGATGCGAAATATGTTGAGAAGCCCATTCAGATCATAGATACAAAAGAACAAGAGTTGAGGACACGGACTATACAGTGGGTAAAGGTGCTTTGGGAAAATCATGAATCGGAAGAAGCAATGTGGGAACTACGAGATCAAGTGCAGAAGAAGTATCCACATCTACTACCAGAGGTGAGTTGTGTATTTCATTTAGGGGACCAAATGTCCCACGGGGTGAAGGATGTAAGATCCCGACCCAAGTGACCTCGATTAGTACTAATTAAGTCGTGCATTAGTCTTAAGCGTGATTAGTGGTTTGTGGTTAATTTGGGATTATAATAACCTTTGTTATAGCTTTGGGGAATTTTGAGTGCCTTTGTAATTAGTGGGACCCTTTGGGGGTTCCTTTTGTTAACTTGCGTGTACTTGAGGGATTATTCGAGATTCCTATAATTCGTGATCCCGTTCTACTTATCTCATTAATAGCTACAACTTTCATGTTAACCCCACCCCCGTCCGGAACCCTGAAACCCGACTTTCCTAGCATTGAGGGCGAAACAATAATTTTACACTAAATCTGTACCCAATATTTGATATCCCCGAAACCCTCAAAATATATACTTTTTGGAACCTAAAAATTTCGGCGATCATTTTTCCCTTCTTCGTCGAATTTGTTCAAAGTCCCGAAAACCATGATTTCGGCCCACAAAGATCTCTAGTAATGGAGCCCACTCCCCATTTGCTTTATAAGGAGACTTTTCTTCTTCCTTTCCCTTTTTCTTTTTCCAGCACAAAAGAACTTCTCTAGCTAGGGTTTCTTCCCCTCTTTTCTTCTTGCTTTTTCCACCTCCAAATCCCTATCACTCTTGCACCAAAGACTAAATGGAGATCACCATTCCCTTTCTCTCCTTGAAAGCTTCTTCTCGATATCATTTTGAGAGAAACCTCCCACTCCAAGAACTCCTTTTGAACTAACCTAGCATTTTGAAGAACTCTCATGTAAGTAATCCCTTCGCTCTTTTGATAATGTGTTCTCCTAGCCTAAGGGAACCTCCATTTCCATTATTGAAGTTTCTTCTTTTCCATTCCTTGTTTTGACCCATTTAGGGTTTGTTTTTGGGGGTTTTTGCTTGTAGCTTGGACCTTTGGCTTGGAAAGCTTGATTAGAGCTTGGATTGCTTGTTAGAGACTCTAAGGCAAGTGGATGAAATGATAGCTTGAGAATTTAATCGTTTTATGAAGAATGTGGTTGTTTTGTTATTCATGTTCGTATTTATTAGCTTGCATTGACTTGAAATAAATGCTCGTTTAAGAGTTTTGCTAACTCATTTATTGTCATGGGAATGTGATGGATAGTCTTTCCTTTATCTCTTGATTTTTAGCTCAAATGAATCTTTATGGTTGTGAGTTTCTTTCTCTCTTTGTGATTGAATGTGGAAAAGAATAGAGATGAATGGATAGTTGTTTGTAAAAGTTTTGATTTGGGGGAAGTGTTGAATGTTGAATTGGAGGAGCTTTTAGCTCATTTTGTTGCAGAAAAATGAATGAGAAAGGAGGAGAACTGTTTGGATGAAGGAAATGGCTCGAATCTAAACCCAGTGAGAATTTCCCGCAACTGGCGGTTAGCTGGCGGTCACCTGTCAGCTAGCTGCCTGGTGACTGACGGTTAACCGAACCAGTTTCGGTTACAATTCCAGAGAGCTACTTTTCTCTTCTGAAATCGCGGTCAGCCCGCGGTCAACTAGCGTCTAACCGCCAAGCCCATTGGCGGCTAACCGAACTTAGGCGGTCACAATTCTAGTATGCTGCATTCAGTCAGGTCAACCGCGTTCAGCCCCACGGTCAGTTAGTGGCTAACCGCCGAGCCCATTGGCGGCTAACTGCCAGCTAACCGCCAGGCGGCCAACCTAACCCAGGAATTTGAAAATGGAGAGAAATGAAGGGGGTTCCCGTCCCTATCGCTTGTGGACCCCTTTTGAGAGCGATGGGTACTATTCACCTGAGACTATATTGGAGCAAGAAAGAAACCATATCACAAAGATTCATTGAAGATTTTGGAAAAATTTCCATTTTCCAAGGTATATAAAGAGCCCGGATGTCCCTAAACTCAAGTAGTTCCAAGTTATTACTAAAATCGACATACAGGGTCCCCATTCACCTCGAACAAATCTTGAGCCTGATATTTTACCCGAAACTTCGAAAGTTCATTTGGATTTCCTTCTTCCTGAGATTTACACTATATGATTGTTACCCTTGAGAGCATTGAAAATGTACTTGAAACAGTTAGTAGCCCCGAAGTGCAATGCCTGACATGAAATGACAGTTGTGCCTTTGAGCACCTCGTCCCACCCGTCTATTTGCTTGCACTTGATGTATTTTACACATGTTTTGATCTCTATTATTTGACCTATGAGTCGGTACCACTAAGCTTGGATAACCTTTTCAGTCTGATTCACTGACTTGGAGATCCCCCATTGTCCCGCCAACTGCAGTTTGGATCCCGCTACCCGGTTATTACCGTGATCTTGTCCTGATACCCCGGATTGCTACCATGGTTCCCGATGCCCAGCTCGCTACCATGGTCATGTCCAGTATATCACAAGTATATGTATATTTTCGTTGAGTCTCCTCACTTCGGTGACTGAGATCAACACCCTATATGCTCTTGTCACTTCGGTGATAAAGGATTTAGCTTTGTGTGGTTGTCATCTTGCTAGTTCCCGATTCATTGGCTGCCTTTACATGTTTTACACTACATATATGTTTTTAGTAAATGATTCATTTCTTTTCTGAAAGTTATTGTTTAAACAGGTTTAAATGTTTTCCAAGGTAAATTCGTTTATTGTTATATCTTTTCAGCCACCTGCTAAACCGTCGTGTTTGACCCATTTCTTTGGTACTCAGGTCCAGTCGTTGGTTACCCCGAGAAGGAGCACGAGGAGGCGGTCGGTGAACCGCAGTGTTAGTCGAGTGGCACGCCGATGATGTCATTTAGACATTCGGATGCTTCGAGATTCGATTCATTTTGGAGTTGTAGATAACTCATTCTTTTGGGAAACTAATTTGGGTTATATTGGCCTTTATTAGCCTCTATTTTTGGGGAAATGTTAATTAACTGATATTTGTATAAATATTAAAATTTACTTTTGGGAATTCGCTAATGATCTTGCTATTTTGGGAATGAAAATATAAATTGATTTGCCACACACTTCTGCACTTAAACAAAAGTATTACATGGTTATGATATCCTCACCGCGGACACCCGTGGGAAATCACGTGCACGGGGAGTATTATATTCTTTATAGACCCATGTACACATGTTATGTTTTATGGCACCAAACATTCATTCACTTACAGTTATATCCATCAACACTAGTCCTGAGCCGAGATTAGGTCCTGATAACTGAAAGTTCTGGATCCTAACCCTAGAGGGTGGGGGGGGGGGGGGGGGGGGGGTGAATAGGGTGAGCTACAACTTAATGACCAATTTTAATTTTCTTCAAATTAAATTCCAACTAGTGATGATTATTTGAAAAGGTGCGGAAGATAAACAATTCAATCACCACAAGTCATTCACCATTGCACAAAGATTTATAGTGGTTCGGCCTCAATGCCTACATCCACTACCGGCTTGTGATCACACACCCCACCGGATTTCCACTATTTATGCTTTTACAAAAGGCTAAGCAATAACCCTTACAATGATGTTTTTAAGGCTAAACAACAACCTCCCTGTGTGCTTTTCTAGGATAAGCAATAACCTTTACAATTTGCTTTTCTTAGGCTAAGCAATAACCTTTACAATTTGAATAGTTTTTCTTTCTCAAGAAAGTGTCTAAACACTATGAGAGAAATACATTAAGCACAATATATATTGCCTCTAGACTAGGCGAATATGAAAGTGAAAATCAACTCACACAACACAATATGAAATGCAAAGATGAATGCTCATGATATGTGTGTGTAAAAGCTTCAATCAAGTTTAAAATGAAAGCTCAATCAGTTTATGCTGTGAAGCAATTGAAAGTTTAATGCACATAAATGGTTTGATTGAAGTGATATGCAAATCACATGAACAAAGTACACACTTGCTACTGATATGAAAATCCAAAGCTTGCAAGTTGTATGAAATTTATTATGTCTAAACATGTGATGCATGTGATATGTTGTTTTCAGAATCAAAGAAATTTAACTAAGGTTTTAAAGATTGAAGACAACAAGGAAAGATTCAAACAAGTTAGTGAAACATGTTATAATATAAATTGAAGATTTTGATAAACATGTTTAAGAAATTTTCTACCACAAACTTGAATTGAATCACGGTGAAGAATCCAATAACTTAAATCAAAGATTAAGAGAGGAATGGATTCAACATATCATATTTAATATGCTACAAATCATTTACCAATAATTTAGACAATGCATAAAAACATATGATTAGGAAAAGTCAAAGCTTACTTGGTGATTGAACTTCATTAATCCAAGTTTAGCTTTTCTTTTTTTTTTTTGATCCTTTGGCCTTCTTAGTTCATTCCTTTTGAATTGCCTTAGTACACTTCAGAATTGGCTTCCAGAATCTCTCACATTTTGTTTTGGAATGAACTTCCTTTTATAGGAAAAATGGGCCAACGGCTATATGTCGGTTAGCCGACATCCAGGGGTCGGTTAACCGACACCCCCAACGGTCACTAGCCAACGGTCATAATTTTGAAATTTTGCTGACCAAAAAGCTTGCTTCGGTTAGCCGACATGTTCGGTTAACCGAGGCCTGACCGACACCCTAGCCGACAATGAAAACAGGGTCAGAAAACACCTCTCTGGAATTCCAACCGAGAGAGCTTCGGTCAGGATCAGAAGCACGGTCGGTTAACCGAGCCCAGACCGACATGCTGACCGACAGAAAAAGATGTGAAAATGCAGCTCTTTGGAAATTTGACCGACATGGTGTTCGGTTAGTCTATTTTCTGTGGTCGGTTAACCGACACTGAACCGACACACCAACCGACAGCTGAAACACCATTCAAAAAAGCTAACCGAGTGAGTTCGGTTAGGCTTCGGTTCAATGTCGGTTAGCCGACACCTGATCGACAGACTGACCGACATTATGGTCAGACTGTTTTCTGAAGATCTGAGTTTACAAGAAAAAATCTAACTTTTGAAAACTTTTGAAACACAGAATGATAGGGTGTTTGAGACAAGGTTTTATCAAGAAGAAAGATTTTCAAAATAAGACTAAAATCAACCAAAAGGTTTAAAACAGAGTTTGAGCAAGTTGATTTTAAATCCTGAGATTTTCAAGATAAACCTTTAAGAAATGATATGAGATGATCATGATGCAAATGTTGGACATCAAATTGCAAACACAACTTAGGGTCTAACAATCTCCCCCTTTGCAATTTGATGGCAACATACTAAAAAGGCTAAGAAATACAAAACACATCACTAACACATTACTCATACATTCCTTCATTTCTACAACATTCATGATCTTCATGAGTTGAACATTTTGGCTTCTTCATGATCTTCCATGATCTTCCTTCCTTTCTTTGCTCCCCCAATCTTCTAGGTCTCCCCCATTGTGTGTACTTCCATGCAAATTTTCTCCCACAACCTTTTTCTCCCCCTTAGTCTTAGCAATCATACTTAGCCATTTCCATTTCTTTCAATTCTTCTCCCCCATTGACATCAAATTGCTAAAAAGTCTGCAAAAACAGCTCATGCAAACATATACCTTTCTCATAGCATAATATTGACATCATTTGATAAATTTTGAATATAAAAGCAAAGGAGAAACCACCAAGAAAAGACAAAATGAATTCACCATTTTTCATTCATGTCTCAAATGACAATGTTTACATCATAAAAGAAACACATAAACCATAAACATAATCAAAACTATCATCAACATCCGCCACATCCATAAAAACCAATTGAACCAAATTACACCACCAATCATACTACCAATGAGAAAACAAAAATAGTGGTGACATCAAGCATCATCTATTCTGAATCAGGAGGTGGAGGTGACGGAGAAGGTGGAGCTCCAACATCATCTTGACTACAGCTTTTGGAAATTCTGGAGAGATACTGAAACAGCTTGTTTAGTGTCTTCTTGTTCTTCTTTTGCTCTTTCTTCATATAAGCCATGTCTCTCTCGAGAGCTGCCAAGCGGTCTACTGATGAGGAAGGACGAGGAGATGGTATTGATGATGAGCCATGAGTAGGAAAAGGAGGTGCTTGAGCCAAGGGAGGGTCATCAGCTATAGGGATTTGAGCGTTGGGAATAAGATTCATTTGATTCACATTAGCTGGTGATAATGGAGTTTTGAAAACAGGTTTCTCCCCAGAAGGCTTAGGTATCCCAAATGAGAATGCCAATTGAGTCATCAAATATCCAAAAGGTATAGCATTTTTCTGACCTACGTTGTTATGAAATTTGATGATCGTGTGACAAATGATGGAAGGCAAGCAAATGGGTGTACTAGTTACTACCTTGGACAACAGATTAGCCATATAGGCTGTAAGTTCAGTCCTATTACCCATCCTAGGGTAGACATAGTATGTGAAGCAATGATGGATGATCCTATAAATGGGAAAGAGAGAATTTAGGGTAAGATGATGTTTTCTTTTATCCCAAGGGGCATTGAAACCACAAATGTCCCTGGTGGCTTGGGTTCTTTCATCTTCATTGGGGGAATCTGATACCAATGTGAGTCCGTTAGGGGTACAAGGTATCCCCATAATATTTCCTATTCTCTCAGGTGTGATCTCTACATTCCTATCTTCAAAGGAGATTGTAAAAGAACGAGTATTTTCTCCAATGAGAGTGCTTGAGATTGATGAGTACATATATCTTACCAATGTGGGATAGACATCTCCACCCCAATGAAGTATACCATCCCATCCTACTCTATGGACAATCCCCATTAAGTCATGGTTTTTTATTTGGTTTACTAACACCCTCCTTTCCATAGCTATAGACCTATTTCTCAATAATTGCAAAGTGTTAGCATCAATCCTCAGTTCTATGGATGGTGGTGGAGGGGATTCACTAAAGTCTGAATGTTCATCTATAGGCCTACTGGATGTGGTAGTGGCCTTCCCCTTTTTAGATGGCCTAGGTATGGCTTTTTTCATTCTTGGAGGCATATTGGTTGGGTAAGATTGAAGGTTTTTCTTTAATGTGAATTAGTATAAATCTTTTTCCCAATGCTCAATAGGTGAGAAGGTCACTGAAGATTAAGCAAATTTGGTTGAGACAATTCGTCAAACACCTAGTGTGCAGACTAAGGAGATGAAAACACAGTTGGCTGTGGATGCCCCAGAAATATGGTTCTCAACTCCTACAATATATGCAAATATTCCATAAAGACCACAGATAAACCAATCATTCTAAGAAAATATGAACAATGAAGGTTTGGGAATTTTGGATGAAATAGTCACCTTGATCTTAGGGGAAAACAATGACTGAACCAAGCTTGGAAGATGAGGCTCTTTTGATGACAATGATTCTTTTGAAGAGATCAGAGAATGCTTGCAAGAGAGAATGATCAAAGTTTGATCCACAGTACCACAATCGTCTGACAATGCCGTGAGGGTCCAACTGTGACAAGGGAGATGAATACCACGAAGCCCTTTCTTGGATGATGACAAAGAGAGGTTTTTAATCAGATTAAAAGTAGTTTTTCGAGCAATGGGGAGGAGATTTGACTAATTTGAGTATTTGGAACAGGAGGATTTCGTCTAGGGCACAAAGAGGGAAGATGATGAATAGTGCAGTGAGTTTCCAGACTGTGCGTAGGGTTTTATTCGACCCTGTGAGTTGTCGGTTAGCCGACAACTTAAGTGTCGGTTGACCGAACTTGGCAGAATGGATCTACGAATGAGGACTCCCTTATACTGTCGGTTAGCCGACAGATGGGGTTCGGTTAACCGAACTCTGCAGATATTTTCATGAGATTACCACAACAAATTTTTTTTTTTGTTTTAAACAGAAATCATTTAACACATGCATTACTTTTGAAGTTTACAAGGATAATGCATAGTTGTATGACTTAAAGCAATTTCTCAAACACATAGAATTTAAGCAACTAGAGAAGTTCATTATCTAGACTTAGGACCAACACTAGATTTAACTAGAAGGGTTGGTCTAATCTAAACACTAGTACTTAATTTCTATCTAACATCCTAATCTTACGTTTCCATCTAAGGTCTTGAGTCTTTAAGCCTATGTTTGAGATTCCACCAACCAATGGAGATACATTTTCAATTTTAGTGGACTTGTCATCAATTCTTGGTTTGACAATTTTATATTGATGATTAGTCTTTGATGGTTGGTGATGATTTTCCTTTATATTCTTGTTTCTTTTCACTTTTCCTCCTTCTTTTTGCATTTTGAATTTTAATTTCAATTGTTCAACCTTTTTCAAAATTTCTTTCATTTCCCTAGTTAAAGGAGGTAAAGTGAGAGGTTTCTTGTTGATAGATTTAACTTGATGGCTTTGGACTTGATTGGTCCTTTTCAGATCTATCTTAGGAGACTCTTGTTGAATAGATTTGACTTATTTGAACTTTACAGAGTCTTCCTTCGATTTAAATGTCTTACCCTTCATAGAATTTAATTTTACTTCCTTTGATTTATAGATGGCTTTTGACATATGATTTCTTCTTAGTTTGCACTCAAATTTGAAATGCCCTTCTTTACCACAATAATGACATTTTGTTTTGGGCAAATTTGTAGGAGTGCTAGAGAGAGAGGACTCACCTTTAACAAATTTGTTGGTGAACTTAGGATCATGATAAATATGTTTATTAAATCCAGGACCCGTCTTATCTCCATGTGATTTACCCAATCTTAATAGTTTTTCAAGTTTTTCTTCACCTTGGGTAAATTTCCACTCAAACCTTTGCTTGTGGGTCTCAAGTTGAGTGACTTTGTTTTTAAGAATTGAATTTTCATTTATAGTTTTCATTAGTTTAAATTCAATTCCATTAAACTTGTTTACCTTTTCATAAGCAAGTTTCAATTTGAGTTTTAGTTCATTCACATTAGATCCAAGTTGTAAAGTTTTTAAATCACTTTGAGTTTTTGATAAATTTTCTTTGGTGATTATTAACTTGGATTCTAAAGTTGTAATATCTTCAACTTGATTTCTTATGTGATCACTTAGATTTGAATTTTCTTTGGTAAGTCCTTCACAACTTATCTTAGATACATTTAATTCTTCTTGAATCTTTGACAAGTTATCCATAGAAATTTTTAATTTTGATTCTAGATGGATAATGTTTTTATCTTGTCTTTTTAGAGTATCTATTAAACTCAAATTTTCTTTCTTTAGCTCATCATTATTTGTTTCAATTTCATTTTGTTCATTTTGAGCATTAGACAAGTTGTGTAAAGTGATCGTGAACTTAGAGTTTAGGCAATTTATAGCTTCATCTTTCTCTCTAAGTTCATCTTTTGAAGTGACTAATTCTTTGTTTAGTCTTTTAGATTCTCCTTTTAACTTGTTATGACTTTTAACAAGCTTTAAGTATAAAGTATACAAATCATCATATGCTTGTTGAAGATCATCTTGATTTTCATTTTCTTCATCACTTGATTCAAGTTGATATTAATTATGTTCAAGATTTGAACCTCCAATGGATGGAAGAAGGTGACTAGGAGAATCTACAAGGGAATCTACACTCTCTATCTTAGTGGATTCCATAAAGATGATTTTCAAGATAAATCCAACTAGGGTCTAAGCTCTAAGTTTTTACACCTAATCAAAAGTTCCAAAACACTTGATCCTAAATATAGAGCACGTGGCTCTGATACCAATTGAAAGTTCTAGATCCTAACCCTAGAGGTGGGGGGGGGGGGGGGGGGGGGGGGTGAATAGGGTGAGCTACAACTTAATGACCAATTTTAATTTTCTTCAAATTAAATTCCAACTAGTGATGATTATATGAAAAGGTGCGGAAGATAAACAATTCAATCACCACAAGTCATTCACTGTCGCGACCCCGGACCGGGACCCGGGCCCGCGACTGCGCCGCGGCGGCATTATTAATCGAACATAACAAATACCGCCGCTGTTTTGATCTTTTTTTCATTTATTTTCCCACAGGTTTCCGCGGTGAGGATCCCATGACACGGGTCGAGCTCACATGAATTGATATGCGGAAGCGTGTAGCAAAACATGTCATACAAATCTTAAACGATAAGATTCAAGAGAAATATTTAACATCGAGACAAGGTATCAAAAGAGAATGTCATCAAAGCATTCCTAGCATGAATAAAGTTTAACATTTAGACAAAGTGTTTTACTTCCAATTACAAAACCCTGAGAGGCCAACAAAGGCCAATACCACAATATGGAATCCCAAAAAGAACAACCCAAAATAATCAGCTAGGTGAACGAGAATCACGATCCCGACCAGCGTCTAGATGACGTCGTTGGGCTGCCACTCGAGTGCTGGGGGTGGCTCAATAGCCTCCTCCGGGCACTCCTCGTCACGCGCGAAACCACCGGCACCTGGACACCAAAATACAAGCATCAAACACGACGGTTTGGCAAATAAACAATTTAGACATGAATAATTGGAATAATGCTACAACAGTTCAAAGTTTAAATACACGTTTCAATGCTTACGAAACTAGCACGAATACATATAATATCATGAAAAGATAAATCCACATGAGCTCATCCTTTCTCCGTCATACATGATGACAAGAGCAAGCACGCACGACAAGCACGACAAGAAACACGATCCCACGCCACACAAGGTAGACGGGGTATCCGGCCGCGGAACCGGACCACGAACACGCACGATGTGTCATTCAAGACACGACTAGTCTGCAGACAGTCCACGAGTTTAAGGACCCCCAGGTAGTGGATCAAGCTAAAAGGGCGGTCCAAGCTCAGTGAAATTCACTTATATCATGAATGCACAAAACACGGCAATACGCGATCGAAAACACGACAAAACAAGAGGGAAATCATTTAACGAGCACGACGTAACAAGACTAGCAAAATAGCATAGTATTAATGCTTACAAACTTAATAAATGATCCCCTTTTTGATTCTTGAAACACATCTTGAAAACGACTTGCACTTGGAAATCAGACGAGAACACGATGGTGCATGAAGCATCACAAACAAAGGTTCAAACATAACTTTATCAAGCATAGGCTAAGACCACATCTTTGACCCTTGTGGAATTGAAAACCAAATGTCGAAATTCAATAAAACTTGGTGTCCCCGAAGGTATATTACATTTTAGAAATTTCAAGTGCACAAGGTCAATAAAAAGGGTCTAAGACCAAGTCTAGTTTTCATTCCTGCAAAATCCTTCAAAACAGTACTTTTTGGTGTGGTTCATGCCTCTCTACCGGTAGAAATTCCGGTAGAAGATGTTCTACCGGTAGAACTTCCGGTTGAAGTGCTTCTACCGGTAGAACTTCCGGTTGAAGCACTTCTACCGGTAGAACTTCCGGTAGAACTGCGGTTCACAGTTTTTCTCAACTCTCTGCCACAATTTGGGCCGTTTCTACCGGTAGAACTGCGGTTCACAGTTTTTCTCAACTCTCTGCCACAATTTGGGCCGTTTCTACCGGTAGAACTGCGGTTCACAGTTTTTTTCAACTCTCTGCCACAATTTGGGCCGTTTCTACCGGTAGAACTTCCGGTTGAAATACCCCTACCGGTAGAACTTCGGAAAATCAATTTCTTTCACACGTCATTCACTTCTTCACTTCCACATTCTTACCACCGGCACTCCCCAAGCCTACATGCTTTCCAAGGGATGATTTCCACACAAAATCCATTCACATTTCATTCAAAACATCAAAATCATAAACCCATTTACATTCAAAACATAAATCTAATAACTTGCAAACCATTCCATTGAAAACATGCTTCCATTGAAGATGAAACCTCTACATTAGATAGAGAAATTAGTACTCTTGCTTAATACGATTAAAACAAGCTAAAAGAGATTAATGACATGCAAGGAAGATAAGCTTGATGATAAACAACATTTCCAAAAGTAAAAATGCCCAAAAACTCAACATGCACTAGGGAAAACTAAAAGGTTTACTTGCCTCTAACCCAAGCCAAGCCAAAGCTTCACAACTCAACAAGAAAGGGGTGCTCCACGAGATCTACACAAAACCCCCAAAATGGAGCATACAAAAATCAACATTTTTGGCCATTACAAAACCCCATTTCGAAAATGGGTTTGAAAACCATGAAAAACAAACTCTTGGTGAGCTAGAGAACATCAAATGACAAGAATGGAGAAAGACACCAACCTTGAGCTAGCCAAACAAGAAGAATAAGGCTTGAAGATGATGAATAGTGGGGAGGTTTGGCTCCCAAAAACGTCCAGCTGTAGCTTGAGAAGAGAGGAAGAGAATGGTGGTCTTGGATCGAAAAATGGAGCCTTCTAGCTAGATGATTTCAAAGGAAGAAGATCAAGAAGAAGCTTGCTTCACCTCTCCACTCTAGGGCAAAACGTTGCAGGATTTGGGAAAAGGGCAAATGAAGGAGAAAGAGAGTATATATAGTGTCTGGAGGTGGGTCCCTTTAGCAGTGAAACTTGGAACGCTTGGAACATGGTCTTGTGGACCCCGGATGGAATCGACGAAGAAGAACAAAACGATCGTCGAAAAATCTAGTTTCGGAAAAGTATTATTTTGACATAGTTTCGCGACTTCGAAAAGTGTGCCCAGATTTACATGCAAAGACAGATTTACCCTTATTGGGCCAAAACTTGGGCTTCTGGGCCTCACATGCATGCAGCTTGAAAACAAAAGTTGTCACAAATAATAAAATCACTCAAGAGAAATAAAGATCACATCCACATCAAAGATCTAGCACAAAACCCCATTCTTACTCGTGTACTCAGGGCGTCCCTGAGCGTGTCTGACTCATACTAAACGTCCTCAAAATCCCCAAAGCTATAATCCAGACTAACTCTAATCACATTCTAACCCAACTAGTACTAAGACTCACTTAAGACTAAATGTTTACTTAATTAGTACTAATCGAGTTGGTCTGGGTCGGGGTCTAACATCCTCCACCCCTTAGGATATTTGGTCCACCAAATATAAATAATTTTACCTCTGGTAACAGGTGTGGATACTTCTTCTGGACTTGATCTCTCAATTCCCATGTGGCTTCTTCTGGCTCGTGGTTCTCCCAAAGCACTTTGACCCAATGGATAGTCCGATTTCTCAATTCATGCTCTCGGGTGTCGATGATTCTAACCGGTTTCTCCACATATGAGGCATCTTCTCGAATCTCTAAAGGCTCGTGTGAAATAATGTGAGAAGGACTGTGAACATATTTCTTGAGCATGGAGACATGAAAAACGTTATGCACCCCGGAGAGTTCCGGCGGTAGCGCAAGTCTGTACGCAACATTTCCAATCTTACTCAGAATCTCATATGGGCCAATGTATCTGCTGGACAATTTTCCTTTCTTTCCAAATCTTAGAGTACCTCTGACCGGTGAGACTTTCAAGAACACTTTGTCACCCACTTCAAATTGCAATTCTCTCCGGCGAGTGTCAGCATAACTTTTCTGTCTGCTTCGAGCGATCTTCAATCTGTCCCGAATCTGCTTAACCTTGTCGCTTGTCTCTCCAACTATCGTCGGTCCATGAAAACTACGCACACCGACTTCTTCCCAACAAACTGGAGTTCTGCATCTCCTACCATAGAGTGCCTCGAAAGGTGCCATTCCAATGCTAGAATGGTAGCTATTGTTGTACGCGAACTCACAAAGAGGTAGGTTTTCATCCCACTGGACCTTGAAATCCAATACACAAGCACGCAACATATCTTCAAGAGTCTGTATCGTCCGCTCCGACTGACCATCTGTCTGAGGATGATACGCTGTGCTGAACTGAAGTTTGGAACCCATGGATTCAAGAAGAGATTTCCAAAATCTCGAAACAAATCTACTGTCTCTGTCGGAAGTAATGGAGACGGGCTGGCCATGCTTACTAACAATCTCATCAATGAATAGTCTTGCAAGTGGTGCCATATGCATCATGTTCCCAGTCTTCATCGGAAGGAAGTGCGCAGACTTCGTAAGACGATCAACTATAACCCAAATTGCATTGTTTCCTCTCTTGGTATTAGGCAAACCGGAGACAAAATCCATAGTGATGTGCTCCCATTTCCACTCCGGAATCTCCAAAGGCTGTAACAACCCAGGAGGCTTCTGGTGTTCTGCCTTGATCATCTGACAAGTTAAGCAGCGAGACACAAAAGCTGCTATCTCTCTCTTCATATTATTCCACCAAAATCTATTCTTCAGGTTATGGTACATCTTCGTGCTACCCGGATGTATAGAGTATCTAGTATGGTGAGCTTCAATCATAATTTCATTCTTCAAATCGTCAACATTCGGCACGCACAACCGATCACGAAAATACAACACTCCATCAGAAATTCTGAAATCTGGACGTTCTGCAATCTGATCTACAATCTTGGCCAATTCCGGGTCTTGCAACTGACTATCTTTGATTCTCTGGATGAAGGTAGGTTCAGTCACGGTCATATTTGCCAACAAAACTCCTCTCCTCAAGTGTTGTACCTCCACTCCAAATTCTTCAAGCTGTTGGAGAACACTAACTCCTCTCAAACTCGCCATCACTGCTGACTTTCTACTCAATGCATCTGCTACCACATTCACTTTGCCTGGATGATACTTGATTGGGAAGTCATAATCCTTAATATACTCCATCCACCGTCTCTGCCTCATATTCAATTCCTTCTGTGAAAACAAATATTGCAAACTTCGGTGGTCTGAATGGACTTCAAACTTCGCTCCATAGAGGTAGTGTCGCCACATTTTTAAAGCAAAAACTACTGCCGCTAACTCCAAGTCATGAGTTGCATAGTTTACCTCATGATTCTTCAACTGTCTCGAACCATAGGCAATCACCTTGCCATCTTGCATCAAAACACATCCTAATCCCACGTTGGAAGCATCCGTAAACACAACAAATCCACTGCTGCCCGATGGTAAAGTGAGGATTGGGGCTGTGGTTAACCTCTTCTTCAACTCTTGAAAGCTGCCTTCACACTGATCAGTCCAAACAAAAGGGACATTTTTCCGGGTCAACTTCGTCAATGGAGCTGCAATGGACGAAAATCCTTGAACAAATCTCCGATAATATCCTGCTAACCCCAAAAAGCTTCTAATTTCTGTCACACTGCTAGGCCTCTTCCATTCAATGACTGCTTCTATCTTGGCTGGATCTACTGCTAATCCTTCTCTCGAAATGATGTGACCCAAAAAGGAAACTTGCTCTAGCCAGAATTCACATTTGTTCAACTTCGCATAGAGCTGGTGGTCTCTCAAAAGCTGCAACGATGTCCTCAAGTGCTCTTCATGCTCCTCCTTACTCTTAGAATACACGAGAACATCATCAATAAACACTACTGTAGAGTGATCTAGAAACTCTGCAAAAACCTTGTTCATGAGAGCCATGAAAACTGCGGGTGCATTTGTCAAGCCAAAAGGCATCACTAAGAACTCGTAATGCCCATATCTCGTTCGGAAAGCTATCTTCGCCACATCAGACTCTCTAACCCGCAACTGATGATACCCTGACCTCAAGTCTATCTTGGAAAAGTGCGATGCTCCTTGTAATTGGTCAAACAATTCATCTATCCTTGGCAAGGGGTATTTGTTCTTGACGGTCACATGGTTCAATCTTCTATAGTCGATGCACATTCTAAGACTTCCATCCTTCTTCTTCACGAAAAGAACTGGCGCTCCCCAAGGTGAAACACTTGGCCTAATGAAGCCTTTGCTCAACAATTCTTGCAACTGAAGTTTCAATTCACCCAACTCTGCAGGAGCCATCCTGTAAGGTGCAATTGAGATCGGTGCAGTCCCTGGAAGGAGTTCAATAGTAAACTCAACTTCTCTAACTGGTGGTAAACCCGGGATTTCTTCTGGAAAAACATCCGGAAATTCACACACTACGGGGATATCCTCCACCCCTTGGGACTGTTTATCCTCCGTGATAAACGCTAAAAATGCCTCACAACCACTGTTCACCAATCTGTTGGCTTTTAAAGCCGAAATGAACCCACTGGAACACTTTTTCCTATTTCCCTGAAACATCAACCCTGTCTGTGGCCCTTGCAATCTGAAGGTAATTGTTTTACCAAAGCAATCCATGGTAGCATGGTAGGTCTCTAACCAATCCATGCCTAAGATAATGTCAAAATCATGCATGTCTAAAATTATGAGGTTGGCCGGTAATTTGATATCTCCTAACAAAACCTGACAACTAGGGTAAAAGGTGGTACAAACAACATGTCTACCTACGGGTGTAGTGATGGTCAAATTATAATCCAATTCTGCATGCTGTGCATCAATCTTCTTTGCAAACAAAGGTGATAGAAAGGAGTGTGTGGATCCTGGATCAAATAAGATCTGTGCTTCTACTCCACAAACAAGAAGTTTACCTTCTATTACGTCACCTGCTGCTTCAGCGTCAGCACGGTTGATATTGTATACACGTCCCTGCTGGTGTGGCCTGTTCTGCTGCTGAATCTGTCTGCCCTGATTGTTCCTATTCTGCGGTGGACGAGCATTCTGGTTTTGTACTTGCCTGCCTTGTTGCTGTTGTTGCTGTGGTGGTCTCATCTGAGCTGGTATGGCTTGATTCTGTGGTGCTATCTGCCTTGGCTGCAGATAGCGGTTGGCTTGACTCTGGAGGTGTGGGCAATCCTTGATTGCATGGTCCATTCCTCCACACCTGAAGCAAGCACCCGTTGCCTTGCGGCATTCGTGGGTAGGGTGATTCTTTCCACAATGATTACAACCAGACTGTCTAACTTGAGTCTGTTCTTGCCTTGGCTTCTTGCCACTTTGCTGTCTTTGGTTTTGCTGCTGGTAGTGCTGCTTTCTATCCTGGATAATCTCGTTGTTAAACTCTTCAAATTTGTATGCCCGACTAACTGCTTCATCAAAGGTGACTGGTGGGATTATTCCCGAGACATCCCTCTTGAGAATGGGATTCAGCCCTTCCAAAAACTTAGTTATCTTTTTCTGTTCAGTGTCAATAAGCTCGGTAGCATATCTGGCAAGCCTCTCAAACTTCGTGACATAGTCCAAAACGGACATACTTCCTTGCTTCAACTGTTGGAATTCAATTGCCTTCTGTCTCTTAACATGGGAGGGGATGTACTTGTCTGTGAAATGTGTCTTGAAGGTTGTCCAAGCAACTTCATCCGCCATGACTTGGTATGGCTCTTTGACCGTCTGCCACCAATCGTCTGCAAGCCCATAAAATAGAGAAGCTGTGAGGTTCACCCTCTCCCTGCCAGTGCAAACGAAAACGTCAAAAATCTTAGCCGTGTTCGCGAGCCAATCATCAGCCGTCAAAGGGTCCTCTTGACCCGAGAACTCCTTGGGTCCCCTCTTCCGAAATCTTTCAAAGAGGACATTGACATCATCAGCCCTATTCTGGTACACCACATTTGGTGGGGCTTGATGTTGAGGTCTATTTTGGAGGACTTCCAGAAGTTGCCTCTGTACTTGAGCCATTTCCTCGTCTTTCTTAGCCATTTGCTCTTGGAATTTGGCTTGTGTTTCACTGGCTTGTCTCTGTTGCTCTAACATGGCCTGCATGAGTTGTTGGAACTGAGTAGCAGTAGGATTCTCAGTCGGTTCTGTCTCATTCTGATTACTGCCCGAAGCATTATGATTCGGAGCTTTACGTGGAGGCATGATGCTGCAAGACAATTCGTTAGCACATATATCGACAGATTTGGGTTGGTCATGTTGTCTAGACAAACATTCTATCGAACTCACGAATCCTCGCCACGTTCCTAAGACTTTCTAGTTTCTTTTAACTGCCTGAAACATGTCCCGCTCTGATACCAGTCCTGTCGCGACCCCGGACCGGGACCCGGGCCCGCGACTGCGCCGCGGCGGCATTATTAATCGAACATAACAAATACCGCCGCTGTTTTGATCTTTTTTTCATTTATTTTCCCACAGGTTTCCGCGGTGAGGATCCCATGACACGGGTCGAGCTCACATGAATTGATATGCGGAAGCGTGTAGCAAAACATGTCATACAAATCTTAAACGATAAGATTCAAGAGAAATATTTAACATCGAGACAAGGTATCAAAAGAGAATGTCATCAAAGCATTCCTAGCATGAATAAAGTTTAACATTTAGACAAAGTGTTTTACTTCCAATTACAAAACCCTGAGAGGCCAACAAAGGCCAATACCACAATATGGAATCCCAAAAAGAACAACCCAAAATAATCAGCTAGGTGAACGAGAATCACGATCCCGACCGGCGTCTAGATGACGTCGTTGGGCTGCCACTCGAGTGCTGGGGGTGGCTCAATAGCCTCCTCCGGGCACTCCTCGTCACGCGCGAAACCACCGGCACCTGGACACCAAAATACAAGCATCAAACACGACGGTTTGGCAAATAAACAATTTAGACATGAATAATTGGAATAATGCTACAACAGTTCAAAGTTTAAATACACGTTTCAATGCTTACGAAACTAGCACGAATACATATAATATCATGAAAAGATAAATCCACATGAGCTCATCCTTTCTCCGTCATACATGATGACAAGAGCAAGCACGCACGACAAGCACGACAAGAAACACGATCCCACGCCACACAAGGTAGACGGGGTATCCGGCCGCGGAACCGGACCACGAACACGCACGATGTGTCATTCAAGACACGACTAGTCTGCAGACAGTCCACGAGTTTAAGGACCCCCAGGTAGTGGATCAAGCTAAAAGGGCGGTCCAAGCTCAGTGAAATTCACTTATATCATGAATGCACAAAACACGGCAATACGCGATCGAAAACACGACAAAACAAGAGGGAAATCATTTAACGAGCACGACGTAACAAGACTAGCAAAATAGCATAGTATTAATGCTTACAAACTTAATAAATGATCCCCTTTTTGATTCTTGAAACACATCTTGAAAACGACTTGCACTTGGAAATCAGACGAGAACACGATGGTGCATGAAGCATCACAAACAAAGGTTCAAACATAACTTTATCAAGCATAGGCTAAGACCACATCTTTGACCCTTGTGGAATTGAAAACCAAATGTCGAAATTCAATAAAACTTGGTGTCCCCGAAGGTATATTACATTTTAGAAATTTCAAGTGCACAAGGTCAATAAAAAGGGTCTAAGACCAAGTCTAGTTTTCATTCCTGCAAAATCCTTCAAAACAGTACTTTTTGGTGTGGTTCATGCCTCTCTACCGGTAGAAATTCCGGTAGAAGATGTTCTACCGGTAGAACTTCCGGTTGAAGTGCTTCTACCGGTAGAACTTCCGGTTGAAGCACTTCTACCGGTAGAACTTCCGGTAGAACTGCGGTTCACAGTTTTTCTCAACTCTCTGCCACAATTTGGGCCATTTCTACCGGTAGAACTTCCGGTAGAACTGCGGTTCACAGTTTTTTTCAACTCTCTGCCACAATTTGGGCCGTTTCTACCGGTAGAACTTCCGGTTGAAATACCCCTACCGGTAGAACTTCGGAAAATCAATTTCTTTCACACGTCATTCACTTCTTCACTTCCACATTCTTACCACCCGTACTCCCCAAGCCTACATGCTTTCCAAGGGATGATTTCCACACAAAATCCATTCACATTTCATTCAAAACATCAAAATCATAAACCCATTTACATTCAAAACATAAATCTAATAACTTGCAAACCATTCCATTGAAAACATGCTTCCATTGAAGATGAAACCTCTACATTAGATAGAGAAATTAGTACTCTTGCTTAATACGATTAAAACAAGCTAAAAGAGATTAATGACATGCAAGGAAGATAAGCTTGATGATAAACAACATTTCCAAAAGTAAAAATGCCCAAAAACTCAACATGCACTAGGGAAAACTAAAAGGTTTACTTGCCTCTAACCCAAGCCAAGCCAAAGCTTCACAACTCAACAAGAAAGGGGTGCTCCACGAGATCTACACAAAACCCCCAAAATGGAGCATACAAAAATCAACATTTTTGGCCATTACAAAACCCCATTTCGAAAATGGGTTTGAAAACCATGAAAAACAAACTCTTGGTGAGCTAGAGAACATCAAATGACAAGAATGGAGAAAGACACCAACCTTGAGCTAGCCAAACAAGAAGAATAAGGCTTGAAGATGATGAATAGTGGGGAGGTTTGGCTCCCAAAAACGTCCAGCTGTAGCTTGAGAAGAGAGGAAGAGAATGGTGGTCTTGGATCGAAAAATGGAGCCTTCTAGCTAGATGATTTCAAAGGAAGAAGATCAAGAAGAAGCTTGCTTCACCTCTCCACTCTAGGGCAAAACGTTGCAGGATTTGGGAAAAGGGCAAATGAAGGAGAAAGAGAGTATATATAGTGTCTGGAGGTGGGTCCCTTTAGCAGTGAAACTTGGAACGCTTGGAACATGGTCTTGTGGACCCCGGATGGAATCGACGAAGAAGAACAAAACGATCGTCGAAAAATCTAGTTTCGGAAAAGTATTATTTTGACATAGTTTCGCGACTTCGAAAAGTGTGCCCAGATTTACATGCAAAGACAGATTTACCCTTATTGGGCCAAAACTTGGGCTTCTGGGCCTCACATGCATGCAGCTTGAAAACAAAAGTTGTCACAAATAATAAAATCACTCAAGAGAAATAAAGATCACATCCACATCAAAGATCTAGCACAAAACCCCATTCTTACTCGTGTACTCAGGGCGTCCCTGAGCGTGTCTGACTCATACTAAACGTCCTCAAAATCCCCAAAGCTATAATCCAGACTAACTCTAATCACATTCTAACCCAACTAGTACTAAGACTCACTTAAGACTAAACGTTTACTTAATTAGTACTAATCGAGTTGGTCTGGATCGGGGTCTAACATTCACCATTGCACAAAGATTTATAGTGGTTCGGCCTCAATGCCTACATCCACTACCGGCTTGTGATCACACACCCCACCGGATTTCCACTATTTATGCTTTTACAAAAGGCTAAGCAATAACCCTTACAATGATGTTTTTAAGGCTAAACAACAACCTCCCTGTGTGCTTTTCTAGGATAAGCAATAACCTTTACAATTTTCTTTTCTTAGGCTAAGCAATAACCTTTACAATTTGAATAGTTTTTCTTTCTCAAGAAAGTGTCTAAACACTATGAGAGAAATACATTAAGCACAATATATATTGCCTCTAGACTAGGCGAATATGAAAGTGAAAATCAACTCACACAACACAATATGAAATGCAAAGATGAATGCTCATGATATGTGTGTGTGAAAGCTTCAATCAAGTTTAAAATGAAAGCTCAATCAGTTTATGCTGTGAAGCAATTGAAAGTTTAATGCACATAAATGGTTTGATTGAAGTGATATGCAAATCACATGAACAAAGTACACACTTGCTACTGATATGAAAATCCAAAGCTTGCAAGTTGTATGAAATTAATTATGTCTAAACATGTGATGCATGTGATATGTTGTTTTCAGAATCAAAGAAATTTAACTAAGGTTTTAAAGATTGAGAAGACAACAAGGAAAGATTCAAACAAGTTAGTGAAACATGTTATAATATAAATTGAAGATTTTGATAAACATGTTTAAGAAATTTTCTACCACAAACTTGAATTGAATCACGGTGAAGAATCCAATAACTAAAATCAAAGATTAAGAGAGGAATGGATTCAACATATCATAGTTAATATGCTACAAATCATTTACCAATAATTTAGACAATGCATAAAAACATATGATTAGGAAAAGTCAAAGCTTACTTGGTGATTGAACTTCATTAATCCAAGTTTAGCTTTTCTTTTTTTTTTTTGATCCTTTGGCCTTCTTAGTTCATTCCTTTTGAATTGCCTTAGTACACTTCAGAATTGGCTTCCAGAATCTCTCACATTTTGTTTTGGAATGAACTTCCTTTTATAGCAAAAATGGGCCAACGGCTATATGTCGGTTAGCCGACATCCAGGGGTCGGTTAACCGACACCCCCAACGGTCACTAGCCAACGGTCATAATTTTGAAATTTTGCTGACCAAAAAGCTTGCTTCGGTTAGCCGACATGTTCTGTTAACCGAGGCCTGACCGACACCCTAGCCGACAATGAAAATAGGGTCAGAAAACACCTCTCTGGAATTCCAACCGAGAGAGCTTCGGTCAGGATCAGAAGCACGGTCGGTTAACCGAGCCCAGACCGACATGCTGACCGACAGAAAAAGATGTGAAAATGCAGCTCTCTGGAAATCTGACCGACATGGTGTTCGGTTAGTCTATTTTCTGTGGTCGGTTAACCGACACTGAACCGACGCACCAACCGACAGCTGAAACACCATTCAGAAAAGCTAACCGAGTGATTTCGGTTAGGCTTCGGTTCAATGTCGGTTAGCAGACACCTGACCGACAGACTGACCGACATTATGGTCAGACTGTTTTCTGAAGATCTGAGTTCACAAGAAAAAATCTAACTTTTGAAAACTTTTGAAACACAACATGATAGGGTGTTTGAGACAAGGTTTTATCAAGAAGAAAGATTTTCAAAATAAGACTAAAATCAACCAAAAGGTTTAAAACAGAGTTTGAGCAAGTTGATTTTAAATCCTGTGATTTTCAAGATAAACCTTTGAGAAATGATATGAGATGATCATGATGCAAATGTTGGACATCAAATTGCAAACACAACTTAGGGTCTAACAATAACCTGGTCCGGGGTTGCGACACTAACCTTCTTAGTTAGAAAATCTAATTTAACATCAAATATATATAACTTATCTCATTACATGAAGATCCTATCTAGAGTCTTAGATTTTATGAAAGACTGAATTTAACTACTGCTAGCTATCCAAATAACATCTATAAATATAGGAGAGGCATTCTTCTCCATCACATACTGAGAGAGAGTAATACCAACACTTTGATTTCCCTTCACACACACCCACTCAAAGCTCCTTTTGACCCACCTTCCATTCTAAATGTAGCCCATTGCATCCAATGAACCCTACACCAATCATTGTCTAGATCTTCTACGATCATAGTCACCACCTTCCGCTTTGAACCCCCACTACCCTACATCTTTCTCCAACTAAACATAAAGAACCATCAGTACATCACTCATTGTCACGACCACAAACCTGGGGTCCGTGAAGTAATAATTGTGTTTCTCCCAAGATCCGCGTGTGTGAGGATTACAAATAAATTCCAACACACTCTGAATATTTAGCGGAAGCTTTCGTGGTGTTACGACTCGGAGTCCGTGGCCATTGGATTCCGCACCGCACTCAACCCAAGCCTATAGTCATCTTATCAATGATCCATCTCAGACTGGAATAAACCATCACAATAAAAGTACAGAGCTGACAGTAACAGGTATTACATTCCCATACATGTTCAAGTTACAAATAACAATGTGTATTAATTACAAATCCCAAGAAAAGGCTAATAGAAGCCGTACAAGAAAACAAGCTAATGATCACTACCCCATATGTGATGTAATTCCGATGTCAAGCTCAATGTCTACATGACATAGTCGACAAACAACCTGTAAGCTCGTGGCTCTATAGCCAACACGTGCACTCATCTCGGGGGAAGAAATCTGAACCTGAGTACCAAAGGAGTGGGTCAGACATGATGGTCTGGCAGGTGGGCGAAAAGATATAAACAATAAACATTTCACAAATCGGGAACTCATTTAAAGCGTGTATAAACAATAAACATTTCACAAATAAGGTATGCCTCACGTTGTAAACCTGTTTAAACAATAATCTTCACGAAAGAAATCAATCATTTACTGAAAACATGGATGCAGTATAAGGCATGTAAAGGTAACCAAGGAATTCGGGAAACAAGCAAGATGGCAACCACAAGAAGCTAAATCCTCTATCACCGAAGTGATAAGAGCAAGCATGTCAAGGCGTTGCCCTCAGTCACCGAAGTGAGGAGGTACAATGAAATTACATATACATATACTATATACAAGACATGACCACGGTAGCGAGCCGGGCATCAGGAACCACAGTAGCAATCTGCGGTGTCAGGACAAGACCACGGTTAAATAACCGGGTAGCGGGATCCAAGCTGCAGCTGGCGGGACAAGAAGGGATTTCCAAGTCGGTAGATCAGACCGACAAGGTCATCCAAGCTTAGTGGTGCCGACTCATAGGTTATATGCAAGTAAACAAAACAAATACATGTATGCATGTTCTCTTTTTGGCTCATGGACTCGTACTACAAAGCTCTGGCCTCATATTGCCTTAAGGTTTTGGCTCATGGGTCATATACAAGAAATCAATAAGTACGAATATAACGGGACGGGATACCCATAGGCACAAAATCATATCTGTATCGGTCGGGCATGTACGAGCTAGCAACAATGCTAAAAACATGGATTTCAATACTGTCGGGTAAGTCTAGTCATAAGACACGAGATTTAAAATGTACAAGTGAAATTCGGGTTAAATATGACATAATGGATTTCTATACTTTTTCGGGCCAATCGTTGAGGGTCCTAGATTCATATCGATGTGAATAGGGTCCCGTATGTCTAATTTGACATAAACTTGGCACTCCATGAGAATTAATGACATCTCGGATCCCTATGCACATTGACGAGTCTAAGGATCCTTGACGAATCTTCATAATGGGTTTCTCTTCATCCGGACTCCATAAAATGCCTTCCGATTTTTTACATTACATTGGGGCTCCAAACCATACCTCCCCAAGCTTAAAAACAATGTTTCAAGGCCCCAAGTATTGATAGGTCATATGCAAGAAATCGGGCATGTATAAAACACTTGATGAAATTGTATAAACGGGCGAAACGGGGTGCTCAAGTCACAAATATCATTTCAATATCGGGTCATGCATATCGGGTCTATCACAAATGCTACAACTACAGTTCAGTGCTTTCGGGATGGATAAATCACAACTCATAAATTTCGGGAATAAAAAGGGGTGCAATAAACTTTCGAAATATCGGGACAAGTATCGGGGTTCAAGATAACTCAAGGTGGATAGGGATCCCGTATGTCTATTTTAATATAGACTTGGTACTTCTTGAGTTTAGAGACATTCCGGGCTCCTTACACACCTTAGTAACCTCAACATTTCAACGAATCTTGGCGATGTGGTTTTTCATTCAAACGGGCTTCCAACAAACATTTGATCTTTGTTTCGAATATATTCCAGGTGGAAAGTGCCCATTGCTTTCGGAAAGGTTCACAAGTAAATGGGATGGGAACTCCCTTCATCTCTCTTTATTCCCATAATTCTGGGAAATCCGGTTACTTGGCGGTCACCTGGCGGTTAGCCGCCAATGGATTCGGTGGTTAGCCGCTGGCTGACCACGGGGCTGACCGTGGTTGACCTGACCAAATGCAGCGTTCTGGAAATATAACTGCTTCAGTTCGGTTGGCTGGCGGTTAGCCGCAGATAGACTCGACGGTTAGCCGCTAGCTAACCGCGAGGCTGACCGTAAGGTTACAGCTCTCTGGAAAAGGAACCGAAACCGGTTCGGTTAGCCACCAGTCACCAGACGGCTAGCCGCTAGGTGACCGTCGGCTGACCGCCAGTTGCGAGAACTCCACAATGCAGTTCAGATTCAGGTCCTCTTTTCTCCAATCCATTCCTTTCTGTTGACACCAAAAATGTCACTTTGCCTCTTCAACATCAAGAAAGCTGTATGAAGTCGCAACCTGCCATAAATAGGCAATGCAATTTCTCCAAAAATTCAAATCTTGTCAGAATCAAACAAAAACTGCAAGATCCTTCAAGATAGCCAAGAGAAGAGTACACATGAAGTTTCGGGCCATTTCGACAACATTTGGCCTAACTTCACTGCTCCGACAGCTAAATGGGAGCTCCCGGCGGCGACATCATCGGAGACGTCAAAACTTCGATCAAAGCCTACAGATGACTCCAGCATGTCTCAAAAGGGCTCTATGCCAAATTTCAAGTCAAACCGACAACGTTTGACCCTCCATCAATGCTCGAGCAGCAAAATCAAGCCTCCCGGCGGCGGGAACCACCGAAGCCTTCGCTCATCAAACCAAGTGCATGAGTGGCTCCAACATGCTTCCAAAAGGCTGCACGTCGAATTTCAGGTCATTCCGACAACGTTTGACCAGGTTTCGATGCTCCGAGAGAAAATCAAGCCTACCGGCGGCGGAGCAACCCGGGACCATGACATCCAAAACGGAGCCCATGGAACGTCTCAAAATGACTCCAATAGGCTCCCCGTCAAATTTCAGGTCAATCGGACATCGTTTGGCCACATATCAAAGCTCGGCATTTTCCCCGCAGCAAAATCAAGTGAAGCATCGATGGTACCCCAAACGGCTTCAAAACTCAAACAAAAGCCTATGGTTGGTCTTATTTATTGCTCAGGAGGCTTCACCTCAAATTTCAGGTCATTCCGACATCGTTTGACCAAGTTTCAGCTTCTGGCGGAAAATCAGCAGCTCTACGCGACAAAGTCTTCGGCTTTCCCGGAAAATTGGAAACTTTGCACTCTAAAAATGCAAGGATTCTCATCAGGTTTTCTATAGGGAAATCAAGCCAATAAATGAGAAGAAATGTCAAGAAAAATACAGAAGAAAACGGCGACGAAAAAGACCTCAAAACGACCGCAAAACGGGCTCCGAAGGGGAAAAATCCCCCAGGGTCGCAGACCCCTGCGACCATGGCCCATGGTCGCAGGCCCCTGCGACCATGGCCCATGGTCGCAGGCCCCTGCGACCATGGCCCATGGTCGCCGGTCCATGGTCGCCGGCGACCATGGCCCATGGTCGCCGGCGACCATGGAGGTCCGGGTCACCGAATTTTCCGCCGGTGACCCGTTTTTCCGTCTTTTTTCGCGTTTCGCGCACTTTGGCCCCTGTGGTTTCCTGAAAATGTGATTTTTAGTGCTTGAAATTGACTCATATCCTCCGACATCCGTCAAAATCACGGGTCAACCTCCAAAAGCATAAAATCATCATTGATCGCTCCAAGATCGCCAACCGGTCGACCAAGAAAGTGCACTTTCTGTCCGACCGATCGTGAAATCGACAAGACAGATGTCACCGGCCCGCTCTTAGCTATCAATGTCTGAAGTTACATGTTCATCCGATGTCGATCAGCATGTAGATCCATCGATGATCATCGCCAGAAGAATTCCAGAAGACACGGCATGGCCCGCGACTCTTCGACTGCTCGGCGACCAATTAATGTGGTTAATTGACTAGCTTTATTGCAGTCATTAATTCATTTCTTTGGACGGCCCAATTAGAAGCAAGCATTTGGGAGTTACAAGTCAATTGATTCATGGCATTTAAACCATGAAACTCCTCCCATTATGGTAATTAAGGTGATTAAAAGCCCTTAATCTCCATCGGCCAATCAGATTCAAGGAAAAAGGAGTTACAAAATCAAGAAATAAATCTTGTAACTCCTCCCATTAAAGCCATTAAGGCTCATAAACCCTCCTAAATGGCTACCAAAAGCCTATAAATAGGAGAGCATTCCATTGAAATCGGGATCGAAAAAAAGAGGAGAAAATCAGGATCAGAGAAAAGATCAAAAAAAAGATCAGAAAGAGATCTGAGAGAAAGAAAAAAGAGAGAAAAAAACTCTGCTGAAGTTCTGCACCGGCCACCACTACAAGGTGACAAAAGTCCCTTGGGGGGCACCCCCCCCCCAAGGTCCTTGCCTTCTCCTGCTGCCTCCAATGGCTTAGACGTGGCTTTTCAGCCCGTCTACTTAGCTTTTTATTGGACATAGGACCTTCTCTTGGTCTTTGTCCTCTAAAAACCTGAGGTTATAGCCAAGCCAAGCGAATCAAGAGCATCTTTTGTTCTCATCTGCATGGATGATGGCGAAGCCCATACATGGCTTGCGACCGTCAATCTGAACGAGTCCCCCACAATCTCCTGAAAAGTTAGATCTTCCTTTTCTTGCTTTTCATTGTAATTTGTATTTTTCTAAAGAGACAAAAATCACAACTCTTGTCTTTCATTATTGATAAGAATTGTAAATCGGCTATAAACGCCAAAATCGGCTATAAATGCCAAACAAAATCGCCTTTCACGGCAAATTAAGAAAATGTCTCTTTTCTTAAATATTTGTGCAATGGAAAACTTGAAAGAAGTTGATTTCCTTTTTACTTGCGAAGGTTGATCTCCGGATTACCACTTGCAATTCCAAGTAAAATAGAAAATCTGGCACACCCACATAAAAGAAATGTTGATGCACGCTTCAGGGCCCGCCAGGGCGCGAAAGGGCCGGACCCGACGGACTCCCACGTTCCGCCGACCCCGGTAGCCGCCCCACGGCGCCTCGGAGCGCGTTCCATCACTTTCCCTTTCCAATCACTTACCTGCAATAAAATAAGCTGAAAGCTCCTCCTATTCCACCTTCAACTCTTCTCCAACATCAAAACTTCTACATATCATTATCCAATCACTTCTTCCTTTTTCACCCTCAACCATAAGAGAAGAGAAACTCCACAATGACCGAGACCCATTTAAGCCAAAAACAAGAGATAGACAAAGACTAAAATCCACCATATTTCTAAAACATTAAATGTACTTCCAAATCAATGTGGATCATAAAGAAAACATGATTAGTGATAATGTGAAACATCATGTATGAAATAGAAAAACAGCATTTCTCATAAAACATGTAAATATCAAATCATCCACTTGCCTTGGGTCTCTAATCAAGCAAATCAAGCCCTAAACACTCTTCCAAGCCAAGACTCCAAGCTACACAAAAACTCCCAAAAACCAACCCATAAGAACCCTAAAAATGGTAACTCATCAAGGAGAAGGAATGGGTTCAAACAAGCTAAGAAATAGGACATAGGGGAAAGCCATTGCTCAACAATAGAAGATGGAAAGAGATCCTTACCTCTAGGGCCATTAATCAACAAGGAGCTTGGAAAAAGGGCTGCCCACCTTGGTTTCCCACGAAAATGGTGTCAAAAGAGAGAGGAGATGAAGGGGAAGAAGTTGCCGGAGTTTCCTCGTCGGATTGGTGGCTTGGAGGCTTCATTTGAGCAAGAGAAATGGAAGAAAAAGAAGAAGGGAGGCTGCTGGTACTGTAGCTGGAGAGTTGCAGCCGATGGAAATGGGAATGAGGGAGAAAGAGAGGAAGTTGTCCTTTTATAAAAGGGTGGGTGTGGGGTCCACACTAAGTCGAATTTGTAATGGAGATTAGAGGGTTTTCTAGACCTCGGATCAAGAAACTTAAAACATGAAGAGTGTCCAGAATAAAATTATCTTTCCAATAAGGTTAATATTGACATACTTCCGGGGTCCACATAAAAAGTCAACTGTTTGGTCAAAGGGGTTAAAGAGTGGAAAATTTGGGATTTCTGGAAAAACTGATTTTAGGAGTTTCGAATGGGCACGGAGTGAACACGAAAGTTGTAGGGAATGGCGAGATTAGTCAAACGAAGCTAAAATGAGAATTTTTGGGAATCACTAAGAATCTCCCCACGCTGACCACGCAAAACAAATGGGACCCAACGGTCACTGTCTAGGTTCACTGGCTCTCAAAACTTCCTAAAGCTAAAGAAAAGTCATTCTAACTCAAAAACTCAACCAAACAACCACTAAACCCATTGGGAAAACCAAATCACGATTAAAACCACACTAAACCAGGAAATTAGGGGTCGGATTCTCACACTCATCTTCAACACATCACCTTCGACTAGCTTACACAAAATGTTAGCATAATTTTGTCTTCCCCCTTACCACTCTATGTAGGATGAGCTGAATTCAGGCTGGACCCAAGTACGTCCACGTCTGCATTCAATAATAAGGATTGAAGCTATGATGCCTAGATACGGCATGGATACAGCAGGACATGCCATGGACACGGTAAGGACACATATTTTACACATAAAAAGTGAAGTATCGGATACGATAAGACACGATACGTTGCTCATTATAAAGCATCCGTGCATCATAGGATTGAAGAGGTTGAGTCAAAGTCTATGCCATAGACCCCATGAACCAGATTCGAGCCTGCACTATAAGGATTATTGGAGACAGGAGCCGGAGGCAAGGAGGGGATCACGGGTTCATCTACAAAATCTAACAAATCAGTGGCCCAGTCGAAAACATCACCTAGCCAAATTCCTGCCCCGACTAAAACAAATTGATGACAAGACAACTGTATAGAGCAGCAAAACCTTACCTTAATCCTACAAGAAGTCATTTTTACGAGTAACAAAATACTATCGAGAAAAAAAACTTTCACAGGTATTTCATCAAACACTTAGAGCACTCAAAGAAATCATTTCTATGAGTAACAAAATCTTATAAAGACTAAAAAACCTTTAACCAGCATTTCATCAACCACTTAGAGCGGTCAAACTCATATCAATACAACATTTTGACAGGCATTGCATCGAAGAGGAGTTGGTACTGCTAAAATTGAGAGAGAGAGAGGCCTAGCTTACCGTAGAAAGTGGGAGAGAGAGCAAGCATAATGTGACAGAGAGGATGTGATGAGGCGATAGTAGAGGACTAGGATCATCTAAAAAAATTTGAGACCATGGGCATGGAGGAATGTGGGAGCGAAAATGAAAATTTCGAAACCATCTAATGGAAATCGAAGTCACCGTACGAATGCACTCAGAAGCCGAGAATCTTGTAGATTGAGTGAAGTGGAGATTGAAGAGAAAAAATATTAGGGGTCCAATGACAATATGATGAAATTTTGTATTTAGTGGCTTGATAAGGAGGTTTTTTTAACTTTCTTTGTTTTTTTTTGATAAAAACTAGATGGATTTTGTCTTTTTAGTGGTATGAGATGGTAGCTTTTTTACTCTTTTTTTTAAATAAAGAAGGGAATTTTAAAATCTTATACTTTTGATATGACCCTAATATATTTTTTTCAAGTGAAATGAGGATTTACTTAACGACGTTACTAGTGAAGTGGCCAAAGAAGCGACGTCATGTAGATACAGTTGAGAGTCTAAGACCTCATGGGTTCTATTTCCATTTCTATAAGACCCCGACCCGAGTGAACCCAATTAAGTCGTTTGTTAGTTTTAAGCGTGATTGGTGGATTTTGGTTAAGTTGGGATTATAATAACTTTTGTTATAGCTTTGGGGAATTTTGAGTGCCTTTGCAGTTAGTGGGGCCCTTTGAGGGTTCCTTTTATGACTTACGCTGAATTGGGGGATTACTCGAGATTCTAATGATTTGTATTTTAACCCCGTTTCACTCATCTTGTTAATCTCTATAACTTTCATGTTGATCCTGTCCCCGCCCGGAACCCCGAAACCCGACTTTCCTAGCATTGAGGGTAAAACAATCATTTTACACCAAATATGTACCCAAAATTGATATCCTCGAAAACTACGAAACATATACTTTTTGGAAACTAGAAATTCCAACGATCGTTTCTCCCTTCTTCGTCGAATGCAACTGAGGTCCAAAAGTCATGATTTCAGCCCACAAAGATTTCAAGTGGTGGAGCCCACTATTGACTTGTATGCACCACTCTTCTTCTTCTTTTCCCTTCTCCTTTTTCCAGCACAAAAGCCTCACCCATCTAGGGTTTTCTTCTTTCTCTCTTGCTCCTTACTCTCCCATCTCCGATGCCTCTATCAATCTTACATCAATAGCTAAATGGAGATTACCATTCTCTTCCTCTCCACTAAAGCTTCTTCTTGACATCATTTTTTGGGGGAAACCTTCCATTTCAAGACTCTCTTTTAGCTTTCCTTATCTATTTGAAGAACCTACAAGTAAGCTTCCTTCCCAATCTCTTAGATTTGTGATCCTTTAGCCTTGAAGATGTTCCATCTCCATTATTGTAACATTTCTTCTTCTTGTTCCTTGTTTTGACCCATTTAGGGTTTGCTTTTGGCGGTTTTTGTGTGTAGCTTGGAATCTTGGCTTGGAAGTGATTAGAGTTTGTTTTTGACTGAGCTTGGACCTAAGGCAAGTGGATGATTTGATATTTTGAGCATTAAATAGTTTTTGTGAGAAATGGGTTGATTCTGTTATTTCAATTCATATTTAATGACTTGCATTGATTTTGAAATAATTGCTCATGAAAGAGTTTTGGTAGTTCATTTATTGTCATAGAAATATGGTTTATAGTTCTTTACTTATCTCTTGAATGTGGCTCAAATGAATGCTTGTGATTGGTGGAACTCTTTTCTCTTGTGGTTAGATGGGTTGAAGAAGGAGATGAATGGATAGTTCTTTGTAGAAGTTTTGATATGGGGGCAGTGTTGAATGTTGAATTGGAGGAGCTTTTTAGCTTATTTTTTTGCAGGAAAACGAATAGAGAATGAAGGAAACTGATTGGAAGAGAAAATGCTCAAATTTGAACTAAGATGAAAATTCCCGCAGCTGGGCGGTCAGCTGGCGGTCACCTGTCGGCTAGCCGCCTGGTAACTGGCGGCTAACCGAACCAGGCTCGGTTATAAATCCAGAGAGTTCCTTTTCCCTTTTTAAGGCGCGGTCTGCCTCGCGGTGAGCGAGTGGCTAACCGCCAAACTCATCGACGGCTAACCGCTGATGGACTCGGATTTCCGTCTTCTCCTTCCGCCCCGAGGGCTGCCGGGTTTCGGCAGAGGAGGAAAAGCGGGTATCAACATTTTTGTACGGGTATGCCAGATTTTCTATTCTACTTGGAATTTTGGGTGGTGATGATCCGGAGATTCACCTTCACAAGTAGAAAGGAAATCGATCTTTCTTTTTAACTTTTCAAATTGCATAAATATTTACGAAAAGAGACAAGATTTTTTAGAATGCTGTAAAAGGCGATTTTTTGGTTTGTTTGCCGTGAAAGGCGATTTTTGCCGTGAAAGGCGATTTATAAAAATTTAATCAAAATGAAAGACAAGAATTGTGATTTTTTTGTCTCTTTAAAAAATACAAATTACAATAGAAAAGGAAGAAAATGAATCTAACTTCTCAGGAGATTGTGGGGATACGTTCAGATCGACGGTCGCAAGTCATGTATGGAATTCGCCATCGTCCTTCAGATGAGAACGCTTGATGCTTCGATTCTTCGGCTTGGCTCCAACCTTGGTTTTTTAGAGAACAAAGACCAATGGGAGGTCCTATCTCCAATAAAAAAACTAAGTAAACGGGCTGAAAAGCAGCGCTTAGGCCATGTTGGATAGAAGAAGAGGACCTTGGGGGGGTGGCCCCCCAAGGGACTTTGATCACCTTGTGGTGTTTCTTACAGCAGAGTAGCAGGACTTCGTCATAATTTCTCTGGGATTTTCCAGACTCCAGATGGTGGGTATCGATTGTTGTTGGTAGGTGTGCAAGTCTAAGTATGCAAGTGTCTCTCGCTTTGGAATGGACCTCCTTTTATAGGCTCTTGGTAGCCATGAGATGGTTTATGGGCATTGATGGCCATGATGAGAGAATTGATGCCCCATGATGGGAGGAGTTACATGTTTTTATTTCTTGATTTTGTAACTCCTTTTTCTTGGCTTGTGATTGGTCGATGGAGAATAATGGGCATTTAATTGCCTTTAATCTCCATGATGAGGGGAGTTTCATGATTTTAATGTCATGATTGCTTGGACTTGTAACTCTCATTTCCTTGAATTTGATTGGGCCGTCCAAAATAATGAGTTAATGACCGCATTAAGTTGTCATAAAGCGGGTCAATTAACAGTATTAAGTGGTCGCCTGGGCTTTGGAAGAGTCGCGTGCTGCGCTGCGTCCTTTGGAATTCTTCTTGTGATCATCGCTGGTGGATCCGCATGTTATTTGATGTTGGATGGTGATGCAATTTCAGACATTTATTAATGTCAGCGGGCCGATGACATTTGTCTTGTCGATTTCTCAATCGGTCGAACAAAAAGTGTACTTTCTTGGTCAGCAGATTGGCGATCTTGGGGTGATCAGTGATGATTTCATGCTCTCGACGGTGGATCTGAGATGTTGGCGAAGATGAGTCGTTTCCAAGCATCAAGAATTAGATTTTCAGAAAATCACAGAGGCAGGAACTCCCGAAATGCGAAAAGGATCAGAAAATAGGCCATCCGGCGGAAAATCCGGCGACCCGGATCTCCAGGGTCGCCGGTGACCATGGGGGCTTTGTCCCCTTTGGTCGCCGCATGGTTTTTTTTTTTACTTTTTCTTCTTCTTTTTCGTTCCTTTTTTCTTCTGTATTTTTCTTGACATTTTTTCTCAATTATTGACTTGATTTTCTTGGAGAAAACTTGACGAGAAGTTGCATAAAACCGGAGCACAAAGTTTCCCATTTTTCAGGAAAGTTGAAGACTTTGTAGCCGATTTTCCGCCAAGAGTCGAAACTAGGTCAAACGATGCCGGAATGACCTGAAATTTAAGGTGAAGCCTCTTGAGCAGTGGATAGGACCAACCATGGGCTTTTATTTGAGTTTTGAAGCCGTTTGGGGTCCCATCGATGCTTGACTTGATTTTGCTGCGGGGAAGATGTAGAGCATTGATATACGGTCAACCGATGTCCGATTGACCTGAAATTTGGCAGGGAGCCTATTGGAGTCATTTTGAGATGACCCATTAGCTCCGATTCGGATGTCATGGTCCCGGGAAGCTCCACTGCCGGTAGGCTTAATTTTGCTTCGGAGCGTCGAAGTCTGGTCAAACGTTGTCAGAATGTCCTGAAATTCGACGTGCGGCCCTTTGGAAGCATGTTGAAGCCAGTCATGTACTTTGTTTGATGAGTGATGGCCTTGGTGGTTCTCGTCGCCGAGTGGTTTGATTTTACTGCTCAAGCGTTGATGGAGGGGAGGGTCAAACGTTGTCGGTTTGACTTAAAATTTGACAAAGAGCCTTTTGGAGGTATTTTGGAACCATCCGTAGGCTCTGATTGAAGTTTTGATGTCTTCAATATTGTCGCTGCCGAGAGCGCCTGTTTAGCTGTCGGAGGAGTGAAGTTAGGCCAGATGATGTCGGAATGGCCCGAAACTTCATGTGTACCCTTTTTTAGGCTGTCTTGAAGGATCTTGCAGTTTTTGTTTGATTCTGACAAGATTTGATACTTGAAGTAGTATTGGTTGTTTGTAGTAAGATGCAGCTTCATGTGGCTTCTTGATGTTGAGGAGGCAAAGTGACTTTTTTGGTGTCAACAAATGCCCCCTCGAGGTATAGGGACGAGTAACTTTTGGAGTCGATGCGCCTCGAAGAGAAACTTGAAGGAGAGCTTCCAACTTGGCCAAGAGTTTTGAGCTCCTTTTTTTTTTTTCTGAATAGCCTTCTGAGTTTCCGAGGGAATTTATGATAGTGAGAGGGATCACGTACCATCTCAAGGCAAAGTTTTGAAAATGACATGAGGGATTTGGATTTTTGGGTTTTGAATTTTTGTTTTTGACCTGGTGACCTAACAAGCTGTATGTGGCAGGTTAGGGGGTCAGACTTTGATTTTTGATTTTGACCTTGTGACCCAACAAGCAGTATGTGGCAAGTTGGGGGGTCAGATTTGGTTTTGGTTTGGTTTGGATTTTGATTTTGGTTTTGTGACCTAACAAGCTGTATGTGGCGAGTTAGGGGACCAAGGTTTGGTTTTCCATGGATTGTCAATTTCAAGATTTTGGCTTAATTTGGTTCATGAGATTGGATGGTTTAGTTTATGGAAACTCATGAGGCTTTCTTTCTCCGTTTTTTTTTTTTTTTTTTTTTTTGAATGGTCCAATCAACCCAAAAGAGGCATGGAACCATTTTTTTTTTTTTTTTTTTGCATGCTCTTGGTAAGAGAGATGTTTTGACTAAAAGCTACTTTTAGTGCCTAGGTGGTCAAACCTGGCTCATTTGGGCTAACCCATGGGACCTAAGGCTTTGGAGATGGCCCAGATCTCATATGGTGTCATTTTTGTAGAGAATATCTAAAAATATCTTTTTTGTGTAGATAATATCTAAAAATATCTTTACTTGGAGAGAATCTCTCAAGTTTCCTTGTTTTTGGGAGAGATTTTCTCGAAGTATCTTTTTTTGGGAAAGTTATTAAATTTTAGCACTTACCTCCTTTCTTTTCTCCTTGTTTCCTCTTTTGGTTTGCTCTCTTCTATAAAAGCAAGTGAAGGTTAATTCTTTTGCTCCATTGCTTTCTTTTTTGCGAAAATCTCCAAGAGTGCTCCAAGATTAAGAATTCTTCTTTGTCTTCAAGAATCTTCAAGCTTTTTCCTTCTCCATGGCTTCAAGTAAGTTTTCTTCCTTCACAAGAAAGCTCCATTGTAGAAGTAGTTCCTTTTCTTTGCTTTGCTTTCTTTTCTTCTCTTTTTTTCTCCTTTTTTTTAAGCACGTTTTTTCTTTTCTCTTTTTTTTTCTCTTCTTCTTTTTTCATGCTTTTTTTTTTCTTTTTCACGGTTTTTCTTTTCTTCTTGTTTTTTTTGCTCACGTTTTTTTTTTTTCCTTTTTTTTTTTTGGGCCGTACGGATAGATACGTATGGATTTGGCCGTACGGCCACGTGGCCATGGGGCCACGGCCTTTTGGGCCAGTTAAAATTTTTTGTTCTTTTTTTTTTTTTGAAGAGGTTTTCTCTCTTTTCTCTTTTGTTTTTCTTTTTGCTCACCATGATAATGATGTTTATGCAATTTCAAAATGTTCATACATTTTTTCTTTGCTTGATGCATCAAGATAGAAGGCTAGAGTCTCTAGGTCAAGCCAACATGATTTTTGACTTGGGCAAAGATTGATTGGTTTTGACCAAATTGGGTTGGAATTGGTCAAATTTTGGTTAAGGTTTTCCTAGCATCTAATGCATGATGACATTCTTTGATGCGTGATTTTTAGTAAATTGTCTTGGAAGCATGATGATGCATACCTGGAAATCTCGCAAGTCTTTGGATTTGGAGCTCGCGGCAATGTTGAGCCCTTTCTTAGTCTTGCTGGATTTTGAGGGGTTTTGCAAGTTTTGGATTTTGGAGCTCGCAGCAATGTTGAGCCCTTTCTTAGTCTTGCTGGATTTTGAGGGGTTTTGCAAGTTCCGGATTTTGAAGCTCGCAGCAATGTTGAGCCCTTTTCCAAGTTTGTGGAAATTTGATAAGGTTGGCTTGTTCTCGCAGCAATGTTAGAGTTCAAACCTTCTTTGAGAATCTTCCACTGGCTGTGAGCTTTCAGCGCTGTTGGGCTCATCTTTAGGCTTCATATCTTTCTTGGGGTTTTTCCCCTTTCTTTAGAATTGTCCCGGAACCGTGCCAAAATTTCACTAGAATCTTTTTTAGCGGAATTCTGTTATTTTGGTGATGATTGATCTTTGTTTTTCTTTCCATCTTTTACAGGTAGTTCTTCCAGAACAAATAAGGGTAAAGGGCCTGTTACTGAAGCACCTCGTCGGTCTGCCAGGTCTTCCAATGCGGCCGTTCAGCAGGCCTGGGAGAAGGTCCAATTTGTTGAGAAGAACTTGGAAGAATGTGATTCCCTCAACCGTGATGAGATGAGACAGTGATTGATCGCTCTCAAAGATGAGGAATTTTACAAGATCATGGTTAGCAGCCATCCTTTGGTTACGGACGATCAGAGCGTTGTGCCCAAGCCTACCTTCTTCTTCGTTGATGCAGTCCCTGACGACTTGACATACCAAAGGAGATGTTTCTAGTTCTCTTACGCAGCAGATGGTGAGGAGAGAACTATTTCTACCCGGTCGACCTTCGATCGAACCATTTCGATCATGAGTCTTTCTCCCACGTGCCCTAGGATGGAGGATCCTCCAAGCTGGGTGAAGAGGCCAGTGTGATGAGACCAAGGTTTTTGTTGGCGGCCCTTCCGGTTTTGTAGAGAAGTCGCCTGTCCGTATGGACATGTTGATGCCAGCCAGTGGCTACCAAGGTTCTGATCATCCGACGGTCGATTTGAGGCCGGTGGGCCTTGGCATATTTCGGGGTGACGGCAGCAATTGTGTGAAGCCTTTTCAACTTCGTGGTCGTTTCATTGCTGACTCAAGCTAGGAATCATGGACTGATCACACCCTGAAGCTTGGTGGGGCCATTCTGCGGGAAGCCGCGATTTTTGACGCGGTTCGCGCTTTTGGGGAAACCGTGGTTTTCTCCGATGAGGCTTTCATGGCCATGTTGGAGTCATTCCTTCCACAAACCAACACCTTCATTGTTTTGAATGGTGAGATTGGTTTTTCTTTGAAGGAATTGAGCGCCGTCACCAGGCTGCCTATCCTCAGAAAACTCTATGAGGAGTTCATGCCTATCGATAGCGTCCTTGAGGAGCAGTCTGAGGAGTTCAGGCTTTTGTACTTTCAGCTCGTCCCTTTCTATGATTTTTTGAAGGAGAAGGAGGGCTATAAAGTCAGGTGCAACAGTTGGAAGAGTTGCAGTTCCAACTTTTTTGACAGTGCGGAGTCTTCTGATAGCATGGCTCAGGATGCTAGGGCTAAAAACCCAGGTTTGAAGAAGATCTCCGCCATGCGAGAAGATTTGAGGAAGTTCTTCACAAGCACAGACACTATTTGTTCTGACATTGCGTTGCAGAGAGATCTCGTTGTTTACCTCACTTATTGGCTGGGTGAGGTTGTATTTGCTGGAGGAGATGGAACGCACATCAGGCAGCATTGTATTTTTTCGGCTTGTCAAATGGCATTCGGAGAACGGCTGGCTTTGGTGCCTGCTCTTTACTCCTACTTGTGTACCGAACTGCAGGCTGCTGCTTTTCTTGTTCAACTTGGGCTCCCTATGAACAGGATATTTTCCGCCCACATCTTCTATTCGTGGTACGTATACCACTGTCCTAGCTTCCATCGGTTGGGAGTTGCACAGGACGATGATCCTTTTATGATTCGTTTAGCTTGAGGGACAGTCGTTTCCGAATCTCTTTTATCTGCCCATTTGAGAATATGACGGTTCAGGGACGTCGAGATTGGGTAGTCTTCAGTGAAACTTTCTCCAGGTCTACGGAAGAAGGCTTTTGATTTTGGTATCTCTTGTGATTCGACCAGGGCAGGGTCGGGAAGACCTTATGCTTTGACAAATACAGAGAAGAGATGGTTTTTCAACATACGGGTTGGTATGATGGTGTACCGTAGACATCTTTTTGTCAACATCCAGCTGTATGTCCCTTTGCGTTTTGCATTGCAGCTTGGTTTCTCTCAAGGCGTTGTCGGAGCGCCTTCGAGCATGGTGAAGCGTTTTGGAGGTTTGCAGGACGGGAGGAATGCATGGGCTTTTTATAGCGCAGAGGACACTACTGCCATGATTTCCTATCCTGAGCTGCCCACTTTCCGGACTTCTGGCTTCACGAAATGGTTCGTGAAGAGCTTTTCAGTGTATCGGGGGCTTTCCAAGAAGGAGCTTGATGTCAAGCAATCTCCTGGGAAGGGTCTTGGTAGATCAGATGGTGTCCGTCGAGAGGAAGTTTGGCTTTCCTTTCTGGAGAGAAGCATAAGATAGGCGTTCTCGATGAGCAGGATGTCATTAGATCTGGAGCTGCACAAGGGATTCCTGGTGAGGTCTTGAAACAGCTGGAAGAGGAGGAGGCCGAGATCGACGCTTGGATGCAAGCAGAGCGTACAAAGGCTTCCATGGAGTCTACTGAGAAAAACAAACTATCCAGTGAGGACTCTAGTGAGAGACCTGATGTTGATAGTGGGGTTGGTTCTCCGAGCAAATCATCCCACAGAAGCAAGAGGAAGAGAGGACAGCGCCGTAATATGAGATGGCATGAAAATCCTTCTGATCTGGAAGTTCCTCTCACCATTGTTGAGGAGGCGCTTTGGGATGCTGACGAGCCTCCAGAGAAGAGGAGCAGAGAAGAGGAGACGGCTGGTATGATTCTCCTTTTGTTTACGCTTCTTTTCTTGTATAAGAGATTTTTGTTTTGATCTATTGCTTTCTTTCTTTTGGCAGAGGACGATGATTTGGTGATGCCCGAGGTTTCTGCCGATGAGTCGAGGACAGATCCATTTGTGGCATTTGAGTAAAAGCCAAGGGACTCTGGAGTGGTTACAGAACCTTCACCTGCTATGGTTTTCTTTTTGTTCCCCTTTTTTTTTTCTTTTTTTTGCTGTCGTTTGCTAACATGTTGCTTTGTTTTCTTGTTAGTGGACTTGCCAGAGGATTCTGACAATTTCGAGCCATCCATGGATGCAACTTTTGATGATGCTTCAGATGAGCTCAGAGAGGCCAAAAGTACTCCGCTGGTTGTCGAAGGAGGTATTTTGTAATAATAATTTTGATATTAATTTTTGACAAGATTATATTCATACCTTTTTGTCTTTTATGGACAGATTTCGAAGCAGCAAAAGTTCCTCCGTCTTCCTCAGGGCCAGAACAGGAGATACTTGCGGCCGATCCAGAAGTAGCGGCTTCTTCTACTAATTTCGAGTCAGCTTCTTCGATTGGAAAGAGTTTATTGATTACTCCTCTAACGGGGCATGAGATGGGCAGTCGAGCGCTGGAGCATGGCGAATCCTTATCTGGGCTGCACCTTCAGTATGCAAAAAAGGTGTTGAAGAGTGTTTTGAGCTCATGGGTTGAGACTCTCTCTTCAGGTGACTTGGAAGCTGGTTTGGCATGATCAAGCATGTGCAGGACATTCTTGCTGATAGCAAAGAAGTCGGTCTGGACATTGCAAGCAGCAAGGATTTTGTTGATGAAGTCATCACTTTGGGGAACAAGTGGACTGAGACCAAGAGTTTTCTAGATGGTAACTTCTTTAATGAGATGTTCGTGAAACCTTCCAGCGAGGTCAAATCTGAGTTGACTGAGATCTCGCGGACTCGGAACCAATTCGTTCGGGAGAGGAACGTTACCGAGTTGGCCAACATGGAGCTAAAACAAGACCTGAACCGCCTTGATAAGGAGGTTGTCGAGGCTAGGCAGCGTTTTGAGCTTTTGGAGGAAGAAGCTACTACCAAATGACCGCCATTGTGGAAGCTCGTGCCAAGGAGGGGACTCTCATTCGCTAGGTTGAGGAGGTTGAAAGTAATTTCCGGAGGAAGAGTCAGGAATATGAGCAGTGGCAGGTTCTCTGGGAAGAACTTCCTCGTGCTGCAGATGGGTCACGGCGTTCTGCCGCATTTTATGGAAATGTTTTGAAGAAGCGTGGCCTGAAAACTTTGGAAGCCAAGGCCAAGGGTCTGCTTGAGGAGTTGAATCTTTGGTTGAAGACCATGTTGGACTGAGCTCCTGAGTTGTAACAAACTCCTTTTTTTTCTTTTTTTTTTTGGTACCTCCATGTACAAACATTTATGGTACTATATATTTTTTTTTGTATTCCTTCCTTTCACTTAAATCATCTTTGATAAATGCAAGAGTTGAATAGGAAATGCTTGTTTGAGAATTTGATTAAAAGAGTTATTTTAGGCATGAAAGCCAGATTTGGTGGCGAAAGCCTGGTTTTTGATGGCTCGAAAACCAAATTTTGGAATGGCATGGAAGCTGAATTTTGTGGCGTAAGAGCCAAAATTTGTTTACGGCATGAAAGCGAAAATTTGAAATGGCATGAAAGTCAAATCTGGAATGGCGTGGAAGCTGAAATTTTTTTTTTTTGGAGATGGCATGAAAGCCGAAATTTTGTGACGGCATGCAAGCCGAGTTTTTGAATTGTCATTTTGAATTGGCATGAGAGCTAGATTTTTGTGGCATAGGAGCCGATTTTGTTTGTGGCATGGAAGCCAAAATTTTGGATGGCACGAGAGATGAAGTCTTTTTTTGTTTTTTTTTGTTTCGTTTTGTTTTGGCATAGGAGCCAGATTTTTTGAAAACCAAGTTTTGTTTTGTTGGCATGAAAGCCAATTTTTGGCATTTATAGCCAAATTTTGGTTTTTGGCATTAATAGCCGATTTTGGTTTTTGGCATTGATAGCCGATTTTTGGTTTTCAAAATGCAGGTATCGACGAAAGGTTACCTCCCCACTGAATGGTCTTGCAAGTATCGATGGAATGTCGCTTCCTAGCTCATTCGGTTTGTGAGTATTGATGGAATGTCGCTTCCTCGTGGACTGGGTTTGCGAGTATCAATAGAATGTCGCTTCCTCGCGGATTGGGGTGCAAGAATCTGATGGCCGATCGGAGGTTTCCGTCCTCTCCTTCCGCACCCCGGGGGCTGACCTGGGTCTTGGCGGAGGAGGGAAATCGCAGGTATCAATATTTTTGTACGGGTATGCCAGATTTACTTTCTACTTGTAATTTGGAATGGTGATGATCCGGAGATCCACCTTCACAAGTAGAAAGGAAATCAATCATTTTTTCTAACTTTTCAAATTGCATAAATATTAAGAAAAGAGACAAGTTTGTTTTTTTAGAATGCCGTAGGAGGCATTTTTTTGTGTGTTAGCCGTGGAAGGCGATTTTGCCGTGAAAGGCGAATTTACAAAACTCATCAAATATGAAAGACAAGAATTGTGATTTCTTTTTATCTCTTTGAAAAATACGAACTACAATAGAAAAGGAAAAAAAGGAATCTAACTTCTCAGGAGATTGTGGGGACACGTTGAGATCGACTGTCGCAAGTCATGTATGGACTTCGCCATCGTCCTTCAAATGAGAACGGTTGATGCTTTGATTCTTCGGCTTGGCTCCTAACCTCAGTTTTTAAAAGGACAAGGACCAAGAGGAGGTCCTATATCCGATGAAAAACCAAGTAAAGGGGCTGAAAAACCACATTTAGGCGATGTTGCAGAAGGAGGAGACCTTGGGGGGTTGTCCCCCCAAGGGACGTTGATCACCTTGTAGTGCTTCTGGGAGCAAAGCAGCAGGAATTCGTCTCTCTCTTGGATTTTCTGGATTTTCAGAGCTTGGGATTGCACTTGAGATTTATTCATCCATTCTTCTTGGAACCCACCTCCTTTTATAGGCTTTTGGTAGCCATGAGGTGATTATGGGTATTGATGGCCATGATGAGAGAATTGATGAGGAGTTACAAGTTTTATTCTTTGATTTTGTAACTCCTTTTTCTTGGCTTGTGATTGGCCGATGAAGGATAGTGGACATTTAATCACCTTTAATCTTCATGATGATGGGAGTTTCATGGGTTTTATGCCATGATTGCTTGGATTTGCAACTCCCAAATGCTTGAATCTGATTGGGCCGTCCAAAATAATGAGTTAATGACCACATTAAGTTGTCATAAACGGGTCAATTAACGACATTAAGTGGTCGCCGGGGCATGTGAAGAGTCGCGGGCCGCGCCGCGTCTTTTGAAATTCTTTTTGTGATCATCACTGGTGGATCCACACATTGTTTGATGTCGGATTGCGGTGCAATTTCAGACATCAGTTGATGTTGGTGGGCCGGTGACATCTGTCTTGTCGATTTCACGATCGGTCGGACAGAAAGTATACTTTCTTGGTCAACCGGTTGGTGATCTTGGAGTGATCGGTGATGATTTCATGCTTTTGACGACGGATCCGAGATCAGTGGTTTTCAAGCATCAAAGATTGGATTTTCAGAAAATCACAGAGGCAGGAACGCTCGAAACGCGAAAAGGATCGGAAAACGGGCCGTTTGGTGAGAAATCCGGCGACCCGGATTTGCAGGGTTACCGGTGACCATGCACCCAAGGTCGCCAGCGTCCTTGGGCCAGGGTCGTCGGGGACCATAGGGCTTTGGCCCTTTTGGTCGCCGAGCTTCGTTTTAGGCCGTTTTTCTGTCTTTTTTGTTCCTTCTTTCTTCCGTATTTTTCTTGACATTTTCCTCAATTATTGATTTGATTTTCTTGGAGAAAACTTGACGAAAACCAGTGCAAAACCGGAGCACAAAGTTTCCCATTTTTCGGGAAAGCCGAAGACTTTGCAGCCGATTTTCCGTCAAGAGTCGAAACTAGGTCAAACGATGTCGGAATGACCTAAAAATTGAGGTGAAGCTTCTTGAGCAATGGATAGGATGAACCATGAGCTTTTATTTGAGTTTTGAAGCCGTTTGGGGTCCCATCGATGCTTGACTTGACTTTGCTACGGGGAAAATGTCGAGCTTTGATATGTGGTCAAATGATGTCCTATTGACCTGAAATTTGACGGGGAGCCTATTAGAGTCATTTTGAGATGATCCATTAGCTCCAACTTGGATGTCATGGTCCTGGGGTGCTCCGCCGCCGGTAGGCTTGATTTTATTTCGAAGCATCGAAACGTGGTCAAACGCTGTCGGAATGACTTGAAATTCGACGTGCAGCCTTTTAGAAGTATGTTGAAGCCACTTATGTACTTTTTTTTATGAGTGATTGCTTCGGCCGTTCCCGCCGCCGGGAGGCTTGATTTTGCTGCTCGAGCATTGATGTAGGATCAAACATTGTCGGTTTGACTTGAAATTTGGCATGGAGCCCTTTGGAGACATTCTGGAGTCATCCATAGGCTTTGATCAAAGTTTTGGTGTCTTTGATGATGTCACCGCCGGGAGCGCTTGTTTAGCTGTCAGAGAAGTGAAGTTAGGCCAAACGATGTCGGAATGGCCCGAAACCTCAAGTGTACCCCTATTTTGGCTGTCTTGAAGGATCTTTCAGCTTTTGTATGATTCTGATAAGATCTGATGCCTGAAGTAGTTTTGCATGTTTTGTAGTAGGATGCAGCTTCACTAGGCTTCTTGATGTTGAGGAGACATAGTGACTTTTTTGGTGTCAACAAATGCCCCCTCAAGGTACAGCGACGAGTAGCTTTTTGGAGTCGATGTGCCTCGAAGAGAAACTTGAAGGAGAGTTTCCAACTTGACCAAGAGTCTTGAGCACTTTTTTTTTTTTTAATAGCCTTCTGAGTTTCCGGTGGGATTTTATGGTAGAGGGATCACATACCATCTCAAGGCAAAGTTTTGAAAATGACATGGGGTATTTGGATTTTGGGTTTTGGATTTTGGTTTTTGACCTTGTGACCTAACAAGCTGTATGTGGCAGGTTAGGGGGTTGGGTTTGATTTTTGATTTTGACCTTGTGACCCAACAAGCTGTATGTGGCAGGTTAGGGGGTCAGATTTGGTTTTTTTTTTTTTTTTTTTTTTTTTGGTTTTGGTTTTGGTTTGGATTGGATTTTGATTTTGGTCTTGTGACCTAAAAAGCTGTATGTGGTGAGCTAGGGGGACTGGAATTTGGTTTTGTTAAATATCAATTTCAAGATTTTGGCTCAATTTGGTTCATGAGGTTGGATGATTTTGTTTTTGGAAACTCATGAGGCTTTCTTTTTCTTTCCTTTGAATGGTCCCATCAACTCAAAAGAGGCATGGAACTTTTTCTTTTTTTCTTTTTTTTTTTTGAATGGTGCCATCAACTCAAAAGAGGCATGGGAATTTTTTTTTTTTTGCTCTTGGTAAGAGGAATATTTTGACTAAAAGCCACTTGTAGTGCCTAGGTGGTCAAACCTGGCTCATATGGGCTAACCCATGGGACCTTAGGCTTTGGAGATGGCCTAGATCTCATATGGTGTCATATTTGTAGAGAATATCTAAAAATATCTCTTTTGTGTAGAGAATATCTAAAAATATCTTTATTTGGAGAGAATCTCTCAAGTTTCCTTCTTTTTGTGGAAAGATTCTCTTAAAATATCTTTTTTTTTTTTTTGGAAAGTAGCTAAATTTTAGCACTTACCTCTTTTCTTTCTCCTTGTTTCCTCTTTGAGTTTGCTCTCTCCTATAAAAGCAAGAGGGTTGGTTCTTTTGCTCCATTGCTTTCTTTGTTTGCAAGAAATCTCCAAGAGTGCTCTCCAAGATAAGAAGTGCTTTTTCTTCTTCAAAAGGGCTCCAAGCTTTTCTTCTTCTTCTCCATCAATGGCTTCAAGTAAGTTTTCTTCCTTCACAAGAATCTCCATTGTAGCAGTAGCTTCTTTCCTCTTTTTTTTCTTCTTCTTCTTCTTTTTTTTTTATTTTTTTTTTCTGTTTCTGTTTTTTTTTTCCACGTTGATTTCTTTTTTTGTTTCAACGTTTTTTTTTTCTTCTGTTTTTTTTTCCACGCTTATTTTTGTTTTTTCTTTTTAGCTTTTTTTCTTCTGTTTTTTTTTTCTGTTGTTTTTTTTTTTTTTTCTGTTTTTCTTGGTTGTACGGACAGCCTGCCACGTGGCAGTGGGCCACGGCCTGCGGGCCCAATTTTTTTTTTTTTTTTTGCTGAGATTTTTTCTCTTTTTCTTTTTCTTTTTCTTTCCTTTGTTTGCTCACCATGATAATGAGGTTCATGCAATTTCAATATGTTTATGCACACATTTTTTTTAATGCATCAAGATAGAAGGCTAAAGTCTCTAGGTCAAGCCAACACGATTTTTGACTTGGACAAAGTTTGATTGGTTTTGACAAATTGGGTTGGAATTGGTCAAACTTTGGTCAAGGTTTTTCTAGCTTCTAATGCATGATGATATTCTTTGATGCATGATTTTTTCTAAATGGACTTGGAAGCATGATGATGCATACCTGAAAATCTTTTGCAAGTATTGGGATTTTGAGCTCGCAGCGATGTTGAGCTCTTTCTCGGTCTTGCTGGATTTTGAGGAACTTTGCAATTTTTGGATTCTGAAGCTCGCAGCAATGTTGAGCTCTTTTCCAAATTTTGCGAAAATTTGATGAGATTGGCTCGTTCTTGCAGCGATGTTGAGTTCGAACCTTCTTTGAGAATTCTCTACTGACTATGAGCTCGCAGCGATGTTGAGCTCATCTTCAGGCTTCTTGTCTTTTTCAGAGTATTTTCCTTTTCTTCGGAATTGCCCCAGAACCATGTCAAAATTTTGCTAGAATTTTTTTAGCAAAACTCTGTCATTTCGATGATGATTGATCTTTTCTCTTCCATCTTTTGTGGGTGGTTCTTCTAGAATGAACAAGGGTAAAGGTCCTGTTACTGATGCACCTCGTCGGTCTGCCAGATCTTCTAATGTGGCCGTTCAGTAGGCTTGGGAGAAGGTCCAGTTTGTTGAGAAGAACTTGGAAGAGTGTGATTCCCTCAATCGCGATGAGATGAGACAGCGATTGATCGCTCTCCAAGATGAGGAATTCTACAAGATCATGGTAAGCAATCGTCCTTGGGTTACGGATGATCAGAGCGTTGTGCTCAAGCCTACCTTTTTCTTTGGTGATGCAGTCCCTAACGACTTGACATACCAAAGGCGATGTTTTCAGTTCTCATACACAGCAGATGGTGAGGAGAGAACTATTTCTACCTGGTCGACTTTCTATCGGACCATCTCGATCCTGAGCCTTTCTCCCACGTGCCCTAAGAGGGAAGATCCTCCGAGCTGGGTAAAGAGGACCAGTGTGATCAAGACCGGGGTTTTTGTTGGCGGCCCTTCCGGTTTTGCAGAGAAGTCGCATGTCCGTATGGACATGTTGATGCCAGCCAGTGGCTACCAAGGTTCTGATCATCCATCGGTTGATTTGAGACCGGTGGGTCTTGGCATTTTTCGGGGTGACGACAGCAATTGGGTGAAGCCTTTTTGACTTCGTGGCCGTTTCAGTGCTGACTCGAGCTGGGAATCATGGACTGATCAGACCCTGAAGATTGGCCAGGCTGTTCTGCGGGAGGCCGAGATTTTTGATGCGGTTCGTACTTTTCGGCAAACCGTTGTTTTCTCCGATAAGGCTTTCATGGCCATGCTGGAGTCATTCCTTCACAAACCAACACCTTCATTGTGATGAATGGTGAGATTGGTCTTTCTTTGAAGGAACTGAGCGCCATCACCGGGTTGCCTATCCTCGGCAAACTCTATGAGGAGTTTATGCCTATTGACAGCGTCCTTGAGGAGCAGTCTGAGGAGTTCAGCCTTGTATACTTTCAGCTTGTCGCCTTCTATGATTTTTTGAATGAGAAGGAGGGCACGAAAGTTAGATGCAGCAGTTGGAGGAGTTGTATCTCCAACTTTTTTGACAGCGGGCAGTCTTCTGATGGCATGGCCCAGGATACGAGGGCTAAAACATCAAGTTTGAAGAAGATCGTCGCTATACGAGAAAAGTTAAAGAAGTTTTCGCAAGCACAGATGCCATTTGTTCCGACATTGCGTTGCGGAGAGATCTCGCTGTTTACCTCACTTACTAGCTAGGTGAGGCTGTTTTTGCTAGAGGAGATGGAACGCACATCAGGCTGCACTGTATTTTTCCGGCTTGTCAGATGGCATTTGGAGTGTGGCTGGCTTTGGTACCTGCTCTTTGCTCCTATTTGTGTACCGAACTGCAGGCTGTTGCTTTCCTAGTTCAGCTTGGGCTCCCTATGAACAGGTTATTTTCTGCCCACATCTTCTATTCGTGGTATGTATACCACTGTCCTAGCTTCCATCGTTTGGGGGTTGCACATGACGAAGATCCCTTTATGATTCGTTTGGCTAGAGGGACAGTCGTTTCCGAATTGCTTTTATCTGCCCGTTTGAGGATCCGACGATTTAGGGATGTCGAGATTGGGCAGTCTTCAGTGAAGCTTTCTCCAGGTTTGCGGAAGAAGGCTTTCGACTTTGGTGTCTCCTGTGATTCGACCAGGGCAGGGTCGGGAAGACATTATGCTTTGACAAACACGGAGAAGAGATGGCTCTTCAATATACGAGTTGGTTTGATGGTGTACCGCAGACATCTTTTCGTCGATATCCAGCCGTATGTCCCTTCGCGCTTTGCATTGCAGCTTGGCTTCTCTCAAGGCGTTGTTGGAGTGCCTTCGAGCATAGTGAAGCATTTTGGAGGTTTGCAGGATGGGAGAAATGTATGGGCTTTTTATAGTGCTGAGGATACTACTTCCATGATTTCCTATCCTGAGCTGCCCACTTTTCGGACTGCTGGTTTCACGAAGTGGTTCGTGGAGAGCTTCTCAATGTACCGAGGGCTTTCCAAGAAAGAGCTCGATGTCAAGCAATCTCTCGGGAAAGGTCTTAGCAAATCGGATTGTGTTCGTCGGGAGGAAGTTTTGGCCTTCCTTTCTGGAGAGAAGCATAAGATAGGCTTTCTCAATGAGCTGGACGTCATCAGATCAGGAGCTGCACAAGGGGTTCCTGGTAAGGTCTTGAGACAGCTGGAGGAGGAGGAGGCCAAGATCGATGCTATGATACAAGCAGAGCATACGAAGGCTTCCATGGAGTCTACTGAGAAGAGTAGACCATCCAGTGAAGACTCTAATGAGAGGCCTAATGTTGATAGTGGGGCAGGATCGTCGAGCAGATTGACCCACCGAGGCAAGAGGAGGAGAGGACAACGCCGTAGCATGAGACGGCACGATAGTCCCTCTGATCTTAATGTTCCTCTCACCATTGCTGAGGAGGTGTCTGAGGATGCTGACGAGCCTCCGGAGAAGAGGAGCAGAGAAGAGGAGACAGCTGGTATGATCCTCTTTCTTTCTTTTGCCACTTCTTTTCTTTTATAAGAGATTTTTTTGATCCGCTGCTTTCTTTCTTTTGGCAGAGGATGATGACTTGGTGATGCCAGAGGTTCTGGCCGATGAGGTGATGACGGATCCAGTCGTGGCATCTAAGGAATAGCCCAGGGACTCTGGAGTGGTTCCAGAATCTTCACCTGGTATGATTGCGTTGGCTTTTTTTTTTCTTTTTGTTTGTGCTGTCATTTGCTAACATGTAGCTTTTGTTTTCTTGGCTTGCCAGAGGATTCTGACGATTTTGAGCCATCCATGGATGCTACCTTTGATGATGCTTTGGTTGAGCTCGGAGAGGCAGAGAGTACTCCGCCAGTAGTCAAAGAAGGTATTTTTACAATACAAATCTCGATATTGATTTTTTTGACAAGATCGTATTCATATCTTTTTGTCTTTTCCTTGGCAGATTGTGAAGCAGCAGGGGAAGTTCCTCCGTCTTCCTCAGGGGTAGAATAGGGGATACCTGCAGCTGATCCAGGAGTAGGGGCTTCTTCTTCCTTCAATGAGTCAGCTTCTTCGGTTGGAAAGAGTTTATTGATTACTCTTCCAATGGAGCGTGACATGGGTAGTCGGGTGCCAGAGCATGGCGAATCCTCATCTGCGCTGCACCTTTAGTATGCAAGGAAGGTGTTGAAGACTGTTTTGAGCTCTCTTCAGGTCAGTTGGAAGCTGGCTTTAGCATGATCAAGCATGTACAGGACATCCTTATTGATAGCGAAGAAGTCGGTCTGGATATTGCAAGCGGCAAAGATTTTGTTGATGAAGTCATTGCTTTGGGGAACAAGTGGACTGAGATCAAGAGTTTCCCAGATGGTGACTTCTTTGATGAGTTGTTTGTGAAGCCTTCCAGCAAAGTCAAAGCTGAGCTGACTGAGGTCACGAAGACTCGGAAACAGGTCGTTCGGTAGAAGAACGTTACCGAGTTATCCATCATGGGGCTGAAGCAAGACTTAGACCGCCTTGGTAAGGAGGTTGTCGAGGCTAGGCAGCGTCTTGAGCTTTTGGAGGAAGAAGCTGCTGCCAAATCGACCGCCGTTTGGAGGCTCGTGACAAGGAGGGGACTCTCATTCGCCAGGTTGAGGAAGCTAAAGGTAATGTCTGGAGGAAGACTCAGGAGTATGAGCAGTGGCAGGTCCTTTGGAAAGAACTTCCTCGTGCTACAGATGGGTCGCGGCGTTCGGCCGCATTTTATGGGAAAATTTTGAAGAAGCGTGGCCTGAAAACTTTGGAAGCTAAGGCCAAGGGTCTGCTTGAGGAGTTGAACCTTTGGTTGAAGACCATGCTAGATTGAGCTCCTGAGTTGTAACAAATAACCTTTGGAAGCTAAGGCCAAGGCTCTCTTCTGTTTTTTTTTTTTTTTTTTTTTTGGTACCTCCATGTATAAATAATTTTGGTACTATATTTTTGTATCCCCTTCTTTTCACTTAAAATCATTTTTTGATGAAAACAAATTTGAGTAAAAGCTGACAGGAATGTTTGTTTGAGAATTTGATCAAAAGGTTCTCATTTTGTGAAAATCTTTTGTCAAAGGGTTGTTTTGAGCATGAAAGCCAATTTCTGTGGCAAAAAGCCTTTTTTTTTTTTTTATGGCTTGAAAACCGAATTTTAGGTGGCATGGAAGCCTAATTTTGTGGCGTAAGAGCCAAAATTTGTTTTGCGGCATTTTAAGATGGCATGAAAGCCGAATTTTGAAATGGCATAGAAGCCGAATTTTATTTTGTGGCATGGAAACCAAATTTGTTTGTGGCATGAGAGCCAAAAATTTTGTTTGTGGCATGAGAGCCAAGGTTTTTTTCTTTTTGTTTGTGGCATGAGAGCCAAAGTTTTTTTGTTTGTGGCATGAGAGCCAAAGTTTTTGGATGGCGTGAAAGCCGATTTTTTGGAATGGCATAGGAGCCGAGTTTTAAGATGGCATGAAAGCCGATTTTTTGAATTGGCGTGAAAGCCGAAGTTTTAAGATGGCATGAAAGCCAATTTTTGGAATGGCATAGAAGCCGAATTTTAAGATGGCATGAAAGCCGATTTTTGGAATGGCATAGGAGCCGAGTTTTGAGTTGGCATGAAAGCTGATTTTGGAATGGCATAGGAGCCGAATTTTAAGATGGCATGAAAGCCGATTTTTGGAATGGCATAGGAGCCGAGTTTTGTTTTGGCATAGGAGCCAGATTTTTGAAAACCAAGTTTTGTTTTGTTGGCATGAAAGCCGATTTTGGCGTTTATAGCCGAATTTTTTTTGTTTTGGCATTTATAGCCGAATTTTGGCGTTTATAGTCGGATTTTGGCGTTTATAGCCGAATTTGGTATTTATAGCCGATTTTGGCGTTTATAGCCGGGCTTTAGCGTTTATAGCCGAATTTTGGCGTTTATAGCTGGATTTGGCGTTCATAGCCGATTTTGGCATTTACAGCCGATTTTGGCATTTATAGCCGGATTTGGCATTTATAGCCGATTTTGGCGTTTATAGCTGGGCTTGGTTTTCAAAATGCAGGTATCGACTAAATGTCGCCTCCCCGCTGAATGGTCTTGCAAGTATCGATGGAATGTCGCTTCCTTGCTCATTCGGTTTGCGAGTATTGATGGAATATCACTTCCTCGCGGGCTGGGTTTACGAGTATCGATGGAATGTCGCTTCCTCGAGAATTGGGGTGCAAGTATCGACTAAGCATCGCTTCCCTGCTTTTCCCAAAACTTTTGGTTTCGCGGGTACTGACTTGATGTCGTTTCTCCGCGATTTTTGAAATTTGAGGTTTTCTCGAACCATTTGAAATTTGGGTTGTGGATATCAACTGGAATGTTGCGTCTCCACGGTTTTGAATTTTGGGGTTTTACAAGTATCGAATGGGGTTCGCTTCCTTGCGATTTTTGGGTTTTGGAAGTATCGAATGGGGTCCGCATCCTTCCAAATTTTGGTTTTTTGGAAGTATCGAATGGGATTCGTATTCTTCCGGTTTTTGGTTTTTGGAAGTATCGAATGGGGTTCGCATCCTTCCGATTTTTTGTTTTTTTAGAAGTATCGAATGGGGTTCGCATCCTTCCGGTTGGGGTTCGCATCCTTCCGATTTTTGGTTTTTTGCGAGTATCGACTGAATGTCGCTTCCCCGCGGTTTCTAAAAAACGATTTTTTTGTTTAAAGACACGAGGGTCATAAATTCTGACTTAAAACCATTTTGGTTGTAAAAGCCCAGGCGGATTAGGATGAAAATTCCCAAGTCCTGGTTTTTGTTTTAAATCGAGAATTTTGGGTTCAAGGATTGAAAATTTTGGTCAAGTCTGGGAAGGGGCTTCTAAACTTGGATTTTTGAATAATGAAACGATGAAAGTAAGCATTGTTTTGAAAGGGTTATTTTTTTGGAAATTTCAAGATGAAAATTTCAAAAAGGGATGGGTTTGACGAGCAAGTACCTTGGAAATAGGCTTTGGCCGTGTAGATATATCTCTGACCCGTTTGAGGAAGTCTTCAAGGGTAGTACTGCTTCAAGAACTTGTCGTTGATGGGCAGCATACATCTGTCTCCTTCCATGTTTAGAAGAGCGTATGCGCCGTTGGAGAAGACTTTGTCGATGACGAAGGGTCCCTCCCATTTTGGTTCAAATTTTCCTTTGGATTTGTGGGCAAAGACTATGGGTCTTTTTACTGCAAAAACCAAGTCACCCTTTTTGTAGGCGCGTTGCCTGACCTTCTTGTCGAAAGATCCTGCCATGCGTGCTTGGTACAACTCAATGCTTTGTAGAGCTTCGAGTCGTCTTTCATCGAGATTATCCAGCTCTTGGAGTCTCAATTTGACATTGCTTTCTTGCGTCATGTCATTTTGCAAAGATACCTTTAAGGAAGGGATTTGTACTTCCAAAGGGACAACAGCTTCCCATCCATAGACCAAAGAGAATGGTGTGCTATGGGTTGGTCCTCGAACGGTGGTTCGATAGGCCCACAAGGCTTCTGGTAGTTTGTCGTCCCAGTTTCTTTTGTGACTAGAGACCATTTTCTTGAGAATTTTGCAGAGTGTCTTGTTGAAGGCTTCTGCTAGTCTGTTCGCTGCTGGATTATATGGAGTCGAAGGACAACTTTGGATTTTGTACTTGTCGCAGAACCTGTAGAATCTGTGATCCCGGAATTGTGGTCCGTTATCATGGACGAATCTTTTAGGTATGCCGAAGCGACAAATAATGTTAGTGCGCAAGAACTGAAGGACTGATGAAGTCTTCATTTCGCTGAACGCAAATGCTTCTGACCACTTGGAGAAATAATCCGTAGCGGCGAAGATGAAGCGATGGCCTTTGCTTGATGGGGGAGAGATATGACCTATGATGTCCATACCCCAGGTTTCAAAAGGCCATGAGATTGCTGTTGGATGTAGCCATTCTGGAGGCATGTGGACATAATCTCCATGAATTTGGCATTTTTGGCAGAGCTTAGCAAATTGCATTGCATCAGCTACCATGGTAGGCCAATAATAACCTAGCCTTTTTATCTGGTTGTAGAGCTTAGGACCAGCCTGATGGCCTCCACAAAGACCAGCATGTACTTCTTTGAGAGTTTCTTCAGCCTCTTGTTGTGATAAGCAGCGTAGAAGTACTCCGTTGAAGAATTTTCTGTAAAGTACTTTTGAAGGTATATCCAAATGAAAGTTCGGGAATTGAGAGAACCTGTTTTTGTGAGAAGGACCTTTAGGAGGTTGATCCTCAAAATCAGGTAGACTATGTTGGACAGCAGGTAGTGACGCAGCTTTTGTACGGCGAACATCACTGTAAGACATTCTTTTTCGACTGGGGAGTAGTGATGCTCTGCACCTACCAACATGCGGCTAAGGTAATATAGAGCAGCTTCTAGAGAAGGGTCTTCTTTTGGAAGATTACTCTCGGGATCAAGGGGTTGATCCTTGTCATTTACTGAAGACGTCTTTGTAGCAGCATTGGCGTCTTTAGTGATTGTGTTGCATGGAGCAATTTCTGGGAACAAGTCCTGAACAGCATCCGACAACCTTTATTTATTAGTCCAGACATCGTCTATGAGATCGTGTATCTGGGACCAATCGACTAGGTTTTCATTGAAAAAGATTTCATTGGCAGGAGTTTCTTTAAGATGATCAACCGGGAGAGCTATCGCATTGCAGGTCATCCGGACAAGAGATGCCCCCAGTGCAGACTGTTGGGAATCAGACTCATCCTCGAATGTAAGAGGATCATCGATCCAACTGTTTTCTCCATTTTGAGGAGTTGATGGAGAAAGTTCCCATTGATTTTCAGGGAATTCTGGTTCTGGATCATGACGAAGATCATTGATGCGATTCTGCTCCTGCTCTATGGCAAGATGTTGCAAGATTCTTGCATATTCTTCAAGATCAGGCATAGGAGCCAAATTTTTTTCGTCATTTGTTCCTTGTGGTTCACCGATGTTGGGTTCCACTGGAGCATTGGTTGGTGCTGGATCAACAACATTTTCTTGAACAGCGTCCTGGTCTTCTTCATCATCAGACCAAGAATTTTGTGGCTGCAATGGGTTGTACCAGATTACTAGCATAAGATGAGACTCGGGAATCCATTCCTCATTGGAGAGGTATTCTCCTGTTTCAAGGGATTCTTCCACCTCGTCGATATCACTGGCAGTATCACTGGACTCATATCCATCCATGTAGAATCCAACTACCGAGTTGCAAGAGTATGATGCCCCCTGCACAGTTTCATTTTTGTATAGAGGTGGCATAAAATCATCAAGGGTGAATTTTCTTACCGCCTTTGAAGTTTTGGTAAGGGATTCTTCCGTCGCCCCTAGTGAAGCAGTGGAAGAGGTTTCTTCTTTTTCAAGGATTTCTTGTTTTGGTTGAGACTTCTATTGCTATTTGAGCTTGTAAAGTTGTCTCTTGGCTTGCCTTCGTTGCTGAGCAGTCGGCTTTGTTTTGACGATCTCCCAATTTTCATCATCTAGGAGATCGGGATGCACCCATATGGGTTGTCCATCTAATGTTGGATAGGGAACCAACTCTTGGGACGCTTGAGCCATTTTTATCACCTTGAATGAAGTAGTGATCTTCTTCTTCGGTGACTTTGAATCTTGCCCACATGACACCATGTTGACAGAGGCGGAGCCATAGTTTTGTCAAAGATTATGACTCCGTTTTTCCACATCTCATTGATCTTCTCTCTCACAACGAAGCATTGATTGAGAGGATGGGAGATCATCTGATGGTATGGACAATATCGGGGATCATTGGTTTTGCCAACATCTCCCGGTCTTTTGGGCTCCGGCAAAGTGAGTTTGCCATTTGCTAGGAGAGCCTCAAAGATTTCTTCAACATCTTCATCGAACGGATATTTCTTTTCTACACGTTCTTTGAAGGCATCGGAGAGTTCAGGCCTTTTACCTGTACCTTTGTTTTCAGCTTTCTTTGGCTGCTGAGGAGCTGACTTAGTTTGCACATTGAGAACCTCTTTTTTCTTTGGTTTTGAGGTCGTAACGACAGTCGGCTCTTTCTTTGATGATTTCTGACTGTTGAGGTCTTTGATCACCATTTTAGCTTCCATGGAAGCTTCGAGGAGTTCTCCCAGGTTCTTCGATTTGTTGCCGATGATCATGGAGCGAATTTTTGCTCTCATATTGTTACGGCAGATGTCGACTAGCGACGCTTGTGGCAGTACATCTGAGCATTTGTATGCCATTGCCTTCCACTTGTGAATGAAGTCATATGTTGACTCATTCTCTCCCTGTTTTATGCTGCAGAGCTGAGCCATAGTAACAGGATGATCCTCACCTTGGAAGTGGGTCAGGAAGCGTGTCTCCAGCATAGCCCAGTTCTGGATAGAGTTCTCCGGCAAAGTGGAGTACCAATCAAAGGCTGTACCTTTTAGGGTACTTGCGAAGAGGCGAATCTTGAGGGCATCTTGATCCGCAATAGCTCCTGTTAGGATCTTAAAGTGGATGACATGCTGTCTGGCTGAACCTTTTCCCGTATATGTCTGGAGAGTAGGTTGTTTGAATTTTGCAGGGAACGGAACCGAGTCCATCCATAGAGGGTAGGGTGGCTTGATCCCATGTTCCTTCAATGTATCCTCTTCCTTTGCTTTTGCGAGGATATCGTCCACGTCCTTTTTGGTAAGGGCGCGTGACTCATTGTTTTCTGCATTGGCCTCATCATCTTCATGATTTGGAGGGCCTTGGTTGTTAGGTGGTGGAAGCTGTAGAGTGAGAAGGAGGTTTTCCATCAGAGCCTCAATTCTCTGTTGTCCTTGCTCCAACTGCTGGACGCGTGCGGTTACGTCATCATGCAGTGGAGGCTGCTCAGAACTTGTAGCCAAGACGTTCATCCCTCAGGATTCGAAGGAAGAAATCGTCCTGGTGACTGAGCTGGGGCTCATTCTTCTGGATGAAGAATCTGAGGAGTGGTTACTCCGGTGTCCTTGGCTTGGAGGAGTGGAGGATTTTTCTAGATGTGTTCGAGTCTAAGAGACGCTGCGAGTCACTGGAAGTCTAACACTGATTTTGGTTGCTGACTTTTGGCATTTTCTGGTTTTGCCAACCATATGAACAGCAACGAATTGGTCGGGTCTTTCTTTTTCGACCCATTTATTTGAGACATGGAGAGTAGAACGCTGGGTTCTTTGCCTCTCAAGTCTCTTTTATCGATATGCCGCACGGCGACGCGTACGACAAGCAATTTGAGCTTCAGTCAGCTCTGGCTGTGCTCTGGTGATAAAGGATGTAGTCCCTCATGCGCAGCAGCCGAGCTTATCTTCTTTGAAGCTGGGCAAGTACAGAATCTGGACGCGATCCTTTGCCTATCGAAGTGAAGACTGGAATATTGCGAGCTCGGCCCCTGTTGAGATGAAGGGTCGACTCGCAGGAGTACAGGCTTCAGCATGTTTTTGCGGAGGCCTAACGATGCAGGATTTGATTTTGGGCTTGTAGGAGCAAGCCGGCTCATGTTGATTTTGTTTGCTCTTTGGGCGGAGGGTAGGTTTCTCCTTTTTCATGTAAGAGAGAGGGTAGAACCGATTCTCCTTGAGAGGGGCCAGATATGCTGGCTTTGCAGATGTTCGGGACCTTCTTTACATTCGTGAAGATCTCGGGGACCAGGTTTTGGGACAAACCTGGTTTCTTGTGGATTGAGGCTTCGTGGGAGCACCACGGGCTTCAGGCTTCTTGGTGTTTGCCCTTGGTGCCATGGTAGTGACACGTTGTGGGGCGATTTTCTGCTTCTTGGCAGGTACAGTTTCTTCTGCGGGGAGTGGGAATGGTCCCAACGACCCGAAGACGATGGTCCGGGGAGTTGAAGTTGACCCGGTGTTTGGAGAGTTGTCGAGGGAGATGACGCTTCGGCAACTGGTAGGGTGCTTATGCTTGTTTTGCTTGTCTTGAAGCATAAGCTGGTACTTGTTCTCATCGAAAGTGATGGTCAATGAAGGTGCCATTGTTAGTTTTGGAAAACTTCTGAAACAAGACCAAATCCATTAGTAATCACAAGAATATGGTGATCATAAATGGAAAACAACTATGATTTTGTCTTTTCAAATCACTTGAGGGGAAATGGCCCAGCCCAAACAAGATGAAGAAGGCAAAAAGCCATAGAGGATACAATTGTTCTAAAATGCAAGTATGGTAGGCTCAGGATGAGCGTTCCGGTGACTGTTAGAAGCAATTGCAGACCTTAATTCAAATTACCGTGAAGCAAGGCTCACTCGAGGGAAAATGATATAAGGTTGGAGTTACAAATGTGTCGGTCGCGAATACAGTAGACCCAAAAGGGCGTACTAGCACCGCTATGCACAACTGTTGCAAATCGCATCCTTTGGAAGGACACGAGATGGGACTTTTTGAAAGGTCAAATTTGGATTCATAAAGGAGAGCAAATTGTGTTCCAATCTGAACAAAGCCTCAACATTTCTGCAAGCGCTAAATCCAGAAGGGAAGGAACCAGAATTTCTCGGATGTGAATCCAGTAATGACGGAAGTTTTTTTTTTTTTTTAAGGGTCAAGATTGAATTCATCAAGGAGAGCAAATGGTGTTCCATTCAGAACAAGGCTCAACATTTCTGCGAGCGCTAAATCTGAAAGGGAAGGAACCAAGATTTCTCAATTCTGAACTCAAAAGTGACGAAAGTATTTTTTTTTTAAGGGTCAAGATTGAATTCATCAAAGAGAGAAAATGATGTTCCGTTCCGAACAAAGGCTCAACATTTCTGCGAGCACTAAATCCGAAAAGGAAGGAACAAAAATTTCTCAATTCTGAACTCAAAAGTGACGAATTTTTTTTTCTTTAAAAGATTTTTTTTTAAAAAGACTTTTTTTGAAAGGTGCACATAGATTTCCAATTCGATCTTATGAAACCTTAGTAGATAGATCAGCCCCCAGGTAAGGGTAGGATTACAAAATGAACCCGTTTGGAGGACCCTTGCCTCGAACAGTCTAGCTGTCTCCACACTCTGGACAAGGCTTTTCTTAAATCCACTTTGGTCAAAGAACGCAAATGGTGGAACCTTAGTGTTTTTTTTTTTTAACTCTTTTTTGAAAGATTTTTTAATGAACTCATCAAAGAGAACGAATGGTGTTCCAATCCAAACAAGGGCTCAACATTTCTGCGAGCGCTAAATCCGAAAAGAAAAAACAAAAGTTTCTCAAATTTGAATTCAAAAGAGAGAAAACTGATTGTTTTTTTTGAAATTATAATATATATATATTTTTTGAAATCTCAGCTAGACTCATTAAAGAGAAAAGATGGCCCAATCCCCGATATGATCGATAGTTGCAAACATTTCTGTGAGCTATCAAGTTCGAAGAGGAGAGGATCAAAGTTTCTCAAAGTTGAGTCTTAAGAAAGAGAGATCATTTTTTTTTGAAAGAATTTGAAATGAAGGTTGTTTTTTTTTTTTTGAAATCCCAATTGGACTCATCAAAGAGAAAAGATGGCCCAATCCCCGATATGAACGATAGCTGCAAACATTTCTGTGAGCTATCAAGTTGAAAGAGGAAAGGATCAAAATTTCTCAAAGTTGAATCTAAGAAAAGAAATCAGATTTGTGTTTTTTTTTTTTTTTTTTTTTTTTTGAAGTGAGAAAGAACAATTGAAATCCCATCTCATGTTTGTTTTTTTTTTTAGATGCAAAATGCAACATAGGCCACCAACTAGAAAGGAGCCAAGGTATCAAAGCATCACGTTCTTAAGTCAATGGCGTCCCATCGAGTATGCCAACTTGATGGACCCGATCGGAGGTTTCCGTCCTCTCCTTCCGCACCCCGGGGGCTGACCTGGGTCTCGGCGGAGGAGGGAACTCGCGGGTATCAACATTTTTGTAAGGGTATGCCAGATTTACTTTCTACTTGGAATTTGGAATGGTGATGATCCGGAGATCCACCTTCACAGGTAGAAAGGAAATCAATCCTTTTTTCTAACTTTTCAAATTGCATAAATATTAAGAAAAGAGACAAGTTTTTTTTTTGAGAATGCCGTAGGAGGCATTTTTTGTTTGTTTGCTGTGGAAGGCGATTTTGTCATGAAAGGCAATTTTGCCGTGAAAGGCGAATTTACAAAACTCATCAAATATGAAAGACAAGAATTGTGATTTCTTTTTGTCTCTTTAAAAAATACAAACTACAATAGAAAAGGAAGAAAATGAATCTAACTTCTCAGGAGATTGTGGGGACACGTTGAGATCGACGGTCGCAAGTCATGTATGGACTTCGCCATCGTCCTTCAAATGAGAACGGTTGATGCTTTGATTCTTCGGCTTGGCTTCTAACCTCAGTTTTTAAAAGGACAAGGACCAAGAGGAGGTCCTATATCCAATGAGAAACCAAGTAAACGGGCTGAAAAGCCACGTTTAGGCCATGTTGCAAAAGGAGGAGACCTTGCGGGGGTGGCCTCCCATGGGACGTTGATCACCTTGTAGTGAGGACTTCGTCTCTCTCTTGGATTTGCTGGATTTTCAGAGCTTGGGATTGCACTTGGGATTTATTCATGCATTCTTCTTGGAACCCACCTCCTTTTATAGGCTTTTGGTAGCCATGAGGTGATTATGGGCATTGATGGCCATGATGAGAGAATTGATGAGGAGTTACAAGTTTTATTCTTTGATTTTGTTACTCCTTTTTCTTGGCTTGTGATTGGCCGATGAAGGATAGTGGGCATTTAATCGCCTTTAATCTTCATGATGATGGGAGTTTCATGGGTTTAATGCCATGATTGCTTGGATTTGTAACTCCCAAATGCTTGAATCTGATTGGGCCATCAAAAATAATGAGTTAACGACCGCATTAAGTTGTCATAAACGGGTCAATTAACGAATTAAGTGGTCGCCGGGGCATGTGAAGAGTCGCGTGCAATTTCAGACATTGATTGTTGTCGGATTGCGGTGCAATTTCAGACATTGATTGATGTTGGTGGGCCGGTGACATCTGTCTTGTCGATTTCACGATCGGTCGGACAGAAAGTATACTTTCTCGGTCAGCCGGTTGGCGATCTTGAAGCGATCGGTGATGATTTCATGCTTTTGACGGCGGATCCGAGATGTCGGTGAAGATCAATGGTTTTCAAGCATCAAAGATTGGATTTTCAGAAAATCACAGAGGCAGGAACGCTCGAAACGCGAAAAGGATCGGAAAACGGGCCGTTTAGTGCGAAATTCGGCGACCCGGATTTACAGGGTCGCCGGCGACCATGCACCCCGGGTCACCGGCGACCTTGGGCCAGGGTCGCCGGCGACCATAAGGCTTTGATCCTTTTGGTCGCCGAGCTTCGTTTTCGGCCGTTTTTTTGTCTTTTTTGTTCCTTCTTTCTTCTGAATTTTTCTTGACATTTTTTCTCAATTATTGACTTGATTTTCTTGGAGAAAACTTGGCGAGAACCCGCGCAAAACCGGAGCACAAAGTTTCCCATTTTTCGGGAAAGTCGAAGACTTTGCAGCCGATTTTCCGTCAAGAGTCGAAACTAGGTCAAACGATGTCGGAATGACCTGAATATTGAGGTGAAGCTTCCTGAACAATGGATAGGACGAACCGTGAGCTTTTATTTGAGTTTTGAAGCCGTTTGGGGTCCCATCGATGCTTGACTTAACTTTGCTGCGGGGAAAATGTCGAGCTTTGATATGTGGTAAAACGATGTCCGATTGACCTGAAATTTGACGGGGAGCCTATTGGAGTCATTTTGAGACGATCCATTAGCTCCAACTTGGATGTCAGGGTCCCGGGGTGCTCCACCGCCGGTAGGCTTGATTTTCTTTCAGATCATCGAAACCTGGTCAAACGTTGTTGGAATGACCTGAAATTCGACGTGCAGCCTTTTGGAAGTATGTTGAAGCCACTTATGTACTTTGTTTGATGAGTGATGGCTTCGGTGGTTCCCACCACCGGGAGGCTTGATTTTGCTGCTCGAGCATTGATGGAGGGTCAAACATTGTCGATTTGACTTGAAATTTGGCACGGAACCCTTTGGAGACATTCTGGAGTCATCCATAGGCTTTGATCAAAGTTTTGGTGTCTTTGATGATGTCGCCGCTGGGAGCGCTTGTTTAGCTATCGGAGAAGTGAAGTTAGGCCAAACGATGTCGGAATGGCCCGAAACCTCAAGTGTACCCCTCTTTTGGCTGTCTTGAAGGATTTTTCAGTTTTTTTATGATTCTGATAAGATCTGATGCTTGAAGTAGTTTTGCCTGTTTTGTAGCAGGATGCAGCTTCACAAGGCTTCTTGATGTTGAAGAAACATAGTGACTTTTTTAGTGTCAACAGTATTGACTAAGCGTCGCTTCCGTGCTCTTTTCAGAAATTTTTGGTTTTGTGGGTATCGACTAAATGTCACTTCCCCACGATTTTTGAAATTTTAGGTTTTCTCGAACCGTTTGAAATTTGGGTTGTGGATATCAACTGGAATGTTGCGTCTCCAAGATTTTTGAAATTTGAGGTTTTCTCGAACCGTTTGAAATTTGGGTTGTGGATATCAACTGGAATGTTGCGTCTCCACGATTTTTAAAATTTGAAAATTTGAAATTTTGCAAGTATCGATGAGGTGTCGCTTCCTTGTGATTTTTGAGGTTTTGGAAGTAGCAAATGCGGTTCGTATCCTCCCGATTTTGGGGTTTTGGAAGTATCGAATGGGGTTCGCATTCTTCCGGTTTCTAAAAACCATTTTTATTTAAAGACAAGAGGGTCGTAAATTTTGATTTAAAACCATTTTTGGCTGTAAAAGTCGGGGCGGACTAGGATGGGTATTCCTGAGTCCTGATTTTTGTTTCAAACCATGAATTTTGGGTTCAAGGATCGAAAATTTTGGTCAAGTTCAGGAAGAGGCTCCTAAACTTGGATTTTGGGTTTTGATTTTTTTTTTTTTTAACAATGAAACGATGAAAGTAAGCATTGTTTTGAGAGTTTTTTATTTTTAATTTCAACATAAAGACGAAAATTTCAAAAGAGGTCGGTTTTACGAGCAAGTACCTGGGAATAGGCTTTGGCCGTGTAGGCGTTGCTCTGACCCGTTGGAGGAAGTCTTCAAGGGTATTACCGCTTTAAGAACTTGCTGTTGATGGGCAGCATACATCTGTCTCCTTCCATGTTTAGAAGAGCGTATGCGCCGTTGGAGAAGACTTTGTCGATGACGAAGGGTCCCTCCCATTTTGGTTCGAATTTGCCTTTGGGTTGTGGGCAAAGACTATGGGTCTTTTTACTGCAAGAACCAAGTCGCCCTTTTTATAGGCGCGTTGTCTGACCTTCTTGTCGAAAGATCCTGCCATGCGTGCTTGGTACAGCTCAATGCTTTGTAGAGCTTCGAGCTGTCTCTCATCGAGATTATCCAGTTCTTTGAGTCTCAATTTGACATTGCTTTCTTGCGTCATGTCTTTTTGCAGAGATACCCTTAAGGAAGGAATTTGTACTTCCAAAGGGACAACAGCTTCGCATCCATAGACCAGAGAGAATGGTGTGCTATGGGTTGGTCCTCGAATAGTGGTTCGATAGGCCCACAAAGCTTCTGGTAGTTTATCGCCCCAGTCTCTTTTGTGACTAGAGACCATTTTCTTGAGAATTTTGCAGAGTGTCTTGTTGAAGGCTTCTGCTAGTCCGTTCACTGCTGGATTATATGGAGTCGAAGGACAACTTTGGATTTTGTATTTATCGCAGAAACTGTAGAATCTGTGAACCCGGAATTGCGGTCCGTTATCATGGACGAATTTTTTAGGTATGCCGAAAAGACAAATAATGTTGGTGCTCAAGAACTGAAGGACTGATGAGGTCCTCATTTCACTAAGCGCAAATGCTTCCGACCACTTAGAGAAATAATCTGTAGCGGCGAAGATGAAGTGATGACCTTTACTTGATGGGGGAGAGATAAGACGTATGATGTCCATACCCCAGGCTTCGAAAGGCCATGAGATTGATGTAGGATGTAGCCATTCTGGAGGCATGTGGACATAATCTTCATGAATTTGGCATTGTTGGCAGCGTTTAGCAAATTGCATTGTTGGCAGCGTTCAGCTACCATGGTATGCCAATAATAACCTAGCCTTTTTATCTGATCGCAGAGCTTACGACCAGCCTGATGGGCTCCACAAAGACCAGTATGTACTTCTTTGAGAGTTTCCTCAGCCTTTTGTTGTGACAACCAGCGTAGAGGTACTCTGTTGAAGGATTTTCTGTAAAGTGCTTTTGAAGGAATATCCAAATGAAAGTTCGGGGCTCGTCTTTGAATGCTTACCCGGTCTTTTGGATCTTCAGGTAGGATTCCGAACATAATGTAATCAATGAACGGATCCCTCCAGTCGCTGATCGGACGTTTGAGGATGGACATCCGACTTCCAACCACTTGGTGGCATTCATCAACTGCTTGGTGTGTGTTGAGAGAGGGGAGAATCCTCCTTTGACACATTGTAATTTGCATGTTTTCCCCTTCTTGGATTGCCATAAATGCTGCGAGTCCGGCCAGGGCATCTGCACGGATGTTTTGACCTCTAAGGATGTGGCTGATGTGACAGATGTTGAATTTTTGTCTAAGCGATCGCGCCTTGTTGTAATAAGGCACCAAATCAGGCTTCCTGACTTCAAATTTCCGATTCATTTTGTTGACGATCAGTTGAGAGTCCCCAAAAACTTCCAGCATGGTGATGCAGGATTCGAGGGCGAGTTCCAATCCTATAATCAGGGCTTGGTACTCAGCTGCGTTGTTTGAACATGGTTCCAGTAGCAAGAAAGCATGGGGGAGCATGTACTTGCCGGGGTTGACAAAGAGGATGCCAATTCCCGATATCTGCTTTCGTTTTTCATTTGTCCTGGTTGCACCGTCAAAGTACATGTCCTAGAAAGCATTTGATAAGGAAGTTTCCATGTTGTAGACAAATTCGTCTGGGAGATCATCCCTGAGTGAGGAATCTTTAGGCAATGGATGCTCTGCGAGAAAGTCTGCTAGAGCTTGGCCTTTGATGGCCTTTTGTGGTACATACCTGATATCAAACTGCAATAGAAGGATGGACCATTTTGCCAGTCGGGCATTGAAAGAACATGCTTTTGTGACAAGGGCCTTTAAGAGGTTGATCCTCGAAACCAGGTAGACTGTGTTGGACAACAAGTAGTGACGCAACTTTTGTACGGCAAACATCACTGCAAGGCATTCTTTTTCGACTGGGGAGTAGCGATGCTCTACACCTACCAACATGCGGCTAAGGTAATATAGAGCAGCTTCTTTTCCTTCGTCGTTTTCTTGTGTGAGTAGAGCACCCAAAGAGTGGTCGAGAGCTCTTGTGTACAAGATGAATGGTTTTCCAGTTGTGAGGGCAGCCAACACTGGAGGTTTGGTGAGGTATGTTTTGATGTCTTGAAATGTAGTTTCACATTGAGCATCCCAGACAAAGTCCACACCTTTCTTCATCAGGCGAGAGAATGGACGGCACTTCCCTGATAGATTCGAGATGAACCGTCGGATGTACGCCAATTTTCCTTGAAGCCCTTTTAGTTCTGTTAGGGTCCTTGAAGATGGCATTTCTAGGAAAGCCTTGACTTTGGTGGGGTCAAGTTCTATTCCAGCTTTCCGAACTATGAATCCGAGAAACTTACCCAATGTGACACCAAAGAAGCATTTTAATGGATTCATCCGTAATTTATGTTTACGAAGTCGGAGGGAGACTTCTCGGAGATCGTCGAGATGGTCTTCTTTTCTTCTGCTTTTGATGGCTAGGTCGTCGACATAACATTCGACCGTCTTGTACTGAATATCTTGGAATATTTTCATCATAGCCTTCTGATATGTTGCACTTGCATTTTTCAGACCAAATGGCATGACAGTGTAGCAATACACACCAAATGGGGTTCGAAATGATGTATGTTTTTCATCTTCAGGATGCATCTTTATCTGATTGTCGTTAGAGAATCCATCCATGAATGTCATTCGCTCGAGCCCACAGGTGTTGTCAATCATCACCTCCGATATGGGGAGCGGGAATTCATTTTTAGGGCATGCATTATTTAGGTCTTTGTAGTCAATACAGACCCTTATCTGCCCATTTTTCTTTGTCACAGGGACGGTGTTGGCCAACCATTCAGGATGCCGTTCCTCGCAGATGAAGCCAACGCTTTTCAGTTTCTGAACTTCTTGTTCAATTTTGTCGATCACGTCAGGACGAAATCTTCTTTGGCCTTGTTTGACAGGCTTGATTTCTTTTTGCAAGTTGAGTTTGTGGACAGCTACTTTGGGGTCTAAGCCGGGCATTTCAGCATAAGACCATGCAAAATAATCGACGAACTCACGAAAAAAAGAGATATACTCGGGTAACTCATCATCCTTTATATTCTTGCTTATGAATACGGGACGTGGGTTATCAGGTGTTCCCAAGTCTATCTTTTGAACATGATCTTCTGTTGGAAGGTTTGAAGGTGGTTCCTCCATAATATTTTTGGAGGCTTCCAACTCAACAAGACCTTCTGGAATTCCGGAGGCATTTTCAGACCTAGGCTCTGTTTCTGTCCATGGGTCTTCTTGATCGGTACTCTTCTCAAGATTTGCAATGAGATGGTCCTAATTACCTGTTGGAACTAGGTTGAAGTAGGGTACTTCTTTTGGAGACGATGGTTCTTCTTGGTCAGAAAACCTTGCATCTGTGTCATTGGACAATTACTCTTCATTGTCAAAGAAATTATACCAATTGGAAGAACTTCCTGGATCCTTGATGGGTGACTCCTCAAAGAGATATCCAGGGAGATCAATGTCTTCATGGACATGAGATGTTGAGGCTTGGTCGGTAAAACGACTTTCCAGCCTTGATATCAACTGTCTCATAGGAGTGGTAGGATCATACCCCAACCCGTATGAAGACTTGCCTTTATAAAGGTGGAGTTTCCAATCTTCTGGTTGACTTTTGGTTAGGGTGGGTTCCAATGGTGTGAGAATACCACTGCCACCTCCCAAACCGGTTGGATTTTGAGCGTCGTAGTCCATTTTCTTCATGATAGCTTGTGCCATTGGACTATACATAGATAGCTGGGGCATACCTTCGCTTTGGAAAGGTTCAAGCAGAGAATTCGGTGGAGAAACTCCCGACCGGTGGAAGAAGATTATTTTCTCTTCTGCCGAAGTTGTGGGAACGACGAAGGAAGCAGACGTAGGATCTTCTACGTCAGCAGTTGTCTTCAATAGGGTGATAGCGGGCTGAACTCGCTGAGTATCAACTTGGCTTGATGCTGTGTCGTCTTTTGGCTCTGAGTCCGAGTCTGTGTCATGCATAATAGACAAAAGGGAGACAGCGAACTTGCCCCCAGCCTTTTGTTTTGTCTTTTTTACTTTGGTAGTAATTACAAAAGGTTTTGATGTTTCGAGAGAGATCACGAAGGGAGCTTGACTGCTTACTTCGAATTTGCTGGAAGGTTTGTTTTCTTCCGACGATTGTTGGGGAGCCTTGCCCTTATCTTTCTGGAGATTTTTGGCAAAGTGTGTTGTTTCTTCCTCCTGTTATTCTTTTCCATCTTTATACATTTGAGCATCTGTAAAATGGACGTCCTTGCCTTCAAAGGGCCTTTTGTCTTCAAACCTTCGATGTATCAAGCCGTCGTTGCCAACGAACTTGATGCACTGATGTAGAGTTGAAGGGACGACACCATTTTTATGTATCCAGGGGCGTCCAAGAAGGATAGTGTAGCATGAAGGGGTCCTTATTGCATGTACAGTGACTTCAGAAATAAGATCACCGATTTGCAATTTGAACTTGATTTTGCCGATAAGCCTTTGAGTGCTCCCGTCATATCTGAAGATGGCTACAGACGTGTGACTCAACTTGCTAGGTGGGATGCCCAGCTCTTCGAGTACCGAAGTAGAGATGAGGTTCAGTGCAGAACCTGGGTCGATCTGGACTTTGTGTACTGGCATCTCTTTGACATACCCCGTGAAGTACAATGGTCGGTTGTGCTTTGTCTTGACTAGCAGGAGGTCATCCTCATCGAAGGCAATTGTTGCACTTGCTACTTTTTAAACCGAAAGGCATTCATTGCTTGATCCCCCGGTTTTCTTCTTTTCTCCCTTTGAGGGAGTACTTGATTTTTTGACTCTATTGTCCATTTCAATTTGTAGGACTTGTGGGGCATGTTTGTCAACATCCGCAGTCAGCCTTTGTAATTCTGAAATGAGACTATCACGAGTTTGTGGAGACATTCGTAATAAGTCAAGGATGTGTAGACGTGCAGGTATGTGTTTGAAGTGCTCAATCAACTCACACTTGAAAGCCTCCCTCGGGCCTGCATTTTCATTATTGTTGCCATTTGGGGCATTTACAAATTGCTTTCCCGAAGGATTTACATAAGAAGAAGAAGGTTGGTTGTAATTTTTGTGGTAATCCAGTCCAGAGCGGGTACCTCTACCAACTTCAAGGGCTTCTAGAGAAGGGTCTTCTTTTGGAAGATCACTCTCGGGATCGAGGGGTTGATCTTAATCATTTGCTAAAGACGTTTCTATAGCAGCATCGCCGTCTTCAGTGATTGCGTTGCACGGAGCATTTTCCGGGAGCAAGTCCTGAACAGCATCCAACAACTTTTCTTTATTAGTCCAGACATCATCTATGAGATCGGGTATCTGGGACCAATCGACCGGATTTTCATTGAAGAAGATTTCATTGGCAGGAGCTTCTTTAGGATGATCAACTGGAAGAGGCTTGAGTTCCGATGTCACAGTTTCAGGAGACGAAAGCTGAGAAGATGATATCTCAGTGGAAGTCACATGAAAAGATGTAGCTCCGGAAGATATACTACCAGTTGGGGAGTACGTGTCTTCGGAAGCATTAGAGGTATTCTCATCCTGAGCTATCGCATTGCAGGTCATCCTGATAGGAGATGCCCCCAGTATAGACTGTTGGGAATCGGACTCATCCTCGGATGTAAGGGGATCATTGATCCAGCAGTTTTCTCCATTTTCAGGAGTTGAAGGAGGGAGTTCTTGTTGATTATTAGGGACTTCTAGTCTTGGATTTTGATTATGACGAAGGTTATTGATGCGATCCTGCTCCTGCTCTATGGCAAGATGTTGCAAGATTCTTGCATATTCTTCAAGATCAGGCATAGGAACCAAATCTTCTTCGTCATCTGCTCCTTGTGGTTCACCAATGTTGGGTTCCACTGGAGCATTGGCCGGTGCCTGGTCAACAACATTTTCAGCCTCTTGGTCTTCTTCATCATCAGACCAGGATCCTTGTGGCTATAATGGATTATACTAGATTATTGGCATAAGATGAGACTCGGGAATCCATTCCTCATCGGAGAGGTATTCTCTTGTTTCAAGGGATTCTTCCCACTCATTAATATCACCGGCAGTGTCACCGGACTCATATCCATCCATGGAGAATCCAATTACCGAATTAAAGGAGTATGATGCCCCTTGCGTAATTTCATTTTTGTAATGAGGTGGCATAAAGTCATCAAGGGTGAATTTCCTTACTGCCTTTGAAGTCTTAGGAAAGGATTATTCCGTTGCCCCTAGTGAAGCAGTGGAAGAGGTTTCCACCTTTTCAAGGACTTCTTGTTTTGGTTAAGACTTCTGCTGCTGTTTGAGCTTGCGGAGTTGTCTCTTGGCTTGCCTTCGCTGTTGAGCGGTCGGCTTTGTTTTGATGATCTCCCAATTTTTATCTTCTAGGAGATCGGGCTGCACCCATATGGATTGTCCATCTGGTGTTGGATAGGGAACCAACTCTTAGGACGCTTGAGCCATTTTTATCACCTTGAATGAAGTAGTGATCTTTTCCTTTGGTGAATTTGAAGTTTGCTCACATGACACCATATTGACGGAGGCGGACCCGTAGTTTTTATCAAAGGTAATGACTCCGTTTTTCTACATCTCGTTGATCTTCTCTCTCACAACGAAGCATTGATTGAGAGGATGCGGGATCATCTGGTGGTATGGACAGTACCTGGGATCGTTGGTTTTGCCAACATCTCCCGGTCTTTTGGGCTCGGGCATGGTGAGTTTGCCGTTTGCTAAGAGAGCCTCAAAGATTTCTTCAACATCTTCATCGAATGGGTATTTATTTTCTACACATTCTTTGAAGGCATCAGAGAGTTCAGGTCTTTTACCTGTAGCTTTGTTTTCAGCTTTGTTTGGCTGTTGAGGAGCTGACTTGGTATGTACATTGAGAACCTCCTTTTTCTTTTGTTTGGAGGTTGTAATGGCGGTTGGCTCTTTCTTTGATGATTTCTGACTGTTGAGGTCTTTGATCATCATTTCAGTTTCCATGGAAGCTTTGAGGAGTTCTCCCAGGTTCTTTGATTTTGTTACCGATGATCATGGAGCGGATTCTTGCCCTCATCTGAGCATACATCTGAGCATTTGGCAATACATCTGAGCATTTGTACGCCATTGCTTTCCATTTGTGAATGAAGTCGTATGTTGACTCATTCTCGGATGTGAATCCAATAATGACGAAAGTTTTTTTTTTTAAAGGTCAGGATTGAATTCATCAAAGAGAGCAAATGGTATTCCAGTCCGAACAAAGGCTCAACATTTCTACGAGTGCTAAATCCAAAAAGGAAAGAACTGAGATTTCTCAATTCTGAATTCAAAAGTGACCGAAGGTTTTTTTTTTTTAAAGTGTTTTTTTTTTTTGAATTTTTTTTTTAAAAGGTGCACATAGGTTTTCAATTCGATCTTATGAAACCTTAGTAGATAGATTAAGACCCAGGTAAGGGTAGGATTACTTAATGAACCCGTTTCAAGGACCCTTGCCTCGAACTGTCTAGCTGCCTTTCTTAAATCCACTTTGGTCAAAGAACGCAATTGGTGCAACCTTAGTGTTTTTTTTAGAGGTTTCTAACGAACTCATCAAAGAGAGCGAATGGTGTTCCAATCCGAACAAACTCTCAACATTTCTACGAGCGCTAAATCCGAAAGGGAAAAAAATGTTTCTCAAATTTGAGTCCAAAAGAGAGAAAACTGATTTTTTTTAAATAATATTTTTTTAAAACCCCTATCGGACTCATCAAAGAGAAAAGATGGCCCAATCTCCGATACAAACAATAGCTGCCAACATTTCTGTGAGCTATCAAATTCGAAGAAGAGAGGATCAAAGTTTCTCAAAATTGAATCCAAAAGAGAGGAATTAGATTTTTTTTTTGGGAAATGAGAAAGAATGAATGAAATCCCATCTCATGTATTTTTTTAAAAAGATGCAAGATTCAACATAGGCCACCAACTAGAAAAAAGCTAAGGAATCGAAGCATCACGTTCTCAAATGAAAGGGTCCCACCGGGTATGCCAACTTGATAGACTCAGATTTCCATCCTCTCCTTCAGCCCTGGGGGCTGCCAGGTTTCAACGGAGGAGGAAAAGCGGGTATCAACATTTTTGTACGGGTATGCCAGATTTTCTATTCTACTTGGAATTTGGGGTGGTGATGATCCGGAGATTCACCTTCACAAGTAGAAAGGAAATCGATCATTCTTTCTAACTTTTCAAATTGCATAAATATTTAAGAAAAGAGATAAGATTTTTTAGAATGCCGTAAAAGGCAAGTTTTTGGTTTGTTTGCCGTGAAAGGCGATTTTTGTCGTGAAAGGTGATTTAGAAATCTCATCAAAATGAAAGACAAGAATTGCGATTTTTTTTGTCTCATTAAAAAATACAAATTACAATAGAAAGGAAGAAAATGGATCTAACTTCTCAGGAGATTGTGGGGATACGTTCAGATCGACGGTCGCAAGTCATGTATGGACTTTGCCATCGTCCTTTAGATGAGAACGCTTGATGCTTTGATTCTTCGGCTTGGCTCCAACCTCGGTTTTTTAGAGGACAAAGACCAAGGGGAGGTCCTATATCCAATAAAAAACCAAGTAAACGGGCTGAAAAGCCGCGCTTAGGCCATGTTGGATAGAAGAAGAGAACCTTGGGGGGGTGGCCCCTCAAGGGACTTCGATCACCTTGTGGTGTTTCTTTCAGCACAGTAGTAGGACTTCGTCAGAATTTCTTTGGAATTTTCCAGACTCCGGATAGTGGGTATCGATTGTTGTTGGTAGGTGTGCAAGTCTAAGTATGCAAGTGTCTCTCTCTTTGGAATGGACCTCCTTTTATAGGCTCTTGGTGGCCATGAGGTGGTTTATGGGCATTGATGGCCATGATGAGAGAATTGATGCCCCATGATGGGAGGAGTTACATGTTTTTATTTCTTAATTTTTTAACTCCTTTTTCTTGGCTTGTGATTGGCCGCTGGAGAATAATGGGCATTTAATCGCCTTTAATCTCCATGATGAGGGGAGTTTCATGATTTTAATGTCATGATTGCTTGGACTTGTAACTCTCATTTCCTTGAATCTGATTGGGCTGTCCAAAATAATGAGTTAATGACCGCATTAAGTTGTCATAAAGCGGGTCAATTAACAGCATTAAGTGGCCACCTGTGCATTTGAAGAGTCGCGGGCTGCGCTGCGTCCTTTGGAATTTTTCTTGTGATCATCGCTGGTGGATCCGCATGTTATTTGATGTCAGATGGTGATGCAATTCCAAACATTGATTAATGTTAGCGGGCCGGTGACATCTGTCTTGTCGATTACTCGATCGATCGGATAGAAAGTGTACTTTCTTGGTAAGCCGGTTGGCAATCTTGGGGCGATCAGTGGTGATTTCATGCTCTCGAAGGCAGATCCGAGATGTTGGCGAAGATCAGTCGTTTCCAAGCATCAAGAATTGGATTTTCAGAAAATCACAGAGGCAGGAACTCCCGAAACAAGAAAGGATCGAAAAATGGTCCATCCGGCGGAAAATCCGGCGACCCGGATCTCCAGGGTCGTCGGCGACCATGCACCCAGGGTCGCCGGCGACCATGGAGGCTTTGTCTCCTTCGGTCGCCGCGTGGTTTTTTTCGGCCGTTTCTTCTTCTTTTTCGTACCTTTTTTCTTCTGTTTTTTTCTTAACAATTTTTTTCTCAATTATTGAAATGATTTTCTTGGAGAAAACTTGACGAGAAGTCGCACAAAACCGGAGCACAAAGTTTCCCATTTTTCGGGAAAGCCGGAGACTTCGTAGCCGATTTTCCGTCAAGAGTCGAAACTAGGTCAAACGATGCCGGAATGACCTGAAATTTGAGGTGAAGCCTCTTGAGCAGTGGATAGGACCAACCATGGGCTTTTATTTGAGTTTTGAAGCCGTATGGGGTCCCGTCAATGCTTGACTTGATTTTATTGCGAGGAAGATTCGAGCTTTAATATACGGTCAACCGATGTCCGATTGACCTGAAATTTGGCAGGGAGCCTATTGGAGTCATTTTGAGACGACCCATTAGCTCCGATTCGGATGTCATGGTCCCGGGAGGCTCCGCCGCCGGTAGGCTTGATTTTTCTTCGGAGCGTCGAAGTCTGGTCAAACGTTGTCGAAATGTCCTGAAATTCGACGTGCGGCCCTTTAGAGGCATGTTGAAGCCACTCATATACTTTGTTTGATGAGTGATGGCCTTGGTGGTTCTCGCCGTCGAGAGGTTTGATTTTACTGTTCGAGCATTGATGGAGGGTCAAACGTTGTCGGTTTGACTTAAAATTTGACAAGGAGCCTTTTGGAACCATCCGTAGGCTCTGATCGAAGTTTTGATGTCTTCGATACTGTCGCCGCCGGGAGCGCCTGTTTAGCTGTAGGAGGAGTGAAGTTAGGCCAGATGATGTCGGAATGGCCAGAAATTTCATGTGTACCCCTCTTTTGGCTGTCTTGAAGGATCTTGCAGTTTTTGTTTGATTCTGACAAGATCTGATACTTAAAGTAACATTGCTTGTTTGTAGTAAGATGCAGCTTCATGTGGCTTCTTTATATCGAGGAGGCAAAGTGACTTTTTTGGTGTCAACAGCCGCCAGCCAACCGAACCAATTTTGGTTCCAATTCCAGTATGCTGTAATCTGTTAAGCCAATCACGGTCAGCCACGCGGTCAGCCAGCGGCTAACCGCCGAACCCATCGGCGGCTAACCGCCAGGTAACCGACCTTACCCAAGAACTTTGAAATGAAGAGAAGTGAAAGGGGTTTTTGTCCCAATCGTTTGTGAACCCTTTCAGAGAACGATAGGAACTGTTCACCTAGAGACATGTATGAAGCCCATTTGAGAAAGAAACCAGAAAGATTCGTTGAATGTTTGAAATTACCAAGGTGTATAAGGAGCCTGGAATGTCTCCAAACTCAAGGAGTACCGAGTTTATACGATAATCAACATATGGGGGTCCCTATCCACTTTAAGTTATCTTGAATTCCGGTACTTGTCCCGGACTTTTGAAAAACTTTAATTGTACTCCATTATTTTCCTATTTTTGATTTGCACTCCCGAGATTCGTGATTATGATTTGTCATCCATGAAAACACTAAAATTGTATTTATGCACTTTAAATGTCCTGCTAACCTTGTATATGCATGACCAGATATGAATGTGAACTATGTGCCTATGAGCACCTCGTCCCGCCTGGTAAGGTGTTACACACCTATTTGTATATGTATGCATACGTCTTGATTTCTTGCTCGTAACCTATAAGTCGGCACCACTAAGCTTGGACAACCTCGTCGGCATGATCCACTGACATGGCGTCCCCCTCTTGCTCCTTCCAGCTGCAGACTGGATCCTACCTGTCCCGTTACCCGGTCTGCGGCCGTGGTCTTACCTAGCCATATGTATATATGTATTTAGTTGGTTCTCGTCACCTCGAGTGTCAGAGACCAACGCTTCTAGCTTGCTCTCATCACATAGTGATGGAGGATTTAGCTCAGTGTGGTTGCCATCTTGCTAGTTCTCGATTCCTTGGTACACCTACATGCTTTTATATTGCATACATGTTTTGAGTAAATGATTCCTTTCTTTCATGGAAATTATTATTTAAACAGGTTTAAATGTTTTCCAAGGTAAATGTATTTATCATTGAATTGTCATGTCTTTTCACCCACCTGCGAAACCATTGAGTTTGACCCATCTTTGGTACTCGGGTCCCGTTGCCAGCTATCTTGAGGAGGAGCCTAAGGAGGGGGTCGGCGAACTGCAGCGATTAGTCGAGTGGCATGCCGATGATGTCATCTAGACATTCGGTTGCTCGATTTATGTCACATTTTGGGGATTGTGAATGTTTCACTCTTTTGGAAGCTTTTTGGTTATACTGAGCTCTATTGGTCTTTATTTTTGGGATTGTAATTAAATGACCTTTTGTTTGAACACATAATATTATTTTTGGGAAAGTGCTAATGATCATTGCTCACTCTGATATTTGGTTATAAATGTGTTATTAGTCATGCTATTTTGGATATGAATCTTTGATTTACTAGACGCTTCCGCACTTAAATAAAACATTTTGGGTTGTTGTGATATCCTCACCGTGGACACCTATGGGAAATCACATGCACGGGTAGTATCTTAGTTTTTCTATAGACTCGTGTACGCTTTGTATGTTCTATGGCATGAACCATTCATTTGAATTTCATTATATCACCACCATTAGTCCCGATCCCGGATTTGGTCGATCGGCCCGGTCCGGGGTCACGACAGAATGGTATCAAAGCGAGACATGTTTCAAGATATTAAAAGAAACTAGAAATCCTAAGGACGTGGCGAGGATTCGTTAGACTTTTCGTTAGCTAGAATCGTGTGAGCAATGTGTGACCCTGTATTTAATTATTATGTGCTAACATCTTGTTTTGCAGCATCATGGCTCCCCATAAGAGACCAATAAACGGGAACTCCACCACAAGTAACAGTGATCATACGGGGCCGGTTGAGGAAGATATTTCGTTGAAAACACACTGTAGAATCAATTCCAACAGATGATGCAGACAATGCTTGACCAACAACGTCAGGCAAATGAATACCAAGCTAGATTGCAAGAGCAGATGCTAAAGAAAGATGAAGATCATGCCAGGGAATTGGCAGAGATACAGAGGCAACTGCTAGAGGTATTACAAAGAAGGCCCAAACCGATTCAAGCTCACCTGCAATTGTCATCAATCAAAGAGAACATGACCCAAATGCGTTGTTTGAGCGGTTTAGGAAAAGAGCTCCAAAGGAATTTCTTGGAACAGAAGATCCATTAGCTGCAGACGATTGGTTAGAGCATACAGAGAACATCTTCAAGGTCTTCCAATGCACCAGACGAGAATGAGTGAAACTTGCAACCTCTCTCTTTACCAGTTCAACAGATATTTGGTGGAAGACAGTCCGGGAAGAATATTGGACCATGGCAGATGCAGTTGCTTAGGCAAACTTGAAGAAGCAGTTTAGAGACAAATATGTACCCACTCACGTTAAAAGGCAAAAGGCAGTGGAGTTCTAACAGCTAGTACAAAGGAACATGACAGTCTTAGAGTACCTAACAAAGTTCGAAAGACTGTCAAGATATGCTCCGGAGTTAGTGGATATAGTTGAGAAGAAGATTGCTAAGTTCTTTGAAGGACTAAACCCCATCATTGAGAGGGACGCTACAGGGGTTGTCCCACCTACAACCTTCGAAGAAGCAGTCAAGAGAGCTTACAAGTTTGAAAACTTTCACTACAAAATCCTCAGGACTTAGGGCAAGGGGCAACCTCAGCAGCAGAACTACCAGCAGCATAACAAGCAGAGGCCAGAGCAGAATGCTCAGAATCCAGTGGTTTGCATCCACTGTGGTAAGAATGATGTAAGTATTGAATGCCTTACCATGACTGGGGCATGCTTCAGATGATGAACCATCAACTCAAGGATTGCCCAAGGCTCAGACGGAATCAGCAACAACAGGCAGCACAGCGTCCAACACCACCTCAGAATGCACTGGTTGTCTAACACCAAGCAAGGCCACCTCAGCCACAGGCACCTTAGCATCAGTAAGCCCGTCAACCAGGACATAATCAGAATCAGTTTCCTCACCAACAGAACAGAAATATCTTACAAGGAAGGCAGCAATAGGCTCCAGTCAGGCCACAGTAGCGAGGACAACTATATACGGTCAATAGAGCTGACGCAGAGGCAGCGGGCAATGTAGTGGAAGGTACACTCCTTGTTTGTGGGATTAAAGCTAAGATTTTATTTGACCCTGGCTCTACACACTCGTTTTTATCCCATGCATTTTCTAAGTTGATAGATGTGCATGCTAGAGAACTTGAATATATTTTGACTGTGGCCACCCTAGTAGGTAAACGAGTTGTGTGTACCACTTATCACCCTAATTGTACAGTTCAGATAGGAGAAGTGGTTTTAACCACAGATCTCATTTTATTGGAGATGCATGATTTCGATGTCATCCTAGGGATGGATTGGCTGGCAGGGTACCATGCCACAATGGATGAGACACCAGTAGGAGTGTTGTTTCAGGGAGAGAGGAGGAATTCTCGTGCAGGTTGGTCTCAGCGTTGAAAGCTAATCGACTTTTGAAAAGTGGATGTGAAGCCTATTTGGCATTTATCACAGAGGATAAACGGTCCCAAGGGGTGGAGGAGATCCCTATTGTTTGGGAATTCCCGGATGTCTTTCCGGAGGAGATTCCAGGATTACCACCCATTAGAGAAACTGACTTCACTATTGAGTTGTTACCAGGGACCGTTCCGATATCCATTGCACCTTATAGAATGGCCCTGGCAGAATTGGGAGAATTGAATATACAATTGCAAGAATTGTTGGACAAAGGTTTTGTAAGACCTAGCATTTCGCCGTGGGGAGCTCTGGTTTTATTTGTTAAAAAGAAAGATGGTTCCATGAGAATGTGTATTGACTACCGAAGGTTGAACCAAATAACCATCAAGAACAAGTACCCATTGCCAAGGATAGATAAATTATTCGATCAATTGCAAGGTGTCGCAACCCCGGACAGAGGCCCGGGCGCGCGACTGCACGGCGGTATGATTAACAAACACATAAAACACACCGCCGCTGTATTCTTTCCCACAGGTTTCCGCGGTGAAGATCCCAAGACACGGGTCTAGCTCACAAGAATGGATATGTGGAAGCGTGTAGCAAAACGTGTCACACAAATCTTAAACAATGAGATACAAGAGAAACTATAATATCAAGACTAGGTATCAAAAGAGAATGTCATCAAAGCATTACTACCATGATTAAGTTTCAACATTTAAACAAAGTATTTTTACTTTCAATGAGAAAACCCTGAGAGGCCAACAGAGGCCAATACAACAATTACAATCCCAAAAAGAATAACCCGAACTAGGCGAAATGAGAATCAAGATCCCGACCGGCGTCTAGATGACGTCGTTGGCCTGCCACTCGTGTGCTAGGGGTGGCTCAATAGCCTCCTCTGGGCACTCCTCGTTACGCGTGAACTCTCCTGCACCTGGACACCAAAATAACAAGCATCAAAGACGACGGTTTGGCAAATAAACAATTTAGGCATGAATGTGAGAACATAATGCTAAATCAGTTCGAGGTTTAAATACACGTTTCAAGCTTACGAAACTAGCATGAATACTTATAATATCATGAAAAGATAAATCCACATTGAGCTCATCCTTTCTCCGTCATACATGATGACAAGAGCAAGCACGCACGAAAGCACGGCACGAAAAACACGATCCCAAGCCACACAAGGTAGACGGGGTATCCGGCCGCGGAACCGAACGACGAACACGCACGATGTGTAATATAATACATGACTAGTCTGCAGACAGTCCACATGTTTAAGGACCCCAGGTAGTGGATCAAGCTAAAAGGGCAGTCCAAGCTCAGTGGTATTCACTTATATCATGAATGCATAAAACACGACGATACACGTTCGAGAACACGACAAAACAAGAGGGAAATCATTTAACAAGCACAACGTGACAAGACTCGCAAAATAGCATAGTATTAATGCTTACAAACTTAAGAAATGATTCCCTTTTTTATTCTTGAAACACATCTTGAAAACGAACTTGCACTTGTAAATCAAACGAGAACACGATGATGCATGAAGCGTCAAAACAAGAATTCACACAAAAATCTATCAAGCATAGGCTGAGACCAAATCCTTGACCCTTGTGGACTTGAAAACCCAAACGTCGAAATTCTATATAATTTGGTGTCCCCGAAGGTAAGGTACATTTAGGAATTTCAAGTGCACAATGTCAAATGAAGGTCTAAGGCATAGTCTAGTTTTCATTCCCGTAAAATTTCTTAAAAAACAGTTCTTTTAGTAACTGTCGGTCAACCCTCGGTCACCTGTCGGTCAACCGAGGTTGATCTGTCGGTCGACCGACGGCTTGACCGACAGATCCCAGCCCAGAATTTGGAGCTCTCTGGAATTTGAACCGACAGGTCCTCGGTTGGCTGTCGGTCGACCTACGGCTAACCGACAGATGACCTGACAAAATGTTGCTCTCTGGAATTTGAACCGACAGGTTCTCGGTTGGTGTCGGTCGACCTGTCAGTCGACCGAAACATGACCGACACTTGACCGACAGGACTCGGGCAGTGCATTTCAGTTCAGAACTTTTCACACTTCCTTCCCTTCTTCACTTCCACACTCTCACCACCTGCACTTCCCAAGCCTACATACTTTCCAAGGGATGATTTCATACATTTTTAAGGCATTCCATCCACAAATAATCCATTCATTCCAAAGAGAAACATCAAGGCATTTCCAAATACAAATTCATAAAACTTACAAAACCAACTTGATTCTAAGAACTTGGAAAAGTCATTAACCACATCACAAGTAGAGGAGCTCAAACCAATGGTTTAAGAGAACATAAACATAACATGCATTAATAGGTTTAAGCATAAAAATCATGTCTTAATGGAAGAAATGAAACCACAATACAATGTACATGAAAAACCTATAAAGTTTACTTGCCTCTAACCAAAGCCAAGCAAAACTCCACAAAATCCAACAAGGATGGGAGCTCCACAAAATCTACACAAAAACCCCCAAAAGAGAGCACTCAAAAATTTTGGCCATTACAAACCCCCATTTCGAAAATGGGTTTGAAAACATGGAAAACAAGCTCTTGGTGAGCTAAAGAACATCAAATGAAAAGATGGGTCCAAGCTCTAACCTTTTGCTAACCAAACAAGAAGAAGAGAGGTTGAAGATGATGAATAGTGAAATGGTTTGGCTCCAAAAACGTCCCAATCAAAGCTTGAGAAGAGAGGAAGAGAATGGCGGAGTCGAACCGGAGAATGGAGCCTTCTAGCTAGATGATTTCCAAGGGAGAAAGACCAAGGAAGAACTTTCTTCTCTTCTCCACTCTAGGGCCAAACCGTTGCAGGAAAATGGGGAAGAAAGAATGGAGGAGAGAGAATAGGAGAATATTTATATGGGTTGAGAAGTGGGTCCCTTTATAGCTGAACTTTGAAACGATTAAAACATGGTCTTATGGACCCCGGATGGAAACGACGAAGAAGAACAAAACGATCGTCGAAAAATCTAGTTTCGGAAAAGTATAATTTTGACATAGTTCCACAACTTCGAAATTTGTGCCCAGATTTTGCATGAAAAGATAGATTTACCCTTATTGGGCCAAAACTTGGGTTTCTGGGCCTCAAATGCATGCAGGTTAAAAACGAAAGTTGTCACGACTAATAAAACCATTCAAGAGAAATAAAAATCACGATCAAAGAAGATATCTAGAACGAAACCCACTCTCACACGTGTACTCAGGGCATCCCGGAGCGTGTCTGACTCATACTAACGTCTACAAAATCTCCAAAGCTATAATCCAGACTAAGTCTAATCACATTCTAACCCAACTAGAGCTAAGACTCACTTAAGACTAAACGCTCACTTAATTAGCACTAATCGAGTTGGTCTGGGTTGGGGTCTAACATCCTCCACCCCTTAGGATATTTGGTCCACCATATAGAAATAATTTTACCTCTGGTAACAGGTGTGGATACTTCTTTTGGATTTGATCTCTCAATTCCCATGTGGCTTCTTCTGGCTCGTGATTCTCCCAAAGTACTTTGACCCAATGGATAGTCCGATTTCTCAATTCATGCTCTTTGGTGTCGATGATTCTAACCGGTTTCTCCACATACGACGCGTCCTCTCGAATCTCTAAAGGCTCGTGTGGAATAATGTGAGAAGCACTGTGAACATACTTCTTGAGCATGGAGAATGAAAAACATTATGTACCCCGGAGAGTTCCGGCGGTAACGCAAGCCTGTATGCAACATTTCCAATCTTGCTCAAAATCTCATATGGGCCAATGTATCTGCTAGACAATTTTCATTTCTTCCCAAATCTTAAAGTGCCTCTGACTGGTGGAACTTTCAAGAATACCTTGTCACCCACTTCAAATTGTAATTCTCTCCGGCGAGTGTCAGCATAACTCTCCTGTCTGCTTCGAGCAATCTTCAATCTATCCTGAATCTGCTTAACCTTGTCGCTTGTCTCTCCAACTATCACTTAAGGAAACCGCGATTCAGATCTGAAACTTCTCTTATAGAGACAACTATGGCTGATACAAAGCATGACAGATTTTAAAAAATCTGATTTCTGTACTATGCAGCGGAAATCAGCCATAAAGAATCGCGTAGAAACTCCATGAAATCATAATCAACATGTGTCTAATTAAAAAGGAGATTATAGAAGACTATTACCTCAAAGATTTGCAAGCTTTAAACCTCTGAAAATCTGATGCAAAAGGGACAAGATCAGGTCTGCAATCAGCTACTATGCTGCAGGAATTTCTGCAGGAATTATTCTTCTTCTAATCTTCTCCTCTATCTCAGTTCCAAATCTGATTGGCTAAGGTGGTGGAACCTTAATCTAGGTTTTTGAGATGAGTTTCTAGAATCATATGAGATGGAAATCTCCTCAAGAAAGAAGAGAAACAAGGGCTCCACGTTTTGGGCTTTGTTCTTGTGTTTTAAGGTCATCCACGCCCAAGGGAAGCTTCCTCCTTTTATGAAGATTGCAAGGAATCCTTTTCCATTAAGTCTCTCCTACTAATTCTCTTAGAAGTCCTAAAAGGAAAGCTCAATCCTAAGATTAATTTCCTCTTAGAAACAATCCAAATTAGAAAAGGAAACTATGATGAATATCCCTTAAACTTAGCAATTAGTAATCCTAGTTGTGCAACAATTACTAATTTAAGTTTCTAAGGGAAACTCTATTATAGGAATACTTATCCAAGGAGGAGTCCAACCTTCCAAGTAGAGAGACCTACTCAAAGTTGGAGACCCCACACTAAGAAATCCCTATGTTGGACGTCCCACATGCTATGGCCCACACTATGGCCCACATGTCCATAATTTGTCTAGAATTAAATTCATGTATGCCATCAAGGCCTATTTGAATTTAAATTCAAAATTATTTTTCCATAAAATAATTCAACCTCATCTCCTAATCATATTAGGAAACCATGCCAATATAGGAAAGTGACTAGAGAAGGGACCAAAAGACATATTTGCCCTTGGCTCCCAAAATGACCAAAATGTCCATGCTAAACCCATAGCAACATTAAGACCATTTTAACCTTAACTCATTCCACTAGAGAGTTATGGTTGCACTCCAGGGACAAATATTAAGTATGAAATAAGCTTGTCATAAAATGACTGTTGTCTCCGACCTACCAAGTGCAATGACCTAAATGCCCCTCTATGTAACATCCTTAATCGAGTCAGGTTATCCGATGTACTATCAACCTTCTCGATTAAATCTCAAACCTTAGAACTTCATATCCTTGACTTAATCATCATCCTGATATTATTCTCTTGATCCAGGGAGCGACCCACAAGTTCAATATCAATATGGAACATCCATATACTAAGATCTTAGATTTTGATGATCAATCGGATAATTCTAAAGGGACGATCAATCCATCAGTAGATGGCATAGATTCTATATTGCATTTGCATGTCCCAACTGATCAAGCCCGAGTACCTAACTCACAGAGCTGTTGACCCAAGAAAAGAATCTCACCCATAGTGAATTAAAGCACAAGAACTTGAATTCGTCAGTTCATCCACAAATGCTCAAGATTAAGAGCACCGGTCACTTAGTAGCATGAGGTGATTTGATCTCTCTCTGTGATAGTACTATTTTAGAGATCACACCTACAATGGTCCTGTTCAATGCATGACACATGCACTAACGAGATAGATCCGGGAAAGCCCTCCCGTGACTTAGGTATGTCACCCTATATAGGAGAGTATCTCATTATAACTTATACCAAGATGAAGTGCCCAACTCCATCTTTCAGTTATGAACTAATCTATTGTTTCCATTATCCATGAATCAGACCTATCTGTGTGAAGCCACTTCACACCTGATTCAATTATTAGAAAACAATGGGCCTTACACACAACCATACATATACACATGTTTATAGAGAAAGAATCATTTCAATATATATAACCAATAAATATCCAGTAACAGAGAGAAAAATGCAGCTAGTGGGCTTTAGGGCATACACCAATCCCAACAAACTCCCACTTGCACTAAAGATCACTACTTCCTAACCTAACTCCCATAGACTCAACATGAGAAGTAAAGACTTTCTCAGTAAGAGTCTTAGTAAATGGGTCTGCTAAGTTATTAGCTGAGGCAATTTGCTCCACAACTATTTCTCCATTCTGAACGAATTCCCGGATCAAGTGGTACTTTCTCTGAATGTGCTTGCCTTTCTTGTGATTCCGGGGCTCTTTACACTGTGCTATCACGCCTGTGTTGTCGCAGTGCATGACAATCGGTTTTTCTGCTGCGGAAACAACTCCTAATTCCAAAAGGAATTTCCTGAGCCATACTGCTTCCTTTGCAGCTTCCGCTGCCGCCACATACTCTGCTTCCATGGTAGAGTCAGCAATACAATCTTGCTTAACACTCCTCCATGAAATAGCCCCTCCCGATAGAGTAAAAACATATCCTGAGGTTGACTTTCTGGCATCCGTATCTGATTGGAAATCTGAGTCTGTATACGCCAAAGGCGTTGAATCATCTGCTCGATAAGTCAACATATAATCTTTTGTTCTCCGAAGATACTTGAATATATGTTTCACAGCTGTCCAATGCATAGGTCCAGGGTTTGACTGATATCTGCTAACCATGCCGACGGCAAAGCAAATATCTGGTCTAGTACATAACATAGCATACATGAGACTTCCAACAGCTGATGCATATGGAACTCTCTTCATGTTCTCTATCTCATCAGGTGCCTTAGGACATTGATCTCGAGATAGTGGTAGTCCATGTCTAGAAGGTAGCTTTATCATTCAGTACATAAGCTGGACAACCCCAAATGTGGATATGTCTCAAACTAGGTTTTCGACCTGTCCACATTTCTTGCGGTGTCCTAGGTACTGACTTAGATGGTACCAGATTTAAAATGTATGCTGCTGCTTCTAAGGCATATCCCCAAAAAGATATAGGTAGGGTTGCATGACTCATCATGGACCTTACCATATCAAGAAGAGTACGGTTTCTTCTCTCTGCCACACCATTTTGCTGGGGTGTGCCCGGTGCAGACAACTGAGACACAATCCCTAGTTGTGTGAGGTACTCCTTGAACTCACCTAGGAGGTATTCGCCACCTCGATCAGATCGAAGGGCTTTGATATGTTTCCCTAGTTGTAACTCCGCTTCAGCCTTGAATTGTTTGAACTTATCAAACGCCTCAGACTTGCGTCGCATCAAATAGACATATCCATACCTAGAGTAATCATCGGTGAAGGTGATGTAATACTCATATCCTCCTCTTGCTAGTTTGTTCATAGGACCACACACATCAGTGTGAATCAATTCTAACAACTTATTTGATCTTAGTCCCTTTCCAGAGAATGACCTTTTGGTCATCTTTCCCTTGAGACATGATTCGCACTGAGGAAAAGGTTCGAAATCTAATGAGCTCAAGGGCCCATCTTCTACCAACCTCTGAATCCGTTTTAGGTTAATGTGACCCAAACGTAAGTGCCAAAGATAGGTGTCATTGGTTGAAGATACCTTCCTCTTAAGGGAAGTAGAACTTTCTAGTTGTACATTATGCAGTGTGGGAGCAATAGGATTTATATAAAATAAGTTATCATGTATTCTACCGGAACATATAATATTTCCATCTCTACTGATATCAACACCAGAATGGAAAGAAACTGAATAATTAAATTCAATAAGTCTGGAAACAGAAATTAAATTCTTCCTCATGTCCGGAACATAGAAAACATTATTTAAAATCAAAATCCTATCATTAGAAAAATGTAGAGAAACATTTCCCACTGCAACCGCCCAAACTTTAGCTCCAGTTCCAACTCTAAAGGCAAACTCCCCTTTCTCAATTTTCTGCATTATCTGAAACCCCTGCAACGAATTGCAGATATGATTAGTGGCTCCAGAGTCTACTATCCACGAGTCAGTAGAATCAACCACTAAACAAGTTTCAATGAAATAAGAAAAAGATGTACCTTTATTAACCGAGCCTTTGAGCTTGGGACAATCTTTCTTCCAATGACCTTTGAGGCCACATTTGAAGCATTTCCCTTTGGGCTTATCATCTGTACCCTTGTCCTTTCTATTACCAGCATTGCCCTTTTTCTGTCCCTTTCCCTTGATCTTCTTCTTCTTCATCTTCTTCCCTTTCGGGTTCAGATGAGAGGAAGACTGGAAAAAATGGGCTTGGGCCTTGGGCTTCATGATGGCCTCTGCCGCCTGGAGTTCCTTCATTAACTCCGCAAGGGTCATGTCCATCTTGCTCATATTGAAATTGAGCTTGAACTGATTGAAGGAATCCGGCAGAGTTTCTAGAATCATATCGGTTTGACTCTCTCCATCAATCTCAGCCCCTAGAATCTCAGCTACATTGAAACAATCCATCATCTTGAGCATATGATCTCTGACAGGTGTTCCTTCAGCCATTCTAGTATTCATGATGGTCCTTATAGCAGCTTGCCTAGCTGGCCTGCTCTTGTCTGCGAACATTTCTGACAAGGACATCATGATTTCGTAGGCTGTGTCCATATTCTCGTGCTGTGTTTGCAACACGTTGGACATGGAAGCGAGCATGTAGCATTTAGCCATGTTGTTCGCTTTCTTCCACTTCCTTTCAACCTCTAACTGGTCTTCAGTAGAATTGGGATCAATATCAGGACAATTTTCTACCAAGACATACTTGTACTCCTCAGCAGTGAGTACTATGTCAAGATTTCTCTTCCAATCTACGTAATTAGGGCCGGTCAACTTGTTCTCACGAAGAATACTCATCAACGGGCTAAAAGAATCTTTACCCATCTCTCTCTGGATATAAAATGGTTTATAATTAGACAGGCAGTATATATGTAACATGCATATGGTGCTTGTTATAAAAGGAAAAACATGCACAAAACTTTTTACATTATTTCAACCCTAAACATAATGTATCAGTGTTTCAACCTCCTCATAAACCCTCCATCGAAAGGATGGCCGAGCCTACAGTAACGTTGAATTAAGCTCTTCTTATTTGGATTATCACTATCTGGATACATATCCAGTGACAGTCCAATCACTGATTGGTTTGACCTCATAAGACAAATAACTCTATCTCCTTGAAGAGATTATTACCGCCTTATGTCAAGTGTATTACCATCTCTTATGAAAAATTCCCAGAATGTCCAAATCTAGAAGTGAGCTTTGGTAAAGAACTCCACCGAAGGGATGGCCGCTCCCACCAACACTTCATTGACATTCTATAGAAGTGATCTTTAGTAAAGAACTCCACCGAAGGGATGGCCGCTCCTACTAACACCTCATTACGAATATTCACTTTAGTTCACTCACTAACCCATCGAAGTGGTCTTTAGTAAAGAACTCCACCGAAGGGATGGCCGCTCCCACTAACACTTCTAATGAGATTAATATGAACCGAGAATGGAAAGTCGTGGGGTTTTTCCTAAACCCCTCTCCCACTTGATAATTTATCACTAGGGTTTATAAACTTTCCTTTGATCTTTACTTCGTTTTCTCAAAAGCTCTTTTTAAAACTAGCAAACTTGGTTAATTAAATTCATGACTCAATGACTCAAGTCATCTTGAAAGTAAATAACCTTTGCATTAAAACATTTGAGAAAAACCCTTAATAGAATCAAAAACCTAATTAGGGTTTTGGGGAACCCTTAGGTAGCATCTAATTAGATTTTGAGTTTAGTCTATTTTGGAAACAAAGGGTGCCAACCCTATCCAATATTAAACCTTAGACAATTAGAAGGTGCTGGTCTAAGTTCCGTTTAAAACCAATTGACCAAACAAAAACATACTAATTTTAGAAAGATGGCATTTTTAGATCCTAATGGTGGCCATGTTTCTAGGTGACAATTATAGCAATTATATAAAGCATTCAACCATGCATTCCATATATAAAAGCAAATAAAAGTATGCAATCCTTGATGGCTCCCTGTCCTTAGGATTTCAAATCCTAATCGAATTAGGACTCCTCATGCATCTAGAAGTCTTGACTCCTTCATCTCCAAGGATTCCAATTTCTTGCAACCTTCTTGTCTTGAAACTTTCCTTTTCATGCTTGTGTCCATAAATAAATTTATACAAGCAAACCCATGAAAAACAAAACAAAAATTACATTGGAGATTCCTATGCTTTTCAAAAAAGCTTACATCAAGACTAGTTGGAATAAAATTAAGAAAACTTTACAACTTCCTATGATCGCTAACCGCGCAATCGTACACTTTCCAACTAATAAAACAAACATCCAAATCCACATAACATACATGCGAACCATCAAGGATGCTAATTATGGCTGCAACCAAATAGGTTAGTGCATAATGTACAACATGATTCAGATCTGGAAAAATTAATTCCAGCCATCCAAACATAACCAGCATACAAAAATACAGCACTAATACAAATCTGAAATAAATTTCAGCAGGGTGCCACCATGCCCCTTCTAATCTAGGATTAATAAATCACATCATGGGATCATGATTTCGCATGGAGTGGCTCTGATACCACTTAAGGAAACCGCGATTCAGATCTGAAACTTCTCTTATAGAGACAACTATGGCTGATACAAAGCATGACAGATTTTAAAAAATCTGATTTCTGCACTATGCAGCGGAAATCAGCCATAAAGAATCGCGTAGAAACTCCATGAAATCATAATCAACATGTGTCTAATTAAAAAGGAGATTATAGAAGACTATTACCTCAAAGATTTGCAAGCTTTAAACCTCTGAAAATCTGATGCAAAAGGGACAAGATCAGGTCTGCAATCAGCTACTATGCTGCAGGAATTTCTGCAGGAATTATTCTTCTTCTAATCTTCTCCTCTATCTCAGTTCCAAATCTGATTGGCTAAGGTGGTGGAACCTTAATCTAGGTTTTTGAGATGAGTTTCTAGAATCATATGAGATGGAAATCTCCTCAAGAAAGAAGAGAAACAAGGGCTCCACGTTTTGGGCTTTGTTCTTGTGTTTTAAGGTCATCCACGCCCAAGGGAAGCTTCCTCCTTTTATGAAGATTGCAAGGAATCCTTTCCCATTAAGTCTCTCCTACTAATTCTCTTAGAAGTCCTAAAAGGAAAGCTCAATCCTAAGATTAATTTCCTCTTAGAAACAATCCAAATTAGAAAAGGAAACTATGATGAATATCCCTTAAACTTAGCAATTAGTAATCCTAGTTGTGCAACAATTACTAATTTAAGTTTCTAGGGGAAACTCTATTATAGGATTACTTATCCAAGGAGGAGTCCAACCTTCCAAGTAGAGAGACCTACTCAAAGTTGGAGACCCCACACTAAGAAATCCCTATGTTGGACGTCCCACATGCTATGGCCCACACTATGGCCCACATGTCCATAATTTGTCTAGAATTAAATTCATGTATGCCATCAAGGCCTATTTGAATTTAAATTCAAAATTATTTTTCCATAAAATAATTCAACCTCATCTCCTAATCATATTAGGAAACCATGCCAATATAGGAAAGTGACTAGAGAAGGGACCAAAAGACATATTTGCCCTTGGCTCCCAAAATGACCAAAATGTCCATGCTAAACCCATAGCAACATTAAGACCATTTTAACCTTAACTCATTCTACTAGAGAGTTATGGTTGCACTCCAGGGACAAATATTAAGTATGAAATAAGCTTGTCATAAAATGACTGTTGTCTCCGACCTACCAAGTGCAATGACCTAAATGCCCCTCTATGTAACATCCTTAATCGAGTCAGGTTATCCGATGTACTATCAACCTTCTCGATTAAATCTCAAACCTTAGAACTTCATATCCTTGACTTAATCATCATCCTGATATTATTCTCTTGATCCAGGGAGCGACCCACAAGTTCAATATCAATATGGAACATCCATATACTAAGATCTTAGATTTTGATGATCAATCGGATAATTCTAAGGGGACGATCAATCCATCAGTAGATGGCATAGATTCTATATTGCATTTGCATGTCCCAACTGATCAAGCCCGAGTACCTAACTCACAGAGCTGTTGACCCAAGAAAAGAATCTCACCCATAGTGAATTAAAGCACAAGAACTTGAATTCGTCAGTTCATCCACAAATGCTCAAGATTAAGAGCACCGGTCACTTAGTAGCATGAGGTGATTTGATCTCTCTCTGTGATAGTACTATTTTAGAGATCACACCTACAATGGTCCTATTCAATGCATGACACATGCACTAATGAGATAGATCCGGGAAAGCCCTCCCGTGACTTAGGTATGTCACCCTATATAGGAGAGTATCTCATTATAACTTATACGAAGATGAAGTGCCCAACTCCATCTTTCAGTTATGAACTAATCTGTTGTTTCCAATATCCATGAATCAGACCTATCTGTGTGAAGCCACTTCACACCTGATTCAATTATTAGAAAACAATGGGCCTTACACACAACCATACATATACACATGTTTATAGAGAAAGAATCATTTCAATATATATAACCAATAAATATCCAGTAACAGAGAGAAAAATGCAGCTAGTGGGCTTTAGGGCATACACCAATCCCAACACTATCGTCGGTCCATGAAAGCTACGCACACAAACTTCTTCCTAACAGACTAGAGTTCTGCATCTCCTACCATAGAGTGCCTCGAAAGGTGCCATTCCAATGCTAGAATGGTAGCTATTGTTGTACGCGAACTCACAAAGAGGTAGGTTCTCATCCCACTGAACCTTGAAATCCAATACACAAGCACTATCATATCTTCAAGAGTCTGTATCGTCCGCTCTGACTGACCATCTGTCTGAGGATGATACGCTGTGCTGAACTGAAGTTTGGTACCCATGGATTCAAGAAGAGATTTCCAAAATCTCGAAACAAATCTACTATCTCTGTCAGAAGTGATGGAGATGGGTTGGCCATGTTTACTAACGATCTCATCGATGAATAGTCTTGCAAGTGGTGCCATGTGCATCATATTTCCAGTCTTCATCGAAAGGAAGTACGTAGACTTCGTAAGACGGTCTACTATAACCCAAATTGCATTGTTTCCCCTCTTGGTATTAGGCAAACCGGAGACAAAATCCATAGTGATGTGCTCCCATTTCCACTCCGGAATCTCTAAAGGCTGCAACAAACCAGGAGGCTTCTGATGTTCTGCCTTGATCATCTGACAAGCCAAGCAACGAGACACAAAAGCTGCAACCTCTCGCTTCATATTATTCCACCAAAATCTACTCTTCAAGTTATGGTACATCTTCGTGCTACCCGGATGTATAGAGTATCTAGTATGGTGGGCTTCAATCATAATTTCATTCTTCAAATCATCAACATTTGGTACACACAACCGGTCATGAAAATACAACACTCCATCAGAAATCCTGAAATCTGGACGTTCTGCAACTGACTATCTTTGATTCTCTGGATGAAGGTAGGTTCAGACACTGTCATGTTTGCTAATAAAACACCTCTCCTCAAGTGTTGCACTTCCACTCCAAGTTCTTCAAACTGTTGGAAAACACTAACTCCTCTCAAACTAGCCATAACTGCTGATTTTCTGCTCAACGCACCTGCTACAACGTTCACTTTGCCCAGATGATACTTGATTGGAAAGTCATAATCTTTTATATACTCCATCCACCGCCTCTGTCTCATACTCAACTCCTTCTGTGAAAACAAATACTGCAAACTTCGATGGTCTGAATGGATTTCGAACTTCTCTCCATAGAGGTAGTGCCTCCACATCTTCAAAGCAAAAACTACTGCCGCCAACTCCAAGTCATGAGTTTCATAATTTACCTCATGATTCTTCAACTGCCTCGAGCCATAGGCAATCACTTTGCCATCCTGCATCAATACACAGCCTAATCCCACGATGGATGCATCCGTAAAAATAATAAATCCACTGCTGCCCGATGGTAATGTGAGGATTGGGGCTGTGGTTAGCCTTTTCTTCAACTCCTGAAAACTGCCTTCACACTGATCGGTCCAAACAAAAGGTAAATTCTTCTGGGTCAACTTCGTCAATGGAGCTGCAATGGACGAAAAACCTTGGACAAATCTCCGATAGTATCCTGCTAACCCCAAAAAGCTTCTGATTTCTGTCACACTGCTAGGCCTCTTCCACTCAATGACTGCTTCTATCTTGGCTGGATCAACTGCTAACCCTTCTCTTGAAATGATGTGACCCAAGAAGGAAACTTGCTCTAGCCAGAATTCACATTTGTTCAACTTAGCATAGAGCTGATGGTCTCTCAAAAGCTGTAATGACGTCCTCAAGTGCTCTTCATGCTCCTCCTTACTCTTAGAATACACGAGGACATCATCAATAAACACTACTGTAGAGTGATCTAGGAACTCTGCAAAGACCTTGTTCATGAGAGCCATGAAGACTACGGGCGCATTTGTCAAGCCAAAGGGCATCACTAAGAACTCATAATGCCCATATCTCGTTCGGAAAGCTGTCTTTGCCACATCAGACTCTCTAACCCGCAATTGATGATACCCTGACCTTAAGTCTATCTTGGAAAAGTGTGCTGCTCCTTGCAATTGGTCAAACAATTCATCTATCCTTGGCAAGGGGTATTTGTTCTTGACGGCTACATGATTCAACCTTCTATAGTCGATGCACATTCTAAGACTTCCATCCCTCACAAAAAGAACCGGCGCTCCCCAAGGTGAAACACTTGGCCTAATGAAGCATTTGCTCAACATTTCTTGCAACTGAAGTTTCAATTCACCTAACTCTGCAGGAGCCATCCTATAAGGTGCAATTGAGATCGGTGCAGTCCCTGGAAAGAGTTCAATAGTAAACTCAAATTCTCTAACTGGTGGTAAACCCGGGATTTCTTCTGGAAAAACATCCGGAAATTCACACACTACGGGGGTATCCTCCACCCCTTGGGACTGTTTATCCTCCGTGATAAACGCTATAAATGCCTCACAACCACTGCCCACCAATCTGTTAGCTTTCAAACCTGAAATGAAACCACTGGGAGACTTTTTCCTATTGCCCTGAAACATCAACTCTTTCTGTGGCCCTTGCAATCTGAATGTGATGGTCTTACCAAAACAATCCATGGTAGCATGGTAGGTTTCTAACCAATCCATGCCTAAAATAATCTCAAAATCATGCATGTCTAAAATGATGAGATTGGCCGGTAAATTGATATCTCCTAACAAAATCTGGCAACTAGGGCAAAAGGTGGTACAAACCACATGTCTACCTACTGGTGTAGTGACAGTCAACATATAATCCAATTCTGCATGCTTTGCATTAATCTTCTTTGCAAAAAAAGGAGATAGAAAAGAGTGTGTGGATCCTGGATCAAATAAGATCTGTGCTTATACTCCACAAACAAGAAGCTTACCTTCTATGACGTCACCTGCTGCTTCAGCGTCAACACGGTTGATATTGTACGCGCGTCCCTGCTGGTTGGGCCTATTCTGCTGCTGAATCTGCCTGCCCTGATTGTTCCTTTCCTGAGGTGGAAGAGCATTCTGATTCTGCACTTGCCTGCCTTGCTGCTGCTGTTGCTGTGGTGGTCTCATTTGGTTCTGAACCGGTACTGCTTGATTCTGTGGTGCCATCTGCCTTGGCTGCTGATATCTGTTGGCTTGACTCTGAAGGTGTGGGCAATCCTTGATTGCATGGTCCATTCCCCCACACTTGAAGCAAGCACCCGTTGCCTTGCGGCATTCGTGGGTAGGGTGATTCTTGCCACAGTGATTGCAACCACTCTGTCTGACTTGGTTCGGTTCTTGCCTTGGCTTCTTGCCACTTTGTTGTCTTTGGTTCTGCTGCTGGTAGTGTTGCTTCCTATCCTGGATTATCTCATTGTTGAACTCTTCAAATTTATATGCCCGACTAACTGCTTCATCAAAGGTAGCTGGTGGAATCACTCCCGTGACATCCCTCTTGAGGATGGGATTCAGCCCTTCCAAAAACTTGGTGATCTTCTTATGCTCCGTATCTATCAACTCGGTAGCATAGCGAGCAAGCCTCTCAAACTTCGTAACATAATCCAGAACTGACATGTTTCCTTGTTTCAACTGTTAAAATTCGATTGCTTTCTGTCTCTGGACATGAGAAGGGACATACTTGTTTGTGAAGTGTGTCTTGAAGGTCGTCCAAGCTACCTCATCTTCCATGACCTGGTATGGCTCTTTAACTGTCTGCCACCAAGAGTCAGCAAGCCCATAAAACAAAGAACATGTGAGGTTTACCCTCTCCCTGCCTGTGCAAACAAAAACGTAAAAAAATCTTTGCTGTGTTGGTGAGCCAATCATCTGCAGTCAAAGGGTCCTCTTGACCCGAGAACTCCTTGGGTCCCCTCTTCCGAAATCTTTCAAAGAGAGCATTAGGGTCATCAACTCTATTGTGGTACACCACATTTTGTGCAACTTGATGTTGAGGTCTGTTTTGGAGGACTTCCAGAAGTTGCCTCTGAACTTGAGCCATCTCCTCATCTTTCTTCGCCATTTGTTCTTGGAACTTCGCTTGAGTTTCATTGGCTTGTTTTTGTTGATCTATCATGGCTTGCATTAGTGCCTGGAATTGAGTAGCAGTAGGATTCTCAGACGGATCTGTCTCATTGTTATTACTACCCGAAGCATGATGGCTTGGAGCTTTTCTTGGAGGCATGATGCTGCAAGACAATTGGTTAGCACATATATAAGCACAATTGGGTTCGTCAACTTGGTCTAAACAAACGTTCTAACGAACTCACGAATCCTCGCCACGTTCATAAGATTTTCTAGTTTCTTTTAAGTGCCTGAAACAAGTCCCGCTCTGATACCAGTCCTGTCGCGACCCCGGACCGAGGCCCGGGCCAGCGACTGCGCGGCGGTATGATTTACCAACACATAAAACACACCACCGCTGTATTCTTTCCCACAGGTTTCCGCAGTGAGGATCCCAAGACAAGGGTCTACCTCACACGAATGGATATGCGGAAGCGTGTAGCAAAACGTGTCACACAAATCTTAAACAATGAGATACAAGAGAAACTATAATATCAAGACTAGGTATCAAAAGAGAACGTCATCAAAGCATTCCAACCATGATTAAGTTTCAACATTTAAACAAAGTATTTTTACTTTCAATGACAAAAACCTAAGAGGCCAATACAACAATTACAATCCCAAAAAGAATAACCCGAACTAGGAGAAACGAGATTCAAGATCCTGACCGGCGTCTAGATGACGTCGTTGGGCTGCCACTCGTGTGCTAGGGGTGGCTCAATAGCCTCCTCTGGGCACTCCTCGTTACGCGTGAACTCTCCTGCTCCTGGACACCAAAATAACAAGCATCAAACACGACGGTTTGGCAAAGAAACAATTTAGGCATGAATGTGAGAAAATAATGCTAAATCAGTTCAAGGTTTAAATACACGTTTCAAGTTTATGAAACTAGCATGAATACTTATAATATCATGAAAAGATAAATCCACATTGAGCTCATCCTTTCTGCGTCATACATGATGACAAGAGCAAGCACGCACGAAAGCACGACACGAAAAACATGATCCCACGCCACACAAGGTAGACGGGGTATCCGGCCGCGGAACCGAACCACGAACACGCACGATGTGTAATATAATACATGACTAGTCTGCAGACAGTCCACATGTTTAAGGACCCCAGGTAGTAGATCAAGCTAAAAGGGCAGTCCAAGCTCAGTGGTATTCACTTATATCATGAATGCATAAAACACGACGATACACGTTCGAGAACACGACAAAACAAGAGGGAAATCATTTAACAAGCACAATGTGACAAGACTAGCAAAATAGGATAGTATTAATGCTTACAAACTTAAGAAATGATTCCCTTTTTTATTCTTGAAACACGTCTTGAAAACGAACTTGTACTTGTAAATCAAACGAGAACACGATGATGCATGAGGCGTCAAAACAAGAATTCACACAAAAATCTATCAAGCATAGGCTGAGGCCAAATCCTTGACCCTTGTGGACTTGAAAACCCAAACGTCGAAATTCTATATAACTTGGTGTCCCCAAAGGTAAGGTACATTTAGGAATTTCAAGTGCACAATGTCAAATGAAGATCTAAGGCATAGTCTAGTTTTCATTCCCACAAAATTTCTTAAAAATCAGTTCTTTTACTAACTGTCGGTCAACCCTCGGTCACCTGTAGGTCAACCGAGGTTGATCTGTCCGTCGACCGACGGCTTGACCGACAGATCCCAGCCCAGAATTTGGAGCTCTCTGGAATTTGAACCGACAGGTCCTCGGTTGGCTGTCGGTCGACCTACGGCTAACCGACGGATGACCTGACAAAATGTTGCTCTCTGGAATTTGAACCGACAGGTTCTCGGTTGGTGTCGGTCGACCTGTCAGTCGACCGAAACATGACCGACACCTGACCGACAGGACTTGGGCAGTGCATTTCAGTTCAGAACTTTTCACACTTCCTTCCCTTCTTCACTTCCACACTCTCACCACCTGCACTCCCCAAGCCTACATACTGTCCAAGGGATGATTTCAAACATTTTTAAGGCATTCCATCCACAAATAATCCATTCATTCCAAAGAGAAACATCAAGGCATTTCCAAATACAAATTCATAAAACTAACAAAACCAACTTGATTCTAAGAACTTGGAAAAGTCATTAACCACATCACAAGTAGAGGAGCTCAAACCAATGGTTTAAGAGAACATAAACATAACATACATTAATAGGTTTAAGCATAAAAATCATGTCTTAATGGAAGAAATGAAACCACAATACAATGTACATGAAAAACCTATAAAGTTTACTTGCCTCTAACCAAAGCCAAGCAAAACTCCACAAAATCCAACAATGATGGGAGCTCCACGAAATCTACACAAAAACCCCCAAAAGAAAGCACTCAAAAATTTTGGCCATTACAAACCCCCATTGCGAAAATGGGTTTGAAAACATGGAAATGGTTGAAGATGATGAGTAGTGAAATGGTTTGGCTCCAAAAACGTCCCAATCGAAGCTTGAGAAGAGAGGAAGAGAATGGCGGAGTCGAATCGGAGAATGGAGCCTTCTAGCTAGATGATTTCCAAGGGAGAAAGACCAAGGAAGAACTTTCTTCTCTTCTCCACTCTAGGGCAAAACCGTTGCAGGAAAATGGGGAAGAAAGAATGGAGGAGAGAGAATAGGAGAATATTTATATGGGTTGAGAAGTGGGTCCCTTTATAGCTGAACTTTGAAATGATTAAAACATGGTCTTGTGGACCCCGGATGGAAACGACGAAGAAGAACAAAACGATCGTCGAAAAATCTAGTTTCGGAAAAGTATAATTTTGACATAGTTCCACAACTTCGAAATTTGTGCCCAGATTTTGCATGAAAAGATAGATTTACCCTTATTGGGCCAAAACTTGGGTTTCTGGGCCTCAAATGCATGCAGGTTAAAAACGAAAGTTGTCACGAATAATAAAACCATTCAAGAGAAATAAAAATCACGATCAAACATGATATCTAGAACGAAACCCACTCTCACACGTGTACTCAGGGCATCCCGGAGCGTGTCTGACTCATACTAACGTCCTCAAAATCCCCAAAGCTATAATCCAGACTAAGTCTAATCACATTCTAACCCAACTGGTACTAAGACTCACTTAAGACTAAACGTTCACTTAATTAGCACTAATCGAGTTGGTCTGGGTTGGGGTCTAACACAAGGTGCATCATATTTTTCGAAGATTGATTTGAGATTCAGTTTTAATCAACTGAGAGTCAGAGAATCAGATGTGATGAAGACAGCTTTCCGGACAAGATATGGCCACTATGAGTTCCTAGTGATGCCATTTGGACTGACTAATGCACCGACAGTGTTCATGGCATTGATGAACAAAATATTTGCACAGTATTTGGATCAATTTATAGTATTATTTATTGATGATATTTTGGTGTACTCCAAGACCAAGGAAGGACAAGAAGAACACTTGAGGATAGCACTGCAACTTCTGAGAGAGAACCAACTGTATGCGAAGCTCAACAAGTGTGAATTTTGGCTAGAACAAGTAGCATTCTTGGGGCACATCATCTCCAGAGAAGGATTGTCAGTAGATCCATCCAAGATTGAGGCAGTAGTGAAGTGGGAGAGACTGAAGAATGTAACGGAAATAAAAAGTTTTTTTGGGATTGGCAGGCTACTACCGAAGCTTTGTGCAAGGATTTTCGTCGATTGCGTCACCATTGACGAAGTTGACAAGGAAGAATGTGCCATATATGTGGATAGATCAGTGTGAGGATAGTTTCCAAGAGCTAAAGAAGAGATTGACTACAGCACCAGTCCTTACTTTGCCATCCGGAAGCGGTGGTTTTACTATTTTTACCGATGCTTCTAATGTTGGACTTGGTTGTGTGTTGATGCAAGATAGAAAAGTGATAGCTTATGGATCCCAGCAGTTGAAAGACCACGAGAAGAATTATGCCACCCATGATCTTGAGTTAGCAGCGGTCATCTTTACATTAAAAATGTGGAGACATTATCTCTATGGAGAAAAGTTTGAGATCCATTTTGACCACTGCAGCCTACAATACTTGTTTTCTCAGAAGGAGCTGAACATGAGGCAGAGAAGATGGATGGAATACATCAAAGGTTATGATTTTCCAATCAAGTACCACTCGGGGAAAGCTAATGTAGTTGCTGATGCTTTGAGGAGAAAATCAGTAGGCCTAGCAAATCTAAGTGACACTTGTATTTTTGAGTAATTTGAGGAGTATGGAATAGATTTACAGCCACTTAAGAAGGGTGTGATATTAGTCAATTTGTCAGTGTCAAAGCCTTCATTCATTCAAAAGATTAAGGATAGTCAGTTGCAAGACCCAGAGTTGGCCAAGATTTCAAAGCATATAGCAGACCGTCTTGACTTTCGTATTGTAGATGGAGTTTTATACTACCATGACCGTCTGTGTGTGCCTAAAATTGAAGAATTGAGAAATGACATCATGACCAAAGCACACAGTACGAAGTATTCCATGTACCCAGGCAGCACAAAGATGTATCAGAATTTGAAGGGCAGATTTTGGTGGAATAAAATGAAGAGAGAAATCGCAGCTTTTGTCTCTCGTTGTATGACTTGGCAGTTGATAAAGGCAGAACATCAGAAGCCTCTACGGTTGCTACAGCCATTAAAGATCCCGGAATGGAAATGGGAGCACATTACCATGGATTTTATTTCGGGACTACCGAGGACCAGCAGAGGCAACGATGCGATATGGGTCATTGTAGACCGTCTCACCAAATCAGGACACTTCATTCCTATAAGGATAGGGAAGAAGATGCATATATTACCCTTGGAGGAATTGTTTGTCAATGAGATCGTCAGTAGACATGGACAGCCCGTTTTCTTCACATCTAACAGAGACAACAGATTCGTTTCGAGATTGTGGAAGACATTACATGAGTCCATGGGTACAAAGCTACAGTTCAGCATGGCTTATCACCCTCAGACAGATGGTCAATCAGAGAGGACAATTCAAACTTTTGAGGATATGCTCCGTGCTTGTGTGTTAGATTTCAAAACTCAATGGGATGACACCTTACCGTTGTGTGAGTTCACTTACAACAACAGCTACCATTCATGCATTAGAATGGCGCCTTTTGAAGCTTTGTATGGTAGAAGGTGTAGAACGCTTGTGTGTTGGGAAGAAGTTGGCGTTCGCAGTTTTCATGGACCAGCTATAATGATTGAAACCAGTGAGAGTCAAGATGATTCAAGACCGTCTGAAAGTAGCCCAGAGTAGACAGAAAAGCTATGCAGATTCACGTAGAAGGGATTTGCAGTTTAAAGAAGGAGCCAAGGTTTTCTTGAAGGTGTCACCTACTAGGTGAACATTGAAATTTGGGCAGAAGGGCAAGCTGTCACGGAGATACATTGGACCGTATGACATTGTGAGCAAGATCGATGATGAGGCTTATAGAGTAGCCTTACCACTTGAGCTTTCCAGCGTACACAGCGATTTCCATGTGTCTATGTTGAAACAGTTCGCCCTCAACCCTTTGCATGTGCTCCGGCATGAGCCTTTTGAAATCCAAGAGGATGCGACATATGTTGAGAAGCCCGTTCAGATGATTGATACAAAAGAACAAGAGTTGAGGACACGGACTATTCAATAGGTAAAGGTGCTTTGGGAAAATCATGGACCGGAAGAAGCAATGTGGGAACTACGTGATCAAGTACAGAAGAAGTATCCACATCTACTACTAGAGGTGAGTTGTGTATTTCATTTCGAGGAACCAATGTTCCAAGGGGTGGAGGATGTAAGACCCCAACCTGAGTGACCCCAATTAGTGCTAATTAAGTCGTGTGTTAGTTTTAAGCGTGATTGGTGCATTTTAGTTAAGTTGGGATTAGAATAACTTTTGTTATAGCTTTGGGGAATTTCGAGTGCCTTTGCGGTTAGTGGGGCCTTTTGAGGGTTCCTTTTATGACTTGCGTTGAATTGGGGGATTACTCGAGATTCCAATGATTTGTATTTTAACCCCGTTTCACTCATATTGTTAATCTCTACAACTTTCATGTTGATCTCGTCCCCGCCTGAAACCCTGAAACCCGACTTTCCTAGCTTTGAGGGCAAAACGATCATTTCACACCAAATATATACCTGAAATTTGATATCCTCAAAAACCGTGAAACATATATGTTTTGGAAACTAGAAATTTCGATGATAGTTTCTCCCTTCTTCGTCGAATGCAACCGAGGTCTCGAAAGTCATGATTTCAGCCCACAAAGATTTCAAGTGGTGGAGCCCACTATTGACTTGTATATATACACCACTCTTCTTCTTCTTTTCACTTCTCCTTTTCCAGCACAAAAGGCTCACCCATCTAGGGTTTTCCTCTTTCTCTCTTGCTCCTTACTCTCCCATCTCCGATGCCTTTATCAATCTTGCATCAATAGCTAAATGGAGATCACCAGTCTGGTAAGCCAGTCACGTCAGCCATGCGGTCAGCCTGTAGCTAACCGCCGAACCCATCGGCGGCTAACCGCCAGGCAACCGACCTTACCTAGGAACTTTGAAATGAAAAGGGGGTTTCAGTCCCAATCGTTTGTGAACCCTTTCAGAGAACAATGGGAACTGTTTACCTGGAGACATGTATGAAGCCCGTTTAAGAAAGAAACTACAAAGATTCATTGAATGTTTGAAATTACCAAGGTGTATAAGGAGCCAGGAATGTCTCCAAACTCAAGGAGTACCAAGTTTATACAATAATCGACATACGGGGTCCCTATCCACTTTGAGATATCTTGAATCCCAGTACTTATCTCTGAATTTTGAAAAAAATTTAATTGTACTCCATTGTTTTCCTATTTTTGATTTGTACTCCCGAGATTCGTGATTATGATTTGTCATCCCTGAAAACACTGAAATTGTATTTATGCACTTTAAATGTCCTGCTAGCCGTATATATGCATGACCAGCCATGAATGTGAACTATGTGCCTATGAGCACCCCGTCCCGCCCGGTAAGGTGTTACACAACTTTTTGTATATGTATCTATACGTCTAGATTTCTTGCTGATAACCTATAAGTTGGCACCACTAAACTTGGACAACCTTGTCGGCTTGATCCACCAACTTGGCGTCCCTCTCTTGCTCCTGCCAGCTACAGTCTGGATCCTGCATGTCCCGTTACTCGGTTCCGCGGCCGTGGTCTTGCCTAGCTATATGTATACATGTATTTAGTTGGTTCTTGTCACCTCGAGTGTCAGAGACCAATGCCTCTAGCGTACTCTAATCACATTAGTGATGGAAGATTTAGCTCAGTGTGGTTGCCATCTTACTAGTTCTCGATTCCTTGGTACACCTACATGCTTTTATATTGCATACATGTTTTGAGTAATGATTCCTTTCTTTCATGTAAATTATTGTTTAAATAGGTTTAAATGTTTTCCAAGGTAAATGTATTTATCACCGAATTGTCATTTCTTTTTACCCACCTGCCAAACCATTGTGTTTGACCCATCTTTTGGTACTTAGGTCCTGTTGCTGGCTATCTTGAGGAGAAGCCTGAGGAGGTGTTCAGTGAACCGCAGTGATTAGTCGAGTGGCATGCCGGTGAACCGCAGTGATTAGTCGAGTGGCATGCCGATGATGTCATCTAGACATTTGGTTGATCGAGTTACGTCACATTTTGGGGATTGTGAATGTTTCATTCTTTTGGGAACTTTTTGGTTATACTGACCTCTATTGGTCTTTATTTTTTGGATTGTAATTAAATGATCTTTTGTTTGAACACATAACATTACGTTTGGTTGCTCATTCTAATACTTGGTTATAAATGTGTTATCAGTCATGCTATTTTGGATATGAATGTTTGATTTACTATACACTTCCGTACCTAAACAAAATATTTTGAGTTGTTGTGATATCCTCACTGCGGACACCTATGGGAAATCACGTGCACATGTAGTATCTTAGTTTTTCTATAGACCCGTGTACGCTTTGTATGTTCTATGGTATGAACCATTCATTTGAATTTCATTATATCACCACCATTAGTCCCGATCCCGGATTTGGTCGGTAGGCCCGGTCCGGGGTCGCGACAATTTCCAATCGCAAGTAAGCAAAAAATAAATTAATTAATGAAATAAAATACAAGTACTTAGCTGTTAAAGGGAAGGGCCGAACTTGAGGTAGGTCAAAGCCCTCTAGGATTTTTATTGAGGTGGTGCGGGCAATCGTCAACTAAAAGAGTTAAATATTAAAATAAGATTGTTAAGGTATTTTTTAAGGAGTTTCTCGAATCTAGTAGGTGCGATTGCACTCGCATCATAATACATGGGCCTGCCCACACCCACAAGCCTACACTACTTAAGCCTTTATTCTACTTTTTGTTCTACGTTCAGTGTCAATTAGCATTCCAATACACTACGCTTTGACTTAAGTGGAGCACCATGGTCCATGGTGGGACCTGCCTAATAAAAATCTAAGCGATTCAAAATAAAAATACTTCCAATGTAGATGAAATATACCCTATCATCCCATAGCATTGATTGTTTGATAAATGGAACAATCTCCTATTGAGGTAAGATTTTTGGCGTGGCTTGAGTTTCTAATTGATGAGGACACTATAGAGTCCCACTAATTCAATTTGGGATTCATATAGCTCCCTAAGGTTTGTAAAATTTGTAAACAGGCTTTTGAGGTTTTAGTATTTGTAAATAGGCCCTTGCATTTTTAATTTAATACCTTCTGTGTTCCCAAAATCAATAGTCTTCTAATCACCATAGGTTTGCAGAGTGAAATGACGTTTTTGCTCATCTCTTTTATCCTTATATGCATATTTTCAAAAGCTTGGACTCAACTTTTTTTTTTATAAAGTATATAACATTAACAATTTACTTAGGGGGAGAGAATAATCCTATATAAACTTACTTTTTTTTTTTTAATAAATATGGGGCTCATTTCATTAAATCCACATTGATCATGACGACAATAACACCTGTTCTTATAACTAGTTATGATTTTTCAATCCATACATGACCCACCTTTGGATTGATGAAAGTTTCAAAATTCATGATTAAGCTTCATCTGTAGGGGGTAAAAAAAATATTAGGGGAATGGGAAAAAGTAAAAAAAAAATATTAAATTTTAGAATTTGTGAGGGGGTGGTGTTTGGCTCTATGTAAAAGAAATATTGGGGGTAGGGGCAAATGCTAAGAAAAATATTAATTTTTAGAATGTGCGGGGGAAGGGAAATCTTAAACTTTTCTCAAATATGGGTAGGGCTTAAGTCCCGAGGCCCTTGTACCTCGGTCCACCTCCGGTAATGTGCGTGAGAGGGTTATTATTGAGAGAAACCATTGGGATTTAAGACAAAATAATGGTGTTTTTGCAAATAAAAGTATACTCATTTTTGTTTAATGGATGATGTATGGGCAAAGCTGTCATTTATATAAAAATCCAACACAAATCTCATGGTGGGTGCTCATTCTTGTTAGGAACATTTATTTTTGGGACATGAAAGGTACAAAAAGAAAAGTAGGGGCCTATTTACAAATACTAAAACCTCAGTGGCCTATTTACAAATTTTACAAACCTTAGGGAGTCTATACTACTAATACCTCAGGGGCCTATTTACAAATTCTATAAACCTTAGGGCGTCTATAAAAAAGGTTTTTTATTTATAGAACTGGGGATTTTGAAAGATTTTCGGGCACGTTTGGTAACAAAATTCGTGGTGAAAATATTTTCTCTTTTCACAGCTGTATGCTATATCCAAGTTTGGTAGGTGCAAATCATCGCTGATTTTTTGCGCCTAAAACTAGTGCAGGATCTTCCTCTTCTACGTTTGCGATTTTTTTTAACATGTCTAACCTTCCTTGTCTGATTCTTTAATTATGTTTTGAAAGTCCAAACAACTAGTAAGTTAAAAACCAGCCATTGATTCTTTATATATTTTAAGATATTTGTAAAAAAAAATTCAAACCATTATATCACGATATCTTGACTCCTATGGGTCCTTTTTTGCAAAATCCGAGCCGTTCAAACTCTTTAGAGGGTCTAAAACAATTATGGGGTTAAATTGGCAATGTGATTCATCATGGATCATGAAAAAATAGAAAAACACTCCAACCCATTGATATGCCATAGTTCAAAAAATGGGTTTTTTAGAGGAATTGGCATAAGTGCAGAGACAGTTATTGGAAGTGTTGGCTAGAAGACCAGAACCGGTACAACCACAACACATGAGTCCTCAAATTGTGATCAATGACCGTACAGCTTGCAGAGAATATATTTGAGGTCTTTAGATGTAACGGAGGAGAGAAAGTATAGCTTGCAGCATCACTCTTCACCAGTTTGGCAGATAATTAGTGGAAGACAGGGCAAGGTACCATGCCACAATGGACTGTTTCCATAAGACCCTTACCTTCAAGTTAGATGAGACACCAGCAGGGGTGTTATTTCAGGGAGAGAGGAGGAATCCTCGTGCAGGGTTTGTCTCAGCGTTGAAAGCTGATAGACTTTTGAGAAGTGGATGTGAAGCCTATTTGGAGTTTATCACGGAGGATAAATGGTCCCAAGGGGTGGAGGAGATCCCTATTGTTTGGGAGTTCCCGGATGTATTTCCGGAGGAGATTTCGGGATTACCACCCATGAGAGAAATTGATTTCACCATTTAGTTGTTACCAGGGACTGCTCCAATTTCTATTGCACCATATAGAATGGCTCCGGCGGAATTGGGAGAGTTGAAGATACAATTGCAAGAGTTGTTGGACAAGGGTTTTGTAAGACCTAGTATTTCGCCATGGGGAGCTCCGGTTTCGTTCGTTAAGAAAAAGGATGGTTCGATGAGAATGTGTATTGACTACCGGAGATTGAATCAAGTGACCATCAAGAACAAATATCCATTGCCAAGGATAGATGAACTGTTTGATCAATTACAAGGTGCTTCATATTTCTCGAAGATTGATTTGAGATCCGGTTACCATCAGCTGAGAGTCAGAAATCAGATGTGTTGAAAACAACTTTCCGGACAAGATATGGCCACTACGAGTTTCTAGTGATGCCATTTGGATTGACAAATGCACCGGCAGTGCTCATGGCTTTGATGAACAAGATATTTGCTCAATATCTGAACCAGTTTGTGGTAGTATTTATTAATGATATTTTGGTGTACTCCAAGACCAGAGAAGAGCATGAAGAGCGTCTGAGGATAGCATTGCAGTTTCTGAGAGAGAGCCAACTGTATACGGAGCTCAACAAGTGTGAATTTTGGCTATAACAAGTCGCATTTTTGGGACACATTATCTCCAAGGAAGGATTGTCAGTAGACCTGTCCAAGATTGAGGCAGTAGTGAAGTGGGAAAGACCGAAGAATGTGTCGAAAATCAGAAGTTTTCTTGGATTGGCAGGGTATTACAGGAGATTTGTACAAGGATTTTCGTCGATTGCAGCACCGTTGACGAAGTTGACAAGGAAAAATGTGCCTTATGTATGGACAGATCAGTGTGAAGCTAGTTTCCAAGAGCTAAAGAAGAGATTGACCACCGCACCAGTCCTTACTTTGCCCTCCGGAAGCGGCGGTTTTACCATCTCTACCGATGCTTCGAACATTGGACTTGGTTGTGTGTTGATGCAAGAAGGAAAAGTAGTTGCATATGGGTCCTGGCAGTTGAAAGATCACGAGAAGAACTATGCGACCCATGACCTCGAATTGGCAGTGGTCTTCTTCGCGTTGACGATATGGAGACATTACCTCTACGGAGAGAAGTTTGAGGTTCATTCTTATCACCGCAGCCTACAGTACCTATTTTCTCAGAAGGAATTGAACATGAGGCAGAGGAGGTGGATGGAGTATATCAAGGATTATGATTTTCCAATCAAGTATCACCCGGGGAAAGTGAATGTAGTTGCCGATGCCTTGAGCAGAAAATCGGTAGGCATGGCGAATCTAAGTGGTACTTGTATTTTTGAGCAATTTGAGGAGTTGAGAATAGATTTACAACCACTGAGGAAGGGTGTTATAATTGCCAATATGTCATTGTCAGAGCCTTTGTTTATTCAGAAGATCAAGGATAGTCAGTTGCAAAATTCAGAGTTGGCCAAGATTGCAGAACATATAGCGGAACGTCCTGATTTTTGTATCGTTGATGGAGTTCTTTACTACCGTGATCGTCTGTGTGTGCCTAACCTCGAAGATTTGAGGAATGAAATCATGGCAGAGGCTCACAATACGAAGTATTCCATGCACCCGGGCAGCACGAAGATGTATCAGAACTTGAAAGGCAGATTTTGGTGGAACAACATGAAGAGAGAGATTGCAGCGTTTTTCTCTCGTTGCATGACGTGTCAGTTGATAAAGGCAGAACATCAGAAGCCTCCAGGATTGTTGCAGCCATTAGAGATCCCGGAATGGAAGTGGGAGCACATTTCCATGAATTTCATTTCAAGACTACCAAGGACTAGCAGAGGCAATGACGCAATATGAGTTATAGTGGACAGACTCACCAAGTCAGCTCACTTTATCCCCGTGAAGACGGGGATAAAGTGATGCATATTTGTTAGTGAGATCGTCAACAGGCATGGACAGCCAGTTTCCATTACTTCCGACAGAGACAGCAGATTCGTCTCGAGGTTTTGGAAGACCTTACATGAGTCTATGGGTACGAGGTTACAGTTCAGCACGGCTTATCACCCTCCGACAGATGGCCAGTCCGAGAGTACAATTCAGACACTCGAGGACATTCTACATGCTTGTGTGTTGGATTTTAAGACTCAATGGGATGAGATTCTACCTTTGTGCGAGTTTGCCTACAACAATAACTACCATTCAAGCATTAGAATGGCGCCCTTTAAAGCTTTGTATGGCAGAAGGTGTAGGACACCTGTATGTTGGGAAGAAGTTGGCACCCGCAATTTCCATGGACCGACCATAGTGAGTGAAACCAGTGACAAAGTAAGACAGATTCAGGAATGTTTGAAAGTAGCCCGGAGTAGACAGAAGAGCCATGCAGACTCTCACAGAAGGGATTTACAATTTAAGGAAGGAGATAAGGTTTTCCTGAAAGTGTCACCTACTAGAGGAACCTTGAGATTTGGGTAGAAGGGCAAGTTGTCACAGAGATACATTGGACCGTATGACATTGTAAGCAAGATCGATGATGTGGCCTATAGATTAGCCTTACCACCCGAGCTTTCCGGTGTACACAACGTCTTCCATGTATCGATGTTGAAAAAGTATGTTCCCGATCCTTCACATGTACTCCGACATGAACCGTTGGAAATCAGAGATGATGCTACATATGTAGAGAAGCCCATCCAGATCATTGATACAAAGGAACAAGAATTGAGAACACAAACTATTTAGTGGGTGAAGGTGCTTTGGGAGAATCATGGACCAGAAGAGGCAACGTTGGAATTGTGAGATCAAGTGCAGAAGAAGTATCCACATCTCCTACCCGATGTGAGTTTTATATTTCATTTGGAGGACCAAATGCCCTAAGGGGTGGAGGATGTAAGACCCCGACCTGAGTGACCACAATTAGTGTTAATTAAGTCGCGTGTTAATGCTGAGCTTGATTAGTGATTTTTGACTAACCTTGGACTAGAATAGTTCTTTATGGTTTTGGGGAGAGTTTTAGTACTTTGTGTTTAGTGGGACCCTTTGGGGGTTCCTTTTTAGATAGTTTTGCGTGTACTTGAGGAGATTCTTGAGGTTTCTATAATTCTTGTCTTGATTCTGTTTTACTCATCTCGCTAATCCTTACAACTTTCATGTTGAGCCCGTAACCGTCCGGAACCCCGAAACCCGATTTTCTTGCATTGAGGGCAAAACAATCCTTTTACATGAAATCTGTAACGAAAACTTGATATCCCCAAAACCCGCAAAACATATACTTTTTGGAAATTAGATATTTCGGTGATGATTTCTTCCTTCTTCGTTGATTTCATCCGAGATCCCGAGAGTGGTGATTTCAACCTCCAAAGACTTCCTAGTGGTGGAGCCCACACCCATTGTCTTTAAATAGAGAACCCTCCCCCTCCATTCTCTCTTTCTCCAGCACAAGAGCTAAACCTAGGGTTTTTCCCCTTTCTTCTTCTTCTCTTTGCTTCTCCATTACCAAATCACCACCCAACCTTGCATCTTTGGAGAAATGGAAGTCATCACCTTTTTCCCCTCTTCTAGACCACTCCATTGATACAACTTTTGAAGGGAGACCTCCATTCTAAGATCTTCTTTGAGCTAGTCTTGCCCATTTGAAGAGTTTCTTAGTAAGTTTTTCTCCTAATCTCTTAATATTGTGTTCTCCTAGTTATAGAGGAGCTCCATCTTCATTATTGTGAGTTTCTTCTTCCTCATTCCTTGTTTGACACATTTTAGGGTTTTGTTTTGGGGGTTTTGCTTGTAGCTTGGACCTTTAGCTTGGAGAGCTTGTTTAGAGCTTGGATTTCTTATTAGAGACTCTAAGGCAAGTGGATGAATGGATATTTTGAGCTTTGTATAGTTTTATGAAAATGTGGATGATCTTGCTGTTTCATTTTTATATGCTCTTGCCTTGCATTAACTTTGAAATAAATGCACATATGAGTCTTGTTAGTTTGCCAAACTTTTGGAAAAGAACATCATTTATAGCTCTTCATTTATTGCTTATGCCTAGCTCAATGAATGCTTGTGATTGTTAGACTTGTCTCTTCTTTCTCTTGGTGGTTGAATGTGTTGTAAAAGAGGAGATTGGGTCGATTGATGATGGAAGTTGTCGGTGTATCTAATGGGGTTGATAGAGATCTTGAACTCCTCAATTTGATGAAGAAATGGGGCTCAAAGAAGAGTTGTAAGATGTCACGCCCCCAAAACCAGGATCCGATCTCGGGGACGCGAATTTGGGGAATTTGTATATCCCCTTCCCAGGATCCGCGTGTGTGAGGATGACAAAATTCACAACACATCGAGATGTTTCGCGGAAGCTCTACAAGACGTTACGACCCGGAATCCGTATCCATCGGGTTCCGTGTCGTACTCAATCTGTCACCTTAAGATTATCATAGTAATATTCAAACTCAGACTGGAACTAATCATAATATCAAAAACATACATGAGATGACAGTAACAGGCTAGTCATTACCCAAACATATTCAAGTTACAAATTAACAAGTACATTAATTACAATTCCCACGAAAAAGGCTAACAAAAGCCGTACAAAATAGCAAGCTAAAACAAATACTACCCAAGGTGTAACGTAACTCCGTAGTCAAGCATGACGTCTACATGACATCGCTGACACAACAAGCTTGCGAAACTCGTGGCTCAACAGCCCTCTACACACGAACTAGCTCAAAACTAGGACCTGCTATCTAGAGCACCAAAGTAGAAGAATATCAGACACGATGGTCTGGCAGGTGGTCAATATAGGCAAGAGCATAAACAAGGTTAAAGTTTAAAGGAAAGAATAACTAAAAACAATTTATTGAACTTGAAACAGATTTACAAGGTTTAAAACAATGCATGAACAAGATACTTATCAAGAAATCACGAGTACATGCACGATATACGAAACAAGACATGAATACATATAATATCATGATTAGTAAATCCACAAAGAGCCCATCCTTTCTCCATCATACATGATGACAAGAGTAAGCACGCACGCCAAACACGACAAGCACGACACGATCCCACATATATGGGGAATTTCCGGCCGCGAAACCGGAACACGAACACGAACACGCACGATGTGTCATTCAAGACATGACTAGTCTGCAGACAGTCCACATGTTTAAGGACCCCTAGGTAGTGGATCAAGCTAAAAGGGCAGTCCAAGCTCAGTGGTACTCACTTATATCATGAATGCACAAAACATGGCGATACACATTCGAGAACACGACAAAACACGAGGGAAATCATTTATCAAACACGTCACGACAAGGCTAGCAAAATAGCATAATATAAATGCTTATCAAACTTACGAAATGATTCCCTTTTTCTTATTCTTGAAACACGTCTTAAAACAAGCTTATTCTTGAAATTCAAACGAAAACACGATGATGCACGAAGCATCAAAACAAGCACTTTGATCCATGAAACAAATCTCGAAACAAACTTATACTTGAAATTCAAGGCGAGTACATGAGGATGTACGTAACATCAAAACAGAAGTTCAAACACGAAATCTATCAGGTTTAGGCTAAGACCATTCATTGACCCTTGTGGAGTTGAAACCCACATGTCGGAGTTTTGACAAGGTTTGGTGCCCCAGAAGTTATAGTACATTTTGGAATTCCAAGTGCACAAAGTCAACAAAAGGGTCTAAAACCTAGTCTAGTTTTCCTTCTCGCAAAAATCCTTCAAAACAGTACTTTTGGTAAAATTTCGGTCAGTCCTCGATTACCTGTAGGTCAACCGAGGTTTATGTGTCGGTTGACCGACAGCCGACCGACGGCTGACCGACAAGCCTCAGTCCAGATATGTAGCTCTCGGGAAAAAGGGACCGACAAGTCCTCCGTTGGCTATCGGTCGACCTGTCGGTCAACCGACAGCTGACCGATAATTTTCCTGACAAAATGTTGCTCTCTGGAATTTGAACCGACAAGTCCTCAGTTGGTGTCGGTCGACCTGTCGGTCAACCGGCAGATGACCGACACCTGACCGACAGAACTCGGGCAGTGCATTTCAGTTCAGAATTTCCACACTTCTTTCACATCTTCACTTCCACACTTTGACCACCTACACTCCCCAAGCCTACATGCTTTCCAAGGGATACATTTCTCACATTTATAAAGCATTCCATCCACAAATAAACCATTCATTCTATAAAAAGACATCAAGACATTTTCAAGTATAAAATCATAAAAACTAACAAGATCAAACATGATTCTAAGAGCTTGCAAAATCATTGCTAACAAGACAAATGAAGAAGCCAAAACTCATGACTTGAAAGAGTATAACATGACTTGCATTTTGAGATTAAGCATAGAAAACATATCTTAATGAAAGATTGAAACCATAATGAAAACATAAGACAATAAACATGAGAAATCCTATAAAGATCACTTGCCTCAATCCAATGCCAAGGAAAACTCCACAAAAACTCAACCGAAGGGAAGATCCACGAAATCTACAGAAAAGCCCCAAAATAAAACACATAAAAATCACATTTTTGGTCATCACAAACCCCCATTTCGAAAATGGGTTTGAAAACATGGACACAAGTTCTAAATGAACTAAAAGAACACCAAATGAAAGAATGGAGGAAAGTACCAACCTTGAGCTAGCTGAACAAGAAGAAGGGAGGTTGAAGATGATGAATAGGGAAAGGGTTTGGCTCCAAAACGTGTCCAGCTGAAGCTTAAGAAGAGAGGAAGAGAATGATAGCCTTGGATCTTGATTTGGGACACTCTAGCTAGATGATTTCAAGGAGGAGAAGGTCAAGAAGAAGGGTCTTCTCCTCATCTCCAATCTAGGGCAAGGACCGGTGCAGGAAAAATGGGGAAAAAGAATGGAGGAGAGAGAATATGAGGATATTTATAGTGTCTGGAAGGTGGGTCCCAATGCAGTAGAACTTGAAACTATTAAAACATGGTCTTGCGGACCCCGGATGGAAACGACGAAGAAGAACAAAACGATCGTCGAAAAATCTAGTTTTCAAAAAGTATATTTTGCCCAATTTCTGGAATTTTCGAAATGTATGGACAGATTTAGTGAAAATTGTCATTTTTGCCCTTTTTCTCGAAAAACGTGATTTCTGAGCCTCAAATCCAAATGGATAAAACATGAAAGCTGTTTGTAACAATAAAATGAGTCAAAAGGAATAAAAATTGGAATTTTTAGAAACCAAGAATAAATTCTCACAAAAACACAATTTACAAGGGTTAGGTCAAAACAAAGTCAACGGTCTTTTAAAACTCTCCAAAGTTATGAAAACTCTATTCAAACTCAAAAACAAAGTCAAATCAACTCTAATCTTGTTTAAAAAGCTAAATCATGATTAAAACAATGCTAAACCTGAAAATTGAGGGTCGGGGTCTTACATAAGAAGAGAAGAAGGGCAAAGCAGAGCTGTCCCGGAACTGGTTCTGAACAGTTCGCTCGAGCGAACTAATACTTCGCTCGAGCAAACTGCCCAGATCAGGGCTCGTCCCATTCTAGAGAGTTATTCGCTCGAGCGAACTCTCCCAGCAGCCCATCCAGAGAGTTGCTAGCTCGAGCGAACTAGTAGTTCACTCGAGCCAGCCTGAACTGGGCAGGTCCACTCGAGCGATCCCTGGTCCGCTCGAGCAAACCCTCCCAGAAAACATTCCAGAGACTCCTCCGCTCGAGCGAACTGTAATGTCCGCTCGAGCGATGGGTGCTGTTGCACAGGGGACATGTTTGGAGCTGAAGTAAAACAATTATATGATTGTGTGAGGTTTATTGGGACCCCCCGTTGTGTCGGAAGATGTATTAAAAGGATGTGTGAAGCCGGATGAGAAAGAAACCATAATCACAAGGATTTCATTGGAGTTTTGGAAACTTCCAAGTGTATAAGGAACCTGGAATGTCTTCAAATTTAAAAAGTACCAAGTTATTTTTAAGATAGACATGCGAGATCCCTATTCACCTTGAATTAGTCTTTAACCCTGATACTTGCCCGATATCTCGAAGGTTTGTTTCACCTTTTATTCCAGAAATTTCTGGTTTATGATATATCAATCCCGAAAGCATTGAAATTGTACCTGTACTGTTTTACTAATCTCGAAATGAATGCCCGACATGATATGATTTTTGTGCCTTGAGCACCCCGTTCACCCGTTTATATAATTTCGTCGATGTGTTTTATACATGCCCGATCTCTTGCATATGACCTATGAGTCGGCACCACTAAGCTTGGACGACCTTGTTGGTTTGATCCACCGACTAGGGAGTTCCCCTCCTGTCCCACCAGCTGCAGCATGGATCCCGATACCCGGTTTATTAACCGTGGTCCCGTCCCTATACCCGGTTTGCTACCGTGGTCCCGTCCCGTATTATTATTATATGTATATGTGAATTTGGTTGCACTTCCTCACTTCGGTGATTGAGGTCAACGCCCTGATAGACTCTTGTCACTTCGGTGATAGAGGATTTAGCTTTGTGTGGATGCTATCTCGTTGTGTCCCGTTCTTTGGTACCTTTACTTGTTTTACAGTACATACATGTTTTTGAATAAATGATTTATCTTTTCGTGAAAATCTTTGTGTATACAGATTCGAATGCTTTCAAAGGTAATTTCATTTATTATCATATCTTTTCACCCGCCTGCCAAACCGTCGTGTTTGACCCACTTTTGGTACTCAGGTCCCGATGTTGACTATCCCGAGGAGGAGCGTGAGGAGGTGGTCGGAGAACCGCAGCAGCTAGTAGAGTGGCACGCCGATGATGTTGTCTAAACATCCGGTTGCCTCGAGAGATACGAAACATTTTGGGGGAATGTTCAAACTATATTTTTGGTGGTTATTGTTTTGTTATATTGGCCTTTGTTGGCCTCTAATTTTGGGGATTGTAATTAAACGTTATATGTTCGAACTTTAACAGTACTTTTGGGTTACGCTATAGAACATTGTTCATTCTGATACTTGTTATTCAAATGCACTCAGTCTCATGTTATATGGAAATGATTTACATACTTGATTTGCCATACGCTTCCGCAATTATACAAATGTTCATTTTGTTGTGAAATCCTCACCGTGGACTCCTATGGGAAATCACGTGCATGGGTAATGTGTGTTCTTTATTATCCTGTGTGCGTTGGGCATTAACCATACCTTTTACTATTTATCCACTTAATGAGTCCCGATCCCGGATTAGGACCATAAACCCAGTCCGGGGTCGCGACACCCGGCAATATATTTTCACCGGCACAAGTTAAAATATTAGCGGCGAATTATTATTTTCGCCGGCAAAGGGTATGTTTTACCGGCGATAAGTTTAGTGCTGCCGGGAAAGGCTACATTTCTTGCCGGCGAAATGCCTAGATCGCCGGAAAGTTAACCAGTCTGGCGTCATGGGTTTATTAAGCTTTTGCCGGCGCTTTAATTTCGCCGGTAAAAGATCAATTTTAAAATTACCTTATTTTACAAGGAAAGTGGAAAATGAGAGACCTTTACCAATGAATTTAAAACGTCGGTAAACCCTTTAATTATTTTTTACCTCCCTCTCCCGCCACCGAAATCCATCTTTTTGCCCCTGTCCCTCTCTCGTTCTGCTATTTCTCTCTCTCTCTCTCTGTGCGCTCTCTCTCTCTCTGTCTCTCCGTTCGATCTCTCTCTTTCTCTCACTTGATCTCTCTGCGCTCTCTCTCGCTCGATCTTTCCCTCTCCTCACTCATTTCTTTCTCTCCCGCCTCCAAAAGCAATTTCCATCTCTCCCTCCAAAACCCATCTCCCCCTCCAAAACCAATCTCCATCGCCCTTTCTATCTCTCCCTCAAGAACCCATCTCCATCGCCCTTTCTATCTCTCCCTTCCTCTCCAGACCTCTCATAGGCACCCGACAACCACAGCAATCCTTTCTATATCTCCATCCAGAACCCATCTCCATCGCCCTTTCTATCTCTCCCTCCCTCTCCAAACCTCTCCCAGGCGCACGACGACCACAGCAGCAGCAAGCCCCGGACGCCCTCATCTTCCTCCTCGCGCCGCCAGACGCCTCCCCTGCACCGGTACACCCCTCCCTCTTCTTGCACTCCGTACACACCGCACACCATTCACCCTCTCCTCTCTCTTTCTTCTCTGTTCTCTCTCTCCCTCGTTCCCCATCTCTCTGGCTGCTCTCCTCCCTCCCTTCCTCTTTTCTTCTTCCTCCCGTCTCCCCTCGCCTGCGCTTGCTGCAGCGCCCACCTGCACACCCCTCCCTCTCTCCCTCGGTTCTCTCTCTCTCTCTCTCTCTCTCTGTTCCGCCTTGCGCCCACCTGTACACCACTCCCTCTCTCCCTTGGTTCTCTCTCTCTTCCTCTCTTCTCTTCTTCCTCCCCTGTTCCTCTCCTCTCCTCTGCCCTGTGCAGCCGCCTTTTCCTCCTCCTCCTCTTCTTTCTTCCTTTTCATTCTCCCTTATCTCCCTTTCCCCTTTCTCTCATTCCACTCTCTTAGCAGCCTGCTCTCTCATTTCCCTCTCCCTTGTCCACTCACTCATCTCATCTCCCATCTGATTTTCCATTCTCTCTTTCTTCCTTTCTTTATTTCCTCCTCATTCACTCTTCCTAGCAACGTGACTGAGCACCCACCCATTTCTCTCTCTCTCTCTCTCTCTCTCTCTCTGTGTGTGTTTCTTTCTCTCATTCATTCTGATTTCTTTCCTCCCCCTGTTTGCCCAGTGGACCACTGAGCACCATCACCACCACTATTCCAGTGGGCCATCGATCAAGTGGGCCCCACGATCTTCATCATCCCTAATTTCAAGCTTCACTGTTTGATAAGCTTCTTCCATTTGATTAGGTTTTGTTAATTGGGGGTTTTCCATTAATAAGTGTTAGATGAGTTTGTTAGCATGTTAGACTATGATATGTAGAGTTATTTATGTGGGTTTGTTTCTAATTCATAGGTTTTGGGCGTTTTGAGCTAAGTTGTGGATTTGAGCATTTTGGATTTCCTCACCCAAAGGCAAGTGAATATGTATTTATTTTTATGGATATGCATGTGTTTTTATGGAACTGTTTTCATTATTGCTTATCTTGCCCTCATCAACTATGCCCATCCTCTTGATAACTAGCAACACCAGAAGGTTAACCAGGTTAGTGAACAACACAAGAATTTATATAAAAACCCCCCACCAATTGTTCATCTATTTTGTTTTATGTGGATACAAGTATTTGCTTCCAAGAGGGCACCAAATTTGGAGTTCGTTGCAGACAACTTCACTGAAGCATGATCCATGCATTTAAATCCCACCACATGAACACTCTAGAATTTGCTTCATTACAAAACTAAACCAACCTGATGAGCTATAGGGTCAAGCAGAAAACTGTATCTTTGATTGAGTAGCATGCAATGTTGCTTATTTATGAACAAAGTAGATCAACAATAGAACAAACCTGTAGAGTTGTAGTGGAAGGGTCTGGTACTAATTCGTCAAATGACTTCAGAGATTAAGCAGTAGCAGAATTGTTGTTGAGAAAGGCAGATTCCTTTTTACTTGAATTTCCATTATGGTCTATAGTAACATTTCTTGTTTTCCCCTACTTTTCCACCAAGATGTTATTTTCTTTTGTTAGAGAAGATATCCGCATATATAACACATTATATAGCTAGATATTTTTGTTTAAAGTCCATAAGTGGAATATATTAGCTGCAACTTTAGAAAGATCAAAGGGAAGCCTGACTTTAGTTTTTTGGTACTACATTATCTCTGATTGCAGTACTACAATTATAAGGCAAATGCATTGGCTATAAACTTAAAGACCAAAATACACTTCAAATTAAAATTATATAGACATTCTGAATTCCATTTCATAGTTTCGTCTCTGTCTGCTAAATGTGTAAACTGTTGAAGTGATTTTTTAATTATTTTGGATTATATCAGATTATGTTGGATTGGGTATATCTACAATTTCTTGATTGTGTTAATTGTTTAGATTCTGAGAGGAGAGACGAATTTGATGTTGGATTGAATCTATTGGCTGTCTGTATTTGAGTAATTTAGCGTTTTCAGACATTCTTCTTTGCATTTCTCTTAGCTGCTGATTTCTCAATGCGCTTAGATCTGTAGCTTTGGAAAACCTCACTGCTTGAGTGGAGCTGATGAAGTAATTCTCCACATCTTAAACCCTAATTCTCTCACTAGAGAGAGAGTGTATTGATACAGTTTTGAGCTTCTTGAAACCCTAGTTCTGGATCTGTGAATCTTATTTTGGGGAAAACTCAAGTTCCTAATTTCCATATCTGGAAACCCTGATTGATTGAGCAGAAACAGTGGAAGTAGTTGCATAGATCTAAAATTCATCATCTTTGAAATCAGTGGAATTGGAAGCGCGTTTTCCTTGTAAAATTGCTTTTTGGAGTAGTTCTATATCTTGGTTCAGCTTTCACTTCATTGCTCTTTTCATTCTATATAAAATACTAATTCCTTGAGTAGAACCAATGCAGGTAGTTTAGTTTCATATCGTCTGTTGGATTTTGGATGCAAAACCTTTGTTGTCTTCTTTTTTTTTTCTAAGAAGCTTATTGTTTCTATTTGAAACCCTCGATTTTAAAATCTGGAGGGTTGAGAGAGACGAATTTGATGTTTGGAAGGGGGGTCAAAGTTCCAAAAATTTTTTTCATCCGGGTTGTTTTCATCTTGTTCTCGTATACGTTTCTAGCGTTTGGATTATTTTCCCATTTAGATCTATAAGAAACTTATCTTTTGGATGTCTGTATTTTATATTTTTTTTCTATTTGTTTGTTTGTTTGTTTTTAAAGATTGGTTTAGCTTAGACTATTTGGAATTGGGCTAGAAGGCAATTCAGTTTTAGAAATGAAACATATGAGTTATGTGCAAGACATGGCATTGCACAGATGAATAACAGAGAGGCAGGAGTAATGACTGACTGTCATCTACTAGATAATGATTATGAATGACAAAAGGCTTTACATGAAAATTCAAGGAACCACTCCAAACCATAAGTGAAATTGTTGTAGTTTTGGAGATGGTCATCCACTGTTGGTCACTATAGAAGGAGCAGACTGTGCCTGTCCATGGGCTACTGGAATAGGGGCAACACATCAGCTGAGTACAATGTCATTTGCCATTCTCCATATGATTTTTCCGTAGGCAATATGCTTAACACTCACCATGCTGGTAAAGGTCCTGTGTACTCTTTAGTTATTACACTTCTCAAAGTATTATAGGTAAATGTCAATCTCACGCACACAATGGATATATTGCATTAATCCATCTACCTAACAGACTAATATTTCTTGCATTCGTGTGGTAAAAATTTAACAACAGTGATGCTGCCAATCTTTGCAAAAAATACATAAGAATCTTACTCAAATAAGATAATACCAGCAGTCTCTGACCCCCTTTTCTTCTCCAAATCATCAAATCTTATTAAAATCCAAAAGAATTTGCGATCTTCAATGTGACTCAATTGAGCTTTTACACCTCCATACCTTTAAATGAAAGTGTCGTATGGATCTGCATCTTGAACTAAGACGCGTTTTTCAAAACCCACTCAACCAATAGATATCCAAAATCCTGTTGCATTCTTTTTTCTAGTCATTTCTAACAGGGCCCAACATATCTTTACTTTCTTCTATGGCTTGATTGATATTGGCTGCATTGGCTCCTGGCAGTTCAAGAGCTGATATGATTTATTTATTTTCTTTTCTGTTCTTTTCATTCTTTTCTTTTTTTTTTTTCCAACATCTATTAAGGCTATTGGAAAATTTTACACAGACTTGGTTCTTTTATGGATAAATTTTATAGTTCTAAATAAAGTAGGAGCTAAACATGACCTTAGTTGTTGATCAAAGATGAATATTAGTGGTAGGAATGTTATAAGCTAGAAGGCAAGAAATTTCCCTCTCTTGAACTATGCTCCTACTAGAAAACCATGTCTTGTTCCCATCACTAACTGGCACTACCATGACCCATTTATATTACTACTAACCTCACCAGATTTTATTCATATTTATTAAGTATACAATACTTTTGGCAGTTATGTTTATATAGATAATTTCCTATACTGTTACAGAGATATGTTTGTTGTATTAATATTACTTGCGGAGATGATTGATGAGTAATTCCACTTGACCAAGTAAGCCATAGCAGAAAGTGGTCAAGAAGTGTTGGAATATCACTTTGATCAACATCTTACTATAAATCAGCACTGGGTTGAAGACTTCTTATTCAAATATGTTGGGAAAAGGAGAACAAAATTATCTAAGATGAAGAGAAATGGAGCATTGGGACCAGATGATATACATTGATCTGTGTTAAATGTTAATACTACTTGCTACTCTTAACTCAAAACCCTCAACTTTGTGCTCTCAAAACCTTTTGTGCTTTGGTATCTCCTAGATATAGAAGTCTATTACCTGGTGGCATTAAGATCCTTCTTTTCTTTCAACTTAAACTAGCTCCTTCCCTATGAACTGATCAAGTGAACTTGTGCCCTATATATAATTTTTTTGATCTGCTAATATTCAAGCATTTGAATCAAAATCATTCTGCATAATTCTAGCTTACCATTGCTTGCTCTCTTGACTGACTGAATAGTGCATCTGGAAACATGCGCTTAGGAACTTTTTGTTACTACTGCATGATCTATGTTGTATAATTTGGATAAGATATATGTTGTTTAATTCCAATTTCGTCTCTATGGATGCATTTTTTTGTATCAATTTTTTTGTTCCAGAATTATCACAGTCAAGTACCCTCTTAATGTACTTGGCAACATCCCAAATTCATTCTTGCTTTAATGGGACTCATTAATCCGACCATTTCCTTTTAAGATCCTTTTTTTCATTTCAACTTCAGTTTATTTATTTATTTATTTTTTGCATTTATTTTATACTATCTATTGGTTGAATCTGAGTTAAACACCACTCTACATATGTAAACAGATATGGACAACAGTTGGACGTTACAGTATCATAATAGATTCAGTCAACCGTATATAGACGGGGTGAATTCTTTTTTTCTTTGGATTTTATTTTTGAAATTATAATTTATTTATTTTTTTTGAAATCTCAGTTGGACTCATCAAAGAGAAAAGATGGCCTAATGCCCGATATGAACGATAGCTGCAAACATTTCTGTGAGCTATCAAGTTCGAAGAGGAGAGGATCAAAGTTTCTCAAAGTTGAATCTTAAGAAAGAGAGACCAATTTTTTTTTAGAGAATTTGTGTAAGACCCCTACCCGAGTGACCTCGATTAGTGCTAATTAAGCCGCGTGTTAGTGCTAACGTGATTAGTGCATCTTGGTTGAGTTGGATTAGAATAGCTATTTTATAGCTTTTTGGGAGTTCTAAGTGTCTTGTGCTTAGTGGGTCCCTTTGGGGGTTCATTTTTGTTAGTCTTGAATTTACTTTGGTGATTATTCGAGATTCTTGTGATTTTGTTCATATTATGTTTTACTCGTCTCGTCGATCCCTACAACTTTCATGTTAATCTCGTACCCGTCCGGAACCCCGAAACCCGATTTCCCTAGTATTGAGGGCAAAACAGTCTTTTTACACCAAATCTGTACCTAAAAGTTGATATCCCCGAAACCCACGAAATATATACTTTTTGGAAACTAGAAATCTTGTTGATCAACTTTGTCTTCTTCATCGAATCCATTTGAGGTCCCGAAATGTATGTTTTTAGCCTGACTAGTACTTTAAGTTGTGGGACCCACTTCACCCTTAGTATATAAAGAGAACCCTTCTTCTCTTTTCTTCTTCCTTGCCCTAATCACTATTCCAAGAGAAGAATCCCAGCAGCCATGGTTTTCTCCATTCCTTTCTTGCTTTCTCCATCTCATAACTCCACCAATCCATTGCTAAGCCTAGATTGAACTCTACCATCTTCATCCTCTTCACAAGAGCTATCCATTGATGCCATTTTTGAAGAAAACCAAGCTTTCCAAGATTTCCCTTGAGCGATCTCTTGCTTTTTGAAGAACTTCCAAGTAAGGGATCCTTGTAATCTTTTGGATTTGTGTTCTCCTAGCCTTTGAAAAGCTTTGTTTTGATTATTGGAGGTTTTCCTTTTGTTTTGGTTTGGTTTTGCCATTTTAGGGTTTTGTTTTGGGGGTTTTGCTTGTAGCTTGGATCTTGACTTGGAAATTGGTTTAGAGCTTGGATTGCTTGTTAGAAGACCTAAGGCAAGTGAATGAAATGATTTATTTTTATTAATCATGTTTTATACAAATGTGTAGCTCTCATTACTTATGCTTTACTTCATGACATGTTTTTATTGAGATTTGAAATACACTCTTTAGAGTATCTTTCTAGTATATTGCTTTCTTGAAAATGGTATCTTGATGATATTAAGTTTTGACTTGTTTCATATGATAGATTTCTTTTGATTGAAATTTTAATTCATGATGGAATGGATTTCTTTTGGTTGAATGTGGATGGAAAGGAATGTTTGGGGTGCTTATATTGTTGGATTTCATGGAGTTTAATGAGGTTTTGAGACCTCTAAAGTTGGGTGAGAAGGATACTCAAATGTGTAGAAAGATTGGATGGGAGAAGGGAAGGAAAGATGTGAGAATCTGACATGAAACGGAACTGGCCGTGCAGGGTTGGTTCACTGTCGGTCAGCCGTCGGTCGACCAACACACCCCTGTCGGTCAACCGACAGCCAACCGACAGTCCGTCGGCTCCAATTCCAGAGAGCTGCATTTCCTGCAGTTTCTGATGCCTAGGTGTCGGTCAACTGACACCCAACAGACACCTCGACCGACACCCAACCGATAGCCTCTCGGTCCCAATTCCAGAGAGTGATTCCTCCCCATTTTCTGATCTCGGTTAACCGACGGTCAGCCTGTCGGTCGACCGACAGGGACAGGTCGTCTGTCGGTCAACCAGCAAGCCAATTCTGAAGGATTTATTTTAAAGAATTTATGGAACTAGATGGAAGAAGAAATCCCTTTATGACTTTCTTGTTTAGGTCTTTTAAATTTGTCAATGTGTATAAGGCCCCGGAATATTTTCAATTCTTAAAGAGTACCAAATGTATATCAAACCTAACATGCGGGACCCTAGTACATTGATTCAAATCTTGGACCTTCAGCACTTAACCCGGAGAATGTGAGAAATCCATTCATGCTTTATTTCGACTCGAATTTCACTTGTACATTTTAAATCCAGCGTTTTATGACTAGACTTACCGACCGTATTGAAATTCATGTTTTTAGTATTTTTGCTAGCTTGTACATGCCCGACCGATACAGATATGCTTTTGTGCATATGGGCACCCCGTCCCGTTATATGTATTTGTTTTGTTTTCCCGCTTGTGACCCGTGAGTCGGCACCACTAAGCTTGGATAACCTTGTCAGTCTGATCCACTGACTTGGAGATTCCCCCTCCCGTCCCGCCAGTTGCAGTTTGGATCCCGATACCCGGTTTATTAACCGTGGTCCCGTCCCGATACCTGGTTCGCTCCCGCGGTTCCCGATACCCTGTTTGCTACCGTGGTCCCGTCCCGTATTATTACTTATATATATAAATATGTAAATGTCGTTGCGCCTCCTCACTTCGGTGACTAAGGTCAACACCCGACAGACTCTTGTCACTTCGGTGATAGTTGATTTAGCTTCTTGTGGATGTCATCTTGCTTGTTTCCCGATTTCCTTGGTTACCTTACATGTTTTATTACTGCACTCATGTTTTTAGATAAATGTCTCGGTTACTTCTTGAAAGTTATGGTTTAAACAGGTTTAAATGTTTTCCAAGGTAAATGCTTTTATTGTCAAATGTTTATACCTTTTCTTTCACTTGCTAGACCGTCGTGTCTGATCCATTTCTTTGGTACTCAGGCCCCGTTGCTGGCTTTCCCGAGGAGGAGCCAGAAGAGCCGGTCGGAGAACTGCAACAGCTAGTAGAGTGGCGTGCCGACGATGTTAACTAAACATCCGGTTGCTGAGATTCGAAACTTTTTGAGGGTGTCTTTTATTGATACTTTTGGTGGACATTGTTTTGTTATATATTGGCCTTTGTTGGCCTCTAATTTTGGGAAATGTAACTAAGAGATATTTGCTTAAACTTTAACAGCACTTTTGGGTTATGCTTTAGGACATTGCTCATTCTGATATTTGTTACTTAAATGCAATCAGTCTTATGTTTTATGGAAATAATTTACATGTGATTTACTACACGCTTCTGCACTTAAATAGAAATATTCATGATGGTGTATAATCCTCACTGCGGACACCTGTGGGAAATCTCGTGCACGGGTAATGTGTATTCTTTATTAACCCGTGTACGTTGTGGCACTAAACATACTCTTATCACCATTGTTATTATCTTAACGAGTCCCGATCCCGGATTGGACCTTAAACCCGGTCCGGGGTCGCGACAATTTGAAATGAAGGTTTTTTTTTTTTTTGAAATCCCAATTGGACTCATCAAAGAGAAAAGATGGCCCAATCCCCGATATGAACGATAGCTGTAGACATTTCTGTGAGCTATCAAGTTCAAAGAGGAGAGGATCAAAATTTCTCAAAGTTGAATCAAAGAAAACAAATCAGATTTGTTTTTTTTTTTTTTTGAAGTGAGAAAGAACAATTGAAATCCCATCTCATGTTTGTTTTTTTTTTTTAGATGCAAAATGTAACATAGGCCACCAACTAGAAAGGAGCCAAGGGATCAAAGCATCACGTTCTCAAGTCAACGGGTCCCACCGGGTATGCCAACTTGATGGACCCATCGAAGGTTTCTGTCCTCTCCTTCCGTACCCTGGGGGCTGACTTGGGTCTCGGCGGAGGAGGGAAATCGCGGGTATCAACTTTTTTGTACGGGTATGCCAGATTTACTTTCTACTTGTAATTTGGAATGGTGATGATCCGGAGATTCACCTTCACAAGTGGAAAGGAAATCAATCCTTCTTTCTAACTTTTCAAATTGCATAGATATTAAGAAAAGAGACAAGTTTGTTTTTTGAGAATGCCGTAGGAGGCATTTTTTTAATTGTTTGCCGTGGAAGGCGATTTTTCCCGTGAAAGGCGAATTTACAAAACTCATCAAATATGAAAGACAAGAATTGTGATTTCTTTTTGTCTCTTTAAAAAATACAAACTACAATAGTAAAGGAAGAAAAGGAATCTAACTTCTCAGGAGATTGTGGGGACACGTTGAGATCGACGGTCGCAAGTCATGTATGGACTTCGCCATCGTCCTTCAAATGAGAACGGTTGATGCTTTGATTCTTCGGCTTGGCTCCTAACATCAGTTTTTTAAAGGACAAGGACCAAGAGAAGGTCCTATATCCAATGAAAAACCAAGTAAACGGGCTGAAATGCCGCGTTTAGGCCATGTTGTAGAAGGAGGGGACCTTGGGGGGGGGGGGGGGGGGGGGGGTGTGGTCCCCCAAGGGACTTTGATCACCTTGTGGTGTTTCTTGCAGCAGAGCAACAGGACTTCGTCTGGATTTCTTCGGAACACTACAAGTGTGTAAGTGCAGAATTTCAAGTCGATGTGTGTATCGATTCCTTCATATCCATTTCTTTCTTTTGAACCTCCTTTTATAGGCTTTTGGTAGCCATGGGGTGATTATGGGCATTGATGGCCATGATGAGAGAATTGACGAGGAGTTACAAGTTTTTATTCTTTGATTTTGTAACTCCTTTTTCATGGCTTGTGATTAGCCGATGAAGGGTAGTGGGCATTTAATCGCCTTTAATCTTCATGATGATGGGAGTTTCATGGGTTTAATGCCATGATTGCTTGGATTTGTAACTCCCAAATGCTTGAATCTGATTGAGCCGTCCAAAATAATGAGTTAATGACAGCATTAAGTTGTCATAAACAGGTCAATTAATGACATTAAGTGGTCGCCAGGGCATGTGAAGAGTCGCGGGCCGCGCCGCATCTTTTGAGATTCTTCTTGTGATCATCACAGGTGGATCCACACATTGTTTGATGTCGGATTGTGATGCAATTTCAGACATTGATTGATGTTGGTGGGTCGGTAACATCTGTCTTGTCGATTTCACGATCGGTCGGACAGAAAGTATACTTTCTTGGTCAGCCGGATGGCGATCTTGGAGCGATCGGTGATGTTTTCATGCTTTTGACGGCGGATCCAAGATGTCGGCGAAGATCAGTGGTTTTCAAGCATCAAAGATTGGATTTTCAGAAAATCACAGAGGCAAGAACACCCGAAACGGGAAAAGGATCGGAAAACGGGCCGTTTGGTGCGAAATCCAGCAACTCGGATTTGCAGGGTCGCCGGCGACCATGCACCCAGGGTCGCCGGCGACCATAGGGCTTTGGCCCTTTTGGTCGCCGAGCTTCGTTTTCAGCCGTTTTTCCGTCTTTTTTGTTCCTTCTTACTTCTGTATTTTCTTGACATTTTTCCTCAATTATTGACTTGATTTTCTTGGGGAAAACTTGACGAGAACCCGCACAAAACTGGAGCACAAAGTTTCCCATTTTTCGGGAAAGCCGAAGACTTTGTAGCCGATTTTCCGTCAAGAGTCGAAACTAGGTCAAACAATGTCGGAATGACTTGAAAATTGAGGTGAAGCTTCTTGAGCAGTGGATAGGACCAACCATGGGCTTTTATTTGAGTTTTGAAGCCGTTTCGAGTCCCGTCGATGCTTGACTTGATTTTGCTGCTGGGAAAATGCCGAGCTTTGATATGTGGTCAAACGATGTCCGATTGACTTGAAATTTGACGGGGAACCTATTGGAGTCATTTTGAGATAACCCATTAGCTCCGCTTTGGATGTCATGGTCCCAGGGAGCTCCGCCGCCGGTAGGCTTGATTTTCTTTCGGAGCATCGAAACCTAGTCAAACGTTGTCGGAATGACCTGAAATTCGATGTGCAGCCCTTTGGAAGCATGCTGAAGCCACTCATGTGCTTTGTTTGATGAGTGATGGCCTCAGTGGTTCCCGCCGCCGGGAGGCTTGATTTTGCTGCTTGAGCATTGATGGAGGGTCAAACATTGTCGGTTTGACTTGAAATTTGGCATGGAGCCCTTTGGAGACATTCTGGAATCATCCGTAGGTTCTGATCAAAGTTTTGGTGTCTTTGATGATGTCGCCGCCAGGAGCGCTTGTTTAGTTGTCGGAGAAGCGAAGTTGGGCCAAACGATGTCGGAATGGCCCGAAACCTCAGGTGTACCCCTCTTTTAGCTATCTTTAAGGATCACTCAGTTTTTGTCTGATTCTGACAAAATCTGATGCTTGAAATAGCTTTGCCTGTTTTGTAACAGGATGCGGCTTCACGAGGCTTCTTGATGTTGAGGAGACATAGTGACTTTTTTTTGTGTCAACACTGCTGTATTGGTTTTAAGCATGATTATGAGATTGTGAGAGACCATCTGCTCCGGCGTGGGATGATGGTATCCTACGACACCTGGTTACATCATGGGGAGGTTGTAGAAACCGATGAATCGGATGATAGTGAGGATGAATCGGATGAGGACCAGGATGGATATGATCAGTTATTAGAGGACCATGGCTGGGGGACTTACATGATGGATGATACCCTAGGGATGGATGATGTGTGAAACTTTGAAATTATGCTAGAGGCTTCCCAGCGTACCGGGCTGTAAAGATTCAGAAACCCTGTTAGCGTTTGTCATTAGGATGCTACATGTGAAGGTACAGTATAGGTGGAGCAACAAGTCGTTCGACAAGGTCTTGGAGATATTTAGGGACACCCTACCAGAAGGTAATGTGGTTCCCGGTTCCGTTTATGAGGCCAAGAAGCTACTGCGTGACTCGGGCTTGGGGTACAAACACATTGACTCCTGCAAGAATGATTGCATACTTTTTTGGAAGGAGAATGCTCACTTGGAGAATGATGGACCCGAAAGAAATCTTCCGTCCTCTCCTTCCGCACCCCGGGGGCTGACCTGGGTCTCGGCAGAGGAGGGAAAATCTCGGGCATCAACATTTTTGTACGGGTATGCCAGGTTTACTTTCTACTTGGAATTTGGAATGGTGATAATCCGGAGATTCACCTTCGCAAGTGGAAAGGAAATCAATCCTTTTTTCTAACTTTTCAAATTGCATAAATATTAAGAAAAGAGACAAGTTTTTTTAGAATGCCGTAAGAGGCGTTTTTGTTTGTTTGCCGTGAAAGGCGATTTTGCCGTGAAAGGCGTTTTTACAAAACTCATCAAATATGAAAGACAAGAATTGTGATTTCTTTTTGTCTCTTTAAGAAATACAAACTACAATAGAAAAGGAAGAAAATGGATCTAACTTCTCAGGAGATTGTGGGGACACGTTGAGATCGACGGTCGCAAGTCATGTATGGGTTTCGCCATCATCCTTCAAATGAGAACATGTGATGCTTTGATTCTTTGGCTTGGCTCCTAACCTCAGTTTTTTAAAGGACAAGGACCAAGAGAAGGTCCTATATCCAATGAAAAACCAAGTAAACGGGCTGAAAAGCCGCGTTTAGGCCATGTTGGAGAAGGAGGTGACCTTGGGGGGGTGGCCCCCCAAGGGACGTTGATCACCTTGTGATGCTTCCGGGAGCAGAGTAGCAGGACTTCGTCTCTCTCTTGGATTTTCTGATTTTTCAGAGCTTGCACTTGGGATCTCTTTTCATCATGCTTTCTTCTTGGAATGGACCTCCTTTTATAGGCTTTTGGTAGCCATGAGGTGTTTAGTGGCATTGATGGCCATGATGAAAGAATTGATGAGGAGTTACAAGTTGATTTTGTACTCCTTTTTCAAGGCTTGTGATTGGCCGATGAAGGTAGTGGGCATTTAATCACCTTTATGCTTCATGATGATGGGAGTTTCATGGGTTTAATGCCATGATTGCTTGGATTTGTAACTCCCAAATGCTTGGTTCTGATTGGGCCGTCCAAAATAATGAGTTAATGACTGCTTTAATGGGTCAATTAACGACATTAAGTGGTTGCCAAGGCATGTGAAGAGTCGCGGGCCGTGCTGCGCCTTTTGAGATTCTTCTTGCGATCATCACGGGTGGATCCACGCATTATTTGATGTCGGATTGCGATGCAATTTCAGACATTGATTGATGTTGGCGGGCCGGTGACGACTCTCTTGTCGATTTCACGATCGGTCGGACAGAAAGTGCACTTTCTTGGTCAGCCGATTGGCGATCTTGAGGCGATCGGTGATGATTTCATGCTTTTGACGGCGGATCCGAGATGTCGAAGAAGATCAGTGGTTTTGAAACACCAAACATTGGATTTTCAGAAAATCACAGAGGCCAGAACACCCGAAACGCGAAAAGAATCGGAAAACGGACGATTCGGCGCAAAATCCGGCGACCATGCACCCAGGGTCGCCGGCGACCTTGGGCCAAGGTTGCCGGCGACCATAGGGCTTCGGCCCGTTTGGTCGCCGAGCATCGTTTTCGGCCGTTTTTTCGTCTTTTTCGTTCCTTTTTTCTTCTGTATTTTTCTTGACATTTTTCCTCAATTATTGACTTGATTTTCTTGGAGAAATCTTGACGAGAACCCTCGTGAAATCGGAGCACAAAGTTTCCTATTTTTCGGGAAAGTCGAAGACTTTGTAGCCGATTTTCCGTCAAGCGTCGAAACTAGGTCAAACGATGTCGGAATGACCTGAAAATTGAGGTGAAGCTTCTTGAGCAGTGGATAGGACCGACCATGGGCTTTTATTTGAGTTTTGAAGCCGTTTGGGGTCCCATCGATGCTTCACTTGATTTTGCTGCGGGGAAAATGTCGAGCTTTGATATGTGGTCAAACGATGTCCGATTGACCTGAAATTTGACGGGGAGCCTATTGGAGTCATTTTGAGACGTTCCATGGGCTCTGTTTTGGATGTCATGGTCCCGGGTTGCTCCGCCGCCGGTAGGCTTGATTTTCTCTCGGAGTGTCGAAACCTGGTCAAACGTTGTCGGAATGACCTGAAATTTGACGTGCAGCCTTTTGGAAGCATGTTGAAGCCACTGATGTATTTTGTTTGATGAGTGATGGCTTCGGTGGTTCCCACCGCATGGAGGCTTGATTTTACTGCTCGAGCATTGATGGAGGGTCAAACGTTGTCGGTTTGACTTGAAATTTGATATGGAGCCCTTTGGAGACATTCTGGAGTCATCTGTAGGCTCTGATCAAAGTTTTGGTGTCTTCGATGATGTCGCCGCCGGGAGCGTTTGTTTAGCTGTCGGAGCAGTGGAGTTAGGCCAAACGTTGTCGGAATGGCCAGAAACCTCAGGTGTACCCCTCTTTTAGCTGTCTTGAAGGATCTCTCAGGTTCTGTCTGATTCTGAAAAGATCTGATGCTTGAAGTAGCCTTGCCTGTTTTGTAGCAGGATGCAGCTTCAGGAGGCTTCTTGATGTAGAGGAGACATAGTGACTTTTTTGGTGTCAACAAATGGCCCCTTGAGGTACAGCGACGAGTAGCTTTTTGGAGTCGATGTGCCTCAAAGAGAAACTTGGAGGAAAGATTCCAACTTGACCAAGAGTCTTGAGCTTTTTTTTTTTTTTTTTTTTTTTGAATAGCCTTCTGAGTTTCCGGGGGAAATTTTATGGTAGTGAGGGGGATCACGTACCATCTCAAGGCAAAGTTTTGAAAATGACATGGGGTTTTTGGATTTTGGGTTTTGGATTTTGGTTTTTGACCTTGTGACCTAACAAGCTGTATGTGGCAGGTTAGGGGGTCGGGGTTTGATTTTGATTTCGACCTTGTGACCCAACAAGCTGTATGTGGCAGGTTGGGGGGTCAGGTTTGGTTTGGTTTGGATTTTGATTTTTGGTTTTGGTCTTGTGACCTAACAAGCTGTATGTGGCGAGCTAGGGGACCGGAATTTGGTTTTGTGAAATGTCAATTTCAAGATTTTGGCTCAATTTGGTTCATGAGGTTGGATGGTTTGGTTTTTGGAAACTCATGAGACTTTCTTTTTTCCTTTTTTTTTGAATGGTCCCATCAACTCAAAAGAGGCATGGGACATTTTTTTTTTTTTTTTTTGCTCTTTTCTTTCTTTTTTTTTTTTGCTCTTGGTAAGAGGAATATTTTGACTAAAAGCCACTTTTAGTGCCTAGGTGGTCAAACCTGGCTTATATGGGCTAACCCATGGGACCTTAGGCTTTGGAGATGGCCTAGATCTCATATCATGTCATATTTGTAAAGAATATCCAAAAATATCTCTTTTGTGTAGAGAATATCTAAAAATATCTTTACTTGGAGAGAATTTCTCAAGTTTTCTTTTTGTGGAAAGATTCTCTCAAAATATCTTTCTCTTTGGGAAAGTAGCTAAATTTTAGCACTTACCTCCTTTCTTTCTCTTTGTTTCCTCTTTTGGCTTGCTCTCTTCTATAAAAGCAAAGAGGGTTGGTGCTTTTGCTCCATTACTTTCTTTTTGCAAGAAATCTTCAAGAGTGCTCCCCAAGGCAAGAAGTGCTTTCTCTTCTTCAAGGATCTCCAAGCTTTTCTTCTTCTTCTCCATCAATGGCTTCAAGTAAGTTTTCTTCCTCGTCAAGAATCTCCATTGTAGAAGTAGTTTCTTCATCATTTTTTTTTCTTTTTCTTTTCTTTTCTTTCTTCTTCTCTTTTTTTTTTCTTTGCTTTTCTTTTCATGCACGTTTTTCTTTTTTTTTTTCGTGCTTCTCTTTTTTCTTTCTTTCTTTTTTTCTCTGTTTTTTTTTCTTTTCACGGTTTTCTCTTCTTTTTTTCGTGAACTCTTTTTTCTTTCTTTCTGTTTTTTTTTTCACGCTGATTCTGTTTTTTTTTTCAGCGTTTTTCTCTTCTTTTCTTTCTTTTTTTTTTTTGCTGTTGTTTTTTTTTTCTGGCTGTACGGACAGGTCCGTATGGACCTGACCGTATTGCCACGTGGCAGTGGGCCACGGCCTGTGGGCCAAAATTTTTTTTTCTCTTTCTTTTTTTTTTTGCTGAGATTTTTTTTCTCTTTCTCTTTCTTTTTCCTTGTTTGCTCACTATGATAATGAGGCTATGCAATTTCAATATGTATGCATTTTTTTGTTTGATGCATCAAGATAGAAGGCTAGAGTCTCTAGGTCAAGCCAACATGATTTTTGACTTGGACAAAGTTTGATTGGTTTTGACCAAATTGGGTTGGAATTCGTCAAAGTTTGGTCAAGGTTTTCCTAGCATTTAATGCATGATGATATATTTTTAATGCATGAGTTTTGGTAAATAGATTTGGAAGTATGATGATGCATACCTGAAAATCTTTTGCAAGTGTGAAGTATGATGATGCATACCTGAAAATCTTTTGCAAGTGTTGGGATTTTGAGCTCGCAGCGATGTTGAGCTCTTTCTCGGTCTTGCTGGATTTTGAGGAAGTTTTGCAATTTTTGGATTCTGAAGCTCGCAGCAATGTTGAGCTCTTTTCCAGATTTTGCGGAAGTTTAATGAGATTGGCTCGTTCTCGCAGTGACGTTGAGTTCAAGCCTTCTTTGAGAATTCTCCACTGACTATGAGCTTGCAGCGATGTTGAGCTCATTTTCAGGCTTCCTGTCTTTTTCAGAGTATGTTCCTTTTCGTTGGAATTGCCCCGGAACCATGTTAAAATTTTGCTAGAATTTTTGTAGCAGAATTTTGTCATTTTGATGTTGATTGATCTTTTCTCTTCCATCTTTTGCAGGTAGTTCTTCTAGAACGAACAAAGGTAAATGTCCTGTTACTGACGCACCTCGTCGATCTGCTAGATCTTCCAATGCGGTTGTTCAGCAGGCTTGGGAGAAAGAGGGGACTCTTATTCGCCAGGTTGAGGAAGCCGAAGGTAATGTCCAGAGGAAGACTCAAGAGCATGAGCAGTGGCAGGTCCTCTGGGAAGAACTTCCTCGTGCTGCAGATGGGTTACGGCATTCGGCCGCGTTTTATGGGGACATTTTGAAGGAGCGTGGCCTAAAAACTTTGGAAGTTAAGGCCAAGGGTCTGCTTGAGGAGTTGAACCTTTGGTTGAAGACCATGTAAGATTGAGCTCCTGAGTTGTAACAAACTCTTTTTCCTTTTTCTTTTTTTTTTTGGGTACCTCCATGTATAAACAATCATTTTTTTTTGATGAAAACAATTTTGAGCAAAAGTTTGATGGGAATGTTTGTTTAAGGATTTGATCAAAAGGTTGTCATTTTGTGAAAATCTTTTGTCAAAGGGTTGTTTTGGGCATGAAAGCCAATTTTGTGGCGGAAAGCCTTGTTTTTGATGGTTTGAAAACCAAAATTTGGATGGCGAGAAAGCCTAATTTTGTGGCGTAAGAGCCAAAATTTTTTTTGCGGCATGGGAGCCAAAATTTTTGGATGGCGTGAAAGCCTAATTTTGTAGCGTAAGAGCCAAAATTTGTTTTGCGGCATGGGAGCCAAAATTTTGGATGGCGTGAAACCTAATTTTGGGCGTAAGAGCCAAAATTTGTTTGTGGCATGAGAGCCAAATTTTTTTTTTTGGATGGCGTGAAAGCCGAATTTTGGAATGGCATAGAAGCTGAATTTTGTTTTGTTTGTGTTGGCATTTATAGCCGAATTTTGGCATTTATAGCCAGATTTTGGCGTTTATAGCCGATTTTTTTTGTTTTGTTTTGGCATTTATAACCGAATTTTGGGATGGCATGAGAGCCAAAAATTTTGTTTGTGGCATGAGAGCCGATTTTGAGATGGCATGAAAGCCGATTTTGGCGTTTATAGCCGAAGAATTTTGTTTTTGGCATTTATAGCCGAATTTTGGCATTTATAGCCGGATTTTGGCATTTATAGCCGGATTTGACGTTTATAGCCAGATTTTGGCGTTTATAACCAGATTTTGGCTTTTATAGCTGAGTTTTTTGAAAACCAAGTTTTGTTTTATTGGCATGAAAGCCGATTTTGGCGTTTATAGCCGAAAATTTTTTATTTTGGCATTTATAGTCGAATTTCGGCGTTTATAGCCGGATTTTGGCATTTATAGCCGAGTCTTGGTTTTCAAAATGCAGGTATCGACTAAATGTCGCCTCCCCGCTGAATGGTCTTGCAAGTATCGATGGAATGTCGCTTCCTTGCTCATTCGGTTTTGCGAGTATTGATGGAATGTCACTTCCTCGTGGGCTGGGTTTTGCGAGTATCGATTGAATGTCGCTTCCTCGCGAATTTGGGTGCAAATATCGACTAAGCGTCGCTTCCCTGCTTTTCCCAAAACTTTTGGTTTTGCGGGTACTGACTTGATGTCGTTTCTCCGTGATTTTTGAAATTTGAGGTTTTCTCGAACCATTTGAAATTTGGGCTGTGGATAGCAACTGGTATGTTGCATCTCCACGATTTTTGAAATTTGGGTTGTGGATATCGACTGGTTTGTTGCTTCTCCACGATTTTTGAAATTTGCAAGTATCGAATGGGGTTCGCTTCCTTGTGATTTTGGGTTTTTGGAAGTATCGAATGGGGTTCGTATCCTTCCGGTTTTTTTTTTTGGGTTTTGCGAGTATTGACTGAATGTCGCTTCCCCGCGGTTTTTTTAAAAACCAAAGTTTTGTTTAAAGACGCGAAGGTCATAAATTTTGACTTAAAACCATTTTGGTTGTAAAAGCCGAGGCAGTCTAGAGTGAAAATTCCTAAGTCCCGATTTTTGTTTCAAACCATGAATTTTGGGTTCAAGGATCGAAAATTTTAGTCAAGTATGGGAAGAGGCTCCTAAACTTGGATTTTTGGATTTGATGATTTTTTTTTTGTGAACAATGAAACAATGAAAGTAAGCATTGTTTTGAGAGATTGTTTTTTTTTTTTTTGGAAATTTCAACATAAAGATGAAAATTTCAAAAGGGGTGGGTTTGACGAGAAAGTACCTTGGAAATACGCTTTAGCCGTGTATATATTGCTCTGACCCGTTTGAGGAAGTCTTCAAGGGTAGTACCGCTTCAAGAACTTGCCGTTGATGGGTAGCATACATCTGTCTCCTTCCATGTTTAGAAGAGCGTATGCACCGTTGGAGAAGACTTTGTCGATGACGAAGGGTCCCTCCCATTTTGGTTCGAATTTGCCTTTGGATTTGTGGGCAAAGACTATGGCTCTTTTTACTGCAAGAACCAAGTCACCCTTTTTGTAGGCGCGTTGCCTGACCTTTTTGTCGAAAGATCCTGCCATGCGTGCTTGGTAGAATTCAATGCTTTGTAAAGCTTCGAGTCGTCTTTCATCGAGATTATCCAGCTCTTGGAGTCTCAATTTGACATTATTTTCTTGCGTCATGTCATTTTGCAAAGATACCCTTAAGGAAGGAATTTGTACTTCCAAAGGGACAACATCTTCGCATCCATAGACCAAAAAGAATGGTGTGCTATGGGTTGGTCCTCGAATGGTGGTTTGATAGGCCCACAACGCTTCTAGTAGTTTGTCGCCCCAGTCTCTTTTGTGACTAAAGACCATTTTCTTGAAAATTTTGCAGAGTGTCTTGTTGAAGGCTTCTGCTAGTCCATTCGCTGCTGGATTATATGGAGTCGAAGGACAACTTTGGATTTTGTACTTGTCGCAGAACCTATAGAATCTGTGATCCCGGAATTGTGGTCCGTTATCATGGACGAATCTTTTAGGTATGCCGAAGCGACAAATAATGTTGGTGCGCAAGAACTGAAGGACTGATGAAGTCTTCATTTCGCTGAGCGCAAATGCTTCTGACCACTTGGAGAAATAATCCGTAGCGGCGAAGATGAAGCGATGACCTTTGCTTGATGGGGGAGAAATAGGACCTATGATGTCCATACCCCAGGCTTCGAAAGGCCATGAGATTGCTGTTGGATGTAGCCATTCTGGAGGCATGTGGACATAATCTCCATGAATCTGGCATTTTTGGCAGCGCTTGGAAAATTGTATTGCATCAGCTACCATGGTAGGCTAATAATAACCTAGCCTTTTTATCTGGTTGTAGAGCTTAGGGCCAGCCTGATGGGCACCACAAAGACCAGCATGTACTTCTTCGAGAGTTTCCTCAGCCTCTTGTTGTGATAAGCAGCGTAGGAGTACTCCGTTGAAGGATTTTCTGTAAAGTTCTTTTGAAGGTATATCCAAATGAAAGTTTGGGGCTCGTCTTTAAATGCTTACCCGCTCTTTTGGATCTTCAGGTAGTATTCCGAACATGATATAATCAATGAACTGATCTCTCCAGTCGCCAATCGGAGGTTTGAGGATGGACATCCGACTTCCAACCACTTGGTGGCATTCAGCAACTGCTTGGTGTGTGTTGAGAGGAGGGAGAATCCTTCTTTGACACACTGTGACTTGCATGTTTTCCCCTTCTTTGATTGCCATGGATGCAGCAAGTCCAGCCAGGGCATCTGCACGGATGTTTTCACCTCTGAGGATGTGGGTGATATGACAGATGTTGAATTTTTGTTGAAGCGACTGCGCCTTATTGTAGTAAGGTAGCAAATCAGGCTTCCTGACTTCATATTTTTTATTCATCTGGTTGACGACCAGTTGAGAGTCTCCAAAAGCTTCCAGCATGGTGATGCCGGTTTCGAGGGCGAGTTCCAATCCAACAATCAGGGCTTGGTACTCAGCTGCATTGTTTGAACATGGTTCCAGTAGCGAGAAGGCGTGCGGAATCATGTATTTGTCGGGGCTGACAAAGAGGATGCCGATTCCCGATATTTGCTTTCCTTTTTCATTTGTCCTGGTTGCACCGTCAAAGTACATGTCCCAGGTTGCGTTTGACAAGAAAGTTTCCACATTGTAGACAAACTCGTCTGGGTGATCATCCCTGAGAGGAGAATCTTTAGGCAATGGATGCTCTGCGAGGAAGTCTGCTAGAGCTTGGCCTTTGATTGCTTTTTGTGGTACATACCTAATATCAAATTGTGATAGAAGAATGGACCATTTTGCCAGTCGGGCATTGAGAGAACCTGCTTTTGTGACAAGGACCTTTAGGAGGTTAATCCTCGAAATCAGGTAGACTGTGTTCGACAGCAGATAGTGACGCAGCTTTTGTACAGCGAACATTACTGCAAGGCATTCTTTTTCGACTGGGGAGTAGCGATGCTCTGCACCTACCATCATGCGGCTAAGGTAATATAGAGCAGCTTCTTTTCCGTCGTCGTTTTCTTGTGCGAGCAGAGCACCCAAAGAGTGGTCGAGAGCTCTTGTGTACAAGATAAATGGTTTTCCAGTTGTGGGGGCAACCAGCACTGGAGGTTTGATGAGGTATGCTTTGATGTCTTGAAATGCATTTTCACATTCAGCATCCCAGACAAAGTCCACGCCTTTCTTCATCAGGCGAGAGAATGGACGGCATTTCCCTGATAGATTGGAGATGAACCGTCGGATGTAGGCCAGCCTTCCTTGAAGCCCTTTTAATTCTCATAGGGTTCTGGGAGATGGCCTTTCCAGGATAGCCTTGACTTTGGTGTGGTCAAGTTCTATTCCAGCTTTCCGTACTATGAATTCGAGAAACTTACCCGATGAGACACCGAAGAAGCACTTTAGTGGATTCATCCGCAATTTGTGTTTGCGAAGTCGGAGGAAGACTTCTCGAAGATCATTGAGATGGTCTTCTTTTCTTCTGATTTTTATGGCGAGGTCGTCAACATAGCATTCGACCGTCTTGTGCTGCATATCTTGGAATATTTTCATCATAGCCCTCTGATATGTTGCACCTGCATTTTTCAGACCAAACGGCATAACAGTGTAGCAATACACGCCGAATGGTGTCCGAAATGATGTATGCCTTTCATCTTCAGGATGCATCTTTATCTGGTTGTAGCCAAAGAATCCATCCATGAATGTCATTCGCTCGAACCCATAGGTGTTGTCAATCATCACCTCTGGTATGGGGAGCGGGAATTCATCTTTAGGACATGCATTTTCAGGTCTCTATAGTCAATACAGACCCTTATCTGCCCATTTTTCTTTGTCACGGGGACGATGTTGGCCAACCATTCAGGATGCTGTTCCTCGCGGATGAAGCCAACGTTTTTGATTTTCTGAACTTCTTGTTTGATTTTGTCCATCACGTCGGGACGGAATCTTCTTTGGCCTTGTTTGATAGGCTTGATTTCTTTTTGCAAGTTGAGCTTGTGGACTGTTACTTTGGGATCCAAACCAGGCATTTCGGCATAAGACCATGCAAAGCAATCAACGAACTCACGAAGAAAAGAGATATACTCGGGTAACTCATCATCCTTTATATTCTTGCTTATGAATACAGGACATGGGTTATCAGATGTTCCCAAGTCTATCTTTTGGACAGGATCTTCTGTCGGAAGGTTTGAAGGTGGTTCCTCCACAATGTTTTCGGAGGCTTCCAACTCAACAAGACCTTCTGGAGTGCCAGAGACATTTTCAGACTGAGGCTCTGTTTCTGTCCATGGATCTTCTTGATCAGTGTCCCTCTCAAGGCTTGCAATGAGATGGTCCCAATCATTTGCTGGAACTGGGTTGAAGTAGGGTACTTCTTTTGGAAGATCGTTCTCAGGATCAAGAGGTTGATCCTTTGCTGAGGACGTCTCTGTAACAGCATTGGCGTCTTCAGTGATTGTGTTGCATGGAGCAATTTCCGGGAACAAGTCCTGAACAGCAGCCGGCAACTTTTCTTTATTAGCCCAGACATCGCCCGTGAGATAGGGTATCTGGGACCAATTGACTGAGTTTTCATTGAAGAGGATTTCATTGGCAGAAGTTTCTTCAAGATGATCAATCGGAAGAGGCTTGAGTTCTGATGTCACAGCTTCAGGAGCCGAAGGTCGAGAGGATGTTATCTCAGTGGAAGTCACCTAAGAGGATGTAGCTCCGAAAGATACGCTACCGGTTAGGGAGTACGTGTCTTCGGAAGCTTCAGAGGAACTGTCGTCCTGAGCTATTGCATTGCAGGTTATCCTGACAGGAGATGCCCCAAGTGTAGACTGTTGGGAATCAGATTCATCCTCGGATGTGAGAGGATCATCGATCCAACAGTTTTCTCCATTTTCAGGAGTTAAGGGAGAAAGCTCCCGCTGATTTTCAGGGACTTCTGGTTCTGGGTCATGACAAAGATTGATGCGATCCTGCTCCTGCTCTATGGCAAGATGTTGCAAGATTCTTGCATATTCTTCGAGATCAGGCATGGGAGCCAAATCTTCTTCGTCATTTGCTCCTTGTGGTTCACCAATGTTGGGTTCCACCGGAGCAATGTTTGGTGCTGGATCGACAGCGTTTTCTTGAACAGGGTCCTGGTCTTCTTCGTCATCAGACCAAGATCCTTGTGGCTGCAATGGGTTATACCAGATTACTGGCATAAGATGAGACTCGGGAATCCATTCCTCGTCGGAGAGGTATTCTCCTGTTTCAAAGGATTCTTCCCACTCATCTATATCACTGGGAGTATCACTGGACTCGTATCCATTCATGGAGAATCCAACTACCGAGTTGCAAGAGTATGATGCCCCCTGCACATTTAGATTTTTGTATAGAGGTGGCATGAAATCATCAAGAGTGATTTTTCTTACCGCCTTGGAGGTTTTGAGAAAAGATTCTTTCGTCGTCCCTAGTGAAGCAGTGGAAGAAGTTTCTGCTCTTTCAAGGACTTCTTGTTTTGGTTGAGACTTCTGCTGCTGTTTGAGCTTGCGGAGCTGTCTCTTGGCTTGCCTTCGCTGCTGAGCGGTCGGCTTTATTTTGACAATCTCCCAATTTTTATCATCTAGGAGATCGGGATGCACCCATATAGGTTGTCCATCTGGTGTTGGATAGGGAACCAATTCTTGGGACGCTTGAGCCATTTTTATCACCTTGAATGAAGTAGTGATCTTCTCCTTCGGTGACTTTGAAGTTTGCCGACATGACACCATGTTGACAGAGGCGGGGCCATAGTTTTTATCAAAGGTTATGACTCCGTTTTTCCACATCTCATTGATCTTCTCTCTCACAACGAAGCATTGATTGAGAGGATGTGAGATCATCTGATGGTATGGACAGTATCGGGGATCATTGGTTTTACCATCATCTCCCGGTCTTTTGGTTTCTGGCAAAATGAGTTTGCCATTTGCTAGGAGAGCCTCAAAGATTTCTTCAACATCTTCATCGAACGGATATTTCTTTTCTACACGTTCTTTGAAGGCATCAGAGAGTTCAGGCCTTTTACCTGCAGTTTTGTTTTCAGGTTTCTTTGGCTGCTGAGGAGCTGACTTAGTCTGCACATTGAGAGCCTCCTTTTTCTTTGGTTTTGAGGTTGTAATAGCAGGCGGCTCTTTCTTTGATGATTTCTGACTGTTGAGGTCTTTGATCACCATTTCAGCTTCCATGGAGGCTTCGAGGAGTTCCCCCAGGTTCTTTGATTTATTGCCGATAATCATGGAGCGGATTTTTGCTCTCATATTGTTACGGCAGATGTCGACCAGCGACGCTTGTGGCAGTACATCTGAGCATTTGTACGCCATTGACTTTCATTTGTGAATGAAGTCGTATGTTGACTCATTCTCTCCCTGTTTTAGGCTACAGAGTTGAGCCATAGTAACAGGATGATCCTCACCTTGGAAGTGGGTCAGGAAGCGTGTCTCCAGGATAGCCCAGTTCTGGATGGAGTTCTCCGGCAGAGTGGAGTACCAATCAAAGGCTGTACCTTTTAGGGTACTTGCGAAGAGGCGAATTTTGAGGGCATTTTGATCCGCAATAGCTCCTGTCAGGATCTTGAAGTGGATGACATGCTGTCTGGCTGAACCTTTCCCAGTATATGTCTGGAGAGTAGGTTGTTTGAATTTTGCAGGGAACGGAACCGAGTCCATCCATAGAGGGTAGGGTGGCTTGATCCCATGTTCCTTCAATGTATCCTCTTCTTTTGCTTTTGCAAGGATATCGTCCACGTCTTTTCTGGTAAGGGCGCGAGACTTATTGTTTTCTGCATTGCCCTCGTCATCTTCATGATTTGGAGGGGTTTCATTGTTAGGTGGTGGACGCTGTAGAGTGAGAATCAAATTTTCCATCAGAGTCTCAATTCTCTATTATCCTTGCTCCAACTGCTGGATGCATGCAGTTACGTCATCATGCGGTGGAGGCTGCTCAGAACTTGTAGCCAAGACGTTCATCCCTCGGGATTCGAACGAAGAAATCGTCCTGGTGACTGAGCTGGGGCTCATTCTTCTGGATGAAGAATCTGAGGAGTGGTTACTCCGATGTCCTTGGCTTGGAGGAGTGGAAGATTCCTCCAGTTGTGTTCGTGTCCGAGAGACGTTGCGAGTCACTGGACGTCTAACACTGATTTTGGTTGCTGACTTCTGGCGTTTTCTGGTTTTGCCAACCATATGAACAGCAACGAATTGGTCGGGTCTTTCTTTTTCGACCCATTTCTTTGTGACGTGGAGAGTAGAATGCTGGGTTCTTTGTTTCTCGAGTCTCTTTTGTCGATATGCGGTGCGGCGACGCATACGACGAGCAATTTGAGCTTCAGTCAGCTCTGGCTGGGCTCTGGCGATGAAGGATGTAGTCCCTTGTGCGCAGCAGCCGAGTTTGTCTTCTTTGAAGCTTGGCAAGGACAGAATCTGGATGCGGTCCTTTGTCTGTCGCAATGAAAACTTGAATTTTGCGAGCTCGGCCCCTGTTGAGATGAAGGGTCGACTCGCGGGAGTGCAGGCTTCAGCATGTTTTTGCATAGGCCTAACGATGCAGGATTTGATTTTGGGCTTGTAGGAGCAAGCCGGCTCATGATGATTTTGTTTATTTTTTGGGTGGAGGGTAGGTTACTCCTCTTTCATGTAAGAGAGAGGGTAGAACTGATTCTCCTTGAGAGGGGCCAGGTATGCTGGCTTTGCAGATGTTTGGGATCTCCGTTGCTTTGGCGAAGATCTCGGGGACCAAGTTTTGGTGTAAACCTGGTTTCTTGTGGGTTGAGGCTTCGTGGGAACGCCACGGGCTTCAGGCTTCTTGGTGTTCGCCCTTGGTGCCATTTTAGTGACACGTTGCAGGGCAGTTTTCTGCTTCTTGGCAGGTACAGTGTCTTCTGTGGGAAGTGGGAATGGTCCCAGCGATCCGAAGACGATGGTCCGGGGAGTTGAAGTTGACCCGGTGTTTGGAGAGTTGTCGAGGGAGATGACGCTTCAGCAACTGGCAGGGCGCTTATGCTTGTTTTGTTTGTCTTGCAGCATAAGCTGGTACTTGTTCTCATCGAAAGTGATGGTCAATGAAGCTGCCATTGTTAGTTTTGGAAAACTTCTGAAACAAGACCAAATCTATTAGTAATCACAAGAATATGGTGATCGTAAATGGAGAACAACTATGGTTTTGTCTTTTTAAATCACTTGAGGGGACATGGCCCAACCCAAGGACGATGAAGAAGGCAAAAAGCCATAGAGGATACAATTGTTCTAAAATGCAAGTATGGTAGGCTCAGAGTGAGCGTTCCAGTGACTGCTAGAAGCAATTGTAGACCTTAATTCAAATTACCGAGAAGCAAGGCTCACTCGAGGTAAAATGATATAAGGTTGGAGATACAAATGTGTCGGTCGCGAATACAGTAGACCCGAAAGGGCGTACTAGCATCGCTAGGCACAAATGTTGCAAATCGCATCCTTGGGAAGGACACGAGATGGGATTTTTTTGAAAGGTCAAATTTGGATTCATAAAGGAGAGCAAATGGTATTCCAATCCGAACAAAGGCTCAACATTTCTGCGAGCGCTAAATTCAGAAGGGAAGGAACCATAATTTCTCGGATGTGAATCCAGATGTGACGGAAGTTTTCTTTGAAAGGGCAAGATTGAATTCATCGAAGAGAGCAAATGGTGTTCCATTCCGAACAAGGCTCAACATTTTTGCGAGCGCTAAATCCGAAAGGGAAAGAACCAAGATTTCTCAACTCTGAATTCAAAAGTGACAAAAGTTTTTTTTGAAAGGTCAAGATTGAATTCATCGAAGAGAGCAAATGATGTTCCATTCCGAATAAGGCTCAACATTTCTGCGAGCACTAAATCCGAAAGGGAAAGAACCAAGATTTCTCAACTCTGAATTCAAAGTGACAAAAGTTTTTTTTTTTTGAAAGGTCAAGATTGAATTCATCAAAGAGAGCAAATGGTGTTCCGTTTCGAACAAAGGGTCAACATTTCTGCGAGCGCTAAACCTGAAAGGGAGGGAACCGAGATTTCTCAACTCTGAACTCAAAAGTGACGGAAATGTTGGGTCTTTCTTTTTTTTTAAAAAAAAAGATTTTTCTTTTTAGAGAATTTTTTTTTTGAAAGGTGCACATAGATTTCCAATTCGATCTTATGAAACCTTAGTAGATAGATCAGCCCCCAGGTAAGGGTAGGATTACTTAATGAACCCGTTTGGAAGACCCTTGCCTCGAACAGTCTAGCTGTCTCCACACTCTGGACAAGGCTTTTCTAACATCCACTTTGGTCAAAGAACGCAACTGGTGGAACCTTAGTGTTTTTTTTATTTTTTTTGAAATCTTTTTTTTTGAAAGGGTTTTTATAAACTCATCAAAGAGAGCGAATGATGTTCCAATCCGAACAAAGGCTTAACATTTCTGCGAGCGCTAAATCCGAAAAGGAAGGAACCAAGGTTTCTCAATTTTGAATGCAAAAGAGAGAAAACTAAATTTTTTTGAAATTATATTTTTTTTTTTGAAATCCCAGTTGGACTCATCAAAGAGAAAAGATGGCCCAATCCCCGATATGAACGATAGCTGCGAACATTTCTGTGAGCTATCAAGTTCAAAGAGGAGAGGATCAAAATTTCTCAAAGTTGAATCTTGAGAAAGAGAGATCATTTTTTTTTTTTTGAAAGCGTTCGAAATGAAGGTGTTTTTTTTTTGAAATCCCAATTGAACTCATCAAAGAGAAAAGATGGCCCAATCTCTGATATGAATGATAGCTGCGAACATTTCTGTGAGCTATCAAGTTCGAAGAGGGAAGGATCAAAGTTTCTCAAAATTGAGCTTTTAAGAAAAAGAGATCAGATTTTTTTTTTTTTTTTTTGAAGTGAGAAAGACCAATTGCAATCCCATCTCATATTTTTTTTTTAGATGCAAAATGCAACATAGGCCACCAACTAGAAAGGAGCCAAGTGATCAAAGCACCACATTCTCAAGTCAACGAGTCCCACCGGGTATGCCAACTTAATGGACCCGAAAGAAATCTTCCGTCCTCTCCTTCCGCACCCCGGGGGCTGACCTGGGTCTCGGCGGAGGAGGGAAAATCTCGGGCATCAACATTTTTGTACGGGTATGCCAGATTTACTTTCTACTTGGAATTTGGAATGGTGATAATCCGGAGATTCACCTTCGCAAGTGGAAAGGAAATCAATCCTTTTTTCTAACTTTTCAAATTGCATAAATATTAAGAAAAGAGACAAGTTTTTTTAGAATGCCGTAAGAGGTGTTTTTGTTTGTTTGCCGTGAAAGGCGATTTTGCCGTGAAAGGCGTTTTTACAAAACTCATCAAATATGAAAGACAAGAATTGTAATTTCTTTTTGTCTCTTTAAGAAATACAAACTACAATAGAAAAGGAAAAAAAGGGATCTAACTTCTCAGGAGATTGTGGGGACACGTTGAGATCGACGGTCGCAAGTCATGCATGGGCTTCGCCATCGTCCTTCAAATGAGAACATGTGATGTTTTGATTCTTTGGCTTGGCTCCTAACCTCAGTTTTTTAAAAGACAAGGACCAAGAGAAGGTCCTATATCCAATGAAAAACCAAGTAAACGGGCTGAAAAGCCGCGTTTAGGCCATGTTGGAGAAGGAGGTGACCTTGCGGGGTGGCCCCCCAAGGGACGTTGATCACCTTGTGGTGCTTCCGGGAGCTGAGTAGCAGGACTTCGTCTCTCTCTTAGATTTTCTGATTTTTAAGAGCTTGCACTTGGGATCTCTTTTCATCATGCTTTCTTCTTGGAATGGACCTCCTTTTATAGGCTTTTGGTAGCCATGAGGTGTTTATTGGCATTGATGGCCATGATGAAAGAATTGATGAGGAGTTACAAGTTGATTTTGTAACTCCTTTTTCAAGGCTTGTGATTGGCCGATGAAGGTAGTGGGCATTAAATCACCTTTATGCTTCATGATGATGGGAGTTTCATGGGTTTAATGCCATGATTGCTTGGATTTGTAACTCCCAAATGCTTGGTTCTGATTGGGCCGTCCAAAATAATGAGTTAATGACTGCTTTAATGGGTCAATTAACGACATTAAGTGGTTGCCACGGCATGTGAAGAGTCGCAGGCCGTGCTGCGCCTTTTGAGATTCTTCTTGCGATCATCACGGGTGGATCCACGCATTATTTGATGTCGGATTGCGATGCAATTTCAGACATTGATTGATGTTGGCGGGCTGGTGACGTCTATCTTGTCGATTTCACGATCGGTCGGACAGAAAGTACACTTTCTTGGTCAGCCGGTTGGCGATCTTGAGGCGATCGGTGATGATTTCATGCTTTTGACGGCGGATCCGAGATGTCGACGAAGATCAGTGGTTTTGAAGCACCAAACATTGGATTTTCAGAAAATCACAGAGGCCAGAACACCCGAAACGCGAAAAGAATCGGAAAACGGACGATTCGGCGCAAAATCCGGCGACCATGCACCCAGGGTCGCCTGGCGACCTTGGGCCAGGGTCGCCGGCGACCTTGGGCCAAGGTCGCCGGCGACCATAGGGCTTCGGCCCGTTTGGTCGCCGAGCGTCGTTTTCGGCCGTTTTTTCGTCTTTTTCGTTCCTTTTTTCTTCTGTATTTTTCTTGACATTTTTCCTCAATTATTGACTTAATTTTCTTGGAGAAATCTTGATGAGAACCCTCGCGAAATCGGAGCACAAAGTTTCCTATTTTTCGGGAAAGTCGAAGACTTTGTAGCCGATTTTCCGTCAAGCGTCGAAACTAGGTCAAACGATGTCGGAATGACCTGAAAATTGAGGTGAAGCTTCTTGAGCAGTGGATAGGACCAACCATGGCCTTTTATTTGAGTTTTGAAGCCGTTTGGGGTCCCATCGATGCTTCACTTGATTTTGCTGCGGGGAAAATGTCGAGCTTTGATATGTGGTCAAACGATGTATGATTGACCTGAAATTTGACGGGGAGCCTATTGGAGTCATTTTGAGACGTTCCATGGGCTCTGTTTTGGGTGTTATGGTCCCGGGTTGCTCCGCCGCCGGTAGGCTTGATTTTCTCTCGGAGCGTCGAAACCTGGTCAAACGTTGTCGGAATGACATGAAATTTGACGTGCAGCCTTTTGGAAGCATGTTGAAGCCACTGATGTATTTTGTTTGATGAGTGATGGCTTCGGTGGTTCCCGCCGTCGGGAGGCTTGATTTTGCTGCTCGAGCATTGATGGAGGGTCAAATGTTGTCGGTTTGACTTGAAATTTGGTATGGTGCCCTTTGGAGACATTCTGGAGTCATCCGTAGGCTCTGATCAAAGTTTTGGTATCTTTGATGATGTCGCCGCCGGGAGCGCTTTTTTAGCTGTCGGAGCAGTGGAGTTAGGCCAAACGTTGTCGGAATGGCCCGAAACCTCAGGTGTACCCCTCTTTTAGCTGTCTTGAAGGATCTCTCAGGTTCTGTCTGATTCTGAAAAGATCTGATGCTTGAAGTAGCCTTGCCTGTTTTGTAGCAGGATGCAGCTTCAGGAGGCTTCTTGATGTGGAGGAGACATAGTGACTTTTTTGGTGTCAACAGAGAAGTGTTCGGAATGTGGGGAGCCTAGGTACAAGGTAAATAATGGCAAGGGTAAGCAGATCGCTCATAAGATACTATGTTACTTCCCATTGATACCTAGGTTGCGGAGATTATACATGTCCAGGATGACACCCAAAGAGATGAGATGGCATCATGAGAATGGCATGGATGGTGATCTGGGTAGGTATCCAGCCGACTATAAGGAATGGAAGGAATTTGATTTGAAATTTCCAGAGTTTGCCCGGGAGATCCGCAATGTGAGGTTAGGATTGGCCACCGATGGGTTCAACCCCTTGGCAACATGAGCACTTCTTATGGCATGTGGCCTGTCATACTTATGCCTTACAACCTTCCACCCTGGATGTGCATGAAGGATCTATTTTTCATGATGTCCTTACTTATTCCCAGGCCGCAGGCACCTGGGAAGGAGATCGATGTGTATCTGAGGCCCTTGGTTGAAGAGTTGAAGGAGTTGTGGGAGATTGGTGTCCTGACTTATGACGCCCATAGTGAACAGACCTTCCGAATGCATGCGGCCGTGATGTGGACCATAAATGACTTTCCCGCGTATGGTAACCTGTCTGGTTGGAGCACAAAAAGTTATTTGGCTTGTCCCCCTTGCAATGAAGATTCATTATCGTGTAAGTTGAGAAGTAAGATTGGGTGGGTTGGACATCGAGCTTACTTGCCTGAGAACCACTCTTGGAGAAGGAGCAAGTGTTAGATTGTATGGACTCAATCTATCAGTTGATGTGATAAATTGATTAATTTCTTTATTTATGAATAAAATCATGCTTTACTTTCATGAGATGAATGTTATTTTATTACTTTATGCACATGACCAATACATATGACATAATGGTTCATGAGTTGAATCGGGTTTGATTAGTATATTAGATGTGATATATGTGTATGGATGAGATCCACACACGGGAGATATATGTCACAAATCTTATACTTAAAAGATCTTCACAACCAGTGATGAGACTGGGCATCTCATCTGATAAGGTTGCAGCACTTTGATCACTATGAGATAGTGTGATTTGTCTCGATCATCAGTGTCGCTACCCCAGACCGAGACCCGGGACCGCGACGTGGCGATATGATTAACTAACATAAAACATACCGCCGGTTTTCCCACAGGTTTCCGCGGTGAGGATCCCAAGACATGGGTCGAGCTCACACGAATGGGTATGCGGAAGCGTGTAGCAAAACGAATCATACAATTCTTAAAAACAACAAGATGCAAGAGAAATTTTAATATCGAGACTAGGTATCAAAAGAGAATGTCAACATAGCATTCCTATCATGATTAAAGTTTCATAGTTAGACAAAAGTACATTAGTTCAAGTTACATAACCAAGAGAGGCCAACAAAGGCCAATACAACAAAAGATTCCAAAAAGAATATCCCAACTAAGTGAACGAGAAATCAAGATCCTGACCGGCGTCTAGATGACGTCGTTGGGCTGCCACTCATGTGCTGGGGGTGGCTTAATAGCCTCCTCCGGGAAATTCTCGTCAAGCGTGAAACCTCCGGCACCTGGACACCAAAATAACAAGCATCAAACACGACGGTTTGGTAAATAAACAATTTAGGCATGAATATGAGAAATAATGCTAAAACAGTTCAAGATTTAGATACACGTTTTAAGTTTACGAAACTAGCATGAATACTTATAATATCATGAAAAGATAAATCCACATTGAGCTCATCCTTTCTCCATCATACATGATGACAAGAGCAAGCACGCACGACAAGCACGACACGAAAGACACGATCCCACGCCACACAAGGTAGACGGGGAATCCGGCCGCTGAACCGGATCACGAACACGCACGATGTGTAATACAATACACGACTAGTCTGCAGACAGTCCACATGTTTAAGGACCCCCAGGTAGTGGATCAAGCTAAAAGGGCAGTCCAAGCTCAGTGGTATTCACTTATATCATGAATGCACAAAACACGGCGATACACGTTCGAGAACACGACAAAACAAGAGGGAAATCATTTATCAAACACGACACGACAAGACTAGCAAAATAGCATCGTATAAATGCTTAATGAACTTAAGAAATGATTCCCTTTTGATTCTTGAAACACATCTTGAAAACGAACTTGTACTCGGAAATCAAACGAGAACACGATGATGCATGAAGCATCAAAACAAGAGTTTAAACATAAATCTATCAAGCATAGGCTAAGACCAATCTTTGACCCTTGTGGAATTGAAACCCAAATGTCAGAATTCTATATAGCTTGGTGCCTCCGAAGGTAAGATACATTTTGGAATTTCAAGTGCAAAATGTCAAATGAAGGTCTAAGGCATAGTCTAGTTTTCATCAAAATTCGGCTAGCTGGCAGACACCTGGCGGCTAGCCGCACTGGGGTCTGGCAGCTAACCGTTAGCTGACTGCTAGCTGACCTCTGGATCAAAACAAGGGAAACACATCTCTCGGAAAAGCCGAAATGGCTCGCGGTTAGCTGGCGGCTAACCGTGAATTGACCGTGAGGTCACCGTAGACCTGGGCAGATTTTTGCAAGCTACATGAAAAGTAACGGCCCAATGCGGTTGGCTGGCAGCTAGCCGCCGTGGAAAAATGCGGTTAGCCGCTGGCTGACCTCCAGACTCGGGCTGGGCGAATTTCAAGTCAGAAATTGCATTTCTTTCCTTCTTCACCTCCACACTTGAACCACCTGCACTCCCCAAGCTTACATGCTTTCCAAGGGATGATTTCACATCAAAATTCATTCACATTTCATTCAAAACATTAAAATCACCAACCCATTTACATTCAAATCATGTATTAATAACTTGTAAAGCATTCCATTGAAAAACATGCTTCCATTCAAGATAAAACTTCTAGATTAGATAGAGTAATTAGCAACCATGCTTAACAAGATTAAACAAACTAAAATAGATTAGTAACATGAAAGAATGATAAGCTTGATAATAAAACAACATTTCTCAAGGTAAAATACCCAAAACTTATAATGCACTATGAAAAACTAAAATGTTTACTTGCCCTAGCCCAATGTCAAGGAAATCTTCACAAAACTCAACAAGGAGGGAGATCCACGAAATCTACACAAAACCCCCAAAATAGAGCACACAAAAATCACCATTTTTGTCACTACAAACCCCCATTTCGAAAATGGGTTTGAAAACATGTAAAACAAGCTCTAAGTGAGCTAAAGAACATCAAATGAAAAGATGGGTCCAAGCTCTAACCTTGAGCTAGCTGAACAAGACGAAGAGAGGTTGAAGATGATGAATAGTGTCGGGAATTGGCTCCAAAAAACGTGTCCAGCTAAAGCTTGAGAAGAGAGGAAGAGAATGGCGGAGTCGGAGTTGAGATTTGAGCCTTCTTGCTAGATGATTCCAAGGGAAAAAGGCCAAAGAGAAACTTTATTCTCTTCTCCACTCTAGGTCAAGACCGTTGCAGGAAAATGGGGAAGAAAGAATGGAGGAGAGAGAATAGGAGAGCTTTTATATGGGTTGAGAGGTGGGTCCCTTTCCAGCTGAACTTTGAAACGGTTAAAACATGGTCTTGTGGGCCCCGGATGGAAACGACGAAGGAGAACAAAACGATCGTCGAAAAATCTAGTTTCGGAAAAGTATAATTTTGACATAGTTTCACTACTTCAAAAAGTGTGCCCAGATTTGGCATGAATAGTCAGATTTACTCTTATTGGGCCAAAACTTGGGTTTCTAGGCCTCAAATGCATGCAGGTTAAAAACGAAAGTTGTCACAAATAATAAAACAATTCAAGAGAAATAAGAATCATGATCAAACAAGATATCTAGAATGAAACCCACTCTTACACGTGTACTCAGGGCGTCCCTGAGCGTGTCTGACTCATACTAACGTCCTCAAAATCCCCAAAGCTATAATCCAGACTAAGTCTAATCAGATTCTAACCCAACTAGTACTAAGACTCGCTTAAGACTAAACGCTTACTTAATTAGTACTAATCGAGTTGGTCTGGGTCGGGGTCTAACAATCAGAATGGAAGATTCTGGATCAATGTGCTGGTACATTGGATGTATTGAAGGACCATGAGAAGCACCTTATGGAATTCAGTCTCTATAATAAGGTATGCTCTCATAATTCCCTAGTAATAGGCTCTCAATCCCGAGACATTGATGAACTCAAGTTTCTATCTATTCATTTGCTTTGAGTCACCAATGAGTGAGGCCAACTATAGGTCAACACCTCGGTGTCTAGGGTATGTGGTAGTAGGACTGTGGGAACATTGAATGATCAAGATGGAATCTATCTCTATTATCCCCTTGTGCCAATTAATGGATTTGTTATTAGTAAGTGCGCACCCATCTCAATTAAGAGTTAATTGGATGGTACTGATGATCATAGTGATTAATTGGGGCTCAAGGATAATAAGATGTGGATCTAAGATTGGAAGAGACTGATTTATTCCAATTGATCCATGTATATTGATAGAATGGCCTACTTGTGGTAATTGGGAAGTTTAGGGTCTTCATTGTAATTTATTCCTAAGACTGGAGTGCAATTGCATTTATATAGTGGTGTTATTTGCAATTAAATGTAGGCTCGGATTGCACATGAGATGTGGGGTCGCGTGTCCCAGTTGGAGCCAGCTTTCTATGGAATCCCTAGTGGTCCCTACGCTAGCCCAAGTTATTAGAAAGATACTAATCATATTCTAACTCTAAATGGAAGGAATTAGAAAGTTACTATTTCTATTTGAAGTATGACTTCTAATAGTGGTAATAGTATACTTACTAACTGTTGTGGAAGTAAGACTTCTATTTCAATTAAGAAAAGAGGAGACCTGAGAGATTATATAAGGGAATCCACCCCTCTTGGACGTCTATCATATTAGAGTAAAAAACGTCCACCCTTTTGTGCAATAGTTGCACTGCTCTCTTCTCTCCTCCTCTTCTAGTTCCTTAGGGTTTCGAGTTGGGTTTTCTCTTGGAGATTCCACCAATCTTCTTGAGAAGAGAAATCTAATTCGGGTCATAGTGTGGAAGGCTAAGAGGTGTTGGAGATTCTGATCTTAGTTTGTGGAAAAGTTCTACATCAACAAAAGTCATCAACTTCTCCATTAGAGCGCAACCAAGCTCCAAAGGTATAATCTACTTCCTTGTATGTTGTAGGTTTTAATGGATGCTTGTTCGCTTCTGTTCTATCTTTTAGATAGTTTTACTTACTGTACATGATCATGAGATTGAGGGTTATGCATCCTGGATTGGGTTTTTGGTCTTATGGATACTTGATTCCTGAGTCAAGTGGGTCAAAAGTTTTGAAAATCTATCCACAAGGCCCACCTACTTCCAACAATAAGAAGTTCAACGGTCAGCCGGAGCATAAAATGAAATCCCTGCATTTACCGGTTAATAAGGTACTTGATCAGTTGGATCAACTACCAGAAGTTAGGTTCGGGAAGGGCCCTAACAGCAAGAAAAGACCTCGTGAGCCTGCACTATTGAATTGGACAAAGAAAAGCATCTTGTACGAGCTACCGTACTGGAAGAACCTAAACCTTAGGCATGACCTTGATGTCATGCACGTAGAGAAAAACCTCTGTGAAAATATTATTAGGCCTGTGGTGGGCATAGATAAGAAGAATAAGGACACGGACAAAGTGGGTGACGATTTAAAAGATATAGGCATCAGGCCACAATTGCATCTACAGAGGAATGAAGAAGGATCCATTATGAAACCCCGTGCATCCTGCACATTGGACCCGAAATAGAGGGAAGGTTTTTTTGAATTCTTGAAATCAATCAAGTACCCGGATGGCTATGCTGCAAACCTCTCAAGGTGTGTGACCTCAAAAAATGGCAAATTATCGGGTATGAAAAGTCACGACTATCATGTCCTCCTACAACATTTTTTTCCGGTTGGCCTACGTGGTTATGTTGATAAGGAGTTAAGTACAACTCTATTTGAGTTGGGCAGTTTCTTCCAGGACCTTTGGTCAAAAACACTGAAACAGAGAGATTTAAAAAAATTAGAGGAACGGGGAGTGCTCATACTTTGCAAGCTCGAGAAGATTTTTCCTCCAGCATTCTTTGATGTAATGGTCCATTTGGCTGTTCACTTGCCACATGAGGCCATGCTTGTTGGACGAGTGCAATATCGGTGGATGTGCCCCATCGAAAGGTAACTGTTACCATCCGATGGAGTGTTATTCATGTAGCAATGTTATGAATGCAGTAGTGTGATTGTCTTGCATAAGTAACTTTAATACCAATGTCTCTTTGTTTGAAGGTTTCTTGGGACTTTAAAAGGTTATGTTACTAACCGAGCACGACCCGAAGGTTCGATCGCCGAGACTTACATTGTCAAAGAGTGTTTGACTTTCTGCTCAATGTACCTAAAAGGGACTGATTGAGACGAACGAAATGATGATGGTGGCGTCCGTGGTCCCGGGATGGAGATTTTCACGCAAAATGTTCGTCCCTTTGTACCGATCACAAGGGCACTAGATCCTTCTCAGAATGAACGAAACATGGCTCACTGGTTTGTATTGTATAATAGTCCCGAATTGGAGCTATATCTCGAGTAAGTTCTATGGCTTAAATACATGTGTGCATATATTGTTCCCTTGTTGATTCTTCATCTACTTTTACTTGCTTATGATTTGCATTTCCTTAAATAGGGAACACAGGAATACAATACAAAATCTAGAAGCGCATGACACCAGTCAAATACAGCGAGACATATTTCCAAAATGGTTTAAGCAACGTGTAAGATATATGATGCCTTATTGATACAGTAAACATTATCTAACTGGGCCTCAATTGACATCAACTTAATAAACTTACTGTATGTTACTCATGTAGATGAATGATTTTCAAAACCAAGGGTCGCTAGAAGCAACCGATGAAATGTGGTCATTAGCAAATGGTCCCGGTTCGATAGTGTATCTGTATTCAGGGTGCATATCCAACGGTGTCCGTGCGTCAATGCCAGAGATCGCGAGAACCAGCGTCAGTGCTAGAATAGTGGTTTGGTTGTACAAGGGGAGCATATTGGGAAGACAATTGACTTCTACGGGTACTTGTGCATAGTCTGGGAATTGACATACATGCATGGGGGTAGGGTGGTTCTGTTCCAATGTGAATGGCACACCACCGGTACCAGAAACAAAATACATACCGATCAGCACATAACAAGCATTGATGTTACAGGTCGGTGGTATAAAGATGATCCATTTGTCCTACCAAGTCAAGCGAAGCAAGTCTTCTATGTTGGTGATACATGCAAAGGAAACAACTGGAGAATTGTAGAACGAGTTAAGCATCGGGGAGTGTGGGATGTACCAGAACTAGATGATGTGCCTAACGAGGGCTTCCAGCAACATGAAGCCACCGATGCTGTCCCAATTTGTGTCGAAGATAGGGATGTTCATTACTGTAGGGATGATATTCCGCCAGAGATAGTTAATGGTGAGGAGCCAATGTTGGATCATAGCGATGACGAGGATGAAACTATGGCAGAGTATTCAGATGATGATGATGATGAAGACAATCAGGATATAGATCCTGATATAGATTATGATGTGTAGTGTTTGTTTTTTGATTTGTGTATGGACAAGTGTTCTAAATTAATAAAGTTGTTGGTTTACATTTCATGCCTCATTATATATTTATCTCATTTTATTTCATTTTATATGCATTGATTCTATTGTATGTCATATATAGTTGTCAAAAATGCCCAAGGGAAGTAAAACATATGTCAAGCCTGGGTGGGTGGCCAAACAGGCAAAGTTGACAGAATACGAGAAGGTGAGAAGTAAGAACATCATGGAAATAGATGAGAGATGTCGTGCTTTGGGAGTAAAGCACGTAGCCAACACCGTTTTGGGAATGGGTCAAACAAGCAGAAGGAAAAATGGAGAGGAAAAAAGAAAACCGGGTGAAGATGATGACAACGAAGATTATCGACCAGCCCAGGGTGATTTTGGGTTGGTTTATTCAGATGAAAATACCAGTGATGATGGGGATGATGAGACTACTGGGTCTCCAGCGCATATGGTAATTTGTGTCTATTGATTTATGACAAGCCATTATAGTTTTAAATTTTATTTGATTCACTTTATTTATGTATTTATGTACTCATAATTCAATGTTGTGTTGTGACAAGTTACTCATATGAATCGAGGGAAGCGAAGTAGACATACTTGCGCTGTAGCAGCTGCAGTAGCCCAGGCTACACCGGTACATCCTCCAGTCACACGGTCTTCTCATGCAAAGAACACGCCCGATGGGATGGGCCAAGCTACACCGGCACAGCCTCGAGTCACACAGTCTTTTCATGTGGATAGCACGCCTGAGGTGGCGACCATTGCTAGAGCGCGTAGTCCTACACGGAATGCTAGTTCTTCTGGCCAGCCTGAAGGCGTTTTGACTCCGCGTATGGATGGCAGTAGTGTTGGTGAGAAATATAGAATTATTTACGTTTAAAATATCCGTTCTTTTAATGTTATATGCTTAGTAACTCAATTAATATTGTGGTCGTGACAGCATTAGCCTCAGGCGAGGGATCCCGCCGTGTACGGGGCAGGACATAGGGGAAAAAGGTGGAAAAGCTGAGGAGGCAGCTTGGCCATCCATCCCAATTTCGATCCCAGCTTCAAGCCTTGCGCCAGAGGGTGAATTTGCCACTAGTTTTGTAAACAGTCTCGGGGAAGCGATTCGAGATAAGGCACCTGTGCGGAAAGAAGGCTGGAAGTCTCTTCCTGAGGGGATCAAGAAGTTGGTGGTAAAACGAGTTCAGGTAATTTCATTTGAGATAACTTAATGCAGATTCAATTAGACTCAGTAATGTTTAATTGTTGTCTCACATTAAATGTTTATGTTTGCAATTGCATCAATTTTTTGAGTTTGGGGACTATGTGAACAATCCGATCATCAAGGCTGCCGTTGATGTGAAGTGCCAAAAGTTGTACAGGGACTGGAAGTGTGAATTACATACCCATTATTTGTCTCTTTTGGAGGAGGGTGTGCCAGATCCAAAGAGCCACCCACTAAAGCCTTGTAAGGCAAATGATTGGGCCGAATGATTTACAATTTGTGGGAGATGCCCGAGTGGAAGGTAACTTTTAATGATTTTGTATATATGTATGCCTCAATTGTTGATCAACATCATTGTATTAGTTAATAAATTTATTTGGACTAAGATATTGTTTTTTTATTTTTTGTGCAGGAGAAGTCAAAGAAAGCGAGAGTTAGCCGATCGAAGATGCCGTGGAATCATATGAGTGGCTCTAGATCGTTCCTAGTACGCAGTTCAATAATCGTGAGTGTGGATTTAAGAATTTTTCCTATGTCTAAGTTATGAAAATTAAATTCTTCATATTAACGAAATATCTAATGTCATAACAGAAAGCACAGAATGCTGGACATGCATAGCCATTTCCCGATTTCTACCAGGACACCCACTATATGCACGGGGAGAAAAGGTGGATAAAGGAGGAGGCTCAGAAGACACATGTACATATGCCTAAGTCATGTTTTATATATCAATACAAATATACTTTTATTCATATGTAAAAGTCACTTTATTTGATTTTTACATGTTTAAAAATGGCAGGAGGAATTAGTGCGATTGACGGCCGAACAATCCCAACCCTCCATCACATCTCCGATGACTGAGGAACAGATATCCGTCAAGGTGCTTGGACAAAGATCGGGATACCTTAAGGGTTTTGGCATTCGCAAGAATTCCACGTCAGGTTCAACCCAGAATCGGACGGGCCTTGATTCTGAAGTACTTCAATTGCGGCAGGACGTATCTTTCCTCCAGGGTTTAGTCCTCCGGTTAGCTGAGCGCGCGGGCATAGATCCAGGTCCCCTTGTACAAAGGGATGGCACCTCTGGTGGAGCTCGGGATGCGACTTCTCTAGGTTTGTATATGACTACTCTTTTCAAAATGGTATTTATTTGCATGTTGAGTTAATTGAGAAAGAAGTTGGATTCTTATCGTTTAACTTGGGTTATTGCGGTCAGCTACATGAATTATGTCTCATCATTCTATAATCTATCTTGAGTCAAATCCTTAGAGAAATTACACTTCTTTTGTTCTATTTTTACTACCTTTGTCAACGTCCTTTTTTGCATTGTTTTTACACATGCTTTTACATGGTTTGTCTCAATGAAATCAGTTACATGAAAGAACATGGTAGGAATTTGTATCTAAAAAAAGGTGATATGTTAAACATATATTTATCTGACCTCTAATGAAGGACTTATCTGTGAAGTACATGGTAGGAATGTGGCTTAGATTCCGACTGTCACTGAAAGTTGGGAATGAATGTTAAGGCCATTCATGGAACAAATAAACTTGGAAATCGGAATCGAAAAGCGACACACACACATGAGAGAGAGAGAAAGAGAGAGAGAGAGCTCTTTAAGCCAACACCAGATTCATAGGATAAAGTTCTATTTATGGAAAAAAAAAACCTACTGTAATAGTGACACTTTCCATATGATGTGGACTTTCCTGATTTGCAAGTTCCATTCTTGCATCAGTACTTGGATTGAAGGAAGCTTTGTAGTCGACATGCTATGCACTGATGTCAAATTATTATTGTTGTTGTTCTTGGTTCTAGTTCTTGTTCTTGTTATATACTGGTTACTCTATGGCTCTTCACCTTCATCTAATTCCCAAAATGAACATTAGAAATGGGAATCTTCATTACTATTAATATCAATGTCCATATCCATTTCCCCTTTTTCTCTTCTTTCTCTTGCTTCTTTCATATCGACTCTCTTCCACTGCTTTTCTTAGTATCTTACAACGCCTAGATCACAAAAAATGGCATTATGCTGCCTTCATGTTGCCCACATTTTAATGCCAAGATTGCAAACCCTGGTTAACAGCATGATGGCTTAGAAACGAAGAAACTTGAGGACCTGTTGGCTGCTAGTTGCATGATGAAGTAAATGTAAAACTTCACTTTCCATCTGTGGCTGATATTAGCAATCTTCTCCTTTCACCTGCCTGCTATGTCACAGAAATACCATCGTACTTGAAAAATGAACAGAATACCAAATCTTCCAATGCGTCATCTGATGAAACAGCTCGATAGAACAGTGACCTCATATCACACAAGCATAAAGTACAACCTGACCAATTTACATGTGAACGGTAATAGAAACAATCGAACATTCTGATACTACAAATCTCACAATGTCATTGACAATGGATGTGTTTGAAGTAGGTGGGCCTCGTGGATAGATTTTCAAAACTTTTGACCCACTTGACTCAGGGATCAAGTATCCATAAGACCAAAAACCCAATCCAGGATGCATAACCCTCAATCTCATGATCATGTACAGTAAATAAAACTATCTAAAAGATAGAACAGAAGCAAACAAGCATCCATTAAATCTACAACATGCAACGAAGCAGATTATACCTTAGGAGCTCGATTGTGCTCTTATGGAGAAGTTACGTCTTTATTTGATGATGAAACTCTTTCACTTATCAAATAGGAATCTCCAAGACCTTTTGATCTTCCATGCTATGACCCGTATCAGATTCTCTTTTCTCAGGAAGATGGGTGGGATCTCCAAGAGAAAACTCTTAAGGAAACTAGAAGAGAACTAGAAGAGGGAAGAGAGAAGACAAAACATGTGCAACTCTTGCACAAAAGGGCATGGGAGTGAATCCCTAGGAAGGAATTTGCATGGGACGTCCAACACCACTTATGTCCTCTATTTATTGCTAAAAGTAAGCTTCTCTTCTTTGTTATCTAATTGAAATAGAAGTCTTACTTCTCTAACAATTAGTAGCTCTCTTCTTTCTAAAATAGAAGTCTCACTTCCATTATAATTAGTAACTTACTATTACCACTATTAGAAGTCTCACTTCTAATAGAAATAGTAACTTTCTATTTCCTTTTAGAGTTCTACTATAATTAGTATCTTTCTAATAACTTGGGCTAGCGTGGGGACCACTAGGGATTCCTTAGAAAGCTGGCTCCAACCGGGACAAGTGACCCCACATCTCATGTACAATCTGGGCCCACAGTTAATTGCAAATAACACCACTATATAAATGCAATTGCACTCCAGTCTTAGGAAAAAATCACAATGAAGACCCTAAACTTCTCAATTACCACAAGTAGGCCCCCCTATCAATATCCATGGATCAATTGGAATAAATTTGTCTCTTCCAATCTTAGTTCCACATCTTATTATCCTTGAGACCCAATTAATCACTATAATCATCAGTACCATCCAATTAACTCTTAATCGAGATGGGTGCGCACTTACTAATGACAAATCCATTAATTGGCACAAGGGGATGATAGAGATAGATTTCATCTTGATCATTCAATGTTCCCACAGTCCTACTACCACATACCCAAGACACCGAGGTGTTGACCTATAGTTGGCCTCACTCATTGTTTACTCAAAGCAAATGAATAGATAGAAACTTGAGTTCATCAATGTCTCAGGATTGAGAGCTATTGCTAGGGAATTATGAAAGCATACCTTATTATTGAGTCGGAATTCCATAAGGTGTTTCTCATGGTCCTTCAATACATCCAATATACTAGCACATTGATCCAGAATCTTCCATTCTGATGATCGAGACAAATCACACTATCTCATAGTGATCAAAGTGCTGCAACCTTATCAGATGAGATGCCCAGTCTCATCACCGGTTGTGAAGATATTTTAAGTATAAGATTTGTGACATATATCTCCCGTGTGTGGATCTCATCCATACACGTATATCACATCTAATATACTAATGGGGCCCGGTTCAACTCATGAACCATTATGTCATATGTATTGGTCATGTGCATAAAGTAATAAAATAACATTCATCTCATGAAAGTAAAGCATGATAAATAAAGAAATTAATCAATTTATCACATCAACTGATGAATTGAGTCCATATAATCTAACAATCTCCCACTTGGGCTCAATGCCAGTCAGGGTTGCATCTCATGCACATCCCATCTACTTACTGCTCAAAGACTTTGGTAGTCAAAGGCTTAGTAAAGGGTTCTCCCAGATTGTCTGCAGAGTCTTTTTAGGTGATAGAAGTATCACCTCTCTGCACAATCTCTTTGACCATGTGTTACTACCCTGTACATGCATTTGGCTCCTGGTATCCTTGGACTTATCGATGGCCCTGCTGTTATCACAGTAAACTGTGAGCGGCTGTCCTGCCAAAAGTACCATCACAAGTTCTGTCGCGACCCCGGACCGGGTTCATGGAACCAAATCCGGGATCGGGACTGTTTGTGATGAAGCCGATGATATAATCATATGGAGTAATGACAATAATTTAAGGTGTGTTTATAATCAAGCGTACACGGGTTAACAAAAGAACACTCCTTACCCGTGCACGTGATTTCCCACAGGTGTCCGCGGTGAGGATATTCCAACACACATAACCATTTAGTATAATTGCGGAAGCGTATGGTAAATCATGCATGCATTTCATTTCACAAAATATCAAGGCTGATTACATTTGAATACGAGTATCAAAATGAGCAATGTCCTAAAGCATAACCCAAGAGCACATATTCAAGTTTAATCAGAAGATCGGTTAATTACAGTTCCCAAAAATAGAGGCCAACAAAGGCCAATATACAAAACAATAACCACCAGAAAACTATCCAAACAATTTCCCCAAAATGTTTCGCAACTCTGCAGCCCGATGTTTACATAACATCGTCAGCACGCCACTCAACTAGCGGATGCGGTTCTCCGACCGCCTCCTCTGGCTCCTCCTCGGGGAAACCAACAACGGGACCTGAGTACCAAAGCAAAGGGTCAGACACGACGGTCTGGCAGGTGGATAAAAGTAAAAACATTTAATGCTAAAACATTTACCTTGGAAACAGTTAACCCTGTCTAAATAATATTTTCATGAGTAAATGCATCATTTAGTTAAAAACATATATGCAAGGTAGAACAAGTTAAGGTAACCAAGGAAATCAGGAAACTAGCAAGATGGCAACCACACAAAGCTAAATCCTCTATCACCGAAGTGATAGAGCAAGCAAGTCAAGGCGTTGACCTCAGTCACCGAAGTGAGGAGGTACAACGAAATACATATACATATATACTATATACTAGACATGACCACGGTAGCGAGCCGGGCATCAGGAACCACAGTAGCAATCTGCGGTATCAGGACAAGACCACGGTTAAATAACCGGGTAGCGAGATCCAAACTGCAGTTGGCGGGACAAGAGGGGGATCACCTCGTCAGTAGATCAGACTAACAAGGTATCCAAGCTTAGTGGTGCCGACTCATAGGTCAAAACATGGAAATCAAGGCATGTGTAAAATAAATCAAGTACAAGACTATATTCAGGCAGGACATGGGTGCTCAGGGCACAGCTATCATATCAGATCTGGCATGTATATCAAAGCTAGCAAAACAGTACAAGTATACTTCCAAAGTTTTCGGGATGCTAGATCCAAAATCATCAATTTCGAGAATGACAAGGTAAGGTACCCTTTTGAAAAGCCAAGACAATGTCGGGTTAGAACTAATCCAAGTGAATAGGGATCCCGTATGTCTGTATAAAAAGGAAGCTTGGTACTCTTTGAATTTGGGAGACATTCCGGGTTCCTTATACACTATAGTAGCCTCAACGCTTAAATGAATCTCGATGATGTAGTTTCTCTCTCTAACGTACTACCAACAAACACTTCACCTATGCTTCGGACACAATCCCAGGTGAGTGGTGCCCATTGCTCTCAGAAAGGTTCACAAGCAATGGGGTGAAAACTCCCTTCAATCCTTCTTTTATTCACAGAATTCAGGGAATTTCGGTTACCTTGCGGTCAGGTGGCGGTTAGCCGCCAGCGAATGCGGCGGTTAACCGCTTGCTGACCGTGAGGCTGACCGTGGAATTGCAGCTCTCTGGAAATGCGACCGCTACAATCCGGTTGGCTGGCGGTTAGCCGCTGATGGGTTAGGCGGTTAGCCGCTAGCTGACCGCGGGGCTGACCGTGAGACTTCAGCTCTCGGGAAAAGTGACCGTAACTGTGCGGTTAGATGGCGGTTAGCCGTCGATGGACACGACGGTGAGCCGCTAGCTGACCGCGGAGCTGACCGCCAGTCACGGGAATTTCTTCCCTGGGTTCAGATTCAAGCTTTCCCTTTCCCCAAACCCATTCCTTTCATTCTCCATTGGCATTCATACAATTACTAAGGGAAGGAGGACAACCAACATCACAAGGATTCAATTAGGCATTGTACAAAAGATGAACTCAAAACTACAATTCAAGATTTAAGGACAATAGATGAAACCAAAAGCTAGAAATCATGTTTCAAGACAATGAATGGGTTCAACAACCTCTTTTTAAAACATTAAAGCCACATTGAATGCAAGTAAAAGCTCATCCTAAATGGTACAATAAATACCAACATTTGATCATGGAAATCACTTTTAAAATTAAACATCCACTTGCCTCAAGGTCTCTAAACAAGAAATCCAAGCTCTAATCCACACTTCCAAGCCAAGTACCAAGCTACACCAAAAACCCCCAAAAACAAACCCTAAAATGGGTCAAACCAAGAAACAAGAAGAAGAAGCTCACAATAATAGGAATAGAGCTCCTCTATGGCTAAGAGATTATAAATCTAAAAGAATAGGAGGGAAAACTCACTTGGAAGCTCTTCAAATGGACAAGGTGAGCTCAATGAGGGTCTTGAGTTGAGTAGATCCTTCCACAAATGGTATCAATGAATAGCTCTAGTAATGGGGAAGAAGAGGGTGAAGTTCAATCTTGATTGGTGTAAGGTTTGGTAGGGACTTGGGATGAGGAAGCAAGAAGAAGAAGAAAGAGAGAAAGGAAACCCTAGGCTGTTCTCATAAGCTTGTGCTGGAAAAAAGAGAAATGGAAGAAGAGTGTTCTCTTTATAAAGCAATGGGTGTGGGCTCCACTACTAGGAAAGCTCTTTGGGCTGAAATCGTTAATTTCGGGATCTCGAATGAAATCGACGAAGAAGAGAAAAGTGATCACCGAAATATCTAGTTTCGGAAAAGTACATGTTTCGCGGGTTTTGAGGATATCGAGTGTTGGGCACAGATTTCATGTAAAAAGACTGTTTTGCCCTCAAAACAAGAAGATCGGGTTTCGGGGTTCCAGACGGGTTCGGGATCAACATGAAAGTTGTAGGGATTAACAAGACGAGTAAAACGGGATAGAAATACAAATCACCGGAATACGAATAATCCCCCCCCACTCAATAGTAAAGCCAACCAAAAAGGGAACCCCCAAAGGGTCCCACCAACACAAAGCACTAAAACTCTCCCAAAACCAAATAAGAGCTATTCTAGTCCAAGCTTAGTCAAAAATCACTAATCGAGCTTAGCGCTAATACACAACATAATTAGTATTAATCGAGTCACTCGGGTCGGGGTCTTACAAGTTCCATAAGGAATCTTTTGAGCCAATCTGCTTCTATAGCTGGTTCTCAAGTCGCTACAGCATAAACACATACCCAGAAGTTGATATCTTGGAATCCTTATCTGACATGAAGTCAGAATCTGTGTATCCGACTGGAATCAGCTCATCACTACTATAAATCATCATGTAAACTCTAGTCCTTCTCAAGTATTTGAGAATACACTTTACAACAGTCCAATGTTCAGGTCTTGGATTAGACTGATATTTGCTGACTAGGCCCACTGCGTGGTAGATATCCGGTCTAGTACAAAGCGTAGCCAACCATACCAGTACCTTATCTATGTAAGCATATTGGGATAATCCTATCATCCTAATTTTCTGATCTCAATAGTATTTGATCCCTAGGATGTAGCCAGCTTCTCCCAAGTCCTTCATATCAAAAGTCTTGGCCAACCAAACTTTTACTATTGATAACATCCCTATATCACTCTCTAAGAGAAGGATGTCGTTGACCAGAAAAATTATCCTGCTTCCTTTCACTTTTCATGTACACACATGACTCATCCGTATTTTGACAAAAATCAAATGACTTGACTGCCTGATCAAAACAGATGTTCTAGGTTCAAGATGCCTGTTTCAGTCCATAAATGGACTTCTGCATCTTGCAAACTCTTTGCTCTTGGTTGTTTAACTATAAAACCGTCTGCCTGCATCTCATAGATGTCTTCGTCAAGATGGCCGTTTAAAAAACACCGTCTTGACTTCCATTTGCCAAATCTCGTAATCGAGATGAGTCGCAATGGATAAGAGTATCCGGATCGATTTGACCATGGCTACCGGCGAGAAGGCTTCCTCATAATCGATATCCTCTTTCTGAGTATATCCTTTCGCAACAAGCCTGACCTATAAAGGTCTCAACTCTTCCATGTGGTCCTCTCTTTTCTCTTGTAGACTCACTTTTACCCAGTACGTTAAATTGGCAGGCAAGTCCACAAGTGTCCAGACCTGATTTGAGTACACAGACTCCAACTCAGCTTTCATAGCATTTAACCAACGTCCCGAAACTATGTCATAGATTGCTTCATCATAGTTACAGGGATTTTGTTCCGGTTCTTCCGGGATTGTCTCGTAAGACTCTCCCAAAAACCGAGAACCTATCAGGCGTACTGACAATGCTCCCACTGCGACAAGACACTGGTGTAATTACTGGGTTAGGTATGGGTGAATTTTCTTCAAGTTTGGTCATATTTGGATTTGGAATTGATCTCTCTTTGAATTTCTTCCAAGATAACCTTTTTCTAAAGATTTCCGGTCTATCATATAATCTTCCTCCAGAAAAACCGTAATGGTGCTGATAAGCACTTTCTACTCTCTCTGGGATTATAGAATAACCAACCTTTAGTTACTTTGGGATATTCTATAAAAGTGTATATTTCCGACTTCGATTCCAATTTATCCGTCTTAACCTTTAGCACGAGTGCCGGACAACCCTTAAGTTGTAGAGTAGGCTTTCGGCCGGACCACAATTCCCGGGGAGTCTTAGGTACAGACTTAAATGGAATGAAGTTTAGTATATACTTTGCAGTTTCCAAAACATATCCCTATAGGTAACCTTGAGAAAATCAATATAGTCCTGATCATATCTAAAAGAGTCTGGTTCCTTCTTTTTGTTACTCCATTCTGTTGAGGCATACCAGGAGCAAACAACTGGGATAGAATCCCATTTTTTGATAAGTATCCCATAAAATCAGCAGAGAGATACTCCCCTCTTCGATCTCATCGAAGAGTACGATACTTTTACTTAAATGCCTTTCCGCTTCTGCTCGAAACTCTTTGAACTTTTCAAAAAATCTCAGACTCGCGGTGCATAAAGTATATGTATTCATGTCTTGAGCCATCATCGGTGGAAGTGATGAAGTACTTGTATCATTCTCTCGCTCTTATATTTATGGGTCTATACATATCAGCATACACTAATTTCAATAAATCTTTGGCCCTTCTGCCCTTAGATGAAAAGGGTGTTTTGATCATTTTACCTTCTAGACAAGACTCGTAGACAGGCATTGGTTCTACCACCAATGAAGGTAAGATACCATCTTTCACTAGCCTCTCAATCATGTTTAGGTTTATATGACCTAGCCTCAAGTGCCAAAGTTTTGTTGGATTAGATGAAGGTGACTTTCTCTTTAATGATGGTCTATAAATTGTTTCAGTATCATGTATCTCATACATTGTGAGAGTTAACAAATAAAGCTCATTGGTTACCTTGCCAGAACATATGAAAATACCATTCCTCTTTATGACAATTTCAATACCAAAAGTAATAGAATAACTTTTATTCATCATACTAGAATTTGAAATTAAATCTCACCTTTAAAGACGGTACATAAAATGTATCTGACAAAAACCAATTTATTATTTGAGAAACATAAAGTAATAACTCCCACTGAAACAGCCTCTGCCTTAGCGTAGGATCCTAGGTTGACAATGATTTCTCCATCACTTTAGCCTCCTGGTTTCCCTGAACCCCTGCAACATATTACAATGTGATTAGTTGCCCCGGAGTTCATACACTAAGATTCTGAAGTACCAGTTGTAAAACTAACTTTAGAAATAAGTGACTCAATCATACCTGAGGTCTTCTTCTTAGACAGATATTCCGGGCAATTCCTTTTCCAATGTCCTGTTTTACCACAGTGGAAACACTTTCCATTTACTCTCGTACCCTTAGCCTTGGCCATACCACAAGTAGAATCATTCTCCACCTTAGGACCCTTGATGACTGATTTCTTCTTACTATCTAGGTCTTTGCCTTTCGGCTTGGTCCTAGCAATTAACTTTTCTGTCATGTGGGGATTTTACTCTTTCTTCATGATTTCCTCAGTCGCTACCAGCTGGCATGACAGCTTAGCTATGGTCATTTCCAATTTATTGTAATTGATCTCGAAATGATTGAAAGAATCTGGTAATGACTGAAGGATCATGTCGATCTGCGATTCTGTATCAATCGTAACACCCAGTACATCTAACTCATTCAGTGCGAAAACTAGTTTCATCAAATGTTCTTGTACTGGGGTTCTCTCAGCCATCTTAGTGTTCATCAGCACCTTAAAAACAGCTTGCCTAGGCAGGTCTAACCTGGTCCGCAAACATCTCCTTCAAGTTCGATATAATATCGTATGCTGACTTATAGGATTGATGTCGGTGCTGTAAAACACTAGACATAGATGCCTGTATAAAACTTCTGGCCATCTCATTGTCTTTGGTCCACTTGGTGTAAGCGTCCCTTTCATATTGTGGTGCATTAGGCTCAGGCTCAGGAAGGGAGGGTATGGTAAGGACATATCTGCATCCTGAAGCTGTCAGGACAATATCTAGGGCCCTTTTCCAGTCTATGAAGTTGGATTCCATCAACTTATTCCGGTTGAGGATGGTCATAAGTGGATTGAAAGCATTCGAAATCATGCTTTGAAAAACTGTAGCACATAACCATACATTCAATTAATGAATTTAAATGACATCGGGTTTAGTATTCTACCAAATTTATGTGGGAATCCTCATAACCACAAAATTCAGAATACATCGGAATCCCAATCCTCCGGGGTATGCCTCCTTGGGGAGTGCGAATACCACCTAGACTTGTGCGGATCATAGTTGGTCAAAATTGGAATTAAGACTAACTTTCCATGATCCCCATCATTCATTATTATCTAGGTATGTCATACCAAATAATGTATGAATCCCGATTAACTTCGGTTTCTAAAATACATGAGTCAAATCCTTGGGGATACTACATCATTATTTTAGTTAAGTGTGACCCACCAACTTAGCATTGCATGACAACTGTTGCGGGCAGCTCCTCCTTGGGGAGTGGGCCCCCGTCCCATCTCATCAACACTATCCATAGGAGATCCATAACTAGTATCTTGACAAATAGAAGCCCTCCGTGGGGAACGGCCATTCTCAAAATAGCGCGAGGCTAATACTTTACTTACAATGGACCGATGGTGGAAAACCATGGGGATTTCTAAAAATAAATGCCCCGCTCCCACTTAATATTTTAGGATTGAGGATTTCCTAATAGGTATATGGGCCCACATATATATAGACATCAAATCATCTCATGATATGACCAATGATTGGTTCCAAGTCAAGTTATTTTAAGGAAAGTCTAGTTTTTAAAATTAGTGTTACCAATGGATCCATCTCATGGGCCCATTAACTCTAATTAGAACTCTTTCCAAAAATTAATTTGATTTGACCAATTTTGGAATTTGCTATGTTTGGATCAGATTTGGAAACTATCTAAAACAAGCATTCATCCAAAAAGAAAGTGCTATAATTAGAAACTAGTCCTCTCCTCCACATGGCCCATGCGGAATAGACTTCTTGGACTTCTAGACTTTCCATAGTTTTGGGATTCCTCAAACTCTTTGGGTATCTCCAAAACTCCTTGGTAATCTTCAAACTCTTTTGATTAGGAGTCCATCTCAACTTTCCTTCTTTGTCTCAGACATCTCTAGAATTTACAAATTTGAAGAATTACATAAATTCCTATGTCTCTACAATGAGACTTACATGGTAATCTAAACATGGAAATAAAAAGGCTATAGAAAATTCATCATGCCTTGCCCTTTCTCGGGAAACCAAGGAAACCATGATGCCCTTTACACTTAGCCACAAATAAACCATTCAACCATAAAAGAAAGTAAATGTCATGTGGGACATATGGAGAGGACATTATCACCTGCAAGTTAGTATCTCATACAACAAAGCATCTCACAAAACCAAGTTCCCAAACAACAATGGAAAAACAAGATGCCAAAGATTTGCCACTTCTACCCAAGATGCCCTACGCAGAGGGGGTCCAGGGGGCAGCGCCCCCAGCGGGGTCCAAGGGGCAGCGCCTCTGGTGGGGGTCGAGCTGCCCAGTCAGCTCGCGGGGGTCCAGGGGGCTCGGGGCAGCGCCCCCGGAAAAAAAAAAAAAAAAAAAACAGATAAAAAACAAAGTGATTTTTCCTGAGTTCGGCTTGTCGAACTGGTCCCTACAGCTATCCGGCCAGACCTCTACGGGTAGTGATCTATGCGGCTACCCGACCAGACTAACCCAGAAATATGGGTTTTTCAAATTCGACTCCTGCTGTCCCCTGATCACTTCTAATGATCTCAGTAGGCTTCTAATGGCTTCTTACCATCTTCCATCATGATTAAAGCCTTTTGTGACATTCCAAACATGGATCTACTACAAAAGTAAGCAAACCCAATAAACATTGATCCTTACATAGCCCTCGCTCTATCCTGTTCGCATCTCATGCAAAGATTAGAACAAGGTTACTGATCTAACATGAATAGAGATGAGGTATGGCTCTGATACCAATTGTTGGAAGTAGGTGGGCCTCGTGGATAGATTTTCAAAACTTTTGACCCACTTAACTCAGGGAACAAGTATCCATAAGACCAAAAACCCAATCCAGGATGCATAACCCTCAATCTCATGATCATGTACAGTAAATAAAACTATCTAAAAGATAGAACAGAAGCAAACAAGCATCCATTAAATCTACAACATGCAACGAAGCAGATTATACCTTAGGAGCTCGGTTGTGCTGTTATGGAGAAGTTGCGTCTTTATTTGATGATGAAACTCTTTCACTTATCAAATAGGAATCTCCAAGACCTTTTGATCTTCCACGCTATGACCCGTATCAAATTCCCTTTTCTCAAGAAGATGGGTGGGATCTCTAAGAGAAAACTCTTAAGGAAACTAGAAGAGAACTAGAGGAGGGAAGAGAGAAGACAAAACATGTGCAACTCTTGCACAAAAGGGCATGGGCGTGAATCCCTAGGAAGGAATTTGCATGGGACGTCCAACACCACTTATGTCCTATATTTATTGCTAAAAGCAAGCTTCTCTTCTTTGTTATCTAATTGAAATAGAAGTCTTACTTCTCTAACAATTAGTAGCTCTCTTCTTTCTAAAATAGAAGTCTCACTTCCATTATAATTAGTAACTTACCATTATAATTAGTAACTTACTATTACCACTATTAGAAGTCTCACTTCTAATAGAAATAGTAACTTTCTATTTCCTTTTAGAGTTCTACTATAATTAGTATCTTTCTAATAACTTGGGCTAGCGTGGGGACCACTAGGGATTCCTTAGAAAGCTGGCTCCAACCGGGACACGTGACCCCACATCTCATGTGCAATCCGGGCCCACAGTTAATTGTAAATAACACCACTATATAAATGCAATTGCACTCCAGTCTTAGGAATAAATCACAATGAAGACCCTAAACTTCCCAATTACCACAAGTAGGCCCCTCTATCAATATCCATGGATCAATTGGAATAAATCCGTCTCTTCCAATCTTAGTTCCACATCTTATTATCCTTGAGACCCAATTAATCACTATGATCATGAGTACCATCCAATTAACTCTTAATCGAGATGGGTGCGCACTTACTAATGACAAATCCATTAATTGGCACAAGGGGATAATAGAGATAGATTTCATCTTGATCATTCAATGTTCCCACAGTCCTACTACCACATACCCAAGATACCGAGGTGTTGACCTATAGTTGGACTCACTCATTGGTGACTCAAAGCAAATGAATAGATAGAAACTTGAGTTCATCAATGTCTCAGGATTGAGAGCCTATTGCTAGGGAATTATGAGAGCATACCTCATTATTGAGATGGAATTTCATAAGTTGTTTCTCATGGTCCTTCAATACATCTAATGTACCAGCACATTAATCCAGAATCTTTCATTCTGATGATCGAGACAAATCACACTATCTCATAGTAATCAAAGTGCTGCAACCTTATCAGATGAGATGCCCAGTCTCATCACTGGTTGTAAAGATATTTGATGGACCCTCAGAATCTTCCGTCCTCTCCTTCCGCACCCCGGGGACTGACCTGGGTCTCGGCGGAGGAGGGAAAATCACGGGTATCAACATTTTTGTACGGGTATGCTAGATTTACTTTCTACTTGGAATTTGGAATGGTGATGATCCAGAGATTCACCTTCACAAGTGGAAAGGAAATCAATCATTTTTTCTAACTTTTCAAATTGGATAAATATTAAGAAAAGAGACGAGTTTTTTTTTTGAGAATGCCGTAGGAAGCGTTTTTGTTTGTTTGTCGTGAAAGGAGATTTTACCGTGAAAGGCGATTTTACAAAACCCATCAAATATGAAAGACAAGAATTGTGATTTCTTTTTGTCTCTTTAAGAAATACAAACTACAATAGAAAAGTAAGAAAAGGGATCTAACTTCTCAGGAGATTGTGGGGACACGTTGAGATCGACGGTCGCAAGTCATGTATGGACTTCGCCATTGTCCTTCAAATGAGAACATGTGATGCTTTGATTCTTTGGCTTGGCTCCTACCCTCAGTTTTTTAAAGGACAAGGACCAAGAGGAGGTCCTATATTGAATGAAAAACCAAGTAAACGGGCTGAAAAGCTGCGTTTAGGCCATGTTGTAGAAGGAGGGGACCTTGTGGGGGTGGCCCCCCAAGGGATATTGATCACCTTGCGGTGCTTCTGGGAGCAAAGCGGCAGGACTTCGTCTCTCTATTAGATTTTCTGGGATTTCAGAGCTTGGGATTGCACTTGGGATTCCCTTTTTTTCTTTTTTTTGGAACTCACCTCTTTTTATAGGCTTTTGGTAGCCATGAGGTGATTATTGGCATTGATGGCCATGATGAGAGAATTGATGGGGACTTACAAGTTGATTTTGTAACTCCTTTTTCATTGCTTGTGATTGGCCGATGAAGGTAGTGGGCATTTAATTCCCTTTAAGCTTCATGATGATGGGAGTTTCATGGGTTAAATGTCATGACTGCTTGGATTTGTAACTCCCAAATGCTTGAATCTGATTGGGCCGTCCAAAATAATGAGTTAATGACCGCATTAAGTTGTTATAAACGGGTTAATTAACGTCATTAAGTGTTGCCAAGGCATGTGAAGAGTCGCGGACTGCGCTGCGCCTTTTGAGATTCTTCTTGCGATCATCACAGGTGGATCGATGCATTGTTTGATGTCGGATTGCAATGCAATTTCAGACATTGATTGATGTTGGGGGGTCGGTGACATCTGTCTTGTCGATTTCACGATCGGTTGGACAGAATGTATACTTTCTTGGTCAGCCGGTTGGCGATCTTGGGGCGATCGGTGATGATTTCATGCTTTTGACGGCGGATCCAAGATGTCGGTGAAGATCAGTCGTTTTCAAGCATCAAACATTGGATTTTCAAAAAATCACAGAGGCAGGAATGCTCGAAACGCAAAAAAGATCGAAAAACGGGCATTTTGGTGCAAAATCCGGCGACCTGGATTTGCAGGGTCGCCGGCGACCTTAGGGTTTTGCCCTTTTCGGTCGCCGAGCTTCATTTTCGGCCGTTTTTCCGTCTTTTTTGTTCCTTCTTTCTTCTGTATTTTTCTTGACATTTTTCCTCAATTATTGACTTTGTTTTCTTGGAGAAAACTTGATGAGAGCCCGCGCAAAACCGGAACACAAGTTTCCCATTTTTTCGGGAAAACCGAAGACTTTGTAACCGATTTTTCGTCAAGAGTCGAAACTAGGTCAAACGATGTCGGAATGACCTGAAAATTGAGGTGAAGCTTCTTGACCAGTGGATAGGACCAACCATGGGCTTTTATTTGAGTTTTGAAGCCATTTGGGGTCCCATCGATGCTTGACTTGATTTTGCTGCGGGAAAAATGCCGAGCTTTGATATGTGGTCAAACGATGTCCGATTGACCTGAAATTTGACGGGGAGCCTTTTGGAGTCATTTTGAGACGTTCGATTAGCTCCGTCTTGGATGTCATGGTCCCGGGGTGCTCCACCGCTGGTAGGCTTGATTTTCTTTCGGAGCATCGAAACCTGGTCAAACGTTGTTGGAATGACCTGAAATTCGACGTCTAGCCTTTTGGAAGCATGTTGAAGCCACTTATGTACTTGGTTTGATGAGTGATGACTTCGGTGGTTCCCGCCGCCAGGAGGCTTGATTTTGCTGCTCGAACGTTGATGGAGGGTCAAACGTTGTCGGTTTGACTTGAAATTTGGAATGGAGCCCTTTGAAGACATTCTGGAGTCATCCATAGGCTCTGATTGAAGTTTTGGTGTCTTCAATGATGTCGCCGCCGAGAGCGCTTGTTTTAGCTATCGGAGCAGTGAAGTTAGACCAAACGATGTCGGAATGGCCCGAAACCTCAGGTGTACCCCTCTTTTGGTTGTCTTGAAGGATCTTTCAGTTTTTGTCTGATTCTGAAAAGATCTGATGTTTGAAGTAGCTTTGCCTGTTCTGTAGTAGGATGCAGCTTCATGAGGCTTCTTGATGTTGAGGAGACATAGTGACTTTTTTGGTGTCAACAAATGCCCCCTCGAGGTACAGCGACGAGTAGCTTTCTGGAGTTGATGTGCCTCGAAGAGAAACTTGGAGGAGAGATTCCGACTTGACCAAGAGTCTTGAGCATTTTTTTTTTTTTGAATAGCCTTCTGAGTTTCCAGGGGAATTTTATGGTAATGAGAGGGATCACGTACCATCTCAAAGCAAAGTTTTGAAAATGACATGGGGTGTTTGGATTTTGGTTTTGGATTTTGGTTTTTGACCTTGTGTCCTAATAAGCTGTATGTGGCAGGTTAGGGGGTCGGGGTTTGATTTTGATTTTGACCTTGTGACCCAACAAGCTGTATGTGGCAGGTTGGGGGGTCAGATTTTGTTTTTTGGTTTTGGTTTTGGTTTGGATTGGATTTTGATTTTGGTTTTGGTCTTGTAACCTAACAAGTTGTATGTGGCAAGCTAGGGGACCGGAATTTGGTTTTGTGAAATGTCAATTTCAAGATTTTGGCTCAATTTGGTTCATGAGGTTGGATGGTTTGGTTTTTGGAAACTAATGAGGCTTTTTGTCTTTTTTTTTTTTTTTTTTTGAATGGTCCCATCAACTCAAAAGAGGCTGAGACATTTTTGTTCCTTTTCTTTTTTTTTTTTTTTTGCTCTTGGTAAGAGGAATATTTTGACTAAAAGCCACTTTTTAGTGCCTAGGTGGTCAAACCAGGCTCATGTGGGCTAACACATGGGACCTTAGGCTTTGGAGATGGCCTAAATCTCATATGGTGTCATTTGTGTAGAGAATATCTAAAAATATCTCTTTTGTGTAGAGAATATCTAAAAATATCCTTACTTGGAGGGAATCTCTCATGTTTCCTTCTTTTGTGGAAAGATTTTCTCAAAATGTTTTTCTTTTTGGGAAAGTAACTAAATTTTAGCACTTACCTCTTTTCTTTCTCCTTGTTTCCTCTTTTGGTTTGCTCTCTTCTATAAAAGTAAGAGGGTTGGTTCTTTTGCTCCATTGCTTTCTTTGCAAGAAATCTTCAAGAGTGCTCTCCAAGATAAGAAGTACTTTCTCTTCTTCAAGGATCTCCAAGTTTTTCTTCTTCTTCTCCATCAATGGCTTCAAGTAAGTTTTCTTCCTCCACAAGAATCTCCATTTGTAGAAGTAGCTTCTTTCTTTCTTCTCTTTTTCGTTTTCTTTTCTTTTCTCTTTTTTTTTTTTTGTGCTTCTTCTTTCTCTCTTTTCTTTTTTTTTTTTTTCTTTCCTCCTTTGTTTGCTCACCATGATAATGAGGTTCATGCAATTTCAATTTGTTTATGCATTTTTTTTTGTTTGATGCATCAAGATAGAAGGCTAGAGTCTCTAGGTCAAGTCAACATGATTTTTGACTTGGACAAAGTTTGATTGGTTTTGACCAAATTGGGTTGGAATTGATCAAACTTTGGTCAAGGTTTTCCTAGCATCTAATGCATGATGATATTCTTTGATGCATGATTTTTGGTAAATGGACTTGGAAGCATGATGATGCACCTGAAAATCTTTTGCAAGTATTGGGATTTTGAGCTCGCAGCGATGTTGAGCTCTTTTTCGGTCTTGCTGGATTTTGAGGAACTTTGCAATTTTTGGATTCTGAAGCTCGCAGTAATGTTGAGCTCTTTTCCAAATTTTACGGAAATTTGATGAGATTGGCTCGTTCTTGCAGCAATGTTGAGTTCGAACATTCTTTGAGAATTTTGCACTGACTATGAGCTCGCAGCGATGTTGAGCTCATCTTCAGGCTTCCTGTCTTTTTCGAAGTATTTTCCTTTTCTTTAGAATTGCCCCGGAACCATGTCAAAATTTTACTAGAATTTTTTTTTTGTAGCAAAATTATGTCATTTTGATGATGATTGATCTTTTCTCTTCCATGTTTTGTAGGTAGTTCTTCCAGAACGAACGAGGGTAAGGGTCCTGTTACTGACGCACCTCGTCGGTCTGCCAGATCTTCCAATGCAGCCGTTCAGCAAGCTTGGGAGAAGGTCCAGTTTGTCGAGAAGAATTTGGAAGAGTGTGATTCCCTCAATCGTGATGAGATGAGACAACGACTGATCGCTCTTAAAGATGAGGAATTCTACAAGATCGTGGTAAGCAGCCGTCCTTGGGTTACGGACGATCAGAGCGTTGTGCTCAAGCCTACCTTCTTCTTCGGTTATGTAGTCCCTGACGACTTGACATACCAAAGGAGATGTTTTCAGTTCTCTTACACAGCAGATGGTGAGGAGAGAACTATTTTCACCCGGTCGACTTTCGATCGGACCATCTCAATCCTGAGCCTTTCCTCAGCAGATTGTGGAGCAACAGGAGAGGTTCCTCCGTCTTCCTCAAAGCCAGAACAGGGGGTACCTGCTGCTGATCCAGGAGTGGGGCTTCTGCTTCCTTCAATGAGTAAGCTTCTTCAGTTGGAAAGAGTTTATTGAATACTCTTCCAATGGAACATGACATGGGCAGTCGGGCACCAGAGCATGGCGAATACTCATCTGCACCGCACCTTCAGTATGCAAGGAAGGTGTTGAAGACTGTCTTGAGCTCATGGGTTGAGACTCTCTCTTCAGGTCATTTGGAAGCTGGTTTTGGCATGATCAAGCATGTGTAGGACATCCTTGCTGATAGCAAAGAAGTCGGTCTGGACATCGCAAGCGCCAAAGACTTTGTTGAGGAAATTATCGCCCGAGTTATCCATCATGGGGCTGAAGCAAGACTTAGACCGCCTTGATAAGGAGGTTGTCGAGGCTAGGCAGTGTCTTGAGCTTTTGGAGGAAGAAGCCGCTGCCAAATGGACCGCCATTGTAGAGGCTCGTGACAAGGAAGGGACCCTCATTCGCCCGGTTGAGGAAGCTGAAGGTAATGTCCGGAGGAAGACTCATGAGCATGAGCAGTGGCAAGTCCTCTAGGAAGAACTTCCTTGTGCTGCAGATGGGTCACAGCATTCGGCCGCATTTTATGGGAACATTTTGAAGAAGCATGGCCTAAAAACTTTGGAAGTTAAGGCCAAGGGTCTGCTTGAGGAGTTGAACCTTTGGTTGAAGACCATGTTAGATTGAGCTCCTGAGTTATAGCAAACTCTTTTTTCTTCTTCTTTTTTTTGGTACCTCCATGTGTAAACAATTTTGGTACTATATTTTTGTATCCCCTTCTTTTCACTTCATTTTTTGATGGAAACACATTTGAGTAAAAGTTGATGGGAATGTTTGTTTGAGAATTTGATCAAAAGGTTGTCATTTTGTGAAAATCTTTTGTCAAAGAGTTGTTTTTGGGCATGAAAGCCAAATTTTTTTTGTGGCAAAAAGCCTGGGTTTTAATGGTTTGAAAACCAAATTTTAGATGGCATGGAAGCCTAATTTTGTGGCGTAAGAGCCAGAATTTGTTTTGCGGCATGCGAGCCAAAAATTTTGAGATGGCATTAGAACTGGAATTTTTGAGATGGCATGAAAGCCGAATTTTGGAATGGCATGGAAGCTGAATTTTATTTTATGGCATGAAAGCCAAATTTGTTTGTGGCATCAGAGCCAAAGTTTTTGGATGGCGTGAAAGCCAAATTTTTTTTGTTTGTGGCATGAGAGCCAAAGTTTTTGGATGGCGTGAAAGCCGATTTTTTGGAGTGGCATAGGAGCCGAGTTTTAAGATGGCATAAAAACCGTTTGTTTTTAATGGCATAGGAGCCGAATTTTAAGATGGCATGAAAGCCGATTTTTGGAATGGCATAGAAGCCGAATTTTAAGATGGCATGAAAGCCGATTTTTGGAATGGCATAGGAGCCGAATTTTGTTTTGTTTGTTGTTTGTTTTGTTTTGGCATGGAAGCCAGATTTTTGAAAACCAAGTTTTTGCTTTGTTGGCATGAAAGCCGATTTTGGCGTTTATAGCCGAATTTTTTTTGTTTTGGCATTTATAGCCGAATTTGGCGTTTATAGCCGGATTTTGGCGTTTATAGCCGATGTTTGGCATTTATTGCCGGATTTTGGCGTTTATAGCCGAATTTTGACATTTATAGCCGGATTTGGTTTTCAAAATGCAGGTATCGACTAAATGTCGCCATCCCGCTGAATGGTCTTGCAAGTATCGATGGAATGCCGCTTCCTTGCTCATTCGGTTTGCGAGTATTGATGGAATGTCACTTCCTCGCGGGCTGGGTTTTGCGAGTATCGATGGAATGTCGCTTCCTCGCGAATTGGGATACAAGTATCGACAAAGCGTCGCTTCCCTGCCTTTCCCAAAACTTTTGGTTTTATGGGTACTGACTTGATGTCGTTTCTCCGCGATTTTTGAAATTTGAGGTTTTCTCGAACCATTTGAAATTTGGGTTGTGGATAGCAACTAGAATATTGCGTCTCCACGATTTTGAAATTTTGAGGTTTTGCAAGTATCGAATGGGGTTCGCTTCCTTGCGATTTTTGGGTTTTGGAAGCATCGAATGGGGTTCGCATCCTTCCGGCTTTTTCTTGGGTTTTGGAAGTATCAAATGTGGTTTGCATCCTTCCGTTTTTTTGGGTTTTGGAAGTATCGAATGGGGTTCGCATCCTTCCGTTTTTTTCTTGGGTTTTGGAAGTATCGAATGGGGTTCGCATCCTTCCTTTTTTTTGGGTTTTGGAAGTATCGAATAGGGTTCGCATCCTTCCGGTTTTTAAAAACCAGTTTTTTTGTTTTAAGACACAAGGGTCATAAATCTTGACTTAAAACCATTTTGGTTGTAAAAGCCGAGGCGGTCTAGGGTGAAAATTCCTAAGTCCCGATTTTTGTTTCAAACCATGAATTTTGGGTTCAAGGATCGAAATTTTTGGTCAAGTCTGGGAAAAGGCTCCTAAACTTGGATTTTTTGCTTTTGATTTTTTTTTTTTAACAATGAAACGATGAAAGTAAGCATTGTTTTGAGATATTTTTTTTTTGGAAACTTCAACATAAAGGTGAAAATTTCAAAAGGGGTGGGTTTGACGAGCAAGTACCTTGGAAATAGGCTTTGGCTGTGTAGATATCGCTTTGACCCGTTTAAGGAAGTCTTCAAGGGTAGTACCGCTTCAAGAACTTGCCGTTGATGGGCAGCATACATCTGTCTCCTTCCATGTTTAGAAGAGCGTATGCGCCGTTGGAGAAGACTTTGTCGATGACGAAGGGTCCCTCCCATTTTGGTTCAAATTTGCCTTTGGATTTGTGGCAAAGACTATGGGTCTTTTTACTGTAAGAACCAAAGTCACCCTTTTTGTAGGTGCGTTGCCTGACCTTCTTGTCGAAAGATCCTGCCATGCGTGCTTGGTACAACTCAATGCTTTGTAGAGCTTCGAGTCGTCTTTCATCGAGATTATCCAGCTCTTGGAGTCTCAATTTGACATTGCTTTCTTGCGTCATGTCATTTTGCAAAGATACCTTTAAGGAAGGGATTTGTACTTCCAAAGGGACAACAGCTTCCCATCCATAGACCAAAGAGAATGGTGTGCTATGGGTTGGTCCTCGAACGGTGGTTCGATAGGCCCACAAGGCTTCTGGTAGTTTGTCGCCCCAGTCTCTTTTGTGACTAGAGACCATTTTCTTGAGAATTTTGCAGAGTGTCTTGTTGAAGGCTTCTGCTAGTCCGTTCGCTGCTGGATTATATGGAGTCGAAGGACAACTTTGGATTTTATACTTGTCGCAAAACCTGTAGAATCTGTGATCCCGGAATTGTGGTCCGTTATCATGGACGAAACTTTTAGGTATGCTGAAGCGACAAATAATGTTGGTACGCAAGAACTGAAGGACTAATGAGGTCTTTATTTCGCTGAACGCAAATGCTTCTGACCACTTGGAGAAATAATCCGTAGCGGCGAAGATGAAGCGATGACCTTTGCTTGATGGGGGAGAGATAGGACCTATGATGTCCATACCCCAGGCTTCGAAAGGCCATGAGATTGCTGTTGGATGTAGCCATTCTAGAGGCATGTGGACATAATCTCCATGAATCTGGCATTTTTGGCAACGCTTGGCAAATTGCATTGCATCAGCTACCATGGTAGGCCAATAACAACCTAGTCTTTTTATTTGGTTATAGAGCTTAGGACCAGCCTGATGGGCTCCACAAAGACCAGCATGTACTTCTTTGAGAGTTTCCTCAACCTCTTGTTGTGACAAGCAGCGTAGAAGTACTCCGTTGAAGGATTTTTTGTAAAGTACTTTTGAAGGTATATCCAAATGAAAGTTCGGGGCTCATCTTTGGATACTTACTCGCTCTTTTGGATCTTCAGATAAGGCTCTGAACATGATGTAATCAATGAATGGATCCCTCCAGTCGCCGATCGGAGGTTTGAAGATGGACATCCGACTTACTTGATGTGTACCCTTCTTTTTGTTGTCTTGAAGGATCCCTCCAGTCGCCGATCGGAATGGCCCGAAACTTCAGGTGTACCCTTCTTTTGGTTGTCTTGAAGGATCTTGCAGTTTTTGTCTGATTCTGACAAGATCTGATGCTTGAAGTAGCTTTGCCTGTTTTGTAGCAGGATGGAGCTTCACGAGGCTTCTTGATGTTTTAGGAGACATAGTGACTTTTTTGGTGTCAACAGGGTGACTCGCAGCGTCTCCCGGACACGAACACATCTGGAAGAATCCTCCACTCCTTCAGGCTAAGGACACCGGAGTAACCACTCCTCGGACTCTTCATCTAGAAGAATGAGCCCCGGCTCAGTCACCGGGACGATTTCTTCTTTCGAATCCCGAGGGATGAACGTCTTGGCTACAAGTTCCGAGCAGCCTCTGCCACAGGATGACGTAACCGAACGCATCCAACAGTTGGAGCAAGGACAACAGAGAATTGAGGTTTTGATGGAAAACCTCCTTCCAACTTTACAGCGTCCACCTAACAATGAAACCCCTCCAAATCATCAAGATGACGAAGGCAATGCACAAAACAATGAGTCACACGCCCTTACCAAAAAGGATGTTGACAATATCCTGACAAAAGCAAAAGAAGAGGATACATTGAAGGAACATGGTATCAAACCACCCTATCCTCTATGGATGGACTCGGTTCCATTCCCTGCAAAATTCAAACAACCTACTCTCCAAACATATACGGGGAAGGGTTCAGCCAGACAGCATGTTGTTGACACCAAAAAAGTCACTATGTCTCCTCAACATAAGAAGCCTCGTGAAGCTCCATCCTGCTACGAAACAGGCAAGGCTACTTCAAGAATCAGATTTTGTCAGAATCAGACAGAAACTGAGAGATCCTTCAAGACAGCTAAAAGAGGGGTACACCTGAGGTTTCGTGTCGCGCCCCCAAAACCGGGATCCGATCTCGGGGACGCGAGTTTGGGGGAATTTGTATTTCCCCTCCCAGGATCCGCGTGTGTGAGGATGACAAACTTCACAACACATCTAAATATTTCGCGGAAGCTATACAAGACGTTACGACCCGGAATCCGTATCATTGGGTTCCGTGTCGTACTCAATCTGTCAGCACAAGATTTTCATAAACATATTTAAACTCAGACTGGAGCTAATCATAATATCAAAACATACAGAGCTGACAGTAACAAGCTTATCATTACCCAAACATATTCAAGTTACAAATTAACGAGTGCATTAATTACAATTCCCACGAAAAAGGCTAACAAAAGCCGTACACAAAAACAAGCTAGAACAAATACTACCCAATGGTGTAACGTAACTCCGGAGTCAAGCATGACGTCTACATGACATCGCTGACACAACAAGTTGCAAAACTCGTGGCTCAACAGCCCTCTGCACGCGAACTAGATCAAAACAAGGACCTGCTATCTAGACCACCAAAACAGAAGTATATCAGACACGACGGTCTGGCAGGTGATCAAAATAGGCAAGAGCATAAACAAAACCGAAGTTTAAAGGAAACAAGAACTAAAAACACTTCATTGAACTTGAAACAAGTTTACAAGATTTAAAAACAATGCATGTACAAGATACTTATCAAGAAATCACTAGTGCATGCACGATATACAAAACAAGACATGAATACATATAATATCATGATTAGTAAATCCACAAAGAGCCCATCCTTTCTCCGTCATACATGATGACAAGAGTAAGCACGCACGACAAGCACGACAAACACGACATGATAAACACGATCCCACACCACACAAGGTAGACGGGGTGTCCGGCCGCGGAACCGGACCACGAACACGTATGATGTGTCATTCAAGACACGACTAGTCTGCAGACAGTCCACGTTGTTTAAGGACCCCCAGGTAGTGGATCAAGCTAAAAGGGCAGTCCAAGCTCAGTGGTAGTCACTTATATCATGAATGCATAAAACATGGCGATACACGATCGAGAACACGACAAAACAAGAGGGAAATCATTTGTCAAACACGTCACGACAAGGCTAGCAAGATAGCATAATATAAATGCTTAACAAACTTAAGAAATGATTCCCTTTTGATCATTGAAACACGATTCTTGAAACACGATTCTTGAAACAGGTCTTAAATACGAGCTTATACTTGAAATTCAAACGAAAACACGATGATGCACGAAGCATCAAAACAAGCACTTTGGTTCTTAAAACAATTCTTCAAACAAACTTGTACTTGAAAATCAAACGAGGACACGATGATGCATGAAGCATCAAAACAAGAGTTCAAACACAAAATCTATCAAGTTTAGGCTAAGACCATTCATTGACTCTTATGGAGTTGAAACCCAAATGTCGGAGTTTTTAACAAGATTTGGTGCCCCAGAAGTTATAGTACATTTTAGAATTTCAAGTGCACAAAGTCAATAAAAAGGTCTAAAGCCTAGTCTAGTTTTCATTCCCGAAAAATCCTTCAAAACAGTACTTCTGGTTGTGGTTCACACCTCTCTACCGGTAGAAATACCGGTTGAAGCGTCTCTACCGGTAGTACTACCGGTAGAACCATCTCTACCGGTAGAACTTCCGGTAGAACTCCTGTTCCTCAACTTTTCTCACTCTCTGCCGAAATCTGGGCTATTTCTACCGGTAGAACTTCCGGTAGAACTTGGGGTTTTTAATTTCCTCAAGTCTCTGTCAAATTTTGGACCCTTTCTACCGGTAGAACTTCCGGTTGAAATACCTCTACCGGTAGAACTTCGGAAATTCAATTTTTCTCACACTTCACTCCCTTCTTCACTTCCACATTTAAACCACGTGCACTCCCCAAGCCTACATGCTTTCCAAGGGATACATTTCACACATTTTTAAAGCATTCCATGCACAATAAACCATTCATATTTCAATCTAAACCTTCAAGTCATCAAAATCATTCATTAAAAAAAATCATGTTACTAAACAACTTGTAAACCATTAAGCAAGATATATGCTTCCAATCAAGACAAGACCTCGAGATTAGGAAAAATAATTAGTAACCACGCTTGACATGATTAAGCAAACTAAGAGAGATTCAAACATAAAATGAAATGGAAAAACTTAGGAATAAGGGCATCATTTTCTCAAGGCAAAATGCCAAAAATCATAATACATCATAAAAACCCAAAATGATTACTTGCATTATGAAAACTAACATAGAAAACATGTCTAAATGAAACCATAATGAAACCATAAAACAATATACATGAAAAATCCTATAAAGATCACTTGCCTTTGTCCAAATGCCAAGCAAATCTTTCACAAATCCAAATCAAAGAGTTGATCCACGAAATCTACACAAAAGCCCCAAAATAGAACACACAAAAATTACATTTTGGTCACCACAAACCCCCATTTCGAAAATGGGTTTGAAAGTTAGAGAAAAGAGCTCTTTATGAGCTAAATAAACTCCATGGAAGAGATGGGTTCAAGCTCTTACCAATGGCTGCCCAAACAAGAAGAGATGAAGAAAACGAAGTGGGTGCTCAGCTGAAATCCTCAACTAGATGGGTGTACAGGAGAGCTCGAGTTGAGAGGAAGAAAACCACGTTTTTAGATTTGCAAATGGAGCTTCCTAGCCATAGATCCAAGAGAAAGAAACTTGGGGAAAAAGAGGGTTTTCTCTCCCAGCCCTAGGTCAAGAAGTTGCAGGAATTTGAGAAATGGGCATGGAAGAGGAGGAAGACAACTTAAGTGACTTGAAAATGGGACCCATTCAGCTGAAACTTAAAATGGCTAAATCATGGTCTTTCGGGCCCCGGATGAAATCGGCGAAGAAGACTAAAATGATCCTCAAAATATCTAGTTTCCAAAAAGTATATTTTCCCCAATTTCTGGAATTTTCGAAATTTATGGACAGATTTAGTGAAAATTGTCATTTTTGCCCTTTTTCTCAAAAAACGCGATTTCTGAGTATTAAATCAAGATGGTCAAAACATGAAAGTTGTTTATAACAACAAAATGAGTCAAAAGGAATAGAAATTGGAATTTTTAGAAACCAAGAATAAATTCTCACAAAAATACAATTTACAAGGGTCGAGTCCAAAACAAAGTCAATGGTCTTTTAAAACTCTCCAAAGTTATGAAAAATCTATTCAAACTCAAAAACAAAGTCAAATCATCTCTAATCTTGTTTAAAAAGTTAAATCATGGTTAAAACAATGCTAAACCCAAAAATTGAGGGTCGGGGTCTTACATCCTCCCCCCCCTTAGAATCCATTTGGTCCTCCAAATGGTCTAAACCAAATCAAAAATCAAAAACTCGAAAGATCAAAGAAAACACTGAAGACCCAAAGACTAAAGAAAACACTGACACCCTGAGTTGAACCTCGGCAACTGAGCTATCCCTAATCAATCCTGACGATGAGATGGCCGGCAACAACACGTCTGATTCGATTGAAAACTTCACACTATCACACATATCTGTCCAACAACTTGCTCTTCTAACAAATCCAATGTTTAATAACTTCTCTAGTCATCCTTCGGTGGTCATTTGACGTCCTTACACTGAATCATCTCTTTTATTAACTTTGTTAATCACTGTCTGTCTGAGGAACAACGAGTTCTGTCTCATTCTATCACTCTGAAACTTTATGCCAAATGTTATACTGAGATGTACACAATGATCCTGACATTTTCATGTAGATGTGATCGTAGACATGCTTTCTCTGAAATAATCTTCATCCCGGAGAAATTCTGGAATCCCATATATCTGCTCTCACTGTACTACTCAGATTCTGGTTCCTTGTCTTCGAAGAATTGGCGAAGCTGAAGTGCTACCACGTACCAGTCTCTTTCATCCTCTATCTATGTTATTCAAATTCTTGAAACTATGCTGCCACGTCTTATAAAATCCTATAAGTGTCCTGTTTCTGACTCGGTCGGTTACAACTCAGATACTTCACTACTACAAACCAGATACTAAACTGCCATAACCTGCTGAGCTGCTCTGAGTTTCAACACTTCGTATGGTTTGCCTCTTTCAAATCTTATTTCTAAATCTCTTACCATTGATATGCATAACTGGTCTTAGAATTCAAATCTGTGTTTAAAGTCTTGGAGTCCAACCTTTCTGTGCTATACTCAGAGTTCCTGTTCACATCTGATTATATCTGCCTATTGTTCTAGATCTCTTACCTGAAGATGCGTTATCAATAAAATATCTGTCAACTTGGTATCCTTCTATGGAAAGCCAAAATCTTCAGCCCAAGCCTTGAAACAATTCTACCACATGCTCTTACTAATTCTCCTATCTATCCTTGGTTTCAGAAAATTGGTGACGCTGAGTACTACCAGATGTGTCTTACTTCAGGCAAGGTCGTCCAGTCCTCGGTACACTTCTGCCATCTCTGTTTGCTTGTTCAAACCAAGAGGTTCACAACTCTGTAGGTTTCCAGCTCTGACCAAACCTGTTAACATTCTAACAGTCATGCTACTCCACATTTCCAAACTTCGTAAGGTGTGCTTCTATCAAACTCTGTCTCTGTCTTCCGGTCTTTTACCCAGGCATGCATAGCTGACCTTGCGAGCTCGATTCGTGTCCACAATCCTAGAATAAAGTCTTTCTTCAAAATAACCAAAAGTTCTTATTACTCTGACTCTTTCTGCCCAGTTGCCATTGGTCCTCTGCATAATAATCGATTCCTAACCAAACGTGTTTGTTCACTTCGCGTCACCTCAACGGTTACAACTCTGCATTTAAATCTCGAAACTGCTCAAATCAAACCTTGGTTGCTCAATCTTCTGCCTCTGTTTCAGGTTCACCATCCTCAAGCCTCGCACATGTTTCATTCTTTTCTATATCTTTCAACTGACCTTGTCCATAGGTTATGATTCTTCATCTTGTATCTGTACTCTGCCCAAACCAATGTTTTACAAGTCGGTAAAATCCACAAAATCTGCTCTATCATGTAACCAGGTAACAATCAATTCTGCATACTACTATCTACACTTTGCCAAAAACTGAATTCTCATGCTTCTAACCATTCACTGATACACCTTGCTGAGTCAACTTCACCACCATAGCTACACTTGTTGAACTTCCTCGAACAAATCTCCGTCACAAGTTCATCAATACTCGAGAAGTTTCCAACTTTCTCACATCTTCTTGGAGCCGTACCACTGAAAATCACCTCAAACCTCATAAAGTCCACCACTTATCTGGCTTTTGGAGTCTTCTAACTTAGGAAGATAATCCAAGTTTATCCAAAAATCTGCACTTACTTGTCTAACACATCATCTGACGATACACGATCAACTGTAATTGGATCTTAACATTCCATTCACATAACTTGCTGACTAACAACTGCTCACAAATTCCCTCGCTAACTCCATCTGCGACATCGAAAAGCTGAAAATTCTGCCAAAGTCCTTCGAGAACCACACGCTAAGTCCACAAAATGCCACAAAAAACCGACTCTCTGACACAAAACAAGCAAAAGATACTAAATATGGGTACGGATACATTAAATCCTCGCCCACTAGAAAAGAATTTGGTCCTCCAAATTCCCTAACAACAAGGACAAGAACACGAGACAAAGGGGGTCTCCCCCACTAGAAGAAAACAAAATCCACACGACCTAAGGAGTCCTCACCACACGTCTTAAGGTTACTAGAGTGTTTTATTTTCTAGAAACCTGCCCGCTCTGATACCAGTCTGTCGCGCCCCCAAAACCGGGATCCGATCTCGGGGACGCGAGTTTGGGGGAATTTGTATTTCCCCTCCCAGGATCCGCGTGTGTGAGGATGACAAACTTCACAACACATCTAAATATTTCACGGAAGCTATACAAGACATTACGACCCGGAATCCGTATCCATTGGGTTCCGTGTCGTACTCAATCTGTCAGCACAAGATTTTCATAAACATATTTAAACTCAGACTGGAGCTAATCATAATATCAAAACATACAGAGCTGACAGTAACAAGCTTATCATTACCCAAACATATTCAAGTTACAAATTAACGAGTGCATTAATTACAATTCCCACGAAAAAGGCTAACAAAAGCCGTACACAAAAACAAGCTAGAACAAATACTACCCAATGGTGTAACGTAACTCCGGAGTCAAGCATGACATCTACATGACATCGCTGACACAACAAGCTGCAAAACTCGTGGCTCAACAGCCCTCTGCACGCGAACTAGATCCAAACAAGGACCTGCTATCTAGAGCACCAAAACAGAAGTATATCAGACACGACGGTCTGGCAGGTGATCAAAATAGGCAAGAGCATAAACAAAACCGAAGTTTAAAGGAAACAAGAACTAAAAACACTTCATTGAACTTGAAACAAGTTTACAAGATTTAAAAACAATGCATGTACAAGATACTTATCAAGAAATCACTAGTGCATGCACGATATACAAAACAAGACATGAATACATATAATATCATGATTAGTAAATCCACAAAGAGCCCATCCTTTCTCCGTCATACATGATGACAAGAGTAAGCACGCACGACAAGCACGACAAACACGACATGATAAACACGATCCCACGCCACACAAGGTAGACGGGGTGTCCGGCCGCGGAACCGGACCACGAACACGCACGATGTGTCATTCAAGACACGACTAGTCTGCAGACAGTCCACGTTGTTTAAGGACCCCCAGGTAGTGGATCAAGCTAAAAGGGCAGTCCAAGCTCAGTGGTACTCACTTATATCATGAATGCATAAAACATGGCGATACACATTCGAGAACACGACAAAACAAGAGGGAAATCATTTGTCAAACACGTCACGACAAGGCTAGCAAGATAGCATAATATAAATGCTTAACAAACTTAAGAAATGATTCCCTTTTGATCCTTGAAACACGATTCTTGAAACACGATTCTTGAAACACGTCTTAAATACAAGCTTATACTTGAAATTCAAACGAAAACACGATGATGCACGAAGCATCAAAACAAGCACTTTGGTTCTTAAAACAATTCTTCAAACAAACTTGTACTTGAAAATCAAACGAGGACACGATGATGCATGAAGCATCAAAACAAGAGTTCAAACACAAAATCTATCAAGTTTAGACTAAGACCATTCATTGACCCTTATGGAGTTGAAACCCAAATGTCGGAGTTTTTAACAAGATTTGGTGCCCCAGAAGTTATAGTACATTTTAGAATTTCAAGTGCACAAAGTCAATAAAAAGGTCTAAAGCCTAGTCTAGTTTTCATTCCCGAAAAATCCTTCAAAACAGTACTTCTGGTTGTGGTTCACACCTCTCTACCGGTAGAAATACCGGTTGAAGTGTCTCTACCGGTAGTACTACCGGTAGAACCATCTCTACCGGTAGAACTTCCGGTAGAACTCCTGTTCCTCAACTTTTCTCACTCTCTGCCGAAATCTGGGCTATTTCTACCGGTAGAACTTCCGGTAGAACTTGGGGTTTTTAATTTCCTCAAGTCTCTGTCAAATTTTGGACCCTTTCTACCGGTAGAACTTCCGGTTGAAATACCTCTACCGGTAGAACTTCGGAAATTCAATTTTTCTCACACTTCACTCCCTTCTTCACTTCCACATTTAAACCACGTGCACTCCCCAAGCCTACATGCTTTCCAAGGGACACATTTCACACATTTTTAAAGCATTCCATGCACAATAAACCATTCATATTTCAATCTAAACCTTCAAGTCATCAAAATCATTCATTAAAAAAAATCATGTTACTAAACAACTTGTAAACCATTAAGCAAGATATATGCTTCCAATCAAGACAAGACCTCAAGATTAGGAAAAATAATTAGTAACCACGCTTGACATGATTAAGCAAACTAAGAGAGATTCAAACATAAAATGAAATGGAAAAACTTAGGAATAAGGGCATCATTTTCTCAAGGCAAAATGCCAAAAATCATAATACATCAACAAAACCCAAAATGATTACTTGCATTATGAAAACTAACATAGAAAACATGTCTAAATGAAACCATAATGAAACCATAAAACAATATACATGAAAAATCCTATAAAGATCACTTGCCTTTGTCCAAATGCCAAGCAAATCTTTCACAAATCCAAATCAAAGAGTTGATCCACGAAATCTACACAAAAGCCCCAAAATAGAACACACAAAAATTACATTTTGGTCACCACAAACCCCCATTTCGAAAATGGGTTTGAAAGTTAGAGAAAAGAGCTCGTTATGAGCTAAATAAACTCCATGGAAGAGATGGGTTCAAGCTCTTACCAATGGCTGCCCAAACAAGAAGAGATGAAGAAAACGAAGTGGGTGCTCAGCTGAAATCCTCAACTAGATGGGTGTACAGGAGAGCTCGAGTTGAGAGGAAGAAAACCACGTTTTTAGATTTGCAAATGGAGCTTCCTAGCCATAGATCCAAGAGAAAGAAACTTGGGGAAAAAGAGGGTTTTCTCTCCCAGCCCTAGGTCAAGAAGTTGCAGGAATTTGAGAAATGGGCATGGAAGAGGAGGAAGACAACTTAAGTGACTTGAAAATGGGACCCATTCAGCTGAAACTTAAAATGGCTAAATCATGGTCTTGCGGGCCCCGGATGAAATCGACGAAGAAGACTAAAATGATCCTCAAAATATCTAGTTTCCAAAAAGTATATTTTCCCCAATTTCTGGAATTTTCGAAATTTATGGACAGATTTAGTGAAAATTGTCATTTTTGCCCTTTTTCTCGAAAAACGCGATTTCTGAGTATTAAATCAAGATGGTCAAAACATGAAAGTTGTTTATAACAACAAAATGAGTCAAAAGGAATAGAAATTGGAATTTTTAGAAACCAAGAATAAATTCTCACAAAAATACAATTTACAAGGGTCGGGTCCAAAACAAAGTCAATGGTCTTTTAAAACTCTCCAAAGTTATGAAAAATCTATTCAAACTCAAAAACAAAGTCAAATCATCTCTAATCTTGTTTAAAAATTTAAATCATGGTTAAAACAATGCTAAACCCAAAAATTGAGGGTCGGGGTCTTACATTTCGGGCCATTCCGACATTGTTTGGCCCAACTTCATTGCTCCGATAGCTAAACAAGCACTCCCGGCGGCGACATCATCGAAGACACCAAAACTTCGATCAGAGCCTACGGATGACTCCAGAATGTCTTCAAAGGGATCCACGCCAAATTTCAAGTCAAACCGACAACGTTTGACCCTCCATCAATGCTCGAACAGCAAAATCAAGCCTCCAGGCGGCAGGAACCACAGAAGCCATCACTCATCAAACAAAATATATGAGTGGCTTCAACATGCCTCCGAAGGGCTGTACGTCAAATTTCAGGTCATTCCGACAACGTTTGACCAGGTTTCGATGCTTCGAGAGAAAATCAAGCCTACCGGCGGCGGAGCAACCCGGGACCATGACATTGAAAACGGAGCCCATGGAACGTCTCAAAATGACTCCAATAGGCTCCCTGTCAAATTTTAGGTCAATTGGACATCGTTTGACCACATATCAAAGCTCGGCATTTTCCCCGCAGGAAAATCAAGTGAAGCATCGATGGGACCCCAAACGGCTTCAAAACTCAAATAAAAGCCCATGGATGGTCCTATCCACTACTCAAGAAGCTTCACCTCAATTTTCATGTCATTCCGACATCGTTTGACCTAGTTTCGACTCTTGATGAAAAATCGACTACAAAGTCTTCGGCTTTCCCCCAAAAATGGGAAACTTTGTGCCCTGATTTCGCGAGGGTTCTCGTCAAGTTTTCTCCAAGAAAATGAAGTCAATAATTGAGGAAAAATATCAAGAAAAATACAGAAGAAAAAAGGAACAAAAAAGACGCAAAATCGGCCGAAAACGAAGCTCGACGACCAAAGGGCAAAAAACCCTAAGGTCGCTGGCGACCCTGCAAATCCGGGTCACCGGATTTTGTACCAAATTGACCGTTTTTCGATCTTTTCGCGTTTCGGGTGTTCCGGTCTCTGTGATTTTCGGAAAATCCAAATTTTGATGCTTGAAAACCACTGATCTTCGTCGACATCTCGGATCCGCCGTCAAAAGCACGAAATCATCACCGATCGCCTCAAGATTGCCAACCGGCTGACCAAGAAAGTGCACTTTCTGTCCGACCGATCGTGAAATCGACAAGACAGATGTCACCGGCCCACCAACGTCAATCAATGTCTGAAATTGCACTGCAATCCGACATCAAACAATGCGTGGATCCACCTGTGATGATCGCAAGAAGAATCTCAAAAGGCGCAGCGTGGCCCGCGACTCATCACATGCCTTGGCGACCACTTAATGACGTTAATTGACCCGTTTATGACAACTTAATGCGGTCATTAACTCATTATTTTGGACGGTCCAATCAGATTCAAGCATTTGGGAGTTACAAATCCAAGCAATCATGGCATTAAACCCATGAAACTCCCATCATCATGAAGCATAAAGGTGATTAAATGCCCACTACCTTCATCGGCCAATCACAAGCCTTGAAAAAGGAGTTACAAAATCAACTTATAACTCCTCATCAATTCTTTCATCATGGCCATCAATGCCAATAAACACCTCATGGCTACCAAAAGCCTATAAAAGGAGGTCCATTCTAAGAAGAAAGCATAATGAAAATAGATCCCAAGTGCAAGCTCTGAAAATCCAGAAAATCTAAGAGAGAGACGACGTCCTGCTACTTCGCTCCCGGAAGCACCACAAGGTGATCAACGTCCCTTGCCCCCCCCCCCCCCCCCCCCCAAGGTCACCTCCTTCTCCAACATGGCCTAAACGTGGCTTGTCAGCCCGTTTACTCGGTTTTTCATTGGATATAGGACCTTCTCTTGGTCCTTGTCCTTTAAAAAACCGAGGTTAGGAGCCAAGCCAAAGAATCAAAGCATCACATGTTCTCATTTGAAGGACGATGGCGAAGCCCATACATGACTTGCGACCGTCGATCTCAACGTGTCCCCACAATCTCCTAATAAGTTAGATCCATTTTCTTACTTTTCTATTGTAGTTTGTATTTCATAAAGAGACAAAAAGAAATCAAAATTCTTGTCTTTCACATTTGATGAGTTTTATAAAATCGCCTTTCACGGCAAAATTGCCTTTTACGGCAAACAAACAAAAACGCCTCCTACAGCATTCTAAAAAAACAAACTTGTCTCTTTTCTTAATATTAATGCAATTTGAAAAGTTAGAAAAAAGGATTGATTTCCTTTCCACTTGTGAAGGTGAATCTCCGGATTATCACTATTCCAAATTCCAAGTAGAAAGTAAATCTGGCATACCCGTACAAAAATGTTGATGCCCGAGATTTTCCCTCCTCTGCCGAGACCCAGGTCAGCCCCCGAGGTGCGGAAGGAGAGGACGGAAAATTCCTTTCGGGTCCATCAAGTTGACACACCCGGTGGGACACATTGACTTGAGAACGTGATGCTTTGATCACTTGGCTCCTTTCTAGTTGGTGGCCTATGTTGTATTTTGCATCTAAAAACAATATGAGATGGGATTTCAATTGTTCTTTCTCACTTCAAAAAAAAAAAAAACAAATCTGATTTCTTTTCTTAGATTCAACTTTGAGAAATTTTGATCCTCTCCTCTTCGAACTTGATAGCTCGCAGAAATGTTCGCAGCTATCATTCATATCGGGGATTGGGCCATCTTTTCTCTTTGATGAGTCCAATTGGGATTTCAAAAAAAAAAAACTTCATTTCAAATTCTTTCAAAAAAAAAAAAATGATCTCCTTTTCTTAAAAACTCAACTTTGAGAAATTTTCATCTTTCCCCTCTTCGAACTTGATAGCTCACAGAAATGTTCGCAGCTATCGTTCATATCGGGTATTTGGCCATCTTTTCTCTTTGATGAGTCCAATTGGGATTTCAAAAAAAAAAATTATAATTTAAAAAAATATATTAGTTCTCTCTTTTGCATTCAACTTTGAGAAACCTTGGTTCCTTCCCTTTCGGATTTAGCGCTCGCAGAAATGTTGAGCCTTTGTTCGGATTGGAACACCATTCGCTCTTTTTGATGAGTTCATTAAAAACCTTTCAAAAAAAAAAAGTTTAAAAAAAAAGCACTAAGGTTCCACCAGTTGCGTTTTTTGACCAAAGTGGATTTAAGAAAAGCCTTGTCCAGAGTGTGGAGACAGCTAGACTGTTCGAGGCAAGGGTCCTCCAAACGGGTTCATTAAGTAATCCTACCCTTACCTGGGGGCTGATCTATCCACTAAGGTTTCATAAGATCGAATTGGAAATCTATGTGCACCTTTCAAAAAAAATCCTCTAAAAAAAATCTATTTTAAAAAAAAAAAAACTTCTGTCACTTTGAATTCAGAGTTGAGAAATCTTGGTTCTTTCCCTTTCGGATTTAGTGCTCGCAGAAATGTTGAGCCTTGTTCGGAATGGAACACCATTTGCTCTCTCCAATGAATTCAATCTTGACCTTTCAAAAAAAACTTCCGTCACTTTTGAGTTCAGAGTTGAGAAATCTTGGTTCCCTCCCTTTCGGATTTAGCGCTCGTAGAAATGTTGAGCCTTTGTTCGAAACGGAACACCATTTGCTCTCTTTGATGAATTCAATCTTGACCTTTAAAAAAAAAAAAAACTTCCATCACATCTGGATTCACATCCGAGAAATTCTGGTTCCTTCCCTTCTGAATTTAGCGCTCGCAGAAATGTTGAGCCTTTGTTCGGATTGGAATACCATTTGCTCTCCTTTATGAACCCAAATTTGACCTTTCAAAAAAATCCCATCTCGTGTCCTTTCCAAGCATGCGATTTGCAACATTTCTGCCTAGCGGTGTTGGTACGCCCTTTCGGGTCTACTGTATTCGCGACCGACACATTTGTATCTCCAACCTTATATCATTTACCTCGAGCGAGCCTTGCTTCTCGGTAATTTGAATTAAGGTCTACAATTGCTTCTAGCAGTCACTGGTACGCTCACCCTGAGCCTACCATACTTGCATTTTAGAACAATTGTATCCTCTATGGCTTTTTACCTTCTTCATCGTCCTTGGGTTGGGCCATGTCCCCTCAAGTGATTTGAAAGGACAAAACCATAGTTGTTCTCCATTTATGATCACCATATTCTTGTGATTACTAATGGATTTGGTCTTGTTTCAGAAGTTTTCCAAAACTAACAATGGCAGCTTCATTAACCATCACTTTCGATGAGAACAAGTACCAGCTTATGCTTCAGGACAAGCAAAACAAGAATAAGCGCCCTACCAGTTACCGAAGCATCATCTCCCTCGACAACTCTCCAAGCACTGGGTCAACTTCAACTCCCCGGACCATCGTCTTCGGATCGTTGGGACCATTCCCACTTCCCGCAGAAGACACTGTACCTGCCAAGAAGCAGAAAACCGCCTCGCAACGTGTCACTAAAATGGCACCAAGGGCGAACACCAAGAAACCTGAAGCCCGTGGCATTCCCACGAAGCCTCAACCCACAAGAAACCAGGTTTACACCAAAACTTGGTCCTCGAGATCTTCACCAAAGCAACAGAGGTCCCGAACATCTGCAAAACCAGCATACCTGGCCCCTCTCAAGGAGAATCAGTTCTACCCTCTCTCTTACATGAAAGAGGAGAAACCTACCCTCCACAAAAAAAACAAACAAAATCATCATGAGCCGGCTTGCTCCTACAAGCCCAAAATCAAATCCTGCATCGTTAGGCCTATGCAAAAACTTGCTAAAGCCTGCACTCCTGCGAGTCGACCCTTCATCTCAACAGGGGCCGAGCTCGCAAAATTCAAGTCTTCATTGCGACAGACAAAGGACCGCGTTCAGATCCTGTCCTTGCCCAGCTTCAAAGAAGACAAACTCGGTTGCTGCGCACGAGAGACCACATCCTTCATTGCCAGAGCTGACTGAAGCTCAAATTGCTCGTTGTATGCATCGCCGCACTGCATGTCGACAAAAGAGACTCGAGAAACAAAAAACCCAGCGTTCTACTCTCCATGTCTCAAACAAATGGGTCGAAAAAGAAAGACCCGACCAATTCGTTGCTGTTCATATGGTTGGCAAAACCAAAAAATGCCAGAAGTTAGCAACCAAAATCAGTGTTAGATGTCCAGTGACTCGCAGCATCTCTTGGACACGAACACATCTAGAAGAATCTTCCACTCCTCCAAGCCGAGGACACCGGAGTAACCACTCCTCAAATTCTTCATCCAGAAGAATGAGCCCCAGCTCAGTCACCAGGACGATTTCTTCGTTCGAATCCCGAGGGATGAACTGAAAGTTCCGGGATTTGACCCTAGAGGGGGGGGGGGGGGGGGTTGAATAGGGTGATCTACAAATTGATTGCCGATTCTAATTTTCTTCAAATTAAACTTCAACTAGTGATGATTTCATGAAAAGGTGCGGAAGATAAACAAATCAATCACCACAAGTCATTCACCATTACACAATGTTTTATAGTGGTTCGGCCTCAATGCCTACATCCACTACCGGCTTGTGATCACACACCCCACCAGATTTCCACTATTTATGCTTTTACAAAAGGCTAAGCAATAACCCTTACACACTATGCTTTTAATAGGCTAAGCAATAACCTTTACAATTTGCTTTTCATAGGCTTAGCAAAAACCTTTCATACAAATAGTTTTTCTTTCTCAAAAAAGGTGTCTAAACACTAGGAGAGAAATACTTTAAGCACAATATATATTGCCTCTAAAATAGGCGAATGTGAAAGTGAAAATCAACTTACACAACACACTATAAAATGCAAAGATGAATGCTCATGATATGTGTGTGTGAAAACTTCAATCAAGTTGAAAATGAAAGCTCAATCAGTTTATGCTTTGAAGCAATTGAAAGTTTAATACACATTAAAATGATTTGATTGAAGTTATATGCGAATCACATGAACAAAGTACAAACTTGCTGAAGATACGAAAATCCAAAGCTTGCAAGTTGTATGAAATTAATTATGTCTAAACATGTGATGCATGAGATATGTTGTTTTCAAATGCAAAGTAATTCAACTAAAGTTTTAAAGATTGAAAACAACAAGGAAGATTCATACAAGTTAGTGAAACATGTTATAACATAAATTAAAGATTTTGATAAAACATGTTTAAGAAGTTTTCTACCACAAACTTGATTTGAATCAAGGTGAAGAATCCAATAACTTAAATCAAAGATTAAGAGAGGAATGGATTCAACACATCATAGTTAATATGCTAAAAATCATTTACCAATAATTTAGACAATGCATAAAAACATATGATTAGGAAAAGTCAAAGCTTACTTGGTGATTGGACTTCATTAATCCAAGTTTAGCTTTACTTAAAGATCCTTTGGCCTTCTTAGTTCATTCCCTTAGATTTGCCTTAGTTCACCTCAGAAATGGCTTCTAGAATCATTCATTTTGGCCTTGGAATGAACTTCATTTTATAGAGATTTTGGCCCAACGGCTATATGTCGGTTAGCCGACATCCAGGGATCGGTTAATCGACACCCCCAACGGTCACTGGCCAACGGTCATAATTTTGAAATTTTGCTGACCAAAAAGCATGGTTCGGTTAGCCGACAAGTTCGGTTAACCGAGGCCTGACCGACACCCTAACCGACAATGAAAACAGGGTCAGAAAACACCTCTCTAGAAATCTAACCGAGAGAGTTTCGGTCAGGATCAGAAGCAACGTCGGTTAACCGAGCCTTGACCGACATGCTGACCGACGTGTAAAATATATTGCAATACAGTTCTCTGGAAATCTGACCGACAAGATGTTCGGTTAGTCCATTTTCTATGGTCGGTTAACCGACAGTTAACCGACATGCAAACCGACAACTGAAACACCATTCAGAAAAGCTAACCGAGTGAGTTCGGTTAGGCTTCGGTCCAAGGTCGGTTAACCGACACCTGACTGACAGGCTGACCGATAGTATGGTCAGACTGTTTTCTGAAGATCTGAGTTTACAAGAAAAAATCTAACTTTTGAAAACTTTTGAAACACATAACGTAAGGTTGTTTGAGACAAGGTTTTATCAAGAAGAAAGCTTTTCAAAATAAGACTAAAATCAACCAAAAGGTTTAAAACAGAGTTTGAGCAAGTTGTTTTAAAATCCTGTGATTTTCAAGATAAACCTTTGAGAAATGATATGAGATGATCATGATGCAAATGTTGGACATCAAATTGCAAACACAACTTAGGGTCTAACAATCTCCCCCTTTGCAATTTGATGGCAACATACTAAATAAAGTTAAGAAACATAAACTCATTACTAGCACATCACTCATACATTCATTCATTTCTACAACTCTTGGTCTCCATACATCTCAACTCCACCTGAGTTGAACATTTTCGCTTCTTCACTATCTTCCTTCCTTTCTTTGCTCCCCCAATCTTCTAGGTCTCCCCCATTGTGTGTGCTTCCATACAACCTTTTTCTCCCCCATAGTCTTAGAAATCATACTTAGCCTAGCCCTTTCCATTTCTTCTCCCCCATTGACATCAAATTGCTAAAAAGTCTGCAAAAACAACTCATGCAAACATATACCTTTTTCATAGCATAATATTGATATCATTTGATAAATTTTGAATATAAAAGCAAAGGAGAAACCACCATGAAAAGACAAAATGAATTCATAGGTTTTCATTCATGTTCAAATGAAAATGTTTACATCATAAACAAAACATAAACCATAAACATAAACATCATCAACATCCAACACATTCATCAAAAACCAATTGAACCAAATTACACCACCAATCATAATACCAATGAGAAAGCAAAAAAAAAAAATAGTGGTGACATAAAGCATCTTCTACTCCGAATCAGGAGGTGGTGGTGAAGGAGAAGGAGGAGCTCCAACATTATCTCGACTGCAACTCTTTGAAATTCTTGAGAGATACTGAAACAGTTTGTTCAGTGTCTTCTTGTTCTTCTTTTGCTCTTTCTTCATGTAAGCCATGTCTCTCTCAAGAGCTGCCAAGCAGTCCACTGAAGAGGAAGGGCGAGGAGATGGTATCGATGTTGAGCCATGAGAAGGAGATGGGGGTGCTTGAGCCAAGGGAGGGTCATCAGCTATAGGAATTTGAGCGTTGGGAATAAGATTCATTTGATTTACATTAGCTGGTGATAATGGAGTTTTGAAAATAGGTTGCTCCCCAGAAGGCTTGGGTATCCCAAATGAGAATGCCAATTGAGTCATCAAATATCCAAATGGTATTGCATTTTTCTGACCAACGTTATTATGAAATTTGATGATCGTATGACAAATGATGGAGGGAAAGCAAATGGGTGTACTAGTTACCACCTTGGACAAAAGGTTAGCCATATAGGCTGTAAGCTCAGTCCTATTTCCCAACCGAGGGTAGACATTGTAAGTGAAGCAATGATGGATAGTTCTATAAATAGGAAGGAGAGAATTTAAGGTGAGATGATGTTTTCTTTTGTCCCAAGGGGCATTGAAACCAGAAATGTCCCTAGTGGCCTTGATTCTCTCATCTTCATTAGGGGAATCTGATATCATTGTAAGTCCATTTGGGGTGCAAGGTATTCCCATAATGTTCCCTATCCTCTCAGGTGTGATCTCTACATTCCTATCTTCAAAGGAGATAGTAAAAGAACAAGTATTTTCTCCAATGAGAGTGCTTGAGATTGATGAGTACATATATCTCACCAATGTGGGATAGACATCTCCACCCCAATGAAGTATGCCATCCCAACCTACTCTATGAACTATTCCCATTAACTCATGACTTTTTATTTGGTTTACTAACACCCTTCTTTCCATAGCTATAGACCTGTTTCTCAATAGTTACAGAGTGTTAGCATCAATCCTCAGCTCTATGGATGGTGGTGGAGGGGATTCACTAAAGTCTGAATGTTCATCAATAGGCATACTGGATGTGGCAGAGGCCTTCCCCTTTTTAGATGGCCTTAGCATGGGTTTTTTCATTCTTGGAGGCATATTGGTTGGGCAAGATTGAAGGTTTTTCTTTAATGTGAATCAGTATAAATCTTTTTCCCAATGCTCAAAAGGTGAGAGGGTTACTGAAGATTAAGCAGATTTGGTTGTGACAAATTGTCAAGCACCTAGTGTGCAGGCTAAGGAAATGAAAGCACAGTTGGCTGTGGATGCCCCAAAATATGGATCTCAAGTCCTACAATTCATGCAAATATTCCATAAAGACTACAAATAAACCAATCATTCCGAGAACATTTGAAAAATGAAGTTTTGGAATTTTTGGATGAAACAGTCACCTTGATCTTAGGGGAAAAATGATTGATCCCAGCTTGGAAGAGGAGGCTCTTTTGATGACAATGATTCCTTTGAAGAGATCAGAAAATGCTTACAAGAAATCAGAGAGAATGACCAAGACTTGATCCCACAGATTCACGTTGTCTGTCAATGTCGTGAGGTTCCAACGATGATGAAGGAGATGAAGATGACGATGACTTGTTTGGAGGATGATTGAGAGAGGAATTTAATTGGAATGAGAGAAGTTTTTAGAGCAATGGAGATGAGATTTGACTAATTTTAGGATTTGGAACAGAAGTTCTCGTCTAGGGCACGAAGAAGGAAGATGATGAATAGTGAAGTGAGTTTCCAGTCCGTGCGCAGGGATTTATTCATCCCTGTGAGTTGTCGGTTAGCCGACAACTTAAGTGTCGGTTGACCGAACTTGGCAGAATGGGTCTGAGAAGGGAGACTCCCTTATGCTGTCGGTTAGCCGACAGATGAAGTTCGGTTAGCCGAACTCTGCAGATATTTCCATGAGATTACCACATTTTTTTTTTTTGTTTTAAACAGAAATCATTTACTACATGCATTACTTTTGAAGTTTACATTTTGAAAAGGATAATGCATAGTTGTATGTTTTAAAGCAATTTCTCAAACACATAGAATTTAAGCAATCAGAGAAGTTCATTATCTAGACTTAGGACCAACACAAGATTTAACTAATAGAGATGGGTTGGTCTAATCTAAACACTAGTTCTTAATTTCTATCTAACATTCTAACCTTAGGTTTCCATCTAAGGTCTTGAATTTTTATGCCTATGTTTGAGATTCCACCAACCAAGGGAGATACTTTTTCAATTTTAGTAGACTTGTTATCAATTCTTGGTTTGACAATTTTATAATGATGATTAGTCTTTGATGGTTGGTGATGATTTTCCTTTATATTCTTATTTATTTTAACTTTTCCTCCTTCTTTTTACATTTTGAATTTTAATTTCACTTGTTCAACCTTTTTCAAAATTTCTTTCATTTCCATGGTTAAAGGAGGTAAAGTGAGATGTTTCTTGTTGATAGATTTAACTTGATAGCTTTGGACTTGATTGGTCCTTTTAAAATCTATCTTAGGAGACTCTTGTTGAATAGATTTGACTTGTTTGAACTTTAAAGAGTCTTCCTTTGATTTAAATGTCTTACCCTTCATGGAATTTGATTTTACTTCCTTTGATTCATAGATGGGTTTTGACATATGATTTCTTCTTAGTTTGCACTCAAATTTGAAATGCCGTTCTTTACCACAATAATGACATTTTGTTTTGGGTAAATTGGTGTGAGTGCTAGAGAGAGAGGACTCTCCTTTTACAAACTTGTTGATGAACTTAGGGTCATGATAAGTATGTTTATTAAATCCAAGACCCGTCCTATCTCCATGTGATTTACCCAATTTAAACAAATTTTCAAGTTTCTCTTCACTTTGGGTAAATTTGCACTCAAACTTTTGCTTATGAGTCTCAAGTTGAGTGACTTTGTTTTTAAGAATTGAATTTTCATTATTTGCTTTTATGAGTTGGATTTCAATTCCATTAAACTTGTTTATCTTTTCATGAGCAAGTTTCAATTCAAGTTTTAGTTCATTCACATTAGATCCAAGTTGTAAAGTTTTTAAATCACTTTGAGTTTTTGATAAATTTTCTTTGGTGATTAATAACTTGGATTCAAAATTAGAAATGTCTTCAACTTGATTCTTCACATGATCACTTATATTTGTATTTTCTTTGAGAAGATTCTCACAACTTATCTTAGATACATTTAATTCTTCTTGAACCTTTGACAAGTTATCCATAGAAATTTTTAATTTTGATTCTAGATGGATAATGTTTTTATCTTGTCTTTTTAGAGTATCTATTAAACTCAAATTTTCTTTCTTTAGCTCATCATTATTTGTTTCAATTTCATTTTGTTCATTTTGAGCATTAGACAAGTTGTGTAAAGTGATCATAAACTTAGAGTTTAGGCATTGTATAGCTTCATCTTTCTCTCTAAGTTCATCTTTTGAAGTGACTAATTCTTTGTTTAGTCTTTTAGATTCAACTTTTAACTTGTTATGATTTTTAACAAGCTTTAAGTATAAGGTGTACAAATTATCATATGCTTGTTGAAGATCATCGTGATTTTCATTTTCTTCTTCACTTGATTCAAGTTGATATTCATTATGTTCAAGATTTGAATCCCCAATGGATGGAAGAAGGTGACTAGGAGAATCTACAAGGGAACCTACACTCTCTATCTTAGTGGAATCCATAAAGATGATTTTCAAGATAAGTCCAACTAGGGTCTAAGCTCTAGGTTTTTACACCTAATCAAGAGTTCCAAAACATTTGATCCTAAATATAGAGCACGAGGCTCTGATACCAGTTGAAAGTTCCGGGATTGAAGATGACATAGCATCAAGCCAAGCTGATACTCAGCAAGATCAGCCCGCTTTCACTTCATTGGAGACACCTGCAGACATAGAAGACCCTACGTCTGCTTCCTTTGTTATTCCGGCAACTTCACCAGAAAAAAAAGTGATTTACTTCCACAGATCAGGAGCATCTCCACTGAACTCTTTGCTTGAACCTTTCCAAAACAAAGTTATGCCTCAGCTATCCCTGTATAGTCCAATGGCACAAGCTATCATGAAGAAAATGGGCTACGACGCTCAAAATCCGTCTGGTTTGGGAGGTGGCCGTGGTATTCTCACACCATTAGAACCCACCCTGACCAAAAGTCAATCAGAAGATTGGAAAATCCACCTTCACAAAGGCAAGTCTTCATATGGGTTGGGGTATGATCCTACCGCTCCTATGAGACAGTTGACACCATGGCTGCAAAGTCGCTTTACCGACCAAACCTCAACATCTCATGAAGAAATTGATATCCCTGGATATCTCTTTGAGGAGTCACTCATCTAGGGTCCAGAAAGCTCCTCCAATTGCTATAATTTCTCTGATAATAAAGAGGAATTGCCCGATGACACAGACGAGCGGTTCTCTGTCCCAGAAGAACCATCGTCTCCAAAAGAAGTACCCTACTTCAACCCAGTTCCAGCAAATGATTGGGACCATATCATTGCAAGCCTTGAGAAGGATACTAATCAAGAAGATTCATAGACAGAAACAGAGCCTCAGTCTGAAAATGCCTCTGGCGCTTCAGAAGGTCTTGTTGAGTTGGAAGCCTCCGAAAATATTGTGGAGGAACCACCTTCAAGCCTTCCGACAGAAGAACATGTCCAAATGATAGACTTGGGAACATCTGATAACCCACGTCCTGTATTCATAAGCAAGAGTATAAAGGATGATGAGTTACCCGAGTATATCTCTTTTCTTTACGAGTTTGTTGATTGCTTTGCATGGTCTTATGCCGAAATGCCTGGCTTAGATCCCAACGTAGCGGTCCACAAGCTCAACTTGCAAAAAGAAATCAAGCCTATCAAACAAGGCCAAAGAAGATTCCGTCCCAACGTGATGGACAAAATTGAACAAGAAGTTCAAAAACTCAAAAACGTTGGCTTCATCCGCGAGGAACAGCATCCTGAATGGTTGGCCAACATCGTCCCCGTGACAAAGAAAAATGGGCATATAAGGGTTTGTATTAACTACATGACCTGAATAATGCATGTCCTAAGGATGAATTCCCGCTCCCCATACCAGAGGTGATGATTGACAACACCTATGGGTTCGAGCAAATGACATTCATGGATGGATTCTCTGGCTACAATCAGATAAAGATGCATCCTGAAGACGAAAGGCATACGTCATTTCACACACCATTTGGCGTGTATTGCTACACTGTCATGCCATTTGATCTGAAAAATGCAGGTGCAACATATCAGAGGGCTATGATGAAAATATTCCAAGATATGCAGCACAAAATAGTCGAATGCTATGTTGACGACCTCGCCATCAAAAGCAGAAGAAAAGAAGACCATCTCAATGATCTTCGAGAAGTCTTTCTCTGACTTCGCAAACACAAATTGCAGATGAATCCACTAAAATGCTTCTTCGGCGTCTCATCGGGTAAGTTTCTCAGATTCATAGTACGGAAAGCTGTAATAGAACTTTACCCCACTAAAGTCAAGGCTATCCTGGAAATGCCATCTCCCAGAACCCTAAGAGAATTAAAAGGGCTTCAAGGAAGATTGGCCTACATCTGACGGTTCATCTCAAATCTGTCAGGGAAGTGTCGTCCATTTTCTCGCTTAATGAAGAATGGCGTCGACTTTGTCTGGGATGCTGAATGTCAAAATGCATTTCAAGACATCAAAGCATACCTCACCAAACCTCCAGTGCTGGCTGCCCCCACAACTAGAAAACCATTTATCTTGTACACAAGAGCTCTTGACCACTCTTTGGGTGCTCTGCTCGCACAAGAAAACGATGACGGAAAAGAAGCTGCTCTATATTACCTTAGCCGCATAATGGTAGGTGCAGAGCATCGCTACTCCCCAGTCGAAAAAGAATGCCTTGTAGTAATGTTCGCTGTACAAAAGCTGCGTCACTATCTGCTGTCAAACATAGTCTACCTGATTTCGAGGATCAACCTCCTAAAGGTCCTTGTCACAAAAGCAGGTTTTCTCAACGCCCGACTGGTAAAAATGGTCTATTCTTCTATCACAGTTTGATATTAGGTATGTGCCACAAAAGGCAATCAGAGGACAAGCTCTAGCAGACTTCCTCGCAGAACATCCATTGCCTAAAGATTCTCCACTCAGGGATGATCTCCCAGACGAATTTGTCTACAACGTGGAAACTTCTTTATCAAATGCTTCCTGGGACATATACTTTGACGGTGCAACCAAGACAAATGAAAAAGGAAAACAAATATCGGGAATCGGCATCCTCTTTGTCAGTCCCGACAAATACATGATTCCACACGCCTTCTCTCTACTGGAACCATGTTCAAACAATACAGCTGAGTACTAAGCCCTGATTGTAGGATTGGAACTCGCCCTCGAATCCGGCATCACCATGTTGGAAGCTTTTGGAGACTCCCAACTGATCGTCAACCAGATGAATCAGACATATGAAGTCAGGAAGCCTGATTTGCTACCTTACTACAATAAGGTACAGTCGTTTTCTACAAAAATTCAACATCTGTCACATCACCCACATCCTCAGAGGTGAAAGCATCCGTGTAGATGCCCTGGCCGGACTCACCGCATCCATGGCAATCCAAAAAGGGGAAAACATGCAAGTCACAGTGTGTCAAAGAAGGATTCTCCCTCCTCTCAACACACACCAAGCAGTTGCTGAATGCCACCAAGTGGTTGGAAGTCTGATGTCCATCCTCAAACCTCCGATTGGCGACTGGAGAGATCCGTTCATTGATTACATCATATTCGGAATCCTACCTGAAGGTCCAAAAGAGCGGGTAAGTATCCAAAGACGAGCGCCAAACTTTCATTTGGATATACCTTCAAAAGCACTTTACAGAAAATCCTTCAACGGAGCACTCCTACGCTGCTTGTCACAACAAGAGGCTGAGGAAACTCTTAAAGATGTTCATGCTGGTCTTTGTGGAGCCCATCAGGCTGGCCCTAAGCTCTACAACCAGATAAAAAAGGCTAGGTTATTATTGGCCTACCATGGTAGCTGATGCAATGCAATTTGCCAAGCGCTGCCAAAAATGCCAGATTCACGGAGATTATGTCCACATGCCTCCAGAATGGCTACATCCAACAGCAATCTCATGGCCTTTCGAAGCCTGGGCTATGGACATCGTAGGTCCTATTTCTCCCCCATAAAGCAAAGGTCATCGCTTCATCTTCGCCGCTACGGATTATTTCTCCAAGTGGTTAGAAGCATTTGCGCTTAGCGAAATGAAGACCTCATCAGTCCTTCAGTTCTTGCGCACCAACATTATTTGTCGCTTCGGCATACCTAAAAGATTCGTCCATGATAACGGACCACAATTCCTGGATCACGGATTCTACAGGTTTTGCGACAAGTACCAAATCCAAAGTTGTCCTTCAACTCTATATAATCCAGCAGCGAATGAACTAGCAGAAGCCTTCAACAAGACACTCTGCAAAATTCTCAAGAAAATAGTCTCTAGTCATAAAAGAGACTGGGGCGACAAACTACCAGAAGCCTTGTGGGCCTATCGAACCACCATTCGAGGACCAACCCATAGCACACCATTCTCTTTGGTCTATGGATGCGAAGCTGTTGTCCCTTTGGAAGTACAAATTGCTTCCTTAAGGGTATCTTTGCAAAATGACATGACGCAAGAAAGCAATATCAAATTGAGACTCCAAGAGTTGGATAATCTCGATGAAAGACGACTTGAAGCTCTACAAAGCATTGAGTTGTACCAAGCACGCATGGCAGGATCTTTCGACAAGAAGGTCAGGCAACGCGCCTACAAAAAGGGTGACTTGGTTCTTGCAGTAAAAAGACCCATAGTCTTTGCCCACAAATCCAAATGCAAATTTGAACCAAAATGGGAGGGACCCTTCGTCATCAACAAAGTCTTCTCCAATGGTGCATATGCTCTTCTAAACATGGAAGGGGACAGATGTATGCTGCCCATCAACGGCAAGTTCTTGAAGCGGTACTACCCTTGAAGACTTCCTCAAACGAGTCAGAGCGATATCTACACGGCCAAAGCCTATTTCCAAGGTACTTGCTCGTCAAACCCACCCCTTTTGAAATTTTCATCTTTTTATTGAGGTTTCCAAAAAAAAACTCTCTCAAAACAATGCTTTCTTTCATCGTTTCATTGTTCAAAAAAGAAATCAAAATCCAAAAAAATCCAAGTTTAGGAGCCTCTTCCCGGACTTGACCAAAATTTTCGATCCTTGAAACCAAAAATTCATGGTTTGAAACAAAAACCAGGACTCAGGAATTTTCACCCTAGTCTGCCTTGGCTCTTACAACCAAAATGGTTTTAAGCCAAAATTTATGACCCTCGTGTCTCTGAACAAAAAAAAATAGTTTTTTTAGAAACCGCGGGGAAGTGACACTTAGTCAATACTCGCAAAACCCAAAAATCGCAAGGAAGCGAACCCCATTCGATACTTGCAAAATTTCAAAAATCGTGGAGAATCAACATACCAGTTGATATCCACAACCCAAATTTCAAAAATCGTGGAAAAGCAACATACCAGTTGATATCCACAACCCAAATTTCAAAAATCGTGGAGAAGCAACATACCAGTTGTTATCCACAACCCAAATTTCAAAAATCGTGGAGAAGCAACATACCAGTTGATATCCACAACCCAAATTTCAAAAATCATGGAGACGCAACATACCAGTTGCTATCCACAACCCAAATTTCAAATGGTTCGAGAAAACCTCAAATTTCAAAAATCGCGGGGAAACGACACCAAGTCAGTACCCGCAAAACCAAAAGTTTTGGGTAAAGCAGGGAAGCGACGCTTAGTCGATACTTGTACCCCAATTCGCAAGGAAGCGATATTCCATCGATACTCGCAAAACCCAGCCCGCGAGGAAGTGACATTCCATCAATACTTGCAAACCGAATGAGCAAGGAAGCGACATTCCATCGATACTTGCAAGACCATTCAGCGGGGAGGCGACATTTAGTCGATACCTGCATTTTGAAAACCAAATTCGGCTATAAATGCCAAAATTCGGCTATAAACGCCAAAACCCGGCTATAAACGCCAAAACTCAGCTATAAATGCCAAAATTCGGCTATAAACGCCAAAATCGGCTTTCATGCCAATAAAACAAAACTTGGTTTTCAAAAAACTCGGCTATAAACGCCAAATCCGGCTATAAACGCCAAAAAATCGGCTATAAACGCCAAAATCGGCTTTCACGCCAATAAAACAAAACTTGGTTTTCAAAAAACTCGGCTATAAACACCAAAACTCGGCTATAAACGCCAAAATTCAGTTATAAACGCCAAATCCGGCTATAAACGCCAAAAATCGGCTATAAACGCCAAAAATCCGGCTATAAATGCCAAAAATCGGCTATAAACGCCAAAAGTCGGCTATAAACGCCAAAATCGGCTTTTATGCCATTCCAAAAAATCGGCTTTCACGCCATTCAAAAAAAAAACTTTGGCTCTAATGCCATCTCAAAATTTTTGGCTCCCATGCCACAAACAAATTTGGCTCTCATGCCACAAACAAAATTAGGCTTTCATACCACCCAAAATTTGGTTTTCAATCCATCAAAAAACCAGGCTTTTCGCCACAAAATTGGCTTTCATGCCCAAAACAATCATTTGACAAAAGATTTTCACAAAATGACAACCTTTTGATCAAATTCTTAAACAAACAGTCCCATCAGCTTTTACTTAGATTTGTTTTCATCAAAAAATGATTTAAGTAAAAAGAAGGGGATACAAAAATATAGTACCAAAATTGTTTATACATGGAGGTACCAAAAAAAAAGAAAGAGAAGAAGAAAAGAGTTTGTTACAACTCAGGAGCTCAATCCAACATGGTCTTCAACCAAAGATTCAACTCCTCAAGCAGACCCTTGGCCTTAACTTCCAAAGTTTTTAGGCCACGCTTCTTCAGAAGGTCCCCATAAAACGCGGCCGAATGCCTCGACCCATCTGCAGCACGAGGAAGTTCTTCCCAGAGGACCTGCCACTGCTTATGCTCTTGAGTCTTCCTCCGGACATTACCTGCAGCATCCTCAACCTAACGAATGAGAGTCCCCTCCTTGTCACGAGCCTCCACAATGGCGGTCCATTTGGCAGCAGTTTCTTCCTCCAAAAGCTCAAGACGTTGCCTAGCCTCGACAACCTCCTTATCAAGGCGGTCCAAGTCTTGCTTTGGCCCCATGATGGATAACTCGGTAACGTTCTTCTCCCGAATGATCTGCCTCCGAGTCTTCGTGACCTCAGTCAGTTCAGCTTTGACTTTGCTGGATGGCTTTATGAATATCTCATCAAAGAAGTCACCATCAGGGAAACTATTGATCTCAGTCCATTTGTTCCCTAAGGCGATGACCTCCTCAATAAAATCTTTGGCGCTTGCGATGTCCAGACCGACTTCTTTGCTATCAGCAAGGATGTCCTGCACGTGCTTGATCATGCCAAAACCAGCTTCCAAATGACCTGAAGAGAGAGTGTCAACCCATGAGCTCAAAACAGTCTTCAACACCTTCCTTGCATACTGAAGGTGCGGTACAGATGAGTATTCGCCATGCTCTGGTGCCCGACTGCCCACGTCATGCTCCATTGGAAGAGTAATCAATAAACTCTTTCCAACTGCAGAAGCTGACTCATTAAAGGAAGCAGATGCCCCCACTCCTGGATCAGCAGCAGGTATCCCCTATTCTGGCTCTGAGGAAGATGGAGGAATCTCTCCTGCTGCTTCACAATCTGTCAAGGAAAAGACAAAAAGGTATGAATATAATCTTGTCAAAAATATATCAAGATTATTATTGCAAATATACCTGCTTCGACGACCGGCGGAGTACTCTCTGCCTCTTTGAGCTCATCCGAAGCATCGTCAAAGGTTACGTTCACGGATGGCTCGAAATCATCAGAATCCTCTGGCAAGTCAAGAATACAAAGGCTACATGTTAGCAAATGACAGCAGAAACAAAAAGAAGAAAAAAAAGAAGCCAAAGCAAATCATACCAAGTGAAGGATCTGGAACCACTCCAGAGTCCCTGGGCTCTTCCTCAGATGCCACGACTGGATCCGTTATCGCCTCATCGGCAGGAACCTCAGGCATCACCAGGTCATCGTCCTCTGCTAAAAAAAAAAAAGGCAGCGGATCAAAACAAAATCTTTTACAAGAAAAAAAAAGGGGAAGAAACAAAGGAAAGAAAGAGGATCATACCAGCTGTCTTCTCTTCTCTGCTTCTCTTCTCCGGAGGCTCGTCAGCATCCTCAAACACCTCCTCAGCAATGGTGAGAGGAACTTCAAGATCAGAAGGACTATCGTGCCGTCTCATGTTACAGCGTTGTCCTCTCCACCTCTTGCCTCGTCGGGTCAATCTGCTTGACGGTCCTGCCCCACTATCAACATCAGGCCTCTCACTAGAGTCCTCACTGGATGGTTTACTCTTCTCAATAGACTCCATGGAAACCTTCGTATGCTCTGCCTGTATCATAGCATCGATCTCGGCCTCCTCCTCTTCCAGCTGTCTCAAGACCTCACCAGGAATCCCTTGTGCAACTCCTGATCTGATGACGTCCTGCCCGTTGAGAAAGCCTATCTTGTGCTTCTCCCCAGAAAGGAAGGCCAAAACTTCCTCCCGGCGAACACCATCTGATTTGCTAAGATCCTTCCCAGGAGACTGCTTGACATCGAGCACTTTCTTGGAAAGCCCCCGGTACACTGAAAAGCTCTCTACGAACCACTTCGTGAAGCCAGCAATCCGGAAAGTGGGCAGCTCAGGATAGGAAATCATGGCAGTAGTGTCCTCAGCGCTATAAAAAGCCCATGCATTTTTCCCATCGTGTAGACCTCCGAAACGCTTCACCATGCTCGAAGGCGCTCCAATAACGCCTTGAGAGAAGCCAAGCTGCAATGCAAAACGCGAAGGGACATACGGTTGGATATCGACGAAAAGATGTCTGCGGTACACCATCGTACCAACCCGTATGTTGAAGAGCCATCTCTTCTCCGCGTCTGTCAAAGCATAGTGTCTTCCCGACCCTACCCTGGTTGAATCACAGGAGACACCAAAGTCAAAAGCCTTCTTCCGCAAACCAGGAGAAAGATTCACCGAAGACTACCCAATCTCGACGTCCCTAAATCGTCGGATCCTCAAATGGGCAGACAAAAGTGATTCAGGAACGGCTGTCCCTCTAGCCAAACGAATCATAAAGGGATCTTCGTCCTGTGCAACTCCCAAACAATGGAAGCTAGGACAGTGGTATACATACCACGAATAGAAGATGTGAGCAGAAAATACCCTGTTCATGGGAAGCCCAAGTCGAACCAGGAAAGCAGCAGCCTGCAGTTCGGTACACAAATAGGAGTAAAGAGCAGGTACCAAAGCCAGCCGCTCTCCAAACGCCATCTGACAAGCCGGAAAAATACAGTGCGGCCTGATGTGCGTCCCATCTCCTCCAGGAAAACAGCCTCACCCAGCCAATAAGTGAGGTAAACAGCGAGATTTCTCCGCAACGCAATGTCAGGATAAATGGCATCTGTGCTTGCGAAGAACTTCTTTAAATCTTCTCGCATAGCAGCGATCTTCTTCAAACTTGATGTTTTAGCCCTAGCATCTTGAGCCATGCCATCAGAAGAATCCTCGCTGTCAAAAAAGTTGGAGCTGCAAATTCTCCAACTGCTGCACCTAACTTTCGAGCCCTCCTTCTCCTTAAAAAAATCATAGAAGGCGACGAGCTGAAAGTATACAAGCCTGAACTTCTCAGACTGCTCCTCAAGGACGCTGTCAATAGGCATAAACTCCTCATAGAGTTTGCCGAGGATAGGCAATCCGGTGATGGCACTCAACTCCTTCAATGAAAAACCAATCTCACCATTCGTCACAATGAAGGTGTTGGTTTGTGGAAGGAATGACTCCATCATGGCAATGAAAGCCTCATCAGAGAAAACGACGGTTTACCGAAAAGCGCGAACCGTATCAAAAATCTCGGCCTCCCAAAGAACGGCCTCACCAATCCTCAGGGTGTGATCAGTCCATGATTCCCAGCTCGAGTTAGCGCTGAAACGGCCACGAAGTTGAAAAGGCTTCACCCAATTGCTGCCGTCACCCCGAAAAACACCAAGGCCCACCGGTCTCAAATTAACCAATGGATGATCAGAACCTTGGTAGCCACTGGCTGGCATCAACATGTCCATACGGACAGGTGGCTTCTCTGCAAAACCGGAAGGGCCGCCAACAAAAACCCCGGTCTTGATCACAATGGTCCTCTTTACCCAGCTCGGAGGATCTTCCCTCTTAGGGCACGTGGGAGAAAGGCTCAAGATCGAGATGGTCCGATCAAAAGACGACTGGGTAAAAATAGTTCTCTCCTCACCATTTGCTGTGTAAGAGAACTGAAAAAATTTCCTTTGGTATGTCAAGTCGTCAGGGATTGCATCACCGAAGAAGAAGGTAGGCTTGAGTACAAAGCTCTGATCGTCCGTAACCCAGGGACGGCTGCTTACCATGATCTTATAGAACTCCTCATCTTTGAGAGCGATCAATCGCTGTCTCATCTCATCACGATTGAGGGAATCGCATTCTTCCAAGTTCTTCTCCACGAACTGGACCTTCTCCCAAGCCTGCTGAATGGCCGCATTGGAAGATCTAGTAGACCGACGAGGTGCGTCAGTAACAGGACCTTTACCCTTGTTCGTTCTAAAAGAACTACCTGCAAAAGATGGAAGAGAAAAGATCAATCAACATCAAAATGACAGAATTCTGCTACAAAAATCCTAGCAAAATTTTGACATGGTTCCAGGACAATTCAAAAGAAAAGGAAAATACTCCGAAAAAGACAGGAAGCCTGAAGATGAGCTCAACATCGCTGCGAGCTCATAGTCAGTGGAGAATTCTCAAAGAAGGCTCGAACTCAACATTGCTGCAAGAACAAGTCAATCTCATCAAACTTCCGCAAAATCTAGAAAAGAGCTCAACATTGCTGCGAGCTTCAGAATCCAAAAATTGCAAACTTCCTCAAAATCCAGCAAGACCGAGAAAGAGCTCAACATCGCTGCGAGCTCAAAATCCCGATACTTGTAAAAGATTTTCAGGTATGCATCATCATACTTCCAAATCCATTTACCAAAACTCATGCATCAAAAATATATCATCATGCATTAAATGCTAGGAAAACCTTGACCAAAGTTTGACCAATTCCAACCCAATTTGGTCAAAACCAATCAAACTTTGTCCAAGTCAAAAATCATGTTGGCTTGACCTAGAGACTCTAGCCTTCTATCTTGATGCATAAAAAAAAAATGCATACATATTGAAATTGCATAACCTCATTATCATGGTGAGCAAACAAGGAAAAAGAAAAAGAAAGGGAGAGAGAAAAAAAAATCTCAGCAAAAAAAAAAAAAAAAAAATTTCTGGCCCACAGACCGTGGCCCACTACCACGTGGCAGGCCGTCCGTACAGCCAAGAGAAAAAAAAAAAAAACAAAAAGCAAAAAAAAAAAATAAGAGAAAAACACTGAAAAAAAAAAAACAAAAATCAGCGTGAAAAAAAAACAGAAAAAAAAGGTTCACGGAAAAAAAAAGAGAAAACCATGAGAAAAAGAAAAAAAAAGAGTAGCGAAGCACGAAAAAAAAAAGAGAAAGAAAAGAAAAACGTGCTTAAAGAAAAAAAGAAAAGAAAAAAAAAGAGAAAAAAAAAGAGAAAGAGAAGCACGAAAAAAAAAAGAAAGAAAAACGTGCTTAAAGAAAAAAAAGGAAAGAAAAGAAAAAGAAAAGAAACAGAAGAAGAGAAGAAAAGAAAAAAAATGAAGAAGCTACTTCTACAATGGAGATTCTTGAGGATGAATAAAACTTACTTGAAGCCATTGATGGAGAGAAGAAGAAAAGCTTGGAGATCCTTGAAGAAAAAAAAGCACTTCTAATCTTGGAGAGCACTCTTGAAGATTTCTTGCAAAAAGAAAGCAATGGAGCAAAAGCACCAACCCTCTTGCTTTTATAGAAGGGAGCAAGCCAAAAGAGGAAACAAGGAGAAAAAAAAGGAGGTAAGTGCTAAAATTTAGTTACTTTCCCAAAAGAGAGATATTTTGAGAAAACCTTTCCACAAAAGAAGGAAATTTGAGAAATTCTCTCAAAGTAAGGATATTTTTAGATATTCTCTACACAAAAGAGATATCTTTAGATATTCTTTACAAATATGACACCATATGAGATATAGGCCATCTCCAAAGCCTAAGGTCCCATGGGTTAGCCCATATGAGCCAGGTTTAACCACCTAGGCACTAAAAGTGGCTTTTAGTCAAAATATTCCTCTTACCAAGAGCGAAAAAAAAAAAAAGTCCCATGCCTCTTTTGAGTTGATGGGACCATTCAAAAAAAAAGAGAAAAGAAAGTCTATGAGTTTCCAAAAAAAAAAAAAAAAGAACCAAACCATCCAACCCCATGAACCAAATTGAGCCAAAATCTTGAAATTGACATTTCACAAAACCAAATTCCGGTCCCCTAGCTCGCCACATACAGCTTGTTAGGTCACAAGACCAAAACCAAAATCAAAATCCAAACCAAACCAAAATCAAAAACCCAAATTTGACACCCCAACCTGCCACATACAGCTTGTTGGGTCACAAGGTCAAAAGCAAAATCAAAACCTGACCCCCTAACTTGCCATATACAGCTTGTTAGGTCACAAGGTCAAAAACTAAATTCCAAAACCCAAAATCCAAATACCCCATGTCATTTTCAAAACTTTGCCTTGAGATGGTGTGTGATCCCTCTCACTACCATAAAATTCCCCTGGAAACTCGGAAGGCTATTAAAAAAAAAATTGCTCAAGACTCTTGGTCAAGTTGGAATCTCTCCTTCGAGTTTCTCTTCGAGGCACATCGACTCCAAAAAGCTACTTGTCGCTGTACCTCGAGGGGGCATTTGTTGACACCAAAAAAGTCACTATGTCTCCTCAACATAAGAAGCCTCGTGAAGCTGCATCCTGCTACGAAACAGGCAAGGCTACTTCAAGAATTAGATTTTTTCAGAATCAAACAGAAACTGAGAGATCCTTCAAGACAGCTAAAAGAGGGGTACACCTGAGGTTTCGGGCCATTCCGACATCGTTTGGCCCAACTTCACTGCTCTGATAGCTAAACAAGCACTCCCGGCGGCGACATCATCGAAGACACCAAAACTTCGATCAGAGCCTACGGATGACTCCAGAATGTCTTCAAAGGGCTCCACGCCAAATTTCAAGTCAAACCGACAACGTTTGACCCTCCATCAATGCTCGAACAGCAAAATCAAGCCTCCCGGCGGAGGGAACCACAGAAGCCATCACTCATCAAACAAAATACATGAGTGGCTTCAACATGCCTCCGAAGGGCTGTACGTCAAATTTCAGGTCATTCCGACAACGTTTGACCAGGTTTTGATGCTCCGAGAGAAAATCAAGCCTACCGACGGCGGAGCAACCCGGGACCATGACATCGAAAACGGAGCCCATGGAACATCTCAAAATGACTCCAATAGGCTTCCTGTCAAATTTCAGATCAATCGGACATCGTTTGACCACATATCAAAGCTCGGCATTTTCCCCGCAGGAAAATCAAGTGAAGCATCGATGGGACCCCAAACGGCTTCAAAACTCAAATAAAAGCCCATGGTTGGTCCTATCCACTGCTCAAGAAGCTTCACCTCAATTTTCAGGTCATTCCGACATCGTTTGACCTAGTTTCGACTCTTGACGAAAAATCGGCTACAAAGTCTTCGGCTTTCCCGAAAAATGGGAAACTTTGTGCCCCGATTTCGCGCGGGTTCTCGTCAAGTTTTCTCCAAGAAAATGAAGTCAATAATTGAGGAAAAATATCAAGAAAAATACAGAAGAAAAAAGGAACGAAAAAGACGCAAAATCGGCAGAAAACGAAGCTCGGCGACCAAAGGGCAAAAGACCCTAAGGGGGCCAAGGTCGCCGGCGACCCTGCAAATCCAAGTCGCCGGATTTTGCACCAAATTGACCGTTTTTCGATCTTTTCGCGTTTCGGGTGTTCCGGTCTCTGTGATTTTCTGAAATCCAAATTTTGATGCTTAAAAACCACTGATCTTCGTCGACATCTCGGATCGGCCGTCAAAAGCAACAAATCATCACCGATTGCCTCAAGATTGCCAACCGGCTGACCAAGAAAGTGCACTTTCTGTCCGACCAATCGTGAAATCGACAAGACAGATGTCACCGGCCCACCAACGTCAATCAATGTTTGAAATTGCACTGCAATCCGACATCAAACAATGCGTGGATCCACCTATGATGATAGCAAGAAGAATCTCAAAAGGCGCAGCGCGGCCCGCGACTCTTCACATGCCTTGGCGACCACTTAATGATGTTAATTGACCCGTTTATGAAAACTTAATGCGGTCATTAACTCATTATTTTGGACCGCCCAATCAGATTCAAGCATTTGGGAGTTACAAATCCAAGCAATCATGGCATTAAACCCATGAAACTCCCATCATCAGGAAGCATAAAGGTGATTAAATGCCCACTACCTTCATCGGCCAATCACAAGCCTTGAAAAAGAAGTTACAAAATCAACTTGTAACTCCTCATCAATTCTTTCATCGTGGCCATCAATGCCAATAAACACCTCATGGCTACCAAAAACCTATAAAAGGAAGTCCATTCCAAGAAGAAAGCATAATGAAAATAGATCCCAAGTGCAAGCTCTGAAAAATCCAGAAAATCCAAGAGAGAGACGAAGTCCTGCTACTTTGCTCCCGGAAGCACCACAAGGTGATCCAAGGGACCCCCCACCCCCCCACCCCAAGGTCACCTCCTTCTCCAACATGGCCTAAACGTGGCTTTTCAGCCCGTTTACTCAGTTTTTCATTGGATATAGGACATTCTCTTGGTCCTTGTCTTTTAAAAAACTGAGGTTAGGAGCCAAGCCAAAGAATCAAAGCATCACATGTTCTCATTTGAAGGACGATGGCGAAGCCCATACATGACTTGCGACCGTCGATCTCAACGTGTCCCGACAATCTACTGAGAAGTTAGATCGCTTTTCTTACTTTTCTATTGTAGTTTGTATTTCCTAAAGAGACAAAAAGAAATCACAATTCTTGTCTTTCACATTTGATGAGTTTTGTAAAATCGCCTTTTACGGCAAACAAACAAAAACGCCTCCTACGACATTCTAAAAAAACAAACTTGTCTCTTTTCTTAATAGTAATGCAATTTGAAAAGTTAGAAAAAAGGATTGATTTCCTTTCCACTTGTGAAGGTGAATCTCCGGATTATCACTATTCCAAATTCCTAGTAGAAAGTAAATCTGGCATACCCGTATAAAAATGTTGATGCCCGAGATTTTCCCTCCTCTGCCGAGACCCAGATTCAACACATCATAGTTTATATGCTAAAATCATTTACCAAAGATTAAACAAAGCATAAAACAATGATTATAAAAAGGGAAAGCTTACTTGGTGGTTTAACTTCATTAATCCAAGCTTTAGCTTTCCTTGATGACCCTTAGCCTTCCTTAGCTTGATCCCCTTTCTTTTCCCTCAAAATACCTCAAGAAGGGCTTCAAAGATCATCCCTTGGGGCTAAGGAATGAGCTTCTTTTTATAGAAAAAGTTGCTCAACGGCTACTTGTCGGTCAGCCGACAACAAGGTGTCGGTCGACCGACAGTCCAACGGTCTTCTCCAACGGTCATAATATTTGAAAATTTACGAACCGTTGAACAGGTGTCGGTCAGCCGACAACGAACTTACATTGAACCGACAGCACAAAAATATGAAGTTTTAAGCTCTCTGGAATTCTAACCGAGAACACTTGTCGGTTGACCTTGGTCCACTTGTCGGTTAGCCGACACTCAACTTGTCTGTTGACCGACAGCCTAAGACAAAAATCCTAACTTTTACATTTTTCAAAGTAAATTTCTTGTGGGATCTTTGGGCCATTAAACCAAGCATGGAAACATGATTTAAACCAATCCAAGTGCTTTAAAATTATGAAACATAAAAAGCCTAAATAGATTTAAAAGTTTAAAACAAATGGCTAACTTGATTTATAAAATCCTTTTTTTAAAACTACAAATGCATCCAATGTTTAAAACCAAAACATGCATAAATCATAAGGTGTGCAAGATTTAAAACAATGTATGCATAAATCAAGATTTCAAGCTTTTCTAAAACAATGCATGTGTGTGAATTCAAATGATGAATAAAATGAATAGTGCATCCATCAAATTGCAATATACAAAATCTCTAACAGTCCAATCTCTCCTCCATCAAGCAAAGGTCATCGCTTCATATTCGCCGCTACGGATTATTTCTCTAAGTGGTCAGAAGCATTTGCGCTAAGTGAAATGAAGACCTCATCAGTCCTTCAATTCTTGCGCACCAACATTATTTGTCGCTTCGGCATACCTAAAAGATTCATCCATGATAACGGACCACGATTCCGGGATCATAGATTCTACAAGTTCCGCGACAAATACAAAATCCAAAGTTGTCTTTCGACTCCATATAATCCTACAGTGAACGGACTAGCAGAAGACTTCAACAAGACACTCTACAAAATTCTAAAGAAAATGGTCTCTAGTCACAAAAGAGACTGGGGCGACAAACTACCAGAAGCTTTGTTGGCCTATCGAACCACCGTTCGAGGACCAACCCATAGCACACCATTTTCCTTGGTCTATGGATGCGAAGTTGTTGTCCCTTTGGAAGTACAAATTCCTTCCTTAAGGGTATCTTTGAAAAATGACATGATGCAAGAAAGCAATGTCAAATTGAGACTCCAAGAGCTGGATAATCTCGATGAAAGACGACTCAAAGCTCTATAAAGCATTGAGTTGTACCAAGCACGCATGACAGGATCTTTCGATAAAAAGCTCAGGCAACGAACCTACAAAAAGGGCGACTTGGTTCTTGCAGTAAAAAGACCCATAGTCTTTGCCCACAATTTCAAAGGCAATTTTGAACCAAAATGGGAGGGACCCTTCGTTATCGACAAAGTCTTCTCCAACGGCGCATACGCTCTTCTAAACATGGAAGGAGACAGATGTATGCTACCCATTAACGGCAAGTTCTTAAAGCGGTACTACCCCTGAAGACTTCCTCAAACGGGTCAAAGCGTTACTTACACGGCCAAAGCCTATTTCAAGGTACTTGCTCGTCAAACCCACCCCTTTTGAAATTCTCATCTTTATGTTGAAGTTTCTAAAAAAAAAACTTTCAAAACAATTCTTTCTTTCATCGTTTCATTGGCAAATCCAAAAATCCAAGTTTAGGAGCCTCTTCCCAGACTTGACCAAAATTTTCGATCCTTGAACCCAAAATTCATGGTTTGAAACAAAAACCAGGACTCAGGAATTTCCACCCCAGTCCGCATCGGTTTTTACAACCAAAATGGTTTTAAGTCAAAACTTACGACCCTCGTGTCTTTGAACAAAAAAAAATGGTTTTTTAGAAACCGCGGGGAAGCGACACTTAGTCGATACTCGCAAAGCCCAAAAATCGGAAGGATGAGAACCCCATTCGATACTTCCAAAACCCAAAAATAGGAAGGATGCGAACCCCATTCGATACTTCCAAAACCCAAAAATTGGAAGGATGCGAACCCCATTCGATACTTCCAAAACCCAAAAATCGCAAGGAAGCGAACCCCATTCGATACTTGCAAAACCTCAAATTTCAAAATCGTGGAGACGCAACATTCCAGTTGATATCCACAACCCAAATTTCAAATGGTTAAAAAAAAAACCTCAAATTTCAAAAATCGTGGGGAAACGACACCAAGTCAGTACCCGCAAAACCAAAATTTTTGGGAAAAGCAGGGAAGCGACACTTAGTCGATACTTGCACCCCAATCCGCGAGGAAGCGACATTCCATCAATACTCGCAAACCCAGCCCGCGAGGAAGCGACATTCCATCGATACTCGCAAACCGAATGGGCAAGGAAGCGACATTCCATCGATACTTGCAAGACCATTCAGCGGGGAGGCGACATTCGGTCGATACCTGCATTTTGAAAACCAAAACCCGGCTCTAAAATGCCAAAAAAAAATCGGCTATAAATGCCAAAAAATCGGCAATAAATGCCAAGAATCGGTTATAAACGCCAAAATTCAGCTTTCATGCCAACAAAACAAAACTTGGTTTTCAAAAAATCTGGCTCCCATGCCAAAACAAAACAATAATCGGCTTCTATGCCATTCCAAAAATCGGCTTTCATGCCATCTCAAAACTTGGCTCTTATGCCAATTCAAAAAATCAGCTTTCATGCCATTTCAAAATTTCAGCTCTTATGCCACTTCAAAAAAAGAAAAAACTTTGGCTTCCATGCCACAGACAAACAAAACCTGGCTTTCATGCCAATTCAAAATTTCAGGCTTTCATGCCATCACAACATTCGGCTTTCACACCATCTTAAAATTTTGGTTCCCATGCCACAAACAAAAAATCTTTGGCTCCCATGCCACAAACCAAAAACTTTGGCTCTCATGCCACAAACAAAAAAACTTTGGTTCCATTGCCACAAACAAAATTTTTGTCTCCCATGCCGCAAAAAAATTTTTGGCTCTTACGCCACAAAATTCGGCTTCTATGCCATTCTAAAATTCGGTTTTCAAGCCATCAAAAACCAAGCTTTCGCCACAAAAAATTGACTTTCAGGCCCTAAACAACCCTTTGACAAAAGGTTTTCACAAAATGACAAACTTTTGATCAAATTCTCAAACAAACATTCCCATCAGCTTTTGCTCAAATTTGTTTTCATCAAAAAATGATTTAAGTGAAAAGAAGGGGATACAAGAAATATAGTACCAAAAATGTTTATACATTGAGGTACCAAAAAAAAAGAAGAAAAGGAGTTTGTTACAACTTAGGAGATCAATCCAACATGGTTTTCAATCAAAGGTTCAACTCCTCAAGCAGACCCTTGGCCTTAGCTTCCAAAGTTTTCAGGCCACGCTTCTTCAAAATATTCCCATAAAATGCGGCCGAACGCCGCGACCCATCTGCAGCACGAGGAAGTTCTTCCCAGAGAACCTGCCACTGCTCATATTCCTGAGTCTTTCTCTGGAAATTACTCTCAGCCTCCTCAACCTGGCGAATGAGAGTCCCCTCCTTGTCACAAGCCTCCACAATGGTGGTCCATTTGGCAGCAACTTCTTCCTCCAAAAACTCAAGACGCTGCCTAGCCTCGACAACCACCTTATCAAGGCGGTCCAAGTCTTGCTTTAGCCCCATGATGGCCAACTTGGTAACGTTCCTCTCCCGAATGAACTGCTTTCGAGTATTCGAGATCTCAGTCAGCTCAGCTTTGACTTTGCTGGAAGGCTTCATAAACATCTCATCAAAGAAGTCACCATCTGGGAAACCATTGGTCTCAGTCCACTTGTTCCCTAAAGCAATGACTTCATCAACAAAATCCTTGGCGCTTGTAATGTCCAGACCGACTTCTTCGCTATCAGCAAGGATGTCATGTACATGCTTGATCATGCCAAAACTAGCTTCCAAGTGACCCGAAGAGAGAGTCTCGACCCATGAGCTCAAAACAGTCTTCAACACCTTCTTTGCATACTGAAGGTGCGGCGCTAATGAGGATTCGCCATGCTCCGGCGCCCAACTACCCATGTCATGCCCCATTGGAAGAGTAATCAATAAATTCTTTCCAATCGAAGAAGCTGACTCATTGAAAGTAGAAGAAGGCCCTACTCCAGGATCGGCTGCAGGTATCCCCTGTTCTTGATCTAAGGAAGACGGAGGAACTTCTCTTGCTGCTCCACAATCTGTCAAGGAAAAGACAAAAAGGTATGAATATAATCTTGTCAAAAATCAATATCAAGATTAGTATTGCAAAATACCTTATTCGACGACCGGCGGAATACTCTCTGCCTCTCTGAGCTCATCCGAAGCATCGTCAAATGCTGCATCCATGGATGGCTCGAAATCGTCAGAATCCTCCGGCAAGTCAGCTAACAAAAAAACAAAAGCCACATGTTGGCAAATGACAGCACAAATAAAAAGAAAAAAAAAAAGAGAAGAAGCCAAAGCAATCATATCAGGTGAAGGTTCTAGAACCACTCCAGAGTCCCTGGGCTCTTCCTCAGATGCCACGATTGGATCTGTCATCGCCTCATCGTCCTCTGCCAAAAGAAAGAAAGCAGCGGATTAAAACAAAAATCTCTTATAAGAGAAAAGAAGTGATAAAAGAAAGAAGGAGAATCATACCAACTGTCTCTTCTTCTCTGCTCCTCTTCTCTGGAGGCTCGTCAGCATCCCCAGACACCTCCTCAGCAATGGTGAGAGGAACTTCCAGATCAGAAGGACTTTCATGCTGTCTCATATTACAGCGCTGTCCTCTCTTCCTCTTGCTTCGGCGGGTCAATCTGCTCAACGATCCTGCCCCACTATCAACATCAGGCCTCTCACTAGAGTCCTCACTGGATGGCCTACTTTTCTCAATAGACTCCATGGAAGCCTTCGTGCGTTCTGCTTGCATCCAAGCATCGATCTCGGCCTTCTCCTCTTCCAACTGTCTCAAGACCTCACCGGGAATCCCTTGTGCAGCTCCTGATCTGATGATATCCTGCTCATTGAGAAAGCCAAGCTTGTGCCTCTCTCCAGAAAGGAAAGCAAAACTTCCTCTCGACGACACCATCTGATCTGCCAAGACCCTTCCTAGGAGACTGCTTGACATCAGGCTCTTTCTTGGAAAGCCCCCCGGTACACTGAGAAACTCTCCACGAACCACTTCATGAAGCCAGAAGTCCGGAAAGTGGGCAGGTCAGGATAGGAAATCATGGCGGTAGTGTCATTAGCGCTATAAAAAGCCCATGCATTCCTTCGATCCTGTAGACCTCCAAAACGCTTCACCATGCTCGAAGTCGCTCCAACAACGCCTTGAGAGAAGCCAAGCTGCAACGCAAAACGCGAAGGGACATACGGTTGGATATCCACAAAAGGATGTCTACGGGACACCATCGTACCAACCCGTATGTTGAAAAGCCATCTCTTCTTCGCATTTGTCAAAGCATAGCGTCTTCCCGACCCTGCCCTAGTCGAATCACAGGAAACACTAAATTCAAAAGCCTTCTTCCGCAAACCCGGAGAAAGCTTCACTGAAGACTGCCCAATTTCGACGTCCCTGAATCGTCGGATCCTCGAACGGGCAGACAAAAGAGATTCGGAAAAAGCTGTCCCTCTAGCCAAACGAATCATAAAAGGATCTTCATCCTGTGCAACTCCCAACCGATGGAAGCTAGGACAGTGGTAAACATACCACGAATAGAAGATGTGGGCTGAAAATACCCTGTTCATCGGGAGCCCAAGCCGAACAAAGAAAGCAGCAGCCTGCAGTTCGGTGCACAAGTAGGAGTAAAGAGCAGGTACCAAAGCCAACCGCTCTCCAAACGCTATCTGACAAGCCGAAAAAATACAGTACGGCCTGATGTGCGTTCCATCTCCTCCAGCAAAAACAGCCTCACCCAGCCAATATGTAAGGTAAACGGCGAGATTTCTCTGCAATGCAATGTCAGGACAAATGGCGGAAATCTTCTCGCATGGCGGAAATCTTCTTCAAACTTGAGGCTTTAGCCCTAGCATCCTAGGCCATGCCATTGGAAGACTCCCCACCGTAAAAAAAGTTGGAGCTATAACTCTTCCAACTGCTGCACCTGACTTTCGAGCCCTCCTTCTCCTTCAAAAAATTATAGAAGGCGACGAGCTGAAAGTATACAAGCCTGAACTCCTCAAACTGCTCCTCAAGGACGGTGTCGATAGGTATAAACTCCTTATAGAGTTTACCGAGGATAGGCAACCCGGTGATGGCATTCAATTCCTTCAAAGAAAAACCAATCTCACCATTCGTCATAATGAAGGTGTTGGTTTGTGGAAGGAATGACTCCAGCATGGCCATGAAAGCCTCATCGGAGAAAACAACGGTTTGCCAAAAAGCGCGAACCGCATCAAAAATCTCGGCATCCCTCAGAATGGCCTCGCCAACCTTCAGGGTGTGATCAGTCCATGATTCCCAGCTCAAGTCAGCACTGAAACGGCCACGAAGTCGAAAAGGCTTAACCCAATTGCTGCCGTCACCCCGAAAAACGCCAAGGCCCACCGGTCTCAAATCGACCGACGGATGATCAGAACCTTGGTAGCCACTAGCTGGCATCAACATCCATACGGACAGGCGACTTCTTTGCAAAACCGGAAGGGCCGCCAACAAAAACCCCGGTCTTGATCACACTAGTCCTTTTCACCCAGCTCGGAGGATCTTCCCTCTTAGGACACGTGGGAGAAAGGCTCAGGATCGAGATGGTCCGATCAAAAGTCGACAGGGTAGAAATAGTTCTCTCCTCACCATCTGCTGGGTAAGAGAACTGAAAACATCTCCTTTGGTATGTCAAGTCGTCGGGAACTGCATCACCAAAGAAGAAGGTAGGCTTGAGCACAACGCTCTGATCGTCCGTAACCCAAGGACGGCTGCTTACCATGATCTTATAGAACTCCTCATCTTTGAGAGTGATCAATCGCTGTCTCACCTCATCACGATTGAGGGAATCGCATTCTTCCAAGTTCTTTTCCACGAACTGGACCATCTCCAAAGCCTGCTGAACGGCCTCATTAGAAGATCTGGCAGACCGACGAGGTGCGTCGGTAACAGGACCCTTACCTTTGTTCGTTCTGAAAGAACTACCTGCAAAGAAAGAAAAAACAAAGATCGATCATCACCAAAATGACAGAATTTTGGTAAAAAAATTCTAGTGAAATTTTAACATGGTTCCGGGGCAATTCCGAAGAAAAATGAAATACCCCGAAAAAGACAGGAAGCTTGAAGATGAGCTCAACATCGCTACGAGCTCATAGTCGGTGGAAAATTCTCAAAGAAGGTTCTAACTCAAACATTGTTGCGAGAACAAGCCAATCTCATCAAATTTCCGTAAAATTTGGAAAAGAGCTCAACATTGCTGCGAGCTACAAAATCCAAAACTTGCAAAGTTCCTCAAAATCCAGCAAGACCAAGAAAGAGCTCAACATCACTGTGAGCTCCAAATATCAATACTTGCAAAAGATTTTTAGGTATTGATCATCATGCTTCCAAGTCCATTTACCAAAAATCATGCATCAAAGAACATCATCATGCATTAGATGCTAGGAAAACCTTGACCAAAGTTTGACCAATTCCAACCCAATTTGGTCAAAACCAATCAAACTTTGTCCAAGTCAAAAATTATGTTGACTTGACCTAGAGACTCTAGCCTTTTATCTTGATGCATCAAAAAAAAAAATTTTGGGCCCACAAGTCGTGGCCCACTGCCATGTGGCAGTACGGCCAGGTCCGTATGGACCTGTCCGGACCTGGCCGTACTGCCAAGGGAAAAAAGAAAAAAAAAACGCTGAAAAAAATATAGAAAGAAAAAACGGTGAAAAAAAAAGAGAAGAAAGAAAAATCACCATGGAAAAAAAAGAAAAAAAACCGTAAGAAGGAAAAAAAATGAAACATGGTGAAAAAAAGAAAAAAAACCGTGAGAAAGAAAAAAAAAAGAAGAAAGAAAGAAGAAAAAGAAAAAAAAAGGAGCAAACACATTTTGCACGAAAAAAAAAGAGAGAAAAAAAACGTGCTTGAAGAAAAAAAAAAGGAAGCTACTTCTACAATGGAGTTTCTTGTGGAGGAAGAAAACTTACTTGAAGCCATTGATGGAGAAGAAGAAAAAAAAGCTTGGAGACCCTTGAAGAAGAAAAGGAATTCTTGATCTTGGAGCACTCTTGAAGATTCTTGCAAACAAAGAAAGCAATGGAGCCAAAGATCCAACCCCTCTTGCTTTTATAGAAGAGAGCAAATCAAAAGAGGAAACAAGGAGAAAAGAAAGGATGTAAGTGCTAAAATTTAGCTACTTTCCAAAAAGAAAGATACTTTGAGAAAATCTCTTGAGAGATTCTCTCCAAGTAAGGATATTTTTAGATATTCTCTACACATAAGAGATATATTTAGATATTCTCTACAAAAATGACACCATATGAGATCTAGGCCATTTCCAAAGCCTAAGGTCCCATGGGTTAGCCCACATGAGCCAGGTTTGACCACCTAGGCACTAAAAGTGGCATTTAATCAAAATATTCCTCTTACCAAGAGCAAAAAAAAAAAAAAAAAAAAGTGTCCCATGCCTCTTTTAAGTTGATTGGACCATTAAAAAAAAAAGAAAAAGGAAAGAAAGCCTCATGAGTTTCCAAAAAACCAAACCATCCAACCTCATGAACCAAATTAAGCCAAATCTTGAAATTGACATTCCAAAAAAAAATTCAAATCTTGGTCCCCTAGCTCGCCACATATAGCTTGTTAGGTCACAAGACCAAAACAAAACTAAAATCAAAACCAAAAACCAAACCAAAACCAAAACCAAAACCAAAACCAAAACCAAAAAACCGAATCTGACCCCCCGGCCTACCACATACAGCTTGTTAGGTCACAAGGTCAAAATAAAAAATCAAACCCCGACCCCCTAACCTGCCACATATAGCTTGTTAGGTCACAAGGTCAAAAACCAAAATCCGAAACCCAAAATCCAAATCCCACATGTCATTTTCAAAACTTTGTCTTGAGATGGTACGTGATCCCTCTCACTACATTAAAATTCCCCCGGAAACTCAGAAGGCTATTAAAAAAATAAAAAATACTCAAGACTCTTGGTCAAGTCGGAAGCTCTCTTTCAAGTTTCTCTTCGATGCACATCGACTCCAAAAAGCTACTCGTCGCTGTACCTCGAGGGGGCATTTGTTGACACAAAAAAAATCACTATGTCTCCTCATCATCAAGAAGCCACATGAAGCTGTATCCTGCTACAAAACAGGCAAAGCTACTTCAAGCATCAGATCTCGTTAGAATCAGACAAAAACTGCAAGATCCTTTAAGACAGCCAAAAGAGGGGTACACCTAAAGTTTCAGGCCATTCCGACATCGTTTGGCCTAACTTCACTTCTCCGACAGCTAAACAAGCGCTCCTGGCGGTGACAGCATCGAAGACATCAAAACTTCGATCAGAGCCTACAGATAACTCCAAAATACCTCCAAAGGGCTTCATGTCAAATTTCAAGTCAAACCGACAACGTTTGACCCTCCATCAATGCTCGAGCAGCAAAATCAAGCCTCTCGGGGGCGAGAACCACTGAGGCCATCACTCATCAAATAAAATACATGAGTGGCCTCAACATGCTTCCGAAGGGCTGCACGTCGAACTTCAGGTCATTCCGACAACTTTTGACCAGGTTTCGACGCTCCGAAAGAAAATCAAGCCTACCGGCGGCAGAGCACCCCGGGACCATGACGTCCAAATTGGAGTTAATGGATCATTTGAAAATGACTCCAATAGGCTCCCTGTCAAATTTCAGGTCAATCGGACATCGTTTGACCGCATATCAAAGCTCGGCATCTTCCCTGCAGCAAAATCAAGTCAAGCATCGACGGGACCCTAAATGGATTCAAAACTCAGATAAAAGCCCATGGTTTGTCCTATCCACTGTTCAAGAAGCTTCACCTCAATTTTCAGGTCATTCCGACATCGTTTGACCTAGTTTCGACTCTTGACGGAAAATCGCTACAAAGACTTCGGCTTTCCCGAAAAATGGGAAACTTTGTGCTCCGGTTTTGTGCGACTTCTTGTCAATTTTTTCCAAGAAAATCAAGTCAATAATTAAGGAAGAAATTCAAGAAAAATAAAGAATAAAAAAGGAATGAAAAAAAGGAAAAATGACCGAAAAATACACTCTACGACCAAAGGGGCAAAAACCTCATGGTCGCCGGCGACCCTGGAAATCCAGGTCGCCGGATTTTCGCCGGATGGCCCGATTTTCGATCATCTTCGCGATTCGGGAGTTCCTGCCTCCGTGACTTTCTGAAAATCCAATTTTTGATGCTTGAAAATGACTGATCTTCGCTGACATCTCGAATCCGCCATCAAGAGCATGAAATCATCACTGATCGCTCTAAGATCGTCAACTAGATGACCAAGAAAGTACACTTTCTGTTCGACCGATCGAGAAATCGACAAGACAGATTTCACCGGCCCACCAACATCAATCAATGTCTGAAATTCCATCGCAATCCGACATCAAACAATGTGTGGATCCACCTGCAATGATTACAAGAAGAATCCCAAAAGACGCAGCGCGGCCCGCGACTCTTCACATGCTCCGGCGACCACTTAATGCTGTTAATTGGCCCGTTTATGACTACTTAACGCGGTCGTTAACTCATTATTTTGGATGGCCCAATTAGATTCAAGCATATGGGAGTTACAAATCCAAGCAATCATGGCATTAAAACCATGAAACTCCCCTCATCATGGAGATTAAAGGCAATTAAATGCCCATTATCCTCCATCGACCAATCACGAGCCATGAAAAAGGAGTTACAAAATTAAAAAATAAACACTTGTAACTCCTCATCAATTCTCTCATCATGGCCATCAATGCCCATAAACCACCCCATGGCTACCAAGAGCCTATAAAAGGAGGTCCATCTCCAAGAGAGAGGCATCGAGATCGATACACACATCAACTTGAAATTCTGCACTTGTACACTTGCATTCTCCCAAAGAATTCCTGACGAAGTCCTGCTGCAAGGAACATTACAAGGTGATCAAAGTCCCTTGGAGGGCCACCCCCCAAGGTCCATTTCTTCTACAACATGGCCTAAACGCCATTTTTCAGCCCGTTTAGTTGGTTTTTTATTGGATATAGGACCTTCTCTTGGTCCTTATCCTCTAAAAAACTAAGGTTGGAGCCAAGCCGAAGAATCGAAGCATCAAGCGTTCTCATTTGAAGGATGATGGCGAAGTCCGTACATGACTTGCGACCGTCGATTTGAACGTGTCCTCGCAATCTCCTGAGAAGTTAGATCCCTTTTCTTTCTTTTCTATTGTAATTTGTATTTTTTAAAGAGACAAACAAAAATCACAAATCTTATCTTTCATATTTGATGAGATTTGTAAATCGCCTTTCACGGCAAACAAACAAACAAAAAAACGCCTCTTACGGCATTCAAAACAAACTTGTCTCTTTTCTTGAATGTTTATGCAACTTGAAAAGTTAGAAAGAATGATCGATTTCCTTTCTACTTATGAAGGTGAATCTTTTGATCATCACCATTCCAAATTCCAAGTAGAATAGAAAATCTGGCATACTCGTATAAAAAAGTTGATACCCGCATTTCCTCCTCCGCCAAGACCCAGGTAGCCCCCCGGGGCGGAAGGAGAGGACAGAAATCGAGGGTCTATCAAGCGCGTGTGGGCGAAATTTTCAGACCCGTCGAACCACGTTTCCGGATTAAGGACTTGATTACCAAGGCCTCAGTCTGGGGGCGTGACAGTTGTTGGTATCAGAGCGAGAAATATGTCGGGCAATTAAAAGACAATAGAAACATAGGGACATGGAGAGGATCCATTAGAATTTTCATTAGTTAGTGTTGCGTTGGGATTGTGGATGCATTTTTCTTGATATATTTTGTTGTACTAACAGGTGGTTTTGCAGCAAAATGCCTCCATGCAGGTACTATACAAACATAAATCCTTCTACCAGCAATGCTCATAATACAGGCTCCTCTGGAGATAATCAATTTCAGAATTATATGCAAATGATGATGGAATAGCAGCAGAAAACAAATGAGATAATGATGGAACAACAGAGGAAAGCTAATGAGAATCAGGCCAGATTGCAAGAGCCGATGGCCAAGAAAGATGAGGAATTTGCATAAGTATAGAGGCAATTGTTGGAAGTGTTGGCTAGAAGACCAGAACCTGTATAACCCCAACACATGGGTCCTCAAATTGTTATCAATGACCGTGAAAACAACCCGAATGCATTATTCGAATGCTTCCGAAAGAGAGGTCCGAAAGAATTCACAGGAGAAGAGGATCCTTTGACAGCAGATGACTAGTTAGCTCACACCGAGAACATCTTCGATCTTTTTTAGTGCACAGGCAGACAGCGAGTTCATTTGGCAGCTTCTATGTTTATCGGCTTGGCCGACATTTGGTGGAAAACTCTCACAAATGGCTATCAGGACATTGCTAATGATATCGCGTGGGCTACTTTCAAGGAGCAGTTCACTGAGAAGTATGTACCCACTCACATCAAGAGACAGATGGCGGTGGAGTTCCAGCTACTCACACAAGGAGACATGGCAGTCCTTGAATATGTTACAAAGTTCGAAAGACTGTCCCGGTATGCACCAGAACTTGTTGATACCGAGGAGAAAAAGATTATCAAATTCCAGGAGGGACTTAACCCTATTATTGAAAGAGATGCTTCAGGTGTTATCCTACCAGCCACATTCCAGGAAGCAGTCAAGCGAGCTTATAAATTTGAAAATATCAATAACAAGATTATTAAGGATGTCCAGAGGAAACATCAGCAACAGCAAGGACAGAAATCCTATCAGGGCAAGAAGTTAAGGAAAAATCAGAACATTCAAGGGCAAGGTGGATGTGAGGACTGTGGCAAGAACCATCCTTCCCACCTATGTTATAGAATCACGGGTGAATGCTTTAAGTGTGGACTTACAGATCACTTGATGAGAGATTGCCCAAATAATAGGAACTAGGGCAACAGACCACCTCAGCAGAACCAACAAGCGGCTCAGAACCAACCCAGACAACCACAACAGCAGAACCAGGAACAGCAACCCCGCCACCGACCTCCGAATCAAAACGCCCGTCCACCTCATCGGAATAGGAATGCACAACAAGGGAGACAAAACCAGAATCGGAATAGACCTCAACAACAAGGACGCGCATATCATCTGAATCAAGTGGACGCGGATGCAGCGGGCAACGTAATTGAAGGTATACTTTTTGTCGATGGTATTGAAGCTAAAGTATTGTTTGATCCTGGATCCACACACTCATTTCTATCTCCCAAGTTTGCTAAATTGATTGATGTGCCTGTTAGCGAACTAGATTTTATTTTAACTGTCACAACACCAGTAGGAAAACAAGTCGTGTGTACTACATTTTACCGTAGTTGTACAGTTAAGATAGGTGATGTCATATTCCCAGCAAACCTTATCTTGTTAGACATGCATGACTTCGATGTTATTTTGGGGATGGATTGGTTGTCTGGACATCATGCTAGTATGGATTGTTTTAACAAAACTATTTCCTTCAAGTTGGATGGAGCATCACCAAGGGTGGAATTTCATGGAGAGAAAAGGGTTTTACAAGCTGGTGTTATTTCGGCATTGTCAGCAGTTAAATTATTGAGAAGTGGATGCGAGGGATTCATAGCATTCATCACAGAGGACAAACAGTCCCAAGGCAAATCCATGTAGTGTGCGAATTTCTAGATGTATTCCCGAAAGAAATTCCAGGATTGCCACCAGTTAGGGAAGTGGAGTTCACCATAGAGCTTATGCTCGGAACAACTCCTATTTCCATTGCACCGTACAGGATGGCTCTGGCAGAATTGGGTGAATTGAAATTACAGTTGCAAGAGTTATTGAAGAAAGGTTTTATCAGACAAGCATATCAACATGGCGAGCTCCGATGTTGTTTGTCAAGAAGAAAGATGGAAGCTTAAGGATGTGCATAGATTACAGAAGACTGAATCAAGTAACCATTAAGAACAAGTACCCATTGCCAAGAATAGATAAGCTATTTGATCAATTACAGGAAGCAGAGTATTTTTCGAAGATAAACTTGAGATCCGGATATTATCACCTGAGGGTATGAGAATCAGATGTACCGAAGACAGCCTTCCGGACAAGATACGGGCACTATGAGTTTTTAGTAATGCCCTTTGGACTGATGAACGCACTAACTGTGTTCATGGCTCTAATGAACAAGATCTTTGCACCTTACTTGGACCAGTTCACCGTTGTCTTCATTGATGATATATTAGTATATTCCAAGTCTAGAGAAGAGCATGAGCAGCACCTGAGGACATCGCTGTAATTATTAAGGGGCAACAGTTGTATGGAAAGCTTGAAAAATGTGACTTTTGGTTGACACAAGTTTCTTTCCTCAGTCATATCATTTCCAAAGAGGATTTAGCAGTTGATCCTGCAAAGATAAAAGCAATCATCAATTGGGAGAGGCCAAAGAATGTAACCGAAGTCAGGAGTTTTCTGGGTTTAGCGGGCTACTACAGAAGATTTGTGCAGGGATTTTCATCTATTGCAGCACCTTTGACCAAACTAACCCGGAAGAATGTGCCATTCGTGTGGACCGAATAGTGTGGAACAAGTTTTGAAGAATTGAAAAAGAGGTTAACCACAACTCAGTTTTCACCTTACCTTCAGGTAGTGGAAATTTTGTAGTTTATACGGCTGCTTCGACTGTGGGACTTGGATGTGTTTTAATGCAAGATGGCAAGTCGTAGCGTATGGCTCAAGGTAGTTGAAGGAGCACGAGAAGAATTATGTGACGCATGAATTAGAATTGACAGCAGTTGTATATACACTAAAGATGTGGAGACACTATTTGTATGGAGAAAATTTTGAAGTTCACACGGATCACCGTAGTCTCCAGTATTTGTTCTCCCAAAAGGAATTGAACATGAGGCAGAGAAGATGGATGGAGTGTATCAAAGACTACGACTTTCCAATCAAATACCATCCAGGAAAAGTAAATGTTGTGGCAGACGCATTGAGCAGAAAGTCCGGGAGCATGGCTAGTTTGCGAGGAATGGGCATACTCCAACAGTTCGAAGAATTGGGAGTTGAGATTCAGACATTGAGACAAGGTGTTACGCTAGAAAACATGTTAGTGTCTGAGCCTACTTTCATTCAGAAAATCAAGGAGACTCAACTACAGGATCCAGACTTAGCGAAAATTGTGGAGCACATTTCAGATCGCCCAGATTTCAGAATCGTAGATGGAGTATTGTACTTTCATGACCGACTGTGTGTTCTGAATATTGATGACTTGAGAAATGAGATCATGGTTGAAGCCCATAGCACTAAGTATTCTATGCGCCCTGGGAGTACAAAGATGTACCATAATTTGAAGAGCAGATTCTGGTGGAACAATATGAAGAGAGAAATTGCAGCATTTGTGTCTCGATGCATGACTTGTCAATTGATTAAGGGAGAACATCAGAAACCAGCAGGTCTTTTGCAGCCAATAGAGATTCCACAGTGGAAATGGGAACATCTTACGATGGATTTTATCTCGGGTTTACCGACGACTAGCAGAGGAAACAATGCCATATAGGTTATAGTTGACCGACTGACGAAGTCTGCACGTTTTATTCCGTTGAAGATGGGGATAAAGATGCAAATGTTATCACTGGCACAAACGTTTGTTAACGAGATCGTCAGCCGACATGGTCAACCAGTCTCCATCACATCGGACAGAGATAGCAGATTTGTCTCGAGATTCTGGAAGACTATGCATGAATCCATGGGTACAAAACTTCAATTCAGCACGGCGTATCACCCATAGACAGATGGACAGTCAGAAAGAACCATCCAGACGTAGGAGAACATGCTTAGGGCCTGTGTGCTCGACTTCAAAACTCAGTGGGATAAAAGTTTACATCTTTGCGAATTCACATATAACAACAGTTACCACTAGAGTATATGGATGGCGCCTTTCGAAGCACTATATGGAAGGAGATACAGAACTCCAGTGTGTTGGGAAGAGGTCGGAGAATGCAGGCTTTATGGACCGACATTGATTGGTGAGACCAATGAGAAAGTTAAACTCATTCATGAGCGTTTGAAAGTAACGAGAAGCCGACAGAAAAGCTATGCTGATGTTAGAAGAAAGGACCTACAGTTTCAAGTAGGAGATAAAGTATTTTTGAAAGTGTCACCAATCAGAGGGACATTGAGGTTCAGTCAGAAGAGTAATATGAGACTAGGCATCTCATCTGATAAGGTTGCAATACTTTGATCACTATGAGATAGTGTGATTTGTCTCGATCATCAGAATGGAAGATTCTGGATCAATGTGCTGGTACATTGGATGTATTGAAGGACCATGAGAAGCACCTTATGCGATTCCGTCTCAATAATAAGGTCTACTCTCATAATTCTCTAGCAATAGGCTCTCAATCATGAGACATTGATGAACTCAAGTTTCTATCTATTCATTTGCTTTGAGTCACCAATGAGTGAGGCCAACTATAGGTCAACACCTCGGTGTCTTGGGTATGTGGTAGTAGGACTGTGAGAACATTGAATGATCAAGATGGAATCTATCTCTATTATCCCCTTGTGCCAATTAATGGATTTGTCATTAGTAAGTGCGCACCCATCTCGATTAAGAGTTAATTGGATGGTACTGATGATCATAGTGATTAATTGGGGCTCAAGGATAATAAGATGTGGAACTAATATTGGAAGAGACAGATTTATTCCAATTGATCCATGGATATTGATAGAGGGGCCTACTTGTGGTAATCGGGAAGTTTAGGGTCTTCATTGTAATTTATTCCTAAGACTGGAGTGCAATTGCATTTATATAGTGTGTTATTTGCAATTAACTGTGGGCCCGAATTGCACATGAGATGTGGGGTCGCGTGTCCTAGTTGGAACCAGATTTCTATGGAATCCCTAATGGTCCCCACACTAGCCCAAGTTATTAGAAAGATACTAATCTTATTTGAACTCTAAAAGGAAGGAATTAGAAAGTTACTATTTCTATTTGAAGTAGGACTTCTAATAGTGGTAATAGTATACTTACTAATTGTTGCGGAGGTAAGACTTCTATTTCAATTAAGAAAAGAGGACACTTGAGAGATTATATAAGGGAATGCATCCCTCTTGGACGTCCATCATATTATAGTGAAAAACGTCCCTCCTTTTTGTGCAATAGTTGCACTACTCTCTTCTCTCTTCCTCTTCTAGTTCCTTAGGGTTTCGAGTTGGGTTTTCTCTTGAAGATTCCACCGATCTTCTTGAGAAGAGATATCTAATTCGGGTCATAGCGTGGAAGGCTAAGAGGTGGTGGAGATTCTGATCTTAGTTTGTAGAAAAGTTCTACATCAACGAAAGTTATCAACTTCTCCATTAGAGCACAACCGAGCTCCTAAGGTATGATCTGCTTCCTTGTATATTGTGGATTGTAATGGATGCTTGTTCGTTTCTGTTCTATCTTTTAGATAGTTTTACTTACTGTACATGATCATGAGATTGAGGGTTATGCATCCTGGATTGGGCTTTTGGCCTTATGGATACTTGATCCTTGAGTCAAGTGGGTCAAAAGTTTTGAAAATCTATCCACGGGGCGCACCTACTTCCAACATGTTTCACATTTCAAGTGCAACAATTGATACTGCAGAAAACCAAAACAAGATTTTGTATAATACTGGACTGATGAGTGATGATAGTAAATAAATAATAGTTTACCTCATCCTCACTGAATCTACCAGCGTTACATATCCTCTCGAAAAGCTCACCACCAGCAGCATATTCCATGACAATGGCCAGGTGAGTAGGCGTTAAAAAGACCTGGAATGATTGACCATCTTCAATTAAATTTTGGAGTATAAAGTATAAACCACAAGAAGTGATAAAGTTAAGGACAAGTAGCTAGTCAAAAGCATGGTATCACATTATCCAATATTAAAAGCCTTCTGGTATAAGCTAAACATTAAAGAGAAAGATATCTTTTAGGATCTGAAATGAAATGACAGCTAAATCCAATTGCTATGCAAGACTTTGAGCTTCATTCAGAAATGCAAAGATTTTAAGCCTCTCCCAGAGATGCAAGGAAAAATGGCTGGAAGTGTAATGCAGCAGATGAATTTATGAATTCAGTACATATTAACTTCCTAAAAGGGGTTTACTTTACACAACCAACAAAGCGCCTGCCACTATATGAAAAAGATAGACAGCTGAGTAGTCCCAATATATTAAAATAGGGGTCATATATGTAGTCATTGCTTCTTCAAATTTGCAATAGCATTACCTTCTTAAAGGCGGTCGTCCCAATAGCATTATGTGGTTTGTAGAACTGTCCAAGGCACCACCATCCCCCCTCCTCCTTTATCTGGGCTTGGGACCAGCAGTTGAAACCAATATCAAACCAATGATATTGATTATCACCAGGCGGAGTTAAAAATGGGTTAATACATGATTGAACCTGAATATTCAAACAAGCAAGCAATCATCATTAATATTTATAAAATAAGAAATATGCAAATACATCCAAATAAACAAGCCAATAAGTTCTTACTACCATATCAAGCAAAAATGCACTCAAAACATAAACTAGCCAATAAGTTCAAGTTAAACATAATAAGTCAATAAACATATCCAAAACAACTAATTAAGAAATTTCCATCCTTGACTCTAGCCAAATCAAAGGTCCTCCTGCACTAAAACCATCCAAATACCTTATTCCAGCTTGGGGGCCGTCGTAAACAAGAGCATCACCAACTAAGACTTCCTCAATGTAGACTTTTTTTTCACCTATGAGAACTTTTCTGCCATGGCAAATTCCAGCTATCTATGTCATAACATAACCCTTAGCAACCGCAAGACCATTCCTATCTAGTAAGGTTACATTCGGTGAAGAACCAAGCGTCCTAGGAGAAGGATTCACAGAGTCAAACATGTCCTTTAAGTTTCGTTGAGTCTGACGGGAAATTGAATTGGAACCAACTTCAGTTTCGGGTGGTGTTGTCCCGCATGCGGCTTGAGCACTCGACATTCCATTGTTTCTTATGAGCTTAAGTACATCCTGACACAATGGAGATAACAATTAGTTATATATAAATGGTATTAAATGTAAGGAGGCACAAGTGTAACTCGCCGTTAACACACCCATGACATTACATATGGAAGCCTTCATCTCATTCAATTCCCCTTTCAACTCAGAATTGGATGAAGAGCTTGCTTGTTGCAGTAATGCCTTTGCAATAGCTATACGTTGCAATTGGTTCTTAGACTTGGTCGAGCTGATTCCACGAGTTCTACTGCTTTTCTCAGGCCCAAAGACTTCAGCCAATTCATCGTTATCCAAGTCTGCTTCAAATACACTACCCTCACCGTTCGAGCTTGCTTCTTTTCTTCTTTTTTTAGCAGCCTCAACTTGTTCCTATATTATCAACTAATGATATGAGTAGTAATATAAATTAAAAAAATTAATCTTCCTTTTTTAGAACTTACGTAATGAATTCGAGCACTCTCCAATATAGTCCCATCACGGCGCTCATGTCCTTTTTTCCAACTATCTACCCGTCCATGTTTTCTACTAGGATCTTCTTTATCCTATAAAAACAATCTTCATTAGTTGTTGGGATAAAGAGAATAGAATTTAATGGTGCAAGAATAGACACCTACCATTTTATCCAACATATGGGCGTATGTGCCCCGCCCATTAGTATGCCGATATTTATTCTTTTTCGCATTCTTTGCATTTCTAGCTTTCACTTCATCAGTACTCTCATTTCTAACAAGCATTGCCCAATGATTTGGATCTTTACCCAATGGACATGCTGCAATAGCTTCTTCCACACCCCCGCACTTACTCAAAATCTCTTTCCGTAAGGCATACTTTGCTGATCTGAACTTTTGGGAAAAGTCCTTTTCTACTGCTTTTCGTGCCGCTGCTTGGGGAACATTAGGCTCAAATGCTTGCTACATACAACAAGTAAAAAAGATTAGATCTTCAGCACTTATCTTCAGTAAAAAAGATTAGTCATAAGCAAATGTCGGATACATGTATCCAAAACATCAAATGTACATGTAAACCTTACCATTAATTCATTCCAAACATCATTTTTGAAGCTTCCATCTATTTTCCTCCAGTCCTTGTAATGAATTGGAATACGAGCTCGAACGTAATAACCAACACGAGAATTCCATTTGGCATGGTTAGGACCCACGGCAATGCCGTCCGCATTGAACTCTATAGGTAACTTACTAATGGTTCTTGTTGCTGGTGAGGCTCCCGAAGTTGGCTTGAAGTGGCACTGAACTAGAAGGTTGGGAAGCAATAAGGCGTGATTGACCTGATGCCATTGTAAAATAGCCTACTATTTGACAAAGGATTGTTAGTAGAAACTATTACATGAGAAATTTATATCTAAATTGAACTAAAAGGAATATTTATATCTAAATGTAGAAAATGAGAAATTTTGCATGTAACTCTACGTACCATAAATAAAAATGTGCAACTATTACAATCAGGTTAGACTTTGCATCAACAACTCCAAACTAGGTTGGTCGTCGAGAATAGATTGGAAGACAGTTGGTGCATCTAGATCATCCACTTCACATGTCAATCACCTAGGCGAATGTATGACTACCCACCAATTAGGATATCTCAAATCCTTCGAGTAAAATACTTGACTAGCCTCAGATGCAAGAATCACCGGCTCATCAAAAGAATTATTGATTCTCTTTAGCCTATTGAGATTAACCATCACCAAATTAGAATCTAGACAAAGTTTACAACCATTGGTCTTGTCCTCCACCCTCACCTAATTGCAGTAAAAGACAACATGATGAAAGGTCGTATAGTCCAACTCTATTATCTCTTCAATAATCCCATACCACTTGGTCTATGCATTAATGGGATTTTTGTCCTTCCTACTTGATGTAAATGCAGTGATTGCATTCATACAAACACCACTATCTTGTGTGGCAACTGTTTCGTCATGCGACCTAGTAGAGAACACAAAACCATTAACACGTACTTTTTATACGTTTTAGCTTTGAATAATGGTCCCACAACAAATCGCCATAAGTCACAGTCCGTGTCTTTTGCAGCCAACAACTGTGAAATGACAAAAACCGCCATTTAGAAAGATAAAATTACTAGATGTAAATTCATATTAAACGTAATATATATAACAATACCTTGGCATATAACCAGGCAATGAACTCAGTCTGTATCTCCACTTCTGTCTTTGCTATTCCTTTTCTTTTACTACGAGTAGTTTCTTGCAAGGCACGATACTCATTGTAAATTGTTCATGCAGTTTGACACAAGTATTTACAACTTTCTGGAGTAGCAAGTTTTTAAGCCAAATGTGTCAAGAAATCAAACCTATAGTATTCATCAAGCTTTTCAACGTCTAGTCGAAAAAGGACCCATCTAAGTATTTGTATCCATTGTTCCTTGCCAAGGGTCACAGTTTTACCCTCAAGTATTGGCCCTTCATCACTATACTTGCCATCTTCATCTAGAAATGCCTCACGAGTAGCTTTGTGGTTTCCATCTCGTGAATTTGGCATGTACTCCATAGCATATCTAACGGATTCAGAAACAATATAGGACTCTGCAATGAAGCCCTCGACATATCGTTTATTGCTGGGAATATTTTTACACTCCTTCATTGCCCTATTAAATTAAAAAATACAAAATTGTACTTCGTTGTTTCGTCATAGTTGCAACTAAAAATCAAATAAAAATAAAGGAATTATACATACCGTTCAAACGGAAACATCCACCTGGGATAAACAGGTCCACAAATTAACCCTTCATCAGCCAAATGCACCATGAGGTGGATGCTGATATCAAAAAAAGCGGTTGGAAAATATTTTTCCAACACACGCAATGCCTCTGCAACCATGTATTTTGCAGATTGAATTTCATGTCTGATGACGACTTTCGAACAAAGGAGATTAAAGAATAAGCTAATCTGGTGAATAGCTCTTCGCAAGTCACGGTGTTTTGGATAAGCGTGTTGAAGCAAAACCGGGAGCAAATAACACATAATCACATGATAGTCTTGTGATTTCATTGTAAGCAAACCAGGAGGACTCAAAGTGACAATGTTTTTTAGGTTCAAGGAAAACCCTGATGGAAGCTTCAAGTCTTTCAAAATTTTACAAAACTCTAACTTCTTATCTTTATTCAAGACAAATGGGGCCTTTGGTTTTACAGATCTCCCATTAATTGGGTCTGTTTGCATCCACTGGCCACTATGAGTCCCCAATTTCCTTAAATCCTCCCGCGCCTGTACTGTATCCTTTGTTCCTTTCTTGTCCAAAATCGCATTTAATAGGTGTTCTGCGACATTCTTTTCAGTGTGCATCACATCAATAACATGTCGAATTGTATGTTTCGGCCAATATTTCAAATAAAAAAGAATAGACCTTTTATACCATGCCTCAGTAACTTCATCATCTTCATAATCTTTATCATCTCCATTATCAACCACATCCACATTATCAGTACTTTGTTTGGTACCTTTTAAGACTTTATCAGGTACATAGTGGACACGGCTTAGCCTTTTCACAATTACTTCTCCCTTTAACCTTGTTGGAGGGGGTTTTAACTCCTTTGTCTTTAGCCCTAAGTATTTGCCTTGCCTAAACGGGTGATCAGATTTAAGAAACATGCGATAATTTGTGTAGACGATCTTCCTTGCATTCCCAAGATGCATAGACGGAGTTTCATCACCACAAATAGGACAAGCTTTGTAACCATGTGTTACGCAGCCTGATAAGTTGCCATATGCCGGAAAATCATGAATGCCCCACACCAACATTGCCCTTAAAGTAAAATGCTCTCTTTTGTGCATGTCATAAGCTGCAACCCCTTCTTCCCATAACTGTTGTAACTCCTCAACTAGCGGTTGAAGGAATGCATCGATGTTTTGACTTGGTGCTTTCGGCCCAGGTATTAACAATGACATCAGATGGAACTCAGATTTCATGCATAAAGACGGTGGGAGATTATAAGGCACCAAGTAAACAGGCCAACAACTATAACCAGTGGATTGAACTCCACGTGGATTGAATCCATCAGTTGCAATTCCAAGCCAGACATTACGCCCTTCCTTAGCAAAATCTGGCCAATCATCTTTACATGTCTTCCACTAAAGCGAATCAATCAGATGCCGCATATAATTCCAAGAAGGTGTAGCTCTATCATGCCTTGTCATTTCACGCACTATCCATGGTATTGTGTACAACCTTTTGAGTCTTGGGATCAATGGAAAATGTCTCAATACTTTTCTCGCCCTTTTGCTTCTTTCTTCCCCATTTTCCCCTCCTTCACTTTGTATCTAGGTGTTTGACATTGACTACACACCGTTAAATCAGCTTTGGTCTTCCAATATAACATACAATTATTTTCGCAGGCATCTATAAACTCAGCTTTTATTCCCAGATCTTTTAACATTGCCTTCATTACAAGATACTTAGAAAGCAAAGTGTTTCCGTCTGGCAACCATGTTTTTAACAGAGACAAAAGTGTAGTCACACTATTTCCCGACCATTTATACTGCTTCTTCAAGTTATGGAGGTCTACAATTGCAGAAAGAGTTGTTACAAGAGCCTCGCATGAAGGATATAATTTTTCTTCTGCTTTTTTCTTATATTCATGGTACCTTTTACCCAAATCAGGCTCTAAAACAACAGGGTGTTCAACATCTTCGACCTGACTTCCATCACCTTCATTCAAATCATCCGCTAACTCATCATGCACGCCATAAGCAACATCAACAAAATTCTCCATCCCTAGTCCTTTTGCCTCACTATTTTCTTTTTCAACTTGGTTAACCATTCGATCCTTATATGGGTTCTCGCCATGTAAAGCCCATACACGATATGTTGATTCTATACCGTAAAGAATCAAATGTTTTCTAACTATATCATACGCAAACCTTTTTCCATTTCGGCATTTTTTACAAGGGCAAGGACACGTGGTCAATGTTTGGTCTTTGCCACTAGCAAATAGAATAAAATCCGAAACCCCCTGCCTGTACACACTCCCAAGTCTATCTGTTTCATTCATCCATTCTTTTAGAATCGGCTGAGACATTCTGTAGGTAACACATCAAGTAAACACAAACAAGTAATTGTAACGGTCAATGTCATACATAATCATGCACTTTCAGTCATAACCATATAAAAAAGCCCAAGAAGAAAAAAACTATCTTTAAAAATAAATAAATAAATAAATAAAAAATAAAAACCAGCTTTCTCAAAGTTTAAATAGCCCATAGATCAAAACCATCAATCAAAAAGGAAAATAAAAAACAACCCATCCAAATATTCACCAAAACCAAAGAAAACATGAAACAATACCAAAGAAAACATGAACCAATAGTCATAACAATAATAACAATATCAGATCAACAGTTTGGAACTCAAAACCGGCCACATCAAAAACTTTTGGTTGTTTCTTACGGCTGATGGTCGATGCCTCTGAATCTTAGAAGGCCAAAATTTCTATACCAATATATAAAATCGGTGACAGAGACAGTTTAAATACACCTCCAAACTTTTCAAGAGGAAGTGTGCAATGTGAGTATTCTTTTCAAATCGTTTCATGTTGTTTGAGCTGTAAATAAAACTGCAACCAGAAGGTTATTGCCCAGATAGCCTGCCTAAGTGGACCTCAATTTCTCACCGTCCATGAAGGGAAGTGGGAGTCTACATGTAACTCAAAATTGATCTTTTTTTCTCTCCAATGATATCATAAAATAAGATTTTGTCCCATTCCCTTCTCCAATAGTAAATGTAATATAATATGATGATGATGATGATCTGAACCATCCATTCTTCCTCTATGATCCTTATCCCATGTGGAGCTTACCTACTCACATATGATCAATCAATCCTCCTTCTATGTGGGGCTCTTCCTTCATTTATAAAAAGTTCCAAAAGAAGAAGAAAATAAAATTCATACATGCCCCTGACGATATGCATCACTTGTCACAGGTGCAACAAATTGTACCATCTCCACTAGATGTTTAAACCATTGCTATGAGCTAGCCACATGGCATTCCCCACAACCCACTACTTGTTTTAGTTTCTTGGTGTGCTGATGAGAACTATCCAATTCCACAAGTGGGTTTTGATTAAAAAAGATAAACCCAAATTAAATGGACTGCCCACTAAGTTCTGGTATATGGTTGCTAGTAAGTTAATCGACCTAACCTATGAGAGCAATAAAAGAAGAGGTTGGATTTCAACTTAAAAGGACAATGATTGGAGGGAGGATAGGAAAGAACCATGTTGTGTATCTTTTTGTGGGGGGTTGTAAAAGGCATAGAGAAAAGGTATAGTTGTATGGATTTGAAGGTAAATTCCTCTTTCTAATGGGCACCTAAAGAGGGTTCTCTCTTTTTTTTATTTTATGGTCCCCCAATGTTAGGCAGCCCGAACTACACATGATTTACTTATGTAGGTCATAGATGGGAGATAGTGCTTCTGTACCATAATGCTGGCAACATTTTGTTTGATGAAAAAGTTCTTAAAGGGTTGAATATGTAGGCAGTTTTATTGACTATCAGACTGTCCATCCAATGGCTCTCATTGATGATGGATTACAAAGTCATCTTCAAAGAGTTTTTTACAAGAAGATGAAACAAATTAATGTCTCTGGATTCTCTGCAATGAGACCCAGTCAATACCAACCTTCACCTATTTAAAGGAGGGTCGAGATTGTGCATCAAATCCCATATCCAATGTTTCATTTTGGGAGCAACCTTTCCACCAAACGACTCCCTCATTATCCTAAGATTCCATAATGCAATCCAAACAATCCCCAATCTCCAAATCGTAGCTATTAGCTCCAATCGGTAACATAAGAACACTCCCATTCCAAACCAAAAAAAATAGGGCCAAGTGTCGGAACAAAACAACATCCATCCCACCAAATTTTTTTTCGTTTTCTTGATATTTCACAGAGCAATCCAAACCACCAAAAAAGAGCCACAAGAGGGTGTGGAGTTCTCACCTAGATTGGGAAGGGATTATCCTCGCTGGAGGGTGTCTACGAGCTGTTGCGGAAATCCCAAGTTATCCTTGCTGGAGGCGGCCTCGCCGTCGGTCTCGGAGGCGTAGTCGTCCTCAGTACGCGGGAAGGCATAGTGCAGAGAGAGAGAGAGAGAGAGGGAGAGGGAGAGGGAGAGGGAGAGAGAACCGACGCAAGAGAGGGAGAGGGAGATGTTAAAAGGGCGCGGGAGCAGGGAAAAAAAAAGGGGGAAGGGAAGAAAAAGTTGGTTTCGGGCGGCGAGATGTTAAAAGGGCGCGGGAGCAGGGGAAAAAAAAAGGGGGAAGGGAAGAAAAAGTTGGTTTCGGGCGGGAGCAAAAAAAAAATACAGTAACAAAATAATTATTAAATCAATAAAATTAATGTAACACTTTAAAACCAATGTTAACGTCCATCAAACGTTAGGAAACTAGTTATACTTAAAAACCATTACTAACCAAAAACCTTGAGTGTTATTAATATCCTATTTTGGTGTAGTGGACCCAGGTTTAGTATATTTTATTATTATTTTTAATCATAATTAGTCTCTAAGGGGGATAAGAGGACGATTAGCTTGGATTTTTAGTTAGATTATAATTTCGAATAGCTTTGGGGAAATTTTGAGCGCGTCGAGTCAGGTTTGACAGGGCCCGGGGTGGCCCATGTGATGCGTGTTAGTGTGGGAATTTGATTTATTTGATTTTTGAAAAAAATATGGATTTCGATATTTTTGAATTCGTTATTTTGATCCCAGCGATTTTCATGTTTGCTCCCTTTGCATTTGATCCCAAAAATCGCGTTTTTCGAGAAAAAGGGCAAAACAATCTTTTCACACCCAAATCTGTGTATAAATTTTGAAATTTGAAAATCATAAGGAAAGTATACTTTTTGAAAACTAGATTTTTTGACAATCATTTTTCTCTTCTTCGTCGACTTCATCCGGGACTCATAAACAGAAGTTTTAAAGCCCTCAAGTTTTAGACCAAATGGGCCCCACAACTACCCATTTAAAAGTCAAATGGTCTTCATCTTCCTCCCTTCATTCGTTCCTGTAGCAGTTGAAAACCAGAGAGTTTTCTCTCTTCCATCCCAACTTCTTTTTCTTCTTGCACGCTATAGCAAACTCACCCAAATTGAGGAACAAATTCCACTAACCTTCTCCCCATCTTCCAAGCTATCCATTGATACCATCTTTGTGAGATTTCAGCTGGGTTCATCATCTTCTTCAAGCTCCTCTTCTTCTTTAGAGCTTCTCAAGGTTAGCAATGGTTGTCTCTTTCCCAAATCTTGGTTTTATTAGATGGATAGAAGCCTCTTTTCATACATGCATGGACTTCCTTGTGGAACTCCATTGTTTTCCAAATGTTGTGGATTTTTGAAATGGGTTCTCCATGGGATTTGGTGTAGGCCTGCAGCTGGTTATGTAGGAGTTGTTTGGAGTGAGCTTGAGACCCAATTTCAGTTGAAGCAAGTGAAAAATTCAGCTAGGAATACATGTGTTTGAAATGGGTGTTTTTCCCTTTGAGCTGATATGAAAGAAAACTCTATTTCATTTTATTTGTTTCTTGGCTTATGTGTTGCTCATCTCATAAAGTTTTATATGCAAGATAGTGTGAAATGTTCATGCTTAATGTTATGTCTTTTATAGCTAATGTGTGGAGTGTTTTCACCAAAACCAAGGTTACCCCTGACTTCGGTGACTGCACCAAGCAGGGAACACCTCATTTCATCTATCCAGCATGGCAGCTTGCCAGCTGGCACCGAGGTGGGGTTGGTCTCGGTAAAGGTATCGATCACATCCTCCCGAACTCAGCCTCGTGCGTCGACATCCTTGTCCAACCTCAGGCTTAGCCGACCTCAGTGCCTTCTCCAGTTCGGTCTATTGACTCAGGTGAACACTGGGCGTCTAATCCCCATTATGAGATGGGACAGCCACCTTGCAGGGTGCCCTGACAGATAGGGTAGCAGCCAAATACTGATAAGGGGGCGCCCCTATCATGTCCACATTTATGTGAGGGATTTGTGAGGAGAGATCCGATGGGACAGTACCCTCACCTACCCCCACTAAGGGTCCTAGGTATGGGCTGATGGGACAAGTATCCTAACCTATCTCCATTATGGAACCTTCTACTCTCTTCTACATATACTTGCATGGTAAGCCATGAACAGGTACGCAATACACAACATTCACTGTGTTATTTTACTTAAACCTTGTCACGACCCCAAACCCGGGGTCCGTGAAGTAATAATTATATTTCTCCCAAGATCCGCGTGTGTGAGGATTACAAATTCCAACACACTCTGAATATTTAGCGGAAGCTTTCGTGGTGTTCCGACTCGGAGTCCGTGGCCATTGGATTCCGCACCGCACTCAACCCAAGCATATGGTCATCTTATCAATGATCCATCTCAGACTGGAATAAACCATCACAATAAAAGTATAGAGCTGACAGTAACAGGTATTACATTCCCATACATGTTCAAGTTACAAATAACAATGTGTATTAATTACAAATCCCAAGAAAAGGCTAATAGAAGCCATACAAGAAAACAAGCTAATGATCACTACCCCATATGTGACGTAATTCCGATGTCAAGCTCAATGTCTACATGACATAGTCGACAAACAACCTGTAAGCTTGTGGCTCCATAGCCAACACGTGCACTCATCTCGGGGGAAGAAGCCTGAACCTGAGTACCAAAGTAGTGGGTCAGACACGACGATCTGGCAGGTGGGTGAAAAGATATAAACAATATACTGAACGATAAAACATGTAATAAATCATGCTGTCTGATCAAAGTTATACATAATTAAAAATGTATAGGAAATCATGAACATCTGACAAAATCCTGTATTCATATAAAACCGGTATGAAACCTGAATATTTAACAAAACATGTATTCCTTTAAAGCATGTATAAAACATGAACATTTCACAAATCGGGAACTCATTTAAAACGTGTATAAACAATAAACGTTTCACAAATCGGTATGCCTCACATTGTAAACCTATTTAAACAATAATCTTCACGAAAGAAATCAATCATTTACTGAAAACATGGATGCAGTATAAAGCATGTAAAGGTAACCAAGGAATCCGGGAACAAGCAAGATGACAACCACAAGAAGCTAAATCCTCTATCACCGAAGTGATAAGAGCAAGCATGTCAAGACGTTGACCTCAGTCACCGAAGTGAGGAGGTACAACGAAATTATATGTACATATATACAATATACAAGACATGACCATGGTAGCGAGCTGGGCATCAGGAACCACAGTAGCAATCTGCGGTGTCAGGACAAGACCACGGTTAAATAACCGGGTAGCGGGATCCAAGCTGTAGCTGGCGGGACAAGAAGGGATCTCCAAGTCGGTAGATCAGACCGACAAGGTCATCCAAGATTAGTGGTGCCGACTCATAGGTTATATGCAAGTAAACAAAACAAATACATGTATGCATGTTCTCTTTTTGGCTCATGGGCTAGCACTACAAAGCTCTGGCCCCATATTGCCTCAAGGTTTTGGCTTATGGGTCATATACAAGAAATTAACAAGTACGAATATAACGGGACGGGATGCCCATAGGCACAAAAGTATATCTGTATCGGTCGGGCATGTACGAGCTAGCAACAATGCTAAAAACATGGATTTCAATACTGTCGGGTAAGTCTAGTCATCAAACACGAGATTTAAAATGTACAAGTGAAACTCGGGTTAAATACGACATAATGGATTTCTATACTTTTCCGGGCCAATCGTTGAGGGTCCTAGATTCATATCGATGTGAATAGGGTCCCGTATGTCTAATTTGACATAAACTTGGCACTCCATGAGAATTAAGGACATCTCGGATCCCTATGCACATTGACGAGTCTAAGGATCCTTGACGAATCTTCATAATGGGTTTCTCTTCATCCGGACTCGATAAAATGCCTTCCGAGTTTTTACATTGCATTGGGGCTCCAAACCATACCTCCCCAAGCTTAAAAACAATGTTTCAAGTCCCCAAGTATTGTTAGGTCATATGCAAGAAATCGTGCATGTATAAAGCACTTGATGAAATTGTATAAACGGACGAAACGGGGTGCTCAAGGCATAAATATAATTTCAATATCGGGTCATGCATATCGGGGCTAGCACAAATGCTACAAATACAGTTCAGTGCTTTCGGGATGGATAAATCACAACTCATAAATTTCGGGAATAAAAAGGGGTGCAATAAACTTTCGAAATATCGGGACAAGTATCGGGGTTCAAGATACTCAAGGTGGATAGGGATCCCGTATGTCTATTTTTCAGTAAACACTTGGTACTCGTTGAGTTTAGAGACATTCTGGGCTCCTTACACACCTTAGTAACCTCAACATTTCAACGAATCTCGGCGATGTGGTTTCTCACTCGAACGGGCTTCCAATAAACATTTCATCTTTGTTTCGAACATATTCCAGGTAGAAAGTGCCCATTGCTTTCGGAAAGGTTCACAAGCAAATGGGATGGGAACTCCCTTCATCTCTCTTTATTCCCATAATTCTGGGAAATTCGATTACCTGGCGGTCACCTGGTGGTTAGCCGCCAATGGATTCGACGGTTAGCCGCTGGCTGACCGCGGGGTTGACCGTGGTTGACCTGACCAAATGCAGCATTCTGGAAATGTAACCGCTTCAGTTCGGTTGGCTGGCGGTTAGCCGCCGATGGACCCGACGGTTAGCCACTAGCTGACCGCGAGGCTGACCGTAAGGTTACAGTTCTCTGGAAAAATAACCGAAACCGGTTCGGTTAGCCGCTAGGTGACCGTCGGCTGACCGCCAGTTGCGGGAACTCCACAATGCAGTTCAGATTCTGGTCCTCTTTTCTCCAATCCATTCCTTTCTCTCTCCAATCACTTATCTGTAATAAAATGACCTGAAAGCTCCTCCTATTCCACCTTCAACTCTTCTCCAACATCAAAACTTCTACATATCATTATCCAATCACTTCTTCCTTTTTCACCCTCAACCATAAGAGAAGAGAAACTCCACAATCACTGAGACCCATTTAAGCAAAAAACAAGAGATAGACAAAGACTAAAATCCACCATGTTTCCAAAACATTAAATGTACTTTCATAAACATTTATTTCAAATCCATGCAAGTTTATAAACATGAGTATAAATAGCAAACCAACCACATTCCTCACAAAGTTCAATAAATACTAAAACTATCCAATCATCCACTTGCCTTAGGTCCAAGCTAAGCAAATCCAAGCTCAAAACACTCTTCCAAGACAAGGCTCCAAGCTACACAAAAACCCCCAAAAAGCAACCCATAAGAACCCTAAAAATAGTAACTCATCAAAGAGAAGGAATGGGTTCAAACAAGCTAAGAAATAGGACCTAGGGGAAAGCCATTGCTCAACAATAGAAGATGGAAAGAGATCCTTACCTCTAGGTCCATTAATCAACAAGAAGGAGCTTGGAAAAGGGGTTGCCCACCTTGGTTTCCCACGAAAATGGTGTCAAAAGAGAGAGGAGATGAAGGGGAAGAAGTTGACGGAGTTTCCTCGTCGGATTGGTGGCTTGGAGGCTCCATTTGAGCAATAGAAATGGAAGAAAAAGAAGAAGGGAGGCTGCTGGTACTATAGCTGGAGAGTTGCAGCCGATGGGAATGGGAATGAGGGAGAAAGAGAGGAAGTTGTCCTTTTATAAAAGGGTGGGTGTGGGGTCCACACTAAGTAGAATTTGTAATGGAGATTAGAGGGCTTTCTACACCTCGGATCAAGAAACTTAAAACATGAAGAGTGTCCGGAATAAAATTATCTTTCCAACAAGGTTAATATTGACATACTTCCGGGGTCCACATAAAAAGTCAACTGTTTGGTCAAAGGAGTTAAAGAGTGGAAAATTTGGGATTTCTGGAAAAATTGATTTTAGGAGTTTCGAATGGGCACGGAGTGAACACGAAAGTTGTAGGGAATGGCGAGATTAGTCAAACGAAGCTAAAATGGGAATTTTTGGGAATCACTAAGAATCTCCCCACGCTGACCACGCAAAACAAATGGGACCCTATGGTCACTGTCTAGGTTCACTGGCTCTCAAAACTTCCCAAAGCTAAAGAAAAGTCATTCTAACTCGAAAACCCAACCAAACAACCACTAAACCCTTTGGGAAAACCAAATCACGATTAAAACCACACTAAATCAGGAAATTAGGTGTCGGGTTCTCACAAGCCTTCTTTCTCACTTCACCCTAGTTCAGTGACCGCACTAACTCAGGCGTCGGAGTGCATTCGGCTGGCAGCAGCCCGGGGCCCTGACCACTGTTTCTTCTCCCTTTCAGGATCCAGGCCATTGGCGACGTTCCTGATTAGCTAAACAACATCTTCCTAATTCCCATTAACATTCAAACCAAGTCCGTGATTTTTAGGCACGCACAATTGGCGCCGTCTGTGGGGAGGTCGATTTGAAAAAACCATATTTTCATCCTGAAAGTCATGCCTCCGAAGACTAGGAAGGATAAGGGCATTACTGGACCATCCAGGTCCAAGCAGCCAGAGACATTCCTACCCTTCATGCCGCCTCCACTGGTGACGAACCAGGCAGGGGCATTGGTGACAAACCAGGAAGGAGCAACCAGGAGAACACCGTCTAACCCTCAGCAGAGGAGGGTTGGCGGGGAACCTGGCATAAGAAGTGTAGGATCGCCTGTCACGGTGACACACTCATCGTCAAGGGATGCAGCAGCATTTCCTCGCCACGGTCCCGTACTGGAGCGGGTCAGGCCAACCACCTCTCAGGCGGAGCATCCACGCCTGGAAGTTATCTTCACCGAGCTACCCCGTAAGGATATTCCTCTTCAGGGACAGTCCCAACGGGGCAAGGCTCCAGTACAGCTTGATCCTCGCCAGTCCTATCACCAGGACCACATGGAAGAGGACCATGTCCACCTCGACGATGAAGGGGATGACGACATGGCCCTGGAGGATACCGAAGCGCATGCCGAAGCGATCAAGGCTCAAAACCAAATCATCGAAGAGAAAAGAGCTCAGATCCTCCAGCTCCAGCAGCAGCTCAAGGGGAAGAAGGCCCCGGCCGAGACTCTGCTCATGCCTCGCACACAGCAGCAAGCCCGGAAAGCTTCTAAAGCTCGGCTGGACTTGAGGCAAATCATAAACAAAAGGCGTGACCGAGCTCGCGAATAGGGCTCGAGTAGCACCCATGCCAACGCTGACCAGCAGCAACGCCAGAAACAAAGCCAGGGTGCCGACCCCGACATGGCTGATTGGACCAATCAGCAAATCAAGCTGGCCGTGCAGCAGAATATGGAGTTCACTAGCCTCACTCGAGGTCGGTTGGCTACCAGGGACAGCGACAACCACGGCACGTCTCCATTTACTCGGGAAATCAGGGATTACCCCCTCCCCGATAAGGTCAGCGTCCCGAGGTTCAATCTTTATGACGGGACCTCGGATCCAGAGGCGCATCTTCGCCACTTCACCCAGAAGATGTCGGTGTGGAGTGGTGACGGCAACCTAGACTGCAAGGTCTTCTCCTCTAGTCTAGGTGACCTCCCACTTCGGTGGTTCTGCGTGCTCTCCGAGGGATCGATTTCGAGCAGGCAACAGCTCCGAAATTCCTTCGTCGAGAAGTTCCAAGCGTACCGGGTTATCCCGAAGACAGACGCCGACCTGATGGCCATCAGAATGAGGCCGGCCGAGAACATCACTCGGTTCGCCAAGAGATTTTGGACTATTTACAGCCAGATTGAGGATGCCAACGATTAAGTAGCCATCAAGTCCTTCCAACAAGCTCTGTTGCCAACCAACAAGCTCCGGAAGGACCTGGTGCGGTTCCCCGTGGTCTCGGTAAAAGCACTGATATCCAGGGTGAACCAGTTCGTCGAGCAGGAAGAAGACGAGGTCCGGGCTCGGGAGAGCCATAGCACCTGGCAGGAAGGTCGACCCTCTAAGAAGGAAAGGAAGCTAGCCAAGAGGGAAGCGGACCGAAACAAAGAGCCACCCAGCTCGGCAGGACGCTTCGCTCCCACCTCAGGGGTGTGAGAACCCGACCCCTAATTTCCTGATTTAGTGTGGTTTTAATCGTGATTTGGTTTTCCCAATGGGTTTAGTGGTTGTTTGGTTGAGTTTTTGAGTTAGAATGACTTTTTATTAGCTTTGGGAAGTTTTGAGAGCCAGCGAACCTAGACAGTGATTATAGGGTCCCATTTGTTTGCATGGTCAGCGTGGGGAGATTCTTGGTGATTCCCAAAAATTCCCATTTCAGCTTCGTTTGACTAATTTCGCCATTCCATACAGCTTTCGTGTTCACTCCGTGCCCATTCGAAGCTCCTAAAAATAGTTTTTCCAGAAATCCCAAATTTTCCATTAATTAATCCTTTTGACCAAACAAATGACTTTTTATGTGGAACCGGAAGTATGTCAATATTAACCTCGTTGGAAAGATAATTTTATGCCGGACACTTTTCATGTTTTAAGTTTCTTGATCCGAGGTCTAGAAAGCCCTCTAATCTCCATTACAAGTTTTACTTAAGTGTGGACCCCACACCCACCCATTATAAAAAGAACAACTTCCTCTCCTTCTCCCTCATTTCCACTCCAATCGGCTGCAACTCCCTGCTACAGTACCAGCAGCCTTCCTTCTTCTTTTTCTTCCATTTCTCTTGCTCAAATGAAGCCTCCAAGCCACCAATCCGACGAGGGAACTCCGGCAACTTCTTCCCCTTCATCTCCTCTCTCTTTTGACATCATTTTCGTTGGAAACCAAGGTGGCCAGCCCTTTTTCCAAGCTCCTTATTGTTGATTAATGGCCCTAGAGGTAAGGATCTCTTTCCATCTTTTATTGTTGAGCAATGGCTTTCCCCTATTTCCTATTTCTTAGCTTGTTTGAACCCATTCCTTCTCCTTGATGAGTTACCATTTTTAGGGTTCTTATGTGTTGCTTTTTGGGGGGTTTTTTGGGTAGCTTGGAGCCTTGGCTTGGAAGAGTGTTTAGATCTTGATTTGCTTGATTAGAGACCCAAGGCAAGTGGATGAAATGATTTATTTTCATTAATCATGTTTCTATGCAAATGATTAGCTTTTATTAATGACTTTTCATTACTTAAGCTTGGTTCATTCATGCTTTTATTGAGAATTCAAATGCACTAATTAGTGTACTTTCTAGCATATTACTCTCTTGAAAATGTTAAATATTTCAAATGCAAGTTAAATATTTAGCTAATGTGATGATTATTGCTTAATATGAATGATTTTTATTGAATTCCCATTTTATCTAATGTTTTCCTTATAATCTATGGATTTATCTTTGAAATGTTTAAACAATGGTTTATCTTTAATCTTCATGAAATTATTGTTTATAATAATCTTGGATTTTTGCTCCTTATATAATCATCTTATGATTTGTCATTTACTTCTCTAGACTTTTAGTGATTTGATGAAGGAGATGATTGTGTTTATGTTTGATTTTTGAAAAGAAATGGAATGGATTAGTGTATTGATGTTTCTAATGGACTTGTTATGGTAAGGAGGAGCCTAAAAACTTTGAGAATGATTGTAGAAGAGAAAGAATGGGGAAAATAATCAAAAGAATGCTCAAAGAGTGCATTTCTGCACTTAATTTCGGGCCAGGCAGCAGCCAGTCCGCTCGAGCGGGCCTGGGCTCGACCTGGGCCCGTTTCAACTCTCTTTTATTCTCCACTTTGAAACGCCCATAACTTTTGATTCCCATGTCGGAATTGGACATTCTATATACCGTTGAAAGCTCTTGAAGCGAGGAATCCAATGGTATACTTATCTTAGTGATCAAGAATTGGTAATGAAAGTGAATATTTGGATCAATGAAATGAAATACTTGAAGTGTATCAATTGAATGGAAAAATGAAAGAACGTTTTGACATGGGATTTTACCCGAGAATTCTTATGAGTCTTAAAGCATACGTTATACTCTTAAGTGTTGTGGATTTTCATTGGTGCCAAACTCATTATTATAAATCAACATTTAGATATTAAGTATGCATTGAGACTCCCCTTGGTAAGCTATTGAATCACATACACTATTCCATTCCATGTTAGAAAAGTTATATGCTCTTTTTGTAAATCGATTTGAAATGTACTTCAGTGGTTCGCCACGATTGAAAATGACATCTTGAATGTATAAGTCCTAATTGATTTTATATTATGGATTTCTTATGGTTGAATGTGAATGGGATGAAGAGGTTGGGTTCATTTTGTGAAAGGATTTCTTCGGGTTTTGAATGAGGTTTTAAGACCTCTAAAGTTGTGTGAGAAGGGTGCTCAAATGTATAGAAAGAGTGGATGGGAGAAGGGAAGGAAAGATGTAAAATCTGATTTGAAACGGACTTGGCCTTGCAAGGTAGGTTCGTTGTCGGTCAGCTGTCGGTCGACCGACATACCCCTGTCGGTTAACCGACACCCAACCAATAACCCATCGGTCCCAATTCCAGAGAGTTGTTTTCTCCCCATTTCTGAACTCGGCTAGCTGTCGGTCAGCTTGTCGGTCGACCGACATGACCCTGTCAGTTAACCGACAAGCCAACCGAGGGTTGACCGAAATCACAATTTTGAAAGATTTCTTTTAAAGAAAGTGTGGAACTATATTGAAGAAGAAATCCCTTTATCATGTTGTTGTTTAGGTCTTATAGACTTGTCAATGTATATAAGGTCCCGGCATGTTATCAATTCTTAAAGAGTACCAAATGCATATCAAATTCGACATACGGAACCCTATTTACATTGATTCAAATCTTGGATTTTCAACACTTAATCCGGAGAATATGAGAAATCCATTCATGCTTTATTTCAACCTGAATTTCACTTGTACACTTTAAATCTCGTGTTTTATTACTAGACTTACCCGACAGTATTGAAATTCATGTTTTTAGCATTGTTGCTAGCCCGTACATGCCCGACCGATATAGATATGCTTTTGTGCTTATGAGCACCCCGTCCCGTAATATGTATTTATTTGATTTGATTTCTTGTATATGACCCATGGGAATAAAACCTTGAAGCAATACGGGGCCAGAGCTTTGTAGTGCGAGCCCATGAGCCAAAAAGAGAACATGCATACATGTATTTGTCTTGTTTACTTGCATATAACCTATGAGTCAGCACCACTAACCTTGGATGACCTTGTCGGTCTGATCTACCGACTTGGAGATCCCCTTCTTGTCCTGCCAGCTGCAGTTTGGATCCAGCTATCCGGTTTATTAACCGTAGTCTTGTTCCGATACCGCAGATTGCTACTGTGGTTCCTGATGCCCGGCTCACTACCGTGGTCATGTCCCGTATATAGTATATGTATATGTAAATTTCGTTGTTCATCCTCACTTCGGTGACTGAGGTGAACACCTTGATATGCTTGCTCTATCACTTCGGTGATAGAGGATTTAGCTTTGTGTGGTTGCCATCTTGATAGTTCCTGATCCTTGATACCCGTACTGCTTTATATTGATCATGTATTTTCTTAATAAACGTTCATTATTTATACATGTTTTAAATAAGTTCTCGATTTGTGAAATGTTCATGGTTTATACATGCTTTAAGGGAATACATGTTTTGCCAAATATTCGTGTTTCTTACCCGTCTTATATGAATATAGGATTTTGTCGGAAATTCATGATTTCCGATACATTCTTATTATGTACAATTTTGATCAAACAGCATGATTTATTACATGTTTTATCGTTCAGTATATTGTTTATATCTTTTCACCCACCTGCCAGACCATCGTGTCTGACCCACTACTTTGGTACTCAGGTTCAAACTTCTTCACCCGAGATGAGTGCACGTGTTGGCTGTGGAGTCATGAGCTTACAGGTCGTTTGTCGGCTATGTCATGTAGACACTGAGCTTGACATCGGTATTACGTCACATATGGGGTAGTGATCATTAGCTTTTTTTCTTGTATGGCTTCTATTAGCCTTTTGCTTGGGATTTGTAATTAATACACATTGTTATTTGTAACTTGAACATATATGGGAATGTAATACCCTATTACTGTCAGCTCTGTACTTTATTGTGATGGTTTATTCCAGTCTGAGATGGATCATTGATAAGATGACTATATGCTTGGGTTGAGTGCGGTGCGGAATCCAATGGCCACGACTCCGAGTCGCAACACCACGAAAGCTTCCGCTAAATATTCAGAGTGTGTTGGAATTTGTAATCCTCACACACGCGGATCTTGGGAGAAACATAATCATTACTTAACTCCCAATTCACGGACCCCGGGTTTGGGGTCGTGACAAGGGGGCAGCGTGAAGCCGAAGTCAAGTGGCGCCTCTTACAAGGCCGTCAACACCATCTTCAAGGAGCCCATGTACAAGCTTCTCGGCAAAATCCAAACCCAACCCTTCTTCAAATGGCCCCAGCCTATGAAAAGTGACGCCGCCTCCCGAGATCTGAGCAAGTTCTGTGCCTACCACAAAGATAGAGGACACATGACAGAGGATTGTCACGCCTTCAAGGCACACCTCGAGAGGCTCATGAAGGACGGGCACCTGAGAGACCACGTCAAAGAAGAGGATAGAATAAACCGCGCTCAACAACGCCAGTCCGATGAACGAGATAGCGATAAGCCGGTCGAGACTATCGACGTCATCCATCTGGCTTCTGCCCCTAAAGGGAGTGGCCAGGCCCGTACTAAGGCCAGGAGGGCCCAACACGACAAACAAGTGATGGCGGCTGAGCTTGGTCCCTTAGCAAAGAAGGCACGTATTGAGAGACCAAAGATTTGGTTCTCGGACCAAGACTTGGACGGGGTCCAGCTACCCCACAATGATCCCTTGCTACTGACTATGAGGTTGCAGAACTTCAATTTCAAAAGGATCCTAGTGGACCCCGGGAGCTCTTCGAAAATCCTCTATTTTGACTGCTTCAAGAAAATGGGTCTGAAAGAGGACGACCTGCAGGAAGTCCGTACCCCGCTGGTGGGTTTTAGCTCCAAGTCTGTATACCCCAAAGGGAAGATCTCCCTCAAAGTCGAAGTGGGGGGAGCATCCATGACAACAGACTTCCTGGTTGTGGACGCGTCATCCCAGTACAATGCCATCATGGGAAGGACCTGGCTGCACAACATGGAAGCTGTGCCCTCCACCCATCACCAGAAGCTCAAGTTTTCGTTGCAGAGCGACAATGGAAGCTTCAAGGTGATCATAGTCCGCGGTGACCAGCAGATGGCCAAAGAATCCCTCTTGGCCGTGGTCCCCGGCGAAGCAAAGTCGCAGCAAGTCCACATGGCCGAGCTCGAAGCCGAGCTTGAAGCTGTTGGCCGAACTCCCGAGCAGAAGAGTGTAGAAGACCTCACCAAGATGAAGATCGACCCCAACGATCTGTTAGTGCCACATTCCAATGAGCACTTGTTTTGTATTGTCAATCCCGTGTCAAAGAGTCCAAGACCTTGCCTCTCAGAGTTTCACAAGGAAGATCAAGTTTGAAGGCAGAAGATCAAGTCTTGGAAAGCCTGGATTCATCGAGGAAGAACTCCATGTGTGTGCCAACCTATTCAGGTAAAATGGGACCCAAACCAACCAAGTAGTGGACCCTAAAAACCCTTAGTTTAATGGCTTATTTAATGGGGTTTTAGAAATTGTTTTTGAGCCTTTTCAAGACTCAAAACTGGTCCCAGAGGTCGGCTAACCGCCATGGTTTTCGGTCAGCCCCGCGGTCACCTCGCGGTTAACCGCTAAGACCCTTCACGGCTAACCGCCAGGTAACCGAAGTCCTGCGGTCACTTTTCCAGAGGCTTAATGTACAAGTTTCTGTGAAAATTCGGTTACCTTGGGGTTACCTCGCGGTCACCTCGCGGTTACCTTACGGTTACCTCGCGGCTAGCCCCCTACTCAGCATAGCTTTACAAAAACTAGCCGTTTATGACCGTTGGAGTGGCGGCTAATCGCAAATTTGAAGGGGGCTAGCCGCCAAAAGACGTTAGAGAGCCGTTGGAGGGTGTTTTATAAATAGAAAAGGCCCCAAATCATCCAAAGAGGCTTGAAGATCATGAGAGCTCATGTCCTAACCATGGTCCATCATATTTGACCTCTTATAGATCATTCCACACACACTTTGAGCTTGTATTGGCAAATCTAAGAGCTTCATTAGCTTAAGGAAAGTGTGATGTGTGAAAACAATATTGCCCACACACACTATGAGCTTGTATTGGCAAATCTAAGAGCTTCATTAGCTTAAGGAAAGTGTGATGTATGGAAACAATATTACCTAGGGAAGAACTTGAGCCATCATAGGTTAAAATCCAAATCCCTAGACCAAAGACCTCTTCCCTTGATTGAGCACAACATTGGAGCATCATCATCAACATCAAGGAAGCATTGCAAGAGGCATCAAAGCTTGGAGCTGTGGTGACAAGCTTGGTAGAGCATCCTCCGGACTTCGTCAAGGAGGCAAGTGGCAACCTCCAGACTTTGTCAAAAGAGGCAAGTGTTCTTCCCCCTCACTTCATTAAATTCAGAGCATTGTAAGAGTGGCTTATTTCTTTGTGATTTAACCACTATAAAAATGTAGAGGGGAGTAGATCTTTGTGATCGAACCTCGTAAACAAAATTGATGTAGAATCAGTACTCGTGTAGTTTGATTCTTTATAGTGGAACCAGGGGACTGTGTGACCCTTGAGAGTGGATGTAGGTCTGTGTGACTGAACCACTATAAATCCCTTGTGTCAATTCCTCTTTCTCTATCTCTTGTGCTTGATTTACATATCTATAAGTTGTGGAGATTGATATGAATGATATTTCTTCTTTGAGTTTAAATTGACACACATCCACTTGTGCGAAAACAACATTGAACATATTGGTAAATCTTGTCTTGTTTAGCACACACTCTTTAAACATATATTCAATTGAGCACATTGATATAAATCATAAGTGAATTTGTGAAGAGTGGTGTACACACACTTGTGCTTATTATTATAAAATTAATTGTCATATCTTTGATTGATTAAGCACTCACACATTGAACACATATTCTGTATAAGTTGTATTCTTATTTGTGTTCATTGTGTTCTTTGTCCTAGTTGAGACTAAAATTGGACTAAGTAATTTTTATTGGGAAAAGAATTTCATTAGTCCTATTCACCCCCCCTCTAGGACACTTTCATTGGCCCTAGCTGCACTTTCACGATCCAGAGAGATACTTCCTGCTCAGGGGTTAGCTTGCGAATGAAGAGAAGGCCGAGCTGCTCAACTTCCTGTTGCAGAACAGGGAGATCTTCGCGTGGACCCCATATGAAATGCCCGGCATCGAACTCGAGGTATGAGCCACAAGCTAAATGTAAATCCCGAGCACAAACCTGTAGTCCAAAAGACCCACAAGACGGGAATCCAACAAGCAGAGGCTGTGACCGAAGAGGTCAAGAAACTGTTAGAAGCTGAAGCCATCAGGGAAGTCCACTACCCTGTATGGTTGGCCAACACAGTGGTGGTCAAGAAGAAGAATGGAAGCTGGAGGGTCTGTGTGGATTTCACCGACCTCAACAATGGTTGTCCCAAAGACAGCTTTCCCCTTCCGAAGATCGACCAGCTGATCGATGCCACCGCCGGGCACGATAGGATGAGTTTCCTCGACGCTTACCGAGGTTACCATCAGATTTCGATGCATGGGCCTGATGAAGAGAAGACCGCGTTCATAACACCCTGAGGCATTTACTGTTACAAAGTGATGCCCTTTGGGTTAAAAAACGCCGGTGCCACTTACCAGAGGCTGGTAATAAAAATGTTTCAGGCCCAGCTCGGCAAGACGGTCGAAGTGTACATAGATGACGTGGTCGTCAAGTCTAAGAGGTCACAAGACCACTTGACCGACCTGCACCAAACATTGGCCGTCCTTAAACAATACAAGCTCAAGCTAAACGCCTCCAAATGTGCATTTGACGTCGGCTCGGGCAAATTCCTTGGTAGCCTGGTCACCAGACGCGGAATAGAGGCCAATCCCGAGCAGATCTCGGCGATTTAGGCCCTCCAAAGTCCGACCATGGCAAAGCAAGTCCAGAGGCTGACAGGGATGGCAACAGCACTCAATCACTTTATTAGTAGGGCCTCAGATAAATGTCGTCCCTTCTTTCAACTCTTGAAGAAAGTTCAAAGTTCCAATGGACCTCGAAGTACGAAAGTGCCCTTCAGGAGCTCAAAGGGTACCTCTCTTCACCTCCCCTGCTGTCCACCCCGGCGCAGGGTAAGGTCTTATACCTATACTTGGCCGTTTCGGACCATGCAGTGAGCTCGGTACTCGTAAGAGAAGATGATAGGCAGCAAAAGCCCATCTATTACGCAATCAAAATCATGCTGGATGCCAAGACGAGATACCTGCCATTGGAGAAGCTCGCATTTGCACTCGTCAATGCTTCCCCCAAGCTCCCCCACTACTTCCAGACGTACTCCATCGTGGTTGTAACAGAACACCCACTTAAGTCTCTCTTCAGAAAAGCTGACTTCTCTGGAAGAGTGTCCAAATGGGTTGTCGAACTGGGGCAATACGATATCCAATATTAGCCCAGAACGGCAATTAAAGCCCAGGTACTGGCGGACTTCATTGTTGAGTTCACCTCTCCTAGTTCGGCACCAAGCCAACTCGACACCGAACTAGGGGGCAAGGAGGCGGAAGCATCCGCCGAGACCGAGACAGAACAGGAGTGGTCTGGGAAACAGTTCCTCGACTCATCTTGGAAGGTCTTCGTCGATGGATCTTCAACCTCCAAGAGGGCTGGCGCAGGCATAGTCCTTCAGTCTCCGGAGGGCCTTGTCATAGAGCAAGCCCTGACCCTGGACTTCAAAGTATCAAACAACGAAGCTGAGTACGAAGCACTGATCGCAGGGCTGGGAAGTGCAAAAATTCTGGGGGCACAACAACTGGTGGTCTTCAGCGATTCACAACTAGTAACGAGCCAACTGAATGGAGACTACCAGGCCCGTGACGATAGGATGGCAGCCTACCTAGCCCGCGCCAAGCAGCTTCTATCTTAGTTCGAAAAAGCTGAAGTCAGGCAAATCGGCAGAGATTCCAACTCTCATGCCGATGCACTTGCAAACTTGGCCTCTGCTGTCGAGGCAGGAAGGAAAAGGAATGTCGAAGTGGAGGCACTGGACAGACCAAGTATAGAACTCCACCCACCTTGGCAGATCCTATGTGCTGACCTCAGTCCGAGCTGGATGGACGATTTCATTTCCTACCTCAGGAATGACCAGCTCCCCAAGAACGAAAATCAGGCCCACAAGATCAGGCTGAAAGCAGCTCAGTTCTGGCTCTCTCCAGATGGCAAGCTCTACAAAAAGTCCTACAGTGGTCCTTACCTCCAGTGCGTTCCCCCGAGCAAAGTCGAGGACTTCCTTTATAAAATCCATGAAGGGATTTGCGGCAGTCACATTAGAGGTCGGTCGCTGGCTTATCGGGCTATCAGCCAGGGCTACTAGTGGCCCTACATGCAGAAGGACACACAGGTCTATGCTAGGAAATGTGAGAACTGCTAGAAGTTCTCTCACTCTCTCCACCAACCAGTACATGACTTGAGTCCTCTTTCCAGTCCTTGGCCTTTTGCCCAATGGGGGCTGGACTTGATGGGACACCTACACCGAGCTCCTGGGAACCAAAGATGGTTGATAGTAGCCACTGACTATTTTACCAAGTGGATAGAAGCTGAAGCGTTGTCCTCCATCACCGACAAGGATAACAGAAACTTCGTATGGAGGAATATCGTGACAAGATTCAGAGTGCCTCGAGCCCTGATCTCGGACAACGGGACTTAGTTCGACTCTAACTTCTTCAAGAACTTCTGTCAAGAGCTTGGGATCAGGAACTATTACTCCACTCCAGCGTAGCCCCAGAGCAATGGACAGGCTGAAATCTCCAATAAGGTAGTGCTCGACGGACTCAAAACGAGACTAGATCGGGCCAAAGGAAGATGGGTAGAGGAGCTCCCGAGCATCCTTTGGGCGTACAGAACTACCCCGAGGCGCTCGACCTCGGCTACACCCTTCTGCCCGGCCTACTGGATGGAAGCTGTAATTCCACTTGAGGTCGGTCTCCCGACCCTCAGGTCGGAACTATTTGACCAAGGCCGGAACGATGTAAACCTCGCCACAGAGCTCGACCCGGCTGAGGAATGAAGGGATGCAGCAGCCATCCGCCTCGCTTCCCACCAGCGACAGTTGGCTAGGGGATACAATCAAAAGGTCAAAGAAAGAAAGTTCTCACCGGGAGAACTGGTCTTAAAAAAGACACTTTTAGCAGACAAAAATCCCAACGAAGGAAAACTTGCACCGAACTGGCATGGGCCATTCAAAGTGACTTCAGTAGCTGGGCAGTTTGCGTACAAGCTTGAGGACATGGAGGGTAGAGAGCTACCACGTCCATAGAATGCCACGAACCTCAAGAAATACTACTTTTGAGATGTATTTAGATTTTGGAAGTCAAATAAAATTGATTCTTTTTATAGAATGTGCGTTTTACTTTCGAATCTGTCTCTTACTCTCAAAATGAAGCCATGTTATGGAACTCGGTACATGCACACGGCTCGGTCACAGGACCAGCTTGCATTTCGGCGTGGTCACAGGACTAGCCATCTCCAGCTTGGTTATCAGAACCAGCTCACGACACGGTCACAGGACTTGTCGCTCTGTTCGGTTACCAAAGTCAGCTACCTCAGCCCGGTCATTGGACCAGCCACAGGTTCTGATTACAAAACCGAATTCCACTTTGGTCACAGGACCGAGTGTACCCAGTTCTACCGAGATCGATGCTTTGTTATGGTTACGGAACCTAACTAAAACACACCTCAGGTCATGAACTCGGTTTACCAAGTTCGGCTATAGAACCGAGCTCAACTACTGTCTTGATTTCTCTTATTTCCTGGTGTTTATTCTTGGTTACAAAACCACACAGAAGAACAGGGAAAGGAGAAAAGAGACATTCATCACACATTTGCTCAAGTTGGAAACAAAAGCCAATTTCATTTACTGAAAAAATGATTACAATCTTTTCATTCAAAAACGGAAAAATACAAGTGTTCCGTCCCAATTCCCCAATAATAGAAAAAATGAAAAGTACATCAAATCGAGTTTCTCAGACAGCAGCCTCCTCGGTGTCCCCAGCGTCAGCATTGACCTCTGCTTCGGCATCTCCAGCAGGGCCCTCAGGAGCTTGGTTCGGCGCAGGCTGAGGTGGGGGAAGCTGGGGTATATCTATATATGTAGGATGATCCTCGGGGACCCCTGCTGCTCTCAAAGCACCAATCCACCCCAGTCTCCAGGCCTTCTGACTGACCTCGCGGACCTGGGTGACGTACAACTCAGAGGCTTCCTGTACCCCTTCATCATACGCCTTGTCAGCCTCGGCCCGGAGTTTTTCAGCTTCAGCCAGAAGTCCAGCCTCTACCTCCTCCCACCTCTTCTCGAGCTCGGCCGTTTTCTTCATCTGATTTTCTAGTTCCGCTCTGGCCTTTCCAAGCTCGGATTTGAGACCCGTGACGACCACCTCTTGCTCAGCCACTTTCTTCTTGACCTCGCCGAGCTCCACCTCAAGAGCCTCTTTCCTCTTCTCCGCCCTCTCGGCCCGGACAGTGCTCTGGTGGGTCTTCTCCTCCAGCACCAGGCTCCTTTGCAGGATCTGTGGAGGCAAGTGTCAGAATTTCAGAAGTCAAAGAATACCAGAAGATCACAAGCTGAGGAGAAAAATTTACCCTGAGGGCGTCGCCCATCTGAGCCACATCCACGTCCACCTCGCTCAGCTTCCAGTATTCTGCCATATCTCCTGGCAGAGCACAGGCGTGCGCAAGGGCGCTGACGACCGAAGTGCTGTCACTCACTCGGCCATCCACCAACAACAGCTGGTCGTCTTCCAGCAGGAAGCTAGGAGTCCAGGGGCCTGGGGCCGAGGGACGGTGAGCGCCAAGACGACGGATCGGGTTCACCCTCTACTGGATCTGCGATCCTTGGCCTTTTTCCTAGCCGAACCGCGTCCCGGTTGGACCCGGTCGAGCGTTCCTCGGTTGCAGAGGAGGAAGGCTGGGTGGGTGAAGGCCGAGTGGGGGCAGAGGTGGCTAAGAGAGCCCCCAAAGACAACGGCATCTAGATTCTGGAGGTTGGGACGGCGTCGACCCATCTCGGCCTCTTCGTCTGAGCTAGAAGACTGATGGTTCACGAGGTCCTCTCGCCGAGCCTCCTCGGGTTCACCCTCTGACTGGGTTTCTTCTCCGGATTCGGCCTCGGGGGCGGTTTGGCGAGCCTCGTGACCGACCAGGGAGGGCCCGGCCTCGGCTGAGGCTTGAGAAGGTCCGGTCTTGGGGGGCACTTAAGGAAGCCCCGCAGGTGGAGCTCCTTGCTCTTCGGCCTCAGCTAAAGTTAGCACTCGCTCCCCCCTTAGATTTTCGTACCGCCTTCTAATGAAAGATCGGTATACGGGTTCATACCCGAGAAGAGATGAAGCTGATCGGTTCCGATGGCCCTTGTAGCTATGAATTCTCTTTAGCCAGGTGACGTTTCGTCGCCACCTAGAGCTCTTTGCCTGCTGTTTTCTCTCCTTGTGGCCTGCACAACAAGCAATGAACGTATCAGTTCGGCATGACAGAAATGCATCAGAAAAGAGGCTGAGAATAGATATTTACTCTGTGGTTCCCCGAGACGACGAGGGATGTGGTCCACCCTAGGCTCGACGGGGCCAAACTCCCAGTTCCCGGTGATGTAAAGACGGTCATCCCCGGCATACTTACTATTGTCCTCGAGCTCATTGATTAAAGGGGTTTCCTTCCACCATACTCGGAGGTAGTACGCGTCGTCCTTCGGAGATCGACAGAGATCATACACATCCTCAATGTCTTCGACGCCGAGGTCGGTCCCCAGAATCCTATTCAGCTCAGCTATACCCATGATTACCTTGTAACCGTTGGGCATGAGCTGGCGGGGGGTGAGGTTCCACCTCCTGAGACAGGCCCTCAGGAGGGGGTGGACCGGGAACCTCACCCCACCTTTTATAATGGCAACTAAAGGGAATGGCATCCACCCATCTACAAAAATCCGAGGTCGGATTTGGTCATCAGGGGCGTCCGCCCTAATACTGACGTCCTCCGGTATCTGATATTTGTTCCTAAGCTCTGCTAGGGCAAGTTCTGTATCTATCCAATGTCTGTATACCCCCATCTTCCCCGGCATAGACAGAAGAACGGACGGTGATGGAAAAGAGAGCAATAGGTGCTACCCAAAAAAAGAAGCCCCAATAGATACCCTAGAAAAGGAAAAATGACAGAAGAAGAGCAGAGAGAACTCACTGGGACGTGAGGCCTGAATAGACGGAGAGATGAACGGAGACTCTGGTTTCATAGTCTGAACGGACGGGGAATGACTCGGACGGGCGAGGGCTGGAATCTCAGAGCAACAGAGTTCTCAAGCACAGAAGATCTCCAACAGAAGCAGAAGTAGTCCTCCTTTGAGGACGAAGTCTTTTATACAGAGATGAAAATCTCTTCGTATCCCGGAAGACGCACGTGCAGACGCCGCCTCGGGCACATCACTCGTCTCCTCGATAGGACTTCACAGCCACCAGGGGTATGACACGTGGCAACACCACACCGCCTTGATAATGATATGGGCGGGCTATTAAATCGCTTCCAGACAGCTGCGCGCCATCAATACGCCTCGGAAAGCAAAACGGTACCCCACGCTTCTTAAAAAGTTACGGGTTCGGTTTCGGAAAACTCCCATCCTACTTAGCTCCCGACCCCGAAGAGTAGACAAACCCTCGAGGTCAGGACCTGGGGGCAATTGTGTGGAGTGTTTTCACCGAAACCAAGGTTACTCCTGACTTCGGTGACTGCACCAAGCAGGGAACGCCTCATTTCATCTATCCAATACAGCAGCTTGCCAGCTGGCACCGAGGTGGGGTTGGTCTCGGTAAAGGTACCGACCACATCCTCCCGAACTCAGCCTCGTACGTCAACATCCTTGTCCGACCTCAGGCTTAGCCGGCCTCAGTGCCTTCTCCAGTTCGGTCTATTGACCGAGGTGAACACTGGGCGTCTAATCCCCATTATGGGATGGGACAGCCACCTTGCAGGGTGCCCTGACAGATAGGGTGGCCGCCAAATACTGATAAGGGGGCGCCCCTATCATGTCCACATTTATGTTAGGGATTTCTGAGAAGAGATCCGATGGGACAGTACCCTTACCTACCCCCACTAAGGGTCCTAGGTATGGGCTGATGGGACAAGTATACTCACCTACCTCCACTATGGAACCTTTTACTCTCTTCTACATATACTTGCATGGTAAGCCATGAACAGGTACGCAATACACAACACTCACTATGTTATTTTGCTTAAGCCTTCTTTCTCACTTCACCCTAGTTCAGTGACTGCACTAACTGAGGCGTCGGAGTGCCTTCGGCTAGCAGCAGCCTGGGGCCCTGACCACTGTTTCTTCTCCCTTTCAAGATCCAGGCCATTGGCGACGTTCCTGATCAGCTAAACAACATCTTCCTAATCCTCATTAATATTCAAACCAAGTCCGTAATTTTTAGGCACGCACAGCTAAGATAACCATGAGTTTTGAATAGTCATAAGAATGCAAATCTGATTTGTTAGAATTCCTGCAAGTTCATTCATAATGGACTTTAATTTTGTTGTGAATGATCTGGGAATGAGATTGATTTCTTTATGAATGAGATGATGTTGTTGCAAAATGGGAGTATTCAGAATGTTGTTAGATAGTTGGAAAGTTTAAATGAAGGAGAGAATGAACAGGATTTTGAAATGGACAGTAGAACCATTCTCCACAGAACTGGGCAGAACAGTGGTTGTTCCCACTCGAATGAGCCTGGGCTCGCTCTAGCAGGCTTGGTTGCTGTGACAGCCAGCTCGAGTGAGCTGGGCCCTCCGAGCGGGCTTGAGTTCTGGCCCAGGTCACTATGAAGCATTTTTTTGGGCCATTTTGGATAGTTTTGAGCTCGGTTCGAGGGTAAATATTTCCTAATGACTTATTAATCATCGGGAATTGAGAATTGAGCCCGAATCACTCCGTTTGAACAAAATACATGGAGAAAGTTAGTAATTAAATTACCCGGGAATTTTCTTTAAATCTCTATATACACTTTATGCCCTCAAATGTCGGAAATCTTTAGAGACACCAACTTCTTCACTTATAAACCGACATTGGGACATTAAGTGTGTATTGAGACGGCCCTGGTCAGGCCATCAACACTACTAATCATCTCATTCCAAGTTAGAACAATTCTATGTTTTCTCATGAATTGTTTAGAAATGAAGTTGACTGGTTTGCTACGTCTGAAAAACATTGATAAGGCTACTCGTCTGATTTGTCCGTATTCGTTTGTTTGTATTTGGTTAAGAGTAGTCCTTTTCATCAATGGAAATGTACTTTGATAGCTTGATTATAGCGTTTTGAAATTATCGGTAAGACTACTTATTTGGTTCGTTCGATTCTGTCCATTTGTACTTGTTCAGAGTAGTTCTTCTTATTGATTTTGAAATGTATTATTATGATTTGATATGTATTAACTCAGATCTTGGTTTTAAAAGGCACCACTAAGCTTAGGTTACCTTGTCGGGCTGATCACCTGGCTTAGGATCTTTAAATTATCTACCAACTACAGTTTGGACTCTGGCTGTTTGCTCCGACCATGGCAACGGTTTTTGTCTGTTCCGGTCATTTTTTATGGCATCGATTTTTGATCTAGCCATTTTGCATGGCATCTGTTCCGGCCATTTTGTATGGCGACAGTTTCTGTTTGTTTGCTCTTGTTACTTCGGTAATAGGAGAATATAGCTATTGTGGGTTGCCATTGTTTCGAATATTTATCCGCCAGTTTGAAAAGTTTTACTATAAACTTCTGTATTTGCAGCAATTGTTTAATTAAATTGTTTTATGCATACATTTTGTCTTCAATACACTTTTATGATTTTAAATATGATTTGGATAAAACTTGTATATCATATCTGTATTATTCACTTGCCAGACCGTCGTTCTGATACTTTTATGTTTGGTGTCAGATGTCAGACCCGCAACCTTTGAGGCGGAGCGCATGGAGGAGGCAATAGGACCTCCGTTGGAGCACGAGTGGCAGCCCAATGATGTCATGTAGACGTTATGTTGGGTCTGGAGTTTCGATAACATCTTTTGGGGAGTGACTTCTATTTTTGGAAATTTTGTTTATCTATTGGCCTTGTTGGGTTGTATAATTAAATATATTTTTGTGATCCTTACAACTTTAATTAACTTTGGGATTGTGCTATGTATATATTTCTCTTTTGATACCAAGTTTATGCACTTATCTCATCATGTTACATTTGATTTTTATTTTGCTACATGCTTCTGCATATTATTATCTATTATGAGATTGATTAATTGGTTGATGGATCGTCTGGGATCCTCATCGTGGAATCCTGTGGGAAAAATAATTAGCTCGTGCGGGTGAAATTTTCAAACCCGTCATGCCATGTTTCTGGAGTAAGGACTTGATTACCAAGGCCTCGGTCCGGGGGCGTGACAGAATCTATCTACATTATCCATTGTGCCAATTAATAGATTTGTCATTAGTAAGTGCGCACCCATCTCGATTAAAAGTTAATTAGATGGTACGAATGATCATTGCGATTAATTAGGGCTCAAGGATAATAAGATGTGGATCTATGATTGGAAGGAACATGTTTAATCCAATTGATCCATGGATATTGATAGAGGGGCATACTTGTGGTAATTGGGAAGTTTAGGGTCTTCTTTATAATTTATTCCTAAGACTGGAGTGCAATTGCATTTATATAGTGGTGTTATTTGCAATTAACTGTGGACCCGGATTGCACATGAGATACGGGGTAGCAGTATCCCAGTTGGAGTCAACTTTCTATGGAATCCCTAGTGGTCCCCATGCTAGCTTAAGTTATTAGAAAGATACTAATCCTACTTAAACTATAAAAGGAAGGAATTAGAAAGTTTCTATTTCTATTTGAAGTGAGACTTCTAATAGTGGTAATAGTAAGTTATTGGTTGTTGTGGAAGTGAGACTTCTATAATAATCGGAAAGGAGAAAGTTACTAATTTGTGTGGAAGTGAGACTTCTATTTCAACTAGTAAAGAGAGGTTGCCAAAGCAATAAATAGGGATCCCTCCCTTGGACGTCCACACATTGGATACACGCCCAGGTTCCCCTAAGTGCAAGTGTTGCACGGATTTCTCATCTCTCTTAGAGCTTCTAGTTGTTTTCTTTGGGAGATCCCACCCATCTCCTTTAGAGAAGAGATCTGATACGAATCATAGTGTGGAAGACTAAGAGTTCTTGGAGATCCTAAGTTGCTTACAAAGAAAAGGTTTCTTCATGAAGCAAGTCTTCTTCTCCATTAGAGCACAATCGAGCTCCAAGGTATAATCTATTTCATTGGATGTTGTGGATTTTTTTGTTGCTTGTATGTTGTTAGTTTCTATCTTCAAGATAGAGTTTATTGCTGTACATTATTGATGAGATTGAGGGACTGCATCCTGGATGTGGTTTATGGCCTTATGGGTACTTGATCCCTAAGTCAAGTGGGTCAAAAGTTTTGAAAACCTATCCACAAGGCCCGCCTACTTCCAACAAAAACATTGTTTTGAAAGCGTGTGTATTTTGTGTTGGCTGCACTCAGCTTGGACGACCATTGTCAGTTTCATCCGCCGCCTTAGGTCGTTAATTCTTGTCCAACATTAGTTTGGAAAATACGCACGTGCTTGCTTGCAAATTCAGCCCGTTCCGCGGCGGGACTCGTGAGTAGTTCTCGGTTATCTTGGGTTACTACAATTTATGATAGTGTCTCCCTTCACTATTTGGTGACAGAGATTTTGAGTGCTCTTGTTACCTCGTGTGACAGAGAATGTAGCTCCATGTGGTTGCCAATGTATTGTTTTCGAATGATTGTCTTGATTTAACATCTGATCTTATAAATGAGATTGTCATTGAAATGCTTTGTTTTATTCGGAATTCTCTTTATCGCACATGCTGCTTTATTAATTTTAAAACTATTGATTATAGCATGATTATACTTTATTCTTTTGCCTGCAAGACAGTCAAGTCTGACCCTTTCGTTTTGGTGCCCAGATCCAGGTTTCAGTGCCCTCGAGGAGGAGCATGAGGAGGTGTTAGACCCCGACTCAGACCAACACGATTAGTACTAATTAAGTGAGTTTTTAGTCTTAAGTGAGTCTTAGTACTAGTTGGGTTAGAATGTGATTAGACTTAGTCTGGATTATAGCCTTGGGAATTTTGAGGACGTTGTGTATGAGTCAGACACGCTCAGGGACGCCCTGAGTACACGAGTAAGAATGGGTTTTTGTTCTAGATCTTTGGTTTGGTTGTGATGTTTATTGCTCTTAAATGGTTTTATTATTTGTGACAACTTTCGTTTTTAACCTGCATGCATTTGAGGCCCAGAAACCCAAGCTTTGGCCCAATAAGGGTAAATCTGTCTTTTCATGCTAAATCTGGGCACACTTTTCGAAGTCATGAAACTATGTCAAAACTATACTTTTTCGAAACTAGATTTTTCGACGATCATTTTGTCCTTCTTTGTCGACTCCATCCGGGGTCCACAAGACCATGTTTTAAGCATTTCAAGTTTCACTGCTTAGGGGACCCACTCCCAAATACTATAAAAGATCTCCTATTCTCTCTCCTCCATTCTTTTTCCAAATCTCTGCAACCTTCTTGACCTAGAGCAAGTGAGAGGGGAGAAAGTTTTTCTTCTTGGTCTTTTCCCTTGAAAATCATCTAGCTAAAGTGTTCCAAATCAAGATCCAAGACCACCATTCTCTTCCTCTCTTCTCAAGCTTCGTTTGGACACGTTTTTGGAGCCAACCTTCACCACTATTCATCATCTTCAACCTCCATTCTTCTTGTTCAGCTAGCTCAAGGTTAGAGCTTGGACTCATCTCTTCATTTTATGTTCTTTAGCTCACCTAGAGCTTGTTTTTCATGGTTTCAAACCCATTTTCGAAATGGGGGTTTGTAATGATCAAAATGATGATTTTTGTGTGCTCTATTTGGGGGTTTTGTGTAGATTTCGTGGAGCCACCCTTATTGTTGATTTTTGTGAAGCTTTCTTTGGCTTTGGATTGAGGCAAGTGAACTCTTTGGGATTCTTCATGTTTATTGCATTAGGGTTTCATTTTCTTCATTAAGATATGATTTTTGTGTTAGTTCTCTTAATGCAAGTTATGTCTACATTCTTTCAAGCCATGTACTCCAGTTTCTCTATTAGTATTGTCATCAATGATTTATCAAGTTCTTAGAACCATGATTGTCTTGCAAGTTTTGTGAAATTTGTTCATGGAAATGTCTTGATGTTTTCCTAATGGATTGAATGGTTTAATTATGGATTGAATGTGGTTTTTTTTTTTACCCTTGGTGAGCATGGTGGCTCAAGGGATTTGCTGGATTTAGAAGTGAGAAGAAGGAGAAGTAAAATGTATGGAGTTTGTGGAGAAAAAGTGCAGTTTCTGCACCCAGCCGCACTCAGGCAGCAGCCTGTTCGCTCGAGCGACCATAAGGTCAGCTCGAGCGACCATGCCTCTGTTTTGAAGGGTTTCGGACAGAAACCTGTCCGCACGAGCGAACTTGTTGGATGGCTCATGCGAACAAGTTTCTGTCTGGGGTCCGCTCGAGCGATGGTTTGACCACTCGAGCGAACCTGATGCTCAAAGTCTTGGATTTTCAATCTTTTTCTAAATTTCTTGGAAATTGAAAACTAGACTATGCTTTAGACTTTTAATTGACATTGTGTAAATTGGAACTCCAAAATGTACCTCACCTTCGGGGACACCAAATTATGTAAATTTCTGACATTTGGGTTTCAACTTTACTAAGGTCAATGAATAGTCTTAGCCTATGCTTGATGGACCTTGTTTGCACTCTTGTTTTGATGCCTCATGCATCATCGTGTTCTCGTTTGATTTTCAAGTATGAATTCGTATTTAAGACGTGTTTCAAGATGTGTTTCAAGAATAAAAAAGGGAATCATTTCTTAAATTTGTTAAGCATTAATATTATGCTATTTTGCTAGTCTTGTCGTGTCGTGTTTGATAAATGATTTCCCTCTTATTTCGTCGTGTTCTCGAACGTGTATTGTCGTGTTTTGTGCATTCATGATATAAGTGAATACCACTGAGCTTGGACTGCCCTTTTAGTTTGATCCACTACCTGGGGGTCCTTAAACATGTGGACTGTCTGCAGACTAGTCGTGTATTGTATTACACATCGTGCGTGTTCGTGATCCGGTTCTGCGGCCGGATACCCCGTCTACCTTGTGTGGCTTGGGATCGTGTTTTCGTGTCGTGCTTGTCGTGCGTGCTTGCTCTTGTCATCATATATGACGGAGAAAGGATGAGCTCAATGTGGATTTATCTTTTCATGATAATATAAGTATTCATGCTGGTTTCATAAACTTGAAACGTGTATCTAAATCTTGAACTGTTTTAGCATTATTTCTCTTTTTCATGCCTAAATTGTTTATTTGCCAAACCGTCGTGTTTGATGCTTGATATTTTGGTGTCCAGATGCAGGAGAGTTCACGCGTGACGAGGAGTGCCCGGAGGAGGCTGTTGAGCCACCCCCAGCACACGAGTGGCAGCCTAACGACGTCATCTAGACGCCAGTCGAGATATTGATTCTCGTTTCGCCTAGTTTGGGTTATCTTTTGGGATTGTAATTGTTGTATTGGCCTTTGTTGGCCTCTCTGGGTTATGTAACTTGTATTAACATACTTTGGGTTAATTGTGAAACTTTAATCTTGATAGGATTGCTGTGATGACATTCTCTTTTGATACCAAGTCTCGATATTATAATTTCTCTTGTATCTCATTGTTTTAGATTTGTGTGACCTGTTTTGCTACACGCTTCCGCATACCCATTCGTGTGAGCTCGACCCGTGTCTTGGGATCCTCACCGCGGGAACCTGTGGGAAAAACAACAGCGGCGGTGTGCTTTGTGTTAGTTAATCATACCGTCGCACGTCGCAGGCCCAGGCCTCGGTTCGGGGTAGCGACAGGAGGCGGCTGTGGAGCAGCCTGTAGAGCGTGAATGACAGCCCAACGATGTCAATTAGATGTCAGATTGGGTCATGTGATACGTAACACTTGGGAATATATCCTTTATCTTTTGGGAACTTGTTATTTACCTTTGTTGGCTATTTTTGGGAACTTGTTATTAGACTTTGTTGGCTATCTTTTGGGAATGTAAAAACTTTACTTTATGCTTTGTGTGGCTGCACAACTTTAAACTTAAACTAATGGGTGTGCTAGTTATTTTTCTCCCTCTGACATGAGTTCTTTTATACTCTACTTATGCGTGATGTTACTTGTGTGTTACCACGCGCTTCAACAAATAAATCTTTATGTGTGATCGTGAGATGATTCAAAAATAAACATGCGTTGGAATCCTCACTGCGGGAACCTGTGGAAAATGTCACGGCGCCGGATTAGGGCCTTGGCCCTGGTCCGGAGTCGTAACACACACCAAGCATCTTGTTGTAAATCCTACTACTTCCTTCTTCATATTATTCCACCAATAACGATTAAATAGTTTCTAATACATCTTTGTATTACTTGGATGAATAGTATAATGTGAATGATGCGCCTTTGTCATGATCTCATTCTTCAACTCTTTTTTGTCTGGCACACATAACCGATCTTGAAAATACAACACACCCTCCAACAACCTGAAATCCGACCTGCTGTCAATCTGTTCAATCATTCGGGCTAGCTTTAGATCCTCTGGCAGTTTGCTTTTGATCCTATTCAAGATCTCCGGTTCCGAAACAAACATGTGAGCCAACATAACCTTGTCATCAACTGGTTGCAAAGTCACTCCCAAATTAAGGAAATTTTTGCCCAAGACCATTCTGCTCTCAAGCATGCATTAGTTGCTACCCTTTGACTCAATGCATCAGCTACTACATTGGCTTTCCCAGGATGATATTTGATTAGAAAGTCAAAATCTTTCTTGTGTTCCATCCACCGGGTCTGTCTCATGTTCAATTTAGGCTGAGTAAATAAATATTGAAGACTTCTAAGGTCTGAATGAATTTTAAACTTATCACCGTACAAGTAATGACACCACATCCTCAATGGCATGGCTACTGCTGCAAGCTCCAAATCATAAGTGGCATACTTTGTTGGAAGTAAGTGGGCCTCGTGGATAGATTTTCAAAACTTTTGACCCACTTGACTCAAGGATCAAGTACCCATAAGGCCCAAAAACCCAATCCAGGATCCACATCCTCAATCTCATCCATCATGATAAGTAAATAAACCTATAAAGAAGATAGAAAAACAACCAACAAACATCCATAAAATCTACAACATGCAACGAAGTAAATTATACCTTTGGAGCTCGGTTGTGCTCTAATGGAGAAGTTGCGTCTTTCTTTGATGATGAAACCCTTTCACTTATCAAATAGGAATCTCCAACACCTCTTAGCCTTCCACGCTATGACCCGAATCAGATCTTTTTTCTTAAGAAGATTGGTGGAATCTCCAAGAGAAAACCTAACTCGAAACTCCAAGGAACTAGAAAAGGAAGAGATGAGAGAGAACTGCAACAATTGCACAAAAGGGGCAAGACATTTTCTACTTCAATCAGATGGACGTCCATGAGGGGGTATCCTTCCCTTTTATAACCTTTCAAGCCTCCTCCTTTCCTAATTGAAATAGAAATTTCACTTCCACAATAATTAGTAAGTATACTATTACCACTATTAGAAGTCCTACTCCAAATAGAAATAATAACTTTCTAATTCCTTCCTTTTAGAGTTCAAGTAGGATTAGTATCTTTCTAATAACCTGGGCTAGCGTGGGGACCACTGGGGACTCCATAGAAAGCTGGTTCCAACTGGGACACCGTGACCCCACATCTCATGTGCAATCCGGGCCCACGGTTAATTGCAAATAATACCACTATATAAATGCAATTGCACTCCAGTCTTAGGAATAAATTACAATAAAGACCTTAAACTTCCCGATTACCACAAGTAGGCCCCTCTATCAATATCCATGGATCAATTGGAATAAATCTGTCTCTTCCAATCTTAGTTCCACGTCTTATTATCCTTAAGCCCCAATTAATCACTGTGATCATCAGTACCATCCGATTAACTCTTAATCGAGATGGGTGCACACTTACTAATGACAAATCCATTAATTGGCACAAGGGGATAATAGAGATAGATTCCATCTTGAACATTCAATGTTCCCACAGTCCTACTACCACATACCTAAGACATCGAGGTGTTGACCTACAGTTGGCCTCACTCATTGGTGACTCAAAGCAAATGAATAGATAGAAACTTGAGTTCATCAATGTCTTAGGATTGAGAGCCTATTGCTAAGGAATTATGAGAGCATACCTTATTATTGAGACGGGATTACATAAGGTGCTTCTCATGGTCCTTCAATACATCCAATGTACCAGCACCATGTTCCAGAATCTTACATTCTGATGATCGCTAGAAATCACACTATCTCATAGTGATCAAAGTGCTGCAACCTTATAAGATGAGATGCCCAGTCTCATCACTGGTTGTGAAGCTATTTAAGTATAAGATTTGTGACATATGTCTCCCGTGTGTGGATCTCATTCATACACATATATCACATCTAATATGCTAATGGGACCCGGTTCAACTCATGAACCATTATGTCATATGTATTGGTCATGTGCATGAAGTAATAAAATAACATTCATCTCATGAAAGTAAAGCATGATTTTATTGATAAATAAAGAAATTAATCAATTTATCACATCAACTGATGGACTGAGTCCATACAATCTAACATACTTTTTCTCATGTTCTTTCAATTGTCTAGAGCCATAAACCACTACCTTCCCATCATGAATATGCACACAACCCAATCTAACTTTTGAAGCATCTGTGTAAATGACAAATCTACCACTCTCTATAGGCAATGGGAAAACTGGAGATATAGTTAATCTATTCTTTAACTCTTGAAAACTTTATTCACATTCTTCAGTCCACATGAAAGTTGTATCTTTCTGCGTTAATCTGGTCAATGGTGCAGCAATGGATGAAAACCCTCTCACAAATCTCCTGAGTAACCTATTAAACCCAAGAAAGTACGAATCTCTGTTATTGAAATGGGTCTCTGCCACTTGACCACTGCCTCAACCTTTCTTGGATCTACTACCAAACCTTCCTTAGTGATGATATGACCTAAGAAAATTACTTACTCAAGCCAAAACTCACACTAACTCAACTTGGCATAGAGTTGATGATCTCTCAAAGTCGTAATGCAGACCTCAAATGCTGCTCATGATCCTCTCGAGACCGAGATTACACTAAAACGTCGTCTATGAAAACAAGGATGACCTGGTCGAGAAATGGAGCAAATATCTTATTCATTAAGGCTATAAATACTCCTTGAGCATTAGTTAATCCAAACAGCATTACCATAAACGCGTAGTGGCCATATCTCATTCCGAATGTTGTATTCTGAACGTCTTGATCTCAAACTCTAAGCTAATGATATCCTAATCTCAAGTCTATCTTTGAGAAATATTCAGCTCTCTGAAGCTTGTCAAACAATTCATCAATCCTTGGGAGAGGGTATTTGTTCTTCATTGAGACCTGGTTGAGTTGTCTATAATCTATGCACATTCTCATGAAACCATCCTCCTTCTTCACAAATAGGACCGGTGCACCCCATGGTGATACACTCGACCTCAGAAATCCGTTGTCCAACAAATCCTGTAATTGGGTTTTCAACTCTTTTAGTTTTGTTGGAGCCATCCTATAAGGAGCTTTGAAAATTGAAGTTGTCCCTAGTACCAATTCAATTGAGAAATCTATCTCTCTGACTGGAGTTAAGTCTGGAATCTCATCCGGGAAAACATCCGGAAACTCACAGACCACTGAAATATCCTCCACCCCTTTGGACTATTTATCCTCTGTGATAAATGCCAAGTATCGTTCACATTCAGATTTCAACAATCTTTCTACCTTTAATGTTGAGATCCGGCATGTCCAAATCAGTCTCTTTTGCCCAACGAACTCAACGGTATCCGAATACAATGACAACTTGATGGTTTTGTTAAAATAGTCCATCACTGCTCTATAGGTCGCTAGCCAGTCCATACCAAGATGACATCAAAATCTTTCATCGTTAAAAGTATCAAATTTGCAGGTAAAATGAAATCTCCAACTTGAACTCAGGTATTCGGAAAATATTGGTGGCAACAGACCTACTTGCCCACTGGGGTACCAACTACTAAAGGGATATCTAATCTCACTACAACATCGTTGATATGTCTAGAAAAATTATGGGAAACAAAGGAATGAGTAGAGCCAGGGTCAAAAATGGCCATAGCTTCTACCTCTAAGATTAGAACAATACCTTCCACAACCTCTGCAGAAGCATCTGCATCCTCATAAGTAATTGCATAAACTCTGCCCATCTATTGGTCTGGCACTGGCCACGGTGCTTGTGGTTGGCCCATGGTTGTTGCTGCCTCTGTTGCAGGAGCTGCTGTTGCTGTCCCTATATTCGCCTTTGCCATCCTAGAGCTGACCTTTGCTGCTATGGCGTTGCACCCCTATATTGCTGGTACTGTGGAGCTGTTGCTCGGTACATCTACTGTTGTGGGGCTTGATAAATCTGTTGTGGTCCCTACAGAGGTGCTGCTCTCCATGCTTGCTATGATGGGGCAAGGGGGGCAGTTACCTGAGATGCTGGCAACCGACTACCACCGTTGGGACAATCCTGAACTCGATGTTTGAACTGTTCACAATGAAAGCATGCCCCAGTCTCCTTGTAGCACTGTTCAGTAGGATGATTCTTCCTGCATCGTCCACACAATTGTCTCTGACCACTCGACCTTGAAACTTCAGTTTCTTCAGGTTGCCTTGGCTAGAAGATTGCCACAACTGATGCTGTTGAAATTTGACCTGCCATTCTGCTAACTTCTTCCTTAGTGCACCTTCAGCCCAATATTCACTTTTCACCATTTCCTGGAATGTTGGGCTTTGATTGTCTCCAATCATCATGTAGATATCAGCTGCTAAACCATCGAGAAAACATATGATTTTCTCTTCCTCTGGAACTACTAGTGTGGGAGCATACTTAGCCAACCTGGTGAACTGCTGCTCATACTGTTGCACTGACATGTCACCTTGCACCAAGTTTTGGAAATCTCACTTCCACTGGTCCTTCACATAATTGGGAATGAATTTATCCATGAACTCCTTGGTAAATGCTTCCCATGAATTTTCTTTAACCACCGCTTATGCTTGCTCTACTGCTTTCACAGAGTTCCATCATTAGAGAGCTATCCCTCTGAACATGTAGGCTACAAAGTTAACTCGTTGCTTCTGAGTACAGCAGAAAACTGCAAAGATCTGTTCAAGTTGCTCTATAAAGTCATCAGCTGCCATGGGATCTTCTGAACCATGAAACTCAGGAGGAACCTTATTCCTAAATTTTTCGTAGAGATTATTAGGATCAACATCCCGAGGAGGCATGACTACTTATACTGGCTGGGCTACTCTATCCGTGTAAGACCTCGACCCGAGTGACCTCGATTAGTACTAATTAAGTCACATGTTAGTTCTAAGTGTGATTAATGGATTTGGTTAAGTTGGGAATAGAATAACTTCTTCTATAACTTTGGGGAATTTTGAGTGCCTTATTGATTTAGTGAGATGCTTTGGGGGTTCTTTTAGTGACTTTGCTTGTTCATGGGAGGTTATTCGAGATTCCAATAATTAGTGTTTTAATCCCGTTTAAATCATAACATTAATCTCTACAACTTTCGTGCCTGTCCCGTTCCCATTCGAAACCCCAAAACCCTACTTTCCCAACATCAGGGGGCAAAACAGTCTTTTTACAACAAATTTGGACACAAAATTCGATATCCCCGAAACCCTTGAAATATATAATATTTAGAAACTAGAAATTTCGGTAATCGCTTTTCCCTTCTTCATCGAACTCATCCGAGGTAACGAAAAGCATGATTTTATCCCCACAAGACCTGCCAGAGGTGGAGCCCATCTCCACTTGTATATATAAGGAGAATCCTTCTCTCTTTTCCCTTTTCCAACTCAAAAGCTTCATCCCCCAAGCTAGGGTTTCTTCTTCCTCTTACTTCTTGTTCTTCCATCTCCAATCTCCACCAAATCTTTGCCAATGGAGAAATGCATGTCATCACCTTCTCCCTCTCCTTGAGAGCTCTCCAATGACACCATTTGTGGAGGAAGTCACCCATCCCAAGATCCTCCTTGAGCCATTCTTGTCCATTTGAAGACTCTACAAGTAAGCTTCTCCTTCAATCTCTTAGATTTGTGTTCTTATAGCCTTAGAGAAACTCCATCTCCATTGTTACAAGTTTTCTCTTCCCCATTCTTGATATTGACCATTTAGGGTTTCTATTTGGGGATTTTTTATTGTGTTGTAGGTTAACCTTGAGAGAGTGTGATTAGAGCTTGCTTTGCTAAGCTTAGACCCAGGGCAAGTGGATGAAAGAGTTGTTGAATAATTTCATGTTTATGTGAAAATATGGATTTTTAATTATTGCCTTCACCTATGCTTTCTCTATGAGTTTTAATAACTTTGAAATGTGCATATTGGTAAGCCTTTTCTCTTATTTGATCTCTTAAAATGTGTACATTGTATTTTGTTATAGTTGTTTGTCACTTTTGGATCTTTATAAGTGATGGTTGTTCTTGTGATAAATGAAGTGGTTTAATGATTTTGGTGGAATGGTTGTTGGAGTAGTACTTATTATGGTTTGGAGAAGGCAATGAGACTTAAATGTTTGTGGGAGGTTTTGATGGTGACTTGAATGTGATGTAGAGGTGTTTATCTACCCTCTAATGTGTGAATGAATGGAGCCTCAAATAGTTGTAGAAGAAGAGAAAGGAAGGAGATGAACTGTTTCCGGAATCAGTTCCTGGACAGTTCGCTCGACCAAACTTGACCGGTCGCTCGAGCGAACCCATCCAGAGGACAATTTGCCCGAGTGAACTTTAGCTCGCTCGAGCAAACTCCCCCAGGAACCCCTCACAGAGGATGGTTAGCTGGAGCGAACTGATAGTTCGCTCGAGCCAACCTGACTTGGGCAGGTCCGCTCGAGCGAACCCAAGTCCGCTTGAGCAAACCCTCCCAGAAAGTCCATATGCAGGAGCGAACTTTGGGTCCGCTCGAGCGATGGGTACTGTTCACCTAGGGGCTATGTTTGGAGCAGGAATGTGACATTTAAATGTTTAGGAGAGGTTTGTACGACCCCGACCCGAGTGTTCCCGATTAGTGCGAATTAAGTCGCGTGTTAGTGCTAAGCATGTTTGGTAGAACTTGACTAAGTGGGATTGATATAGTTCCTGTTATAGCTTTGGGGAATTTCTATTGCTTTGTGTTAGTGGGGCCCTTTGGGGGTCCCCTTTTGAAAGCTTCGTGTTAATTTGGGAATTACCCGAGATCCCGATGACTTGTATGCCTATCCCGTTTCACTCATCCCGATAATCCCTACAACTTTCATGTTGATCCCGTACCCGTCCGGAACCCCGAAACCCGATTTTTCTAGCATCGAGGGCAAAACAGTCTTTTTACATGAAATCTGTACCCAAAACTTGATATCCCCGAAACCGGCGAAACATATACTTTTTGAAAACTAGATATTTCGGTGATCACTTTTCTCTTCTTCGTCAATTTCGTTCGAGATCCCGAAAGTAGCGATTTCAGCCCAAAGAGTTTGTTAGTGGTGGAGCCCACACCCATTGTCTTTAAATAGAGAACCCTCCCCCTCCATTCTCTCTTTTTCCAGTACAAGAGCCAAACCTAGGGTTTTCCCTTTTCTTCTTCCTCTCCTTGCTTCTCCATTGTCAAATCACCACCAACCTTGCATCTTTTGAGAAATGGAGATCACCACCATCTTCCCCTCCTTGCAAGCTTCTCTTTAATACCATTTGTAGAAGAATCTACTCATCTCAAGACCCTCTTTGAGCTCACCTTGTCTGATTGGAGAACCTACAAGTAAGCTTCCTCCCTAATCTCTTAGATTTGTGTTCTTCAAGTCTTGGGAGAGCTCCTTTTTCATTATTGAGAGTTATCTCTTCTTGTTTCTTGGTTTGACCCATTCTAGGGTTTGCATTTGGGGGTTTTTGTGTAGATTGCATCCTTGGCTTGGAAGAGTTGTCTAGAAGCTTGATTTCCTTGTTTAGAGACCTTGAGGCAAGTGGATTGAATGGATGTTTTGAGTTTTGATTGATTTTCATGACAAACATGATTGGTTAGCCGTTTCCATTAATGAGTTGCTTACTTGCATTCAATATGATTTTAATGCCTTTGAAAAAGGGTTGGTAAGCCGATTTATTGTCTTGAAATATGATTTTTAGCTTTTGCTTATTTATTGTCTTGAAAGTGTTGATTGAAGCTTTTGATTTATCCATTGTACAAGACTTAAATGATTCTTGTGATGTGGGTGTATACCTTCTCTTGGTGATTGTGTGAATGTAGAGATGAGGAGATTTGGATGTTTGTTTATGGGGGATTTGATGATGTTGGGCAATGATTGAAGGGAGTCATGAGCCTCCCATTTTATTGTAGAAAAGAGGCTCAAATGGGTTGTAAGAAGAGGGAAGAAGGAAGCAACATAACTGTTCTCGAACCCAGTTTTGGACAGTTCGCTCGAGCGAACTTGACACTTCGCTCGAGCGAACTGCCCAGAAAGGAGTTCGTTCCATTCCAGAGAACAGTTCGCTCGAGCAAACCTGGGTCCACTCGAGCGAACGTTCCCAACATTCCATCCAGAGAGTTGCTAGCTCGAGCGAACTGGTAGTTCGCTCGAGCCAACCTGAACTAGGGTAGGTCCGCTCGAGCGACCCCTCCCAGAAACCATTCCAGAGACTCCTCCGCTCGAGCGAACTGTAATGTCCGCTCGAGCGATGGGTACTGTTTCACTGGGGACACGTTGGAGCTGGAATAAAGCATTTATATGATTAAGAGAGGTTGGTTAGCATTCCTATTGTGATGAGAAGACTTATAACCACTGTTTGAAACCCATTAGAGGGAGAGACCACAACACGAGTATTCATTGAAGTTCCAGAAACTTCCAAGGGCATAAGGAACTCGAAATGTCCCTAAATTTAAGGAGTACCAAGTGTTTATTAAATGGACATACGGGATCCCTATTCACCTTGAAAATGTTTTAAACCCCGGCACTTGTCCCAATATTTTGAAAGTCTATTGTACACTTTCTATCACCGAAATTTTATGAGTTATTAATTATCAATCCCGAAAACACTGAACTGTATTTATAGCATTGTGCTAGTCCCGAGGTACATGACCCGATATTGAAATGATATTTGTGCCTTGAGCACCCCGTTTCGCCCGTTTATACGATTTCATCGTAAGTGTTATATACATGCCTGATTTCTTGCATTTGACCTATGAGTCGGCACCACTAAGCTTGGATGACCTTGTCGGTCTAATCTACCGACTTGGAGATCCCCTCCCGTCCCGCCAGCTGCAGTTTGGATCCCGATACTCGGTTTATTAACTGTGGTCCCGTCCCGACACCCGGCTCACTCCCGTGGTTCCTGATATCCGGTTCGCTACCGTGATTCCCGATGCCCGGTTTGCTACCGTGGTCCCGTCCAGTATTATTGTATATGTATATGTAAATTGGTTGCACTTCCTCACTTCGGTGACTGAGGTCAACACCCGATATTGTTGTCACTTCGGTGATAGAGGATTAATTAGCTTCTTGTGGATGCCATCTTGCTTGCTTCCCGATTTCCTTGGTTACCTTACATGTTTTATTCCTACATATGTGTTTTCAGTTAAATGATTCATTTACTTCTTGAAAGTCATTGTTTAAACAGGTTTGAATGTTTTCCGAGGTAAATGCTTTTAATACCGAATGTTTATATCTTTTCACCCACCTGCCAGACCGTCGTGTCTGACCCTTTGCTTTGGTACTCAGGTCCCGTTGTCGGTTATCCCGAGGAGGAGCCAGAGGAGGCGGTCGAAGAACCGCAACAGCTAGTTGAGTGGCGTGCCGACGATGTTATTTAAACATCCAGTTGCTGAGATTCGAAACATTTTGGGGGTGTCACTAATTGTTAATTGGTGGATTTTATTTTGTTTATATTGGCCTTTATTGGCCTCTAATTTTGGGGATTGTAATTAAATGTTATATGTTCAACTTTAACAGTACTTTGGGTAACACTATAGAACATTGCTCATTCTGATACTTGTTATACAAATGAAATCAGTCTTATTATCATAGAAATGAATTACATGCTTGATTTGCCATACGCTTCTGCAATTATACAAAATATTTATGTTGTTATGAAATCCTCACCTCGGACACCTGTGGGAAATCACGTGCACGAGTAATGTGTCTTCTTTATTATCCCGTGTACGTTTTGGTATCAACCTTACCTATGATCTTTTTATGTCACTTACTTCACAATTAGTCCCGATCCAGGATTGGTCCCCAAACCCGGTCCGGGGTCGCGATAAGGTTTGTTGAAGCCCTATTGTAATGGAGAAATTTATAGACAATGTATGAAGCTCGTTTAAGAACGAAACGCCATCACAAAGATTCATCAAAGTCTTGAAATTACCAAGGTATATAAGGAACCCGGAATGTCTCCAAAACTCAAGGAGTACCAAGCCTATACTGAAATCGAAATACGGGACCCCTATTCACCTTGAGCTAATCTTGAATCCCGATACATGGCCCGGAATTTTAAAGTTTAATTATATTTTATTGTACCCGAATTTTTGATATACACTCTCGAAATTCATGATTGATGAATTGTCATTCCTGAAAACACTGAAATTATATTTGTAGCATTTTCCTAGTCCCGTTGCGTATTGCCCGAAATGAAGTGACATTTGTGCCTATGTGCACTCCGTCCCTCCCGTTTATGTATTTGCACCATATGTATTTATTACATGTCCCGATTTCTATTATGTGACCTATGAATCAGCACCACTAAGCTTGGATGACCTTGTCGGTTTGATCCACCGACTTGGAGATTCCCCTCCCGTCCCGCCAACTACAATTTGGATCCCGATACCCGATTAACTACCGTGCTCCTGTCTCAATACCCGGCTTACTACCGTGGTCCTCGATACCCGGCTCATTACTATGGTCTTGTCCCGTATAATTATATGTATATGTATATGTATATGTTGTTGAATCTCCTCACTTCGTGTGATAGAGATCAACGCCCTGATGTGCTCTTATCACTTCGGTGATAAAGGATTTAGCTTTATGTGGTTGCCATCTTGCTAGTTCCCGATTCTTTGGTACCTTTATATGTTTTTATATTGCATATATGTTTTGAATAAAGGATTTGGTCCTTTCATGGAAATTACTGTTTAAACAAGTTTTAAATGTTTTTCCAAGGTAAGTTTATTTATTATTGCATTGTTTTATCTCTTCACCCACCTGCCAGACCGTTGTGTTTGACCCATTTATTTGGTACTCAGGTCCAGATGCCGGTTATCCTGAGGCGGAGCTTGAGGAGGAGGTCGGAGAACCGCAATATATAGTTGAGTGGCAGGCCGAGTTGTTTAGACATTCAGTTCAGCTACTTCGAGATACGATACATTTTGGGGATTGTGGATAACCTATTCTTTTGGGAATTGTTTTGGGTTGTACTGGCCTTTGTTGGCCTTTATTCTTTTGGAGAGTGAAAAACTAATTGATCTTTTGAATAAACACTTAACAGTTACTTTTAGGAAATGCTATATTGATAATTGCTCACTCTAACATCAAGTTATTCTTATGTGCCATTATTCTTGTTATCTCGAAATGATTTATAAGTTTGATTTGCTACATGCTTCCGCACTTAAAGAAAAATATTATGTTGATGTGAGATCCTCACCGCGGACATCTGTGGGAAATCACATGCATGGGTAGTATCATACCCTTTATTGACCCGTATACGTATTGTATGTTCTATGGCATCATCCATCATTCATTTGTAAATCACTATCCCGATCCCGAATCAGATTGGTAGCCCTGTCCGGGGTTGTGACAGACCGTTAATGCTATAATCTGAGCTTGGAATATTGCTCTATTGTGATCTGTTTGTGCTCTCTCGGTAGCTTTATCTTCTCTTTCTTGTTGTTTCTATGCAGCTCGTTCTGCCTCAGCTACTTTTTGTTATTCAGTCTGAGTAGTCTGTGATTGCATGAAAGCTCGTAAAAGCTTATTGAAACGATCGTCTGAATTCTTCAATCCATTCCCAGGTTCCTTGTTTTGAGATCTGGTCGTACGCTGTGCCATGATCTACAAAAAAATAATGGTGGGTTAGATCCTATGAAATAAACTAACAAGCAATTCTATAGACTTTACAATTAGCATGTAAAAGCATGTCTAACATAAATCGCAATCCTCACCACGTCCTATTGTTTCTGTCCACTTTTAATAGCCGAAGATCATGCAGGCTCTGATACCAATTGTCACGTCCCTCAAAATAAAAATTTGGGAAAACATGAAAAATTAAATCAAATTCAAGTTCCTGTGTTTAATACAACACAAGCTTCCAAAAGTGGACCCACAAAATTTCCAAAGCGTGGTGAGTCAAAATAAATTTCATTAAATGCAATGGAAGCTTTATCCAATTGGTATTCAAGGTTCACAAATGAGATCCAATAAGAAAATCAACTAAACATTAATAATTAAAGTTTCCAAATAAATTAAACAATTACTAAAGAAAGGTTTATCATTAAGAGAAAGTTCATCCAAAGAATTTCTAAGATGACGTTCACTCTCATACTAGCTCACACGGCTCGAAAGCCATCTTCGGCATCCCACTCTGGTTCGTCAGTTGGCTTAAACGTTTGAAACGTTTGGTGCTCCTTTGTGTCCTCGGTAAAGTAAGGCTCGGTACCTATGCACCAAATATAATAAAGTAAATGGAAAGAACATTATCATAATTCGAAATTCAATACATCAACGAGATGAGTAAAGACAAGTGAGGTCATATAGAAGTGATGACAAAGATATAATAAGAAAGAACGAATGACATAAATTCAAATAAAACAAAGGGAGTAATATAATTTACACGGAGACAAGTGTCCCTGTTGTGGGTGGTCAACGCAACATAATCGAGATAGCCCATCCATAACGTCGATGGTCATAAACCAATCAAAATATCAGGATAACTTGTTCACATTCAAGGCGGATTATAAGTGATCCGGTCACATCGATGATCAACCGTTCGTATATCGATCTACAGTCGTTTATAAATGACCCACATAAACAAAAACATATGTGCATAATAGACCTAAATAATAATGCTCCAACACTAGAGTCTTGAGTCAAAGTGAAGTGCTGGCCATACCACATTCCACATCATAATCAAATCACCATATATAATTTGCCAAGCCACCTCATGGTCCATAACATACAATAGGGTATGCATCTAAAGGAATACATACCTAAACCAACATATGCATGCGAAGGTCAAGACATAGTTCGAATCAATCCTAAGGTTAGACATATATTCACATACCTTTCAACATACATCGATAAACGCTAACATCTCTCAACATTCATGGTGCATAGTCCCAATAAAGGGTTACCAATAGAGATTATTGCCCATTTCTCGCTAGAGTTCATGAAATCAAATCAGGTATTTGAATCCTACATTAGTAAGATACAGTATGCCTAAAGACGGTTCTTATTTGAGGTCTAGGTAAATAATTTTAGGTCATTAAATCCATAAGAAGTCCCATACACGATACCATAAATCCCTGAACAATACAAAGCCAAAACAGTGAAAAGGGATCATACATTGCCCAAGTACACTGAATGTTCTAACGTACGAGACCAACGTTTGAACGTTCAGGGTCTCAGGTTTTTGGCTTAGACGCAAAGAATTCCAAACGTTCGAACGTTGAGGCACGTTTGAACGTTTGGCTTCTGCGCCTTTTGGCCCAGACGTCTATGGATTCACGCGTTCGAACGTTCAAAGGCAATGTTCGAACGTGTGACGTCCGGAATATTGGCCGAGGTCCTGCAGTTACAGAAATTTGGGGTTTTTTCCCCTTTTCATCCATTTTTATCCCTTTTCCAAAAGAAAGATTTTAATCCTACCAAAAGTACATCAAAGTCATATTCCATTAGAAAGGAAATGGAATCCACATTCCCATTCCTAAATGATCAAATAACCCAAATATCCATTTCAAATCCTTCCATTATCATTTAGAAAAGGGTAATTAAACAAACCTATATGCATTAGATAGGAATTAAAGATTAAGCACACATTCAATAACAAATTATAATAATGTACTTGCCTTTCACCAGGGTTTGAAGAAAATGCAACAAATCCTAACCAATACCCAATCCGAAATTACCACGGCGCTCGATCACAATCTTAACACCAATCTGACGTAGAAGATGGGATAGAAATGCTCAGATGAATAGATCCATTGTATTCCTACCCAAAACTTAACATTGGAAAGATTAAGAATGTAACATAAGAGTACAGATCTGCTCATAATGGTTTGAGGAGATGGCTACTTGTGATAAAAAATCTTGATTCTGATGGCCGGATCCTAAAGTTGCAGAGGCTTGGGAATTTGAAAGAGGAAGAAGACAAAAAGAAACGGGAGGAGTTGTATAGATAAGTGGGGAGGGAAAAGAAGCGCTTTTGTAAAATAGGGATTAGGTTAAGAGAGGGAATATTCCTTGGGTTTAAGTCATTGGATCAAAACTGCGGGTCAAGTCACCTACTCATTAACCGAACTCACCAATCCACGCATCTAATCTAATGTGTGCCCCACTTAATCCTAAACACTTAAATAACTAAAATACATTTAATTAAAATAATACTAGAGAATAATAACTAAAATACATTTAATTAAAATAATACTAGAGAATTTTACCTAAAAAAGGACCTTAGATGGCCACTTACCATAAGAGGTACCAATTGTATATATGGCACGAAAGTGGTATTCCCGCCAAATTTCTTATTTTTTTTGCCCTTTTTCAACAAGCGATGACGTCGTTGTATAGTTACACACTTTTTTTTTCCACTAGCTTCTATTAAGCAACGACGTCGTTATACAGTCACACAAATTTTTTGCACTGGCTTCTGTGAAGCAACAACGTCGTCACCGACCGTTGCAATCGAAAATAATTGATGTTTGTATGATTTTGATGTGAGATCTAGAGGAATTACAAGCTTCTATCTTGCCATAAATTTCCATAACATATGAAGGGAAGAAGGCCATATGACAAAAAGAAGAAAAAATACAATGGCTTTGGATATAAAAAATCAAGCCCAAATAATGGCAAAAAAAAGCTAAAGTGCTCCCAATACTATGACTAGAAAAAGAGCGCCACAAAACAAAACAACCCAAACTAAAAGGAACAGAGAATGGGAGCAGCTACACAAGTAACACAACCAACTGACATTTTTAAGAAAGAACTCCACAACACCTGTCATCCAGAAAAACCCATAATAGTGGAACTAAGAACACCAACAACAACAAGAAAGGCAAAGCAGGGCCTTTCAACCACAAAATTGCACAAGACAAAAAGGAAGAAGAAGAAGCAGCAGGGCCGCTGCTCAAAGAGCCACTACGGGAGCATAAATAGCGAATTAATCACCCCAACCAAAGGCTCTCAATATAGGGAAAAATATATACTTTACAATCACTTGATAAACCGTTGGAAATCTTGATGCTACAATCCAAAAGGTTGGAAAACGACCTTTGGGATCTGTTGACACCAAAAATGTCACTTTGCCTCTTCAACATCAAGAAAGCTGCATGAAGTCGCAACCTGCCATAAATAGGCAATGCAACTTCTCCAAAAAATCAAAACTTGTCAGAATCAAACAAAAACTGCAAGATCCTTCAAGACAGCCAAGGGAGGAGTACACAAGGAGTTTCGAGCCATTTTAGAATCATTTGGCCTAACTTTGCTTCTCCGACAGCTAAATTGGCGCTCCCGGCGGCGACATCATCGAAGACGTCAAAACTTCGATCAGAGCCTACGGATGACTCCAGCATGTCTCAAAAGGGCTCCATGCCAAATTTTAAGTCAAACCGACAACGTTTGACCCTCCATCAATGCTCGAGCAGCAAAATCAAGCCTCCTGGCGGTGGGAACCACCGAAGCCTTCGCTCATCAAACCAAGTGCATGAGTGGCTTCAACATGCTTCCAAAAAGCTGCACGTCGAATTTCAGGTCATTCCGACAACGTTTGACCAGGTTTCGACGCTCCGAAAGAAAATCAAGCCTACCGGCGGCGGAGCTCCCCGGGACCATGGTTTCCAAGACAGAGCCTGTGGATCATCTCAAAATGACTCCAATAGGTTCCCTGTCAAATTTCAGGTCAATCGGACATCGTTTGACCGCACATCAACGCGCGGCATCTCCCTCGCGGCAAAATCAAGTCTACTGGCGACGGGACCCCAAATGGCTTCAAAACTCAAACAAAAGCCTATGGTTGGTCTTATTTATTGCTCAGTAGGCTTCACCTCAAATTTCAGGTCATTCCGACATCGTTTGACCAAGTTTCAGCTTCTGGCGGAAAATCAGCAGCTCTACGCGACAAAGTCTTCGGCTTTCCTGGAAAATTGGAAACTTTGCACTCTAAAAATGCAAGGATTCTCATCAGGTTTTCTGCAGGGAAATCAAGCCAATAAATGAGAAGAAATGTCAGGAAAAATACAGAAGAAAACGGCGACGAAAAAGACCGCAAAACGGACCAAAAAGGGGAGAAAAACCCCCAGGGTCGCAGCCCGCGACCCTGGCCCAGGGTCGCCGGCCCATGGTCGCCGGCGACCATGGAAGTCCGGGTCACCGGATTTTTCGCCGGTGACCCATTTTTCCGTCCCTTTTCGCGTTTCGCGCACTTTGGCCCCTGTGGTTTCCTGAAAATGTGATTTTTAGTGCTTGAAATTGACTCATATCCGACGACATCTCAGATCCGTCGTCAAAAGTATAAAATCATCAATGATCGCTCCAAGATCGCCAACCGGTCGACCAAAAAAGTGTGCTTTCCGCCCGATCGATCGAAAAATCGACAGGACAGATGTCACCGGCCCGCTCTTAGCTATCAATGTCCGAAGTTACATGTTCATCCGATGTCGATCAGCATGAAGATCCATCGATGATCATCGTCAGAAGAATTCCAGAAGACACGGCACGGCCCGCGACTCTTCGACTGCTCGGCGACCAATTAATGTGGTTAATTGGTTAGCTTTATGGCAGTCATTAACTCATCCTATTGGACAGCCCAATCAGAAGCAAGCATTCGGGAGTTACAAATCAAGAGATTCATGGCATTCAAGTCATGAAACTCCTCCCATTATGGTAATTAAGGTGATTAAAAGCCCTAAATCTCCATCGGCCAATCAGATTCAAGGAAAAAGGAGTTACAAAATCAAGAAATAAATCGTGTAACTCCTCCCATCATGGCGATTAAATGCCCTCAATCTCCACCGGCCAATCAGAAGCCAAGATCCAAGAGTTACAAAATAAAGGAATTAAACCTTGTAACTCCTCCATTTATGTAGCTTTATGATAATTAAAGCTTATAAACCCTCCTAAATGGCTACCAGAAAGCCTATAAATAGGAGAACACCCCAAGCATTCCGGGGAGGACTTCAAAAAGCACCACAGATCTAGAAATCTGAGAGAAAGAAAAAGGGAGAAAACTCTGCTAAAGTCCTGCACCGGCTACCACTACAAGGTGACAAAAGTCCCATGGGGGGCACCCCCCCCCCCCCCAAGGTCCTTCCCTTCTCCCGCTGCCTCCAATGGCTTAGACGTGGCTTTTCAGCCCGTCTACTTAGCTTTTTATTGGACATAGGACCTTCTCTTGGTCTTTGTCCTCTAAAAACCTGAGGTTATAGCCAAGCCAAGCAAATCAAGAGCATCCTCTGTTCTCATCTGCATGGATGATGGCGAAGCCCACACATGGCTTGCGACCGTCAATCTGAACGAGTCCCCCACAATCTCCTGAGAAGTTAGATCCTCCTTTTCTTGCTTTTCATTGTAGTTTGTATTTTTCTAAAAGAGACAAAAAAATCACAACTCTTGTCTTTCATTATTGATAAGAATTGTAAATCGGCTATAAACGCCAAAATCGGCTATAAATGCCAAAATCGGCTATAAACGCCACAAAATCGGCTATAAATGCCAAACAAAATCGCCTTTCACGGCAAACCAAGAAAATGTCTCTTTTCTTAAATATTTGTGCAATGGAAAACTTGAAAGAAGTTGATTTCCTTTTTACTTGCGAAGGTTGATCTCCGGATTACCACTTGCAATTCCAAGTAAAATAGAAAATCTGGCACACCCACACAAAGAAATGTTGATGCACGCTTCAGCCCCCCGGGCGCGAAAGGGCCGGACCCGACGGACTCCCACGTCCGCCGACCCTGGTAGCACCCTCGGCAGGAGCGCGTTCCATCAAGCTGGCACACCCGGTGGGACCCGTTCATTTGAGAACACGGTGCTTGGAAATGAAATATGTACATATCATACTTTTTGCTCTATGCTTATACTTCTTTTCCGGATTCCTTGGCTACTTTCTAGCTGGTAGCCTATGTTGGATTTTGCATCCTAAAAAAAAATGAGATGGGATTTTTTGGAAATTTCTATTTCTTTGAGTTTGTTTCCACTCTCTCTTTTAAAAAAAAAATCAAAAAAAAAATCAGTTTTCTTAGTTTGAATTCAAAATTGAGAAACTTTGATCCTATCCTATCGTTCTTTGGTGCTTGCAGAAATGTTGAGCCCGTTCGACTAAGGTTTTGGGCCATCATTTCTCTTCGATGAGTTCATTAGAGATTTCAAAAAACAAATTAAAAAAAATAATCAGTTTTCTCGTTTTGGATTCAAAATTGAGAAACTTTGATCCTCTCCTATGGTTCGTGTGCTCGCGGAAATCGTTGAGCCTGTTCGAAATGGGATTTGGGCCATCGTTTCTCTTCGATGAATCTGTCAGGGATAAATAAAAAATAAAAAAAAATCAAATTTCTCGTTTTGGATTCAAAATTGAGAAACTTTGATCCTTTCTCTTCTGGGCATGTGTGCTCGCGGAAATCGTTGAGCCCGTGTTCAGATCGGGGATTGGGCCATCGTTTCTCTTCGATGAGTCTGTCAGGGATCTAAAAAAAAAATTTAAATAAATAAATAAAAAGACATAGACCACTAAGGTTAAACCAATTGCGTTCTTTGATCACGATTAATTTAAGAAAAGCCTTGTCCAGAGTGTGGAGACAGCTTGACTGTTCTAGGCAAGGGTCCTCCAAACGGGTTCATTAAGTAATCCTACCCTTACCTGGGGGCAATTCTATCAATTGAGATTTCATAAGACCGGGTTAGGAGGCCTATGTGTACTCTCTCGTCTTTAAAAACCTTCAAAAAAATATATATATATAAAAAAAATCTCTTCAAAAAAAAAATAAATATAAATAATCTTAAAAAAAAATATTTAAAAAAAAATAAAAAAAAATAAAAATAATAAAAAAAATCAAAAAATCATTTCAAAAAAAAAATCTTCAAAAACTCGTCACTTTTGGATTCGGATCGGAGAAATTGTGGTCCCTTCCCTTCTGGGTACTGGTGCTCGCGGAAATCGTTGAGCCCGTATTCGGATTGGAATGCCACCTGCTCTCTTTGACGAATCCATTTCTGACCTTTCAAAACAGAGAATCCCATCTCATGGATGCGATCTCCAACATTTGTGCATAGCGGTACTAGTACGCCCTTTCAGGGTCTACTGTATCTGTGACCGGCACATTTGTAACTCCTACCTTATATTCATCTTATCTCGAGCAAGCTCTGCTTCTCGATAAGTCGAATTTAGGTATACAATTGCTTCTAGCAGTCATTGGAACGCTCATTTCGAGCCTACCATGCTTGCAACCAGAACAATTGTACCCTCTATGGCTTTTTGCCTTCTTCATATTGCTTGGGTCATGTCCCTTGAGCGATTTGAAAAGACAAAATCATAGAATTCCCCATTTATGATCATTATATTCTTGTGATTACTAATGGATGTGGTCTTGTTTCAGAAATTTTGAAACTAACAATGGCAGCTTCACTGATCATCACCTTCGATGAAAACAAGCACCAGCTCATGCTTCAACAGAAGCAAACCGAGCGCACTTACAAACGCCCTGCTAGCTGCCGAAGTACCAACCCCCTCATCAACTCTCTGAACTCCGGGCCGACCTCGACTCCCCGGACCATCGTCTTCGGGACACTGGGACCATTCCCACTTCCCGAAGAAGAAACTGCTCCTGCCAAAAGGCAGAAGGTCGCCTCGCAACGTGTCACTACTGTGACACCAAAGGCAACTGCCGAGAAGCAGAAGATCGCCCCTCAACGTGTCACTTCTGTGACACCAAGGGCGAACCCAAAGAATACCAAAACCCGCGGCATCCCTGCGAAACCTCAACCAACAACCAACCAGGTCTACCCTAAGACTTGGTCTCCAAGACCTTCCCCAAAACAAAGAAGGTCTCAAACCTCCACCAAGCCAGCATACCTGGCCCCACTCAAAGAGAACCAGTTCTACCCTCTTGCCTACATGAAAGAGGAGAGACCCATCTCCAACTTGACTCCCAAGTCAACCCAGCATGAACCGGCTTGCTCCCACAAGCCCAAAATCAGATCATGCATCACTAGGCCTCTACAAGCACCTGCCAAGGCCTACACTCCTTCAGTTCGACCCTTCATCTCTACAGGGGCCGAACTCGAAAGGTTCAAAGCTTCACTGCAACAGGCAAAGGACCGGGTCCGTATCCTGTCCTTGCCCAATTACAAAGAAGACAAGCTCGGCTGCTGTGCCCGAGGGAGTACATCCTTCATTGTTAAAGCCCAGCCAGAGCTGACTGAAGCTCAAATCGCTCGTCGAGCACGCCGCCGTGCGTCATATCGACAAAAGAGACTAGAGAAGCAACGGATCCAGCCTCCTACACTTCAAGTCTCCCACAAATGGGTCGAAAAAGAAAGACCCGACCAAGTAGCTGCCGTCCATATGGTTGAAAAAACCAGAAGACGCCAAAAGTCAGCATAAAAAATCCATGTCCGACGTCCGGTGACCCGTAGCGTCACCAGGACACGAAGACATCCCGAAGAATCTCCTGCCCCTTTAAGCTAAGGACGGGAGAGTAATCCTTCATCAAGCTCTTCATCAAAAAGAATGAGCCCCAGCTCAGTCACCAGGACGGTTTCTTCGTTTGAATCCCGAGGAATGAACGTCCTGGTTACAAATTCTGAGCCACCACCTCAGAATCCACCTCAAGATGATGCGGTCACACGCATCCAGCAGTTGGAACAAGGCCAGCAGAGGATTGAAACTCTGATGGAAACCTTCTCCTTATTGTCCAAAATCAAGTGAACAATGAGCCTCCTCCGAATCATCGCAATAACGAGGAAAATTGTGAAGAAAATGAGTCACGCGCCCTTACCAAAAAGGACGTAGACAGTATCCTCGCCAAAGCTAAAGAAGAGGATATACTCAAAGAGCATGGGATCAAGCCACCATATCCCTTATGGATGGACTCAGTCCCATTCCCAACAAAATTCAAACATCCTACTCTCCAAACATATACGGGGAAAGGATCAGCCAGACAACACGTCATCCACTTCAAGATCCTGACGGGAGCTATTACAGATCAAGATGCCCTCAAGATCCGCCTCTTTGCAAGTACCCTAAAAGGTACAGCCTTCGATTGGTACTCCACTCTGCCGGAGAACTCTATCCAGAACTGGGAAATGCTAGAGACACGCTTCCTGACCCACTTCCAAGGTGAGGATCATCCTGTTACTATGGCTCAACTCTGCAGCCTAAAACAGGGGGAGAATGAGTCAACATACAACTTCATTCACAAGTGGAAAGCAATGGCGTACAAATGCTCAGATGTACTGCCACAAGCGTCGCTAGTCGACATCTGCCGAAACAACATGAGAGCTAGAATTCGCTCCATGATCATCGGCAACAAATCAAAAAACCTGGGAGAACTCCTGGAAGCTTCTATGGAAGCTGAAACGGTGATTAAAGACCTCAACAGTCAGAAGTCATCAAGAAAAGAGCCAACCGCCATTGTAACCTCTAAACCAAAGAAAAAAGAGGTCCTCAATGTGCAAACAAAGTCAGCTCCTCAGCAACCCAAGAGAGCTGAAAACAGAGCTGCAAGTAAGAGACCTGAACTCTCTGATGCCTTCAAAGAACGTGTAGAAAAGAAATATCCGTTCGATGAAGATGTTGAGGAAATCTTTGAGGCTCTCCTAGCAAATGGCAAACTTATTTTGCCAGAGCCCAAAAGACCGGGAGATGTTGGGAAAACCAATGATCCCCGATACTGTCCATACCATCAGATGATCTCACATCCTCTCAATCAATGCTTCGTTGTGAGAGAGAATATCAATGAGATGTGGAAAAACGGAGTCATCACCTTTGACAAAAACTATGGGACTGCCTCCGTTAACATGGTGTCATGTGAACAAACACCAAAATCACCGAACAAGAAGATCACTACTTCCTTCATGGTGATAAACAAAATTCAAGCGTCCGAAGTGTTGGTTCCTTTCCCATCACCAGACGGACAACCTATATGGGTACATCCCGATCTCCTGGAAGATGAAAATTGGGAGATCGTAAATACAAAGCCGACCGCTCTACAGCGAAGGCTGGCTAGGAAACATCTCCTCAAGCTCAAACGGCAAGAGAAGACCTAGCCAAAACAAGAAGTCCATGAAAAGGCAGAGGCCTCCTCTACCACTTCAGTCGGGGCAACAGAAACGTCCCTGCCAGAGACTTCAAAGGCGGTAAGAAACTTCACTCTCAGTGATTTCATGCCACCTCGATTCAAAAAAGAAGCTATGCAGGGGGCATCATACTCTTGCAACTCGGTAGTTGGATTCTCCATTGATGGATACGAGTCCAACGACACCGACGATGGATTCGAGCCCAACTACACCGGCGAGTGGGAGGAATCTCTTGAAACAGGAGAGTATCTTTCCGACGAAGAATGGGTTCCTGAAACTCACCTTATGCCAGTAATCTGGTATAACCCTTTGCAACCACAAGGATCCTGGTCTGATGATGAAGAAGATCAAGTGGCTGCACAAGAAGATGCTGTTAAGCCAGCACCCGTCGTTGCTCCAGTGGAAATCAACCATGTTGAGCCACAAAGAGCAGACGAAGAAGAAGATTTGGCTCCCATGCCTGATCTTGAAGAATATGCAAGGATCTTGCAGCGTCTCGCTCTGGAACAAGAGCAAGACCGCGTCAACGAGATTCCTCACAATCCAGAGCCTGAAGTCCCTGAAGATAATCAGGTACATCCACCCTTAACTCCTGAAAATGGAGAACATTGCTGGATAGACAATCCTCTTACATCCGAGGATGAGTCTGACTCCGAGCAGGCAACATCTCCTATCAGAGCTTCCTGTAATGTAGTATATCAGGACTATAGTTCTTTTGAAGGGTCGTCTGATGAGATTACCTATACTCCGATGACGCCTAGCAATGTATCCTCTGGAGCTACCTCGTCTCACGTGACTTTCACACAGATGACACCCTCTCAGGTTTCTTCTCCTGAGACTGTGACTTCAGGATACACATTCTTCCCGACTGATCATCATGAAGAAAACCTAGATAATGACGTTTGGGATGATGAAATAGTCAACACAGAAGAAAAGTTGCCGGATGTTGTTCAGGACTTGCTTCCGGAAAATGCTCCGTGCAACACAATCACTGAGGATGACAACTCTGCTGCAGATACATCCCCAGTAGATGAAAAACGACAGCCTCTTGATCCTGAAGACAATCTTCCAAACGAAGATCCTTCTCAAGAAGCTGTCGAAGTTGGTAGAGGCACCCGCTCTGGCCGGGACTACCACAGGAATTACAACCAATCTTCCTTTACTTATGTAAATCCTTCGGGAAAAGATGTTGTAAACGCCCCCAGTGGCAAAAACAATGAACATGCAGGCCCCAAGGAGGCTTTCGAGTATGACTTGGTTGAGCACTTCAAACACATACCTGCACGTCTTCACATCCTAGACTTATTGCGAATGTCTCCACGCACTCATGATAATCTCATCTCAAAATTACAAAAACTGAATGAGGATGTCGACAAACATGCCCCACAAGTCCTCCAAATTGAAATGGACTACCGGGTCAAAAACTCAGAAACCTCCTTAAAAGGAGAAAAAGAGAAAAGCGAGGGATCATGCATCCAATGCCTCTCGGTTCAAAAGGCAGCCATTGCAACCATCGCCTTCACAAAGGAAGACCTCCTACTTGGCGAAGCAAGGCACAACCGACCCCTGTACTTCACAGGGTACATCAAAGAAATGCCGATACATAGAGCTCAGGGACCCAGGTTCTGCACTCAACCTCATCTCCACTTCGGCTCTCGAAGAGCTGGGCATCCCACCTAGCAAGCTGAGTCACACGTCTGTATCCATCTTCGGATATGACGGTAGCGCTCAAAGGCCTATCGGCAAAATCAGGTTCAAATTGCAAATCGGTGATCTTATCTCTGAGGTCACTGTGTATGCAATAAAAACCCCCTCATGCTACAACATCCTTCTCGAACGTCCTTGGATACACGACAACGGTGTTGTCCCTTCAACTCTACATCAATGCATCAAGTTCGTCGGCGACGACGGCATGGTACATTGTGTCTTTGCGGACAGAAAACCCTTCAAAGGTAAAGAAGTCCACTTCGCAGACTCCCAGATGTATGAAGGAGAAAAAGAAGAAGAGGAAATAGCACCCCCTGCTGAAAATCTCCAGAAAGATAAAGGCAAGGCTCCTCAAAAATCACTGGAAGAAAACAAACCCTCCGGCAAATTAGAAGAGAGTAGTCAATCTCCCTTCGTCATCTCCCTCAAGAATTCAAAACCTTTGGTCATCACGACTAAAGTGAAGAAGGCGAAACAAAAGTCTGGGGGCAAATTTGTTGTTTCTCTCGTGTCTATCATGCAAGACACAGACTCGGACTCAGAGCCAGAAGACGATGCATCGTCAAGCCAAGCTGACACTCAGCAAGTTCAGCCTGTTCTCACTCCGATGGAGACACCTGCTGATGTAGAAGATCCTACGTCTGCTACCTTTGTTGTTCCAGCAACATCACCAAAGCAAAGACCGATCTTCTTTCATAGATCGGATGCTTCTTCATCAAGTTCCTTGCTTGAACCTTTCCAAAACGAAGGTATGCCTCAACTATCTCTATATAGTCCTGTGGCACAAGCTATCATGAAGAAAATGGGCTTTGACGCTCAGAACCCAGTCGGTTTGGGGGAAGGCCGCGGTATTCTCACGCCATTGGGGCCCGCCTTGACCAAAAGCCAGCTGGAAGATTGGAGACTCTACGGATATATAGAAAAGTCTTCACATGGGTTAGGGTATGATCCTGATACCCCCCTGAGACAGTTGACACAAAAGCTTAAAAGTCGATTTACCGACCAAGCCTCAACATCTCAAGTCCATAAAAACATCGATCTCCCTGGATATCTCTTTGAAGAGTCGTTTGACAAAGATCCAGGAAGCTCCTCCAATTGGTACGATTTCTCTGATGATGAAGAGGAATCGCCCGATGACACAGACGGGTGGCATCCTGACCCGGAAGAACCCTCGTCTCCAAAAGAAATACCAGACTCAACAAGCGATTGGGACTATCTCATAGCAAGCCTTGAGGAGATCACCAATCAAGAAAATCCATGGAAAGGAACAGAGCCTTGGTCTAGTAATGCAGTTGAAACTCCAGAAGGTTTCGTTGAGTTGGAAGCCTCCGAAAATATTGTGGAGGAACCACCTCCGAACCTTCCGACAGAAGATCCTGTTCAAAAGATAAACTTGGGAACGCCTGATAACCCACGTCCTGTATTCATAAGCAAGAATATAAAGGATGATGAGTTACTCGAGTATATCTCTTTTCTTCGTGAGTTCGTTGATTGTTTTGCTTGGTCTTACGCTGAAATACCTGGTTTAGACCCCAAAGTAGCAGTCCACAAACTCAATCTTCAAGAAGACATCAAGCCTGTCAAGCAAGGACAAAGAAGATTCCGTCCGGATGTGATGGATAAAATTGAACAAGAAGTTCAAAAACTCAAAAGCGTTGGCTTCATCCGTGAGGAACAACATCCTGAATGGTTGGCCAACATTGTCCCCGTGACAAAGAAAAATGGGCAGATCAGAGTCTGTATTGACTATAGAGACTTGAATGGCGCTTGCCCTAAAGATGAATTCCCGCTCCTCATACCAGAGGTAATGATTGACAATACCTGTGGATTCGAGCGAATGACATTCATGGATGGCTTCTCTGGCTACAATCAGATAAAGATGCATCCTGAAGATGAAAAGCACACTTCATTTCGGACTCCATTTGGCGTGTATTGCTACACTGTCATGCCATTTGGTCTGAAAAATGCTGGTGCCACATATCAGAGGGCTATGATGAAAATATTCCAAGATATGCAGCACAAGACGGTCGAATGTTACGTTGATGACCTCGCCGTCAAAAGCAGAAGAAAAGAAGACCATCTCAGAGATCTTCGGGAAGTCTTCCTCCGACTCCGCAAACACAAACTGCGGATGAATCCTCTAAAATGCTTCTTCGGCGTCTCGTTGGGTAAGTTTCTCGGATTCCTTGTTCGGAAAGCTGGAATAGAACTTGACCCCATAAAAGTCAAGGCTATTCTAGAAATGCCCTCTCCAAGAACCTTGAGAGAATTAAAAGGGCTCCAAGGGAGATTGGCTTACATCAGACGGTTCATCTCCAATCTTTCGGGGAAATGCCGTCCATTCTCTCGATTGATGAAAAAGGGTGTAGACTTTGTCTGGGATGCCGACTGTGAAGCCACATTTCAAGATATCAAGTCATACCTGACCAAACCTCCAGTGTTAGCTGCCCCTGCCACTGGAAAACCATTCATCTTGTACACAAGAGCTCTTGATCATTCTGTAGGCGCTCTGCTTGCACAAGAGAATGGTGAGGGAAAGGAAGCTGCTCTATATTACCTCAGCCGCATGCTAGTAGGTGCAGAACATCGTTACTCTCCAGTCGAAAAAGAATGCCTTGCAGTGATGTTCGCCATACAAAAGCTACGTCACTACTTGCTTTCCAACACAGTCTACCTCGTCTCAAGGATCAACCTCTTGAAGGTCCTTGTTACAAAAGCAGGTTCTCTCAATGCACGACTGGCAAAATGGTCCATCCTTCTATCACAATTTGATATTAGGTATGTGCCACAAAAAGTAATCAAAGGCCAAGCTCTAGCAGATTTCCTCGCAGAGCATCCATTGCCTAAAGATTCACCACTCAGAGATGATCTCCCAGACGAACCCGTCTACAACGTGGAGACCTTCTCGCCAAATGCCTCCTGGGACATGTACTTTGATGGTGCAACCAGGACAAATGAAAAAAGACAGCTGATCTCGGGAGTTGGCATCCTCTTTGTTAGCCCCGACAAATACATGATTCCACACGCTTTCTCGCTACTGGAACCATGCACAAACAATGCAGCTGAATACCAAGCTCTGATCCTAGGATTGGAACTCGCCATTGAATCCGGTATTACCATGCTGGAAGTCTTTGGAGACTTCCAACTGATCGTCAACCAGATGAATCAGAAATATGAAGTCAGGAAGCCTGATCTGCTGCCTTACTACAACAAGGCACAATCGCTTCTGCAAAAGTTTGACATCTGCAACATCACCCACATTCGTAGAGGTGAAAACATCCGTGCAGATGCCCTGGCTGGACTTGCTGCATCTATGGCAATTCAAGAAGGGGAAAACATGCAAATTACAGTGTGTGAGAGAAGGATCCTCCCTCCTCTTAACACACACCAAGCAGTTGCTGAATGCCACCGAGTGGTTGGAAGTCGGATCTCTATCCTTCAAACTTCAATCGGCGACTGGAGGGATTCGTTCATTGATTACACTATGTTCGGAATCCTACCTGAAGATCCAAAAGAACGGGTAAGCATCCAAAGGCGAGCCCCAAACTTTCATTTGGATATCCCTTCAAAGATCCTCTACAGGAAATCCTTCAATGGAGTACTCCTACGCTGCTTGTCACAACAAGAAGCTGAAGAAACACTCAAAGAAGTTCACGCTGGTCTTTGTGGAGCTCATCAGGCTGGTCCCAAGCTCTACGACTAAATCAAAAGGTTGGGTTACTACTGGCCTACCATGGTACCCGACGCAATGCAATTTGCTAAGTGCTGCCAACAATGCCAAGTTCATGGAGACTACATTCACATGCCTCCAGAATGGCTGCATCCTACAGCAATCTCATGGCCTTTTGAAGCATGGGGGATGGACATCAGAGGTCCTATCTCTCCCCCTTCAAGCAAAGGTCATCGCTTCATCTTCGCCGCTACGGATTATTTCTCCAAGTGGTCAGAAGCATTTGCGTTCAACGAAATGAAGACCTCATCAGTTCTTCAGTTCCTGCGCACCAACATCATTTGTCGTTTCGGCATACCCAAAAGATTCGTCCATGATAACGGACCACAATTCCGGGATCATCGATTCTACAGGTTTTGCGACAAATACAAAATCCAAAGCTGTCCTTCGACTCCATACAATCCGGCAGCAAACGGATTAGCAGAAGCCTTCAACAAGACACTCTGCAAAATCCTCAAGAAAATGGTCTCTAGTCACAAAAGAGACTGGAGCGACAAATTGTCTGAAGCTTTGTGGGCCTATCGAACCACCGTTCGAGGACCAACCCATAGCACACCATTCTCCTTGGTCTATAGATGCGAAGCTGTCGTGCCATTAGAAGTCCAAATTCCTTCTCTGAGGGTATCTCTACAAAATGACATGACTCAAGAAAGCAATGTCAAATTGCGACTCCATGAGTTGGACAATCTCGACGAGAGACGACTCGAAGCTCGACAAAGCATTGAACTTTACCAAGCACGCATGGCAGGATCTTTTGACAAAAAGGTCAGGCAACGCGCCTACAAAAAGGGTGACTTGGTTCTTGCGGTAAAAAGACCAATGGTCTTCGCTCACAAGCATTGAACTTCTCCAACGGCGCATATGCCCTCCTAAACATGGAAGGCGACAGGTGTATGCTGCCCATCAATGGCAAGTTCTTGAAGCGGTACTACCCTTGAAGACTTACCCAACTGGGTAAGAGCAATGCCTGTATGGCCAAAACCTGTTCTCAGGTACTCGCTCGTCAAACCCACTCTCTTTAGAATTTTCATATCAAATGTCAAAATTTCTAGAGATTAAAAAACAATGCTTACCTTTATCGTTTCATTGTTCAAAAACAAAAAAATCCAAGTTTAGGAGCCTCTCCCTGACTTGACCAAAACTTTCGATCCTTGAACCAAAATTCATGGTTTGAAACAAAAATCCGGATTCAGGGATTTCCACCCTAGTCCACCTTACCTTTTACCGCCAAATGGTTTTAGGTCAAAATTTACGACCCTCGTGTCTTTAAACAAAAAAAAAATGGTTTTTCAAAAACCGCGGGAAAGTGACACATAGTCGATACTCGCGAGACTCAAAAAATCGGAAGGATGCGAACCCCATTCGATACTTCCCAAAACATCTAAAATCGTGGAGAAGCAACAAACTAGTTGATATCCACAACCCAAATTTCGAAAATCTTGGAGACACAACATTTCAGTTGATATCCACAACCCAAATTTCAAAGGTTCGAGAAAACCTAAAATCGTGGAGACACAACATTTCAATTGATATCCACAACCCAAATTTCGAAAATCGTGGAGAAGCAACAAACCAGTTGATATCCACAACCCAAATTTCGAAAATCGTGGAGAAGCAACAAACTAGTTGATATCCACAACCCAAATTTCAAAAATCGTGGAGACGCAACATACCAGTTGCTATCCACAACCCAAATTTCAAATGGTTCGAGAAAACCTCAAAAAATCACTGAGAAACGACATCAAGTCAGTACCCGCAAAACCAAAAGTTTTGGGAAATGCAGGGAAGCGACGCTTAGTCGATATTTGCACCCCAACCCGCGAGGAAGCGACATTCCATCGATACTCGCAAAACCTAACCTGCAAGGAAGTGACATTCCATTAATACTCGCAAAACCAAATGAGCAAGGAAGCGACATTCCATCGATACTTGCAAGACCATTCAGCGGGGAGGCGACATTTAGTCGATACCTGCATTTTGAAAACCAAAATTCGGCTATAAACGCCAAATCTGGCTATAAACGCCAAAATCTGGCTATAAATGCCAAAAGTCGGCTATAAATGCCAAAACAAAAAATTTTCGGCTATAAATGCCAAAATCGGCTTTCATGCCAACAAAACAAAACTTGGTTTTCAAAAAAAAAATCGGCTAAATGCCACACAAAAAAAAAAAAAAAAAAAAAAAAAAAAAAAAAACCTGACTCTCATGTCAAAACCGGCTATAAATGCCACAAACCGGCTATCAATGCCACAAAAAATTGGCTTTCACGCCGACAAACCAAAACTTGGCTTTCAAAAAACCCGGCTATCAATGCGACCAAACCGGCTATAAATGCCACAAATTGGCTATCAATGCCACCAAACTGGCTGTAAATGCCACAAAAATCCGGCTTTCATGCCAAATTCGTTTCCCCTACCAAAACAATCATTTGACAAAAGATTTTCACAAAATGACAAAGCTTTTGATCAAATCCCATTTAGCAATTGCTTTCATCACAAAAAGATTTGAGTGAGCGTAGGGAAAACAAAAAAAAGAAAAGTACCAAAAAAATACATGTGGTACCAAAAAAAAAAGAAAGTGTTCATAAGCACTACAAAAAAAAAAGTACCAAAAAATACATGTGGTACCAAAAGAAAGAAGAGTAGTTTCTGCTATAAAAAAAAATCAGGAGCTCAGCCAAAACTGGTCTCCAGCCAAAGCTTCAGCTCCTCAAGCAAACTTTTGGCCTCAGCCGTCAGAGTTTCTAAGGCACGCTTCTTCAGGAACTTGCCATGAGATGCTGGCGAATGCCGTAACCCTTCTTTTACACCGGGAAGTTTTTCCCCAGCAGTTTGCCATTGTTCGTTTTCTAGAGTCCTCCTCTCGAGAACTTGACCGGCATCTGCAACCCTGCGAATCAGAGTACTCTCCCTGTCACGAGCCTCTGTTATAGCAGTCCACTTAGCATCAACTTGTGCCTTCAAATGCTCAAGACGTTTCCTGGCCTCCTCAACTTCCCTATCAAGGACGTTAAGGTCATGCCTCAATCCGATGATGGCTAGCTCTTCCAAGTTCTTCTCCCGAACTAGCTGCTTCTTGCTTTGTGTAGCCTCATTCAAGTCAGACTTAGCCTTATCAGCAGGGTCCAAGAACATCTCCTTGAAGAATTGGTCGTCAGGGAAATCCATGGTCTCAAACCACTTGTCACCCAGTGCAATGATCCTATCAACGATCACCCTGGCACCTGTGACATCCAGACCAACCTCTTCGGTATCAGTGAGAATCTCCTGTACATATGGGATCATGCCAAATCCGGCATCCAGGTGTCCAGAAAAGAGAGTCTTGATCCAAGAACTCAAAACCCGAGCCAGCACCTTCTTCGCAAATTGAAGAGACGAACTGGATGAAGATTCACCCTTCTCCGTTGATCGGCTGCTCATGTCATGTCCCATTGGAAGAGTAACAAAAGAACTCTTTCCACTTGGAGCCACTAGAGAAGGAATCTCAGCACGAGGTATCTCCTCTATCGAGTCAAAACTGGTTGTAGGAGTCTCTACCTCCGGATCGATCTCTGGCATCCCTTGCTCTGGTTTTGAAGAAAGCGATGGACTCTTTTCTGTCACTTCAAAACCTGCAAATGAAACACAAAAAGGTATGAATATGATCCTGTTAAAAAAAAATCATCAGGGTCATCACTACAAAGTACCTTCTTCGACGACTGGTGGAACACTCTCTTCCTCCATGAATTCATCGGAAGCATCATCAACATTTGCGTCCATTGATGGTTCAAAGTCATCGGAATCCTGTGGCAAGTCAGCTGACAAGAAAAATGTTAGCAAATCAAGTCGCAGGCAAAAAAAAAAAAAGAAGAGAGAAAGCGAAAGAAGTTATACCAATTGGAGATTCTGGAATCCTTCCAGAGTCCCTCGGTTCTTCTTCAGATGCCATAACCGGCTCCATCACCGCCTCATCGGTCGGAACCTCAGGCATCGCCAAGTCTTCATCCTCTGCTAAAAAAAAAAAAACAGCAGCAGGGTGAGAAAACAAATCAGAACATGGAAAGCCCCATGAAAGAAGCAGAAAAAGAAAAAGGAAGAATCATACCTTCGCAGATGGTCTCTTCTTCCTGAATCCTCTTCTCCGGAGGTTCGTCAGCTTCCCCTGGCACCTCCTTATTGACAGTGAGAGGGACTTCCATATCAGGAGAGTCTTCGTCCCGCCCCATGTGACGCTGACTCCTCTTCCTCTTACTTCTGTTGGCTCGCTTCCTAGAAGATCCTGCCCCACTGTCAAAGTCAGGTCTCCCACTTGACTCCTCACTGGATGGTCTGCTCTTGCCAGTAGACCCCACGAAAGCTCGCCTCTATGCCGCTTGCATCCAAGCGTCGAGCTCAGCTTCCTCCTGTTCTAGCTCCTCCAAAGCCTCATCAGGTATTTCCCGAACAGCTTCAGAACCAATGACGCCCTGGTCACCGAGAAAGCCTATCTTGTGCTTCTCTCCAGAAAGGAAGGCCCAAACTTCCTCTCGCCGGACGCCATCCGACTTTCCAGTACCTTTCCCCGAAGACAGCTTTACATCAAGCTCCTTCTTGGAAAGCCCCCGATATGCCAGAAAGCTCTCCGCAAACCATTTCGTGAAGCCGGCAGTTCGGAAAGTCGACAGCTCAGGATAAGAAATCGTGGCAGTAGTGTCTTCAGCACTATAAAAAGCCCATGCATTTCTGCCATCCTGCAAACCCCCAAAGCGCTTTACCATGCTTGAAGGTGCTCCAACAACGCCTTGAGAGAAGCCCAACTGAAGCGCAAAGCGAGAAGGTACATACGGCTGGATATCGACGAAAGATGTCTGCGGTACACCATCGTGCCGACGCCTATGCTGAAAAGCCACTCCTTCTCTGCATTTGTCAAAGCATAATGTCTCCCTGACCCTGCCCTGGTAGAGTCACGGGGGGCACCAAAGTCAAAAGCCTTCTTCCGCAACTCCGGAGAAAGCTTCACTGAAGACTGCCCCATCTTGACGTCCCTGAACCGTCGGATCCTCATGCGGGCAAACAAAAGTGATTCGGATACGGCTTTTCCCTTAGCCAATCGAATTATCAGAGGATCATCATCCTGCGCAGCACCAAGCCGATGGAAGCCAGGACAGTGGTATACATACCACTGTTAAAAGATATGGGCTGAAAATACCCTATTCATAGGGAGCCCAAGCCGAACCAAGAAAGCAGCCGCTTGCAGTTCGGTACATAGATAGGAGTAGAGAGCCGGTACCAAAGCAAGCCGCTCTCCAAACGCCATCTGACAAGCCGGAAAAATACAATGCGGCCTGATGTGCGTCCCATCTCCACCAATAAACACAGCCTCACCTAGCCAATAAGTGAGGTAAACTGCAATTTCTCTCCGCAGTGTAATGTCAGAACAAATTACATCTGTACCTGCGAAGAAGTCTTTCAACTCTTCTTGCATGGCGGAAGCCTTCTTCCGGTCCTCCAGGGTCATGCTGTCAGAAGACTCTTTGCTATCAAAGAAGTTGAAGAATGAAGAGCCACAACTCTTCTAACTGCTGGATCTTATCTTCGAGCCCTCCTTCTCCTTCAAAAAATCATAGAAGGCGACGAGCTGAAAGTATAGGAGCCTGAACTCCTCTGACTGCTCCTCAAGAACGCTGTCAATCGGCATGAACTCCTCGTAGAGTTTGCCAAGGATTGGCAATCCAGTAATGGCGCTCAACTCCTTCAAGGAAAAACCAATCTCACCATTCGTTACAACGAAGGTATTGGTTTGTGGGAGAAATGATTCCAACATGGCCATGAAGGCCTCGTCGGAAAAAGCCACGGTATCTCTGAAGGCACGGACCGCGTCAAAAATCCCGGCATCCTTCAAAACGGCGCCCCCAATCAGCAAGGTGTGGTCAGTCCATGACTTCCAATCGGAGTCAGCATTAAAACGACCACGAAGTCGAAAAGGCTTCACCCAATTACTGCCGTCACCGCTGAAAACGCCAAGGCCCACCGGTCTCAAATCGACCGACGGATAATCAGAGCCTTGGTAGCCACTAGCCGGCATCAATATGTGCATATCGGCAGGCGACTTCTCCGCATATCCGGAAGGACCGCCAATAAAAACCCTGGTCTTGATTACATTTGTCCTTTTCACCCAGCTTGGAGGATCTTCCCTCTTAGAGCACGTGGGAGCAAGGCTCATGATCGAGACGGTACGATCAAACATCGACCGGGTAGCAACAGTCTTCTCTTCACCATCAGCTGTGTAAGAGAACTGAAAACATCTCCTCTGGTATGCCACGTCGTCAGGGACTGCATCACCAAAGAAGAAGGTAGGCTTGGGCAACACCCTCTGATCGTCCATAACCCACGGTCGACTGCTTACCATGATCTTATAAAACTCCTCTCCCTTGAGAGTGATCAGTCGCTGTCTCATCTCATCTCTGTTGAGAGAGTCGCACTCTTCAAGATTTCTTTCCACAAACTGGACTTTCTCCCGGGCCTGCTGAACGGCCACATTGGAAGATCTAGCAGATCGACGAGGTACGCTTGTAGCAGGCTCTTTACCCTTATTCGCTCTGGAGGAACCACCTGCAAAGGTTGGAAAAGAAAAAAGATCGTCATCAAAATGACAGGATTTCGCTAAAAAAGGGGTCACTTTGTCCCACCAAAAATCTTGCGAAATTTTGGCATGACTCCGGGGCAATTCCAAAGAAAAAGGGAAATACCCCGAAAGAAATAGAAAGTTTGAAGATGGGCTCAACATTGCTGCGAGCTCCGAAACTCCAAACTTTCGAAACCTCAAAATCTCCGCAAAATCAAGAAGGGCTCAACATCACTGCGAGCTCCAAATTCCCAAATTTGCAAAGATTTTCAGGTATGCTATCATGCTCTCAAATTCAATCTACAAAAAATGCATGCATGGGCAACAAAAAAAAAAAAAAAAAGAAACTTTCTCAAAAAAAAAAAAAAAAGAAGGAAAAAAAAAGAAGAAAGAAAACAGCAAAAAAAAAAAAAAAAGAGAGAGGGGCTGGCCCATCAAGCCGTGGCCCACAAGCCACGTGGCTGTACGGACCAGATCCTTACGGATTTGTCCGTACGGCCCACAATAAAAAAAAAAAAAAAAAAAAACGTGCAAAAAGAAAAAAAAAAAAAAAGAGAAAAGGAAGCACGAAAAAAAAAAAAAAAAAACAGAAATCACGTGGAAAAAAAAAAGAAAAAAAAAAGAGAAAAAGAAAAGAAAAGAAAAAAATGAAGAAGCTACTTCTACAATGGTGATTCTTGATGAGGAAGAAAACTTACTTGAAGCCATTGATGGAGAAGAAGAAGGAAAAAGCTTGAAGATCCTTGAAGAAGAAGAACTCTTGGTCTTGGAGCTCTCTTGAGATTGTTGCAAAAGAAAGCAATAAGGGCAAGAGATCTAGCCTCCTCCTTGCTTTTATAGAAGAGAGCAAATCAAAGAAGGAAACAAAAAAAAAAAAAAAGAAAGGTAAGTGCTACTAATTAGTAACCTTACCAAAAGAGAAGGAATTAGAAAGATTATTTCCCAAAAAGAAAGATGTCTTTGAGAGATTTTCTCCCAAAATCAATCAATGAGAGATTCTCTCCAACAAAATAGGAGACTGGAGATTCTTTCCCAAATAGAAAGATACCTTGAGATATTCTCTCCCAAATTAAGGGAATATGAGAGATTCTCTCCCATAAAGATATTTTTAGATATTCTCTATCCAAATGAGATATCTTTAGATATTCTTTACAAAAATGGCCCCACATGAGATCTAAGCCATCCTAAAAAGCTTAAGGTCCCATGGGTTAGCCCATATGAGCCAGGTTTGACCACCTAGGCACTAAAAAAAAATTGGGCTTTTAGTCAGGAAAAAAATCCCTCTTACCAAGAGCATACAAAAATGGTTCCATGCCTCTTTTGAGTTGATTGAACCATACAAAAAAAATTCCAAGCCCCATGAGCTTCCAAAGAATCAAACCATTCAGCCTCATATACCAAATTGAGCCAAAATCTTGAAATGGACATTCCACAAAAATCCAAACCACTCCAATGGACCCACACAGTCCCAAAGAGTGACCAAAAACCAAATCCTGGTCCCCTAACTTGCCACATACAGCTTGTTAGGTCACAAGACCAAAGCCAAAAACCAAATCCTGATCTCCTAACTTGCCACATACAGCCTGTTAGGTCTACAAGATCAAAACCAAACCGATCCCCTAACCTGCCATATATAGCTGGTTAGGTCACAAGATAAAAAACAGAAACCCAAATCCACATCCCTGATGTCATCTTCAAAACTTTGCCTCGGGATGGTACTTGATTCCTTTCATTACCATAAAATTCCCCTAGAAGCTCAAAGGCTACTCTACCAAAGGAAAGATTGCTCAAAGACTCTTGGTCAAGACACAAGCTCTCCTTCAAAAATCTCTTCGAGGCACATCGACTACAAAAGTCAAGCAACTCGTCGCTGTACCTCGAGGGGGCATTTGTTGACACCAAAAATGTCACTTTGCCTCTTCAACATCAAGAAAACTGCATGAAGTCGCAACCTGCCATAAATAGGCAATGCAACTTCTCCAAAAAATCAAAACTTGTCAGAATCAAACAAAAACTGCAAGATCCTTCAAGACAACCAAGGGAGGAGTACACAAGGAGTTTCGGGCCATTTCAGAATCATTTGGCCTAACTTCGCTTCTCCGACAGCTAAATTGGCGCTCCCGGCGGCAACATCATTGAAGACGTCAAAACTTCGATCAGAGCCTACGGATGACTCCAGCATGTCTCAAAAGGGCTCCATGCCAAATTTCAAGTCAAACCGACAACGTTTGACCTCCATCAATGCTCGAGCAGCAAAATCAAGCATCCCGGCGGCGGGAACCACCGAAGCCTTCGCTCATCAAACCAAGTGCATGAGTGGCTTCAACATGCTTCCAAAAATCTGCACGTCGAATTTCAAGTCATTCCGACAACGTTTGACAAGGTTTCGACGCTCCGAAAGAAAATCAAGCCTACCGGCGGTGGAGCTCCCCGGGACCATGGTTTCCAAGACAGAGCCTGTGGATCATCTCAAAATGACTCCAATAGGTTCCCTGTCAAATTTCAGGTCAATCGGACATCGTTTGACCGCACATCAACGCGCGGCATCTCCCTCGCGGCAAAATCAAGTCTACTGGCGACGGGACCCCAAACGGATTCAAAACTCAAACAAAAGCCTATGGTTGGTCTTATTTATTGCTCAGTAGGCTTCACCTCAAATTTCAGGTCATTCCGACATCGTTTGACCAAGTTTCAGCTTCTGGCGGAAAATCAGCAGCTCTACGCGACAAAGTCTTCGGCTTTCCCGGAAAATTGGAAACTTTGCACTCTAAAAATGCAAGGATTCTCATCAGGTTTTCTACAGGGAAATCAAGCCAATAAATGAGAAGAAATGTCAGGAAAAATACAGAAGAAAACGGCGACGAAAAAGACCGCAAAACGGACCAAAAAGGGGAGAAAAACCCCCAGGGTCGCAGCCCGCGACCCTGGCCCAGGGTCGCCGGCCCATGGTCGCCGGCGACCATGGAAGTCCGGGTCACCGGATTTTTCGCCGGTGACCCATTTTTCCGTCCCTTTTCGCGTTTCGCGCACTTTGGCCCCTGTGGTTTCCTGAAAATGTGATTTTTAGTGCTTGAAATTGACTCATATCCGACGACATCTCAGATCCGTCGTCAAAAGCATAAAATCATCAGTGATCGCACCAAGATCGCCAACCGGTCGACCAAAAAAGTGTGCTTTCCACCCGATCGATCGAAAAATCGACAGGACAGATGTCACCGGCCCGCTCTTAGCTATCAATGTCTGAAGTTACATGTTCATCCGATGTCGATTAGCATGAAGATCCATCGATGATCATCGTCAGAAGAATTCCAGAAGACACGGCACGGCCCGCGACTCTTCGACTGCTCGGCGACCAATTAATGTGGTTAATTGGCTAGCTTTATGGCAGTCATTAACTCATTCTATTGGACGGCCCAATCAGAAGCAAGCATTCGGGAGTTACAAATCAAGAGATTCATGGCATTCAAGTCATGAAACTCCTCCCATTATGGTAATTAAGGTGATTAAAAGCCCTTAATCTCCATCGGCCAATCAGATTGAAGGAAAAATGAGTTACAAAATCAAGAAATAAATCTTGTAACTCCTCCCATCATGGCGATTAAATGCCCTCAATCTCCATCGGCCAATCAGAAGCCAAGATCCAAGAGTTACAAAATAAAGGAATTAAACCTTGTAACTCCTCCATTTATATAGCTTTATGATAATTAAAGCTCATAAACCCTCCTAAATGGCTACCAGAAAGCCTATAAATAGGAGAACACCCCAAGCATTCCGGGGAGGACTTCAAAAAGCACCACAGATCCAGAAATCTGAGAGAAAGAAAAAGGGAGAAAACTTTGCTAAAGTCCTGCACCGGCTACCACTACAAGGTGACAAAAGTCCCTTGGGGGGCACCCCCCCCCAAGGTCCTTCCCTTCTCCCGCTGCCTCCAATGGCTTAGACGTGGCTTTTCAGCCCGTCTACTTAGCTTTTTATTGGACATAGGACCTTCTCTTGGTCTTTGTCCTCTAAAAACCTGAGGTTATAACCAAGCCAAGCGAATCAAGAGCATCCACTGTTCTCATCTGCATGGATGATGGCGAAGCCCACACATGGCTTGCGACCGTCAATCTGAACGAGTCCCCCACAATCTCCTGAGAAGTTAGATCCTCCTTTTCTTGCTTTTCATTGTAGTTTGTATTTTTCTAAAAGAGACAAAAAAATCACAACTCTTGTCTTTCATTATTGATAAGAATTGTAAATCGGCTATAAACGCCAAAATCGGCTATAAATGCCAAAATCGGCTATAAACGCCACAAAATCGACTATAAATGCCAAACAAAATCGCCTTTCATGGCAAACCAAGAAAATGTCTCTTTTCTTAAATATTTGTGCAATGGAAAACTTGAAAGAAGTTGATTTCATTTTTACTTGCGAAGGTTGATCTCCGGATTACCACTTGCAATTCCAAGTAAAATAGAAAATCTAGCACACCCACACAAAGAAATGTTAATGCACGCTTCAGCCCCCGGGCGCGAAAGGGCCGGACCCGACGGACTCCCACGTCCGCCGACCCTGGTAGCACCCTCGGCAGGAGCGCGTTCCATCAGGATCACCTTGACTAGCTTTTGAAGAAGGTAGAGACGCATCCACTAGGGGAAAAGGAAAAGGCGATGGAGGAAGAAGGGGGAAATGGGGAAGTGGAGTTTAAACCGCTGGAAAGCTTGATGTTGCAATCCAATAGGTTGGAAAACGACTTTTAGGACCACCTTAACTATCTTTTGAGGAAGGAGGAGACGAAACAACCAAGGGAAAGGAGAAAGTGACTGAGGAAGAAGGGGAAAATGGGGAAGTGGGATTTCAGGGGAGTTTTATGGGTTGAATGTGCGACGACGTCGTCGCACGTTTCAATCATTAATAAAAATAAACGGAAGTGGTCCATGCCATATATACTATTGGTACCTCTTCTGGTTAATGGCCATGTAGGGTCCTTTTTTAGGTAAAATTCTCATAATACTAATATTCTAATTAAAATATAATAAAAATAATTAGTGGGACCAGGATCTTACACCAGGTTTTAATTTGTTGCTATTACAGACGACGACCGGCCACAACGATCAGATCAAATCTCAGCAGAGCCCTAAAAAATAGATGGCTCTGTTCTAACAAACAAAACCTCTCCCTCTTCTTGGTGTGTCCGCAGTAGAAGGTTTGAGGAAGGCTCGACTCTACTCGCCGTTGCAACAAATTCTAGGCAGATCGCAGAATAGCAGACCCCGGTTGCTGGTTGTCTTCCTCTCTCTCTCTCTCTCTCTCCCCTCGTCTGCACTGAACTTCAAAGGTCTTCACCCTGCAATCAACAACGGTTCGAATAGCCTTGCTATTCTGCAGATCCAACGGTGGCCTACCTTTATCTTGGCAACTGGCGATCACAGATCCTCGCCTAGTGAAAACGAATGGTCCAGATCCTCTAATCGGGTGTGAGGCGGGGCAGGGGAAGGCTATATGGAGATGATGAACCAGTCCTCAATGACGTGAAGTAAAAAAAACGTATTGCGCTAACATATCAGAGACGATCGTAAGTTCTTGAGTGCTCTGATACCATTGAATCTTGGACGAAAAATTAATCACCCAAGCTATGATTTGGGTGTTTTCATTTACTATAGGGAGAATTTCAAAAAAGTCCTTAAGTTTTGGCCTTATTTCAAAAAAGGACACAAGTTTCAAAAATTTTCCAATTAGTCCCTAAATTTTTTAGGAAGTTTTCAATTAAGGACAATTATCTATTTAAAGTTATTTTTCAGCAACTTTTTTCTTTTTTTTAATACCTAAATTACCTTTCATTGTAATAAAACTCTCATTCACTTCCTCTATATTCTCCTCATTTCCCTCACCAGTATCTTCATAGTGATCAAGGACACCCAGTATTTCCATAGCGACTGGCTGGGTGTAGTGGTTGCCGAAACCATGTCATGGCTTTAAATAAAGGGTAATTTGGGTATTTTCAAAATATTGATGGAAAAAGTCACAAGAAAATACCTTTAAATGGCCAAATGTCCTTAGTTGAAAATTTACCAAAAAGCTTAAGGACTAATTTGAAAAGTTTCAAAACTTTTGTCTTTTCTTTTGAAATAAGGTAAAAACTTAAGGCGATATTTGAGAATTTCCCTTTAATATATATAGTAGTAAAGATTACAACAAATTCCATGTGATTGAGGGATTTAATTGATTACATTATATTGTATTTCTTATTTGAGAAGATGCACAATCTTTGACTTGATCATTGCCCAAATATTGGGATTGATCTATTAATGGCAGTGAGATTTGGGAATGATCTTTAGGTCGAGAATCTTGATGGATATTATTACTGACATCTAGAGATGCTGTAAATAGTAATTTATTCATTTTAAATTAAATTTTTATTTGGGATTGTAATAAGATAATGATTTGAGTTTCACCAAATGGTCTCAATAAAACATTCCATTCTAAGCTGCAACTTAATATACCTGAATCATTTAAGAGAAGCCAAAAGCCCAGCAATTAGGACTTAGGAGTGCTGGCAAGGCCAGCCTGGGCTCAACCTTGGCCACGTTGGATTTATTTGGACCTTAGGTGTTAGTAGCTTGGGCCTGTTTCTGAAATTTGCACCCATTTAATATTTGCTCCAGACTTGGATTAAGTGATAGAAGCGCTGATTAGCTAAATGGACAGGCTTGGACCTGAAATTTAGTGCGGATTGGACTTGGGTGACTTACACTGTCACGGGCTTGGGCCTGCTATGGGCCGTATTCTGAAGTCGGGCCGTGCCCGGCATAGATATGACTCATCCCTGCCCAACCCTGCCATGAACACCCGTGCCAGAAATCCGCCTCCTTCTGAAAGACAATTATGTAACTAATCTCACATTAACAAAATGCAGAATCTCCAATCAGTAGATCACCAAAATCACAAATGCCAAAGAACTAACCCAGAAGTTATGTGTGAAATCAGCAAAAGTGATGCAGTTGGAAGCCCTTATACCATCTGGCTTAATTAGCCCTTTTGTTTATCACCTTTGGGTCTTTTCAGTAACAGTCTAATGGCCAAGTTGAGTATGAGAAGTAATTAATGTTAGAGGTTTGTTACTAGAGTACTCTTTAAGACCAGGTTTCTTTATAAATAGAAAATTATTCTCAATAAAAAATTTAATTTGCCATAGTGAGTTCTCAAGATGTAGTCCATAAATTTCTGCAGAGCCTACTTTAATAGGTATTTTCTTGTGAAAGTAGTATATAATTCTTTGAGGCTTGTTTTTTTGTGAAATGTTTTGGTTTTTCCTCTTATCCTGCGCATACATTGAGAGATGGTAAGGATTGTCATGACAAAAAGAAAAAGGAAAAATTGAACCGACTTCTTAATTTAAATTTGAGTTGATACTTTTAACTTCCAAATTGGATATGACCAATGTCACATAATTGATTGAATTGAAAGTTCATGAATCGAGTTTGAGGACTTGGAAAAAAGGTCCGCGACTCAGGTCGTGACTCGTCAAATAAGCCAAATGATAATAAACATTATAAATCTCTATAATACCTTTGTTTGGGAACTTCACTAGTAGAGTGGAGTGAAAAAATAAAGCCTCCATTTTTCAAATAAAGGGTCACATCAAAAGTACATATTTTCAAAATTCCCTTATTTTTAAAAAAGAAAGTAAAAAAGCAACCTCTTTTTCTCCAATAAAAGACAAAAAAAAAAAAAAAAAAAACCATTTTTACACAAAAAGTAAAAAAAATATCCCTACCAAACCACTAAAGACAAAATATCATCATTACGTACTTATATTTTTTTATTTCACCATTTGAGGCTTTACTTCACTCTTATATTTTTTTATTTCACCATTTGAGGCTTTACTTCACTCTACTCTACATGTAAAGTTTCCAAAGCATCCTTAAACTAGTACCCATGCTTAATTTGTCCAAAATAATCAGGAGCCCAAGTTTTCCAGTACAAGAGGGGCTAGCTCCATCAAGTCAACTTTTTCATGTCCATCCAAACCTCTAATGATCTGGATCTATCTTAAGCTATATATACTCTTCAAACCTTTTCCAAGGATATAGAGCTCCCAAATCTAATGGATGCATCGCTTCTGGAAGTTTGCTCTGATACCAGTGTACTGATGACTAAGGCGTAATGAATACTATGCCCATGCCTAAGAATCTTGAATTATGACCCGCTTATGCTGTGCCTATGTGGAAAAATAGAAAAATGCTCATGCCTATATTGAGACTTATGCTCCAATAATCTCAAAGATAAAATTTCCGTCAAATAAACAGGACCCCTAACAGCTTCAAAATACAAATAATAGCCTATGTTTAGTCCTATTTCTTTCCCATGAAGCTTCACATCAAATTTCAGGTTATTCCGAGATCGTTTGACCCAATTTTGGCCTCTGGCGCAAATCGGTACCCCTGCGCGACAAAGTCTTTGGTTTTTCCAGAAAATCAGAGAGTTTTCCCTCCATTTTGCATGGCTTTTCGTCATGTTTTCTGTGGGGAAATCACACAAAAAATTATACAAAAATACCAAGAAAAAAGATGTCAAAAACGAAAAATCAGAAAAAAAAAAAAAAACCAAAAGAAGGCCCAAAAATTAGACCAAATAGGTAAAATTGCTCCATAGTCACCGGCGACCATGAGTGCCTAGAAATCCGGGGTAGTCGGATTTCCGCAAAATCTCATGTTTTGGGTTTTTTTTTTTTTTCGTGTTTTGATCCATTAATTTTCTCAAAATCTAATTTTCAGGGCACTAAATCCGTCAATCTTTCACAACATCACAGATTTGCCATCAAAATCATGGGTTCTTCATCGGACACCTCGAAATCATCAACCAGCCAACCAAGAAAGCGAACTTTCCGCTCGATCGATCGAGAAATCGACAAGACAAATGGTATTGGCCCACCAGCAACAATCAAGGTCTGAATTCTCATGATCATCCGACAACAATTAGTATTAGAAAACCATCGGCGGTCAAGGCTCCTTACGTCGCGGGTAGAATTTCATAAGACACGGCATGGCCCGCGACTCTTTAAGTACTTCGGCGACTACTTAATGCGGTTAATGACCCATTTTATGGCAAATTAATGTGGTTAATTGCCCATTATCATGGACGGCCTTATTAGAATCCAAGGAATGTGAGTTACAAATCAAAACAATTATGGTATTAAACTATGTAACTCTTCCCATCATGAAGGTTAAATGCAAATAATGGGCTATTATTATCGAATGACAATAAAAAATCAAGAAAAAGGAGTTACAAAACTACAAATTCAAAACATGTAACTCCTCCCATCATGGAGAATCAATACAATTAATGCATTTAAAGCTCATAAACCTCTCACATGCCCACTAAAAAGCCTATAAAAGGAGGCCAATTTCATCATTGTAAGGCATGATGTGCAAGATCCCACAAAAATTCTCCATCGCTGCTACGACGCTCCAACGACAATCTCACCTCCATTGAAGAAGTTCTACAACAGCCACTACAACAAGGTCATTGAAGACCCTTGGGGGTCACCCTCACCCCTAAGGCCATCTCCTTCTATCTCCATGGCTTAGACGCAGCTCTTTAGCCTGTTTAACTGGATTTTTATTGGATATAGGATCACTCCTTGATCCTTATTCTCTAAAAGTCTAGGGTTCAAGCCTAGCCAAGAGAATAAAAAGCATCCATCGTTATCATTAGAAGGATGACGGCGAAGTCCAAAGATGACTTGCGATCGTCAATCTGAACAAGTCCCCGCAATCTCCTGAAAAGTAAGATCTTCTTTTTCTTTCTTCTTATTGTATTTGTATTTTTAAGGAAACAAAAAACCACAATTCTTGCCTTTTTTTATGAGAATTGTAAATCGCCTTTTACGGCACAGAAAAACCACCTCTTACAACAAACACAAAATTGCCTTTCACGGAAAAAATATCGCCTTTTATGGCAATCAAATGAAATTCGTCTTTCATGGCATCCAAATTTTGAATTATGTCTCTTTTTCAACAGATGTGCAATAAGAGTTAGAAAAAAATTTATTTTATTTTCTACATGAAAAGGTTGATCTACAGATCACCGCTTGTTATTTTCAAGTAGATTAGAAATTTGGCATACCTGTACACAAAAGAAAACTGTTAGATGTGAAATTTGACCCCCCCGGAAGGACATGGCGTGGGAATCTCCATTCATCTATATATGTTATTTAAATTTTATATCGAAAATGAGAATTCTGACTACACTCAAAATCGATGGATTATGATCGCCAGCTACGGTAACGGCCGTAACACCGTTCTTCAACGAAAGCCGTAGAAACATGGGGAGAAAAATAATAAGGTGGGTTCTTTCTCTCGTCTAATGTGCCGCTGGCAACACACAACAGTTGTCCTATCACAATGATTTGGGTCTCTTTGGGTCTCTTTGATGTTGGGTAAATTCAGGGTCATGAGTTAAAGTCCAAATAAAAGTTAATCCTCACATAGCATAATTATAGTAGATCCAAGTAAAATAAGGTAACTAAAATAAAGAACATCAAAAGGCAGAGGTGCCAAATATTTAAGAAGAGGATCAGCCCTGTTCCTTGGTACCCCCTTCACATCCCTTGGCAAAATAGGGTTTAAAGGTTGAGTTTTCAAACCAAAATGATGATGCAAATGAGATTTTGATTTGTGATTTTTGTGTTTTTCGTGTGCGATACACGAGTGATAAAAGTGAAAGGCCGATAGGCCATAATTGATTGGAAATGGCTGGTGGCCCAGTGTTTGTTTTAGGGTGGCCGACGTGATAAAAGTGAAAGGCCGATGGGCCATAATTGAGTGGAGATGGCTGGTGGGCCAGTGTTTGTTTTAGGGTGGCCAATGGGCCATGATTGTTTAAATATGTGTGCGAAATCACTCATCTCATCTCGTCATTCTCATTTATTCAATGTTAGAAAGCAGTTTTTCATTCCCTTTTATCATTAAGTTTGCTTAAATATCTTGCACTTGAGGTGGAGGAAGAAATGAAGGAAAAATCTTTTTTGGGTTCATTTTGTTGATTTTATAGTTTTTATGGATTTTTTTATATTGGGCTAGAAGGGCCTAACTAAGGGATTTTTACTTGGATTTACATAATTAATGATTTATTACTGAACTTCGGATCAACCCTAACCTAAGGTCCCAGACTGCCCACATCAACTCTCCCAATTCCCTAACGGGACAGGAAGAGTGATGGGGCGAAACCTAATGCTCTAAGCTACCTAACAAGGTAATCCAATTTATTCCTAGGGTGCAAATAGCCTAAGTTTGATAGTTCCTCCACCTAAGCAGTTTGTTGGGTAAGATTTTAATTGATTCGATTTGTTTTGAGTTGAAGGTTGTTTAAGAAGTGGATTAGAGGTATTTTAGGGTTCTATTTAAGTCGTTCAAAGTTTTGGAATTCAAGGTTTTAATTTAAAAGATGAAATAATGATGAAATCGGAGAAATGGGGTTGGTAGAGGAGTTGGGCGCACACACAGTGGCGCCTAGGTCACTCTGGTGACTTGGGCGCATAGATAGTGGCACCCAAGAGACTGTTTCTGAGTGGTTTGGTTAGTGGTGATGGTATCAACATTATTTCTAGAATTCCGGGGGTTTTGAGGACTATGTTTTGGTCTAGGGGAATGTTTTAAGGTTCTGGGGTATTATGTTGAAGTCAATTTTAAATTGGAATTCGAAACGTAATTGAAAATCATGATTTGGTGTTTAAGGCAGGGTAGCCACCTAGGGGGTGGAGCCTATCCTGATAGTTTGTGTTTTTATGACTTTCAGGATAACTCACTTATATTCCGGATTCCAATGGGCTTTAATTGATGAATTTTAATGTCTAAGATTGTTTTAAGTCTCTGATGTTCTAATGTCAGAGTGATTCAGATCCCAATTTTGAAACAAAATCAAGAATTTGTGTTTTAGGGCAAATGGAAGGATAGGCACCAAGGGGGTGGAGCCCAGGTGGATTGGTTGCGATTTTCAAATATTCTGGATGGGAGTTAATTACTGGTCCTTGGGTCTAGAGATTGTTTTAGATTCTGCTCTTAATTAGTTTGAGTTATTAGGTGTTTAATGATTTATTTTTAGTTAAGATGGTGGATTAGGGTTGAAGTGTAGGCTGGGCGCCGGAGGGGTGGAGCCTATGTTGTTGTTTGCTGGTTCTTCAGGGCTGTGGGTATTTTAGGGTTATTCTTAGATTGAATCTTTATGGGGTTGGATGTGTTTTGATGGGAAATGTCTTTTCGTATTCAAATGGGTTGGTTTGGATGTCAATTAGTTAGGCTAAGTTGTTAATTGGGCGTTTTCTAGAAATGGGAGGTTGGGTGCCCAGGGTGTGGTGCCCAGGTAGATTTGGCAGGATGGGCGCCCAAGGTGTGGCACTCAGACTGACTATCTTGAGGATTGGTTGGTTTTGTGATTCTTAGGTTGATTCAAGTTTAAATTATTAAGGAATTTAATGTATTTGAATGTGGGATGTTTATTTGTGTTCAATTGGGATGAAGTTAGATTTTAATTAATTTTGGTTTAAATTTTAATTGATGTTTTCAACGGAATTGGATAGGATAGGCGCCCAAGGGATGGTGTCTAAGTGGATTGACAGGCTGGGCACCTAGGGAATGGTGCCCATGTGACTGTCTTGAAGTTGGGGTTGGTTTTGTGTTTCTTAAATTGATTTGAGGTCGGACTTTTGTTGTTTGATGTATTTGGGTGAAAGGTGTTTCTTTGTTATTCAGTTAGGTGTTATTCAGTTAGGAATGAATTAGGCTTCAATTAATTAGATTTAATTTTTAATTGAAGGTTTTCAAAGGAATGGGCAGTCTACACGCCCAATGAATGTTGCCTAAGTGGATTGACAGGCTGGGCGCCCTGGGAGTGGTGCCCAGGTGACTGTCTTGTGGTTTGAGTTGGTTTGATAATCTTTAAGTTAATTCAAAGTTGAATTTATTAGGGTTTCCGTTATTTTCAATTTAAAGTTGTTCTGTTGTGTTGATTAGGATTAAATTCGGGTTTTGATTAATTTCAATTAGGGTGAGTTAGTGATAGGACAGGATGGGCGCCGAGATTGTGGTGCCCAGATGGACTTGGCAAGCTGGGCAAGGGGGTGGCGCCTAGGTGAGTTTTCTTTGGTTTTAGGTTTTTGTGTTTCTTAGGTTGATTCAAGCACAAATTGATTAAGGTTTCAAGTCGTTTAAGTTAAAAATGTTTTACTATGTTGATTGGATTGATTTGATGTCTTAATTAATTAGATTAAATTTTAATTGAAGCTTCTTAGGGAGTGAGTAGGCTGGGCTCCCAAGGGGTGGTGCCCAGGTAGATTTGATAGGATGGGCACCCAGGGGTTGGCGCCTAGGTGACTATGGTTTTAGGTTTTTAGGTATTGCATTTTTTAAGTTCTTAGTTACTTTTAATCCGAATTAATTAGTGTCTCAACGTCTTTTGGATTAAAGGTTTTTACTGTATTAATTGGTGTAAGATAAGAGTCTTAATTAATTATATTTAATCCTTAATTAGGGTCTTTTAAAGGATGAACAAGCTAGGCTCCAAGGGGGAGGAGCCTATCCTAACAATTTTGGGTTCCCTAATTAATTTTAGTGATTTCTTAATCCGATTTTAGTCCAAATTAATTAAGATTCTTTGTCTTAGGGTTCTTAATGATTTGATGGTTCTTAAGTTAATTAATTATAATGTTTCAACTATTTTTTTAAATTAATTCTAGGGTTTATCCTACTTAGGCACGAGATTTGATAACCTAGACTATCTACTTTTTTGTTTTTGGGTTTTCTAGATGTCTTTTAATTTGTTTTTGGTTTCTCCTCTATTTTACTAGAGAGTAAGGAAAGAGAAGAAGTAATTTTATGTTTTATGATTTCATTTTGGTTTTTTTATGACTTTATGATTCAAATGATCATACGATATGACGTGTGATAGAAATGATAATTCGAAGTTCATTACACATCAAACAACCAAACATATCATTGTCATGCAATTTCTAAATGAACTTAATGCAGAAGATTGGAAATTTTGCACGAAGGTGGAAAATTCCACTAGATGTGGCGCTTATCATGCTCATCGAGGTTTTCAACGAATCGCAACGAATGCACAATGATCTCAAGATTTTTCAACACAATTTCCGATATTCAGCGATTGACGCGAATGTCCTAATGTGAACTACTAATGATACAACTAATATGTGGAGATCTAAAACCCAGACCTTGTCTGGAGAGGGTAGGCGCCAGTGCGTGGCGTCCAGCCTTTCTGTTGGGGGCTCTTTTCGATCTTCTTGATCTAAATGATGATGATGATGCTACTAATGTGAGATTTAATCTAGTTATGCAATCAGAACTACTAAATTAATGTGAATCTACTTTCATTAGTATGAACCTAAACATGTCCTAATATGATGAGATACGAATATCAGATTTATCACAACTAATGCGGATCTACGATGCACAAATGATCCTAAGCATGTTTCTAAGCATGAATGTAAATGAAATGCAATAAAAGAAGGGAGAGATATAGGAATACCGGTTAATGGCATGTTTCTCAAGTTCCTAGAGCGAAGCCTTTGCAAAGACCCATAGCTCCAGTTGAAGATATGGAAGCCTCCTCCTCTATTTCCTCTTCTTCTTCTCTAGATCTAAAGTTCTTTCTAATGGTAGCTACCTTTCTTGTTCTTGCTTATTGTCTATTTTTCTCTCTTTTAGAGTAGCTCCTCTTACAAATGGGGTTAAAAGGGATTGTATAGAGGTTTGGGGATGAGTTTAGGAATGCTAAGGCTTCATTATTTCTTGTTTCTAGAAGGTTTCACGCATCCCAAGGTGGCTTAAGTTGTTTTAGGGCAAATTAGGGTTTGAGATAGGATGGGCGCCCATGGGGAGGAGCCAGTCTGGGCGCCCACAGGGTGGCGCCTAGATGGTTCGGTTCACTTTAAGAACTTAATCCCATTTGGAGTCGGGATTTGATGGACAGATATTCAGCTGCAGGGGACCTACATAGGCACATAACTGGCTGGGTGCCATAAGCGTGGTGCCTAGACGGAACTGGACATGGTGGGTACCCCTAGGGTGGAGCCAAGGTGGCTTTCAACAAGCTGGGCGCCCATGGGGTGGATCCTAGATGGATTTCATCTCGTTGGAGTTGGGTCCCTATGTTGAGTGGTCCCCAACTACTTTTAGGCCATCTTAGTAAATTTGGAGGGTGGACGCCCATGAGGTGGTGCCTAGGTGGTCCCGGGCAGTGTAGGCGTCCAGCCTGGGGTGCCTATGTGGAATTCAGTAGGGTGGGCGCTCATCATGGGGTGCCTAGGTGGGTTCAATTCATTTTCGGAGCTTGGTCCCTACGTTGAGTGGTCTCGGTCTATTTTTAGGCCAAACTAGTGAATTTGGAGGGTGAGCACCCATCATGGGGTGTCTAGGTGGTCCTAGGTAGTGTGGGTGCTTAGCCTGGGCCGCCTATGTGGTTTTCAGTAAGCTAGGCGCCACATGGGTGGAGCATCGATGAATTTTCACCATTTTTCTAAGGCAAACTTAGAAAACTCATAACTTTTGATCTGCTTATCGGATTTGGACGTTCTATATATCGTTGGAAAGTTCTCGAGGTAAAGAATCCAAGGGTCTAAATGTCCTGATGATTGAGGGCTGGAAAGAAGGGGGACCTTTGGATCAATTGAGCCCGCTTCCTAACTTACGCTAATCGGGTGACATTTAGGCAAGCTAAGCTTAATCTTTGTAGGAATTGGCATAAGGATGTCTTAAGTAGTCCGGAATACATGTAATTAGTGTCATGATCCACTCTTTGTATAAGTAGTGAATTTGATTCGGATCTTGACACGGTTTGGCTTTCTTCTCACGAATTTCTAGAAGTCATCAAACTAAGTCTAAAATCATCAACAAGCATCTTCATCGTCATTAATTAATATGAATTATTCCATTAGTAATTCAATTATGGGTGAAATGTGGGACACCGCTATATATAACAGGTATTTAAGGCTATCATAGGGGCCAAATGAAGTGTTCACAAAAAATAGGTTGTTCTCTTATCTCCGGTCACGAAAGGATTAGACCCCATGGATTCTAACATCCGCCGACCCCGATAGTCCCAAAATGATCTGCGAAAAAGTTCAACCTTGCCTCTAGCAGTCAAGGAATTGGCCAGTTGACCCATTTGGTATTCTAGTTTTGCAAGGGTCTGAGTATGACCATTCACAAGCTGAGTAGTGGTTTGGTGAAATTGAGCAGTGCTATGGGACATAAGTTTCATGGCTTCTTCTAAAAAATATACCCTATGGGTTAGTGACTGGGGTTGAAGTTTCACTTTTGGAAACTTGGTGGCACATTGGCCTGAGATTGAATGGGATGAAATTGAGTTGATTGTGATGGGCCTCCCTGTCACGACCTCGGACCGGGTCCGAGGCCCTAATCCAGTGCCGCGACATTTCCCACAGGTTCCCGCGATGAATATTCCACGCATATATCGAATCATCTCACATCGCACATAAAAATCTATTTGTGGAAGCGCGTGGCAAGCACCCAAGTAACATCACACATAAGATAGAGTATAAAAGAACTCATGTCAAAGGGAGAAACATAACTAGCATATCCATTACTTAAGGTTTCAAGTTGTGCAAACACACAAAACATAAAATTAAGTCCTACATTCCCAAAAGATAGCCAAGAAAGGCTAATAACAAGTTCCCAAAAGTGTTTCGCATCTCAAGACCCAAACCGACGTCTATATGACATCGTTGGGCTGCCATTTCCGCCCAACAGGTTGCTCTACGGCTGCCTCCTTGTGCTCCTCCTCAAGGGCAATGAAACCTTGATCTAAGCATAAAAACAAAAGAGTCAGACATGACGGTCTGGCAAGCAAAAGAATGAAGTATAGTCATGTTATAATACAATAGTTTGAAAATTTGTAAAACAGTAGGTATGATAAAGAAAAGTTGAATAAAACAAAGTAAATCAATGACAATGGCATTTATAAGATCCCATGATAAATCAAGATGACCATTCTAAACAATACCTTGGCAAACACATGTAGCTATATTCTCCATCACACGAAGTGACGAGAGCACTCACGACATAAATTCTCCGTCACACAAGGTGAAGGGAGACATTATCATAAATTGTAGTAACCCAGTAAAACTGAGCACCACACACGAGTCCCACCACGGAACGGGCTAAACAAGCATGCAAGCACTTACATATTTTCCAAACTAATGTTGGACATGATTTAAGGACCCAAGGCGGCGGATCAAACCGGCAATGGTCGTCCAATCTAAGTGGAACCGACACAAAAATGCACATGCTTTCAAAACAATGTTACTACGCACTCTATCAAGTACACGCACGCTTGTTCACGAAATTTCATGAAATAGTAGTCCCGACACGATATGTATAAAAACACAATTCACACAATGATTCCCAAACAGGTTTTAAATCAAAACCTTGGAAACATTATGTCATGATCCGAGCCCGAGATTGGATTACTCAGGACTAATATCGGGTCGTGAAACCATCATACTTACTCCCATAAACCCCGAATTAACCGAAGTTAAGATGAGATCCACAAGGGATCTTATCATACGTACTTGCCAATGTACATTTTGCGAAAATATATACATGTATACATTGACAACTATTAAGAACTGAACAAGTACTTTACATAAAAGTAAAGTCAATATACATAACCATTATCTAAACAAGTCAACAACTGCACATTCAAATACAATGCAGGTAACATCTATCTACTATCCAAAAATGAATATACAAAAGTGAAAATCCAAGAGGGTCGATGTCAGACCACGACCCAGACCAACTCGATTAGTACTAATTAAGTGAGTGTTTAGTCTTAAGTGAGTCTTAGTACTAGCTGGGTTAGAATGTGATTAGACTTAGTCTGGATTATAGCTTTGGAAATTTTGAGGACGTTTAATATGAGTCAGACACGCTCAGGGACGCCCTGAGTACACGTGTAAGAATGGGTTTTCATTCTAGATCTTTTGTTTGATCATGATTTAATTCTCTTGAATGGTTTTATTATTTGTGACGACTCTCATTTTTAGCCTGCATGTATTTGAGGCCCAGAAACCCAAGTTTTGGCCCAAAAGGGGTAAATCTGTCTTTTCATACTAAATCTGGGCACAATTTTCGAAGTCGTGAAACCATGTTTCAATTATACTTTTCCGAAACTAGATTTTTCGACGATCGTTTTGTTCTTCTTCGTCGACTTCATCCGGGGTCCATAAGACCATGTTTTAATCGTTTCAAGTTCGATTGCTTTGGAACCCACTTCCAGACACTATATAAGCTCTCTTCTTCTTCTTTTCCCATTTCTAAATCCCTGCAATTGTTTTGACCCAGAGTGAAGAAGAGAAGAAGCTTTTCTCCTTGATCTTTTTCCCTTGAATCATCCATCCAGAGGGTTCCCATCTCCGATCCAACTCCGCCATTCTCTTCCTCTCTTCTCAAACTTCGTTTGGGACGTTTTTTTGGAGCCAATCCCTTGCACTATTCATCATCTTCAAGCTCTATACTTCTTGTTCAGCTAGCACAAGGTTAGGGCTCCTCTTCATTCTTTCATTTAATGTTCCTTTAGCTCATTTAGAGCTTGTTTTCCATGTTTTCAAACCCATTTCCGAAATGGGGGTTTGTGATGGCTAAAATGGTGATTTTTGTGTGCTCTATTTTGGGGGTTTTGTATAGATTTTTAGAGCTCACATCCTTGTTGTTTTTGTGGAGTTTTGGCTTGGCTTTGGATTTGAGGCAAGTAAACCCTATAGGATTCTTCATGTACATTGCATTATGGTTCTAATTCCTTCATTAAAACATGATTTCTATGTTTAGTTTCTTAATGCAAGCTATGTTAATATTCTTTCAAGTCATCTATTTTAGCTTCTTCACTTGTATTGTTATTAATGATTTTTCAAGTTCTTAAAATCTTGTTGATCTTGTAAGTTTTATGGTGTTTGCACATGGAAAGGTCTTGATGTTTCTCAATGGAGTGAATGGTTTATTTATGGATTGAATGTTGTTTTTGACCCTTGGTGAGCATGGTGGCTCAGGGGTGTTGTTGGGTTCAGGAGTGAGAAGAAGAAGGAAGAAAAATGCATGAGAAGGGGTGAAGAAAAGTGTAGTTTCTGCACTCAGTCGCGTTCAGGCAGAAGCCTGTTCGCTCGAGCGACCATAGGGTCCGTTCGAGTGAACATGCCTCTATTTGAGGGGTTTCAGACAGAAACCTGTCCGCTCGAGCGAACAAGTTTCTGTCTGGGGTCCGCTCGAGCGATGGTATGACCGCTCGAGCGAACCTAATACTCACAGCTTTGGATTTTCAATCTTTTTCTAAATTTCTTGGAAATTGAAAACTAGACTATGCTTTAGACATTTAATTGACGTTGTGTAAATTGGAATTCCAAAATGTACCTTACCTTCGGGGACATCAAGCTATGTAAATTCTGACATTTGGGTTTCAGCTTCACAAAGGTCAATGGACAGTCTTAGCCTATGCTTGATGGACTTCGTTTACGCTCTTGTTTGGATGCTTCATGCATTATCATGTTCTCGTTTGGATTTCAAGTTTAAGCTCGTTTTAAGACGTGTTTCAAGAATTAAAAAGGGAATAATTTCGTAAGTTTGTTAAGCATTTATATTATGCTATTTTGCTAGTCTTGTCAGGTTACGTTTGATAAATGATTTCCCTCTTGTTTTGTCGTGTTCTCGAACTCGTTCGTCATGTTTTGTTCATTCATGATATAAGTGAATACCACTGAGCTTGGACTGCCCTTTTAGGTTGATCCACTACCTGGGGTCCTTAAACATGTGGACTGTCTGCAGATTAGTCGTGTATTTTATTACGCATCGTGCGTGTCTTTCCGGTTCCGCAGCCGGCCTCCCCGTTTACCTAGTGTAGCGTGGGATCGTGTCTTGTGTGTCGTGTTTCATGCGTGCTTGCTCTTGTCATTTTACATGATAGAGAAAGGATGAGCTCAATATGGATTTATCTTTTCATGATATATTAAGTATTCATGCTAGTTTCGTAAACTTGAAATGTGTACTTTAATCTTGAACTGTTTTAGCACTATTTTTCGTATTCATGCCTGTATTGTTTATTTGCCAAACCGTCGTGTTTGATGCATTTTATTTTGGTGTCCAGGTGCAAGAGGTATTGCGTGTGACGAGGAGTGCCCGGAGGAGGCTTTTGAGCCACTCCCAGCACACGAGTGGCAACTCGACGACATCATCTAGACGCCGGGCGGGATCTTGACTTTCATTCATCTAGTTTTGGGTTATCTATTTGGATCTTTTCTTGTATTGGCCTTTGTTGGCCTCTCTGGGATATGTAACTTGAATTAATATATTTTTGTTAAATGGTGAAACTGTAATCATGATAGGAATGCTATGTTGACATTTCTCTTTCGATACCAAGTCTCGATATTATAATTTCTCTTACATTCTATTGTTTAAGATTGGTGTGATTCGTTTTGCTACATGCTTCCGCATACCTATTCGTGTGAGCTCGAACCGTGTCTTGGGATCCTCACCGCGGAAACCTGTGGGAAGACAGGCGGTGTATGTTCTATTAATGCAAATCACTGCGTCGCTGGCCCGGGTCTCGGTCCGGGGGTCACGACAGTCGATCAATCTCAAACCCTAAAGTATAAAAACAGTCCCAACACAGATCTGAATATGGAAGAAGATAAAGCAACAACCTAAGTTAATCAACCAATCAACCATACAGAAGGACACACGATTTTATACGTGGAAAAACCCTGAATAGGGAAAAAACCACGGAACCTCATTTCGGTCCGAAAAGATCAAGCACTAATCAAACGAAGGTTACGATAGAAACTCACTATCCTTTACAGTTGAACTCAACCTAAGGACCGTAATGAATCTTGCCGACAAACACGCCGTTCACCTTCTCCAGTACTTCGATCTCCACACCTTTAACAAGGCGGATCTACTTCGAACCTGAATGATGGATCTCTAGATGCATAAATCTTTCAGCACATTAAACTCACAAGAAGGCTCTCTGGAGGGAAGTATTCTCTCAGATGATGGTTTAGGGTTTGGACAAAGAGACTTGAAAACTTTTGAGAGTCTAAAGCATAATTTAAGGTTCTTGAAACATGTGGGAGAGAGTCAGTTTGAATAGGATAGGAATGGGAGAAGAAAGAGGAGATTTCCAAGAATATAGGTGAAATCCGCCGCCGTCCGATAGATCGGACTTACAGTCCGATCGATCAGTCTGTCATTTTAACTGAGAGCATTTCAAGTCCGATCGATCGGTCTGTCTTTTAACTGAGAGCGTTCAAGGGACGATCGATCGGTCTGAGGGTCCGATCAATCGGTCTGTCAACACACGATCTGCGATGAATCTTCAGATTTCTTCCATGCTGAGGCAGTCCAACTAAAAATATAAAATTACATGAATCCCCAAGTTTTGTTCATCCACATAAAGTAGCCAACACTCATAAACTAACAATCTCCCCCTTTGGCAATTCATGGACAAAGCATCTAATACATGAAATCTACCCATAAACTATCCCACCAAAAAAAAATCCTTCAAGAAAAAAACAAACAACAACCTTGCTTTGAGTCACTGGCCTTGATGATACCTGTAAATCCTGTCACAACCAATCTTGACAGAAGATCATGATAAAATAATATGAAAAATGTAAAGAACCATATAAACCACCACACCACTCTCCCCCTTTTTGGACATAAATTGGCAAGGATAAGAAAGAACTTATATTAGCCGAATGATGCATATATGAATACAAAAATGAAATGCATCAATAGAAGTCCATAAAGTAGACAAAGAAACTAGCAGGAGAAAAATAACTAGTAGCAGAAAAATTCAAAGGGAATACTGAAGAGCAGACATCAACAAGATAACAAGGCCAGGTTAGAAAATTAGAGGCCATGGACTACTGGGAAGGAGAGAATCGACGAAGGAGAGTATCAAGCTTTCCCTCAATTCTCTGACTGCCAATGGTTAATTGCTCCATCTGAGCAAACACCTCCTGAAATTGAGAATCCATGCGATTTTCGAGCAATTCAAGCTGAGTTGATTGATAAAAAAAATGGTTCTCGAAATCTTGAAAATAATCTGGAATTTGTGAATCATATTGAGGATCAAACTGAGGAGGAGTCTCTATTGGAGCTTCACCTTGATCTGGATCGTCTTCACCGCTGTCATCGATATGAGAAGTAGACAAACTGATGGTACGAAAAGTAATCTTTCCTCGCCCTTTAACATCGCTACCTTGTGGACTGATAGCAACCCCTATAAAAATAAGAATTTTGGTGAGAAGGGCCCCAAAGGGAAGAGAAGTAGTTGAAGCTCCTCTAAGGGCATCCAACATATGCCTATAGATAGTAAGAGGAATGTCAATAGGCTACCCGGTTCCAATCACATAGAGAAGGTACCCAGTCTCCACAATCACCTCAGATGTCCTCCCGTTTGGTTCAACATTGGAGCAGACAAAATGGTTAAGCATGCGGTAGGAGGGTGTGAGATATTTCTGTTTAAGAATCCCTCCACTCCATTCGCGAAGATGACCACCAGTTAGTGTAGTAACCATTGTAGCCAAATCAGTGTCATACACTGGATCCTCCATGTCATCAGAGTCTGGGTCAGGAGAGGGATATACTGCATCAAGACTCCAGGCAATTTGAAGAAATTGATTGAGGGAAGTGGGAGTGATCTCAATGGAAACCCCACGAACATAAGATTTGAAGGAGTCTGTCCCAATATCATAGATGTTGTTGTAGAATTCCGTCACCAATGACCCATAAGCAGTATTGTCAAATGTATATAAGGAGGTCCATTCTCTCAGAAGAAGCCAAGTGCTGAAGACTGTTGACACCAAGAAAGTCACTATGTCTCCTCAACATCAAGAAGCCTCGTGAAGCTGCATCCTGGTACAAAACAGGCAAAGCTACTTCAAGCATTAGATCTTGTCAGAATCAGACAAAAACTGCAAGATCCTTCAAGACAACCAAAAGAGGGGTACACCTGATGTTTCGGGCCATTCTGACATCGTTTGGCCTAACTTCACTTCTCCGACAGCTAAATAAGCGCTCCTGGCGGTGACATTATCGAAGACACCAAAACTTTGATCAAAGCCTACAGATGATTCCAAAATACCTCCAAAGCTCCATGCTAAATTTCAAGTCAAACCGACAACGTTTGACCCTCCATCAACGCTCGAGCAGCAAAATCAAGCCTCCCGGCGGCGGGAACCACCGAAACCATCACTCATCAAACAAAGCACATGAGTGGCTTCAACATACCTCCAAAAGGTTGTACGTCGAATTTCAGGTCATTCAGACAACGTTTGACCAGGTTTCGATACTCCGACAGAAAATCAAGCCTGCCCGCGGCGGAGCACCCCGAGACCATGACATCCAAATTGGAGCTAATTGGTCGTCTCAAAATTACTCCAATAGGCTCCTCGTCAAATTTCAAGTCAATCGGACATCATTTGGCACAAGGTCGCTGGCGACCCTGGGTGCATGGTCGCCGGTGACCCTGCAAATCCGGGTCGCCGGATTTCTCGCCAAATGGCCCGTTTTCCGATCCTTTTCGCGTTTCGAGTGTTCCTGCCTCTGTGATTTTCTGAAAATCCAATCTTTGATGCTTGAAAACCGCTGATCTTCACTGACATCTCGGATCCGCCGTCAAAAACATGAAATCATCATCGATCGCTCCAAGATCGCCAACCGGCTAACCAAGAAAGTACACTTTTTGTCCGACCGATCATGAAATCGACAAAACAGATGTCACCGGCCCACCAACATCAATCAATGTCTGAAATTGCATCGCAGTCCGACATCAAACAATGTGTGGATCCACCTGTGATGATCACAAGAAGAATTTCAAAAGACGTTGTGCGGCCCGCGACTCTTCACATGCCCTGGCAACCACTTAGTGTCGTTAATTGACCCATTTATGACAACTTAATGCTGTCATTAACTCATTATTTTGGACGGTCCAATCAGATTCAAGCATTTGGGAGTTACAAATCCAAGCAATCATGGCATTAAACCCATGAAACTCCCATCATCATGAAGATTAAAGGCGAATAAATGCCCACTATCCTTCATCGGCCAATCACAAGCCAAGAAAAAGGAGTTACAAAATCAAGAAATAAAACTTGTAACTCCTCTCATAAATACCATCAAATTCTCTCATCATGGCCATCAATGCCAATAAACGCCTCATGGCCACCAAAAGCCTATAAAAGGAGGTCCATTCTAAGAAGGCATAATGAAAAATCCCAAGTACGATCCCAAGCTCTGAAAATCCAGGAAATTCAAGAGAGAGACGAAGTCCTGCTGCTTCGCTCCCAGAAGCACTATAAGGTGATCAACGTCCCTTGGGGGGCCACCCCCCCAAGGTCCTCTCCTTCTACAACATGGCCTAAATGCAACTTTTCAGCCCGTTTACTCGGTTTTTTTTTATCGGATATAGGACCTTCTCTTGGTCTTTGTCCTTTAAAAAACTGAGGTTGGAGCCAAGCTGAAGAATCAAAGCATCAAGCGTTCTCATTTGAAGGACGATGGCAAAGTCCATACATGACTTGCGACCGTCGATCTCAACGTGTCCCCACAATCTCCTGAGAAGTTAGATTCCATTTCTTTCTTTTCTATTGTACTTTGTATTTTTTAAAGGGACAAAAAGAAATCACAATTCTTGTCTTTCATATTTGATGAGTTCTCTAAAATCGTCTTTCACGGCAAACCAACAAAAAAACGTCTCCTACGGCATTCCCAAAAACAAACTTGTCTCTTTCTTAATATTTATGCAATTTGAAAAGTTAGAAAGAAGGATTGATTTCCTTTCTACTTGTAAAGGTGGATCTCCGGATCATCACCATTCCAAATTCCAAGTAGAATAGTAAATCTTGCATACCAGTAGAAAAAGTTGATACCCGCGATTTCCCTCCTCTGTCGATACCCATGCAGCCCCCGGGTGCGGAAGGAGAGGACGGAAATTCGAGGGTCCATCAAGTTGGCACACCCGGTGGGACCCGTTCACTTAAGAACTTGATGCTTTGATCCCTTCGCTCCTTTCTAGTTGGTGGCCTATGTTGCATCTTGCATCTAAAAAAACATGAGATGGGATTCTAGTTATTCTTTCTCATTTCAAAAAAAAAAATTTGATTTCTTTTCTTGGATTCAATTTTGAGAAATTTTGATCCTCTCTTCTTCGAATTTGATAGCTCACAGAAATGTTTGCAACAATTGTTCTATCGGAGATTGGGCCATCTTTTCTCTTTGATGAGTCCGATAGGGGTTTTCAAAAAAAAAAAAACTTTATTTCAAATTCTTTCAAAAAAAATGATCTCTCTTTCTTAAGATTCAACTTTGAGAAATTTTGATCCTCTCTTCTTCGAATTTGATAGCTCACAGAAATGTTTGCAGCTATTGTTCGTATCGGAGATTGGGCCATCTTTTCTCTTTGATGAGTCCAATTGAGATTTAAAAAAAAAAAAAAAACATATAATTTCAAACTCAAAAAAAAAAAAATCAGTTTTCCCTCTTTTGAATTCAAATTCAAAGAAACTTTGGTTATTCCCTTTCGGATTTAACGCTTGCAAAAATGTTGAGTTGTGGTTCGGATTGGAACACTACTTGTTTTCTTTGATGAGTTCATTAGAAACCTTCCGAAAAAAAAAACACTAAGGTTGTACCAATTGCGCTCTTTGACTAAAGTGGATTTAAGAAAAGCCTTGTCCAGAGTGTGGAGACAGCTAGACTGTTCGAGGCAGGGTCCTTCAAACGGGTTCATTAAATAATCCTACCCTTACCTAGGGGCTGATCTATCTACTAAGGTTTCATAAGATCGAATTGGAAACCTATGTGTACCTTTCAATAAAAAAAAATTCTTCACTTTTTGATTTTAGAATTGAGAAATCTTGTTTCTTTCCCTTTTGGACTTAACGCTCGCAGAAATGTTGAGTTGTGGTTCGGATTGGAACACCATTTGCTTTCTTTGATGAATTCAATCTTAAACCTTCAAAAAAAAAAAAAAAAACTTACGTCACTTTTTAGTTCAGAATTGAGAAATCTTGACTCTTTCCCTTTTGAATTTAACACTCGCAGAAATGTTGAGTTGTGGTTCGGATTGGAACACCATTTGCTCTCCTTGATGAATTTAATCTTGACCTTTCAAAAAAATAAAACTTCCGTCACGTCTGGATTCACATCCGAGAAATTCTGGTTCTTTCCCTTTCGGATTTAGAGCTCGCAGAAATGTTTGAGCCCTTGTTCGGATTGGAATACCATTTGCTCTCCTTTATGAATCCAAATTTGACTTTTAAAAAAAAAAAAAATTTCCCATCTCGTGTCCTTTCCAAGGATGCTATTTGCAACATTTGTGCCTAACGGTGCTAGTACGCCCTTTCGGGTCTATTGTATTCGCAACCGACACATTTGTATCTCCAACCTTATATCATTTTACCTCGAGTGAGTTTTGCTTCTCGGTAATTTGAATTAAGGTCTATAATTGCTTCTAGCAGTCACTGGAATGCTCACCCTGAGCTTACCATACTTGCATTTTAGAACAACTGTACCTCTATGCCTTTTTGCCTTCTTCATTTTGCTTGGGCTGGGCCATGTCCCCTCAAGTGATTTAAAAAGACAAAACCATAGTTATTCTCCATTTATGATCACCATATTCTTGTGATTACTAATGGATTTAGTCTTGTTTCAGAAGTTTTCCAAAACTAACAATGGCAGCTTCATTGACCATCACTTTCGATGAGAACAAGTACCAACTTATGCTTCAAGATAAGCAAAACAAGCATAAGCGCCCTACCAGTTGCCGAAGCGTCATCTCCCTCGACAGCTCTCAAAACACCGGGTCAACCTTAACTCCCCGAACCATCGTCTTCGGGTCGCTGGGACCATTCCCACTCCCCGCCGAAGAAACCGTACCTGCCAAAAAGCAGAAAACCGCCACGCAACGTGTCACTACCATGGCACTAAGGGCGAACACCAAGAAGCCTGAAGCCTGTGGCGCTCCCACAAAGCCTCAACTCACAAGAAACCAGGTTTGCCCCAAAACCTAGTCCCCGAGATCCTCACCAAAACAAAGGAGGTCTCGAACATCTGCAAAGCCAGCATACCTGGCCCCTCTCAAGGAAAACCGGTTCTACCCTCTCTCTTACATGAAGGAGGAGAAACCTACCTTCCGCCCAAAGAAGAAACAAAATCAGCATGAGCCAGCTTGCTCCTACAAGCCCAAAAATAAATCCTGCATCGTTAGGCCTCCGCAAAAATATGCTGAAGCCTGCACTCCTACGAGTCGACCCTTCATCTCAACAGGGGCCGAGCTCGCAAAATTCAAGTCTTCACTGCCACAGGCAAAGGACCGCGTCCAGATTTCTGTCCTTGCCTAGCTTCAAAGAAGATAAGCTCAGTTACTGCGCACAAGGGACTACATCCTTCATCGCCAAAGCCCAGCCAGAGCTGACTGAAGCTCAAATTGCTCGTCGTATGCGTCGCCGTGCGACATATTGACAAAAGAGACTTGAGAAACAAAGAACCCAGGATTCTACTCTCCATGTCTCAAACAAATGGGTCGAAAATGAAAAACCCGACCAATTCGTTGCTGTCCATATGGTTGGCAAAACCAGAAAATGCCAAAAGTCAGCAACCAAAATCAATGTTAGGCATCTAGTGACTCGCAGCGTCTCTCGGATACGGGCACATCTGGAAGAATCCTCCACTCCTCTAAGGCAAGGACACCGGAGTAACCACTCTTCAAATTCTTCATCCAGAAGAATGAGCCCCAGCTCAGTCACCAGGACGATTTCTTCGTTCGAGTCCCGAGGGATGAACATCTTGGCTACAAGTTCTGAGTAGCCTCCACCGCATGATGACGTAACCACACGTATCCAGCAGTTGGAGCAAGGACAATAGAGAATTGAAGCTCTGATGGAAAACCTTCTTCTCACTTTACAGCGTCCACCACCTAACAACCAAGGCCCTTCGAATCATGAAGATGATGAGGCCAATGCAGAAAACAATGAGTCACGCGCCCTTACCAAAAAGGACGTGGACGATATCCTCGCAAAAGCAAAAGAAGAGGATACATTGAAGGAACATGGGATCAAGCCACCCTACCCTCTATGGATGGACTCGGTTCCATTCCCTGCAAAATTCAAACAACCTACTCTCCATACATATACGGGGAAAGGTTCAACCAGACAGCATATCATCCACTTTAAGATCCTAACAGGAGTTATTACGGATCAAGATGTCCTCAAGATTCGCCCCTTTGTAAGTACCCTACAAGGTACAGCCTTTGATTGGTACTCCACTCTGCCGGAGAACTCCATCCAGAACTGGGTTATGATGGAGACACGCTTCCTGACCCACTTCCAAGGTGAGGATCATCCTGTTACTATGGCTCAACTCTGCAGCCTAAAATAGGGAGAGAATGAGTCAACATAAGACTTCATTCACAAATGGAAAGCAATGGCGTACAAATGCTCAGATGTACTGCCACAAGCGTCGCTAGTTGACATCTGCCGTAACAATATGAGAGCAAGGATTCGCTCCATGATCATCGGCAACAAATCAAAGAACCTGGGAGAACTCCTCGAAGCTTCCACGGAAGTTGAAATGGTGATCAAAGACCTCAATAGTCAGAAATCATCAAAGAAAGAGCCGACTGCCATTACGACCTCAAAACCAAAGAAAAAGAAGGTTCTCAATGTGCAAACTAAGTCAGCTCCTCAGCAGCCAAAAAAAGCTGAAAACAAAGCTATGGGTAAAAGGCCTGAACTCTCCGATGCCTTCAAAGAACGTGTAGAAAAGAAATATCTGTTCGATGAAGATGTTGAAGAAATCTTTGAGGCTCTCCTAGCAAATGGCAAACTCACTTTGCCGGAACCCAAAAGACCGGGAGATGTTGGCAAAACCAATGATCCCCGATATTGTCCATACCACCAGATGATCTCACATCCTCTCAATCAATGCTTCGTTGTGAGAGAGAAGATCAATGAGATGTGGAAAAACGGAGTCATAACCATTGACAAAAACTACGGCTCCGCCTCTGTCAACATGGTGTCATGTGGGCAAACTTCAAAGTCACCGAAGAAGAAGATCACTACTTCATTCAAGGTGATAAAAATGGCTCAAGCATCCCAAGAGTTGGTTCCCTATCCAAGACCAGATGGACAACCCATATGGGTGCATCCCGATCTCCTAGAAGATGAAAATTGGGAGATCGTCAAAACAAAGCTGACCGCTCAGCGGCTAAGGCAAGCAAAGAGACAACTCCGTAAGCTCAAACAGCAGCAGAAGTCTCAACCGAAACAAGAAGTCCTTGAAAAGGCAGAAACCTCTTCCATTGCTTAACTAGGGGCGACGGAAGAATCCCTTCCCAAAACTTCAAAGGCGGTAAGAAAATTCACCCTTGATGATTTCATGCCACCTCAATACAAAAATGAAACTGCACAGGGGGCATCATACTCCTGCAATTCGGTAGTTGGATTCTCCATGGATGGATACGAGTCCAGTAATACTGCCAGCGATATTGATGAGTGGGAAGAATCCCTTGAAACAAGAGAATATCTCTCTGACGAGGAATGGATTCCCGAGTCTCATCTTATGCCAGTAATCTGGTATTACCCATTGCAGCCACAAGGATCCTGGTCCGATGATGAAGAAGACCAAGAGGCTGAAAATGCTGTTGACCTGGCACCAGCCAATGCTCCAGTGGAACCCAATGATGGTGAACCACAAGGAGCAGACGACGAAGAAAATCTGGCTCCTATGCCTAATCTTGAAGAATATGCAAGAATCTTGCAATATCTTGCCATAGAGCAGGAGCAGGATCGCATCAATGATCTTCGTCATGATCCAGAACCAGAAGTCCCTGAAAATCAATGGGAACTTTCTCCCTCAACTCCTGAAAATGGAGAAAACAGTTGGATCGATGGTCCTCTTACATCCGAGGATGAGTCTGATTCCCAACAATCTACACTGGGGGCATCTCCTGTCAGGATAACCTGGAATGCGATAGCTCGGGATGATAGTGCCTCTGAAGCTTCCGAAGACACGTACTCCCCAACCGGTAGTGTATCTTCCGGAGCTACATCTTCTTAGGTGACTTCCATTGAGATATCATCCTCTCAGCCCTCGAAGAAACTCTTGCCAATGAAATCTTCTTCAATGAAAACCCAGTCGATTGGTCCCAGATACCCGATCTCATAGACGATATCTGGACTAATAAAGAAAGGTTGCCGGATGCTGTTTAGGACTTGTTCCCCGAAATTGCTCCGTGCAACACAATCACTGAAGATGCCAATGCTGCTATAGAGTCATCTTCAGCAAATGACAAGGATCGACTCTTTGATCCTGAGAGTGATCTTCCAAAAGAAGACCCTTCTCTAGAAGCTCTTGAATTTGGTAGAGGTACCCATTCTAGCCGGGATTACCACAAAAAATACAATCAACCTTCTTCTTCTTATGTAAATCCTTCGGGAAAGCAAGTTGTACGCGCCCCAAGTAGCAATAATAATGAAAATACAGGCCCGAAGGAGGCTTTCAAGTACGACTTGATACTTCAAACACATACCTGCACGTCTGCACATCCTTGACCTATTACGAATGTCTCCACAAACTCGTGATAGTCTCATTTTAGAATTACAAAGGCTGAATGCGGATGTCGACAAGCATGCCCCACAAGTCCTACAAATTGAAATGGACTATAAGGTCAAAAAATCAAATACTCCCTAAAAGGTAGAAAAGAAGAAAACTGAGGGATCAAGCAATGAATGGCTCTTGGTACAAAAAGCAGCAAGTGCAACAATTGCCTTCAACAAGGATGACCTCCTGCTTTGCGAGAAAAAGCACAACCGACCCTTGTACTTCACGGGATATGTCAAAGAAATGCCAGTACACAGAGTTCAAATCGATCCGGGTTCTGCACTCAACCTCATTTCTTCTTCGGCACTCGAAGAGCTAGGCATCCCACCTAGCAAGCTGAGTCACACGTCCGTATCCATCTTCGGATATGACGGGAGTGCTCAAAGGCCTATCGGCAAAATCAGGTTCAAATTGTAAATCGGTGATCTTATTTTCAAAGTCACCGTGTATGCAATAAGGACCCCTTCATGCTACAATATCCTCCTTGGACGCCCCTGGATACATGAGAATGGTGTCATCCCTTCAACTCTACATCAGTGCATTAAGTTTGTTGGCAACGATGGCTTGATACATCGAGTGTTTGTAGACAAAAAGCCCTTCAAAGGCAAGGATGTCCATTTTGCAGATGCTCAAATGTATAAAGATGGAAAAGAAGAACAGGAGGAAGAAACAATTCATTTTGCCGGCAATCTCCAGAAAGATAAAGGCAAGGCTCCTCAGCAATCATCAGAGGTAAACAAACCCTCTACCAAACTCGAAGTAAGCAGTCAAGCTCCCTTCGTTGTCTCTTTCAAATCTCCAAAGCCTTTGGTAATCATCACCAAAGTAAAGAAAACAAAACAAAAGGCTGGGGGCAACTTCACTGTCTCCTTTGTATCTATTATGCATGACACATACTCGGAGTCAGAGCCAGAAGATGACACAGCATCAAGCCAAGCTGATACTCAGCAATATCAGCCCGCTCTCACTCCATTGGAGACACTTGCTGACATAGAAGATCCTACGTCTGCTTCCTTTGTTATTTCGGCAACTTAGCCAGAAGAAAAAGCAATCTTCTTCCATAGATTGGGAGCATCTCCACTAAATTCTATGCTTGAACCTTTCCAAAATGAAGGTATGCCTCAGCTATCTCTGTATAGTCCGATGGCACAAGCTATCATGAAGAAAATGGGCTACGATGCTCAAAATCCAACTGGCTTGGGAGGTGGCCGTGGTATTCTTACACCATTGGAACCCACCCTGACCAAAAGTCAACCAAAAGATTGGAAAATTCACCTTCATAAAGGCAAGTCTTCATATGGGTTGGGGTATGATCCTACCATTCCTATGAGATAATTGACACCATGGTTGCAAAGTCGCTTGACCGACCAAGCCTCAACATCTCATGAAAACATTGATCTCCCTGGAAATCTCTGAGGAGCCACTCGTCAAGGATCCAGAAAGCTCCTCCAATTGGTATAATTTCTCTGATGATAAAGAGGAATTGCCCGATGACACAGACGCGCGGTTTTCTGACCCAGAAGAACCATCGTCTCCAAAAGAAGTACCTTACTTCAACCCAGTTCCAGCAAATGATTGGGACCATCTCATTGCAAGCCTTGAGAAGGATACTGATCAAGAAGGTCCATGGACAGAAACAGAGCCTCAGTCTGAAAATGGCTCTGGCACTCCAGAAGGTCTTGTTGAGTTGGAAGCCTCAGAAAATATTGTGGAGGAACCACCTTCAAACCTTCCGACAGAAGATCATGTTCAAAGATAGACATGGGAACACCTGATAACCCACGTCTTGTATTCATAAGCAAGAATATAAAGGATGATGAGTTACCAGAGTATATATCTTTTCTTTGTGAGTTCGTTGATTGCTTTGCATGGTCTTATGTTGAAATGCCTGGCTTAGATCCCAAAGTAGCAGTCCACAAGCTCAACTTGCAAAAAGAAATCAAGCCTGTCAAACAAGGCCAAAGAAGATTCCGCCCTGACGTGATGGACAAAATTGAACAAGAAGTTCAGAAACTTAAAAACGTTGGCTTCATCCGCGAGGAACAACATCCTGAATGGTTGGCCAATATCGTCCCAGTAACAAAGAAAAATGGGCAGATAAGGGTCTGTATTGATTAGAGAGACCTGAATAATGCATGTCGTAAAGATGAATTCCCACTCCCCATACCAGAGGTGATGATTGACAACACCTATGGGTTCGAGCGAATGACATTCATGGATGGATTCTTTGGTTACAATCAGATAAAGATGCATCCTAAAGATGAAAGGCATACGTCATTTCAGACACCATTCGGCGTGTACTGCTACACTGTCATGCCATTTGGTCTGAAAAATGCAGGTGCAACATATCAGACGGCTATGATGAAAATATTCCAAGAATGCTATGTTGACGACCTCACCATCAAAAGCAGAAAAAAAGAAGACCATCTCGACGATCTTCGAGAAGTCTTCCTCCGACTTCGCAAACACAAATTGCGGATGAATCCACTAAAATGCTTCTTTGGTGTCTCATCGGGTAAGTTCCTCGGATTCATAGTATGGAAAGCTGGAATAGAACTTGACCCCACCAAAGTCAAGGCTATCCTGGAAATGCCATCTCCAAGAACCCTAAGAGAATTAAAAGGGTTTCAAGGAAGGTTGGCCTACATCCGATGGTTCATCTCTAATTTATCAGGGAAGTGCCGTCCATTCTCTCGCTTGATGAAGAAAGGCGTGGACTTTGTCTGGGATGCCGAATGTGAAGATGCATTTAAAGACATCAAAGCATACCTCACCAAACCTCCAATGTTGGTTGCCCCCACGACTAGAAAATCATTCATCTTGTACACAAGAGCTCTCGACCATTCTTTGGGTGGTCTGCTCGCACAAGAAAACGACAACGGAAAAGAAGCTGCTCTATATTACCTTAGCCGCATGTTGGTGGGTGCAGAGCATCGTTACTTCCCAGTCGAAAAAGAATGCCTTGCAGTGATGTTTGCCGTACAAAAGCTATGTCACTACCTGTTGTCCAATACAGTCTACCTGATTTCGAGGATCAACCTTCTAAAGGTCCTTGTCACAAAAGCAGGTTCTCTCAATGCCTGACTGGCAAAATGGTCCATCCTTCTATCACAATTTGATATTAGGTATGTACCACAAAAAGTAATCAAAGGCCAAGCTCTAGCAGACTTCCTCGCAGAGCATCCATTGCCTAAAGATTCTCCACTTAGGGATGATCTCCCAGACGAATTTGTCTACAACGTGAAAACTTTCTTATCAAATGCTTTCTGGGACATGTACTTTGACGGTGCAACCAGGACAAATGAAAAAGGAAAGCAAATATCGGGAATTGGCATCCTCTTTGTCAGGCCCGACAAATACATGATTCCACACGCTTTCTCGCTACTGGAACCATGTTCAAACAATGCAGCTGAGTACCAAGCCCTGATTGTAGGATTGGAACTCGCCCTCGAATCCGGCATCACCATGTTGGAAGCTTTTGGAGACTCTTAACTGATCGTCAACCAGATGAATCAGACATTTGAAGTCAGGAAGCCTGATCTGCTACCTTACTACAATAAGGCGCAGTCGCTTCGACAAAAATTCAACATCTGTCACATCACCCACATCCTCAGAGGTGAAAACATCCGTGCAGATGCCCTGGCTGGACAAGCCGCATCCATGGCAATCCAAGAAGGGGAAAACATGCAAGTCACAGTGTATCAAAAAAGGATTCTCCCTCCTCACCAAGCAGTTGCTGAATGCCACAAAGTGGTTGGAAGTCGGATGTCCATCTTTAAGCCTCCGATTGGCGACTAGAGAGATCCATTCATTGATTACAACATATTTGGAATCCTACCTAAAGATCCAAAAGAGCGGGTAAGCATCCAAAGACGAGCCCCGAACTTTCATCAGGATATACATTCAAAAGTACTTTACAGAAAATCCTTCAACGAAGTACTTCTACGCTGCTTGTCACAACAAGAGGCGGAAGAAACTCTCAAAGAAGTACATTCTGGTCTTTGTGGAGCCCATCAGGCTGGTCCTAAGCTCTACAACCAGATAAAAAGGCTAGGTTATTATTGGCCTACCATGGTAGCTGATGCAATGCAATTTGCCAAGCGCTGCCAAAAATGCCAAATTCATGGAGATTATGTCCACATGCCTCCAGAATGGCTACATCCAACAGCAATCTCATGGCCTTTCGAAGCCTAGGGTATGGACATCATAGGTTCTATCTCTCCCCCATCAAGCAAAGGTCATCGCTTCATGTTCGCCACTACGGATTATTTCTCCAAGTGGTCAGAAGCATTTGCGCTCAGCGAAGTGAAGACCTCATCAGTCCGTCAGTTCTTGCGGACCAACATTATTTATCGCTTCGGCATTCCTAAAAGATTCGTCCATGATAACGGACCACAATTCCGGGATCACAGATTCTACAAGTTCTGCGACAAGTACAAAATCCAAAGTTGTCCTTCGACTCCATATAATCCAGCAGGAACGGACTAGCAAAAGCCTTCAACAAGACACTCTGCAAAATTCTCAAGAAAATGGTCTCTAGTCACAAAAGAGATTGGGGCGACAAACTACCAGAAGCTTTGTAGGCCTATCGAACCACCGTTCGAGATCCAACCCATAGCACACCATTCTCTTTGGTCTATGGATGCGAAGTTGTTGTTCCTTTTAAAGTACAAATTCCTTCCTTAAGGGTATCTCTGCAAAATGACATGACGTAAGAAAGCAATGTCAAATTGAGACTCCAAGAGCTGGATAATTTCATGAAAGACGACTCAAAGCTCTACAAAGCATTGAGTTGTACCAAGCACGCATGGCAGGATCTTTCGACAAAAAGGTCAGTCAACGCGCCTACAAAAAGGGTGACTTGGTTCTTGCAGTAAAAAGACCCATAGTCTTTGCCCACAATTCCAAAGGCAAATTTGAACCAAAATGGGAGGGACCCTTTGTCATTGACAAAGTCTTCTCCAACGGTGCATATGCTCTTTTAAACATGGAAGGAGACAGATGTATGCTGCCCATCAACGGCAAGTTCTTGAAGCGGTACTACCCTTGAAGACTTCCTCAAACGGGTCAGAGCGATATCTACATGGCCAAAGCCTATTTCCAAGTACTTTCTTGTCAAACCCACCCCCTTTTGAAATTTTCATCTTGAAATTTCCAGAAAAAAAAACTCTCAAAACAATGCTTACTTTCATCGTGTCATTGTTCAAAAAAAAAAAAAAAATCAAAATCCAAAAATCCAAGTTTAGGAGCCCCTTCCCAGACTTAACCAAAATTTTCGATCCTTGAACCCAAAATTCATGGTTTGAAACAAAAACCAGGACTCAGGAATTTCCACCCTAGTCCGCCTCGGCTTTTACAACCAAAATGGTTTTAAGTCAAAATTTATGACCCTCGTGTCTTTAAACAAAAAATGTTTTTTAGAAATTGCGGGGAAGCGACATTCAGTCGATACTCGCAAAACCCAAAATCCGGAAGGATGCGAACCCCATTCGATACTTCCAAAGCACCCAAAAAACCGGAAGGATGGGAACCCCATTCGATACTTCCAAAAAACCCAAAAACCGGAAGGATGCGAACCCCATTCGATACTTCCAAAACCCAAAAACCGGAAGGATGCAAACCCTATTCGATACTTCCAAAATCACCCAAAAATCGCAAGGAAGCGAACCCTATTCGATACTTGCAAAACCTCAAAATCATGGAGACGCAATATTCCAATTGATATCCACAACCCAAATTTCAAATAGTTCGAAAAAACCTCAAATTTCAAAAATCGCGGGGAAACGACACCAAGTCAGTACCCGCAAAACCAAAAGTTTTGGGAAAAGCAGGGAAGCGACGCTTAGTCGATACTTGCACCCTAATCCGCGAGGAAGCGACATTCCATCGATACTCGTAAATCGAGCCCGCGAGGAAGCGACATTCCATCGATACTCTCAAATCGAATGAGCAAGGAAGCGACATTCCATCGATACTTGCAAGACCATTCAGCGGGGAGGCAACATTTAGTCGATACCTGCATTTTGATAACCAAAATTCGGCTATAAAAATCAAAATCGGCTATAAACGGCAAATCCGGCTATAAAATGCCAAAATCGGCTTTCATGCCAATAAAATAAAACTTGGTTTTCAAAAATCTGGCTCCCATGCCAAAACAAAACAAACACCAACAAAACAAAACTCGGCTTCTATGCCATTAAAAAAATCAACTTTCATGCCATGTTAAAATTTCGGCTCTTATGCCAATTCAAAATTTCAGGTTTTCATGCCATCACAAAATTTGTCACGCCATTCAAAAACTTTGGCTCTCATGCCACAAACCAAAAACTTTGGCTCTCATGCCACAAACAAAAAAAACTTCGGCTTTCACGCCAATCCAAAAATTAGGCTTTCATGCCATCTCAAAACTCGGCTTTCACAGCAATTCAAAAATTAGGCTTTCATGCCATCTCAAAACTCGGCTTTCATGCCAATCTAAAAATTAGGCTTTCATGCCATCTCAAAACTCGGCTTTCACGCCAATTCAAAAATTAGGCTTTCATGCCATCTCAATACTCGGCTTTCACGCCAATCAAAAAACTAGGCTTTCATGCCATCTCAAAATTCGGCTTTCATGCCACCACAAATTTTGGCTCTCATGCCACAAACAAATTTGGCTTCCATACCACAAAATAAAATTTGGCTTCTGTGACATTCCAAAATTCGGCTCTCATGTCATCTCAAAAATTCTGGCTCTAATGCCATCTCAAAATTTTTGGCTCCCATGCTGCAAAAAAAAACTTTGGCTCTTACGCCACAAAATTAGGCTTCCATGCCATCTAAAATTCGGTTTTCAAGCTACAAAAAATTGGCTTTCATGCCCAAAACAACCCTTTGACAAAAGATTTTCACAAAATGACAACCTTTTGATCAAATTCTTGAACAAACATTCCCATCAGCTTTTACTCAAATTTGTTTTCATCAAAAAATGATTTAAGTGAAAAGAAGGGGATACAAAAATATAGTACCAAAATTGTTCATACATGGAGGTACCAAAAAAAAAGAAGAAAAAGAGTTTGTTACAACTCAGGAGCTCAATCTAGCATGGTCTTCAACCAAAGGTTCAACTCCTCAAGCAGACCCTTGGCCTTAACTTCCAAAGCTTTCAGGCCACGATTCTTCAAAATGTTCCCATAAAATGCGGCCGAACGCCGCGACCCATCTGCAGCACGAGGACGTTCTTTCCAGAGGACCTGTCACTACTCATACTCCTGAGTCTTCCTCCGAAAATTACCTTCAGCTTCCTCAACTTAACGAATGAGAGTCCTCTCCTTGTCACGAGCCTCCACAATGGTGGCCCATTTGGCAGCAGTTTCTTCCTCCAAAAGCTCATGACGCTGCCTAGCCTCAACAACCTCCCTATCAAGGCGGTCCAAGTCTTGCTTCAGCCCCATGATGGATAACTCGGTAACGTTCTTCTCTCGAACAAACTGCTTCTGAGTCTTCGTGATCTCAGTCAGTTCGGCTTTGACTTTACTGGAAGGCTTCATAAACATTTCATCAAAGAAGTCACCATCTGGGAAACTGTTGGTCTCAGTCCACTTGTTCCCCAAAGCAATGACTTCATCAACAAAATCTTTGGCGCTTGCAATGTCCAGACCGACTTCTTCGCTATCAGCAAGAATGTCCTGTACATGCTTGATCATGCTAAAGCCAGCTTCCAAGTGACCCAAAGAGAGAGTCTCAACCCATGAGCTTAAAACAGTCTTTAACACCTTCTTTGCATACTGAAGGTGCGACACAGATGAGGATTTGCCATGCTCTAGCACTCGACTGCCCATGTCATGCTCCATTGGAAGAGTAATCAATAAACTCTTTCCAATCGAAGAAGCTGACTCATTGAAGGAAGAACAATCCCCTACTCCTGGATCAGCCACAGGTATCCCCTGTTCTGGCTCTAAGGAAGACGGAGGAACTTCTCCTGCTGCTCCACAATCTGCCAAGGAAAAGACAAAAAGGTATGAATATAATCTTGTAAAAAAAATCAATATCAAGATTAGTATTGCAAAATACCTGCTTCAAAAACCGGCGGAATACTCTCTGCCACTCTGAGCTCATCCGAAGCATTGTCAAAGGTTGCGTCCATGGATGACTCGAAATCGTCAGAACCCTCTGGTAAGTCGGCTAACAAGAAAACAAAAGCTACATGTTGGCAAATGACAGCACAAACAAAAAGAAGAAAAAAAGCCAAAAGCAATCATACCAGGTAATGGTTCTGGAACTGTCAGACCCCGACCCGAGTGACCACGATTAGTGTTAATTAAGTCGCGTGTTAATGCTAAGCTTGATTAGTGATTTTTGACTAAGCTTGGACTAGAATAGTTCTTTATGGTTTTGGGGAGAGTTTTAGTACTTTGTGTTTAGTGGGACCCTTTGGGGGTTCCTTTTTAGATAGTTTTGCGTGTACTTGAGGGGATTCTTAAGGTTTCTATAATTCTTTTCTTGATTCCATTTTACTCATCTCGCTAATCCCTACAACTTTCATGTTGAGCCCGTAACCTTCCGGAACCCCGAAACCCGATTTTCTTGCATTGAAGGCAAAATAGTCATTTTACATGAAATCTGTAACCAAAACTTAATATCCCCAAAATACGTGAAACATATAGTTTTTGGAAACCAGATATTTTGGTGATCATTTCTTCCTTCTTCGTCGATTTCATTCGAGATCCCGAAAGTGGTGATTTCAGCATCCAAAGACTTCCTAGTGGTGAAGCCCACACCCATTATCTTTAAATAGAGAACCTTCCCCCTCCATTCTCTCTTTTTCCAGCACAAGAGCCAAACCTAGGGTTTTTCCCTCTTCTTCTTCTTCTCCTTGCTTCTCCATTACCAAATCACCACCCAACCTTGCATCTTTTGAGAAATGGAAGTCATCACCTTTTTCCTCTCTTCTAGAGCTCTCCATTGATACAACTTTTGAAGGGAGACCTCCATTCTAAGATCTTCTTTGAGCTAGTCTTTCCCATTTGAAGAGTTTCCTAGTAAGTTTTTCTCCTAATCTCTTGATATTGTGTTCTCCTAGTTATAGAGGAGCTCCATCTTCATTATTGTGAGTTTCTTCTTCCTTATTCCTTGTTTGACCCATTTTAGGGTTTTGTTTTAGGGGTTTTTCTTGTAGCTTGGACCTTTAGCTTGGAGAGCTTGTTTAGAGCTTGGATTTCTTGTTAGAGACTCTAAGGCAAGTGGATGAATGGATATTTTGAGCTTTGTATGGTTTTATGAAAATGTGGATGATCTTGCTATTTCATTTTTATATGCTCTTGCCTTGCATTAATTTTGAAATAAATGCAAATATGAGACTTGTTAGTTTGCCAAACTTTTGGAAAAGAACATCATTTATAGCTATTCATTTATTGCTTATGCCTAGCTCAATGAATGCTTGTGATTGTTGGACTTGTCTCTTCTTTCTCTTGGTGGTTGAATGTGTTGTAAAAGAGGAGATTGGGTTGATTGATGATGGAAGTTGTCAGTGTATCTAATGGGGTTGATAGAGATCCTGAACTCCTCAATTTGATGAAGAAATGGGGCTCAAAGAGGAGTTGTAAGAAGAGAAGAAGGGCAGAGCAGGGCTGTCCCGGAACTGGTTCTGGATAGTTCGCTCGAGCGAACTGATACTTCGCTTGAGCGAACTGCCCAGATCAGGCTCGTCCCATTCCAAAGAGATGTTCGCTCGAGCGAACCTTGGTTCGCTCGAGCAAACTCTCGCAGCAGCCCATCCAGAGAGTTGCTAGCTCGAGCGAACTGGTAGTTCGTGATGGACCCGAAAAAAGGGGAGAATCTTCCGTCCTCTCCCTCCGCACCCCGGGGGCTGACCTGGGTCTCGGCGGAGGAGGGAAGATCTCGGGCATCAACATTTTTGTACGGGTATGCAAGATTTACTTTCTACTTGGAATTTGGAATAGTGATAATCCGGAGATTCACCTTCACAAGTGGAAAGGAAATCAATCCTTTTTTCTAACTTTTCAAATTGCATAAATATTAAGAAAAGAGACAAATTTTTAGAATGCCGTAAGAGGCGTTTTTGTTTGTTTGCTGTGAAAGGCGATTTTGCCGTGAAAGGCGATTTTACAAAACTCATCAAATGTGAAAGACAAGAATTGTGATTTCTTTTTGTCTCTTTAGGAAATACAAACTACAATAGAAAAAGAAGAAAAGGGATCTAACTTCTCAGGAGATTGTGGGGACACGTTGAGATCGACGGTCGCAAGTCATGTATGGGCTTCGCCATCGTCCTTCAAATGAGAACATGTGATGCTTTGATTCTTTGGCTTGGCTCCTAACCTCAGTTTTTTAAAGGACAAGGACCAAGAGAAGGTCCTATATCCAATGAAAAACCGAGTAAACGGGCTGAAAAGCCGCGTTTAGGCCATGTTGGAGAAGGAGGTGACCTTGGGGGGGTGGCCCCCCAAGGGACATTGATCACCTTGTGGTGCTTCCGGGAGCAAAGTAGCAGGACTTCGTCTCTCTCTTGGATTTTCTGAATTTTCAGATCTTGCACTTGGGATCTCTTTTTTTTTCATTCTTTCTTTCTTGGAATGGACCTCCTTTTATAGGCTTTTGGTAGCCATGAGGTGTTTATTGGCATTGATGGCCATGATGAAAGAATTAATGAGGAGTTACAAATCGATTTTGTAACTCCTTTTTCAAGGCTTGTGATTGGCCGATGAAGGTAGTGGGCATTCAATCACCTTTATGCTTCATGATGATGGGAGTTTCATGGGTTTAATGCCATGATTGCTTGGATTTGTAACTCCCAAATGCTTGATTCTGATTGGGCCGTCCAAAATAATGAGTTAATGACTGCTTTAATGGGTCAATTAACGTCATTAAGTGGTTGCCAAGGCATGTGAAGAGTCGCGGGCCGCGCTGCGCCTTTTGAGATTCTTCTTGCGATCATCACGGGTGGATCCACGCATTATTTGATGTCGGATTGCGATGCAATTTTAGACATTGATTGATGTTGGCGGGCCGGTGACATCTGTCTTGTCGATTTCACGATCGGTCGGACAGAAAGTGCACTTTCTTGGTCAGCCGGTTGGCGATCTTGAGGCGATCGGTGATGATTTCATGCTTTTGACGGCGGATCCGAGATGTCGACGAAGATCAGTGGTTTCGGAGCACCAAACATTGGATTTTCAGAAAATCACAGAGGCCAGAATACCCGAAACGCGAAAAGAATCGGAAAACGGACGATTCGGAGCAAAATCCGGCGACCCGGATTTCCAGGGTCGCCGGCGACCATGGGGCTTCGGCCCGTTTGGTCGCCGAGCGTCGTTTTCGGCCATTCTTTCGTCTTTTTCGTCCCTTTTTTCTTCTGTATTTTTCTTGACATTTTTCCTCAATTATTGACTTGATTTTCTTGAAGAAATCTTGACGAAAACCCTCGCGAAATCGGAGCACAAAGTTTCCTATTTTTCGGGAAAGCCGAAGACTTTGTAGCCGATTTTCCGTCAAGCGTGGAAACTAGGTCAAACGATGTCGGAATGACCTGAAAATTGAGGTGAAGCTTCTTGAGCAGTGGATAGGACCAACCATGGGCTTTTATTTGAGTTTTGAAGCCGTTTGGGGTCCCATCGATGCTTCACTTGATTTTGCTGTAGGGAAAATGCCGAGCTTTGATATGTGATCAAACGATGTCCGATTGACCTGAAATTTGACGGGGAGCCTATTGGAGTCATTTTGAGACGTTCCATGGGCTCCGTTTTGGATGTCATGGTCCTGGGTTGCTCCGCTGCCGGTAGGCTTGATTTTCTCTCGGAGCATCGAAACCTGGTCAAACGTTGTCGGAATGACCTGAAATTTGACGTGCAGCCTTTTGGAAGCATGTTGAAGCCACTCATGTATTTTCTTTGATGATTAATGGCTTTGGTGGTTGCCACCACCGGGAGGCTTGATTTTGCTGCTCGAGCATTGATGGAGGGTCAAACGTTGTCGGTTTGACTTGAAATTTGGCATGGAGCCCTTTGGAGATATTCTGGAGTCATCCGTAGGCTTTGATCAAAGTTTTGGTGTCTTTGATGATGTTGCTGCCGGGAGCGCTTGTTTAGCTGTCGGAGCGGTGAAGTTGGGCCAAACAATGTCGGAATGATCCGAAACCTCAGGTGTACCCCTCTTTTAGCTGTCTTGAAGGATCTCTCAGTTTCTGTCTGATTCTGACAAAACCTGATGCTTGAAGTAGCCTTGCCTATTTTTAGCAGGATGCAGCTTCAGGAGGCTTCTTGATGTTGAGGAGACATATTGACTTTTTTGGTGTCAACAAATGCCCCCTCGAGGTACAGCGACGAGTAGCTTTTTGGAGTCGACGTGCCTCGAAGAGAAACTTGGAGGAGAGATTCCAACTTGACCAAGAGTCTTGAGCATTTTTTTTTTGAATAGCCTTCTGAGTTTCCGGGGGAATTTTATGGTAGTGAGAGGGATCACGTACCATCTCAAGGCAAAGTTTTGAAAATGACATGGGGTATTTGGATTTTGGTTTTTGACCTTGTGACCTAACAAGTTGTATGTGGCAGGTTAGGGGGTCGGGGTTTGATTTTGATTTTGACCTTGTGACCCAATAAGCTGTATGTGGCAGGTTGGGGGGTCAGATTTGGTTTGTAGGTTTTGGATTTTGATTTTGGTTTTGGTCTTGTGACCTAACAAGCTGTATGTGGCGAGCTAGGGGACCGGAATTTGGTTTTGTGAAATGTCAATTTCAAGATTTTGGCTCAATTTGGTTCATGAGGTTGGATGGTTTGGTTTTTGGAAACTCAAGAGACTTTTTTTTTCTTTTTTTTGAATGGTCCCATGAACTCAAAAGAGGCATGGGACTTTTTTTGCTCTTTTCTTCTCTTTTTTTTTTTGCTCTTGGTAAGAGGAATATTTTGACTAAAAGCCACTTTTAGTGCCTAGGTGGTCAAACCTGGCTCATACGGGCTAACCCATGGGACCTTAGGCTTTGGAGATGGCCTAGATCTCATATGGTGTCATATTTGTAAAGAATATCCAAAAATATCTCTTTTGTGTAGAGAATATCTAAAAATATCTTTACTTGGAGAGAATTTCTCAAGTTTTCTTTTTGTGGAAAGATTCTCTCAAAATATCTTTCTCTTTGGGAAAGTAGCTAAATTTTAGCACTTACCTCCTTTCTTTTCTCCTTGTTTCCTCTTTTGGCTTGCTCTCTTCTATAAAAGCAAGAGGGTTGGTGCTTTTGCTCTATTACTTTCTTTTTGCAAGAAATCTTCAAGAGTGCTCCCCAAGGCAAGAAGTGCTTTCTCTTCTTCAAGGATCTCCAAGCTTTTCTTCTTCTTCTCCATCAATGGCTTCAAGTAAGTTTTCTTCCTCATCAAGAATCTCCATTGTAGAAGTAGCTTCTTCATTTTTTTCTTCTTTTTCTTTTCTTCTTCTCTTTTTTCTATTCTTTTCTTTCCTCCCTTTTTTTTTCATGCACGTTTTTCTCTCTCTGTTTTTTTTTTTTTTCGTGCTTCTCTTTTTTTCTTTCTTTCTTCTTTTTTTTTCTTTTTTTCTTTTCACGGTTTTCTCTTCTTTTTTTTTTTTAAAAACCGTGTACTCTCTCTCTCTCTTTTTTTTGTTTCTTTTTTCTTTTCCACGCTGATTTCTTTTTTTTTTCAGCGTGTTTCGTTTCTTCTTTTTTTTTGCTTCTTTTTTTTTTTTTTTTCTCTGGCTGTACGGACAGGTCCGTACGGACCTGACCGTACTGCCACGTGGCAGTGGGCCACGGCCTGTGGGCCAAATTTTTTTTTTTTTTTGCTGAGATTTTTTTCTCTCTTTCTTTTTCTTTTTCCTTGTTTGCTCACTATGATAATGAGGCTATACAATTTCAATATGTATGCATTTTTTTTTTGTTTGATGCATCAAGATAGAAGGCTAGAGTCTCTAGGTCAAGCCAACATGATTTTTGACTTGGACAAAGTTTGATTGGTTTTGACCAAATTGGGTTGGAATTGGTCAAACTTTGGTCAAGGTTTTCCTAGCATCTAACGCATGATGATATATTTGTGATGCATGAGTTTTGGTAAATAGACTTGGAAGTATGATGATGCATACCTGAAAATCTTTTACAAGTGTTGGGATTTTGAGCTCGCAGCGATGTTGAGCTCTTTCTCGGTCTTGCTGGATTTTGAGGAAGTTTTGCAATTTTTTGGATTCTGAAGCTCGCAGCAATGTTGAGCTCTTTTCCAGATTTTGCGGAAGTTTGATGAGATTGACTCGTTCTCGCAGCGATGTTGAGTTCGAGCCTTCTTTGAGAATTCTCCACTGACTATGAGCTCGCAGCGATGTTGAGCTCATCTTCAGACTTCCTGTCTTTTTTCGGAGTATTTTCCTTTTCTTTGGAATTGCCCGAAACCATGTCAAAATTTTGCTAGAATTTTTTGTAGCAGAATTCTGTCATTTTGATGGTGATTGATCTTTTCTCTTCCATCTTTTGCAGGTAGTTCTTCTAGAACGAACAAAGGTAAAGGTCCTGTTACTGACGCACCTCGTCGGTCTGCTAGATCTTCCAATGCTGCCGTTCAGCAGGCTTGGGAGAAGGTCCAGTTTGTGGAGAAAAACTTGGAAGAATGCGATTCCCTCAATCGTGATGAGATGAGACAGCGATTGATCGCTCTCAAGGATGAGGAGTTCTATAAGATCATGGTAAGCAGCCGTCCCTGGGTTACGGACGATCAGAGTGTTGTGCTCAAGCCTACCTTCTTCTTCGGTGATGCAGTCCCCGACGACTTGACATACCAAAGGAGATGTTTTCAGTTCTCTTACACAGCAGATGGTGAGGAGAGAACTATTTCTACTCGGTCGTCTTTTGATCGGACCATCTCGATCCTGAGCCTTTCTCCCACGTGCCCTAAGAGGGAAGATCCTCCGAGTTGGGAGAAGAGGACCAGTGTGATCAAGACCGGGGTTTTTGTTGGTGGACCTTCCAGTTTTGCAGAGAAGCCACATGTCCGTATGGACGTATTGATGCCAGCCAGTGGCTACCAAGGTTCTGATCATCCATCGATCGATTTGAGACCGGTGGGCCTTGGCATTTTTCGGGGTGACGGCAGCAATTGGGTGAAGCCTTTTCGACTTCGTGGCCGTTTCAGTGCTGACTCGAGCTGGGAGTCATGGACTGATCACACCTTGAGGATTGGTGAGGCCGTTCTTCGGGTGGCCGAGATTTTTGACGCGGTTCACGCTTTTCGGCAAACCGTCGTTTTCTCCAATGAGGCTTTCATGGCCATGCTGGAGTCATTCCTTCCACAAACCAACACCTTCATTGTGACGAATGGTGAGATTGGTTTTTCTTTGAAGGAGCTGAGCGCCATCACCGGATTGCCTATCCTCGGCAAACTCTATGAGGAGTTTATGCCTATTGACAGCGTCCTTGAGGAGCAGTCTGAGGAGTTTAGGCTTGTGTACTTTCAGCTCGTCGCCTTCTATGATTTTTTTAAGGAGAATGAGGGCTCGAAAGTTAGATCCAGCAGTTGGAGAAGTTGCAACTCCAACTTTTTTGACAGCGGGAATTCTTCTGATGGCATGGCCCAGGATGTTAGGGCTAAAGCATCAAGTTTGAAGAAGATCGCTGCTATGCGAGAAGATTTGAAGAAGTTCTTCGCAAGCACGGATGCCATTTGTCCTGACATTGCGTTGCGGAGAGATCTCGCTGTTTACCTCACTTACTGGCTGGGTGAGGCTGTTTTTGCTGGAGGAGATGGGACGCACATCAGGCCGCACTATATTTTTCCGGCTTATCAGATGGCGTTTGGAGAGCGGCTGGCTTTGGTACCTGCTTTTTACTCCTATTTGTGTACCGAACTGCAGGCTGCTACTTTCCTGGTTCGGGTTGGGCTCCCCATGAACAGGGTATTTTCTGCCCACATCTTCTATTCGTGGTATGTATACCACTGTCCTAGCTTCCATCGTTTGGGAGTTGCACAGGACGAAGATCCCTTTATGATTCGTTTGACTAGAGGGACAGCCGTTCACGAATCACTTTTATCTGCCCGTTTAAGGATCCGACGATTTAGGGACGTCGAGATTGGGCAGTCTTCAGTGAAGCTTTCTCCGGGCTTGCGGAAGAAGGCTTTTGACTTTGGTGTCTCCCGTGATTCGACCAGGGCAGGGTCGGGAAGACATTATGCTTTGACGGACGCGGAGAAGAGGTGGCTCTTCAACATACGGGTTGGTACGATGGTGTACCGCAGTCATCTTTTCGTCGATATTCAACCGTATGTCCCTTCGCGTTTTGCATTACAGCTTGGCTTCTCTCAAGGCGTTGTTGGAGCGCCTTCGAGCATGGTGAAGCGTTTTGGAGGTCTGCACGATGGGAGAAATGCATGGGCATTTTATAGCGCCGAGGACACTACCGCCAAGATTTCCTATCCTGAGCTCCCACCTTCCGGACTGCTGGCTTCACGAAGTGGTTCGTGGAGAGCTTTTTTCAGTGTACCGGGGGCTTTCCAAGAAAGAGCTCGATATTAAGCAATCTCCTAGGAAGAGTCTTGGCAAATCGGATGGTGTCCGTCGGGAGGAAGTTTTGGCCTTCCTTTCTGGAGAGAAGCACAAGATAGGCTTTCTCAACGGGCAGGACATCATCAGATCAGGAGCTGCACAAGGGATTCCTGGTGAGGTCTTAAGACAGCTGGAAGAGGAGGAGGCCGAGATCTATGCTATGATACAGGCAGAGCATACGAAGAGGAGGAGTCTACTGAGAAAAGTAGACCATCCAGTGAGGACTCTTGTGAGAGGCCTGATGTTGATAGTGGGGCAGGATCGTCGAGCAAATTGACCCGCCGAGGCAAGAGGAGGAGAGGACAACGCCGTAACATGAGACGGCACTATAGTCCTTCTGATCTTGAAGTTCCTCTCACCATTGCTGAGGAGGTGTCTGAGGATGCTGACGAGCCTCCGGAGAAGAGAAGCAGAGAAGAGGAGATAGCTGGTATGATCCCCTTTCTTTCCGTTTGTTTCTTCCTCTTCTTTTTTTTTGTGAAAGATTTTGTTTTGATCCGCTGCTTCCTTTTTTTTTTTTTAACAGAGGACGATGACCTGGTGATGCCTGAGGTTCCTGCCGATGAGGCGATGACGGATCCAATCGTGGCATCTGAGGAAGAGCCCAGGGTCTCTGGAGTGGTTCCAGAACCTTCACCTGGTATGATTTGCTTTGGGTTTTGTTTCTTTGCCTTCTTTTGCCGTCATTTGCTAACATGTAGCTGACTTGCTAGAGGATTCCGACGATTTCGAGCCATCCATGGACGCAACTTTTGACGATGCTTCGGATGAGCTCAAAGAGGCAGAGAGTGCTCCGCCGGTCGTCGAAGCAGGTATATTTGCAATAATGATCTTGATATATTTTTGACAAGATTATATTCATACCTTTTTGTCTTTTTCTTCTTTTTTTTTTTTTGACAGATTGTGAAGCAGCAGGAGAGATTCCTCCGTCTTCCTCAGAGCCAGAACAGGGGACACCTGTTACTGATCCAGAAGTAGGGGCTTCTTCCACTTTCAATGAGTCAGCTTGTTCCGTTGGAAAGAGTTTATTGATTACTCTTCCAATGGAGCATGACGTGGGCAGTCGGGCACCAGAACATGGCGAATCCTCATCTGCACCGCACCTTCAGTATGCTAGGAAGGTGTTGAAGACTGTCTTGAGCTCATGGGTGGAGACTCTTTCTTCAGGTCATTTGGAAGCTGGTTTTGGCATGATCAAGCATGTGCAGGACATCCTCGCTGATAGCAAAGAAGTCGGTCTGGACATCGCAAGTGCCAAGGATTTTGTTGAGGAGATCATCACCTTGGGGAACAAATGGACTGAGACCAAGAGTTTCCCAGATGGTGACTTCTTTGATGAGATGTTCTTAAAACCTTCCAGCAAAGTCAAAGCTGAGCTGACTGAGGTCACGAAGACTCGGAGGCAGATCGTTCGGGAGAAGAACGTTACCGAGTTATCCATCATGGGGCTGAAGCAAGACTTGGACCGCCTTGATAAGGAGGTCGTTGAGGCTAGGCAACGTCTTGATCTTTTAGAGGAAGAGGCTGCTGCCAAATGGGCCGCCATTGTGGAGGCTCGTGACAAGGAGGGGACTCTCATTCGCCAGGTTGAGGAAGCTGAAGGTAATGTCCGGAGGAAGACTCAGGAGCATGACCAGTGGCAAGTCCTCTGGGAAGAGCTTCCTCGTGCTGCAGATGGGTCACGGCATTCGGCCGCGTTTTATGGGGACATTTTGAAGGAGCGTGGCCTAAAAACTTTGGAAGTTAAGGCCAAGGGTCTGCTTGAGGAGTTGATCCTTTGGTTGACGACCATGTAGGATTGGGCTCCTGAGTTGTAACAAACTCTTTTTCCTTTTTCTTTTTTTTGGTACCTCCATGTATAAACAATTTTGGTACTATATTTTGTATCCCCTTCCTTTCACTTAAATCATTTTTTGATGAAAACAATTTTGAGCAAAAGTTTGATGGGAATGTTTGGTTAAGGATTTGATCAAAAGGTTGTCATTTTGTGAAAATCTTTTGTCAAAGGGTTGTTTTGGGCATGAAAGCCAATTTTTGTGGCGAAAAGCTTGGTTTTTTTTTTTTGATGGTTTGAAAACCAAAATTTGGATGGCGAGAAAGCCTAATTTTGTGGCGTAAGAGCCAAAATTTGTTTTGCGGCATGGGAGCCAAAATTTTTGGATGGCGTGAAAGCCGAATTTTAGAATGACATAGAAGCCGAATTTTGTTTTGTTTGTCTTGGCATTTATAGCCGAATTTTGGCATTTATAGCCAGATTTTGGCATTTATAGCCGTTTTTTTTTCGTTTTGTTTTGGCATTTATAACCGAATTTTGGCGTTTATAGCCGAATTTTGAGATGGCATGAGAGCCAAAAATTTTGTTTGTGGAATGAGAGCCGATTTTGAGATGGCATGAAAGCCGATTTTGGCGTTGATAGCTGAAAAATTTTGTTTTTGGCATTTATAGCCGAATTTTGGCATTTATAGCCTGATTTGGCGTTTATAGCCGAGTTTTGGCGTTTATAGCCAGATTTTGGCGTTTATAACCAGATTTTGGCGTTTATAGCCGAGTTTTTGAAAACCAAGTTTTGTTTTGTTGGCATGAAAGCCGATTTTGGCGTTTATAGCCGAAAAATTTTGTTTTTGGCATTTATAGCCGAATTTTGGCGTTTATAGCCGGATTTTGGCGTTTATAGCCAGATTTTGGCGTTTATAGCCGAATTTTGGTTTTCAAAATGCAGGTATCGACTAAATGTCGCCTCCCTGCTGAATGGTCTTGCAAGTATCGATGGAATGTCGCTTCCTTGCTCATTCGATTTTGCGAGTATTGATGGAATGTCACTTCCTCGCGGGTTAGGTTTTGTGAGTATCGATGGAATGTCGCTTCCTCGCGAATTGGGGTGCAAATATCGACTAAGCGTCGCTTCCCTGCTTTTCGCAAAACTTTTGGTTTTGCGGGTACTGACTTGATGTCGTTTCTCCGCGATTTTTGAAATTTGAGGTTTTCTCGAACCATTTGAAATTTGGGTTGTGGATAGCAACTGGTTTGTTGCTTCTCCAAGATTTTTGAAATTTGGGTTGTGGATATCAACTGGTTTGTTGCTTCTCCACGATTTTTGAAGTTTGCAAGTATCGAATGGGGTTCGCTTCCTTGCGATTTTTGGGTTTTGGAAGTATCGAATGGGGTTCGCAACCTTCCGGTTTTTTTGAGTTTTGGAAGTATCGAATGGGGTTCGTATCCTTCCGGTTTTTTGGGTTTTGGAAGTATCGAATGGGGTTCGCATCCTTCCGGTTTTTTGGGTTTTGGAAGTATCGAATGGGGTTCGCATCCTTCCGGTTTTTTGGGTTTTGCGAGTATCGAATGGGGTTCGCATCCTTCCGGTTTTTTGGGTTTTGCGAGTATCGACTAAGTGTCGCTTCCCCACGGTTTCTAAAAACCAAATTTTTTTTGTTTAAAGACACGAAGGTCATAAATTTTGACTTAAAACCATTTATGTTGTAAAACCCGAGGCGGTCTAGGGTGAAAATTCCTAAGTCCCGTTTTTTGTTTCAAACCATGAATTTTGGGTTCAAGGATCGAAATTTTGGTCAAGTCTGGGAAAAGGCTCCTAAACTTGGATTTTTGGATTTTGATTTTTCTTTTGAACAATGAAACAATGAAAGTAAGCATTGTTTTGAGAGATTGTTTTTTTTTTTTGTTTTTTTTTTTTTGGAAACTTCAACATAAAGATGAAAATTTCAAAAGAGGTGGGTTTGACGAGCAAGTACCTTAGAAATAGGCTTTAGCCGTGTAGATATTGCTCTGACCCGTTTGAGGAAGTCTTCAAGGGTAGTATCGCTTCAAGAACTTGCCGTTGATGGGTAGCATACATCTGTCTCCTTCCATGTTTAGAAGAGCGTATGCACTGTTGGAGAAGACTTTGTCGATGACAAAGGGTCCCTCCCATTTTGGTTCGAATTTGCCTTTGGATTTGTGGGCAAAGACTATGGGTCTTTTTACTGCAAGAACCAAGTCACCCTTTTTGTAGGCGCGTTGCCTGACCTTTTTGTCGAAAGATCCTGCCATGCGTGCTTGGTACAACTCAATGCTTTGTAGAGCTTCGAGTCATCTTTCATCGAGATTATCCAGCTCTTGGAGTCTCAATTTGACATTGCTTTCTTGCGTCATGTCATTTTGTAAAGATACCCTTAAGGAAGGAATTTGTACTTCCAAAGGGACAACAGCTTCGCATCCATAGACCAAAGAGAATGGTGTGCTATGGGTTGGTCCTCGAACGGTGGTTCGATAGGCCCACAAAGCTTCTGGTAGTTTGTCGCCCCAGTCTCTTTTGTGACTAGAGACCATTTTCTTGAGAATTTTGCAGAGTGTCTTGTTAAAGGCTTCTGCTAGTCCATTCGCTGCTGGATTATATGGAGTCGAAGGACAACTTTGGATATTGTACTTGTCGCAGAACCTATAGAATCTGTGATCCCGGAATTGTGGTCCGTTATCGTGGACGAATCTTTTAGGTATGCCGAAGCGACAAATAATGTTGGTGCGTAAGAACTGAAGGACTGATGAAGTCTTCATTTCGCTGAGCGCAAATGCTTCTGACCACTTGGAGAAATAATCCCTAGCGGCGAAGATGAAGCGATGACCTTTGCTTGATGGGGGAGAAATAGGACCTATGATGTCCATACCCCAGGCTTCGAAAGGCCATGAGATTGCTGTTGGATGCAGCCATTCTGGAGGCATGTGGACATCATCTCCGCGAATCTGGCATTTTTGGCAGCGCTTGGCAAATTGTATTGCATCAGTTACCATGGTAGGCCAATAGTAACCTAGCCTTGTTATCTGGTTGTAGAGCTTAGGGCCAGCCTGATGGGCTCCACAAAGACCAGCATGTACTTCTTTGAGAGTTTCCTCAGCCTCTTGTTGTGATAAGCAGCGTAGGAGTACTCCGTTGAAGGATTTTCTGTAAAGTACTTTTGAAGGTATATCCAAATGAAAGTTTGGGGCTCGTCTTTGGATGCTTACCCGCTCTTTTGGATCTTCAAGTAGTATTTCGAACATGATATAATCAATGAACGGATCTCTCCAGTCGCCAATCGGAGGTTTGAGGATGGACATCCGACTTCCAACCACTTGGTGGCATTCAGCAACTGCTTGGTGTGTGTTGAGAGGAGGGAAAATCCTTCTTTGACACACTGTGACTTGCATGTTTTCCCCTTCTTGGATTGCCATGGATGCGGCAAGTCCAGCTAGGGCATCTGCACGGATGTTTTCACCTCTGAGGATGTGGGTGATGTGACAGATGTTGAATTTTTGTCGAAGCGACTGCGCCTTATTGTAGTAAGGTAGCAAATCAGGCTTCCTGACTTCATATTTTTTATTCATCTGGTTGACGACCAGTTGAGAGTCTCCAAAAACTTCCAGCATGGTGATGCCGGTTTCGAGGGCGAGTTCCAATCCAACAATCAGGGCTTGGTACTCAGCTGCATAGTTTGAACATGGTTCCAGTAGCGAGAAGGTGTGTGGAATCATGTATTTGTCGGGGCTGACGAAGAGGATGCCGATTCCCGATATTTGCTTTCCTTTTTCATTTGTCCTGGTTGCACCGTCAAAGTACATGTCCCAGGAAGCATTTGACAAGGAAGTTTCCACATTGTAGACAAATTCGTCTGGGAGATCATCCCTGAGTGGAGAATCTTTAGGCAATGGATGCTCTGCGAGGAAGTCTGCTAGAGCTTGGCCTTTGATTGCTTTTTGTGGTACATACCTAATATCAAATTGTGATAGAAGAATGGACCATTTTGTCAGTCGAGCATTGAGAGAACCTGCTTTTGTGACAAGGACTTTTAGGAGGTTAATCCTCGAAATCAGGTAGACTGTGTTCGACAGCAGATAGTGACGCAGGTTTTGTACAGCGAACATTACTGCAAGGCATTCTTTTTCGACTGGGGAGTAGCGATGCTCTGCACCTACCATCATGTGGCTAAGGTAATATAGAGCAGCATCTTTTCCGTCGTCATTTTCTTGTGCGAGCAGAGCACCCAAAGAGTGGTCGAGAGCTCTTGTGTACAAGATAAATGGTTTTCCAGTTGTGGGGGCAGCCAGCACTGGAGGTTTGATGAGGTATGCTTTGATGTCTTGAAATGCACTTTCACATTCAGCATCCCAGACAAAGTCCACGCCTTTCTTCATTAGGTGAGAGAATGGACAGCATTTCCCTGATAGATTGGAGATGAACCGTCGAATGTAGGCCAGCCTTCCTTGAAGCCTTTTTAATTCTCTTAGGGTTCTGGGAGATGGCATTTCCAGGATAGCCTTGACTTTGGTGGGGTCAAGTTCTATTCCAGCTTTCCGTACTATGAATCCGAGAAACTTACCCGATGAGACACCGAAGAAGCACTTTAGTGGATTCATCCGCAATTTGTGTTTGCGAAGTCGGAGGAAGACTTCTCGAAGATCATCTAGATGGTCTTCTTTTCTTCTGCTTTTTATGGCGAGGTCGTCAACATAGCATTCGACCGTCTTATGCTGCATATCTTGGAATATTTTCATCATAGCCCTCTGATATGTCGCACCTGCATTTTTCAGGCCAAACGGCATAACAGTGTAGCAATACACGCCGAATGGTGTCCGAAATGATGTATGCCTTTCATCTTTAGGATGCATCTTTATCTGGTTGTAGCCAGAGAATCCATCCATGAACGTCATTCGCTCGAACCCATAGGTGTTGTCAATCATCACCTCTGGTATGGGGAGCGGGAATTCATCTTTAGGACATGCACTATTCAGGTCTCTGTAGTCAATACAGACCCTTATCTGCCCATTTTTCTTTGTCATGGGGACAATGTTGACCAACCATTCAGGATGCTGTTCCTCGCGGATGAAGCCAACGTTTTTGAGTTTCTGAACTTCTTGTTCAATTTTGTCCATCACGTCAGGACGAAATCTTCTTTGGCCTTGTTTGATAGGCTTGATTTCTTTTTGCAAGTTGAGCTTGTGGACTGCTACTTTGGGATCCAAGCCAGGCATTTCGGCATAAGACCATGTAAAGCAATCAACGAACTCACGAAGAAAAGAGATATACTTGGGTAACTCATCATCCTTTATATTCTTGCTTATGAATACAGGACGTGGGTTATCAGGTGTTCCCAAGTCTATCTTTTGAACAGGGTCTTCTGTCAGAAGGTTTGAAGGTGGTTCCTCCACGGTATTTTCGGAGGCTTCCAACTCAACAAGACCTTCTGGACTGCCAGAGGCATTTTGAGACTAAGGCTCTGTTTCCGTCCATGAATCTTCTTGATCAGTATCCTTCTCAATGCTATCCTTCTCAAGGCTTGCAATGAGATGGTCCCAATCATTTGCTGGAATTGGGTTGAAGTAGGGTACTTCTTTTGGAGACAATGATTCTTCTGGGACAGAGAACCGCTCGTCTGTGTCATCGGGCAATTCCTCTTTATTATCAGAGGAATTATACCAATTGGAGGAGCTTTCAGGATTTTTGACGAGTAACTCCTCAAAGAGATATCCAGGGATATCGATATCTTCATGAGATGTTGAGGCTTGGTCGGTAAAGTGACTTTGCAGCCATGGTGTCAACGGTCTCATAGGAGCGGTAGGATCATACCCCAACCCATATGAAGACTTGCCTTTTTGAAGGTGGATTTTCCAATCTTCTGGTTGACTTTTGGTCAGGGTGGGTTCCAACGGTATGAGAATACCACGGCCACCTCCCAAACCAGTCGGATTCTGAGCGTCATAGCCCATTTTCTTCATGATAGCTTGTGCCATTGGACTATACAGGATAGCTGAGGCATACCTTCGTTTTGGAAAGGTTCAAGCAGAGAGTCCAGTGGAGATGCCCCCGATCTGTGGAAGTAAATCACTTTTTCTTCTGGCGAAGTTGCTGGAATAACAAAGGAAGCAAACGTAGGGTCTTCTATGTCTGCAGGTGTCTCCAATGGAGTGAGAGTGAGCTGATTTTGCTGAGTATCAGCTCGGCTCGATGCTGTGTCATCTTCTGACTCTGACTCTGAGTCTGTGTAATGCATAATAGACACAAAGGAGACAGTGAACTTGCCCCCAGTCTTTTGTTTTGTCTTCTTTGCTTTGGTAGTGATTACCAAAGGCTTTGGAGATTTGAAGGAGACGACGAAGGGAGCTTGGCCACTTACTTCGAGTTTGGTGGAGGGTTTGTTTTCCTCCGATGATTGCTGAGGAGCCTTGCCTTTATCTTTCTGGAGACTGTCGGCAAAGCGAATTGTTTTTTCCTCCTGTTCTTCTTTTCTATCTTTATACATTTGAGCATCTGCAAAATGGACATCTCTGCCTTTGAAGGGCTTTTTGTCTGCAAATACTCGATGTATCAGGCCATCGTCGCCAATGAACTTGATGCACTGATGTAGAGTTGAAGGGACGACTCCATTCTCATGTATCCAGGAGCGTCCAAGGAGTATATTGTAGCATGAAGGGATCATTATTGCATACACAGTGACTTCAGAAATAAGGTCACCGATTTGCAATTTGAACCTGATTTTACCGATAGGCCTTTGAGCGCTGCCGTCATATCCGAAGATGGATACGGACGTGTGACTCAGCTTGCTAGGTGGGATGCCCAGCTCCTCGAGTGCCGAAGTAGAGATGAGGTTGAGTGCAGAACCTGGATCGATCTGAACTCTGTGTACTGGCAGTTCTTTGACGTACCCCGTAAAGTACAAGGGACGGTTGTGCTTTGTTTTGCCTAGGAGGAGGTCATCCTTGTCGAAGGCAATTGTTGCACTTGCTGCTTTTTGTATCGAGAGGCATTCATTGCTTGATCCCTCAGTTTTCTTCTTTTCTCCCTTTGAGGGAGTATTTGATTTTTTGACCCTATAGTCCATTTCAATTTGAAGGACTTGTGGGGTATATTTGTCGACATCCGTATTCAGCCTTTGTAATTCTGAAATGAGACTATCACAAGTCTGTGGAGACATTCGTAATAAGTCAAGGATGTGCAGACGTGCAGGTATGTGTTTGAAGTGCTCAATCAAGTCGTACTTGAAAGCCTCCTTCGGGCCTGCATTTTCATTATTATTGCCACTTGGGGCACTTACAACTTGTTTTCCCGAAGGATTTACATAAGAAGAAGAGGGTTGATTGTAATTTTTGTGGTAATCCCGGCCAGAACGGGTACCTCTACCAACTTCAAGAGCCTCTAGGGAAGGGTCTTCTTTTGGAAGATCGTTCTCAGGATCAAGGGGTTGATCCTTTGCTGAGGACGTCTCTGTAACAGCATTGGCGTCTTCAGTGATTGTGTTGCACAGAGCAATTTCCGGGAACAAGTCCTGAACAGCAGCCGGCAACTTTTCTTTATTAGCCCAGACATTGCCCGTGAGATCGGGTATCTGGGACCAATTGACTGAGTTTTCATTGAAGAAGATTCCATTGGCAGAAGTTTCTTTAAGATGATCAATTGGGAGAGGCTTGAGTTCCGATGTCACAGCTTCAGGAGACGAAGGCTGAGAGGATGTTATCTTAGTGGAAGTCACCTGAGAGGATGTAGCTCCGGAAGATACGCTACCGGTTGGGGAGTACGTGTCTTCGGAAGCTTCAGAGGCACTGTCGTCCTGAGCTATTGCATTGCAGGTTATCCTGACAGGAGATGCCCCCAGTGTAGAGTGTTGGGAATCGGACTCATCCTCGGATGTGAGAGGATCATTGATCCAACAGTTTTCTCCATTTTCAGGAGTTAAGGGAGAAAGTTCCCGCTGATTTTCAGGGACTTCCGGTTCTGGATCATGACGAAGATTGATACGATCCTGCTCCTGCTCTATGGCAAGATGTTGCAAGATTATTGCATATTCTTCAAGATCAGGCGTGGGAGCCAAATCTTCTTCATCATTTGCTCCTTGTGGTTCGCCCATGTTGGGTTCTGCTGAAGCATTTGCTGGTGCTGGATCAACAACGTTTTCTTGAACAGGGTCCTGGTCTTCTTCATCATCAGACCAAGATCCTTGTGGCTGTAATGGGTTATACCAGATTACTGGCATAAGATGAGACTCGGGAATCCATTCCTCGTCGGAGAGGTATTCCCCTGTTTCAAGGGATTCTTCCCACTCATCTCTATCACTGGCAGTATCACTGGACTCGTATCCATTCATGGAGAATCCAACTACCGAGTTGCAAGAGTATGATGCCCCCTACACATTTTCATTTTTGTATAGAGGTGGCATGAAATCACCAAGAGTGAATTTTCTTACCGCCTTGGAGGTTTTGGGAAGAGATTCTTCCATCGTCCTTAGTGAAGCAGTGGAAGAGGTTTCTGCTTTTTCAAGGACTTCTTGTTTTGGTTGAGACTTTTGCTGCTGTTTGAGCTTGCGGAGCTGTCTCTTGGCTTGCCTTCACTGCTGAGCGGTCGGCTTTATTTTGACGATCTCCCAATTTTCATCATCTAGGAGATCGGGATGCACCCATATAGGTTGTCCATCTGGTGTTGGATAGGGAACCAATTCTTGGGACGCTTGAGCCATTTTTATCACCTTGAATGAAGTAGTGATCTTCTCCTTTGGTGACTTTGAAGTTTACCGACATGACACCATGTTGACAGAGGCGGGGCTATAGTTTTTATCAAAGGTTATGACTCCGTTTTTCCACATCTCATTGATCTTTTCTCTCACAACGAAGCATTGATTGAGAGGATGTGAGATCATCTGATGGTATGGACAGTATCGAGGATCATTGGTTTTGCCAACATCTCCCGGTCTTTTGGGCTCTGGCAAAATGAGTTTGCCATTTGCTAGGAGAGCCTCAAAGATTTCTTCAACGTCTTCATCGAACGGATATTTCTTTTCTACACGTTCTTTGAAGTCATCAGAGAGTTCAGGCCTTTTACCTGCAGTTTTGTTTTCAGGTTTCTTTGGCTGCTGAGGAGCTGACTTAGTCTGCACATTGAGAACCTCCTTTTTCTTTGGTTTTGAGGTTGTAACAGCAGTCGGCTCTTTCTTTGATGATTTCTGACTGTTAAGATCTTTGATCACCATTTCAGCTTCCATGGAAGCTTCGAGGAGTTCCCCCAGGTTCTATGATTTATTGCCGATGATCATGGAGCGGATTTTTGCTCTCATATTGTTACGGCAGATGTCGACTAGCGACGCTTGTGGCAGTACATCTGAGCATTTGTACGCCATTGCCTTCCATTTGTGAATGAAGTCGTATGTTGACTCATTCTCTCCCTGTTTTAGGCTGCAGAGTTGAGCCATAGTAACAGGATGATCCTCACCTTGGAAGTGGGTCAGGAAGCGTGTCTCCAGCATAGCCCAGTTCTGGATGGAGTTCTCCGGCAGAGTGGAGTACCAATCAAAGGCTGTACCTTTTAGGGTACTTGCGAAGAGGCGAATCTTGAGGGCATCTTGATCCGCAATAGCTCCCGTCAGGATCTTGAAGTGGATGACATGCTGTCTGGCTGAACCTTTCCCAGTATATGTCTGGAGAGTAGGTTGTTTGAATTTTGCAGGGAACGGAACCGAGTCCATCCATAGAGGGTAAGGTGGCTTGATCCCATGTTCCTTCAATGTATCATCTTCTTTTGCTTTTGCGAGGATATCGTCCACGTCCTTTCTGGTAAGGGCGCGAGACTCATTGTTTTCTGCATTGCCCTCGTCATCTTCATGATTCGGAGGGGTTTCATTGTTAGGTGGTGGACGCTGTAGAGTGAGACTTAAATTTTCCATCAGAGTCTCAATTCTCTGTTGTCCTTGCTCCAACTGCTGGATACGTGTAGTTACGTCATCATGCGGTGGAGGCGGCTCAGAACTTGTAGCCAAGATGTTCATCCCTCGGGATTCGAACGAAGAAATCGTCCTGGTGACTGAGCTGGGGCTCATTCTTCTGGATGAAGAATCTGAGGAGTGGTTACTCCGGTGTTCTTGGCTTGGAGGAGTGGAAGACTCTTCCAAATGTGTTCTTGTCCGAGAGACGCTGCGAGTCACTTGACGTCTAACACTGATTTTGGTTGTTGACTTCCGGCGTTTTCTGGTTTTGCCAACCATATGAACAGCAACGATTTGGTCGGGTCTTTCTTTTTCGACCCATTTGTTTGAGACGTGGAGAGTAGAACGCTGGGTTCTTTGTTTCTCGAGTCTCTTTTGTCGATATGCAGCGCGGCGACGCATACGACGAGCAATTTGAGCTTCAGTTAGCTCTGGCTGGGCTCTGGTGATGAAGGATGTAGTCCCTCATGCACAGCAGCCGAGTTTGTCTTCTTTGAAGCTTGGCAAGGACAGAATCTGGATGCGGTCCTTTGTCTGTCGCAGTGAAGATTTGAATTTTGCGAGCTCGGCCCCTATTGAGATGAAGGGTCGACTCGCGGGATTGCAGGCTTCAGCATGTTTTTGTGTAGGCCTAACAATGCAGGATTTGATTTTGGGCTTAGAGGAGCAAGCCGGCTCATGATGATTTTGTTTATTTTTTGGGTGGAGGGTAGGTTTCTCCTCTTTCATGTAAGAGAGAGGGTAGAACTGATTCTCCTTGAGAGGGGCCAGGTATGCTGGCTTTGCAGATGTTTGGGATCTCCGTTGCTTTGGCGAAGATTGTTGACACCAAAAATGTCACTTTGCCTCTTCAACATCAAGAAAGCTGCATGAAGTCGCAACCTGCCATAAATAGGCAATGCAACTTCTCCAAAAAATCAAATCTTGTCAGAATCAAACAAAAACTGCAAGATCCTTCAAGACAGCCAAGGGAGGAGTACACAAGGAGTTTCGGGCCATTTCAGAATCATTTGGCCTAACTTCGCTTCTCCGGCAGCTAAATTGGCGCTCCCGGCGGCGACACCATCGAAGACGTCAAAACTTCGATCAGAGCCTACGGATGACTCCAGCATGTCTCAAAAGGGCTCCATGCCAAATTTCAAGTCAAACCGACAACATTTGACCCTCCATCAATGCTCGAGCAGCAAAATCAAGCCTCCCGGCGGCGGGAACCACCGAAGCCTTCGCTCATCAAACCAAGTGCATGAGTGGCTTCAACATGCTTCCAAAAGGCTGCACGTCGAATTTCAGGTCATTCCGACAACGTTTGACCAGGTTTCGACGCTCCGAAATAAAATCAAGCCTACCGGCGGCGGAGCTCCCCGGGACCAGGGTTTCCAAGACAGAGCCTGTGGATCATTTCAAAATGACTCCAATAGGTTCCCTGTCAAATTTCAGGTCAATCGGACATCGTTTGACTGCACATCAAACGCGCGGCATCTCCCTTGCGGCAAAATCAAGTCTACTGGCGACGGGACCCCAAACGGCTTCAAAACTCAAACAAAAGCCTATGGTTGGTCTTATTTATTGCTCAGGAGGCTCCACCTCAAATTTCAAGTCATTCCGACATCGTTTGACCAAGTTTCAGCTTCTGGCAGAAAATCAGTAACTCTACGCGACAAAGTCTTCGGCTTTCCCGGAAAATTGGAAACTTTGCACTCTAAAAATGCAAGGATTCTCATCAGGTTTTCTACAGGGAAATCAAACCAATAAATGAGAAGAAATGTCAGGAAAAATACAGAAGAAAACGGCGACGAAAAAGACCGCGAAACGGACCAAAAAGGGGAGAAAAACCCCCAGGGTCGCCGGCGACCATGGAAGTCCGGGTCACCGGATTTTTCGCCGGTGACCCGTTTTTCCGTCTCTTTTCGCGTTTCGCGCACTTTGGTCCCTATGGTTTCCTGAAAATGTGATTTTTAGTGCTTGAAATTGACTCATATCCGACGACATCTCAGATCCGCCGTCGAAAGCATAAAATCATCATTGATCGCTCCAAGATCGCCGACCGGTTGACCTAAAAAGTGCTCTTTCTGTCCGACCGATCGAGAAATCGACAAGACAGATGTCACCGGCCCGCTGGTGGCTATCAATGTCTGAAATTACACGGTCATCCGATGTCGATCAGCATGTAGATCCATCGGTGATCATCTCCAAAAGAATCCCAAAAGACGCGGTGCGGCCCGCGACTCTTCAACTGCTCGGCGACCATTTAATGCAGTTAATTGACTAGCTTTATTGCAGTCATTAATTCATTTCTTTGGACGGCCCAATCAGAAGCAAGCATCCAGGAGTTACAAATCAATTAAGTCATGGCATTCAAGCCATGAAACTCCTCCCATTATGGTAATTAAGGTGATTAAAAGCCCTTAATCTCCATCGGCCAATCAGATTCAAGGAAAAAGGAGTTACAAAATCAAGAAATAAATCTTGTAACTCCTCCCATTAAAGCCATTAAAGCCCATAAAAGCTCTCCTAAATGGCTACCAAAAGCCTATAAATAGGAGAGCATTCCATTGAAATCCATCTCGGAAAGAATCCAGAGCTCGTATCCAAAAGAGAATCGAATCCAGACGGATCAAACATAGAAAATCCAGAGAAAGAAAAAGAGAGAAAAACTCTGCTGAAGTTCTGCACCGGCCACCACTACAAGGTGACAAAAGTCCCTTGGGGGGTACCTTCCCCCCAAGGTCCTTCGCCTTCTCCTCCTGCCTCCAATGGCTTAGACGTGGCTTTTCAGCCCGTCTACTTAGCTTTTTATTGGACATAGGACCTTCTCTTGGTCTTTGTCCTCTAAAAATCTGAGGTTATAGCCAAGCCAAGCGAATCAAGAACATCCACTGTTCTCATCTGCATGGATGATGGCGAAGCCCACACATGGCTTGCGACCGTCAATCTGAACGAGTCCCCCACAATCTCCTGAGAAGTTAGATCCTCCTTTTCTTGCTTTTCATTGTAGTTTGTATTTTTCTAAAGAGACAAAAAAAAATCACAACTCTTGTCTTTCATTATTGATGAGAATTGTAAATCGGCTATAAACGCCAAAATCGGCTATAAATGCTAAACAAAATCGCCTTTCACGGCAAACCAAGAAAATGTCTCTTTTCTTAAATATTTGTGCAATGGAAAACTTGAAAGAAGTTGATTTCCTTTTTACTTGCGAAGGTTGATCTCCGGATTACCACTTGCAATTCCAAGTAAAATAGAAAATCTGGCACACCCACACAAAGAAATGTTGATGCACGCTTCAGCCCCCCGGGCGCGAAAGGGCCGGACCCGACGGACTCCCACGTCCGCCGACCCCGGTAGCACCCTCGGCAGGAGCGCGTTCCATCAAGCTGGCACACCCGGTGGGACCCGTTCATTTGAGAACACGGTGCTCGGAAATGAAATATTTGCTTATCATACCTTTTGCTCTATGCTTATACTTCTTTTCCGGATTCCTTGGCTACTTTCTAGCTGGTAGCCTATGTTGGATTTTGCATCCTTAAAAAAAATGAGATGGGATTTTTTGGAAATTTCTATTTCTTTGAGTTTGTTTCCACTCTTTCTCTTTTCAAAAGAAAAAATCCAAAAAAAAAAAATCAGTTTCCTTAGTTTGAATTCAAAATTGAGAAACTTTGATCCTATCCTATCGTTTTTTGGTGCTTGCAGAAATGTTGAGCCCGTTCGACTAAGGTTTTGGGCCATCGTTTCTCTTCGATGAGTTCATTAGAGATTTCAAAAAAAAAATTTAATAAAAAAAATCAGTTTTTTTAGTTTGAATTCAAAATTGAGAAACTTTGATCCTTTCTCTTCTGGGCATGTGTGCTCGCGGAAATCGTTGAGCCCGTGTTCGGATCGGGGATTGGGCCATCGTTTCTCTTCGATGAGTCTGTCAGGGATCTAAAAAAAAATATTAAATAAATAAATAAAAAGACATAGACCACTAAGGTTAAACCAATTGCGTTCTTTGATCACGATTGATTCAAGAAAAGCCTTGTCCAGAGTGTGGAGACAGCTTGACTGTTCTAGGCAAGGGTCCTTCAAACGGGTTCATTAAGTAATCATACCCTTACCTGGGGGCAATTCTATCAATTGAGGTTTCATAAGACTGGGTTAGGAGGCCTATGTGTACTCTCTCGTCTTTAAAAACCTTCAAAAAAAATATAAAAATAAAAAAAAATCTTCAAAAAAATAAAAAAAATAATCTTAAAAAAAACATTTTTTATAAAAAATAAAAATAAATAAAATAAAAAAAATCATTTCAAAAAAAAAATCTTCAAAAATTCGTCACTTTTGATTTCAGATCTGAGAAATTTTGATTTCTTCTAACCTGAGCACTGGCGCTCGCGGAAATCGCCGAGACCGTGTTCAGATTGGAATACCATTTGCTCTCCTTGATGGAACCAATCTTGACATTTCAAAAGAAAAAAAAAAAAAAAACTCGTCACTTTTGGATTCAGATTCGAGAAATTGTGGTCTCTTTCCTTCTGAGTACTGGCGCTCGCGGAAATCGTTGAGCCCGTATTTGAGTCGGAATGCCACCTGCTCTCTTTGACGAATCCATTTTTGACCTTTCAAAATAGAGAATCCCATCTCATGGATGCGATTTCCAACATTTGTGCCTAGCAATACTGGTACGCCCTTTCAGGGTCTACTGTATTTGCGACCGGCACATTTGTAACTCCAACCTTATATTTGTCTTACCTCGAGCAAGCCCTGCTTCTCGATAAGTCGAATTTAGGTTTACAATTGCTTCTAGCAGTCACTGGAACGCTCATTCTGGGCTCACCATCTTGCTACCAGAACAATTGTACCCTCTATGGCTTTTTGCCTTCTTCATATTGCTTGGGTCATGTCCCTTGAGCGATTTGAAAAGACAAAATCATAGAATTCCCCATTTATGATCATCATATTCTTGTGATTACTAATGGATGTGGTCTTGTTTCAGAAATTTTGAAACTAACAATGACAGCTTCACTGATCATCACCTTCGATGAGAACAAGCACCAACTCATGCTTCAACAGAAGCAAAGCGCGCGCACTCATAAGCGCCTTGTCAGCTGCCGAAGCGTCAACTCCCTCGGCAACTCTCCGAACTCCGGGTCGACCTCGACTCCCCGGACTATCTTCTTTGGGACGCTGGGACCATTCCCACTTCCCGAAGAACAAGCTGCGCCTGCTAAAAAGCAGAAGATCGCCTCTCAACGTGTCACTCCGGTGACACCAAAGGCGAGCGCCCAAAAGCCCGAAGCCCGCGGTACCCCCGCGAAGCCTCGATCCACAAACAACCAGACCTATCCCAAGAGTTGGTCTCCAAGACCTTCACCAAAACAAAGAAGGTCTCAAACATCCACCAAGCCAGCATACCTGGCCCCACTCAAGGAGAACCAGTTCTACCCTCTTGCCTACATGAAAGAGGAGAGACCTATCTCCAACCTGACTCCCAAGTCAACCCAGCATGAGCCGGCTTGCTCCCACAATCCAAAAATCAGATCATGCATCTCTAGGCCTCTACAAGCACCTGCCAAGGCCTACACTCCTTCAGTTCGACCTTTCATCTCTACAGGGGCCGAACTCGAAAGGTTCAAAGCTTCACTGCAACAGGCAAAGGACCGGGTCCGCATCCTGTCCTTGCCCAATTACAAAGAAGACAAGCTCGGCTGCTACGCCCGAGGGAGTACATCCTTCATTGTTAAAGCCCAGCCAGAACTGACTGAAGCTCAAATCGCTCGTCGAGCACGCCGCCGTGCGTCATATCGACAAAAGAGACTAGAGAAGCAACGGACCCAGCCTCCTACACTTCAAGTCTCCCACAAATGGGTCGAAAAAGAAAGACCCGACCAAGTTGCTGCCGTCCATATGGTTAGAAAAACCAGAAGACGCCAAAAGTCAGCATAAAAAATCCATGTCCGACGTCCGGTGACCCGTAGCGTCACCAGGACACGAAGACATCCCGAAGAATCTCCTGCCCCTTCCAGCCAAGGACGGGAGAGTAATCCTTCATCAAGCTCTTCATAAAAAAGAATGAGCCCCAGCTCAGTCACCAGGACGGTTTCTTCGTTTGAATCCCGAGGAATGAACGTCCTGGTTACAAATTCTGAGCCACCACCTCAGAATCCACCTCAAGATGATGCGCTCACACGCATCCAGCAGTTGGAACAAGGCCAGCAGAGGATTGAAACTCTGATGGAAAACCTTCTCCTTGTTGTCCAAAATCAGGTGAACAATGAGCCTCCTCCGAATCATCGCAATAACGAGGAAAATCGTGAAGAAAATGAGTCACGCGTCCTTACCAAAAAGGACGTAGACAGTATCCTCGCCAAAGCTAAAGAAGAGGATATACTCAAAGAGCATGGGATCAAGCCACCATATCCCTTATGGATGGACTCAGTCCCGTTCCCCACAAAATTCAAACATCCTACTCTCCAAACATATACGGGGAAAGGATCAGCCAGACAGCACGTCATCTACTTCAAGATTTTGACGGGAGCTGTCGCGGATCAAAATGCACTCAAGATTCACCTCTTTGCAAGTACCCTAAAAGGTACGGCCTTCGATTGGTACTCCACTCTGCCGGAGAACTCCATCCAGAACTGGGCTATGCTGGAGACACGCTTCCTGACCCACTTCCAAGGTGAGGATCATCCTGTTACTATGGCTCAACTCTGCAGCCTAAAGCAGGGGGAGAATGAGTCAACATACGACTTCATTCACAAGTGGAAATCAATGGCGTACAAATGCTCAGATGTACTGCCACAAGCGTTGCTAGTCGACATCTGCCGAAACAACATGAGAGCTAGAATCCGCTCCATGATCATCGGCAACAAATCAAAAAACCTGGGAGAACTCCTGGAAGCTTCTATGGAAGCTGAAACGGTGATTAAAGACCTCAACAGTCAGAAATCATCAAGAAAAGAGCCAACCGCCATTGTAACCTCTAAACCAAAGAAAAAAGAAGTCCTCAATGTGCAAACCAAGTCAGCTCCTCAGCAACCAAAGAAAGCTGAAAACAAAACTACAGGTAAAAGGCCTGAACTCTCTGATGCCTTCAAAGAACGTGTAGAAAAGAAATATCCGTTCGATGAAGACGTTGAAGAAATCTTTGAGGCTCTCCTAGCAAATGGCAAACTCATTTTGCCAGAGCCCAAAAGACCGGGAGACGTTGGCAAAACCAATGATCCGAGATACTGTCCATACCATCAGATGATCTCACATCCTCTCAATCAATGCTTCGTTGTGAGAGAGAAGATCAATGAGATGTGGAAAAATGGAGTCATAACCTTTGATAAAAACTATGGCCCCGCCTCTGTCAACATGGTGTCATGTCGGCAAACTTCAAAGTCACCGAAGGAGAAGATCACTACTTCATTCAAGGTGATAAAAATGGCTCAAGCATCCCAAGAATGGGTTCCCTATCCAACACCAGATGGACAACCTATATGGGTGCATCCCGATCTCCTAGATGATGAAAATTGGGAGATCGTCAAAACAAAGCCAACCGCTCAGCAGCGAAGGCAAGTCAAGAGAAAGCTCCGCAAGCTCAAACAGCAGCAGAAGTCTCAACCAAAACAAGGAGTCCTTGAAAGAGCAGAAACTTCTTCCACTGCTTCACTCAGGACGACGGAAGAATCTCTTCCCAAAACCTCCAAGGCGGTAAGAAAATTCACTCTTGATGATTTCATGCCACCTCTATACAAAAATGAAACTATGCAGGGGGCATCATACTCTTGCAACTCGGTAGTTGGATTCTCCATGAACGGATACGAGTCCAGTGACACTGCCAGTGATATCGATGAGTGGGAAGAATCCCTTGAAACAGGAGAATATCTCTCCGATGAAGAATGGGTTCCTGAGTCTCATCTTATGCCAGTAATCTGGTATAACCCTTTGCAACCACAAGGATCCTGGTCTGATGATGAAAAAGATCATGTGGCTGCACAAGAAGATGCTGTTAACCCAGCACCTGTCATTGCTCCAGTGGAAATCAACTATGTTGAGCCACACGGAGAAGACGAAGAAGAGGATTTGGCTCCCATGCCTGATCTTAAAGAATATGCAAGGATCTTGCAGCGTCTCGCTCTAGAACAAGAGCAAGATCACGTTAACGAGCCTCCTCGCAACCCAGAGCCTGAAGTCCCTGAAGATAATCAGGTACATCCACCCTTAACTCCTGAAAATGGAGAACATTGCTGGATAGACGATCCTCTTACATCCGAGGATGAGTCTGACTCCGAGCAGGCAACATCTCCTATCAGAGCTTCCTGTAATGTAATATATCAGGACTATAGCTCTTCTGAAGCGTCGTCTGATGATATTACCTATACTCCGACGACGCCTAGCAATGTATCCTCTGGAGCTACCTCGTCTCACGTGACTTTCACAGAGATGACACCCTCTCAGGTTTCTTCTCCTGAGACTGTGACTTCAGGATACACATTCTTCCCGACTGATCATCATGAAGAAAACCCAGATAATGATGCTTGGGATGATGAAATAGTCAACACAGAAGAAAAGCTGCTGGATGCTGTTCAGGACTTGCTCCCGGAAAATGCTCCGTGCAACACAATCACTGAGGATGGCAACTCTGTTGCAGATACATCCTCAGTGGATGAAAAACGACAGCCTCTTGATCCTGAGGACAATCTTCCAAGCGAAGACCCTTCTCAAGAAGCTCTCGAAGTTGGTAGAGGCACCCGCTCGGGCCGGGACTACCACAAAAATTACAACCAATCTTCCTTTACTTATGTAAATCCTTCGTGAAAAGATGTTGTAAGCGCCCCCAGTGGCAACAATGATGAACATGCAGGCCCTAAGGAGGCTTTCAAGTATGATTTGATCGAGCACTTCAAACACATACCTGCACGACTGCACATCCTGGATTTATTACGAATGTCTCCACGCACTCGTGATAATCTCATCTCAGAATTACAAAAACTGAATGAGGATGTCGACAAACATGCCCCGCAAGTTCTCCAAATTGAAATGGACTACCGGGTCAAAAACTCTGAAACTTCCTCAAAGGGAGAAAAGAAAACTGAGGGATCATGCATTGAATGCCTCTCGGTGCAAAAAGCATCCAGTGCAACCATTGCCTTCGACAAGGATGACCTCCTCCTAGGCGAAATAAGCACAACCGACCCCTGTACTTCACAGGGTACATCAAAGAAATGCCGATACATAGAGTTCAGATCGACCCAGGTTCTGCACTCAACCTCATCTCCACTTCGGCTCTCGAAGAGTTGGGCATCCCACCCAGCAAGCTAAGCCACACATCTGTATCTATCTTTGGATACGATGGGAGTACTCAAAGGCCTATCGGCAAAATCAGGTTCAAATTGCAGATCGGTGATCTTATCTCTGAAGTCACTGTGTATGCAATAAAAACCCCTTCATGCTACAACATTCTTTTCGGACGCCCCTGGATACACGAGAATGGTGTTGTCCCTTCAACTCTACATCAATGCATCAAGTTCGTCGGCGACGACAGCATGGTACATCGAGTGTTTGCGGACAGAAGACCCTTCAAAGGTAAAGAAGTCCACTTCGCAGACTCCCAAATGTATGAAGGCGAAAAAGAAGAAAAAGAGGAAATAGTACCCTTTGCTGAAAATCTCCAGAAAGATAAAGGCAAGGCTCCTGAAAAATCACCGGAAGAAAACAAACACTCCGGTAAATCCGAAGAGAGCAGTCAACCTCCCTTCGTCATCTCCCTCAAATCTTCAAAACCTTTGGTCATCACAACCAGAGTGAAGAAGGCAAAGCAAAAGCCTGGGGGCAAATTTGTTGTCTCTTTCGTGTCTATCAAGCAAGACACAGATTCGGACTCAGAGCCAGAAGACGACACCTCGTCAAGCCAAGCTGACACTCAATAGGTTCAGCCTGCTCTCACTCCGATGAAGACACCTGCTGACGTAGAAGATCTTACGTATGCTTCCTTTGTTGTTCCGGCAACATCACCAAAGAAAATGCCGATCTTCTTCCATAGATCGGACGCTTCTTCATCAAACTCCATGCTGGAACCTTTCCAAAATGAAGGTATGCCTTAGCTATCACTATATAGTCCTGTGGCACAAGCAATTATGAAGAAAATGGGCTATGACGCTCAAAACCCAGTCGGTTTGGGAGAAAGACGTGGTATTCTCACGCCATTGGGGCCCGCCTTGACCAAAAGCCAGCTGGAAGATTGGAGACTCTACGGTCATGTAGAAAAGTCTTCATTTGGGTTAGGGTATGATCCCGACACTCCCCTAAGATAGTTGACACAAAGGCTTAAAAGTCGATTTACCGACCAAGCCTCAACATCTTAAGTCCATAAAGACATCGATCTCCCTGGATATCTCTTTGAAGAGTCGTTTGACAAAGATCCAGGAAGCTCCTCCAATTGGTACGATTTCTCTGATGATGAAGAGGAATCGCCCGATGACACAGACGGGTGGCATCTTGACCCAGAAGAACCCTCGTCTCCAAAAGAAATACCAGACTCAACAGACAATTGGGACTATCTCATAGCAAGCCTTGAGGAGATCACCAATCAAGCAAATCCATGGAAAGGAACAGAGCCTTGGTCTAGTAATGCAGTTGAAACTCCAGAAGGTCTCGTTGAGTTGGAAGCCTCCGAAAATATTGCGGAGGAACCACCTTCGAACCTTCCGACAGAAGATCTTGTTCAAAAGATAAACTTGGGAACACCTGATAACCCACGTCCTGTATTCGTAAGCAAGAATATAAAGGATGATGAGTTACCCGAGTATATCTCTTTTCTTCGTGAGTTCGTTGATTGTTTTGCTTGGTCTTACGCTGAAGTGCCTGGTTTAGACCCCAAAGTAGCAGTCCACAAACTCAATCTTCAAAAAGACATCAAGCCTGTCAAACAAGGCCAAAGAAGATTCCGTCCTGATGTGATGGATAAAATTGAAAAAGAAGTTCATAAACTCAAAAGCGTTGGCTTCATCCGTGAGGAACAACATCCTGAATGGTTGGCCAACATTGTCCCCGTGACAAAGAAAAATGGGCAGATCAGAGTCTGTATTGACTATAGAGACTTGAATGGCGCTTGCCCTAGAGATGAATTCCCGCTCCCCATACCAGAGGTAATGATTGACAATACCTGTGGATTCGAGCGAATGACATTCATGGATGGCTTCTCTGGCTACAATCAGATAAAGATGCATCCTGAAGATGAAAAGCACACTTCATTTCGGACTCCATTTGGCGTGTATTGCTACACTGTCATGCCATTTGGTCTGAAAAATGCTGGTGCCACATATCAGAGGGCTATGATGAAAATATTCCAAGATATACAGCACAAGACGGTCGAATGTTACGTTGATGACCTCGACGTCAAAAGCAGATGTTGACACCAAAAATGTCACTTTGCCTCTTCAACATCAAGAAAGCTGCATGAAGTCGCAACCTGCCATAAATAGGCAATGCAATTTCTCCAAAAAATCAAATCTTGTCAGAATCAAACAAAAACTGCAAGATCCTTCAAGATAGCCAAGAGAAGAGTACACATGAAGTTTCGGGCCATTTCAGAATCATTTGGCCTAACTTCGCTTCTCCGACAGCTAAAATGGCGCTCCCGGCGGCGACATCATCGGAGACGTCAAAACTTCGATCAGAGCCTACGGATGACTCCAGCATGTCTCAAAAGGGCTCCATGCCAAATTTCAAGTCAAACCGACAACGTTTGACCCTCCATCAATGCTCGAGCAGCAAAATCAAGCCTCCCGGCGGCGGGAACCACCGAAGCCTTCGCTCATCAAACCAAGTGCATGAGTGGCTTCAACATGCTTCGAAAAGGCTGCACGTCAAATTTCAGGTCATTTCGACAACGTTTGACCAGGTTTCGATGCTCCGAGAGAAAATCCAGCCTACCGGCGGCGGAGCTCCCCGGGACCATGACATCCAAAACGGAGCCCATGGAACGTCTCAAAATGACTCCAATAGGTTCCCTGTCAAATTTCAGGTCAATCGGACATCGTTTGGCCACATATCAAAGCTCGGCATTTTCCCCGCAGCAAAATCAAGTGAAGCATCGACGGGACCCCAAACGACTTCAAAACTCAAACAAAAGCCTATGGTTGGTCTTATTTATTGCTCAGGAGGCTCCACCTCAAATTTCAGGTCATTCAGACATCGTTTGACCAAGTTTCAGCTTCTGGCGGAAAATCAGCAGCTCTATGCGACAAAGTCTTCGGCTTTCCCGGAAAATTGGAAACTTTGCACTCTAAAAATGCAAGGATTCTCATCAGGTTTTCTACAGTGAAATCAAGCCAATAAATGAGAAGAAATGTCAGAAAAAATACAGAAGAAAACGACGACGAAAAAGACCGCAAAACGGACCAAAAAAGGGAAAAAAACCCCCAGGGTCGCCGGCCCATGGTCGCCGGCGACCATGGAAGTCCGGGTCACCGGATTTTTCGCCGGTGACCCGTTTTTCTGTCCCTTTTCGCGTTTCGCGCACATTGGCCCCTGTGGTTTCCTGAAAATGTGATTTTTAATGCTTGAAATTGACTCATATCCGACGACATCTCGGATCCGCCGTCAAAAGCATAAAATCATCAGCGATCGCTCCAAGATCGTCAACCGGCCGACCAAAAAAGTGCTCTTTCTGTCCGACCGATCGAGAAATCGACAAGACAGATGTCACCGGCCCGCTCTTAGCTATCAATGTCTGAAGTTACATGTTCATCCGATGTCGATCAGCATGAAGATCCATCGATGATCATCGCCAGAAGAATTCCAGAAGACACGGCACGGCCCGCGACTCTTCGACTGCTCGGCGACCAATTAATGTGGTTAATTGGCTAGCTTTATGGCAGTCATTAACTCATTCTATTGGACGGCCCAATTAGAAGCAAGCATTCGGGAGTTACAAATCAAGAGATTCATGGCATTCAAGCCATGAAACTCCTCCCATTATGGTAATTAAGGTGATTAAATGCCCTCAATCTCCATCGGCCAATCAGATTCAAGGAAAAAGGAGTTACAAAATCAAGAAATAAATCTTGTAACTCCTTTCATTAAAGCAATTAAAGCTCATAAACTCTCCTAAATGGCTACCAAAAGCCTATAAATAGGAGAGCATTCCATTGAAATCCAGGGAGATCAGAAAAAAAGAGATCGGATCGGAAAGAGATCGGAAAAAAGAGAGAAAAAAAAGAATCCAGAGCTCGTATCCAGAGAATCCCGAATTCTAGACAGACAGAGTCTAGAGAAAGAGAGAAAACTCTGCTGAAGTTCTGCACCGAGCACCACTACAAGGCGACAAAAAGTCCCTTAGGGGGTACTCCCCCCCAAGGTCCTTGCCTTCTCCCACTGCCTCCAATGGCTTAGACATGGCTTTTCAGCCCGTCTACTTAGCTTTTTATTGGACATAGAACCTCCTCTTGGTCTTTGTCCTCTAAAAATCTGAGGCTATAGCCAAGCCAAGCGAATCAAGAGCATCCTCTGTTCTCATCTGCATGGATGATGGCGAAGGCCATACATGGCTAGCGACCGTCAATCTGAACGAGTCCCCCACAATCTCCTGAAAAGTTAGATCCTTTTTTTCTTGCTTTTCATTGTAGTTTGTATTTTTCTAAAAGAGACAAAAATCACAACTCTTGTCTTTCATTATTGATGAGAATTGTAAATCGGCTATAAACGCCAAAATCGGCTATAAATGCCATACAAAATCGCCTTTCACGGCAAACCAAGAAAATGTCTCTTTTCTTAAATATTTGTGCAATGGAAAACTTGAAAGAAGTTGATTTCCTTTTTACTTGCGAAGGTTGATCTCCGGATTACCACTTGCAATTCCAAGTAAAATAGAAAATCTGGCACACCGACACAAAGAAATGTTGATGCACGCTTCAGCCCCCCGGGCGCGAAAGGGCCGGACCCGACGGACTCCCACGTCCGCCGACCCCGGTAGCACCCACGGCATTCGGAGCGCGTTCCATCAAGCTGGCACACCCGGTGGGACTCGTTCATTTGAGAACACGGTGCTCGGAAATGAAATATTTGCATATCATACTTTTTGCTCTATGCTTATACTTCTTTTCCGGATTCCTTGGCTACTTTCTAGCTGGTAGCCTATGTTGGATTTTGCATCCTAAAAAAAAATCAGATGGGATTTTTTTGAAATTTCTATTTCTTTGAGCTTGTTTCCACTCTTTCTCTTTTCAAAAAAAAAAATCAGTTTTCTTAGTTTGAATTCAAAATTGAAAAACTTTGATCCTATCCTATCGTTCTTTGGTGCTTGCAGAAATGTTGAGCCCGTTCGACTAAGGTTTTGGACCATCGTTTCTCTTCGATGAGTTCATTAGAGATTTCAAAAAAAAAAATTATTAAAAAAAAATAAAAAAAAATCAGTTTTCTTAGTTTGAATTCAAAATTGAGAAACTTTGATCCTATCCTATCGTTCTTTGGTGCTTGCAGAAATGTTGAGCCCGTTCGACTAAGGTTTTGGACCATCGTTTCTCTTCGATGAGTTCATTAGAGATTTCAAAAAAAAAATTAAAAAAAAAATAAAAAAAAAATCAGTTTTCTTAGTTTGGATTCAAAATTGAGAAACTTTGATCCTATCCTATCGTTCTTTGGTGCTTGCAGAAATGTTGAGCCCGTTCGACTAAGGTTTTGGGCCATCGTTTCTTTTCGATGAGTCTATTTGGGATTTAAAAAAAAAAAGGACATAGACCACTAAGGTTAAACCAATTGCGTTCTTTGATCACGATTGATTCAAGAAAAGCCTTGTCCAGAGTGTGGAGACAGCCTGACTGTTCTAGGCAAGGGTCCTCCAAACGGGTTCATTAAGTAATCCTACCCTTACCTGGGGCCAATTCTATCAATTGAGGTTTCATAAGACCGGGTTAGGAGGCCTATGTGTACTCTCTCGTCTTTAAATCTTAAAAAATTAAAAAAAAAATCAAAATTAAAAAAAAGATTTTCAAAAAAAAAATCTTAAACAAAAAAAAATCAAAAATAAAAATAAAAAAAATAAAAATAAAAAAAAAGATTTTCAAAAAAAAATCTTAAAATAAAAAATCTTCAAAAAAATAAAAATAAATAATCTTAAAAAAAATAATAAAAAATAAAAATAATAAAATAAAAAAAAAATCATTTCAAAAAAAAAATCTTCAAAACTCGTCACTTTTGATTTCAGATCTGAGAAAGTTTGGTTTCTTCTTTTCTGAGCACTGGCGCTCGCGGAAATCGCCGAGACCGTGTTCAGATTGGAATACCATTTGCTCTCTTTGATGGAACCAATCTTGACATTTCAAAAAAAAAAACTCGTCACTTTTGGATTCAGATTCGAGAAATTGTGGTCTCTTTCCTTCTGAGTACTGGCGCTCGCGAAAATCGTTGAGCCCGTATTTGAATCGGAATGCCACCTGTTCTCTTTGACGAATCCATTTCTGACCTTTCAAAAAGAGAATCCCATCTCATGGATGCGATTTCCAACATTTGTGCCTAGCAATACTGGTACGCCCTTTCAGGGTCTACTGTATCTGTGACCGGCACATTTGTAACTCCTACCTTATATTCTTCTTATCTCGAGCAAGCTCCGCTTCTTGATAAGTCGAATTTAGGTATACAATTGCTTCTAGCAGTCATTGGAACGCTCATTTCGAGCCTACCATGCTTGCAACCAAAACAATTGTACCCTCTATGGCTTTTTGCCTTCTTCATATTGCTTGGGTCATGTCCCTTGAGCGATTTGAAAAGACAAAATCATAGAATTCCCCATTTATGATCATCATATTCTTGTGATTACTAATGGATGTGGTCTTGTTTCAGAAATTTTGAAACTAACAATGGCAGCTTCACTGATCATCACCTTCGATGAAAACAAGCACCAGCTCATGCTTCAACAGAAGCAAACCGAGCGCACTTACAAGCGCCCTACCAGCTGCCGAAGCATCAACTCCCTCGGCAACTCTCTGAACTCCTGGTCGACCTCGACTCCCCGGACCATCGTCTTCGGGACACTGGGACCATTCCCACTTCCCGAAGAAGAAACCGCTCCTGCCAAAAAGCAGAAGATCGCCTCTCAACGTGTCACTCTCGTGACACCAAAGGCGAGTGCCCAAAAGCCCGAAGCCCGCGGCACCCCAGCGAAGCCTCGACCAACAACCAACCAGGTCTACCCTAAGACTTGGTCTCCAAGACCTTCCCCAAAGCAAAGAAGGTCTCAAACTTCCACCAAGCCAGCATACCTGGCCCCACTCAAGGAGAACCAGTTCTACCCTCTTGCCTACATGAAAGAGGAGAGACCCATCTCCAACCTGACTCCCAAGTCAACCCAGCATGAGCCGGCTTGTTCCTACAGGCCCAAAATCAGATCATGCATCACCAGGCCTCTACAAGCACCTGCTAAGGCCTACACTCCTTCAGTTCGACCCTTCATCTCTACAGGGGCCGAACTCGAAAGGTTCAAAGCTTCGCTGCAACAGGCAAAGGACCGGGTCCGGATCCTGTCCTTGCCTAGCTACAAAGAAGACAGGCTCGGCTGCTGCGCCCGAGGGAGCACATCCTTCATCGTCAGAGCCCAGCCAGAGCTAACCGAAGCTCAAGCTGCTCGTCGAGCACGTCGTCGTGCGTCATATCGACAAAAGAGACTAGAGAAGCAATGGACCCAGCCTCCTACACTTCAAGTCTCCCACAAATGGGTCGAAAAAGAAAGACCCGACCAAGTTGCTGCCGTCCATATGGTTGGAAAAACCAGAAGACGCCAAAAGTCAGCATAAAAAATCCATGTCCGACGTCCGGTGACCCGTAGCGTCACCAGGACACAAAGACATCCCGAAGAATCTCCTGCCCCTTCCAGCCAAGGACGGGAGAGTAATCCTTCATCAAGCTCTTTATCAAAAAGAATGAGCCTCAGCTCAGTCACCAGGACGGTTTCTTCGTTCGAATCCCGAGGGATGAACGTCCTGGTTACAAATTCTGAGCCACCACCTCAGAATCCACCTCAAGATGATGCGCTCACACGCATCCAGCAGTTGGAACAAGGCCAGCAGAGGATTGAAACTCTGATGGAAAACCTTCTCCTTGTTGTCCAAAATCAGGTGAACAATGAGTCTCCTCCGAATCATAGCAATAACGAGGGAAATAGAGAAGAAAATGAGTCACGCGCCCTTACCAAAAAGGACGTAGACAGTATCCTCGCCAAAGCAAAAAAAGAGGATATACTCAAGGAGCATGGGATCAAGCCACCATATCCTTTATGGATGGACTCGGTCCCGTTCCCCACAAAATTCAAACATCCCACTCTCCAAACATATACGGGGAAAGGATCAGCCAGACCGCACGTCATCCACTTCAAGATTTTGACGGGAGCTATCGCGGATCAAGATGCACTCAAGATCCGCCTCTTTGCAAGTACCCTAAAAGGTACGGCCTTCGATTGGTACTCTACTCTTTCGGAGAACTCCATTCAGAACTGGGTTATGCTAGAGACACGCTTCCTGACCCACTTCCAAGGTGAGGATCATCCTGTTACTATGGCTCAGCTCTGCATCCTAAAACAGGGAGAGAATGAGTCGACTTATGACTTCGTTCATAAGTGGAAAGCAATGGCGTACAAATGCTCAGATGTACTGCCACAAGCGTCGCTAGTCGACATCTGCCGTAACAACATGAGAGCCAGAATACGCTCCATGATCATCGGCAACAAATCAAAAAACCTGGGAGAACTCCTGGAAGCTTCTATGGAAGCTGAAACGGTGAGTAAAGACCTCAACAGTCAGAAGTCATCAAGAAAAGAGCCAACCGCCATTGCAACCTCTAAACCAAAGAAGAAAGAGGTCCTCAATGTGCAAATCAAGTCAGCTCCTCAGCAACTAAGGAAAGCTGAAAACAAAACTGCAGGTAAAAGGCCTGAACTCTCTGATGCCTTCAAGGAACGTGTAGAAAAGAAATATCCGTTCGATGAAGACGTTGAAGAAATCTTTGAGGCTCTCCTAGCAAATGGCAAACTCATTTTGCCAGAGCCCAAAAGACCGGGAGATGTTGGCAAAACCAATGATCCTCGGTACTGTCCATACCACCAGATGGTCTCGCATCCTCTCAATCAATGCTTTGTTGTGAGAGAGAAGATAAACGAGATGTGGAAAAACGGAGTCATCACCTTTGACAAAAATTATGGGACTGCCTCCGTCAACATGGTGTCATGTGGACAAACACCAAAATCACCGAAGAAGAAGATCACTACTTCCTTCAAGGTGATAAAAAGAATTCAAACGTCCGAAGTGTTGGTTCCTTGCCCGACACCAGACGGACAACCCATATGGGTACATCCCGATCTCCTGGAAGATGAAAACTGGGAGATCGTAAAAACAAAGCCGACAGCTCAACAGCGAAGGCAGGCTAGGAAACATCTCCTCAGGCTCAAACGGCAAGAGAAGACCCAGCCAAAACAAGAAGTCCATGAAAAGGCAGAGGCCTCCTCTACCACTTCACTAGGGGCAACAAAAACGTCCCTTCCAGAGACTTCAAAGGGGGTAAGAAAACTCACTTTCAGTGATTTCATGCCACCTCAATTCAGAGAAGAAGCTATGCAGGGGGCATCATACTCTTGCAACTCGGTAGTTGGATTCTCCATTGATGGATACGAGTCCAGCGACACCGATGATGGATTCGAGTCCGGCTACACCGATGAGTGGGAAGAATCCCTTGAAACAGGAGAATATCTCTTCGATGAAGAATGGGTTCCTGAAACTCACCGTATGCCAGTAATCTGGTATAACCCTTTGCAACCACAAGGATCCTGGTCTGATGATGAAGAAGATCAAGTGGCTGCACAAGAAGATGCTGTTAACCCAGCACCTGTCATTGCTCCAGTGGAAATCAACTATGTTGAGCCACACGGAGAAGACGAAGAAGAGGATCTGGCTCCCATGCCTGATCTTGAAGAATATGTAAGGATCTTGCAGCGTCTCGCTCTAGGACAAGAGCAAGATCTTGTTAACGAGCCTCCTCGCAACCCAGAGCCTGAAGTCCCTGAAGATAATCAGGTACATCCACCCTTAACTCCTGAAAATGGAGAACATTGCTGGATAGACGATCCTCTTACATCTGAGGATGAGTCTGACTCCGAGCAGGTAACATCTCCTATCAGAGCTTCCTGTAATGTAATATATCAGGACTATAGCTCTTCTGAAGCGTCGTCTGATGAGATTACCTATACTCCGACGACGCCTAGCAATGTATCTTCTGGAGCTACCTCGTCTCACGTGACTTTCACAGAGATGACACCCTCTCAGGTTTCTTCTCCTAAGACTGTGACTTCAGGATACACATTCTTCCCGACTGATCATCATGAAGAAAACCCAGATAATGATGCTTGGGATGATGAAATAGTCAACACAGAAGAAAAGCTGCTGGATGTTGTTCAGGACTTGCTCCCGGAAAATGCTCCGTGCAACACAATCACTGAGGATGGCAACTCTGTTGCAGATACATCCTCAGTGGATGAAAAACGACAGCCTCTTGATCCTGAGGACAATCTTCCAAGCGAAGACCCTTCTCAAGAAGCTCTCGAAGTTGGTAGAGGCACCCGCTCGGGCCGGGACTACCACAAAAATTACAACCAATCTTCCTTTACATATGTAAATCCTTCGGGAAAAGATGTTGTAAGCGCCCCCAGTGGCAACAATGATGAACATGCAGGCCCTAAGGAGGCTTTCAAGTATGACTTGGTTGAGCACTTCAAACACATACCTGCACGTCTTCACATCCTGGATTTATTACGAATGTCTCCACGCACTCGTGATAATCTCATCTCAGAATTACAAAAACTGAATGAGGATGTCGACAAACATGCCCCGCAAGTCCTCCAAATTGAAATGGACTACCGGGTCAAAAACTCTGAAACTTCCTCAAAGGGAGAAAAGAAAACTGAGGGATCATGCATTGAATGCCTCTCGGTTCAAAAGGCAGCCAGTGCAACCATCACCGTCACAAAGGACGACCTCCTACTTGGCGAAGCAAGGCACAACCGACCCCTGTACTTCACAGGGTACATCAAGGAAATGCCTATACAAAGAGTTTAGGTCGACCCAGGTTCTGTACTCAACCTCATCTCCACTTCGGCTCTCGAAGAGTTGGGCATCCCACCCAGCAAGCTAAGCCACACATCTGTATCTATCTTTGGATACGATGGGAGTACTCAAAGGCCTATCGGCAAAATCAGGTTCAAATTGCAGATCGGTGATCTTATCTCTGAAGTCACTGTGTATGCAATAAAAACCCCTTCATGCTACAACATCCTTCTCGGACGCCCCTGGATACACGAGAATGGTGTTGTCCCTTCAACTCTACATCAATGCATCAAGTTCGTCGGCGACGACGGCATGGTACATCGAGTGTTTGCGGACAGAAGACCGTTCAAAGGTAAAGAAGTCCACTTCGCAGACTCCCAAATGTATGAAGGCGAAAAAGAAGAAAAAGAGGAAATAGCACCCCCTGCTGAAAATCTCCAGAAAGATAAAGGCAAGGCTCCTCAAAAATCACCGGAAGAAAACAAACCCTCCGGCAAATTAGAAGAGAGTAGTCAATCTCCCTTCGTCATCTCCCTCAAATCTTCAAAACCTTTGGTCATCACAACCAGAGTGAAGAAGGCAAAGCAAAAGCCTGGGGGCAAATTTGTTGTTTCTCTCGTGTCTATCATGCAAGACACAGACTCGGACTCAGAGCCAGAAGACGATGCATCGTCAAGCCAAGCTGACGCTCAGCATGTTCAGCCTGCTCTCACTCCGATGGAGACACCTGCTGATGTAGAAGATCCTACGTCTGCTACCTTTGTTGTTCCGACAACATCACCAAAGCAAAAGCCGATCTTCTTCCATAGATCAGACGCTTCTTCATCAAACTCCATGCTGGAACCTTTCCAAAATGAAGGTATGCCTCAGCTATCTCTATATAGTCCTGTGGTACAAGCAATTATGAAGAAAATGGGCTATGATGCTCAAAACCTAGTTGGTTTGGGAGAAAGACGCGGTATTCTCACACCATTGGGGCCCGCCTTGACCAAAAGCCAGCTGGAAGATTGGAGACTCTACGGTCATGTAGAAAAGTCTTCATATGGGTTAGGGTATGATCCCGACACTCCTCTGAGACAGTTGACACAAAAGCTTAAAAGTCGTTTTACCGACCAAGCCTCAACATCTCAAGTCCATGAAGACATCGATCTCCCTGGATATCTCTTTAGAGAGTTACTTGACAAAGATCCAGGAAGCTCATCCAATTGGTACGATTTCTCTGATGATAAAGAGGAATCGTCCGATAATACAGACTTGTGCTATTCTGACCCAGAAGAGCCCTCGTCTCCAAAAGAAGTACCTTACTTCGACCCAGTTTCAACAGGCGATTGGGACCATCTCATAGCAAGCCTTGAGAAGATCACCAATCAAGAAGACCCGTGGAAAGGAACAAACCCTCGGTCTACAAGTGCCCTTGGAATCCCAGAAGGTTTCGTTGAGCTGGAAGCCTCCGAAAATATTGTGGAGGAACCACCTTCGAACCTTCTAACAGAAGATCCTGTTGAAAAGATAGACTTGGGAACACCAGATAACCCACGTCCTGTATTCATCACTACAAGAAACTGCACTTTTAGCGACGAAATTTTTCGTCGCCAAAAGTCATAAAAACGTCGGTAAAAGTATTTACCGACGAAATTACATTCGTCGGCCAAACGTCGCTAAGAAAATATCAGTTAAATGTTTCACCGACGAATTCTTTTTCCGTCGGCAAAAAATTCGACTTTTACCGACGTTTTTTTAATTTTACCGACGTTTTAAATACGTCGGAAATACTATTTTAGTTTTCTAAAAGTTTTGTAAATACTTTTACCGACGAAAAAAAACGTCGGTAAAAAAAAAAGGAAAAATAAACAAAAAAAAATGACTTTTACCGACGTTTAGTTTCGTCGGTAAAATAAAAGGGCCGAATAAAAAAAAACAAAACTGCTTTTACCGACATTTATTTTCGTCGGTAAAATAAAAAGGAAAAATAAAACAACTTTTACCGACGTTTATTTTCGTCGGTAAAATAAATAGGAAAAACTAAAAAAATAAAACGACTTTTACCGACGTTTATATTCGTCGGTAAAATAAATAGGAAAAATTTAAAAAACTAAAACTACTTTTACCGACGTTTATAAACGTCGGTAAAAGAAAGAGGAAAAATAAAAAAAAATAAAACCACTTTTACCGACGAAAATAAAACGTCGGTAAAAGTGATTTTATTTTATTTTTAAAATATAATATTCGGTTTTTTAATATAATTTTCTTATAAAGCTGTTTAGACACCTGTATCAGAACCTGTTTATACACCTGTATCAGAAGTAAACCTGTTCATTTACCTATATTCAATATGAAAAATACATTAAAACAAAAGTTGCTAAATTACCCAACAACCATCACCATTTTTCATCTAATCATTCATCTCATTAACAAAATATTATAATCAACAATAATACAGACCATATAAATATCCAACATATACATATACAAATAAACAAAAAAGAATAAAACACTCCCAAAAGTCTGCATCCGACCGCAAATCGTCAATCAATATGCAATGAAAAAAACAACATTAGAATCTTTTCAACGAATTAAATTATAAATGAAAGATAAACATGTATATATATATATAAATATATTTTCCTAAGTTTTTTGGCAGCCCATTTTCCCGTCTAAGTGTTGAGAATCGGGCGGTTTTTATGTCTAATCCGATAACCAGAAGTCTGATTCACTAACCGTAAATTCCAACAAGTTACTTTGGCCTTGAACAAGAGTACCCGTGCTAGTTTCTGAGCTGTCCAATGGCCGATTCCTATTTTCAACCTCCAACGGCCTATTTTCAAAACTAAGTGTCAAGAATCCAACGTTTTTAGGTCTAATTCGTTAACCGGGAGTCCGATTTATGAGCCGTCAGTTCCACCAAGTTAATTTCGACTCGAGCGAGGTGCTCGTGCCGGTTCCCGAATATTACGGCTGCCGTTTCCCATTCCGGACCCCCGTCGGGCCGTTTAAGTATTAGGAAAATCCGATGTTTTCGCCTCTAAAACTCTAACCGGGAGTCCTATCTGCGAACCTTCAGTTCCTACAAGTCACTCTACCCTCGAGCGAGGTGCGCGTGCCGGTTTCCGATTTTTCAGGGGGCCGGTTCCCGTTCCGGACCCCCGGCGGGTCGTTTTCGAGCCTAAGTGTTAGAAAATTGTTGATTTTCGCTTTTAATTCTCTAACCGTGAGTCCTATCAGCAAACCGTCAGTTCCTACACGTCACTATACCCTCCAACGAGGTGCTCGTCCTGGTTCCAGATTTTTCCGGGGGCCGGTTCCCATTCCGAACCTCCGGCGGGCCGTTTTCGAGCCTAAGTGTTGGAAAATCCGATGTTTACGCCTCTAATTCTCTAACCGGGAGTCATATCTGCGAACCGACAGTTCCTACAAGTCACTCTAACCTCGAACGAGGTGCTCGTGCCGGTTCTCGATTTTTCCGGGGGCCGTTTCCCATTCCGGACCCCTTGCGGGTCGTTTTCGAGCCTAAGTGTTGGAAAATCCAATGTTTTCGCCTCTAAAACTCTAACCGGGAGTCCTATCTGCGAACCGTTAGTTCCTACAAGTCACTCTACCCTCGAACGAGGTGCTCGTGCCAGTTTTCGATTTTTCCGGGGACCAGTTCCCGTTCCGGACCCCCGGCGGGCCGTTTTCGAGCCTAACGGTTAGAAAATCGTTGATTTTCGCTTCTAATTCTCTAACCGGGAGTCCTATCAACGAACCGTCCGTTCCAACACGTCACTCTACCCTCCAGCGAGGTGCTCGTCCCGGTTCCCAAATTTTCCGGGGGCCGGTTCCCATTCCAGACCTCCGGCGGGCCATTTTCGAGCCTAAGTGTTGGAAAATCCGATGTTTTCGCCTCTAATTCTCTAACCGGGAGTCATATCTGCGAACCGTCAGTTCCTACAAGTCACTCTAACCTCGAGCAAGGTGCACATGCCGGTTCCCGATTTTTCCGGGGGACGTTTCCGGCTCCGGACCCCCGGCGGGCCGCTTTCGAGCCTAAGTGTTGCAAAATCCGATGTTTTCGCCTCTAAAACTCTAACCGGGAGTCCTATCTGCGAACCGTCAATTCCTACAAGTCACTCTACCCTCGAACGAGGTGCTCGTGCTAGTTTTCAATTTTTCCGGGGGACGGTTCCATTTCCGGACCCCCGGCGGGCCGTTTTCGAGCTTAAGTGTTGGAAAATTCGATGTTTTCGCCTCTAAAACTCTAGCCGGGAGTCCTATCAGCGAACCGTCAGTTCCTACAGGTCACACTACCCTCCAGCGAGGTGCTCGTCCCGGTTCCCAATTTTTCCGGGGGCCGGTTCCCATTCCGGACCTCCGGCGGGCCGTTTTCGAGCCTAAGTGTTGGAAAATCCGATGTTTACGCCTCTAATTCTCTAACCGGGAGTCATATCTGCCAACCGACAGTACCTACAAGTCACTCTAACCTCGAGCGAAGTGCTCGTGCCGGTTCCCGATTTTTCCGGGGGCCGTTTCCCGTTCCGGACCCCTTGCGGGTCGTTTTCGAGCCTAAGTGTTGGAAAATCCGATGTTTTCGCCTCTAAAACTCTAACCGGGAGTCCTATCTGCGAACCGTTAGTTCCTACAAGTCACTCTACCCTCGAGCGAGGTGCTCGTGCCAGTTTTCGATTTTTCCGGGGACCGGTTCCCGTTTCGGACCCCCGGCGGGCCGTTTTCGAGCCTAACGGTTAGAAAATTGTTGATTTTCGCTTCTAATTCTCTAACCGGGAGTCCTATCAGCGAACCGTTCATTCCTACAGGTCACTCTACCCTCCAGCGAGGTGCTCGTCCCGGTTCCCAAATTTTCCGGGGGTCGGTTCCCATTCCGGACCTCCGGCGGGCCGTTTTCGAGCCTAAGTGTTGGAAAATCCGATGTTTTCGCCTCTAATTCTCTAACCGGGAGTCATATCTGCGAACCATCAGTTCCTACAAGTCACTCTAACCTCGAGCAAGGTACACATGCCGGTTCCCGATTTTTCCGGGAGACGTTTCCGGCTCCGGACGCCCGGCGGGCCGTTTTCGAGCCTAAGTGTTGCAAAATCCGATGTTTTCGCCTCTAAAACTCTAACCGGGAGTCCTATCTGCGAACCGTCAGTTCCTAAAAGTCACTCTACCCTCGAGCGTGGTGCTCGTGCTAGTTTTCAATTTTTGCGGGGGCTGGTTCCCGTTCCGGACCCCCGGCGGGCCGTTTTCGAGCCTAACGGTTAGAAAATCGTTGATTTTCGTTTCTAATTCTCTAACCGGGAGTCTTACCAGCGAACCGTCAGTTCCTACAGGTCACTCTACATTCCAGCGAGGTGCTCGTCCCGGTTCCCAAATTTTCCGGGAGCCGGTTCCCATTCCGGACCTCCGGCGGGCCGTTTTCGAGCCTAAGTGTTGGAAAATCCGATGTTTTCGCCTCTAATTCTCTAACCGGGAGTCCTATCTGCGAACCGTCAATTCCTACAAGTCACTCTACCCTCGAACGAGGTGCTCGTGGCAGGTTTCAATTTTTCCGGGGGACGGTTCCATTTCCGGACCCCCGGCGGGCCGTTTTCGAGCCTAACGGTTAGAAAATCGTTGATTTTCGCTTCTTATTCTCTAACCGGGAGTCCTATCAGCGAACCGTCAGTTCCTACAGGTCACACTACCCTCCAGCGAGGTGCTCGTCCCGGTTCACAATTTTTCCGGGGGCCGGTTCCCATTCTGGACCTCCGGCGGGCCGTTTTCGAGCCTAAGTGTTGGAAAATCCGATGTTTACGCCTCTAATTCTCTAACCGGGAGCCATATCTGCGAACCGTCAGTTCCTACAAGTCACTCTAACCTCGAGCAAGGTGCACATGCCGGTTCCCGATTTTTCCGGGGGAATTTCCGGCTCCGGACCCCCGGCGGGCCGTTTTCGAGCCTAAGTGTTGCAAAATCCGATGTTTTCGCCTCTAAAACTCTAACCGGGAGTCCTATCTGCGAACCGTCAGTTCCTAAAAGTCACTCTACCCTCGAGCGTGGTGCTCGTGCCAGTTTTCGATTTTTCTGGGGGCCGGTTCCCGTTCCGGACCCCCGGCGGGCTGTTTTCGTGCCTAACGGTTAGAAAATCGTTGATTTTCGCTTCTAATTCTCTAACCGGGAGTCTTACCAGTGAACTGTCAGTTCCTACAGGTCACTCTACATTCTAGCGAGGTGCTCGTCCCAGTTCCCTAATATTCCGGGAGCCGGTTCCCATTCCGGACCTCCGGCGGGCCGTTTTCGAGCCTAAGTGTTGGAAAATCCGATGTTTTCGCCTCTAATTCTCTAACCGGGAGTCATATCTGCGAACAATCAGTTCCTACAAGTCACTCTAACCTCGAGCGAGCTTCTCGTGCCGGTTCCCGATTTTTCTGGGGGACGTTTCCCGTTTCGGACCCCCGGCGGCCGTTTTCGAACCTAAGTGTTGGAAAATCCGATGTTTTCGCCTCTAAAACTCTAACCGGGAGTCCTATCTGCAAACCGTCAATTCCTACAAGTCACTCTACCCTCGAGTGAGGTGCTCGTGCCGGTTTCCGATTTTTCTATGGGCCGGTTCCCGTCCCGGACCCCCGGCGGGCCGTTTTCGAGCCAAGTGTTAGAAAATCGTTGATTTTCGCTTCTAATTCTTTAACCGTGAGACCTATCAGCGAACCGTCATTTCCTACAACTCACTCTACCCTCCAGCGAGGTGCTCGTCCCGGTTCCCAATTTTTCCGGGGGCCGGTTCCCATTCCGAACCTCCGACAGGCCGTTTTCGAGCTTAAGTGTTGGAAAATCTGATATTTACGCCTCTAATTCTCTAACCGGGACTCATATCTGCGAGCCGTCAGTCCCTACAAGTCACTCTATCCACGAGCGAGGTGCTCGTCCCGGTTCCGATTTTTCCGGGGGCCGTTTCCCGTTCCAGACCGCTAGCGGGCTGTTTTCGAGCCTAAGTGTTGGAAAATCCGATGTTTTCGCCTCTAAAACTCTAACCGGGAGTCCTATCTGCGAACCGTCAATTCCTAAAAGTCACTCTACCCTCGAGCGTGGTGCTCGTGCCAGTTTTCGATTTTTCAGGGGAACGGTTCCCGTTCCGGACCCCCGGCGGGCCGTTTTCGAGCCTAACGGTTAGAAAATCGTTGATTTTCGCTTCTAATTCTCTAACCGGGAGTCCTATCAGCGAACCGTTCGTTCCTACAGGTCACTCTACCCTCCAGCGAGGTGCTCGTCCCGGTTCCCAAATTTTCCGGGGGCCGGTTCCCATTCCAGACCTCCGGTGGGCCGTTTTCGAGCCTAAGTGTTGGAAAATCATATGTTTTCGCCTCTAATTATCTAACCGGGAGTCATATCTGCGAACCGTCAGTTCCTACAAGTCACTCTAACCTTGAGCGAGGTGCTCGTGCCGGTTCCCGATTATTCCGGGGGACGTTTCCCGTTCCGGACCCCCGGAGGGCCGTTTTCGAGCCTAAGTGTTGGAAAATCCAATGTTTTCGCCTCTAAAACTCTAACCGGGAGTCCTATCTGCGAACCGTCAGTTCCTACAAGTCACTCTACCCTCGAACGAAGTGCTCGTGCCAGTTTTCAATTTTTCCGGGGGACGGTTCCATTTCCGGACCCCCGGCGGGCCGTTTTTGTGCCTAACGGTTAGAAAATCGTTGATTTTCGCTTCTAATTCTCTAACCGGGAGTCCTATCAGCGAACCGTCAGTTCCTACAGGTCACACTACCCTCCAGCGAGGTGCTCGTCCCGGTTCCCAATTTTTCCGGGGGCCGGTTCCCATTCCGGACCTCCGGCGGGCCGTTTTCGAGCCTAAGTGTTGGAAAATCCGATGTTTTCGCCTCTAATTCTCTAACCGGGAGTCATATCTGCGAACCGTCAGTTCCTACAAGTCACTCTAACCTCGAGCAAGGTGCTCGTGCCGGTTCCCGATTTTTCCGAGGGACGTTTCCCGTTCCGGACCCCCGGCGGGGCGTTTTCGACCCTAAGTGTTGGAAAACTCGATGTTTTCACCTCAAAAACTCTAACCGGGAGTCCTATCTGCGAACCGTCAGTTCCTACAATTCACTCTACCCTTGAGCGAGGTGCTCGTGCCGGTTTCCGATTTTTCTGGGGGGCGGTTCCCGTCCCAGACCCCTGGCGGGCCGTTTTCGAGCCAAGTGTTAGAAAATCGTTGATTTTCGCTTCTAATTCTCTAACCGTGAGTCCTATCAGCGAACCGTCAGTTCCTATAAGTCACTCTACCTTCCAACGAGGTGCTCGTCCAGGTTCCAAATTTTTCCGGGGGCCGGTTCCCATTCCGGATCCCCGGCGGGCCGTTTTCGAGCCTAAGTGTTGGAAAATCCGATGTTTACGCCTCTAATTCTCTAACCGGGAGTCATATCTTCGAACCGTCAGTTCCTACAAGTCTCTCTAACCTCGAGCGAGGTGCTCATGCCGGTTCCCAATTTTTCCGGGCGACGTTTCCCGATCCGGAGCCCCGGCGGGCCGTTTTCGAGCCTAAGTGTTGGAAAATCCGATGTTTTCGCCTCTAAAACTCTAACTGGGAGTCTTATCTGCGAACCGTCAGTTCCTACAAGTCACTCTACCCTCGAGCGAGGTGCTTGTGCCGGTTTCCAATTTTTTCCGAGGGCCGTTTCCTATTCCGGACCCCCGGCCGGCCGTTTTCGAGCCTAGGTGTTGGAAAATCCGATGTTTTCGCCTCTAAAACTCTAACTGGGAATCCTATCTGCGAATCGTCAGTTCCTACAAGTCACTCTACCCTCGAGCGAGGTGCTTGTGCCGGTTTCCGATTTTTTCGAGGGCCGTTTCCCGTTCCGAACCCCCGGCGGGCCGTTTTCGTGCCTAAGTGTTAGAAAATCCGATGTTTTCGCCTCTAAAACTCTAACCGGGAGTCCTATCTGCGAACCGTCAGTTCCTACAAGTCACTCTACCCTCGGGCGTAGTGCTCGTGCCGGTTTCCGATTTTTCCGAGGGCCGGTTCCCATTCCGGACCCCCTGCGGGCCGTCCTAAATATTAGGAAAATCCGATGTTTTCGCCTTTAAAACTCTAACCGGGACTCCTGTCTGCGAACCGTCAGTTCCTATAAGTCACTCTGACCTCGAGCGAGGTGCTCGTGCCGGTTCCCGATTTTTCCGGGGGTCATTTCCCGTTCCAGACCTCCGGCGGGCCGTTTTCGAGCTTAAGTGTTGGAAAATTCGATGTTTTCGCCTCTAAAACTCTAGCCGGGAGTCCTATCTGCGAACCGTCAGTTCCTACAAGTCACTCTACCCTCGAGCGTGGTGCTCGTGCCGGTTTCCAATTTTTCCGAGGTCCGGTTCCCGTTCCGGACCCCCGGCGGGCCGTTTTCAAGCCTAAGTATGGATTCGGCTCTATGAGCTTAACTTCACTCATTATGGATAAGTACATTAGGTAGACCAAATCTGTGATACTGTAACTTCATCTTACTTGAAGTGTTATTAGCTCTGCAAGTAGCTTTGCATAAAATCTTGAATTGGAAAAGCCTAAGCATCCATATATACTGAATCACAAGTAAAATGAAAACTGTTATCGTGTACAACCGTAGCAACAACTAAGTCTGGTCTAATTTGGCTGTAAATATTAGTTTCCAAAACATTGATACTACAGAAAGCATATAGAAAGTTTATGCCATAGCAACCACCTACCTTCACATTCCTAGTCCTGTAAAATTCCCTTTTTAAGCATTTGACAACTGAGGCAGGTTAATCTTGTATTTGAAGAAGAAAAGGAATCCATACTGGTTGAGATGACACTCATGAAATATAATTACCTGCCATGAATCAATAGCTGAATTTAGTATGAAGAGAGGTGTCTGAATTAGGCCTGCTATATTCTGTGGGAAGAAACACTGCATTCGTACTCATATGATGTTAGCGAATAGACATCTATGCCCATGTATAACAGTGTGTGTGTGTGTGTGTGTGTGTGTGTGTGTGTGAGAGAGAGAGAGAGAGAGAGAGAGAGAGAGAGAGAGAGAGAGAGAGATACCAAACTCGGCTGCATCCTCGAAGTGAAAGATGAAGGCAAGTTCTTTGCTGACCCCTGGACAAAGTGTGGCAATAAACAAGGAGTTTATCAGATGTGTCTACAGTGCATCCCTGAGTTAAATTATGGAAAGGAACCATATGCTACCTTCAGTATTCTTTAAGAAAAAAGAGAAGGAAAAACATGCGTGCAAAGTAACCACTTCATCAAAGTAGTTTTGTATCTGTGGTGCTCCCGAAATATCTTTCCTGTTGTGAATTATCAACGTTAGCTATGCAAATAATAACAAAATGAAGTTGAAATTCTTCTTGTAGTTTCTAAAGGGGTTTATTTATTTATTTATTTTGGGGAATCATCATAACATTTTTGAATTCCATAGAAAAGCAACAGCTAAAGTATTACACATTGATAAAATATCCTCCATCTGATAGGCACTTCACTTTTGTACCCATTGGTAGAAGTACGAAAACTGTCACAATGAAGCATGCTTGCCAACCCAGCAGAGGAACAGCCTGATAACAGTGCCTATAACCATTTTCAAGTTATTAAACGAATGTTTCCCAGGTAAAAGAAGAAAGGAAAAGAAGAAGTGTAAATGAATCACTGAAGCGCATACATTTTCTGCATTATTCAACCCTTGTTTTAACAGATCATCCATGACAGCGAGCCAAACTCTTGCACCTCGGAAATGAAGATTTGTAGTCTGATCATACACCCAGTAGAGAGCTCAATGAATGTTAGTTATCCCAGTCCAGCACTTATGCTAAATGAAAGCTAAAGTTACATTTGGATGGTCACCCAGAAGTAGAATTTAGCTGGATAATTGATTCTGTAATGTGTTGGGGGCAAGAGGAAAGTGGAGCCTTGCAAAAATCTGGTTTCCACATTTTGGTCTTTCCCTGTTGAAACTGATACTTTGCACACCTCTGGGATCTGAAATTTGCACGCTGTAGGTTTCGGGTGGAGAATGAATCTGCCCATGTTCTCCAGAGACCCAAACACTTCCTATTGTAAATGCTGAAGTAACAAACATCAACTCACGGTATTTACTACCTCCACATCTCCAGTAAATGATGACCCATCGCAGTATCGAATCTTGACTCTATTCCAGTCGTGGAAGTCTGGACATTGGAATCAAGATGAGGACTTTTTCAAGACAACCATCAATTAATAGGTCCAAAATTAATGCAAGCGACATCATCCTTATATTGAGAATTATGGTTGAAAATGCAAGAGTCCAAACAAAGCTTACCACAAGAAAGGGAAAAAAAAAAAAAGGGAAGTCTTATCGGCCATAAGACTCTGAGGATTGTATGTACTGAATTATAGTTTTAGTTTCAACAGTCATCTTGAGTAGGTTGTTGTTTATGCATTTATCTGATTAAGGAAGATAGAAAGGTTGGACAAGGATCTATAATTATCATACAGGGCATGGTATGGTTGTTGCAGAATAATGAAGTATCCAACATGGATATAATAATGCACTTAAGCTACATCACTTTTCAGGTGCTGCTTTCGGTGCTAAAAGTGTCATAGGCAATATAATTTCCTGACACTGTTTTTTTTTTAAATCTAATCATGCAATGAAAACCAGCTACTAAAGGTTTGATGCCTCAAGATATTTCTGTCAAACATAACGACAGTACATATTGTTGTGACTACTGCAATGTCAAATTAAAATAGAAATACCGATTCGCAGTGCTGGAAAGTGGACTACTAGAATAAGCTACAAAAGGCCTTCTTCAAATCTTCACAACACATGTTGAGTATTTGCAGATAATTTAACATGTATCTGATTTCTTTAACATGGGCAGCTATGGTATTTGGACACCAAACACCATGACTAAGTTGAATATCCGAGCATCCTATAAGACAAGAAATCGTTATACCTGGATTAGATTGCCCCCTGTGGTTTAGAATGCCAGTAAATCTTAATTCTCGTTCCATTACTGTAGAAGAACCTAATCTGTTGGTTTTGCGTCTGAGGCAAGTGGCTAGATCATTGCACCAACCACCCCCCTGAGAAGGAAAGGATAAAAGAAAATGAAGAAGAGACTACCTGATTTTTAGGAACCATATATGTGCTTGCTTGATAAGTGAATTATTGAATATGGTGTCTACTGAATGTAAGAGGTATCCAAGTAAGCATGAGTTCAGATTTCCCCCATGGCAACTCATAACCATCCAAAAAACTGTGCTTTTGGTGAGCTTGGAGTTCTTAAATTACATATGAAAACAGACATTTCTTCCCCAAAACCATCAAGTTAATAAAACAGAATTTTGCAGAGAGCAAAAATCACCCATAACCCATGAAGAGATTTATTAGATTTCTTTCACAAAACCATCACATTACAAAAGCAGAATTTTGCAGAGAGCAAAAAACACTCATAACCAATGAAGAGATCTATTCGATTTATATTGTCAATCCAAAACCGACATAAAAGTTTGTATAAAAGATTGAAAACCCATGATTCATAAGTCCAAAAGATAGTGTCAATACATCCTTGTAAATTTATGTATTTTTGGTTGCCCTTGAACACGGTTTCCTTGCTGTGATTGGAAGTATGGCATTGAGAAGGCTTCCCTTACCCAGTGGCGTATTTGATGCATTTCACAGAGAAGAAAGAGATGGGGTGTGAGGTGTGTGCGGAATGCAGGAAGAGTGAGGGGTGTACCTGGTGCAGGGGAGGCGTCTGGCGGCGCGAGGAGGAAGATGAAGATGGGTTCTGTGGTGCAGGGGAGGCTTCTGGCGGCGCAAGGAGGAAGATGAAGATGGGTTTTGTGGTGCAGGGGAGGCGTCTGGCGCGCGAGTGAGGCGTCCGGGGGCTGCTGCTGTGGAGAGATCTGGAGAGCGAGGGAGAGATAGGAAGGGCGATGGAGATGGGTTCTGTGGTCGTCGTGCGCAGAGATCTGGAGAGGGTTCGAGCAGAGAGGGCGATGGGAGAGATGGGCCAGAGAGGGCGATGGAAGAGATAGGCAGAGAGGGTCCGAGCAGAGAGAGCGAGTGCGCAGAGATCTGGAGAGGGTCCGAGCAGAGAGGGCGATGGGAGAGATGGGCAGAGAGGGTCCGAGCAGAGAGAGAGAGAGAGAGAGAGAGAGAGAGAGAAAGAGCAGATCGAGAGAGAGAGAGCAGAGCGAGAGAGAGATAGCAGAGAGATGGGTTCTAAAGGCGGGAGGGAAAAAATGACTGAGCAGAGGGAAAATAGGGATTTCGAGGGCGGGAGAGCAAAAAAAGGGATTTACCGACGTTTAATAACGTCGGTAAAAAGTATTTTATTTTTCTTATTTAAAAATTAGTAAAAAATCAACAACCTTTACCGACGTTTTTAGATAAACGTCGATAACTTCTTTGCCGACACATATTTTCGTCAGTAAAAAAACAATTCGACGGTAAATGTCTCTATTTTTTAATTTTTTTAAAAATAATATTTAAACTTTACCGACGTTTAACATAAAACTTCGCTAAAAGTTCATTTTAATATTTATTTTCGAGTTCATGCTAAAATTGAACTTTGCCGACATTTTATTTTCGTCGGCCAAAAAAATAAGAAAAGTAAATAAAAAATAAAAAACTTTTACCGACGTTTTTTTTCGTCGGTAAAATAAAAAAAATAAAAAATAAAAAATAAAAATACTTTTTCAGCAAAAAAAAAGAAAAATAAATAAAAATAAAAAGACTTTTAACGACGAATAAAAGCGTCGGTAAAACCTAGAAAACGTCGCTAAATTCAATTTTACCGATGTTTTTAATTCGTCGGTAATAATCTCTGATTCTAACCACTCTCAACCGCCAAGGTAATTTCAAGATTCAACTTTGCCAACGTTTTTGTGAAAAACGTCGGTAAAATGCCACTTTTAGCGACGTTTTTTAAAAGCGTCGCCAAAAAACGTCGCTAAAAGTGCAACTTGTTGTAGTGCATAAGCAAGAATATAAAGGATGATGAGTTACCCGAGTATATCGCTTTTCTTCGTGAGTTCGTTGATTGCTTTGCATGGTCATACGCTGAAATGCCTGGTTTAGACCCCAAAGTAGCAGTCCACAAATTCAATCTTCAAGAAGACATCAAGCCTGTCAAACAAGGCCAAAGAAGATTCCGTCCAGATGTGATGGATAAAATTGAACAAGAAGTTCAAAAGCTCAAAAGCGTCGGCTTCATCCGTGAGGAACAACATCCAGAATGGTTGGCCAACATTGTCCCCGTGACAAAGAAAAATGGGCAGATCAGAGTCTGTATTGACTATAGAGACTTGAATGGCGCTTGCCCTAAGGATGAATTCCCGCTCCCCATACCGGAGGTGATGATTGACAATACCTGCGGATTCGAGCGAATGACATTCATGGATGGCTTCTCTGGTTACAATCAGATAAAGATGCATCCCGAGGATGAAAAGCACACATCATTTCGGACTCCATTTGGCGTATATTGCTATACTGTCATGCCATTTGGTCTGAAAAATGCTGGTGCCACATATCAGAGGGCTATGATGAAAATATTCCAAGATATGCAACACAAGACGGTCGAATGTTACGTTGATGACCTCGCCGTCAAAAGCAAAAGAAAAGAAGACCATCTCAAAGATCTTCGAGAAGTCTTCCTCCGACTTCGCAAACACAAACTGCGGATGAATCCTCTAAAATGCTTCTTCGGCGTCTCGTCGGGTAAGTTTCTCGGATTCCTTATTCGGAAAGCTGGAATAGAACTTGACCCCATAAAAGTCAAGGCTATTCTAGAAATGCCCTCTCCAAGAACCTTGAGAGAATTAAAAGGGCTCCAAGGGAGATTGGCCTACATCAGACGGTTCATCTCCAATCTTTCAGGGAAATGCCGTCCATTCTCTCGATTGATGAAAAAGGGTGTAGACTTTGTCTGGGATGCCGACTGTGAAGCCGCATTTCAAGATATCAAGTCATACCTGACCAAACCTCCAGTGTTAGCTGCCCCTGCCACTGGAAAACCATTCATCTTGTACACAAGAGCTTTTGATCATTCTGTAGGCGCTCTGCTTGCACAAGAGAATGGTGAGGGAAAGGAAGCTGCTCTATATTACCTCAGCCGCATGCTAGTAGGTGCAGAGCATCGTTACTCTCCAGTCGAAAAAGAATGCCTTGCAGTGATGTTCGCCGTACAAAAGCTACGTCACTACTTGCTTTCCAACACAGTCTACCTCGTCTCAAGGATCAACCTCTTGAAGGTCCTTGTTACAAAAGCAGGTTCTCTCAATGCCCGACTGGCAAAATGGTCCATCCTCTTGTCACAATTTGATATTAGGTACGTACCACAAAAAACAATCAAAGGCCAAGCTCTAGCAGACTTTCTCGCAGAGCATCCATTGCCTAAAGATTCTCCACTCAGAGATGATCTCCCAGACGAACCTGTCTACAACGTGGAGACTTCCTCACCAAATGCCTCCTGGGACATGTACTTTGACGGTGCAACCAGGACAAATGAAAAAAGAAAGCTGATCTCGGGAGTTGGCATCCTCTTTGTTAGCCCCGACAAATACATGATTCCACACGCTTTCTCGCTACTGGAACCATGCACAAACAATGCAGCTGAATACCAAGCTCTGATCCTAGGATTGGAACTCGCCATCGAATCTGGTATCACTATGCTGGAAGTCTTTGGAGACTCTCAACTGATCGTCAACCAGATGAATCAGATATATGAAGTCAGGAAGCCCGATCTGCTGCCTTATTACAACAAGGCACAATCGCTTCTGCAAAAGTTTGACATCTGTCACATCACCAACATTCGTAGAGGTGAAAACATCCGTGCAGATGCCCTGGCCGGACTTGCCGCATCAATGGTGATCCAGGAAGGGGAAAACATGCAAATCACAGTGTGCGAGAGAGGGATCCTCCCTCCTCTTAACACACACCAAGCAGTTGCTGAATGCCACCGAGTGGTTGGAAGTCGGATCTCTATCCTTCAACCTTCAATCGGCGACTGGAGGGATCCGTTCATTGATTACACTATGTTCGGAATCCTACCTGAAGATCCAAAAGAACGGGTAAGCATCCAAAGGCGAGCCCCAAACTTTCATTTGGATATTCCTTCAAAAATCCTCTACAGGAAATCCTTCAACGGAGTACTTCTACGCTGCTTGTCACAACAAGAGGCCGAAGAAACACTTAAAGAAGTTCATGCTGGTCTTTGTGGAGCCCATCAGGCAGGTCCTAAGCTCTATGATCAGATAAAAAGGTTAGGTTACTATTGGCCTACCATGGTAGCTGATGCAATGCAATTTGCCAAACGCTGCCAGCTATGCCAAGTTCACGGAGATTACATTCACATGCCTCAGGAATGGCTACACCCTACAGCAATCTCGTGGCCTTTCGAAGCCTGGGGTATGGACATCATAGGTCCTATTTCTCCCCCTTCAAGCAAAGGTCATCGTTTCATCTTCGCCGCAACGGATTATTTTTCCAAGTGGTCAGAAGCATTTGCGTTCAACGAAATGAAGACCTCATTAGTCCTTCAATTCCTACGCACCAACATCATTTGTCGTTTCGGCATACCTAAAAGATTCGTCCATGATAACGGACCACAATTCCGGGATCATCGATTCTACAGGTTCTGCGACAAATACAAAATTCAAAGCTGTCCTTCGACTCCATACAATCCGGCAGCAAACGGATTAGCAGAAGCCTTCAACAAGACACTCTGCAAAATCCTCAAGAAAATGGTCTCTAGTCACAAAAGAGACTAGAGCGACAAACTGTCTGAAGCCTTGTGGGCCTATCGAACCACCGTTCGAGGACCAACCCATAGCACACCATTCTCCTTGGTCTATGGATGCGAAGCTGTCGTGCCCCTAGAGGTACAAATTCCTTCTCTGAGGGTATCTCTACAAAATGACATGACTCAAGAAAGCAATGTCAAATTGCGACTCCATGAGCTGGACAATCTCGACGAGAGATGGCTCGAAGCTCGACAAAGCATTGAACTTTACCAAGCACGCATGGCAGGATCTTTTGACAAAAAGGTCAGGCAACGCACCTACAAAAAGGGTGACTTGGTTCTTGCGGTAAAAAGACCAATGGTCTTCGCTCACAAGTCCAAAGGCAAATTTGAGCCAAAATGGGAGGGACCCTACGTCATCGACAAGGTCTTCTCCAATGGCGCATATGCCCTCCTAAACATGGAAGGCGACAGGTGTATGCTGCCCATCAATGGCAAGTTCTTGAAGCGGTACTACCCTTGAAGACTTACCCAACTGGGTAAGAGCAATGCCTATATGGCCAAAACCTGTTCTCAGGTACTCGCTCGTCAAACCCACTCTCTTTAGAATTTTCATATCAAATGTCGAAATTTCTAAAGAAACGCAAAAAACACTGCTTACTTTCATCATTTCATTGTTCAAAAAAAAAAATCCAAGTTTAGGAGCCTCTCCCTGACTTGACCAAAACTTTCGATCCTTGAACCAAAATTCATGATTTGAAACAAAAATCCGGATTTAGGGATTTCCACCCTAGTCCACCTTACCTTTTACCGCCAAATGGTTTTAGGTCAAAATTTACGACCCTCGTGTCTTTAAACAAAAAAAATGGTTTTTCAAAAAACCGCGGGGAAGTGACACTTAGTCGATACTCGCAAAACTCAAAAAATCGGAAGGATGCGAACCCCATTCGATACTTCCAAAACCTCTAAAATCGTGGAGAAGCAACAAACCAGTTGATATCCACAACCCAATTTCAAAAATTGTGGAGATGTAACATACCAGTTGCTATCCACAACCCAAATTTCAAATGGTTCGAGAAAACCTCAAATTTCAAAAATCACGGAGAAACGACATCAAGTCAGTACCCGCAAAAGCAAAAGTTTTGGGAAAAGCAGGGAAGCGACGCTTAGTCGATATTTGCACCCCAATTCGCGAGGAAGTGACATTCCATCAATACTCGCAAAACCGAATGAGCAAGGAAGCGACATTCCATCGATACTTGCAAGACCATTCAGCGGGGAGGCGACATTTGGTCGATACCTGCATTTTGAAAACCAAAACTCGGCTATAAACGCCAAAATCTGGCTATAAAACGCCAAAATCTGGCTATAAACGCCAAAACTCGGCTATAAACGCCAAAACCGGCTATAAATGCCACAAACCAGCTATCAATGCCACAAAAAATTGGCTTTCACGCCGACAAACCAAAACTTGGCTTTAAAAAAAACCCGGCTATCAATGCCACCAAACCGGCTATCAATGCCACAAATTGGCTATCAATGCCACCAAACTGGCTGCAAATGCCATAAAATTTCGGCTTCCATGCCAACCCAAATTTTGGCTTTTACGCCATAAAATTTCGGCTTCCATGCCACAACCAAAATCAGGCTCCCATGCCAAAACAATTATTTGACAAAAGATTTTAACAAAAAGACAACCTTTTGATCAAATTTTCAAACAAACACCCCATTTAGCAATTGCTTTCATCACAAAAAGATTTGAGTGAGCATAGGGAAAACAAAAAAAAAGAAAAAAGTACCAAAAAAAAATACATGTGGTACCAAAAAAAAAAAGAAAAGTGTTCACAAGCACTACAAAAAAAAGAGTACCAAAAAATATACACGTGGTACCAAAAAAAAAAGAAGAACAGTTCTGCTACAAAAATCAGGAGCTCAGCCAAAAATGGTCTCCAGCCAAAGCTTCAGCTCCTCAAGCAAACTTTTGGCCTCAGCCGTCAGAGTTTCCAAGGCACGCTTCTTCAGGAACTTGCCATGAGATGCTGGCGAATGCCGTAACCCTTCTTTTACACCGGGAAGCTTTTCCCCAGCAGTTTGCCATTGCTCGTTTTCTTGAGTCCTCCTCTCGAGAACTTGACGTGCATCTGCAACTCTGCGAATCAGAGCACTCTCCCTGTCACGAGCCTCTGTTATAGCAGCCCACTTGGCAGCGACTTGCGCCTTCAAATGCTCAAGACGTTTCCTGGCCTCCTCAACTTCCCTATCAAGGACGTTAAGGTCATGCCTCAAATCCGATGATGGCTAGCTCTTCTAAGTTCTTCTCCCGAACTAGCTGCTTCTTGCTTTGTGTAGCCTCATTCAGGTTAGACTTAGCCTTATCAGCAGGGTCCAAGAACATCTCCTTGAAGAATTGGTCGTCAGGGAAATCCATGGTCTCAAACCACTTGTCACCCAGTGCAATGATCCTATCAACGATCGCCCTGGCACCTGTGACATCCAGACCAACCTCTTCGGTATCAGTGAGAATCTCCTGTACATGTGGGATCATGCCAAATCCGGCATCCAGGTGTCCAGAAAAGAGAGTCTCGATCCAAGAACTCAAAACCCGAGCCAGCACCTTCTTCGCAAATTGAAGAGACGAACTGGATGAAGATTCACCCTTCTCCGTTGATCAGCTGCTCATGTCATGTCCCATTGGAAGAGTAACAAAAGAACTCTTTCCACTTGGAGCCACTGGAGAAGGAATCTCAGCACGAGGTATCTCCTCTATCGCGTCAGAACTGGTTGTAGGAGTCTCTACCTCCGGATCGACCTCTGGCATCCCTTGCTCTGGTTCTGAAGAAAGCGATGGACTCTCTTCTGTCACTTCAAAACCTGCAAATGAAACACAAAAAGGTATGAATATGATCCTGTTAAAAAAAAATCATCAGGGTCATCACTACAAAGTACCTTCTTCGACGACTGGCGGAACACTCTCTTCCTCCATGAACTCATCAGAAGCATCATCAACATTTGCGTCCATTGATGGTTCAAAGTCATCGGAATCCTGTGGCAAGTCAGCTGACAAGAAAAGTGTTAGCAAATCAAGTCGCAGGCAAAAAAAAAAAAAAAAAAAAAAAAAAAAAAAAAAAAAACGAAAGCGAAAGAAGTTATACCAATTGGAGATTTTGGAATCATTCTAGAGTCCCTCGGTTCTTCTTCAGATGCCATAACCGGCTCCATCACCGCCTCATCGGTCGGAACCTCAGGCATCGCCAAGTCTTCATCCTCTGCTAAAAAAAAAAAAAAAAGCAGCAGCAGGGTGAGAAAACAAATCAGAACATGGAAAGCCCCATGAAAGAAGCAAAAAAAGAAAAAGGAAGAATCATACCTTCACCGATGGTCTCTTCTTCCCGAATTCTCTTCTCCGGAGGTTCGTTAGCTTCCCCTGGCACCTCCTCATTGACAGTGAGAGGGACTTCCACATCAGGAGAGTCTTCGTCCCGCCCCGTGTGACGCTGACTCCTCTTCCTCTTACTTCTGTGGGCTCGCTTCCTAGAAGATCCTGCCCCACTGTCAGAGTCAGGTCTCCCACTTGACTCCTCACTGGATCAGTTGTTGCCTTATCTCATCTCTGTTGAGAGAGTCGCACTCTTCCAAGTTTCTCTCAACATACTGGACCTTCTCCCAGGCCTGCTGAACGGCCACATTAGAAGATCTGGCGGATCGACGAGGTACGCTTCTAGCAGGCTCTTTACCCTTGTTCGTTCTGGAGGAACCACCTGTAAAGGTTGGAAAAGAAAAAAAAGATCATCATCAAAATGACAGGATTTCGCTAAAAGAAAATCTGGCGAAATTTTGGCATGCTTCCGGGGCAATTCCGAAGAAAAAGGAAATACCCCGAAAGAAATAGAAAGTCTGAAAATGGGCTCAACATCGCTGCGAGCTCCGAAACTCCAAACTTTCGAAACCTCAAAATCAAGAAGGGCTAAACATCACTGCGAGCTCCAAATTCCCAAATTTGCAAAGATTTTCAGGTATTCTATCATGCTCTCAAATTCAAATCTACAAAAAGTACATGCATGAACATCTAGATTTGCATAAAAACGCATTATTCATTATTAAAAAAAAAAAAAGAGAAACTTTCTAAAAAAAAAAAAAAGAAGAAGAAAAAAAAAAAGAGAAAGAAAACGTGCAAAAAGAAAAAAAGAGAAAGAAAGAAGCACGAAAAAAAAAAAAAAACAGAAAGCATGTGGAAAAAAAAAAAGAAGAAGAATAGAAAGAAAAGAAAAAAAAAAAAGAAAGAAAAAAAAAAGAAAAAAAAAGAAGAGAAACTTTTTTTCCATCCTATTCTCTACATGGAGTTTTCTTGAAAGAAAAAGAAAGAAAACTTACTTGAAGCCATTGATGGAGAAGAAGAAGGAAAAAGCTTGAAGATCCTTGAAGAAGAAGAACTCTTGGTCTTGGGGCTCTCTTAAGATTGTTGCAAAAGAAAGCAATAAGAGCAAGAGATATAGCCTCCTCCTTGCTTTTATAGAAGAGAGCAAATCAAAGAAGGAAACAAAAAAGAAAGGTAAGTGCTACTAATTAGTAACCTTACCAAAAGAGAAGGAATTAGAAAGATTCTTTCCCAAAAAGAAAGATGTCTTTGAGAGATTTTCTCCCAAAATCAATCAATGAGAGATTCTCTCCAACAAAATAGGAGATTGGAGATTCTTTCCCAAAAAGAAAGATACCTTGAGATATTCTCTCCCAAATTAAGGGAAGATGAGAGATTCTCTCCCATAAAGATATTTTTAGATATTCTCTATCCAAATGAGATATCTTTAGATATTCTTTACAAAAATGGCCCCACATGAGATCTAAGCCATCCTAAAAAGCTTAAGGTCCCATGGGCTAGCCCATATGAGCCAGGTTTGACCACCTAGGCACTAAAAAAAAAAAAAAAAATGGGCTTTTAGTCAGAAAAAAAAATCCCTCTTACCAAGAGCATACAAAAATGGTTCCATGCCTCTTTTGAGTTGATTGAACCATACAAAAAATTTCCAAGCCCCATGAGCTTCCAAAGAATCAAACCATCCAGCCTCATATACCAAATTGAGCCAAAATCTTGAAATTGACATTCCACAAAAATCCAAACCACTCAATGGACCCACACAGTCCCAAAGAGTGACCAAAAAACCAAATCCTGGTCCCCTAACTTTCCACATACAGCTTGTTAGGTCACAAAACCAAAACCAAAAACCAAATCATGATCCCCTAACTTGCCACATATAGCCTGTTAGGTCTACAAGATCAAAACCAAAACCCGACCCCCTAACCTGCCACATACAGTTTGTTAGGTCACAAGGTCAAAAACAAAAGCCCAAATCCACATCCCTGATGTCATCTTCAAAACTTTGCCTCGAGATGGTACTTGATTCCTTTCATTTACCATAAAATTCCCCTGGAAGCTCAAAGGCTACTCTACCAAAGGAAAGATTGCTCAAAGACTCTTGGTCAAGACACAAGCTCTCCTTCAAAAATCTCTTCGAGGCACATCGACTACAAAAGTCAAGCAACTCGTCGCTGTACCTCGAGGGGGCATTTGTTGACACAAAAAATGTCACTTTGCCTCTTCAACATCAAGAAAGCTGCATGAAGTCGCAACCTGCCATAAATAGGAAATGCAATTTCTCCAAAAAATCAAATCTTGTCAGAATCAAACAAAAACTGCAAGATCCTTCAAGATAGCCAAGAGAAGAGTACACATGAAGTTTCGGGCCATTTCAGAATCATTTGGCCTAACTTCGCTTCTCCGACAGCTAAAATGGCGCTCCCGGCGGCGACATCATCGGAGACGTCAAAACTTCGATCAGAGCCTACGGATGACTCCAGCATGACTCAAAAGGGCTCCATGCCAAATTTCAAGTCAAACCGACAACGTTTGACCCTCCATCAATGCTCGAGCAGCAAAATCAAGCCTCCCGGCGGCGGGAACCACCGAAGCCTTCGCTCATCAAACCAAGTGCATGAGTGGCTTCAACATGCTTCCAAAAGGCTGCACGTCAAATTTCAGGTCATTCCGACAACGTTTGACCAGGTTTCGATGCTCCGAGAGAAAATCAAGCCTACCGGCGGCGGAGCAACCCGGGACCATGACATCCAAAACGGAGCCCATGGAACGTCTCAAAATGACTCCAATAGGCTCCCCGTCAAATTTCAGGTCAATCGGACATCGTTTGGCCACATATCAAAGCTCGGCATTTTCCCCGCAGCAAAATCAAGTGAAGCATCGACGGGACCCCAAACAACTTCAAAACTCAAACAAAAGCCTATGGTTGGTCGTATTTATTGCTCAGGAGGCTCCACCTCAAATTTCAGGTCATTCAGACATCGTTTGACCAAGTTTCAGCTTCTGGCGGAAAATCAGCAGCTCTATGCGACAAAGTCTTCGGCTTTCCCGGAAAATTGGAAACTTTGCACTCTAAAAATGCAAGGATTCTCATCAGGTTTTCTATAGGGAAATCAAGCCAATAAATGAGAGGAAATGTTAGGAAAAATACAGAAGAAAACGGCGACGAAAAAGACCGCAAAACGGACCAAAAAGGGGAGAAAAACCCCCAGGGTCGCCGGCCCATGGTCGCCGGCGACCATGGAAGTCCGGGTCACCTGATTTTTCGCCAGTGACCCGTTTTTCCGTCCCTTTTTGCGTTTCGCGCACTTTGGCCCCTGTGGTTTCCTGAAAATGTGATTTTTAGTGCTTGAAATTGACTCATATCCGACGACATCTCAGATCCGCCGTCAAAAGCATAAAATCATCAGTGATCGCTCCAAGATCGCCGACCGGTTGACCTAAAAAGTGCTTTCTGTCCGACCGATCGAGAAATCGACAAGACAGATGTCACCGGCCCGCTGCTAGCTATCAATGTCTGAAATTACGCGGTCATCCGATGTCGATCAGCATGTAGATCCATCGATGATCATCGCTAGAAGAATTCCAGAAGACACGGCATGGCCCGCGACTCTTCGACTGCTCGGCGACCATTTAATGCAGTTAATTGACTGGCTTTATTGCAGTCATTAATTCATTTCTTTGGACGGCCCAATCAGAAGCAAGCAGCCAGGAGTTACAAATCAATTAAGTCATGGCATTCAAGCCATGAAACTCCTCCCATTATGGTAATTAAGGTGATTAAAAGCCCTTAATCTCAATCGGCCAATCAGATTCAAGGAAAAAGGAGTTACAAAATCAAGAAATAAATCTTGTAACTCCTCCCATTAAAGCCATTAAAGCCCATAAAAGCTCTCCTAAATGGCTACCAAAAGCCTATAAATAGGAGAGCATTCCATTGAAATGGAGATGAGAAAAAAGAAAGAGATCAGAGATCGAAAAGAATCCAAAGATCACTTCCCCAGAGAACTTCAAAAAAAGCACCAGAGATCCGGAAATCTGAGAGAAAGAAAAAGAGAGAAAACTCTGCTAAAGTTCTACACCGGCTACCACTACAAGGTGACAAAAGTCCCTTGGGGGGCACCCCCCCCCCCCAAGGTCCTTGCCTTCTCCCGCTGCCTCCAATGGCTTAGACGTGGCTTTTCAGCCCGTCTACTTAGCTTTTTATTGGACATAGGACCTCCTCTTGGTCTTTGTCCTCTAAAAATCTGAGGTTATAGTCAAGCCAAGCGAATCAAGAGCATCCTCTGTTCTCATCTGCATGGATGATGGCGAAGCCCATACATGGCTTGCGACCGTCAATCTGAACGAGTCCCCCACAATCTCCTGAGAAGTTAGATCCTCCTTTTCTTGCTTTTCATTGTAGTTTGTATTTTTCTAAAAGAGACAAAAATCACAACTCTTGTCTTTCATTATTGATGAGAATCGTAAATCGGCTATAAACGCCAAAATCGGCTATAAATGCCAAACAAAATCGCCTTTCACGGCAAACCAAGAAAATGTCTCTTTTCTTAAATATTTGTGCAATGGGAAACTTGAAAGAAGTTGATTTCCTTTTTACTTGCGAAGGTTGATCTCCGGATTACCACTTACAATTCCAAGTAATATAGAAAATCTGGCACACCCACACAAAGAAATGTTGATGCACGCTTCAGCCCCTCGAGGGCGAAAGGGCTGGACCCGACGGACTCCCACGTCCGCCGACCCCGGTAGCACCCTCGGCATTGGAGCGCGTTCCATCAAGCTGGCACACCCGGTGGGACTCGTTCATTTGAGAACACGGTGCTCGGAAATGAAATATTTGCATATCATACTTTTTGCTCTATGCTTGTACTTCTTTTCCGGATTCCTTGGCTACTTTCTAGCTGGTAGCCTTTGTTGGATTTTGCATCCTAAAAAAAAAATGAGATGGGATTTTTTGGAAATTTCTATTTCTTTGAGTTTGTTTCCACTCTTTCTCTTTTCAGAAAAAAAAAAAACAAAAAAAAAATCAGTTTTCTTAGTTTGAATTCAAAATTGAGAAACTTTGATCCTATCCTATCGTTCTTTGGTGCTCGCAGAAATGTTGAGCCCGTTCGACTAAGGTTTTGGGCCATCGTTTTTCTTCGATGAGTTCATTAGAGATTTCAAAAAAAAAAATTAATAAAAAAATTAAAAAAAAAAATCAATTTCTCGTTTTGGATTCAAAATTGAGAAACTTTGATCCTTTCTCTTCTGGGCATGTGTGCTCGCGGAAATCGTTGAGCCCGTGTTCGGATCGGGGATTGGGCCATCGTTTCTCTTCGATGGGTCTGTCAGGGATCTAAAAAAAATTAAATAAAAAGACATAGACCACTAAGGTTAAACCAATTGCGTTCTTTGATCACGATTGATTCAAGAAAAGCCTTGTCCAGAGTGTGGAGACAGCTTGACTGTTCTAGGCAAGGGTCCTCCAAACGGGTTCATTAAGTAATCCTACCCTTACCTAGGGGCAATTCTATCAATTGAGGTTTCATAAGACCGGGTTAGGAGGCCTATGTGTACTCTCTTGTCTTTAAATCTTAAAAAATTAAAAAAAATCAAAATAAAAAAAAATAAAAAAGAAATTTTCAAAAAAAAATCTTAAAAAAAAAATCAAAATTAAAAATAAAAAAAAAATAAAAATAAAAAAAAAGATTTTCAAAAAAAATCTTAAACAAAAAAAATCAAAATTAAAAAAAAAAATTAAAAAAAAAAGATTTTCAAAAAAAATCTTCAAAAAAAAAATAAAAATAAATAATCTTAAAAAAAATATTTTTTTAAAAAAAATAATAAAATAAAAAAAATCATTTCAAAAAAAAAATCTTCAAAAACTCGTCACTTTTGATTTCAGATCTAAGAAATTTTGGTTTCTTCTTTTCTGAGCACTGGCACTCGCGGAAATCGCCGAGACCGTGTTCAGATTGGAATACCATTTGCTCTCCTTGATGGAACCAATCTTGACATTTCAAAAAAAAAAACTCGTCACTTTTGGATTCAGATTCGAGAAATTGTGGTCTCTTTCCTTATGAGTACTGGCGCTCGCGGAAATCGTTGAGCCCGTATTTGAATCGGAATGCCACCTGCTCTCTTTGACGAATCCATTTCTGACCTTTCAAAAAAAAGAGAATCCCATCTCATGGATGCGATTTCCAACATTTGTGCCTAGCAATACTGGTACGCCCTTTCAGGGTCTACTATATCTGTGACCGGCACATTTGTAACTCCAACCTTATATTTGTCTTACCTCGAGCAAGCCCTGCTTCTCGATAAGTCGAATTTAGGTTTACAATTGCTTCTAGCAGTCACTGGAACGCTCATTCTGGGCTCACCATACTTGCTGTCAGAACAATTGTACCATCTATGGCTTTTTGCCTTCTTCATGTTGCTTGGGTCATATCCCTTGAGCAATTTGAAAAGACAACCATAGAAATTCCCATTTATGATCATTATATTCTTGTGATTACTAATGGATGTGGTCTTGTTTCAGAACTTTTTCGAAACTAACAATGGCAGCCTTAACCATTATCTTCGATGAAAACAAGCACCAGCTCATGCTTCAACAGAAGCAAAGCGCGCGCACTCATAAGCGCCTTGTCAGCTGCTGAAGCGTCAACTCCCTCGGCAACTCTCCGAACTCCGGGTCGACCTCGACTCCCCGGACTATCTTCTTTGGGACGCTAGGACCATTCCCACTTCCCGAAGAACAAGCTGCGCCTGCTAAAAAGCAGAAGATTGCCTCTCAACGTGTCACTCCCGTGACTCCAAAGGCGAGCGCCCAAAAGCCCGAAGCCCGCGGCACCCTCGCGAAGCCTCGACCCACAAACAACCAGGTCTACCCTAAGACTTGGTCTCCAAGACCTTCCCCAAAACAAAGAAGGTCTCAAACATCCACCAAGCCAGCATACCTGGCCCCACTCAAGGAGAACCAGTTCTACCCTCTTGCCTACATGAAAGAGGAGAGACCTATCTCCAACCTGACTCCCAAGTCAACCCAGCATGAGCCGGCTTGTTCCTACAGGCCCAAAATCAGATCATGCATCACCAGGCCTCTACAAGCACCTGCTAAGGCCTACACTCCTTCGGTTCGACCCTTTATCTTTACAGGGGCCGAACTTGAAAAATTCAAAGCTTCGCTGCAACAGGCAAAGGACCGGGTCCGGATCCTGTCCTTGCCTAGCTATAAAGAAGACAGGCTCGGCTGCTGCGCCCGAGGGAGCACATCCTTCATCGTCAGAGCCCAGCCAGAGCTGACCAAAGCTCAAATCGCTCGTTGAGCACGCCGCCGTGCGTCATATCGACAAAAGAGACTAGAGAAGCAACGGACCCAGCCTCCTACACTTCAAGTCTCCCACAAATGGGTCGAAAAAGAAAGACCCGACCAAGTTGCTGCCGTCCATATGGTTGGAAAAACCAGAAGACGCCAAAAGTCAGCATAAAAAATCCATGTCCGACGTCCGGTGACCCGTAGCGTCACCAGGACACGAAGACATCCCGAAGAATCTCCTGCCCCTTCAAGCCTAGGACGGGAGAGTAATCCTTCATCAAGCTCGTCATCAAAAAGAATGAGCCCCAGCTCAGTCACCAGGACGGTTTCTTCGTTTGAATCCCGAGGAATGAACGTCCTGGTTACAGATTCTGAGCCACCACCTCAGAATCCACCTCAAGATGATGCGCTCACACGCATCCAGCAGTTGGAACAAGGCCAGCAGAGGATTGAAACTCTGATGGAAAACCTTCTCCTTGTTGTCCAAAATCAGGTGAACAATGAGCCTCCTCCGAATCATCGCAATGACGAGAAAAATCTTGAAGAAAATGAGTCACGCGCCCTTACCAAAAAAGACGTAGACAGTATCCTCGCCAAAGCAAAAGAAGAGGATATACTCTAGGAGCATGGGATCAAGCCACCATATCCTTTATGGATGGACTCGGTCCCGTTCCCCACAAAATTCAAATATCCTACTCTCCAAACATATACGGGGAAAGGATCAGCCAGACAGCACGTCATCCACTTCAAGATTTTGACGGGAGCTATCGCGGATCAAGATGCACTCAAGATCCGCCTCTTTGCAAGTACCCTAAAAGGTACGGCCTTCGATTGGTACTCCACTCTTCCGGAGGACTCGATCCAAAACTGAGCCATGCTAGAGACACGCTTCCTGACTCACTTCAAAGGTGAGGATCATCCTGTTACCATGGCACAACTCTGCAGCTTAAAACAGGGAGAGAATGAGTCGACTTATGACTTCATTCACAAGTGGAAAGCAATGGCGTACAAATGCTCAGATGTACTGCCACAAGCGTCGCTAGTCGACATCTGCCGTAATAACATGAGAGCCAGAATACGCTCCATGATCATCGGCAACAAATCAAAAAATCTGGGAGAACTCCTGGAAGCTTCTATGGAAGCCGAAACGGTGATTAAAGACCTCAACAGTCAGAAGTCATCAAGAAAAGAGCCAACCGCCATTGTAACCTCTAAACCAAAGAAGAAAGAGGTCCTCAATGTGCAAACCAAGTCAGCTCCTCAGCAACCAAAGAAAGCTGAAAACAAAGCTGCAGGTAAGAGACCTGAACTCTCTGATGCCTTCAAAGAGCGAGTAGAAAAGAAATACCCGTTCGATGAAGATGTTGACGAAATCTTCGGGGCTCTCGTGGCAAATGGCAAGCTCACCTTGCCTGAACCCAAAAGACCGGGCAATGTTGGCAAAACCAACGATCCTCGGTACTATCCATGCCACCAGATGGTCTCGCATCCTCTCAATCAATGCTTTGTTGTGAGAGAGAAGATAAACGAGATGTGGAAAAACGGAGTCATCACCTTTGACAAAAACTATGGGACTGCCTCCGTCAACATGGTGTCATGTGGACAAACACCAAAATCACCGAAGAAGAAGATCACTACTTCCTTCAAGGTGATAAAAAAAATTCAAGCGTCCGAGAAGCTGGTTCTCTATCCGACACCAGACGGACAACCTATATGGGTGCATCCCGATCTCCTGGAAGATGAAAATTGCGAGATCGTAAAAACGAAGCCGACCGCTCAACAGCGAAGGCAGGCTAGGAAACATCTCCTCAGGCTCAAACGGCAAGAGAAGACCCAGCCAAAACAAGAAGTCCATGAAAAGGCAGAGGCCTCCTCTACCACTTCACTCGGGGCAACAAAAACGTCCCTTCCAGACACTTCAAAGGCGGTAAGAAACTTCACTCTCAGTGATTTCATGCCACCTCGATTCAAAAAAGAAGCTATGCAGGGGGCATCATACTCTTGCAACTCGGTAGTTGGATTCTCCATTGATAAATACGAGTCCAGCGACACCGATGATGGATTCGAGCCCAACTACACCGATGAGTGGGAGGAATCCCTTGAAACAGGAGAGTATCTCTCCGACGAAGAATGGGTTCCTGAAACTCACCTTATGCCAGTAATCTGGTATAACCCTTTGCAACCACAAGGATCCTGGTCTGATGATGAAGAAGACCAAGAGGCTGTACAAGAAGATGCTGTTAACCCAGCACCCGTCGTTGCTCCAGTGGAAATCAACCATGTTGAGCCACAAAGAGCAGACGAAGAAGAAGATTTGGCTCCCATGCCTGATCTTGAAGAATATACGAGGATCTTCCAGCATCTCGCTCTAGAACAAGAGCAAGACCGCGTCAACGAGATTCCTCGCAACCCAGAGCCTGAAGTCCCTGAAGATAATCAGGTACATCCTCCCTCAACTCCTGAAAATGGAGAAAATTGCTGGGTAGACGATCCTCTTACATCTGAGGATGAGTCTGACTCCGAGCAGGCAACATCTCCTATCAGAGCTTCCTGTAATGTAATATATCGGGATTATAGCTCTTCCGATGCATCATCTGATGAGATCACTTACACACCGGCGACACCTAGCACCATATCTTCTGGGGCTACCTCGTCTCGCGTGACTTTCACAGAGATGACACCCTCTCAGGCTTCGTCCCCTGAGACTGTGACTTCAGAAGTCACATTCTTCCCGACTGATTATCATGAAGAAAACTCAACTTGGGATGATGGATGGGTCAACGAAGAAGAAAAGCTGCTGGATGCTGTTCAGGACTCGCTCCCGGAAAATGCTCCATGCAACACAATCACTGAGGATGGCAATTCTGCTGCAGACGCATCCTCAGTAAATGAGAAACGACAGCCTCTTGATCCTGAGGACAATCTTCTAAGCGAAGACCCTTCTCAAGAAGCTCTCGAAGTTGGTAGAGGCACCCGCTCGGGCCGGGACTACCACAAAAATTACAACCAATCTTCCTTTACTTATGTAAATCCTTCGGGAAAAGATGTTGTAAGCGCCCCCAGTGGTAACAATGATGAACACGCAGGCCCTAAGGAGGCTTTCAAGTATGATTTGATCGAGTACTTCAAGCACATACCTGCACGACTGCACATCCTGGATTTATTACGAATGTCTCCACGCACTCGTGATAATCTCATCTCAGAATTACAAAAACTGAATGAGGATGTCGACAAACATGCCCCGCAAGTCCTCCAAATTGAAATGGACTACCGGGTCAAAAACTCTGAAACTTCCTCAAAGGGAGAAAAGAAAACTGAGGGATCATGCATTGAATGCCTCTCGGTGCAAAAAGCAGCCAGTGCAACTATCGCCTTCACAAAGGACGACCTCCTACTTGGCGAAGCTAGGCACAACCGACCCCTGTACTTCACAGGGTACATCAAGGAAATGCCTATACACAGAGTTCAGGTCGACCCAGGTTCTGCACTCAACCTCATCTCCACTTCGGCTCTCAAAGAGTTGGGCATCCCACCCAGCAAGCTGAGCCACACATCCGTATCTATCTTCGGATACGATGGGAGTACTCAAAGGCCTATCGGCAAAATCAGGTTCAGATTGCAAATCGGTGATCTTATCTCTGAGGTCACTGTGTATGCAATAAAATCCCCCTCACGCTACAACATCCTTCTCGGACGTCCTTGGATACACGAGAATGGTGTTGTCCCTTCAACTCTACATCAATGCATCAAGTTCGTCGGCGACGACGGCATGGTACATCGTGTCTTTGCGGACAGAAAACCCTTCAAAGGTAAAGAAGTCCACTTCGCAGACTCCCAGATGTATGAAGGAGAAAAAGAAGAAGAGGAAATAGCACCCTTTGCTGAAAATCTCCAGAAAGATAAAGGCAAGGCTCTTAAAAAATCACCGGAAGAAAACAAACCCTCCGGCAAATTAGAAGAGAGTAGTCAATCTCCCTTCATCATCTCCCTCAAGAATTCAAAACCTTTGGTCATCACGACTAAAGTGAAGAGGGCGAAACAAAAGTCTAGGGGCAAATTTGTTGTTTCTCTCGTGTCTATCATGCAAGACACAGACTCGAACTCAGAGCCAGAAGACGATGCATCGTCAAGCCAAGCTGACGCTCAGCAAGTTCAGCCTGCTCTCACTCCGATGGAGACACCTGCTGATGTAGAAGATCCTACGTCTGCTACCTTTGTTGTTCCGGCAACATCACCAAAGCAAAGACCGATCTTCTTTCATAGATCGGATGCTTCTTCATCAAGTTCCTTGCTTGAACCTTTCCAAAACGAAGGTATGCCTCAACTATCTCTATATAGTCCTGTGGCACAAGCTATCATGAAGAAAATGGGCTTTGACGCTCAGAACCCAGTCGGTCTGGGAGAAGGCCGCGGTATTCTCACGCCATTGGGGCCCGCCTTGACCAAAAGCCAGCTGGAAGATTGGAGACTCTACGGTCATGTAGAGAAGTCTTCATATGGGTTAGGGTATCATCCCGACACTCCCCTGAGACAGTTGACACAAAGGCTTAAAAGTCGATTTACCGACTAAGCCTCAACATCTCAAGTCCATAAAGACAACGATCTCCCTGGATATCTCTTTAAAGAGTTACCTGGCAAAGATTCAGGCAGCTCATCCAATTGGTACGATTTCTCTGATGATGAAGAGGAATCGCCCGATGACACAGACGGGTGGCATCCTGACCCAGAAGAACCCTCGTCTCCAAAACAAATACCAGACTCAATAGGCGATTGGGACTATCTCATAGCAAGCCTTGAGGAGATCACCAATCAAGAAAATCCATGGAAAGGAACAGAGCCTTGGTCTGGTAATGCAGTTGAAACTCCAGAAGGTTTTGTTGAGCTGGACGCCTTCGAAAATATTGTGGAGGAGCCACCTTTGAACCTTCTAACAGAAGATCCTGTTGAAAAGATAGACTTGGGAACACCAGATAACCCACGTCCTGTATTCATAAGCAAGAATATAAAGGATGATGAGTTACCCGAGTATATCGCTTTTCTTCGTGAGTTCGTTGATTGCTTTGCATGGTCCTACGCTGAAATGCCTGGTTTAGACCCCAAAGTAGCAGTCCACAAACTCAATCTTCAAGAAGAAATCAAGCCTGTCAAACAAGGCCAAAGAAGATTCCGTCCAGATGTGATGGATAAAATTGAGCAAGAAGTTCAAAAGCTCAAAAGCGTCGGCTTCATCCGTGAGGAACAACATCCAGAATGGTTGGCCAACATTGTCCCCGTGACAAAGAAAAATGGGCAGATCAGGGTCTGTATTGACTATAGAGACCTGAATGGCGCTTGCCCTAAAGATGAATTCCCGCTCCCCATACCGGAGGTGATGATTGACAATACCTACGGATTCGAGCGAATGACATTCATGGATGGCTTCTCTGGCTACAATCAGATAAAGATGCATCCCGAGGATGAAAAACACACATCATTTCGGACTCCATTTGGCGTATATTGCTATACTGTCATGCCATTTGGTCTGAAAAATGCTGGTGCCACATATCAGAGGGCTATGATGAAAATATTCCAAGATATGCAACACAAGACGGTCGAATGTTACGTTGATGACCTCGCCGTCAAAAGCAAAAGAAAAGAAGACCATCTCAAAGATCTTCGAGAAGTCTTCCTCCGACTTCGCAAACATAAACTGCGGATGAATCCTCTGAAATGCTTCTTCGGCATCTCGTCGGGTAAGTTCCTTGGATTCCTAGTTCAGAAAGCCGGAATAGAACTTGACCCCATAAAAGTCAAGGCTATTCTAGAAATGCCCTCTCCAAGAACCTTGAGAGAATTAAAAGGGCTCCAAGGGAGATTGGCCTACATCAGACGGTTCATCTCCAATCTTTCGGGGAAGTGTCGTCCATTCACTCGATTGATGAAAAAGGGTGTAGACTTTGTCTGGGATGCTGACTGTGAAGCCGCATTTCAAGATATCAAGTCATACCTGACCAAACCTCCAGTGTTAGCTGCCCTTGCCACTGGAAAACCATTCATCTTGTACACAAGAGCCCTTGATCACTCTCTGGGTGCTCTGCTTGCACAAGAAAATGATGAAAGAAAAGAAGCTGCTCTATACTACCTCAGCCGCATACTAGTAGGTGCAGAGCATCGCTACTCTCCAGTCGAAAAGGAATGCCTTGCAGTGATGTTCTCCGTACAAAAGCTACGTCACTACTTGCTTTCCAACACAGTTTACCTCGTCTCAAGGATCAACCTCTTGAAGGTCCTTGTCACAAAGGCAGGTTTTCTCAATGCCCGACTGGCAAAATGGTCCATCCTTCTATCACAATTTGATATTAGGTATGTACCACAAAAAGCAATCAAAGGCCAAGCTCTAGCAGACTTTCTCGCAGAGCATCCATTGCCTAAAGATTCTCCACTCAGAGATGATCTCCCAGACGAACCCGTCTACAACGTGGAGACCTTCTCGCCAAATGCCTCCTGGGACATGTACTTCGACGGTGCAACCAGGACAAATGAAAACAGAAAGCTGATCTCGGGAGTTGGCATCCTCTTTGTTAGCCCCGACAAATACATGATTCCATACGCTTTCTCGCTACTGGAACCATGCACAAACAATGCCGCTGAATACCAAGCTCTGATCCTAGGATTGGAACTCGCCATCGAATCTGGTATCACTATGCTGGAAGTCTTTGGAGACTCTCAACTGATCGTCAACCAGATGAATCAGATATATGAAGTCAGGAAGCCCGATCTGCTGCCTTATTACAACAAGGCACAATCGCTTCCGCAAAAGTTTGACATCTGTCACATCATCCACATTCGTAGAGGTGAAAACATCCGTGCAGATGCCCTGGCCGGACTTGCCGCATCAATGGCGATCCAGGAAGGGGAAACAATGCAAATCATAGTGTACGAGAGAAGGATCCTCCCTCCTCTTAACACACACCAAGCAGTTGCTGAATGCCACCGAGTGGTTGGAAGTCGGATCTCTATCCTTCAACCTTCAATCGGCGACTGGAGGGATCCGTTCATTGATTACACTATGTTCGGAATCCTACCTGAAGATCCAAAAGAACGGGTAAGCATCCAAAGGCGGGCCCCAAACTTTCATTTGGATATTCCTTCAAAAATCCTCTACAGGAAATCCTTCAACGGAGTACTTCTACGCTGCTTGTCACAACAAGAGGCCGAAGAAACACTTAAAGAAGTTCATGCTGGTCTTTGTGGAGCCCATCAGGCAGGTCCTAAGCTCTATGATCAGATAAAAAGGTTAGGTTACTATTGGCCTACCATGGTTGCTGATGCAATGCAATTTGCCAAACGCTGCCAGCTATGCCAAGTTCACGGAGATTACATTCACATGCCTCCGGAATGGCTACACCCTACATCAATCTCGTGGCCTTTCGAAGCCTGGGGTATGGACATCATAGGTCCTACTTCTCCCCCTTCAAGCAAAGGTCATCGCTTCATCTTCACCGCTACGGATTATTTTTCCAAGTGGTCAGAAGCATTTGCGTTCAACGAAATGAAGACCTCATCAGTTCTTCAGTTCCTGCACACCAACATCATTTGTCGTTTCGGCATACCCAAAAGATTCGTCCATGATAACGGACCACAATTTCGGGATCATCGATTCTACAGGTTTTGCGACAAATACAAAATCCAAAGCTGTCCTTCAACTCCATACAATCCGGCAGCAAACGGATTAGCAGAAGCCTTCAACAAGACACTCTGTAAAATCCTCAAGAAAATGGTCTCTAGTCACAAAAGAGACTGGAGCGACAAACTGTCTGAAGCTTTGTGGGCCTATCGAACCACCGTTCGAGGACCAACCCATAGCACACCATTCTCCTTGGTCTATGGACGCGAAGATGTCGTGCCATTAGAAGTCCAAATTCCTTCTCTGAGGGTATCTCTACAAAATGACATGACTCAAGAAAGCAATGTCAAATTGCGACTCCATGAGCTGGACAATCTCGACGAGAGAGGGCTCGAAGCTCGACAAAGCATTGAACTTTACTAAGCACACATGGCAGGATCTTTTGACAAAAAGGTCAGGCAACGCACCTACAAGAAGGGTGACTTGGTTCTTGCGGTAAAAAGACCAATGGTCTTCGGTCACAAGTCCAAAGGCAAGTTTGAGCCAAAATGGGAGGGACCCTACGTCATCGACAAGGTCTTCTCCAACGGCCCATATGCCCTCCTAAACATGGAAGGCGACAGGTGTATGCTGCCCATCAATGGCAAGTTCTTGAAGCGGTACTACCCTTGAAGACTTACCCAACTGGGTAAGAGCAATGCCTGTATGGCCAAAACCTGTTCTCAGGTACTCGCTCGTCAAACCCACTCTCTTTAGAATTTTCATATCAAATGTCAAAATTTCTAGAGATTCAAAAACAATGCTTACTTTCATCGTTTCATTGCTCAAAAACAAAAAAATCCAAGTTTAGGAGCCTCTCCCTGACTTGACCAAAACTTTCGATCCTTGAACCAAAATTCATGGTTTGAAACAAAAATCCGGATTCAGGGATTTCCACCCTAGTCCACCTTACCTTTTACCGCCAAATGGTTTTAGGTCAAAATTTATGACCCTCGTGTCTTTAAACAAAAAAAATGGTTTTTCAAAAAATTGCGGGGAAGTGACACTTAGTCGATACTCGCAAAACTCAAAAAATCGGAAGGATGTGAACCCCATTCGATACTTCCAAAACCTAAAATCGTGGAGACACAACATATCAGTTGATATCCACAACCCAAAGGTTCGAGAAAACCGCAAATTTCAAAAATCGTGGGGAAACGACATCAAAGTCAGTACCCGCAAAACAAAATTTTTTGAAAAAAAGCAAGGATGCGACATTCCATCGATACTTGCACCCAGAATCGCAGGGAAGCGACATTTCGTCGATACTTGCAAAATCCAAAAACCGTGGAGACGCAACATATCAGTTGATATCCACAACCCAAATTTCAAAAAAAGGTTCGAAAAAACCTAAAAAACCATGGAGACGCAACATATCAGTTGATATCCACAACCCAAAGGTTCGAGAAAACCGCAAATTTCAAAAATCGAGGGGAAAACGACATCACGTCAGTACCCGCAAAACAAAATTTTTGAAAAGCAAGGATGCGACATTCCATCGATACTTGCACCCAAATCCGCGAGGAGGCGAAATTCCATCGATACTCGCAACCGAATGAGCAAGGATGCGACATTCCATCGATACTTGCAAGACCATTCAGCAGGGAGGCGACTCTTAGTCGATACTCGCATTTTTTGAAAACCAAAAACCTGGCTCTTTTGCCAAAACCGGCTATCAATGCCACCAAATCGGCTATAAATGCTACACAAAAAAAAAACCTGACTCTCTTGTCAAAACCCTGGCTTTCATGCCAACAAACCAAAACTTGGCTTTCAAAAAAAAAATCGGCTATCAATGCCACCAAAATTGGCTACCAATGCCACCCAAACCGGCTATAGATGCCACAAAACAAAATCAGGCTCCCATGCCAAAACAATTATTTGACAAAAGATTTTCACAAAAAGACAACCTTTTGATCAAATTTTCAAACAAACACCCCATTTAGCAATTGCTTTCATCACAAAAAGATTTGAGTGAGCGTAGGGAAAACAAAAAAAAAGAAAAAAGTACCAAAAAAAATACATGTGGTACCAAAAAAAAAAGAAAAGTGTTCACAAGCACTACAAAAAAAAGAGTACCAAAAAATATACATGTGGTACCAAAAAAAAGAAGAATAGTTTCTGCTACAAAAAATCAGGAGCTCAGCCAAAAATGGTCTCCAGCCAAAGCTTCAGCTTCTCAAGCAAACTTTTGGCCTCAGCCGTTAGAGTTTCCAAGGCACGCTTCTTCAGGAACTTGCCATGAGATGCTGGCGAATGCCGTAACCCTTCTTTTACACCGGGAAGCTTTTCCCCGGCAGTTTGCCATTGTTCGTTTTCTAGAGTCCTCCTCTCGAGAACTTGACCAGCATTTGTAACCCTGCGAATCAGAGCACTCTCCCTGTCACGAGCCTCTGTTATAGCAGCCCACTTGGCAGCGACTTGCGCCTTCAAATGCTCAAGACGTTTCCTGGCCTCCTCAACTTCCCTATCAAGGACGTTAAGGTCATGCCTCAATCCGATGATGGCTAGCTCTTCCAAGTTCTTCTCCCGAACTAGCTGCTTCTTGCTTTGTGTAGCCTCATTCAGGTCAGACTTAGACTTATCAGCAGGGTCCAAGAACATCTCCTTGAAGAATTGGTCGTCAGGGAAATCCATGGTCTCAAACCACTTGTCACCCAATGCAATGATCCTATCAACGATCGCCCTGGCGCCTGTGACATCCAGACCAACCTCTTCGGTATCAGTGAGAATCTCTTGTACATGTGGGATCATGCCAAATCCGGCATCCAGGTGTCCAGAAAAGAGAGTCTCGATCCAAGAACTCAAAACCCGAGCCAGCACCTTCTTCGCAAATTGAAGAAACGAACTGGATGAAGATTCGTCCTTCTCCGTTGATCGGCTGCTCATGTCATGTCCCATTAGAAGAGTAACAAAAGAACTCTTTCCACTTGGAACCACTGGAGAAGGAATCTCAGCACAAGGTATCTCCTCTATCGCGTCAGGATTGGTTGTAGGAGTCTCTACCTCCGGATCGACCTCTGGCATCCCTTGCTCTGGTTCTGAAGAAAGCGATGGACTCTCTTCTGTCACTTCAAAACCTGCAAATGAAACACAAAAAGGTATGAATATGATCCTGTTTAAAAAAAATTCATCAGGGTCATCACTACAAAGTACCTTCTTCGACGATTGGCGGAACACTCTCTTCCTCCATGAACTCATCGGAAGCATCATCAACATTTGCGTCCATTGATGGTTCAAAGTCATCGGAATCCTGTGGCAAGTCAGCTGACAAGAAAAATGTTAGCAAATCAAGTCGCAGGCAAAAAAAAAAAAAGAAGAAAAAGGGAAAGAAGTTATACCAATTGGAGATTCTGGAATCATTCCAGAGTCCCTCGGTTCTTCTTCAGATGCCATAACCGGCTCCATCACCGCCTCATCGGTCGGAACCTCAGGCATCGCCAAGTCTTCATCCTCTGCTAAAAAAAAAAAGCAGCAGTAGGGTGAGAAAACAAATCAGAACATGGAAAGCCCCATGAAAGAAGCAGAAAAAGAAAAAGGAAGAATCATACCTTCACCGATGGTCTCTTCTTCCCGAATCCTCTTCTCTGGAGGTTCGTCAGCTTCCCCTGGCACCTCGTCATTGACAGTAAGAGGGACTTCCACATCAGGAGAGTCTTCGTCCCGCCCCGTGTGACGCTGACTCCTCTTCCTCTTACTTCTGTGGGCTCGCTTCCTAGAAGATCTTGCCCCACTGTCAGAGTCAGGTCTCCCACTTGGCTCCTCACTGGATGGTCTACTCTTGCCAGTAGACTCCACGGAAGCTCGCCTCTGTGCCGCTTGCATCCAAGCGTCGAGCTCAGCTTCCTCCTGTTCTAGCTGCTCCAAAGCCTCATCAGGTACTTCCCGAACAGCTTCAGAACCAATGATGCCCTGGTCACCGAGAAAGCCTATCTTATGTTTCTCTCCAGAAAGGAAGGCCCAAACTTCCTCTCGCCGGACGCCATCCGACTTTCCAGTACCTTTCCCCGAAGACAGCTTTACATCAAGCTCCTTCTTAGAAAGCCCCCGATATGCCAAAAAGCTCTCCGCGAACCACTTCGTGAAGCTGGCAGTTCGGAAAGTCGACAGCTCAGGATAAGAAATCGTGGCAGTAGTGTCTTCAGCACTATAAAAAGTCCATGCATTTCTGCCATCCTGTAAACCTCCAAAACGCTTCACCATACTCGAAGGCGCTCCAACAACGCCTTGAGAGAAGCCCAACTGAAGCTCAAAGCGAGAAGGTACATACTGTAGACACCTCATTTCGCCCCCTATGATAGCCTTAAACACCCGTCATATATAATGGTGCCCCCATTTCACCCATGATTGAATGGTTAATGGCATAATTAAGATTAATTAATGACGATGAAGATGCTTGTTGAAAATTTTATGCTTAGTTCGACAATATTTAGAAATTCGTGAGAGAAAAGGCCGAATCGCGTTGAGACTTCAAGTCCGACCCACTACTCATACAAGACTTAGGCTACAACACTATCCCAAGTGCCTTCCAGACTACATAGGACACACTCAAGTTGATCCCAAAGATATTACACTTAGTTTACCTAAGTACGATGCAATTAGTATGATTTACACGGTTAGAATCTTTGATCCAGATATCCCTACTATTTTCTGAACTCTAATCACTATGACATATGGACCAAAAGATTCTACGTTCCGAGAGCTTTCCGTTGATATATAGAACGTCCAAATCCGATGAACGAATCAAAAGATATGGTCGTCGGAAGATTACCCCGCGAACCCCCACCAGGCACATACCTGGGCGCCCATGTAGGTGCGCCCATGTCCCAGATTTGTACTTGGGCGCCCACACAGGTGCGCCCAGGTCCCTAGTTGCCTTAGGGAAGCACTTAGGTGCACATTTAATCGCATCCCACTTTACCTTTCATAGTTTTGACCCAATCTCAATCTAAGAAATGAACCGGAACCAAACCTCGAGCCCGTTTGACCAAGACATGACATGGGCGCACCTGTGGGTGCGCCCAAGTCCTGGAACCTACTTGGGCGCCACCCCATGTGCGCCCAAGTCCCAAGATACCTTAAAAATGCACTTTGATGCATACTTAGGTACGATTGACTCTACTCTTCGCAGTTTCGACTTGGTTTAGACCCAAAGACAATCCGGAACCGGACCCTAGACCCATTAGGCATCAAAATGAGACATGGGCGCCACCATGTGGGCGCCCAAGTCATGGGACCCACTTGGGCGCACCTCCATGTGCGCCCAAGTCTCCGAGAGCCCTAATCTCACTTTGGTTTGCATGAAACCCTTGGAAACTCGTGCAAGTAGTAGCCCTAACCCTTCCTCCACGTCAAAATCACTATAAAGAGACCTCACATACTACTTTTGCAGAGGAGGCTACCAAAAGAGAGAAAAAAAAGTAGAGTAAGAAAGAGAGAAAAAGAGAGAGGTCATAAAGGAGATCTCTAGATCTAGAAGAAAGGAGAAAGAAGATTGCTTTGGTTCTCCAAGATCAGCAATGGAGAAAGCCTCCCAAAGCCATGGACTTGCGAAAGAACTTCAACTTAGGACTTAAAGAACACGATTCGAATCGGTATTTATAGGTTTCTTTTGTTTATTTGCTTTACACCATCATTATTGTTTAGAAATATGTTTAGGATCATGCACACATTGTAGATCTGCATTAATAGTACTATTTTACAGTAGATCTGATATTCAGTATTCATTCCTCATTAGAAACATGCTTAGGATCATCCGTAGTTTGTAGATCTGCATTATTTTCATCATTCTGAACTCGTGATTAGAATAGATCTTGCATCCATATTGTTTTCATTAGGAAAAATCCGAATCTGAAAGGAAAAGTGTTAAAAAACAAGAGAAGAGTACTTGGGCGCCACTGTGTGTGCGCCCAAGTCCCAAGAGTGGGATTTTGACCCTAGTCTCATCCCGCTTGCAATTTCTCTCTCAAATCCGGATTTCTATTCATATAAGTTAGTATTAGTACCTTCGGACTTGTGACTTTGTATTCAAAATCGCACGAAAAGCATTGAAAAAGAAACAAAAGAGGAAGAAAACACAGAAAAGCACTTGGGCGCCCATACAGGTGCGCCCAAGTCCAAAATTGGAGATTTGACTCCCGTTTTCCATTTCGCGCGCATTTTGCTTTGGAAATCCTAGTCCATCTTTGTATAAGTTGATATCAAAGCATTCAGACTCGTTAAAAGCATTGAAAGAATCGAAAAGGGACCAAACATATCATTGAAAAGAAGAAAAAGCACAGGAAGGTACTTGGGAGCAACCGTAGGTGCGCCCAAGTCCAAAAGTAGGCTTTTGGTCCCTATTTGTTCGATTCATGTGCATTTCGCTTCTTGAATTCGAGTCAATCCTCATATAAGTTGATATCAATGTATTTGGATTTATTAAAAGTATTGAAAGAATCGAAAAGGGACCAAACATATCGTTGAAAAGAAGAAAAAGTACAGGAAGGTACTTGGGAGCAACCGTAGGTGCGCCCAAGTCCCTGCAAAGGGATTCACCCTCGAATCCTTGTGCTTGCATTATTATTTTCAAGTCCGGAAGCTTTGACATTAATAATCTACAATAGTACATTGCATTTAGTCTCAAATTGCTAGAAATCATACCGGGATATCGATAGAAGCCCGAAATACACCACAACCCGCAGAGGGAGAACTTGGGCGCCACTGTGTGTGCACCCAAGTCCCACAGAGACACTTGGGCGCCCCTGTAGGTGCGCCCAAGTCCTCGGCTTATTTTCCGGCCCGCATTTGCTGCATCTTGCGTCTCGTTTAACATGCCATTCCACAATTGTGATGATTTCCGTTGATTGCTGAACTTCTAGACTTCGAATCTTCAAATTATCATACTTAGGTTGCATCGTTTGCATAAAATACCAAAAAAATCATAAAGTCATAAAACTCTTCCCATCTCATCTTGCTCTTTAGTAATTAGAGAAGAGAACAAAAAAATTAAAAGAAATAGAAAAATACATAAAAAGAAAAAAAAGTAGACATTAATTAAGTAGAAAAACCCTAGATTGTTCTTTAGGATAGCTCACGTAGTTTTTGCATAAAAAACCAAACACCAAAAAAAAAGGGGTCATAAAACACTTCTCCTCTCATCTTGCTCACTAGTAATTAGAGAAGAGAACAAAAAGAAGTAGTAGAATTATAGAGTTAGACATTAACTAGGTAATCCTAGTTTAGTCCATTAATGCTTGAGTGAATTAATAAACTTAATCAACCCTTATCAATTAATTCGAAGCAATTAATTAAAACACTCAATTAAAATCCACATACTTAATTAATCAATTAAATCCCCAAAACTTATTAACAACTCCTAATGAAACCCCTAATTAAATAAAACTTTAATCAACAAATCCTAATTAAAATCTCGATTAACAAACCTAATCAATAAGCTTTAATTTATTAAAAGAAATTAACTTAAAGACACCCAAGAAGATAACAAACTACTAGACTGACACTTAGGAGCAACCACAAGTGCTCCCGAGTCACCCCTGACACTTATGAGCAACCACAGGTGCGCCCAAGTCACCCCAGACACTTAGGAGCAACCACAGGTGCGCCCAAGTCACCCTTGACACTTAGGAGCAACCACAAGTGCGCCCAAGTCACCCCAGACACTTAGGAGCAACCACAGGTGCGCCCAAGTCACCCTTGACACTTAGGAGCAACCACAAGTGCGCCCAAGTCACCCTTAACACTTAGGAGCAAACACAAGTGCGCCCAAGTCATCTCAGACACTTAGGAGCAACCACAGGTGCGCCCAAGTCATCCCAGACACTTAGGAGCAGCCATAGGTGCGCCCAAGTCACATTTAGTTTGGGAATCACCGAATCCCTATTAATTTCAAACTTCGACCCATATCAACACACTAGAACACCCTTACGATTTGAAACAACTATAGCCAGTAGCCCAAATTAACCTAAAAGATTAAACCGACTTAAACCACAAAAACATCCACGTAGGCACCAATCTCTTAACACTTAGCCTCCCATAATCATTAAGAAATCTAATTAATTGAAACCTAATTTAATCCCAATTGACACAACACAATAAAAACACAGTTAATTCAAAGAACATCAAACGATAAACACTCAACCTCAAATCAACCCAAAAAGAAAAGAAACACGCAAACCAGACACTTGGGAGCAACCACAGTTGCGCCCAAGTCATCTTGGAAACATAGGCGCCACCGCAGGTGCGCCCAAGTTATCCAGGGACTTAGGTGCCACCACAGGTGCGCCCAAGTCCATTTCCGTTCCCTAGGACCACCGAATCCTCATTCACTTCGAATCTCGATCTAGATCATTATCTCAAAACTGTCACAGAATCAATAACAACCTTTAAATCAAAACCTTGATCAACTTAGACCCGTCCGGAACTTCAAATCGAGCCAAAGTAACCAAAAGATTCCAAATTCCAACTTGGGCGCCACCACTGGTGCGCCCAAGTGCACAGGAATACATAGGCGCATACACAGGTGCGCCCAAGTCCTCTGTCACATCCAAGTTGAGAACCTTGGTTTCGTTTCGAATCCCGGACTTAAGACTATAAAATTAATCGACCGAAAACATAAGACAACTGTTAGAACAGAAGCTTACATTGATTAGAACCCTAAGAAACTCCAAAAGGAGCTAACACCATTGCAAGCAATCGAACCACGCAGAGCAGCCACTTGGGCGCCACCACAGGTGCGCCCAAGTCCCAGAGTGACCTAGGCGCCACCATAGGTGCGCCCAAGTCTTCTCCCACTCCCGTTTTGCTAGTTTCAACTTCCTTTCATCATTTAAAATAAAACCCGAGGCTCCAGAACCTTTAGCATATTAAAACAGAACCTTAAAACACTCTTAACTCATCCCTAAATAACTCTTAATCAAACCACAACTTTAAACAAACTAAATCAAATTAATAAGCCGTTTAGCTTAGGAGCTATCAAACTTAGACAATTTACACGATAGCATTAAATCGGATTTCCTCATTAGATAGATTAGAGCATTAGGCTTCGTCCCATCACTTTTCCTGTTCCGTTAGGGGACCGGGAGAGCTAATGTGGGCGGTCTAGGACCTTAGGTTTAGGGTTAATCCAATGATCAGTAATAAAGCATTAATTACGTAAATCCAAGTAAAATCCTCTAGTTAGGCCCTTCTAGCCCCAATGTCAAAAATCCATAAAAACTATAAAACCAATAAAATAAACACAAAAAGATTTTTCCTTTATTTCTTTGTCCACCTCAGGTGCCAGATATTTAATTGAACTTAATGATAAGAGGGAAAGAAGAACTGATTTCTAAAATTGAATAAATGAGAATGACGAGATGAGATGAATGATTTCGCACACACTTTTAAAACAATCACGGCCCATCGGCCACTCTAAAACAAATATCGGCCCATCGGCCACCTTTAGTCAATTACGGCCCATCGGCCTTTCACCTTTATCACTCGTGTATCGCACACGAAAAACACAGAAATCACAAGTCAAAGTCTCATTTGCATCATTGTTTTGGTTTGCAAAGTCAACCTTTAAACCCTATTTTGCCAAGGGATTTGAAGGGGGTACCCGGGAACGGGGCCGATCCTCTTCTTAAATATTTGGCACCTCCCCCCTTTTATTTTCTTTATCTTAATTGTTTTACTTTACTTGGATATACTATGATTTTGCTATGTGAGGATTAATCTTTATTTGGACTTTAACGCGTAACCCTGAATTGACCTTATATTAAAGAGACCCAAAAAGACCCAAATTAATGTGACAAGACAACCGTCGTGTGTTGCCGGCAGCACATTAGACGAGAGGAAGGACCCACCTATTTATTTTCTCCCATTTTTCTTCGGCTTTCGTCGAAGGACGGTGTTACGGCCGTTACCGTAGCTGGCGATCGTGATCCGTCGATTTTGAGGGTAGTCGGAATCCTCACTTTCGATGTAAAATTTAAATAGCACATGTATAGATGAATGGAGATCTTCCCAAGCCCATTGGTTGCCACGGGGGGGTCGAAAATTCACATCCGACACATACGGCTGGATGTCGATAAAAAGATGTCTACGGTACACCATCGTACCGACTCGTATGCTGAAAAGCCACTCCTTATCTGCATTGGTCAAAGAGTAATGCCTTCCCGACCCTGCTCTGGTAGAGTCTCGGGAGGCACCAAAATCAAAAGCCTTCTTCCGCAACTCCGGAGAAAGCTTAACTGAAGACTGCCCCATCTTGACGTCCCTGAACCGTCGGATCCTCATGCGGGCAAACAAAAGTGATTCGGATACGGCTTTTCCCTTAGCCAATCGAATCATCGGAGGATCATCATCCTATGCAGCACCCAGCTGGTGGAAGCCAGGACAGTGGTATACAAACCACGAATAAAAGATATGGGCTGAAAATACCCTATTCATAGGGAGCCCAAGCCGAACCAAGAAAGCAGCAGCCTGCAGTTCGGTACACAAGTAGGAGTAAAGAGCAGGCACCAATGCAAGCCGCTCTCCAAACGCCATCTGACAAGCCGGAAAAATACAATGCGGCCTGATGTGTGTTCCATCTCCTCCAGCAAACACAGCCTCGCCTAGCCAATAAGTGAGGTAAATTGCAATTTCTCTCCGCAGTGCAATGTCAGAACAAATTACATCTGTACCTGCGAAGAAGTCTTTCAACTCTTCTTGCATGGCGGAAGCCTTCTTCCGGTCCTCCAGGGACATGCTGTCAGAAGACTCTTTGCTGTCAAAGAGGTTGAAGAATGAAGAGCCACAACTCTTCCAACTGCTGGATCTTACTTTCGAGCCCTCCTTCTCCTTCAAAAAATCATAGAAGGCGACGAGCTGAAAGTATAGGAGCCTGAACTCCTATGACTGCTCCTCAAGGACGCTGTCAATCGGCATGAACTCCTCGTAGAGTTTGCCAAGGATGGGCAATTCAGTAATGGCGCTCAACTCCTTCAAGGAAAAACCAATCTCACCATTCGTTACAACGAAGGTATTGGTTTGTGGGAGAAATGATTCCAACATGGCCATGAATGCCTCGTCGGAAAAAGCCACGGTATCTCTGAAGGCACGGACCGCGTCAAAAATCCCGGCTTCCTTCAAAATGGTGCCACCAATCAGCAGGACGCGATCAGTCCATGACTTCCAATCGGAGTCAGCATTAAAACGACCACGAAGTCGAAAAGGCTTCACCCAATTACTGCCGTCACAGCTGAAAACGCCAAGGCCCACCGGTCCCAAATCGACCGACGGATAATCAGAGCCCTGATAGCCGCTGGCTGGCGTCAACATGTCCATTTGGGCAGGCGACTTCTCCGCATATCCGGAGGGACCACCAACAAAAACCCCGGTCTTGATCACACTGGTCCTCTTCACCCAGCTCGGAGGATCTTCCCTCTTAGGGCACGTGGGAGAAAGGCTCAGGATCGAGATGGTCCGATCAAAAGACGACCGGGTAGAAATAGTTCTCTCCTCACCATCTGCTGTGTAAGAGAACTGAAAACATCTCCTTTGGTATGTCAAGTCGTCAGGGACTGCATCTCCAAATAAGAAGGTAGGCTTGGGCAAAACCCTCAGATCGTCCATAACCCAAGGACGGTTGCTTACCATGATCTTATAATATTCCTCACTCTTGAGAGCGATCAGTTGTTGCTTCATCTCATCTCTGTTGAGAGAGTCGCACTCTTCCAAGTTTCTCTCAACATACTGGACCTTCTCCCAGGCCTGCTGAACGGCCACATTAGAAGATCTGGTGGATCGACGAGGTACGCTTCTAGCAGGCTCTTTACCCTTGTTCGTTCTGGAGGAACCACCTGCAAAGGTTGGAAAAGAAAAAAAAGATCATCATCAAAATGACAGGATTTCGCTAAAAGAAAATCTGGCGAAATTTTGGCATGGTTCCGGGGCAATTCCGAAGAAAAGGGAAATACCCCGAAAGAAATAGAAAGTTTGAAGATGGGCTCAACATCGCTGCGAGCTCCGAAACTCCAAACTTTCAAAACCTCAAAATCTCCGCAAAATCAAGAAGGGCTCAACATCGCTGCGAGCTCCAAATTCCTAAATTTGCAAAGATTTTCAGGTATGCTATCATGCTCTCAAATTCAATCTACAAAAAGTACATGCATGAACATCTAGATATGCATAAAAACGCATTATCATGATGAGCAAAAAAAAAAAAAAAAAAAAAAAAAAAAGAAAGAAAACGTGCAAAAAGAAAAAGAGAAAGAAAGAAGCACGAAAAAAAAAAAAAACACAAATCACGTGGAAAAAAAAAAGAGAAGAAGAATAGAAAGAAAAAAAAAAGAAAAGAAAAAAAAAAGAAGAGAGAAACTTTCTTTTTTTACCATCCTATTCTCTACATGGAGTTTTCTTGAAAGAAAAAGAGAGAAAACTTACTTGAAGCCATTGATGGAGAAGAAGAAGGAAAAAGCTTGAAGATCCTTGAAGAAGAAGAACTCTTGGTCTTGGAGCTCTCTTGAGATTGTTGCAAAAGAAAGCAATAAGGGCAAGAGATCTAGCCTCCTCCTTCCTTTTATAGAAGAGAGCAAATCAAAGAAGGAAACAAAAAAAGAAAGGTAAGTGCTACTAATTAGTAACCTTACCAAAAGAGAAGGAATTAGAAAGATTCTTTCCCAAAAAGAAAGATGTCTTTGAGAGATTTTCTCCCAAAATCAATCAATGAGAGATTCTCTCCAACAAAATAGGAGATTGGAGATTCTTTCCCAAAAAGAAAGATACCTTGAGATATTCTCTCCCAAATTAAGGGAATATGAGAGATTCTTTCCCATAAAGATATTTTTAGATATTCTCTATCCAAATGAGATATCTTTAGATATTCTTTACAAAAATGGCCCCACATGAGATCTAAGCCATCCTAAAAAGCTTAAGGTCCCATGGGTTAGCCCATATGAGCCAGGTTTGACCACCTAGGCACTAAAAAAAAAATGGGCTTTTAGTCAGAAAAAAAAATCCCTCTTACCAAGAGCATACAAAAATGGTTCCATGCCTCTTTTGAGTTGATTGAACCATATATAAAAAAAATCCCAAGCCCCATGAGCTTCCAAAAAATCAAACCATCCAGCCTCATATACCAAATTGAGCCAAAATCTTGAAATTGACATTCCACAAAAAAAAAAACCAAACCACTCCAATGGACCCACACAGTCCCAAAGAGTGACCAAAAACCAAATCCTGGTCCCCTAACTTGCCACATACAGCTTGTTAGGTCACAAGACCAAAACTAAAAACCAAATCATGATCCCCCAACTTGCCACATACAGCTTGTTGGGTCACAAGGTCAAAACCAAAACCCGACCCCCTAACCTGCCACATACAGCTTGTTAGGTCACAAGGTCAAAAACAAAAACCCAAATCCACATCCCTGATGTCATCTTCAAAACTTTGCCTCGAGATGGTACTTGATTTCTTTCATTACCATAAAATTCCCCTGGAAGCTCAAAGGCTACTCTACCAAAGGAAAGATTGCTCAAAGACTCTTTGGTCAAGACTCAAGCTCTCCTTCAAAAAATCTCTTCGAGGCACATCGACTACAAAAGTCAAGCAACTCGTCGCTGTACCTCGAGGGGGCATTTGTTGACACCAAAAATGTCACTTTGCCTCTTCAACATCAAGAAAGCTGCATGAAGTCGCAACCTGCCATAAATAGGCAATGCAATTTCTCCAAAAAATCAAATCTTGTCAGAATCAAACAAAAACTGCAAGATCCTTCAAGATAGCCAAGAGAAGAGTACACATGAAGTTTCGGGCCATTTCAGAATCATTTGGCCTAACTTCGCTTCTCCGACAGCTAAAATGGCGCTCCCGGCGGCGACATCATCGGAGACGTCAAAACGTCGATCAGAGCCTACGGATGACTCCAGCATGACTCAAAAGGGCTCCATGCCAAATTTCAAGTCAAACCGACAACGTTTGACCCTCCATCAATGCTCGAGCAGCAAAATCAAGCCTCCCGGGGGCGAGAACCACCGAAGCCTTCGCTCATCAAACCAAGTGCATGAGTGGCTTCAACGTGCTTGCAAAAGGATGCACGTCAAATTTCAGGTCATTCCGACAACGTTTGACCAGGTTTCGATGCTCCGAGAGAAAATCAAGCCTACCGGCGGTGGAGCAACCCGGGACCATGACATCCAAAATGGAGCCCATGGAACGTCTCAAAATGACTCCAATAGGCTCCCCGTCAAATTTCAGGTCAATCGGACATCGTTTGGCCACATATCAAAGCTCGGCATTTTCCCCGCAGCAAAATCAAGTGAAGCATCGACGGGACCCCAAACGGCTTCAAAACTCAAACAAAAGCCTATGGTTGGTCTTATTTATTGCTCAGGAGGCTCCACCTCAAATTTCAGGTCATTCCGACATCGTTTGACCAAGTTTCAGCTTCTGGCGGAAAATCAGCAGCTCTATGCGACAAAGTCTTCGGCTTTCCCTGAAAATTGGAAACTTTGCACTCTAAAAATGCAAGGATTCTCATCAGGTTTTCTACAGGGAAATCAAGCCAATAAATGAGAGGAAATGTCAGGAAAAATACAGAAGAAAACTGCGACGAAAAAGACCGCAAAACGGACCAAAAAGGGGAGAAAAACCCCCAGGGTCGCAGCCCGCGACCCTGGCCCAGGGTCGCCGGCCCATGGTCGCCGGCGACCATGGAAGTCCGGGTCACCGGATTTTTTGCCGGTGACCCGTTTTTCCGTCCCTTTTTGCGTTTTGAGCACTTTGGCCCCTGTGGTTTCCTGAAAATGTGATTTTTAGTGCTTGAAATTGACTCATATCCGACATCTCAGATCCGCCGTCAAAAGCATAAAATCATCAGTGATCGCTCCAAGATCGCCGACCGGTTGACCTAAAAAGTGCTTTCTGTCCGACCGATCGAGAAATCGACAAGACAGATGTCACCGGCCCGCTGCTAGCTATCAATGTCTGAAATTACGCGGTCATCCGATGTCGATTAGCATGTTGGTCCATCGATGATCATCGCCAGAAGAATTCCAGAAGACACGGCATGGCCCGCGACTCTTCGACTGCTCGGCGACCATTTAATGCAGATAATTAACTAGCTTTATTGCAGTCATTAATTCATTTCTTTGGACGGCCCAATCAGAAGCAAGCATCCAGGAGTTACAAATCAATTAAGTCATGGCATTCAAGCCATAAAACTCCTCCCATTATGGTAATTAAGGTGATTAAAAGCCCTTAATCTCCATCGGCCAATCAGATTCAAGGAAAAAGGAGTTACAGAATCAAGAAATAAATCTTGTAACTCCTCCCATTAAAGCCATTAAAGCGCATAAAAGCTCTCCTAAATGGCTACCAAAAGCCTATAAATAGGAGAGCATTCCATTGAAATGGAGATGAGAAAAAAGAAAGAGATCAGAGATCGAAAAGAATCCAGAGATCACTTCCCCAGAGAACTTCAAAAAAAGCACCAGAGATCCGGAAATCTGAGAGAAAGAAAAAGAGAGAAAACTCTGCTAAAGTTCTGCACCGGCTACCACTACAAGGTGACAAAAGTCCCTTGGGGGGCACCCCCCCCCCCCCCCCAAGGTCCTTGCCTTCTCCCGCTGCCTCCAATGGCTTAGACATGGCTTTTCAGCCCGTCTACTTAGCTTTTTATTGGATATAGGACCTCCTCTTGGTCTTTGTCCTCTAAAAATCTGAGGTTATAGTCAAGCCAAGCGAATCAAGAGCATCCTCTGTTCTCATCTGCATGGATGATGGCGAAGCCCATACATGGCTTGCGACCGTCAATCTGAACGAGTCCCCCACAATCTCCTGAGAAGTTAGATCCTCCTTTTCTTGCTTTTCATTGTAGTTTGTATTTTTCTAAAAGAGACAAAAATCACAACTCTTGTCTTTCATTATTGATGAGAATTGTAAATCGGCTTTAAACGCCAAAATCGGCTATAAATGCCAAACAAAATCGCCTTTCACGGCAAACCATGAAAATGTCTCTTTTCTTAAATATTTGTGCAATGGAAAACTTGAAAGAAGTTGATTTCCTTTTTACTTGCGAAGGTCGATCTCCGGATTACCACTTGCAATTCCAAGTAAAATAGAAAATCTGGCACACCCACACAAAGAAATGTTGATGCACGCTTCAGCCCCCCGGGGGCGAAAGGGCCGGACCCGACGGACTCCCATGTCCGCCGACCCCGGTAGCACCCTCGGCATTGGAGCGCGTTCCATCAATCCCAATGCTTGAATGGCAGCTGTTGTTGTAAGCGAACTCATGTTGTTCCACCAAAATCTGCCCTTTAAGTTCTGATACATCTTTGTGCTGCCCGGGTGCATGGAATACTTCGTACTGTGAGCTTCTGACATGATTTCATTCCTCAAATCTTCGATGTTAGGCACACACAGGCGATCACGGTAGTAAAGAACTCCATCAACGATACGAAAATCAGGACGTTCCGCTATATTCTCTGAAATCTTGGCTAACTCTGGATCTTGCAACTGACTATCCTTGATCTTCTGGATGAACAAAGGTTCTGATACTGACATGTTGGCAATTATAACACCTTCCCTCAATGACTGTAGGTCTATCTTCAACTCCTCAAACTGTTCAAAAATACAAGTACCACTCAGATTTGCCAAGCCCACTTATTTTCTACTCAAAGCATCGGCAACTACATTCGCTTTTCCCGGGTGATATTTGATTGGAAAATCGTAGTCCTTGATATACTCCATCCACCTTCTCTGCCTCATATTCAATTTCTTCTGAGAAAACAGATACTGTAGGCTGTGGTGATCAGAATGGACCTCAAACTTCTCCCCATAGAGATAGTGTCTCCCCATTTTCAACGCGAAGACAACTGCTGCCAATTCAAGGCATGGGTGGCATAGTTCTTCTCGTGATCTTTCAACTGCCGGGACCCATATGCCACAACTTTTCCTTCCTGCATCAATACACAACCGAGTCCAACATTCGAAGCATTGGTAAAGATGGTAAAACCGCCGCTTCTGGATGGTAAGGTAAGGACTGGTGCGGTGGTCAATCTCTTCTTCAGTTCTTGGAAACTGACCTCACACTGATCTGTCCACACATAAGGTACATTCTTCCTTGTCAACTTCGTCAGTAGTGCTGCAATCGACGAAAATCCTTATACAAATCTCCGGTAATAACCTGCCAATCCAAGAAGCTCCTGATTGCTGACACATTCTTCGGTCTTTCCCACTTCACTACTGCCTCAATCTTAGACGGGTCTACTGATAGTCCCTCCTTGGAGATAATGTGCCCCAAAAATGCAACTTGCTCTAGCCAAAATTCATACTTGTTGAGCTTTGCATTCAGTTGGTTCTCCCTCAAAAGCTGCAATGCTATCCTCAAATGCTCTTCATGCTCTTCTCTAGTCTTGGAGTATACCAAAATATCATCAATGAACACCACCACAAATTGGTCTAGGTATTGGGCAAATATCTTGTTCATTAATGCCATGAACACTGCCGGTGCATTAGTCAATCCAAATGGCATCGCTAGGAACTCATAGTGACCATATCTTGTCCGGAAAGCTGTTTTCAACACATCTGATTCCCTAACTCTCAGCTGATGGTAACCGGATCTCAAATCAATCTTCGAGAAATACGAAGCACCTTGTAACTGATCAAACAGTTCATCTATCCTTGGCAGTGGATATTTGTTCTTGATGGTCACTTGATTCAACCTTCGGTAGTCAATACACATTCTCATCGAACCATCCTTTTTCTTGACGAACAAGACCGGAGATCCCCATGGCGAAATGCTCGGTCTTACGAAACCTTTATCCAACAATTCCTATAATTGTATCTTAAGTTCTCCCAATTCCGTTGGAGCCATTCTATATGGTGCAATAGAGATCGGAGCGGTCCCTGGTAACAACTCGATAGTGAAATCGATTTCTCTTATGGGTGGTAATCCTGGAATCTCCTCCAGAAATACATCTGGGAACTCCCAAACAATAGGGATCTCCTCCACCCCTTGGGACCGTTTATCCTCCGTGATAAACGCGAAATAGGCTTCACATCCACTTCTCAGAAGTCTATCAGCTTTCAATGCTGAGACAAACCCTGCACGAGGATTCCTCCTCCCTCCCTGGAATAACACTCCTGCCGGTGTCTCATCCAACCTGAATGTGAGGGTCTTATGGAAACAATCCATCATGGCATGGTACCCTGCCAGCCAATCCATCCCTAGGATGACATCAAAATCACTCATCTCCAACAGAATAATATATGTGGGTAACACAACTTCTCCTATCTGGACTGTACAACTAGGGTAATAGCTAGTACACACAAAGTGTTTTCCTACTGGAGTGGCCACAGTCAAAACATACTCAAGTTCTCTACCATGCACATCAATCAAACTAGAAAATGAACGGGATATAAATGAATGTGTAGAACCAGGGTCAAACAATATCTTAGCTTCTATCCCACTAACAAGGAGTGTACCTTCCACAACATTGCCTACTGCCTCTCCATCAGCTCCTACAAACCCATCATTTTGAGGATCCTTTTCTACACCATTAGAGGGCATATAAGCACCTCCATATCATCCTCAAATCCCTATTAAAACTCCTCACAACATCTACTAAGAAGCCATACATTCATCTCCATTCCTCTTCCACATTCAATCACAAAGAGAGAAGAATATCCACAATCACATTGACTCATTCAAATAATAGATAACAGATAAAATAAAGAGGTATAAACCACATTTTTCAAGATAATAATGAGCCAACAACCACTTTCAAGAACATTTATTTCACAATGAATGCAAGACAAACAAGTCATTAATGGAAATAGCAACCAATCATGTTTATCATGAAAACCACTCAAAACTTAAAACATCCATTCAATCCACTTGCCTTGGGGTCTCTAATCAAGAAAATAAGCAACAATCAAGCTCTCTCTCAAGAAACCTACAAGCACAACAAAAAACCCCCAAATGCAAACCCTAAAATGGGTCAAACAAGGAATGAAGAAAAAGAAACTCTCAACAATGAAAGTGGAGCTCTTCCAAGACTAGAAGAAAACTAATCTAAGAGATTAGGGATGAAGCTTACTTGGAAACTCTTCAAATGGACAAGGTGAGCTCAAAGAGGGTCTTAGAATAGAGGTTCCTCTTCAAAAGTTGTATCAATGGAGAGCTCTAGTGGTGAGGAAGAAAATGATGACTTCCATTTCTCAAAAGATGTAAGGTGGGTGGTGATTTGGTGGTGCAGAAGCAGGAGAAGAAGAAAAAAAAAAAGGGCAAAACCCTAGGTTTGGATGAGTTGCTGGAAAAAGAGAAAGAAGAGATGGGTTTTCTATATAAAGCCATGGGAGTGGGCTCCACCACTAGGAAATCTTTGGAGGCTGAAATCACCACTCTCGGGACCTCGGACGAAATCGACGAAGAAGAGAAAAGTGATCAACGGAATATCTAGTTTCCGAAAAGTATATTTTTCGCGGGTTCGGGGATATCAAGTTTTGGGTACAGATTTCATGTAAAATGATTGTTTTGCCCTCAATACTAGGAAAACCGGGTATCGGGGTTCCGAACGGTTACGGGATCAACATGAAAGTCATAGGGATTAACGGGACAAGCGAAACCGGGTAGAAACACAAATCACTGGAATCTCGGATACTCTCCCAAATAATGCGAAACTACCAAAAAGGGAACCCCCAAAGGGTCCCACTAAACACAAAGCACTAAAATTCCCCAAAGCTATATCAAGAATTATACTAATCCCACTTAGTCAAGTTCTATCAATCACACTTAGCAGTAACACGCGACTTAATTAGTACTAATCGTGCACACTCGAGTTGGGGTCTTACACTGGCCTTAGTGACTAAGCTTTCAATTCAGCAAAATCATAATTTAATCTAAAATTTTTCTTCATTTCGGTTACCTTGGCGGTTACCTTGCGGTTAGCCGAATTCTGGGTGGCGGCTAGCCAAACCACAGTCGATCAGTTTTCCAGAACCCTGCTATTTCTGATGCATTTAAGTCACTTTGGTTACCTCGTCGGTCGCCTGCTCGATCACCTCGTCGGTCACCCCTCGGCTAATCGAATTCTCAAATTCGACTAGCTGAACATACCTTGGCTACCTTACGGTTAACATTCCAGAAGTTGGTCTTCTAATGTGAATTTCTGACTCAAATTTGGTCAGCTTGCGGTCACCATTCGGCTAGCAGAATTCTCAAATTCGGCTAACCGAAATTCGTCGGTTAGCTTACGTTTAACTTTCCAGAAACTGACATTTTCTGGGTATTTCAGCCCAAATGGGTTGGTCAGTTGATGGTTAGCAGCTCGGCTAGCCGAACTGCTCCTAGATTTTCATTTTGAGCTTAAGAACTTTTGAAGTAACTTTCTGGAAATTGAGTTCCTTGAACTCAAATCACTTCAATAACATATAAAACCATAGAATATGTATACACTTGCTTTGTTTGAAGACTAAATCACCAAAACCCCTTTGCTTAGGTTGGATTGAGATGGAAACTTCTCAACTTGAAGCTCTATCTCCAAGAAAAACTCCAAGAATACGATAAAGAAGATGAAGTAGACGAAGTCCTCGTCGAACTCACAGCCAAAGCTTCAATCTTGATGCTTGGAAGAGAAAAATGGAAGGAAGGAGAAGAAGAAGAACCTAGGGTTTGGGCTGTGTTGGAAATGGGATGAGTGAACTCATCTCATCTTTACAAGCTCATTTTGCACTAAAGTCCATAATCTCCTCTCATTTACAATTCGAGTCAAACAAAGGGTCATTTGATCCATTTCTCGTCGAACGACTTCAAGACTTTTATAAAAGTTAACATACTCGTCGAGATACGCATGTTGATATCAAGAGTTTCTGTATTCGACAAAATACGTAAAAATTTGTATTTATGGAAAAGTCCTTGTTCTCTTAGTTTGAGTCCAAAACTCATTTAATTCCTTCAATCTCCTTCATTATCATTTCATTAAGCCTAATTCATTCATTTTAGGCTAATTCAATTCTATTTGGTCATAAACCATCATTAACTTAATGAATTAGACTTAATTTTGATTAACTAGGGACGAAGCCTTAATTTCCAATCAATTAGAGTTAATCTTGATTAACTCGGGACGGGGCCTTACACATTTTTTCAAGACGATACGAATCACAAAACGGGAATTTGGTTTATAAATCACAATCCCACATCAAGACCTTGAGATCGTAACCGTCAAATCATATATACTTTGAAATCCAATGTGGATCATTCGTTTAGATGATGCCCAATTTTTTAACGACATTATGGATATCAAGGTGTACACATCGACTAAGAAGGGTCTACAACTGATTGGGATAGAAACCCCTCCAATCCTCTTCATTCTCCAGAAATCCCTGGGAAGTCTGTCACCTGGCGGTCAGCAGGCGGTTAGCCACCTAGGACCAGGTCGGCTAGCCGACTGCTGACCGATTGCTCACCACCCCTTCAGAAACCAGATTTTCACCTTACTGATATGGTGACCGACCCTGTGCAGTCACTAGTTGGTCACTAGGTCGGCTAGAAAACTGGCAACTGCCTGCTGACCGTCCAGTCAGCGGGCAGTTAGTTTTTTAACTGTTTCATCCTCTTCTTTCTCCAAAATCTTTCTCCATTCAACACATCCTTTCCCTGCAATAAAATGAGCTCAAAAGCTCCCCCAATTCATCATTCAATACTCCCATTTCATCACTTCCAATATCACCAACCAAACCTCCTTCATTCACCTCAAATTTTCCAGTTTAAATGAAACCAATCCAAAATAAAATTCAATGAAATGAATCAAAACATGTGAGCATTAAAACATTTGTTTAGTAAGCTAAACTTCAAAACAAGACAAGATTAACATAATAAATTCCAAAAACAAGAAATCAAGTTAAAATCCATAAATCCTTGCATGTACATTCATATTTCATTCATTCACTTGCCTTTGGCTCAAGATGCACTCAAGGAAGATCTCCCAAACACTCACTCTACAGCTGCAATCCAATCTACAAAAAGTCCCATGAAAAGAGTTCAAAATCAAGAAATTTTTGAAAGAGAAAGGATTCCTCCTTAGGAAGCCTTGCATGCATGATAATGGAGATCTAATTGTTAGACCCTGACCCAAATTAGCCCGATTAGTGTGTCCTTAGTGTGTGTTTTAGTCTTAAGTAGGGTTAATGACCGTTGGGTTAGAATATAATTGGTTTTAGTTTTGAATATAGCTTTGGGAATTTTGAGAGCATTTAGTGTTTGTCAGACACACTCAGGGAGGCCCTGAGTGCACGTGTATGCATGGGAGGATGGTATTGGTTTCCGATTTAATTATGGTTTTGATTTCATTTGAGTGGTTTTATTAATCGCTACAACTTTCATTGTTAGCCCTTATGTGTTTGAAGCCCAAAAATCCAAGTTTTGGTCCAAAAGGGGTAAATTTGACTTTTCACACCCAAATCTGGACACGAATTTTGAAATCTCAAAACCACATCAAATTTATATTTTTTTAAAACTAGATTTTTCGAGGGTAATTTCGTTCTTCTTCGTTGATTTCATTTGGGGCCCGCAAGACCATGTTTTTTAGCACAAGGTTTATACCTATTGGGCCCCACTTCAAGCCACTTAAGTCATCTCCCTCCTCTCGCCAACATTTCATAATTCCGTAAAATTATTCGTGTGAGTTAGTCCCCCATGTCTAGGGATCCACACCGTGGGAACCTGTGGGAAATTCAAAATCAACCGCATCGTGGCCCGAGCCTCGGTCCGAGGTTGCGATAGGACTGGTATCAGAGCGGACTTGTTTTAGGCACTTAAAAAAACTAGAAAATCCTAGAAGCATGGCGAGGATTCGTGAGTTCGTTAGATCGTTTAGTAAGGGACCTAAGAAACCATTAAACCATATTTATTGTGTACTAACGCTTTGTTTTACAGCATCATGCCTCCAAGAAAAGCTCCAAATCATAATGCTTTGGGTAGTAATCAGAATGACATAGATCCAGCTAATGCACCCACAGCTACTCAATTCCAGGAAGTCATGCAAGCCAGGTTAGAAAAACAGAGGCAAGAAAATGAAACTCAAGCAAGGTTCCAAGAATAGATTGCTAAGAACGATGAGGAAATGGCTCAAGTCTAGAGGCAACTCTTAGATGTTCTACAGACTAGGCCTCAAGCTCCACCTATGCAACCTCCGGGACCGAATATTGTTATCAACAATAGAGACCATGACCCTAATGTGTTGTTTGAAAGGTTCAGGAAAAGGGCGCCCAAGGAATTCTCAGGTCACAAAGACCCGTTAGTTGCAGATGACTGGTTGGCAAATACTGAGAAAATCTTTGATGTTTTCACATGCATAGGAAGACAGAAGGTCCATCTCACAGCTTCGTTATTCTACGGGCTTGCAGACCAATGGTGGCAGACGGTTAAGGACCCGTATCTGGCAATGGAAAATTTTGATGCATGGGCAGCATTTAAGACTCAGTTTACAGACAAGTACATCCCTTCCCACGTCAAGAGACAGAAAGCCATTGAGTTCCAGCAGCTTAAGCAAGGCACTATGACAGTATTAGAGTATATCACCAAGTTTGAGAGGCTAGCTAGATATGCTACTGAAGCTAATTGACACCGAGCAGAAGAAAATAACCAAGTTCTTAGAAGGATTGAATCCAATCATCATGAGAGATGCCATGGGGGTAGTTCCACCAGCCACCTTTGATGAAGCTGTCAAGCGGGCATATAAGTTTGAAGATATTAACAACCGGATCATCTAGGATAAGAAGCAGTACTACTAGCAGCAAAATCAGAGACAACAGCCTAACAAGAAATCAAGACAGGAACAGAATCAAGCAGAATCAAGTGAGGCACGATTGTGGCCACTGTGGCAAGAACCATGAAACTAATGAATGTCGTAAGACCATAGGTGCTTGTTTCAAGTGTGGGCCATAAACCATGCAATCAATGATTGTCCACAGCTTCATAATCAAGGAAATATAAACCAACAACAGAGACAAGTAGCTCCTCAAAATCAGGCACTAGTTCAGAATCAAGCTAGACCACCTCAGCAGCAACAACAGCAGCACGACAGACCACAAGCATAGAACCAGAATGCCCGTCCTCCACAGTAGAACAGAAATGCCCAAGGAAGGAAAAATCAGGCATAGAATAGACAACAGTTGCATGGATGTTTATTTTATCTCAATCATTTGGATGTTGAAGCTGCAGGAGACGTGATAGAAGGTAAACTTCTTCTTTGTGGAATAGAAACACAAATTTTGTTTAATCCTAGATCCACACATTCATTTTTATCTCCTATATTTGCCAAGATAATTGATGCACCACATAACGAACTGGATTATATTTTGACTGTCACCACACCAGTAGGTAAACAGGTTGTGTGTAGAACCTATTACCCTAACTGTTTAGTTTTGTTAGGAGATGTGAATTTACCATCCAACTTTATTGTTCTGGACATGCATGATTTTGATATCATCTTTGTTAGATTGTATGGACTCAATCCATCAGATGATGTATTAAATTTATTAATTAATTTATTTATCAATAAAATCATGCTTTTCTTTCATGAGATGAATAGTATTTTATTACTTAATACACATGACCAATACATATGACATGATGGTTCATGAGATGAACCGAGTCTCATTAGTATATTAGATGTGATATATGTGTATAGATGAGATCCACATACGAGAGACACATGTCACAAATCTTATACTTAAATATCTTCACAACCAGTGATGAGACTGGGCATCTTATCTGATAAGGTTGCAGCACTTTGATCACTTATGAGATAATGTGATTTGTCTCGATCATCAGAATGTAAGATTCTGGATCATGGTACTGGTACATTGGATGTATTGAAGGACCATGAGAAGCACCTTATGGAATACTGTCTCAATTTTAAGGTCTACTCTCATAATTCCCTAGCAATAGGCTTTGAATCTTGAGACATTGATGAACTCAAGCTTCTGTCTATTCATTTGCTTTGAGTCACCAATGAGTGAGGCCAACTGTAGATCAATACCTCGGTGTCTTGGGTACGTGGTGGTAGAACTGTGGGAACATTGAATGATCAAAATGAAATCTATCTGTATTTTTCCCCTGTGCCAATTAATGGATTTGTCATTAGTAAGTGCGCACCCATCTCGATTAAGAGTTAATTGGATGGTACTGATGATCACTGTGATTAATTGGGGCTCAAGGATAATAAGATGTGGATCTAAGGTTGGAATGGACAAGTTTAATCCAATTGATCCATGGATATTGATAGAAGGGCCTACCTGTAGTAATTGGGAAGTTTAGGGTCTTCTTTGTAATATATTCCTAAGACTGGAGTGCAATTGCATTTATATAGTAGTATCATTTGCAATTAACTGTGGGCCCGGATTGCACATGAGATGTGGGGTCATGGTATCCCAGTTGGAGCCAGTTTCTATGGAATCCCTAGTGGTCCCCACGTTAGCCCAAGTTATTAGAAAGATACTAATCTTACTTGAACTCTAAAAGGAAGGAATTAGAAAGTTACTATTTCCATTTGAAGTGAGAATACTAATAGTGGTAATAGTAAGTTACTAATTGTTGTGGAAGTGAGACTTCTATAATAATTAGAAAGGATAAAGTAATTAATTCTTAGTGGAAGTTGGACTTCTATTTTTATTAGTAAGAGGAGGTTGCTTTGTGCTATAAAAAGAGGAGATACACCCCTTGGACGTCCAACCATAGGATTCTCGCCCAGGCTGTCCAATGTGCAAGTGTTGCACATTTCCTCTCTCTCTTCTAGTTCTTTAGAGCTTCTAGTTGGTTTTTCTCTTCGATTTTCCACCAATCTTCTAGAGAAAAGAGATATGATACGGGTCATAGCGTGGAAGATTAAGAGGTCTTGGAGATCCTAAATTGCTTGCAAAGAAAGAATTTCTTCATCAAGCAATTTTACTTCTCCATTAGAGCACTACCTGGCTCCAAAGGTATAATCTATTTCTCTATTTGTTGTGGATTTTTTTGGTTGCATGGTGTTGCTGATTTCTATCTTTTAGATAGAGTTTATTGTTGTACATGGTTAATGAATTTGAGGAATTACATCCTGGATGTGATTTATGGCCTTATGAGGACTTGATCCTTGAGTCAAGTGGGTCAAAAAGTTTTTGAAAACCTATCCACGAGGCCCACCTACTTCCAACAATCTTAGGTATGGATTGGTTAGAAGCATATCATTCTACCATGGATTGTTTTGGCAAAACCATAATATTCAGATTACAAGGAGCACAAGTAGAATTGATATTTCAGGGAACCAAGAAGAAAACTCAAGCATGATTTATTTCAGCCTTGAAAGCAAGCAGATTAGTGCATAGTGGGTATGAGGCATTCATTGTGTTTATCACGGAGGATAAACAGTCCCAAGGGGTGGAGGAAATCACCGTTGTATGCGAATTTCCGGATGTTTTTCCAGAAGAAATCCTGGGATTGCCACCAATCAGAGAAGTTGAGTTCACAATTGAACTTCTTCCAGGGACAGCTCCAATCTCCATTACACCATATAGAATGGCTCAAGTAGAGTTGGGTGAATTAAAAATCCAGTTGCAAGAATTGTTGAGCAAAGGCTTCATTAGGCCAAGTGTTTCACCTTAGGGAGCACCAGTATAATTTGTGAAAAAGAAAGATGGAAGCTAGAGGATGTGCATTCACTATAGAAGATTGAAGCATGTGACCATCAAGAACAAGCAGTACCCGTTGCCAAGGATAGATGAATTGTTTGACCAATTGCAAGGAGCAGCTTATTTTTTCAAGATAGACTTTAGGTCCGGGTAACATGATATGGGAAAAAATAACTTTTCGAACAAGATATGGGCATTATGAGTTTCTAGTGATGCCCTTTGGCTTGACAAATGCACCCGCAGTCTTTATGGCCCTCATGAACAAAGTCTTTGCACAGTACTTGGATCACTCTACGATGGTCTTTATTGATGATGTTCTTGATATTCCAAGAGTAAGAAGGATCATGAAGAACACTTGAGGACATCATTACAGCTTTTGAAGGACAACCGACTTTATGCAAAGCTCAGTAAGTGTGAATTCTTGTAAGAGCAGGTTGCTTTTCTAGGCCACATCATCCAAGAGAAGGTTTAGCAGTTGATTCAGCCAAAATAAAAGTAGTTGCTAATTGGAAGAGACCGAGTAGTGTGATTGAAATCAAAAGCATTTTGCGGTTATGTCGCGACCTCGGACCAGGTCTACTGGCCTAACCCAGGATCGGGACATGATGATGATTTGTATTCAATGATGATGGATGCCATAACACATACAATATGTACAAGGGTCAATAAAGAATATGGTACTACCCGTGTACGTGATTTCCCATAGGTGTCTGCGGGGAGGATAACACAACAATATAATATATTTTTGTTTAAGTGCGGAAGCGTGTAGTAAATCAAGTCTATAACTCATTCCCATCAACGAGACTGATAACACATAAATATAATCGTAATATATCAGAGTGAGCAATATTCATAAGCATTTTCCCAAAAGCAAATGTTAATGTTTAAACAAAAGGTCAATTAGTTTTTCACTCCCCAAAAGAATAAAAACCAATAAAGGCTAGTACAACCCAAAATAATTTCCCAAAAGAATGAGTCAGTCACAATCCCAAAATGTGTTGCATCTCAAGGCTCGATCGAACGTGTAAACGGCGTCGTTGGCCCGCCATTCACCTACTAGTTGCAGCTCTCTAGCCGCCTCCTTGAACTTTGTCTCTGGGTAACCGGCGTCTAGACCTGAGTACAAAAGAGTGGGTCAAACACAACGGTTTGGCAGGTGGGTGAAAGGATATACAACACAATTATAAATGAGTTTACCTTAAAAATCATTAAAACCTGTTTAAACAACATTTTTCATAAAAGAAATATATCACTGATTAGAAAACACAATGCAATATAAAAACATATAAGTGTATCAAGGAATCAGGCACTAGCAAGATGGCAACCACACAAAGCTAAGTCCTTTATCACCGAAGTGACAAGAGCATATCGAGGCATTGATCTCTAATACACGAGATGGTGAGATTCAACGAAATATACATATACATATAACTATACGGGATGGGACCACGATAGCGAGCCGGGTATAGGGAACCGCGGTAGCAAGCCGGGTATCGGGACGGGACCACGATGTTAAACCGGGTATTGGGATTCAAACTGCAGCTGGTGGGATGGGAGGGGCATCTTCAAGTCGGTGGATCAAACTGACAAGGTCGTCCAAGCTTAGTGGTGTCGACTCATAGGTCATATAACAGAAATCCGGACATGTATAAAATACATATGAAACAATTATATAAATGGGCGGGGCGAGGGTGCTCGAAGGCACAAATGTCACTTCAATATCGGGTAATGCACATCAGGGCTAGCAAAATGCTACAAATGTAATTTCAGTGTTTTTGAGATTGGCAAATCATAAACTATGAATTTCGGGAGTGCATATGAAATTCAGGAACAAAGGAATACAATTGAACTTTCGAAATTTCAGGACAAGTATCGGGATTCAAAATTAGTTCAAGGTGAATAGGGGTCTCGTATGTCGATTTCAGTATGGACTTGGTACTCTTTGAGTTTTGGAGACATTCAGGCTCCTTATACACCTTGGTAATTTCAAAACTTCGATGAATCTTCGTGATGGGGTTTCTTTCTCAAACGGGCTTCGTACGTTGTCCCTTAAATCTCCCCAACACAAAGGGGCTCCTTGTTAACCTCTTCTAAACATCACATCATGAAGATAAAGTTCTAAACAAATCCTTCTCCCTCCTCAAAACCTCCTTTCGAGCTCCAAAAGTGGCCCATATCCGAGAGGGGAGGCGCTCGAGCGGGCCAAGGTGCACTCAAGCGAACTTGGGCTACGCTCGAGGCCTAGCAAACAAAGTGTCTGCTCTCTCGAGTGGGCATATATCCGCTTGTGTGGGCAGGCATTCTGTTGTTTGGGTGCAACGGATAAAATGTATGTCTGCTCAGTAGTCATTTCTGGTGCCCGAGCTATAACCAAAATGACTGCTCGTTCGAGCGGCCTGACGTCCACTCGAGCGGGCAATCATTTCTGCTGCCCGAAAATGGACATCCCAACCTTCTACTCCTCCTTCTCCAAATCATTTTTTTCATGCAATAAAGGCCTCCAGCCTCCCAATATGAATCATCAAATTTCTTCAAAACAACACAACATTCTTCACTAAATCCCATCTCATCCAAACAACTCCTTCCCAACCACATTCCACCACAAGAGGAAGGAACAAAAACCCATCATTCACAAAGATTCATTTGTTCTATGAACAAGTACTAAATCAAAGATTATGTGCCAACATTTTCAAGATATTAAATGAGCTAACAAGACTCTTCATATAGTATTTAAAATCCATGAAATCAACAAGAATAGGTATGAATGAAAATAATAATGCCAATCACATTTCTCATGAAAAACTTCTAATACTCAAGATATCTATTCATCCACTTGCCTTAGGTCCAAGCTAGCAAATCAAGCCTCTAATCGCTCTTCCAAGACAAAGATCCCAAGCTACACAAAAACCCCAAAAACAAACCCTAAATGGTTAAGATAAGGAATAGGGAAGGAGAAGCTTTCAATAATGAAAATGGGGACTCCCATAGGCTAGGAAAACACACATCAGGAGATGGGAGGGATTGTTTACATGGACATTCTTCAAAAGAACTAGGTTAGCTCAAAGAAGATCTTGGAATAGGTGACTTCCTCCACAAATGGTATCACTAGAGAGCTTTTATGGTAAGGAAGGAGAAGATGATCTCCACAAAGCCATTGATGCAATATTAGCAGTGGGTTGGAGATGGAAGAGCAAGAATAAGATGAACAGGAAAACCCTATGTTAATGGATTTGAGCTGGAAAAGGGAAAAGAGAGGAAGGGTTCTCCTTATATATACATGTGAAGATAAGCTCCACTTCTAAGAAATCTTGTAGTGCTGGAATCATGGCTTTCGGAACCTCGGATGAGTTCGACGAAGGAGGGAAAAGTGATCGTCGAGATCTTTAGTTTCCAAAAAGTATATTTTAAGGGTTTTGGGGATATTGATTTTTGTGTCCAGATTTGGTGTAAAAAGACTGCTTTGCCCCTAATGTTAGGAAGGTCAGATTTCGGGTTTCCATGATGGGAACGGGATCAACATGAAAGTTGTAGAAATTAACAAGATGATTGAAACGAAGTCGAAATACGAATTATTGGAATCTCGAATAATCCCCCAAGTGCTTGCAAAGTCACTACAAGAACCCCCAAATGGTCCGACTAAGTAAAAAAGGCACTCAAAATTCCACAAAGCTATAAAGAGCCATTCTAATCCCAACTTAACCAAAATTCACTAATCTCGCTTAGAACGAACACACGACTTAATTAGTGCTAATCGAGGTCACTCGGGTCGGGGTCTTACAGGTTAGCAGGCTACTATCGAAGATTTGTCCAAGGTTTTTCAACCATTGCAGCACCTTTGACGAAATTGACCCAGAAGGACATTCCATTTTTTGAACTGAGCAATGTGAAACCAGTTTCCAAGAGCTAAAAAAGAAGATTAACCACAGCTCCAATCCTCACATTACCATCAGGCAGCGGTGGATTTATTGTTTATACAGATGCATCGAATATGGGACTGGGTTGTGTATTGATGCAGGATGGCAAAGTGATTTCTCATGGCTCAAGACAGTTGAAGGATCATGAGAGGAACTATGCAACTCATGACTTGGAATTTGCAGCAGTTGTATTTGCCTTGAAGATGTGGAGACACTACTGTCGGATGTGAATTTTGATCCCCTAGAGGAGGGAAATCGACATTCAACTATATGAGATATTAAAAAATTACATAAAAAATGAGGATTTTGACTACCCTCAAAATCAACGAATCACGATCGCCAATTACGGATACGGCCGTAACACCGTCCTTCGATGAAAGTCGAAAGAGAGGTGGAGAAAATGGGATGGGTTCTTCTCTTGTCTAATGTGCCACCAGTAACACACGACGGTTGTCTTGTCACTTAATTTGGATCTTTCAATTTGGGTCAAATCACGGGTCTCAAAATAGGGTTATAGTAAACTAGGCAGGGGAAATCAACATTCAGGGCTATGCAAGACTAATTAAAACTAATCCAAGTATTCTAAGGGGTATATGAAATAAACTAAGGAAATAGGGGGAAGGTGCCAAATATTTAGAAAAGGATCGGCCCCGTTCTCAGGTGCCGCCTTCGATGTCCTTTGACAACCTAGGGTTAAAAGGTTGATTCTTTGAATCGAAAGAACGATGCAAATGAGATTTCAAGTTGTGATTTCTGTGGGTTTGCGTGCGATACGCAAGTGATAGGAGTGCATGGCCGATGTTGGGCCGGAAATAAGTAAAAATGGCCGATGATGGGCCGGGGTTGATTGAGGGTGGCCGATGATTGGCTGAAAGTAAATAAACTGATATTGGGGGTGGCCGATGATGGACCGAAAGTAAATAAACTAATATTGGGGGTGTGTGAAATCACTCATCTCGTCTCTTCATTATCATTAATTCAAATTCTCGGAATCAGCCTCTATTTCCTTTTAATTTTGAGTTCAAATGAATATTTGGCACCGGAGGAGGAGGAAAATAGAAGAAAATATTTTTCGTGTTAATTTGTTAGTTTTATGGTTTCTTTTGGATTTTAATAATTGGGGCTAGAAGGGCCTAACTAGGGGATTTTCTACTTGGATTTAATCTAACTAATCAATTTCCCAAAATGGATCTCTACCCTATCCTAGGGTCCTGACCGCCCTCATCCGCTATCCCGGTCACTTAGCGGGGCCCGGAGAGAGAGTGGAACCTAAGTTATCAGAATGAAAAAAACTAAAAGTAGTCTAATCTGGCTAGGGGGAGACCTAGATCTGGGTCTGGGGTTAGACCTGGCCAACCTAAATCACTATTTAATTTCTAACTCCATTTTATTAATATTTTTGGCTTTTTAATATATTTTACTTTATTTTTGGTCTTTTGAGTTTTCATTTTTTTTTTTATGTTTATTTATGAGACCTAACTTCCTAAACTAATTCGTCCAATACTATTGAAAGGGGAGGAGGAGAGAAGCGAATAAATTACTAAATTTTACTTATTATAATCAACCTAATTAATTTAGAATTTCCTAAATAAATTCCCCAATCGTAATGAGAGGGGAGGAGGAGAAGACAATTAATTATTAAACCTAAACTAATTGTCTTAATTAATATGATATTTAGAATTCTATTTTCTTGTTGCCTTTCTGTTTTTGAAGACTAAAGTAACTCCTTTATTGTTATTTTGTTACTTTTGTCATTTTATGAATTATGCAGTTCTAATTAAAACAATAAAAATATATGAAAAATAGGGGAACTAAATTATATTATGCATGGACATGTTTGACACATAAATTAGGGGTAATTCAAAATAAATAAAGACCTAAAAGAAAACTAACTTAAATGCAGGGGCAAATTGAATGCATGAGCAGGTTGAGGTGCATGAACTATAAATAATTTAAAACAACTAATAAAATCGAAAATTCGTTAGATGCATGAATTAGAAATAAACTGAAATATATGATAAGACGTAAGACTGACGTAGATGGATGAGCATATTAGATGCATGGAATATCATAAAAAGAGACAATAACAAATATACAAATAAGTAAAAGAAAACTATCCTAGGTGCTTGAACACACTAGACTCGTGAAATATCATAAAAAGAGACAATAAGCAAATAGAGAGCTTCACTGGATGCAAGAAAAGAAAATAGGGGACCCTGCATGCATGGCTTCAATTTGGATAAATGGGCTAGACAGGTGGGTGCAACGGTGAAGTTAGGCAGCAGTGGAGTGAGTGATGCAAGGAGTTGTGGTGTGTGAGGGGAGCAAGATGCTACAAGGGCTGTGTAGGGTGGGTGTGGTGTGTGAAGGGAGCAAGGTGCTGCAGTGGATTGCTGTGGGCCAGCGGGGTGCAGCAGAGGTGGGTGCACAGTGGAATTGGGCTCAAGTGGAGAAAGAGGAAGGAAGGAAAAGGGGACTAGTGGAGCGTGTGCAGTAGGGTAGCACAGGGACTGAGACAGTGAGTAATGGAGAGGGGAAGGGAAGGAAGAGAGAGAGGAGGAAGTAAAGGGAGAAAGAGAAAAAGAATAAGAAGTGCAGGGGGTGTAGTGCAGGCGATGGAAGGGTGGAGAAGAAGTAGATGGAGAAGAAGAAGAAGAAAATAGAGATGGCTCGGTTGGGGGTGTAAAGGCGGTGCGGGGAGATAGATGGGTGTGTGTGTGTATGCAGCAGCAATGCTGCTATGTAGGGTGGTGAAGGTGTGGCTCAGTTGGGGGTGTAAAGGCGGTGTGGGGAGATAGATGGGTGTGTGTGTATGCAGCAGCAATGCTGCTATGCAGGGTGGTGAAGGTGTGTGCTATTGTGAAGGTGAAGAGAGGGTGGAGGAGAAGATGTGCTGTGCAACAGGCGTGGAATGCAACAAGGGAGAGAAAGAGGGATGAGAGGAGAAGAGAAAGAAAAAGTGAGGAGGAGAGGAAGAAGTGTGTGTAGGGGTGCGCAGGGCAGTTGGGTGTGCAACAGGTGGGGAAGACGAGGAGGAGGAAGAAGAGAGAAAGAAAAAGAGAAGAAGAGGAAGAAGAGGAAGAGAAGAAAGAAAGAAAAAGAGAAGAAGATGAAGGCGAGGAAGAAAAGGAAGAAAGTAAAAGGAAGAGGTGCAGTGGATGCGTAGGGAGGCTTGGCGCTGCAGTTGGGACGGGCAGTGTAGGTGGGTGTGCAGGTGGAGGAATAAGAAGAGGAAGGGCGAGTGTGCAGGCGGGCGCTGCAGGGCGAAACAGGGGAGAACGAGAAAGGGAAGAAAGGGAGAGGGAGGGAGGAGAAAGAGGAAGAAAGGGGAGAGGGAGTGCAAGCGGGTGTTACAGGGCAGAACAGGGGAGAAGGAGAAAGGGAAGAGAGGGAGAGAGAGAGGGAGTATAGGGAGGAGGAGAGCGGGCTGAGAGAGAAAGAAAGAGAGACAGAGAGAGAACGAGCAGAGAGAGAGAGAGATGGTGCGCAGTGGGTGCAGGTGGTAGAGAAGAAAGGGGGGTCTAGGGAGAGAAGAAGGAGAAGAACGGAGGAAGAAGGAAAGAGGGGAAAGGAGGAGATAGTGGCTGCGCAGGGCAGAGGGAGAACGCTACAGCAGGGTAAGGAGAGGACGGAGCGGAGAGGGAGATGACGGAGAAGGGGAAGAGAAGGTGAGCGCAGGTAAGAGGGCGGAGAAGGAGAAGAGAATGAGTGCAGTGTGTGCAGAGTGTGAGAGAGAGGAGAGAGTCTATCTGGTGCCAGGGAAGGTGTCGCGTGAGGTAGAGGAGGAAGATGCAGGTTCTGTGGGTGTCCGGCTGCTGTTGTGCACACTTGGCAGTGCTGCTGTGCATTTGGTGGAGGAAGATGGAGCAGAGGATGGCGAGGACCAGTGAAGAGAAAAGAGAGGGAGATGGACGTGATGATGAGAGAGATGGGAGATGAGATGGGAGATGGCAGCGATGGCGGGCCTTCTTGAGCAGGGCGTGATGGACGATGGATCTAGAGGGATGAAGGGTGATGGAAAGGTCGATGGTGAGATGGATGATGATGGGCGGTGAGAGTTCTGGGATGGACGGGATGATGAGAGGGACTGAGAGGGATCGAGATCTGTCCCTGAATGGGATAGAGATGAGGGAGATGGCCTGCGTTCGAGGGAGACTCGAGAAGGAGTTAGAGATAGAGAGGAAGAGAGAGATCGGGGGGAGGGAGAGTCCAGGGATTTGCGCTGTATGGAGATAGGGATGAAGGAGTTGGGGATAGAGAAGGAGAGAGGGATCTTAGGGAGAGGAGAGAGTCCAGATCTCGTGGACTCTCCTCTCCCATGCAGCTGATGGGCGACGTGGGCCAGGTCGAGTCCGGGTCAGGTATGGGTTTGGGTTTGGGTCTGGTCTGTTCAATTTGATGTTCGGGCTAACGGGTTGGACTTGGATCGGTTTCAGGTTGGGTTGGAGTTTGATGGGCCAGGCCTAGTGGGTAGATTGGATCTGGTTATCATCGTCGGGACCTAGGATTCGTGGATTTTGATCTGCTCGCCGGATTTCAATGTTCTACACATTGTCGGAAAGCTCTCGGTGAATAGGTCACGATGAACCGACTTTCGGGGAGATCAAAGGTCTAGAAATTGTAGGTGATTTTTTATGCGGGCGCCTTTGGAGTGCAGGACCTGCTGTTGCTATTTTCGATCTGCCCGTCGGATCTCGAAATTCTACATATAGACGGAAAACCCTTGACGAGCAGATCGCAATGAGCAGCCTTGACGAGCAGATCGCAGTGAGCAGATTCTCAGGGTGATCAGAGACCCAGAAATTATATCATTAAATAGGACAGACTAGATTACTCCTCATAGGGTGCCAAAATGAGGTGTCTACAACTACCTCTATGGAGAGAAATTCGAAGTCCATTTGGACCACCGAAGTTTGCAATACTTATTCTCGCAGAAGGATTTGAATATGAGGTATAGACAGTGGATGGAATACATGAAGGACTATGACTTCCCAATCAAGTATCACCCCGGGGAAAGTGAACGTGGTAGCGAATGCTTTGAGCAAAAAATCAGTGGTCATGGCCAGTCTAAGAGGAGTCAGTGTTTTCCAGTAGTTTGAAGAGTTCGATGTGGAAGTGCAAATCCTAAGGCATGGTGTAATGTTAGCAAATATGACAGTATCTAAACCTACCTTCATCTAGAAGATCAAGGACAGTCAGTTGCAAAACCAAGATTTAGCAAAAATTATAGAGCATATCACAGAACATCCAGATTTCAAGATGGTGTACGGGATATTGTATTTTCATGATCGGTTGTGTGTGCCTAATGCTGATGATTTAAAGAATGAGATAATGACTGAAGCTCACAGTACAAGATATTCCATGCATCTAGGTAGCACGAAGATGTACCACAATTTGAAAAATAGATTTTGGTGGAACAACATGAAAAGATAGATAGCAACTTTTGTGTCTCGTTACCTGACCTGTCAGTTGATTAAAACAGAACACCAGAAACCCCCAGGTTTGCTACAACCGTTGGAGATTCTGGAGTGGAAATTGGAGCACATCACTATGGATTTCGTCTCTGGTTTGTTGTATACAAAGAAGGGGAATAATGCAATTTGGATTATTGTAGATCGTCTCACGAAGTCTACTCATTTCATTCTGATGAAGATAGGGAATATGATACATATGGCACCACTTGCTAAATTGTTTATCGATGAGATTGTCAGTACGCATGGTCAGCTCGTCTCCATCACTTCAGACAGAGAAAGCAGATTTGTTTCAAGGTTTTGGAAAACTCTGTTTGAGTCCATGGGTACCAACTCCAATTTAGCACAACATATCATCCTCAGACCGATGGTCAATCAGAATGGATGATAAAAACTCTTGAAGACATGTTAAGTGCTTGTGTGCTAGATTTCAAGGTCCAGTGGGATGAGTACTTGTCGCTTCGTGAGTTGGCTTATAACAATAGCTACCACTCTAGCATCGGTATGGCACCTTTTGAAGTACTCTATGGCAGAAGATGCAGAACTCCAGTTTGTGGGGAAGAAGTTGGTGTGTGTAGTTTTCATGGACCGACGATGGTTGATTTAGGAACGTTTGAAGATCGCGTGAAGAAGACAAAAGAGTTATTGTCACGTCCCCGGAACCCGATTAGAGAAATAACCGAATCCGGGGAGTGAAATTTAGGACTAAATAAAAATTTTGTCCTTTAGGCCCAAGGATCGTAGGTCCGCTGTGAGGATATAATATTTCAAGCCTCAAGCATAATTAAATTTGCGGAATTCATAAAATCTTAGGCATATGGAATATCGACAATAGAATGATGAATCTCATTAAATGTTAAGTTGTTAGAAGGAATAAATAAAACTATACAAAGTATTAAATTATTACAATGGCTGTTGACACCAAAAGTGTCACTTTGCCTCTTCAACATCAAGAAAGCTGCATGAAGTCGCAACCTGCCATAAATAGGCAATGCAATTTCTCCAAAAATTCAAATCTTGTCAGAATCAAACAAAAACTGCAAGATCCTTCAAGATAACCAAGAGAAGAGTACACATGAAGTTTCGGGCCATTTCGACAACATTTGGCCTAACTTCACTGCTCCGACAGCTAAACGGGAGCTCCCGGCGGCGACATCATCGGAGACGTCAAAACTTCGATCAAAGCCTACAGATGACTCCAGCATGTCTCAAAAGGGCTCTATGCCAAATTTCAAGTCAAACCGACAACGTTTGACCCTCCATCAATGCTCGAGCAGCAAAATCAAGCCTCCCGGCGGCGGGAACCACCGAAGCCTTTGCTCATCAAACCAAGTGCATGAGTGGCTTCAACATGCTTCCAAAAGGCTGCACGTCGAATTTCAGGTCATTCCGACAACGTTTGACCAGGTTTCGATGCTCCGAGAGAAAATCAAGCCTACCGGCGGCGGAGCAACCCGGGACCATGACATCCAAAACGGAGCCCATGGAAAGTCTCAAAATGACTCCAATAGGCTCCCCGTCAAATTTCAGGTCAATCGGACATCGTTTGGCCACATATCAACGCTCGGCATTTTCCCCGCAGCAAAATCAAGTGAGGCATCGATGGGACCCCAAACGGCTTCAAAACTCAAACAAAAGCCTATGGTTGGTCTTATTTATTGCTCAGGAGGCTTCACCTCAAATTTCAGGTCATTCCGACATCGTTTGACCAAGTTTCAGCTTCTGGCGGAAAATCAGCAGCTCTATGCGACAAAGTCTTCGGCTTTCCCGGAAAATTGGAAACTTTGCACTCTAAAAATGCAAGGATTCTCATCAGGTTTTCTACAGGGAAATCAAGCCAATAAATGAGAAGAAATGTCAAGAAAAATACAGAAGAAAACGGCGACGAAAAAGACCTCAAAACGACCGCAAAACGGGTTCCGAAGGGGAAAAATCCCCCAGGGTCGCAGGCCCCTGCGACCATGGCCCATGGTCGCCGGTCCATGGTCGCCGGCGACCATGGGCCATGGTCGCCGGCGACCATGGAGGTCCGGGTCACCGGATTTTCCGCCGGTGACCCGTTTTTCCGTCTTTTTTCGCGTTTCGCGCACTTTGGCCCCTGTGGTTTCCTGAAAATGTGATTTTTAGTGCTTGAAATTGACTCATATCCTCCGACATCCGTCAAAATCACGGGTCAACCTCCAAAAGCATAAAATCATCATTGATCGCTCCAAGATCGCCAACCGGTCGACCAAGAAAGTGCACTTTCTGTCCGACCGATCGTGAAATCGACAAGACAGATGTCACAGGCCCGCTCTTAGCTATCAATGTCTGAAGTTACATGTTCATCCGATGTCGATCAGCATGTAGATCCATCGATGATCATCGCCAGAAGAATTCCAGAAGACACGGCATGGCCCGCGACTCTTCGACTGCTCGGCGACCAATTAATGTGGTTAATTGACTAGCTTTATTGCAGTCATTAATTCATTTCTTTGGATGGCCCAATCAGAAGCAAGCATTTGGGAGTTACAAGTCAATTGATTCATGGCATTTAAACCATGAAACTCCTCCCATTATGGTAATTAAGGTGATTAAAAGCCCTTAATCTCCATCGGCCAATCAGATTCAAGGAAAAAGGAGTTACAAAATCAAGAAATAAATCTTGTAACTCCTCCCATTAAAGCCATTAAGGCTCAAAAACCCTCCTAAATGGCTACCAAAAGCCTATAAATAGGAGAGCATTCCATTGAAATTGGAATCGGAAAAAAAAGGAGAAAATCGGGATCAGAAAAAAAAAAGATCAGAAAGAGATCTGGGAGAAAGAAAAAAGAGAGAAAAAACTCTGCTGAAGTTCTGCACCGGCCACCACTACAAGGTGACAAAAGTCCCTTGGGGGGCACCCCCCCCCAAGGTCCTTGCCTTCTCCTGCTGCCTCCAATGGCTTAGACGTGGCTTTTCAGCCCGTCTACTTAGCTTTTTATTGGACATAGGACCTTCTCTTGGTCTTTGTCCTCTAAAAATCTGAGGTTATAAGCCAAGCCAAGCGAATCAAGAGCATCTTCTGTTCTCATCTGCATGGATGATGGCGAAGCCCATACATGGCTTGCGACCGTCAATCTGAACGAGTCCCCCACAATCTCCTGAAAAGTTAGATCTTCCTTTTCTTGCTTTTCATTGTAATTTGTATTTTTCTAAAGAGACAAAAATCACAACTCTTGTCTTTCATTATTGATAAGAATTGTAAATCGGCTATAAACGCCAAAATCAGCTATAAATGCCAAACAAAATCGCCTTTCACGGCAAACCAAGAAAATGTCTCTTTTCTTAAATATTTGTGCAATGGAAAACTTGAAAGAAGTTGATTTCCTTTTTACTTGCGAAGGTTGATCTCCGGATTACCACTTGCAATTCCAAGTAAAATAGAAAATCTGGCACACCCACATAAAAGAAATGTTGATGCACGCTTCAGGCCCGCCAGGGCGCGAAAGGGCCGGACCCGACGGACTCCCACGTTCCGCCTACCCCGGTAGCCGCCCCACGGCGCCTCGGAGCGCGTTCCATCAAGCTGGCACACCCGGTGGGACTCGTTCATTTGAGAACACGGTGCTTGGAAATGAAATATTTGCATACCATATTTTTGCTCTATGCTTATACTTCTTCTCCAGATTCCTTGGCTACTTTCTAGCTGGTGGCCTATGTTGGATTTTGCATCCTAAAAAAAAATGAGACGGGATTTTTTGGAAATTTCTACTTCTTTAAGTTTGGTTCCACTCTTTCTCTTTGCAAAAAAAAAAAAATAATCAGTTTTCTTAGTTTGAATTCAAAATTGAGAAACTTTGATCCTATCCTATCGTTCTTTGGTGCTTGCAGAAATGTTGAGCCCGTTCGACTAAAGGTTTTGGGCCATCGTTTCTCTTCGATGAGTTCATTAGAGATTTCAAAAAAAACATAAATAAATAAAAAATCAGTTTTCTTAGTTTGAATTCAAAATTGTGAAACTTTGATCCTATCCTATCTTTCTTTGGTGCTTGCAGAAATGTTGAGCCCGTTCGACTAAGGTTTTGGACCATCGTTTCTCTTCGATGAGTTCATTAGAGATTTCAAAAAATAAAAATAAAAAATAAAAAAAAATCAGTTTTCTTAGTTTGGATTCAAAATTGAGAAACTTTGATCCTATCCTATCGTTCTTTGGTGCTTGCAGAAATGTTGAGCCCGTTCGACTAAGGTTTTGGACCATCGTTTCTCTTCGATGAGTTCATTAGAGATTTCAAAAAAAAAATAAATAAATAAAAAAATCATCTTTCTTAGTTTGGATTCAAAATTGAGAAACTTTGATCCTATCCTATCGTTCTTTGGTGCTTGCAGAAATGTTGAGCCCATTCGACTAAGGTTTTGGGCCATCGTTTCTCTTCGATGAGTCTATTTGGGATTTTTATAAAAAAAAAAGGGACATAGACCACTAAGGTTAAACCAATTGCGTTCTTTGATCACGATTGATTCAAGAAAAGCCTTGTCCAGAGTGTGGAGACAGCTTGACTGTTCTAGGCAAGGGTCCTCCAAACGGGTTCATTAAGTAATCCTACCCTTACCTGGGGGCAATTCTATCAATTGAGGTTTCATAAGACCGGGTTAGGAGGCCTATGTGTACTCTCTCGTCTTTAAATCTTAAAAAATTAAAAAAAAAATAAAAAAATAAAAAAAGATTTTCAAAAAAAAAAATCTTAAAAAAAAAACAAAAATTTTCAAAAAAAAATAAAATAAAAAATAAATAAATAAAAAAAAACTATTTTAAAAAAATAAAAAATAAAAAAATAAAATAAAAATAAAATAAAATAAAATCATTTCAAAAAAAAAAATCTCCAAAAACTCGTCACTTTTGGATTCAGATTCGAGAAATTGTGGTCTCTTCCCTTCTGAGTACTGGCGCTCGCGGAAATCGTTGAGCCCGTATTTGAATCGGAATGCCACCTGCTCTCTTTGACGAATCCATTTCTGACCTTTCAAAACAAAGAATCCCATCTCATGGATGCGATCTCCAACATTTGTGCCTAGCAATACTGGTACGCCCTTTCAGGGTCTACTGTATCTGTGACCGGCACATTTGTAACTCCTACCTTATATTCTTCTTATCTCGAGCAAGCCCTGCTTCTCGATAAGTCGAATTTAGGTTTACAATTGCTTCTAGCAGTCACTGGAACGCTCATTCTGGGCTCACCATACTTGCTGTCAGAACAATTGTACCATCTATGGCTTTTTGCCTTCTTCATGTCGCTTGGGTCATATCCCTTGAGCGATTTGAAAAGACAACCATAGAAATTCCCATTTATGATCATTATATTCTTGTGATTACTAATGGATGTGGTCTTGTTTCAGAACTTTTTCGAAACTAACAATGGCAGCCTTAACCATTATCTTCGATGAGAACAAGCACCAACTCATGCTTCAACAGAAGCAAAGCGCGCGCACCGATAAGCGCCCTGTCAGCTGCCGAAGCGTCAACTCCCTCGGCAACTCTCTGAACTCCGGGTCGACCTCGACTCCCCGGACTATCTTCTTTGGGACACTGGGACCATTCCCACTTCCCGAAGAACAAGCTGCGCCTGCTAAAAAGCAGAAGATCGCCTCTCAACGTGTCACTCCCGTGACACCAAAGGCGAGTGCCCAAAAGCCCGAAGCCCGCGGCACCCCCGCGAAGCCTCGACCCACAAACAACCAGGTCTATCCCAAGACTTGGTCTCCAAGACCTTCCCCAAAACAAAGGAGGTCTCAAACCTCCACCAAGCCAGCATACCTGGCCCCACTTAAGGAGAACCAGTTCTACCCTCTTGCCTACATGAAAGAGGAGAGACCCATCTCCAACTTGACTCCCAAGTCAACCCAGCATGAGCCGGCTTGTTCCTACAGGCCCAAAATCAGATCATGCATCACCAGGCCTCTCCAAGCACCTGCTAAGGCCTACACTCCTTCAGTTCGACCCTTCATCTCTACAGGGGCCGAACTCGAAAGGTTCAAAGCTTCGCTGCAACAGGCAAAGGACCGGGTCCGGATCCTGTCCTTGCCTAGCTACAAAGAAGACAAGCTCGGCTGCTGCGCCCGAGGGAGCACATCCTTCATCGTCAGAGCCCAGCCAGAGCTGACTGAAGCTCAAATCGCTCGTCGAGCACGCCGCCGTGCGTCATATCGACAAAAGAGACTAGAGAAGCAACGGACCCAGCCTCCTACACTTCAAGTCTCCCACAAATGGGTCGAAAAAGAAAGACCCGACCAAGTTGCTGCCGTCCATATGGTTGGAAAAACCAGAAGACGCCAAAGGTCAGCATCAAAAATCCATGTCCGACGTCCGGTGACCCGTAGCGTCACCAGGACACAAAGACATCCCGAAGAATCTCCTGCCCCTTCAAGCCAAGGACGGGAGAGTAATCCTTCATCAAGCTCTTCAACAAAAAGAATGAGCCCCAGCTCGGTCACCAGGACGATTTCTTCGTTCGAATCCCGAGGGATGAACGTCTTGGCTACAAGTTCTGAGCCGCCACCTCAGAATCCACCTCGAGATGATGCGCTCACACGCATCCAGCAGTTGGAACAAGGCCAGCAGAGGATTGAAACTCTGATGGAAAACCTTCTCCTTGTCGTCCAAAATCAGGTGAACAATGAGCCTCCTCCGAATCATAGCAATAACGAGGGAAATGGAGAAGAAAATGAGTCACGCACCCTTACCAAAAAGGACGTAAACAGTATCCTCGCCAAAGCAAAAGAAGAGGATATACTCAAAGAGCATGGGATCAAGCCACCATATCCTTTATGGATGGACTCGGTCCCGTTCCCCACAAAATTCAAACATCCTACTCTCCAAACATATACGGGGAAAGGATCGGCCAGACAGCACGTCATCCACTTCAAGATCTTGACGGGAGCTATCGCGGATCAAGATGCACTCAAGATTCGCCTCTTTGCAAGTACCCTAAAAGGTACGGCCTTCGATTGGTACTCCACTCTGCCGGAGAACTCCATTCAGAACTGGGCTATGCTGGAGACACGCTTCCTGACCCACTTCCAAGGTGAGGATCATCCTGTTACTGTGGCTCAGCTCTGCAGCCTAAAACAGGGAGAGAATGAGTCAACTTATGACTTCATTCACAAGTGGAAAGCAATGGCGTACAAATGCTCAGATGTACTGCCACAAGCGTCGCTAGTCGACATCTGCCGTAACAATATGAGAGCAAAAATACGCTCCATGATCATCGGCAACAAATCAAAAAACCTGGGAGAACTCCTGGAAGCTTCTATGGAAGCTGAAACGGTGATTAAAGACCTCAACAGTCAGAAGTCATCAAGAAAAGAGCCAACCGCCATTGCAACCTCTAAACCAAAGAAGAAAGAGGTCCTTAATGTGCAAACCAAGTCAGCTCCTCAGCAACCAAAGAAAGCTGAAAATAGAGCTGCAGGTAAGAGACCTGAACTCTCTGATGCCTTCAAAGAGCGAGTAGAAAAGAAATATCCATTCGATGAAGACGTCGAAGAAATCTTTGAGGCTCTCCTAGCAAATGGCAAACTCATTTTACCAGAGCCCAAAAGACCTGGAGACGTTGGCAAAACCAATGATCCTCGGTACTGTCCATACCACCAGATGGTCTCGCATCCTCTCAATCAATGCTTTGTTGTGAGAGAGAAGATAAACGAGATGTGGAAAAACGGAGTCATCACCTTTGACAAAAATTATGGCCCCGCCTCCGTCAACATGGTGTCACGTGGACAAACACCAAAATCACCGAAGAAGAAGATCACTACTTCCTTCAAGGTGATAAAAAGAATTCAAACGTCAGAAGTGCTGGTTCCTTACCCGACACCAGACGGACAACCCATATGGGTACATCCCGATCTCTTGGAAGATGAAAACTGGGAGATCGTAAAAACAAAGCCGACAGCTAAACAGCGAAGGCAGGCCAAGAAACATCTCCTCAAGCTCAAACGGCAAGAGAAGACCCAGCCAAAACAAGAAGTCCATGAAAAGGCAGAGGCCTCCTCTACCACTTCACTCGGGGCAACAAAAACGTCCCTTCCAGAGACTTCAAAGGCGGTAAGAAACTTCACTCTCAGTGATTTCATGCCACCTCAATTCAAAAAAGAAGCCATGCAGGGGGTATCATACTCTTGCAACTCGGTAGTTGGATTCTCCATTAATGGATACGAGTCCAGCGACACCGACGATGGATTCGAGCCCAACTACACCGATGAGTGGGAGGAATCTCTTGAAACAGGAGAATATCTCTCCGATGAAGAATGGGTTCCTGAAACTCACCTTATGCCAGTAATCTGGTATAACCCCTTGCAACCACAAGGATCCTGGTCTGATGATGAAGAAGACCAAGAGGCTGCACAAGAAGATGCTGTTAACCCAGCACCTGTCATTGCTCCAGTGGAAATCAACTATGTTGAGCCACACGGAGAAGACGAAGAAGAGGATCTGGCTCCCATGCCTGATCTTGAAGAATATGCAAGGATCTTGCAGCTTCTCGCTCTAGAACAAGAGCAAGATCGTGTTAACGAGCCTCCTCGCAACCCAGAGCCTGAAGTCCCTGAAGATAATCAGGTACATCCACCCTTAACTCCTGAAAATGGAGAACATTGCTGGATTGACGATCCTCTTACATCCGAGGATGAGTCTGACTCCGAGCAGGCAACATCTCCTATCAGAGCTTCCTGTAATGTAATATATCAGGACTATAGCTCTTCTGAAGCGTCGTCTGATGAGATTACCTACACTCCGACGACGCCTAGCAATGTATCCTCTGGGGCTACCTCGTCTCACGTGACTTTCACAGAGATGACACCCTCTCAGGTTTCTTCTCCTGAGACTGTGACTTCAGGATACACATTCTTCCCGACTCATCATCATGAAGAAAACCCAACTTGGGGTGATGGATGGGTCAACGAAGAAGAAAAGCTGCTGGATGCTGTTCAGGACTTGCTCTCGGAAAATGCTCCGTGCAACACAATCACTGAGGATGGCAACTCTGCTGCAGATACATCCCCAGTAGATGAAAAACGACAGCCTCTTGATCCTGAAGACAATCTTCCAAACAAAGATCCTTCTCAAGAAGCTCTCGAAGTTGGTAGAGGCACCTGTTCGGGCCGGGACTACCACAAAAATTACAACCAATCTTCCTTTACTTATGTAAATCCTTCGGGAAAAGATGTTGTAAGCGCCCCCAGTGGCAACAATGATGAACATGCAGGCCCTAAGGAGGCTTTCAAGTATGACTTGGTTGAGCACTTCAAACACATACCTGCACGTCTTCACATCCTGGATTTATTACGAATGTCTCCACGCACTCGTGATAATCTCATCTCAGAATTACAAAAACTGAATGAGGATGTCGACAAACATGCCCCGCAAGTCCTCCAAATTGAAATGGACTACCAGGTCAAAAACTCTGAAACTTCCTCAAAGGGAGAACAGAAAACTGAGGGATCATGCATCCAATGCCTCTCGGTTCACAAGGCAGCCAGTGCAACCATCGCCTTCACTAAGGAAGACCTCCTACTTGGCGAAGCAAGGCACAACCGACCCCTGTACTTCACAGGGTACATCAAAGAAATGCCGATACATAGAGTTCAGATCGACCCAGGTTCTGCACTCAACCTTATCTCCACTTCGGCTCTTGAAGAGTTGGGCATCCCACCCAGCAAGCTAAGCCACACATCTGTATCTATCTTTGGATACGATGGGAGCACTCAAAGGCCTATCGACAAAATCAGGTTCAAATTGCAAATCGGTGATCTTATCTCTGAGGTCACTGTGTATGCAATAAAAACCCCCTCATGCTACAACATCCTTCTCGGACGTCCTTGGATACACGAGAATGGTGTTGTTCCTTCAACTCTACATCAATGCATCAAGTTTGTCGGCGACGACGGCATGGTACATCGAGTCTTTGCGGACAGGAAACCCTTCAAAGGTAAAGAAGTCCACTTCGCAGACTCCCAAATGTATGAAGGCGAAAAAGAAGAAGAAGAGGAAATAACACCCCCTGCTGAAAATCTCCAGAAAGATAAAGGCAAGGCTCCTCAAAAATCACCGGAAGAAAACAAACCCTCCGGCAAATTAGAAGAGAGTAGTCAATCTCCCTTCGTTATCTCCCTCAAGAATTCAAAACCTTTGGTCATCACGACTAAAGTGAAGAAGGCGAAACAAAAGCCTGGGGGCAAATTTGTTGTCTCTCTCGTGTCTATCATGCAAGACACAGACTCGGACTCAGAGCCAGAAGACGATGCATCGTCAAGCCAAGCTGACACTCAGCAAGTTCAGCCTGCTCTCACTCCGATGGAGACACCTGCTGATGTAGAAGATCCTACGTCTGCTACCTTTGTTGTTCCGGCAACATAACCAAAGCAAAGGCCGATCTTCTTCCATAGATCGGACGCTTCTTCATCAAATTCCATGCTAGAACCTTTCCAAAATGAAGGTATGCCTCAGCTATCTCTATATAGTCCTGTGGCACAAGCAATTATGAAGAAAATGGGCTATGACGCTCAAAACCCAGTCGGTTTGGGAGAAAGACGTGGTATTCTCACGCCATTGGAGCCCGCCTTGACCAAAAGCCAGCTGGAAGATTGGAGATTCTACGGTCATGTAGAAAAGTCTTCATATGGGTTAGGATATGATCCTGATACTCCTCTGAGACAGTTGACACAAAAGCTTAAAAGTCGTTTTACCGACCAAGCCTCAACATCTCAAGTCCATGAAGACATCGATCTCCCTGGATATCTCTTTAAAGAGTTACCTGACAAAGATCCAGGAAGCTCATCCAATTGGTACGATTTCTCTGATGATAAAGAGGAATCGTCCGATAATACAGACTTGTGCTATTCTGACCCAGAAGAACCCTCGTCTCCAAAAGAAATACCAGACTCAACAGGCGATTGGGACTATCTCATAGCAAGCCTTGAGGAGATCACCAATCAAGAAAATCCATGGAAAGGAACAGAGCCTTGGTCTGGTAATGCAGTTGAAACTCCAGAAGGTTTCGTTGAGTTGGAAGCCTCCGAAAATATTGTGGAGGAACCACCTTCGAACCTTCCGACAGAAGATCCTGTTCAAAAGATAAACTTGGGAACACCTGATAACCCACGTCCTGTATTCATAAGTAAGAATATAAAGGATGATGAGTTACCCGAGTATATCGCTTTTCTTCGTGAGTTCGTTGATTGCTTTGCATGGTCCTATGCTGAAATGCCTGGTTTAGACCCCGAAGTAGCGGTCCACAAACTCAATCTTCAAGAAGAAGTCAAGCCTGTCAAACAAGGCCAAAGAAGATTCCGTCCAGATGTGATGGATAAAATTGAACAAGAAGTTCAAAAGCTCAAAAGCGTAGGCTTCATCCGTGAGGAACAACATCCAGAATGGTTGGCCAACATTGTCCCCGTGACAAAGAAAACTGGGCAGATCAGAGTCTGTATTGACTATAGAGACTTGAATGGCGCTTGCCCTAAAGATGAATTCCCGCTCCCCATACCGGAGGTGATGATTGACAATACCTGCGGATTCGAGCGAATGACATTCATGGATGGCTTCTCTGGTTACAATCAGATAAAGATGCATCCCGAGGATGAAAAACACACTTCATTTCGGACTCCATTTGGCGTGTATTGCTACACTGTCATGCCATTTGGTCTGAAAAATGCTGGTGCCACATATCAGAGGGCTATGATGAAAATATTCCAAGATATGCAGCACAAGACGGTCGAATGTTACGTTGATGACCTCGCCGTCAAAAGCAGAAGAAAAGAAGACCATCTCAAAGATCTTCGGGAAGTCTTCCTCCGACTTCGCAAACACAAACTGCGGACGAATCCTCTAAAATGCTTCTTCGGCGTCTCGTCGGGTGAGTTTCTCGGATTCCTTGTTCGGAAAGCTGGAATAGAACTTGACCCCATAAAAGTCAAGGCTATTCTAGAAATGCCCTCTCCAAGAACCCTAAGGGAACTAAAAGGGCTTCAAGGGAGATTGGCCTACATCAGACGGTTCATCTCCAATCTTTCGGGGAAATGCCGTCCATTCTCTCGATTGATGAAAAAAGGTGTAGACTTTGTCTGGGATGCCGACTGCGAAGCCGTATTTCAAGATATCAAGTCATACCTGACCAAACCTCCAGTGTTAGCTGCCCCTGCCACTGGAAAACCATTCATCTTGTACACAAGAGCTCTTGATCATTCTGTAGGCGCTCTGCTTGCACAAGAGAATGGTGAGGGAAAAGAAGCTGCTCTATACTACCTCAGCCGCATGCTAGTAGGTGCAGAGCATCGCTACTCTCCAGTCGAAAAAGAATGCCTTGCAGTGATGTTCGCCGTACAAAAGCTACGTCACTACTTGCTTTCCAACACAGTCTACCTGGTCTCGAGGATCAACCTCTTGAAGGTCCTTGTCACGAAGGCCGGTTCTCTCAATGCCCGACTGGCAAAATGGTCCATCCTCTTGTCACAATTTGATATTAGGTATGTGCCACAAAAAGCAATCAAAGGCCAAGCTCTAGCAGATTTCCTCGCAGAGCATCCATTGCCTAAAGATTCTCCACTCAGAGATGATCTCCCAGACGAACCTGTCTACAACGTGGAGACTTCCTCACCAAATGCCTCCTGGGACATGTACTTTGACGGTGCAACCAGGACAAATGAAAACAGAAAGCTGATCTCGGGAGTTGGCATCCTCTTTGTTAGCCCCGACAAATGCATGATTCCACACGCTTTCTCGCTACTGGAACCATGCACAAACAATGCAGCTGAATACCAAGCTCTGATCCTAGGATTGGAATTCGCCATCGAATCCGGTATCACTATGCTGGAAGTCTTTGGAGACTCTCAACTGATCGTCAACCAGATGAATCAGAAATATGAAGTCAGGAAGCCCGATCTGCTGCCTTATTACAACAAGGCACAATCGCTTCTGCAAAAGTTTGACATCTGCAACATCACCCACATTCGTAGAGGTGAAAATATCCGTGCAGATGCCCTGGCCGGACTTGCCGCATCAATGGCGATCCAGGAAGGGGAAAACATGCAAATTACAGTGAATGAGAGAAGGATCCTCCCTCCTCTTAACACACACCAAGCAGTTGCTGAATGCCACCGAGTGGTTGGAAGTCGGATCTCTATCCTTCAACCTTCAATCGGCGACTGGAGGGATCCGTTCATTGATTACACTATGTTCGGAATCCTACCTGAAGATCCAAAAGAACGGGTAAGCATTCAAAGGCGAGCCCCAAACTTTCATTTGGATATCCCTTCAAAGATCCTTTACAGGAAATCCTTCAACGGAGTACTTCTACGCTGCTTGTCACAACAAGAGGCCGAAGAAACACTTAAAGAAGTTCATGCTGGTCTTTGTGGAGCCCATCAGGCAGGTCCTAAGCTCTATGATCAGATAAAAAGGTTAGGTTACTATTGGCCTACCATGGTTGCTGATGCAATGCAATTTGCCAAACGTTGCCATCTATGCCAAGTTCACGGAGATTACATTCACATGCCTCCGGAATGGCTGCATCCTATAGCAATCTCATGGCCTTTCGAAGCATGGGGCATGGACATCATAGGTCCTATCTCTCCCCCTTCAAGCAAAGGTCATCGCTTCATCTTCGCCGCAACGGATTATTTCTCCAAGTGGTCAGAAGCATTTGCGTTCAACGAAATGAAGACCTCATCAGTTCTTCAGTTCCTGCGCACCAACATCATTTGTCGTTTCGGCATACCCAAGAGATTCGTCCATGATAACAGACCACAATTCCGGGATCATAGATTCTACAGGTTTTGCGACAAATACAAAATCCAAAGCTGTCCTTCGACTCCATACAATCCGGCAGCAAACGGATTAGCAGAAGCCTTCAACAAGACACTCTGCAAAATCCTCAAGAAAATGGTCTCTAGTCACAAAAGAGACTGGAGCGATAAACTGTCTGAAGCTTTGTGGGCCTATCGAACAACCGTTCGAGGACCAACCCATAGCACACCATTCTCCTTGGTCTATGGATGCGAAGCTGTCGTGCCCCTAGAGGTACAAATTCCTTCTCTGAGGGTATCTCTACAAAATGACATGACTCAAGAAAGCAATGTCAAATTGCGACTCCATGAGCTGGACAATCTCGACGAGAGACGGCTCGAAGCTCGACAAAGCATTGAACTTTACCAAGCACGCATGGCGGGATCTTTTGACAAAAGGGTCCGGCAACGCGCCTACAAAAAGAGTGACTTGGTTCTTGCGGTAAAAAGACCAATGGTCTTCGCACACAAATCCAAAGGCAAATTTGAACCAAAATGGGAGGGACCCTACGTCATCGACAAAGTCTTCTCCAACGGCGCATATGCCCTCCTAAACATGGAAGGCGACAGATGTATGCTGCCTATCAACGGCAAGTTCTTGAAGCGGTACTACCCTTGAAGACTTACCCAACTGGGTAAGAGCAATGCCTGTATGGCCAAAACCTGTTCTCAGGTACTCGCTCGTCAAACCCACTCTCTTTAGAATTTTCATATCAAATGTCAAAATTTCTAGAGATTCAAAAACAATGCTTACTTTCATTGTTTCATTGTTCAAAAACAAAAAAAAATCCAAGTTTAGGAGCCTCTCCCTGACTTGACCAAAACTTTCGATCCTTGAACCAAAATTCATGGTTTGAAACAAAAATCCGGATTCAGGGATTTCTACCCTAGTCCACCTTACCTTTTACCGCCAAATGGTTCCAGGTCAAAATTTACGACCCTCGTGTCTTTAAACAAAAAAAAAATGGTTTTTCAAAAATCGTGGGGAAACGACATCAAAGTCAGTACCCGCAAAACAAAAATTTTGAGAAAAAGCAAGGATGCGACATTCCATCGATACTTGCACCCAAAATCGCAGGGAAGCGACATTTCGTCGATACTTGCAAAATCCAAAAATCGTGGAGAAGCAACAAACCAGTTGATATCCACAACCCAAATTTCAAAGGTTCGAGAAAACCTAAAATCGTGGAGAAGCAACAAACCAGTTGATATCCACAACCCAATTTCAAAAATCGTGGAGATGCAACATACCAGTTGCTATCCACAACCAAAATTACAAATGGTTCGAGAAAACCTCAAATTTCAAAAATCGCGGAGAAACGACATCAAGTCAATACCCGCAAAACCAAAAGTCTTGGGAAAAGCAGGGAAGCGACGCTTAGTCGATATTTGCACCCCAATTCGCGAGGAAGCGACATTCCATCGATACTTGCAAAACCTAACCTGCGAGGAAGTGACATTCCATCAATACTCGTAAAACCGAATGAGCAAGGAAGCGACATTCCATCGATACTTGCAAGACCATTCAGCGGGGAGGCGACATTTAGTCGATACCTGCATTTTGAAAACCAAAACTCGGCTATAAATGCCAAAATCAGGCTATAAATGCCAAAACAAAAATTTCCGGCTATAAACGCCAAAACCGGCTTTCATGCCAATAAAACAAAACTTGGTTTTCAAAAAAAACTCGGCTACAAATGCCACACACAAAAAAAAAACCTGACTCTCATGTCAAAACCGGCTATAAATGCCACAAATTGGCTATCAATGCCACCAAACCGGCTATAAATGCCACCAATTGGCTATCAATGCCACCAAACTGGCTGTAAATGCCACAAAAATCCGGCTTTCATGCCAAATTCGTTTCCCCTACCAAAACAACCATTTGACAAAAGATTTTCACAAAATGACAAAGCTTTTGATCAAATCCCATTTAGCAATTGCTTTCATCACAAAAAGATTTGAGTGAGCGTAGGGAACAACAAAAAAAAAGGTACCAAAAAATACATGTGGTACCAAAGCAAAAAAAAAAAAAAAATAGAAAGTGTTCACAAGCACTACAAAAAAAAAAAAAAAAGTACCAAAAAAAATACATGTGGTACCAAAAAAAAAGAAAGTGTTCACAAGCACTACAAAAAAAAGAGTACCAAAAAATATGGTACCAAAAAAAAGAAGAATGGTTTCTGCTATAAAAAATCAGGAGCTTAGCCAAAAATGGTCTCCAGCCAAAGCTTCAGCTCCTCAAGCAAACTTTTGGCCTCAGCCGTCAGAGTTTCCAAGGCACGCTTCTTCAGGAACTTGCCATGAGATGCTGGCGAATGCCGTAACCCTTCTTTTACACCGGGAAGCTCTTCCCCAGCAGTTTGCCATCGTTCGTTTTCTAGAGTCCTCCTCTCGAGAACTTGACCGGCATCTGCAACCCTGCGGATCAGAGTACTCTCCCTGTCACGAGCCTCTGTTATAGCAGCCCACTTCGCATCGACTTGTGCCTTCAAATGCTCAAGACGTTTCCTGGCCTCCTCAACTTCCCTATCAAGGACGTTAAGGTCATGCCTCAATCCGATGATGACTAGCTCTTCCTTGTTCTTCTCCCGAACTAGCTGCTTCTTGCTTTGTGTAGCCTCATTCAGGTCAGACTTAGCCTTATCAGCAGGGTCCAAGAACATCTCCTTGAAGAATTGGTCGTCAGGGAAACCCATGGTCTCAAACCACTTGTCACCCAATGCAATGATCCTATCAACGATCGCCCTGGCACCTGTGACATCCAGACCAACCTCTTCGGTGTCGGTCAGAATCTCCTGTACATGTGGGATCATGCCAAATCCTGCCTCCAAGTGTCCAGAAAGGAGAGTCTTGACCCAAGAACTCAAAACCCGAGCCAGCACCTTCTTCGCAAATTGAAGAGACGAACTGGATGAAGATTCACCCTTCTCCGCTGATCGGCTGCTCATGTCATGTCCCATTGGAAGAGTAACAAAGAACTCTTTTCACTTGGAGCCACTGGAGAGGGAATCTCAACACGAGGCATCTCCTCAATCATGTCTGAACTGGTCTCTACCTCCGGATCGACCTCTGGCATCCCTTGCTCTGGTTCTGAAGAAAGCGATGGACTCTCTTCTGTCACTTCAAAACCTGCAAATGAAACACAAAAAGGTATGATATGATCCTGTTCAAAAAAAAATCATCAGGGTCATCACTACAAAGTACCTTCTTCGACGACTGGTGGAACACTCTCTTCCTCCATGAACTCATCAGAAGCATCATCGACATTTGCGTCCATTGATGGTTCAAAGTCATCGGAATCCTGTGGCAAGTCAGCTGACAAGAAAAAAATGTTAGCAAATCAAGTCGCAGGCAAAAAAAAAGAGAAAGCGAAAGAAGTTATACCAATTGGAGATTCCGGAGTCATTCCAGAGTCCCTCGGTTCTTCTTCAGATGCCATAACCGGCTCCATCACCGCCTCATCGGTCGGAACCTCAGGCATCGGCAAGTCTTCATCCTCTGCTTAAAAAAAAAAAAAAAAAAAAAAAAAAAAAGAGCAGCAGCAGGGTGAGAAAACAAATCAGAACATGGAAAGCCCCATGAAAGAAGTAGAAAAAGAAAAAGGAAGAATCATACCTTCACCAATGGTCTCTTCCCCACGACTCCTCTTCTCTGGAGGCTCGTCAGCTTCCCCTGGCACCTCCTCATTGACAGTGAGAGGGACTTCCACATTAGGAGAGTCTTCGTCCCGCCCCATGTGACGCTGACTCCTCCTCCTCTTCTTACCTCTACGGGTTCGCTTCCTAGAAGAACCCGCCCCACTATCAGAGTCAGGTTTCTCACTTGACTCCTCACTGGATGGTCTGCTCTCGCCAGTAGACTCCACGGAAGCTCGTCTCTGTGCCGCTTGCATCCAAGCGTCGAGCTCAGCTTCCTCCTGTTCTAGCTGCTCCAAAGCCTCATCAGGTACTTCCCGAACAGCTTCAGAACCAATGACGCCCTGGTCACCGAAAAAGCCTATCTTGTGCTTCTCTCCAGAAAGGAAGGCCCAAACTTCCTCTCGCCGGACGCCATCCGACTTCCCAATGCCTTTTCCAGAAGACAGCTTTACATCAAGCTCCTTCTTGGAAAGCCCCCGATATGCCAAAAAGCTCTCCGCGAACCACTTCATGAAGCCGGCAGTTCGGAAAGTCGACAGCTCAGGATAAGAAATCGTGGCAGCAGTGTCTTCAGCACTATAGAAAGCCCATGCATTTCTGCCATCCTGCAAACCCCCAAAACGCTTCACCATACTCGAAGGCGCTCCAACAACGCCTTGAGAGAAGCCCAACTGAAGCGCAAAGCGAGAAGGTACATACGGCTGGATGTCGACGAAAAGATGTCTACGGTACACCATCGTGCCGACTCGTATGCTGAAAAGCCACTCCTTCTCTGCATTGGTCAAAGAGTAATGCCTTCCCGACCCTGCTCTGGTAGAGTCTCGGGAGGCACCAGAATCAAAAGCCTTCTTCCGCAACTCCGGAGAAAGCTTAACTGAAGACTGCCCCATCTCGACGTCCCTGAACCGTCGGATCCTCATGCGGGCAAACAAAAGTGATTCAGATACGGCTTTTCCCTTAGCCAATCGAATCATCAGAGGATCATCATCCTGTGCAGCACCCAGCTGGTGGAAGCCAGGACAGTGGTATACAAACCACGAATAAAAGATATGGGCTGAAAATACCCTATTCATAGGGAGCCCAAGCCGAACCAAGAAAGCAGCAGCCTGCAGTTCGGTACACAGGTAGGAGTAAAGAGCGGGCACCAAAGCAAGCCGCTCTCCAAACGCCATCTGACAAGCCGGAAAAATACAATGCGGCCTGATGTGCGTCCCATCTCCACCAGCAAAAATAGCCTCACCTAGCCAAAAAGTGAGGTAAAAAGCAAGATCTCTCCGCAATGCAATGTCAGAACAAATGGCATCTGTGCTCGCGAAGAAACCCTTCAACTCTTCCTGCATGACCGAAGTCTTCTTCCTGTCTTCCCGGGTCATGCTATCAGAAGACTCTTTGCTGTCAAAGAAGTTGAAGAATGAAGAGCCATAACTCTTCCAACTGCTGGATCTCACTTTCGAGCCCTCCTTAAAAAAATCATAGAAGGCGACGAGCTGAAAGTATAGGAGCCTGAACTCCTCTGACTGCTCCTCAAGGACGCTGTCAATCGGCATGAACTCCTCGTAGAGTTTGCCAAGGATGGGCAATCCAGTAATAGCACTCAACTCCTTCAGAGAAAAACCAACCTCACCATTCGTGACAACGAAGGTATTGGTCTGAGGGAGGAAAGACTCCAACATAGCCATGAAGGCATCATCGGAAAAAGTCACGGTCTCCCTAAAAGTGCGGACCGCGTCAAAAATCCCGGCTTCCTTCAAAACGGCGCCCCCAATCAGCAAGGTGTGGTCAGTCCATGACTTCCAATCGGAGTCAGCATTGAAACGGCCACGAAGTCGAAAAGGCTTCACCCAAGTACTGCCGTCACAGCTGAAAACGCCATGGCCCACCGGTCTTAAATCGACCGACGGATAATCAGAGCCCTGGTAGCCGCTGGCTGGCATCAACATGTCCATACGGACAGGTGGCTTCTCTGCAAAACCGGAAGGTCCACCAACAAAAACCCCGGTCTTGATCACACTGGTCCTCTTCACCCAGCTCGGAGGATCTTCCCTCTTAGGGCACGTGGGAGAAAGGCTCAGGATCGAGATGGTCCGGTCAAAAGACGACCGGGTAGAAATAGTTCTCTCTTCACCATCAGCTGTATAAGAGAACTGAAAACATCTCCTTTGGTATGTCAAGTCGTCAGGGACTGCATCTCCAAAGAAGAAGGAAGGCTTGGGCAAAACCCTCAGATCGTCCATAACCCAAGGACGGTTGCTTACCATGATCTTATAGAATTCCTCATTCTTGAGAGCGATCAATCGCTGTCTCATCTCATCGCGATTGAGGGAATCGCACTCTTCCAAGTTCTTCTCAACAAACTGGACCTTCTCCCAGGCCTGCTGAACAGCCACATTGGAAGATCTAGCAGATCGACGAGGTACGCTTGTAGCAGGCTCTTTACCCTTGTTCGTTCTGGAGGAACCACCTGCAAAGGTTGGAAAAGAAAAAGATCGTCATCAAAATGACAGGATTTCGCTAAAAAAAAAAGGGTCACTTTGTCCCACCAAAAATCTGGCGAAATTTTGGCATGACTCCGGGGCAATTCCAAAGAAAAAGGAAATACCCCGACGGAAATAGAAAGTTTGAAGATGGGCTCAACATTGCTGCGGGCTCCGAAACTCCAAACTTTCGAAACCTCAAAATCTCCGCAAAATCAAGAAGGGCTCAACATCGCTGCGAGCTCCAAATTCCCAAATTTGCAAAGATTTTCAGGTATGCTATCACATCATGCTACTCAATTCAATTTACAAAAAGTACATGCATGAACATCTAGATTTGCATAAAAACGCATTATCATGATGAGCAAAAAAAAAAAAAAAAAAAAAAAAAAAAAGGCCACGTGGCCGTACGGACCAGATCCGTACAGATCTGTCCGTATGGCCCACAAAAAAAAAAAGAAAAAAAAAACGTGAAAAAAAAGAAATCACGTGGAAAAGAAAAGAAAAAAAAAAAGAGAAGAAGAGTAGAAAGAAAAGAAAAAGAAAAAAAAAAAGAAGAAAGAAAAAAAAAAAAAGAAGAGAAACTTTCTTTTTTTCCATCCTATTCTCTACATGGAGTTTTCTTGAAAGAAAAAGAGAGAAAACTTACTTGAAGCCATTGATGGAGAAGAAGAAGGAAAAAGCTTGAAGATCCTTGAAGAAGAAAAACTCTTGGTCTTGGAGCTCTCTTGAGATTGTTGCAAAAGAAAGCAATAAGAGCAAGAGATCCTACCCTCCTTCCTTTTATAGGAGAGAGCAAATCAAAGAAGGAAACAAAGAAGAAAGGTAAGTGTTACTAATTAGTAACCTTACCAAAAGAGAAGGAATTAGAAAGATTCTTTCCCAAAAAGAAAGATGTCTTTGAGAGATTTCCTCCCAAAATCAATCAATGAAAGATTCTCTCCAACAAAAAAGGATATTGGAGATTTCTTCCCAAAAAGAAAGATACCTTGAGATATTCTCTCCCAAATTAAGGGAATATGAGAGATTCTCTCTCATAAAGATATTTTTAGATATTCTCTATCCAAATGAGATATCTTTAGATATTCTTTATAAAAATGGCCCCACATGAGATCTAAGCCATCCTAAAAAGCTTAAGGTCCCATGGGTTAGCCCATATGAGCCAGGTTTGACCACCTAGGCACTAAAAAAAAAAAAAAATGGGCTTTTAGTCAGAAAAAAAAATCCCTCTTACCAAGAGCATACAAAAATGGTTTCATGCCTCTTTTGAGTTGATTGAACCATACAAAAAATCCCAAGCCCCATGAGCTTCCAAAAATCAAACCATCCAGCCTCATATACCAAATTGAACCAAAATCTTGAAATTGACATTCCACAAAAATCCAAACCACTCCAATGGACCCACACAGTCCCAAAGAGTGACCAAAAACCAAATCCTGGTCCCCTAACTTGCCACATACAGCTTGTTAGGTCACAAGACCAAAACCAAAAACCAAATCATGATCCCCCAACTTGCCACATACAGCTTGTTGGGTCACAAGGTCAAAACCAAAACCCGACCCCCTAACCTGCCACATACAGCTTGTTAGGTCACAAGGTCAAAAACAAAAGCCCAAATCCACATCCCTGATGTCATCTTCAAAACTTTGCCTCGAGATGGTGTGTGATTCCTTTCACTACCATAAAATTCCCCTGGAAGCTCAAAGGCTACTCTACCAAAGGAAGGATTGCTCAAAGACTCTTGGTCGAGACACAAGCTCTCCTTCAAAACTCTCTTCGAGGCACATCGACTACAAAAGTCAAGCAACTTGTCGCTGTACCTCGAGGGGGCATTTGTTGACACCAAAAATGTCACTTTGCCTCTTCAACATCAAGAAAGCTGCATGAAGTCGCAACCTGCCATAAATAGGCAATGCAATTTCTCCAAAAATTCAAATCTTGTCAGAATCAAACAAAAACTGCAAAATCCTTCAAGATAGCCAAGAGAAGAGTACACATGAAGTTTCGGGCCATTTCGACAACATTTGGCCTAACTTCACTGCTCCGACAGCTAAACGGGAGCTCCCGGGGGCGACATCATCGGAGACGTCAAAACTTCGATCAAAGCCTACAGATGACTCCAGCATGTCTCAAAAGGGCTCTATGCCAAATTTCAAGTCAAACCGACAACGTTTGACCCTCCATCAATGCTCGAGCAGCAAAATCAAGCCTCCCGGCGGCGGGAACCACCGAAGCCTTTGCTCATCAAACCAAGTGCATGAGTGGCTTCAACATGCTTCCAAAAGGTTGCACGTCGAATTTCAGGTCATTCCGACAACGTTTGACCAGGTTTCGATGCTCCGAGAGAAAATCAAGCCTACCGGCGGCGGAGCAACCCGGGACCATGACATCCAAAACGGAGCCCATGGAACGTCTCAAAATGACTCCAATAGGCTCCCCGTCAAATTTCAGGTCAATCGGACATCGTTTGGCCACATATCAACGCTCGGCATTTTCCCCGCAGCAAAATCAAGTGAGGCATCGATGGGACCCCAAACAGCTTCAAAACTCAAACAAAAGCCTATGGTTGGGCTTATTTATTGCTCAGGAGGCTTCACCTCAAATTTCAGGTCATTCCGACATCGTTTGACCAAGTTTCAGCTTCTGGCGGAAAATCAGCAGCTCTACGCGACAAAGTCTTCGGCTTTCCCGGAAAATTGGAAACTTTGCACTCTAAAAATGCAAGGATTCTCATCAGGTTTTCTATAGGGAAATCAAGCCAATAAATGAGAAGAAATGTCAAGAAAAATACAGAAGAAAACGGCGACGAAAAAGACCTCAAAACGACCGCAAAACGGGTTCCGAAGGGGAAAAATCCCCCAGGGTCGCAGACCCCTGCGACCATGGAGGTCCGGGTCACCGGATTTTCCGCCGGTGACCCGTTTTTCCGTCTTTTTTCGCGTTTCGCGCACTTTGGCCCCTGTGGTTTCCTGAAAATGTGATTTTTAGTGCTTGAAATTGACTCATATCCTCCGACATCCGTCAAAATCACGGGTCAACCTCCAAAAGCATAAAATCATCATTGATCGCTCCAAGATCGCCAACCGGTCGACCAAGAAAGTGCACTTTCTGTCCGACCGATCGTGAAATCGACAAGACAGATGTCACCGGCCCGCTCTTAGCTATCAATGTCTGAAGTTACATGTTCATCCGATGTCGATCAGCATGTAGATCCATCGATGATCATCGCCAGAAGAATTCCAGAAGACACGGCATGGCCCGCGACTCTTCGACTGCTCGGCGACCAATTAATGTGGTTAATTGACTAGCTTTATTGCAGTCATTAATTCATTTCTTTGGATGGCCCAATCAGAAGCAAGCATTTGGGAGTTACAAGTCAATTGATTCATGGCATTTAAACCATGAAACTCCTCCCATTATGGTAATTAAGGTGATTAAAAGCCCTTAATCTCCATCGGCCAATCAGATTCAAGGAAAAAGGAGTTACAAAATCAAGAAATAAATCTTGTAACTCCTCCCATTAAAGCCATTAAGGCTCATAAACCCTCCTAAATGGCTACCAAAAGCCTATAAATAGGAGAGCATTCCATTGAAATTGGAATCGGAAAAAAAAGGAGAAAATCGGGATCAGAAAAAAAAAGATCAGAAAGAGATCTGCGAGAAAGAAAAAAGAGAGAAAAAACTCTGCTGAAGTTCTGCACCGGCCACCACTACAAGGTGACAAAAGTCCCTTGGGGGGCACCCCCCCCCCAAGGTCCTTGCCTTCTCCTGCTGCCTCCAATGGCTTAGACGTGGCTTTTCAGCCCGTCTACTTAGCTTTTTATTGGACATAGGACCTTCTCTTGGTCTTTGTCCTCTAAAAATCTGAGGTTATAAGCCAAGCCAAGCGAATCAAGAGCATCTTCTGTTCTCATCTGCATGGATGATGGCGAAGCCCATACATGGCTTGCGACCGTCAATATGAACGAGTCCCCCACAATCTCCTGAAAAGTTAGATCTTCCTTTTCTTGCTTTTCATTGTAATTTGTATTTTTCTAAAGAGACAAAAATCACAACTCTTGTCTTTCATTATTGATAAGAATTGTAAATCGGATATAAACGCCAAAATCGGCTATAAATGCCAAACAAAATCGCCTTTCACGGCAAACCAAGAAAATGTCTCTTTTCTTAAATATTTGTGCAATGGAAAACTTGAAAGAAGTTGATTTCCTTTTTACTTGCGAAGGTTGATCTCCGGATTACCACTTGCAATTCCAAGTAAAATAGAAAATCTGGCACACCCACATAAAAGAAATGTTGATGCACGCTTCAGGCCCGCCAGGGCGCGAAAGGGCCGGACCCGACGGACTCCCACGTTCCGCCGACCCCGGTAGCCGCCCCAAGGCGCCTCGGAGCGCGTTCCATCAATGGCCAACCCAAAAATCAAGGCCATTTAAACAATAGAAAGATGTCAATAATGTGACGGTCCAACGAGAACTAAGAAAGAATGAATAAAATATAATTAATGTCCCCATGAATCTCTCTCGTGCTGGAATCGATGACGCTACTCTACGTCATCGACACGCCACTCTCGTTCCTCCTCAGCTGGTTGGAGATCCTTTAGGGTCTCCTCACCTGCCTGCTCCTCATAGTAGTAGTCACCTGGGGTGTCTGCACACCAAGGAACAGAGTCAACGACATGTTAAGCAATAAATAAGCAAAGTATAACTGGCATGTCATGCATCAAGTATAGAATAATGACAAGTGTAATATCATGTGAATACAAGGAAAATAGAGCTAGGCATAAAGCATGATTAATAATAGCGTGAGACAATGACAGAAATTCTAATATCATCTAGCAATAACCACTATCCAAACAATGCAATGCAAGAAACAAGAGGGAGACTTCGAGGATGTCCAAGCCACCTCCCGGGGTGTAAGTAACAATTTAGACCAGACTACTGATACTAAAGTCCGGTTCCAGTGGGATCCTAGCTCCCGGTCTTGGGAATAGCAGCATGGTCTTAGCCCGCTCCCAGCTATTCAAAGCCATGGACGCTGTCTAAAACCAATTGCCCACCCCGATGTTCGAGTAACCGGCCCATCAATAAACCCCAATCTGCAGATGGCCATGATATGCAATAAAACAAATTGGTGTTGCAGACGACATGATCATAGGGATTATCTCATTCAAAAACAATACAAGACAAGTCAAACAACTGATAATCCCTTCCATACTAGCCAGTCTTGTTTATCAATACATGACACGAGGTTCCTACGATACACTCTAAGTCAGGTCCATATCCTAATACTACAAGAATTTATGTTTCATACTTGGAGGAGTGCTTCGGGGGTCTTGTGTGATCGGAAAGTCCCCCTCAAGGTTAAAGGAAAGTATTATAAGGTGGCGGTAAGACCAGCATTGTTATATGGATCAGAGTGTTGGGCAGTAAAGCATAATCATGTTAAGAAGATGGAAGTTGCGGAGATGAGAATGCTAAGATGGATGTGCGGGATCACAAGGAGAGATAGGATTAGGAATGAGGAGATTAGGGGCAAAGTAGGAATAGCACCGATTGGAGATAAAATGAGAGAAAATCGACTAAGATGGTTTGGCCATGTTAAAAGGCGTCCAATGGAAGCACCTGTTAAAAGGTGTGAAGGCATAGAGATTGCCAGGAGTAGGAGAGGGAGAGGGAGACCCAAGAGAAGTTGGAAAGAAACTATTAAACATGACCTTGCCTACATGGATCTAACGGAGGACATGGCCCTAAACAAACTTGATTGGCGTCGTCAAATCCATATAGCCGACCCCACCTAGTGGGAAAAGGCTTGGTTTGGTTTGGTTTGGTTACTTAGTTAAGTTTTATGCCAAGAGAGTATACAAGGAATAATATCAACGGATAGAATTTACAAGTCAAGGAGGAATTACAATCCAAACCTAGGCAAGTGGTGTCATCCCTGTATCCCACATGTTCTAGCGGAGTACGTGTGGAAATTGGATAAACTATGCTTCCAGTGAAATTCCTTGGTGTACAATCATGTTAAGCATCTAATGGAACAATATACGCATTCGGTTAAACCATGTGTCATGCTAAGTCAAGGAGGAATTACAATCCAAACCTAGGCAAGTGGTGTCATCCCTGTATCCCACATGTTCTAGCGGAGTACGTGTGGAAATTGGATAAACTATGCTTCCAGTGAAATTCCTTGGTGTACAATCATGTTAAGCATCTAATGGAACAATATACGCATTCGGTTAAACCATGTGTCATACACGAATACCTAGACAACCCATTGAAGCACATTAAGTCACGTGCTACGATTTTAATCCCATTAATGGTCAAATGAGAGTAGGTTCATGGTTTCCAACATCTAAGGCCCAAACCTAAGTTCTTAGTCTCATTTCCAATAAAACATGAACTAAATCAGTAATTAAAGTATTTACATCACTTCCCGATTTCCGATCATGATGAAACTAGAACCATTGGATTCTACATCTCGAGAGCTTTCCAACGATATATTACATGGAGAAATCCAACGAACGGATTAAAAATTACAAGTCTCTGAAGTTTCCATGTGTTGTTAGAAAATTACCATCGGACCGATCGGACAGAAATGTCCGATCGATCGGATTGTAATCAGTCACAGTTAACAACACATCCGATCAATCGGACTGCAAGTCCGATCGATCGGCACTGCGACCGGAACCCCGAAAATGGGCGAAAATGGGTTTTCTTCTCCTTTTTCCTCCTGCTAATCCAAGGCTAATTTGCATAAAATAAGCCACCATGCTCCCCAATCATCACATTCATCATTTCCATCATCTCCAACAAATTAAATATAACCTATAATTACCAATTACAATCTTTTATTTAACCCAAAACCCTAAAAAAACCTCAATCTAGCATATAATCCCAATCAATAATAGACAGGCTTGGAATTAAGGTAACCTAACAAGAAAACATAACCAATCAATAAGGAAAACACACACATGATCCAATATACAATGCAAATCTACTTGCCTCAACCAAGAACAAGATTGGAAATTGGGGAAAACTTGAGGAGAAACCTTCTACCTCGAAAACCACCGATCTAACCCACTTAAAAGCAATCTAACGCGCAAAGAATAAGAAAGGGAAGGAAAAGATCAGGAACAACCTAAATCTAACCAAAAGGGAAGGTGATTGAAAAGATGAGGTTAAGAGAAACCTTACCAAACTAAGATTAATGGAAAGAGGAGATCGAGAGGATGAAAGTGAGCGGTCCGGATCTTCGAGATAATATCTTCCTGAGGGAGTTCTGGGCTTGAGAAGATGAAGAGGAAGAAGAAAGGCTACTGTAGCTTGTTCGTTGCAGAGATGAATAAAGAATTAGGGTTGATCCCTGCTTAAGAAGAGAGGGAGGGGCAAAAGACTGATTTGTCCTTAAGTGGGTCCAATGAAGAAATGGACCACTTGAAGGGTTTGCAATTGTCGGATCGATGAGCCAAGAGACAAAAACGATCAGCACGACGAGACCTTTCCAATGAACCGAAAAGTCACGGCGATTGAAATTTTTGAAAAAACACCCAATTTTCTCTAAATTGCAAACTACTCCCTTGCTAGGGTCAAACGCACTCGGAATCGCACGAAACTTCGCTGAAATTAGTCTAACATTAAAAGAAACTCTCTCATGATTTAAACCCACTTAAATATCTAAAATATAATTAATTATAGTAATAGCTAAATAAATGGGTCAATGGGCCTACTATTGGGCCCAACCAAGCAATAAGGTCGCAGACCTTACAAATCTTACCTCTAAAAAGAACATTTGGTCCCCCAAATGCTTAAACATACCTCATTAGGAAAGAGATAAGGATACAACTTCTGCATCTGGTCCTTCAGCTCCCCCGTAGCTTCCTCCGCACTGTGATGCTCCCACTGTACCTTGACCCACTGGATGGTCTTGGTACGCAGTACTATCTCCTTGGCATCAATGATCTGTGCCGGCTGCTCCACATAGGTTACATCTGCCTGTAGCCAAAGTGGCTCGTGTTGCAACACTTGAATGGGATCTGGAATATACTTCCAAAGCATTGAGACATGGAAAACGTTGTGCACACCTGCTAACTCTGGCGGTAGTACCAAACGATAGGCCACGTCTCCAATACTGCTCTTGATCTCAAATGGCCCTACAAACCTCTTGGCAAGTTTCCCTTTCTGCCCAAATCGAACCACACCTCGCATCGGAGAGTGTCACGCCCCCAAAACCGGGATCCGATCTCGGGGACGCGAGTTTGGGGGAATTTGTATTTCCCCTCCCAAGATCCGCGTGTGTGAGGATGACAAAATTCACAACACATCAAAATATTTCGCGGAAGCTCTACAAGACGTTACGACCTGGAATCCGTATCCATCGGGTTCCGTGTCGTACTCGATCTGTCAGCATAAGATTATCATAAACATATTTAAACTCAGACTGGAACAAATTTATAATATCAAAATATACAGAGCTGACAGTAACAGGCTTATCATTACCCAAACATATTCAAGTTACAAATTAACGAGTGCATTAATTACAATTCCCAAGAAACAGGCTAACAAAAGCCGTACAAAATAGCATGCTAGAACAAATACTACCCAATGGCGTAACGTAACTCCGGAGTCAAGCATGATGTCTACATGACATCGCTGACACAACAAGCTTGGAAAACCCGTGACTCAACAGCCCTCTGCACACGAACTAGCTCAAAGCGAGGACCTGCTACCTAGAGCACCAAAGCAGAAGAATATCAGACATGACGGTCTGGCAGGTGATCAATATAGGCAAGGGCATAAACAAATTTGAAGTTTAAAGGAAACGAGAACTAAAAACACTTTATTGAACTTGAACAGATTTACAAGATTTAAAAACAATGCATGAACATGATACTTATCGAGAAAGTGCATGAACGATATACGAAACAAGACATGAATACATATAATATCATGATTAGTAAATCCACAAAGAGCCCATCCTTTCTCCATCATAAATGATGACAAGAGTAAGCACGCACGACAAGCACGACACGATCCCACATATACGGGGATTTTCCTGCTGCGGAACCGGAACACAAACACGCACGATGTGTCATTCAAGACACGACTAGTCTGCAGGCAGTCCACATGTTTAAGGACCCCCAGGTAGTGGATCAAGCTAAAAGGGCAGTCCAAGCTCAGTGGTAATCACTTATATCATGAATGCACAAAACACGGCAATACTTATTCGAGAACACGTCAAAACAAGAGGGAAATCATTTAACAAGCACGACACGACGAGACTAGCAAACTAACATAATATAAATGCTTATCAAACTTAAGAAATGATTCCCTTTTCTTATTCTTGAAACACGTCTTAAAACAAGCTTATTCTTGAAATTCGAACGAATGCACGATGATGCACGAAGCATCAAAACAAGAGCTTTGGTTCTTGAAACAATTCTTCAAACAAACTTGTACTCGAAAATCAAACGAGAACACGATGATGCATGAAGCATCAAAACAAGAGTCTTGGTTCTTGAAACAAATCTTCAAACAAACTTGTACTTGAAAATCAAACGAGAACACGATGATGCATGAAGCATCAAAACAAGAGTTCAAACACGAAATCTATCAAGTTTAGGCTAAGACCATTCATTGACCCTTGTGGAGTTGAAACCCAAATGTCGGAGTTTTGACAAGGTTTGGTGCCACAAAAGTTATAGTACATTTTGGAATTTCAAGTGCACAAAGTCAATAAAAAGGTCTAAAACCTAGTCTAGTTTTCATTCCCGCAAAAATCCTTCAAAAACAGTACTTTTGTAACTGTCGGTCTGGGTTCAACATCTCTACCGGTAGAAATTCCGGTTTAAGCTTCTCTACCGGTAGAACTTCCGGTAGAACCATCTCTACCGGTAGAACTACCGGTTGGAGCGCTTCTACCGGTAGAACTTCCGGTAGAACTAAGGGTTCACAGCTTTTCACACTTCTCTGCCAAAATTCGAGCCACTTCTACCTGTAGTACTTCCGGTTTAAGCGCTTCTACCGGTAGAAATTCCGGTAGAACTAAGGGTTCACAGTTTTTCACACTTCTCTGCCAAAATTCGAGCCACTTCTACCGGTAGTACTTCCGGTTTAAGCGCTTCTACCGGTAGAAATTCCGGTAGAACTTATGACGTTGAACTTTTTTCACACTTCTCTCCCTTCTTCACTCCCACATTGGAACCACATGCACTCCCCAAGCCTTCATGCTTTCCAAGGGATACATTTCACACATTTTTACAGCATTCCATCCACAATTAAACCATTCATTCTATAAAAAGACATCAAGACACTTTCAAGTATAAAATCATGAAATTTACGAGACTAAACACGATTCTAAAACTTGAAGAAATCATTGATAATAAGACAAGTGAAGAAGCTAAAACCCATGACTTGAAAGAGCATGAACATGACTTGCATTATGAAATTAAACATAGAAAACATGTCTTAATGAAATATTGAAACCATAATGAAACATAAAGCAACAAACATGAGAAATCCTATAAAGATCACTTGCCTCAATCCAATGCCAAGGAAAACTCCACAAAAACTCAACCAAAGAGAAGGTCCACGAAATCTACACAAAAGCCCCAAAATAGAACACATAAAAATCACATTTTTGGTCATCACAAACCCCCATTTCGAAAATGGGTTTGAAAACATGTAAAACAAGTTCTAAATGAACTAAAAGAACACCAATGAAAGAATGGAGGAAACTACCAACCTCGAGCTAGCTGAACAAGAATAATAGAGGTTGAAGATGATGAATAGTACACGGTATTGGCTCTAAAAACGTGTCCAGCTGAAGCTTGAGAAGAGAGGAAGAGATTGACGGAGTCGGATCGGGGATTGGAGCTCTCTAGATGGATGTTTCAAGGGAAAAAGATCAAAAAGGAAGCTTCTCCTCTTCTCCACTCTAGGTCAAGAACGTGCAGGGATTTGGGAAAAAGAATGGAGGAGAGAGAATAGGAGACTATATATAGTGTCTGCAAGGTGGGTCCCAAAGCAGTAGAACTTGAAACGATTAAAACATGGTCTTGCGGACCCCGGATGAAATCGACGAAGAAGAACAAAACGATCGTTGAAAGATCTAGTTTTCATAAAGTATATTTTCCCCAATTTCTGGAATTTTCAAAATTTATGGACAGATTTAGTGAAAATTGTCATTTTTGCCATTTTTCTCGAAAAACGCGATTTCTGAGTATTAAATCAAGATGGTCAAAACATGAAAGTTGTTTATAACAATAAAATGAGTCAAAAGGAATAAAGATTGGAATTTTTAGAAACCAAGAATAAATTCTCACAGAAATACAATTTACAAGGGTCGGGTCAAAACAAAGTCAACGGTCTTTTAAAACTCTCCAAAGTTATGAGAAATCTATTCAAACTCAAAAACAAAGTCAAATCAACTCTAATCTTGTTTAAAAAGCTAAATCACAATTAAAACAATGCTAAACACAAAAATTGAGGGTCGGGGTCTTACATCCTCCCCCCCTTAGAATCCATTTGGTCCTCCAAATGGTCTAAACTAAATCAAAAATAAAAAAACTCGAAAGATCAAAGAAAACACTGAAGACTCAAAGACTAAAGAAAACACTGACACCTTGAGTTGAACCTCGGCAACTGAGCTATCCCTGATCAATCGTGACGATGAGATGCGCCGGCAACAACACGTCTGATTCGATTGAAAACTTCACACTATCACACATATCTGTCCAACAACCTGCTCTTCTAACAAATCTAATGTTCAATAACTTCTCTAGTTATCCTTTGGTGGCCATTTGACGTCCTTACACTGGATCATCTCTTTTACTAACTTTGTTAATCACTGTCTGTCTGAGAAATAGCGAGTTCTGTCTCATTCTATCACCCTAAAATCTTATGCCAAATGTTATACCGAGATGTACACGATGATTCTGACATTTGCATGAAGATGTGATCGTAGACATGCTTTCTCTGAAATAATCTTCATCCCGGAGAAATTCTGGAATCCCATATATCTGCTCTCACTGTACTACTCGGATTCTGGTTCAACCTTTCTGTGCTATTCTCAGAGTTCCTGTTCACATCTGATTCTATCTGCCTGTTGTTCTAGATCTCTTACCTGCGATGCGTTAACAACCAAATATCCGTCAACTTGGTATTCTTCTATGGAAAGCCAAAATCTTCAACCCAAGCCTTGAAACAATTCTACCACTTCCTACTTGTCCTCCAAGGTTCACCCACATAAACCAAATCCTCGAGTGCTTAACTGGAAACTTCCATAATCTGGAGTCTGTTCAATCTTCTGCCTCTGTCTCAGATTCACCAACCTCAAGTCTTGCACACGTGTGTATTCTTCTCTGGATCTTTCAACTGACCTTGTCCATGAGTTATGATTCTCCAACTTGCATCTGTACTCTGCCCAAACTAATGTTCCAAAAGTCAGTAAAATCCGCACAATTTACTCTATCAAGTGACTAGGCAACAAACAATTCTGTATACAGGTCTCTCCACTACTGCCGAAAATTGAATTGTATGCTTTTAACCACGCACTGACGCACTTTGCTAAGTCAACTTCACCATTATAGCTACACTTGTTAAACTTCCTCGAACAAATCTCTGTCACAAGTTCATCAATACGCGAGAAATTTCTTACTTTTTCACATCTTCTTGGAGCTATACTACTGAAAATCACTTCAAATCTCATAAAGTCCACCACTTACTCTGTTCTGGAGTCTTCTGGCTTAGGGAAATTATCCAAAAGTCCACACTTATTTGCCCAACACACCATCTGAAGGTCCACGATCAACTATAATTGGATCTCGATATGCTATTCACATTCCTTGCTGACTATCAATTGCTCACATATTCCCTTGCTAACTGCATCTACGACATCGAAAAACTGAAAATTCTGCCAAAATCCTTCGAGAACTACGTGCTAAGTCCACAAAATGCCACAAAAATCAACTCTCTGACACAAAAACAAGCAAAAGATACTAAACGTGGGTACGGAGACATTAAATTCTCCCCCACTAGAAAGAATTTGGTCCTCCAAATTCCCTAACAATAAGAACAAGAAGACGAGACAAAGAGGGTCTCCCCCACTAGAAGAAAAGCAAACCGAGCCGATAAAATAATGGCTAGCCAAAACAAAATCCAAACGACCTAAGGAGTCCTCACCACAAGTCTTAAGGTTACTAGAGTGTTTTATTTCCTAGAAACCTGCCCGCTCTGATACCAGTCTGTCACGCCCCCAAAACCGGGATCCGATCTCGGGGACGCGAGTTTGGGGGAATTTGTATTTCCCCTCCCAGGATCCGCTTGTGTGAGGATGACAAAATTCACAACACATCAAAATATTTCGCGGAAGCTCTACAAGACGTTACGACTCGGAATCCGTATCCATCGGGTTCCGTGTCGTACTCGATCTGTCAGCATAAGATTATCATAAACATATTTAAACTCAGACTGGAACAAATTTATAATATCAAAATATACAGAGCTGACAGTAACAGGCTTATCATTACCCAAACATATTCAAGTTACAAATTAACGAGTGCATTAATTACAATTCCCAAGAAACAGGCTAACAAAAGCCGTACAAAATAGCATGCTAGAACAAATACTACCCAATGGTGTAACGCAACTCCGGAGTCAAGTATGACGTCTACATGACATCGCTGACACAACAAGCTTGGAAAACCCGTGACTCAACAGCCCTCTGCACACGAACTAGCTCAAAGCGAGGACCTGCTATCTAGAGCACCAAAGCAGAAGAATATCAGACACGACGGTCTGGCAGGTGATCAATATAGGCAAGGGCATAAACAAATTTGAAGTTTAAAGGAAACGAGAACTAAAAACACTTTATTGAACTTGAACAGATTTACAAGATTTAAAAACAATGCATAAACATGATACTTATCGAGAAATCACTAGTGCATGAACGATATACGAAACAAGACATGAATACATATAATATCATGATTAGTAAATCCACAAAGAGCCCATCCTTTCTCCATCATACATGATGACAAGAGTAAGCACGCACGACAAGCACGACAAGCACGACACGATCCCACATATACGGGAAATTTCCGGCCGCGGAACCGGAACACGAACACGCACGATGTGTCATTCAAGACACGACTAGTCTGCAGACAATCCACATGTTTAAGGACCCCCAGGTAGTGGATCAAGCTAAAAGGGCAGTCCAAGCTCAGTGGTAATCACTTATATCATGAATGCACAAAACACGGCAATACTTATTCGAGAACACGTCAAAACAAGAGGGAAATCATTTAACAAACACGACACAACGAGACTAGCAAACTAGCATAATATAAATGCTTATCAAACTTAAGAAATGATTCCCTTTTCTTATTCTTGAAACACGTCTTAAAACAAGCTTATTCTTGAAATTCGAACGAATGCACGATGATGCACGAAGCATCAAAACAAGAGCTTTGGTTCTTGAAACAATTCTTCAAACAAACTTGTACTTGAAAATCAAACGAGAACACGATGATGCATGAAGCATCAAAACAAGAGTCTTGGTTCTTGAAACAAATCTTCAAACAAACTTGTACTTGAAAATCAAACGAGAACACGATGATGCATGAAGCATCAAAACAAGAGTTCAAACACGAAATCTATCAAGTTTAGGCTAAGACCATTCATTAACCCTTGTGGAGTTGAAACCCAAATGTCGGAGTTTTGACAAGGTTTGGTGCCCCAAAAGTTATAGTACATTTTGGAATTTCAAGTGCACAAAGTCAATAAAAAGGTCTAAAACCTAGTCTAGTTTTCATTCCCGCAAAAATCCTTCAAAAACAGTACTTTTGTAACTGTCGGTCTGGGTTCAGCATCTCTACCGGTAGAAATTCCGGTTTAAGCTTCTCTACCGGTAGAACTTCCGGTAGAACCATCTCTACCGGTAGAACTACCGGTTGGAGCGCTTCTACCGGTAGAACTTCCGGTAGAACTAAGGGTTCACAGCTTTTCACACTTCTCAGCCAAAATTCGAGCCACTTCTACCGGTAGTACTTCCGGTTTAAGCGCTTCTACCGGTAGAAATTACGGTAGAACTAAGGGTTCACAGTTTTTCACACTTCTCTGCCAAAATTCGAGCCACTTCTATCGGTAGTACTTCCGGTTTTAGCGCTTCTACCGGTAGAAATTCCGGTAGAACTTATGACGTTGAACTTTTTTCACACTTCTCTCCCTTCTTCACTCCCACATTTGAACCACATGCACTCCCCAAGCCTTCATGCTTTCCAAGGGATACATTTCACACATTTTTAAAGCATTCCATCCACAATTAAACCATTCATTCTATAAAAAGACATCAAGACACTTTCAAGTATAAAATCATGAAATTTACGAGACTAAACACGATTCTAAAACTTGAAGAAATCATTGATAACAAGACAAGTGAAGAAGCTAAAACCCATGACTTGAAAGAGCATGAACATGACTTGCATTATGAAATTAAACATAGAAAACATGTCTTAATGAAATATTGAAACCATAATGAAACATAAAGCAATAAACATGAGAAATCCTATAAAGATCACTTGCCTCAATCCAATGCCAAGGAAAACTCCACAAAAACTCAACCAAAGAGAAGGTCCACGAAATCTACACAAAAGCCCCAAAATAGAACACATAAAAATCACATTTTTGGTCATCACAAACCCCCATTTCGAAAATGGGTTTGAAAACATGTAAAACAAGTTCTAAATGAACTAAAAGAACACCAATGAAAGAATGGAGGAAACTACCAACCTCGAGCTAGCTGAACAAGAATAATAGAGGTTGAAGATGATGAATAGTACACGGTATTGGCTCTAAAAACGTGTCCAGCTGAAGCTTGAGAAGAGAGGAAGAGATTGACGGAGTCGGATCGGGGATTGGAGCTCTCTAGATGGATGTTTCAAGGGAAAAAGATCAAAAAGGAAGCTTCTCCTCTTCTCCACTCTAGGTCAAGAACGTGCAGGGATTTGGAAAGAAGAATGGAGGAGAGAGAATAGGAGACTATATATAGTATCTGCAAGGTGGGTCCCAAAGCAGTAGAACTTGAAACGATTAAAACATGGTCTTGCGGACCCCGGATGAAATCGACGAAGAAGAACAAAACGATCGTTGAAAAATCTAGTTTTCAAAAAGTATATTTCCCCAATTTCTGGAATTTTCAAAATTTATGGACAGATTTAGTGAAAATTGTCATTTTTGCCATTTTTCTCGAAAAACGCGATTTTTGAGTATTAAATCAAGATGGTCAAAACATGAAAGTTGTTTATAACAATAAAATGAGTCAAAAGGAATAAAAATTGGAATTTTTAGAAACCAAGAATAAATTCTCACAGAAATACAATTTACAAGGGTCGGGTCAAAACAAATTCAACGGTCTTTTAAAACTCTCCAAAGTTATGAGAAATCTATTCAAACTCAAAAACAAAGTCAAATCAACTCTAATCTTGTTTAAAAAGCTAAATCACAATTAAAACAATGCTAAACCCAAAAATTGAGGGTCGGGGTCTTACAGAGAGACTTTCAAAAACACCATTTCCCCCAGTTGGAATTCTAAAGGTCTCCTCCTCTTGTCTGCATAACTCTTCTGACAATCCCGAGACTCCTTCATTCCCATCTAAATAACCCTAACTTTCTCACTAGAATCAGCAATCTTTAAGGGGCCATGAAAACTCCGAACTCCAACTTCCTCCCAACATGCCGGAGTTCTGCATCTCCGTCCATACAATGCCTCAAATGGTGCCATACCAATACTTGAATAATAGTTATTATTGTAGGCAAACTCACACAGAGGCAATCTTTCATCCCAACTCTCCTTAAAATCCAAAACACACGCTCTGAGAAGATCTACCAAAGTCTGAATAGTATGCTCCGACTATCCATCTGTCTGAGGGTGGTAAGTTGTACTAAACTTCAACTGAGTACCCATAGATGACTGAAAAGTAGACCAAACCCGAGAGACAAACTTGGTGTCTTGATCAGATACTATGGACTTAGGCACTCCATGCAACTTGACTATGTTGTCCCTGTACATCTTTGTCATCTTATCCATAAATTGACTAGTCTTAAATGGTAGGAAATGTACTGACTTAGTCAATCTATCCACAATCACCCAAATAGCATCATTGCCCTTCCTGGTGTTTGGCAACCCTGACACAAAATCCACTGTGATGCGTTCCCATTTCCATTGTGGAATCTCCAACGAGTGAAGCAAACCAGGAGGCTTCTTGTGCTCTACTTTGATTTGTTGGCAAGTCATACACCTAGAAATGAATTCTGCAATTTCTTTCTTCATTTTCACCCACCAATAGTGATTCTTCAAATTCTGATACATCTTGGTGCTCCTCCGGTGAATAGAGTATCTGGTGTGGTGCGCATCAGTCATTAACTCTGACTTAATGTCTTGAACATTTGGCACACACAACCTATCCTTGCAGTATAGTACTCCATCAATCAATCTGAACTCTGGATTGTCATTAACATGCTCAATGATTCTTTATAGCTCTGGATCGTCCTTTTGGGCTACCTTGATACTGTTAACTATTTCTGGCTCCCAAACTCCCATAGTAGCAACTAGGACTTTCTCATTGATTGGCCATACTTCCACATCCATATCTCTGAACTACTCCATCCATCTCCATTCAGGCATTACACATCCACTGAATGCTACCTTCCTACTAAGAGCATCTGCTACCACATTCACCTTCCCAGGATGGTACTTGATTGGGAAATCATAATCCTTTATGTACTCCATCCATCTTCGCTATCTATTATTCAAATCACCCTATGTAAACAGGTATTGCAGGCTCTTGTGATCTGTATGCACCTCAAATCTTTCTCCATACAAATAATGCCTCAACAATTTTAATGCAAAAACCACTGCTGCTAGCTCCAAGTCATGCGTGGCATACTTCTTTTCATAATCTTTCAATTGTCTCGATCCATAGGCTATCACCTTATCATTGTGCATGAGAACACAACCCAAACCAATCCCTGAAGCATCTGTGTTAACCACAAATCCTCCACTTCCTGAGGGTAAAGCAAGTATGGGTGCTGTAGTCAACCGAGTCTTTAACTAGTGGAAACTCTTCGCACATTCTTCTGTCCATACAAACGGAATATCCTTTCTCGTCAACTTAGTGAGTGGAGATGCTATAGTAGAAAACCCTTTCACAAACCTCCTGTAGTAACCTGCAAGTCCAAGAACACTGTGAACCTCCGCTACATTCCATGGACTACCCCAATTAACAACTACTGTTATCTTCTTGGGATCCATTGTTAGTCCCTCCTTAGAAATAATGTGGCCCAAAAATGCCACTTGCTCCAACCAAAACTCACATTTTCTCAACTTAGCATACAATTGGTTATCCTTCAAAAGGTGTAAAGATGTTCTCCAGTGATGCGGATGCTCCTCTTTGGTCTTCAAATTTACCAACACATCATCTATGAAGACGACCACAAACTGATCCAGGAAAATGGCAAACACCTTATTCATCAATGCCATAAAAACTGCTGGTGCGTTCGTCAACCCGAAAGGCATCACAAGAAACTCAAAATGGCCATATCTCGTCCGGAATGCAGTCTTAGGAACATCCTCCTCCTTAACTCGTAGCTAATGATAATTGGAACGCAGATCTATCTTTGAAAAGAATTGAGCTCCCTACAATTGATCAAATAGCTCATCAATCCTCGGTAACGGGTACTTATTCTTAACAGTCACTTGATTCGACTGTCTGTAATCTATGCACATCCTCATTGTCCCGTCCTTCTTCTTCACGAATATCACAGGAACTTACCACGGTGAAACACTAGGTCTAATGAAACCTTTATCCAACAGATCTTCGATCTGAGTCTTCAACTCTTTCAATTCTGCTGGAGCCATCCTATACGGGGCCTTCGAAGTAGGTGCCATACCTGGCTGCAATTCTATCGTGAAATCCAACTCACGAATAGGTGGCAAACCAGGGATCTCATCCGGAAACAAATCTGGGAATTCTCGCACCACTGGAATTTCATCAACAGTCTTGGACTCTTTGTCTTCTACGATAAACGCAATAAAGCCTTCGCAACCGTTCCTCATCAACCGTTCTACCTTCAATACTGAAATTAACCGAGTGGAGATGGACTTTTCACCGCCAACAAACTTGACACTACGGTCTGCACTCTGCAACTTCACGGTTTTATTAAAACAATCTAATACCGCTCGATTCGTTGCTACCCAATTCATACCAAGTATCACATCAAACTCCGACATTGGTAAGATGATCAAACTGACGGTCAGCTGAGCTTCTCCAATCTGAACACTACATCTAGGGTAGATGACATTACAAGGAACTAATCTACCTACAAGGGTGGCTACTATCAAATCATAAGGTAGCGTCTCCTTATTCTCCCCTAAGTGAAGTGCAAAAGCTGGTGCAACAAATAAGTGTGTGGATCCAGGATCAAATAGAACTTTAGCATCAAATCCACAGACTAAAAGTGTACCTTCTATAACATTGCCCGCAGCCTCTGCTTCTGTAAGACCCCGACCCGAGTGACTCAATTAGTACTAATTAAGTTGTGTGTTAGTGCTAAGCTTGATTAGTGGTTTTGACTAAGCTTGGATTAGTATAGTTCTTCTATAGCTTTGGGGAACTTTTAGTGTCTTGTGTTTAGTGGGACCCTTTAGGGGTTCCTTTTTTATAGTCTTGCTTGCATTTAGAGGTTACTTGATTTTCCCCTAATTCTTGTCTTGATCCCGTTTTACTTATTTTGTCGATCCTTACAACTTTCATGTTGAGCCCGTACCCGTCTGGAACCCCGAAACCCGCTTTTCTTGCATTGAGGGCAAAACAGTCTTTTTACACTAAATCTGTACCCAAAAGTTGATATTCCCGAAACCCGCGAAACATATACTTTTTGGAAACTAGATATTTCGACGATCACTTTCCCCTTCTTCGTCGATTTCGTCCGAGGTCCCGATAATAGTGATTTCAGCCCAAAGAGTTTTCCTAGTGGTGGAGCCCACTCCCTTGACTTTAAATGGAGAACTCATCCTCTTCATTTCCCTTCTTCTAGCACAAGAGCAACCTAGGGTTTCCTTGCTTCTTTCTCTTCTTCTTCTTGCTTCTCCACCATCAAGCACCACCCACCTTACTCAAATAAAGAAATAGGAGTCATCATCCTCTTCCTCTCTTCTAGAACTCTCCATTGATACAATATTTGAAGGAAGCCCTCCATTCTAAGATCTTCTTTGAACTAGTTTTGCTCATTTGAGGAGTTTCCTAGTAAGTTTTCCCTCTCAATCTTGTACCATTGTGTTTTCCTAGCTCTAGAGAAGCTCTATCCTCATTATTGAAGGTTTCTTCTTCCTATTCCTTGTTTGACTCATTTTAGGGTTTCTTTTTTGGGGGTTTTGTGTAGCTTGGAGTTTGGCTTGGAAGAGGAGAGAAATAGCTTGGTTTCCTTGTTTAGAGACCTTGAGGCAAGTGGATTTAAAGGATGTTTTGAGTTTTTATTGGTTTTCATAACATGATTTGATTGGCTATTTCCATTAATGACTTACTTACTTGCATTCAATGTGATTTTAATGCTTTTGAAAAGGGGTTGTTAAGCTATTTATTGTCTTGTAATAGGATTGATAGCCTTTTTTTTTTATCTTGTGCCTAAAACTTGAATGAATCTATGTAATTGTGGTTATATCTTTCTCCCTTTCTCCTTGTGATTGAATGTGAAAATGAATGAATGGATGGATGATTGGTGGATGTTGTGAGGAGTTTTGATGGAGTTTTGGAGATGATGTTGAGGTGCTTACATGCCCTCTATTGGTATAGAATGGAACCTCAAGAAAAGTGGGTTTGGAAGAGAAGGAGAATGGAGAGAAGAACTGTCCACGAAACCAGTTCATGATAGTTCGCTCGAGCGAACCTGACACTTCGCTCGAGCGAACTGCCCAGGAAAGGGTTTGTGTCATTCCAGAGAGTTGTTTGCTCGTGTGAACCCAGTGTCCGCTCGAGCGTACTCTTCCAGCAGCCATCCAGAGAATGGTTGGCTCGAGCGCACGAATCGTTCGCTCGTGCCATCCTGAACTGGGCAGGTCCGCTCGAGCGAACCCTCCCAGAAGCCATTCCAGAAAGCACTTCGCTCGAGCGAACTCTATGTCCGCTCGAGCGACGTGTATTGTTCATCTGGGGCCACTTTGGAAGCAAAAATGAAATATCCTAGCTATAGAGGGAGGTTTGTTAACATCCCTATCGTGATGAGAAGACTTATAACCGTTGTTTGAAGCTCGGTTAAGAAAGAGACTACAATCACAAGAATTCATTGAAGTTTTGGAAACTTCCAAGTGCCTAAGGAGCCCGGAATGTCCTCAAATCCAAGGAGTACTAAGTAATTTCAAAATAGGCATACGGGATCCCTATTCACTTGAATTAGTTTTAACCCCGACACTGTCCCGACATTTCGAAAGGTTACTTCACCTCTTTATTCCCGAAATTTATGATTTGTTATCTATCAATCTCGAAAACATTGAAAGTATACTTGTACTGTTTTACTAGTCTTGACATACATGCCCGACCTGATATGATAGTTGTGCCTTCGAGCACCCCTATCTTGCCTGATTATAGTCTTGTACTTGATTTATTTTGTACATGTCTGGATTTATATGATTTTGACCTATGAGTCGGCACCACTGAGCTTGGATAACCTTGTAAGTCTGATCCACTGACTTGGAGATCCCCCTCTTGTCCCGCCAGCTACAGTTTGGATCCTGCTACCCGGTCTATTAACCGTGGTCTTGTCCCGATACCGCAGATTGCTACTATGGTTCCTGATGCCCAGCTCGCTACCGTGGTCATGTCCTGTATATAGTATATATGTATATGTAAATTTGTTGTACCTCCTCACTTCGGTGACTGAGGTCAACGCCTTGATATGCTTGCTCTATCACTTCAGCGATAGAGGATTTAGCTTTGTGTGGTTGCCACCTTGCTTGTTTCCTGAATTCCTTGGTCACCTTTACCTGTTTTACCTTGCATATGTGTTTTTAATTAAATGATGCTTTTTACTTCATGAAAGTATTGTTTAGACAGGCTTAAATGTTTTCCAAGATAAATGTTTTGATTATCAAATGCTTATCTTTCATCCACCTGCCAGACCGTCGTGTCTGACCCTTTGCTTTGGTACTCAGGTCCCGTTGTTGGTTTCCCCAAGGAGGAGTCAGAGGAGGCGGTCGGAGAACCGCAGCAGCTAGTTGAGTGGCGTGCCGACGATGTTATGTAAACATCCGGTCGTCGAGTTGCGAAACATTTTGGGGGATGTTAGAAACTATATTTTTGGTGGTTATTGTTTTGTCTATATTGGCCTTTGTTGGCTTCTATTTTTGGGAATTGTAATTAAATGATATATGTTTTAACTTTAATAGTATTTTTGGGTTACACTATTGAACATTGCTCATTCTGATACTTGTTATTTAGATGCAATCAGTCTTGTTATTATGAAAATGAAATTACATGCTTGATTTGCCATACGCTTCCGCAATCATACTAAATGTTTATGTGTGTTGGAAAATCCTCACCGCGGACACCTGTGGGAAATCATGTGCACGGGTAATGTGTGTCCGTTTATTATCCCGTGTACGCTTGATCATAAACATATCTTTAATTATTGTCATCACTCCATATGATCACATCGTATGTCCATTACTTAGTCCCGATCCCGGATTTGGTCCCTAAGCCGGTCCGGGGTCGCGACAGCTTCCTCATGCGTCAGAGCATAAGCTCTCCCTACCTGCTGGGGGCGCCACTGGTTATACTGCTATTGTGGCCTAGGACCACGAGTTTGGAATCTGGGGGGTGCTGGAGGCTTCTGCTGAAATCGCTGCTGTGGTACTGGAGGACACTGATACGGTGGCTGGGGTGGTCTGACTACCATCTGCTGCTGCTGGGGTCTAGCCTGTACAGGTGGCATATGTCTCAACGGCTGTGCAGGATGTGGTAGCCTAGGTGACGGAGCTGGAAATGTTGGTGGTGCCACTCCTATCTTCCCTGGGCAGTTGCGAACCTTGTGCCCTGGGTCCGCACAATGAAAACATGCTCCAGACTGCTTCCTGCAATCGCGAGCATAATGACTTCCCCCACAATAGGTGCAAGTGATCCGCTGCGGCAATTGTCTCAGCACTGGTTCGAACCACAGTTTCTTCGGTGCTGGTTGCTGAAAGTGATGGGATGATGAACTCTGTAACTTGGGTTGAGGCATCAACGCCAAGATAATCTGCTGCTCCAATGCAATCACATCCTTCAGAGACTCCTCTGCCCAATGAGCTTCCTTGACCACATCATCATAATTGGTCAACCTGCAACGCTGAACTTGCATCTTAATGTCTGCTCGTAATCCTTTGATAAACCTCCGAACTCTCTCAGATTCAGGTTGAATCAGAGCCTCTGCAAATCTAGATAGAAGGGTGAAAGAAATCTCATAGTCCTGCATTGACAAATCACCCTGGACTAATCACTCAAACTCCTCCATCTTCTGATCCCTAGAATGCTCGGGGATAAACTTTTTCTGGAACTGCTCTGTGAAGGTCTTCCAGGCTACATGCTCAGCGATTGTCTCATAAGGGTTCTTGACGGTGTTCCACCATCTTTTTGCTGCCCCACGAAACATGTGGGTCGTAAGTTGCACCTGCTGAACCCCCGTGCACTGAAACACCTCAAAAATCTTTTCCATCTGAACAACCTTCTCATCAGCATCAGCGGGGTCCTCTATACCATGGAGCTCAGGTGGAAACCTCTTCCTAAACTTCTTAACCAAATCGTTGAGGTCATATTCCTTAGGTTGTGGCTGGCCCACTTTTTGTACTACCTCCAGCATCTGAGCTTAGAACACAGCCTGATCCTCATTCTGTTTATTACTTCGTTCAGCCAAGTCTTTCTGGGACTGAATGAATGCTGCCATGAATTGGTGGTTGATTATCGAAGCCATTCTGAGATGAACTACCCTCTGGTGGTGGCACACTACTGGATCGAGTGGATCTACCGGCCATTGCCCTGTACAATATACAAGGTTAGTTCCATTATGCCTCAATCTAACGATATAATGCTAGAAATAGAACTAAAAGACCAACCTCCTAACTAACGGAGTCCTCACACGTGTCCTATGGTTTCTACAATTTTTACCCTGAGAAACCAACCATTGCTCTGATACCACCATGTCACGTCCCCCGAACCTGATTAGAGAAATAACCGGATCCGGGGAGTGAAATTTAAGACTAATTAAAAATTTTGTCCCTTAGGCCCAAGGATCGTAGGTCCGCTGTGAGGATATAATATTTCAAGCCTCAAGCATAATTAAATTTGCGGAATTCATAAAATCTTAGGCATATGGAATATCGACAATGGAATGATGAATCTCATTAAATGTTAAGTTGTTAGAAGGAATAAATAAAACTACACAAAGTATTAAATTATTACAATGGCCAACCCAAAAATCAAGGCCATTTAAAAATAGAAAGATATCAATAATGTGAAGGTCCAATGAGAACTATGAAAGAATGAATAAAATATAATTAATGTCCCGATGAATCTCTCTTGTGCTGGAATCGATGACGCTACTCTACGTCATCGGCACGCCACTCTCGTTCCTCCTCAACTGGTTTGAGATCCTTTGGGATCTCCTCACCTGCCTGCTTCTCATAATAGTAGTCACCTGGGGTGTCTGCACACCAAGGAATAATGATGGACCCGAAAGAAATCTTCCGACCTCTCCTTTCGCACCCCGGGGGCTGAGCTGGGTCTCGGCGGAGGAGGGAAAATCTCGGGCATCAACATTTTTGTACGGGTATGCCAGATTTACTTTCTACTTGGAATTTGGAATGGTGATAATCCGGAGATTCACCTTCACAAGTGGAAAGGAAATCAATCCTTTTTTCTAACTTTTCAAATTGCATTAATATTAAGAAAAGAGACAAGTTTGTTTTTTTAGAATGCCGTAGGGGGCGTTTTTGTTTGTTTGTCGTAAAAGGCGATTTTGCCGTGAAAGGCGATTTTACAAAACTCATCAAATGTGAAAGACAAGAATTGTGATTTCTTTTTGTCTCTTTAAGAAATACAAACTACAATAGAAAAGTAAGAAAAGGGATCTAACTTCTAAGAAGATTGTGGGGCCACCTTAAAAATCGACAGTCGCAAGTCATGTATGGACTTCGCCATCGTCCTTTAAATGAGAACATGTGATGCTTTGATTCTTTGGCTTGGCTCCTAACCTCAGTTTTTGAAAGGACAAGGACCAAGAGAAGGTCCTATATCCAATGAAAAACCGAGTAAACGGGCTGAAAAGCCGCGTTTAGGCCATGTTGGAGAAGGAGGTGGCCTTGGGGGGGTGGCCTCCCAAGGGACGTTGATCACCTTGTGGTGTTCTTTGCAGCAGAGCAGCAGGACTTCGTCTGGATTTCTTTGGGAGAAGTGCAAAATTTCAAGTCGATAGATCTCGATGATCCTTTCTCTCTTGGAAATGGATCTCCTTTTATAGGCTTTTGGTAGCCATCGGGTGGTTATGGGCATTGATAGCCATGATGAGAGCATTGATGAGGAGTTACAAATTGATTTTGTAACTCCTTTTTCATGGCTTGTGATTGGCCGATGAAGGTAGTGGGCTTTTAATTGACTTTATGCTTCATGATGATGGGAGTTTCATGGGTTTAATGCCATGATTGCTTGGATTTGTAACTCCCAAATGCTTGAATCTGATTGGGCCGTCCAAAATAATGAGTTAATGACCGCTTTAATTTGCCATAAACGGGTCAATTAACGACATTAAGTGGTCGCCACGGCATGTGAAGAGTCGCGGGCCGCGCTGCATCTTTTGAGATTCTTCTTGCAATCATCACAGGTGGATCCACGCATTGTTTGATGTGCGATTGCAGTGCAATCTCAGACATTGATTGATGTTGGGGGGCCGGTGACAGCTGTCTTGTCGATTTCACGATCGGTCGGACAGAAAGTGTACTTTCTTAGTCAGCCGGTTGGCGATCTTGGAGTGATTGGTGATGATTTCATGCTTTCGACGATGGATCCGAGATGTCGGTGAAGATCAATCGTTTTTAAGTATTAAACATTGGATTTTCAGAAAATCACAGAGGCAGGTACACCCGAAACGCGAAAAGGATCGAAAATCGGGCATTTTGGTGCAAAATCCGGCGACCCGGATTTGCAGGGTCGCCGGACGACCATGCACCCAGGGTCGCCGGCGACCTTAGGGTTTTGGCCCGTTTGGTCGCCGAGCGTCGTTTTCGGCCGTTTTTCCGTCTTTTTCGTTCCTTCTTTCTTCTGTATTTTTCTTGACAGTTTTCCTCAATTATTGACTTGATTTTCTTGGAGAAAACTTGACGAGAACCCGCGCGAAATCGGAGCACAAAGTTTCCCATTTTTCGGGAAAGCCGAAGACTTTGTAGCCGATTTTCCGTCAAGTGTCGAAACTAGGTCAAACGATGTCGGAATGACCTAAAAATTGAGGTGAAGCTTCTTGAGCAGTGGATAGGACCAACCATGAGCTTTTATTTGAGTTTTGAAGCCGTTTGGGTTCCCATCGATGCTTGACTTGATTTAGCTGCTGGGAAAATGCCGAGCTTTGATATGTGGTCAAACGATGTCCGATAGACCTGAAATTTGACGAGGAGTGTCACGCCCCCAAAACCGGGATCTGATCTCGGGGACGCGAGATTGGGGAATTTGTATTTCCCCTCCCAGGATCCGCATGTGTGAGGATGACAAAATTCATAATACATCAAAATATTTCGCGAAAGCTCTACAAGACGTTACGACCCGGAATCCGTATCCATTGGGTTCTGTGTCGTACTCGATCTGTCAGCATAAGATTATCATAAACATATTTACACTCAGACTGGAACAATTCATAATATCAAAATATACAGAGCTGACAGTAACAGGCTAGTCATTACCCAAACATATTTAAGTTACAAATTAACGAGTACATTAATTACAATTCCCAAGAAAAAGGCTAACAAAAGCCGTACACAAAAGCAAGCTAAAACAAATACTACCCAAGGGTGTAACGTAATTCCGGAGTCAAGCATGACGTCTACATGACATCGCTGACACAACAAGCCTGCAAAACTCGTGGCTCAATAGCCCTCTGCACACGAACTAGCTCAAAGCAAGGACCTGCTATCTAGAGCACCAAAGTAGAAGAATATCAGGCACGACGGTCTGGCAGGTGATCAAAATAGGCAAGAGCATAAACAAAATAAAGTTTAAAGGAAACCATAACTAAAAACACTTTATTGAACTTGAAACAAGTTTACAAGATTTAAAAACAATGCATGAACAAGATACTTATCAAGAAATCACGAGTGCACGAACGATATACGAAACAAGACATGAATACATATAATATCATGATTAGTAAATCCACAAAGAGCCCATCCTTTCTCCATCATACATGATGACAAGAGTAAGCACGACACGATCCCACATATACGAGGAATTTCCGGCCGCGGAACCGGAACACGAACACGCACGATGTGTCATTCAAGACACGACTAGTCTGCAGACAGTCCACATGTTTAAGGACCCCCAGATAGTGGATGAAGCTAAAAGGGCAGTCCAAGCTCAGTAGTACTCACTTATATCATGAATGCAAAAAACATGGCGATACACGTTCGAGAACACGACAAAACAAGAGGGAAATCATTTAACGAGCACGACACGACGAGACTAGCAAAATAGCATAATATAAATGCTTATCAAACTTAAGAAATGATTCCCTTTTCTCATTCTTGAAACACGTCTTGAAACGAGCTTATACTTAAAATTCAAACGAATGCACGATGATGCACGAAGCATCAAAACAAGAGTTTTGGTTCTTGAAACAATTCTTCAAACAAACTTGTACTTGAAATTCAAGGCGAGTACACGATGATGTACGTAACATCAAAACAGAAGTTCAAACACGAAATCTATCAAGTTTAGGCTAAAGACCATTCATTGACCCTTGTGGAGTTGAAACCCAAATGTCAGAGTTTTTAACAAGATTTAGTGCCCCAGAAGTTATAGTACATTTTGGAATTTCAAGTGCACAAAGTCAATAAAAAGGTCTAAAACCTAGTCTAGTTTTCATTCCCGCAAAAATCCTTCAAAAGCAGTACTTTTTGTAACTGTCGGTCTGGGTTCAGCATCTCTACCGGTAGAACTTCCGGTTTAAGCGTCTCTACCGGTAGAACCACCTCTACCAGTAGAACTACCTGTTGGAGCACTTCTACCGGTAGAACTTCCGGTAGAACTAAGGGTTCACAATTTTTCTCAACTCTCTGCCAAAATTCGAGCCACTTCTACCGGTAGAACTAAGGGTTCACAGTTTTTCACACTTCTCTGCCAAAATTCGAGCCACTTCTACCGGTAGAACTTCCGGTAGAACTAAGAGTTCACAGTTTTTCTCACTTCTCTCCCTTCTTTACTTCCATATTTTTTTACCACCTACACTCCCAAGCCTACAAGCTTTCCAAGGGTGATTTCTACACAAAAATCCACTCCCATTTCAAACAAAACTTCAAAAATCACAAACCCATTTACATTCAAATCATGTATTACTAACTTGTAAAGTATTCTATTCACAAATAAACCATTCATTCTATAAAAAGACATCAAGACATTTTCAAGTATAAAATCATAAAAACTAACAAGATCAAACATGATTCTAAGAGCTTGCAAAATCATGGCTAACAAGACAAATGAAGAAGCCAAAACTATGAATTGAAAGAATATAACATAACTTGCATTATGAAATTAACATAGAAAACATGTCTTAATGAAATATTGAAACCATAATGAAACATAAAGCAATAAACATGAGAAATCCTATAAAGATCACTTGCCTCAATCCAATGCCAAGGAAAACTCCACAAAAACTCAACCAAAGAGAAGATCCACGAAATCTACACGAAAGCCCCAAAATAGAACACATAAAATCACCATTTTTGGTCATCACAAACCCCCATTTCGAAAATGGGTTTGAAAACATAGAAAACAAGTTCTAAATGAACTAAAAGAACACCAAACGAAAGAATGGAGGAAAGTACCAACCTCGAGCTAGCTGAACAAGAAGAAGAGAGGTTGAAGATGATGAATAGTGAAATGGTTTGGCTCTAAAAACACTCCAAACAAAGCTTGAGAAGAGAGGAAGAGATTAACGGAGTCGGATCGGGGATTGGAGCTCTCTAGATGGATGTTTCAAGGGGAAAAAGATCAAAGAGGAAAGCTTCTCCTCTCCTTGGCTCTAGGTCAAGACCGGCTGCAGGATTTGGAATGGGAAAAGAATGGAGGAGAGAGAATAAGAGGATATTTATGGTGTCTGGAAGGTGGGTCCCAAAGCAGTAGAACTTGAAACGATTAAAACATGGTCTTGTGGACCCCGAATGAAATCGACGAAGAAGAACAAAATGATCATCGAAAAATCTAGTTTTCAAAAAGTATATTTTCCCCAATTTCTGGAATTTTCAAAACTTATGGACAGATTTAGTGAAAATTGTCATTTTTGCCCTTTTTCTCGAAAAACGCGATTTCTGAGTATTAAAACAAGATGGTCAAAACATGTAAGTTGTTTGTAACAATAAAATGGGTTAAAAGGAATAAAATTTGGAAATTTTAGAAACCGAGAATAAATTCTCACAAAAATACAATTTACAAGGGTTGGGTCAAAACAAAGTCAACAGTCTTTTAAAACTCTCTAAAGTTATGAAAAATCTATTCAAACTGAAAAACAAAGTCAAATCAACTCTAATCTTGTTTAAAAAGATAAATCATGATTAAAACAATGCTAAACACGAAAATTGAGGGTCGGGGTCTTACAAGGAGCTTATTGGAGTCATTTTGAGACGTTCCATCAGCTCCGTTTTGGATGTCATGGTCCCGGGTTGCTCCGCCGCCAGTAGGCTTGATTTTCTCTCGGAGCGTCGAAACCTGGTCAAACGTTGTCAGAATGACCTGAAATTTGACGTGCAGCCTTTTGGAAGCATGTTGAAGCCATTCATGTATTTTGTTTGATGAGTGATGGCTTCGATGGTTTTCGCCGCCGGGAGGCTTGATTTTGCTGTTCGAGCATTGATGGAGGGTCAAACATTGTCGGGTTGACTTGAAATTTGGCATAAAGCCCTTTGGAGACATTCTGGAGTCATCCGTAGGCTCTGATCAAAGTTTTGACGTATTTGATGATGTCGCCACCGGGAGCGCTTGTTTAGCTATCGGAGCAGTGAAGTTAGGCCAAACGATGTCGGAATGGCCCGAAACCTCAAGTGTACCCCTCTTTTGGCTGTCTTGAAGGATCTGTCAGTTTCTGTCTGATTCTGACAAAATCTAATGCTTGAAGTAGCCTCGCCTATTTTTAGCAAGATGCAGCCTCACGAGGCATCTTGATGTTGAGGAGACATAGTGACTTTTTTGGTGTCAACAAATGCCCCCTCGAGGTACAGCGACGAGTAGCTTTTGGAGTTGATGTGCCTCGAAAAGAAACTTACAGGAGAGATTCCAACTTGACCAAAAGTCTTGAGCTTTTTTTTTTTTGGATAGCTTTCTGAGTTTCCGGGGGAATTTTATGGTAGTGAGGGGGATCACACACCATCTCAAGGCAAAGTTTTGAAAATGACATGAGGTATTTGGATTTTGGGTTTTGGATTTTGGTTTTTGACCTTGTGACCTAACAAGCTGTATATGGCAAGTTAGGGGGTCAGGGTTTGATTTTGATTTTGACCTTGTGACCCAACAAGCTGTATGTGGCAGGTTGGGGGGTCAGATTTGGGTTTTTGGTTTTGGTTTGGTTTGGATTTTGATTTTGGTTTTGGTCTTGTGCCCTAACAAGCTGTATGTGGCGAGCTAGGGGACCGGAATTTGATTTTGTGAAATGTCAATTTCAAGATTTTGGCTCAATTTGGTTCATGATGTTGGATGGTTTGATTTTTGGAAACTCATGAGGTTGTCTTTTCTCTTTTTTTTTGAATGGTCCCATCAACTCAAAAGAGGCATGGGACTTTTTTGCTCTTTTTTCTTTTTCTTTTTTTTTTTTGGCTCTTGGTAAGAGGAATATTTTGACTAAAGCCACTTTTAGTGCATAGGTGGTCAAACCTGGCTCATATGGGATAACCCATGGGACCTTAGGCTTTGAAGATGACCTAGATCTCATATGGTGTCATATTTATAGAGAATATCTAAAAATATCTCTTTTGTGTAAAGAATATCTAAAAATATCCTTACTTGGAGAGAATTTCTCAAGTTTCCTTTTTGTGGAAAGATTTTCTCAAAATATCTCTCTTTTGGGAAAGTAACTAAATTTTAGTACTTACCTCTTTTCTTTCTCCTTGTTTCCTCTTTTGGCTTGCTCTCTTCTATAAAAGCAAGAGGGTTAAGTCTTTTGCTCCATTGCTTTCTTTTTGCAAGAAATCTTCAAGAGTGCTCTCCAAGATTAGAAGTGCTTTTTCTTCTTCAAGGATCTCCAAGCTTTTCTTCTTCTTCTCCATCAATGGCTTCAAGTAAGTTTTCTTCCACAACAAGAATCTCCATTGTAGAAGTAGCTTCTTCATTTTTTTTTCTTCTTTTTCTTTTCTTTTCCTTTTTTTTTTTTCTTCAAGCACGTTTTTCTCTTTTTTTTCTTTTTTTTTTTTTTTGTGCTTCTTCTCCTCTTTTTTTTTTCTTCTTTTCACAGTTTTTTTTTTCTTTCACACGCTGATTTTTTTTTGTCAGCCTTTCTCTTTTTTTTTTTCCTGTTTCTGTTTTTTTTTTTTTTTTTTCACGTTGATTTCCTCCTTTTTTTTTCAGGGTTTTTGCTTCTCTTTTTTTTTTTTTTTTTTTTTTGCTGCTTTTTTTTTTTTTTTTTGTTTTTCTTCGCTGTACGGAGAGCCTGCCACGTGGCAGTGAGCCATGGCTTGTGGGCCAAATTTTTTTTTTTCTGAGATTTTTTTTTTAATTTTTTTTCTCTTTCTTTCTTTTTCTTTTTCCTTGTTTGCTCACCATGATAATGAGGCTATGCAATTTCAATATGTATGCATTTTCTTTTTTTTTTTTTTTTTTTGATGCATCAAGATAGAAGGCTAGGGTTTCTAGGTCAAGCCAACATGATTTTTGACTTTGACAAAGTTTGATAGGTTTTGGCCAAATTGGGTTGGAATTGGTCAAACTTTGGTCAAGGTTTTCCTAGCATCTAATACATGATGATTATTCTTTGATGCATGATTTTTGTAAATAGATTGGGAAGTATGATGATGCATACTGTTGACACCAAAAATGTCACTTTGCCTCTTCAACATCAAGAAAGCTGCATGAAGTCGCAACCTGCCATAAATAGGCAATGCAACTTCTCCAAAAAATCAAATCTTGTCAGAATCAAACAAAAACTGCAAGATCCTTCAAGACAGCCAAGGGAGGAGTACACAAGGAGTTTCGGGCCATTTCAGAATCATTTGGCCTAACTTCGCTTCTCCGGCAGCTAAATTGGCGCTCCCGGCGGCGACAGCATCGAAGACGTCAAAACTCCGATCAGAGCCTACGGATGACTCCAGCATGTCTCAAAAGGGCTCCATGCCAAATTTCAAGTCAAACCGACAACGTTTGACCCTCCATCAATGCTCGAGCAGCAAAATCAAGCCTCCCGGCGGCGGGAACCACCGAAGCCTTCGCTCATCAAACCAAGTGCATGAGTGGCTTCAATATGCTTCCAAAAGGCTGCACGTCGAATTTCAGGTCATTCCGACAACGTTTGACCAGGTTTCGACGCTCCGAAAGAAAATCAAGCCTACCGGCGGCGGAGCTCCCCGGGACCAGGGTTTCCAAGACAGAGCCTGTGGATCATCTCAAAATGACTCCAATAGGTTCCCTGTCAAATTTCAGGTCAATCGGACATCGTTTGACCGCACATCAAACGTGTGGCATCTCCCTCGCGGCAAAATCAAGTCTACTGGCGACGGGACCCCAAACGGCTTCAAAACTCAAACAAAAGCCTATGGTTGGTCTTATTTATTGCGCAGGAGGCTCCACCTCAAATTTCAGGTCATTCCGACATCGTTTGACCAAGTTTCAGCTTCTGGCGGAAAATCAGCAGCTCTACGCGACAAAGTCTTCGGCTTTCCCGGAAAATTGGAAACTTTGCACTCTAAAAATGCAAGGATTCTCATCAGGTTTTCTACAGGGAAATCAAACCAATAAATGAGAAGAAATGTCAGGAAAAATACAGAAGAAAACGGCGACGAAAAAGACCGCAAAACGAACCAAAAGGGGAGAAAAACCCCCAGGGTCGCCGGCGACCCTGGCCCATGGTCGCCGGTGACCATGGAAGTCCGGGTCACCGGATTTTTTGCCGGTGACCCGTTTTTCCGTCTCTTTTCGCGTTTCGCGCACTTTGGCCCCTGTGGTTTCCTGAAAATGTGATTTTTAGTGCTTGAAATTGACTCATATCCGACGACATCTCAGATCCGCCGTCGAAAGCATAAAATCATCATTGATCGCTCCAAGATCGCCGACCGGTTGACCTAAAAAGTGCTCTTTCTGTCCGACCGATCGAGAAATCGACAAGACAGATGTCACCGGCCCGCTGCTGGCTATCAATGTCTGAAATTACACGGTCATCCGATGTCGATCAGCATGTAGATCCATCGGTGATCATCTCCAAAAGAATCCCAAAAGACGCGGTGCGGCCCGCGACTCTTCAACTGCTCGGCGACCATTTAATGCAGTTAATTGACTAGCTTTATTGCAGTCATTAATTCATTTCTTTGGACGGCCCAATCAGAAGCAAGCATCCAGGAGTTACAAATCAATTAAGTCATGGCATTCAAGCCATGAAACTCCTCCCATTATGGTAATTAAGGTGATTAAAAGCCCTTAATCTCCATCGGCCAATCAGATTCAAGGAAAAAGGATTATTTACAAAATCAAGAAATAAATCTTGTAACTCCTCCCATTAAAGCCATTAAAGCCCATAAAAGCTCTCCTAAATGGCTACCAAAAGCCTATAAATAGGAGAGCATTCCATTGAAATCCATCTCGAAAAGAATCCAGAGCTCGTATCCAGAAGAGAATCGAATCCAGACGGATCAAACACAGAAAATCCAGAGAAAGAAAAAGAGAGAAAAACTCTGCTGAAGTTCTGCACCGGCCACCACTACAAGGTGACAAAAGTCCCTTGGGGGGTACCTTCCCCCCAAGGTCCTTCGCCTTCTCCTCCTGCCTCCAATGGCTTAGATGTGGCTTTTCAGCCGTCTACTTAGCTTTTTATTGGACATAGGACCTTCTCTTGGTCTTTGTCCTCTAAAAATCTGAGGTTATAGCCAAGCCAAGCGAATCAAGAACATCCACTGTTCTCATCTGCATGGATGATGGCGAAGCCCATACATGGCTTGCGACCGTCAATCTGAACGAGTCCCCCACAATCTCCTGAGAAGTTAGATCCTCCTTTTCTTGCTTTTCATTGTAGTTTGTATTTTTCTAAAGAGACAAAAAAAAATCACAACTCTTGTCTTTCATTATTGATGAGAATTGTAAATCGGCTATAAACGCCAAAATCGGCTATAAATGCCAAACAAAATCGCCTTTCACGGCAAACCAAGAAAATATCTCTTTTCTTAAATATTTGTGCAATGGAAAACTTGAAAGAAGTTGATTTCCTTTTTACTTGCGAAGGTTGATCTCCGGATTACCACTTGCAATTCCAAGTAAAATAGAAAATCTGGCACACCCACACCAAGAAATGTTGATGCACGCTTCAGCCCCCCGGGTGCCAAAGGGCCGGACCCGACGGACTCCCACGTCCGCCGACCCCGGTAGCACCCTCGGCAGGAGCGCGTTCCATCAAGCTGGCACACCCGGTGGGACCCGTTCATTTGAGAACACAGTGCTCGGAAATGAAATATTTGCATATCATACTTTTTGCTCTATGCTTATACTTCTTTTCCGGATTCCTTGGCTACTTTCTAGCTGGTAGCCTATGTTGGATTTTGCATCCTAAAAAAAAATGAGATGGGATTTTTTGGAAATTTCTATTCCTTTGAGTTTGTTTCCAGTCTTTCTCTTTTCAAAAAAAAATCCAAAAAAAAAAATCAGTTTCCTTAGTTTGAATTCAAAATTGAGAAACTTTGATCCTATCCTATCGTTCTTTGGTGCTTGCAGAAATGTTGAGCCCGTTCGACTAAGGTTTTGGGCCATAGTTTCTCTTCGATGAGTTCATTAGAGATTTCAAAAAAAAATTTAATAAAAAAAATCAGTTTTCTTAGTTTGAATTCAAAATTGAGAAACTTTGATCCTTTCTCTTCTGGGCATGTGTGCTCGCGGAAATCGTTGAGCCCGTGTTCGGATCGGGGATTGGGCCATCGTTTCTCTTCGATGAGTCTGTCAGGGATCTAAAAAAAAAAAATTTAAATAAGTAAATAAAAAGACATAGACCACTAAGGTTAAACCAATTGCGTTCTTTGATCACGATTGATTCAAGAAAAGCCTTGTCCAGAGTGTGGAGACAGCTTGACTGTTCTAGGCAAGGGTCCTCCAAACGGGTTCATTAAGTAATCCTACCCTTACCTGGGGGCAATTCTATCAATTGAGATTTCATAAGACCGGGTTAGGAGGCCTATGTGTACTCTCTCGTCTTTAAAAAGCTTCAAAAAAATATAAAAATAAAAAAAATCTTCAAAAAAATAAAAATAAATAATCTTAAAAAAAATATTTAAAAAAATAAATAAATAAAAATAAAAATAAATAAAAAAAATCATTTAAAAAAAAAATCTTCAAAAATTCGTCACTTTTGATTTCAGATCTGAGAAATTTTGATTTCTTCTTTTCTGAGCACTGGTGCTCGCGGAAATCGCCGAGACCGTGTTCAGATTGGAATAACATTTGCTCTCCTTGATGGAACCAATCTTGACATTTCAAAAAAAAAAAAAAAAAAGACTCGTCACTTTTGGATTCAGATTCGAGAAATTGTGGTCTCTTTCCTTCTGAGTACTGGCGCTCGCGGAAATCGTTGAGCCCGTATTTGAGTCGGAATGCCACCTGCTCTCTTTGACGAATCCATTTCTGACCTTTCAAAATAGAGAATCCCATCTCATGGATGCGATTTCCAACATTTGTGCCTAGCAATACTGGTACGCCCTTTCAGGGTCTACTGTATTTGCGACCGGCACATTTGTAACTCCAACCATATATTTGTCTTACCTCGAGCAAGCCCTGCTTCTCGATAAGTCGAATTTAGGTTTACAATTGCTTCTAGCAGTCACTGGAACGCTCATTCTGGGCTCACCATACTTGCTACCAGAACAATTATACCCTCTATGGCCTTTTGCCTTCTTCATATTGCTTGGGTCATGTCCCTTGAGCGATTTGAAAAGACAAAATCATAGAATTCCCCATTTATGATCATCATATTCTTGTGATTACTAATGGATGTGGTCTTGTTTCAGAAATTTTGAAACTAACAATGGCAGCTTCACTAATCATCACCTTCGATGAGAACAAGCACCAACTCATGCTTCAACAGAAACAAAGCGCCCATCAATGGCAAGTTCTTGAAGCGGTACTACCCTTGAAGACTTACCCAACTGGGTAAGAGTAATGCCTGTATGGCCAAAACCTGTTCTCAGGTACTCGCTCGTCAAACCCACTCTCTTTAGAATTTTCATATCAAATGTCAAAATTTCTAGAGATTCAAAAACAATGCTTACTTTTACCGTTTCATTGTTCAAAAACAAAAAAAATCCAAGTTTAGGAGCCTCTCCCTGACTTGACCAAAACTTTCGATCCTTGAACCAAAATTCATGGTTTGAAACAAAAATCCGGATTCAGGGATTTCCACCCTAGTCCACCTTACCTTTTACCGCCAAATGGTTTTAGGTCAAAATTTACAACCCTCGTGTCTTTAAACAAAAAAAATGGTTTTTCAAAAACCGCGGGAAAGTGACACTTAGTCGATACTCGCAAAACTCAAAAAATCGGAAGGATGCGAACCCCATTCGATACTTCCAAAACCTCCAAAAATCGTGGAGACACAACATTTCAGTTGATATCCACAACCCAAATTTCAAAGGTTCGAGAAAACCTAAAATCGTGGAAACGCAATATTTCAGTTGATATCTACAACCCAAACCTCAAAGGTTCGAGAAAACCACAAATTTCAAAAAAATCGTGGGGAAACGACATCAAAGTCAGTACCCGCAAAACAAAAATTTTTGAAAAAAGCAAGGATACGACAGTCCATCGATACTTGCACCCAAAATTGCAGGGAAGCGACATTTCGTCGATACTTGCAAAATCCAAAACCCGTGGAGACGCAACATATCAGTTGATATCCACAACCCAAATTTCAAAAAAGGTTCGAAAAAAAAAACCTAAAACCGTGGAGACGCAACATATCAGTTGATATCCACAACCCAAAGGTTCGAGAAAACCGCAAATTTCAAAAATCAAGGGGAAAACGATATCAAGTCAGTACCCGCAAAATAAAATTTTTGAAAAGCAAGAATGCGACATTCCATCGATACCTGCACCCAAATCCGCGAGGAGGCGAAATTCCATCGATACTCCAACCGAATGAGCAAGGATGCGACATTCCATCGATACTTGCAAGACCATTCAGCAGGGAGGCGACTCTTAGTCGATACTTGCATTTTTGAAAACCAAAAACCTGGCTCTTTTGCCAAAACCGGCTATCAATGCCACCAAATCGGCTATAAATGCCACAAAAAAAAAAACCTGACTCTCATGTCAAAACCGGCTACAAATGCCACAAACCGGCTATCAATGCCACAAAAAATTGGCTTTCACGCCGACAAACCAAAACTTGGCTTTCAAAAAACCCGGCTATCAATGCCACCAAACCGGCTATAAATGCCACAAATTGGCTATCAATCCCACCAAACTGGCTGTAAATGCCACAAAAATCCGGCTTTCATGCCAAATTCGTTTCCCCTACCAAAACAATCATTTGACAAAAGATTTTCACAAAATGACAAAGCTTTTGATCAAATCCCATTTAGCAATTGCTTTCATCATAAAAAGATTTGAGTGAGCGTAGGGAAAACAAAAAAAAAGTAACTTTTGTAGAATGAGTACTTGCAAAGAGTACCAAAAATACATGTGGTACAAAAAAAAAAGTGTTCACAAGCAAATACACAAAAAAAGAGTACCAAAAAATATACATGTGGTACCAAAAAAAGAAAAAGAAGAATGGTTTCTGCTACAAAAAATCAGGAGCTCAGCCAAAAATGGTCTCCAGCCAAAGCTTCAGCTCCTCAAGCAAACTTTTGGCCTCAGCCGTCAGAGTTTCCAAGGCACGCTTCTTCAGGAACTTGCCATGAGATGCTGGCGAATGCCGTAACCCTTCTGTTACACCGGGAAGCTTTTCCCCAGCAGTTTGCCATTGTTCGTTTTCTAGAGTCCTCCTCTCGAGAACTTGACCAGCATCTGCAACCCTGCGAATCAGAGCACTCTCCCTGTCACGAGCCTCTGTTATAGCAGCCCACTTGGCAGCGACTTGCGCCTTCAAATGCTCAAGACGTTTCCTGGCCTCCTCAACTTCCCTATCAAGGACATTAAGGTCATGCCTCAATCCGATGATGGCTAGCTCTTCCAAGTTCTTCTCCCGAACTAGCTGCTTCTTGCTTTGTGTAGCCTCATTCAGGTCAGACTTAGCCTTATCAGCAGGGTTCAAGAACATCTCCTTGAAGAATTGGTCGTCAGGGAAATCCATGGTCTCAAACCACTTGTCACCCAGTGCAATGATCCTATCAACGATCGCCCTGGCACCTGTGACATCCAGACCAACCTCTTCGGTATCAGTGAGAATCTCCTGTACATGTGGGATCATGCCAAATCCGGCATCCAGGTGTCCAGAAAAGAGAGTCTCGATCCAAGAACTCAAAACCCGCGCCAGTACCTTCTTCGCAAATTGAAGAGACGAGCTGGATGAAGATTCACCCTTCTCTGTTGATCGGCTGCTCATGTCATGTCCCATTGGAAGAGTAACAAAAGAACTCTTTCCACTTGGAGCCACTGGAGAAGGAATCTCAGCACGAGGTATCTCCTCTATCGTGTCAGAACTGGTTGTAGGAGTCTCTACCTCCGGATCGACCTCTGGCATCCCTTGCTCTGGTTCTGAAGAAAGCGATGGACTCTCTTCTGTCACTTCAAAACCTGCAAATGAAACACAAAAAGGTATGAATATGATCCTGTTAAAAAAAATCATCAGGGTCATCACTAAAAAGTACCTTCTTCGACGACTGGCGGAACACTCTCTTCCTCCATGAACTCATCGGAAGCATCATCAACATTTGCGTCCATTGATTGTTCAAAGTCATCGGAATCCTGTGGCAAGTCAGCTGACAAGAAAAATGTTAGCAAATCAAGTCGCAGGCAAAAAAAAAAAAAAAAAGAGAAAGCGAAAGAAGTTATACCAATTGGAGATTCTGGAATCATTCCAGAGTCCCTCGGTTCTTCTTCAGATGCCATAACCGGCTCCATCACCGCCTCATCGGTCGGAACCTCAGGCATCGCCAAGTCTTCATCCTCTGCTAAAAAAAAAAAAAAGCAGCAGCAGGGTGAGAAAACAAATCAGAACATGGAAAGCCCCATGAAAGAAGCAGAAAAATAAAAAGGAAGAATCATACCTTCACCGATGGTCTCTTCTTCCCGAATCCTCTTCCCCAGAGGTTCGTCAGCTTCCCCTGGCACCTCCTCATTGACAGTGAGAGGGACTTCCACATCAAGAGAGTCTTCGTCCCGCCCCGTGTGACGCTGACTCCTCTTCCTCTTACTTCTGTGGGCTCGCTTCCTAGAAGATCCTGCCCCACTGTCAGAGTCAGGTCTCCCACTTGGCTCCTCACTGGATGGTCTGCTCTTGCCAGTAGACTCCACGGAAGCTCGCCTCTGTGCCGCTTGCATCCAAGCATCGAGCTCAGCTTCCTCCTGTTCTAGCTGCTCCAAAGCCTCATCAGGTACTTCCCGAACAGCTTCAGAACCAATGACGCCCTGGTCACCGAGAAAGCCTATCTTGTGCTTCTCTCCAGAAAGGAAGGCCCAAACTTCCTCTCGCCGGACGCCATCCGACTTTCCAGTACCTTTCCCCGAAGACAGCTTTACATCAAGCTCCTTCTTGGAAAGCCCCCGATATGCCAAAAAGCTCTCCGCGAACCACTTCGTGAAGCCGGCAGTTCGGAAAATCGATAGCTCAGGATAAGAAATCGTTGCAGTAGTGTCTTCAGCACTATAAAAAGCCCATGCATTTCTGCCATCCTGCAAACCTCCAAAACGCTTCACCATACTCGAAGGCGCTCCAACAACGCCTTGAGAGAAGCCCAACTGAAGTGCAAAGCGAGAAGGTACATACGGCTGGATGTCGACGAAAAGATGTCTATGGTACACCATCGTGCCGACTCGTATGCTGAAAAGCCACTCCTTCTCTGCATTGGTCAAAGAGTAATGCCTTCCCGACCCTGCTCTGGTAGAGTCTCGGGAGGCACCAAAATCAAAAGCCTTCTTCCGCAACTCCGGAGAAAGCTTAACTGAAGACTGCCCCATCTTGACGTCCCTGAACCGTCGGATCCTCATGCGGGCAAACAAAAGTGATTCGGATACGGCTTTTCCCTTAGCCAATCGAATCATCAGAGGATCATCATCCTGTGCAGCACCCAGCTGGTGGAAGCCAGGACAGTGGTATACAAACCACGAATAAAAGATATGGGCTGAAAATACCCTATTCATAGGGAGCCCAAGCCGAACCAAAAAAGCAGCAGCCTGCAGTTCGGTACACAAGTAGGAGTAAAGAGCAGGCACCAAAGCAAGCCGCTCTCCAAACGCCATCTGACAAGCAGGAAAAATACAATGCGGCCTGATGTGTGTTCCATCTCCTCCAGCAAAAATAGCCTCACCTAGCCAATAAGTGAGGTAAACTGCAATTTCTCTCCGCAGTGCAATGTCAGAACAAATTACATCTGTACTTGCGAAGAAGTCTTTCAACTCTTCTTGCATGGCGGAAGCCTTCTTTCGGTCCTCCATGGTCATGCTATCAGAAGACTCTTTGCTGTCAAAGAAGTTGAAGAATGAAGAGCCATAACTCTTCCAACTGCTGGATCTTATTTTCGAGCCCTCCTTCTCCTTCAAAAAATCATAGAAGGCGACGAGCTGAAAGTATAGGAGCCTGAACTCCTCTGACTGCTCCTCAAGGACACTGTCAATCGGCATGAACTCCTCGTAGAGTTTGCCAAGGATGGGCAATCCAGTAATGGCGCTCAACTCCTTCAAGGAAAAACCAATCTCACCATTCGTTACAACGAAGGTATTGGTTTGTGGGAGAAATGATTCCAACATGGCCATGAAGGCCTCGTCGGAAAAAGCCACGGTATCTCTGAAGGCACGGACTGCATCAAATATCCCGGTTTCCTTCAAAATGGTGCCACCAATCAGCAGGACGCGATCAGTCCACGACTTCCAATCGGAGTCAACACTGAAACGGCCACGAAGTCGAAAAGGCTTCACCCAATTGCTGCCGTCACCGCTAAAAACGCCAAGGCCCACCGGTCCCAAATCGACCGACGGATAATCAGAGCCCTGATAGCCGCTGGCTGGCATCAACATGTCCATTTGGGCAGGCGACTTCTCCGCATATCCGGAGGGACCGCTAACAAAAACCCCGGTCTTGATCACGTTGGTCCTTTTCACCCAGCTTGGAGGATCTTCCCTCTTAGAGCACGTGGGAAAAAGGCTCATGATCGAGATAGTACGATCAAACGTTGACCGGGTAACCACAGTTCTCTTCTCACCATCAGCTGTGTAAGAAAACTGAAAACACCTCCTCTGGTATGTCACGTCATCAGGGACTGCATCTCCAAAGAAGAAGGTAGGCTTGAGCAAAAACCCTCAGATCGTCCATAACCCAAGGACGGTTGCTTACCATGATCTTATAATATTCCTCACTCTTGAGAGCGATCAGTTGTTGCCTCATCTCATCTCTGTTGAGAGAGTCGCACTCTTCCAAGTTTCTCTCAACATACTGGACCTTCTCCCAGGCCTGCTGAACGGCCACATTAGAAGATCTGGCGGATCGACAAGGTACGCTTGTAGCAGGCTCTTTACCCTTGTTCGTTCTGGAGGAACCACCTGCAAAGGTTGGAAAAGAAAAAAAAGATCATCATCAAAATGACAGGATTTCGCTAAAAGAAAATCTGGCGAAATTTTGGCATGGTTCCGGGGCAATTCCGAAGAAAAGGGAAATACCCCGAAAGAAATAGAAAGTTTGAAGATGGGCTCAACATTGCTGCGAGCTCCGAAATTCCAAACTTTTGAAACCTCAAAATCTATGCAAAATCAAGAAGGGCTCAACATCGCTGCAAGCTCCAAATTCCCAAATTTGCAAAGATTTTCAGGTATGCTATCATGCTCTCAAATTCAATCTACAAAAAGTACATGCATGAACATCTAGATTTGCATAAAAACGCATTATCATAATGAGCGAAAAAAAAAAAAAAAAGAAACTTTCTCAAAAAAAAAAAGGGGAAAAGAAAAAAAAAAGAGAAGAAAGAAAACGTGCAAAAAGAAAAAGAGAAAGAAAGAAGCACGAAAAAAAAAAAGAAAAAAAAAGAAAAAAAAAAGAAGAATAGAAAGAAAAGAAAAAGAAAAGAAAAAAAAAACAGAGAGAGAAGCTTTCTTTTTTTTTACTATCCTATTCTCTACATGGAGTTTTCTTGAAAGAAAAAGAGAGAAAACTTACTTGAAGCCATTGATGGAGAAGAAGAAGGAAAAAGCTTGAAGATCCTTGAAGAAGAAGAACTCTTGGTCTTGGAGCTCTCTTGAGATTGTTGCAAAAGAAAGCAATAAGGGCAAGAGATCTAGCCTCCTCCTTGCTTTTATAGAAGAGAGCAAATCAAAGAAGGAAACAAAAAAAAAAAAAAGAAAGGTAAGTGCTACTAATTAGTAACCTTACCAAAAGAGAAGGAATTAGAAAGATTCTTTCCCAAAAAGAAAGATGTCTTTGAGAGATTTTCTCCCAAAATCAATCAATGAGAGATTCTCTCCAACAAAATAGGAGATTGGAGATTCTTTCCCAAAAAGAAAGATACCTTGAGATATTCTCTCCCAAATTAAGGGAATATGAGAGATTCTCTCCCATAAAGATATTTTTAGATATTCTCTATCCAAATGAGATATCTTTAGATATTCTTTACAAAAATGGCCCCACATGAGATCTAAGCCATCCTAAAAAGCTTAAGGTCCCATGGGTTAGCCCATATGAGCCAGGTTTGACCACCTAGGCACTAAAAAAAAAATGGGCTTTTAGTCAGGAAAAAAATCCCTCTTACCACGAGCATACAAAAATGGTTCCATGCCTCTTTTGAGTTGATTGAACCATACAAAAAAATTCCAAGCCCCATGAGCTTCCAAAGAATCAAACCATCCAGCCTCATATACCAAATTGAGCCAAAATCTTGAAATTGACATTCCACAAAAATCCAAACCACTCCAATGGACCCACACAGTCCCAAAGAGTGACCAAAAACCAAATCCTGGTCCCCTAACTTGCCACATACAGCTTGTTAGGTCACAAGACCAAAGCCAAAAAACCAAATCCTGATCCTCTAACTTGCCACATACAGCCTGTTAGGTCTACAAGATCAAAACCAAACCGATCCCCTAACCTGCCATATATAGCTGGTTAGGTCACAAGATCAAAAACAGAAACCCAAATCCACATCCCTGATGTCATCTTCAAAACTTTGCCTCGAGATGGTACTTGATTCCTTTCAATACCATAAAATTCCCCTAGAAGCTCAAAGGCTACTCTACCAAAGGAAAGATTGCTCAAAGACTCTTGGTCAAGACACAAGCTCTCCTTCAAAAAAAAAAAAAAAAAATTCTCTTCGAGGCACATCGACTACAAAAGTCAAGCAACTCGTCGCTGTACCTCGAGGGGGCATTTGTTGACAACAAAAATGTCACTTTGCCTCTTCAACATCAAGAAAGCTGCATGAAGTCGCAACCTGCCATAAATAGGCAATGTAACTTCTCCAAAAAATCAAATCTTGTCAGAATCAAACAAAAACTGCAAGATCCTTCAAGACAGCCAAGGGAGGAGTACACAAGGAGTTTCGGGCCATTTCAGAATCATTTGGCCTAACTTCGCTTCTCCGGCAGCTAAATTGGCGCTCCCGGCGGCGACATCATCGAAGACGTCAAAACTTCGATCAGAGCCTACGGATGAGTCCAGCATGTCTCAAAAGGGCTCCATGCCAAATTTCAAGTCAAACCGACAACGTTTGACCCTCCATCAATGCTCGAGCAGCAAAATCAAGCCTCCTGGCGGCGGGAACCACCGAAGCCTTCGCTCATCAAACCAAGTGCATGAGTGGCTTCAACATGCTTCCAAAAGGCTGCACGTCGAATTTCAGGTCATTCCGACAACGTTTGACCAGGTTTCTACGCTCCGAAAGAAAATCAAGCATACCGATGGCAGAGCTCCCCGGGACCAGGGTTTCCAAGACAGAGCCTGTGGATCATCTTAAAATGACTCCAATAGGTTCCCTGTCAAATTTCAGGTCAATCGGACATCGTTTGACCGCACATCAAACGCGCAGCATCTCCCTCGCGGCAAAATCAAGTCTACTGGCGACGGGACCCCCAAACGGCTTCAAAACTCAAACAAAAGCCTATGGTTGGTCTTATTTATTGCTCAGGAGGCTCCACCTCAAATTTCAGGTCATTCCGACATCGTTTGACCAAGTTTCAGCTTCTGGCGGAAAATCAGCAGCTCTACGCGACAAAGTCTTCGGCTTTCCCGGAAAATTGGAAACTTTGCATTCTAAAAATGCAAGGATTCTCATCAGGTTTTCTACAGGGAAATCAAACCAATAAATGAGAAGAAATGTCAGGAAAAATACAGAAGAAAACGGCGACGAAAAAGACCGCGAAACGGACCAAAAAAGGGGAGAAAAACCCCCAGGGTCGCAGCCTGCGACCCTGGCCCAGGGTCGCCGGCGACCATGGAAGTCCGAGTCACCGGATTTTTCGCAGGTGACCCGTTTTTCCGTCTCTTTTTGCGTTTCGCGTACTTTGGCCCCTGCGGTTTCCTGAAAATGTGATTTTTAGTGCTTGAAATTGACTCATATCCGACGACATCTCAGATCCGCCGTCGAAAGCATAAAATCATCATTGATCGCTCCAAGATCGCCGACCGGTTGACCTAAAAAGTGCTCTTTCTGTCCGACCGATCGAGAAATCGACAAGACAGATGTCACCGGCCCGCTGCTGGCTATCAATGTCTGAAATTACACGGTCATCCGATGTCGATCAGCATGTAGATCCATCGGTGATCATCTCCAAAAGAATCCCAAAAGACGCAGTGCGGCCCGCGACTCTTCAACTGCTCGGCGACCATTTAATGCAGTTAATTGACTAGCTTTATTGCAGTCATTAATTCATTTCTTTGGACGGCCCAATCAGAAGCAAGCATCCAGGAGTTACAAATCAATTAAGTCATGGCATTCAAGCCATGAAACTCCTCCCATTATGGTAATTAAGGTGATTAAAAGCCATTAATCTCCATCGGCCAATCAGATTCAAGGAAAAAGGAGTTACAAAATTAAGAAATAAATCTTGTAACTCCTCCCATTAAAGCCATTAAATCCCATAAAAGCTCTCCTAAATGGCTACCAAAAGCCTATAAATAGGAGAGCATTCCATTGAAATCCATCTCGAAAAGAATCCAGAGCTCGTATCTAGAAGAGAATCGAATCCAGATGGATCAAACACAGAAAATCCAGAGAAAGAAAAAGAGAGAAAAACTCTGCTGAAGTTCTACACCGGCCACCACTACAAGGTGACAAAAGTCCCTTAGGGGGTACCTTCCCCCCAAGGTCCTTCGCCTTCTCCTCCTGCCTCCAATGGCTTAGACGTGGCTTTTCAGCCCGTCTACTTAGCTTTTTATTGGACATAGGAACTTCTCTTGGTCTTTGTCCTCTAAAAATCTGAGGTTATAGCCAAGCCAAGCGAATCAAGAACATCCACTGTTCTCATCTGCATGGATGATGGCGAAGCCCACACATGGCTTGCGACCGTCAATCTGAACGAGTCCCCCACAATCTCCTGAGAAGTTAGATCCTCCTTTTCTTGCTTTTCATTGTAGTTTGTATTTTTCTAAAGAGACAAAAAAAAAATCACAACTCTTGTCTTTCATTATTGATGAGAATTGTAAATCGGCTATAAACGCCAAAATCAGCTATAAATGCCAAACAAAATCGTCTTTCAACGCAAACCAAGAAAATGTCTCTTTTCTTAAATATTTGTGCAATGGAAAACTTGAAAGAAGTTGATTTCCTTTTTACTTGCGAAGGTTGATCTCCGGATTACCACTTGCAATTCCAAGTAAAATAGAAAATCTGGCACACCCACACAAAGAAATGTTGATGCACGCTTCAGCCCCCCGGGCGCGAAAGGGCCGGACTCGACGGACTCCCACGTCCGCCGACCCCGGTAGCACCCTCGGCAGGAGCGCGTTCCATCACATACCTAAAAATCTTTTACTAGTATTGGGATTCTGAGCTCGCAACGATGTTGAGCTCTTTCTCGGTCTTGCTGGATTTTGAGGAAGTTTGCAATTTTTGGATTTTGAAGCTCGCAGCAATGTTGAGCTCTTTTCCAGATTTTGCGGAAATTTGATGAGATTGGCTCGTTCTCGCAGCGATGTTGAGTTCGAACCTTCTTTGAGAATTCTCCACTGACTATGAGCTCACAGCGATGTTGAGCTCATCTTCAGGCTTCCTGTCTTTTTCGAAGTATTTTCCTTTTCTTTGGAATTGCCCCGGAACCATGTCAAAATTTTGTTAGGATTCTTGTAGCAGAATTCTGTCATTTTGATGTTGATTGATCTTTTCTCTTCCATCTTTTGCAGGTAGTTCTTCTAGAACGAACAAAAGTAAAGGTCCTGTTACTGACGCACCTCGTCGGTCTGCTAGATCTTCCAATGCGGTTGTTCAGCAGGCTTAGGAGAAGGTCCAGTTCGTGGAGAAGAACTTGGAAGAATGTGATTCCCTCAATCGTAATGAGATGAGACAGCGATTGATCGCTCGCAAAGATGAGGAGTTCTATAAGATCATGGTAAGCAGCCGTCATTGGGTTACAGACGATCAGAGCGTTGTACGCAAGCCTACCTTCTTCTTTGGTGATGCAGTTCCCGACGACTTGACATACCAAAGGAGATGTTTTCAGTTCTCTTACGCAGCAGATGGTGAGGAGAGAACTATTTCTACCCTGTCGACTTTTGATCGGACCATCTCGATCCTGAGCCTTTCTCCCACGTGCCCTAAGAGGGAAGATCCTCCGAGCTGGGTGAAGAGGACCAGTGTGATCAAGGCCGGGGTTTTTGTTGGTGGACCTTCCGGTTTTACAGAGAAGCCACCTGTCCGTATGGACATGTTAATGCCAGCCAGTGGCTACCAAGGTTCTGATCATCCATCGGTCGATTTGAGACCGGTGAGCCTTGGTGTTTTTCGAGGTGACAACAGCAATTGGGTGAAGCTTTTTCGACTTCGTGGCCATTTCAGTGCTGTCTCGAGCTGGGAGTCATGGACTGATCATACCCTGAGGATTGGCGAGGCCGTTCTTCGGGAGGCCGAGATTTTTGATGTGGTTCGCGCTTTTCGGCAAACTGTTGTTTTCTCCGATGAGGCTTTCATGGCCATGCTGGAGTCATTCCTTCCACAACCAACACCTTCATTGTGACGAATGGTGAAATTGGTTTTTCTTTGAAGGAGCTGAGCGCCATCACTGGATTGCCTATCCTCGGCAAACTCTATGAGGAGTTTATGCCTATTGACAGCGTCCTTGAGGAGCAGTATGAGGAGTTTAGGCTTGTGTACTTTCAGCTCGTTGCCTTCTATGATTTTTTGAAGGAGAAGGAGGGCTCGAAAGTTAGATGCAGCAGTTGGAGAAGTTGCAGCTCCAACTTTTTTGACAGCGGGGATTCTTCTGATGGCATGGCCCAAGATGCTAGGGCTAAAGCATCAAGTTTGAAGAAGATCACCGCCGTGCGAGAAGATTTAAAGAAGTTCTTCGCAAGCACGGATGCCATTTGTCCTGACATTGCGTTGCGGAGAGATCTCGCTGTTTACCTCACTGATTGGCTGAGTGAGACTGTTTTTGCTGGAGGAGATGGGACGCACATCAGGCCGCACTATATTTTTCCGGCTTGTCAGATGGCGTTTGGAGAGCAACTGGCTTTGGTGCCTGCTCTTTACTCCTATTTGTGTACCGAACTTCAGGCTGCTGCTTTCCTGGTTCGGCTTGGGCTTCCCATGAACAGGGTATTTTCTGCCCACATCTTCTATTCGTGGTATGTATACCACTGTCCTAGCTTCCATCGTTTGGAAGTTGCACAGGACGAAGATCCTTTTATGATTCGTTTGGCTAGAGGGACAGCCGTTCCCGAATCACTTTTGTCTGCCCGTTTGAGGATCCGACGATTTAGGGACGTCAAGATTGGGCAGTCTTTGGTGAAGCTTTCTCCGGGTTTGCGGAAGAAGGCTTTTGACTTTGGTGTCTCCCGTGATTCGACCAGGGCAGGGTCGGGAAGACACTATGCTTTGACAGACGCGGAGAAGAGATGGCTCTTCAATATACGGGTTGGTACGATGGTGTACCGCAGACATCTTTTCGTCGATATCCAACCGTATGTCCCTTCACTTTTTGCATTGCAGCTTAGCTTCTCTCAAGGCGTTGTTGGAGCGCCTTCGAGCATGGTGAAGCGTTTTAGAGGTCTGCAGGATGGGAGAAATGCATGGGCTTTTTACAGCGCTGAGGACACTACCGCCATGATTTCCTATCCTGATCTGCCCACTTTCCGGACTGCTGGCTTCACGAAGTGGTTCGTAGAGAGCTTCTCAGTGTACCGGGGGCTTTCCAAGAAAGAGCTCAATGTCAAGCAGTCTCCTAGGAAGGGTCTTGGCAGATCAGATGGTGTCCGTCGGGAGGAAGTTTTGGCCTTCCTTTCTGGAGAGAAGCATAAGATATGCTTTCTCAATGAGCAGGACATCATCAGATCAGGAGCTGCACAAGGAATTCCTGGTGAGGTATTGAGACAGCTGGAGGAGGAGGAGGCTGAGATCGATGCTATGATGCAGGCAGAGCATACGAAGGTTTCCATGGAGTCTACTGAGAAGAGTAGACCATCCAGTGAGGACTCTAATGAGAGGCCTGATGTTGATAGTGGGGCAGGATCGTCAAGCAGATTGACCCGCCGAAGCAAGAGGAAGAGAGGACAACGTCGTAACATGAAACGGCACGATAGTCCTTCTGATATTGAAGTTCCTCTCACCATTGTTGAGGAGGTGTTTGAGGATGCTGACGAGCCTCCGGAGAAGAGGAGTAAAGAAGAGGAGACAGATGGTATGATCCCATTTCTTTCTTTGGTTTCTTCTTTTCACTTGTAAGAGATTTTTTGTTTTGATCCGTTGCTTCTTGTTTTTTTTTTTAACAGAGGATGATGACCTGGTGATGCCCGAGGTTCCGGCCGATGAGGCAATAACGGATCCAGTCGTGGCATCTGAGGAAGAGCCCAGGGACTCTGGAGTGGTTCCAGAACCTTCACCTGGTATGATTGTTTTGGCTTCTTTTTTTTCTTCTTTTTTTTTGTGCTGTCATTTGCAAACATGTAGTTGACTTGCCAGAGGATTCTGACGATTTCGAGCCATCCATGGACGCAACTTTTTACGATGCTTCGGATGAGCTCTGAGAGGCAGAGAGTACTCCGTCGGTTGTCGAAGCAGGTATTTTTGCAATAATAATCTTGATATATTTTTGATAAGGACAAGATTATATTCATACCTTTTTGTCTTTTCCTTGACAGATTGTGAAGCAGCAGGAGAGTTTCCTCTGTCTTCCTCAGAGCCAGAACAGGGGCTACCAGCGACTGATGCATAAGTAGGGGCTTCTACTTCCTTTAATGAGTCAGCTTCTTCAATTGGAAAGAGTTTATTGATTACTCTTCCAATGGAACATGACATGGGCAGTCGGGCACCAGAGCACGGTGAATACTCATCTGCACCGCACCTTCAGTATGCAAGGAAGGTGTTGAAGACTATCTTGAGCTCATGGGTTGAGACTCTTTCTTCAGGTCACTTGGAAGCTGGTTTTGGCATGATCAAGCATGTGCAGGACATCCTTGCTGATAGCAAAGAAGTCGGTCTGGACATCGCAAGCGCCAAAGATTTTGTTGAGGAGGTCATCGCCTTAGGGAACAAATGGACTGAGACCAAGAGTTTCCTAGATGGTAACTTCTTTGATGAGATGTTCATAAAGCCATCCAGCAAAGTCAAAGCTGAACTGACTGAGGTCACGAAGACTCGGAGGCAGATCGTTCGGGAGAAGAACGTTACCGAGTTATCCATTATGGGGCTGAAGCAAGACTTAGACCGCCTTGATAAGGAGGTTGTCGAGGCTAGGCAGCGTCTTGAGCTTTTGGAGGAAGAAACCGCTGCCAAATGGACCGCCATTGTGGAGGCTCGTGACAAAGAAGGGACCCTCATTCGCCAGTTTGAGGAAGCTGAAGGTAATGTCCGGAGGAAGACTCAGGAGCATAAGCAATGGCAAGTCCTCTGGGAAGAACTTCCTCATGTTGCAGATGGGTCGCAGCATTCGGCCGCATTTTATGGGAACATTTTGAAGAAGCGTGGCCTAAAAACTTTGGAAGTTAAGGCCAAGGGTCTGCTTGAAGAGTTGAACCTTTGGTTGAAGACCATGCTAGATTGAGCTCCTGAGTTATAATAAACTCTTTTTTCTTCTTCTTTTTTTTGGTACCTCTATGTATAAACAATTTTGGTACTACATTTTTGTATCCCCTTCTTTTCACTTAAACCAATTTTTTTTTTGGTAAAAGCTGATGGGAATGTTTGTTTGAGAATTTGATCAAAAGGTTTGTCATTTTGTGAAAATCTTTTGTCAAAGAGTTGTTTTGGGCATGAAAGCCAATTTTGTGGCAAAAAGCCTGGTTTTTGATGGCTTGAAAAGCGAAATTTTGGTGGCATGGAAGCCAAATTTTGTGGCGTAAGAGCCAAAATTTGTTTTGCGGCATGGGAGTCAAAAATTTTGAGATGGCATTAGAGCCAAAGGTTTTTTTTTTTTTTTTTAGCATGAGAGCCAAGGTTTTTGGATGGCGTGAAAGTCGATTTTTGGAATGGCATAGGAGCCGAATTTTAAGATAGCATGAAAGCCGAAGTTTTTTTTTTTTTGTTTTGTTTTGGCATAGGAGCCAGATTTTTTAAAACCAAGTTTTGTTTTGTTGGCATGAAAGCCGATTTTGGAGTTTATAGCCGAATTTTTTTTTTGTTTTGTCATTTATAGCCGAATTTGGTGTTTATAGCTGGATTTTTGCGTTTGTAGTCGCTTTTTGGCGTTTATAGCCGAATTTTGCTTTCTTTGTTGTTTGTTTTGTTTTGGCATGGAAGCCGGATTTTTGGAAACCAAGTTTTTGTTTTGTTAGCATGAAAGCCGATTTTGGCGTTTATAGCCGATTTTTGGCGTTTTATAGCCGAATTTTTTTTTTGGCATTTATAGCCGAATTTGGCGTTTATAGCCCGATTTTGGCGTTTATAGCCGATTTTTGGCGTTTATAACCGGATTTGGTTTTCAAAATACAGCTATCGACTAAATGCCGCCTCCCCGCTGAATGGCCTTGCAAGTATCGATGGAATGCCGCTTCCTTGCTCATTCGGTTTACAAGTATTGATGGAATGTCACTTCCTCGCGGGCTGTGTTTACGAGTATCGATGGAATGTCATTTCCTCGCGGATTGTGGTGCAAATATCGACTAAGCATCGCTTCCCTGCTTTTCCCAAAACTTTTGATTTTGCGGGTACTGACTTGATGTCGTTTCCCCGTGATTTTTGAAATTTGAGGTTTTCTTGAACCATTTGAAATTTGGGTTGTGGATATCAATTGGAATATTGCGTCTCCACGATTTTGAAACTCAAGGTTTTGCAAGTATCGAATGGGGTTCGCTTCCTTGTGATTTTTTGGGTTTTTGGAAGTATCGAATGGGGTTCGCATCCTTCCGGTTTTTGGGTTTTGGAAGTATCGAATGGGGTTCGCATCCTTCTGGTTTTTTTTTTTTTTTTTTTTGCGAGTATCGACTAAATGTCGCTTCCCTGAGGTTTCTAAAAAACCATTTTTTGTTTAAAGACACAAGGGTCATAAATTTTGACTTAAAACCATTTTGGTTGTAAAAGCCGAGGCGGACTAGGGTGAAAAGTCCTGAGTCCTGGTTTTTGTTTCAAACCAAGAATTTTGCGTTCAAGGATCGAAAATTTTGGTCAAGTCTGGGAAGAGGCTCCTAAACTTGGATTTTTGGATTTTGATTTTTTTTTTTTTGAACAAATGAAACGATGAAAGTAAGCATTGTTTTGAAAGAGTTTTTTTTTTTTAGAAACTTCAATATAAAGATGAAAATTTCAAAAGGGGTGGGTTTGACGAGTAAGTACCTGGAAATAGGCTTTGGCCATGTAGATATCGCTCTGACCCGTTTGAGGAAGTCTTCAAGGGTAGTACCGCTTCAAGAACTTGCCGTTGATGGGTAGCATACATTTGTCTCCTTCCATGTTTAGAAGAGCGTATGCGCTGTTGGAGAAGACTTTATCGATGACGAAGGATCCTCCCATTTTGGTTCAAATTTGCCTTTGGATTTGTGGGCAAAGACTATGGGTCTTTTTACTATAAGAACCAAGTCACCCTTTTTGTAGGCGCGTTGCCTGACCTTCTTGTCGAAAGATCCTGCCATACGTGCTTGGTACAACTCAATGCTTTGTAGAGCTTCGAGTCGTCTTTCATCGAGATTATCCAGCTCTTGGAGTCTCAATTTGACATTGCTTTCTTGCGTCATGTCATTTTGTAAAGAAACCCTTAAGGAAGGAATTTGTACTTCCAAAGGGACAACAGCTTCGCATCCATAGACCAAAGAGCATGGTGTGCTATGGGTTGGTCCTCGAACGGTGGTTCGATAGGCCCACAAGGCTTCTGGTAGTTTGTCGCCCCAGTCTCTTTTGTGACTAGAGACCATTTTCTTGAGAATTTTGCGGAGTGTCTTGTTGAAGGCTTCTGCTAGTCCGTTCGCTGCTGGATTATATGGAGTCGAAGGACAACTTTGGATTTTGTACTTGTCGCAGAACCTGTAGAATCTGTGATCCTGGAATTGTGGTCCGCTATCATTGACGAATCTTTTAGGTATGCCGAAGCGACAAATAATGTTGGTGCGCAAGAACTGAAGGACTGATGAAGTCTTCACTTCGCTGAGCGCAAATGCTTCTGACCACTTGGAGAAATAATCCGTAGCGGCAAAGATGAAGCGATGACCTTTGCTTGATGGGGGAGAGATAGGACCTATGATGTCCATACCCCAGGCTTCAAAAGGCCATGAGATTGTTGTTGGATGTAACCATTCTGGAGGCATGTGAACATAATCTCCATGAATCTGGCATTTTTGGCAGCGCTTTGCAAATTGTATTGCATCAGCTACCATGGTAGGCCAATAGTAACCTAGCCATTTTATCTGGTTGTAGAGCTTAGGACCAGCCTAATGGGCTCCACAAAGACCAGCATGTACTTCTTTAAGAGTTTCCTCAGCCTCTTGTTGTGACAAGCAGCGTAGAAGTACTCCATTGAAGGATTTTCTGTAAAGCGCTTTTGAAGGTATATCCAAATGAAAGTTCGGGGCTCATCTTTGGATGCTTACCCGATCTTTTGGATCTTCAAGTAAGACTCCGAACATGATGTAATCAATGAACGGATCTCTCCAATCGCCGATCGGAGGTTTGAGGATCAAAATCCGACTTCCAACCACTTGGTGGCATTCAGCAACTGCTTGGTGTGTGTTAAGAGGAGGGAGAATCCTTCTTTGACACACTGTGATTTGCATGTTTTCCCCTTCTTGGATTGCCATGGATGCGGCGAGTCCGGCCAGGGCATCTACACGGATGTTTTCACCTCTGAGGATGTGGGTGATATGACAAATGTTGAATTTTTGTCGAAGCGAATGTGCCTTGTTGTAGTAAGGTAGCAAATCAGGCTTCCTGACTTCATATTTCTAATTCATCTGGTTGACGATCAGTTGAGAGTCTCCAAAAGCTTCCAGCATGGTGATGCCGGATTCGAGGGCGAGTTCCAATCCTACAATCAGGGCTTGGTACTCAGTTGCATTATTTGAACATGGTTCCAGTAGCGAGAAGGCGTGTAGAATCATGTATTTGTCGGAGCTGACAAAGACGATGCCAATTCCCGATATTTGCTTTCCTTTTTCATTTGTCCTGGTTGCGCCGTCAAAGTACATGTCCCAGGAAGCATTTGATAAGGAAGTTTCCACATTATAGACAAATTCGTCTGGGAGATCATCCCTGAGTGGAGAATCTTTAGGCAATGGATGCTCTACGAGGAAGTTTGCTAGAGCTTGGCCTTTGATTGCTTTTTGTGGTACATACCTAATATCAAACTGTGATAGAAGAATGGACCATTTTGCCAGTCGGGCATTGAGAGAACCTACTTTTGTGACAAGGACCTTTAAGAGATTGATCATCGAAATCAGGTAGACAGTATTGGACAGCAGATAGTGACGTAGCTTTGGTACGGCAAACATCACTGCATGACATTCTTTTTCGACTAGGGATTAGCGATGCTCCGCACCTACCAACATGCGGCTAAGGTAATATAGAGCAGCTTCTTTTCCGTTGTCGTTTTCTTGTGCGAGCAAAGCACCCAAAGAGTAGTCGAGAGCTCTTGTGTACAAGATGAATGGTTTTCTAGTTGTGGGGGCAGCCAGCACTAGAGGTTTTGTGAGGTATGCTTTGATGTCTTGAAATGCATTTTCACATTCAGCATCCCAGACAAAGTCTACGCCTTTCTTCATTAAGCGAGAAAATGGACGGCACTTCCCTGACAGATTGGAGATGAACCGTCAGATGTATGCCAACCTTCCTTGAAGCCCTTTTAATTCTCTTAGGGTTCTTGGAGATGGCATTTCCAGGATAGCCTTGACTTTAGTGGGGTCAAGTTCTATTCCAACTTTCCGTACTATGAATCCGAGAAACTTTCCTGATAATACACCGAAAAAGCATTTTAGTGGATTCATCCGCAATTTGTGTTTGCGAAGTCGGAGGAAGACTTCTCGAAGATCGTCGAGATGGTCTTCTTTTCTTCTACTTTTGATGGCGAGGTCATCAACATAGCATTTGACCGTCTTGTGCTGGATATCTTGGAATATTTTCATCAAAGCCCTCTGATATGTTGCACCTGCATTTTTCAGACCAAATGGCATGACAGTGTAGCAATACACGCCGAATGGTGTGCGAAATGACGTATGCTTTTCGTCTTCAGGATGCATCTTTATCTGGTTGTAGCCAGAAAATCCATCCATGAATGTCATTCGCTCGAACCCATAGGTGTTGTCAATAGTCATCTCTGGTATGGGGAGCAGGAATTCATCTTTAGGACATGCATTATTCAGGTCTCTGTAGTCAATACAGACCCTTACCTGCCCATTTTTCTTTGTCACGAGGACGATGTTGGCCAACCATTCAGGATGTTGTTCCTCGCGGATGAAGCCAACGTTTTTGAGTTTCTAAACTTCTTGTTCAATTTTTTCCATCACGTCGGGACGGAATCTTCTTTGGCCTTGTTTGACAGGCTTGATTTCTTTTTACAAGTTGAGCTTGTGGACTGCTACTTTGGGATCTAAGCCAGGCATTTCAACATAAGACCATGCAAAGCAATCAACAAACTCACGAAGAAAAGAGATATACTCGGGTAACTCATCCTCATTTATATTCTGGCTTATGAATACAGGACGTGGGTTATCAGGTGTTCCCAAGTTTATCTTTTGAACAGGGTCTTCTGTCGGAAGGTTTGAAGGTGGTTCCTCCACAATATTTTCAGAGGCTTCCAACTCAACAAGACCTTCTGGAGTGCCAAAGGCATTTTCAAACTGAGGCTCTGTTTCTGTCCATGGATCTTCTTGATCTGTAATGAGATGGTCCCAGTCATTTGCTAGAACTGGGTTGAAGTAGGGTATTTCTTTTGGAGACGATGGTTCTTCTGGGTCAGAGAACCGCGCGTCTATGTCATCGGGCAATTCCTCTTTATTATCAGAGAAATCATACCAATTGGAGGAACTTTCTGGATCCTTGGCAAGTGACTCCTCAAAAAGATATCGAGGGAGGTAAATGTCTTCATGAGATGTTGAGGCTTGGTCGGTAAAGCGACTTTGCAGCCATGGTGTCAACTGTCTCATAGGAGCAGTAGGATCACACCCCAACCCATATGAAGACTTGCCTTTATGAAGGTGGATTTTTCAATCTTCTGGTTGACTTTTGGTTAGGGTGGGTTCCAATGGTATGAGAATACCACGGCCACCTCCCAAACCAGTCGGATTCTGAGCATCGTAGCCCATTTTCTTCATGATAGCTTGTGCCATCGGACTATACAGGGATAGCTGAGGCATGCCTTCATTTTGGAAAGGTTCAAGCTGAGTGTTTAGTGGAGATGCTCCTGATCTGTGGAAGAAGATTGCTTTTTCTTCTGGCGAAGTTGCCGGAATAACAAAGGAAGCAAACGTAGGATCTTCTATGTCAGCAAGTGTCTCCAATGGAGTGAGAGCGGGCTGATCTTGCTGGGTATCAGCTTGGCTTGATGCTGTGTCATCTTCTGGCTCTGACTCCGAGTCTGTGTCATGCATAATAGACACAAAGGAGACAGTGAACTTGCCCCTAGCCTTTTGTTTTGTCTTGCTTGCTTTGGTAGTGATTACCACAGGCTTTGGAGATTTGAAGGAGACGACGAAGGGAGCTTGACCGCTTACTTCGAGCTTGGTGGAGGGTTTGTTTACCTCCGATGATTGCTGAGGAGCCTTGCCTTTATCTTTCTGGAGACTGTCTGCAAAGTGAATTATTTCTTCCTCCTGTTCTTCTTTTCCATCTTTATACATTTGAGCATCTGCAAAATGGATATCTCTGCCTTTGAAGGGCTTTCTGTCTGCAAACACTCGATGTATCAAGCCGTCGTTGCCAATGAACTTGATGCACTAATGTAGAGTGGAAGGGACGACACCGTTGTCATGTATCCAGGGGCGTCCAAGGAGTATATTGTAGTATGAAGGGGTTCTTATTGCATATACAGTGACTTCAGAAATAAGGTCACCGATTTGCAATTTGAAACTGATTTTGCCGATAGGCCTTTGAGTACTGCCCTCATATCCGAAGATGGATACAGACGTGTGGCTCAACTTCCTAGGTGAGATGCCCAGCTCTTCGAGTGCCGAAGTAGAAATGAGGTTGAGTGCAGAACTTGGATCGATTTGAACTCTATGTACTGGCATTTCTTTGATGTACCCTGTAAAGTAAAAGGGTCGGTTGTGCTTTGTCTCACCTAGCAGGAGGTCATCCTTGTCGAAGGCAATTGTTGTACTTGCTGCTTTTTGTACCAAGAGCCATCCATTGCTTGATCCCTCAGTTTTCTTCTTTTCTCCCTTTGGGGGGGTATTTGATTTTTTGACCCTGTAGTCCATTTCAATTTGTAGGACTTGTGGGGCGGGTTTGTCGACATCCGCATTCAGCCTTTGTAATTCTGAAATGAGACTATCACGAGTTTGTGGAGACATTCGTAATAAGTCGAGGATGTGCAGACGTGCAGGTATGTGTTTGAAGTGCTCAATCAAGTCGTACTTGAAAGCCTCCTTCGGGCCTGCATTTTCATTATTATTGCCACTTGGGGCACTTACAACTTCATTTCCAGAAGGATTTACATAAGAAGAAGAAGGTTGGTTGTAATTTTTGTGGTAATCCCGGCCAGAACGGGTACCTCTACCAACTTCAAGAGCCTCTAGAGACTGGTCTTCTTTTAGAAGATCACTCTCAGGATCAAGGGGTTGATCCTTTGCTGAAGATGTCCCTGTAACAGCATTGGTGTCTTCAGTAATTGTGTTGCACGGAGCAATTTCTGGGAACATGTCCTGAACAGCGTCCGACAACCTTTCTGTATTAGTCCAGACATCGTCTATGAGATCGGGCATCTGGGACCAATCGACTAGGCTTTCAATGAAGAAGATTTCATTGGCAGGAGTTTCTTCAAGATAATCAATCGGGAGAGGCTTGAGTTCCGATGTCACGGCTTCAGGAGACGAGGGCTGAGAGGATGATATCTCAGTGGAAGTCACCTGAGAAGATGTAGCTCCAGATGATACATTACCGGTTGGGGTGTACGTGTCTTCGGAGGCTTCAGAGGCACTATCGTCCTGAGCTATCGCATTGCAGGTCATCCGGACAGGAGATGCCCCCAGTGTAGACTGTTGGGAATCGGACTCATCCTCATATGTAAGAGGATCATCAATCCAACTGTTTTCTCCATTTTCAGGAGTTAAGGGAGAAAGTTCCCGTTGATTTTCAGGGAATTCCAGTTCTGGATCATGACGAAGATCATTGATGCGAACCTGCTCCTGCTCTATGGCAAGATGTTGCAAGATTCTTGTATATTCCTCAAGATCAGGCATAGGAGCCAAATCTTCTTAGTTACCCGCTCGTCGTGGTTCACCAATGTTAGGTTCCACCGGAGCATTGATTGGAGCTGGATCGACATCATTTTCTTGAACAGGGTCCTGGTCTTCTTCATCATCAGACCAAGATCCTTGTGGCTGTAATGGGTTATACCAGATTACTGGCATAAGATGAGACTCAGGAATTCATTCCTCGTCGGAGAGGTAGTCTCCTGTTTCAAGGGATTCTTCCCACTCATCGATATCACTGGCAGTATCACTGGGCTCGTATCCATTCATGGAGAATCCAACTACCGAGTTGCAAGAGTATGATGCCCCCTGCACAGTTTCATTTTTGTATTGAGGTGGCATGAAATCATCAAGGGTGAATTTTCTTACCGCCTTTGAAGTTTTGGGAAGGGATTCTTCCGTCGCCCCTAGTGAAGCAGTGGAAAAGGTTTCTGCCTTTTCAAGGACTTCTTGTTGTGGTTGAGACTTCTGCTACTGTTTGAGCTTGCGGACCTGTCTCTTGGCTTGCCTTCGCTGCTGAGCTGTCGGCTTTGTTTTGACGATCTCCCAATTTTCATCATCTAGGAGGTCGGGATGCACCCATATAGGTTGTCCATTTGGTGTTGGATAGGGAACCAATTCTTGGGATGCTTGGGCCATTTTAATCAACTTGAATGAAGTAATGGTCTTCTTCTTCGGTGATTTTGAAACTTGCCCACATGACACCATGTTGACAGAAGTGGAGCTGTAGTTTTTGTCAAAAGTTATGACTCCGTTTTTCCACATCTCATTGATCTTCTCTCTCACAACAAAGCATTGATTGAGAGGATGTGAGATCATCTAATGGTATGGACAGTATCAGGGATCATTGGTTTTGCTAACATCTCCCGGTCTTTTGGGCTCCGGGAAAGTGATTTTGCCATTTGTTAGGAGAGCCTCAAAGATTTCTTCAACATCTTCACCGAACGGATATTTCTTTTCTACACGTTCTTTGAAGGCGTCGGAGAGTTTAGGCCTTTTACCTGTAGCTTTGTTTTCAGCTTTCTTTGGCTGCTGAGGAGCTGAGTTAGTCTGCACATTGAGAACCTCCTTTTCCTTTGGTTTTGAGGTTGTAACAGTAGTCGGCTCTTTCTTTGATGATTTCTGACTGTTGAGTTCTTTGATCACCATTTCGGCTTCCATGGAAGCTTCGAGAAGTTCTCCCAGGTTCTTTGATTTGTTGCCGATGATCATGAAGCGAATTCTTACTCTTATATTGTTACGGCAGTTGTCGACTAGCGACGCTTGTGGCAGTACATCTGAGCATTTGTACGCCATTGCTTTCCATTTGTGAATGAAGTCGTATGTTGACTCATTATCTCCCTGTTTTAGGCTGCAGAATTGAGCCATAGTAACAGGATGATCCTTACCTTAGAAGTGGGTCAGGAAGCGTGTCTCCAGCATAGCCCAGTTTTGGATGAAGTTCTCCGGCAGAGTGGAGTACCAATCAAAGGCTGTACCTTTTAGGGTACTTGCAAAGAGGCGAATCTTGAGGGCATCTTGATCCGCAATAGCTCCTATTAGGATCTTAAAGTGGATGATATGCTGTCTGGCTGAACCTTTCCCCGTATATGTCTGGAGAGTAGGTTGTTTGAATTTTGCAGGGAACGGAACCGAGTCCATCCATAGAGGGTAGGGTGGCTTGATCCCATGTTCCTTCAATGTATCCTCTTCTTTTGCTTTTACGAGGATATTGTCCACGTCCTTTTTGGTAAGGGCGCGTGACTCATTGTTTTCTGTATTGCCTTCGTCATCTTCATGATTCGGAGGGCCTTCATTATTAGGTGGTGGACGCTGTAAAGTGAGAGTAAGGTTTTCCATCAAAGCCTCAATTCTCTGTTGTCCTTACTCCAACTGCTGGATGCGTGTGGTTACGTCATCATGCTATGGAGGCTGCTCAGAACTTGTTGCTCGTTCATCCCTCGGGATTCAAACGAAAAAATTATCCTGGTGACTGAGCTGGGGCTCATTCTTCTGGATGAAGAATCTGAGGAGTGATTACTCCGGTGTCCTTGGCTTGGAGGAGTGGAAGATTTTTCCAGATGTGTTCGAGTCCGAAAGACGCTGCGAGTCACTGGATGTCTAACACTAATTTTGGTTGCTGACCTCTGGCGTTTTCTGGTTTTGCCAACCATATGGACAGCAACGAATTGGTCGGGTCTTTCTTTTTCAACCCATTTGTTAGAGACTTGGAGAGTAGAATGCTGGGTTCTTTGTTTCTCAAGTCTCTTTTGTCGATATACCACACGGCGACGCATACGACGAGCAATTTGAGCTTCAATCAGCTCTGGCTGGGCTCTGGCGATGAAAGATGTGGTCCCCCATGCGCAGCAGTCGAGTTTATCTTCTTTGAAACTTGGCAAAGACAGAATCTGGACGCAGTCCTTTGCCTGTCGCAGTGAGGATTTGAATTTTGCGAGCTCGGCCTTTGTTGAGATGAAGGGTCGACTCGCAGGAGTGCAGGCTTCAGCATGTTTTTGCGGAGGCCTAACGATGCAGGATTTGATTTTAGGCTTATAGGAGCAAGCCGGCTCATGATGATTTTGTTTGTTCTTTGGGCAGAGGGTAGGTTTCTCCTCTTTCATGTAAGAGAGAGGGTAGAACCGATTCTCCTTGAGAAGGGCCAGGTATGCTTACTTTGCAGATGTTCGGGACCTCCGTTGCTTTGGTGAAGATCTCGGGGACCAAGTCTTGGGGTAAACCTAGTTCTTGTGGGTTGAGGCTTCGTGGGAGCGCCACGGGCTTCAGGCTTCTTGGTGTTCTCCCTTGGTGCCATGTTAGTGACACGTTACGGGGCGGTTTTCTGCTTCTTGGCAGGTACAGTTTCTTCTGCGGGGAGTGGGAATGGTCCCAGTGACCCGAAGACGATGGTCCGGGAAGTTGAAGTTGACCCGGTGTTTGAAGAGTTGTCGAGGGAGATGATGCTTCGGCAACTGGCAGGGCGCTTATGCTTGTTTTGCTTATCTTAAAGCATAAGCTGGTACTTGTTCTCATCGAAAGTGATGGTTAATGAAGCTGCCATTGTTAGTTTTGGAAAACTTCCGAAACAAGACCAAATCCATTAGTAATCACAAGAATATGGTGATAAAAAATGGAGAACAACTATGGTTTTGTCTTTTCCAATCACTTGAGGGGACATGGCCCGACCCAAGGACGATGAAGAAGGCAAAAAGCCATAGAGGATACAATTGTTCTAAAATGCAAGTATAATAGGCTCAGAGTGAGCGTTCCAGTGATTGCTAGAAGCAATTGTAGACCTTAATTCAAATTACTGAGAAGCAAGGCTCACTCGAGGTAAAATGATATAAGGGTGGAGATACAAATGTGTCGGTCGCGAATACAGTAGACCTGAAAGGGCGTACTAGCACCGCTAGGCACAAATGTTACAAATCGCATCCTTGGGAAGGACACGAGATGGGATTTTTTTTAAAAGGCCAAATTTGGGTTCATAAAGGAGAGCAACTGGTATTCCAATCCGAACCACAACTCAACATTTTTGCGAGTGTTAAATTCGAAAGAGAAAGTGACCAGAATTTCTCAAATGTGAATCCAACATTGACGGAAGTTTTTTTTGAAAGGTCAAGATTAAATTCATCAAAGAGAGCAAATGGTATTCCAATCCGAACCACAACTCAACATTTCTGCGAGCGTTAAATCCGAAAGGAAAAGATCCAAGATTTCTCAATTCTGAACTCAAAAATGACGGGAAATTTTTCTTTCTTTTTTTTTCTTTCTTTTTTTCTTTGATTTTTTTTTTTTTGAAAAATGGACATAGGTTTTCAATTCGATCTTATGAAACCTTAGTAGATAGATTAGCCCCCAGGTAAGGGTAGGATTACTTAATGAACCCGTTTGGAGGACCCTTGCCTCGAACAGTCTAGCTGTCTCCACACTCTGGACAAGGCTTTTCTTGAATCCACTTTAGTCAAAGAGTGCAATTGATGCAACCTTAGTGTTTTTTTTTTTTTTTTTTTTTTTTTTTTTTTTTTTTTTGTTTTGAAAGATTTCTAATGAACTCATTAAAGAGAACAAGTGATGTTCCAATCCGAACCACAACTCAACATTTCTGCGAGCGTTAAATCCGAAAAGGAAAGAACCTAAATTTCTCAATTTTGAGCCCAAAAGAAAGAAAACTGATTTTTTTTTGAAATTATAATTTTCTTTTGAAATCCCAATTGGACTCATCAAAGAGAAAAGATGGCCCAATCCCCGATATGAACGATAGCTGCGAACATTTCTGTGAGCTATCAAGTTCAGAGAGGAGAGGATCAAAATTTCTCAAAGTTTAATCTTAAGAAAAAAAGACCATTTTTTTTTAAAGAATTTGAAATGAAGGTGTTTTTTTTTAAAAAAAATACCAATTGGACTCATCAAAGAGAAAAGATGGCCCAATCCCCGATATGAACGATAGTTGCGAACATTTCTGTGAGCTATCAAGTTCGAAGAGGGAAAGATCAAAATTTCTCAAAGTTGAGTTTTTAAGAAAAAGTGATCAGATTTGTTTTTTTTTTTTTTTTTTGAAGTGAGAAAGAACAATTAAAATTCCATCTCATGTTTTTTTTTTTTTTAGATGCAAGATGCAACATAGGCCACCAACTAGAAAGGAACCAAGGGATCAAAGCATCACGTTCTCAAGTCAACGAGTCCCACCGGGTGTGCCAACTTGATGGACCCGAAAGAAATCTTCCATCCTCTCCTTCCGCACCCCGGGGGCTGACCTGGGTCTCGGTGGAGGAGGGAAAATCTCGGGCATCAACATTTTTGTACGGGTATGCCAGATTTACTTTCTACTTGGAATTTGGAATGGTGATAATCCGGAGATTCACCTTCACAAGTGGAAAGGAAATCAATCCTTTTTTCTAACTTTTCAGATTGCATTAATATTAAGAAAAGAGACAAGTTTGTTTTTTTAGAATGCCGTAGGAGGCGTTTTTGTTTGTTTGCCGTAAAAAGCGATTTTGCCGTGAAAGGCGATTTTACAAAACTCATCAAATGTGAAAGACAAGAATTGTGATTTCTTTTTGTCTCTTTAAGAAATACAAACTACAATAGAAAAGTAAGAAAAGGGATCTAACTTCTCAGGAGATTGTGGGGACACGTTGAGATCGACGGTCGCAAGTCATGTATGGACTTCGCCATCGTCCTTCAAATGAGAACATGTGATGCTTTGATTCTTTGGCTTGGCTCCTAACCTCAGTTTTTTAAAGGACAAGGACCAAGAGAAGGTCCTATATCCAATGAAAAATCGAGTAAACGTGCTGAAAGCCGCGTTTAGGCCATGTTGGAGAAGGAGGTGACCTTGGGGGGGTGGCCCCCCAAGGGACGTTGATCACCTTGTGGTGTTCTTTGCAGCAGAGCAGCAGGACTTCGTCTGGATTTCTTTGGGAGAAGTGCAGAATTTCAAGTCGATAGATGTCGATGATCCTTTCTCTCTTGGAAATGGATCTCCTTTTATAGGCTTTTGGTAGCCATGGGGTGGTTATGGGCATTGATAGCCATGATGAGAGCATTGATGAGGAGTTACAAATTGATTTTGTAACTCCTTTTTCATGGCTTGTGATTGGCCGATGAAGGTAGTGGGCTTTTAATTGCCTTTATGCTTCATGATGATGGGAGTTTCATGGGTTTAATGCCATGATTGCTTGGATTTGTAACTCCCAAATGCTTGAATCTGATTGGGCTGTCCAAGATAATGAGTTAATGACCGCTTTAATTTGCCATAAACGGGTCAATTAACGACATTAAGTGGTCGCCACGGCATGTGAAGAGTCGCGGGCCGCGCTGTGTCTTTTGAGATTCTTCTTGCGATCATCACAGGTGGATCCACGCATTGTTTGACGTCGGATTGCAGTGCAATCTCAGACATTGATTGTTGTTGGTGGGCCGGTGACATCTGTCTTGTCGATTTCACGATCGGTCGGATAGAAAGTGTACTTTCTTGGTCAGCCGATTGGCGATCTTGGAGCGATCGGTGATGATTTCATGCTTTCGACGGCGGATCCGAGATGTCGGTGAAGATCAGTCGTTTTCAAGCATCAAATATCGGATTTTCAGAAAATCACAGAGGCAGGAACACCCGAAACGCGAAAAGGATCGAAAATCGGGCATTTTGGTGCAAAATCTGGCGACCTAGATTTGAAAGGTCGCCGAGCGACCATGCACCCAGGGTCGCCGGCGACCTTAGGGTTTTGGCCCGTTTGGTCGCCGAGCGTCGTTTTCGGCCGTTTTTTCGTCTTTTTCGTTCCTTCTTTCTTCTGTATTTTTCTTAACATTTTTCCTCAATTATTGACTTGATTTTCTTGGAGAAAACTTGACGAGAACCAGCGCGAAATCGGAGCACAAAGTTTCCCATTTTTTGGGAAAGCCAAAGGCTTTGTAGCCGATTTTCCGTCAAGAGTAGAAACTAGGTCAATCGATGTCGGAATAACCTGAAAATTGAGGTGAAGCTTCTTGAGCAGTGGATAGGACCAACCATGAGCTTTTATTTGAGTTTTGAAGCCGTTTGGGGTCCCATCGATGCTTGACTTGATTTTGCTGCGGGGAAAATGCCGAGCTTTGATATGTGGTCAAACGATGTTCGATTGACCTGAAATTTGACGAGGAGCCTATTGGAGTCATTTTGAGATGTTCCATCAGCTCCGTTTTGGATGTCATGGTCTCGGGTTGCTCCGCCGCCGGTAGGCTTGATTTTCTCTCGGAGCGTCGAAACCTGGTCAAACATTGTCAGAATGACCTGAAATTGGACGTGCAGCCTTTTGGAAGCATGTTAAAGCCACTCATGTATTTTGTTTGATGAGTGATGGCTTCGATGGTTTTCGCCGCCTGGAGGCTTGATTTTGCTGTTCGAGCATTGATGGAGGGTCAAACGTTGTCGGGTTGACTTGAAATTTGGCATAGAGCCCTTCGGAGACATTCTGGAGTCATCCGTAGGCTCTGATCAAAGTTTTGACGTCTTTGATGATGTCACCGCCGGGAGCGCTTGTTTAGCTATCGGAGCAGTGAAGTTAGGCCAAACGATGTCGGAATGGCCCGAAACCTCAGGTGTACCCCTCTTTTGGCTGTCTTGAAGGATCTTTCAGTTTGTCTGATTCTGACAAAATCTGATGCTTGAAGTAGCCTCGCCTATTTTTAGCAGGATGCAGCCTCACGAGGCATCTTGATGTTGAGGAGACATAGTGACTTTTTTGGTGTCAACAAATAGAGTCAACGATATGTTGAGCAATAGATAAGCAAAGTATAACTGGCATGGCATGACATGCATCACGTATAGATTAATGACAAGTGTAATATTATGGGAATACAAAGAAAATAGAGCCAGGCATAAAGCATGAATAATAATAGTGTGAGACAATGACAAAAATCCTAACTTCATCTAGCAATAACCATTATCCAAACAATGCAATGCAAGAAACAAGAGGGAGACTCCGAGGAAGTCCAAGCCAACTCCCGGGGTATCAGTAACAATCTAGACCAGACTACTGATACCAAAGTTCGGCTCCAGTGGGATCCTAGCTCCCGGTCCTGGGAATAGCAGCACGGTCCTAGCTCGCTCCCAGCTATTCAAAGCCATGGACGCCTTTCAAAGCCGACTGCCCACCCCGATATCCGAGTAACCGGCCCATCAATAAACCCCAATCTGCAGATGGCCATTATATGCAATAAAACAAAGTAGTGTTGACACGAGAATAGATCAAGACAAGCAAGTCTGGCTAGCTTAATGCACATGACATGATCATAGGGATTATCTCATTCAAAAACAATACAAGAAAAGTCAAACACTTGATAATCCCTTCCATACTAGCCAGTCTTGTTTATCAATACATGACACGGGGTTCCTACGATACACTCTAAGTCAGGTCAATATCCTAGTTCTACAAGAATTTATGTTTCATACTTAGTTAAGTGTTTTATGCCAAGAGAGTATACAAGGAATAATACCAATGGATAGAATTTACAAGTCAAGGAGGAATTACAATCCAAATCTAGGCAAGTGGTGTCATCCCTGTATCCCACATGTTCTAGCGGAGTACGTGTGAAAATTCGATTAACGATGCTTCTAGTGAAATTCCTTGGTGTACAATCATGTTAAGCATCTAATGGAACAATTCCATACGCATTCGGTTAAATCATGTGTAATACACGAATACCTAGACAACCCATCGAAGCACACCAAGCCATGTGCTACGATTTTAATCCCATTAATGGTCAAATGAGAGTAGGTTCATGGTTTCCAACATATAAGGCCCAAACCTAAGTTATTAGTCTCATCTCCAATAAAACATGAACTGAATCAGTAATTAAAATATTTACATCACTTTCCAGTCTCCAATCATGATGAAACTACAATCATTGGATTCTACATCTCGAGAGCTTTCCAACGATATATTACATATAGAAATCCAACGGGCGGATTAAAAGTTACAAGTCTCCAAAGTTTCCCTGTGCTGTCAGAAAATTACCATCCGATCGATCGGACAGAAATGTCCGATCGACCAGACTGTAATCAGTCACAGTTAACAACACATCCGATCGATCGGACTGCAGGTCCGATCGTTCGGCACTGCGACCTGAACCCTGAAAATGGGAGAAAATGGGTTTTCTTCTCCTTTTTCCTCCTGCCAAGCCCAGGTTAACCTGCATAAAATGAGCCACCATGCTCCCCAATCATCACATTCATCATTTCCATCATCTCCAACAAATTAAACACAACCTATAATTGCCAATTACAATCTTTTATTTAACCCAAAACCCTAAAAAAACCCAATCTAGCATATAATCCCAATCAATAACATACAGGCTTGGAATTAAGGTAACCTAACAAGAAAACATAACCAATCAATAAGGAAAATACACACATGATTCATTATACAATGCAAATCTACTTGCCTCAACCAAGAAAAAGATTGGAAATTGGGTAAAACTTGAAGAGAAACCTTTGATCGCGAAAACCACCAATCTAACCCGCTCAAAAGCAATATAACACGCAAAAAAGAAGAAAGGGAAGGAAAATATCAGGAACAACCTAAATCTAACCAAAAGAGAAGGTGATTGAAAGATGAGGTTAAGAGAAACCTTACCAAACTAAGATTAATGGAAAGAGGAGATCGAGAGGATGAAAGTGAGGAGTCCGGATCTTCGAGATAATCTCTTCCTGAGGGAGTTCTGGGCTTGAGAAGATGAAGAGGAAGAAGAAAGGCTACTGTAGCTTGTTCGTTGCAGAGATGAATAAAGAACTAGGGTTAATCCCTGCTTAAGAAGAGAGGGAGGGGGAAAAGACTAATTTGTCCTTAAGTGGGTCCGGTGAAGAAATGGACCACTTGAAGGGTTTGCAATCGTCGGATCGCGATGAGCCAAGAGACAAAAATGATCAGCGCGATGAGACCTTTCCAACGAACCCAAAAGTCATGGAGATTGAAATTTTCGGAAAAACACCCAATTTCCCCTAAATTGTAAACTACCCCCTTGCTAGAGTCAAACGCACTCGGAATCGCACGAAACTTTGTAGAAACTAGTCTAACATTAAAATAAACTCGCTCATGATCTAAACCCACTTAAATATCTAAAATACAATTAATTATAATAATAGCTAAATAAATGGGTCAATGGGCCTATTATTGGGCCCAACCGACCCAATACGGTCGCAAACCTTACAGTTATGCAAACACTCGCCAAATAGAATTGCAGTTTCAAGTGGGTGATAAAGTGTTCCTGAAGGTCTCACCAGTTAGAGGAATTCTGAGGTCCAGACAGAAGGGTAAATTATCAAGAAGGTTTATTGGTCCGTATGAGATTTTGAGTAAGATTGGAGATGTTGCCTATAGACTTGCGTTACCGCCAGAACTTTCTAGGGTGCACAACATATTTCACTTTTCCATGCTCAAGAAATATGTCCCTAGTCTTTCTCATATACTACAGCACGATCCTTTGGAGATTCGAGAAGATGCCTCGTATGTGGAAAAACCGATTAGAATCATTGATACCAAGGAGCAAGAATTGAGAAATCGGACTAATCATTGGGTGAAGGTAGTTTGGGAAAATCACAAGCCAGAGGAAGCCACATGGGAATTGAGAGATCAGGTTCAGAGGAAGTATCCACAGTTGTTACTAGACGTAAAATTGTTTTATTTGGTGGACCAAATATCCTAAGGGTGGAGGATGTTAGATCCCGACCCAAATTAGCCCAATTAGTGTGTACTTAGTGTGTATTTAGAAAGATTGAAAGAAGAAAGCCATTGCTTACCTCTAGGAGCTCTAACAATGGAGAGAAGTCTCAAAGGAAGATAATCTCAGCTGAAATCTGAAATCTCTTGAAAATTGTATCAATAGAAAGCTTGGAAGATGAGAAAGAGTTTGGTGAACTCAAATCTTCATTTTGGTCAAGAAAATCACAACATGCAATGGAGGGAAAACAAGAAGAATGAGCTGGTTTCTCTCTTGTTACTTGGCTGGTTTGAAAATTGCAAGTGAAGTAGTGGAGAATAGAACAAACGTAGGTGGGTTTTGAGTTGGGTGGGGTGTGGGCCCCACCAAGCCAAATCACTTCAAGGGCTTGGAAACCCATCAGGCGGGTCCCGGATGAGATCGACGAAAGAGAGTAAAATGTTCGTCGAAATATCTAGTTTCCAAAAATATAATTTTCACAAGATTCTGGAAATATCAAAATTCATGCACAGATTTTGAGGTGAAAAGTCTATTTTGCGCTTTTTGCTAAACAATGCAATTTCAGAGTTTCGAAAACGAACGAAGAGAGCATAAAAGTTGTAAATGCTATTTTGACAAATCAAAGCAACTAAAATTCATAATTTTTTCAAATATCAAGAATAAATTCTCCCCACACGCACACAAGTCCCACAGGCCACCCCCAACCTGTGCCAAGCTAGATTCATCGACTCTCAAAAAAAGTTCCCAAAGCTATGGAAAATCTATTGAGCTCACAATCTAAGCTAAACATCATCTAATCATACTTAAGATCTAATCTTGGCTTAAACGATGCTCAACAAAACAAACCTGGGTTGAGGTCTTACACTTCCTGAGTTAGACCTTTGGTCCAAGAAAATTCGAGTCGTCCCTCCAACCTGGATTGTATGTATTAGAGTACGGGTCATACTTCTGACGATTATCAAAATGAGTGTTTTGATGAAGTTCATTGACTTCCTCAAATGATTATGCCTAACCTAAAGTTGTTGGGTCAATCTTTCCACTCAAGGCTTGGCTTTACTTCAATGACTCCGAAGTTTTTGAAGTGGGCTTTTGAACTTCATAGTTTGATTCTCAAGCATCTAGTCTCCTCATTAATGTGGCTAATTTGGCCTCTGCCTCAATTTTTGGTTCAATTTTGAGCATCCCTCATTTCTCTGGAATGGTCTATTTAGTGGGCTCCTTCTTGATCAGGGCCAACTGCAATGTATTATAAGCAGTATCTTCAAAAAATATCCATGCTTCTTCTATTATTTTTTGTGTAAAATTACCACCACACATAGATCCCACCATTTATTTGGTTGTGTAATTCCTGCCTTTGTACATAATTTGGACCAACCGTATTTTTTTTCAAATCTGTGGTGGGGACACTGGATCGAGAGGTCCTTGAATTGTTCCAAATAATTATAAAGTGTCTCCCCTTCCATTTGATAAAACCCATTGATGGCTTGCTGATCGACACTATAATGTGCAACGCTTAACCGCAAGACTATGGTGTCATCAAGTAGTAAAGGACTAAAGAGTCCGGATTATCGATCCCACGGAGAGAGGATGGAACAAGTAATGAATCCAATTAAATGAGAGTTGAACCATGATATAGCTAATACAGACAATTAAAGTGAACAATTACAACTAATAAACTATGTGAAAAATGGAATTAAACTAAATGAAATGTAGAATAAGATTAAAATAGCTATTAGACTACTCTAATTAACAATCTAAAATATAAAATTAACAAGATCTAAGCTAATCTAACAAACTACATTAAACTAGTGGATGAATGGTGGTGGAAATAGAAGATTTATTGTGAAGATGTGGTGTGAAATGTGTAAGATTTTAAAACAAGTTGTGTGAAATGTGGATATAACAATCTATAAGTGAAAATAACAAATCAAACAAGGAATTAAATTAACAATGATAAAAATAAGAGATTAGGCAATCCAAAATCCACTAAGTATGTAATTAATCCAACCAAATGTATGTTCTAATTCAACTCCCAAATCTATAATCCAATTAGCAATCTCTTGCCTAATTGGATTGGATGATATAGCAATGAAGATCAAAGTAAAAAAAAAATCAAAAGCCAAGATCTTAGATCATCATCTAGCTACCCTAACAATAAATCATCAAAATCAAGCTACAAAAGATCAAAGATAAGGGCTTTAGAACATGCTATGTGATAGAACTTAATCCAACTACAAGGCATTAATTGAGATTATCCAAGCATCAAGTGTAGAGATAAAGCATGAGAAATGAGAGAGATTAGCACAATTAGATATAAAATCTACTAATCAATTAAGGCACAAGTAGAGAATTTAAACTAAAACATACATGAAATTGAACTAATCACATTACTTATCTTCAAAAGGAGAGCCTAATCCAAGAGCTTTAGCCACTAAACATCATTAAAGAGCTCTAAATCCTCATTAATGATCTTCAATTACACACTCTCTAGATTAGTTATAAAGAAGCTCCTAATTACAATCTAAAAGTAAAAATAAAATGCAAAAAGACTAACATGCAAAAGATCTTGTTTTTCTCTCTACAAAAACATTACAATTTATAGAAACATTGAAGACATTTGATTGGCTTATTTCCTTTCACAATGATTGCTTCCATTTGATTGATTGCAACTCAAAGGCTTTTGATTGGCTCATTTGCTTTCACATGGATTGCTTCAATTTGATTTGGAGGCTTTTCATTGGCTCTTTTGCTTTCACATGATTTGCTTCAATTTGATTTGGAGGGTTTTCATTTGCTTTTTGTTTTCTTTCATTTTGGAGGCTTTTGATTGGCTCATATCTTTTTGCTTTTTGTGGTCTTTCAGGATTTGTGCCATGGCAAGCTTTGATTAGTGGTTTGTTTATATGTGAAAATATATATATATGAAATTGTTGGGATTTGAACCCATAACCTATTTCATACATCCAAGCTCTAACCAATATACTAACCAATCTTTTGTGTTAGAAAATGACTTCTTTTATCCTTAAAGTCTTCTCCTCTTATTTTGGAATTCTTCTACACTTCACCAAGATTTCTTCATGCAACTTCTTTAGTGAAATCTCTTTTTGATGCCTTGGGACACTAGCCGAAAGGTTGGTGTAGTTGCAGGGTCCACTTACACAAGAGAAATTACATAAAAATGCGCTATAAATAATCAAATTTATGCATGATAATCCGATAATCCATTAATGTGATAGAATGATAAAATCTCTGTGTAAAGCAAATGATATGCATATGAGATGCTAATAAAACTTAGACTAATGAGGGGTAAAATATGCCATATTTAACACTCATCACTTGACTAATCAAAGCGGTTTTCTGCTCGAAGTAGAATCACTTGTAAAATTCTTCAACAAGCTTGGTCCATGTAGTGATGGACCTGTCCTATAAGGCATAAAGTCAAGCTTTAGCCTTTTCTTTTAATGAGAAAGGGAATGACCTAAGTTTGAGAGCATCCTCAATCATATGATTGATTTTCATGGTCCCATAAATGTCATCGAATTCCATAACATGCTGATATGGGTTTTCCTAGTCTAGCCCATGGAACGCAGGGTGGATCTGGATCATGTCAGATTTCAGCTCAAAGGCAACATTGGTCTGAAGTAGGGTGATGCAAGATAGTTGAGTCATCCTGGTGAGGTACATGCAGTCCTTCAAAGTCATGGGTGGGTCAGCTTGATTAGGAATTCTAATAATTTCTTTAAAGACCGAAGACTTTCCTATAATGGTTAAGCCTAACTTGGACTCTATCCCGATCAACCTTTTGTTTTTACGTTCTCAAAATTTCTCTCTCATGTCTAGATCGCATGCACTGGGTCCAACCTTAATTTATATGCAAACCTAGTCTATATGTGGTCCCTAATGGTCTAACTATATGATGCACAAGCAGTCAAATACAAAGATTAAGCACAAGAAATGATTCTAGGGTAACCCTAGACTTTTGGACAGGTCCTAACTGGTTTGAAGAATGCACGTAGGCCTCCAATTCGGTCTTATGAAGCCAAATCAATCAGGTAAGGCACCGGATAGAATGGTGAGGTCACAATTTACTTGGCAAGGGACCCACTTATAAACCAAACTCGTAAAATAGATACTGCCACCCTTTGGAAGGACAGGACTTTACTTAGATATCAACTTGAACAAAGAACACAATTGGTGCAATCTCTAGTGGTCTTCTTCATCCTATTGAGCTTGAGTCCTATGGTCTCGTTCCTACTTGATTTTAATTAATGGTTAGGCTCCTATGTGAGAGGTAGTTAAACCTAATTGGGCAAGGATCTAGTGATGAAATCCAATCCTTATCTTGTTGGGGTAGATTGCCTTTAACTAAGTGTGTGGGTCTAATTTAAATTGTGTGACAAGAAAGCAATCGCAATTTATAGAAATTTAATCAATCAAGTCCACTTACAGATAAAGATTCATGGTTTAAGGATGGAAGACCTTATAGTGAGTCAACGCAAATCTTATCCTGTACAAGCCTATCTCTTTTTTTTAGCAAATTATAGAATGCAATTTCAAAATTTTGGACTTCTGTGAGCAACTTTTTTGCTCAAAGAAAATCCACGTAGTTTCCTTTTTTTGCGCAACTCTCCTCTTAGCATGGTAATCTATCCAAAAGAAACTCTTATTAGTAAATCCTAAATTAGATTTAGAACTCATTCCCAGGCCCCACACTAGACTGAGGGCAGAATGTGGGTTCGCTATAGCGAACTCACATTCTGGGTCTAGGCAACAGAAACCTTACTCACTAGAGCAAACGGAGGTTCTGTCTCTGCTCGCTGGTAGCGAGCTACCAGGCCTTCTCTCTCCATATTTATGGGCCACTTCTTCCCTTTCACTTGGCCATTTTCTCCAATCTTTTGGGGCCCTTCCAAACTAAATTCTTGCATGAAAATAGGCCCCCATTCCCCCTTCCAAACCACATTTCCATCCTCCAAATCACACCCATTCCATCATATAAATCCATCACCAAAATCATCCATACATTTAGCCCATTTCCAACCAACATACACTTAAACATTAACATAAATCTGAAACTTATGGAAAGCTCAAATGGAAGTGGGAAATCATCAAACATGTATTTTCAAAAGCTAATTAAAAGAGCATCAAAGATCAACTAGAGAATAGCCATGAAATCCATAAAAACACAGAAAATGCTGGAAACTTCAGAAAATATTGGCATGCTCAAAATAATTTTATTTCAGTCACTTGCATTGGTCTCCAATGCTCCCAAATAAGCCTCTAATCCACCCAATTGTAAGAGTAAACACCTAACACAAGAAACCCCCCAAAATGACCCTTCTTAGAACCCTAAAAATGGCAAACCATCAAAGACAAGGAATAGGCTTGCAATAAGAGAAGAAAGGACTCAATAAGGGTTGTAAAGACCAAATCTAGAAGGTGGAGAAGACTTCTTACTTGTAGGAGCTCCAAACTTGTGAGGGTTGCTCAAAGAGAGTCTTGTCTCAGCCAGATTTCCTCCTTAAGAACATCAATAGAAAGCTTAGATGTTGGGGAGGAAGGAGAAGAAATCAAAACCTCCCTTATTGACAAGATTTGAGGGTGGATTGGAGGAAAGAAGCAAGAAGTCGAAGAAATAAAGGAAAAGCCCCAAAGGTGTAAGATCCGGGTCCTGCTTATAATATTTAATTAATTTTTATTAGAATATTACTATTATTTTAATTAAATGTATTTAAGTTATTTAAGTAGGTAGGATTAAGTGGGGCACACGTTAGATTAGATGTGTGGATCGGTGAGTTAGTTTAGTGTGTAGATGACCTGACCCGCAGTTTGACCCAATGACTTAAGCCCAAAGAATATCCTCTTTTCACCTAATCCCTGTTTTAAAGAACTGCACGTTCTTATCTCTCCACTTTTGTTTGCAACTCCTCCCGTTACTTTTCGTCTTCTTCCTCTTTCAACTTCCCAAGTCATTGCAGCTTTATGATCCAGCCATCAGAACCAAGATCAGAGGACTCCATCATTCTTCGCTCAACTTTCTTATCTCAGGTAACCCTCTCCTCAAACCATTAGAAGTAGATCTATATACTTGGGTTATCTCCTTTTTCTTTCCAATGGTAGATTTGGATAGGAGTACCATAGATCTGTTCATCTGAGCATTTCTGTCGCGACCCCGGACCGGGTTTGGGGACCAATCCGGGATCGGGACTAATTATGAAGTAAATAAGAAAATGTATGTTTGATGCCCAAGCGTACACGGGTAAATAAAGAACACACATCACCCGTGCACGAGATTTTCCACAGGTGTCCGCGGTGAGGATATCTCAACAACATCATGAATACTTTGTTAAATTGCGGAAGCGTATGGCAAATCAAGCATGTATTCCATTTCCAAAATAACAAGGCTGGTTACATTTGAATACAAGTATCAGAATGAGCAATGTCCTATAGCGTAACCCAAAAGTGCATATTAAAGTTTAATCAAAAGATAATTTAATTACAATTCCCAAAAATAAAGGCCAATAAAGGCCAATATAGACAAAACAATATCCACCAAAACATCAATCAACGACACCCCCAAAATATTACACAACTCTCGAGGCAACCGGATGTTTACATAACATCGTCGGCATGCCACTCAACTAGCGGTTGCGGTTCTCCGACCACCTCCTCTTGCTCCTCCTCGGGATAACCGACGACGGGACCTAAGTACCAAAGCAAAGGATCAGACACGACGGTCTGGCAGGTGGGTGAACAGATATAAACATTCGATAATAAAAACCTTTACCTTGGAAAACATATAAACCTGTTTAAACAATGACTTTCAAGAAGTAAATGAATCATTTAATTAAAACGCATATGCAGTCACAAAACATGTAAGGTAATCAAGGAAATCGGGAAACAATCAATATGGCATCCACAAGAAGCTAAATCCTCTATCACCGAAGTGACAAGAGTATCGGGTGTTGACCTCAGTCACCGAAGTGAGGAGGTGCAACCAATTTACATATACATATACAATAATACGGGACGGGACCACGGTAGCAAACCGGGTGTCAGGAATCATGGTAGCGAACCGGATATCGGGAACCACGGGAGCGAGCCGAGTATCGGGACGGGACCACAGTTAATAAACCGGGTATCGGGATCTATGCTGCAGCTGGCGGGACGGGAAGGGATCTCCAAGTCGGCAGATCAGACCGACAAGGTCATCCAAGCTTAGTGGTTCCGACTAATAGGTTAAATCACATAAATCGAGGCATGTATGAAACAAATCCAGTGCATGACTATAAGCGGGCAAGACGGGGTACTCAAGGGTACATCTATCATATCATGTCGGGCATGTATTTCGGGACTAATAAAAAGGGTACAAGTACAAATACAATGCTTTCGGAATTGATAAATCATAATTCATAAGTTTCTGGAATAGACAGTTGAAATAGACTTTCAAAATATCGGGGTTTAAAACTAATTCAAGGTGAATGGGGATTTCAAAGTGAATAGGGATCCTGAATGCCTATTTAGTAAGAAACTTGGTACTCCTTGAGTTTAAAGGCATTCCGGTTCCTTATGCATTGTGAGATTCCCCAAAACTTCAACGAATTCCTTGTGATTATGGTTTCTTCCTCAGATGGATTTCAAACAATGGTTATAAGTACTCTCTTCACAATAGGGATGCCAACAACCTCTCTCAATACTTAAGACATTTCATTCTTTGCTTCCAAACAACCCCAGGAAAACAGTACACATCGCTCGAGCGGACCTGGAGTTCGCTTGAGCGACGTGCTCTCTGGAATGGCCTTCTGGGAGGGTTCGCTCGAGCGGACCTGCCCAATTCAGGATGGCATAAGCGAACGATTTGTGCGCTCGAACCAACCATTCTCTGGAATGAGTTCTGAGAGGGTTTGCTCGAGCGATATAAGGTCCGCTCGAGCGAACTGTCCACTGGAATGGTTCGAAGCCCTTTCTGGACACTTCGCTTGAGTGACCTTCCAGTTCACTCGAGCGAACTGTCCAGAAACTGGTTCCGGGACAGCTCTGTTCCTCATCCTTTCCACTTCCTATTACACCTTTGAGCTCCATTTCTTCTATCAAATTGGGAAATCCATAACCTTTTTCAATCCCCCATCAAAACTCCTCACAACATCCACCAAACATCAATACATTCATCTCCATTCTTTTCTACATTCAATCACAAAGAAAAGAGAAGAATCACAATCACATAAATTCATTCAAGTCTTAGACAATAGATAACACAAAAACTTTAAATCACATTTCAAGACATTAAATGAGCTAACCAACCCCTTTCCAAAAGCATTTATAGCATAATGAATGCAAGTGAAACAAGCCATTAATGAGACAATAAATCAAACATGTTTATCATGGAAATCATTGAAAACTAAAACAATCCATTCAATCCTCTTGCCTCTAGGTCTCTAATCAAGGGAATCGAGCTTCTAGACACTTCCCCAAGCCAAGAATGCAATCTACACAAAACCCCCAAAAACAAACCCTAAAATGGGTCAAACAAGGAAGGAAGAAGAAGAACTCTTCAATAATGAAAATAGAGCTCCTCTAATACTAAAAGAACACAAATCTAAGAGATTAGGGAGGGAGCTTACTTGTAGGTTCTCCAAATAAACAAAGTGAGCTCAAAGAGGGTCTTGAAATGAGTAGATTCTTCCACAAATGTTATTAAGTTGAAGCTCTAAGTTAGGGGAAAAAGAAGATGAATTCCATTAGTGCTATTGGTGCAAGCTTGGAGGAGATTTGGTGGTGGATGAGCAAGAGGAAGAAGAAGAGAAGGAAAAAGCCCTAGCTTTTGTGCTTGTGCTGGAAAAAGAGAAGAAGAAGGAGATGGGTTCTATATAAAGCAAATGGGAGTGGGCTCCACTACTAGAAACTTTGGAGGCTGAAAACACTACTATCGGGACCTCGAACGAATTCGACAAAGAAGGGAAAAATGATAACCGAAATATCTAGTTTTCAAAAAGTATATATTTCGCGGGTTTCGGGAATATCAAGTTTTGGGTATAGATTTCATGTAAAAAGACTGTTTTGCCCTCAATGCAAAAAAATCGGGTTTTGGGGTTCCGGACGGTTACGGGATCAACATGAAAGTTGTAGGGATTAGCGGGACAAGTGAAACGGGGTAGAAATACAAATCACCAGAATACGAACAATCCCAAAATACTCGTAAAACTATCCAAAAATGGAACCCCAAAGGGTCCCACCACACACGCAAAGTACTAAAACTCTCCCAAAACTAAAAAGAATTGTTCTAGTCCAAACTTGACCAAAATGCACTAATCACGTTTAGCTCTAAAATGAGACTTAATTAGTACTAATTGAGATCACTTGGGTCGGGGTCTTACAATTTCTTTCTCATATTCTTTGCCAGATCGGTGATAGGATTATTCTCGAGCGCTGTGGGAAACTCGGTTTAGGTATTGGTTAGGATCTGTGCATTTTTCTTCAACCCTGGTAAAAGGCAAGTACCTAAACATAATTTGTGAATTTAATACATGTGTTTCTCGTTGATTCCATTATGGTGCATACAGAAACCCTTTGATGCCCTTTTTATGATGTTAATTATTTTTGTGATGAGATCAGAGATTGGGGATGATTGAATTCTTTTTCTTATTTTAGTCATCACTGTTGTTGCACCAATCCACCAAGCCCGCTAGGACTGAATCTGTAGCAGAGCCCATGATACAGAACCATGAAAGTTGTTAGTGTGTATTGATGGTGGGACCCACTAGCAGACCTGATCACAAACCTGGTCTGGTCATCAAACCATACAGGGCTGGGCGACATTTTCTTACGGGGACAATCTGGATATTATTTTATCAGTGGGGCTCACTGCCCAAGTGCCTCATACACCACGCATGAAACCTCCTCATCTCGAGACTGGGTTCTGTAGTGAGATGGGGAGCAGGGACGGTTTTGACTTGGATGGGTATTGAAATAAAATAAGGAGAAAGAATGATGGAGCAGGGACGGTTTTGACTTGAATGGGTATTGAAATAAAATAAGGAGAGAGAGAGAGAGTGAAATAAAATAAGGAGAGAGAATGATGGAGCAGGGACGGTTTTGACTTGAATGGGTATTGAAATAAAATAAGGAGGGAGAGAGAGAGAGAGAGAGAGAGAATGATGGAGCCGGGACGGTTTTGACTTGAATGGGTATTGAAATAAAATAAGGAGAGAGAGAGAGAGAGAAAGAATGATGGAGCCGGGACGGTTTTGACTTGAATGGGTATTGAAATAAAATAAGGAGAGAGAGAGAGATAAGGAGAGAGAGAGAGAGTGAAATAAAATAAGGAGAGAGAATGATGGAGCAGGGACGGTTTTGACTTGAATGGGTATTGAAATAAAATAAGGAGGGAGAGAGAGAGAGAGAGAGAAAGAATGATGGAGCCGGGACGGTTTTGACTTGAATGGGTATTGAAATAAAATAAGGACAGAGAGAGAGAGAGAGAGAAAGAATGATGGAGCCGGGACGGTTTTGACTTGAATGGGTATTGAAATAAAATAAGGAGAGAGAGAGAGAGAGAGAGAGAGATTTCAATAAGGGGAGAGAGAGAGAGTGAAATAAAATAAGGAGAAAGAATGATGGAGCAGGGATGGTTTTGACTTGAATGGGTATTGAAATAAAATAAGGAGAGAGAGAGAGAGTGAGAGAAAGAATGATAAGCCGGGACGGTTTTGACTTGAATGGGTATTGAAATAAAATAAGGAAAGACTTGAATGGGTATTGAAATAAAATAAGGAGAGAGAGAGAGAATGATGAAGCCGGGACGGTTTTGACTTGAATGGGTATTGAAATAAAATAAGGAGAGAGAGAGAGAGAGTGATCTTGATGTGTGGGGGACGGATGAGATAAGTTACATATTTGAGTTGTAACAGTATATGGACATTAGATTTAAAAAAAAAAAAAACAAGAAAAGAAAAGAAAGAGATGAGTCCTCTAGTTACAACTGTTGTGACATAAATGACATTTGACTAATAATACTTTGGCCCATTAGTTCTTGAAATTAAAAAAAAGACCCTTAGCTTTTAATGAATTCAGATTAGACCACTTGACTTATTTTATAAAGAATTGAATTTGGAAAATGTGTTAGGTGGGGGTCCTTGTGTTTTTCTAAAATTATAAACTAAGATTATTATTATTTGCAAATTAATTTTAAATGATATCTATGGGTTTTAATGTGTTACAATTATATTTTTGGTACTTATTAATGAACCCATTGGACTCTTAAGATCCATGATCTTGGAAATACACTAAGATGGGATCCTAAGCTTTCTAATATTATAAGCTAAGGTTATTTATCATTGTAAATTTATAAATTAAATTTTAATTGTTATCTTTTGATTTTAAATGTGTCAAAATTATAATTTTGGACCTTATTAATCGAATCATTAGACCGAGTAAATATCGTCTAGGAAAACGGTATCTTACTAACGTGGGGTTAGTACTTCGTATAACCTCGGGAAAATCCTAGTGGATTCGAGTTCAACCCATCTCTATCAGAAAACCCTTAATTGGGTCTATACACCATTGATGGAGAACCGATGCGTTGAGCTTTTATCTATTAGAAATTCATGTGGTTGTTGGGTACGAGACCTTATGTTTGACCTTAGGATCAATTCGTATCTATGTCTTAACCTTCGCATGCATATATATGTTGGTTTAGGATGTGTATTCCTTTTGATGCATACCCTATTGTGTGTTATGGACTATAAAGTGGCTTGGCAAATTTTGTATGACGATTTAATTATAATATGGAATGTGGAAAGGCCAGCACTTTACTTTGACTTAGGACTCTTGTGTCAGAGCTTTATTATTCAGGTCTATTACTTTTATATGTTTATGTTTATGTTTATATGGGTCATTTATGGACGACTGCAGATCGATATATGGACGGTTGATCACCGATGTGACTGGATCACTTATAATCTGCTATGAATGTGAACAAGTTATTCTAATTTTTTTTATTTGATCGGTTTATGACCATCGACATTATGGACGGGCTTTCCTGATTTATTTAGGGCCGACCACCCACAATGGGGACACTTGTCATTGTGTGAATCATATTGCTCCTTTTGCTTTATTTGGATTATGTTATACGTTCTTTCTCGTCATAACTTATATATGATTACACTTGTCTTTATTCTTCTCGTTATTGTATTTAATTTCGAATTATGATTATGTATTTGCTATTTACTTTGTAATATTTGGTGCATAGGTACCGAACCCTACTTTACCGAGGAGACGGAGGAGGGTCAAACGTTTCAAACGTTTGAGCCAACAAACGAACCTGAGTGGGATGCCGAAGTCGGCTTTGGAGCCGTCTGAGCCAGCAAACGAGAGAACGTCATCTTAGAATTTCTTTTTAAATGAACTTTTCTTAGTGTTGAGACATCTTTTAGAAATTATTTAATTCATTATGCAACCTTAATTATTAATGTTTATCTGATTTTTCTGTTGGGTTTCATTTATGAACCTTGAATACCAATTGAATAAAGCTTTCGTTGCATTTAATGAAATTTATTTTGACTCACCACAGGTTGAAATTTTATGTGGGTCCACTTTTGGAAGCTTATGTTGTAATAAACACATGAAATCTGAATTTGTTTTATTTTTTCACGTTTTTCCCCAATTCTTATTTTGGGGGACATGACAAAAGGAGCTAAAACTCGTCCCACTGCCACACTAAAATGAAAATTGGGCATGTTTGGTAACGGTCTTCAAGTCAGAATCCTGGATGGTTTTCTGTGATATCAAAGAAAACCTATGTTTGGTTCCCTCTTGGATTGTGGAGAGGGGATGCGCCCTTTCAGCGATATTGCGGTCTTCAAAGATTCTACCAACCCCTGTTGGATATCGTCAATCCGCATTTTTAAAGGCCAGGGTATATGAACCCAGTTTCTAAGCAGAAAGCATCCCCTAGTCCTTTTTGATTCCCGAACCCCTTTCTCTCGACCTCTAACCCTTCTCTTTTGCTGCTGCGATGGACTCCAAGCATTGACCACTCTCCCCCACTCCTTCCGTCTTTCAGCAGCGATTGGAGGGGCTCTAGCTGCTACTGCGGTTACTGTAAGTGCTCGAATCAATCTAATATTCTTCTTTCTTATTCTTCTTGTGCTTTCTTTTTAGATCTATTTTGTTTTTTTTTTTTTTTTATTTCAGAGGAGTTTGGATGGAGATGTGGAGAGATTGAAGGTCGAAGTGGCAGAACAGAAAAAATCCAAGCGGCAGCTACTGGACCTTGTGGAGTAGAAAACATAGATATTTCTGAAAAGAGCGCCCTTATCAAGACCAATCTGGACAAGATTGTATGTATTTCTTCCTCTTCTTATCGTTCCTTTTTTTTTTTTCTCGTTGCTTGTTTTCTTTTATCAGTTCAATGTTGTAGATAGGAGATATGGTAGCTTAGGTATTCATTGGTGTGATTTGGTAGCTTAGGTATACATTGGTGTTTGAAGTTGAGGCTACTAACGATTATTCAAATTCATGTAGGATGAGCAAGCCTATTACTAATAGAGAGAATGTTTAGCAGAAATGGCATGAGTTTGCTCTGTTAGCTGATGGTCTTTACAATTGATTTTGTTAATATTGTCACAAGTGGTAAAAAAAAATTCTTTTTAGGAATCATAATATGGATGGTTGAGATTAACTGCATCATGAAAATGCTGTCTTGATCATTTTCCAGAGTAGACGGATTGTCTTATTTAGAGAACTCCAGTTCAAAGCCCAATAGAGCTCTTTCCTGCAGCTATTCCACCTATACTCTCTCCTTTACTATGTTAGGAGACTACTTACAAAAAACAGAAATATATTTATAGATAACTATAATATGGTTACATTGCTAATAAAACAGGTTGTAGATGCTAGATAATTTCGGGACGTTGAATTCAGCTAACAGATAAAGAGGTCAAGGTGATGATACCTTTTCCATAATGTTGTACATTAGAGTTGGTAATAGAGCAGGACAAAGCATAAAGGTCAAGGTGATGATACCTTTACCATAAAGGTGATGATACATTAGTATCATTCTAGCATAAATACAAGAACATAGTTTACTTCTTGCTGGGAGTCAATTTTCCATTCAACATTAATTCTTACACTACTCATAAATTGCCTTTCATCATCTTATTGAACCAAACCAGGGCAACACCAACGAAACTGCAGAAATGATGCATCTTGCAGGGTTATCTTACAGGATTTCTCCATGAATGGAGTGTTGTTTTATATTTGTATTTTTTGTAGGGTCATGTTCTCTTTGTAACAAATATCTTATAGTGTAGGGTTCATTTTGTAATGAATGCTCTTCTATTTAATAGAAGTTACCCTTAAGCCAAACATTAATTTGGGATTATTAATGTAAATTGATGATTGTGATAAATAAAATCTACCATTGATAAGGATGTAATATGAAGATGTATGGATGATTGATAGCTTCTTTTTTAACCATCTTTAAATATTTCTAAAATTTGGAGCTATTATAAATAATTCCAAATAAAAATATAATTGTTCCTAATTGATTGGATTGGGCTAAGGAAGCCCCATCTTTTTACTATTGATTGGATTGAGGCATTTGTTTTGAATAAAAGCTGAGCTTTATTGAGTAATATGAGTCAATTGCAATGCTCCATCACTCGATTGTCTTGTGTTTTTTGTATCTCTTTTTGGGTAAACAACTCACTGTTTTGTGCTACTGTGTGTGTTTGAGGTGCTTTGGCCGAAAGCTTTGCATCTTTTGTGTTTAAGTTTCCTCTAGATTAAAAAAAATGAAGGCTATTTTTCAGATAAATGATGCCTTTTTCTTAACATATACAATGACATATTTTCTAAGACGACCATTACGGTTTAGAGGGCCATCGTTTATAGTGTCCATGGGCATTGTTGGAGTTGATTTATTAAAGATCATGGAAAAAAGGATTGTTGCTATATGAAGAGATTATATAATGTTCTATTTTGTAGGTAGCCAAATAAATCAAAAAAATGCTCTCCCGTTAAGGGGAGACTATGTTAAAATTTTCATAAATAATTTTATATTTACAAAATGGTTTTTTTTATGATGAATTAGAGGATATGGAATTATTTTTGGGTTATTTAAATGGATTTGAGATGGAGAAATTTACATTTTTTTTCTTTTGTAGATTCCTCTCCCGTTACCAAACATGGATCTGAAGGAATCATCGTTGATTTCCCTGTACTCGCGAAACATGAAATGCGATGAATCCTATTGACACCAAAAAAGTCACTATGTCTCCTCAACATCAAGAAGCCTCGTGAAGCTGCATCCTTCTACAAAATAGGCAAAGCTACTTCAAGCATCAGATCTTGTCAGAATCAGACAAAAACTAAGAGATCCTTCAAGACAGCTAAAAGAGGGGTACACCTGAGGTTTCAGGCCATTCCGACATCGTTTGGCCTAACTTCACTTCTCCGACAGCTAAACAAGCGCTCATGGCAGCGACATCATCAAAGACGCCAAAACTTTGATTAGAGCCTATGGATGACTACAGGATGTCTCCAAAGGGCTCCATGCCAAATTTCAAGTCAGACCGATAACGTTTGACCCTCCATCAATGCTGGAGCAGCAAAATCAAGCCTCCCAGCGGTGGGAATCACGAGGCCATCACTCATCAAACAAAATACATTAGTGGCTTCAACATACCTCTAAAAGGCTGTACGTCGAATTTCAGGTCATTCTGACAACGTTTGACCAGGTTTCGATGCTCTGAAATAAAATCAAACCTACCGGCGGCGGAGCACCCCGGGACCATGACATCCAAGTTGGAGCTAATGGGTTGTCTCAAAATGACTCCAATAGGCTCCACGTCAAATTTCAGGTCAATCGGACATCATTTGACCACATATCAAACCTCGGCATTTTCCCCGCAGTAAAATCAAGTCAAGCATCGACGGGACCCCAAACGGCTTCAAAACTCAAGTAAAAGCTCATGGTTGGTCCTATCCACTGCTCAAGAAGCTTCACCTCAATTTTCAGGTCATTCCGACATCGTTTGACCTAGTTTTGACTCTTGACGGAAAATCGGCTACAAAGTCTTCAGCTTTCCAGAAAAATGGGAAACTTTGCGCTCCGGTTTTGCGTGGGTTCTCGTCAAGTTTTCTCCAAGAAAATCAAGTCAATAATTGAGGAAAAATGTCAAGAAAGATACAGAAGAAAGAAGGAACAAAAAAGACGGAAAAACGACCGAAAATGAAGCTCGGCGACCAGAAGGGCCAAAGCCCTATGGTCGCCGGCGACCCTGGGTGCATGGTTGCCGGCGACCCTGCAAATCCGCGTCGCCGGATTTCGCACCAAACGGACCGTTTTCCGATCCTTTTCTCGTTCCGGGTGTTTCTGCCTCTGTGATTTTCTGAAAATCCAATCTTTGATGCTTGAAAACCACTGATCTTCACCAACATCTTGGATCCGCCGTCAAAAGCATGAAATCATCACCGATCACTCCAAGATCGCCAACCGGCTGACCAAGAAAGTATACTTTCTGTCCGACCGATCATGAAATCGACAAGACAGATGTCATCGGCCCACCAACATCAATCAATGTCTAAAATTACACTGCAATCCGACATCAAACAATGTGTGGATCCACCTGTGATGATCACAAGAAGAATCTCAAAAGACGCGGCGCAGCCCGCGACTCTTCACATGCCCCGGCGACCACTTAATGTCATTAATTGACCCGTTTATGACAACTTAATGCGGTCATTAACTCATTATTTTGGACGGCCCAATCGGATTCAAGCATTTGGGAGTTACAAATCCAAGCAATCATGGCATTAAACCCATGAAACTCCCATCATCGTGAAGATTAAAGGCGATTAAATGCCCACTATCCTTCATCGGCCAATCACAAGCCATGAAAAAAGAGTTACAAAATCAAAGAATAAAAACTTGTAACTCCTCATCAATTCTCTCATCATGGCCATCAATGCCCATAATCACCTCATGGCTACCAAAAGCCTATAAAAGGAGGTCCAAAAGAAAGAAATCATCATCGATACACACATCGACTTGAAATTCTGCACTTGTACACTTGCATTCTCCCGAAGCATTGGTAGTTGGATTCTCCATGAATGGATACGAGTCCAGTGATACTGCCAATGATATTGATGAGTGGGAAGAATCCCTTGAGACAGGAGAATACCTCTCCGACGAGGAATGGATTCCCGAGTCTCATCTTATGCCAGTAATTTGGTATAACCCATTGCAGCCACAAGGATCCTAGTCCGATGATGAAGAAGACCAAGAGGCTGAAAATGCTGTCAATCCAGCACCAGCCAATGCTTCAGTGGAACCCAACATGGGTGAACCGCAAGGAGCATATGATGATGAAGATTTGGCTCCTATGCCTAATCTTGAAGAATATGCAAGAATCTTGCAACATCTTGCCATAGAGCAGGAGTAGGATCACATCAATGATCTTCGTCATGATCCAGAACCGGAAGTCCCTGAAAATGAATGGGAACTTTCTCCCTCAACTCCTGAAAATGGAGAAAACAGTTGGATTGATGATCCTCTTACATCCGAGGATGAGTCCATTTCCCAACAGTCTACACTGGAGGCTTTCAAGTACGACTTGATTGAGCACTTCAAACACATACCTGCACGTCTGCACATCCTTGACTTATTACGAATGTCTCCACAAACTCGTGATAGTCTCATTTCAGAATTACAAGGCAAAATGCAGATGTTGACAAGCATGCCCCACAAGTTCTACAAATTGAAATGGACTATAGGGTCAAAAAATCAAATACTCCTTCAAAGGGAGAAAAGAAGAGAACCGAGAGATCAAGCAATGAATGCCTCTCGGTACAAAAAGCAGCAAGTGCAACAATTGCCTTCGACAAGAATGACCTCCTGCTAGGCGAGACAAAGTATAACCGACCCTTGTACTTCACGGGGTACGTCAAAGAAATGCCAGTACACAGAGTTCAGATCGATCCGGGTTCCGCACTCAACTTCATTTCTACTTCGGCACTCGAGGAGCTGGGCATCCCACCCAGCAAGCTGAGTCACACGTCCGTATCCATCTTCGGATATGACGGCAGCGCTCAAAGGCCTATCGACAAAATCAGGTTCAAATTGCAAATCAGTGATCTTATTTCCGAAGTCACCGTGTATGCAATAAAGACCCCTTCATGCTACAATATCCTCCTTGGATGCCCCTGGATACATGAGAATGGTGTCGTCCCTTCAACTCTACATCAGTGCATCAAGTTCGTTGGCAACGATGGCTTGATACATCGAGTATTTGCAGACAAAAAGCCCTTCAAAGGCAAGGATGTCCATTTTGCAGATGCTCAGATGTATAAAGATGAAAACGAAGAACAGGAGGAAGAGATAATTCATTTTGCCGATAATCTCCAGAAAGATAAAGGCAAGGCTCCTCTGCAATCATCGGAGGTAAACAAACCCTCCACCAAACTCGAAGTAAGCAGTCAAGCTCCCTTCGTCGTCTCATTCAAATCTCCAAAGCCTTTGGTAGTCACTACCAAAGCAAAAAAGACAAAACAAAAGACTGGGGGCAAGTTCACTGTCTCCTTTGTGTCTATTATGCATGACACATGTCGCGCCCCCAAAACCGGGATCCGATCTCGGGGACGCGAGCATGGGGAGAATTTGTAGTATTTCCCCTCCCAGGATCCGCGTGTGTGAGGATAACAAATTCACAACACATCAAAATATTTCGCGGAAGCTATACAAGACGTTACGACCCGGAATCCGTATCCATCGGGTTCCGTGTCGTACTCAATCTGTCAGCACAAAATTGTCATAGACATATTTAAATTCAGACTGGAACAATTCATAATATCAAGATATACAAAGCTGACAGTAACAGGCTTATCATTACCCAACATATTCAAGTTTCAAATTAACAAGTACATTGATTACAATTCCCAAGAAACAGGCTAACAAAAGCTGTACACAAAAACAAGCTAGAACAAATACTACCCAATGGTGTAACGTAACTCCGGAGTCAAGCATGACGTCAACATGACATCGCTGACACTACAAGACTGCAAAACTCGTGGCTCAACAGCCCTCCGCACGCGAACTAGCTCAAAACAAGGACCTGCTATCTAGAGCACCAAAGCAGAAGTATATCAGACACGACGGTCTGGCAGGTAATCAATATAGGCAAGAGCATAAACAAAACCGAAGTTTAAAGGAAACAAGAACTAAAAACACTTCATTGAACTTGAAACAAGTTTACAAGATTTAAAAACAATGCATGTACAAGATACTTATCGAGAAATCACTAGTGCATGCACGATATACGAAACAAGGTATGAATACATATAATATCATGATTAGTAAATCCACAAAGAGCCCATCCTTTCTCCATCATACATGATGATAAGAGTAAGCACGCACGACAAGCACGACAAGAAACACGATCCCACGTCACACAAGGTAGACAGGGTGTTCGGCCGCGGAACCGGACCACGAACACGCACGATGTGTCAATTCAAGACACGACTAGTCTGCAGACAGTCCACGAGTTTAAGGACCCCCAGGTAGTGGATCAAGCTAAAAGGGCGGTCCAAGCTCAGTGAAATCACTTATATCATGAATGCATAAAACATGGCGATACACGTTCGAGAGCACAACAAAACAAGAGGGAAATCATTTGTCAAACACGTCACGACAAGGCTAGCACGATAGCATAATATAAATGCTTAACAACTGAAGAAATGATCCCCTTTTTCTTTCTTGAAACACGATTCTTGAAACACGTCTTAAAACAAGCTTATACTTGAAATTCAAACGAATGCACGATGATGCACAAAGCATCAAAACAAGAATTCAAACACGAAATCTATCAAGTTTAGGCTAAGACCAATCATTGACCCTTGTGGAGTTGAAACCCAAATGTCGGAGTTTTTAACAAGATTTGGTGCCCCAGAAGTTATAGTACATTTTGGAATTTCAAGTGCACAAAGTCAATAAAAAGGTCTAAAACCTAGTCTAGTTTTCATTCCCGCAAAAATCTTCAAAAACAGTACTTCTGGTTGTGGTTCACGCCTCTCTACCGGTAGAAATACCGGTTGAAGCGTCTCTACCGGTAGTACTACCGGTAGAACCACCTCTACCGGTAGAACTTCCGGTTGGAGCACTTCTACCGGTAGAACTTCCGGTAGAACTCATGCTCCTTAACTTTTCTCACTCTCTGCCGAAATCTGGGCTATTTCTACCGGTAGAACTTCCGGTAGAACTTGGGGTTTTTCAATTTCCTCACTCTCTGTCAGATTTTGGGCCCTTTCTACCGGTAGAACTTCCGGTTGAAATACCTCTACCGGTAGAAATTCCGGTAGAACTCAGGGTTCACGGTTTTCTCAACTCTTTGTCAAATTTTGAACCATTTCTACCGGTAGAACTTCCGGTAGGGTTCTGAAGCTCATTTCTTTCACACTTCTCTCCCTTCTTCACTTCCACATTTGAACCACATGCACTCCCCAAGCCTTCATGCTTTCCAAGGGATACATTTCACACACTTTTAAAGCATTCCATGCACAATAAACCATTCATATTTCAATCTAAACCTTCAAGTCATCAAAATCATTCATTATAAAAATCATGTTACTACACAACTTGTAAACCATTAAGCAAGATATATGCTTTCAATCAAGAAAAGACCTCAAGATTAGGAAAATAATTAGTAACCATGCTTGACATGACTAAGCAAACCAAGAGAGATTCAAACATTAAATGAAATGGAAAAACTTAGAAATAAGGGCATCATTTTCTCAAAGCAAAATGTCAAAAATCATAATACATCATAAAAACCCAAAATGATTACTTGCATTATGAAAATTAACATAGAAAACATGTCTAAATGAAACCATAATGAAACCATAAAACAATGTACATGAAAAATCCTATAAAGATCACTTGCCTTTGTCCAAATGCCAAGCAAATCTTTCACAAATTCAAATCAAAGAGTTGATCCACGAAATCTACACAAAAGCCCCAAAATAGAACACACAAAAATCACATTTTGGCCACTACAAACCCCCATTTCGAAAATGGGTTTGAAAGTTAGAGAAAAGAGCTCTTTATGAGCTAAATAAACTCCATGGAAGAGATGGGTTCAAGCTCTTACCAATGGCTGCCCAAACAAGAAGAGATGAAGAAAACGAAGTGGGTGCTCAGCTGAAATCCTCAACTAGATGGGTGTAATGGAGAGCTCGAGTTGAGAGGAAGAAAACCACGTTTTTAGATTTGCAAATGGAGCTTCCTAGCCATAGATCCAAGAGAAAGAAGCTTGGGGCAAAAAGAGGGTTTTCTCTCCAGCCCTAGGTCAAGAAGTTGCAGGAATTTGAGAAATGGGCATGGAAGAGGAGGAAGACAACTTATGTGACTTGAAAATGGGACCCATTCAGCTGAAACTTAAAATGGCTAAATCATGGTCTTGCGGGCCCCGGATGAAATCGAAGAAGAAGACTAAAATGATCCTCAAAATATCTAGTTTCCAAAAAGTATATTTTCCCCAATTTCTGAAATTTTCGAAATTCATGGACAGATTTAGTGAAAATTGTCATTTTTGCCATTTTTCTTGAAAAACGCGATTTCTGAGTATTAAATCAAGATGGTCAAAACATGAAAGTTGTTTATAACAATAAAATGAGTCAAAAGGAATAAAATTTGGGATTTTTAGAAACCAATAATAAATTCTCACAAAATACAATTTACAAGGGTCGGGTCAAAACAAAGTCAATGGTCTTTTAAAACTCTCCAAAGTTATGAAAAATCTATTCAAACTCAAAAACAAAGTCAAATCATCTCTAATCTTGTTTAAAAAGCTAAATCATGGTTAAAACAATGCTAAACCCAAAAATTGAGGGTCGGGGTCTTACAACACAGATTTGGAGTCAGAGCCAGAAGATGACACAACATCAAGCCAAGCTGATACTCAGCAGGATCAGCCCGATCTCACTCCATTGGAGACATTTGCTGACATAGAAGGTCCTACGTCTGCTTCCTTTGTTATTCCGGCAACTTCGCCAGAAAAAAAAAACAATCTTCTTCCACAGATCAGGAGCATCTCCACTAAACTCTCTGCTTGAACCTTTCCAAAACGAAGGTATGCCTCAGCTATCCTTGTATAGTCCGATGGCACAAGCTATCATGAAGAAAATGGGCTACGGTGCTCAGAATCCGACTGGTTTGGGAGGTGGTCGTGGTATTCTCATACCATTAGAACCCACCCTGACCAAAAGTCAACCAGATGATTGGAAAATCCACTTTCATAAAGGCAAGTCTTCATATGGGTTGGGATATGATCCTACCACTCCTGTGAGACAATTTATACCATGGCTGCAAAGTCGTTTTGCCGACCAAGCCTCAACATCTCATGAAGACATTGATCTCCCTGGATATCTCTTTGAGGAGTCATTCGTCAAAGATCCAGAAAGCTCCTCCAATTGGTATAATTTCTCTGATGATAAAGAGGAATTGCCCGATGACACAGACGCGCGGTTCTCTGACCCAGAAGAACCATCGTCTCCAAAAGAAGTATCCTACTTCAACCCAGTTCCAACAAATGATTGGGACCATCTCATTGCAAGCCTTGAGAAGGATACTGATCAAGAAAATCCATGGACAGAAACAGGGCCTCAGTATGTAAATGCCTCTGGCACTCCAGAAGGTCTTGTTGAGTTGGAAGCCTCCGAAAATATTGTGGAGGAACCACCTTCAAACCTTTCGACAGAAGACCCTGTTCAAAAGATAGACTTGGGATCACCTGATAACCCACGTCCTGTATTCATAAGCAAGAATATAAAGGATGATGAGTTACCCGAGTATATCTCTTTTCTTCGTGAGTTCGTTGATTGCTTTGCATGGTCTTATATTGAAATGCCTGGCTTAGATCCCAAAGCAGCAGTCCATAAGCTCAATTTGCAAAAAGAAATCAAGCCTGTCAAACAAGGCCAAAGAAGATTCCATCCCGACGTGATGGACAAAATTGAACAAGAAGTTCAGAAACTCAAAAACGTTGGCTTCATCCGCAAGGAACAACATCCTGAATGGTTAGCCAACATCGTCCCTGTGACAAAGAAAAATGGGCAGATAAGGGTCTGTATCGACTACAGAGACCTGAATAATGCATGCCCTAAAGATGAATTCCTACTCCCCATACCAGAGGTGATGATTGACAACACTTATGGGTTCGAGTGAATGACATTCATGGATGGATTCTCTGGCTACAATCAGATAAAGATGCATCCTGAAGACGAAAGGCATACATCATTTCGGACTCCATTTGGCGTGTATTGCTACACTGTCATGCCATTTGGTCTGAAAAATGCAGGTGCAACATATCAGAGGGCTATGATGAAAATATTCTAAGATATACAGCACAAGACGGTTGAATGCTATGTTGACGACCTCGCCATCAAAAGCAGAAGAAAAGAAGACCATCTCGATGATCTTCGAGAAGTCTTCCTCCTACTTCGCAAACACAAATTGCGGATGAATCCATTAAAATGCTTCTTCGGTGTCTCATCGGGTAAGTTCCTCGGATTCATAGTTCGGAAAGCTGGAATAGAACTTGACCCCACTAAAGTCAAGGCTATCCTGGAAATGCCATCTCCAAGAACCCTAAGAGAATTAAAAGGATGTCAAGGAAGGTTGGCCTACATTCGACGGTTCATCTTCAATCTGTCTGGGAAGTGCCGTCCATTTTCTCGCTTGATGAAGAAAGGCGTGGACTTTGTCTGGGATGCCGAATGTGAAAATACATTTCAAGACATCAAAGCATACCTCACCAAACCTCCAGTGCTGGCCGCCCCCACAACTGGAAAACCATTTATCTTATACACAAGAGCTCTTGACCACTCTTTGGGTGCTCTGCTTGCACAAGAAAACGACGACGGAAAAGAAGCTGCTCTATATTACCTTAGCTGCATGTTGGTAGGTGCAGAGCATCACAACTCCCCAGTCGAAAAAGAATGCCTTGCAGTGATGTTCTCTGTACAAAAGCTACCTCACTACCTGCTGTCCAATACAGTCTACCAAATTTCGAGGATCAACCTCTTAAAGGTCCTTGTCACAAAAGCAGGTTCTCTCAATGCCCGACTAGCAAAATGATCCATCCTTCTATCACAGTTTGATATTAGGTATGTACCACAAAAAGCAATCAAAGGCCAAGCTCTAGCAGATTTCCTCGCAGAGTATCCATTGCCTACAGATTCTCCACTCAGGGATGATCTCCCAGACGAATTTGTCTACAATGTGAAAACTTCCTTATCAAATGCCTCCTGGGACATGTACTTTGACGGCGCAACCAGGACAAATGAAAAAGGAAAGAAAATATCGGGAATTGGTATCCTCTTTGTCAGCCCCGACAATGATTCCACACGCCTTCTCGCTACTGGAACCATGTTCAAACAATACAGCTGAGTATCAAGCCTGATTGTAGGATTAGAACTCGCCCTCGAATCCGGCATCACCATGCTGGAAGCTTTTGGAGACTCTCAACTGATCGTCAACCAGATGAATCAGAGATTTGAAGTCAGGAAGCCTGATTTACTGCCTTACTGCAACAAGGCGCAGTCACTTCGACAAAAATTCAACATCTGTCATATCACCCACATCCTCAGAGGTGAAAACGTCCGTGCAGATGCCTTGGCTGGACTCGCCGCATCCATGGAAATCCAAGAAGGGGAAAGCATACAAATCACAGTGTGTCAAAGAAGGATTCGCCCTCCTCTTAACACACACCAAGCAGTTACTGAATGCCACCAAGTGGTTGGAAGTCGGATATCCATCCTCAAACCTCCGATTGGCGACTGGAGAGATCCGTTCATTGATTGCATCATGTTCGGAATCCTACCTGAAGATCCAAAAGAGTGGATAAGCATTCAAAGATGAGCCCCGAACTTTCATTTGGATATACCTTTAAAAGCACTTTACAGAAAATCCTTCAACGGAGTACTCCTACGCTGCTTGTCACAACAAGAGGCTGAAGAAACTCTCAAAGAAATACATTCTGGTCTTTGCGGAGCCCATCAGGTTGGTCCTAAGCTCTACAACCAGATAAAAAGGCTAGGTTATTATTGGCCTACCATGGTAGCTGATACAATGCAATTTGCAAAACGCTGCCAAAAATGCCAAATTCATGGAGATTATGTCCACATGCCTCCAGAATGGCTACATCCTACAACAATCTCATGGCCTTTCGAAGCCTGGGGTATGGACATCATAGGTCCTATCTCTCCCCCATCAAGCAAAGGTCATCGCTTCATCTTCGCCGCTACGGATTATTTCTCCAAGTGGTCAGAAGCATTTGCGCTCAGTGAAATGAAGACCTCATCAGTTCTTCAGTTCTTGTGCACCAACATTATTTGTCGCTTCGGTATACCTAAAAGATTCATCCATGATAACGGACCACAATTCCGGGATCACAGATTCTACAGGTTTTGCGACAAGTACAAAATCCAAAGTTGTCCTTCGACTCCATATAATCCAGCAGCGAACGGACTAGCAGAAGCCTTCAACAAGACACTCTGTAAAATTCTCAAGAAAATGGTCTCTAGTCACAAAAGAGACTGGGGCGACAAACTACCAAAAGCTTTGTGGGCCTATCGAACCACCGTTCGAGGACCAACCCATAGCACACCATTCTCATTGGTCTATGGATGCGAAGCTGTTGTCCCTTTGGAAGTACAAATTCCTTCCTTAAGGGTATCTCTGCAAAATGACATGACGCAAGAAAGCAATGTCAAATTGAGACTCCAAGAGCTGGATAATCTCGATGAAAGACGACTCGAAGCTCTACAAAGCATTGAGTTGTACCAAGCACGCATGGCAGGATCTTTCGACAAGAAAGTCAGGCAACGCGCCTACAAAAAGGGCGACTTGGTTCTTGCAATAAAAAGACCCATAGTCTTTGCCCACAATTCCAAAGGCAAATTTGAACCAAAATGGGAGGGACCCTTCGTCATCGACAAAGTCTTCCCCAACGGCACATACGCTCTTCTAAACATGGAAGAAGATAGATGTATGCTGCCCATCAACGGCAAGTTCTTGAAGCGGTACTACCCTTGAAGACTTCCTCAAACGGGTCAGAGCGATATCTATATGGCCAAAGCCTATTTCCAGGTACTTGCTCGTCAAACCCATTCCCTTTTGAAATTTTCATCTTGAAATTTCCAAAAAAAAAAAAAAAAAACTCTCTCAAAACAATGTTTACTTTCATCGTTTCATTGTTAAAAAAAAAAATCAAAATCCAAAATCCAAGTTTAGGAGCCATATCCCAAACTTGACCAAAATTTTCGATCCTTGAACCCAAAAATTCTTGGTTTGGAGTAAAAACTAGGACTTAGGAATTTTCACCCTAGTCTGCCTCGACTTTTATAACCAAAATGGTTTTAAGTCAAAATTTATGACCCTCGTGTCTTTAAACAAAAAATGGTTTTTAAGAAACCGCGGGGAAGCGGCATTCAGTCGATACTCGCCAAACCCAAAAACCGGAAGGATGCGAACCCCATTCGATACTTCCAAAAATCCAAGAATCGCAAGAAAGCGAACCCCATTCGATACTTGCAAAACCTTGAATTTCAAAATCATGGAGATACAATATTCCAATTGATATCCACAACCCAAATTTCAAATGGTTTGAGAAAACCTCAAATTTCAAAAATTGCGGGGAAACGACACCAAGTCAGTACCCGCAAAACCAAAAGTTTTGGGAAAAGCAGGGAAGCGACGCTTAGTCGATACTTGCACCCCAATCCACGAGGAAGCGACATTCCATCGATACTCACAAACCCAGACCGCGAGGAAGCGACATTCCATCAATACTCGCAAATCGAATGAGCAAGGAAACGACATTCCATCGATACTTGCAAGACCATTCAGCGGGGAGGCAACATTTAGTCGATACTTGCATTTTGAAAACCAAAATTCGGCTATAAACGCCAAAAGTCGGCTATAAATGCCAAAATCGGCTATAAACGCCAAAATTCGGCTATAAAACGCCAAAATTGGCTTTCATGCCAACAAAACAAAACTTGGTTTTCAAAAATCTGGCTCCCATGCCAAAACAAAACAAACAACAACAAAACAAAATTCGGCTCCTATGCCATTCCAAAATTCGGCTTTCATGCCATCTCAAAAATTTTGGCTTTAATGCAGTTTCAAATTAATTTTGGCTTCCATGCCACAAACAAAAAAAAACTTTGGCTCTCATGCCACAAACAACAAAAAAAAACTTTGGCTCTCATGCCACAAACAAAAAAACTTTGGCTCTCATGCCACAAACAAAAAAAAAAACATTGGCTCTTACGCCACAAACAAAAAAAAACTTTGGCTCTCATGCCACAAACAAAAAAACTTTGGCTCGCATGCCACAAACAAAAAAACTTTGGCTCTCATGCCACAAACAAATTTTTTTTGGCTTTCATGCCACAAAGAAATTTGGCTTCCATGCCACAAAATAAAATTTGGTTTCTATGCCATTCCAAAATTCGGCTCTCGTGCCATCTCAAAAATTCTGGCTCTAATGCCATCTCAAAATTTTTGGCTCCCATGCTGCAAAACAAATTTTGGCTCTTACGCCACAAAATTTGGCTTCCATGCCACCTAAAATTCGGTTTTCAAGCCATTAAAAAACTAGGCTTTTTGCCACAAAAATTGGCTTTCATGCCCAAAACAACCCTTTGACAAAAGATTTTCACAAAATGACAAACTTTTGATCAAATTCTTGTACAAACATTCCCATTAGCTTTTACTCAAATTTGTTTTCATAAAAAAAAAAATGATTTAAGTGGAAAGAAGGGGATACAAAAAACATAGTACCAAAATAATTTATACATGGAGGTAACAAAAAAAAAAAAAGAAAGAAGAAAAAGAGTTTTTTACAACTCAGGAGCTTAGTCTAGCATGGAATTCAACCAAAGGTTCAACTCCTCAAGCAAACCCTTGGCCTTAGCTTCCAAAGTCTTTGGACCACGCTTTTTCAAAATGTTCCCATAAAATGCGGCCGAACGCCGCGACCCATCGGTAGCACAAGGAAGTTCTTCCCAGAGGACCTGCCACTGCTCATACTCCTGAGTCTTCCTCCGGACATTACCTTCAGCTTCCTCTACCTGGCGAATGAGAGTCCCCTCCTTGTCACGAGCCTCCACAATGGCGGTCCATTTGGCAGCAGCTTCTTCCTCCAAAAGCTCAAGATGCTGCCTAGCTTCGACAACCTCCTTATCAAGGCGATCCAAGTCTTGCTTCAGCCCCATGATGGATAACTCGGTAATGTTCTTCTCTCGAACGAAGTGCTTCCGAGTCTTCGTGATCTCAGTCAGCTCAGCTTTGACTTTGCTGGAAGGCTTCCGAAGCATTTCATCAAAGAAGTCACCATCTGGGAAACTCTTGGTCTCAGTCCACTTGTTCTCCAAAGCAATGACTTCATCAACAAAATCTTTGGCGCTTGCAATGTCCAGACCGACTTCTTCACTATCAGCAAGAATGTCCTGTACATGCTTTGATGAGTCAGGCCCGCCCAAGTGGCCCATTCCGTCATGAGCCAAGCCTGAATTAATGGAGATCCATTTAATCCAATGGAGTCCGAGCCCAAACCCACGATGCCTGGCCACGTCACAGCAGTCCGGGTCGCTTCGGAAGCAGTCAGGCCACGTCCCGCTTTTACCAAGTCCTGCGGAGAATATCACAACTGCCTCGCCAGTCGATGACACCTCGAAGGCTCCTCGTAAACGGCGCTGTAAAGTCGTCCCCATCTGTTAGGGGAAGACTATAAATTTAAGAGCCTCTCGATACTTGAGGGGCAAGCAAGAATCTCTCTTCTACACTCTCTCCAGAGCTTGTAATCTCTGAAATACTTGGGAATTAATACATCCGGCGATCTCAGCCTTTCCGAAAGTGGACGTAGGTCACTGACCGAACCACTATAAATCTCTCTCTCATCTTAATTACTGCATTTATTACCTATTAACTGACCGGTGGTGTGAGAAGTCATTTTTTGCATCATCAGTTTGGCGTCGTCTGTGGGAAACAACTAAAGTTCTCACGTCAGTATCCTTCCTCTTTTCAAAAATCATGGTGATCACCACAAGATCCGCAAGACGACCAGAAGATAATCCTTCTAGAGAAGGCGAGAATGATCCTCCACCGACTAATCCTACCCCAAATGCCCCTGCTCCCACTCCACAACAGATGTTGAAGACCATGCAACAACTGGTGACCCAAAACCAGCAAATACAACAGCTCATGCTCACAGCAGGGCAGGGAGGAGCACACTTTGGAGGAGCACAGCATGGAGTACTGCGCCCGGGACACCCAAGGGCTCCACGCCGGGGAGCTCCTCCCCCGGGCGCCAATCCCCTGGGCGCCCCTCTCCCGGGCGCCCAAGGGTTTCCTCTGGCCCCCCCTTTTGGGGCTACACTGGGGGCTGGGAGAACACGTCATGAAGGGCCTCCTCCACCCGGTGGAGCCCAATTTGAAGGATTTCCACCTCCAGGAGGAGCAGGTCATGGAGGACTTCCACCACCGGGGGGAGTACATCATGAAGGACCCCCACCTACTCCCTCTGCTTCAAATGGGGATGGTCCTAGCTTCCAAGAAGGGGAAAGTGAAAACATGGAGGAGAGCAACTTCCATGATCACTCTCGAGGAGCCCCTAATCGCTGGGATGAGAAGATCAGGGAAATGCAAAACCAACTCGGTGATGTCTTCAACGCCATGAAGGCGCAGGCCCCACAAACGGTGAATTACCTAGTCGGGCGGCCGGATACACCGTTCAAGCCCGACGTGGTAAACTACCCGCTCCCTCCAAGGTTCAAAATGCCGTCCATAGAAACCTTCGATGGGACGAAGGATCCATTGGACCACTTGGAGACATACAAAAGTGTAATGCAACTGCATAATATCCCTGACGAGGTTATGTGCAGGGCATTCCCAACTACCCTGAAGGGTTCCGCTCGGCAGTGGTTTGCCAATCTAGCCCCAGCCTCCATCGCCACCTTTGGGGAGTTAAGGAAATCCTTCGTGTCACACTTCATCGGAGGGCGCCGCCATCAGAAGCCCGCCACACACCTGCTCAGCGTAAAGCAGGACAAAAATGAGAGCCTCAGGAGTTACCTCACTCGTTTTAACGAGGAGGTACTTCAGGTCGAAGATCCCGATGACAAAGTGACAATGACAGCCTTCTTGGGAGGCCTTCGCTCGTCGAGTTTCTTCTTCTCAGTGATGAAGCGCCAGCCAAAGAGCATGACAGAGCTACTAGCGAAGGCCCAAAAATATATAAATGCTGAAGACATCACCAGGGCCAGGCGAGGTGACTCCTCTAGATCTGGGGACAAGGGGCGGGACAGAGACGAAAAGAAGGAGACAAGCAACAAGCGAAGCAGGACAGAGAGGTTACCTGTCAGAGACCGACTCGGTCCTGCTCCGCAGAGAGACCGACAAGCATTCACCCCCTTCAATGCCGCTGTTGAGCACATTTTGCTCCAGATACAAGATGACCCAGCCATAAAATGGCCGGGAAAGATGAAGTTCCCTCCAAACCGCAGAAACCCGGCCAAATATTGTCGCTTCCATCGCGACCATGGTCATGACACCGACGATTGCTATGACCTCAAGAGACAGATTGAGGATCTCATTCAACGTGGTCACCTGCGCCAGTATGTTGCTGGTAGGGGGCAAGCACCACCACCACCTCACAACCTGGAGGACCAGCAACCCATTGGGGAGATCCGAACCATCTCAGGCGGATTAGCAGAGTCACTTTCTGCCATGAAGGCCCACGTCAGAAGGGCTAGGCATCCTGACGAAGCATGCCCATCCAAGGCCCCCAGGCATGGCGCTAGTGACACCATATCCTTCTCAGACAAGGACTTGGAAGGAGTCCAGCATCCCCATGACGACCCTCTGGTGCTTACCATGACGGTCGCCAATTTCCAGGTGCGTAGGATTTTGGTGGACAGCGGCAGCTCTGCGGATATCCTATTCGCAGAAGCTTATGACCAGCTCAAGTTGGGACGGGAAAGGCTGCAGCCAGTGAAATCCCCCCTTATTGGGTTCTCAGGGGAGAAAGTGTATCCCCTCGGGGCAATCACATTGCCAGTCACAGCCGGGGCAGCACCCCGAAGCTCTACTACAATGGTGAACTTCCTGGTGATAGACTGCCCGTCAGCTTACAACATCATACTAGGACGACCTACCCTTAACGCATTAAGGGCCGTCCTCTCCACCTATCATCTCATCCTCCGAGGGATGACGCCACCACAGAAAGAGGGGAACCAGTTGAAAAACTTACCTCGGTGGCCTTACATGAAGAGCATCCTGACAGAAGAGTGTACATTGGCTCTTCTCTTTCAGAAGATCTGTCTGCCGGTTAACAGATTTTTTGAGAATGAACATAGACGTTTTCGCATGGTCACATGCGGATCTTGAAGGGATTGATCCCGAAGTCGCCACTCATCGCCTCAATGTTGACCCTCGCCACAAGCCTGTTCGACAAAAGCTAAGGGGCGCCTCCACTGAAAGGGCCCAAGCAATGGACAAAGAAGTCGGGAAGCTGATAGAAAATGGAGCGGTCAGAGAAGTAGCATATCCCGAATGGCTGTCAAATGTGGTAATGGTGACAAAAGCCAGTGGGAAGTGGCGCCTCTTCGTCGACTTCACGGAGCTTAACAAAGCTTGCCCAAAGGATAGCTATCCGCTGCCTTGGATTGACCTCCTCATCGACGCCACAGCAGGACATGAACTCCTCTCCTTCCTGGATGCCTATTCTGGATACAACCAGATCAGCATGCATCCCCCAGACCAAGAAAGGACGTCATTCATCACTCCAAAGGGGACCTACTGCTACAGGGTCGTGCCCTTCGGGCTGAAAAACGTAGGTGCAACCTACCAGCGCCTGGTAAACAAAATGTTCCAGTCCCAGATTGGGCGAACAATGGAGGTTTATATTGACGATATGCTGGTGAAAAGCTTGGCTGCAGCAGATCACATCGACCATCTTCAAGAGACATTCAATGTTCTCAGAGCCTACCACATGAAGCTGAACCCTGAGAAATGCGCCTTTGGCGTGGGATCGGGAAAATTCTTGGGCTTCATGGTCAACCAGAGGGGAATTGAGGCGAACCCTGATAAAATCAAAGCTATACTCGACATGAAGTCGCCCATTTCCACCAAGGAGGTGCAGCGCCTCAACGGAAGAATTGCAGCGCTCAATAGATTCGTCTCCAAGTCTGCAGATAAGTGTTTGCCTTTCTTCAAAATTCTCCGAAAGACTTTCGAATGGGGACCTGAGGCTGAGGAGGCCTTCCAGAAGCTTAAAGCATACTTGGCCGCACCTCCTCTCCTTTCACATGCTACACCCGGTGAGGTGTTGTATTTGTACCTATCTGCTTCCCCCTCAGCAGTTAGCGTTGTACTGATCAGAAATCATGATGGGGTGCAAAGACCCATCTATTATGTCAGCAGAGCATACCGTGGAGCCGAGATCAAATACTCGGGGTTAGAAAAACTGGCGCTCGCCCTCATCTCGACTGCTAGGCGCCTACGCCACTATTTTCAAAGCCATATGGTTGTGGTCGTCACCAATCAGCCTTTGAAGAGAGTCTTGGCAAAGCCAAAAGTATCTGGAAGACTCCTCAAGTGGTCAGTGGAGTTGGGTGAGTTTGACGTTCAGTACCAACCAAGGATGGCCATCAAGGCCCAGGCGCTGGCAGACTTTGTCGCTGAGTTTATGCATACAGAAGGGGAGCACACCACGTCCCTACCGTCTGCCCCAGAGCTGGAAGTCGAACTACCACTCGGCGAGGACACCCGGACGGGCGCCCAGGCCACCCCGGGCCCCCAGACATCTATGGGCGCCCATACCACTCTGGGCGCCCCGACAGCAACAGTGGGCGCCCATACCACTCCGGGCGCCCCGACAGCAGCAGTGGGCGCCCAGGCCACCCCGGGCGCCCAGACATCTATGGGCGCCCAGACTCCTCCTGGCGCCCCGGATTCCTCAATGGGTGCCCAAATCCCTCCGGGCATTCAGACACCTCCTGGAGTTTTTCCTTCACTGCCCCTTTGGAAGCTATATGTTGATGGCTCTGCAACCAGTGAGGGAGGTGGAGCAGGACTCATTTTGATCAGCCCTGATGGTACACCCATCAAGTATGCAGTGAAGCTACACTTTGTTGCCACAAACAATGAAGCAGAATATGAAGCACTCCTCTCTGGATTGAGATTGGCAGCAGAAATGGACGTCCGATCCCTCACCGCCTATAGTGATTCACAATTGATAGTCAATCAAGTAAATGGCGAATTCGAAGCGAAAGAAACAAAAATGCAGGAGTATCTTGGCATGGCGAAGAAGCTAGTCCAGCAGTTTCAACATTTCCAGATCTGTCACATCCCAAGAGGTGATAACATGGCTACTTTCACACCCCCAAAACCGGGATCCGATCTCTGGGACGCGAGTTTGGGGGAATTTGTATTTCCTCTCCCAGGATCCGCGTGTGTGAGGATGACAAAATTCACAACACATCAAAATATTTCGCGGAAGCTCTACAAGACGTTACGACCCGGAATCCGTATCCATCGGGTTCCGTGTCATACTCGATCTGTCAGCATAAGATTATCATAAACATATTTAAACTCAGACTGGAACAAATTTATAATATCAAAATATACAGAGCTGACAGTAACAGGCTTATCATTACCCAAACATATTCAAGTTACAAATTAATGAGTGCATTAATTACAATTCCTAAGAAACAGGCTAACAAAAGCCGTACACAAAAACAAGCTAGAACAAATACGACCCAATGGCGTAACGTAACTCCGGAGTCAAGCATGACGTCTACATGACATCACTGACACAACAAGCTTGCAAAACCCGTGGCTCAACAGCCCTCTGCACACGAACTAGCTCAAAGCGAGGACCTGCTATCTAGAGCACCAAAGCAGAAGAATATCAGACACGACGGTCTGGCAGGTGATCAATATAGGCAAGAGCATAAACAAATTTGAAGTTCAAAGGAAACAAGAACTAAAAACACTTTATTGAACTTGAACAGATTTACAAGATTTAAAAACAATGCATGAACATGATACTTATTGAGAAATCACTAGTGCATGAACGATATACGAAACAAGACATGAATACATATAATATCATGATTAGTAAATCCACAAAGAGCCCATCCTTTCTCCATCATACATGATGACAAGAGTAAGCACGCACGACAAGCACGACACGATCCCACATATACGGGCCGGCCGCGGAACCGGAACACGAACACGCACGATGTGTCATTCAAGACACGACTAGTCTGCAGACAGTCCACATGTTTAAGGACCCCCAGGTAGTGGATCAAGCTAAAAGGGCAGTCCAAGCTCAGTGGTACTCACTTATTTCATGAATTCACAAAACATGGTGATATACGTTCGAGAACACGATAAAACAACAGGGAAATCATTTAACGAGCACGACACGACGAGACTAGCAAAATAGCATAATATAAATGCTTATCAAACTTAAGAAATGATTCCCTTTTCTTATTCTTGAAACACGTCTTGGAACACGTCGTAAAACAAGCTTATTCTTGAAATTCGAACGAATACACGATGATGCACGAAGCATCAAAACAAGAGCTTTGGTTCTTGAAACAATTCTTCAAACAAACTTGTACTTGAAAATCAAACGAGAACACGGTGATGCATGAAGCATCAAAACAAGAGTTCAAACACGAAATCTATCAAGTTTAGGCTAAGACCATTCATTGACCCTTGTGGAGTTGAAACCCAAATATCGGACTTTTAACAAGGTTTGGTGCCCCAAAAGTTATAGTACATTTTTGGAATTCCAAGTGCACAAAGTCAATAAAAAGGTCTAAAACCTAGTCTAGTTTTCATTCCGGCAAAATCCTTCTAAATCAGTACTTTTTGTAACGTTGGTCTGGGTTCAGCATCTCTACCGGTAGAAATTCTGGTTTAAGCTTCTCTACCGGTAGAACTTCCTGTAGAACCATCTCTACCGGTAGAACCACCGGTTGGAGCGCTTCTACCGGTAGAACTTCCGGTAGAACTGAGGGTTCACAGCTTTTCTCAACTCTCTGCCAAAATTCGAGCCACTTCTACCGGTAGAACTTCCGGTTTAAGCGCTTCTACCGGTAGAAATTCCGGTAGAACTTATGACGTTGAACTTTTTTCACACTTCTCTCCCTTCTTCACTTCCACATTTGAACCACATGCACTCCCCAAGCCTTCATGCTTTCCAAGGGATACATTTCACACATTTTTAAGGCATTTCATCCACAATTAAACCATTCATTCTATAAAAAGACATCAACACACTTTCAAGTATAAAATCATGAAATTTACGAGACTAAACACGATTCTAAAAGCTTGAAGAAATCATTCATAACAAGACAAATGAAGAAGCTAAAACCCATGACTTGAAAGAGCATGAACATGACTTGCATTATGAAATTAAACATAGAAAACATGTCTTAATGAAAGTATTAAAACCATAATGAAACCATAAAGCAATAAACATGAGAGATCCTATAAAGATCACTTGCCTCAATCCAATGCCAAGGAAAACTCCCCAAAAACTCAACCAAAGAGAAGATCCACGAAATCTACACAAAAGCCCCAAAATAGAACACATAAAAATCACATTTTTGGTCATCACAAACCCCCATTTCGAAAATGGGTTTGAAAACATAGAAAACAAGCTCTAAGTGAGCTAAAGAACATCAAATGAAAATATGGGTCCAAGCTCTAACCTTGAGCTAGCTGAACTTGATGAAGAGAGGTTGAAGATGATGAATAGTGAAATGGTTTGGCTCCAAAACGTGTCCAGCTGAAGCTTAAGAAGAGAGGAAGAGATTGACGGAGTCGGATCGGGGATTGGAGCTCTCTAGATGGATGTTTCAAGGGGAACAAGATCAAAGAGGAAAGCTTCTCCTCTCCTTGGCTCTAGGTCAAGACCAGTTGCAGGATTTGGAATGGGAAAAGAATGGAGGAGAGAGAATAAGAGGATATTTATAGTGTCTGGAAGGTGGGTCCCAATGCAGAGGAAATTGAAGCGCTTAAAATATGGTCTTGCGGACCCTGGATGACCATTGCTACGCTTACCATTGCTACAAGAAGGGCTACTGATTACCATTGCTACGCTGCCTTTCGCCAGAAGAAGCTGACTACGCCCTTAGAGAGATTCATGAAGGAATTTGTGGGAATCACTCTGGAGGACGCTCCCTCGCCCACAAAGCGCTTAGGCAAGGGTATTTTTGGCCGAGCATGGTAAAAGACGCCAAAGAGTTTGCCAAAAAGTGTGACAAATGCCAGCGTTTCGCAACGGTGCCAAGGCAGCCACGAAAGGAACTGACAACCATTGTGAGTCCATGGCCTTTTTCCAAATGGGGAATTGACATCCTGGGCCCCCTTCCTTTGAGCAAAGGCCAATGCAAGTTTGTGGTCGTCGCCATAGACTATTTCACAAAATGGGCGGAGGCAGAACCCCTAGCGAAAATAACAGACTTGAAGGTAAAGGACTTTGTCTGGAAAAACCTAGTCTGCCGCTTCGGGATACCTCACGCCATTGTCAGTGACAATGCCAAGCAGTTCGATAATAAGCTTTTTAATTCTTTCTGCTCCGACCTTCAAATCAAGCAGCCTCATTCCAGCCCGGCACACCCACAGGCGAATGGGCAGGCAGAAGTCATGGTAAGAACAATTCTCCGTAACTTAAAAACAAGGCTCGAAAGGGCGAAAGGTCTTTGGGTTGATGAACTCCCAGGAGTGTTATGGGCCTATCGGACTACGCCAAGAACTTCTATCGGACTACGAAAGTTTGAGGCACATCGACTCCAAAAAGCAACTCGTCGCTGTACCTCGAGGGGGCATTTGTTGACACCAAAAAAGTCACTATGTCTCCTCAACATCAATAAGCCTCGTGAAGCTGCATCCTGGGACAAAACAGGCAAAGCTACTTCAAGCATCAGATCTTATCAGAATCAGAAAAAAACTGAGAGATCCTTCAAGACAGCTAAAACAAGGGTACACCTGAGGTTTCGGGCCATTCCGATATCGTTTGGCCTAACTTCACTTCTCCGACAGCTAAACCAGCGCTCCGGACAGCGACATCATCAAAGACGCCAAAACTTTGATCAGAGCCTATGGATGACTCCAGGATGTCTCCAAAGGGCTCCATGCCAAATTTCAAGTCAAACCGATAACATTTGACCCTCCATCAACACTCGAGTAGCAAAATCAAGCCTCCCGGCGGCAGGAACTACCGAGGCCATCACTCATCAAACAAAGTACATGAGTGGCTTCAACATACCTCCAAAAGGCTGTACGTCGAATTTTAGGTCATTCAGACAACGTTTGACCAGGTTTCGATGCTCCGAAAAAAAATCAAGCCTACCGGCGGCGGAGCACCCCGGGACCATGACATCCAAGTTGGAGCTAATGGGTTGTCTCAAAATGACTCCAATAGGCTCCTCGTTAAATTTCAGGTCAATCGGACATCGTTTGACCACATATCAAAGCTCGGCATTTTCCCCACAGCAAAATCAAGTCAAGCATCGACGGGACCCCAAACGACTTTAAAACTCAAATAAAAGCTCATGGTTGGTCCTATCCAATGTTCAAGAAGCTTCACCTCAATTTTCAGGTTATTCTGACATCATTTGACCTAGTTTCGACTCTTGACGGAAAACTGGCTACAAAGTCGCCGTCAAAAGCATGAAATCATCACCGATCGCTCCAAGATCGCCAACCGGCTGACCACGAAAGTATACTTTCTGTCCGACCGATCGTGAAATCGACAAAACAGATGTCATCGGCCCACCAACATCAATCAATGTCTGAAATTACACTGCAATCCGACATCAAACAATGTGTGGATCCACCTATGATGATCACAAGAAGAATCTCAAAAGACGCGGCGCGGCCTGCGACTCTTCACATGCCCTGGCGACCACTTAATGTCATTAATTGACCCGTTTATGACAACTTAATGCCGTCATTAACTCATTATTTTGGACGGCCCAATCAAATTCAAGCATTTGGGAGTTACAAATCCAAGCAATCATGGCATTAAAACCATGAAACTCCCATCATCATGAAGATTAAAGGCGATTAAATGCCCACTATCCTTCATCGGCCAATCACAAGCTATGAAAAAGGAGTTACAAAATCAAAGAATAAAAACTTGTAACTCCTCATCAATTCTCTCATCATGGCCATCAATGCCCATAATCACCTCATGGCTACCAGAAGCCTATAAAAGGAGGTCCAAAAGAAAGAAATCATCATCGATACACACATCGACTTGAAATTCTGCACTTGCACACTTGCATTCTCCCGAAGAAATACAGACGAAGTCCTGCTGCTCTACTGCAAGAAACACCACAAGGTGATCAAAGTCCCTTAGGGGGCCACCCCCCCAAGGTCCTCTCCTTCTACAACATGGCCTAAACGAGGCTTTTCAACCCTTTTACTCGGTTTTTCATCGGATATAGGACCTTCTCTTGGTCCTTGTCCTTTAAAAAACTGAGGTTGGAGCCAAGCTGAAGAATCAAAGCATCAAGCATTCTCATTTGAAGGACGATGGCGAAGTCCATACATGACTTGTGACCGTCGATCTCAACATGTCCCCACAATCTCCTGAGAAGTTAGATCCCTTTTCTTTCTTTTCTATTGTAGTTTATATTTTTTAAAGAGACAAAAAGAAATCACAATTCTTGTCTTTTATATTTGATGAGTTTTGTAAAATCGCCATTCACGGCAAACAAACTAAAAAACGCCTCCTACGGCATTCTCAAAAACAAACTTGTCTCTTTTCTTAATATTTATGCAATTTGAAAAGTTAGAAAAAAAGGATTGATTTCCTTTATACTTGTGAAGGTGAATCTCCGGATCATCACCATCCCAAATTCCAAGTAGAATACTAAATCTGGCATACCCGTACAAAAATATTGATACCCGCGATTTCCCTCCTCCGCCGAGACCCAGGCAGCCCCGAGGGTGCGGAAGGAGAGGACGGAAACCCGAGGGTCCATCAAATCCTCTCACTCATAAATCCTCAAAGAAGAACGTCTAATTCCATGGAGCCAAAGATTCCTCCAAAGAGAGGATTCCTCTCCCATTACCAAACGTGCCTTCAGGGAAGGGAGAGGGTGTTAGCCCGTTTATAAAAGGTGGGTGTGGGCCCCACCACAGTTTAAACTTGAAAGGATTAAGACAATAATTTCTGCGGCCCGTATGGATCGACGAAGGAAAAATGATCTTCAAAAAATTTAGTTTCCAAAAAGTATAATTTCGACATGGTTATGAGATCTCGGAATTTGGGCCCAAGTTCAAGGTGAAAAGATTATTTTGCCCCAAAGGCCGGAAAAATTGGTTTTCAGAGCTTCTAATGGGTATAGATTGAACATGAAAGTCGTAGGGAATGATGAGGTCAGTCAAACGAAGCCAAAATGGGAATTTTTGGGAATCACAAATAACCTCCCCATGCTGACCACACATAACGCATAGGACCCTACGATCACAAACTAGGTCCACTAGCTCTCAAAACTCTCCAAAGCTATTCTGACTCACAAACTTAGCCAAACAACCACTAATCCCACTTAGATGGCTAACCCAAAGCTTAGTTAGCACTCATCCCGAAAACTAGGGGTCGGGGTTTTACAGTACCTAACAGTCCACTCTCAACTTACATATTTCCATCGGCATCGTAAGAATGCACCATTTGGCCCAATATGCACTTTGAGCCCGAATGTTAGAATTCTCATAGTTTCTTGTGCTCCTAAAGTTAGGCGACATTCCATACTTCTAAGTGCACGACATCAATTTGGGGAGGTCCTAACATGTCCCCGGACAAACTAACATTCCATACTTCCATATATAGTTTCCCTCATGTTCATCATTCTAAGGTCCCTTGGTATTCAATACCAATCAAGTCCGATCGCCAACAAACTAAATTAGTAAAAATGTCCAATGTTTTTGGTTGAATTAAAACATGTTTGGGGTTAACTAAGTGAAGTAATTAGGGAGTAATTAGAGGCCTTTATTGAGACTTAAAACCCCTCTAAAAACCTGGAGAAAGTGGGGTAGGAAAGTGGCTAGAAAACCCACAAAAAAGGGCCTACAATGGGCTTCAAAACTCTATCGGACATGTGCGGCAGTCACACATTCTGGTCGGACACGGCTCCTAAGGCCTTGTCCGACGGTCACACAGCTGGGTAGGAGCCATGTCTGACCATTGCAGAATGCAGTTTGCTGGCCCTTTTCTTCCCTGATTCCAGCCACTGTCTTGGGGCTCTGTGGGCACTGTTTGGAGGAGATTTCTAAGGTAGAAAAACCACTGAGCTACGACACTAACGAGGCATCAAAATCCATTAACAAATCGGTTAGAAAGATGGAAGAAATTTAGCATGAGATTCAATGAAACATACGGTAGAAACTTAGAGCATTTGAAACCATGAGCATGCACAACAATTAGTGATGGACCCGGCCTTTCGTCCTCTCCTTCCGCCCCAAGGGCTGCCGGGGTCCGGCGGAGGAGAAAAGCAGGTATCAACACTTTTTGTACGGGTATGCCATATTTTCTATTCTACTTGGAATTTGGAGTGGTGATGATCCGGTGATTCACCTTCACAAGTAAAAAGGAAATCAATCCTTCTTTCTAACTTTTCAAATTGCATAAATATTTATGAAAAGAGACAAGTTTGTTTGAACGCCGTAGGAGGAGGTTTTTTGTTTGTTTGTCGTGAAAGGCGATTTAGTGCCGTGAAAGGCGATTTACAAATCTCATCAAAAATGAAAGGTCAGAATTATGATTTTTTGTCTCTTTAAAAAAATACAAATTACAATAGAAAAGAAAGAAAAGGGATCTAACATCTCGGGAGATTGTGGGGACTTGTTCAGATCGACGGTCGCATGTCATGTATGGACTTCGCCATCGTCCTTCAGATGAGAACGCTTGATGCTTTGATTCTTTGGCATGGCTCTAACCTCAGGTTTTTAGAGGATAAAGACCAAGGGGAGGTCCTATATCCAATAAAAAACCGTGTAAATAGGCTGAAAAGCCGTGTTTAGGCCATGTTGGATAGAAGAAGAGGACCTTGGGGGGGAGGGGGGGGGGGGGGCGCCCCCCAAGGGACTTCGATCACCTTATGGTGCTCCTTGCAGCTTAGTAGTAGGACTTCGTCAGTGTCTTTCTCTTGGATTTTCTGGATTTTCGGAGATGTCTCTAGCTCGGGATCGTATCTTTTCTTCTTGAAATGACCCCCCTTTTATAGCCTTTTGGTGGCCATAAGGTGGGTTTATGAGCATTGATGGCATTGATGCTCCATGATGAGAGGAGTTACAAGTTTTTATTCCTTGATTTTGTAACTCCTTTTTCTTGGCTTGTGATTGGCCGATGGAGAATGATGGGCATTTAATTGCCTTTAATCTCCATGATGAGGGGAGTTTCATGATTTAATGCCATGATTACTTGACTTGTTACGCCCATTTGCTTGCTTCTGATTGGGCCGTCCAAAATAATGAGTTAATGACCGCATTAAGTTGTCATAAAACGGGTCAATTAACAGCATTAAGTGGTCCCCGGGGCATTTGAAGAGTCGCGGGCTGCGCCTCGTCTTTTAGAATTCTTCTTGTGATGATCGCCGATGTATCCGCATGTTGTTTAATGTCTGATGGTGATGCAACTTCAGACATTGATTGATGTTAGTGGACCAGTGATATCTGTCTTGTCGATTTCTCGATCAGTCGGACAGAAAGTGTATTTTCTTGGTCAGCCGGTTGGCAATCTTGGAGCAATCAATGATGATTTCATGCTCTTGACGGCGGATCCGAAATTTTGGTGAAGATCAGTCGTTTTCAAGCATCAAGAATTGGATTTTTGGAAAATCACAGGGGTTGGAACTCCCGAAAAGCGAAAAGGATCGGAAAACGGGTCACCCGGCGGAAAATCTGGCGACCCAGATTTCCAAGGTCGCCAGCGACCACGGAGCAAGGTCGCCGGCGACCATGGGGATTTTGTCCTCTTTGGTCGTCGCTTCGTTTTTAGGCCGTTTCTTCTTCTTTTTCGTTTCTTTTTCTTCTGTATTTTTCTTGACATTTTTCCTCAATTTTTGACTTGATTTTCCTGAAGAAAACTTGACGAGAAGTCGCACAAAACCGGAGTACAAAGTTTCCCATTTTTTGGAAAAGCCGAAGACTTTGTAACCGATTTTCTGTCAAGAGTCGAAACTAGGTCAGATGATGTCCGAATGACCTGAAATTTGATGTGAAGCCTCTTGAGCAGTGGATAGGACCAACCATGGGCTTTTATTTGAGTTTTGAACCCGTTTTGGGGTCCCGTCGATGCTAGACTTGATTTTACCGCGAAGAAGATGTCGAGCTTTGATGTGCGGTTAACAGATGTCCGATTGACCTGAAATTTGAAGGGAGCTTATTGGAGTCATTTTGAGACAGTCCATTAGCTTTGATTTGGATGTCATGGTCCCGGGGTGCTCGCCGCCGATAGGCTTGATTTTCTTTCGGAGCGTCAAAGTCTGGCCAAACGTTGTCGGAATGACCTGAAATTCGATGTGCATCCCTTTGGAAGCATGTTGAAGCCATTCATGTACTTTGTTTGATGAGTGATGGCCTCGGTGGTTCTCGCCACCGAGAAGCTTGATTTTGCTACTCAAGGGTTGATGGAGGGTCAAACGTTGTCGGTTTGACTTGAAATTTGACAAGGAGCCTTTTGGAGGTATTTTGGAGCCATCTGTAGGCTCTGATCGAAGTTTTGATGTCTTCGACACTGTTGCCGCCGGGAGTGCCTGTTTAGCTATCGGAGGAGTAAAGTTAGGCCAAATGATGTCGGAATGGCGCGAAACTTCAGGTGTACCCCTCTTTTGTCTGTCTTGAAGGATCTTACAGTTTTTGTTTGATTCTGACAAGATCTGATGCTTGAAGTAGCATTGTTTATTTGTAGTAGGATGCGGCTTCATGTAGCTTCTTGATGTCGAGGAGGCAAAGTGACTTTTTTTTTTGTCAACAGATGCCCCCTCGAGGTACAGCGACAAGTAGCTTTTGGAGTCGATGTGCCTCGAAGAGAAACTTGAAGGAAAGCTTCCGACTTGATCAAGAGCTTTGAGCATTTTTTTTAGTAGCCTTTTAAGCTTCTAGGGGAATTTTATGGTAGTGAGAGGGATCACGTACCATCTCAAGGCAAAGGTTTGAGAATGACATGGGGGATTTGGATTTTGGGGTTTTGGATTTTCCTTTTTGACCTTGTGAACCTAAAGGTTTATGTGACACATTAGGCAGTCAAGAAAGGCTTTTTTTGGTTTTTGACCTTGTGACCTAACAAGCTGTATGTGGCAGGTTAGGGGGTCGGGGTTTGATTTTTGATTTTGACCTTGTGACCCAACAAGTTGTATGTGGCAAGTTGGGGGTTAGGTTTTGTTTTTGGGTTTGGTTTTGGTTTTGGTCTTGTGACCTAACAAGCTGTATGTGGCGAGCTAGGGGACCAGGGTTTGGTTTTTTTTGGAATGTCAATTTCAAGGTTTTGGCTTAATTTGGTTCATGAGGTTGGATGGTTTGATTTTTGGAAACTCATGAGGCTTTCTTCTTCTTCTTCTTCTTCTTCTTTTTTGAATGGTCCAATCAACTCAAAAGAGGCATGGAACCATTTTTTGTATGTTCTTGGTAAGAGGGATTTTTTGACTAAGAGCCACTTTTAGTGCCTAGGTGGTCAAACCTAGCTCATGTGGGATAACCCATGGGACCTTAAGCCTTGAAGATGGGTTAGATCTCATGTGGTGTCATTTTGAAGAGAATATCTAAAAATATCTCTTTTGTGTAGAGAATATCTAAAAATATCTTTACTTGGAGAGAATCTCTCAAGTTGGGAGAGATTTTCTCAAAGTATCTTTCTTTTAGGAAAGTTACAAAATTTTAGCACTTACCTCCTTTCTTTTCTCCTTGTTTCTTTTTTTGATTTGCTCTCTTCTATAAAAGCAAAGGGGGGTTGGATCTTTGGTTCCATTGCTTTCTTTTTACAAGAATCTTCAAAAGTGCTCCAAGATTAAGAATTTCTTCTTCTTCAAGGATCTTCAAGCTTTTCTTTCTTCTTCTCCATCAATGGCTTCAAGTAAGTTTTCTTCTACCACAAGAAAATTCCATTGTAAAAGTAGAAAATCTCTTTTCTTTCTTTTCTTTTATTTCTTCTTTTTTTTCAAGCACGTTTTTTTTTTTGTCTTTTTTTTTTCACTGTTTTTCTCTTCTTTCTTTCTTTCTTTTTTTTCACGGTGTTTTTTTTTTCACAGTTTTTTTTTCTTTCTTTCTTTTTTTTCCTTTGGCGGATCTAGTCGTACGGCCACGTGGCCATGGGCCACGGCCTGTGGGCTAGCAAGTATTTTTTTTTTTTGAATAGGTTTTCTCTCTTTCTCTTTCTTTTTGTTTTGTTCACCATGATAATGAGGTTATGCAATTGCAAGATGTTCATCCATTTTTTTTTTGTTTGATGCATCAAGATAGAAGGCTAAAGTCTCTAGGTCAAGCCAAGATGATTTTTGACTTGGACAAAGTTTGATTGGTTTTGACTAAGTTGGGTTGGAATTGGTCAAACTTTGGTTAAGGTTTTCCCTAGCATCTAATGCATGATAATTTTCTTTGATGCATTATTTTTAGTAAATTGATTTGGAAGCATGATGATGTATACCTGGAAATCTTTTGCAAGTATTGGGATTTGGAGCTCGCAGCGATGTTGAGCCCTTTCTTGGTCTTGCGGGATTTTGAGGAACTTTACAATTTTTGGATTTTGGAGATCGCAGCAATGTTGAGCCTGTAAGACCCCGACCCGAGTGACCTTGATTAGTGCTAATTTGTTGCGCATTAGTGCTGAGCTAGATTAGTGATTTTTTTTTTTACTATGCTTGGACTAGAATAGCTCTTTTATGGCTTTGGGTGAGTGTTAGTGCTTTGTGTTTGATGGGACCCTTTGGGGGTTCCCTTTTTGGATAGTTTTAATATTGTGTGGGGGATTGTTCGTGTTCCAGTGATTTGTATTTATATTCCGTTTTACTCATCTTGTTAATCCCTATAGCTTTCATGTTGATCTCGTACTCGTTCGGAACCCCGAAAACCCGATTTTCTTGCATTGAGGGCAAAACAGTCTTTTACATAAAATCTGTACCCAATAGTCGATATCCTCGAAACCCGCGAAGCATATACTTTTTGGAAACTAGATATTTCGACGATCATTTTTCTCTTCTTCGTCGATTTTGTCCGAGGTCCCGAGATTGGTGCTTTCAGCCTCCAAAGATTTCCTAGAGATGGGACCCACACCCACTTGTGTATAAGAAGAACCCTCTTCTTCCATTTCCCCTTTTCCAGCACAAGAGAAACCTAGGGTTTTCTTTCCCTCTTTTCTTCTTCTTCTTGCTTCTACATTGCCCAAATCCCCACCAACCTTGCATCTTTTGAGAAATGGAGATCACCACCCTTTTCCCCTCCTTGCAAGCTTCTCTTTGATACCATTTGAGGAAGGAAGACACCCATTTTAGAACTCTCTTGAAGCTCATCTTTTTTCTTTTGAGGACTTTCCTAGTAAGTTTTCCTTTCCAATCTCTTAGATTTGTGTTCTTCTAGTTTTAGAGGAGCCCTATTGTCATTATTGAAGCTTTCTTCTCTCTATTCCTTGTTTGACCCATTTTAGGGTTTGCATTTTGGGGGTTTTGTGTAGATTGCACCCTTGGCTTGGAGGAAGAGAGTATTAGCTTGATTTCTTTGTTTAGAGACTCTAAGGCAAGTGGATTGAATGGATGTTTTGGTTTTAATGATTTTCATGACATGTAGACTTGATTTATATCTCATTAATGACTTGTTTCCTTGGCATTCAATGATGTTAAATGCTTTTGAAAAGAGTTGGTAAGCCTCTTTATTGTCTTAAACATGATTTCTAGCTTTGTTTCATTTGTTATTTTTAAATCTTGAATTGTAACTTTTGGTTCGTCTTTTGTACAATGCCTAAGTGAATCCTTGTGATGTTGGTTGTCTTCCTTCTCTTGGTGATTGTATGAATGTTAAGTGGAGAATAAAAGGAATTGGTTTGGGGGAAAGGAAGACTTGAATCTGAACCCAGTGGAGAAATTCCCGTGACTGGCGGTCAGCTGGCGGTCGCCCAGCGGCTAGCCGCCTGGCGACTAGCGGCTAACCAAAGAAAGTTCGATTACATTTCCAGAGAGCTGTAACCTCACGGTCAGCTCCGCGGTCAGCTAGCAGCTAACCTCCGTGTCCATCAACGGCTAACCGCCATCTAACCGCATAGTTACGGTCACTCTTCCAGAGAGCTGCAATTCCACGGTTAGCCTCACGGTCAGCCAGCGGTTAACCGCCGGATTCACTGGCGGCTAACCGCCATCTGACCGCAAGGTAACCGAAATTCTCTGAATTCTATGAATAAAAGAGGATTGAAGGGAGCCTCCACCCCATTGCTTGTGAACCTTTCTGAGAGCAATGGGCACCGCTCACCTGGGATTGTATTCGAAGCATAGGTGAAGTGTTTGTTAGTAGTACGTTAGAGAGAGAAACCACATCGTCGAGATTCATTTAAGCATTGAGGCTACTATAGTGTATAAGGAACCCGGAATGTCTCCCAAATTCAAAGAGTACCAAGTTTTCCTTTATTATACAGACATACGGGATCCCTATTCACCTTGGATTAGTTTTAAACCCCGACATTTTGAAAGTCTGTTGCAATTGTTTATTCCAGAAATTTATGAGTTATGATTTATCGATTCCGAAAGCATTGTAATTGTACTTGCACTCTTTTATAGTCCCGAAATGCATGCCCGACATGATGTGACCCGATATTGAAGTGATGATTATGCCTTGAGTACCCCGTCTCGCCCGCTTATAGCCTTGCACTGGATTTGTTTTATACCTGTCCCGAGTTATGTGATTTGACCTATGAGTCGGCACCACTAAGCTTGGATAACCTCGTCGGTCTGATCTACCGACTTGGAGATCCCTTCCAGTCCCGCCAGCTGCAGCTTGGATCCCGATACCCGGTTTATTAACCGTGGTCCCGTCCCGATACCCAGTTCGCTCCCGTGGTTCCCGATATCCGGTTCGCTACCGTGATTCCCGATACCCGGTTTGCTACCGCGGTCCCGTCCCGTATTATTGTATATGTATATGTAACTTGGTTGCACCTCCTCACTTCGGTGACCGAGGTCAGCACCCGATACTCACGTCACTTCGGTGATAGAGGATTTAGCTTCTTGTGGATGCCATCTTGATTGTTTCCCGACTTCCTTGGTTACCTCACCTGTTTTATTACTGCATGTGTGTTTTCAATGATATGAGTCATTTACTTTTGAAAGCCATTGTTTAAACAGGTTTACATGGTTTTCAAGGTAAAGGTTTTTATTATTAAATGTTTATATCTTTTCATCTACCTGCCAGACCGTCGTGTCTGACCCTTACTTTGGTACTCAGGTCCCGTTGTCGGTTATCCCGAGGAGGAGCCAGAGGAGGTGGTCGGAGAACCGCAACCGCTAGTTGAGTGGCGTGCTGACGATGTTCTGTAAACATCGGACTGCCGAGTTGCGAAACATTTTGGGGGATTGTTTGGATAGTTTTCTGGTGGTTATTGTTTTGTTATATTGGCCTTTATTGGCCTCTATTTTTGGGAATTGTAATTAACTGATCTTCTGATTAAACTTGAATATGTACTTTTGGGTTATGCTTTAGGACATTGCTCATTCTGATACTCATATTCAAATGTAATCAGCATTATGATTTTGGAAATGAAATACATGCATGATTTACCATACGCTTCCGCAATTATACTATATGATTATGTGTGTTGGGATATCCTCACCGCGGACACCTGTGGGAAATCACGTGCACGGGTAGTGTGTGTTCTTTGGTTAACCCGTGTACGTCTGATCATAAACATACTTTTAATTATTGTCATCTTTCCATATGATCACAACTATTGGCTTCACTAAATTAGTCCCGATCCTGGATCTGGTCCCCGAGCCGGTCCGGGGTCGCGACAGACTGGTATCAAGCGAGACGTGTTTCAAGCAATTAAAAGAAACTAGAAATCCTAAGGACGTGGCGAGGATTCGTTAGATCTTCCGTTAGTTAGAATCGTGTGAGCAATGTGTGACCCTATTCTTGATTATCATGTGCTAACAACTTGTTTTGCAGCATCATGCCACCACGTAAACGCCCGGTAAATGGCAATCCCACAGCGAGTAACGGTGAGTATACAGGACCAGTTGAGAATACAGGGCCAGTTGGGGAAGATGGAGTGGGAAATGCTATGCCAAATCAGTTCCAACAGATGATGCAAGCCATGCTTGACCAGCAGCGTCAAGCTAATGAGAATCAGGCTAGACTGCAAGAACAAATGCTAAAGAAGGATGAGGATCATGCCAGAGAATTGGCAGAGATGCAGAGACAGTTGTTGGAAGTGTTACAGAGAAGGCCAGAGCCAGTCCAGCCTCAACCTGCAATTGTCATCAATCAGAGAGAGCATGACCCCAATGCTTTATTTGAAAGATTTAGAAAGAGGGCACCCAAGGATTTTGTTGGCTCCGAAGATCCTTTGACTGCAGATGATTGGCTGGATCATACGGAGAACATCTTCGAAGTCTTTAGATGCACAGGGGGTGAGAGAGTAAAGCTGGCAACGTCCCTATTCACCAGGTTGGCAGATATCTGGTGGAAAACTGTAAGGGAAGAGTATAGGACAATGGCCGATGCAGTTGCATGGCAGAATTTCAAGATACAGTTTCGTGACAAGTATGTACCCACGCACATCAGGAGGCAGAAGGCAGTAGAGTTTCAACAGCTTGTCCAAGGCAATACGACTGTTCAAGAATACCTCACTAAGTTTGAGAGGTTGTCAAGATATGCACCCGAATTAGTGGACACGGTGGAGAAGAAGATAACCAAGTTCCTCGAAGGACTTCATCCCATCATCGAGAGGGATGCTACGGGAGTTATACCACCGGTCACTTTTGAAGAGGCGATCAAGAGGGCCTACAAGTTCGAGAACTTCCACCACAAGGTCCTTAGATCTCAAGGCAAAGGACAAGGGCAGCCCCAGCAGCAGCATCATCAGCAAAGGAATCAGCAGAACAAGAGGCAGAGGCAAGACAATGTGCAGCACGTTTGTATCCACTGTGGCAAGAACCATGAGAGTGCCCAATGTCGTACCATCACCGGAGTATGCTTTAGATGTGGCTCCATGGATCATCAGATTAGAAATTGCCCAAGACCGAATAGACAGAATCAGCAGCCTCAAGGAGCACCGCGTCCAGCACCGCCACATAATGCACTGGTAGTGCAGAATCAAGCAAGGCCACTTCAGCAACAGGCACCACCGCAGCAGTATAGGCCCCAGCAGCAGCAACAGCAGCAGGCCCGTCAGCAGCATATTCAGCGTCCACCTCAACAGAACAGAAATGCCCCTCAAGGCAGGCAACAGCAGTCACCTATCAGGCCACAGCAGCGAGGACAAGTTTATGCAGTCAACAGAGCTGATGCAGAGGCAGCGAGCAATGTTGTGGAATGTACACTTCTTGTTAGTGGAATAGAAGCTAAGATATTATTTGACCCTGGCTCCATGCATTCATTCATATCCCATGCATTTTCTAGATTGATTGATGTGCATGGTAGAGATCTTGAGTACATATTGACTGTGGCAACACCAGTAGGAAAACAAGTTGTATGTACGGTTCATTACCCTAGTTGTACAGTCCGGATAGGAGAAGTTGTGATACCCGCAGATCTTTTTCTGTTGGAGATGAAGGATTTTGATGTCATCCTAGGGATGGATTGGCTGGCAGGGTACCATGCCACAATGGATTGTTTCCATAAGACCCTTACCTTCAAGTTGGATGAGACACCAGCAGGGGTGTTATTCCAGGGAGAGAGGAGGAATCCTCGTGCAGGGTTTGTCTCAGCGTTGAAGGCTGATCGACTTTTGAGAAGTGGATGTGAAGCTTATTTGGCGTTTATCACGGAGGATAAACGGTCCCAAGGGGTGGAGGAGATCCCTATTGTTTGGGAGTTCCCGGATGTATTTCCGGAGGAGATTCCGGGATTACCACCCATGAGAGAAATTGACTTCACCATTGAGTTGTTACCGGGGACCGCTCCGATATCTATTGCACCATATAGAATGGCTCCGGCGGAATTGGGAGAGTTGAAGATACAGTTGCAAGAGTTGTTGGACAAAGGTTTTGTGAGACCTAGTGTAAGACCCCGACCCGAGTGACCTCGATTAATGCTAATTATGTTGTGTATTAGTGCTAAGCTAGATTAGTGGTTTCTGACTAAGCTTGGATTAGTACAGTTCTTGATAGCTTTGGGGAATTATTTTAGTGCTTCGGGTTGGTGGGACCCTTTGGGGGTTCCCTTTTTGGTTGGCTTTTGTTGACACCAAAAATGTCACTTTGCCTCTTCAACATCAAGAAAGCTGCATGAAGTCGCAACCTGCCATAAATAGGCAATGCAACTTCTCCAAAAAATCAAATCTTGTCAGAATCAAACAAAAACTGCAAGATCCTTCAAGATAGCCAAGAGAAGAGTACACATGAAGTTTCGGGCCATTTCGACAACATTTGGCCTAACTTCACTTCTCCGACAGCTAAACGGGAGCTCTCGGCGGCAACATCATCGGAGACGTCAAAACTTCGATCAGAGCCTACAGATGACTCCAGCATGTCTCAAAAGGGCTCCATGCCAAATTTCAAGTCAAACCGACAACGTTTGACCCTCCATCAATGCTCGAGCAGCAAAATCAAGCCTCCCGGCGGCAGGAACCACCGAAGCCTTCGCTCATCAAACCAAGTGCATGAGTGGCTTCAACATGCTTCCAAAAGGCTGCACGTCGAATTTCAGGTCATTCCGACAACGTTTGACCAGGTTTCGATGCTCCGAGAGAAAATCAAGCCTACCGGCGGCGGAGCAACCCGGGACCATGACATCCAAAACGGAGCCCATGGAACGTCTCAAAATGACTCCAATAGGCTCCCCGTCAAATTTCAGGTCAATCGGACATCGTTTGGCCACATATCAAAGCTCGGCATTTTCCCCGCAGCAAAATCAAGTGAAGCATCGACGGGACCCCAAACGGCTTCAAAACTCAAACAAAAGCCTATGGTTGGTCTTATTTATTGCTCAGGAGGCTTCACCTCAAATTTCAGGTCATTCCGACATCGTTTGACCAAGTTTCAGCTTCTGGCGGAAAATCAGCAGCTTTACGCGACAAAGTCTTCGGCTTTCCCGGAAAATTGGAAACTTTGCACTCTAAAAATGCAAGGATTCTCATCAAGTTTTCTACAGGGAAATCAAGCCAATAAATGAGAAGAAATGTCAAGAAAAATACAGAAGAAAACGGCGACGAAAAAGACCTCAAAACGACCGCAAAACGGGCTCCGAAGGGGAAAAATCCCCCAGGGTCGCAGACCCCTGCGACCATGGCCCATGGTCGCAGGCCCCTGCGACCATGGCCCATGGTCGCCGGTCCATGGTCGCCAGCGACCATGGAGGTCCGGGTCACCGGATTTTCCGCCGGTGACCCGTTTTTCCGTCTTTCTTCGCGTTTCGCGCACTTTGGCCCCTGTGGTTTCCTGAAAATGTGATTTTTAGTGCTTGAAATTGACTCATATCCTCCGACATCCGTCAAAATCACGGGTCAACCTCCAAAAGCATAAAATCATCATTGATCGCTCCAAGATCGCCAACCGGTCGACCAAGAAAGTGCACTTTCTGTCCGACCGATCGTGAAATCGACAAGACAGATGTCACCGGCCCACCCTTAGCTATCAATGTCTGAAGTTACATGTTCATCCGATGTCGATCAGCATGTAGATCCATCGATGATCATCGCCAGAAGAATTCCAGAAGACACGGCACGGCCCGCGACTCTTCGACTGCTCGGCGACCAATTAATGTGGTTAATTGACTAGCTTTATTGCAGTCATTAATTCATTTCTTTGGACGGCCCAATCAGAAGCAAGCATTTGGGAGTTACAAGTCAATTGATTCATGGCATTTAAACCATGAAACTCCTCCCATTATGGTAATTAAGGTGATTAAAAGCCCTTAATCTCCATCGGCCAATCAGATTCAAGGAAAAAGGAGTTACAAAATCAAGAAATAAATCTTGTAACTCCTCCCATTAAAGCCATTAAGGCTCATAAACCCTCCTAAATGGCTACCAAAAGCCTATAAATAGGAGAGCATTCCATTGAAATCGGGATCGGAAAAAAGAGGAGAAAATCAGAGGATCAGAAAAAAAGATCAGAAAGAGATCTGAGAGAAAGAAAATGAGAGAAAAACTTTGCTGAAGTTCTACACCGGCCACCACTACAAGGTGACAAAAGTCCCTTGGGGGGCACCCCCCCCCCCAAGGTCCTTGCCTTCTCCTGCTGCCTCCAATGGCTTAGACGTGGCTTTTCAGCCCGTCTACTTAGCTTTTTATTGGACATAGGACCTTCTCTTGGTCTTTGTCCTCTAAAAACCTGAGGTTATAGCCAAGCCAAGCGAATCAAGAGCATCTTCTGTTCTCATCTGCATGGATGATGGCGAAGCCCATACATGGCTTGCGACCGTCAATCTGAACGAGTCCCCCACAATCTCCTGAAAAGTTAGATCTTCCTTTTCTTGCTTTTCATTGTAATTTGTATTTTTCTAAAGAGACAAAAATCACAACTCTTGTCTTTCATTATTGATAAGAATTGTAAATCGGCTATAAACGCCAAAATCGGCTATAAATGCCAAACAAAATCGCCTTTCACGGCAAACCAAGAAAATGTCTCTTTTCTTAAATATTTGTGCAATGGAAAACTTGAAAGAAGTTGATTTCCTTTTTACTTGCGAAGGTTGATCTCCGGATTACCACTTGCAATTCCAAGTAAAATAGAAAATCTGGCACACCCACACAAAAGAAATGTTGATGCACGCTTCAGGGCCCGCCAGGGCGCGAAAGGGCCGGACCCGACGGACTCCCACGTTCCGCCGACCCCGGTAGCCGCCCCACAGCGCCTCGGAGCGCGTTCCATCAAGCTGGCACACCCGGTGGGACTCGTTCATTTGAGAACACGGTGCTTGGAAATGAAATATTTGCATATCATACTTTTTGCTCTATGCTTATACTTCTTTTCCGGATTCCTTGGCTACTTTCTAGCTGGTAGCCTATGTTGGATTTTGCATCCTAAAAAAAAAAAAAAAACATGAGATGGGATTTTTTGGAAATTTCTATTTCTTTGAGTTTGTTTCCATTCTTTCTCTTTTCAAAAAAAAAAAATCGGTTTTCTTAGTTTGAATTCAAAATTGAGAAACTTTGATCCTATCCTATCGTTCTTTGGTGCTTGCAGAAATGTTGAGCCCGTTCGACTAAGGTTTTGGACCATCGTTTCTCTTCGATGAGTTCATTAGAGATTTCAAAAAAAAAAAAAATAAAAAAAAATCAGTTTTCTTAGTTTGGATTCAAAATTGAGAAACCTTGATCCTATCCTATCGTTCTTTGGTGCTTGCAGAAATGTTGAGCCCGTTCGACTAAGATTTTGGACCATCGTTTCTCTTCGATGAGTTCATTAGAGATTTCAAAAAAAATATATATTAAAAAAAAAAATCAGTTTTCTTAGTTTGAATTCAAAATTGAGAAACTTTGATCCTATCCTATCGTTCTTTGGTGCTTGCAGAAATGTTGAGCCCGTTCGACTAAGGTTTTGGACCATCGTTTCTCTTCGATGAGTTCATTAGAGATTTCAAAAAAAAAATAAAAAAAAAATCAGTTTTCTTAGTTTGGATTCAAAATTGAGAAACCTTGATCCTATCCTATCGTTCTTTGGTGCTTGCAGAAATGTTGAGCCCGTTCGACTAAGGTTTTGGACCATCGTTTCTCTTCGATGAGTTCATTAGAGATTTCAAAAAAAAAATATTAAAAAAAATAAAATAAAAAAAAATTAGTTTTCTTAGTTTGGATTCAAAATTGAGAAACTTTGTTCCTATCCTATCGTTCTTTGGTGCTTGCAGAAATGTTGAGCCCGTTCGACTAAGGTTTTGGGCCATCGTTTCTCTTCGATGAGTCTATTTGGGATTTTTATAAAAAAAAAAGGGGACATAGACCACTAAGGTTAAACCAATTGCGTTCTTTGATCACGATTGATTCAAGAAAAGCCTTGTCCAGAGTGTGGAGACAGCTTGACTGTTCTAGGCAAGGGTCCTCCAAACGGGTTCATTAAGTAATCCTACCCTTACCTGGGGGCAATTCTATCAATTGAGGTTTCATAAGACCGGGTTAGGAGGCCTATGTGTACTCTCTCGTCTTTAAATCTTAAAAAATTAAAAAAAAAAATAAAAATAAAAAAAAAAAGATTTTCAAAAAAAAATCTTAAAAAAAAAAAAAAAACAAAAAAATTTCAAAAAAAAATAAAATAAAAAAATAAATAAAAAAAAATATTTAAAAAAAATAAAAAATAAAAAATAAAATAAAAATAAAAAAAAATCATTTCAAAAAAAAAATCTCCAAAAACTCGTCACTTTTTGGATTCAGATTCGAGAAATTGTGGTCTCTTCCCTTCTGAGTACTGGCGCTCGCGGAAATCGTTGAGCCCGTATTTGAATCGGAATGTCACCTGCTCTCTTTGACGAATCCATTTCTGACATTTCAAAACAAAGAATCCCATCTCATGGATGCGATCTCCAACATTTGTGCATAGCAATACTGGTACGCCCTTTCAGGGTCTACTGTATCTGTGACCGGCACATTTGTAACTCCTACCTTATATTCTTCTTATCTCGAGCAAGCCCTGCTTCTCGATAAGTCGAATTTAGGTTTACAATTGCTTCTAGCAGTCACTGGAACGCTCATTCTGGGCTCACCATACTTGCTGTCAGAACAATTGTACCATCTATGGCTTTTTGCCTTCTTCATGTCGCTTGGGTCATATCCCTTGAGCGATTTGAAAAGACAACCATAGAAATTCCCATTTATGATCATTACATTCTTGTGATTACTAATGGATGTGGTCTTGTTTCAGAACTTTTTCGAAACTAACAATGGCAGCCTTAACCATTATCTTCGATGAGAACAAGCACCAACTCATGCTTCAACAGAAGCAAACCTAGCGCACTTACAAGCGCCCCGCCAGCTGCCGAAGCGTCAACTCCCTCGGCAACTCTCTGAACTCAGGGTCGACCTCGACTCCCCGGACCATCGTCTTCGGGACACTGGGACCATTCCCACTTCCCGAAGAACAAACTGCGCCTGCCAAAAAGCAGAAGATCGCCTCTCAACGTGTCACTCCCGTGACACCAAAGGCGAGCGCCCAAAAGCCTGAAGCCCGCGGCACCCCCGCGAAGCCTCGACCCACAAACAACCAGGTCTATCCCAAGACTTGGTCTCCAAGACCTTCCCCAAAACAAAGAAGGTCTCAAATTTCCACCAAGCCAGCATACCTGGCCCCACTCAAAGAAAACCAGTTCTACCCTCTTGCCTACATGAAAGAGGAGAGACCCATCTCCAACCTGACTCCCAAGTCAACCCAGCATGAGCCGGCTTGTTCCTACAGGCCCAAAATCAGATCATGCATCACCAGGCCTCTCCAAGCACCTGCTAAGGCCTACACTCCTTCAGTTCGACCCTTCATCTCTACAGGGGCCGAACTCGAAAGGTTTAAAGCTTCGCTGCAACAGGCAAAGGACCGGGTCCGGATCCTGTCCTTGCCTAGCTACAAAGAAGACAGGCTCGGCTGCTGCGCCCGAGGGAGCACATCCTTCATCGTCAGAGCCCAGCCAAAGCTGACCAAAGCTCAAATCGCTCGTCGAGCACGCCGCCGTGCTTCATATCGACAAAAGAGACTAGAGAAGCAACGGACCCGGCCTCCTACACTTCAAGTCTCCCACAAATGGGTCGAAAAAGAAAGACCCGACCAAGTTGCTGCCGTCCATATGGTTGGAAAAACCAGAAGACGCCAAAGGTCAGCATCAAAAATCCATGTCCGATGTCCGGTGACCCGTAGCATCACCAGGACACAAAGACATTCCGAAGAATCTCCTGCCCCTTCAAGCCAAGGACGGGAGAGTAATCCTTCATCAAGCTCTTCATCAAAAAGAATGAGCCCCAGCTCGGTCACCAGGACGATTTCTTCGTTCGAATCCCGAGGGATGAACGTCTTGGCTACAAGTTCTGAGCCGCCACCTCAGAATCCACCTCGAGATGATGCGCTCACACGCATCCAGCAGTTGGAACAAGGCCAGCAGAGGATTGAAACTCTGATGGAAAACCTTATCCTCGTTGTCCAAAATCAGGTGAACAATGAGCCTCCTCCGAATCATGGCAATAACGAGGAAAATGGAGAAGAAAATGAGTCACGCGCCCTTACCAAAAAGGACGTAGACAGTATCCTCGCCAAAGCTAAAGAAGAGGATATACTCAAAGAACATGGGATCAAGCCACCATATCCTTTATGGATGGACTCGGTCCCGTTCCCTACAAAATTCAAGCATCCTACTCTCCAAACATATACGGGGAAAGGATCGGCCAGACAGCACGTCATCCACTTAAAGATCTTGACGGGAGCTATCGCGGATCAAGATGCACTCAAGATCCGCCTCTTTGCAAGTACCCTAAAAGGTACGGCCTTCGATTGGTACTCCACTCTGCCGGAGAACTCCATTCAGAACTGGGCTATGCTGGAGACACGCTTCCTGACCCACTTCCAAGGTGAGGATCATCCTGTTACTATGGCTCAGCTCTGCAGCCTAAAACAGGGAGAGAATGAGTCAACTTATGACTTCATTCACAAGTGGAAAGCAATGGCGTACAAATGCTCAGATGTACTGCCACAAGCGTCGCTAGTCGACATCTGCCGAAACAACATGAGAGCTAAAATCCGCTCCATGATCATCGGCAATAAATCAAAGAACCTGGGGGAACTTCTCGAAGCTTCCATGGAAGCTGAAATGGTGATCAAAGACCTCAACAGTCAGAAGTCATCAAGAAAAGAGCCAACCGCCATTGCAACCTCTAAACCAAAGAAGAAAGAGGTCCTTAATGTGCAAACCAAGTCAGCTCCTCAGCAACCAAAGAAAGCTGAAAACAGAGCTGCAGGTAAGAGACCTGAACTCTCTGATGCCTTCAAAGAGCGAGTAGAAAAGAAATATCCGTTCGATGAAGACGTCGAAGAAATCTTTGAGGCTCTCCTAGCAAATGGCAAACTCATTTTGCCAGAGCCGAAAAGACCTGGAGACGTTGGCAAAACCAATGATCCTCGGTACTGTCCATACCACCAGATGGTTTCGCATCCTCTCAATCAATGCTTTGTTGTGAGAGAGAAGATAAACGAGATGTGGAAAAACGGAGTCATCACCTTTGACAAAAACTATGGGACTGCCTCCGTCAACATGGTGTCATATGGACAAACACCAAAGTCACCGAAGAAGAAGATCACTACTTCCTTCAAGGTGATAAATAGAATTCAAACATCCGAAGTGTTGGTTCCTTGCCCGACACCAGACGGACAACCCATATGGGTACATCCCGATCTCCTGGAAGATGAAAATTGGGAGATCGTCAAAACAAAGCCGACCGCTCAGCAGCGAAGGCAAGCCAAGAAACATCTCCTCAAGCTCAAACGGCAAGAGAAGACCCAGCCAAAACAAGAAGTCCATGAAAAGGCAGAGGCCTCCTCTACCACTTCACTCGGGGCAGCAGAAACGTCCCTTCCAGAGACTTCAAAGGCGGTAGGAAACTTCACTCTCAGTGATTTCATGCCACCTCAATTCAAAAAAGAAGCCATGCAGGGGGCATTATACTCTTGCAACTCGGTAGTTGGATTCTCCATTGATGGATACGAGTCTAGCAACACCGACGATGGATTCGAGCCCAACTACACCGATGAGTGGGAGGAATCTCTTGAAACAGGAGAATATCTCTCCGATGAAGAATGGGTTCCTGAAACTCACCTTATGCCAGTAATCTGGTATAACCCCTTGCAACCACAAGGATCCTGGTCTGATGATGAAGAAGACCAAGAGGCTGCACAAGAAGATGCTGTTAACCCAGCATCTGTCATTGCTCCAGTGGAAATCAACTATGTTGAGCCACACGGAGAAGACGAAGAAGAGGATCTGGCTCCCATGCCTGATCTTGAAGAATATGCAAGGATCTTGCAGCGTCTCGCTCTAGAACAAGAGCAAGACCGCGTCAACGAGATTCCTCACAATCCAGAGCCGGAAGTCCCTGAAGCCCATCAGGTACCTCCTCCCTCAACTCCTGAAAATGGAGAACATTGCTGGATAGATGATCCTCTTACATCCGAGGATGACTCTGACTCCGAGCAGGCAACATCTCCTATCAGAGCTTCCTGTAATGTAATATATCAGGACTATAGCTCTTCTGAAGCATCGTCTGATGAGATTACCTACACTCCGACGACGCCTAGCAATGTATCCTCTGGAGCTACCTCGTCTCACGTGACTTTCACAGAGATGGCACCCTCTCAGGTTTCTTCTCCTGAGACTGTGACTTCAGGATACACATTCTTCCCGACTCATCATCATGAAGAAAACCCAACTTGGGGTGATGGATGGGTCAACGAAGAAGAAAAGCTGCTGGATGCTGTTCAGGACTTGCTCCCGGAAAATGCTCCGTGCAACACAATCACTGAGGATGGCAACTCTGCTGCAGATACATCCCCAGTAGATGAAAAACGACAGCCTCTTGATCCTGAAGACAATCTTCCAAACGAAGATCCTTCTCAAGAAGCTCTCGAAGTTGGTAGAGGCACCCGTTCGGGCCGGGACTACCACAAAAATTACAACCAATCTTCCTTTACTTATGTAAATCCTTCGGGAAAAGATGTTGTAAGCGCCCCCAGTGGCAACAATGATGAACATGCAGGCCCTAAGGAGGCTTTCAAGTATGACTTGGTTGAGCACTTCAAACACATACCTGCACGTCTTCACATCCTGGATTTATTACGAATGTCTCCACGCACTCGTGATAATCTCATCTCAGAATTACAAAAACTGAATGAGGATGTCGACAAACATGCCCCACAAGTCCTCCAAATTGAAATGGACTACCGGGTCAAAAACTCTGAAACTTCCTTAAAAGAAGAAAAAAAGAAAACTGAGGGATCATGCATCCAATGCCTCTCGGTTCAAAAGGCAGCCAGTGCAACCATCGCCTTCACTAAGGAAGACCTCCTACTTGGCGAAGCAAGGCACAACCGACCCCTGTACTTCACAGGGTACATCAAAGAAATGCCGATACATAGAGTTCAGATCGACCCAGGTTCTGCACTCAACCTTATCTCCACTTCGGCTCTTGAAGAGTTGGGCATCCCACCCAGCAAGCTAAGCCACACATCTGTATCTATCTTTGGATACGATGGGAGCACTCAAAGGCCTATCGGCAAAATCAGGTTCAAATTGCAAATCGGTGATCTTATCTCTGAGGTCACTGTGTATGCAATAAAAACCCCCTCATGCTACAACATCCTTCTCGGACGTCCTTGGATACACGAGAATGGTGTTGTTCCTTCAACTCTACATCAATGCATCAAGTTTGTCGGCGACGACGGCATGGTACATCGTGTCTTTGCGGACAGAAAACCCTTCAAAGGTAAAGAAGTCCACTTCGCAGACTCCCAGATGTATGAAGGAGAAAAAGAAGAAGAGGAAATAGCACCCCCTGCTGAAAATCTCCAGAAAGATAAAGGCAAGGCTCCTCAAAAATCACCGGAAGAAAACAAACCCTCCGGCAAATTAGAAGAGAGTAGTCAATCTCCCTTCGTTATCTCCCTCAAAAATTCAAGACCTTTGGTCATCACGACTAAAGTGAAGAAGGCGAAACAAAAGCCTGGGGGCAAATTTGTTGTCTCTCTCGTGTCTATCATGCAAGACACAGACTCGGACTCAGAGCCAGAAGACGATGTATCGTCAAGCCAAGCTGACACTCAGCAAGTTCAGCCTGCTCTCACTCCGATGGAGACACCTGCTGATGTAGAAGATCCTACGTCTGCTACCTTTGTTGTTCCGGCAACATCACCAAAGCAAAGGCCGATCTTCTTCCATAGATCGGACGCTTCTTCATCAAATTCCATGCTGGAACCTTTCCAAAATGAAGGTATGCCTCAGCTATCTCTATATAGTCCTGTGGCACAGGCAATTATGAAGAAAATGGGCTATGACGCTCAAAACCCAGTCGGTTTGGGAGAAAGACGCGGTATTCTCACGCCATCGGAGCCCACCTTGACCAAAAGCCAGCTGGAAGATTGGAGACTCTACGGTCATGTAGAAAAGTCTTCATATGGGTTAGGGTATGATCCCGACACTCCTCTGAGACAGTTGGCACAAAGGCTTAAAAGTCGTTTTACCGACCAAGCCTCAACATCTAAAGTCCATGAAGACATCGATCTCCCTGGAAATCTCTTTAAAGAGTTACCTGACAAAGATCCAGGAAGCTCATCCAATTGGTATGATTTCTCTGATGATAAAGAGGAATCGTCCGATAATACAGACTTGTGGCATCCTGACCCAGAAGAACCCTCGTCTCCAAAAGAAATACCAGACTCAACAGGCGATTGGGACTATCTCATAGCAAGCCTTGAGGAGATCACCAATCAAGAAAATCCATGGAAAGGAACAGAGCCTTGGTCTGGTAATGCAGTTGAAACTCCAGAAGGTTTCGTTGAGTTGGAAGCCTCCGAAAATATTGTGGAGGAACCACCTTCGAACCTTCCGACAGAAGATCCTGTTGAAAAGATAGACTTGGAAACACCAGATAACCCACGTCCTGTATTCATAAGCAAGAATATAAAGGATGATGAGTTACCCGAGTATATCGTTTTTCTTCGTGAGTTCGTTGATTGCTTTGCATGGTCCTATGCTGAAATGCCTGGTTTAGACCCCAAAGTAGCAGTCCACAAACTCAATCTTCAAGAAGACATCAAGCCTGTCAAACAAGGCCAAAGAAGATTCCGTCCAGATGTGATGGATAAAATTGAACAAGAAGTTCAAAAACTCAAAGGCGTTGGCTTCATCCGTGAGGAACAACATCCAGAGTGGTTGGCCAATATTGTCCCCGTGACAAAGAAAAATGGGCAGATCAGGGTCTGTATTGACTATAGAGACTTGAATGGCGCTTGCCCTAAAGATGAATTCCCGCTCCCCATACCTGAGGTGATGATTGATAATACCTGCGGATTCGAGCGAATGACATTCATGGATGGCTTCTCTGGTTACAATCAGATAAAGATGCATCCCGAGGATGAAAAACACACTTCATTTCGGACTCCATTTGGCGTGTATTGCTACACTGTCATGCCATTTGGTCTGAAAAATGCTGGTGCCACATATCAGAGGGCTATGATGAAAATATTCCAAGATATGCAGCACAAGACGGTCGAATGTTACATTGATGACCTCGCCGTCAAAAGCAGAAGAAAAGAAGACCATCTCAAAGATCTTCGGGAAGTCTTCCTCCGACTTCGCAAACACAAACTGCGGATGAATCCTCTAAAATGCTTCTTCGGCGTCTCGTCGGGTAAGTTTCTCGGATTCCTTGTTCGGAAAGCTGGAATAGAACTTGACCCCATAAAAGTCAAGGCTATTCTAGAAATGCCCTCTCCAAGAACCCTGAGGGAACTAAAAGGGCTTCAAGGGAGATTGGCCTACATTAGACGGTTCATCTCCAATCTTTCGGGGAAATGCCATCCATTCTCTCGATTGATGAAAAAAAGGTGTAGACTTTGTCTGGGATACCGACTGCGAAGCCGCATTTCAAGATATCAAGTCATACCTGACCAAACCTCCAGTGTTAGCTGCCCCTGCCACTGGAAAACCATTCATCTTGTACACAAGAGCTCTTGATCATTCTGTAGGCGCTTTGCTTGCACAAGAGAATGGTGAGGGAAAAGAAGCTGCTCTATACTACCTCAGCCGCATGCTAGTAGGTGCAGAGCATCGCTACTCTCCAGTCGAAAAAGAATGCCTTGCAGTGATGTTCGCCGTACAAAAGCTACGTCACTACTTGTTTTCCAACACAGTCTACCTGGTCTCGAGGATCAACCTCTTGAAGGTCCTTGTCACGAAGGCCGATTCTCTCAATGCCCGACTGGCAAAATGGTCCATCCTCTTGTCACAATTTGATATTAGGTATGTGCCACAAAAAGCAATCAAAGGCCAAGCTCTAGCAGATTTCCTCGCAGAGCATCCATTGCCTAAAGATTCACCACTCAGAGATGATCTCCCAGACGAACCTGTCTACAACGTGGAGACTTCCTCACCAAATGCCTCCTGGGACATGTACTTTGACGGTGCAACCAGGACAAATGAAAACAGAAAGCTGATCTCGGGAGTTGGCATCCTCTTTGTTAGCCCCGACAAATGCATGATTCCACACGCTTTCTCGCTACTGGAACCATGCACAAACAATGCAGCTGAATACCAAGCTCTGATCCTAGGATTGGAACTCGCCATCGAATCCGGTATCACTATGCTGGAAGTCTTTGGAGACTCTCAACTGATCGTCAACCAGATGAATCAGAAATATGAAGTCAGGAAGCCCGATCTGCTGCCTTATTACAACAAGGCACAATCGCTTCTGCAAAAGTTTGACATCTGCAACATCACCCACATTCGTAGAGGTGAAAATATCCGTGCAGATGCCCTGGCCGGACTTGCCGCATCAATGGCAATCCAGGAAGGGGAAAACATACAAATTACAGTGTGCGAGAGAAGGATCCTCCCTCCTCTTAACACACACCAAGCAGTTGCCGAATGCCACCGAGTGGTTGGAAGTCGGATCTCTATCCTTCAACCTTCAATCGTCGACTGGAGGGATCCGTTCATTGATTACACTATGTTCGGAATCCTACCTGAAGATCCAAAAGAACGGGTAAGCATACAAAGGCGAGCCCCAAACTTTCATTTGGATATTCCTTCAAAAATCCTCTACAGGAAATCCTTCAACGGAGTACTTCTATGCTGCTTGTCACAACAAGAGGCCGAAGAAACACTTAAAGAAGTTCATGCTGGTCTTTGTGGAGCCCATCAGGCAGGTCCTAAGCTCTATGATCAGATAAAAAGGTTAGGTTACTATTGGCCTACCATGGTTGCTGATGCAATGCAATTTGCCAAACGCTGCCAGCTATGCCAAGTTCACGGAGATTACATTCACATGCCTCCGGAATGGCTGCATCCTACAGCAATCTCATGGCCTTTTGAAGCATGGGGCATGGACATCATAGGTCCTATCTCTCCCCCTTCAAGCAAAGGTCATCGCTTCATCTTCGCCGCAACGGATTATTTCTCCAAGTGGTCAGAAGCATTTGCGTTCAACGAAATGAAGACCTCATCAGTTCTTCAATTCCTACGCACCAACATCATTTGTCGTTTCGGCATACCCAAGAGATTCGTCCATGATAACGGACCACAATTCCGAGATCATCGATTCTACAGGTTTTGCGACAAATACAAAATCCAAAGCTGTCCTTCGACTCCATACAATCCGGCAGCAAACGGATTAGCAGAAGCCTTCAACAAGACACTCTGCAAAATCCTCAAGAAAATGGTCTCTAGTCACAAAAGGGACTGGAGCGATAAACTGTCTGAAGCTTTGTGGGCCTATCGAACCACCCTTCGAGGACCAACCCATAGCACACCATTCTCCTTGGTCTATGGATGCGAAGCTGTCGTGCCCCTAGAGGTACAAATTCCTTCTCTGAGGGTATCTCTACAAAATGACATGACTCAAGAAAGCAATGTCAAATTGCGACTCCATGAGCTGGACAATCTCGACGAGAGACGGCTCGAAGCTCGACAAAGCATTGAACTTTACCAAGCACGCATGGCAGGATCTTTTGACAAAAGGGTCCGGCAACGCGCCTACAAAAAGGGTGACTTGGTTCTTGCGGTAAAAAGACCAATGGTCTTCGCACACAAATCCAAAGGCAAATTTGAACCAAAATGGGAGGGACCCTACGTCATCGACAAAGTCTTCTCCAACGGCGCATATGCCCTCCTAAACATGGAAGGCGACAGATGTATGCTGCCTATCAACGGTAAGTTCTTGAAGCGGTACTACCCTTGAAGACTTACCCAACTGGGTAAGAGCAATGCCTGTATGGCCAAAACCTGTTCTCAGGTACTCGCTCGTCAAACCCACTCTCTTTAGAATTTTCATATCAAATGTCAAAATTTCTAGAGATTCAAAAACAATGCTTACTTTCATCGTTTCATTGTTGAAAAACAAAAAAAATCCAAGTTTAGGAGCCTCTCCCTGACTTGACCAAAGCTTTCGATCCTTGAACCAAAATTCATGGTTTGAAACAAAAATCCGGATTCAGGGATTTCCACCCTAGTCCACCTTACCTTTTACCGCCAAATGGTTCTAGGTCAAAATTTACGACCCTCGTGTCTTTAAACAAAAAAAAATGGTTTTTCAAAAATCGTGGGGAAACGACATCAAAGTCAGTACCCGCAAAACAAAAAATTTTGAAAAAAAGCAAGGATGCGACATTCCATCGATACTTGCATCCAAAATCGCAGGGAAGCGACATTTCGTCGATACTTGCAAAATCCAAAACCGTGGAGAAGCAACAAACCAGTTGATATCCACAACCCAATTTCAAAAATCGTGGAAAAGCAACAAACCAGTTGATATCCACAACCCAAATTTCAAAGGTTCAAGAAAACCTAAAATCGTGGAGAAGCAACAAACCAGTTGATATCCACAACCCAATTTCAAAAATCGTGGAGATTGCAACATACCAGTTGCTATCCACAACCCAAAATTACAAATGGTTCGAGAAAACCTCAAATTTCAAAAATCGCGGAGAAACGACATCAAGTCAGTACCCGCAAAAGCAAAAGTCTTGGGAAAAGCAGGGAAGCGACGCTTAGTCGATATTTGCACCCCAATTCGCGAGGAAGCGACATTTCATCGATACTTGCAAAACCTAACCCGCGAGGAAGTGACATTCCATCAATACTTGCAAAACCGAATGAGCAAGGAAGCGACATTCCATCGATACTTGCAAGACCATTCAGCGGGAAGGCGACATTTAGTCGATACCTGCATTTTGAAAACCAAAACTCGGCTATAAATGCCAAAATCCGGCTATAAATGCCAAAACAAAAATTTCCGGCTATAAACGCCAAAATCGGCTTTCATGCCAATAAAACAAAACTCGGTTTTCAAAAAAACTCGGCTACAAATGCCACACACAAAAAAAAAAAAACCTGACTCTCATGTCAAAACCGGCTATAAATGCCACCAATTGGCTATCAATGCCACCAAACTGGCTGTAAATGCCACAAAAATCCGGCTATAAATGCCACAAACCGGCTATCAATGCCACGAAAAATTGGCTTTCACGCCGACAAACCAAAACTTGGCTTTCAAAAAATGGCTATCAATGCCACAAAACCGGCTATAAATGCCACAAATTGGCTATCAATGCCACCAAACTGGCTGTAAATGCCACAAAATTTCGGCTTCCATGCCAACCCAAATTTTGGCTTTTACGCCATAAAATTTCGGCTTCCATGCCATCTCAAAATCGGCTTTCACGCCACAACCAAAATCAGGCTCCCATGCCAAAACAATTATTTGACAAAAGATTTTCACAAAATGACAAAGCTTTTGATCAAATCCCATTTAGCAATTGCTTTCATCACAAAAAGATTTGAGTAAGCGTAGGGAACAAAAAAAAAAAAGGGGTACCAAAAAAATACATGTGGTACCAAAGCAAAAAAAAAATAGAAAGTGTTCACAAGCACTACAAAAAAAAAAAAGAAAAGTACCAAAAAAAAATACATGTGGTACCAAAAAAAAGAAAGTGTCCACAAGCACTACAAAAAAAGAGTACCAAAAAATACATGTGGTACCAAAAAAAAAGAAGAATGGTTTCTGCTATAAAAAATCAGGAGCTCAGCCAAAAATGGTCTCCAGCCAAAGCTTCAGCTCCTCAAGCAAACTTTTGGCATCAGCCGTCAGAGTTTCCAAGGCACGCTTCTTCAGGAACTTGCCATGAGATGCTGGCGAATGCCGTAACCCTTCTTTTACACCGGGAAGCTCTTCCCCAGCAGTTTGCCATTGCTCGTTCTCTAGAGTCCTCCTCTCAAGAACTTGACCGGCATCTGCAACCCTGCGGATCAGAGTACTCTCCCTGTCACGAGCCTCTGTTATAGCAGCCCACTTCGCATCGACTTGTGCCTTCAAATGCTCAAGACGTTTCTTGGCCTCCTCAACTTCCCTATCAAGGACGTTAAGGTCATGCCTCAATCCGATGATGGCTAGCTCTTCCTTGTTCTTCTCCCGAACTAGCTGCTTCTTGCTTTGTGTAGCCTCATTCAGGTCAGACTTAGCCTTATCAGCAGGGTCCAAGAACATCTCCTTGAGAATTGGTCGTCAGGGAAACCCATGGTCTCAAACCACTTGTCACCCAGTGCAATGATCCTATCAACGATCGCCCTGGCACCTGTGACATCCAGACCAACCTCTTCGGTGTCGGTCAGAATCTCCTGTACATGTGGGATCATGCCAAATCCTGCCTCCAAGTGTCCAGAAAGGAGAGTCTTGACCCAAGAACTCAAAACCCGAGCCAGCACCTTCTTCGCAAATTGAAGAGACGAACTGGATGAAGATTCACCCTTCTCCGCTGATCGGCTGCTCATGTCATGTCCCATTGGAAGAGTAACAAAAGAACTCTTTTCACTTGGAGCCACTGGAGAGGGAATCTCAACACGAGGCATCTCCTCAATCATGTCTGAACTGGTCTCTACCTCCGGATCGACCTCTGGGATCCCTTGCTCTGGTTCTGAAGAAAGCGATGGACTCTCTTCTGTCACTTCAAAACCTGCAAATGAAACACAAAAAGGTATGAATATGATCCTGTTCAAAAAAAAAAAAAAAATCATCAGGGTCATCACTACAAAGTACCTTCTTCGACGACTGGCGGAACACTCTCTTCCTCCATGAACTCATCGGAAGCATCATCAACATTTGCGTCCATTGATGGTTCAAAGTCATCGGAATCCTGTGGCAAGTCAGCTGACAAGAGAAATGTTAGCAAATCAAGTCGCAGGCAAAAAAAAAAAAAAAAAAGAGAAAGCGAAAGAAGTTATACCAATTGGAGATTCCGGAGTCATTCCAGAGTCCCTCGGTTCTTCTTCAGACGCCATAACCGGCTCCATCACCGCCTCATCGGTCGGAACCTCAGGAATCGGCAAGTCTTCATCCTCTGCTAAAAAAAAAAGCAGCAGCAGGGTGAGAAAACAAATCAGAACATGGAAAGCCCCATGAAAGAAGCAGAAAAAGAAAAAGGAAGAATCATACCTTCTCCCAGGCTTGCTGAACGGCCACATTGGAAGATCTAGCAGATCGACGAGGTACGCTTGTAACAGGCTCTTTACCCTTGTTCGTTCTGGAGGAACCACCTGCAAAGGTTGGAAAAGAAAAAGATCGTCATCAAAATGACAGGATTTCGCTAAAAAAAAAAAGGGGGGTCACTTTGTCCCACCAAAAATCTGGCGAAATTTTGGCATGACTCCGGGGCAATTCCAAAGAAAAAGGAAATACCCTGACGGAAATAGAAAGTTTGAAGATGGGCTCAACATTACTGCGGGCTCCGAAACTCCAAACTTTCGAAACCTCAAAATCTCCGCAAAATCAAGAAGGGCTCAACATCGCTGCGAGCTCCAAATTCCCAAATTTGCAAAGATTTTCAGGTATGCTATCATGCTCAAACTACAAAAAGTACATGCATGAACATCTAGATTTGCATAAAAACGCATTATCATGATGAGCTAAAAAAAAAAAAAGAAACTTTCTCAAAAAAAGAGGGAGAAAGAAAAGAAAAAAAAGAAACTTTCAAAAAAAAAAAAGGAAAAAAAAAAAAAAAAAAATCAGGCCACGTGGCCGTACGGATCTGTCCGTACGGCCCACAAAAAAAAAAAAAAAAAAAAAAAAAAGAAAAAGAGAAAAGAGACACACGTGAAAAAAAAAACAGAAATCACGTGAAAAAAAAAAAAGAGAAGAAGAATAGAAAGAAAAAAAAAAGAAAAAAAAGAAGAAAGAAAAAAAAAAGAGAAGACACTTTTTTTTTCCATCCTATTCTCTACATGGAGTTTTCTTGAAAGAAAAAGAGAGAAAACTTACTTGAAGCCATTGATGGAGAAGAAGAAGGAAAAAGCTTGAAGATCCTTGAAGAAGAAGAACTCTTGGTCTTGGAGCTCTCTTGAGATTGTTGCAAAAGAAAGCAATAAGAGCAAGAGATCCTACCTTCCTTTGCTTTTATAGGAGAGAGCAAATCAAAAAAGGAAACAAAGAAGAAAGGTAAGTGTTACTAATTAGTAACCTTACCAAAAGAGAAGGAATTAGAAAGATTCTTTCCCAAAAAGAAAGATGTCTTTGAGAGATTTCCTCCCAAAATCAATCAAATGAGAGATTCTCTCCAACAAAAAATGATATTGGAGATTTCTTCCCAAAAAGAAAGATACCTTGAGATATTCTCTCCCAAATTAAGGGAATATGAGAGATTCTCTCCCATAAAGATATTTTTAGATATTCTCTATCCAAATGAGATATCTTTAGATATTCTTTACAAAAATGACCCCACATGAGATCTAAGCCATCCTAAAAAGCTTAAGGTCCCATGGGCTAGCCCATATGAGCCAGGTTTGACCACCTAGGCACTAAAAAAAAAATGGACTTTTAGTCAGGAAAAAAAAATCCCTCTTACCCAAGAGCATACAAAAATGGTTCCATGCCTCTTTTGAGTTGATTGAACCATACAAAAAATTCCAAGCCCCATGAGCTTCCAAAAATCAAACCATCCAGCCTCATATACCAAGTTGAGCCAAAATCTTGAAATTGACATTCCACAAAAATCCAAACCACTCCAATGGACCCACACAGTCCCAAAAAGTGACCAAAAAACCAAATCCTGGTCCCCTAACTTGCCACATACAGCTTGTTAGGTCACAAGACCAAAACCAAAAACCGAATCATGATCCCCCAACTTGCCACATACAGCTTGTTGGGTCACAAGGTCAAAACCAAAACCCGATCCCCTAACCTGCCATATATAGCTGGTTAGGTCACAAGATCAAAAACAGAAACCCAAATCCACATCCCTGATGTCATCTTCAAAACTTTGCCTCGAGATGGTATTTGATTCCTTTCACTACCATAAAATTCCCCTGGAAGCTCAAAGGCTACTCAACCAAAGGAAAGATTGCTCAAAGACTCTTGGTCAAGACACAAGCTCTCCTTCAAAAATCTCTTCGAGGCACATCGACTACAAAAGTCAAGCAACTCGTCGCTGTACCTCGAGGGGGCATTTGTTGACACCAAAAATGTCACTTTGCCTCTTCAACATCAAGAAAGCTGCATGAAGTCGCAACCTGCCATAAATAGGCAATGCAACTTCTCCAAAAAATCAAATCTTGTCAGAATCAAACAAAAACTGCAAGATCCTTCAAGATAGCCAAGAGAAGAGTACACATGAAGTTTCGGGCCATTTCGACAACATTTGGCCTAACTTCACTTCTCCGACAGCTAAACGGGAGCTCTCGGCGGCAACATCATCGGAGACGTCAAAACTTCGATCAGAGCCTACAGATGACTCCAGCATGTCTCAAAAGGGCTCCATGCCAAATTTCAAGTCAAACCGACAACGTTTGACCCTCTATCAATGCTCGAGCAGCAAAATCAAGCCTCCCGGCGGCAGGAACCACCGAAGCCTTCGCTCATCAAACCAAGTGCATGAGTGGCTTCAACATGCTTCCAAAAGGCTGCACGTCGAATTTCAGGTCATTCCGACAACGTTTGACCAGGTTTCGATGCTCCGAGAGAAAATCAAGCCTACCGGCGGCGGAGCAACCCGGGACCATGACATCCAAAACGGAGCCCATGGAACGTCTCAAAATGACTCCAATAGGCTCCCCGTCAAATTTCAGGTCAATCGGACATCGTTTGGCCACATATCAAAGCTCGGCATTTTCCCCGCAGCAAAATCAAGTGAAGCATCGACGGGACCCCAAACGGCTTCAAAACTCAAACAAAAGCCTATGGTTGGTCTTATTTATTGCTCAGGAGGCTTCACCTCAAATTTCAGGTCATTCCGACATCGTTTGACCAAGTTTCAGCTTCTGGCGGAAAATCAGCAGCTTTACGCGACAAAGTCTTCGGCTTTCCCGGAAAATTGGAAACTTTGCACTCTAAAAATGCAAGGATTCTCATCAAGTTTTCTACAGGGAAATCAAGCCAATAAATGAGAAGAAATGTCAAGAAAAATACAGAAGAAAACGGCGACGAAAAAGACCTCAAAACGACCGCAAAACGGGCTCCGAAGGGGAAAAATCCCCCAGGGTCGCAGACCCCTGCGACCATGGCCCATGGTCGCCGGTCCATGGTCGCCGGCGACCATGGAGGTCCGGGTCACCGGATTTTCCGCCGGTGACCCGTTTTTCCGTCTTTCTTCGCGTTTCGCGCACTTTGGCCCCTGTGGTTTCCTGAAAATGTGATTTTTAGTGCTTGAAATTGACTCATATCCTCCGACATCCGTCAAAATCACGGGTCAACCTCCAAAAGCATAAAATCATCATTGATCGCTCCAAGATCGCCAACCGGTCGACCAAGAAAGTGCACTTTCTGTCCGACCGATCGTGAAATCGACAAGACAGATGTCACCGGCCCACCCTTAGCTATCAATGTCTGAAGTTACATGTTCATCCGATGTCGATCAGCATGTAGATCCATCGATGATCATCGCCAGAAGAATTCCAGAAGACACGGCACGGCCCGCGACTCTTCGACTGCTTGGCGACCAATTAATGTGGTTAATTGACTAGCTCTATTGCAGTCATTAATTCATTTCTTTGGACGGCCCAATCAGAAGCAAGCATTTGGGAGTTACAAGTCAATTGATTCATGGCATTTAAACCATGAAACTCCTCCCATTATGGTAATTAAGGTGATTAAAAGCCCTTAATCTCCATCGGCCAATCAGATTCAAGGAAAAAGGAGTTACAAAATCAAGAAATAAATCTTGTAACTCCTCCCATTAAAGCCATTAAGGCTCATAAACCCTCCTAAATGGCTACCAAAAGCCTATAAATAGGAGAGCATTCCATTGAAATCGGGATCGGAAAAAAGAGGAGAAAATCAGAGGATCAGAAAAAAAGATCAGAAAGAGATCTGAGAGAAAGAAAAAGAGAGAAAAACTTTGCTGAAGTTCTACACCGGCCACCACTACAAGGTGACAAAAGTCCCTTGGGGGGCACCCCCCCAAGGTCCTTGCCTTCTCCTGCTGCCTCCAATGGCTTAGACGTGGCTTTTCAGCCCGTCTACTTGGCTTTTTATTGGACATAGGACCTTCTCTTGGTCTTTGTCCTCTAAAAACCTGAGGTTATAGCCAAGCCAAGCGAATCAAGAGCATCTTCTGTTCTCATCTGCATGGATGATGGCGAAGCCCATACATGGCTTGCGACCGTCAATCTGAACGAGTCCCCCACAATCTCCTGAAAAGTTAGATCTTCCTTTTCTTGCTTTTCATTGTAATTTGTATTTTTCTAAAGAGACAAAAATCACAACTCTTGTCTTTCATTATTGATAAGAATTGTAAATCGGCTATAAACACCAAAATCGGCTATAAATGCCAAACAAAATCGCCTTTCACGGCAAACCAAGAAAATGTCTCTTTTCTTAAATATTTGTGCAATGGAAAACTTGAAAGAAGTTGATTTCCTTTTTACTTGCGAAGGTTGATCTCCGGATTACCACTTGCAATTCCAAGTAAAATAGAAAATCTGGCACACCCACACAAAAGAAATGTTGATGCACGCTTCAGGGCCCGCCAGGGCGCGAAAGGGCCGGACCCGACGGACTCCCACGTTCCGCCGACCCCGGTAGCCGCCCCACGGCTCCTCGGAGCGCGTTCCATCAGCTTTACTTTTGTGTGGGGGATTGTTAGTACTCCGGTGATTCGCATTTCTATTCCGTTTTACTCGTCTTGTTAATCCCTATAGTTTTCATGTTGATCCCGTACTCGTTCGGAACCCCGAAAACCCGATTCTCTTGCATTGAGGGCAAAACAGTCATTATGCATGAAATCTGTACCCAAAAGTCGATATCCCCAAAACCCGCGAAACATGTACTTTTTGGAAACTAGATATTTCGACGATCACTTTTCTCTTCTTCGTCGATTTCGTCCGAGGTCCCGAGATTTGCGATTTCAGCCCATAGAGCTTTCCTAGTAGTGGAGCCCACACCCATTGCTTTATAAGAAGAGCCCTCTTCTTCCATTTCCTTTTTCCAGCACAAAGAGAACGGCCTAGGGTTTCTTGGCTTCCTTTTCTATTCTTCTTCTTGTTTCTCCACCATCAAGCACCACCCACCTTGCATCAATCAAGAAACGGATTTCACCTTCCTCTTCCTCACTACTAGAGCTACCCATTGATACTATTGGTGGAAGGAAACCACCCATTTTAGAACTCTCTTGAAGCTCATCTTGCCTTTTGAGGACTTTCCTAGTAAGTTTCCCCTTCCAATCTCTTGGATTTGTGTTCTCCTAGTTTTAGAGGAGCCCTATTGTCATTATTGAAGCTTCCTTCTCTCTATTCCTTGTTTGACCCATTTTGGGGTTTGCATTTTGGGGGTTTTGTGTAGATAGCATCCTTGGCTTGGAGGAAGAGATTATTAGCTTGATTTCTTGCATAGAGAACCTTGAGGCAAGTGGATTGAATGGATAGTTTAGCTTGCATTGATTTTTTTATGACAAATGTGTTTTAAATCATGACTTCATTAATGCTTTGTCTTAATTACATTCAATGATATTAAATGCTTTGAATGAGGTTGGTAAGCCTCTTTATTGTCTTGAAACATGATTTCTAGCTTTGTTTTCATCTATTGTCTTTAAATCATGGATTGTAGTTTGAGTTCATCTTTTGTACATTGCCTAAGTGAATCCTTGTGATGATGGTTGTCCTCCTTCCCTTATAAATTGCACGAGTGTCAATGGAGAATGATAGGAATTGGTTTGGGGGAAAGGAAAGCTTGAATCTGAACCCAGGGAAGAAATTCCCGTGACTGGCGGTCCCCCAGCGGCTAGCCGCGTGGCGACTAGCGGCTAACCGAAGCAAGTTCGGTCACATTTCCAGAGAGCTGTAACCCCACGGTCAGCTCCGCGGTCAGCTTGCGGCTAACCGCCGTGTCCATCGACGGCTAACCGCCATCCAACCGCTTAGTTACGGTCACTTTTCCCGAGAGCTGCAATTCCACGGTCAGCCTCACGGTCAGCCAGCGGTTAACCGCCGGATGCACTGGCGGCTAACCGCCATCTGACCGCAAGGTAACCGAAATTCCCTGAATTCTATGAATAAAAGAGGATTGAAGGGAGCCTCCACCCCATTGCTTGTGAACCTTTCTGAGAGCAATGGACACCGCTCACTGGGATTGTGCTCGAAGCGTAGGTGGAGTGTTATTGGTAGTACGTTAGAGAGAGAAACCACATCATCGAGACTCATTTAAGCATTGAGGCTACTATAGTGTATAAGGAACCCGGAATGTCTCCCAAATTCAAAGAGTACCAAGTTTCCTCTATTATACAGACATACGGGATCCCTATCCACTTGGACTAGCTTTAACCCGACATTGTTTTGGCTTTTCAAAAGAGTACTTTACCTTGTTCTTCTTGAAATTTATGATTTGGAACCTGTCATCCCGAAAACCTTGAAAGTATACTTGTACTGTTTTGCTAGCTTTGATATACATGCCAGGCCTGATATGATAGCTGTGCCTTGAGCACCCCGTCTTGCCCGTTTATAGCTTTGCCCTGGATTTGTTTTATGCATGTCTCGATTTATGTGATTTAACCTATGAGTCGGCACCACTAAGCTTGGATAACCTTGTCAGTCTGATCCACTGACTTGGAGATTCCCCACTTGTCCCGCCAGCTGCAGCATGGATCCCGATACCCGGTTTATTAACCGTGGTCCCGTCCCGATACCCGGCTAGCTCCCGTGGTCCCCGAAATCCGGTTCGCTACCGTGATTCCCGATATCCGGTTTGCTACCGCGGTCCCGTCCCGTATTATTGTATATGTATATGTAACTTGGTTGCACCTCCTCACTTCGGTGACCGAGGTCAACACCCGATACTCACGTCACTTCGGTGATAGAGGATTTAGCTTCTTGTGGATGCCATCTTGATTGTTTCCCGACTTCCTTGGTTACCTTACATGTTTTATGACTGCATGTGTGTTTTAAATGAAATGCTCCATGTACTTTTGGAAGCCATTGTTTAAACAGGTTTACATGTTTTCAAAGGTAAAGGTTATTATTATTAAATGTACTTATCTTTTCATCTACCTGCCAGACCGTCGTGTCTGACCCTTTGCTTTGGTACTCAGGTCCCGTTGTCGGTTATCCCGAGGAGGAGCCAGAGGAGGCGGTCGGAGCACCGCAGCCGCTAGTTAAGTGGCGTGCTGACGGTGTTATGTAAACATCGGGCTGCCGAGCTGCGAAACAATTTGGGGGATTGGTTAGATGGTTTTCTGGTGGTTATTGTTTTGTTTTTATTGGCCTTTATTGGCCTCTATTTTTGGGGAATTGTAATTAACTAATTTTCTGATTAAACTTGAATATGTACTTCTGGGTTATGCTTTAGGACATTGCTCATTCTGATACTCATATTCAAATGTAATCAGCCTTGATATTTTGTGAAATGAAATACATGCATGATTTACCATATGCTTCCGCAATTATACTAAATGGTTATGTGTGTTGGAATATCCTCACCGCGGACACCTATGGGAAATCACGTGCACGGGTAATGAGTGTTCTTTTGTTAACCCGTGTACGCTTGATCATAAACATATCTTAATTATGGTCATCATTACATATGATCACATCATTGGCTTCATCACAAACAGTCCCGATCCCGGATTTGATTCCCCGAACCCGGTCCGGGGTCGCGACAGACTGGTATCAGAGCGAGACGTGTTTCAGGCAATTAAAAGAAACTAGAAATCCTATGGACGTGGCGAGGATTCGTTAGATCTTTCGTTATCCAGAATCGCGTGAGCAATGTGTGACCCTATTTCTGATTATTTTCTGCTAACAACTTGTTTTGCAGCATCATGCCGCCTCGTAAGCGCCCAGTAAACGGTAACCCCACAGCGAGTAACAGTGATTATACAGGACCAGTTGAGAATACAGGGCCAATTGGGGAAGATGGAGTGGGAAATGCTATGCCAAATCAGTTCCAACAGATGATGCAAGCCATGCTCGATCAACAGCGTCAAGCTAATGAGAATCAAGCTAGACTCCAGGAACAAATGCTAAAGAAGGATGAGGATCATGCCAGAGAATTGGCAGAGATGCAGAGACAGTTGTTGGAAGTGTTACAGAGAAGGCCAGAGCCAGTCCAGCCTCAACCTGCAATTGTTATTAATCAGAGGGAGCATGACCCCAATGCTTTGTTTGAGCGATTCAGAAAGAGGGCCCCCAAGGATTTTGTTGGCTCAGAAGATCCCTTAACCGCGGATGACTGGTTAGACCATACAGAAAACATCTTTGAAGTCTTCAGATGTACAGGGGGAGAGAGAGTAAAGCTGGCAACGTCCCTATTCACCGGGTTGGCAGATATCTGGTGGAAAACTGTGAGGGAAGAGTATAGGACAATGGCTAGCGCAGTTGCATGGCAGAATTTCAAGGTACAGTTTCGTGACAAGTATGTGCCCACGAACATCAGGAGGCAGAAGGCTGTAGAGTTTCAACAGCTTGTCCAAGGCAATACGACCGTCCAAGAATACCTCACTAAATTTGAGAGGTTGTCAAGATATGCACCCGAATTAGTGGACACAGTGGAGAAGAAGATAACCAAGTTCCTTGAAGGACTTCATCCCATCATCGAGAGAGATGCTACGGGAGTTATACCACCGGTCACTTTTGAAGAGGCGATCAAGAGGGCCTACAAGTTCGAGAACTTCCACCACAAGGTCCTTAGATCTCAAGGCAAGGGACAAGGACAGCCCCAGCAGCAGCATCATCAGCAAAGGAACCAGCAGAACAAGAGGTAGAGGCAAGACAATGTGCAGCACATTTGTATCCACTGTGGCAAGAACCATGAGAGCGCCCAATGTCGTACTATCACTGGGGCGTGCTTTAGATGTGGTTCCATGGATCATCAGATGAGAAATTGCCCAAGACCGAATAGGCAAAATCAGCAGCCTCAAGGAGCACCGCGTCCAGCCCCGCCACAGAATGCACTGGTAGTGCAGAATCAGGCAAGGCCACTTCAGCAACAGGCACCACCGCAGCAGTTTAGGCCCCAGCAGCAGCAGCAGGCCCGTCAGCAAGGACAGCAGCATATTCACCGTCCACCGCAACAGAACAGAAATGCCCCTCAAGGCAGGCCACAGCAGGCACCTATCAAGCCACAGCAGCGAGGACAGGTTTATGCAATCAACAGAGCTGATGCAGAGGCAGCAGGCAATGTTGTGGAAGGTACACTTCTTGTCAATGGGATAGAAGCTAGAATATTATTTGACCCTGGGTCTACGCATTCTTTTATATCCCATGCATTTTCTAAATTGATTGATGTGCATGGTAGAGATCTTGAATACATTTTGACTGTAGCTACCCCAGTAGGAAAACAAGTTGTGTGTACGGTTCATTACCCTAGTTGTACAGTCCGGATAGGAGAAGTTGTGTTACCCGCAGATCTTATTCTGTTGGAGATGAAGGATTTTGATGTCATCGTAGGGATGGATTGGCTGGCAGGGTACCATGCCACAATGGATTGTTTCCATAAGACCCTTACCTTCAAGTTGGATGAGACACCAGCAGGGATGTTATTCCAGGGAGAGAGGAGAAATCCTCGTGCAGGGTTTGTCTCAGCGTTGAAGGCTGATAGACTTTTGAGAAGTGGATGTGAAGCCTATTTGGCGTTTATCACGGAGGATAAACGGTCCCAAGGGGTGGAGGAGATCCCTATTGTTTGGGAGTTCCCGGATGTATTTCCGGAGGAGATTCCGGGATTACCACCCATGAGAGAGATTGATTTCACCATTGAGTTGTTACCAGGGACCGCTCCGATATCTATTGCACCATATAGAATGGCTCCGGCGGAATTGGGAGAGTTGAAGATACAGTTGCAAGAGTTGTTGGATAAAGGTTTTGTGAGACCTAGTATCTCACCGTGGGGAGCTCCAGTTTTGTTTGTTAAGAAGAAGGATGGTTCGATGAGAATGTGTATTGATTACAGGAGATTGAACCAAGTGACCATCAAGAACAAGTATCCATTGCCAAGGATAGACGAATTGTTTGATCAGTTACAAGGTGCCTCGTACTTTTCGAAGATCGATTTGAGATCCGGTTATCATCAGCTGAGAGTTAGAGAATCAGATGTGTTGAAGACAGCTTTCCGGACAAGATATGGCCACTATGAGTTCCTAGTGATGCCATTTGGGTTGACCAATGCACCGGCAGTATTCATGGCTTTGATGAACAAGATCTTTGCGCAGTATCTAGATCAGTTTGTAGTGGTGTTCATAGATGATATTCTGGTGTACTCCAAGACCAGAGAAGAGCATGAAGAGCATCTGAGGATAGTATTGCAGATTTTGAGGGAGAGTCAGTTGTTCGCGAAGCTCAACAAGTGCGAATTTTGGCTAGAGCAAGTAGCATTTTTGGGACATATTATCTCTAAGGAGGGTTTGTCAGTAGACCCGTCCAAAATTGAGGCAGTAGTGAAGTGGGAAAGACCGAAGAATGTGTCAGAAATTAGGAGTTTTCTTGGGTTGGCAGGATATTACAGGAGGTTTGTGCAAGGGTTTTCGTCGATTGCAGCACCGTTAACGAAGTTAACAAGGAAGAATGTACCGTATGTGTGGACAGATCAATGTGAGGCCAGTTTCCAAGATCTAAAGAAGAGATTAACTACCGCACCAGTCCTTACTTTGCCATCCGGAAGCGGCGGTTTTACCATCTTTACCTATGCTTCGAACATTGGACTTGGTTGTGTGTTGATGCAAGAAGGAAGAGTTGTAGCATATGGGTCCCGGCAGTTGAAAGATCACGAGAGGAATTATGCGACCCATGATCTTGAGTTGGCAGCAATTGTCTTTGCATTGAAGATGTGGAGACATTACCTCTACGGGGAGAAGTTTGAGGTTCATTCGGATCACCGCAGCCTACAGTACCTATTTTCTCAAAAGGAGTTGAACATGAGGCAGCGAAGATGGATGGAGTATATCAAAGACTATGATTTTCCGATCAAGTATCACCCGGGGAAAGCGAATGCAGTTGCCGATGCTTTGAGTAGGAAGTCAGTGGGCATAGCAAATTTGAGTGGTACTTGTATTTTTGATCAGTTTGAGGAGTTGAAGATAGACCTCCAGCCACTAAGGAAGGGTGCCATAATTGCCAATATGTCAGTGTCAGAGCCTTCGTTCATCCGGAAGATTAAGGACAGTCAGTTGCAAGATCCAGAGTTAGCCAAGATTGTAGATCACATAGCGGAACGCCCTGATTTTCGTTTTGTTGAGGGAGTTCTTTACTACCGTGATCGTTTGTGTGTGCCTAACATTGAAGATTTGAGGAATGACATCATGGCAGAAGCTCACAGTGCGAGGTACTCCATGCACCCAGGCAGCACAAAGATGTATCAGAATTTGAAGGGTAGATTTTGGTGGAACAATATGAAGAGAGAGATTGCACCGTTTGTATCTCGATGTATGACGTGTCAGTTGATAAAGGCAGAACATCAGAAGCCTCCAGGATTGTTGCAACCATTAGAGATCCCGGAGTGGAAGTGGGAGCACATTACCATGGACTTTATTTCGGGACTACCGAGGACTAGCAGAGGCAATGATGCAATATGGGTTATAGTGGACAGACTCACCAAGTCAGCCCATTTTATTCCCATGAGGACAGGGAAGAAGATGCACATGTTACCCCTGGCAGGGTTGTTCGTTAAGGAGATCGTCAGTAGAAATGGACAGCCAGTTTCCATCACTTCGGACAGAGACAGCAGATTCGTCTCGAGATTTTGGAAGACCCTACATGGGTCTATGGGTACGAAGTTGCAGTTTAGTACAGCTTATCACCCTCAGACGGATGGGCAGTCAGAGAGGACGATTCAGACCCTTGAGGACATGCTACGTGCTTGTGTGTTAGACTTCAAGACTCAATGGGATGAGACTCTGCCGTTATGTGAGTTTGCCTACAACAACAGCTACCATTCTAGCATTGGGATGGCGCCTTTTGAGGCTTTGTACGGCAGAAGGTGTAGGACACCTGTTTGTTGGGAAGAAGTTGGCACCCGCAGTTTCCATGGACCGTCCATAGTGAGTGAGACTACTGACAAAGTGAGACAGTTCCAAGAATGTTTGAAAGTAGCCCGGAGTAGACAAAAGAGCTATGCAGACTCTCACCGCAGGGACCTACAATTCAAAGAAAGGGATAAGGTTCTCTTGAAGGTGTCACCGACCAGAGGAACATTGAGGTTTGGGCAGAAAGGCAAGTTATCACGGAGATACATTGGGCCGTATGATATAATGAGCAAGATCGGTGATGTGGCTTATAGACTAGCCTTACCACCTGAGCTATCCGGTGTACACAATGTCTTCCATGTGTCGATGTTGAAGAAGTACGTCCCCGATCCTTCACATGTACTCCTACATGAGCCGTTGGAAATCAGAGAAGATGCTACCTATGTTGAGAAGCCCATTCAAATCATAGACTCGAAAGAACAGGAGTTGAGGAACCGGACTATTCAGTGGGTGAAGGTACTTTGGGAGAATCATGGGCCAGAAGAGGCAACGTGGGAATTGCGAGATCAAGTGCAGAAGAAGTATCCGCATCTCCTACCCGAGGTGAGTTTTATATTTCATTTGGAGGACCAAATGCCCTAAGGGGTGGAGGATGTAAGACCCCGACCCGAGTGACCTCGATTAGTGCTAATTATGTTGTGTATTAGTGCTAAGCTCGATTAGTGGTTTCTGACTGAGCTTGGATTAGTATAGTTCTTGATAGCTTTGGGGAATTATTTTAGTGCTTCGGGTTGGTGGGACCCTTTGGGGGTTCCCTTTTTGGTTGGCTTTACTTTTGTGTGGGGGATTGTTAGTACTCCGGTGATTCACATTTCTATTCCGTTTTACTCGTCTTGTTAATCCCTATAGTTTTCATGTTGATCCCGTACCCGTTCGGAACCCCGAAAACCCGATTCTCTTGCATTGAGGGCAAAACAGTCATTATGCATGAAATCTGTACCCAAAAGTCGATATCCCCAAAACCCGCGAAACATGTACTTTTTGGAAACTAGATATTTCGACGATCACTTTTCTCTTCTTCGTCGATTTCGTCCGAGGTCCCGAGATTTGCGATTTCAGTCCATAGAGCTTTCCTAGTAGTGGAGCCCACACCCATTGCTTTATAAGAAGAGCCCTCTTCTTCCATTTCCTTTTTCCAGCACAAAGAGAACAGCCTAGGGTTTCTTGGCTTCCTTTTCTATTCTTCTTCTTGTTTCTCCACCATCAAGCACCACCCACCTTGCATCAATCAAGAAACGGATTTCACCTTCCTCTTCCTCACTACTAGAGCTACCCATTGATACTATTGGTGGAAGGAAACCACCCATTTTAGAACTCTCTTGAAGCTCATCTTGCCTTTTGAGGACTTTCCTAGTAAGTTTCCCCTTCCAATCTCTTGGATTTGTGTTCTCCTAGTTTTAGAGGAGCCCTATTGTCATTATTGAAGCTTCCTTCTCTCTATTCCTTGTTTGACCCATTTTGGGGTTTGCATTTTGGGGGTTTTGTGTAGATAGCATCCTTGGCTTGGAGGAAGAGATTATTAGCTTGATTTCTTGCATAGAGAACCTTGAGGCAAGTGGATTGAATGGATAGTTTAGCTTGCATTGATTTTTTTATGACAAATGTGTTTTAAATCATGACTTCATTAATGCTTTGTCTTAATTACATTCAATGATATTAAATGCTTTGAATGAGGTTGGTAAGCCTCTTTATTGTCTTGAAACATGATTTCTAGCTTTGTTTTCATCTATTGTCTTTAAATCATGGATTGTAGTTTGAGTTCATCTTTTGTACATTGCCTAAGTGAATCCTTGTGATGATGGTTGTCCTCCTTCCCTTATAAATTGCACGAGTGTCAATGGAGAATGATAGGAATTGGTTTGGGGGAAAGGAAAGCTTGAATCTGAACCCAGGGAAGAAATTCCCGTGACTGGCGGTCCCCCAGCGGCTAGCCGCGTGGCGACTAGCGGCTAACCGAAGCAAGTTCGGTCACATTTCCAGAGAGCTGTAACCCCACGGTCAGCTCCGCGGTCAGCTTGCGGCTAACCGCCGTGTCCATCGACGGCTAACCGCCATCCAACCGCTTAGTTACGGTCACTTTTCCCGAGAGCTGCAATTCCACGGTCAGCCTCACGGTCAGCCAGCGGTTAACCGCCGGATGCACTGGCGGCTAACCGCCATCTGACCGCAAGGTAACCGAAATTCCCTGAATTCTATGAATAAAAGAGGATTGAAGGGAGCCTCCACCCCATTGCTTGTGAACCTTTCTGAGAGCAATGGACACCGCTCACTGGGATTGTGCTCGAAGCGTAGGTGGAGTGTTATTGGTAGTACGTTAGAGAGAGAAACCACATCATCGAGACTCATTTAAGCATTGAGGCTACTATAGTGTATAAGGAACCCGGAATGTCTCCCAAATTCAAAGAGTACCAAGTTTCCTCTATTATACAGACATACGGGATCCCTATCCACTTGGACTAGCTTTAACCCGACATTGTTTTGGCTTTTCAAAAGAGTACTTTACCTTGTTCTTCTTGAAATTTATGATTTGGAACCTGTCATCCCGAAAACCTTGAAAGTATACTTGTACTGTTTTGCTAGCTTTGATATACATGCCAGGCCTGATATGATAGCTGTGCCTTGAGCACCCCGTCTTGCCCGTTTATAGCTTTGCCCTGGATTTGTTTTATGCATGTCTCGATTTATGTGATTTAACCTATGAGTCGGCACCACTAAGCTTGGATAACCTTGTCAGTCTGATCCACTGACTTGGAGATTCCCCACTTGTCCCGCCAGCTGCAGCATGGATCCCGATACCCGGTTTATTAACCGTGGTCCCGTCCCGATACCCGGCTAGCTCCCGTGGTCCCCGAAATCCGGTTCGCTACCGTGATTCCCGATATCCGGTTTGCTACCGCGGTCCCGTCCCGTATTATTGTATATGTATATGTAACTTGGTTGCACCTCCTCACTTCGGTGACCGAGGTCAACACCCGATACTCACGTCACTTCGGTGATAGAGGATTTAGCTTCTTGTGGATGCCATCTTGATTGTTTCCCGACTTCCTTGGTTACCTTACATGTTTTATGACTGCATGTGTGTTTTAAATGAAATGCTCCATTTACTTTTGGAAGCCATTGTTTAAACAGGTTTACATGTTTTCAAAGGTAAAGGTTATTATTATTAAATCTACTTATCTTTTCATCTACCTGCCAGACCGTCGTGTCTGACCCTTTGCTTTGGTACTCAGGTCCCATTGTCGGTTATCCCGAGGAGGAGCCAGAGGAGGCGGTCGGAGCACCGCAGCCGCTAGTTGAGTGGCGTGCTGACGATGTTATGTAAACATCGGGCTGCCGAGCTGCGAAACAATTTGGGGGATTGGTTGGATGGTTTTCTGGTGGTTATTGTTTTGTTTTTATTGGCCTTTATTGGCCTCTATTTTTGGGGAATTGTAATTAACTGATTTTCTGATTAAACTTGAATATGTACTTCTGGGTTATGCTTTAGGACATTGCTCATTCTGATACTCATATTCAAATGTAATCAGCCTTGATATTTTGTGAAATGAAATACATGCATGATTTACCATACGCTTCCGCAATTATACTAAATGGTTATGTGTGTTGGAATATCCTCACCGCGGACAACTGTGGGAAATCACGTGCACGGGTAATGAGTGTTCTTTTGTTAACCCGTGTACACTTGATCATAAACATATCTTAATTATGGTCATCATTCCATATGATCACATCATTGGCTTCATCACAAACAGTCCCGATCCCGGATTTGGTTCCCCGAACCCGGTCCGGGGTCGCGACACCTAGTATCTCACCGTGGGGAGCTCCAGTTTTGTTTGTTAAGAAGAAGGATGGTTCGATGAGAATGTGTATTGACTACCGGAGATTGAACCAAGTGACCATCAAGAACATATCCATTGCCAAGGATAGATGAATTGTTTGATCAGTTACAAGGGGCTTCATACTTTTCGAAGATTGATTTGAGATCCGGTTATCATCAGCTGAGAGTTAGAGAATCAGATGTGTTGAAGACAGCTTTCCGGACAAGATATGGCCACTATGAGTTCCTAGTGATGCCATTTGGGTTGACCAATGCACCGGCAGTGTTCATGGCTTTGATGAACAAGATCTTTGCGCAATATCTAGATCAGTTTGTAGTGGTGTTCATAGATGATATTTTAGTGTACTCCAAGACCAGAGAATAGCATGAAGAGCATCTGAGGATTGCATTGCAGCTTTTGAGAGAGAACCAGTTGTTTGCGAAGCTCAACAAGTGTGAATTTTGGCTAGAGCAAGTCGCATTTTTGGGACACATTATCTCTATGGAGGGTTTGTCAATAGACCCGTCCAAAATTGAGGCAGTAGTGGAGTGGGAAAGACCGAAGAATGTGTCAGAAATTAGGAGTTTTCTGGGTTTGGCAGGGTATTACAGGAGGTTTGTGCAAGGGTTTTCGTCGATTGCAGCACCGTTGACGAAGTTAACAAGGAAGAATGTGCCTTATGTGTGGACAGATCAGTGTGAAGCTAGTTTCCAAGAGCTGAAGAAGAGATTAACTACCGCACCAGTCCTTACCTTGCCATCCGGAAGCGGCGGTTTTACCATCTTTACCGATGCTTCGAACATTGGACTCGGTTGTGTGTTGATGCAAGAAGGAAAAGTTGTAGCATATGGGTCCCGGCAGTTGAAAGATCACGAGAAGAATTATGCAACCCATGACCTTGAGTTGGCAGCGGTTGTCTTTGCATTGAAGATGTGGAGACATTACCTCTACGGAGAGAAGTTTGAGGTTCATTCTGATCACCGCAGCCTACAGTATCTATTTTCTCAGAAGGAGTTGAATATGAGGCAGAGGAGATGGATGGAGTATATCAAAGACTATGATTTTCCGATCAAGTATCACCCGGGGAAAGCGAATGTAGTTGCCGATGCTTTGAGTAGAAAGTCAGTGGGTATAGCAAATTTGAGTGGTACTTGTATTTTTGATCAGTTCGAAGAGTTGAAGGTAGACATGCGGCCCCTGAGGAAGGGTGCCATAATTGCCAATATGTCAGTGTCAGAGCCTTCATTCATCCGGAAGATTAAGGACAGTCAGTTGCAGGATCCAGAGTTGGCCAAGATTGCAGAACATATAGCAGAACGTCCTGATTTTCGTATTGTTGACGGAGTTCTTTACTACCGTGATCGGTTGTGTGTGCCTAACATAGAAGATTTGAGGAATGACATCATGGCAGAAGCTCACAGTGCAAAGTACTCCATGCACCCAGGCAGCACAAAGATGTATCAGAATTTGAAGGGTAAATTTTGGTGGAACAATATGAAGAGGGAGATTGCAGCGTTTGTCTCTCGTTGCATGACTTATCAGTTGATAAAGGCAGAACATCAGAAACCTCCAGGATTGTTGCAGCCATTAGAGATCCCGGAGTGGAAGTGGGAGTACATTACCATGGACTTTATTTCGGGACTACCGAGAACTAGCAGAGGCAATGATGCGATATGGGTTATAGTGGACAGACTCACCAAGTCAGCTCATTTTATCCCCATGAGGACAGGGAAGAAGATGCACATGTTACCCCTGGCAGAATTGTTTGTCAATGAGATCGTCAGTAGACATGGACAGCCAGTTTCCATCACATCCGACAGAGACAGCAGATTCGTCTCGAGATTTTGGAAGACCCTACATGAGTCTATGGGTACGAGACTACAGTTCAGTACAGCTTATCACCCTCAGACAGATGGCCAGTCGGAGAGGACGATTCAGACTCTTGAGGATATGCTCCGAGCTTGTGTGTTAGATTTCAAGACTCAATGGGATGAGACTCTACCGTTGTGTGAGTCTGCTTACAACAACAGCTACCACTCGAGCATTGGGATGGCGCCTTTTAAGGCTTTGTATGGCAGAAGGTGTAGGACACCTGTTTGTTGGGAAGAAGTTGGCACCCGTAGTTTTCATGGACCGACCATAGTAAGTGAGACCACTGACAAAGTGAGACAGATACAGGAATGTTTAAAAATAGCCCGGAGTAGACAGAAAAGTTATGCAGATGCTCACCGAAGGGATCTACAGTTCAAAGAAGGGGACAAAGTTTTCTTGAAGGTGTCACCTACCAGAGGAACTTTGAGGTTTGGGCAGAAAGGCAAGTTGTCACGGAGATACATCGGACCGTATGACATTGTGAGCAAGATTGGTGATGTGGCTTACAGATTAGCCTTGCCACCCGAGTTATCCGGTGTACACAACGTTTTCCATGTATCGATGTTGAAGAAGTACATCCCCGATCCTTCACATGTACTCCTGCATGAGCCGCTGGAAATTAGAGAAGATGCTACCTATGTAGATAAGCCCATTCAGATCATAGACTCGAAAGAACAGGAGTTGAGGAACCGGACTATTCAGTGGGTGAAGGTACTTTGGGAGAATCATGGGCCGGAAGAGGCAACATGGGAATTGCGAGATCAAGTGCAGAAGAAGTATCCACATCTCCTGCCCGAGGTGAGTTTTATATTTCATTTGGAGGACCAAATACCCTAAGGGGTGGAGGATGTAAGACCCCGACCCGAGTGACCTCGATTAGTGCTAATTTGTTGCGCATTAGTGCTGAGCTCGATTAGTGATTTTTTTTTTTACTAAGCTTAGACTAGAATAGCTCTTTTATGGCTTTGGGTGAGTGTTAGTGCTTTGTGTTTGATGGGACCCTTTGGGGGTTCCCTTTTTGGATAGTTTTACTATTGTGTGGGGGATTGTTCGTGTTCCAGTGATTTACATTTATATTCCGTTTTACTCGTCTTGTTAATCCCTATAGCTTTCATGTTGATCTCGTACTCGTTCGGAACCCCGAAAACCCGATTTTCTTGCATTGAGGGCAAAACAGTCTTTTTACATAAAATCTGTACCCAATAGTCGATATCCTCGAAACCCGCGAAGCATATACTTTTTGGAAACTAGATATTTCGACGATCATTTTTCTCTTCTTCGTCTATTTCGTCCGAGGTCCCGAGATTGGTGCTTTCAGCCTCCAAAGATTTCCTAGAGATGGGACCCACACCCACTTGTGTATAAGAAGAACCCTCTTCTTCCATTTCCCCTTTTCCAGCACAAGAGAAACCTAGGGTTTTCTTTCCCTCTTTTCTTCTTCTTCTTGCTTCTACATTGCCCAAATCCCCACCAACCTTGCATCTTTTGAGAAATGGAGATCACCACCCTTTTCCCCTCCTTGCAAGCTTCTCTTTTTTCTTTTGAGGACTTTCCTAGTAAGTTTTCCTTTCCAATCTCTTAGATTTGTGTTCTTCTAGTTTTAGAGGAGCCCTATTGTCATTATTGAAGCTTTCTTCTCTCTATTCCTTGTTTGACCCATTTTAGGGTTTGCATTTTGGGGGTTTTGTGTAAATTGCACCCTTGGCTTGGAGGAAGAGAGTATTAGCTTGATTTCTTTGTTTAGAGACTCTAAGGCAAGTGGATTGAATGGATGTTTTGGTTTTAATGATTTTCATGACATGTAGACTTGATTTATATCTCATTAATGACTTGTTTCCTTGGCATTCAATGATGTTAAATGCTTTTGAAAAGAGTTGGTAAGCCTCTTTATTGTCTTAAACATGATTTCTAGCTTTGTTTCATTTGTTATTTTTAAATCTTGAATTGTAACTTTTGGTTCGTCTTTTGTACAATGCCTAAGTGAATCCTTGTGATGTTGGTTGTCTTCCTTCTCTTGGTGATTGTATGAATGTTAAGTGGAGAATAAAAGGAATTGGTTTGGGGGAAAGGAAGACTTGAATCTGAACCCAGTGGAGAAATTCCCGTGACTGGCGGTCAGCTGGCGGTCGCCCAGCGGCTAGCCGCCTGGCGACTAGCGGCTAACCGAAGAAAGTTCGGTTACATTTCCAGAGAGCTGTAACCTCACGGTCAGCTCCGCGGTCAGCTAGCGGCTAACCTCCGTGTCCATCGACGGCTAACCGCCATCTAACCACATAGTTACGGTCACTCTTCCAGAGAGCTGCAATTCCACGGTTAGCCTCACGGTCAGCCAGCGGTTAACTGCCGATTCACTGGCGGCTAACCGCCATCTGACCGCAAGGTAACCGAAATTCTCTGAATTCTATGAATAAAAGAGGATTGAAGGGAGCCTCCACCCCATTGCTTGTGAACCTTTCTGAGAGCAATAGGCACCGCTCACCTGGGATTGTATTCGAAGCATAGGTGAAGTGTTTGTTGGTAGTACGTTAGAGAGAGAAACCACATCGTCGAGATTCATTTAAGCATTGAGGCTACTATAGTGTATAAGGAACCCGGAATGTCTCCCAAATTCAAAGAGTACCAAGTTTTCCTTTATTATACAGACATACGGGATCCCTATTCACCTTGGATTAGTTTTAAACCCCGACATTTTGAAAGTCTGTTGCAATTGTTTATTCCAGAAATTTATGAGTTATGATTTATCGATTCCGAAAGCATTGTAATTGTACTTGCACTCTTTTATAGTCCCGAAATGCATGCCCGACATGATGTGACCCGATATTGAAGTGATGATTATGCCTTGAGTACCCCGTCTCGCCCGCTTATAGCCTTGCACTGGATTTGTTTTATACCTGTCCCAAGTTATGTGATTTGACCTATGAGTCGGCACCACTAAGCTTGGATAACCCCGTCGGTCTGATCTACCGACTTGGAGATCCCTTCCCGTCCCGCCAGCTGCAGCTTGGATCCCGATACCCGGTTTATTAACCGTGGTCCCGTCCCGATACCCGGCTCGCTCCCGTGGTTCCCGATATCCGGTTCGCTACCGTGATTCCCGATACCCGGTTTGCTACCGCGGTCCCGTCCCGTATTATTGTATATGTATATGTAACTTGGTTGCACCTCCTCACTTCGGTGACCGAGGTCAGCACCCGATACTCACGTCACTTCGGTGATAGAGGATTTAGCTTCTTGTGGATGCCATCTTGATTGTTTCCCGACTTCCTTGGTTACCTCACCTGTTTTATTACTGCATGTGTGTTTTCAATGATTTGAGTCATTTACTTTTGAAAGCCATTGTTTAAACAGGTTTACATGTTTTTCAAGGTAAAGGTTTTTATTATTAAATGTTTATATCTTTTCATCTACCTGCCAGACCGTCGTGTCTGACCCTTACTTTGGTACTCAGGTCCCGTTGTCGGTTATCCCGAGGAGGAGCCAGAGGAGGTGGTCGGAGAACCGCAACCGCTAGTTGAGTGGCGTGCTGACGATGTTATGTAAACATCGGACTGCCGAGTTGCGAAACATTTTGGGGGATTGTTTGGTTAGTTTTCTGGTGGTTATTGTTTTGTTATATTGGCCTTTACTGGCCTTTATTGGCCTCTATTTTTGGGAATTGTAATTAACTGATCTTCTGATTAAACTTGAATATGTACTTTTGGGTTATGCTTTAGGACATTGCTCATTCTGATACTCATATTCAAATGTAATCAGCATTATGATTTTGGAAATGAAATACATGCATGATTTACCATACGCTTCCGCAATTATACTATATGATTATGTGTGTTGGGATATCCTCACCGCGGACACCTGTGGGAAATCACGTGCACGGGTAGTGTGTGTTCTTTGGTTAACCCGTGTACGTCTGATCATAAACATACTTTTAATTATTGTCATCTTTCCATATGATCACAACTATTGGCTTCACTAAATTAGTCCCGATCCCGGATCTGGTCCCCGAGCCGGTCCGGGGTCGCGACAGAGCCCTTTTCCAATTTTTACAGAGATTTGATAAGGTTGGCTTGTTCTCGCAGCAATATTTGAGTTCAAACATTCTTTGAGAATCTTCCATTGACTATGAGCTTGCAGCGGTGTCGAGCTCATCTTCAGGCTTCCTATCTTTTTCGGGGTGTTTTTCTTTTATTAGGAATTGCCCCAGAGCCATGTCAAAATTTCGCTAGAACTTTTTAGCAAAATTCTGTCATTTTGGTGATGATTGATCTTTGTTTTTCTTTTCCATCCTCTGCAGGTTGTTCTTCCAGAACGAACAAGGGTAAGGGGCCTGTTACTGACGCACCAAGTTGGTCTGCTAGATCTTCTAATGTGGCCATTCAGCAGGCCTGGGAGAGGGTCCAGTTTGTTGAGAAGAACTTGGAAGAGTGTGATTCCCTCAATCGTGATGAGATGAGACACCGATTGATCGCTCTCAAAGATGAGGAGTTCTACAAGATCGTGGTAAGCAGCCGTTCTTGGGTTACGGACGATCAGAGCGTTGTACCCAAGCCTACCTTTTTCTTTGGTGATGCAGTCCCTGACGACTTGACATGCCAAAGGAGAAGTTTTCAGTTCTCTTACACGACGGATGGTGGGGAGAGAACTATTTCTACCTGGTCGACCTTCGATCGAACCATCTCAATTATGAGCCTTTCTCCCACATGCCCTAAGAGAGAGGATCCTCTGAGTTGGGTGAAGAGGACCAATGTGATCAAGACCGGGGTTTTAGTTGGCGGCCCTTCCGGTTTTGCAGAAAAGTCGGCTGTCCGTATGGACATGCTGATGCAAGCCAGCGGCTACGAAGGTTTTGATCATCCGTCGGTCGATTTGAGACCAGTGGGCCTTGACATTTTTCTGGGTGACGGCAGCAATTGAGTGAAGCCTTTTCGACTTCGTGGCCGTTTCATCGCTGACTCAAGCTGGAAATCATAGACTGATCACACCGTGAAGGTTGGTGGGGCCATTCTGCAGGAGGCCGAGATTTTTGATACGGTTCGCGCTTTTCGACAAACCGTGGTTTTCTTCGATGAGGCTTTCATGGCCATGCTGGAGTCATTCCTTCCACAAACCAACACCTTCATTGTTACGAATGGTGAGATTGGTTTTTCTTTGAACGAATTGAGCGCCATCACTGGGCTACCTATCCTCGGCAAACTTTATGAGGAGTTTATGCCTATCGACAGCGTCCTTGAGGAGCAGTCTGAGAAGTTCAAGCTTTTGTACTTTCATCTCATCGCCTTCTATGACTTTTTGAAGGAGAAGGAGGGCTCGAAAGCAAGGTGCAGCAGTTGGAAGAGTTGTAGCTCCAACTTATTTGACAGCGGGGAGTCTTCTGATAGCATGGCTCAGGATGCTAGGGCTAAAAGCCCGAGTTTGAAGAAGATCTCCGCCATGCGAGAAGATTTGAGGAAATTCTTCGCAAGCACAGATGTCATTTGTCCTGACATTGCATTGAGGAGAGACCTCACTGTTTACCTCACTTATTAGTTGGGTGAGGCTATTTTTGCTGGAGGAGATGGAACGCACATCAGGCCGCATTGCATTTTTCCGGATTGTCAGATGGCATTCGGAGAGCAGCTAGCTTTGGTACCTGCTCTTTACTCTTATTTGTGTACCAAACTGCAGGTTGCTGCTTTCCTGGTTCAGCTTGGGCTCCCTATGAACATGGTATTTTCCGCCCACATCTTCTATTCGTGGTACGTAAACCACTGTCCTAGCTTCCATCGGTTGGGAGTTGCGCAGGACGATGACCCTTTTAAGATTCGTTTGGCTAGAGGGACAGTCGTTTCCGAATCTCTTTTGTCTGCCCGTTTGAGAATCCGACGGTTCAGGGACGTCGAGATTGGGAAGTCTTCAGTGAAGCTTTCTCCGGGTCTGCGGAAGAAGGCTTTTGATTTTGGTGTCTCCCGTGTGTCGCGATCTGTTAGACCCCGACCCAGACCAACTTGATTAGTACTAATTAAGTAAGTATTTAGTCTTAAGTGAGTCTTAGTACTACTTGGGTTAGAATGTGATTAGACTTAGTCTGGATTATAACTTTGGGGATTTTGAGGACGTTAGTATGAGTCAGACACGCTCAGGGACGCCCCGAGTACAGGTGTAAGAGTGGGTTTCGTTCTAGATATCTTGTTTGATCATGATTTTTATTTCTCTTGAATGGTTTTATTATTTGTGACAACTTTCGTTTTTAACATGCATGCATTTGAGGCCCAGAAACCCAAGTTTTGGCCCAATAAGGGTAAATCTGACTATTCATGCTAAATCTGGGCACACTTTTCGAAGTCGTGAAACTATGTCAAAATTATACTTTTCCAAAACTAGATTTTTCGACGATCGTTTTGTTCTCCTTCGTCGTTTCCATCCGGGGTCCACAAGACCATGTTTTAACTATTTCAAAGTTCAGCTGGAAAGGGACCCACCTCTCAACCTATATAAAAGCTCTCCTATTCTCTCTCCTCCATTCTTTCTTCCCCATTTTCCTGTAACGATCTTGACCTAGAGTGGAGAAGAGAAGAAAGTTTCTCTTTGGCCTTTTTCCCTTGGAATCATCTAGCAAGAAGGCTCAAATCTCAAATCCGACTCCGCCATTCTCTTCCTCTCTTCTCAAGCTTCAGCTGGACATGTTTTTGGAGCCAATCCCCTACACTATTTATCATCTTCAACCTCTCTACATCTTCTTCAGCTAGCTCAAGGTTAGAGCTTGGACCCATCTTTTCATTTGATGTTCTTTAGCTCACTTAGAGCTTGTATTACATGTTTTCAAACCCATTTTCGAAATGGGGGTTTGTAGTGACCAAAATGGTGATTTTTGTGTGCTCTATTTTGGGGGTTTTGTGTAGATTTCGTGGATCTCCCTCCTTGTTGAGTTTTGTGAAGATTTCCTTGACATTGGGCTAAGGCAAGTAAACATTTTAGTTTTTCATAGTGCATTATAAGTTTTGGGTATTTTACCTTGAGAAATGTTGTTTTATTATCAAGCTTATCATTCTTTCATGTTACTAATCTATTTTAGTTTGTTTAATCTTGTTAAGCATGGTTGCTAATTACTCTATCTAATTTAGAAGTTTTATCTTGAATGGGAGCATGTTTTTCAATGGAATGCTTTACAAGTTATTAATACATGATTTGAATGTAAATGGGTTGGTGATTTTGATGTGAAATCATCCCTTGGAAAGCATGTAGGCTTGGGGAGTGCAGGGGGTTCAAGTGTGGAAGTGAAGAAGGAAAGAAATGCAATTTCGGACTTGAAATTCGCCTAGCCCGAGTCTGGCGGTCAGCCAGCGGCTAACCGCATTTTTCCACGGCGGCTAGCCGCTAGCCAACCGCATTGGGCGGTTACTTTTCCAGTAGCTTGCAAAAATCTGCCCAGGCCTACGGTGACCTCACGGTCAGTTCACGGCTAGCCGCCAACTAAACGTGAGCCATTTCGGCTACTTTTTCCTAGAGATGTATTTCCTTTGTTTTGATCCAGCGGTCAGCTAGCGGTTAGCCGCCAGACCCCAGTGCGGCTAGCCGCCAGGTGACCGCCAGCTAGCCGAATTTTGATGAAAACTAGACTATGCCTTAGACATTCATTTGACATTGTGTACTTGAAATTCCAAAATGTATCTTACCTTCGGGGGCACCAAGCTATATAGAATTCCGACATTTGGGTTTCAATTCCACAAGGGTCAAAGATTGGTCTTAGCCTATGCTTGATAGATTTATGTTTGAACTCTTGTTTTGATGCTTCATGCATCATCATGTTCTCGTTTGATTTCCTAGTACAAGTTCGTTTTCAAGATGTGTTTCAAGAATCAAAAGGGAATAATTTCTTAAGTTCATTAAGCATTTATACTATGCTATTTTGCTAGTCTTGTCGTGTCATGTTTGATAAATGATTTCCCTCTTGTTTTGTCGTGTTCTCGAACGTGTATCGCCGTGTTTTGTGCATTCATGATATAAGTGAATACCACTGAGCTTGGACTGCCCTTTTAGATTGATCCACTACCTGGGGGTCGTTAAACATGTGGACTGTCTGCAGACTAGTCGTGTATTGTATTACACATCGTGCGTGTTCGTGATCCGGTTCCGCGGCCGGATTCCCCGTCTACCTTGTGTGGCGTGGGATCGTGTCTTTCGTGTAGTGCTTTTCGTGCGTGCTTGCTCTTGTTATCATGTATGTCGGAGAAAGGATGAGCTCAATGTGGATTTATCTTTTCATGATATTATAAGTATTCATGCTACTTTCGTAAACTTGAAACGTGTATCTAAATCTTGAACTGTTTTAGCATTATTTCTCATATTCATACCTTAATTTTTTATTTGTCAAACCGTCGTGTTTGATGCCTGTTATTTTGGTGTCCAGGTGCCGGAGGTTTCACGCTTGACGAGGAGTGCCCGGAGGAGGCTATTGAGCCACCCCCAGCACATGAGTGGCAGCCCAACGACGTCATCTAGACGCCGGTCAGGATCTTGATTTCTCATTCACTGAGTTGGGATATTCTTTTTGGGATCTTTTGTTGTATTGACCTTTGTTGGCTTCTCTTGGTTATGTAACTTGAATTAATGTACTTTTGTCTAACTATGAAACTTTAATCATGATAGGAATGCTATGTTGATATTCTCTTTTGATACCTAGTCTCGATAATAAAATTTCTCTTGCATCTTGTTGTTTTTAAGAATTGTATAATTCGTTTTGCTAGAAGCTTCCGCATACCCATTCATGTGAGCTCGACCCGTGTCTTGGGATCCTCACAGTGGAAACCTGTGGGAAAACCGGCGGTATGTTTTATGTTAGTTAATCATATCGCCGCGTCGCGGTCCCGGGTCTCGGTCCGGGGTCGCGACACGACCTCCGGACCGAGACCCGGGCCTGCGACGCATAAAATTGCATTAAAGAAACATACTGCCTGCCTTCCCACAGGTTTCCGCGGTGAGGATCCCACGACACGGGTCGAGCTCACACAAATAGGTATGCGGAAGCATGTAGCAAAACGAATCATACAGATTTAATACAATAAAATGTAACATGGATAAGATATCAAGACATGGTATTGAAGAGGGGTGTTAACATGGCATTCCTATCATGATTAAAGTTTCACTCTTTTACAGAAGTATATTAATTCAAAATACATATCCATGAGAGGCCAACAAAGGCCAATACTACAAAATAAGATCCCAAAAGATATCCAAAAACTAGGTGAACGAGAAATCAAGATCCCGCCCGGCGTCTAGATGACGCCGTCAGGCTGCCACTCATGTGCTGGGAGTGGCTCAATAACTCCCTCCGGGCACTCCTCGTCAAACGCGGTAACTCCTGTACCTGGACACCAAAATAAAGTGCATCAAACACGATGGTTTGGTAAATAAACAATTTAGGCATGAATATGAAAAATAGTGCTAAAACAGTTCAAGATTTAAGTACACGTTTCAAGTTTGCGAAACTAGCATGAATACTTATAATATCATGAAAAGATAAATCCACATTGAGCTCATCCTTTCTCTATCATGTAAAATGACAAGAGCAAGCACACACGAAACACGACACGCAAGACACGATCCAACGCTACACAAGGTAAACGGGGAGGCCAGCCGCGGAACCGGAAAGACACGCACAATGTGTAATATAATACACGACTAGTCTGTAGACAGTCCACATGTTTAAGGACCCCCAGGTAGTGGATCAAGCTAAAAGGGCAGTCCAAGCTCAGTGGTATTCACTTATATCATGAATGCACAAAACAGGGCGATACACGTTCGAGAACATGACAAAACAAGAGGGAAATCATTTATCAAACACGTCACGACAAGACTAGCAAAATAGCATAGTGTAAATGCTTAATGAACTTAAGAAATGATTCCCTTTTTTATTCTTAAAACACGATTCTTGAAACACGTCTTAAATACGAGCTTCTACTTGAAATTCAAACGAAAATATGATGATGCATGAAGCATCAAAACAAGAGTGCAAACATAAATCTATCAAGCATAGGCTGAGACTGTTCATTGACCTTTGTGAAGTTGAAACCCAAATGTCAGAATTTACAGAGCTCGATGTCCCCAAAGGTAAGGTACACATTTGGAATTTCAATTTGCACAACGTCAATTAAAAGTCTAAAGCATAGACTAGTTTTCAATTTCCAAGAAATTCAGAAAAGGATTGAAAAATCCAAAACTGGGACAGTCAGGTTCGCTCGAGCAGTCATACCTTCGCTCGAGCGGACCCCAGACAGAAGCTTGTTCACTCGAGCCAACCTAAGGGTTCGCTCGAGCAGACAAGTTTCTGTCCGAAACTCTTCAAACAGAGGCACGTTCGCTCGAGCGGACCAAGTGGTCGCTCGAGCGAACAGATTTCTGCCTGTGCGCGACTGAGTGCAGAAACTGCACTTTCCTCATTCATTTTCTTGCATTTTTCTTTCTTCTTCACTTCCACACTTGAACCACCTGCACTCCCCAAGCCTACATGCTTTCCAAGGGGTGATTCTCACACAAATATCCACTCACATTTCAATCAAAACTTCAAAATCACTAAACCATTCACATTCAAATCATGTATTTAGTAACTTGTAAAGCATTCAATTGGAATACATGCTCCCATTCAAGACAAAACTTTTAGATTAGATAGAGTGATTAGTAACCATGCTTGTAAAGATTAAACAAATTAAAAGAGATTAGTAACATGAAAGAAATAATAAGCTTGATAATAAAACAACATTTCTCAAGGTAAAATACCCAAAACTTACAATGCACTATGAAGGACTAAAATGTTTACTTGCCTTAGTCAAATGTCAAACAAAACTCCACAAAATCCAACAAGAAGGGGAGATCCACAAAATCTACACAAAACCCCCAAAATATAGTACACAAAAATCACCATTTTGGTCATTACAAACCCCCATTTCGAAAATGGGTTTGAAAACATGGAAAACAAGCTCTAAATGAGCTAAATGAACATCAAATGAAAGAATGAAGAAGAGTCCTAACCTTGAGCTAACTGAACAAGAAGAAGAGAGCTTGAAGATGATGAATAGTAAAAGGGATTGGCTTCAAAAACGTCCTAAATGAAGCTTGAGAAGAGAGGAAGAGAATGGCAGAGTCGGATCAGGGATTGGAGCCTTCTTGATGGATGATTCAAGGGAAAAAGACCAAAGAGAAAGTTTTCTTCTCTTCTTCACTCTAGGTCAAGAACTATTGCAGGAAATGGGAAGAAGAATGGAGGAGAGAGAGTAAGAGAGCTTATATAGTGTCTAGAAGGTGGGTCCCAAAGCAGTTGAACTTGAAACGATTAAAACATGGTCTTATGGACCGCGGATGAAGTCGACGAAGAAGAACAAAACGATCGTCGAAAAATCTAGCTTCGAAAACGTATAGTTTTGACATGGTTTCACGACTTCGAAAAATGTGCCCAGATTTAGCATGAAAAGACAGATTTACCCTCTTGGGCCAAAACTTAGGTTTCTGGGCCTCAAATACATGCAGGCTAAAAGTGAAAGTTGTCACAAATAATAAAACCATTCAAGAGAATTAAAAATCACGATAAAACAAAAGATCTAGAATGAAAACGCACTCTTACACGTGTACTCAGTGTGTCCCTGAGCGTGTTTGACTCATACTAAACGTCCTCAAAATTCCCAAAGCTATAATCCAGACTAAGTGTAATCACATTCTAACCCAGCTAGTACTAAGACTCAGTTAAGAATAAACACTCACTTAATTAGTACTAATCGAGTTGGTCTGGGTCGGGGTCTAACACCGTGATTCCACCAGGGCAGGGTCGGGAAGACACTATGCTTTGACAAACGCAGAGAAGAGATGGCTTTTCAACATACGGGTTGGTGCGATGGTGTACCGTAGACATCTTTTTGTCCATATCCAGCTGTATGTCCCTTCGCATTTTGCATTGCAGCTTGGCTTCTTTCAAGGGGTTGTTGGAGCGCCTTCAAGCATGGTGAAGCGTTCTGGAGGTTTGCAGGACGGGAGGAATGCATGGGCTTTTTATAGTGCGGAAGACAATACCGCCATGATTTCCTATCCGGAGTTGCCCACTTTCCGGACTTCTGCCTTCACTAAATGGTTCGTGGAGGAGCTTTCCAAGGAGGAGCTTGATGTCAAGCAATCTCCTGGGTAGGGTCTTAGCAGATCAGATGGTGTCCGTCAAGAGGAAGTTTTTGCTTTCCTTTCTAGAGAGAGGCACAAGATAGGCTTTCTCAATGAGCAGGACGCCATCAGATCAGGAGCTGCACAAGGGATCCCTGGTGAGGTCTTAAAACAGCTAGAAGAGGAGGAGGTCGAGATCGATGCTTGGATGCAAGCGGAGCGCACAAAGGCTTCCTTAGAGTCTACTGAGAAAAGCAGACCATCCAGTGAGGACTCTAGTGAGAGACTTGATGTTGATAATGGGGCAGGATCTTCGAGTAGACCGTCTCACAGAAAAGGAAGATGGGACAATGCCGTAATATGAGACGGCAAGAATGTCCTCCTGATCTGGAAGTTCCTCTCTCCATTTCTGAGGAGGTGTCTGGGGATGCTGATGAGCCTCCAGAGAAGAGAAGCTGAGAAGAGGAGATGGCTGGTATGATTATCCTTCTTTCTGTTTATGCTTCCTTTCTCTTATGAGAGATTTTTGTTTTGATTCGCTGCTTTCTTTCTTTTGGAAGAGGATGATGATTTGGTGATGCCCGAGTTTCCGGCCGATGAGGCAATGACGGATCCGGTCACGGAATCTGAAGAAGAGCTCAGGGACTCTGGAGTGGTTCTAGAACCTTCACCTTGTATGATTTCTTTTGTTTTTTCTTCCCCTTTTTTTTGTTTGTGCTGCCATTTGCCAAATGTTGCTTTGTTTTCTTGTTAGTCGACTTGTCAGAGGATTCTGACGACTTCGAGCCATCCATGGATGCAACCTTTGACGATGCTTCGGATGAGCTCAAAGAGGCAGAAAGTACTTCGTCGGTCGTCGAAGGTATTTTGTAATAATAATCTCGACATTGATTTTTGACAAGATCATATTCATACTTTTTTGTCTTTTATTGATGATAGATTGTGGAGTAGGAGAAGTTCCTCCACCTTCCTCAGGGCCAGAACAGGAGATACCTGGAGCCAGTCCAGAAGTAGGGGCTTGTTCTACTTTCAACGAGTCAGCTTCTTCAATTGGAAAGAGCTTATTGATTACTCCTCTAACGGGGCATGACATGGGCAGTCGGGTGCCGGAGAATGGCGAATCCTCATCTGGGCCGCACCTTCAGTATGCAAAGAAGGTGTTGAAGAGTGTTTTTAGCTCATGGGTCGAGACTCACTCTTCAGGTCACTTGGAAGCTAGTTTCGGCATGATCAAGCATGTGCAGGACATTCTTGCTGATAACGAAGAAGTCGGTCTGGACAGTCAGGCCCCAACCCAGGTTCAGTATATTTTATTATTATTTTAATTGTGATTAGTCTCTAAGCGGGATTAGAGGACGATTAGCTTGGGTTTTTAGTTAGATTAGAATTTTGAATAGCCTTGGGGAATTTTGAGCGCGTTGAGTCGGGTTTGACCGGGCCCGGGGTGGCACGTGTGATGCGTGTTAGTGTGGGGAATTGATTTATTCGATTTTTTAAAATATGGATTTCGACATTTTTGAGTTTTATTTTGATCCCAACAACTTTCGTATTTGTTCCGTTTGCATTTGAAACTCAGAAATCGCATTTTTCAAGAAAAAGGGTCAAAAATCGTCTTTTTCCCCAAATTTGTGCATAAATTTTGAAATTTAAAAATTATGAGGAAAGTATACTTTTTCGAAACTAGATTTTTCAACAATCATTTTTCTCTTCTTCGTCGACTTCATTCGGGACCCATAAATAAGAGTTTTAAAGCCCTCAAGTTTTAGATCAAATGGGCCCCACAAATACCCATTTAAAATGGTCAAATGGGTCTTCATCTTCTTCATTTGCACGGTCCCTGTAGCAGCTGAAACCAGAGCTTCTTTTTTCTCTCTTCCATGTCAACTTCTCTCCTCTTGCATGTGTAGAAAACAAACTCAAATTGGAAAATAAATTTCACCAATCTCTTCCCCATTTTCCAAGCTTTCCAAAGATACAATTTTTGAGAGATTTCAGCTGGGTTCATCATCTTCTCCAAACTCCTCTTCTTGTTTAAAGTTTCTCAAGGTTAGCAATGGCTGTCTTTTCCTCAAAGCTTGGTTTTATTAGTTGGATAGAAGCTTCTTTTCATACATGCATGGACTTCCTTGTGGAACTCCATTGTTTTTCCAAATGATGTGGATTTTGAAATGGGTTCATCATGGGTTTGTTTTAGGCCTGCAGCTGGTTGTATTAGAGTGTTTGGAGTGATCTTGAGGTCCCATTTCATAGAGGCAAGTGAATAAACAGATATTGGAATGCATGCAATTAAATTGTGTTTCTTTTTCAAGGTTTGATTTTCTTTTTAAAGGGTTTTTGTACTCAGATTATGTTCAGATTTTTGCATGTTTTTGTACTCAGTTAAGTTCAGAATTCTGCATGTTTCTGTTCAGATTTCTGCACGTTTTTGTACTCAATTATGTACAGATTTCTACAAGTTTTTGTGCTCAGCTTATGTTTAGATTTCCACAGGATTTTGCATCCAGTTTATGTGCATATTTCTGCGGTTTTTTTTTTTTTTTTTTTTTTTTTTTTTATGTCAAAGTTCAGATTTTTGCAGGTTTCAATGTTCAGTTTATATTCAGATTTCTGCAGGATTTTTGTGTGCAATGGGTTCAAATTTCTGCAGGATTTTTATATACAAATGGGTTCAAATTTCTGCAGGATTTTGATGTACAAATGGGTTAGGATTTCTGCAGGATTTTTATGAACAAATGAGTTCAGATTTCTGCAGAATTCTGTATTTCTAATGTCATACAATATGCTGAAAATCTGAATGTAAATAATGTTTACGGTTGAATGGGAATTCTTAATGTTAAGAAAGGCTTGAAATGAATGGGAAAGAAACTGGAAATGATAGAGGAAGAAGGAAGGAAATGGAACCAAAGAAAAGGAGGAACAGTGCAGAATTCTGCACTGAACCGGACCAGCCTGGTCCTTGTCAGGTCTGTTTCAGCCGGCGCCCAGGCCCATTTCAGCAGGTCCTTTCCTTTTTGTTTGAAGTATTTAACCCCTGTGGACTGTGAATAGTTTAGAAAGAAATACATTGAATTATGCAAATCGAATGTGAAAAATGAAGGAAAGACTCGATGTTGGAATTTACCGGGGAAATTTTTATAGGTCTCAATGTACACTTTACAACCTTAAATGTTGGAGATTTTCATTGGTACCAAACTCATTATTATAAATCAACATTTAGGGGTTAAGTGTGTATTGAGACAACCCTTGGTAAACCATTAAACCATGATAAATTACTTCATTCCAAGTTAGGGAAATTTGTATATTTCTACAAATTGCTTTGAAATAAATCTTAGTGGTATGCCATGTTCGGAAACATCGGAAAGGCTACTCATCTAATTCGTTCGAATTTGTCAGTATGTATTTGTCCGGAGTAGTTCTTTTTATCGATTTTGGAAATGTATTACTATGATTTGAATTGTATCGATTCAGGTTTGGTTTTGAAAGGCCCCACTAAGCTTAGGTCACCTTGTTTGGGCTGATCACCCGGCTTGGGATCTTAAATTATTTGTCAACTGCAGTTTGGATTCTGTTTGCTCCGGCCATGGCAACGGTTTTGTTCTCCAGTCCCACGAGTAGTGGCAACGGTTCTGTTTTCCGGTCCCATGAGTAGTGGCTACAATTTCTGTCTGTTTGCTCTTGTTACTTCGGCAATAGGAGAATATAGATATATATGGGTTGCCATTATTTGAAATATTTATCCATCAGTTTGAAGAGTTTTGTTATAACTTTTGGATGTGCATCATTTGTTTAATTAAATTGTTTTGTGGATACATTTTTATCCTCAATACATTTTTATGATTTTAAACATGACATTTATAAAACTTGTATATCATCTGTATTTTTCTCCTGCCAAGCCGTCGTGTCTGATATTTTCTGTTTGGTGTCAGATGTCGGACCCGCAGCCCTTGAGGCGGAGCGCGCGGAGGAGGCAGTAGAACCTCCGGTGGAGCAAGAGTGGCAACCCAATGATGTCATGTAGACGTCATGTTGGGTATGGAGTTCGATAATATCTTTGGGGAGTGACTTCTATCCTTTTGGAAATTTTGTTTATGGCCTCTGTTGGCTTTGTTGGGATGTGTAACTTAATATACTTTTGTGATCCTCACAACTTTAACTAACTTTGGGATTGTGCTATGTATATATTTATCTTTTGATGCAAAGCTTGTGTATTTATCTCAGGTTATATTTGATTTTGATTTTGCTACATGCTTCCGCATATCATTAGTTATTGTGGATATGATTGATTAGTTGTGATGGTTCGTTTGGGATCCTCACTGCGGAATCCTGTGGGAAAAATAATTAGCGCGTGCGGACGAAATTTTCAGACCCGTACCGCCACGTTCCCGGATTAAGGACTTGTTTTAACAGGGCCTCGGTCCGGGGGCGTGACAGACTTGGTGGTATCAGAGTGAGAAATATGTCGGGCAATTACAAGACATTAGAAACATAGGGACGTGGAGAGGATCCGTTAGAATTTTCGTTAGTTAGTATTGCGTGGGGTTTGTGGGTACGTTTTTCTTTATATATTTTACTGTACTAACAAGTGGTTTTGCAGCAATATGCCTCCACGCATGTGCTACATTTTACCCTAATTGTATAGTTAAGATAGGTGATGTCACATTCCCAGCAGACCTTATCTTGTTAGACATGCATGACTTCGATGTTATTTTGGGGATGGATTGGTTGTCTGGACATCATGCTAGTATGGATTGTTTTAACTAAATTATTTCCTTCAAGTTGGATGGAGCATCATCGGGAGTGGAATTTCATGGAGAGAAAAAAGGTTTCACAGGCTAGTGTTATTTCGGCATTGTCAACAGTTAAATTATTGAGAAGTGGATGTGAGGGATTCATAGCATATGTCACAGAGGACAAACAATCCCAATGGGTGGAGCAAATCCCCGTAGTGTGAGAATTTCTGGATGTATTCCCGGAAGAAATTCCAGGATTGCCACCAGTCAGGGAACTGGAGTTCACCATAGAGCTTATGCCCGAAACAGCTCCTATTTTTATTGCACCATTGTCACGTCCTCGAACCCGATTAGAGAATAAACCGGATCCGGGGTGTGAAATTTAGGGCTAATTAAAAAAATTTTCCCTTAATGCCCAAAGATCGAAGTCCGCTGTGAGGATTGTGTAGTTGAGCCTCATTAACAAATTAATCAACGAGACTTGTCCGGTAAACACAACATTAACCTGTAGAAATATCAAAGCAAGTACAATATTCATCCCATTATATATATTCAAGTTTCAAAAGATAAGACATATAAAGTTTATAAACATCAGGACCATCCCCAAAAACTTAGGTCCCGTACAAAAGATATACAGTACTAGAACAGACAAGTCCACAAGATCTAAGACCCAAAAGATGAAATGAGGCGGTACGCTAGAAGATATCCCCTTGTAACGCGTACTAGTGCCGGGAGTGATGACGCTAAGCTACGTCATCGGCACCCCACTCTCGTACCTCGTCCTCCTCCCCCGGTTGAGGATCCTCTGGGATTGCCTCGGCATCCGGGTCGGTGTAATAGTAGAAGGTGTCCTCTGCACACCATGGAATAAATGATCAACAATATGTTGGCAAGAAGATAAGCAATATACTCTATTCATAACATGTTTCAAACGAGAATAAAGACAAGTACATGATTATAAGATAGCAAGGTACAAGCTATGCATAAGCATGAATAGTACGAGAGTCAAGTAACAATAAAAATCCTAACAAGATAAACAAGAATAACCATCCATGAAATGCAATGTCAAGCAAGAGGAGACTCCGAGGATGTCCTAGCCATCTCACGGGGGTATAAGTGACGTCCAAGCCGACTACGAATACCCAAAGTCCGGCTCTAGGGGGATCCTAGCTCCCAGTCCTAGGAATAGCAACACGGTCCTAGCCCGCTCCCAGCTATTCGCGCCATGGACACCGTCCAAAGCCGACTGCCCACCCTAGTGTCCGGTATCCGGCCCACTTTATAATCCTCAGTCTGCAGCTGGTTATGAATGCAAGATGATGATGATGGTTTGTTTACGACACAAGTTCCAAGACAAATACACATGGATAGGTTCCCGAGTACAAAATAACAAATTGAGGGCTACTCCAAGTCAAGCCAAGATACAAGTCAAGTTCCAAGTTCTATGAGTAGTCCTCTTTCAAGTCTATCCACACGTGTTTATCAATACAAGACAAGGTACCTAAGGATACACTCTAAGTCCGGTCACATTCTAATTCTACAAGTTAAGTTAAAAGTTATACAAGTGTACAAGATAGAGTACATAAGATACGACAAGCTACGGATACATGATTCAAGAGTCAAGAGTGAAGAACAAGCCAATCCTAGATCAAGAGTTGTCCACCGTGTATCAAACGTATCCCCAACGAAGTACGTATGGAGAATGAGTCAATAGTGTCCTACTTTGATGCGGCCATGGTGTACGGGAGTTGTTGGGCACCAATTAACTCAATTCCACATGCATTCGGCCAAGTTACATTGATATACGGAAATTTCCGGACAACCGACGAAGCACACCAAGCCAAACATGCTCCGTTTTCATTTTCCCCCAATTGGTCATGCAAGGGTAGGGTCAATGGGTTCCAACCTAGGGTCCAAATTAGGTTTAGAATCCCTTTCCAAAGAGATAAAGGCTTGGTACATTGATTCAGTAGCCACTTCATTTTCCGATCTTTGATCATTAAGATATATATACCATTGGATTCTAAATCTCAAGAGCTTTCTAACGGTATATAGAACTCCAAATTCCGACGAACGGTTCAAAAGTTATGGTCATTTGAAATCTGCCAAAAATTCATGAAATCTGCCCTAATGCGGCTCGCCGAATTGGCCCATGCGGCTAGCCGAAAAGGTGACCGAAAATGCCCTGTAAAACCATGGTTACTGGAAATGTAACCGAATGGTGACCGAATTTCCTGCGGCTAGCCGAATTCTGGGTAGAAACATGAGTTTTTGAGCCAAAAATTCGATCATTTTGAATGGCTCCTTCTCCAACCCCTTTCCAAACCTTTCCAAAGGCCATAACCTGCACAAAGAGCCACCATGCTCTCCTCCAAACCACATTTTATCCATTCATTAAGTCATCCACCCATAATAAAAACCCATTCAACCCATTAATCCAATTTTAGCATGTGTAATCTAATTAACCATGACAAGCTTGGAAATTTGGGGAAAATCTAAACAATGGGTTAACAAGAGATAATAATAATACATGCATGCCCAATATATAAAACAAATCTACTTGCCTTCACCAAAGAGAGTGAAATAATGGAAATTGAGAAGATTGAGGAGGAAGAAAGCTCCTACACACACTCTAGCCAACACAACTCTCCCAAGCCTCTCTTCTACACTTGAGGAACACAAAGGAAAAGAAAGAAAGAAAATCCTGTTAAGGATTTTGTATCTTGCAATTTGATGGATGCACTATTCATTTTATTCATCATTTGAATTCACACACATGCATTGTTTTAGAAAAACTTGAAATCTTGATTTATACATGCACTGTTTTAAATCTTATAAACCTTATGATTTACGCATGTTTTGGTTTTAAATATGGATGCATTTAAATTTGAAAAAGAATTTTGATAAATCAAGCTAGCCATTGATTTTAAAGTTTCAAATCATATTTGGCTTTTTATGATTCATGATTTTAAAAGCTCTTAGATTGATTTAAAATCATGTTTCCATGCTTGGTTTAATGGCCCAAAAATCCCCTCTTGAAAATACTTTGAAATATGCAAAAGTTGGGATTTTGTTAAAACTGTCGGTCAGCCTGTCGGTCAGGTTTCGGCTAACCGATCGTGAACCGAGCTCAACCGAACTCCTCTGTCGGTTCAATTTCTAGAGAGCTAAATTTTCAGATTTTCTCTGTCGGTCAGGTGTCGGTCACACTTTCGGTTAACCGAAGTCCAGTTCGGCTAACCGACAAGTTCACTTCAGTCAACAAACTTTTTATGTTTCATGTTTTTAAAAACTTAAATTGATTAAAAACATGTTTTCAGACTTGATTTCTATGGCCCAGAACTTCCACTAGCAAAATACTTTGGAGTAGCTTTCTGCTCAACAATTTTAGAAGGCAAAACTTTTTTTTGTGCTACAGTACTTGTGCTACAGTACTTTTGCTACAGTGTTTTTGCTATAGTGATGTCGGTCAACCGAACTGGGTGTCGGTCAACCGAACTCAAGATGTCGGTTAACCGAACCCACTTCGGTTCAAATTCCAGAATGGTCAAATCTAGCCGTTTTTTTACCGTTGGAGTGTCGGTTAACCGAACCCTAACCAACAGATAGCCGTTGGGACACTTTTTCTATAAAAGGAAGTTCATTCCAAGGCCAAAATTGATGATTCTTGAAGCCATTTTTGAGGTGTTCTAAGGCCAATCAAAGGGGAATGAACTAAGAAGGCTAAAGGGTCATTAGTAAAGCTAAAAGCTTGGATTAATGAAGTTAAATCACCAAGTAAGCTTTGACTTTTCCTAATCATATGTTTTATGCTTTGTCTAAATTATTGGTAAATGATTTTTAGCATATTAACTATGATGTGTTGAATCCATTCCTCTCTTTAATCTTTGATTTAAATCATTGGATTCTTCACCTTGATTTCTAAACAAGTTTGTTTTAATACTTTATAAAACATGTTTTGTCAAAACCTTTAATTTGTTTTATAAACATGTTTCATTAACTTGTTTGAATCATCTTTGTTGTTTTCATTCATTTGAACTTTAGTTAAATTAGTTTGTTTTTGAAAACAACATTGAATATGCATCACATGTTTAGACATAATTAATTTCATACAACTTGTGAGCTTTTGATTTCATATCTTCAACAAGTTTGTATTTGGTACATGTGATTTGCATATTACTTCAATCAAATCTTTTTATGTGTATTAAACTTTAAATTACTTCAAGCATAAATTGATTAAGCTTTATTTTAATATTGATTGAAGTTTCCACACACTCACTTCATAAGCATACATCTTTGCATTCATAGTGTTTGTGTGAGTTTGTTTTATACTTTCATATTCGCCTAATCTAGAGGCAATTAAATTGAGCTTTAATTGTAATCTCTTAGAGTGCTTTGTGAAAACACTTTATTGAGAGAAATCATTTGTTTGTAAAGGTTATTGCTTAGCCTAAGAAAAGCATTGTGTGAAGGTTATTGCTTAGCCTAGAAAAGCATCTTGTATAGGTTGTTGTTAAGCCTTGAAAAACAACATTGTAAGGTTATTGCTTATCCTTGGAAAGCATATTGTAGTGGTTATTGCTTAGCCATTTGAAAAGCATAAATAGTGGAAATTTGGTGGGGTGTGAGATCACAAGCCGGTAGTGGATGTAGGCATTGAGGCCGAACCACTATAAATGATTGTGTTATGGTGAATGCTTTTGTGATGATTGTTGTTGTTTAGCTTCCGCATTTTATTTGTTAATCATCACAAGTGGCTAATTGTTTTAAAAGAAGTTTAAAATTGTCATAATTGGTCATTAAGTTGTAGTTCACCCTATTCACCCCCCCTCTAGTGTTAGGATCCCGGACTTTCAAATCCATCAACATGCAATCCATTCACAGCCATGAGAAACGAAATGGGAAGGGAAGGAGAAGAGGAAACTTACCAAATTTGAGGTCTAAGGAAAGAAGAAGAAGAGAGGAAGACAATGGTGTAGTTGGATGTCCTTGGAAGGGCCTTTAAGCTCCACATGCAAGATGAGAGAGTGAAGAAGGAAAAAGAAGAGAGGGTTGCAGCACCGTTGAGTGAAGGGAGGAAGAACGAATGATAGGGCTGGGTTGGGGTTTAAATGAGAGGTGGAGAAGGAAATGTCTGGAATACCCATCTGAGTCAAATGAGAGAAATGCAATTATTTGAGGGACTTCGGGGCGACGAATCGTGATGAGTCAAGAACGAAAAGTGACGAGCGCGACGAGATCTTTCTAACGAACCCAAATTCGGGGAAAACGGAATTTTTGGAAAAATACCCAATTTTTCTATTAATCATAACCTAACCCCCTATTAAGACTAATCGCACTCAAAATCAAACAAAACTTCGGGAACATCTTACTAATGATAAAAGAAACTCGCTTAGCCACTAAACCCGCCTAATTAGCTAAAATCACAATTAATTAGGTTAATCGCCAATATTAGGAAATTAAACACCCTATTAAGGTCTGGGACCTTACAACCATACAGGATGGCTCCAGCAAATTGGGTGAATTGAAATTACAGTTGCAAGAGTTGTTGAAGAAAGGTTTTATCAGACCAAGCATATCACCATGGGGGGCTCCGTTGTTATTTGTCAAGAAGAAAGATGGAAGCTTGAGAATGTGCATAGATTACAGAAGATTAAACCAAGTGACCATTAAAAATAAATATCCATTGCCAAGGATAGACGAGTTATTTGATCAGTTGCAAGGAGCAAAGTATTTTTCGAAGATAGACTTGAGGTATGGATTTTATCAGTTGAGGGTAAGAGAATTAGATGTATCGAAGACAGCCTTCCAGACAAGATACGGGCACTATGAATTTTTAGTGATGCCCTTTGGACTGACGAACGCACCAGCGGTGTTCATGACCCTAATGAACAAGATTTTTGCACCTCATCTAGATCAGTTCACTGTTGTCTTCATTGATGATATATTAGTACATTCCAAGTCTAGAGGAGAGCATGAGCAACACCTGAGGACAGCGTTGCAGTTATTGAGGGACAACCAGTTGTATGCAAAGCTTGAAAAATGTGACTTTTGGCTAACACAAGTTTCTTTTCTCGATCATATCATTTCCAAAGAAGGGTTAGCAGTTGACCCGGCAAAGATAAAAGCAATTCTCAATTGGGAGAGGCCAAAGAATGTAACTGAAATTAGAAGTTTTCTGGGTTTAGTGAGCTACTACAGAAGGTTTGTGCAGGGATTTTCTTCTATTGCAAGCACCCTTGACCAAACTAACCTGGAAGAACGTGCCATTTGTATGGACCGATCAGTGTGAAGCAAGTTTTGAAGAGTTTAAAAAGAGGTTAACTACAACTCCAGTCCTCACCTTACCTTCAGGTAGTGGTAATTTTGTAGTTTATATGGATGCTTCAACCGTGGGACTTGGATGTATATTAATGCAAGATGGCAAGGTCATAGCGTATGGCTCAAGGCAGCTGAAGGAACACGAGAAGAATTATGTGACGCATGACTTAGAATTGGCAGCAGTGGTATTTGCACTGAAGATGTGGAGACACTATTTGTATGGAGAAAAATTTGAAGTTCACACGGATCATCGTAGTCTCCAGTATTTGTTCTCCCAAAAGGAATTGAACATAAGGCAGAGAAGATGGATGGAGTATATTAAAGACTACGACTTCCCAATCAAATACCATCCAGGAAAAGTAAATGTTGTGGCAGACGCATTGAGCAGAAAGTCTAGGAGCATGGCTAGTTTGCGAGGAATGGATATACTCCAACAGTTCGAAGAATTGGGAGTTGAGATTCAGCCATTGAGGCAAGGTGTTATACTAGCAAATATGTCAGTGTCTGAGCCTACTTTTTTTCAGAAAATCAAAGAGACTCAGCTACAGGTTCCAGAGTTAGCTAAAATTGTGGAACACATTTCAGATCGCCCAGATTTCAAAATCGTGGATAGAGTATTGTACTTCCGTGACCGATTGTGTGTTCCAAATATTGATGACTTCAGAAATGAAATCATGACTGAAGCCCATAGCACCAAGTATTCTATGCACCCGGGGAGGAAAAAGATGTACCAAAATTTGAAGAACAGATTCTGGTGGAACAATATGAAGAGAGAAATTGCAGCATTTGTGTCCCGATGCATGACTTGCCAGTTGATAAAGGCAGAACATTAGAAACCAGCAGGTCTTTTGCAGCCATTAGAGATTTCACAGTGGAAATGGGAACATCTTATGATGAATTTTATCTCGGGTTTACCGACGACTAGCAGAGGGAACAATGCCATATGGGTTACAGTTGACCGACTGACGAAGTCTGCACGTTTCATTCCGTTAAAGACGGAAAAGAAGATGCAAATGTTATCACTAGCACAAATGTTTGTTAACGAGATCGTCAGCCAACATGATCAGCCAGTCTCCATCACATCGGACAGGGATAGCAGATTTGTCTCAAGATTCTGGAAGACTCTGCATGAATCCATGGGTACAAAACTTCAATTCAGTACAGCGTATCACCCACAGACAGATGGACAGTCAGAGAGGACCATCCGGACGCTTGAAGACATGCTTAGGGCATGTGTGCTTGACTTTAAAACTCAGTGGGATGAAAGTCTTCCTCTTTGTGAATTTGCATATAACAATAGTTACCACTCGAGTATAGGGATGACGCCTTTTGAAGCACTATATGGAAGGAGATGTAGAATTCCAGTGTGTTGGGAAGAGGTCGGAGAACGCAGTTTTCATGGACCGACATTGCTTGGTGAAACCAATGAGAAAGTTAAACTCATTCATGAACGTTTGAAGACTACGAGAAGCCGACAGAAAAGCTATGTAGATGTTCGGAGGAAAGACTTACAGTTTCAAGTAGGAGACAAGGTATTTTTGAAAGTGTCACCAATCAGAGGAACCTTGAGGTTCGGTCAAAAGGGTAAATTGTCAAGAAGATTCATTGGACCGTATGAAATCCTGAGTCGTATTGGTGAAGTGGCTTACAGACTCGCCCTACCGCCAGAACTTTCGGGTGTGCACAATGTGTTTCATGTATCGATGTTGAAGAAATATGTTTCAGACCCCTCACATGTACTACGACATGAACCATTGGAGATTCGAGAAGATGCCACTTATGTTGAGAAACCGGTTAGAATCATTGATACGAAAGAGCAAGAATTGAGGAACCAGACAATTTAGTGGGTAAAAGTGCTTTGGGAGAATCACAAACCAGAAGAAGCCACTTGGGAATTGCATGATCAGGTTCAGAAGAAGTACCCTCACTTGCTACCAGAGGTTAGTGTTCATTTGGAGGACCTAATGCCTCTAAGGGGTGGAGGATGTCAGGCCCCGACCCAGGTTCAGTATATTTTATTATTGTTTTAATCGTGATTAGTCTCTAAGCGGGATTAGAGGACGATTAGCTTGGGTTTTTAGTTAGATTAGAATTTTGAATAGCGTTGGGGAATTTTGAGCACATTGAGTCGGGTTTGACCGGGCCCAGGGTGGCCCGTGTGATGCGTGTTCAGTATATTTTATTATTTTTTTAATCGTGATTAGTCTCTAAGCGGGATTAGAGGACGATTAGCTTGGGTTTTTAGTTAGATTAGAATTTTGAATAGCGTTGGGGAATTTTGAGCACATTGAGTCGGGTTTGACCGGGCCCAGGGTGGCCCGTGTGATGCGTGTTAGTGTGGGGAATTAATTAATTTGATTTATTCGATTTTTGAAAATATGGATTTCTACATTTTTGAGTTTTTTATTTTGATCCCAACAACTTTCGTATTTGTTCCGTTTGCATTTGAAACTCAGAAATCGTGTTTTTCAAGAAAAAGGGGCAAAAATCGTCTTTTTCCCAAAATCTGTGCATAAATCTCGAAATTTGAAAATCATAAGGAAAGTATACTTTTTGAAAACTAGATTTTTCAACGATCATTTTTCTCCTCTTCGTCTACTTCATTCGGGACCCATAAATAAGAGTTTTAAAGCCCTCAATTTTAGACCAAATGGGACCCACAAATACCCATTTAAAATGGTCAAATGGGTCTTCATCTTCTTCATTTGCACGGTCCCTGTAGCAGCTGAAACCAGAGCTTCTTTTTTCTCTCTTCCATTTCAACTTCTCTCCTCTTGCATGTGTGGAAAACAAACTCAAATTGGAAAATAAATTTCACCAATCTCTTCCCCATCTTACAATCTTTCCAAAGATACAATTTTTGAGAGATTTCAGCTGGGTTCATCATCTTCTCCAATCTCCTCTTCTTGTTTAAAGTTTCTCAAGGTTAGCAATGGCTGTCTTTTCCTCAAAGCTTGGTTTTATTAGTTGGATAGAAGCTTCTTTTCATACATGCATGGACTTCCTTGTGGAACTCCATTGTTTTTCCAAATTATGTGGATTTTGAAATGGGTTCTTCATGGGTTTGTTTTAGGCCTGCAGCGGGTTGTATTAGAGTGTTTGGAGTGATCTTGAGGTCCCATTTCATAGAGGCAAGTGAATAAACAGATATTGGAATGCATGCAATTAAATTGTGTTTCTTTTTCAAGGTTTGATTTTCTTTTTAAAGGGTTTTTGTATTCAGATTATGTTCAGATTTTTGCATGTTTTTCTACTCAGTTAAGTTCAGAATTCTGTATGTTTCTGTTCAGATTTCTGTACGTTTTTGTACTCAATTATGTACAGATTTCTACAAGTTTTTGTGCTCGGCTTATGTTCAGATTTCCACAGGATTTTGCATCCAATTTATGTGCAGATTTCTGCAGGTTTTTTTTTTTATTTATTTTTTATTTTTTATTTTTATTTTTATTTTTTTATGTCAAAGTTCAGATTTTTGCAGGTTTCAATGTTCAGTTTATATTCAGATTTCTGCAGGATTTTTGTGTGCAATGGGTTCAAATTTCTGCAGGATTTTTATATACAAATGGGTTCAAATTTCTGCAGGATTTTGATGTACAAATGGGTTAGGATTTCTGCAGGATTTTTATGAACAAATGAGTTCAGATTTCTGCAGAATTCTGTATTTCTACATAACCTTGGGCCAGGGTCGCCGGCGACCATAGGGCTTTGGCCCGTTTGGTCGCCGAGCGTCGTTTTCAGCCGTTTTTTCGTCTTTTTCGTTGCTTTTTTCTCCTGTATTTTTCTTGACATTTTTCCTCAATTATTGACTTCATTTTCTTGGAGAAAACATGACGAGAACCCGCGTGAAATCGGAGCACAAAGTTTCCCATTTTTTGGGAAAGCTGAAGGCTTTGTAGTTGATTTTCCGCCAAGAGTCGAAACTAGGTCAAACGATGTCGGAATGACCTGAAAATTGAGGTGAAGCTTCTTGGGCAGTGGATAGGACCAACCATAGGATTTTATTTGAGTTTGGAAGCCGTTTGGGGTCCCATCGATGCTTCACTTGATTTTACTGCGGGGAAAATGCCGAGCTTTGATATGTGGTCAAACGATGTCCGATTGACCTGAAATTTGACAGGGAGCCTATTAGAGTTATTTTGAGACGTTTCATGGGCTCCGTTTTGGATCTCATGGTCCCGGGTTGCTCCGCCGCCGGTAGGCTTGATTTTCTCTCGGAGCATCGAAACCTGGTCAAACGTTGTCGGAATGACCTGAGATTCAACGTGCAGCCTTTTAGAAGCATGTTGAAGCCACTCATGTATTTTTTTTGATGAGTGATGACTTCTGTGGTTCCCGCCGCCGGGAGGCTTGATTTTGCTGTTCGAGCATTGATGGAGGGTCAAACGTTGTCGGTTTGACTTGAAATTTGGCATGGAGCCCTTTGAAGACATTTTGGAGTCATCCGTAGGCTCTGATCGAAGTTTTGGTGTCTTCGATGATGTCGCCGCTGGGAGCGCTTGTTTAGTTGTCGGAGCAGTGAAGTTGGGCCAAACGATGTCGGAATGGCCCGAAACCTCAGGTGTACCCTTCTTTTAACTGTCTTGAAGGATCTCTCAGTTTCTGTCTGATTCTGAAAAGATCTGATGCTTGAAGTAGCCTCGCCTGTTTTATAGCAGGATGCAGCTTCACGAGGCTTCTTGATGTTGAGGAGACATAATGACTTTTTTTGTGTCAACAAATGCCCCCTCGAGGTACAGCGACGAGTAGCTTTTGGAGTCGATGTGCCTAGAAGAGAAACTTGGAGGAGAGATTCCAACTTGACCAAGAGTCTTGAGCAAAAGTTTTTCTTTTTTTTTTTTAATAGCCTTCTAAGTTTCCGGGGAAATTTTATGGTAGTGAGAGGGATCACGTACCATCTCAAGGCAAAGTTTTGAAAATGACATGGGGTGTTTGGATTTTGGGTTTTGTATTTTGGTTTTTGTATTTTGACCTTGTGACCTAACAAGCTGTATATGGCAGGTTAGGGGTTCGGGGTTTGATTTTGATTTTGACCTTGTGACCCAACAAGCTGTATGTGGCAGGTTGGGGGGTCAGATTTGGGTTTTTGGTTTTTGGTTTGGTTTGGATTTTGATTTTGGTTTTGGTCTTGTGACCTAACAAGCTGTATGTGGCGAGCTAGGGGACCGGAATTTGGTTTTGTGAAATGTCAATTTCAAGAATTTTGGCTCAATTTGGTTCATGAGGTTGGATGGTTTGCTTTTTGGAAACTCATGAGCCTTTCTTTTCTCTTTTTTTTTTTGAATGGTCCCATCAACTCAAAAGAGGTATGGGACTTTTTTGCTCTTTTTTTTTTTTTTTTTTGCTCTTGGTAGGAGGAATATTTTGACTAAAAGCCACTCTTAGTGCCTAGGTGGTCAAACCTGGCTCATATGGGCTAACCCATGGGACCTTAGGCTTTGAAGATGGCCTAGATCTCATATGGTGTCATATTTGTAGAGAATATCTAAAAATATCTCTTTTGTGTAGAGAATATCTAAAAATATCTTTACTTGGAGAGAATTTCTCAAGTTTCCTCCTTTTGTGGAAAGATTCTCTCAAAATATCTTTCTTTTTGGGAAAGTAGCTAAATTTTAGCACTTACCTCATTTCTTTCACCTTGTTTCCTCTTTTGGCTTGCTCTCTTCTATAAAAGCAAGAGGGTTGGTGCTTTTGCTCCATTGCTTTCTTTTTGCAAGAAATCTTCAAGAGTGATCTCCAAGATAAGAAGTGCTTTCTCTTCTTCAAGGATCTCCAAGCTTTTCTTCTTATTCTCCATCAATGGCTTCAAGTAAGTTTTCTTCCTCCCCAAGAATCTCCATCGTAGAAGTAGCTTCTTCATTTTTTTTTTCTTTTCTTCTCTTCTTCATTTTCTTTTCTTTTCTTTCTTCTTCTTTTTTTTTTCTTTTTTTTTTCATGCACATTTTCCTTCTTTTTTTTTTTTTCGTGCTTCTCTTTTTTTCTTTCTTTATTTTTTTCTCTTTTTTTTTTCTTTTCACGGTTTTCTCTCTTTTTTTTTTCTGTGAACTTTTTTTTCTTTCTGTTTTTTTTTTCCACGGTGATTCTTGTTTTTTTTTTTTCAGCGTTTTTCTCTTCTTTTCTTTTTTTTTTTGCTGTTTTTTTTTTTTTTTCTTTTGGCTGTACGGACAGGTCCATACGGACCTGACCGTACTGCCACGTGGCAGTGGGCCACGGCCTGTGGGCCAAACTTTTTTTTTTTGCTGAGATTTTGTTTTCTCTCTCCCTTTCTTTTTCTTTTTCCTTGTTTGCTCACCATGATAATGAGGTTATGCAATTTCAATATGTATGCATTTTCTTTCTCTTTTTTTTTTTGATGCATCAAGATAGAAGGCTAGAGTCTCTAGGTCAAGCCAACATGATTTTTGACTTGGACAAAGTTTGATTGGTTTTGACCAAATTGGGTTGGAATTGGTCAAACTTTGGTCAAGGTTTTCCTAGCATTTAATGCATGATGATATATTTTTGATGCATGAGTTTTGGTAAATGGATTTGGAAGTATGATGATGCATACCTGAAAATCTTTTGCAAGTATCGGGATTTTGAGCTCGCAGCGATGTTGAGCTCTTTCTTGGTCTTGCTGGATTTTGAGGAAGTTTTATAATTTTTGGATTTTGAAGCTCGCAGCAATGTTGAGCTCTTTTCCAGATTTTGCGGAAGTTTGATGAGATTGGCTCGTTCTCGCAGCGATATTGAGTTCAAGCCTTCTTTGAGAATTCTCCACAGACTATGAGCTCGCAGCGATGTTGAGTTCATCTTCAAGCTTCCTATCTTTTTCGGAGTATTTTCCTTTTCGTTGGAAATATTGCTAGAATTTTTGTAGCATAATTCTGTCATTTTGATGTTGATTGATCTTTTCTCTTCCATCTTTTGCAGGCAGTTCTTCTAGAACGAACAAGGGTAAAGGTCCTGTTAATGATGCACCTCGTCGGTCTGCTAGATCTTCCAATGCTGCCATTCAGCAGGCTTGGGAGAAGGTCCAGTTTGTTGAGAAGAACTTGGAAGAGTGTGATTCCCTCAATCGTGATGAGATGACACAACGATTGATCGCTCTCAAGGATGAGGAGTTCTATAAGATCATGGTAAGCAGCCGTCCTTGGGTTACAGACGATCAGAGCGTTGTGCTCAAGCCTACCTTCTTCTTTGGTGATGCAGTCCCCGACGACTTGACATTCCAAAGGAGATGTTTTCAGTTATCTTACACGACAGATGGTGAGGAGAGAACTATTTCTACCCGATCGTCTTTTGATCGGACCATCTCGATCCTGAGCCTTTCTCCCACGTGCCCTAAGAGGGAAGATCCTCCGAGCTGGGTGAAGAGGACCAGTGTGATCAAGACCGGGGTTTTTGTTGGTGGACCTTTCGGTTTTGCAGAGAAGCCACCTGTCCGTATGGACATGTTGATGCCAGCCAGTGGCTACCAAGGTTCTGATCATCCATCGGTTGATTTGAGACCGGTGGGCCTTGGCATTTTTCGGGGTGACGGCAGCAATTGGGTGAAGCCTTTTCGACTTCGTGGCAGTTTCAGTGCTGACTCGAGCTGGGAGTCATGGACTAATCACACCCTGAGGACTAGTGAGGCCGTTCTTCGGGAGGCCGAGATTTTTGATACGGTTCGCCCTTTTCGGCAAACCGTCGTTTTCTCCGATGAGGCTTTCATGGCCATGCTAGAGTCATTCCTTCCACAAACCAACACCTTCATTGTGACGAATGGTGAGATTGATTTTTCTTTGAAGGAACTGAGCGCCATCACCGGATTGCCTATCCTCAGTAAACTCTATGAGGAGTTTATGCCTATTGACAACGTCTTTGAGGAGCAATCTGAGGAGTTTAGTCTTGTGTACTTTCAGCTCGTCGCCTTCTATGATTTTTTAAAGGAGAAGGAGGGCTCGAAAGTTAGATGCAGCAGTTGGAGAAGTTGCAGCTCCAACTTTTTTTACAGCGGGGATTCTTCTGATGGCATGGCCCAAGATGCTAGGGCTAAAACATCAAGTTTGAAGAAGATCGCCGCCATGCAAGAATATTTGAAGAAGTTCTTCGCAAGCACGGATGCCATTTGTCCTGACATTACGTTGCGGAGAAATCTTGCTGTTTACCTCACTTATTGGCTGGGTGAGGCTGTTTTTGCTGGAGGAGATGGAACGCACATCAGGCCGCACTGTATTTTTCCGGCTTGTCAGATGGCGTTTGGAGAGCGGCTGGCTTTGGTACCTGTTCTTTACTCCTATTTGTGTACCGAACTGCAGGCTGCTGCTTTCCTGGTTCGGCTTGGGCTTCCCATGAACAGGGTATTTTCTGCCCACATCTTTTATTCGTGGTATGTATACCACTGTCCTAGCTTCCATCGTTTGGGAGTTGCACAGGACGAAGATCCCTTTATGATTTGTTTGGCTAGAGGGACAGCCGTTCCTGAATCACTTTTGTCTGCCCATTTAAGGATCCGACGATTTAGTGACGTCGAGATTGGGTAGTCTTCGGTGAAGCTTTCTCCGGGTTTGCGGAAGAAGGCTTTTGACTTTGGTGTCTCTCGTGATTCGACCAGGGCAGGGTCGGGAAGACACTATGCTTTGACAGACGCGGAGAAGAGATGGCTCTTCAACATACGGGTTGGTACGATGGTGTACCGTAGACATCTTTTCGTCGATATCCAACCGTATGTTCCTTCGCGTTTTGCATTGCAGCTTGGCTTCTCTCAAGGCGTTGTTGGAGCGCCTTCGAGCATGGTGAAGCATTTTGGAGGTCTGCAGGATGGGAGGAATGCATGGGCTTTTTATAGCGCCGAGGACACTACCGCCATGGTTTCCTATCCTGAGCTGCCCACCTTCCGGACTGATGGCTTCACGAAGTGGTTCGTAGAGAGCTTTTCAGTGTACCGGGGGCTTTCCAAGAAAGAGCTCGATATTAAGCAATCTCCTGGGAAAGGTCTTGGCAAATCGGATGGTGTCCGTCGGGAGGAAGTTTTGGCCTTCCTTTCTAAAGAGAAGCACAAGATAGGCATTCTCAACAGGCAGGACATCATCAGATCAGGAGCTGCACAGGGGATTCCTGGAGAGGTCTTGAGACAGCTGGAGGAGGAGGAGGCCGAGATCGATGCTATGATATAGGCAGAGCATACGAAGGCTTCCTGTGAGTCTACTGAGAAAAGTAGACGATCCAGTGAGGACTCTTGTGAGAGGCCTGATGTTGATAGTGGGGCAGGATCGTCGAGCAGATTGACCCGCCGAGGCAAGAGGAGGAAAGGACAACGCCGTAACATGAGACGGCACGATAGTCCTTCTGATCTCGAAGTTCCTCTCACCATTGCTAAGGAGGTGTCTGAGGATGCTGACGAGCCTCCGGAGAAGAGAAGCAGAGAAGAGGAGATAACTGGTATGATCCCCTTTCTTTCCTTTTGTTTCTTCCTTTTTTTTTTGTGAAAGTTTTTGTTTTGATCTGCTGCTTCTTTTTTTTTAGCAGAGGATGATGACCTGGTGATGCCTGAGGTTCCTGCCGATGAGGCGATGACGGATCCAGTCGTGGCATCTGAGGAAGAGCCCAGGGACTCTGGAGTGGTTCCAGAACCTTCACTTGGTATGATTTGCTTTGGCTTTTATTTTTTTTTTCTTCTTTTGTTGTCATTTGCTAACATGTAGCTGACTTGCCAGAGGATTTCGACGATTTCAAGCCATCTATGGACGCAACTTTTGACGATGCTTTGGATGAGCTCAAAGAGACAGAGAGTACTCCGCCGGTCGTCGAAGCAGGTATATTTGCAATAATAATCTTGATATATTTTTGACAAGATTATATTCATACCTTTTTGTCTTTTCTTTTTTTTCTTTAACAGATTGTGAAGCAGCAGGAGAGAGTCCTCCGTCTTCCTCAGAGCCAGAACAGGGGATACCTGCTGCTGATCCAGGAGTAGGGGCTTCTCCTTCTTTCAACGAGTCAACTTCTTCCGTTGGAAAGAGTTTATTGATTACTCTTCCAATGGAGCATGACGTGGGTAGTCAGGCACCAGAGCATGGCGAATCCTCATCTACACCGCACCTTCAGTATGCAAGGAAGGTGTTGAAGACTGTCTTGAGCTCATGGGTTTAGACTCTTTCTTCAGGTCATTTGGAAGCTGGTTTTGGCATGATCAAGCATGTGCAGGACATCCTTGCTGATAGCAAAGAAGTCGGTCTGGACATCGCAAGCACCAAGGATTTTGTTGACGAAATCATCGCCTTGGGGAACAAATGGACTGAGACCAAGAGTTTCCCAGATGGTGACTTCTTTGATGAGATGTTCATAAAACCTTCCCGCAAAGTCAAAGCTAAGCTGACTGAGGTCACGAAGACTCGGAGGCAGATCGTTCGGGAGAAGAACATTACCGAGTTATCCATCATGGGGCCGAAGCAAGACTTGGACCGCCTTGATAAGGAGGTTGTCGAGGCTAGGCAAAGTCTTGATCTTTTGGAGGAAGAGGCTGCTGCCAAATGGACCGCCATTGTGGAGGCTCGTGACAAGGAGGGGACTCTCATTTGCCAGGTTGAGGAAGCTGAAGGTAATGTCCGGAGGAAGACTCAGGAGCATGAGCAGTGGCAGGTCCTCTGGGAAGAACTTCCTCGTGCTGCAGATGAGTCACGGCATTCGGCCGCGTTTTATGGGGACATTCTGAAGAAGTGTGGGCTAAAAACTTTGGAAGTTAAGGCCAAGGGGCTGCTTGAGGAGTTGAACCTTTGGTTGAAGACCATGTCGGATTGAGCTCTTGAGTTGTAACAAACTCTTTTCTTCTTCTTTTTTTTTTTGGTACCTCCATGTATAAACAATTTTGATACTATATTTTGTATCCCCTTCCTTTCACTTAAATCATTTTTTGATGAAAACAATTTTAAGCAAAAGTTGATGGGAATGTTTGTTTAAGAATTTGATCAAAAGGTTGTCATTTTGTGAAAATCTTTTGTCAAATAGTTGTTTTGGGCATGAAAGCCAATTTTGTGGCGAAAAGCCTGGTTTTTTGATGGTTTGAAAACCGAAATTTTGGATGGCATGAAAGCCTAATTTTGTTTGTGGCATGGGAGGCAAATTTTGTTTGTGGCATGAGAGCCAAAGTTTTTGGATGGCGTGAAAGCCGAATTTTGGAATGGCATAGAAGCCGAATTTCATTTTGTTTGTCTTAGCATTTATAGCCGAATTTTGGATTTTATAGCCAGATTTTGGCGTTTATAGCCGATTTTTGGCGTTTATAGCCGAATTTTTTTTTGTTTTGGCATTTATAGCCGACTTTTGGCATTTATTGCCGAATTTTGTTTTGTTTTGTTTTGGCATAAGAGCTAGGTTTTTGAAAACCAAGTTTTTGTTTTGTTGGCATGAAAGCCGATTTTGGCGTTTATAGCCGAATTTTTTTTTTGTTTTGGCATTTATAGCCGGATTTTGGCGTTTATAGCCGAGTTTTGGCTTTTATAGCCAAATTTTGGTTTTCAAAATGCAGGTATCGACTAAATGTCGCCTCCCCGCTGAATGGTCTTGCAAGTATCGATGGAATGTCACTTCCTTGCTCATTCGGTTTTGCGAGTATTGATGGAATGTCACTTCCTCGCGGGCTAGGTTTTGCGAGTATCAATGGAATGTCGCTTCCTCGCGAATTGGGGTACAAGTATCGACTATGCGTCGCTTCCCTGCTTTTCCCAAAACTTTTGGTTTTGCGGGTACTGACTTGGTGTCGTTTCCCCGCGACTTTTTTGAAATTTTAGGTTTTCTCGAACCATTTGAAATTTGGGTTGTGGATAGCAGCTGGAATATTGCGTCTCCACGATTTTTTGAAATTTGGGTTGTGGATATCAACTGGTTTATTGCTTCTCCACAATTTTTGAAATTTTACAAGTATTGAATGGGGTTCGCTTCCTTGTGATTTTTTGGGTTTTGGAAGTATCGAATGGGGTTCGCATCCTTCCGGTTTTTGGGTTTTGCGAGTATCGACTAAGTGTCGCTTCCCCGCGGTTTCTAAAAAACCATTTTTTTTTCAGAGACACAAGGGTCATAAATTTTGGCTTAAAACCATTTCGGTTGTAAAAGCCAAGGTAGACTAGGGGTGAAAATTCCTGAGTCCTGGTTTTTGTTTCAAACCATGAATTTTGGGTTCAAGGATCGAAAATTTTGGTCAAGTCTGGAAAGAGGCTCCTAAACTTGGATTTTGGATTTGATTTTTCTTTTGAACAATGAAATGATGAAAGTAAGCATTGTTTTGAGAGATTGTTTTTTTGGAAACTTCAACATAAAGATGAAAATTTCAAAAGGGGCGGGTTTGACGAGCAAGTACCTTGGAAATAGGCTTTGGCCGTGTACATAACGCTCTGACCCGTTTGAGGAAGTCTTCAAGGGTAGTACTGCTACAAGAACTTGCCGTTGATGGGTAGCATACATCTGTCTCCTTCCATGTTTAGAAGAGCGTATGCACCGTTGGAGAAGACTTTGTCGATGATGAAGGGTCCCTCCCATTTTGGTTCGAATTTGCCTTTGGATCTGTGGGCAAAGACTATGGGTCTTTTTACTGCATTAACCAAGTCACCCTTTTTGTAGGCGCGTTGCCTGACCTTTTTGTCGAAAGATCCTGCCATGTGTGCTTGGTACAACTCAATGCTTTGTAGAGCTTCGAGTCGTCTTTCATCGAGATTATCCAGCTCTTGGAGTCTCAATTTGACATTGCTTTCTTGCGTCATGTCATTTTGCAAAGATACCCTTAAGGAAGGAATTTGTACTTTTAAAGGGACAACTGCTTCACATCCATAGACCAAAGAGAATGGTGTACTATGGGTTGGTCCTCGAATGGTGGTTCGATAGGCCCACAAAGCTTCTGGTAGTTTGTCGCCCCAGTCTCTTTTGTGACTAGAGACCATTTTCTTGAGAATTTTGCAGAGTGTCTTGTTGAAGGCTTCTACTAGTCCGTTCGCTGCTGGATTATATGGAGTCGAAGGACAACTTTGGATTTTGTACTTGTCGCAGAACCTGTAGAATCTGTGATCCCGGAATTGTGGTCCGTTATCATGGACGAATCTTTTAGGTATGCCAAAGCGATAAATAATGTTGGTGCGCAAGAATTGAAGGACTGATGAGGTCTTCATTTCGCTGAGCGCAAATGCTTCTGGCCACTTGGAGAAATAATCCGTAGCGGCGAAGATGAAGCGATGACCTTTGCTTGATGGGGGAGAAATAGGATCTATGATGTCCATACCCTAGGCTTCGAAAGGCCATGAGATTGTTGTTGGATGTAGCCTTTCTGGAGGCATGTGGACATAATCTCCGTGAATCTAGCATTTTTGGCAGCGCTTGGCAAATTGCATTGCATCAGCTACCATGGTAGGCCAATAATAACCTAGCCTTTTTATCTGGTTGTAGAGCTTAGGGCCAGCCTGATGGGCTCCACAAAGACCAGCATGAACTTCATGGAGAGTTTCCTTAGCCTCTTGTTGTGACAAGCAGCATAGGAGTACTCCGTTGAAGGATTTTCTGTAAAGTACTTTTGAAGGTATATAAAAATGAAAGTTCGGGGCTCGTCTTTGGATGCTTACCCGTTCTTTTGGATCTTCAGGTAGGATTCCGAACATGATGTAATCAATGAATGGATCTCTCCAGTCGCTAATCGGAGGTTTGAGGATGGACATCCGACTTCCAACCACTTGGTGGCATTCAGCAACTGCTTGGTGTGTGTTGAGAGGAGGGAGAATCCTTCTTTGACACATTGTGACTCGCATTTTTTTCCCTTCTTGGATCACCATGGATGCGGCGGGTCCGGCTAGGGCATCTACACGGATGTTTTCACCTCTGAGGATGTGGGTGATATGACAGATGTTGAATTTTTGTCGAAGCGACTGCGCCTTATTGTAGTAAGGTAGCAAATCAGGCTTCTTGACTTCATATTTCTGATTCATCTAGTTGACGACCAGTTGAGAGTCTCCAAAAGCTTCCGGCGTGGTGATGCCGGATTCGAGGGCAAGTTCCAATCCTACAATCAGGGTTTGGTACTCAGCTGCATTGTTTGAACATGGTTCCAGTAGCGAGAAGGCGTGTGGAATCATGTATTTGTCGGGATTGACAAAGAGGATGCCGATTCCCGATATTTGCTTTCCTTTTTCATTTGTCCTAGTTGCACCGTCAAAGTACATGTCCCAGGAGGCATCTGATAAGGAAGTTTCCACATTGTAGACAAATTCGTCTGGGAGATCATCCCTGAGTGGAGAATCTCTAAGCAAAGGATGCTCTGCGAGGAAGTCTGCTAGAGCTTGGCCTTTGATTGCTTTTTGTGGCACATAACTAATATCAAACTGTGATAAAAGGATGGACCATTTTGCCAGTCGGGCATTGAGAGAACCTGCTTTTGTGACAAGGACCTTTAGGAGGTTGATCCTCGAAATCAGGTAGACTGTGTTCGACAGCAGATAGTGACGCAGCTTTTGTACAACGAACATTACTGCAAGGCATTCTTTTTCGACTGGGGAGTAGCGATGCTCTGCACCTACCATCATGCGTCTAAGGTAATATAGAGCAGCTTCTTTTCCGTCGCCGTTTTCTTGTGCGAGCAGAGCACCCAAAGAGTGGTAGAGAGCTCTTGTGTACAAGATAAATGGTTTTCCAGTTGTGGGGGTAGCCAGCACTGGAGGTTTGGTGAGGTATGCTTTGATGTCTTGAAATGCATTTTCACATTCAGCATCCCAGACAAAGTCCACGCCTTTCTTCATTAAGCGAGAAAATGGACGGCATTTCCCTGATAGATTGGAGATGAACCGTCGAATGTAGGCCAGCCTTCCTTGAAGCCCTTTTAATTCTCTTAGGGTTCTGGGAGATGGCATTTCCAGGATAGCCTTGACTTTGGTAGGATCAATTTCTATTCCAGCTTTCCGTACTATGAATCCGAGAAACTTACCCGATGAGACACCGAAGAAGCACTTTAGTGGATTCATCCGCAATTTGTGTTTGCGAAGTCGGAGGAAGACTTCTCAAAGATCATCGAGATGGTCTTCTTTTCTTCTGCTTTTGATGGCGAGGTCGTCAACATAGCATTCGACCGTCTTGTGTTGCATATCTTGGAATATTTTCATCATAGCCCTCTGATACGTTGCACCTACATTTTTCAGACCAAACGGCATCACAGTATAGCAATACACGCCGAATGGTGTCCGAAATGATGTATGCCTTTCATCTTCAAGATGCATCTTTATCTGATTATAGCCAGAGAATCTATCCATGAATGTCATTCGTTCGAACCCATAGGTGTTGTCAATCATCACCTCTGGTATGGGGAGCGGGAATTCATCTTTAGGACATGCACTATTCAGGTCTCTGTAGTCAATACAGACCTTTATCTGTCCATTATTCTTTGTCACGGGGACAATGTTGGCCAACCATTCAGGATGTTGTTCCTCGCGGATGAAGCCAACGTTTTTGAGTTTTTGAACTTCTTGTTCAATTTTGTCCATCACGTCGGGACAGAATCTCCTTTGGCCTTGTTTGATAGGCTTGATTTCTTTTTGCAAGTTGAGCTTGTGGACTGCTACTTCAGGATCCAAGCCAGGCATTTCAGCATAAGACCATGCAAAGCAATCAACGAACTTGCGAAGAAAAGAGATATACTCGGGTAACTCATCATCCTTTATATTCTTGCTTATGAATACAGGACGTGGGTTATCAGGTGTTCCCAAGTCTATCTTTTGGACATGATCTTCTGTCGGAAGGCTTGAAGGTGGTTCCTCCACAATATTTTCAGAGGCTTCCAACTTAACAAGACCTTCTGAAGCGCCAGAGGCATTTTCAGACTGGGGCTCTGTTTCTGTCCATGAATCTTCTTGATCAGTATCCTTCTCAAGGCTTGCAATGATATGGTCCCAATCATTTGCTGGAATTGGGTTGAAGTAAGGTACTTCTTTTGGAGACGATGTTTCTTCTGAGTCAGAAAACCGCTCGTCTGTATCATCGGGCAATTCCTTTTTATTATCAGAGAAATCATACCAATTGGAGGAGCTTTTTGGGTCCTTGACGAGTGACTCCTCAAAGAGATATCCAGGGATATTGATGTCTTCATGAGATGTTGAGGCTTGGTCGGTAAAGCGACTTTGTAGCCATGGTGTCAACTGTCTCATAGGAGCCGTAGGATCATACCCCCACCCATATGAAGACTTGCCTTTTTTAAGGTGGATTTTCCAATCTTCTGGTTGACTTTTGATCAGGGTGGGTTCCAATGGTGTGAGAATACCACGGCCACCTCCCAAACCAGTCAGATTTTGAGCGTCGTAGCCCATTTTCTTCATGATAGCTTGTGCCATTGGACTATACAGGGATAGCTGAGACATACCTTTGTTTTGGAAAGGTTCAAGCAGAGAGTTCAGTGGAGATGCTCCCGATCTGTGGAAGAAGATTATTTTTTCTTCTGGCGAGGTTGCCGGAATAACAAGGGAAGCAGACGTAGGTTCTTCTATGTCTGCAAGTGTCTCCAATGGAGTGAGAGTGAGCTGATCTTGCTGAGTATCAGCTTGGCTTGATGCTGTGTCATCTTCTGGCTCTGACTCTGAGTCTGTGTCATGCATAATAGACCCAAAGGAGACAGTGAACTTGCCCCTAGTCTTTTGTTTTGTCTTTTTTGCTTTGGTAGTGATTACCAAAGGCTTTGGAGATTTGAAGGAGACGACGAAGGGAGCTTGGCCGCTTACTTCGAGTTTGGTGGAGTGTTTGTTTACCTCCGGTGATTGCTGAGAAGCCTTGCCTTCATCTTTATGGAGACTGTCGGCAAAGTGAATTGTTTTTTTCCTCCTGTTCTTCTTTTCCATCTTTGTACATTTGAGCATCTGCAAAATGGACACCCTTGCTTTTGAAGGGTTTTTTGTCTGGGAATACTTGATGTATCAAGCCATCGTCGCCAACGAACTTGATGCACTGATGTAGAGTTGAAGGGACGACACCATTCTCATGTTCCAAGGAGTATATTGTAACATGAAGGGGTCTTTATCGCATACACGGTGACTTCAGAAATAAGATCACCGATTTGCAATTTGAACCTGATTTTGCCGATAGGCCTTTGAGTGCTACCGTCATATCCGAAGATGGATACGGACGTGTAACTCAGCTTGCTAGGTGGGATGCCCAGCTCTTCGAGTGCCGAAGTAGAGATGAGGTTGAGTACAGAACCTGGATCGATCTGAACTCTGTGTACCGGCATTTCTTTGACGTACCCCGTAAAGTACAAGGGATGGTTGTGCTTTGTTTCGCCTAGGAGGAGGTCATCCTTGTCGAAGGCAATTGTTGCACTTGCTGCTTTTTGTACCGAGAAGCATTCATTGCTTGATCCCTCAGTTTTCTTCTTTTCTCCCTTTGAGGGAGTATTTGATTTTTTGACCCAATAGTCCATTTCAATTTATAGGACTTGTGGGGCATATTTGTCGACATCCGCATTCAGCCTTTGTAATTCTCAAATGAGACTATCACGAGTTTGTGGAGACATTCGCAATAAGTCAAGGATGTGCAGACGTGCAGGTATGTGTTTGAAGTGCTCAATCGAGTCGTACTTGAAAGCCTCCTTCGGGCCTGCATTTTCATTATTATTGCCACTTGGGGCGCTTACATCTTGCTTTCTCGAAGGATTTACATAAGAAGAAGAGGGTTGATTGTAATTTTTGTGGTAATCCCGGCCAGAACGGGTACCTCTACCAACTTCAAGAGCCTCTAAAGAAGGGTCTTCTTTTGGAAGATCGTTCTCAGGATCAAGAGGTTGATCCTTTCCTGAGGACGTCTCTGTAATAGCATTGGCGTCTTCGGTGATTGTGTTGCACGGAGCAATTTCAGAGAACAAGTCCTGAACAGCAGCCGACAATTTTCTTTATTAGCCCAGACATCGCCCGTGAGATAGGGTATCTGGGACCAGTTGACTGAGTTTTCATTGAAGAAGATTTCATTGGCAGAAGTTTCTTCAAGATGATCAATTGGGAGAGGCTTGAGTTTTGATGTCACAGCTTCAGGAGACGAGGGCTGAGAGGATGTTATCTCAGTGGAAGTCACCTGAGAGGATGTAGCTCCGGAAGATACGCTACAGGTTGGGGAGTACGTGTCTTCAGAAGCTTCAGAGGCACTGTCGTCCTGAGCTATTGCATTGCAGGTTATCCTGACAGGAGATGCCCCCAGTGTAGACTGTTGGGAATTGGACTCATCCTCGGATGTGAGAGGATCATCGATCCAACTGTTTTCTCCATTTTCAGGAGTTAAGGGAGAAAGTTCCCGCTGTTTTTCAGGGACTTCCGGGTCTGGATCCTGACGAAGATTGTTGCGATCCTGCTCCTGCTCTATGGCAAGATGTTGCAAGATTCTTGCATATTCCTCAAGATCAGGCATGGGAGCCAAATCTTCTTCGTCATTTGCTCCTTGTGGTTCGCCCATGTTGGGTTCCATTAAAGCATTTGCTGGTGCTGGATCGACAGCGTTTTCTTGAACAGGGTCCTGGTCTTCTTCATCATCGACCAAGATCCTTGTGGCTGCAATGGGTTATACCAGATTATTGGCATAAGATGAGATTCGGGAATCCATTCCTCGTCGGAGATGTATTCTCCTGTTTCAAAGGATTCTTCCCACTCATCTATATCACTGGCAGTATCACTGGACTCGTATCCATTCATGGAGAATCCAACTACTGAGTTGCAAGAGTATGATGCCCCCTGCATGTTTCCATTTTTGTATAGAGGTGGCATGAAATCATCAAGAGTGAATTTTCTTACCGCCTTGGAGGTTTTGGGAAAAGATTCTTCCGTCGTCCCTAGTGAAGCAGTGGAAGAAGTTTCTGCTTTTTCAAGGACTTCTTGTTTTGGTTGAGACTTCTGCTGCTGTTTGAGCTTGCGGAGTTATCTCTTGGCTTGCCTTCGCTGCTGAGCGGTCGGCTTTGTTTTGACGATCTCCCAATTTTCATCATCTAGGAGATAGGGATGCACCCATATAGGCTGTCCATCTGAAGTTGGATAGGGAACCAATTCTTGGGACGCTTGAGCTATTTTTATCACCTTGAATGAAGTAGTGATCTTCTCATTCGGTGACTTTGAAGTTTACCGACATGACACCATGTTGACAGAGGCGGGGCCATATTTTTTTATCAAAGGTTATGACTCCGTTTTTCCACATCTCATTGATCTTCTCTCTCACAATGAAGCATTGATTGAGAGGATGGACAGTATCGGGGATCATTGGTTTTGCCAACATCTCCCGGTCTTTTGGGCTCTGGCAAAATGAGTTTGCCATTTGCTAGGAGAGCCTCAAAGATTTATTCAACGTCTTCATCGAACGGATATTTCTTTTCTACACGTTCTTTGAAGGCATCAGAGAGTTCAGGTCTTTTACCTGTAGTTTTGTTTTCAGGTTTCTTTGACTGCTAAGGAGCTGATTTAGTCTGCACATTGAGAACCTCCTTTTTCTTTGGTTTTGAGGTTGTAACAGCAGTCGGCTCTTTCTTTGATGATTTTTGACTGTTGAGGTCTTTGATCACCATTTTAGCTTCCATGGAAGCTTCGAGGAGTTCTCTCAGGTTCTTTGGTTTGTTGCCGATGATCATGGAGCGAATTTTTGCTCTCATATTGTTACGGCAGATGTCCACCAGCGACGCTTGTGGCAGTACATCTGAGCATTTGTATGCCATTGCCTTCCATTTGTGAATGAAGTCGTATGTTGACTCATTCTCTCCCTGTTTTAGGCTGCAGAGTTGAGCCATAGTAACAGGATGATCCTCACCTTGGAAGTGGGTCAGGAAGCGTGTCTCTAGCATAGCCCAGTTCTGGATGGAGTTCTCCGGCAGAGTGGAGTACCAATCAAAGGCTGTACCTTTTAGGGTACTTGCAAAGAGGCGAATCTTGAGGGCATCTTGATCCGCAATAGCTCCCGTTAGGATCTTGAAATGGATGACATGTTGTCTGGCTGAACCTTTCCCAGTATATGTCTGGAGAGTAGGTTGTTTGAATTTTGCAGGGAAAGGAACCGAGTCCATCCATAGAGGGTAGGGTGGCTTGATACCATGTTCCTTCAATGTATCCTCTTCTTTTGCTTTTGCAAGGATATCGTCCACGTCCTTTCTGGTAAGGGCGCGAGACTCATTGTTTTCTCCATTGCCCTCGTCATCTTCATGATTCGGAGGGGTTTCATTGTTAGGTGGTGGACGCTGTAGAGTGAGAATCAAATTTTCCATCAGAGTCTCAATTCTCTGTTGTCCTTGCTCCAAATGCTGGATGCGTGCAGTTACGTCATCATGCTGTGGAGGTGGCTCAGAACTTGTAGCAAGACGTTCATCCCTCAAGATTCGAACGAAGAAATCGTCCTGGTGACTGAGCTGGGGCTCATTCTTCTGGATGAAGAATCTGAGGAGTAGTTACTCCGATGTCCTTGGCTTGGAGGAGTGGAAGATTCCTCCATATGTGTTCGTGTCCGAGAGACGCTGCGAGTCACTGGACGTCTAACACTGATTTTGGTTGCTGACTTCCGGTGTTTTCTGGTTTTGCCAACCATATGAACAGCAACGAATTGGTCGGGTCTTTCTTTTTCGACCCATTTGTTTGAGACGTGGAGAGTAGAATGCTGGGTTCTTTGTTTCTCGAGTCTCTTTTGTCGATATGCAGTGTGGCGACGCATACGACGGGCAATTTGAGCTTCAGTCAGCTCTGGCTGGGCTCTGGCGATGAAGGACGTAGTCCCTTGTGCGCAGCAGCCGAGTTTGTCTTCTTTGAAGTTTGGCAAGGACAGAATCTGGACGCGGTCCTTTGTCTGTCGCAATGAAGACTTGAATTTTGCAAGCTCGGCCCCTATTGAGATGAAGGGTTGACTCGCGGGAGTGCAGGCTTCAGCATATTTTTGCATAGGCCTAGCGATGCAGGATTTGATTTTGGGCTTGTTGGAGCAGCTGGCTCATGATGATTTTGGTTATTTTTTGGGTGGAGGGTAGGTTTCTCCTCTTTCATGTAAGAGAGAGGGTAGAACTGATTCTCCTTGAGAGGGGCCAGGTATGCTGGCTTTGTAGATGTTCGGGACCTCCATTGCTTTTGTGAAGATCTCAGGGACCAAGTTTTGGGGTAAACCTGGTTTCTTATGGGTTGAGGCTTCGTGGGAACGCCACGGGCTTCAGGCTTCTTGGTGTTCACCCTTGGTGCCATTTTAGTGACACGTTGTGGGGCAGTTTTCTGGTTCTTGGCAGGTACAGTGTCTTCTGCGGGGAGTGGGAATGGTCCCAGCGACCCGAAGACGATGGTCCGGGGAGTTGAAGTTGACCCGGTGTTTGGAGAGTTGTCGAGGGAGATGACGCTTCGGCAACTGGCAGGGCGCTTATGCTTGTTTTGCTTGTCTTGAAGCATAAGCTGGTACTTGTTCTCATCGAAAGTGATGGTTAATGAAGCTGCCATTGTTAGTTTTGGAAAACTTCTGAAACAAGACCAAATCCATTAGTAATCACAAGAATATGGTGATCGTAAATGGTGAACAACTATGGTTTTGTCTTTTCAAATCACTTGAGGGGACATGGCCCAACCCAAGGACGATGAAGAAGGCAAAAAGCCATAGAGGATACAATTGTTCTAAAATGCAAGTATGGTAGGCTCAGAGTGAGCGTTCCAGTGACTGCTAGAAGCAATTGTAGACGTTAATTCAAATTACCGAGAAGCAAGGCTCGCTCGAGGTAAAAATGATATAAGGTTGGAGATACAAATGTATCGGTCGCGAATACAGTAGACCCGAAAGGGCGTACTAGCACCGCTAGGCACAAATGTTGCAAATCGCATCCTTGGGAAGGACACGAGATGGAAATTTTTCTTTTTTGAAAGGTCAAATTTGGATTCATAAAGGAGACCAAATGGTGTTCCAATCCGAATGAAGGCTCAACATTTCTGCGAGCGCTAAATTCAGAAGGGAAGGAACCAGGATTTCTCAGATGTGAATCCAGTAATGACGGAAGTTTTTTTTTCAAAGGTCAAGATTAAATTCATCAAAGAGAGCAAATGGTATTCCAATCAGAACCACAACTCAACATTTCTGCGAGCGTTAAATCCGAAAGGGAAAGAACCAAGATTTCTCAATTTTGAACTCAAAAATGACAGGAGTTTTTTCTTTCTTTGTTTTTTTTTTTGAAAAATGCACATAAGTTTCCAATTCGATCTTATGAAACCTTAGTAGATAGATTAGCCCCCAGGTAAGGGTAGGATTACTTAATGAACCCGTTTGGAGGACCCTTGCCTCGAACAGTCTAGCTGTCTCCACACTCTGGACAAAGCTTTTCTTGAATCCACTTTAGTCAAAGAGCGCAATTGATGCAACCTTAGTGTTTTTTTTTTTTTTTTTTGTTTTGAAAGATTTCTAATGAACTCATCAAAGAGAACAAGTGGTGTTCCAATCCGAACCACAACTCAACATTTCTGCAAGCGTTAAATCCGAAAGGGAAAGAACCAAGATTTCTCAATTTTGAGCCCAAAAGAAAGAAAACTGATTTTTTTTTTTTTGAAATTATAATTTTTTTTTGAAATCCCAATTGGACTCATCAAAGAGAAAAGATGGCCCAATCCCCGATATGAACGATAGCTGCGAACATTTCTGTGAGCTATCAAGTTCAAAGAGGAGAGGATCAAAATTTCTCAAAGTTGAATCTTGAGAAAGAGAGATCATTTTTTTTTTTAATTTGAAATGAAGGTTTTTTTTTTTTTTTTTTGAAATCCCAATTGGACTCATCAAAGAGAAAAGATGGCCCAATCCCCGATATGAACGATAGCTGCGAACATTTCTATGAGCTATCAAGTTCGAAGAGGGAAAGATCAAAATTTCTCAAAGTTGAGTTTTTAAGAAAAGGAGATCAGATTTGTTTTTTTTTTTTTTTTTTTTTGAAGTGAGAAAGAACAATTGAAATCCCATCTCATGTTTTTTTTTTTTTTTTTTTTAGATGCAAAATGCAACATAGGCCACCAACTAGAAAGGAGCCAAGGGATCAAAGCATCACGTTCTCAAGTCAACGATGTCCCATCGGGTATGCCAACTTGATGGACCAGAAAGAAATCTTCCGTCCTCTCCTTCCGCACCCCGGGGGCTGACCTGGGTCTCGGCGGAGGAGGGAAAATCGCGGGTATCAACATTTTTTGTACGGGTATGCCAGATTTACTTTCGACTTGGAATTTGGAATGGTGATGATCCGGAGATTCACCTTCACAAGTGGAAAGGAAATCAATCCTTTTTTCTAACTTTTCAAATCGCATAAATATTAAGAAAATAGACAAGTTTGTTTTTTTGAGAATGCCGTAGGAGGCGTTTTTGTTTGTTTGCCGTGAAAGGCGATTTTGCTGTGAAAGGCGATTTTACAAAACTCATCAAATATGAAAGACAAGAATTGTGATTTCTTTTTGTCTCTTTAAGAAATACAAACTACAATAGAAAAGTAAGAAAAGGGATCTAACTTCTCAGGAGATTGTGGGGACACGTTGAGATCGACGGTCGCAAGTCATGTATGGACTTCGCCATCGTCCTTCAAATGAGAACGGTTGATGCTTTGATTCTTTGGCTTGGCTCCTAACCTCGGTTTTTTAAAGGACAAGGACCAAGAGGAGGTCCTATATCCAATGAAAAACCAAGTAAACGGGCTGAAAAGCGACGTTTAGGCCATGTTGGAGAAGGATGAGACCTTGGGGGGATGGCCCCCCAAGGGACGTTGATCACCTTGTGGTGCTTTTTGCAGCAGAGCAGCAGGACTTTGTCTGGATTTCTTTGGGAGAAATGCAGAATTTCAAGTCGATGTGTGTATCGATTTGCCGATAGATGTCGATGATGATCCCCTCTCTCTTGGAAATGGATCTCCTTTTATAGGCTTTTGGTAGCCATGGGGTGGTTATGTGCATTGATAGCCATGATGAGAGCATTGATGAGGAGTTACAAGTTGATTTTGTAACTCCTTTTTCATGGCTTGTGATTGGCCGATGAAGGTAGTGGGCTTTTAATTGCCTTTATGCTTCATGATGATGGGAGTTATATGGGTTTAATGCCATGATTGCTTGGATTTGTAACTCCCAAATGCTTGAATCTGATTGGGCCGTCCAAAATAATGAGTTAATGACCGCATTAAGTTGTCATAAACTGGTCAATTAACGACATTAAGTGGTCACCAAGGCATGTGAAAAGTCGCGGGCCGCGCCGCGTCTTTCGAGATTCTTCTTGCGATCATCACAGGTGGATCCACACATTTTTTGATGTCGGATTGCGATGCAATTTCAGACATTAGTTGATGTTGATGGGCCGGTGACATCTGTCTTGTCGATTTCACGATCGGTCGGACAGAAAGTGCACTTTCTTGGTCAGCCGGTTGGCGATCTTGAGGCGATTGGTGATGATTTTATGCTTTTGACGGCGGATCCGAGATGTCGACGAAGATCAGTGGTTTTCAAGCACCAAACATTGGATTTTTAGAAAATCACAGAGGCAGGAACACCCGAAACGTGAAAACGATCGAAAATTGGACGTTTTGGTGCAAAATCCGGCGACCCGGATTTGCAGGGTCGCCGGGCAACCATGCACCCTGGGTCGTCGGCGACCTTAGGGTTTTGGCCCGTTTGGTCGCCGAGCGTCATTTTCGGCCGTTTTTTCGTCTTTTTCATTCCTTCTTTCTTCTGTATTTTTCTTGAAATTTTTCCTTAATTATTGACTTGACTTTCTTGGAGAAAACTTGACGAGAACCCGCGCGAAATCGGAGCACAAAGTTTCCCATTTTTAGGGAAAGCCGAAGACTTTGTAGCCGATTTTCCGTCAAGAGTCGAAACTAGGTCAAACGATGTCGGAATGACCTGAAAATTGAGGTGAAGCTTCTTGAGCAGTGGATGGGACATACCATGGGCTTTTATTTGAGGTTTGAAGCCGTTTGGGGTCCCATCGATGCTTCACTTGATTTTGCTGCGGGGAAAATGCCGAGCTTTGATATGTGGTCAAACGATGTCCGATTGGCCTGAAATTTGACAGGGAGCCTATTGGAGTCATTTTGAGACGTTCCATCAGCTCCGTTTTGGATGTCATGGTCCCGGGATGCTCCGCCGCCGGTAGGCTTGATTTTCTATCGGAGCATCGAAACCTGGTCAAACGTTGTCGGAATGACCTGAAATTCGACGTGCAACCTTTTAGAAGCATTTTGAAGCCACTCATGTATTTTGTTTGATGAGTGATGGCTTCGGTGGTTCCCACCGCCGGGAGGCTTGATTTTACTGCTCGAGCATTTGATGGAACGCGCTCCGAGGCGCCGTGGGGCGGCTACCGGGGCCGGCGGAACGTGGGAGTCCGTCGGGTCCGGCCCTTTCGCGCCCTGGCGGGCCTGAAGCGTGCATCAACATTTCTTTTATGTGGGTGTGCCAAATTTTCTATTTTACTTGGAATTGCAAGTGGTCATCCGGAGATCAACCTTCGCAAGTAAAAAGGAAATCAACTTCTTTCAAGTTTTCCATTGCACAAATATTTAAGAAAAGAGACATTTTCTTGGTTTGCCGTGAAAGGCGATTTTGTTTGGCATTTATAGCCGATTTTGGCGTTTATAGCCGATTTACAATTCTTATCAATAATGAAAGACAAGAGTTGTGATTTTTGTCTCTTTAGAAAAATACAAATTACAATGAAAAGCAAGAAAAGGAAGATCTAACTTTTCAGGAGATTGTGGGGGACTCGTTCAGATTGACGGTCGCAAGCCATGTATGGGCTTCGCCATCATCCATGCAGATGAGAACAGAAGATGCTCTTGATTCGCTTGGCTTGGCTATGACCTCAGGTTTTTAGAGGACAAAGACCAAGAGAAGGTCCTATGTCCAATAAAAAGCTAAGTAGACGGGCTGAAAAGCCACGTCTAAGCCATTGGAGGCAGCAGGAGAAGGCAAGGACCTTGGAGGGGGGGTGCCCCCCAAGGGACTTTTGTCACCTTGTAGTGGTGGCCGGTGCAGAACTTCAGCAGAGTTTTTCTCTCTTTTTCTTTCTCTCAGATCTCTTTCTGATCCCTTTTTTTCTGATCTTCTGATTTTCTCCTCTTTTTTCCGATCCCGATTTCAATGGAATGCTCTCCTATTTATAGGCTTTTGGTAGCCATTTAGGAGGGTTTATGAGCCTTAATGGCTTTAATCGGAGGAGTTACAAGATTTATTTCTTGATTTTGTAACTCCTTTTTCCTTGAATCTGATTGGCCGATGGAGATTAAGGGCTTTTAATCACCTTAATTATCATAATGGGAGGAGTTTCATGGTTTAAATGCCATGAATCAATTGACTTGTAACTCCCAAATGCTTGCTTCTGATTGGGCCGTCCAAAGAAATGAATTAATGACCATAATAAAGTTAGTCAATTAACCACATTAATTGGTCGCCGAGCAGTCGAAGAGTCGCGGGCCGTGCCGTGTCTTCTGGAATTCTTCTGGCGATGATCATCGATGGATCTACATGCTGATCGACATCGGATGAACATGTAACTTCAGACATTGATAGCTAAGAGCGGGCCGGTGACATCTGTCTTGTCGATTTCTCGATCGGTCGGACAGAAAGTGCACTTTCTTGGTCAGCCGGTTGACGATCTTGGAGCGATCAATGATGATTTTATGCTTTTGACGGCGGATCCGAGATGTCGTCGGATATGAGTCAATTTAAAGCACTAAAAATCACATTTTCAGGAAACCACAGGGGCCAAAGTGCGCGAAACGCGAAAAAAGACGGAAAAACGGGTCACCGGCGGAAAATCCGGTGACCCGGACCTCCATGGTCGCCGGCGACCATGGACCGGCGACCATGGGCCATGGTCGCAGGGGCCTGCGACCATGGGCCATGGTCGCAGGGGTCTGCGACCCTGGGGGATTTTTCCCCTTCGGAGCCCGTTTTGCGGTCGTTTTGAGGTCTTTTTCGTCGCCGTTTTCTTCTGTATTTTTCTTGACATTTCTTCTTATTTATTGGCTTGATTTCCCTGTAGAAAACTTGATGAGAATCCTTGCATTTTTAGAGTGCAAAGTTTCTAATTTTCCGGGAAAGCCGAAGACTTTGTCGCGTAGAGCTGCTGATTTTCCGCCAGAAGCTGAAACTTGGTCAAACGATGTCGGAATGACCTGAAATTTGAGGTAAAGCCTCCTGAGCAATAAATAAGACCAACCATAGGCTTTTGTTTGAGTTTTAAAGCCGTCTGGGGTCCCGTCGATGCTTCACTTGATTTTGCTGCGGGGAAAATGCCGAGCTTTGATATGTGGCCAAACGATGTCCGATTGACCTGAAATTTGACGGGGAGCCTATTGGAGTAATTTTGAGACGTTCCATGGGCTCCGTTTTGGATGTCATGGTCCCGGGTTGCTCCACCGTCGGTAGGCTTGATTTTCTCTCGGAGCATCGAAACCTGGTCAAACGTTGTCGGAATGACCTGAAATTCGACGTGCAGCCTTTTGGAAGCATGTTGAAGCCCCTCATGCACTTGGTTTGATGAACGAAGGCTTCGGTGGTTCCCGCCGCCGGGAGGCTTGATTTTGCTGCTCGAGCATTGATGGAGGGTCAAACGTTGTCGGTTTGACTTGAAATTTGGCATAGAGCCCTTTTGAGACATGCTGGAGTCATCCGTAGGCTTTGATCGAAGTTTTGACGTCTCCGATGATGTCGCCGCCGGGAGCTCCCGTTTAGCTGTCGGAGAAGTGAAGTTAGGCCAAATGTTGTCGAAATGGCCCGAAACTTCATGTGTACTCTTCTCTTGGCTATCTTGAAGGATCTTGCAGTTTTTGTTTGATTCTGACAAGATTTGAATTTTTGGAGAAATTGCATTGCCTATTTATGGCAGGTTGCGACTTCATGCAGCTTTCTTGATTTGAAGAGGCAAAGTGACATTTTTGGTGTCAACAAATGCCCCCTCGAGGTACAGCGACGAATTGCTTGACTTTTGTAGTCGATGTGCCTCGAAGAGATTTTTGAAGGAGAGCTTGTGTCTTGACCAAGAGTCTTTGAGCAATCTTTCCTTTGGTAGAGTAGCCTTTGAGCTTCCAGGGGAATTTTATGGTAGTGAAAGGAATCACACACCATCTCGAGGCAAAGTTTTGAAGATGACATCAGGGATGTGGATTTGGGTTTCTGTTTTTGATCTTGTGACCTAACCAGCTATATATGGCAGGTTAGGGGATCGGGTTTTGGTTTTGACCTTGAGACCCAACAAGCTGTATGTGGCAAGTTGGGGGATCATGATTTGGTTTTTGGTTTTGGTCTTGTGACCTAACAAGCTGTATGTGGCAAGTTAGGGGACCAGGATTTGGTTTTTGGTCACTCTTTGGGACTGTGTGGGTCCATTGGAGTGGTTTGGATTTTTTTTTGTGGAATGTCAATTTCAAGATTTTGGCTCAATTTGGTTTATGAGGCTGGATGGTTTGATTTTTGGAAGCTCATGGGGCTTGGAATTTTTTTTTGTATGGTTCAATCAACTCAAAAGAGGCATGGAACCATTTTTGTATGCTCTTGGTAAGAGGGATTTTTTCCTGACTAAAAGCCCATTTTTTTTTTTAGTGCCTAGGTGGTCAAACCTGGCTCATATGGGCTAGCCCATGGGACCTTAAGCTTTTTAGGATGGCTTAGATCTCATGTGGGGTCATTTTTGTAAAGAATATCTAAAGATATCTCATTTGGATAGAGAATATCTAAAAATATCTTTATGGGAGAGAATCTCTCATATTCCCTTAATTTGGGAGAGAATATCTCAAGGTATCTTTCTTTTTGGGAAGAAATCTCCAATATCCTTTTTTGTTGGAGAGAATCTTTCATTGATTGATTTTGGGAGGAAATCTCTCAAAGACATCTTTCTTTTTGGGAAAGAATCTTTCTAATTCCTTCTCTTTTGGTAAGGTTACTAATTAGTAACACTTACCTTTCTTCTTTGTTTCCTTCTTTGATTTGCTCTCTCCTATAAAAGCAAAGGAAGGTAGGATCTCTTGCTCTTATTGCTTTCTTTTGCAACAATCTCAAGAGAGCTCCAAGACCAAGAGTTTTTCTTCTTCAAGGATCTTCAAGCTTTTTCCTTCTTCTTCTCCATCAATGGCTTCAAGTAAGTTTTCTCTCTTTTTCTTTCAAGAAAACTTTATGTAGAGAATAGGATGGTAAAAAAAAAGTTTCTCTTCTTTTTTTTTTCTTTCTTCTTTTTTTTTCTTTCTTTCTTTTCTTTCTATTCTTCTTCTTTTTTTTCTCTTCTCCACGTGATTTCTTCTTTTGTTTTTTTTTTCTTTTTTTTTTTCACACGTTTTTTTCTTCTTTTTTTTTTTTGTGGGCCGTACGGACAGATCCGTACGGATCTGGTCCGTACGGCCACGTGGCCTGATTTTTTTTTTTTTTTTTTTTTTTTGAGAAAGTTTCTTTTTTTTTTCTTTTCTTTCTCCCTCCTTTTTTTGAGAAAGTTTCTTTTTTTTTTTTTTTTTTTTTTTTTTTGCTCATCATGATAATGCGTTTTTATGCAAATCTAGATGTTCATGCATGTACTTTTTGTAAATTGAATTGAGTAGCATGATGTGATAGCATACCTGAAAATCTTTGCAATTTTGGGAATTTGGAGCTCGCAGCGATGTTGAGCCCTTCTTGATTTTGCGGAGATTTTGAGGTTTCGAAAGTTTGGAGTTTCGGAGCCCGCAGCAATGTTGAGCCCATCATCAAACTTTCTATTTCCGTCGGGGTATTTCCTTTTTCTTTGGAATTGCGCCGGAGTCATGCCAAAATTTTGCCAGATTTTTGGTGGGACAAAGTGACCCTTTTTTTTTTTAGCGAAATCCTGTCATTTTGATGACGATCTTTTTCTTTTCCAACCTTTGCAGGTGGTTCCTCCAGAGCGAACAAGGGTAAATAGCCTGCTACAAGCGTACCTCGTCGATCTGCTAGATCTTCCAATGTGGCCGTTCAGCAGGCCTGGGAGAAGGTCCAGTTTGTTGAGAAGAACTTGGAAGAGTGCGATTCCCTCAATCGCGATGAGATGAGACAGCGATTGATCGCTCTCAAGAATGAGGAATTCTATAAGATCATGGTAAGCAACCGTCCTTGGGTTATGGACGATCTGAGGGTTTTACCCAAGCCTACCTTCTTCTTTGGAGATGCAGTCCCTGACGACTTGACATACCAAAGGAGATGTTTTCAGTTCTCTTACACAGCAGATGGTGAAGAGAAGACTGTTTCTACCCGGTCGTCTTTTGATCGTACCATCTCGATCATGAGCCTTGCTTCCACGTGCTCTAAGAGGGAAGATCCTCCGAGCTGGGTGAAGAGGACCAGTGTGATCAAGACCGGGGTTTTTGTTGGTGGACCCTCCGGATATGCGGAGAAGCCACCTGTCCGTATGGACATGTTGATGCCAGCCAGCGGCTACCAGGGCTCTGATTATCCGTCGGTCGATTTGAGACCGGTGGGCCTTGGCGTTTTCAGCGGTGACGGCAGTACTTGGGTGAAGCCTTTTCGACTTCGTGGCCGTTTCAATGTTGACTCCGATTGGAAGTCATGGACTGACCACACCTTGCTGATTGGGGGCGCCGTTTTGAAGGAAGCCGGGATTTTTGACGCGGTCCGCGCTTTTAGGGAGACCGTGACTTTTTCCGATGATGCCTTCATGGCTATGTTGGAGTCTTTCCTCCCTCAGACCAATACCTTCGTTGTCACGAACGGTGAGATTGGTTTTTCTCTGAAGGAGTTGAGTGCTATTACTGGATTACCCATCCTTGGAAAACTCTACGAGGAGTTCATGCCGATTGACAGCGTCCTTGAGGAGCAGTCAGAGGAATTCAGGCTCCTATACTTTCAGCTCGTCGCCTTCTATGATTTTTTGAAGGAGGGCTCGAAAGTCAGATCCAGCAGTTGGAAGAGTTATGGCTCTTCATTCTTCAACTTCTTTGACAGCAAAGAGTCTTCTGATAGCATGACCCGGGAAGACAGGAAGAAGACTTCGGTCATGCAGGAAGAGTTGAAGGGTTTCTTCGCGAGCACAGATGCCATTTGTTCTGACATTGCATTGCGGAGAGATCTTGCTTTTTACCTCACTTTTTGGCTAGGTGAGGCTATTTTTGCTGGTGGAGATGGGATGCACATCAGGCCGCATTGTATTTTTCCGGCTTGTCAGATGGCGTTTGGAGAGCGGCTTGCTTTGGTGCCCGCTCTTTACTCCTACCTGTGTACCGAACTGCAGGCTGCTGCTTTCTTGGTTCGGCTTGGGCTCCCTATGAATAGGGTATTTTCAGCCCATATCTTTTATTCGTGGTTTGTATACCACTGTCCTGGCTTCCACCAGCTGGGTGCTGCACAGGATGATGATCCTCTGATGATTCGATTGGCTAAGGGAAAAGCCGTATCTGAATCACTTTTGTTTGCCCGCATGAGGATCTGACGGTTCAGGGACGTCGAGATGGGGCAGTCTTCAGTTAAGCTTTCTCCGGAGTTGCGGAAGAAGGCTTTTGATTTTGGTGCCTCCCGAGACTCTACTAGAGCAGGGTCGGGAAGGCATTACTCTTTGACCAATGTAGAGAAGGAGTGGCTTTTCAGCATACGGGTCGGCACGATGGTGTACCGCAGACATCTTTTCGTCGACATCTAGCCGTATGTACCTTCTCGCTTTGCGCTTCAGTTGGGCTTCTCTCAAGGCGTTGTTGGAGCGCCTTCGAGTATGGTGAAGCGTTTTGGGGGTTTGCAGGATGGCAGAAATGCATGGGCTTTCTATAGTACTGAAGACACTACTGCCACGATTTCTTATCCTGAGCTGTCGACTTTCCGAACTGCCGGCTTCACGAAGTGGTTCGCGGAGAGCTTTTTGGCATATCGGGGGCTTTCCAAGAAGGAGCTTGATGTAAAGCTGTCTTCTGGAAAAGGCATTGGGAAGTCGGATGGCGTCCGGCGAGAGGAAGTTTGGGCCTTCCTTTCTGGGGAGAAGCACAAGATAGGCTTTCTCGGTGACCAGGGCGTCATTGGTTCTGAAGCTGTTCGCGAAGTACCTGATGAGGCTTTGGAGCAGCTAGAACAGGAGGAAGCTGAGCTCGTCGCTTAGATGCAATCGGCACAGAGACGAGCTTCCATGGAGTCTACTGGCGAAAGCAGACCATCCAGTGAGGAGTCAAGTGAGAAACCTGACTCTGATAGTGGGGCGGGTTCTTCTAGGAAGCGAACCCGTAGAGGTAAGAAGAGGAGGAGGAGTCAGCGTCACATGGGGCGGGACGAAGACTCTCCTAATGTGGAAGTCCCTCTCACTGTCAATGAGGAGGTGCCAGAGGCTGTCGACGAGCCTCCAGAGAAGAGGAGTCGTGGGGAAGAGACCATTGGTGAAGGTATGATTCTTCCTTTTTCTTTTTCTACTTCTTTCATGGGGCTTTCCATGTTCTGATTTGTTTTCTCACCCTGCTGCTGCTCTTTTTTTTTAGCAGAGGATGAAGACTTGCCGATGCCTGAGGTTCCGACCGATGAGGCGGTGATGGAGCCGGTTATGGCATCTGAAGAAGAACCGAGGGACTCTGGAATGACTCCGGAATCTCCAATTGGTATAACTTCTTTCGCTTTCTCTTTTTTTTTTTTGCCTGCGACTTGATTTGCTAACAGTTTTTTCTTGTCAGCTGACTTGCCACAGGATTCCGATGACTTTGAACCATCAATGGACGCAAATGTCGATGATGCTTCTGATGAGTTCATGGAGGAAGAGAGTGTTCCGCCAGTCGTCGAAGAAGGTACTTTGTAGTGATGACCCTGATGATTTTTTTTTTTTTTTTGAACAGGATCATATTCATACCTTTTTGTGTTTCATTTGCAGGTTTTGAAGTGACAGAAGAGAGTCCATCGCCTCCTTCAGAACCAGAGCAAGGGATGCCAGAGGTCGATCCGGAGGTAGAGACCAGTTCAGACATGATTGAGGAGATGCCTCGTGTTGAGATTCCCTCTCCAGTGGCTCCAAGTGAAAAGAGTTCTTTTGTTACTCTTCCAATGGGACATGACATGAGCAGCCGATCAGCGGAGAAGGGTGAATCTTCATCCAGTTCGTCTCTTCAATTTGCGAAGAAGGTGCTGGCTCGGGTTTTGAGTTCTTGGGTCAAGACTCTCCTTTCTGGACACTTGGAGGCAGGATTTGGCATGATCCCACATGTACAGGAGATTCTGACCGACACCGAAGAGGTTGGTCTGGATGTCACAGGTGCCAGGGCGATCTTTGATAGGATCATTGCACTGGGTGACAAGTGGTTTGAGACCATGGGTTTCCCTGATGACCAATTCTTCAAGGAGATGTTCTTGGACCCTGCTGATAAGGCTAAGTCTGACCTGAATGAGGCTACACAAAGCAAGAAGCAGCTAGTTCGGGAGAAGAACAAGGAAGAGCTAGCCATCATCGGATTGAGGCATGACCTTAACGTCCTTGATAGGGAAGTTGAGGAGGCCAGGAAACGTCTTGAGCATTTGAAGGCACAAGTCGATGCGAAGTGGGCTGCTATAACAGAGGCTCGTGACAGGGAGAGTACTCTGATTCGCAGGGTTGCAGATGCCGGTCAAGTTCTCGAGAGGAGGACTCTAGAAAACGAACGATGGCAAACTGCTGGGGAAGAGCTTCCCGGTGTAAAAGAAGGGTTACGGCATTCGCCAGCATCTCATGGCAAGTTCCTGAAGAAGCGTGCCTTGGAAACTCTGACGGCTGAGGCCAAAAGTTTGCTTGAGGAGTTGAAGCTTTGGCTGGAGACCATTTTTGGCTGAGCTCTTGATTTTTTATAGCAGAAACCATTCTTCTTTTTTTTTGGTACCACATGTATTTTTTGGTACTCTTTTTTTTTGTAGTGCTTGTGAACACTTTTTTTTTTTTTTTGCTTTGGTACCACATGTATTTTTTTGGTACCTTTTTTTTTTGTTGTTCCCTACGCTCACTCAAATCTTTTTGTGATGAAAGCAATTGCTAAATGGGATTTGATCAAAAGCTTTGTCATTTTGTGAAAATCTTTTGTCAAATGGTTGTTTTGGTAGGGGAAACGAATTTGGCATGAAAGCCGGATTTTTGTGGCATTTACAGCCAGTTTGGTGGCATTGATAGCCAATTGGTGGCATTTATAGCCGGTTTGGTGGCATTGATAGCCAATTTGTGGCATTTATAGCCGGTTTGGTGGCATTGATAGCCAATTTGTGGCATTTATAGCCGGTTTTGACATGAGAGTCAGGTTTTTTTTTTTGTGTGGCATTTGTAGCCGAGTTTTTTTTGAAAACCAAGTTTTGTTTTATTGGCATGAAAGCCGGTTTTGGCGTTTATAGCCGAAAATTTTTGTTTTGGCATTTATAGCCTGATTTTGGCATTTATAGCCGAGTTTTGGTTTTCAAAATGCAGGTATCGACTAAATGTCGCCTCCCCGCTGAATGGTCTTGCAAGTATCGATGGAATGTCGCTTCCTTGCTCATTCGGTTTTGCGAGTATTGATGGAATGTCACTTCCTCGCGGGTTAGGTTTTGTAAGTATCGATGGAATGTCGCTTCCTCGCGAATTGGGGTGCAAATATCGACTAAGCGTCGCTTCCCTGCTTTTCCCAAGACTTTTGGTTTTGCGGGTACTGACTTGATGTCGTTTCTCCGCGATTTTTGAAATTTGAGGTTTTCTCGAACCATTTGTAATTTTGGTTGTGGATAGCAACTGGTATGTTGCATCTCCACGATTTTTGAAATTGGGTTGTGGATATCAACTGGTTTGTTGCTTCTCCACGATTTTAGGTTTTCTCGAACCTTTGAAATTTGGGTTGTGGATATCAACTGGTTTGTTGCTTCTCCACGATTTTTGAAATTGGGTTGTGGATATCAACTGGTTTGTTGCTTCTCCACGGTTTTTGGATTTTGCAAGTATCGACGAAATGTCGCTTCCCTGCGATTTTGGGTGCAAGTATCGATGGAATGTCGCATCCTTGCTTTTTTCAAAATTTTTGTTTTGCGGGTACTGACTTTGATGTCGTTTCCCCACGATTTTTGAAAAACCATTTTTTTTTGTTTAAAGACACGAGGGTCGTAAATTTTGACCTAGAACCATTTGGCGGTAAAAGGTAAGGTGGACTAGGGTGGAAATCCCTGAATCCGGATTTTTGTTTCAAACCATGAATTTTGGTTCAAGGATCGAAAGTTTTGGTCAAGTCAGGGAGAGGCTCCTAAACTTGGATTTTTTTTGTTTTTGAACAATGAAACAATGAAAGTAAGCATTGTTTTTGAATCTCTAGAAATTTTGACATTTGATATGAAAATTCTAAAGAGAGTGGGTTTGACGAGCGAGTACCTGAGAACAGGTTTTGGCCATACAGGCATTGCTCTTACCCAGTTGGGTAAGTCTTCAAGGGTAGTACCGCTTCAAGAACTTGCCGTTGATAGGCAGCATACATCTGTCGCCTTCCATGTTTAGGAGGGCATATGCGCCGTTGGAGAAGACTTTGTCGATGACGTAGGGTCCCTCCCATTTTGGTTCAAATTTGCCTTTGGATTTGTGTGCGAAGACCATTGGTCTTTTTACCGCAAGAACCAAGTCACCCTTTTTGTAGGCGCGTTGCCGGACCCTTTTGTCAAAAGATCCTGCCATGCGTGCTTGGTAAAGTTCAATGCTTTGTCGAGCTTCGAGCCGTCTCTCATCGAGATTGTCCAGCTCAAGGAGTCGCAATTTCGCATTGCTTTCTTGAGTCATGTCATTTTGTAGAGATACCCTCAGAGAAGGAATTTGTACCTCTAGGGGCACGACAGCTTCGCATCCATAGACCAGAGAGAATGGTGTGCTATGGGTTGGTCCTCGAACGGTGGTTCGATAGGCCCACAAAGCTTCAGACAGTTTGTCGCTCCAGTCTCTTTTGTGACTAGAGACCATTTTCTTGAGGATTTTGCAGAGTGTCTTGTTGAAGGCTTCTGCTAATCCGTTTGCTGCCGAAGGACAGCTTTGAATTTTGTATTTGTCGCAAAACCTGTAGAATTGATGATCCCGGAATTGTGGTCCGTTATCATGGACGAATCTCTTGGGTATGCCGAAACGACAAATGATGTTGGTGCGCAGGAACTGAAGAACTGATGAGGTCTTCATTTCGTTGAACGCAAATGCTTCTGACCACTTGGAGAAATAATCCGTTGCGGCGAAGATGAAGCGATGACCTTTGCTTGAAGGGGGAGAGATAGGACCTATGATGTCCATGCCCCATGCTTCGAAAGGCCATGAGATTGCTGTAGGATGTAGCCATTCAGGAGGCATGTGAATGTAGTCTCCATGAACTTGGCATTGTTGGCAGCGCTTAGCAAATTGCATTGCGTCGGGTACCATGGTAGGCCAGTAGTAACCTAACCTTTTTATCTGATCATAGAGCTTAGGACCTGCCTGATGGGCTCCACAAAGACCAGCATGAACTTCTTTAAGTGTTTCTTCGGCCTCTTGTTGTGACAATCAGCGTAGAAGTACTCCGTTGAAGGATTTCCTGTAGAGGATTTTTGAAGGAATATCCAAATGAAAGTTTGGGGCTCGCCTTTGTATGCTTACCCGTTCTTTTGGATCTTCAGGTAGGATTCCGAACATAGTGTAATCAATGAACGGATCCTTCCAGTCGCCGATTGAAGGTTGAAGGATAGAGATCCGACTTCCAACCACTCGGTGGCATTCAGCAACTGCTTGGTGTGTGTTAAGAGGAGGGAGGATCCTTCTCTCATACACTGTAATTTGCATGTTTTCCCCTTCCTGGATCGCCATTGATGCGGCAAGTCCGGCCAGGGCATCTGCACGGATATTTTCACCTCTACGAATGTGGGTGATGTTGCAGATGTCAAACTTTTGCAGAAGCGATTGTGCCTTGTTGTAATAAGGCAGCAGATCAGGCTTCCTGACTTCATATTTCTGAGTCATCTGGTTGACGATCAGTTGAGAGTCTCCAAAGACTTCCAGCATAGTGATACCGGATTCGATGGCGAGTTCCAATCCTAGGATCAGAGCTTGGTATTCAGCTGCATTGTTTGTGCATGGTTCCAGTAGCGAGAAAGCGTGTGGAATCATGCATTTGTCGGGGCTAACAAAGAGGATGCCAACTCCCGAGATCAGCTTTCTGTTTTCATTTGTCCTGGTTGCACCGTCAAAGTACATGTCCCAGGAGGCATTTGGTGAGGAAGTCTCCACGTTGTAGACAGGTTCGTCTGGGAGATCATCTCTGAGTGGTGAATCTTTAGGCAATGGATGCTCTGCGAGGAAATCTGCTAGAGCTTGGCCTTTGATTGCTTTTTGTGGCACATACCTAATATCAAATTGTGACAAGAGGATGGACCATTTTGCCAGTCGGGCATTGAGAGAACCGGCCTTCGTGACAAGGACCTTCAAGAGGTTGATCCTCGAGACTAGGTAGACTGTGTTGGAAAGCAAGTAGTGACGTAGCTTTTGTACAGCGAACATCACTGCAAGGCATTCTTTTTCGACTGGAGAGTAGCGATGCTCTGCACCTACTAGCATGCGGCTGAGGTAGTATAGAGCAGCTTCTTTTCCCTCACCATTCTCTTGTGCAAGCAGAGCGCCTACAGAATGATCAAGAGCTCTTGTGTACAAGATGAATGGTTTTCCAGTGGCAGGGGCAGCTAACACTGGAGGTTTGGTCAGGTATGACTTGATATCTTGAAATGCGGCTTCACAGTCGGCATCCCAGACAAAGTCTACACCCTTTTTCATCAATCGAGAGAATGGACGGCATTTCCCCGAAAGATTGGAGATGAACCGTCTGATGTAAGCCAATCTCCCTTGGAGCCCTTTTAGTTCTCTCAAGGTTCTTGGAGAGGGCATTTCTAGAATAGCCTTGACTTTTATGGGGTCAAGTTCTATTCCAGCTTTCCGAACAAGGAATCCGAGAAACTTACCCGACGAGACGCCGAAGAAGCATTTTAGAGGATTCATCCGCAGTTTGTGTTTGCGGAGTCGGAGGAAGACTTCCCGAAGATCTTTGAGATGGTCTTCTTTTCTTCTGCTTTTGACGGCGAGGTCATCAACGTAACATTCGACCGTCTTGTGCTGCATATCTTGGAATATTTTCATCATAGCCCTCTGATATGTGGCACCAGCATTTTTCAGACCAAATGGCATGACAGTGTATCAATACACGCCAAATGGAGTCCGAAATGAGGTGTGTTTTTCATCCTCGGGATGCATCTTTATCTGATTGTAACCAGAGAAGCCATCCATGAATGTCATTCGCTCAAATCCGCAGGTATTGTCAATCATCACCTCCGGTATGGGGAGCGGGAATTCATCTTTAGGGCAAGCGCCATTCAAGTCTCTATAGTCAATACAGACTCTGATCTGCCCAGTTTTCTTTGTCACGGGGACAATATTGGCCAACCATTCTGGATGTTGTTCCTCACGGATGAAGCCAACGCTTTTGAGTTTTTGAACTTCTTGTTCAATTTTATCCATCACATCTGGACGGAATCTTCTTTGGCCTTGTTTGACAGGCTTGATGTCTTCTTGAAGATTGAGTTTGTGGACTGCTACTTTGGGGTCTAAACCAGGCATTTCAGCATAGGACCATGCAAAGCAATCAACGAACTCACGAAGAAAAGCGATATACTCGGGTAACTCATCATCCTTTATATTCTTGCTTATGAATACAGGACGTGGGTTATCAGGTGTTCCCAAGTTTATCTTTTCAACAGGATCTTCTGTCGGAAGGTTCGAAGGTGGTTCCTCCACAATATTTTCGGAGGCTTCCAACTCAACGAAACCTTCTGGAGTTTCAACTGCATTACCAGACCAAGGCTCTGTTCCTTTCCATGGATTTTCTTGATTGGTGATCTCCTCAAGGCTTGCTTTGAGATAGTCCCAATCGCCTGTTGAGTCTGGTATTTCTTTTGGAGACGAGGGTTCTTCTGGGTCAGGATGCCACAAGTCTGTATTATCGGACGATTCCTCTTTATCATCAGAGAAATCATACCAATTGGATGAGCTTCCTGGATCTTTGTCAGGTAACTCTTTAAAGAGATTTCCAGGGAGATCAATGTCTTCGTGGACTTTAGATGTTGAGGCTTGGTCGGTAAAACGACTTTTAAGCCTTTGTGTCAACTGTCTCAGAGGAGTGTCGGGATCATACCCTAACCCATATGAAGACTTTTCTACATGACCGTAGAGTCTCCAATCTTCCAGCTGGCTTTTGGTCAAGGCGGGCTCCAATGGCGTGAGAATACCGCGGCCTTCTCCCAAACCGACTGGGTTTTGAGCGTCATAGCCCATTTTCTTCATAATTGCTTGTGCCACAGGACTATATAGAGATAGCTGAGGCATACCTTCATTTTGGAAAGGTTCTAGCATGGAATTTGATGAAGAAGCGTCCGATCTATGGAAGAAGATCGGCTTTTGCTTTGGTGATGTTGCCGGAACAACAAAGGTAGCAGACGTAGGATCTTCTACATCAGCAGGTGTCTCCATCGGAGTGAGAGCAGGCTGAACTTGCTGAGTATCAGCTTGGCTTGACGATGCATCGTCTTCTGGCTCTGAGTCCGAGTCTGTGTCTTGCATGATAGACACGAGAGAAACAACAAATTTGCCCCCAGACTTTTGTTTCGTCTTCTTCACTTTAGTCGTGATGACCAAAGGTCTTGAATTCTTGAGGGAGATGACGAAGGGAGGTTGACTACTCTCTTCTAATTTGCCGGAGGGGTTGTTTTCTTCCGGTGATTTTTGAGGAGCCTTGCCTTTATCTTTCTGGAGATTTTCAGCAGGGGGTGCTATTTCCTCTTCTTCTTTTTCTCCTTCATACATCTGGGAGTCTGCGAAGTGGACTTCTTTACCTTTGAAGGGTTTTCTGTCCGCAAAGACTCGATGTACCATGCCGTCGTCGCCGACGAACTTGATGCATTGATGTAGAGTTGAAGGAACAACACCATTCTCGTGTATCCAAGGACGTCCGAGAAGGATGTTGTAGCATGAGGGGGTTTTTATTGCATACACAATGACCTCAGAGATAAGATCACCGATTTGCAATTTGAACCTGATTTTGCCGATAGGCCTTTGAGTGCTCCCATCGTATCCAAAGATAGATACAGATGTGTGGCTTAGCTTGCTGGGTGGGATGCCCAACTCTTCAAGAGCCGAAGTGGAGATAAGGTTGAGTGCAGAACCTGGGTCGATCTGAACTCTATGTATCGGCATTTCTTTGATGTACCCTGTGAAGTACAGGGGTCGGTTGTGCCTTGCTTCGCCAAGTAGGAGGTCTTCCTTAGTGAAGGCGATGGTTGCACTGGCTGCCTTTTGAACCGAGAGGCATTGGATGCATGATCCCTCAGTTTTCTTTTTTTCTTCTTTTAAGGAAGTTTCAGAGTTTTTGACCCGGTAGTCCATGTCAATTTGGAGGACTTGCGGGGCATGTTTGTCGACATCCTCATTCAGTTTTTGTAATTCTGAGATGAGATTATCACGAGTGCGTGGAGACATTTGTAATAAATCCAGGATGTGAAGACGTGCAGGTATGTGTTTGAAGTGCTCAACCAAGTCATACTTGAAAGCCTCCTTAGGGCCTGCATGTTCATCATTGTTGCCACTGGGGGCGCTTACAACATCTTTTCCCGAAGGATTTACATAAGTAAAGGAAGATTGGTTGTAATTTTTGTGGTAGTCCCGGCCCGAACGGGTGCCTCTACCAACTTCGAGAGCTTCTTGAGAAGGATCTTCATTTGGAAGATGGTCTTCAGGATCAAGAGGCTGTCGTTTTTCATCTACTGGGGATGTATCTGCAGCAGAGTTGCCATCCTCAGTGATTGTGTTGCACGGAGCATTTTCCGGGAGCAAGTCCTGAACAGCATCCAGCAGCTTTTCTTCTTCGTTGACCCATCCATCACCCCAAGTTGGGTTTTCTTCATGATGATGAGTCGGGAAGAATGTGTATCCTGAAGTCACAGTCTCAGGAGAAGAAACCTGAGAGGGTGTCATCTCTGTGTAAGTCACGTGAGACGAGGTAGCTCCAGAGGATACATTGCTAGGCGTCGTCGGAGTGTAGGTAATCTCATCAGACGACGCTTCAGAAGAGCTATAGTCCTGATATATTACATTACAGGAAGCTCTGATAGGAGATGTTGCCTGCTCGGAGTCAGACTCATCCTCGGATGTAAGAGTATCGTCAATCCAGCAATGTTCTCCATTTTCAGGAGTTGAGGGAGGAGGTACCTGATGGGCTTCAGGGACTTCCGGTTCTGGATTGTGAGGAATCTCGTTGACATGATCTTGCTCTTGTTCTAGAGCGAGACGCTGCAAGATCCTTGCATATTCTTCAAGATCAGGCATGGGAGCCAGATCCTCTTCTTCGTCTTCTCCGTGTGGCTCAACATAGTTGATTTCCACTGGAGCAATGATAGGTGCTGGGTTAACAGCATCTTCTTGTGCAGCCTCTTGGTCTTCTTCATCATCAGACCAGGATCCTTGTGGTTGCAAGGGGTTATACCAGATTACTGGCATAAGGTGAGTTTCAGGAACCCATTCTTCATCGGAGAGATATTCTCCTGTTTCAAGAGATTCCTCCCACTCATCGGTGTAGTTGGGCTCGAACCCATCGTCGGTGTCGCTGGACTCGTATCCATCAATGGAGAATCCAACTACCGAATTGCAAGAGTATGATGCCCCCTGCATGGCTTCTTTTTTGAATTGAGGTGGCATGAAATCACTGAGAGTGAAGTTTCTTACCGCCTTTGAAGTCTCTGGAAGGGACGTTTTTGTTGCCCCGAGTGAAGTGGTAGAGGAGGCCTCTGCCTTTTCATGGACTTCTTGTTTTGGCTGGGTCTTCTCTTGCCGTTTGAGCCTGAGGAGATGTTTCCTAGCCTGCCTTCGCTGTTGAGCTGTCGGCTTTGTTTTGACGATCTCCCAATTTTCATCTTCCAGGAGATCGGGATGTACCCATATGGGTTGTCCGCCTGGTGTCGGGCAAGGAACCAACACTTCGGACGTTTGAATTCTTTTTATCACCTTGAAGGAAGTAGTGATCTTCTTCTTCGGTGATTTTGGTGTTTGTCCACATGACACCATGTTGACGGAGGCAGTCCCATAGTTTTTGTCAAAGGTGATGACTCCGTTTTTCCACATCTCGTTTATCTTCTCTCTCACAACAAAGCATTGATTGAGAGGATGCGAGACCATCTGGTGGTATGGACAGTACCGAGGATCATTGGTTTTGCCAACGTCTCCAGGTCTTTTGGGCTCTGGCAAAATGAGTTTGCCATTTGCTAGGAGAGCCTCAAAGATTTCTTCGACGTCTTCATCGAACGGATATTTCTTTTCTACTCGCTCTTTGAAGGCATCAGAGAGTTCAGGTCTCTTACCTGCAGCTCTATTTTCAGCTTTCTTTGGTTGCTGAGGAGCTGACTTGGTTTTCACATTAAGGACCTCTTTCTTCTTTGGTTTAGAGGTTGCAATGGCGGTTGGCTCTTTTCTTGATGACTTCTGACTGTTGAGGTCTTTAATCACCGTTTTAGCTTCCATAGAAGCTTCCAGGAGCTCTCCCAGGTTTTTTGATTTGTTGCCGATGATCATGGAGCGTATTTTTGCTCTCATATTGTTACGGCAGATGTCGACTAGCGACGCTTGTGGCAGTACATCTGAGCATTTGTACGCCATTGCTTTCCACTTGTGAATGAAGTCATAAGTTGACTCATTCTCTCCCTGTTTTAGGCTGCAGAGCTGAGCCATAGTAACAGGATGATCCTCACCTTGGAAGTGGGTCAGGAAGCGTGTCTCCAGCATGGCCCAGTTCTGAATGGAGTTCTCCGGCAGAGTGGAGTACCAATCGAAGGCAGTACCTTTTAGGGTACTTGCAAAGAGGCGAATCTTGAGTGCATCTTGATCCGCGATAGCTCCCGTCAAGATCTTGAAGTGGATGACGTGCTGTCTGGCCGATCCTTTCCCCGTATATGTTTGGAGAGTAGGATGTTTGAATTTTGTGGGGAACGGGACCGAGTCCATCCATAAAGGATATGGTGGCTTGATCCCATGCTCTTTGAGTATATCCTCTTCTTTAGCTTTGGCGAGGATAATGTCTACGTCCTTTTTGGTAAGGGCGCGTGACTCATTTTCTTCTCCATTTTCCTCGTTATTGCCATGATTCGGAGGAGGCTCATTGTTCACCTGATTTTGGACAACGAGGAGAAGGTTTTCCATCAGAGTTTCAATCCTCTGCTGGCCTTGTTCCAACTGCTGGAAGCGTGTGACCGCATCATCTCGAGGTGGATTCTGAGGTGGCGGCTCAGAACTTGTAGCCAAGACGTTCATCCCTCGGGATTCGAACGAAGAAATCGTCCTGGTGACCGAACTGGGGCTCATTCTTTTTGATGAAGAGCTTGATGAAGGATTACTCTCCCGTCCTTGGCTGGAAGGGGCAGGAGATTCTTCGGGATGTCTTTGTGTCCTGGTGACGCTACGGGTCACCGGACGTCGGACATGGATTTTTGATGCTGACCTTTGGTGTCTTCTGGTTTTTCCAACCATATGGACGGCAGCAACTTGGTCGGGTCTTTCTTTTTCGACCCATTTGCGGGAGACTTGAAGTGTAGGAGGCTGGGTCCTTTGCTTCTCTAGTCTCTTTTGTCGATATGACGCACGGCGGCGTGCTCGACGAGCGATTTGAGCTTTGGTCAGCTCTGGCTGGGCTCTGACGATGAAGGATGTGCTCCCTCGGGCGCAGCAGCCGAGCTTGTCTTCTTTGAGGTTGGGCAAGGACAGGATGCGGACCCGGTCCTTTGCCTGTTGCAGCGAAGCTTTGAATTTTTCAAGTTCGGCCCCTGTAGAGATAAAGGGTCGAACCGAAGGAGTGTAGGCCTTAGCAGGTGCTTGTAGAGGCCTGGTGATGCGTGATCTGATTCTGGGCTTATGGGAGCAAGCCGGTTCATGCTGGGTCGACTTGGAAGTCAGGTTGGAGATGGGTCTCTCCTCTTTCATGTAGGCAAGAGGGTAGAACTGGTTCTCCTTGAGTGGGGCCAGGTATGCTGGCTTGGTGGAGGTTTGAGACCTCCTTTGTTTTGGGGAAGGTCTTGGAGACCAAGTCTTGGGATAGACCTGGTTGTTTGTGGGTCGAGGCTTCGCGGGGGTGCCGCGGGCTTCGGGCTTTTTGGCTTTCGCCTTTGGTGTCACGAGAGTGACACGTTGAGAGGCGATCTTCTGCTTTTTGGCAGGAGCAGCTTGTTCTTCGGGAAGTGGGAATGGTCCCAGTTGTCCCGAAGACGATGGTCCGGGGAGTCGAGGTCGACCCGGAGTTCAGAGAGTTGCCGAGGGAGTTGACGCTTCTGCAGCTGGCGGGGCGCTTGTAAGTGCGCTCGGTTTGCTTCTGTTGAAGCATGAGTTGGTGCTTGTTCTCATCGAAGATAATGGTTAAGGCTGCCATTGTTAGTTTCGAAAAAGTTCTGAAACAAGACCACATCCATTAGTAATCACAAGAATATAATGATCATAAATGGGAATTTCTATGGTTGTCTTTTCAAATCGCTCAAGGGATATGACCCAAGCGACATGAAGAAGGCAAAAAGCCATAGATGGTACAATTGTTCTGACAGCGAACATGGTAGGCTCGAAATGAGCGTTCCAATGACTGCTAGAAGCAATTGTATACCTAAATTCGACTTATCGAGAAGCGGAGCTTGCTCGAGATAAGAAGAATATAAGGTAGGAGTTACAAATGTGCCGGTCACAGATACAGTAGACCCTGAAAGGGCGTACCAGTACTGCTATGCACAAATGTTGGAGATCGCATCAATGAGATGGGATTCTTTGTTTTGAAATGTCAGAAATGGATTCGTCAAAGAGAGCAGGTGGCATTCCGATTCAAATACGGGCTCAACGATTTCCGCGAGCGCCAGTACTCAGAAGGGAAGAGACCACAATTTCTCGAATCTGAATCCAAAAAGTGACGAGTTTTTGGAGATTTTTTTTTTTGAAATGATTTTATTTTATTTTATTTTTTTTTATTTTTTATTTTTTTTAAAATATTTTTTTTTATTTATTTATTTTTTATTTTATTTTATTTTTTGAAAATTTTTGTTTTTTTTTTTTTTGAAATTTTTTTTTTATTTTTATTTTTTTTTTAATTTTTTAAGATTTAAAGACGAGAGAGTACACATAGGCCTCCTAACCCGGTCTTATGAAACCTCAATTGATAGAATTGCCCCCAGGTAAGGGTAGGATTACTTAATGAACCCGTTTGGAGGACCCTTGCCTAGAACAGTCAAGCTGTCTCCACACTCTGGACAAGGCTTTTCTTGAATCAATCGTGATCAAAGAACGCAATTGGTTTAACCTTAGTGGTCTATGTCCCTTTTTTTTATAAAAATCCCAAATAGACTCATCGAAGAGAAACGATGGCCCAAAACCTTAGTCGAACGGGCTCAACATTTCTGCAAGCACCAAAGAACGATAGGATAGGATCAAAGTTTCTCAATTTTGAATCCAAACTAAGAAAACTAATTTTTTTTATTTTTATTTTTTTTTTAATATTTTTTTTTTTGAAATCTCTAATGAACTCATCGAAGAGAAACGATGGTCCAAAACCTTAGTCGAACGGGCTCAACATTTCTGCAAGCACCAAAGAACGATAGGATAGGATCAAAGTTTCTCAATTTTGAATCCAAACTAAGAAAACTAATTTTTTTTTTATTTTTATTTTTTTTTAATATTTTTTTTTTGAAATCTCTAATGAACTCATCGAAGAGAAACGATGGTCCAAAACCTTAGTCGAACGGGCTCAACATTTCTGCAAGCACCAAAGAACGATAGGATAGGATCAAAGTTTCTCAATTTTGAATCCAAACTAAGAAAACTAATTTTTTTTTTATTTTTATTTTTTTTTAATATTTTTTTTTTGAAATCTCTAATGAACTCATCGAAGAGAAACGATGGTCCAAAACCTTAGTCGAACGGGCTCAACATTTCTGCAAGCACCAAAGAACGATAGGATAGGATCAAAGTTTCTCAATTTTGAATTCAAACCAAGAAAACTGATTTTTTTTTTTTTGAAAAGAGAAAGAATGGAAACAAACTCAAAGAAATAGAAATTTCCAAAAAATCCCATCTCATGTTTTTTTAGGATGCAAAATCCAACATAGGCTACCAGCTAGAAAGTAGCCAAGGAATCCGGAAAAGAAGTATAAGCATAGAGCAAAAAAGTATGATATGCAAATATTTCATTTCCAAGCACCGTGTTCTCAAATGAACGAGTCCCACCGGGTGTGCCAGCTTGATGGAACGCGCTCCGAGGCGCCGTGGGGCGGCTACCGGGGCCGGCGGAACGTGGGAGTCCGTCGGGTCCGGCCCTTTTGCGCCCTGGCGGGCCTGAAGCGTGCATCAACATTTCTTTTATGTGGGTGTGCCAGATTTTCTATTTTACTTGGAATTGCAAGTGGTAATCCGGAGATCAACCTTCGCAAGTAAAAAGGAAATCAACTTCTTTCAAGTTTTCCATTGCACAAATATTTAAGAAAAGAGACATTTTCTTGGTTTGCCGTGAAAGGCGATTTTGTTTGGCATTTATAGCCGATTTTGGCGTTTATAGCCGATTTACAATTCTTATCAATAATGAAAGACAAGAGTTGTGATTTTTGTCTCTTTAGAAAAATACAAATTACAATGAAAAGCAAGAAAAGGAAGATCTAACTTTTCAGGAGATTGTGGGGGACTCGTTCAGATTGACGGTCGCAAGCCATGTATGGGCTTCGCCATCATCCATGCAGATGAGAACAGAAGATGCTCTTGATTCGCTTGGCTTGGCTATGACCTCAGGTTTTTAGAGGACAAAGACCAAGAGAAGGTCCTATGTCCAATAAAAAGCTAAGTAGACGGGCTAAAAAGCCACGTCTAAACCATTGGAGGCAGCAGGAGAAGGCAAGGACCTTGGGGGGGGGGGTGCCCCCCAAGGGACTTTTGTCACCTTGTAGTGGTGGCCGGTGCAGAACTTCAGCAGATTTTTTCTCTCTTTTTCTTTCTCTCAGATCTCTTTCTGATCCCTTTTTTTCTGATCTTCTGATTTTCTCCTCTTTTTTCCGATCCCGATTTCAATGGAATGCTCTCCTATTTATAGGCTTTTGGTAGCCATTTAGGAGGGTTTATGAGCCTTAATGGCTTTAATGGGAGGAGTTACAAGATTTATTTCTTGATTTTGTAACTCCTTTTTCCTTGAATCTGATTGGCCGATGGAGATTAAGGGCTTTTAATCACCTTAATTATCATAATGGGAGGAGTTTCATGGTTTAAATGCCATGAATCAATTGACTTGTAACTCCCAAATGCTTGCTTCTGATTGGGCCGTCCAAAGAAATGAATTAATAACCATAATAAAGTTAGTCAATTAACCACATTAATTGGTCGCCGAGCAGTCGAAGAGTCGCGGGCCGTGCCGTGTCTTCTGGAATTCTTCTGGCGATGATCATCGATGGATCTACATGCTGATCGACATCGGATGAACATGTAACTTCAGACATTGATAGCTAAGAGCGGGCCGGTGACATCTGTCTTGTCGATTTCTCGATCGGTCGGACAGAAAGTGCACTTTCTTGGTCAGCCGGTTGACGATCTTGGAGCGATCAATGATGATTTTATGCTTTTGACGGCGGATCCGAGATGTCGTCGGATATGAGTCAATTTAAAGCACTAAAAATCACATTTTCAGGAAACCACAGGGGCCAAAGTGCGCGAAACGCGAAAAAAGACGGAAAAACGGGTCACCGGCGGAAAATCCGGTGACCCGGACCTCCATGGTCGCCGGCGACCATGGACCGGCGACCATGGGCCATGGTCGCAGGGGCCTGCGACCATGGGCCATGGTCGCAGGGGTCTGCGACCCTGGGGGATTTTTCCCCTTCGGAGCCCGTTTTGCGGTCGTTTTGAGGTCTTTTTCGTCGCCGTTTTCTTCTGTATTTTTCTTGACATTTCTTCTCATTTATTGGCTTGATTTCCCTGTAGAAAACTTGATGAGAATCCTTGCATTTTTAGAGTGCAAAGTTTCCAATTTTCCGGGAAAGCCGAAGACTTTGTCGCGTAGAGCTGCTGATTTTCCGCCAGAAGCTGAAACTTGGTCAAACGATGTCGGAATGACCTGAAATTTGAGGTGAAGCCTCCTGAGCAATAAATAAGACCAACCATAGGCTTTTGTTTGAGTTTTGAAGCCGTCTGGGGTCCCGTCGATGCTTCACTTGATTTTACTGCGGGGAAAATGCCGAGCTTTGATATGTGGCCAAACGATGTCCGATTGACCTGAAATTTGACGGGGAGCCTATTGGAGTCATTTTGAGACGTTCCATGGGCTCCGTTTTGGATGTCATGGTCCCGGGTTGCTCCGCCGCCGGTAGGCTTGATTTTCTCTCGGAGCATCGAAACCTGGTCAAACGTTGTCGGAATGACCTGAAATTCGACGTGCAGCCTTTTGGAAGCATGTTGAAGCCACTCATGCACTTGGTTTGATGAGCGAAGGCTTCGGTGGTTCCCGCCGCCGGGAGGCTTGATTTTGCTGCTCGAGCATTGATGGAGGTTGAAACGTTGTCGGTTTGACTTGAAATTTGGCATAGAGCCCTTTTGAGACATGCTGGAGTCATCCGTAGGCTTTGATCGAAGTTTTGACGTCTCCGATGATGTCGCCGCCGGGAGCTCCCGTTTAGCTGTCGGAGAAGTGAAGTTAGGCCAAATGTTGTCGAAATGGCCCGAAACTTCATGTGTACTATTCTCTTGGCTATCTTGAAGGATCTTGCAGTTTTTGTTTGATTCTGACAAGATTTGAATTTTTGGAGAAATTGCATTGCCTATTTATGGCAGGTTGCGACTTCATGCAGCTTTCTTGATTTGAAGAGGCAAAGTGACATTTTTGGTGTCAACAGCATTGATGGAGGGTCAAACGTTGTCTGTTTGACTTGAAATTTGGCATGGAGCCCTTTGAAGACATTCTGAAGTCATCAGTAGGCTCTGATCGAAGTTTTGGTGTCTTCGATGATGTCGCCGCCGGGAGCGCTTGTTTAGCTATCGGAGCAGTGAAGTTAGGCCAAACGCTGTCGGAATGGCCTGAAACCTCAGGTGTACCCCTCTTTTGGATGTCTTGAAGGATCTTTCAGTTTCTGACTGATTCTGACATAATTTGATGTTTAAGTATCCTTGCCTGTTATGTAGTAGGATGCAGCCTCACGAGGCATCTTGATGTTGAGGAGACATAGTGACTTTTTTGGTGTCAACACTATCGGTCCCTTTTCCCGAGAGCTACATTTTCTGGACTGAGACTTGTCGGTCAGCCGTCGGTCGGCTATCGGTTAACCGACATATCAACCTCGGTTAACGGACAGGTGACCGAGGACTGACCGAAATTCACCAAAAGTTCTGTTTTTTGAAAGATTTTCGTGAGAATGAAAACTAGACTATGTTTTAGACCTTTTTATTGACTTTGTGCACTTGGAATTCCAAAATGTACTATAACTTCTGGGGCACCAAACCTTGTCAAAACTCCGACATTTGGGTTTCAACTCTACAAGGGTCAATGAATGGTCTTAGCCTAAACTTGATAGATTTCGTGTTTGAACTTCTGTTTTGATGTTACGTACATCCTCGTGTACTCGCCTTGAATTTCAAGTATAAGTTTGTTTGAAGATTTGTTTCAAGAACCAAAACTCTTGTTTTGATGCTTCGTGCATCATCGTGCATTCGTTTGAATTTCAAGTATAAACTTGTATTTAAGATTTGTTTCAAGAATCAAAAGGGAATCATTTCTTAAGTTTGTTAAGCATTTATATTATGCTATTTTGCTAGCCTTGTCGTGACGTGTTTGATAAATGATTTCCCTCTTGTTTTGTCGTGTTCTCGAACGTGTATCGCCATGTTTTGTGCATTCATGATATAAGTGAATACCACTGAGCTTGGACTGCCCTTTTAGCTTGATCCACTACCTGGGGGTCCTTAAACATGTGGACTGTCTGCAGGCTAATCATGTATTTTATTACACATCGTGCGTGTTCGTGTTCTGGTTCCGCGGCCGGCCTCCCCGTCTACGTAGTGTGGCGTGGGATCGTGTCTTGCGTGTCATGCGTGCTTGCTCTTGTCATCTTGAATGATGGCGCGTGTCGTGCTTGTCGTGCGTGCTTGCTCTTGTCATCATGTATGACGGAGAAAGGATGGGCTCATGTGGATTTACTAATCATGATATTATATGTATTCATGTCTTGTTTCGTATATCGTTCATGCACTCGTGATTTCTTGATAAGTATCTTGTTCATGCATTGTTTTAGACCTTGTAAATCTGTTTCAAGTTCAATAAATTGTTTTTAGTTATTGTTTCCTTTAAACTTTAATTTTGTTTATGCTCTTACCTAAATTGATCACCTGCCAGACCGTCGTGTCTGATATTTTACTACTTTGGTGCTCTAGATAGCAAGTCCTTGCTTTGAGCTAGTTCGTGTGCAGAGGGCTGTTGAGCAACGAGTTTTGCAGGCTTGTTGTGTCAGCGATGTCATGTAGACGTCATGCTTGACTCCGGAGTTACGTTACACCCTTGGTTAGTATTTGTTCTAGCTTGCTATTTTGTACGGCTTTTGTTAGCCTTTTTCTTGGGAATTGTAATTAATGTACTCGTTAACTTGTAACTTGAATATGTTTGGGTAATGACTGGCCTGTTACTGTCAGCTCTGTATATTTTGATATTATGATTAGTTCCAATCTGAGTCTGAATATTACTATGACAATCTTATGCTGACAGATTGAGTACGACACGGAACCCGATGGATGCGGATTCCGGGTCGTAACGTCTTTTAGAGCTTCCGCGAAATATTTTGATGTGATGGAAATTTTGCCATCCTCACACACGCGGATCCTGGGGAGAAATACAAAATTTTTAATACGTGTCCCCGAGATCGGGTCCCGGTTTTTGGGGCGTGACAGACTGGTATCAGAGCGGGCAGGTTTCTAGGAAATAAAACACTCCAGTAACCTTAAGACGTGTGGTGAGGACTCCTTAGGTCGTGTGGATTTTGTTTTGACTTGCCATTGTTTTATCGGTTCGGTTTGTTTTTCTTCTAGTGGTGGAGACCCTCTTTGTCTCGTCTCCTTGTCCTTGTTGTTAGGGAATTTGGATGACCAAATTCTTTCTAGTGGGGGAGAATTTAATGTCTCCATACCCACATTTAGTATCTTTTGCTTGTTTTTATGTCAGAGAGTCGGTTTTTTATGGCATTTTGTGGACTTAGCACGTGGTTCTCGAAGGACTTTGGCAGAATTTTCAGCTTCTCGATGTCACATATGGAGTTAGCGAGGGAATATGTGAACAATTGTTAGTCAGCAGGTTATGTGAACGACATATCTAGACCCAATTACCATTGACCGTGTACTATCAGATGATGTGTTAGACATGTAAGTACAGATTTTTGGATAAATTTTGATTATTTTCTGTAAGACCCCGACCCGAGTGATCCCGATTAGTACTAATTAAGTCGAGTGTTAGTGCTAAGCGTGCTTGATAGAATTGACTAAGTTGGATTAGTATAGTTCTTTTATAGTTTTGGGAGAGTTTTTAGTACTTTGTGTATGGTGGGACCCTTTGGGGGCTCCCTTTTTGGATAGTTTTACGAGTATTTGGGGATTGTTCGTATTCTGGTGATTTGTATTTCTACCCCGTTTCACTCGCCCCGATAATCCCTACAACTTTCATGTTGATCCCGTACCCGTTCGGAACTCCGAAACCCGATTTTCTAGCATTGAGGGCAAAACAATCATTTTACATGAAATCTGTATCCAAAGCTTGATATCTCCGAAACCCGCGAAACATATACTTTTTGGAAACTAGATATTTCGGTGATCGTTTTTCCCTTCTTTGTCGATTTCGTTCGAGGTCCCGAAGTTAGTGATTTCAGCCCTAAGAGATTCCCATTGGTGGAGCCCACACCCAACTTGTATAAAAAGGAACCTTTCTCCCTCATTTCCCTTTTTCCAGCACAAAGAACCTTCAAAGCTAGGGTTTCCCCCTTTTCTCTTTTCTTCTTGCTTCTCCACCACCAAAGCACCACCCACCTTGCTCAAATTGAGAGATAGTGGTCATCATCTTCTTCTCTTCCACTAGAGCTCTCCATTGATATAATCCTTCAAGAGGAACCTCCATTCTAAGGCCTTCTTTGAGCTAGTCTTGCCCATTTGAAGAGCTTCCAAGTAAGTTTCCCTCCCAATCTCTTCTCTATGTGTTCTCCTAGCATTAGTGAAACTCCATCTTTATTATTGAAAGTTGTCCCTCCTTGTTTCTTGGTTTGACCCATTTTAGGGTTTGTATTTGGGGGTTTTTGTGTAGATTGTGTTCTTGACTTGGAGAAGTGACTAGAAGCTTGGATTTCTTGTTAGAGACCTTGAGGCAAGTGAAATGAATTGATGCTTTGAGTTTCAATGATTTTTATGAGGAATGTGATTGGTTTTGTCATTACATTAATGGTTTACTTACTTGCATTCAATATGTTATAAATGCTTTTGAAAAGGGTGGTTAGCCCATTTATTGCCTTGAAATGTGATTATAGCTTTTGTTTTATCTCTTGTTTAAGGTTTGAATGAATCCACGTGGTTGTGGTTATTATCTTTTCCTTTGTGATTGAATGTGGGAAAAAGAATGGAGATTAATAGATGGATTCTTGGTGAATGTTTTGAGAAGTTTTAGATGGGAGTCATGAGAAGTTTAGTGGAGAATGGAACCCTCCATTTGTTGTGAAGAAATGGGGCTCAAGAGAGTAGTAAGAAGTGGAAAGGAGGAGAAGCAGAACTGTCCCGGAACCAGTTTTTGGACAGTTCGCTCGAGCGAACTTGCAGGTCGCTCGAGCGAAGTGTCCAGAAAGGGTTTCGAACCATTCCAGTGGACAGTTCGCTCGAGCGGACCTTATATCACTCGAGCGAACCCTCTCAGAGCTCATTCCAGAGAATGGTTGGCTCAAGCGCACAAATCGTTCTCTCGTGCCATCCTAAACTGGGCAGGTCTGCTCGAGCGACCCTTGGTCCGCTCGAGCGAACCCTCCCAGAAGGCCATTCCAGAGAGCACGTCGCTCGAGCGAACTCCGGGTCCGCTTGAGCGATGTGTACTGTTTTCCTGGGGTTGTTTGGAAGCAAAGAATGAAAGGTCTTACGTATTGAGAGAGGTTAGTTGGCATCCTTATTGTGAAGAGAGAACTTATAACCATTGTTTGAAATCCATCTGAGGAAGAAACCATAATCACATGGAATTCGTTGAAGTTTTGGGGGAATCTCCAAGTGCATAAGGAAACGGAATGTCTTCAAATTCAAGGAATACCAAGTTTCTTATTAAATAGGCATTCGGGATCCCTATTCACTTTGAAATCCCCATTCACCTTGAATTAGTTTTAAACCCCGATATTTTGAAAGTCTATTTCAACTGTTTATTCTAGAAATTTATGAATTATGATTTATCAAATCCAAAAGCATTGTATTTGTACTTGCACCCCCTTTTATTAGTCCCGAAATGCATGCCCGACATGATATGATAGATGTACCCTTGAGCACCCCGTCTTGCCCACTTATAGTCTTGCACTGGATTTGTTTTATACATGCCTCGATTTACGTGATTTAACCTACGAGTCGGCACCACTAAGCTTGGATGACCTTGTCGGTCTGATCTACCGACTTGAGATCCCTTCCCGTCCCGCCAGCTGCAGCATGGATCCCGATACCCGATTTATTAACCGTGGTCCCGTCCCGATACCCGGCTCGCTTCCTTTGCTCCCGATATCCGGTTCGCTACCGTGATTCCCAACACCCGGTTTGCTACCATGGTCCAGTCCCGTATTATTGTATATGTATATGTAAATTGGTTGCACCTCCTCACTTCGGTGACTGAGGTCAACACCCGATACTCTTGTCATTTCGATGATAGAGGATTTAGCTTCTTGTGGATGCCATCTTGATTGTTTCCCGATTTCCTTGATTACCTTACATGTTTTGTTATTGTATATGCGTTTTAATTAAATGATTCAATTACTTCTTGAAAGTCATGGTTTAAACAGGTTTATATGTTTTCCAAGGTAAAGGTTTTTACTATCAAATGTTTATATCTCTTCACCCACCTACCAAACCGTCGTGTCTAACCCTTTGCTTTGGTACTCAGGTCCCGTTGTCGGTTATCCCGAGGAGGAGCCAGAGGAGGCGGTCGGAGAACCGCAACAGCTAGTTGAGTGGCCTGCCGACGATGTTATGTAAACATCCGGTTGTCGAGATGCGAAACATTTTGGGGGGGTTGTTTGGATAGTTATTTTGGTGGATATTGTTTTGTCTATATTGGCCTTTGTTGGCCTCTATTTTTGGGAATTGTAATTAAATGATATATGTTCAACTTTAATGGTACTTTTGAGTTACGCTATAGAACATTGCTCATTCTGATACTTGTTATTTAAATGCAATCGGTCTTATTATCATGGAAATGAATTACATGCTTGATTTGCCACATGCTTCCACAATTTAACAAAGTATTCCTGATGTTGTTGAGATATCCTCACCGCGGACACCTGTGGGAAATCTCGTGCACGGGTGATGTGTGTTCTTTATTTACCCGTATACGCTTGGGCATCAAACATACCTTTTCTTATTTACTTCACAATTAGTCCCGATCCCGGATTGGTCCCCAAACCCGGTTCGGGGTCGCGACATTTTCCTAAGCCAGAAGACTCCAGAAACCGAGTAAGTGGTGGACTTTATGAGATTTGAAGTGATTTTCAGTAGTACAGCTCCAAGAAGATGTGAAAAAGTAAGAAATTTCTCACGTATTGATGAACTTGTGACAGAGATTTGTTCGAGGAAGTTTAACAAGTGTAGCTGTAGTGGTGAAGTTGACTCAGCAAAGTGCGTCAGTGCGTGGTTAAAAGCATATAATTCAGTTTTCGGCAGCAGTGGAGAGACTTGTATATTGAATTGTTTGTTATCTAGTCACTTGATAGAGCAAATTGTGTAGACTTTACCGACTTTTAGAACATTAGTTTGGGCAGAGTACATATGCCAGCTGGAGAATCATAACTCATGGACAAGGTCAGTTGAAAGATCCAGAGAAGAATAACACGTGCGCAAGACTTGAGGATGATGAATCTGAGACAGAGGCAGAAGATTGAGCAGACTCCAGATTATGAAGTTTCCAGTCAAGCACTCAAGGATTTGGATTATGTTGGTGGACCCTGGAGGACAAGTAGGAAGTGGTAGAATTGTTTCAAGGCTTGGGTTGAAGATTTTGACTTTCCATAGAAGGATACCAAGTTGACAAATATTATGTTGACATGGGACTCTTGTTTTAAGAATTTTATTAGACGTGGCAGCATAGTTTCAAGAATTTGAATAACATAGATAGAGGATGGAAGAGACTGGTACATGGTAGCACTTCAGCTTCACCAATTCTTCGAAGACAAGGAACCAGAATCCGAGTAGTACAGTGAGAGCAGATATATGGGATTCCAAAGTTTCTCTGGGATGAAGATTATTTCAAAGAAAGCATGTCTACGATCACATCTTCATGCAAATGTCAGAACCATCGTGTGCATCTCAGTATAACATTTGGCATAAAATTTCAGGGTGATAGAATGAGACAAAACTCGTTGTGTCTCAGACAGACAGTGATTAACAAAGTAAGTAAAAGAGATGATCCAGTGTAAGGACGTCAATTGACCACCGAAGGATGACTAGAGAAGTTATTGAACATTGGATTTGTTAGAAGAGCAGGTTGTTGGACAGATATGTGTGATAGTGTGAAGTTTTCAATCGAATCAGACATGTTGTTGCCGGCGCATCTCATCGTCAGGATTGATCAGTGATAGCTCAGTTGCCGAGGTTCAACTCAGGGTGTCAGTGTTTTCTTTAGTCTTTGGGTCTTCAGTGTTTTCTTTGATCTTTCGAGTTTTTGATTTTTGATTTGGTTTAGACCATTTGGAGGACCAAATGGGTTCTAAGGGGGGGAGGATGTAAGACCCCGACCCTCAATTTTCAGATTTAGCATTGTTTTAATCATGATTTAGCTTTTTAAACAAGATTAGAGTTGGTTTGACTTTGTTTTTGAGTTTGAATAGATTTTTCATAACTTTGGAGAGTTTTGAAAGACCGTTGACTTTGTTTTGACCCAACCCTTGTAAATTGTATTTTTGTGAGAATTTATTCTCGGTTTCTAAAAATTCCAATTTTTATTCCTTTTGACTCATTTTATTGTTATAAACAGCTTTCATGTTTTATCCATTTGGATTTGAGGCTCAGGAATCGCGTTTTAGGGGCAAAAATGTCAATTTTCACTAAATTTGTCCATACATTTCGAAAATTTCAGAAATTGGGGAAAATATACTTTTTGGAAAGTAGATATTTCAACGATCGTCGTCTTCGTTTGGGGCCCGCAAACACTTGTTTTAATCCCTTGAAGATTGGGGCCCATGGGATCCACTTACCCACTTTATAAAAGGGCTGAACCCTTCTTCTTCTTCCCCATTCTTGGCTGCAACGATTCCAGCTGTGGCGGAACCCTTTTCCAGCCACACATTTTCTCTCTCTCTCTCTCTCTCTCTCTCTCTCTCTCTCTCCTCCTATATGCTTACATCTTGTGTGCCAAATGGAGGAATGATCTCCCCACCTTCTTCCTTTTCTCTCAAGCTTTCCTAGGATGCATTTTTCAAAGGATTTGAGCTAGGATAAAGCCCTCTTTCAAGCTCTTCTTCTTGGTTCAAGGTTTTAAAGGTTAGCAATGGCATTTATTATTTGAGATTCTTGTTTTTCAAACCATTTAGAGTATTTTTCTCTTTTATGCAAAGAGTTTTCTTGGAGTTATGCAAAGATTGATTTTTGCTAGGGTTTTCTCTTTGGGTTTTTTTTGGGGCTTTTGTAGGATTGGAGCTAGAGATCTAGTAGAGACCACTCTTGAGTGATTTTCTCCTCACTTTGACCAAAGGCAAGTGATCTTTATAGGATCTCTCATGTATATTGCTTTATGGTTTCATTATGGTTTCAACATTTTCATTAAGACATGTGTTCTATGTTTAATTTCATAATGCAAGTCATGTTTATGCTCTTTCAAGTCATGGGTTTTAGCTTCTTCACTTGTCTTGTTATCAATGATTTTTCAAGCTCTTAGAATCGTGTTTAGTCTTGTAAGTTTTTATGATTTTGCACATGGAATGTCTTGATGTTTCTCAATGGAGTGAATGGTTTATTTATGGATTGAATGATGTTAAATGTTGTAAATCATCCCTTGGAAAGCATGTAGGCTTAGGGAGTGCAAGTGGTTCAAGTGTGGAAGTGAAGAATGGATAGAAGTTGTGAAAAATCTGAACTGAAACACACTGCCCGTGTTCTGTCAGTCAAGTGTCGGTCAGCTGTCGGCTAACCGAACTCCCAAGTTCGGTCGACCGACAGCCAACCTAGACCTGTTGGTTCAAATTCCAGAGAGCAACATCGCGTCAGAAAATTGGTCGGTTAGCTGTCGGCTGACCGAACTCCCAAGTTCGGTCGACCGACAGCCAACCGAGGACCTGTCGGTCCCTTTTCCCGAGAGCTACATTTTCTGGACTGAGACTTGTCGGTCAGCCATCGGTCGGCTGTCGGTTAACCGACATATCAACCTCTGTTAACAGACAGGTGACCGAGGACTGATCGAAATTCACCAAAAGTTATGTTTTTTGAAGGATTTTCGTGAGAATGAAAACTAGACTAGGTTTCAGACCTTTTTATTGACTTTGTGCACTTGGAATTCCAAAATGTACTATAACTTCTGGGGCACTAAACCTAGTCAAAACTCCGACATTTGAGTTTCAACTCCACAAGGGTCAATGAATGGTCTTAGCCTAAACTTGATAGATTTCGTGTTTGAACTTCTGTTTTGATGTTACGTACATCCTCGTGTACTCGCCTTGAATTTCAAGTATAAGTTTGTTTGAAGATTTGTTTCAAGAACCAAAACTCTTGTTTTGATGCTTCGTGCATCATCGTGCATTCGTTTGAATTTCAAGTATAAACTTGTATTTAAGACTTGTTTCAAGAATCAAAAGGGAATCATTTCTTAAGTTTGTTAAGCATTTATATTATGCTATTTTGCTAGCCTTGTCGTGACGTGTTTGATAAATGATTTCCCTCTTGTTTTGTCGTGTTCTCGAACGTGTATCGCCATGTTTTGTGCATTCATGATATAAGTGAATACCACTGAGCTTGGACTGCCCTTTTAGCTTGATCCACTACCTGGGGGTCGTTAAACATGTGGACTGTCTGCAGACTAGTGGTGTATTTTATTACACATCGTGCGTGTTCGTGTTCCGGTTCCGCGGCCGGCCTCCCCATGTACCTAGTGTGGCGTGGGATCGTGTCTTGCGTGTCGTGCATGCTTGCTCTTGTCATCTTGAATGATGGCGTGTGTCATGCTTGTCGTGCGTGCTTGCTCTTGTTATCATGTATGACGGAGAAAGAATGGGCTCGTGTGGATCTACTAATCATGATATTATATGTATTCATGTCTTGTTTCGTATATCGTTGTGAGAACCCGACCCCTAATTTCTTGGTTAGTGTGGTTTTAATCATGATTTGGTTTCTCGATGGGTTTAGTGATTGTTTGGTTGAGTTTTTGAGTTTGAATAGATTTTTCATAACTTTGGAGAATTTTAAAAGACGTTGACTTTGTTTTGACCCGACCCTTGTAAATTGTATTTTTGTGAGAATTTATATTTGGTTTCTAAAAATTCCAAATTTTATTCCTTTTGACCCATTTTGTTGTTACAAACAACTTTCATGTTTTGACCATCTTGAATAAATACTCAGAAATTGCGTTTTTCGAGAAAAAGGGCAAAAATGACAATTTTCACTAAATCTGTCCATAAATTTCGAAAATTCCAGAAATTGGGGAAAATACACTTTTTGGAAAGTAGTTATTTCAACGAACAACTTTGTCTTCTTCGTCGAACCGATTTGAGGTCCCGAAATGCATGTTTCTAGCCCGGCAAATGTTTTAAGTTGTGGGACCCATCTCCCCTTTGTTATAAAAGGAACCCTTCTTCTCTTCTCTCCTTCCTTGACCTAATCTCTAAGAGAGGAGATGCCCCATCAGCCATGGTTTTTCTCCATCCCTTTCTTGCTTCCTCCATCTCATAGCACCACCAAACAATGCCAAACCGAGATTAGACTCCACCATCTTCATCCTCATCTCAAGAGCTATCCATTGATGTTATTTTTGAAGAAAACCAAGCTTTTCAAGATTTCTTTTGAGCAACCTCTTGCTTTTTGAAGAACTTCCAAATTGGTGATTTATAGCTTGGAGAAGTGATTGGTGGTTGATTTGATTAGCATTGGACCCAAGGCAAGTGGATGAAATGATTTATTTTCATTGATCATGTTTTATACAAATGTGTAGCTCTCATTAATGATTTTCATTACTTATGCTTTACTTCATGACATGCTTTTATTGAGATTTGAAATACACTCTTTAGTGTATCTTTCTAGTACATTGCTTCCTTGGAAATGATATGTTGATTGTATTAAGTTTTGACTTGTTTCATGTGATGGATTTCTTTTGGGTTGAATGTGAATGGAATGGATGATTTGATGGAAGAATGGATGTAGTTGAATGGGGAATTTGAAGTGTTGAGAATGAAGTTTTGATTGCTTGAAATGGAGGATCTTTTAGCTCACTTTATTACAGGGATCTGACCCTTGAAAATGAGGAGTGTTTGGAGAAAGAAGGGACTGAAAACAGCTTCAGAATTATGTGTCCGCAGTAACGTCGGTCAGCTGTCGGTCAGCCCGTCGGTTAACCGACAGCCAACCGAGGTGGACCGAAACCCTCTCGGTTCCAATTCCAGAGAGCAGATTTCCATCAGAAATCTGTCGGTCAGCTGTCGGCTGACCGAACTCCCTAGTTCGGTCGACCGAGAGCCAACCGACAGATCTTTCGGTTCATTTTCCAGAGAGCAACAAACTTCCTAATGTGTGTAGAGCTGACAGTCAGCGTCGGTCAGCCGTCGGCTAGCCGACATCCCAGTTCGGCTGACCGACAGCCAACCGATGAGCTGACCGACAGCAATTGTATTGTTTTCTTCTTGAGGAACCATAGGGAACTATATTGGAGGAGAGTGAGGAACTGTACAGAAGAAGAAATTCCATCATCATGACTTTGTTGTTTAGGTCTTTTAGATTTGTTAATGTATATAAGGCCCCGGAATGTTTTCAATTCTTAAAGAGTACCAAATGTATGTCGAACCTAACATACGGGACCCTAGTTACATTGATTCAAATCTTGGACTTTCAACACTTGGCCCGGAGAATATGAGAAATCCATTCATGCTTTATTTTGACCGAATTTCACTTGTACACTTTGAATCTCGTGTTTTATGACTAGACTTGCCCGACAGTACTGAAATTCATGTTTTTAGCATTGTTGCTAGCTCGTACATGCCCGACCTATACAGATGTGCTTTTGTCCTTATGAGCATCTCGTCCCGTCATATGTATTTATTTGACCTGATTTCTTGTACATGATTCATAAGCCAAAACCTTGAGGTAAGATGGGGCCAGAGCTTTGTAGTGCGAGCCCATGAACCAAAAGGATTATTATTTTGAGAACAAAACCTTGAGGTAAGATGGGGCCAGAGCTTTGTAGTGCGAGCCCATGAGCCAAAAGGATTATTATTTTGAGAATAAAACCTTGAGGCAATATGGGGCCAGAGCTTTGTAGTGCGAGCCCATGAGCCAAAAAGAGAACATGCATACATGTACTTGTTTTAATTACTTGCATATAACCTATGAGTCGGCACCACTAAGCTTGGATACCTTGTTAGTCTGATCCACTGACTAGGTGATCCCCCTCTTGTCTTGCCAACTGCAGTTTGGGTCCTGATACCGCAGATTGCTACTGTGGTTCCTGATGCCCGGCTCGCTACCGTGGTCATGTCTAGTATATAGTATATATGTATATGTATTTCGTTGTTCCTCCTCACTTCGGTGACTGAGGTCAACGCCTTGATATGCTTGCTCTATCACTTCGGTGATAGAGGATTTAGCTTTGTGTGGTTGCCATCTTGATAGTTCCCGATCCTTGATACCCGTCCTACTTTATATTGATCACGTCTTTTCTTAATCAATGTGCACTATTTATACATGCTTTAAATGAGTTCCAGATTTGTAAAATGTTTACTGTTTATACATGCTTTAAATGAGTTCCAGATTTGTAAAATGTTTACTGTTTATACATGCTTTAAATGAGTTCCAGATTTGTGAAATGTTCATGTTTTATACATGCTTTAAAGGAATACATGTTTTGTCAAATATTTATGTTTCATATCCGTTTTATATGAATATAGGATTTTGCCAAGAGATTCCTGATTTCCTATGCATTGTAATTATGTACAATTTTGATCAGACAGCATGATTTATTACATGTTTTATCGTTCAGTATATTGTTGCATCTATTCACCCACCTGCCAGACCGTCGTGTCTGACCCACTACTTTGGTACTCAGGTTCAGATTTCTTCACCCGAGATGAGTGTACGTGTTGGCGGTGGAGCCATGAGCTTACAGGTTGTTTGTCGGCTATGTCATGTAGACATTGAGTTTGACATCGGTATTACGTCACATATGGGTAGTGATCATTAGCTTGTTTTGTATGGCTTCTATTAGCCTTTTCTTGGGATTTGTAATTAATACACATTGTTATGTGTAACTTGAACATATATGGGAATGTAATATCCTGTTACTGTCAGCTCTGTACTTTTATTGTGATAGTTTATTCCAGTCTGAGATGGATCAAAGATAAGATGATTATATGCTTGGGTTGAGTGCGGTGCGGAATCCAATGGCCACGGACTCCGAGTCGCAACACCATAAAAGCTTCCGCTAAATATTCAGAGTGTGTTGAAATTTGTAATCCTCACACACGCGGATCTTGGGAGAAACATAACTCTCAATTCACGGGCCCCGGGTTTGGGGTCGTGACAGACTGGTATCAGAGCGGGCAAGTTTCTAGGAAATAAAACACTCTAGGAACTTTAAGACGTGTGGTGAGGAAACCGTTAGATTTTTCGTCTTGTTTTGGCTAGATGCCATTCTGTTTTGGTTCGGATTTGTTTTCTTTCTAGTGGGGGAGACCCTTCTTGTCTCCTTCCTTTTGTTCTTGCTAGGGAATTTGGGGGACCAAATTCTTTTCTAGTGGGGGAGGATTTAATGTCTCCGCACCCACATTCAGTGCCTTTTTTCTTGTTTTCGCGCCAGAGAGTTAGAGTTTTATGGTTTTAGCATGTGGATCTCGGAGGACTTTGGTAGAATTCCCAGCTTTTCGAAGTCACAGATGGAGCTAGCGAAGGAATTTGTGAGCAGTTGTTAGTCAGCAAGGAATGTGAACAGCATATGGAGACCCAATTTCAGTTGATTGTGTACCGTCAGGGCGTGCGTCAGGCAAGTAAGTGTGGATTTTGGATAAATCTGGAATATTTTCCTAAACCAAATGACTACAGAAACTAGACAAATGGTGGATTTCAGGAAGTTTGAGATGATTTTCAGTTGATAGAGATTCAAGTGGATACCAAAAGCAAGAAATTTCTCGAATTTGATGAACTCTTAGCAGAGAAGTGCTAGAAGATTTTTTTTAATAATTCTAGAATGATGGTGAAGTTGACTCAGCAGGATGCATCAGTGTGTGGTTAAATGATAGGAAGAAAACTTTCAGCTGTGGTGTAAAGAGCTGTGTACAGAATGGATTGTTACCTGATTTTATGATAAAGGAGATCTTGCAAACTTTACGGACTTTTGGAATATCAATTTGAGCATAGTACAGATACAACGGGAGAATCATAGCCTACGGACAAGTCCGGTTAGAAGACCTGGAGAAGAATGACACTAGGTGCAGTGTTCTACGACAGAGATAGAGTTACGGTACATCGGAGTGAGTCAGAAACTTCATTCTCTTGGACTGACATTGGCAGTTGTTCAGGAACAGTGCAGATGTGTAGAGACCGGTTTTCAATTAGTAGAGCTCCAAGGAGATGTCCAGAATTAGAGATTCCTAGAATTTGATGAGGTTTGTCAGAGAATTATTTTAGGATTTTCAACAAGTGCAGTCATGTGGAGGAGTAGACCCAGCAGGATGTGTCATTGTGTGGTTAGAAGCTTTTGGAGTTGGATTTCAGTAACTAATGAAGGAGTTGACTACAAGAAGAATCTCTACTCGATCGCCCAACAACGAAGATCCTTGCAGATTTTATCGACACGAGGAGCATCGGATTTCAATGTACAGATATACGGAGCAGGAAATCAGTTATTTCGGATTTTATTAGGAAAGGTAGACTTGGCAGAGCAGTTGCAAGAGTGAGCACGAAGCTCCAAATACTAAAGCATAGTGAAGGGACAAACATGTTAGTGTCAGAGACCGAATATTGTATGGAGGATCAAGAGCAACGAGCAGAAAGAATTAAAGCTAGCAAGAGTTAACCTTGAAGATTGTGCAGTGGATGTGAAACCCTAGCTTCGATAGTTGCGATGACGTCGACAAAATGGTTCCAAGGATTTTCAGTATCAAGGTGTTTAGAAACAAGAGACTTGGTTGAACTTAGAAGGAGTTAGAGTTGGCGAATTCCTTGAGCAGTCAGATTGAGGACAGTGACGGATTCGAGCCAGTGGAAGAATGTTTGACGACCGTTGATAGTTGACCAAGGGGTTCTACCACGAGGGCGACCCAGTGAGTTCAGATGTTTTCGAGAGGACCGTTTTGGAGTTTTGATTTGTGATTTTGTTTTCGAAGTGCGGATTAATATCCCCACTTGTTTTGGATTTGTTTAGTTCATTTGGAGGACCAAATGTTCTAAGGGGGGGAGGATGTGAGAACCCGACCCCTAATTTCTTGGTTAGTGTGGTTTTAATCATGATTTGGTTTCTCGATGGGTTTAGTGATTGTTTGGTTGAGTTTTTGAGTTTGAATAGATTTTTCATAACTTTGGAGAATTTTAAAAGACGTTGACTTTGTTTTGACCCGACCCTTGTAAATTGTATTTTTGTGAGAATTTATATTTGGTTTCTAAAAATTCCAAATTTTATTCCTTTTGACCCATTTTGTTGTTACAAACAACTTTCATGTTTTGACCATCTTGAATAAATACTCAGAAATTGCGTTTTTCGAGAAAAAGGGCAAAAATGACAATTTTCACTAAATCTGTCCATAAATTTCGAAAATTCCAGAAATTGGGGAAAATACACTTTTTGGAAAGTAGTTATTTCAACGAACAACTTTGTCTTCTTCGTCGAACCGATTTGAGGTCCCGAAATGCATGTTTCTAGCCCGGCAAATGTTTTAAGTTGTGGGACCCATCTCCCCTTTGTTATAAAAGGAACCCTTCTTCTCTTCTCTCCTTCCTTGACCTAATCTCTAAGAGAGGAGATGCCCCATCAGCCATGGTTTTTCTCCATCCCTTTCTTGCTTCCTCCATCTCATAGCACCACCAAACAATGCCAAACCGAGATTAGACTCCACCATCTTCATCCTCATCTCAAGAGCTATCCATTGATGTTATTTTTGAAGAAAACCAAGCTTTTCAAGATTTCTTTTGAGCAACCTCTTGCTTTTTGAAGAACTTCCAAATTGGTGATTTATAGCTTGGAGAAGTGATTGGTGGTTGATTTGATTAGCATTGGACCCAAGGCAAGTGGATGAAATGATTTATTTTCATTGATCATGTTTTATACAAATGTGTAGCTCTCATTAATGATTTTCATTACTTATGCTTTACTTCATGACATGCTTTTATTGAGACTTGAAATACACTCTTTAGTGTATCTTTCTAGTACATTGCTTCCTTGGAAATGATATGTTGATTGTATTAAGTTTTGACTTGTTTCATGTGATGGATTTCTTTTGGGTTGAATGTGAATGGAATGGATGATTTGATGGAAGAATGGATGTAGTTGAATGGGGAATTTGAAGTGTTGAGAATGAAGTTTTGATTGCTTGAAATGGAGGATCTTTTAGCTCACTTTATTACAGGGATCTGACCCTTGAAAATGAGGAGTGTTTGGAGAAAGAAGGGACTGAAAACAGCTTCAGAATTATGTGTCCGCAGTAACGTCGGTCAGCTGTCGGTCAGCCCGTCGGTTAACCGACAGCCAACCGAGGTGGACCGAAACCCTCTCGGTTCCAATTCCAGAGAGCAGATTTCCATCAGAAATCTGTCGGTCAGCTGTCGGCTGACCGAACTCCCTAGTTCGGTCGACCGAGAGCCAACCGACAGATCTTTCGGTTCATTTTCCAGAGAGCAACAAACTTCCTAATGTGTGTAGAGCTGACAGTCAGCGTCGGTCAGCCGTCGGCTAGCCGACATCCCAGTTCGGCTGACCGACAGCCAACCGATGAGCTGACCGACAGCAATTGTATTGTTTTCTTCTTGAGGAACCATAGGGAACTATATTGGAGGAGAGTGAGGAACTGTACAGAAGAAGAAATTCCATCATCATGACTTTGTTGTTTAGGTCTTTTAGATTTGTTAATGTATATAAGGCCCCGGAATGTTTTCAATTCTTAAAGAGTACCAAATGTATGTCGAACCTAACATACGGGACCCTAGTTACATTGATTCAAATCTTGGACTTTCAACACTTGGCCCGGAGAATATGAGAAATCCATTCATGCTTTATTTTGACCGAATTTCACTTGTACACTTTGAATCTCGTGTTTTATGACTAGACTTGCCCGACAGTACTGAAATTCATGTTTTTAGCATTGTTGCTAGCTCGTACATGCCCGACCTATACAGATGTGCTTTTGTCCTTATGAGCATCTCGTCCCGTCATATGTATTTATTTGACCTGATTTCTTGTACATGATTCATAAGCCAAAACCTTGAGGTAAGATGGGGCCAGAGCTTTGTAGTGCGAGCCCATGAACCAAAAGGATTATTATTTTGAGAACAAAACCTTGAGGTAAGATGGGGCCAGAGCTTTGTAGTGCGAGCCCATGAGCCAAAAGGATTATTATTTTGAGAATAAAACCTTGAGGCAATATGGGGCCAGAGCTTTGTAGTGCGAGCCCATGAGCCAAAAAGAGAACATGCATACATGTACTTGTTTTAATTACTTGCATATAACCTATGAGTCGGCACCACTAAGCTTGGATACCTTGTTAGTCTGATCCACTGACTAGGTGATCCCCCTCTTGTCTTGCCAACTGCAGTTTGGGTCCTGATACCGCAGATTGCTACTGTGGTTCCTGATGCCCGGCTCGCTACCGTGGTCATGTCTAGTATATAGTATATATGTATATGTATTTCGTTGTTCCTCCTCACTTCGGTGACTGAGGTCAACGCCTTGATATGCTTGCTCTATCACTTCGGTGATAGAGGATTTAGCTTTGTGTGGTTGCCATCTTGATAGTTCCCGATCCTTGATACCCGTCCTACTTTATATTGATCACGTCTTTTCTTAATCAATGTGCACTATTTATACATGCTTTAAATGAGTTCCAGATTTGTAAAATGTTTACTGTTTATACATGCTTTAAATGAGTTCCAGATTTGTAAAATGTTTACTGTTTATACATGCTTTAAATGAGTTCCAGATTTGTGAAATGTTCATGTTTTATACATGCTTTAAAGGAATACATGTTTTGTCAAATATTTATGTTTCATATCCGTTTTATATGAATATAGGATTTTGCCAAGAGATTCCTGATTTCCTATGCATTGTAATTATGTACAATTTTGATCAGACAGCATGATTTATTACATGTTTTATCGTTCAGTATATTGTTGCATCTATTCACCCACCTGCCAGACCGTCGTGTCTGACCCACTACTTTGGTACTCAGGTTCAGATTTCTTCACCCGAGATGAGTGTACGTGTTGGCGGTGGAGCCATGAGCTTACAGGTTGTTTGTCGGCTATGTCATGTAGACATTGAGTTTGACATCGGTATTACGTCACATATGGGTAGTGATCATTAGCTTGTTTTGTATGGCTTCTATTAGCCTTTTCTTGGGATTTGTAATTAATACACATTGTTATGTGTAACTTGAACATATATGGGAATGTAATATCCTGTTACTGTCAGCTCTGTACTTTTATTGTGATAGTTTATTCCAGTCTGAGATGGATCAAAGATAAGATGATTATATGCTTGGGTTGAGTGCGGTGCGGAATCCAATGGCCACGGACTCCGAGTCGCAACACCATAAAAGCTTCCGCTAAATATTCAGAGTGTGTTGAAATTTGTAATCCTCACACACGCGGATCTTGGGAGAAACATAACTCTCAATTCACGGGCCCCGGGTTTGGGGTCGTGACAATCGTTCATGCACTCGTGATTTCTTGATAAGTATTTTGTTCATGCATTGTTTTAGACCTTGTAAATCTGTTTCAAGTTCAATAAATTGCTTTTAGTTATTGTTTCCTTTAAACTTTAATTTTGTTTATGCTCTTGCCTAAATTGATCACCTGCCAGACCGTCGTGTCTGATATTTTACTACTTTGGTGCTCTAGATAGCAGGTCCTTGCTTTGTGCTAGTTCGTGTGCAGAGGGCTGTTGAGCCACGAGTTTTGCAGGCTTGTTGTGTCAGCGATGTCATGTAGACGTCATGCTTGACTCCGGAGTTACGTTACACCCTTGGGTAGTATTTGTTCTAGCTTGCTATTTTGTACGGCTTTTGTTAGCCTTTTTCTTGGGAATTATAATTAATGTACTCGTTAACTTGTAACTTGAATATGTTTGGGTAATGACTGGCCTGTTACTGTCAGTTCTGTATATTTTGATATTATGATTAGTTCCAATCTGAGTCTGAATATTACTATGACAATCTTATGCTGACAGATTGAGTACGACACGGAACCCGATGGATACGGATTCCGGGTCGTAACGTCTTGTAGAGCTTCCGCGAAATATTTTGATGTGTTGGAAATTTTGCCATCCTCACACACGCGGATCTTGGGGAGAAATACAAAATTTTTAATTCGCGTCCCCGAGATCGGATCCCGGTTTTGCGGGCGTGACACTTTTCTTTTGGAATTGTAATTAATACGTCTTTGTAGTTTGTAACTTGAATATATTGGGAATTGAAATATCATGTTACTATCAACTCTGTTTGATTCTCATGTATGGTTTGGTCGGCCTTGTTATGATAGCTTTAAGCTAAACCGTAGAGTGCAACATGAAATTCGATTGCCACAGATTCTAGGTCGCGATGCCAAATAAGCTTCAACAAAAACATTCATGTCTGTAATGGAAATCTGTCATCCTCACACACGCGGATTCTGAAACAAAATATACTCATTACTTAATTCCCAAACTCAAGCCCCAAGATCAGATATCTGTAGAAATCTGGTTTGGGGTTGTGACACTAGGTCGACTAGGTTCTATCTTCGTTTGATTAGTTGTTGTCTCTTTCATCATTTATTTTTAGTTCTATGTTTCTCATTCTGTTTTAATCCGCTCTAATTTATTTTCACAGTATATTTGATTAGCAAGTTCATCAAAAGATCAAAAAAAGTAGTAGTGAAATATAGATAGAAATACAATTTAGGCCAGTAAATAAAAATAAAAATAAGAAATAATCTAAAAGAATAACTATATCAGGTGTTGATGATTGTGACATTTAATTCTTGAACCATATAAAAAAAAATATAAAAGTAGTAAAAATAAGGATCTCGAATGCATAGGAGCCGTGATTTTTGCGCCTATATCTCCTAGATTCGATCTCCAGTTGCTTAACTATATACTAGCATCATAGCTCGTGCACGATCTTGTTTTTCTACAGTTTCATTAAAAAATTCATATGAAAACCATGCATAGCATAAATTATAAATTAAACATTTATTCAATAAAGAAATAAAGGAATACTTTAGTTAATCACAACTGCGAACGAAGCATCCATACAATAAAATATAAAAAAAATACTTAAAATGTGTACATAAACAATAAATAATAAAATGATATCATCTAGGATTTATAATTTTATAAAGTTTTGTATTGAAAATTTATTGTACTACATGAGTAGAAGTAATTAATGATAGTGTACAGTTTAATTCAGCAGCATAGTCAATTTGGCTAGTCTTTATCACATGATACAAACTTTTTTCTTATGATATTTTAAATAAATAAAAAAATGAAACTTCTCCACTGCAAATGTTGAGTTTTACGAGTGACTATCAATTTTGTTCACATCAATATTCAGAATTAAAAAAAAAGTAATTAAATAATGTAAAATTTTATTGAGCCTTAATTTTGAAATCAAATTACACTCGCTTAATATATATTAATATGATTTGTGTGATTAAAAAAAATTAGAAGAGATGATAGGAGTCCACATTATTAGCGACTTTCATGCGTTTGAATTGGTTAGAGCATACAATGAATAATGTGACTAACATCACATGATACATTAATAATTATATTTATTAATCACGTAATTGTTCATATGGTCAATCCTAAACGAGGCCACTTCTATTTAAAGAAACATTTACTAGTGTAACAGATCCGCCCCCAATATTATGGGTCCTGATAAAAAAATAATTAAATTTAAATTTTAAATTTTTTAAAAAACACTTAAATGAGTTGTAAAGAAGTATTAACATGTGACTGCTATTGAAACCACAAAACATTAGTTGAATGTCTCACACGTGTGCCCATCTATGTCAAATAGTGTCACTATTTTGTAGGAGATTTTAGGGATTTTAGGAAATCAGTAGACCCACCTATTAAATCCAACTGGGGAAATTTAGGCCATAAAAAGAAAGTAAAGCCGTTTCATTAAGCTTATTAAAATAATAAAATAAAGGAGAAATAATTTTAATAATTGGTGTTGTAATATCAATTTTTTATGCTCTAAATATTCACAGTCACCCACACACATGTCGTTCTCAAGTCCTTCACCAAAAGTAACACTGTCGGGGTTCTTCATCAACTCGCCCAGAATCCATAAATATGGTCTTTTTCAAATATGAACAAAAAAACAAATACTAACGACTATGCAAAGTAAAATAAGAAAACACAGGAAAATGAATATGAAAAGTAAAGGTGGAAATTAGAGAAGAAGACAAATGAAACTTATCTTTTTTATTTGAGCTTTTTGTATATGCCACGCACTCGTGATAATTTCATCTCAGAATTACAAAAACTGAATGAGGATGTCGACAAACATGCCCCGCAAGTCCTCCAAATTGAAATGGACTACCGGGTCAAAAACTCTGAAACTTTCTCAAAGGGAGAAAAGAAAACTGAGGGATCATGCATTGAATGCCTCTCGGTGCAAAAAGCAGCCAGTGTAACCATTGCCTTCGACAAGGATGACCTTCTCCTAGGCGAAATAAAGCACAACCGACCCCTGTACTTCACAGGGTACATCAAAGAAATGCCGATACATAGAGTTCAGATCGACCCAGGTTCTGCACTCAACCTCATCTCCACTTCGGCTCTCGAAGAGTTGGGCATCCCACCCAGCAAGCTAAGCCACACATCTGTATCTATCTTTGGATACGAGGGGAGTACTCAAAGGCCTATCAGTAAAATCAGGTTCAAATTGCAGATCGGTGATCTTATCTCTGAAGTCACTGTGTATGCAATAAAAACCCCTTCATGCTACAACATTCTTCTCGGACGCCCCTGGATACACGAGAATGGTGTTGTCCCTTCAACTCTACATCAATGCATCAAGTTCGTCGGCGACGACGGCATGGTACATCGAGTGTTTGCGGACAGAAGACCCTTCAAAGGTAAAGAAGTCCACTTCGCAGACTCCCAAATGTATGAAGGCGAAAAAGAAGAAAAAGAGGAAATAGCACCCTTTGCTGAAAATCTCCAGAAAGATAAAGGCAAGGCTCCTCAAAAATCACCGGAAGAAAACAAACACTCCGGTAAATCCGAAGAGAGCAGTCAACCTCCCTTCGTCATCTCCCTCAAATCTTCAAAACCTTTGGTCATCACAACCAGAGTGAAGAAGGCAAAGCAAAAGCCTGGGGGCAAATTTGTTGTCTCTTTCGTGTCTATCAAGCAAGACACGGATTCGGACTCAGAGCCAGAAGACGACACCTCGTCAAGCCAAGCTGACACTCAACAAGTTCAGTCTGCTCTCACTCCGATGAAGACACCTGCTGATGTAGAAGATCCTACGTATGCTTCCTTTGTTGTTCCGGCAACATCACCAAAGAAAAGGCCGATCTTCTTCCATAGATCGGACACTTCTTCATCAAACTCCATGCTGGAACCTTTCCAAAATAAAGGTATGCCTCAGCTATCTCTATATAGTCCTGTGGCACAAGCAATTATGAAGAAAATGGGCTATGACGCTCAAAACCCAGTCGGTTTGGGAGAAAGACGTGGTATTCTCACGCCATTGGGGCCCGCCTTGACCAAAAGCCAGCTGGAAGATTGGAGACTCTACGGTCATGTAGAAAAGTCTTCATTTGGGTTAGGGTATGATCCCGATACTCCTCTGAGACAGTTGACACAAAAGCTTAAAAGTCGTTTTACCGACCAAGCCTCAACATCTCAAGTCCATGAAGACATCGATCTCCCTGGATATTTCTTTAAAGAGTTACCTGACAAAGATCCAGGAAGCTCATCCAATTGGTATGATTTCTCTGATGATAAAGAGGAATCGTCCGATAATACAGACTTGTGCTATTCTCACCCAGAAGAGCCCTCGTCTCCAAAAGAAGTACCTTACTTTGACCCAGTTTCAACAGGCGATTGGGACCATCTCATAGCAAGCCTTGAGAAGATCACCAATCAAGAAGACCCGTGGAAAGGAACAAACCCTCGGTCTACAAATGCCCTTGGAATCCCAGAAGGTTTTGTTGAGCTGGAAGCCTCTGAAAATATTGTGGAGGAACCACCTTCGAACCTTCTAGCAGAAGATCCTGTTGAAAAGATAGACTTGGGAACACCAGATAACCCACGTCCTGTAGTCATAAGCAAGAATATAAAGGATGATGAGTTACCCGAGTATATCGCTTTTCTTCGTGAGTTCGTTGATTGCTTTGCATGGTCCTACGCTGAAATGCCTGGTTTAGACCCCAAAGTAGCAGTCCACAAACTCAATCTTCAAGAAGAAATCAAGCCTGTCAAACAAGGCCAAAGAAGATTCCATCCAGATGTGATGGATAAAATTGAACAAGAAGTTCAAAAGCTCAAAAGCGTCGGCTTCATCCGTGAGGAACAACATCCAGAATGGTTGGCCAACATTGTCCCCGTGACAAAGAAAAATGGGCAGATCAGAGTCTGTATTGACTATAGAGACTTGAATGGCGCTTGCCCTAAAGATGAATTCCCGCTCCCCATACTAGAGGTAATGATTGACAATACCTGTGGATTCGAGCGAATGACATTCATGGATGGCTTCTCTGGCTACAATCAGATAAAGATGCATCCTGGAGATGAAAAGCACACTTCATTTCGGACTCCATTTGGCGTGTATTGCTACACTGTCATGCCATTTGGTCTGAAAAATGCTGGTGCCACATATCAGAGGGCTATGATGAAAATATTCCAAGATATGCAGCACAAGACGGTCGAATGTTACGTTGATGACCTCGCCGTCAAAAGCAGAAGAAAAGAAGACCATCACAAAGATCTTCGGGAAGTCTTCCTCCGACTCCGCAAACACAAATGCTTCTTCGGCGTCTCGTCGGGTAAGTTTCTCGGATTCCTTGTTCGGAAAGCTGGAATAGAACTTGACCCCATAAAAGTCAAGGCTATTCTAGAAATGCCCTCTCCAAGAGCCTTGAGAGAATTAAAAGGGCTCCAAGGGAGATTGGCCTACATTAGACGGTTCATCTCCAATCTTTCAGGGAAATGCCGTCCATTCTCTCGATTGATGAAAAAGGGTGTAGACTTTGTCTGGGATGCCGACTGTGAAGCCGCATTTCAAGATATCAAGTCATACCTGACCAAACCTCCAGTGTTAGCTGCCCCTGCCACTGGAAAACCATTCATCTTGTACACAAGAGCTCTTGATCATTCTGTAGGCGCTCTGCTTGCACAAGAGAATGGTGAGGGAAAGGAAGCTGCTCTATATTACCTCAGCCGCATGCTAGTAGGTGCAGAGCATCGTTACTCTCCAGTCGAAAAAGAATGCCTTACAGTGATGTTCGCCGTACAAAAGCTACGTCACTACTTGCTTTCCAACACAGTCTACCTCGTCTCAAGGATCAACCTCTTGAAGGTCCTTGTCACGAAGGCAGGTTCTCTCAATGCCCGACTGGCAAAATGGTCCATCCTCTTGTCACAATTTGATATTAGGTATGTGCCACAAAAAGCAATCAAAGGCCAAGCTCTAGCAGACTTTCTCGCAGAGCATCCATTGCTTAAAGATTCTCCACTCAGAGATGATCTCCCAGACGAACCTGTCTACAACGTGGAGACTTCCTCACTAAATGCCTCCTGGGACATGTACTTTGACAGTGCAACCAGGACAAATGAAAAAAGAAAGCTGATCTCGGGAGTTGGCATCCTCTTTGTTAGCCCCGACAAATACATGATTCCACACGCTTTCTCGCTACTGGAACCATGCACAAACAATGCAGCTGAATACCAAGCTCTGATCCTAGGATTGGAACTCGCCATCGAATCCGGTATCACTATGCTGGAAGTTTTTGGAGACTCTCAACTGATCGTCAACCAGATGAATCAGATATATGAAGTCAGGAAGCCCGATCTGCTGCCTTATTACAACAAGGCACAATCGCTTCTGCAAAAGTTTGACATCTGTTACATCACCCACATTCGTAGAGGTGAAAACATCCGTGCAGATGCCCTGGCCGGACTTGCCGCATCAATGGCGATCCAGGAAGGGGAAAACATGCAAATCACAGTGTGCGAGAGAAGGATCCTCCCTCCTCTTAACACACACCAAGCAGTTACTGAATGCCACCGAGTGGTTGGAAGTCGGATCTCTATCCTTCAACCTTCAATCGGCGACTGGAGGGATCCGTTCATTGATTACACTATGTTCGGAATCCTACCTAAAGATCCAAAAGAACGGGTAAGCATCCAAAGGCGAGCCCCAAACTTTCATTTGGATATTCCTTCAAAAATCCTCTACAGGAAATCCTTCAACGGAGTACTTCTACGCTGCTTGTCACAACAAGAGGCCGAAGAAACACTTAAAGAAGTTGATGCTGGTCTTTGTGGAGCCCATCAGGCAGGTCCTAAGCTCTATGATCAGATAAAAAGGTTAGGTTACTATTGGCCTACCATGGTAGCTGATGCAATGCAATTTGCCAAACGCTGCCAGCTATGCCAAGTTCACGGAGATTACATTCACATGCCTCCGGAATGGCTACACCCTACAGCAATCTCGTGGCCTTTCGAAGCCTGGGGTATGGACATCATAGGTCCTATTTCTCCCCCTTTAAGCAAAGGTCATCGCTTCATCTTCGCCGCAACGGATTATTTTTCCAAGTGGTCAGAAGCATTTGCGTTCAACGAAATGAAGACCTCATCAGTCCTTCAATTCCTACGCACGAACATCATTTGTCGTTTCGGCATACCTAAAAGATTTGTCCATGATAACGGACCACAATTCCGGGATCATCGATTCTATAGGTTCTGCGACAAATACAAAATTCAAAGCTGTCCTTCGACTCCATACAATCCGGCAACAAACGGATTAGCAGAAGCCTTCAACAAGACACTCTGCAAAATCCTCAAGAAAATGGTCTCTAGTCACAAAAGAGACTGGAGCGACAAGATGTCTGAAGCCTTGTGGGCCTATCGAACCACCGTTCGAGGACCAACCCATAGCACACCATTCTCCTTGGTCTATGGATGCGAAGCTGTCATGCCCCTAGAGGTACAAATTCCTTCTCTGAGGGTATCTCTACAAAATGACATGACTCAAGAAAGCAATGTCAAATTGCGACTCCATGAGCTGGACAATCTCGACGAGAGACGGCTCGAAGCTCGACAAAGCATTGAACTTTACCAAGCACGCATGGCAGGATCTTTTGACAAAAAGGTCAGGCAACGCGCCTACAAAAAGGGTGACTTGGTTCTTGCGGTAAAAAGACCAATGGTCTTCGCTCACAAGTCCAAAGGCAAGTTTGAGCCAAAATTGGAGGGACCCTACGTCATTGACAAGGTCTTCTCCAATGGCGCATATGCCCTCCTAAACATGGAAGGCGACAGGTGTATGCTGCCCATCAATGGCAAGTTCTTGAAGCGGTACTACCCTTGAAGACTTACCCAACTGGGTAAGAGCAATGCCTGTATGGCCAAAACCTGTTCTCAGGTACTCGCTCGTCAAACCCACTCTCTTTAGAATTTTCATATCAAATGTCAAATTTCTATAGATTCAAAAACAATGCTTACTTTTACCGTTTCATTGTTCAAAAACAAAAAAAAAATCCAAGTTTAGGAGCCTCTCCCTGACTTGACCAAAACTTTCGATCCTTGAACCAAAATTCATGGTTTGAAACAAAAATCCGGATTCAGGGATTTCCACCCTAGTCCACCTTACCTTTTACCGCCAAATGGTTTTAGGTCAAAATTTACGACCCTCGTGTCTTTAAACAAAAAAAAAATGGTTTTTCAAAAACCGCGGGGAAGTGACACTTAGTCGATACTCGCAAAACTCAAAAAATCGGAAGGATGCGAACCCCATTCGATACTTCCAAAACCTCCAAAAATCGTGGAGACACAACATTTCAGTTGATATCCACAACCCAAATTTCAAAGGTTCGAGAAAACCTAAAATCGTGGAAACGCAATATTTCAGTTGATATCTACAACCCAAACCCCAAAGGTTCGAGAACACCACAAATTTCAAAAAAATCGTGGGGAAACGACATCAAAGTCAGTACCCGCAAAATTTTTTTTTTTGAAAAAAGCAAGGATGCGACATTCCATCGATACTTGCACCCAAAATCGCAGGGAAGCGACATTTCGTCGATACTTGCAAAATCCAAAAACCGTGGAGACGCAACATATCAGTTGATATCCACAACCCAAATTTCAAAAAAGGTTCGAAAAAAAAAAAACTAAAACCGTGGAGACGCAACATATCAGTTGATATCCACAACCCAAAGGTTCGAGAAAACCGCAAATTTCAAAAATCAAGGGGAAAACGACATCAAGTCAGTACCCGCAAAATAAAATTTTTGAAAAGCAAGGATGCGACATTCCATCGATACTTGCACCCAAATCCGCGAGGAGGCGAAATTCCATCGATACTCGTAACCGAATGAGCAAGGATGCGACATTCCATTGATACTTGCAAGACCATTCAGCAGGGAGGCGACTCTTAGTCGATACTTGCATTTTTGAAAACCAAAAACCTGGCTCTTTTGCCAAAACCGGCTATCAATGCCACCAAATCGGCTATAAATGCCACACAAAAAAAAACCTGACTCTCATGTCAAAACCGGCTATAAATGCCACAAACCGGCTATCAATGCCACAAAAAATTGGCTTTCACGCCGACAAACCAAAACTTGGCTTTCAAAAAACCCGGCTATCAATGCCACCAAACCGGCTATAAATGCTACAAAGCTATCAATGCCACCAAACTGGCTGTAAATGCCACAAAAATCCGGCTTTCATGCCAAATTCGTTTCCCCTACCAAAACAATCATTTGACAAAAGATTTTCACAAAACGACAAAGCTTTTGATCAAATCCCATTTAGCAATTACTTTCATCAAAAAAAGATTTAAGTGAGCGTAGGGAAAACAAAAAAAAAAGGTAACTTTTGTAGAATGAGTACTTGCAAAGAGTACCAAAAATACATGTGGTACAAAAAAAAAAAAAGTGTTCACAAGCACTACACAAAAAAAGAGTACCAAAAAATATACATGTGGTACCAAAAAAAAAAAAGAAGAATGGTTTCTGCTACAAAAAATCAGGAGCTCAGCCAAAAATGGTCTCCAGCCAAAGCTTCAGCTCCTCAAGCAAACTTTTGGCCTCAGCCGTCAGAGTTTCCAAGGCACACTTCTTCAGGAACTTGCCATGAGATGCTGGCGAATGCCGTAACCCTTCTTTTACACAGGGAAGCTTTTCCCCAGCAGTTTGCCATTGTTCATTTTCTAGAGTCCTCCTCTCGAGAACTTGACCGGCATCTGCAACCCTGCGAATCAGAGCACTCTCCCTGTCACGAGCCTCTGTTATAGCAGCCCACTTGGCAGCGACTTGCGCCTTCAAATGCTCAAGACGTTTCCTGGCCTCCTCAACTTCCCTATCAAGGACGTTAAGGTCATGCCTCAATCCGATGATGGCTAGCTCTTCCAAGTTCTTCTCCCGAACTAGCTGCTTCTTGCTTTGTGTAGCCTCATTCAGGTCAGACTTATCCTTATCAGCAGGGTTCAAGAACATCTCCTTGAAGAATTGGTCGTCAGGGAAATCCATGGTCTCAAACCACTTGTCACCCAGTGCAATGATCCTATCAACGATCGCCCTGGCACCTGTGACATCCAGACCAACCTCTTCGGTATCAGTGAGAATCTCCTGTACATGTGGGATCATGCCAAATCCGGCATCCAGGTGTCCAGAAAAGAGAGTCTCGATCCAAGAACTCAAAACCCGCGCCAGCACCTTCTTCGTAAATTGAAGAGACGAGCTGGATGAAGATTCACCCTTCTCCGTTGATCGGCTGCTCATGTCATGTCCCATTGGAAGAGTAACAAAAGAACTCTTTCCACTTGGAGCCACTGGAGAAGGAATCTCAGCACGAGGTATCTCCTCTATCGCGTCAGAACTAGTTGTAGGAGTCTCTACCTCCGGATCGACCTCTGGCATCCCTTGCTCTGGTTCTGAAGAAAGCGATGGACTCTCTTCTGTCACTTCAAAACCTATAAATGAAACACAAAAAGGTATGAATATGATCCTGTTAAAAAAAAATCATCAGGGTCATCACTACAAAGTACCTTCTTCGACGACTGGCGGAACACTCTCTTCCTCCATGAACTCATCGGAAGCATCATCAACATTTGAGTCCATTGATGGTTCAAAGTCATCAGAATCCTGTGGCAAGTCAGCTGACAAGAAAAATGTTAGCAAATCAAGTCGTAGGCAAAAAAAAAAAAAAAAAAAAAGAGAAAGCGAAAGAAGTTATACCAATTGGAGATTCTGGAATCATTCCAGAGTCCCTCGGTTCTTCTTCAGATGCCATAACCGGCTCCATCACCGCCTCATCGGTCGGAACCTCAGGCATCGCCAAGTCTTCATCCTCTGCTAAAAAAAAAAAAAAAGCAGCAGCAGGGTGAGAAAACAAATCAGAACATGGAAAGTCCCATGAAAGAAGCAGAAAAAGAAACAGGAAGAATCATACCTTCACCGATGGTCTCTTCTTCCCGAATCCTCTTCTCCGGAGGTTCGTCAACTTCCCCTGGCACCTCCTCATTGACAGTGAGAGGGGCTTCCACATCAGGAGAGTCTTCGTCCCGCCCCGTGTGACGCTGACTCCTCTTCCTCTTACTTCTGTGGGCTCACTTCCTAGAAGATCCTGCCCCACTGTCAGAGTCAGGTCTCCCACTTGGCTCCTCACTGGATGGTCTGCTCTTGCCAGTAGACTCCACGGAAGCTCGCCTCTGTGCCGCTTGCATCCAAGCGTCGAGCTCAGCTTCCTCCTGTTCTAGCTGCTCCAAAGCCTCATCAGGTACTTCCCGAACAGCTTCAGAACCAATGACGCCCTGGTCACCGAGAAAGCCTATCTTGTGCTTCTCTCCAGAAAGGAAGGCCCAAACTTCCTCTCGCCGGACGCCATCCGACTTTCCAGTACCTTTCCCCGAAGACAGCTTTACATCAAGCTCCTTCTTGGAAAGCCCCCGATATGCCAAAAAGCTCTCCGCGAACCACTTCGTGAAGCCGGCAGTTCGGAAAGTCGACAGCTCAGGATAAGAAATCGTGGCAGTAATGTCTTCAGCACTATAAAAAGCCCATGCATTTCTGCCATCCTGCAAACCTCCAAAACGCTTCACCATACTCAAAGGCGCTCCAACAACACCTTGAGAGAAGCCCAACTGAAGTGCAAAGCGAGAAGGTACATGCGGCTGGATGTCAACGAAAAGATGTCTACGGTACACCATCGTGCCGACTCGTATGCTGAAAAGCCACTCCTTCTCTGCATTGGTCAAAGAGTAATGCCTTCCCGACCCTGCTCTGGTAGAGTCTCGGGAGGCACCAAAATCAAAAGCCTTCTTCCGCAACTCCGGAGAAAGCTTAACTGAAGACTGCCCCATCTTGACGTCCCTAAATCGTCGGATCCTCATGCCGGCAAACAAAAGTGATTCGGATACGGCTTTTCCCTTAGCCAATCGAATCATCAGAGGATTATCATCCTGTGCAGCACCCAGTTGGTGGAAGCCAGGACAGTGGTATACAAACCACGAATAAAAGATATGGGCTGAAAATACCCTATTCATAGGGAGCCCAAGCCGAACCAAAAAAGCAGCAGCCTGCAGTTCGGTACACAAGTAGGAGTAAAGAGCAGGCACCAAAGCAAGCCGCTCTCCAAACGCCATCTGACAAGCCGAAAAAATACAATGCGGCCTGATGTGTGTTCCATCTCCTCCAGCAAAAATAGCCTCACCTAGCCAATAAGTGAGGTAAACTGCAATTTCTCTCCGCAGTGCAATGTCAGAACAAATTACATCTGTACCTGCAAAGAAGTCTTTCAACTCTTCTTGCATGGCGGAAGCCTTCTTCCGGTCCTCCAGGGTCATGCTATCAGAAGACTCTTTGCTGTCAAAGAAGTTGAAGAATGAAGAGCCATAACTCTTCCAACTGCTGGATCTTACTTTCGAGCCCTCCTTCTCCTTCAAAAAATCATAGAAGGCGACGAGCTGAAAGTATAGGAGCCTGAACTCCTCTGACTGCTCCTCAAGGACGCTGTCAATCGGCATGAACTCCTCGTAGAGTTTGCCAAGGATGGGCAATCCAGTAATGGCGCTCAACTCCTTCAAGGAAAAACCAATCTCACCATTCGTTACAACGAAGGTATTGGTTTGTGGGAGAAATGATTCCAACATGGCCATGAAGGCCTCGTCGGAAAAAGCCACGGTATCTCTGAAGGCACGGACTGCATCAAATATCCCGGCTTCCTTCAAAGTGGTGCCACCAATCAGCAGGACGCGATCAGTCCACGACTTCCAATCGGAGTCAACACTAAAACGGCCACGAAGTCGAAAAGGCTTCACCCAATTGCTGCCGTCACCGTTAAAAACGCCAAGGCCCACCGGTCCCAAATTGACCGACGGATAATCAGAGCCTTGATAGCCGCTGGCTGGCATCAACATGTCCATTTGGGCAGGCGACTTCTCCGCATATCCGGAGGGACCGCCAACAAAAACCCCGGTCTTGATCACGTTGGTCCTTTTCACCCAGCTTGGAGGATATTCCCTCTTAGAGCACGTGGGAAAAAGGCTCATGATCGAGATAGTACGATCAAACGTTGACCGGGTAACCACAGTTCTCTTCTCACCATCAGCTGTGTAAGAAAACTGAAAACACCTCCTCTGGTATGTCACGTCGTCAGGGACTGCATCTCCAAAGAAGAAGGTAGGCTTGGGCAAAACCCTCAGATCGTCCATAACCCAAGGACGGTTGCTTACCATGATCTTATAATATTCCTCACTCTTGAGAGCGATCAGTTGTTGCCTCATCTCATCTCTGTTGAGAGAGTCGCACTCTTCCAAGTTTCTCTCAACATACTGGACCTTCTCCCAGGCCTGCTGAACGGCCACATTAGAAGATCTGGCGGATCGACGAGGTAGGCTTGTAGCAGGCTCTTTACCCTTGTTCGTTCTGGAGGAACCACCTGCAAAGGTTGGAAAAGAAAAAAAAAGATCATCATCAAAATGACAGGATTTCGCTAAAAGAAAATCTGGCGAAATTTTGGCATGGTTCCGGGGCAATTCCGAAGAAAAGGGAAATACCCCGAAAGAAATAGAAAGTTTGAAGATGGGCTCAACATCGCTGCGAGCTTCGAAACTCCAAACTTTCGAAACCTCAAAATCTCCGCAAAATCAAGAAGGGCTCAACATCGCTGCGAGCTCCAAATTCCCAAATTTGCAAAGAGTTTCAGGTATGCTATCATGCTCTCAAATTCAATCTACAAAAAGTACATGCATGAACATCTAGATTTGCATAAAAACGCATTATCATGATGAGCAAAAAAAAAAAAAAAAATATAAACTTTCTCAAAAAAAAAAAAAAAAGGGAAAAGAAAAAAAAAAGAGAAGAAAGAAAACGTGCTAAAAGAAAAAGAGAAAGAAAGAAGCACGAAAAAAAAAAGAAAAAAAAAAAGAAGAAATCACGTGAAAAAAAAAGAAGAATAGAAAGAAAAGAAAAAAAAAAGAGAGAGAAGCTTTCTTTTTTTACCATCCTATTCTCTACATGGAGTTTTCTTGAAAGAAAAAGAGAGAAAACTTACTTGAAGCCATTGATGGAGAAGAAGAAGGAAAAAGCTTGAAGATCCTTGAAGAAGAAGAACCCTTGGTCTTGGAGCTTTCTTGAGATTGTTGCAAAAGAAAGCAATAAGGGCAAGAGATCTAGCCTCCTCCTTGCTTTTATAGAAGAGAGCAAATCAAAGAAGGAAACAAAAAAAAAAAAAGAAAGGTAAGTGCTACTAATTAGTAACCTTACCAAAAGAGAAGGAATTAGAAAGATTCTTTCCCAAAAAGAAAGATGTCTTTGAGAGATTTTCTCCCAAAATCAATCAATGAGAGATTCTCTCCAACAAAATAGGAGATTGGAGATTCTTTCCCAAAAAGAAAGATACCTTGAGATATTCTCTCCCAAATTAAGGGAATATGAGAGATTCTCTCCCATAAAGATATTTTTAGATATTCTCTATCCAAATGAGATATCTTTAGATATTCTTTACAAAAATGGCCCCACATGAGATCTAAGCCATTTTAAAAAGCTTAAGGTCCCATGGGTTAGCCCATATGAGCCAGGTTTGACCACCTAGGCACTAAAAAAAAAAAATGGGCTTTTAGTCAGGAAAAAAATCCCTCTTACTAAGAGCATACAAAAATGGTTCCATGCCTCTTTTGAGTTGATTGAACCATACAAAAAAATTCCAAGCCCCATGAGCTTCCAAAGAATCAAACCATCCAGCCTCATATACCAAATTGAGCCAAAATCTTGAAATTGACATTCCACAAAAATCCAAACCACTCCAATGGACCCACACAGTCCAAAAGAGTGACCAAAAACCAAATCCTGGTCCCCTAACTTGCCACATACAGCTTGTTAGGTCACAAGACCAAAGCCAAAAAACCAAATCCTGATCCTCTAACTTGCCACATACAGCCTGTTAGGTCTACAAGATCAAAACCAAACCGATCCCCTAACCTGCCATATATAGCTGGTTAGGTCACAAGATCAAAAAACAGAAACCCAAATCCACATCCCTGATGTCGTCTTCAAAACTTTGCCTCGAGATGGTACTTGATTCCTTTCATTACCATAAAATTCCCCTGGAAGCTCAAAGGCTACTCTACCAAAGGAAAGATTGCTCAAAGACTCTTGGTCAAGACACAAGCTCTCATTCAAAAAAAAAAAAAAATCTCTTCGAGGCACATCGACTACAAAAGTCAAGCAACTCGTCGCTGTACCTCGAGGGGGCATTTGTTGACACCAAAAATGTCACTTTGCCTCTTCAACATCAAGAAAGCTGCATGAAGTCGCAACCTGCCATAAATAGGCAATGCAACTTCTCCAAAAAATCAAATCTTGTCAGAATCAAACAAAAACTGCAAGATCCTTCAAGACAGCCAAGGGAGGAGTACACAAGGAGTTTCGGGCCATTTCAGAATCATTTGGCCAAACTTCGCTTCTCCGGCAGCTAAATTGGCGCTCCCGGCGGCGACATCATCGAAGACGTCAAAACTTCGATCAGAGCCTACGGATGACTCCAGCATGTCTCAAAAGGGCTCCATGCCAAATTTCAAGTCAAACCGACAACGTTTGACCCTCCATCAATGCTCGAGCAGCAAAATCAAGCCTCCCGGCGGCGGGAACCACCGAAGCCTTCGCTCATCAAACCAAATGCATGAGTGGCTTCAACATGCTTCCAAAAGGCTGCACGTCGAATTTCAGGTCATTCCGACAACGTTTGACCAGGTTTCGACGCTCCGAAAGAAAATCAAGCCTACCGAGGGCGGAGCTCCCCGGGACCAGGGTTTCCAAGACAGAGCCTGTGGATCATCTCAAAATGACTCCAATAGGTTCCCTGTCAAATTTCAGGTCAATCGGACATCGTTTGACAGCACATCAAACGCGCGGCATCTCCCTCGCGGTAAAATCAAGTCTACTGGCGACGTGACCCCAAACGGCTTCAAAACTCAAACAAAAGCCTATGGTTGGTCTTATTTATTGCTCAGGAGGCTCCACCTCAAATTTCAGGTCATTCCGACATCTTTTGACCAAGTTTCAGCTTCTGGCGGAAAATCAGCAGCTCTACGCGACAAAGTCTTCGGCTTTCCCGGAAAATTGGAAACTTTGCACTCTAAAAATGCTAGGATTCTCATCAGGTTTTCTGCAGGGAAATCAAACCAATAAATGAGAAGAAATTTCAGGAAAAATATAGAAGAAAACGGCGACGAAAAAGACGCCAAACGGACCAAAAAGGGGAGAAAAACCCCCAGGGTCGCAGCCCGCGACCCTGGCCTAGGGTCGCCGGATTTTTCGCCGGTGACCCGTTTTTCCGTCTCTTTTCGCGTTTCGCGCACTTTGGCCCCTGTGGTTTCCTGAAAATGTGATTTTTAGTGCTTGAAATTGACTCATATCCGACGACATCTCAGATCCGCCGTCGAAAGCATAAAATCATGATTGATCGCTCCAAGATCGCCGACCGGTTGACCTAAAAAGTGATCTTTCTGTCCGACCGATCGAGAAATCGACAAGACAGATGTCACCGGCCCACTGCTGGCTATCAATGTCTGAAATTACACGGTCATCCGATGTCGATCAGCATGTAGATCCATCGGTGATCATCTCCAAAAGAATCCCAAAAGACGCGGTGTGGCCCGCGACTCTTCAACTGCTCGGCGACCATTTAATGCAGTTAATTGACTAGCTTTATTGCAGTCATTAATTCATTTCTTTGGACGGCCCAATCAGAAGCAAGCATCCAGGAGTTACAAATCAATTAAGTCATGGCATTCAAGCCATGAAACTCCTCCCATTATGGTAATTAAGGTGATTAAAAGCCCTTAATCTCCATCGGCCAATCAGATTCAAGGAAAAAGGAGTTACAAAATCAAGAAATAAATCTTGTAACTCCTCCCATTAAAGCCATTAAAGCCCATAAAAGCTCTCCTAAATGGCTACCAAAAGCCTATAAATAGGAGAGCATTCCATTGAAATCCATCTCGGAAAGAATCCAGAGCTCGTATCCAGAAGAGAATCAAATCCAGACGGATCAAACACAGAAAATCCAGAGAAAGAAAAAGAGAGAAAAACTCTGCTGAAGTTCTGCACCGGCCACCACTACAAGGTGACAAACGTCCCTTGGGGGGTACCTCCTCCCCAAGGTCCTTCGCCTTCTCCTCCTGCTTCCAAATGGCTTAGACGTGGCTTTTCAGCCCGTCTACTTAGCTTTTTATTGGACATAGGACCTTCTCTTGGTCTTTGTCCTCTAAAAATCTGAGGTTATAGCCAAGCCAAGCGAATCAAGAGCATCCACTGTTCTCATCTGCATGGATGATGGCGAAGCCCACACATAGCTTGCGACCGTCAATCTGAACGAGTCCCCCACAATCTCCTGAGAAGTTAGATCCTCCTTTTCTTGCTTTTCATTGTAGTTTGTATTTTCCTAAAGAGACAAAAAAATCACAACTCTTGTCTTTCATTATTGATGAGAATTGTAAATCGGCTATAAACGCCAAAATCGGCTATAAATGCCAAACAAAATCGCCTTTCACGGCAAACCAAGAAAATGTCTCTTTTCTTAAATATTTGTCCAATGGAAAACTTGAAAGAAGTTGATTTCCTTTTTACTTGCGAAGGTTGATCTCCAGATTACAACTTGCAATTCCAAGTAAAATAGAAAATCTGGCACACCCACACAAAGAAATGTTGATGCACGCTTCAGCCCCCCGGGCGCGAAAGGGCCGGACCCGACGGACTCCCACGTCCGCCGACCCCGGTAGCACCCTCGGCAGGAGCGCATTCCATCAGTCCCGGAACCAGTTTCTGGACAGTTCGCTCGAGCGAATTGGCAGCTCGCTCGAGCGAAGTGTCTAGAAAGGGTTTCGAACCATTCCAGTGGACAGTTCACTCGAGCGAACCTTATATCGCTCGAACGAACCCTCCCAGAGCTCATTCCAGAGAATGGTTAGTTCGAGCGCACTGATTGCTTGCTCGAGCCAGCCTGAACTGGGCAGGTCCGCTCGAGCGACCCCTGGTCCGCACGAGCGAACCCTTCCAGAGAGCACTTCGCTCGAGCGAACGTCAGGTTTGCTCGAGCGATGTGTACTGTTTATCTGGGACTCTTTGGAAGCAGAAATGAAATGTTTTAGGTACTGAGAGAGGTTAGTTAGCATCCCTATTGTGATGAAAGGACTTATAACCATTGCTTGAAATCCAATTGAGGAAGAAACCACATCACAAAGAATTCATTAAAGTTTTGGAAACTTCCAAGTGTATAAAGAACCGGAATGTCCTCAAATCCAAGGAGTACCAAGTTTTTGTTAAATAGACATTCGGGACCCCTATTCACTTGAATTAATTTTGAACCTTGATGCTTGTCCCGGTATTCGAAAGTTTAATGCACCCCTTTCTTTTATTTTCGAAACTTATGATTTATGATTTATCAATCCCGAAAGCATTGAAATTGTACTTGTACCCTTTTATTAGTCTCGAAATGCATGCCCGACATGATATGACAGTTGTGCCTGTGAGCACCCCCGTCTTGCCCGTTTATAGTCTTGCACTGAATTTGTTTTACACATGTCTTGATTTATGTGATTTAACCTATGAGTCGGCACCACTAAACTTGGATGACCTTGTCGGTCTGATCTACTAACTTGGAGATCCCATTCCCGTCCTGCTAGCTGCAGTTTGGATCCCGACACCCGGTTTATTAACAGTGGTCCCGTCCTGATACCCGGCTCGCTCTCGTGGTTCCCGATATCCGATACGCTACCGTGATTCCCGACACCCGGCTTGCTACCGCGGTCCCGTCCCGTATTATTGTATATATATATGTAAATTTTGTTGCACCTCCTCACTCCAATGACCGAGCTCAACGCCCGATACTCTCGTCACTTCGGTGATAGAGGATTTAGCTTCTTGTGGATGCCATCTTGCTTGTTTCCCGATTTCCTTGGTTACCTTACATCTTTTATTACTGCATATATTTTTTAAATAAATGTCTCGGTTACTTCTTGAAAGTTATTGTTTAAACAGGTTTATATGTTTTCCAAGGTAAATGCTTTTATTATCGAATATTCATAACTTTTCACACACCTGCCAGACCGTCGTGTCTGATCCTTTGCTTTGGTACTCAGGTCCAGTTGTCGGTTATCCCGAGGAGGAGCCAGAAGAGGCAGTGGGAGAACCGCAATAGCTATTTGAGTGGCGTGCCGATGATGTTGTCTAAACATCCGGTTGCCGAGATGCGTATCATTTTGGGGGTTGTTATTAATTATACTTTTGGGCTATTGTTTTGTTTATATTGGCCTTTATTTTTGGGGAATTGTAATTAAATGATCTTTTGTTTAAACTCTAACAGTACATTGGGTTACGCTAATGATCATTGCTCACTCTGATTCCTGGTGTATCTAAGTTGTTATTAGTCTCTGTTGACACCAAAAAAGTCAATATGTCTCCTCAACATCGAGAAGCCTCCTGAAGCTGCATCCTGCTAAAAATAGGCAAGGCTACTTCAAGCATCAGATTTTGTCAGAATCAGACAGAAACTGAGAGGTCCTTCAAGACAGCTAAGAGAGGGGTACACCTGAGGTTTCGGGTCATTCCGACATCCTTTGGCCCAACTTCACCGCTCCGACAGCTAAACAAGTGCTCCCGGCGGCGACATCATCAAAGACACCAAAACTTTGATCAAAGCCTACGGATGACTCCAGAATGTCTCCAAAGGGCTCCATGCCAAATTTCAAGTCAAACCGACAACGTTTGACCCTTCATCAATGCTCGAGCAGCAAAATCAAGCCTCCCGGCGGCGGAAACCACCGAAGCCATCACTCATCAAACAAAATACATGAGTGGCTTCAACATGCTTCCAAAAGGCTGCACGTCGAATTTCAGGTCATTCCGACAACGTTTGACCAGGTTTCGATGCTCCGAAAGAAAATCAAGCCTACCGGCGGCGGAGCAACCCGGGACCATGACATCCAAAACAGAGCCCATGGAACGTCTCAAAATGACTCCAATAGGCTCCCCGTCAAATTTCAGGTGAATCGGACATCGTTTGACCACATATCAAAGCTCGGCATTTTCCCCGCAGCAAAATCAAGTGAAGCATCGATGGGACCCCAAACGGCTTCAAAACTCAAATAAAAGCCCATGGTTGGTCCTATCCATTGCTCAAGAAGCTTCACCTCAATTTTCAGGTCATTCCGACATCGTTTGACCTAGTTTCGACGCTTGACGGAAAATCGGCTACAAAGTCTTCGGCTTTCCCGAAAAATAGGAAACTTTGTGCTCCGATTTCGCGAGGGTTCTCGTCAAGATTTCTTCAAGAAAATCAAGTCAATAATTGAGGAAAAATGTCAAGAAAAATACAGAAGAAAAAAGGGAAGAAAAAGACGAAAAAACAGCCGAAACGACGCTCGGCGACCAAACGGGCCAAAGCCCCATGGTTGCCTGCGACCCTGGCCCAGGGTCGCCGGTAACCCTGGGTGCATGGTCGCCCGGCGACCCTGGAAATCCGGGTCGCCGGATTTTGCGCCGAAGTGTCCGTTTTTCGATGCTTTTCGCGTTTCGGGTGTTCTGGCCTCTGTGATTTTCTGAAAATCCAATGTTTGGTGCTTCAAAACCACTGATCTTCGTCGACATCTCGGATCCGCCGTCAAAAGCATGAAATCATCACCGATCGCCTCAAGATCACCAACCGGCTGACCAAGAAAGTGCACTTTCTGTCCGACCGATCGTGAAATCGACAAGACTGATGTCACCGGCCCGCCAACATCAATCAATGTCTGAAATTGCATCGCAATCCGACATCAAATGATGCGTGGATCCACCCGTGATGATTGCAAGAAGAATCTCAAAAGGCGCAGCGCGGCCCGCGACTCTTCACATGCCTTGGCAACCACTTAATGACGTTAATTGACCCATTAAAGCAGTCATTAACTCATTATTTTGGACGGCCCAATCAGAACCAAGCATTTGGGGGTTACAAATCCAAGCAATCATGGCATTAAACCCATGAAACTCCCGTCATCATGAAGCATAAAGGTGATTGAATGCCCACTACCTTCATCGGCCAATCACAAGCCTTGAAAAAGGAGTTACAAAATCAACTTGTAACTCCTCATCAATTCTTTCATCATGGCCATCAATGCCAATAAACACCTCATGGCTACCAAAAGCCTATAAAAGGAGGTCCATTCCAAGAGGAAGGAGAGAGAAAAAAAGAGATCCCAAGTGCAAGCTCTGAAAATTCAGAAAATCCAAGAGAGAGACGAAGTCCTGCCACTTTGCTCCCAGAAGCACCACAAGGTGATCAACGTCCCTTGGGGGGCCACCACACCCCCCCCCCCCCAAGGTCACCTCCTTCTCCAACATGGCCTAAACGCGGCTTTTCAGCCCGTTTACTTGGTTTTTCATTGGATATAGGACCTTCTCTTGGTCCTTGCCCTTTAAAAAACCGAGGTTAGGAGCCAAGCCAAAGAGTCAAAGCATCACATGTTCTCATTTGAAGGACGACGGCGAAGCCCATACTTGACTTGCTACCGTCGATCTTAACGTGTCCCCACAATCTCCTGAGAAGTTAGATCCTTTTTCTTCCTTTTCTATTGTAGTTTGTATTTCTTAAAGAGACAAAAAGAAATCACAATTCTTGTCTTTCATATTTGATGAGTTTTGTAAAAACGCCTTTCATGGCAAAATCACCTTTCACGGCAAACAAACAAAAACGCCTCTTACGGCATTCTAAAAACTTGTCTCTTTTCTTAATATTTATGCAATTTGAAAAGTTAGAAAAAAGGATTGATTTCCTTTCCACTTGTGAAGGTGAATCTCCGGATTATCACTATTCCAAATTCCAAGTAGAAAGTAAATCTTGCATACCCGTACAAAAATGTTGATGCCCGAGATCTTCCCTCCTCCGCCGAGACCCAGGACAGCCCCCGGGGTGCGGAGGGAGAGGACGGAAGATTCCCCCTTTCTTTTTTTCGGGTCCATCAAGCTGGCACACCCGGTGGGACACGTTGACTTGAGAACGTGATGCTTTGATCACTTGGCTCCTTTCTAGTTGGTGGCCTATGTTGCATTTTGCATCTAAAAAAATACGAGATGGGATTTCAATTGTTCTTTCTCACTTAAAAAAAAAAAAACAAATCTGATCTCTTTTCTTAGATTCAACTTTGAGAAATTTTGATCCTTCCCTCTTCGAACTCGATAGCTCACAGAAATGTTCGCAGCTATCGTTCATATTGGGGATTGGGCCATCTTTTCTCTTTGATGAGTCCAATTGAGATTTCAAAAAATTTTATTCTTTCAAAAAAAAAAAATGATCTCTTTTTCTTAAAAACTCAACTTTGAGAAACTTTGATCCTTCCCTCTTCGAACTTGATAGCTCACAGAAATGTTTGCAGCTATCGTTCGTATCAGGGATTGGGCCATCTTTTCTCTTCGATGAGTCCAATTGAGATTAAAAAAATATAATTTCAAAAAAAAAAATCTTCTTTTGAATTCAAATTCACAAAGAAACTTTGGTTCTTTCCTTTTCAGATTTAACGCTCGCAGAAATGTTGAGTTGTGGTTCGGATTGGAAACCACTTGTTCTCTTTGACGAGTTCATTAGAAATCTTTCAAAAAAAAAAAAAAACACTAAGATTCCACCAGTTGCGTTCTTTGACCAAAGTGGATTTAAGAAAAGCCCTGTCCAGAGTGTGGAGACAGCTAGACTGTTCGAGCAAGGGTCCTCCAAACGGGTTCATTAAGTAATCCTACCCTTACCTGGGGGCTGATCTATCTACTAAGGTTTCATAAGATCGAATTGGAAATCTATGTGCACCTTTCAAAAAAAAATTCTCTAAAAAAAAATCCTAAAAAAAAAAACTTTTGTCACTTTGAATTCAGAGTTAAGAAATTTTGGGTTCTTTCCCTTTCGGATTTAACGCTCGCAGAAATGTTGAGTTGTGGTTCGGATTGGAACACCATTTGCTCTCTTTGATGAATTCAATCTTAAAAAAAAAAAAGGAAAAAAAAACACTTCTGTCACTTTTGGATTTAGAATCGAGAAATTTTGGTTCTTTCCTTTTCGGATTTAACGCTCGCAGAAATGTTGAGTTGTGGTTCGGATTGGAATACCATTTGCTCTCTTTGATGAATTCAATCTTAAAAAAAAAAAAAAAAAAAAAAAAAAAAAAAAAAAAAAAAAAAAAAAACACTTCCGTCACTTTTGGATTTAGAATCGAGAAATTTTGGTTCTTTCCCTTTCGGATTTAACGCTCGCAGAAATGTTGAGTTGTGGTTCGGATTGGAACACCATTTGCTCTCTTTGATAAATTCAATCTTGACCTTTCAAAAAAAACTTCCGTCACGTCTGGATTTACATCCGAGAAATTATGGTTCCTTCCCTTCTGAATTTAGCGCTCGCAGAAATGTTGAGCCCTTGTTCGGATTGGAATACTATTTGCTCTCCTTTATGAATCCAAATTTGACCTTTCAAAAAATCCCATATCGTGTCCTTCCCAAGGATGCGATTTGCAACATTTCTGCCTAGCGGTGCTAGTACGCCCTTTCGGGTCTACTGTATTCGCGATGGACACATTTGTATCTCCAACCTTATATCATTTTACCTCGAGTGAGCCTTGCTTCTCGGTAACTTGAATTAAGGTCTACAATTGCTTCTAGCAGTCACTGGAACGCTCGCTCTGAGCCTACCATACTTGCATTTTAGAACAATTGTATCCTCTATGGCTTTTTGCCTTCTTCATCGTCCTTGGGTTGGGCCATGTCCCCTCAAGTGATTTGAAAAGACAAAACCATAGTTGTTCTCCATTTACGATCACCATATTCTTGTGATTATTAATGGATTTGGTCTTGTTTCAGAAGTTTTAAAAAAACTAACAATGGCAGCTTCATTGACCATCACTTTCGATGAGAACAAGTACCAGCTTATGCTTCAAGATAAGCAAAACAAGCATAAGCGCCCTGCCAGTTGCCGAAGCGTCATCTCTCTCGACAACTCCCCAAACACCGGGTCAACTTCAACTCCCCGGACCATCGTCTTCGGATCGCTGGGACCATTCCCACTTCCCGCAGAAGACACTGTACCTGCCAAGAAACAGAAACCCGCCCCGCAACGTGTCACTAAAATGGCACCAAGGGCTAACACCAAGAAGCCTGAAACCCGTGGCGTTCCCACAAAGCCTCAACCCACAAGAAACCAGGTTTACACCAAAACTTGGTCCCCGAGATCTTCGCCAAAGCAACGGAGGTCCCAAACATCTGCAAAGCCAGCATACCTGGCCCCTCTCAAGGAGAATCAGTTCTACCCTCTCTCTTACATGAAAGAGGAGAAACCTACCCTCCACCCAAAAAACAAACAAAACCATCATGAGCAGGCTTGCTCCTACAAGCCCAAAATCAAATCCTGCATTGTTAGGCCCACGCAAAAACATGCTGAAGCCTGCACTCCTGCGAGTCGACCCTTCATCTCAGCAGGGGCCGAGCTCGCAAAATTCAAGTCTTCATTGCGACAGACAAAGGACCGCATCCAGATTCTGTCCTTGCCAAGCTTTAAAGAAGACAAACTCGGCTGCTGTGCACGAGGGACTACATCCTTCATCGCCAGAGCCCAGCCAGAGGTGACTGAAGCTCAAATTGCTCGTCGTATGCGTCGCCGCACTGCATATTGACAAAAAAGACTCGAGAAACAAAGAACCCAGCGTTCTACTCTCCACGTCTCAAAAAAATGGGTCGAAAAAGAAAGACCCGACCAAATCGTTGCTGTTCATTTGGTTGGTAAAACCAGAAAACGCTGGAAGTCAGCAACCAAAATCAGTGTTAGACGTCCAGTGACTCGCAGCGTCTCTCGGACACGAACACATCTGGAGGAATCTTCCACTCCTCCAAGCCAAGAATGTCGGAGTAACCACTCCTCAGATTCTTCATCCAGAAGAATGAGCCCCAGCTCAGTCACCAGGACGATTTCTTCGTTCGAATCCCGAGGGATGAACGTCTTGGCTACAAGTTCTGAGCAGCCTCCACCGCATGATGACGTAACCGCACGCATCCAGCAGTTGGAGCAAGGACAACAGAGAATTGAGACTCTGATGGAAAATTTGATTCTCACTCTACAGCGTCCACCACCTAACAATGAAACCCCTCCGAATCATGAAGATGAAGAGGGCAATGCAGAAAACAATGAGTCTCGCGCCCTTACCAGAAAGGACGTGGACGATATCCTCGCAAAAGCAAAAGAAGAGGATACATTGAAGGAACATGGGATCAAGCCACCCTACCCTCTATGGATGGACTCAGTTCCGTTCCCTACAAAATTCAAACAACCTACTCTCCAGACATATACTGGGAAAGGTTCAGCCAGACAGCATGTCATCCATTTCAAGATCCTGACGGGAGCTATTGCGGATCAAGATGCCCTCAAGATTCGCCTCTTCGCAAGTACCCTAAAAGGTACAGCCTTTGATTGGTACTTCACTCTGCCGGAGAACTCCATTCAGAACTGGGCTATGCTCGAGACACGCTTCCTGACCCACTTCCAAGGTGAGGATCATCCTGTTACTATGGCTCAACTCTGCAGCCTAAAACAGGGAGAGAATGAGTCAACATACGACTTCATTCACAAATGGAAGGCAATGGCGTACAAATGCTCAGATGTGCTGCCACAAGCGTCGCTGGTCGACATCTGCCGTAACAATATGAGAGCAAAAATCCGCTCCATGATCATCGGCAACAAATCAAAAAACCTGGGGGAACTCCTCGAAGCTTCCATGGAAGCTGAAATGGTGATCAAAGACCTCAACAGTCAGAAATCATCAAAGAAAGAGCCGACTGCTGTTACAACCTCAAAACCAAAGAAAAAGGAGGTTCTCAATGTGCAGACTAAGTCAGCTCCTCAGCAGCCAAAGAAACCTGAAAACAAAACTGCAGGTAAAAGGCCTGAACTCTCTGATGCCTTCAAAGAACGCGTAGAAAAGAAATATCCGTTCGATGAAGACGTTGAAGAAATCTTTGAGGCTCTCTTAGCAAATGGCAAACTCATTTTGCCAGAGCCCAAAAGACCGGGAGATGTTGGCAAATCCAATGATCCCCGATACTGTCCATACCATCAGATGATCTCACATCCTCTCAATCAATGTTTCATTGTGAGAGAGAAGATCAATGAGATGTGGAAAAATGGAGTCATAACCTTTGATAAAAACTATGGCCCCGCCTCTGTCAACATGGTGTCATGTTGGCAAACTTCAAAGTCACCGAAGGAGAAGATCACTACTTCATTCAAGGTGATAAAAATGGCTCAAGCGTCCCAAGAATTGGTTCCCTATCCAACACCAGATGGACAACCTATATGGGTGCATCCCGATCTCCTAGATGATGAAAATTGGGAGATCGTCAAAACAAAGCCGACCGCTCAGCAGCGAAGGCAAGCCAAGAGACAGCTCCGCAAGCTCAAACAGCAGCAAAAGTCTCAACCAAAACAAGAAGTCCTTGAAAAAGCAGAAACCTCTTCCACTGCTTCACTAAGGACGACGGAAGAATCTCTTCCCAAAACCTCCAAGGCGGTAAGAAAATTTACTCTTGATGATTTCATGCCACCTCTATACCAAAATGAAAATGTGCAGGGGACATCATACTCTTGCAACTCGGTAGTTGGATTCTCCATGAATGGATTCGAGTCCAGTGACACTGCCAGTGATATAGATGAGTGGGAAGAATCCCTTGAAACAGGAGAATACCTCTCCGACGAGGAATGGATTCCCGAGTCTCATCTTATGCCAGTAATCTGGTATAACCCATTACAGCTACAAGGATCTTGGTCTGATGATGAAGAAGACCAGGACCCTGTTCAAGAAAACGCTGTTGATCCAGCACCAACAAATGCTTCAGTGGAACCCAACATGGGCGAACCACAAGGAGCCAATGATGAAGAAGATTGGGCTCCCACGCCTGATCTTGAAGAATATGCAAGAATCTTGCAACTTCTTGCCATAGAGCAGGAGCAGGATCGCATCAATCTTCTTCATGATCCAGAACTAGAAGTCCGTGAAAATCAGCGGGAACTTTCTCCCTTAACTCCTGAAAATGGAGAAAACTGTTGGATCAATGATCCTCTCACATCCGAGGATGAGTCCGATTCCCAACAGTCTACACTAGGGGCATCTCCTATCAGGATAACCTGCAATGCAATAGCTCAGGACGACAGTGCCTCTGAAGCTTCCGAAGACACGTACTCCCCAACCGGTAGCGTATCTTCCGGAGCTACATCCTCTCAGGTGACTTCCACTGAGATAACATCCTCTCAACCTTCGTCTCCTGAAGCTGTGACATCGAAGTTCAAGCCACTCCTGATTGATCATCTTGAAGAAACTTCTGCCAATGAAATCTTCTTCAATGAAAACTCAGTCAATTGGTCCCAGATACCCGATCTCATGGGCAATGTCTGGGCTAACAAAGAAAAGTTGCCGGCTGCTGTTCAGGACTTGTTCCCGGAAATTGCTCCGTGCAACACAATCACTGAAGACGCCAATGCTGTTACAGAGACGTCCTCAGCAAAGGATCAGCCCCTTGATCCTGAGAACGATCTTCTAAAAGAAGACCCTTCTCTAGAGGCTCTTGAAGTTGGTAGAGGTACCCGTTCTGGCTGGGATTACCATAAAAAATTACAATCAACCCTCTTTTTCTTATGTAAATCCTTCAGGAAAGCAAGCTGTAAATGCCCCAAGTGGCAATAATAATGAAAATGCAGGTCCGAAGGAGGCTTTCAAGTACGACTTGATTGAGCACTTCAAACACATACCTGCACGTCTGCACATCCTTGACTTATTGCGAATGTCTCCACAGACTCGTGATAGTCTCATTTCAGAATTACAAAGGCTGAATACGGATGTCGACAAACATGCCCCACAAGTCCTACAAATTGAAATGGACTATAGGGTCAAAAAATCAAATACTCCCTCAAAGGGAGAAAAGAAGAAAACTGAGGGATCAAGTAATGAATGCCTCTCGGTACAAAAAGCAGCAAGTGCAACAATTGCCTTCGATAAGGGTGACCTCCTCCTAGGCGAAGCAAAGCACAACCGTCCCCTGTACTTTACGGGGTACGTCAAAGAAATGCCAGTACACAGAGTTCAGATCGATCCAGGTTCTGCACTCAACCTCATCTCTACTTCGGCACTCGAAGAACTGGGCATCCCACCTAGCAAGCTGAGTCACACGTCCGTATCCATCTTCGGATATGACGGTAGCGCTCAAAGGCCTATCGGCAAAATCAGGTTCAAATAGCAAATCGGTGATCTTATTTCTGAAGTCACTGTGTATGCAATAAGGACCCCTTCATGCTACAATATACTCCTTGGACGCCCCTGGATACATGAGAATGGTGTCGTCCCTTCAACTCTACATCAGTGCATCAAGTTCATTGGCGACGATGACCTGATACATCGAGTATTTGCAGACAAAAAGCCCTTCAAAGGCAGAGATGTCCATTTTGCAGATGCTCAAATGTATAAAGATGGAAAAGAAGAACAGGAGGAAAAAACAATTCGCTTTGTCGACAGTCTCCAGAAAGATAAAGGCAAGGCTCCTCAGCAATCATCGGAGGAAAACAAATCCTCCACCAAACTCGAAGTAAGCGGCCAAGCTCCCTTCGTCATCTCCTTCAAATCTCCAAAGCCTTTGGTAATCACTACTAAAGCAAAGAAGACAAAACAAAAGACTGGGGGCAAGTTCACTGTCTCCTTTGTGTCTATTATGCATGACACAGACTCAGAGTCAGAGCTAGAAGATGACATAGCATCGAGCCGAGCTGATACTCAGCAAAATCAGCTCACTCTCACTCCATTGGAGACACCAGCAGACATAGAAGATCCTTCGTCTGCTTCCTTTGTTATCCCGGCAACTTCGCCAAAAGAAAAAACAATCTTCTTCCATAGATCGGGAGCATCTCCACTGGACTCTCTGCTTGAACCTTTCCAAAACGAAGGTATGCCTCAGCTATCCCTGTATAGTCCAATGGCACAAGCTATCATGAAGAAAATGGGCTACGACGCTCAAAATCCGACTGGTTTGGGAGGTGGCCGTGGTATTCTTACACCATTGGAACCCACCCTGACCAAAAGTCAACCAGAAGATTGGAAAATCCACCTTCACAAAGGCAAGTCTTCATATGGGTTGGGGTATGATCCTACCGCTCCTATGAGACCGTTGACACCATGGTTGCAAAGTCGCTTTACCGACCAAGCCTCAACATCTCATGAAGACATCGATATCCCTAGATATCTCTTTGAGGAGTTACTCGTCAAAAATCCTGAAAGCTCCTCCAATTGGTATAATTTCTCTGATAATAAAGAGGAATTGTCCGATGACGTAGACGAGCAGTTCTCTGTCCCAGAAGAATCATCGTCTCCAAAAGAAGTACCTTACTTCAACCCAATTCCAGCAAATGATTGGGACCATCTCATTGCAAGCCTTGAGACGGATACTGATCAAGAAGATTCATGGATAGAAACAGAGCCTTAGTCTGAAAATGCCTTTGGCACTCCAGAAGGTCTTGTTGAGTTGGAAGCCTCCGAAAATATTGTGGAGGAACCACCTTCAAACCTTCCAACAGAAGATCCTGTTTAAAAGATAGACTTGGGAACACCTGATAACCCACGTCATGTATTCATAAGCAAGAATATAAAGGATGATGAGTTACCCGAGTATATCTCTTTTCTTCGTGAGTTCGTTGATTGCTTTACATGTTCTTATGCCGAAATGCCTGGCTTGGATCCCAAAGTAGCAGTCCACAAGCTCAACTTGCAAAAAGAAATCAAGCCTATCAAACAAGGCCAAAGAAGATTCCGTCCCGACGTGATGGACAAAATAGAACAAGAAGTTCAGAAACTCAAAAACGTTGGCTTCATCCGCGAGGAACAGTATCCTGAATGGTTGGCCAATATTGTCCCCGTGACAAAGAAAAATGGGCAGATAAGGGTCTGTATCGACTACAGAGACCTGAATAGTACATGTCCTAAAGATGAATTCCCGCTCCCCATACCAGAGGTGATGATTGACAACACCTATGGGTTCGAGCGAATGACGTTCATGGATGGATTCTCTGGATACAACCAGATAAAGATGCATCCTGAAAATGAAAGGCATACATCATTTCGGACACCATTCGGCGTGTATTGCTACACTGTTATGCCGTTTGGCTGAAAAATGCAGGTGCGACATATCAGAGGGCTATGATGAAAATATTCCAAGATATGCAGCATAAGACGGTCGAATACTATGTTGACGACCTCGCCATAAAAAGTAGAAGAAAAGAAGACCATCTCGATGATCTTCGAGAAGTCTTCCTCCGACTCCGCAAACACAAATTGCGGATGAATCCACTAAAGTGCTTCTTCGGTGTCTCATCGGGTAAGTTTCTCGGATTCATAGTACGGATAGCTGGAATAGAACTTGACCCCACCAAAGTCAAGGCTATCCTGGAAATGCCATCTCCCAGAACCCTAAGAGAATTAAAAGGGCTTCAAGGAAGGCTGGCCTACATTCGACCGTTCATCTCCAATCTATCAGGGAAATGCCGTCCATTCTCTCGCTTAATGAAGAAAGGCGTGGACTTTGTCTGGGATGCTGAATGTGAAAATGCATTTCAAGACATCAAAGCATACCTCATCAAACCTCCAGTGCTGGTTGCCCCCACAACTGGGAAACCATTTATCTTGTACACAAGAGCTCTCGACCACTCTTTGGGTGCTCTGCTCGTACAAGAAAACGACGACGGAAAAGAAGCTGCTCTATATTACCTTAGCCGCATGATGGTAGGTGCAGAGCATCGCTACTCCCCAGTCGAAAAAGAATGCCTTGCAGTAATGTTCGCTGTACTAAAGTTGCGTCACTATCTGCTGTCAAATACAGTCTACCTGGTTTCGAGGATCAACCTCCTAAAGGTCCTTGTCACAAAAGCAGGTTCTCTCAATGCCCGACTGGCAAAATGGTCCATTCTTCTATCACAATTTGATATTAGGTATGTACCACAAAAAGCAATCAAAGGCCAAGCTCTAGCAGACTTCCTCGCAGAGCATCCATTGCCTAAAGATTCTCCACTCTGGGATGATCTCCCAGACGAATTTGTCTACAATGTGGAAACTTCCTTGTCAAATGCTTCCTGGGACATGTACTTTGACGGTGCAACCAGGACAAATGAAAAAGGAAAGCAAATATCAGGAATCGGCATCCTCTTCGTCAGCCCCGACAAATACATGATTCCACACGCCTTCTCGCTACTGGAACCATGTTCAAACAATGCAGCTGAGTACCAAGCCCTGATTGTTGGATTGGAACTCGCCCTCGAATCCGGCATGACCATGTTGGAAGCTTTTGGAGACTCTCAACTGGTCGTCAACCAGATGAATCAGAAATATGAAGTCAGGAAGCCTGATTTGCTACCTTACTACAATAAGGCGCAGTCGCTTCGACAAAAATTCAATATCTGCCATATCACCCATATCCTCAGAGGTGAAAACATCCGTGCAGATGCCCTGGCTGGACTTGCCGCATCCATGGCAATCCAAGAAGGGGAAAACATGCAAGTCACAATGTGTCAAAGAAGGATTTTCCCTCCTCTCAACACACACCAAGCAGTTGCTGAATGCCACCAAGTGGTTGGAAGTCGGATGTCCATCCTCAAACCTCCAATTGGCGACTGGAGGGATCCGTTCATTGATTATATCATGTTCGGAATACTACCTGAAGATCCAAAAGAGCGGGTAAGCATCCAAAGACGAGCCCCAAACTTTCATTTGGATATACCTTCAAAAGCACTTTACAGAAAATCCTTCAACGGAGTACTCCTACGCTGCTTATCACAACAAGAGGCTGAGGAAACTCTCAAAGAAGTACATGCTGGTCTTTGTGGAGCCCATCAGGCTGGCCCTAAGCTCTACAACCAGATAAAAAGGTTAGGTTACTATTGGCCTACCATGGTAACTGATGCAATACAATTTGCCAAGCGCTGCCAAAAATGCCAGATTCATGGAGATTATGTCCACATGCCTCCAGAATGGCTACATCCAACAGCAATCTCATGGCCTTTCGAAGCCTGGGGTATGGACATCATAGGTCCTATTTCTCCCCCATCAAGCAAAGGTCATCGCTTCATCTTCGCCGCTACGGATTATTTCTCCAAGTGGTCGGAAGCATTTGCGCTCAGCGAAATGAAGACTTCATCAGTCCTTCAGTTCTTGCGCACCAACATTATTTGTCGCTTCGGCATACCTAAAAGATTCGTCCATGATAACGGACCACAATTCCGGGATCACAGATTCTATAGGTTCTGCGACAAGTACAAAATCCAAAGTTGTCCTTCGACTCCATATAATCCAGCAGCGAACGGACTAGCAGAAGCCTTCAACAAGACACTCTACAAAATTCTCAAGAAAATGGTCTCTAGTCACAAAAGAGACTGAGGCGACAAACTACTAGAAGCTTTGTGGGCCTATCGAACCACCGTTCGAGGACCAACCCATAGCACACCATTCTCTTTGGTCTATGGATGCGAAGCTGTTGTCCCTTTGGAAGTACAAATTCCTTCCTTAAGGGTATCTTTGCAAAATGACATGATGCAAGAAAGCAATGTCAAACTGAGACTCCAAGAGCTGGATAATCTCGATGAAAGACGACTCGAAGCTCTACAAAGCATTGAGTTGTACCAAGCACGCATGGCAGGATCTTTCGACAAAAAGGTCAGGCAACGCCCCTACAAAAAGGGTGACTTGGTTCTTGCAGTAAAAAGACCCATAGTCTTTGCCCACAAATCCAAAGGCAAATTCGAACCAAAATGGGAGGGACCCTTCGTCATCGACAAAGTCTTCTCCAACGGTGCATACGCTCTTCTAAATATGGAAGGAGGCGGATGTATGCTACCCATCAACGGCAAGTTCTTGAAGCGGTACTACCCTTGAAGACTTCCTCAAAACGGGTCAGAGGAATATCTACACGGCTAAAGCCTATTTCCAAGGTACTTGCTCGTCAAGCCCACCTCTTTTGAAATTTTCATCTTTATGTTGAAGTTTCCAAAAAAAAACAATCTCTCAAAACAATGCTTACTTTCATCGTTTCATTGTTCAAAAAGAAAAAAAAAATCAAAATCCAAAAATCCAAGTTTAGGAGCCTCTTCCCAGACTTGACCAAAATTTTCGATCCTTGAACCCAAAATTCATGGTTTGAAACAAAAATCGGGACTTAGGAATTTTCACCCTAAACCGCCTCGGCTTTTACAACCAAAATGGTTTTAAGTTGAAATTTATGACCTCCGTGTCTTTAAACAAAAAATTTTGGTTTTTAGAAACCGCGGGGAAGCGACATTCAGTTGATACTCGCAAAACCCAAAAAACCGGAAGAATGCGAACCCCATTCGATACTTCCAAAACCCAAAAATCGCAAGGAAGCGAACCCCATTCGATACTTGCAAATTTCAAAAATCTTGGAGAAGCAACAAACCAGTTGATATCCACAACCAAAATTTCAAAAATCTTGGAGATACAACATACCAGTTGCTATCCACAATCCAAATTTCAAAAGGTTCGAGAAAACCTCAAAAATCGCGGAGAAACGACATCAAGTCAGTACCCGCAAAACCAAAAGTTTTGGGAAACGCAGGGAAACGACGCTTAGTCGATATTTGCACCCCAATCCGCGAGGAACGACATTCCATCGATACTCGCAAAACCTAACCCGCGAGGAAGTGACATTCCATCAATACTCGCAAAACCGAATAAGCAAGGAAGCGGCATTCCATCGATACTTGCAAGACCATTCAGCGAGGAGGCGACATTTAGTCGATACCTGCATTTTGAAAACCAAAACTCGGCTATAAACGCCAAAATCCGGCTACAAATGCCAAAGTCCGGCTATAAATGCCAAAACAAAATTTTTTTCGGCTATAAACGCCAAGATCGGCTTTCACGCCAATAAAACAAAACTTGGTTTTCAAAAAATTCGGCTATAAACGCCAAAAACTCGGCTATAAAACGCCAAAATCTGGCTATAAACGCGAAAATCCGGCTATAAATGCCAAAACAAAAATTTTCGGCTATAAACGCCAAAATCGGCTTTCATGCCAACAAAACAAAACTTGGTTTTCAAAAAATCTGGCTATAAACGCCAAAACTCGGCTATAAACGCCAAAATCGGCTTTCATGCCATCTCAAAATCGGCTCTCATGCCACAAACAAAATTTTTGGCTCTCATGCCATCTCAAAATTCGGCTATAAACGTCAAAATTCGGCTATAAATGCCAAAACAAAAAAATCGGCTATAAACGCCAAAATCTGGCTATAAATGCCAAAATTCGGCTATAAACGCCAAGACAAACAAAACAAAATTCGGCTTCTATGCCATTCTAAAATTCGGCTTTCACGCCATCCAAAAATTTTGGCTCCCACGCCGCAAAACAAATTTTGGCTCTTACGCCACAAAATTAGGCTTTCATGCCATCCAAAATTTTGGTTTTCAAACCATCAAAAAATCAGGCTTTTCGCCACAAAATTGGCTTTCATGCCCAAAACAACCCTTTGACAAAAGATTTTCACAAAATGACAACCTTTTGATCAAATCCTTAAGCAAACATTCCCATCAAACTTTTGCTCAAAATTGTTTTCGTCAAAAATAATTTAAGTGAAAGGAAGGGGATACAAAATATAGTACCAAAATTGTTTATACATGGAGGTACCAAAAAAAAGAAAAAGGAAAAAGAGTTTGTTACAACTCAGGAGTTCAATCCTACATGGTCTTCAACCAAAGGTTCAGCTCCTCAAGCAGACCCTTGGCCTTAACTTCCAAAGTTTTTAGGCCACGCTCCTTCAAAATGTCCCCATAAAACGCGGCCGAATGCCGTGACCCATCTGCAGCACGAGGAAGTTCTTCCCAGAGGACCTGCCACTGGTCATGCTCCTGAGTCTTCCTCCGGACATTACCTTCAGCTTCCTCAACCTGGCGAATGAGAGTCCCCTCCTTGTCACGAGCCTCCACAATGGCGGCCCATTTGGCAGCAGCCTCTTCCTTTAAAAGATCAAGATGTTGCCTAGCCTCAACGACCTCCTTATCAAGGTGGTCCAAGTCTTGCTTCAGCCCCATGATGGATAACTCGGTAACGTTCTTCTCAACGATCTGCCTCCGAGTCTTCGTGACCTCAGTCAGCTCAGCTTTGACTTTGCTGGAAGGTTTTAAGAACATCTCATCAAAGAAATCACCATCTGGGAAACTCTTGGTCTCAGTCCATTTGTTCCCCAAGGTGATGATCTCCTCAACAAAATCCTCGGCACTTGCGACGTCCAGACCGACTTCTTTGCTATCAGCGAGGATGTCCTGCACATGCTTGATCATGCCAAAACCAGCTTCCAAATGACCTGAAGAAAGAGTCTCAACCCATGAGCTCAAGACAGTCTTCAACACCTTCCTAGCATACTGAAGGTGCGGTACAGATGAGGATTCGCCATGTTCTGGTGCCCGACTGCCCACGTCATGCTCCATTGGAAGAGTAATCAATAAACTCTTTCCAACGGAAGAAGCTGACTCATTGAAAGAAGGAGAAGCCCCTACTTCTGGATCAGCAGCAGGTATCCCCTGTTCTGGCTCTGAGGAAGACGGAGGAATCTCTCCTGCTGCTACACAATCTGTCAAAGAAAAAAAGAAGGGTATGAATATAATCTTGTCAAAAATATATCAAGATCATTATTGCAAATATACCTGCTTCGACGACTGGCGGAGTACTCTCTGCCTCTTTGAGCTCATCCGAAGCATCGTCAAAAGTTGCGTCCATGGATGGCTCGAAATCGTCGGAATCCTCTGGCAAGTCAGCTACATGTTAGCAAATGACAGCAAAAGAAGACAAAAAAGCAAAAGCCAAAGCAAATCATACCAAGTGAAGGTTCTGGAACCACTCCAGAGTCCCTGGGCTCTTCCTTAGATGCCACGATTGGATCCGTCATCGCCTCATCGGCAGGAACCTCAGGCGTCACTAGGACATCGTCCTCGGCTAAAAAAAGAAGCAGCGGATCAAAACAAAATCTTTCACAAAAAAGAGGAAGAAACAAAAGGAAAGAAAGGGGATCATACGAGCTATCTCCTCTTCCCTGCTTCTCTTCTCCGGAGGCTCGTCAACATCCTCAGACACCTCCTCAGCAATGGTGAGAGGAACTTCAAGATCAGAAGGACTATCGTGCCGTCTCATATTACGGCGCTGTCCTCTCTTCCTTTTCCTACGGCGGGTCAATCTGCTCGACGATCCTGCCACACTATCGACATCAGGCCTCTCACAAGAGTCCTCACTGGATGGTCTACTTTTCTCAGTAGACTCCATGGAAGCCTTCGTATGCTCTGCCTGTATCATAGCATCGATCTCGGCCTCCTCCTCTTCCAGCTGTCTCAAGACCTCACCAGGAATCCCCTGTGCAGCTCCTGATCTGATGATGTCCTGCCCGTTGAGAAAGCCTATCTTGTGCTTCTCTCCAGAAAGGAAGGCCAAAACTTCCTCCCGACGGACACCATCCGATTTGCCAAGACTCTTCCCAGGAGATTGCTTAATATCAAGCTCTTTCTTGGAAAGCTCCCGGTACACTGAAAAGCTCTCCACGAGCCACTTCGTGAAGCCAGCAGTCCGGAAGGTGGGCGGCTCAGGATAGGAAATCATGGCGGTAGTGTCCTCAGCGCTATAAAATGCCCATGCATTTCTCCCATCCTGCAGACCTCCAAAACGCTTCACCATACTCGAAGGCGCTCCAACAACGCCTTGAGAGAAGCCAAGCCGCAACGCAAAACGCGAAGGCATATACGGTTGGATGTCGACGAAAAGATGTCTACGGTACACCATCGTTGATGGAACGCGCTCCTGCCGAGGGTGCTACCGGGGTCGGCGGACGTGGGATTCCGTCGGGTCCGGCCCTTTCGCGCCCGGGGTGCTGAAGCGTGCATCAACATTTCTTTTTGGGTGTGCCAGATTTTCTATTTTACTTGGAATTGCAAGTGGTAATCCGGAGATCAACCTTCGCAAGTAAAAAGGAAATCAACTTCTTTCAAGTTTTCCATTGCACAAATATTTTAGAAAAGAGACATTTTCTTGGTTTACCGTGAAAGGCGATTTTGTTTGGCATTTATAGCCGATTTTGGCGTTTATAGCCGATTTACAATTCTCATCAATAATGAAAGACAAGAGTTGTGATTTTTGTCTCTTTTAGAAAAATACAAACTACAATGAAAAGCAAGAAAAGGAGGATCTAACTTCTCAGGAGATTGTGGGGGACTCGTTCAGATTGACGGTCGCAAGCCATGTATGGGCTTCGCCATATCCATGCAGATGAGAACAGAGGATGCTCTTGATTCGCTTGGCTTGGCTATAACCTCAGATTTTTAGAGGACAAAGACCAAGAGAATGTCCTATGTCCAATAAAAAGCTAAGTAGACGGGCTGAAAAGCCACGTCTAAGCCATTGGAGGCAGCGGGAGAAGGCAAGGACCTTGGGGGGGGTGCCCCCCAAGGGACTTTTGTCACCTTGTAGTGGTGGCCGGTGCAGAACTTCAGCAGAGTTTTTCTCTCTTTTTCTTTCTCTGGATTCTTTCCGCTCTCTTCCGATCCGATCTCTTCTTTTTTCTCCTCCCCGGATTTCAATGGAATGCTCTCCTATTTATATGCTTTTGGTAGCCATTTAGGAGAGTTTATGAGCTTTAATTGCTTTAATGAAAGGAGTTACAAGATTTATTTCTTGATTTTGTAACTCCTTTTTCCTTGAATTTGATTGGCCGATGGAGATCGAGGGCATTTAATCACCTTAATTACCATAATGGGAGGAGTTTCATGGCTTGAATGCCATGAATCTCTTGATTTGTAACTCCCGAATGCTTGCTTTTGATTGGGCCGTCCAATAGAATGAGTTAATGACTGCCATAAAGCTAGCCAATTAACCACATTAATTGGTCGCCGAGCAGTCGAAGAGTCGCGGGCCGTGCCGTGTCTTCTGGAATTCTTCTGGCGATGATCATCGATGGATCTTCATGCTGATCGACATCGGATGAACATGTAACTTCAGACATTGATAGCTAAGAGCGGGCCGGTGACATCTGTCTTGTCGATTTCTTGATCGGTCGGACAGAAAGAGCACTTTTTTGGTCGACCGGTTGGCGATCTTGGAGCGATCACTGATGATTTTATGCTTTTGACGGTGGATCCGAGATGTCGTCGGATATGAGTCAATTTCAAGCATTAAAAATCACAATTTCAGGGAACCACAGGGGTCAAAACCCGTAAAACGCGAAAAGGGACGGAAAAACGGGTCACCGGTGAAAAATCCGGTGACCCGGACTTCCATGGTCGCCGGCGACCATGGGCCGGCGACCCTGGGGGTTTTTCCCCCTTTTTTGGTCCGTTTTGCGGTCTTTTTCGTTGTCGTTTTCTTCTGTATTTTTCTTGACATTTCTTCTCATTTATTGGCTTGATTTCCCTATAGAAAACCTGATGAGAATCCTTGCATTTTTAAAGTGCAAAGTTTCCAATTTTCCGGGAAAGCCGAAGACTTTGTCGCGTAGAGCTGCTGATTTTCCGCCAGAAGCTGAAACTTGGTCAAACGATGTCGGAATGACCTGAAATTTGAGGTGGAGCCTCCTGAGCAATAAATAAGACCAACCATAGGCTTTTGTTTGAGTTTTAAAGCCGTTTGGGGTCCCGTCGATGCTTCACTTGATTTTGCTGTGGGGAAAATGCCGAGCTTTGATATGTGGTCAAACGATGTCCGATTGACCTGAAATTTGACGGGGAACCTATTGGAGTCATTTTGAGACGTTCCATGGGCTCCGTTTTGGATGTCATGGTCCCGGGTTGCTCCGCCGCTGGTAGGCTTGATTTTCTCTCGGAGCATCGAAACCTGGTCAAACGTTGTCGGAATGACCTGAAATTTGACGTGCAGCCTTTTGGAAGCATGTTGAAGCACTCATGCACTTGGTTTGATGAGCGAAGGCTTCGGTGGTTCCCGCCGCCGGGAGGCTTGATTTTGCTGCTCGAGCATTGATGGAGGGTCAAACGTTGTCGGTTTGACTTGAAATTTGGCATGGAGCCCTTTTGAGACATGCTGGAGTCATCCATAGGCTCTGATCGAAGTTTTGACGTCTTCGATGATGTCGCCGCCGGGAGCGCCAATTTAGCTATCGGAGAAGCGAAGTTAGGCCAAATGATTCTGAAATGGCCCGAAACTCCTTGTGTACTCCTCTCTTGGCTGTCTTGAAGGATCTTGCAGTTTTTGTTTGATTCTGACAAGATTTGATTTTTTGGAGAAGTTGCATTGCCTATTTATGGCAGGTTGCGACTTCATGCAGCTTTCTTGATGTTTGAAGAGGCAAAGTGACATTTTTTGGTGTCAACAAATGCCCCCTCGAGATACAGCGACGAGTTGCTTGACTTTTGTAGTCGATGTGCCTCGAAGAGATTTCTGAAGGAGAGCTTGTGTCTTGACCAAGAGTCTTTGAGCAATCTTTCCTTTGGTAGAGTAGCCTTTGAGCTTCCAGGGGAATTTTATGGTAATGAAAGGAATCAAATACCATCTCGAGGCAAAGTTTTGAAGATGACATCAGGGATGTGGATTTGGGCTTTTGTTTTTGACCTTGTGACCTAACAAGCTGTATGTGGCAGGTTAGGGGGGTCGGGTTTTGGTTTTTACCTTGTGCCCCAACAAGCTGTATGTGGCAAGTTGGAGGATCATGATTTGGTTTTTGGTTTTGGTCTTGTGACCTAACAAGCTGTATGTGGCAAGTTAGGGGACCAGGATTTGGTTTTTGGTCACTCTTTGGGACTGTGTGGGTCCATTGGAGTGGTTTGGATTTTTGTGGAATGTCAATTTCAAGATTTTGGCTCAATTTGGTATATGAGGCTGGATGGTTTGATTTTTGGAAGCTCATGGGGCTTGGAATTTTTTTGTATGGTTCAGTCAACTCAAAAGAGGCATGGAACCATTTTTGTATGCTCTTGGTAAGAGGGATTTTTTTTCCTGACTAAAAGCCCTTTTTTTTTTTTTTTTTAGTGCCTAGGTGGTCAAACCTAGCTCATATGGGCTAACCCATGGGACCTTAAGCTTTTTAGGATGGCTTAGATCTCATGTGGGGCCATTTTTGTAAAGAATATCTAAAGATATCTCATTTGGATAGAGAATATCTAAAAATATCTTTATGGGAGAGAATCTCTCATATTCCCTTAATTTGGGAGAGAATATCTCAAGGTATCTTTCTTTTTGGGAAAGAATCTTTCTAATTCCTTCTCTTTTGGTAAGGTTACTAATTAGTAACACTTACCTTTCTTTTTTGTTTCCTTCTTTGATTTGCTCTCTTCTATAAAAGCAAGGAGGAGGCTAGATCTCTTGCCCTTATTGCTTTCTTTTGCAACAATCTCAAGAGAGCTCCAAGACCAAGAGTTCTTCTTCTTCAAGGATCTTCAAGCTTTTTCCTTCTTCTTCTCCATCAATGGCTTCAAGTAAGTTTTCTTTCTTTTTCTTTCAAGAAAACTCCATGTAGAGAATAGGATGGAAAAAAAAAGTTTCTCTTCTTTTTTTTTTCTTTCTTCTTTTTTTTTTCTTTTTTTTCTTTTCTTTCTATTCTTCTTCTCTTTTTTTTTCACGTGTTTTCCTTCCTTTTTTTTTTTGCTTCTTTCATGGGGCTTTCCATGTTCTGATTTGTTTTCTCACCCTGCTGCTGCTTCTTTTTTTTTTTTTTTTAGCAGAGGATGAAGACTTGGCGATGCCTGAGGTTCCGACCGATGAGGCGGTGATGGAGCCGGTTATGGCATCTGAAGAAGAACCGAGGGACTCTGGAATGACTCCGGAATCTCCAATTGGTATAACTTCTTTCGCTTTCTCTTTTCTTTTTTTTTTTTGCCTGCGACTTGATTTGCTAACATTTCTCTTGTCAACTGACTTGCCACAGGATTCTAATGACTTTGAACCATCAATGGACGCAAATGTTGATGATGCTTCTGATGAGTTCATGGAGGAAGAGAGTGTTCCGCCAGTCGTCGAAGAAGGTACTTTGTAGTGATGACCCTGATGATTTTTTTTTTAACAGGATCATATTCATACCTTTTTGTGTTTCATTTGCAGGTTTTGAAGTGACAGAAGAGAGTCCATCGCCTTCTTCAGAACCAGAGCAAGGGATGCCAGAGGTCGATCCGGAGGTAGAGACTCCTACAACCAGTTCTGACGCGATAGAGGAGATACCTCATGCTGAGATTCCTTCTCCAGTGGCTCCAAGTGGAAAGAGTTCCTTTGTTACTCTTCCAATGGGACATGACATGAGCAGCCGACCAGCGGAGAAGGGTGAATCTTCATCCAGTTCGTCTCTTCAATTTGCGAAGAAGGTGCTGGCTCGGGTTTTGAGTTCTTGGATCAAGACTCTCCTTTCTGGACACTTGGAGGCAGGATTTGGCATGATCCCACATGTACAGAAGATTCTCACTGATACCGAAGAGGTTGGTCTGGATGTCACAGGTGCCAGGGCGATCGTTGATAGGATCATTGCACTGGGTGACAAGTGGTTTGAGACCATGGATTTCCCTGACGACCAATTCTTCAAGGAGATGTTCTTGGACCCTGCTGATAAGGCTAAGTCCGACCTGAATGAGGCTACACAGAGCAGGAAGCAGGTAGTCCGAGAGAAGAATAAGGAAGAGCTAGTTATCCTTCGATTAAAGCGCGACCTTGACATCCTTGATGGAGAGGTCGAAATGGCCAGGAAGCATCTCGAGCATTTGAAGGCACAAGTTGATGCTAAGTGGATTGCTATAACAGAGGCTCGTGACAGGGAGAGTACTCTGATTCGCAGGGTTGCAGATGCCGGTCAAGTTCTTGAGAGGAGGACTCTAGAGAACGAGCAATGGCAAACTGCTGGGGAAAAGCTTCCCGGTGTAAAAGAAGGGTTACGGCATTCGCCAGCATCTCATGGCAAGTTCCTGAACAAGCGTGCCTTGGAAACTCTGACGGCTGATGCCAAAAGTTTGCTTGAGGAGCTGAAGCTTTGGCTGGAGACCATTTTTGGCTGAGCTCCTGATTTTTTGTAGCAGAAACTATTCTTCTTTTTTTTGGTACCACATGTATATTTTTGGTACTCTTTTTTTTTGTGTAGTGCTTGTGAACACTTTTTTTTTGGTACCACATGTATTTTTTGGTACTTTTCTTTTTTTTTGTTTTCCCTACGCTCACTCAAATCTTTTTGTGATGAAAGCAATTGCTAAATGGGATTTGATCAAAAGCTTTGTCATTTTGTGAAAATCTTTTGTCAAATAATTGTTTTGGCATGGGAGCCTGATTTTGGTTGTGGCGTGAAAGCCGATTTTGAGATGGCATGGAAGCCGAAATTTTATGGCGTAAAAGCCAAAATTTGGGTTGGCATGGAAGCCGAAATTTTGTGGCATTTACAGCCAGTTTGGTGGCATTGATAACCAATTTGTGGCATTGATAGCCGGTTTGGTGGCATTGATAGCCGGGTTTTTTGAAAGCCAAGTTTTGGTTTGTCGGCGTGAAAGCCAATTTTTTGTGGCATTGATGGCCGGTTTGTGGCATTTATAGCCGGTTTTGGCGTTTATAGCCGAGTTTTGGCGTTTATAGCCAGATTTTGGCGTTTATAGCCGAGTTTTGGTTTTCAAAATGCAGGTATCGACCAAATATCGCCTCCCCGCTGAATGGTCTTGCAAGTATCGATGGAATGTCGCTTCCTTGCTCATTCGGTTTTGCGAGTATTGATGGAATGACACTTCCTCGCGGGTTAGGTTTTGCAAGTATCGATGGAATGTCGCTTCCTCGCGAATTGGGGTGCAAATATCGACTAAGCGTCGCTTCCCTACTTTTCCCAAAACTTTTGGTTTCGCGGGTACTGACTTGATGTCGTTTCTCCGCGATTTTTGAAATTTGAGGTTTTCTCGAACCATTTGAAATTTGGGTTGTGGATAGCAACTGGTATGTTACATCTCCACGATTTTTGAAATTGGGTTGTGGATATCAACTGGTTTGTTGCTTCTCCACGATTTTAGGTTTTCTCGAACCTTTGAAATTTGGGTTGTGGATATCAACTGAAATGTTGTGTCTCCACGATTTTAGAGGTTTTGGAAGTATCGAATGGGGTTCGCATCCTTCCGATTTTTTTTGAGTTTTGCGAGTATCGACTAAGTGTCACTTCCCTGCGGTTTTTGGAAAACCAATTTTTTTGTTTAAAGACACGAGGGTCGTAAATTTTGACCTAAAACCATTTGGCAGTAAAAGGTAAGGTGGACTAGAGTGGAAATCCCTGAATCCAGATTTTTGTTTCAAACCATGAATTTTGGTTCAAGGATCGAAAGTTTTGGTCAAGTGAGGGAGAGGCTCCTAAACTTGGATTTTTTTTTTGAACAATGAAACGATAAAAGTAAGCATTGTTTTTGAATCTCTAGAAATTTTGACATTTGATATGAAAATTCTAAAGAGAGTGGGTTTGACGAGCGAGTACCTGAGAACAGGTTTTGGCCATACAGGCATTGCTCTTACCCAGTTGGGTAAGTCTTCAAGGGTAGTACCGCTTCAAGAACTTGCCGTTGATAGGCAGCATACATCTGTCGCCTTCCATGTTTAGGAGGGCATATGCGCCGTTGGAGAAGACTTTGTCGATGACGTAGGGTCCCTCCCATTTTGGTTCAAATTTGCCTTTGGATTTGTGTGCGAAGACCATTGGTCTTTTTACCGCAAGAACCAAGTCACCCTTTTTGTAGGCGCGTTGCCGGACCCTTTTGTCAAAAGATCCTGCCATGCGTGCTTGGTAAAGTTCAATGCTTTGTCGAGCTTCGAGCCGTCTCTCGTCGAGATTGTCCAGCTCATGGAGTCGCAATTTGACATTGCTTTCTTGAGTCATGTCATTTTGTAGAGATACCCTCAGAGAAGGAATTTGTACCTCTAGGGGCACGACAGCTTCGCATCCATAGACCAAGGAGAATGGTGTGCTATGGGTTGGTCCTCGAACGGTGGTTCGATAGGCCCACAAGGCTTCAGACATCTTGTCGCTCCAGTCTCTTTTGTGACTAGAGACCATTTTCTTGAGGATTTTGCAGAGTGTCTTGTTGAAGGCTTCTGCTAATCCGTTTGCTGCCAGATTGTATGGAGTCGAAGGACAGCTTTGAATTTTGTATTTGTCGCAGAACCTGTAGAATCGATGATCCCGGAATTGTGGTCCGTTATCATGGACGAATCTTTTAGGTATGCCGAAACGACAAATGATGTTGGTGCGTAGGAATTGAAGGACTGATGAGGTCTTCATTTCGTTGAACGCAAATGCTTCTGACCACTTGGAAAAATAATCCATTGCGGCGAAGATGAAGCGATGACCTTTGCTTGAAGGGGGAGAAATAGGACCTATGATGTCCATACCCCAGGCTTCGAAAGGCCACGAGATTGCTGTAGGGTGTAGCCATTCTGGAGGCATGTGAATGTAATCTCCGTGAACTTGGCATAGCTGGCAGCGTTTAGCAAATTGTATTGCATCAGCTACCATGGTAGGCCAATAGTAACCTAACCTTTTTATCTGATCATAGAGCTTAGGACCTACCTGATGGGCTCCACAAAGACCAGCATGAACTTCTTTAAGTGTTTCTTCGGCCTCTTGTTGTGACAAGCAGCGTAGAAGTACTCCGTTGAAGGATTTCCTGTAGAGGATTTTTGAAGGAATATCCAAATGAAAGTTTGGGGCTCGCCTTTGGATGCTTACCCGTTCTTTTGGATTTTCAGGTAGGATTCCGAACATAGTGTAATCAATGAACGGATCCCTCCAGTCGCCGATTGAAGGCTGAAGGATAGAGATCCGACTTCCAACCACTTGGTGGCATTCAGCAACTGCTTGGTGTGTGTTAAGAGGAGGGAGGATTCTTCTCTCGCACACTGTGATTTGCATGTTTTCCCCTTCCTGGATCGCCATTGATGCGGCAAGTCCGGCCAGGGCATCTGCACGGATGTTTTCACCTCTACGAATGTGGGTGATGTAACAGATGTCAAACTTTTGCAGAAGCGATTGTGCCTTGTTGTAATAAGGCAGCAGATCGGGCTTCCTGACTTCATATATCTGATTCATCTGGTTGACGATCAGTTGAGAGTCTCCAAAGACTTCCAGCATAGTGATACCGCATTCGATGGCGAGTTCCAATCCTAGGATCAGAGCTTGGTATTCAGCTGCATTGTTTGTGCATGGTTCCAGTAGTGAGAAACCGTGTGGAATCATGTATTTTTCGGGGCTAACAAAGAGGATGCCAACTCCCGAGATCAGCTTTCTGTTTTCATTTGTCTTGGTTGCACCGTCAAAGTACATGTCCCAGGAGGCATTTGGTGAGGAAGTCTCCACGTTGTAGACAGGTTCGTCTGGGAGATCATCTCTGAGTGGTGAATCTTTAGGCAATGGATGCTCTGCGAGGAAATCTGCTAGAGCTTGGTCTTTGATTGCTTTTTGTGGCACATACCTAATATCAAATTGTGACAAGAGGATGGACCATTTTGCCAGTCGGGCATTGAGAGAACCTGCCTTCGTGACAAGGACCTTCAAGAGGTTGATCCTTGAGACGAGGTAGACTGTGTTGGAAAGCAAGTAGTGACGTAGCTTTTGTAGGCGAACATCACTGCAAGGCATTCTTTTTCGACTGGAGAGTAACGATGCTCTGCACCTACTAGCATGCGGCTGAGGTAATATAGAGCAGCTTCCTTTCCCTCACCATTCTCTTGTGCAAGCAAAGCGCCTACAGAATGATCAAGAGCTCTTGTGTACAAGATGAATGGTTTTCCAGTGGCAGGGGCAGTTAACACTGGAGGTTTGGTCAGGTATGACTTGATATCTTGAAATGCGGCTTCATAGTCGGCATCCCAGACAAAGTCTACACCCTTTTTCATCAATCGAGAGAATGGACGGCATTTCCCCGAAAGATTGGAGATGAACCGTCTGATGTAGGCCAATCTCCCTTGGAGCCCTTTTAATTCTCTCAAGGTTCTTGGAGAGGGCATTTCTAGAATAGCCTTGACTTTTATGGGGTCAAGTTCTATTCCAGCTTTCCGAACAAGGAATCCGAGAAACTTACCCGACGAGACGCCGAAGAAGCATTTTAGAGGATTCATCCGCAGTTTGTGTTTACGGAGTCGGAGGAAGACTTCCCGAAGATCTTTGAGATGGTCTTCTTTTCTTCTGCTTTTGACGGCGAGGTCATCAACGTAACATTCGACCGTCTTGTGCTGCATATCTTGGAATATTTTCATCATAGCCCTCTGATATGTGGCACCAGCATTTTTCAGACCAAATGGCATGACAGTGTAGCAATACACGCCAAATGGAGTCCGAAATGAAGTGTGCTTTTCATCTTCAGGATGCATCTTTATCTGATTGTAGCCAGAGAAGCCATCCATGAATGTCATTCGCTCGAATCCACAGGTATTGTCAATCATTACCTCTGGTATGGGGAGCGGGAATTCATCTTTAGGGCAAGCGCCATTCAAGTCTCTATAGTCAATACAGACTCTGATCTGCCCATTTTTCTTTGTCACGGGGACAATGTTGGCCAACCATTCAGGATGTTGTTCCTCACGGATGAAGCCAACGCTTTTGAGTTTATGAACTTCTTGTTCAATTTTATCCATCACATCGGGACGGAATCTTCTTTGGCCTTGTTTGACAGGCTTGATGTCTTTTTGAAGATTGAGTTTGTGGACTGCTACTTTGGGGTCTAAACCAGGCATTTCAGCGTAAGACCAAGCAAAACAATGAACGAACTCACGAAGAAAAGAGATATACTCGGGTAACTCATCATCCTTTATATTCTTGCTTATGAATACAGGACGTGGGTTATCTGGTGTTCCCAAGTCTATCTTTTCAACAGGATCTTCTGTTAGAAGGTTTGAAGGTGGTTCCTCCACAATATTTTCGGAGGCTTCCAGCTCAACAAAACCTTCTGGGATTCCAAGGGCATTTGTAGACCGAGGGTTTGTTCCTTTCCACGGGTCTTCTTGATTGGTGATCTTCTCAAGGCTTGCTATGAGATGGTCCCAATCGCCTGTTGAAACTGGGTCGAAGTAAGGTACTTCTTTTGGAGACGAGGGCTCTTCTGGGTCAGAATAGCACAAGTCTGTATTATCGGACGATTCCTCTTTATCATCAGAGAAATTGTACCAATTGGATGAGCTTCCTGGATCTTTGTCAGGTGACTCTTTAAAGAGATATCCAGGGAGATCGATGCCTTCGTGGACTTGAGATGTTGAGGCTTGGTCGGTAAATCGACTTTTAAGCCTTTGTGTCAACTGTCTCAGGGGAGTGTCGGGATCATACCCTAACCCATATGAAGACTTCTCTACATGACCGTAGAGTCTCCAATCTTCCAGCTGGCTTTTGGTCAAGGCGGGCCCCAATGGCGTGAGAATACCGCGGCCTTCTCCCAGACCGACTGGGTTCTGAGCGTCAAAGCCCATTTTCTTCATGATAGCTTGTGCCACAGGACTATATAAAGATAGTTGAGGCATACCTTCGTTTTGGAAAGGTTCAAGCAAGGAACTTGATGAAGAAGCATCCGATCTATGAAAGAAGATCGGTCTTTTGCTTTGGTGATGTTGTCGGAACAACAAAGGTAGCAGACGTAGGATCTTCTACATCAGCAGGTGTCTCCGTCGGAGTGAGAGCAGGCTGAACTTGTTGAGTGTCAGCTTGGCTTGACGAGGTGTCGTCTTCTGGCTCTGAGTCCGAATCCGTGTCTTGCTTGATAGACACGAAAGAGACAACAAATTTGCCCCCAGGCTTTTGCTTTGCCTTCTTCACTCTGGTTGTGATGACCAAAGGTTTTGAAGATTTGAGGGAGATGACGAAGGGAGATTGACTACTCTCTTCTAATTTGCCGGAGGGTTTGTTTTCTTCCGGTGATTTTTGAGGAGCCTTGCCTTTATCTTTCTGGAGATTTTCAGCAGGGGGTGCTATTTCCTCTTCTTCTTTTTCTCCTTCATACATCTGGGAGTCTGCGAAGTGGACTTCTTTACCTTTGAAGGGTTTTCTGTCCGCAAAGACACGATGTACCATGCCGTCGTCGCCGACGAACTTGATGCATTGATGTAGAGTTGAAGGGACAACACCGTTCTCGTGTAACCAAGGACGTCCGAGAAGGATGTTGTAGCATGAGGGGGTTTTTATTGCATACACAGTGACCTCAGAGATAAGATCACCGATTTGCAATTTGAACCTGATTTTGCCGATAGGCCTTTGAGTACTCCCATCGTATCCAAAGATAGATACGGATGTGTGGCTCAGCTTGTTGGGTGGGATGTCCAACTCTTCAGGAGCCGAAGTGGAGATGAGGTTGAGTGCAGAACCTGGGTCGATCTGAACTCTATGTATCGGCATTTCTTTGATGTACCCTGTGAAGTACAGGGGTCGGTTGTGCCTTGCTTCGCCAAGTCGGAGGTCTTCCTTAGTGAAGGCGATGGTTGCAATGGCTGCCTTTTGAACCGAGAGGCATTGGATGCATGATCCCTCGCTTTTCTCTTTTTCTCCTTTTAAAGAGGTTTCTGAGTTTTTGACCCGGTAGTCCATTTCAATTTGGAGGACTTGTGGGGCATGTTTGTCGACATCCTCATTCAGTTTTTGTAATTCTGAGATGAGATTATCACGAGTGCGTGGAGACATTCGCAATAAGTCTAGGATGTGAAGACGTGCAGGTATGTGTTTGAAGTGCTCGATCAAATCATACTTGAAAGCCTCCTTAGGGCCTGCATGTTCATCATTGTTGCCACTGGGGGCACTTACAACATCTTTTCCCGAAGGATTTACATAAGTAAAGGAAGATTGATTGTAATTCCTGTGGTAGTCCCGACCAGAGCGGGTGCCTCTACCAACTTCGAGAGCTTCTTGAGAAGGATCTTCGTTTGGAAGATTGTCTTCAGGATCAAGAGGCTATCGTTATTCATCTACTGGGGATGTATCTGCAGCAGAGTTTCCATCCTCAGTGATTGTGTTGCACGGAGCATTTTCCGGGAGCAAGTCCTGAACAGCATCCAGCAGCTTTTCTTCTGTGTTGACTATTTCATTGTCATTATCTGGGTTTTCTTCATGATGATCAGTCGGGAAGAATGTGTATCCTGAAGTCACGGTCTCAGGAGAAGAAACCTGAGAGGGTGTCATCTCTGTGAAAGTCACGTGAGACGAGGTAGCTCCAGAGGATACATTGCTAGGCGTCGTCGGAGTATAGGTAATCTCATCAGACGACGCTTCAGAAGAGCTATAGTCCTGATATATTACATTACAGGAAGCTCTGATAGGAGATGTTGCCTGCTCGGAGTCAGACTCATCCTCGGATGTAAGAGGATCGTCTATCCAGCAATGTTCTCCATTTTCAGGAGTTAAGGGTGGATGTACCTGATTATCTTCAGGGACTTCAGGCTCTGGGTTGCGAGGAGGCTCGTTAACACGATCTTGCTCTTGTTCTAGAGCGAGACGCTGCAAGATCCTTGCATATTCTTCAAGATCAGGCATGGGAGCCAGATCCTCTTCTTCGTCTTCTCCGTGTGGCTCAAAATAGTTGATTTCCACTGGAGCAATGACAGGTGCTGGGTTAACAGCATCTTCTTGTGCAGCCACTTGATCTTCTTCATCATCAGACCAGTATCCTTGTGGTTGCAAAGGGTTATACCAGATTACTGGCATACGGTGAGTTTCAGGAACCCATTCTTCATCGGAGAGATATTCTCCTGTTTCAAGGGATTCTTCCCACTCATCGGTGTAGCCGGACTCGAATCCATCATCGGTGTCGCTGGACTCGTATCCATCAATGAAGAATCCAACTACCGAGTTGCAAGAGTATGATGCCCCCTGCATGGCTTCTTTTTTGAATTAAGGTGGCATGAAATCACTGAGAGTGAAGTTTCTTACCGCCTTTGAAGTCTCTGGAAGGGACGTTTTTGTTGCCCCGAGTGAAGTGGTAGAGGAGGCCTCTGCCTTTTCATGGACTTCTTGTTTTGGCTGGGTCTTCTCTTGCCATTTGAGCCTGAGGAGATGTTTCCTAACCTGCCTTCGCTGTTGAGCTGTCGGCTTTGTTTTTACGATCTCCCAGTTTTCATCTTCCAGGAGACCGGGATGTACCCATATGGGTTGTCCGTCTGGTGTCGGGCAAGGAACCAACACTTCGGACGTTTGAATTCTTTTTATCACCTTGAAGGAAGTAGTGATCTTCTTCTTCGGTGATTTTGGTGTTTGTCCACATGACACCATGTTGACGGAGGCAGTCCCATAGTTTTTGTCAAAGGTGATGACTCCGTTTTTCCACATCTCGTTTATCTTCTCTCTCACAACAAAGCATTGATTGAGAGGATGCGAGACCATCTGGTGGTATGGACAGTACCGAGGATCATTGGTTTTGCCAACATCTCCCGGTCTTTTGGGCTCTGGCAAAATGAGTTTGCCATTTGCTAGGAGAGCCTCAAAGATTTCTTCAACGTCTTCATCGAACGGATATTTCTTTTCTACACATTCCTTGAAGGCATCAGAGAGTTCAGGCCTTTTACCTGCAGTTTTGTTTTCAGCTTTCTTTGGTTGCTGAGGAGCTGACTTGGTTTGCACATTAAGGACCTCTTTCTTCTTTGGTTTAGAGGTTACAACGGCGGTTGGCTCTTTTCTTGATGACTTCTGACTGTTGAGGTCTTTAATCACCGTTTCAGCTTCCATAGAAGCTTCCAGAGTTCTCCCAGGTTTTTTGATTTGTTGCCGATGATCATGGAGCGGATTCTAGCTCTCATGTTGTTTCGGCAAATGTCGACTAGCGACGCCTGTGGCAATACATCTGAACATTTGTATGCCATTGCTTTCCACTTGTGAATGAAGTCATAAGTTGACTCATTCTCTCCCTGTTTTAGGCTGCAGAGCTGAGCCATAGTAACAGGATGATCCTCACCTTGGAAGTGGGTCAGGAAGCGTGTCTCTAGCATAGCCCAGTTCTGAATGGAGTTCTCCGGAAGAGTGGAGTACCAATCGAAGGCCGTACCTTTTAGGGTACTTGCAAAGAGGAGGATCTTGAGTGCATCTTGATCCGCGATAGCTCCCGTCAAAATCTTGAAGTGGATGACGTGCTGTCTGGCTGATCCTTTCCCCTTATATGTTTGGAGAGTAGGATGTTTGAATTTTGTGGGGAACGGGACCGAGTCCATCCATAAAGGATATGGTGGCTTGATCCCATGCTCCTTGAGTATATCCTCTTCTTTTGCTTTGGCGAGGATACTGTCTACGTCCTTTTTGGTAAGGGCGCGTGACGTATTTTCTTCTCCATTTCCCTCGTTATTGCTATGATTCGGAGGAGGCTCATTGTTCACCTGATTTTGGACAACAAGGAGAAGGTTTTCCATCAGAGTTTCAATCCTCTGCTGGCCTTGTTCCAACTGCTGGATGCGTGTGAGCGCATCATCTTGAGGTGGATTCTGAGGTGGTGGCTCAGAACTTGTAGCCAAGACGTTCATCCCTCGGGATTCAAACGAAGAAACCGTCCTGGTGACTGAGCTGAGGCTCATTCATTTTAATGAAGAGCTTGATGAAGGATTACTCTCCCGTCCTTGGCTGGAAGGGGCAGGAGATTCTTCGGGATGTCCTTGTGTCCTGGTGACGCTACGGGTCACCGGACGTCGGACATGGATTTTTGATGCTGACTTTTGGCGTCTTCTGGTTTTTCCAACCATATGGACGGCAGCAACTTGGTCGGGTCTTTCTTTTTCGACCCATTTGTGGGAGACTTGAAGTGTAGGAGGCTGGGTCCGTTGCTTCTCTAGTCTCTTTTGTCGATATGTCGCACGGCGGCGTGCTCGATGAGCGATTTGAGCTTCGGTCAGCTCTGGCTGGGCTCTGACGATGAAGGATGTGCTCCCTCGGGCGCAGCAGCCGAGCCTGTCTTCTTTGTAGCTAGGCAAGGACAGGATACGGACCCGGTCCTTTGCCTGTTGCAGCGAAGCTTTGAACCTTTCGAGTTCGGCCCCTGTAGAGATGAAGGGTCGAACTGAAGGAGTGTAGGCCTTGGCAGGTGCTTGTAGAGGCCTGGTGATGCGTGATCTGATTCTGGGCTTGTGGGAGCAAGCCGGTTCATGCTGGGTTGACTTGGGAGTCAAGTTGGGGATGGGTGTCTCCTCTTTCATGTAGGCAAGAGGGTAGAACTGGTTCTCCTTGAGTGGGGCCAGGTATGCTGGCTTGGTGGAGGTTTGAGACCTTCTTTGTTTTGGGGAAGGTCTTGGAGACCAAGTCTTAGGGTAGACCTGGTTGGTTGTTGGTCGAGGCTTCGCGGGGGTGCCGCGGGCTTCGGGTTTTTGGGCACTCGCCTTTGGTGTCACGAGAGTGACACGTTGAGAGGCGATCTTCTGCTTTTTGGCAGGCGCAGCTTGTTCTTCGGGAAGTGGGAATGGTCCCAGCGTCCCAAAGAAGATAGTTCGGGGAGTCGAGGTCGACCCGGAGTTCGGAGAGTTGCCGAGGGAGTTGACGCTCCGGCAGCTGACAAGGCGCTTATGAGTGCGCGCGCTTTGCTTCTGTTGAAGCATGAGTTGGTGCTTGTTCTCATCGAAGGTGATGATCAGTGAAGCTGCCATTGTTAGTTTCAAAATTTCTGAAACAAGACCACATCCATTAGTAATCACAAGAATATGATGATCATAAATGGGGAATTCTATGATTTTGTCTTTTCAAATCGCTCAAGGGACATGACCCAAGCAATATGAAGAAGGCAAAAAGCCATAGAGGGTACAATTGTTCTGGTAGCAAGTATGGTGAGCCCAGAATGAGCGTTCCAGTGATTGCTAGAAGCAATTGTAAACCTAAATTCGACTTATCGAGAAGCAGGGCTTGCTCGAGGTAAGACAAATATAAGGTTGGAGTTACAAATGTGCCGGTCGCAAATACAGTAGACCCTGAAAGGGCGTACCAGTATTGCTAGGCACAAATGTTGGAAATCGCATCCATGAGATGGGATTCTCTATTTTGAAAGGTCAGAAATGGATTCGTCAAAGAGAGCAGGTGGCATTCCGACTCAAATACGGGCTCAACGATTTCCGCGAGCGCCAGTACTCGAAGGAAAGAGACCACAATTTCTCGAATCTGAATCCAAAAGTGACGAGTTTTTTTTTTTTTTTTTTTTTTTTTTTTTTTGAAATGTCAAGATTGGTTCCATCAAGGAGAGCAAATGGTATTCCAATCTGAACACGGTCTCGGCGATTTCCGCGAGCGCCAGTGCTCAGAAAAGAAGAAACCAAAATTTCTCAGATCTGAAACCAAAAGTGACGAGTTTTTGAAGATTTTTTTTTTGAAATGATTTTTTTTTATTTTTTATTTTTATATTTTTTATATTTTTTTATTTTTTTTAAAATACTTTTTTTAAGATTATTTATTTTTATTTTTTTGAAGATTTTTTTTTATTTTTATATTTTTTTTGAAGGTTTTTAAAGACGAGAGAGTATACATAGGCCTCCTAACCCGGTCTTATGAAACCTCAATTGATAGAATTGTCCCCAGGTAAGGGTAGGATTACTTAATGAACCCGTTTGGAGGACCCTTGCCTAGAACAGTCAAGCTGTCTCCACACTCTGGACAAGGCTTTTCTTGAATCAATCGTGATCAAAGAACGCAATTGGTTTAACCTTAGTGGTCTATGTCTTTTTATTTATTTATTTAATTTTTTTTTTAGATCCCTGACAGACTCATCGAAGAGAAACGATGGCCCAATCCCCGATCCGAACACAGGCTCAACGATTTCCGCGAGCACACATGCCCACAAGAGAAAGGATCAAAGTTTCTCAATTTTGAATTCAAACTAAGAAAACTGATTTTTTTGATTTTTTATTAATTTTTTTTTTGAAATCTCTAATGAACTCATCGAAGAGAAACGATGGCCCAAAACCTTAGTCGAACGGGCTCAACATTTCTGCAAGCACCAAAGAACAATAGGATAGGATCAAAGTTTCTCAATTTTGAATTCAAACTAAGAAAACTGATTTTTTTTATTTGATTTTTTTATTAAATTTTTTTTTTTGAAATCTCTAATGAACTCATCGAAGAGAAACGATGGCCCAAAACTTTAGTCGAACGGGCTCAACATTTCTGCAAGCACCAAAGAACGATAGGATAGGATCAAAGTTTCTCAATTTTGAATTCAAACTAAGAAAACTGATTTCTTTTTTTGATTTTTTTTTTGAAAAGAGAAAGAGTGGAAACAAACTCAAAGAAATAGAAATTTCCAAAAAATCCCATCTCATTTTTTTTTAGGATGCAAAATCCAACATAGGCTACCAGCTAGAAAGTAGCCAAGGAATCCGGAAAAGAAGTATAAGCATAGAGAAAAAATTATGATATGCAAATATTTCATTTCCGAGCACCGTGTTCTCAAATGAACGGGTCCCACCGGGTGTGCCAGCTTGATGGAACGCGCTCCTGCCGTGGGTGCTACCGGGGTCGGCGGACGTGGGAGTCCGTCGGGTCCGGCCCTTTCGCGCCCGGGGTGCTGAAGCGTGCATCAACATTTCTTTTTGGGTGTGCCAGATTTTCTATTTTACTTGGAATTGCAAGTGGTAATCCGGAGATCAACCTTCGCAAGTAAAAAGGAAATCAACTTCTTTCAAGTTTTCCATTGCACAAATATTTAAGAAAAGAGACATTTTCTTGGTTTGCCGTGAAAGGCGATTTTGTTTGGCATTTATAGCCGATTTTGGCGTTTATAGCCGATTTACAATTCTCATCAATAATGAAAGACAAGAGTTGTGATTTTTGTCTCTTTTAGAAAAATACAAACTACAATGAAAAGCAAGAAAAGGAGGATCTAACTTCTCAGGAGATTGTGGGGGACTCGTTCAGATTGACGGTCGCAAGCCATGTATGGGCTTCGCCATCATCCATGCAGATGAGAACAGAGGATGCTCTTGATTCGCTTGGCTTGGCTATAACCTCAGATTTTTAGAGGATAAAGACCAAGAGAAGGTCCTATGTCCAATAAAAAGCTAAGTCGACGGGCTGAAAAGCCACATCTAAGCCATTGGAGGCAGCGGGAGAAGGCAAGGACCTTGGGGGGGGGTGCCCCCCAAGGGACTTTTGTCACCTTGTAGTGGTGGCCGGTGCAGAACTTCAGCAGAGTTTTTCTCTCTTTTTCTTTCTCTGGATTCTTTCCGCTCTCTTCCGATCCGATCTCTTCTTTTTTCTCCTCTCCGGATTTCAATGGAATGCTCTCCTATTTATAGGCTTTTGGTAGCCATTTAGGAGAGTTTATGAGCTTTAATTGCTTTAATGAAAGGAGTTACAAGATTTATTTCTTGATTTTGTAACTCCTTTTTCCTTGAATCTGATTGGCCGATGGAGATTGAGGGCATTTAATCACCTTAATTACCATAATGGGAGGAGTTTCATGGCTTGAATGCCATGAATCTCTTGATTTGTAACTCCCGAATGCTTGCTTCTGATTGGGCCGTCCAATAGAATGAGTTAATGACTGCCATAAAGCTATCCAATTAACCACATTAATTGGTCGCCGAGCAGTCGAAGAGTCGCGGGCCGTGCCGTGTCTTCTGGAATTCTTCTGGCGATGATCATCGATGGATCTTCATGCTGATCGACATCGGATGAACATGTAACTTCAGACATTGATAGCTAAGAGCGGGCCGGTGACATCTGTCTTGTCGATTTCTTGATCGGTCGGACAGAAAGAGCACTTTTTTGGTCGACCGGTTGGCGATCTTAGAGCGATCACTGATGATTTTATGCTTTTGACGGCGGATCCGAGATGTCGTCGGATATGAGTCAATTTCAAGCATTAAAAATCACAATTTCAGAGAACCACAGGGGCCAAAACGCGTAAAACGCGAAAAGGGACGGAAAAACGGGTCACCGGTGAAAAATCCGGTCACCCGGACTTCCATGGTTGCCGGCGACCATGGGCCGGCGACCCTGGGGGTTTTTCCCCCTTTTTTGGTCCGTTTTGCGGTCTTTTTCGTCGCCGTTTTCTTCTGTATTTTTCTTGACATTTCTTCTCATTTATTGGCTTGATTTCCCTGTAGAAAACCTGATGATAATCCTTGCATTTTTAAAGTGCAAAGTTTCCAATTTTCCGGGAAAGCCGAAGACTTTGTTGCGTAGAGCTGCTGATTTTCCTCCAGAAGCTGAAACTTGGTCAAACGATGTCGGAATGACCTGAAATTTGAGGTGGAGCCTCCTGAGCAATAAATAAGACCAACCATAGGCTTTTGTTTGAGTTTTGAAGCCGTTTGGGGTCCCGTCGATGCTTCACTTGATTTTGCTGTGGGGAAAATGCCGAGCTTTGATATGTGGTCAAACGATGTCCGATTGACCTGAAATTTGACGGGGAGCCTATTGGAGTCATTTTGAGACGTTCCAAGGGCTCCGTTTTGGATGTCATGGTCCCGGGTTACTCCGCCACTGGTAGGCTTGATTTTCTCTCGGAGCATCGAAACCTGGTCAAACGTTGTCGGAATGACCTGAAATTTGACGTGCAGCCTTTTGGAAGCATGTTGAAGCCACTCATGCACTTGGTTTGATGAGCGAAGGCTTCGGTGGTTCCTGCCGCCGGGAGGCTTGATTTTGCCGCTCGAGCATTGATGGAGGGTCAATCGTTGTCGGTTTGACTTGAAATTTGGCATGGAGCCCTTTTGAGACATGCTGGAGTCATCCATAGGCTCTGATCGAAGTTTTGACGTCTTCGATGATGTCGCCGCCGGGAGCGCCAATTTAGCTGTCGGAGAAGCGAAGTTAGGCCAAATGATTCTGAAATGGCCCGAAACTCCTTGTGTACTCCTCTCTTGGCTGTCTTGAAGGATCTTGCAGTTTTTGTTTGATTCTGACAAGATTTGATTTTTTGGAGAAGTTGCATTGCCTATTTATGGCAGGTTGCGACTTCATGCAGCTTTCTTGATGTTTGAAGAGGCAAAGTGACATTTTTTGGTGTCAACAATCGTACCAACCCGTATGTTGAAGAGCCACCTCTTCTCCGCATCCGTCAAAGCATAATGTCTTCCCGACCCTGCCCTGGTCGAATCACGGGAGACACCAAAGTCAAAAGCCTTCTTCCGTAAGCCCGGAGAAAGCTTCACTGAAGACTGCCCAATCTCGACGTCCCTGAATCGTCGGATCCTTAAACGGGCAGATAAAAGTGATTCGTGAACGGCTGTCCCTCTCGCCAAACGAATCATGAAGGGATCTTCGTCCTGTACAACTCCCAAACGATGGAAGCTAGGACAGTGGTATACATACCACGAATAGAAGATGTGGGCAGAAAATACCCTGTTCATGGGAAGCCCAAGCCGAACCAGGAAAGCAGCAGCCTGCAGTTTGGTACACAAATAGGAGTAAAGAGCAGGTACCAAAGCCAGCCACTCTCCAAACGCCATCTGACAAGTCGGAAAAATGCAGTGCGGCCTGATGTGCGTCCCATCTCCTCCAGCAAAAACAGCCTCACCCAGCCAGTAAGTGAGGTAGACAGCGAGATCTCTCCGCAACGCAATGTCAGGACAAATGGCGTGCTTACGAAGAACTTCTCCAAATCTTCTCGCATAGCGGCGATCTTCTTCAAACTTGATGCTTTAGCCCTAACATCCTGGGCCATGCCATCAGAAGAATCCCCGCTGTCAAAAAAGTTGGAGCTGCAACTTCTCCAACTGTTGCATCTAACTTTCGAGCCCTCCTTCTCCTTCAGAAAATCGTAGAAGGCGACAAGCTGAAAGTACACAAGCCTAAACTCCTCAGACTGTTCCTCAAGGACGCTGTCAATAGGCATAAACTCCTTATAGAGTTTTCCGAGGATAGGCAACTCGGTGATGGCGCTCAGCTCCTTCAAAGAAAAACCAATCTCACCATTCGTCACAATGAAGGTGTTGGTTTGTGGAAGGAATGACTCCAGCATGGCCATGAAAGCCTCATCGGAGAAAACGACGGTTTGCCGAAAAGAGCGAACTGCGTCAAAAATCTCGGCCTCCCGAAGAACGGCTTCACCAATCCTCAAGGTGTGATCAGTCCATGACTCCCAGCTCGAGTCAGCACTGAAACGGCCACGAAGTCGAAAAGGCTTCACCCAATTGCTGCCGTCACCCCGAAAAACGCCAAGGCCCACCGGTCTCAAATCAACCGATGGATGATCAGAACCTTGGTAGCCACTGGCTAGCATCAACATGTCCATACGGACAGGTGGCTTCTCTGCAAAACCGGAAGGTCCACCAACAAAAACCCCGGTCTTGATCACACTGGTCCTCTTCACCCAACTCGGAGGATCTTCCCTCTTAGGGCACGTGGGAGAAAGGCTCAGGATCGAGATGGTCCGATCAAAAGACGACCGGGTAGAAATAGTTCTCTCCTCACCATCTGCTGTGTAAGAGAACTGAAAGTATCTCCTTTGGTATGACAAGTCGTCGGGGACTGCATCACCGAAGAAGAAGGTAGGCTTGAGCACAACGCTCTGATCGTCTGTAACCCAGGGACGGCTGCTTACCATGATCTTATAGAACTCCTCATCCTTGAGAGCGATTAATCGCTGTCTCATCTCATCACGATTGAGGGAATCGCATTCTTCCAAGTTTTTCTCCACAAACTGGACCTTCTCCCAAGCCTGCTGAACGGCAGCATTGGAAGATCTAGCAGACCGACGAGGTGCGTCAGTAACAGGACCTTTACCTTTGTTCGTTCTAGAAGAACTACCTACAAAAGATGGAAGAGAAAAGATCAATCAACATCAAAATGACAGAATTCTGCTACAAAAAATTCTAGCAAGATTTTGACATGATTCCGGGGCAATTCCAAAGAAAAGGAACATACTCTGAAAAAGACAAGAAGCCCGAAGATGAGCTCAACATCGCTGCGAGCTCATAGTCGGTGGAGAATTCTCAAAGAAGGCTCGAACTCAACATCCCTGCGAGAACGAGCCAATCTCATCAAACTTCCGCAAAATCTGGAAAAGAGCTCAACATTGCTGCGAGCTTCATAATCCAAAAAATTGTAAAACTTCCTCAAAATCCAGCAAGACCGAGAAAGAGCTCAACATCGCTGCGAGCTCAAAATCCCAACACTTGCAAAAGATTTTCAGGTATGCATCATCATACTTCCAAGTCTATTTACCAAAACTCATGCATCAAAAATATATCATCATGCATTAAATGCTAGGAAAACCTTGACCAAAGTTTGACTAATTCCAACCCAATTTGGTCAAAACCAATCAAACTTTGTCCAAGTCAAAAATCATGTTGGCTTGACTTAGAGACTCTAGCCTTCTATCTTGATGCATCAAACAAAAAATGCATACATATTGAAATTGCATAGCCTCATCATCATAGTGAGCAAACAAGGAAAAAAAAAAAGATAGAAAAAAAATCTCAGCAAAAAAAAAAAAAAAAAAAGAGAAACACGCTGAAAAAAAAAAAAGGGAATCAGCGTGGAGAAAAAAAAACAGAAAGAAAAAAGGAGTTCACGAAAAAAAAAAAACAGAGAGAAAACCGTGAAAAGAAAAAAAAAAGAAAGAAAAAAAAGAAAGAAAGAAAAAAAAGAGAGAAGCACGAAAAAAAAGAAAAACGTGCATGAAAAGAAAAGAAAAGAAAAAAGAAAAAAGAGAAGAAGAAAGAAGAAAAGAAAAAGAAAAAGAAGGAAAAAATGAAGAAGCTACTTCTACAATGGATATTCTTGAGGAAGAAAACTTACTTGAAGCCATTGATGGAGAAGAAGAAGAAAAGCTTGGAGATCCTTGAAGAAGAGAAAGCACTTCTTGCCTTGGGGAGCACTCTTGAAGATTTCTTGCAAAAAGAAAGCAATGGAGCAAAAGCATCAACCCTCTTGCTTTTATAGGAGAGAGCAAGCCAAAAGAGGAAACAAGGAGAAAAGAAAGGAGGAAAGTGCTAAAATTTAGTTACTTTCCCAAAGAGAAAGATATTTTGAGAGAATCTTTCCACAAAAAAGAAAACTTGAGAAATTCTCTCCAAGTAAAGATATTTTTAGATATTCTCTACACAAAAGAGATATTTTTAGATATTCTTTACAAATATGACACCATATGAGGTCAAAGCCATCTCCAAAGCCTAAGGTCCATGGGTTAGCCCATATGAGCCAGGTTTGACCACCTAGGCACTAAAATTGGCTTTTAGTCAAAATATTCCTCTTACCAAGAGCAAAAAAAAAAAAAAGAAAAGAGCAAAAAAAAGTCCCATGCCTCTTTTGAGTTGATGGGACCATTCAAAAAAAAAAAAAGAAAAAAGAAAGTCCCATGAGTTGCCAAAAACCAAACCATCCAACCTCATGAACCAAATTGAGCCAAAATCTTGAAATTGACATTTCACAAAACCAAATTCCGGTCCCCTAGCTCGCCACATACAGCTTGTTAGGTCACAAGACCAAAACCAAAATCAAAATCCAAAACCTACAAACCAAATCTGACCCCCCAACCTGCCACATACAGCTTGTTGGGTCACAAGGTCAAAATCAAAATCAAACCCCGACCCCCTAACCTGCCACATACAGCTTGTTAGGTCACAAGGTCAAAAACCAAAATCCAAAACCCAAAATCCAAATACCCAATGTCATTTTCAAAACTTTGTCTTGAGATGGTACGTGATCCCTCTCACTACCATAAAATTCCCCCGGAAACTCAGAAGGCTATTCAAAAAAACAAAAAAAAAAAAATGCTCAAGACTCTTGGTCAAGTTGGAATCTCTCCTCCAAGTTTCTCTTTGAGGCACATCGACTCCAAAAAGCTACTCGTCGCTGTACCTCGAGGGGGCATTTGTTGACACCAAAAAAGTCAATATGTCTCCTCAACATCGAGAAGCCTCCTGAAGCTGCATCCTGCTAAAAATAGGCAAGGCTACTTCAAGCATCAGATTTTGTCAGAATCAGACAGAAACTGAGAGGTCCTTCAAGACAGCTAAGAGAGGGGTACACCTGAGGTTTCGGGTCATTCCGACATCGTTTGGCCCAACTTCACCGCTCCGACAGCTAAACAAGTGCTCCCAGAGGCGACATCATCAAAGACACCAAAACTTTGATCAAAGCCTACGGATGACTCCAGAATGTCTCCAAAGGGCTCCATGCCAAATTTCAAGTCAAACCGACAACGTTTGACCCTTCATCAATGCTCGAGCAGCAAAAATCAAGCCTCCCGGCGGCGGAAACCACCGAAGCCATCACTCATCAAACAAAATACATGAGTGGCTTCAACATGCTTCCAAAAGGCTGCACGTCGAATTTCAGGTCATTCCGACAACGTTTGACCAGGTTTCGATGCTCCGAGAGAAAATCAAGCCTACCGGCGGCGGAGCAACCCGGGACCATGACATCCAAAACGAAGCCCATGGAACGTCTCAAAATGACTCCAATAGGCTCCCCGTCAAATTTCAGGTCAATCGGACATCGTTTGACCACATATCAAAGCTCGGTATTTTCCCCGCAGCAAAATCAAGTGAAGCTTCGATGGGACCCCAAACGGCTTCAAAACTCAAATAAAAGCCCATGGTTGTCCTATCCACTGCTCAAGAAGCTTCACCTCAATTTTCAGGTCATTCCGACATCGTTTGACCTAGTTTCGACGCTTGACGGAAAATCGGCTACAAAGTCTTCGGCTTTCCTGAAAAATAGGAAACTTTGTGCTCCGATTTCACGAGGGTTCTCGTCAAGATTTCTTCAAGAAAATCAAGTCAATAATTGAAGAAAAATGTCAAGAAAAATACAGAAGAAAAAAGGGAAGAAAAAGACGAAAAAACGGCCGAAACGACGCTCTGTGACCAAACGGGCCAAAGCCCCATGGTCACCGGCGACCTTGGCCCAAGGTTGCCGGCGACCCTGGCCTAAGGTCGCCAGGCGACCCTGGGTGCATGGTCGCCCTGCGACCCGGATTTTGCGCCGAAGTGTCCGTTTTTCGATGCTTTTCGCGTTTCTGGTGTTCTGGCCTCTGTGATTTTCTGAAAATCCAATGTTTGGTGCTTCAAAACCACTGATCTTCGTCGACATCTCGGATCCGCCGTCAAAAGCATGAAATCATCACCGATCGCCTCAAGATCGCCAACCGGCTGACCAAGAAAGTGCACTTTCTGTCCGACCAATCGTGAAATCGACAAGACAGATGTCAATGGCCCGCCAACATCAATCAATGTCTGAAATTGCATCGCAATCCGACATCAAATGATGCGTGGATCCACCTGTGATGATTGCAAGAAGAATCTCAAAAGGCGCAGTGCGGCCCGCGACTCTTCACATGCCTTGGCAACCACTTAATGACGTTAATTGACCCATTAAAGCAGTCATTAACTCATTATTTTGGATGGCCCAATCAGAACCAAGCATTTGGGGGTTATAAATCCAAGCAATCATGGCATTAAACCCATGAAACTCCCACCATCATGAAGCATAAAGGTGATTGAATGCCCACTACCTTCATCGGCCAATCACAAGCCTTGAAAAAGGAGTTACAAAATCAACTTGTAACTCCTCATCAATTCTTCATCATGGCCACTAATGCCAATAAACACCTCATGGCTACCAAAAGCCTATAAAAGGAGGTCCATTCCAAGAGGAAGGAGAGAGAAAAAAAAGAGATCCCAAGTGCAACCTCTGAAAATTTAGAAAATCCAAGAGAGAGACGAAGTCCTGCCACTTTGCTCCCGGAAGCACCACAAGGTGATCAACGTCCCTTGGGGGGCCACCAACACCCCCCCCCCCCCAAGGTCACCTCCTTCTCCAACATGGCCTAAACGCGGCTTTTCAGCCCGTTTACTTGGTTTTCATTGGATATAGGACCTTCTCTTGGTCCTTGTCCTTTAAAAAACCGAGGTTAGGAGCCAAGCCAAAGAATCAAAGCATCACATGTTCTCATTTGAAGGACGACGGCGAAGCCCATACATGACTTGCGACCGTCGATCTTAACGTGTCCCCACAATCTCCTGAGAAGTTAGATCCCTTTTCTTCCTTTTCTATTGTAGTTTGTATTTCTTAAAGAGACAAAAAGAAATCACAATTCTTGTCTTTCATATTTGATGAGTTTTGTAAAAACGCCTTTCACGGCAAAATCGTCTTTCACGGCAAACAAACAAAAACGCCTCTTACGGAATTCTAAAAACTTGTCTCTTTTCTTAATATTTATGCAATTTGAAAAGTTAGAAAAAAGGATTGATTTCCTTTCCACTTGTGAAGGTGAATCTCCGGATTATCACTATTCCAAATTCCAAGTAGAAAGTAAATCTAGCATACCCGTACAAAAATGTTGATGCCCGAGATCTTCCTTCCTCCGCCGAGACCCAGGACAGCCCCCGGGGTGCGGAGGGAGAGGACGGAAGATTCCCCCTTTCTTTTTTTCGGGTCCATCAGTCTCCTTGATAGAAATGGAATTATGAATGTGATTTGCTACACGCTTCCGCATTTAACAAAGATATTTATGATTTCATGTTATCCTCACTGTGGACACCTGTGGGAAATCACGTGCACGGGCAATGCGTAGTCTTTATCAACCCGTGTACCTTTGGCATTAAACCTATCTATCATCCATTACTTCACATTAGTCCCGATCTCGGATTTGGACCTTAAACCCGGTCCGGGGTCGCGACACCTTTGAAATAGAGTTAATTGATTTGGATTTCATGTAAACAAATTGGAGCATGGAGTTTCATTTGCTTACAATTATGTGGTTCTTTTTGTGGAGTTTTAGACAAGTTCTGGAATGGGAAAGAACCACAAAAGAATGGGAAAAGAACTACGGAACCTGAGTTAATAGTAATGTAGGCTAAGAAAGACCTTGTAGGGCTTTACTTATGGTACCCCTTCATTATTATGGACCAGCGGATATTACCTTGATATGGGGAAACCTTAGAGGCAAAGGTTTCCACTTGTTTAGTATCGTTCCATCATTATTGGGCCATGATTATTAATTTTGGGATTCGTTGTACGTTGAAATATAATGTAATACCCAACTAAAGAATAGCAATCTACCGACAACCATAATTTATAATGTGTTGGATGGTAATGAAAGACGGATGCTTAGATTCATTAGGCTAGTAAAAAGCCCTTGAGTCCCTCAAATTGCAATGCATGAGCATATTGGAATGTAATAATAGCCATGATTTCATACACTAATAGTATTCTTATGTATAAAGTATACCCCATTCATACTACTGATCGAATTGCTATTGTTAGGAGGTCTTGAGTATGATTGAATTTGGATATTGAAATGATTGGAATTAATGATTGTATCGAATGATGTAACCTACTAAGTCCCGATTGTTAATTGATTCGAATGAGTCAGTACTACTGAGTTTCGACCTTATGATACCCGACGAGGTTGACTCTAGGCCTAGTATTATGAAAGTCGATACGTAGTTGACAGTCTGGAGCACTGAACTCTAGAACCGGGTAACCAGTTGAACTTTTGGCCGGGTCACTGGTGACATCCCAATGTGATTCCCTCTCTAATTGAGAGGAAGGATTAGCTCATGTAGAACCAACTAGATTGTATAATTTCATTTATGATTGACTCATTAAGCATGATTTATTCGATTGCACAAATTCCCTAGTTCAACTTTATTTGCCCTCTTTCAATCACTCGTCATTAATTCTAAATTGATATGATATGCATAGATTGTTATTGTTTATACTTGCTGAATCGTCGTATTCACTAGCTATTCTTGGTGTTACAGACGCAGACCACACTCCTGGTCTTGAGGAGACCACGGAGGGAGAGGAGGAAGCCAATGAGGCACTAGCAGACCTAAATGAATGGACAGCGGAGGGTGCCGTCTAGCTTTGTGTACGGAGAGCATCAGGAGTCTTTCTTTTGAGAGCAATCTTAGAAAATCTTCTCTTGTGGTTTTGAAGTTATCTATGATGTTTTGTTGATAAATATACTTTTGGAAAAATAATTTCTATTTTATATATATACTTTTGTAATAGCAAGGTAGATAAAGTTTTATGATCTCTACTTCTTACTAGTAAATTAAATTGTTTTTTTTTTGTTTAATGAACTTGAATATTTGGACAACTCATCATATGATACCTTTTTATGTTTTAATTTAATGCTTCTGCTGATAAATGTACAAAGACAGGTGTCTGTGAGCATGTCTCACGAGTGGAAATTGTGATTTTCTCCTTGGCCCGAAATTGTGACTCGCACTTGGCCCGAAACAAGTGCGATGAGCATGGGAGTACGCGTCACATCTCGAGATTTACCTTTGGCCAGGAAAATTCAGGACCGAGATGTGACATATATCAATTTAATCAGGTCATCGATTGGATTGAACCATACAATCTAACACTTTTACCATAAGAGAATATCTCATTATATTTAATTGCTAAGGAGGCCTGTGCTAAGTGTAAGCATCATTTAGAAATCACATAGATACAAAAGTCTGAAAATGAACCATTGTAAAATTTAATATGTGAAAAATATTGCAATGAATATAGTGAAAATCACATACATGCAAAAGTTTGAAAAGGAACAATTGTAAAATTTAATATGTAAAAAAACATTGCAATGAATATAGTAAAAAGAGAATTTTACGGGAAACGTCCTCACAAATTGTGTAGCACCAATGAGGTCCCTCAGGCCATATTTCCTTTTTTTTTCAACTTTGAAAGGAGCGACGCTAGCGTTGCTCGTGTCTGATGAGGGCGACGCTAGCGTCGCTTGTCAATGTCTAGCATCACTCGTCAGTGCTTCTCCTAATGCACAATTTGCTAGTGGGGGAGATGAAGAAATAAACACAATTTGCTATATCGTCACTCGTCAGGATCACTTGGCTTTCAATTAGGGAGGCAGCAAGAAAATTCCTTTGGCTCTTAGTAGTTCGACTATATGTGAGTTTGTACTTTAAGCTACTTTTAGAAATAATCACCTGATTGCAGTCCTCACGATGCATAATTCCAACACAACTACCCCAGTCATCCACAACAAGAACTGCAGCATCCCTATAGAAACACGTCACAGCTTTCTTCAAGTATAGGCTAGCTTGCAAGGGACTAGCTTCTTTAAACGGTGTCATATACTTCTCAATTGGATCACCCAATGTACCTAATTGATAAGAGATACTAAGAAACATTGAGGAGAACAACAACAACAAAGTATGAAGTAAAAAAGAAGCAAATGAGACAACTGAGGGAGTAGGTAAGGACAAGACAGTGAACCCTTGAATCCAGATAAAGCCTCGATGCATACAGCAACCTACAGTACAGTGACGCATAAATAATCTCATGTAGCCTATTTTTAATATGTAAAATATAAGAATGCAATGGGATGCAAATAATTTATCTTCAATTATGTATTAGTCATTAATAGATGTTGACAACAAAAAAGTCACTTTGCCTCCTCGACATCAAGAAGCCAAATGAAGTTGCATCCTACTACAAACAAGCGATGCTAGTTCAAGCATCGGATCTTGTCAGAATCAAACAAAAATTGCAAGATCCTTCAAGACAGTAAAAAAAGGGGAGTACACATGAAGTTTCTGGCCATTCCGACATCCTCTGGCCTAACTTCACTCCTCCGACAGCTAAACAGGCGCTCCCGGGGGCAACAGTGTCGAAGACATCAAAACTTTGATTAGAGCCTACGGATGGTTCCAAAATACCTCCAAAAGGCTTTTTGTCAAATTTCAAGTCAAGCCGACAACGTTTTGACCCTCCATCAACCCTCGAGCAGCAAAATCAAGCCTCTCGGCGGCGAGAAGCACCGAGGCCATCACTCATCAAACAAAGTATATGAGTGGCTTCAACATGCTTCCAAAGGGCTGCACGTCGAATCTTAGGTCATTCCGACAATGTTTGACCAGACTTCGACGCTCCGAAACAAAATCAAGCCTACCTGCGGCGGAGCACCCCGGGACCATGATATCCAAATCGGAGCTAATGGATTGTCTCAAAATTACTCCAATAGGCTCCCTGTCAAATTTCAGGTCAATCGGACATTGGTTGACCGCACATTAAAGCTCGACATCTTCCTCGTAGCAAAATCAAGTCTAGCGGCGACGGGACCCCAAACGGCTTCAAAACTCAAAAAAAACCCATGGTTGGTTCTATCCACCGCTCAAGAGGCTTTACCTCAAATTTCAGGGCATTCCGACATCGTTTGGCCTAGTTTCGACTCTTGACGGAAAATCGGCTACAAAGTCTTCAGCTTTTCCGAAAAATAGGAAAATCTGTGCTGCGGTTTTGTGCGACTTCTTGTGAAGTTTTCTTCAGGAAAATCAGGTGAATAATTGAGGAAAATGTCAAGAAAAATATAGGAGAAAAAAGGAACAAAAAAGACGAAGAAACGGCCGAAAATCGACAACGAAAGGGGACAAAACCCCCCAGCAACCATGGGTGCATGGTCGCCAGTAACCATGGGTGCATGGTCGCCGGTGACTCTGGAAATCTGGGTCTCTGGATTTTCAGCCAGGTGGCCCATTTTTCGATCCTTTTCACGTTTCAGGTGTTCCAGCCCCTGTGATTTTTCAAAAATCCAATTCTTGATGCTTGGAAACGACTGATCTTCGCCAACATCTCAGATCCGCCGTCAAGTGCGTGAAATCATCACTAATCGCTTTAAGATCGCCAGTCGGCTGATCAAGAAAGTACACTTTCTGCCCGACAGATTGAGAAATCGACAAGACAGATGTCACCAGCCCACTAACATCAATCAATGTCTGAAATTGCATCACCAGCTGACATCAAACAACATGTGGATCCATCGGCGATCATCACAAGAAAAATTCCAAAAGACACAGCGCGGCCTGCGACTCTTCAAATGCCCCGGCAAGCACTTAACGCTGTTAATTGACCCGTTCTATGACAACTTAATGTGGTCATTAACCCATTATTTTGGACGGCCCAATCAGAAGCAAGCAAATGGGAGTTACAAGTCCAAGCAATCATGGCATTAAAACCATGAAACTCCCCTCATCATGGAGATTAAAAGCGATTAAATGCCCATCATTCTCCATCGGCCAATCACAAGCCAAGAAAAAGGAGTTATAAAATCAAGAAATAAAAACTTGTAACTCCTCCCATCATGGAGCATCAATGCCATCAAATCACTTATCATGGAGCATCAATGCCATCAAATCACTTATCATGGCCATCAATGCTCATAAACCACCCCATGGCTACCAAAAGCCTATAAAAGGAGGTCATTCCAAAGGAGAGAAACCTACCTACACACCTGGAGACACACATCCACACCAACACACATCCCAGAGTCTGGAAAATCCCAGAGGAATTCTGACGAAGTCTTGCTACTCTACTGCAAGAAACACCTCAAGGTGATCGAAGTCCCTTGGAGGGCCAGCCCCCCAAGGTCCTCTCCTTCTATGCAACATGGCCTAAACGCGGCTTTTCAGCCCGTTTACTCAGTCTTTTATTGGATATAGGACCTCCCCTTGGTCTTTATCCTCTAAAAAACTGAGGTTGGAGCCAAGCCGAAGAATCGAAGCATCAAACGTTCTCATCTGAAGGATGATGGCGAAGTCCATACATGACTTGCGACCGTCGATCTGAACGTGTCCCCACAATCTCCTGAGAAGTTAGATTTCTTTTATTTCTTTTCTATTGTAATTTGTATTTTTTAAAGAGACAAAAAATCACAATTCATGTCTTTCATTATTGATGATATTTGTAAATCGCCTTTAACGGCAAAAGTGGCCTTTTACGGCAAAAATCGCCTTTCACGGCAAAAATCGCCTTTCACGGCACCAAATCGCCTTTCACGGCAAACAAACACAAAAAATCACCTTCCACGGCATTCAAAAACATCTTGTCTCTTTTCTTGAATATTTATGCAATTTGAAAAGTAAGAAAAAAAGATTGATTTTGTTTCTACTTGTGAAGGTGAATCTCCGGATCACCACTTCAAATTCCAAGTAGAATAGAAAATCTGGCATAACCGTACAAAAAATGTTGATACCCACTTTTCTCCTTCGCCGGACCCCGGCAGCCCCCGGGGAAGGAGAGGACGAAAGGCTGGGTCCATCAAGTTGGCACACCCGGTGGGACACGTTCATTTGAGAATGTGATGCTTCAATTCCTTGGCTCCTTTCTAGTTGGTGGCCAAAGTTGGATCTTGCATCTTAAAAAAAAAGGAGACATGAGATGAGATTTCCTTCATTCTTTCTCATTGCAAATAAGAAAATTTTGATTTCTCTTTCTTGGATTCAATTTTGAGAAATTTTGATCTTCTCCTCTTCAAACTTGATAGCTCACAAAAATGGTTGCAGCTATTGTTCGTATCGGGGATTGGGCCATCTTTTCTCTTTGATGAGTCCGATAGGGGTTTTAAAAAAAAATCTCATTTCAAACTCTTTCAGAAAAAAAATATGATTTCTCATTTTTGGATTCAAGCTTGAGAGACTTTGATCCTCTCCTCTTCGAACTTGATAGTTCACAGAAATGTTAGCAGCTATTGTTCATATCGGGGATTGGGCCATCTTTTCTCTTTGATGAGTTCGATAGGGATTTAAAAAAAAAACATATCATTTCAAAAAAAAAAAATCAGTTCTCTTTCTTTTGGACTCAAATTTGAGAAACTTTGGTTTTTCCCTTTCGGATTTAACGCTCGCAGAAATGTTTGAGCCTGTGTTCGGATTGGAACACCATTTGCTCTCTTTGATGAGTCCATTAGAAATCTTTTAAAAAAAAAGTTCAAAAAAAAAAAAAAAACACTAAGGCTGCACCAATTGGGTTCTTTGACCAAAGTGGATCTAAGAAAAGCCTTGTCCAGAGTGTGGAGGCAGCTAGACAGTTCGAGGCAAGGGTCCTCCAAACAGGTTCATTAAGTAATCCTACCCTTACCTGGGGGCTGATCTATCAACTGAGGTTTCATAAGATCGAATTGGAAACCTATGTGCACCTTTCAAAAAATCCTTAAAAATAGAAAACACCTTTTAAAAAAAACTTCCGTCACTTTTGAATTCAGAATTGAGAAATTTTGGTTCTTTCCCTTTCGGACTCAGTGCTAGCAGAAATGTTTGAGCCTATGTTTGGATTGGAACACCATTTGCTCTCTTTGATGAATTCAATCTTGTCATTTAAAAAAAAAAAAACTTCCGTCCTTATTGGGTTCAAATTCAAGAAATTCTGGTTCTTTCCCTTTCGGACTCAGTGCTCGCAGAAATGTTTGAGCCTATGTTCGGATTGGAATACCATTTACCCTCCTTTATGAATCCGATCTTTATCTTTAAAAAAAAAATCCCATCTCGTGTCCTTTCCAAGGATGCAATTTGCAACATTTGTGCCTAGCGGTGCTAGTACGCCCTTTCGGGTCTACTGTATTCGTGACCGACACATTTGTATCTCCAACCTTATATTATTTTACCTCGAGTGAGCTTTGCTTCTCGGTAATCTGAATTAAGGTTTACAATTGCTTCTAGTAGTACTGGAACGCTCATCCTGAGCCTACCATACTTGCATTTTTAGAACAATTGCACCCTCTATGGCTTTTTTCCTTCTTCATCTTGTTTGAGCTGGGCCATGTCCCCTCAAGCAATTTGAAAAGACAAAACCATAGTCATTCTCCATTTATGATCACCATGTTCTTGTGATTACTAATGCATGTGGTCTTGTTTCAGAAGTTTTCCAAACTAACAATGGCAGCTTCATTGACTATCACTTTTGATGAGAACAAGTACCAGCTCATGCTTCAACACAAGCAAAATAAGTGCACTCATAAGCGCCCTGCCAGCTGCCGAAGCGTCATCTCCCTCGGTAACTCTCAATACACAAGGTCGATCTCTACTCCTTGGACCATCGTCTTCGGGTCGCTGGAACCATTCCCACTCCCCGCAAAAGAAACTGTACCTGCCAAGAAGCAGAAAATCGCCCCGTAACGTGTCTTACTAACATGGCACCAAGGGCGAACACAAAGAAGCCTGAAGCCCGTGGCACTCCCACGAAGCCTCAACCTACAAGAAACCAAGTCTGCCCCAAGACCTGGTCCCCGAGACCTTCACCAAAACAAAGGAGGTCCCAAACATCTACGAAGCCAGTATACCTGGCCCCTCTCAAAGAGAACCGGTTTTACCCTCTCTCTTACATGAAAGAGGAGAAATCAACCCTCCGCCAAATGAACAAATCAACCCAGCATGAGCCGGCTTGCTCCTACAAGCCCAAAATCAAATCATGCATCGTAAGGCCTCCGTAAAAACCCACTGAAGCCTGTACTCTTGCGAGTCGACCCTTCATCTCAATAGGGGCCTAACTCGCAAAATTCAAAGCATCATTGCGACAGTCAAAGAACCGCGTCCAGATCCTGTCCATGCCCAGCTTCAAAGAAGACAAGCTCGGCTGCTGCGCACGGGGGACTACATCCTTCACCGCCAGAGCCCAGCCAGAGCTCACCGAAGCTCAAATTGCTCGTCGTATACGTCGTCGCATGGCATATCGACAAAAGAGACTGCAGAAGCAAAGAACCCAGTATTCTACCTTCCAGGTCTCTAAAAAATGGGTCGAAAAAGAAAGACCCGACCAAGTTGTTGCAGTCCATATGGTTAGCAAAACCAGAAAATGCCAGAAGTCAGCAACCAAAATTCACGTCAGACGTCCGGAGACTCGCAGCGTCTCCCGGACATGAAGACTGTTGGAAGTAGGTGGGCCTCGTGGATAGATTTTCAAAACTTTTAACCCACTTGACTCAGGGATCAAGTATCCGTAAGGCCAAAAACCAAATCCAGGATGCATAACCCTCAATCTCATGATCATGTACAGTAAGTAAAACTATCTAAAAGATATAACAGAAGCGAACAAGAATCCATTAAAATCTACCACATACAAGGAAGCAGATTATACCTTTGGAGCTCGGTTGCGCTCTAATGGAGAAGTTGATGACTTTCGTTGATGTAGAACTTTTCTATAAACTAAGATTAGAATCTCCACCACCTCTTAGCCTTCCACGCTATGACCCGAATTAGATCTCTCTTCTCAAGAAGATCAGTGGAATCTTCAAGAGAAAACCCAACTCGAAACCCTAACGAACTAGAAGAGGAAAAGAGAAGAAAGCAGTGCAACTATTGCACAAAAAGCTGGACGTTTTTTACTCCAATATTGATGGACGTCCATGAGGGATAAATCCCCTTTTATAACCTCTCAAGTCTCCTCTTTTCTTAATTGAAATAGAAGTCTTACTTCCACAACAATTAGTAAGTATACTATTACCACTATTAGAAGTCCTACTTCAAATAGAAATTGTAACTTTCTAATTCCTTCCTATTAGAGTTCAAGTAGGATTAGTACCTTTCTAATAACTTGGGCTAGCGTGGGGACCACTAGGGATTCCACAGAAAGCTGGCTCCAACTTGGACACGCGACCCCACATCTCATGTGCAATCCAGGCCCACAGTTAATTGCAAATAACACCACTATATAAATGCAATTACACTCCAGTCTTAGGAATAAATTACAATGAAGACCCTAAACTTCCCGATTACCACAAGTAGGCCCCTCTATCAATATCCATGGATCAATTGGAATAAATCTGTCTCTTCCAATCTTAGTTCCACATCTTATTATCCTTGAGCCCCAATTAATCACTATGATCATCAGTACCATCCAATTAACTCTTAATCGAGATGGGTGCGCACTTACTAATGACAAATCCATTAATTGGCACAAGGGGATAATAGAGATAGATTTCATCTTGATCATTCAATGCTCCCACAGTCCTACTACCACATACTCAAGACATCGAGGTGTTGACCTATAGTTGGCCTCACTCATTGGTGACTCAAAGCAAATGAATAGATAGAAATTTGAGTTCATCAATGTCTCAGGATTGAGAGCCTATTGCTAGGGAATTATGAGAGCATACCTTATTATTGAGACGGAATTCCATAAGGTGCTTCTCGTGGTCCTTCAATAGATCCAATGTACCAGCACCTTGATCCAGAATCTTCCATTCTGATGATCGAGACAAATCACACTATCTCATAATGATCAAAGTGTTGCAACCTTATCAGATGAGATGCCCAGTCTCATCACTGGTTGTGAAGATATTTTAAGTATAAGATTTGTGACATATATCTCCCGTGTGTGGATCTCATCCATACACATATATCACATCTAATATACTAATGGGACCCGATTCAACTCATGAACCATTATGTCATATGTATTGGTCATGTGCATAAAGTAATAAAATAACATTCATCTCATGAAAGTAAAGTATTGTCGCGACCCCGGACCGGGTCCGCGGACCAAATCCGGGATCGGGACTGATTGTGATGAAGAAGCCAATGATGTGATCACATGGGGTGATGACAATAATTAAAATGTGTTTATGATCAAGCGTACACGGGTTAACAAAAGAACACTCATTACCCGTGCACGTGATTTCCCACAGGTGTCCGCGGTGAGGATATTCCAACACACATAACCATTTAGTATAATTACGGAAGCGTATGGTAAATCATTCATGTATTTCATTTCCCAAATATCAAGGCTGATTACATTTGAATATGAGCATCAGAATGAGCAACGTCCTAAAGAATAACCCAAAAGTACATATTCAAGTTTAATCAGAAGATCAGTTAATTACAATTCCCAAAAATAGAGGCCAATAAAGGCCAATATATAAAACAATGACCGCCAGGAAACTATCCAAACAATTCCCCAAAATGTTTCGCAACTCGGCATCCCGATGTTTACATAACATTGTCAGCACGCCACTCAACTAGCGGCTGCTAGGGGTGCACGGCGGGCGGCTTGGGCGGTTATTGGGCGGTTTAGGCGGTTTTGTTTTATGGCGGTTTGTAAAAAGTAGAAACTGTAACTGCCCAAAGTATAGGCGGTTTGGGCGGTTTTTTTAGCGGGCGATTTGGGCGGCATGTTGGGCGGTTTGGTATTTGTATCTATTTCTCTCTTTTTTATTTTTTTATTTTTTTTATTTTTAATAGAATGTAACTAAAGTTTCAAAGTACTTAACATAAAGAATAAAAATTAAACATGATTTTTAATAAAAGTCAATAATCAGTAATAAACAAAAATTTCAACTAAGTATATTAATGTAAAATTAAAATCCAAAGGCATCACCAAAATTAAAAAATACAATCACTTATATAATCTAACGTCCAAAAGTCAAAAATCTAATTGTGAATATGAAGCATTTTTTTAGCAACCATATATTTTTTGAAAGATACGTGAAGTCTTTGAAGAATAGGTGAAGAGTTTTTTTTTTTTTTTTTTTTTTTTTTTTTTTTTTTTTAAATAATGAGCGGGCGGGGCGGTTTGAAACCGCCTACTCAAATGTGAAACCGTAACCGCCCGCTCATTAGTACGGATTGAAACCGCCCCGCCCGCCTAAAGGCGGTTTTGATGTATATCCACTTGTAGCGGGGCGGGGCGGGGCGGAGCGGGCGGGTTGGCGGGTTACGGTTATTTTTGTGCAGCCCTAGCGGCTGCGGTTCTCCGACCGCCTCCTCTGGCTCCTCCTCGGGATAACCGACAACGGGACCTGAGTACCAAAGCAAAGGGTCAGACACGACGGTCTGGCAGGTAGATGAAAAGATAGGAACATTTAATGATAAAACATTTGCCATGGAAACAATTGAACCTGTCTAAATAATACTTCATGAGTAAATGCATCATTTCCTTAAAAACATATATGCAAGGTAAAACAAGTAAGGGTAACCAAGGAAATCGGGAAACGAGTAAGATGGCAACCACACCAGGCTAAATCCTCTATCACCGAAGTGATAGAGCAAGCAAGTCAAGGCGTTGACCTCAGTCACCGAAGTGAGGAGATACAACGAAATACATATACATATATACTATATACTAGACATGACCACGGTAGCGAGCCGGGCATCAGGAACCACAGTAGCAATCTGAGGTATCAGGACCCAAACTGCAGTTGGCAAGACAAGAGGGGGATCACCTAGTCAGTTGATCAGACTAACAAGGTATCCAAGCTTAGTGGTGCCGACTCATAGGTTATATGCAAGTAAATAAAATAGGTACATGTATGCATGTTCTCTTTCTTGGCTCATGGGCTCGCACTACAAAGCTCTGGCCCAATATTGCCTCAAGGTTTTGGCTTATGAGTCATGTACAAGAAATCAGGTCAAAACATGGAAATCAAGACAGGTGTAAAATAAATCAAGTACAAGATTATATTCGGCAAGACGTGGGTGCTCAAGGCACAGCTATCATATCAAGTCTGTCATGTATATCAGAGCTAGCAAAACGGTACGAGTATACTTTGAAAAGCCAAGACAATGTCGGGTTAAAACTAATCCAAGTGAATAGGGATCCCGTATGTCCGTATAATAAAGGAAAGTTGGTACTCTTTGAATTTGGGAGACATTCCGGGTTCCTTATACACCATGGTAGCCTCAATGCTTAAATGAATCTCGATGATGTAGTTTCTCTCTCTAACGTACTACCAACAACCACTTCACCTAGGCTTCGAACACGATCCCAGGTGAGCGGTGCCCATTGCTCTCAGAAAGGTTCACAAGCAATGGGGTGGAGGCTCCCTTCAATCCTCTTTTATTCATAGAATTCAGGGAATTTTGGTTACCTTGCGGTCAGATGGCGGTTAGCCGCCAGTGGATCCGGCGGTTAACCGCTGGCTGACCGTGAGGCTGACCGTGGAATTGCAGCTCTCTGGAATTGTAACCGCTACATTTCGGTTGGCTGGCGGTTAGCCGTAGATGAATTAGGTGGCTAGCCACTAGCTGACCGCGGAGCTGACCGTGAGATTTCAGCTCTCTGGAAAAATGACCGTAACTGAGCGGTTGGATGGCGGTTAGCCGTCGATGGACACGGCGGTTAGCCGTTAGCTGACCGCGGAGCTGACCGTGAGGTTACAGCTTTTTGGAAATGTAACCAGACTTGCTTCGGTTAGCCGCTAGTCACCAGGCGGCTAGCCTCTGGGCGACCGCCAGCTGACCGCCAGTCACGGGAATTACTTCACTGGGTTCAGGTTCAGGCTTTCCCTTTCCCCAAACCAATTCCTTTCATTCTCCATTTGACATCCATACAATTACCAAGAGAAAGAAGACAACCATCATCACACGGATTCACTTAGGCATTGTACAAAAGATGAACTCAAAACTACAATCCATGATTTAAAGACAATAGATGAAAACAAAAGCTAGAAATCATGTTTCAAGACAATAAAGAGGCTTACCAACCCCATTCAAAGCATTTAACACCATTGAATGTAATTAAAACAAGGCATTAATGAAGTAATGATTTAAACACATTTGTCATAAAAATCATTGAAAGCTAAACTATCCATTCAATCCACTTGCCTCAAGGTCTATAAATCAAGAAATCCAAGCTCTACTCCACTCTTCCAAGCCAAAAACCAAGCTACACCAAAAACCCCCAAAAACAAACCCTAAAATGGGTCAAACCAAGAAACAAGAAGAGAGACTCACAATAATGAAGATAGGGCTTTCCCAAGGCTAGAAGAACAAGGATCTAAGATATTAGGGAAGGAGCTTACTTGTAAGTTCTTCAAATGGACAAGGTGAGCGCAATGAGGGTCTTGAGTTGAGTAGATCCTCCCACAAATGGTATCAATGAGTAGCTCTAGTAGTGAGGAAGAAGAGGGTGAAGTTCATTCTTGATTGGCGTAAAGTTTGGTAGGGACTTGGGATGAGGAAGCAAGAAGAAGAAGAAAAGAGAGAAAGAAAACCCTAGGCTGTTCTTGAGCTTGTGCTGGAAAAAGAGAAATGGAGGGAAAGAGTTCTCTATATAAAGCAATGGGTGTGGGTTCCACCACTAGAAAGTCTTCGGAGGCTGAAATCACCAATCTCGGGACCTCGGATGAAATCGACGAAGAAGAGAAAAGTGATCGTCGAAATATCTAGTTTCTAAAAAGTACATGTTTCGCGGGTTTCGGGGATGTCGAGTTTTGGGTACAGATTTCATGTGTAATGACTGTTTTGCCCTCAAAGCAAGAAGATCGGGTTTCGAGGTTCCGGACAGTCACGGGTTTAACATGAAAGTTGTAGGGATCGACAAAGTAAGTAAAACTGGATCAAAACAAGAATTAGGGGAAAAACAAGTAACCCCCAAAAGCTAGCAAGACTATCAAAAGGGAACCCCCAAAGGGTCCCACTAAACACAAGACACTAAAAAGAATTCCCCAAAGCTATCAAGAACTATACTAATCCAAGCTTAGTCAAAACTACTAATCAAGCTTAGCACTAACACACCACTTAATTAGTACTAACCGAGTCACTCGGGTCGGGGTCTTACATCCTCCACCCCTTAGGGCATTTGGTCCTCCAAATGAAATACAAACTCACCTCGGGTAGGAGATGCGGATACTTCTTCTGCACTTGATCTCGTAATTCCCATGTTGCCTCTTCCGGCCCATGATTCTCCCAAAGTACTTTCGCCCACTGAATAGTCCGTGACCTCAACTCTTGCTCCTTCGTGTATATGATCCGAATGGGCTTCTCAACATAAGTGGCATCTTCTCTAATTTCCAACGGCTCATGTAGGAGTACATGTGAAGGATCGGGGACGTACTTCTTCGACATCGACACATGGAAGACGTTGTGTACACCGGATAACTCGGGTGGTAAGGCTAATCTGTAAGCCACATCACCAATCTTGCTCACAATGTCGTACGGTCCGATGTATCTCCGTGACAACTTGCCCTTCTGTCCAAATCTCAAAGTTCCTCTGGTAGGTGACACCTTCAAGAAAACCTTATCTCCTTCCTTGAATTGTAGATCCCTGCGGTGAGAGTCTGCATAGCTCTTTTGTCTACTCCGGGCTACTTTCAAACATTCTTGGATCTGTCTCACTTTGTCAGTAGTCTCACTCACTATGGACGGTCCATGGAAACTGCGGGTGCCAACTTCTTCCCAACAAACAGGTGTCCTACACCTTCTGCCATACAAAGCCTCAAAAGGCGCCATCCCAATGCTAGAGTGGTAGCTGTTATTGTAAGCAAACTCACACAACGGTAGGGTTTCATCCCACCAAGTCTTGAAGTCCAATACACAAGCACGGAGCATGTCCTCGAGTGTCTGAATTGTCCTCTCTGATTGGCCATCGGTCTGAGGGTGATAAACTGTACTAAACTGCAACTTCGTACCCATAGACTCATGTAGGGTCTTCCAAAATCTCGAGACGAACCTGCTGTCTCTGTCCGAAGTGATGGAAACTGGCTGTCCATGTCTACTGACGATCTCATTAACGAACAACCCTGCCAGGGGTAACATGTGCATCTTCTTTCCTGTCCTCATGGGAATAAAATGAGCTGACTTGGTGAGTCGGTCTACAATCACCCATATCGCATCATTGCCTCTGCTAGTCCTCGGTAGTCCCGAAATAAAATCCATGGTAATGTGCTCCCATTTCCACTCCGGGATCTCTAATGGCTGCAATAATCCTGGAGGCTTCTGATGTTCTGCCTTTATCAACTGACACGTCATACATCGGGATACAAACGCTGTAATTTCTCTCTTCATATTGTTCCACCAAAATCTACCCTTCAAATTCTGATACATCTTTGTGCTGCTTGGGTGCATGGAATACTTCGCACTGTGAGCTTCTGCCATGATGTCATTCCTCAAATCTTCTATGTTAGGCACACACAACCGATCACGGTAGTAAAGAACTCCGTCAACAATACGAAAATCAGGACGTTCTGCTATATGATCTGCAATCTTGGCTAACTCTGGATCTTGCAACTGACTATCCTTAATCTTCTGGATAAACGAAGGTTTTGACACTGACATATTGGCAATTATGGCACCTTTCCTCAGTGGCTGGAGGTCTATCTTCAACTCCTCAAACTGATCAAAAATACAAGTACCACTCAAATTTGCTATGCCCACTGACTTCCTACTCAAAGCATCGGCAACTACATTCGCTTTACCCGGGTGATACTTGATCGGAAAATCATAGTCTTTGATATACTCCATCCATCTCCTCTGCCTCATATTCAACTCCTTCTGAGAAAATAGATACTGTAGGCTGCGGTGATCCGAATGAACCTCAAACCTTTCTCCGTAGAGGTAATGTCTCCACATCTTCAACGCAAAGACGACCGCTGCCAACTCAAGGTCATGGGTTGCATAATTCTTCTCGTGATCTTTCAACTGCCGGGACCCATATGCTACAACTCTTCCTTCTTGCATCAACACACAACCGAGTCCAATGTTCGAAGCATCGGTAAAGATGGTGAAACCGCCGCTTCCGAATGGCAAGGTAAGGACTGGTGCGGTAGTTAATCTCTTCTTCAGCTCTTGGAAACTAGCTTCACACTGATCTGTCCACACATAAGGCACATTCTTCCTCGTCAACTTCGTTAACGGTGCTGCAATCGACGAAAATCCTTGCACAAACCTCCTGTAATACCCTGCCAAACCCAGAAAACTCCTAATTTCTGACACATTCTTCGGTCTTTCCCACTTCACTACTGCCTCAATCTTAGACGGGTCTACTGACAAACCTTCCTTAGAGATTATATGTCCCAAAAATGCGACTTGCTCAAGCCAAAATTCACACTTGTTGAGCTTCGCATACAACTGACTCTCCCTTAAAATCTGCAATACTATCCTCAGATGCTCTTCATGCTCTTCTCTGGTCTTGGAGTACACCAGAATATCGTCTATGAACACCACTACAAACTGATCTAGGTACTAAGCAAAGATCTTGTTCATCAAAGCCATGAACACTGCCGGTGCATTAGTCAACCCAAATGGCATCACTAGGAACTCATAGTGGCCATATCTTGTCCGGAAAGCTGTCTTCAACACATCTGATTCTCTAACTCTCAGCTGATGATAACCGGATCTCAAATCAATCTTCGAAAAGTACGAGGCACCTTGTAACTGATCAAACAGTTCATCTATCCTTGGCAATGGATATTTGTTCTTGATGGTCACTTGGTTCAATCTCCGGTAATCAATACACATTCTCATCGAACCGTCCTTCTTCTTCACGAACAACACCGGAGCTCCCCACGGTGAGATGCTTGGCCTCACAAAACCTTTGTCCAACAACTCTTGTAACTGTATCTTCAACTCTCCTAATTCTGCCGGAGCCATTCTATATGGTGCAATAGATATCGGAGCGGTCCCTGGTAACAACTCAATGGTGAAATCAATCTCTCTCATGGGTGGTAATCTCAGAATCTCCTCCGGAAATACATCCGGGAACTCCCAAACAATAGGGATCTCCTCCACCCCTTAGGACCGTTTATCCTCCGTGATAAACGCCAAATAGGCTTCACATCCACTTCTCAAAAGTCTATCAGCCTTCAACGCTGAGACAAACCCTGCACGAGGATTTCTCCTCTCTCCCTGGAATAACACCCCTGCTGGTGTCGCATCCAACTTGAATGTGAGGGTTTTATGGAAACAATCCATTGTGGCATGGTACCCTGCCAGCCAATCCATCCCTAGGATGACATCAAAATCCTTCATCTCCAACAGAATAAGATCTGCGGGTAACACAACTTCTCCTATCCGGACTGTACAACTAGGGTAATAACTAGTACACACAACTTGCTTTCCTACCGGGGTTGCCACAGTCAAAATGTACTCAAGATCTCTACCATGCACATCAATCAGTCTAGAAAATGCATGGGATATAAAAGAATGCGTGGAGCCAGGGTCAAATAATATCTTAGCTTCTATTCCACTAACAAGAAGTGTACCTTCCACAACATTGCCTGCCGCCTCTGCATCAGCTCTGTTGACTGCATAAACTTGTCCTCGCTGCTGTGTCCTAATATGAGCTTGTTATTGCCTTCCTTGAGGGGCATTTCTGTTCTGTTGCGGGGGACGCTGATTCTGTTGTTGTCCTTGCTAACGGGCCTGTGGCTACTGTTGCTGCGGTCTATACTGTTGCGGTGGTGCCTGGTGCTGAAGTGGCCTTGCCTGATTCTGCACTACTAGTGCATTCTGTGGCGGTGCCTGACGCGGTGCTCCTTGCTGTTGCTGATTCTGCCTGTTCTGTCTCGGACAATCCCTCATTTGATGGGTCATGGAACCACATCTATAGCATGCTCCTGAGACGGTACGACACTGGGCACTGTCGTGGTTCTTCCCACAATGAATGCAAACTAGTTGCACATTCTGATCTTGTCTTTGTCTCTTGTGCTGCTGGTTTCTCTGATGGTGGTACTGCTGTTGAGGCTGTCCTTGTCCCTTGCCTTGGACCTTAAGGATCTTGTGGTGGAAGTTCTCAAACTTGTAAGCTCTCTTGACCACTTCCTCGAAGGTAAGAGGTGGTACTACACCAGTGGCATCCCTCTCAATGATAGGATGAAGTCCTTCTAGGAACTTGGCAATCTTCTTTTCCACCGTGTCTACCAATTCCGGAGCGTATCTTGACAACCTCTCGAATTTGGTGAGGTACTCCAAGACGGTCATACTCCCTTGGACAAGCTGCTGGAACTCTGCTGCCTTCTGTCTCTTGACATGGGCAGGCACATATTTGTCTCTAAATTGGCTCTTGAAGTTTGCCCAAGCTACTGCATTCTCCACAGTCCTGTATTCCTCCCTCACCGTCTTCCACCAATTGTCTGCTAAGCTGGTGAAGAGTGATGCTGCAAGCTGTACTTTCTCACCCCCATTACATCTGAAAACCTCGAATATATTTTCTATATGCTCTAGCCAGTCATCTGCAGTCAAGGGGTCCTCCGTCCCCATAAACTCCTTCGGACCTCTCTTTCTGAACTTCTCAAACAGTGCATTAGGGTCATATTCCCTCTGATTAATGACAATAGCAGGTTGAGGTTGAACTGGTTCGGGTCTTCTCTGTAGTACCTCCAACAACTGTCGCTGCATTTCTGCCAATTCCCTAGCATGGTCCTTATCTTTCTTGAGCATCTGTTCTTGCAATCTGGTTTGGTTCTCATTAGCCTGACGCTGCTGGTCAAGCATGGCTTGCATCATCTGCTGAAACTGATTTGGAATTGGGTTTTCAGTTCTATCTTCTCCCACTGGTCCTGTGTTTTCGACTGGTCCTGTATAATCACTGTTACTTGCTGTGGGGTTGCCATTTACCGGGCGTTTACGTGGTGGCATGATGCTGCAAAACAAGTTGTTAGCACAAAATAATCAAGAATAGGGTCACACATTGCTCACGCGATTCTAGCTAACGAAAGATCTAACGAATCCTCGCCACGTCCTTAGGATTTCTAGTTTCTTTTAATTGCCTGAAACACGTCTCGCTCTGATACTAGTTCTGTCGCGACCCCGGACCGGGTCCGCGGACCAAATCCGGGATCGGGACTGATTGTGATGAAGAAGCCAATGATGTGATCACATGGGGTGATGACAATAATTAAAATGTGTTTATGATCAAGCGTACACGGGTTAACAAAAGAACACTCATTACCCGTGCACGTGATTTCCCACAGGTGTCCGCGGTGAGGATATTCCAACACACATATTTAGTATAATTGCGGAAGCGTATGGTAAATCATTCATGTATTTCATTTCCCAAATATCAAGGCTGATTACATTTGAATATGAGCATCAGAATGAGCAACGTCCTAAAGCATAACCCAAAAGTACATATTCAAGTTTAATCAGAAGATCAGTTAATTACAATTCCCAAAAATAGAGGCCAATAAAGGCCAATATATAAAACAATGACCGCCAGGAAACTATCCAAACAATTCCCCAAAATGTTTCGCAACTCGGCATCCCGATGTTTACATAACATCGTCAGCACGCCACTCAACTAGCGGCTGCGGTTTTCCGACCGCCTCCTCTAGCTCCTCCTCGAGATAACCGACAACGGGACCTGAGTACCAAAGCAAAGGGTCAGACACGACGGTCTGGCAGGTAGATGAAAAGATAGGAACATTTAATGATAAAACATTTGCCATGGAAACAATTGAACCTGGCTAAATAATACTTCATGAGTAAATGCATCATTTCGTTAAAAACATATATGCAAGGTAAAACAAGTAAGGGTAACCAAGGAAATCGGAAAACGAGCAAGATGGCAACCACACCAGGCTAAATCCTCTATCACCGAAGTGATAGAGCAAGCAAGTCAAGGCGTTGACCTCAGTCACCGAAGTGAGGAGATACGACGAAATACATATACATATATACTATATACTAGACATGACCACGGTAGCGAGCCGGGCATCAGGAACCACGGTAGCAATCTGCGGTATCAGGACCCAAACTGCAGTTGGCAAGACAAGAGGGGGATCACCTAGTCAGTTGCTCAGACTAACAAGGTATCCAAGCTTAGTGGTGCCGACTCATAGGTTATATGCAAGTAAATAAAACAGGTACATGTATGCATGTTCTCTTTCTTGGCTCATGAGCTCGCACTACAAAGCTCTGGCCCAATATTGCCTCAGGGTTTTGGCTTATGAGTCATGTACAAGAAATCAGGTCAAGACAGGTGTAAAATAAATCAAGTACAAGATTATATTCGGCAAGACGTGGGTGCTCAAGGTACAGCTATCATATCAAGTCTGTCATGTATATCAGAGCTAGCAAAACGGTACGAGTATACTTTGAAAAGCCAAGACAATGTCGGGTTAAAACTAATCCAAGTGAATAGGGATCCCGTATGTCCGTATAATAAAGGAAAGTTGGTACTCTTTGAATTTGGGAGACATTCCGGGTTCCTTATACACCATGGTAGCCTCAATGCTTAAATGAATCTCGATGATGTAGTTTCTCTCTCTAACGTACTACCAACAACCACTTCACCTAGGCTTCGAACACGATCCCAGGTGAGCGGTGCCCATTGCTCTCAGAAAGGTTCACAAGCAATGGGGTGGAGGCTCCCTTCAATCCTTTTTTATTCATAGAATTCAGGGAATTTCGGTTACCTTGCGGTCAGATGGCGGTTAGCCGCCAGTGGATCCGGCGGTTAACCGCTGGCTGACCGTGAGGCTGACCGTGGAATTGCAACTCTCTGGAATTGTAACCGCTACATTTCGGTTGGCTGGCGGTTAGCCGTAGATGAATTAGGCGGCTAGTCGCTAGCTGACCGCGGAGCTGACCGTGAGATTTCAGCTCTCTGGAAAAATGACCATACTGAGCGGTTGGATGGCGGTTAGCCGTCGATGGACACGGCGGTTAGCCGTTAGCTGACCGCGGAGCTGACCGTGAGGTTACACCTCTCTGGAAATGTAACCGGACTTGCTTCGGTTAGCCGCTAGTCACCAGGCGGCTAGCCGCTGGGCGACCGCCAGCTGACCGCCAGTCACGGGAATTACTTCACTGGGTTCAGGTTCAGGCTTTCCCTTTCCCCAAACCAATTCCTTTCATTCTCCATTTGACATCCATACAATTACCAAGAGAAAGAAGACAACCATCATCACACGGATTCACTTAGGCATTGTACAAAAGATGAACTCAAAACTACAATCCATGATTTAAAGACAATAGATGAAAACAAAAGCTAGAAATCATGTTTCAAGACAATAAAGAGGCTTACCAACCCCATTCAAAGCATTTAACACCATTGAATGTAATTAAAACAAGGCATTAATGAAGTAATGATTTAAACACATTTGTCATAAAAATCATTGAAAGCTAAACTATCCATTCAATCCACTTGCCTCAAGGTCTCTAAATCAAGAAATCTAAGCTCTACTCCACTCTTCCAAGCCAAAAACCAAGCTACACCAAAAACCCCCAAAAACAAACCCTAAAATGGGTCAAACCAAGAAACAAGAAGAGAGACTCACAATAATGAAGATAGGGCTTTCCCAAGGCTAGAAGAACAAGGATCTAAGATATTAGGGAAGGAGCTTACTTGTAAGTTCTTCAAATGGACAAGGTGAGCTCAATGAGGGTCTTGAGTTGAGTAGATCCTCCCACAAATGGTATCAATGAGTAGCTCTAGTAGTGAGGAAGAAGAGGGTGAAGTTCATTCTTGATTGGCGTAAAGTTTGGTAGGGACTTGGGATGAGGAAGCAAGAAGAAGAAGAAAAGAGAGAAAGAAAACCCTAGGCTGTTCTTGAGCTTGTGCTGGAAAAAGAGAAATGGAGGGAAAGAGTTCTCTATATAAAGCAATGGGTGTGGGTTCCACCACTAGAAAGTCTTCGGAGGCTGAAATCACCAATCTCGGGACCTCGGATGAAATCGACGAAGAAGAGAAAAGTGATCGTCGAAATATCTAGTTTCTAAAAAGTACATGTTTCGCGGGTTTCGGGGATGTCGAGTTTTGGGTACAGATTTCATGTGTAATGACTGTTTTGCCCTCAAAGCAAGAAGATCGGGTTTCGGGGTTCCGAACAGTCACGGGTTCAACATGAAAGTTGTAGGGATCGACAAAGTAAGTAAAACTGGATCAAGACAAGAATTAGGGGAAAAACAAGTAACCCCCAAAAGCTAGCAAGACTATCAAAAGGGAACCCCCAAAGGGTCCCACTAAACACAAGACACTAAAAAGAATTCCCCAAAGCTATCAAGAACTATACTAATCCAAGCTTAGTCAAAACTACTAATCAAGCTTAGCACTAACACACCACTTAATTAGTACTAACCGAGTCACTCGGGTCGGGGTCTTACTAGTATGATTTTATTGATAAATAAAGAAATTAATCAATTTATGACATCAACTGATGGATTGAGTCCATACAATCTAACAATCTCCCACTTAGGCTCAATGCCAGTTAGGGTTGCATGTCATGCCCATCCCATCTACATGCTGCTCAAAGACTTTGGTAGTCCAAGGCTTAGTAAAGGGATCTGCCAGATTGTCCGCAGAGGCTATCTTGGTAATAGCAATATCACCTCTCTGCACAATCTCTCTGACTAAGTGATACTTCCTCTGTACATGCTTTTGGCTTTTATGGCTTCTGGGCTCCTTTGACTGAACGACTGCCCCGCTTCTGTCACAGTAAACTGTGAGCGGCTGTCATGCCAAAGGTACCACCCCAAGTTCCAAAAGGAATCTTTTGAGCCATACTGCTTCCTTAGCTGCTTCACAAGCTGCTACATATTCAGCCTCCGAGGTTGAATCAGCGGTACATTCCTGTTTTATACTCCTCCAGCTGATAGCACCGCCTCCAAGCATAAACACATGACCAGAGGTGGATTTCCTGGCATCCTTATCTGACATGAAGTCAGAATCTGTGTATCCGACTGGAATCAACTCATCACTGCTATAAATCAACATGTAATCTCTAGTCCTTCTCAAGTATTTGAGAATACATTTTACAGCAATCCAATGTTCAGGTCCTAGATTAGACTGATATCTGCTCACCAGGCCCACTGCATGACAGATATCTGGTCTAGTACATAACATAGCATACATGAGGCTACCAACAGCCGAAGCGTATGGTATCGACCTCATTTGCTCCTTTTCCTCAGGTGTCTTGGGACACTGATCCTTGGAAAGGTGCACTCCATGCCTGAAAGGTGTAATACCCTTCTTGGAGTCTTGCATAGCAAACCGTACCAATACCTTATCTATGTATGCAGCTTGGGATAAGCCAATCATCCTATTTTTCCTGTCTCGATAGAGTTTAATCCCTAGGATGTAGCTAGCTTCTCCCAAGTCCTTCATATCAAAAGTCTTGGCTAACCAAACTTTTACAGTTGACAACATTCCTATGTCTTTCCCGAGGAGAAGGATGTCATCGACATATAAAACTAGAAAAACTACCCTGTCACCTTCACTTTTCATGCACACACATGGCTCATCCGGATTTTGACAAAAACCAAATGACTTGATTTCCTGGTCAAAACGGATGTTCCAGCTTCGGGATGCCTGCTTCAGTCCATAAATGGACTTCTGTAGCTTGCAAACCTTTTGCTCTTGGTTTTTAACTACAAAATCGTTTGGCTGCATCATAAAGATGTCTTCCTCAAGATGGCCGTTGAGAAACGCCGTCTTGACATCCATTTGCCAAATCTCATAATCGAGATGAGCCGCAATGGATAAAAGTATCCGGATGGACTTGAGCATGGCTACTGGCGAGAAGGTTTCCTCATAATCGATACCCTCTTTCTGAGTATATCCTTTCGCAACAAGCCTGGCCTTATAGGTCTCCACTCTTCCATCTGGTCCTCTTTTTCTCTTGTAGACCCATTTGCACCCGATAGGTTTAATATTGGAAGGCAAATCCACAAGTGTCCAGACCTGATTGGAGTACATGGACTCCATCTCACATAGCATCTTGCCAGCGTCCCGAATCTAAGTCATTTATTGCTTCATCATAGTTACAGGGATCTTGTTCCGGTTATTCCGGGACAGCCTCGTAAGACTCTCCCAAGAACGAGAACCTGTCAGGGGGTCTGACAATTGTCACGACCCCAAACCTGGGGTCCGTGAATTGAGATTTATGTTTCTCCCAAGATCCGCGTATGTGAGGATTACAAATTCAACACCTCTCAATATTTAGAGTAAACTTTCGTGGTGTTGCGACTCGGAGTCCGTGGCCATTGGATTCCGCGCCGCACTCAACCCAAGCATATAGTCATCTTATCAATGATCCATCTCAGACTGGAATAAACCATCACATTAAAAGTACAGAGCTGACAGTAACAGGGTATTACATTCCCATATATGTTCAAGCTACAAATAACAATGTGTATTAATTACAAATCCCAAGAAAAAGGCTAATAGAAGCCATACAAGAAAACAAGCTAATGATCACTACCCATATGTGACGTAATACCGATGTCAAGCTCAATGTCTACATGACATAGCCGACAAACAACTTGAAAGCTCATGGCTCCACAGCCAACACGTGCACTCATCTCGGGTGAAGAAGTTTGGACCTGAGTACCAAAGTAGTGGGTCAGACACGAAGGTCTGGCAGGTGGGTGAAAAGATATAACATTATACTGAACGATAAAACATGCAATAAATCATGCTGTCTGATCAAAATTGTACATAATTACAAACGTATAGGAAATCATGAATATCTGACAAAATATTGTATTCATATAAAATGGGTATGAAACATAAACATTTGACAAAACATATATTCCTTTAAAGCATGTATAAAACACGAACATTTCACAAATCGGGAACTTATTTAAAACATGTATAAATAATGCATCATTTACTAAAAAAAGACATGATCAATATAAAGCAGTAAGGGTATCAAGGATCAGGAACTATCAAGATGGCAACCACACAAAGCTAAATCCTCTATCACCGAAGTGATAGAGCAAGCATATCAAGGCGTTGACCTCAGTCACCGAAGTGAGGAGGAACAACGAAATTTACATATACATATACTATATACAAGACATGACCACGGTAGCGAGCCGGGCATCAGGTACCACAGTAGCAATCTGCGGTATCAGGACATGACCACGGTTAAATAAACCGGGCATCAGGATCCAAACTGTAGTTGGCGAGACAAGAGGGGGATCTCCAAGTCGGTAGATCAGACCGACAAGGTCATCCAAGCTTAGTGGTGCCGACTCATAGGTTATATGCATGTAAACAAAACAAGTACATGTATGCATGTTCTCTTTTTGGCTCATGGGCTCGCACTACAAAGCTCTGGCCCCATGTTGCCTCAAGGTTTTGGCTTATGAGTCATATACAAGAAATCAGGTCAAATAAATACATATGACGGGATGGGATGCTCATAAGCACAAAAGCACATCTGTATAAGTCAGGTATGTACGGGCTAGCAACAATGCTAAAACATGAATTTCAATACCTTCGGGGCAAGTCTAGCCATATAACACGAGATTTAAAGTGTACAAGCGAAATTCGAGTTTAAATAAGACATAATGGATTTCTATACATTCTCCGGGCCAAGTGTTGAAAGTCCAAGATTTGAATCAATGTAAATAGGGTTTCGTATGTCGAATTTGATATGCATTTGGTATTCTTTAAGAATTGATAACATGGCGGGACCTTATATACATTGACAAGTCTATAAGACCTAAACAACAACATGATAAAGGGATTTCTTCTTCAATATAGTTCCACACATTCTTCAAAAGAAACCTTTCCTTCCCTTCTCCCATCCACTCTTTCTATACATTTGAGGACCCTTCTCACACAACTTTAGAGGTCTTAAAACCTCATTCAAAACCCCAAGAAATCCTTTCACAAAATGAACCCAACCTCTTCATCCCATTCACATTCAACCATAAGAAATCCATAATGTAAAAATCAATTAGGACTTATACATTCAAGATGTCATTTTCAATCATGGTGAACCACTCAAGTACATTTCAAATCGATTTACAAAAAGAGCATATAACTTTTGTAACATGGAATGGAATAATGTATGTGATTCAATGGTTTACCAAGGTGAGTCTCAATGCATACTTAATATCTAAAGGTTGATTTATAGTAATGAGTTTGGCACCAATGAAAATCCACAACACTTAAGATTATAAAATATGCTTTAAGACTCATAAGGATTCCCGGGTAAAATCCCATGTCAAAACTTTCTTTCATTTTTCCATTCAATTGATACACTTCAAGCATTTCATTTCATTGATCCAAATATTCACTTTCATTACCAATCCTTGATCACTAAGATAAGTATACCATTGGATTCCTCGCTTCAAGAGCTTTCCAACGGTATATAGAACGTCCAATTCCGACATAGAAATAAAAAGTTATGGGCGTTTCAAAGTGGCCTAGAAAACAGCCCAGGCCCGCTCGAGCGGACCCAGGCCCCCTCGTGCGGGTCGGGCTGCTGCCTGGGCCCGTTTCAAGTGCAGAAATTTGCACTTTTTGTACATTTTTTATTCTCTTCTCCCCCAATCCCTTCCATTTGCATTCTCATACAATTTGGGCTTTCTCCTAGCCTTAACAAACTCTATTAAAACATCATACACTAAATCATTCCATTATTTCCATGAATTTTTAACAATGAACAAAACATTAACATTCACCAAAATCACTAAAATTCTGAAATACATATAACCAATCCAAAGACAACTCATTGCTAAATAAAATCCATATAGTTGAAACATCAACTTAGAGAAATAGTAGACATAAATCATCTCTTGAACATTTCAATGAAAAATCAATAATAAAAGCTAATCATTTGCATAAAAACATGATTAATGAAAATAAATCATTTCATCCACTTGCCTTGGGTCTCTAATCAAGCAAATCAAGCTCTAAACATTCTTCCAAGCCAAGGCTCCAAGCTACACAAAAACCCCCAAAAAGCAACCCATCTTAGAATCCTAAAATGGTAACTCATCAAAGAGAAGGAATGGGCTCAAACAAGCTAAGAAATAGGACCTAGGGGAAAGCCATTGCTCAACAATAGAAGATGGAAAGAGATCCTTACCTTTAGGGCCATTAATCAACAAGAAGGAGCTTGAAATAGGGGCTGCCCAGTTGAGATTTGTACAAGGATGATGTCCATGGAGAGCTAGAAGGATGGAGGAGAAGAAGTTGAGCTCAAGTCTTCATTTTAGCAAGGTTTGGAGGTGGATTTTGTGAGAGGGAGCAAGAAGAAGAAGAGAAAAGGGCAAAAAGCCCTAAGGACCTGGAGCTCCTCTCCTAAGAATGTTGGAATGAATGGGGAAGAAGGGAGAGGGATGGTCCTTTTATAAAAGGGTGGGTGTGGGCTCCACCATCACTTAAACTTGTCGGGATTAAAACATCAATTTCTGGGCTCAGGATGCGATCTACGAAGAAGAGAAAAATATTCCTCATAAAATCTAGTTTTTAAAAAGTATAATTTTGGCATGGTTCTGAAATCTCGAAATTTGGGTCCAGATTTTGTGAAAAAGACCGATTTTGCCCCCATGGCTGGAAAAACTGATTTTCGGAGCTTCGAATGGGCACGGAGTGCACACGAAAGTTGTAGGGAATGGCGAGATTAGTCAAACAAAGTTGAAATGGAAATTTTTGGGAGTCACCAAGAATCTCCCCACGCTGACCACGCAAAACAAATGAGACCCTACGGTCACTGTCTAGGTTTACTGGCTCTCAAAACTTCCCAAAGCTAATGAAAAGTCATTCTAACTCAAAAACTCAACCAAACAACCACTAAACCCATTGGGAAAACCAAATCACGATTAAAACCACACTAAACCAGGAAATTAGGGGTCGGGTTCTCACAACAATCCTCCCACTACGACGAGTCACTGGTGTAACTACTGGGTCTGGTAAGGGCGGTTTTTCCTCAAGTTCGGTCATACTTGGATTTGGAATTGATTGCTCTTGAGTCTCTTTCAAAATCACCTTTTCTAAGGATTTTCGGTCCATCATATAATCTTCCTCCAGAAAAACCGCATTGGTGCTTACCAGCACTTTTTGCTCTCTGGGATTATAGAACAACCAACCTTTAGTTCCTTTAGGATATCCTACAAACGTGCATACTTCCGACTTCGCTTCCAACTTATCTGTCTTAACCTTCAGCACGTGTGCTGGACAACCCCAAATGTGTAAATGTTGTAGACTAGGCTTTCGCCCGGACCACAACTCCCGGGGAGTCTTAGGTACAGACTTAGATGGTACGAGGTTTAGTATGTACATGCAGTATCCAAAGCGTATCCCCATAAGGATATGGGTAATCCTGAGAAACTCAGCATAGACCTAGTCATATCTAAAAGAGTTTGGTTCCTTTTTTCTGCTACTCCATTCTGTTGAGGCATACCAGGAGCAGACAACTGGGATAGAATCCCATTTTCTAATAAGTATCCCATAAAATCAGCAGAGAGATTCCCCTCCTCGATCTGATCGAAGAGTCTTGATATTTTTACCTAATTACTTTTCCGCTTCCGCTCGAAACTCTTTGAACTTTTCAAAAGCTTCGGACTTGCTGTGCATAAGGTATATGTATCCATATCTTGAGTAATCATCTGTGAAAGTGATGAAGTACTTATATCCTCCTCTGGCCCTGACATTAATGGGTCCACACACATCAGTATGCACTAATTCCAATAAATCTTTGGCCATATTGCCCTTAGATGAAAAGGGTCTTTTGGTCATTTTACTTTCCAGACAGGACTCGCAGACAGGCATCGGTTCTACCACCAATGAAGGTAAGATACCATCTTTCACTAGCCTCTCAACCCTGTTTAGGTTTATATGACCTAGCCTCAAGTGCCAAAGCTTTGTTGGATTAGATGAATGTGACTTTCTCTTTAATGATGGTCTATTAATTGTTTCAGTATCGTGTATCTCATACATCGTGGGAGTTAACAAATAAAGCCCATTGGTTACCTTGTCAGAACATATAAAAGTACCATTCTTCTTTATGACAACTTCAGTACCAAAAGTAATAGAATAACTTTTATTCACCAAACTAGAAACTGAAATTAAATTCCGCCTTAAAGACGGTACATATAATGTATCTGACAAAACCAATTTATTATTTGAAAAACATAAAGTAATAACTCCCACTGAAATAGCCTCCACCTTAGCGTCAGATCCTAGGTTGACAATGATTTCTTCATCACTTAGCCTCCTGGTTTCCCTGAACCCCTGCAACGTATTACATATGAGATTAGTTTCCCCGGAGTCCACACACCAAGATTCTGAAGTACCAGTTGAAAAACTAACTTCAGAAATAAGTGACTCAATCATACTTGAGGTCTTCTTCTTAGACAGATATTCTGGACAATTCATTTTCCAATGTCCTGTCTTACCACAATGGAAACACTTTCCTTTGGTCCTTGAACCCTTAGCCTTGGCCACACCACCAGTAGGACCATTCTCCACCTTAGGACCCTTCGGAACTGATTTCTTTTTGCCTTTCCGCCCTTTACCTTTTGGCTTGGACTTGGCATTTGACTTTTCTGTCATTAGGGCAGTTGGCTTCTTTTTCAAAATCCCTTCAATCACTACCAACTGACTAGACAGCTCAGCCAGAGTCAGATTCATTTTATTCAATTTATAATTAACCTTGAAATTGTTGAATGACTCTGGTAGTGACTCAAGGATTATATCAATCTGCGATTTTGCATCAATCGCAGCTCCCAGTACATCTAACTCATTCAACGAGTCCATCATTTTCAACATGTGTTCTTGTACTAATGTACCTTCAGCCATCTTGGTACTAATGAGCACCCTCATGGCTGCCTGCCTAGCAGGCCTGCCCTGTTCCGCAAACATCTCCTTTAAGTTCGTTATAATATCGTATATAGTCTTATAGGATTGATGTTGGTGTTGTAAAACACTAGACATGGATGCCTGAATGTAACATCGAGCCATCTCATCGTCTTTGGCCCATTTGGTGTAACGTTCCTTTTCTGCATCTGATGCATCCGGGCCAGGCTCATCAAGGGGGTTTTGGTAAGGACATATTTATATCCTAAAGCTATTAGGACAATATCCAGATTCCGTTTCCAGTCTACATAGTTGGATCCCACCAACTTATTTTGGTTGAGGATGGTCGCAAGTGGATTGAAAGTAGTTGAATTCATGCTTGAAAAACTGTAGCACATAACCATACATTCAATTAATGAATTTAAATGACATTGAGTTTAGTATTCTACCAAATTTATGTGGGAATCCTCATAACCACTAAATTCAGAATACATCGGAATCCCAACCCTCTGGGGTATGCCTCCTTGGGGAGTGCTAATACCACCTAGACTGGTGCGGATCATAGTTGGTCAAAATTGGAATTAAGACTAACTATCCATGATCCCCATCATTCATTATTATCTAGGTATCCCATACCAAATAATGTATGACTCCCGATTAACTTCGGTTTCTAAAATACATAAGGCAAATCCTTGGGGATACTACATCATTAGTTTAGTTAAGTGTGACCCACCAACTTAGCATTGCATGACAACCGTTGCGGGCAGCTCCTCCTTGGGGAGTGGGTACCTACCCCGTCTCATCAACACTATCCATTGGAGATCCATAACTAGTATCCAGACAAATATAAGCCCTCCGTGGGGAACGGCCATTCTCAAGATGGCGCGAGGCTAATACTTTCCTTACAATGGACCTATGGTGGAAAACCATGGGGATTTTATAAATATAAATGCCCCGCTTCCACTTAATATTTTAGAATTGAGGATTTCCTTATAGGTATATGGGCCCACATATATATAGATATCAAATCATCTAATGACATGACGAATGATTGGTTCCAAGTCAAGTCATTTTAAGGAAAGTCCAGTTTCTAAAATTAGTGTTACCAATGGATCCATCTCATGGGCCCATTAACTCTAATTAGAACTCTTTCCAAAAATTAATTTGATTTGACCAATTTTGGAAACTGCTATGTTTGGATCAGATTTGGAAACTTTCTTAAACAAGCATTCATCCATAAAAAGAAAGTGCTATAATTAGAAACTAGTCCTCTCCTCCACATGGCCCATGCGGAATAGACTTCTTGGACTTCTAGACTTTCCATAGCTTTGGGATTCCTCAAACTCTTTGGGTATCTCCAAAACTCCTTGGTAATCTTCAAACTCTTTTGATTAGGAGTCCATCTCAACTTTCCTTCTTTGTCTCTGACATCTCCAGAATTTACATAAATTCCTATGTCTCTACAATGAGACTTACATGGTAATCTAAACATAGAAAGAAAATGGCTATAGGGAAATTCATCATGCCTTGCCCTTTCACGGGAAACCAAGGAAACCATGATGCCCTTTACACTTAGCCACAAATAAACCATTCAACCATAATAGAAAGTAAATGTCATGTGGGCCATATGGAGAGGACATTATCACCTGCAAGTTAGTGAAAGTCCAAGATCGAATCCTAGAGGGGGGGGGGGGGGGGGTGAATAGGATTACTCCTAAGAACTTATACAACTTTTAAATTTCTTTCACTTTTTAAATACATTATGCTTTGATGAAAAGGGAGAACTCATAGATATTCAATCCTAAGCATTCATACACCATTCATGAAATAAAAGTAAAAGATCAACCACCATAACACAATCAATTATAGTGGTTCGACCAAAATGCCTACATCCACTACCAGTAACCCTACCGGATTTTCACTAATCAATTTTAAGGTTTAGGATCACCTCAAACCTTACACATACAACACTATGCTTTTCAAGGCTAAGCATAAACCTTTACAACCACAACAAATGCTTTTCAAGGCTAAGCACTAACCTTTACAACTTAGATTTTTCTCTTGTGAATTATGCCTCAACATGCATGAATAAGAGAACTAATCAAGCACTAAGATTTGCCTCTAAATAGGCTGAGATGAAGGTGAAAAACTAAACTTCTAGATGCATGCAAATGAATGACAAAGAGTGTAGTAGATGCAAGTTCTAGAAATACATTCAAACTCTTTTTAAAAAAGTAAATTCAAGATGATTCAAAGATGCTAATCATATGTGAGATAAATAGTAGAATGATTTACACATGGTTTTCATAAAGATTCAACTTGTATATTGAAAGATGTAATCACAAGATAAACAAGTTGATTTTGACAACTAGGTTTTGAAAAACTCATGTGAAAACAAGACTTAAGTTGATTTCATAAATCAAATAGACTTTAAAAGATGAAACATGTTATGAAAATCAACTACAAAAGGAAACAAGCAACTCTATGATCATGCCTTAAATAGAAACACAAAGATTTAAGAAAAGAGCATGTTTTTGAAATTTAAAGAGAAGAGAAGCACACTCATTTTGAAGATCAAAGGTTGAGTCTAATGAGATGGCCTCATAATCCCTTCACAAAGATGCTTGAAAAGTTACTCTTCCTTGCTCTTGAAAATCCCCCAAAGTTCAGCAACTTTTCCAAAAGAGAAAACCACTTTTTATAGAAAAAGTTGTTCTAACGGCTAAGCGTCAGTTAGCCGACATATATGTGTCGGTTAATCGACACCCTCAATGGTCACTTGCCAACGGTCATATTTTCGAAATTTAGTTGACCAAAAAGCATGGTCGGTTGACCGAACTTGTTCGGTTAACCGAGGGCTGACCGACACATTGACCGACAGATCAAAATAGTTCAGAAAACAGCTCTTTGGAATTCCAACCGAGAGAACTTCAGTCAGGTTCTGAATGAAGGTCGGTTAACCGATACCTAACCGACACCTTGACCGACCAGAGAGTATCAGCAAATGTTTGAAAATGAAGCTCTCTGGATTTCTAACTGACAATGTCTCGGTTAAGCTCGGTTCACTGTCAGTTAGCCGACACCTGACCGACAGGTGACCGACAGGCCAAACATCTAGAAAATTCTGAAAGAGCTGAACAAATTCAAAGCTTTTGAAAACAAGGAAGAATACCAAGACTGAACTGAAAGCTTCGATAACTAAGAGTATGATGAAAAACCATGCATAACTTTGAAAGAACAAAAACCATGAAGATAAAAATGCATGATGATCCATGAATGAATGAGAGGACAAGCTTATGAAGATGAATGCATCCTATCAAATTGCAACAAAATAAATACTCTAACAATCTCCCCCTTTGCAATTTGATGGCAACTTTAGAAGCTTGAACTCTCTCTCTCAATCTCCTTGAAACTTGAAAAACTAACTTCTTTGGATATTAAGGAGTTTTGGATGCTTGGGAGCATTTGGATATTCTGGAGCTTTGGATTTTCCTTGTAGGAGCAACTATAGGCCAGAAATTCTCCCCCTCAACTTGATAGACCTTGATTCTTCTCCCCCTCAATTGGAGACCACTTGATTTGACTTGAGACACTCTCTCCCCCTTTGACATCTAATTGCAAAGGAGCCTGTCCAACCACAAGAAAAGCACATAACCTTGTTAGTAGCACCTGTTTATAAGATAAAAAAAATGAAATAACAGGGGATATGTCAACAAGAGGTTTAAAATTCAGGGCAAGGGCCAATGCCCAATTGATGTCTCAATTTGATGAACCTTTCATTTTCTAAGGGCTTTGTAAAAAGGTCAGCCAATTGAGAATCTGTCGGAACAAATAGTAACTCAATAGATCCTTGATCAGCATGATCACGCAAAAAGTGATAGCGAATGTCAATATATTTAGTGCGAGAATGCTGAACAGGATTTTTAGAAATGCTGATTGCACTAGAGTTATCACACATGATAGGCATACATTGTTGTGGAACATTATAATCCAACAAGGGTTGTTTCATCCACAACAATTGAGTACAACAGCTCCCTACAACAATGTATTCAGCTTCTGCAGTGGAGAGGGATACAGAATTTTGCTTTTTGCTATACCAAGCTACTAAGCAACTACCTATGAAGTAACAACATCCACTGGTGCTTTTCCTATCATCAATTGATCCGGCCCAATCAGCATCCCTGTAACCAAGTAATTGTAAGGTTGAGTCACAAGGATACCAGATACCATAATGAGATGTACCATTGACATATTTGATAATATGTTTAATTGCTTTGAGATGGGACTCTCGAGGATCTGATTGATATCTAGCACAAATCCCAACACTATGATGGAACGCGCTCCTGCCGAGGGTGCTACCGGGGTCGGCGGACGTGGGAGTCCGTCGGGTCCGGCCCTTTCGCGCCCGGGGGGCTGAAGCGTGCATCAACATTTCTTTGTGTGGGTGTGCAAGATTTTCTATTTTACTTGGAATTGCAAGTGGTAATCCGGAGATCAACCTTCGCAAGTAAAAAGGAAATCAACTTCTTTCAAGTTTTCCATTGCACAAATATTTAAGAAAAAAGACATTTTCTTGGTTTGCCGTGAAAGGCGATTTTGTTTGGCATTTATAGCCGATTTTGGCATTTATAGCCGATTTACAATTCTCATCAATAATGAAAGACAAGAGTTGTGATTTTTTTTTGTCTCTTTAGAAAAATACAAACTACAATGAAAAGCAAGAAAAGGAGGATCTAACTTCTCAGGAGATTGTGGGGGCCTCGTTCAGATTGACGGTCGCAACCCATGTGTGGGCTTCGCCATCATCCATGCAGATGAGAACAGTGGATGTTCTTGATTCGCTTGGCTTGGCTACAACCTCAGATTTTTAGAGGACAAAGACCAAGAGAAGGTCCTATGTCCAATAAAAAGCTAAGTAGACGGGCTGAAAAGCCACGTCTAAGCTATTGGAGGCAGGAGGAGAAGGCAAAGGACCTTGGGGGGAAGGTACCCCCCAAGGGACTTTTGTCACCTTGTAGTGGTAGCCAGTGCAGAACTTCACCAGAGTTTTTCTCTCTTTTTCTTTCTCTGGATTTTCTGTGTTTGATCCGTCTGGATTCGATTCTCTTCTGCATACGAGCTCTGGATTCTTTCCGAGATGGATTTCAATGGAATGCTCTCCTATTTATAGGCTTTTGGTAGCCATTTAGGAGAGCTTTTATGGGCTTTAATGGCTTTAATGGGAGGAGTTACAAGATTTATTTCTTGATTTTGTAACTCCTTTTTCCTTGAATCTGATTGGCCGATGGAGATTAAGGACTTTTAATCACCTTAATTACCATAATGGGAGGAGTTTCATGGCTTGAATGCCATGACTTAATTGATTTGTAACTCCTGGATGCTTGCTTCTGATTGGGCCGTCCAAAGAAATGAATTAATGACTGCAATAAAGCTAGTCAATTAACTGCATTAAATGGTCGCCGAGCAGTTGAAGAGTCGCGGGCCGCACCGCATCTTTTGGGATTCTTTTGGAGATGATCACCGATGGATCTACATGCTGATCGGCATCGGATGACCGTGTAATTTCAGACATTGATAGCCAGCAGCGGGCCGGTGACATCTGTCTTGTCGATTTCTCGATCGGTCGGACAGAAAGAGCACTTTTTAGGTCAACCGGTCGGCGATCTTGGAGCGATCAATGATGACTTTATGCTTTCGACGGCGGATCTGAGATGTCGTCGGATATGAGTCAATTTCAAGCACTAAAAATCACATTTTCAGGAAACCACAGGGGCCAAAGTGGGCGAAACGCGAAAAGAGATGGAAAAACGGGTCACCGACGAAAAATCCGGTGACCCGGACTTCCATGGTCGCCGGCGACCCTGGGCTCCCCTTTTTGGTCCGTTTCGCGGTCTTTTTCGTCGCCGTTTTCTTCTGTATTTTTCCTGACATTTCTTCTCATTTATTGCTTTGATTTCCCTGTAGAAAACCTGATGAGAATCCTTGCATTTTTAGAGTGCAAAGTTTCCAATTTTCCGGGAAAGCCGAAGACTTTGTCGCGTAGAGCTGCTGATTTTCCGCCAGAAGCTGAAACTTGGTCAAACGATGTCGGAATGACCTGAAATTTGAGGTGGAGCCTCCTGAGCAATAAATAAGACCAACCATAGGCTTTTGTTTGAGTTTTGAAGCCGTTTGGGGTCCCGTCGCCAGTAGACTTGATTTTGCCGCGAGGGAGATGCCGCGCGTTTGATGTACGGTCAAACGATGTCCGATTGACCTGAAATTTGATAGGGAACCTATTGGAGTCATTTTGAGATGATCCACAGGCTCTGTCTTGGAAACCCTAGTCCCGGGGAGCTCCTCCGCCGGTAGGCTTGATTTTCTTTCGGAGCGTCGAAACCTGGTCAAATGTTGTCGGAATGACCTGAAATTCGACGTGCAGCCTTTTGGAAGCATGTTGAAGCCACTCATGCACTTGGTTTGATGAGCGAAGGCTTCGGTGGTTCCCGCCGCCGGGAGGCTTGATTTTGCTGCTCGAGCATTGATGGAGGGTCAAACGTTGTCGGTTTGACTTGAAATTTGGCATGGAGCCCTTTTGAGACATGCTGGAGTCATCCGTAGGCTCTGATCGAAGTTTTGACGTCTTCGATGATGTCGCCGCCGGGAGCGCCAATTTAGCCGCCGGAGAAGCGAAGTTAGGCCAAATGATTCTGAAATGACCGAAACTCCTTGTGTACTCCTCCCTTGGCTGTCTTGAAGGATCTTGCAGTTTTTGCTTGATTCTGACAAGATTTGATTTTTTGGAGAAGTTGCATTGCCTATTTATGGCATGTTGCGACTTCATGCAGCTTTCTTGATGTTGAAGAGGCAAAGTGACATTTTTGGTGTCAACAAATGCCCCCTCGAGGTACAGCGACGAGTTGCTTGACTTTTGTAGTCGATGTGCCTCGAAGAGATTTTTTTTTTTTTTTTTAAGGAGAGCTTGTGTCTTGACCAAGAGTCTTTGTGATGGAACACGCTCCGAGGCGCCGTTGGGGCGGCTACCGGGGTCGGCGGAACGTGGGAGTCCGTCGGGTCCGGCCCTTTCGCGCCCTGGCGGGCCCTGAAGCGTGCATCAACATTTCTTTGTGTGGGTGTGCCAGATTTTCTATTTTACTTGGAATTGCAAGTGGTAATCCGGAGATCAACCTTCGCAAGTAAAAAGGAAATCAACTTCTTTCAAGTTTTCCATTGCACAAATATTTAAGAAAAGAGACATTTTCTTAATTTGCCGTGAAAGGCGATTTGTTTGGCATTTATAGCCGATTTTGGCGTTTATAGCCGATTTACAATTCTTATCAATAATGAAAGACAAGAGTTGTGATTTTTGTCTCTTTAGAAAAATACAAAATACAATGAAAAGCAAGAAAAGGAAGATCTAACTTTTCAGGAGATTGTGGGGGACTCGTTCAGATTGACGGTCGCAAGCCATGTATGGGCTTCGCCATCATCCATGCAGATGAGAACAGAAGATGCTCTTGATTCGCTTGGCTTGGCTATAACCTCAGGTTTTTAGAGGACAAAGACCAAGAGAAGGTCCTATGTCCAATAAAAAGCTAAGTAGACGGGCTGAAAAGCCACGTCTAAGCCATTGGAGGCAGCAGGAGAAGGCAAGGACCTTGGGGGGGGGGGTGCCCCCCAAGGGACTTTTGTCACCTTGTAGTGGTGGCCGGTGCAGAACTTCAGCAGAGTTTTTCTCTCTTTTTTCTTTCTCTCAGATCTCTTTCTGATCTTTTTTCTGATTTTCTCTGATTTTCTCCCTTTTTTTCTGATCTTTTTCGATCTGAATTTCAATGGGATGCTCTCCTATTTATAGGCCTTTGGTAGCCATTTAGGAGGGTTTATGAGCCTTAATGGCTTTAATGGGAGGAGTTACAAGATTTATTTCTTGATTTTGTAACTCCTTTTTCCTTGAATCTGATTGGCCGATGGAGATTAAGGGCTTTTAATCACCTTAATTACCATAATGGGAGGAGTTTCATGGTTTAAATGCCATGAATCAATTGACTTGTAACTCCCAAATGCTTGCTTCTGATTGGGCCGTCCAAAGAAATGAATTAATGACTGCAATAAAGCTAGTCAATTAACCACATTAATTGGTCGCCGAGCAGTCGAAGAGTCGCGGGCCATGCCGTGTCTTCTGGAATTCTTCTGGCGATGATCATCGATGGATCTACATGCTGATCGACATCGAATGAACATGTAACTTCAGACATTGATAGCTAAGAGCGGGCCGGTGACATCTGTCTTGTCGATTTCACGATCGGTCGGACAGAAAGTGCACTTTCTTGGTCGACCGGTTGGCGATCTTGGAGCGATCAATGATGATTTTATGCTTTTGACGGCGGATCCGAGATGTCGTCGGATATGAGTCAATTTAAAGCACTAAAAATCACATTTTCAGGAAACCACAGGGGCCAAAGTGCGCGATACGCAAAAAAAGACGGAAAAAACGGGTCACCGGCGGAAAATCCGGTGACCCGGACCTCCATGGTCGCCGGCGACCATGGGCCATGGTCGCCGGCGACCATGGACCGGCGACCATGGGCCATGGTCGCAGGGGCCTGCGACCATGGGCCATGGTCGCAGGGGTCTGCGACCCTGGGGGATTTTTCCCCTTCGCAGCCCGTTTTGCGGTCGTTTTGAGGTCTTTTTCGTCGCCGTTTTCTTCTGTATTTTTCTTGACATTTCTTCTCATTTATTGGCTTGATTTCCCTGTAGAAAACTTGATGAGAATCCTTGCATTTTTAGAGTGCAAAGTTTCCAATTTTCCGGGAAAGCCGAAGACTTTGTCGCGTAGAGCTGCTGATTTTCCGCCAGAAGCTGAAACTTGGTCAAACGATGTCGGAATGACCTGAAATTTGAGGTGAAGCCTCCTGAGCAATAAATAAGACCAACCATAGGCTTTTGTTTGAGTTTTGAAGCCGTTTGGGGTCCCGTCGATGCTTCACTTGATTTTGCTGCGGGGAAAATGCCGAGCTTTGATATGTGGCCAAACGATGTCCGATTGACCTGAAATTTGACGGGGAGCCTATTGGAGTCATTTTGAGACGTTCCATGGGCTCCGTTTTGGATGTCATGGTCCCGGGTTGCTCCGCCGCCGGTAGGCTTGATTTTCTCTCGGAGCATCGAAACCTGGTCAAACGTTGTCGGAATGACCTGAAATTCGACGTGCAGCCTTTTGGAAGCATGATGAAGCCACTCATGCACTTGGTTTGATGAGCGAAGGCTTCGGTGGTTCCCGCCGCCGGGAGGCTTGATTTTGCTGCTCGAGCATTGATGGAGGGTCAAACGTTGTCGGTTTGACTTGAAATTTGGCATAGAGCCCTTTTGGGACATGCTGGAGTCATCTGTAGGCTTTGATCGAAGTTTTGACGTCTCCGATGATGTCGCCGCCGGGAGCTCCCGTTTAGCTGTCGGAGAAGTGAAGTTAGGCCAAATGTTGTCGAAATGGCCCGAAACTTCATGTGTACTCTTCTCTTGGCTATCTTGAAGGATCTTGCAGTTTTTGTTTGATTCTGACAAGATTTGAATTTTTGGAGAAATTGCATTGCCTATTTATGGCAGGTTGCGACTTCATGCAGCTTTCTTGATTTGAAGAGGCAAAGTGACATTTTCGGTGTCAACAAATGCCCCCTCAAGGTACAGCGACGAGTTGCTTGACTTTTGTAGTCGATGTGCCTCGAAGATATTTTTGAAGGAGAGCTTGTGTCTTGACCAAGAGTCTTTGAGCAATCCTTCCTTTGGTAGAGTAGCCTTTGAGCTTCCAAGGGAATTTTATGGTAGTGAAAGGAATCACACACCATCTCGAGGCAAAGTTTTGAAGATGACATCAGGGATGTGGATTTGGGCTTTTGTTTTTGACCTTGTGACCTAACAAGCTGTATGTGGCAGGTTAGGGGGTCGGGTTTTGGTTTTGACCTTGTGACCCAACAAGCTGTATGTGGCAAGTTGGGGGATCATGATTTGGTTTTTGGTTTTGGTCTTGTGACCTAACAAGCTGTATGTGGCAAGTTAGGGGACCAGGATTTGGTTTTTGGTCACTCTTTGGGACTGTGTGGGTCCATTGGAGTGGTTTGGATTTTTGTGGAATGTCAATTTCAAGATTTTGGCTCAATTTGGTATATGAGGCTGGATGGTTTGATTTTTGGAAGCTCATGGGGCTTGGAATTTTTGTATGGTTCAATCAACTCAAAAGAGGCATAGAACCATTTTTGTATGCTCTTGGTAAGAGGGATTTTTTTCCTGACTAAAAGCCCAAATTTTTTTTTTTTTTTTTTTTCAGTGCCTAGGTGGTCAAACCTGGCTCATATGGGCTAGCCCATGGGACCTTAAGCTTTTTAGGATGGCTTAGATCTCATGTGGGGTCATTTTTGTAAAGAATATCTAAAGATATCTCATTTGGATAGAGAATATCTAAAAATATCTTTATGGGAGAGAATCTCTCATATTCCCTTAATTTGGGAGAGAATATCTCAAGGTATCTTTCTTTTTGGGAAAGAATCTCCAATATCCTTTTTTTTGTTGGAGAGAATCTCTCATTTGATTGATTTTGGGAGGAAATCTCTCAAAGACATCTTTCTTTTTGGGAAAGAATCTTTCTAATTCCTTCTCTTTTGGTAAGGTTACTAATTAGTAACACTTACCTTTCTTCTTTGTTTCCTTCTTTGATTTGCTCTCTCCTATAAAAGCAAAGGAAGGTAGGATCTCTTGCTCTTATTGCTTTCTTTTGCAACAATCTCAAGAGAGCTCCAAGGCCAAGAGTTTTTCTTCTTCAAGGATCTTCAAGCTTTCTTCTTCTCCATCAATGGCTTCAAGTAAGTTTTCTTTCTTTTTCTTTCAAGAAAACTCTATGTAGAGAATAGGATGGTAAAAAAAGTTTCTCTTCTTTTTTTTTTTTCTTTCTTTTCTTTTTTTTCTTTCTTTCTATTCTTCTTCTCTTTTTTTTTCTTTTCTTTTTGTTTTCCATGTGATTTCTGTTTTTTTTTTCACGTGTGTCTCTTTTCTCCTTTTTTTTTTCCTCTTTTTTTTTTTGAGAAAGTTTCTTTTTTTTTTCTTTTCTTTCTCCCTCTTTTTTTTTGAGAAAGTTTCTCTTTTTTTTTTTTTTTTTTTTTTTTTTTTTTTTTTTGCCTGCGACTTGATTTGCTAACATTTTTCTTGTCAGCTGACTCGCCACAAGATTCCGATGACTTTGAACCATCAATGGACGTAAACGTTGATGATGCTTCTGATGAGTTCATGGAGGAAGAGAGTGTTCCGCCAGTTGTCGAAGAAGGTACTTTGTAGTGATGACCCTGATGATTTTTTTTTAACAGGATCATATTCATACCTTTTTGTGTTTCATTTGCAGGTTTTGAAGTGACAGAAGAGAGTCCATCGCTTTCTTCAGAACCAGAGCAAGGGATGCCAGAGGTCGATCCGGAGGTAGAGACTCCTACAACCAGTCCTGACGCGATAGAGGAGATACCTTGTGCTGAGGTTCCTTCTCCAGTGGCTCCAAGTGGAAAGAGTTCTTTTGTTACTCTTCCAATGGGACCTGACATGAGCAGCCAATCAACGGAGAAGGGTGAATCTTCATCCGGTTCGTCTCTTCAATTTGCGAAGAAGGTGCTGGCTCGGGTTTTGAGTTCTTGGGTCAAGACTCTCCTTTCTGGACACTTGGAGGCAGGATTTGGCATGATCCCACATGTACAGGAGATTCTGATCGACACCGAAGAGGTTGGTCTGGATGTCACAGGTGCCAGGGCGATCGTTGATAGGATCATTGCACTGGGTGACAAGTGGTTTGAGACCATGGGTTTCCTTGACGACCAATTCTTCAAGGAGATGTTCTTGGACCCTGCTGATAAGGCTAAGTCCGACCTGAATGAGGCTACACAAAGCAAGAAGCAGCTAGTTCGGGAGAAGAACAAGGAAGAGCTAGCCATCATCGGATTGAGGCATGACCTTAACGTCCTTGATAGGGAAGTTGAGGAGGCCAGGAAACGTCTTGAGCATTTGAAGGCACAAGTCGATGCGAAGTGGGCTGCTATAACAGAGGCTCGTGACAGGGAGAGTACTCTGATTCGCAGGGTTGCAGATGTCGGTCAAGTTCTCGAGAGGAGGACTCTAGAAAACGAACGATGGCAAACTGCTGGGGAAGAGCTTCCCGGTGTAAAAGAAGGGTTACGGCATTCGCTAGCATCTCATGGCAAGTTCCTGAAGAAGCGTGCCTTGGAAACTCTGACGGCTGAGGCCAAAAGTTTGCTTGAGGAGCTGAAGCTTTGGCTGGAGACCATTTTTGGCTGAGCTCCTGATTTTTTATAGCAGAAACCATTCTTCTTTTTTTTTGGTACCACATGTATTTTTTGGTACTCTTTTTTTTGTAGTGCTTGTGGACACTTTCTTTTTTTTTTTTGGTACCACATGTATTTTTTTTGGTACTTTTCTTTTTTTTTTTTGTAGTGCTTGTGAACACTTTCTTTTTTATTTTTTTGCTTTGGTACCACATGTATTTTTTGGTACCCTTTTTTTTTTGTTGTTCCCTACGCTCACTCAAATCTTTTTGTGATGAAAGCAATTGCTAAATGGGATTTGATCAAAAGCTTTGTCATTTTGTGAAAATCTTTTGTCAAATAATTGTTTTGGCATGGGAGCCTGATTTTGGTTGTGGCGTGAAAGCCGCTTTTGAGATGGCATGGAAGCCGAAATTTTATGGCGTAAAAGCCAAAATTTGGGTTGGCATGGAAGCCGGTGTTTTTGTGGCATTTACAGCCAGTTTGGTGGCATTGATAGCCAATTTGTGGCATTTATAGCCGGTTTTGTGGCATTGATAGCCGGGTTTTTTTTTTTTAAAGCCAAGTTTTGGTTTGTCGGCGTGAAAACCAATTTTTTGTGGCATTGATAGCCGGTTTGTGGCATTTATAGCCGGTTTGACATGAGAGTCAGGTTTTTTTTTTTTTTGTGTGGCATTTATAGCCGATTTTTTTTTGAAAACCGAGTTTTGTTTTATTGGCATGAAAGCCGATTTTGGCGTTTATAGCCGGAAATTTTTGTTTTGGCATTCATAGCCGGATTTTGGCATTTATAGCCGAGTTTTGGTTTTCAAAATGCAGGTATCGACTAAATGTCGCCTCCCCGCTGAATGGTCTTGCAAGTATCGATGGAATGTCGCTTCCTTGCTCATTCGGTTTTGCGAGTATTGATGGAATGTCACTTCCTCGCGGGTTAGGTTTTGCAAGTATCGATGGAATGTCGCTTCCTCGCGAATTGGGGTGCAAATATCGACTAAGCGTCGCTTCCCTGCTTTTCCCAAGACTTTTGGTTTTGCGGGTACTGACTTGATGTCGTTTCTCCGCGATTTTTGAAATTTGAGGTTTTCTCGAACCATTTGTAATTTTGGGTTGTGGATAGCAACTGGTATATTGCATCTCCACGATTTTTGAAATTGGGTTGTAGATATCAACTGGTTTGTTGCTTCTCCACGATTTTAGGTTTTCTCGAACCTTTGAAATTTGGGTTGTGGATATCAACTGGTTTGTTGCTTCTCCACGATTTTTGAAAAACCATTTTTTTTTTGTTTAAAGACACGAGGGTCGTAAATTTTGACCTAGAACCATTTGGCGGTAAAAGGTAAGGTGGACTAGGGTGGAAATCCCTGAATCCGGATTTTTGTTTCAAACCATGAATTTTGGTTCAAGGATCGAAAGCTTTGGTCAAGTCAGGGAGAGGCTCCTAAACTTGGATTTTTTTTGTTTTTGAACAATGAAACGATGAAAGTAAGCATTGTTTTTGAATCTCTAGAAATTTTGACATTTGATATGAAAATTCTAAAGAGAGTGGGTTTGACGAGCGAGTACCTGAGAACAGGTTTTGGCCATACAGGCATTGCTCTTACCCAGTTGGGTAAGTCTTCAAGGGTAGTACCGCTTCAAGAACTTGCCGTTGATAGGCAGCATACATCTGTCGCCTTCCATGTTTAGGAGGGCATATGCGCCGTTGGAGAAGACTTTGTCGATGACGTAGGATCCCTCCCATTTTGGTTCAAATTTGCCTTTGGATTTGTGTGCGAAGACCATTGGTCTTTTTACCGCAAGAACCAAGTCACCCTTTTTGTAGGCGCGTTGCCGGACCCTTTTGTCAAAAGATCCTGCCATGCGTGCTTGGTAAAGTTCAATGCTTTGTCGAGCTTCGAGCCGTCTCTCGTCGAGATTGTCCAGCTCATGGAGTCGCAATTTGACATTGCTTTCTTGAGTCATATCATTTTGTAGAGATACCCTCAGAGAAGGAATTTGTACCTCTAGGGGCACGACAGCTTTGCATCCATAGACCAAGGAGAATGGTGTGCTATGGGTTGGTCCTCGAACGGTGGTTCGATAGGCCCACAAAGCTTCAGACAGTTTATCGCTCCAGTTTCTTTTGTGACTAGAGACCATTTTCTTGAGGATTTTGCAGAGTGTCTTGTTGAAGGCTTCTGCTAATCCGTTTGCTGCCGGATTGTATGGAGTCGAAGGACAGCTTTGGATTTTGTATTTGTCGCAAAACCTGTAGAATCGATGATCCCGGAATTGTGGTCCATTATCATGGACGAATCTCTTGGGTATGCCGAAACGACAAATGATGTTGGTGCGCAGGAACTGAAGAACTGATGAGGTCTTCATTTCGTTGAACGTAAATGCTTCTGACCACTTGGAGAAATAATCCGTTGCGGCGAAGATGAAGCGATGACCTTTGCTTGAAGGGGGAGAGATAGGACCTATGATGTCCATGCCCCATGCTTCAAAAGGCCATGAGATTGCTGTAGGATGCAGCCATTCCGGAGGCATGTGAATGTAATCTCCGTGAAATTGGCATAGCTGGCAACGTTTGGCAAATTGCATTGCATCAGCAACCATGGTAGGCCAATAGTAACCTAACCTTTTTATCTGATCATAGAGCTTAGGACCTGCCTGATGGGCTCCACAAAGACCAGCATGAACTTCTTTAAGTGTTTCTTCGGCCTCTTGTTGTGACAAGCAGCGTAGAAGTACTCCGTTGAAGGATTTCCTGTAGAGGATTTTTGAAGGAATATCCAAATGAAAGTTTGGGGCTCGCCTTTGTATGCTTACCCGTTCTTTTGGATCTTCAGGTAGGATTCCGAACATAGTGTAATCAATGAACGGATCCCTCCAGTCGACGATTGAAGGTTGAAGGATAGAGATCCGACTTCCAACCACTCGGTGGCATTCGGCAACTGCTTGGTGTGTGTTAAGAGGAGGGAGGATCCTTCTCTCGCACACTGTAATTTGCATGTTTTCCCCTTCCTGGATCGCCATTGATGCGGCAAGTCCGGCCAGGGCATCTGCACGGATATTTTCACCTCTACGAATGTGGGTGATGTTGCAGATGTCAAACTTTTGCAGAAGCGATTGTGCCTTGTTGTAATAAGGCAGCAGATCGGGCTTCCTGACTTCATATTTCTGATTCATCTGGCTGACGATCAGTTGAGAGTCTCCAAAGACTTCCAGCATGGTGATACCAGATTCGATGGCGAGTTCCAATCCTAGGATCAGAGCTTGGTATTCAGCTGCATTGTTTGTGCATGGTTCCAGTAGCGAGAAAGCGTGTGGAATCATGCATTTGTCGGGGCTAACAAAGAGGATGCCAACTCCCGAGATCAGCTTTCTGTTTTCATTTGTCCTGGTTGCACCGTCAAAGTACATGTCCCAGGAGGCATTTGGTGAGGAAGTCTCCACGTTGTAGACAGGTTCGTCTGGGAGATCATCTCTGAGTGGTGAATCTTTAGGCAATGGATGCTCTGCGAGGAAATCTGCTAGAGCTTGGCCTTTGATTGCTTTTTGTGGCACATACCTAATATCAAATTGTGACAAGAGGATGGACCATTTTGCCAGTCGGGCATTAAGAGAACCTGCCTTTGTGACAAGGACCTTCAAGAGGTTGATCCTTGAGACGAGGTAGACTGTGTTGGAAAGCAAGTAGTGACGTAGCTTTTGTACGGCAAACATCACTGCAAGGCATTCTTTTTCGACTGGAGAGTAGCGATGCTCTGCACCTACTAGCATGCGGCTGAGGTAGTACAGAGCAGCTTCTTTTCCCTCACCATTCTCTTGTGCAAGCAGAGCGCCTACAGAATGATCAAGAGCTCTTGTGTACAAGATGAATGGTTTTCCAGTGGCAGGGGCAGCTAACACTGGAGGTTTGGTCAGGTATGACTTGATATCTTGAAATGCGGCTTCGCAGTCGGTATCCCAGACAAAGTCTACACCTTTTTTCATCAATCGAGAGAATGGACGGCATTTCCCCGAAAGATTGGAGATGAACCGTCTGATGTAGGCCAATCTCCCTTGGAGCCCTTTTAGTTCTCTCAAGGTTCTTGGAGAGGGCATTTCTAGAATAGCCTTGACTTTTATGGGGTCAAGTTCTATTCCAGCTTTCCGAACAAGGAATCCGAGAAACTTACCCGACGAGACGCCGAAGAAGCATTTTAGAGGATTCATCCGCAGTTTGTGTTTGCGAAGTCGGAGGAAGACTTCCCGAAGATCTTTGAGATGGTCTTCTTTTCTTCTGCTTTTGACGGCGAGGTCATCAACGTAACATTCGACCGTCTTGTGCTGCATATCTTGGAATATTTTCATCATAGCCCTCTGATATGTGGCACCAGCATTTTTCAGACCAAATGGCATGACAGTGTAGCAATACACGCCAAATGGAGTCCGAAATGAAGTGTGTTTTTCATCCTCGGGATGCATCTTTATCTGATTGTAACCAGAGAAGCCATCCATGAATGTCATTCGCTCGAATCCGCAGGTATTGTCAATCATCACCTCCGGTATGGGAAGCGGGAATTCATCTTTAGGGCAAGCGCCATTCAGGTCTCTATAGTCAATACAGACCCTGATCTGCCCATTTTTCTTTGTCACGGGGACAATGTTGGCCAACCATTCTGGATGTTGTTCCTCACGGATGAAGCCCACGCTTTTGAGTTTTTGAACTTCTTGTTCAATTTTATCCATCACATCTGGACGGAATCTTCTTTGGCCTTGTTTGACAGGCTTGATGTCTTCTTGAAGATTGAGTTTGTGGACTGCTACTTTGGGGTCTAAACCAGGCATTTCAGCATAGGACCATGCAAAGCAATCAACGAACTCACGAAGAAAAGCGATATACTCGGGTAACTCATCATCCTTTATATTCTTGCTTATGAATACAGGACGTGGGTTATCTGGTGTTCCCAAGTCTATCTTTTCAACAGGATCTTCTGTCGGAAGGTTCGAAGGTGGTTCCTCCACAATATTTTCGGAGGCTTCCAACTCAACGAAACCTTCTGGAGTTTCAACTGCATTACCAGACCAAGGCTCTGTTCCTTTCCATGGATTTTCTTGATTGGTGATCTCCTCAAGGCTTGCTATGAGATAGTCCCAATCGCCTGTTGAGTCTGGTATTTCTTTTGGAGACGAGGGTTCTTCTGGGTCAGGATGCCACAAGTCTGTATTATCGGACGATTCCTCTTTATCATCAGAGAAATCATCCCAATTGGATGAGCTTCCTAGATCTTTGTCAGGTAACTCTTTAAAGAGATTTCCAGGGAGATCGATGTCTTCGTGGACTTTAGATGTTGAGGCTTGGTCGGTAAAACGACTTTTAAGCCTTTGTGTCAACTGTCTCAGAGGAGTGTCGGGATCATACCCTAACCCATATGAAGACTTTTCTACATGACCGTAGAGTCTCCAATCTTCCAGCTGGCTTTTGGTCAAGGCGGGCTCCAATGGCGTGAGAATACCGCGTCTTTCTCCCAAACCGACTGGGTTTTGAGCGTCATAGCCCATTTTCTTCATAATTGCTTGTGCCACAGGACTATATAGAGATAGCTGAGGCATACCTTCATTTTGGAAAGGTTCCAGCATGGAATTTGATGAAGAAGCGTCCGATCTATGGAAGAAGATCGGCCTTTGCTTTGGTGATGTTGCCGGAACAACAAAGGTAGCAGACGTAGGATCTTCTACATCAGCAGGTGTCTCCATCGGAGTGAGAGCAGGCTGAACTTGCTGAGTGTCAGCTTGGCTTGACGATGCATCGTCTTCTGGCTCTGAGTCCGAGTCTGTGTCTTGCATGATAGACACGAGAGAGACAACAAATTTGCCCCCAGGCTTTTGTTTCGCCTTCTTCACTTTAGTCGTGATGACGAAAGGTTTTGAAGATTTGAGGGAGATGACGAAGGGAGATTGACTACTCTCTTCTAATTTGCCGGAGGGTTTGTTTTCTTCCGGTGATTTTTGAGGAGCCTTGCCTTTATCTTTCTGGAGATTTTCAGCAGGGGGTGCTATTTCCTCTTCTTCTTTTTCTCCTTCATACATTTGGGAGTCTGCGAAGTGGACTTCTTTACCTTTGAAGGGTTTCCTGTCCGTAAAGACTCGATGTACCATGCCGTCGTCGCCGACAAACTTGATGCATTGATGTAGAGTTGAAGGAACAACACCATTCTCGTGTATCCAAGGACGTCCGAGAAGGATGTTGTAGCATGAGGGGGTTTTTATTGCATACACAGTGACCTCAGAGATAAGATCACCGATTTGCAATTTGAACTTGATTTTGCCGATAGGCCTTTGAGTGCTCCCATCGTATCCAAAGATAGATACAGATGTGTGGTTTAGCTTGCCGGGTTGGATGCCCAACTCTTCAAGAGCCGAAGTGGAGATAAGGTTGAGTGCAGAACCTGGGTCGATCTGAACTCTATGTATCGGCATTTCTTTGATGTACCCTGTGAAGTACAGGGGTCGATTGTGCCTTGCTTCGCCAAGTAGGAGGTCTTCCTTAGTGAAGGCGATGGTTGCACTGGCTGCCTTTTGAACCGAGAGGCATTGGATGCATGATCCCTCAGTTTTCTTTTTTTCTTCTTTTAAGGAAGTTTCAGAGTTTTTGACCCGGTAGTCCATTTCAATTTGGAGGACTTGTGGGGCATGTTTGTCGACATCCTCATTCAGTTTTTGTAATTCCGAGATGAGATTATCACGAGTGCGTGGAGACATTCGTAATAAATCCAGGATGTGAAGACGTGCAGGTATGTGTTTGAAGTGCTCAACCAAGTCATACTTGAAAGCCTCCTTAGGGCCTGCATGTTCATCATTGTTGCCACTGGGGGCGCTTACAACATCTTTTCCCGAAGGATTTACATAAGTAAAGGAAGATTGGTTGTAATTTTTGTGGTAGTCCCGGCCCGAACGGGTGCCTCTACCAACTTCGAGAGCTTCTTGAGAAGGATCTTCGTTTGGAAGATTGTCTTCAGGATCAAGAGGCTGTCGTTTTTCATCTACTGGGGATGTATCTGCAGCAGAGTTGCCATCCTCAGTGATTGTGTTGCACGGAGCATTTTCCGGGAGCAAGTCCTGAACAGCATCCAGCAGCTTTTCTTCTTCGTTGACCCATCCATCACCCCAAGTTGGGTTTTCTTCATGATGATGAGTCGGGAAGAATGTGTATCCTGAAGTCACAGTCTCAGGAGAAGAAACCTGAGAGGGTGTCATCTCTGTGAAAGTCACGTGAGACGAGGTAGCTCCAGAGGATACATTGCTAGGCGTCGTCGGAGTGTAGGTAATCTCATCAGACGACGCTTCAGAAGAGCTATAATCCTGATATATTACATTACAGGAAGCTCTGATAGAAGATGTTGCCTGCTCGGAGTCAGACTCATCCTCGGATGTAAGAGGATCGTCAATCCAGCAATGTTCTCCATTTTCAGGAGTTGAGGGAGGAGGTACCTGATGGGCTTCAGGGACTTCCGGCTCTGGATTGTGAGGAATCTCGTTGACGCGGTCTTGCTCTTGTTCTAGAGCGAGACGCTGCAAGATCCTTGCATATTCTTCAAGATCAGGCATGGGAGCCAGATCTTCTTCTTCGTCTTCTCCGTGTGGCTCAACATAGTTGATTTCCACTGGAGCAATGACAGGTGCTGGGTTAACAGCATCTTCTTGTGCAGCCTCTTGGTCTTCTTCATCATCAGACCAGGATCCTTGTGGTTGCAAGGGGTTATACCAGATTACTGGCATAAGGTGAGTTTCAGGAACCCATTCTTCATCGGAGAGATATTCTCCTGTTTCAAGAGATTCCTCCCACTCATCGGTGTAGTTGGGCTCGAATCCATCGTCGGTGTCGCTGGACTCGTATCCATCAATGGAGAATCCAACTACCGAGTTGCAAGAGTATGATGCCCCCTGCATGGCTTCTTTTTTGAATTGAGGTGGCATGAAATCACTAAGAGTGAAGTTTCTTACCGCCTTTGAAGTCTCTGGAAGGGACGTTTTTGTTGCCCCGAGTGAAGTGGTAGAGGAGGCCTCTGCTTTTTCATGGACTTCTTGTTTTGGCTGGGTCTTCTCTTGCCGTTTGAGCCTGAGGAGATGTTTCTTGGCTTGCCTTCGCTGCTGAGCGGTCGGCTTTGTTTTGACGATCTCCCAATTTTCATCTTCCAGGAGATCGGGATGTACCCATATGGGTTGTCCGTCTGGTGTCGGGCAAGGAACCAACACTTCGGACGTTTGAATTCTATTTATCACCTTGAAGGAAGTAGTGATCTTCTTCTTCGGTGATTTTGGTGTTTGTCCACATGACACCATGTTGACGGAGGCAGTCCCATAGTTTTTGTCAAAGGTGATGACTCCGTTTTTCCACATCTCGTTTATCTTCTCTCTCACAACAAAGCATTGATTGAGAGGATGCGAGACCATCTGGTGGTATGGACAGTACCGAGGATCATTGGTTTTGCCAACGTCTCCAGGTCTTTTGGGCTCTGGCAAAATGAGTTTGCCATTTGCTAGGAGAGCCTCAAAGATTTCTTCGACGTCTTCATCGAACGGATATTTCTTTTCTACTCGCTCTTTGAAGGCATCAGAGAGTTCAGGTCTCTTACCTGCAGCTCTATTTTCAGCTTTCTTTGGTTGCTGAGGAGCTGACTTAGTCTGCACATTGAGAACCTCCTTCTTCTTTGGTTTAGAGGTTGCAACAGCAGTCGGCTCTTTCTTTGATGATTTCTGACTGTTGAGGTCTTTGATCACCGTTTCAGCTTCCATGGAAGCTTCCAGGAGTTCCCCCAGGTTCTTTGATTTATTGCCGATGATCATGGAGCGGATTTTAGCTCTCATGTTGTTTCGGCAGATGTCGACTAGCGACGCTTGTGGCAGTACATCTGAGCATTTGTACGCCATTGCTTTCCACTTGTGAATGAAGTCATAAGTTGACTCATTCTCTCCCTGTTTTAGGCTGCAGAGCTGAGCCATAGTAACAGGATGATCCTCACCTTGGAAGTGGGTCAGGAAGCATGTCTCCAGCATAGCCCAGTTCTGAATGGAGTTCTCCGGAAGAGTGGAGTACCAATCGAAGGCCGTACCTTTTAGGGTACTTGCAAAGAGGCGGATCTTGAGTGCATCTTGATCCGCGATAGCTCCCGTCAAGATCTTGAAGTGGATGACGTGCTGTCTGGCTGATCCTTTCCCCGTATATGTTTGGAGAGTAGGATGCTTGAATTTTGTGGGGAACGGGACCGAGTCCATCCATAAAGGATATGGTGGCTTGATCCCATGCTCTTTGAGTATATCCTCTTCTTTAGCTTTGGCGAGGATACTGTCTACGTCCTTTTTGGTAAGGGCGCGTGACTCATTTTCTTCTCCATTTCCCTCGTTATTGCTATGATTCGGAGGAGGCTCATTGTTCACCTGATTTTGGACGACAAGGAGAAGGTTTTCCATCAGAGTTTCAATCCTCTGCTGGCCTTGTTCCAACTGCTGGATGCGTGTGAGCGCATCATCTCGAGGTGGATTCTGAGGTGGCGGCTCAGAACTTGTAGCCAAGACGTTCATCCCTCGGGATTCGAACGAAGAAATCGTCCTGGTGACCGAGCTGGGGCTCATTCTTTTTGATGAAGAGCTTGATGAAGGATTACTCTCCCGTCCTTGGCTGGAAGGGGCAGGAGATTCTTCGGGATGTCTTTGTGTCCTGGTGACGCTACGGGTCACCGGACGTCGGACATGGATTTTTGATGCTGACCTTTGGCGTCTTCTGGTTTTTCCAACCATATGGACGGCAGCAACTTGGTCGGGTCTTTCTTTTTCGACCCATTTGCGGGAGACTTGAAGTGTAGGAGGCTGGGTCCTTTGCTTCTCTAGTCTCTTTTGTCGATATGACGCACGGCGGCGTGCTCGACGAGCGATTTGAGCTTTGATCAGCTCCGGCTGGGCTCTGAAGATGAAGGATGTGCTCCCTCGGGCGCAGCAGCCGAGCTTGTCTTCTTTGTGGTTGGGCAAGGACAGGATGCGGACCCGGTCCTTTGCCTGTTGCAGCGAAGCTTTAAACCTTTCGAGTTCGGCCCCTGTAGAGATAAAGGGTCGAACTGAAGGGGTGTAGGCCCTAGCAGGTGCTTGTAGAGGCCTAGTGATGCATGATCTGATTTTGGGCCTGTAGGAACAAGCCGGCTCATGCTGGGTTGACTTGGGAGTCAAGTTGGAGATGGGTCTCTCCTCTTTCATGTAGGCAAGAGGGTAGAACTGGTTTTCTTTGAGTGGGGCCAGGTATGCTGGCTTGGTGGAAATTTGAGACCTTCTTTGTTTTGGGGAAGGTCTTGGAGACCAAGTCTTGGGATAGACCTGGTTGTTTGTGGGTCAAGGCTTCGCGGGGGTGCCGCGGGCTTCAGGCTTTTGGGCGCTCGCCTTTGGTGTCACGGGAGTGACACGTTGAGAGGCGATCTTCTGCCTTTTGGCAGGCGCAGTTTGTTCTTCGGGAAGTGGGAATGGTCCCAGTGTCCCGAAGACGATGGTCCGGGGAGTCGAGGTCGACCCGGAGTTCAGAGAGTTGCCGAGGGAGTTGACGCTTCGGCAGCTGGCGGGGCGCTTATGAGTGCGCGCGCTTTGCTTCTGTTGAAGCATGAGTTGGTGCTTGTTCTCATCGAAGATAATGGTTAAGGCTGCCATTGTTAGTTTCGAAAAAGTTCTGAAAACAAGACCACATCCATTAGTAATCACAAGAATATAATGATCATAAATGGGAATTTCTATGGTTGTCTTTTCAAATCGCTTAAGGGATATGACCCAAGCGACATGAAGAAGGCAAAAAGCCATAGATGGTACAATTGTTCTGACAGCAAGTATAGTGAGCCCAGAATGAGCGTTCCAGTGACTGCTAGAAGCAATTATAAACCTAAATTCGACTTATCGAGAGGCAGGGCTTGCTCGAGATAAGAAGAATATAAGGTAGGAGTTACAAATGTGCCGGTCACAGATACAGTAGACCCTGAAAGGGCGTACCAGTATTGCTATGCACAAATGTTGGAGATCGCATCCATGAGATGGGATTCTTTGTTTTGAAATGTCAGAAATGGATTCGTCAAAGAGAGCAGGTGGCATTCCGATTCAAATACGGGCTCAACGATTTCCGCGAGCGCCAGTACTCAGAAGGGAAGAGACCACAATTTCTCGAATCTGAATCCAAAAAGTGACGAGTTTTTGGAGATTTTTTTTTTGAAATGATTTTTTTTTTATTTTATTTTTATTTTATTTTTTTTTATTTTTTATTTTTTTTTAAATATTTTATTTATTTATTTTTTTATTTTATTTTTTTTTGAAAATTTTTGTTTTTTTTTTTTTTTTTTTAAGATTTTTTTTTTGAAAATCTTTTTTTTTTATTTTTATTTTTTTTTTAATTTTTTAAGATTTAAAGACGAGAGAGTACACATAGGCCTCCTAACCCGATCTTATGAAACCTCAATTGATAGAATTGCCCCCAGGTAAGGGTAGGATTACTTAATGAACCCGTTTGGAGGACCCTTGCCTAGAACAGTCAAGCTGTCTCCACACTCTGGACAAGGCTTTTCTTGAATCAATCGTGATCAAAGAACGCAATTGGTTTAACCTTAGTGGTCTATGTCCCTTTTTTTATAAAAATCCCAAATAGACTCATCGAAGAGAAACGATGGCCCAAAACCTTAGTCGAACGGGCTCAACATTTCTGCAAGCACCAAAGAACGATAGGATAGGAACAAAGTTTCTCAATTTTGAATCCAAACTAAGAAAACTAAATTTTTTTTTATTTTATTTTTTTTTTAATATTTTTTTTTTGAAATCTCTAATGAACTCATCGAAGAGAAACGATGGTCCAAAACCTTAGTCGAACGGGCTCAACATTTCTGCAAGCACCAAAGAACGATAGGATAGGATCAAGGTTTCTCAATTTTGAATCCAAACTAAGAAAACTGATTTTTTTTTTATTTGTTTTTGAAATCTCTAATGAACTCATCGAAGAGAAACGATGGCCCAAAACCTTAGTCGAACGGGCTCAACATTTCTGCAAGCACCAAAGAACGATAGGATAGGATCAAGGTTTCTCAATTTTGAATCCAAACTAAGAAAACTGATTTTTTTTTTTTTTTGAAATCTCTAATGAACTCATCGAAGAGAAACGATGGCCCAAAACCTTAGTTGAACGGGCTCAACATTTCTGCAAGCACCAAAGAACGATAGGATAGGATCAAAGTTTCTCAATTTTGAATTCAAACTAAGAAAACTGATTTTTTTTTTTTGAAAAGAGAAAGAATGGAAACAAACTCAAAGAAATAGAAATTTCCAAAAAATCCCATCTCATGTTTTTTTAGGATGCAAAATCCAACATAGGCTACCAGCTAGAAAGTAGCCAAGGAATCCGGAAAAGAAGTATAAGCATAGAGCAAAAAGTATGATATGCAAATATTTCATTTCCAAGCACCGTGTTCTCAAATGAACGAGTCCCACCGGGTGTGCCAGCTTGATGGAACGCGCTCCGAGGCGCCGTTGGGGCGGCTACCGGGGTCGGCGGAACGTGGGAGTCCGTCGGGTCCGGCCCTTTCGCGCCCTGGCGGGCCCTGAAGCGTGCATCAACATTTCTTTGTGTGGGTGTGCCAGATTTTCTATTTTACTTGGAATTGCAAGTGGTAATCCGGAGATCAACCTTCGCAAGTAAAAAGGAAATCAACTTCTTTCAAGTTTTCCATTGCACAAATATTTAAGAAAAGAGACATTTTCTTAATTTGCCGTGAAAGGCGATTTGTTTGGCATTTATAGCCGATTTTGTCGTTTATAGCCGATTTACAATTCTTATCAATAATGAAAGACAAGAGTTGTGATTTTTGTCTCTTTAGAAAAATACAAACTACAATGAAAAACAAGAAAAGGAAGATCTAACTTTTCAGGAGATTGTGGGGGACTCGTTCAGATTGACGGTCGCAAGCCATGTATGGGCTTCGCCATCATCCATGCAGATGAGAACAGAAGATGCTCTTGATTCGCTTGGCTTGGCTATAACCTCAGGTTTTTAGAGGACAAAGACCAAGAGAAGGTCCTATGTCCAATAAAAAGCTAAGTAGACGGGCTGAAAAGCCACGTCTAAGCCATTGGAGGCAGCAGGAGAAGGCAAGGACCTTGGGGGGGGGGGGGTGCCCCCCAAGGGACTTTTGTCACCTTGTAGTGGTGGCCGGTGCAGAACTTCAGCAGAGTTTTTCTCTCTTTTTTCTTTCTCTCAGATCTCTTTCTGATCTTTTTTCTGATTTTCTCTGATTTTCTCCCTTTTTTTCTGATCTTTTTCGATCTGAATTTCAATGGGATGCTCTCCTATTTATAGGCCTTTGGTAGCCATTTAGGAGGGTTTATGAGCCTTAATGGCTTTAATGGGAGGAGTTACAAGATTTATTTCTTGATTTTGTAACTCCTTTTTCCTTGAATCTGATTGGCCGATGGAGATTAAGGGCTTTTAATCACCTTAATTACCATAATGGGAGGAGTTTCATGGTTTAAATGCCATGAATCAATTGACTTGTAACTCCCAAATGCTTGCTTCTGATTGGGCCGTCCAAAGAAATGAATTAATGACTGCAATAAAGCTAGTCAATTAACCACATTAATTGGTCGCCGAGCAGTCGAAGAGTCGCGGGCCATGCCGTGTCTTCTGGAATTCTTCTGGCGATGATCATCGATGGATCTACATGCTGATCGACATCGGATGAACATGTAACTTCAGACATTGATAGCTAAGAGCGGGCCGGTGACATCTGTCTTGTCGATTTCACGATCGGTCGGACAGAAAGTGCACTTTCTTGGTCGACCGGTTGGCGATCTTGGAGCGATCAATGATGATTTTATGCTTTTGACGGCGGATCCGAGATGTCGTCGGATATGAGTCAATTTAAAGCACTAAAAATCACATTTTCAGGAAACCACAGGGGCCAAAGTGCGCGATACGCAAAAAAAGACGGAAAAATGGGTCACCGGCGGAAAATCCGGTGACCCGGACCTCCATGGTCGCCGGCGACCATGGACCGGCGACCATGGGCCATGGTCGCAGGGGCCTGCGACCATGGGTCTGCGACCCTGGGGGATTTTTCCCCTTCGCAACCCGTTTTGCGGTCGTTTTGAGGTCTTTTTCGTCGCCGTTTTCTTCTGTATTTTTCTTGACATTTCTTCTCATTTATTGGCTTGATTTCCCTGTAGAAAACTTGATGAGAATCCTTGCATTTTTAGAGTGCAAAGTTTCCAATTTTCCGGGAAAGCCGAAGACTTTGTCGCGTAGAGCTGCTGATTTTCCGCCAGAAGCTGAAACTTGGTCAAACGATGTCGGAATGACCTGAAATTTGAGGTGAAGCCTCCTGAGCAATAAATAAGACCAACCATAGGCTTTTGTTTGAGTTTTGAAGCCGTTTGGGGTCCCGTCGATGCTTCACTTGATTTTGCTGCGGGGAAAATGCCGAGCTTTGATATGTGGCCAAACGATGTCCGATTGACCTGAAATTTGACGTGGAGCCTATTGGAGTCATTTTGAGACGTTCCATGGGCTCCGTTTTGGATGTCATGGTCCCGGGTTGCTCCGCCGCCGGTAGGCTTGATTTTCTCTCGGAGCATCGAAACCTGGTCAAACGTTGTCGGAATGACCTGAAATTTGACGTGCAGCCTTTTGGAAGCATGATGAAGCCACTCATGCACTTGGTTTGATGAGCGAAGGCTTCGGTGGTTCCCGCCGCCGGGAGGCTTGATTTTGCTGCTCGAGCATTGATGGAGGGTCAAACGTTGTCGGTTTGACTTGAAATTTGGCATAGAGCCCTTTTGGGACATGCTGGAGTCATCTGTAGGCTTTGATCGAAGTTTTGACGTCTCCGATGATGTCGCCGCCGGGAGCTCCCGTTTAGCTGTCGGAGAAGTGAAGTTAGGCCAAATGTTGTCGAAATGGCCCGAAACTTCATGTGTACTCTTCTCTTGGCTATCTTGAAGGATCTTGCAGTTTTTGTTTGATTCTGACAAGATTTGAATTTTTGGAGAAATTGCATTGCCTATTTATGGCATGTTGCGACTTCATGCAGCTTTCTTGATTTGAAGAGGCAAAGTGACATTTTCGGTGTCAACACTTTGAGCAATCTTTCCTTTGGTAGAGTAGCCTTTGAGCTTCCAGGGGAATTTTATGGTAATGAAAGGAATCAAGTACCATCTCGAGGCAAAGTTTTGAAGATGACATCAGGGATGTGGATTTGGGTTTCTGTTTTTGATCTTGTGACCTAACCAGCTATATATGGAAGGTTAGGGGATCGGTTTGGTTTTGATCTTGTAGACCTAACAGACTGTATGTGGCAAGTTAGAGGATCAGGATTTGGTTTTTTGGCTTTGGTCTTGTGACCTAACAAGCTGTATGTGGCAAGTTAGGGGACCAGGATTTGGTTTTTGGTCACTCTTTGGGACTGTGTGGGTCCATTGGAGTGGTTTGGATTTTTGTGGAATGTCAATTTCAAGATTTTGGATCAATTTGGTATATGAGGCTGGATGGTTTGATTCTTTGGAAGCTCATGGGGCTTGGAATTTTTTTGTATGGTTCAATCAACTCAAAAGAGGCATGGAACCATTTTTGTATGCTCTTGGTAAGAGGGATTTTTTTCCTGACTAAAAGCCCATTTTTTTTTTAGTGCCTAGGTGGTCAAACCTGGCTCATATGGGCTAACCCATGGGACCTTAAGCTTTTTAGGATGGCTTAGATCTCATGTGGGGCCATTTTTGTAAAGAATATCTAAAGATATCTCATTTGGATAGAGAATATCTAAAAATATCTTTATGGGAGAGAATCTCTCATATTCCCTTAATTTGGGAGAGAATATCTCAAGGTATCTTTCTTTTTGGGAAAGAATCTCCAATCTCCTATTTTGTTGGAGAGAATCTCTCATTGATTGATTTCGGGAGAAAATCTCTCAAAGACATCTTTCTTTTTGAGAAAGAATCTTTCTAATTCCTTCTCTTTTGGTAAGGTCACTAATTAGTAGCACTTACCTTTCTTTTTTTTTTTTGTTTCCTTCTTTGATTTGCTATCTTCTATAAAAGCAAGGAGGAGGCTAGATCTCTTGCCCTTATTGCTTTCTTTTGCAACAATCTTAAGAGAGCTCCAAGACCAAGAGTTCTTCTTCTTCAAGGATCTTCAAGCTTTTTCCTTCTTCTTCTCCATCAATGGCTTCAAGTAAGTTTTCTCTCTTTTTCTTTCAAGAAAACTCCATGTAGAGAATAGGATGGTAAAAAAAAGAAAGCTTCTCTCTCTTTTTTTTTTCTTTTCTTTTTCTTTTTTTTTTCACGTGATTTCTTTTTTTTTTCTTTTTTTTTTTTTCGTGCTTCTTTCTTTCTCTTTTTCTTTTTGCACGTTTTCTTTCTTCTCTTTTTCTTTTCTTTTCCCCTTTTTTTTTTGAGAAAGTTTCTCTTTTTTTTTTTTTTGCTCATCATGATAATGCGTTTTTATGCAAATCTAGATGTTCATGCATGTACTTTTTGTAGATTGAATTTGAGAGCATGATAGCATACCTGAAAATCTTTGCAAATTTGGGAATTTGGAGCTCGCAGCGATGTTGAGCCCTTCTTGATTTTGCGGAGATTTTGAGGTTTCGAAAGTTTGGAGTTTCGGAGCTCGCAGCGATGTTGAGCCCATCTTCAAACTTTCTATTTCTTTCGGGGTATTTCCCTTTTCTTCGGAATTGCCCCGGAACCATGCCAAAATTTCGCCAGATTTTCTTTTAGCGAAATCCTGTCATTTTGATGATGATCTTTTTTTTCTTTTCCAACCTTTGCAGGTGGTTCCTCCAGAACGAACAAGGGTAAAGAGCCTGCTACAAGCGTACCTCGTCGATCCGCCAGATCTTCTAATGTGGCCGTTCAGCAGGCCTGGGAGAAGGTCCAGTATGTTGAGAGAAACTTGGAAGAGTGCGACTCTCTCAACAGAGATGAGATGAGGCAACAACTGATTGCTCTCAAGAGTGAGGAATATTATAAGATCATGGTAAGCAACCGTCCTTGGGTTATGGACGATCTGAGGGTTTTGCCCAAGCCTACCTTCTTCTTTGGAGATGCAGTCCCTGACGACGTGACATACCAGAGGAGGTGTTTTCAGTTTTATTACACAGCTGATGGTGAGAAGAGAACTGTGGTTACCCGGTCAACGTTTGATCGTACTATCTCGATCATGAGCCTTTTTCCCACGTGCTCTAAGAGGGAAGATCCTCCAAGCTGGGTGAAAAGGACCAACGTGATCAAGACCGGGGTTTTTGTTGGCGGTCCCTCCGGATATGCGGAGAAGTCGCCTGACCAAATGGACATGTTGATGCCAGCCAGCGGCTATCAGGGCTCTGATTATCCGTCGGTCGATTTGGGACCGGTGGGCCTTGGCGTTTTTAGCGGTGACGGCAGCAATTGGGTGAAGCCTTTTCGACTTCGTGGCCGTTTCAGTGTTGACTCCGATTGGAAGTTGTGGACTGATCACGTCATGCTGATTGGTGGCACCATTTTGAAGGAAGTCGGGATATTTGATGCAGTCCGTGCCTTCAGAGATACCGTGGCTTTTTCCGACGAGGCCTTCATGGCCATGTTGGAATCATTTCTCCCACAAACCAATACCTTCGTTGTAACGAATGGTGAGATTGGTTTTTCCTTGAAGGAGTTGAGCGCCATTACTGGATTGCCCATCCTTGGCAAACTCTACGAGGAGTTCATGCCGATTGACAGCGTCCTTGAGGAGCAGTCAGAGGAGTTCAGGCTCCTATACTTTCAGCTCGTCGCCTTCTATGATTTTTTGAAGGAGAAGGAGGGCTCGAAAGGAAGATCCAGCAGTTGGAAGAGTTATGGCTCTTCATTCTTCAACTTCTTTGACAGCAAAGAGTCTTCTGATAGCATGACCCTGGAGGACTGGAAGAAGGCTTCCGCCATGCAAGAAGAGTTGAAAGACTTCTTCGCAGGTACAGATGTAATTTGTTCTGACATTGCACTGCGGAAAGAAATTGCAGTTTACCTCACTTATTGGCTAGGTGAGGCTATTTTTGCTGGAGGAGATGGAACACACATCAGGCCGCATTGTATTTTTCCGGCTTGTCAGATGGCGTTTGGAGAGCGGCTTGCTTTGGTGCCTGCTCTTTACTCCTACTTGTGTACCGAACTGCAGGCTGCTGCTTTTTTGGTTCGGCTTGGGCTCCCTATGAATAGGGTATTTTCAGCCCATATCTTTTATTCGTGGTTTGTATACCACTGTCCTGGCTTCCACTAGCTGGGTGCTGCACAGGATGATGATCCTCTGATGATTCGATTGGCTAAGGGAAAAGCCGTATCCGAATCACTTTTGTTTGCCCGCATGAGGATCTGACGGTTCAGGGACGTCAAGATGGGGCGGTCTTCAGTTAAGCTTTCTCCGGAGTTGCGGAAGAAGGCTTTTGATTTTGGTGCCTCCCGAGACTCTGCCAGAGCAGGGTCGGGAAGGCATTACTCTTTGACCAATGTAGAGAAGGAGTGGCTTTTCAGCATACAAGTCGGCACGATGGTGTACCGTAGACATCTTTTCGTCGACATCCAGCCGTATGTACCTTCTCGCTTTGCACTTCAGTTGGGCTTCTCTCAAGGCGTTGTTGGAGCGCCTTCGAGTATGGTGAAACGTTTTGGAGGTTTGCAGGATGGCAGAAATGCATGGGCTTTTTATAGTGCTGAAGACACTACTGCCACGATTTCTTATCCTGAGCTGTCGACTTTCCGAACTGCCGGCTTCACGAAGTGGTTCGCGGAGAGCTTTTTGGCATATCGGGGGCTTTCCAAGAAGGAGCTTGATGTAAAGCTGTCTTCGGGGAAAGGTACTGGAAAGTCGGATGGCGTCCGGCGAGAGGAAGTTTGGGCCTTCCTTTCTGGAGAGAAGCACAAGATAGGCTTTCTCGGTGACCAGGGCGTCATTGGTTCTGAAGCTGTTCGGGAAGTACCTGATGAGGCTTTGGAGCAGCTAGAACAGGAGGAAGCTGAGCTCGACGCTTGGATGCAAGCGGCACAGAGGCGAGCTTCCGTGGAGTCTACTGGCAAGAGCAGACCATCCAGTGAGGAGCCAAGTGGGAGACCTGACTCTGACAGTGGGGCAGGATCTTCTAGGAAGCGAGCCCACAGAAGTAAGAGGAAGAGGAGTCAGCGTCACACGGGGCGGGACGAAGACTCTCCTGATGTGGAAGTCCCTCCCACTGTCAATGAGGAGGTGCCAGGGGAAGCTGACGAACCTCCGGAGAAGAGGATTCGGGAAGAAGAGACCATCGGTGAAGGTATGATTCTTCCTTTTTCTTTTTCTGCTTCTTTCATGGGGCTTTCCATGTTCTGATTTGTTTTCTCACCCTGCTGCTGCTTTTTTTTTTTTTTTTTAGCAGAGGATGAAGACTTGGCGATGCTTGAGGTTCCGACCGATGAGGCGGTGATGGAGCCGGTTATGGCATCTGAAGAAGAACCGAGGGACTCTGGAATGATTTCAGAATCTCCAATTGGTATAACTTCTTTCGCTTTCTCTTTTTTTTTTTGCCTGCGACTTAATTTGCTAACATTTTTTTTGTCAGCTAACTTGCCACAGGATTCCGATGACTTTGAACCATCAATGGACGCAAATGTTGATGATGCTTCCGATGAGTTCATGGAGGAAGAGAGTGTTCCGCCAGTCGTCGAAGAAGGTACTTTGTAGTGATCGCCCTGATGATTTTTTTTAACAGGATCATATTCATACCTTTTTCTGTTTCATTTGCAGGTTTTGAAGTAACAGAAGAGAGTCCATCGCTTTCTTCAGAACCAGAGCAAGGGATGCCAGAGGTCGATCCGGAGGTAGAGACTCCTACAACCAGTTCTGACGCGATAGAGGAGATACCTCGTGCTGAGATTCCTTCTCCAGTGGCTCCAAGTGGAAAGAGTTCTTTTGTTACTCTTCCAATGGGGCATGACATGAGCAGCCGATCAACGGAGAAGGGTGAATCTTCATTGTCACGCCCCCAAAACCGGGATCCGATCTCGGGGACGCGAGCATGGGGAGAATTTGTATTTCCCCTCCCAGGATCCGCGTGTGTGAGGATAACAAAATTCACAACACATCAAAATATTTCGCGGAAGCTCTACAAGACGTTACGACCCGGAATCCGTATCCATCGGGTTCCGTGTCGTACTCGATCTGTCAGCATAAGATTGTCATAGACATATTTAAATTCAGACTGGAACAATTCATAATATCAAGATATACAGAGCTGACAGCAACAGGCTTATCATTACCCAACATATTCAAGTTACAAATTAACAAGTGCATTAATTACAATTCCCACGAAAAAAAGGCTAACAAAAGCCGTACACAAAAACAAGCTAGAACAAATACTACGCAATGGTGTAACGTAACTCCGGAGTCAAGCATGACGTCTACATGACATCGCTGACACAACAAGCTGCAAAACTCGTGGCTCAACAGCCCTCTGCACGCGAACTAGATCAAAACAAGGACCTGCAATCTAGAGTACCAAAACAGAAGTATATCAGACACGACGGTCTGGCAGGTGATCAATATAGGCAAGAGCATAAACAAAATCGAAGTTTAAAGGAAACAAGAACTAAAAACACTTCATTGAACTTGAACAGATTTACAAGATTTAAAAACAATGCATGAACATGATACTTATCAAGAAATCATTAGTGCATGCACGATATACGAAACAAGACATGAATACATATAATATCATGATTAGTAAATCCACAAAGAGCCCATCCTTTCTCCATCATACATGATGATAAGAGTAAGCACGCACGACAAGCACGATAAGCACAACACGATAAACACGATCCCACGCCACACAAGGTAGACGGGGTGTCCGGCCGCGGAACCGGACCACGAACACGCACGATGTGTCAATTCAAGACACGACTAGTCTGCAGACAGTCCACATGTTTAAGGACCCCCAGGTAGTGGATCAAGCTAAAAGGGCAGTCCAAGCTCAGTGGTAATCACTTATATCATGAATGCATAAAACATGGCGATACACGTTCGAGAGCACGACAAAACAAGAGGGAAATCATTTGTCAAACACGTCACGACAAGGCTAGCACGATAGCATAATATAAATGCTTAACAAACTGAAGAAATGATTCCCTTTTTCTTTCTTGAAACACGATTCTTGAAACACGTCTTAAATACAAGCTTATACTTGAAATTCGGGCAAATACACGATGAAACACGAAGTATCAAAACAAGATTCTTGGTTCTTGAAACAAATCTTCAAACAACTTATACTTGAAATTCAAGGCGAGTACACGATGATGTACGCAACATCAGAACGGAAGTTCAAACACGAAATCTATCAAGTTTAGGCTAAAGACCATTCATTGACCCTTGTGGAGTTGAAACCCAAATGTCGGAGTTTTAACAAGATTTGGTGCCCCAGAAGTTATAGTACATTTTGGAATTCCAAGTGCACAAGGTCAATAAAAAGGTCTAAAACCTAGTCTAGTTTTCCTTCTCGCAAAAGTCCTTCAAAACAGTCCTTTTTGTAACTGTCGGTCAACGCTCGGTTAACCGTCGGTTAACCGAGGTCGATCTGTCGGTCAACCGAAGGCTTGACCGACAGATCCCAGCCCAGAATTGCTGCTCTCTAGAATTCAAACCGACAGATCCTCGGTCGACCGACGGCGAACCGACGGATGACCTGACAAAAATGTTGCTCTCTGGAAATTGAACCGACAGGTCTCGGTTGGCTGTCGGTCGACCTATTGGTCAACCGACATTCGACCGACACCTGACCGACAGAACTCGGGCAGTGCATTTCTGTACAGATTTTTCACACTTCATTCCCTCCTTCACTCCCACATTTTCACCACCTGCACTCCCCAAGCCTACATGCTTTCCAAGGGCTACATTTCTCACATTTTTAAAACATTCTATCCACAATTCGTCCATTTATTCCAAAGAGAAACATTCAAGACATTTTCAAGTATAAAATCATAAAAACTAACAAGATCAAACATGATTCCAAGAGCTTGCAAAATCATTGCTAACAAGACAAATGAAGAAGCCAAAACTCATGACTTGAAAGAGTATAACATAACTTGCATTATAAACTAAACATAGGAAAACATGTCTTAATGAAAATATTGAAACCATAATGAAACATGAAACAACAAACATGAGAAATCCTATAAAGATCACTTGCCTTTGTCCAAATGCCAAGCAAAACTTTCACAAATCCAAATCAAAGAGTTGATCCACGAAATCTACACAAAAGCCCCAAAAGAAAGCACATAAAAATCACCATTTTTGTCACTACAAAGCCCCATTTCGAAAATGGGTTTGAAAACATAGAAAACAAGTTCTAAATGAACTAAAAGAATATTAAATGAAAAGAGGAACAAGAGCCCTAACCTTTAGCTAGCGGAACAAGAAGAAGAGAGCTTGAAGACGATGAATAGTGTCGGGGATTTGGCTCAAAAACGGGTCCAATCGAAGCTTGAGAAGAGAGGAAGAAAATGGCGAAGTCGGATTTGAGATTGGAGCTCTCTTGATGGAAGATCCAAGGGAAAAGACCAAGAGGAAAAAGCTTTCTCTCCTCTCCACTCTAGGGCAAACCGGTTGCAGTAAAATGGGAAGAAGAAGAATGGAGGAGAGAGAGAAGAAGGGTATTTATAGTGTCTGGAGGGTGGGTCCCAATGCAGTAGAACTTGAAACGATTAAAACTTGGTCTTACGGACCCCGGATGAAATCGACGAAGAAGAACAAAACGATCGTCGAAAAATCTAGTTTCCAAAAAGTATATTTTCCACAATTTCTGAAATTTTCGAAATTCATGGACAGATTTAGTGAAAATTGTCATTTTTGCCCTTTTTCTCGAAAAACGCGATTTCTGAGTATTAAATCAAGATGGTCAAGACATGAAAGTTGTTTATAACAATAAAATGAGTCAAAAGGAATAAAATTTGGGATTTTTAGAAACCAATAATAAATTCTCACAAAATACAATTTACAAGGGTCGGGTCAAAACAAAGTCAATGGTCTTCTAAAACTCTCCAAAGTTATGAAAAATCTATTCAAACTCAAAAACAAAGTCAAATCATCTCTAATCTTGTTTAAAAAGCTAAATCATGGTTAAAACAATGCTAAACCCAAAAATTGAGGGTCGGGGTCTTACATCCTCCCCCCCTTAGAATCCATTTGGTCCTCCAAATGGTCTAAACCAAATCAAAAATCAAAAACTCGAAAGATCAAAGAAAACACTGAAGACCCAAAGACTAAAGAAAACACTGACACCCTAAGTTGAACCTCGGCAACTGAGCCACCCCTGATCAATCCTGACAAAGAGAAGCGCCGGCAACAACACGTCTGATTCGATTGAAAACTTCACACTATCACACATATCTGTCCAACAACCTGCTCTTCTAACAATCCCATGTTCAATAACTCCCGTAGTCATCCTTCGGTGGTCATTTGACGTCCTTACACTGGATCATCTCTAGATGTACACGATGATTCTGACATTTGCATGTAGATATGATCGTAGACATGCTTTCTCTGAAATAATCTTCATCCCGGAGAAATTCCGGAATCCCATATATCTGCTCTCACTGTACTACTCAGATTCTGGTTCCTTGTCTTCGAAGAATTGGCGAAGCTGAACTGCTACCACGTACCAGTCTCTTCCATCCTCTATCTACGTTATTCAAATTCTTAGAACTATGCTGCCACATCTTACAAAATTCTATAAGTGTCCTGTTTCTGACTCGGTCGGTTACAACTCAGATACTCCACTACTACAACCCAGATGCTAAACTGCCATAACCTGCTGAGCTGCTCTGAGTTTCAACACTTCGTATGGTTTGCCTCTTTCAAATCTTATTTCCAAATCTCTTACCATTGACATGTATAACTGGTCTTAGAATTCAAATCTGTGTTTAAAGTCTTGGAGTCCAACCTTTCTGTGCTATACTCAAAGTTCCTGTTCACATCTGATTATATCTGCCTATTGTTCTAGATCTCTTACCTGAAGATGCGTTATCAACAAAATATCTGTCAACTTGGTATCCTTCTATGGAAAGTCAAAATCTTCAACCCAAGCCTTGAAACAATTCTACCACATGCTCTTACTAATTCTCCTATCTACCCTTGGTTTCAGAAAATTGGCGACGCTGAGTACTACCAGATGTGTCTTACTTCGGGCAATGTCGTCCAGTCCTCGGTACACTTCTGCCATCTCTGTTTGCTTGTTCAACCAAGAGGTTCACAACTCTGTAGGTTTCCAGCTCTGACCAAACCTGCTAACATTCTAACAGTTATGCTACTCCACATTTCCAAACTTCGTAAGGTGTGCTTCTATCAAACTCTGTCTCTGTCTTCCGGTCTTTTACCCAGGCATGCATAGCTGACCTTGCGAGCTCGATTCGTGTCCACAATCCTAGAATAAAGTCTTTCTTCAAAATAACCAAAAGTTCTTGTTACTCTGACTCTTTCTGTCCAGTTGCCATTTGTCCTCTGCATAATAATCGATTCCTAACCAAACGTGTTTGTTCACTTCGCATCACCTCAACGGTTATAACTCTGCATCTATATCTCGAAACTGCTCAAATCAAACCTTGGTTGCTAAATCTTCTGCCTCTGTTTCAGGTTCACCATCCTCAAGCCTCGCACATGTTTCATTCTTTTCTATATCTTTCAACTGACCTTGTCCATAGGTTATGATTCTTCAGCTTGCATCTGTACTCTGCCCAAACTAATGTTCCAAGAGTCGGTAAAGTCTGCAAAATTTGCTCTATCATGTAACCAGGTAATAATCAATTCTGCATACTACTATCTACACTTTGCCAAAAACTGAATTCTCATGCTTCTAACCATTCACTGATACACCTCGCTGAGTCAACTTCACCACCATAGCTACAATTGTTGAACTTCCTCGAACAATTCTCCGTCACAAATTCATCAATACTCCGTCACAAGTTCATCAATACTCGAGAAGTTTCTAACTTTCTCACATCTTCTTGGAGCCGTACCACTGAAAATCACCTCAAACCTCATAAAGTCCACCACTTATCCGGCTTTTGGAGTCTTCTAACTTAGGAAGATAATCCAAGTTTATCCAAAAATCTGCACTTACTTGTCTAACACACCATCTGACGATACACGATCAACTATAATTGGATCTTGATATGCTATTCACATAACTTGCTGACTAACAACTACTCACAAATTCCCTTGCTAACTCCATCTGCGATATCGAAAAGCTGAAAATTCTGCCAAAGTCCTTCGAGGACCACACGCTAAGTCCACAAAATGCCACAAAACATCGACTCTTTGCCACAAAAACAAGCAAAAGATACTAAATATGGGTACGGATACATTAAATCCTCCCCCACTAGAAAAGAATTTGGTCCTCCAAATTCCCTAACAACAAGGACAAGAACACGAGACAAAGAGGGTCTCCCCCACTAGAAAAAAAACAAACCGAGCTGATAAAACAATGGCTAGCCAAAACAAAATCCACACGATCTAAGGAGTCCTCCCCACACGTCTTAAGGTTACTAGAGTGTTTTATTTCCTAGAAACCTGCCCGCTCTGATGCCAGTCTGTCACGCCCCCAAAACCGGGATCCGATCTCGGGGACGCGAGCATGGGGAGAATTTGTATTTCCCCTCCCAGGATCCGCGTGTGTGAGGATAACAAAATTCACAACACATCAAAATATTTCGCGGAAGCTCTACAAGACGTTACGACCCGGAATCCGTATCCATCGGGTTCCGTGTCGTACTCGATCTGTCAGCATAAGATTGTCATAGACATATTTAAATTCAGACTGGAACAATTCATAATATTAAGATATACAGAGCTGACAGCAACAGGCTTATCATTACCCAACATATTCAAGTTACAAATTAACAAGTGCATTAATTACAATTCCCACAAAAAAAAGGCTAACAAAAGCCGTACACAAAAACAAGCTAGAACAAATACTACCCAATGGTGTAACGTAACTCCGGAGTCAAGCATGACGTCTACATGACATCGCTGACACAACAAGCTGCAAAACTCTTGGCTCAACAGCCCTCTGCACGCGAACTAGATCAAAACAAGGACCTGCTATCTAGAGTACCAAAACAGAAGTATATCAGACACGACGGTCTGGCAGGTGATCAATATAGGCAAGAGCATAAACAAAATCGAAGTTTAAAGGAAACAAGAACTTAAAACACTTCATTGAACTTGAACAGATTTACAAGATTTAAAAACAATGCATGAACATGATACTTATCAAGAAATCATTAGTGCATGCACGATATACGAAACAAGACATGAATACATATAATATCATGATTAGTAAATCCACAAAGAGCCCATCCTTTCTCCATCATACATGATGATAAGAGTAAGCACGCACGACAAGCACGATAAGCACAACACGATAAACACGATCCCACGCCACACAAGGTAGACGGGGTGTCCGGCCGCGGAACCGGACCACGAACACGCACGATGTGTCAATTCAAGACACGACTAGTCTGCAGACAGTCCACATGTTTAAGGACCCCCAGGTAGTGGATCAAGCTAAAAGGGCAGTCCAAGCTCAGTGGTAATCACTTATATCATGAATGCATAAAACATGGCGATACACGTTCGAGAGCACGACAAAACAAGAGGGAAATCATTTGTCAAACACGTCACGACAAGGCTAGCACGATAGCATAATATAAATGCTTAACAAACTGAAGAAATGATTCCCTTTTTCTTTCTTGAAACACGATTCTTGAAACACGTCTTAAATACAAGCTTATACTTGAAATTCGGGCAAATACACGATGAAACACGAAGTATCAAAACAAGATTCTTGGTTCTTGAAACAAATCTTCAAACAACTTATACTTGAAATTCAAGGCGAGTACACGATGATGTACGCAACATCAGAACGGAAGTTCAAACACGAAATCTATCAAGTTTAGGCTAAAGACCATTCATTGACCCTTGTGGAGTTGAAACCCAAATGTCGGAGTTTTAACAAGATTTGGTGCCCCAGAAGTTATAGTACATTTTGGAATTCCATGTGCACAAGGTCAATAAAAAGGTCTAAAACCTAGTCTAGTTTTCCTTCTCGCAAAAGTCCTTCAAAACAGTCCTTTTTGTAACTGTCGGTCAACGCTCGGTTAACCGTCGGTTAACCGAGGTCGATTTGTCGGTCAACCGAAGGCTTGACCGACAGATCCCAGCCCAGAATTGCTGCTCTCTGGAATTCAAACCGACAGATCCTCGGTCGACCGACGGCGAACCGACGGATGACCTGACAAAAATGTTGCTCTCTGGAAATTGAACCGACAGGTCTCGGTTGGCTGTCGGTCGACCTATTTCAACCGACATTCGACCGACACCTGACCGACAGAACTCGGGCAGTGCATTTCTGTACAGATTTTTCACACTTCATTCCCTCCTTCACTCCCACATTTTCACCACCTGCACTCCCCAAGCCTACATGCTTTCCAAGGGCTACATTTCTCACATTTTTAAAACATTCTATCCACAATTCGTCCATTTATTCCAAAGAGAAACATTCAAGACATTTTCAAGTATAAAATCATAAAAACTAACAAGATCAAACATGATTCCAAGAGCTTGCAAAATCATTGCTAACAAGACAAATGAAGAAGCCAAAACTCATGACTTGAAAGAGTATAACATAACTTGCATTATAAACTAAACATAGGAAAACATGTCTTAATGAAAATATTGAAACCATAATGAAACATGAAACAACAAACATGAGAAATCCTATAAAGATCACTTGCCTTTGTCCAAATGCCAAGCAAAACTTTCACAAATCCAAATCAAAGAGTTGATCCACGAAATCTACACAAAAGCCCCAAAAGAAAGCACATAAAAATCACCATTTTTGTCACTACAAAGCCCCATTTCGAAAATGGGTTTGAAAACATAGAAAACAAGTTCTAAATGAACTAAAAGAATATCAAATGAAAAGAGGAACAAGAGCCCTAACCTTTAGCTAGCGGAACAAGAAGAAGAGAGCTTGAAGACGATGAATAGTGTCGGGGATTTGGCTCAAAAACGGGTCCAATCGAAGCTTGAGAAGAGAGGAAGAAAATGGCGAAGTCGGATTTGAGATTGGAGCTCTCTTGATGGAAGATCCAAGGGAAAAGACCAAGAGGAAAAAGCTTTCTCTCCTCTCCACTCTAGGGCAAACCGGTTGCAGGAAAATGGGAAGAAGAAGAATGGAGGAGAGAGAGAAGAAGGGTATTTATAGTGTCTGGAGGGTGGGTCCCAATGCAGTAGAACTTGAAACGATTGAAACTTGGTCTTGCGGACCCCGGATGAAATCGACGAAGAAGAACAAAACGATCGTCGAAAAATCTAGTTTCCAAAAAGTATATTTTCCCCAATTTCTGAAATTTTCGAAATTCATGGACAGATTTAGTGAAAATTGTCATTTTTGCCCTTTTTCTCGAAAAACGCGATTTCTGAGTATTAAATCAAGATGGTCAAGACATGAAAGTTGTTTATAACAATAAAATGAGTCAAAAGGAATAAAATTTGGGATTTTTAGAAACCAATAATAAATTCTCACAAAATACAATTTACAAGGGTCGGGTCAAAACAAAGTCAATGGTCTTCTAAAACTCTCCAAAGTTATGAAAAATCTATTCAAACTCAAAAACAAAGTCAAATCATCTCTAATCTTGTTTAAAAAGCTAAATCACGGTTAAAACAATGCTAAACCCAAAAATTGAGGGTCGGGGTCTTACATTCATCCAGCTCGTCTCTTCAATTTGCGAAGAAGGTGCTGGCGCGGGTTTTGAGTTCTTGGATCGAGACTCTCTTTTCTGGACACCTGGATGCCGGATTTGGCATGATCCCACATGTATAGGAGATTCTCACTGATACCGAAGAGGTTGGTCTGGATGTCACAGGTGCCAGGGCGATCGTTGATAGGATCATTGCACTGGGTGACAAGTGGTTTGAGACCATGGATTTCCCTGACGACCAATTCTTCAAGGAGATGTTCTTGAACCCTGCTGATAAGGCTAAGTCTGACCTGAATGAGGCTACACAAAGCAAGAAGCAGCTAGTTTGGGAGAAGAACTTGGAAGAGCTAGCCATCATCGGATTGAGGCATGACCTTAACGTCCTTGATAGGGAAGTTGAGGAGGCCAAGAAACGTCTTGAGCATTTGAAGGCGCAAGTCGCTGCCAAGTGGGCTGCTATAACAGAGGCTCGTGACAAGGAGAGTGCTCTGATTCGCAGGGTTGCAGATACCGGTCAAGTTCTCGAGAGGAGGACTCTAGAAAACGAACAATGGCAAACTGCTGGGGAAAAGCTTCCCGGTGTAAAAGAAGGGTTACGGCATTCGCCAGCATCTCATGGCAAGTTCCTGAAGAAGCGTGCCTTGGAAACTCTGACGGCTGAGGCCAAAAGTTTGCTTGAGGAGCTGAAGCTTTGGCTGGAGACCATTTTTGGCTGAGCTCCTGATTTTTTGTAGTAGAAACCATTCTTCTTTTTTTTTTTTTTTGGTACCACATGTATATTTTTTGGTACTCCTTTTTTGTGTAGTGCTTGTGAACACTTTTTTTTTTTTTGTACCACATGTATTTTTGGTACTCTTTGCAAGTACTCATTCTACAAAAGTTACTTTTTTTTTTGTTTTCCCTACGGTCACTCAAATCTTTTTGTGATGAAAGCAATTGCTAAATGGGATTTGATCAAAAGCTTTGTCATTTTGTGAAAATCTTTTGTCAAATGATTGTTTTGGTAGGGGAAACGAATTTGGCATGAAAGCCGGATTTTTGTGGCATTTACAGCCAGTTTGGTGGCATTGATAGCCAATTTGTGGCATTTATAGCTGGTTTGGTGGCATTGATAGCCGGGTTTTTTGAAAGCCAAGTTTTGGTTTGTCGGCGTGAAAGCCAATTTTTTGTGGCATTGATAGCCGGTTTGTGGCATTTATAGCCGGTTTTGACATGAGAGTCAAGTTTTTTTTTTTTTGTGGCATTTATAGCCGATTTGGTGGCATTGATAGCCGGTTTTGGCAAAAGAGCCAGGTTTTTGGTTTTCAAAAATGCAAGTATCGACTAAGAGTCGCCTCCCTGCTGAATGGTCTTGCAAGTATCGATGGAATGTCGCATCCTTGCTCATTCGGTTGCGAGTATCGATGGAATTTCTCCTCCTCGCGGATTTGGGTACAAGTATCGATGGAATGTTGCATCCTTGCTTTTCAAAAATTTTGTTTTGCGGGTACTGACTTGATGTCGTTTTCCCCTTGATTTTTGAAATTTGCGGTTTTCTCGAACCTTTGGGTTGTGGATATCAACTGATATGTTGCGTCTCCACGGTTTTAGATTTTTTTTTTTTCGAACCTTTTTTGAAATTTGGGTTCTGGATATCAACTGATATGTTGCGTCTCCACGGTTTTTGGATTTTACAAGTATCGACGAAATGTCGTTTCCCTGCGATTTTGGGTGCAAGTATCGATGGAATGTCGCATCCTTGCTTTTTTCAAAAAATTTTGTTTTGCGGGTACTGACTTTGATGTCGTTTCCCCACGATTTTTTTGAAATTTGTGGTTTTCTCGAACCTTTGGGGTTTGGGTTGTGGATATCAACTGAAATATTGCGTTTCCACGATTTTAGGTTTTCTCGAACCTTTGAAATTTGGGTTGTGGATATCAACTGAAATGTTGTGTCTCCACGATTTTTGGAGGTTTTGGAAGTATCGAATGGGGTTCGCATCCTTCCGATTTTTTGAGTTTTACGAGTATCGACTAAGTGTCACTTCCCCGCGGTTTTTGAAAAACCATTTTTTTTTGTTTAAAGACACGAGGGTCGTAAATTTTGACCTAAAACCATTTGGCGGTAAAAGGTAAGGTGGACTAGGGTAGAAATCCCTGAATCCGGATTTTTGTTTCAAACCATGAATTTTGGTTCAAGGATCGAAAGTTTTGGTCAAGTCAGGGAGAGGCTCCTAAACTTGGATTTTTTTTTGTTTTTGAACAATGAAACGGTAAAAGTAAGCATTGTTTTTGAATCTCTAGAAATTTTGACATTTGATATGAAAATTCTAAAGAGAGTGGTTTGACGAGCGAGTACCTGAGAACAGGTTTTGGCCATACAGGCATTGCTCTTACCCAGTTGGGTAAGTCTTCAAGGGTAGTACCGCTTCAAGAACTTGCCATTGATGGGCAGCATACACCTGTCGCCTTCCATGTTTAGGAGGGCATATGCGCTGTTGGAGTAGACCTTGTCGATGACGTAGGGTCCCTCCCATTTTGGCTCAAACTTGCCTTTGGACTTGTGAGCGAAGACCATTGGTCTTTTTACCGCAAGAACCAAGTCACCCTTTTTGTAGGCGCGTTGCCTGACCTTTTTGTCAAAAGATCCTACCATGCGTGCTTGGTAAAGTTCAATGCTTTGTCGAGCTTCGAGCCGTCTCTCGTCGAGATTATCCAGCTCATGGAGTCGCAATTTGACATTGCTTTCTTGAGTCTTGTCATTTTGTAGAGATACCCTCAGAGAAGGAATTTGTACCTCTAGGGGCACGACAGCTTCGCATCCATAGACCAAGGAGAATGGTGTGCTATGGGTTGGTCCTCGAACGGTGGTTCGATAGGCCCACAAGGCTTCAGATATCTTGTCGCTCCAGTCTCTTTTGTGACTAGAGACCATTTTCTTGAGGACTTTGCAGAGTGTCTTGTTGAAGGCTTCTGCTAATCCGTTTGCTGCCAGATTGTATGGAGTCGAAGGACAGCTTTGAATTTTGTATTTGTCGCAGAACCTGTAGAATCGATGATCCCGGAATTGTGGTCCGTTATCATGGACGAATCTTTTAGGTATGCCGAAACGACAAATGATGTTGGTGCGTAGGAATTGAAGGACTGATGAGGTCTTCATTTCGTTGAACGCAAATGCTTCTGACCACTTGGAAAAATAATCCGTTGCGGCGAAGATGAAGCGATGACCTTTGCTTGAAGGGGGAGAAATAGGACCTATGATGTCCATACCCCAGGCTTCGAAAGGCCACAAGATTGTTGTAGGGTGTAGCCATTCCGGAGGCATGTGAATCTAATCTCCGTGAACTTGGCATAGCTGGCAGCGTTTGGCAAATTGCATTGCATCAGCTACCATGGTAGGCCAATAGTAACCTAACCTTTTTATCTGATCATAGAGCTTAGGACTTGCCTGATGGGCTCCACAAAGACCAGCATGAACTTCTTTAAGTGTTTCTTCGGCCTCTTGTTGTGACAAGCAGCGTAGAAGTACTCCGTTGAAGGATTTCCTGTAGAGGATTTTTGAAGGAATATCCAAATGAAAGTTTGGGGCTCGGCTTTGGATGCTTACCCGTTCTTTTGGATCTTCAGGTAGGATTCCGAACATAGTGTAATCAATGAACGGATCCCTCCAGTCGCCGATTGAAGGTTCAAGGATAGAGATCCGACTTCCAACCACTCGGTGGCATTCAGCAACTGCTTGGTGTGTGTTAAGAGGAGGGAGGATCCTTCTCTCGCACACTGTGATTTGCATGTTTTCCCCTTCCTGGATCGCCATTGATGCGGCAAGTCCGGCCAGGGCATCTGCACGGATGTTTTCACCTCTACGAATGTGGGTGATGTGACAGATGTCAAACTTTTGCAGAAGCGATTGTACCTTGTTGTAATAAGGCAGCAGATATGGCTTCCTGACTTCATATATCTGATTCATCTGGTTGACGATCAGTTGAGAGTCTCCAAAGACTTCCAGCATAGTGATACCGGATTCGATGGCGAGTTCCAATCCTAGGATCACAGCTTGGTATTCAGCTGCATTGTTTGTGCATGGTTCCAGTAGCGAGAAAGCGTGTGGAATCATGTATTTGTCGGGGCTAACAAAGAGGATGCCAACTCCCGAGATCAGCTTTCTTTTTTCATTTGTCCTGGCTGCACCGTCAAAGTACATGTCCCAGGAGGCATTTGATGAGGAAGTCTCCACGTTGTAGACAGGTTCGTCTGAGAGATCATCTCTGAGTGGAGAATCTTTAGGCAATGGATGCTCTGCGAGAAAGTCTGCTAGAGCTTGGCCTTTGATTGCTTTTTGTGGCACATACCTAATATCAAATTGTGACAAGAGGATGGACCATTTTGCCAGTCGGGCATTGAGAGAACCTGCCTTCGTGACAAAGACCTTCAAGAGGTTGATCCTTGAGACGAGGTAGACTGTGTTGGAAAGCAAGTAGTGACATAGCTTTTGTACGGCGAACATCACTGCAAGGCATTCTTTTTCGACTGGAGAGTAACGATGCTCTGCACCTACTAGCATGCGGCTGAGGTAATATAGAGCAGCTTCCTTTCCCTCACCATTCTCTTGTGCAAGCAGAGCGCCTACAGAATGATCAAGAGCTCTTGTGTAAAAGATGAATGGTTTTCCAGTGGCAGGGGCAGCTAACACTGGAGGTTTGGTCAGGTATGACTTGATATCTTGAAATGCGGCTTCACAGTCGGCATCCCAGACAAAGTCTACACCCTTTTTCATCAATCGAGAGAATGGACGGTATTTCTCCGAAAGATTGGAGATGAACCGTCTGATGTAGGCCAATCTCCCTTGGAGCCCTTTTAATTCTCTCAAGGTTCTTGGAGAGGGCATTTCTAGAATAGCCTTGACTTTTATGGGGTCAAGTTCTATTCCAGCTTTCCGAACAAGGAATCCGAGAAACTTACCCGACGAGACGCCGAAGAAGCATTTTAGAGGATTCATCCGCAGTTTGTGTTTGCGGAGTCGGAGGAAGACTTCCTGAAGATCTTTGAAATGGTCTTCTTTTCTTCTTCTTTTGACGGCGAGGTCATCAACGTAACATTCGACCGTCTTGTGCTGCATATCTTGGAATATTTTCATCATAGCCCTCTGATATGTGGCACCAGCATTTTTCAGACCAAATGGCATGACAGTGTAGCAATACACGCCAAATGGAGTCCGAAATGAAGTGTGCTTTTCATCTTCAGGATGCATCTTTATCTGATTGTAGCCAGAGAAGCCATCCATGAATGTCATTCGCTCGAATCCACAGGTATTGTCAATCATTACCTCTTGTATGGGGAGCGGGAATTCATCTTTAGGGCAAGCGCCATTCAAGTCTCTATAGTCAATACAGACTCTGATCTGCCCATTTTTCTTTGTCACGGGGACAATGTTGGCCAACCATTCAGGATGTTGTTCCTCACGGATGAAGCCAACGCTTTTGAGTTTATGAACTTCTTGTTCAATTTTATCCATCACATCGGGACGGAATCTTCTTTGGCCTTGTTTGACAGGCTTGATGTCTTTTTGAAGATTGAGTTTGTGGACTACTACTTTGGGGTCTAAACCAGGCATTTCAGCGTAAGACCAAGCAAAACAATGAACGAACTCACGAAGAAAAGAGATATACTCGGGTAACTCATCATCCTTTATATTCTTGCTTATGAATACAGGACGTGGGTTATCAGGTGTTCCCAAGTTTATCTTTTGAACAGGATCTTCTGTCGGAAGGTTCGAAGGTGGTTCCTCCGTAATATTTTCGGAGGCTTCCAACTCAACGAAACCTTCTGGAGTTTCAACTGCATTACCAGACCAAGGCTTTGTTCCTTTCCATGGATTTTCTTGATTGGTGATCTCCTCAAGGCTTGCTATGAGATAGTCCCAATTGCCTGTTGAGTCTGGTATTTCTTTTGGAGACGAGGGTTCTTCTGGGTCAGGATGCCACCCGTCTGTGTCATCGGGCGATTCCTCTTCATCATCAGAGAAATCGTACCAATTGGAGGAGCTTCCTGGATCTTTGTCAAACAACTCTTCAAAGAGATATCCAGGGAGATCGATGTCTTTATGGACTTGAGATGTTGAGGCTTGGTCAGTAAATCGACTTTTAAGCCTTTGTGTCAACTGTCTCAGGGGAGTGTCGGGATCATACCCTAACCCAAATGAAGACTTTTCTACATGACCGTAGAGTCTCCAATCTTCCAGCTGGCTTTTGGTCAAGGCGGGCCCCAATGGCGTGAAAATACCGCGTCTTTCTCCCATCCCGACTGGGTTTTGAGCGTCATAGCCCATTTTCTTCTTAATTGCTTGTGCCACAGGACTATATAGAGATAGCTGAGGCATACCTTCATTTTGGAAAGGTTCCAGCATGGAGTTTGATGAAGAAGCGTCCGATCTATGGAAGAAGATCGGCCTTTTCTTTGGTGATGTTACCGGAACAACAAAGGAAGCATACGTAGGATCTTCTACGTCAGCAGGTGTCTTCATCGGAGTGAGAGCAGGCTGAACTTGTTGAGTATCAGCTTGGCTTGACGAGGTGTCGTCTTCTGGCTCTGAGTCCGAATCCGTGTCTTGCTTGATAGACACGAAAGAGACAACAAATTTGCCCCCAGGCTTTTGCTTTGCCTTTTTCACTCTGGTTGTGACGACCAAAGGTTTTGAAGATTTGAGGGAGATGATGAAGGGAGGTTGACTGCTCTCTTCGGATTTACCGGAGTGTTTGTTTTCTTCCGGTGATTTTTGAGGAGCCTTGCCTTTATCTTTCTGGAGATTTTCAGCAAAGGGTGCTATTTCCTTTTTTTCTTCTTTTTCGCCTTCATACATTTGGGAGTCTGCGAAGTGGACTTCTTTACCTTTGAAGGGTCTTCTGTCCGCAAACACTCGATGTACCATGCCGTCGTCACCGACGAACTTGATGCATTGATGTAGAGTTCAAGGGACAACACCATTCTCGTGTATCCAGGGGCGTCCGAGAAGAATGTTGTAGCATGAAGGGGTTTTTATTGCATACACAGTGACTTCAGAGATAAGATCACTGATCTGCAATTTGAACCTGATTTTGCCGATAGGCCTTTGAGTACTCCCATCGTATCCAAAGATAGATACAGATGTGTGGCTTAGCTTGCTGGGTGGGATGCCCAACTCTTCGAGAGCCGGAGTGGAGATGAGGTTGAGTGCAGAACCTGGGTCGATCTGAACTCTATGTATCGGCATTTCTTTGATGTACCCTGTGAAGTACAGGGGTCGGTTGTGCTTTATTTCGCCTAGGAGGAGGTCATCCTTGTCGAAGGCAATGGTTGCACTGGCTGCTTTTTGCACCAAGAGGCATTCAATGCATGATCCCTCAGTTTTCTTTTCTCCCTTTGAGGAAGTTTCAGAGTTTTTGACCCGGTAGTCCATTTCAATTTGGAGGACTTGCGGGGCATGTTTGTCGACATCCTCATTCAGTTTTTGTAATTCTGAGATGAGATTATCACGAGTGCGTGGAGACATTCGTAATAAATCCAGGATGTGCAGTCGTGCAGGTATGTGTTTGAAGTGCTCGATCAAATCATACTTGAAAGCCTCCTTAGGGCCTGCATGTTCATCATTGTTGCCACTGGGGGCGCTTACAACATCTTTTCCCGAAGGATTTACATAAGTAAAGGAAGATTGGTTGTAATTTTTGTGGTAGTCCCGGCTCGAGCGAGTGCCTCTACCAACTTCGAGAGCTTCTTGAGAAGGATCTTCGTTTGGAAGATTGTCTTCAGGATCAAGAGGCTGTCGTTTTTCATCTACTGTGGATGTATCTGCAGCAGAGTTGCCATCCTCAGTGATTGTGTTGCACGGAGCATTTTCCGGGAGCAAGTCCTGAACAGCATCCAGCAGCTTTTCTTCTGTGTTGACTATTTCATCATCCCAAGCATCATTATCTGGGTTTTCTTCATGATGATCAGTCGGGAAGAATGTGTATCCTGAAGTCACAGTCTCAGGAGAAGAAACCTGAGAGGGTGTCATCTCTGTGAAAGTCACGTGAGACGAGGTAGCTCCAGAGGATACATTGCTAGGCGTCGTCGGAGTATAGGTAATCTCATCAGACGACGCTTCAGAAGAGCTATAGTCCTGATATATTACATTACAGGAAGCTCTGATAGGAGATGTTGCCTGCTCGGAGTCAGACTCATCCTCGGATGTAAGAGGATCGTCTATCCAGCAATGTTCTCCATTTTCAGGAGTTAAGGGTGGATGTACCTGATTATCTTCAGGGACTTCAGGCTCTGGGTTGCGAGGAGGCTCGTTAACGCGATCTTGCTCTTGTTCTAGACCGAGACGCTGCAAGATCCTTGCATATTCTTCAAGATCAGGCATGGGAGCCAGATCCTCTTCTTCGTCTTCTCCGTGTGGCTCAACATAGTTGATTTCCACTGGAGCAATGACAGGTGCTGGGTTAACAGCATCTTCTTGTGCAGCCACTTGATCTTCTTCATCATCAGACCAGGATCCTTGTGGTTGCAAAGGGTTATACCAGATTACTGGCATAAGATGAGACTCAGGAACCCATTCTTCATCGGAGAGATATTCTCCTGTTTCAAGGGATTCTTCCCACTCATCGATATCACTGGCAGTGTCACTGGACTCGTATCCGTTCATGGAGAATCCAACTACCAAGTTGCAAGAGTATGATGCCCCCTGCATAGTTTCATTTTTGTATAGAGGTGGCATGAAATCATCAAGAGTGAATTTTTTTACCGCCTTGGAGGTTTTGGGAAGAGATTCTTCCGTCGTCCTGAGTGAAGCAGTGGAAGAAGTTTCTGCTCTTTCAAGGACTCCTTGTTTTGGTTGAGACTTCTGCTGCTGTTTGAGCTTGCGGAGCTGTCTCTTGACTTGCCTTCGCTGTTGAGCGGTTGGCTTTGTTTTGACGATCTCCCAATTTTCATCATCTAGGAGATCGGGATGCACCCATATAGGTTGTCCATCTGGTGTTGGATAGGGAACCCATTTTTGGGACGCTTGAGCCATTTTTATCACCTTGAATGAAGTAGTGATCTTCTCCTTCGGTGACTTTGAAGTTTGCCGACATGACACCATGTTGACAGAGGCGGGGCCATAGTTTTTATCAAAGGTTATGACTCCGTTTTTCCACATCTCATTGATCTTCTCTCTCACAACGAAGCATTGATTGAGAGGATGTGAGATCATCTGATGGTATGGACAGTATCGGGGATCATTGGTTTTGCCAACGTCTCCCGGTCTTTTGGGCTCTGGCAAAATGAGTTTGCCATTTGCTAGGAGAGCCTCAAAGATTTCTTCAACGTCTTCATCGAACGGATATTTCTTTTCTACACGTTCTTTGAAGGTATCAGAGAGTTCAGGCCTTTTACCTGCAGTTTTGTTTTCAGCTTTCTTTGGTTGCTGAGGAGCTGACTTGGTTTGCACATTGAGGACTTCTTTTTTCTTTGGTTTAGAGGTTACAATGGCGGTTGGCTCTTTTCTTGATGATTTCTGACTGTTGAGGTCTTTAATCACCGTTTCAGCTTCCATAGAAGCTTCCAGGAGTTCTCCCAGGTTTTTTGATTTGTTACCGATGATCATGGAGCGGATTCTAGCTCTCATGTTGTTTTGGCAGATGTCGACTAGCGACGCTTGTGGCAGTACATCTGAGCATTTGTACGCCATTGCTTTCCACTTGTGAATGAAGTCGTATGTTGACTCATTCTCCCCCTGCTTTAGGCTGCAGAGTTGAGCCATAGTAACAGGATGATCCTCACCTTGGAAGTGGGTCAGGAAGCGTGTCTCCAGCATAACCCAGTTCTGGATGGAGTTCTCCGGCAGAGTGGAGTACCAATTGAAGGCCGTACCTTTTAGGGTACTTGCAAAGAGGCGAATCTTGAGTGCATCTTGATCTGCGATAGCTCCCGTCAAAATCTTGAAGTGAATGACGTGCTGTCTGGCTGATCCTTTCCCCGTATATGTTTGGAGAGTAGGATGTTTGAATTTTGTGGGGAACGGGACTGAGTCCATCCATAAGGGATATGGTGGCTTGATCCCATGCTCTTTGAGTATATCCTCTTCTTTAGCTTTGGCGAGGATACTGTCTACGTCCTTTTTGGTAAGGGCGCGTGACTCATTTTCTTCACGATTTTCCTCGTTATTGCGATGATTCGGAGGAGGCTCATTGTTCACCTGATTTTGGACAACAAGGAAAAGGTTTTCCATCAGAGTTTCAATCCTCTGCTGGCCTTGTTCCAACTGCTGGATGCGTGTGAGCGCATCATCTTGGGGTGGATTCTGAGGTGGTGGCTTAGAATTTGTAACCAGGACGTTCATTCCTCGGGATTCAAACGAAGAAACCGTCCTGGTGACTGAGCTGGGGCTCATTCTTTTTGATGAAGAGCTTGATGAAGGATTACTCTCCCGTCCTTGGCTTGAAGGGGCAGGAGATTCTTCGGGATGTCTTCGTGTCCTGGTGACACTACGGGTCACCAGACGTCGGACATGGATTTTTGATGCTGACTTTTGGCGTCTTCTGGTTTTTCCAACCATATGGACGGCAGCAACTTGGTCGGGTCTTACTTTTTCGACCCATTTGTGGGAGACTTGAAGTGTAGGAGGCTGGGTCCGTTGCTTCTCTAGTCTCTTTTGTCGATATGACGCACGGCGGCGTGCTCGACGAGCGATTTGAGCTTCAATCAGTTCTGGCTGGGCTTTAACAATGAAGGATGCACTCCCTCGGGCGCAGCAGCCGAGCTTGTTTTCTTTGTAATTGGGCAAGGACAGGATGCGGACCTGGTCCTTTGCCTGTTGCACTGAAGCTTTGAACCTTTCGAGTTCGGCCCCTGTAGAGATGAAGGGTCGAACTGAAGGAGTGTAGGCCTTGGCAGGTGCTTGTAGAGGCCTAATGATGCATGATCTGATTTTGGGCTTGTGGGAGCAAGCCGGCTCATGCTGGGTTGACTTGGGAGTCAGGTTGGAGATAGGTCTCTCCTCTTTCATGTCGGCAAGAGGGTAGAACTGGTTCTCCTTGAGTGGGGCCAAGTATGCTGGCTTGGTGGATGTTTGAGACCTTCTTTGTTTTGGTGAAGGTCTTGGAGACCAAGTCTTGGGATAGGTCTGGTTGTTTGTGGATCAAGGCTTCGCGGGGGTGCCGCGGGCTTCGGGCTTTTGGACGCTCGCCTTTGGTGTCACGGGAGTGACACGTTGAGAGGTGATCTTCTGCTTTTTAGCAGGCGCAGCTTGTTCTTCGGGAAGTGGGAATGGTCCCAGCGTCCCAAAGAAGATAGTCCGGGGAGTCGAGGTCGACCCGGAGTTCAGAGAGTTGCCGAGGGAGTTGACGCTTCGGCAGCTGACAAGGCGCTTATGAGTGCGCGCGCTTTGCTTCTGTTGAAGCATGAGTTGGTGCTTGTTCTCATCGAAGGTGATGATCAGTGAAGCTGCCATTGTTAGTTTCAAAATTTCTGAAACAAGACCACATCCATTAGTAATCACAAGAATATGATGATCATAAATGGGGAATTCTATGATTTTGTCTTTTCAAATCGCTCAAGGGACATGACCCAAGCAATATGAAGAAGGCAAAAAGCCATAGAGGGTACAATTGTTCTGGTAGCAAGTATGGTGAGCCCAGAATGAGCGTTCCAGTGACTGCTAGAAGCAATTGTAAACCTAAATTCGACTTATAGAGAAGCAGGGCTTGCTCGAGGTAAGACAAATATAAGGTTGGAGTTACAAATGTGCCGGTCGCAAATACAGTAGACCCTGAAAGGGCGTACCAGTATTGCTAGGCACAAATGTTGGAAATCGCATCCATGAGATGGGATTCTCTATTTTGAAAGGTCAGAAATGGATTCGTCAAAGAGATCAGGTGGCATTCCGACTCAAATACGGGCTCAACGATTTCCGCGAGCGCCAGTACTCAGAAGGAAAGAGACCACAATTTCTCGAATCTGAATCCAAAAGTAACGAGTTTTTTTTTTTTTTTTGAAATGTCAAGATTGGTTCCATCAAGGAGAGCAAATGGTATTCCAATCTGAACACGGTCTCGGCGATTTCTGCGAGCGCCAGTGCTCAGAAAAGAAGAAATCAAAATTTCTCAGATCTGAAATCAAAAGTGACGAATTTTTGAAGATTTTTTTTTTGAAATGATTTATTTTTATTTATTTTTATTATTTTTTTTAAGATTATTTATTTTTATTTTTTTGAAGATTTTTTTTTATTTTTATATTTTTTTTGAAGGTTTTTAAAGACGAGAGAGTACACATAGGCCTCCTAACCCGGTCTTATGAAACCTCAATTGATAGAATTGCCCCCAGGTAAGGGTAGGATTACTTAATGAACCCGTTTGGAGGACCCTTGCCAAGAACAGTCAAGCTGTCTCCACACTCTGGACAAGGCTTTTCTTGAATCAATCGTGATCAAAGATTGGTTCCATCAAGGAGAGCAAATGGTATTCCAATCTGAACACGGTCTCGGCGATTTCTGCGAGCGCCAGTGCTCAGAAAAGAAGAAATCAAAATTTCTCAGATCTGAAATCAAAAGTGACGAATTTTTGAAGATTTTTTTTTTGAAATGATTTATTTTTATTTTATTTATTTTTATTTTTTTTTATTATTTTTTTTTAAATATTTTTTTTAAGATTATTTATTTTTATTTTTTTGAAGATTTTTTTTTTTATTTTTATATTTTTTTTTGAAGGTTTTTAAAGACGAGAGAGTACACATAGGCCTCCTAACCCGGTCTTATGAAACCTCAATTGATAGAATTGCCCCCAGGTAAGGGTAGGATTACTTAATGAACCCGTTTGGAGGACCCTTGCCTAGAACAGTCAAGCTGTCTCCACACTCTGGACAAGGCTTTTCTTGAATCAATCGTGATCAAAGAACGCAATTGGTTTAACCTTAGTGGTCTATGTCTTTTTATTTATTTATTTAAATTTTTTTTTTAGATCCCTGACAGACTCATCGAAGAGAAACGATGGCCCAATCCCCGATCCGAACACGGGCTCAACGATTTCCGCGAGCGCACATGCCCAGAAGAGAAAGGATCAAAGTTTCTCAATTTTGAATTCAAACTAAGAAAACTGATTTTTTTTATTAATTTTTTTTTTGAAATCTCTAATGAACTCATCGAAGAGAAACGATGGCCCAAAACCTTAGTCGAACGGGCTCAACATTTCTGCAAGCACCAAAGAACGATAGGATAGGATCAAAGTTTCTCAATTTTGAATTCAAACTAAGGAAACTGATTTTTTTTTTGGATTTTTTTTTGGAAAGAGAAAGAGTGGAAACAAACTCAAAGAAATAGAAATTTCCAAAAAATCCCATCTCATTTTTTTTTGAGGATGCAAAATCCAACATAGGCTACCAGCTAGAAAGTAGCCAAGGAATCCGGAAAAGAAGTATAAGCATAGAGCAAAAAGTATGATATGCAAATATTTCATTTCCGAGCACCGTGTTCTCAAATGAACGGGTCCCACCGGGTGTGCCAGCTTGATGGAACGCGCTCCTGCCGAGGGTGCTACCGGGGTCGGCGGACGTGGGAGTCCGTCGGGTCCGGCCCTTTCGCGCCCGGGGGGCTGAAGCGTGCATCAACATTTCTTTGTGTGGGTGTGCCAGATTTTCTATTTTACTTGGAATTGCAAGTGGTAATCCGGAGATCAACCTTCGCAAGTAAAAAGGAAATCAACTTCTTTCAAGTTTTCCATTGCACAAATATTTAAGAAAAGAGACATTTTCTTGGTTTGCCGTGAAAGGCGATTTTGTTTGGCATTTATAGCCGATTTTGGCGTTTATAGCCGATTTACAATTCTCATCAATAATGAAAGACAAGAGTTGTGATTTTTTTTGTCTCTTTAGAAAAATACAAACTACAATGAAAAGCAAGAAAAGGAGGATCTAACTTCTCAGGAGATTGTGGGGGACTCGTTCAGATTGACGGTCGCAAGCCATGTGTGGGCTTCGCCATCATCCATGCAGATGAGAACAGTGGATGTTCTTGATTCGCTTGGCTTGGCTATAACCTCAGATTTTTAGAGGACAAAGACCAAGAGAAGGTCCTATGTCCAATAAAAAGCTAAGTAGACGGGCTGAAAAGCCACGTCTAAGCCATTGGAGGCAGGAGGAGAAGGCGAAGGACCTTGGGGGGAAGGTACCCCCCAAGGGACTTTTGTCACCTTGTAGTGGTGGCCGGTGCAGAACTTCAGCAGAGTTTTTCTCTCTTTTTCTTTTTCTGGATTTTCTGTGTTTGATCCGTCTGGATTCGATTCTCTTCTGGATACGAGCTCTGGATTCTTTCCGAGATGGATTTCAATGGAATGCTCTCCTATTTATAGGCTTTTGGTAGCCATTTAGGAGAGCTTTTATGGGCTTTAATGACTTTAATGGGAGGAGTTACAAGATTTATTTCTTGATTTTGTAACTCCTTTTTCCTTGAATCTGATTGGCCGATGGAGATTAAGGACTTTTAATCACCTTAATTACCATAATGGGAGGAGTTTCATGGCTTGAATGCCATGACTTAATTGATTTGTAACTCCTGGATGCTTGCTTCTGATTGGGCCGTCCAAAGAAATGAATTAATGACTGCAATAAAGCTAGTCAATTAACTGCATTAAATGGTCGCCGAACAGTTGAAGAGTCGCGGGCCGCACCGCGTCTTTTGGGATTCTTTTGGAGATGATCACCGATGGATCTACATGCTGATCGATATCGGATGACCGTGTAATTTCAGACATTGATAGCCAGCAGCGGGCCGGTGACATCTGTCTTGTCGATTTCTCGATCGGTCGGACAGAAAGAGCACTTTTTAGGTCAACCGGTCGGCGATCTTGGAGCGATCAATGATGATTTTATGCTTTCGACGGCGGATCTGAGATGCCGTCGGATATGAGTCAATTTCAAGCACTAAAAATCACATTTTCAGGAAACCACAGGGACCAAAGTGCGCGAAACGCGAAAAAAGACGGAAAAAACGGGTCACCGGCGAAAAATCCGGTGACCTGGACTTCCATGGTCGCCGGCGACCCTGGGCCAGGGTCGCGGGCTGCGACCCTGGGGGTTTTGCTCCCCTTTTTTGTCCGTTTCGCTGTCTTTTTCGACGCCGTTTTCTTCTGTATTTTTCCTGACATTTCTTCTCATTTATTGGTTTGATTTCCCTGTAGAAAACCTGATGAGAATCCTTGCATTTTTAGAGTGCAAAGTTTCCAATTTTCCGGGAAAGCCGAAGACTTTGTCGCGTAGAGCTGCTGATTTTCCGCCAGAAGCTGAAACTTGGTCAAACGATGTCGGAATGACCTGAAATTTGAGGTGGAACCTCCTGAGCAATAAATAAGACCAACCATAGGCTTTTGTTTGAGTTATGAAGCCGTTTGGGGTCCCGTCGCCAGTAGACTTGATTTTGCCGCGAGGGAGATGCCACGCGTTTGATGTGCGGTCAAACGATGTCCGATTGACCTGAAATTTGACAGGGAACCTATTGGAGTCATTTTGAGATGATCCACAGGCTCTGTCTTGGAAACCCTGGTCCCGGGGAGCTCCGCCGCCGGTAGGCTTGATTTTCTTTCGGAGCGTCGAAACCTGGTCAAACGTTGTCGGAATGACCTGAAATTCGACGTGCAGCCTTTTGGAAGCATGTTGAAGCCACTCATGCACTTGGTTTGATGAGCGAAGGCTTCGGTGGTTCCCACCGCCGGGAGGCTTGATTTTGTTGCTCGAGCATTGATGGAGGGTCAAACGTTGTCGGTTTGACTTGAAATTTGGCATGGAGCCCTTTTGAGACATGCTGGAGTCATCCGTAGGCTCTGATCGAAGTTTTGACGTCTTCGATGATGTCGCCGCCGGGAGCGCCAATTTAGCTGCCGGAGAAGCGAAGTTAGGCCAAATGATTCTGAAATGGCCCGAAACTCCTTCTGTACTCCTCCCTTGGCTGTCTTGAAGGATCTTGCAGTTTTTGTTTGATTCTGACAAGATTTGATTTTTTGGAGAAGTTGCATTGCCTCTTCAATATTAAGGAGGAGGTTTCCTTTCAAAGTAAAGTTCATAGGGGGTTTTGTTGGTATTCTTGGTGAGATAAACTTTGTTTATAAGATAGCAAGCAGTATTAACAGCTTCAGCCCATAGATTTCGAGGAAGGTTCTTTTCATTTAACATGGTCCTCGCCATTTCTTGAATTACTCTATTTCTCCTTTCTGCCACTCCATTTTGTTGAGGAATCTTAGGAGCTGAAAATTGATGATTGATTCCATGATTCTCACAAAAATTTGCGAATTCTTCATTTTCAAACTCTCCTCCATGATCACTTCTAATTTTCTGAATTTTACAATCCTTTCCAATTTGAATCTTGTTGCAAATCCTTATAATATTGTCTACAGCATCAGACTTTGCATGAAGAAATGCAACCCATCCAAAACGAGAAAAATCATCTACCATAACCAATATTAACTTCTTTCCTCCAATACTCTGCACAGGTGTAGGTCCAATCAAGTCCATGTGGATTAGTTCAAGAGGACGAGAAGACGATATATCCTTTAATCCTTTGAAATTTTTCTTGATTTGTTTACCCAACTGACAAGCTTTGCATATTTCTGATCTTTCATCACTTAACTTGGGTATACCTTTCACAATTTCATTTTTCGACAACATTTTCATCAACTTGAAATTTATGTGACCCATCCTTTGATGCCATAAATAATTTTCTTGATCTTTGGTTATCAAGCACCTCGATTCATTGTCATCACATTCTTCAATAATGTAAATGTTTCCTTTTGTCCTTGATCCAGTAAGAATGACTTGTTTGGTTTTGTCATTAACCACTTTGCATGAAAGACTGTCAAAGACTACTTTGTTTCCCTTGTACATAATTGGCTTATGCTAAGAAGATTGTGTTTTAATCCTTCCACTAGAAATACATCATTTAGAGTTGGTATTTGATCTCCTTTCACACTTCCTTTGCCAATGATTTGAGCCTTGCTATTATCTCCAAAAGAAACATTTCCACCATCATATTCCACTGTAGAGCTGAACCTAGATCGGTCTCCGGTCATATGTTTAGAACACCCACTATCTAAGAACCAAGTGGGGTTTTCCTTAGCTTTCAAAGCAGTTTGGACTATAAGATTCTTAAGATTAGTTTCTTCAACAACCCAACTAGTTAACAAAGGTTTAGAAGTAATGATCTTGGGGACAAATTTGAATAGGATCCTAGAGGGATTTTTAAGTGACAACCTAATCTTGTAGGGACAATTAGGAACTAAATGTCCACTACGATTGCAAAAGTGGCAAATCCATCTAGAGAGATAGTTTCTTTCAACTAAGGGTTTGTATGAATTTTTTGTGAAGTTTTGAGTGTTATTCTTTATGTTATTCGAGGAACCTTCAAACCCAAGTCCACTCTTATCACCATAGATTTTAAGCATGCCCAACATTTGATAAGCTTTATCACTTCCTAAGGTGAATTTATCAACAATGAATTTTCCTTTGTTAAGTTTTGATTGAAGAGAGTTGATTTCAAGTTGACTAGATTCTAACTTGGATTGTAAATTATGAATGTTGTTTTGAGCAAGCTTTAGATCTTCATTTTGAGTGATGAATTTTTGTTCTATGCTTTCTTTCTCAATAATTTTCAATTTTAAGTCATCCTTCAAGATGCTTAATTCATTGACAAGCTTTTTAGACTCTTCTTTTAGTGATTTGTTTTTCTTAATCACAATTTCCCAATTTTCATAGAGTTCATCATAAGCTTGTTGTAATTCATTATCTTCATTTTCATTTTTGGTTTCTTCTTGCCCTAATAGATCATCTATTAATGAATTATGCTCATTAATTTATTCAATATGTGTCATGAGAAGCCAATTAGGGGAATTTTCATCTTCATCATCTTGGGATTCATTTTTATCACTTTCTTCATCTTTATCATCCCAAGTTATGTTTAAAGCTTTCTTTCCTTTCTTGTCTCTTTCAAATTCTTTAGGAGTAGAGCAATTTTGTGCAATATGTCCAAACCCTTTGCAATTGTAACATTGCACATCCTTTTTAACAAATGATCTCATGGGGCTTCTTTGAAATTTAGAAGACTTGCTTTCATCAGAATTTCTAATGTTCTTGTTTGTTCTAAAGAATTTCTTAAATTTTTTAACAAACAGAGCATTGTCCTCATCACTATCACATTCACTTTTATTTTCCTTAAATTGAGATGAGAAAGCTACTCCTTTCTTTTTGTCTTGCACTTCAAAATCTAATTCATAAGTGAGTAGATTTCCTCTTAGTTCTTCAATTTTAATTTTGTCAACATCTTTACTCTCAGTTATGGCCACAATTTTTGGTTTGAATCTTTTAGGGAGAGATCTCAAAATTTTTCTAACAGTTTTAGCTTCATCCATGACTTCTCCTAGACGTATGAGAGAGTTGACAAGTTCCATTATCTTTGTGTAGGACTCATCAAATGTTTCTTCCTCAACCATTTTAATGTCTTCTAATTTAGAGGTCAACATTTGAATTTTAGCTATCTTGACTTGATCCGTTCCTTCATGAGTGGTCTCTAGTGTATCCCAAACTTCTTTAGCAGTATTGCAATTTACTACTCTATTAAATTCTTCTTGAGACAAAGCACAATATAGAGAGTTCTTTGCTTTAGCATTCAAGTTAGCTCTATCCTTTTCCCCTTAAGTCCAAGTACTCTTGGGCTTGAGTTTTATGGAAATATCATTTCCTTCAGAATCTTTTTCTGTGGTAGTGGGAAGATGGTAGCCTTCTTCAATAATGTTCCAAACATCTAGGCTTTGGGATTCTAAGAACACTTGCATTCGAATTTTCCAATACCTATAGTGTGTTCTATTAAACAAGGGTGGTCTATTTGTGGCATTTCCCTCTCCCAAATGAGATTGCATGGTGGCAACAAAATACAAGCACTCACTAGGATTCTAGCTCTAGGTGGTAAGACCTAATCAAGAGCAACCAAGCTCTGATACCAATTGAAAGAACAAGATCGAATCCTAGAGGGGGGGGGGGGGGGGGGGGGGGTGTGTGGATATGATTACTCCTAAGAACTTATACAACTTTTAAATTTCTTTCACTTTTTAAATACATTATGCTTTGATGAAAATGGAGAACTCCTAGATATTCAATCCTAAGCATTCATACACCATTCATGAAATAAAAGTAAAAGATCAACCACCATAACACAATCAATTATAGTGGTTCGGCCAAAATGCCTACATCCACTCCCGGTAACCCTACCGGATTTTCACTAATCAATTTTAAGATTTAGGATCACCTCAAACCTTACACATACAACACTATGCTTTTCAAGGCTAAGCATAAACCTTTACAACCACAACAAATGCTTTTCAAGGCTAAGCACTAACCTTTACAACTTAGATTTTTCTCTTGTGAATTATGCCTCAACATGCATGAATAAGAGAACTAATCAAGCACTAAGATTTGCCTCTAAATAGGCTGAGATGAAGGTGAAAAACTAAACTTCTAGATGCATGCAAATGAATGACAAAGAGTGTAGTAGATGCAAGTTCTAGAAATACATTCAAACTCTTTTTAGAAAAGTAAATTCAAGATGATTCAAAGATGCTAATCATATGTGAGACAAAGAGTAGAATGATTTACACATGGTTTTCATAAAGATTCAACTTGTATATTTTGAAAGATGTAATCACAAGATAAACAAGTTGATTTTGAAAACAAGGTTTTGAAAAACTCATGTGAAAACAAGACTTAAGTTGATTTTATAAATCAAATAGACTTTAAAAGATGAAACATGTTATGAAAATCAACTACACAAGGAAACAAGCAACTCTATGATCATGCCTTAAATAGAAACACAAAGATTTAAGAAAAGAGCATGTTTTTGAAATTTAAAGAGAAGAGAAGCACACCCATTTTGAAGATCAAAGGTTGAGTCTAATGAGATGGCTTCATAATCCCTTCACAAAGATACTTGAAAAGTTGCTCTTCCTTGCTCTTGAAAATCTCCCAAAGTTCAGTAACTTTTCCAAAAGAGAAAACCACTTTTTATAGAAAAAGTTGTTCTAACGGCTAGGCGTCGGTTAGCCGACATATATGTGTCGGTTAACCGACACCCCCAACGGTCACTTGCCAACGGTCATATTTTCGAAATTTAGTTGACCAAAAAGCATGGTCGGTTGACCGAACTTGTTCAGTTAACCGAGGGCTGACCGACACATTGACCGACAGATCAAAATAGTTCAGAAAACAGCTCTTTGGAATTCCAACCGAGAGAACTTTGGTCAGGTTCTGAATGAAGGTCGGTTAACTGATACCTAACCAACACCTTGACCAACCAGAGAGTATCAGTAAATGTTTGAAAATGAAGCTCTCTGGATTTCTAACCGACAATGTCTCGGTTAAGCTCGGTTCACTGTCGGTTAGCCGACACCTGACCGACACGTGACCGACAGGCCAAACATCCAGAAAATTCTGAAAGAGTTGAACAAATTCAAAGCTTTTGAAAATAAGGAAGAATACCAAGACTGAACTGAAAGCTTTGATAACTAAGAATATGATGAAAAACCATGCATAACTTTGAAAGAACAAAAACCATGAAGATAAAAATGCATGATGATCCATGAATGAATGAGAGGACAAGCTTATGAAGATGAATGTATCCTATCAAATTACAACAAAATAAATACTCTAACAGTTAGTATCTCATACAATAAAGCATCTCACAAAACCAGGTTGCCAAACCACAATGGAGAAACAAGATGCCAAAGATTTGCCACTTCTACCCAAGATGCCCTACGCAGAGGGGGTCCAGGGGGCAGCGCCCCCGGCGGGGGTCGAGCTGCCCAGTCAGCTCGCGGGAGTCAAGGGGGCAGAGCCCCCGCCGGGGCAGCGCCATTGAAAAAAAAAAAGGAAAACAGATCAGAAACAAAGTGATTTTTCCTGAGTTCAGCTAGTCAAACTGGTCCCTACGGCTATCCGGCCAGACCTCTACTGGTAGTGATCCATGCGGCTAGCCGACCTGACTAACCAAGAAATATGGGTTTTTCAGATTCGACTCCTGCTGTTCCCTGATCACTTCTAATGATCTCAGTAGGCTTCTAATGGCTTCTTACCATTCTTCCATCATGATTAAAACCTTTTGTGACATTCCAAACATGGATCTACTACAAAAGTAATCAAACCCAATAAACACAGATCCTTACATAGCCCTCGTTCTATCATCTTCGCATCTCATGCAAAGATTAGAACAAGGTTACTGATCTAACATGATTAGAGATGAGGTATGGCTCTGATACCAATTGTTGGAAGTAGGTGGGCCCCGTAGATAGATTTTTAAAACTTGTGACCCACTTGACTCAGGGATCAAGTATCCATAAGGCCAAAAACCCAATCCAGGATGCATAACCCTCAATCTCATGATCATGTACAGTAAGTAAAACTATCTAAAAGATATAACAGAAACGAACAAGCATCCATTAAAATCTACCACATACAAGGAAGCAGATTATACCTTTGGAGCTCGGTTGCGATCTAATGGAGAAGTTGATGACTTTCGTTGATGTAGAACTTTTCTACAAACTAAGATCAGAATCTCCACCACCTCTTAGCCTTCCACGCTATGACCCGAATTAGATCTCTCTTCTCAAGAAGATCGGTGGAATCTTCAAGAGAAAACCCAACCCGAAACCCTAAGGAACTAGAAGAGGAAGAGAGAAGAAAGCAGTGCAACTATTGCACAAAAAGCTGGACGTTTTTTACTCCAATATTGATGGACGTCCATGAGGGATAAATCCCCTTTTATAACCTCTCAAGTCTCCTCTTTTCTTAATTGAAATAGAATATTGATGGACGTCCATGAGGGATAAATCCCCTTTTATAACCTCTCAAGTCTCCTCTTTTCTTAATTGAAATAGAAGTCTTACTTCTACAACAATTAGTAAGTATACTATTACCACTATTAGAAGTCCTACTTCAAATAGAAATAGTAACTTTCTAATTCCTTCCTATTAGAGTTCAAGTAGGATTAGTATCTTTCTGATAACTTGGGCTAGCGTGGGGACCACTAGGGATTCCATAAAAAGCTGGCTCCAACTTGGACACGCGACCCCACATCTCATGTGCAATCCGGGCCCATAGTTAATTACAAATAACACCATTATATAAATGCAATTGCACTCCAGTCTTAGGAATAAATTACAATGAAGACCCTAAACTTCCCGATTACCACAAGTAGGCCCCTCTATCAATATCCATGGATCAATTGGAAAAAATCTGTCTCTTCCAATCTTAGTTCCACATCTTATTATCCTTGAGCCCCAATTAATCACTATGAACATCAGTACCATCCAATTAACTCTTAATCGAGATGGGTGCGCACTTACTAATGACAAATCCATTAATTGGCACAAGGGGATAATAGAGATAGATTCCATCTTGATCATTCAATGTTCCCACAGTCCTACTACCACATACCCAAGACACCGAGGTGTTGACCTATAGTTGGCCTCACTCATTGGTGACTCAAAGCAAATGAATAGATAGAAACTTGAGTTCATCAATGTCTCAGGATTGAGAGTCTATTGCTAGGGAATTATGAGAGCATACATTATTATTGAGACGGAATTCCATAAGGTGCTTCTCATGGTCCTTCAATACATCCAATGTACCAGTACATTGATCCAGAATCTTCCATTCTGATGATCGAGACAAATCACACTATCTCATAGTGATCAAAGTATTGCAACCTTATCAGATGAGATACCCAGTCTCATCACTGGTTGTGAAGATCTTTTAAGTATAAGATTTGTGACATATATCTCCCATGTGTGGATCTCATCCATACACATATATCACATCTAATATACTAATCGGACCCGGTTCAACTCATGAACCATTATGTCATATGTATTGGTCATGTGCATAAAGTAATAAAATAACATTCATCTCATGAAAGTAAAGTATGATTTTATTGATAAATAAAGAAATTAATCAATTTATGACATCAACTGATGGATTGAGTCCATACAATCTAACAATGACATCTGGAAGAATCCTCTACTCCTTTAAACCAAGGACGTCAGAGTAACCCTTCCTTAAGCTCTTCTACCAAAAGAATGAGCCCCAGTTCAATCACCAGGACGGTTTCTTCATTTGAATCCCGAGGGTTGAACGTCCTGGCTACAAGCTCTGAGCCACCTCATAATCCACCGCACGATGACGTAACCGCATGCATCAGCAGTTGGAGCAAGGACAACAGAGAATTGAGGCTTTGATAGAAAACCTCCTTCTCAATTTACAGCATCCACCTAATAATGTATCTCCTCCGAATCATCAAGATGACGAGGCTAATGCAGAAAACAATGAATCACGAGCCCTTACCAAAAAGAACATTGACAATATCCTCACCAAAGCACAAGAAGAGGATACACTAAAGGAAATGGGATCAAGCCACCCTATCCCCTATTGATGGACTTGGTTCCGTTCCCTGCAAAATTCAAACAACCTACTCTCCAAACATATACGGGGAAAAGTTCACCCAAACAGCATGTCATCCAATTCAAGATCCTGAGGGAGCTATCACGGATCAAGATGCCCTCAAGATCCGTCTCTTTGTAAGTACCCTAAAAGGTACGGCCTTTGATTGGTACTCCACTTTGCCGGAGGACTCCATCCAAAACTGGGTCATACTGGAGAAACGCTTCCTGACCCACTTCAAAGTTGAGGATTATCCTGTTACTATGGCTCAGCTCTGCAGCCTAAAATAGGAAGAGAATGAGTCAACATATGACTTCATTCACAAATGGAAGGTGATGGCGTACAAGTGCTCAGATGTACTGCCACAAGCGTCGCTAGTCGACATCTGTCGTAACAACATGAGAGCAAGGATCCGCTCCATGATCATCGGCAACAAATCAAAGAACATGGGATAACTCCTAGAAGCTTCGATGGAAGCTGAAACGGTGATCAAAGACCTCAACAGTCAGAAATCATCAAAGAAAGAGCCGACTGCCATTACAACCTCAAAACCAAAGAAAAAGGAGGTTCTTAATGTGCAAACCAAGTCAGCAGCAGCCAAAAAAAGATGAAAACAAAGCTACAGGTAAAAGACCTGAACTCTCTTATGCCTACAAAGAACGAGTAGAGAAGAAATACCCGTTCGATGAAGATGTTGAAGAAATCTTTGAGCCTCTCTTAGCAAATGGCAAACTTACTTTGCCTGAGCCCAAAAGATAGTGAGATGTTGGCAAAACCAACAATCCTTGGTATTATCCATACCACCAGATGGACTCGCATCCTCTGAATCAATACTTCGTTGTGAGAGAGAAGATCAATGAGATGTGCAAAAACGGAGTCATCACCTTCGACAAAAACTACGGGTCTGCCTCCGTTAACATGGTGTCATGTGGGCAAACTTCAAAGTCGCCAAAGGAGAAAATCACTACTTCCTTCAAGGTGATAAAAATGGTTCATACATCTCAAGAGTTGGTTCCCTATCCAACACCAGATGGACAACCTATATAGGTGTATCCCGATCTCCTAGAAGATGAAAATTGGGAGATCGTCAAGACAAAGCCGACCACTCAACAGCGAAGGCAAGCTAAGAGACAACTCGGCAAGCTTAAACAGCAGCAGAGGTCTCAACCAAAACAAGAAGTCCTTGAAAAGGCAGAAACCTCTTCCACTGCTTCACTAGGGGTGGCGGAAGAATCCCTTCTCAAAGCTTCGAAGGTGGTAAGAAAATTCACCTTTGGTAATTTCATGTCACCTCATTACAGAAATGAAACTACGCAGGGGGCATCATACTCTTGCAACTCAGTAATTGGATTCTCCATGGATGGATACGAGTCCAGTGACACTGTCAGTGATACGGATGAGTGGGAAGAATCCCTTAAAACAGGTGAATACCTCTCCGACGAGGAATGGATTCCTGAGTCTCATCTTATGCCAGTAATCTGGTATAATCCATTACAGTCACAAGGATCTTGGTCTGATAATGAAGAAGACCAAGGCGTTGTTCAAGAAAATGCTTTTAATCCAGCACAAGCAAATCCCCAAGTGGAACCCAACATTGGTGAACCACAAGGAGCAAATGACGAAGAAGATTTGACTCCTATGCCTGATCTTGAAGAATATGCAAGAATCTTGCAACATCTTGCCATAGAGCAAGAGCAAGATCGCATCAATGATCTTCGTCACGATCAAAATCCAAAACTAGAAGTCCCTAATAATCAACAGGAACTTCCTCCTTTAACTCCTGAAAATGGAGAAAACTGCTGGATCGATGATCCTCTTACGTCTGAGGATGAATCCGACTCCCAACAATCTATACCGGGGGCATCTCCTATCAGGATAACCTGCAATGATAGCTCAGGATGATAGTGCCTCTGAGGCTTCATCTGTCGAAGACACGTACTCCTCAACTGGTGTTATATCTTCTGGAGCTACATCTTCTCAGGTGACTTCCACTGAGATATCATCTTCTCAGCCTTCGTCCCTTGAAACTGTGACATCAGAGCTCACACCTCCCCTGACTGATCATCTTGGAGAAGCTCCTGCCAATGAAGTCTTCTTCAATGAAAACCCAATTGATTGGTCTCAGATACCCGATCTCATAAACGATGTCTGGACTAATAAATTACTTAACAAAGAAGGGAAGTTACTGGATGCTGTTCAGGACTTGTTCCAGGAAAATGCTCCGTGCAACGCAATCACTGAAGATGGCAATGCTGCTATAGAGATGTCTTCAACAAATGACAAAGATCAACCCCTCGATCCCGAGAGTGATCTTCCAAACGAAGACCCTTCTCAAAAAGTACTCGAAGAGAGCAGTCATTCTCCCTTCGTTGTCTCCCTTGAATCTTTTTCAAAACCTTTGGTGATCACTACCAAAACAAAGAAGACAAAACAATAGGCCGGGGGCAAGTCCGCTGTCTCCTTTGTGTCTATTATGCATGACACATACTCGGATCCGGAGCCAGAAGACGACACAGCGTCAAGCCAAGCTGATACTCAGCGAGTTCAACCTGCTCTCACTCCATTGGAGACACCTGCTGACGTAGAAGATCCTACGTCTGCTTCCTTCGTCGTTCCAGCAACTTCGGCAGAAGAAAAAACAATCTTCTTCCACAATCTTGAAGCATCTCCATCATGTCCAGCACTCGAACCTTTTGAAGGAAGGTATCGTGTACCGGACTTAAATATCTCTCTTGACAACATGGTGGGCGAACCCATCGAACAAGAAGATGACGACATTGAGTCTTCCTTGATAGAGAGTATCATCCACATCATAGATCTCAACATCGCTCTTGATGATCCAAACCCCACAGAGTCATTTAAGAAAGGTGACCTTGTGTTCGTGGTTAAAACGCCATTGATTCTCGTTCATCTGAAATCGACGATGAATGAAGATGGAAAGGGCCTTATATCATTGACAAAGCCTTCTCCAATGGTCTATCCTTCTATCGCAGTTTGATATTAGGTATGTACCATAAAAGGCAATCAAAGGCCAAGCTTTAGCAGATTTGGCAAACTTTCTGGCAGAGCACCAATTGCCTAAAGATTCTGCACTCAGGGATGATCTCCCAGATGACTTTGTCTACAATGTGGAAACTTCCTTATCAAATGCTTCCTGAGACATGTACTTTGACGGCGCAACTGGGACAAATAAAAAAGGAAAGTAGATATCGGGAATTGGCATCCTCTTTGTCAGCCCCGACAAATACATGATTCCACACGCTTTTTCGCTGCTGGAACCATGTTCAAACAATGAAGCTGAGTACCAAGCCCTGATTATAGGATTGGAACTCGCCCTCGAATCCGGCATCACCATGCTGGAAGGCATCACCATGCTGGAATCTTTTGGGGACTCTCAATTGATTGTCAACCAGATGAATCAAAAATTTGAAGTCAGGAAGCCTGATTTGTTGCCTTACTACAACAAGGCGCAGTCACTTCGACAGAAGTTCAACATCTGTCACATCACCCACATCCTCAGAGGTGAAAACATCCGTGCAGATGCCCTGGCCGGACTCGCCGCATCTATGGCAATCCAAGAAGGGGAAAACATGCAAATCATAGTGTGTCAAAGAAAGATTCTCCCTCCTCTTAACACACACTGAGCAGTTGTTGAATGCCACAAAGTGGTTGGAAGTTGGATGTCCATCCTCAAACCTCCTATCGGTGACTGGAGGGATCCGTTCATTGATTACATTATGTTCGGAGTCCTACCTGAAGATCCAAAAGAATGGGTAAGCATCCAAAGATGTACCCCAAACTTTCATTTGGATATTCCTTCAAAAATACTTCATAAAAAATCCTTCAATGGAGTACTTCTACACTGCTTGTCACAACAAGAGGCTAAAGAAACTCTCAAAGAAATACATGCTGGTCTCTGTGGAGCTCATCAGGCTGGTCCTAAGCTCTATGATAAGATAAAAATGCTAGGTTATTATTGGCCTACCATGGTAGCTAATGCAATTCGATTTGCTAAACGCTGCCAACAATGCCAAATTCATGGAGACTATGTCCACATGCCTCCAGAATGGCTACATCCTACAGCAATCTCATGGCCTTTCGAAGCCTAGGGTATGGACATCATAGGTCTTATCTCTTCCCCACTAAGCAAAGGTCATCGCTTCATCTTCGTCGCTACGGATTATTTCTCCAAGTGGTCAGAAGCATTTGCGCTCAGCGAAATGAAGACCTCATCAGTCCTTCAATTCTTGTGCACCAACATTATGTGTCGCTTGTGCATACCTAAAAGATTCATCCATGATAACAGACCGCAATTCCAGGATCATAGATTGTACAGGTTCTACGACAAGTACAAAATCCAAAGTTGTCCTTCGACTCCATATAATCCTGCAGCGAACGGACTAGCAGAAGCCTTCAATAAGACACTCTGCAAAATTCTCAAGAAAATGGTCTCTAGTCATAAAAGAGGCTGGGGCGACAAGCTACCAGAAGCTTTGTGGGCCTATCTAACCACCGTTCAAGGACCAACCCATAGCACACCATTCTCTCTGGTTTATTGATACGAAGCTGTTGTCCCTTTGGAAGTACAAATTCCTTCCTTAAGGGTATCTTTGCAAAATGACATGACGCAAGAAAGCAATGTCAAATTGAGACTCCAAGAGCTGGATAACCTCGATGAGAGACGGCTTGAAGCTCTACAAAGCATTGAGTTGTACCAAGCACGCATGGCAGGATCTTTCGACAAAAAGGTTAGTCAACGCGCCTACAAAAAGGGCGACTTGGTTCTTGCGATAAAAAGACCCATAGTTTTTGCCCACAATTCCAAAGGTAAATTCAAACCAAAATGGGAGAGACCTTTCGTCATCGACAAAGTCTTCTCAAATGGTGCATACGCTCTTCTAAATATGGAAGGTGACAGCTGTATGCTGCTCATCAACGACAAGTTCTTGAAACGGTACTACCCTTGAAGACTTCCTCCAACGGGTCAGGGCGACGCCTACACGGCTGAAAGCCTATTCCCAGGTACTTGATCGTCAAACCCACCCCTTTTGAAATTTTCATCTTTATGTTGAAATTTCTAAAAAAGAAACTCTCAAAACAATGCTTACTTTCATCATTTCATTGTTCAAAAAAAAAAATCATCAAATCCAAAAATCCAAGTTTAGGAGCCTCTTCCCAGGCTTGACCAAAATTTTCAATCCTTGAACCCAAAATTCATGGTTTGAAACAAAAATCAGGACTCAGGAATTTCCACCCTAGTCCGCCCTAACTTTTACAACAAAAAAAAAAGAGTTTTAAGTCAAAATTTACGACCCTCGTGTCTTTAAACAAAAATGGTTTTTTGAAACCGCGGGGAAGCGACGTTCAGTCGATACTCGCAAAACCCAAAAATCAGAAGGATGCGAACCCCATTCGATACTTCCAAAACCCAAAAATTGGAAGGATACGAACCCCATTCGATACTTCCAAAACCCAAAAATCGGGAGGATGCAAACCCCATTCGATACTTCCAAAATCTCAAAATCCCAAGGAAGCAACACTCCGTTGATACTTGCAAAATTTCAAATTTAAAAAAAAAATCGTGGAGACGCAACATTTCAGTTGATATCCACAACCTAAATTTCAAATGGCTCGAGAAAACCTCAAATTTCAAAAATCATGGGGAAACTACACCAAGTCAGTGCCCGCAAAAACCAAAATATTTCAAAAAGCAAGGAAGCGACGCTTAGTCGATACTTGCACCCCAATCCACGAGGGGGCAACATTCCATCGATACTCGCAAACCGAATGAGCAAGGAGCGACATTCTATCGATACTTGCAAGACCATTCAGCAGGGAGGTGACCTTTGGTCGATACTTGCATTTTGAAAACCAAAAATCCGGCTATAAACGCCAAACCGGCTATCAATGCCAAAAATCCAGCCATAAACGCCAAAATCCGGCTATAAACGCCAAAATCGGCTATAAATGCCAAAAAAAAATTCGGCTCTCATGCCAACAAAACAAAACCTGGTTTTCAAAAATTTTTGAAAGACATCTTGAAACACATCTTAAATACAAGCTTATACTTGAAATTCAAACGAAAACACGATGATGCATGAAGCATCAAAACAAGAGTTCAAACATAAATCTATCAAGCATAGGCTAAGACTAATCTTTGACCCTTGTGGAATTGAAACCCAAATGTTGGAATTCTATATAGCTTGGTGTCCCCGAAGGTAAGGTACATTTTGGAATTCCAATTTGCACAACATCAATTAGAAGTCTAAAGCATAGTCTAGTTTTCATCAAAATTTGGCTAGCTGGCGGTCACCTGGCGGCTAGCCGCACTGGGGACTGGCGGCTAGCCGCTAGCTGACCGCTGGGTCAAAACAGGGGAAACACATCTCTCGGAAAAAGTAGCCGAAAATGCTCACGGTTAGCTGGCGGCTAGCCACCACGGCTAGCCGTGAGGTCATCGTAGACCTGGGCCAATTTTTGCAAGCTACTAGAAAAGTAACCGCCCAATGCGGTTGGCTGGCGGCTAGCCGCCGTGGAAAATGCGGTTAGCCGCTGGTTGACCTCCAGGCTAGGGCTAGGCGAATTTCAAGTCAAAAATTGCATTTTCTTTCGTTCTTCACTTTCACACTTGAACCACCTGCACTCCCCAAGCCTACATGCTTTCCAAGGGATGATTTTCACACAAATATCCACTCACATTTCAATCAAAACTTCACATTCACTAAACCATTCACATTCAAATCATGTATTCAATAACTTGTAAAGCATTCAATTGAATTACATGCTTCCATTCAAGGCAAAACTTCTAGATTAGATAGAGTAATTAGTAACCATGCTTGTAAAGATTAAACAAACTAAAAGAGATTAGTAACATGAAAGAAATGATAAGCTTGATAATAAAACAACATTTCTCAAGGTAAAATACCCAAATCTTACAATGCACTATGAAGGACAAAAATGTTTACTTGCCTTAGTCTAATGTCAAGCAAAAACTCCACAAAATCAACAAGAAGGGGAGATCGACGAAATCTACACAAAACCCCCAAAATAGAACACACAAACATCACCATTTTGGTCATTACAAACCCCCATTTCGAAAATGGGTTTGAAAACATGGAAAACAAGCTCTAAATGAGCTAAATGAACATCAAATGAAAGAATGAAGAAGAGCCCTAACCTTGAGCTAGCTGAACAAGAAGAAGAGAGCTAGAAGATGATGAGTAGTGTCGGGGATTTGGCTCAAAACGTGTCCAGCTGTAGCTTGAAAAGAGAGGAAGAGATTGGTAGTCTTGGATCTGGGATTGGAGCTCTCTTTCTAGGTGATTCAAGGGGAAAAAGATCAAGAGGTAGCCTTCTTCACTCTCTTGCTCTAGGTCAAGAACAAGTGCAGGGATTTGGAAATGGGAAAAGAAGAAGAAGAGGGCTTATATAGAGTCTGGAAGTGGGTCCCAAAGCAATCGAACTTGAAACGATTAAAACATGGCCTAGTGGACCCTGGATGAAGTCGACGAAGAAGAACAAAACGATCATCGAAAAATCTAATTTCGGAAAAATATAATTTTGACATGGTTTCACGACTTCGAAAATTGTGCCCAGATTTAGCATGAAAAGACATATTTACCCCTTTTGGGCCAAAACTTGGGTTTCTGGGCCTCAAATACATGCAGGCTAAAAATGAAAGTTGTCATAAATAATAAAACTATTCAAGAGAATTAAAAATCATGATCAAACAAAAGATCTAGAACGGAAACCCATTCTTACACGTGTACTCAGGGCGTCCCTGAGCGTGTCTGACTCATACTAAACGTCCTCAAAATCCCCAAAGCTATAATCCAGACTAAGTCTAATCACATTCTAACCCAGCTAGTACTAAGACTCACTTAAGACTAAACACTCACTTAATTAGTACTAATCGAGTTGGTCTTGGTTGGGTCTAACACACAAGAACAAGAGGGATCTTCAATACCTCGTATTCTTCCATGCTATGACCCTCTATCAGATTACTTCTCAAGGGGATCTCCAAAGAGAAGAAAACCCTAGACTCAAGAAGGGAACCAGAGGAGAAAAGAGGAGCGGAAGAGAGAGGCTTGGGTGTGTGCAGTCAATGATGGACGTCCAGCCCTCTCAATCTTCTCTTTTATAGCTTGAGAGCAATAGGATTAGAAGGTGTTCTTTTCTAGGTATCTCACTTGTTCTTTTATAGGTATGTGTCCTCCTCCTTTCTTTAAGAGTTCCAATAGGATTAGAAACAATCTTTTATTAGGGCTTGCGTGGGGACCACTAGAGACTCCTTAGAAGCTGGCTCCAACTGGGATATATGGACCCCACATCTCATATGCAATCCGGACCCACAGTTAATTGCAAATAACTCCACTAAATAAATGCAATTGAACTCCACTCTTAGGAATAAATTATAAGAAGACCATAATCTTCCCTTACTACAAGAAGGCCCCTCCATCAATTATATCCATTGATCAATTGGATTAAACATGTCCAACCAAGTTAGATCCATATCTTATTATCCTTGTGACCCAATTAATCACAACGATCATCAGTACCAACCAATTAACTCTTAATTGAGATGGGTGCACACTTACCAATAATAAATTCATTAATTGGCATAAGGGGATATATCTATAAGAGGATAGATTCCATATTGATAATTATATGTTTTCGCAGTCCTACTACCACATACCCAAGACACCGAAGTGTTGACCTACAATTGGCTTCACTCAATGGTGAATCAAAGTAAATGCATAGCAAGAACTTGAGTTTATTAATCTCTCAGGATTAAGAGCCTATTGCTAGGGAATTATGAGAGCAGTCCTTACAAATCAAAGACAGATTTTCATAAGGTGCAACTCATCGTTCTTCAGTACATCCAATGTACCGGCACAATAATCTAGAGTCTTACACTCTGATGATTGAGAAAAATCACACTATCTCATAGTGATCATAATGTCGCAACCTTGTCAGAGGAGATGCCAAATCTCATCATTGGTTGTGAATTAATTCAAATATAGGTTTTTTTATCTATATCTCCTGTATGTGGATCTCATCCACATAGATGGATTGCATAATATAATTGTGGGCTCCGGTTCATCTCATGGACCATCATGTCATTTTGTAAGTGTTATGCACAAACAAAGAATAAAATAAAATACCATTCATCTCATGAAATAAATACTATCCATCACATGAATAAAGTACCATCCATCTTAGGGATTGATAAAGCATGAATTTATAAATCAATTTATGGAATATATTGTTACACCCTGAACCCATTTTAATCTTGTTTATGCTTCATTAATTATGTTTTATCTAAATTAAGTATGCTTAGATACTAATTAAGTTATTTTAGTATAATTAGTCTTGTTTTAGCATTTTAGTTAGACCTTGAGTCTTGGGTAAGTAGTTTGGAGCCAATTCAACCTAATATATATAGATCCAAGGACTTTTTCGCAAATTAGGATTTTCTCATTTTGCATCGTATACACATCATCTTAACATCATCGCGTGTATCTCGTCGAGTACATCATTTTTCATATTGAACACTTTTCCATTTGACCTCAATTTAGTAAAATAACTCACCATTTGACTTAAAATGTAAATGGCCAAAAGAATATGGACTTTCTTATAAACTTATACAAAATCTCCTTTAAACCGTCATTTCTCATAACCATCGATTTGTACAGTCATATGAGATGAACAAATCTCTCTTCCTCATGTCTTATTTTCCATTTCTTCATCTTCTCTTCTCAATCCTACCAAGAGAGGATTGCATGTGAGTTTGGGGGTGAAATCTTGCTTCTCCATGTCTTACTACACCTTTCCATACCATTAACATGACAAGAATTCCTAGCTCACATCTGTCCATTTTAGTATTGGTAAGAACTCTAACCTTGTCTCAGACGTTTGAGTTGCAATTGAATCAGGGAGTTCATCCGTCTCACATGCATGCATTTTAATAACTCATTTTGGCATTGCATTCTTAGTAGGGTTTGATTTTGGGGGTTTTTCATTGTTTGGGCTCAAGAAGAAGATAATGTGTGGAAAAGCTTGAAACAAGGCAGGTATAAATGATTTCTAATCATGCATGTTGTTTTATATTGATTTCCAGAATAGAAATTCAATTCCATGTTGATTAGAAGCCTCTTAATCAAATTGAAGTTATATTCAAATGGGTTCATCTTATTGTATAATCCTTTTGTGAGATCCCGACCCGAGTGACCCCGATTAGTACTAATTAAGTCGCGTGTTAGTGCTAAGCGTGTTTGATAGAATTGACTAAGTTGGATTAGTATAGTTCTGGTTATAGCTTTGGGGAATTTTAAGTGTTTTGTGTTTAGTGGGGCCCTTTGGGGGTTCCCTTTTGATAGTCTTGACTTGTACTTGGAGGTTTACTCGAGATTCCCATAATCTTTATCTTAGTCCTGTTTTACTTGTCTTGTCTACCCTTACAAAGTTCCTGCTGAACCCGTGCCCGTCCGGAACTCTGAAACTCGATTTTCCTAGCATTGAGGGCAAAACAGTCATTTTACATGAAATCTGTACCCAAAACTTGATATCCCAGAAAACCGCGAAACATGTACTTTTTGGAAACTAGATATTTCGGTGATCACTTTTCTCTTCTTCGTCGAATTCGTTTGAAGCACCAAAAGTAGTGATTTCAGCCCAAAGAGCTTTCTAGTAGTGGAGCCCACTCCCATTGGCTTTATAAAGAGAACCCATCTCCTCATTTCCCTTTTTTCCAGCACAACCCAAGAGAAAACTAGGGTTTCCTTCTCTTCCTTTCCTCCTTGCTTCTCCACCACCAAATCTCCATCAAGCTTGTACCTAGAGCACTAATGGTAGTTACCATCTTCTTCTCCATCACTAGAGCTCTCCTTGGATACAATTAGTGAAGAGAAATCTCTATTCCAAGACCCTCTTTGAGTCACTCTTGTTCATTTAGAAACCTTGCAAGTAAGTTTCCCTCCCAATCTCTTGATATTGTGTTCCCCTAGCTATAGGGAAGCTCTATCTTCATTATTGAAGGTTTCTTCTTCTTCTTTTCTTATTTGACCCATTTTAGGGTTTTTTTTTTTTGGGTTTTGTGTAGCTTGGAGTTTGGCTTGGAAGAGGAGAGTAATAGCTTGATTTCTTGTCTAGAGACCTTGAGGCAAGTGGAATGATATGATGTTTTGAGTTTCGAATGGTTTTCATGATGAGTTTAATTGATTTTTATATCTCCATTAATGCCTTGTTTTACTTGCATTCAATGTGATTTTAAATGCTCTTCGAAAGAAGTTGGTTAACTCATTTATTGTCATGGAAAGGTGATTTGTATCTCCCTATCTTTATTTCTTGTTTTGCTTTTAATGAATCCTTGTGAATGTGGTCTTCCTCTCCTTCTCTCTGTGATTGAATGTGGGAAAGAATGGAGATGAATGGATGGATTCTTGGTGGATGTTGTGAGGAGTTTTGATAGGGATTGAAAGAAGTTTTGGATTTCCGAATTTCATAGAAGAAATGGAACTCAAAGGAGTAGTAAGAAGTGGAAGGGAGGAGGAGCAGAGCTGTCCCGGAACCAGTTTCTGGACAGTTCGCTCGAGCGAACTGGCAGCTCGCTCGAGCGAAGTGTCCAGAAAGGGTTTCGAACCATTCCAGTGGACAGTTCGCTCGAGCAAACCTTATATCGCTTGAGCGAACCCTCCCAGAGCTCATTCCAGAGAATGGTTAGTTCGAGCGCACGGATTGCTTGCTCGAGCCAGCCTGAACTAGGCAGGTCCGCTCGAGCGACCCCTGGTCCGTACGAGCGAACCCTTCCAGAAGGCCATTCCAGAGAGCACTTCGCTCGAGCGAACTTCAGGTCCGCTCGAGCGATGTGTACTGTTTATCTGGGACTCTTTGGAAGCAGAAATGAAATGTTTTAGGTACTGAGAGAGGTTAGTTAGCATCCCTATTGTGATGAAAGGACTTATAACCATTGTTTGAAATCCAATTGAGGAAGAAACCACATCACAAAGAATTCATTGAAGTTTTGGAAACTTCCAAGTGTATAAGGAACCGGAATGTCCTCAAATCCAAGGAGTACCAAGTTTTTGTTAAATAGACATTCGGGAGCCCTATTCACTTGAATTAATTTTGAACCTTGATGCTTGTCCCGGTATTCGAAAGTTTAGTGCACCGCTTTCTTTTATTCTCGAAACTTATGATTTATGATTTATCAATCCTGAAAGCATTGAAATTGTACTTGTACCCTTTTATTAGTCTCGAAATGCATGCCCGACATGATATGACAGTTGTCCTTGTGAGCACCCCCGTCTTGCCCGCTTATAGTCTTGCACTGAATTTGTTTTACACATGTCTTGATTTATGTGATTTAACCTATGAGTCGGCACCACTAAACTTGGATGGCCTTGTCGGTCTGATCTACTAACTCGGAGATCCCATTCCCGTCCCGCTAGCTGCAGTTTGGATCCCGACACCCGGTTTATTAACTGTGGTCCCATCCCGATACCCGGCTCGCTCCCGTGGTTCCCGATATCCAGTTTGCTACCGTGATTCCCGACACCCGGCTTGCTACCGCGGTCCCGTCCCGTATTATTGTATATGTATATGTAAATTTTGTTGCACCTCCTCACTCCGATGACCGAAGTCAATGCCTGATACTCTTGTCACTTCGGTGATAGAGGATTTAGCTTCTTGTGGATGCCATCTTGTTTGTTTTCCGATTTCCTTGGTTACCTTACATCTTTTATTACTGCATATATGTTTTTAAATAAATGTCTCGGTTACTTCTTGAAAGTTATTTTTTAAACAGGTTTATATGTTTTCCAAGGTAAATGCTTTTATTATAGAATATTCATATCTTTTCACCCACCTGCCAGACCGTCGTGTCTGATCCTTTCCTTTGGTACTCAGGTCTAGTTGTTGGTTATCCCGAGGAGGAGCCAGAGGAGGCGGTCGGAGAACCGTAACAGCTAGTTGAGTGGCGTGCCGATGATGTTGTCTAAACATCCGGTTGCCGAGATGCGTATCATTTTGGGGGTTGTTATTAATTATACTTTTGGGCTATTGTTTTGTTTATATTGGCCTTTGTTGGCCTTTATTTTTGGGGAATTGTAATTAAATGATCTTTTGTTTAAACTCTAACAGTACATTGGGTTACGCTAATGATCATTGCTCACTCTGATTCCTGGTGTATCTAAGTTGTTATTAGTCTCCTTGATAGAAATGGAATTATGAATGTGATTTGCTACACGCTTCCGCATTTAACAAAGATATTTATGATGTCGTGTTATCCTCACCGCGGACACCTGTGGGAAATCACGTGCATGGGCAATGCGTAGTCTTTACCAACCCGTGTACCTTTGGCATTAACCATATCTATCATCCATTACTTCACATTAGTCCCGATCTCGGATTTGGACATTAAACCCAGTCCGGGGTCGCGACACCTTTGAAATAGAATTAATTGATTTGGATTCCATGTAAACAAATTGGAGCATGAAGTTTCATTTGCTTACAATTATGTGGTTCTTTTTGTGGAGTTTTAGACAAGTTCGGGAATGGGAAAGAACCACAAAAGAATGGGAAAAGAACTAAGGAACCTGAGTTAATAGTAATGTAGGCTAAGAAAGACCTAGTAGGGCTTTACTTATGGTACCCCTTCATTATTATGGACCAGCGGATATTACCTTGATATGGGGAAACCTTAGAGGCAAAGGTTTCCACTTGTTTAGTATCGTTCCATCATTATTGGGCCATGATTATTAATTATGGGATTCGTTGTACGTTGAAATATAATGTAATACCCAACTAAAGAATAGCAATCTGCCAACTACCATAATTTATAATGTGCTGGATGGTAATGAAAGACGGATGCTTAGATTCGTTAGGCTAGTAAAAAGCCCTTGAGTCTCTCAAATTGCAATGCATGAGCATATTGGAATGTAATAGTAGCCAAGATTTCATACACTAATAGTATTCTTATGTATAAAGTATACCCCATTCATACTACTGATCGAATTGCTATTGTTAGGAGGTCTTGAGTATGATTGAATTTGGATATTGAAATGATTGGAATTAATGATTGTATCAAATGAATCGAATGATGTAACCTACTAAGTCCCGATTGTTAATTGATTCGAATGAGTCAGTACTACTGAGTTTCGACCTTATGATACCTGACGAGGTTGACTCTAGACTTAGTATTATGAAAGTCGATACGCAGTTGACAGTTTGGAACACTGGAACTCTAGAACCGGGAAACCAGCTGAACTTTTGGCCGGGTCACTGGTGACATCCCAATGTGATTCCCTCTCTAATTGAGAGGAAGGATTAGCTCATGTAGAACCAACTAGATTCTATAATTTCATTTATGATTGATTCATTAAGCATGATTTATTCGATTGCATAAATTCCCTAGTTCAACTTTATTTTCCCTCTTTCAATCACTCGTCATTAATTCTAAATTGATATGATATGCATAGATTGTTATTGTTTATACTTGCTGAATCGTCGTATTCACCAGCTATTCTTGGTGTTACAGATGCATACCACACTCCCGGTCTTGAGGAGACCACAGAGGGAGAAGAGGAGGCCAATGAGGTACTAGCAGGCCTAATGAATGGACAGCGGAGGGTGTCGTCTAGCTTTGTGTATGGGGAGCTTCAGAAGTCTTTCTTTTGAGAGCAATCTTAGAAAATCTTCTCTTGTGATTTTGAAGTTATCTATGATGTTTTGTTGATAAATATACTTTTGGAAAAATACTTTCTTTTTTATATATATACTTTTGTAATAGCAAGGTAGATAAAGTTTTATGATCTCTAATTCTTACTAGTAAATGAAATTGTTTTTTTTTTTTTTTTTTTTTTTTTTTTGTTTAATGAACTTGAATGTTTGGACAACTCATGATATGATACATTTTTATGTTTTAATTTAATGCTTCCGCTGATAAATGTACAAAGACAGGTGTCTGTGAGCATGTCTCACGAGTGGAAATTGTGATTTTCTCCTTCATGACTTGCACTTGGCCCGAAACAAGTGCGATGGGCATGGGAGTACGCGTCACATCTCGAGATTTACCTTTGGCCAGGCAAATTCAAGACCGAGATGTGACATATGTCAATTTAATCAGGTCATCCACTGGATTGAACCATACAATCTAACACTTTTACCATAAGAGAATATCTCATTATATTTAATTGCTAAGGAGGCCTGTGCTAAGTGTAAGCATCATTTAGAAATCACATAGATACAAAAGTCTGAAAATGAACAATTGTAAAATTTAATATGTGAAAAATATTGCAATGAATATAGTGAAAATCACATACATGCAAAAGTTTGAAAAGGAACAATTGTAAAACTTAATATGTAAAAAAACATTGCAATGAATATAGTAAAAAGAGAATTTTACAGGAAAGGTCCTCACAAATTGTGTAGCACCAATGAGGTCCCTCAGGCCTTATTTCCTTTTTTTTCAACTTTGAAAGTAGCGACGCTAGCGTTGCTCGTGTCTGATGAGGGCGACGCTAGCGTCGCTTGTCAATGTCTAGCATCACTCGTTAGCGCTTCTCCTAATGCATAATTTGCTAGTGGGGGAGATGAAGAAATAAACACAAGTTGCTATATCGTCACTCGTCAGGATCACTTGGCTTTCAATTAGGGAGGCAGCAAGAAAATTCCTTTTGGCTCTTAGTAGTTCGACTATATGTGAGTTTGTACTTTAAGCTAATTTTAGAAATAATCACCTAATTGCAGTCCTCATGATGCACAATTCCAACACAACTACCCCAGTCATCCACAACAAGAACTGCAGCATCCCTATAGAAACACGTCACAGCTTTCTTCAAGTATAGGCTAGCTTGCAAGGGAGTAGCTTCTTTAAACGGTGTCATATACTTCTCAATTGGATCACCCAGTGATACCTAATTGATAAGAGATACTAAGAAACATTGAGGAGAACAACAACAACAAAGCATGAAGCAAAAAAGAAGCAGATGAGACAACTGAGGGAGTAGGTAAGTGTCGCGACCCCGGGCCGAGACCCGAGACCGCGTCGCGTCGATATGATTAACTAACATAAAACATACCGTTGGTTTTCCCACAGGTTTCCACGGTGAGGATCCCAAGACACGGGTCGAGCTCACACGAATGGGTATGCGGAAGCGTGTAGCAAAATGAATCATACAATTCTTAAAAACAACAAGATGCAAGAGAAATTTTAATATCAAGACTATGTATCAAAAGAGAATGTCAACATAGCATTCCTATCATGATTAAAGTTTCATAGTTAGACAAAATTACATTAGTTCAAGTTACATAACCAAGAGAGGCCAACAAAGGCCAATACAATAAAAGATCCCAAAAAGAATATCCCAACTAAGTGAACGAGAAATCAAGATCCCGACCGGCGTCTAGATGACGTCTTTGGGCTGCCACTCATGTGCTGGGGGTGGCTCAATAGCCTCCTCCGGGCACTCCGCGTCAAGCGTGAAACCGCCGGCACCTGGACACCAAAATAACAAGCATCAAACACGATGGTTTGGCAAATAAACAATTTAGGCATGAATATGAGAAATAATGCTAAAACATTTCAAGATTTAGATACACGTTTCAAGTTTACGAAACTAGCATGAATACTTATAATATCATGAAAAGATAAACCACATTGAGCTCATCCTTTCTCCGTCATACATATGACAAGAGCAAGCACGCACGACAAGCACGACACAAAAAAAAAAAACCCGATCCCACTAGCAAAATAGCATAGTATAAATGCTTAAGAAACTTAAGAAATGATTCCCTTTTTCTTATTCTTGAAACTTATCTTAAAACGAGCTTATACTTGAAATTCGAGCAAATGCACGATGATGCACGAAGTATCAAAACAAGAGTCCAAACACGAAATCTATCAAGTTTAGGCTAAGACCATTCATTGACCCTTGTGGAGTTGAAACCCAAATGTCGGAGTTTTGACAAGGTTTGGTGCCCCAGAAGTTATAGTACATTTTGGAATTTCAAGTGCACAAAGTCAATAAAAAGGTCTAAAACCTAGTTTAGGTTTCATTCTCGCAAAAATTCTTCAAAAACAAAACTTTTAGTCACTTTCGGTCAACCCTCGGTTGCTGTCGGTCAACCGAGGTTGATCTGTCGGTCGACCGACGGCTTGACCGACAGATCCCAGCCCAGAATTGGGAGCTCTCTGGAATTCGGATCGATAGGTCCTCGGTTGGCTGTCGGTCGACCGACGGCTGATCGACTGAAATTCCTGCAAAAGGTTTCTCTCTGGAATTCAGACCGACAAGCCCTCGGTTGATGCAGGTCGACCTGTCGGTTAACCGACACCTGACCGACAGAAAAGGGCAATGCAATTTCTGTGCAGATTTTTCACACTTCTTTCCCTTCTTCACTTCCACACTTTCACCACCTGCACTCCCCAAGCCTACATGCTTTCCAAGGGATAATTTCACATCAAAATCCATTCACATTTCATTCAAAACATCAAAATCACCAACCCATTTACATTCAAATCATGTATTACTGACTTGTAAAGCATTCCATAGAAAGACATGCTTCCATTCAAGACAAAACTTCTAAATTAAATGAAGTAATTATCAACCATGCTTATCAAGATTAAACAACTAAGAGAGATTAGTAACAATGAAAGAAAAGACAACTTGATGATGATGAAACAACATTTCTCAATGTAAAATGCCCTAAAACTTGCAATGTACTAGGAAGAACTAAAAGGCTTACTTGCCTTAGCCCAATGTCAAGGAAATCTTCACAAAACTCAACAAGAATGGAGATCCACGAAGTCTACACAAAACCCCCAAAATAGAGCACACAAAAATCACTATTTTGGTCACTACAAACCCCCATTTCAAAAATGGGTTTGAAAACATGTAAAACAAGCTCTAAGTGAACTAAAGAACATCAAATGAAAAGATGGGTCCAAGCTCTAACCTTGAGCTAGCTGAACAAGAAGAACAGAGGTTGAAGATGATGAATAGTGACATGGTTTGGCTCCAAAAACGTCCCAAACGAAGCTTGAGAAGAGAGGAAGAGAATTGTGGAGTCGGATTAGAGATGTGAGCCTTCTTGCTAGATGATTTCCAAGGGAGAAAGACCAAGGAGAAGCTTTCTTCGCTCTCTTGCTCTAGGTCAAGCACAGTTGCAAGAAAATGGGAAAAGAATGGAGGAGAGAGAATAGGAGAGTATTTATATGGGTTGAGAGGTGGGTCCCTTTCCAGCTGAACTTGAAACACTTAAAACATGGTCTTGTGGATCCCGGATGGAATCGACGAAGAAGAACAAAACGATCGTCGAAAAATCTAGTTTCGGAAAAGTAGAATTTTGACATAATTTCACGACTTCGAAAATTGTGCCCAGATTTAGCATGAATAGTCAGATTTACCCTTATTGGGCCAAAACTCGGGTTTCTGGGCCTCAAATGCATGCAAGTTAAAAACGAAAGTTGTCACAAATAATAAAACCATTTAAGAGAAATAAAAATCACGATCAAACAAGATATCTAGAACGAAACTCACTCTTACACATGTACTCAGGGCGTCCATGAGCGTGTCTGACTCCTACTAAACGTCCTCAAAATCCCCAAAGCTATAATCCAAACTAAGTCTAATCACATTCTAACCCAACTACTACTAAGACTCACTTAAGACTAAACACTCCCTTAATTAGTACTAATTGAGTTGGTCTGGGTCGGGGTCTAACAGTAAGGACAAGACAGTGAACCCTTGAATCCAGATAAAGCCTTGATGCATACAGCAACCTATAGTACAGTGACGCATAAATAATCTCATGTAGCCTATTTTTAATATGTAAAATATAAGAATGCAATGGGATGCAAATAATTTATCTTCAATTATGTATTAGTCATTAATAGATGTTGACACCAAAAAAGTCACTTTGCCTCCTTGACATCAAAAAGCCACATAAAGTTGCATCCTACTACAAACAAGTGATGCTACTTCAAGCATCGGATCTTGTCAGAATTAAACAAAAATTGCAAGATCCTTCAAGACAGTCAAAAGAGGAGTACACATGAAGTTTCGGGCCATTCCGACATCCTCTGGCCTAACTTCACTCCTCCGATAGCTAAACAGGCGCTCCCTGCGGCAACAGTGTCGAAGACATCAAAACTTTGATCAGAGCCTACGGATGGTTCCAAAATACCTCCAAAAGGCTTCTTGTCAAATTTCAAGTCAAGCCGACAACGTTTTGACCCTCCATCAACCCTCGAGCAGCAAAATCAAGCCTCTCGGCGGTGAGAACCAACGAGGCCATCACTCATCAAACAAAGTATATTAGTGGCTTCAACATGCTTCCAAAGGGCTGCACGTCGAATCTCAAGTCATTCCGACAATGTTTGACCAGACTTCGATGCTCTGAAACAAAATCAAGCCTACCTGCGGTGGAGCACCCCGGGACCATGACATCCAAATTGGAGCTAATGGATTGTCTCAAAATGACTCCAATAGGCTCCCTGTCAAATTCAGGTCAATCGGACATCGGTTGACCGCACATTAAAGCTCGACATCTTCCTCGCAGCAAAATCAAGTCTAGCGGCGACGGGACCCCAAGCGGCTTCAAAACTCAAAACAAGCCCACGGTTGGTTCTGTCACTCCCCCAAGACCGGGATCCGATCTCGGGGACGCGAATTAAAAATTTTGTATTTCTCCCCAGGATCCGCGTGTGTGAGGATGGCAAAATTCCCAACACATCAAAATATTTCGCGGAAGCTCTACAAGACGTTACGATCCCGAATTCGTATTCATCGGGTTCCGTGTCGTACTCAATCTATCAGCATAAGATTATCATAGAAATATTCAAACTCAGACTGGAACAATTCATAATATCAAAATATACAGAGCTGATAGTAACATGCTAGTCATTACCCAAACATATTCAAGTTACAAATTAACGAGTGCGTTAATTACAATTCCCAAGAAAAAGGCTAACAAAAGCCGTACAAGATAGCAAGCTAAAACAAATACTACCCAAGGGTGTAACGTAACTCCGGAGTCAAGCATGACGTCTACATGACATCGCTAACACAACAAGCTTGCAAAACTCGTGGCTCAACAGCCCTCTGCACACGAACTAGCTCAAAACAAGGACCTGCTATCTAGAGCACCAAAGTAGTAAAATATCAGACACGACGGTCTGGCAGGTGAACAATTTAGGCAAGAGCATAAACAAAGTTAAAGTTTAAAGGAAACAATAACTAAAAACAATTTATTGAACTTGAAACAGATTTACAAGGTTTAAAACAATGCATGAACGAGATACTTATCAAGAAATCAAGAGTGCATGAACGATACACGAAACAAGACATGAATACATATAATATCATGATTAGTAAATCCACACGAGCCCATCCTTTCTCCGTCATACATGATGACAAGAGCAAGCACGCACGACACCAATACACGATCCCACGCCACACTAGGTAGACGGGGAGGCCGGCCGCGGAACCGGAACATGAACATGCATGATGTGTAATAAAATACACGACTAGTCTGCAGACAGTCCACATGTTTAAGGACCCCCAGATAGTGGATCAAGCTAAAAGGGTAGTCCAAGCTCAATGGTATTCACTTATATCATGAATGCACAAAACATGGCGATACACGTTCCAGAACACGACAAAACAAGAGGGAAATCATTTATCAAACACGTCACGACAAGGCTAGCAAAATAGCATAATATAAATGCTTAACAAACTTAAGAAATGATTCCCTTTTTATTCTTGAAACACGATTCTTGAAACACATCTTAAAACGAGCTTATACTTGAAATTCAGGCAAATGCACGATGAAGCACGAAGCATCAAAACCAGAGTTTTGGTTCTTGAAACAAACCTTCAAACAAACTTACTTGAAATTCAAGACGAGTACACGAGGATGTACGTAACATCAAGACAGAAGTTCAAACACGAAATCTATCAAGTTTAGGCTAAGACCATTCATTGACCCTTGTGGAGTTGAAACCCAAATGTCGGAGTTTTGACAAGGTTTGGTGCCCTCAGAAGTTATAGTACATTTTGGAATTCCAAGTGCACAAGGTCAATTAAAGGTCTAGAACCTAGTCTAGTTTTCATTCTCACAGAAATCCTTCAAAAACAGCATTTTTAGTGAATTTCGGTCAGTCCTCGGTTACCTGTCGGTGGACCGACCATGATCTTTCGGTCGACCGACAGCTGACCGACAGGTTTCAACCCAAAAACTGCATCTCTCTGGAATTCCGACCGATAGGTCCTCGGCTGGCTGTCGGTCGACCTGTCGGTTAACCGACAGCTGACCGACGAATTTCCTAACAAAAAGTTGCTCTCTGGAATTCGGACCGACAGGTCTCTGTTGGCTGTCGGTTGACCGACACCTGACCGACAGAACTCGGGCAGTGCATTTCAGGTCAGATTTTTCACACTTCTTTCTCTTTTTCACTTCCACACTTTCACTACCTGCACTCCCCAAGCCTACAAGCTTTCAAAGGGATGATTTCAAACCAAAAATCCACTCACATTTCAATCAAAACTTCAAAAATCACTAACCCATTCACATACAAATCATGTATCTAATAACTTGTAAAGCATTCCATTGAAAACATGCTTCCACTCAAGATAAAACTTCTAGATTAGATAGAGTAATTAGCACCCATGCTTATCAAGATTAAACAAGCCAAAAGAGATTAATAACATGCAAGAGAAGATAAGCTTGATAATAAAACAACCTTTCTCAAGGTAAAATACTAAAACTTACAATGCACTAAAAAGAACTAAAATGTTTACTTGCCTTGGTCCAATGTCAAGCAAAACTCCACAAAACTCAACAAGAAGGGGAGATCCACGAAATCTACACAAAACCCCCAAAATAGAGTACACCAAAATCACCATTTTGATCACTATAAAACCCCATTTCGAAAATGGGTTTGAAAACATGAAAAACAAGCTCTAAATGAGCTAAATGAACATCAAATGAAAGAATGGAGAAAAGTACCAACCTCGAGCTAGCTGAACAAGAAGAAGAGAGGTTGAAGATGATGAATAGTAAAAGAGATTGGCTCCAAAAACACCCCAAACGAAGCTTAAGAAGAGAGGAAGATAATGGCGGAGTCGGATCGGGGATTGGAGCTCTCTTGCTAGATGATTCAAGGAAGAAAAGGTTAAGAAGAATGCTTTCTTCTCTTCTCCACTCTAGGTCAAGAAAGTTGCAGGAAAATGGGAAGAAGAATGGAGGAGAGAGAATAGGATAGTATATATAGTGTCTGGAAGGTGGGTCCCAATGCAGTAGAACTTGAAACGATTAAAACATAGTCTTGCGGACCCCGGATGGAAACGACGAAGAAGACAAAATTGCTTGTTGAAATATCTACTTTCCAAAAAGTATATTTTACCCAATTTCTAGAATTTATGAAATTTATGGACAGATTTAGTGAAAATTGTCATTTTTGCCCCTTTTTCTCGAAAAACGCGATTCCTGAGCCTTAAATCCAAATGGATAAAACATGAAAGTTGTTTATAACAATAAAATGAGTTAAAAGGAATAAAAATTAGAATTTTTAGAAACCAAGAATAAATTCTCACAAAAATACAATTTGCAAGGGTTGGGTCAAAACAAAGTCAACGGTCTTTGAAAACTCTCCAAAGTTATGAAAAATCTATTCAAACTTAAAAACAAAGTCAAATCAACTCTAATCTTGTTTAAAAAGCTAAATCATGATTAAAACAATCCTAAACCAGAAAATTGAGGGTCGGGGGTCTTACAGGTTCTATTCACCGCTCAAGCGGCTTTACCTCAAATTTCAGGGCATTCCGACATCGTTTGGCCTAGTTTCGACTCCTGACGGAAAATCGGCTACAAAGTCTTCGGCCTTTTCGAAAAATGGGAAACTTTGCGCTTCGGTTTTGTGCGACTTCTCGTGAAGTTTTCTTCAGGAAAATCAGGTGAATAATTGAGGAAAATGTCAAGAAAAATATAGGAGAAAAAAGGAACAAAAAAGACGAAGAAACGGCCGAAAATCGACAACGAAAGGGGACAAAACCCCCCATGGTCGCCGGTGACCATGGGTGCATGGTCACCGGCGACCCTGGAAATCCGGGTCGCTGGATTTTCAGCCAGGTGGCCCATTTTTCGATCCTTTTCACGTTTCGGGTGTTCCAGCCCCTGTGATTTTTCGAAAATCCAATTCTTGATGCTTGGAAACGGCTGATCTTTGCCAACATCTCGGATCCGCCGTCAAGTGTGTGAAATTATCACTAATCGCTTCAAGATCGCCAACCGGCTGACCAAGAAAGTACACTTTCTGCCCGACAGATTGAGAAATCGACAAGATAGATGTCACCAGCCCACTAACATCAATCAATGTCTGAAATTGTATCACCAGCCGACATCAAACAACATGAGGATCCATCGGCGATCATCACAAGAAAAATTCCAAAAGACAAAGCGCGGCCCGCGACTCTTCAAATGCCCCGGCGAGCACTTAACGCTGTTAATTGATCCGTTTTATGACAACTTAATGTGGTCATTAACCTATTATTTTGGATGGCCCAATCAGAAGCAAGCAAATGGGAGTTACAAGTCCAAGCAATCATGGCATTAAAACCATGAAACTCCCCTCATCATGGAGATTAAAAGTGATTAAATGCCCATCATTCTCCATCAGCCAATCACAAGCCAAGAAAAAGGAGTTACAAAATCAAGAAATAAAAACTTGTAACTCCTCCCATCATGGAGCATCAATGCCATCAAATCTCTTATCATGGCCATCAATGCTCATAAACCACCCCATGGCTACCAAAAGCCTATAAAAGGAAGTCATTCCAAAGGAGAGAAACCTACCTACACACCTGGAGACACACATCCACACCAACACACATCCCAAAGTCTGGAAAATCCCAGAGGAATTCTGACGAAGTCCTGCTACTCTACTGCAAGAAACACCTCAAGGTGATCGAAGTCCCTTGGGGGGCCACCCCCCCCCCCCCCCCCCAAGGTCCTCTCCTTCTATCCAACACGGCCTAAACGCTGCTTTTCAGCCAGTTTACTCAGCCTTTTATTGGATATAGGACCTCTCTTTGGTATTTATCCTCTAAAAAACTGAGGTTGGAGCCAAGCCGAAGAATCGAAGCATCAAACGTTCTCATCTGAAGGATGATGGCGAAGTCCATACATGACTTGCGACCGTCGATCTGAACGTGTCCCCACGATCTCCTGAGAAGTTAGATTTCTTTTCTATTGTAATTTGTATTTTTTAAAGAGACAAAAAAATCACAATTCTTGTCTTTCATTATTGATGAGATTTGTAAATCGCCTTTAACGGCAAAAGTCACCTTTTACGGCAAAAATCGCCTTTCACGGCAAAAATCGCCTTTTACGGCAAAACCGCCTTTCACGGCACCAAATCGCATTTCACGGCAAACAAACACAAAAAATCACCTTCCACGGCATTCAAAAACATCTTGTCTCTTTTCTTAAATATTTATGCAATTTGAAAAGTAAGAAAAAAAGATTGATTTCCTTTCTACTTGTGAAGGTGAATCTCCGGATCACCACTTCAAATTCCAAGTAGAATAGAAAATCTGGCATACCCGTACAAAAAATGTTGATACCCACTTTTCTCCTCTGTTGGACCCTGGCAGCCCTCGGGGTAGAAGGAGAGGACGAAAGGCTGGGTCCATCAAGTTGGCACACCCGGTGGGACACGTTCATTTGAGAACGTGATGCTTCGATTCCTTGGCTCCTTTCTAGTTGGTGGCCAAAGTTGGATCTTGCATCTTAAAAAAAAAGGAGACATGAGATGGGATTTCATTCATTCTTTCTCATTGCAAAAAAGAAAAATCTGATTTCTCTTTCTTGGATTCAATTTTGAGAAATTTTGATCTTCTCCTCTTCAAACTTGATAGCTCACAAAAACGTTTGCAGCTATTGTTCGTATCGGGGATTGGGCCATCTTTTCTCTTTGATGAGTCCGATAGGGGTTTTTTAAAAAAAAATTCTCATTTCAAACTCTTTCAGAAAAAAATATGATTTCTCATTTTTGGATTCAAGCTTGAGAAACTTTGATCCTCTCCTCTTCGAACTTGATAGTTCACAGAAATGTTTGCAGCTATTGGTCATATCGGGGATTGGGCCATCTTTTCTCTTTGATAAGTCCGATAGGGATTTAAAAAAAAACATATCATTTCAAAAAAAAAATCAGTTCTCTTTCTTTTGGACTCACATTTGAGAAACTTTGGTTTTTCCCTTTCGGATTTAGCGCTCGCAGAAATGTTTGAGCCTGTGTTAGGATTGGAACACCATTTGCTCTCTTTGATGAGTCCATTAGAAATCTTTTAAAAAAAAGTTCAAAGAAAAAAAAAACACTAAGGTTGCACCAATTGCGTTCTTTGACCAAAGTGGATCTAAGAAAAGCCTTGTCCAGAGTGTGGAGGCAGCTAGACAATTTGAGGCAAGGGTCTTCCAAACAGGTTCATTAAGTAATCCTACCCTTACCTGGGGGCTGATCTATCAACTAAGGTTTCATAAGATCGAATTGGAAACCTATGTGCACCTTTCAAAAAATCTTTAAAAATAAAAAACACCTTTTAAAAACAACTTCCGTCACTTTTGAATTCAGAATTGAGAAATTTTGGTTCTTTCCCTTTCGGACTCAGTGCTCGTAGAAATGTTTGAGCCTATGCTCGGATTGGAACACCATTTGCTCTTTTTGATGAATTCAATCTTGTCCTTTCAAAAAAGAAAAAAAAAACTTCCGTCATTATTGGGTTCACATGCAAGAAATTCTGGTTCTTTCCCTTTCGGACTCAGTGCTCGCAGAAATGTTTGAGCCTATGTTCGGATTGGAATACCATTTACTCTCCTTTATGAATCCGATCTTGATCTTTAAAAAAAAAATCCCATCTCGTATCCTTTCCAATGATGCAATTTGCAACATTTGTACCTAGCGGTGCTAGTACGCCCTTTCGTGTCTACTGTATTCGTGACCGACACATTTGTATCTCCAACCTTATATCATTTTACCTCGAGTAAGCTTTGCTTCTCGGTAATCTGAATTAAAGTTTACAATTGCTTCTAGCAGTACTGGAACGCTCACCCTGAGCCTACCATTCTTGCATTTTTAGAACAATTGTACCCTCTATGGCTTTTTTCCTTCTTCATCTTGCTTGAGCTGGGCCATGTCCCCTCAAGCAATTTGAAAAGACAAAACCATAGTCATTCTCCATTTATGATCACCATGTTCTTGTGATTACTAACGGATGTGGTATTGTTTTAGAAGTTTTCCAAACTAACAACGGCAGCTTCATTGACCATCACTTTTGATGAGAACAAGTACCGGCTCATGCTTCAACACAAGCAAAACAAGCGCATTCATTGTGAGAACCCGACCCCTAATTTCCTGGTTTAGTGTGATTTTAATCGTGATTTGGTTTTCTCTTTGGGTTTAGTGGTTGTTTGGTTGAGTTTTCGAGTTAGAATGACTTTTCATTAGCTTTGGGAAGTTTTGAGAGCCAGTGAACCTAGACAGTGACTGTAGGGTCCCATTTGTTTTGCATGGTCAGCGTGGGGAGATTCTTGGTGATTACTAAAAATTCCCATTTCAGCTTTGTTAGACTAATATCGACATTCCCTACAACTTTTGTGTTCACTCCGTGCCCATTCGAAGCTCCTAAAATCAGTTTTTCTAGAAATCCCAAAATTTCAATTCTTTAACCCCTTTGACCAAACAGTTGACTTTTTATGTGGACCCCAGAAGTATGTCAATATTAACCTTGTTGGAAAGATAATTTTATTCCGGACACTTTTCATGTTTTAAGTTTTTTGATCCGAAGTCTAGAAAGCCCTCTAATCTCCATTACAAGTTCTACTTAAGTGTGGACCCCACACCCACCCATTATAAAAAGGACAACTTCATCTCTTTCTCCCTCATTTTCCATTCCAATCGGCTGCAACCTCCCTGCTACAGTACCAGCAACCTTTCTTCTTCTTTTTCTTCCATTTCTCTTGCTCAAATGAAGCCTTCAAGCCACCAATCCGACGAGGAAACTCCAGGAACTTCTTCCCCTTCATCTCCTCTCTCTTTTGACACCATTTTCATGGGAAGCCAAGGTGGGCAGCCCCTATTTCAAGCTCCTTCTTGTTGATTAATGGCCCTAGAGGTAAGGATCTCTTTCCATTTTCTATTGTTGAGCAATGGCTTTCCCCTTTGTCCTATTTCTTAGCTTGTTTGAACCCATTCCTTCTCTTTGATGAGTTACCATTTTTAGGGTTCTTATGGGTTTGTTTTTGGAGGTTTTTGTGTAGCTTGGAGCCTTGGCTTGGAAGAGTGTTTAGGGCTTGATTTGCTTGATTAGAGACCCAAGGCAAGTGGATGAAATGATTTATTTCCATTGATCATGTTTTATACAAATGTGTAGCTTTCATTAATGATTTTCATTACTTATGCTTTACTCCATGACATGCTTTTATTGAGATTTGAAATACACTCTTTAGTGTATCTTTCTAGTATAGGTTGCCTTTGGTTGAATGTGAATGGAATGGAAGGATTTGATGGAAGAATGGATGAGGTGGAATGTGGATGGAAAGTAGGTGATTGGGGTGCTTATATTGGTGGATTTCATGAAGTTTTAATGAGGTTTTGAGACCTCTAAAGTTGGGTGAAAATGATGCTTAAATGTATAGAAAGATTGGATGGGAGAAGGGAAGGAAAAATGTAAAAATCTGACCTGAAACGGACTGGCCGTAAAGGGTCGGTTCACTGTCGGTCAGCTGTCGGCCGACCGACATCCCCTGTAGGTCGACCGACACCCGACCGACAACCTGTCGGCTTCAATTCCAGAGAGCTGCATTTTTCTGCAACTTCTGATGCAAAAGTATCGGTCAACCGACGCCTAACCGACACCCAACCGACATGTGAACCGACAGCCTCTCGGTCCCAATTCCAAAGAGCAAATTTCCATCAGGAAATCTGTCGGTCAGCTGTCGGCTGACCGAACTCCCTAGTTCGGTCGACCGAGAGACAACCGACAGATATTTCGGTTCATTTTCCAGAGAGCAACAAACTTCCTGATGTGTGTAGATCTGACAGTCAGCGTCGGTCAGCTGTCGGCCAGCCGACACCCCAGTTCGGCTGACCGACAGCCAACCGAGGAGCTGACCGACAGCAATTGTATTGTTGTCTTCTTGAAGAACCCTAGGGAACTATATTGGAGAAGAGTGAGGAACTGTACCGAAGGAGAAATTCCATCGTCATGACTTTGTTGTTTAGGTCTTTTAGATTTGTTAATGTATATAAGGCCCCGGAATGTTTTCAATTCTTAAAGAGTACCAAATGTATATCAAACCTGACATACGGGACCCTAGTACATTGATTCAAATCTTGGACTTTCAACACTTGGCCCGGAGAATATGAGAAATCCATTCATGCTTTATTTCAACCCGAGTTTCACTTGTACATGTTAAATCTCGTGTTTTATGACTAGACTTACTCGACAGTATTGAAATTCATGTTTTTAGCATTGTTGCTAACTCGTACATGCCCGACCGATACAGATATGCTTTTGTGCTTGTAAGCACCCCGTCTCGTCATATGTATTTATTTGATTTGATTTCTTGTATATGACCCCTGAGAATAAAACCTTGAGGTAAGATGGGGCCAGAGCTTTGTAGTGCGAGCCCATGAACCAAAATGATTATTATTTTGAGAATAAAACCTTGAGGCAATATGGGGCCAGAGCTTTATAGGGCGAGCCCTTGAGCCAAAAAGAGAACATGCATACATGTATTTGTTTTGTTTACTTGCATATAACCTATGAGTCGGCACCACTAAGCTTGGATAACCTTGTCAGTCTGATCCACTGACTTGGAGATTCCCCCCTCGTCCCACCAGCTGCAGTTTGGATCCCGATACCCGGTTTATTAACCGTGGTCCCGTCTCGATACCCAGCTCGCTCCCGTGGCTCCCGATATCCGGTTCGCTACCGTGATTCCCGATACCCGGTTTGCTACCGTGGTCCCATCCCGTATTATTGTATATGTATATGTAAATTTTGTTGTTCCTCCTCACTTTGTTGACAGAGGTCAAGGCCTTGATATGCTTGCTCTATCACTTTGGTGATAGAGAATTTAGCTTTGTGTGGTTGCCATCTTGATAGTTCCTGATCCTTGATACCCGTACTGTTTTATATTGATCAAGTCTTTTCTTAATAAACGATGCATTATTTATAAATGTTTATTGTTTATACATGTTTTAAAAGAGTTCCCGATTTGGGAAATGTTTATTGTTTATACATGTTTTAAATGAGTCTCCGATTTTTGAAATGTTTATTGTTTATACATGTTTTAAAAGAGTTCCCGATTTGGGAAATGTTTATTATTTATACATGTTTTAAATGAGTCCCCGATTTGTGAAATGTTTATTATTTATACATGCTTTAGATGAATTCCTGATTTGTGAAATGTTTATTGTTTATACACGTTCTAAATGAGTTCCAGATTTGTGAAATGTTATTGTTTATACCCGCTTTAAATGAGTTTCCGAATTGTGAAATGTTCATGTTTTATACATGCTTTAAAAGAATTCATGTTTTGTCAAATATTTATGTTTCATACCCGTTTTATATGAATACAGGATTTTGTCAAGAGATTCATGATTTCCTATACATTTGTAATTATGTACAATTTTGACCAGACATCATGATTTATTACATGTTTTTATCGTCCAGTATATTGTTATATCTTTTCACCCGCCTGCCAGACTGTCGTGTCTAACCCACTACTTTGGTACTCAGGTTGAGACCTCTTCACCCGAGATGAGTGCACGTGTTGGCTGTGGAGCCATGAGCTTTCAGGTTGGTTGTCGGCTATGTCATGTAGACATTGAGCTTGACATCGGAATTACGTCACATATGGGGTAGTGATCATTAGCTTGTTTTTGTATGGCTTCTATTAGCCTATTGCTTGGGATTGTAATTAATATATACATTGTTAATTGTAACTTGAACATATATGGGAATGCAATACCCTGTTACTGTCAGCTCTGAAATTTTATTATGATGGTTTATTCCAGTCTGAGATGGATCAATGATAAGATGATTATATGCTTGGGTTGAGTGCGGTGCGGAATCCAATGACCACGGACTCCGAGTCGCAACACCAAGAAAGCTTCAGCTAAATATTCAGAGTGTGTTGGAAATTGTAATCCTCACACACGCGGATCTTGGGAGAAACATAATTATTACTCCACGGACCCTAGGTTTGGGGTCGTTACACTCATAAGCGCCCTGCCAGCTGCCGAAGCGTCATCTCCCTCGGCAACTCTCAAAACACAGGGTCGACCTCTACTCCTCGGACCATCGTCTTTGGGTCGCTGGAACCATTCCCACTCCCCGCAAAAGAAATTGTACCTACCAAGAAGCAGAAAATCGCCCCGTAACGTGTCTCACTAACATGGCACCAAGGGCCAACACAAAGAAGCCTGAAGCCCGTGGCACTCCCACGAAGCCTCAACCTACAAGAAACCAAGTCTGCCACAAGACCTAGTCCCCGAGACCTTCACCAAAACAAAGGAGGTCTCAAACATCTACGAAGCCAGCATACCTGGCCCCTCTCAAAGAGAACCGGTTTTACCCTCTCTCTTACATGAAAGAGGAGAAACCTACCCTCCGCCAAATGAACAAATCAACCCAGCATGAGCCGGCTTGCTCCTACAAGCCCAAAATCAAATCATGAATCGTAAGGCCTCCGCAAAAACCCACTGAAGCCTGCACTCTTGCGAGTCGACCCTTCATCTCAACAAGGGCCTAACTCGCAAAATTCAAAGCCTTATTGCGATAGTCAAATGACCGCGTCCAGATCCTGTCCATGCCCAGCTTCAAAGAAGACAAGCTCGGCTGCTACACACGGGGGATTACATCCTTCATCGCCAGAGTCCAGCCAGAGCTCACCGAAGCTCAAATTGCTCGTCGTATACGTCATCACGCGGCATATCGACAAAAGAGACTACAGAAGCAAAGAACCCAGCATTCTACCTTCCAGGTCTCTAAAAAATGGGTCAAAAAAGAAAGACCCGACCAAGTTGTTGCAGTCCATATGGTTAGCAAAACCAAAAAATGCCAGAAGTCAGCAACCAAAATTCATGTCAGACGTCCAGTGACTCGCAGCGTCTCCCGGACACGAAGACTGTTGGAAGTAGGTGGGCCTCGTGGATAGATTTTCAAAACTTTTGACCCACTTGACTCAGGGATCAAGTATCCATAAGGCCAAAAACCCAATCCAGGAAGCATAACCTCAATCTCATGATCATGTACTGTAAGTAAAACTATCTAAAAGATATAATAGAAGCGAACAAGCATCCATTAAAATCTACCACATGTAAGGAAGCAGATTATACCTTTGGAGCTCGGTTGCGCTCTAATGGAGAAGTTGATGACTTTCGTTGATATAGAACTTTTCTCCAAACTAAGATCAGAATCTCCACCACCTCTTAGCCTTCCACGCTATGACCCAAATTAGATCTCTCTTCTCAAGAAGATCGGTGGAATCTTCAAGAGAAAACCCAACTCGAAACCCTAAGGAACTAGAAGAGGAAGAGAGAAGAAAGCAGGCAACTATTGCACAAAAAGCTGGACGTTTTTTACTCCTATATTGATGGACGTCCATGAGGGATAAATCCCCTTTTATAACCTCTCAAGTCTCCTCTTTTCTTAATTGAAATAGAAGTCTTACTTCCACAACAATTAGTAAGTATACTATTACCACTATTAGAAGTCCTACTCCAAATAGAAATAGTAACTTTCTAATTCATCCCTTTTAGAGTTCAAGTAGGATTAGTATCTTTCTAATAACTTGGGCTAGCGTGGGGATCACTAGGGATTCCATAGAAAGCTAGCTCCAACTAGAATACGTGACACCACATCTCATGTGCAATCTGGGCCCACAGTCAATTTCAAATAACACCACTATATAAATGCAATTGCACTCCAGTCTTAGGAATAAATTACAATGAAGACCCTAAACTTCCCGATTACCACAAGTAGGCCCCTCTATCAATATCCATGGATCAAATGGAATAAATTTATCTCTTCCAATCTTAGTTCCACATCTTATTATCCTTGAGCCCCGGCCAATTAATCACTATGATCATCAGTACCATCCAATTAACTCTTAATCGAGATGGGTGCGCACTTACTAATGACAAATCCATTAATTGGCACAAGGGGATAATAGAGATAGATTCCATCTTGATCATTCAATGTTCCCACAGTCCTACTACCACATACCCAAGACACCGAGGTGTTGACCTATAGTTGGCCTCACTCATTGGTGATTCAAAGCAAATGAATAGATAGAAACTTGAGTTCATCAATGTCTTAGGATTGAGAGCCTATTACTAGGGAATTATGAGAGCATACCTTATTATTGAGACGGAATTCCATAAGGTGCTTCTCATTGTCACGCCCCCAAAACCGGGATCCGATCTCGGGGACCCGAATTAAAAAATTTGCATTTCTCCCCAGGATCCGCGTGTGTGAGGATGGCAAAATTCCCAACACATCAAAATATTTCGCGGAAGCTCTACAAGACGTTACGACCCGGAATTCGTATCCATCGGGTTCCTTGTCGTACTCAATTCGTCAGCATAAGATTGTCATAGTAATATTCAAACTCAGACTAGAACTAATCATAATATCAAAATATACAGAGCTGATAGTAACAGGCTAGTCATTACCCAAACATATTCAAGTTACAAGTTAACGAGTACATTAATTACAATTTCCAAGAAAAAGGCTAACAAAAGCCGTACAAAATAGCAAGTTAGAACAAATACTACCCAAGGGTGTAACGTAACTCCGGAGTCAATCATGACGTCTACATGACATCGCTGACACAATAAGCGTGCAAAACTCGTGGCTCAACAGCCCTCTGCACACGAACTAGCTCAAAGCAAGGACCTGCTATCTAGAGCACCAAAGTAGTAAAATATCAGACACGACGGTTTGACAGGTGATCAATATAGGCAAGAGCATAAACAAAGTTAAAGTTTAAAGGAAACAATAACTAAAAACAATTTATTGAACTTGAAACAGATTTACAAGGTTTAAAACAATGCATGAACGAGATACTTATCAAGAAATCACGAGTGCATGAACGATATACGAAACAAGACATGAATACATATAATATCAGGATTAGTAAATCCACATGAGCCCATCCTTTCTCCGTCATACATGATGACAAGAGCAAGCACGCACGACAAGCACGACACGCGCCATCATTCAAGATGACAAGAGCAAGCACGCACGACAAGCACGACATGCAAGACACGATCCCACACCACAATAGGTAGACGGGGAGGCCGGCCGCGGAACCAGAACACGAACACGCACGATGTGTAATAAAATACACGACTAGTCTGCAGACAGTCCACATGCTTAAGGACCCCCAGGTAGTGGATCAAGCTAAAAGGGTAGTCCAAGCTCAGTGATATTCACTTATATCATGAATGCACAAAACACGGCGATACACGTTCGAGAACACGACAAAACAAGAGGGAAATCATTTATCAAACGAGGCACGACAAGGCTAGCAAAATAGCATAATATAAATGCTTAACAAACTTAAGAAATGATTCCCTTTTGATTCTTGAAACACGATTCTTGAAACACGTCTTAAATACAGGCTTATACTTGAAATTCAAACGAAAACACGATGATGGACGAAGGATCAAAACAAGCGCTTTGATTCATGAAACAAATCTTCAAACAAACTTATACTTGAAATTCAAGGCGAGTACACGAGGATGTACGTAACATCAAAACAGAAGTTCAAACACGAAATCTATCAAGTTTAGGCTAAGACCATTCATTGACCCTTGTGGAGTTGAAATCCAAATGTCGGAGTTTTGACAAGGTTTGGTGCCCCAGAAGTTATAGTACATTTTGGAATTCCAAGTGCACAAAGTCAACAAAAAGGTCTAAAACCTAGTCTAGTTTTCATTCTCACAAAAATCCTCCAAAACAACATTTTTAATGAATTTTGGTCAGCCCTCAGTTACCTGTCGGTTAACCGCCGTTGATCTGTCGGTCGACCGACGGCTGACCGACAGGTTCCAGCCCAGAATTGCAGCTCTCTGGAATTCAGACCGACGGTCCTCGGTTCGCTGTCGGTCGACCTGTTGGTCAATCGACAGCTGATCGACACCTGACCGACAGAACACAGGCAATGCATTTTAGTTTAGATTTTTCACAACTTCTTTCCCTTCTTCACTCCCATTTCTGAGTAACCTACACTCCCTAAGCCACCATGCTTTCCAAGGGATAAATTACCACATTTTTAAAGCATTCCATCCACAAATAAACCATTCATTCTATAAAAAAAAGGCCATCAAATCATTTCCATGTACAAAATCATAAACTTACAAGACTAAACATGATTCTAAGTGCTTGAAAAATCATTGATAACTAGACAAGTGAAGAAGCTAAAACCCATGACTTGAAAGAGTATAAACATGACTAGCATTATGAAATTAAACATAGAAAGCATGTCTTAATGAAATATTAAAACCATAAAGCTATATACATAAGAAATCCTATAGAGTTCACTTGCCTTTGGTCAAAGTGAAGAGAAAATCACTCAAGAGTGGTCTCTACTAGATCTCTAGCTCTAATCCTACAAAAGCCCCAAAAAAAAACCCAAAGAGAAAACCCTAGCAAAAATCAATCCTTTGCATAACTCCAAGAAAACTCTTTGCATAAAAGAGAAAAATACTCTAAATGGTTAGAAAAACAAGAATCTCAAACAATAAATGCCATTGCTAACCTTTAAAACCTTGAACCAAGAAGAAGAGCTTGAAAGAGGGCTTTATCCTAGCTCAAATCCTTTGAAAAATGCTTCCTAGGAAAGCTTGAGAGAAGAGGAAGAAGGTGGGGAGATCATTCCTCCATTTGGCACACAAGATGTAAGCATATAGGAGGAGAGAGAGAGAAAATGTGTGGCTGGAAAAGGGTTCCAGCCACAGCTGGAATCGTTGCAGGCAAGAATGGAGAAGAAGAAGAAGGCTTCAGCCCTTTTATAAAGTGGGCAAGTGGGTCCTATGGGCCCCAATCTTCAAGGGATTAAAACAAGTGTTTGCGGGCCCCAAACGAAGACGACGAAGAAGACAAAATTGTTCGTTGAAATATCTACTTTCCAAAAAGTATATTTTCCCCAATTTGTGGAATTTCAAAATTTATGGACAGATTTAGTGAAAATTGTCATTTTTGCCCCTTTTTCTCGAAAAACGCGATTCCTGAGCCTCAAATCCAAATGGATAAAATATAAAAGCTGTTTATAACAATAAAATGTGTCAAAAGGAATAAAAATTGGAACTTTTAGAAATCAAGAATAAATTCTCACAAAAATACAATTTTACAAGGATTGGGTCAAAACAAAGTCAACGGTCTTTTAAAACTCTCCAAAGTTATGAAAAATCTATTCAAACTCAAAAACAAAGTCAAATCAACTCTAATCTTGTTTAAAAAGCTAAATCATGATTAAAACAATGCTAAACCCGAAAATTGAGGGTCGGGGTCTTACATCCTCCCCCCCTTAGAACCCATTTGTCCTCCAAATAGTCTAAACCAAATCAAAAATCAAAAACTCGAAAGATCAAAGAAAACACTGAGGACCCAAAGACTAAAGAAAACACTGACACCCTGAGTTGAACATCGGCAACTGTGCTAACCCTGATCAATCCTGACGATGAGATGCACCAGCAACAACACGTCTGATTCAATTAAAAACTTCACACTATCACACATATCTGTCCAACAACCTGCTCTTCTAACAAATCCAATGTTCAATAACTTCTCTAGTCATCCTTCGGTGGTCAATTGAAGTCCTTACACTGGATCATCTCTTTTACTAACTTTGTTAATCACTGTCTGACTGAGAAACAGCGAGTTCTGTCTCATTCTATCACCCTGAAAAATTATGCCAAATGTTATACCGAGACGTACACGATGATTCTGACATTTGCATGAAGATGTGATCGTAGACATGCTTTCTCTGAAATAATCTTCATCCCGGAGGAATTCTGGAATCCCATATATCTGCTCTCACTGTACTACTCAAATTCTGGTTCAACCTTTTTGTGTTATACTCAGAGTTCCTGTTCACATCTGATTCTATCTGCCTGTTGTTTTAGATCTCTTACCTGAAGATGCGTTATTAACAAAACATCTGTCAACTTGGTATCCTTCTAAGGAAAGCCAAAATCTTCAACCCAAGCCTTGAAACAATTCTACCACTTCCTACTTGTCCTCCAAGGTTCACCAACATAATCCAAATCCTTGAGTCTGCTCAATCTTCTGCCTCTGTCTCAAATTCACCATCCTCAAGTCTTGTGCATGTGATATTCTTCTCTGGATCTTTCAACTGACCTTGTCCATGAGTTATGATTCTCCAGCTTGCATCTGTACTTTGCCCAAACTAATGTTCCAAAAGTCGGTAAAGTCTGCATAATTTGCTCTATCAAATGACTAGATAACAAACAATTCTACATACAAGTCTCTCCACTGCTGTAGAAAACTGAATTATATGCTTTTAACCACGCACTGACGCACTTTGCTGAGTCAACTTCACCACCATAGTTACACTTGTTAAACTTCCTCGAACAAATCTCTGTCACAAGTTCATCCATACGCGAGAAATTTCTTACTTTTTCATATCTTCTTGGAGCTGTACTCCTGAAAATCACTTCAAATCTCATAAAGTCCACCACTTACTCGGTTTCTGGAGTCTTCTGGCTTAGGAAAATAATAAAAATTTATCCAAAAATCTGTACTTACATGTCTAACACATCATTTGATAGTACACGGTCAATGGTAATTGGGTCTAGATATGTCGTTCACATAACTTGTTGACTTGCAATTGTTCACATATCCCTTGCTAACTCAATCTGTGACATCGAGAAGCTAGAAATTCTGCCAAAGTCCTTCAAGAACCATGTGCTAAGTCCACAAAATGCCACAAAAAACTGACCCTCTGACACAAAAACAAGCAAAAGATACTAAATGTGGGTACGGAGACATTAAGTTCTCCCCCACTAAAAAGAATTTGGTCCTCCAAATTCCCTAACAACAAGGACAAGGAGACGAGACAAAGAGGGTCTCCCCCACTAGAAGTAAAACAAACCGAACCGATAAAACAATGGCTAGCCAAAACAAAATCCACACGACCTAAGGAGTCCTCACCACACGTCTTAAGGTTACTAGAGTGTTTTATTTCCTAGAAACCTGCCCACTCTGATACTAGTCTGTCACACCCCCAAAACCGGGATCCGATCTCGGGGACGCGAATTAAAGATTTTGTATTTCTCCCCAGGATCCGCGTGTGTGAGGATGGCAAAATTCCCAACACATCAAAATATTTCGCGGAAGCTCTACAAGACGTTACGACCCAAAATCCGTATCCATCGGGTTCCGTGTCGTACTCAATCTGTCAGCGTAAGATTGTCATAGTAATATTCAAACACAGACTAGAACTAATCATAATATCAAAATATACAGAGCTGACAGTAACAGGCTAGTCATTACCCAAACATATTCAAGTTACAAGTTAACGAGTGCATTAATTACAATTTCCAAGAAAAAGGCTAACAAAAGCCGTACAAAATAGCAAGCAAGAACAAATACTACCCAAGGGTATAACGTAACTCCGGAGTCAAGCATGACGTCTACATGACATCGCTGACACAACAAGCCTGCAAAACTCATGGCTCAACAGCCCTCTACACACGAACTAGCTCAAAGCAAGGACCTGCTATCTAGAGCACCAAAGTAGTAAAATATCAGACACGACGGTCTGGCAGGTGATCAATATAGGCAAGAGCATAAACAAAGTTAAAGTTTAAAGGAAACAATAACTAAAAACAATTTATTGAACTTGAAACAGATTTACAAGGTTTAAAACAATGCATGAACGAGATACTTATCAAGAAATCACGAGTGCATGAACGATATACGAAACAAGACATGAATACATATAATATCATGATTAGTAAATCCACACGAGCCCATCCTTTCTCCATCATACATGATGACAAGAGCAAGCACGCACGACAAGCACGACACGCGCCATCATTCAAGATAACAATAGCAAGCACGCACGACAAGCACAACACGCAAGACACGATCCCACACCACAATAGGTAGACGGGGAGGCCGGCCGCGGAACCGGAACATGAACACGCACGATGTGTAATAAAATACATGACTAGTCTGCAAACAGTCCACATGTTTAAGGATCCCCATGTAGTGGATCAAGCTAAAAGGGTGTTGACACCAAAAATGTCACTTTGCCTCTTCAACATCAAGAAAGCTGCATGAAGTCGCAACCTGCCATAAATAGGCAATGCAATTTCTCCAAAAATTCAAATCTTGTCAGAATCAAACAAAAACTGCAAGATCCTTCAAGATAGCCAAGAGAAAAGTACACATGAAGTTTCGGGCCATTTCGACAACATTTGGCCTAACTTCACTGCTCCGACAGCTAAACGGGAGCTCCCGGCGGCGACATCATCGGAGACGTCAAAACTTCGATCAAAGCCTACAGATGACTCCAGCATGTCTCAAAAGGGCTCTATGCCAAATTTCAAGTCAAACCGACAACGTTTGACCCTCCATCAATGCTCGAGCAGCAAAATCAAGCCTCCCGGCGGCGGGAACCACCGAAGCCTTCGCTCATCAAACCAAGTGCATGAGTGGCTCCAACATGCTTCCAAAAGGCTGCACGTCGAATTTCAGGTCATTCCGACAACGTTTGACCAGGTTTCGATGCTCCGAGAGAAAATCAAGCCTACCGGCGGCGGAGCAATCCGGGACCATGACATCCAAAACGGAGCCCATGGAACGTCTCAAAATGACTGCAATAGGCTCCCCGTCAAATTTCAGGTCAATCGGACATCGTTTGGCCACATATCAAAGCTCGGCATTTTCCCCGCAGCAAAATCAAGTGAAGCATCGATGGGACCCCAAACGGCTTCAAAACTCAAACAAAAGCCTATGGTTGGTCTTATTTATTGCTCAGGAGGCTTCACCTCAAATTTCAGGTCATTCCGACATCGTTTGACCAAGTTTCAGCTTCTGGCGGAAAATCAGCAGCTCTACGCGACAAAGTCTTCGGCTTTCCCGGAAAATTGGAAACTTTGCACTCTAAAAATGCAAGGATTCTCATCAGGTTTTCTACAGGGAAATCAAGCCAATAAATGAGAAGAAATGTCAAGAAAAATACAGAAGAAAACGGCGACGAAAAAGACCTCAAAACGACCGCAAAACGGGCTCCGAAAGGGAAAAATCCCCCAGGGTCGCAGACCCCTGCGACCATGGCCCATGGTCGCAGGCCCCTGCGACCATGGCCCATGGTCGCCGGTCCATGGTCGCCGGCGACCATGGAGGTCCGGGTCACCGGATTTTCCGCCGGTGACCCGTTTTTCCGTCTTTTTTCGCGTTTCGCGCACTTTGGCCCCTGTGGTTTCCTGAAAATGTGATTTTTGTTGACACCAAAAATGTCACTTTGCCTCTTCAACATCAAGAAAGCTGCATGAAGTCGCAACCTGCCATAAATAGGCAATGCAATTTCTCCAAAAAATTAAATCTTGTCAGAATCAAACAAAAACTGCAAGATCCTTCAAGATAGCCAAGAGAAGAGTACACATGAAGTTTCGGGCCATTTCGACAACATTTGGCCTAACTTCACTTCTCCGACAGCTAAACGGGTGCTCCCGGCGGCGACATCATCGGAGACGTCAAAACTTCGATCAGAGCCTACAGATGACTCCAGCATGTCTCAAAAGGGCTCCATGCCAAATTTCAAGTCAAACCGACAACGTTTGACCCTCCATCAATGCTCGAGCAGTAAAATCAAGCCTCCCGGCGGCGGGAACCACCGAAGCCTTCGCTCATCAAACCAAGTGCATGAGTGGCTTCAACATGCTTCCAAAAGGCTGCACGTCGAATTTCAGGTCATTCCGACAACGTTTGACCAGGTTTCGATGCTCCGAGAGAAAATCAAGCCTACCGGCGGCGGAGCAACCCGGGACCATGACATCCAAAACGGAGCCCATGGAACGTCTCAAAATGACTCCAATAGGCTCCCCGTCAAATTTCAGGTCAATCGGACATCGTTTGGCCACATATCAAAGCTCGGCATTTTCCCCGCAGCAAAATCAAGTGAAGCATCGACGGGACCCCAAACGGCTTCAAAACTCAAACAAAAGCCTATGGTTGGTCTTATTTATTGCTCAGGAGGCTTCACCTCAAATTTCAGGTCATTCCGACATCGTTTGACCAAGTTTCAGCTTCTGGCGGAAAATCAGCAGCTCTACGCGACAAAGTCTTCGGCTTTCCCGGAAAATTGGAAACTTTGCACTCTAAAAATGCAAGGATTCTCATCAAGTTTTCTACAGGGAAATCAAGCCAATAAATGAGAAGAAATGTCAAGAAAAATACAGAAGAAAACGGCGACGAAAAAGACCTCAAAACGACCGCAAAACGGGCTCCGAAGGGGAAAAATCCCCCAGGGTCGCAGACCCCTGCGACCATGGCCCATGGTCGCAGGCCCCTGCGACCATGGCCCATGGTCGCCGGTCCATGGTCGCCGGCGACCATGGAGGTCCGGGTCACCGGATTTTCCGCCGGTGACCCGTTTTTCCATCTTTTTTCGCGTTTCGCGCACTTTGGCCCCTGTGGTTTCCTGAAAATGTGATTTTTAGTGCTTTAAATTGACTCATATCCGACGACATCTCGGATCCGCCGTCAAAAGCATAAAATCATCATTGATCGCTCCAAGATCGCCAACCGGTCGACCAAGAAAGTGCACTTTCTGTCCGACCGATCGTGAAATCGACAAGACAGATGTCACCGGCCCACTCTTAGCTATCAATGTTTGAAGTTACATGTTCATCCGATGTCGATCAGCATGTAGATCCATCGATGATCATCGCCAGAAGAATTCCAGAAGACACGACATGGCCCGCGACTCTTCGACTGCTCGGCGACCAATTAATGTGGTTAATTGACTAGCTTTATTGCAGTCATTAATTCATTTCTTTGGACGGCCCAATCAGAAGCAAGCATTTGGGAGTTACAAGTCAATTGATTCATGGCATTTAAACCATGAAACTCCTCCCATTATGGTAATTAAGGTGATTAAAAGCCCTTAATCTCCATCGGCCAATCAGATTCAAGGAAAAAGGAGTTACAAAATCAAGAAATAAATCTTGTAACTCCTCCCATTAAAGCCATTAAGGCTCATAAACCCTCCTAAATGGCTACCAAAGGCCTATAAATAGGAGAGCATTCCATTGAAATTGGAATCAGAAAAAAGAGGAGAAAATCAGAGGATCAAAAAAAAAGATCAGAAAGAGATCTGAGAGAAAGAAAAAGAGAGAAAAACTCTGCTGAAGTTCTGCACCGGCCACCACTACAAGGTGACAAAAGTCCCTTGGGGGGCACCCCCCCCAAGGTCCTTGCCTTCTCCCGCTGCCTCCAATGGCTTAGACGTGGCTTTTCAGCCCGTCTACTTAGCTTTTTATTGGACATAGGACCTTCTCTTGGTCTTTGTCCTCTAAAAACCTGAGGTTATAGCCAAGCCAAGCGAATCAAGAGCATCTTCTGTTCTCATCTGCATGGATGATGGCGAAGCCCATACATGGCTTGCGACCGTCAATCTGAACGAGTCCCCCACAATCTCCTGAAAAGTTAGATCTTCCTTTTCTTGCTTTTCATTGTAATTTGTATTTTTCTGAAGAGACAAAAATCACAACTCTTGTCTTTCATTATTGATAAGAATTGTAAATCGGCTATAAACGCCAAAATCGGCTATAAATGCCAAACAAAATCGCCTTTCACGGCAAATTAAGAAAATGTCTCTTTTCTTAAATATTTGTGCAATGGAAAACTTGAAAGAAGTTGATTTCCTTTTTACTTGCGAAGGTTGATCTCCGGATTACCACTTGCAATTCCAAGTAAAATAGAAAATCTGGCACACCCACATAAAAGAAATGTTGATGCACGCTTCAGGGCCCGCCAGGGCGCGAAAGGGCCGGACCCGACGGACTCCCACGTTCCGCCGACCCCGGTAGCCGCCCCACGGCGCCTCGGAGCGCGTTCCATCAAGCTGGCACACCCGGTGGGACTCGTTCATTTGAGAACACGGTGCTTGGAAATGAAATATTTGCATATCATACTTTTTGCTCTATGCTTATACTTTTTTTCCGGATTCCTTGGCTACTTTCTAGCTGGTAGCCTATGTTGGATTTTGCATCCTAAAAAAACATGAGATGGGATTTTTTGGAAATTTCTACTTCTTTAAGTTTGTTTCCACTCTTTCTCTTTGCAAAAAAAAAAAAATCAAAAAAAAAATAATCAGTTTTCTTAGTTCGAATTCAAAATTGAGAAACTTTGATCCTATCCTATCGTTCTTTGGTGCTTGCAGAAATGTTGAGCCCGTTCGACTAAGGTTTTGGACCATCGTTTCTCTTCGATGAGTTCATTAGAGATTTCAAAAAAAAAATAAAAAAAAAATCAGTTTTCTTAGTTTGAATTCAAAATTGAGAAACTTTGATCCTATCCTATCGTTCTTTGGTGCTTGCAGAAATGTTGAGCCCGTTCGACTAAGGTTTTGGGCCATCGTTTCTCTTCGATGAGTTCATTAGAGATTTCAAAAAATAAAAATAAAAAATAAAAAAAAATCAGTTTTCTTAGTTTGGATTCAAAATTGAGAAACTTTGATCCTATCCTATCGTTCTTTGGTGCTTGCAGAAATGTTGAGCCCGTTCGACTAAGGTTTTGGACCATCGTTTCTCTTCGATGAGTTCATTAGAGATTTCAAAAAAAAAATAAATAAAAAAAAAAATCAGCTTTCTTAGTTTGGATTCAAAATTGAGAAACCTTGATCCTATCCTATCGTTCTTTGGTGCTTGCAGAAATGTTGAGCCCGTTTGACTAAGGTTTTGGGCCATCGTTTCTCTTCGATGAGTCTATTTGGGATTTTTATAAAAAAAGGGACATAGACCACTAAGGTTAAACCAATTGCGTTCTTTGATCACGATTGATTCAAGAAAAGCCTTGTCCAGAGTGTGGAGACAGCTTGACTGTTCTAGGCAAGGGTCCTCCAAACGGGTTCATTAAGTAATCCTACCCTTACCTGGGGGCAATTCTATCAATTGAGGTTTCATAAGACCGGGTTAGGAGGCCTATGTGTACTCTCTCGTCTTTAAATCTTAAAAAATTAAAAAAAAATAAAAATAAAAAAAAAGATTTTCAAAAAAAAAATCTTAAAAAAAAAAAAAAAAAAATTTCAAAAAAAAAAATAAAATAAAAAAATAATAAATAAATAAATAAAATATTTAAAAAAAATAAAAAATAAAAAAAAATAAAATAAAAATCATTTCAAAAAAAAAATCTCCAAAAACTCGTCACTTTTGGATTCAGATTCGAGAAATTGTGGTCTCTTCCCTTCTGAGTACTGGCGCTCGCGGAAATCGTTGAGCCCGTATTTGAATCGGAATGCCACCTGCTCTCTTTGATGAATCCATTTCTGACATTTCAAAACAAAGAATCCCATCTCATGGATGCGATCTCCAACATTTGTGCATAGCAGTACTGGTACGCCCTTTCAGGGTCTACTGTATCTGTGACCGGCACATTTGTAACTCCTACCTCTAATTCTTCTTATCTCGAGCAAGCCCTGCTTCTCGATAAGTCGAATTTAGGTTTACAATTGCTTCTAGCAGTCACTGGAACGCTCATTCTGGGCTCACCATACTTGCTGTCAGAACAATTGTACCATCTATGGCTTTTTGCCTTCTTCATGTCGCTTGGGTCATATCCCTTAAGCGATTTGAAAAGACAACCATAGGAATTCCCATTTATGATCATTATATTCTTGTGATTACTAATGGATGTGGTCTTGTTTCAGAACTTTTTCGAAACTAACAATGGCAGCCTTAACCATTATCTTCGATGAGAACAAGCACCAGCTCATACTTCAACAGAAGCAAAGCGCGCGCACCCATAAGCGCCCTGTCAGCTGCCGAAGCGTCAACTCCCTCGGCAACTCTCTGAACTCCGGGTCGACCTCGACTCCCCGGACTATCTTCTTTGGGACACTGGGACCATTCCCACTTCCTGAAGAACAAACTGCGCCTGCCAAAAGGTAGAAGATCGCCTCTCAACGTGTCACTCCCGTGACACCAAAGGCGAGCGCCCAAAAGCCTGAAGCCGCGGCACCCCCGCGAAGCCTCGACCCACAAACAACCAGGTCTATCCCAAGACTTGGTCTCCAAGACCTTCCCCAAAACAAAGGAGGTCTCAAACCTCCACCAAGCGAGCATACCTGGCCCCACTCAAGGAGAACCAGTTCTACCCTCTTGCCTACATGAAAGAGGAGAGACCCATCTCCAACCTGACTCCCAAGTCAACCCAGCATGAACCGGCTTGCTCCCACAAGCCCAGAATCAGATCACGCATCACCAGGCCTCTCCAAGCACCTGCTAAGGCCTACACTCCTTCAGTTCGACCCTTCATCTCTACAGGGGCCGAACTCGAAAGGTTTAAAGCTTCGCTGCAACAGGCAAAGGACCGGGTCCGGATCCTGTCCTTGCCTAGCTACAAAGAAGACAGGCTCGGCTGCTGCGCCCGAGGGAGCACATCCTTCATCGTCAGAGCCCAGCCAGAGCTGACCAAAGCTCAAATCGCTCGTCGAGCACGCCGCCGTGCGTCATATCGACAAAAGAGACTAGAGAAGCAAAGGACCCAGCCTCCTACACTTCAAGTCTCAAGCAAATGGGTCGAAAAAGAAAGACCAGACCAAGTTGCTGCCGTCCATATGGTTGGAAAAACCAGAAGACGCCAAAGGTCAGCATCAAAAATCCATGTCCGACGTCCGGTGACCGGTAGCGTCACCAGGACACAAAGACATCCCGAAGAATCTCCTGCCCCTTCCAGCCAAGGACGGGAGAGTAATCCTTCATCAAGATCTTCATCAAAAAGAATGAGCCTCAGCTCGGTCACCAGGACGATTTCTTCGTTCGAATCCCGAGGGATGAACGTCTTGGCTACAAGTTCTGAGCCGCCACCTCAGAATCCACCTCGAGATGATGCGCTCACACGCATCCAGCAGTTGGAACAAGGCCAGCAGAGAATTGAAACTCTGATGGAAAACCTTCTCCTCGTTGTCCAAAATCAGGTGAACAATGAGCCTCCTCCGAATCATGGCAATAACGAGGAAAATGGAGAAGAAAATGAGTCACGTGCCCTTACCAAAAAGGACGTAGACAGTATCCTCGCCAAAGCTAAAGAAGAGGATATACTCAAAGAGCATGGGATCAAGCCACCATATCCTTTATGGATGGACTCGGTCCCGTTCCCCACAAAATTCAAGCATCCTACTCTCCAAACATATACGGGGAAAGGATCAGCCAGACAGCACGTCATCCACTTCAAGATCTTGACGGGAGCTATCGCGGATCAAGATGCACTCAAGATTCGCCTCTTTGCAAGTACCCTAAAAGGTACGGCCTTCGATTGGTACTCCACTCTTCCGGAGAACTCCATTCAGAACTGGGCTATGCTGGAGACACGCTTCCTGACCCACTTCCAAGGTGAGGATCATCCTGTTACTATGGCTCAGCTCTGCAGCCTAAAACAGGGAGAGAATGAGTCAACTTATGACTTCATTCACAAGTGGAAAGCAATGGCGTACAAATGCTCAGATGTACTGCCACAAGCGTCGCTAGTCGACATCTGCCGAAACAACATGAGAGCTAAAATCCGCTCCATGATCATCGGCAATAAATCAAAGAACCTGGGGGAACTTCTCGAAGCTTCCATGGAAGCTGAAATGGTGATTAAAGACCTCAACAGTCAGAAGTCATCAAGAAAAGAGCCAACCGCCATTGCAACCTCTAAACCAAAGAAGAAAGAGGTCCTTAATGTGCAAACCAAGTCAGCTCCTCAGCAACCAAAGAAAGCTGAAAACAGAGCTGCAGGTAAGAGACCTGAACTCTCTGATGCCTTCAAAGAGCGAGTAGAAAAGAAATATCCGTTCGATGAAGACGTCGAAGAAATCTTTGAGGCTCTCCTAGCAAATGGCAAACTCATTTTGCCAGAGCCCAAAAGACCTGGAGACGTTGGCAAAACCAATGATCCTCGGTACTGTCCATACCACCAGATGGTTTCGCATCCTCTCAATCAATGCTTTGTTGTGAGAGAGAAGATAAACGAGATGTGGAAAAACGGAGTCATCACCTTTGACAAAAACTATGGGACTGCCTCCGTCAACATGGTGTCATATGGACAAACACCAAAGTCACCGAAGAAGAAGATCACTACTTCCTTCAAGGTGATAAATAGAATTCAAACGTCCGAAGTGTTGGTTCCTTGCCCGACACCAGACGGACAACCCATATGGGTACATCCCGATCTCCTGGAAGATGAAAATTGGGAGATCGTCAAAACAAAGCCGACCGCTCAGCAGCGAAGGCAAGCCAAGAAACATCTCCTCAGGCTCAAACGGCAAGAGAAGACCCAGCCAAAACAAGAAGTCCATGAAAAGGCAGAGGCCTCCTCTACCACTTCACTCGGGGCAACAGAAACGTCCCCTCCAGAGACTTCAAAGGCGGTAAGAAACTTCACTCTCAGTGATTTCATGCCACCTCAATTCAAAAAAGAAGCCATGCAGGGGGCATCATACTCTTGCAACTCGGTAGTTGGATTCTCCATTGATGGATACGAGTCCAGCGACACCGACGATGGATTCGAGCCCAACTACACCGATGAGTGGGAGGAATCTCTTGAAACAGGAGAATATCTCTCCGATGAAGAATGGGTTCCTGAAACTCACCTTATGCCAGTAATCTGGTATAACCCCTTGCAACCACAAGGATCCTGGTCTGATGATGAAGAAGACCAAGAGGCTGCACAAGAAGATGCTGTTAACCCAGCACCTGTCATTGCTCCAGTGGAAATCAACTATGTTGAGCCACATGGAGAAGACGAAGAAGAGGATCTGGCTCCCATGCCTGATCTTGAAGAATATGCAAGGATCTTGCAGCGTCTCGCTCTAGAACAAGAGCAAGACCGCGTCAACGAGATTCCTCACAATCCAGAGCTGGAAGTCCCTGAAGCCCATCAGGTACCTCCTCCCTCAACTCCTGAAAATGGAGAACATTGCTGGATTGACGATCCTCTTACATCCGAGGATGAGTCTGACTCCGAGCAGGCAACATCTTCTATCAGAGCTTCCTGTAATGTAATATATCAGGATTATGGCTCTTCTGAAGCGTCGTCTGATGAGATTACCTACACTCCGACGACGCCTAGCAATGTATCCTCTGGAGCTACCTCGTCTCACGTGACTTTCACAGAGATGACACCCTCTCAGGTTTCTTCTCCTGAGACTGTGACTTCAGGATACACATTCTTCCCGACTCATCATCATGAAGAAAACCCAACTTGGGGTGATGGATGGGTCAACGAAGAAGAAAAGCTGCTGGATGCTGTTCAGGACTTGCTCCCGGAAAATGCTCCGTGCAACACAATCACTGAGGATGGCAACTCTGCTGCAGATACATCCCCAGTAGATGAAAAACGACAGCCTCTTGATCCTGAAGACAATCTTCCAAACGAAGATCCTTCTCAAGAAGCTCTCGAAGTTGGTAGAGGCACCCGTTCGGGCCGGGACTACCACAAAAATTACAACCAATCTTCCTTTACTTATGTAAATCCTTCGGGAAAAGATGTTGTATGCCCCCCCAGTGGCAACAATGATGAACATGCAGGCCCTAAGGAGGCTTTCAAGTATGATTTGGTTGAGCACTTCAAACACATACCTGCACGTCTTCACATCCTAGACTTATTGCGAATGTCTCCACGCACTCGTGATAATCTCATATCAGAATACAAAAACTGAATGAGGATGTCGACAAACATGCCCCACAAGTCCTCCAAATTGAAATGGACTACCGGGTCAAAAACTCAGAAACCTCCTTAAAAGAAGAAAAAGAGAAAAGCGAGGGATCATGCATCCAATGCCTCTCGGTTCAAAAGGCAGCCAGTGCAACCATCGCCTTCACTAAGGAAGACCTCCTACTTGGCGAAGCAAGGCACAACCGACCCCTGTACTTCACAGGGTACATCAAAGAAATGCCGATACATAGAGTTCAGATCGACCCAGGTTCTGCACTCAACCTTATCTCCACTTCGGCTCTTGAAGAGTTGGGCATCCCACCCGGCAAGCTAAGCCACACATCTGTATCTATCTTTGGATACGATGGGAGTACTCAAAGGCCTATCGGCAAAATCAGGTTCAAATTGTAAATCGGTGATCTTATCTCTGAGGTCACTGTGTATGCAATAAAAACCCCCTCATGCTACAACATCCTTCTCGGACGTCCTTGGATACACGAGAATGGTGTTGTTCCTTCAACTCTACATCAATGCATCAAGTTTGTCGGCGACGACGGCATGGTACATCGAGTCTTTGCGGACAGGAAACCCTTCAAAGGTAAAGAAGTCCACTTCGCAGACTCCCAAATGTATGAAGGAGAAAAAGAAGAAGAGGAAATAGCACCCCCTGCTGAAAATCTCCAGAAAGATAAAGGCAAGGCTCCTCAAAAATCACCGGAAGAAAACAAACCCTCCGGCAAATTAGAAGAGAGTAGTCAATCTCCCTTCGTTATCTCCCTCAAGAATTCAAAACCTTTGGTCATCATGACTAAAGTGAAGAAGGCGAAACAAAAGCCTGGGGGCAAATTTGTTGTTTCTCTCGTGTCTATCATGCAAGACACAGACTCGGACTCAGAGCCAGAAGACGATGCATCGTCAATCCAAGCTGACACTCAGCAAGTTCAGCCTGCTCTCACTCCGATGGAGACACCTGCTGATGTAGAAGATCCTACGTCTGCTACCTTTGTTGTTCCGGCAACATCACCAAAGCAAAGGCCGATCTTCTTCCATAGATCGGACGCTTCTTCATCAAACTCCATGCTGGAACCTTTTCAAAATGAAGGTATGCCTCAGCTATCTCTATATAGTCCTGTGGCACAAGCAATTATGAAGAAAATGGGCTATGACGCTCAAAACCCAGTCGGTTTGGGAGAAAGACGCGGTATTCTCACGCCATTGGAGCCCGCCTTGACCAAAAGCCAGCTGGAAGATTGAAGACTCTACGGTCATGTAGAAAAGTCTTCATATGGGTTAGGGTATGATCCCGATACTCCTCTGAGACAGTTGACACAAAGGCTTAAAAGTCGTTTTACCGACCAAGCCTCAACATCTAAAGTCCACGAAGACATCGATCTCCCTGGAAATCTCTTTAAAGAGTTACCTGACAAAGATCCAGGAAGCTCATCCAATTGGTATGATTTCTCTGATGATAAAGAGGAATCGTCCGATAATACAGACTTGTGGCATCCTGACCCAGAAGAACCCTCGTCTCCAAAAGAAATACCAGACTCAACAGGCGATTGGGACTATCTCATAGCAAGCCTTGAGGAGATCACCAATCAAGAAAATCCATGGAAAGGAACAGAGCCTTGGTCTGGTAATGCAGTTGAAACTCCAGAAGGTTTCGTTGAGTTGGAAGCCTCCGAAAATATTGTGGAGGAACCACCTTCGAACCTTCCGACAGAAGATCCTGTTCAAAAGATAAACTTGGGAACACCTGATAACCCACGTCCTGTATTCATAAGCAAGAATATAAAGGATGATGAGTTACCCGAGTATATCGCTTTTCTTCGTGAGTTCGTTGATTGCTTTGCATGGTCCTATGCTGAAATGCCTGGTTTAGACCCCAAAATAGCAGTCCACAAACTCAATCTTCAAGAAGAAATCAAGCCTGTCAAACAAGACCAAAGAAGATTCCGTCCAGATGTGATGGATAAAATTGAACAAGAAGTTCAAAAACTCAAAAGCGTTGGCTTCATCCGTGAGGAACAACATCCAGAATGGTTGGCCAACATTGTCCCCGTGACAAAGAAAAATGGGCAGATCAGAGTCTGTATTGACTATAGAGACTTGAATGGCGCTTGCCCTAAAGATGAATTCCCGCTCCCCATACCGGAGGTGATGATTGACAATACCTGCGGATTCGAGCGAATGACATTCATGGATGGCTTCTCTGGTTACAATCAGATAAAGATGCATCCCGAGGATGAAAAACACACTTCATTTCGGACTCCATTTGGCGTGTATTGCTACACTGTCATGCCATTTGGTCTGAAAAATGCTGGTGCCACATATCAGAGGGCTATGATGAAAATATTCCAAGATATGCAGCACAAGACGGTCGAATGTTACGTTGATGACCTCGCCGTCAAAAGCAGAAGAAAAGAAGACCATCTCAAAGATCTTCGGGAAGTCTTCCTCCGACTTCGCAAACACAAACTGCGGATGAATCCTCTAAAATGCTTCTTCGGCGTCTCGTCGGGTAGGTTTCTCGGATTCCTTGTTCGGAAAGCTGGAATAGAACTTGACCCCATAAAAGTCAAGGCTATTCTAGAAATGCCCTCTCCAAGAACCTTGAGAGAACTAAAAGGGCTCCAAGGGAGATTGGCCTACATCAGACGGTTCATCTCCAATCTTTCGGGGAAATGCCGTCCATTCTCTCGATTGATGAAAAAAGGTGTAGACTTTGTCTGGGATACCGACTGCGAAGCCGCATTTCAAGATATCAAGTCATACCTGACCAAACCTCCAGTGTTAGCTGCCCCTGCCACTGGAAAACCATTCATCTTGTACACAAGAGCTCTTGATCATTCTGTAGGCGCTCTGCTTGCACAAGAGAATGGTGAGGGAAAAGAAGCTGCTCCATACTACCTCAGCCGCATGCTAGTAGGTGCAGAGCATCGCTACTCTCCAGTCGAAAAAGAATCCCTTGCAGTGATGTTTGCCGTACAAAAGCTACGTCATTACTTGCTTTCCAACACAGTCTACCTCGTCTCAAGGATCAACCTCTTGAAGGTCCTTGTCACAAAGGCAGGTTCTCTTAATGCCCGACTGGCAAAATGGTCCATCCTCTTGTCACAATTTGATATTAGGTATGTGCCACAAAAAGCAATCAAAGGCCAAGCTCTAGCAGATTTCCTCGCAGAGCATCCATTGCCTAAAGATTCACCACTCAGAGATGATCTCCCAGACGAACCTGTCTACAACGTGGAGACTTCCTCACCAAATGCCTCCTGGGACATGTACTTTAACGGTGCAACCAGGACAAATGAAAACAGAAAGCTGATCTCGGGAGTTGGCATCCTCTTTGTTAGCCCCGACAAATGCATGATTCCACACGCTTTCTCGCTACTGGAATCATGCACAAACAATGCAGCTGAATACCAAGCTCTGATCCTAGGATTGGAACTCGCCATCGAATCCGGTATCACTATGCTGGAAGTCTTTGGAGACTCTCAACTGATCGTCAACCAGATGAATCAGAAATATGAAGTCAGGAAGCCCGATCTGCTGCCTTATTACAACAAGGCACAATCGCTTCTGCAAAAGTTTGACATCTGCAACATCACCCACATTCGTAGAGGTGAAAATATCCGTGCAGATGCCCTGGCCGGACTTGCCGCATCAATGGCGATCCAGGAAGGGGAAAACATGCAAATTACAGTGTGCGAGAGAAGGATCCTCCCTCCTCTTAACACACACCAAGCAGTTGCCGAATGCCACCGAGTGGTTGGAAGTCGGATCTCTATCCTTCAACCTTCAATCGTCGACTGGAGGGATCCGTTCATTGATTACACTATGTTCGGAATCCTACCTGAAGATCCAAAAGAACGGGTAAGCATACAAAGGCGAGCCCCAAACTTTCATTTGGATATTCCTTCAAAAATCCTCTACAGGAAATCCTTCAACGGAGTACTTCTACGCTGCTTGTCACAACAAGAGGCCGAAGAAACACTTAAAGAAGTTCATGCTGGTCTTTGTGGAGCCCATCAGGCAGGTCCTAAGCTCTATGATCAGATAAAAAGGTTAGGTTACTATTGGCCTACCATGGTTGCTGATGCAATGCAATTTGCCAAACGCTGCCAGCTATGCCAAGTTCACGGAGATTACATTCACATGCCTCCGGAATGGCTGCATCCTACAGCAATCTCATGACCTTTTGAAGCATGGGGCATGGACATCATAGGTCCTATCTCTCCCCCTTCAAGCAAAGGTCATCGCTTCATCTTCGCGGCAACGGATTATTTCTCCAAGTGGTCAGAAGCATTTGCGTTCAACGAAATGAAGACCCCATCAGTTCTTCAGTTCCTGCGCACCAACATCATTTGTCGTTTCGGCATACCCAAGAGATTTGTCCATGATAACGGACCACAATTCCGGGATCATCGATTCTACAGGTTTTGCGACAAATACAAAATCCAAAGCTGTCCTTCGACTCCATACAATCCGGCAGCAAACGGATTAGCAGAAGCCTTCAACAAGACACTCTGCAAAATCCTCAAGAAAATGGTCTCTAGTCACAAAAGAGACTGGAGCGATAAACTGTCTGAAGCTTTGTGGGCCTATCGAACCACCGTTCGAGGACCAACCCATAGCACACCATTCTCCTTGGTCTATGGATGCGAAGCTGTCGTGCCCCTAGAGGTACAAATTCCTTCTCTGAGGGTATCTCTACAAAATGACATGACTCAAGAAAGCAATGTCAAATTGAGACTCCATGAGCTGGACAATCTCGACGAGAGACGGCTCGAAGCTCGACAAAGCATTGAACTTTACCAAGCACGCATGGCAGGATCTTTTGACAAAAGGGTCCGGCAACGCGCCTACAAAAAGGGTGACTTGGTTCTTGCGGTAAAAAGACCAATGGTCTTCGCACACAAATCCAAAGGCAAATTTGAACCAAAATGGGAGGGACCCTACGTCATCGACAAAGTCTTTTCCAACGGCGCATATGCCCTCCTAAACATGGAAGGCGACAGATGTATGCTGCCTATCAACGGCAAGTTCTTGAAGCGGTACTACCCTTGAAGACTTACCCAACTGGGTAAGAGCAATGCCTGTATGGCCAAAACCTGTTCTCAGGTACTCGCTCGTCAAACCCACTCTCTTTAGAATTTTCATATCAAATGTCAAAATTTCTAGAGATTCAAAAACAATGCTTACTTTCATTGTTTCATTGTTCAAAAACAAAAAAATCCAAGTTTAGGAGCCTCTCCCTGACTTGACCAAAACTTTCGATCCTTGAACCAAAATTCATGGTTTGAAACAAAAATCCGGATTCAGGGATTTCCACCCTAGTCCACCTTACCTTTTACCGCCAAATGGTTCTAGGTCAAAATTTACGACCCTCGTGTCTTTGAACAAAAAAAAAATGGTTTTTCAAAAATCGTGGGGAAACGACATCAAAGTCAGTACCCGCAAAACAAAAAAATTTTGAAAAAAAAGCAAGGATGCGACATTCCATCAATACTTGCATCCAAAATCGCAGGGAAGCGACATTTCGTCGATACTTGCAAAATCCAAAACCGTGGAGAAGCAACAAACCAGTTGATATCCACAACCCAATTTCAAAAATCGTGGAAAAGCAACAAACCAGTTGATATCCACAACCCAAATTTCAAAGGTTCGAGAAAACCTAAAATCGTGGAGAAGCAACAAACCAGTTGATATCCACAACCCAATTTCAAAAATCGTGGAGGTGCAACATACCAGTTGCTATCCACAACCCAAAATTACAAATGGTTCGAGAAAACCTCAAATTTCAAAAATCGCGGAGAAACGACATCAAGTCAGTACCCGCAAAACCAAAAGTCTTGGGAAAAGCAGGGAAGCGACGCGTAGTCGATATTTGCACCCCAATTCGCGAGGAAGCGACATTCCATCGATACTTGCAAAACCTAACCCGCGAGGAAGTGACATTCCATCAATACTCGCAAAACCGAATGAGCAAGGAAGCGACATTCCATCGATACTTGCAAGACCATTCAGCGGGGAGGCGACATTTAGTCGATACCTGCATTTTGAAAACCAAAACTCGGCTATAAATGCCAAAATCCGGCTATAAATGCCAAAACAAAAAATTTCCGACTATAAACGCCAAAACCGGCTTTCACGCCGACAAACCAAAACTTGGCTTTCAAAAAATGGCTATCAATGCCACAAAACCGGCTATAAATGCCACAAATTGGCTATCAATGCCACCAAACTGGCTGTAAATGCCACAAAATTTCGGCTTCCATGCCAACCCAAATTTTGGCTTTTACGCCATAAAATTTCGGCTTCCATGCCATCTCAAAATCGGCTTTCACGCCACAACCAAAATCAGGCTCCCATGCCAAAACAATTATTTGACAAAAGATTTTCACAAAATGACAAAGCTTTTGATCAAATCCCATTTAGCAATTGCTTTCATCACAAAAAGATTTGAGTGAGCGTAGGGAACAAAAAAAAAAAAAAAAGGTACCAAAAGAATACATGTGGTACCAAAGCAAAAAAAAAGAAAGTGTTCACAAGCACTACAAAAAAAAAGAAGAAAAGAAAAGTACCAAAAAAATACATGTGGTACCAAAAAAAAAGAAAGTGTTCACAAGCACTACAAAAAAAAAGTACCAAAAAATACATGTGGTACTAAAAAAAAAAAGAAGAATGGTTCCTGCTATAAAAAATCAGGAGCTTAGCCAAAAATGGTCTCCAGCCAAAGCTTCAGCTCCTCAAGCAAACTTTTGGCATCAGCCGTCAAAGTTTCCAAGGCACGCTTCTTCAGGAACTTGCCATGAGATGCTAGCGAATGCCGTAACCCTTCTTTTACACTGGGAAGCTCTTCCCCAGCAGTTTGCCATCGTTCGTTTTCTAGAGTCCTCCTCTCGAGAACTTGACCGGCATCTGCAACCCTGCGGATCAGAGTACTCTCCCTGTCACGAGCCTCTGTTATAGCAGCCCACTTCGCATCGACTTGTGCCTTCAAATGCTCAAGACGTTTCCTGGCCTCCTCAACTTCCCTATCAAGGACGTTAAGGTCATGCCTCAATCCGATGATGGCTAGCTCTTCCTTGTTCTTCTCCCGAACTAGCTGCTTCTTGCTTTGTGTAGCCTCATTCAGGTCAGACTTAGCCTTATCAGCAGGGTCCAAGAACATCTCCTTGAAGAATTGGTCGTCAGGGAAACCCATGGTCTCAAACCACTTGTCACCCAGTGCAATGATCCTATCAACGATCGCCCTGGCACCTGTGACATCCAGACCAACCTCTTCGGTGTCGGTCAGAATCTCCTGTACATGTGGGATCATGCCAAATCCTGCCTCCAAGTGTCCAGAAAGGAGAGTCTTGACCCAAGAACTCAAAACCCGAGCCAGCACCTTCTTCGCAAATTGAAGAGACGAACTGGATGAAGATTCACCCTTCTCTGCTGATCGGCTGCTCATGTCATGTCCCATTGGAAGAGTAACAAAAGAACTCTTTTCACTTGGAGCCACTGGAGAGGGAATCTCAACACGAGGCATCTCCTCAATCATGTCAGAACTGGTCTCTACCTCCGGATCGACCTCTGGTATCCCTTGCTCTGGTTCTGAAGAAAGCGATGGACTCTCTTCTGTCACTTCAAAACCTGCAAATGAAACACAAAAAGGTATGATATGATCCTGTTCAAAAAAAATCATCAGGGTCATCACTACCAAGTACCTTCTTCGACGACTGGCGGAACACTCTCTTCCTCCATGAACTCATCAGAAGCATCATCGACATTTGCGTCCATTGATGGTTCAAAGTCATCGGAATCCTGTGGCAAGTCAGCTGACAAGAAAAAATGTTAGCAAATCAAGTCGCAGGCAAAAAAAAAAAGAGAAAGCGAAAGAAGTTATACCAATTGGAGATTCCGGAGTCATTCCAGAGTCCCTCGGTTCTTCTTCAGATGCCATAACCGGCTCCATCACCGCCTCATCGGTCGGAACCTCAGGCATCGGCAAGTCTTCATCTTCTGCTAAAAAAAAAAAAAAAAAAAAAGCAGCAGGGTGAGAAAACAAATCAGAACATGGAAAGCCCCATAAAAGAAGTAGAAAAAGAAAAAGGAAGAATCATACCTTCACCAATGGTCTCTTCCCCACGACTCCTCTTCTCTGGAGGCTCGTCGACAGCCTCTAGCACCTCCTCGTTGATGGTAAGAGGGATTTCCATGTCTGGAGAGTCCTCATGTGGCCCCTCGCTGCGATGATGACTCCTCCTCTTCTTACCTCTACGGGTTCGCTTCCTAGAAGAACCCGCCCCACTATCAGAGTCAGGTTTCTCACTTGACTCCTCACTGGATGGTCTGCTCTCGCCAGTAGACTCCACGGAAGCTCGTCTCTGTGCCGCTTGCATCCAAGCGTCGAGCTCAGCTTCCTCCTGTTCTAGCTGCTCCAAAGCCTCATCAGGTACTTCCCGAACAGCTTCAAAACCAATGACGCCCTGGTCACCGAGAAAGCCTATCTTGTGCTTCTCTCCAGAAAGGAAGGCCCAAACTTCCTCTCGCCGGACGCCATCCGACTTCCCAATGCCTTTTCCAGAAGACAGCTTTACATCAAGCTCCTTCTTGGAAAGCCCCCGATATGCCAAAAAGCTCTCCGCGAACCACTTCGTGAAGCCGGCAGTTCGGAAAGTCGACAGCTCAGGATAAGAAATCGTGGCAGTAGTGTCTTCAGCACTATAGAAAGCCCATGCATTTCTGCCATCCTGCAAACCCCCAAAACGCTTCACCATACTCGAAGGCGCTCCAACAACGCCTTGAGAGAAGCCCAACTGAAGTGCAAAGCGAGAAGGTACATACGGCCGGATGTCGACGAAAAGATGTCTACGGTACACCATCGTGCCGACTCGTATGCTGAAAAGCCACTCCTTCTCTGCATTGGTCAAAGAGTAATGCCTTCCCGACCCTGCTCTGGTTGAGTCTCGGGAGGCACCAAAATCAAAAGCCTTCTTCCGCAACTCCGGAGAAAGCTTAACTGAAGACTGCCCCATCTCGACGTCCCTGAACCGTCGGATCCTCATGCGGGCAAACAAAAGTGATTCAGATACGGCTTTTCCCTTAGCCAATCGAATCATCAGAGGATCATCATCCTGTGCAGCACCCAGCTGGTGGAAGCCAGGACAGTGGTATACAAACCACGAATAAAAGATATGGGCTGAAAATACCCTATTCATAGGGAGCCCAAGCCGAACCAAGAAAGCAGCAGCCTGCAGTTCGGTACACAGGTAGGAGTAAAGAGCGGGCACCAAAGCAAGCCGCTCTCCAAACGCCATCTGACAAGCCGGAAAAATACAATGCGGCCTGATGTGCGTCCCATCTCCACCAGCAAACACAGCCTCACCTAGCCAATAAGTGAGGTAAACAGCAAGATCTCTCCGCAGTGCAATGTCAGAATAAAGGGCATCTGTGCTCGCGAAGAAACCCTTCAACTCTTCCTGCATGGCCAAAGTCTTCTTCCTGTCTTCCCGGGTCATGCTATCAGGAGACTCTTTGCTGTCAAAGAAGTTGAAGAATGAAGAGCCATAACTCTTCCAACTGCTGGATCTGACTTTCGAGCCCTCCTTCAAAAAATCATAGAAGGCGACGAGCTGAAAGTATAGGAGCCTGAATTCCTCTGACTGCTCCTCAAGGACGCTGTCAATCGGCATGAACTCCTCGTAGAGTTTGCCAAGGATGGGCAATCCAGTAATAGCACTCAACTCCTTCAGAGAAAAACCAACCTCACCATTCGTGACAACGAAGGTATTGGTCTGAGGGAGGAAAGACTCCAACATAGCCATGAAGGCATCATCGGAAAAAGTCACGGTCTCCCTAAAAGTGCGGACCGCGTCAAAAATCCCGGCTTCCTTCAAAACGGCGCCCCCAATCAGCAAGGTGTGGTCAGTCCATGACTTCCAATCGGAGTCAGCATTGAAACGGCCACGAAGTCGAAAAGGCTTCACCCAAGTACTGCCGTCACCGCTGAAAACGCCATGGCCCACCGGTCTCAAATTGACCGACGGATAATCAGAGCCCTGGTAGCCGCTGGCTGGCATCAACATGTCCATACGGACAGGTGGCTTCTCTGCAAAACCGGAAGGTCCACCAACAAAAACCCCGGTCTTGATCACACTGGTCCTCTTCACCCAGCTCGGAGGATCTTCCCTCTTAGGGCACGTGGGAGAAAGGCTCAGGATCGAGATGGTCCGGTCAAAAGACGACCGGGTAGAAATAGTTCTCTCTTCACCATCAGCTGTGTAAGAGAACTGAAAACATCTCCTTTGGTATGTCAAGTCGTCAGGGACTGCATCTCCAAAGAAGAAGGTAGGCTTGGGCAAAACCCTCAGATCGTCCATAACCCAAGGACGGTTGCTTACCATGATCTTATAGAATTCCTCATTCTTGAGAGCGATCAATCGCTGTCTCATCTCATCGCGATTGAGGGAATCGCACTCTTCCAAGTTCTTCTCAACAAACTGGACCTTCTCCCAGGCCTGCTGAACGGCCACATTGGAAGATCTAGCAGATCGACGAGGTACGCTTGTAGCAGGCTCTTTACCCTTGTTCGCTCTGGAGGAACCACCTGCAAAGGTTGGAAAAAAAAAAGATCGTCATCAAAATGACAGGATTTCGCTAAAAAAAAAAAAAAGGGTCACTTTGTCCCACCAAAAATCTGGCGAAATTTTGGCATGACTCCGGGGCAATTCCAAAGAAAAAGGAAATACCCCGACGGAAATAGAAAGTTTGAAGATGGGCTCAACATTGCTGCGGGCTCCGAAACTCCAAACTTTCGAAACCTCAAAATCTCCGCAAAATCAAGAAGGGCTCAACATCGCTGCGAGCTCCAAATTCCCAAATTTGCAAAGATTTTCAGGTATGCTATCACATCATGCTACTCAATTCAATTTACAAAAAGTACATGCATGAACATCTAGATTTACATAAAAACGCATTATCATGATGAGCAAAAAAAAAAAAAAAAAAAAGAAAGAAAGAAGAAACTTTCTCAAAAAAAAGGGGGAGAAAGAAAAGAACAAAAAAAGAGGAAGAAACTTTCTAGAAAAAAAAAGAGAAGAAAGAAAACAGCAAAAAAAAAAAAAATCAGGGGCTGGCCCATCAGGCCGTGGCCCACAGGCCACGTGGCCGTACGGACCAGATCCGTACGGATCTGTCCGTACGGCCCACAAAAAAAAAAAAAGAAGAAAAAAAAACGTGTGAAAAAAAAAGAAAAAAAAAAAACAAAAGAAGAAATCACGTGGAAAAGAGAAAAAAAAAAAGAAGAAGAATAGAAAGAAAAGAAAGAAAGAAAAAAAAAAAAACAAAGAAGAAAGAAAAAAAAAAAAGAAGAGAAACTTTTTTTTACCATCCTATTCTCTACATAAAGTTTTCTTGAAAGAAAAAGAGAGAAAACTTACTTGAAGCCATTGATGGAGAAGAAGAAGGAAAAAGCTTGAAGATCCTTGAAGAAGAAAAACTCTTGGCCTTGGAGCTCTCTTGAGATTGTTGCAAAAGAAAGCAATAAGGGCAAGAGATCCTACCTTCCTTTGATTTTATAGGAGAGAGCAAATCAAAGAAGGAAACAAAGAAGAAAGGTAAGTGTTACTAATTAGTAACCTTACCAAAAGAGAAGGAATTAGAAAGATTCTTTCCCAAAAAGAAAGATGTCTTTGAGAGATTTCCTCCCAAAATCAATCAAATGAGAGATTCTCTCCAACAAAAAAGGATATTGGAGATTTCTTCCCAAAAAGAAAGATACCTTGTGATATTCTCTCCCAAATTAAGGGAATATGAGAGATTCTCTCCCATAAAGATATTTTTAGATATTCTCTATCCAAATGAGATATCTTTAGATATTCTTTACAAAAATGGCCCCACATGAGATCTAAGCCATCCTAAAAAGCTTAAGGTCCCATGGGCTAGCCCATATGAGCCAGGTTTGACCACCTAGGCACTAAAAAAAAAAAAATGGGCTTTTAGTCAGGAAAAAAAAATCCCTCTTACCCAAGAGCATACAAAAATGGTTCCATGCCTCTTTTGAGTTGATTGAACCATACAAAAAATTCCAAGCCCCATGAGCTTCCAAAAATCAAACCATCCAGCCTCATATACCAAGTTGAGCCAAAATCTTGAAATTGACATTCCACAAAAATCCAAACCACTCCAATGGACCCACACAGTCCCAAAGAGTGACCAAAAACCAAATCCTGGTCCCCTAACTTGCCACATACAGCTTGTTAGGTCACAAGACCAAAACCAAAAACCAAATCATAATCCCCCAACTTGCCACATACAGCTTGTTGGGTCACAAGGTCAAAACCAAAACCCGATCCCCTAACCTGCCATATATAGCTGGTTAAGTCACAAGATCAAAAACAGAAACCCAAATCCACATCCCTGATGTCATCTTCAAAACTTTGCCTCGAGATGGTGTGTGATTCCTTTCACTACCATAAAATTCCCCTGGAAGCTCAAAGGCTACTATACCAAAGGAAAGATTGCTCAAAGACTCTTGGTCAAGACACAAGCTCTCCTTCAAAAATCTCTTCGAGGCACATCGACTACAAAAGTCAAGCAATTCGTCGCTGTACCTCGAGGGGGCATTTGTTGACACAAAAAATGTCACTTTGCCTCTTCAACATCAAGAAAGCTGCATGAAGTCGCAACCTGCCATAAATAGGCAATGCAATTTCTCCAAAAAATCAAATCTTGTCAGAATCAAACAAAAACTGCAAGATCCTTCAAGATAGCCAAGAGAAGAGTACACATGAAGTTTCGGGCCATTTCGACAACATTTGGCCTAACTTCACTTCTCCGACAGCTAAACGGGTGCTCCCGGCGGCGACATCATCGGAGACGTCAAAACTTCGATCAGAGCCTACAGATGACTCCAGCATGTCTCAAAAGGGCTCCATGCCAAATTTCAAGTCAAACCGACAACGTTTGACCCTCCATCAATGCTCGAGCAGCAAAATCAAGCCTCCCGGCGGCGGGAACCACCGAAGCCTTCGCTCATCAAACCAAGTGCATGAGTGGCTTCAACATGCTTCCAAAAGGCTGCACGTCGAATTTCAGGTCATTCCGACAACGTTTGACCAGGTTTCGATGCTCCGAGAGAAAATCAAGCCTACCGGCGGCGGAGCAACCCGGGACCATGACATCCAAAACGGAGCCCATGAAACGTCTCAAAATGACTCCAATAGGCTCCCCGTCAAATTTCAGGTCAATCGGACATCGTTTGGCCACATATCAAAGCTCGGCATTTTCCCCGCAGCAAAATCAAGTGAAGCATCGACGGGACCCCAAACGGCTTCAAAACTCAAACAAAAGCCTATGGTTGGTCTTATTTATTGCTCAGGAGGCTTCACCTCAAATTTCAGGTCATTCCGACATCGTTTGACCAAGTTTCAGCTTCTGGCGGAAAATCAGCAGCTCTACGCGACAAAGTCTTCGGCTTTCCCGGAAAATTGGAAACTTTGCACTCTAAAAATGCAAGGATTCTCATCAAGTTTTCTACAGGGAAATCAAGCCAATAAATGAGAAGAAATGTCAAGAAAAATACAGAAGAAAACGGCGACGAAAAAGACCTCAAAACGACCGCAAAACGGGCTCCGAAGGGGAAAAATCCCCCAGGGTCGCAGACCCCTGCGACCATGGCCCATGGTCGCAGGCCCCTGCGACCATGGCCCATGGTCGCCGGTCCATGGTCGCCGGCGACCATGGAGGTCCGGGTCACCGGATTTTCCGCCGGTGACCCGTTTTTCCATCTTTTTTCGCGTTTCGCGCACTTTGGCCCCTGTGGTTTCCTGAAAATGTGATTTTTAGTGCTTTAAATTGACTCATATCCGACGACATCTCGGATCCGCCGTCAAAAGCATAAAATCATCATTGATCGCTCCAAGATAGCCAACCGGTCGACCAAGAAAGTGCACTTTCTGTCCGACCGATCGTGAAATCGACAAGACAGATGTCACCGGCCCGCTCTTAGCTATCAATGTCTGAAGTTACATGTTCATCCGATGTCGATCAGCATGTAGATCCATCGATGATCATCGCCAGAAGAATTCCAGAAGACACGGCATGGCCCACGACTCTTCGACTGCTCGGCGACCAATTAATGTGGTTAATTGACTAGCTTTATTGCAGTCATTAATTCATTTCTTTGGACGGCCCAATCAGAAGCAAGCATTTGGGAGTTACAAGTCAATTGATTCATGGCATTTAAACCATGAAACTCCTCCCATTATGGTAATTAAGGTGATTAAAAGCCCTTAATCTCCATCGGCCAATCAGATTCAAGGAAAAAGGAGTTACAAAATCAAGAAATAAATCTTGTAACTCCTCCCATTAAAGCCATTAAGGCTCATAAACCCTCCTAAATGGCTACCAAAGGCCTATAAATAGGAGAGCATTCCATTGAAATTGGAATCAGAAAAAAGAGGAGAAAATCAGAGGATCAAAAAAAAAGATCAGAAAGAGATCTGAGAGAAAGAAAAAGAGAGAAAAACTCTGCTGAAGTTCTGCACCGGCCACCACTACAAGGTGACAAAAGTCCCTTGGGGGGCACCCCCCCAAGGTCCTTGCCTTCTCCCGCTGCCTCCAATGGCTTAGACGTGGCTTTTCAGCCCGTCTACTTAGCTTTTTATTGGACATAGGACCTTCTCTTGGTCTTTGTCCTCTAAAAACCTGAGGTTATAGCCAAGCCAAGCGAATCAAGAGCATCTTCTGTTCTCATCTGCATGGATGATGGCGAAGCCCATACATGGCTTGCGACCGTCAATCTGAACGAGTCCCCCACAATCTCCGGAAAAGTTAGATCTTCCTTTTCTTGCTTTTCATTGTAATTTGTATTTTTCTGAAGAGACAAAAATCACAACTCTTGTCTTTCATTATTGATAAGAATTGTAAATCGGCTATAAACGCCAAAATCGGCTATAAATGCCAAACAAAATCGCCTTTCACGGCAAATTAAGAAAATGTCTCTTTTCTTAAATATTTGTGCAATGGAAAACTTGAAAGAAGTTGATTTCCTTTTTACTTGCGAAGGTTGATCTCCGGATTACCACTTGCAATTCCAAGTAAAATAGAAAATCTGGCACACCCACATAAAAGAAATGTTGATGCACGCTTCAGGGCCCGCCAGGGCGCGAAAGGGCCGGACCCGACGGACTCCCACGTTCCGCCGACCCCGGTAGCCGCCCCACGGCGCCTCGGAGCGCGTTCCATCAATTTTTAGTGCTTGAAATTGACTCATATCCTCCGACATCCGTCAAAATCACGGGTCAACCTCCAAAAGCATAAAATCATCATTGATCGCTCCAAGATCGCCAACCGGTCGACCAAGAAAGTGCACTTTCTGTCCGACCGATCGTGAAATCGACAAGACAGATGTCACCGGCCCGCTCTTAGCTATCAATGTCTGAAGTTATATGTTCATCCGATGTCGATCAGCATGTAGATCCATCGATGATCATCGCCAGAAGAATTCCAGAAGACACGGCATGGCCCGCGACTCTTCGACTGCTCGGCGACTAATTAATGTGGTTAATTGACTAGCTTTATTGCAGTCATTAATTCATTTCTTTGGACGGCCCAATCAGAAGCAAGCATTTGGGAGTTACAAGTCAATTGATTCATGGCATTTAAACCATGAAACTCCTCCCATTATGGTAATTAAGGTGATTAAAAGCCCTTAATCTCCATCGGCCAATCAGATTCAAGGAAAAAGGAGTTACAAAATCAAGAAATAAATCTTGTAACTCCTCCCATTAAAGCCATTAAAGCCCATAAACCCTCCTAAATGGCTACCAAAAGCCTATAAATAGGAGAGCATTCCATTGAAATTGAAATCGGAAAAAAGAGGAGAAAATCAGAGGATCAGAAAAAAAGATCAGAAAGAGATCTGAGAGAAAGAAAAAGAGAGAAAAACTTTGCTGAAGTTCTACACCGGCCACCACTACAAGGTGACAAAAGTCCCTTGGGGGGCACCCCCCCCCCCCCCCCCCCCCCCCAAGGTCCTTGCCTTCTCCTGCTGCCTCCAATGGCTTAGACGTGGCTTTTCAGCCCGTCTACTTAGCTTTTTATTGGACATAGGACCTTCTCTTGGTCTTTGTCCTCTAAAAACCTGAGGTTATAGCCAAGCCAAGCGAATCAAGAGCATCTTCTGTTCTCATCTGCATGGATGATGGCGAAGCCCATACATGGCTTGCGACCGTCAATCTGAACGAGTCCCCCACAATCTCCTGAAAAGTTAGATCTTCCTTTTCTTGCTTTTCATTGTAATTTGTATTTTTCTAAAGAGACAAAAATCACAACTCTTGTCTTTCATTATTGATAAGAATTGTAAATCGGCTATAAACGCCAAAATCGGCTATAAATGCCAAACAAAATCGCCTTTCACGGCAAACCAAGAAAATGTCTCTTTTCTTAAATATTTGTGCAATGGAAAACTTGAAAGAAGTTGATTTCCTTTTTACTTGCGAAGGTTGATCTCCGGATTACCACTTGCAATTCCAAGTAAAATAGAAAATCTGGCACACCCACACAAAAGAAATGTTGATGCACGCTTCAGGGCCTGCCAGGGCGCGAAAGGGCCGGACCCGACGGACTCCCACGTTCCGCCGACCCCGGTAGCCGCCCCACGGCGCCTCGGAGCGCGTTCCATCAAGCTGGCACACCCGGTGGGACTCGTTCATTTGAGAACACGGTGCTTGGAAATGAAATATTTGCATATCATACTTTTTGCTCTATCCTTGTACTTCTTTTCCGGATTCCTTGGCTACTTTCTAGCTGGTAGCCTATGTTGGATTTTGCATCCTAAAAAAAAAAAAAAACATGAGATGGGATTTTTTGGAAATTTCTATTTCTTTGAGTTTGTTTCCATTCTTTCTCTTTTCAAAAAAAAAAAATCAGTTTTCTTAGTTTGAATTCAAAATTGAGAAACTTTGATCCTATCCTATCGTTCTTTGGTGCTTGCAGAAATGTTGAGCCCGTTCGACTAAGGTTTTGGACCATCGTTTCTCTTCGATGAGTTCATTAGAGATTTCAAAAAAAATAAAAAATAAAAAAAGAATCAGTTTTCTTAGTTTGGATTCAAAATTGAGAAACCTTGATCCTATCCTATCGTTCTTTGGTGCTTGCAGAAATGTTGAGCCCGTTCGACTAAGGTTTTGGACCATCGTTTCTCTTCGATGAGTTCATTAGACATTTCAAAACAAAATATATATTAAAAAAAAAAAATCAGTTTTCTTAGTTTGAATTCAAAATTGAGAAACTTTGATCCTATCCTATCGTTCTTTGGTGCTTGCAGAAATGTTGAGCCCGTTCGACTAAGGTTTTGGACCATCGTTTCTCTTCGATGAGTTCATTAGAGATTTCAAAAAAAAAATAAAAAAAAATCAGTTTTCTTAGTTTGGATTCAAAATTGAGAAACCTTGATCCTATCCTATCGTTCTTTGGTGCTTGCAGAAATGTTGAGCCCGTTCGACTAAGGTTTTGGACCATCGTTTCTCTTCGATGAGTTCATTAGAGATTTCAAAAAAAAAATATTAAAAAAAAATAAAATAAAAAAAAATTAGTTTTCTTAGTTTGGATTCAAAATTGAGAAACTTTGTTCCTATCCTATCGTTCTTTGGTGCTTGCAGAAATGTTGAGCCCGTTCGACTAAGGTTTTGGGCCATCGTTTCTCTTCGATGAGTCTATTTGGGATTTTTATAAAAAAAAAAGGGGACATAGACCACTAAGGTTAAACCAATTGCGTTCTTTGATCACGATTGATTCAAGAAAAGCCTTGTCCAGAGTGTGGAGACAGCTTGACTGTTCTAGGCAAGGGTCCTCCAAACGGGTTCATTAAGTAATCCTACCCTTACCTGGGGGCAATTCTATCAATTGAGGTTTCATAAGACCGGGTTAGGAGGCCTATGTGTACTCTCTCGTCTTTAAATCTTAAAAAATTAAAAAAAAAATAAAAATAAAAAAAAAAAGATTTTCAAAAATAATCTTAAAAAAAAAAAACAAAAAATTTTCAAAAAAAAATAAAATAAAAAAATAAATAAAAAAAAATATTTTAAAAAAAAATAAAAAATAAAAAATAAAATAAAAATAAAAAAAAAATCATTTCAAAAAAAAAATCTCCAAAAACTCGTCACTTTTTGGATTCAGATTCGAGAAATTGTGGTCTCTTCCCTTCTGAGTACTGGCGCTCGCGGAAATCGTTGAGCCCGTATTTGAATCGGAATGTCACCTGCTCTCTTTGACGAATCCATTTCTGACATTTCAAAACAAAGAATCCCATCTCGTGGATGCGATCTCCAACATTTGTGCATAGCAATACTGGTACGCCCTTTCAGGGTCTACTGTATCTGTGACCGGCACATTTGTAACTCCTACCTTATATTCTTCTTATCTCGAGCAAGCCCTGCTTCTCGATAAGTCGAATTTAGGTTTACAATTGCTTCTAGCAGTCACTGGAACGCTCATTCTGGGCTCACCATACTTGCTGTCAGAACAATTGTACCATCTATGGCTTTTTACCTTCTTCATGTCGCTTGGGTCATATCCCTTGAGCGATTTGAAAAGACAACCATAGAAATTCCCATTTATGATCATTACATTCTTGTGATTACTAATGGATGTGGTCTTGTTTCAGAACTTTTTCGAAACTAACAATGGCAGCCTTAACCATTATCTTCGATGAGAACAAGCACCAACTCATGCTTCAACAGAAGCAAACCGAGCGCACTTACAAGCGCCCCGCCAGCTGCCGAAGCGTCAACTCCCTCGGCAACTCTCTGAACTCAGGGTCGACCTCGACTCCCCGGACCATCGTCTTCGGGACACTGGGACCATTCCCACTTCCCGAAGAACAAACTGCGCCTGCCAAAAAGCAGAAGATCGCCTCTCAACGTGTCACTCCCGTGACACCAAAGGCGAGCGCCCAAAAGCCTGAAGCCCGCGGCACCCCCGCGAAGCCTCGACCCACAAACAACCAGGTCTATCCCAAGACTTGGTCTCCAAGACCGTCCCCAAAACAAAGAAGGTCTCAAATTTCCACCAAGCCAGCATACCTGGCCCCACTCAAAGAAAACCAGTTCTACCCTCTTGCCTACATAAAAGAGGAGAGACCCATCTCCAACCTGACTCCCAAGTCAACCCAGCATGAGCCGGCTTGTTCCTACAGGCCCAAAATCAGATCATGCATCACCAGGCCTCTCCAAGCACCTGCTAAGGCCTACACTCCTTCAGTTCGACCCTTCATCTCTACAGGGGCCGAACTCGAAAGGTTTAAAGCTTCGCTGCAACAGGCAAAGGACCGGGTCCGGATCCTGTCCTTGCCTAGCTACAAAGAAGACAGGCTCGGCTGCTGTGCCCGAGGGAGCACATCCTTCATCGTCAGAGCCCAGCCAGAGCTGACCAAAGCTCAAATCGCTCGTCGAGCACGCCGCCGTGCTTCATATCGACAAAAGAGACTAGAGAAGCAACGGACCCGGCCTCCTACACTTCAAGTCTCCCACAAATGGGTCGAAAAAGAAAGACCCGACCAAGTTGCTGCCGTCCATATGGTTGGAAAAACCAGAAGACGCCAAAGGTCAGCATAAAAAATCCATGTCCGACGTCCGGTGACCCGTAGCATCACCAGGACACAAAGACATCCCGAAGAATCTCCTGCCCCTTCCAGCCAAGGACGGGAGAGTAATCCTTCATCAAGCTCTTCATCAAAAAGAATGAGCCCCAGCTCGGTCACCAGGACGATTTCTTCGTTCGAATCCCGAGGGATGAACGTCTTGGCTACAAGTTCTGAGCCGCCACCTCAGAATCCACCTCGAGATGATGCGCTCACACGCATCCAGCAGTTGGAACAAGGCCAGCAGAGGATTGAAACTCTGATGGAAAACCTTCTCCTCGTTGTCCAAAATCAGGTGAACAATGAGCCTCCTCCGAATCATGGCAATAACGAGGAAAATGGAGAAGAAAATGAGTCACGTGCCCTTACCAAAAAGGACGTAGACAGTATCCTCGCCAAAGCTAAAGAAGAGGATATACTCAAAGAGCATGGGATCAAGCCACCATATCCTTTATGGATGGACTCGGTCCCGTTCCCTATAAAATTCAAGCATCCTACTCTCCAAACATATACGGGGAAAGGATCGGCCAGACAGCACGTCATCCACTTCAAGATCTTGACGGGAGCTATCGCGGATCAAGATGCACTCAAGATCCGCCTCTTTGCAAGTACCCTAAAAGGTACGGCCTTCGATTGGTACTCCACTCTGCCGGAGAACTCCATTCAGAACTGGGCTATGCTGGAGACACGCTTCCTGACCCACTTCCAAGGTGAGGATCATCCTGTTACTATGGCTCAGCTCTGCAGCCTAAAACAGGGAGAGAATGAGTCAACTTATGACTTCATTCACAAGTGGAAAGCAATGGCGTACAAATGCTCAGATGTACTGCCACAAGCGTCGCTAGTCGACATCTGCCGTAACAATATGAGAGCAAAAATACGCTCCATGATCATCGGCAACAAATCAAAGAACCTGGGGGAACTCCTCGAAGCTTCCATGGAAGCTGAAATGGTGATCAAAGACCTCAACAGTCAGAAGTCATCAAGAAAAGAGCCAACCGCCATTGCAACCTCTAAACCAAAGAAGAAAGAGGTCCTTAATGTGCAAACCAAGTCAGCTCCTCAGCAACCAAAGAAAGCTGAAAACAGAGCTGCAGGTAAGAGACCTGAACTCTCTGATGCCTTCAAAGAGCGAGTAGAAAAGAAATATCCGTTCGATGAAGACGTCGAAGAAATCTTTGAGGCTCTCCTAGCAAATGGCAAACTCATTTTGCCAGAGCCCAAAAGACCTGGAGACGTTGGCAAAACCAATGATCCTCGGTACTGTCCATACCACCAGATGGTTTCGCATCCTCTCAATCAATGCTTTGTTGTGAGAGAGAAGATAAACGAGATGTGGAAAAACGGAGTCATCACCTTTGACAAAAACTATGGGACTGCCTCCGTCAACATGGTGTCATATGGACAAACACCAAAGTCACCGAAGAAGAAGATCACTACTTCCTTCAAGGTGATAAATAGAATTCAAACGTCCGAAGTGTTGGTTCCTTGCCCGACACCAGACGGACAACCCATATGGGTACATCCCGATCTCCTGGAAGATGAAAATTGGGAGATCGTCAAAACAAAGCCGACCGCTCAGCAGCGAAGGCAAGCCAAGAAACATCTCCTCAAGCTCAAACGGCAAGAGAAGACCCAGCCAAAACAAGAAGTCCATGAAAAGGCAGAGGCCTCCTCTACCACTTCACTCGGGGCAGCAGAAACGTCCCTTCCAGAGACTTCAAAGGCGGTAGGAAACTTCACTCTCAGTGATTTCATGCCACCTCAATTCAAAAAAGAAGCCATGCAGGGGGCATTATACTCTTGCAACTCGGTAGTTGGATTCTCCATTGATGGATACGAGTCTAGCGACACCGACGATGGATTCGAGCCCAACTACACCGATGAGTGGGAGGAATCTCTTGAAACAGGAGAATATCTCTCCGATGAAGAATGGGTTCCTGAAACTCACCTTATGCCAGTAATCTGGTATAACCCCTTGCAACCACAAGGATCCTGGTCTGATGATGAAGAAGACCAAGAGGCTGCACAAGAAGATGCTGTTAACCCAGCACCTGTCATTGCTCCAGTGGAAATCAACTATGTTAAGCCACACGGAGAAGACGAAGAAGAGGATCTGGCTCCCATGCCTGATCTTGAAGAATATGCAAGGATCTTGCAGCGTCTCGCTCTAGAACAAGAGCAAGATCGTGTTAACGAGCCTCCTCGCAACCCAGAGCCTAAAGTCCCTGAAGATAATCAGGTACATCCACCCTTAACTCCTGAAAATGGAGAACATTGCTGGATAGATGATCCTCTTACATCCGAGGATGAGTCTGACTCCGAGCAGGCAACATCTCCTATCAGAGCTTCCTGTAATGTAATATATCAGGACTATAGCTCTTCTGAAGCGTCGTCTGATGAGATTACCTACACTCCGACGACGCCTAGCAATGTATCCTCTGGAGCTACCTCGTCTCACGTGACTTTCACAGAGATGACACCCTCTCAGGTTTCTTCTCCTGAGACTGTGACTTCAGGATACACATTCTTCCCGACTCATCATCATGAAGAAAACCCAACTTGGGGTGATGGATGGGTCAACGAAGAAGAAAAGCTGCTGGATGCTGTTCAGGACTTGCTCCCGGAAAATGCTCCGTGCAACACAATCACTGAGGATGGCAACTCTGCTGCAGATACATCCCCAGTAGATGAAAAACGACAGCCTCTTGATCCTGAAGACAATCTTCCAAACGAAGATCCTTCTCAAGAAGCTCTCGAAGTTGGTAGAGGCACCCGTTCGGGCCGGGACTACCACAAAAATTACAACCAATCTTCCTTTACTTATGTAAATCCTTCGGGAAAAGATGTTGTAAGCGCCCCCAGTGGCAACAATGATGAACATGCAGGCCCTAAGGAGGCTTTCAAGTATGACTTGGTTGAGCACTTCAAACACATACCTGCACGTCTTCACATCCTGGATTTATTACGAATGTCTCCACGCACTCGTGATAATCTCATCTCAGAATTACAAAAACTGAATGAGGATGTCGACAAACATGCCCCGCAAGTCCTCCAAATTGAAATGGACTACCGGGTCAAAAACTCTGAAACTTCCTTAAAAGAAGAAAAAAAGAAAACTGAGGGATCATGCATCCAATGCCTCTCGGTTCAAAAGGCAGCCAGTGCAACCATCGCCTTCGCTAAGGAAGACCTCCTACTTGGCGAAGCAAGGCACAACCGACCCCTGTACTTCACAGGGTACATCAAAGAAATGCCGATACATAGAGTTCAGATCGACCCAGGTTCTGCACTCAACCTTATCTCCACTTCGGCTCTTGAAGAGTTGGGCATCCCACCCAGCAAGCTAAGCCACACATCTGTATCTATCTTTGGATACGATGGGAGCGCTCAAAGGCCTATCGGCAAAATCAAGTTCAAATTGCAAATCGGTGATCTTATCTCTGAGGTCACTGTGTATGCAATAAAAACCCCCTCATGCTATAACATCCTTCTCGGACGTCCTTGGATACACGAGAACGGTGTTGTCCCTTCAACTCTACATCAATGCATCAAGTTCGTCGGCGACGACGGCATGGTACATCGTGTCTTTGCGGACAGAAAACCCTTCAAAGGTAAAGAAGTCCACTTCGCAGACTCCCAGATGTATGAAGGAGAAAAAGAAGAAGAGGAAACAGCACCCCCTGCTGAAAATCTCCAGAAAGATAAAGGCAAGGCTCCTCAAAAATCACAGGAAGAAAACAAACCCTCCGGCAAATTAGAAGAGAGTAGTCAATCTCCCTTCGTTATCTCCCTCAAGAATTCAAAACCTTTGGTCATCACGACTAAAGTGAAGAAGGCGAAACAAAAGCCTGGGGGCAAATTTGTTGTCTCTCTCGTGTCTATCATGCAAGACACAGACTCGGACTCAGAGCCAGAAGACGATGCATCGTCAAGCCAAGCTGACACTCAGCAAGTTCAGCCTGCTCTCACTCCGATGGAGACACCTGCTGATGTAGAAGATCCTACGTCTGCTACCTTTGTTGTTCCGGCAACATCACCAAAGCAAAGGCCGATCTTCTTCCATAGATCGGACGCTTCTTCATCAAATTCCATGCTGGAACCTTTCCAAAATGAAGGTATGCCTCAGCTATCTCTATATAGTCCTGTGGCACAAGCAATTATGAAGAAAATGGGCTATGACGCTCAAAACCCAGTCGGTTTGGGAGAAAGACGCGGTATTCTCACGCCATTGGAGCCCACCTTGACCAAAAGCCAGCTTGAAGATTGGAGACTCTACGGTCATGTAGAAAAGTCTTCATATGGGTTAGGGTATGATCCCGACACTCCTCTAAGACAGTTGGCACAAAGGCTTAAAAGTCGTTTTACCGACCAAGCCTCAACATCTAAAGTCCACGAAGACATCGATCTCCCTGGAAATCTCTTTAAAGAGTTACCTGACAAAGATCCAGGAAGCTCATCCAATTGGTATGATTTCTCTGATGATAAAGAGGAATCGTCCGATAATACAGACTTGTGGCATCCTGACCCAGAAGAACCCTCGTCTCCAAAAGAAATACCAGACTCAACAGGCGATTGGGACTATCTCATAGCAAGCCTTGAGGAGATCACCAATCAAGAAAATCCATGGAAAGGAACAGAGCCTTGGTCTGTTAATGCAGTTGAAACTCCAGAAGGTTTCGTTGAGTTGGAAGCCTCCGAAAATATTGTAGAGGAACCACCTTCGAACCTTCCGACAGAAGATCCTGTTCAAAAGATAAACTTGGGAACACCTGATAACCCACGTCCTGTATTCATAAGCAAGAATATAAAGGATGATGAGTTACCCGAGTATATCGCTTTTCTTCGTGAGTTCGTTGATTGCTTTGCATGGTCCTATGCTGAAATGCCTGGTTTAGACCCCAAAGTAGCAGTCCACAAACTCAATCTTCAAGAAGACGTCAAGCCTGTCAAACAAGGCCAAAGAAGATTCCGTCCAGATGTGATGGATAAAATTGAACAAGAAGTTCAAAAACTCAAAAGCGTTGGCTTCATCCGTGAGGAACAACATCCAGAATGGTTGGCCAACATTGTCCCCGTGACAAAGAAAAATGGGCAGATCAGGGTCTGTATTGACTATAGAGACTTGAATGGCGCTTGCCCTAAAGATGAATTCCCGCTCCCCTTACCGGAGGTGATGATTGATAATACCTGCGGATTCGAGCGAATGACATTCATGGATGGCTTCTCTGGTTACAATCAGATAAAGATGCATCCCGAGGATGAAAAACACACTTCATTTCGGACTCCATTTGGCGTGTATTGCTACACTGTCATGCCATTTGGTCTGAAAAATGCTGGTGCCACATATCAGAAGGCTATGATGAAAATATTCCAAGATATGCAGCACAAGACGGTCGAATGTTACGTTGATGACCTCGCCGTCAAAAGCAGAAGAAAAGAAGACCATCTCAAAGATCTTCGGGAAGTCTTCCTCCGACTTCGCAAACAAAAACTGCGGATGAATCCTCTAAAATGCTTCTTCGGCGTCTCGTCGGGTAAGTTTCTCGGATTCCTTGTTCGGAAAGCTGGAATAGAACTTGACCCCATAAAAGTCAAGGCTATTCTAGAAATGCCCTCTCCAAGAACCCTAAGGGAACTAAAAGGGCTTCAAGGGAGATTGGCCTACATTAGACGGTTCATCTCCAATCTTTCGGGGAAATGCCGTCCATTCTCTCGATTGATGAAAAAAGGTGTAGACTTTGTCTGGGATACCGACTGCGAAGCCGCATTTCAAGATATCAAGTCATACCTGACCAAACCTCCAGTGTTAGCTGCCCCTGCCACTGGAAAACCATTCATCTTGTACACAAGAGCTCTTGATCATTCTGTAGGCGCTTTGCTTGCACAAGAGAATGGTGAGGGAAAAGAAGCTGCTCTATACTACCTCAGCCGCATGCTAGTAGGTGCAGAGCATCGCTACTCTCCAGTCGAAAAAGAATGCCTTGCAGTGATGTTCGCCGTACAAAAGCTACGTCACTACTTGCTTTCCAACACAGTCTACCTGGTCTCGAGGATCAACCTCTTGAAGGTCCTTGTCACGAAGGCCGGTTCTCTCAATGCCCGACTGGCAAAATGGTCCATCCTCTTGTCACAATTTGATATTAGGTATGTGCCACAAAAAGCAATCAAAGGCCAAGCTCTAGCAGATTTCCTCGCAGAGCATCCATTGCCTAAAGATTCACCACTCAGAGATGATCTCCCAGACGAACCTGTCTACAACGAGGAGACTTCCTCACCAAATACCTCCTGGGACATGTACTTTGACGGTGCAACCAGGACAAATGAAAACAGAAAGCTGATCTCGGGAGTTGGCATCCTCTTTGTTAGCCCCGACAAATGCATGATTCCACACGCTTTCTCGCTACTGGAACCATGCACAAACAATGCAGCTGAATACCAAGCTCTGATCCTAGGATTGGAACTCGCCATCGAATCCGGTATCACTATGCTGGAAGTCTTTGGAGACTCTCAACTGATCGTCAACCAGATGAATCAGAAATATGAAGTCAGGAAGCCCGATCTGCTGCCTTATTACAACAAGGCACAATCGCTTCTGCAAAAGTTTGACATCTGCAACATCACCCACATTCGTAGAGGTGAAAATATCCGTGCAGATGCCCTGGCCGGACTTGCCGCATCAATGGCGATCCAGGAAGGGGAAAACATGCAAATTACAGTGTGCGAGAGAAGGATCCTCCCTCCTCTTAACACACACCAAGCAGTTGCCGAATGCCACCGAGTGGTTGGAAGTCGGATCTCTATCCTTCAACCTTCAATCGTCGACTGGAGGGATCCGTTCATTGATTACACTATGTTCGGAATCCTACCTGAAGATCCAAAAGAACGGGTAAGCATACAAAGGCGAGCCCCAAACTTTCATTTGGATATTCCTTCAAAAATCCTCTACAGGAAATCCTTCAACGGAGTACTTCTACGCTGCTTGTCACAACAAGAGGCCGAAGAAACACTTAAAGAAGTTCATGCTGGTCTTTGTGGAGCCCATCAGGCAGGTCCTAAGCTCTATGATCAGATAAAAAGGTTAGGTTACTATTGGCCTACCATGGTTGCTGATGCAATGCAATTTGCCAAACGCTGCCAGCTATGCCAAGTTCACGGAGATTACATTCACATGCCTCCGGAATGGCTGCATCCTACAGCAATCTCATGGCCTTTTGAAGCATGGGGCATGGACATCATAGGTCCTATCTCTCCCCCTTCAAGCAAAGGTCATCGCTTCATCTTCGCCGCAACGGATTATTTCTTCAAGTGGTCAGAAGCATTTGCGTTCAACGAAATGAAGACCTCATCAGTTCTTCAGTTCCTGCGCACCAACATCATTTGTCGTTTCGGCATACCCAAGAGATTCGTCCATGATAACGGACCACAATTCCGGGATCATCGATTCTACAGGTTTTGCGACAAATACAAAATTCAAAGCTGTCCTTCGACTCCGTACAATCCGGCAGCAAACGGATTAGCAGAAGCCTTCAACAAGACACTCTGCAAAATCCTCAATAAAATGGTCTCTAGTCACAAAAGAGACTGGAGCGATAAACTGTCTGAAGCTTTGTGGGCCTATCGAACCACCGTTCGAGGACCAACCCATAGCACACCATTCTCCTTGGTCTATGGATGCGAAGCTGTCGTGCCCCTAGAGGTACAAATTCCTTCTCTGAGGGTATCTCTACAAAATGACATGACTCAAGAAAGCAATGTCAAATTGCGACTCCATGAGCTGGACAATCTCGACGAGAGACGGCTCGAAGCTCGACAAAGCATTGAACTTTACCAAGCACGCATGGCAGGATCTTTTGACAAAAGGGTCCGGCAACGCGCCTACAAAAAGGGTGACTTGGTTCTTGCGGTAAAAAGACCAATGGTCTTCGCTCACAAATCCAAAGGCAAATTTGAACCAAAATGGGAGGGACCCTACGTCATCGACAAAGTCTTCTCCAACGGCGCATATGCCCTCCTAAACATGGAAGGCGACAGATGTATGCTGCCTATCAACGGCAAGTTCTTGAAGCGGTACTACCCTTGAAGACTTACCCAACTGGGTAAGAGCAATGCCTGTATGGCCAAAACCTGTTCTCAGGTACTCGCTCGTCAAACCCACTCTCTTTAGAATTTTCATATCAAATGTCAAAATTTCTAGAGATTAAAAAACAATGCTTACTTTCATCGTTTCATTGTTCAAAAACAAAAAAAATCCAAGTTTAGGAGCCTCTCCCTGACTTGACCAAAGCTTTCGATCCTTGAACCAAAATTCATGGTTTGAAACAAAAATCCGGATTCAGGGATTTCCACCCTAGTCCACCTTACCTTTTACCGCCAAATGGTTCTAGGTCAAAATTTACGACCCTCGTGTCATTAAACAAAAAAAAATGGTTTTTCAAAAATCGTGGGGAAATGACATCAAAGTCAGTACCCGCAAAACAAAAATTTTGAAAAAAAGCAAGGATGCGACATTCCATCAATACTTGCACCCAAAATCGCAGGGAAGCGACATTTCGTCGATACTTGCAAAATCCAAAAACCGTGGAGAAGCAACAAACCAGTTGATATCCACAACCCAATTTCAAAAATCGTGGAGAAGCAACAAACCAGTTGATATCCACAACCCAAATTTCAAAGGTTCGAGAAAACCTAAAATCGTGGAGAAGCAACAAACCAGTTGATATCCACAACCCAATTTCAAAAATCGTGGAGATGCAACATACCAGTTGCTATCCACAACCAAAATTACAAATGGTTCGAGAAAACCTCAAATTTCAAAAATCGCGGAGAAACGACATCAAGTCAGTACCCGCAAAACCAAAAGTCTTGGGAAAAGCAGGGAAGCGACGCTTAGTCGATATTTGCACCCCAATTCGCGAGGAAGCGACATTCCATCGATACTTGCAAAACCTAACCCGCGAGGAAGTGACATTCCATCAATACTCGCAAAACCGAATGAGCAAGGAAGCGACATTCCATCGATACTTGCAAGACCATTCAGCGGGGAGGCGACATTTAGTCGATACCTGCATTTTGAAAACCAAAACTCGGCTATAAATGCCAAAATCCGGCTATAAATGCCAAAACAAAAAATTTCCGGCTATAAACGCCAAAATCGGCTTTCATGCCAATAAAACAAAACTTGGTTTTCAAAAAACTCGGCTACAAATGCCACACAAAAAAAACCTGACTCTCATGTCAAAACCGGCTATAAATGCCACAAATTGGCTATCAATGCCACCAAACCGGTTATAAATGCCACAAATTGGCTATCAATGCCACCAAACCGGCTATAAATGCCACCAATTGGCTATCAATGCCACCAAACTGGCTGTAAATGCCACAAAAATCCGGCTATAAATGCCACAAACCGGCTATCAATGCCACGAAAAATTGGCTTTCACGCCGACAAACCAAAACTTGGCTTTCAAAAAATGGCTATCAATGCCACAAAACCGGCTATAAATGCCACAAATTGGCTATCAATGCCACCAAACTGGCTGTAAATGCCACAAAATTTCGGCTTCCATGCCAACCCAAATTTTGGCTTTTACGCCATAAAATTTCGGCTTCCATGCCATCTCAAAATCGGCTTTCACGCCACAACCAAAATCAGGCTCCCATGCCAAAACAATTATTTGACAAAAGATTTTCACAAAATGACAAAGCTTTTGATCAAATCCCATTTAGCAATTGCTTTCATCACAAAAAGATTTGAGTAAGCGTAGGGAACAAAAAAAAAAAAAGGGGTACCAAAAAAATACATGTGGTACCAAAGCAAAAAAAAAAAATAGAAAGTGTTCACAAGCACTACAAAAAAAAAAAAGAAAAGTACCAAAAAAAAATACATGTGGTACCAAAAAAAAGAAAGTGTCCACAAGCACTACAAAAAAAGAGTACCAAAAAATACATGTGGTACCAAAAAAAAAGAAGAATGGTTTCTGCTATAAAAAATCAGGAGCTCAGCCAAAAATGGTCTCCAGCCAAAGCTTCAGCTCCTCAAGCAAACTTTTGGCATCAGCCGTCAGAGTTTCCAAGGCACGCTTCTTCAGGAACTTGCCATGAGATGCTGGCGAATGCCGTAACCCTTCTTTTACACCGGGAAGCTCTTCCCCAGCAGTTTGCCATTGCTCGTTCTCTAGAGTCCTCCTCTCAAGAACTTGACCGGCATCTGCAACCCTGCGGATCAGAGTACTCTCCCTGTCACGAGCCTCTGTTATAGCAGCCCACTTCGCATCGACTTGTGCCTTCAAATGCTCAAGACGTTTCCTGGCCTCCTCAACTTCCCTATCAAGGACGTTAAGGTCATGCCTCAATCCGATGATGGCTAGCTCTTCCTTGTTCTTCTCCCGAACTAGCTGCTTCTTGCTTTGTGTAGCCTCATTCAGGTCAGACTTAGCCTTATCAGCAGGGTCCAAGAACATCTCCTTGAAGAATTGGTCGTCAAGGAAACCCATGGTCTCAAACCACTTGTCACCCAGTGCAATGATCCTATCAACGATCGCCCTGGCACCTGTGACATCCAGACCAACCTCTTCGGTATCGGTCAGAATCTCCTGTACATGTGGGATCATGCCAAATCCTGCCTCCAAGTGTCCAGAAAGGAGAGTCTTGACCCAAGAACTCGAAGCCCGAGCCAGCACCTTCTTCGCAAATTGAAGAGACGAACTGGATGAAGATTCACCCTTCTCTGCTGATCGGCTGCTCTTGTCATGTCCCATTGGAAGAGTAACAAAAGAACTCTTTTCACTTGGAGCCACTGGAGAGGGAATCTCAACACGAGGCATCTCCTCAATCATATCAGAACTGGTCTCTACCTCCGGATCGACCTCTGGCATCCCTTGCTCTGGTTCTGAAGAAAGCGATGGACTCTCTTCTGTCACTTCAAAACCTGCAAATGAAACACAAAAAGGTATGATATGATCCTGTTCAAAAAAAAATCATCAGGGTCATCACTACAAAGTACCTTCTTCGACGACTGGCGGAACACTCTCTTCCTCCATGAACTCATCGGAAGCATCATCAACATCTGCGTCCATTGATGGTTCAAAGTCATCGGAATCTTGTGGCGAGTCAGCTGACGAAAAAAAATGTTAGCAAATCAAGTCGCAGGCACAAAAAAAAAGAGAGAAAGCGAAAGAAGTTATACCAATTGGAGATTCCGGAGTCATTCCAGAGTCCCTCGGTTCTTCTTCAGATGCCATAATCGGCTCCATCACCGCCTCATCGGTCGGAACCTCAGGCATCGGCAAGTCTTCATCCTCTGCCAAAAAAAAAAAAAAAAAAAAAAAAAAAAAAAAAAAAGGAGAAAGCGAAAGAAGTTCTCATCTCTGTTGAGAGAGTCGCATTCTTCCAAGTTCTTCTCAACAAACTGGACCTTCTCCCAGGCCTGCTGAACGGCCACATTGGAAGATCTAGCAGATCGACGAGGTACGCTTGTAGCAGGCTCTTTACCCTTGTTCGCTCTGGAGGAACCACCTGCAAAGGTTGGAAAAGAAAAAGATCGTCATCAAAATGACAGGATTTCGCTAAAAAAGAAAGGGGTCACTTTGTCCCACCAAAAATCTGGCGAAATTTTGGCATGACTCCGGGCAATTCCAAAGAAAAAGGAAATACCCCGACGAAAATAGAAAGTTTGAAGATGGGCTCAACATTGCTGCGGGCTTCGAAACTCCAAACTTTCGAAACCTCAAAATCTCCGCAAAATCAAGAAGGGCTCAACATCGCTGCGAGCTCCAAATTCCCAAATTTGCAAAGATTTTCAGGTATGCTATCACATCATGCTACTCAATTCAATTTACAAAAAGTACATGCATGAACATCTAGATTTGCATAAAAACGCATTATCATGATGAGCAAAAAAAAAAAAAAAAAAAAAAAGAAACTTTCTCAAAAAAAGAGGGAGAAAGAAAAAAAAAAAAAAAAAACTTTCTCAAAAAAAAAAAAGAGAAAAAAAAAAAAAAAGGCCACGTGGCCGTACGGACCAGATCCGTACGGATCTGTCCGTACGGCCCACAAAAAAAAAAAAAAAAAAAAAAAAAAAAAGAAAAAAAAACGTGTGAAAAAAAAAAAAACAAAAAAAAAAGAAAGAAGAAATCACGTGGAAAAAAAAAAAAGAGAAGAAGAATAGAAAGAAAGAAAAAAAAAAGAAAAGAAAGAAAAAAAAAAGAGAGAAACTTTCTTTTTTTACCATCCTATTCTCTACATGGAGTTTTCTTGAAAGAAAAAGAGAGAAAACTTACTCGAAGCCATTGATGGAGAAGAAGAAGGAAAAAGCTTGAAGATCCTTGAAGAAGAAGAACTCTTGATCTTGGAGCTCCCTTGAGATTGTTGCAAAAGAAAGCAATAAGAGCAAGAGATCCTACCTTTCCTTTGCTTTTATAGGAGAGAGCAAATCAAAGAAGGAAACAAAGAAGAAAGGTAAGTGTTACTAATTAGTAACCTTACCAAAAGAGAAGGAATTAGAAAGATTCTTTCCCAGAAAGAAAGATGTCTTTGAGAGATTTTCTCCCAAAATCAATCAATGAGAGATTCTCTCCAACAAAATAGGAGATTGGAGATTCTTTCCCAAAAAGAAAGATATCTTGAGATATTTTCTCCCAAATTAAGGGAATATGAAAGATTCTCTCCCATAAAGCTATTTTTAGATATTCTCTATCCAAATGAGATATCTTTAGATATTCTTTACAAAAATGGCCCCACATGAGATCTAAGCCATCCTAAAAAGCTTAAGGTCCCATGGGCTAGCCCATATGAGCCAGGTTTGACCACCTAGGCACTGAAAAAAAAAAAAAAAAATGGGCTTTTAGTCAGAAAAAAAATCCCTCTTACCAAGAGCATACAAAAATGGTTCCATGCCTCTTTTGAGTTGATTGAACCATACAAAAAATCCCAAGCCCCATGAGCTTCCAAAAATCAAACCATCCAGCCTCATATACCAAATTGAGCCAAAATCTTGAAATTGACATTCCACAAAAATCCAAACCACTCCAATGGACCCACACAGTCCCAAAGAGTGACCAAAAACCAAATCCTGGTCCCCTAACTTGCCACATACAGCTTGTTAGGTCACAAGACCAAAACCAAAAACCAAATCATGATCCCCCAACTTGCCACATACAGCTTGTTGGGTCACAAGGTCAAAACCAAAACCCGACCCCCTAACCTGCCACATACAGCTTGTTAGGTCACAAGGTCAAAAACAAAAGCCCAAATCCACATCCCTGATGTCATCTTCAAAACTTTGCCTCGAGATGGTGTGTGATTCCTTTCACTACCATAAAATTCCCCTGGAAGCTCAAAGGCTACTCTACCAAAGGAAGCATTGCTCAAAGACTCTTGGTCGAGACACAAGCTCTCCTTCAAAACTCTCTTCGAGGCACATCGACTACAAAAGTCAAGCAACTCGTCGCTGTACCTCGAGGGGGCATTTGTTGACACCAAAAATGTCACTTTGCCTCTTCAACATCAAGAAAGCTGCATGAAGTCGCAACCTGCCATAAATAGGCAATGCAATTTCTCCAAAAATTCAAATCTTGTCAGAATCAAACAAAAACTGCAAGATCCTTCAAGATAGCCAAGAGAAGAGTACACATGAAGTTTCGGGCCATTTCGACAACATTTGGCCTAACTTCACTGCTCCGACAGCTAAACGGGAGCTCCCGGCGGCGACATCATCGGAGACGTCAAAACTTCGATCAAAGCCTACAGATGACTCCAGCATGTCTCAAAAGGGCTCTATGCCAAATTTCAAGTCAAACCGACAACGTTTGACCCTCCATCAATGCTCGAGCAGCAAAATCAAGCCTCCCGGCGGCGGGAACCACCGAAGCCTTCGCTCATCAAACCAAGTGCATGAGTGGCTCCAACATGCTTCCAAAAGGCTGCACGTCGAATTTCAGGTCATTCCGACAACGTTTGACCAGGTTTCGATGCTCCGAGAGAAAATCAAGCCTACCGGCGGCGGAGCAACCCGGGACCATGACATCCAAAACGGAGCCCATGGAACGTCTCAAAATGACTCCAATAGGCTCCCCGTCAAATTTCAGGTCAATCGGACATCGTTTGGCCACATATCAAAGCTCGGCATTTTCCCCGCAGCAAAATCAAGTGAAGCATCGATGGGACCCCAAACGGCTTCAAAACTCAAACAAAAGCCTATGGTTGGTCTTATTTATTGCTCAGGAGGCTTCACCTCAAATTTCAGGTCATTCCGACATCGTTTGACCAAGTTTCAGCTTCTGGCGGAAAATCAGCAGCTCTACGCGACAAAGTCTTCGGCTTTCCCGGAAAATTGGAAACTTTGCACTCTAAAAATGCAAGGATTCTCATCAGGTTTTCTACAGGGAAATCAAGCCAATAAATGAGAAGAAATGTCAAGAAAAATACAGAAGAAAACGGCGACGAAAAAGACCTCAAAACGACCGCAAAACGGGCTCCGAAGGGGAAAAATCCCCCAGGGTCGCAGACCCCTGCGACCATGGCCCATGGTCGTAGGCCCTTGCGACCATGGCCCATGGTCGCCGGTCCATGGTCGCCGGCGACCATGGCCCATGGTCGCCGGCGACCATGGAGGTCCGGGTCACCGGATTTTCCGCCGGTGACCCGTTTTTCCGTCTTTTTTCGCGTTTCGCGCACTTTGGCCCCTGTGGTTTCCTGAAAATGTGATTTTTAGTGCTTGAAATTGACTCATATCCTCCGACATCCGTCAAAATCACGGGTCAACCTCCAAAAGCATAAAATCATCATTGATCGCTCCAAGATCGCCAACCGGTCGACCAAGAAAGTGCACTTTCTGTCCGACCGATCGTGAAATCGACAAGACAGATGTCACCGGCCCGCTCTTAGCTATCAATGTCTGAAGTTACATGTTCATCCGATGTCGATCAGCATGTAGATCCATCGATGATCATCGCCAGAAGAATTCCAGAAGACACGGCATGGCCCGCGACTCTTCGACTGCTCGGCGACCAATTAATGTGGTTAATTGACTAGCTTTATTGCAGTCATTAATTCATTTCTTTGGACGGCCCAATCAGAAGCAAGCATTTGGGAGTTACAAGTCAATTGATTCATGGCATTTAAACCATGAAACTCCTCCCATTATGGTAATTAAGGTGATTAAAAGCCCTTAATCTCCATCGGCCAATCAGATTCAAGGAAAAAGGAGTTACAAAATCAAGAAATAAATCTTGTAACTCCTCCCATTAAAGCCATTAAAGCCCATAAACCCTCCTAAATGGCTACCAAAAGCCTATAAATAGGAGAGCATTCCATTGAAATTGAAATCGGAAAAAAGAGGAGAAAATCAGAGGATCAGAAAAAAAGATCAGAAAGAGATCTGAGAGAAAGAAAAAGAGAGAAAAACTTTGCTGAAGTTCTACACCGGCCACCACTACAAGGTGACAAAAGTCCCTTGGGGGGCACCCCCCCCCCCAAGGTCCTTGCCTTCTCCTGCTGCCTCCAATGGCTTAGACGTGGCTTTTCAGCCCGTCTACTTAGCTTTTTATTGGACATAGGACCTTCTATTGGTCTTTGTCCTCTAAAAACCTGAGGTTATAGCCAAGCCAAGCGAATCAAGAGCATCTTCTGTTCTCATCTGCATGGATGATGGCGAAGTCCATACATGGCTTGCGACCGTCAATCTGAACGAGTCCCCCACAATCTCCTGAAAAGTTAGATCTTCCTTTTCTTGCTTTTCATTGTAATTTGTATTTTTCTAAAGAGACAAAAATCACAACTCTTGTCTTTCATTATTGATAAGAATTGTAAATCGGCTATAAACGCCAAAATCGGCTATAAATGCCAAACAAAATCGCCTTTCACGGCAAACCAAGAAAATGTCTCTTTTCTTAAATATTTGTGCAATGGAAAACTTGAAAGAAGTTGATTTCCTTTTTACTTGCGAAGGTTGATCTCCGGATTACCACTTGCAATTCCAAGTAAAATAGAAAATCTGGCACACCCACACAAAAGAAATGTTGATGCACGCTTCAGGGCCCGCCAGGGCGCGAAATGGCCGGACCCGACGGACTCCCACGTTCCGCCGACCCCGGTAGCCGCCCCACGGCGCCTCGGAGCGTGTTCCATCAAAGGGTAGTCCAAGCTCAGTGGTATTCACTTATATCATGAATGCACAAAACACGGCGATACACGTTCGAGAACACTACAAAACAAGAGGGAAATCATTTATCAAACGGGCACGACAAGGCTAGCAAAATAGCATAATATAAATGCTTAACAAACTTAAGAAATGATTCCCTTTTGATTCTTGAAACACGATTCTCGAAACACGTCTTAAATATAGGCTTATACTTGAAATTCAAACCAAAACACGATGATGGATGAAGCATCAAAACAAGCGCTTTGATTCATGAAACAAATCTTCAAACAAACTTATACTTGAAATTCAAGGCGAGTACATGAGGATGTACGTAACATCAAAACAGAAGTTCAAACACGAAATCTATCAAGTTTAGGCTAAGACCATTCATTGACCCTTGTGGAGTTGAAATCCAAATATCGGAGTTTTGACAAGGTTTAGTGCCCCAGAAGTTATAGTACATTTTGGAATTCCAAGTGCACCAAGTCAACAAAAAGGTCTAAAACCTAGTCTAGTTTTCATTCTCACAAAAATCCTCCAAAAACAGTATTTTTAATGAATTTCGGTCAGCCCTCTGTTACCTGTTGGTTAACCGCCGTTCATCTGTCCGTGGATCGAAGGCTGACCGACAGGTTCCAGCCCAGAATTGCAGCTCTCTGGAATTCAGACCGACGGTCCTCGGTTGGCTGTCGGTCAACCGACAGCTGACCAACACTTGACCGACAGAACACGGGCAGTGCATTTCAGTTCAGATTTTTTACAACTTCTTTCCCTTCTTCACTCCCATTTCTGAGTAACATGCACTCCCTAAGCCACCATGCTTTCCAAGGGATAAATTACCACATTTTTAAAGCATTCCATCCACAAATAAACCATTTATTCTATAAAAAAAAGGCCATCAAAGCATTTCCATGTACAAAATCATAAACTTACAAGACTAAACATGATTCTAAGAGTTTGAAAAATCATTGATAACAAGACAAGTGAAGAAGCTAAAACCCATGACTTGAAAGAGTATAAACATGACTAGCATTATGAAATTAAACAGAGAAAACATGTCTTAATGAAATATTGAAACCATAAAGCAATAAACACAAGAAATCCTATAGAGTTCACTTGCCTTTGGTAAAAGTGAGGAGAAAATCACTCAAGAGTGGTCTCTACTAGATCTCTAGCTCCAATCCTACAAAAGCCCCAAAAAAACCCAAAGAGAAAACCCTAGCAAAAATCAATCCTTTGCATAACTCCAAGAAAACTCTTTGCATAAAAGAGAAAACTACTCTAAATGGTTTGAAAAACAAGAATCTCAAACAATAAATGCCATTGCTAACCTTTAAAACCTTGAACCAAGAAGAAGAGCTTGAAAGATGGCTTTATCCTAGCTCAAATCCTTTGAAAAATGCATCCTAGGAAAGCTTAAGAGAAGAGGAAGAAGGTGGGGAGATCATTCCTCCATTTGGCACACAAGATGTAAGCATATAGGAGGAGAGAGAGAGAGAAAATGTGTGGCTGGAAAAGGGTTCTAGCCACAGCTGGAATCATTGCAGGCAAGAATGGGGAAGAAGAAGAAGGGTTCAGCCCTTTTATAAAGTGGGCAAGTGGGTCCCATGGGCCCCAATCTTCAAGGGATTAAAACAAGTGTTTGCGGGCCCCGAACGAAGACGACGAAGAAGACAAAATTGTTCGTTGAAATATCTACTTTCCAAAAGTATATTTTCCCCAATTTCTGGAATTTCAAAATTTAAGGACAGATTTAGTGAAAATTGTCATTTTTGCCCATTTTTCTCGAAAAACGTGATTCTTGAGCTTCAAATCCAATTGGATAAAACATGAAAGCTGTTTATAACAATAAAATGAGCAAAAGGAATAAAAATTGGAATTTTTAGAAACCAAGAATAAATTCTCACAAAATACAATTTTACAAGGGTTGGGTCAAAACAAAGTCAATGGTCTTTTAAAACTCTCCAAAGTTATGAAAAATCTATTCAAACTCAAAAACAAAATCAAATCAACTATAATTTTTATTTTAAAAAGTTAAATCATGATTAAAACAATGCTAAACCCGAAAATTGAGGGTCGGGGTCTTACACTCATGGTCCTTCAATACATCTAATGTACCAGCACATTGATCTAGAATCTTTCATTCTGATGATCGAGACAAATCACACTATCTCATAGTGATCAAAGTGTTGCAACCTTATCAGATGAGATGCCCAGTCTCATCACTGGTTGTAAAGATATTTTAAGTATAAGATTTGTGACATATATCTCCCGTATGTGGATCTCATCCATACACATATATCACATCTAATATACTAATGGGACCCGGTTCAACTCATGAACCATTATGTCATATGTATTGGTCATGTGCATAAAGTAATAAAATAACATTCATCTCATGAAAGTAAAGCATGATTTTATTGATAAATAAAGAAATTAATCAATTTATGACATCAACTGATGGATTGAGTCCATACAATCTAACAATCTCCCACTTGGGCTCAATGCCAGTCAGGGTTGCACTCATGCCCATCCCATCTACATGCTGCTCAAAGACTTTGGTAGTCAAAGGCTTAGTCAAGGGATCTATCAGATTGTCCGCATAGGCTATCTTGGTAATAGCAATATCACCTCTCTACACAATCTCTTTGACTAAGTGATACTTCCTCTGTACATGCTTTTGGCTTTTATGGCTTCTGGGCTCCTTTGATTGAGCGACTGCCCTGCTGCTGTCACAGTAAACTGTGAGCGGCTGTCGTGCCAAAGGTATCACCCCAAGTTCCAAAAGGAATCTTTTGAGCCATACTGCTTCCTTAGCTGCTTCACAAGCTGCTACATATTCAGCGTCCGAGGTTGAATCAGCGGTACATTCCTGTTTTATACTCCTCCAGCTGATAGCACCGCCTCCAAGCATAAACACATGACCAGAGGTGGATTTCCTGGAATCCTTATCTGACATGAAGTCAGAATCTGTGTATCCGACTGGAATCAACTCATCACTGCTTTAAATCAACATGTAGTCTCCAGTCCTTCTCAAGTATTTGAAAATACATTTTATAGCAGTCCAATGTTCAGGTCCTGGATTAGACTGATATCTGCTCACCAGGCCCACTGCATGACAGAAATCTGGTCTAGTACATAACATAGCATACATGAGGCTACCAATAGCCGAAGCGTATGGTATCGACCTCATCTGTTCCTTTTCCTCGGGTGTCTTGGGACACTAATCCTTGGAAAGGTGCACTCCATGCCTGAAAGGTGTAATACCCTTCTTGGAGTCTTGCATTGCAAACCGTACCAGTACCTAATCTATGTATGCAGCTTGGGATAAGCCAATCATCCTATTTTTCCTGTCTCGATAGAGTTTAATCCCTAGGATGTAGCTAGCTTCTCCCAAGTCCTTCATATCAAATGTCTTGGCCAACCAAACTTTTACAGTTGACAACATTCCTATGTCTTTCCCGAGGAGAAGGATGTCATCGACATATAAAACCAGAAAAACTACCCTGTCACCTTCACTTTTCATGTACACACATGACTCATCCGGATTTTGAAAAAAACCAAATGACTTGATTGCCTGGTCAAAACGGATGTTCCAGCTTCGGGATGCCTGCTTAAGTCCATAAATGGACTTCTGCAGCTTGCAAACCTTTTGCTCTTGGTTTTTAGCTACAAAACCGTCTGGCTGCATCATAAAGATGTCTTCCTCAAGATGGCCATTGAGAAATGCCGTCTTGACATCCATTTGCCAAATCTCGTAATCGAGATGAGCCGCAATGGATAAAAGTATCCGGATGGACTTGAGCATGGCTACCGGCGAGAAGGTTTCCTCATAATCGATACCCTCTTTCTGAGTATATCCTTTCGCAACAATCCTGGCCTTATTATAGGTCTCCACTCTTCCATCTGGTCCTCTTTTTCTCTTGTAGACCCACTTACACCCAATAGGTTTAATATTGGCAAGCAAATCCATAAGTGTCCAAATCTGATTGGAGTACATTGACTCCATCTCAGCTTTCATAGCATCTTGCCAGCGTCCCGAATCTAAGTCATTGATTGCTTCATCATAGTTACAGGGATCTTGTTCCGGTTCTTCTGGGACAGTCTCGTAAGACTCTCCCAAGAACGAGAACCTGTCAGGGGGTTTGACAATCCTCCCACTACGACGAGGCACTGGTGTAACTACTGGGTCTGGTAAGGGCGGTTCTTCCTCAAGTTCGGTCATACTTGGATTTGGAATTAATTGCTCTTGAATCTCTTTCAAGATCACATTTTCTAAAGACTTCCGGTCCATCATATAATCTTCCTCCAGAAAAACCGCATTGGTGCTTACCAGCACTTTCTGCTCTCTGGGATTATAGAACAACCAACCTTTAGTTCCTTTAGGATATCCTACAAACGTACATACTTCCGACTTCGCTTCCAACTTATCCGTCTTAACCTTCAGCACGTGTGCTGGACAACCCCAAATGTGTAAATGTTGTAGACTAGGCTTTCGCCCGGACCACAACTCCCGGGGAGTCTTAGGTACAGACTTAGATGGTACGAGGTTTAGTATGTACATCGCAGTATCCAAAGCGTATCTCCAAAAGGATATGGGTAATCCTGAGAAACTCAGCATATACCTAATCATATCTAAAAGAGTCCGGTTCCTTCTTTCTGCTACACCATTCTGTTGAGGCATACTAGGAGCAAACAACTGGGATAGAATCCCATTTTCTGATAAGTATCCCATAAAATCAGCAGAGAGATATTCCCCTCCTCGATCTGATCGAAGAGTCTTGATATTTGTACCTAATTGCTTTTCCACTTCTGCTCGAAACTCTTTGAGCTTTTCAAAAGCTTCGGACTTGCGGTGCATAAGGTATATGTATCCATATCTTGAGTAATCATCTGTGAAAGTGATGAAGTACCCATATCCTCCTCTGGCCCTGACATTAATGGGTCCACACACATCAGTATGCACTAATTCCAATAAATCTTTGGCCCTATTGCCCTTAGATGAAAAGGGTCTTTTGGTCATTTTACCTTCCAGACAGGACTCATAGAGAGGCATCGGTTCTACCACAAATGAAGGTAAGATACCATCTTTCACTAGCCTCTCAATCCTGTTTAGGTTTATATGACCTAGCCTCAAGTGCCAAAGCTTTGTTGGATTAGATGAAGGTGACTTTCTCTTTAATGATGGTCTGTTAATTGTTTCAGTATCGTGTATCTCATACATCGTGGGAGTCAACAAATAAAGCCCATTGGTTACCTTGCCAGAACATATAAAAGTACCATTCTTCTTTATGACAACTTCAGTACCAAAAGTAATAGAATAACTTTTATTCACCAAACTAGAAACTGAAATTAAATTCCGCCTTAAAGAAAGTACATATAATGTATCTGACAAAACCAATTTATTATTTGAAAAACATAAAGTAATAACTCCCACTGAAACAGCCTCCGCCTTAGCGTCAGATCCTAGGTTGACAATGATTTCTCCATCACTTAGCCTCCTGGTTTCCCTGAACCCCTGCAACGTATTACATATGTGATTAGTTGCCCCGGAGTCGGCTAGTCGAACTGGTCCCTACGGCTATCCGGCCAGACCTCTACGGGTAGTGATCCATGCGGCTAGCCGACCTAACTAACCCAGAAATATGGGTTTTCAGATTCGACTCCTGTTATTCCCTGATCACTTCTAATGATCTCAGTAGGCTTCTAATGGCTTCTTACCATTCTTCCAACATGATTAAAACCTTTTGTGACATTCCAAAAATGGATCTACTACAAAAGTAAGCAAACCCAATAAACACTGATCCTTACATAGCCCTCGTTCTATCCTCTTCGCATCTAATGCAAAGATTAGAACAAGGTTACTGATCTAACATGATTAGAGATGAGGTATGGCTCTGATACCAATTGTTGGAAGTAGGTGGGCCTCGTGGATAGATTTTCAAAACTTTTGACCCACTTGACTCAAGGATCAAGTATCCATAAGGCCAAAAAACCCAATCCAGGATGCATAACACTCAATCTCATGATTATGTACAGTAAGTAAAACTATCTAAAAGATATAACAGAAGCGAACAAGCATCCATTAAAATCTACCACATACAAGGAAGCAGATTATACCTTTGGAGCTTGGTTGCGCTCTAATGGAGAAGTTGATGACTTTCGTTGATGTAGAACTTTTATACAAACTAAGATCAGAATCTCCACCACTTCTTAGCCTTCCACGCTATGACCCGAATTAGATCTCTCTTCTCAAGAAGATCGGTGGAATCTTCAAGAGAAAACCCAACTCGAAACCCTAAGGAACTAGAAGAGGAAGAGAGAAGAAAGCAGTGCAACTATTGCACAAAAAGCTAGACGTTTTTTACTCCTATATTGATGGACGTCCATGAGGGATAAATCCCCTTTTATAACCTCTCAAGTCTCCTCTTTTCTTAATTGAAATAGAAATCTTACTTCCACAACAATTAGTAAGTATACTATTACCGCTATTAGAAGTCCTACTTCAAATAGAAATAGTAACTTTCTAATTCCTTCCTATTAGAGTTCAAGTAGGATTAGTATCTTTCTAATAACTTTGGCTAGCGTGGGGACCACTAGGGATTCCACAGAAAGCTGGCACCAACTTGGACACGCGACCTCACATCTCATGTGCAATCCGGGCCCATAGTTAATTGCAAATAACACCACTATATAAATGCAATTACACTCCAGTCTTAGGAATAAATTACAATGAAGACCCTAAACTTCCCGATTACCACAAGTAGGCCCCTCTATCAATATCCATGGATCAATTGGAATAAATCTGTCTCTTCCAATCTTAGTTCCATATCTTATTATCCTTGAGCTCCAATTAATCACTATGATCATCAGTGCCATCCAATTAACTCTTAATCGAGATGGGTGCGCACTTACTAATGACAAATCCATTAATTGGCACAAGGGGATAATAGAGATAGATTCTATCTTGATCATTCAATGTTCCCACAGTCCTACTACCACATACCCAAGACACCGAGGTGTTGACCTATAGTTGGCCTCACTCATTGGTGACTCAAAGCAAATGAATAGATAGAAACTTGAGTCCATTAATGTCTCAGGATTGAGAGCCTATTGCTAGGGAATTATGAGAGCATACCTTATTATTGAGACGGAATTTCATAAGGTAATTCTCATGGTCCTTCAGTACATCCAATGTACCAGCACATTGATCCAGAATTTTCCATTCTGATGATCGAGACAAATCACACTATCTCATAGTGATCAAAGTGTTGCAACCTTATCAGATGAGATGCCCAGTCTCATCACTGGTTGTAAAGATATTTTAAGTATAAGATTTGTGACATATATCTCCCGTGTGTGGATCTCATCCATACACATATATCACATCTAATATACTAATGGGACCCGGTTCAACTCATGAACCATTATGTCATATGTATTGGTGATGTGCATAAAGTAATAAAATAACATTCATCTCATGAAAGTAAAGCATGATTTTATTGATAAATAAAGAAATTAATCAATTTATGACATCAACTGATGGATTGAGTCCATACAATCTAACAACGCAATCACTGAAGATGGCAATGCTGCTATAGAGAAGTCTTCAACAAATGACAAAGATGAACCCCTCGATCCCGAGAGTGATCTTCCAAACGAAATCCCTTCTCAAAAAGCACTCGAAGAGAGCAGTCATTCTCCCTTCGTCGTCTCCCTTGAATCTTCTTCAAAACCTTTGGTGATTACTACCAAAACAAAGAAGACAAAATAAAAGGCTGGGGGCAAGTTCGCTGTCTCCTTTGTGTCTATTATGCATGACATAGACTCGGATTCAGAGCCAGAAGACAACACAGCGTCAAGCCAAGCTGATACTCAGCGAGTTCAGCCTGCTCTCACTCCATTGGAGACACCTGCTGATGTAGAAGATCCTACATCTGCTTCTTTCGTCATTCCAGCATCTTCGGCAGAAGAAAAAACAATCTTCTTCCACAATCTTGAAGCATCTTCATCACGTCCAGCACTCGAACCTTTTGAAGGAAGGTATCGTGTACCAGACTTAAATATCTCTCTTGACAACATGGTGGGGGAACCCATTGAAGAAGAAGATGATGACATTGAGTCTTCCTTGATAGAGAGTATCAACCACATCGTAGATCTCAACATCGTTCTTGATGATCCAAACCCCACAGAGTCATTTAAGAAAGGTGACCTTGTGTTTGTGGTTAAAAAGCCATTGATTCTCATTCATCTGAAATAGACGATGAATCAAGATGGAAAGGGCCTTATATCATTGACAAAGCCTTCTCCAATGGTCTATCCTTCTATCGCAGTTTGATATTAGGTATGTACCGTAAAAAGCAATCAAAGGCCAAGCTTTAGCAGATTTAGCAGACTTTCTGTCAAAGCACCCATTGCCTAAAAATTCTGCACTCAGGGATGATCTCCCAGACGAATTTGTCTACAATGTGGAAACTTCCTTAACAAATGCTACCTAGGACATGTACTTTGAAGGCGCAACTGGGACAAATAAAAAAGGAAAGTAGATATCGGGAATTGGCATCCTCTTTGTCAGCCCCGACAAATACATGATTCCACACGCTTTTTCACTACTGGAACCGTGTTCAAACAATGCAACTGAGTACCAAGCCCTGATTATAGGATTGGAACTCGCCCTCGAATCCGGCATCACCATGCTGGAAGCTTTTGGGGACTCTCAACTGATTGTCAACCAGATGAATCAAAAATTTGAAGTCAAGAAGCCTAATTTGTTGCCTTACTACAACAAGGCGCAGCCACTTCGACAGAAGTTCAACATCTGTCACATCACCCACATCCTCAAAGGTGAAAACATCCATGCAGATGCCCTGGCCGGACTCGCCGCATCTATGGCAATCCAAGAAGGGGAAAACATGCAAATCATAATGTGCCAAAGAAAGATTCTCCCTCCTCTTAACACACACCGAGCAGTTGTTGAATGCCACAAAGTGGTTGGAAGTCGGATGCCCATCCTCAAACCTCCGATCGGTGACTGGAGGGATCCGTTCATTGATTACATTATGTTCGGAGTCCTACCTGAAGATCCAAAAGAGTGGATAAGCATCCAAAGATGTACCCCAAACATTCATTTGGATATTCCTTCAAAAATACTTCACAAAAAATCCTTCAATGGAGTACTTCTACGCTACTTGTCACAACAAGAGGCTAAAGAAAATCTCAAAGAAATACATGCTGGTCTCTGTGGAGCTCATCAGGCTGGTCCTAAGCTCTATGATAAGATAAAAATGCTAGGTTATTATTGGCCTACCATGGTAGCTGATGCAATGCGATTTGCTAAACGCTGCCAACAATGCCAAATTCATGGAGACTATGTCCACATGCCTCTAGAATGGCTACATCCTACAGCAATCTCATGGCCTTTCGAAGCCTGGGGTATGGACATCATAGGTCTTATCTCTCCCCCATCAAGCAAAGGTCATCGCTTCACCTTCATCGCTACGGATTATTTCTCCAAGTGGTCAGAAGCATTTGCGATCAGCGAAATGAAGACCTCATCAGTCCTTCAATTCTTGTGCACCAACATTATTTGTCGCCTCTGCATACCTAAAAGATTCATCCATGATAACGGACTGCAATTCCAAGATCACAGATTCTACAGGTTTTACGACAAGTACAAAATCCAAAGTTGTCCTTCGACTCCATATAATCCTGCAGCGAATGGACTAGGAGAAGCCGTCAATAAGACACTCTGCAAATTTCTCAAGAAAATGGTCTCTAGTCATAAAAGAGATTGGGGCGACAAGCTGCCAGAAGCTTTGTGGGCCTATCGAACCACCGTTCGAGGACCAACCCATAGCACACCATTCTCTCTGGTTTATTGATACGAAGTTGTTGTCCCTTTGGAAGTACAAATTCATTCCTTAAGGGTATCTTTGCAAAATGACATGACGCAAGAAAGCAATGTCAAATTGAGACTCCAAGAGCTGGATAACCTCGATGAGAGACGGCTTAAAGCTCTACAAAGCATTGAGTTGTACCAAGCACGCATGGCAGGATCTTTCGACAAAAAGGTCAGTCAACGCGCCTACAAAAAGGGCGACTTGGTCCTTGCGATAAAAAGACCCATATTTTTTACCCACAATTCCAAAGGCAAATTCGAACCAAAATGGGAGGGACCTTTCGTCATCGTTAAAGTCTTCTCAAACGGTGCATACGCTCTTCTAAATATGGAAGGTAACAGATGTATGCTGCCCATCAACGGCAAGTTCTTGAAACGGTACTACCCTTGAAGACTTCCTCCAACGGGTCAGGGCGACGCCTACACGGCTGAAAGCCTATTCCTAGGTACTTAATCGTCAAACCCACCCCTTTTGAAAATTTCATCTTTATGTTGAAATTTCTTAAAAAAAAAACTCTCAAAACAATGCTTACTTTCATCATTTCATTGTTCAAAAAAAAATTAATCAAATCCAAAAATCCAAGTTTAGGAGCCTCTTCCCAGACTTGACCAAAATTTTCGATCCTTGAACCCAAAATTCATGGTTTGAAACAAAAATAAGGACTCAGGAATTTCCACCCTAGTCCGCCCTGACTTTTACAACAAAAAAAAAGAGTTTTAAGTCAAAATTTATGACCCTCGTGTCTTTAAACAAAAATGGTTTTTTGAAACCGCGGGGAAGCGACGTTCAGTTGATACTCGCAAAACCCAAAAATCGAAAGGATCCGAACCCCATTCGATACTTCCAAAACCGAAAAATCGGGAGGATGCGAACCCCATTCGATACTTCCAAAACCAGAAAATTGGAAGGATACTGTGAGAACCCGACCTCTAATTTCCTGATTTAGTGTGGTTTTAATCGTGATTTAGTTTTCTCAGTGGTTTTAATGGTTGTTTGTTTAACTTTCTTAGTTTCACTACCCTTTTCTTTGGTTTTGAAAAGTTTTGGGAACCTTCTTAACTTGTGGGACCCTTTTGGGGTTCTTATTGCGATTTTGTGTGAGCTTGGGATTTATTTTGATTTCCTAAAAATTGTGTTTTCATCCCATTTAACTTATATTGTTAATCCCTACAACTTTCATGTTGGACCCGTCCTCGTTTGAAACTCCTAAACCCAACTTTTCTCAATTTGAGGGCAAAACAGTCTTTTCACCCAAAATCCGGACACGATTTTCAATATCACCAAAACCCGTAAAATATATACTTTTTGGAAACTAGAAATTTTGTTGATCAACTTTGGCTTCTTCGTCGAATCCATTTGAGGTCCCGAAATGCATGTTTTTAGCCCAACTAGTACTTTAAGTGGTGGGACCCATCTCCCCTTTGATATAAAAGGAACCCATCTCTTCTCTTCTCTTCTTCTTTGCCGTAATCACTATTCTAAGAAAGGAATCCCAGCAACCATGGTTCCCTCTATTCCTTTCTTTCTTTCTCCATCTCATAGCACCACCAAACCATTGCCAAACCAAGATTGTCTCTACCATCTTCATCCTCATCTCAAGAGCTACCATTGGACACCATTTTTGAAGAAAACCAAGCTTTTCAAGATTTCCTTTGAGCAACCTCTTGCTTTTTGAAGAACTTCCAAGTAAGGGATCCTTGTAATCTTTTGGATTTGCGTTCTCCTAGCCTTTGAGAAGCTTTGTTTTGATTATTGGAGGTTTTCCTTTTTGTTTTGATTTGGTTTTGATATTTGGGCTTGTATTTGGGGGTTTTGTGTAGATTTGGTGTTTATAGCTTGGAGAAGTGATTAGTAGTTGATTTGCATTAGCTTGGACCTAAGGCAAGTGGATGAAATGATTTATTTTCATTAATCATGTTTTTATGCAAATGATTAGCTTTTATTAATGTTTTTTCATTACTTAAGCTTGGTTCATTCATGCTTTTATTGAGATTTCAAATGCACTAATTAGTGTACTTTCTAGCATATTACTCTCTTGAAAATGTTAAATATTTCAAATGCAAGTTAAATATTCAGCTAATATGATGATTATTGCTTAATATGAATGATTTTTATTGAATTCCCATTTTATCTTATGTTTTCCTTATAATCTATGGATTTATCTTTGAAATGTTTAAACAATGGTTTATCTTTAATCTTCATGAAATTATTGTTTATAATAATCTTGGATTTTGCTCCTTATATAATCATCTTATGATTTGTCATTTATTTCTCCAGACTTTTAGTGATTTGATGAAGGAGATGATTATGTTTATGTTTGATTTTTGAAAAGAAATGAAATGGATTAGTGTATTGATGTTTCTAATGGACTTGCTGTGGTAAGGAAGAGCCTAAAAACTTTGAGAATGATTATAGAAGAGAAGGAATGGGGAAAAGCATCAAAAGAATGCTCAAAGAGTGCATTCCTGCACTTAATTTCGGGCCAGGCAGCAACCAGGTCCGCTCGAGCGGACCTGGGCTCGGCCTGGGCCCGTTTCGACTCTCTTTTATTCTCCATTTTGAAACGCCCATAACTTTTGATTCCCATGTCGGAATTGGACGTTCTATATACCGTTGGAAAGCTCTCGAAGCGAGGAATCCAATGGTATGCTTATCTTAGTGATCAAGGATTGGTAATGAAAGTGAATATTTGTATCAATTGAATAGAAACATGAAAGAAAGTTTTGACATGGGATTTTACCCGAGAATTCTTATGAGTCTTAAAGCATACTTTATAATCTTAAGTGTTGTGGATTTTCATTGGTGCCAAACTCATTATTATAAATCAACCTTTAGATATTAAGTATGCATTAAGACTTCCCTCGGTAGGCCATTGAATCACATACATTATTCCATTCCATGTTAGAAAAGTTACATGCTCTTTTTGTAAATCGATTTGAAATGTACTTGAGTGGTTCGCCACGATTGAAAATGACATCTTGAATGTATAAGTCCTGATTGATTTTATATTATGGATTTCTTATGGTTGAATGTGAATGGGATGAAGAGGTTGGGTTCATATTGTGAAAGGATTTCTTGGAGTTTTGAATGACGTTTTTGGACCTCCAAAGTGGTGTAAGAAGGGGTGCTCAAAGTGCATGAAAGGAGAGTAAAGAAGAAGAGCCGAACTGCACCCAGAAATCACTTTCTGGACAGTTCGTTCAAGCGACTATGACACATCGCTCGAGCGAACCCTCCCAGAGAGCGAACGAACCCCAGGCAGAGAGCAGTTCGCCAGAGCAAACTTTCCAGTCCGCTCGAGCGAACTGCCTGACAGGCCTGGGTCAATACTTGGAGACTTGAAACATTATTTTTAAGGTTGGGGAGGTATTGTTTGGAACCCCAATGCAATGTAAGAACTTGAAAGGCATTGTATGGAGTCCGGATGAAGAGAAACCCCATGATGGAGATTCTTTACGGATCCTTAGACTCGTCAATGTGCATAGGGATCCGAGATGTTCTTAATTCTCATCGAGTACCAAGTATATGTCAAATTAGACATACGGGACCCCATTCACATTGATTTCAATCTAGGACCCTCAACGTTTGACCCGAGAAAGTATAGAAACCCATTATGTCTTATTTAAACTCGAATTTCACTTGTACACTTTAAATCTCATATTTTATGACTAGACTTGTGCCGAAGGTATTGAGATTTATGTTTCTTTTTAGCATGTTGCCAACCCGTTTATGCCCGACCCGATATAAACATGTTTTGTGCCTACGGGTACCCCGTCCCGTCATATGTATTAATTTGACCTGATTTCTTGTATATGACCCATGAGAATAAAACCTTGAGGCAATATGGGGCCAGAGCTTTGTAGTGCGAGCCAATGAGCCAAAAGAGAACATGCATACATGTATTTGTTTGTTCACTTGCATATAACCTATGAGTCAGCACCACTAAGCTTGGATGACCTTGTCGGTCTGATCTACCGACTTGGAGATCCCTTCTTGTCCCGCCAGCTGCAGCTTGGATCCCGCTACCCGGTTTATTAACCGTGGTCTTGTCCCGATACCGCAGATTGCTACTGTGGTCCTGATGCCCGGCTCGCTACCGTGGTCATGTCCCGTATATAGTATATGTTTATGTAAATTTCGTTGTTCCTCCTCACTTCGGTGACTGAGGTCAACGCCCTGATATGCTTGCTCTATCACTTCGGTGATAGAGGATTTAGCTTTGTGTGGTGGCCATCTTGATAGTTCCTGATCCTTGATACCCTTACTGCTTTATATTGATCATGTCTTTTCTTAATAAATGATGCATTATTTATACATGTTTTAAATAAGTTGCTGATTTGTGAAATGTTCATGTTTTATACATGCTTTAAAGGAATATATGTTTTGTCAAATGTTTATGTTTCATACCAGTTTTATATGAATACAGGATTTTGTCAGATATTCATGATTTCCTATACATTTGTACTTATGTACAATTTTGATCAGACGGCATGATTTATTGCATGTTTTAACGTTCAGTATATTGTTTATATCTTTTCACCCACCTGCCAGTCCGTCGTGTCTGACCAACTACTTTGGTACTCAGGTTCAGACTTCTTCACCCGAGATGAGTGCACGTGTTGGTTGTGGAGCCACGAGCTTTCAGGTTGTTTGTCGGCTATGTCATGTAGACATTGAACTTGATATCGGAATTACGTCATATATGGGGTAGTGATCATTAGCTTGTTTTCTTGTATGGCTTCTATTAGCCTTTTGCTTGGGATTTGTAATTAATACACCTTGTTATTTGTAACTTGAACATATATGGGAATGTAATACCCTGTTACTGTCAGCTCTGTACTTTTATTGTGATGGTTTATTCCAGTATGAGATGGATCAATGATAAGATGACTTTGTGCTTGGGTTGAGTGCGGTGCGGAATCCAATGGCCACGGACTCCGAGTCGCAACACCACGAAAGCTTCCGCTAAATATTCAGAGGATGTTGGAATTTGTAATCCTCACACACGCGGATCTTGGGAGAAACATAATTATTACTTCACGGACCCCGGGTTTGGGGTCGTGACAGACTGGTATCAGAGCGGGCAAGTTTCTAGGAAATAAAACACTCTAGGAACCTTAAGACGTGTGGTGAGGAAACCGTTAGATTTTTCGTCTTGTTTTAACTACATGCCATTCTGTTTTGGTTCGGATTTGTTTTCTTTCTAGTGGGGGAGACCCTTCTTGTCTCTTTCCTTTTTGTTCTTGCTAGGGAATTTGGGGGACCAAATTCTTTTCTAGTGGGGGAGGATTTAATGTCTCCGCACCCACATTCAGTGCCTTTTTTCTTTTTTCGCGCCAGAGAGTTAGAGTTTTGTGGTTGTAGCATGTGGATCTCCGAGGACTTTGGCAGAATTTTCAGCTTTTCGGTGTCACAGATGGAGCTAGCGAAGGAATTTGTGAGCAGTTGTTAGTCAGCAAGGAATGTGAACAGCATATTGAGACCTAATTTCAGTTGATTGTGTACCGTCAGATGGTGCGTCAGGCAAGTAAATGTGGATTTTGGATAAATCTGGAATATTTTCCTAAACCAAAAGACTACAGAAACTAGACAAATGGCGAATTTCAGGAAGTTTGAGGTGATTTTTAGTTGATAGAGATTCAAGTGGATACCAAAAGCATGAAATTTCTCGAATTTGATGAACTCTTGGCGGAGAAGTGCTAGAAGATTTTTAATAATTCCAGAATGATGGTGAAGTCGACTCAGCAGGATGCATCAGTGTGTGGTTAAATGATAGGAAGAAGACTTTCAGCTGTTGTGTAGAGAGCTGTGTACAGAATGGATTGTAACATGGTCTTATGATAAAGGAGATCTTACAAACTTTTCGGACTTTTGGAATATCAGTTTGGGCAGAGTACAGATACAACAGGAGAATCATAGCCTACGGACGAGGCCGGTTGGAAGACCTGGAGAAGAATGACACTAGGTGCAGTGTTTTACGATAGAGATAGAGTTACAGTACATCCGAGTGAGTCAGAACCTTCATTCTCTCGGACCGACATTGGCAGTTGTACAGGAACAGTGCAGATGTTTAGAGACAAGTTTTCAATTAGTAGAGCTCCAAGGAGATGTCCAGAATTAGAGATTCCTAGAATTTGATGAGGTGTGTCAGAGAATTATTTTAGGATTTTCAACAAGTGCAGCCATGTGGTGGAGTAGACCCAGCAGGATGTGTCATTGTGTGGTTAGAAGCTTTTGGAGTTGGATTCCAACAACTAATGAAGGAGTTGACTACAGGAAGAATCTCTTCTTGATTGCTCGACAACGAAGATCTTTGCAGATTTTATCGACACGAGGAGCATCGGATTTCAATGTACAGATATACGGAGCAGGAAATCAGTTATTTTGGATTTTATTAGGAAAGGTAGAATTGGCAGAGCAGCTGCAAGAGTGAGTACAGACTACAGAGGTATAAATACTGAACAATAGTGAAGGTTCAAGCATGTCAGTGTCAGCGACCGACTATTGTACTAAGGATCAAGAGCAACGAGCAGAAAGAATTAAAGCTAGCAAGAGCTAACCTTGAAGATTGTGCAGTGGATGTGAGACCCTAGCTCCGATAGTTGCGATGAAGTCGACACAATGGTTCCAAGAATTTTCAGTATCAAGGTGTTTAGAAACAAGAGACTTGGTTGAACTTAGAAGGAGTCAGAGTTGGCGAATTCCTTGAGCAGTCAGATTGACAGGACAATGACGGATTCGAGCCAGTGGAAGAATGTTTGACGACCGTTGACAGTTGACCAAGGAGTTCTACAACGAAGATGACCCAGCGAGTTCAGATGTTTTTGAGAGGACCGTTTTGGAGTTTTGATTTGTGGTTTTGTTTTCAAAGTGCGGATTAATATCCCCACTTGTTTTGGATTTGTTTAGTTCATTTGGAGGACCAAATGTTCTAAGGGGGGGAGGATGTGAGAACCCGACCCCTAATTTCCTGATTTAGTGTCGTTTTAATCGTGATTTAGTTTTCTCAGTGGTTTTAATGGTTGTTTGTTTAACTTTCTTAGTTTAACTACCATTTTCTTTAGTTTTGAAAAGTTTTGGGAACCTTCTTAACTTATGGGACCCTTTGGGGGTTCTTATTGCGATTTTGTGTGAGCTTGGGATTTATTTTGATTTCCTAAAAATTGTGTTTTCATCCCATTTAACTTATATTGTTAATCCCTACAACTTTCATGTTGGACCCGTCCTCGTTTGAAACTCCTAAACCCGACTTTTCTCAATTTCAGGGCAAAACAGTCTTTTCACCCAAAATCTGGACACGATTTTCAATGCCACCAAAACCAGCAAAATATATACTTTTTGGAAACTAGAAACTTTGTCGATCAACTTTCTCTTCTTTGTCGAATCTATTTGAGGTCCCGAAATGCATGTTTTTAGCCCGACTAGTACTTTAAGTGGTGGGATCCATCTCCCATTTGATATAAAAGGAACACATCTCTTCTCTTCTCTTCTTCCTTGCCCTAATCACTATTCTAAGAAAGGAATCCCAACAACCATGGTTCCCTCCATTCCTTTCTTGCTTTCTCCATCTCATAGCACCACCAAACCATTGCCAAACCAAGATTGAACTCTACCATCTTCATCCTCATCTCAAGAGCTACACTTGGACACATTTTTTAAGAAGACCAAGCTTTTCAAGATTTCCTTTGAGCAACCTCTTGCTTTTTGAAGAACTTCCAAGTAAGGGATCCTTGTAATCTTTTGGATTTGCGTTCTCCTAGCCTTTGAGAAGCTTTGTTTTGATTATTGGAGGTTTTCCTTTTTGTTTTGATTTGGTTTTAATATTTGGGCTTGTATTTAGGGGTTTTGTGTAGATTTGGTGTTTATAGCTTGGAGAAGTGATTAGTAGTTGATTTGCATTAGCTTGGACCTAAGGCAAGTGGATGAAATGATTTATTTTCATTAATCATGTTTTTATGCAAATGATTAGCTTTTATTAATGATTTTTCATTACTTAAGCTTGGTTCATTCATGCTTTTATTGAGATTTCAAATGCACTAATTAGTATACTTTCTAGCATATTACTCTCTTGAAAATGTTAAATATTTCAAATGCAAGTTAAATATTCAGCTAATGTGATGATTATTGCTTAATATGAATGATTTTTATTGAATTCCCATTTTATCTTATGTTTTCCTTATAATCTATGGATTTATCTTTGACATGTTTAAACAATGGTTTATCTTTAATCTTCATGAAATTATTGTTTATAATAATCTTGGATTTTGCTCCTTATATAATCATCTAATGATTTGTCATTTACTTCTCTAGACTTTTAGAGATTTGATGAAGGAGATGATTATGTTTATGTTTGATTTTTGAAAAGAAATGGAATGGATTAGTGTATTGATGTTTCTAATGGACTTGTTGTGGTAAGGAGGAGCCTAAAAACTTTGAGAATGATTTGTAGAAGAGAAGGAATGGGGAAAAGAATCAAATGAATGCTTAAAGAGTGCATTCCTGCACTTAATTTCGGGCCAGGCAGCAGCCAGGTCCGCTCGAGCGGACCTGGGCTCGGCCTGGGCCCGTTTCGACTCTCTTTTATTCTCCATTTTGAAACGCCCATAACTTTTGATTCCCATGTCGGAATTGGACGTTCTATATACCGTTGGAAAGCTCTCGAAGCGAGGAATCCAATGGTATACTTATCTTAGTGATCAAGGATTGGTAATGAAAGTGAATATTTGTATCAATTGAATGGAAACATGAAAGAAAGTTTTGACATGGGATTTTACCCGAGAATTCTTATGAGTCTTAAAGCATACTTTATAATCTTAAGTGTTGTGGATTTTCATTGGTGCCAAACTCATTATTATAAATCAACCTTTAGATATTAAGTATGCATTGAGACTCCCCTCGGTAGGCCATTGAATCACATACATTATTCCATTCCATGTTAGAAAAGTCATATGCTCTTTTTGTAAATCGATTTGAAATGTACTTGAGTGGTTCGCCACGATTGAAAATGACATCTTGAATGTATAAGTCTTGATTGATTTTATATTATGGATTTCTTATGGTTGAATGTGAATGGGATGAAGAGGTTGGGTTCATATTGTGAAAGGATTTCTTGGAGTTTTGAATGACGTTTTTGGACCTCCAAAGTGGTGTAAGAAGGGGTGCTCAAAGTGCATGAAAGGAGAGTAAAGAAGAAGAGCCGAACTGCACCCAGAAAACACTTTCTGGACAGTTCGCTCGAGCGACTATGACACATCGCTCGAGTGAACCCTCCCAGAGAGCGAACGAACCCCAGGCAGAGAGCAGTTCGCCCGAGTAAACTTTCCAGTCCGCTCGAGCGAACTGCCTGACAGGCCTGGGTCAATACTTGGAGACTTGAAACATTGTTTTTAAGCTTGGGGAGGTATTGTTTGGAGCCCCAATGCAATGTAAGAACTTGAAAGGCATTGTATGGAGTCCGGATGAAGAGAAACCCCATTATGGAGATTCGTTACGGATCCTTAGACTCGTCAATGTGCATAGGGATCCGAGATGTTCTTAATTCTCATCGAGTACCAAGTATATGTCAAATTAGACATACGAGACCCCATTCACATTGATTTCAATCTAGGACCCTCGACGTTTGACCCGAGAAAGTATAGAAATCCATTATGTCTTATTTAAATTTGAATTTCACTTGTACACTTTAAATCTCATATTTTATTACTAGACTTGTCCCGAAGGTATTGAGATTTATGTTTCTTTTTAGCATGTTGCCAACCCGTTTATGCCCGACCCGATACAAACATGTTTTGTGCCTATGGGTACCCCGTCATGTCATATGTATTTATTTGACCTGATTTCTTGTATATGACCCATGAGAATAAAACCTTGAGGCAATATGGGGCCAGAGCTTTGTAGTGCGAGCCACTGAGCCAAAAGAGAACATGCATACATGTATTTATTTGTTCACTTGCATATAACCTATGAGTCGGCACCACTAAGCTTGGATGACCTTGTCGGTCTGATCTACCGACTTGGAGATCCCTTCTTGTCCCGCCAGCTGCAGCTTGGATCCCGCTACCCGGTTTATTAACCGTGGTCTTGTCCCGATACCGCAGATTGCTACTGTGGTCCTGATGCCTGGCTCGCTACCGTGGTCATGTCCCGTATATAGTATATGTTTATGTAAATTTCGTTGTTCCTCCTCACTTCGGTGACTGAGGTCAACGCCCTGATATGCTTGCTCTATCACTTCGGTGATAGAGGATTTAGCTTTGTGTGGTGGCCATCTTGATAGATCCTGATCCTTAATACCCTTACTGCTTTATATTGATCATGTCTTTTCTTAGTAAATGATGCATTATTTATACATGTTTTAAATAAGTTCCCGATTTGTGAAATGTTCATGTTTTATACATGCTTTAAAGGAATATATGTTTTGTCAAATGTTATGTTTCATACCCGTTTTATATGAATACAGGATTTTGTCAGATATTCATGATTTCCTATACATTTGTAATTATGTACAATTTTGATCAGACGGCATGATTTATTGCATGTTTTATCGTTCAGTATATTTTTTATATCTTTTCACCCACCTGCCAGACCGTCGTGTCTGACCCACTACTTTTGTACTCAGGTTCAAACTTCTTCTCCCGAGATGAGTGCACGTGTTGGCTGTGGAGCCACGAGCTTTCAGGTTGTTTGTTGGCTATGTCATGTAGACATTGAGCTTGACATAGGAATTATGTCATATATGGGGTAGTGATCATTAGCTTGTTTTCTTGTATGGCTGTTATTAGCCTTTTGCTTGGGATTTGTAATTAATATACCTTGTTATTTGTAACTTGGACATATATGGGAATGTAATACCCTGTTATTGTCAGCTCTGTATTTTTATTGTGATGGTTTATTCCAGTCTGAGATGGATCATTGATAAGATGACTTTGTGCTTGGGTTGAGTGCGGTGCGGAATCCAATGGCCACGGACTCCGAGTCGCAACACCACGAAAGCTTCCGCTAAATATTCAGAGGATGTTGGAATTTGTTGTCACGACCCCAAACCCGGGGTCCGTGAATTGAGAGTTATGTTTCTCCCAAGATCCGCGTGTGTGAGGATTAAAAATTCCTTCCAACACACTCAGCATATTTAGCGGAAGCTTTCGTGGTGTTGCGATTCGGAGTCCGTGGCCATTGGATTCCGCACCGCACTCAACCCAAGCATAAGTCATCTTATCAATGATCCATCTCAGACTGGAATAGATTATCACAATAGAAGTACAGAGCTGACAGTAACAGGGTATTACATTCCCATATATGTTCAAGTTACAAATAACAATGTGTATTAATTACAATCCCAAACAAGAGGCTAATAGAAGAAGCCATACAAGAAAACAAGCTAATGATCACAACCCCATATGTGACGTAAATCCGATGTCAAGCTCAATGTCTACATGACATAACCGACAAACAACATGAAAGCTCATGGCTCTACCGCCAACGCGTGCACTCATCTCGGGTGAAGAAGTCGGGACCTGAGTACCAAAGTAGTGGGTCAGACACGACGGTCTGGCAGGCGGTGAAAAGATATAACAATATACTGGACGATAAAACATGTAATAAATCATGCTGTCTGGTCAGAATTGTACATAATTACAAATGTATAGGGAATCATGAATCCCTTGACAAAATTCTGTACTCATATAAAACGGGTATGAAACATAAATATTTGACAAAACATGTATTCCTTTGAAGCATGTATAAAATGATAAACATTTCACAAATCGGGGACTCATTTAAAACATGTATAAACAATAAACATTTATAAATAATGCATCCTTTATTAGGGAAAGACATGATCAATATAAAACAGTACGGGTATCAAGGATCAGGAACTATCAAGATGGCAACCACACAAAGCTAAATCCTCTATCACCGAAGCGATAGAGCAAGCATATCAAGGCGTTGACCTCAGTCACCGAAGTGAGGAGGTGCAACCAAGTTACATATACATATACAATAATACGGGACGGGACCGCGGTAGCAAACCGGGTATCGGGAATCACGGTAGCGAACCGTATATCGGGAACCACGGGAGCGAGCCGGGTATCGGGACAGGACCACGGTTAATAAACCGGGTATTGGGATCCAAGCTGCAGCTGGCGGGACGGGACGAGATCTTCAAGTCGGTAGATCAGACCGACAAGGTCATCTAAGCTTAGTGGTGCCGACTCATAGGTCATATGCGAGTAAACAAAACAAATACATGTATGCATGTTCTCTTTTTGGCTCATGGGCTCGCACTACAAAGCTCTGGCCCCGTATTGCCTCAAGGTTTTATTCTCATGGGTCATATAGAAGAAATCCGGTCAAGTAAACATATATGACGGGACGAGGTACCCATAGGCACAAAACATGTCTGTATCGGGTCGGGCCTGTACGAGCTAGCAACAATGCTAAAAACATGGATTTCAATACTCTAGGGTAAGTCTAGTCACAAAACACGAGATTTAAAACGTACAAGTGAAATTCGGGTTAAATACGACATAATGGATTTCTATACTTTTCCGTGTCAATCGTTGAGGGTCCTAGATTCATATCGATGTGAATAGGGTCCCGTACGTCTAATTTGACATATACTTAGTGCTCCATGAGAATTAAGGACATCTCGGATCCCTATGCACATTGACAAGTCTAAGGATCCTCAACGAATCTTCATAATGGGTTCCTTTTCATCCGGATTCCATAAAATGCCTTCCAAGTTCTTACATCGCATTGGGGCTCCAAACAATACCTCCCCAAGCTTAAAAACAATGTTTCAAGGCCCCAAGTATTGATAGGTCATATGCAAGAAATCGGGCATGTGTAAAACACTTGATGAAATCGTGTAAACAGGCGAAACGGGGTGCTCAAGGCACAAATATCATTTCGATATCGGGTCATGCAAATCAGGGCTAGCACAAATGCTACAAATACAATTCAGTGCTTTCAGGATAACTCAAGGTGGATAGGGATCCCGTATGTCTATTTTTCAGTAAGTACTTGGTACTCCTTGAGTTTAGAGACATTGCGGGCTCCTTACACACCTGAGTAACCTCAACAATTCAACAAATCTCGGTGATGTGGTTTCTCACTCGGACAGGCTTCAATCAAACATTTCATCTTCGTTTCGAACATATTCCAGGTGGAAAGTGCCCATTACTTTCAGAAAGGTTCACAAGCAAATGGGATGGGAACTCCCTTCATCTCTCTTTATTCCCATAATTCCGGAAATTTTGGTTACCTGGCGGTCACCTGGTGGTTAGCCGTCGATGGATTAGGCGGTTAGCCGCTGGCTGACCGCGGGGCTGACCGCGATTGACCTGACCAAATGTGGCATTCTGGAGATGTAACCGCTTCAGTTCGGTTGGCTGGTGGTTAGCCGCCGATGGACTCGACGGTTAGCCGCTAGCTGACCGCGAGGCTGACCGTAAGGTTACAGCTCTCTGGAAAAGTAACCGGAACCGGTTCGGTTAGCCGCCAGTCACCAGACGGCTAGCCGCTAGGTGACCGTCGGCTGACCACCAGTTGCGGGAACTCTACAATGCAGTTCTGATTCAAGTCCTCTTTCTCCAATCCATCCATTTCCCTCTCCAATCACTTATCTGCAATAAAATGAGCTGAAAGCTCCCCCTATTCCACCTTCAACTCTTCTCCAACATCAAAACTTCTACATATCATTATCCAATCACTTCTTCCGTTTTCACCCTCAACCATAAGAGAAGAGAAACTCCACAATCACCAAGATTCATTTAAGCCAAAAACAAGAGATAGACAAAGACTAAAATCCACCATGTTTCCAAAACATTAAATGTACTTCCAAATCAATGTGAATCATAAAGAAAACATGAATAGTGATAATGTGAAACATCATGTATGAAATAGAAAAACCGCATTTCTCATAAAACATGTAAATATCAAATCATCCACTTGCCTTAGGTCCAAGCTAAGCAAATCCAAGCTTAAAACACTACCAAGATTAACCTACAATCAAAGCAAAGAAAACCCCAAAAACAAACCCATCTTAGAACCCTAAAATGGTAAATCAAGAAACACAAAGAATGGGGCAAACAAAGTTAGGGAAATGAGATCTAAGGGGATGCCATTGCACAAATGAGGAAAATGGAAAGGAGTCCTTACCTCTAGGCCATTAAGCAATCAAGAAGAAGCTTGGAAAAGGGGCTGCCCACCTTGGTTTCCCACGGAAATGGTGTCAAAAGAGAGAGGAGATGAAGGGGAAGAAGTTCCCGGAGTTCCCTCGTCGGATTGGTGGCTTGGAGGCTTCATTTGAGCAAGAGAAATGGAAGAAAAAGAAGAAGGAAGGTTGCTGGTACTGTAGCAGGGAGGTTGCAGACGATGGAAATGGGAATGAGGGAGAAAGAGAGGAAGATGTCCTTTTATAATGGGTGGGTGTGGGGTCCACACTAAGTAGAAATTGTAACAAAGATTAGAGGGCTTTCTAGACCTCGGATCAAGAAACTTAAAACATGAAAAGTGTCCGGAATAAAATTATCTTTCCAACAAGGTTAATATTGACATACTTCCGGGCTCCACATAAAAAGTCAACTGTTTGGTCAAAGGGGTTAAAGAATGGAAAATTTGGGATTTCAAGAAAAACTGATTTTAGGAGTTTCGAATGGGCACGGAGTTAACACGAAAGTTGTAGGGAATGGCGAGATTAGTCAAACGAAACTAAAATGAGAATTTTTAGGAATCACTAAGAATCTCCCCACGCTGACCACGCAAAACAAATGGGACCCTATGGTTACTGTCTAGGTTCACTGGCTCTCAAAACTTCCCAAAGCTAATGAAAAGTCATTCTAACTCAAAAACTCAACCAAACAACCACTAAACCCATCGAGAAAACCAAATCACGATTAAAACCACACTAAACCAAGAAATTAGGGGTCGGGTTCTCACATTTGTAATCCTCACACACGCGGATCCTGGGAGAAACATAATTATTACTTCACGGACCCCGGGTTTGGGGTCGTGACAGACTGGTATCAGAGCGGGCAAGTTTCTAGGAAATAAAACACTCTAGGAACCTTAAGACGTGTGGTGAGGAAACCGTTAGATTTGTCGTCTTGTTTTAACTAGATCCCATTCTATTTTGGTTCGGATTTGTTTTCTTTCTAGTGGGGGAGTCCCTTCTTGTCTCTTCCCTTTTTGTTCTTGCTAGGGAATTTTGGGGACCAAATTCTTTTCTAGTGGGGGAGGATTTAATGTCTCCGCACCCACATTCAGTGCCTTTTTTTTGTTTTTGCGCCAGAGAGTTAGAGTTTTGTGGTTGTAGCATGTGTATCTCGGAGGACTTTGGCAGAATTTTCAGCTTTTCGATGTCACAGATTGAGCTAGCGAAGGTATTTGTGAGCAGTTGTTAGTCAGCAAGGAATGTGAACAGCATATTGAGACCCAATTTCAGTTGATTGTGTACCGTCAGATGGTGCAGGCAATTAAATGTGGATTTTGGATAAATCTGGAATATTTTCCTAAACCAAAAGACTACAGAAACTAGACCAATTTTGAATTTCAGGAAGTTTGAGGTGATTTTTAGTTGATAGAGATTCAAGTGGATACCAAAAGCATGAAACCCTTTGACAAAGGCCTGGCTTTTGCCACAAAAACTGGCTATCATGCCCAAAAAAACCCTTTGACAAAAGATTTTCACAAAATGACAACCTTTTGATCAAAATCTCAAACAAACATTCTCATTCAGCTCTTGCTTAAATTTGTTTTCATCAAAGAATGATTCAAGTGAAAGGAGGGAATACAAAAAATATAGTACAAAAAATGTTTATACATGGAGGTACCGAAAAAAAGAAGAAAAGGAGTTTGTTACAACTCAGGAGCTCAGTCTAGAATAGTTTTCAACGAAAGATTCAACTCCTCAAGCAGGCCCTTGGCCTTAGCCTCCAAAGCTTTCAGGCCACGCTTCTTCAAAACATTCCCATAAAATGCGGCAGAACGCCCTTACCCATCTGCATCACGAGGAAGTTCTTCCCAGAGAATTTGTCATTGCTCATATTCCTGAGTCTTCCTCCGGAGATTACTTTCACCCTCCTCAACCTGGCGAATGAGAGTCCCCTCCTTGGCACAAGCTTCCACAATGGCGGTCCATTTGGGAGCAGCTTCTTCCTCCAAAAGTTCAAGACCCTGCCTAGCCTCGACGACCTCCTTATTAAGGTGGTTCAGGTCTTGTTTTAGCTCCATGATGGCTAACTCGGTAATGTTCCTCTCCCGAACGAATTGCTTCCGAGTCCGCGAGATTTCAGTCAGCTCAGCTTTGACCTCGCTGGAAGGCTTCACGAACAACTCATTAAAGAAGTCACCATCTGGAAAACTCTTGGTCTCAGTCCACTTGTTCCCCAAAGCGATGACTTCATCAACAAAATTCTTGGCGCTTGCAATGTCCAGACCGACTTCTTCGCTATCAACAAGGATGTCCTGCACATGCTTGATCATGCCGAAACCAGCTTCCAAGTGACCTGAAAAGAGAGTCTCGACCCATGAGCTCAAAACACTCTTCAACACCTTCTTTGCATCCGGAAGGTGTGGCCCAGATGAGGATTCGCCATGCTCCGGCGCCCGACTGCCCATGTCATGCCCCGTTGGAGGAGTAATCAATAAGCTCTTTCCAATTGAAGAAGCTGACTCGTTAAAAGTAGAAGAAGACCCTACTTTTGGATTGGCTGCAGGTATCTCCTATTCTGGTCCTGAGGAAGACGGAGGAACTTCTCCTGCTGCTTCACAATCTATCAATGAAAAGACAAAAAGGTATGAATATGATCTTGTCAAAAATCAATATCGAGATTATTATTACAAAATACCTTCTTCGACGACCGGCGGAGTACTTTCTGCTTCCATGAGCTCATCTGAAGCATCGTCAAAGGCTGCATCCATGGATGGCTCGAAGTCGTCAGAATCCTCTGGCAAGTTAGCTAACAAGAAAACAAAGCAACATGTTGGCAAATGACAGCACAAACAAAAAGGGAGGAAAAACAAAAGAAATCATACAAGATGAAGATTCTGGAACCACTTCAGCGTCCCTTCGCTCTTTCTCAGATGCCGCGACCGGATCTGTCATCGCCTCATTGGCCGGAACCTCGGGCATCACCAAATCATCATCCTCTACCAAAAGAAATCAAGCAGCGGATCAAAACAAAAATCTTTCATAAAAGAAAAGAAGCGTAAACAGAAAGAAGGAGAACCATACCAGCCGTCTCCTCTTCTCGGCTCCAAAATCTCTGGAGGTTCGTCAGAATCCCCAGGCACCTCCTCAGCAATGGTGAGAGGAACTTCCAGATCAGGAGGACTTTTGATGGACTCGAATTTCCGTCCTCTCCTTCCGCCCCAGAGGATGCCGGGTTTCGGCGGAGGAGGAAAAGCGGGTATCAACATTTTGTATGGGTATGCCAGATTTTCTATTCTACTTGGGATTTGGGGTGGTGATGATCTGGAGATTCACCTTCACAAGTACAAAGGAAATCGATCTTCTTTCTAACTTTTCAAATTGCATAAATATTTAAGAAAAGCGACAAGATTTTTTAGAATGCCGTAAAAGTCGATTTTTTTGGTTTGTTTGCCGTGAAAAGCGGTTTTTGCCGTGAAAGGCGATTTGGTGCCGTTAAAGGTGATTTACAAATCTCATCAAAATGATACACAAGAATTGCAATTTTTTTTATCTCTTTAAAAAATACAAATTACAATAGAAAAGGAAGAAAAAGGATTTAACTTCTCAAGAGATTGTGGGGACACGTTCAGATCGACGGTCTCAAGTCCTTTAGATGAGAACGCTTGACGCTTCAATTCTTCAGCTTGGCTCCAACCTCAGTTTTTCAGAGGACAAAGACCAAGGGGAGGTCCTATATCCAATAAAAAATCAAGTAAACTGGCTGAAAAGTCGCGTTTAGGCCATGTTGGATAGAAGAAGAGGACCTTGGGGGGGGGGGGGGGGGGGGGGGTGGCCCCCCAAAGGGACTTTGATCACATTGTGGTGTTTCTTGCAGCAGAGTAGCAGGACTTCGTCAGAATTTCTTTGGGATTTTCCAGACTCCGGATGGTGGGTATCGATTGTTGTTGGTAGGTAAGTCTAAGTATGCAAGTGTCTCTCTCTTTGGAATGGACCTCCTTTTATAGGCTCTTGGTAGCCATGAGGTGGTTTATGGGCATTGATGGCCATGATGAGAGAATTGATGCCCCATGATGGGAGGAGTTGCATGTTTTTATTTCTTGATTTTGTAACTCCTTTTTTCTTGACTTGTGATTGGCCGATGGAGAATAATGGGCATTTAATCGCCTTTAATCTCCATAATGAGGGGAGTTTCATGATTTTAATGTCATGATTGCTTGGACTTGTAACTCTCATTTCCTTGAATCGATTGGGCCGTCCAAAATAATGAGTTAATGACCGCATTAAGTTGTCATAAAGCGGGTCAATTAACAACATTAAGTGGTCGCATGGGCATTTGAAGAGTCGCGGGCCGCGCTGTGTCCTTTGGAATTCTTCTTGTGATCATCGCTGGTGGATCCCCATGTTAGTTGATGTCAGATGGTGATGCAATTTCAGACATTGATTAATGTCGGCGGGCCGGTGACATCTATCTTGTTGATTTCTCTCGGTTTGACAGAAAGTGTACTTTCTTGGTGAGACGGTTGGTGATCTTGGGGAGATCAGTGATGATTTCATGCTCTTGACGGCGGATCTGAGATGTTGGCGTAGATCAGTCGTTTCCAAGCATCAAGAATTGGATTTTCAAAAAATCATAGAGGCAGGAACTCGTGAAACGAGAAAAGGATCAGAAAATGGGCCATCCGACCAACAATCCAGTGACCCGGATCTCCAGGGTCGCTGGCGACCATGGGGGCTTTGTCCCCTTTGGTCGCCGTGTGGTTTTTTCGGCCGTTTCTTCTTCTTCTTCGTTCCTTTTTTCTTCTGTATTTTTCTTGAAATTTTTTCTCAATGATTGACTTGATTTTCTTGGAGAAAACTTGACGAGAAGTCGTACAAAACCGAAGCACAAAGTTTCCCATTTTTCGGGAAAGCCGAAGACTTTGTAGCCGATTTTCGGTCAAGAGTCGAAACTAGGTCAAACGATGCCGGAATGACCTGAAATTTGAGGTGAAGCCTCTTAAGCAGTGAAGAGGAGCAGAGAAGAGGAGACGGCTGGTATGATTCTCCTTCTGTTTACACTCCTTTTCTTGTAGAAGAGATTTTTTTTTTTGATCCGCTGCTTTCTTTCTTTTGGCAGAGGATGATGATTTGGTGATGCCCAAGGTTCCTGCCGATGAGCCGAGGACAGATCCATTTGTTGCATTTGAGGGAGAACCAAGGGACTCTGGAGTGGTTTTAGAACCTTCACCTGGTATGATTTTCTTTTTGCTTCCCCCATTTTTTTGCTGTCGTTTGCTAACATGTTGCTTTGTTTTTCTGTTAGCCGACTTGCCAGAGGATTCTAACGATTTGGAGCCATCCATGGATGCAACTTTTGACGATGCTTCGGATGAGCTCAGTGAGGCAGAAAGTACTCCGCCTGTTATCGAAGGAGGTATTTTGTAATAATAATCTTGATATTGATTTTTGACAAGATTATATTCATACCTTTTTGTCTTTTATTGACAGATTGCGAAGCAGCTGCAGAAGTTCCTCCGTCTTCCTTAGGGTCAGAACAAGAGATACTTGCAGCCAATCCAGAAGTAGGGGCTTCTTCTACTAATTTAAAGTCAACTTCTTCAATTGGAAAGAGTTTATTGATTACTCCTCCAATGGGGCATGAGATGGGCAGTCGAGGGCCGGAGCATGGCAAATCCTCATCTGGGCCGCACCTTCAGTATGCAAAGAAGGTGTTGAAGAGTGTTTTGAGCTCATGGGTTGAGGCTCTCTCTTCAGGTCACTTGGAAGCTGGTTTTGGCATGATCAAGCATGTGCAGGACATTCTTGCTGATCGCAAAGAAGTCGGTCTGGACATTGCAAGCGCCAAGGATTTTGTTGATGAAGTCATCGCTTTGGGGAACAAGTGGACTGAGACCAAGAGTTTTCCAGATGGTGACTTCTTTAATTAGATGTTCGTGAAACCTTCCAGCAAGGTCAAATCTGAGCTAACTGAGATCTCACGGACTCGAAAGCAATTCGTTCGGGAGAGGAATGTTACCGAGTTGACCATCATGGAGCTAAAACAAGACCTGAACCGCCTTGATAAGGAGGTTGTCGACACTAGGTAGCGTCTTGAGCTTTTGGAGGAAGAAGCTGCTGCCAAATGGACCGCCATTGTGGAAGCTCGTGCCAAGGAGGGGACTCTCATTCGCCAGGTTGAAGAGGCTGAAAGTAATTTCTGGAGGAAGACTCAGGAATATGAGCAGTGGCAGGTTCTCTGGGAAGAACTTACTCGTGCTGCAGATGGGTCGTGGCGTTCTGCCGCATTTTATGGAAATGTCTTGAAGAAGCGTGGCCTGAAAACTTTGGAAGCTAAGGCCAAGGGTCTGCTTGAGGAGTTGAATCTTTGGTTGAAAACCATGTTGGACTGAGCTCCTGAGTTGTAACAAACTTCTTTTTTCTTTTTTCTTTTTGGTACCTCCATGTACAAACATTTATGGTACTATATATATATATATATATATATTTTTTTTTCTTTGCATTCCTTCCTTTCACTTAAATAATTTTTGATAAAAGCAAGAGTTGAATAGGAAATGCTTGTTTGAGAATTTGATAAAAAGAGTTGTTTTGGGCATGAAAGCCAGATTTTGTGATGAAAGCCTGGTTTTTGATGGCTTGAAAACCAAATTTCGGAATGACATGGAAGCTGAATTTTGTGGCGTAAGAACAAAATTTTGTTTGCGGCATGAAAGCCAAAATTTGAAAAGGCTTGAAATCCGAATCTAGAATGGCATGGAAGCCAAATTTTGTGGCATAAGAGCCAAAATTTGTTTGCGGCATGAAAGCCAAAATTTGAAATGGCATGAAAGCCGAATCTGGAATGGCGTGGAAGTCGAAATTTTTTTTGGAGACGGCATGAAAGCCAAAATTTTGCGATGGCATGCAAGCTGAGTTTTTGAATTGGCATAAGTGCCGAGTTTTTGAATTGGCATGAGAGCCGAGTTTTTGAATTGGCATTTTGAATTGGCATGAGGGCCAGATTTTTGTGGCATAGGAGCCGTTTTGTTTGTGACATGGAAGCCAAAATTTTGGATGGCATGAGAGCCGAAGTTTTTTTTTTTTTTTTTTTTTTTGAGATGGCATGGAAACCGAATTTTGTTTGTTGTTTTTTTTCTTTCTTTTTTTTTTTTTGGCATAGGAGCCAGATTTTTTGAAAACCAAGTTTTGTTTTGTTGGCATGAAAGCCGATTTTTGGCATTTATAGCCGATTTTTGGCATTTATAGCCGAATTTGGTTTTTGGCATTGATAGCCAATTTTGGTTTTTGGCATTGATAGCCGATTTTGGCGTTTATAGCCGGTTTTTGGTTTTCAAAATGCATGTATTGACCCAAGGTCGCCTCCCCACTGAATGGTCTTGCAAGTATCGATGGAATGTCACTTCCTTGCTCATTCGGTTTACGAGTATCGATGGAATGTCGCTTCCTCGCAGACTGGGTTTGAGAGTATCTATGGAATGTCGCTTCCTCGCGGATTGGGGTGCAAGTATCGACTAAGCGTTGCTTCCTTGTTCTTTTCAAAAAAATTTGGTTTTGCGGGTATGACTAAATGTCGCTTCCCCACGATTTTTGAAAATTGAGGTTTTCTCGAACCATTTGGAATTTGGGTTGTGGATATCAACTGGAATGTTGCATCTCCAAGATTTTTGAAATTTGAGGTTTTCTCGAACCATTTGAAATTTAGGCTGTGGATATCAACTGGAATGTTGCGTCTCTCCAAGATTTTTGAAATTTGAGGTTTTCTCGAACCGTTTGAAATTTGGGTTGTGGATATCAACTGGAATGTTTCATCTCCACGATTTTTGAAATTTGAAAAATTGAAATTTTACAAGTATCGACGAGGTGTCGCTTCCTTGTAATTTTTGAGGTTTTGGAAGTATCAAATGGGGTTCCCATTTTTCCGGTTTCTAAAAACCATTTCTGTTTAAAGACACGAGGATCGTAAATTTTGATTTAAAACCATTTTTGGCTGTAAAAGTCTGGGCGGACTAGGGTGGGTATTCCTGAGTCCTGATTTTTGTTTCAAACCATGAATTTTGGGTTCAAGGATCGAAAATTTTGGTCAAGTCTGAGAAGAGGCTCCTAAACTTGGATTTTGGGTTTTGACTTTTTTTTTTGGACAATGAAACGATGAAAGTAAGCATTGTTTAAAGAGTTTTTTTTTTTAGAAATTTCAATATAAAGATGAAAATTTCAAAAGGGGATGGGTTTGACGATCAAGTACCTTGAAATAGGCTTTGGCTATGCAGGTATCGCTCTGACCCGTTGGAAATCTTCAAGGGTAGTACCGCTTCAAGAATTTGCCGTTGATGGGCAGCATACATCTGTCTCCTTCTATGTTTAGGAGAGTGTATGCGTCGTTGGAGAAGACTTTGTCAATGACGAAGGGTCCCTCCCATTTTGGTTCGAATTTGCCTTTGAAATTGTGGGTAAAGACTATGGGTCCTTTTACTGCAAGAACCAAGTCGCCCTTTTTGTAGGCGCGTTCCCTGACCTTCTTATCAAAATATCCTGCCATGCGTGCTTGGTACAACTCAATGCTTTGTAGAGCTTCAAGCAGTCTCTCATCGAGATTATCCAGCTCTTGGAGTCTCAATTTGACATTGCTTTCTTGCGTCATGTCATTTTGCAGAGATACCCTTAAGGAAGGAATTTGTACTTCCAAAGGGTCAACAACTTCGCATCCATAGACCAGAGAGAATGGTGTGCTATGGGTTGATCCTCGAATGGTGGTTCGATAGGCCCACAAAGCTTCTGGTAGTTTATCGCCCCAGTCTCTTTTATGACTAGAGACCATTTCTTGAGAATTTTGCAGAGTGTCTTATTGAAGGCTTCTGCTAGTCCGTTCGCTGCTGGATTATATGGAGTCGAAGGACAACTTTGGATTTTGTATTTGTCGCTGAACCTGTAGAATCTATGATCCCGGAATAGCGGTCCGTTATCATGGATGAATCTTTTAGGTATGCCGAAACGACAAATAATGTTGGTGCGCAAGAACTGAAGGACTGATGAGGTCTTCATTTCACTGAGCGCAAATGCTTCTGACCACTTAGAGAAATAATCTGTAGCGGCGAAGATGAAGCGATGACCTTTGCTTGATGGGGGAGAGATAGGACCTATGATGTCCATACCCCAGGCTTCGAAAGGCCATGAGATTGCTGTAGGATGTAGCCATTCTGGAGGCATGTGGACATAACCTCCATGAATTTGGCATTGTTGGCAGCTTTTAGCAAATTGCATTGCATCAGCTACCATGTTAGGCCAATGATAACCTAGCATTTTTATCTGATCATAGAGCTTAGAACCAGCCTGATGGGCTCCACAAAGACCAGCATGAACTTCTTTGAGAGTTTCCTCAGCCTCTTGTTGTGACAAGCAGCATAGAAGTACTCCGTTGAAGGATTTTCTGTAAAGTGCTTTTGAAGGAATATCCAAATGAAAGTTCGGGGCTCGTCTTTGAATGCTTACCCGCTCTTTTGGATCTTCAGGTAGGATTCCGAACATAATATAATCAATGAACGGATCCCTCCAGTCGCCGATCGGAGGTTTGAGGATGAACATCCGACTTCCAACCACTTGGTGGCATTCAACAACTGCTTGGTGTGTGTTGAGAGGAGGGAGAATCCTTCTTTGATACACTGTAATTTGCATGTTTTCCCCTTCTTGGATTACCATAGATGCGGCGAGTCCAGCCAGGGCATCTGCACGGATGTTTTCACCTCTGAGGATGTGGGTGATGTGACAGATGTTGAATTTTTGTTGAAGCAACTACGCCTTGTTGTAATAAGGCAGCAAATCAGGCTTCCTGACTTCAAATTTCTGATTCATCTAGTTGACAATCAGTTGAGAGTCCCCAAAAACTTTCAGGATGGTGATGTTAGATTCGAGGGCGAGTTCCAATCCTATAATCAGGGCTTGGTACTCAGCTGCGTTGTTTGAATATGGTTCCAGTAGCGAGAAAGGGTGGGGATCATGTATTTATCAAGGCTGACAAAGAGGATGCCAATTCCAGATAGCTGCTTTTCTTTTTCATTTGTCCTGGTCGCGCCTTCAAAGTACATGTCCCAGGAAGCATTTGATAAGGAAGTTTCCACGTTGTAGACAAATTCATCTGGGAGATCATCCCTTAGTGGAGAATCTTTAGGCAATGGGTGCTTTGCGAGAAAGTCTTCTAGAGCTTGGCCTTTGATAGCTTTTTGTGGTACATACCTAATATCAAACTATGATAGAAGGATGGACCATTTTCCTAGTCGGGCATTGAGAGAACTTGTTTTTGTGACAAGGACCTTTAAGAGGTTGATCCTCGAAACCAGGTAGACTGTTTTGGACAACAAGTTATGACACAGCTTTTGTACAGCAAACATCACTGCAAGGCATTCTTTTTCGACTGGGAAGTAGCAATGCTCTGTACCTACCAACATGCGGCTAAGGTAATATAGAGCATCTTCTTTTCCTTAGTCATTTTCTTGTGAGAGTAGAGCACCCAAAGAGTGGCCGAGAGCACTTATGTACAAGATGAATGGTTTTCCAATTGTGGGGGCAGCCAACACTGGAGGTTTGGTGAGGTATGTTTTGATGTCTTGAAATGTAGTTTCACATTCAGCATCCCAGACAAAGTCCACACCTTTCTTCATCAGGCGGGAGAATGGATGGCACTTCCCTGACAGATTGGAGATGAACCGTCGGATGTACGCCTATTTTCCTTGAAGCCCTTTTAGTTCTCTTAGGGTCATTGGAGATGGCATTTCCAGGATAGCCTTGACTTTGGTGGGGTCAAGTTCTATTCCAGCTTTCCGAACTATGAGTCTAAGAAACTTACCCGATGTGACACCGAAGAAGCATTTTAATGGATTCATCCGCAATTTGTGTTTACGAAGTTGGAGGAAGACTTCTCGGAGATCGTCGAGATTGTCTTCTTTTTTTATGCTTTTGATGGCGAGGTCGTCGACATAACATTCGACCGTCTTGTGCTACATATGTTGGAATATTATAGCCCTCTGATATGTTGCACCTGCATTTTTTAGACCAAATGGCACGACAGTGTAGCAATACACACCAAATGGGGTCCGAAATGATGTATGGTTTTCATCTTCAGGATGCATCTTTATATGACTGTAGCTAAAGAATCCATCCATGAATGTCATTCGCTCGAATCCACAGGTGTTATCAATCATCACCTCCGGTATGGGGAGTGGGAATTCATCTTTAGGGCATGCATTATTCAGGTATCTGCAGTCGATACAGACCCTTATCTGCCCATTTTTCTTTGTCACGGGAACGATGTTGTTCAACCATTCAGGATACTGGTCCTCGCCGATGAAGCCAATGCTTTTGAGTTTCTGAACTCCTTGTTCAATTTTGTCCATCACGTCAGGACGGAATCTTCTTTGGCCTTATTTGACAGACTTGATTTCTTTTGGCAAGTTCAGTTTGTGGACTGCTACTTTGGGGTCTAAGCCGGGCATTTTAGCATAAGACCATGCAAAACAATCGACGAACTCGCGAATAAAAGAGATATACTCGGGTAACTCATCATCCTTTATATTCTTGCTTATGAATACAGGACGTGGGTTATCAGGTGTTCCCAAGTCTCTCTTTTGAACAGGATCTTTTGTTAGAAGGTTCGAAGGTGGTTCCTCCATAATATTTTCGGAGGCTTCCAACTCAACAAGACCTTCTGGAGTTCCGGAGGCATTTTCAGACCTAGGCTCTGTTTCTGTCCATGGGTCTTCTTGATCGGTACTCTTCTCAAGACTTGCAATGAGATGGTCCCAATTACTTGTTGGAACTGGGTTGAAGTAGGGTACTTCTTTTGGAGACGATAGTTCTTCTGAGTAAAAAAACCTTGCATCTGTGTCATTGGACAATTCCTCTTCATTTTCAGAGAAATTATACCAATTGGAAGAACTTCCTGGATCCTTGACTGGTGACTCCTCAAAGAGATATCCAGGGAGATCAATGTCTTCATGGACATGAGATGTTGAGGCTTGGTCGGCAAAACGACTTTCCAGCCTTGATATCAACTATCTCATAGGAGTGGTAGGATCATACCCCAACCCGTATGAAGACTTGCCTTTATGAAGGTGGAGCTTCCAATCTTCTGGTTGACTTTTGGTCAGGGTGGGTTCCAATGGCGTGAGAATACCACGGCCACCTCCCAAACCGGTTGGATTTTGAGTGTCGTAGCCCATTTTCTTCATGATAGCTTGTGCCATTGGACTATACAGAGATAGCTGGGGCATACCTTCGCTTTGGAAAAGTTCAAGCAAAGAATTTGGTGGAGAAACTCCTGACCTGTGGAAGAAGATTATTTTCTCTTCTGCCGAAGTTGCGGGAACGACGAAGGAAGCAAACGTAGGATCTTCTACGTCAGCAGGTGTCTCCAATGGGGTGATAGAGGGTTGAACTCGCTGAGTATCAGCTTGGCTTGACGCTGTGTCGTCTTCTGGCTCTGAGTCCGAGTCTGTGTCATGCATAATAGACATAAGGGAGACAGCGAACTTGCCCCCGGCTTTTTGTTTTGTCTTTTTTACTTTGGTGGTGATTACCAAAGGTTTTGATGTTTCGAGAGAGATCACGAAGGGATCTTGACTGCTTACTTCGAATTTGCTCGAAGGTTTGTTTTCTTCCGACGATTGCTAGGGAGCCTTGCCCTTATCTTTCTGGAGATTTTTGGCAAAGTGTGTTGTTTCTTCCTCCTGTTCTTCTTTTCCATCTTTATACATTTGAGCATCTGCAAAATGGACATCCTTGCCTTTGAAGGGCTTTTTGTCTGCAAACGCTCGATGTATCAAGCTGTCGTTGCCAACGAACTAGATGCACTGATGTAGAGTTGAAGGAACGACACCATTTTCATGTATCCAGGGGCATCCAAGAAGGATATTGTAGCATAAAGGGGTCCTTATTGCATATACAGTGACTTCAGAAATAAGATCACCGATTTGCAATTTGAACCTGATTTTGTCGATAGGCCTTTGAGTGCTCCCGTCATATCCGAAGATGGATACATACGTGTGACGCAGCTTGCTAGGTGGGATGCCCAGCTCTTCGAGTGCCGAAGTAGAGATGAGGTTGAGTGCAAAACCTGGGTCGATCTGGACTCTGTGTACTGGCATCTCTTTGACGTACCCCGTGAAGTACAAGGGTCGGTTGTGCTTTGTCTCGCCTAGCAGGAGGTCATCCTTATCAAAGGCAATTGTTTCACTTGCTGCTTTTTGAACCGAGAGGCATTCATTGCTTGATCCCTCAGTTTTCTTATTTTCTCCCTTTGAGGGAGTACTTGATTTTTTTACCCTATAGTCCATTTCTATTTGTAGGACTTGTGGGGCATGTTTGTCAACATCCGCATTCAGCCTTTGTAATTCTGAAATAAGACTATCACGAGTTTGTGGAGACATTCGTAATAAGTCAAGGATGTACAGACGTGCAGGTATGTGTTTGAAGTGCTCACTCAAGTCATACTTGAAAGCCTCCCTCGGGCCTGCATTTTCATTATTGTTGCCACTTTGGGCATTTACAACTTGCTTTCCTAAAGGTTTTACATAAGAAGAAGAAGGTTGGTTGTAATTTTTGTGGTAATCCCGGCCAGAGAAGGTACCTCTACCACCTTCAAGGGCTTCTAGAGAAGGGTCTTCTTTTGGAAGATCACTCTCGGGATCGAGGGGTTGATCTTTATCATTTGCTGAAGACTCTCTATAGCAGCATTGCCGTCTTCAGTGATTACGTTGCACAGAGCATTTTCCGGGAGCAAGTCCTGAACAACATCCAGCGACTTTTCTTTATCAGTCCAGACATTATCTATGAGATCGGGTATTTGGGACCAATCGACCGTGTTTTCATTGAAGAAGATTTCATTGGCAGGAGCTTCTTTAGGATGATCAGCTGGAAGAGGCTTGAGTTTCGATCTCACAGTTTCAGGGGATGAAGGCCGAGAAGATGATATCTCAGTGGAAGTCACCTGAGAAGATGTAGCTCCGGAAGATATACTACCAGTTGGGGAGTATGTGTCTTCGTAATCTTCAGAGGTACTATCATCCTGAGCTATCGCATTGCAGGTCATCCTGATAGGAGATGCCCCCAGCATAGACTGTTGGGAATCGGACTCATCCTCGGATGTAAGGGAATCATTGATCCAGCAGTTCTTTAAGATCAGGCATAGGAGCCAAATCTTCTTCGTCATCTGCTCCTTGTGGTTCACCAATGTTGGGTTCCACTGGAGCATTGGCCGGTACCAAGTTAACAGCATTTTCAGCCTCTTGGTCTTCTTAATCATCGGACCAGGATCCTTGTGGCTGTAATGGGTTATACCAGATTACTGGCATAAGATGAGACTCAGGAATCCATTCCTCATCGGAGAGGTATTCTCCTGTTTCAAGGGATTCTTCCCACTCATCAATATCACTGGCAGTGTCATTGGACTCGTATCCATCCATGGAGAATCCAATTACCGAATTGCAAGAGTATGATGCCCCCTACGTAATTTCATTTCTGTAATGAGGTGCAATGAAATCATCAAGGGTGAATTTCCTTACCGCCTTTGAAGTCCTAAGAAGGGATTCTTCCATTGCCCCTAGTGAAGCAGTGGAAGAGGTTTCCGCCTTTTTAAGGACTTCTTGTTTTGGTTGAGACTTCTGCTGCTTTTGAGCTTGCGGAGTTGTCTCTTGGTTTGCCTTCGTAGTTGAGCGGTCGGCTTTGTTTTGGAAATCTCCTAATTTTCATCTCCGAGGAGATCGGGATGCACCCATATGGGTTGTCCATCTGGTGTTGGATAGGGAACCAACTCTTGGGACGCTTGAGTCATTTTTATCACCTTGAATGAAGTAGTAATCTTCTCCTTTGGTGAATTTGAAATTTGCCCACATGACACCATATTTACGGAGGAGGACTCGTAGTTTTTATCAAAGGTAATGACTCAGTTTTTCCACATCTCGTTGATCTTCTCTCTCATAACGAAGCATTGATTGAGAGGATGCGAGATCATCTGGTGGTATGGATAATACCGGGGATCATTGGTTTTGCCAATATCTCTCGGTCTTTTGGGCTCGGGCAAGGTGAGTTTGCCGTTTGCTAAGAGAGCCTCAAAGATTTCTTCAACATCTTCATAGAACGGGTATTTCTTTTCTACACATTCTTTGAAGGCATCAGAGAGTTCAAGTCTTTTACTTGTAACTTTGTTTTCAGCTTTCTTTGGTTGTTAAGGAACTCACTTGGTCTGCACATTGAGAACCTCCTTTTTCTTTTGTTTGGAGGTCGTAATGGCGGTTGGCTCTTTCTTTGATGGTTTCTGATTGTTGAGGTCTTTGATCACTATTTCAGCTTCCATGGAAGCTTCGAGGAGTTCTCCCAGGTTCTTTGATTTGTTGCCGATGATCATGGAACGGATTCTTGCTCTCATGTTGTTACGGCAGATGTCGACTAGCGACACTTGTGGCAATATATCTGAGCATTTGTACATCATTGCCTTCCATTTGTGAATGAAGTCGTATGTTGACTCATTCTCTCACTGTTTTAGGCTGCAGAGCTGAGCCATAGTAATAGGATGGTCTTCACCTTGGAAGTGGGTCAGGAAGCATGTCTCCAACATAGCCTAGTTTTGGATGGAGTTTTCCAACAGAGTGGACTACCAATCAAAGACCGTACCTTTTAAGGTACTTGCAAAGAGGCGGATCTTGAGGGCATCTTGATCTACAATAGCTCCCGTCAGGAAGCATGTCTCCAACATAGCCTAGTTTTGGATGGAGTTTTCCAGCAGAGTGGACTACCAATCAAAGGCCGTACCTTTTAGGGTACTTGCAAAGAGGCGGATCTTGAGGGCATCTTGATCTGCAATAGCTCCCGTCAAGATTTTGAAGTTGATGACATGCTGTCTGGCTGAACCTTTCCTCGTATATGTTTGGAGAGTAGGTTGTTTGAATTTTGCAGGGAACGGAACCGAGTCCATCCATAGAGGATAGGGCGGCTTGATCCCATGTTCCTTCAATGTATCCTCTTCTTTTGCTTTTGCGAGGATATCGTCAACATCCTTTTTGGCAAGGGCGCGTGATTCATTATTTTCTGCATTGGCCTTGTCATCTTGGTGATTCAAAGGAGCTTCATTGTTAGGTGGACGCTATAAAGTGAGAAAGAGGTTTTCCATCAGAGCCTTAATTCTCTATTGTCCTTGTTCCAACTGCTGCATGTGTGAGGTTACGTCATCATGTGGTGGAGGCTGCTAAGAACCTGTAGCCAGGACATTCATCCCTCGAGATTCGAACAAAGAAATCATCCTGGTGACTGAACTGTGGCTCATTCTTTTGGATGAAGAGTCCGATGAGTGGTTACTCCGGTGTCCTTGGCTTGAAGGAGCGGAGGATTCTTCTAGATGTATTCGTGTCCGGGACACGCTGTGAGTTACCAAACATCTGACACGGATTTTGGTTGCTGACTTCTAGCGTCTTCTGGTTTTGCCAACCATATAAACAGCAACAATTTGGTCGGTTCTTTCTTTTTCGACCCATTTTTTAGAGACTTGGATGGTAGAATGCTGGGTTCTTTGCTTCTCTAGTCTCTTTTGTCGATATGCAGCGCAGCGACGTATACGACGAGCAATTTGAGCTTCAGTCAGCTCTGGCTGGGCTCTGGCAATGAAGGATGTAGTCCCCTGTGCGTAGCAGCCTAGCATGTCTTCTTTGAAGCTAGGCATGGACAGGATTCGGACACAGTCCTTTGCATGTCGCAGTGAGGCTTTAAATTTTGCGAGTTCGGTCCCTGTTGAGATGAAGGGTCGATTCGCAGTAGTGCAGGCTTCAACGGGTTTTTGCGGAGGCCTAACGATGCAGGATTTTATTTTGGGCTTGTAGGAGCAAGCCGGCTCATGCTGAATTGATTTGTTTGTTTGGCGGAGGGTAGGTTTATCCTCTTTCATGTAGGAGAGAGGGTAAAACCAATTCTCCTTGATAGGGACTAGGTATGCTGGCTTTGTAGATGCTCGGGACCTCCTTTGTTTTAGTGAAGGTCTCGGGGACCAGGTTTCGGGGCAGACCTGGTTTCTTGTAGGTTGAGGCTTCATGGGAGCGCCACGAGCTTCAGGCATCTTTGTGTTCGCCCTTGGTGCCATGTTAGTGACACGTTGTAGGGCAATTTTCTGCTTCTTGGCAGGTACAGTTTCTTTTACAGGGAGTGGGAATGGTCCCAGTGACCTGAAGATGATGGTCCGGGAAGTAGAGGTTGACTCGGTGTTTTATGAGTTGTTGAGGGAGATGACGCTTTGGCAACTAGTAGGGCGCTTATGAGTGTGCTTGTTTTGCTTGTCTTAAAGCATAAGCCGGTACTTGTTCTCATCAAAAGTGATGGTCAATGAAGCTATCATTGTTAGTTTGTAAAACTTCTTAAACAAGACCACATCCATTAGTAATCACAAGAATATGGTGATCATAAATGGAGAATAACTATGGTTTTGTCTTTTCAAATCGCTCGAGGGAACATGGCCCGACCCAAGCAAGATGAAGAAGGCAAAAAGCCATAGAGGATACAATTCTTCTAAATGCAAGTATGGTAGGCTCAAGGTGAGCGTTCCAGTGACTGCTAGAAGCAATTGTAGACCTTAATTCAAATTACCGAGAAGCAAGGCTCACTCGAGGTGAAATGATATAAGGTTGGAGATACAAATGTGTCGGTCACGAATACAGTAGACCCGAAAGGGCGTACTAGCACCGCTAGGCACAAATGTTGCAAATCGCATCCTTGGAAAGGACACTAGATGGGATTTCTTTTTGTAAGGTCAAATTTGGATTCATAAAGGAGAGCAAATGGTGTTCCAATCCGAACAAAGGCTCAACATTTCTGCGAGCACTAAATCCGAAAGGGAAAGAACCAAGATTTCTCAATTCTGAATTCAAAAGTAACGGAAGTTTTTTTTTTTTTTTTTTTGAAAGGTTAAGATTGAATTAATCAAAGAGAGCAAATGGTGTTCCAGTCCGAACAAAGGCTTAATATTTCTGCGAGCGCTAAATCCGAAAGGGAAAGAACCGAGATTTCTCAATTCTGAATTCAAAAGTGACCGAAGATTTTTTTTTTTAAAGTGTTTTTTTTTTTAAAAGGTGCACATAGGTTTCCAATTCGATCTTATGAAACCCTAGTAGATAGATCAGCCCCTAGGTAAGGGTATGATTACTTAATGAACCCGTTTGAAGGACCCTTGCCTCGAACAGTCTAGCTGCCTCCACACTCTAGACAAGGCCTTTCTTAAATCCACTTTGGTGAGAGGAACTTTCAGATCCCCAGGCACCTCCTCAGCAATGGTGAGAGGAACTTCCAGATCAGGAGGACTTTTGATGGACTCGAATTTCTGTCCTCTCCTTCCGCCCCGGAGGATGCCGGGTTTCGGCGAAGGAGGAAAAACGGGTATCAACATTTTGTATGGGTATGCCAGATTTTCTATTCTACTTGGGATTTGGGGTGGTGATGATCTGGAGATTCACCTTCACAAGTAAAAAGGAAATCGATCTTCTTTCTAACTTTTCAAATTGCATAAATATTTAAGAAAAGCGACAAGATTTTTTAGAACGCCGTAAAAGGCGATTTTTTGGTTTGTTTGCCGTGAAAAGCGGTTTTTGCCGTGAAAGGCGATTTGGTGCCGTTAAAGGCGATTTACAAATCTCATCAAAATGATACACAAGAATTGCAATTTTTTTGTCTCTTTAAAAAATACAAATTACAATAGAAAAGGAAGAAAAAGGATTTAACTTCTCAGGAGATTGTGGGGACACATTCAGATCGACGGTCTCAAGTCCTTTAGATGAGAACGCTTGACGCTTCAATTCTTCAGCTTCGCTCCAACCTCAGTTTTTTAGAGGACAAAGACCAAGGGGAGGTCCTATATCCAATAAAAAATCAAGTAAACGGGCTGAAAAGTCGCGTTTAGGCCATGTTGGATAGAAGAAGAGGACCTTGGGGGGGGGGGGGGGTGGCCCCCCAAAGGGACTTTGATCACATTGTGGTGTTTCTTGCAGCAGAGTAGCAGGACTTCGTCAGAATTTCTTTGGGATTTTCCAGACTCCGGATGGTGGGTATCGATTGTTGTTGGTAGGTAAGTCTAAGTATGCAGGTGTCTCTCTCTTTGGAATGGACCTCCTTTTATAGGCTCTTGGTAGCCATGAGGTGGTTTATCGGCATTGATGGCCATGATGAGAGAATTGATGCCCCATGATGGGAGGAGTTATATGTTTTTATTTCTTGATTTTGTAACTCCTTTTTTCTTGACTTGTGATTGGCCGATGGAGAATAATGGGCATTTAATCGCCTTTAATCTCCATAATGAGGGGAGTTTCATGATTTTAATGTCATGATTGCTTGGACTTGTAACTCTCATTTCCTTGAATCGATTGGGCCGTCCAAAATAATGAGTTAATGACCGTATTAAGTTGTCATAAAGCTGGTCAATTAACAACATTAAGTGGTCGCATGGGCATTTGAAGAGTCGCGGGCCGCGCTGCGTCCTTTGGAATTCTTCTTGTGATCATCGTTGGTGGATCCCCATGTTAGTTGATGTCAGATGGTGATGTAATTTCAGACATTGATTAATGTCGGCGGGCCGGTGACATCTGTCTTGTCGATTTCTCAATCGGTCGGACAGAAAGTGTACTTTCTTGGTTAGCCGGTTGGCGATCTTGGGGCGATCAGTGATGATTTCATGCTCTCGACGGCGGATCCGAGACGTTGACGAAGATCAGTCGTTTCCAAGCATCAAGAATTGGATTTTCAGAAAATCACGAAGGCAGGAAATCCCGAAACGCGAAAAGGATCGGAAAATGGGCCATCCGGGGGAAAATCCGGTGACCCGGATCTCCAAGGTCGCAGGCGACCATGGGGGCTTTGTCCCCTTTGGTCGCCGCGTGGTTTTTTCGGCCGCTTTTTCTTCTTTTTTGTTCCTTTTTCTTCTGTATTTTTCTTGACATTTTTTTTCAATTATTGACTTGATTTTCTTGGAGAAAACTTGACGAGAAGTCGCACAAAACCGGAGAACAAACTTTCCCATTTTTCGGGAAAGCCAAAGACTTTGTAGCCGGTTTTCCGTCAAGAGTCGAAACTAGGTCAAACGAAGCCGAAATGACCTGAAATTTGAGGTAAAGCCTCTAGAGCAGTGGATAGGACCAACTATGGGCTTTTATTTGATTTTTAAAGCCGTTTGGGGTCCCGTCGATGCTTGACTTGATTTTGACATGCGGGGAAAAGCCCGTCCAGTGAGTACTTTAGTGAGAGACCTGATTTTGATAGTGGGGCAGGATCTTCGAGCAGACTGTCTCACAGAAATAAGAGGAAGAGAGGACAACACCGTAATATGAGACGGCAAGAAAGTTGTTGACACCAAAAAAGTCACTTTGCCTCCTCGACATCAAGAAGCTACATGAAGTTGCATCCTACTACAAACAGGCGATGTTACTTCAAGCATCAGATCTTGTCAGAATCAAACAAAAATTTCAAGATCCCAAGACAGTCAAAAGAGGGGTACACATGAAGTTTCAGGCCATTCCGACATCCTCTGGCCTAACTTCACTCTTCCGACAGCTAAACAGGCACTCCCGGCAGCGACAGTGTCGAAGACATCAAAACTTTGATCAGAGCCTACGGATGGTTCCAAAATACCTCCAAAAGGCTCCTTGTCAAATTTCAAGTCAAGCCGACAACGTTTGACCCTCTATCAACCCTCGAGCAACAAAATCAATCCTCTCGGCGGCGAGAACCACCATGCCATCACTCATCAAACAAAGCATATGAGTGGCTTAAACATGCTTCCAAAGGGCTGCATGTCGAATCTCAAGTCATTCCTACAATGTTTAACCAGACTTCGACGCTCCGAAACAAAATCAAGCCTACCAGCAGAGGAACACCCCGGGACCATGACTTCCAAATCGGAGCTAATGGATTGTCAAAATGACTCTAATAGGCTTCCTATCAAATTTCAGGTCAATCGGATATCGGTTGACCGCACATCAAAGCTTGACATCTTCCTCGCAGCAAAATCAAGTCTAACGGCGACAGGACCCCAAACGGCTTCAAAACTAAAAAAAAATAAAATAAAAAAGCCCATGGTTGGTTCTATCCACTACTCGAGAGGCTTCACCTCAAATCTTAGGTCATTCCGATATCGTTTGACCTAGTTTCGACTCTTGACGAAAAATCGGCTACAAAGTCTTTGGCTTTTCCGAAAAATGGGAAACTTTGTGCTCCAGTTTTGTGCGACTTCTCGTCAAGTTTTCTTCAGGAAAATCAAGTGATTAATTGAGGAAAAATGTCAAGAAAAATACAGGAGAAAAAAGGAACAAAAAAGACGAAGAAACAGTTGAAAATCGGCGACCAAAGGGGACAAAACCCACATGGTCGCCGGCAACCCTAGAAATCTGGGTCGCCGGATTTTCCGCCAGGTGGCCTGTTTTTCGATCCTTTTCGCGTTTCAGGAGTACCAGCCCCTGTGATTTTCCGAAAATCCAATTCTTGATGCTTGAAAATGACCGATCTTCACCAACATCTCAGATCCGCCATCAAGTGCATGAAATCATCACTGATCGCTTCAAGATCGCCAACCCGCTGACCAAGAAAGTACACTTTCTGTCTGACCAATCAAGAAATCGACAAGACAGATGTCACCGGCCCACTGACATCAATCAATGTCTAAAATTGCATCGCCATTCGACATTAAACAACATGTAGATCCATCGGCTATCATCACAAGAAAAACTCTTCAAATGCCCCGGTGACCACTTAATGCTGTTAATTGACCTATTTTATGAGAACTTAATGCGGTCATTAACCCATTATTTTGGATGGCCCAATCAGAAGCAAGCAAATGGGAGTTACAAGTTCAAGCAATCATGGCATTAAATCCAAGAAGCTCCCCTCATCATGGAGATTAAAAGCGATTAAATGCCCATCATTCTCCATCGGCAAATCACAAGCCAATAAAAAGGAGTTACAAAATCAAGAAATAAAAACTTGCATGTTGACACCAAAAATGTCACTTTGCCTCTTCAACATCAAGAAAGCTGCATGAAGTCGCAACCTGCCATAAATAGGCAATGCAACTTCTCCAAAAAATCAAATCTTGTTAGAATCAAACAAAAACTGCAAGATCCTTCAAGACAGCAGTACACAAGGAGTTTCGGGCCATTTCAGAATCATTTGGCCTAACTTCGCTTCTCCGACAGCTAAATTGGCGCTCCCGGCGGCGACATCATCGAAGACGTCAAAACTTCGATCAGAGCCTACGGATGACTCCAGCATGTCTCAAAAGGGCTCCATACCAAATTTCAAGTCAAACCGACAACGTTTGACCCTCCATCAATGCTCGAGCAGCAAAATCAAGCCTCCCGGCGGCGGGAACCACCGAAGCCTTCGCTCATCAAACCAAGTGCATGAGTGGCTTCAACATGCTTCCAAAAGGCTGCACATCGAATTTCAGGTCATTCCGACAACGTTTGACCAGGTTTCGACGCTCCGAAAGAAAATCAAGCCTACCGGCGGTGGAGCTCCCTAGGACCATGGTTTCCAAGACAGAGCCTGTGGATCATCTCAAAATGACTCCAATAGGTTCCCTGTCAAATTTCAAGTCAATCGGAAATCGTTTGACCGCACATCAACGCGCGGCATCTCCCTCGCGGCAAAATCAAGTCTACTGGCGACGGGACCCCAAACGGCTTCAAAACTCAAACAAAAGCCTATGGTTGGTCTTATTTATTGCTCAGGAGGCTTCACCTCAAATTTCAGGTCATTCCGACATCGTTTGACCAAGTTTCAGCTTCTGGCGGAAAATCAGCAGCTCTACGCGACAAAGTCTTCGGCTTTCCCGGAAAATTGGAAACTTTGCACTCTAAAAATGCAAGGATTCTCATCAGGTTTTCTACAGGGAAATCAAGCCAATAAATGAGAAGAAATGTCAGGAAAAATACAGAAGAAAACGGAGACGAAAAAGACCGCAAAACGGACCAAAAAGGGGAGAAAAACCCCCATGGTCGCCGGCGACCATGGAAGTCCGGGTCACCGGATTTTTCGCCGGTGACCCGTTTTTCCGTCCCTTTTCGCGTTTCGCGCACTTTGGCCCCTGTGGTTTCCTAAAAATGTGATTTTTAGTGCTTGAAATTGACTCATATCCGACGACATCTCAGATCCGCCGTCAAAAGTATAAAATCATCATTGATCGCTCCAAGATCGCCGACCGGTTGACTTAAAAAGTGCTCTTTCTGTCCGACCGATCGAGAAATCGACAAGACAGATGTCATCGGCCCGCTGCTAGCTATCAATGTCTGAAATTACACGGTCATCCGATGTCGATCAGCATGTAGATCCATCGGTGATCATCTCCAAAAGAATCCCAAAAGACGCGGCGCGGCCCGCGACTCTTCAACTGCTCGGCGACCATTTAATGCAGTTAATTGACTAGCTTTATTGCAGTCATTAATTCATTTCTTTGGACGGCCCAATCAGAAGCAAGCATCCAGGAGTTACAAATCAATTAAGTCATGGTATTCAAGCCATGAAACTCCTCCCATTATGGTAATTAAAGTGATTAAAACCCTTAATCTCCATCGGCCAATCAGATTCAAGGAAAAAGGAGTTACAAAATCAAGAAATAAATCTTGTAACTCCTCCCATTAAAGCCATTAAAGCCCATAAACTCTCCTAATGGCTACCAAGAGCCTATAAATAGGAGAGCTTTCCAAGAAGAAAGGGATCGGGAAAAGGATGAACGGAAAACCGAAGATCGAAAATCAAAAGGTGCAGAGAATCCTGAATTCCAGACAGACGGAGTCTAGAGAAAGAGAGAAAATTCTCCAGAAATTCTACATCAAGCACCACTACGAGGTGACAAAAAGTCCCTTGGGGGGTAATCCCCCCCAAGGCCCTTGCCTTCTCCCGCTGCCTCCAATGGCTTAGACGTGGCTTTTCAGCCCGTCTACTTAGCTTTTTATTGGACATAGGACCTTCTCTTGGTCTTTGTCCTCTAAAAACCTGAGGTTATAGCCAAGCCAAGCGAATCAAGAGCATCCTCTGTTCTCATCTGCATGGATGATGGCGAAGCCCATACATAGCTTGCGACCGTCAATCTGAACGAGTCCCCCACAATCTCCTGAAAAGTTAGATCCTCCTTTTCTTGCTTTTCATTGTAGTTTGTGTTTTTCTAAAAGAGACAAAAATCACAACTCTTGTCTTTCATTATTGATGAGAATTGTAAATCGGCTATAAACGCCAAAATCGGCTATAAATGCCAAACAAAATCGCCTTTCACGGCAAACCAAGAAAATGTCTCTTTTCTTAAATATTTGTGCAATGGAAAACTTGAAAGAAGTTGATTTCCTTTTTACTTGCGAAGGTTGATCTCCGGATTACCACTTGCAATTCCAAGTAAAATAGAAAATCTGGCACACCCACACAAAGAAATGTTGATGCACGCTTCAGCCCCCCGGGCGCGAAAGGGCCGGACCCGACGGACTCCCACGTCCGCCGACCCCGGTAGCACCCTCGGCAGGAGCGCGTTCCATCAAGCTGGCACACCCGGTGGGACTCGTTCATTTGAGAACATGGTGCTCGGAAATGAAATATTTGCATATCATACTTTTTGCTCTATGCTTATACTTCTTTTCCGGATTCCTTGGCTACTTTCTAGCTGGTAGCCTATGTTGTATTTTGCATCCTAAAAAAAAATGAGATGGGATTTTTTGGAAATTTCTATTTCTTTGAGTTTGTTTCCACTCTTTCTCTTTTCAAAAAAAAAATCAGTTTTCTTAGTTTGAATTCAAAATTGAGAAACTTTGATCCTATCCTATCGTTCTTTGGTGCTTGCAGAAATGTTGAGCCCGTTCGACTAAGGTTTTGGGCCATCGTTTCTCTTCGATGAGTTCATTAGAGATTTCAAAAAAAATAATAATAATAAAAAAATCAAAAAAATCAGTTTTCTTAGTTTGAATTCAAAATTGAGAAACTTTGATCCTATCCTATCGTTCTTTGGTGCTTGCAGAAATGTTGAGCCCGTTCGACTAAGGTTTTGGGCCATCGTTTCTCTTCGATGAGTTCATTAGAGATTTCCAAAAAAAAATCAAAAAAAAAATAATCAGTTTTCTTAGTTTGAATTCAAAATTGAGAAACTTTGATCCTATCCTATCGTTCTTTGGTGCTTGCAGAAATGTTGAGCCCGTTCGACTAAGGTTTTGGGCCATCGTTTCTCTTCGATGAGTTCATTAGAGATTTCAAAAAAAATAATAATAATAAAAAAACCAAAAAATCAGTTTTCTTAGTTTGAATTCAAAATTGAGAAACTTTGATCCTATCCTATCGTTCTTTGGTGCTTGCAGAAATGTTGAGCCCGTTCGACTAAGGTTTTGGGCCATCGTTTCTCTTCGATGAGTTCATTAGAGATTTCCAAAAAAAAATCAAAAAAAAATAATCAGTTTTCTTAGTTTGAATTCAAAATTGAGAAACTTTGATCCTATCCTATCGTTCTTTGGTGCTTGCAGAAATGTTGAGCCCGTTCGACTAAGGTTTTGGGCCATCGTTTCTCTTCGATGAGTTCATTAGAGATTTAAAAATATATATATATATATAAAATAATAAAAAATCAAAAAATCAGTTTTCTTAGTTCTGATTCAAAATCGAGAAGCTTTGATCCTATCCTATCGTTCGTCGTGCTTGCAGAAATGTTGAGCCCGTTCGACTAAGGTTTTGGGCCATCGTTTCTCTTCGATGAGTCTATTTGGGATTTGGAAAAAAAAGACATAGACCACTAAGGTTAAACCAATTGCATTCTTTGATCATGATTGACTCAAGAAAAGCCTTGTCCAGAGTGTGGAGACAGCTTGACTGTTCTAGGCAAGGTTCCTCCAAACGGGTTCATTAAGTAATCCTACCCTTACCTAGGGGCAATTCTATCAATTGAGGTTTCATAAGACCGGGTTAGGAGGCCTATGTGTACTCTCTCGTCTTTAAAAACCTTCAAAAAAAATATATAAAAATAAAAAAAAAATCTTCAAAAACATAAAAAAAAATAATCTTAAAAAATATATATATTTTAAAAAAAATAAAAAAAAATAAAAATAAAAAAAATCATTTCAAAAAAAATCTTCAAAAACTCGTCAGTTTTGATTTCAGATCTGAGAAATTTTGGTTTCTTCTTTTCTGAGCACTGGCGCTCGCGGAAATCGCCGAGACCGTGTTCAGATTGGAATACCATTTGCTCTCTTTGATGGAACCAATCTTGACATTTCAAAAAAAAAAAAAAAAAAAAACTCGTCACTTTTGGATTCAGATTCGAGAAATTGTGGTCTCTTTCCTTCTGAGTGCTGGCGCTCGCGGAAATCGTTGACGAATCCATTTCTCACCTTTCAAAACAGAGAATCCCATCTCATGGATGCGATCTCCAACATTTGTGCATAACGGTACTAGTACGCCCTTTCAGGGTCTACTGTATCTGTGACCGGCACATTTGTAACTCCTACCTTATATTCTTCTTATCTCGAGCAAGCTCCGCTTCTCGATAAGTCGAATTTAGGTATACAATTGCTTCTAGCAGTCATTGGAACGCTCATTTCGAGCCTACCATGCTTGCAACCAGAACAATTGTACCCTCTATGGCTTTCTGCCTTCTTCATATTGCTTGGGTCATGTCCCTTGAGCGATTTGAAAAGACAAAATCATAGAATTCCCCATTTATGATCATCATATTCTTGTGATTACTAATGGATGTGGTCTTGTTTCAGAAATTTTGAAACTAACAATGGCAGCTTCACTGATCATCACCTTCGATGAAAACAAGCACCAACTCATGCTTCAACATAAGCAAACCGAGCGTACTTACAAGCGCCCTGCTAGCTGCCGAAGCACCAACTCCCTCAGCAACTTTCTGAACTCCGGGTCGACCTCGACTCCCCGGACCATCGTCTTCGGGACACTGGGACCATTCCCACTTCCCGAAGAAGAAACTGCTCCTGCCAAAAGGCAGAAGATCGCCTCGCAACGTGTCACTACTGTGACACCAAAGGCAACTGCCGAGAAGCAGAAGATCGTCCCTCAACGTGTCACTTCTGTGACACCAAGGGCGAACCTCAAGAATACTAAAACCTGCGGCATCCCCGCGAAACCTCAACCAACAACCAACCAGGTCTACCCTAAGACTTGGTCTCCAAGACCTTCCCCAAAACAAAGAAGGTCTCAAACCTCCACCAAGCCAGCATACCTGGCCCCACTCAAAGAGAACCAGTTCTACCCTCTTGCCTACATGAAAGAGGAGAGACCCATCTCCAACTTGACTCCCAAGTCAACCCAGCATGACCCGGCTTGCTCCCACAAGCCCAAAATCAGATCATGCATCACTAGGCCTCTACAAGCACCTGCCAAGGCCTACACTCCTTCAGTTCGACCCTTCATCTCTACAGAGGCCGAACTCGAAAGGTTCAAAGCTTCACTGCAACAGGCAAAGGACCGGGTCCTCATCCTGTCCTTGCCCAATTACAAAGAAGACAAGCTCGGCTGCTGTGCCCGAGGGAGTACATCCTTCATTGTTAAAGCCCAGCCAGAGCTGATTGAAGCTCAAATCGCTCGTCGAGCACGCCGCCGTGCGTCATATCGACAAAAGAGACTAGAGAAACAACGGACCCAGCCTCCTACACTTCAAGTCTCCCACAAATGGGTCGAAAAAGAAAGACCCGACCAAGTTGCTGCCATCCATATGGTTGGAAAAACCAGAAGACGCCAAAAGTCAGCATCAAAAATCCATGTCCGACTTCCGGTGACCCGTAGCATCACCAGGACACGAAGACATCCCGAAGAATCTCCTGCCCCTTCAAGCCAAGGACGGGAGAGTAATCCTTCATCAAGCTCTTCATCAAAAAGAATGAGCCACAGCTCAGTCACCAGGACGGTTTCTTCGTTTGAATCCCGAGGAATGAACGTCCTGGTTACAAATTCTGAGCCACCACCTCAGAATCCACCTCAAGATGATGCGCTCACACGCATCCAGCAGTTGGAACAAGGCCAGCAGAGGATTGAAACTCTGATGGAAAACCTTCTCCTTGTTGTCCAAAATCAGGTGAACAATGAGCCTCCTCCGAATCATCGCAATAACGAGGAAATTTGTGAAGAAAATGAGTCACGCACCCTTACCAAAAAGGACGTAGACAGTATCCTCGCCAAAGCTAAAGAAGAGGATATACTCAAAGAGCATGGGATCAAGCCACCATATCCCTTATGGATGGACTCAGTCCCATTCCCAACAAAATTCAAACATCCTACTCTCCAAACATATACGGGGAAAGGATCAGCCAGACAGCACGCCATCCACTTCAAAATCCTGACGGGAGCTATTGCAGATCAAGATGCCCTCAAGATCCTCCTCTTCGCAAGTACCCTAAAAGGTACAGCCTTTGATTGGTACTCCACTCTGCCGGAGAACTCCATCCAGAACTGGGCTATGCTAGAGACACGCTTCCTGACCCACTTCCAAGGTGAGGATCATCCTGTTACTATGGCTCAACTCTGCAGCCCAAAACAGGGAGAGAATGAGTCAACATACGACTTCATTCACAAATGGAAGGCAATGGCGTACAAATGCTCAGATGTGCTGCCACAAGCGTCGCTAGTCGACATCTGCCGTAACAATATGAGAGCAAAAATCCGCTCCATGATTATCGGCAACAAATCAAAGAACCTGGGGGAACTCCTCGAAGCTTCCATGGAAGCTGAAATGGTGATCAAAGACCTCAACAGTCAGAAATCATCAAAGAAAGAGCCGACTGCTGTTACAACCTCAAAACCAAAGAAAAAGGAGGTTCTCAATGTGCAGACTAAGTCAGCTCCTTAACAGCCAAAGAAACCTGAAAACAAAACTGCAGGTAAAAGGCCTGAACTCTCTGATGCCTTCAAAGAACATGTAGAAAAGAAATATCCGTTCGATGAAGACGTTGAAGAAATCTTTGAGGCTCTCCTAGCAAATGGTAAACTCATTTTGCCAGAGCCCAAAAGACCAGGAGATGTTGGCAAAACCAATGATCCCCGATACTGTCCATACCATCAGATGATCTCACACCCTCTTAATCAATGCTTCGTTGTGAGAGAGAAGATCAATGAGATGTGGAAAAATGGAGTCATAACCTTTGATAAAAACTATGGCCCCGCCTCTGTCAACATGGTGTCATGTCGGCAAACTTCAAAGTCACCGAAGGAGAAAATCACTACTTCATTCAAGGTGATAAAAATGGCTCAAGCGTCCCAAGAATTGGTTCCCTATCCAACACCAGATGGACAACCTATATGGGTGCATCCCGATCTCCTAGATGATGAAAACTGGGAGATCGTCAAAACAAAGCCGACCGCTCAGCAGCGAAGGCAAGCCAAGAGACAGCTCCGCAAGCTCAAACAGCAGCAGAAGTCTCAACCAAAACAAGAAGTCCTTGAAAGAGCAGAAACTTCTTCCACTGCTTCACTAAGGACGACGGAAGAATCTCTTCCCAAAACCTCCAAGGCGGTAAGAAAATTCACTCTTGATGATTTCATGCCACCTCTATACAAAAATGAAACTATGCAGGGGGCATCATACTCTTGCAACTCGGTAGTTGGATTCTCCATGAACGGATACGAGTCCAGTGACACTGCCAGTGATATCGATAAGTGGGAAGAATCCCTTGAAACAGGAGAATACCTCTCCGACGAGGAATGGATTCCCGACTCTCATCTTATGCCAGTAATCTGGTATAACCCTTTGCAACCACAAGGATCCTGGTCTGATGATGAAGAAGATCAAGTGGCTGCACAAGAAGATGCTGTTATCCCAGCACCTGTCATTGCTCCAGTGGAAATCAACTATGTTGAGCCACACGGAGAAGACGAAGAAGAGGATCTGGCTCCCATGCCTGATCTTGAAGAATATGCAAGGATCTTGCAGCGTCTCGCTCTAGAACAAGAGCAAGATCGCGTTAACGAGCCTCCTCGCAACCCAGAGCCTGAAGTCCCTGAAGATAATCAGGTACATCCACCCTTAACTCCTGAAAATGGAGAACATTGCTGGATAGACGATCCTCTTAGATCCGAGGATGAGTCTGACTCCGAGCAGGCAACATCTCCTATCAGAGCTTCCTGTAATGTAATATATCAGGACTATAGCTCTTCTGAAGCGTCGTCTGATGAGATTACCTATACTCCAACGACGCCTAGCAATGTATCCTCTGGAGCCACCTCGTCTCACGTGACTTTCACAGAGATGACACCCTCTCAGGTTTCTTCTCCTGAGACTGTGACTTTAGGATACACATTCTTCCCGACTGATCATCATGAAGAAAACCCAGATAATGATGCTTGGGATGATGAAATAGTCAACACAGAAGAAAAGCTGCTGGATGTTGTTCAGGACTTGCTCCCGGAAAATGCTCCGTGCAACACAATCACTGAGGATGGCAACTCTGCTGCAGATACATCCCCAGTAGATGAAAAACGACAGCCTCTTGATCCTGAAGACAATCTTCCAAACGAAGATCCTTCTCAAGAAGCTCTCGAAGTTGGTAGAGGCACCTGCTCTGGCCGGGACTACCACAAGAATTACAACCAATCTTCCTTTACTTATGTAAATCCTTCGGGAAAAGATGTTGTAAGCGCCCCCAGTGGCAAAAACAATGAACATGCAGGCCCCAAGGAGGCTTTCAAGTATGACTTGGTTGAGCACTTCAAACACATACCTGCACGTCTTCACATCCTAGACTTATTGCGAATGTCTCTACGCACTCGTGATAATCTCATCTCAGAATTACAAAAACTGAATAAGGATGTCGACAAACATGCCCCACAAGTCCTCCAAATTGAAATGGATTACCGGGTCAAAAACTCAGAAACCTCCTTAAAAAGAGAAAAAGAGAAAAGCGAGGGATCATGCATCCAATGCCTCTCGGTTCAAAAGGCAGCCAGTGCAACCATCGCCTTCACTAAGGAAGACCTCCTACTTGGCGAAGCAAGGCACAACCGACCCCTGTACTTCATAGGGTACATCAAAGAAATGCCGATACATAGAGTTCAGATCGACCCAGGTTCTGCACTCAACCTTATCTCAACTTCGGCTCTTGAAGAGTTGGGCATCCCACCCAACAAGCTGAGCCACACATCCGTATCTATCTTTGGATACGATGGGAGTACTCAAAGGCCTATCGGCAAAATCAGGTTCAAATTGCAAATCGGTGATCTTATCTCTGAGGTCACTGTGTATGCAATAAAAACCCCCTCATGCTACAACATCCTTCTCGGACGTCCTTGGATACACGAGAACGGTGTTGTCCCTTCAACTCTACATCAATGCATCAAGTTCGTCGGCGACGACGGCATGGTACATCGTGTCTTTGTGGACAGAAAACCCTTCAAAGGTAAAGAAGTCCACTTCGCAGACTCCCAGATGTATGAAGGAGAAAAAGAAGAAGAGGAAATAGTACCCCCTGCTGAAAATCTCCAGAAAGATAAAGGCAAGGCTCCTCAAAAATCACCGGAAGAAAACAAACCCTCCGGCAAATTAGAAGAGAGTAGTCAATCTCCCTTCGTCATCTCCCTCAAGAATTCAAAACCTTTGGTCATCACGACTAAAGTGAAGAAGGCGAAACAAAAGTCTGGGGGCAAATTTGTTGTTTCTCTCGTGTCTATCATGCAAGACACAGACTCGGACTCAGAGCCAGAAGACGATGCATCGTCAAGCCAAGCTGACACTCAGCAAGTTCAGCCTGTTCTCACTCCGATAGAGACACCTGTTGATGTAGAAGATCCTACGTCTGCTACCTTTGTTGTTCCGGCAACATCACCAAAGCAAAGACCGATCTTCTTTCATAGATCGGATGCTTCTTCATCAAGTTCCTTGCTTGAACCTTTCCAAAACGAAGGTATGCCTCAACTATCTCTATATAGTCCTGTGGCACAAGCTATCATGAAGAAAATGGGCTTTGACGCTCAGAACCCAGTCGGTTTGGGAGAAGGCCGCGGTATTCTCACGCCATTGGGGCCCGCCTTGACCAAAAGCCAGAAGGAAGATTGGAGACTCTACGGATATGTAGAAAAGTCTTCACATGGGTTAGGGTATGATCCTGATACCCCCCTGAGACAGTTGACACAAAGGCTTAAAAGTCGATTTACCGACCAAGCCTCAACATCTCAAGTCCATAAAGACATCGATCCCCCTGGATATCTCTTTGAAGAGTCGTTTGACAAAGATCCAGGAAGCTCCTCCAATTGGTACGATTTCTCTGATGATGAAGAGGAATCGCCCGATGACACAGACGGGTGGCATCCTGACCCAGAAGAACCCTCGTCTCCAAAAGAAATACCAGACTCAACAGGCGATTGGGACTATCTCATAGCAAGCCTTGAGGAGATCACCAATCAAGAAAATCCATGGAAAGGAACAGAGCCTTGGTCTGGTAATGCAGTTGAAACTCCAGAAGGTTTCGTTGAGTTGGAAGCCTCCGAAAATATTGTGGAGGAACCACCTTCGAACCTTCCGACAGAAGATCCTGTTCAAAAGATAAACTTGGGAACACCTGATAACCTACGTCCTGTATTCATAAGCAAGAATATAAAGGATGATGAGTTACCCGAGTATATCTCTTTTCTTCGTGAGTTCATTGATTGTTTTGCTTGGTCTTACGCTGAAATGCCTGGTTTAGACCCCAAAGTAGCAGTCCGCACACTCAATCTTCAAGAAGACATCAAGCCTGTCAAACAAGGCCAAAGAAGATTCCGTCCGGATGTGATGGATAAAATTGAACAAGAAGTTCAAAAACTCAAAAGCGTTGGCTTCATCCGTGAGGAACAACATCCTGAATGGTTGGCCAACATTGTCCCCGTGACAAAGAAAAATGGGCAGATCAGAGTCTGTATTGACTATAGAGACTTGAATGGCGCTTGCCCTAAAGATGAATTCCCGCTCCCCATACCAGAGGTAATGATTGACAATACCTGTGGATTCGAGCGAATGACATTCATGGATGGCTTCTCTGGCTACAATCAGATAAAGATGCATCCTGAAGATGAAAGGCATACATCCTTTCGGACAACATTCGGCGTGTATTGCTACACTGTCATGCCGTTTGGTCTGAAAAATGCAGGTGCAACATATCAGAGGGCTATGATGAAAATATTCCAAGATATGCAGCACAAGACGGTCGAATGCTATGTTGACGACCTCGCCATAAAAAGCAGAAGAAAAGAAGACCATCTCAATGATCTTCGAGAAGTCTTCCTCCGACTTCGCAAACACAAATTGCGGATGAATCCACTAAAGTGCTTCTTCGGTGTCTCATCGGGTAAGTTTCTCGGATTCATAGTACGGAAAGCTGGAATAGAACTTGACCCCACCAAAGTCAAGGCTATTCTAGAAATGCCCTCTCCAAGAACCTTGAGAGAATTAAAAGGGCTCCAAGGGAGATTGGCCTACATCAGACGGTTCATCTCCAATCTTTCGGGGAAATGCCGTCCATTCTCTCGATTGATGAAAAAGGGTGTAGACTTTGTCTGGGATGCCGACTGTGAAGCCGCATTTCAAGATATCAAGTCATACCTGACCAAACCTCCAGTGTTAGCTGCCCCTGCCACTGGAAAACCATTCATCTTGTACACAAGAGCTCTTGATCATTCTGTAGGCACTCTGCTTGCACAAGAGAATGGTGAGGGAAAGGAAGCTGCTCTATATTACCTCAGCCGCATGCTAGTAGGTGCAGAGCATCGTTACTCTCCAGTCGAAAAAGAATGCCTTGCAGTGATGTTCGCCGTACAAAAGCTATGTCACTACTTGCTTTCCAACACAGTCTACCTCGTCTCAAGGATCAACCTCTTGAAGGTCCTTGTTACAAAAGCAGGTTCTCTCAATGCACGACTGGCAAAATGGTCCATCCTTCTATCACAATTTGATATTAGGTATGTGCCACAAAAAGCAATCAAAGGCCAAGCTCTAGTAGATTTCCTCGCAGAGCATCCATTGCCTAAAGATTCACCACTCAGAGATGATCTCCCAGACGAACCTGTCTACAACGTGGAGACCTTCTCGCCAAATGCCTCCTGGGACATGTACTTTGACGGTGCAACCAGGACAAATGAAAAAAGACAGCTGATTTCGGGAGTTGGCATCCTCTTTGTTAGCCCTAACAGATACATGATTCCACATGCTTTCTCGCTATTGGAACCATGCACAAACAATGCAGCTGAATATCAAGCTCTGATCCTAGGATTGGAACTCGCCATTGAATCCGGTATCACCATACTGGAAGTCTTTGGAGACTCTCAACTGATCGTCAACCAGATGAATCAGAAATATGAAGTCAGGAAGCCTGATCTGCTGCCTTACTACAACAAGGCACAATCGCTTCTGCAAAAGTTTGACATCTGCAACATCACCCACATTCGTAGAGGTGAAAACATCCGTGCAGATGCCCTGGCTGGACTTGCTGCATCTATGGCAATTCAAGAAGGGGAAAACATGCAAATTACAGTGTGTGAGAGAAGGATCCTCCCTTCTCTTAACACACACCAAGCAGTTGCTGAATGCCACCGAGTGGTTGGAAGTCGGATCTCTATCCTTCAAACTTCAATCGGCGACTGGAGGGATCCGTTCATTGATTAAACTATGTTCGGAATCCTACCTGAAGATCCAAAAGAACGGGTAAGCATCCAAAGGCGAGCCCCAAACTTTCATTTGGATATCCCTTCAAAGATCCTTTACAGGAAATCCTTCAATGGAGTACTCCTACGCTGCTTGTCACAACAAGAAGCTGAAGAAACACTCAAAGAAGTTCACGCTGGTCTTTGTGGAGCTCATCAGGCTAGTCCCAAGCTCTACGACCAAATCAAAAGGTTGGGTTACTACTGGCCTACCATGGTACCCGACGCAATGCAATTTGCTAAGCGCTGCCAACAATGCCAAGTTCATGGAGACTACATTCACATGCCTCCAGAATGGCTGCATCCTACAGCAATCTCATGGCCTTTTGAAGCATGGGGCATGGACTTCATAGGTCCTATCTCTCCCCCTTTAAGCAAAGGTCATCGCTTCATCTTCGCCGCTACGGATTATTTCTCCAAGTAGTAAGAAGCATTTGCGTTCAACGAAATGAAGACCTCATCAGTTCTTCAGTTCCTGCGCACCAACATCATTTGTCGTTTCGGCATACCCAAAAGATTCGTCCATGATAACGGACCACAATTCCGGGATCATCGATTCTACAGGTTTTGCGACAAATACAAAATCCAAAGCTGTCCTTCGACTCCATACAATCCGGCAGCAAACGGATTAGCAGAAGCCTTCAACAAGACACTCTGCAAAATCCTCAAGAAAATGGTCTCTAGTCACAAAAGAGACTGGAGCGACAAACTGTCTGAAGCTTTGTGGGCCTATCGAACCACCGTTCGAGGACCAACCCATAGCACACCATTCTCCTTGGTCTATGGATGCGAAGCTGTCGTGCCATTAGAAGTCCAAATTCCTTCTCTGAGGGTATCTCTACAAAAGACATGACTCAAGAAAGCAATACGAAATTACGACTTCATGAGCTGGACAATCTCGATGAGAGACGGCTCGAAGCTCGACAAAGCATTGAACTTTACCAAGCACGCATGGCAGGATCTTTTGACAAAAGGGTCTGGCAACGAGCCTACAAAAGGGGTGACTTGGTTCTTGCGGTAAAAAGACCAATGGTCTTCGCACACAAATCCAAAGGCAAATTTGAACCAAAATGGGAGGGACCCTACGTCATCGACAAGGTCTTCTCCAACGGCGCATATGCCCTCCTAAACATGGAAGGCGACAGATGTATGCTGCCTATCAACGGCAAGTTCTTGAAGCGGTACTACCCTTGAAGACTTACCCAACTGGGTAAGAGCAATGCCTGTATGGCCAAAACCTGTTCTCAGGTACTCGCTCGTCAAACCCACTCTCTTTAGAATTTTCATATCAAATGTCAAAATTTCTAGAGATTCAAAAACAATGCTTACTTTTATCGTTTCATTGTTCAAAAACAAAAAAATCCAAGTTTAGGAGCCTCTCCCTGACTTGACCAAAACTTTCGATCCTTGAACCAAAATTCATGGTTTGAAACAAAAATCCGGATTCAGGGATTTCCACCCTAGTCCACCTTACCTTTTACCGCCAAATGGTTTTAGGTCAAAATTTACGACCCTCGTGTCTTTAAACAAAAAAAATTATTTTTCAAAAACCGCGGGGAAGTGACACTTAGTCGATACTCGCAAAACTCAAAAAATCGGAAGGATGCGAACCCCATTCGATACTTCCAAAACCTCTAAAATCGTGGAGACACAACATTTCAGTTGATATCCATAACCCAAATTTCAAAGGTTCGAGAAAACCTAAAATCGTGGAGACATAACATTTCAATTGATATCCACAACCCAAATTTCAAAGGTTCGAGAAAACCTAAAATCGTGGAAACGTAACATTTCAGTTGATATCCACAACCCAAATTTCAAAGTTTCGAGAAAACCACAAATTTCAAAAAATCGTGGGGAAACGACATCAAGTCAGTACCCGCAAAACCAAATTTTGAAAAAAAAAAAACAAGGAAGTGACGCTTAGTCGATACTTACACCCAGACCCGCGAGGAAGCGACATTCCATCGATACTCGTAACCGAATGAGCAAGGAAGCGACATTCCATCGATACTTGCAAGACCATTCAGCAGGGAGGCGACATTTAGTCGATACCTGCATTTTGAAAACCAAAACTCGGCTATAAACGCCAAAATCCGGCTATAAATGCCAAAATTCGGCTATAAATGCCAAAAACAAAAATTTTTCGGCTATAAACGCCAAAATCGGCTTTCATACCAATAAAACAAAACTTGGTTTTCAAAAAAAAAAAACTCGGCTATAAACGCCAAAATCTGGCTATAAACGCCAAAACTCGGCTATAAACGCCAAAACCGGCTATAAATGCCAAAAACAAAATTTTTCGGCTATAAACGCCAAAATCGGCTTTCATGCCATCTCAAAATCGACTCTCATGCCACAAATAAAATTTTTGGCTCTCATGCCATCTCAAAATTCGGCTATAAATGCCAAAACAAAACAAAAAAAAAATCGGCTATAAATGCCAAAATCTGGCTATAAATGCCAAAAATCGGCTATAAATGCCAAGACAAATAAAACAAAATTCGGCTTCTATGCCATTCTAAAATTCGGCTTTCACGCCATCCAAAAATTTTGGCTCCCATGCCGCAAAACAAATTTCGGCTCTTAGCCACAAAATTAGGCTTTCTCGCCATCCAAATTTTGGTTTTCAAACCATCAAAAACAAGGCTTTCCACCACAAAATTGGCTTTCATGCCCAAAACAACCCTTTGACAAAAGATTTTCACAAAATGACAACCTTTTAACCAAATCCTTAAACAAACATTCCCATCAAACTTTTGCTCAAAATTGTTTTCAACAAAAAATGATTTAAGTAAAAGGAAGGGGATACAAAATACAGTACCAAAATTGTTTATACATGGAGGTACTAAAAAAAAAAAAAAGGAAAAGGAAAAAGAGTTTGTTACAACTCAGGAGCTCAATCCGACATGGTTTTTCAATCAAAGGTTCAACTCCTCAAGCAGACCCTTGGCCTTAACTTCCAAAGTTTTTAGGCCACGCTCCTTCAAAATGTCCCCATAAAACGCGGCTGAATGCCGTGACCCATCTGCAGCACGAGAAAGCTCTTCCCAGAGGACCTGCCACTGGTCATGCTCCTGAGTCTTCCTCCGGACATTACCTTCAACTTCCTCAACCTGGCGAATGAGCGTCCCCTCTTTCTCCCAAGCCTGCTGAACAGCAGCATTGGAAGATCTAGCAGACCGACGAGGTGCGTCAGTAACAGGACTTTTACCTTTGTTCGTCCTGGAAGAACTACCTGCAAAAGATGGAAGAGAAAAGATCAATCAACATCAAAATGACAGAATTCTGCTACAAAAAATTCTAGCAAAATTTTGACATGGTTCCGGGGCAATTCCAAAGAATAGGAAAAATACTCCGAAAAAGACAGGAAGTCTGAAGATGAGCACAACATCGCTGCGAGCTCATAGTCAGTGGAGAATTCTCAAAGAAGGCTTGAACTCAACATTGCTGCGAGAACAAGCCAATCTCATCAAACTTCCGCAAAATCTGGAAAAGAGCTCAACATTGCTGCGAGCTTCAAAATCCAAAAATTGCAAAACTTCCTCAAAATCCAGCAAGACCGAGAAAGAGCTCAACATCGCTGTGAGCTCAAAATCCCAACACTTGCAAAAGATTTTCAGGTATGCATCATCATACTTCCAAATCCATTTACAAAAATCATGCATCACAAGTATATCATCATGCATTAGATGCTAAGAAAACCTTGACCAAAGTTTTACCAATTCCAACCCAATTTGGTTAAAACCAATCAAACTTTGTCCAAGTCAAAAATCATGTTGGCTTGACCTAGAGACTCTAGCCTTCTATCTTGATGCATCAAAAGAAAAAAAAATGCATACATATTGACATTGCATAGCCTCATTATCATAGTGAGCAAACAAGGAAAAAGAAAAAGAAAGAGAGAAAAAAAAATCTCTCTACAAAAAAAAAAAAAAAAAAATTGGCCCACAGGCCGTGGCCCACTGCCACGTGGCAGTACGGTCAGGTCCGTACGGACCTGTCCGTACAGCCAGAGAAAAAAAAATAGCAAAAAAAAAAGAAAAGAAGAGAAAAACGCTGAAAAAAAAAAGGATCAGCGTGAAAAAAAAAAACAGAAAGAAAGAAAAAAAAGAGTTCATGAAAAGAAAAGAGAGAAAATCGTGAAAAGAAAAGAAAAGAAAAAAAAAGAAAGAAAAAAAAAGAGAAGCACGAAAAAAAAAAGAAAAACGTGCATGAAAAGAGAAGAAGAAAAAGAAAAGAAAAGAAAAAGAAAAGAAAAAAAAAAAGAGAGAAACTTTCTTTTTTTTACCATCCTATTCTCTACATGGAGTTTTCTTGAAAGAAAAAGAGAGAAAACTTACTTAAAGCCATTGATGGAGAAGAAGAAGGAAAAAGCTTGAAGATCCTTGAAGAAGAAGAACTCTTGGTCTTGGAGCTCTCTTGAGATTGTTGCAAAAGAAAGCAATAAGGGCAAGAGATCTAGCCTCCTCCTTGCTTTTATAGAAGAGAGCAAATGAAAGAAGGAAACAAAAAAAAGAAAGGTAAGTGCTACTAATTAGTAACCTTACCAAAAGAGAAGGAATTAGAAAGATTCTTTCCCAAAAAGAAAGATGTCTTTGAGAGATTTTCTCCCAAAATCAATCAATGAGAGATTCTCTCCAACAAAATAGGAGATTGGAGATTCTTTCCCAAAAAGAAAGATACCTTGAGATATTCTCTCCCAAATTAAGGGAATATGAGAGATTCTCTCCCATAAAGATATTTTTAGATATTCTCTATCCAAATGAGATATCTTTAGATATTCTTTACAAAAATGGCCCCACATGAGATCTAAGCCATCCTAAAAAGCTTAAGGTCCCATAGGTTAGCCCATATGAGCCAGGTTTGACCACCTAGGCACTAAAAAAAAAAAATGGGCTTTTAGTCAGGAAAAAAATCTCTCTTACCAAGAGCATACAAAAATGGTTACATGCCTCTTTTGAGTTGATTGAACCATACAAAAAAATTCCAAGCCCCATGAGCTTCCAAAGGATCAAACCATCCAGCCTCATATACCAAATTGAGCCAAAATCTTGAAATTGACATTCCACAAAAATCCAAACCACTCCAATGGACCCACACAGTCCCAAAGAGTGACCAAAAACCAAATCCTGGTCCCCTAACTTGCCACATACAGCTTGTTAGGTCACAAGACCAAAGCCAAAAACCAAATCCTGATCCCCTAACTTGTCACATACAGCCTGTTAAGTCTACAAGATCAAAACCAAACCGATCCCCTAACCTGCCATATATAGCTGGTTAGGTCACAAGATCAAAAACAGAAACCCAAATCCGCATCCCTGATGTCATCTTCAAAACTTTGCCTCGAGATGGTACTTGATTCCTTTCATTACCATAAAATTCCCCTGGAAGCTCAAAGGCTACTCTACCAAAGGAAAGATTGCTCAAAGACTCTTGGTCAAGACACAAGCTCTCCTTCAAAAATCTCTTCGAGGCACATCGACTACAAAAGTCAAGCAACTCGTCGCTGTACCTCGAGGGGGCATTTGTTGACACCAAAAATGTCACTTTGCCTCTTCAACATCAAGAAGGCTGCATGAAGTCGGAACCTGCCATAAATAGGCAATGCAACTTCTCCAAAAAATCAAATCTTGTCAGAATAAAACAAAAATTGCAAGATCCTTCAAGACAGCAGTACACAAGGAGTTACGGGCCATTTCAGAATCATTTGGCCTAACTTCGCTTCTCCGACAGCTAAATTGGCGCTCCCGGCGGCGACATCATCGAAGACGTCAAAACTTCGATCAGAGCCTACGGATGACTCCAGCATGTCTCAAAAGGGCTCCATACCAAATTTCAAGTCAAACCGACAACGTTTGACCCTCCATCAATGCTCGAGCAGCAAAATCAAGCCTCCCGGCGTCGGGAACCACCGAAGCCTTCGCTCATCAAACCAAGTGCATGAGTGGCTTCAACATGCTTCCAAAAGGCTGCACATCGAATTTCAGGTCATTCCGACAACGTTTGACCAGGTTTCGACGCTCCGAAAGAAAATCAAGCCTACCGGCGGCGGAGCTCCCTAGGACCATGGTTTCCAAGACAGAGCCTGTGGATCATCTCAAAATGACTCCAATAGGTTCCCTGTCAAATTTCAAGTCAATCGGAAATCGTTTGACCGCACATCAACGCGCGGCATCTCCCTCGCGGCAAAATGAAGTCTACTGGCGACGGGACCCCAAACGGCTTCAAAACTCAAACAAAAGCCTATGGTTGGTCTTATTTATTGCTCAGGAGGCTTCACCTCAAATTTCAGGTCATTCCGACATCGTTTGACCAAGTTTCAGCTTCTGGTGGAAAATCAGCAGCTCTACGCGACAAAGTCTTCTGTTTTCCCGGAAAATTGGAAACTTTGCACTCTAAAAATGCAAGGATTCTCATCAGGTTTTCTACAGAGAAATCAAGCCAATAAATGAGAAGAAATGTCAGGAAAAATACAGAAGAAAACGGAGACGAAAAAGACCGCAAAACGGACCAAAAAGGGGAGAAAAACCCCAGGGTCGCCGGCGACCCTGGCTCATGGTTGCCAGCGACCATGGCCCATGGTCGCCGGCGACCATGGAAGTCCGGGTCACCGGATTTTTCGCCGGTGACCCGTTTTTCCGTCCCTTTTCGCGTTTCGCGCACTTTGGCCCCTGTGGTTTCCTGAAAATGTGATTTTTAGTGCTTGAAATTGACTCATATCCGACGACATCTCAGATCCGCCGTCAAAAGCATAAAATCATCATTGATCGCTCCAAGATCGCCGACCGGTTGACTTAAAAAGTGCTCTTTCTGTCCGACCGATCGAGAAATCGACAAGACAGATGTCACCGGCCCGCTGCTAGCTATCAATGTCTGAAATTACACGGTCATCCGATGTCGATCAGCATGTAGATCCATCGGTGATCATCTCCAAAAGAATCCCAAAAGACGCGGCGCGGCCCGCGACTCTTCAACTGCTCGGCGACCATTTAATGCAGTTAATTGACTAGCTTTATTGCAGTCATTAATTCATTTCTTTGGACGGCCCAATCAGAAGCAAGCATCCAGGAGTTACAAATCAATTAAGTCATGGCATTCAAGCCATGAAACTCCTCCCATTATGGTAATTAAGGTGATTAAAAGCCCTTAATCTCCATCGGCCAATCAGATTCAAGGAAAAAGGAGTTACAAAATCAAGAAATAAATCTTGTAACTCCTCCCATTAAAGCCATTAAAGCCCATAAACTCTCCTAATGGCTACCAAGAGCCTATAAATAGGAGAGCTTTCCAAGAAGAAAGGGATCAGGAAAAGGACGAACGGAAAACCCAAGATCGAAAATCAAAAGGTGCAGAGAATCCCGAATTCCAGACAGACAAAGTCTAGAGAAAGAGAGAAAATTCTGCAGAAATTCTACATCAAGCACCACTACGAGGTTACAAAAAGTCCCTTGGGGGGTACTCCCCCCCAAGGCCCTTGCCTTCTCCCGCTGCCTCCAATGGCTTAGACGTGGCTTTTCAGCCCGTCTACTTAGCTTTTTATTGGACATAGGACCTTCTCTTGGTCTTTGTCCTCTAAAAACCTGAGGTTATAGCCAAGCCAAGCGAATCAAGAGCATCCTCTGTTCTCATCTGCATGGATGATGGCGAAGCCCATACATGGCTTGCGACCGTCAATCTGAACGAGTCCCCCATAATCTCCTGAAAAGTTAGATCCTCCTTTTCTTGCTTTTCATTGTAGTTTGTATTTTTCTAAAAGAGACAAAAATCACAACTCTTGTCTTTCATTATTGATGAGAATTGTAAATCGGCTATAAACGCCAAAATCGGCTATAAATGCCAAACAAAATCGCCTTTCACGGCAAACCAAGAAAATGTCTCTTTTCATAAATATTTGTGCAATGGAAAACTTGAAAGAAGTTGATTTCCTTTTTACTTGCGAAGGTTGATCTCCGGATTACCACTTGCAATTCCAAGTAAAATAGAAAATCTGGCACACCCACACAAAGAAATGTTGATGCACGCTTCAGCCCTCCGGGCGCGAAAGGGCCGGACCCGACGAACTCCCACGTCCGCCGACCCCGGTAGCACCCTCGGCAGGAGCGCGTTCCATCATTGCAACTCCTCCCATCATGGAGCATCAATGCCATCAAACCTCTCGTCATGTCTATCAATGTTCATAAACCACCCCATGGCTACCAAAAGCCTATAAAAGGAGGCCATTCCAAAGGAGAGAGACCTACCTACACATGTAATGGACACGACCACGGTAGCGAGCCGGGCATCAGGAACCACAGTAGCAATCTGCGGTATCGGGACAAGACCACGATTAATAAACCGGGTAGCGGGATCCAAGCTGCAGCTGGCGGGACAAGAAGGGATCTCCAAGTTGGTAGATCAGACCGACAAGGTCATCCAAGCTTAGTGGTGCCGACTCATAGGTTATATGCAAGTAAACAAAACAAATACATGTACGCATGTTCTCTTTTTGGCTCATGGGCCTGCACTACAAAGCTCTGGCCCCATATTGCCTCAAGGTTTTATTCTCAAAATAATAATCATTTTGGTTCATGGGTCATATACAAGAAATCAACAAGTATGAATATAACAGGACGGGATACCCATAGGCACAAAAACATGTCTGTATCGGGTCGGGCATAAACGGGTTAGCAACATGCTAAAAAGAAACATAAATTTCAATACCTTCGGGGCAAGTCTAGTCATATAATATGAGATTTAAAGTGTACAAGTGAAATTCGAGTTTAAATAAGACATAATGGATTTCTATACTTTTCCGGGCCAAACGTTGAGGGACCTAGATTTAAATCAATGTGAATGGGGTCCCGTATGTCTAATTTGACATATACTTGGTACTCCATGAGAATTAAGGACATCTCGGATCCCTATGCATATTGACGAGTCTAAGGATCCTTGACGAATCTTCATAATGGGGTTTCTCTTCATCCGGACTCCATACAATGCCTTCCAAGTTCTTACATTGCATTGGGGCTCCAAACAATACCTCCCCAAGCTTAAAAACAATGTTTCAAGTCTCCAAGTATTGACCCAAGCCTGTCAGGCAGTTCGCTCGAGCGGACTGGAAAGTTCACTCAGGCGAACTGCTCTCTGCCTGGGGTTCACTCGAGCGAACTGCTCTCTGGGAGGGTTCGCTCAAGCGATGTGTCATAGTCGCTCGAGCGAACTGTCCTGAAAGTGATTTCTGAGTGCAGTTCGGCTCTTTTTCTCTCCTCTCCTTTCATGCACTTTGAGCACCCATTTCTACAAGTATTTGAGGGTCTCAAAACTTCCTTTTAATCCCATCCAATCCACCATCACAAACCATCTACAAAAAGAATCAAATCCTTCATTTCCATCTACATTCGATCACAAGAGAATAGAAGTCCATAGAAATCCATGTATGACAATACAAGATCAACACAAGTTCATGAAACATTTTCCTTTTTATAAGAGATCAGTAAGATAACAAGATAACAAGATATATCAAAGATTACATTTTTAAATCAATAGAATCACATCATGAGTGTAAATGAAAACACACATGAGATCACCAAAAACAATTAATGTAAATCAAGATTTTCCATAAACATGTTAACATTCAAAAATCATCCTTTCAAAAGCAATAGAAAATCATAGTGAAAAGCATAATTAGAAGCAAGTATCAAATCATTAAGTACAAGTAATAAAAATCCATATTTTTCTCATAAAACATGCTAATACTTGAAACCATCCATTCATCCACTTGCCTTAGGCCTCCAAGATAGCTAACAAGCTCCTCAGCTCACTCCCAAGCCGAAGATCTCCAAGCTACACAAAAATCCCCAAAAAGCAACCCAAGATCACTCCTAGATCTCACCCATTAGGCACAAGCACACCTATGAAACCGAAACCCCAAGATATAACCCTTAGACACCCAAAGATGGTCAATTTAAAAACGTGTTTAGGGTCCACCAATTGCAACAAAACGTAATTTAATTTAAGGCCACAACATGATTACCTATCAGTCCTACATTTTAAGGTTGGTTGGTAATGGTTTCCAATTAAGCCCGCACACTAGTAAGTCACCATGAGTAAAAACAGTCCCTTACTTGGCTACATTTAAATCATAATTGGGTTAACCAAATGGGTGACATAAAGGTATAATTTTTTTGAGGCATTACACAAGGTTTAAACCCACTTTAGCAGCTGAGTAAGATGGTGGAGAAATGTGCTGGAAACCCACACAAAAAGGGCCACAGCAAAGCCTCAGGATCTGTCCATGCCCAGCTGTCACACTGCTGGTTGGACATTGGCCAAACAGGTCCTGCCTGACCAGCTGCATAACAGCAGCTGTGCAGTCCATCTCTCCCTCATTTCCAGCCACAACGTCAATGAATTTTTAGGCACTGAAAGTGTCAGCAAATCCACTATGAAAATCGTTGTAAGTGTGGCTGAAATCAACATGGAATTTGGATGAAACATAGAGTAGAAACATAGGAAATTAAAACCTGAACATGCACCTCCAATTACCCAAATCAGTCACTTACCTTAGCTCTAATGGGCTGTAAATCACTCTCCCAGACACCTTCCAGCAGCTGGAAACATTCAGCTAGAAAAGTCCTAAAATCCCATCTTAGAACACCCAAAAAAAAAAGAGAAACTGAGAAGGAATGGAAATGGGGACTTGCAAGATGGGTAGTGGGCCATGAAAGGGCTATAGATTCGAATTATGGAAGAAAGAAAGTGATTGCTTTCCTGTAGGCGGTCCAACCAGCAAGGAATAACTAAATGAGGGGGCTGCCATTCATGGTGTCCCACAAAAATGGTGTCTAGAGCGAGAGGAGATGGAGGAGAATGCAATGGCAAGCTCGTTTGGCGATTGGCGGCATGAATCTTGAGTTTGGAAGCAACAAAATGAGAGAAAGAAGGGAAAGGGGGCTACTGTTGCAGGGCTGGAACAGTTGCTGAAATGAGGGTGACGAGGAATGAAGGAGATGAGGGCTGGTAGGGTTTATAAGTGTAAAGGTGGGCCCCACAGCTAGTAGTTCTTCATGGGCTCAAAACTAGTCTCTTTGGGCCTCGGATGAAAACAACAAAGAAGATTAAAATGATCCCCATAAAATCTAGTTTTCAAAAAATATATCTTTGACATGAATATGGAATTTCGAAATTTGGGCTCAGATTTAAATGTGAAAAGGTTGTTTTGCCCCTAGGGCTGGAAAACTAGTTTTCTGAGCTTTGAATGGGATCAGTGTGAATGCAAAAGTTGTTGGGGCTAATTTGACCTATCAAAATAAACCAAAATTGGGATTTTTCAAAATTAAGAACAAACCCCCCCACGTTGACACGCGTAACCCAAGGCATCCCTAGGCTGTCAAACTAGGCCCAATGGCTCTCAAAATTTCCCAAAGCTAATGAAAAGTCATTCTAACTCAAAAACTCAACTAAACAACCACTAAACCCATAAGAAAACCAAATCACGATTAAAACCACATTAAACCAGGAAATTAGGGGTGGGGTTCTCACACTATAGGTCACCAAGTGCTCCTTGCAATTGGTTGTCTTGATAATGCCTTACATAAGGGGTCACTCAAGTCAAATGGCCACATTCCCTCCCATCTGAATTTCGAAACTTGACCTATTCCCTCCCATTTGAATTTTGAGACTTGATCTAAAACTAGAAAATAAAACCCGTGAGACAGCTTGATATATTTACAGGGGAAAATCAATCATTAAATATCATGTTAAGGATCTTAAAACTAGGGATTAAATGCATGACATAAACTTCAGACAGTTAAAAGGGCAAATCAGTCATGCAAATGTATGATCTGGCATACTTAGGAATCTTCGCCTGAAATAAGTCTAGGCACATGGACTAGAGGCCTTAACCGAAAAATCCTATGGATTAGAGGCCTTAAACAACAATATTAAGGGACCCCTAGCTAATTTTCCCCTTAAAAAACACATGGTTTGTTGAGGAGCGGTTGTTTTTTTCCTGTTGGAGCAGAAAAAAGGAAAATTAGAACCGGATAAGGAAACCCTAATGAGAGAAAAGTTGAAAATTGCAGAAACCAAGACGGAAAGAGATTGAAAACAATCAAGGAGAAATATCAGAAGAAACAAAGATGGATTTAAGGGAAATAGAGAAGGAGAAGCTTAGAAGTTAAAAGGAAATGGCGAAAAAACATTTTGAGAGAATCCATTGAGAGCACGAAAGAGAAGTTGAAGATGAGAGGAGTTTTGGGAGAACATTGAGAGGAGAAAGAAAAAATTGAAACGTTAAGAAGTTGAAGGGGAGAGACGTTTTGAGAGAATAATTGGGAGGGCAGTAAATTTTTCACCATTGAAAAAATCCTAAATAGATTAAGCCCCAAACTCATATTCATAAAAAGCAATGCATTGAAAATTAAGAAATGCCCCAACTGGGTGATACTAAAATTTTCTCCCCATCCAAACTTGTTATAAGTTCCATTGATTCCACTCACAAAGGCCTCTCTCTATTGCATCACTCAAATATTCTCAAAAAAGAATTCATATAAAACAACATCATCTAAGATTTGTTTTTCCCCAAAATGTGATTTTTAGAGCATCCCAACAACGCCTAAGGCAAAAAAGGAAACCAGGGAATACAATTAAAACATGGGAGAAAAAACAAAGCAAAGAACAAAACAAAGAAACAGATATCAAATAGTGTTCGTATAAATAAGAAAAATCAGCAAACTAGAGAAGAGTGCAGGAGGTGCATCTTCGAGTATCGTTAAAGCTAGGAAGAGTAAGATGTTTGATTCACAAATCGTAGCATAGTGGTGAGGGCAGGTTCAAACCTTGGACGAGGAGTCTCACTTTTTTCTGTTATGAGATAGTAAGAGAAGATTAAAAAGGGAGAAAAATGCGGAAAGAGGATTAATAACATGGAGGAAATTAAAGAAAGGGGCGTGTGGTTGAAGGTCCCTTGTCACGCCCCCAAAACCGGGATCCGATCTCGGGGACGCGAGTTTGGGGAATTTGTATATCCCCTTCCCAGGATCCGCGTGTGTGAGGATGGCAAAATTCACAACACATCAAAATATTTCGCGGAAGCTCTACAAGACGTTACGACCCGGAATCCGTATTCATCGGGTTCCGTGTCGTACTCAATCTGTCAGCATAAAATTGTCATAGAAATATTCAAACTCAGACTGGAACAAATCATAATATCAAAATATACAGAGCTGACAGTAACAGGCTAGTCATTACCCAAACATATTCAAGTTACAAATTAACGAGTGCATTAATTACAATTCCCAAGAAACAGGTTAACAAAAACCGTACAAAATAGCAAGCTAGAACAGATACTACCCAATGGCGTAACGTAACTCCGGAGTCAAGCATGACGTCTACATGACATCGCTGACATAACAAACCTGTAAAACTCGTGACTTAACAGCCCTCTGCACACGAACTAGCTCAAAACAAGGACCTGCTATCTAGAGCACCAAAGCAGAAGAATATCAGACACGACGGTCTGGCAGGTGATCAATATAGGCAAGAGCATAAACAAATTTGAAGTTTAAAGGAAACAAGAACTAAAAACAATCTATTAAACTTGAAACAGATTTACAAGATTTAAAAACAATGCATGAACAAGATATTTATCAAGAAATCACGAGTGCATGAACAATATACGAAACAAGGAATGAATACATATAATATCATGATTAGTAAATCCACAAAGAGCCCATCCTTTCTCCATCATACATGATGACAAAAGTAAGTACGCACGACTAGCACGACAAGCACGACACGATCCCACATATACGGGGAATTTCCGGCCGCGGAACCGGAACACGAACACGCGCGATGTGTCATTCAAGACACGACTAGTCTGCAGACAGTCCACATGTTTAAGGACCCCCAGGTAGTGGATCAAGCTAAAAGGGCAGTCCAAGCTCAGTGGTACTCACTTATATCATGAATGCACAAAACATGGCGATACACGTTCGAGAACACGACAAAACAAGAGGGAAATCATTTATCAAACACGTCACGACAAGGCTAGCAAAATAGCATAATATAAATGCTTAACAAACTTAAGAAATGATTCCCTTTTGATTCTTGAAACACGATTCTTGAAACACGTCTTAAATACAAGCTTATACTTGAAATTCAAACAAAAACACGATGATGCACGAAGCATCAAAACAAGCACTTTGATCCATGAAACAAATCTCCAAACAAACTTATACTTGGAATTCAAGGCGAGTACACGAGGATGTACGTAACATCAAAACAGAAGTTCAAACACGAAATCTATCAAGTTTAGGCTAAGACCATTCATTGACCCATGTGGAGTTGAAACCCAAATGTTGGAGTTTTGACAATGGTTGGTGCCCCAGAAGTTATAGTACATTTTGGAATTCCAAGTGCACAAAGTCAACAAAAAGGTCTAAAACCTAGTCTAGTTTTCCTTCTCGCAAAAATCCATCAAAACAGTACTTTTGGTAAAATTTCGGTCAGTCCTCGATTACCTGTCGGTCAACCGAGGTTGATGTGTCGGTTGACCTACAGCCGACCGACGGCTGGCCGACAAGTCTCAGTCCAGAAATGTAGCTCTCGGGAAAAGGGACCGACAAGTACTCGGTTGGCTCTCGGTCAACCTTTCGGTCAACCGACAGCTGACCGACAGTCCTCCTGACAAAATGTTGCTCTCTGGAATTTGAACCGACAGGTCTCGGTTGGCTGTCGGTCGACCTATCGGTCAACCGACAACTGACCGACACCTGACCGACAGTACACGGACAGTGCCTTTCGAGTCAAATTTTTCACAACTTCTTTCCTTCTTCATTCACATATTCGAACCACCTGCACTCCCCAAGCCTTCATGCTTTCCAAGGGATACATTTCTCACATTTTTAAAGCATTCCATCCACAAATAAACCATTCATTCTATAAAAAGACATCAAGACATTTTCAAGTATAAAACCATGAAATTTACGAGACTAAACACGATTCTAAAAGCTTGAAGAAATCATTGATAACAAGACAAGTGAAGAAGCTAAAACCCATGACTTGAAAGAGCATGAACATGACTTGCATTATGAAATTAAACATAGAAAACATGTCTTAATGAAAGTATTAAAACCATAATGAAACCATAAAGCAATAAACATGAGAAATCCTATAAAGATCACTTGCCTTGGGTCAAAGTGAGGAGAAAATCACTCAAGAGTGGTCTCTACTAGATCTCTAGCTCCAATCCTACAAAAGCCCCAAAAAAACCCAAAGAGAAAACCCTAGCAAAATCAATCCTATGCATAACTCCAAGAAAACTCTTGCATAAAAGAGGAAAATACTCTAAATGGTTTGGAAAACAAGAATCTCAAACAATAAATGTCATTGCTAACCTTTAAAACTTTGAACCAAGAAGAAGAGCTTGAAAGAGGGCTTTATCCTAGCTCAAATCCTTTGAAAAATGCATCCTAGAAAAGCTTGAGAGACGAGGAAGAAGGTGGAGAGATCATTCCTCCATTTGGCACACAAGATGTAAGCATATAGGAGGAAAAGGGAGAGGGAATGTGTGGCTGGAAAAGGATTCTAACCACAGCTGGAATCATTGCATGAAAATGGGGAAGAAGAAGAAGGGTTTAGCCCTTTTATAAAGTGGGCAAGTGGGTCCCATGGGCCCCAATCTTCAAGGGATTAAAACAAGTGTTTGCGGGCCCCAAACGAAGACGACGAAGGAGACAAAATTGCTCGTTGAAATATCTACTTTCCAAAAAGTATATTTTCCCCAATTTCTGAAATTTTCGGAATTTATGGAGAGATTTAGTGAAAATTGTCATTTTTGCCCCTTTTTCTCGAAAAACGCGATTTCTGAGTATTAAATGAAGATGGTCAAAACATGAAAGTTGTTTATAACAATAAAATGAGTGAAAAGGAATAAAAATTGGAGTTTTTAGAAACCAAGAATAAATTCTCACAAAAATACCATTTACAAGGGTTGGGTCAAAACAAAGTCAACGGTCTTTTAAAACTCTCCAAAGTTATGAAAAATCTATTCAAACTCCAAAAGAAAGTCAAATCAACTCTAATCTTGTTTAAAAAGCTAAATCATGATTAAAACAATGCTAAACCCGAAAATTGAGGGTCGGGGTCTTACATCCCTTAATGCATGACTTTATGGTAAACAGTCCACAATCTAAACTCATTCAGCCAAAGGTCCCTCTCACACATTCCCGTGCCTGAAATATCTAATTTACCCTTTCTTTAAATCATATCCCATGATTGGTGTGATATCCCATTAATAACGGTCAACTACCCTTTAATTGGCCACAATTAATGGAATCCCATTAATGAGATTTTCAAATACAGTCTACAAACATACAAATAAATTTCAAAATAACGTAAATAAAATTGAAAAAAAGGCAAAATTACAAAAACCGCAATATATATAAGAAAAGAAATAAATTTCAAAATAACACAAATAAATTTAAAAAGATGCAAATAAATTTCAAAGGATACAAATAAGTTCCAGAAAATATAAATAAATTTCAAAAGACTCAAATAATTTCAAAATATCCAAAGAAAATTCAAAAAATGCAAATAAATTTCAAAATCAGCAAATTAATTTCAAAGACGCAAATAAAATTAAAAAACGCAAAAACATTTTCCAAAACTAAGATAAATCAATTTTCCAAATTTCTAAAAGATTAGCCCAATAGATAGATTTGTCTATAACTCATATAAATGTTTTTTAGAACTCAAATCAATTTGCGCAAAACTCAAATAAACTTGATAAAAAATAAAAAACTCAGATAAATTTGGCAGTATAAATTTGTCAAAAACTTAGATAAATTTAACAGAAACTTAGATAAATTTAACAAAAACTCAAATAAAATTTGATGATGCACAAATCGACTTCGCACACCACCGGTCAAGTGATTGGTGATTAATGCAGTGATTAAAGAAGAGAGAGAAGACGAGAAGTATAGTGGTTTTGTCAGTATGACCTACGTCCACTTCTGAATGGCTGAGGTAGCCGGATATTTTATTATCTCAAGTGTGCAGGGAGAGCAGAGAGTACAAGCTTTGAGAGGCAGAGGAGAGTTGTGCTCAGGTGTCTGTCTCATGCCCCCCAAGTGTTGGTGGGGCTTACAATTTATAGTCGCTCCCTAACAGGTTGGGGCGACTTTACAGCAACTATTTCGATGGAGCTTTTGAATTATCCTCGACGGATGAGGTGGTTAAGATATCCTCCGTGAGACTTGGTAAAACAGGATGAGGATTGACCATTTCCACAGCGACGAGAGTGAGGCTTCCGGTTGCTTTCTCGATGACGTGGCCAGGCCTATGGACTTCTTTGAGCCTGGACCTTATTGGGCTCACCAGGTCTTGTAACATGAGTTGGGCCCTTGGTCTTGGCCCATCAAATTTCATAAACCAGAACATCAGCATGTTACTGGTTGGGCTTTCTGCTTTACAGGTCAGGCTAAACTAAACCGAACCTAAACCTGGCCCGGCCTGGCAACCAAACCTCTCCTTCCTATTCGTTTCTGGTTTCTGAAACAGAAATAGGCAGGCAGAGGCAGGGATTGATCTGGTGTTTTCAAATCGAATTTCAGACAGAGAAGAAGGTAATGTTATGATCCCAACAAGTGGAGCTGAACTGTTATGCCCATCGTCGCTAAAACCGGAGAAGGGAATTGCTGCAGGTTTTGCACTGCCATCGTGCCACACTGCAAATCGCCGGAGACTTCGCCGTCGTCATCGCCTCTCATCAAAAGTGCTTCAGCATTGTCGGAGAAGACAACAGCAAGAAAAGCAGAGAAAGGGAGATTCGGATCGTTGTTGTGAAACAGACTTGGGTTCTTGGGATCGTACGATACTAGAGAAGAAGACTGGAGCCGTCCCAACACAACCAGAGCTAGTTGCCTCCGCAACTTTCCGCCGCCCGTCACTTGCGTCGGAGAAGGGGAGGAGAAGAAGTCCTGTAGAAGAGCCTCTGTTTTGTAGCAGAGAATAATCCCGATCTGGTTGTTGTTCTAGATCGGACCGGAGAAGATGATCGCAGAAGGACATGGTGTTGAGTTTTGTGCATAGAAATAACATAGGGAGAATACAAGATTTGAAATTTTAAATTTCAAAATTTTATGCCTAAAACGGTTAAAAGGGCAAATTAGTCCTAAAATATGCGATCGTGTGGACGTAGGGACCTCTGGCTGCAAATTGTCTAGCTGAGTGGACCATAGCCATTAAACAGAATTTACGTGGACCAGAGGCTAGATACATTCCACTTTAGGGACCTTTCGCTAATTTACTCTTAAAAAAATGTCAAGGGAGAGAAAGAGTTGGGAAATAAATTAATTAGATGGTCAAAATCAATTCAAATCGAGTCTAATTTCACAATAGAATTCAGTTCGCTTCATATATTATAAGTATAATGGACATCCCATAAGGAGCGACTCTAGATTTTTAATAGGTGGGTCCTTTGTGGGCTCTATAATTAAATGGGTTGACAAGTAAGTCATATATAATGTGTCCTATGTACGTATATAGGTGGATGGATATGATTTAAAATTGGACGCTTGTAGATAGGCATGGTGGTGGTGACGGACACATTCTTAGAAAGGAAGTCAAAATGCTTTTGAAAGATTTTAAATAAACTTGCATATAAGAAGGGTTAAATGGTGTAGTACTTAGAGTAAGGATTTTCAAAAGCTATAAGTAGTGCGAGGTTGTAAGTTCAAACTTTGATGCATTACATGTTTTAGTAGTTGTTATTATGGTATTGGCCAAAATTAAAAATAAAGTAGTCAAAATTAATTTGACAAGTGACAATTAAAATTAGAGAAATAAGAATTAAGCGGAATCATGTCAAAATTGAAATCAATTGTCAAATTGAACCTAAACTTACAAATCAAATAGCCAGAAGACCATAAGTTATAAATTAAATACTAATTCAATAAAGAAATAGCAAAAAACTTTAATTAATCATATTGTAAACTAAGAAATTATCTAATAAAACATAAAAAAAAACACTTAAAATATACCTAAGCGGTAAATAACAAAATTTGTAATCTTCTAAGTTTTTAATATTAAAGATTTATTGTACTATTTGAACAGAAGGAATCAATGATGGTAGACATTTTCATTCAGAGGCATAGTCGATTTGGTTAATCCTTGTGTAGAGGCGGACCCAGGATTTTCATTTGGGTGAGGCTAAATTTTTGCTAGACTCAATATTTGAAAAAAAAATTGCTAGACTTTGCTAGACTTTTTCACATTAACATATAGCACTTACAATTTTTTCTTTAGAAAATGTCCAACTCATGGAACTCAACTTGATTCATGATAATTATTGAAGATTAGGCAATGAAGAGGTTAGGAATTAGGATGTTAATCAAAAGTACCAAAAAGCATTAGATGGGTAAACAATTATTCTAAACTTAATTTTAGACACTCGAACTCATATTATCACGTTTCACTATATTTACATGTCAAAATAAATGCCCAAGGGAGATCGCTGCAAGTTAAGGTTAGTGGATGTGTGAGAAAAAACTGAATACGTAGAACATTTTGAGGACACTCAACCTTTCCCTTTTCACTTTCTCAAGCCCAACCTTTGGAAAATGAGAGTGGAATTCTATCTTTGAATCATAGTGGGGGTAAGAAGAGATGATAACGGAAATGGATTTGGTCATCTTTGGATTTGTATATTCTTTTCAGATTTGATGGTTTAGGGCTTAGGGTTTCGATTAGGATTTGGGGATTCAGGGTTTGAAATTAGGATTTGGAGATTAAGTGTTTGGATTTAGATATAGAGTGATTAGGAAGGAATATACTGTATATGTTTGCCAGATGAAGATGCAGTAATTTATACCATAGGGACTGGTGACAAGGAGCACGATCGACAATTTGTGCGAAGGGATTTGGAAAGAAGAAGTTGAAGAAGAGGGAGAGGTGCGTTGCCGCGATATTTTATTTTATTTTCTTTTTCTTGTTTACCAATGAAGCTTTACATATGTGAGGCTATCTTTAGACATATGTAGAGTGTTGACGCCAAAAAAGTCACTATGTCTCCTCAACATCAAGAAGCCTCGTGAAGCTGCATCCTGCTACAAAATAGTCAAAGCTACTTCAAGCATCAGATCTTGTCAGAACCAGACAAAAATTGAAAGATCCTTCAAGATAGCCAATAGAGGGGTACACCTGAAGTTTCGGGCCATTCTGACATCGTTTGGCCTAACTTCACTTCTCCGACAGCTGAATAAGTGCTCCCGATGGCGACATCATTGAAGACACCAAAACTTCGATCAAAGCCTATGGATGGTTCCAAAATACCTCCAAAGGGCTCCATGCCAAATTTCAAGTCAAACAGACAACTTTTAACCCTCCATCAATGCTCGAGCAGCAAAACCAAGCCTCCCGGCAGCGGGAACCACCGAAGTCATCACTCATCAAACAAAGTACATGAGTGGCTTCAACATGCTTCGAAAGAGCTGCACGTCGAATTTCAAGTCATTTAGACAACGTTTGATCAGGTTTCGATGCTCTGAAAGAAAATCAAGCCTACCGGCGGCGGAGCACCCCGGGACCATGACATCCAAATTGGAGCTAATGGGTCATCTCAAAATAACTCCAATAGGCTCCCTGTCAAATTTCAGGTCAATCGGACATCCTTTGACCATATATCAAAGCTCGGCATTTTTCCCGCAGGAAAACCAAGTCAAGCATCGATGGGACCCCAAACATCTTCAAAACTCAAATAAAAGCCCATGGTTGGTCCTATCCACTGCTCAAGAAGCTTCACCTCAAGTTTTAGGTCATTCCGACATCGTTTGACCTAGTTTCGACTCTTCACGGAAAATCGGCTACAAAGTCTTTGGCTTTCCCGAAAAATGGAAACTTTGTGCTCCGGTTTTTCGCGGGTTCTCGTCAAGTTTTCTCCAAGAAAATCAAGTCAATAATTGAGTAAAAAAAGTCAAGAAAAATACAGAAGAAAAAAGGAACAAAAAAGAAAGAAAAACGACCGAAAACGAAGCTCGGCGACCAAAAAGGCCAAAGCCCTATGGTCGCCGACGACCTTGGCCCAAGGTCATCGGCGACCCCGAGTGCATGGTCACTGGCGACCAGGCAAATCCGGGTCGCCGGATTTCTCGACGGAGGGCCCGTTTTCCGATCCTTTTTCCGTTTTGAGTGTTCCTGCCTCTGTGATTTTCTGAAAATCCAATTTGTGATGCTTGAAAACCACGGATCTTCACCGACATCTTAGATCCGCCGTCAAAAGCATGAAATCATCACTGATTGCTCCAAGATCGCCAACCGGCTGACCAAGAAAGTACACTTTCTGTCCGACCGATTGTGAAATTGACAAGACAGATGTCACCGGCCCACCAACATTAATCAATGTCTGAAATTGCACTGCAATCCAACATCAAACAATGTGTGGATCCACCTGTGATGATCACAAGAAGAATCTCAAAAGACGCGGCGCGGCCCGCGACTCTTCACATGCCCTGGCGATCACTTAATGTAGTTAATTGACCCGTTTATGACAACTTAATGCGGCCATTAACTCATTATTTTGGACGGCCCAATCAGATTCAAGCATTTGGGAGTTACAAATCCAAGCAATCATGGCATTAAACCCATGAAACTCCCATCATCATGAAGATTAAAGGCGATTAAATGCCCACTATCCTTCATCGGCCAATCACAAGCCAAGAAAAAGGAGTTACAAAATCAAGAAATAAAACTTGTAACTCCTCTCATCAATTCCATCATTTCTCTCATCATGGCCATCAATACTGTGAGAACCCGACCCCTAATTTCTTGGTTTAGTGTGGTTTTAATCGTGATTTGGTTTTCTCGATGGGTTTAGTGGTTGTTTGGTTGAGTTTTTGAGTTAGAATGACTTTTCATTAGCTTTGGGAAGTTTTGAGAGCCAGTGAACCTAGACAATGACCGTAGGGCCCCATTTGTTTTGCGTGGTCAGCATGGGGAGATTCTTGGTGATTCCCAAAAATTCTCATTTCAGCTTCGTTAGACTACTCTCGCCATTCCCTACAACTTTCGTGTTCACTCCGTGACCATTCGAAGCTTCTAAAATCAGTTTTTCTAGAAATCCCAAATTTTCTATTCTTTAACCCCTTTGACCAAACAGTTGACTTTTTATGTGGACCCCGGAAGTATGTCAATATTGACCTTGTTGGAAAGATAATTTTATTCCGGACACTTTTCATGTTTTAAGTTTCTTGATCCGAGGTCTAGAAAGCTCCCTAATCTCCATTACAAGATATACTTAGTGTGGACCCCACATCACCCATTATAAAAAGGCCATCTTCCTCTCTTTCTCCCTCATTCCCATTTCCATCGACTGCAACCTCCATGCTACAGTACCAGCAGCCCCTCTTCTCCTTTTTCTTCCATTTCCCTTGCTCAAATGAAGCCTTCAAGCCACCAATCCGACGAGAAAACTCCGGCAACTTCTTCCCCTTCATCTCCTCTCTCTTTTGACACCATTTTCATGGGAAACCAAGGTGGGCAGCCCCTATTTCAAGCTCATTCTTGTTGATTAATGGCCCTAAAGGTAAGGATTTATTTCCATCTTCTATTGTTGAGCAATGGCTTTCCCCTAGGTCTTATTTCTTAGCTTGTTTGAGCCCATTCCTTCTCTTTATTGAATTACCATTTTAGGGTTCTAAGATGGGTTGCTTTTTGGGGGTTTTTGTGTAGCTTGGAGCCTTGGCTTGGAAGAGTGTTTAGAGCTTGATTTGCTTGATTAGAGACCTAAGGCAAGTGGATGATTTGATATTTACATGTTTTATGAGAAATGCGGTTTTTCTATTTCATACATGATGTTTCACATTATCACTATTCATGTTTTCTTTATGATTCACATTGATTTGGAAGTACATTTAATGTTTTGGAAACATGGTGGATTTTAGTCTTTGTCTATCTCTTGTTTTTGGCTTAAATGAATCTCGGTGATTGTGGAGTTTCTCTTCTCTTATGGTTGAGGGTGAAAACGGAAGAAGTGATTGGATAATGATCTGTAGAAGTTTTGATGTTGGAGAAGAGTTGAAGGTGGAATAGGGGGGAGCTTTCAGCTCATTTTATTGCAGATAAGTGATTGGAGAGGGAAAGGGATGGATTGGAGAAAAGAGGACTTGAATCTGAACTGCATTGTGGAGTTCCCGCAACTGGCGGTCAGCCGACGGTCACCTAGCGGCTAGCCGTCTGGTGACTGGCGGCTAACCGAACCGGTTTCGGTTCCTTTTCCAGAAAGCTGTAACCTTACGGTCAGCCTCGCGGTCAGCTGGCGGCTAACCGTCGAGTCCATCGGCGGCTAACCGCCAGCCAACCGAACTGAAGCGGTTACATTTCCAGAATGCTGCATTTGGTCAGGTCAACCACGGTCAGCCCCGCGGTTAGCCAGCGGCTAACCGCCGAATCCATTGGCGGCTAACCGCCAGGTGACCGAATTTCCCAGAATTATGGGAATAAGGAGAGATGAAGGGAGTTCCCATCCCATTTTGCTTGTAAACATTTCCGAAAGCAATGGGCACTTTCCACCTGGAATATGTTCGAAACAAAGATGAAATGTTTGTTGGAAGCCGTTCGAGTGAGAAACCACATCGCCGAGATTTGTTGAAATGTTGAAGTTACTCAGGTGTGTAAGGAGCCCGAAATGTCTCTAAACTGAAGGAGTACCAAGTGTTTACTGAAAAATAGACATACGGGATCCCTATCCACCTTGAGTTATCTTGAACCCCGACACTTGTCCTGATATTTCGAAAGTTTATTGCACCCCTGTTTATTCCCGAAATTTATGAGTTGTGATTTATCCATCCCGAAAGTACTGAACTGTATTTGTAGCATTTGTGCTAGCCCTGATTTGCATGACCCGATATTGAAATGATATTTGTGCCTCGAGCACCCCGTTTCGCCTGTTTACACGATTTCATCAAGTGTTTTATACATGCCCGATTTCTTGCATATGACCTATCAATACTTGGGGCCTTGAAACATTGTTTTAAGCTTGGGGAGGTATTGTTTGGAGTCCCAATGCAATGTAAGAACTTAGAAGGCATTTTATGGAATCCGGATGAAAGGGAACCCATTATGAAGATTCGTCGAGGATCCTTAGACTTGTCAATGTGCATAGGGATCCGAGATGTCCTTAATTCTCATTGAGCACTAAGTATATGTCAAATTAGACATACGGGACCCTATTCACATCGATATGAATCTAGGACCCTCAACGATTGACCCGAGAAAGTATAGAAATCCATTCATGCCTTATTTCGACTCGAATTTCACTCGTACACTTTAAATCTCGTGTTTTATGACTAGACTTGCCCGACAGTACTGAAATTCATGTTTTTAGCATTGTTGCTAGCTCGTACATGCCCGACCTATACAGATGTGCTTTTGTCCTTATGAGCATCCCGTCCCGTCATACGTATTTATTTGACCTGATTTCTTGTACATGATTCATAAGCCAAAACCTTGAGGTAAGATGGGGCCAGAGCTTTGTAGTGCGAGCCCATGAACCAAAAGGATTATTATTTTGAGAACAAAACCTTGAGGTAAGATGGGGCCAGAGCTTGGTAGTGCGAGCCCATGAACCAAAAGGATTATTATTTTGAGAATAAAACCTTGAGGCAATATGGGGCCAGAGCTTTGTAGTGCGAGCCCATGAGCCAAAAAGAGAACATGCATACATGTACTTGTTTTAATTACTTGCATATAACCTATGAGTCGGCACCACTAAGCTTGGATACCTTGTTAGTCTGATCCACTGACTAGGTGATCCCCCTCTTGTCTTGCCAACTGCAGTTTGGGTCCCGATACCGCAGATTGCTACTGTGGTTCCTGATGCCCGGCTCGCTACCGTGGTCATGTCTAGTATATAGTATATATGTATATGTATTTCGTTGTTCCTCCTCACTTCGGTGACTGAGGACAACGCCTTGATATGCTTGCTCTATCACTTCGGTGATAGAGGATTTAGCTTTGTGTGGTTGCCATCTTGATAGTTCCTGATCCTTGATACCCGTCCTACCTTATATTGATCACGTCTTTTCTTAATCAATGTGCACTATTTATACATGCTTTAAATGAGTTCCAGATTTGTAAAATGTTTACTGTTTATACATGCTTTAAATGAGTTCCAGATTTGTGAAATGTTCATGTTTTATACATGCTTTAAAGGAATACATGTTTTGTCAAATATTTATGTTTCATATCCATTTTATATGAATATAGGATTTTGCCAAGAGATTCCTGATTTCCTATGCATTGTAATTATGTACAATTTTGATCAGACAGCATGATTTATTACATGTTTTATCGTTCAGTATATTGTTGCATCTTTTCACCCACCTGCCAGACCGTCGTGTCTGACCCACTACTTTGGTACTCAGGTCCAGACTTCTTCACCCGAGACGAGTGCACGTGTTGGCTGTGGAGCCATGAGTTTTCAGGTTGTTTGTCGGCTGTGTCATGTAGACATTGAGCTTGACATCGGTATTACGTCACATATGGGTAGTGATCATTAGCTTGTTTTCTTGTATGGCTTCTATTAGCCTTTTTCTTGGGATTGTAATTAATATACATTGTTAATTGTAACTTGAACATATATGGGAATGTAATACCCTGTTACTGTCAGCTCTGTACTTTTATTATGATGGTTTATTCCAGTCTGAGATGGATCAATGATAAGATGATTATATGCTTGGGTTGAGTGCGGTGCGGAATCCAATGGCCACGGACTCCGAGTCGCAACACCATAAAAGCTTCCGCTAAATATTCAGAGTGTGTTGGAATGAATTTGTAATCCTCACACACGCGGATCTTGGGAGAAACATAACTCTCAATTCACGGACCCCGGGTTTGGGGTCGTGACAAATACCAATAAACACCTCATGGCTACCAAGAGCATGTAAAAGGAAGTCCATTCCAAGAATAAAGCAGGAATCCCAAGTGTGTAATCCCAATCCCCGAAAATCCAGAAAATTCATGAGAGAGACGAAGTCTTGCTGCTTTGCCGCCGGAAGCACTACAAGGTGATTAAAGTCCCTTGGGGGCCACTCCCCCAAGGTCCCCTCCTTCTACAACATGGCCTAAACGCGGCTTTTCAGCCCTTTTACTCGGTTTTTCATTGGATATAGGACCTACTCTTGGTCCTTGTCCTTTAAAAAACTGAGGTTAGGAGACAAGCTGAAGAATCGAAGCATCAAATGTTCCCATTTGAAGGACGATGGCGAAGTCCATACATGACTTGCGAGCGTCAATCTGAACGTGTCCCCACAATCTCCTGAGAAGTTAGATTCCTTTTCTTTCTTTCCTATTGTAATTTGTATTTTTTAAAAAGACAAAAAGAAATCACAATTCTTGTCTTTCATATTTGATGAGTTTTGTAAAATCGCCTTTTACGACAAAATCGCCTTTCACGGCAAACAAACAAAAAAATGCCTTCTATGGCATTCTCAAAAAATAAACTTGTCTCTTTTATCAAATATTTATGCAATTTGAAAAGTTAGAAAGAATGATTGATTTCCTTTCTACTTGTGAAGGTGAATCTCCGGATCATCACCATTCCAAATTCCAAGTAGAATAGTAAATCTGGCATACCGGTATAAAAAGTTGATACCCGCGTTTTCCCTCCTCTGCCGAGACCCAAGCAGCCCCCGGGGCAGAAGGAGAGGACGGAAATCAGAGGGTCCATCAAGTTGGCATACCCGGTGGGACCCGTTCACTTGAGAACGTGATGCTTTGATCCCTTGGCTCCTTTCTAGTTGGTGGCCTATGTTGCATCTTGCATCTTAAAAAAAAAAAAACATGAGATGGGATTTGTAGCCTTCTTTCTCATTTCAAAAAAAAAATCTGATTTCTTTTCTTAAGATTCAACTTTGAGAAATTTTGATCCTCTCTTCTTCGAATTTGATAGCTCACAGAAATGTTTGCAGCTATTGTTCGTATCGGAGATTGGGCCATCTTTTCTTTTTGATGAGTCCGATAAGGGTTTTCAAAAAAAAAAAAAACTTCATTTCAAATTCTTTCAAAAAAAAAATGATATCTCTTTCTTAAGATTCAACTTTGAGAAACTTTGATCCTCTCCTCTTCGAACTTGATATCTCACAGAAATGTTTGCAGCTATTGTTCATATCGAGGATTGGGTCATCTTTCCTCTTTGATGAGTCCAATTGGGATTTCAAAAAAAAAAAAAAACATTTCAAAACAAAAAATCAGTCTTCTCTCTTTTGAATTCAAATTCAAAGAAACTTTGGTTATTTCCTTTCGGATTTAACGCTCGCAGAAATGTTGAGTTGTGGTTCGGGTTGGAACACCACTTCTTTTTTTTTAGGAGTTGATTAGAAACCTTTAAAAAAAACACTAAGGTTGCACCAATTGCGCTTTTTGACTAAAGTGGATTTAAGAAAAGCCTTGTCCAGAGTGTGGACACAGCTAGACTGTTCGAGGCAAGGGTCCTTCAAACGGGTTCATTAAGTAATCCTACCCTTACCTGGGGGCTGATCTATCAACTAAGGTTTCATAAGATCGAATTGGAAACCTATATGCACCTTTCAAAAAAAAATTCTTCACTTTTTGAGTTCAGAATTGAGAAATCTTGGTTCTTTCCCTTTCTGATTTAACGCTCGCAGAAATGTTGAGTTGTGGTTCGGATTGGAACACCATTTGCTCTCTTTGATGAATCCAATCTTAAACCTTCAAAAAAAAAACTTACGTCACTTTTGAGTTCAAAATTGAGAAATCTTGGCTCTTTCCCTTTCGGATTTAACGCTCGCAGAAATGTTGAGTTGTGATTTGGATTGGAACACCATTTGCTCTCTTTGATGAACTTAGTCTTGACTTTTCAAAAAAAAAAAAAACTTCCGTCACTTCTGGATTCACATTCGAGAAATTCTGGTTCATTTCCCTTTCGGATTTAGCGCTCGCAGAAATGTTTGAGCCCTTGTTCAGATTAGAATACCATTTGCTCTCCTTTATGAATCCAAATTTGACCTTTCAAAAAATCTCATCTCGTGTCCTTTCCAAGGATGCGATTTGTAACATTTGTGCCTAGCAGTGCTAGTACGCCCTTACGGGTCTACTGTATTCACGACCGACACATTTGTATCTCCAACCTTATGTCATTTTACCGCAAGTGAGCTTTACTTCTCTGTAATTTGAATTAAGGTCTACAATTGCTTCTAACAGTCACTGGAACGCTCACCCTGAGCCTACCATACTTGCATTTTAGAACAATTGTATCCTCTAACTTTTTGCCTTCTTCATCTTGGTTGGGCTGGGCTATGTCCCCTCAAGTGATTTGAAAAGACAAAACCATAGTTGTTCTCCATTTATGATCACCATATTCTTGTATTACTAATGGATTTGGTCTTGTTTCAGAAGTTTTCCAAAACTAACAATGGCAGCTTCATTGACCATCACTTTCGATGAGAACAAGTACCAACTTATGCTTCAAGACAAGCAAAACAAGCATAAGCACCCTGCCAGTTGCCGAAGCGTCATCTCCCTCGACAACTCTCCAAACACCGAGTCAATCTCAATTCCCGGGACCATCGTCTTCGGGTTGTTGGGACCATTCCCACTCCCCACAGAAGAAACCGTACCTGCCAAGAAGCAGAAAATCGCCCCGCAACGTGTCACTAACATGGCACCAAGGGCGAACACCAAGAAGCCTGAAGCCCGTGGTGCTCCCACGAAGCCTCAACCCACAAGAAACCAGGTTTGCCCCAAAACCTGGTCCCCGAGATATTCACCAAAGCAAAAGAGGTCCCGAACATCTGCAAAGACAGCATACCTGGCCACTCTCAAGGAGAACCGGTTCTACCCTCTCTCTTATATGAGAGAGGAGAAACCTACCCTCCGCCCAAAGAACAAACAAAATCCGCATGAGCCCGCTTGTTCCTACAAGCCCAAAATCAAATCCTGCATCGTTAGGCCTCCACAAGAACATACTGAAGCCTGCACTCCCGCGAGTCGACCCTTCATCTCAACAGGGGCTGAGCTCGTAAAATTCAAGTCTTCACTGCGACAGGCAAAGGACCGCGTCCGGATTCTGTCCTTGCCAAGCTTCAAAGAAGATAAGCTCGCCTGCTGCGCACGGGGGACTATATCCTTCATCGCCAGAGCCCAGCCAGAGCTGACTGAAGCTCAAATTGCTCATCGTATGCGTCGTTGCGCGGAATATCGACAAAAGAGACTTGAGAAGCAAAGAACCCAGCATTCTACTTTCCATGTCTCTAACAAATGGGTCGAAAAAGAAAGACCTGACTAAGTCGTTGCTGTCCATATGGTTGGCAAAACCAGAAAACGCCAGAAGTCGCGACCAAAATCAATGTTAGGCGTCCAATGACTCGCAGCGTCTCTCGAACACAAGCACATCTGGAAGAATCCTCCACTCCTCCAAGCCAAGGACACCGGAATAACCACTCCTCAGATTCTTCATCCAGAAGAATGAGCCCCAGCTCAGTCACCAGGACGATTTCTTCGTTCGAATCCCGATGGATGAACGTCTTGGCTACAAGTTCTGAGCAGCCTCCACCGCATGATGACGTAACCGCACGTGTCCATCAGTTGGAGCAAGGACAATAGAGAATTGAAGCTCTAATGGAAAACCTTCTTCTCACTTTACAGCGTCTACCACCTAACAATGAAACCCCTCCAAATTATCAAGATGACGAGGGCAATCCAGAAAACAATGAGTCACGCGCCCTTACCAAAAAGAACGTGGACGATATCCTCGCAAAAGGAAAAGAAGAGGATACATTGAAAGAACATGGGATCAAGCCACCCTACCCTCTATGGATGGACTCGGTTCCGTTCCCTGCAAAATTCAAACAACCTACTCTCCAGACATATACGGGGAAAGGTTCAGCCAGACAGCATGTCATCCACTTCAAGATCCTAACGGGAGCTATTGCGGATCAATATGCCCTCAAGATTCGCCTCTTTGCAAGTACCCTAAAAGGTACAGCCTTTGATTGGTACTCCACTCTGCCGGAGAACTCCATCTAGAACTAGGCTATGCTAGAGACACGCTTCCTGACCCACTTCCAAGGTGAGGACCATCCTGTTACTATGGCTCAGCTCTGCAGCCTAAAACAGGGAGAGAATGAGTTAACATATGACTTCATTCACAAATGGAAAGCAATGGCGTACAAATGCTCAGATGTACTGCCACAAACGTCGCTAGTCGACATCTGCTGTAACAACATGAGAGCAAGGATCCGCTCCATGATCATCGGCAACAAATCAAAGAACCTGGGAGAACTCCTCGAAGCTTCCATGGAAGCTGAAATGGTGATCAAAGACCTCAACAGTCATAAATCATCAAAGAAAGAGCCGACTGCCATTACGACCTCAAAATCAAAGAAAAAGGAGGTTCTCAATGTGTAAACTAAGTCGGCTCCTCAGCAGCCAAAGAAAGCTGAAAACAAAGCTACAGGTAAAAGACCCGAACTCTCTGATGCCTTCAAAAAACGTGTAGAAATGAAGTACCCATTCAATGAAGATGTTGAAGAAATCTTTGTGGCTCTCCTAGCAAACGGCAAACTCACCTTGCCCGAGCCCAAAAGACCGGGAGATGTTGGCAAAACCAATGACCCTCGGTATTGTCCATACCACCAGATGATTTCACATCCTCTTAATCAATGCTTTGTTGTGAGAGAGAAGATCAACGAGATGTGGAAAAACGGAGTCATAACCTTTGACAAAACCTACAGCTCCGCCTCTGTCAACATGGTGTCATGTGGGCAAACTTCAAAATCACCGAAGAAGAAGATCACTACTTCATTCAAGATGATTAAAATGGCTCAAGCGTCGCAAGAGCTGGTTCCCTATCCAACACCAGATGGACAACCTATATGGGTGCATCCCGATCTCCTAGGTGATGAAAATTAGGAGATCGTCAAAACAAAGCCAACCGCTCAACAGCTAAGGCAAGCTAAGAGACAACTCTGCAAGCTCAAACAGCAGCAGAAGTCTCAACCAAAACAAGAAGTCCTTGAAAAGGAAAAAACCTCTTCCACTGCTTCACTAGGGGCGACGGAAGAATCTCTTCCCAAAACTTCAAAGAAAGTAAGAAAAATCACCCTTAATGATTTCATGCCACCTCAATACAAAAATGAAACTGCGCAGGGGGCATCATACTCTTGCAACTTGGTAGTTGGATTCTCCATGGATGGATACGAGTCCAGTGACACTGCCAGTGATATCGATGAGTGGGAAGAATCCCTTGAAATAGGAGAATACCTCTCCGGCGAGGAATGGATTCTCGAGTCTCATCTTATGCCAGTAATTTGGTATAACCCATTACAGCCACAAGGATCTTGGTCTGATGATGAAGAAGACTAGGACGCTGTTCAAGAAAACGCTGTCAATCCAGCACCAGCCAATGCTCCAGTGGAACCCAACATCGGTGAACCACAAGGAGCAGACGACGAAGAAGATTTGGCTCATATGCCTAATCTTGAAGAATATGCAAGAATCTTGCAACATCTTGCCATAGAGCAGGAGCAGGATCGCATCAATGATCTTTGTCATGATCCAGAACCAGAAATCCCTGAAAATCAATGGGAACTTCCTCCCTCAACTCCTGAAAATGGAGAAAACTGCTGGATCCATGATCCTCTTACATCCGAGGATGAGTCTGATTCCCAACAGTCTACACTGGGGGCATCCTGCAATGTGATAGCTCAGGATGATAGTGACTCTAGAGCTTCCAAAGACACGTACTCCCCGACTGGTAGTATATCTTCCGGAGCTACATCTTCTCAAGTGACTTCCACTAAGATATCATCTTCTCAGCCCTCGTCTCCTGAAGCTGTGACATCGGAACTCAAGCCTCTCCCGATTGATCATCTTGAAGAAACTCCTGCCAATGAAATCTTCTTCAATGAAAACCCAGTCGATTGGTCCCAGATACCCGATCTCATACATGATGTATGGACTAATAAAGAAAGGTTGCTGAATGTTGTTTAGGACTTATTCTCGGAAATTGCTCCGTGCAACACAATCACTGAAGTCGCTAATGCTACTATAGAGACGTCTTCAGTAAATCACAAGGATCAACCCCTTGATCCTGAGAGTGATCTTCCAAAAGAAGACCCTTCTCTAGAAGCTCTTGAAGTTGGTAGAGGTACCCGTTCTGGCCGGAATTACCACAAAAATTACAACCAACCCTCTTCTTCTTATGTAAATCCTTCAGGAAAGCAAGTTGTAAGCGCCCCAAGTGGAAATAATAATGCAGGCCCGAAGGAGGCTTTCAAGTACGACTTGATTGAGCACTTCAAACACATACCTGCACGTCTGCACATCCTTGACTTATTACGAATGTCTCCACAAACTCGTGATAGTCTCATTTCAGAATTACAAAGGCTGAATGCGGATGTCGACAAGCATGCGCCACAAGTTCTACAAATTGAAATGGACTATAGGGTCAAAAAATCAAATACTCCCTCAAAGGGAGAAAAGAAGAAAATTGAGGGATCAAGCAATGAATGCCTCTTAGTACAAAAAGCAGCAAGTGCAACAATTGCCTTCAATAAGGATGACCTCCTGCTAGGCGAGACAAAGCACAACCGACCCTTGTACTTTACGAGGTACGTCAAAGAAATGTCGGTACACAGAGTTTAGATCGATCCAGGTTCTGCACTCAATCTCATTTCTACTTCAACACTCGAAGTAAGCAGTCAAACTCCCTTCGAAACATCAAAGCCTTTGGTCATCACAACCAAACCAAATAAGACAAAACAAAAGGCTGGGGGCAAGTTCACTGTCTTCTTTGTGTTTATCATGCATGACATAGACTCCGACTCAGAGCCAAAAGACGACACAGCATCTAGCCAAGTTGATACTCAGCGAGTTCATCTTGCTCTCACTCCATTGGAGACACCTGCTGATGTAGAAGGTCCTACGTCTGCTTCCTTTGTCGTTCCGGCAACTTCGGGAGAAGAAAAAACAATCTTCTTCCACAATCCTGAAGCATCTTCATCACGTCCGGCACTCGAACCTTTTGAAGTAAGGTATCGTGTACCAGACTTAAATATCTCTCTTGACAACATGGTGGACGAACCCATCAAACAAGAAGATGACGATGTTGAGTCTTCCTTGATAGGAAATATCAACTACATCCCAGATCTCAACATCGCTCTTGATGATCCAAACCCCACGGAGTCATTCAAGAAAGGCGACCTTGTGTTCGCGCTTAAAAAGCCGTTGATTCTCGTTCGTACATCTGAAATCAACGATGAATCAAGATAGAAAGGGCCTTATATCATTGACAAAGCCTTCTCCAATGGAGCATATGCTTTCTTCAACTTCGAAGGAGACGGGTTTATTCTACATAATAAATTTCTACGGCGTTGTTTTTCTTAAAGCTGTGTCACTACCTGCTTTCCAATACAGTATACCTGATTTTGAGGATCAACCTCTTAAAGGTCCTTGTCATAAAAGCAGGTTCTCTCAATGCCCGACTTGCAAAATGGTCCATCCTTCTATCACAGTTTGATATTAGGTATGTACCACAAAAAGCAATCAAAGGCCAAGCTCTAGCAGACTTCATCGCAGAGCATCCATTGCCTAAAGATTCTCCACTCAGGGATGATCTCCCAGACGAATTTGTCTACAACGTGGAAACTTCCTTATCAAATGCTTCCTGGGACATGTACTTTGACGATGCAACCAGGACAAATGAAAAAGGAAAGCAAATATCGGGAATTGGCATCCTCTTTGTCAGCCTCGACAAATAAATGATTCCATACGCCTTCTCGCTACTGGAACCATGTTCAAACAATGCGGCTGAGTACCAAGCCCTGATTGTAGGATTGGAACTCGCCCTCGAATCTTGCATCACCATGTTGGAAGCTTTTGGAGACTCTCAACTGATTGTCAACCAGATGAATCAGAAATTCGAAGTCAGGAAGCCTCATTTGCTACCTTACTACAACAAGGCGCAGAATTCAACATCTGTCACATCACCCACATCTTCAGAGGTGAAAACATCCGTGCAGATGCCCTGGCTGGACTCGCCGCATCCATGGCAATCCAAGAAGGGGAAAACATGCAAATAACAGTGTGTCAAAGAAGGATTCTCCCTCCTCTTAACACACATCAAGCAGTTGTTGAATGCCACCAAGTGGTTGGAAGTCGGATGTCCATCCTCAAACCTTCGATTGGCGACTGGAGGGATCCATTCATTAATTACATCATGTTCAGAATCCTACCTGAAGATCCAAAAGAGCGGGTAAGCATCCAAAGACTAGCCCTGAACTTTCATTTGGATATTCCTTCAAAAGCACTTTACAGAAAATCTTTCAACGGAGTACTTCTACGCTGCTTGTCACAACAAGAGGCTGAAGAAACTCTCAAAGAAGTACATGCTGGTCTTTGTGGAGCCCATCAGGCTGGTCCTAAGCTCTACAACCAGATAAAAAGGCTAGGTTATTTTTGGCCTACCATGGTAGCTGATGCAATGTAATTTGATAAGCGCTGCCAAAAATGCCAAATTCATGGAGATTATGTCCACATGCCTCCAGAATGGCTACATCCAACAGCAATCTCATGGCCTTTCGAAGCCTGGGGTATGGACATCATAGGTCCTATCTCTCCCCCCATCAAGCAAAGGTCATCGCTTCATCTTCGCCGCTACGGATTATTTCTCCAAGTGGTCAGAAGCATTTGCGCTCAGCGAAATGAAGACCTCATCAGTCCTTCAGTTCTTGCGCACCAACATTATTTGTCGCTTCGGCATACCTAAAAGATTCGTCCATGATAACATACCACAATTCAGGGATCACAGATTCTACAGGCTCTGCGACAAGTACAAAATCCAAAGTTGTCCTTCGACTCCATATAATCCAGCAACGAATGGACTAGCAGAAGCCTTCAACAAGACACTCTGCAAAATTCTCAAGAAAATGGTCTCTAGTCACAAAAGAGACCGGGGTGACAAACTACCAGAAGCCTTGTAGGCCTATCGAACCATCGTTCGAGGACCAACCCATAGCACACCATTCTCCTTGGTCTATGGATGCGAAGCTGTTGTCCCTTTGGAAATACAAATTCCTTCCTTAAGGGTATCTCTGCAAAATGACATGACGCAAGAAAGCAATGTCAAATTGGGACTCCAAGAGCTGGATAATCTCGATGAAAGACGACTCGAAGTTCTACAAAGCATTGAGTTGTACCAAGCACGCATGGCAGGATCTTTCGACAAGAGGGTCAGGCAACGCGCCTACAAAAAGGGTGACTTGGTTCTTGCAGTAAAAAGACCCATAGTCTTTGCCCACAATTCCAAAGGCAAATTTGAACTAAAATGGGAAGGACCCTTTGTCATCGATAAAGTCTTTTCCAACGGTGCATACGCTCTTCTAAAAATGGAAGGAGACAGATGTATGCTGCCCATCAACGACAAGTTCTTGTAGCGGTACTACCCTTGAAGACTTCCTCAAACGGGTCCTAGCAACGCCTACACGGCCAAAGCCTATTTCAAGGTACTTGCTCGTCAAACCCACCCCTTTTGAAATTTTCATCTTTATGTTGAAGTTTCCAAAAAAGAAACTTTCAAAACAATGCTTACTTTTATCGTTTCATTGTTAAAAAAAAATCAAAATCCAAAAATCCAAGTTTAGGAGCCCCTTCCCAGACTTGACCAAAATTTTCGATCCTTGAACCCAAAATTCTTGGACTCAGGAATTTTCACCCTAGTCCAGCTCGGCTTTTACAACCAAAATGGTTTTAAGTCAGAATTTATGACCCTCGTGTCTTTAAACAAAAAAATGATTTTTTAGAAACCGCGGGGAAGCGACATTCAGTCGATACTCGCAAAACTTAAAAAACCGGAAGATGCGAACCCCATTCAATACTTCCACAACCTAAAAACTGGAAGGATGCGAACCCCATTCGATTCTTCCAAAACCCAAAAACCGGAAGGATACGAATCCCATTCGATACTTCCAAAACCCATAAATCGCAAGGAAGCGAACCCCATTTGATACTTGCAAAACCTCAAAATTCAAAATCGTGGAGACGCAATATTCCAATTGATATCCACAACCCAAATTTCAAATGGTTCGAGAAAACCTCAAAAATCACGGAGAAACGACACCAAGTCAGTACCCGCAAAACCAAAAGTTTTGGGAAAAGCAAAGAAGAGACGCTTAGTCGATACTTGCACCCCAATCCGCAAGGAAGCGACATTCCATCGATACTCGCAAATCCAGCCCGTGAGGAAGCGACATTCCATCGATACTCACAAACCGAATGAGCAAGGAAGCGACATTCCATCGATACTTACAAAACCATTCAGCGGGGAGGCGACATTTGGTCCATACCTGCATTTTGAAAATAAAAATCCGGCTATAAACGCCAAAATCGGCTATAAACACCAAGATTCGGCTATAAATGCCAAAATTTGGCTTTCATACCAACAAAACAAAACTTGGTTTTCAAAAATCTGGCTCCCATGCCAAAAGAAAACGAAACAAACAACAACAAAACAAAACTCGGCTTCTATGCCATTCAAAAAATCGGTTTTCATGCCATCTTAAAATTTCGGCTCTTATGCCAATTCAAAATTTCAGGCTTTCATGCCATCATAGAATTTGGCTTTCACGCCATCTTAAGATTTTGGCTCCCATGCCACAAACCAAAAACTTTGGCTCTCACGCCACAAACAAAAAACTTTGGCTCACAAGCCACAAGCAAATTTTGGCTCTCATGCCACAAACAAATTTTGGCTCTTACGCCACAAAATTCGGCTCTCATGCCATCTTAAAAAAAAAAACTTTGGCTTTCACATCAATTCAAAAATTCGGCTCTCATGCCATCTCAAAAATTCAGCTCTCATGCCAATTCAAAAAAGAAAAACTTTTGGCTTCCAAGCCACAAACAAACAAAACCTGGCTTTCATGCCATTTCAAAATTTCAGGCTTTCATGCCATCACAAAATTCGGCTTTCACGCCATCTTAAAATTTCGGCTCCCATGCCACAAACAAATTTGGCTTCCATGCCACAAAACAAAATTTGGCTTCTATGCCATTACAAAATTCGGCTTTCATGCCATCTCAAAAATTTTGGCTTTAATGCCATTTCAAATTTTGGCTTCCATGCCGCAAACAAAGATTTTGGCTCCCATGCCATAAACAAATTTTGGCTCTTACGCCACAAAATTCGGCTTTTATGCCACAAAACAAAATTCGGCTTCCATGCCATTTAAAAAACAAAAATTTGGCTTCCATGCCATTTCAAAATCTTGGCTTTCAAACCATCAAAAACCAGGCTTTCGCCGCAAAATCTGTCTTTCATGCCCAAAACAACCATTTGACAAAAGATTTTCACAAAATGACAACCTTTTGATTAAATTCTCAAACAAACATTCCTATCAGCTTTTGCTTAAATTTGTTCTCATCGAAAAATGATTTAAGTGAAAAGAAGGGGATACAAAAAATATAGTACCAAAAATATTTATACGTGGAGGTACCAAAAAAAAAAGAAGAAAAAGAGTTTGTTACAACTCAGGAGCTCAATCTAGCATGGTCTTCAACCAAAGGTTCAACTCCTCAAGCAGACCCTTGGCCTTAGTTTCCAAAGTTTTTAGGCCACGCTTCTTCAAAATATTCCAATAAAATGAGGCCGAACGCTGCAACCCATCTGCAGCACGAGGAAGTTCTTCCAAGAGGACCTGCCACTGCTCATACTCTTGAGTCTTCCTCCAGAAATTGCTTTCAGCTTCCTCAACCTGGCGAATGAGAGTCCCCTCCTTGTCACGAGCCTGCACAATGGCAGTCCATTTGGCAGCAGCTTCTTCCTCCAAAAGCTCAAGACGCTGCCTAGCCTCGACAACCTCCTTATCAAGGCGGTCCAGGTCTTGCTTCAGCCCCATGATGGCCAACTCGGTAACGTTCCTCTCCCGAATGAACTGCTTCCGAGTCTTCGAGATCTCAGTCAGCTCAGCTTTGACTTTGCTGGAAGGCTTCATAAACATTTCATCAAAGAAGTCACCATCTGGGAAACTCTTGGTCTCAGTCCACTTGTTCCCCAAGGCGATGACTTTATCAACAAAATCCTTGGCGCTTACAATGTACAGACCGACTTATTTGCTATCAGCAAGGATGTCATGTACATGCTTGATCATGCTAAAGCCAGCTTCCAAGTGACCCGAAGAGAGAGTCTCAACCCATGAGCTCAAAATAGTCTTCAACACCTTCCTTACATATTGAAGATGCGGCGCAGATGAGGATTCGCCATGCTCTGGCGCCCGACTGCCCATGTCATGCTCCATTGGAAGAGTAATCAATAAACTCTTTCCAACCGAAGAAGCTGACTTGTTAAAGGAAGAAGAAGCCCCTACTCCTGGATCAGCCGCAGGTATCCCCTGTTCTGGCTCTAAAGAAGACGAAGGAACTTCTCCTGCTGCTCCACAATCTGTCGAGGAAAAGACAAAAAGGTATGAATATAATCTTGTCAAAGAAATCAATATCAAGATTAGTATTGTAAAGTACCTGGTTCGACAACTGGCGGGGTACTCTCTGCCTCTCTGAGCTCATCCGAAGCATTCGTCAAAAGTTGCATCCATGGATGGCTCGAAATCGTCAGAATCCTCTGGCAAGTCAGCTAACAAGAAAACAAAAGCTACATGTTGGCAAAAGACAGAAAACAAAAAAGAAGAAGCCTAAGCAATCATACCAGGTGAAGGTTCTGGAACCACTCCAGAGTCCCTGGGCTCTTCCTCAGATGCCACAACTGGATCCGTCATCACCTCATCGGCAGGAACCTCGGGCATCACCAGGTCATCATCCTCTGCAAAGAAAAAAAAAAAGAAAAAAAGCAGCGGATCAAAACAAAAATCTCTCATAAAAGAAAAGAAGTGGCAACAGAAAGAAAAAGGATCATATCAGTTGTCTCCTCTTCTCTGCTCTTCTCCGGAGGCTCGTCAGCATCCCCAGACACCTCCTCAACAATGGTGAGAGGAACTTCAAGATCAGAAGGACTATCATGCCGTCTCATATTACGGCGCTGTCCTCTGTTCCTCTTGCTTCGGCGGGTCAATCTGCTCGACGATCTTGCCCCACTATCAACATCAGGCCTCTCACTAGAGTCCTCACTGGATGGCCTACTTTTCTCAGTAGACTCCATGGAAGCCTTCGTGCGCTCTGCTTGCATCCAAGTATCGATCTCGGCCTCCTCCTCCTCTAACTATGTCAAGACCTCACCAAGAATCCCTTGTGCAGCTCCTGATCTGATGATATCCTGCTTGTTGAGAAAGCCTATCTTATGCTTCTCTCCAGAAAGGAAGGCCAAAACTACCTCTCGACGGACACCATCTGATCTGCCAAGACCTTTCCCAAGAGACTGCTTGACATCGAGCTCCTTCTTGGAAAGCCCCCGGTACACTGAGAAGCTCTCCACAAACCATTTCGTGAAGCCAGAAGTCCGGAAGGTGGGCAGCTCAGGATAGGAAATCATGGCGGTAGTGTCCTCAACGCTATAAAAAGCCCATGAATTCCTCCTATCCTGCAGACCTCCAAAACGCTTCACCATGCTCAAAGGCACTCCAACAACGCCTTGAGAGAAGCCAAGTTGCAATGCAAAACGCGAAGGGACATACGGCTGGATATCCACAAAAAGATGTCTACGTACACCATCATACCAACCCGTATGTTGAAATGTCATCTCTTCTCCGCATTTGTCAAAGCATAGTGTCTTCCCGACCCTTCCCTGGTCGAATCACGGGAGACACCAAAGTCAAAAGCCTTTTTCCGCAAACCCGAAGAAAGCTTCACTGAAGATTGCCCAATCTCAACATCCCTAAATCGTCGGATCATCAAACGGGCAGACAAAAGAGATTCGGAAACGGCTGTCCCTCTAGCCAAATGAATCATAAAGGGATCTTCGTCCTGTACAACTCCCAACCGATGGAAGCTAGGACAGTGGTATACATACCACGAATAGAAGATGTGGGCAGAAAATACCCTGTTCATAGGGAGCCCAAGCCGAACCAGGAAAGCAGCAGCCTGCAGTTCGGTGCACAAGTAGGAGTAAAGAGCAGGTACCAAAGCCAGCCGCTCTCCAAACGCCATCTAACAAGCCGAAAAAATACAGTGCGGCCTGATGTGCGTTCCATCTCTTCCAGCAAAAACAGCCTCACCCAGCCAGTAAGTGAGGTAAACAGCGAGATCTCTCCGCAACGCAATGTCAGGACAAATGGCATATGTGCTTGCGAAGAACTTCATCAACTCTTCTCGTATAGCGGCGATCTTCTTCAAACTTGATGCTTTAGCCCTAGCATCCTGGGCCATGCCATCAGAAGACTCCCCGCTATCAAAAAAGTTGGAACAGCAACTCCTCCAACTGCTGCATCTAACTTTCGAGCCCTCCTTTTCCTTCAAAAAATCATAGAAGGCGACGAGATGAAAGTACACAAGCCTGAACTCCTCAGACTACTCCTCGAGGACGCTGTCAATAGGCATAAACTCCTCATAGAGTTTGCCGAGGATAGGCAACCCGATGATGGTACTCAGTTCCTTCAAAGAAAAACCAATCTCACCATTCGTCACAATGAAGGTGTTGGTTTGTGGAAGGAATGACTCCAGCATGGCCATGAAAGCCTCATCGGAGTAAACAACGGTTTGCCGAAAAGCGCGAACCGCATCAAAAATCTCGGCCTCCCGCAGAATGGCCTCGCCAATCTTCAAGGAGTGATCAGTCCATGATTCCCAGCTCGAGTCAGCACTGAAACGGCCACGAAGTCAAAAAGGCTTCACCCAATTGCTGCCGCCACCCCGAAAAATGCCAAGGCCCACCGGTCTCAAATTGATCGATGGATGATCAGAGCCTTGGTAGCCATTGGCTGGCATCAACATGTCCATACGGACAGGCGACTTCGCTGCAAAACATGAAGGGCCGCCAACAAAAACCCCGGTCTTGATCACACCGGTCCTCTTCACCCAGCTTGGAGGATCTTCCCTCTTAGGGCACGTGGGAGAAAGGCTCAGGATCGAGATGGTCCGATTAAAAGTCGACCGGGTAGAAATAGTTCTCTCCTCACCATATGCTATGTAAGAGAACTGAAAAGATCTCCTTTGGTATCTCAAGTCGTCGGGGACTGCATCACCGAAGAAGAAGGTAGGCTTGGGCACAACGCTCTGATCGTCCGTAACCCAAGGACGGCTGCTTACCACGATCTTGTAGAATTCCTCATCTTTGAGAGCAATCAATCGCTGTCTCATTTCATCACGATTGAGGGAGTCACACTCTTCCAAGTTCTTCTCAACAAACTGGACCTTCTCCGAAGCCTGCTGAACGGCCGCATTAGAAGATTTGGCAGACCAACGAGATGCGTCAGTAACAGGACCCTTACCCTTGTTCGTTCTGGAAGAACTACCTGCAAAAGATGGAAAAGGAAAGATCAATCATCATCTAAATGACAGAGTTTTGCTAAAAAATTCTATCGAAATTTTGACATGGTTCCGGGGCAATTCCGAAGAAAAGGAAATACTCCGAAAACGACAGGAAGCCTGAAGACGAGCTCAACATCGCTGCGAACTCATAGTCAGTGGCAAATTCTCAAAGAAGGTTCGAACTCAACATTGCTGCGAAAACGAGCCAATCTTATCAAATTTCCGCAAGATTTGGAAAAGAGCTCAACATTGCTGCGAGCTTCAAAATCCAAAAGTTGCAAAGTTCCTCAAAATCCAGCAAGACCGAGAAAGAGTTCAACATCGCTGCGAGCTCAAAATCCCAATACTTGCAAAAGATTTTCAGGTATGCATCATCATGCTTCCAAGTCCATTACCAAAAAATCATGCATCAAAGAATATCATCATGCATTAGATGCTAGGAAAACCTTGACCAAAGTTTGACCAATTCCAACCCAATTTGGTCAAAACCAATCAAACTTTGTCCAAGTCAAAAATCATGTTGGCTTGACCTAGAGACTCTAGCCTTCTATCTTGATGCATAAAAAAAAATGCATGAACATATTGAAATTGCATAACCTCATTATCATGGTGAGCAAACAAAGAAGGAAAGAAAAAGAAAGAGAGAGAGAAAGAAATCTCAGCGGACTGGGCTTTGCCTGAGGCGCTAGAGCGACCCATGGGCTCGCTCGAGCGGACTGGGCTCTGCCCTGCCCGTTCCTGCACCTGGTCATCTTCCTTCTTCTATGTTCCTTTCCTTCCTTGTTTCACCTTTCATCTCTAGCTTCTGTCTCATACCTTTAAGACCTTTCTTAGCAATAAGAATTCTCATTCAACCATAAACATTATTCACATTCAGATTTTCCTAAATCAATTCCAGCAGCTTGTATGACATTGGAACTACAGAATTCTGCATAAACTTGAACCCATTTGTACATAAAAATCCTTCTGAATCGGACTTTACATAGCCCAAAACAAACAATAGAATGTAGTAAAAATTTCAAATCAGGATTTTTTTTAAGAAAGACAAGATTCAGATTGTATGCATTCTAAGAACTGGTTATTCACTTGCATAAAGAACTTTATGAGATGAGTATCATATAAACCAAGAACAAATCAAAGGAATTAGAGTTTTCTTCCATAATAACTCAGAGGGAAAAACACCCATTTCAAACACATGTATTCCTCACTGAATTTTTCACTTGCCTCAAATGAAATGGGGTCTCAAGAGCAATCCAAAATCTCCTACACAACCAGCTGCAACCTATACCAAAAACCCATGGAAAAAAAACCCATTCAAAAACCACAACATTTGGAAAAACAATGGAGTTCTATAAAAGAGTCCTTGCATGAATGAAAAGAGGCTTCTATTGGACCAATAAAACCATGATTTAGGAAGGAGACAGCCATGGCTAACCTTGAGAAGCTCTAAGGAAGAAGAAGAGCTTGGAGAAGAGATGGGTCCCAGCTGAAACTCCTCAAAAATGATATCTTTGTAAAGCTTGAGGTGAGGAGAATGGATTTGTGAAAGCAAATCTCCAAATGGCACTCAAGAGCTACACATGTAAGAGGAGAGAAGGTGTGGATGAAAAAGAAAGAGGTTCCTCCCTGGCTGTTGCAGAAAAACAAGATGAAGAGAAGATGAAGAAAAGACCCAACGTGGGTTTCTTTGGGTTTTTAAGTGAGGGAGATGGGCCCCATGGGTCCCAATCTTCGAGTGGCTGGATCGATGATTTGTAGGTCCCGAATGGAAATGACGAAGAAGAGAAAAATGATCATTGAAAAATCTAGTTTTCAAAAAGTATACTTTCCTCATGATTTTCAATTTTCGAAATTTATGCACAGATTTGGGGAAAAAAGACGAATTTGTCCCCTTTTTTCTCGAAAAACGCGATTTTCGGGTTTCAAATGCAAATGGATGAAACATGAAAGTTGCTGGGATCAAAATAACAAAATCCATATTTTCAAAAATCAAATAAATCGAATAAATCATATTCCCACACTAACACGCGTTACACAGGCTACCCTGGGCCCGGTCAAACCCGATTCGTCGCGCTCAAAATTCCCCAAAGATATTCAAAATTCTAATCTAACTAAAAACCCAAGCTAATTGTCCTCTAACCCCACTTAGAGAATAATCACAGTTAGAATAATAATAAAATATACTAAACCTGGGTCGAGGCCTGACATCCTCCACCCCTTAGAGGCATTTGGTCCTCCAAATGAACACTAACCTCTAGTAGCAAGTGTGGGTACTTCTTCTGAACTTGATCACGCAATTCCCAAGTAGCTTCTTCTGGTTCGTGATTCTCGCAAAGCACTTTTACCCACTGAATCGTCTGGTTCCTCAATTCTTGTTCTTTCGTATCAATGATTCTAACCGGCATCTCAACATAAGTGGCATTTTTCCGAATTTCCAATGGTTCATGGCGTAGTACATGTGAGGGTTTGAAACATATTTCTTCAACATCGATACATGAAACACATTGTGCACACCCAAAAGTTCTGGCTGTAGGGCGAGTCTGTAGGCCACTTCACCAATACGACTCAAAATCTCATACGGTCCAATGAATCTTCTTGACAATTTTCCTTTTTGACCGAACCTCAAGGTTCCTCTGATCGGTGACACTTTCAAAATACCCTGTCTCCTACTTGAAACTGTAAGTCTTTCCTCCGAACATCTGCATAGCTTTTCTGTCGGCTTCTCGCAGTCTTCAAACGTTCATGAATGAGCTTAACTTTCTCATTGGTCTCACCAATTAATGTTGGTCCATGAAAGCTGCGTTCTCCGACCTCTTCCCAACACACTGGAGTTCTGCATATCCTTCCATATAGTGCTTCGAAAGGCGCCATCCCTATACTCGAGTGATAACTGTTGTTATATGCAAATTCACAAAGAGGTAGACTTTCATCCCGCTGAGTTTTGAAGTCAAGCACACAAGCCCTAAGCATGTCTTCCAACGTCTGGATGGTCCTTTCTGACTGTCCATCTGTCTGTGGGTGATACGCTGTACTGAATTGAAGTTTTGTACCCATGGATTCATGCAGAGTCTTCCAAAATCTTGAGACAAATCTACTATCCCTGTCTGATGTGATGGAAACTGGTTGACCATGTTGGCTGACGATCTCGTTAGCAAACGTTTGTGCCAGTGATAACATTTGCATCTTCTTTCCCGTCTTCAATGGAATGAAACGTGCAGACTTCGTCAGTCGGTCAACTATAACCCTTATGGCATTGTTCCCTCTGCTAGTGGTCGGTAAACCGGAGATAAAATCCATCGTAAGATGTTCTCATTTCCACTGTGGAATCTCTAATGGCTGCAAAAGACCTGCTGGTTTCTGATGTTCTGCCTTAATCAGCTGACAAGTCATGCATCGGGACACAAATGCTGTAATTTCTCTCTTCATATTGTTCCACCAGAATTTGCTCTTCAAATTATGATACATCTTTGTACTCCCTGGGTGCATAGAATACTTGGTGCTATGGGCTTCAGCCATGATTTCATTTCTCAAGTCATCAATATTCGGAACACACAGTCGGTCACGGAAGTACAATACTCCATCAACGATTTTGAAATCTGGGCGATCTGAAATGTGTTCCACAATTTTAGCTAACTCTGGATCTTGTAGCTGAGTCTCCTTGATTTTCTGAATGAAAGTAGGCTCAGACACTGACATGTTTGCTAGCATAACACATTGCCTCAACGGTAGAAACTCAACTCCTAATTCTTCGAACTGCTGGAGTGTACCCATTCCTCGCAAACTAGCCATGCTCCCAGACTTTCTGCTCAATACGTCTGCCACAACATTTACTTTTCATGGATGGTATTTGATTGGGAAGTCGTAGTCTTTAATATACTCTATCCATCTTCTCTGCCTCATGTTCAATTCCTTTTGGGAGAACAAATACTGGAGACTACGATGATCCGTGTGAACTTCAAATTTTTCTCCATACAAATAGTGTCTCCACATCTTCAGTGATAATACAACTGCTGCCAATTCCAAGTCATGCATTGCGTAATTCTTCTCATGCTCCTTCAGCTGCCTTGAGCCATACAATATGACTTTACCATCTTGCATTAACACACACCCAAGTCCCACGGTCGAAGCATCCGTATAAACTACAAAATTACCACTACCTAAAGGTAAAGTGAGGACGGGAGCTCTAGTTAACCTCTTTTTCAACTCTTCAAAACTTGCTTCACACTGATCGGTCCACACAAATGGCACATTCTTCCCGGTTAGTTTGGTCAAAGGTGCTGCAATAGATGAAAATCCTTGCACAAACCTTCTGTAGTAACCCGTGAAACCCAGAAAACTCCTGATTTCAGTTACATTCTTTGGCCTCTCCCAATTGATGATTGCTTCTATCTTTGCTGGATCAACTGCTAAGCCTTCTTTGGAAATGATATGACCAAGAAAAGAAACTTGTGTCAGCCAAAAGTCACATTTTTCAAGCTTTGCATACAACTGGTTTTCCCTCAATTACTGTAGTGATGTCCTCAGGTGCTGCTCATGCTCTTCTCTAGACTTGGAATATACTAGTATATCATCAATGAAGACAACGGTGAACTGGTCCAAGTAGGGTGAAAAGATCTTGTTCATTAGAGCCATGAACACCGCTGGTGCGTTTGTCAGTCCAAAGGGCATTACTAAAAATTCATAGTGCCCGTATCTTGTCCGGAAGGCTGTCTTCGATACATCTGATTCTCTTACCCTCAACTGATAATATCCGGATCTCAAGTCTATCTTCGAAAAATACTCTGCTCCTTGCAACTGATCAAATAACTCATCTATCCTTGGCAATGGATATTTATTTTTAATGGTCACTTGGTTCAATCTTCTGTAGTCTATGCACATTCTTAAGCTTCCATCTTTCTTCTTGATAAACAACACCGGAGCTCCCCACGGTGATATGCTTGGTCTGATAAAACCTTTCTTCAACAACTCTTGCAACTACAGTTTTAGTTCACCTAATTTTGCCGGAGCCATCCTGTACGGTGATATGGAAATAGCAGCTGTTCCGGGCATAAGCTCTATGGTGAACTCCACTTCCCTGACTGGTGGCAATCCTCGAATTTCTTCCAGAAATACATCTGGAAATTCGCACACTACAAGGATTTTCTCCATCCCTTGGGACTGTTTGTCCTCTGTAATAAATGCTATGAATCCCTCGCACCCGCTTCTCAATAATTTAACTGCTGACAATGCTGAAATAACACTAGCCGGTGAAACCTTTTTCTCTCCATGAAATTCCACTCCTGATGATGCTCCATCCAACTTGAAGGAAATAATTTTGTTAAAACAGTCCATACTAGCATGATGTCCAGACAACCAATCCATCCCCAAAATAACATCGAAGTCATGCATGTCTAATGTGACATACCTATCTTAACTGTGCAACTAGGGTGATATGTGCTACAAACAACTTGTTTCCCTACTGGTGTTGTGACAGTTAGAATGAAATCTAGTTCACTAGCAGGCACATCAATCAATTTAATAAACTTGGGAAATAGAAATGAATGTGTGGATCCAGGATCAAATAATACTTTAGCTTCTATTCCACAAACAAAAAGTATACCTTCAACTACGTTGCCCATTACATCCGTGTCCACTTGGTTCAGATGATATGCGCGTCCTTGATGTTGGCCTGTTCCGATTCTGGTTTTGTCTCCCTTGCTGTGCATTCCTGTTCTGCTGAGGTGGACGGGCATTCTGGTTCTGAGGTTGTTGACGGGGCTGCTGTTGCTGGCTTTGCTGTTGTGGCTGCCTTGGTTGGTTTTGAACTGCTTGCTGATTCTACTGAGGTGGTCTGTTGCCCTGGTTCCTGTTGTTTGGGCAATCTCTCATCAAGTGATCTGTAAGGCCACACTTAAAACATCCACCCGTGACTCTGTAACATAGGTGGGAAGGATGGTTATAAGATCCCGGTCCCGCTATAATATTTTATTATATTTTAATTAGAATATTATTATTATTATTTTAATTAAATGTATTCTAGTTATTTAAGTGGGTAGGATTAATTGGGCCACACGATAGATTAGATTGCTTGGATCGGTGAGTTGGGTTAATGGGTAGATGACCTGACCCGTAGTTTGACCCAATAACTTAAGCCCATAATAGATCCCCTTTTTAACCTAATCCCTATTTTAAAGAACTACACGTTCTTATCTCCCCTATTTCGTCTGCAACTTCTCCCGGTCTTCTTCCTCTTTCAGCTTCTCAAACCATTCTAGCTTTAGGATCCAGCCATCAGAACCAAGATTAGAGGACACCACCATTATTGGTTCAACTTTCTCATCTCAGGTAACCTTCTCCTCAAATCATTAGGAGTAGATCTATATTCTTGGGTTTTATCTTCTTTTCTTTCCAATGGTAGATCTGGTTGAGAGAACCATAGATCTGAACACCTGGGTATTTCTTTCCCATCTCTTATGTCAGATTGGTGTTGGGATTGTGATCGAGCGTCGTGGTAATCTCGGATTGGTTATTGGTTAGGATCTGTCGCATTCTTTTTCAACCCCGGTAAAAAGGCAAGTACTTAATCATAATCTGTGAATTTAATATATGTGTTTGTCATTTATTCCATTGTTGTGCATATAGAAACCCTTTTAATGCCCTTCTTATGATTTAATTGTTTTTGCAATGAGATCAGAGGTTTTGGGGATGACCCAATTGATTCGATTTTCTAATATCGATGTTACTGTTGCTACTATTGCAAATGGATGTTCCCAGCAGCACTTTCGTTTGGACTTCAAAACCCATTGTAGACTTGTGGTTAGGGATTGAGACCACTATTTCAAGTGTCCTTCATGGGCATCCAGAATCACATACACGAGAGAATGCTTTGTGACAGGGAACGCACCACGCAGTTGGGATTGTCTGTGCATTGACGGTGGGACCAGGTGGGCCACTTGATGGTAGATCTGATCCGTGGATCCGGCAGAGGACCCACGGCGACCTTAGAGGTGTTGGACCCGTGAGGAGTGGGTCCCATCTGACCCACCATCGAATGATTTTGAAACTTGGGGCGTGAGTCACTTTGTAGATGATTTCTTGTATTTAATCAGATTGTGGGACCCAATGATTGATCGGCTCACAGATCTGGCCCGATCATATGGCCGTACATGGTGGGGCGATCCTAGAGAACAGACCCATCTTGGGTTCTTGAGCAGTGGGGCCCACTTTTCCAAACCTTGATGGGTAGGAGTGAAACAAACCCTATCGTTCTGGAAATGGGTTCTGAACTTGGTTCTTTTCTTGTATTTAATCATATGGTGGAGCCAAGAGGTGTAACCTGATGATTAATCCGGGCCAAAGATTTATTAGTGGGGCCCTGGGCGACACTGAAAATCATCTTGATCAATGGTGTTGATCGATGGGGTTCATAATCCCAGTGGCCCAATGTTGCTGGCGTCGGACACTATTACAGAATGGGTTTTTGTTGTTGAGTGGAGGATGAGGTGACTGTTGCTTGCATAGGAAGGAGATGAAAGGTGACCTGTTGACTTGAGGGCATGTGACTTGTAACCTGTCATGCATTGGAATAAAAAAAATAGAGAATGGGATGACCTGGCTACTTGATAAGGATGGGAATAATAAAGTAGTGGTGTGATGATGTAATCCCATTTGACTCTTAGTGTGGTGAAGTTATTTACATTGCCCCCTTTTGTTTTCTAAAAATTAGAATAAAGGGCCCTAGTTGTTTTATAAATTCAAATTAGACCTTTTGCTTATTTTGGATGTTGAAGATGTTGGGATGGAATTTTTTAGGTTTTCTAAAATTATAAACTAAGATTGTGACTTATCATTATTTACAAATTAAGATTAATTGATAACTTTGGGTTTTAATATGTTAAAATTATATTTTTGGACTTTATATTTGGATCAATGGACTTGAGTAAATACCGTCTGGGCACACGGTATCTTACTATTGTGGGGTTTAGTACTTAGTATAACCTCGAAAAAATTCTAATGGATTCGAGTTCAACCCATCTCTATTGGAAAACCCTTAATTGGGTCTATGCACCACTGATGGAGAAGAGATGCGTTGATCTTTTATATATTAGAAATTCCTGTAGTTATTGGGTACGAGACCTTATGTTTGACCTTAGGATCACTTTGTATCTATGTCTTAACATTCGCATGCATATATATATATATATGTTGGTTTAGGATGTGTATTCCTTTAGATGCATACCCTATTGTGTGTTATGGACTATAAAGTGGCTTAGCAAATTTTGTATGACGATTTGATTATGGTATGGAATGTGGAAAAGCCAGCACTTTACTTTGACTTAGGACTCTTGTGTCGGAGCTTTATTATTTAGGTCTATTATGTTTATATGCTTATGTTTATGTTTATGTGGGTCATTTATGGACGACTGCAGATCGATATATGGACGGTTGATCACCGATGTGACCGGATCACTTATAATCCGCTATGAATGTGAACAGGTTATCCTGATAGTTGTTTTATTTGATCGGTTTATGACCACCAACGTTGTGGACGGGCTTTCCCGATTTATTTAGGGCGGACCACCCGAAATAGGGACACTTGTCTTCGTGTGAATCATATTGCTCCATTGGCTTTATTTGAATTATTCTATATGTTCTTTTGTCATTGTCATTGTCATTACTTCGATATGATCACAATTGTCTATATTTTCTCGTTATCGTATTAAATTTCGAATTATGATTATGTTTTTGCTATTTACTTTGTAATAATTGGTGCATAGGTACCGAGCCCTACTTTACCCAGGAGACGGAGGAGGATCAAGCATTTCAAACGTTTGAGCCAACTAACGAACCAGAGTGGGATGCTGGAGATGGCTTTGGAGCCGTCTGAGCCAACAAACGAGAGAACGTCATCTTAGAAATTCTCTTTGAATAAACTTTCTTTTAGTATTGAGACCCTTTTAGAAATTATTGAATTCATTCTGTAACTTTAATTATTAATGTTTATCTGATTTTTATGTTGGGTTTCCTTTATGAATCTTCAATACCAATTGAATAAAGCTTCCGTTGCATTTAATGAAATTTATTTGACTCACCACCTGTTGAAATTTTATGTGAGTCCACTTTATGGAAGCTTGTGTTGTATTAAACACAGGAATTTGAATTTGTTTTAAATTTTTCACGTTTTTCCCAATTCTTATTTTGGGGGACGTGACAATGGTTCTTGCCACAGTGCTCACATCCACCTTGCCCTTGGATGTTCTTGTTTTTCCTTGACTTCTTGCCTAGATAGGATTTTTGTCCTTGTTGTTGCTGACGCTTCCTCTGGACATCCTTAATAATCTTGTTATTGATGTTCTCAAATTTATAAGCTCTCTTGACTGCTTCTTGAAAGGTGGCTGGTAGGATAACACCAGAAGCATCTCGCTTAATAATAGGGTTAAGCCTCTCCGAGAATTTGATAATCTTCTTCTCCTCGGTATCAACAAGCTCTGGTGCATAGCGGGACAGTCTTTCGAACTTTGTAACATATTCGAGAACTGTCATGCCTCCTTGGGTGAGTAGTTGAAACTCCGCCGCCATCTGTCTCTTGATATAAGTGGGCACATATTTCTCAGTGAACTGTTCCTTGAAGGTAGCTCATGCAATATCATTGGCAATGTCCTGATAGCCATCCTTAAGTGTTTTCCACCAAATGTCGGCCAAACCAATAAACATAGAGCTGCCAAATGAACTTGCTGCCTGCCCGTACACTGAAAAAGATCGAAGATATTCTCGATGTGGGCTAACCAGTCATCTGCTGTCAGAGGATCCTCTTCCCAGGTAAATTCCTTTGGACCTCTCTTCCGAAAATGTTCAAATAACGCATTTGAGTTGTTGTCATGGTCATTGATCACAATTTGAGGACCCATGTGTTGTGGTTGTACCGGTTCTGGTCTTCTAGCCAACACTTCCAATAACTGTCTCTATACTTGTTCCAATTCCTCATCTTTCTTAGCCATCTGCTCTTGCAATCTGGCTTGATTCTCATTGGCTTGCCTCTGTTGTTCCAACATCATCTCATTGGATTTTTGTTGTTGTTCTATCATCCTCTGCATAAAGTCCTGAAATGGATTATCTCCAGAGGATCCTACAGTATGAGCATTGCTAGAAGATGGATTTGTGTTCGAACAGTCCCTTTGTGGAGGCATATTGCTGCAAAACCACTTGTTAGTACAATAAAATATCAAGAAAATACACCCACAATCCCCACGCAACACTAACTAACGAAAACTCTGACGGATCCTCTCCACGTCCCTATGTTTCTAATGTCTTTTCATTACCCGACATATAACCTCGCTTTGATACCACCACTCTATCACGCCCCCAGACCGAGGCACTGTTAAACAAATCCTTAATCCGGGAGCGTGGCGCGACGGGTCTGAAAATTTTGCCCGCACACGCTAATTATTTTTCCCAAAGGATTCCGTGGTGAGGATCCCAAACGATCCATCACAACCAATTAGTCAAGTCCACAATAAATGCTGATATGCGGAAGCATGTAGCAAAATAAAAATCAAACATAACATGAGATAATTACACAAGCTTGGCATCAAAAGAGAAATACATATACATAGCATAACCCCCAAAGTTAGTTCAAGTTGTGATGATCACAAAATATGTTTAATTATACAACCCAACAAGGCCAACAAAGGCCATAACAACGTTCCCAAAATAAATAAAGTCACTCCCCAAAAGATGTTATCGAAGACTCCAAACCCAACATGATGTCTACATGACATCATTGGGCTGCCACTCTTGCTCCACCGGAGATTCTACTGCCTCCTCAGCGTGCTCCGCCTCAAGGGCTGCGGGTCCGACATCTAACACCAAACAGAAAGTATCAGACACGACGGTCTGGCAGGTGAATAATACAGATGATATACAAGTTTTACTCAAATCGTATTTAAAATCATTAAAGTGTATTGAAGACAAATATTGAAGACAAACTAAATGCACAAAACGATTTGATTAAACAAATGTTGCATATACAGAAGTTTAATAATAAAAATTTTCAACTGATAAACAAATATTCGAAACAATGGCAACCCACATATAGCTATATTCTCCTATTACCGAAGTAACAAGAGTAAACAAACAGAAACCGTCGCCATACAAAATGGCCGGAACAGATGCCATGCAAAATGGCCAAATCAGAAACCGTAGCCACTATTCGTGGGACCGGAAAACAGAACCGTTGTCATGGCCGGAGCAAACAGACAGAATCCAAACTGCAGTTGGCAGATAATTTAAAGATCCCAAGCCAAGTGATCAGCCCGACAAGGTGGCCTAAGCTTAGTGGTGCCTTTCAAAACCAAAACCTGAACCGATACAAATCAAATTATGATAATACATTTCCGAAATTGATAAAAGGACTACTCATGAACAAATACAGACTGAAAAATTTAAACGAGCTGAATGAGTAGCCTTACCGATATTCCAGCTGTGGCGAACAACTCCAATCAAATTATGAATTCGGTTTATAGAAACATATGCAAAATTTTACTAACTTTGAATAGAGTAATGTGTAATGGTTCAATGGCTTACCATGGGTCGTCTCAATATACACTTAGGCTCCTAATGTCGATAATAAATGAGGAGTTGGTGCCACTGAAGAACTCTGACAATTAAAGATATAAAGTGTATGTTGAGACTTTAATAAGTTCCTGGGTAATTTTAATATCAAACATTTCCATCACTTTCCCATTTAAATTTCATGATTCAAAAATTTTTCAATTTAATGTATTCACTCCAGACTTCCATGCTTCAATAGGGCCTAAATGGGCTTCAAACCATAGAGGAAAGAGGCTGGAAAAAGGGCCTGAAATGGCCTGAAAATGGGCTGGAAACAGGCTGGAAACTGGGCTTGAAACTGGGCCCAACTCGAACCAGGCAAGGCCTGGTTCCCTCGAGCGACCCATGCTGGGCTTTGCCTGAGGCGCTAGAGCGGCCCATGGGCTCGCTCGAGCGGACTGGGCTCTGCCCTGTCCGTTCCTGCACCTGGTCATCTTCCTTCTTCTATGTTCCTTTCCTTCCTTATTTCACCTTCCATCTCTAGCTTCTGTCTCATACCTTTAAGACCTTTCTTAGCAATAAGAATTCTCATTCAACCATAAACATTATTCACATTCAGATTTTCCTAAATCAATTCCAGCAGCTTGTATGACATTGGAACTACAGAATTCTACAGAAACTTGAACCCATTTGTACATAAAAATCCTTTTGAATCGGACTTTACATAGCCCAAAACAAACAATAGAATGCAGTAAAAATTTCAAATCAGGATTTTTTTTAAGAAAGACAAGATTCAGATTGTATGCATTCTAAGAACTGGTTATTCACTTGCATAAAGAACTTTATGAGATGAGTATCATATAAACCAAGAACAAATCAAAGGAATTAGAGTTTTCTTCCATAATAACTCAGAGGGAAAAACACCCATTTCAAACACATGTATTCCTCACTGAATTTTTCACTTGCCTCAAATGAAATGGGGTCTCAAGAGCAATCCAAAATCTCCTACACAACCAGCTGCAACCTATACCAAAAACCCATGGAAAAAAAACCCATTCAAAAACCACAACATTTGGAAAAACAATGGAGTTCTATAAAAGAGTCCTTACATGAATGGAAAGAGGCTTCTATTGGACCAATAAAACCATGATTTAGGAAGGAGACAGCCATGGCTAACCTTGAGAAGCTCTAAGGAAGAAGAAGAGCTTGGAGAAGAGATGGGTCCTAGCTGAAACTCCTCAAAAATGATATCTTTGTAAAGCTTGAGGTGAGGAGAATGGATTTGTGAAAGCAAATCTCCAAATGGCACTCAAGAGCTACACATGCAAGAGGAGATAAGGTGTGGAGAAAAAAGAAAGAGTTTCCTCCCTGGCTGTTGCAGAAAAACAAGATGAAGAGAAGATGAAGAAAAGACCCAACGTGGGTTTGTTTGGGTTTTTAAGTGAGGGAGATGGCCCCCATGGCCCCAATCTTCGAGTGACTGGATCGATCATTTGTGGGTCCCGAATGGAAACGACGAAGAAGAGAAAAATGATCGTTGAAAAATCTAGTTTTCAAAAAGTATACCTTCCTTATGATTTTCAATTTTCGAAATTTATGCACAGATTTGGGGAAAAAAGACGAATTTGTCCCCTTTTTCTCGAAAAACGCGATTTCTGTGTTTCAAATGCAAACGGATGAAACATGAAAGTTACTGGGATCAAAATAACAAATTCAAAAATATCAAAATCCATATTTTCAAAAATCAAATAAATCGAATATATCAAATTCTCATACTAACACGCGTCACACAGGCCACCCTGGGCCCGGTCAAACTCGACTCCTCGCGCTCAAAATTCCCCAAAGTTATTCAAAATTCTAATCTAACTAAAAACCCAAGCTAATCGTCCTCTAATCCCACTTAGAGACTAATCATAGTTAGAATAATAATAAAATATACTAAACCTGGGTCGAGGCCTGACAGGCCTGGCAGGCCAATGACTATGGAGGACCTGTTATCCGGTAATCCGCTGGTCGTTGCGGCGGTTTCCAATGCCTCCACCCTGCCTCTCAACATGCAGAGGCACAAAAAGGTAGATGACGTGGCGTTGCTGGTGTCCTCATTGCAGTCGGCCTTCTTGGTAAGCTCAATTCGCCATAAACTTTCACACCAGTGCTTGGTCTCCGTTGCTTCTTTCTAGCACTCCGTTCCTTCTACAGATTGTGCAGAGGGTACAGGTGGTACTAGACAGGACCCATCAGAATGCCTCCAAGGTGCAGCAGCTAGAGGCAAAAAAGAAAAATCTTGAGACTGCCTTAGGAGCGAACAGGCAGAAGCTGAAGGAGACGAAGGAGAGGAACGCCGGCCTTGTTGTAGAAATGGATACGGCGTTGGCCGAAATCATCAGGCTGAAAGCTGAGACTCATGACCTGAGGGAGGCGGCCGAGGTCAAAGCAAAGAGGGAGGCCTAGCTCGAGGTCGAGGTGGCAAAGCAGAAGGCCGAGCTGGAAGCCATAGCAAAGCAAAAGGCCGACCTTGAAGCCTCGAACCAAGCCGAGATGAACGCCGCATTCCAGGATGGGGTGGATGCGGCAACTAAGGACTACGAGGCTCAAATTGAAAACTTGGGCTCATATTTGTTCAAGCTTGGGTGTCGAGCTGCATTGAGAGAAGCGGGGATCTCTGTTGACACCAAAAATGTCACTTTGCCTCTTCAACATCAAGAAAACTGCATGAAGTCGCAACCTGCCATAAATAGGCAATGCAATTTCTCCAAAAAATCAAATCTTGTCAGAATCAAACAAAAACTGCAAGATCCTTCAAGATAGCCAAGAGAAGAGTACACATGAAGTTTCGGGCCATTTCGACAACATTTGGCCTAACTTCACTTCTCCGACAGCTAAACAGGAGCTCTCGGCGGCGACATCATCGGAGACGTCAAAACTTCGATCAGAGCCTACAGATGACTCCAGCATGTCTCAAAAGGGCTCCATGCCAAATTTCAAGTCAAACCAACAACGTTTGACCCTCCATTAATGCTCGAGCAGCAAAATCAAGCCTCCCGGCGGCGGGAACCACCGAAGCCTTCGCTCATCAAACCAAGTGCATGAGTGGCTTCAACATGCTTCCAAAAGGCTGCACGTCAAATTTCAGGTCATTCTGACAACGTTTGACCAGGTTTCGATGCTCCGAGAGAAAATCAAGCCTACCGGCGGCGGAGAAACCCGGGACCATGACATCCAAAACGGAGCCCATGGAACGTCTCAAAATGACTCCAATAGGCTCCCCGTCAAATTTCAGGTCAATCGGACATCGTTTGGCCACATATCAAAGCTCGGCATTTTCCCCGCAGCAAAATCAAGTGAAGCATCGACGGGACCCCAAACGGCTTCAAAACTCAAACAAAAGCCTATGGTTGGTCTTATTTATTGCTCAGGAGGCTTCACCTCAAATTTCAGGTCATTCCGACATCGTTTGACCAAGTTTCAGCTTCTGGCAGAAAATCAGCAGCTCTACGCGACAAAGTCTTCGGCTTTCCCGGAAAATTGGAAACTTTGCACTCTAAAAATGCAAGGATTCTCATCAGGTTTTCTACAGGGAAATCAAGCCAATAAATGAGAAGAAATGTCAGGAAAAATACAGAAGAAAACGGCGACGAAAAAGACCTCAAAACGACCGCAAAACGGGCTCCGAAGGGGAAAATTCCCCCAGGGTCGCAGGCCCCTGCGACCATGGCCCATGGTCGCCGGCGACCATGGAAATCCGGGTCACCGGATTTTTCGCCGGTGACCCGTTTTTCCGTCTTTTTTCGCGTTTCGCGCACTTTGGCCCCTGTGGTTTCCTGAAAATGTGATTTTTAGTGCTTGAAATTGACTCATGTCCGCCGACATCCGTCAAAATCACGGGTCAACCTCCAAAAGTATCAAAATCAACATTGATCGCCAACCGGTCGACCAAAAAAGTGTACTTTCCGCCCGATCGATCGAAAAATCGACAGGACAGATGTCACCAGCCCGCTGCTAGCTATCAATGTCTGAAGTTACATGTTCATCCGATGTCGATCAGCATGAAGATCCATCGATGATCATCGCCAAAAGAATTCCAGAAGACACGGCACGGCCCGCGACTCTTCGACTGCTCAGCGACCAATTAATGTGGTTAATTGACTAGCTTTATTGCAGTCATTAATTCATTTCTTTGGACAGCCCAATCAGAAGCAAGCATTTGGGAGTTACAAGTCAATTGATTCATGGCATTTAACCCATGAAACTCCTCCCATTATGGTAATTAAGGTGATTAAAAGCCCTTAATCTCCATCGGCCAATCAGATTCAAGGAAAAAGGAGTTACAAAATCAAAGAAATAAATCTTGTAACTCCTCCCATTAAAGCCATTAAAGCCCATAAACTCTCCTAAATGGCTACCAAAAGCCTATAAATAGGAGAGCATTCCATTGAAATCCGGATCGATCAATCGGAGATCACTTCCAAAGCACCACAGATCCAGAAATCTGAGAGAAAGAAAAAGAGAGAAAAACTCTGCTGAAGTTCTGCACCGGCCACCACTACAAGGTGACAAAAGTCCCTTGGGGGGTACCCCCCCAAGGTCCTTGCCTTCTCCCGCTGCCTCCAATGGCTTAGACGTGGCTTTTCAGCCCGTCTACTTAGCTTTTTATTGGACATAGGACCTCCTCTTGGTCTTTGTCCTCTAAAAATCTGAGGTTATAGCCAAGCCAAGCGAATCAAGAGCATCCTCTGTTCTCATCTGCATGGATGATGGCGAAGCCCATACATGACTTGCGACCGTCAATCTGAACGAGTCCCCCACAATCTCCTGAGAAGTTAGATCCTCCTTTTCTTGCTTTTCATTATAGTTTGTATTTTTCTAAAAGAGACAAAAATCACAACTCTTGTCTTTCATTATTGATGAGAATTGTAAATCGGCTATAAACGCCAAAATCGGCTATAAATGCCAAACAAAATCGCCTTTCACGGCAAATCAAGAAAATGTCTCTTTTCTTAAATATTTGTGCAATGGAAAACTTGAAAGAAGTTGATTTCCTTTTTACTTGCGAAGGTTGATCTCCGGATTACAACTTGCAATTCCAAGTAAAATAGAAAATCTGGTACACCCACACAAAGAAATGTTGATGCACGCTTCAGGCCCGCCAGGGCGCGAAAGGACCGGACCCGACGGACTCCCACGTTCCGCCGACCCCGGTAGCCGCCCCACGGCGCCTCGGAGCGCGTTCCATCAATCTCCGAGGATCATCCCGTATATAAAAATCTGCCCAAGTTCCCCAGTTCGTAGTCTAAGCCGAGCCCTGTCCCCTCGTCCTCTGAGGCCCCCCTGAATCCGCTCCGACCGATTCTCGTTCTTCTAAGGCTCTTCTGACTCTTCCTCCCCCACCTAAAGCTCCTTCTGAGGGTACTTCCTAGGCCACTGCGACCAAGGTCCCTGCTACCGAGGTCCCTGATGCCGATGCAGAGGCTGCTGCTTGAAAATTTTGTTTTTTGATGTATTATCTTTTTCTTTTTGTAATGGTGGGAAGACAAACCTGTATTTTTTTTTTTTTTTTGAAATGTAATGATGGATTTCTTGGTTTAATGAATACAATTTTCCTTTCCCTTTCATGTTTGCAACCAGATGTTTCTTTTGAGAACTACATGTGCTTGACTGAATGCTTTACATGCCTTCTTCCAAATTTGTTTAAGTAGTTGAGCTCGGTTCAATAACCGGAGCCATTATGTAACTGAGTTTGGTTCGGAAATCTAAACAAGTAATTAAGATTGGTGTAATAACAGGAACCATATACAATCTCAAGTTCTCTAACTCAAGATATTTTAAGTTCTACCTTGGTGATAGAAAAATCTTCAGTCGGTTCTGTAACCGTACCTAATTCTCCGAGGTAGCCACTGAGCCCTTTGTGCTTGGTATAGTTGGTTCCATTACCGAACTTAGATAGTTGTCGAGTTCCATAACTAGGCATTTTGTACAGCTGGTTCCATAAAAGAGCTAAAGTAGCTGCCGAGTTCTATAACTTGGCATTTTGCATAGCTTTTCTATAACCGTGCTGAAGTAGCCACCAAGTTCTGTGACTTGGCATTTTGCATAGCTGGTTCTATAACCGAGCTGAAGTAGCCGTCGAGTTCTGTAGCTTGGCGTTTTGCATAGCTGGTTCTATAACCGAGCTGAGATAGCTGGTTCCACAACCGAGCTGGAGATAGCTGATTCCATAACCGAGCCGAATAGCTAGTTCTATAACCAAGCTAAGATGGCTGGTTCCATAACCGAGCCGATATAGCTGGTTCTATAACCGAGCTGAGTGTAGTCACCGAGTTCTGTAACTTGGTGTACCTTAACTGTTTAAGGACTTTTCCTAATGCTCCGTAGCAGTTAGGCAGATGAATGTCGAGTTTCATAACTTGGCGGATATTGAAAGCAACAAAGCACATCCATTCACAAGAATTAATTTTATTGATTCCAAGGATTGAGTACAATCTAGAAATAATACTTCTTGAGGTGCGTGGCATTCCATGTGCGTGGTAACTCTTTACCATCCATGTCCTCAAGCTTGTATGCTGATTGTCCAGTGGCCGAGATCACTTTGAATGGCCCGTGCCAGTTCGACTCCAGTTTGCCTTCATTGGGATTCTTGTCTGCAGGAAGTGTTTTCTTCAAGACTAGTTCTCCAACTGAAAACTTCCTCTCTTTGACTCTATGATTATATCCTCTGGCCAGTTGCTACTGGTAAGAAGCTAGGCAGATGGCTGCTGCATCCCTTCGTTCCTCAGCCAAGTCAAGCTCTCGGGCCAGATTCACATCATTTTGGCCTTGGTCGAAAAGTTCCGTCCTCAGGGTTGGAAGGCCAACTTCGAGTGGGATCATGACTTACATTCCATAAGCCAGGGAGAAGGGTGTTACTGAAGTGGATCGCCTTGGGGTAGTCCAATACGCCCAAAGGACACTCGGACGTTCCTCCACCCATCTTCCTTTAGCTTGCTCAAGCCTCTTCTTGAGTCTGTCGAGCACCACCTTGTTGGAAAATTTTGCCTGACCGTTACTTTTCGGGTAGGCTGGAGTCGAATAGTAGTTCCTGATGCCGAGCTCGAGGCAGAAGTTTTTGAAGAGGTTGGAGTCAAACTGGGTCCCGTTGTCCGAGACCAGAGCTCGTGGTACTCCAAATCTTGTGACAATATTCTTCCACACAAAGTTCTTTGTGTCTTGTTCAGTGATGGAAGATAACACCTCGGCTTCTATCCACTTTGTGAAATAATCGGTGGCTACTATTAGCCACCTCTTATTCCCTAGAGCTCGGTGGAGTGGTCCCACAATGTCCAACCCCCACTAGGCAAAGGGCCACGGGCTAAAGAGTGGACTTAGGTCTTGAGCCGGTTGATGGAGGGAGTGCGAGAACTTCTGGCATTTTTCGCACTTCATGGCATACAGTTGAGCGTCCTTTTGCATGTAGGGCCACTAGTAGCCCTGGCTGATGGCTCGGTATGCCAATGACCGACCTCTGATCTGACTTCCACAAATCCCTTCATGAATTTCATAAAGGAAGTCCTCAACTTTGCTCGGGTGAATGCACTGGAGGTATGGGCCGATGAAGGATTTCCTATAGAGCTTGCCATCTGGAGACAGCCAAAGCCGAGCTGCTTTCAGCTTGATGTTGTGGGCTTCATTTTTATCTTCAGGAAGTTGGTCATCCCTTAGGTAGGTGATGATTGGGTCCATCCAACTCGGACTGAGATCAGTACACAAGACTTGCCGAGGTGGTTAGAGCTCTATACTTGGTTTGTTTAGTGTTTCCACCTCAACAGTTCTTTTCTTCTCGGCCTTGACGACCGAGGCCAGGTTGGTAAGAGCGTCAGCATAAGAGTTGGAGTCTCTGCCGATCTGTCTGACTTCAACCTTATCGAACTGGGAAAGGAGCTCCTTTGGCGAGCTAAGTAGGCTGCCATCCTTTCGTCCCCGGCCTGGTAGTCCCCACTCAGCTGGCTCGTCACCAGTTGGGAGACGCTGAAGACCACCAATTGTCATGCCTTAAGGATTTTGGCGTTGCCGAGCCCCGCGATCAGTGCTTCATACTCACCTTCGTTATTGGATGCCTTGAAGCTAAGTGTTAAGGCTTATTCGATGACAAGGCCCTCCGGAGATTGGAGGACTATGCCAACGCCAGCCCTCTTGGATGTTGAGGATCCGTCGACGAAGACTTTCCATGCTGAATCAAGGAACTGCTTCCAAGATTGTTCATACTCTGTCTCAATCCCGGCAACTTCCTCATCCTTATTGCCCCCTAGTTCGGTATCGAGCAGGCTCTGTGCTGAACTAGGAGAAACGAATTCTACAATGAAATCTTCCAAAACTTCGGCTTTGATTGTCTTTCTGGGTTGATACTGGATATCATACTGCCCCAACTCGACGGCCCATCTTGATATCCTTCCAGAGAAGTCCGCCTTTCTGAAAAGGGACTTGAGTGGATGCTCTATAACAACCACTATGGTGTATGTCTGGAAGTAATGGGAAAGCTTGCAGGAAGCTCCAACAAGTGCTAATGCAAGTTTCTCCAATGGCAGATATCTGGTCTCGGCATCAAGTAGGATCTTACTTGTGTAGTATATAGGCTTTTATTGCTTGTCTTGTTCTCTGACAAGTACTGAGCTCAATGCATGGTCCAAGACGGCCAGATACAGATAGAGTACTTCCCCCTGCTTTGGTGTAGACAGTAGGAGTGGCGAAGATAAGTACTTCTTGGGTCCCTGAAGAGCTCGATCGCACTCCGGAGTCCATTGGAATTTTGAACTTTTCTTCAAAAGCTGAAAAAAGGGACGGCACTTGTCCAAAGCTCGGCTAATGAAGTGGTTGAGCGTGGCAGCCATCCCTGTGAGCCTCTGGACTTGCTTTGTAGTGGTTGGACTTTGAATCGCCTGGATCGCCGAGATCTGCTCTGGATTGGCTTCGATTCCTCTTCTGGTGACCACGCTCCCCAAGAATTTGTTGGAGCCAATGCTAAAAGCGCATTTAGATACGTTTAGCTTGAGCTGGAACTCCTTGAGAATGGCAAATGTTTGACTCAAGTCCACCAAGTGATCCTGTGGCCTTTTAGACTTGACAACCATGTCGTCAATATATACCTCCACTGTTTTGCCGAGCTGGGTCTAGAACATTTTTGTTACCGGCTTCTGGTAAGTCGCCCCCACGTTTTTTAACCCAAAGGGCATCACTTTGTAACAGTAGATGCCTCTAGGTGTTATAAACACAGTCTTCTCTTTCATCAGGCCCATGCATCGAAATCTGAGAGTAACCTCGGTAGGCATCGAGGAAACTCATATTGTCGTGCCCATCAATGGCGTCAATCATCTGGTCAATCTTTGGGAGGTGAAGCTGCCCTTAGGGCATGCCTTGTTAAGGTCGGTGAAGTCCATGCAGACTCTCAACTTCCCATTCTTCTTTTTTACCACCACTGTGTTGGCCAGCCACTCCGGGTAGTGCACTTCTCTGATAGCCCGAGCTTCCAGCAGCTTTTCGATCTCTTCAGCCACGGCTTCTATCTGCGGTATCCCCATTCAACGAGCTTTCTACACCACTGGTTTATGTTTGGGGTGCATGTTTAGCTTGTGGCACATGATCTCGGGATCGATGCCAGGCATCTCATAAGATGTCCAAGCGAAAACTTCCTTGTTCTGTAACAAGAAGTTGAGCAACTCGGTCTTCTCGGCCTCGGGGAGCTGGCTCCGAGCAGAAAATATCTCTCGGGATCGTCGGGATCGATTCTGACTTCGGTCAGATCTTCAATGCTTTTTTGCTCTGGAGATCGACCAACATCTTCGAGCTCTGTTTCCAATTCGGCCATGTGTACCTACTGTGATTCTACTTCGCCAGGCACCACAGCCATTAGGCACTATTCGGCCATCTGCTGGTCTCCTTTGACCGTGACCACCTCAACTCGGCCGTTCGCGTTCTCTAACGGGAACTTAAGTTTCTGGTGATGGGTGGAGGGCATTGCTTCCATATTATTGATGGAACGCGCTCCGAGGCGCCGTGGGGCGGCTACCGAGGTCGGCGGAACGTGGGAGTCCGTCGGGTCCGGCCCTTTCGCGCCCTGGCGGGCCTGAAGCGTGCATCAACATTTCTTTGTGTGGGTGTGCCAGATTTTCTATTTTACTTGGAATTGCAAGTGGTAATCCGGAGATCAACCTTCGCAAGTAAAAAGGAAATCAACTTCTTTCAAGTTTTCCATTGCACAAATATTTAAGAAAAGAGACATTTTCTTGGTTTGCCGTGAAAGGCGATTTTGTTTGGCATTTATAGCCGATTTTGGCGTTTATAGCCGATTTACAATTCTCATCAATAATGAAAGACAAGAGTTGTGATTTTTGTCTCTTTTAGAAAAATACAAACTACAATGAAAAGCAAGAAAAGGAGGATCTAACTTCTCAGGAGATTGTGGGGGACTCGTTCAGATTGACGGTCGCAAGTCATGTATGGGCTTCGCCATCATCCATGCAGATGAGAACAGAGGATGCTCTTGATTCGCTTGGCTTGGCTATAACCTCAGGTTTTTAGAGGACAAAGACCAAGAGAAGGTCCTATGTCCAATAAAAAGCTAAGTAGACGGGCTGAAAAGCCACGTCTAAGCCATTGGAGGCAGCGGGAGAAGGCAAGGACCTTGGGGGGGTGCCCCCCAAGGGACTTTTGTCACCTTGTAGTGGTGGCCGGTGCAGAACTTCAGCAGAGTTTTTCTCTCTTTTTCTTTCTCTGGATTCTTTCCGCTCTCTTCCGATCCGATCTCTTTTTTTCTGATCCTGATTTCAATGGAATGCTCTCCTATTTATAGGCTTTTGGTAGCCATTTAGGAGAGTTTATGGGCTTTAATGGCTTTAATGGGAGGAGTTACAAGATTTATCTCTTTGATTTTGTAACTCCTTTTTCCTTGAATCTAATTGGCCGATGGAGATTAAGGGCTTTTAATCACCTTAATTACCATAATGGGAGGAGTTTCATGGGTTAAATGCCATGAATCAATTGACTTGTAACTCCCAAATGCTTGCTTCTAATTGGGCCATCCAAAGAAATGAATTAATGACTGCAATAAAGCTAGTCAATTAACCACATTAATTGGTCGCCGAGCAGTCGAAGAGTCGCGGGCCGTGCCGTGTCTTCTGGAATTCTTCTGGCGATGATCATCGATGGATCTTCATGCTGATCGACATCGGATGAACATGTAACTTCAGACAGTGATAGCTAAGAGCGGGCCGGTGACATCTGTCCTGTCGATTTTTCGATCGATCGGGCGGAAAGTACACTTTTTTGGTCGACCGGTTGGCGATCAATGTTGATTTTGATACTTTTGGAGGTTGACCCGTGATTTTGACGGATGTCGGCGGACATGAGTCAATTTCAAGCACTAAAAATCACATTTTCAGGAAACCACAGGGGCCAAAGTGCACGAAACGCGAAAAAGGACGGAAAAACGGGTCACCGGCGAAAAATCCGGTGACCCGGACTTCCATGGTCGCCGGCGACCATGGGCCGGCGACCATGGGCCAGGGTCGCCGGCGACCATGGGCCAGGGTCGCCGGCGACCCTGGGCCATGGTCGCAGGCTGCGACCCTGGGGGTTTTTCCCCTGTTTTTGGTCCGTTTTGTGGTCTTTTTCGTCGCCGTTTTCTTCTGTATTTTTCCTGACATTTCTTCTCATTTATTGGCTTGATTTTCCTGTAGAAAACCTGATGAGAATCCTTGCATTTTTAGAGTGCAAAGTTTCCAATTTTCCGGGAAAGCCGAAGACTTTGTCGCGTAAAGCTGATGATTTTCCGCCAGAAGCTGAAACTTGGTCAAACGATGTCGGAATGACCTGAAATTTGAGGTGAAGCCTCCTGAGCAATAAATAAGACCAACCATAGGCTTTTGTTTGAGTTTTGAAGCCGTTTGGGGTCCCGTCGATGCTTCCCTTGATTTTGCTGCGAGGAAAATGCCGAGCTTTGATATGTGGCCAAACGATGTCCGATTGACCTGAAATTTGACGGGGAGCCTATTGGAGTCATTTTGAGACGTTCCATGGGCTCCGTTTTGGATGTCATGGTCCCGGGTTGCTCCGCCGCCGGTAGGCTTGATTTTCTCTCGGAGCATCGAAACCTGGTCAAACGTTGTCAGAATGACCTGAAATTTGACGTGCAGCCTTTTGGAGACATGCTGGAGTCATCTGTAGGCTCTGATCGAAGTTTTGACGTCTCTGATGATGTCTCCGCCGAGAGCTCCTGTTTAGCTGTCGGAGAAGTGAAGTTAGGCCAAATGTTGTCGAAATGGCCCGAAACTTCATGTGTACTCTTCTCTTGGCTATCTTGAAGGATCTTGCAGTTTTTGTTTGATTCTGACAAGATTTGATTTTTTGGAGAAATTGCATTGCCTATTTATGGCAGGTTGCGACTTCATGCAGCTTTCTTGATGTTGAAGAGGCAAAGTGACATTTTTGGTGTCAACAATTATGTAGCTAAGCACGCCTTATAATTGCATTGTATGGGGATGGTGCATCCACCACAAGGAAGTCGGCCAACATGGAGGCCCCTCCGACCCGGACTTAGAGGGAGACCTTCCCCCTGGGGTATACTGGTTTTGAGCTGAAGCCCACCAGCGGAGTGCGAAGTTCCTGTAAGTCTCCTTCTTTCAGACCCAGCTTCTTGAAGCATTCGAAGTAGAGGATTTCTGACGAGCACCCGGGGTCCACAAGAATCCGTTTCACTTTGAAGTTTTTCAATCTCAGAGTTAGAATCAGCGGGTCGTTGTGGGGGAGCTGGACCCCAGCTAGATCCTCGTCTGAGAACCAGATCTTGGGTCTCTCCTTCCGAGATTTCTAGGCTGCTGGTCCCAGCTCGGCCGCCATCACCTGCTTGCCATGTGAAGCCCTCCTGGCCTCAGCACGAGCTTGGTTGCTTCCCCTGGGCACGGAAGCCAGGTGAATGACGTTGATGATTCCTTTGGGATCGTCACTATCTTGATCATTGTCAAGTCGGCATTGGTGAGCTCGGTTGACTCTGCCCTCCTCCTTAATGAAGTCTTTCAAGTGTCCATCCTTGACGAGCTTTTCGAGGTAGGACTTAAGGGCCATGCAGTCTTTGGTTATGTGCCCGTTTTGCTTGTGATAGGCATAGAACTTACTTTGATCTCGGGTGGACGGGTCGCCCTTCATCGGCTGCGGCCACTTGAAGTAGGGTTGTGATTTGATCCTGCCGAAGAGCTTGTAAATGGGCTCCTTGAAGATCGTATTCATAGCTTTATAGGAGGTGATGGTGGGCTTGGACTTCTTGTTGCCCCTAGAGGTGGGAGCCAAGATCTCTGCCGAGCTCGTCGAAGCCTTGCTCCGATTTTCCTCCTCCATCTGAAATAATTTTTTGTCCTTCTTGGAGGGTCTCTCTTTTTGTCAAAGGCCAAAACTCTCACGAGCTCAGGCCTCGTCTTCTTCTTGTTTGATAAAATGGTTCACCCAGGCCATCAGTGCTTTCACAGTGACCACGGGGAACCACACCAGATCCTTGTGAAGCTCGTTGCCTAGGAGCAAGGCCTGCTTGAAAGACCTGATGGCCACTTTGTCAGTGGCATCTTCGACCTGGCTATAGACGGTCCAGAATCTTTTGGCGAACTGGGTAATGTTTTTAGTCCACCTCATTTTGATCGCCATGAGGTCGTCATCCGTCTTCGGGATGACTCTATGCACCTGGAACTTCTCCACGAAGGAGTTTCGGAGCTGCCATTAGCTAAAGATCGATCCCTTTGAGAGTGCGCAAAACCACCTTAGGGGGAGGTCGCCTAGACTGGAAGAGAAGACTTACAGTTCAAGTGACCAATGTTCCCCCATACTGACATCCGCTGGGTGAAGTGCCAGAGATGTGCAGCAGGGTCCGAGGTCCCGTCATAGAGGACGAACCTTGGGACGCTGAACTTGTCTGGGAGGGAGAACTCCCTTATCTCGTGAGAGAAAGGAGACATGCCATGGTCATCGACGTCATAGGTGTTCAGTCGATCTCGGGTGAAACCGACTATCTCCATATTTTGCTGAACCGTCTGCTTGACCTCCATTCTCTCAGTTTACCATCGTCTTCTGGCCTCTGCCACGATCTCTTCAGGTCGCGGTTGTCCTCCCGTGATTGGCGCGATTTTTTCGAATCTCCATTCAAATGGCTGCTATCTAACCTTCGTCGTAAGCTCACTCGTGCCTTTTGTTATTCAAGACGTGCCTCAAGTCCTACTCAACCAAAGGAGCCCAGTCAAATCTGAGGGGTGGAACCAAGGCTTTCGCTTTGCCTTCTCTTTGAGCTGCCTCTTGAGTTGATGAATCAACTCATCTTGCTCTTGGATGACAAGGTTCTGGGTCCTGATCTCCGTGAGCAGTGGGTTGTCATCCTCATCCTCATCGTCAATCTGGTGATGGGGTTGATCATCGTGTTGAGTCTAGTGGCTGGATTGATGAGATCTGGCTACCACCAGAGTTTTTTCTCGTTGGGGATCTAGCAGAGGAACATTCTGCTGGGGAGGAGCCACCGAAGGGTTACTTCGCCAAGGAGGTGCCATCACCCCCTTTGACGTTGAGCCTGACTGAGTGACAGGCCCTTCCACGCTCACTGCACCAGTTTTTCCCCCAGATCTTCTCTGGCGAAGGCCCATGGTGGCAATACTGGTGGCAGCAACGAGGCCCTTGATGATCCTTCTCCATTTCTACTTTTCGGAGGCATGGGGTCTACATATTTGGTTCAATCTTTCTTCCCACAGACGGCGCCAATTGTGAGTACCTGTATATTACGGACTTAGTTAGGCGAGTATAAAACTCTTAATGTTGTTGTTAAGCTTCTTTCGGGGAAGATTGAATGCCTGAAGACCTGAAAGGGAAGGAAGGAAACGAAGGTCAGAGGTCCTGGCCGCAATCAGTTGAAGGCACTCCAATGCCTAAGTTAGTGCTATCACTAAGCGAAGGAAGAGTGAATAGAGAAGAGAGGAGAGCTATGGATGTTGGTTTGCGCGCGTGTACCTTGCCATGGGTCTTACCCGTGCATATATATAGGAGGAAGTCCCATCAGACCGTACCCTTAGTGGAGGTAGTGAAGATGGAAGTCTTATCAGCCCACACCTTGTATCCTTAGTGGAGGTATGTGAAGGTACTATCCCATCAGACCATTCCTTGATCTCTTGTATGGCTGTAGATGTGACCGTCAGATAAGGTCAACCTCTTATCAGGCGCATACCCTATTTGACAACTCATTCTGCAACGCCGCTGCACTATCATAGTAGCATATTTATGACTAATTGACACCCCGTATTGATACCGAGATTAGTCATAGGCGCGTCCTGGCACTATTGCTGAGGTGCGTAGGCCGAGACGAGCTCAGCTGGTACTCTTACCAAGGCTAGCTCGAGCTCGGTACAAGCTGGCATGGCTGCCGAGCTGCATGAAGCCGAGATTAGGGCAATTCTATCTGGTACCTTTACCTAAACCAGGGCTCATTTCAATATTATGGAAAAATCCCCCACACATCCTCCATGAGAATAAATTGGTCACTAGAAATTACTAGAATTCTAGGCTCTCTCATGAGAATAATTGGGTAGCTTTATATCTAAGTGGGGTCCATTCTACTGGACTGGTGGTGACATGAATGATTCTTGATGAATTTTATAGTTCTTGAAATTATGAATTATTCTATTTTCTGGAATCTTGCTCCGTTATGAATTATGAATATTGAACATTTTATTATGCATGTAGTGTACTTACTCTTGATGAATTCTACATACTTGTCGATCTTTATTTTCATGATTGTTTATTTTATATGAATAGTCTTCTTTACTTGGGAGCATGGCCAGGACCAGAGTAGGGCTGGCAGGGGACATGGCCCCCCAAAAATTTCAAAAAAAAATCTTTGCTTTACAAGATTTTAAAGATTCCACACCCCACCCCCCAAAAAAATAAAACAAAGCCCCTATATGTCTTAAAAAATACATTTATTTTTTATATGTGGCCCTCCCAACATAGTTTTCCTACGTAGTGCGCCCACCTCCTCCCCCCCTCCAAAAAAAAAAAAAAATGAAGAATCTCAGGGTCCACCCTTGCTTGCGAGTCTTCTTATAACTCATAATGTTATATGGGCCCTTTTTAGGTAATAATACGGATCCAGAGTATGTCGAAGATGATGATGAGGATGATCCTGACAGAAACAAGAGGGAAGTGTAAGAATAATGTTTAGAGTTTCTTCTGTTAGATTGTATGGACTCAATCCATCAGTTGATGCAATAAATTAATTAATTTCTTTATTTATCAATAAAAACATGCTTTCCTTTCATGAGATGAATGGTGTTTTTTATTGCTTCATGCACATGACTAATACATATGACACGGTGGTTCATGAGATGAACCGGCGCCCATTAGTATATTAGATATGATATATGCATATGGATGAGATCCATATACAGGAGACATGTGTCACAAATCTTATACTTAAATATCTTCACAACCAGTGATGAAACTGGGCATCTCATCTGATAAGGTTGCAACACTTTGATTACCATTAGATAGTGTGATTTGTCTTGATCATCAGAATAAAAGATTCTAGATCATAGTGCTGGTATATTGGATGTATTGAAGGACCATGAGAAGCACCTTATGGAATACTGTCTCGAGTTTAAGGTCTGTTCTCATAATTCCCTAGCAATAGGCTCTCAATCCTGAGACATTTGTGAACTCAAGTTCCTATCTATTTATTTGCTTTGAGTCACTAATGAGTGAGGCCAACTGTAGGTCAACACCTCGGTGTCTTAGGTACGTGGTAGTAGGACTGTGGGAATATTTAATGGTCAAGATGGAATCTATCTTTATTATCATCTTGTGCTAATTAATGGATTTATCATTAATAAGTGCGCACCCATCTCGATTAAGAGTTAATTGGATGGTACTGATAACCACAATGATTAATTGGGGCTCAAAGATAATAAGATATGGATATAGGATTAGAAGAGACAGATTTATTCCAATTGATCCATGGATATTGATAGAGGGGCCTACTTGTGGTAATCGAGAAGTTTAGGGTCTTCTTTGTAATTTAATTCCTAAGACTGGAGTACAATTGCATTTATATAGTGGTATTATTTGTATTTAACTGTGGGCCCGGATTGCACATATAGGGTCACGGTGTCCCAGTTGGAACCAGCTTTCTATGGAATCCCTAGTGGTCCCCACGCTAGTCCAAGATATTAGAAAGATACTAACCCTACTTGAACTCTAAAAAGGAAGGAATTGGAAAGTCACTATTTCTATTTGAAGTAGGACTTCTAATAGTGGTAATAGTATACTTACTAATTGTTGTGGAAGTAAGATTTCTATAACAAATAGAAAGGGAGAAAGTTACTAATTCTTAATGGGAGTTGGACTTCTACTTTAATTAGTAATAGGGTTTGCTTTATACTATAAAATAGAGGAGAAACCCTCCCTTGGACGTCCATAACAAGGAGAGCAAGTTCAGCCCCTTTGTGCAAGTGTTGCACAACTCTTCTTCCACTTCTCTTTCTCTTCTAGTTCCTTGGAGTTTCTAGTTGGGTTTTCTCTTGAAGTTTCCACCAATCTTCTTGAGAAAAGAGATCTGATAGCGGGTCATAGCGTGGAAGACAACAAAGTCATGGAGATCCCAAATTGCTTCAAGAAGAGTTCTTATCAAAGCTAATTGTCTTCTTCTCCATTAGAGCACTATCGAGCTCCAAAGGTATAATCTGCTTCTCCTTTTGTTGTGGATTATTTGGTTGCATGGTGTTCTTGATTTCTATCTTGTAGATAGGTTTTATTGCCGTACTTGATTAATGAGCTTGAGGGATTGCATCCTAGTTAGGGTTTTTGGCCTTATGGGTTCTTGATCCCAGAGTCAAGTGGGTCAAAAGTTTTGAAAATATGTCCACAAAGCCCACCTAATTTCAACAACTGGTATCAGAGCCTTACCTCATCTCCAATCATATTAGATCAGCAATCTAGATCTAATATTTGCATGAGATGCGAAGAGGATAGACCGAGGGCTTTGTAAGGATCAGATTTAATGTTTGTTGCTTTTTATATCTGGTATGAATGCAATAGAAGGGGCTGGTTCGGACAAGAAAAGGAATTTTCTGCAGGTTTTTGAGCTGGTAGCTCGAGCAGACCTCCATCCGCTCGAGCGAACCAAGTTCTGGAAAAATCCGCTCGAACAGATCCCAATCCGCTCGAGCGAACAAGTGTGTAGAATTTTTCTTTTTGCAATCTGGGATTTTCATCATGAGATGATGAATGGTATCCTTTTAGACCTAGTTCATACTATGTTCTTAATACTAACCATGTAGGTTCATGTCCTCTCCATGTGGCCCACAAGACTTTTATTTTCTTTTTATGGTTATTGGTTTATTTGAGGCTAAGTGTAAGGGCATCATGGTTTCCTTGGTTTCCCGCGAAAGGGTAAGGCATGGTGAAATTCCCTATAGCCCTTTTATTTCCATGTTTAGATTACCATGTAAGTTTCATTGTAAAGAAATAGGAATTTATATAATTTTTCTAATTTGTAAATTCTGGAGATGTCCGAGACGAAGAAGGAAAGTGAAGCTGGACTCCTAATCAAAGAGTTTGAAGATTACCAAAAGAGTTTTGGATATGCCCAAAGAGTTTGAGGAATCCCAAAGTTTTAGAAAGTCTATAAGTCCAAGAAGTCTATTCCGCTTGGGCCATGTGGAGGAGAGGACTAGTTTCTAATTTTAGTACTTTCTATTTATGAATGAATGCTTGTTTTAGAAAGTTTCCAAACCAGATCCAAACATAGCAATTTCCAAAATTGGTCAAATCAAATTAATTTTTTGAAAGAGTTCTAATTAGAGTTGGTGGGCCCATGAGATGGATCCATTGGTAACACTAATTTAAGAAACTGGTCTTTCCTTAAAATAACTTGACTTGGAACTAATCATTGGTCATATCATGAAATGATTTTATGTCTTTATTTGTGGGCCCATATACCTATAAGGAAATCTTCAATTCTAAAATATTAAGTGGGAGTGGGGAATCTATATTTAGAAATCTCCATGGTTTTCCACCATAGGTCCATTGTAAGGAAAGTATTAGCCTCGCGCCATCTTGAGAATGGCCGTTCCCCACAGAGGGCTTGTATTTGTCTGGTTACTAGATATGGATCTCCTATAGATAGTGTTGATGAGACGGGGCGGGGCCCCACTCCCCTAGGAGGAGCTGCCCGCAACGGTTGTCATGCAATATTAGTTGTGGGTCACACTTAACTAAAATAATGATGTAGTATCCCCAAAGATTTGCCTCATGTATTTTAGAAACCGAAGCTAATCAGGAATCATACATTATTTGGTATGAGATACCTAGATAATAATGAATGATGGGGGATCATGGATAGTTAGTCTTAATCCTAATATTGACCAACTTTGATCCGCATCAATCTAGGTGGTATTTGCACTCCCCAAGGAGGCATACCCCGGGGATTGGGATTCCAATGTATTCTGAATTTAGTAGTTATGAGGATTCCCACATAAATTTGGTAGGATACTAAACCCTAATGTCATTTAAATTCATTAATTGAATGTATGGTTATGTGCTACAGTATTTCAAGCATGAATTCGAATACTTTCAATCCACTTGCGACCATCCTCAACCAGAATAAGTTGGTGGAATCCAACTATGAAGATTGGAAACGGAACCTGGATATTGTCCTGACAGCTTCAAGATATAAATATATCCTTACCAAACCCCTCCTTGATGAGCCTGGCCCGGATGCATCAGAAGAATAAAAGGAACTTTACACCAAATGGGCCAAAGACGATGAGATAGCCAGATGCTACATTCAGGCATCCATGTCTAGTGTTTTGCAACGCCAACATCAATCCTATAAGATTGCATACGATATTATATCAAATTTAAAGGAGATGCATGCTAGGCAGGCAGCTATGAGGGTGCTCATTAGCACCAAGATGGCTGAAGGTACATCAGTATAGGAACACATGTTGAAAATGATGGACTCATTGAACGAGTTAAATGTACTGGGGGCTGCGATTGATGCAGAATCGCAAATCGACATAATCCTTGAGTCACTGCCAGAGTCATTCAAAAATTTCAAGGTTAATTGTAATATGAATAAATGAATCTGACTCTGGCTGAGCTATCTAGCCAGCTGGTAGTGACTGAAGAGATTATGAAGAAGAAGCCAACTGCCCTGATGACAGAAAAGTCAGATGCCAAGTCCAAGTCGAAAGGCAAAGGCGGAAAGCCAAAAAGAAATCAGTTCCGAAGGGTCCTAAGTTGGAAAATAGTCCTAATGGTGGCATGGCCAAGGCTAAGGGTTCAGAGACAAAAGGAAAGTGTTTCCATTGTGGTAACACAGGACATTGGAAAAGGAATTGTCCAGAATATCTGTCTAAGAAGAAGACCTTAGGTATGACTGAGTCACTTATTTCTGAAGTTAGTTTTGCAACTGGTACTTCAGAATCCTGGTGTGTGGACTCCGAGGCAACTAATCACATATGTAATACATTGCAGGGGTTTAGGGAAACCAGGAAGCTCAGTGACGGAGAAATCATTGTCAACCTAGGATCTGACGCTAAGGCGGAGGTTGTTTCAATGGGAGTTAATACATTATGTTTTTCAAATAATAAGTTGGTTTTGTCAGACACATTATATGTACAGTCTTTACGGCGAAATTTAATTTCAGTTTCTGGTTTGATGAATAAAAGTTATTCTATTACTTTTGGTGCTGAAGTTGTCATAAAGAGGAATGGTACTTTTATATGTTCTGGCAAGGTAACTAATGGGCTTTATTTGTTAACTCCCACGATATGTGAGATACACGATAGTGAAACAATTAGTAGACCATCATTAAAGAGAAAGTCATCTTCATCTAATCCAACAAAACTTTGGCACTTGAGGCTAGGTCATATAAACCTAAAAAGGATTGAGAGGCTATTGAAAGATGATACTTGCATTCATTGGTGGTAGAACCAATGCCTGTCTGCGAGTCCTATCTAGAAGGCAAAATGACCAAAAGACCCTTTTCTTCTAAGGGTAATAGAGCCAAAGATTTATTGGAATTAGTGCATACTGATGTGTGTGGACCCATTAATGTCAGGGCCAGAGGAGGATCTGAGTACTTCATTACTTTCACAGATGATTATGTTAGATTGTATAGACTCAATCCATCAGTTAATATAATAAATTGCTTAATTTCTTTATTTATCAATAAAATCATGCTTTGCTTTCATGAGATGAATGTTATTTTATTACTTAATGCACATGACCAATACACTTAACATAATGGTTCATGAGTTGAATCGGGTCCCATTAATATATTAGATGTGATATATGTGTATGGATGAGATCCACACACGGGAGACATATGCCACAAATCTTATACTTAAATAGCTTCGCAACCAGTGATGAGACTGGGCATCTCATCTGATAAGGTTACAGCACTTTGATCACTATGAGATAGTGTGATTTGTCTCGATCATCAGAATGTAAGATTCTAGATCATGGTGCTGGTACATTGGATGTATTGAAGGACCATGAGAAGCACCTTATGGAATTTTGTCTCGATAATAAAGTCTGCTCTCATAATTCCCTAGCAATAGGCTCTCAATCTTGAGACATTGATAAACTCAAGTTTCTATCTATTCATTTGCTTTGAGTCACCAATGAGTGAAGCCAACTGTAGGTCAACACCTCGGTGTCTTAGGTATGTGGTAGTAGGACTGTGGGAACATTGAATGATCAAGATGGAATATATCTCTATTATCCCCTTGTGCCAATTAATGGATTTGTCATTAGTAAGTGCGCACCCATCTCAATTAAGAGTTAATTGGATGGTACTAATGATCACTGTGATTAATTGGGGCTTAAGGATAATAAGATGTGGAACTAAGATTGGAAGAGTCAAATTTATTCCAATTGATCAATGGATATTGATAGAGAGGCCTACTTGTGGTAATCGGAAAGTTTAGGGTCTTCATTGTAATTTATTCCTAAGACTGGAGTGCAATTGCATTTATATAGTGGTGTTATTTGCAATTAACTGTGGGCCCGGATTGCACATGAGATGTGGGGTCGCGGTGTCCCAATTGGAGCCACCTTTCTATGGAATCCCTAGTGGTCCCCATGCTAGCCCAAGTTATTAGAAAGATACTAATCCTACTTGAACTCTAAAATGAATGAATTAGAAAGTTATTTTTTCTATTTTGGAGTAGGACTTCTAATAGTGGTAATAGTGTACTTACTAATTGCTGTGGAAGTGAGACTTCTATTTCAATTAGATAAGGAGGAGGCTTGAATGGTTATAAAAGGGAATTAACCCCTCTTGGACGTCTATCAATTGGAGAAAATGTCCAACCCCTTTTGTGTGCAATTGTTGCTCATCTCTCTTCTCTATTCCTCTTCTAGTTCCTTGGAGTTTCGAGTTGGGTTTTCTCTTGGAAATTCCACCCATTTTCATTGAGAAAAGAGATCTGATTCGGGTCATAGCGTAGAAGGCTAAAAGGTGTTGGAGATTCTGATTTTATTTTGTAGAAGAGTTCTACATCAAAGAAAGTCATCAAGTTCTCCATTAGAGCACTACCAGGCTCCAAAGGTATGATCTACTCCTTGCATGTTGTGGATCGTTGTGGATGTTTAGTGCTACTTGTTTCTATCTTTTGGATAGAACTTTTACTGTACATGATCATGAGATTGAGGGTTATGCATCCTGGATATAGTGTTTAGCCTTATGAATACTTGATCCCTGAGTCAAGTGGGTCAAAAGTTTTGAAAATCTGTCCCCGAGGCCCACCTACTTCCAACAGATTACTCAAGATATGGATACATATACCTTATGCACAGCAAGTCCGAGGCTTTTGAAAAGTTCAAAGAGTTTCCAGCGGAAGCGGAAAAGTAATTAGGTAAGAGTATCAAGACTCTTCGATCAAATCAAGGAGGGGAATATCTCTCTGCTGATTTTATGGGATACTTATCAGAAAATGGGATTCTGTCCCAATTGTCTGCTCCTGGTATGCCTCAATAGAATGGAGTAGCAGAAAGAAGGAACCGGACTCTTTTAGATATGATCAGGTCTATGCTGAGTTTCTCAGGATTACCTATATCATTTTTGGGATACGCTTTGGATACTACGATATACATACTAAACCTCGTACCATCTAAATCTGTACCTAAGACTTCCCGAGAGTTGTGGTCCAGACGAAAGCCTAGTCTACAACATTTACACAATTGGGGTTGTCCGGCACACGTGCTGAAGGTTAAGAAGGATAAGTTGAAATCGAAGTCGGAAGTATGCACGTTTGTAGGATATCCTAAAGAAACTAAAGGTTGGTTATTCTATAATCCCAGAGAGCAGAAAGTGCTGGTCAGCACCAATACGGTCTTTCTAGAGGAAGATTATATGATAGACCGGAAATCTTTAGAAAATGTGATCTTGGAAGAGATTCAAGACCAATCAATTCTAAATCCAAGTATGACCTAACTTGAGGAAGAACCACCCTTACCAGACCCAGTAGTTACACCAGTGCCTCGTCGTAGTGGGAGGATTGTCAAATCCCCGGACAGGTTCTCATTCTTGGGAGAGTCTTACGAGGCAGTCCCGGAAGAACCGGAACAAGATCCCTCTAACTATGATGAAGCAATCAATGACATAGATTCTGGACGTTGGCAAGATGCTATGAAAGGTGAGATGGAGTCTATGTACTCCAATCAAGTCTGGACACTTGTGGACTTGCCTGCCAATATTAAACCTATTGGGTGTAAGTGGATCTACAAGAGGAAAAGAGGACCAGATGGTAGAGTGGAGACCTTTAAGGCCAGGCTTGTTGCGAAATGGTATACTCAGAAAGAGGGCATCGATTATGAGGAAACCTTCTCGCCGGTAGCCATGCTTAAGTCCATCCGAATACTCTTATCCATTGCGGCTCATCTTGATTACGAGATTTGGCAAATAGATGTCAAGACGGCATTTCTTAACGGCCATCTTGAGGAAGACATCTATATGGTAAAGCCAGACGGTTTTGTAGCTAAAAACCAAGAGCAAAAAGTTTGCAAGCTGCAGAAGTCCATTTATGGACTGAAACTGGCATCCCAAAGCTGGAACATCTATTTTGACCAGGCAATCAAGTCATTTGGTTTTTGTCAAAATCCGGATGAGTCATGTGTGTACATGAAAAGTGAAGGTGACAGGGTAGTTTTTCTGGTTTTATGTGTCGATGACATTATTCTCTTCGAAGAAGACATAAAAATGTTGTCAACAGTGAAAGTTTGGTTGGCCAAGACTTTTGATATGAAGGACTTGGGAGAAGCTAGCTACATCCTAGGGATCAAGATCCATCAAGATCGAAAAATAGGATGATTGGCTTATCCCAAGCTGCATACATTGATAAGGTACTAGTACGGTTTGCTATGTAAGACTCTAAGAAGGGTATTACACCTTTTAGGCATGGAGTGCACCTTTCCAAGGATCAGTGTCCTAAGACACCTGAGGAAAAGGAGCAAATGAGGTCGATACCATACGCTTCGGCTGTTGGTAGCCTCATATATGCTATGCTATGTAATAGACCAGATATCTATCATGCAATAGGCCTAGTCAGCATATATCAGTCTAATCCAGGACCTGAACATTGGACTGCTATAAAATTTATTCTCAAATACTTGAGAAGGACTAGAGATTATATGTTGATTTATAGTAGTGATGAGCTAATTCCAGTCGAATACACAGATTCTGACTTTATGTCAGATAAGGATTCCACAAAATCCACCTCTAGTTATGTGTTTATGCTTGGTGGCGAAGCTATCAGTTGGAGGAGTATTAAACAGGAATGTACCACTGATTCCACCTCGGATGCTGAATATATAGCGGCTTGTGAAGCAGCTAAGAAAGCAGTATGGCTCAAAAGATTCCTTATGGAACTTGGGGTGGTACCTTTGGCACGAAAGCCGCTCACAGTTTACTGTGACAGCAGCGGGGCAGTCGCTAAGTCCAAAGAGCCCAGAAGCCATAAAAGGGAAAAACATTACAGAGGAAGTATCACTTAGTCAGAGAGATTGTGCAGAGAGGTGATATTGCTATTATCAAGATAGCCTCTGCAGATAATCTGGCATATCCATTTATTAAGTCTTTGACTACCAAAGTCTTTGAGCAACATGTAGACGGGATGGGCATGAGATGCAACCCTGACTGGCATCGAGCCCAAGTAGGAGATTATTAGATTGTATAGACTCAATCCATCAGTTGATGTAATAAATTGATTAATTTCTTTATTTATCAATAAAATCATGATTTCCTTTCATGAGATGAATGGTGTTTTTTATTACTTCATGCACATGACTAATACATATTACATGATGGTTCATGAGATGAACCGGGTCTCATTAGTATATTAGATGTGATATATATGTATGGATGAGATCCATAAATGGGAGAGATGTGTCACAAGTCTTATACTTCAATATCTTCACAACCAGTAATGAGACTGAACATCTCATCTGATAAGGTTGCAGCACTTTGATCACTATGAGATAGTGTGATTTGTCTCAATCATCAGAATGAAAGATTCTGGATCATGGTGCTGGTACATTGGATGTATTGAGGGACTATCAGAAGCACCTTATGGAATATTGTCTCGAGTTTAAAGTCTGTTCTCATAATTCTCTAGCAATAGGCTCTCAATCCTGAGACGTTGATGAACTCAAGTTCCTATCTATTTATTTGCTTTGAGTCACCAATGAGTGAAACCAACTGTAGGTCAACACCTCGGTGTCTTGGGTACGTGGTGTAGGACTGTGGGAACATCTAATGGTCAAAATGGAATCTATCTCTATTATCCCATTGTGCCAATTAATGGATTTGTCATTAGTAAGTGCGCATCCATCTCGATTAAGAGTTAATTGGATGGTACTGATAATCATAGTTATTAATTGGGGCTCAAGGATAATAAGATATGGATCTAGGATTGGAAAAGAAAATTTTATTCCAATTGATCCATGGATATTAATAGAGGGGCCTACTTATGGTAATCGGAAAGTTTAAGGTCTTCTCTGTAATTTAATTCCTAAGACTGGAGTGAAATTGCATTTATATAGTGGTATTATTTACAATTAACTATAGACCCTGATTGCACATTAGATATGGGGTCGCGGTGTCCCAATTGGAGCCAGCTTTCTATGGAATCCCTAAAGGTCCCCACGCTAGCCTAAGATATTAGAAATATACTAATCCTACTTGAACTCTAAAAGGAAGGAATTAGAATGTTACTATTTCTATTTGAAGTAGGACTTCTAATAGAGTAATAGTATACTTACTAATAGTTGTGTAAGTGAGACTTCTATAGCAAATAGAAAGGGAGAAAGTTACTAATTCTTAATGGGAGTTGGACTTCTATTTTAATTAGTAATAGGGGTTGCTTTGTGCTATAAAATAGAGGAGAAACCCTCCCTTGGACATCCATAACAAGGAGAGCAAGTTCAACCCCTTTGTGCAAGTGTTGCACAACTCTTCTTCCACTTCTCTTTCTCCTCTAGTTCCTTGGAGTTTCTAGTTAGGTTTTCTCTTGAAGTTTCCGCCAATCTTCTTAAGAAAAGAGATCTGATAGCGGGTCATAGCGTGGAAGACAACAAGGTCTTGGAGATCCCAAATTGCTTCAAGAAGAGTTCTTATCAAAGCTAGTTGTCTTCTTCTCTATTAGAGCACTACCGGGCTCCAAAGGTGTAATCTGCTTCTCCTTTTGTTGTGGATTATTTGGTCGCATGGTGTTGCTGATTTCTATCTTTTAGATAGATTTTATTGCTGTACTTGATTAATGAGATTGAGGGATTGCATCCTGGATAGGGTTTTTGGCCTTATGGGTTCTTAATCCCTGAGTCAAGTAGGTCAAAAGTTATGAAAATCTGTCCACAAAGCCCACCTAATTCCAACATCTTCATCATCAACATCACCAAAACCTTGTCCTAACTATATTGGTCTGCTACATGAGTTTCATTTCTCCATTGCTTAGAGTTTCCAAAGATAATTTATGAGTGAAGTTTTCTAGTTTATTTTGTTATTAATTATGAACATGTGCATGCAAACAATTGTTTGTGGTTTTTTCTTTTTTGACACATATATGACCATGGCAATTACCGTGGCAAGGAATGGTGTGGTATTTCAAAAGCCACAGTTCAAAGCCGTAGAAAATTTAAAAAATACCACGGCCATTACCCATGGATAAAAATAAAATAAAACCACATAAAGTTGTGGTTGTTTTGACTTAATAAAAATAAAAATTAAAAAAAAAAAAAAAAACCACAGCCAATGGCCGAGTTCCTTTCTTTATTTTTTCAATTTTTTAAAAAATATTTTAAAAAATGCACATGTTTTATACTAATAACAATAAAATAAACAATCCTTCCAAAACATCCAACCCAAACATATATATAATAATCAAACATCCAATAATAGTTCAAACCACCATACAATAATCACCCATCCATCTACTAAAACATTATCACAATAAACAATGTAACCATCCATCATTAGTTAAATTTAGTGCATCAAGACATTCATTTGAAAATGCTAAATGAAGATGATCCTACATTCAGGCCAATCTATAACATTGCCTCGTGCGAGATTTTCCAACTTGCCTCATCCATTTACCAAGTCAACATTCTCATCCACGATCTCATCTAAAAGGATCCTTTTCCATCTTGATTCTTTAGCAGACTAATTTATCTGTCTTCCATATGCGGCACATGTGTTTTTCTTCAAATGCAACAATTTGAACAAAGTTGAACTTGCTCAAATGTAAAATTATTTTGTACCTGAGATGAACTCCCATGATCGGTTAAAAATCGCATTTATCCCGCATCATAAGATGCAGACATCTGCTTCATTTTACTTAGAACTTCATGAACCTATGCCCCTCACACGTCCTCCAAACCATTAAACTTTGCAGCATGGATCAAGGGGCTAGGATATCCTAATGGAGTTGAAAATTTTCATATAGGTAGATCTCATATAGATTATTCCATCCAGCAGCATTCCATGGTTCTCATACACCATAATGGGGCTTAACTAGAAGGAGCGTTTTTTTTTTTTTTTATAAAGAAAAAAAGAACTCCTTGGGAGTTTTCGCGTGTGTGTGTGGGGGGGGGGAGATGTTCCTATGAGAGCATTCCTCACCTTACCATGAGAGATAAGGTGGGGGCCCTCACATAACTCTTCAAGAGTTTTCAAGCATTTTCATATATATATATATATATATATATATATTTGGGAGGTGCTCTTGTGAGAGACACTCTCACCTTACTATGAGAGATAATGTGGGGGCCCTCACATCCATATCAACAACTTGAATATGAGGGCTTTCGTAGTAAGGTGAGAGTTTTAATTAAGGGGAGTTTCTGCCCCTATCTATAGCCAATTATACGTTAATATTTTAAGAGAATTTATAAAAGATCCACCTTTATAGGAGAATGTATAGCAGAGAGGATGGTATATGTATACTTTCATTTGCTAAAAAAAGGCTTTTTTTTTTTTTTTTGAAAAACGCCCAAAAGAATTTTATAGCATACCTTGTGCGGTCATAAGACTAAAGTGCGATCGGCCATCTTATAGGACAGCTAGCATTTCCCTTTTTTTGGAAAAGTCCAGGCCGAGAATAGCTTCTCTTCCCATTTCCCATTTCCCAGTATAATATATTAAAGCCGAGGGTTTTGGATTCAATTTTGACTAGATTTCTTTCAATTTTGACTTTTTAAAATTGAGCCTTGGTTAAAAGCTAAAAATGTATAAGGTGTGAGATGTGAACAAACCTAATTACTACACCATACAGTATAAATATGTAATTATTTATCAAGAAAATGTCAAAAGCAGTAAGATGGACCGGGGACCTTAGCCATGAAAATGTGAAAAGCAGTAAGATGGACCGGGGACCTTTAGCCATGTGGGCCATGCCTGTGCTTAGCACGGGTTATTGTGCTAGTTTTCCATTAAAGCATCTCTCTCTCTCAAATGAATCCTACATCTCTCTTTCAAAACCCAGTTAAGCTTCCTGTTTCTCCTCTCCAATAATCTCTTCATCTCTTACTCATCTGAGTGTTGCTCCTTCTCCATATCGCCTTTTATTTTTAGATGATTCTTTATTTTTTTGGGTTATAGTTTATGAATATGTTTTAAAGTCTCAATTGGAATCCATCCACCGTCAACACTAGCGCGGCTAGGTTCCCGCAACAAGTTCACTTGTGTGTAAACGCAGCAACTAACAAACTAGAACTTCTTCACCCAACCTCTCTGGTTCTCAAGCACTGTATCATTAGATGCGAAAATCTCCCAAGAACATAGCTAAGTGGACTGACGAAAGATCAGGCCTTCAAATGGCCTTAATATATGACGCAATCATGTTCACAAGGTATCTAACAACCAAGAGAGAAGAAGACACTACAGTGAAATCAGTGTACTAGAAATGTGCTTTTGCACATACCTTTTTTTTTTTTTTTTTTTTTGCAAATACTTGAAAAATAGCAAATGGAAAGTTCAAGAAAAAAAGAGAGGAGAGAGACCGGGTTGAAAAGTGGGAGGGGATGGATGGATGAAAAAGAAGAAACAGATAGGGAGAGATGGAGAGAGTAGAGTTGACTTTGATGGTTGAGTGAAGGTTTGGAGACTCAACAGGCTCTTTATTTCTAATTGGAGGATATTTTGCATCGACAGAATTGACAGATGAAGAGGTTGAGCAAGGAATAGAGGGAAAGACAATGAGAGTTAAAAGAGATCGGGTTGAGAGATGAAGAGGAGACGAAGAGACTGTAGAAAGAGAGAGATGGAGGAGAGAAAAAATCAGTTGGAGAAGCGGAGAAGAGAGAAGCGGAGATTGGGATTATTTGAGTTTTGAAAGAATGAAAGAGAAAGAAGAGTGAGGGACAGAGAAGAGTTCGGATGCGGAGTTGGTAGAGAAATTATTGGAACGAGGGGAACAGAACGACGGGAGCTGGTTAACAACCCTTGATCGTATTAAGGGATGGCCGTAAAAGTTGCTGTAAATCATGTCGTGTTAATGAATTCGAATTACGAGTTAATAAATTCGTATTAAAATCACCTCAACACGTACACAAGCCGTTAATTTAATAGATAAAAAAATCCAACCCAAACACGACCGTTACTTTCACGGGTTATATGACCCAACCCATTAAGTAATTAAATCATTTCCAAAATTAAAAAAAAAAACCCATACAAATATATATATATAAGGAGAAAAATATATAAGCCACATGAAACTGTGAGGATCTCGGGTGAATCCCACCTAAAACCCCACTATAAAACAATAAATTTTAATTTCTTCTTTATGAATATAAATTAATTATGGCTACACTTAGGGACAAAATTTTATCGGGTTAAGAGGGTTGTCAAAGGGTTACTGGTTTAATTCGTATACGACCCATTAACTTAACGTGTTAACATGTTAGACCCGTTAATGACCCGAACACATTAAGAGCCCACCCGACCCCGTTAATATCATGTGAGTTCGTAACATGTTAACAAGTCGTGTGGCATTTTGACAGCCATACGTAAAAAGACCCATCCCACCATCGTAGAAGAACATTCTTTTATATATATATATATATATATATTCTCAATTTTGATAACACAGTAGAAAAATGAAAATTTTCCTTGCATTAAAAATTTCTTACATGTACACTTGATTGCTAAGCATGAGAGTTGCTCTCCCATGATTGCCTAATCATCATTTCCAAGTGCAAAGGTAATTAGTTACTTAAGATCGGATTCCGCTCTTCATCAATTTCAACTACCAGAAGACGCTTTGGATCGGAGCCATTTGGCCCCTCCGCGTAGAGAGTGGGAAGATAAGCTTTGTATGCAGGTAGATACCGCGAAACAAAATCCTGAACCTGCAAAAATCCACACAGGAATTCAGCTCCATAAACTAACCATCAAAGGATACAATAATTATTTCAACTCGATACATTAGAATAAAGCAATAGACAGAGATGAGATTTTTCAGCCAAAATGCTATGATTAGCAGTATTGTCATGAATGGGCCAGAATGTAGTGTAAGGATCAAACCAACTATGGCTGAAAAAATTATTCAATTATGGAGACATTGTTGAAGAGTGGGCTCCGCCCAAGGGGGAGTATTGAAAAGAATTTGAGCAGCCTCTACTAACACCTTTAGGTTTGGAAGGAATGGCTAGCGAAAGAAATTTAAGATGTATCAGAACCCGAACAATTGGTATCAGAATTGACTTCCACGTTTTGGGTTCGAGTCACGAAAACGACTACCTGGAGTGGAGCAAGAGCTGTCTAAAAAAATTGAGAAAATGGGCTACCTACCACCAGAGTGAAAGTTGCCGTAGAGAGGGCTAACTAGAGCAGCAAAGTGTGAGTTGTCCCAAGAGGGGAAAAGGGCTACCTGCCGCCACAGTGAGAGTCGTCGAGGATGTCAGCTACAGAAGCGTGGTGGTCTATTATGATCCTAAATAATTATAAGATTTGATTTGACGCGTTCCATAAGTTCTGGGGCTTTTGGTGTATTGATTAGGTCCATAACATTTGGTATCGGAGCCAACCGGTAGTGAATTCAAATCCTAGAAGAAACGACTCGACACTTACATGTCCCCAAAAGTGCGTTGACCAGATTCCACCTAAGGGGGAGTGTTAAGGAGTGGGCTCCACCCGAGGGGGAGTATCGAAAAGTACTTGTGCAGCCTGCCAGCCTCTGCTAACACCTCGAGGTTTTGCTAGAATTGGTTAGTTGAAGAAATTTAAGATGTTATCAGAGCCAACCATTTGCAAGTTCAAATCCCAGGAGAACCGACTTGACGCTAAAAAAAATGTAGCCAAAAGTTCGCTGATCAGGTTCCACTCGAGGGGGAGTGTCAAGGAGTGTGCTCCACTCGAGGGGGAGCATTGAAAAGTATTTATATAGCCCCTACTAATGCCTCGAGGTTTTGGAAGAAATGGTTAGTTAAAGAAATTTAAGAGACATATTAGGGGTAGATACAAAACCATCCAAAAATAGAGCCCAACAAGAGCATGCCAAAGAGGTGGAAAGGTATTCATTGCCTCAAACATGATGTTGCAGGTTAAGTCATGTAAACCATAGAAAATTATTTAATAGTTCATGGTACTCAAGCCAAAGTTACGGATTGACATAGAAGACAAATGTTACCAGAATCCATTGCAGTCTCTCTTTGTTCTTGATTTCAGAACTAAGTCCTGTAAAGTAGGACAATCTAAGTGACCCCACCATAAGGAATAAGGAGTCAAGGAAAAAGGACGACTCATTGAGTCCTTAAAATAGAACCTTTTGTGTACTTCTCATTCCTAATAAACTAGAGTCCATGTCAAGGGGACCAAATAGTCTCGGCCCCACTTAGGCTGCATCAGAGTAAAATACACACAATTAAGACTCAAATTGTTCCAAGTGTTGTTCTAAGGAGGATATACACAGTTCCTGGCACAGTTGTTCAGCCCAATAATTTATGTCGGGCCCATATTTTTGCACCATTTCTTTGGCCTACAGTTTTCCTAACGTCAGCCACACGGATTTATAAGGTTGACAAAATAGAAGTGGTAAACTAGAGAACTTGATTGACATAATAAAAGCATGGGGAACTAGAGAACTTGATCATATGAATACAACTGTAGAAGAAAATGAAAGGGTCCTCATAAAAGAAGTGGACGTTAAAATAAAGGAGACTGAGATCTAAAGACCTATTAAATAAGAAATAAGCGAGTTGATGTAGGTTACAGATGGTAAGCATGTTAATGAATGATCAATAAAGTTCTAAAACTGAATATGATTTGGGTAGGAGGAAGAAAAACAGGGCATTAGGACCAATAAGATATCTATAGATGCACGGCTCATTGGGAAAAATTGAATGGCCAGCAACAATGTTCAAGAAAGTCATTGTTACAGGAAGAACTTCAATAAGTAGAAAAGAAAATATTTAGTCTCTTTCTATAGGAGAAAGGGAGACAATTAAAATTGTGCTAATTAACAAGTTACAAGAACTGGGGGAAAGGGAGACAACTAAATATGTGCTGATTAACAAGATATAAGAGCTGCGCTAACTACCAAGCTGTAAATCACAAGGTCTAGAACCAAATATATCAAAGAACCAATTCAGATTTATACTAGGATTAGGAAGGTCTAGAAACACACTGATATTTTCCTATTAAGAAAAACTGATGGATAACTTTCGAGAGAAAAGGAAATTTTATATATGTTACTGCAGTAATTTGAAAAAAAAAAAACCTTTAACGGGTTACAGAGGCAGTTAATTTGGAAAAGATTAGAGAAAGGCATCCTATCAAAATTATACAAGACATGTATGTGATAGTAACAAGTGTGAGAATAGTTTGGAGCAAAGTTTCAAATTCCTAGTTTCGTCTTTTGTATTTTCATTCTCTCTCTTAGCTGACCATGTCTTCATGGATGAATCGAACATTATTCTACAATGGCATCCTTGGGTAGTACATGAATTGAAAAATAGGTGGTTCAATTTGGATTTTTTGGGTTTGTTCAAATTGTTGTGATTGAGTGTGTAATTCGGTGGTGTGAACCATAAAGGGTATTGGCCTGTCTTAAATTTGGGCACATCATTATTGCTATTGGGCTCACCTTAGAACCATTTGGCCTGGATCATATTTTGATTTAAAAGCAAACGCCTATATTGGATCTAAGCAAACTCAATTCCCCATGTCAAGCGTAATTTACCAAAAAAATGTCAAGTGTAAAATGTCCTGCAACTATTTTGGGTTAGAACAGGCCTTTCAATTTTATCTATGATTCTTCAACTCATACCCTCTCAGCCCTACATCACAGACAATCTATTTCTGGATCCAGGCCCCAACCCGGGGCCTGACTTTGGTGTACACATAAGAGTGTCAAAGTTCTGGAACAGTTACACAAGTCAATAAGCAAGGAGTCCTTCACCTACTTCTACACCAATTCAAATGTGAAACTAAAGAAAAATCACCTAAAAAGCAAAGAACAATATAGTTTGTAAATAAGTGTCTTTAGATGGTTCGGGCTATTCTGAAAACAAAGTCAACATATCTGATCCTAGTTAATGTTATCCCAAATATAGGTCTTTCATGGATATAAACAGAGTTAAATGTGAGAAAGAATGGTAAAGATGGAAATGGAAACAAACCTCTTCATCTGTCATACCCGGTTTGCCTTCGGCCCTCATAGCAATCTCTGCCTGGAAAGTAACACAATCATTAATAGAGCCTTATTCTATCAATCTGGGCTGTGCTGGAAATTAACACCTACTATGTTATGAGCGAAGAAAATTTAAAGTAATACATACTCTGGTATATAAGTGAGGTTATGAGAGAAGAATTTTTAAATGCAAAACAAGCAAGACAACATTTAAGTTTCTTTCTGAGCTATGCACATGCTTTTGTTATAGCAGACCTGCAAGCGCCACTGGAAGACACAACTTGGGTCTTTAATCTTGATAACTATCCATGACTGAATAAACTTATCCCATGCGTCGTAATAGGCTTCAAGATTTTTGTTTACAACCTCCAGCTGAAACAGCAAAACATATGAAATAAAGTAGTACTCATCAACAGATGAATGTTGAATACAAACATCTGCAACAAAAAAAGAAAAAAACAAAAAAGCGCCTTCAACAACTAACTTGTGGATCAACTTCTTTGACAACATTATTTGGAAGAGGTTTGAAACCAAGCATCCATCCTTCGAACAAAACGACCTACAGATCAAAGGAACAAAATAAATGGTTGCTAAATGAAGTGGAGTGATAGTCCTGGTTAATATAGTAGGGCTACAAACTTACATGAGAACAAAATAAAAGTTTTTAAATTCTAATGATCTCTCCACTTTCAAAATTTTCCAATCGAAGATGCATACCTCTAGTGGCCCTTCAACCTCCGGCCATGTTGAAGGATCAGCTCTATCACCCCTCCCACCATAGGCTGACTAAGGAGATATGTGAATGGATCATTAATTAGCAACAATGGAAGTGGTTCAAAGAGAGAGACAAAGCCAATGGATTTTTTGTTCCTTACTTTGTCATACCGCGGAAGCTTCATCTTCATACCTGAATAGCACATGTAACTCATTTATCATTTGAATTGAAGCCAACAGTAACAAAGTAATTTACATCTTTCCGAGCAGAAAAACAATAAATGTACATTTTTCTAAGCAAGCAAGGAGTAGGTGAAAATTCCCTTGGAAGAGAAAGAAAAGACACTACCTTCTTTAGTTAGTTTGCATAAACCTTTAAGTATATCAATTGAGAATGGAAGGTCATGGCTTCCCGCGTTCCCTCGTAACTGAAAATGAAATGAATAACGTAATATGTTTCTAAAACTTCTGCAAGCAGTCCATTTACTGGGGAAATATTGCTTTCACATTAACAATGATCAATACCTCTAAGAGTGCATTTTCTGGATTTGCATTCCTTAGCTTGACCTGCAATTTATGATATATACGTTAAAACAATGATAAAAATTGTGATAATCAACAAGTTCTTTTATATGCAATTGAAGTTGCATATCGGTTTGGATGATGCAAGCCCTTTAGCTGTTCCACTCTATCTTTCAGGTATGTTACAGAAATTGGAAATCATATAAGACAGGATGCGAATTTACCAACTTCCCCATCCCAAATTAATGCCCGTCATTTTCTACCAATCAAAGCCATATCCCATCAACATAAAATCCTTTTTTTTCTTGTTCTAGTAAATACTCACACACCCACAAATAGTACCCCACCCAAGTTCCTCACCATTAGTGCTACAACCAAGGATCAATCACTGGTTGTTTCTGAGGAGAGGTGCCTCACCACTGAACTATAGTTGATTGGCACCCACCATTTTTTATTTTTTCGTTTTTTATTCCACACAACAAAAATTTGAAGCAGAACCAATTACCAGTTTTTTTTTTCTGCCCAAACCCAAATAATCAAAATGCTAGCGATTTGACATTCATTGAGTTCACGGTAAAAGAGTACAATCCAAAATTGAACTGTACCTGATCTTCAGCCGTCAAATAGAAATCATCTATTGATAATGTTGCAGACTTCCTGGGAAAAATGAAAGGACGTCAAGAATTGGAAGTTAACTAGGACCTTCCACACTTCTGAAAAATATAACAAGGACTAGAAAATTTAACAATTGAAGTTCACTGGCAAAGATCTTCTATTACCTGCCAGTGACACGAAAAAGATAATCTAGAGCAAATACAAGTGTAGTTTTCCCACAGCCTTGAGGAGCACTAAAACCAATCTATAGTTCAAAACACAACTTGTGTAAGTATGTAATTCATTTTTGAAAAATAGACTTGAACTCGGAAGAGTTTCATCTGATTGATATCATGCAAGTGTAGATTGGTTTTCAACAAGATCACGAATGATGCATGACGCATAGATAAATCAAAATGGGCATTGTATCGTGTCTTATTGTATCCAACACTTCACTTTTTATATGTAAAATCCATGTCCTTGCTGTATCCATATCCAAGGATGTATGATCCTTCGGAAAGAAATCAACATTTTCATTACAAGTAGGGTATTTTTAATGCAAGATCTTTAACCAAATAAAAGGATGCCACAGAAAAACTAATTTAGTTCTGCCATCCTAAAAGGAAAAAAAAAAAAAAAAAAAAAAAAAACTACTCAAACATGCATGTGTAAAGGAAAGCATAGCTCCAAAACCCAAAAGAACTATGATGTCTGCTGAGTGGACATGAATTGGACAGAACGGATCCACTAAGAAGGTGCTCAACTCATAACAGAAAGCTTGACATAAATTTTAAGAATATACATAAATATTAGAAGAATAAGAAATAAATTTGAAAATTAGGAAAAAACAGGGTTACTTCTTTAACTGTTCATCGAGTTGACACGAATTGGACAGAATGAATCCACTTTGTTCAGTTTCTAACTTGACAAACTGATATTACATGCATAAACAAATTGAAATCTAGTAGGCGTCAAAACCCAACAATGATTTTAACTAGAAGTCCTGTATGTCACAGAAGAATCTAGGATTACAGCCTCTCTGTTGGCTACTTTTGCGCCGTAGGAATCAAATGGTTTCCATGGTTTAGGAGGGAAAGTAAAACAGTGGTTGGAAGGAAACATTCAGCAGTCCAATGTCCATTTAACTGTTGAATTCAGCAGTTCATGTAACTGTTGGTTTAGGGGCTTTAAATCATAGGAAATCCCCACCTTCTCTTTTCTTTTCCTTCTCTTTGATAGAGAAAAAAAGGTGAGTCCCACATCGGTTGTGGACATACTCTTCAAGGCATTTATATAGCCTTTTCGTTTTGTATATAGTGTTTGGCTAATAACTAGGTTAGGTGGTAGTAACCACGTGCGCTAGTGCATCCTGGGGCTATGGTGTGCATGAGTGCTTTTTTTAGCCCAGGCAAGCTGTATCTTCTCTCCCTTCCCTTTTACTTTCTACCTTACCTTATTGGCCCAGTCATTCACCAGACCTGGTCTCCGTGGGAGACTCCATTCGCACCTTATTTAAGGAGGTACAAAAGGCCGCCTTTGGGAATCATCCATTCGATCTTCCCAATCCTTCCTCTCCAAGTGATCCTCACACATCATGCTAGTCTCTCTCACACATAAGAGGTCTACTCTCTCCTCCTCTAGCAAGCTACAAAGGTTAGTTGGGATCAAGATAGCTACACCAGTTCGAGTGCATGATTGATGAAGCCACCTGATGAGAGCCATCATATCCAGGGACAGACGTCTGAGAGATACTGCACCATTATAGGGGCCGGATTCTGTCAAAAGACAGCATCTTGAACGTGCTTCGACAACCAAATTAAATTGCGTTCAACTTTAATCTAGCTGATTTAAAATGCTAGAAATTTCTCAGAAGCGAACAATTTAGGAAGATTTCAATTTATTTTCTAATTCAAAATCAATATGTCTATTGTAAGGGAGAACCCTAAAGTCTTTGTTTTTGAGGGGCAACAATTAAATATTTGATACAGGTCAGACCATGGGCCAGCCAACCCTTTGAGCCCAGTCCATAGCCCCAATGGGACATCCATGTAATTGGGAATCTTATTTACAGAGTTTGATTTATTTAGAAGTCTTTAAATTAGGAGTTTATTTGATTTGGATTGTTATGCAAGTTTAGGGATTTATTTTTCTCTTTTAATTAGGTTTCTTTAATTATTAGGAAAGTCTTGGTGGATAAGAAAGATGCTCAATCCTATATATAGAGGACATGCCTCAATTGTAATACAATGCTTATTATCAATTAAATCTGAGTTTTTCTAAGTTTTGAGACTTTCTCTCAGTTATGGTATTACTCCTCATCATGAGTGTGCCCTAGAAGCTTAATATATCATTGGATTTGATCAATCATTCCGGAAATTGATCTATTCGTCAATCGCAGATTCGGGGTTGCGCCAATATTGGCAGATTAAGATGGAATGTCTTGTTAAGGTCATGAAAGTGCTATATATGCTGGCAACCGACTTCCCTGATGAAAATGAATATGGACATGTTGGAACTATTCAAAGAGAGCAATGGAAATCAAAGGATATTGAATGTAGCAATGAGATATGCAAAAGTCAAAACCACTAAGGAATTATGGGAAGCCTTAGAAAAGAAATATGCGACCAAAGATGCAAGGTCCAAAAAATATGCAATAGAAAAATTCCTAGAATTCCAAATGGAAGAGGGTAAATCTGTGAAAAGACTAAGTTAGAGAATTTTGGAAAATAGTTCATGAGGTCCATCTCATACTGGATCTGCTCAAATAAATTGTGATAGGCAAAAATATTCACATACTCACACCATCTTGAAAAGAATATCAAACCTCTTCAAAACATAAGACAAAGGAAATGAAAATGGAAGACCCTATAATCCATCTGTAGATCCAAAGAACAGCATTGTGAATGTGACTCTAAAAATAGAGATTCAGAATATGTGGGAAAGGCCAATCTAGTCGAGACAATTGAAACCTTAGACTTGATTGGATCTAGTTCTTAAAAGTTCAACGAACAAAGAATGTGTGTGTGTGTGTGTGTGTGTGTGTGTGTGTATATATATATATATATATATATATATAGAGAGAGAGAGAGAGGAGTTGGATGGAGAAGTAGAAGAATGATCGATACCACTAGGGCTGGCGACCATTCTTATATTATTAGATTTTAGTTTCTGCAAATTCCCAAAAACACCCCTCAAGATTTTGATATTTACATAAAGGCCCCCAACATATTGTATATTATAAATAAGTCCTATTCTCCAACTTATAAACCCACCACGCACACACCCAAAAAAAAAAAAGGTGGTGCATAGATATTTACAATGCCTAGCTTGGACAAAACATGATGTAACTTAGCTTTATCGACCATCTTGATGAGAAAATCGGCTAACTGATCTTTAGTATGTACCTGGATAAGCAACACATCCTCCTTTTCAATTTTTCCGCTGATAAAGTGACAATCAATTTCCACATGCTTTGTTTTCTCATTGTAGACAAGATTGTTGGCAAGTTTAATAGTTGAGATGTTATCAAAGTACAGATTCATCAGGCCGCCTCGTTTGAAACCTAACTCCTCCAGCAAAATTCTTAGTCATAGAAATTCATAACATCTATGAGCCGTGGCTCCATAATCGGCTTCTACACTAGACTTAGCGGTAACAACATGTTTCTTACTTTTCCACAAGACTATATTTTCTCCAACTATTGAACACTATTGTGGTGGAATTCCAATCTATAAATGATCCAGCCCAATCAGCATCAGTGTATGCCATGGCCTTAGCACGCCCGTGAGATATGTATAAGATTCCTTGACCTAGTGACCCTTTTAAATATCTAAGAATCCTATGTGCTGCAGTTAGATGACTAGTTCTTAGGGCATGCATGAACTGACTAACCAAACAGACAACATAAGAAATCTCATGTCTAGCTACAGTCAAATAAATTAACTTCTCAGCCAATCTCTGATATATTTTATTATCTTGAAGGAGCTCTCCACTTCCGATATGGAGGCCATGATTCTGCTTTATTGGAGTTTCTGCCAGCTTCACACCTAGCTTCCCTGCAAGGAGATCAAGGGCATATTTTTGTTTTGATATAATAATTTCAACCTTTGACCTAGTAACTTCAATTCCTAGAAAATATTTCAATAATCCTAGGTCCTTGATCTCAAACTCCTTTTTCAAAAAAAAAAAAAAAAACCCTAAAACTTTCAACCTGGAGATTTCATCAGCATCATTTTTAATAACTATGTCATCAACATACACTAAGGATGACCACCTTTATATTTCTCCTTTTCACAAAAACCGTGTGATCCTCATAATACCTTGAAACCCACACTCAAGCACAGCTTTACTAAACCTTTCAAACCAGGCCCGAGGAGATTGTTTAAGTCCGTATAAGGACTTATTGAGAAAACAAACTTTGCCTTCCTATCCCTTAATAACAAATCCAGGTAGAGGCTCCTTATAAACTTCTTCCTTCCAATCCCCATAGAGAAAAAATTTTTTCACATCTAGTCGGTACAATGCCCAATCAAAATTTGTTGCTAGGGATAATAGCACTCGAACAAAAGTCAATTTAGCAACAAGAGAATAAAGTTTCAAAGTAATCAACCCCATGTGATTGAGTAATTCCCTTGGCAACAAGTCTTGATTTATATCTATTGATTGTACCATCTAGGATTGTACTTTAATGTGAACATCCATTTACACCCCACAGTATGTTTTCCTTTTAGGAGAGTAGTCAACTCTCACGTATGATTCTTTTCTAGAGCATTCGTTTCCTCCACCATTGCCTATCTCCACTAAGGATGAGTTAGGTCCTTGGACACATGCTTAGGTATACATTCAGTGGCTTGTTTGGAAATAAAGGTCTCATATATAGGGGACAAATGATTATAAGAAACAACATTATGAATAGGATGATGAGCAATGCAGGATCCTATTCCTTTGCGTATGGCAATAAAAAGGTCTAAGTCAGAGGATATACTTAATTGGAGCACAACTTCAGATGGAGAGGCAGAATAAGGGCCCGGAACCAGATTCAGAGCATCAGACAATAGTATAGATGAGAACAAGGGTCTAGTTTCCTTTGTCTTTCTTGAGTATACTTTCAGTAATTTCTAATTTCTAGAGCTGCTCACCTCTTCTAGATTGAGAGACTCCATACCTTCTCCATATGGTGATCTTGGATATAATGGGAGAGACAGAATCAACAAGCGGTACATTCTCCTTCGCACTGCTTTATGGTAATTATTCCTTGCTGATGAGAAAAATGGAATATCTTCATAGAAGCTAACATCCATTGTCACAAACTAGGAAGCACGGACACCTCTCTGGGGCTGGTGTCGGACACAGACACGCCCGGACATGTGTCCAACACGCCAAAAATGGTGTCCTACTTATTTTTCATATTTTATTTCCCGGACACGCTAGGACACACTGGGTGTTTTATTTTTGTATTTTTGGAATGGAGGGGAAATTGATGATCCTCCCTTTTCTTTGTATGGATTTTATGGAACTATGGATATTTCATGTTTAATGATTATGAATTATGTATCAGTTTAGTATTGCTATTTGATAATTTGATATGTTTGTTAGTTGGTATAGTGGTACACTAGTACTTGAATTTATCTTTATTTGATTGCTAAATTGATTACAAAGTTAAAATGATATTATCTTTTAGTATATGATTAGATATATTATTATTATTATTATTATTATTATAAATAATAAATATTAACTGTCCCCGACGTGTCCGTGTCCGTGCTTCCTAGGTCACAAAGAGACGATCCTTATTCCAAGGAGCATAACACTTGTATCCCTTCTAAGAAGTAGGATATCCCACAAACATACATTTGACAGCCTCTAGATATAATTTATCTCATTGGTGCTTTGGAAAGGGAACAAAACAGGTACATCCAAACGCTTTTGGTGAAACTTGGAACAACGGTGTACTGGGACACAACACTTTTATGGGATTCCTTCCTCCTAATGTCTTTGAAGTTTGAAGGCATTCTATTTATTAAGTACGTTGCTATTGAAACTCCATCTGACCAAAAAGACTTTGGTACATTTATCTTGAATAAAAGAGCCCTGGTGACCTCCAACAGGTGTCTATTTTACGTTCCGCAGCACCATTCTGCTCTGTTGTGTATGCACATGAGGTTTGAGATCCGACCCCATTTTCAGCAATATACCCCTGTAAATCGTGGTGTACTCTCCTCCACTTTCAGACCTAAATGGCTTAATTCTTTTGTCAAACTTAACTTCAATCATTTTATGATGTGTTTGAAAAATATGCAATACCTCATCTTTAGATTTCAGAAGATACACCCTAGTTGCATCATCAATAAAAGTCACAAAATATCAATGACCATAAATAGATGTAATAGGAGCATACCAGACATTAGAATGTACCAAATCAAACGGACAAGCACTTCTTTTATTAACATTGACTGAGTACAATGAACTTTTACCCTTAGCAAATTGACAAGCATCACATCTCAAAATACTACCAAGATTATTTTCTAAGTTCAAAATCGTTTGAGGAATAATCGATTGAGGCAATTACTGAAGGATGGAGTGATTGCAATAGATATTGTGAGATTGATGGATAATTTAACCGATCCACTAACTATAGGACTTGCTAGAGAGCAAGTGTACACCACATCAATGGAATGACGCTTAAGCCTAAAAGGACAAGTCACCAATAACGAAAATTCAACATGTTTGATTGGAGATCACATGGGACTGGTTCAATGTGAGAAAACAAAAAGTCAAAAATAGGTAACACAGCAGAACATTTCAATCTTCATTTCATGTAATAATGTGGTATAACTCTATATCTACTAAAGTTGGGGTGAGTAAACACCCTTGAATCTTGATAGAGTGTACCTATATGCCACTTTCCATGAGATGTTAGGTTACTCTCTAGATCGCTCATGAATACTCGGATAGAACAAGGCCATTAATGTGTACAGTTATCTAAGAGCCCACGTAAAACCTTGAGTCTTTGTGTGTCCATGGACCCTCTGGCCATGCACCCATGAAACAAAACTCGTCGCCCCACCCACCCAAAGCCAAATGAAAACCTCTCTCTCTCTCTCTCTCTCTCTCTCTCTCTCTCTCTAAACTTCGCCAAATTGGCAAATTGCTCTCTCCCTCTCTCGATCCCTCTGGTCTCTTCCATTCCCTCCGGCAGCGACATCGCGAGAGGTAATCCTCACTCTGTCGACCCCTCTTTCTCAATCCATGTCTCTTCCTCTCTCCTTCTATCGATCCCTTTCTCCCCCTTTAACTTTTTTTTTTTTTTTGGTTGGCCAATGAGCCTTTCAAATCTGCCATGTCTCTGTTCCGAACAGCAAATTGAAATGAGTAGAGGTTAGGGATGTATGAAAAAGATAACTCGGGCGTTGGACAGCAATTCAAAGTGGATTTCTTCAAATAGACATGGGGGAAAACATTGTTTATTGGCTGTAGGCATTTACAAAATTAAGTTGGACATGATGCAAAGATATAAAAATGACTTTCATTTGAGTGGATTGTTTCATTACTCTCATTACATTCTTTTATGGGTCACTTCTTATGGTTTCTTAGGATCGAAAAGAGCTATCAAGAGATGTAGATCGAGATATCTAAAGCGCAGGAAACTTACTCTAGAAGAGCGACTTGTAATTATTGAGTTCCATTCCAAGTGGGAAACAGGTGATTTATTTAACTTCATTATTAAAAAAAAAAAAAAAAAAAAGGTAACTTGCATGACCTCCCCCAGTCAAGTCATCAACAAATACTGAGTAATAGTATTGCTAAAGCTGTTTTTTGTGATTGTAAAGCCACCTCTAAAGGAATGGGTCAGGGAAATGTAGATCGTAAAAAGGCTTGTATTCTTTATGTATTTCTTCATTGTATAAGATGTAAAGAAACTTACAAATTCTTAATTACAATAACTTAGAGAGAGATTAATAACAGATAATCTAAAAATATTGTTATCTATTAGATAGCACATTGCATATCCTTTTAAGAAAAACTTTAACCTATATAATTGTCTATGTTCTCTTTTTGAGTTCCACATGATAGTATAATATCAAAGAACTTACTTGATATATCCATTCAAAAAAAAAAGAACTTACTTCATATATGTGTAGGCTTGAGAGATGATAATATAGCTGAGTAGTGTATACTTTTATATAATCCTTTTCTATCTTGTGCTCTATCAAGTTCATATAATGTCAAATCTTGGGTTTCTGTAAAGAGTACTGATTTCTTGATTGTCTAGCTACACAAGCAGTGATGTCTCTTCAAGAGCCTCTCTGCAAAACTAAGTTTGTCCTTCATCAAGAATTCTATTTGCTTAAGGTTGTTTTTGTGATTGTGTTCTTCCACTTGACCCTACTCAACCTAGTTGCAACTTGCATCATATAATGATGTGTTTGCACAATGCTTTACCCAAGGTCTTGATTGGTTATATTCTTCTCCCATTTGAACCAGATATGGAAAATTAAATATTTTGTATCTATTTAAATGCAATACATTTTGTCTTTCGCCATTGGTAATGTGAAAAAATTAAATTAAAATAATGATTGTCATCTTCAATTGACCATCATCCGTCCCACTTAAACAAAAAATTTTGGGAATGCATGGCTGCGCCTCGAGCCAAGCTGGCTAGGCCGTGGCTGTGGCATGCTTGCATGCATGAGTTTCTGGGCCCAAGCAACCCAGGCCTTCTCCCCTTTCGTTTTACTCTCTCTTTCCTTATCAACCCAGTCATCCAGCTAGAACTGGTCCCCATGGGAGACTTCTTCTGCAAGTCACTCCGTCCGTATCCCTTGAGGACGTGGAAAATTTTGCTCATCGTGTCCTTCTGCCCCATATTTAAAGAGGTGTAGAAGACCCCTCAGAACCATTTCTTTGATCTTCTTAATCCTCCTCCTCTCAAGTGCTAGCTGCTCATCATGCTATTCTCTCTCACATATAGGAGGCCCCCGGTTAGTTCCCACTCAGAGGGGACCTCTCCTCTATTCTCCTCTAGCAAGCTGCAAAAGGATTGTCTGTAAATGGTCTTTGGATTTGAGACAACTGCACCGGTTTGAAGGCATGACCAATGAAGTCATCTAATGAGGGAGCAGTCATATCATAGGGCAGACGTCTTTCCTTTTCTGATTTCATTTGAGATTTACTTATTTAGTTGATTTAGAATACTAGCAATATCTCATAAATGAACAGTAACTACAAAATAGGTTCAAAACCAGCTCATGTCATCATAATTGGAAGAATCAATCGCTCTTCAATGATATAAAATGGGACCCAACCTCAAGAGTTAATCTGACATACAGCACACAGACCTTTAGGATACTACAATTATAGGAAAAAACTCTAAAAAAAAAAAAAAGAAAAAGAAAAAAAGAAAGAAAGAGAGGAAAAAAAAAAAAAAGCATCGCAATTGCATTATAGTGAAAAGCATGGTTAACAGAGAACTCATACGAAATTAGAAAAGATGAATGGAAATACACACACCACTGTAGGAGGAATCCCATTCCCATCTCCATCTTTAACCTTGGACTTTTGAAGCAAGATCTGATCTTCACACCAGAAGAACACTGGTAAATAGTAGTGATATATTCTGGCTTTTTGAGGGATCGTCAAGTTCAGCTCATTGAGCTTGAACAACCTACATAGGGAGAGCCCATACTGTAACCACTTGTCAATCCTCTCTGAGATAATGTTTGGAGTCAAACCCAGTTGTTCGATAAGAGGACCAGAACATATGAAATCAAACAGGTCCTGCACAGAGGATATAGCTGCAGGTGAAGTAGGGAACACTGAATGTGGTGTTATTGGCCTGTGTCCATTGCTGGAAATGGAAGCATAATGTTTGGATGTGCCTTGCAGCCAAGAATATCTATGGGTTGAGGGGACTAGAACTGGAAATAAGTAAACCAAAATTAGCCACAACCAAATGTCTTGAAACCAGAGGTAAGATAACTGCATTCAATGGTGATAGTCTCAAAGAATAATGATAGGTTAAAAGATTGGTCATGATATTCCATGTCTCCAAATGAAACATTGTGCACGATTGTAAAGTCTGGCAGAAAACATATGAAGATCAATCTTGAACAAAATGCACAGACAAATAGAGAAATCACTCTCCATTTGTTATATTTATTACTTCATGCTCGCTACAATGGTGTTTAATTTGGGTGGCTGAATCTTAGAAATTGCAGTGAACATGATATCTTATCGAGTGGTAATACTAAAACTAACCACAGAAACATGAACATAACAGAAATTAAAGATCAAGCATAACAGAAATTAGATATTAAAGATGTGTATGAACTTTGAAATTTCCCTTAAAAGGTTTAATGAGCAGCAACTGGGAAGCTTCTCCGGCCAATTTAGAATCTTTTACTTGGCAGGTAGGAATACTAAAGATAATGTATAACCATCTGTTTCGCCAAAGTACATTACAAGGGTCATTAGGGACACAACCAAAAAAAAATTACAAAATCCATCTCATGAATAATTAAAAATAGTAGACATTTATTTCAGGTTCTCAAATTATTAGAGCCTGAAAAAATCTAAAAGCTTAAAAGATGAATCATACAACAAAATCCTTGCATACTGTATAACTGATGCTTGGCACAGTTAAGGATACCACAAAATCGAATAATTAGCCATGAAACATAATTAGGAATTCACCCAGCAAAGTAGAATCACACATCTAATAGAGAAGAAAAAGATAATCTTACCATAGAAATTTATCAAATTAATTTGACTAATCCCACTGACAAAGAATTTAAATATAAGAACAATCAAATGAAAAGAAAAAAAAATGTTAAGAGTTGAGTTAGAAAGAAGTAGAAAATAAGAAAGAAAAAGAAACTAGTGGTACAAGAAATCTTCAAGGAACCATGGAATATCAGCTCCCAGAAAAGAAATAATAATAAGTAATCAAATAATTAGACAAATAAACATAAAAAAAAAAAAAACACACACTATTGAATCGGAGATTAATGAAGAGAAACTATACCAGTAAAAGAGATAAAGAAAAGAGTAACTAAATATATCAGAAATATGAACGGACCCACAAAAATTATGAAATGAAGACAAACCCACAAGGCATATAAAGAAACAAGTAGCAATTAAAATTTAAGAGGGGCCACAAAAAGACACCAACCACGTAGGAAAAGATAAAATAGCGAAAACTGTGTAAGAATTTACCATATCACAGGAAAAACCCTCTCACCTGAAGAGAAATGTAACGATAACTAAATAACTAGCATCAGAAATTTACGAGGACCAACGAAAAAAAAAAGCCCAGAAAATGAAAAAAAAAAAAAACAAAATACAGAATATTCAGTTACAAATTTCTTTTGTATCAGCTTTCCAACAAAAAAAAAAAAAATTATCAAAAGGGAATGAGCATCCACAGCCACTCAAACTAAATCTCTTTCCAAGAACTCGATAAAGTAATTATAAAGAATAAGAAGATTTTGTCCATTTTTCTCAACTTACCCAAATGACCGTACAAAGAATACGAAGAACGAGAGAGATGGAAATAAGCAATAAGATGATGATTCTTCTAAATTAGTATCCCAGATATAGAAAACAAGAAGAAATGAGGAATTGATTTGGGTCATTTGCAAAAGATGATCTTTGTGGCGTTGCATCGATTACCTGGATTGCAGGTTCGGCAAGTAATTTGAGAGAGCTTCGAACAGGGAGGAGGAGAAGAGAAAGAGAAGGAAGGAATTGCGAAGTTGAAATGAGAAAATCTGTGTTGGGGATGTTCATATGGTGGAGGAGAGCAGAGTGGAGGAGGCCTTGGCAGCTGCTGTGCAGCGGCTAACACGTTTACTAGACCCATCTCTCTGCTCTGTACGTGCGAACACCCGCCACCAGGGGAAGCTAGAAAACATATGTATATCGAGAATCCCGATCTTATTAGCGCCGGCAGCTTTCCAAATGGCCTCCCATGGAACATAGTGGGCCCACTTGCCCTTGTATTGTTGGACTTGCATGAGTATCCCCTTCTAGTGCAAGGAAACGGATCCCCCGATTGTCCATACAGGGGATCCCTGTTTGGACCACTCGGGGGTGCCACATGGGGGAAAGATGTCATATTAATGATATCTCATCTCCTCTATATAGAAAAAAAAAAAATTTTCTTTCCCATGCAGCACCCTCGCATTGAACCCTGTTTAGACCAAACAGGGGATCTTTTTTGATGAGTCAAGCCCAAGTGGCCCAGTCCGTGATGAGCCAAGGCTTAAATTTATGAAGATCCGTTTAGTCCAATGAGGTCCAGGCCCAAATCCATGAGGCCTGGCCAAGTCAAGGCAACCCTCGTCGCTTCGGAAATAGTGAGTCCTCATCCCGCTTTTACCAAGTCACACGGAGAATATCCCAACTGCCTCGTCCATCGAGGACAGTTCGAAGGCTCGTTGTGAACGTTGCTGTAAAGTCGTCCCCATTTGTTAGGGGAAGACTACCAACACTTGAGGGGCAAGAAATATTTTCCCTTCTACACACTTCAACTCTCTTATCCTCCTAGCTTGTAATTACTGCGGACTTGAGATATTAAATATCCGGCTACCTCTGCCCTTTTGAAGTGGACGTAGGTCACACCGACCGAACCACTATAATCTCTCTCTCCACTTTAATTACCGCATTTATTATTCATATTTGACAGGTGGTGTGCAAATCCATTTTGTGCATCATCAGTTTGGCGCCGTCTGTGGGAAACGACTAAAGTTCTCACTTCAGAATATTTCCTTTGTCAAAATTATGGTGATCACCACTAGATCGACAAGACGACCAAAGGATAATCCCTTGCAAGAGGGCGAGGGTGATCCTCCACCGACCAATCCTGCCCCAGATGCTCCTGCTCTCACTCCTTAACAAATGTCGGAGACCATGCAGCAGCTGGTGACCCAAAACCAGCAGATCCTACAACTCATTGTTGACACCAAAAAATCACTATGCCTCGTGAAGCTGCATCCTGCTACAAAACAGGCAAGGCTACTTCAAGCATCAGATCTTTTCAAAATTAGACAGAAACTGAGAGATCCTTCAAGACAGCTAAAAGAGGGGTACACCTGAGCTTTCGGGCCATTCCGACAGCGTTTGGCCTAACTTCACTGCTCCGACAGCTAAACAAGCGCTCCCGGCGGCGACATCATCAAAAACCCCAAAACTTTGATCAGAGCCTACAGATGACTCTAGAACGTCTCCAAAGGGCTCCATGCCAAATTTCAAGTCAAACCGACAACATTTGACCCTCCATCAATGCTCGAACAGCAAAATCAAGCCTCCCGGCGGCGGCAACCACCGAAGCCATCACTCATCAAACAAAATACATGAGTGGCTTCAACATGATTCCAAAAAGCTGCATGTCAAATTTCAGGTCATTCCGACAACGTTTGACCAGGTTTCGATGCTCCGAAAGAAAATCAAGCCTACCGGCGGCGGAGCAACCCTGGACCATGACATCCAAAACGAAGCCTGTGGAACGTCTCAAAATGACTCCAATAGGCTCCCCATCAAATTTCAAGTCAATCGGACATCGTTTGACCACATATCAAAGCTCGGCATTTTCCCCGCAGCAAAATCAAGTGAAGCATCGATGGGACCCCAAACGACTTCAAAACTCAAATAAAAGCCCATGGTTGGTCCTATCCACTGCTCAAGAAGCTTCACCTCAATTTTCAGGTCATTCCGACATCGTTTGACCTAGTTTCGACTCTCGACAAAAAATCGGCTACAAAGTCTTCGGCTTTCCCGAAAAATGGGAAACTTTGTGCTCCGATTTCGCGCGGGTTCTCATTAAGTTTTCTCCAAGAAAATATAGTCAATAATTGAGGAAAAATGTCAAGAAAAATACAGAAGAAAAAAGGAACGAAAAAGACGGAAAATCGGCCAAAAACGAAGCTCGGCGACCAAAGGGCAAAAAACCCTAAGCCAGGGTCGCCGGCGACCTTGGGTGCATGGTCTCCCGGCGACCCTGGAAATCCGGGTCGCCGGATTTTGCACCAAAGTGTCCGTTTTTCGATGGTTTTCGCGTTTCGGATGTTCCGGCATCTGTGATTTTCGGAAAATGCAATGTTTGATGCTTGAAAACGACTGATCTTCGTCGACATCTCGGATCCGCCGTCAAAACCATGAAATCATCACCGATCGCCTCAAGATCGCCAACCGGCTGACCAAGAAAGTGCACTTTCTGTCCGACCGATCGTGAAATCGACAAGACAGATGTCACCGACCCGCCAACATCAATCAATGTCTGAAATTGCATCGCAATCCGACATCAAATAATGCGTGGATCCACCCGTGATGATCACAAGAAGAATCTCAAAAGGCGCAGCGCGGCCCGCGACTCTTCACATACCTTGGCGACCAGTTAATGACGTTAATTGACCTGTTTATGACAACTTAATGCGATCATTAACTCATTATTTTGGACGGCCCAATCAGATTCAAGCATTTGGGAGTTACAAATCCAAGTAATCATGGCATTAAACCCACGAAACTCCCATCATCATGAAGCATAAAGGTAATTAAAAGCCCACTACCGTCATCGGCCAATCACAAGCCATGAAAAAGGAGTTACAAAATCAATTTGTAACTCCTCATCAATGCTCTCATCATGGCTATCAATGCCCATAACCATCCCATGGCTACCAAAAGCCTATAAAAGGAGATCCATTTCCAAGAGAAGGGAGATCATCGAAGAATATCGACATCTATCGACTTGAAGTTCTGCACTTCTCTCAAAGAAATCCAGACGAAGTCCTGCTGCTCTGCTGCAAAGAACACCACAAGGTGATCAACGTCCCTTGGGGGGCCACCCCCCCCCCCCCCCCCCCCCCCCCCAAGGCCTTCTCCTTCTCCAACATGGCCTAAACGTGGCTTTTCAGCCCGTTTACTCGGTTTTTCATTGGATATAGGACCTTTCTTGGTCCTTGTCCTTTAAAAAACTGAGGTTAGGAGCCAAGCCAAAGAATCAAAGCATCACATGTTCTCATTTGAAGGACGATGGCGAAGTCCATACATGACTTGCGACCGTCGTCCCCACAATCTCCTGAGAAGTTAGATCCCTTTTCTTCCTTTTCTATTGTAGTTTGTATTTCTTAAAGAGACAAAAAGAAATCACAATTCTTGTCTTTCATATTTGATGAGCTTTGTAAAATCGCCTTTCACGGCAAACAAACAAAAACGCCTCTTACGGCATTCTAAAAACTTGTCTCTTTTCTTAATATTAATGCAATTTGAAAAGTTAGAAAAAATGATTGATTTCCTTTCCACTTGTGAAGGTGAATCTCCGGATTATCACCATTCCAAATTCCAAGTAGAAAGTAAATCTGGCATACCCGTACAAAAATGTTGATGCCCGAGATCTTCCTTCCTCCGCCGAGACCCAGGTCAGCCCCCGGGGTACGGAGGGAGAGGACGGAAGATTCCCCCCTTTTTTCGGGTCCATTAAGTTGGCACACCCGGTGGGACACGTTGACTTGAGAACGTGATGCTTTGATTCCTTGGCTCCTTTCTAGTTGGTGGCCCATGTTGCATCTTGCATCTAAAAAAAAAAACATGAGATGGGATTTCAATTGTTCTTTCTCACTTCAAAAAAAAAAATCTGATTTCTTTTCTTAGATTCAACTTTGAGAAATTTTGATCCTCTCCTCTTCGAACTTGATAGCTCACAGAAATGTTCGCAGCTATCGTTCATATCGGGGATTGGGCCATCTTTTCTCTTTGATGAGTCCAATTGGGATTTAAAAAAAAAAAAAAAAACACCTTCATTTCAAATTCTTTCAAAAAAAAATGATCTCTCTTTCTCAAGATTCAACTTTGAGAACTTTTGATCCTTCCTTCTTTGAACTTGATAGCTCACAGAAATGTTCGCAGCTATCGTTCATATCGGGGATTGGGCCATCTTTTCTCTTTGATGAGTCCAATTGGGATTTCAAAAAAATTATAATTTCAAAAGAAAATTAGTTTTCTCTCTTTTGCATTCAAATTTGAGAAACCTTGGTTCCTTTCCTTTCGGATTTAGTGCTCGCAGAAATGTTGAGCCTTTGTTCGGATTGGAACACCATTCGTTCTCTTTGATGAGTTTATTAAAAAAACCCTTCAAAAAAAGAGTTAAAAAAAAAAAATACTAAGGTTCCACCAGTTGCGTTCTTTGACCAAAGTGGATGTAAGAAAAGCCTTGTCCAGAGTGTGGAGACAGCTAGACTGTTCGAGGCAAGGGTCCTCCAAACGGGTTCATTACGTAATCCTACCCTTACCTGGGGGCTGATCTATCTACTAAGGTTTCATAAGATCGAATTGGAAATCTATGTGCACCTTTCAAAAAAAAAGTCCTCTAAAGAAAAAATATTTCAAAAAAAAAAACTTCCGTCACTTTGAATTCAGAGTTGAGAAATCTTGGTTCTTTCCCTTTCGGATTTAGCGCTCGTAGAAATGTTGAGCCTTTGTTCGAAACGGAACACCATTTGCTCTCTTCAATGAATTCAATCTTGACCTTTCAAAAAAAAACTTCAGTCACTTTTGAGTTCAGAGTTGAGAAATCTTGGTTCTTTCCCTTTCGGATTTAGCGCTCGCAGAAATGTTGAGCCTTTGTTCGAAACGGAACACCATTTGCTCTCTTCAATGAATTAAATCTTGACCTTTCAAAAAAAAAAAAAAACTTCCGTCATTATTGGATTCACATCCGAGAAATTCTGGTTCCTTCCCTTCTGAATTTAGCGCTCGCAGAAATGTTGAGCCTTTATTCGGATTGGAACACCATTTGCTCTCCTTTATGAATCCAAATTTTGACCTTTCAAAAAATCCCATCTCGTGTCCTTTCCAAGGATGCGATTTACAATATTTGTGCCTAGCGGTGCTAGTACGCCCTTTTTCGGGTCTACTGTATTCGCGACCGACACATTTGTATCTCCAACCTTATATCATTTTACCTCGAGTGAGCCTTGCTTCTCGGTAATTTAAAGTAAGGTCTACAATTGCTTCTAGCAGTCACTGGAACGCTCACTCTGAGCCTACCATACTTGCATTTTAGAACAATTGTATCCTCTATGGCCTTTTGCCTTCTTCATCGTCCTTGGGTTGGGCGATGTCCCCTCAAGTGATTTGAAAAGACAAAACCATAGTTGTTCTCCATTTACGATCACTATATTCTTGTAATTGCTAATGGATTTGGTCTTGTTTCAGAAGTATTCCAAAACTAACAATGGCAGCTTCATTGACCATCACTTTCGATGAGAACAAGTACCAGCTTATGCTTCAAGACAAGCAAAACAAGCATAAGCGCCCTGCCAGTTGCCGAAGTGTCATCTCCCTCGACAACTCTCCAAACACCGGGTCAACTTCAGTTCCCCGGACCATCGTCTTTGGATCACTGGGACCATTCCCACTTCCCGCAAAAGACACGGTACCTGCCAAGAAGCAGAAAACCGCCCCGTAACGTGTCACTAAAATGGCACCAAGGGCGAACACCAAGAAACCTGAAGCCCGTGGCGTTCCCATGAAGCCTCAACCCACAAGAAACCAGGTTTACCCCAAAACTTGGTCCCCGAGATCTTCGCCAAAGCAACGGAGGTCCCAAACATCTGCAAAGCCAGCATACCTGGCGCCTCTCAAGGAGAATCGGTTCCACCCTCTCTCTTACATGAAAGAGGAGAAACCTACCCTCCACCCAAAAAATAAACAAAATCATCATGAGCTGGCTTGCTCCTACAAGCCCAAAATCAAATCCTGCATAGTTAGGCCTGCGCAAAAACATGCTGAAGCCTGCACTCCCGTGAGTCGACCCTTCATCTCAACAGGGGCCGAGCTCACAAAATTCAAGTCTTCATTACGACAGGCAAAGGACCGCGTCCAGATTCTGTCCTTGCCCAGCTTCAAAGAAGACAAACTCGGCTGCTGCGCACGAGGGACTACATCCTTCATCGCCAGAGCCCAGCCAGAGCTGACTGAAGCTCAAATTGCTCGTAGTATGTGTCGCCGCACTGCATATCGACAAAAGAGACTCGAGAAACAAAAAACCCAGCGTTCTACACTCCATGTCTCAAACAAATGGGTCGAAAAAGAAAGACCCGACCAATTCGTTGCTGTTCATATGGTTGGCAAAACCAGAAAACGCCAGAAGTCAGCAACCAAAATCAGTGTTAGACGACCAGTGACTTGCAGCGTCTCCCGGACACGAACACATCTGGAGGAATCTTCCACTCCTCCAAGCCAAGAACACCGGGGTAACCACTCTTTAGATTCTTCATCCAGAAGAATGAGCCCCAGCTCAGTCACCAAGACGATTTCTTCGTTCGAATCCTGAGGGATGAACGTCTTGGCTACAAGTTCTGAGCCGCCTCCACAGCATGACGATGTAACCGCACGCATCCAGCAGTTGGAGCAAGGACAACAGAGAATTGAGGCTCTGATGGAAAATCTGATTCTCACTCTACAGCGTCCACCACCTAACAATAAAACCCCTCCGAATCATGAAGATGATGAGGGTAATGCAAAAAACAATGAGTCTCGCGCCCTTACCAGAAAGGACGTGGACGATATCCTCGCAAAAGCAAAAGAAGAGGATACATTGAAGGAACATGGGATCAAGCCACCCTACCCTTTATGGATGGACTCGGTTCCGTTCCCTACAAAATTCAAACAACCTACTCTCCAGACATATACTGGGAAAGGTTCAGCCAGGTAGCATGTCATCCATTTCAAGATCCTGACGAGAGCTATTATGGATCAAGATGCCCTCAAGATTCGCCTCTTTGCAAGTACCCTAAAAGGTACACCCTTTGATTGGTACTCCACTCTGCCGGAGAACTCCATCCAGAACTGGGCTATGCTAGAGACACGTTTCCTGACCCACTTCCAAGGTGAGGATCATCCTGTTACTATGGCTCAACTCTGCAGCCTAAAACAGGGAGAGAATGAGTCAACATACGACTTCATTCACAAATGGAAGGCAATGGCGTACAAATGCTCAGATGTACTGCCACAAGCGTCGCTAGTCGACATCCGCCGTAACAATATGAGAGCAAAAATTCGCTCCATGATCATCGGCAACAAATCAAAGAACCTGGGGGAACTCCTCGAAGCTTCCATGGAAGCTGAAATGGTGATTAAAGACCTTAACAGTCAGAAATCATCAAAGAAAGAGCCAACTGCTGTTACAACCTCAAAACCAAAGAAAAAGGAGGTTCTCAATGTGCAGACTAAGTCAGCTCCTCAGCAGCCAAAGAAACCTGAAAACAAAACTGCAGGTAAAAGGCATGAACTCTCTGATGCCTTCAAAGAACGTGTAGAAAAGAAATATCCGTTCGATGAAGATGTTGAAGAAATCTTTGAGGCTCTCCTAGCAAATGGCAAACTCATTTTGCCAGAGCCCAAAAGACCGGGAGATGTTGGCAAAATCAATGATCCCCGATACTGTCCATACCATCAGATGATCTCACATCCTCTCAATCAATGCTTCGTTGTGAGAGAGAAGATCAATGAGATGTGGAAAAACGGAGTCATAACCTTTGATAAAAACTATGGCCCCGCCTCTGTCAACATGGTGTCATGTCAGCAAACTTCAAAGTCACCGAAGGAGAAGATCTCTACTTCATTCAAGGTGATAAAAATGGCTCAAGCATCCCAAGAATCGGTTCCCTATCCAACACCAGATGGACAACCTATATGGGTGCATCCCAATCTACTAGATGATGAAAATTGGGAGGTCGTCAAAACAAAGCCAACCGCTCAGCAGCGAAGGCAAGCGAAGAGATAGCTCCGCAAGCTCAAATAGCAGCAAAAGTCTCAACCAAAACAAGAAGTCCTTGAAAAAGCAGAAACTTTTTCCACTGCTTCACTAGGGACGACGGAAGAATCTCTTCCCAAAACCTCCAAGGCGGTAAGAAAATTCACTCTTGATGATTTCATGCCACCTCTATACAAAAATGAAAATGTGCAGGGGGCATCATACTCTTGCAACTCGGTAGTTGGATTCTCCATGGTACTTGCTCGTCAAACCCACCCCTTTTGATGATTTCACTCTTGATGATTTCATGCCACCTCTATACAAAGCCTATTTCCAAGGTAGTTGCTCGTCAAACCCACCCCTTTTGAAATTTTCATCTTTACGTTGAAGTTTCAAAAAAAAAAAACTTTCAAAACAATGCTTACTTTCATCGTTTCATTGTTCAAAAAAAATCATCAAATCCAAAAATCCAAGTTTAGGAGCCTCTTCCCGGACTTGACCAAAATTTTCGATCCTTGAACCCAAAATTCATGGTTTGAAACAAAAACCAGGACTCAGGAATTTTCACCCTAGTCTGCCTTGGCTTTTACGACCAAAATGGTTTTAAGCCAAAATTTATGACCCTCGTGTCTCTAAACAAAAAAATGGTTTTTTAGAAACCGCGGGGATGCGACATTCAGTCGATACTCACAAAACCTAAAAAAATCGGAAGGATGCGAACCCCATTCGGTACTTCCAAAACCCAAAAATCGCAAGGAAGCGAACCCCATTCGATACTTGTAAATTTCAAAAATTGTGGAGAAGCAACAAACCAGTTGATATCCACAACCAAATTTCAAAAATCGTGGAGAAGCAACAAACCAGTTGATATCCACAACCTAAATTTCAAAAATCGTGGAGATGCAACATACCAGTTGCTATCCACAACCCAAATTTCAAATGGTTCGAGAAAACCTCAAATTTCAAAAATCGCAGGGAAACGACATCAAGTCAGTACCCGCAAAATCAAAAGTTTTGGGAAAAGCAGGGAAGCGACGCTTAGTCGATATTTGCACCCCAATTCGCGAGAAAGCGACATTCCATCGATACTCGCAAAACCTAACCCGTGAGGAAGTAACATTCCATCAATACTCGCAAAACTGAATGAGCAAGGAAGCGACATTCCATCGATACTTGCAAGACCATTCAGCGGGGAGGCGACATTTAGTCGATACCTGCATTTTGAAAACCAAATCCTACTATAAACGCTAAAAAAACGGCTATAAACGCCAGATTTGGCTATAAATGCCAAAACAAAAAAAAAAAAAAAAACTGGCTATAAACGCCAAAATCTGGCTATAAATGCCAAAATCCGGCTATAAATGCCAAAACAAAAAAATTTTGGCTATAAACGCCAAAATCGGCTTTCATGCCAATAAAACAAAACTTGGTTTTCAAAAAACTCGGCTATAAACGCCAAAAACGGGCTATAAACACCAAAATCCAGCTATAAATGCCAAAATTCGGCTATAAATGGCAAAACAAAAAATTTTTCGGCTATAAACGCCAAAATCAGCTTTCATGCCATCTCAAAATCGGCTCTCAAACAAAATTTTTGGCTCTCATGCCATCTCAAAATTCGGCTATAAACGCCAAAAGTCGGCTATAAATGCCAAAACAAAATAAAAAAAATTCGGCTATAAATGCCAAAAGTCGGCTATAAATGCCAAAACAAAACAAAAAAATTTCGGCTATAAACGCCAAAAAATCGGCTATAAACGCCAAAATCTGGCTATAAATGCCAAAATTCTGCTATAAATGCCAAGACAAACAAAACAAAATTCGGTTTCTATGCCATTCCAAAATTCGTCTTCTATGCCATTCTAAAATTCGGCTTCCACGCCATCCAAAAATTTTGGCTCCCATGCCGCAAAACAAATTTTGGCTCTTACGCCACAAAATAAAGCTTTCACGCCATCCAAAATTTGCTTTCAAACCATAAAAAAAAAAAAAACCAGGCTTTTCGCCACAAAAATTGGCTTTTATGCCCAAAACAACTCTTTGACAAAAGATTTTCACAAAATGACAAACCTTTTGATCAAATTCTCAAACAAACATTCCCATCAGCTTTTACCAAAAAAAAAAAAAATGGTTTAAGTGAAAAGAAGGGGATACAAAAATATAGTACCAAAACTGTTTATACATGGAGGTACAAAAAAAAAAAGAAGAAGAAAAGAGTTTGTTACAACTCAGGAGCTCAATCCAACATGGTCTTCAACCAAAGGTTCAACTCCTCAAGCAGACCCTTGGCCTTAGCTTCCAAAGTTTTCAGGCCACGCTTCTTCAGAATGTTCCCATAAAACGCGGCTGAATGCCATGACCCATCTGCAGCACGAGGAAGTTCTTCCCAGAGGACCTGCCACTGCTCATGCTCCTGAGTCTTCCTCCGGACATTACCTTCAGCTTCCTCAACCTGGCGAATGAGAGTCCCCTCTTTCTCCCAAGCCTGCTGAACGGCCGCATTGGAAGATCTAGTAGACCGACGAGGTGCGTCAGTAACAGGACCATTACCCTTGTTCGTTCTAGAAAAACTACCTGCAAAAGATGGAAGAGAAAAGATCAATCAACATCAAAATGATAGAATTCTGCTACAAAAATTCTTGCAAAATTCTGACATGGTTCCGGGGCAATTCCGAAGAAAAGGAAAATACTCTGAAAAAGACAGGAAGCCTGAAGATGAACTCAACGTCGCTACGAGCTCATAGTCAGTGGGAAATTCTCAAAGAAGGTTCGAACTCAACATCGCTGCGAGAACGAGCCAATCTCATCAAACTTCCGTAAAATCTGGAAAAGAGCTCAACATTGTTGCGAGCTTCAGAATCTAAAAATTGCAAAGTTCCTCAAAATCCAGCAAGACCAAGAAAGAGCTCAACATCGCTGCGAGCTCAAAATCCCAATACTTGCAAAAGATTTTCAGGTATGCATCATCATGCTTCCAAATCCATTTACCAAAACTCATGCATCAAAAAAAATATATCATCATGCATTAGATGCTAGGAAAACCTTGACCAAAGTTTGACCAATTCCAACCCAATTTGGTCAAAACCAATCAAACTTTGTCCAAGTCAAAAATCATGTTGGCTTGACCTAGAGACTCTAGCCTTCTATCTTGACGAATAAAAAAAAATGCATACATATTGAAATTGCATAGCCTCATTATCATGGTGAGCAAACAAGGAAAAAGAAAAAGAAAGAGAGAGAGAAAAAAATCTCATCAAAAAAAATAAAATAAAATAAAATTTCTGGCCCACAGGCCGTGGCCCACTGCCACGTGGCAGGTCGTCCGTACAGCCAAGAGAAAAAAAAAAAAAAAAACAAACAGCAAAAACAAAAAAAAAGAAGCAAAAACGTTGAAAAAAAGAGAGAGGGGGAAATCAGTGTAAAAAAAAAAACAGAAAAAAAAGAAGAGAGTACACGGTTAAAAAAAAAACAAGAAGAAAAAAAGAAAACCGTGGAAAGAAAAAAAAAAAAGAGAGAAGCACGAAAAAAAAAAAAAGAGGAGAAAAACGTGCTTGAGAAAAAAAAAAGGGAGAAAAGAAAGAAGAAAAAGAGAAAAGAAAAGAAAAAAAACGAAAGAAAAGAAAACGAAGAAAAAAAGAATGAAGAAGCTACTTCTACAATGGAGATTCTTGAGGATGAAGAAAACTTACTTGAAGCCATTGATGGAGAAGAAGAAGAAAAGCTTGGAGATCCTTGAAGAAGAGAAAACACTTCTTATCTTGGAGAGCACTCTTGAAGATTTCTTGCAAAAAGAAAGCAATGGAGCAAAAGCACCAACCCTCTTGCTTTTATAGAAGAGAGCAAGCCAAAAGAGGAAACAAGGAGAAAGAAAGGAGGTAAGTGCTAAAATTTAGCTACTTTCTCAAAAAGAAAGATATTTTGAGAAATTCTCTCCAAGTGAAGATATTTTTAGATATTCTCTACACAAAAGAGATATTTTTAGATATTCTTTACAAAAATGACACCATATGAGATCTAAGCCTTCTTCAAAGCCTAAGGTCCCATGGGTTAGCCCATATGAGCCAGGTTTGACCACCTAGGCACTAAAAGTGGCTTTTAGTCAAAATATTCATCTTACCAAGAGCAAAAAAAAAAAAAGGAAAAGAGCAAAAAAAGTCCCATGCCTCTTTTGAGTTGATGGGACCATTCAAAAAAAGAAAAGAAAGTCTCATGAGTTTCCAAAAACCAAATCATCCAACCTCATGAACCAAATTGAGCTAAAATCTTGAAATTGACATTTCACAAAACCAAATTCCGGTCCCCTAGCTCCCCACATACAGCTTGTTAGGTCACAAAACCAAAACCAAAATCAAAATCCAAACCAAACCAAAACCAACAAACCAAACCCCGACCCGCTAACCTGCCACATACAGCTTGTTAGGTCACAAGGTCAAAAACCAAAATCCAACACCCAAAATCCAAATACCCCATGTCTTTTTCAAAACTTTGCCTTGAGATGGTACGTGATCCCTCTCACTACCATAAAATTCCACCGGAAACTCAGAAGGCTATTCAAAAAAAAAAAAAAAAAAAAACAAAAATGCTCAAGACTCTTGGTCAAGTTGGAATCTCTCCTCCAAGTTTCTCTTCGAGGCACATCGACTCCAAAAGCTACTCGTCGCTGTACCTCCAGAGGGCATTTGTTGACACCAAAAAAGTCACTATGCCTCGTGAAGCTGCATCCTACTACAAAACAGGCAAGGCTACTTCAAGCATCAGATCTTTTCAAAATTAGACAGAAACTGAGAGATCCTTCAAGACAGCTAAAAGAGGGGTACACCTGAGCTTTCGGGCCATTCCGACAGCGTTTGGCCTAACTTCACTACTCCGACAGCTAAACAAGCGCTCCCGGCGGCGACATCATCAAAAACCCCAAAACTTTGATCAGAGCCTACAGATGACTCTAGAACGTCTCCAAAGGGCTCCATGCCAAATTTCAAGTCAAACCGACAACATTTGACCCTCCATCAATGCTCGAACAGCAAAATCAAGCCTCCCGGCGGTGGCAACCACCGAAGCCATCACTCATCAAACAAAATACATGAGTGGCTTCAACATGCTTCCAAAAGGCTGCACGTCAAATTTCAGGTCATTCCGACAACGTTTGACCAGGTTTCGATGCTCCGAGAGAAAATCAAGCCTACCGGCGGCGGAGCAACCCGGGACCATGACATCCAAAACGGAGCCCGTGGAACGTCTCAAAATGACTCCAAGAGACTCCCCGTCAAATTTCAGGTCAATCGGACATCGTTTGACCACATATCAAAGCTTGACATTTTCCCCGCAGCAAAATCAAGTGAAGCATCGATGGGACCCCAAACGGCTTCAAAACTCAAATAAAAGCCCATGGTTGGTCCTATCCACTGCTCAAGAAGCTTCACCTCAATTTTCAGGTCATTCCGACATCGTTTGACCTAGTTTTGGATGCTTGACGGAAAATCGGCTACAAAGTCTTCAGCTTTCCCGAAAAATAGGAAACTTTGTGCTCCGATTTCGCGCGGGTTCTCGTCAAGTTTTCTCCAAGAAAATATAGTCAATAATTGAGGAAAAATGCCAAGAAAAATACAGAAGAAAAAAGGAACGAAAAAGACGGAAAATCGGCCGAAAACGAAGCTCGGCGACCAAAGGGCAAAAAACCCTAAGGTCACCGGTGACCCTGGGTGCATGGTCGCCCGGCGACCCTGGAAATCCGGGTCGCCGGATTTTGCACCAAAGTGTCCGTTTTTCGATGGTTTTCGCGTTTCAGGTGTTCCGGCCTCTGTGATTTTCGGAAAATGCAATGTTTGATGCTTGAAAACAACTGATCTTCGTCGACATCTCGGATCCGCCGTCAAAACCATGAAATCATCACCGATCGCCTCAAGATCGCCAACCGGCTGACCAAGAAAGTGCACTTTCTGTCCGACCGATCGTGAAATCGACAAGACAGATGTCACCGGCCCGCCAACATCAATCAATGTTTGAAATTGCATCGCAATCCGACATCAAATAATGCGTGGATCCACCCGTGATGATTGCAAGAAGAATCTCAAAAGGCGCAGCGCGTCCCGCGACTCTTCACATACCTTGGCGACCACTTAATGACGTTAATTGACCCGTTTATGACAACTTAATGCGGTTATTAACTCATTATTTTGGACGGCCCAATCAGATTCAAGCATTTGGGAGTTACAAATTCAAGTAATCATAGCATTAAACCCATGAAACTCCCATCATCATGAAGCATAAAGGCAATTAAAAGCCCACTACCTTCATCGGCCAATCACAAGCCATGAAAAAGGAGTTACAAAATTAATTTGTAACTCCTCATCAATGCTCTCATCATGGCTATCAATGCCCATAACCATCCCATGGCTACCAAAAGCCTATAAAAGGAGATCCATTTCCAAGAGAAGGGAGATCATCGAAGAATATCGACATCTATCGACTTGAAGTTCTGCACTTCTCCGAAAGAAATCCAGACGAAGTCCTGCTGCTCTGCTGCAAAGAACACCACAAGGTGATCAACGTCCCTTGGGGGGCCACCCCCCCCCCCCCCCCTAAGGCCTTCTCCTTCTCCAACATGGCCTAAACGTGGCTTTTCAGCCCGTTTACTCGGTTTTTCATTGGATATAAGACCTTCTCTTGGTCCTTGTCCTTTAAAAAACTGAGGTTAGGAGCCAAGCCAAAGAATCAAAGCATCACATGTTCTCATTTGAAGGACGATAGCGAAGTCCATACATGACTTGCGATCGTTGATCTCAACGTCTCCCCACAATCTCCTGAGAAGTTGATCCATTTTCTTTCTTTTCTATTGTAGTTTGTATTTCTTAAAGAGACAAAAAGAAATCACAATTCTTGTCTTTCATATTTGATGAGTTTTGTAAAATCGCCTTTCACGGCAAACAAACAAAAACGCCTCTTACGGCATTCTAAAAACTTGTCTCTTTTCTTAATATTAATGCAATTTGAAAAGTTAGAAAAAAGGATTGATTTCCTTTCCACTTGTGAAGGTGAATATCCGGATTATCACCATTCCAAATTCCAAGTAGAAAGTAAATCTGGCATACCCGTACAAAAATGTTGATGCCCGAGATCTTCCCTCCTCCGCCGAGACCCAAGTCAGCCCCGGGGTGCGGAGGGAGAGGACAGAAGATTCCCCCCTTTTTTCGGGTCCATCACTCATGCTCGCAGGGCAAGAGGAGCACAATTTGGAGGAGTACCGCAAGGAGCACCGCGCCCGGGGCATCCAAGAGCTCCACGCCGGGGACCTCCTCATCTGGGGCTGGGAGCCCCTTTTGGAGTTCCCCAGGGCGCCCCTCATGGAGTTCCCCTGGGCGCCCTTTTTTGAGTTACTCTGGGCGCCCCTCAAGGTGGTGCCCATCACGAAGGACCTCCACCTCCGGGTGGAGCCCAGTTTGGAGAACCCCCACCTCCGGGGGGAGCAAATCATTGAGGACTTCCACCTCCTCCCTCTACTTCTAATGGGGAGGATCCTCATTTCCAAGAGGGGGAGAGTGAAAACCAAAGCATGGAGGATGGGAGTTATTTCTATGATCCGTCCAGGGAAGCGCCCAATCGCTGGGACGAGAAGATCAGGGAAATGCAAAATCAGCTGGGTGATGTCTTCAACGCCATGAAGGCGCAGGCACCAAAGACAGTGGATTACCTAGTTAGGCGAACGGACACACCGTTCAAGCCCGACGTGGTGAACTACCCACTTCCTCGAAAGTTCAAAATGCCATCCATGGAGACCTTTGATGGAATGAAGGATCCATTGGACCACCTGGAGACTTACAAAACTATAATGCAGCTGCATAATATCCCTGAAGAAATTATGTGCAGGGCATTCCCAACCACACTGAAGGGTTCCGCCCGGCAGTGGTTTGCCAATCTCGCCCCAGCCTCCATCGCCACCTTTGGGGAGTTGAGCAAGTCCTTCGTATCATACTTTATCAGAGGGTGCCGCCATCAGAAGCCTGTCACACACTTGCTCAGCATAAAGCAGGACAAAAATGAGAGCCTCAGGAGCTACCTCACTCGTTTTAACGAGGAGGTACTTCAGGTCGAAGAGCCCGACGACAAAGTGACCATGACAGCCTTCTTGGGAGGCCTCTGCTCGTCGAGTTTCCTCTTCTCAGTGATGAAGTGCCCGCCTAAGAGCACGCCGGAGCTACTAGCAAAAGCCCAGAAGTACATGAATGCTGAAGACATCACAAGGGCCAGGCGAGGTGAGTCCTCCAGAGCAGGGCACAAGGGGAAGAAGCGGGAGAGAGACGACAAGAAGGAGACGAGCAACAAGCGAAACAGGACAGAGAGGGTACCTGTTAAAGACCGACTCGGTCTTACTCTACAGAGAGACCGACAGGCATTCACTCCTCTTAATGCCGCTGTTGGGTACATTTTGTTCCAGATCCAAGATGACCCTGCCATAAAATAGCCTGGGAAGATGAAGTCTCCTCCGAATCGCAGGAACCCGACAAATACTGTCTCTTCCATCGCGACCATGGCCATGACACTGATGATTGTTACGACCTCAAGAGGCAGATTGAGGATCTCATTCAGCGTGGTCACCTGCGCCAATATGTTGCTGGTAGAGGGCAAGCACCACCACCACCACACAATCTGGAGGACCAGGAGTCCATTGGGGAAATCCGAACTATTTCGGGAGGACTAGCAGAGTCACTCTCTGCCATGAAGGCCCATGCCAGAAAGGCAAGGCATCCTGATGAAGCACGCCCATCCAAGGCGCCCAGGCACGGCGTCAGCGAAACCATATCCTTCTCAGATAAGGACTTGGAAGGAATCCAGCACCCCCATGACGACCCTCTAATGCTCACCATGACCATCGCCAATTTCCAGGTGCGTAGGATCTTGGTGGACAGCGGTAGTTCTGCGGATATCCTATTCGCAGAAGCTTATGACAAACTGAAGCTGGGCCGGGAGACACTGCAGCCTGTCAAATCCCCCCTCATTGGGTTCTCAGGGGAGAAAGTATATCCCCTAGGGGCAATCACACTGCCAGTCACAGCCAAATCAGCACCCCGAAACTCCACTGCAATGGTTAACTTCTTGGTGATAGACTGCCCGTCAGCCTACAACATCATATTAGGGCGACCTGCTCTTAATGCATTAAGAGCCATCCTCTCCACCTATCATCTCATTCTCCACTTTCCAACCCCGAATGGAATCGGGGAGGTCAGAGGGGACCAGGTAGCAGGAAGAGAGTGCTACGTCTCCTCAATGAAGGCCAAGAAGACGCAGGAGGCGTTGCAAGTTGAAATCTTGGACCCAAGGGATGATGGCACTACAGAAAGAGGAGAACCAGTTGAAGAACTTACCCCTGTGGTCTTGAATGAAGAACATCCTGACAAAAGAGTGTACATTGGCTCTTCTCTTTCAGAAGATCTGGTCCTCCAATTAACAAACTTTCTGAAAAATAGCATGGACATTTTTGCATGGTCACATCGGATCTTGAGGGAATTGATCCCGAAGTCGCCACTCATCGCCTCAATGTCGACCCTCGCCATAAGCCTGTCCGATAAAAGTTAAGGGGCGCCTCCACTGAAAGGGCCCAAGCAATGGACAAGGAAGTCAGGAAGCTAATAGAAAATGGAGCGGTCAGAGAAGTAGCATATCCTGAATGGCTCTCAAATGTGGTGATGGTGACAAAAACAAATGGGAAGTGGCGCCTCTGCGTGGACTTCACTGAGCTCAACAAGGCATGCCCAAAGGATAGCTATCCGCTGCCACGAATTGACCTCCTCATCGATGCCACGGCGGGACATGAACTGCTCTCCTTCCTGGACGCTTATTCTGGATACAATCAGATCAGTATGCACCCCCCGAACCAGAAAAAGACGTCGTTCATCACTCCGAAGGGGACCTACTGCTACAGAGTCATGCCCTTTGGGCTGAAAAACGCAGGGGCAACCTACCAGCGGCTAGTGAACAAAATGTTCCAGTCCCAAATTGGGCGAACAATGGAGGTTTATGTGGACGATATGTTAGTGAAGAGCCTCGATGCAGCAGATCACATCGACCATCTCCAAGAGACTTTCAACGTTCTCAGGTCCTATAGCATGAAGTTGAATCCTGAGAAGTGCGCCTTTGGCGTAGGATTAGGAAAATTCTTGGGCTTCATGGTTAACAAAGGGGAATTGAGGCAAACCCCGATAAAATCAAAGCTATACTCGACATGAGGTCGCCCTCTTCCACAAAGGAGCTATAGCGCCTCAATGGAAGAATTGCAGCACTAAACAGATTCGTTTCCAAGTCTGCAGACAAGTGCTTACCCTTCTTCAAAATCCTCCGAAAAGCTTTCGAATGGGGATCCGAGGCTGAGGAGGCCTTCCAGAAACTTAAGGCCTACTTAGCCGCACCTCCTCTCCTTTCATATGCTACAACGGGCGAGGTACTGTATTTGTATCTCTTTGTTTCCCCCTCAGCTGTCAGCTCTGTTCTCATCAGAAACCATAATGGAGTATAAAAGCCCATCCATTATGTGAGCAGAGCATACCGAGGGGCAGAGATCAGGTACTCGGGGCTAGAAAAACTGGCGCTAACCCTCATCTTGATGGCAAGACGCCTGCGGCACTATTTTCAGAGCCACACAGTTGTTGTGATTACGAATTAGCCTTTGAAGAGAGTCTTGGGAAAGCCAGATGTATCCGGGAGACTCCTCAAGTGCAGTGGAATTGGGTGAGTTCGTTGTCCAATACCAACCAAGGGTAGCCATCAAGGCACAAGTTCTGGTAGATTTTGTGGCTGAGTTTACACATGCAGAGGAAGAGACAGAAGAGCCTACCACGTTGCTGCCATCGATCCCAGACGTGCAAGTCAATCTGCCACCCGGCGAGGACACCCGGAGGGGCGCCCAGACACCTCCAAGAGCCCAGAGTCCTCCCCTAGGCGCCCAGACATCATCACTGGGCGCCCAGACACCTCCAATAGCCCGAGACCCTCACCTGGGCGCCCAGACCTCAGCAGATATCCCCCTGGGCGCCCAAACCTCTCCCTTGGGCTCCCAGACATCTCCCCTGGGCGCCCAGGTACTTCCAGCTCCCTTGGACGCCCAGGCACCTCCAGGGATTTCCACCTCAGGAGCCTAATCAATCTCTGACTCCCAGCCTGGCGCCCAGGTACCTACGGGGATCTCCGATTTTTCTTCATTACCACTGTGGAAGTTGTATGTTGATGGCTCCGCAACCAGTGAGGGAGGTGTAGCGGGCCTCATTTTGATCAACCCTGATGGTACACCCATTAAATATGCAGTGAAGCTCCGCTTTACTGCCTCAAACAATGAAGCAGAATATGAGGCCCTCCTCTCTGGCCTGAGATTGGCGGTCGAAATGGATGCCCAGTACCTCGCCGCTTACAGTGATTCCCAATTGATAGTCAATCAGGTAAATGGCAAGTTCGAACCAAAAGAAATAAGAATGCAGGAGTATCTTGCCATGGCGAGGAAACTAATCCAGCGGTTTCAATACTTCCAGATCGTCACATCCCAAGAGGGGATAACATGGCCGCAGACACACTCACTGTAAGACCCCGACCCTCAATTTTCGGGTTTAGCATTGTTTTAATCATGATTTAGTTTTTTTTAAACAAGATTAGAGCTGATTTGACTTTGTTTTTGAGTTTGAATAGATTTTTCATAACTTTGGAGAGTTTTAAAAGACCGTTGACTTTGTTTTGACCCAACCCTTGCAAATTGCATTTTTGTGAGAATTTATTCTTGGTTTCTAAAAATTCCAATTTTTATTCCTTTTGACTCATTTTATTGTTATAAATAACTTTCATGTTTTATCCATTTGGATTTGAGGCTCAGAAATCGCGTTTTTCGAGAAAAAGGGGCAAAAAGACAATTTTCACTAAATCTATCCATAAATTTCGAAAATTCCAGAAATTGAGGAAATTATATTTTTTGGAAAATAGATATTTCAACGAGCAACTTTGTCTTGTTCGTCGAATCCATTTGAGGTCCCGAAATGCATGTTTTTAGTCCGACAAATGTTTTAAGTTGTGGGACCCATCTCCTCTTTGTTATATAAGGAGCCTTCTTTTCTCTTTCTCTTCTCTTTGCCCTAATCACCATTGGAGAAGAAGAATCCCAGCAGCCACCTATTTCTCCATCTTCCTCTTGCTCTCTTTGTTGACACCGAAAATGTCACTTTGCCTCTTCAAATCAAGAAAGCTGCATGAAGTCGCAACCTGCCATAAATAGGCAATGCAATTTCTCCAAAAATTCAAATCTTGTCAGAATCAAACAAAAACTGCAAGATCCTTCAAGATAGCCAAGAGAAGAGTACACATGAAGTTTCGGGCCATTTCGACAACATTTGGCCTAACTTCACTTCTCCGACAGCTAAACGGGAGCTCCTGGCGGCGACATCATCGGAGACGTCAAAACTTCGATCAAAGCCTACAGATGACTCCAGCATGTCCCAAAAGGGCTCTATGCCAAATTTCAAGTCAAACCGACAACGTTTGACCCTCCATCAATGCTCGAGCAGCAAAATCAAGCCTCCCGGCGGCGGGAACCACCGAAGCCTTCGCTCATCAAACCAAGTGCATGAGTGGCTTAATCATGCTTCCAAAAGGCTGCACGTCGAATTTCAGGTCATTCCGACAACGTTTGACCAGGTTTCGATGCTCCGAGAGAAAATCAAGCCTACCGGCGGCGGAGCAACCCGGGACCATGACATCCAAAACGGAGCCCATGGAACGTCTCAAAATGACTCCAATAGGCTCCCCGTCAAATTTCAGGTCAATCGGACATCGTTTGGCCACATATCAAAGCTCGGCATTTTCCCCGCAGCAAAATCAAGTGAAGCATCGACGGGACCCCAAACGGCTTCAAAACTCAAACAAAAGCCTATGGTTGGTCTTATTTATTGCTCAGGAGGCTTCACCTCAAATTTCAGGTCATTCCGACATCGTTTGACCAAGTTTCAGCTTCTGGCGGAAAATCAGCAGCTCTACGCGACAAAGTCTTCGGCTTTCCCGGAAAATTGGAAACTTTGCACTCTAAAAATGCAAGGATTCTCATCAAGTTTTCTACAGGAAAATCAAGCCAATAAATGAGAAGAAATGTGAAGAAAAATACAGAAGAAAACGGCGACGAAAAAGACCTCAAAACGACCGCAAAACGGGCTGCGAAGGGGAAAAATCCCCCAGGGTCGCAGACCCCTGCGACCATGGCCCATGGTCGCAGGCCCCTGCGACCATGGCCCATGGTCGCCGGTCCATGGTCGCCGGCGACCATGGCCCATGGTCGCCGGCGACCATGGAGGTCCGGGTCACCGGATTTTCCGCCGGTGACCCGTTTTTTCCGTCTTTTTTTGCGTATCGCGCACTTTGGCCCCTGTGGTTTCCTGAAAATGTGATTTTTAGTGCTTTAAATTGACTCATATCCGACGACATCTCGGATCCGCCGTCAAAAGCATAAAATCATCATTGATCGCTCCAAGATCGCCAACCGGTCGACCAAGAAAGTGCACTTTCTGTCCGACCGATCGTGAAATCGACAAGACAGATGTCACCGGCCCGCTCTTAGCTATCAATGTCTGAAGTTACATGTTCATCCGATGTCGATCAGCATGTAGATCCATCGATGATCATCGCCAGAAGAATTCCAGAAGACACGGCATGGCCCGCGACTCTTCGACTGCTCGGCGACCAATTAATGTGGTTAATTGACTAGCTTTATTGCAGTCATTAATTCATTTCTTTGGACGGCCCAATCAGAAGCAAGCATTTGGGAGTTACAAGTCAATTGATTCATGGCATTTAAACCATGAAACTCCTCCCATTATGGTAATTAAGGTGATTAAAAGCCCTTAATCTCCATCGGCCAATCAGATTCAAGGAAAAAGGAGTTACAAAATCAAGAAATAAATCTTGTAACTCCTCCCATTAAAGCCATTAAGGCTCATAAACCCTCCTAAATGGCTACCAAATGCCTATAAATAGGAGAGCATTCCATTGAAATTCAGATCGAAAAAAGATCAGAAAAAAAGGGAGAAAATCAGAGAAAATCAGAAAAAAGATCAGAAAGAGATCTGAGAGAAAGAAAAAAGAGAGAAAAACTCTGCTGAAGTTCTGCACCGGCCACCACTACAAGGTGACAAAAGTCCCTTGGGGGGCACCCCCCCCCCCCCCCCCCAAGGTCCTTGCCTTCTCCTGCTGCCTCCAATGGCTTAGACGTGGCTTTTCAGCCCGTCTACTTAGCTTTTTATTGGACATAGGACCTTCTCTTGGTCTTTGTCCTCTAAAAACCTGAGGTTATAGCCAAGCCAAGCGAATCAAGAGCATCTTCTGTTCTCATCTGCATGGATGATGGCGAAGCCCATACATGGCTTGCGACCGTCAATCCACAATCTCCTGAAAAGTTAGATCTTCCTTTTCTTGCTTTTCATTGTAGTTTGTATTTTTCTAAAGAGACAAAAATCACAACTCTTGTCTTTCATTATTGATAAGAATTGTAAATCGGCTATAAACGCCAAAATCGGCTATAAATGCCAAACAAATCGCCTTTCACGGCAAATTAAGAAAATGTCTCTTTTCTTAAATATTTGTGCAATGGAAAACTTGAAAGAAGTTGATTTCCTTTTTACTTGCGAAGGTTGATCTCCGGATTACCACTTGCAATTCCAAGTAAAATAGAAAATCTGGCACACCCACACAAAGAAATGTTGATGCACGCTTCAGGGCCCGCCAGGGCGCGAAAGGGCCGGACCCGACGGACTCCCACGTTCCGCCGACCCCGGTAGCCGCCCCCACGGCGCCTCGGAGCGCGTTCCATCAAGCTGGCACACCCGGTGGGACTCGTTCATTTGAGAACACGGTGCTTGGAAATGAAATATTTGCATATCATACTTTTTGCTCTATGCTTATACTTCTTTTCCGGATTCCTTGGCTACTTTCTAGCTGGTAGCCTATGTTGGATTTTGCATCCTAAAAAAAACATGAGATGGGATTTTTTCGAAATTTCTATTTCTTTGAGTTTGTTTCCATTCTTTCTCTTTTCAAAAAAAAAAAAAAATCAGTTTTCTTAGTTTGGATTCAAAATTGAGAAACCTTGATCCTATCCTATCGTTCTTTGGTGCTTGCAGAAATGTTGAGCCCGTTCGACTAAGGTTTTGGGCCATCGTTTCTCTTCGATGAGTTCATTAGAGATTTCAAAAAAAAATAAAAAAAAAATCAGTTTTCTTAGTTTGGATTCAAAATTGAGAAACCTTGATCCTATCCTATCGTTCTTTGGTGCTTGCAGAAATGTTGAGCCCGTTCGACTAAGGTTTTGGACCATCGTTTGTCTTCGATGAGTTCATTAGAGATTTCAAAAAAAAAAATATTAAAAAAAAAATAAAAAATAAAAAAATTAGTTTTCTTAGTTTGGATTCAAAATTGAGAAACTTTGTTCCTATCCTATCGTTCTTTGGTGCTTGCAGAAATGTTGAGCCCGTTCGACTAAGGTTTTGGGCCATCGTTTCTCTTCGATGAGTCTATTTGGGATTTTTATAAAAAAAAGGGACATAGACCACTAAGGTTAAACCAATTGCGTTCTTTGATCACGATTGATTCAAGAAAAGCCTTGTCCAGAGTGTGGAGACAGCTTGACTGTTCTAGGCAAGGGTCCTCCAAACGGGTTCATTAAGTAATCCTACCCTTACCTGGGGGCAATTCTATCAATTGAGGTTTCATAAGACCGGGTTAGGAGGCCTATGTGTACTCTCTCGTCTTTAAATCTTAAAAAATTAAAAAAAATAAAATAAAAATAAAAAAAAAATATTTTCAAAAAAAAAAAAAAAAAAAAAACAAAAATTTTCAAAAAAAAATAAAATAAAAAAATAAATAAAAAAAAATATTTAAAAAAAAATAAAAAATAAAAAAAATAAAATAAAAATAAAATAAAATAAAAAATCATTTCAAAAAAAAAAAATCTCCAAAAACTCGTCACTTTTTGGATTCAGATTCGAGAAATTGTGGTCTCTTCCCTTCTGAGTACTGGCGCTCGCGGAAATCGTTGAGCCCGTATTTGAATCGGAATGCCACCTGCTCTCTTTGACGAATCCATTTCTGACATTTCAAAACAAAGAATCCCATCTCATGGATGCGATCTCCAACATTTGTGCATAGCAATACTGGTACGCCCTTTCAGGGTCTACTGTATCTGTGACCGGCACATTTGTAACTCCTACCTTATATTCTTCTTATCTCGAGCAAGCCCTGCTTCTCGATAAGTCGAATTTAGGTTAACAATTGCTTCTAGCAGTCACTGGAACGCTCATTCTGGGCTCACCATACTTGCTGTCAGAACAATTGTACCATCTATGGCTTTTTGCCTTCTTCATGTCGCTTGGGTCATATCCCTTGAGCGATTTGAAAAGACAACCATAGAAATTCCCATTTATGATCATTACATTCTTGTGATTACTAATGGATGTGGTCTTGTTTCAGAACTTTTTCGAAACTAACAATGGCAGCCTTAACCATTATCTTCGATGAGAACAAGCACCAACTCATGCTTCAACAGAAGCAAACCGAGCGCACTTACAAGCGCCCCGCCAGCTGCCGAAGCGTCAACTCCCTCGGCAACTCTCTGAACCCCGGGTCGACCTCGACTCCCCGGACCATCGTCTTCGGGACACTGGGACCATTCCCACTTCCCGAAGAACAAACTGCGCCTGCCAAAAGGCAGAAGATCGCCTCTCAACGTGTCACTTCCGTGACACCAAAGGCGAGCGCCCAAAAGCCTGAAGCCCGCGGCACCCCCGCGAAGCCTCGACCCACAAACAACCAGGTCTATCCCAAGACTTGGTCTCCAAGACCTTCCCCAAAACAAAGAAGGTCTCAAATTTCCACCAAGCCAGCATACCTGGCCCCACTCAAAGAAAACCAGTTCTACCCTCTTGCCTACATGAAAGAGGAGAGACCCATCTCCAACTTGACTCCCAAGTCAACCCAGCATGAGCCGGCTTGTTCCTACAGGCCCAAAATTAGATCATGCATCACCAGGCCTCTACAAGCACCTGCCAAGGCCTACACTCCTTCGGTTCGACCCTTTATCTCTACAGGGGCCGAACTTGAAAAATTCAAAGCTTCGCTGCAACAGGCAAAGGACCGGGTCCGCATCCTGTCCTTGCCCAACCACAAAGAAGACAAGCTCGGCTGCTGCGCCCGAGGGAGCACATCCTTCATCGTCAGAGCCCAGCCAGAGCTGACCAAAGCTCAAATCGCTCGTCGAGCACGCCGCCGTGCGTCATATCGACAAAAGAGACTAGAGAAGCAAAGGACCCAGCCTCCTACACTTCAAGTCTCCAGCAAATGGGTCGAAAAAGAAAGACCCGACCAAGTTGCTGCCGTCCATATGGTTGGAAAAACCAGAAGACGCCAAAGGTCAGCATAAAAAATCCATGTCCGACGTCCGGTGACCCGTAGCGTCACCAGGACACAAAGACATCCCGAAGAATCTCCTGCCCCTTCCAGCCAAGGACGGGAGAGTAATCCTTCATCAAGCTCTTCATCAAAAAGAATGAGCCCCAGCTCGGTCACCAGGACGATTTCTTCGTTCGAATCCCGAGGGATGAACGTCTTGGCTACAAGTTCTGAGCCGCCACCTCAGAATCCACCTCGAGATGATGCTCTCACACGCATCCAGCAGTTGGAACAAGGCCAGCAGAGGATTGAAACTCTGATGGAAAACCTTCTCCTTGTCGTCCAAAATCAGGTGAACAATGAGCCTCCTCCGAATCATAGCAATAACGAGGGAAATGGAGAAGAAAATGAGTCACGCGCCCTCACCAAAAAGGACGTAGACAGTATCCTCGCCAAAGCTAAAGAAGAGGATATACTCAAAGAGCATGGGATCAAGCCACCATATCCTTTATGGATGGACTCGGTCCCGTTCCCCACAAAATTCAAGCATCCTACTCTCCAAACATATACGGGGAAAGGATCGGCCAGACAGCACGTCATCCACTTCAAGATCTTGACGGGAGCTATCGCGGATCAAGATGCACTCAAGATTCGCCTCTTTGCAAGTACCCTAAAAGGTACGGCCTTCGATTGGTACTCCACTCTTCCGGAGAACTCCATTCAGAACTGGGCTATGCTGGAGACACGCTTCCTGACCCACTTCCAAGGTGAGGATCATCCTGTTACTATGGCTCAGCTCTGCAGCCTAAAACAGGGAGAGAATGAGTCAACTTATGACTTCATTCACAAGTGGAAAGCAATGGCGTACAAATGCTCAGATGTACTGCCACAAGCGTCGCTAGTCGACATCTGCCGAAACAACATGAGAGCTAAAATCCGCTCCATGATCATCGGCAATAAATCAAAGAACCTGGGGGAACTCCTGGAAGCTTCCATGGAAGCTGAAACAGTGATCAAAGACCTCAACAGTCAGAAATCATCAAAGAAAGAGCCGACTGCTGTTGCAACCTCTAAACCAAAGAAGAAGGAGGTTCTCAATGTGCAGACTAAGTCAGCTCCTCAGCAACCAAAGAAAGCTGAAAATAGAGCTGCAGGTAAGAGACCTGAACTCTCTGATGCCTTCAAAGAGCGAGTAGAAAAGAAATATCCGTTCGATGAAGACGTCGAAGAAATCTTTGAGGCTCTCCTAGCAAATGGCAAACTCATTTTGCCAGAGCCCAAAAGACCTGGAGACGTTGGCAAAACCAATGATCCTCGGTACTGTCCATACCACCAGATGGTCTCGCATCCTCTCAATCAATGCTTTGTTGTGAGAGAGAAGATAAACGAGATGTGGAAAAACGGAGTCATCACCTTTGACAAAAACTATGGGACTGCCTCCGTCAACATGGTGTCATGTGGACAAACACCAAAATCACCGAAGAAGAAGATCACTACTTCCTTCAAGGTGATAAATAGAATTCAAACGTCCGAAGTGTTGGTTCCTTGCCCGACACCAGACGGACAACCCATATGGGTACATCCCGATCTCCTGGAAGATGAAAATTGGGAGATCGTCAAAACAAAGCCGACCGCTCAGCAGCGAAGGCAAGCCAAGAAACATCTCCTCAGGCTCAAACGGCAAGAGAAGACCCAGCCAAAACAAGAAGTCCATGAAAAAGCAGAGGCCTCCTCTACCACTTCACTCGGGGCAACAAAAACGTCCCTTCCAGAGACTTCAAAGGCGGTAAGAAACTTCACTCTTAGTGATTTCATGCCACCTCAATTCAAAAAAGAAGCCATGCAGGGGGCATCATACTCTTGCAACTCGGTAGTTGGATTCTCCATTGATGGATACGAGTCCAGCGACACCGACGATGGATTCGAGCCCAACTACACCGATGAGTGGGAGGAATCTCTTGAAACAGGAGAATATCTCTCCGATGAAGAATGGGTTCCTGAAACTCACCTTATGCCAGTAATCTGGTATAACCCCTTGCAACCACAAGGATCCTGGTCTGATGATGAAGAAGACCAAGAGGCTGCACAAGAAGATGCTGTTAACCCAGCACCTGTCATTGCTCCAGTGGAAATCAACTATGTTGAGCCACACGGAGAAGACGAAGAAGAGGATCTGGCTCCCATGCCTGATCTTGAAGAATATGCAAGGATCTTACAGCGTCTCGCTCTAGAACAAGAGCAAGACCGCGTCAACGAGATTCCTCACAATCCAGAGCCGGAAGTCCCTGAAGCCCATCAGGTACCTCCTCCCTCAACTCCTGAAAATGGAGAACATTGCTGGATTGACGATCCTCTTACATCCGAGGATGAGTCTGACTCCGAGCAGGCAACATCTTCTATCAGAGCTTCCTGTAATGTAATATATCAGGATTATAGCTCTTCTGAAGCGTCGTCTGATGAGATTACCTACACTCCGACGACGCCTAGCAATGTATCCTCTGGAGCTACCTCGTCTCACGTGACTTTCACAGAGATGACACCCTCTCAGGTTTCTTCTCCTGAGACTGTGACTTCAGGATACACATTCTTCCCGACTCATCATCATGAAGAAAACCCAACTTGGGGTGATGGATGGGTCAACGAAGAAGAAAAGCTGCTGGATGCTGTTCAGGACTTGCTCCCGGAAAATGCTCCGTGCAACACAATCACTGAGGATGGCAACTCTGCTGCAGATACATCCCCAGTAGATGAAAAACGACAGCCTCTTGATCCTGAAGACAATCTTCCAAACGAAGATCCTTCTCAAGAAGCTCTCGAAGTTGGTAGAGGCACCCGTTCGGGCCGGGACTACCACAAAAATTACAACCAATCTTCCTTTACTTATGTAAATCCTTCGGGAAAAGATGTTGTAAGCGCCCCCAGTGGCAACAATGATGAACATGCAGGCCCTAAGGAGGCTTTCAAGTATGACTTGGTTGAGCACTTCAAACACATACCTGCACGTCTTCACATCCTGGATTTATTACGAATGTCTCCACGCACTCGTGATAATCTCATCTCAGAATTACAAAAACTGAATGAGGATGTCGACAAACATGCCCCACAAGTCCTCCAAATTGAAATGGACTACCGGGTCAAAAACTCTGAAACTTCCTTAAAAGAAGAAAAAAAGAAAACTGAGGGATCATGCATCCAATGCCTCTCGGTTCAAAAGGCAGCCAGTGCAACCATCGCCTTCACTAAGGAAGACCTCCTACTTGGCGAAGCAAGGCACAATCGACCCCTGTACTTCACAGGGTACATCAAAGAAATGCCGATACATAGAGTTCAGATCGACCCAGGTTCTGCACTCAACCTTATCTCCACTTCGGCTCTTGAAGAGTTGGGCATCCCACCCGGCAAGCTAAGCCACACATCTGTATCTATCTTTGGATACGATGGGAGCACTCAAAGGCCTATCGGCAAAATCAGGTTCAAATTGCAAATCGGTGATCTTATCTCTGAGGTCACTGTGTATGCAATAAAAACCCCCTCATGCTACAACATCCTTCTCGGACGTCCTTGGATACACGAGAATGGTGTTGTTCCTTCAACTCTACATCAATGCATCAAGTTTGTCGGCGACGACGGCATGGTACATCGAGTCTTTGCGGACAGGAAACCCTTCAAAGGTAAAGAAGTCCACTTCGCAGACTCCCAAATGTATGAAGGAGAAAAGGAAGAAGAGGAAATAGCACCCCCTGCTGAAAATCTCCAGAAAGATAAAGGCAAGGCTCCTCAAAAATCACCGGAAGAAAACAAACCCTCCGGCAAATTAGAAGAGAGTAGTCAATCTCCCTTCGTCATCTCCCTCAAATCTTCAAAACCTTTGGTCATCACGACTAAAGTGAAGAAGGCGAAACAAAAGCCTGGGGGCAAATTTGTTGTCTCTCTCGTGTCTATCATGCAAGACACAGACTCGGACTCAGAGCCAGAAGACGATGCATCGTCAAGCCAAGCTGACACTCAGCAAGTTCAGCCTGCTCTCACTCCGATGGAGACACCTGCTGATGTAGAAGATCCTACGTCTGCTACCTTTGTTGTTCCGGCAACATCACCAAAGCAAAGGCCGATCTTCTTCCATAGATCGGACACTTCTTCATCAAATTCCATGCTGGAACCTTTCCAAAATGAAGGTATGCCTCAGCTATCTCTATATAGTCCTGTGGCACAAGCAATTATGAAGAAAATGGGTTATGACGCTCAAAACCCAGTCGGTTTGGGAGAAAGACGCGGTATTCTCACGCCATTGGAGCCCGCCTTGACCAAAAGCCAGCTGGAAGATTGGAGACTCTACGGTCATGTAGAAAAGTCTTCATATGGGTTAGGGTATGATCCCGACACTCCTCTGAGACAGTTGACACAAAGGCTTAAAAGTCGTTTTACCGACCAAGCCTCAACATCTAAAGTCCACGAAGACATCGATCTCCCTGGAAATCTCTTTAAAGAGTTACCTGACAAAGATCTAGGAAGCTCATCCAATTGGTATGATTTCTCTGATGATAAAGAGGAATCGTCCGATAATACAGACCTGTGGCATCCTGACCCAGAAGAACCCTCGTCTCCAAAAGAAATACCAGACTCAACAGGCGATTGGGACTATCTCATAGCAAGCCTTGAGGAGATCACCAATCAAGAAAATCCATGGAAAGGAACAGAGCCTTGGTCTGGTAATGCAGTTGAAACTCCAGAAGGTTTCGTTGAGTTGGAAGCCTCCGAAAATATTGTGGAGGAACCACCTTCGAACCTTCCGACATAAGATCCTGTTGAAAAGATAGACTTGGGAACACCAGATAACCCACGTCCTGTATTCATAAGCAAGAATATAAAGGATGATGAGTTACCCGAGTATATCGCTTTTCTTCGTGAGTTCGTTGATTGCTTTGCATGGTCCTATGCTGAAATGCCTGGTTTAGACCCCAAAGTAGCAGTCCACAAACTCAATCTTCAAGAAGACATCAAGCCTGTCAAACAAGGCCAAAGAAGATTCCGTCCAGATGTGATGGATAAAATTGAACAAGAAGTTCAAAAACTCAAAAGCGTGGGCTTCATCCGTGAGGAACAACATCCAGAATGGTTGGCCAACATTGTCCCCGTGACAAAGAAAAATGGGCAGATCAGGGTCTGTATTGACTATAGAGACCTGAATGGCGCTTGCCCTAAAGATGAATTCCCGCTCCCCATACCGGAGGTGATGATTGACAATACCTGCGGATTCGAGCGAATGACATTCATGGATGGCTTCTCTGGTTACAATCAGATAAAGATGCATCCCGAGGATGAAAAACACACTTCATTTCGGACTCCATTTGGCGTGTATTGCTACACTGTCATGCCATTTGGTCTGAAAAATGCTGGTGCCACATATCAGAGGGCTATGATGAAAATATTCCAAGATATGCAGCACAAGATAGTCGAATGTTACGTTGATGACCTCGCCGTCAAAAGCAGAAGAAAAGAAGACCATCTCAAAGATCTTCGGGAAGTCTTCCTCCGACTTCGCAAACACAAACTGCGGATGAATCCTCTAAAATGCTTCTTCGGCGTCTCGTCGGGTAAGTTTCTCGGATTCCTTGTTCGGAAAGCTGGAATAGAACTTGACCCCATAAAAGTCAAGGCTATTCTAGAAATGCCCTCTCCAAGAACCTTGAGAGAACTAAAAGGGCTCCAAGGGAGATTGGCCTACATCAGACGGTTCATCTCCAATCTTTCGGAGAAATGCCGTCCATTCTCTCGATTGATGAAAAAAGGTGTAGACTTTGTCTGGGATACCGACTGCGAAGCCGCATTTCAAGATATCAAGTCATACCTGACCAAACCTCCAGTGTTAGCTGCCCCTGCCACTGGAAAACCATTCATCTTGTACACAAGAGCTCTTGATCATTCTGTAGGCGCTCTGCTTGCACAAGAGAATGGTGAGGGAAAAGAAGCTGCTCTGTACTACCTCAGCCGCATGCTAGTAGGTGCAGAGCATCGCTACTCTCCAGTCGAAAAAGAATGCCTTGCAGTGATGTTTGCCGTACAAAAGCTACGTCACTACTTGCTTTCCAACACAGTCTACCTCGTCTCAAGGATCAACCTCTTGAAGGTCCTTGTCACAAAGGCAGGTTCTCTTAATGCCCGACTGGCAAAATGGTCCATCCTCTTGTCACAATTTGATATTAGGTATGTGCCACAAAAAGCAATCAAAGGCCAAGCTCTAGCAGATTTCCTCGCAGAGCATCCATTGCCTAAAGATTCACCACTCAGAGATGATCTCCCAGACGAACCTGTCTACAACGTGGAGACTTCCTCACCAAATGCCTCCTGGGACATGTACTTTGACGGTGCAACCAGGACAAATGAAAACAGAAAGCTGATCTCGGGAGTTGGCATCCTCTTTGTTAGCCCCGACAAATGCATGATTCCACACGCTTTCTCGCTACTGGAACCATGCACAAACAATGCAGCTGAATACCAAGCTCTGATCCTAGGATTGGAACTCGCCATCGAATCTGGTATCACCATGCTGGAAGTCTTTTGGAGACTCTCAACTGATCGTCAACCAGATGAATCAGAAATATGAAGTCAGGAAGCCCGATCTGCTGCCTTATTACAACAAGGCACAATCGCTTCTGCAAAAGTTTGACATCTGCAACATCACCCACATTCGTAGAGGTGAAAATATCCGTGCAGATGCCCTGGCCGGACTTGCCGCATCAATGGCGATCCAGGAAGGGGAAAACATGCAAATTACAGTGTGCGAGAGAAGGATCCTCCCTCCTCTTAACACACACCAAGCAGTTGCCGAATGCCACCGAGTGGTTGGAAGTCGGATCTCTATCCTTCAACCTTCAATCGTCGACTGGAGGGATCCGTTCATTGATTACACTATGTTCGGAATCCTACCTGAAGATCCAAAAGAACGGGTAAGCATACAAAGGCGAGCCCCAAACTTTCATTTGGATATTCCTTCAAAAATCCTCTACAGGAAATCCTTCAACGGAGTACTTCTACGCTGCTTGTCACAACAAGAGGCCGAAGAAACACTTAAAGAAGTTCATGCTGGTCTTTGTGGAGCCCATCAGGCAGGTCCTAAGCTCTATGATCAGATAAAAAGGTTAGGTTACTATTGGCCTACCATGGTTGCTGATGCAATGCAATTTGCCAAACGTTGCCAGCTATGCCAAGTTCACGGAGATTACATTCACATGCCTCCGGAATGGCTGCATCCTACAGCAATCTCATGGCCTTTTGAAGCATGGGGCATGGACATCATATGTCCTATCTCTCCCCCTTCAAGCAAAGGTCATCGCTTCATCTTCGCCGCAACGGATTATTTCTCCAAGTGGTCAGAAGCATTTGCGTTCAACGAAATGAAGACCTCATCAGTTCTTCAGTTCCTGCGCACCAACATCATTTGTCGTTTCGGCATACCCAAGAGATTCGTCCATGATAACGGACCACAATTCCGGGATCATCGATTCTACAGGTTTTGCGACAAATACAAAATCCAAAGCTGTCCTTCGACTCCATACAATCCGGCAGCAAACGGATTAGCAGAAGCCTTCAACAAGACACTCTGCAAAATCCTCAAGAAAATGGTCTCTAGTCACAAAAGAGACTGGAGCGATAAACTGTCTGAAGCTTTGTGGGCCTATCGAACCACCGTTCGAGGACCAACCCATAGCACACCATTCTCCTTGGTCTATGGATACGAAGCTGTCGTGCCCCTAGAGGTACAAATTCCTTCTCTGAGGGTATCTCTACAAAATGACATGACTCAAGAAAGCAATGTCAAATTGCGACTCCATGAGCTGGACAATCTCGACGAGAGACGGCTCGAAGCTCGACAAAGCATTGAACTTTACCAAGCACGCATGGCAGGATCTTTTGACAAAAGGGTCCGGCAACGCGCCTACAAAAAGGGTGACTTGGTTCTTGCGGTAAAAAGACCAATGGTCTTCGCACACAAATCCAAAGGCAAATTTGAACCAAAATGGGAGGGACCCTACGTCATCGACAAAGTCTTCTCCAACGGCGCATATGCCCTCCTAAACATGGAAGGCGACAGATGTATGCTGCCTATCAACGGCAAGTTCTTGAAGCGGTACTACCCTTGAAGACTTACCCAACTGGGTAAGAGCAATGCCTGTATGGCCAAAACCTATTCTCAGGTACTCGCTCGTCAAACCCACTCTCTTTAGAATTTTCATATCAAATGTCAAAATTTCTAGAGATTCAAAAACAATGCTTACTTTCATCGTTTCATTGTTCAAAAACAAAAAAAAAATCCAAGTTTAGGAGCCTCTCCCTGACTTGACCAAAGCTTTCGATCCTTGAACCAAAATTCATGGTTTGAAACAAAAATCCGGATTCAGGGATTTCCACCCTAGTCCACCTTACCTTTTACAGCCAAATGGTTCTAGGTCAAAATTTACGACCCTCGTGTCTTTAAACAAAAAAAAAATGGTTTTTCAAAAATCGTGGAGAAGCAACAAACCAGTTGATATCCACAACCCAAATTTCAAAGGTTCGAGAAAACCTAAAATCGTGGAGAAGCAACAAACCAGTTGATATCTACAACCCAATTTCAAAAATCGTGGAGATGCAACATGAAAGTGCAGCTAGAGCCAATGAAAGTGTCCTAGAGGGGGGGTGAATAGGACTAATGAAATTCTTTTCCCAATAAAAAATTATTTAGTCCAATTTTAATCTCAACTAGGACAAAGAACACAATGAACACAAATAAGAATACAACTTATACGGAATATGTGTTCAATGTGTGAGTGCTTAAGCAATCAAAGATATGACAATTAATTTCATATTAATAAGCACAAGTGTGTGTATAACACTCTTCACAAATTCACTTATGATTTATATCAATGTGCTCAATTGAATATGTGTTTAAAGAGTGTGTGCTAAACAAGACAAGATTTACCAATATGTTCAAGTGTTGTTCTCGCACAAGTGGATGTGTGTCAATTTAAACTCAAAGAAGAAATATCATTCATATCAATCTCCACAACATATAGATATGCAAATCAAGCATAAGAGATAGAGAAAGAGAAATTGACACACGGGATTTATAGTGGTTCAGTCACACAGACCTACATCCACTCTCAAGGGTCACACAGTCCCCTGGTTCTACTATGAAGAATCAAACTACACAAGTACTGATTCTACATCAATTTTGTTTACGAGGTTCGATCACAAAGATCTACTCCCCTCTATATTTTTTATAGTGGTTAAATCACAAAGACATAAGCCACTCTTACAATGCTCTGAATTTAATGAAGTGAGGGGGAAGAACACTTGCCTCTTTTGACAAAGTCTGGAGGTTGCCACTTGCCTCTTTGACGAAGTCCGGAGGATGCTCTTCCAAGCTTGTCACCGCAGCTCCAAGCTTTGATGCCTCTTGCAATGCTTCCTTGATGTTGATGATGATGCTCCAATGTTGTGCTCAATCAAGGGAAGAGGTCTTTGGTCTAGGGATTTGGATTTTAACCTATGATGGCTCAAGTTCTTCCCTAGGTAATATTGTTTCCACACATCACACTTTCCTTAATCTAATGAAGCTCTTAGATTTGCCAATACAAGCTCATAGTGTGTGTGGGCAATATTGTTTCCACACATCACACTTTCCTTAAGCTAATGAAGCTCTTAGATTTCCAATAGAAGCTCAAAGTGTGTGTGGAATGATCTATGAGAGGTCAAATATGATGGACCATGGTTAGGACATGAGCTCTCATGATCTTCAAGACGCTTTGGATGATTTGGGGCCTTTTCTATTTATAAAACACCCTCCAACGGCTCTCTAACGTCTTTTGGCGGCTAGCCCCCTTCAAATCCGCGGTTAGCCGCCACTCCAACGGTCATAAACGGCTAGTTTTTGTAAAGTTGTGCTGAGTAGGGGGCTAGCCGCGAGGTAACCGTAAGGTAACCGTGAGGTGACCGCGAGGTAACCGCGAGGTAACCCCAAGGTAATGAATTTTCACAGAAACTTGTACATTAAGCCTCTGGAAAAGTGACCGCAGGACTTCGGTTACCTGGCGGTTAGCCGTGAAGGGTCTCAGCGGTTAACCGCGAGCTGACCGCGGGGCTGACCGAAAACCATGGCGGTTAGCCGACCTCTGGGACCAGTTTTGAGTTTTGAAAAGGCTCAAAAACAATTTCTAAAACCCCATTAAATAAGCCATTAAACTAAGGGTTTTTAGGGTCCACTACTTGGTTGGTTTGGGTCCCATTTTACCTGAATAGGTTGGCACACACATGGAGTTCTTCCTCGATGAATCCAGGCTTTCCAAGACTTGATCTTCTGCCTCCAAACTTGATCTTCCTTGTGAAACTTTGAGAGGCAAGGTCTTGGACTCTTTGACACGGGATTGACAATACAAAACAAGTGCTCATTGGAATGTGGCACTAACAATCTCCCCCTTTGTCAATTTCGTGGCAAAACACCTATTCTAGATTGAATTTCAACAAATGGACTCAAATATAACCAAGATTATAGGAGTACATGATCTTTACACAAGATACAACAATTGCAACTCAAAGACTCATGACTCTAGAAGCTCCCCCAGAGAATGTGCTTTGTCTCTTAAAGATGCACCTGCATAGAACATTGAGAAATACATTCTTTGGTGGGATTGCTACTCCCCCTTAATTGTTAGTCACAAAATATCATAGATAGAGTGTTCACACCTTTTGTTCTACACTCTCCCCCTTAATTTAATCTCTCCATTTTTTCAGGATTCAATCCATTTATTCTCCCCCTTTTTGTCACAAGTTGACAAAGAGATGTTAGAGAGATATCAATATTCAGCACATTATAATACCAAGGACATAAAAATATTTACCTATATGCATGAAGGGAAGTTAGCAAGCATGATATCAAAGGATTTGACTATAAAGAGATGCAATCATGCTAAGTTGGAATTGAACTATATAAATCAACTAAGTAAGTCCATATCAGTTCCATGAATCCATTTAATTAGGATTCTCTAAGTCCTTCCAAAGATACAAACTGATTGAAGAGCAAGGACTCAATAAAGATCACATGAAATTTTATTTCATTGATCATTTTCACCACTTAAGCATAGTGATGAACCTGCATAATCATTAGTTTAACATACTGATATAACTATGAAGCACAGACAATGATTATGAGAAATGCATGAAGTTCCAAATGAAAAATCAATCCATTCAAAAGCATATGATAGGAACATGCATTAAGAACAAAATATTTTAGACTTTTAAAGCTCGGGTTTAAAACTCAAAATGATACCAATTGAAATAAAATCCAAAGCCATAACATTCAATCTTTAGAAAAAAAATTAACTTACAAAGGCATAATGAATGTTATGAGAATGAATGCAATCAACAAATGTATTCAATCATCAAACAAAGTGATTATAATCCAACATGATGAATTGAGTACATTGCATTCCAAACAAGTCATCAAGATAGGAATTTTACAAATAGAAAAAGCATATGACTTGTAAAATCATCACAAAGGAAAATCACATTACAAAGCATAGTGATGATCAAAAGTAAAGACATCCATATCTTAGAAAAAATACCAGAACTAAAAGCACATGGATGTGGCAATATGAGAAATACATAAAGATGCACCTATAAAAGTTAATGTATTCTCAAGTAAAAATTGTTTTGTTTTCAAAATACTTAAAAACAAATATTCATCCTATCCATATATGTATCTCCATGATCCTCAAATATAAACTCACATTTGATCATTTTAGAGATGTCTACACTCCCTCTCAACATCATTCTCTTCTTTTGTCAATATGATGATGACAATGAATATACCTATGTAATGCAAGAAGAAGATGTAAGACATGAAACTAGGGAGTTCTCAAATATAACTTATTAAAGTTCACATTGATCAAATTTCTCAAGATGTTGCTAATCATGGAAAGACATGATGATGAATAGATGAGTACCAATTGAGAATTTCATTTTTAAAAGCATTTAACTTAACAAAGCCCAAAATGAAAAACAATTGCATAATTTTCCAATGAAGTAAAAACTTAAAATCCATGGAAAATTTATTTTTCAAACCATATTTATTTTCAAAATGACAAAGCAATTAATTTGAAAAATATGAGATGGAACATTAATTGAAAAACCTTTTTAGCTCATCACATCTCATTCAATTTTGCATTTCAAAATATATACCTATCAAGAACATATGCAAAATGAATTTCCACACAACTTGACTATCATACTAATATACCAATAAAGAGAACAAGGATGGTCAATGTGGGTTTCTAGAAAAAAAATTTACAACAAATTCTTTTGAAATAAATGAATTGTTGATTCCAAAACATAGACAAGATCGAAAGAGATTTAAGTGTAATGGAGGACAACAACTTGTGATTCAACCAAGTATATGAATCATGCTTCATGTGGTGATGATAAAAGCATCAGAGTAGTGTTTTACGTGATCACACAGAATTACAGGTCTGTCCCAAAGCTACCCCCTAAGGATTTACACTTGGCGAACCCAACATGAGAGGGGTCTCCTCCCACTCTCCTAGCGATCCTACTTTAAACATTAATGTTTGAATGATTCAAATAGATATACCAATATGAGTGCAACTTGGAATGAATCAAGGTGGAGTATCCAAAGCATTAAATCAATTCCGGAAATATGAACATGTTAAGGATACAATCAATCATTTTAAAATCATGGATTGTAAAATATATATATATATATATTTTTTAAATACAAAAACTCTGAACTGGTTTTGAAATCATGTGACTAATAGATATGTTCCAAAACAGAGAAATCCATGAGAATAGTGATATTAATCATAGCATAAGCATGTTTAAAACTTGAAAATCTTATGCTATGTGAATTATCATCATTTCATAAAATATAACTATAAAGAACATGTATTATGAAATGAAGTTCAACTATCATGAAGCGAACCTCTTCAAGAAAACAACCATAATCATGTATTAGAGGAGGCAAACATGAAAATTATGATGCTAATTGAATGTGACATGGAATAAAAATATATTTACTATCAAGTTCAATCCAATGTACACAAGGTCTATCACATTCTCAAGATATGACATCAATTGAAAATGATACTAATTAAAACTAATTGAATTTGAAACATGATTTAAGAGCAAGGATGTGATAGACACAAAATTTCATTAAGCATCATAAATGAATATTCATCACTTTTAATGATATAACAATTGAGTATAGTGATGAACAATCTAAATTGCATGAAAGGATATAGCTTTGTAATGCATGCAATTTTTCAAAGTGTCAAAACCATATGAATTCAACGTCTAAGAAATTCATCAAACAATACATATAACTATGAAATACAAGAAATGAATTTCAAAGAGGTTCATATGATCAAGATCACTAATATGAAGTTGAAGCATGTAAGGAAGACATCATTTAAAGAATATACATGAATCAACATCATAACCATCCATTTAAAAAAAAAAAAACTAGCAAGCATAAAGGATGGATTTGTGAGTTCTAGTATGGTATCTTCAAATGTAACTAATAATGCAACCATACAAGGAACGATTTGACATTTGCATAGAGAGTATCAATTAAAATCAAGATCTAACTTATACCATATCATTAATGAAGAATACAACTATGTGTGCACATGTAGATATGAAGTTAGAAAGGAGCCATGAATTACATAGGAATGAAAATAACTCTCTTACATACATGTGAGTTTAACTATAAAGAGCTTGCAACATGCAAAAAGAGTTTAACATCAATTCTTCTAACATGGTCCATACAAAAATTCCACTCTAGCAAATGTACTAAGAGAATCATGGAACATTATCACTATGCATTGAAAAGATGCACAAGACTATGCGAAGAATGCAAATCTATTTCATGATCCACCAAACATACAATTCAATTTGTATATAAAAAGAATGTAACCAAATGAGTAAAGATGCAAATTGCTTGTAACAAATTCATTTCCATTTCTAAGATGATATAACATATGCACAAGGAAATGAGAACATGGAACATGCTTTGATGATTATAACTAATGATGTTTTAGAGCATTTTCCATTCATACAATCTTCAAATCATTTCAATACACAAAATCCAACAATGAGCATAAAGAGAACGATTTAGAAGATAACACAAAATCATTTTTCAATTTGTATTTTAAAGAAAACAACTACAAGGATTTATACAAATTGATTTAAACATGACTTGATATCAATTGGAAAATGCGTTTATTCAAAAACACATTTATTTTGACAAATATAACTATAGATAGATAACCAATTGAGTTTCAAGTATATTACAAGAATTGAATTTCTTATACAAGATTTGAAACATAAAGAGAGAAACAAATTCAATTCTCATAACTTTCAACTTGCCTTTTTTTTTTTTTTTTTTTAAACAAAATAATTATTTGAAAAAAAAATTTGAGAATAATTTCCCATTTGAAAACAAACACTATAAACAAAAAAAAAAAAAAAATCATTTTTCAAAAATATCTAATTTTTCTTTAAAAAGATATAACTTATGAAATTCATTAATTTTTGAAAAACAGTGGATGTAACATCAATTGATCATGGATAAAAGATCCTTTAAGTCCATAATTAATTGAAGCACATTAAAAGAGCATTGAAATGCATTTTCATAGAAATAACAATATGAGAACAAAATGCACATCAATATGATGCAATCAATTGATTTTGTGAACCAAAAGATATAACTATAAAAGTTTATGAAAACAAAATCAATTGACAACAAATACTTTTGCAAAAGTACAAGGGCCAACAATATGAAATTCCTGAAAATAAATAGGTTGGTCCAAAGGGGTTCAAGACCTAAGATCTCTCTAACGATCTTCCTTTGAAAATCATCCTAAGGTCTTGGTAGGTTTGTCCTTGAGGTCCCTCCAATACATGAGGTCACTCTAAGGAATTGGCACTAGCAAAGATAGAAGATCAACTCCGGGTTGTTAAGCCTTTATGGAGGAACCCGCTCTGATACCAAATGAAAGTGCAGCTAGAGCCAATGAAAGTGTCCTAGAGGGGGGGTGAATAGGACTAATGAAATTCTTTTCCCAATAAAAAATTATTTAGTCCAATTTTAATCTCAACTAGGACAAAGAACACAATGAACACAAATAAGAATACAACTTATACGGAATATGTGTTCAATGTGTGAGTGCTTAAGCAATCAAAGATATGAAAATTAATTTCATATTAATAAGCACAAGTGTGTGTATAACACTCTTCACAAATTCACTTATGATTTATATCAATGTGCTCAATTGAATATGTGTTTAAAGAGTGTGTGCTAAACAAGACAAGATTTACCAATATGTTCAAGTGTTGTTCTCGCACAAGTGGATGTGTGTCAATTTAAACTCAAAGAAGAAATATCATTCATATCAATCTCCACAACATATAGATATGCAAATCAAGCATAAGAGATAGAGAAAGAGAAATTGACACACGGGATTTATAGTGGTTCAGTCACACAGACCTACATCCACTCTCAAGGGTCACACAGTCCCCTGGTTCTACTATGAAGAATCAAACTACACAAGTACTGATTCTACATCAATTTTGTTTACGAGGTTCGATCACAAAGATCTACTCCCCTCTATATTTTTTATAGTGGTTAAATCACAAAGACATAAGCCACTCTTACAATGCTCTGAATTTAATGAAGTGAGGGGGAAGAACACTTGCCTCTTTTGACAAAGTCTGGAGGTTGCCACTTGCCTCTTTGACGAAGTCCGGAGGATGCTCTTCCAAGCTTGTCACCGCAGCTCCAAGCTTTGATGCCTCTTGCAATGCTTCCTTGATGTTGATGATGATGCTCCAATGTTGTGCTCAATCAAGGGAAGAGGTCTTTGGTCTAGGGATTTGGATTTTAACCTATGATGGCTCAAGTTCTTCCCTAGGTAATATTGTTTCCACACATCACACTTTCCTTAATCTAATGAAGCTCTTAGATTTGCCAATACAAGCTCATAGTGTGTGTGGGCAATATTGTTTCCACACATCACACTTTCCTTAAGCTAATGAAGCTCTTAGATTTCCAATAGAAGCTCAAAGTGTGTGTGGAATGATCTATGAGAGGTCAAATATGATGGACCATGGTTAGGACATGAGCTCTCATGATCTTCAAGACGCTTTGGATGATTTGGGGCCTTTTCTATTTATAAAACACCCTCCAACGGCTCTCTAACGTCTTTTGGCGGCTAGCCCCCTTCAAATCCGCGGTTAGCCGCCACTCCAACGGTCATAAACGGCTAGTTTTTGTAAAGTTGTGCTGAGTAGGGGGCTAGCCGCGAGGTAACCGTAAGGTAACCGTGAGGTGACCGCGAGGTAACCGCGAGGTAACCCCAAGGTAATGAATTTTCACAGAAACTTGTACATTAAGCCTCTGGAAAAGTGACCGCAGGACTTCGGTTACCTGGCGGTTAGCCGTGAAGGGTCTCAGCGGTTAACCGCGAGCTGACCGCGGGGCTGACCGAAAACCATGGCGGTTAGCCGACCTCTGGGACCAGTTTTGAGTCTTGAAAAGGCTCAAAAACAATTTCTAAAACCCCATTAAATAAGCCATTAAACTAAGGGGTTTTAGGGTCCACTACTTGGTTGGTTTGGGTTCCATTTTACCTGAATAGGTTGGCACACACATGGAGTTCTTCCTCGATGAATCCAGGCTTTCCAAGACTTGATCTTCTGCCTCCAAACTTGATCTTCCTTGTGAAACTCTGAGAGGCAAGGTCTTGGACTCTTTGACACGGGATTGACAATACAAAACAAGTGCTCATTGGAATGTGGCACTAACACAACATACCAGTTGCTATCCACAACCCAAAATTACAAATGGTTCGAGAAAACCTCAAATTTCAAAAATCGCGGAGAAACGACATCAAGTCAGTACCCGCAAAACCAAAAGTCTTGGGAAAAGCAGGGAAGCGATGCTTAGTCGATATTTGCACCCCAATTCGCGAGGAAGCGACATTCCATCGATACTTGCAAAACCTAACCCGCGAGGAAGTGACATTCCATCAATACTCGCAAAACCGAATGAGCAAGGAAGCGACATTCCATCGATACTTGCAAGACCATTCAGCGGGGAGGCGACATTTAGTCGATACCTGCATTTTGAAAACCAAAACTCGGCTATAAATGCCAAAATCCGGCTATGAATGCCAAAACAAAAATTTCCGGCTATAAACGCCAAAATCGGCTTTCATGCCAATAAAACAAAACTCGGTTTTCAAAAAAAAAATCGGCTATAAATGCCACACAAAAAAAAACCTGACTCTCATGTCAAACCGGCTATAAATGCCACAAACCGGCTATCAATGCCACAAAAAATTGGTTTTCACGCCAACAAACCAAAACTTGGCTTTAAAAAAAAAAAAACCCGGCTATCAATGCCACAAAACCGGCTATAAATGCCACAAATTGGCTATCAATGCCACCAAACTGGCTGTAAATGCCACAAAAACACCGGCTTCCATGCCAACCCAAATTTTGGCTTTTACGCCATAAAATTTCGGCTTCCATGCCATCTCAAAAGCGGCTTTCACGCCACAACCAAAATCAGGCTCCCATGCCAAAACAATTATTTGACAAAAGATTTTCACAAAATGACAAAGCTTTTGATCAAATCCCATTTAGCAATTGCTTTCATCACAAAAAGATTTGAGTGAGCGTAGGGAACAACAAAAAAAAAAGGGTACCAAAAAATACATGTGGTACCAAAGCAAAAAAAAAAAAAAGAAAGTGTTCACAAGCACTACAAAAAAAAAAAAGAAAAGTACCAAAAAAAAATACATGTGGTACCAAAAAAAAAAAGAAAGTGTCCACAAGCACTACAAAAAAAAGAGTACCAAAAAATACATGTGGTACCAAAAAAAAAGAAGAATGGTTTCTGCTATAAAAAATCAGGAGCTCAGCCAAAAATGGTCTCCAGCCAAAGCTTCAGCTCCTCAAGCAAACTTTTGGCCTCAGCCGTCAGAGTTTCCAAGGCACGCTTCTTCAGGAACTTGCCATGAGATGCTAGCGAATGCCGTAACCCTTCTTTTACACCGGGAAGCTCTTCCCCAGCAGTTTGCCATCGTTCGTTTTCTAGAGTCCTCCTCTCGAGAACTTGACCGGCATCTGCAACCCTGCGAATCAGAGTACTCTCCCTGTCACGAGCCTCTGTTATAGCAGCCCACTTCGCATCGACTTGTGCCTTCAAATGCTCAAGACGTTTCCTGGCCTCCTCAACTTCCCTATCAAGGACGTTAAGGTCATGCCTCAATCCGATGATGGCTAGCTCTTCCTTGTTCTTCTCCCGAACTAGCTGCTTCTTGCTTTGTGTAGCCTCATTCAGGTCAGACTTAGCCTTATCAGCAGGGTCCAAGAACATCTCCTTGAAGAATTGGTCGTCAAGGAAACCCATGGTCTCAAACCACTTGTCACCCAGTGCAATGATCCTATCAACGATCGCCCTGGCACCTGTGACATCCAGACCAACCTCTTCGGTGTCGATCAGAATCTCCTGTACATGTGGGATCATGCCAAATCCTGCCTCCAAGTGTCCAGAAAGGAGAGTCTTGACCCAAGAACTCAAAACCCGAGCCAGCACCTTCTTCACAAATTGAAGAGACGAACCGGATGAAGATTCACCCTTCTCCGTTGATCGGCTGCTCATGTCAGGTCCCATTGGAAGAGTAACAAAAGAACTCTTTCCACTTGGAGCCACTGGAGAAGGAACCTCAGCACAAGGTATCTCCTCTATCGCGTCAGGACTGGTTGTAGGAGTCTCTACCTCCGGATCGACCTCTGGCATCCCTTGCTCTGGTTCTGAAGAAAGCGATGGACTCTCTTCTGTCACTTCAAAACCTGCAAATGAAACACAAAAAGGTATGAATATGATCCTGTTAAAAAAAAATCATCAGGGTCATCACTACAAAGTACCTTCTTTGACGACTGGCGGAACACTCTCTTCCTCCATGAACTCATCAGAAGCATCATCAACGTTTGCGTCCATTGATGGTTCAAAGTCATCGGAATCTTGTGGCGAGTCAGCTGACAAGAAAAATGTTAGCAAATCAAGTCGCAGGCAAAAAAAAAAAAGAGAAACTTTCTCAAAAAAAAAGAGGGAGAAAGAAAAGAAAAAAAAAGAAACTTTCTCAAAAAAAAAAGAGGAAAAAAAAAAAAGAGAAAAGAGACACACGTGAAAAAAAAAACAGAAATCACATGGAAAAAAAAAAGAAAAGAAAAAAAAAGAGAAGAAGAATAGAAAGAAAGAAAAAAAAGAAAAGAAAGAAAAAAAAAAGAAGAGAAACTTTTTTTACCATCCTATTCTCTACATAAAGTTTTCTTGAAAGAAAAAGAGAGAAAACTTACTTGAAGCCATTGATGGAGAAGAAGAAGAAAAAAGCTTGAAGATCCTTGAAGAAGAAAAACTCTTGGCCTTGGAGCTCTCTTGAGATTGTTGCAAAAGAAAGCAATAAGGGCAAGAGATCCTACCTTCCTTTGCTTTTATAGGAGAGAGCAAATCAAAGAAGGAAACAAAGAAGAAAGGTAAGTGTTACTAATTAGTAACCTTACCAAAAGAGAAGGAATTAGAAAGATTCTTTCCCAAAAAGAAAGATGTCTTTGAGAGATTTCCTCCCAAAATCAATCAAATGAGAGATTCTCTCCAACAAAAAAGGATATTGGAGATTTCTTCCCAAAAAGAAAGATACCTTGAGATATTCTCTCCCAAATTAAGGGAATATGAGAGATTCTCTCCCATAAAGATATTTTTAGATATTCTCTATCCAAATGAGATATCTTTAGATATTCTTTACAAAAATGGCCCCACATGAGATCTAAGCCATCCTAAAAAGCTTAAGGTCCCATGGGCTAGCCCATATGAGCCAGGTTTGACCACCTAGGCACTATAAAAAAAAAAAAAAAAAAAAAAAATTTGGGCTTTTAGTCAGGAAAAAAATCCCTCTTACCAAGAGCATACAAAAATGGTTCTATGCCTCTTTTGAGTTGATTGAACCATACAAAAATTCCAAGCCCCATGAGCTTCCAAAAATCAAACCATCCAGCCTCATATACCAAATTGAGCCAAAATCTTGAAATTGACATTCCACAAAAATCCAAACCACTCCAATGGACCCACACAGTCCCAAAGAGTGACCAAAAACCAAATCCTGGTCCCCTAACTTGCCACATACAGCTTGTTAGGTCACAAGACCAAAACCAAAAACCAAATCATGATCCCCCAACTTGCCACATACAGCTTGTTGGGTCACAAGGTCAAAACCAAAACCCGACCCCCTAACCTGCCACATACAGCTTGTTAGGTCACAAGGTCAAAAACAAAAGCCCAAATCCACATCCCTGATGTCATCTTCAAAACTTTGCCTCGAGATGGTGTGTGATTCCTTTCACTACCATAAAATTCCCCTGGAAGCTCAAAGGCTACTCTACCAAAGGAAGGATTGCTCAAAGACTCTTGGTCAAGACACAAGCTCTCCTTCAAAAATATCTTCGAGGCACATCGACTACAAAAGTCAAGCAACTCGTCGCTGTACCTCGAGGGGGCATTTGTTGACACCGAAAATGTCACTTTGCCTCTTCAAATCAAGAAAGCTGCATGAAGTCGCAACCTGCCATAAATAGGCAATGCAATTTCTCCAAAAATTCAAATCTTGTCAGAATCAAACAAAAACTGCAAGATCCTTCAAGATAGCCAAGAGAAGAGTACACATGAAGTTTCGGGCCATTTCGACAACATTTGGCCTAACTTCACTTCTCCGACAGCTAAACGGGAGCTCCCGGCGGCGACATCATCGGAGACGTCAAAACTTCGATCAAAGCCTACAGATGACTCCAGCATGTCCCAAAAGGGCTCTATGCCAAATTTCAAGTCAAACCGACAACGTTTGACCCTCCATCAATGCTCGAGCAGCAAAATCAAGCCTCCCGGCGGCGGGAACCACCGAAGCCTTCGCTCATCAAACCAAGTGCATGAGTGGCTTCATCATGCTTCCAAAAGGCTGCACGTCGAATTTCAGGTCATTCCGACAACGTTTGACCAGGTTTCGATGCTCCGAGAGAAAATCAAGCCTACCGGCGGCGGAGCAACCCGGGACCATGACATCCAAAACGGAGCCCATGGAACGTCTCAAAATGACTCCAATAGGCTCCCCGTCAAATTTCAGGTCAATCGGACATCGTTTGGCCACATATCAAAGCTCGGCATTTTCCCCGTAGCAAAATCAAGTGAAGCATCGACGGGACCCCAAACGGCTTCAAAACTCAAACAAAAGCCTATGGTTGGTCTTATTTATTGCTCAGGAGGCTTCACCTCAAATTTCAGGTCATTCCGACATCGTTTGACCAAGTTTCAGCTTCTGGCGGAAAATCAGCAGCTCTACGCGACAAAGTCTTCGGCTTTCCCGGAAAATTGGAAACTTTGCACTCTAAAAATGCAAGGATTCTCATCAAGTTTTCTACAGGGAAATCAAGCCAATAAATGAGAAGAAATGTCAAGAAAAATACAGAAGAAAACGGCGACGAAAAAGACCTCAAAACGACCGCAAAACGGGCTGCGAAGGGGAAAAATCCCCCAGGGTCGCAGACCCCTGCGACCATGGCCCATGGTCGCAGGCCCCTGTGACCATGGCCCATGGTCGCCGGCGACCATGGCCCATGGTCGCCGGCGACCATGGAGGTCCGGGTCACCGGATTTTCCGCCGGTGACCCGTTTTTCCGTCTTTTTTTGCGTATCGCGCACTTTGGCCCCTGTGGTTTCCTGAAAATGTGATTTTTAGTGCTTTAAATTGACTCATATCCGACGACATCTCGGATCCGCCGTCAAAAGCATAAAATCATCATTGATCGCTCCAAGATCGCCAACCGGTCGACCAAGAAAGTGCACTTTCTGTCCGACCGATCGTGAAATCGACAAGACAGATGTCACCGGCCCGCTCTTAGCTATCAATGTCTGAAGTTACATGTTCATCCGATGTCGATCAGCATGTAGATCCATCGATGATCATCGCCAGAAGAATTCCAGAAGACACGGCATGGCCCGCGACTCTTCGACTGCTCGGCGACCAATTAATGTGGTTAATTGACTAGCTTTATTGCAGTCATTAATTCATTTCTTTGGACGGCCCAATCAGAAGCAAGCATTTGGGAGTTACAAGTCAATTGATTCATGGCATTTAAACCATGAAACTCCTCCCATTATGGTAATTAAGGTGATTAAAAGCCCTTAATCTCCATCGGCCAATCAGATTCAAGGAAAAAGGAGTTACAAAATCAAGAAATAAATCTTGTAACTCCTCCCATTAAAGCCATTAAGGCTCATAAACCCTCCTAAATGGCTACCAAAGGCCTATAAATAGGAGAGCATTCCATTGAAATTCAGATCGAAAAAAGATCAGAAAAAAAGGGAGAAAATCAGAGAAAATCAGAAAAAAGATCAGAAAGAGATCTGAGAGAAAGAAAAAAGAGAGAAAAACTCTGCTGAAGTTCTGCACCGGCCACCACTACAAGGTGACAAAAGTCCCTTGGGGGGCACCCCCCCCCCCCCCAAGGTCCTTGCCTTCTCCTGCTGCCTCCAATGGCTTAGACGTGGCTTTTCAGCCCGTCTACTTAGCTTTTTATTGGACATAGGACCTTCTCTTGGTCTTTGTCCTCTAAAAACCTGAGGTTATAGCCAAGCCAAGCGAATCAAGAGCATCTTCTGTTCTCATCTGCATGGATGATGGCGAAGCCCATACATGGCTTGCGACCGTCAATCTGAACGAGTCCCCCACAATCTCCTGAAAAGTTAGATCTTCCTTTTCTTGCTTTTCATTGTAGTTTGTATTTTTCTAAAGAGACAAAAATCACAACTCTTGTCTTTCATTATTGATAAGAATTGTAAATCGGCTATAAACGCCAAAATCGGCTATAAATGCCAAACAAATCGCCTTTCACGGCAAATTAAGAAAATGTCTCTTTTCTTAAATATTTGTGCAATGGAAAACTTGAAAGAAGTTGATTTCCTTTTTACTTGCGAAGGTTGATCTCCGGATTACCACTTGCAATTCCAAGTAAAATAGAAAATCTGGCACACCCACACAAAGAAATGTTGATGCACGCTTCAGGGCCCGCCAGGGCGCGAAAGGGCCGGACCCGACGGACTCCCACGTTCCGCCGACCCCGGTAGCCGCCCCCACGGCGCTTCGGAGCGCGTTCCATCACTCTTCCTCATCAAGCTTCACCAAATCATTGCTAAACCAAGATTGGACTCTACCATCTTTATCCTCATCTTAAAAGCTACCCTTGGACACCATTTTTGAAGAAAACCAAGCTTTTCAAGATTTCCTTTGAGCAATCTCTTGCTTTTTGAAGAACTTCCAAGTAAGGGATCCTTATAATCTTTTGGATTTGTGTTCTCCTAGCCTTTGAGAAGCTTTGTTTTGATTATTGGAGGTTTTCCTCTTGTTTTGATTTGGTTTTGATTTTTGGGCTTGTATATGGGGGTTTGTAATGACCAAAAATGTGATTTTTATGTGTTCTATTTTGGGGCTTTTGTGTAGATTTCGTGGATCTTCCCTTTGGTTGAGCTTTGTGAAGATTTTCCTTGGCATTGGATGGAGGCAAGTGATCTTTATAGGATCTCTCATGTATATTGCTTTATGGTTTGATTATGGTTTCAACATTTTCATTAAGACATGTGTTCTATGTTTAATTTCATAATGCAAGTCATGTTTATGCTCTTTCAATTCATGGGTTTTAGCTTCTTCACTTGTCTTGTTATCAATGATTTTTCAAGCTCTTAGAATCATGTTTAGTCTTGTAAGTTTTTATGATTTTGCACATGGAATGTCTTGATGTTTCTCAATGGAGTGAATGCTTTATTTATGTATTGAATGATGTTAAATGTTGTAAATCATCCCTTGGAAAGCATGTAGGCTTGGGGAGTTCAAGTGGTTCAAGTGTGGAAGTGAAGAAGGGATAGAAGTTGTGAAAAATCTGAACTGAAACACACTGCCCGTGTTATGTCGGTCAGGTGTCGGTCAACTATCGGCTAACCAAACTCCCAAGGTCGGTCGACCGATAGCCAACCGAGACCTGTCGGTTCAAATTCCAGAGAGCAACATCACGTCAGAAAATTGGTCGGTCAGCTGTCGGCTGACCGAACTCCCAGGTTCGGTCGACCGACAACCAACAGAGGACCTGTCGGTCCCTTTTCCCGAGAGCTACATTTTCTGGACTGAGACTTGTATGTCAGCCGTCGGTCGGCTGTTGGTTAACCGACATATCAACCTCGGTTAACCGACAGGTAACCGAGGACTGACCGAAATTTACCAAAAGTACTGTTTTTGAAGGCTTTTTGTGAGAATGAAAACTAGACTAGGATTTAGACCTTTATTTGAGATTGTGCACTTGGAATTCCAAAATGTACTATAACTTCTGGGGCACCAAATCTTGTCAAAACTCCGACATTTGGGTTTCAATTCCACAAAGGTCAATGATTGGTCTTAGCCTAAACTTGATAGATTTCGTGTTTGAACACTTGTTCTGATGCTTCATGCATCATCGTGTCCTTGTTTGATTTTCATATTCTTGCTCAAGGCTTGGTTTAACTGTTGGAGAAGTGAAGTTAGGCCAATCGATGTCGGAATGGCCCAAAACTTCAGGTGTACCCCTCTTTTGGCTGTCTTGAAGGATCTTTCAGTTTTTGTCTGATTCTAACAAGATCTGATGCTTGAAGTAGCTTTGCCTGTTTTGTGTAACAAGATGCAGCTTCACGAGGCTTCTTGATGTGGAGGAGACATAGTGACTTTTTTTTGTGTCAACAAATGCCCCCTCGAGGTATAGCGACGAGTAGCTTTTTAGAGTCGATGTGCCTCGAAGAGAAACTTGAAGGAGAGCTTCTGACTTGACCAAGAGTCTTGAGCTTTTTTTTTTTTTTTTTTTTGAATAGTCTTCTGAGTTTCCGGGGGAACTTTATGGTAGTGAGAGGGATCACGTACCATCTCAAGGCAAAGTTTTGAAAATGACATGGAGTATTTGGATTTTGGGCTTTGGTTTTTGGTTTTTGAGCTTGTGACCTAACAAGCTGTATGTGGCAGGTTAGGGGGTCGGGGTTTGATTTTTTGATTTTGACCTTGTGACCCAACAAGCTGTATGTGGCAGGTTGGGGGGTCAGATTTGGTTTTTTTTTTTTTTTTTTGATTTTGGTTTGGTTTGGTTTGTATTTTGAATTTGGTTTTGGTCTTGTGACCTAACAAGCTGTATGTGGCGAGCTAGGGGACCAAGGTTTGGTTTGTTGTGGATTGTCAATTTCAAGATTTTGGCTCAATTTGGTTCATGAGGTTGGATAGTTTGGTTTTTTGGAAACTCATGAGGCTTTCTTTCCTTTTTCTTCTTTTTTATTTTTTTGAATGGTCCAATCAACTCAAACGAGGCATGGGACATTTTGTTTTTTTTTTTTTTTTTTTTGCTCTTGGTAAGAGAGATATTTTGACTAAAAGCCACTTTTAGTGCCTAGGTGGTCAAACCTGGCTCATATGGGCTAACCCATGGGACCTTAGGCTTTGGAGATGGCCTAGATCTCATATGGTGTCATTTTTGTAGAGAATATCTAAAAATATCTCTTTTGTGTAGAGAATATCTAAAAATATCCTTACTTGGAGAGAATCTTTCAAGTTTCCTTCTTTTTTGGAAAGAGTTTCTCAAAATATCTTTCTTTTTGGGAAAGTAGCTAAATTTTAGCACTTACCTCCTTTCTTTTCTCCTTGTTTCCTCTTTTGGTTTGCTCTCTTCTATAAAAGCAAGAGGGTTGGGTTGCTCCATTGCTTTCTTTGTTTACAAGAGTCTCCAAGGGTGCTCCAAGATGAAGAAGTGTTTTTCCTTCTCCAAGGGTGCTCCAAGATGAAGAAGTGCTTTTCCTTCTCCAAGGATCTCCAAGCTTTTTCTTTTTTTTCTCCATCAAGGGCTTCAAGTAAGTTTTCTTCCTCCACAAGAAACTCCATTGTAGAAGTAGCTTCTTTCTTTCTTTGCTCTCTTTTTCTTCTTCTCTTCTCTCTTTTTTTTTTTCTTTTTCTTTTTCCAAGCACGTTTTTTCCTTTCTTTGTTTTTTTTTCTTACTTCCCTTTTTTTTCTTTCTTTCTTTTTTTTTTCCACGGTTTTCATCCCTTTTTTTTTTGTGTTGTTTTTTTTTTCTTTCACCGTGTTTCTCTTTTTTTTTTTATTTCCACGGTTTTTCTTTTCTTTTCTTTTTTTTTCACGGTTTTTGTTCTCTTTTTTTTTTTTGTTTTTTTTTCCACACGGTGATTTTCCCCCTTTTTTCTCACCGCTTTTTTTTTAGCGTTTTTTTTTTCTTTTTGTTTTTTTTTCCTTGGCTGTACGGACAGGTCCTTACGGACCTAGTTGTACTGCCACGTGGCAGTGGGCCACGGCCTGTGGGCCAATTTTTTTTTTTTTTTTTTTTGTGCTGAGATTTCTTTTTCTCTCTCTTTCTTTTTCTTTCCTTCTTTGTTTGCTCACCATGATAATGAGGTTATGCGATTTCAATATGTTCATGCATTTTTTTTTGTTTGATGCATCAAGATAGAAGGCTAGAGTCTCTAGGTCGAGTCAACATGATTTTTGACTTGGACAAGGTTTGATTGGTTTTGACCAAGTTGGGTTGGAATTGGTTAAACTTTGGTCAAGGTTTTCCTAGCATATAATGCATGATGATATTCTTTGATGCATGATTTTTGGTAAATGGACTTGGAAGCATGATGATGCATACTTGAAAATCTTTTGCAAGTATTGGGATTTTGAGCTCGCAGCGATGTTGAGCTCTTTCTCGGCCTTGCTGGATTTTGAGGAACTTTGCAATTTTTTTGGATTTTGAAGCTCACAGCAATGTTGAACTCTTTTCCAAATTTTGCGGAAATTTGATGAGATTGGCTCGTCCTCGCAACGATGTTGAGTTCGAACCTTCTTTGAGAATTCTCCATTGACTATGAGCTCACAGCGATGTTGAGCTCATCTTTAGGCTTCCTGTCTTTTTCGGGGTGTTTCCCTTTTCTTTGAAATTGCCCCGGAGCCATGTCAAAATTTCGCTAGAATTTTTTTTTTTAGCAAAACTTTGTCATTTAGATGATGATTGATCTTTTGTTTTTCCTTTCTTTGCAGGTAGATCTTCCAGAACGAACAAAGGTAAAGGTCCTGTTACTAACGCACCTCGTCGGTCTGCCAAATCTTCCAATGCGGCCGCTCAGCAGGCTTGGGAGAAGGTCCAGTTTGTCGAGAAGAACTTGGAAGAGTGCGATTCCCTCAATCGTGTTGAGATGAGATAGCGATTGACCGCTCTCAAAGATGAGGAATTTTACAAGATCATGGTAAGCAGCCGTCCTTGGGTTACGGACGATCAGAGCGTTGTGCCCAAGCCTACCTTCTTCTTTGGTTTTGCAGTCCCCGACGACTTGACATACCAAAGGAGATGGTTTCAGTTCTCTTAAACAATAGATGGTGAGGAGAGAACTATTTCTACCCGGTCGACTTTTGATCGGACCATCTCGATCATGAGCCTTTCTCCCACGTGCCCTAAGAGGGAAGATCCTCCAAGCTGGGTGAAGAGGACCAGTGTGATCAAGACCGGGGTTTTTGTTGGCGGCCATTCCGGTTTTGCAGAGAAGTCGCCTGTCCGTATGGACATGTTGATGCCAGCCGTGGCTACCAAGGTTCTGATCATCCGTCGGTCGATTTGAAACCGGTGGGCCTTGGCATTTTTCGGGGTGACGACAGCAATTGGGTGAAGCCTTTTCGACTTCGTGGCCATTTCAGTGCTGACTCAAGCTGGGAATCATGAACTGATCACACCCTGAAGATTGGCAAGGCCGTTCTGTGGGAGGCCGAGATTTTTGATGCGGTTCGCACTTTTCAGCAAACCGTTGTTTTCTCCGATGAGGCTTTCATTGCCATGTTGGAGTCATTCCTTCCACAAACCAACACCTTCATTGTGACGAATGGTGAGATTGGTTTTTCTTTGAAGGAACTGAGCGCCATCACTGGGTTGCCTATCCTCGGCAAACTCTATGGGGAGTTTATGCCTATTGACAGCGTCCTTGAGGAGCAGTCTGAGGAGTTCAGGCTTGTATACTTTCCGTTCGTCGCCTTCTATGATTTTTTGAAGGAGAAGGAGGGCTCGAAAGTCAGGTGCAGTAGTTGGAGGAGTTACAGCTCCAACTTTTTTGACAGCATGGATTCTTCTGATGGCCTGGCCCAAGATGCTAGGGCTAAAGCATCAAGTTTGAAGAAGATCGCTGCTATGCGAGAAGAGTTGATGAAGTTCTTCGCAAGCACAGATGCCATTTGCCCTGACATTGCGTTGTGGAGAGATCTCGCTATTTACCTCACTTATTGGCTGGGTGAGGCTATTTTTGCTGGAGGAGATGGAACGCACATCAGGCCGCATTGTATTTTTCCGGCTTGTCAAATGGCATTTGGGAAGCGGCTGGCTTTGGTACATGCTCTTTACTCCTACTTGTGTACCGAGTTGCAGGCTGCTGCTTTCCTAGTTCGGTTTGGGCTTCCCATGAACAGGGTATTTTCAGCCCATATCTTCTATTCGTGGTATGTATACCACTGTCCTAGCTTCCATCGGTTGGGAGTTGCACATGACGAAGATCCCTTTATGATTCGTTTGGCTAGAGGGACAGCCGTTTCCGAATCACTTTTGTCTGCCCGTTTAAGGATCCGACGGTTTAGGGACGTCGAGATTGGGCAGTCTTCAGTGAAGTTTTCTCCGGGTTTTTGGAAGAAGGCTTTTGACTTTGGTGTCTCCCGTGATTCGACCAGGGCAGGGTCGAGCAGACACTATGCTTTGACAAGCGCGGAGAAGAGATGGCTCTTCTATATACGAGTTGGTACGATGGTGTACCGCATACATCTTTTTGTGGATATCCAGCCGTATATCCCTTTGCATTTTGCATTATAGCTTGGCTTCTCTCAAGGCGTTGTTGGAGCGCCTTCGAGCATGGTGAAGCGTTTTGGAGGTTTACAGGATGGGAGGAATGCATGGGTTTTTTATAGCGCTGAGGACACTACTGCCAAGATTTCCTGTCCTGAGCTGCCCACCTTCCGGACTGCTGGCTTCACGAAGTGGTTCGTGGAGAGCTTCTCAGTGTACCGGGGGCTTTCCAAGAAGGAACTCGATGTCAAGCAATCTCCTGGGAAGGGTCTTGGCAAATCGGATGGTATCCGTTGAGAGGAAGTTTTGGCTTTCCTTTCTGGAGAGAAGCACAAGATAGGCTTTCTCAATGACCAGGACGTCATCAGATCAGGAGCTGCACAAGGGATTCCTAGTGAGGTCTTGAGACAGCTGGAAGAGGAGGAGGCCGAGATCGATGCTTGGATGCAAGCAGAGAGCACGAAGGCTTCCATGGAGTCTACCGAGAAAAGCAGGCCATCCAGTGAGGACTCTAGTGAGAGGCCTGATGTTGATAGTGGGGCAGGATCGTCGAACAGATTGACCCGCCGAAGCAAGAGGAAAAGAGGACAGAGCCGTAATATGAGACGGCATGATAGTCCTTCTGATCTTGAAGTTCCTCTCACCATTGCTGAGGAGGTGTCTGAGGATGTTGACGAGCCTCCAGAGAAGAGGAGCCGAGAAGAGAAGACAGCTGGTATGATTCTCATTCTTTCTTTTGCTACTTCTTTTCTTTTATGAGAGATTTTTGTTTTGATCCTCTGCTTTCTTTCTTTTGGCAGAGGACGATGACCTGGTGATGCCCGAGGTTCCTGCCGATGTGGCGATGACGGATCCAGTCGTGGCATCTGAGGAAGAGCCCAGGGACTCTGGAGTGGTTCCAGAACCTTCACTTGGTATGATTGCTTTGGCTTCTTTTTTTTTTTTTTTGTGCTGTCATTTGCCAACATGTAGCTTTTGTTTTCTTGTTAGCTGACTTGCCAGAGGGTTCTGAACATTTCGAGCCATCCATGGACGCACCTTTTGACGATGCTTCGGATGAGCTAAGAGAGGCAGAGAGTATTCCGCCGGTCGTCGAAGAAGGTATTTTGCAATACTAATCTTGATATTGATTTTTTTTACAAGATTATATTCATACCTTTTTGTCTTTTCCTTGGCAGATTGTGGAGCAGCAGGAGAAGTTCCTCCGTCTTCCTTAGAGCCAGAACAGGGGATACCTACGGCTGATCCAGGAGTAGGGGCTTCTTCCTCCTTCAACGAGTCAGATTCTTCGGTTGGAAAGAGTTTATTGATTACTCCTCCAATGGAGCATGACATGGGCAGTCGGGTGCTAGAGCATGACAAATCCTCATCTGCGCCGCACCTTCAGTATGCAAGGAAGGTGTTGAAGATTGTTTTGAGCTCATGGGTTGAGATTCTTTCTTCGGGTCACTTGGAAGCTAGCTTTAGCATGATCAAACATGTACACGACATTCTTGTTGATAGCGAAGAAGTCGGTCTGGACATCGCAAGCGCCAAAGATTTTGTTGACGAAGTCATTGCTTTGGGGACACAAGTGGACTAAGACCAAGAGTTTCCCAAATGGTGACTTCTTTGACGAAATGTTTATGAAGCCTTCCAGCAAAGTCAAAGCTGAGCTGACTGGGATCACGAAGACTCGGAAGCAGTTCGTTCGGGAGAGGAACGTTACCGAGTTGGCCATCATGGGGCTGAAGCAAGACTTGGATTGCCTTGATAAGGAGGTTGTCGAGGCTAGGCAGCGTCTGGAGCTTTTGGAGGAAGAAGTTGCTGCCAAATGGGCCGCCATTGTGGAGGCTCGTGACAAGGAGAGGACTCTCATTCGTCAAGTTGAGGAAGCTGAAGGTAATTTCCGGAGGAAGACTCAGGAGTATGAGAAGTGGCAGGTTCTCTGGAAAGAACTTCCTCGTGCTGCAGATGGGTCGCGGTGTTCGGCCGCATTTTATGGGAATATTTTGAAGAAGCGTGGCCTAAAAACTTTGGAAGCTAAGGCCAAGGGTCTGCTTGAGGAGTTAAACCTTTGGTTGAAGTCCATCTAGATTAAGCTCCTGAGTTGTAACAAACTCTTTTTCTTCTTTCTCTTTTTTTTGGTACCTCCATATATAAACAATTTTAGTACTATATTTTTGTATTCCCTTCTTTCCACTTAAATCATTTTTTGATGAAAACAAATTTGAGTAAAAGCTGATGGGAATTTTTGTTCAAGAATTTGATCAAAAGGTTGTCATTTTGTGAAAATCTTTTGTCAAAGGGTTGTTTTGGGCATGAAAGCCAATTTTTGTGGCGAAAGCCTAGTTTTTGATGGCTTCAAAACCGAATTTTAGATGGCATGGAAGTCTAATTTTGTGGCGTAAGAGTAAAAATTTATTTTGCGGCATGGGAGCCAAAAATTTTGAGATGGCATTAGAGCCAAAATTTTTGAGATGGCATGAAAGCCGAATTTTAGAATGGCATAGAAGCCGAATTTTATTTTGTGGCATGGAAGCCAAATTTGTTTGTGGCATGAAAGCCAAAATTTTTTTTTTTGTGGCATGAGAGCCAAAGTTTTTTTTTTTTTCTTTTTGTAGCATGAGAGCCAAAGTTTTTTTGTTTGTGGTATGAGAGCCAAAGTTTTTGGTTTGTGGCATGAGAGCCAAAGTTTTTGGATGGCGTGAAAGCCTAAAATTTTGAATTGGCATAAGAGCCGGAATTTTAAGATGGCATGAAAGCCGATTTTTGGAATGGCATAGGAGCCGAGTTTTGAGATGGCATGAAAGCTGATTTTTGGAATGGCATAGAAGCCAAGTTTTGTTTTGTTGTTGTTTGTTTTGTTTTGGCAAGGGAGCCAGATTTTTTTGAAAACCAAGTTTTGTTTTGTTGGAATGAAAGCCGATTTTGGCGTTTATAGCCGATTTTGGCGTTTATAGCCGATTTTTTGTTTTAGCATTTGTAGCCGATTTTGGCATTTATAGCTGGACTTCTGGCTTTTTATAGCCAAATTTCGGTTTTCAAAATGCAGGTATTGATTAAATGTCGCCTCCCCGCTGAATGGTCTTGCAAGTATAGATGGAATGTCACTTCCTTGCTCATTCGATTTGCGAGTATCGATGGAATGTCGCTTCCTCGCCGGCTGGATTTGCGAGTATCGATGGAATGTCTCTTCCTCGTGGATTGGGGTGCAAGTATCGACCAAGCGTCGCTTCCCTGCTTTTCCCAAAACTTTTTGGTTTTACGGGTACTGACTTGGTGTCGTTTCCCCACGATTTTTGAAATTTGAGGTTTTTTTAACCATTTGAAATTTGGGTTGTGGATATCAATTAGAATATTGCGTCTCCACGATTTTGAAATTCGAGGTTTTGCAAGTATCGAATGGGGTTCGCTTCCTTGCGAGTCCAGCCAGGGCATCTGCACGAACGTTTTCACCTCTGAGGATGTGGGTGATGTGACAGATGTTGAATTTTTGTCGAAGCGACTACGCCTTGTTGTAGTAAGGTAGCAGATCAGGCTTCCTGACTTCAAATGTCTGATTCATCTGGTTGACGATTAGTTAAGAGTCTCCAAAAGCTTCCAGCATGGTGATACCGGATTCGAGGGCGAGTTCCAATCCTACAATCAGGGCTTGGTACTCAGCTGCATTGTTTGAACATGGTTCCAGTAGCGAGAAGGCGTGTGGAATCATGTATTTGTCGAGGCTGACAAAGAGGATGCCAATTCCTGATATTTGCTTTCCTTTTTCATTTGTCCTGGTTGCACCGTCAAAGTACATGTCCCAGGAAGCATTTGATAAGGAAGTTTCCACATTGTAGACAAATTCGTCTGGGAGATCATCCCTGAGTGGAGAATCTTTAGGCAATGGATGCTTTGCGAGGAAATCTGCTAGAGCTTGGCCTTTGATTGCCTTTTGTGGTACATACCTAATATCAAATTGTGATAGAAGGATGGACCATTTTTCCAGTCGGGCATTGAGAGAACCTGCTTTTGTGACAAGGACCTTTAAGAGGTTGATCCTCGAAATCAGGTAGGCTACATTGGACAGCAGGTAGTGACATAGCTTTTGTACGGCAAACATCACTGCAAAGCATTCTTTTTCGATTGGGGAGTAGCGATGCTCTGCACCTACCAACATGCGGCTAAGGTAATATAGAACAACTTCTTTTCCGTCGTCGTTTTCTTGTGCGAGCAGAGCACCCAAAGAGTGGTCGAGAGCTCTTGTGTACAAGATAAATGGTTTTCCAGTTGTGGTGCAGCCAGCACTGGGGGTTTGGTGAGGTATGCTTTGATGTCTTGAAATGCATTTTCACATTCAGCATCCCAGACAAAGTCCACACCTTTCTTCATCAAGCGAGAGAATGGACGGCACTTCCCTGATAAATTAGAGATGAACCGTCGAATGTATGCTAATCTTCGTTGAAGCCCTTTTAATTCTCTTTGGGTCTTTGCAGATGGCATTTCCAGGATAGCCTTGACTTTGGTGGGGTCAAGTTCTATTCCAGCTTTCCGTACTATGAATCCGAGGAACTTACCCAATGAGACACCGAAGAAGCATTTTAGTGGATTCATCCGCAATTTGTGTTTACGAAGTCGGAGGAAGACTTTTCGAAGATCATTGAGATGGTCTTCTTTTCTTCTGCTTTTGATGGCGAGGTCGTCAACATAGCATTCGACCGTCTTGTGCTGCATATCTTGGAATATTTTCATCATAGGCCTCTGATATGCTGCACCTGCATTTTTCAGACCAAATGGCATGACAGTGTAGCAATACACGCCAAATGGAGTTCGAAATGACGTATGCCTTTCATATTCAGGATGCATCTTTATCTGATTGTAGCCAGAGAATCCATCCATGAATGTCATTCGCTCGAACCCACAGGTGTTGTCAATCATCACCTCTAGTATGGGGAGCGGGAATTCATCTTTAGGACATGCATTATTCAGGTCTCTATAGTCAATACAGACCCTTATCTGCCCATTTTTCTTTGTCACAGGGACGATATTGGCCAACCATTCAGGATGCTGCGGATGAAGCCAAAGTTTTTGAGTTTTTGAACTTCCTGTTCAATTTTGTCCATCACGTCGGGACGGAATCTTCTTTGGCCTTGTTTGACAGGCTTGATTTCTTTTTGCAAGTTGAGCTTATGGACTGCTACTTTGGAATCCAAGCCAGGCATTTCAGCATAAGACCATGCAAAACAATCAACGAACTCACGAAGAAAAGAGATATACTCGGGTAACTCATCATCCTTTATATTCTTGCTTATGAATACAGGACGTGGGTTATCAGGTGTTCCTAAGTCTATCTTTTGAAAAGGATCTTCTGTCGGAAGGTTTGAAGGTGGTTCCTCCACAATATTTTCGGAGGCTTCCAACTCAACAAGACCTTCTAGAGTGCCAGAGGCATTTTCAGACTGAGGCTCTGTTTCTGTCCATGGATCTTCTTGATCAATATCCTTCTCAAGACTTGCAATGAGATGGTCCCAATCATTTGCTGGAACTGGGTTGAAGTAAGGTACTTCTTTTGGAGACGATGGTTCTTCTGGGTCAGAGAACCGCGCATCTGTGTCATTGGGTAATTCCTCTTTATCATCAGAGAAATTATACCAATTGGTGTAGCTTTCTGGATCATTGACGAGTGACTCCTCAAAAAGATATCTAGGGAGATCAATGTCTTCATGAGATGTTGAGGCTTGGTCGGTAAAGCGACTTTGCAGCCATGGTGTTAACTGTCTCATAGGAGCGGTAGGATCATACCCTAACCCATATGAAGACTTGCTTTTAGAAGGTGGATTTTCAAATCTTCTGGTTGACTTTTGGTCAGGGTGGGTTCCAATGGTATGAGAATACCACGGCCACCTCCTAAACCAGTCGGATTCTGAGCATCGTAGCCCATTTTCTTCATGATAGCTTGTGCCATCGGACTATACAGGGATAGCTGAGGCATACCTTCGTTTTGGAAAGGTTCAAGCAGAGAGTTTAGTGGAGATGCTCCTGATCTGTGGAAGAAGATTGTTTTTTCTTCTGGCGAAGTTACCGGGATCACAAAGGAAACAGACGTAGGATCTTCTATGTCAGCAGGTGTCTCCAATGGAATGAGAGCGGGCTGATCTCACTGAGTATCAGCTTGGCTTGATGCTGTGTCATCTTCTGGCTCTGACTCCGACTCTGTGTCATGCATAATAGACACAAAGGAGACAGTGAACTTGCCCCCAGCCTTTTGTTTTGTCTTCTTTACTTTGGTAGTGATTACCAAAGGCTTTGGAGATTTGAAGGAGACGACGAAGGGAGCTTGACTGCTTACTTCGAGTTTGTTGGAAGGTTTTGTTTACCTCTGATGATTGCTGAGGAGCCTTGCCTTTATCTTTCTGGAGATTGTCGGCAAAGTGAATTGTTTCTTCCTCCTGTTATTCTTTTCCATCTTTATACATCTGAGCATCTGCAAAATGGACATCCTTGCCTTTGAAGGGCTTTTTGTCTGCAAACACAGATGTATCAAGCCATCGTTGCCAACGAATTTGATGCACTGATGTAGAGTTGAAGGGACATCACCGTTTTCATGTATCCAGGGGTGTCCAAGGAGGATATTGTAGCATGAAGGGATCCTTATTGCATACACGGTGACTTCGGAAATAAGATCACCGATTTGCAATTTGAACATGATTTTGCCGAGCTCCCGTCATATCCGAAGATGGATACGGACGTGTGACTCAGCTTTCTAGGTGGGATGCCCAGCTCTTCGAGTGCCGAAGTAGAGACGAGGTTGAATGAAGAACCTGGATCGATCTGAACTCTGTGTACTGGCATTTCTTTGACGTACCCCGTAAAGTACAAAGGCAATTGTTGCACTTGCTGTTTTTTGAACCGAGAGACATTCATTGCTTGATCCCTCAGTTTTCTTCTTTTCTCCCTTTGAGGGAGTATTTGATTTTTTGACCCTATAGTCCATTTCAATTTGTAGGACTTGTGGGGTATGCTTGTCGACATCCGCATTCAGCGTTTGTAATTCTGAAATGAGACTATCACGAGTTTGTGGAGACATTCGTAATAAGTCAAGGATGTGCAGACGTGCATGTATGTGTTTGAAGTGCTCAATCAAGTCGTACTTGAAAGCCTCCATCGGGACTGCATTTTCATTATTATTGCCACTTGGGGGCTTACAACTTGCTTTCCCGAAGGATTTACATAAGAAGAAGAGGGTTGGTTGTAATTTTTGTGGTAATCCCGGCCAGAACGGGTACCTCTACCAACTTCAAGAGCTTCTAGAGAAGGGTCTTCTTTTGGAAGATCACTTTCGGGATCAAGGGGTTGATCCTTGTCATTTGCTGAAGACGTCTCTGTAGCTGTATTGCCGTCCTCGGTGATTATGTTGCACGGAGCAATTTTCGGGAACAAGTCCTGAACAGCATCCGGCAACCTTTCTTTATTAGTCCAGATATCGTCTATGAGATCGGGTATCTGGGACCAATTGACTGGGTTTTCATTGAAGAAGATTTCATTGGCAGAAATTTCATCAAGATAATCAACCGGGAGGGGCTTGAGTTTCGATGTCACAGCCGACGAGGGCTGAGAGGATGATATCTCAGTGGAAGTCACCTGAGAAGATGTAGCTCCGGAAGATACACTACCGGTTGGGGAGTACGTGTCTTCGGAAGCTTCAGAGGTACTATGGTCCTGAGCTATTGCATTGCAGGTTATCCTGACAGGAGATGCCCCCAGTGTAGACAGTTGGGAATCGGACTCATCCTCAGATGTTAGAGGAACATCGATCCAACTGTTTTCTCCATTTTCAGGAGTTGAGGGAGAAAGTTCCCGTTGATTTTCAGGGACTTCCGGCTCTGGATCATGACAAAGATTGATGCGATCCTGCTCCTGCTCTATGGCAAGATGTTGCAAGATTCTTGCATATTCTTCAAGATTAGGCATAGGAGCCAAATCTTCTTCGTCATCTGCTCCTTGTGGTTCACCGATGTTGGGTTCCACTGGAGCATTGGCTGGTGCTGGATCGACAGCGTTTTCTTAAACAACATCCTGGTCTTCTTCATCATCGGACCAGGATCCTTGTGGCTGCAATGGGTTATACCAGATTACTGGCATAAGATGAGAGTCAGGAATCCATTCCTCGTCGGAGAGGTATTCTCCTATTTCAAGGGATTCTTCCCACTCATCGATATCGCTGGCAGTGTCACTGGACTCGTATCCATCCATGGAGAATCCAACTACCGAGTTGCAAGAGTATGATGCCCCCTTCGCAGTTTCATTTTTGTATAGAGGTGGTATGAAATCATCAAGGGTGAATTTTCTTACCGCCTTTGAAGTTTTTGGAAGGGATTCTTCTGTCACCCCTAGTGAAGCAGTGGAAGAGGTTTCTGCCTTTTCAAGGGCTTCTTGTTTTGGTTGAGACTTCTGCTGCTGTTTGAGTTTACGGAGTTGTCTCTTGGCTTGCTTTTGCTGCTGAGCGATCGGCTTTGTTTTGACGATCTCCCAATTTTCATCATAGGAGATCGGGATGCACCCATATAGGTTGTCCATCTGGTGTTGGATAGAGAACCAACTCTTGGGATGCTTGAGCTATTTTAATCACCTTGAATGAAGTAGTGATCTTCTTCTTCGGTGATTTTGAAGTTTGCCCACATGACACCATGTTGACAGAGGCGGAGCCGTAGTTTTTGTCAAAGGTTATGACTCCGTTTTTCCACATCTCATTGATCTTTTCTCTCACAATGAAGCATTGATTGAGGGGATGTGAGATCATCTGATAGTATGGACAGTATCGGGGATCATTGGTTTTGCCAACATCACTCGATCTTTTGGGTTCCGGCAAAGTGAGTTTGCCATTTGCTAGGAGAGCCTCAAAGATTTCTTCAACATCTTCATCGAACGGATATTTCTTTTCTACACGTTCTTTGAAGGCATTAGAGAGTTCAGGCCTTTTACCCGTAGCTTTGTTTTCAGCTTTCTATAGCTGCTGAGGAGCTGACTTAGTTTGCACATTGAGAACCTCCTTTTTCTTTGATTTTGAGGAAGTAATGGCAGTCGGCTCTTTCTTTGATGATTTCTGACTATTGAAGTCTTTGATCACCATTTCAGCTTCCATGGAAGCTTCGAGGAGTTCTCCCAGGTTCTTTGATTTGTTGCCGATGATCATGGAGCGAATCCTTGCTCTCATATTGTTACGGTAGATGTCGACTAGTGACGCTTGTGGCAGTACGTCTGAGCATTTGTACGCCATTGCCTTCCACTTGTGAATGAAGTCGTATGTTGACTCATTCTCTCCCTGTTTTAGGCTGCAGAGTTGAGCCATACTAACAGGATGGTCCTCACCTTGGAAGTGAGTCAGGAAGCGTGTTTCAAGCATAACCCAATTTTGGATGGAGTTCTCCGGCAGAGTGGAGTACCAATCAAAGGCTGTACCTTTCAGGGTACTTGCAAAGAGGCGAATCCTGAGTGCATCTTGATCCGCAATAACTCCTGTCAGGATCTTGAAGTGGATGACATGTTGTCTGCCTGAACCTTTCCCCGTATATGTCTGGAGAGTAGGTTGTTTGAACTTTGAAGGGAACGGAACCGAGTTCATCCATAGAGGGTAGGGTGGCTTGATCCCATGTTCTTTCAATGTATCCTCTTCTTTTGCTTTTGCGAGGATGCCGTCTGCATCCTTTTTGGTAAGGGCGCGTGACTCATTGTTTTCTGCATTGCCCTCGTCATCTTCATGATTCGGAGGGCCTTGGTTGTTAGGTGGTGGACGCTGTAGAGTGAGAAGAAGGTTTTCCATCAGAGCTTCAATTCTCTGTTGTCCTTGTTCCAACTGCTGGACGCGTACGGTTACATCATCATGCGGTGGCGGCTGCTCAGAACTTGTAGCCAAGACGTTCATCCCTCTAGATTCGAACGAAGAAATCGTCCTGGTGACTGAGCTGAGGCTCATTCTTCTAGATGAAGAATCTGAGGAGTGGTTACTCCGGTGTGCTTGGCTTGGAGTGGAGGATTTTTCCAGATGTGTTCGTGTCCGAGAGACGCTGTGAGTCACTGGATGCCTAACACTGATTTTGGTCGCTGACTTCTGGCATTTTCTGGTTTTACCAACCATATGGACAGCAACGACTTGGTAAGGTCTTTCTTTTTAGACCCATTTGTTTGAGACATGAAGAGTAGAATGCTGGGTTCTTTGTTTCTTAAGTCTCTTTTGTCGATATGTCGCGCGGCGACGCATACGACGAGCAATTTGAGCTTCAGTCAGCTCTGGCTGGGCTCTGGCGATGAAGGATGTAGTCCCTCGTGCGTAGCAGCCGAGTTTATCTTCTTTGAAGCTGGGCAAGGACAGAATCTGGACGCGGTCCTTTGCCTGTCGCAATGAAGATTTGAATTTTGCGAGCTCGGCCCCTGTTGAGATGAAGGGTCGACTCGCAGGAGTGCAGGCTTTAGCATGTTTTTGCGGAGGCCTAACGATGCAGGATTTGATTTTAGGCTTGTAGGAGTAAGCCGGCTCATGCTGATTTTGTTTGTTCTTTAGGCGGAGGGTAGGTTCCTCCTCTTTCATGTAAGAGAGAGGGTAGAACCGGTTCTCCTTGAAAGGGCCAGATATGCTAGCTTTACAGATGTTCAGGACCTCCTTTGTTTCGGTGAGGGTCTCGGGGACCAGGTTTTGGGGCAAACCTGGTTTCTTGTGGGTTGAGGCTTCGTGGGAGCGCCACGGGTTTCAGGCTTCTTGGTGTTCGCCCTTGGTGCCATGTTAGTGACACGTTGCGGGGCGGTTTTTTGCTTCTTGACAGGTACAATTTCTTCTGCGGGAAGTGGGAACGGTCCCAGCGACCCGAAGACGATGGTCCGGGGAGTTGAAGTTGACTCGGTGTTTGAAGAGTTGTCGAGGGAGATGACGCTTCAGCAACTGGTAGGGCACTTATGCTTGTTTTGCTTGTCTTGAAGCATAAGCTGGTACTTGTTATCATTGAAAGTGATGGTCAGTGAAGCTGCCATTGTTAGTTTTGGAAAACTTCTGAAACAAGACCAAATCCATTAGTAATCACAAGAATATGGTGATCATAAATGGAGAACAACTATCGTTTTGTGTTTTCAAATCACTTGAGGGGACATGGCCCAGCCCAAGCAAGATGAAGAAGGCAAAAAGTCATAGAGGGTACAATTGTTCTATAATGCAAGTATGGTAGGCTCAGGGTGAGCATTCCAGTGACTGCTAGAAGCAATTGTAGACCCTAATTCAAATTACCGAGAAGCAAATCTCACTCGAGGTAAAATGATATAAGGTTGGAGATACAAATGTGTCGGTCGCGAATACAGTAGACCCGAAGGGGCGTACTAGCACCGCTAGGCACAAATGTTGCAAATCGCATCCTTGGAAAGGACACGAGATGGGATTTTTTTTTTGAAAAGTCAAATTTGGATTCATAGAGGAGAGCAAATGGTATTTCAATCCGAACAAGGGCTCAAACATTTCTGCGAGCGCTAAATCCGAAAGGGAAAGGAACCAGAATTTCTTGAATGTAAGCCCAAACGAGACGGAAGTTTTTTTTTTTTTTTGAAAAGTCAAGACTGAGTTCATCAAAGAGAGCAAATGGTGTTCCAATCCGAACCACAACTCAACATTTCTGCGAGCGTTAAATCCGAAAGGGAAAGAACCAAGATTTCCCAATTCTGAACTCAAAAAGTGACGTAAGTTTTTTTTTTTTTGAAGGTTTAAGACTGAATTCATCAAAGAGAGCAAATGGTGTTCCAATCCGAACCACAACTCAACATTTCTGCGAGCGTTAAATCCGAAAGGGAAAGAACCAAGATTTCTCAATTCTGAACTCAAAAGTGAAGAATTTTTGTTTGTTTGTTTTTTTTTTAAGATGCACATAGGTTTCCGATTCGATCTTATGAAACCTTAGTAGATAGATCAGCCCCCAGGTAAAGGTAGGATTACTTAATGAACCCGTTTGAAGGACCCTTGCCTCGAACAGTCTAGCTGTCTCCACACTCTGGACAAGGCTTTGCTTAAATCCACTTTAGTCAAAGAGCGCAATTGGTGCATCCTTAGTTTTTTTTTTTTTGAATTTTTTTTTTGAAATGTTTCTAATGAACTCATCAAAGAGAACAAGTGGTGTTCCAATCCGAACCACAACTCAACATTTCTGCTAGCGTTAAATCCGAAAGGGAAAAACCAAAGTTTCTTTGAATTTGAATTCAAAAGAGAGAAGATTGATTTTTGTATTGTTTGAAATTATGTTTTTTTTTTTTAAATCCCAATTGGACTCATCAAAAAGAATAGATGGCCCAATCCCTGATATGAACAATAGCTGCAAACATTTCTGTGAGCTATCAAGTTCGAAGAGGAGAGGATCAAAGTTTCTCAAAGTTGAATCTTAAGAAAGAGAGATCATTTTTTTTTGAAAGAATTTGAAATGAAGTTTTTTTTTTTTTTTTTAAACCCCTATCGGACTCATCAAAGAGAAAAGACGGCCCAATCTCTGATACGAACAATAGCTGCAAACATTTCTGTGAGCTATCAAATTCGAGGAAGAGAAGATCAAAATTTCTCAAAATTGAATCCAAGAAAGAGAAATCAGATTTGTTTTTTTTTTTTTTTTGAAGTGAGAAAGAATAATTGAAATCCCATCTCATGTTTTTTTTTTTAGATGCAAAATGCAACATAGGCCACAAACTAGAAAGGAGCCAAGGGATCAAAGCATCACGTTCTCAAGTCAATGTGTCCCACCGAGTATGCCAACTTGATGGACCCTCGGATTTCAGTCCTCTCCTTCCGCCCCGGGGGCTGCCTGGGTATCGGCGGAGGAGGGAAATTGCGGGTATCAACTTTTTGTATGGGTACGCCAGATTTACTATTCTACTTGGAATTTGGAATGGTGATGATCCGGAGATCCACCTTCACAAGTAGAAAGGAAATCAATCCTTCTTTCTAACTTTTCAAATTGCATAAATATTTAATAAAAGAGACAAGTTTGTTTTTGAGAATGCCGTAGGAGGCGTTTTTTTGTTAGTTTGCCGTGAAAAGCGATTTTACAAAACTCATCAAATATGAAAAATAAGAATTGTGATTTCGTTTTGTCTCTTTAAAAAATACAAACTACAATAGAAAAGAAAGAAAAGGAATCTAACTTCTCAAAAGATTGTGGGGACACGTTGAGATCGACGGTCGCAAGTCATGTATGGACTTCGCCATCGTCCTTCAAATGAGAACGCTTGATGCTTCGATTCTTCGGCTTGGCTCCAACCTCAGTTTTTTAAAGGATAAGGACCATGAGGAGGTTCTATATCCAATGAAAAACCGAGTAAACGGGCTGAAAAGCCGCATTTAGGCCATGTTGTAGAAGGAGGGGACCTTGGGGGTGGCCCCCCAAGGGACGGTTATCACCTTGTAGTGCTTATGGGAGCAAAGCAGCAGGACTTCATCTCTCTCTTGAATTTTCTGGATTTTCAGAGCTTGGGATCGCACTTGGAATTCATTCATGCATTCTTCTTGGAATGGACCTCCTTTTATAGGCTTTTGGTAGCCATGAGGTGTTTATTGGCATTGATGGCCATGATGAGAGAATTGATGATATTGATGAGAGGAGTTACAAGTTTTATTTCTTGATTTTGTAACTCTTTTTTCTTGGCTTGTGATTGGCCGATGAAGGATAATGGGCATTTAATCGGCTTTAATCTTCATGATGTAGGAGTTTCATGCGTTTAATGCCATGATTGCTTGGATTTGTAACTCCCAAATGCTTGAATCTGATTGGGCCGTCCAAAATAATGAGTTAATGACCGCATTAAGTTGTCATAAACGGGTCAATTAACGACATTAAGTGGTCGCCAGGGCATGTGAAGAGTCGCGGGCCGCGCCGCGTCTTTTAAGATTCTTCTTGTGATCATCACAGGTGGATCCACACATTGTTTGATGTCGGATTGCGATGCAATTTCAGACATTGATTGATGTTGGTGGGCCGGTGACATCTGTCTTGTCGATTTCACGATCGGTCAGATAGAAAGTGTACTTTCTTGGTCAGCCGGTTGGCGATCTTGGAGCGATCGGTGATGATTTCATGCTTTTGACGGTGGATCCCAGATGTCGGTGAAGATCAGTGGTTTTCAAGCATCAAAGATTGGATTTTCAGAAAATCACAGAAGCAGGAACACTCGAAAAGCGAAAAGGATCGGAAAACGGGCAATTCGGAGAGAAATCCGGCGACACGGATTTGCAGGGTGGCCGACGACCTTGGGCCAAGGTGGCCGGCGACCATGGGCCATGGTCGCCGAGCTTTGTTTTTGGCCGTTTTTTCTTCTTTTTTGTTCCTTTTTTGTTCTATATTTTTCTTGACATTTTTCCTCAATTATTGACTTGATTTTCTTGGAGAAAACTTGACGAGAACTCGTGCAAAACCGGAGCACAAAGTTTCCCATTTTTCGGGAAAGCCGAAGACTTTGTAGCCGATTTTTCGTCAAGAGTCGAAACTAGGTCAAACGATGTCGGAATGACCTAAAAATTGAGGTGAAGCTTCTTGAGCAGTGGATAGGACCAACCATGAGCTTTTATTTGAGTTTTGAAGCCGTTTAGGGTCCCGTCGATGCTTGACTTGATTTTGCTGCGGGGAAAATGCCAAGCTTTGATATGTGGTCAAACGATGTTCAATTGACCTGAAATTTGAAGGGGAGCCTATTGGAGTCATGTAGAGACGATCCATTAGCTCCGCTTTGGATGTCATGGTTCTGGGGTGCTTCGCCGCCGGTAGGCTTGATTTTCTTTCGGAGCGTCGAAACCTGGTCAAACATTGTCGGAATAACCTGAAATTCGACGTACAGCCTTTTGGAGGTATGTTAAAGCCACTCATATGCTTTGTTTGATGAGTAATGGCTTCGGTGGTTCCCGCCGCTGGGAGGCTTGGTTTAACTGTTGGAGAAGTGAAGTTAGGCCAAACGATGTCGGAATGGCCCGAAACTTCAGGTGTACCCCTCTTTTGGCTGTCTTAAAGGATCTTTCGGTTTTTTTCTGATTCTGACAAGATCTGATGCTTGAGGTAGCTTTGACTGTTTTGTGTAGCAAGATGCAGCTTCACGAGGCTTCTTGATGTGGAGGAGACATAGTGACTTTTTTTTGTGTCAACAATGTTGAAGCCACTCATGTACTCTGTTTGTTGAGTGATGGCCTCGGTGGTTCTCGCCGTCGAGAGGCTTGATTTTGTTGCTCGAGAGTTGATGGAGGGTCAAACGTTGTCGGTTTGACTTGAAATTTGACAAGGAGCCTTTTGGAGGTATTTTGGGATCATCCGTAGGCTCTGATCAAAGTTTTGATGGCTTCGACACTATCGCCGCCAGGAGCGCCTGTTTAGCTCTCGGAGGAGTGAAGTTAGGCCAAATGATGTCGGAATGGCCCGAAACTTCATGTATACCACTCTTTTGGCTGTCTTGAAGGTTCTTGCAGTTTTTTTTTGATTCTGACAAGATCTGATGCTTGAAGTAGATTTGCCTATTTATAGTATGATGCGGCTTCATGTGGCTTCTTGATATTGAGGAGGCAAAGTGACTTTTTTTTGTGTCAACAAATGTCCCCTCGAGGTACAGTGACGAGTAACTTTTGGAGTCGATGTGCCTCGAAGAGAAACTTGAAGGAGAGCTTCTGACTTAACCAGTAGTCTTGAGCATCTTTTTTTTTTAATAGTCTTTTGAGTTTCCGGGGGAGTTTTATGGTAGTGAGAGGGATCACGTATCATCTCAAGGCAAAGTTTTGAAAATGACATGGAGGATTTGGATTTTTGGGTTTTGGATTTTCCCTTTTGACCATGTGAACGTAAAGGCTTTATGTGACACATTAGGCGGTCGAGAAAGGCTTTTTTGGTTATTGACCTGTGACCTAACAAGCTGTATGTGGCAGGTTAGGGGGTCGAGGTTTGATTTTGATTTTGTCCTTGTGACCCAACAAGTTGTATGTGGCAAGTTGGGGGGCCATATTTGGTTTTTTGACATTGTGACCTAACAAGTTGTATGTGATGAGCTAGGGGTTCAGGATTTAGTTTTTGGTTTTGGTTTTGGTCTTGTGACCTAACAAGCTGTATGTGGCGAGCTAGGGGACCAGGGTTTGGTTTTTTGTGGAATGTTAATTTCAAGATTTTAGCTTAATTTGGCTCATGAGGTTGGATGGTTTGGTTTTGGAAACTCATGAGGCTTTCCTTTTTTTTTTTTTTTTTTTTTTGAAATAGTCCAATCAACTCAAAAGAGGAATGGAACCATTTTTTCGCTCTTGGTAAGAGGGATTTTTTGACTGAAGGCCACTTTTAGTGCCTAGGTGGCAAACCTGGCTCATATGGGCTAACCTATGGGACCTTAAGCTTTGAAGATGGCTTAGATCTCATTTGGTGCCATTTTTGTAGAGAATATCTAAATATATCTCTCTTGGGTAGAGATTATCTAAAAATATCTTTACTTGGAGAGAATCTCTCCAGTTTCCTTGTTTTTGGGAGAGATTTTCTTAAAGTTTCTTTGTTTTGGGAAAGTTGCTAAATTTTAGCACTTACCTCCTTTCTTTTCTCCTTGTTTCCTCTTTTGGTTTGCTCTCTTCTATAAAAACAAGGGGGGTTGGATCTCTTGCTCCATTGCTTCCTTTTTGCAAAATCTTCAAGAGTGCTCCAAGATCAAGAACTTCTCTTATTCTTCAAGGTTTTTCAAGATTTTCTTCTTCTTCTCCATCGATGGCTTCAAGTTAGTTTCCTTTTTCAAGAAACTCCATGTAGAAGTAGTAAAGTTTCTTTTCTTTTTCTCTCTCTCTCTCTTTTTTTTCTTTTGTCAAGAACGTTTTTTTTCCTTCTTTTTTTCGTGCTTCTTTTTTTTTCTTTTTTTTTTCGCACAGTTTTTCTTTTTTTTTTTCATGGTTTTTTCACCTCCTTTTTTTTTCTTTTTTTTTTCTTTTTTCCTTGGCTATATGGACAGGTCTGTATGGACCTGGCCATACTACCACGTGGCAGTGGGCCACGGCCTGTGGGCCCAATTTTTATTTTTATTTTTTTTGAAGAGGTTTCTCTCTTTTCTTCTTTTTTTTTTTTTTTTTGCTCATATCATGATAATGAGGTTATGCAATTTCAAGATGTTCATGCTTTTTTTTTTCTTTGATGCATCAAGATAGAAGGCTAGAGTCTCTAGGTCAAGCCAACATGATTTTTGACTTGGACAAAGTTTGATTGATTTTGACCAAGTTGGGTTGGAATTGGTCAAACTTTGGTTAAGATTTTCCTAGCATCTAATGCATGATGATTTTCTTTGATGCATGACTTTTAGTAAATTGACTTGGAAGCATGATGATGCATACCTAGAAATCTTTTGCAAGTATTGGGATTTGGAGCTCGTAGCCATGTTGAGCCCTTCCTTAGCCTTGCAGGATTTTGAGGAGCTTTGCAAGTTTTGGAGTTTGGAGCTCGCAGCAATGTTGAGCCCTTTTCCAATTTTGCGGAAATATGATAAGATTGGCTTGATCTCACAGCAATGTTTGAGTTTAAACCTTCTTTGAGAATCTTCCACTGACTATGAGCTTGCAGCGATGTTGAGCTCATCTTTAAGCTTCATATGTTTTTCGGGGTGTTTCCCTTTTCTTCGCCTGGAACCATGTCAAAATTTCACTAGAACTTTTTTTTTTAGCAAAATTCTGTCATTTTGATGATTGATTTTTGTTTTTCTTTCCTTTGCAGGTAGTTCTTCCAGAACGAACAAGGGTAAGGGGCTTGTTACTGACGCACCTTGTCGGTCTGCCAGATCTTCTAATGCGGTCGTTCGGCAGGCCTGGGAGAAGGTCCAGTTTGTTGAGAAGAACTTGGAAAAATGTGATTCCCTCAACCGTGATGAGATGAGACAGCGATTGATCACTGTCAAGGATGAGGAATTCTACAAGATTGCGGTAAGCAGCATTCCTTGGGTTACAGACGATCAGAGCGTTGTGCCCAAGCCTACCTTCTTCTTCTGTGATGCAGTCCCTGACGACTTGACATATCAAAGAAGATGTTTTCAGTTCTCTTACACGGCAGATGGTGAAGAGAGAACTATTTCTACCTGGTCAACCTTCGATCGAACCATCTCGATCATGAGTCTTTCTCCCACATGCCCTAAAAGGGAAGATCCTCCGAGCTGGGTGAAGAGGACAAATGTGATCAAGACCGGGTTTTTTGTTTGCGGCCCTTCCGGTTTTGCAGAAAAGTCAACTGTCCATATGGACATGTTGATCCCAGCCAGTGGCTACCAAGGTTCTGATCATCGGTCGGTCGATTTGAGACCGGTGGGCCTTGGCATTTTTTGGGGTGACGATAGTAATTGGGTGAAGCGTTTTCGACTTTGTGGCCGTTTCAGTGCTGACTCGAGCTGGGAATCATGGACTGAGCACACCCTGAAGATTGGTGAGGCCATTCTGCGAGAAGCCGAGATTTTTGACACGGTTCACGCTTTTCGGCAAACCGTGGTTTTCTTCGATGAGGCTTTCATGGCCATGCTGAAGTCATTCCTTCCACAAACCAATACCTTCATTGTTACGAATGGTGAGATTGGTTTTTCTTTGAAGGAATTGAACGCCATCACCGGGCTGCCTATCCTCGGCAAACTCTATGAGGAGTTCATGCCTATCGACTGCGTCCTTGAGGAGCAGTCCGAGGAGTTCAGGCTTTTGTACTTTCGGCTCGTCGACTTCTATGATTTTTTTAAGGAGAAGGAGGGCTCGAAAGTCAGGTGCAGCAGTTGGAAGAGTTATAGCTCCAACTTTTTTTACGACGGGGAGTCTTCTGATAGCATAGCTCAGGATGCTAGGGCTAATGTGAGAACTTGGTCCGGGCGGCACCCTTAACCACGGGGCGGAGCGTGTCAACCACGGGCTTCAAACGGTGAGTCTCCGTTAGCCCGCATCAGAAATATCCAAGTCCTGACCCTGGGCTTATAAGTCAAACCCCATATTAACTTAGCATGAGGCCTTTTAAAACCGTGCGGCCCCGGAAACCGTAAGAACTCCGTAGTTAAGCGTGCTCGGGCGGGAGCAGTACTAGGATGGGTGACCTCCTGGGAAGTCCCCGCTCGTGCACGTGGGCCAAAGCGGACAATTTCATGCTGAGTTGGGCGGGGTTGTGACAATTGGTATCAGAGCCGAGGACGGCTCTATTTCCGGTGGGGGAGAATGTGAGAACTTGGTCCGGGCGGCACCCTTAACCACGGGGCGGAGCGTGTCAACCACGGGCTTCAAACGGTGAGTCTCCATTAGCCCGCATTAGAAATATCCAAGTCCTAACCCTGGGCTTATAAGTCAAACCCCGTATTAACTTAGCATGAGGCCTTTTAAAACCGTGCGGCCTAGGAAACCGTAAGAACTCCGTAGTTAAGCGTGCTCGGGCGGGAGCAGTACTAGGATGGGTGACCTCCTGGGAAGTCCCCGCGCGTGCACGTGGGCCAAAGTGGACAATTTCATGCTGAGTTGGACGGGGCTGTGACAATTGGTATCAGAGCCGAGGACGGCTCTATTTCCGGTGGGGGAGAATGTGAGAACTTGGTCCGGGCGGCACCCTTAACCACGGGGCGGAGCGTGTCAACCACGGGCTTCAAACGGTGAGTCTCCGTTAGCCCGCATCAGAAATATCCAAGTCCTGACCCTGGGCTTATAAGTCAAACCCCATATTAACTTAGCATGAGGCCTTTTAAAACCGTGCGGCCCCGGAAACCGTAAGAACTCCGTAGTTAAGCGTGCTCGGGCGGGAGCAGTACTAGGATGGGTGACCTCCTGGGAAGTCCCCGCTCGTGCACGTGGGCCAAAGCGGACAATTTCATGCTGAGTTGGGCAGGGTTGTGACAGCTAAAAACCCAAGTTTGAATAAGATTTCCGCCATGCGAGATTCTTCGCAAATACAGACACCATTTATCCTGACATTGCATTGCGGAGAGATCTTGCTGTTTACCTCACTTATTGGCTGAGCGGGACTGTTTTTACTGGAGGAGATGGAAAGCACATCAGGTCGCATTGCATTTTTCCGGCTTGTCAGATGGCATTCGGAGAGCGGCTGGCTTTGGTGCCTGCTCTTTACTCCTATTTGTATACCGAATTGCAGGCTACTGCTTTTCTGGTTTGGGTTGGGCTCCCTGTGAACAGGGTATTTTCAGGCCATATCTTCTATTCGTGGTATGTATACCACTGTCCTAGCTTCCATCAGTTGGGAGTTGCACAGGACGATGACCCATTTATGATTCATTTGGCTAGAGGGACAGCCGTTTCCGAATCTCTTTTATCTGCCCGTTGAGAATCCGACGGTCCAGGGACGTCGAGATTGGGCAGTCTTCAGTGAAGCTTTCTCCGGGTCTGTGGAAGAAGGCTTTTGATTTTGGTGTCTCCCGTGATTCCACTAGGGTAGGGTCAGGAAGACACTATGCTTTGACAAACGCAGAGAAGAGATGGTTTTTCAACATACGGGTTGGTACGATGGTATACCATAGACATTTTTTGGTTGATATCCAGCCATATATCCCTTCGCATTTTGTGCTACAGCTTGGCTTCTCTCACGGCGTTGTTGGAGCGCCTTCGAGCATGGTGAAGCGTTTTGGAGGTTCGCAAGACGGGAGGAATGCATGGGCTTTTTACAGTGCAGAGGACACTACTGCCATGATTTCCTATCCTGAGTTGCCCACTTTCCAGACTGTTGGCTTTACGAAATGGTTCGTGGAGAGCTTTTCAGTGTACCGGGGGCTTTCCAAGAAGGAGCTTGATGTCAAGCAATCTCCTGGGAAAGGTCTTAGCAGATCAGATGGTGTCCGTCGAGTGGATGTTTTGGCTTTCCTTTCTGGAGAGAAGCATAAGATAGGCTTTTTCAATGAGTAGGACATCATCAGATCAGGAGTTACACAAGGGATTCCTAGTGAAGTCTTGAAACAGCTGGAAGAGGAGGAGGCCGAGATCGACGCTTGGATGCAAGCGGAGTGTATAAAGGCTTCCATGGAGTCTACTAGGAAAAGCAGACCGTCCAGTGAAGACTCTAGTGAGAGACCTGATTTTGATAGTGGGGCAGGTTCTTCGAGCAGACCGTCCCACAGAAGTAAGAGGAAGAGAGGACAACGTCGTAAAATGAGACGGCATGAAAGTCCTCCTGATCTGGAAGTTCCTCTCACCATTGCTGAAGAGGTGTTTGAGGATGCTGACGAGCCTCCAGAGAAGAGGAGCCAAGAAGAGGAGATGGTTGGTATGATTCTCATTCTTTTTGTTTACGCTTCTTTTCTCATATGAGAGATTTTTTTTTGTTTTGATCCGCTGCTTTCTTTTCTTTTGGCAGAGGATGATGATTTGGTGATGCCCGAGGTTCAAGCCGATGAGGCGAGGACGGACCCATTTGCGACCTCTGAGGAAGAGCCAGGGGACTCTAGAGTGGTTCCAAAACCTTCACCTGGTATGATTTCTTTTGCTTTATCCTCTTTTTTTTTTAATTTGTGTTGTCATTTGCTAACATGTTGCTTTATTTTCTTGTTAGCTGACTTGCCAGAGGATTCTGACTACTTTGAGCCATCCATGGATGAAACCTTTGATGATGCTTTAGATGAGCTCATGGAAGCAGAAAGTACTCCGCCTGTCGTCGAAAAAGGTATTTTGTAATCTCGATATTGATTTTTGACAAGATCATATTCATGCCTTTTTGTCTTTTATTGACAGATTGTGAAGCAACTGGAAAAGTCCCTCCGTCTTCCTCAGGGCCAGAATAGGAGATACCTGCAGCCAATCCAGAAATAGGGGCTTCTTCTACTTTCAATACGGCAAGTGTGAAACCTTATGATGAGTCAGCTTCTTCGATTGGAAAGAACTTATTGATTACTCCTCCAACGGAACATGACATGGGCAGTCGGGGGACGGAGCATGGCGAATCCTCATCTGGGCCACACCTTCAATATGCAAGGAAGGTGTTAAAGAGTGTTTTGAGCTCATGGGTTGAGACTCTCTCTTCAAGTCACTTGGAAGCTGGTTTCGGCATGATCAAGCATGTGCAGGACATTCTTCCTGATAGTGAAGAAGTCGGTCTGGATATTTGCAAGTGCCAAGGCTTTTGTTGATGAAGTCATTGCTTTGGGGAACAAGTGGACTGAAACCAAGAGTTTCCCAAATGGTGACTTCTTTAATGAGATGTTTGTGAAGCCTTCCAGCGAGGTCAAATTTGAGCTAACTGAGATCTCGCGGACTCGGAAGTAATTCGTTCGGGAGAGGAACGTTACCAAGTTGGCCATCATCAAACTAACACAAGACCTGAACCGCCTTGATAAGGAGGTTGTCGAGGCTAGGCAGCATCTTGAGCTTTGGGAGGAAGATGTTACTGCCGAATGGACCGCCATTGTGGAAGCTCGTGCTAGAGAGGGGGCTCTCATTCGCCAGGTCGAGGAGGCTTACAGTAATCTCTGGAGGAAGACTAAGGAATATGAGCAATGGCAAATTCTCTGGAAAGAGCTTCTTCGTGCTGCAGATGGGTCGCGATGTTCTGCCGCATTTTATGGGAATGTTTTGAAGAAGCGTGGCCTGAAAACTTTGGAAGCTAAGGCCAAGAAACTGCTTGAGGAGTTGAATCTTTAGTTGAAGATCATGCTAGACTGAGCTCCTGAGTTGTAACAAACTCCTTTTCTTTTTTTTTTTTTTTTTTTTTTTTTTGGTACCTCCATGTATAAACATTTTTTGTACTATATTTTTTTGTATTCCCTACTTAAATCATTTTTTGATGAAAACAAATTTAAGCAAGGGCTGAATGAGAATGTTTGTTTGAGAATTTGATCAAAAGGTTGTCATTTTATGAAAATCTTTTGTCAAAGGGTTGTTTTGGGCATGAAAGCCAAATTTTGTAACGAAAGCCTGGTTTTTTGATGGCTTGAAAGCCGAATTTTGGGATGGCATGGAAGCCGAATTTTGTGGCATAGAAGCCGAATTTTGTTTGCTGCATGGGAGCCAAAATTTGTTAGTGGCATGTGAGCCAAAATTTTTGAGATGGCATGAAAGCCGAATTTTGTGATGGCATGAAAGCCGAAATTTTGAAATGGCATGAAAGCCCGGTTTTGTTTGTTTGTAGCATGGAAGCCAAAACTTGTTTGTGGCATGGAAGCCAAAGTTTTGAGATAGCATGAAAGCCGAATTTTTGGAGATGGCATGAAAGCCGATTTTTTTTTATTTGTGGCATAGAAGCCAAAGTTTTTGAGATGGCATGAAAGCCGAATTTTGAGATGGCATGAAAGCCGAGGTTTTTTTTTTTTTTTTTGGCATGGGAGCCAGATTTTTTGAAAACCAAGTTTTGTTTTGTTGGCATGAAAGCGTTTTTTTTTTTTTTTTTTGGCATTTATAGCCGATTTTGGCATGAGAGCCGGATTTTGGCCTTTATAGCCGGATTTTTGGCATTTATAGCCGGGTTTTTTGCATTTATAGCCGGATTTTTTGCGTTTATAGCCGATTTTTGGCATTGATGGCCGGGTTTTGGCGTTTATAGCCGATTTTTGGTATTGATAGCTGGGTTTTGGCGTTTATAGCCGATTTTTGGCATTGATAGCCGGGTTTTTGGTTTTCAAAATGCAAGTATTGACCAAAGGTCGCCTCCCTGTTGCATGGTCCTGCAAGTATCGATGGAATGTCGCTTCCTTGCTCATTCGGTTTGTGAGTATCGATGGAATGTCGCCTCCTCACGGATTGGGGTGTAAGTATCGACTAAGCGTCGCTTCCTTGCTTTTTTTTCAAAAATTTTGGTTTTGCGGGTACTGACTTGGTGTCGTTTCCCCACGATTTTTGAAATTTTGAGGTTTTCTCGAACCATTTGAAATTTTGGTTGTGGATATCAACTGGAATGTTGCGTCTCCATGGTTTTTTTTGAAATTTGAAATTTTGCAAGTATTAACGAAGTGTTGTTTCCTTGCGATTTTGAGGTTTTGGAAGTATCGAATGGGGTTCGCATCCTTCCGATTTTTGGATTTTGCGAGTATCGACTGAACGTCGCTTCCCCGCGTTCGAAAGACCATTTTTGTTTAAAGACATGAGGGTCATAAATTTTGACTCAAAACCATTTTTGGTTGTAAAAGTAGGGTCGGACTAGGGTAGAAATTCCTGAGTCCGGATTTTTGTTTCAAACCATGAATTTTGGATTCAAGGATCGAAAATTTTGGTCAAGTCTGGAAAGAGGCTCCTAAACTTGAATTTTTGGATTTGATGACTTTTTGTTTTAACAATGAAACGATGAAAGTAAGTATTGTTTTGAGAGAGTTTTTTTTTTTTTAGAAATTTCAACGTAAAGATGAAAATTTCAAAAGGGGTGGGTTTGAAAAGCAAGTACCTGGGAATAGGCTTTGGCCATATAGGCATTGCTTTGACCCGTTGAAGGAAGTCTTTAAGGGTGGTACCGCTTCAAGAACTTGCCGTTGATGGGTAGCATACATCTGTCACCTTCCATGTTTAGAAGAGCGTATGCACCGTTGGAGAAGACTTTGTCGACGACGAAGGGTCCCTCCCATTTTGGTTCGATTTTGCCTTTGGAATTGTGGGCAAAGACTATGGGTCTTTTTACTGCAAGAACCAAGTCGCCCATTTTGTAGGCGCATTGCCTGAGCTTTTTGTCGAAAGATCCTACCATACGTCCTTGGTACAGCTCAATGCTTTGTAGAGCTTCGAGCTCATCGAGATTATCCAGCTCTTGGAGTCTCAATTTGACATTGCTTTCTTGCGTCATGTCATTTTGCAAAGATACCCTTAAGGAAGGAATTTGTACTTCCAAATGGACAACAGCTTCGCATCCATAGACCAAGGAGAATGGTGTGCTATGGGTTGGTCCTCGAACGGTGGTTCAATAGTCCAACAAAGTTTCTGGTAGTTTGTCGCCCTAGTCTCTTTTGTAACTAGAGACCATTTTCTTGAGAATTTTGTAAAGTATCTTGTTGAAGGCCTCTGCTAGTCAGTTCACTGCAGGATTATATGGAGTCGAAGGACAACTTTGGATTTTGTACTTGTCGCAGAACATGTAGAATCTGTGATCCCGGAATTGTGGTCCGTTATCATGGATGAATCTTTTAGGTATGCCGAAGAGACAAATAATGTTGGTGCGCAAGAATTGAAGGACTAATGAGGTCTTCATTTCGCTGAGCGCAAATGCTTCTGGCCACTTGGAGAAATAATTTGTAGCGGCGAAGATGAAGCGATGACCTTTACTTGATGGGGGAGAGATAGGACCTATGATGTCCATACCCCAAGCTTCGAAAGGCCATGAGATTGCTGTAGGATGTAGCCATTCTGAAGGCATGTGGACATAATCTCCATGAATTTGGCATTGTTGGCAGCGTTTAGCAAATCGTATTGCATCAGCTACCATAGTAGGCCAATAATAACCTAACCTTTTTATCTGATCATAGAGCTTACGACAAGCCTGATGGGCTCTACAAAGACCAGAATGCACTTCTTTAAGAGTTTCCTCAGCCTCTTGTTGTGACAAGCAGCGTAGAAGTACTCCGTTGAAGGATTTTGTGTAAAGTGTTTTTGAAGGAATGTCCAAATGAAAGTTTGGGGTACTTCTTTGAATGCTTACCCGCTCTTTTGGATCTTCAGGTAGGATTCCGAATATAATATAATCAATGAACGGATCCCTCCAGTCGCCAATCGGAGGTTTGAGGATAGAGATCCGACTTCCGACCACTTGGTGGCATTCAGCAACTGCTCGGTGTGTGTTGAGAGGAGGGAGAATCCTTCTTTGAAACACTGTATTTGCATGTTTTTCCCTTCTTGGATTGCCATAGATGCGGGGAGTCCGGCTAAGGCATCTGCACGGATGTTTTCGCCTCTGAGGATGTGGGTGATGTGACAAATGTTGAACTTTTGTCGAAGCAATTGCGCCTTGTTGTAGTAAGGCAGCAAATCGGGCTTCCTAACCTCAAATTTCTGATTCATCTGGTTGACGATCAGTTGGGAGTCCCTAAAAGCTTCCAGCAAGGTGATACCGGATTCGAGGGCGAGTTCTAATCCTATAATCAAGGCTTGGTACTCAGCTGCATTGCTTGAACATAGTTCCAGTAGCGAAAAAGCGTGTGGAATCATGTATTCGTCGGGGCTGACAAAGGGGATGCCAATTCCTGAAATCTGCCTTCCTTTTTCATTTGTCCCAGTTGCGCCGTCAAAGTACATGTTCCAGGAAGCATTTGATAAGGAAGTTTCCACATTGTAAACAGATTCGTCTCGGAGATCATCCATGAGTGGAGAATCTTCATGTAGTGGGTGCTCTCCGAGAAATCTGCTAGAGCTTGGCCTTTGATTGTTTTTTATGGTACATACCTAATATCAAAGTACGATAGAAGGATGGACCATTTTGCCAGTCGGGCATTAAGAGAACCTACTTTTGTGACAAGAACCTTTAAGAGATTGATCCTCGAAATCAGGTAGACTGTGTTGGACAGCAGGTAGTGATACAACTTTTGTACGGTAAACATCACTGCAAGGCATTCTTTTTCGACTGGGGAGTAGCGATGCTCTGCACCTACCAACATGCAGCTAAGGTAATATAAAGCAGCTTCTAGAGAAGGGTATTCTTTTGGAAGATCACTCTCGAGATCGAGGGGTTGATCCTTGTCATTTGTTGAAGACGTCTCTGTTGCAGTGTTGCCGTCTTCAGTGATTGCGTTGCACGGAGCATTTTCCGGTAACAAGTCCTGAACAGCATCCAGCAACCTCTCTTTATCGGTCTAGACATCACCTATGCGGCCAGGTATCTAAGACCAGTTGTCCGGGTTTTCTTTGAAGAAGACTTCATCAGTTGGAGCTTCTTCAAGTTGATCAGTCAGAAGAGGCTTGAGCTTTGATGTCACAGTTTCAAGAGACAAAGGCTGAGAAGATGATATCTCAGTGGAAGTCACCTGAGAAGATATAGCTTCAGAAGATATACTACTAGTTGGGAAGTACGTGTCTTCGGCAAATGAAGCTTCAAAGGCACTACCATCCTGAAGCTATCGCATTGCAGGTTATCCTGATATGAGATGCCCCCAGCATAAACTGTTGGGAGTCGGACTCATCCTCAGATGTAAGAGGATCATTGATCCAGCGGTTTTCTCCATTTTCAGGAGTTAAAGGAGGAAGTTCCTGTTGATTATCAGCGACTTCTGGTTCTAGATTTTGATCGTGAAGAAGGTCATTGATGCGATCTTGCTCCTGCTCTATGGCAAGATGTTGCAAGATTCTTGTATATTCTTCAAGATCAGGCACAGGAGCCAAATCTTTTTCATCATCTGCTCCTTGTGGTTCATCAATGTTGGGTTCCACTGGAGCACTTGCTTGTGCTGGATCAACAACATTTTCTTGAACAGCTTCTTGGCCTTCTTCATCATCAGATCAAGATCCTTGTGGTTGTAATGGGTTATACCAGATTATTGACATAAGATGAGACTGGGGAATCCATTCCTCATCGGAGAGGTATTCACCTGTTTCAAGGGATTCTTCCCACTCTTCCGTACCACTGGCAGTGTCACTAGACTCGTATCCATCCATGGAGAATCCAATCATCGAGTTGCAAGGGTATGATGCCCCCTGCGTAGTTTCATTTCTGTAATGAGGTGGCATGAAATCACCAAGGGTGCATTTTTCTTACTGCCTTTGAGGCTTTGGGAAGGGATTCTTCTGTTGTCCCTAGTGAAGTAGTGGAAGAGGTTTCTGCCTTTTCAAGGGCTTCTTATTTTGGTTGAGGCTTCTACTGCTATTTGAGCTTGCGGAGTTATCTCTTGGCTTGCCTTTGCTGTTGAGCGGTCGGCTTTATTTTGACGATCTCCCAATTTTCATCTTCTATGAGATCGAGATGCACCCATATGGGTTGTCCATCTGGTGTTGGGTAGGGAACCAACTCTTGAGACGTTTGAGCCATTTTTATCACCTTGAATGAAGTTGTGATTTTCTCATTCGGTGACTTTGAAGTTTGCCCACATGACACCATGTTAACGGAGGCAGGCCATAGTTTTTGTCAAAGGTGATGACTCCGTTTTTCCACATCTCATTGATCTTCTCTCTCACAACGAAGCATTGATTGAGACGATGCGAGACCATCTGGTGGTATGGACAATACCGAGGATCGTTGGTTTTGCCAACATCTCCCGGTCTTTTGGGCTCGGGCAAGGTGAGTTTGCCATTTGCTAAGAAAACCCCAAAGATTTCTTCAACATCTTCATCGAACGGGTATTTCTTTTCTACACGTTCTTTGAAGGCATCAAAAAGTTCAGTTCTTTTACCTGCAGCTTTGTTTTCAACTTTCTTTGGCTGCTGAGGAGCTGACTTGGTTTGCACATTAAGAACCTCCTTTTTTTTGGTTTTGAGGTTGTAATGGCGGTCGGCTCTTTCTTTGATGATTTCTGACTGTTGAGGTCTTTGATCACCGTTTCAGCCTCCATTGAAGCTTCTAGGAGTTCTCCCAGGTTTATTGATTTGTTGCCAATGATCATGGAGTGGATCCTTGCTTTCCTGTTGTTACGGCAGATGTCGACTAGCGACGTTTATGGCAGTACATATGAGCACTTGTACGCCATTGCCTTCCACTTGTAAATGAAGTCGTATGTTGACTCATTCTCTCCCTGTTTTAGGCTGCAGACCTGAGCCATAGTAACAGGATGATACTCACCTTTGAAGTGGGTTAGGAAACGTGTCTCCAGCATAGCCCAGTTTTGGATGGAGTCCTCCGGCATAGTAGAGTACCAATCAAAGGCCGTACCTTTTAGGGTACTTGCAAAGAGACGGATCTTGAGGGCATCTTGATCCGCGATAGCTCCCGTTAGGATCTTGAAGTGAATGACATGTTTTCTGGCTAAACCTTTCCCCGTATATGTTTGGAGAGTAGGTTGTTTAAATTTTGCAGGGAACGGAACCGAGTCCATCCAAGGGGATATGGTAGCTTGATCCCATGTTCCTTCAGTGTATCCTCTTCTTTTGCTTTGGCGAGGATATCGTCAACGTCCTTTTTGGTAAGGGCGCGTGACTCATTGTTTTCTGGCATTGGCCTCGTCATCTTGGTGATTCGGAGGAGCTTCATTATTAGGTGGACGCTGTAAAGTGAGAAGGAGGTTTTCCATTGGAGCCTCAATTCTCTATTGTCCTTGCTCCAACTGCTGGATGCGTGTGGTTATGTCATCATGTGGTCGATTGTGAGGTGGCTCAGAGTTTGTAGCCAAGACGTTTATCCCTCGGGATTCAAACGAAGAAATCGTCCTTGTGACTGAGCTAAGGCTCATTCTTTTAGTAGAAAAGCTTGAGGAAGGGTTACTCCAATGTCCTTGGCTTGAAGGAGTGGAGGATTCTTCCAGATGTCTTCGTGTCCGGGAGACGCTACGAGTCACCAGACGTCTGACACGAATTTTGGTTACTGACTTCTGGCGTCTTCTTGTTTTGCAAACAATATGGACAGTAACAACTTGGTCGGATCTTTGTTTTTCGACCCATTTTTTGGAGACCTGGAGGGTAGAATGCTGGGTTCTTTGCTTCTCTAGTCTTTTTTGTCGATATGTCGCACAGCGACGTATACGACGAGCAATTTGAGCTTCGGTGAGCTCTGGCTGGGCTTTGGCGATGAAGGATGTAGTTCCCCGTGCGCAGCAGCCGAGCTTGTCTTCTTTGAAGCAAGGCATGGACAGGATCCGAACGCAATCCTTTGCCTGTCGCAGTGAGGCTTTGAATTTTACAAGTTCGGCCCCTGTTCAGATGAAGGGTTGGCTCGCAGGAGTGCATGCTTCAGCGGGTTTTTGCAGAGGCCTGACGATGCATGACTTGATTTTGGGCTTGTAGGAGCAAGCGGGCTCATGCTGGGTTGATTTGTTCATTTGGCGGAGGGTAGGTTTCTCCTCTTTCATGTAAGAGAAAGGGTAGATCCGGTTCTCCTTGAAAGGGGCTAGGTATGCTGGCTTTGTAGATGTTTGGGACCTCCTTTGTTTTGGTGAAGGCCTCGGGGACCAGGTCTTGGGGCAAACCTCGTTTCTTGTAGGTTGAGACTTCGTGGGAGTGCCATGGGTTTCAGGCTTCCTTGTGTTCACCCTTGGTGCCATGTTAGTGACACGTTGCGGGGCGATTTTCTGCTTCTTAGCAGGTACAGTTTCTTCTGCGGGGAGTGGGAATGGTCCTAGCAACCCGAAGACGATGGTTCGGGAAGTAGAGGTTGACCCGGTGTTTTGAAAGTTGTCGAGGGAAATGACGCTTCGGCAATTGGCATGGCGTTTATGAGTGTGTTTGTTTTGCTTGTTTTGAAGCATGAGCTGGTACTTGTTCTCATCAAAAGTGATGGTCAATGAAGCTGTCATTGTTAGTTTGGAAAACTTCTGAAACAAGACCACATCCGTTAGTAATCACAAGAAAATGGTGATCATAAGTGGAGAAAAAACTATGGTTTGTCTTTTCAAATTGCTCGAGGGGACAAGGCCCGGCCCAAGCAAAATGAAGAAGGCAAGAAGCCATAGGAGGTACAATTGTTCTAAATGCAAGTATGGTAGGCCCAGGGTGAGCGTTCCAGTGACTGCTAGAAGCAGTTGTAGACCTTAATTTAAATTACTGAGAAGCAAAGCTCACTCGAGGTAAAATAATATAAGGTTGGAGATACAAATGTGTCAGTCGCAAATACAGTAGACCCGACATGGCATAGTAGCACCGCTAGGCACAAATGTTGCAAATCGCATCCTCGGAAAGGACACGAGATGAGATTTCTTTTTGAAAGGTCAAGATTGGATTCATAAAGGAGAGCAAATGGTATTTCAATCCGAACATAGGCTCAAACATTTCTGCGAGCACTGAGTCCGAAAGAGAAGGAACCAAAATTTCTCGAATGTGAACCCAAAAATGACGGAAGTTTTTTTTTAAAAGGTCAAGATTGAATTCATCAAAGAGAGCAAATGATGTTCGAATTCGAACATAGGCTCAAACATTTCTGCGAGCACTAAATCCGAAAAGGAGAGAACCAAAATTTCTCAAATCCGAACTCAAAAGTGACGGAAGTTTTTTTTTTTTTTGTTTTGAAGGTGTTTTTTTTTTTTTTTTTTTTTTGAAGATTTTTTTTTAAAGGTGCACATAGGTTTCCAATTCGGTCTTATGAAACCTTAGTAGATAGATCTGCCACCAAGTAAGGGTAGGATTACTTAATGATTCCGTTTGGAGGACCTTTGCCTCGAACAGTCTAGCTGCCTCCACACTCTGGACAAGGCTTTTCTTAGATCCACTTTGGTCAAAGAACACAATTGATGCAACCTTAGTGTTTTTTTTTTTTTTTTTGAACTTTTTTTTTTGAAAGATTTCTAATGAACTCATCAAAGAGAGCGAATGGTGTTCCAATCCGAACATAGGCTCAAACATTTCTGCGGGCGCTACATCTAAAAGGAAAAAACTGAAGTTTCTCAAATTTGAATCCAAAAGAGAGAGAACTGATTTTTTTTTTTTTTGAAATGATATTTTTTTGTTTTTGAAAATCCCTATCGGACTCATCAAAGAGAAAAGATGGCCCATTCCCCGATATGAATAATAGTTACAAACATTTCTATGAGCTATCAAGTTCGAAAAGGAGAAGATCAAAGTTTCTCAAAATTGAATCCAAGAAAGAGAAATCAGATTTTTTTTTTTGAAAGAGTTTGAAATGAGATTTTTTTTTTTTTGAAAACCCCTATCGGACTCATCAAAGAGAAAAGATGGCCCAATCCCTGATACGAACAATAGCTGCAAACATTTCTGTGAGCTATCAAGTTCAAAAAGGAAAGGATCAAAGTTTCTCAATATTGAATCCAAAAAAGAGAAATCAGATTTTTTTTTTTTTTTAAATGAGAAAGAGTGAATGAAATCCCATCTCATGTTTTTTTTTTTAAAAGATGTAAGATCCAACATAGGCCACCAACTAGAAAAGAGTCAAGGAATTGAAGCATCACGTTCTCAAAAGAACTTGTCCCACCGGGTATGCCAACTTGATGGACCCAGCTTTCGTCCTCTCCTTCAGCCTCGGGGCCTACCGGGGTCTGGCGGAGGAGAAAAGAGGGTATCAACATTTTTTATACGAGTATGCCAGATTTTCTATTCTACTTGGAATTTGAAGTGCTGATCTGGAGATGATCCTTCACAAGTAGAAAGGAAATCAATTCTTTTTTCTAACTTTTCAAATTGCATAAATATTTAAGAAAAGAGACAAGATTTTTGAATGCCGTAGGAGGCGATTTTTTGTTTGTTTGCCGTAAAAGGCGATTTGATGTCGTGAAAGGCGGTTTTTGCCATGAAAGGCGATTTTTGCCGTGAAAGGCGATTTACAAATCTCATTAATAATGAAAGACAAGAATTGTGATTTTTTTTGTCTCTTTAAAAAATACAAAGTACAATAAAAAAGAAAGAAAATGTATCTAACTTCTCAGGAGATCGTGGGGACACGTTCAGATCGACGGTCGTAAGTCATGTATGGACTTCGCCATCGTCCTTCAGATGAGAACACTTGATGCTTTGATTCTTTGGCTTGGCTTGGACCTCAGTTTTTTAAAGGACAAAGACCAAGGGGAGGTCCTATATCCAATAAAAAACGAGTAAACGGGCTGAAAAGCTATGTTTAGGCCATGTTGGATAAAAGGAAGGAAGAGCTTTGCCTTGGGGGGGGTGGCCCCCAAGGGATTTCGATCACCTTGTGGTGTTTCTTGCAGCAGAGTAGCAGGATTTCTTCAGAATTTCTCTGGAATTTTCCAGACTCCGGCCTTCTTGTTGTGGATGTGTGTATGTGTGTCTTAGTGTCTCTTTGGAATGAACCCCCTTTTATAGGCTTTTGGTAGCCATGAGGTGGTTTATGAGCATGATGGCCATGATGAGAAGATTGATGGCATTGAGGCTCCATGATGGGAGGAGTTACAAGTTTTTATTTCTTGATTTTGTAACTCCTTTTTCTTGGCTTGTGATTAGCCAATGGAGAATGATGGGCATTTATCGCCTTTAATCTCCATGATGAGGGGAGTTTCATAGCTTTAATGCCATGATTGCTTGGACTTGTAACTCCTTTTTCCTCGAATATGATTGGGCCGTCCAAAATAATGAGTTAATGACCGCATTAAGTTGTCATAAAACGGGTCATTTAACATCATTAAGTAGTCGCCGGGGCATTTGAAGAGTCGCGGGCCGCGCCGCGTCTTTTGGAATTCTTCTTGTGACGATCGCCGATGGATCCACATGTTATTTGATGTCGGATGGCAACGTAATTTCAGACATTGATTGATGTCAGTGGGTCGGTGACATCTGTCTTGTCGATTTCTCGATCTGTCGGATAGAAAGTGTACTTTCTTGGTCAGCCGGTTGTCGATCTTGGAGCTATCAATGATGATTTCATACTCCTGACAGCGGATCAGAGGTTTTGACGAAGATCAATCGTTTTCAAGCATCAAGAATTGGATTTTCGGAGAATCACAGGGGCTGGAACTCCCGAAACGAAAAGAGGATCAGAAAACGGGCTACCCGGCGGAAAATCCGGCGACCCGGATTTCCAGGGTCGCCGGCAACCATGGGCCATGATCGCCGGCAACCATGGGGATTGGTCCCCTTTTGGTCGCCATTTTTTGGCCATTTCGTCGTCTTTTTCGTTCCTTTTTTCTCCTGTATTTTTCTTGACATTTTTCCTCAATTATTGACTTGATTTTCATGGAGAAAACCTGACTAGAAGCCGCACAAACCGAAGCACAAAGTTTCCTATTTTTTGGAAAAGCCGAAGACTTTGTAGCCGATTTTCAGTCAAGAGTTGAAACTAGGTCAATCGATGTCGGAATGACCCGAAATTTGAGATGAAGCCTCTTGAGCAGTGGATAGGACCAACCATGGGTTTTATTTGGGTTTTGAAGCCGTTTGGGGTCCCATCGCTGCTAGACTTGATTTTGCTGCGAGGAAGTAGTCGAGCTTTGATGTACGGTCAACCGATGTCCGATTGACCTAAAATTTGACAGGGAGCCTATTGGAGTCATTTTGAGATGATCCATTAGCTCCGATTTGGATGTCATGGTCAGGGGTGCTCCGCCACCGGTAGGTTTGATTTTGTTTCGGAGCGTCAAAGTCTAGTCAAATGTTGTCGGAATGATCTGAAATTTGACGTGTAGTCCTTTGGGAGCATGTTGAAGCCACTCTTGTGCTCTGTTTGTTGAGTGATGGCCTCGGTGGTTCTCGCCGCCGAGAAGCTTGATTTTGCTGCTCGAGAGTTGATGGAAGGTCAAACATTGTCGGTTTGACTTGAAATTTGACAATGAGCCTTTTGGAGGTATTTTGGGACCATCCATAGGCTCTGATCGAAGTTTTGATGTCTTTGACACTATCGCTGTTAGGAGCACCTGTTTAGCTATCGGAGGAGTGAAGTTAGGCCAAATGATGTAGGAATGGCTAGAAACTTCATGTATACCCCTCTTTTGGCTGTCTTGAAGGATCTTGCAGTTTTTGTTTAATTCTGACAAGATCTGATGCTTGAAGTAGCATTGCCTGTTTGTAGTAGGATACGGCTTCATGTGGCTTCTTGATGTTAAGGAGGCAAAGTGACTTTTTTTGGTGTCAACAATCCTTAGTAGCCCTCTTGAGCCTATTTTACAGGAAACCTTCCTTCATTGTCCCAAGCCTCATCACCCCACATATATATCCTTTTTTGACCTATTATTTTTTTAGAAGGGTAAGGATACACGAAGATGTATATATAAGCTATGTTCTTCATTAATTATGTGAGTTCTTAGCCTTATTCATACTCACCTACTGAGAGTTAGTCAGTAAAATATTTGTTCTTCCATTGTTGAGAGTATGACCTGTAAGGCTGTAGTTAAGGCGAAATGTATTCCGAAGGGGATTAAGGTTATCTGAGCTTGGACCTGAAGATTGCATGATTATTGGCTAAATACACACACGTACACAGTGGGACTTAAATATTGATTGACAAAGTTGGTTAGTATTCCCAACTTAGTACTCATTCTTATTAGCTTGCTAAAGACCATTGGACACCAAAAATATTTTTTTTCCAAAATAAAAAGAATTTTGTGGGATTTGTTCATTGAAAACCCTCACGAGACAAAACTCATCCACTAGGATAAACCTAAGGGTTTAACGGCTTGTTATATGAGGTAAGGGCAACCGTGATTCCTGTGAAAGTGAGTTAAGATCTTTACCGTATTTTCTTGCACATAATTTAGTTTTTCTTTATAGTTTTTTCTCGTGAACTAGCAAAATGTAGGTTTGGGGGTGTTGTGAGTGTTAAATATTGCATATTTTACCCCTCGTCAGTCCAAGTTTTATCAGTATCTCATATGCATATCATTTGATTTACATGGAGATTTTATCCTTCTATCACAATAACGGATTATTGGATTAACATCGCTTATAACTTCATTTCAATTCGTAAAATGACGTCGTTTCTTTGCATCATTGCATTGGACGTGGAATTCTGAGCGAAACCAGCTACTCATTGGCATTCATAAGAGTTCGGACGAGGAAGATATGAAGCGACAAAGTTTTCATGCAAAAATCCGATTATTTACAGTGTATTTTTATGTAATTTCTCTTATGTAGGTAGATCCTGCGGCTACCCCAAACTTCCAGCTAGTGTCTCAAGGCATCAAAAAGAGATTTCAGTAAAAGAAGTTACATGAAGAAATCTTAGGAAGGGTTAAAGAATTTCAAAAATAAAAGGAGAAGACTTTAAAAATAAAAGAAGTCATTTTCTAACCTCTCCACCCAATCAAAGCTTGCATGACACAAATCCATGTGAAAGGATATAAGCCAATCAAAAGCCTCCAAATTGAAGGACCATATAACACAAAAAGCATATATGCTTTTAGCATTAAATTTAAGCAATCCTGTGAGAAAAAGTGAGCCAATCAAAAGCCTTTAAGTTGCAACCAATCAAATTGAAACAATCCATGTGAAAGCAAATGAGCCAATCAAATGTCCTCAATGTTTATATAAATTGGAATGTTTTTATAGAGAGAGTGAATCTTTTGGCAAGTTATTCTTTTAGCAATTTTATTTTACCTTCTCTATACTTTTATATTGTAATTAGGAGCTTAAGTATAACTAATCTAGAGAGAGTGTAATTGAAGATCATTAATGAAGATTTGGAGCTCTTTCTTGATGTTTAATAGCTAAAGCTCTTGAATTTGGCTCTCCTTTTGAAGCTAAGTAATGTGATTAGTTCAATTACATGCATGTTTTTGTTTAAATTCCCCACTTGTGCCTTGATTGATTAGTTGATTTTAGATCTAATTGTGCTAATCTCTCTCATTTCTCATGCTCTATATCTACACTAGATGCTTGGATAATCTCAATTGATGCTTTGTAATTGAATTAAGTTCTTTCACATAGCATGCTCTAGAGCCCTTATCTTTGACCTTTTGTAGCTTGATTTTGATGATTAATTGTTATAGTAGTTAGGTTATGATATATGATCTTGGCTTTTGATTTTCTTTATTTTAATCTTCATTGCTATATCATCCAATCCAATTAGGCAAGAGATTGCTAATTGAATTGTAAATTGGGAGTTGAATTAGAACATGCATTGATTGGATTAATTACATACTTAGTGGATTTTGAATTGCCTAATCTCTTGTTTTGAATCCTTGTTTTAAAATCATACACATCTCATACAACTTGTTTTAAAATCTTAGACATTTCATACCACATCTTCACCTTAAATATTCCATTTCCACCACCATTCATCCACTAGTTTAGTGTAGCTTGTTAGATTAGTTTACATCTTATTAATTTCATATTCTAGATTGTTAATTAATTGTTTACATTGCATAGTTTATTAGTTTGAATTATTCACTTCAATTGTTTATATTAGCTATATCTTAGTGCAATTCTACTTTAATTGGATTCATTGCTTGTTCCATCCTCTATCCGTGGGATCGATAATCTGGACTCTTTAGTCTTTTACTACTTGATGACATCGTAGTCTTGCGGTTACGTGTTACACATATAAGAGTCGATCAAAGCTTTGCCACTTTAGTGGACCCTTTGGGTGCTCTAACGAGCAGAGTAGCTGAGTTCAGACGGGTAAACAGAAGCTCTACCGCTCAAGCGGGTAGAGCCTCTGGCTCCTCGGTCCCACGGGTGATTTATGGATGGTTGCTATTATGGGAGATGGAATATTTTGGGTTGCTGACAACTCAGTTGGACCATGATGGTATGTAAGGAGGAAGAACGAGAGACAGGATGTGCACATGTGGGAATCCAACCTGGAAGCATGTTAAGGTTACATTAATTGGACAATGTGCTTTAGATGCTTGGAATGCGGCCCAGCTTCAGCAACGCCAATAATACAAAGAATCTGGCATTTAGGGGTTCACGTGCATGTGTGTCAAATGGTGTGATCTCAACTTGTCAACAGGATATGCGTATATGGAAGTTGACCGTTAAGCTTGGATTCACCCAAAAGCATTATTTTACTCGCATTGTTCAGTTTTGCTCATCCATACTCTGTTTTTCAGCTTGTTTGATTTATGGGCCGTCAGTTTTGCCCGTTTGGCTAATTATCACTTGATCTTACTCTTTTTAACTAACAATATTCAGTTATTTTGCTCGTTTTGGCTAAAAATGTTAGTTTTGGGGTCATTTTTCTCATTTTATACTCAAATAATTAGCGTTGGGCTATTTAGCTCATTTTGACTAAAATAACCAATTTCGGTATTTAGTTTGTTTAGCAAAAAACGATCAGTTTTGTCAGTTCATGTGTCCCAGTGAGCTTTTATATATATACTGGGAGGACTATTCTTTACGTTAGTGTGTGCGCATTCGACTTGGCCTCTTTGAGTAGTTTCTCACCATATTTCGTGTGTTAGTCCGCTTTTGATTTGTAAGTAGGCACCACTTAGCTTGGGCCACCTCATTGGCTTGATCCACCGGCTTAGGGTCCCAATCAATCTCTTATCCAACTGCAGCTTAGGTTTCCTTAGCGTGTTATTTGCCTAGTTCCACGGCTGGCACCTGGCGTGATGGCCAGCTATACTGGTCTATATATATACTTAGTGTGCTCCTATCACCTCGTGTTCCAGAGACTATGTATGCCAAGTGTGCTCCTGTCACCTCGTGTGCTGGAGACTATATATATGTTTAGTATGCTCTATCACTTTGGTGATGGAGAATTTAGATGTGTGGTTGCCACTCTGTCAATGTGCTTTGCTATCAGCCGGACTTCGTTTCCTTACTCATTTTATCACCCGGTTTATGTTCCGCAATGTTAGCCTGATTTATACCCATTTTTACTTGGAGATTCCAGTTTTAGACCACGTCATGTTTTATGTGCACATCATGTTGTAAATGTACTCCATATTTGCTCGTAGTCTTATTTTAAATACCTATTTTATACTCGTTGAGATATATGCAGCTTTTGATCATGTAACATGATTTATCACATGTTTTATTAATTAGCATATTTACTATCCATCTCGGTCACCAGCCAGACTGTCGTGTCTGACCATATTTGTTTGGTGCTCTAGGTAGCAAGTTCTTCTTCACGGGCTGGAAAGCGTGTGCTTGGCTATAGAGCCATGAACTTTGCAGGTTAGTTGTACCAACGATGTCATTTAGATGTCAAGCTTGGTACCGGAGTTACATCATACATCTTGGGGTGGTCTCTTGTTTATCTTTTCATTGTATGACTTTTATTAGCCTTTTCTTTCGGAATTTAATTAATTCACTTTGATAATTTGTAACTTGAACATATGTGGAAAATTAATCATCCTATTACTGTTAGCTCTATATCTTTGTTAGTATGGTTTATTCTAGTCTGATTATGGGCCTTGATATGATAACTTTATGCTAGCGATTGAGTACAACATGGAATCCGATGGCCACGGGCTCTGAGGCTCAATGCCACGTGAGCTTCCGAGAAAATATTCAGGTTGTGTCGGAATTTTGATATCCTCACACACACGGATCCTGGAGAAACACAATTTTTACTTAGCCCCAAATCACACTCCCCGAGACCGGACCGCCGCAGAAATCCGGTTCCGGGGCATGACAGTATGTTTGCCTTAGCTTGTGGAGGTAGTTCCTTTTCATGATACCTCATATGGTGGGATTATGTACTTATGTTTTCATTGATTCTCGAGTGGGCACCACTGAGCTTAGCTCATCTAGTCAGTCTAACCCACTAGCTTGGGGTCCTTAAATTACATGTTCCATCTGCAGATTGATTTTCTTGCGTGTTATTATTACCAGGTACCATGACCAATTTCTTGCTAGATGTTCATCTGTACTGGGTTATTTATGTATACCTTAGATGCTCCTATCACCTCTTGTGACGGAGGATATTCTTACTTGCTGTTGACACCAAAAATGTCACTTTGCCTCTTCGTATACTTTCAACATCAAGAAGCTACATGAAGCCGTATCCTATCACAAGCAGGCAATGCTACTTCAAGCATCAAATCTTGTCAGAATCAAACAAAAACTACAAGATTCTTCAAACAGCAAAAAGAGTACACATATAGTTTCGGGCCAATGCAACATTATTTGGCTTAACTTCACTCTTCCAACAGCTGAACAAGAGCTCCTAGTGGTGGTGAAGCTGGAGACATCGGCTCACAAAATAGAGCACATAGTTCGCCTCAAAATACCACTAGAAGGCTTTACATCAAATTCGTGGCCATTTCGACACTGTTTGGCCCAAAAAGGAAACAGCTGCAGCAAAGTCAGCTCTCCCGGCGGCGACAGCATCGAAGATATCAGATCTTCGATCAAAGCCTATGGATGGTCTCAAAATACTTTTAAAATGCTCCATGTCCATTTTCAAGTCAAACCAACAACGTTTGGCCCTACAACAACCCTTAATTAACAAAATCAAGCCTCTCGGCGACGAGAACCACCGAGGCCATCACAAACAGAGTACATGGGTGACTTCAAATTACTTCCAGATGGCTACATGTCAAGTTTCAGGTCATTTCGACAATATCTGACCAAACTTTGACTCCCGGAAGTTAAATCAAGCCTCCCAGCGGCAAAGCCCCTCGAGACCATGATTTCCAAATCGGAGCTAATGGCCCATCTCAAAATAACTCCAATAGGCTCCCTATCAAATTTCAACTCAATTGGACAACGGTTGACCGTACATTAAACGAAAATATCTTCCTCGCGATAAAATCAAGTCTACTGGCGACAGGACCCTACACGACTTCAAAAATAAATTAAAGCCTAAGGTTGGTCTTATTTATGGCTTAGCAAACTTCACCTCAAATTTCAGGTCATTCCGATTTCGTTTGACCTAGTTTCAACTTATGAAGGCAAATCAACAACTTTACGCGAAAAATTCTTCGGCTTTCCCAAAAAATCAGAAACTTTGCCCTCTAATCTGCATGGCTTCTCAACAGGTTTTCTACAAGGAAATCAGTCCAATACATGCACAAAAATGCCAAGAAAAATACCAAAGAAGAAAGAAGCAAAAAAAACCAAAAAACGACGACCAAAAAGGTAAAAAAACCCATGGTTGCAACGACCCTGGAAATCTGGATCGCTTGATTTTCTCCGAAAATCCATTGTTTAGGCATTTTTCACGTTCCGAGATGTTTAGCCTATGTGGTTTTCTAAAATTTAATTTTCGAAGGACGGAATTCGTCGACCTTCGTCAACATCACAGATCCGTTGTCAAAATCATGGGTTCGTCATAGGACGCTTCGAAATCGCCACCCGACTGACTAAGAAAGCATATGTTTTGCTCAACAGATCGAGAAATAGATAAGACAGATGGTACCGGCCCACTGGTAGCAATTAATGTCCGAAATTATATAATCATCCGACATCAATTAGCATGAAGATCCATCGGCGATCAAGCCCCCTACATTGTAAGAAGAATTCCAAAAGACGCGGCGCGGCCCCCGATTCTTCAAATGCCTTGGCGACCACCTAATGCAGTTAATGACCCATTTTATAACAAGTTAATGCAGTCATTTACTCATTAATTTGGACAACCCAATCAGAAGCCAAGAAACTGGAGTTACAAGTCAAGTGCAATCATGGCATTAAACCATGTAACTCCTCCCATCATGGAGCTTAAAGTCAATTAAAAGCTATTTATTCTCCAACGGCCAATCAAAAGCTAAGAAAAATGAGTTAAAATAACACAAATTAAAAAGCTTGTAACTCCTCCCATCATGGAGCTTTAATGCATTAAGAGCTCATAAACTCCCAATATGGCTACCAAAAGCCTATAAAAGGAGGCCATTTCCACCATTTCAAAGGCAAGAAAATCGATCGGGAAAAATCAACCGAATACAGGCATCGTGTAAATCCTGGAGAAAACTCTACAAAAGTTGCTACAACGACCTCTCCTTCGTTGAACAAGTTCTGCAACGACCACCACTACAAGGTGACCAAAGTCCCTTAAGGGGCCAACCCCCCCCCCAAGGCCTTCTCCTTCTATCTCCATGGCTTAGACGTGACTTTTCAGCCCGTCTACTTAGTTTTTTATTGGATATAAGACCTCCTATTGGTCTTTATCCTCTAAAAATTCGAGGTTTAAGTCGAGCTAAGCAAATCAAAAGCATCATCTGTTCTCATTTGAAGGATGATGGCGAAGTCCATACACGACTTGCGACCGTCAATCTGAACGAGTCCCCACAATCTCCTGAGAAGTTGGATCCCCTTTTCTTGCTTTTCATCGTAGTTTGTATTTTTTTAAGAGACATAAAAGAAATCACAATTCTTGTCTTTCCTTTTTGATAAGAATTGTAAATCGCCTTTTACGGTAAAAATCACATTTCATGGCAAACATCGCCTTCCACGGCAAAACAAATAAAAATCGAATTCACGGCATTCAAAACAAACCATGTCTCTTTTTTTTAAATATATGTGCAACAAAAAACTAGATAAAAGTTTGATTTCCTTTTCCTACTTATATAGGTGGATCTACGGACCACCACTTTTCAATTCCAAGTAGAATAGAAAATCTAGCATACCCGTACACAAAAGGTTGATGTTCGCTTTGTCTCCGGTCAGGAAAGGGTTGGAACCAACGGATTCTCACGTCGGCTAACTCTGGTAGTACCGCGAGTGAAAAAGCGAGCCCATCAAATTGACATACCCGGTGGGATTCATTCATCTGAGAACATAATGCTTAGAAAAGAAACATTTGCATATCATATCTTTTACTCTATGTTTATGCTTCTTTTCTAGATTCCTTGGCTCCTTTCTAGTTAGTGGCCTATGTTGGATTTTGCATCTAAAAAAAAAAACATGAGAAGGGATTTATGGGAATTTTGAATTCTATCTTTGAGTTTAATTTTACAATTTCTTTTTTCAAAAGAATTTAGATTTCTCATTTTGGATTCAAATTTTGTGAAACTTTGATCCTTTCCTCTTCGGACAATAGCTCGCAAAAATGTTTGAAGCTTATGTTCATATCGAGGGGTGGGCCATCTTTTGTCTTTGATGAGTCCATTAGTGATCTTTCAAAAAAACAAAACAAAATCAAATTTCTCATTTTGGATTCAAATTTGAGAAACTTTAATCGTTTCCCTTTCGGACAATAGCTCGCAAAAATGTTTGAAGCTAATGTTCGTATCGGGGGGTTGGCCATCTTTTCTCTTTGATGAGTCCTTTAGTGATCTTTCAAAAACAAAAAACAAAAAAAAAATTCTCATTTTGGATTCAAATTTGAGGTCATTTGATCCTTTCCCTATCGGACAATAGCTTGCATAAATGTTTAAAGCTAATGTTGGTATCGGGGGGTGGGCCATCTTTTCTTTTTGATGAGTCCATTAGCGATCCTTCAAAAAAAAAGTCAGACTTCTCATTTTGGATTCAAATTTGATAAACGTTGATCCATTCTTCTTTGGACAATAGCTCGTAGAAATGTTTGAAGGTAATGTTCATATCGGGGGGTGGGCCATCTTTTCTCTTTGATAAGTCTATTAGTGATCTTTCAGAAAAAAAAAAGGGAGATAAAGATCATTAAGGTTGCACCAATTGCGTTCTTTAACCAAAATTGATCCAAGAAAAGCCTTGTCCAGAGTGTGGAAACAACTAGATTGTTCTAGGTAAGGGTCCTTCAAACTGGTTCATTAAGTAATTCCTAAGGGCTGATCTATCAACTGAGGTTTCATAAGACTGAGTCGGAGGCCTGGGTGTACTCTTCAACCATTAGATTTTTCTTTAAAACAATATTCAAAAAAAAAAAAAACTGTTAATACACTGTTAATATTCAAAAAACCTTTCAAAAATCCTATCTTGTGTCCATTCCATGGATGCAATTTCCAACATTTGTTAGTTGTTAATACACCCCTTCGGGTCTACTGTATTCGCGACCGATACATTTGTACCTCCAACCTTATATTTATCTTACCTTCTCATGAATTTGGTATTTCCTTGCCACTATGCTTTACACAAATTTTGAAAGAATATAGGGTTGGAGAGTTGATCATATTGAAATTGGTGTGGTTCTATCACATGTAACCAGAATAAAACTAGAGCTTTTTCATGGCCATTTTTCTTACATGCATCTTCTTCTTCTATATTCTCCTTTTTCTAATAAAGCTTCAACTATATTTCATAATAACGATGAATGTGATTGCAAATAAAATAAGTTGCTAAAAAATCTGGCTGGTTTGTAACCTAGGTTCTCTGTTGGGATCATTACTATGAATTCATATTTCAAGCCCTTCATTCTTTTAGATCACAGCTTCAACTATATTTCATAATAACGATGAGTGTGATTGTAAATGGATCAACTTGGCAAAAAAAAATTTCTGGTGTGTAACTTGGGTTCTCTGTTGGGATCATTACTATGAATTTATGTTTCAAGCCCTTCATTAATTTATGTTTCAAGCCCTTCATTCTTTTAGATCAGCTTCAATGTTACTGTGTGTTATGGGCACGTGCAAGGGCTTGACTAGGCCCGACGATCGATCTATATTGAAATTGATGAGTGTTTTGCCTAATCATGTATGTCCAAAAAAGGTTGGTTTTCAACTTTTTTTCAGTTAGTTTCCTTTCATATATCTTGTTATTCCATCATCTTGTTACTTTTTTCTATTGAAGCTTCTATTGAATTTCATAAGAACAATGAGTGATTGTAAATTGCTTAATTTGTTAAAAGAAAGTATCTATATGTAAACTGGTCATTCTCTATTGGGATCATTAATATTGAGTTTTTCGGGAACTTTATTTTTTCAGATTATCATATTCAAAGAGTGCTACACTATTTTTTTTTATTATATATAAAAGAGAAGAAATTGTCCAGCCTTCACCTGCTTAACAAATTCTCTCCACACCGGCCCACTTGGATGGTACACTTGGATGATAAATCTATGCTTGCCCACTTGGAAGGCCCACTTGCTGATGAATGTCTACCCCTGTCTGTCCTAGGCTCTCCCCTCTCTTTCTCAACTCTTCCACCCAAACACGAAAAAGGAAAATCCACTTCTTCCTCTCCATGCATCGCCCAAACACAGAAACAAAGCTCCACTTCTTCCTCCCAATACACCCCCTAGATGCAAGAAAAGCATCACTTCTTGCTCTCAATACAAGGCCCTAAACACAGAAAAGGAAGGCATCACTAATTGAGTATCATGGTATGATTTTTTCAATCTCTCTCTAAAAAAACTCATTTTTTTGTCACAAAGATTGAGTCTTTTTTTTTTTTTTTTTTTATCTTCTTTCTTCAATATGTCGTAAATTAGTGTTCTTGTTTGCATTCCATGGATTTGGTTGGTTTCCACATCTGTGTTGTTTAGAACTTCGAGTTTACAATAATTTTTTAATTTTCTTTCTTCAATATGTTGTAAGTTAGGGTTATTGATTGCATTCCATGGATTGGGGTTAGTTTCCACATCTATGTTGTTTAGAAATTCGAGTTTACAAGTTCTTAGATGTCACAAAGATGGAGCCTTTTGATTTTCTTTCTTCAATTTGTTGTAAATTTGGGTTTTGGTTTCCAGTCCAATTTATTGCAGTTGAAGAATGCTCATCTGGGTTTCATGTTATCTTTCTTCTCATTTGATTTATGATTTTATCTTTCTTGATTCAATTTAGAAAGGCCTGAGAAATGTAAAAGAAAATGAAAAGTTTCTTCTTTTATAAAATTTATAGGAAATAGTTGAGAAACACCAACATCTTGCTCCTAAAATGAGTCTGAAAGGTGGATTTGAAGCTATACGTAGGGGAAGTTGACTCTTGCAGCATTTTTCATAGTGTGTGTATAAAGAGTAAAAAGGAAAAAAAGTTTACAAATGAGCACACCCATGACCAACATCTCGTGTAAAATAAAAGAGAATAATAAAATAAAATAATGTGAAACATATGCTCATAGGCTTCTGCATATTGCGTCTTTGTGATTACTCTATCAAAAATTTTATTGGCTTGACACCCCTTTCTTATCTCTTAGTCCCTAATTCATGGGTTTGTTGGCTTTGTTCATTTTCCTTTAACTTCTTAAAAGAGTAATCCTCAAGCATGAGTGCTTTATTCTCTTCTCTCTTTTTTCTTCTTTTCTCTTTTCTTTTTGGTTGTGACGCAAATTATTGATTTGTATAAAAAATAATCAGACTTTGAGACTTTCTATTATTTATCACAGAGAGAAAATTAATCAATGGAAATGTTAAACTGAAGCAATGTACGAGAGAAATAAAATAGAACAATGTAAAACATGAGTTCATAGCTTTCTGCACAATGCATCTTTGTGATTACTCTATCAAATTTTTGTTGCCCTGACTCAACTTTCTTATCTGAAATTTATACTGCTCTTTTCTAATTGCGTGTGCATTATATCTAGACCTATGATTGAAGAGGACTAAGTCCATAATTCATGAGTTTGTTGGCTTTCTTCATTTTCATTTAAGTTCTTAAAAGAGTAATTCTCAAGCATGACTTCTTTATTCTCCTCTCTCTCTCTCTCTCTCTCTCTCTCTCTCTCTCTCTCTCTCTCTCTTTTTCCTTCTTTTCTCTTTCTTTTCTTGGTTTTGATGCATTTGCACAAAGACTCACACACTACATTTCTCTCCATTTATAAGGTAGTATTGGTTTTGGATTCCGCTATGATTGGAATGGGTCTTTTTAGGCTTTATCAATGTTCTATTTTTTTGCTTTTGGGCAAAGGTCTTGGTTTTGGCGGCTTTGTTCATTTTCTTTTAGATTCTTAATAGTAATTCTCAAGCATGAGTTCTATATTCTCTTCTTTTTTTTTTTTCCTCCTTTTCTCTTTTCCTTTTGGTTTTGATGCATTTGCAAGAATAGGGAGTTCTTTTAAAATTAAACTCGAACAAATCCATAAGATGCATGATCCAACACTCATAATGTTATAGAAATAACATAATAATTTGTAGCAGCTTACAAGGAGTTTTCCCTTATATAGAACTGAATCAAGAATTTAAGATAGAAGAATTACTGGATTTGTAGTGTTCATGTTTAAAAACTCAACTCTTAAAAAGAATTACGGACTAGAATTATCCCTTATTTACTTCAGTTTCCTCTGCTGATATTTGAGGCGATGAGTTTACATTTGTCTGTTACTATAATTTGTACAGGGTTTATGAGCATGTTTGGGTCGCCAAGCCACTCACATGGCCACATGACTTGGCTTCTTTAGGTGATAATTCTTATTTTTTCCCCTATTTGGCTATTTCTAAATCAAGTGTATATTGCAAATGATATTTCAACTTCAAGAATCACTTTATTGAAGGTAATAGATTGGCTTTATCTCTTTTTAAATATAAGCATATGTTGCCTTTCTTATTATTTATTGTTGTGTGGGTTTCTATATCCATTTTCTATGACATAAAATTTTTAATTTGAACTTAAACCAGTTTTCTAACATTTGCAGGCTGAAATTGCTCAACTCTGTGTGAACAAGTGGTCTATGCCAGAATTTGAGTTGTCCTATGGTTGCTTACCTAGCTATTAATGTGGAGTTCCTTTGGATGAGCAGGATGTGGAAGATGTCAGTACATCAGTCTGATAGCAACATAAACAATATGGAGGTTAAAGATGATTATTGAGTACTGGGCGTATTAGTTTTTGTACTGTGTTTTTCATTCCACCAAGGCCAATGGATGGGTGTGATGCTTTTAGCTAATTTATTTTAGGACCCATTTGATGTTCTATTGCCTGCTACCATGCAGATAATACCTTCACCATGATAATAATGACCACAGGCAAGCTTTGAGCTTTGTCTAACTTGTTCCATTGTGTTTTTATTAGTGAAAAAGTACATAAAAGCTAATGGGTAAACCAATTGAACAGATGTCTTGTGGATCTAAGGGATGGGGCTGCATCAGTTATTTTCAAGTTTGTCTAAAAGTAGAAACACTTTAGTTATATTTTCGATTTTCTATTGATAACGTGTTCTCAATGATAGTTGATGCCTAATGGGGCTTCTAATTTATTTTTTATAGATCATCTGAAATCTAATGATGTATTCTCTCTTCTTTTTTTTTTTTTTTTTTTTCTTTTGGTTTCTCTGATCCCTGTTTGAAAAAGATCTTTTCCTTTCATTGCTCTTTTTATTTTCTGTAAAAATAAAAAATGTATACAACAAATACTTTACGTTTTCAATTGGCTTATGCTTAAAGAAGTGCAAATGAAAAACCATGTTAGAAGGCTTATATTCATAGTTTATCTGGAACTTACGTGATATTAGTTTAAAATCTCTTCAAGTATATTCAATATGTGGTGTAATTTGGTGCGATTGCCTTTCTTAGAACATTTGTTCTTGTGTGTACATTATGTGTGGTAGGCTATATGAACCTATTTCGTGGATATTATCAATATCTCTTACTCCTATGCAGAACATTTGTTGGATAGTCCCGGTAGTAACACTACATAAATATTTTTGCAGGAGCATTAGTTTTTTTTCCAACTAATGTGATGGTTTGCCACAAAGACTAGGACAGATGTGAGTATTGAACAAGTAAACATGGATGTGTGATTCCTCCTCTCACTGATATCTTCTTTTTTTTTTTTTTTTTTTTGTGTTTAGAAAATGTGGATTTTACTAGAGATTTTTAGGAGGAAATCACATTAACATTGCATCTTATATTGAAGAACTAGATAGTTTGGGATTGGTATATGGATGTATGATATGGGTTAGTATATATACAATTAGAGGGTTTCATTGAATTCTTCTAAAAGAATGTGTACCTTCTTTCTTTGTTTAAAGAGGTTAAAAATGAATCTATACCATTTATGAATTGAGATATCATCTAAGCAGGAATGTTGTTTGAATGTTTTAATAATGGTTTTCCTGAGGGTCCCCTGATTTTTTTTTTGGCCTCTTCATCTGGATTCCTCAGCTTACTTGATGATGATCTCTTACAGGTCTTGAGGTTTTGCCTTTCATCTTCCTTTCCCGCTTAAACCCTCTCTGCATAGGTAAATCCTCCCTAACTGCACTATTTCTAATAATTTGGTTGTAGGTAATCTTTTTATAATAATTTCTGTATAGATGGACATCTTTTTATTGGGCTAGAAATGTTAAAAGAGATCACATTAACATTGCATCTTATATTGAAGAACTAGATAGCATGTAATCATCCTCTTCTTTTTGGGATTTGTATATGAATGCATGAAATGGGTTAGTATACAATTGGAGGTTTTCATTGAATTCTTCTAAAATAATGTGTATCTTATTTCTTTTTTTTTTTTTAATAACGTGTCTTATTTCTATGTTTAAATAGGTTAAAAATGAATCTATACCATTTCTTAATTGAGATACCATCCAAGAGGAATGTTGTTTGAATTTTTTAATAATGCTTTTCTTGGGGGTCCCCTGATTTTTTATTTTGGCCTCTTCATCTGGATTCCTCAGCTTACTTGATGTTGATCTCTTACAGGTTTTGAGGTTTTGCCTTTCATCTTCCGTTTCCACTTAAACCCTCTCTGCATAGGTAAATCCTCCTCTATCTGCATTCTATTTCTAATCATCTGGTTGTAGGTAATCTTTTTCTAATAATTTATGCATAGATGGATATATTCTTATTGGGCTAGAAAATGTGGATTTTACTAGAAATGTTAAAGAGGAAATCACATTAACATTGCATCTTATATTGAAGAACTAGATAGCGTGTGATTTTCTTCTATTTGGGATTTGAATATGGATGTATGAAATGGGTTAGTATACAATTGAACGATTGGGATTGGTATATAGATGTATGAAATGGGTTAGTAACTTAATATACAATTGGAGGTTTTCATTGAATTCTTTTAAAAGAATGTGTATCTTGCTTCTTTGTTTAAATAAATAGGTTAAAAATGAATCTATACCAATTCTGAATTGAGATATCATCCAAGGAGGTACCATTCAAAAAAAAAAAAAAGGATATCATCCAAGGAGGTGTAATGTAGTTGGTAGAGAACATTTGAAGATTCAAGTTCTACATGCAAGTGATAATATATAATTGAAAATTTACATCATAAAGTGAATATATAAAAAAAAATTATAGTTTCAACCCATCCTGAGCCCTGCCTTTCATGGGACCAGTTTGGTACCATAAATTATAAATTATTGGCAAGTTGACAGGTATCTGAGAGTAAGGACAGGTTTGAGTTTAGTCCAAACCGTACCAATACCAAGTCACTGTGGAACAAGGAGGCAGGCCTCAAGGCACACAAATGGATCTCTTTGAAAGATCCCCATGAAGTGTATGATGGATATTTTGAACAACCCCAATCTCATTTAGGTAATAATATCCTGCTTATATTTTCTTCTTTCTTTATTTCCTCTTCTCCCCACCCCAAATCCTCACTCAAACTCCTATTTCTTATCAGATTCTTCATCATCCCATCCTTAACTCGCAATAACTCAAATACTTCTTGTCACATCCTGGTTCCGAATCACCCTAGTCTAGGGTAATCCCTGAGGTGAGACACACGTACTCTCGTGATGCTGTACTTGTCTCGAGCCAAATACAACACATGAAGGAGAAAAATAACTTTTTTGCACACGTGAGTCGAGCTCACTAAAACACATCAATCACATTTAATTGTAGCGGAAGCTGTAATTTGTATACAAGAGGTATCATTTCTCATTCAGTCCAATTAAACATTCAAGTTTAATACAAAAGAATTACACAGTATATACATTGATTTACAAAAGAGGGTGTAATAAAAGAACCCTGTACAACTATACCAAACGTATAATCAAAAGAAACTAAGTGTGATCAACACAAAAAGGGCTAGTCACACCCTACTGAAGTCCTCAAAATGTACATCGCCCTCTCCAAAGGAGGTATCTATGCTGGTGTTGACACCAAAAATGTCACTTTGCCTCTTCAACATCAAGAAAGCTGCATGAAGTCGCAACCTGCCATAAATAGGCAATGCAACTTCTCAAAAAATCAAATCTTGTCAGAATCAAACAAAAACTGCAAGATCCTTCAAGATAGCCAAGAGAAGAGTACATATGAAGTTTCGGGCCATTTCAGAATCATTTGGCCTAACTTCGCTTCTCCGACAGCTAAAATGGCGCTCCCGGCGGCGACATCATCGGAGACGTCAAAACTTCGATCAGAGCCTACAGATGACTCCAGCATGTCTCAAAAGGGCTCCATGCCAAATTTCAAGTCAAACCGACAACGTTTGACCCTCCATCAATGCTCGAGCAGCAAAATCAAGCCTCCCGGCGGCGGAAACCACCGGAGCCTTCGCTCATCAAACCAAGTGCATGAGTGGCTTCAACATGCTTCCAAAAGGCTGCACGTCAAATTTCAGGTCATTCCGAAAACGTTTGACCAGGTTTCGATGCTCCGAGAGAAAATCAAGCCTACCGGCGGCAGAGCAACCCGGGACCATGACATCCAAAACGGAGCCCATGGAACGTCTCAAAATGACTCCAATAGGCTCCCCGTCAAATTTCAGGTCAATCGGACATCGTTTGACCGCACATCAAAGCTCGGCATTTTCCCCGCAGCAAAATCAAGTGAAGCATCGACGGGACCCCAAACGGCTTCAAAACTCAAACAAAAGCCTATGGTTGGTCTTATTTATTGCTCAGGAGGCTTCACCTCAAATTTCAGGTCATTCCGACATCGTTTGACCAAGTTTCGACTTCTGGCGGAAAATCAGCAGCTCTACGCGACAAAGTCTTCGGCTTTCCCGGAAAATTAGAAACTTTGCACTCTAAAAATGCAAGGATTCTCATCAAGTTTTCTACAGGGAAATCAAGCCAATAAATGAGAAGAAATGTCAAGAAAAATACAGAAGAAAACGGCGACGAAAAAGACCTCAAAACGACCGCAAAACGGGCTCCGAAGGGGAAAAATCCCCCAGGGTCGCAGACCCCTGCGACCATGGCCCATGGTCGCAGGCCCCTGCGACCATGGCCCATGGTCGCCGGGGCGACCATGGAGGTCCGGGTCACCGGATTTTCCGCCGGTGACCCGTTTTTTCCGTCTTTTTTCGCGTTTCGCGCACTTTGGCCCCTGTGGTTTCCTGAAAATGTGATTTTTAGTGCTTGAAATTGACTCATATCCGACGACATCCGTCAAAATCACGGGTCAACCTCCAAAAGCATAAAATCATCAGCGATCGCTCCAAGATCGCCAACCGGCTGACCAAGAAAGTGCACTTTCTGTCCGACCGATCGTGAAATCGACAAGACAGATGTCACCGGCCCGCTCTTAGCTATCAATGTCTGAAGTTACATGTTCATCCGATGTCGATCAGCATGTAGATCCATCGATGATCATCGCCAGAAGAATTCCAGAAGACACGGCATGGCCCGCGACTCTTCGACTGCTCGGCGACCAATTAATGTGGTTAATTGACTAGCTTTATTGCAGTCATTAATTCATTTCTTTGGACGGCCCAATCAGAAGCAAGCATTTGGGAGTTACAAGTCAATTGATTCATGGCATTTAAACCATGAAACTCCTCCCATTATGGTAATTAAGGTGATTAAAAGCCCTTAATCTCCATCGGCCAATCAGATTCAAGGAAAAAGGAGTTACAAAATCAAGAAATAAATCTTGTAACTCCTCCCATTAAAGCCATTAAGGCTCATAAACCCTCCTAAATGGCTACCAAAGGCCTATAAATAGGAGAGCATTCCATTGAAATGGAGATCGGAAAAAAGATCGGAAAAAAGAGGAGAAAATCAGAAGATCAGAAAAAAAGGGATCAGAAAGAATCCAGAGAAAGAAAAAAGAGAGAAAACTCTGCTGAAGTTCTGCACCGGCCACCACTACAAGGTGACAAAAGTCCCTTGGGGGGCACTCCCCCAAGGTCCTTGCCTTCTCCTGCTGCCTCCAATGGCTTAGACGTGGCTTTTCAGCCCGTCTACTTAGCTTTTTATTGGACATAGGACCTTCTCTTGGTCTTTGTCCTCTAAAAATCTGAGGTTATAGCCAAGCCAAGCGAATCAAGAGCATCTTCTGTTCTCATCTGCATGGATGATGGCGAAGCCCATACATGGCTTGCGACCGTCAATCTGAACGAGTCCCCCACAATCTCCTGAAAAGTTAGATCTTCCTTTTCTTGCTTTTCATTGTAGTTTGTATTTTTCCAAAAGAGACAAAAATCACAACTCTTGTCTTTCATTATTGATGAGAATTGTAAATCGGCTATAAACGCCAAAATCGGCTATAAATGCCAAACAAAATCGCCTTTCACGGCAAACCAAGAAAATGTCTCTTTTCTTAAATATTTGTGCAATGGAAAACTTGAAAGAAGTTGATTTCCTTTTTACTTGCGAAGGTTGATCTCCGGATTACCACTTGCAATTCCAAGTAAAATAGAAAATCTGGCACACCCACACAAAAGAAATGTTGATGCACGCTTCAGGGCCCGCCAGGGCGCGAAAGGGCCGGACCCGACGGACTCCCACGTTCCGCCGACCCCGGTAGCCGCCCCAGCGGGCGCCTCGGAGCGCGTTCCATCAAGCTGGCACACCCGGTGGGACTCGTTCATTTGAGAACACGGTGCTTGGAAATGAAATATTTGCATATCATACTTTTTGCTCTATGCTTATACTTCTTTTCCGGATTCCTTGGCTACTTTCTAGCTGGTAGCCTATGTTGGATTTTGCATCCTAAAAAAAATGAGATGGGATTTTTTGGAAATTTCTATTTCTTTGAGTTTGTTTCCATTCTTTCTCTTTTCAAAAAAAAAAATCAGTTTTCTTAGTTTGAATTCAAAATTGAGAAACTTTGATCCTATCCTATCGTTCTTTGGCGCTTGCAGAAATGTTGAGCCCGTTCGACTAAGGTTTTGGGCCATCGTTTCTCTTCGATGAGTTCATTAGAGATTTCAAAGAAAAAAAAAATCAAAAAATCAGTTTTCTTAGTTTGAATTCAAAATTGAGAAACTTTGATCCTATCCTATCGTTCTTTGGCGCTTGCAGAAATGTTGAGCCCGTTCGACTAAGGTTTTGGACCATCGTTTCTCTTCGATGAGTTCATTAGAGATTTCAAAAAAAAAAATATTAAAAAAAAATAAAAATAAAAAAAAATCAGTTTTCTTAGTTTGAATTCAAAATTGAGAAACTTTGATCCTATCCTATCGTTCTTTGGCGCTTGCAGAAATGTTGAGCCCGTTCGACTAAGGTTTTGGACCATCGTTTCTCTTCGATGAGTTCATTAGAGATTTCAAAAAAAAAATATTAAAAAAAAATAAAAATAAAAAAAAAATCAGTTTTCTTAGTTTGAATTCAAAATTGAGAAACTTTGATCCTATCCTATCGTTCTTTGGTGCTTGCAGAAATGTTGAGCCCGTTCGACTAAGGTTTTGGGCCATCGTTTCTCTTCGATGAGTTCATTAGAGATTTCAAAAAAAAAAATATTAAAAAAAAATAAAATAAAAAAAAAATTAGTTTTCTTAGTTTGGATTCAAAATTGAGAAACTTTGTTCCTATCCTATCGTTCTTTGGTGCTTGCAGAAATGTTGAGCCCGTTCGACTAAGGTTTTGGGCCATCGTTTCTCTTCGATGAGTCTATTTGGGATTTTTATAAAAAAAAAGGGACATAGACCACTAAGGTTAAACCAATTGCGTTCTTTGATCACGATTGATTCAAGAAAAGCCTTGTCCAGAGTGTGGAGACAGCTTGACTGTTCTAGGCAAGGGTCCTCCAAACGGGTTCATTAAGTAATCCTACCCTTACCTGGGGGCAATTCTATCAATTGAGGTTTCATAAGACCGGGTTAGGAGGCCTATGTGTACTCTCTCGTCTTTAAATCTTAAAAATAAAAAAAAAATCAAAAATAAAAAAAAAAAGATTTTCAAAAAAAAAAATCTTAAAAAAAAAAAAAAAAAAATCAAAATAAAAAAAAAATAAAAAATAAAAAATAAAAAAAAAAGGATTTTCAAAAAAAATCTTAAACAAAAAAAAAAGATTTTTTTAAAAAAAAAAAAAAAATGAAAATCTTAAAAAAAAAATCTTCAAAAAAAAAACTCTCGTCATTTTAGATTCAGATCCGAGAAATTGTGGTTCCTTCCCTTCTGGGTACTGGTGCTCGCGGAAATCGCTGAGCCCGTATTCGGATCGGAATACCATCTGCTCTCTTTGATGAATCCAATCTTGACATTTCAAAAAAAAAAAGAGAATCCCATCTCGTGGATGCGATCTCCAACATTTGTGCATAGCAATACTGGTACGCCCTTTCAGGGTCTACTGTATCTGTGACCGGCACATTTGTAACTCCTACCTTATATTCTTCTTATTTCGAGCAAGCCCTGCTTCTCGATAAGTCGAATTTAGGTTTACAATTGCTTCTAGCAGTCACTGGAACGCTCATTCTGGGCTCACCATACTTGCTGTCAGAACAATTGTACCCTCTATGGCTTTTTGCCTTCCTCATATTGCTTGGGTTATGTCCCTTGAGCGATTTGAAAAGACAAAAGCATAGGAATTCCCATTTATGATCATTATATTCTTGTGATTACTAATGGATGTGGTCTTGTTTCAGAACTTTTTCGAAACTAACAATGGCAGCCTTAACCATTATCTTCGATGAGAACAAGCACCAACTCATGCTTCAACAGAAGCAAAGCACGCGCACCCATAAGCGCCCTGCCAGCTGCCGAAGCATCAACTCCCTCGGCAACTCTCTGAACTTCGGGTCGACCTCGACTCCCCGGACCATCGTCTTCGGGACACTGGGACCATTCCCACTTCCCGAAGAACAAGCTGCGCCTGCTAAAAAGCAGAAGATCGCCTCTCAACGTGTCACTCCCGTGACACCAAAGGCGAGCGCCCAAAAGCCCGAAGCCCGCGGCACCCCCGCGAAGCCTCGACCAACAAACAACCAGGTCTATCCCAAGACTTGGTCTCCAAGACCTTCCCCAAAACAAAGAAGGTCTCAAATTTCCACCAAGCCAGCATACCTGGCCCCACTCAAAGAAAACCAGTTCTACCCTCTTGCCTACATGAAAGAGGAGAGACCCATCTCCAACTTGACTCCCAAGTCAACCCAGCATGAGCCGGCTTGTTCCTACAGGCCCAAAATTAGATCATGCATCACCAGGCCTCTACAAGCACCTGCTAAGGCCTACACTCCTTCAGTTCGACCCTTCATCTCTACAGGGGCCGAACTCGAAAGGTTCAAAGCTTCGCTGCAACAGGCAAAGGACCGGGTCCGGATCCTGTCCTTGCCTAGCTACAAAGAAGACAGGCTCGGCTGCTGCGCCCGAGGGAGCACATCCTTCATCGTCAGAGCCCAGCCAGAGCTGACTGAAGCTCAAATCGCTCGTCGAGCACGCCGCCGTGCGTCATATCGACAAAAGAGACTAGAGAAGCAACGGACCCAGCCTCCTACACTTCAAGTCTCCCACAAATGGGTCGAAAAAGAAAGACCCGACCAAGTTGCTGCCGTCCATATGGTTGGAAAAACCAGAAGACGCCAAAAGTCAGCATCAAAAATCCATGTCCGACGTCCGGTGACCCGTAGCGTCACCGGGACACGAAGACATCCCGAAGAATCTCCTGCCCCTTCAAGCCAAGGACGGGAGAGTAATCCTTCATCAAGCTCTTCATCAAAAAGAATGAGCCCCAGCTCGGTCACCAGGACGATTTCTTCGTTCGAATCCCGAGGGATGAACGTCTTGGCTACAAGTTCTGAGCCACCACCTCAGAATCCACCTCGAGATGATGCTCTCACACGCATCCAGCAGTTGGAACAAGGCCAGCAGAGGATTGAAACTCTGATGGAAAACATTCTCCTTGTCGTCCAAAATCAGGTGAACAATGAGCCTCCTCCGAATCATAACAATAACGAGGAGAATTGTGAAGAAAATGAGTCACGCGCCCTTACCAAAAAGGACGTAGACAGTATCCTCGCCAAAGCTAAAGAAGAGGATATACTCAAAGAGCATGGGATCAAGCCACCATATCCTTTATGGATGGACTCGGTCCCGTTCCCCACAAAATTCAAACATCCTACTCTCCAAACATATACGGGGAAATGATCGGCCAGACAGCACGTCATCCACTTCAAGATCTTGACGGGAGCTATCGCGGATCAAGATGCACTCAAGATTCGCCTCTTTGCAAGTACCCTAAAAGGTACGGCCTTCGATTGGTACTCCACTCTGCCGGAGAACTCCATTCAGAACTGGGCTATGCTGGAGACACGCTTCCTGACCCACTTCCAAGGTGAGGATCATCCTGTTACTATGGCTCAGCTCTGCAGCCTAAAACAGGGAGAGAATGAGTCAACTTATGACTTCATTCACAAGTGGAAAGCAATGGCGTACAAATGCTCAGATGTACTGCCACAAGCGTCGCTAGTTGACATCTGCCGAAACAACATGAGAGCTAAAATCCGCTCCATGATCATCGGCAACAAATCAAAGAACCTGGGGGAGCTCCTCGAAGCTTCCATGGAAGCTGAAACGGTGATCAAAGACCTCAACAGTCAGAAATCATCAAAGAAAGAGCCGACTGCTGTTGCAACCTCTAAACCAAAGAAGAAAGAGGTCCTCAATGTGCAAACCAAGTCAGCTCCTCAGCAGCCAAAGAAAGCTGAAAACAAAACTGCAGGTAAAAGGCCTGAACTCTCTGATGCCTTCAAAGAGCGAGTAGAAAAGAAATATCCGTTCGATGAAGACGTCGAAGAAATCTTTGAGGCTCTCCTAGCAAATGGCAAACTCATTTTGCCAGAGCCCAAAAGACCGGGAGACGTTGGCAAAACCAACGATCCTCGGTACTGTCCATACCACCAGATGGTCTCGCATCCTCTCAATCAATGCTTCGTTGTGAGAGAGAAGATAAATGAGATGTGGAGGAACGGAGTCATAACCTTTGATAAAAACTATGGCCCCGCCTCCGTCAACATGGTGTCACGTGGACAAACACCAAAATCACCGAAGAAGAAGATCACTACTTCCTTCAAGGTGATAAAAAGAATTCAAACGTCCGAAGTGTTGGTTCCTTTCCCGACACCAGACGGACAACCTATATGGGTACATCCCGATCTCCTGGAAGATGAAAATTGGGAGATCGTCAAAACAAAGCTAACAGCTCAACAGCGAAGGCAGGCTAGGAAACATCTCCTCAGGCTCAAACGGCAAGAGAAGACCCAGCCAAAACAAGCAGTCCCTGAAAAGGCAGAGGTCTCCTCTACCACTTCACTCGGGGCAACAGAAACGTCCCTTCCAGAGACTTCAAAGGGGGTAAGAAAACTCACTCTCAGTGATTTCATGCCACCTCAATTCAGAGAAGAAGCTATGCAGGGGGCATCATACTCTTGCAACTCGGTAATTGGATTCTCCATTGATGGATACGAGTCCAGCGACACCGACGATGGGTTCGAGCCCAACTACACCGATGAGTGGGAGGAATCCCTTGAAACAGGAGAATATCTCTCCGATGAAGAATGGGTTCCTGAAACTCACCTTATGCCAGTAATCTGGTATAACCCCTTACAGCCACAAGGATCCTGGTCTGATGATGAAGAAGACCAAGAGGCTGCACAAGAAGATGCTGTTAACCCAGCACCTGTCATTGCTCCAGTGGAAATCAACTATGTTGAGCCACACGGAGAAGACGAAGAAGAGGATCTGGCTCCCATGCCTGATCTTGAAGAATATGCAAGGATCTTGCAGCGTCTCGCTCTAGAACAAGAGCAAGACCGCGTCAACGAGATTCCTCACAATCCAGAGCCGGAAGTCCCTGAAGCTCACCAGGTACCTCCACCCTTAACTCCTGAAAATGGAGAACATTGCTGGATAGACGATCCTCTTACATCCGAGGACGAGTCTGACTCCGAGCAGGCAACATCTCCTATCAGAGCTTCCTGTAATGTAATATATCAGGACTATAGCTCTTCTGAAGCGTCGTCTGATGAGATTACCTACACTCCGACGACGCCTAGCAATGTATCCTCTGGAGCTACCTCGTCTCACGTGACTTTCACAGAGATGACACCCTCTCAGGTTTCTTCTCCTGAGACTGTGACTTCAGGATACACATTCTTCCCGACTCATCATCATGAAGAAAACCCAACTTGGGATGATGGATGGGTCAACGAAGAAGAAAAGCTGCTGGATGCTGTTCAGGACTTGCTCCCGGAAAATGCTCCGTGCAACACAATCACTGAGGATGGCAACTCTGTTGCAGATACATCCCCAGTAGATGAAAAACGACAGCCTCTTGATCCTGAAGACAATCTTCCAAACGAAGATCCTTCTCAAGAAGCTCTCGAAGTTGGTAGAGGCACCCGTTCGGGCCGGGACTACCACAAGAGTTACAACCAATCTTCCTTTACTTATGTAAATCCTTCGGGAAAAGATGTTGTAAGCGCCCCCAGTGGCAACAATGATGAACATGCAGGCCCTAAGGAGGCTTTCAAGTATGACTTGGTTGAGCACTTCAAACACATACCTGCACGTCTTCACATCCTGGATTTATTACGAATGTCTCCACGCACTCGTGATAATCTCATCTCAGAATTGTAAAAACTGAATGAGGATGTCGACAAACATGCCCCACAAGTCCTCCAAATTGAAATGGACTACCGGGTCAAAAACTCAGAAACCTCCTTAAAAGGAGAAAAAGAGAAAAGCGAGGGATCATGCATCCAATGCCTCTCGGTTCAAAAGGCAGCCTGTGCAACCATCGCCTTCACTAAGGAAGACCTCCTACTTGGCGAAGCAAGGCACAACCGACCCCTGTACTTCACAGGGTACATCAAAGAAATGCCAATACATAGAGTTCAGATCGACCCAGGTTCTGCACTCAACCTTATCTCCACTTCGGCTCTTGAAGAGTTGGGCATCCCACCCAGCAAGCTAAGCCACACATCTGTATCTATCTTTGGATATGATGGGAGCGCTCAAAGGCCTATCGGCAAAATCAGGTTCAAATTGCAAATCGGTGATCTTATCTCTGAGGTCACTGTGTATGCAATAAAAACCCCCTCATGCTACAACATTCTTCTCGGACGTCCTTGGATACACGAGAACGGTGTTGTCCCTTCAACTCTACATCAATGCATCAAGTTCGTCGGCGACGACGGCATGGTACATCGCGTCTTTGCGGACAGAAAACCCTTCAAAGGTAAAGAAGTCCACTTCGCAGACTCCCAGATGTATGAAGGAGAAAAAGAAGAAGAGGAAACAGCACCCCCTGCTGAAAATCTCCAGAAAGATAAAGGCAAGGCTCCTCAAAAATCACCGGAAGAAAACAAACCCTCCGGCAAATTAGAAGAGAGTAGTCAATCTCCCTTCCTCATCTCCCTCAAATCTTCAAAACCTTTGGTCATCACGACTAAAGTGAAGAAGGCGAAACAAAAGCCTGGGGGCAAATTTGTTGTCTCTCTCGTGTCTATCATGCAAGACACAGACTCGGACTCAGAGCCAGAAGACGATGCATCGTCAAGCCAAGCTGACACTCAGCAAGTTCAGCCTGCTCTCACTCCGATGGAGACACCTGCTGATGTAGAAGATCCTACGTCTGCTACCTTTGTTGTTCCGGCAACATCACCAAAGCAAAGACCGATCTTCTTTCATAGATCGGATGCTTCTTCATCAAGTTCTCTGCTTGAACCTTTTCAAAATGAAGGTATGCCTCAGCTATCTCTATATAGTCCTGTGGCACAAGCAATTATGAAGAAAATGGGCTTTGACGCTCAAAACCCAGTCGGTTTGGGAGAAAGACGCGGTATTCTCACGCCATTGGAGCCCGCCTTGACCAAAAGCCAGCTGGAAGATTGGAGACTCTATGGTCATGTAGAAAAGTCTTCATATGGGTTAGGATATGATCCCGACACTCCTCTGAGACAGTTGACACAAAAGCTTAAAAGTCGTTTTACCGACCAAGCCTCAACATCTCAAGTCCACGAAGACATCGATCTCCCTGGAAATCTCTTTAAAGAGTTACCTGACAAAGATCCAGGAAGCTCATCCAATTGGTATGATTTCTCTGATGATAAAGAGGAATCGTCCGATAATGCAGACTTGTGCTATTCTGACCCAGAAGAACCCTCGTCTCCAAAAGAAATACCAGACTCAACAGGCGATTGGGACTATCTCATAGCAAGCCTTGAGGAGATCACCAATCAAGAAAATCCATGGAAAGGAACAGAGCCTTGGTCTGGTAATGCAGTTGAAACTCCAGAAGGTTTCGTTGAGTTGGAAGCCTCCGAAAATATTGTGGAGGAACCACCTTCGAACCTTCCGACAGAAGATTCTGTTGAAAAGATAAACTTGGGAACACCTGATAACCCACGTCCTGTATTCATAAGCAAGAATATAAAGGATGATGAGTTACCCGAGTATATCGCTTTTCTTCGTGAGTTCGTTGATTGCTTTGCATGGTCCTATGCTGAAATGCCTGGTTTAGACCCCAAAATAGCAGTCCACAAACTCAATCTTCAAGAAGAAATCAAGCCTGTCAAACAAGGCCAAAGAAGATTCCGTCCAGATGTGATGGATAAAATTGAACAAGAAGTTCAAAAACTCAAAAGCGTTGGCTTCATCCGTGAGGAACAACATCCAGAATGGTTGGCCAACATTGTCCCCGTGACAAAGAAAAATGGGCAGATCAGAGTCTGTATTGACTATAGAGACTTGAATGGCGCTTGCCCTAAAGATGAATTCCCGCTCCCCATACCGGAGGTGATGATTGACAATACCTGCGGATTCGAGCGAATGACATTCATGGATGGCTTCTCTGGCTACAATCAGATAAAGATGCATCCCGAGGATGAAAAACACACATCTTTTCGGACTCCATTTGGCGTGTATTGCTACACTGTCATGCCATTTGGTCTGAAAAATGCTGGTGCCACATATCAGAGGGCTATGATGAAAATATTCCAAGATATGCAGCACAAGACGGTCGAATGTTACGTTGATGACCTCGCCGTCAAAAGCAGAAGAAAAGAAGACCATCTCAAAGATCTTCGGGAAGTCTTCCTCCGACTCCGCAAACACAAACTGCGGATGAATCCTCTAAAATGCTTCTTCAGCGTCTCGTCGGGTAAGTTTCTCGGATTCCTTGTTCGGAAAGCTGGAATAGAACTTGACCCCATAAAAGTCAAGGCTATTCTAGAAATGCCCTCTCCAAGAACCCTAAGGGAACTAAAAGGGCTTCAAGGGAGATTGGCCTACATCAGACGGTTCATCTCCAATCTTTCGGGGAAATGCCGTCCATTCTCTCGATTGATGAAAAAAGGTGTAGACTTTGTCTGGGATGCCGACTGTGAAGCCGCATTTCAAGATATCAAGTCATACCTGACCAAACCTCCAGTGTTAGCTGCCCCTGCCACTGGAAAACCATTCATCTTGTACACAAGAGCTCTTGATCATTCTGTAGGCGCTTTGCTTGCACAAGAGAATGGTGAGGGAAAAGAAGCTGCTCTATACTACCTCAGCCGCATGCTAGTAGGTGCAGAGCATCGCTACTCTCTAGTCGAAAAAGAATGCCTTGCAGTGATGTTCGCCGTACAAAAGCTACGTCACTACTTGCTTTCCAACACAGTCTACCTGGTCTCAAGGATCAATCTCTTGAAGGTTCTTGTCACAAAGGCAGGTTCTCTCAATGCCCGACTGGCAAAATGGTCCATCCTTCTATCACAATTTGATATAAGGTATGTGCCACAAAAAGCAATCAAAGGCCAAGCTCTAGCAGATTTCCTCGCAGAGCATCCATTGCCTAAAGATTCTCCACTCAGAGATGATCTCCCAGACGAACCTGTCTACAACGTGGAGACTTCCTCACCAAATGCCTCCTGGGACATGTACTTTGACGGTGCAACCAGGACAAATGAAAACAGAAAGCTGATCTCGGGAGTTGGCATCCTCTTTGTTAGCCCCGACAAATGCATGATTCCACACGCTTTCTCGCTACTGGAACCATGCACAAACAATGCAGCTGAATACCAAGCTCTGATCCTAGGATTGGAACTCGCCATCGAATCTGGTATCACTATGCTGGAAGTCTTTGGAGACTCTCAACTGATCGTCAACCAGATGAATCAGAAATATGAAGTCAGGAAGCCTGATCTGCTGCCTTACTACAACAAGGCACAATCACTTCTGCAAAAGTTTGACATCTGCAACATCACCCACATTCGTAGAGGTGAAAACATCCGTGCAGATGCCCTGGCCGGACTTGCCGCATCAATGGCGACCCAGGAAGGGGAAAACATGCAAATTACAGTGAGTGAGAGAAGGATCCTCCCTCCTCTTAACACACACCAAGCAGTTGCTGAATGCCACCGAGTGGTGGGAAGTCGGATCTCTATCCTTCAAACTTCAATCGGCGACTGGAGGGACCCGTTCATTGATTACACTATGTTCGGAATCCTACCTGAAGATCCAAAAGAACGGGTAAGCATCCAAAGGCGAGCCCCAAACTTTCATTTGGATATCCCTTCGAAAATCCTTTACAGGAAATCCTTCAATGGAGTACTCCTACGCTGCTTGTCACAACAAGAGGCCGAAGAAACACTTAAAGAAGTTCATGCTGGTCTTTGTGGAGCCCATCAGGCAGGTCCTAAGCTCTATGATCAGATAAAAAGGTTAGGTTACTATTGGCCTACCATGGTTGCTGATGCAATGCAATTTGCTAAGCGCTGCCAACAATGCCAAGTTCATGGAGACTACATTCACATGCCTCCGGAATGGCTACATCCTACAGCAATCTCATGGCCTTTCGAAGCATGGGGCATGGACATCATAGGTCCTATCTCTCCCCCTTCAAGCAAAGGTCATCGCTTCATCTTCGCCGCAACGGATTATTTCTCCAAGTGGTCAGAAGCATTTGCGTTCAACGAAATGAAGACCTCATCAGTTCTTCAGTTCCTACGCACCAATATCATTTGTCGTTTTGGCATACCCAAAAGATTCGTCCATGATAACGGACCACAATTCCGGGATCATCGATTCTACAGGTTCTGCGACAAATACAAAATTCAAAGCTGTCCTTCGACTCCATACAATCCGGCAGCAAACGGATTAGCAGAAGCCTTCAACAAGACACTCTGCAAAATCCTCAAGAAAATGGTCTCTAGTCACAAAAGAGACTGGAGCGATAAACTGTCTGAAGCTTTGTGGGCCTATCGAACCACCGTTCGAGGACCAACCCATAGCACACCATTCTCCTTGGTCTACGGATGCGAAGCTGTCGTGCCCCTAGAGGTACAAATTCCTTCTCTGAGGGTATCTCTACAAAATGACATGACTCAAGAAAGCAATATCAAATTGCGACTCCATGAGCTGGACAATCTCGACGAGAGACGGCTCGAAGCTCGACAAAGCATTGAACTTTACCAAGCACGCATGGCAGGATCTTTTGACAAAAAGGTCAGGCAACGCGCCTACAAAAAGGGTGACTTGGTTCTTGCGGTAAAAAGACCAATGGTCTTCGCACACAAGTCCAAAGGCAAGTTTGAACCAAAATGGGAGGGACCCTACGTCATCGACAAGGTCTTCTCCAATGGCGCATATGCCCTCCTAAACATGGAAGGCGACAGATGTATGCTGCCTATCAACGGCAAGTTCTTGAAGCGGTACTACCCTTGAAGACTTACCCAACTGGGTAAGAGCAATGCCTGTATGGCCAAAACCTGTTCTCAGGTACTCGCTCGTCAAACCCACTCTCTTTAGAATTTTCATATCAAATGTCAAAATTTCTAGAGATTCAAAAACAATGCTTATTTTTATCGTTTCATTGTTCAAAAACAAAAAAATCCAAGTTTAGGAGCCTCTCCCTGACTTGACCAAAGCTTTCGATCCTTGAACCAAAATTCATGGTTTGAAACAAAAATCCGGATTCAGGGATTTCCACCCTAGTCCACCTTACCTTTTACCGCCAAATGGTTCTAGGTCAAAATTTACGACCCTCGTGTCTTTAAACAAAAAAAAATGGTTTTTCAAAAATCGTGGGGATATGACATCAAAGTCAGTACCCGCAAAACAAAAATTTTGAAAAAAAGCAAGGATGCGACATTCCATCGATACTTGCACCCTAAATCGCAGGGAAGCGACATTTCGTCGATACTTGCAAAATCCAAAAACCGTGGAGAAGCAACAAACCAGTTGATATCCACAACCCAATTCCAAAAATCGTGGAGATACAACATACCAGTTGCTATCCACAACCCAAATTTCAAAGGTTCGAGAAAACCTCAAATTTCAAAAATCACGGGGAAACGACATCAAGTCAGTACCCGCAAAATCAAAAGTTTTGGGAAAAGCAGGGAAGCGACGCTTAGTCGATATTTGCACCCCAATTCGCGAGGAAGCGACATTCCATCGATACTTGCAAAACCTAACCCGCGAGGAATTGACATTCCATCAATACTCGCAAAACCGAATGAGCAAGGAAGCGACATTCCATCGATACTTGCAAGACCATTCAGCGGGGAGGCGACATTTAGTCGATACCTGCATTTTGAAAGCAAAAAAAAAAATCTGGCTATAAACGCCAAAACCTGGCTCTTTTGCCCAAAAACCGGCTATCAATGCCACCAAACCGGCTATAAATGCCACAAACCGGCTATCAATGCCACAAAAAATTGGCTTTCACGCCGACAAACCAAAACTTGGCTTTCAAAAATGGCTATCAATGCCACCAAACCGGCTATAAATGCCACAAATTGGCTATCAATGCCACCAAACCGGCTATAAATGCCACAAATTGGCTATCAATGCCACCAAACCGGCTATAAATGCCGCAAATTGGCTATCAATGCCACCAAACTGGCTATAAATGCCAACAAAACAAACACCGGCTTCCATGCCAACCCAAATTTTGGCTTTTACGCCATAAAATTTCGGCTTCCATGCCAACCCAAATTTTGGCTTTTACGTCATAAAATTTCGGCTTCCATGCCATCTCAAAATTGGCTCCCATGCCACGAACAAAATTTTTGGCTCTTATGCCATCTCAAAAATCGGCTATAAATGCCACACAAAAAAAAAACCTGACTCTCATGTCAAAACTGGCTGCAAATGCCACAAAAATCCGGCTTTCATGCCAAATTCGTTTCCCCTACCAAAACAATCATTTGACAAAAGATTTTCACAAAATGACAAAACTTTTGATCAAATCCCATTTAGCAATCGCTTTCATCACAAAAAGATTTGAGTGAGCGTAGGGAAAACAAAAAAAAAGAGAGTACCAAAAAATACATGTGGTACCAAAACAAAAAAAAGGAGAGTACCAAAAAAAAAAAAATATACATGTGGTACCAAAAAAAAAAAAAGAGAAAAGTACCAAAAAAATACATGGGGTACCAAAAAAAAGAAGAATGGTTTCTGCTATAAAAAATCAGGAGCTCAGCCAAAAATGGTCTCCAGCCAAAGCTTCAGCTCCTCAAGCAAACTTTTGGCCTCAGCCGTCAGAGTTTCCAAGGCACGCTTCTTCAGGAACTTGCCATGAGATGCTGGCGAATGCCGTAACCCTTCTTTTACACCGGGAAGCTCTTCCCCAGCAGTTTGCCATCGTTCGTTTTCTAGAGTCCTCCTCTCGAGAACTTGACCGGCATCTGCAACCCTGCGGATCAGAGTACTCTCCCTGTCACGAGCCTCTGTTATAGCAGCCCACTTCGCATCGACTTGTGCCTTCAAATGCTCAAGACGTTTTCTGGCCTCCTCAACTTCCCTATCAAGGACGTTAAGGTCATGCCTCAATCCGATGATGGCTAGCTCTTCCTTGTTCTTCTCCCGAACTAGCTGCTTCTTGCTTTGTGTAGCCTCATTCAGGTCAGACTTAGCCTTATCAGCAGGGTCCAAGAACATCTCCCTGAAGAATTGGTCGTCAGGGAAACCCATGGTCTCAAACCACTTGTCACCCAGTGCAATGATCCTATCAACGGTCGCCCTGGCACCTGTGACATCCAGACCAACCTCTTCGGTATCAGTGAGAATCTCCTGCACATGTGGGATCATGCCAAATCCTGCTTCCAAGTGTCCAGAAAGGAGAGTCTTGATCCAAGAACTCAAAACCCGAGCCAGCACCTTCTTCGCAAATTGAAGAGACGAACTGGATGAAGATTCACCCTTCTCCGCTGATCGGCTGCTCATGTCATGTCCCATCGGAAGAGTAACAAAAGAACTCTTTCCACTTGGGGCCACTGGAGAAGGAATCTCAGCATGAGGTATCTCCTCTATCGCGTCAGAACTGGTTGTAGGAGTCTCTACCTCCGGATCGACCTCTGACATCCCTTGCTCTGGTTCTGAAGGAAGCGATGGACTCTCTTCTGTCACTTCAAAACCTGCAAATGAAACACAAAAAGGTATGAATATGATCCTGTTCAAAAAAAAAAAAAAAAAAAAAAAAAAAAAAAAAAAAAAACATCATCAGGGTCATCACTACAAAGTACCTTCTTCGACGACTGGCGGAACACTCTCTTCCTCCATGAACTCATCAGAAGCATCATCGACATTTGCGTCCATTGATGGTTCAAAGTCATCGGAATCCTGTGGCAAGTCAGCTGACAAGAAAAAATGTTAGCAAATCAAGTCGCAGGCACAAAAAAAGAAAAAGCGAAGGAAGTCATACCAGTCGGAGATTCCGGAGTCATTCCAGAGTCCCTAGGTTCTTCTTCAGATGCCATAACCGGCTCCATCACCGCCTCATCGGTCGGAACCTCAGGCATCGCCAAGTCTTCATCCTCTGCTAAAAAAAAAAAAAGCAGCAGCAGGGTGAGAAAACAAATCAGAACATGGAAAGCCCTATGAAAGAAGCAGAAAACGAAAAAGGAAGAATGATACCTTCACCAATGGTCTCTTCCCCACGACTCCTCTTCTCTGGAGGCTCGTCGACAGCCTCTGGCACCTCCTCGTTGATGGTAAGAGGGATTTCCATGTCAGGAGAGTCCTCATGTGGCCCCTCGCTGCGATGATGACTCCTCCTCTTCTTACCTCTACGGGTTCGCTTCCTAGAAGAACCCGCCCCACTATCAGAGTCAGGTTTCTCACTTGACTCCTCACTGGATGGTCTGCTCTCGCCAGTAGACTCCGCGGAAGCTCGCCTCTGTGCCGCTTGCATCCAAGCGTCGAGCTCGGCTTCCTCCTGTTCTAGCTGCTCCAAAGCCTCATCAGGTACTTCCCGAACAGCTTCAGAACCAATGACGCCCTGGTCACCGAGAAAGCCTATCTTGTGCTTCTCTCCAGAAAGGAAGGCCCAAACTTCCTCTCGCCGGACGCCATCCGACTTCCCAATGCCTTTTCCAGAAGACAGCTTTACATCAAGCTCCTTCTTGGAAAGCCCCCGATATGCCAAAAAGCTCTCCGCGAACCACTTCGTGAAGCCGGCAGTTCGGAAAGTCGACAGCTCAGGATAAGAAATCGTGGCAGTAGTGTCTTCAGCACTATAGAAAGCCCATGCATTTCTGCCATCCTGCAAACCCCCAAAACGCTTCACCATACTCGAAGGCGCTCCAACAACGCCTTGAGAGAAGCCCAACTGAAGCGCAAAACGAGAAGGTACATACGGCTGGATGTCGTCGAAAAGATGTCTACGGTACACCATCGTGCCGACTCGTATGCTGAAAAGCCACTCTTTCTCTGCATTGGTCAAAGAGTAATGCCTTCCCGACCCTGCTCTGGTAGAGTCTCGGGAGGCACCAAAATCAAAAGCCTTCTTCCGCAACTCCGGAGAAAGCTTAACTGAAGACTGCCCCATCTCGACGTCCCTGAACCGTCGGATCCTCATGCGGGCAAACAAAAGTGATTCGGATACGGCTTTTCCCTTAGCCAATCGAATCATCAGAGGATCATCATCCTGTGCAGCACCCAGCTGGTGGAAGCCAGGACAGTGGTATACAAACCACGAATAAAAGATATGGGCTGAAAATACCCTATTCATAGGGAGCCCAAGCCGAACCAAAAAAGCAGCAGCCTTCAGTTCGGTACACAGGTAGGAGTAAAGAGCGGGCACCAAAGCAAGCCGCTCTCCAAACGCCATCTGACAAGCCGGAAAAATACAATGCGGCCTGATGTGCGTCCCATCTCCACCAGCAAAAATAGCCTCACCCAGCCAAAAAGTGAGGTAAACAGCAAGATCCCTCCGCAGTGTAATGTCAGAACAAATGGCATCTGTGCTCGCGAAGAAACCCTTCAACTCTTCCTGCATGGCCGAAGTCTTCTTCCTGTCTTCCCGGGTCATGCTATCAGAAGGTTCTCGACCGTCAAAGGAGTTGAAGAATGAAAAGCCACAACTCTTCCAACTGCTGGATCTCACTTTCGAGCCCTCCTTCAAAAAATCATAGAAGGCGACGAGCTGAAAGTATAGGAGCCTGAACTCCTCTGACTGCTCCTCAAGGACGCTGTCAATCGGCATGAACTCCTCGTAGAGTTTGCCAAGGATGGGCAATCCAGTAATAGCACTCAACTCCTTCAGAGAAAAACCAATCTCACCGTTCGTAACAACGAAGGTATTGGTCTGAGGGAGGAAAGACTCCAACATAGCCATGAAGGCATCATCGGAAAAAGTCACGGTCTCCCTGAAAGCGCGGACCGCGTCAAAAATCCCGGCTTCCTTCAAAACGGCGCCCCCAATCAGCAAGGTGTGGTCAGTCCATGACTTCCAATCGGAGTCAGCATTGAAACGGCCACGAAGTCGAAAAGGCTTCACCCAGGTACTGCCGTCACCGCTGAAAACGCCAAGGCCCACCGGTCTCAAATCGACCGACGGATAATCAGAGCCCTGGTAGCCGCTGGCTGGCATCAACATGTCCATACGGACAGGTGGCTTCTCCGCAAAACCGGAAGGTCCACCAACAAAAACCCCGGTCTTGATCACACTGGTCCTCTTCACCCAGCTCGGAGGATCTTCCCTCTTAGGGCACGTGGGAGAAAGGCTCAGGATCGAGATGGTCCGGTCAAAAGACGACCGGGTAGAAATAGTTCTCTCTTCACCGTCAGCTGTGTAAGAGAACTGAAAACATCTCCTTTGGTATGTCAAGTCGTCAGGGACTGCATCTCCAAAGAAGAAGGTAGGCTTGGGCAAAACCCTCAGATCGTCCATAACCCAAGGACGGTTGCTTACCATGATCTTATAGAACTCCTCGTCCTTGAGAGCGATCAATCGCTGTCTCATCTCATCACGATTGAGGGAATCGCATTCTTCCAAGTTCTTCTCAATAAACTGGACCTTCTCCCAGGCCTGCTGAACGGCCACATTAGAAGATCTGGCGGATCGACGAGGTACGCTTGTAACAGGCTCTTTACCCTTGTTCGCTCTGGAGGAACCACCTGCAAAGGTTGGAAAAGAAAAAGATCGTCATCAAAATGACAGGATTTCGCTAAAAAAAAGAAAAAAGGGTCACTTTGTCCCACCAAAAATCTGGCGAAATTTTGGCATGACCCCGGGGCAATTCCAAAGAAAAAGGAAATACCCCGAAAGAAATAGAAAGTTTTGAAGATGGGCTCAACATTGCTGCGGGCTCCGAAACTCCAAACTTTCGAAACCTCAAAATCTCCGCAAAATCAAGAAGGGCTCAACATCGCTGCGAGCTCCAAATTCCCAAATTTGCAAAGATTTTCAGGTATGCTATCATGCTCAATCTACAAATAGTACATGCATGAACATCTAGATTTGCACAAAAAACGCATTATCATGATGAGCAAAAAAAAAAAAAAAAAAAAAAAAAAAAAAAAAAAAGAAGAAAGAAGAAACTTTCTCGAAAAAAAGGGGGAGAAAAAAAAAAAAAAGAAACTTTCTCAAAAAAAAAAGGAGAAAGAAAAGAAAAAAAAAGGAACTTTCCCAAAAAAAAAAAAAAAAAAAAAAAAAAAGAAAAGAAAAGAAAAAAAAGAAAAGGAAGAAAAAAAAGAGAAGAGACACTTTTTTTTACCATCCTATTCTCTACATGGAGTTTTCTTGAAAGAAAAAGAGAGAAAACTTACTTGAAGCCATTGATGGAGAAGAAGAAGGAAAAAGCTTGAAGATCCTTGAAGAAGAAGCACTCTTGGTCTTGGAGCTCTCTTGAGATTGTTGCAAAAGAAAGCAATAAGAGCAAGAGATCCTACCTTCCTTTGCTTTTATAGGAGAGAGCAAATCAAAGAAGGAAACAAAGAAGAAAGGTAAGTGTTACTAATTAAGTAACCTTACCAAAAGAGAAGGAATTAGAAAGATTCTTTCCCAAAAAGAAAGATGTCTTTGAGAGATTTCCTCCCAAAATCAATCAAATGAGAGATTCTCTCCAACAAAAAAAGGATATTGGAGATTTCTTCCCAAAAAGAAAGATACCTTGAGATATTCTCTCCCAAATTAAGGGAATATGAGAGATTCTCTCCCATAAAGATATTTTTAGATATTCTCTATCCAAATGAGATATCTTTAGATATTCTTTACAAAAAATGGCCCCACATGAGATCTAAGCCATCCTAAAAAGCTTAAGGTCCCATGGGTTAGCCCATATGAGCCAGGTTTGACCACCTAGGCACTAAAAAAAAAAAAAAAAAGAAAAAAAAAAAAAAATGGGCTTTTAGTCAGAAAAAAATCCCTCTTACCAAGAGCATACAATAATGGTTCCATGCCTCTTTTGAGTTGATTGAACCATACAAAAAATTCCAAGCCCCATGAGCTTCCAAAAAATCAAACCATCCAGCCTCATATACCAAATTGAGCCAAAATCTTGAAATTGACATTTCACAAAAATCCAAACCACTCCAATGGACCCACACAGTCCCAAAGAGTGACCAAAAACCAAATCCTGGTCCCCTAACTTGCCACATACAGCTTGTTAGGTCACAAGACCAAAACCAAAAACCAAATCCTGGTCCCCTAACTTGCCACATACAGCTTGTTAGGTCACAAGACCAAAACAAAAAACCAAACCCTGATCCCCCAACTTGCCACATACAGCTTGTTGGGTCACAAGATCAAAACCAAAACCCGATCCCCTAACCTGCCATATATAGCTGGTTAGGTCACAAGATCAAAAACAAAAACCCAAATCCATATCCCTGATGTCATCTTCAAAACGTTGCCTCGAGATGGTGTGTGATTCCCCTCACTACCATAAAATTCCCCTGGAAGCTCAAAGGCTACTCTACCAAAGGAAAGATTGCTCAAAGACTCTTGGTCAAGACACAAGCTCTCCTTCAAAAATCTCTTCGAGGCACATCGACTACAAAAGTCAAGCAACTCGTCGCTGTACCTCGAGGGGGCATTTGTTGACACCAAAAATGTCACTTTGCCTCTTCAACATCAAGAAAGCTGCATGAAGTCGCAACCTGCCATAAATAGGCAATGCAACTTCTCAAAAAATCAAATCTTGTCAGAATCAAACAAAAACTGCAAGATCCTTCAAGATAGCCAAGAGAAGAGTACATATGAAGTTTCGGGCCATTTCAGAATCATTTGGCCTAACTTCGCTTCTCCGACAGCTAAAATGGCGCTCCCGGCGGCGACATCATCGGAGACGTCAAAACTTCGATCAGAGCCTACAGATGACTCCAGCATGTCTCAAAAGGGCTCCATGCCAAATTTCAAGTCAAACCGACAACGTTTGACCCTCCATCAATGCTCGAGCAGCAAAATCAAGCCTCCCGGCGGCGGAAACCACCGGAGCCTTCGCTCATCAAACCAAGTGCATGAGTGGCTTCAACATGCTTCCAAAAGGCTGCACGTCAAATTTCAGGTCATTCCGAAAACGTTTGACCAGGTTTCGATGCTCCGAGAGAAAATCAAGCCTACCGGCGGCAGAGCAACCCGGGACCATGACATCCAAAACGGAGCCCATGGAACGTCTCAAAATGACTCCAATAGGCTCCCCGTCAAATTTCAGGTCAATCGGACATCGTTTGACCGCACATCAAAGCTCGGCATTTTCCCCGCAGCAAAATCAAGTGAAGCATCGACGGGACCCCAAACGGCTTCAAAACTCAAACAAAAGCCTATGGTTGGTCTTATTTATTGCTCAGGAGGCTTCACCTCAAATTTCAGGTCATTCCGACATCGTTTGACCAAGTTTCGACTTCTGGCGGAAAATCAGCAGCTCTACGCGACAAAGTCTTCGGCTTTCCCGGAAAATTAGAAACTTTGCACTCTAAAAATGCAAGGATTCTCATCAAGTTTTCTACAGGGAAATCAAGCCAATAAATGAGAAGAAATGTCAAGAAAAATACAGAAGAAAACGGCGACGAAAAAGACCTCAAAACGACCGCAAAACGGGCTCCGAAGGGGAAAAATCCCCCAGGGTCGCAGACCCCTGCGACCATGGCCCATGGTCGCAGGCCCCTGCGACCATGGCCCATGGTCGCCGGTCCATGGTCGCCGGCGACCATGGCCCATGGTCGCCGGCGACCATGGAGGTCCGGGTCACCGGATTTTCCGCCGGTGACCCGTTTTTCCGTCTTTTTTCGCGTTTCGCGCACTTTGGCCCCTGTGGTTTCCTGAAAATGTGATTTTTAGTGCTTGAAATTGACTCATATCCGACGACATCCGTCAAAATCACGGGTCAACCTCCAAAAGCATAAAATCATCAGTGATCGCTCCAAGATCGCCAACCGGCTGACCAAGAAAGTACACTTTCTGTCCGACCGATCGTGAAATCGACAAGACAGATGTCACCGGCCCGCTCTTAGCTATCAATGTCTGAAGTTACATGTTCATCCGATGTCGATCAGCATGTAGATCCATCGATGATCATCGCCAGAAGAATTCCAGAAGACACGGCATGGCCCGCGACTCTTCGACTGCTCGGCGACCAATTAATGTGGTTAATTGACTAGCTTTATTGCAGTCATTAATTCATTTCTTTGGACGGCCCAATCAGAAGCAAGCATTTGGGAGTTACAAGTCAATTGATTCATGGCATTTAAACCATGAAACTCCTCCCATTATGGTAATTAAGGTGATTAAAAGCCCTTAATCTCCATCGGCCAATCAGATTCAAGGAAAAAGGAGTTACAAAATCAAGAAATAAATCTTGTAACTCCTCCCATTAAAGCCATTAAGGCTCATAAACCCTCCTAAATGGCTACCAAAGGCCTATAAATAGGAGAGCATTCCATTGAAATGGAGATCGGAAAAAAGATCGGAAAAAAGAGGAGAAAATCAGAAGATCAGAAAAAAAGGGATCAGAAAGAATCCAGAGAAAGAAAAAAGAGAGAAAACTCTGCTGAAGTTCTGCACCGGCCACCACTACAAGGTGACAAAAGTCCCTTGGGGGGCACTCCCCCAAGGTCCTTGCCTTCTCCTGCTGCCTCCAATGGCTTAGACGTGGCTTTTCAGCCCGTCTACTTAGCTTTTTATTGGACATAGGACCTTCTCTTGGTCTTTGTCCTCTAAAAATCTGAGGTTATAGCCAAGCCAAGCGAATCAAGAGCATCTTCTGTTCTCATCTGCATGGATGATGGCGAAGCCCATACATGGCTTGCGACCGTCAATCTGAACGAGTCCCCCACAATCTCCTGAAAAGTTAGATCTTCCTTTTCTTGCTTTTCATTGTAGTTTGTATTTTTCCAAAAGAGACAAAAATCACAACTCTTGTCTTTCATTATTGATGAGAATTGTAAATCGGCTATAAACGCCAAAATCGGCTATAAATGCCAAACAAAATCGCCTTTCACGGCAAACCAAGAAAATGTCTCTTTTCTTAAATATTTGTGCAATGGAAAACTTGAAAGAAGTTGATTTCCTTTTTACTTGCGAAGGTTGATCTCCGGATTACCACTTGCAATTCCAAGTAAAATAGAAAATCTGGCACACCCACACAAAAGAAATGTTGATGCACGCTTCAGGGCCCGCCAGGGCGCGAAAGGGCCGGACCCGACGGACTCCCACGTTCCGCCGACCCCGGTAGCCGCCCCAGCGGGCGCCTCGGAGCGCGTTCCATCAGCTGGCCCTTACTCTGGCCACTCCTCTAATCCTGGAGGAACCTCATCGGTACCCTCCTCTCCCTCCTAGGCCTCTTCAAGGCCGAGAGCTGCACCCGCGACTGTGACACGAATAGTAGTATCTCAAATACGGCGATCTAGCAAATATAGGCACTAATAAGGAAATACATAATGTTACGAATTGAATTGAAAAGACAATTAAATTAATAGATGTCAATGATAAGTATTAACTAAGCAAATTGTGCGAAAATCGAATAATTTATGCTTGTGAATCAAGGTAGAATGAAAACATACTAATTGGCTACCACATTGAGCTCATCCTCTTAAAAGAGAGCGAATCTAGTTGGGATGTCACCAGCGGCCCTGCCAAAGGCTAGCTAGCTATCCGGGTCTGGACTTCCGGTGCTCTAGATGACTTACTGTAGTAGTCTCGAATAACTAAACCAAGTTCAACCCCGTCGGATATCACAAGGTCGAAGCTAAGTAGTGCCGACTCAATCGAATCAAATACTAATCGAATTTGAGTAAGTCTGTATGCAATTGTTCATAATCAAATCGAATAATAATTACGTTCACACAAATACTTACTCAATCCACATTTCCAACAAATACCAAAGCGGTTATACGATAGTTAGGCCACGAATTGGAATTGGAAAATCGAACCACAATGAATACTAATAATGCAACCAATATACTAATTAGGATTTGATATCAATAACAAAATTGGACTTCAATATGAAATGCAATAATTTAAAGGAATCAAGACGTTTTTACTCACCAATACTAGACTATTACTTTTAGTCTCTCACCAACCAATACAAGGTAGGTTCGGAAAGTCAATGTACTACTATCTTGTTTGTATGTCACTTATTAAGAGAAATGCGTTGAATTTCCAAACCAACCCTCATGGCATAGTGCTAGACTAATGAATGCTCATTGGACCAAAAATAACAAAGTTAACAGTTCCATTCTAGGGTCATAAGAGTATTAAAGGTCCTAGATCCCTATGAAAATAAGGGTGTGCACCATAATTACCTATTAGAGATGATTAAGGTGGGTTATTATGGATTAGGGGCGATAATTCATGTTAAGATTGGGTCAAAAGGAGACCCAGCATTCAGTTCAGGTTCGCTCGAGTGGACCCATGTTCGCTTGAGCGGACCCCAACCAGAGAGTTAGTCGCTTGAGCGAGTCTTTTGCTCGCTCGAGTGGGTGTTCCAAAAGGGTGTTTGCTCGAGCGGACCTAGGTTCGCTAGAGCGAACACTCCAAAATTCTTGAATTCGGAATTCCCATGTGTTCTTTCCCCATTCATTTCCGAACCTCTTTCCACCATATAATCTACACAAGAAATGGCTCCTCCATGCTCCCATTTACAACATGTAATCCCGCCAATCAATTTCATCAATTAAAATCATAAGACAATCCAACCCATTCAATCATTAAGAGGTTAAAATTATTAAGAAAGAGTCACATTTGAATCAAATGGTAACTATACAATATGTAAATCCAAATTTAGCTTATACTTGCCTCACTAAAGCTTTCCAAATCCTCTCTTGTCACTCTTGTTCCAAGGAAACCCAAAAATCCCAAATTACCAAACCCTAATCACAAATAAACGTGGAAAATGGAAATGAATATGTATGCATGATTGTCCAAGAGCCTCTTGACTCTAATGCAACTCCAAAACATCAAACAAAGAGGATTTGGCTCTTACCTTGATAAGAAATCCAAATTTGGCAAGAGTAAGGAGTGAAGAAGATGGGTTCTTGTCCACGAAGAAGAATGGAAGATGAAGAGGACAAAGAAGATGAAGGAGATGAAGAGATCTCCATCCCTTGCCTCCAATTGCACTAACAATCACCCTCAATTTGATGATGAAGAAGGAAAAGAAGAAGAAGAGTAAAGAGGAGAGGAGTAGAGAGGAAATGGCAAGGCAAACATGGGTAAAGTTATGTTTAAAGGATAAGGATGCCATTTTTGCAAGAAGGACCACCAAAAATAGTATATTTCCATTTTGAGTCAAATGGGGGTCCAAATACTCAATGGCTGGTCAAATGAAGTAAAGTCTAATACAAAAATCGACGTGCTCGTCGAAATACATGCGATGACACCAATATAACGTGCAAACGATGCAAAATGAGAAAATCGATAATTACAAAAAAGCCCTCGACTCTACTCAACCGAGTCAAACCGATTCCAACTCACCTATCTAAGGCTCATGACTCAACTAATTCAACCCATAAGGGCTAAATAACACTAATTACCATAATTAGCAACCAAGCACAATTAATTTAGCTAAAACACCATCAATTAGCACTAAACACGGTTAAATTTGGGCCGGGGTGTAACACTTCTCATGTACGAATTGCATTCTCATTTATTTTCTTAAAACACTAAAAATAATCTAATACCCAAATCTTCCTTTTGTCATGCCTTTGATTAATGAATTGTCTAACCTATAATGAAGTTTAAATAATCCAATGATCTTCCTTTCCGGTACAAGAGTCCCATAATGAGATATGACAATGCATTCATATAATGCTCATTTTATTTTAATTAATTCAGAAGTTCAAATTCACTATGTTATTCTATTTCACATTCATTCGTATTGTTCCCATTATATACCCAGGCTGCTGCTCCTCTCTATTATGTTCTCTATGCTCGTTCAACTAGGCCTATTAAATGGAATTGGTTTAGCACACTGTATGTGTTGTCATGCATCAACAGCCCATCTCTGAAAAATAATGTCATCCTACCTAATCTCATCAGCAATTGGCATGATAAAAAAAAAAAATGCAACAAATATAGCTCTAATTCTTACAATAGAAGTTAATAATAATATCCTTCTCATCTTTGGCTTGTAGGAATGGTTGTCTATATTATCGTGCCAAAGAAACAGGTACAAAAGCAAAAAGAGCAATGACTAAAGCAAACCTTTTGGTAAATTGCCCAAAAATTATTATCACTTGTTAATAACATCAATAATGTTAGCCTCTTGATGTAGAATATACAATTTTTAAAACAAATATTGATTGACTTATTTGTTCAATTTCAGTATTGAAAAAAATTTAAAATTGCAGTACACATTTGCTGACAGGAATAGCCAAAAGGTTCTATTACAATCAACTAAAAAAAACACAGACAATTTTACAAAAGAGATCCATTTTCTAGAACTTCTCATCAAAACAAGCTTCACAAGTTTCAACATATTTTCAAGATCTTCAATTTAAGAAAGTTAGAAAAAAAATGTCTGATATATTTGGATGGCACGTGCAGGGCATCACTGGTATAAGGAAAAACCAACAATGGAATGTATCTACCCATCCAGTAAACATGTAAAAAATGAGCTCTGCCTTGATTATAAACTTGAAGAGAGAATTCACCCAGATGAAGGAATCCCCCTAAACATATAGGGATATGCAATCCTTAAACTTGTATCTGTAATTTTAAATGTCAATATATATGAGAGGATCAAGCTGGGTGGTCCAGTTAGAGCTATTCTTCATCACTTCATAATTTAAAAGCAAATGAGAACAAAAGAGAGATGTCTACATTGTAGATTTGGCAATCCAAAGTCGAGAATCCGAACCGTGACCGAGTGAAGAGTAACTTGGGCCCGTGAGGGGACTGGCTATTTACACTAAACATGGAACTGTTGGACAAATTTTCTTTCCTCTGATGAAGATAGGAACGAAAATTTAGAAACCCAATTCTTTTTTTCTGTCTTCTGCCTCGTTAGTTGCTTTGACTTGCATCTTTGCTGTTATTAGGTCGGCTTCATTTGCTTCCTTTTGATTCCTTGCTTTCACTCTCTTTGCCTGCTCCATGAATCAACTTAAATTAGGTATTGAGGATTAGATAGGTAGTTAAAAAAACTAGGGATATTTACCACAAAAAATCCCTTAAATAGGGTAACCATAGTTGAGGACCCTAAACTTTTATAATGACAACCAAGGACCTCCAGCCCAAATCATCTCTTTTTTTTTCCCCCCGTTTTGCCATTTTTTGTTGATGTCAACATAACTAGTTCCCTATTCTGTCATGAGTAATATTTGTTGACATCAACAAAATATTCCTCGACATCAACATTAAATTGTGTTTACATCAACAAAAATGCCCAGTTATTATAATCAGTGATCCTGTGAATTTGTTGACGTCGATAGAAGATTCATCGAAATAAACATAAAATTGTGTTGACGTTAACAAAAATGCCCAGTTAACAGCATGAGTGACCTTGTGAATTTATTGACATCGACATCAACATAAAATTGTGTTAACATTAAAAAAAACGCTCGGTTAGCGTCAACAAAAATTGAGTTTTCTGTTGTTTAGGATCTTGTTGAAATTGAGCAATCTCTCTCTTACTGTGATTGATATAAAAGGGATAGGGCAATGATCTCCTTCTTCTCCTTCCTTTCTTCTATTCTACTATGGCTGTTGATTTGGGGGTGAAGAATTTTTTTTTTTTTTTTTTTAGGGTTATGTTGACATCAACTAACCAAGGGCAAAAACAGAATGAAATATTGGATTTTGGGCTAGAGGTCCTTGGCCGTCATTATAAAAATTTAGGGTCCTCAATTATAATTACCCTATTTAATGGGATTTTTGAAGTAAATGTCCCAAAAAACTATTATCTGTCATTCATGACATTGTCACAGATATCACATTTCAGAAATTATCAGCTTATGTCAAGATACTTTTGAATTTAATATTTTGAGGTATTATCATGAATCAACCCTCAACCGGCAAACTAAAAATCGGTAATGTAATTGAAACAAGATCTATGAATAGAGAATAAATGGATACTTCAAGGGTCTTACGATGTCTCTTTTCTTAAAGATAAATTACCAAACATTTATTAATTTTTTACTCTGTAAGTTGAATTACCAAACAGCCTAAGTGATATTTCAGATGACCAAACTACCATGGGACCCACATTCCTTGGCGTTAATGCCAAGGTGGGTCCCATTTCAATTTGTTGCAAACTCAAGGAGTTTCTTATGTTCTTTTTAGGAAAATCCAAATTTGAAATTCAAATTTCAAATCCAAGGAGCATTCAAGAAAGGAAAGAGAGGAAATTGCAAGCCACTATGGGATGCCCTTTGTGGGGCCCATCCGTGTTGCAAAAACTCAAACTTCTTTCCTGCAGAGGAAATTTCAGAGAGAGATGTTGTCGAAGTAGAAATTTCAAAAGAAGAACAGGCGGACCAAAATTAGAAAGTCTTGTGCACCAAGAAGCCAAGTTGGAAGTCTTGGACGTCCAAGACCAGCCACCAACCTTTTTTTTTTTATTATTAATTTGTCTTCCAAGCCACACCAATTCTCTCCTTTCTCCACTCACACATCTTACACCCTCTTTCTCTTTTTTTCCTTCCATGGGGATTAAAATAATTACTTTGAAGAAAAAGACTAAGAAGATGGAGTGGTGATTTTTATTGTGATTCAAGGAGAAGGTGAAGTTGTCACTCTACCACTAGTCCTAACGGATGGACATGTTAGATTGTATGTCCTCAATCCAGTGGATGATGTGATTAAATTTATTTATTATCTTAATTGATTTATAATTTCATGCGTCTTTCATGAGATGAATGGGGTTTTATTTTATGGTCGCACATAATTAATATAAAATGAGATGATTATTCATGAGATGAACATCAATCCATGAGTATATTAAATGTGATCCATGTGTGAATGATATTCACATATAGGAGATGTAGATCACAACTATTATACTTGAAGTTTCTTCACAACCAGTGATAAGATAGTGTGGTTTGTCTCGACCATCAAAGTGGAAGACTCTTGATTGTTGTACTAGTGCATTGGATATACTAAAGGACCATGAGTAGCACCTTATACAAATCGTTGTCTTCAATTAAGGAAAGCTCTCATAATTTCCAAAAAAATATCCTCTCAATCCTAAGAGAATAATTAACTCAAGTTTCTGCAATGCATTTATTTTAACTTACCAATGAGTGAGGCCAACTATAGGTCAACACCTTGATATCTTCAGTAGATGATAAACTCAAGATGAAATCTGTCATCTAAAAGAAAAACATCCCCTTGTGCTGATTAATGGAATTTATCATCGGTAAATGGGCATCCGTCTTGATTAAGAGTTAATCAGATGTTATCGATGATCAGTATGATTAATTGGTCACAAGGATAATAAGAGGTGGATCCTATTTGGTTGGACTGTTAATTCCAATGGGTCCATTGACATAATTGATGGAGGGGCCTACTTGTAGTAATTGGAAAGTTGAAGGTCTTCTTGTAATATTCCTATGACTATAGCACAATTGCATTTATTTAGTGGAATTATTTGCAATTAACTATGGATCTTGAACTTACATGAGATGTAGGATCCAGATGCTTCAGTTGGAGCCAGATCTAAGGAATCCCTAGTGGTCTCCTTGCTAGCCCTAAGAAAAAGAGTTTTATTCCAATTGGAACTTAGAAAGAAATGAGTAGTAGGATACATAGGAGAATTAGAAGTGTGACTTCTAAATATATTAGGAGAAAGAGAGTTCTAAAATACTCTAAACAGGAGGCCAGGGATGGACGTCCAAGTGTGACTTGCACGCCGAACACTTGGACGTCCTCTAGGGTTCTCTCTCCCCCTCTTTTCTCCTCTGATTTCTCCACTTGAGTGCCTAGGGTTTTCTTCTCAATTGAGACCCCACCATTATCTTTGAAAAGTTCACTACGAGAGGGTCATAGCGTGGAAGATGGCAAGGCTTAGGAGATCACAACTGCAAGAGGGTTTTGTGAAATCAAGAAAATCAACTTCTCAATTTGAGCGCAACCAAGCTCCTCTGGTATAGATCTACAACTAGTTTTTTCTGGTAAATCTTTTATGCTTGTTTGTGCATGTTCAGATATGTTCTTTGCTGATAGATCTATGATCTTAATACATGAGATAAGGATTTTAGATCTTGGAACTGGATTCTTGGTCTTTTTTGGTTTTTGATCCCTACATTAACAGGATCAAAAGTTTTGAAAACCTATTGAGAAGGCCTACTTACTTCCAACTGTTGACACCAAAAAAGTCAATATGTCTCCTCAACATAAGAAGCCTTGTGAAGCCGCATCCTGCTACAAAACAGGCAAGGCTACTTCAAGAATCAGATTTTGTCAGAATCAGACAGAAACTGAAAGATCCTTCAAGACAGCCAAAAGAGGGGTACACTGAGGTTTCGGGCCATTCCGACATCGTTTGGCCCAACTTCACTGCTCCGATAACTAAACAAGCGCTCCCGGCGGCGACATAATCGAAGACACCAAAACTTCGATCAGAGCCTACGGATGACTCCAGAATGTCTTCAAAGGGCTCCACGCCAAATTTCAAGTCAAACCGACAACGTTTGACCTTCCATCAATACTCTAGCGGCAAAATCAAGCTTCCCGGCAGCGGGAACCACCGAAGCCATCACTCATCAAACAAAGTACATGAGTAGCTTCAACATGCCTCCAAAGGGCTGCACGTCAAATTTCAGGTCATTCCGACAACGTTTGACCAGGTTTCGATGCTCCGAGAGAAAATCAAGCCTACCGGCGGCGAAGCAACCCGGGACCATGACATCGAAAACGGAGCCCATGGAACGTCTCAAAATGACTCCAATAGGCTCCCTGTCAAATTTCAGGTCAATTGGACATCGTTTGACCACATATCAAAGCTCGGCATTTTCCCCGCAGTAAAATCAAGTGAAGTATCGATGGAACCCCAAACGGCTTCAAAACTTAAATAAAAGCCCATGGTTGGTCCTATCCACTGCTTAAGAAGCTTCACCTCAATTTTCAGGTCATTCCGACATCGTTTAACCTAGTTTCGACTCTCGACGAAAAATCGGCTACAAAGTCTTCGGCTTTCCCGAAAAATGGGAAACTTTGTGCTCCGATTTCGCGCGGGTTCTCGTCAAGTTTTCTCCAAGAAAATGAAGTCAATAATTGAGGAAAAATATCAAGAAAAATACAGAAGAAAAAAGGAACGAAAAAGACGGAAAATCAGCCGAAAACGAAGCTCGGCGACCAAAGGGCAAAAAACCCTAAGGTCGCCGGCGACCCTGCAAATCCGGGTCGCCGGATTTTGCACCAAATTGACCGTTTTTCGATCTTTTCGCGTTTCGGGTGTTCCGGCCTCTGTGATTTTCGGAAAATCCAAATTTTTGATGCTTGAAAACCACTGATCTTCGTCGACATCTCGGATCCACCGTCAAAAGCACGAAATCATCATCGATCGCCTCAAAATCGCCAACCGGCTGACCAAGAAAGTGCACTTTCTGTCCGACCGATCGTGAAATCGACAAGACAGATGTCACCGACCCACCAACGTCAATCAATGTCTGAAATTGCAATGCAATCTGACATCAAACAATGCATGGATCCACCTGTGATGATCGCAAGAAGAATCTCAATAGGCGCAGCGCGGCCCGCGACTCTTCACATGCCTTGGCGACCACTTAATGACGTTAATTGACCCGTTTATGACAACTTAATGCGGTCATTAACTCATTATTTTGGACGGCCCAATCAGATTCAAGCATTTGGGAGTTACAAATCCAAGCAATCATGGCATTAAACCCATGAAACTCCCATCATCATGAAGCATAAAGGTGATTAAATGCCCACTACCTTCATCGGCCAATCACAAGCCTTGAAAAAGGAGTTACAGAATCAACTTGTAACTCCTCATCAATTCTTTCATCATGGCCATCAATGCCAATAAACACCTCATGGCTACAAAAACCCTATAAAAGGAGGTCCATTCCAAGAAGAAAGCATGAGGATGATGAAAATAGATCCCAAGTGCAAGCTCTGAAAATCCAGAAAATCCAAGAGAGACGAAGTCCAGCTACTTTGCTCCCGGAAGCACCACAAGGTGATCGACGTCCCTTGGGGGGCCACCCCCCCAAGGTCACCTCCTTCTCCAACATGGTCTAAACGCGGCTTTTCATCCCGTTTACTGGTTTTTCATTGGATATAGGACCTCCTTTTGGTCCTTATCCTTTAAAAAACCGAGGTTAGGAGCCAAGGCAAAGAATCAAAGCATCACATGTTCTCATTTGAAGGACGATGGCGAAGTCCATACATGACTTGCGACCGTCGATCTCAACGTGTCCCCACAATCTCCTGAGAAGTTAGATCCCTTTTCTTACTTTTCTATTGTAGTTTGTATTTCCTAAAGAGACAAAAAGAAATCACAATTCTTGTCTTTCACATTTGATGAGTTTTGTAAAATCGCCTTTCACGGCAAAATCACCTTTCACGGCAAATAAACAAAAACGCCTCCTACGGCATTCTAAAAAAGGCAAACTTGTTTCTTCTCTTAATATTAATGCAATTTGAAAAGTTAGAAAAAAAGGATTGATTTCCTTTCCACTTGTGAAGGTGAATCTCCGGATTATCACCATTCCAAATTCCAAGTAGAAAGTAAATCTGGCATACCCGTACAAAAATGTTGATGCTCGAGATTTTCCCTCCTCCGCCGAGACCCAGGTCAGCCCTCGGGGTGCGGAAGGAGAGGACGGAAGATTCCTTTCGGGTCCATCACCAACAAGACATGATTTAAAACAAGGTGTCATTTTTTATTGTTTATTTATTTTTGTCAATTAAGTTTCTACGATTCTTATTTTCTACAAAAAAATATAGAATACCTGGAGACCACTAATGATAAAAATACAATTGTAGAAGCCTAGTGAAACACTATCTCTTAGTGAAAATAATTCTAAAATTGCATCTTAGCTTATCCCACTGGGAGAGAAAATCTAAGCCATATGTATTTCTAGTCACTTGAGGCAATGGATACAAATCCTTGGATTAGAATTCCACCAATCTTATTTTATCTTTTTAATTTCTAATTTTTTTAATTTACTTTCATAAATTGGTTGTTTTAACTTATTTTTGTTGGTTGCAGTTTACTAGTTTAGGTTTATAGTTTAGGGTTTTTAGATTAGGCATTTTTTACGACTTGTAATGATTTGTAATTAATTTAATTTTCATATTAGTAGATTGATGGTTTTATAGATTCTTTTAGGCTGGAATTATATTTTCTTTACGACATGCATACAAGTTATTTGTTCTCACTCCCTATGGATCGACCCCATACTCATCGGATTATTACTACATCGCGACCCTACACTTGGGGTGTGCGAACATTAGATTACTGTTTTCTTTGTTTCATTGGTTTGGGGACAATTTAACAAACATTGTTTATTCTTGAACCCCACTGTTTTGAAGTGTCATTTGATCAGAAATGACGCATCTTCACTCTTAAGGACTTATTTGTAATTTTAGATTTTGTGATGGTGTGTAATGGTGGAATAATTTGATGATTTTGAATTTGTTGGAAAATGAGTCAAATTCAGAACAACTTTTGTTCTTGGTTCAACTTGGTTAGATGTGTTGAAAGTAGGTGGGCTTCTGGATAGTTTATCAAATCTTTTGAACCACTTGACACAGGGATCAAGTACCCATAAGGCCATGAACCACATTCAGGATCTAAAACCTCAAACCCATCAATCATGATCAGTAAAAAAAAAAGTGAAGTGGATTATATCTTGGGAGCATCATCATGCAACCACAAACAATCCACAACAAATAGTGAAGTAGATTATATCTTGGGAGCCCGGTAGTGCTCTAATGGAGAAGAAGACTTGCTAGATAAAGAAATTCTTTCTTTGTAGTAAATTAAGATCTCTAAGACCTCTTAGCCTTCCACGCTATGTCCCGTATCAGATTTCTTTTCTAAAGGAGATGGGTGGAATCTTCTAAAGAAAACAACTAGAAGCTCTAAAGGAAACTAAAGAGAGAAAGAGGAGGTGTGCAACTCTTGCACTAGAGGGGGCTGAGCGTGAATTCCAAGGTGGACGTCCAGCCCCCTTAGCTCCCCTATTTATAGTTTGACAATTCTCCCTTACAAATAATTATTTAGAAGTCTCACTTTCAAAAGAATTAGTAACATTCTCTTCCTACTATTACCACTATTAGAAGTCTCACTTCAAATAGAAATAGTAACTTTCTAATTCCTTCCTTTTGGAGTTAAAGTAGAATTAGGGCCTGTTTAGATGTTTACAGAATAAAATATTTACAGATTTAAATATTGCAAGAATAAGATAGTATAGAATAGAATAATGTAATATTATAATATTACAATATTTTTGCTGTTTGGCGATTTTTGAAGAATTTCACAGATTTTAAATTGAGTTGTTTAGAAGTTGCTATGATTAAATTAAATTACATTATTAGAAAAAAAATTATTAAATATTTTAATTTCTATTTTTACCAAATCTGAATAAAAAAAGCAGTGTGGTAAACTAAAGTTCAACTGCAATGTTTTTACCTTAAGTTACTTTTCTTTTATCACATAAAACCATGGTGAAGTATAGTAAAATCAAGTCAATAAAAAAAAAAAAAACTACTTTACAACTCTCTCTCCCACTTTGCTTTACCACATACTTCATGTCACCTTACTTTGCCTCACATTTACTATGATATGACATCAATCTTTATTTTACTTTACCACACCTATAAATAAATCACTTTTTATTTACCATATAAAACTATGATAAAATGTGATAAAGTAAAGTCAAATAGAAAGAAATTACTTTACCATTCATTTCTACTTTACTTTACCAAATATTTTATCCCACCTTTACTTTACCCCAACTTTACAGTGCTGTGACATTTACTTTTAGTTTACTTTATCATACATGTAAACAAATACATCATAATGGATTTGGTGAAATAAAGTCTTTACTTTACTCTACCACTTTTTAATTGTCATTTTGAAAGATTCTTATCTTGTAGAATTTTTTTTACAAGGGGGAGCTATAGGAGAAAATATTGAGCTTTTTGAAAGAAAAGATTCTTTTCTTTAAATTTTTCTTGGATTACCAAACGCACAAGATTCTCTTCTTTAGAAAATGAAAGATTATATTCTATAAAATAATATTTTCTTGTGTATTCTTGTGCATCCAAACAGGCCCTTAGTAACTATCTAATAACTTGGGCTAGCGTGGGGACCACTAGGTATTCCATAGAAAGCTGGCTCCTATTGGGACACCGCTACCCCACATCTCATGTGCAATCCGGGTTCATGGTTAATTGCAAATAAATCCACTATATAAATACAATTGCACTTCAGTCTTAGGAATAAATTACAAAGAAGACTCAAAACTTTCTTATGACCACAAGTAAGCCCCTCCATCCATATCCATAGATCAATTGGTCCTGTCCACCAATTTTGATTCATATCTTATTATCCTTGAGACCCAATTAATTCTATTAATCATCAGTACCATCTAATTAACTCTTAATTGAGATGGGTGTACACTTACTAACGATAAATTCATTAATTGACACAAATGGATAATATAGATAGATTTCATCTTGACCATTGAATGTTCCCACAGTCCTACTACCACATACCCAAGACACTGAGGCGTTGACCTACAGTTGGCCTCACTCATTGGTGACTCAAAGCAAATGACTAGACATAAACTTGAGTTCATCAATGTCTCAGGATTGAGTGCCTATTGCTAGGGAATTATGAGAGCAAACCTTAAGGTGAAGACAGTGTTTCATAAGGTTCTTCTCATGGTTCTTCAATACATCCAACGTACCAACTCCATGATCCAGAATCTTATATTCTGATGATCGAGACAAATCACACTGTCTCATAGTGATTAAAGTGTTGCAACCTTATTAAATGAGATGCCGAGTCTCATCACTGGTTGTGAAGATATTTAAGTATAAGATTTGTGACAAATGTCTCTCGTATGTAGATCTCATCCATACACATATATCACATCTAATATACTAATGGGACCCGGTTCATCTCATGAACCATTATGTCATATGTATTGGTTATGTGCATAAAGTAATAAAACATCATTCATCTCATGAAAGGAAAGCATAACTATATTGACAAATAAAGAAATGAATCAATTTATTACATCATCTGATGGAGACCATACAAATTAACAAGATGTTGCTCAGAACCCTTTCCAACTAATTTTGATACCTTTAAAAATAGACTTTTCGAGATTTTCAAAGATTACACTATTTGAGATTTTCCAGAAAACTCACTAATTCTCTGTTTCTCTCCTTTTTTTTTCTTTGCTTCTCTTGATCTTTTTTTTTTCTTGTTTTTCTTTTTTTTTCTCTTCTCATTTTTCAGCCACCTACAGCAAAGGAATGAAGCTCCCATCTCTCTCTTGTTTCCCTTCCTTCCTTCATGACGATATTACTCTTCATTTTTCTTCTGCCTTTTGTTCTTATACTTCTCATTCTTTACCATTGTCTTTTCTCAATTGGATACTTTATGAAAACTCTCAAGGCTAGAGATTTTTTCGGCTGTTAAAGTTAAACTTAAGGCAAGTTTCTGATGTAATATGCATGTTTTCAAAGGTTTGCATGAAAGAAAATTACTGGCATTTCAGTTTATTCAAAGTTTCAATGAGTTCAATTAAGCGGTGAGTTTCTTGTGTCATGGTATTTTAAGTTCCTTTTACTCTACTTATGCTTGAAAGGTATTTCGGAAGTTCATGGAGTGTATATCAATTGTAGAGAAGAAAGAAATGAAAAGGAATTATGGAGAGAAGCAACTAAAAATTGAATTTTTGTTTAGTGTGTTCACGGTTAACTGTGAGAAGTTCCACAGTCGACCTTGGACACTACACATGCATACTGTATGTCAGTCAATTTTTCTAAACATGAGACTGCATGTTTTGCGAACTGCATTCACGGTTAACTGTGAGGTCAACCATGAGCTTCTACTGTTAACCGTGGGCTAGCCGTGAAGCAGACTGTGGAAGTGTACTGTTGGTTTTCAAATTTGAATTTTTAGTTTGGAGAAGTATTTTATAATGATCCAATGATCTTAGAACTTTAATAGGTGATTGTTTATGATGTTATTGCACACTTTGATTTTCAAATTTGTCTAAATTTTGTATAATTATTATTAAACAATAAAGTGAAATATTTAGGAGTTTTATCATTGAAATTACTCTAGTGTCAACGTGCTTAAGCCTGCAAATGAATAAATTTATTTAATGATAATTCTTAGATATCTTAAAAGTATTTGAAGGCTTTAGATTCCTAAAATGTTCATGTTACATCTTGGTATTTCTGTATTATCTGAATATTTATGTTCAGTTTTATTTTTAGAAGATGAACTTTTTTTATGAAATGTTATAAGTTACATATGAATATTGGAATTGGGACCACTTAACTAAGGTCCCTCCGTAACTAATCGTGGTAAAAGCAGGACTGCATCTGTTTTTGTATACTAGATGCAGCTTAGTTATGTTATCAGTTGGAGTATTTATACTTTTGGTACCTCTGTTCTGATTAGCACTCTGATATAAAATGGTACCATTAGTTGTCCTGTTTACTATGATTAGCTCTCTGTTGAGAGAATATAGCTAAGGTGGATATGCCCTCTTGATATTAAAAATTCTGTAATATGCATTATCATGATTTCATATTTGTCATTCTAATTTACGAATGATCTGTTTATTTAAAGTATCAGTTTTAGCATCACAATTCTGTTTATTATATCAATTTACTTGATCAGTTTCCCTGATGGAACATTTGACATTATAGGAGATTTCACCTTTGCCGGTACCTAAGAGGCTCAGGCAGTCAAAGAGTTGGCCAGGGAGTAGGTGAGTGGTTTACAGATGAAATTGCAAAATGTTCTGGTTAAAGAAAACTCATCAGAAGAGAGGGCTTTCTGGAAAAGTTACGATGGTGGTGTGATGAGTAATGAAAGAGATGTTTAAATAAAACATATCTGTATATTCTAGAAACTTCCTATGCTTTGTTTATCTCATGTTATACATATATAAAAGTTCTGTTATTGTATCATATGCTTCCGCATGAAAAGTTTTGAAAAGTTCAGATTGAGCTCACCCATGATATCGTGTAGGTCATAGTGCGGGGGTTAACAACCTATTAAGTTGAAATGACTTCAATCCCTATACTAGTTGCATCATGAAATTGGAATTCCGTAATGGATACCCAATTTTGAGACGTATTTTGAGACGTGACAATTTATGAAGTTTTAATATGTGAAACAAAATGTCTTAGGTTTTTTAGTTTTTATTTATTGGAGGATAAGATTAAATTAAAGCTGCCAATAAATGGGGGAAGACCAAATATACATGAGGACCCCGATCAATATTTGTAACCAGCTATCCAAAGCATATGGCGACATGCAGTGTGCAAGAAGAGGAGAAATGTATAGAAAAAGAAAAGTAGCCGAATAAAACTGAAACCAATGAGCCCAAACGCCAGAGCAACTGTACAAAAAGAAATAAAAAATAAAGAAGTCTGAGGACACTCTTTAGTAGCCTATAGGGATTTTGTTAGACGTATAAAGTAGATAAACGGGTTAGATTACCAATTGGGGGTCCAAAAAAGTAGCAGAAGAAATTATTAAAAAGATAAACAGATCAAATTACAAATTTGAGGTCCACAAGTGAAAAAAAAACCATGTGCATAGCGTACATTTCCTATTTACATGCAAAACGATTTACGACCTCCTTAGGTGTGTAAATGATTCACCAAAAATGGAATAAACAAATTGTTGGAAGAAGATGGGCCTACTGGATGGGATTTCAAAACTTTTGACTCTCTTGACGCTAAGATCAGACACCCAAAAGGCCAAGAACCCAATCCTAAGAACTAAAATCACTATCCCATCGTATTAAGATCATAGATCTATTGGCAAAAAGACAGATCTAAACATGAACAAACAAGCAGAAATATTTATTCATATAACTAGTGCAGATCTATATACATGAGGAATTTGGTTGCGCTCAAATCGAGAAGTTGATGTTCTTGATTTTGTGAAACCCTTTTGCAGTTGTGATCTCTTAGGCTTTGTGATCTTTCATGCTATGACCCTCTCGTAGAGAACTTTTCAAAGAGAATGATGGGATCTCAGTTGAGAAGAAACCTTATACACTCAAGTGGGGAAACCAGAGGAGAAAAGAGAGGGAGAAAGAAACCTCTTAGATGTCCTCTGTGTTGGGCGTGCATGTATATGTGGGATGTCCACCCTGGTGCTCTTAAATGGTTTTTGAGACTCTCTCTCATTCCTTTCTTAGAAGTCCTACTCCTCCTTTCTATGAGTTCAAATTGGAATAAAACTCTCTTTCTTAGGGCTAGCATGTGGACCATTAGGGATTCCTTAAATCTTGCTCCAACAGAAGCATCTGGACCCCACATCTCATGTAAGTTCCAAATCCACAATTAATTGCAAATAACTCCACTATATAAATGCAATTGCACTCCAGTCATACGAATGTTACAAGAAGACCCTAAACTATTCAATTACCGCAAGTAAGCCCCTCTATCAACTATATCCATGAATCCATTGGACTTAAACTGTCTAACCAATTTCGAACCACCTCTTATTATCCTTATGACCCAATTAATTACACTAATCATCAATACAATCTTATTTAGCTCTTAATCAGGATGAGTGCGCACTTACCGATTATAAATTTCATTAATAAGCACAAGGGGATATTTCTCTTATAGAGGATGGATTCTATCTTGTGAACATATGTTCCCACAGTCCCACCACCACCTACCTAAAATACTGAGGTGTTAACCTACAATTGGCTTCACTTATTGGTAAGTTAAAGTAAATGCATAGTAAAAACTTGAGTTCATTATTATTCCAGATTGAGAGCCTCTTACTTGGAAATTATGAGATTTGTCTTGAATCAAAGACAGTTTTGAGTATAAGGTGCTCTTGATGGTCGTTCAATTCAATACATTCAATGTATGAGTACAACAACCCAAAGTCTTCCACTCTGATGGTCGAGACAAACCACACTATCTCATAGTGACTGCGGTCTGCAGTGCTACAATTTTTTCAGATGAGATGCATCTTATCATTGGTTGTGAAATACATCAAATATAAGAGTTTTGATCTATGTGTCATGGCCCGCCCAACTCAACATGAAATTGTTTGCTTTGGCAACCATGCGCGCGCGAAGACTTCCCATGAGGCCACCCATCTTAGTACAGCTCCCGTCCGAGCACACTTAATTTCATAGTTTTTATGGTTTCTGTGGCCACATGGTTTTAAAACGCATCATATTGAGTTAAGAAAGAGTTTGACTTATAAGTCCAGGGATCTAGACAACTCATTTCCAGTGTAGGACTTATGTATTCCTGACATTACACACCTAATCCATATGTGGATCCTTCTAATCGCCCTTCTTCAAGGGGGTCACAATCATGGGGCGTTACAATCTCCCCTACTAAGAATAGAGTCATCTTCGGCTCTAATAGCAATGGTAACGACCCGCCCAACTCAGCATGAAATTGTCCGCTATGGCCCACGTGCACACGCGAGGACTTGTTATGAGATCACTCATTCTAATATTGCTCCCGTCCCAGCACGCTTAACTACATAGTTATTACCCTTTTTGGGTCCACACGGTTTTAAAACACATCATGTTGAATTAAGATGAAATTTGATTTATAAGCCCAGGGATCTAGACAACTCATTTCCAGTTTGAGACTCTCATGTATTCCTCACTTACAAACCAAGTCCATATGTGGACCTTTCTAATCTCCCTTCTTCAAGGGGGGTCAAATTCGTGGGCGTTACACTAGGTCTCTTGCATGTGAATCTCTTCCACGCACATGGATTACATTTAATGTACTTAAGGGCTCATGTTCATCTCATGAACAATCATGTCATTCTATATCAATTATAGGCAACTATAAAGTAAAATCTCATTCTTGTCATGAATGAAGCATGAAATTATAAATCAATTAAGATAATAAATAAATTTATTCACATCATTCATTAAGTTGAGGACATACAATCCAACGCAAACACTATCATATTTGTAAGGTTCGCATTAAAATACATAGAAATTGAATGCATAAGGTGGTTAAAATGAATATTAAAGAAGAACATCAAATAACATTGTCTTTAAGGAATATAGGATCAAACCAAGATGATATTTGATGCCCTCTTGGAAAATCCACCTTCCATCTTCATTTTTAACCACCATACATAATCAAATTCCTAAGTATTTAATGCAAACAAACAAGGCCTAAGCAAACAGGACCCCTCCGCAAAACGAAGAGTCTGAATTATGCCCCTTCCCCAACCCCAACAGAGAGGGAAAAAAAAAAAAAAAACGAAATCTTGGGTTCCGCCTAGGTGTTTCCCATGTGCATCAGATACCTATGTAAAACCAACTTAAACAAACGACCCCTTACGATATAACACGAAGGCAGATCAAGCCTCCTAACAGAATCATGTTTCACTTCTGATAGAAAAAAAAAAAAAAAAAAACCTCGACAGGTCAAGTTCAGACCAAAGCTTGATCTGAGCTGAACCTAGCTTGCGTTTGACTCATACGATGATAGTCCGAGCTTTAGCTGTACTCAAAACTAAGTCATAACTAATTATCAGTAGTAGGCTAGCTTAATTGGCTTGTTGACAATAGTATACATCAGTATCCTACCATTTTGATACTAAACACAATGTGGGGGCGATTGGAAAAGAATAGAAAACTCTACAGTAATTAACGAGTCTCACATAAATTTTTAGGTAGAAATCCCTTGAAACTATCATGCCAAAACCAGAGAGATATGCTGAGACTTCGGTGATGGTGGTGACGATTAAAATATCTGGGTTCATCACCATAGTCTCTGATGCAGTGACAACACAGACATGTCTCTCATTGGGATTTGGGCCCACTCAGACCGGCCTCTGTTGCGATGAGTGCAATCAAATGTTAGCTGTAAATTGTAATCCTACACATCTAAATGTGTTTAGTAGGTATATGAAATCGTACCTGACCCATGACAGTGGCTTTTATATACCTCAGACCTTCTCGCAAGGAAGTGGTATAATAAAGAAATGTCTTCTTAAATCGAGACATTATAGAGAGGTCTCGTGTATTGGGTGCTGTTGGACTTTCTCCATCCATGGCCTCTGAAAATCCTTCCTATAAGTTCAACTGAAAGAAGACTTCTTTTAATACACTCTTCTTAGACCAGGGAGAGAGGAGAAAAGCGTTGAAAATTGGCATGCATCTTCAAAGCCTGACTCTTGTACATGCACCAGCAACGTAGCGGCCAATTCCACTGCCATGTGGCACATAAAATGACTAGTATATATGGAGATGATCTAACCCTTCAAAAAGACAGCGACAAAACGACATGCAGGTGGGAAATGACTAGAATTGTTTGATGATGATGTCATTTAAAATGGGACGGCTTGATTGTAAGGTTCCACCCCCAATCGGGTAATTAATTATTAATTAATTATATTTTAGTTAATTAAGTAAGATCAGTGGCTAAGCGAGCTTGGTTTATGCTTTGGATTGTGTGTGTGATGTTTCGTCAAATTTCAAGCTCCTTTGGTTCTAGGAGGGAGTGGTTTACAATTTTAGGAAGTTTTGAGGGGGTTTTCCAAACCTTTAGATTTTTCTAATTTTGGTTTCATTGGGTAGATTTTCTAATTTTTCGAACTTTTCCATTCAATCGTGTTTCGATCCGACACGCTTAGGCCTTCCAAATCCCTGCTTCAGATGGACAAGGACCAAACTGAAATTTCACAAAACTTTCCCACCAAATATAGAGATGAGTGTGTTAGATTGTATGGACTCAATCCATCAAATGATGTAATAAATTGATTAATTTCTTTATTCATCAATAAAATCATGCTTTCCTTTCATGAGATAAATGATGTTCTGTTACTCAATGCACATGACCAATACATATGACATGATGGTTTATGAGATGAACCGGGTTCCATTAGTATATTAGATGTGATATATGTATATGGATGAGATCCACATACAGGAGACATGTGTCACAAATCTTATACTTAAATATCTTCACAACCAGTGATGAGACTGGGCATCTCATCTGATAAGGTTACAACACTTTGATCACTATGAGTTTGTGTGATTTGTCTCAATCATCAGAATTTAAGATTCTAGGTCATGGTGCTGGTGCATTGGATGTATTGAAGGACCATTAGAAGCACCTTATGGAATATTATCTCAATTTTAAGGTCTGCTCTCATAATTCCCTAACAATAGGCTCTCAATCTTGAGACGTTGAAGAACTCAAGTTTCTATCTATTTGTTTGCTTTATTCACCAATGAGTGAGGCCAACTGTAGGTCAGCACCTCGATGTCTTGGGTACGTGGTAGTATAACTGTGGGAATATTGAATGGTCAAGATAGGATCTATCTCTATTATCCCCTTGTGCCAAATAATGGATTTGTCATTAGTAAATGCGCACTCATATCGATTAAGAGTTAATTGGATGGTACTGATGATCACTGTGATTAATTGGGGCTCGAGGATAATAAGATGTGGATCTAAGATTGGAAGAGATAGGTTTGATGCAATTGATCCATGGATATTGATAGAGGGGCCTTGTTGACACCAAAAATGTCACTTTGCCTCTTCATCAACATCAAGAAAGCTGCATGGAGTCGCAACCTGCCATAAATAGGCAATGCAATTTCTCCAAAAATTCAAATCTTGTCAGAATCAAACAAAAACTGCAAGATCCTTCAAGATAGCCAAGAGAAGAGTACACATGAAGTTTCGGGCCATTTCGACAACATTTGGCCTAACTTCACTTCTCCGACAGCTAAACGGGAGCTCCCGGCGGCGACATCATCGGAGACGTCAAAACTTCGATCAAAGCCTACAGATGACTCCAGCATGTCTCAAAAGGGCTCTATGCCAAATTTCAAGTCAAACCGACAACGTTTGACCCTCCATCAATGCTCGAGCAGCAAAATCAAGCCTCCCGGCGGCGGGAACCACCGAAGCCTTCGCTCATCAAACCAAGTGCATGAGTGGCTTCAACATGCTTCCAAAAGGCTGCACGTCAAATTTCAGGTCATTCTGACAACGTTTGACCAGGTTTCGATGCTCCGAAAGAAAATCAAGCCTACCGGCGGCGGAGCAACCCGGGACCATGACATCCAAAACGGAGCCCATGGAACGTCTCAAAATGACTCCAATAGGCTCCCCGTCAAATTTCAGGTCAATCGGACATCGTTTGACCACATATCAAAGCTCGGCATTTTCCCCGCAGCAAAATCAAGTGAAGCATCGACGGGACCCCAAACGGCTTCAAAACTCAAACAAAAGCCTATGGTTGGTCTTATTTATTGCTCAGGAGGCTTTACCTCAAATTTCAGGTCATTCCGACATCGTTTGACCAAGTTTCAGCTTCTGGCGGAAAATCAGCAGCTCTACGCGACAAAGTCTTCGGCTTTCCCGGAAAATTGGAAACTTTGCACTCTAAAAATGCAAGGATTCTCATTAAGTTTTCTACAGGGAAATCAAGCCAATAAATGAGAAGAAATGTCAAGAAAAATACAGAAGAAAACGGCGACGAAAAAGACCTCAAAACGACCGCAAAACGGGCTCCGAAGGGGAAAAATCCCCTAGGGTCGCAGACCCCTGCGACCATGGGTCGCCGGCGACCATGGCCCATGGTCGCCGGCGACCATGGAGGTCCGGGTCACCGGATTTTCCGCCGGTGACCCGTTTTTCCGTCTTTTTTCGCGTTTCGCGCACTTTGGCCCCTGTGGTTTCCTGAAAATGTGATTTTTGGTGCTCTAAATTGACTCATATCCGACGACATCTCGGATCCGCCGTCAAAAGCATAAAATCATCATTGATCGCTCCAAGATCGCCAACCGGTCGACCAAAAAAGTGCACTTTCTGTCCGACCGATCGTGAAATCGACAAGACAGATGTCACCGGCCCGCTCTTAGCTATCAATGTCTGAAGTTACATGTTCATCCGATGTCGATCAGCATGTAGATCCATCGATGATCATCGCCAGAAGAATTCCAGAAGACACGGCATGGCCCGCGACTCTTCGACTGCTCGGCGACCAATTAATGTGGTTAATTGACTAGCTTTATTGCAGTCATTAATTCATTTCTTTGGACGGCCCAATCAGAAGCAAGCATTTGGGAGTTACAAGTCAATTGATTCATGGCATTTAACCCATGAAACTCCTCCCATTATGGTAATTAAGGTGATTAAAAGCCCTTAATCTCCATCGGCCAATCAGATTCAAGGAAAAAGGAGTTACAAAATCAAGAAATAAATCTTGTAACTCCTCCCATTAAAGCCATTAAGGCTCATAAACCCTCCTAAATGGCTACCAAAAGCCTATAAATAGGAGAGCATTCCATTGAAATTCGAATCGGAAAAAAGAGGAGAAAATCAGAAGATCAGAAAAAAAAGGGATCAGAAAGAGATCTGAGAGAAAGAAAAAGAGAGAAAAACTCTGCTGAAGTTCTGCACCGGCCACCACTACAAGGTGACAAAAGTCCCTTGGGGGGCACCCCCCCCCAAGGTCCTTGCCTTCTCCTGCTGCCTCCAATGGCTTAGACGTGGCTTTTCAGCCCGTCTACTTAGTTTTTTATTGGACATAGGACCTTCTCTTGGTCTTTGTCCTCTAAAAACCTGAGGTTATAGCCAAGCCAAGCGAATCAAGAGCATCTTCTGTTCTCATCTGCATGGATGATGGCGAAGCCCATACATGGCTTGCGACCGTCAATCTGAACGAGTCCCCCACAATCTCCTGAAAAGTTAGATCTTCCTTTTCTTGCTTTTCATTGTAGTTTGTATTTTTCTAAAAGAGACAAAAATCACAAATCTTGTCTTTCATTATTGATAAGAATTGTAAATCGGCTATAAACGCCAAAATCGGCTATAAATGCCAAACAAAATCGCCTTTCACGGCAAACCAAGAAAATGTCTCTTTTCTTAAATATTTGTGCAATGGAAAACTTGAAAGAAGTTGATTTCCTTTTTACTTGCGAAGGTTGATCTCCGGATTACCACTTGCAATTCCAAGTAAAATAGAAAATCTGGCACACCCACACAAAGAAATGTTGATGCACGCTTCAGGGCCCGCCAGGGCGCGAAAGGGCCGGACCCGACGGACTCCCACGTTCCGCCGACCCCAGTAGCCGCCCCACGGCGCCTCGGAGCGCGTTCCATCAAGCTGGCACACCCGGTGGGACTCGTTCATTTGAGAACACGGTGCTTGGAAATGAAATATTTGCATATCATACTTTTTGCTCTATGCTTATACTTCTTTTCCGGATTCCTTGGCTACTTTCTAGCTGGTAGCCTATGTTGGATTTTGCATCCTAAAAAAACATGAGATGGGATTTTTTGGAAATTTCTATTTCTTTGAGTTTGTTTCCATTCTTTCTCTTTTCAAAAAAAAAAAAAAAAATCAGTTTTCTTAGTTTGAATTCAAAATTGAGAAACTTTGATCCTATCCTATCGTTCTTTGGTGCTTGCAGAAATGTTGAGCCCGTTCGACTAAGGTTTTGGGCCATCGTTTCTCTTCGATGAGTTCATTAGAGATTTCAAAAAAAAAAAAAATCAGTTTTCTTAGTTTGGATTCAAAATTGAGAAACCTTGATCCTATCCTATCGTTCTTTGGTGCTTGCAGAAATGTTGAGCCCGTTCGACTAAGGTTTTGGACCATCGTTTCTCTTCGATGAGTTCATTAGAGATTTCAAAAAAAAAAAATATTAAAAAAAAAATAAAAATAAAAAAAATTAGTTTTCTTAGTTTGGATTCAAAATTGAGAAACTTTGTTCCTATCCTATCGTTCTTTGGTGCTTGCAGAAATGTTGAGCCCGTTCTACTAAGGTTTTGGGCCATCGTTTCACTTCGATGAGTCTATTTGGGATTTTTATAAAAAAAGGGACATAGACCACTAAGGTTAAACCAATTGCATTCTTTGATCACGATTGATTCAAGAAAAGCCTTGTCCAGAGTGTGGAGACAGCTTGACTGTTTTAGGCAAGGGTCCTCCAAACGGGTTCATTAAGTAATCCTACCCTTACCTGGGGGCAATTCTATCAATTGAGGTTTCATAAGACCGGGTTAGGAGGCCTATGTGTACTCTCTCGTCTTTAAATCTTAAAAAATTAAAAAAAAAAAAAAAGATTTTCAAAAAAAAAAATCTTAAAAAAAAAAAAAAACAAAAATTTTCAAAAAAAAATAAAATAAAAAAATAAATAAAAAAAATATTTAAAAAAAAAATAAAATAAAAATAAAATAAAAAAAAATCATTTCAAAAAAAAAATCTCCAAAAACTCGTCACTTTTTGGATTCAGATTCGAGAAATTGTGGTCTCTTCCCTTCTGGGTACTGGCGCTCGCGGAAATCGTTGAGCCCGTATTTGAATCGGAATGCCACCTGCTCTCTTTGACGAATCCATTTCTGACATTTCAAAACAAAGAATCCCATCTCATGGATGCGATCTCCAACATTTGTGCATAGCAGTACTGGTACGCCCTTTCAGGGTCTACTGTATCTGTGACCGGCACATTTGTAACTCCTACCTTATATTCTTCTTATCTCGAGCAAGCCCTGCTTCTCGATAAGTCGAATTTAGGTTTACAATTGCTTCTAGCAGTCACTGGAACGCTCATTCTGGGCTCACCATACTTGCTGTCAGAACAATTGTACCATCTATGGCTTTTTGCCTTCTTCATGTCGCTTGGGTCATATCCCTTAAGCGATTTGAAAAGACAACCATAGAAATTCCCATTTATGATCATTATATTCTTGTGATTACTAATGGATGTGGTCTTGTTTTCAGAACTTTTTCGAAACTAACAATGGCAGCCTTAACCATTATCTTCGATGAGAACAAGCACCAACTCATGCTTCAACAGAAGCAAACCGAGCGCACTTACAAGCGCCCCGCCAGCTGCCGAAGCGTCAACTCCCTCGGCAACTCTCTGAACTCCGGGTCGACCTCGACTCCCCGGACCATCGTCTTCGGGACACTGGGACCATTCCCACTTCCCGAAGAACAAACTGCGCCTGCCAAAAGGCAGAAGATCGCCTCTCAACGTGTCACTCCCGTGACACCAAAGGCGAGCGCCCAAAAGCCCGAAGCCCGCGGCACCCCCGCGAAGCCTCGACCCACAAACAACCAGGTCTATCCCAAGACTTGGTCTCCAAGACCTTCCCCAAAACAAAGAAGGTCTCAAATTTCCACCAAGCCAGCATACCTGGCCCCACTCAAGGAGAACCAGTTCTACCCTCTTGCCTACATGAAAGAGGAGAGACCCATCTCCAACTTGACTCCCAAGTCAACCCAGCATGAGCCGGCTTGTTCCTACAGGCCCAAAATCAGATCATGCATCACTAGGCCTCTACAAGCACCTGCTAGGGCCTACACCCCTTCAGTTCGACCCTTTATCTCTACAGGGGCCGAACTCGAAAGGTTTAAAGCTTCGCTGCAACAGGCAAAGGACCGGGTCCGCATCCTGTCCTTGCCCAACCACAAAGAAGACAAGCTCGGCTGCTGCGCCCGAGGGAGCACATCCTTCATCGTCAGAGCCCAGCCGGAGCTGACCAAAGCTCAAATCGCTCGTCGAGCACGCCGCCGTGCGTCATATCGACAAAAGAGACTAGAGAAGCAAAGGACCCAGCCTCCTACACTTCAAGTCTCCCGCAAATGGGTCGAAAAAGAAAGACCCGACCAAGTTGCTGCCGTCCATATGGTTGGAAAAACCAGAAGACGCCAAAGGTCAGCATCAAAAATCCATGTCCGACGTCCGGTGACCCGTAGCATCACCAGGACACAAAGACATCCCGAAGAATCTCCTGTCCCTTCCAGCCAAGGACGGGAGAGTAATCCTTCATCAAGCTCTTCATCAAAAAGAATGAGCCCCAGCTCGGTCACCAGGACGATTTCTTCGTTCGAATCCCGAGGGATGAACGTCTTGGCTACAAGTTCTGAGCCGCCACCTCAGAATCCACCTCGAGATGATGCGCTCACACGCATCCAGCAGTTGGAACAAGGCCAGCAGAGGATTGAAACTCTGATGGAAAACCTTCTCCTCGTTGTCCAAAATCAGGTGAACAATGAGCCTCCTCCGAATCATGGCAATAACGAGGAAAATAGAGAAGAAAATGAGTCACACGCCCTTACCAAAAAGGACGTAGACAGTATCCTCGCCAAAGCTAAAGAAGAGGATATACTCAAAGAGCATGGGATCAAGCCACCATATCCTTTATGGATGGACTCGGTCCCGTTCCCCACAAAATTCAAGCATCCTACTCTCCAAACATATACGGGGAAAGGATCAGCCAGACAGCATGTCATCCACTTCAAGATCTTGACGGGAGCTATCGCGGATCAAGATGCACTCAAGATTCGCCTCTTTGCAAGTACCCTAAAAGGTACGGCCTTCGATTGGTACTCCACTCTTCCGGAGAACTCCATTCAGAACTGGGCTATGCTGGAGACACGCTTCCTGACCCACTTCCAAGGTGAGGATCATCCTGTTACTATGGCTCAGCTCTGCAGCCTAAAACAGGGAGAGAATGAGTCAACTTATGACTTCATTCACAAGTGGAAAGCAATGGCGTACAAATGCTCAGATGTACTGCCACAAGCGTCGCTAGTCGACATCTGCCGAAACAACATGAGAGCTAAAATCCGCTCCATGATCATCGGCAATAAATCAAAGAACCTGGGGGAACTCCTGGAAGCTTCCATGGAAGCTGAAACGGTGATCAAAGACCTCAACAGTCAGAAATCATCAAAGAAAGAGCCGACTGCTGTTGCAACCTCTAAACCAAAGAAGAAGGAGGTTCTCAATGTGCAGACTAAGTCAGCTCCTCAGCAGCCAAAGAAAGCTGAAAATAGAGCTGCAGGTAAAAGACCTGAACTCTCTGATGCCTTCAAAGAGCGAGTAGAAAAGAAATATCCGTTCGATGAAGACGTCGAAGAAATCTTTGAGGCTCTCCTAGCAAATGGCAAACTCATTTTGCCAGAGCCCAAAAGACCTGGAGACGTTGGCAAAACCAATGATCCTCGGTACTGTCCATACCACCAGATGGTCTCGCATCCTCTCAATCAATGCTTTGTTGTGAGAGAGAAGATAAACGAGATGTGGAAAAACGGAGTCATCACCTTTGACAAAAACTATGGGACTGCCTCCGTCAACATGGTGTCATGTGGACAAACACCAAAATCACCGAAGAAGAAGATCACTACTTCCTTCAAGGTGATAAAAAGAATTCAAACGTCCGAAGTGTTGGTTCCTTACCCGACACCAGACGGACAACCCATATGGGTACATCCCGATCTCTTGGAAGATGAAAACTGAGAGATCGTAAAAACAAAGCCGACAGCTCAACAGCGAAGGCAGGCTAGGAAACATCTCTTCAGGCTCAAACGGCAAGAGAAAACCCAGCCAAAACAAGAAGTCCATGAAAAGGCAGAGGCCTCCTCTACCACTTCACTCGGGGCAACAGAAACGTCCCTTCCAGAGACTTCAAAGGCGGTAAGAAACTTCACTCTTAGTGATTTCATGCCACCTCAATTCAAAAAAGAAGCCATGCAGGGGGCATCATACTCTTGCAACTCGGTAGTTGGATTCTCCATTGATGGATACGAGTCCAGCGACACCGACGATGGATTCGAGCCCAACTACACCGATGAGTGGGAGGAATCTCTTGAAACAGGAGAATATCTCTCCGATGAAGAATGGGTTCCTGAAACTCACCTTATGCCAGTAATCTGGTATAACCCCTTGCAACCACAAGGATCCTGGTCTGATGATGAAGAAGACCAAGAGGCTGCACAAGAAGATGCTGTTAACCCAGCACCTGTCATTGCTCCAGTGGAAATCAACTATGTTGAGCCACACGGAGAAGACGAAGAAGGGGATCTGGCTCCCATGCCTGATCTTGAAGAATATGCAAGGATCTTGCAGCGTCTCGCTCTAGAACAAGAGCAAGACCGCGTCAACGAGATTCCTCACAATCCAGAGCCGGAAGTCCCTGAAGCCCATCAGGTACCTCCTCCCTCAACTCCTGAAAATGGAGAACATTGCTGGATTGACGATCCTCTTACATCCGAGGATGAGTCTGACTCCGAGCAGGCAACATCTTCTATCAGAGCTTCCTGTAATGTAATATATCAGGATTATAGCTCTTCTGAAGCGTCGTCTGATGAGATTACCTACACTCCGACGACGCCTAGCAATGTATCCTCTGGAGCTACCTCGTCTCACGTGACTTTCACAGAGATGACACCCTCTCAGGTTTCTTCTCCTGAGACTGTGACTTCAGGATACACATTCTTCCCGACTCATCATCATGAAGAAAACCCAACTTGGGGTGATGGATGGGTCAACGAAGAAGAAAAGCTGCTTGATGCTGTTCAGGACTTGCTCCCGGAAAATGCTCCGTGCAACACAATCACTGAGGATGGCAACTCTGCTGCAGATACATCCCCAGTAGATGAAAAACGACAGCCTCTTGATCCTGAAGACAATCTTCCAAACGAAGATCCTTCTCAAGAAGCTCTCGAAGTTGGTAGAGGCACCCGTTCGGGCCGGGACTACCACAAAAATTACAACCAATCTTCCTTTACTTATGTAAATCCTTCGGGAAAAGATGTTGTAAGCGCCCCCAGTGGCAACAATGATGAACATGCAGGCCCTAAGGAGGCTTTCAAGTATGACTTGGTTGAGCACTTCAAACACATACCTGCACGTCTTCACATCCTGGATTTATTACGAATGTCTCCACGCACTCGTGATAATCTCATCTCAGAATTACAAAAACTGAATGAGGATGTCGACAAACATGCCCCACAAGTCCTCCAAATTGAAATGGACTACCGGGTCAAAAACTCGGAAACTTCCTTAAAAGAAGAAAAAAAGAAAACTGAGGGATCATGCATCCAATGCCTCTTGGTTCAAAAGGCAGCCAGTGCAACCATCGCCTTCACTAAGGAAGACCTCCTACTTGGCGAAGCAAGGCACAACCGACCCCTGTACTTCACAGGGTACATCAAAGAAATGCCGATACATAGAGTTCAGATCGACCCAGGTTCTGCACTCAACCTTATCTCCACTTCGGCTCTTGAAGAGTTGGGCATCCCACCCGGCAAGCTAAGCCACACATCTGTATCTATCTTTGGATACGATGGGAGCACTCAAAGGCCTATCGGCAAAATCAGGTTCAAATTGCAAATCGGTGATCTAATCTCTGAGGTCACTGTGTATGCAATAAAAACCCCCTCATGCTACAACATCCTTCTCGGACGTCCTTGGATACACGAGAATGGTGTTGTTCCTTCAACTCTACATCAATGCATCAAGTTTGTCGGCGACGACGGCATGGTACATCGAGTCTTTGCGGACAGGAAACCCTTCAAAGATAAAGAAGTCCACTTCGCAGACTCCCAAATGTATGAAGGAGAAAAAGAAGAAGAGGAAATAGCACCCCCTGCTGAAAATCTCCAGAAAGATAAAGGCAAGGCTCCTCAAAAATCACCAGAAGAAAACAAACCCTCCGGCAAATTAGAAGAGAGTAGTCAATCTCCCTTCGTTATCTCCCTCAAGAATTCAAAACCTTTGGTCATCATGACTAAAGTGAAGAAGGCGAAACAAAAGCCTGGGGGCAAATTTGTTGTTTCTCTCGTGTCTATCATGCAAGACACAGACTCGGACTCAGAGCCAGAAGACGATGCATCGTCAAGCCAAGCTGACACTCAGCAAGTTCAGCCTGCTCTCACTCCGATGGAGACACCTGCTGATGTAGAAGATCCTACGTCAGCTACCTTTGTTGTTCCGGCAACATCACCAAAGCAAAGGCCGATCTTCTTCCATAGATCGGACGCTTCTTCATCAAACTCCATGCTGGAACCTTTTCAAAATGAAGGTATGCCTCAGCTATCTCTATATAGTCCTGTGGCACAAGCAATTATGAAGAAAATGGGCTTTGACGCTCAAAACCCAGTCGGTTTGGGAGAAAGACGCGGTATTCTCACGCCATTGGAGCCCGCCTTGACCAAAAGCCAGCTGGAAGATTGGAGACTCTACGGTCATGTAGAAAAGTCTTCATATGGGTTAGGGTATGATCCTGATACTCCTCTGAGACAGTTGACACAAAGGCTTAAAAGTCGTTTTACCGACCAAGCCTCAACATCTCAAGTCCATGAAGACATCGATCTCCCTGGATATCTCTTTAAAGAGTTACCTGACAAAAATCCAGGAAGCTCATCCAATTGGTATGATTTCTCTGATGATAAAGAGGAATCGTCCGATAATACAGACTTGTGGCATCCTGACCCAGAAGAACCCTCGTCTCCAAAAGAAATACCAGACTCAACAGGCGATTGGGACTATCTCATAGCAAGCCTTGAGGAGATCACCAATCAAGAAAATCCATGGAAAGGAACAGAGCCTTGGTCTGGTAATGCAGTTGAAACTCCAGAAGGTTTCGTTGAGTTGGAAGCCTCCGAAAATATTGTGGAGGAACCACCTCGAACCTTCCGACAGAAGATCCTGTTCAAAAGATAAACTTGGGAACACCTGATAACTCACGTCCTGTATTCATAAGCAAGAATATAAAGGATGATGAGTTACCCGAGTATATCGCTTTTCTTCGTGAGTTCGTTGATTGCTTTGCATGGTCCTATGCTGAAATGCCTGGTTTAGACCCCAAAGTAGCAGTCCACAAACTCAATCTTCAAGAAGACGTCAAGCCTGTCAAACAAGGCCAAAGAAGATTCCGTCCAGATGTGATGGATAAAATTGAACAAGAAGTTCAAAAACTCAAAAGCGTTGGCTTCATCCGTGAGGAACAACATCCAGAATGGTTGGCCAACATTGTCCCCGTGACAAAGAAAAATGGGCGGATCAGGGTCTGTATTGACTATAGAGACTTGAATGGCGCTTGCCCTAAAGATGAATTCCCGCTCCCCATACCGGAGGTGATGATTGATAATACCTGCGGATTCGAGCGAATGACATTCATGGATGGCTTCTCTGGTTACAATCAGATAAAGATGCATCCCGAGGATGAAAAACACACTTCATTTCGGACTCCATTTGGCGTGTATTGCTACACTGTCATGCCATTTGGTCTGAAAAATGCTGGTGCCACATATCAGAGGGCTATGATGAAAATATTCCAAGATATGCAGCACAAGACGGTCGAATGTTACGTTGATGACCTCGCCGTCAAAAGCAGAAGAAAAGAAGACCATCTCAAAGATCTTCGGGAAGTCTTCCTTCGACTTCGCAAACACAAACTGCGGATGAATCCTCTAAAATGCTTCTTCGGCGTCTCGTCGGGTAAGTTTCTCGGATTCCTTGTTCGGAAAGCTGGAATAGAACTTGACCCCATAAAAGTCAAGGCTATTCTAGAAATGCCCTCTCCAAGAACCCTAAGGGAACTAAAAGGGCTTCAAGGGAGACTGGCCTACATTAGACGGTTCATCTCCAATCTTTCGGGGAAATGCCGTCCATTCTCTCGATTGATGAAAAAAGGTGTAGACTTTGCCTGGGATACCGACTGCGAAGCCGCATTTCAAGATATCAAGTCATACCTGACCAAACCTCCAGTGTTAGCTGCCCCTGCCACTGGAAAACCATTCATCTTGTACACAAGAGCTCTTGATCATTCTGTAGGCGCTTTGCTTGCACAAGAGAATGGTGAGGGAAAAGAAGCTGCTCTATACTACCTCAGCCGCATGCTAGTAGGTGCAGAGCATCGCTACTCTCCAGTTGAAAAAGAATGCCTTGCAGTGATGTTTGCCGTACAAAAGCTACGTCACTACTTGCTTTCCAACACAGTCTACCTGGTCTCGAGGATCAACCTCTTGAAGGTCCTTGTCACGAAGGCCGGTTCTCTCAATGCCCGACTGGAAAAATGGTCCATCCTCTTGTCACAATTTGATATTAGGTATGTGCCACAAAAAGCAATCAAAGGCCAAGCTCTAGCAGATTTCCTCGCAGAGCATCCATTGCCTAAAGATTCACCACTCAGAGATGATCTCCCAGACGAACCTGTCTACAACGTGGAGACTTCCTCACCAAATGCCTCCTGGGACATGTACTTTGACGGTGCAACCAGGACAAATGAAAACAGAAAGCTGATCTCGGGAGTTGGCATCCTCTTTGTTAGCCCCGACAAATGCATGATTCCACACGCTTTCTCGCTACTGGAACCATGCACAAACAATGCAGCTGAATACCAAGCTCTGATCCTAGGATTGGAACTCGCCATCGAATCCGGTATCACTATGCTGGAAGTCTTTGGAGACTCTCAACTGATCGTCAACCAGATGATTCAGAAATATGAAGTCAGGAAGCCCGATCTGCTGCCTTATTACAACAAGGCACAATCGCTTCTGCAAAAGTTTGACATCTGCAACATCACCTACATTCGTAGAGGTGAAAATATCCGTGCAGATGCCCTGGCCGGACTTGCCGCATCAATGGCGATCCAGGAAGGGGAAAACATGCAAATTACAGTGTGCGAGAGAAGGATCCTCCCTCCTCTTAACACACACCAAGCAGTTGCCGAATGCCACCGAGTGGTTGGAAGTCGGATCTCTATCCTTCAACCTTCAATCGTCGACTGGAGGGATCCGTTCATTGATTACACTATGTTCGGAATCCTACCTGAAGATCCAAAAGAACGGGTAAGCATACAAAGGCGAGCCCCAAACTTTCATTTGGATATTCCTTCAAAAATCCTCTACAGGAAATCCTTCAACGGAGTACTTCTACGCTGCTTGTCACAACAAGAGGCCGAAGAAACACTTAAAGAAGTTCATGCTGGTCTTTGTGGAGCCCATCGGGCAGGTCCTAAGCTCTATGATCAGATAAAAAGGTTAGGTTACTATTGGCCTACCATGGTTGCTGATGCAATGCAATTTGCCAAACGCTGCCAGCTATGCCAAGTTCACGGAGATTACATTCACATGCCTCCGGAATGGCTGCATCCTACAGCAATCTCATGGCCTTTTGAAGCATGGGGCATGGACATCATAGGTCCTATCTCTCCCCCTTCAAGCAAAGGTCATCGCTTCATCTTCGCCGCAACGGATTATTTCTCCAAGTGGTCAGAAGCATTTGCGTTCAACGAAATGAAGACCTCATCAGTTCTTCAATTCCTACGCACCAACATCATTTGTCGTTTCGGCATACCCAAGAGATTCGTCCATGATAACGGACCACAATTCCGGGATCATCGATTCTACAGGTTTTACGACAAATACAAAATCCAAAGCTGTCCTTCGACTCCATACAATCCGGCAGCAAACGGATTAGCAGAAGCCTTCAACAAGACACTCTGCAAAATCCTCAAGAAAATGGTCTCTAGTCACAAAAGAGACTGGAGCGATAAACTGTCTGAAGCTTTGTGGGCCTATCGAACCACCGTTCGAGGACCAACCCATAGTACACCATTCTCCTTGGTCTATGGATGCGAAGCTGTCGTGCCCCTAGAGGTACAAATTCCTTCTCTGAGGGAATCTCTACAAAATGACATGACTCAAGAAAGCAATGTCAAATTGAGACTCCATGAGCTGGACAATCTCGACGAGAGACGGCTCGAAGCTCGACAAAGCATTGAACTTTACCAAGCACGCATGGCAGGATCTTTTGACAAAAGGGTCCGGCAACGCGCCTACAAAAAGGGTGACTTGGTTCTTGCGGTAAAAAGACCAATGGTCTTCGCACACAAATCCAAAGGCAAATTTGAACCAAAATGGGAGGGACCCTACGTCATCGACAAAGTCTTCTCCAACGGCGCATATGCCCTCCTAAACATGGAAGGCGACAGATGTATGCTGCCTATCAACGACAAGTTCTTGAAGCGGTACTACCCTTGAAGACTTACCCAACTGGGTAAGAGCAATGCCTGTATGGCCAAAACCTGTTCTCAGGTACTCGCTCGTCAAACCCACTCTCTTTAGAATTTTCATATCAAATGTCAAAATTTCTAGAGATTCAAAAACAATGCTTACTTTCATTGTTTCATTGTTCAAAAACAAAAAAAATCCAAGTTTAGGAGCCTCTCCCTGACTTGACCAAAACTTTCGATCCTTGAACCAAAATTCATGGTTTGAAACAAAAATCCGGATTCAGGGATTTCCACCCTAGTCCACCTTACCTTTTACCGCCAAATGGTTCTAGGTCAAAATTTACGACCCTCGTGTCTTTAAACAAAAAAAAAATGGTTTTTCAAAAATCGTGGGGAAACGACATCAAAGTCAGTACCCGCAAAACAAAAATTTTGAAAAAAAGCAAGGATGCGACATTCCATCGATACTTGCACCCAAAATCGCAGGGAAGCGACATTTCGTCGATACTTGCAAAATCCAAAAACCGTGGAGAAGCAACAAACCAGTTGATATCCACAACCCAATTTCAAAAATCGTGGAGAAGCAACAAACCAGTTGATATCCACAACCCAAATTTCAAAGGTTCGAGAAAACCTAAAATCATGGAGAAGCAACAAACCAGTTGATATCCACAACCCAATTTAAAAAATCGTGGAGATGCAATATACCAGTTGCTATCCACAACCCAAAATTACAAATGGTTCGAGAAAACCTCAAATTTCAAAAATCGCGGAGAAACGACATCAAGTCAGTACCCGCAAAACCAAAAGTCTTGGGAAAAGCAGGGAAGCGACGCTTAGTCGATATTTGCACCCCAATTCGCGAGGAAGCGACATTCCATCGATACTTGCAAAACCTAACCCGCGAGGAAGTGACATTCCATCAATACTCGCAAAACCGAATGAGCAAGGAGGCGACATTCCATCGATACTTGCAAGACCATTCAGCAGAAAGGCGACATTTAGTCGATACCTGCATTTTGAAAACCAAAACTCGGCTATAAATGCCAAAATCCGGCTATAAATGCCAAAACAAAAAATTTCCGGCTATAAACGCCAAAATCGGCTTTCATGCCAATAAAACAAAACTCGGTTTTCAAAAAAAAACTCGGCTACAAATGCCACACACAAAAAAAAAAACCTGACTCTCATGTCAAAACCGGCTATAAATGCCACCAATTGGCTATCAATGCCACCAAACTGGCTGTAAATGCCACAAAAATCCGGCTATCAATGCCACAAAACCGGCTATAAATGCCACAAATTGGCTATCAATGCCACCAAACTGGCTGTAAATGCCACAAAATTTCGGCTTCCATGCCAACCCAAATTTTGGCTTTTACGTCATAAAATTTCGGCTTCCATGCCATCTCAAAATCGGCTTTCACGCCACAACCAAAATCAGGCTCCCATGCCAAAACAATTATTTGACAAAAGATTTTCACAAAATGACAAAGCTTTTGATCAAATCCCATTTAGCAATTGCTTTCATCACAAAAAGATTTGAGTGAGCGTAGGGAACAACAAAAAAAAAAAGGTACCAAAAAAATACATGTGGTACCAAAGCAAAAAAAAAAAAATAGAAAGTGTTCACAAGCACTACAAAAAAAAAGAGTACCAAAAAATACATGTGGTACCAAAAAAAAGAAGAATGGTTTCTGCTATAAAAAATCAGGAGCTCAACCAAAAATGGTCTCCAGCCAAAGCTTCAGCTCCTCAAGCAAACTTTTGGCCTCAGCCGTCAGAGTTTCCAAGGCACGCTTCTTCAGGAACTTGCCATGAGATGCTGGCGAATGCCGTAACCCTTCTTTTACACCGGGAAGCTCTTCCCCAGCAGTTTGCCATCGTTCGTTTTCTAGAGTCCTCCTCTCGAGAACTTGACCGGCATCTGCAACCCTGCGAATCAGAGTACTCTCCCTGTCACGAGCCTCTGTTATAGCAGCCCACTTCGCATCGACTTGTGCCTTCAAATGCTCAAGACGTTTCCTGGCCTCCTCAACTTCCCTATCAAGGACGTTAAGGTCATGCCTCAATCCGATGATGGCTAGCTCTTCCTTGTTCTTCTCCCGAACTAGCTGCTTCTTGCTTTGTGTAGCCTCATTCAGGTCAGACTTAGCCTTATCAGCAGGGTCCAAGAACATCTCCTTGAAGAATTGGTCGTCGGGAAAACCCATGGTCTCAAACCACTTGTCACCCAGTGCAATGATCCTATCAACGATCGCCCTGCCACCTGTGACATCCAGACCAACCTCTTCGGTGTCGGTCAGAATCTCCTGTACATGTGGGATCATGCCAAATCCTGCCTCCAAGTGTCCAGAAAGGAGAGTCTTGACCCAAGAACTCAAAACCCGAGCCAGCACCTTCTTCGCAAATTGAAGAGACGAACTGGATGAAGATTCAACCTTCTCCGCTGATCGGCTGCTCATGTCATGTCCCATTGGAAGAGTAACAAAAGAACTCTTTTCACTTGGAGCCACTGGAGAGGGAATCTCAACACGAGGCATCTCCTCAATCATGTCAGAACTGGTCTCTACCTCCGGATCGACCTCTGGCATCCCTTGCTCTGGTTCTGAAGAAAGCGATGGACTCTCTTCTGTCACTTCAAAACCTGCAAATGAAACACAAAAAGGTATGAATATGATCCTGTTCAAAAAAAAATCATCAGGGTCATAACTACAAAGTACCTTCTTCGACGACTGGCGGAACACTCTCTTCCTCCATGAACTCATCAGAAGCATCATCGACATTTGCGTCCATTGATGGTTCAAAGTCATCGGAATCCTGTGGCAAGTCAGCTGACAAGAAAAAAATGTTAGCAAATCAAGTCGCAGGCAAAAAAAAAAGAGAAAGCGAAAGAAGTTATACCAATTGGAGATTCCGGAGTCATTCCAGAGTCCCTCGGTTCTTCTTCAGATGCCATAACCGGCTCCATCACCGCCTCATCGGTCGGAACCTCAGGCATCGGCAAGTCTTCATCCTCTGCTAAAAAAAAAAGCAGCAGCAGGGTGAGAAAACAAATCAGAACATGGAAAGCCCCATGAAAGAAGTAGAAAAAGAAAAAGGAAGAATCATACCTTCACCAATGGTCTCTTCCCCACGACTCCTCTTCTCTGGAGGCTCGTCGACAGCCTCTGGTACCTCCTCGTTGATGGTAAGAGGGATTTCCATGTCAGGAGAGTCCTCATGTGGCCCCTCGCTGCGATGATAACTCCTCCTCTTCTTACCTCTACGGGTTCGCTTCCTAGAAGAACCCGCCTCACTATCAGAGTCAGGTTTCTCACTTGACTCCTCACTGGATGGTCTGCTTTCGCCAGTAGACTCCACGGAAGCTCGTTTCTGTGCCGCTTGCATCCAAGCGTCGAGCTCAGCTTCCTCCTGTTCTAGCTGCTCCAAAGCCTCATCAGGTACTTCCCGAGCAGCTTCAGAACCAATGACGCCCTGGTCACCGAGAAAGCCTATCTTGTGCTTCTCTCCAGAAAGGAAGGCCCAAACTTCCTCTCGCCGGACGCCATCCGACTTCCCAATGCCTTTTCCAGAAGACAGCTTTACATCAAGCTCCTTCTTGGAAAGCCCCCGATATGCCAAAAAGCTCTCCGCGAACCACTTCGTGAAGCCGGCTGTTCGGAAAGTCGACAGCTCAGGATAAGAAATCGTGGCAGTAGTGTCTTCAGCACTATAGAAAGCCCATGCATTTCTGCCATCCTGCAAATCCCTAAAACGCTTCACCATACTCGAAGGCGCTCCAACAACGCCTTGAGAGAAGCCCAACTGAAGCGCAAAGCGAGAAGGTACATACGGCTGGATGTCGACGAAAAGATGTCTGCGGTACACCATCGTGCCGACCCGTATGCTGAAAAGCCACTCCTTCTCTGCATTGGTCAAAGAGTAATGCCTTCCCGACCCTGCTCTAGTAGAGTCTCGGGAGGCACCAAAATCAAAAGCCTTCTTCCGCAACTCCGGAGAAAGCTTCACTGAAGACTGCCCCATCTCGACGTCCCTGAACCGTCGGATCCTCATGCGGGCAAACAAAAGTGATTCGGATACGGCTTTTCCCTTAGCCAATCGAATCATCAGAGGATCATCATCCTGTGCAGCACCCAGCTGGTGGAAGCCAGGACAGTGGTATACAAACCACGAATAAAAGATATGGGCTGAAAATACCCTATTCATAGGGAGCCCAAGCCGAACCAAGAAAGCAGCAGCCTGCAGTTCGGTACACAGGTAGGAGTAAAAAGCGGGCACCAAAGCAAGCCGCTCTCCAAACGCCATCTGACAAGCCGGAAAAATACAATGTGGCCTGATGTGCGTCCCATCTCCACCAGCAAAAATAGCCTCACCTAGCCAAAAAGTGAGGTAAAAAGCAAGATCTCTCCGCAATGCAATGTCAGAACAAATGGCATCTGTGCTCGCAAAGAAACCCTTCAACTCTTCCTGCATGGCCAAAGTCTTCTTCCTGTCTTCCCGGGTCATGCTATCAGAAGACTCTTTGCTGTCAAAGAAGTTGAAGAATGAAGAGCCATAACTCTTCCAACTGTTGGATCTGACTTTCGAGCCCTCCTTCAAAAAATCATAGAAGGCGACGAGCTGAAAGTATAGGAGCCTGAACTCCTCTGACTGCTCCTCAAGGACGCTGTCAATCGGCATGAACTCCTCGTAGAGTTTGCCAAGGATGGGCAATCCAGTAATAGCACTCAACTCCTTCAGAGAAAAACCAATCTCACCGTTCGTGACAACGAAGGTATTGGTCTGAGGGAGGAAAGACTCCAACATAGCCATGAAGGCATCATCGGAAAAAGTCACGGTCTCCCTAAAAGCGCGGACCGCGTCAAAAATCCCGGCTTCCTTCAAAACGGCGCCCCCAATCAGCAAGGTGTGGTCAGTCCATGACTTCCAATCGGAGTCAACATTGAAACGGCCACGAAGTCGAAAAGGCTTCACCCAAGTACTGCCGTCACCGCTGAAAACGCCAAGGCCCACCGGTCTCAAATCGACCGACGGATAATCAGAGCCCTGGTAGCCGCTGGCTGGCATCAACATGTCCATACGGACAGGTGGCTTCTCCGCATATCCGGAGGGTCCACCAACAAAAACCCCGGTCTTGATCACACTGGTCCTCTTCACCCAGCTCGGAGGATCTTCCCTCTTAGAGCACGTGGAAGCAAGGCTCATGATCGAGATGGTACGATCAAAAGACGACCGGGTAGAAACAGTCTTCTCTTCACCATCTGCTGTGTAAGAGAACTGAAAACATCTCCTTTGGTATGTCAAGTCGTCAGGGACTGCATCTCCAAAGAAGAAGGTAGGCTTGGGTAAAACCCTCAGATCGTCCATAACCCAAGGACGGTTGCTTACCATGATCTTATAGAATTCCTCATTCTTGAGAGCGATCAATCGCTGTCTCATCTCATCGCGATTGAGGGAATCGCACTCTTCCAAGTTCTTCTCAACAAACTGGACCTTCTCCCAGGCCTGCTGAACGGCCACATTGGAAGATCTAGCAGATCGACGAGGTACGCTTGTAGCAGGCTCTTTACCCTTGTTCGCTCTGGAGGAACCACCTGCAAAGGTTGGAAAAGAAAAAGATCGTCATCAAAATGACAGGATTTCGCTAAAAAAAAAAAGGGGGTCACTTTGTCCCACCAAAAATCTGGCGAAATTTTGGCATGACTCCGGGGCAATTCCAAAGAAAAAGGAAATACCCCGACGGAAATAGAAAGTTTGAAGATGGGCTCAACATTGCTGCGGGCTCCGAAACTCCAAACTTTCGAAACCTCAAAATCTCCGCAAAATCAAGAAGGGCTCAACATCGCTGCGAGCTCCAAATTCCCAAATTTGCAAAGATTTTCAGGTATGCTATCACATCATGCTACTCAATTCAATTTACAAAAAGTACATGCATGAACATCTAGATTTGCATAAAAACGCATTATCATGATGAGCAAAAAAAAAAAAAAAAAAAAAAAAAAAAAAAAAAAAAAAAAAAAAGAAGAAACTTTCTCAAAAAAAAAGGGGGAGAAAGAAAAGAACAAAAAAAGAGAAAGAAACTTTCTAGAAAAAAAAAAGAGAAGAAAGAAAACAGCAAAAAAAAAAAAAATCAGGGGCTGGCCCATCAGGTCGTGGCCCACAGGCCACGTGGCCGTACGGACCAGATCCGTACGGATCTGTCCGTACGGCCCACAAAAAAAAAAAAGAAGAAAAAAAACGTGTGAAAAAAAAAAGAAAAAAAAAACAAAAGAAGAAATCACGTGGAGAAGAGAAAAAAAAAAAGAAGAAGAATAGAAAGAAAAGAAAGAAAGAAAAAAAGAAGAAAGAAAAAAAAAGAAGAGAAACTTTTTTTTGTACCATCCTATTCTCTACATAAAGTTTTCTTGAAAGAAAAAGAGAGAAAACTTACTTGAAGCCATTGATGGAGAAGAAGAAGGAAAAAGCTTGAAGATCCTTGAAGAAGAAAAACTCTTGGCCTTGGAGCTCTCTTGAGATTGTTGCAAAAGAAAGCAATAAGGGCAAGAGATCCTACCTTCCTTTGCTTTTATAGGAGAGAGCAAATCAAAGAAGGAAACAAAGAAGAAAGGTAAGTGTTACTAATTAGTAACCTTACCAAAAGAGAAGGAATTAGAAAGATTCTTTCCCAAAAAGAAAGATGTCTTTGAGAGATTTCCTCCCAAAATCAATCAAATGAGAGATTCTCTCCAACAAAAAAGGATATTGGAGATTTCTTCCCAAAAAGAAAGATACCTTGAGATATTCTCTCCCAAATTAAGGGAATATGAGAGATTCTCTCCCATAAAGATATTTTTAGATATTCTCTATCCAAATGAGATATCTTTAGATATTCTTTACAAAAATGGCCCCACATGAGATCTAAGCCATCCTAAAAAGCTTAAGGTCCCATGGGCTAGCCCATATGAGCCAGGTTTGACCACCTAGGCACTAAAAAAAAAAAAATGGGCTTTTAGTCAGGAAAAAAAAAATCCCTCTTACCCAAGAGCATACAAAAATGGTTCCATGCCTCTTTTGAGTTGATTGAACCATACAAAAAATTCCAAGCCCCATGAGCTTCCAAAAATCAAACCATCCAGCCTCATATACCAAGTTGAGCCAAAATCTTGAAATTGACATTCCACAAAAATCCAAACCACTCCAATGGACCCACACAGTCCCAAAGAGTGACCAAAAACCAAATCTGGTCCCCTAACTTGCCACATACAGCTTGTTAGGTCACAAGACCGAAACCAAAAACCAAATCATGATCCCCCAACTTGCCACATACAGCTTGTTGGGTCACAAGGTCAAAACCAAAACCCGATCCCCTAACCTGCCATATATAGCTGGTTAGGTCACAAGATCAAAAACAGAAACCCAAATCCACATCCCTGATGTCATCTTCAAAACTTTGCCTCGAGATGGTGTGTGATTCCTTTCACTACCATAAAATTCCCCTGGAAGCTCAAAGGCTACTATACCAAAGGAAAGATTGCTCAAAGACTCTTGGTCAAGACACAAGCTCTCCTTCAAAAATCTCTTCGAGGCACATCGACTACAAAAGTCAAGCAATTCGTCGCTGTACCAGAGGGGGCATTTGTTGACACCAAAAATGTCACTTTGCCTCTTCATCAACATCAAGAAAGCTGCATGGAGTCGCAACCTGCCATAAATAGGCAATGCAATTTCTCCAAAAATTCAAATCTTGTCAAAATCAAACAAAAACTGCAAGATCCTTCAAGATAGCCAAGAGAAGAGTACACATGAAGTTTCGGGCCATTTCGACAACATTTGGCCTAACTTCACTTCTCCGACAGCTAAACGGGAGCTCCCGGCGGCGACATCATCGGAGACGTCAAAACTTCGATCAAAGCCTACAGATGACTCCAGCATGTCTCAAAAGGGCTCTATGCCAAATTTCAAGTCAAACCGACAACGTTTGACCCTCCATCAATGCTCGAGCAGCAAAATCAAGCCTCCCGGCGGCGGGAACCACCGAAGCCTTCGTTCATCAAACCAAGTGCATGAGTGGCTTCAACATGCTTCCAAAAGGCTGCACGTCAAATTTCAGGTCATTCTGACAACGTTTGACCAGGTTTCGATGCTCCGAAAGAAAATCAAGCCTACCGGCGGCGGAGCAACCCGGGACCATGACATCCAAAACGGAGCCCATGGAACGTCTCAAAATGACTCCAATAGGCTCCCCGTCAAATTTCAGGTCAATCGGACATCGTTTGACCACATATCAAAGCTCGGCATTTTCCCCGCAGCAAAATCAAGTGAAGCATCGACGGGACCCCAAACGGCTTCAAAACTCAAACAAAAGCCTATGGTTGGTCTTATTTATTGCTCAGGAGGCTTCACCTCAAATTTCAGGTCATTCCGACATCGTTTGACCAAGTTTCAGCTTCTGGCGGAAAATCAGCAGCTCTACGCGACAAAGTCTTCGGCTTTCCCGGAAAATTGGAAACTTTGCACTCTAAAAATGCAAGGATTCTCATTAATTTTTCTACAGGGAAATCAAGCCAATAAATGAGAAGAAATGTCAAGAAAAATACAGAAGAAAACGGCGACGAAAAAGACCTCAAAACGACCGCAAAACGGGCTCCGAAGGGGAAAAATCCCCTAGGGTCGCAGACCCCTGCGACCATGGCCCATGGTCGCAGGCCCCTACGACCATGGCCCATGGTCGCCGGTCCATGGTCGCCGGCGACCATGGAGGTCCGGGTCACCGGATTTTCCGCCGGTGACCCGTTTTTCCGTCTTTTTTCGCGTTACGCGCACTTTGGCCCCTGTGGTTTCCTGAAAATGTGATTTTTAGTGCTCTAAATTGACTCATATCCGACGACATCTCGGATCCGCCGTCAAAAGCATAAAATCATCATTGATCGCTCCAAGATCGCCAACCGGTCGACCAAGAAAGTGCACTTTCTGTCCGACCGATCGTGAAATCGACAAGACAGATGTCACCGGCCCGCTCTTAGCTATCAATGTCTGAAGTTACATGTTCATCCGATGTCGATCAGCATGTAGATCCATCGATGATCATCGCCAGAAGAATTCCAGAAGACACGGCATGGCCCGCGACTCTTCGACTGCTCGGCGACCAATTAATGTGGTTAATTGACTAGCTTTATTGCAGTCATTAATTCATTTCTTTGGACGGCCCAATCAGAAGCAAGCATTTGGGAGTTACAAGTCAATTGATTCATGGCATTTAACCCATGAAACTCCTCCCATTATGGTAATTAAGGTGATTAAAAGCCCTTAATCTCCATCGGCCAATCAGATTCAAGGAAAAAGGAGTTACAAAATCAAGAAATAAATCTTGTAACTCCTCCCATTAAAGCCATTAAGGCTCATAAACCCTCCTAAATGGCTACCAAAAACCTATAAATAGGAGAGCATTCCATTGAAATTCGAATCGGAAAAAAGAGGAGAAAATCAGAAGATCAGAAAAAAAAGGGATCAGAAAGAGATCTGAGAGAAAGAAAAAGAGAGAAAAACTCTGCTGAAGTTCTGCACCGGCCACCACTACAAGGTGACAAAAGTCCCTTGGGGGGCACCCCCCCCAAGGTCCTTGCCTTCTCCTGCTGCCTCCAATGGCTTAGACGTGGCTTTTCAGCCCGTCTACTTAGTTTTTTATTGGACATAGGACCTTCTCTTGGTCTTTGTCCTCTAAAAACCTGAGGTTATAGCCAAGCCAAGCGAATCAAGAGCATCTTCTGTTCTCATCTGCATGGATGATGGCGAAGCCCATACATGGCTTGCGACCGTCAATCTGAACGAGTCCCCCACAATCTCCTGAAAAGTTAGATCTTCCTTTTCTTGCTTTTCATTGTAGTTTGTATTTTTCTAAAAGAGACAAAAATCACAAATCTTGTCTTTCATTATTGATAAGAATTGTAAATCGGCTATAAACGCCAAAATCGGCTATAAATGCCAAACAAAATCGCCTTTCACGGCAAACCAAGAAAATGTCTCTTTTCTTAAATATTTGTGCAATGGAAAACTTGAAAGAAGTTGATTTCCTTTTTACTTGCGAAGGTTGATCTCCGGATTACCACTTGCAATTCCAAGTAAAATAGAAAATCTGGCACACCCACACAAAGAAATGTTGATGCACGCTTCAGGGCCCGCCAGGGCGCGAAAGGGCCGGACCCGACGGACTCCCACGTTCCGCCGACCCCGGTAGCCGCCCCACGGCGCCTCGGAGCGCGTTCCATCAGGCCTACTTGTGGTGATTGGGAAGTTTAGGGTCTTCATTGTAATTTATTCCTAAGATTGGAGTGCAATTGCATTTATATAGTGGTGTTATTTGCAATTAACTGTGGGCCCGAATTGCACGTGAGATGCGGGGTCCCAATTAGAGCCAGCTTTCTATTGAATCCCTAGTGGTCCCCACGCTAGCCCAATTGCATTTATATAGTGGTGTTATTTGCAATTAACTGTGTGCCCGAATTGCACTTGAGATGCGGGGTTGCGGTGTCCCAGCTAGAGCCAGCTTTCTATGGAATCCCTTGTGGTCTTCACGCTAGCCCAAGTTATTAGAAAGATACTAACTATACTTGAACTCTAAAAAGGAAGGAATTAGAAAGTTATCATTTCTATTGAAGTGAGACTTCTAATAGTGGCAATAGTAAGTTAATAATTGTTGTGGAAGTGAGACTTTTATAATAATTAGAAAGGAGAAAGTTATTAATTCTTAATGGAAGTAAGACTTCTATTTTATTTAGTAAGAGGAGTTGCCAAAACTATATATAGGGGTACACCCCTTGGACGTCCAATATAGGAATCCACGCCCAAGCCCTTTATGTGCAAGTGTTGCACAACTTTTCCTCTCTCTCTCTCTCTCTCTCTCTCTCTCTCTCTCTTTTCTAGTTCTCTTCTAGTTCCTTTAGAGCTTCTAGTGATTTTCTTTAGGAGATCCCACCCATCCCCTTTAGAAAAGAGATCTGACACGGGTCATAGCGTGGAAGACTAAGAGGTCTTGGAGATCCAAAGTTGCTTACAAAGAAAGAGTTTCTTCATTAAGCAAGTCTTCTTCTCTATTAAAGCACAACCGGGCTCTTAAGGTATAATCTATTTCATTGGATGTTGCAAATTTTTGGGTTCTTATTTGTTGCTGGTTTCTATCTTCTATATAGAGTTTATTGTTGTAAATGATTGATGAGACGGAGGGATTGCATCCTGAATGTAGTTTATGGCCTTATGAGTACTTGATCCCTGAGTCAAGTGGGTCAAAAGTTTTGAAAACCTATCCACGAGGCCCACCTACTTCCAACGGAGTGACCCTTCTCTTGAATTCATTTTTCTTTCTCTTCTTTACTCTTTTTAACTTTTCTCTCTTCCTCTTTTCACTTCCTTGCCTCCATTAGAGACCAAGTGGCCTCCCAGGCACAAATCTTATTCACATCTTCTTCCTTGAGCCTCCACAAGCTCCATGTAAGACCCCGACCCATTAATTCCATCATTAGTACTAATTAATTGTGTTATTATCATGCTAAGTGGGTTTAGAGGTTAAATAACTTAGTTTGTTGGTTAGAACAGATTTTGATTAGCTTTGACGTCATCACTGACTGATGCAAAGATGACATCATCAGTGACACAGACAGAAGACACTTTAGCAGTTCCATTTTCCAATCACCATATCATGATCATAGAAAGTTAGATCGACAATTTGTTTGCGCCTGCAGATTTGTTGCAAGGAGATCTATGCAGTGACAGTAAAAAGAAGACTATCCAACGGTTGAAAAGGGGGTTTGGTCAGCTTGAACAGTCAACACATCTAAAGTTTCTTTATTTATTTAAATTACACTAGTGGAGCCCTGCACGTGCAAGGAACATACTCTTTCAGTATGATAATCCGAAAAAACTAAGTCATTGAAAAACTTAATATTAACTATCCTAATGGAGAATGACCATGTAATAAATTAAGTAATTTACACTCACTCATTATTCTTATGAATTTAGTAAAAGCTTCAATAGAAAAAAGTAAGAAGAAGATTGAATAACAAGATATATGGAAGGAAAATAATTAAAAAAAAAAGTTGAAAACTAACATTTTCTGGCCATACATGATTAGGCAAAATACTCACTAATTTCAATATAGATCGATAGTCTAGCCTATTTCCCATTAAAATTTGTGTAAAACTTAGCATCAAATACATACCAAATTCAATGAAACAAAATACTAACCAACAAAAATAATACCCAACTCATAGCTTTAAACAAATCAATAACAAATCACAAGGATTCCAAGCAATCTTTGGCATTCTCATCCCTTCCTCTGACAAGCAAATCGTGTCTTTACAGGCATTGGGATTGAAGTTGAAATTTTCTACACATGAAAATCTCAACTGAAATTTCTCATTTGAGTTATTACATTTTATACATATATATAATATAATAATACGAAGTGGGGCCCACATATGTGTAGTTTTATTGTATTATATATATAATATAATAATATTAAGTGGGGCCCACAAATGTCTAAATGTAGAGAAAAAGCATGACAAGTTCTTCTACTAAGTAGGGCCCACAGACGTGTAGTTCTCTTTTATTATATATATATATAATATAATATAATAATATTAAGTTAGGCCCATAGATGTGTAGAGAAAAAGTATGACAAGTTCTTATCTTTTATTGGGGCCCACACATGTGTAGTTCTCTTTTATTTTATATATATATATATATAATATCATAATACTAAGTGGGGCCCATAGACGTGTAGAGAAAAGGTATAACACTTTTTTCTGTTTTATAATAAGGGCATAGATATTATATGATTATTATTATAATATAATAATTATTATATTATATTATATTATAATATTTGGGAGGGGCCACAGGGGTGTAGTGAAAAAGTATGTAACTTCTCTCATCTTTTATAATAAGGGTATAGATATAGATTTTATATTATTATATAATAATAATAATATATTATTATTATATTATATTATAAGATTTGGGGGTGGGCCCCACAAAGGTGTAGTGAAAAACTTTGTAATTTCTACTCTTTTATAATAGTATAGATATAGATATAGATATAGATATAAGATATAAGATAAGATAAGATAAAATTGTAGATAGATTATAATATTTGGAGGTGGGCCCCATAAAGGTATAGTGAAAAAGTTTGTAATTTCTCATAATAATATATTATTATATTATACTATTTGGGGGTGGGCCCTACAATGGTGCAGTGAAAAAGTTTGCATTATAATATTTGGGGTTGGGCCCTACAAAGATATAGTGAAAGAGTTTGCAATTTTTCATAATAATATATTATTATATTTGGGGGTGGGCCCCACAATGGTGCAGTGAAAAACAGTTTGCAACTTTCCCTCTTTTATAATAGTAGTAGATAGTAGATAGTAGATATTTGGAGGTGGGCCCCACAATGGTGTAGTGAAGAAGTTTGCATTATAATATTTTGGGGTGGGCCCCACAAAGGTGTAGTGAAAAAGTTTGCAATTTCTCAAAATAATATATTATTATATTATGTTATAATATTTGGGGGTGGACCCTACAATGGTGTAGTGAAAAAGTTTGTAATTTCTCATAATAATATATTATTATATTATATGATACTATTTGGGGGTGGGCCCCACAATGGTGTAGTGAAAAAGTTTGCATTATAATATTTGGGGTTGGGCCCAACAAAGGTGTGGTGAAAAAGTTTACAATTTCTCATAATAATATATTATGATATTATATTATAATATTTGGGGGTGGGCCCCACAATGGTATAGTGAAAAAAGTTTGTAACTTTTCCTCTTTTATAATAGTAGTAGATAGTAGATAGCAGCTATTTGGAAGTGGGCCCCGCAATGGTGTACTGAAAAACTTTGCATTATAATATTTTGGGGTGGGCCCTACAAAGTTGTAGTGAAAAATTTTACAATTTCTCAAAATAATATATTATGATATTATATTATAATATTTGGGGGTGGGCCCCACAATGGTGTAGTGAAAAAAGTTTGCAACTTTTCCTCTTTTATAATAGTAGTAGATAGTAGATAGCAAATATTTGGAGGTTGGCCCCACAATGATGTAGTGAAAAAGTTTGCATTATAATATTTTGGGGTGAGCCTCACAAAAGTGTAGTGAAAAATTTTGCAATTTCTCAAAATAATATATTCATATATTATATTATAATATTTGGGGGTGGGCCCCCATAATGGTTGGGTGAAAAAGATATTATATTATTATTATTATGATATAATAATAATATATTATTATATTTTATTATAATATTTTGGGTGGGCCCCACAGTGGTTGGGTGAAAAAGATATTATATTATTATTATTATGATATAATAATATATTATTATATTTTATTATAATATTTTGGGTGGGCCCCACAATGATTGGGTGTAAAAAAATAATAATATTATTATTATTATATTATTATTATATTTTATTATAATATTTTGGGTGGGCCCCACAGTGGTTAAAAAAACTTTGTACTTATGCATAAGGGTAGATAGAAACATGTCTCCTATACCTGCATAGTATAACCTTGCAAAATGGATAGGATCTTTGAAAAACAAAGACCCCAGGCATGTGAAAATGTCATGTAGGCGCCTTGTGTTGGGATATGTGCAGCATTATGTTTTGTGATAAAACCCAACTAAAGTTTTTTTTAACCCTTGAGACTCACTATAGAACCATTTAACTATTCATATAATGAGCAGTGAGAGTGGATAAATGGTGCCTTGATCCGTCAGCGTTTTAAATTACTCAGTTGTGCGGAACCAGAATCAAGGATTTGATCAAATGATAAATGGTGGACCCCAATTTTTTTTTCTTTCATTTGAAAGTGGGGCTGAACTAAAACACATAGTTGGATTTTGTAGACTATTTAGCTTTTTTTTTTTTTGTATGAGTTTTACAGTGGACCCAAGTCCAATGGGGCAATTGCCTCTTGAATGGACTTAATGTATGCTCAATCCAATGAAACAACAAATCAGTGATCTATGGATAGTGGTAAATCTGATAAATAAAAAAATAAACCACTAAATCTTGATTAAAAATAATCTAAGATGCATACACATAAATGCTTGATCAGTTTCTTGATTGACAATTGGGTTGTTCAATCATTTTAACAGAGTGTTGACCACGGCTGTTAATCAATAGACCAAAGTGTTCCAGGAATATTTGTGTCTATTGCCGAGTAATCCACTTTAGTGGAAGTGTGACTCTTAAATCCCAGACCTCATATAAAATGAGAAATTAGAAATTTTGAGGCAAAGAATGTAATGATTTGTTTACATCATGGGGATAAGAGAAAGTGACAAAATAGACAACCTCATGAATCATACATGGAGATTATAACCGTGGATCCGGAAGATGTAAGTGAACAGAATTGGTGATGCCATTGTAGATTTTTCATGTAATCTCCAAGATAAGGGTAAATCTGGAGATATGAGCATCTATGCAAAGTGTAGAATTTTAAATGACAAAAATATGGGTCCATTACACTGTGTAGATAATTTCTTTTGGTAGATACTGTGTGGGGGCATTCCTCGAACACCGAGATTGGGCCCACTCCGCCAGTAATGGAGGAGACATGTGACACTTCGGAACCGAACTTAATATTCTCGGTCTCAGCTATAGCACCATAAGGTCCTTTACAGTTCGGCGAAAGCTTGTCCTTGCCACGCAGCTCGGTGGGTTTGCTTGCATTGCTCACGCACCTCCCTCGGCTTGGTCCTACCTCAGTTCGGATGTATCTAACCTCGAACGTCCCACCTCGGTCTCGGTCACCTATCTCGGACAAAGGGCATCACCCATCATCCCCGATAGAGACGTGGCGTAACGACCGAGAGACGTGGCGGAATGGTTTATGAGGCAGCGAACGTTAAGGGGAATGGACAACGTTATGACTGTAATTGAGGGATAGGCATTGACTATGCGGTTACCTAAATTAAAGGAGCGGGATCGACTGAAACGGTTGCCCCGATTGAGGGAATCGCATCGATCGTTCTGAGAATACTTATCCACGATATTGGATCCTTGTGACTATATAAAATGGAGGACTTAGTCTCCTCAAAAGGTACGCATACATACAACTCCTTACTTACAGAGCTATTACTCTCTCTCTAAAATCTCTACCCTACTGTCACATTCTTACACTGACTTAGGCATCGGAGAGCCTTGCGCTGCCCACGGCCAGGGTCTTTGACTGCTCTTTTCGTCTTCCCCCTTTCAGGTTCTATTCAAGGCATCACATCTTCTCTTCTAGTGGGTCTCGAGATCTCCACCTCCGGGTTCGTGAAATTTCGTGCACCTACAATTGGCGCCGTCTGTGGGAAACGATACAGTAATCTTTCATTACTCAGAAATCTTCCCATACACCATGCCTCCAAGGAGCAAGAAAGGTGGCAAGACGAAATCTGCAGAAGTGAGGGAACTTCCTGGGCCATCCCGGGCAGTATCTCGACAAGAGAATATTGCCGAGCGTCCAATAGTGGTGGAGAGTTACCATACTAGCTCTGTCTCACCTCTAATTGAGGAGACAAGGCTTCCTCCAACAAACAACCCTCCACCAAAACTGCTTCAGAAGGGAAAAGGCCCGGTGGTGCACCAGGCGCACGATGATGACACCCCCTTATTCACGGATATCAGGACCCAGAACCTGATCATCCAAGAAAAAGATAGGCTGATCCGTCAGCTCCAGCAGCAGCTCCAGGAAATGGAAAAGGCTTCCACGAACGACGTCGTACGTCCTATCGTCCACAATGATCTGCGGCAACATCTGAACCACAAAAGGCGCTCCCGAGATCACGTCGAAGGCTCGGGCGATAGCTGTTCCCAGAGAAAGCAAGAGCCCACATTCAACGATAAGGATGACATGAAGGAATGGCTTGCCCGGGAGGTCAAGCAGACGGTCCGGCATAACATGGAGGCGGTCGGATTCGCCTGCGACCAGTTGGATGTCGGCGACGCAGAGAACATGGGTACATCTCCCTTTTCTCTGGAGATAAGGGAGTTTACTCTCTTAGAAAAGTTCAGCGTCCCATGTTTCGTCTTGTACGACGGAACCTCGGATCCAGGGGCGCATCTTCGACATTTCACTCAGAGGATGTCGATCTGGGGTGACCTCGGTCACCTCAACTGCAGAGTTTTTTCTTCCAGTCTTGGGGACCTCCCCCTAAGCTGGTTCTGTGCACTCCCAGAAGAATTGATCACAAGCTGGCGACAGCTCCAAGGTTCCTTCTTAAAGAAATTCCAAGCACACAGAATCGTCCCCAAGACCGACGCCAACATCATGGTGCTCCGGATGAGGCAGAACGAGTCTATTACTCAATTTGCCAAGAGATTCTGGACAATCTACAGTCAGGTCGAGAACGCCACTGAAGAGGTGGCTATCAAATCGTTCCAGCAATCTCTACTTCCTGGCAATGAGCTTCCTAAGTACCTTATTTGGAATCCTGTAACTTCCATGAAAGCTCTCATGGCCAGGGTAAATCGCTTCATAGAGCAAGAAGAAGACGATGCCCAAGCTCGGCAAAGCTTCGGCTTTACCCGAGAAGCAAAACACTCCAAGAGGGAGAGATCGCCTCGCAGGGAGGATGTCGACCACGACCGAAAACCATCAAGTTCGGCGACACCTTCATATACACCCTCCGGAGGTAACAAGAAAAGTTTGTGAAAAATTCAACATATTGGCATGAGGACTATTAACTTTGTGACCTCTAAGATCTAGCCTTTGTGACAGAGACAACAATTAGATAAAAGGGGTAAAATCTTACAGGAAAACAATGAAAAGAATGCAAAAGTTGTAAAGAGAGCTTAAATTAATTAGAAAAACGTATACATAAAATAATCATGCACTAAAATAAGGAAATTGAAAGAAAGTAAATACCTACAAATATCGGCATTTTGGCTAATGTTGTTTAAACATGAGTGCATATTTGTGTACATGAGATCTTATATAGGTATCACTCTTTTAATCTCATATTAGCAAAAGCTTTCATAGGGGAAAGGGAAAAAAAAACATTATTAAGATGGAGAAGTCACTTTCTCATATGATATTGCTTCTCCTCTTGCATGCACAACACAAACTCAATCACTTAGCTGCAAATGGCAACAATAAAAGAAAATGTGAGAGAGAGGTGAAAATTTCCTAAAAAATTGAATATTACCAAATGAAAGTAGACGATGACACAATAAAATTAAAAAGTGAAATTGAATATTACCAATGTTCCTTTCCTATTCTAGAAAGCGCGGATCAATTGTTATTTTTTTTTTTTTGTATAACATCAATTGTTATTGTTATTGTCACTAAAATTACATTTCTTGAAACATTAAAGTGGAATTTTCATACAAAAATGGGGAAGACAAAAACACAACAAAATCCAGAAATTTAAAAACAAAAAGAAAAGAAAAGAAATAAAATACGATCCAAAGTACCCCATATCAGAAGATATAGAAACTTTTCCAAAACTCATTGGCTTAAAAGAAGATCACCAAAACCACTCTATAAAAAATAGAAAAAAATATTAAAGCAAAAGGAATTATAGAAACTAAAGAAAGAGAAATCTACCTAAACCAATCAGCTGTAACAAGAGTATCAAAACCCATCCATGGCGTTGATCTTCTTTTCAAATGCAAAAGAGCCCACTTACTGCAATATCCATAGGTGCTATTACAGTTTCCATTTGTCACAACAGTGAACAATTGTTCAATAGAGAAACACTTATAAATCTCATGGAAACCAAATCGTCATATGAATATGTAGGTGCATAAAAATTACGGACTTGGTTAGGTGATTATGAAGCTCTTGATGATGCTGTTAAGATGAATGGATCGGATGTAATGCCTTGGACCTGAAAAGGGGGAGAAGAAGCAAAAGTCAGAGCCCCTGGCTGCCATCAGCCGAAGGCACTCCGACGCCTAAGTTAGTGCTGTCACTGAACAAAGGGAGAGTGTATGGGGAAGAAGAAGAGTGTAGTGTATTGCGTAAAGCATACCTTTCATGGGGTTACCATGCATGGATATATAGACGAGTGTTTGTGGAAGCTTCCTGAGTGGAGGTAGGTGAGAGCAGTCCCATCAGCCCATACCTAGGATTCTCAGTGGGGGTAGGTGAGGGTACTGTCCCATCGGATCTTTCCTCAATCCCACACATAAATGCGGACATGATCGGCTGATAGGGATAACCTCTTATCGATAGCCGGCGGCCACCTTATCTGCAAGTACGTTTTGCCACATAGCCGTCCCATCACATAATTGAGATTGGACGCTCGGCGTTCACCTCGGTCAACAGACCGAATTGGAGAAGGTGCTAAGGTCGGATGAATGCGAGGTAGGCCACTATTGCCGAGACGCTCCGGCCGAGCCCAGAGGAGCGTGGTTGGTACCATTACCGAGACCAGCTTCCAGCTTGGTACCAGCTGGCACAATTGCCGAGCTAGGTAAAACGAGATTGATGCAATCCTGATCGGTACTTTTACCTAAGTCAGGAGTAACCTCGATATCAGGAAAAACACCCCACACAATTGCCCCCTAGCTTCTGACCTCGAGGGTTCCGTAACTATTTGGGGTCGAGAGCTAAGTAGGGAGTCTTCCAATGCCGAGCTCGTAGCTCTTTACCTCGGTATCAATTGCTGATGCCTGATTTTTCGCCAATTTTGCTTTTATTCGAAAGCGCTGGATGTTGTTTCGCCCTCCCGAGGCAAATTGACGGCGCACCGCTGTCTCGAGGCGATAAATATCCTGCTTAAATCATTGCGGGAGGTGAACCGATGATGCCACGTGCCTCAACTCAGTTGGCCGTCAAGTCTTATCGAGGAGACGAGTGGAGTACCCGAGGCGGTGTCCTGCATGCGCGTCTTCCAGGATTCGAAAAGATCTCCCTCTTCTATATAAAGGGGGGAACCTTTCCTGCCGGACTACTTTTGCTTCCGTTAGGAGAGATTTTTCCCTTGCACGAGCCTTCGCCGGAAAACTGACTTGTCGACTTGAGACCTGAGTTTTCTCCGTCCTTCTTGCCCCCGAATTTGTAAGTCCTCTCCTTTCTCTTCCATTCTTGTACTCCCGTTAGGGTTTTCCATGGGCCGCCCTTCCTGTTCTTTTCTCCGTCATCGTTTCTGGTTTTCCGGCTGTCCTGAACCTGGGACGATGGGGGTATATAGATACTGGATAGACACCCCGCGGGCTTTGGCGGACTTTAGGATTAGATATGGGATAGCCGAGGACGTCCCCTGTAGGGCGAACGGTCCTGAAGACACTGTCTGCGGCTGGATTTACCACGACGGCTGGATGCCGTTTCCGCTGGTTGCGGTCATCGAGGGCGGGGTGAGGTTCCCCGTCCACTCGCTCCTAAGGATCTGCCTCAGGAAGTGGAATCTCACCCCCTGTCAATTGATGCCTAACGGCTTCAAGATAATCATGGGCATGGTCGAACTAAATAGGATTTTAGGAACCCATCTCGGCGTTCATGACATCGAAGATGTCTATGACTTATGCAAATCCCCGGGAGAAGACATGAATTACCTCCGCAGGAAGCCGAAGCAGGTGCCCTTGATCCGAGAGCTGGAGGATTCCAGCAGGTATGCCGGGACGATCGCTTATACGTCTCGGGTGCCTGGGAGTTCGGACCTGCCGAGACCGAAGCAGAGAGGACATACCGGGTTCCTCGTCGTCTCGGAACTCCGCCGAGTAAACATCGATCCCCAAATTCTTTTTAATTTCTTTCCTGCTTTACCGAGCTAACGCCTTTTTGTTTGCCATGCAGACTACAACCAGAGGAAGTAGGAGGCTAGGCAGGTCGGTTAGCGCCGAAACGAAACTTGGCTCAAGGCTACTTACAGCTACCGGGGCCACGAAGGGCAAGCTGCTTGGGCCCTCTTAGGGTACAAGCCGAAATACCGCTCCTTCAACAAGAGGAGGGGTGATCTTCCAGAAAGGGAGGAACCCGGAGGTCAGACATCAAGGGACGTCGGGTGCTGAACCTTCTGCCCCTCCAGCCAACACCGAGGCGACCGAGGTTGAGCGGGCGATCGAGCTCTACACCTCTTCCAGCTCGGACGAACAGAGTGCAATGCCACGGCTCCGCCGCCCCGTCGGAGACTTGTCTTCCTTTGTCTTTGGGGACCGGCCTCCTGCTACCACCGCGGCTGCCTCTACCTCCTCCACTTCGACAATCACTGACACCCCTGCCCCCACTCAACCTGCATCCTTGGCAGCCCAGCAGTGCTCCACCGTGGCTGCGCGAGAGGAGGCCCGGGTAGAAAAGAGGTAGAGAGTCGAAGGGCCAACTGAGGACGATGCTGGCCAGGTCGTGGTGCCCTAGTCCTCTGGCCCGGCCCCGTGGAGGTCCAGCCTCCTGCTGGAGCCTGGCCGCCCGCTGATGGTGGAGGACCGAGTAGCCGGGAACCCCCTGGTGATTGGCGCCCTTGCACACGCTTGCGCCTTGCCAAAGGACATGGCGAGGCATCGGGAGGGCGACGATGTGGGGCTGGCGGTGGCGCAGATGCACCCAACTCTCGGGGTTAGTCTTTTTCCATAGTTTTTTCTATTAACATTTTGATCTCGGTGATTTGTCTTCTAATATTCGTTTTCGCATACCCTGCAAAGAAGTCTTGTGCTAATGGAGAGGTCCCAGCAGAGCAGTGCAAGAGTTGCCAGGGCGGAGGAGCAGAAGGCGGTCCTCGAGGCGACGTTAGGGGAGAGAAACCGTCGGGCCGGGGAGCAGGAGGTGACGATCCTAGGCCTTAGATCTGAGCTCGAGAAGGCGAAAGCCGAGACTGAGGAGCAAAAGAAGATGATGACCGAGATCGAGAAGAAGAGGGACGAGGTTGAGGCCGGACTTCGGGCGGAAGCCAATCGTTCCTATGATGAGGGGGTGGAGGCGGCCACAGAGCTTTACGAGGTCCAAGTCCTCGAGGTAAGCAAAAAGGTGTGGGAGCTCGGGTGGACTAGCACTTTGAAGGCGGCAGGGGTTCTTGAAGATCACCCTGCCTACAAGGATGTGCCCAAGTTCCTGCCCTCGCAGCCCGCGCCGAACCCCCTCCCCGAGGCCCCTACTGGATCCGTCCCTCCTCCCGAGACCACTCCCGAAGATGCAGAGGTCGAGGCGATCACTGGAGATGTTGGAGCTGAAGCCTGAAGAAAAAATTTATTTTTTGATGTATTTTCTTTTATTTCACTGTACCTGGGGGAGTTTTGGAACATGTATTTTTCTCTTTCGCTCGTATGTAAAGATCTTTTTTTGAAATGAATGGAATCTCTTTCCGTCTTCATCTGTTTGCAACGTGATTGTTCATTTTTCTCATTCCTGCTTCTGAACTTGGCCTCGTATTCTTGAATAAAAATGAGCTAAGGACAAAGGCAGGCTGTCGAACTTGGTTCCATAACCAGAACAAGGCAATAAAGCTAGGTTCTACAACCAGAGCAAAGTAGCAAGCTAGGTTCTATAACCAGAGCCAAGTAGTAAACTAGGTTCTACAACCAGAGTGAAAATAGCAGCTAGGTTCCGTAACCATAGCCGAGCCTGGTTCCATAACTAGAGCTAAGGAAATGAGTTCGGTTCCACAACCAGAACTAAGAGGCTAGGTTCCATAACCGTGGCCAAGCTTGGTTCCATAACCTGAGCTAAAGAAGTAATTGAGCTAGGTTCCATAACCAGGGTAGGAGTTACCGAGTTCGGTTCTACAACTAGAACTAGACAAGCTAGGTTCCACAACTGTAGCTAAGCTTGGTTCCATAACCAGAGCTGAACGAGCTAGGTTCCATAACCGTAGCTAAGCTTGGTCCCATAACCGGTTCTATGCAAGCTGGTTCTTTAACCGAGCTGAGGTGGCTGGTTCTTTAACCGAGTCAATGCAAGCTGGCTCTTCAACCGAGCTGAAGTGGCTGGTTCTTTAACCGGGCCGATGCAAGCTGGTTCTTCAACCGAGCTGAGGTGGCTAGTTCTTTAACCGGGCCGATGCAAGCTGGTTCTTCAACCGAGCTGAGTGCAGATGTCGAGTTCCGTAACTTGGTGAAATTTGAAAGCAACAAAACAGATCCTTCCACAATGATTAATTTTATTGACTTCAAAGATTGAGTACAGTCTAAAAATAGTACTTCTTGAGGTGCGTGGCATTCCATGGACGTGGTAACTCTCTACCCTCCATGTTCTCAAGTTTGTAAGCTGACTGCCCAGCTGTCGAGATCACTTTAAATGGCCCATGCCAGTTCGGTGCGAGCTTTCCTTCGCTGGGATTTTTATCTGCCGGAAGTGTCTTTTTTAAGACCAATTCTCCAATTGAGAACTTCCTCTCTTTGACCCTCTGATTGTATCCTCTGGCCAGTTGTTGTTGGTAAGAAGCTAGGCGAATCGTTGCTGCATCCCTTCGTTCTTCAGCTAGATCAAGCTCTTTGGCAAGGTTTACTTCGTTCTGGCCTTAGTCAAATAGTTCTGACCTGAGGGTTGGGAGGCCGACCTCAAGTGGGATCACAACCTCCATCCCGTAGGCCAGGGAGAAGGGCGTTGCTGAAGTGGAGAGCCTCAGGGTAGTCCTATACGCCCAAAAGACACTTGGAAGCTCTTTTACCCATCTCCCCTTGGCTTGGTCCAGTCTCTTTTTAAGTCCGTCGAGCACCACTTTGTTTAAGATTTCGGCCTGACCGTTGCTTTGCGGGTTGGCCGGGGTGGAATAGTAGTTCCTGATGCTGAGCTCATGGCAGAAGTTTTTGAAGAAGTTGGAGTCGAACTAGGTCCCGTGTCTGAGATCAAGGCTCAAGGCAGTCCAAATCTTGTAACGATGTTCCTCCACACGAAGTTTTTGGTGTCCAGCTCGGTGATGGAAGACAACACTTCGACTTCTTTCCACTTGGTGAAATAATCAGTGGCTACTATTAGCCACCTCTTATTCCCCAAAGCTCGGTGAAGCGGTCCTACCGGGTCCAATCCCCACTAGGCGAAAGGCCATGTACTGGAGAGTGGGCTCAGATCCTGCGCTGGCTGATGGAGAGTTACTTCTTAAAGTCTTGATCATTTAAAGCAATCCTTAAAGTTAATTTGGTAACGTTACAGAGTTAAGTCGGAAAAAATCGAGAAAGAGACCAATGAGATTTAGAAATATGACGAGGATAAAAAAAAAGAAAGGAAAGTCAATTTGGTAAGAAACATAAGGGGTCCCTTGCAAAATGTGCCAGATGAACTTTCTTCTTGAATTAAACTTCAAATTTGAGACCCGACTTAATGACTAACTTTTTCATATATTAAGCTAGGAGGTTTTGGCCTTGATCTTGACCGTCGGTTATAATTTTAACCAACGGTTATGTAACTACTCATGCAACTACCCACTCATTTTTTCATGAAACCTCTCATGTTTCGGTTGTTCCTATGTAACTATACGCTTTTTTGTTGGTTATAATTTTGAGTGACGATTATGTAACTACTCATGCAACTACCCACTCATTTTTCAGTTGTTCCTAGTAACTATACCCTTTTTTACTCCAATTTCTATATTTCTATTTTATCCCACTTGTCCCATGGAAAGAGGTAATTCTTTTTAATATGTGCTTATTTATTTTGTAGTGTAGGGAGATGCCATGCTGAGCACGGGTTATTGGGCTACTCTTATTTATGGTTGATGGCTTGATACATATTTATGGATTAAGCTCATGCTATTATTTAGATATAAATGAAAGAAGAGCGCTAAAAAAAGATGACATAATTTCTAAGAGCTTCATTTGTAAGAAAATATAATGACTTCAATAATCTTATCAAAATAAGTACAACAACACTAAAATTTTATGAAGAAGAGGATGAACCAGTCCTTGAAGCTATGAGCTCTTTTCCTTGCTTCTAATTATGCAATCACATAGCACCAAAGAAGATTGGTAGTACAATAATAATTTTATAATGCTATAATAATAAAACAAGAAGGAAAGAGTACTTTAACTAACTAATAAAACAAAAATACTAAAATAATGAAGTTTTCTTTTTTTCTTTTTCATAATTCAAAGAATGAAGTTTAATTCCTTCATCACTTTTATAAAATCGTTTTTTTTCAAAATTCTTTTATTTAAGAAAATCTTTGAAGTGAATGAGAGCCCCAAATTATAAAGCATCAAGACAACATAAAACTGATAAAAGGAATAACATTACTATTTTAAAAAACTATGAAAAGACTGATCATATTTTTTGAATTCAGCTAACTTACCTCTGAAGTTTGTGATAAATTCAACATATTGGCATGAAGACTATTAACTTTGTGACCTCTAAGATCTAGCCTTTGTGACAGAGACAACAATTAGATAAAAGGGGTAAAATCTTACAGGAAAACAATGAAAAGAATGCAAAAGTTGTAAAGAGAGCTTAAATTAATTAGAAAAACGTATACATAAAATAATCATGCACTAAAATAAGGAAATTGAAAGAAAGTAAATACCTACAAATATCGGCATTTTGGCTAATGTTGTTTAAACATGAGTGCCTATTTGTGTACATGAGATCTTATATAGGTATCACTCTTTTAATCTCATATTAGCAAAAGCTTTCATAGGGGAAAGGAAAAAAAAAACATTATTAAGATGGAGAAGTCACTTTCTCATATGATATTGCTTCTCCTCTTGCATGCACAACACAAACTCAATCACTTAACTGCAAATGGCAACAATAAAAGAAAATGTGTGAGAGAGGTGAAAATTTCCTAAAAAATTGAATATTACCAACTGAAAGTAGACGATGACACAATAAAATTAAAAAGTAAAATTGAATATTACCAATATTCCTTTCCTATTCTAGAAAGCGCGGATCAATTGTTATTGTTATTGTCACTAAAATTACATTTCTTGAAACATTAAAGTGGAGTTTTCATACAAAAGTGGGGAAGACAAAAACACAACAAAATCCAGAAATTTAAAAACAAAAAAGAAAAGAAAAGAAATAAAATACGATCCAAAGAACCCCATATCAGAAGATATAGAAACTTTTCCAAAACTCATTGGCTTAAAAGAAGATCACCAAAACCACTCTATAAAAAATAGAAAAAATATTAAAGCAAAAGGAATTATAGAAACTAAAGAAAGAGAAATCTACCTAAACCAATCAGCCGTAACAAGAGTATCAAAACGCATCCATGGCGTTGATCTTCTTTTCAAATGCAAAAGAGCCCACTTACTGCAATATCCATAGGTGCTATTACAGTTTCCATTTGTCACAACAGTGAACAATTTTTCAATAGAGAAACACTTATAAATCTCACGGAAACCAAATCCTCATATGAATATGTAAGTGCCTAAAAATTACGGACTTGGTTAGGTGATTATGAAGCTCTTGATGATGCTGTTAAGATGAATGGATCGAATGTAATGCCTTGGACCTGAAAAGGGGGAGAAGAAGCAAAGGTCAGAGCCCCTGGCTGCCGTCAGCTGAAGGCACTCCGACGCCTAAGTTAGTGCTGTCACTGAACAAAGGGAGAGTGTATGGGGAAGAAGAAGAGTGTAGTGTATTGCGTAAAGCGTACCTTTCATGAGCTTACCATGCATAGATATATAGATGAGTGTTTGTGGAAGCTTCCTGAGTGGAGGTAGGTGAGAGCAGTCCCATCAGCCCATACCTAGGATTCTCAGTGGGGGTAGGTGAGGGTACTGTCCCATCGGATCTTTCCTCAATCCCACACATAAATGCGGACGTGATCGGCTGATAGGGATAACCCCTTATCGATAGCCGGCGGCCACCTTATCTGCCAGTACGTTTTGCCACGTTGCCGCCCCATCATATAATTGAGATTGGACGCTCGGCGTTTACCTCTGTCAACGGACCAAACTGGAGAAGGTGCCGAGGTTGGATGAATGCAAGGTCGGGCACTATTGCTGAGACGCTCGGGCCGAGCCCAGAGGAGCGTGGTTGGTACCATTACCGATACCAGCTTCCAGCTTGGTACCAGCTGGCACAATTGCTGAGTTGGGTAAAACGAGATTGAGGCAATTCTGATCGGTACTTTTACCTAAGTCAGGAGTAACCTCGATATCAGGAAAAACACCCCACACAGAATACATCTATTTGACTAACCAAAAGTAATCTTGACGCGGGTGGAATTGCATGCTCAAACAGAGGGTCTTGAGAACCATTTAGGATAGAAAGACCTACGAACGTTCAAATTTTAAAAGATTGTAATGAGAAAGATGATGTGGGATTGCTTTTAGAGGACAAGAAACGTGTTTTGCTAGAGCTTTTCCTTTATCCACGTGTTTTGAGTTGTAGATTAGTAGGATGGGATTGATAGAAGATAATGGCATGTTTGTGTAACACTTTTCTGTGGAAAAGTAGACGGTTTTCCACCAAAAATCTATTTTTCAGGCATTTGGTGTAGAACAATTCAACGGAAAACACTTGCCTGCCTTATCAGCATTTTCCTTGATAATGGTGGAAATGGGTTTCTTACGGGGGTATGGGAAATGAATTTCCTTGGAAAACTTCTCCCTCTTTTCCTCACTCTTATCCATTTCAACCCAAGACCCTATAACTCTTATATTTTTTATTTTTAAAATTAATTATTATTTGATGTTGAATAAATAATATACATGTTATGTTATTTTTCTTCAAATAATTGTTTCACCAAATAAGAAATTTTGATTTTCTATAAGGAATCAACAGCTGCACCAAACAACATTAGCACCAATTCAACGAGGAATTTTTTTTGCATCAAACATGAATTTCTAAATTCTACGGAAATCCTAATCCAAGGTTTTCATTTTTATGGAATTTGCTAACGTGGCAATTCCCCATTTTCGCGGAAAAAGGTGTGTACACAAACGTGCCTTAAAAGAAGTACTTTTTGTTGATACGTGCAATGTATATTGATCTATAAATGAAAACTATTTGATTTGGGAACCTTTTTGAAACTGCCACTTTTCAATTGTAATTCAAGTTAGTTGTAAATTGAGTGCTGGAATTTCTCTCTTATCTCTAGAACTTCTCTCCAATTCAAAATGGGAGAAAAATTGAAGTCCAAATTCAGCTCCAATTATTATATAGAGTTATTTACAAAAAGACCCCTATATTTTCATGAAACCTAAAAAAAAGCCCCTGTATTTTGTCATTTTACTAAAATCCCCTTTGACTGACGGTCAAACTGTCAAAAATTAATTGCTTCCTTTTTTTTTCCAAGGGCTTCTAAATACACTACGGTTTTTGCCTTTTACACAGAATTTTTAAATACTTTTTTATTTCATTTATACCTTTATATGAAATCACCAAAAAGGACAATAACCTATCACACCCGAACCTCTAATTTCTCTTTGCACACAGTCCCATTTCACTTTCATCATTCCATTCCCATTACTCTTGTTCCTCTCATTCCACCGTCTCATCCATCCCTTCACTCTCATTCCTTTCTTCCTTCAATCTCATTATTCCCTTCACATCACCATCTCTCCATTTATCACATTCCACTCTTGTTTCATATCCCACCATTGCTGGACATATTCCTTCTTAGTGAGACCTCACACTCAATATCATTTTTTTTGTCTAATAGATGAGCAAACTAACAAGCAAAATGTAGTTTCCGAACATAATAGCAGTGAGAAGGTAAGTTTTTATGTTGTTTATTTTGATTTCCGACATTTTTTGAAGCTTGTAAAGCCTTTTTTATTTTTTGTTGCCATGAAACGTTCAGACTTTCAGTGCATAACAAACTGCTAATGTTTAACCACATATAGCTGAACATATCAATTTTGTTCATCCGTATCTAGCTGAACAAAAACTTTATATTCAGCCAAATAAGGTCCAATGAAACGATTCTATTAAGCCATATATGGCTGAACATAAAATGTTTGTTCAGCCAGATACGTACTACCGAACAAAGGCAATTTATTCTTAATTTCTATAAAATATGCTCCTCCCTCCGCTCTAATCTATCAATGCTTTAATATAGGATGTTATGTTTACATAGTGTAGTCAAATTCGTTCAGAATATGTACTGGACTATAGTCATGAATTTAACACTCAAGAGGTAAGAAATAGAGTTGAATTATATTTAAAATGAACGTTATGAGTTGTTATCATCTTATTTAATTCTATTATATGCAGATATTCAACAATCAGGAAGCATTACTCACGTGGGCTCATGACGTTGGAAGGAGATACGGATTTGTTATTGTCATTAAGGTATCAAATGTGGGTGGGATTGGAATAAAACCAACAATTACCCTTGCATGTGAAAGAAGTGGACACTATAGAGATTCGATGGCCAAGAGAGAGGGTCATACTAAAAAGAAAATCAAGCAGATAGGTTCAAAGAAATGTGGATGCCCATTTTCATTAAAGGACAAGAAGTTGAGCACAAATGATGATTGGATGCTGGAAGTTATATGGGGTGTACACAATCATCCAACTATAGAATATCTAGAAGGACATTCATTTGCAGGGAGATTGTCAGAGGACGAAACATAGTTATCGGTTGATATGTCTAGGAGCATGGTTCGACCAAAGGAGACTTTGGTTACATTGAAGCAAAAAATAACTTAAATATAAGCACAATGAAGACTATCTACAATGCATGTTATAGTATAAAGTCGCCGAGTGGGGTGGGAGAAGCTAGATGCAAAAACTCTTGGGAAAGTTAGCGGAGCATAATTACATCGAATGGCATAGGATGTGTGACAATAGTGAGACATTCACTGATTTGTTCTAGACACACCCTACTAGCTTAGACTTGTTGTATGTTTTTCTGTATGTTTCGATAATGGATTGCGCCTACAAGACCAATCAGTAATACAACGTTGCATAGAAATTGTCACTTCTTACGTAGCCACATGTGAGACGATAGAGTTGGAATGAGGCGATCATGTTATGTCACAAATTGGTGTAGCCACTTGTATGGCGATCTTATTTTTATTGTTAATGATGTAGCCACCTGTATGGTGATTACATGTTGTATTAAATTTATCTTTTTTGAATGGCAATCTTATTTTTCTTGATATTGATATGCCCACCTGTATGGTGATCTTCATTTTGATATACTGGCATCAAAATCACAAAATATACAACATCCGTGGAACTTTCAATAGGCTTGAAATTGTATTAAATTGAAAACCATTTATTATTCAATTGCTTACAAAATAGAATCCGCCATTCAAAGTAGATCCACCCTACAAAATAGACAACAATGAAGTGTCTGCTGGACTGCCGGGAATCGGTGCAGTCATCTCTTCTGCAGCACTTTCATTAAAGCCTACATCCTCATTTCCCTCTCCCATCTGGCTGTCCGGGACATCTGGTTCTTCAAGAATATCATCAACTCTTCTTGCATGACGCCTCTTGTTAGAAGTTGTCGGCTGAACTCTAGAACTCTCACCAGTATCCATATTTGAAATACAGCGCCAACCATTAAGAACAATAAATTAAACATTTAATACAGACCCACTTTATTCGTCCTTGAGAGGCTGAACAGATTGGATTTGTTCAGTCTCTTAGGGATGAAAACAGAGTGGATTTGTTCAGTCCCGAGAGGCTGAGCAGACTGGATCCGAGTTTTTTTTTTTCATGAATTGAGTTTTAAGCCTTGAAAGTTTTGCAAAATGGCTAAGAAGTCTGACAAGGGAATATCAAGGTAAACAACAGTTTGAAACTCTACCAAAGGGGTGTAAATAGATTCATGCCTTCAAGGAAATTGCTAGAATACCTTACGAAAGATTCATCCTAAAAGAACATATACTTGCCAGGAAAAGTCAATAGTGGGAATATAACTCGTGAACGTTACCCTTAAATTGCAGAACACATGCAAATCTATAATAAAATCATAGATAAAAGGATTTTTGCTTGGAATCTTCACTCGTCAAAATCTGTTTTTCATGGAATCATTGCACAAAAAACAAAGAATTCAAACTTCCATACAACATTACTTGAGATAAAGTCCCCAATATATGTTATCATAATCATACATTCCGGCAAATTTCCCAGGATTATGTCCATTCCACAAATGAAAAAGTTAAACTGGCACCATTCATGCACACCCTAGAAACGCAACTCATAGTGACTCAAAGTCATAAACTTTGTATCATATTACATCGAACTATGAACATGGCAGTCCAATTTACAAGCATCACAAAGTTCAGAATAACAAACAAATCTCCAAGTAGACAGATGAAGAAGGAAAAAAAAGATCACTCTTAGAAACTCCGAAGATAGATAGAGAGGAAGAAGAAGAAATGGAGGAGAAGGGATTTTACTGATTAGAAGGAGGAGGGCTCCAAATGTACGTCAACGATGGTAGGAGAGGCTCCAAACAATTTGAGTGTAGAGAGAAAGGGGATAGGGTTATTTTAGATATGTTTTGAGTGTATGGAAAGAAAAATCAAAATTTAAAGTTTTTTATGCTGAGTATGGATAGAATTTGTGTGTAAAAGGTTCAAATTGTTATGTATTTAGAAGCCCTCTTTTTTCCTCTCTTATTTTTCATTTTGACTGTTTCACCCCTAAGAAAAATTCAAAGAGTCAAAAAGTGAAAAATACAATTTTGCCCCTATGCCCATATAAATCTAACCCAGAAACAGAGAGACCTATTGGAGACATGAATGGGCACATTGAGCTCCGGCCATCCCATGCCCAGCCTATTATTTACTATGAATTACTCTCAGATTTCTCAGATATGGGGCCCACTTCCTAAGAGGAGGTTTGACCATAGACAGGTCCCATCTTAAAACGGTGGACGAAATTGTATGCACTGCAAGCATTGAAAACAAGTGATTTTTTTTTTTTATTTCTTTTTTCTTTTTTTTTTTTTTTGGCAACTGGTTAGCAGTGATACTTTAGACTTTGAGACTTGAGATCATCAATGGGCAGCAACTGAGTGATACACCATGAGTGTTGGTAACAAGTGCATTATTTGGCATGGTTACACGGTACCTTTGCCATCATATGTGGCATATGATAGTTTGGTCTAATAATAAGGTAGGTGACGACAAATAAAAAAGCCAAAAAGAGGACTAAAAAAGAGAAATATCTGGCGGGCTATTAGACGTGGTCCATCTGTGATTAAATCATTATAAATAGCTCAATGAAAGGGTTTTACAGTGAGGAATTGGACCCACTTTCATTGAAGCACCACCACTGTATTTTCACATGTTGCATTTATACCTATTCTAAAAAGGAAAAAGAAAGAAAAAAGTACAGCCAACCATCTTTTATACAATTTTTCTTAAGTAGGGCCCACCTAAATGTAAACCCTCCAGAAAAGTGGGCTCCATAGTTGTAAAAAATCAGATCTTTTCACGTAACAAACAGGTTGGGCATAGCCTAACAAGCCCATTTTGCACTCCTTTGTCCTAGTACGTGGCTTCATTTTTGGGGTTGGATTCATATGGGGAAATTGGTTTTTTCACTTTATATCTCAAGAGATAACTCAATGACTTGTTCTCAAGGGTAAAGTGGTCAGAAACAAACAAAAAAAAAAAAAAAAGAAATGAGAGGGAAAGAGGAAGCAGTTGCTTTTTGACAATTTGACCATTAGTTGAGGGGGATTTTTTAAAAAAGATAAAATACAAGGGATTTTTTGAGGTTCCATGATAATATAGAGGCCTTTTTGTAAAAAATTCTATTATATATTATAGACATAGGATCCGATTTTAAATTGAGTGCTGGAATTTCTCTCTTATCTCTAGAACTTCTCTCCGATTCAAAATGGGAGTAAAATTGAAATCCAAATTGAACTCCAATTTCTCAATTAATTTCAAAATCGGGCTCCAATTTTAAAATTGGATCCCATGTCTATAATATATTATAATAGGGATTTTTATGGTTAAAATAGGTGGAATTTAAATATTTTCTAATAGGATATCTCATAGGACGATACTAGCAACAAATGCTTAAAATATATTGAAGATTTGATATATGGGATTTTTACCAAAAAAGTGTCCCTATACATGTATTATACAATTCTAGACACAAATACACACAAATAACAGTATTGGTGTTCGTACGTCCTTTTTAGACGATTTTACCCCTCTTTTCCGAACAACATCGCCAAATAACCTAAATCCCCTAAATCGATTTCGTTCTGATTTTCCATTTCTGCTCTCCCGCGCTTTCTCTCTTCCTCCTCCGCTCCATCTGCTCTCTTTCCCTCGTCCTGCCAGTGGATTCGTTCCTCTATATCCCTCTCCCTTTCCGCTCGCTGCTTTCTCTTTCCTTCTCCCTCTCCCCTCGATGCATTATCTCTCATCCTCCCTCTTCGCTTGCTGCGTTATCCTCGCCGGGACCTGCATCTCTATTTCCTTCTCCATCTGCGTTGTTGCTCTCTCTTTCCGTCGCTCTAACGTCCTACTCCTGCCGTCCCATTCGGTCGCTATTGTCTAAGCAAATCATTTGGCCAGATAGTACGGCGGAACTCTGTAGACTACTGCAACGTCATCGATCATTCAGATTTCAGTGAAGGTGATTTTCCCTGTTCTCATCTCTTCCACATTGTCTATCTGGTTGTTTTCTTTTCATATTCAGTTTCTATAACCGATAGAGTGATCGTCCATCTTCCATATTTTTCCATCTTTTTAACTTCTTGAGTGATTTTTTCCACATTATACGACAGTTATAGAAACTGAAAAAGTCCAATGCATATTGTTGGGATCTCTGAGTTTTTCCCCGGTTTTGTTGAATTTTCTTTTACCTGAGTGCATGGTAATGCCTGCATTTGTTCTGTTTGGTTGGTCATTCTATTTTCTTTTGGTCATTTTGTTACTGAGGTCTTCAGTGGAAAAATGAGAATATGGATAGAATTTGTTAATTGTTTTTATGTATAAAGATGTTGTTTATTTGATTCTTTGTTGCATGAACAAAGGGCAGAAGAAATAATCAATTACCCACAGTTATTTTGATTGTTCTCTCTCCCCTGTTTCCAATGCTTTACTACACTGGGTAGAAATGATGGGCTTTCCATTACAACATATTGCTTTGGAATTGTAATACATAGCATAACACCCACAACCCACAACAAATCCAAATGTGACTGGCTTGCTACTCCCGAAACTAGAACACAATTATAAGATCTAAAATTTGAAATCTTTCTTCTTTGACTTCCCTTCTTTTTCTTGCATCTTGCGCTTCCTCTTGTTCTGACCATGCACCGGATCCATCTCATTAGAACGGTTGAACTAATAAACAAGCAAATAAGCAAGATGCAATATGTCAGACCAAAAGCTCACCTCTGGAACCATTTCGCTAAAATCTTCCCATTGGTTACGCAGCTTCTCTTCCTCCCTTGCTTCCTCGTACCTGTGATCCAACTAAAAACAAAGTTATTTTTCATCAAGATGATAAAGGAATTGATAATAATACTTATCACAGTTCCACTTACTTGGCAGCGAAAACATTATCCAAAACTTCCAACTCCTCTGGTTGTAGGGTGACATCCACTTTGTCTGCTTTGTGTCCCCGAAGCAGATCAACCTGAGAGAGAATATATTATCAATGCAGATAATAGTAAAAAAATAGTCCTTTATAGGGGTCATCAAAGAGTTCATAAAAAATTCCACAAAAAAATTGTTAAGGGGGTCAGGTATGAGTTCATAAGTAATTCCTCAATCATAACAATGATGATTAATGGATTAGACTTATAATACTGTTTTTCTCCATTCCCTCTCTTGATAGCCCAACTGGCAGTTATTAAGTACTCGAAAGAATGTTGTGAACTCCATTGATGGAAAGCATTTCAGGAAGTTCTATTTTCAGCATGACTTTCTATTCCCAAAGTGTCCTACAGAACAGACATAAATCTAGAAAATCGAGAAAAGAATGTGTTGGGAGAGAATTTATAACACAGCCATATCTATAGCAGGTGACAACTGTACCATGTTGAGGTGGTACCATGTCTGCTTGCAACAGTAATACCATCCCATTTAGTTGACTAAGGATGCTCTATACCACCCACCCATCAATCAGATATTTTTATCATTACCGTATCAGTAACTAGCTGGTCAATGGTATGGTGTTGGGCTGATAGGGTTCTGGTTGACCCAGTAATGCATTTGTCAGGTTGGAGAGACCCTGGTATTGGTTCTTGGTTGGAGAGGCCCTTGTGTTGGTTCTTGGTTGGATCTGAATATGTTTTTCGTTTCGCCATTGTCAAAGCAAGCAAATGGTAAAATATTGTTATTATGGTAATAGTGACTTTAGAACCAAAGGCATTGAGTCATTTAGCTTATCCTTTTCGCAGCCGTCTTGTCTTGTGTGCCACTCCCAACCACATAGCTGTATACAGAAGAAATATTAGATCTTTCTTGCTCGACAGTTATGGAATTACAAAATCTGATTACAGTGACATTGTATCACTCTAACAATAAAAAATAAATAAATCAAGGAGTTAATATCGTTGATACCAGAGTCAAGCTAATACATACGTGTGTGTAGTTTCAATCAAGGTCCCTGGAGCAATCTTTTCTTCTTTCTCTTCAAGGACTACAAATTTTGAGAAACGTCAGTAGCCAATTCAGTTCCAATTAGAGATGTTAAAATAGAAATAAAAACTGCAAGGAACGCACATACGTAAAATTACAAATGCTGCACTCACTTGATATAGAGGTTTCTCAGGCTCTTTCCGCTGTTGGTTTCGGAGGTCAATGACATCGGGTGTCTCCACACCAGTGGGGGTGCTGAGTAAAAAATAAAGAATTCAATGTTAGTATTATGATATATTCATGAAAACAACCAAACTGAGTGTCAAACAGCTCTATACCTTGATAGGCTGTCTACAGATTGAATGCCTGCTTCCAATTCCTTTTCCTCCAACCGTTCTTCCTCTACTTCCTCTTCCTCCTCTTCCTCCAGATCACCCCACTGCTTGCTCCTATCAACAAGTTCTTGCTGAAAGAAAGAAACAGAACAGAATAAAATAATGATTATGGGAAAAGATAGAAAACACAAAAAACCCTCTAAAACCCACACAGTCAATTACATAACAGCTTACATGGAAATAAAAAAATTACCATTCACTTACGTTGTGTCTACCTTCATTTTAAACAACCACGTGAAATAAAATGCAAATACCGAATAGTTCGGTTGGTCTTGTAGTATGACCCCAAAAACAACTCCATATAAAGGACATCCGTACTACTTGACACAGAAATTGAATGAGTTTAGAAAATTAACAGGAAAAAAATAACTAAGTCATAAAAGTAAAACCGCAACTCACTTCATCAACGGGAGGTTTACCCCAGCCTCCAGGATGATAGCCAAAGCTAGCCCTAGGAGGAATAGGAGAGTTCAGACCAGCAATTTCTAGATGTGGATAAGACGGTGGATGTCCGTATCTCTGGTTAAAGGAACTCACTCGAGTACGTTTACACCTTAACATAAAGGTGTCAAAAGATCACTTAACCAGCAAACCTGCATAGTGATGATCCAGGGGGGAGGGGCACCATCAGGCATACCGATAGCTTCTTTCAGTTCCTGTGACAAAACACCATGCTTCATCTCCCTTAGCTTCACCTGTCCAATTATAAAACAGACTGCTGATGAACACTGAATCATTGCTGGCTTTGATTTGACATTATCCCCAGGTATCACATATAATTAAGAAATAATGGTAAAGTCATCGGGGGGCAGCCAAACATTGTTTTTAAAATTGAAATCGTATTGCAAATCATTCGAAGGGGATGAAACGCGAATTGTAGTGGTTTTTTATTATTTTCCTTATAAAAAATGAAAATTAAAATAGGAGGAAAAAGTAGTTATCCATAATCAATGCATATCAGCATAATTACAATGACAAACCATACTAGAGTACTCTCATACGAAGAATGCCATGGCATATGCTAATACATCATAAATATATTGTGTGATAGTTAAATACGCTTAAGACATCAAACACTAATAGGAAAAATTATACAACTTATCATAATTTTTTTTTCTCTTCAAATCAGAAAAATAAAACTAAAACCCCCAAATCTTAGACTTTACATGGTTAGGATGTATCTTGAAATTAAAATAGTGTTCATGAAGAAAATAAAACCAAAAAAATTGGGGAATAATTAGATGCAGGATAGTCCCATACATACTTTTGCACACTAGTCACATGCCTGGTATTTATTGATCTCTAATTCTCTATAGCTCCCCAAAATCGAATAAGTTCTTAAGAGGCTTCGTTAATAAATATTTAACCTTTATAGATATAATACTCGCCTGAATCCTAAGATTCACTTGTAAATGATACTCGCTTTATAGATATGAACCTTGTTTCTTAAAATTCGACACAAATCATAGGATTCAAGATACGAATTGCAGGATTTCAACAACAATGCAGCTAAGCTGCTGTCATGCAATCAATGGACTGGAGTGTAGGTCCCATCTGGGCCCACCTGTAATCAGTCCTACCGCTCACACTCACTGCCACCTCGTGAATTGTCATTCCATTCTGAGACTTCATCCAATTTTTACAAACCTTTGGATTGATTATATAAAAACATAAAATCAGGCACTTAATTAAACCTTTGGACTGTAAGTTGTCCTAGGCCATTGAATCAATGGTTAAGATAAACTGATGCACACCGAATTTTGCACATTACTAGTTAACCCCCCATAGGCTTGGTCGTCAAATGCAAAACAGCAGTTCCACTGATATGGAACTAAACTCAGGAAAGAAAATCCAATTTGGGGACATGTAAATGAAGTAGGCATTCATATACGTAATAGTACAATCAATCCTTAAAACGACAGTTGAATCCATGAGGATGTTTAGTTATTCTGCGAATGCATCCTATTAAAGAAGTAGAATTTCTTAAAATAATTTGCATAACTGTTTACAGTAAAATGTAATAGATGGAATGCTTGATGATAGATTACTATGCCAACATAAATTATACCTCAAATTCTTTCCCTTCATGATACAGTTCACCATGGGACGTCAACTTGGGCTTAGTCTGATGTTTGAAAAAAGTATAAATCGTTACATATTGTGCTAAATGTAGGAGAAAGTTCAAGTTTAAGTTATTGTAATGAGGTCGTTACATTTGCAGTCCATTACTCAATTTCTATTTTAGGATTGAACGATTTTCTCTTTCGTGTCTATTAGAAATCTCATTTGTGAATGAACTAAATTGATATATATATATATTTATTGTGCTAACTTCCTACTTGTTACATATTACAGATGGACAGTATACAGCCTGGTCCTCTTGATAACTCCATCCTATATGATCAAGAGAAACATATTTCAGAACGGGTTTGGTGCGGCAAGGTGAGCATATATTGAAATACACTTGTTTTAATATAATTGCCTGTACAACTATGACATTATAGTACGCTTATAGATACCCTTTCATTTACTAATTGCAGGAAGCTGGCCCACTACGGTGCATTCCCACACCAAATCACGATAGCTGGGAAATCAATGACCGTATGTGGGCGCTGATACGCCAGACTGGGCTAGAGCAGCTAGCGAAGATAAAAAAAATAGAGTTGGATCATGGCCTAATAACTGGCCTAGTTGAGCGGTGGAGGCCAGAGACGAACACGTTCCACCTTAACAGTGGGGAGGCCACTGTTACTCTGGAAGACGTAGCCTATATATATGGCCTCCCCATTGATGGTCCCTCCGTCAATGGACGCACATTCTCTGCCCCATCGACGATGGTCAAATTATGCGATGAACTGTTGGGGGTTTCACCAGACATGAACTATGACTGTTACGGAGTGCAAGTTAAGTTCACTTGGTTCAGAGATAATTTTGGATTGGAGCCCAAGAGCCGACCGCGGGATCAAGACGTTCGGCGGACACGTGAATTTTTATTCTGCCTTGTTGCTGGTCAGATTTTTTGGACATCCTCGGGCACAAAGGCTCCAGCCCACATCCTCGAATTATTCAGACGTTTTGGGACGCGTTCGTGGGGAAGTGCTTGTCTGGCAAATCTATACAGGGGCCTTTCCAAGGTTTCTTTATTGCAAAAGAAAGGGAAAGTTGTCAAGACAATAACGGGTCCTCTAAAATTGCTTCAGGTGATTAAGCTCGTTTGTGGTCTGCGAAAATTATGATGAACTAATGTTTTATCAATTCCATAATTGGAGTCACCATTTTTCTGCAATTGGTCAAGTATGGGCATACTGATGCATGACAATTGGCAAGCCGGTCCGTCGGAGAGCTGATTGGGATACAGATGTTGAGTTCCCTCTTATATTGACCTGGTATAACAGACTGCGTTCCCATCATTTTCAGACTAGTGTTGAGGATGCTAGACGACACTTGGATATCATGGAAGTGGATGTCGTAAGTATTAAATTAGGACATAGCTGGGTATTGGTTATTTGTTTGGAGTCATTGGTTTCAGATTTGGGTCTCATCTGGAATATTGCTTTATCCAAATCTCTTTATTGTTTGTCCTTCCCTTTATTTTATATTTTTTTATGTTTATTTTTTAATACAGTTATGTTTTAATCATGAATTTATATTCTTGTAGTTCAATTGGCTTCCATATCGAGATTATGAGAACATCCAGGACTACATCGACGATGCAGACGTTCCTCTCTTTCGGTCGAACACGGCCTTGATCTCTTTTTTGATTGTGGAGCGACATAGTCCGGAAAGAGTAATGAAACAATTTGGTTTCCAGCAAGTTGTTCCTTCCAGATTCCAAAGGCCATTCCCGCGGAATGAAACGGTCCCAATAGGTGACAATAAACGTGAAAAGATACAAGCCATTTATGCTGAGTTATGGAATAAAAGGATGGATGGAATAACTTATGGAGAGGATGGTGATGCTGGCCCGCACACGGATGCGTACTTCCAGTGGTATAGAGGCATCACTCGGCTTCGCATCGGTCGTCCAACCTCCATATTTGGCCTAGACCTAAATTCCATCCAATCTCAAGTAAATTCCTCCATCTAACTCTGTGACACTCCTCAGACAAGTATAAAACTCTTGTTTATATATTTAATCCTAACCAATATTGCTGTCTTCATATACCCTAATATAGATCATGAAGTTTAGTGAGAAAATACTGGCATCATGTGGCGATGCGGTTGAATTAGAAGAAAAATCCCCCGCAACTTTCTCAAAATTCATTGAAGCCATGAGAGCGGATGTTTTGATGTTAAAAGATGCGTGTTTTCCTGATGCTGCGCAGGCTAATTTAGCTGATAGATTCAAAGTGGGATCCAATGATACATCCCTAAAGGTATAATGTAATTCATAAAACAGTCTGTATATTCCATTAAGTGCAAGTACTATTTTTTTTTTTTGCCTCTATTTCAATAGAGTGGAAAAGGCGACAGTGCAAAATCTATAAAAGGAATTGGTCCCAAGAAGCGGAAAAGCAAGGGCAAAGCCACTCAGATTTCCTCCACAATATCCGGTGTAATCAGTCCAACAGTTGCGACCCCCCCAAAAGATCCAAACGCTTAATGGATAAATTAGCACAACCACCCGATGCTGGAAAGCCCACATGTCCAATGGGGCCCATCATTTCTGAGGCGGCTTCAATTCCCACAGCGTTATCACCCCGAAGATCTCCCAGATTATTCTATACGCACCCGATCCCAAAATCCCCTATTAAAGTGGTTGTCCATGGGAGCAGTGCTAAATCCTTCTCCACTAGTCCTTTCACTTCCAGTCCATGGTTAGCGACCAAAAACGACACTACACCACTTCCGCTGCCTCCCAAATTTGGGATAATTGTGTCCCCATATAGCGAGATCTCCTCTATGATCCTAAATGTCAAGGCACGCTATAGAGATCCCAAGCCCCCTATATGGATGGCCGACTACATTATTGGAGCATGGATGAGAAATCCGAAGTATAAGCTCACGATGGAGGAGCTTGATGTCCTAACCGTCTTTCGGAATGAATATGCTGATAGAGAGGGGTATTCCCTACGTTCTTTCTGCCTTAATTGCATTATTGGTATCTACTGCTTTTTACTTAACTTGTATCTATGCTGCACCCTTTCAGGAATGCAAAGCTGAAGGAGTGGTGTATGCCTGTGACTGCCGATAACATGCAGGAATTGCTTAAGGGTGCATGGATGGACAATTGGGTTAGTGATTATTGGCTATTCGGGCTAAAATTACATTTTCCAGCCGCAAGAACGCACAGTCATTGATGTTATTTCCATCAACTAATTGCTCTCCTATCCTTTGTCACAGACCATGCACTCTTGGTTTCAGACATTAAAGGAGCAGGCTGCAACGTCATATTTTTTTGAATGTGCCCTATCCGTAAGTGCTATAAAAGTCAGGACATTAAGTTCATGGGGACAGGTTCTTTGTATCCATTTCTCTTTGGTTTTGGAAATAAAGATGACATACAAACACGCAGGACTGGTACGTGCATGCTGAAGTAAGTGAGAAGCATGTTCAAAACTCATTTGGGATGGCTATCCTTGACAACATTACGGAGAAGGAGTTCCTGTTCTTCCCGGTATGGAATAACCACCACTTCTTCCTTCTTGTTGGTCGGGTCAGTGGACGGCGATGTGAGTACTACAACAGCTTGAATCGAGACGGAGATTACCTGTTTGCTGAATGCTATGTAAGTTTTGTCGTTGCCATTTAGCAACCATAAATGTAATTCATCCATTGTATTCTCTCAACGTGTATTTGAGCCGGTTCGTATGTTTTGCAGATTGATTGGATCAATGAACGCTTTATGCAATTCGGGTTGAGTGATCCAACAGTATGGACAAAACACCGCATGGAGTGCCCCATGCAGACGAACAGGTTCGATTCACTGATTACACCAACTGACGGTGCTTTATGTTCAGTGAACAGAATCATTACATTTTCGGCTAAATTACCTTCGTATTCTAATTCAAAGTTGTCGTACTAACAGCGTCGATTGTGGAATTTTTGTCATGGCGTATGCAAAGCACATTGCGTTCGGAACGCCGATGGATTTCACTAAGACTGATATGCACTACTTTCGTGCGAAGATCGTATATGACATTTACATTGACCAATTTGTGCGTTGGAATCAGAAAGTTCAAGATGCTAGGCTCCGCAATCAGTCTGCGGTGTGACAATTGCTTCGAAATCGGGCAATGGTTATTTCGCTCTCTCTTTTGATGCTTATCTGAATCAGTCGATTGACACTTGTATGGGAAAGGGGTATCGAGATTGGTTATAATTTGATTACAGAGGTCGGGCTTTTGGAAGGTCAGGTTTGGAAAAATTTTGGGGATATGGGATAGATGGGATTGAATGACTGGTGAGGCTGTAAGGTTCAGATATGAGGTGGGTTATTACTTTTAGGTTCTCTCCTTTCAATGCTTTGTGTTATGGCGGTATAGCCGGTTTTGAACAAGTAACCTGTTAACTCTCTCACTCCATACTGTTCTGGGCAGGTCTTCATGTACGAGGTTGAGCTAGATTCACATAAATGTGAGGATGCATTGCTTTTGGGTTCCTCATCTTGTTTGGGTGGACCACCTGGCTGTGCTATTGCCAATGCATAATGACAGCACTGTGGAATTCAAAAGCGTATCAGAGGAAACAATGATATCTTAACTGTGCTATTGGCAATGTGAGGATGCTTGTGGAGCTGATGTCATTGCCTTTTAATTTGTAACGGTTTGGTTTATAAGTTAGGTGGCAGGTGTTTAGAAAACTGAAACAGCTCCTTTTCGGAACCATCACTTTGTTTACTATGTTGTGTACATATAAGAGTCCCTTTAGATATCTCTTTGATTGCTAGATGGCCATGAGAAAAAGTCTATTTAAAAAGAAAGCTTGTAAAGGAGATTTTAGATCTATGTTCTTCATATAAATTACTTTAACTTCTCAGGCATATCTCATGTTTAGCCTTTGGGAAAGCCAATGATAAAAATGTCTTCACTATTAGCATCAGGTGTGATATAGTGATTTTGAGATGTTGACATTATGCGCCCTTACTTCTTGTTAACCTATTTAATCTGAGCCCTAATCACAACTGATGTTCTGTTGATTTTCTACAGAAGATTGTTGAAGGATGGCCTCATGTTCCTCTAACCTTGTTGGATTTTTATTGATTTACTTTGATGTATTGGATTCAGCAGTATTGTACCTTTGTGAATAACAGTGGGCCATAAATCAAATGTTACGAATGATCTATTTCTACTACTCCCATTTCATGCATTCTCATTTGTGGCTGAAAAAGTTAGTCGAAGGAAAAGGGTTTTTTTTATCTCTTAATCCCTATCTCACTCGTTTAACTCTAGGACAAATGATACGCATAGATTTCTAATGTTAGGTGCCTGGCGGTGTATGATTGAAATGAAATGTATTGGTAACGATATCGTTGTTGTACGTTAAAAAATTTTGAGATTTTGTGGCGCCTGAGGTAGCCCTATCCAATGCATTTGGATCTCATTACATAGTTGACATGAGAGCTATAACTGATTGTAACGAAATCGTTATCGAAAACAGATTAGAAATCACAGTCACTTTCAAGCCCCTTAATTTAAATGTTGTAGGTTTAATTGTTGCCCCTCACACACCCAAAAAGGATTGGCTCCTGGTCGATAAACAACTTCACTTAATTCAATCAATATCACCTTAATTCTGAGGCAGTTTTGACAGCTGAAGGATTGAAACCATATTTGCACATGAAAGTAGATAATCTAGCATTAATAGCCGTGGAACTTGGTCATTTTACAAAATGCTCCAATTTTTTGAGTCATTTGTTCGAGATTTTAACATGATTTTAGGAACTAATGCAAGTCCAAGTCCCTGGGCCATTTTCCAGAGCCTTGAATGGATCGAACACTCGGAAATCTGGGTTCGAACCATCGTTTTGTGCAGAGTCCAGGCCTTTTTCCAACAACTTGCAGGGTTCGAACCTAAAGTTTGTTGGTTCAAACCATCGTTTTGTTCACTGTCTGGGTCATTTTCCAGCGAGGTACAGGGTTCGATCCATAAATTTCTGGGTTTGAACCAATGCATTTGGAGGCCCTGGGCCATATTCCAGAGCCTTGAAGGGTTCGAACCCTTCAAATCTGGGTTCGAACCATCTTTTTGTGCAAAGTCCAGGCCTTGAATGCAGCAACTTATTAGGTTCAAACCATGATTTTGTGGGTTCGAACCTTCGTTTTGTGCAAAGTCCAGGGCATTTTCCAGCAAGGTGCAGGGTTCGAACCATCAATTTGTAGGGTTCAAACCATCGTTTTGTGCGAAGTCCAGGCCATTTTCTAGCAAGGTGAAGGGTTCGAACCATCGTTTTGTTGGTTCGAACCAATGAAAATTCAAGCCCTTGAGCCATTTTCCAGAGCCTTGAAGGGTTCGAACCCTCTGTTACTTGGTTCGAACTATCATTCTGTGCACTGTCCATGCCATTTTCTAGAGCACTGAAGGGTTCGAACCATCATTTTGTTAGTTCGAACCCTTGAAATCAGGCATGTCCGGGCCATTTTCCAGAGATCATGAAGGTTCGAACCCTTCCTTTCTGGGTTCGAACCTTGACATGTTGCCCTCTATGGTCCATTTTCCAGAGATGATGAAGGTTCGAACCCTGATGTCAAGGGTTCGATCCTACATATTTTGCCTCTCTGTGGGCCATTTTCCAGATAGAACACAGGTTCGAACCAAAAAAATAGATGGTTCGGTCCTTCATACTCTGCCTATGGCCAAGGTTTATATGGGCCACTGTTTATATACCAGTACATGAATGAATGCTCACGATCCAACTATATATAATACGTCGCCCCATCCCATGAAATACGAATGAAAGAAAGCCCTACTTCTGTGAAACCCCTTTCGACCTCAGCCAGTCCCTCGCCCTTTTTTGCGTTGTTCCACTCACTCGAGTGATCGAATAGCTCCTTGTCGGATTCAATTGGTCGTCTGACATTCGTTCTTCTGCTCCAGGTAACTCTTTCACGTCTCCCTCCCTATCGCCTCAATCTCCCTCCCCCCCTGCGTTTCTACGACGGAATATATGATTGAACCTCATGGCATTGTCACCCCTCTCTCTCCCATCGCGCGCCCCACCCTCTCCTACCTCATAAAGAAGTTAGGGTTCTATCTTTTTCAATTTTTTGTTTTTTTTATAATTGTTTTTTACTTTTTAGGCCTATGATTATGATGCTATATGCCTTTTTTATCCTGGTTCTCTACTGTCGTGTACCAATTTTTCGAGGTTTTTTTCTCCTTCTGTTCACCCCTGTTTTGTCTTCTGTTCCTGTTTAATATATATATGAATGAGGGTGATGATTTTGTGACACACTAAAGTATTAACTAGTTCCTAATTCACCACTCCTAATACCTTATTGATCATGGCCTACTAACTTTTTTCTCAAATAGAGTTAAAAAAAAGGAATGGCCTAATCTCCTTAGTGTTTTAAATACAGAGGAAAAAAATAAAATATAAAAATTAGACTCATAGACCATTCTCTTGATTACCTAACTTGATTCTGGGTTTGTTTTTAATTAATAAATCTTGCGTACTTGTTTATTAAACTCGAAAGCCTATGGACTGGAGTTGCAACCTGAGTGGTCAAGAAGCCCTGTTTTCATTGTTTGCACTTTATCCGTAATCTTGGAGATCCAATGCAAGTTGCAAGCCTGCCAACTGACCTGCTGGATACATGCATCTTTGCCCCGTAGAAAATAGATGTACTTGATAGTAAAACCTTCCAATTAAGTTGGCTCCATAATTTGTTAGATCAATAATTTGAGGCTTTTCAGGTATTGTAACGACTAGTATCATTTGTGTGTTTGGATTAGTAATCTGATGCTTTCCTGTTTTTCTACTGTTAAGAGAGATTTTCACCATTTATTTAACTAAAAAGCGACAGGTATTCTTTCAACACATCCAACCCCAATCCCAAAGGATACGACTGGTTAGCTATTGATTAGCACCTCATCATGGGCTTTCTTGCAGGTTTTTAGGAACAGTGATGGCACCTAAGAAGAAGAAAACATGTCACCGCCCTTCCTACGATCGGTCTCGGTTTTTAAGTGAGGATGGCCAAATTTCATACATGAACAAGTTCCAGCATCGTTCAGTTGTGACCGAGAGGATTGTCAAGTTTAATCAACTAGATGGTCTTGCTTTTGCTGTATGGATGCACGAGAGACGATGGCTTACACTATATGATATTGGCTACCAGATAGTGGTCAATTGGGTCAGAGAGTTCTACTCTAACATGCATGAAGTATCGAACGCCTCGTTCAAGACATTTGTTCGGGGCCATGAGTTAGAAATAACACCTGATCTACTGTCCCAAGTGCTAGAAATTCATCGTGTCGACGGCGCACAATTCCCAATTGAGGCCAACCATAGGATTAATTACAATCTGGTAGCCAAAGAACTGACCGGCAGGCCTATCGCTTGGACTAGCAGTGACATATCTCACCACATACTTAGTGATTCTTATCGCTTGCTGAATATTTTCATCCGTCAAAATGTCAGCCCCAAAGTCAACAAGAGAGTCACAAAAGAGGATGGGTATCTCCTATACTGCATCGGGACTCAACGGAAGGTCGACGTTCCACTCACGGTGTATCGTGGAATGGCAAAGGTACACACTGCACCTCATAATACTGCTCTTCCTTTCCCTGGAATCATCTCCAAGATACTACAGGACATGGGTCAGTTGGCTGAACCCAACGAAGACATTATAATTCCAAAGCAGAAGATTGATAGATTCACCCTTAAGAGGTCCAAGGCCCACATCCCTTCTGTTGAGCTGGATGATGATCATGAGGGAGATATAGCAGGTCCCTCCGGATCTGCTCCTTCGGGGGTTCGCCAGTCCGTAGCGGTGGATTCGAATGCAGAGGAAGCAGGAGATGAACAATTAGATGAGCGGACGATTCAGGCGTTGAACCAGCGTCTTGGGCATTTGGAAGTGCGAATGGAAGAAGGGTTCGCCGAGATGCGACAGAGTTTTGTGGAGATGCTCAATCGTTTGCACCGCGGCTGATTTCGATTTGCATGATGATACTGTGTTGTCCAAGTGCCACCATAGCACCACAAATGGAGAAGACATTTGTTTCTTAGTGTTTGATTGACTTTGCAGTTGTAAAACTTCAGCTGAGGGTTTGAATTTGTTTTATGTTAAACGTCTTATTCGAATGATCTTGGGACAGTTTTATGCACAGCTTTCGTGATACGCAAGTATATGATCCTTTCTGTACAATGTGTCATTGTCATATCTATATCTTAACTGGGGCATCATAGATTATCGAATGGCGTTGACCAATGTTTTGTGGTATTTCGAACCCAAAAAAAATAGAGTACATGTAAATTAATCATCACATTTCGTTACATTGTTTCCATCGGCAGAATTTGTACAGTGAACATTGTAAAATGACACTTCCCGCAATGCGTTGCTGTTGAATGATGAATTTTTAGTTAAACCTTTCAACTCCACTAACAATAATTTACACTCTTAGGCTACTGTAACTTAAAAGCATCAAGAAAGATGGACAAAGCAGCAAGTTTTTACGCGCATCAAAACACTCAGGAGGAATCATTGGTTCGAACCAGAAATAACGATAAAAACATTAGGCTTGATCCACCAACCCAAAATCTGGTCTTCACAAAACTAGAAAGAAAAGGAAAACTAAATCAAATGATGTAAACATATCACTCCCTCCATTTCATGGTTCGAACCAATGATCTGTTTACAGTCTGGGCCATTTTCCAGTAAGGCACACGGTTCGAACCCTCCATTTCATGGTTCGAACCATCAAAATCCAAGTGTCTGGGCCATTTTCCAGCCAATGATCTGTTTACAGTTGGCCATTTTCCAGTAAGGCACAGGGTTCGAACCCTCCATTTCATGGTTCGAACCATCAAAATCCAAGTGTCTGGGCCATTTTCCAAAGGCATCAAGGGCTCGAACCCTGAGTTTCATGGTTCGAACCATCAAAATCCAACATTCTGGGCCATTTTCCAGAGGCATCAAGGGTTCGAACCCTCCATTTCATGGTTCGAACCATCGAAATCCAACAGTTTGGGCCATTTTCCAAAGGCTTCAAGGGTTTGAACCCTCCATTTCATGGTTCGAACCATTGATTTGTTTACAGACTGGGCCATTTTCTAGCAAGCCTCAGGGTTCGAACCCTCCATTTAATGGTTCGAACCAGTGATATTCCCAGACTCTGGGCCACTTTCCAGGGGCATGATTGGTTGAAACATGGAAGTGGCGGACCCATGATAAAGGTCTTGAAGTCTTAGGATTCATATGTATGATAACTTGAGTTAGATATAAGTGAAAATTTCTTTTCTTTGCCATGTGCCATGACCTTGTTTTGTGGGCACTTCCTGAGCCGAATTCCATTAATCTCAAAGGTTCGAACCCAGCATTATGCACTTCGAGGGCCCTTTTCCAGTGCCATCAAGGGTTCGAACCCATAAATTATTGGGCGCAGTCCATGCCGAAGTGCTCCCATTTTCTATGCTGTATTTGTTTAATGCATCACCCCCATGGAAATTGGTTATGAAATTGTACAGAACTCAACCTTTTATTTGTGATCCTTTTGTCATGTGTCTCGTTGGTCGCATGGATTGCTGTGAAAAGAAAACCTTTTTGCTTCACCTGCCTTAAGCAGTGGTCTTGCCCTGATTGATGAGGTGTACGTGTTTTACGAATAATCGTTAAGAAAAATGAGTCGGTTTTGACTGATTATACCGTCTCAAAACGAATATGCCCTCATATTGAAAGCAATTTTCATATTGATGACCCATACATATTCTATCGCAAACTCACTATATCCGTCATAACAGAAACACACAGGATGACTAGGTACTCGAAAAGGAAACAAGCAAGATCGTAATCTTGGAACTTGGGAGTAAAATGAAAACAGTAAATGAACAAGTTCATCACTACAAAATGGTATTCATTAATTTTGATATATAACAGACGACCCATGTGGATAGGTGCCAGTGTACAAAAAAATTGACAGGTTAACATATGCAAGTTGTGAAATTGGTTTGCGCCTGTACATCAATATAAACACATTATGTTCTCCCACAATTATCGAGAGATACTGCCAAAATTTAGAGAAGAACGTGCTCCCCCACCAAAAAAAAAGTATTTACACCAAGACCGAGATACAAAAAAAGATGTGTACACTTTATAGATATGTCTTATCCAAAAAAATTGAGGGAATTGTGATTCATTCCCTTGGAGGTGGCTCTCTACATGTCTGTCTATTATGACCACACTTCTTGCAATGGGAGCATGTAACCTGTTTCCTCATCCTGTCCTCCGTTCGTATCCGACATTTTTTTGGCCTTCCAGGCTGTCTGCAACCAATCGGGGGTAACACACACTCTTCACTTCTACGTTCCCATTGCTTTCCATCGCGTGTGGCATGAATGACATCATTATAAGTTGCGCGATAGCAGTCACTGGAAAACCATTGTTCACAAAAGTCATACGGATCATATCGCTTGAGTTTGATAGCACAAAGGGCATGTGAACAAGGTATGCCAAGGAGGTCCCACTTGCGGCATGTGCATGAACCTTTATCGAGGTGCACAACATCTGTGTACTCCGGAGACAATACCTGAAACTCATATTCCCCTGCCTGCCAACATTGGAGTCTCCATGAGGCTTCCGCCTCGTGGGTAAGGATCTTGTCTACATATGGGGTGAATCTTGTCTTCATGTTTAGCCCTTTCTCACGCCGGTTCTGGTAAAATTCCATCAGCTTAGCCTGTATCGATTCTATCTGTTGTGTGATGGGCAGCTCCCTAATATCCTTCAACAAGCTATTTGTGCTCTCCGCAATATTCGTGGTTAGCATGTCGTAACGTTGTCCCTCGATGAATGCATTTGCCCAATGCTGGCGACCGATAGCGTTAATGTAATCATGAGCACCCACATCAATTGATCTGATTTCCGCCATGTAGTTATCGTACTCACATACACGAGTTGCACGTGCGGCGCACCAAAATTTCATGACGATTCCGTCGTTTTTGAATCTCGCTTGAATATTTTGTGAAATGTGACGGCAACAGTAACAGTGTTTTGCGGTTGGAAGTACATCCATGACAGCCGAAGTTAGTCCCTTCATTCGATCAGACACTATTGTAAGATTGTGAACATGATCCAAGGATTCATCAAGACATGCTAGAAACCATGACCCAAGTTGCATAGCATTCGGACTCCACGATGGCAAAAGCTACTGGAAAAAGCCCATGGTCACCGTCCTGACATACTGCAATGAGTAACGATCCTGGGTATTTACCCCGGAGGTGTGTCCCGTCAAGGGCGACTAGTGGCCTGATTGAGGATTTGAAGGATCGGGCACAGCCACCAAAACAAACATAATATCTTTGGAAGGAGTGATCATCTTCTGTCCACAAATTGTCAAAGGTGCCGGGGTTTGTGAGTTTAAGCTCCAAGCGGTAATCGAAGAGGATCTTGTATGAATCCTCGAACGAACCGCGAATGTCTTTCATAGCCATTTCCTTTGCAATGTGGGCCTTCCTGTAAGATATTTGGACACCAAATTCTCTCTGAAAGTCCGACATAATCTCCTTTGGCCTGTAGTCTTGATGGACTCTAAGTCTTTCCTTGATAAAATCCGCAATCAAACGTGAAGTTGCCTGAGGAAATTTTGTTCCATTCATTGGTCCTGAACAAGTGTGCTCGGGATTGTAGGTCCTAACTTGAAAATGGGGACCATCTTCCACAATAGACGCATGGATGCGCCATGGACATGTGGGATGGCTACACCTTGCTGTCGCTTCAAATCTATTGGTCCTTAATGGTTTCAGGCAAAAGTTCTTATACATAGCAAACTTGGCTACTGTGCTTTTGAATTCGTTACGGTTATTAAACACCCTGCCCTTCCACATGGAGTGCGGCGATCCCTCCTGGGGTGGCGTGGTCAGCAAATCATCCGCTGCTTGCATGGTGTCGACAGTTTTGGATGCATTGGACATGACTGTTTCTGACTGTCTCTTGTCGCCTGCATTTCGTTCCAACAAAACGATATCAGCCTCTGGGTCATTTGATCGTATGTCCCAGAATGTGGCGGTTGCTCCTCGAGTCTGTATATTTTCCAGTCTCTCTTCACTCTGAATGGAAAATCCTTGGCCAAAGAAAGCCGGACCTTCTCTGCATAATCCGGTGGCCAAATGCAAAAATTCAAGACCGTCACTGCCAGTCCTTAAATCCCCAATATTATCTGCATTGGGGCATTCTTCGACACATACTGCGTGGCTTCCTTCCTCACAACTTTCTGTATCCAATTGCATAGCTACAAGATTGTCACTGTCAAGCCCCAACCCAAGCTGAGTATCTGCAACTGCATTTCCCTCTCCTTCACAGGTGTAACCTCCTATACGATTTTCTAAGTACACATGTAGAGAATCCTGATTGTCATTGTCGATATCCAGTCCAGCATCAATATCTCCATGTGAGTTTTCTACTCCTCCACAGCTGTAGCATCCTTGTGAAAAGGGCACATCAAAATCTGCTCCGAGGTCCACAGACGGATATGGATGCTTTATATTCGATTCCTTTACCACCACGGGGGTTTTTGACGCCAAGTCAGACGATTTCTTCGTTGGGTTAACCCTGCATGACAAATGAGCATCATTATTACAAAATACAGCAGTTGGAAGAAATGTTGACGGAGTAAATTGTCTATATCAATGAAGGAGAAAATTAATTACAGCGAGGACATGCGTTGCTGGATTGAAATAATCGCAGGATGCTTTAAAGGGATTACAATTCCACACGCTTCAAGAAGTCATATTGATAGAATTGAAACAAGCAGCTGATGGGAAAAAAAATATGGAAACGAAACGATATAGGATCAATGAGCGATATAAGATATGAAATGACATACCTAGGAGACGGTAGTGTGTTACTCAAATTCATCACGTCGTTTATACGGATGCTGGTGTTACCATCTTGATGGTAAAGATCCGGTCTGGCTGCATCCCTGCGAAACAAAAGAAAGAATGATACAGGTTAAGCATATAAATAGTGAGCATTTGGGCTGGTATCGCTATATCCATCCATAGTGATGACCTTTTTCCAAAGATTAGAAGGCGGACTACTATGCTGAACAGCTTTGTTGTATCCCAATTGTCACGTGGTTATAATTCGAGCTGCTCAGTATCATAGGTTATTATTGAAAATAACAAGTCGGATCATAGTATACCTTTGTTCATTCCATTGATGATCTTTAGTATGAACTGCGAACGGCTGGATGTACAGGTACGCTGCACTGGCATCCCCCATAGATGCTCTGGACATAATCTTTACATCGTCATCGTTTGTTATGGCAACTAAAGTGCATACTTTCCCATTCTGATGAAGGTATTGAAAATTTGGGATATGTCCAGGTATGTTCCCATCTGAGAGGCCACATATTTTTTCGACCAATTGTGAATACGTTATGGACCTTTCAAGGAACGCCATCTTTGAGCAACCTCCATTATAAATTGGACTTCCATTATCCCACACTAATTGTCCTCCGGAATGGAATATGACTAGTAAGTCACGATCGGACATCCTGCCAAAGGCATATAGTCTTGAGAGTAAGACTAGTAGCTATGTATCATATCTTGGCAGACGCATGTAATTTGTGTTTCAAGGATGATAACCCGACTGAATTTGTCAAATTACTTTGCGCATCAATATGATTCAATCTAGTATCCACCGCATAGCGGCTATATTAATAGGTGAATAGATGATGAAACATACAAGTACTAGTCCGTTCATATAAGTTTAAAGAAAAAAAAAAAAAAAAGGCAACCAAACCATTACCGAAGCTACTGACTCAAACAAAATTGTTAAAATGTTCTAATTGATTAATGAAACAATCTTTATTAAAGCCATTACCCGATTCAGTTATCAAAATACAACGAACAAATCATTTGAACAGTTGGTCATGTTCACTTGAACATGTTCATGAGACGGACTTTTAAAAGACTGGATTTGGGAAAAAGGGAAGCCGACTTTCATAACGATATCGTTACTGCCATGTGTATATGCATCCTCCAATTGTGATTTCCATATTCACAATGATGGTGAATTTATTTTGAGATGCAAGAATTTAAACAAAAAAATGGAATTTCTAATATGGTAATGATATCGCAAGTGATTATCCTATTCTTCATCTAATATAGGTTTCGAACAACAGAGAAGTGGGTGCGTCATACTGGGATGCATAAGCAAGGTGAAGTAATCACGGTTTCATTCATTTTCAATATTATGCAAAAATATAAGTTTTTTTTATAACGAAATCACTACCATAATTTTCAGTTTCCATATCCAAGTTTGTTATCCACCTATGTTATAGTGCTGACTATTATATTGAGGTGCTTAAATAATGGAAGGACTCACGAATTCACGTAATTTGGATGATTTCAAAATTTTTGATAATGATATCGTTTCATTTATTCATAGACTATGGCCTCTGTTTTTGCATCATGCATCGGGACAATAATGACTGTATTTTGACATTATAAACAATGGGAAATACTTACGGGCGTCACCCTGCTGTTGATTTCAACATCATATGTATGACAACAGGATCAATACCATTACCCATAAGTGTGTTGATGGTTACATTTTGTATGAAGCAAGAGTAGTTAACTTTCTTTTTTTTGTTCTACACACGATAATATAGTAAGACACGAACATTTACATTCTGTGTAAATGACGATCGGCGTTACTTGTACAATCCCAAAGGCATTACTTTCTTTGTTGGAGAAGAACATGGGAATGATGACGATGGGAAATCAGGTGGACAAAGGCCAAAAAGCTGGATAAGCAATGAGGGAAACGAAATGTTTGGGAGGGGTGGTGGGGGGACTAAAAACCATTGGTTCGGCAACCAAATCTATAAAGATAGATTACTGGTAGGGTCGGTCCAAAATATTATCACAGTTTTGTTATAGCCTGTCATTCATTGGATGAGTAAATATGCATATATAAAGTATTCCTATACAAAGGTAAAGGATATACAAATCTACAACAATTTGATTTTGATCGAGGATCCAATTCTGTATCAACCTTATGGACGAGAGCTTATATATTAGAACACAAGGACGAAATCCATAAACATAACGAGTGCAATATCTAATTGTTCGTTGCTTCTATCTTTCATATCATATTATGAGATGTCATTCTCAAATATTAATAACCAGAAGAGTGCAATAGGTTTCTTAACCTTACCGCTAAACCATCCTGATATCTCTAATAATATAGTATTCTGAACTGCTGTCTTTCTTATCCTTATCACTAAATGTACTACAAATGTTGTTACATGCATATATCATCGTTCAATAAGCATCTAACAAAATACTAAATGATCAGATATCATTTTTACTGACTCTACTCATCAGTTCATTAAAGAAAAAATAATCAGTGTCTAATCCACAAAAAGACCCCCCAACAGCCAAAACTCACCTTCAACATATTATCTGCCTCCATAGAAGTGTGAAGGAAATAATTCTTTGATAATGATATCGTAACCATAATTTTTCACTTCTTCAATTGATTTCTGTGTCCATAAGATAAATGATTGTTACTTCATATTGAGATCATAAAAGTCAAGGAGAAAGTACTTTTTGATAACGACATCGTTTCAGTTATTTATAGTTTCTTCACCAATTTTTTCACATTGCAACAAAATGATAATGAATGTGTAATGAGCTCATACACATTGGAAAAGACTTAAGAACTATCACCTGAATGTTTATTCCAACTTCATTTGTAGGGAAATAGGATCGTCAGTCATTATTTATTGGTATGTTCCAAATACCGTTTGATGACTTGCTATATAGTAATCGTTCTGTAGCTCAGATGTTACCCCAAAACCTTGGAATCTCATAGTATCAAATAGGAAATAAGTGCCATTGGTAATTCACTGATCAAAACCAAATGTGGGTGGAACGTAAGTTGTTCATTTTATCTGTTCATCTACAAGTGATAATGTACCAAAAAAGAAGTTGCTGGATTATGTGTAACAAAAGATCGAGATTACTTGTAGATGACCAAAGTTATTACTTTGTGATTGAAAAGGCATTGATGGCGATGGGAAAGAAGGTGGGCAAGTCGAAATAGTTGGATTAGGGAAGGAGCCAATAAGGGATAGTAAATGATCCCATAGGGGGAACTTAAAACAGTATTCATTCTGCAGTCAAATATCTAAAGCTCGATGGATAAATAAAATTGTTGGCTTTTTACCACTTCCAAGTCATTGAAGATAGCAATCTACGTCCCTCAAAGTCTTCTTGTCCAAACTAAATATACAAAGCTCTGAGTACTGGTGTTAGTTCGAGTATATATATCATAGTTAAGATGAGAGCTTATAGGGTAGACCACAAGGCCAAATCCAATAACCCGTCTCAATGCTGTTACTTATGGTTGTTGATGCATATCTCAAGCAACGAAGAGAAAACATAGGAATTCACTTTCATTAAACACCTTAAAAATGTATTTTAAGGGCTACTCATCTATCTTAAAAGAATTGCCATCGGACGAATTGAATGCGGCTTGACTACTTAACTGGGACTTAGGCTAAAATAGGTACCGTGTATATAAGTTGCATCTACATTGGGCAGAATATGTTTGATGTTTGAGGCATAAAGATTGCAACATTAACTATATGATTTGTTTCCCCTGCAAGGTGCAAGGTGCGGCAACATTACTGAAACATCCTAAAAAGGCTATAGGGGCTTGCTCAATATAGTTTTGTAAACTATAGTTATCAAGCTTTTTATTTAATTTCAACAAATGAAACCAGTAAGAATGGCCATAATACAAGATAAGTCTCAACCACAGAGATCGACTGAGAGCCAAACATGCAATGAGCAAGAAAATGAGACTGACAGAACTCAACAGCCTAAATTTCTTGAAAAACCTAAAATGGTTATGTTATGCAGGTTCTCACCTTTATTGGCTAGAAAAAACCTCTTTCATATACAAGATTTTCTCCATCAACTCCGCCAACGAGAGGGCAACACGGGCTGCCAAACACTAGAGAGAAAAACAGAAAAGAAACCCACTTAGCTCCCACAAGATTAGCTAAATGTGCATGCATGTACTTGACTTTCAGTGTCTGTGCAGCAACTTCTATTTTTCTCCACTAGCAAACAACATAGTGGGAAGAGGTAGAGATGGGGTGCTGGATAAAATAACAGGAGATGACATAAAAAAGGTTAGATTAAAAAACCTGAACGTACAATTTCGAACTATTGAAGGATCATCAGCAATGCATCAGCTTTCCCCTCCATTTATTCATATCATGGTGCTGTCCTTTGATTCCTGACCCTTCGTTGCAGATTTCTGACGGTGAAGGGCGAGGGTAGAGAAGAAGGGAGAAAGAGAGAGCAGGGAGCCGATGGGAGGAGTGAGGATGCGACAGGGAATGAAAGAGGAGGAGCGAAGAAGGCATGCAAAGGGGGAGAGGGAGAAAGAGAGTAATAGGGAGAAGAAGAAAGAGAGAAATAGGCGCCAGAAGTGATGGAGGAGCTCTGGCGGGAGAAGCTTTTTGGGAGTGGAAATGAAGGTTGCTGGATGACGTCGTTCGATCTATGTAAGGGCAAACTCGTCCATATAACATGTACGAACACCCATTTGGGCATTTATATGTATTTCTGATTATATCAGCTGTATAACAGTTTATGGACACTTTTTTAGTAAAAATCCTTTGATATATATTATTGGGAAAAAAATAAGTTCTAAATACGAAAATAAAATTAAAAAAGGCAAATAAATTTGAAAAATACAAATAAATTCGAAAGAACGCAAATAAATTTAAAAATACAATAATTTTAAAAAACATAATCAATTTCAAAAGAACGCAGTGAAATTTAAAAAGACGCAAATAAATTTCAAAAGATCCAAATAAATTTCAAACAATATAAATAAATTTCAAAAGATGAAAATCAATTTAAAAATACGCAAAAAAATTTCAAAAGATCCAAATAAATTTCAAAAAATATAAATAAATTTCAGAAGATGAAAATAAATTTCAAAAGATCCAAAAATTTTTTCAAAAAATGTAAATAAATTTTAAAAGACACAAATAAATTTCAAAAGACGTATATAAAATTAAAAAACACAAATAAATTAAAAGAAAACACAAATACATTTGCCAAAACTAGGATAAACCAAATTTCCAAATTTCAAAAAAATTTGCCAAAAACTCTAGTATTTTTGCCAAATCTTAGTTAAATTTATTTCAAAAAATGCAAATAAATATCGAAAGAACAGCCTGAGTTTAGTTCAAAAACTCAATTAAAATTTGCCAAATGGAGATTAATCTATTAGAAACTCGGCTATATTTTTCAAAAAATCAAATAAACTTGCAAAAAACTTAGATAGATTTGTTCCAGAACTTAGATAAATTAGCCAAAAATTCAGATAGATTTGTCCAGAATGCAAAGAAATTTGTTTCAGAACTCAGATAAATTTGCTCAAAACTCAAATAAATTTGACAGAAACTCATATAAATTTATTAAAACTCAAATAATCTTGACAAAAACTTAAAAAAATTTCACAAAAACTCAAATAAAGTTCATAAAAACTCATATAGATTTATCAAAAACGATATAACAGCCCTGCTGCCTTCCTTCTCTGGTGATAGGCAACACCGCCGACTATGTTCGGATCTTAGATCGGACTTCGGATCGTCAAGAAATTGCGAAAACAAACTTCAGTCGTTGATCCGGTCAAACTACCTTTGATTGTATTCTCCACTGATGTCACCTATTTGCTTTCTACCGACGTTAGTAGCTGAACCGGCGCCTTTCCTTGATTTTCTTCTGGGCTTTTGCACAACGGGTCAAGTCTGACCTAGACTGGACCCAACCCGATACTCAACCCAAAACAAAAAAAGAAGATGGGTTATATTTCTTCGTTCTGTTTCTGCAACCGGACACAAAGACCAGGGGCGTTTTTCTTCTTCCTCGGCTACGAGATTGCAGCGGCGGCAGTTAGTTCCTTCTCCAGTGAACGCCCTCTTCTCCGGCAGTGGTGGGCGAACCAGAAAATCAGAGAAAGCTCTCTCCGGAACCAAACGGTCCACGTCAGACTTGCAAGGATGGGGTGGTCTTCTGATGAATGGCGGATGGAGAAGGAGAATGGGTTGTAGGGATCGGCCTCGGGGGATAGAGGAGCGACCGAGATGGGCGATGGAGATGTTTGATGCGCAGGGGAGGCTGTGAGATGGATTGGTAATGGAGAGACAGGCATGGAGAGGGTGAGGCATGAAAGAGGAATGGTGATGGAGAGGTCTGTGCAGGGAGGACGAAGATGGAGTTGGAGATAGGGGGCTGCTGGGCGTGGTTTTTGAGATGGGATCAGGGTGATGAGACTGTGGGAAAGGGAGCGATACAGGGTTATCAAGAGAGGGAGTGGTGAGAGGTTCTGCGCAAGATGGAGAGGGATCGTGAGATGGAGATGATGAGAGGGAAAGTGATGCAGTGCAGAAAGGTTTTGATTTCATGGAAAGGTGGGACCGACGTAGGGCCAAATAAGGCGAATTTTTGGTTTTGGGGAAACTTTTCAAAGTGTTCGTTTTTTGTGAAATTACATGGTTTTTTGAGTGGAAACGGGCCAATGAACACAACTCAGGGGCTTTGCCACTGACTTATGGCCTTTTTCGGGTAAATTCCAATGTTTAGGCCCAAAAAAATGGTTTTTTTCTATTTTTTGTAATATTTATTTTGGTAATAACTTTTAGTTGGAAGGTCAGAATAAGTTTCTGTTTTTTGCGTTGAATTAGTTGCGATTAATAGTTTCTAGTTGTGTCTTTGTCTAGAATTTTTCCTTTTTTGGAAAAAATTGAATATTTTAATTATTTTCGTGATATTTTGTTACTTAGGGTTACTTTTTCGTTTTAGGGCTCTATTTATGCCCTTGTAAGCCTGATGGCCATCATAATAGATCTGGAATGAAAATTGCAGAGAAGTTTTCCCCTTTGTTTCTTCCAATTTTCGGTATTCTATTGAATCAACGGACTTTGATGCCTATTACCTGGTATTCATAATCGAATCAACAGGTTAATAGAATGTTGTTTTCCAATCTTCCATGTGAATCTTCCTCGTAGACGCTTCCGCTACATCAGTTGGTATCGGAGCCGCGTTCGTTCTTGAGGAGATGCCTCCAAGGAGACGCTAAGCCAACGAGATTCCATTAGAAGAGGTTTATGAACATGATCGCGTAGCGCAGTTGGAGTAGCAGATGGAAATGTTAGCACAGCAGTTTCAGGCGTTTATGGCCAATCAGAATCATCCAAATCATATTCCCCATGATGCGGGTGATGATTTTGAGGAGAACGATGATTCACAGGAGGCGCCTAGGTGGCAACGCAGAGATCCTGCTCCTCCTATTGAAGATAGGAGGCGGTGGGAGGCAGGGATGCGTACAGAAGTTCCTGAGTTTCATGGTAGCCTTCAACCAGTGGAATTTCTTAATTGGATCTGTACCACTGAGGAGGTCCTGGATTTTAAAGGAGTTCCTGTCAATATCAAGGTTCCATTGGTGGCAACAAGGCTTCGAGGAAGGGCAGCGGCATGGTGGCAGCAATTTAAGCTTTCTAGGACCAGATTAGGGAAGTAAAAAATTGTTACTTGGGAGAAGATGAAGGAACATCTGCGGTCAACATTTTTGCCTTATAATTATCAACGTACTCTGTATCAATGTTTGCAGAATTTGAGGCAAGGAACAAGAACTGTGGAGGATTGTGACAGAATTCTATCAACTCCTTGCGCGAAATGAGATTCAAGAGTTGGAGGATCAGTTGGTGGCGCGATATATTGGTGGGTTACGAGTGCAAATTTAGGATATTGTGAATCTGCTTGATCCAGTATCAATTTCACCAGCTCACTAGAGAGCACTATAGGTGGAGAAGCAGTTGATGCGAAGATCTAATAGTGGTGTAGGAAGCAATCCCGGTGGCAGCAGTTCAGGGGGAGTCAATCATTCTTCTAGCAGCAGTAATCCTAGACAGCGGGCTCCCTCCAACCCAACACAGACGAACATAACCGTTAATGATGGACCCGAAAGAAATCTTCCGTCCTCTCCTTCCGCACCCCGGGGGCTGACCTGGGTCTCAGCGGAGGAGGGAAAATTTTGGGCATCAACATTTTTGTACGGGTATGCCAGATTTACTTTCTACTTGGAATTTGGAATAGTGATAATCCGGAGATTCACCTTCACAAGTGGAAAGGAAATCAATCCTTTTTTCTAACTTTTCAAATTGCACAAATATTAAGAAAAGAGACAAGTTTTTAGAATGCCGTAAGAGGCGTTTTTGTTTATTTGCCGTGAAAGGCGATTTTACCGTGAAAGGCGTTTTTACAAAACTCATCAAATATGAAAGACAAGAATTGTGATTTCTTTTTGTCTCTTTAAGAAATACAAACTACAATAGAAAAGGAAGAAAAGGGATCTAACTTCTCAGGAGATTGTAGGGACACGTTGAGATCGACGGTCGCAAGTCATGTATGGGCTTCGCCATCGTCCTTCAAATGAGAACATGTAATGCTTTGATTCTTTGGCTTGGCTCCTAACCTCAGTTTTTTAAAGGACAAGGACCAAGAGAAGGTCTTATATATAATGAAAAACCAAGTAAACGGGCTGAAAAGCCGCGTTTAGGCCATGTTGGAGAAGGAGGTGACCTTGCGGGGGTGGCCCCCCAAGGGACGTTGATCACCTTGTGGTGCTTCCGGGAGCAAAGTAGCAGGACTTCGTCTCTCTCTTGGATTTTCTGGTTTTTCAGAGCTTGCACTTGGGATCTCTTTTCATCATGCTTTCTTCTTGGAATGGACCTCCTTTTATAGGCTTCTGATAGCCATGAGGTGTTTATTGGCATTGATGGCCATGATGAAAGAATTGATGAGGAGTTACAAATCGATTTTGTAACTCCTTTTTCAAGGCATGTGATTGGCCGATGAAGGTAGTGGGCATTTAATCACCTTTATATGATGGGAGTTTCATGGGTTTAATGCCATGATTGCTTGGATTTGTAACTCCCAAATACTTGGTTCTGATTGGGCCGTCCAAAATAATGAGTTAATGACTGCTTTAATGGGTCAATTAACGACATTAAGTGGTTGCCTAGGCATGTGAAGAGTCGCGGGCCGTGCTGCGCCTTTTGAGATTCTTCTTGCGATCATCACGGGTGGATCCACGCATGTTTTGATGTCGGATTGCGATGCAATTTCAGACATTGATTGATGTTGGCGGGCCGGTGACGTCTGTCTTGTCGATTTCACGATCGGTCGGACAGAAAGTGCACTTTCTTGGTCAGCCGGTTGGCGATCTTGAGGCGATCGGTGATGATTTCATGCTTTTGACGGAGGATCCGAGATGTCGATGAAGATCAGTGGTTTTGAAGCACCAAACATTGGATTTTCAGAGAATCACAGAGGCCAGAACACCCGAAACGCGAAAAGAATCGGAAAACGGACGATTTGGCGTAAAATCCGGCGACCCGGATTTCTAGGGTCGCCGGGCGACCATGCACCCAGGGTCGCCGGCGACCATAGGGCTTCGGCCCGTTTGGTCGCCGAGCGTCGTTTTCGGCCGTTTTTTCGTCTTTTTCGTTCCTTTTTTCTTCTGTATTTTTCTTGACATTTTTCCTCAATTATTGACTTGATTTTCTTGGAGAAATCCTGACGAGAACCCTCGCGAAATCGGAGCACAAAGTTTCCTATTTTTCGGGAAAGCCGAAGACTTTGTAGCCGATTTTCCGTCAAGCGTCGAAACTAGGTCAAACGATGTCGGAATGACCTGAAAATTGAGGTGAAGCTTCTTGAGCAGTGGATAGGACCAACCATGTGCTTTTATTTGAGTTTTGAAGCCGTTTGGGGTCCCATCGATGCTTCACTTGATTTTACTGCGGGGAAAATGCCGAGCTTTGATATGTGGTCAAACGATGTCCGATTGACCTGAAATTTGACGAGGAGCCTATTGGAGTTATTTTGAGACGTTCCATGGGCTCCATTTTGGATGTCATGGTCCCGGGTTGCTCCGCCGCCGGTAGGCTTGATTTTCTCTCGGAGCATCGAAACCTGGTCAAACGTTGTCGGAATGACCTGAAATTTGACGTGCAGCCTTTTGGAAGCATGTTGAAGCCACTCATGTATTTTGTTTGATGAGTGATGGGTTTGGTGGTTCCCGCCGCCGGGAGGCTTGATTTTGCTGCTCGAGCATTGATGGGGGGTCAAACGTTGACTTGAAATTTGGCATGGAGCCCTTTGGAGACATTCTGGAGTCATCCGTAGGCTTTGATCAAAGTTTTGGTGTCTTTGATGATGTTGCCGCCGGGAGCGCCTGTTTAGCTGTTGGAACAGTGAAGTTGGGCCAAACGTTGTCGGAATGACCCGAAACCTCAGGTGTACCCCTCTTTTAGCTGTCTTGAAGGATCTCTCAGTTTCTGTCTGATTCTGACAAAATCTGATGCTTGAAGTAGCCTTGTCTATTTTTAGCAGGATGCAGCTTCAGGAGGCTTCTTGATGTTGAGGAGACATATTGACTTTTTTGGTGTCAACAAATGCCCCCTCAAGATACAGCGACGAGTAGCTTTTTGAAGTCGATGTGCCTCGAAGAGAAACTTGGAGGAGAGATTCCAACTTAACCAAAAGTCTTGAGTTTTTTTTTTTTTTTTTTGAATAGCGTTTTGAGTTTCCGGGGGAATTTTATGGTAGTGAGAGGGATCACGTACCATCTCAAGGCAAAGTTTTGAAAATGACATGGGGTATTTGGATTTTGGGTTTTGGATTTTGGTTTTTGACCTTGTGACCTAACAAGCTGTATGTGGCAGGTTAGGGGGTCGGGGTTTGATTTTGGTTTCGACCTTGTGACCCAACAAGCTGTATGTGGCAGGTTGGGGGGTCAGATTTGGTGTGTAGGTTTTGGATTTTGATTTTGGTTTTGGTCTTGTGACCTAACAAGCTGTATGTGGCGAGCTAGGGGACCGGATTTTGGTTTTGTGAAATGTCAATTTCAAGATTTTGGCTCAATTTGGTTCATGAGGTTGAATGGTTTGGTTTTTGGAAACTCATGAGACTTTCCTTTTTTTCTCTTTTTTTTTTCTTTTGAATGGTCACATCAACTCAAAAGAGGCATGGGACTCTCTTTTTTTTTTTTGCTCTTTTCTTTTTTTTTTTTTTTGCTCTTGGTAAGAGGAATATTTTGACTAAAAGCCACTTTTAGTGCCTAGGTGGTCAAACCTGGCTCATATGGGCTAACCCATGGGACCTTAGGCTTTGGAGATGGCCTAGATCTCATATAGTGTCATATTTGTAATGAATATCCAAAAATATCTCTTTTGTGTAGAGAATATCTAAAAATATCTTTACTTGGAGAGAATTTCTCAAGTTTTCTTTTTATGGAAAGATTCTCTCAAAATATCTTTCTCTTTGGGAAAGTAGCTAAATTTTAGTACTTACCTCCTTTCTTTCTCTTTGTTTCCTCTTTTGGCTTGCTCTCTTCTATAAAAGCAAAGAGGGTTGGTGCTTTTGCTCCATTACTTTCTCTTTGCAAGAAATCTTCAAGAGTGCTCCCCAAGGCAAGAAGTGCTTTCTCTTCTTCAAGGATCTCCAAGCTTTTTTCTTCTTCTTCTCCATCAATGGCTTCAAGTAAGTTTTCTTCCTCGTCAAGAATCTCCATTGTAGAAGTAGTTTCTTCATCATTTTTTTCTTCTTTTTATTTTCTTTTCTTTCTTCTTCTCTTTTCTTTTCTTTTTTTTTTTTTTTCATGCACGTTTTTTTTTTTTCGTGCTTCTCTTTTTTTCTTTCTTTCTTTTTTTTTTCTCTTTTTTTCTTTTCACGGTTTTCTCTTCTCTTTTTTTTTTAAAACCGTATACTCTCTCTCTGTTTTTTTTTTGTTTTTTTTTTTTTGCTGAGATTTTTTTTTCTCTATTTCTTTTTCTTTTTCCTTGTTTGCTCACTATGATAATGAGGCTATGCAATTTCAATATGTATGCATTTTTTTTTTGTTTGATGCATCAAGATAGAAGGCTAGAGTCTCTAGGTCAAGCCAACATGATTTTTGACTTGGACAAAGTTTGATTGGTTTTGACCAAATTGGGTTGGAATTGGTCAAACTTTGGTCAAGGTTTTCCTAACATTTAATGCTTGATGATATTATTTGATGCATGATTTTTGTAAATGGATTTGGAAGTATGATGATGCATACCTAAAAATCTTTTGCAAGTGTTGGGATTTTGAGCTCGCAGCGATGTTGAGCTCTTTCTCGGTCTTGCTGGATTTTGAGGAAGTTTTGCAATTTTTGGATTCTGAAGCTCGCAGCAATGTTGAGCTCTTTTCTAGATTTTGCGGAAGTTTGATGAGATTGGCTTGTTCTCGCAGCGATGTTGAGTTCGAGACTTCTTTGAGAATTCTCCACTGACTATGAGCTCGCAGCGATGTTGAGCTCATCTTTAGGCTTCCTGTCTTTTTCGGAGTATTTTCCTTTTTGTTGGAATTGCCCCGGAACCATGTCAAAATTTTGCTAGAATTTTTTGTAGCAGAATTCTGTCATTTTGATGTTAATTGATCTTTTCTCTTCCATCTTTTGCAGGCAGTTCTTCTAGAACAAACAAGGTAAATGTCCTGTTACTGACGCACCTCGTCGGTCTGCTAGATCTTCCAATGCGGCTGTTCAGCAGGCTTGGGAGAAAGATGGGCCTCTTATTCGCCAGGTTGAGGAAGCTGAAGGTAATGTCCGGAGGAAGACTCAGGAGTATGAGCAGTGGCAAGTCCTCTGGGAAGAGCTTCCTCGTGCTGCAGATGGGTCACGGCATTCGGCCGCGTTTTATGGGGACATTTTAAAGGAGCGTGGCCTAAAAACTTTGGAAGTTAAGGCCAAGGGTTTGCTTGAGGAGTTGAACCTTTGGTTGAAGACCATGTAGGATTGAGCTCCTGAGTTGTAACAAACTCTTTTTCCCTTTTTCTTTTTTTTGGTACCTCCATGTATAAACAATTTTGGTACTATATTTTGTATCCCCTTTCTTTCACTTAAATCATTTTTTGATGAAAACAATTTTGAGCAAAAGTTTGATGGGAATGTTTGTTTAAGGATTTGATCAAAAGGTTCTCATTTTGTGAAAATCTTTTGTCAAAGGGTTGTTTTGGGCATGAAAGCCAATTTTTGTGGCGGAAAGCCTTGTTTTTTATGGTTTGAAAACCAAAATTTGGATGGCGAGAAAGCCTAATTTTGTGGCGTAAGAGCCAAAATTTATTTTGCGGCATGGGAGCCAAAATTTTTGGAAGGCGTGAAAGCCGAATTTTAGAATGGCATAGAAGCCGAATTTTGTTTTGTTTGTCTTGGCACTTATAGCCGAATTTTGGCATTTATAGCCAGATTGTGGCGTTTATAGCCGATTTTTTTTTTGTTTTGTTTTGGCATTTATAGCCGAATTTTGAGATGGCATGAGAGCCAAAAATTTTGTTTGTGGCATGAGAGCCGATTTTGAGATGGAATGAAAGCCGATTTTGGCGTTTATAGCCGAAAAATTTTGTTTTTGGCATTTATAACCGAATTTTGGCATTTATAGCCGGATTTGGCGTTTATAGCCGAGTTTTGAGATGGCATGAGAGCCAAAAATTTTGTTTGTGGCATGAGAGCCGATTTTGAGATGGCATGAAAGCCAATTTTGGCGTTTATAGCCGAAAAATTTTGTTTTTGGCATTTATAGCCAAATTTTGGCATTTATAGCCGGATTTGGCGTTTATAGCCGAGTTTTGGCGTTTATAGCCAGATTTTGGCGTTTATAGCCGAGTTTTTTGAAAACCAAGTTTTGTTTTATTGGCATGAAAGCCGATTTTGGCGTTTATAACCGAAAAATTTTTGTTTTTGGCATTTATAGCCGAATTTTTGGCATTTATGGCCGGATTTTGGCGTTTATTGCCAAGTTTTGGTTTTCAAAATGCAGGTATCGACTAAATGTCGCCTCCCCGCTGAATGGTCTTGCAAATATCGATGGAATGTCGCTTCCTTGCTCATTCGGTTTTGCGAGTATTGATGGAATGTCACTTCCTCGTGGGCTGGGTTTTGCGAGTATCGATGGAATGTCGCTTCCTCGCGAATTGGGGTGCAAATATCGACTAAGCGTCGCTTCCGTGCTTTTCCCAAAACTTTTGGTTTTGCGGGTACTGACTTGATGTCGTTTCTCCGCGATTTTTTGAAATTTGAGGTTTTCTCGAACCATTTGAAATTTGGGTTGTGGATAGCAACTGGTATGTTGCATCTCCAAGATTTTTGAAATTTGGGTTGTGGATATCAACTGGTTTGTTGCTTCTCCACGATTTTTGAAATTTGCAAGTATCGAATGGGGTTCGCTTCCTTGCGATTTTTGGGTTTTGGAAGTATCGAATGGGGTTCGCATCCTTCCGGTTTTTTTTGAGTTTTGCGAGTATCGACTGAATGTCGCTTCCCCGTGGTTTCTAAAAAACCATTTTTTGTTTAGAGACCCGAGGGTCATAAATTTTGACTTAAAACCATTTTGGTTGTAAAAGCCAAGGTAGACTAGGGTGAAAATTCCTGAGTCCTGGTTTTTATTTCAAACCATGAATTTTGGGTTCAAGGAACGAAATTTTGGTCAAGTCTGGGAAGAGGCTCCTAAACTTGGATTTTTGGATTTTGATTTTTTTTTTCTTTTTGAACAATGAAACGATGAAAGTAAGCATTGTTTTGAGAGATTGTTTTTTTTTTTTTGGAAATTTCAACATAAAGATGAAAATTTCAAAAGAGGTGGGTTTGATGAGCAAGTACCTTGGAAATAGGCTTTAGCAGTGTAGATATTGCTCTGACCCGTTTGAGGAAGTCTTCAAGGGTAGTACCGCTTCAAGAACTTGCCGTTGATGGGTAGCATACATCTGTCTCCTTCCATGTTTAGAAGAGCGTATGCATCGTTGGAGAAGACTTTGTCGATGACGAAGGGTCCCTCCCATTTTGGTTCGAATTTGCCTTTGGATTTGTGGGCAAAGACTATGGGTCTTTTTACTGCAAGAACCAAGTCACCCTTTTTGTAGGCGTGTTGCCTGACATTTTTGTCGAAAGATCCTGCCATGCGTGCTTGGTACAACTCAATGCTTTGTAGAGCTTCGAGTCGTCTTTCATCGAGATTATCCAGCTCTTGGAGTCTCAATTTGACATTGCTTTCTTGCGTCATGTCATTTTGCAAAGATACCCTTAAGGAAGGAATTTGTACTTCCAAAGGGACAACAGCTTCGCATCCATAGACCAAAGAGAATGGTGTGCTATGGGTTGGTCCTCGAACGGTGGTTCGATAGGCCCACAAAGCTTCTAGTAATTTGTCGCCCCAGTCTTTTTTGCGACTAGAGACCATTTTCTTGAGAATTTTGCAGAGTGTCTTGTTGAAGGCTTCTGCTAGTCCATTCGCTGCTGGATTATATGGAGTCGAAGGACAACTTTGGATTTTGTACTTGTCGCAGAACCTATAGAAAGTGTGATCCCGGAATTGTGGTCCGTTATCATGGACGAATCTTTTAGGTATGCCGAAGCGACAAATAATGTTGGTGCGCAAGAACTGAAGGACTGATGAAGTCTTCATTTCGCTGAGCGCAAATGCTTCTGACCACTTGGAGAAATAATCCGTAGCGGCGAAGATGAAGCGATGACCTTTGCTTGATGGGGGAGAAATAGGACCTATGATGTCCATACCCCAGGCTTCGAAAGGCCATGAGATTGCTGTTGGATGTAGCCATTCTGGAGGTATGTGGACATAATCTCCGTGAATCTGGCATTTTTGGCAGCGCTTGGCAAATTGCATTGTATCAGCTAACATGGTAGGCCAATAGTAACCTAGCCTTTTTATCTGGTTGTAGAGCTTAGGGCCAGCCTGATGGGCTCCACAAAGACCAGCATGTACTTCTTTGAGAGTTTCCTCAGCCTCTTGTTGTGATAAGCAGCGTAGGAGTACTCCCTTGAAGGATTTTCTGTAAAGTGCTTTTGAAGGTATATCCAAATGAAAGTTTGGGGCTCGTCTTTGGATGCTTACCCGCTCTTTTGGATCTTCAGGTAGTATTCCGAACATGATATAATCAATGAACGGATCTCTCCAGTCGCCAATCGGAGGTTTGAGGATGGACATCCGACTTCCAACCACTTGGTGGCATTCAGCAACTGCTTGGTGTGTGTTGAGAGGAGGGAAAATCCTTCTTTGACACACTGTGACTTGCATGTTTTCCCCTTCTTGGATTGCCATGGATGCGGCAAGTCCAGCCAGGGCATCTGCATGGATGTTTTCACCTCTGAGGATATGGGTGATGTGACAGATGTTGAATTTTTGTCGAAGCGACTGCGCCTTATTGTAGTAAGGTAGCAAATCAGGCTTCCTGACTTCATATTTCTGATTCATCTGGTTGACGACCAGTTGAGAGTCTCCAAAAACTTCCAGCATGGTGATGCCGGTTTTGAGGGCGAGTTCCAATCCAAGAATCAGGGCTTGGTACTCAGCTGCATTGTTTGAACATGGTTCCACTAGCGAGAAGGCGTGTGGAATCATGTATTTGTCGGGGCTGACCAAGAGGATGCCGATTCCCGATATTTGCTTTCCTTTTTCATTTGTCCTAGTTGCACCGTCAAAGTACATGTCCTAGGAAGCGTTTGACAAGGAAGTTTCCACGTTGTAGACAAATTCGTCTGGGAGATCATCCCTGAGTGGAGAATCTTTAGGCAATGGATGCTCTGCGAGGAAGTCTGCTAGAGCTTGGCCTTTGATTGCTTTTTGTGGTACATACCTAATATCAAATTGTGATAGAAGAATGGACCATTTTGCCAGTCGGGCATTGAGAGAACCTGCTTTTGTGACAAGGACCTTTAGGAGGTTAATCCTCGAAATCAGGTAGACTGTGTTCGACAGCAGATAGTGACGCAGCTTTTGTACAGCGAACATTACTGCAAGGCATTGTTTTTTGACTGGGGAGTAGCGATGCTCTGTACCTACCATCATGCGGCTAAGGTAATACAGAGCAGCTTCTTTTCCGTCGTCATTTTCTTGTGCGAGCAGAGCACCCAAAGAGTGGTCGAGAGCTCTCGTGTACAAGATAAATGGTTTTCCAGTTGTGGGGGCAGCCAGCACTGGAGGTTTGATGAGGTATGCTTTGATGTCTTGAAATGCACTTTCACATTTAGCATCCCAGACAAAGTCCACGCCTTTCTTCATCAGGCGAGAGAATGGACGGCATTTCCCTGATAGATTGGAGATGAACCGTCGAATGTAGGCCAGCCTTCCTTGAAGCCCTTTTAATTCTCTTAGGGTTCTGGGAGATGGCATTTCCAGGATAGCCTTGACTTTGGTGGGGTCAAGTTCTATTCCAACTTTCCGTACTATGAATCCGAGAAACTTACCCGATGAGACACCGAAGAAGCACTTTAGTGGATTCATCCGCAATTTGTGTTTGCGAAGTCGGAGGAAGACTTCTCGAAGATCATCGAGATGGTCTTCTTTTCTTCTGCTTTTTATGGCGAGGTTGTCAACATAGCATTCGACCGTCTTATGCTGCATATCTTGGAATATTTTCATCATACTCCTCTGATATGTCGCACCTGCATTTTTCAGGCCAAACGGCATAACAGTGTAGCAATATACGCCGAATGGTGTCCGAAATGATGTATGCCTTTCATCTTCAGGATGCATCTTTATCTGGTTGTAGCCAGAGAATCCATCCATGAATGTCATTCGCTCGAACCCATAGGTGTTTTCAATCATCACCTCTGGTATGGGGAGCGGGAATTCATCTTTAGGACATGCATTATTCAGGTCTCTATAGTCGATACAGACCCTTATCTGCCCATTTTTCTTTGTCACGGGGACAATGTTGGCCAACCATTCAGGATGCTGTTCCTCGCGGATGAAGCCAACGTTTTTGAGTTTCTGAACTTTTTGTTCAATTTTGTCCATCACGTCGGGACGGAATCTCCTTTGGCCTTGTTTGATAGGCTTGATTTCTTTTTGCAAGTTGAGCTTGTGGACTGCTACTTTGGGATCCAAGCCAGGCATTTCGGCATAAGACCATGCAAAGCAATCAACGAACTCACGAAGAAAAGAGATATACTTCGGTAACTCATCATCCTTTATATTCTTGCTTATGAATACAGGACGTGGGTTATCAGGTGTTCCCAAGTCTATCTTTTGAACAGGGTCTTCTGTCGGAAGGTTTGAAGGTGGTTCCTCCACAGTATTTTCGGAGGCTTCCAACTCAACAAGACCTTCTGGAGTGCCAGAGAAATTTTCAGACTGAGGCTCTGTTTCTGTCCATGAATCTTCTGGAACAGTATCCTTCTCAAGGCTTGCAATGAGATGGTCCCAATCATTTGCTGGAATTGGGTTGAAGTAAGGTACTTCTTTTGGAGACGATGATTCTTCTGGGACAGAGAACCGCTCGTCTACGTCATCGGGCAATTCCTCTTTATTATCAGAGAAATTATACCAATTGGAGGAGCTTTCAGGATCTTTGACGAGTAACTCCTCAAAGAGATATCCAGGGATATCGATGTTTTCACGAGATGTTGAGGCTTGGTCGGTAAAGCGACTTTGCAGCCATGGTGTCAACGGTCTCATAGGAGCGGTAGGATCATACCCCAACCCATATGAAGACTTGCCTTTTTGAAGGTGATTTTCCAATCTTCTGGTTGACTTTTGATCAGGGTGGGTTCCAATGGTGTAAGAATACCACGGCCACCTCCCAAACCAGTCGGATTTTGAGCATCGTAGCCCATTTTCGTCATGATAGCTTGTGCCATTGGACTATACAGGGATAGCTGAGGCATACCTTCGTTTTGGAAAGGTTCAAGCAGAGAGTTCAGTGGAGATGCTCTCGACCTGTGGAAGAAGATTGTTTTTTCTTTTGGCGAAGTTGCCGGGATAACAAAGGAGGCAGACGTAGGATCTTCTATGTCTGCAAGTGTCTCCAATGGAGTGAGAGTGAGCTGATCTTGCTGAGTATCAGCTTGGCTCGATGCTGTGTCATCTTCTGACTCTGACTCTGAGTCTATGTCATGCATAATAGACACAAAAGAGACAGTGAACTTGCCCCTAGTCTTTTGTTTTGTCTTCTTTGCTTTAGTAGTGATTACCAAAGGCTTTGGAGATTTGAAGGAGACGACGAAGGGAGCTTGGCCGCTTACTTCGAGTTTGGTGGAGGGTTTGTTTTCCTCCGATGATTGCTGATGAGCCTTGCCTTTATCTTTCTGGAGACTGTCGGCAAAGCGAATTATTTTTTCCTCCTGTTCTTCTTTTCCATCTTTATACATTTGAGCATCTGCAAAATGGACATCTCTGCCTTTGAAGGCTTTTTGTCTGCAAATACTCGATGTATCAGGCCATCGTCGCCAACGAACTTGATGCACTGATGTAGAGTTGAAGGGACGATACCATTCTCATGTATCCAGGGGCGTCCAAGGAGTATATTATAGCATGAAGGGGTCCTTATTGCATACACAGTGACTTCAGAAATAAGATCACCGATTTGCAATTTGAACCTGATTTTGCCGATAGGCCTTTGAGCGCTACCGTCATATCCGAAGATGGATACGGACGTGTGACTCAGTTTGCTAGGTGGGATGCCCAGCTCTTCGAGTGCCGAAGTAGAGATGAGGTTGAGTGCAGAACCTGGATCGATCTGAACTCTGTGTACTGGCATTTCTTTGACGTACCCCGTAAAGTACAAGGGACGGTTGTGCTTTGTTTCGCCTAGGAGGAGGTCATCCTTGTCGAAGGCAATTGTTGCACTTGTTGCTTTTTGTACCGAGAGGCATTCATTGCTTGATCCCTCAGTTTTCTTCTTTTCTCCCTTTGAGGGAGTATTTGATTTTTTGACCCTATAGTCCATTTCAATTTGGAGGACTTGTGGGGCATGTTTGTTGACATCTGCATTCAGCCTTTGCAATTCTGAAATGAGACTATCACGAGTTTGTGGAGACATTCGTAATAGATCAAGGATGTGCAGACGTGCAGGTATGTGTTTAAAGTGCTCAATCAAGTCGTACTTGAAAGCCTCCTTCGGGTCTGCATTTTCATTATTGTTGCCGCTTGGGGCGCTTACATCTTGTTTTCCCGAAGGATTTACATAAGAAGAAGAGGGTTGATTGTAATTTTTATGGTAATCCCGGCCAGAACGGGTACCTCTACCAACTTCAGGAGCCTCTAGAGAAGGGTGTTCTTTTGGAAGATCATTCTCAGGATCAAGAGGTTGATCCTTTGCTGAGGACGTCTCTGTAACAGCATTGGCGTCTTCAGTGATTGTGTTGCATGGAGCAATTTCCAGGAACAAGTCCTGAACAGCAGCCAGCAACTTTTCTTTATTAGCCCAGACATTGCCCGTGAGATCGGGTATCTGGGACCAATTGACTGAGTTTTCATTGAAGAAGATTTCATTGGCAAAAGTTTCTTCAAGATGATCAATTGGGAGTGGCTTGAGTTCCGATGTCACAGTTTCAGGAGACGAGGGCTGAGAGGATGTTATCTCAGTGGAAGTCACCTGAGAGGATGTAGCTCCGGAAGATACGCTATCGGTTGGGGAGTACGCGTCTTCGGAAGCTTCAGAGGCACTGTCGTCCTGAGCTATTGCATTGCAGGTTATCCTGACAGGAGATGACCCCAGTGTAGATTCATTGGCAAAAGTTTCTTCAAGATGATCAATTGGGAGTGGCTTGAGTTCCGATGTCACAGTTTCAGGAGACGAGGGCTGAGAGGATGTTATCTCAGTGGAAGTCACCTGAGAGGATGTAGCTCCGGAAGATACGCTATCGGTTGGGGAGTACGTGTCTTCGGAAGCTTCAGAGGCACTGTCGTCCTGAGCTATTGCATTGCAGGTTATCCTGACAGGAGATGACCCCAGTGTAGACAGTTGGGAATCGGACTCATCCTCAGATGTCAGAGGAACATCGATCCAACTGTTTTCTCCATTTTCAGGAGTTGAGGGAGAAAGTTCCCGTTGATTTTCAGGGACTTCCGGCTCTGGATCATGACAAAGATTGATGCGATCCTGCTCCTGCTCTATGGCAAGATGTTACAAGATTCTTGCATATTCTTCAAGATCAGGCATGGGAGCCAAATCTTCTTCGTCATTTGCTCCTTGTGGTTCACCAATGTTGGGTTCCACCGGAGCATTGTTTGGTGCTGGATCGACAGCGTTTTCTTGAACAGGGCCCTGGTCTTCTTCATCATCAGACCAAGATCCTTGTGGCTGTAATGGGTTATACCAGATTACTGGCATAAGATGAGACTCGGGAATCCATTCCTCGTCGGAGAGGTATTCTCCTGTTTCAAAGGATTCTTCCCACTCATCTATATCACTAGCAGTATCACTGGACTCGTATCCATTCATGGAGAATCCAACTTCCGAGTTACAAGAGTATGATGCCCCCTGCACATTTTCATTTTTGTATAGAGGTGGCATGAAATCATCAAGAGTGAATTTTCTTACCGCCTTGGAGGTTTTGGGAAGAGATTCTTCCATCGTCCCTAGTGAAGCAGTGGAAGAAGTTTCTGCTTTTTCAAGGACTCCTTGGTTTGGTTGAGACTTTTGCTGCTGTTTGAGCTTGTGGAGCTGTCTCTTGGCTTGCCTTCGCTGCTGAGCGGTCGGCTTTATTTTGACGATCTCCCAATTTTCATCATCTAGGAGATCGGGATGCACCCATATAGGTTGTCCATCTGGTGTTGGATAGGGAACCAATTCTTGGGACGCTTGAGCCATTTTTATCACCTTGAATGAAGTAGTGATTTTCTCCTTCAGTGACTTTGAAGTTTGCCGACATGACACCATGTTGACAGAGGCGGGGCCATAGTTTTTATCAAAGGTTATGACTCCGTTTTTCCACATCTCATTGATCTTCTCTCTCACAACGAAGCATTGATTGAGAGGATGTGAGATCATCTGATGGTATAGACAGTATCGGGGATCATTGGTTTTGCCAACATCTCCCGGTCTTTTGGGTTCTGGCAAAATAAGTTTGCCATTTGCTAGGAGAGCCTCAAAGATTTCTTCAACGTCTTCATCGAACAGATATTTCTTTTCTACACGTTCTTTGAAGGCATCAGAGAGTTCAGGCCTTTTACCTGCAGTTTTGTTTTCAGGTTTCTTTGGCTGCTGAGGAGCTGACTTAGTCTACACATTGAGAACCTCCTTTTTCTTTGGTTTTGAGGTTGTAACAGCAGTCGGCTCTTTCTTTGATGATTTCTGACTGTTGTGGTCTTTGATCACCATTTCAGCTTCCATGGAAGCTTCAAGGAGTGCCCCCAGGTTCTTTGATTTATTGCCGATAATCATGGAGCGGATTTTTGCTCTCATATTGTTACGGCAGATGTCCACCAGCGACGCTTGTGGCAGTACATCTGAGCATTTGTACACCATTGCCTTCCATTTGTGAATGAAGTCGTATGTTGACTCATTCTCTCCCTGTTTTAGGCTGCAAAGTTGAGCCATAGTAACAGGATGATCCTCACCTTGGAAGTGGGTCAGGAAACGTGTCTCCAGCATAACCCAGTTCTGGATGGAGTTCTCCGGCAGAGTGGAGTACCAATCAAAGGCTGTACCTTTTAGGGTACTTGCGAAGAGGCGAATCTTGAGGGCATCTTGATCCGCAATAGCTCCTGTCAGGATCTTGAAATGGGTGACATGTTGTCTGGCTGAACCTTTCCCAGTATATGTCTGGAGAGTAGGTTGTTTGAATTTTGCAGGGAACGGAACCGAGTCCATCCATAGAGGGTAGGGTGGCTTGATCCTATGTTCCTTCAATGTATCCTCTGCTTTTGCTTTTGCGAGGATATCGTCCACGTCTTTTCTGGTAAGGGCGCGAGACTCATTGTTTTCTGCATTGCCCTCGTCATCTTCATGATTCGGAGGGGTTTCATTGTTAGGTGGTGGACGCTGTAGAGTGAGAATCAAATTTTCCATCAGAGTCTCAATTCTCTGTTGTCCTTGCTCCAACTGCTGGATGCGTGTGGTTACATCGTCATGCTGTGGAGGCGGCTCAAAACTTGTAGCCAAGACGTTCATCCCTCGGGATTCGAACGAAGAAATCGTCCTGGTGACTGAGCTGGGGCTCATTCTTCTAGATGAAGAATCTGAGGAGTGGTTACTCCGGTGTTCTTGGCTTGGAGGAGTGGAAGATTCCTCCAGATGTGTTCGTGTCCGAGAGACGCTGCGAGTCACTGGACATCTAACACTGATTTTGGTTGCTGACTTCCGGTGTTTTCTGGTTTTGCCAACCATATGAACAGCAACGATTTGGTCGGGTCTTTCTTTTTCGACCCATTTGTTTGAGACGTGGAGAGTAGAACGCTGGGTTCTTTGTTTCTCGAGTCTCTTTTGTCGATATGCAGTGCGGCGACTCATACGACGAGCAATTTGAGATTCAGTCAGCTCTGGTTGGGCTCTGGCGATGAAGGATGTAGTCCCTTGTGCGCAGCAGCCGAGTTTGTCTTCTTTGAAGCTTGGCAAGGACAGAATCTGGACGCGGTCCTTTGTCTGTCGCAATGAAGACTTGAATTTTGCGAGCTCGGCCCCTGTTGAGATGAAGGGTCGACTCGCGGAAGTGCAGGCTTCAGCATGTTTTTGCATAGGCCTAACGATGCAGGATTTGATTTTGGGCTTGTAGGAGCAAGCCGGCTGATGATGATTTTGTTTATTTATTGGGTGGAGGGTAGGTTTCTCCTCTTTCATGTAAGAGAGAGGGTAGAACTGATTCTCCTTGAGAGGGGCCAGGTATGCTGGCTTTGCAGATGTTCGGGACCTCCGTTGCTTTGGCGAAGGTCTCGGGGACCAGGTTTTGGTGTAAACCTGGTTTCTTGTGGGCTGAGGCTTCGTGGGAACGCCACGGGCTTCAAGCTTCTTGGTGTTCGCCCTTGGTGCCATTTTTAGTGACACGTTGCGGGGCGGTTTTCTGCTTCTTGGCAGGTACAGTGTCTTCTGCGGGAAGTAGGAATGGTCCCAGCGATCCGAAGACGATGGTTCGGGGAGTTGAAGTTGACCCGGTGTTTGGAGAGTTGTCGAGGGAGATGACGCTTCGGCAACTGGCAGGGCGCTAATGCTTGTTTTGTTTGTCTTGCAGCATAAGCTGGTACTTGTTCTCATCGAAAGTGATGGTCAATGAAGCTGCCATTGTTAGTTTTGGAAAACTTCTGAAACAAGACCAAATCCATTAGTAATCACAAGAATATGGTGATCGTAAATGGAGAACAACTATGGTTTTGTCTTTTCAAATCACTTGAGGGGACATGGCCCAACCCAAGGACGATGAAGAAGGCAAAAAGCCATAGAGGATACAATTGTTCTAAAATACAAGTATGGTAGGCTCAGAGTGAGCGTTCCAGTGACTGCTAGAAGCAATTGTAGACCTTAATTCAAATTACCGAGAAGCAAGGCTTACTCGAGGTAAAATGATATAAGGTTGGAGATACAAATGTGTCGGTCGCGAATACAGTAGACCCGAAAGGGCGTACTAGCACCGCTAGGCACAAATATTGCAAATCGCATCCTTGGGAAGGACACGAGATGGGATTTTTTTTTTGAAAGGTCAAAATTGGGTTCACAAAGGAGAGCAAATGGTGTTCCAATCCGAACAAAGGCTCAACATTTCTGCGAGCGCTAAATTCAGAAGGGAAGGAACCAGAATTTCTCGGATGTGAATCCAATAATGACGGAAGTTTTTTTTTTTAAAGGTCAAGATTGAATTCATCGAAGAGAGCAAATGGTGTTCCATTCCGAACAAGGCTCAACATTTCTGCGAGCGCTAAACCCGAAACGGAGGGAACCAAGATTTCTCAACTCTGAACTGAAAAGTGACGGAAGTTTTTTTGAAAGGTCAAGCTTGAATTCATCAAAGAGAGCAAATGGTGTTCCGTTTCGAACAAAGGCTCAACATTTCTGCGAGTGCTAAACCCGAAAGGGAAAGAACCAAGATTTCTCAACTCTGAATTCAAAGTGACAGAAGTTTTTTTTTTTTAAAGATTTTTTTTTAGAGAATTTTTTTTTGAAAGGTGCACATAGATTTCTAATTCGATCTTATGAAACCTTAGTAGATAGATCAGCCCCCAGGTAAGGGCAGGATTACTTAATGAACCCGTTTGGAGGACCCTTGCCTCGAACAGTCTAGCTGTCTCCACACTCTGGACAAGGCTTTTCTTACATCCACTTTGGTTAAAGAACGCAACTGGTGGAACCTTAGTGTTTTTTTTGAAATCTGATTTTTTTTTTTTTGAAGGTTTTTAATGAACTCGTCAAAGAGAGCGAATGGTGTTCCGATCCGAACAAAGGCTCAACATTTCTGCGAGCGCTAAATCCGAAAGGGAAGGAACCAAGGTTTCTCAAATTTAAATGCAGAAGAGAGAAAGCTAAAAAAAATTTTGAATTTATAATTTTTTTTGAAATCCCAATTGGACTCATCAAAGAGAAAAGATGGCCCAATCCCCGATATGAACGATAGCTGCGAACATTTCTGTGAGCTATCAAGTTCAAAGATGAGAGGATCAAAATTTCTCAAAGTTGAATATTGAGAAAGAGAGATCATTTTTTTTTAAAAGAATTTGAAATGAAGTTTTTTTTTTTTTAAAAAAAAATCCCAATTGGACTCATCAAAGAGAAAAGATGGCCCAATCCCTGATATGAACGATAGCTGCGAACATTTCTGTGAGCTATCAAGTTCGAAGAGGGAAGGATCAAAATTTCTCAAAGTTGAGTTTTTAAGAAAAAGATATCAGATTTGTTTTGTTTTTTTTTTTAGATGCAAAATGCAACATAGGCCACCAACTAGAAAGGAGCCAAGTGATCAAAACATCACGTTCTCAGGTCAACGTGTCCCACCGGGTGTGCCAACTTGATGGACCCAAAAGAAATCTTCCGTCCTCTCCTTCCGCACCCCGGGAGTTGACCTGGGTCTCAGCGGAGGAGGGAAAATCTCGGGCATCAACATTTTTGTACGGGTATGCCAGATTTACTTTCTACTTGGAATTTGGAATAGTGATAATCCGGAGATTCACCTTCACAAGTGGAAAGGAAATCAATCCTTTTTTTCTAACTTTTCAAATTGCACAAATATTAAGAAAAGAGACAAGTTTTTAGAATGCCGTAAGATGCGTTTTTGTTTGTTTGCCGTGAAAGGCGTTTTTACAAAACTCATCAAATATGAAAGACAAGAATTGTGATTTCTTTTTGTCTCTTTAAGAAATACAAACTACAATAGAAAAGGAAGAAAAGGGATCTAACTTCTCAGGAGATTGTGGGGACACGTTGAGATCGACGGTCGCAAGTCATGTATGGGCTTCGCCATCGTCCTTCAAATGAGAACATGTGATGCTTTGATTCTTTGGCTTGGCTCCTAACCTCTGTTTTTTAAAGGACAAGGACCAAGAGAAGGTCCTATATCCAATGAAAAACCAAGTAAAAGGGTTGAAAAGCCGCGTTTAGGCCATGTTGGAAAAGGAGGTGACCTTGGGGGAGTGGCCCCCCAAGGGACGTTGATCACCTTGTGGTGCTTCCGGGAGCAAAGTAGCAGGACTTCGTCTCTCTCTTGGATTTTCTGGTTTTTCAGAGCTTGTGCTTGGGATCTCTTTTCATCATGCTTTCTTCTTGGAATGGACCTCCTTTTATAGGCTTTTGATAGCCATGAGGTGTTTATTGGCATTGATGGCCATGATGAAAGAATTGATGAGGAGTTACAAATCGATTTTGTAACTCCTTTTTCAAGGCTTGTGATTGGCCGATGAAGGTAGTAGGCATTTAATCACCTTTATGCTTCATGATGATGGGAGTTTCATGGGTTTAATGCCATGATTGCTTGGATTTGTAACTCCCAAATGCTTGGTTCTGATTGGGCCGTCCAAAATAATGAGTTAATGACTGCTTTAATGGGTCAATTAACGACATTAAGTGGTTGCCAAGGCATGTGAAGAGTCGCGGGCCGTGCTGCGTCTTTTGAGATTCTTCTTGCGATCATCACGGGTGGATCCACGCATTTTTTTATGTCGGATTGCGATGCAATTTCAGACATTGATTGATGTTGGCGGGCCGGTGACGTCTGTCTTGTCGATTTCACGACCGGTCGGACAGAAAGTGCACTTTCTTGGTTAGCCGGTTGGCGATCTTGAGGCGATCGGTGATGATTTCATGCTTTTGACGGCGGATCCGAGATGTCGACGAAGATCAGTGGTTTTGAAGCACCAAACATTGGATTTTCAGAGAATCACAGAGGCCAGAACACCCGAAACGCGAAAAGAATCGGAAAACAGACGATTTGGCGTAAAATCCGGCAACCCGGATTTCCAGGGTCGCCGGGCGACCATGCACCCAGGGTCGCCGGCGACCTTGGGGCTTCGGCCCGTTTGGTCGCCGAGCGTCGTTTTCGGCCGTTTTTTCGTCTTTTTCGTTCCTTTTTTCTTCTGTATTTTTCTTGACATTTTTCCTCAATTATTGACTTGATTTTCTTGGAGAAATCCTGACGAGAACCCTCGCGAAATCGGAGCACAAAGTTTCCTATTTTTCGGGAAAGCCGAAGACTTTGTAGCCGATTTTCCGTCAAGCGTCGAAACTAGGTCAAACGATGTCGGAATGACCTGAAAATTGAGGTGAAGCTTCTTGAGCAGTGGATAGGACCAACCATGTGCTTTTATTTGAGTTTTGAAGCCGTTTGGGGTCCCATCGATGCTTCACTTGATTTTACTGCGGGGAAAATGCCGAGCTTTGATATGTGGTCAAACGATGTCCGATTGACCTGAAATTTGACGAGGAGCCTATTGGAGTTATTTTGAGATGTTCCATGGGCTCCGTTTTGGATGTCATGGTCCCGGGTTGCTCCGCCGCCGGTAGGCTTGATTTTCTCTCGGAGCATCGAAACCTGGTCAAACGTTGTCGGAATGACCTGAAATTTGACGTGCGGCCTTTTGGAAGCATGTTGAAGCCACTCATGTATTTTGTTTGATGAGTGATGGGTTTGGTGGTTCCCGCCGCCGGGAGGCTTGATTTTGCTGCTCGAGCATTGATGGGGGGTCAAACGTTGACTTGAAATTTGGCATGGAGCCCTTTGGAGACATTCTGGAGTCATCCGTAGGCTTTGATCAAAGTTTTGGTGTCTTTGATGATGTTGCCGCCGGGAGCGCCTGTTTAACTGTTGGAGCGGTGAAGTTGGGCCAAACGTTGTCGGAATGACCCGAAACCTCAGGTGTACCCCTCTTTTAGCTGTCTTGAAGGATCTCTCAGTTTCTGTCTGATTCTGACAAAATCTGATGCTTGAAGTAGCCTTGTCTATTTTTAGCAGGATGCAGCTTCAGGAGGCTTCTTGATGTTGATGAGACATATTGGCTTTTTTGGTGTCAACAGTTAATAGTGGAATTAAGTGCTTTGGGTGCGGTGAGACTGGCCACAGACAGTCTGAATGCAAGAAGGCATTATTCGCAGACACTGATGATTGCAAAGAGGATGAGGCTTACGTGGGTGAAGAGCCAATTTTTTATGACACTTCGGATGAGGAGATTTTAGAGGGTGGCACAGGTCCTCTATTAGTTGTACGACGAATGTGTTTAACGCCCCGAACCAATGGAGATGAATGGCTCCAAAATAATATTTTCCAGTCCACGTGCACTGTCCTGGGAAAAGGTTGTCGCTTCATCATAGATGTTGTAGTTATGAGAATATTGTGTTGGCAGAGGCAGTACAGAAATTGGGGGTCAAGACTGAGGCGCATCCCAAACCATATAAGCTTGCATGGTTGAAAAAAGGTGGAGAGGTAACAATTTCACAGCGAGCTTCGGTTGATTTTCTATTGGTTCTAGATATAAGGATCAAATGTTGTGTAATGTGGTGGCAATGGATGCTTTCCATTTACTTTTGGGAAGACCATGACAGTATGATCGTAGAGTGACTCATGATGGGTTCACCAATAGTTACAGTTTTTCCTTCAACAACACCAAGATTGTCCTACTACCCAGTAAGGATCTGTACACACCCAAACCTACGGGGAACAATCCCAATCTCTTATTGCTAGCGAGATTTGAAGAGGAGATGCGAGATACAGGTACTATATATATACTGATCGGTAAGGACGCTGGAGAGGAGAATGTAGTTCCTGAAGCAGCGGTATCCCTAGTTGAAGAGTTTTGTGATGTGTTCCCAGATGGATTGCCACCTTTACGTGACATCCTGCACCAAATTGATTTGGAACCAGGAGCGGTGCTTCCAAATGGGCCTCACTACAGGATGAGTCCCAGTGAGCATGAAGAGTTACAGCGATAGGTGGAGGAGCTACTTTATAAAGGGCATATACGGGAGAGCCTTAGTCCGTGTGCAGTACCTGCACTATTGATGCCCAAGAAAGATGGGTCTTGACGTATGTGTGTGGATAGTCGAGCAATTAATAAGATCACAGTCCGTTACAGATTTCCTATTCCCTTTTTAGATGACTTGCTATACCAGCTTAGTGGTGCAACGCTTTTCACAAAGTTGGACTTGAAGAGTGGTTACCACCAAATTTGGGTACGACTGGGGGACAAGTGGAAGACAGCATTTAAGACACGAGAAGGCCTTTTATGAGTGGATGGTTATGCCTTTTGGCTTGTCTAATGCACCAAATACATTTATGCGGGTGAAGAATCAAGCTTTACATCCTTCTATTGGTAAGTTTGTAGTAGTATACTTTGATGATATTCTGATCTACAGTGCCAATATTGAGTTGCATATACAACATATTTGCGAGGTGTTAAGTATACTTCGCATGGACAAGTTTTATGCAGCATTGAAGAAGTGTGCTTTCCTAACGTCCAAGGTATTATTTCTTGGTTACGTGATTTTTGGTGATGGGTTGCAAGTGGATGAGTCCAAAATTCAGGCCATAAAACACTGGCCCCGTCCACGCAGCATTACTGAGGTTCGAAGTTTTCATGGGCTCGCAGCCTTTTATCGGCGTTTCATACCACACTTCAATAGTATTATGGCACCTGTAACTGATTGTATGAAGGGGGTAGATTTCACTGGACATAAGAAGCAGAAGAGGCGTTTCAGCTGATCAAAACGCGCATAACTACTGCACCTATTTTGGTGTTACCTGATTTTTCCAACCTTTTGAGTTACACTGTGATGCTTCAAACGTGGCATTGGAGCAGTCTTGAGTCAACATGGTAGACCAATGGCCTATTTTAGCAAGAAGCTTTCGGGTTCTAGAGCACGCTACAGTACCTATGATGTTGAATTTTATGTGGTGGTCCAGGCAGTTCGGCCTTGGTGACACTATCTTTTACATCGGGAGTTCATCCTTTATACTGACCATGATGCTTTAAAGCATCTCCATAGTCAGGAAAAATTTTCAGCCTGACAAGCTTCTTGGTCTGCCTATTTACAGTAGTTTACATTCATTTTAAAGCACAAGGTGGGAATTTCAAATTGAGCTGCGGATGCTCTTAACCGACGAAGCAGTTTTCTGACCACTATGACAGTAGAGGTACCTGGGTTTGATTCTTTTCGTGATTTGTTAGACATAGACCCCTACTTCTTTGTTATTATGGCTGCTGTACGGGTAGGTGAGCGGACAAATTTTCTCTTGCATGATGGATTTCTTTTTAAGGAAAATTAATTATGTTTTCTCGATTGCAGTTTGTGCCTGCAGATTATTAAGGAGCTTCATGGTGAAGGTCATGTGGGTCGGGATCGCACTTTGCAACTAGTACGAGAGTCTTACTTTTGACCTACTGTTCGCAAAGAGGTGGAGCATTTTGTGGAGCGGTGTAGAACTTGTCAAGTGTCCAATGGAAAAGCCACTAATGCAGGTTATATATGCCTTTGCCTATTCCTACCCAACCTTGGACCGATGTGAGTATGGATTTTGTATTGGGTTTGCCAAGAACGTAGCGGGGAAATGATTCTATTTATGTGGTGGTTGATCAATTTTCAAAGATGGTGCACTTTATCCCTTGCAAGAAGACCACTAACGCAGTACACGTTGCTCAGCTATTCTTTTGAGAAATTTATCGTCTCCATGGTTTGCCTTCTTATATTGTTTCTTATAGAGACACACGTTTCCTTAGCCATTTTTTGCGAAGTCTTTGGAAGATGGTTAACACCAAACTCAACTTCAACAGTGCCTATCATCGTCAAACTGACGGGAAAATAGAGGTGGTGAATCGTTCTCTTAGTGATTTGTTGCGGTGCTTGACAGGAGACCATGTTAAATCTTGGGATCAAAAGCTTTGTCAAGTGGAGTTTGCTCATAATCATGCAGTTAACCAGAGTTTCGGATTCAGTCCTTTCCAGGTAGTCTACTTATTATTCCTCGTGGTCCTCTTGATTTGATTCCATTGCCTAGCAAGATTAGAGTTCATGGCAAGGCTGCGGGGTTTGTTGATGGTTTACAGGCAATTCATAAGAAGGTTCATGATAATTTAGTTCAAGCAGCCGCTGCATATAAGATGCTTGCTGATAAGAAACGTCACCTTATTGAGTTTGAGGTGGGTGACTTTGTTTGGGCGGTCCTAACTAAGGATCGATTTTATGTGGGCGACTATAATAAACTTTCTACTAAGAAAATTGGGCCTGTTGAGATCATTGAGAAGATTAATCCTAATGCCTATCGTTTGAAGTTACCTAATCATATTTGGACTGCTGATGTGTTCAACATGAAGCATTTGATTCCTTATTTTGGAGATTCTTCGGAAGATGATGCTATCGGCAATTCGAGGGCGAATTCTCTCCACCTTGGGGAGAATGATGCAGTGCAGAAAGGTTTTGATTTCATGGAAAGGTGGGATCGACGTAGGATCAAATAAGGCAAAATTTCTGTTTTGGGGAAACTTTTCAAAGTATCTGTTTTTTTTTTTTTTGAAATTACATGGTTTTTTTATTGGAAACGCGCCAATGAACACAACTCAGGGGCTTCATTTTTGACGTACGGCCTTTTTCGAGCAAATTCCATTATTTAGGCCCAAAAAATGCGTTTTTTCTATTTTTGGTAATATTTTTTTGGTAATAACTTTTAGTAGGAAGGTCAGAATAAGTTGTCCTTTTTTTGCATTGAATTGGTTGCGATTAATTGTTTCCAGTTGTGTCTTTATCTCAAATTTTTCCTTTTTTGGAAAAAATTGAATATTTTAATTATTTTCGTGATATTTTGTTACTTAGGGTTACTTTTTCGTTTTAGGGCTCTATTTATACCCTTGTAAGCCTGATGGCCGTCAGAATAGATTTGGAATGAAAATTGCGGAGAGGTTTTCCCCTTTGTTTCTTCCAATTTTCAGTATTCTATTGAATCAACGAACTTTGATGCCTATTACTTAGTATTCCTAATCAAATCAACAGGTTAATCAAAGTTTATTTCCAATCTTCCATTTGAATCTTCATCGTAGACGCATCCACTACATCAGAGAGGGGGATGAGGTCGCCTGGGAGATGGAGAAGGGGATTCTGCGCCTCGGAGAAGATGAGACGAAATATGGGTTGAAGAAAAATAGGGATAATACAAGATTTGAAATTTGAAAATTTAAAATTTTATGTATAAAATAGTTGAAAGGGTAAATCAGTCATAAAAATTGTATCTATGGACCTCTCGCCGAAATATGTCCAATGAAAAGCCTTATAGGAAAAATTGATGTACTGGAGTCCTTACTGGACCTTTCACTAATTCACTATTTTTAAGGGCTTTTGCGGTGCTTGAAATCACAAACAGTTTCACATCACATATACATCAGCCATGTGTTCCATTCCCAGATAAATGAGGACGAGGTTGCGATCCTCCTCTTCCTCAAAGTTCCGTCGTTGCATTGCTTGTGAAAATGGCGTCTTCCAGACGAAGCTACGCATCTTCATCCAAAGATCCTTCCTTCCCTTCCTCCTCCACTTCAGGTGAAATTCATACATTCCCTCGCTTGTTTTTTATACTTCTTCACTTGTTTTTCACAAAAAAATCTCTGCTCTAAAAGCTTCAGAACCCTCCGATTTGCACACTCTTCGACTCGAGAGCTTCAATTTGGCAATGACTTGAGATTTTAACCGAATGATTGCTAAGATTTACATACTTCCGAACTATTCCCTCATTTTTGTGCGGTTTTCTTTTGTATGAACTGTTAGATCTATGCGTACTTGTTGTAAATGGATATCGATCGATTTGTCTCAGAATCTAGTTTTTTTTTTTTTTCCTGTTATGTGTTTCGTTTAGAATTTGTGCTGTTTGTCAGCGTTTGATATAGATGAAATGCGGGAAAGTTTGTTTGATTTGTGTTTGATTTGAGTAGGATATGGAAATAGAGAAAAATATTAGATCTTTAAAATGTGGACTGTTTGGATGGATTTAGATACTTTAGTCCTTCATATTCAAGTAAATTCATGGGTTTCTTTGTTTCCACAGCTTGTTTAGGCGAAAGTCTATTATCCTAGATGCAAAAGCTTATTAGAAACTCTCCATTTTCCGTCAATTAACTCCAATGGTTTGATGTGGGTTTTAACAGGAACATTGCTCCAATTTCACGTTTTCGAGTTTTTCTGTAGTTTTTGAGCTGTTTTCTATTGTGTTAATAGTTAGGTTAGATCGATCTGTTGTTGCTGGAATTTGTTAAATGGAGGCGATGAGTTGTAAATGTTTGTGCTTTGATTTACCTTACGATCTACAGCGTTCCTTTTTTTTGTTTTTTTTTTTGCTTTAAAATTTATGCAAATGCTATGTTAGCTGGTGCTAGATACAGATGAAAAGCAGGAAGGTTTTGATCTCAGTTGGCTATTGAAGTAAAGCATAACATCAGATCAATGGGATGTGGAGTGTTTGGATATGTAGAGTCGGAATGGATTGGATCCTTCCACTGAGTCATTTTTCTCTTGAAAAGGATGGATTTCAACATAGGTTGATCGATCACTGTTGATGAAAGTCATTGTGTTTCCTTTTCGAGATCTGAAGATTTTATGTACAATTTATATTCTGTTCATATGTTATCTTTTTCATTTGAATAATATGGGATATTGATGGCCATTTTCAGAGAAATTTTGTGTCTATATCGGTCTTTGGAATGTGAAAGATATAGATATTTACCCCTCTCTACAAAGTATATATTCAGAATCCTCTGATGAACTGTTGTGGTCGACGGGAGCTCATATCACACAAGTAAGGTGCTCATTCACCTAAATTAAGGAATTGTGGGTTGAAGACTTGAAGTTGTGTTGCGATCACACACACACACAATATATATATATATATATATATAGAGAGAGAGAGAGAGAGAGAGAGAGAGAGATTTGCTGCTTTTGCAGTCCATTACTTCAAATTATTTTAGAAATAATAGTGAATAGGATAAGAGTTACATAAGATGGCCGACATGCCTGTTCACCGCAGGTTTAAATAACATTTAGGATATTATTCTATCATTTGCTATTTTCTGTTCGTCACAAATGACTAATCCTGAACAGTTGGGTGAAACACTTAAAACATGACCTTTTTTTTTTTCCTTTTCCAGCATTCAGCCTATCATTTCTAACTCTGTATTTCAAGGTTCTAACTGAATTTGCGAGATTCTGCTAATTCTTATGCAAGGGAAATTGTCCTATCAGAGGCGAAATAACAGATGAATGTAAATTTATTGCAAACAAGCTTATAGTGTTTGGGACTTCCATTTTCATAAATTATTAGTGACCATATTATCTTTGACATGTAACACATGTATGACTCCAAAACATTCGTTCTCTAGGTCCTACAGTGGGTAGACCATAGCTTGAAATTCACAATTATCAGAAATTGCAGCCCAACTTTTTTTTTTTTTAAAGGTTAACAATAAAAGAATGGAAAGGATTGGTCTGTTGAGCTTTTGTTTGACTGTTTTCTAATCTATGCGATTTCTTTCCTAAAAGTTTTTTCTATCCTAAAAGTGTTCTGGTTGAATTGTTAGCTGGGTCCATACTAAGTATTTTTGCATGATGGATTTAGATCTTGTGCACATGCCCCATGTATGTGAATATGAAGTTACTGTTCAGAATATAATTGTTCCAAGACATATTGTTGTCTGTAAATACATGAATTCGTGTTTTTAGTTCAGCATTTTTTTATATTCAAGAAGTTCTTAAGCTCTAGTAATCCCAATGACCCTTTAAGAACCCAATTTAATGTTGTTTGATTTATTTAAGTCCAAGCATTTTGCATGATTAACTGGCTCAATCCATCCAATGTTCTTTGTACTTTAATTTATGTAGGGAGTGGAATCTGCATGATGAGCAGCACATGGAAAGAGGAGCAACACCAATCTTTTATCAATTTCATCTCATCCTTCCTCTATGCAAATTCTTACCGGCTTAACATTCTTCCTATTGCCCCTGTAATTCCTTATTTTACTTCTATTTCCTGCAACTTGTTCATTGCTCAGGTTGTCTAGCTGGAAAATGTAGGATTTCATCTTCAACAATGGAGGACTATCAGTAGCCTTTATCTTCATAACAAATTGGGAATGTGACAAAGTGTCACCAGTCTTTTCCAGGTAGAACCAATAAAAGAAAAAAGTCTTTACCAGGTAGATGGTTGGCTGTGTGATTCAAGTTTCCTGTTATCATCTTTGTTTGATGTCATGTTGTGCAGAATACAAAACTTGAAGAGGCAGTTTAGGCATTTCTATGTTGTTGTGAGCCTGCCAATGCAGGAGCAAAACGATTCTTTTGTTACTTATTACTTCAAGTGAGTTGAGAACTCAAATCTCTTAGAGTCAAAGCTCATTTCTGTGGATTGAGAGTTTTTGAAAATGTCTATTTGTAATGCCAATAAAAGGTGTGGTATGGAGCTTGGAAAGCCAACATTTGTTCCAGTCAAGGATCTGGAGATGGGATTTGAGAAGATTGTTAAAATAGCACATGTTTCTGGGGGTAAATTATTTCTCTGTAACTCAATTGAAGGTCTTAAAGAATAATGCCACTCAAATGTCCTAACTATTCATCTGCAGTATGCAAACAAGAGGATCTCATTTCCAGGTTGAAAAATGAGGTATCTCTCAACTTATCTCCGTCATCTCTGTTCCTAGTTTGATATGTTGCTGAAGGATTTGATGTGTTGTTTTTAAAGCGAAAACAGTTGGTTCTGACCACGGACACCTGCCTTAAAGTGGTTACGTCTATACCAGGGATAGATTATCACGATGCAAATGCGGTAATTCATTTTAACTTTTCAGGAAGCGCCTTGTCTTAATATGTGCAATCTGCATTTTTGTTTTCCATTAAGCAGGAGCATGCCTTCTTTTATCAATTAATGTGGACAATAAATGAGAAATGCATTGGGGTGTTGGGACGGGCTCTGAAAGGAAACAATAAATGCTTAGTGCTTCTGTCCTTTTTTCCGGTAAATATATGCAGATTATATATATTTATTACCAAAATCATAAAATCTGTATCATGATATAATCCCAATCATGTTCTCAAAAATAGTGACTTGATTCAAATTTTCTACAGAACCTGTGATATCCAGTCATGTACGCAAGAATATCCAGTCATGTACTCAGGCTTGAGAATGTCTTGCATTCATTTATTATGCACATTAGCAAACAAGTACTTGCTTTCTGTATGGTTGTCCATGTTCTTTTTTAGAAAAATTATTTGTGGAACTTATTTGTCTGATTTAGTGGTCAATCATAAATTAAGCTGTTGGATTGGGTTGATATTTAGCTGCATATGTTAGAAATTAATGTTCATATGGTAAATTGCTAACAAATTATTTATTTTGATAGGCCAACTTGACATTAACCTGCAACCTGTTCTATAGGCTCTTCAGGAAATTGAACATTACATTTTGTATAATAATAAGAACAAGTTTGCATTTCAGATTATATGAAGTGCATGCTGTTCTCCGTCTTACATAGTTATTCATGGAGGCCGCTTTTGCTATGAATACCATCTCCTTGACTATTAACTTCATTCATCTTCTTTGTTTTCCAGCTTCTGCATGCCATTGGTTCTATTGAAGCAATAGCCAAGGCATCCAAGAAACATATTTTGGAAAATACTGATCTCTCAGCAGAAAAGGCTGAAACCATAGAAAGCTTCTTCAGAGATCCTAAGTACTATCTCTCTGCAAAAATCAGTTGATCTGATAAATGTATGCCCTTGTCACTGATAAGGGAGAGAACACATATTCTTGTAACCAATTACATTAGCTATTTCTTCGCTCTTTAGTTTCTTGATTTGCACTGAACATGCTTTCCAGACTCCAGGGACGACTATTTTGAGAAAAATGATTGCCTCACTTGCAGATGTTTTTGTTTATTGGCTTTCTTTTCCATATTTATTTCAAACAAGTTTGACATTAGATGCAACTTGCTCATGACTAATTATCTCTCATGATGCACCGTTGCTTTTATTGTTTTCTAATGTGCTTCTTCCGGCAGGTGGCCTCGCATTATAGTGATCTAGACTATTGCGCTAATTTGCCAAATTCTATCATCATAATAATCATCGACGGAGCCTTATTAAACATATAATTTACCTAATTATCCCCAACAGTCTTTTAGAGGGGGGAAGATCCTTTTCCTTAAAGTTGTTCTTTAACATATCATTATGGGGAAATACTCCTATGAGAGACACTCTCACCAACTTGGTGAGAGATGGGTGGGGGCCCTCACTTTCATATCCACTCTCACCAACTTAAATGCAAGGACCCCCAACTTAAATGTGAGGGCCCTCACCCATCTCTCATAAAGTTGGTGAGAGTGTCTCTCATAGGAGCACTTCCCATCATTATAAACAAAAATAGAGCAGCAATACACGAGAAGGGCAGTAATTGGATGGTAGATTATGTCTATCTGGAAGGTTGTTACACCTTGGTAAATGAAGGTGGGGGATCCCATCAGATCAACCTTCTCAATCACTGAAGAATGGGCCCCACTTGTATGGAATTGGTGCAATAAGATGAACATCCTTATGCGTCAAATGTTGCTTAAAATGGAACCTTTTCAGTGGCATCTGATAAAAAATTGGGAAATTTTCAAAAAACTGCTTGAGTTTCTTCCTTGTTTCAAAGGATACAAGTTTTAAAATTTTCCAAAGTAATTCCTAAGTTTTGAAAGAAATTTTTAAATAAGGATATCCATCTGTTTAAAGCTGTTTTACGGAAATTTTTTTCCTCATTTTTTTTAAATATTCAAATTACCTTTTATTGAAATAAAACCCTCTTTCACTTTTAAATTCTCCCCATTGCTTTCGTCGGTGTCCTCACTGTGATCAAGGGAAACCAACATCCTCACAGCAATCTGCTACATTTAGTGGTCGCAGGAGCCATATGACGACTTTAAAGGAAGGGGAATTTGGGTATTTAGAAAATTTTGAGGGAAAAAGTCGCCTCAAGATACCTTTAAATGGCCACATGTCTTTAATTGAAAATTTAGTGGAAAACTCAGGGACTAATTTGAAAAGTTTTAAAACTTCTATTATTTTTTTAAATATAGCAAAAATTAAGTCTTTATTTGAAATTCTTCATAAAATATTTTTGAAAAAACAATGAAAAAAGTTATGATAATGAAAGTTCTCATATTAAAATAGTGCAAACTGAAAATGAAAATACTGTTTTCTAATTGGCATCGTAAACACTCATGTTGCACTAAAAATGAAAATAATGTTTTCTAATTGGCATCGTAAATACTCATGTTCAATGGCCATTTCACAAATTACCCCATTAGAAGCAATATAGGGACTGATTATATTAATTATCGGATGAAAATTCAGAAGGTAACGTTAACCTAACCAATTGATTAATCTGAATCCTTTTATAGTGTAAAAGTTGATTGGGCTTTGTATTTACTGATGGTAATAATATTCTCGAAGATTCAAGACCTTGATATCTCTTGAATCTGGTATGTGCACTCTTGGTGACGTGAATTTTTTTATAACGTCGACACATTCCTCTTTGGAAATTGACTCTTATATCAAATTTTCTTAGTTAGCCGTTCCTACGAAAAAATCAAGGCATTAGGAGGGGCACCCTAAATAATTTTCAATACTTTTTCTTGGATAGAGCCCACTTGTCAACAACAACCAGGACCACGACCTCAAGAACTCATACTAGTCCATTTTTCAACTTTTACCTCCTGACGAAATGACATGACAGCTATGAGAAACTTCTGTTTTACACAACAACGAAGTAAAACAACAAACCACTTTTAATAGTAGAATGATGCAGAAGAGTCGACTGGTTTCAGATGCTAACCTATCGAGAGAAATGTTTAGAAGTGCTACTCGATATTCTGTATCTCCATCTCATTCTCAGTCTTAACAATTGTAGATTTTAAAACCTTATCACTTAACAATTGCAATCAAATTGAAAACCGCTTCCTTCGTCTCCCTCTGCTAACAGTTTGGACCAATGGCAATCGAGTGGGCAAGTTGGATACTAGGACAACGGTAGTAAAGCAGGTTCCCACTTCCCATGCCTGGCTGATTGGGCTGCATCCTAACATTCAGGGGCAGAACCAGGATTTCAGAAAAAGAGGCGTTCTAAAGTGTGGATGGGGAGTCTGGAAAGGTTTTCAGAAAAAGAGGCATTCTAAAGTGTGTGGGGGGTGGGTGGGGGGGGTGGGGTTTCCAAAGCCTGGGCCTTACTGTGGTTCCGCCACTGCTGTGAAGTGTGAATTGTAATCAAATATGAGGTGGCCAGGTGGGATTTGGGCACTTGGTTACTGTTGTTCCATGGCGGGCTGTGCATTTGAGTGGCGCCCGCATTCCACTATGCTCTAAAATTCTGATTTTGATCAAAGAATGGTGGGAGTTGCCCTGCCCATTGCAATTTCTATCTATTGGAGTATTTGGATCAGTGATGATTAGTATGTAGGCATCTATGATCTGTGATATTTGGATACTTCATATTAGGCAATTTATCTATCTGATGCAGGCAGGATCAGATATCTAGATTGCTTTTTTCCATGAGATTTGGGTTTTTTTGCTGAGATTTGGGGGTTTTTTTTTATCTATTCCTGAAGATTGTGAATCTTTTTTCGACTCGTACCAGTTAGTACCAACAGGCAACAATGATCATTTTAGTGAAGAAAGTGAATGTCTTCAAGGTGAATTTGGGGTTGGGCTTGTCATATAAATATATATATATTGAGAAATATCAATATAAGATGCAACAAGTATAAATGGTTGGTCTTTCATTCTTTCACCATACCAAATATGATTTTGGACATATAATAAATATGATTTTTAAAAGAAAAAAATCCTCAAAACTTAGAAGCTGATGCGTCATTGCCGACCTCTAATGTTGAGATTCCAATTTCTGAAGATCGTCCTACAAAATCACAAAGAACTGAAATTAATGAAGTTGATATTAGTTCATTAGAGTGTGATCCAGGATTGCGTCCACAGATATAGGATTATGATATTAATTGGCGTGATGAAATTCGACGGAAGTACATTAAGGTTGGTCCATACCACCCTATGCTTTCAAAGTATCCGAAATCTGGATCAACAACTAATCTTTGTTGCTTTCAACATTCGTGGTTAAGCTATTTCCTTTATGGTTGGAATATTCCCCAGAGAAAAATGCTATTTTTTGTCTACATGCTATCTTTTTAATAGGCAAACTGGACTTGCTTCGCAAAATGCATTCACTCTTACTGGATTTAAGAATTGAAAGAAAGTTAAAGACGGAAAAAATTGTGCTTTATTGAGTCATGTGGGGAAGGATCCTAACTCTCCTCATATAGTTGCCGAGAGATCATATAAAGACTTGATGAATCAATCTCAACACTTACAAAAGGTGCTTGACAAATTCACTTCGGAAGAAATTGCAAACAATCGACTATGGCTTACGGCTTCAATTGATACAGTCTGTAAGACCCCGACTTGAGTGACCTCGATTAGTGCTAATTACGTTGCGTGTTAGTGCTAAGCTCGATTAGTGATTTTGACTAGGCTTGGACTAAAATAGCTCTTTTATTGTTTTGGGAGAGTTTTAGTACTTGGTGTTAGTGGGACCCGTTGGGGGTTCCCTTTTTGGATGGTTTTACTAATGTTTGGAGGATTGTTTGTATTCCGGTGATTTGCATTCCTATTTCGTTTCACTCGTTCCGATAATCCCTACAACTCTCATGTTGATTCCATACCCGTCCGGAAACCCGAAACCCGATTTTCTTGCATTAAGGGCAAAACAGTCTTTTTACATGAAATCTGTACCCAAAACTCGATATCCCCAAAACCCGCGAAACATATCATTTTTAGAAACTAGATATTTCGACGATCACTTTTCCCTTCTTCGTCGATTTCGTCCGAGGTCTCGAGATTAGTGATTTCAGCCCAAAGGGTTTCTTTAGTGGTGGAGCCCACTCCAAAATGCTTTATATAGAGACCCATCTTCTTCTTTCACTCTTTTTCCAGCACAAGAGTCTCAACCTAGGGTTCTTTGTTTCCTTCTATTCTTCTTCTTGCTTCTCCATCCTCAAGCTCTACCAAACCTTGCTCCAATCAAGAAATGGAAGTCATCATCTTCTTCCTCTCTTCTAAAGCTCTCCATTGAGACAACTTTTGTAGAAAAGCCTCCACTCCAAGTTCTTCTTCGAGCTAGTCTCACCATTTTGAGGAGTCTTCTTGTAAGTAATCCTTCCAACTCTTTTGTTATTGTGTTCTCCTAGCATTGGAGGAGCTTCATTCCATTATTGAAGCTTTCTTCTCCCTATTCCTTGTTTGACCCATTTTAGGGTTTGTATTTTGGGGGTTTTGTGTAGATTGCACCCTTGGCTTGGAGGAAGAGAGTAATAGCTTGATTTCTTTGTTTAGAGACTCTAAGGCAAGTGGATTAAATGAATGTTTTGGTTTTAATGATTTCCATGACATGTAGACTTGATTTATATCTCATTAATGACTTGTTTCCTTGGCATTCAATGATGTTAAATGCTTTTGAAAAGAGTTGGTAAGCCTCTTTATTGTCTTAAACATGATTTCTACCTTTGTTTCATTTGTTGTCTTTAAATCTTGAATTGTAACTTTTGGTTCATCTTTTGTACAATGCCTAAGTGAATCCTTGTGATGATGGTTGTCTTCCTTCTCTTGGTGATTGTATGAATGTCAAATGGAGAATGAAAGGAATTGGTTTGGGGGAAGGGAAGACCTGAATCTGAACCCAGTGAAGAAATTCCCCTGACTGGCGTTCAACTGGCGGTCGCCCAGCGGCTAGCCGCCTGGTGACTAGCGGCTAACCGAAGCAAGTTCGGTTACATTTCCAGAGAGCTGTAACCTCACGGTCAGCTCCGCGGTCAGCTAGCGGCTAACCGCCGTGTCCATCGACGGCTAACCGCTATCCAACCGCATAGTTACGGTCACTTTTCCAGAGAGCTGAAATCTCGCGGTCAGCTAGCGGCTAACCGCCGAATTCATTAGCGGCTAACCGCCAGCCAACCGAATTGTAGCGGCTACAATTCCAGAGAGCTGCAATTCCACGGTTAGCCTCACGGTCATCCAGCGGTTAACCGCCAGATTCACTGGCGGCTAACCGCCATCTGACCGTAAGGTAACCGAAATTCCCTGAATTCTATGAATAAAAGAAGATTGAAGGGAGCCTCCACCCCATTGCTTGTGAACCTTTCTGAGAGCAATGGGCACCGCTCACCTGGGATTGTGTTCGAAGTATAGGTGAAGTGTTGTTGGTAGTACGTTAGAGAGAGAAACCACATCATCGAGATTCATTTAAGCATTGAGGCTACTATAGTGCATAAGGAACCCGGAATGTCTCCCAAATTCAAAGAGTACCAAATTTCCTTTATTATACAGACATACGGGATCCCTATTCACCTTGGATTAGTTTTAAACCCCGATATTTTGAAAGTCTATTGCAATTGTTTATTCCAGAAATTTATGAGTTATAATTTATCGATTCCGAAAGCATTGTATTTGTACTTGCACTCTTTTATAGTCCCGAAATGCATGCCCGACATGATGTGACCCGATATTGAAATGATGTTTGAGCCTTGAGCACCCCGTTTTGCTCGTCTATACGATTTCATCGTAAGTGTTTTATACATGCACGATCTCTTGCATATGACCTATGAGTCGGCACCACTGAGCTTGGATAACCTTGTCAGTCTGATCCACTGACTTGGAGATCCCTTCCCGTCCCGCCAGCTACAGCATGGATCCCGATACCCGGTTTATTAACCGTGGTCCCGTCCCGATACTCGGCTCGCTCCCGTGGTTCTCGATATCCGGTTCGCTACCGTGATTCCCGACACCCGGTTTGCTACCGCGGTCCCGTCCCGTAGTATTGTATATGTATATGTAAATTGGTTGTACCTCCTCACTTCGGTGACTGAGGACAACGCCCGATACTCTCGTCACTTCGGTGATAGAGGTTAGCTTCTTGTGGATGCCATCTTGATTGTTTTCCGATTTCCTTGATTACCTTACATGTTTTGTGACTGCATACGCGTTTTAATTAAATGATTCATTTACTCCTTGAAAGACATTGTTTTAACAGGTTTGCATGTTTTTCCAATGTAAAGGCTTTTATTATCAAATGTTTATTTCTTTTCACCACCTGCCAGACCGTCGTGTCTGACCCTTTTGCTTTGGTACTCAGGTCCCGTTGTTGGTTTTCCCAAGGAGGAGCCAGAGGAGGCGGTCGGAGAACCGCAACCGCTAGTTGAGTGGCGTGCTGACGATGTTATGTAAACATCGGGTTGTCGAGATGCGAAACATTTTGGGGGTGATGGATTTATTTATTTTGGTGGACATTGTTTTGTCTATATTGGCCTTTGTTGGCCTCTATTTTTTTTGGGAGTTGTAATTAAATTATTGTTGATTAAACTTTAACATGTACTTTTGGGTTATGCTTTAGGACATTGCTCATTCTGATACTTGTTATTCAAATGTAATCAGTCTTGTCATTTTGGAAATGAAATACATACTTGATTTGCCATACGCTTCCGCAATTATACTATATGGTTATGTGTGTTGGAAAATCCTCACCGCGGACACCTGTGGGAAATCATGTGCACGGGTAATATGTGTTCTTTTATTAACCCGTGTACACCTGGGCATCAAACCTACCTCTTCGTAATTACTCTTTTATAGTCCCGATCCCGGATTTGGTCCCCGAACCCGGTCCGGGGTCGCGACACAGTCCGATGGCTTACATTTCAAGGTTGTGCTTTTAGAGGCCACGATGAAAGTCATAGTTCAATCAATTATGGAAATTATATTGAAATGTTGAATTTGTTGAGTTCTTATAATGAGAAAGTTGCAAAAGTTGTGTTAGATAAAGCTCCAAAAAATGCTTCATACACACCACCAAAGATCCGAAAAGAAATTCTACATGTTCTTTCAACCAAAGTGAAGAAGATAATTTGTGAAGAAATTGGTGATGCAAAATTTTGTATAGTTGTTGATGAAGCTCGTGATGAATCAAAGAAGGAGTAAATGGCTATAGTTGTGAGATTCGTCGACAAAGATGGCTTTGTGCGAGAGCGCTTTTTTGGGTTTGTTCATGTTTCCAACACTGCATCATTGACCTTAAAAAATGAGATATATGTTGTGTTGTCTTATCATAATCTCGATGTTCATAATATTCGAGGGCAATGATACAATGGTGCAAGCAATATGCGGGGTGAGTGGAATGGATTACAAGCCTTGATTTTGAATGATTGTCCATATGCTTACTATGTCCATTGTTTAGCACATCGCTTGCAATTGGCATTAGTTGTAGCATCAAAAGAAGTTAATCCAATTTATCAAATTTTTACTAAATTGACTTCTATTGTCAATATTGTTGGCACTTCATGCAAGCGTAATGATGAGTTAAAAGTTGCTCAAGCTGTTGAAATTGCACATTTGATTGCCATTGATGAGCTCGAGAGTGGGTGAGGACTTAATCAGATTGGTTCTTTACAACGGGCAAGAGATACTCGTTGGAGTTCTCACTTGAAATCAGTTTCTAGCTTGATAAAGATGTTTAGTCCAACATGTGCAGTTCTAATTAGCATCATTGAAGACGAAACTACTTTTTCTCAACGAGAAGATGCAGACTCAACTTGCGAGGCAATGACTTCATTTGAATTTGTCTTCATTTTGCATCTTATGAAAGAAATCATGGAGATCACTGAATTACTTTGTCAAGCTTTGCAATGTTAATCTTAAGACATTTTAAATGCCATACATCTTGTTTCATCTACTAAAGCACTTATCCAAAAATTGAGAGGTGTTGGTTGGGATGCTTTACTTACCAAGGTGAAATGATTTTGTAAGGCACGCAATATAGATGTCCCAGATATGAATACTCGTTATGTTGCGAGACGAGGTCAAGCCCGCCATCAACAAGATGAGTTTACAATTGAGCATCATTGTCGAATAGAAATTTTTTATGCTACAATTGATTCTTAATTACAAGAATTAAATGGTCAGTTTAGTGAGCATGCAGTAAAGTTGCTTCTTCTTAGCTCAGCTTTGGATCCTCAAAATGCACGTGAATCTTCCAGAGGCGATGATATTTGCAAGTTGGTAGACATTTTTTATCCTCAAGACTTCATAGAAAATGGGAAAATGCAATTGAGAATGCAACTTCTTCATTATGAGTATAATGTAGTTCGACATCCTGACTTTCAAAAATTATCAACTATTTCTGATCTGTGTAAATGGTTGGTAAAGACTAGAAGATCAACAGTTTACCAACTTGTTTTTAGAGTGATTGAACTTGTGCTTACTCTTCTAGTGTTTACCGCAACTACCGAACAATTATTTTCAGCCATGAATATTGTCAAAACTAGGCTTCGCAGCAAAATGGAGGATGATTTTCTCTCTGACTCTTTGATGAAAGTGCAGGCTAGGGCCAATGACTAAGTCCTAGAGGGGGGGGGGGGGGGGAGGATGATTTTCTCTCTGACTCTTTGATGAAAGTGCAGGCTAGGGCCAATGACTAAGTCCTAGAGGGGGGGGGGGGGGGGGGGGGAGGTGCATAGGACTAAGGGTAAACAATTGCCAATTTTAATTTTCTAAGCCTGATTTTAATCCAAACAGAACAAAGAACAAGACAAGCACAACAAGAGTATAACTAAAGCGGAAAATGTAGATCATGCAGTAGAGAGATAGACACAGAGATTTATAGTGGTTCAGTCACATAGACCTAAATCCACTCTCAAGGGTCACACAGACCCTCGGTTCCACTAAAAAGAATCAAACTACACAAGTTGTGATTCTACCTCATTTTTATTACAGAGGTTCAATCACACAGATCTACTCCTCCTCACATAATTGTAGAGAGTTTAGTCACACAGATCTAAACACCTACCACATTATACATATATTGTAGAAAGTTGAAGAAGGGTGAACACTTGCCTTTGATGATGATTGAAGTGTTCTATGGAGCTCTGATCATAGTCGGAGCTTTCACCTCTTGATGACTTCTTAGTGTTGAGAAGAGTGCTTCCAATGTGTTGCACAACCAGGGTTTAGAGGATTGGATTTCTAGGGTTACACAAATGAGTCTCTCATAGTGTATAATATCCTAGAGGATGCACTCCTTAACAAGACACTCATCTTAGAGCTAATAGAGCTCTAGGGTTTTCCTAAATCAAGCACATGAGTGTTTTGGAAGAGATTTGAAGCCTAAAATAGGTGGGAAGAAAATAGCAAGCAAGGCTTTACCCTCAAGTCCTTAGGATGCACAGTAAAACAAGCTACATCTTTATAGAAAAATCCCAACGGATAGATTTTATGGTTAGCGTCTTAACCTGACGGCTAGCCCCTTTTCAAATTCCCTGAAACAACTGATATAATTTTGAAATCGGTCAGCTCACGGTTAGCCGCGGGTGGCCTTGGCAGCTAGCCGTGTCTGACCGCAGAGGTGACCGTAAGCATGACAGAAATAATTAGCTCTCGGGAAAAGAAACCGTAAGATTTATGGTTGCTTGCGGTTAGCCGCTAAGCTCCTAGCGGTTAGCCATAAGGGGACCGAAGGGGTAACCGAAATTCCTGACAGGTGAAGAGATTGCTCTCTGGAAAGGTAACCGCAGAACTTCGGTTACCTTCGGTTAGCCGCAAAGCTCTTTGTGGTTAACCGTGAGGTGACCGCCAAGCAAGCCGAACTCCTTGTCAGGAGAAACAACATTCTGGAAAAGTAACCGTAGGTTTCGGTTACCTGGCGGTTAGCCGTAATTTGCAAAGAGGCTAGCCGCCAGGTGACCGAAAGGTCACCGAACCCTCTGATATTCAAGTTAATTTTTAGCTGAGTAAAAACATGATTTTTCCAAAGGATCTAAAGGCTGGTCCGGGTCTAAAATACCTGAGAGGGTTGGCAAGCACACGTGGAGACATTCTTTGATGACTCTAGTCCATCCAAAAGCTTTGACAAGTTCTTCTAAGATGATCTCTGTAAGACCCCGACCCGAGTGACTCGATTAGTACTAATTAAGTTGTGTGTTAGTGCTAACTTGATTAATGATTTTGACTAAGCTTGGATTAGTATAGTTCTTCTATAGCTTTGGGGAACTTTTAGTGTCTTGTGTTTAGTGGGACCCTTTGGGGGTTCCTTTTTTATAGTCTTGCTTGCATTTGGAGGTTACTTGATTTTCCCCTAATTCTTGTCTTGATCCCGTTTTACATATTTTGTCGATCCTTATAACTTTCATGTTGAGCCCGTACCCGTCCGGAACCCCGAAACCCGATTTTCTTGCATTGAGGGCAAAACAGTCTTTTTACACTAAATTTGTGTAAGACCCCGACCCTCAATTTTCGGGTTTAGCATTGTTTTAATCATGATTTAGCTTTTTAAAGAAGATTAGAGTTGATTTGACTTTGTTTTTGAGTTTGAATAGATTTTTCATAACTTTGGAGAGTTTTAAAAGACCGTTGACTTTGTTTTGACTCAACCCTTGTAAATTGTATTTTTGTGAGAATTTATTCTTGGTTTCTAAAAATTCCAATTTTTATTTCTTTTGACTCATTTTATTGTTATAAACGGCTTTCATGTTTTATCCATTTGGATTTGAGGCTCAGGAATCACGTTTTTCGAGAAAAAGGGCAAAAATGACAATTTTCACTAAATCTGTCCATAAATTTTGAAAATTCCAGAAATTGGGGAAATATACTTTTTGGAAAGTAGATATTTCAACAAACAATTTTTTCTTCTTCGTCGTCTTCGTTTGGGGCCCGCAAACACTTGTTTTAATCCCTTGAAGATTGGGGCCCATGGGACCCACTTGCTCACTTTATAAAAGGGCTAAACCCTTCTTCTTCTTCCCCATTTGCCTGCAACGATTCCAACTGTGGCTGGAACCCTTTTCTAGCCACACTTTTCCTCTCTCTCTCTCATCCTATATGCTTGCATTTTGTGTGCCAAATGGAGGAATGATCTCCCCACCTTTTTCCTCTTCTCTCAAACTTTTCTAAGATGCATTTTTCAAAGAATTTGAGCTAGGATAAAGCCCTCTTTCAAGCTCTTCTTCTTGGTTCAAGGTTTTAAAGGTTAGCAATGGCATTTATTGTTTGAGATTCTTGTTTTTCAAACCATTTAGAGTATTTTCCTCTTTTATGTAAAGAGTTTTCTTGGAGTTATGCAAAGGATTGATTTTGCTAGGGTTTTCTCTTTGGGTTTTTTGGGCTTTTGTAGGATTGGAGCTAGAGATCTGGTAGAGACCACTCTTGAGTGATTTTCTCCTCACTTTGACCAAAGGTAAGTGATCTTTATAGGATTTCTCATGTATATTGCTTGATGTTTCATTATGGTTTCAATATTTTCATTAAGACATGTTTTCTATGTTTAATTTCATAATGCAAGTTATGTTATACTCTTTCAAGTCATGATTTTTGGCTTCTTCATTTGTCTTGCTAGCAATGATTTTGCAAGCTCTTAGAATCATGTTTGATCTTGTTAGTTTTATGATTTTGTACATGGAAATGCTTTGATGTCTTTTCTATAGAATGAATGGTCTATTTGTGGATGGAATGCTTTAAAAATGTGTGAAATGTATCCCTTGGAAAGCATGAAGGTTTGGGGAGTGCAGGTGGTTCGAATATGTGAATGAAGAAGGAAAGAAGTTGTGAAAAATCTGACTTGAAATGCACTGTCCGTGTACTGTCGGTCAGGTGTCGGTTGACCGATAGGTCGACCGACAGCCAACCAAGACCTGTCGGTTCAAATTCCAGAGAGTAACATTTTGTCAGGAGGACTGTCGGTCAGCTGTCGGTTGACCGACAGCCAACTGAGTACTTGTCGGTCCCTTTTCCTGAGAGCTACATTTCTGGACTGAGACTTGTCGGCCAGCCGTCGGTCGGCTGTTGGTCAACCGACACATCAACCTCGGTTGACCGACAGGTAACCGAGGACTGACCGAAATTTTACCAAAAGTACTGTTTTGAAGGATTTTTGCGAGAAGGAAAACTAGACTAGGTTTTAGACCTTTTTGTTGACCTTGTGCACTTGGAATTCCAAAATGCACTATAACTTCTGGGGCACTAAATCTTGTTAAAACTCCGACATTTGGGTTTCAACTCCACAAGGGTCAATGAATGGTCTTTAGCCTAAACTTGATAGATTTCGTGTTTAAACTTCTGTTTTGATGTTACGTACATCATCGTGTACTCGCCTTGAATTTCAAATACAAGTTTGTTTGAAGATTTATTTCAAGAACCAAGACTCTTGTTTTGATACTTCGTGCATCATCGTGCATTCGTTTAAATTTCAAGTATAAGCTCGTTTTAAGACGTGTTTCAAGAATGAGAAAAGGGAATCATTTCTTAAGTTTATTAAGCATTTATATTATGCTATCTTGCTAGCCTCGTCGTGTCGTGCTTGTTAAATGATTTCCCTCTTGTTTTGTCGTGTTCTCGAATAAGTATTGCCGTGTTTTATGCATTCATGATATAAGTGAATACCACTGAGCTTGGACTGCCCTTTTAGCTTGATCCACTACCTGGGGGTCCTTAAACATGTGGACTATCTGCAGACTAGTCGTGTATTATATTACACATCGTGCGTGTTCGTGGTCCGGTTCCGCGGCCGGACACCCCGTCTACCTTGTGTAGCGTGGGATCGTGTTTATCGTGTCGTGCTTGTCGTGCGTGCTTACTCTTGTCATCATGTATGCTGGAGAAAGGATGGGCTCTTTGTGGATTTACTAATCATGATATTATATGTATTCATGTCTTGTTTCGTATATCGAGCATGTACTCGTGATTTCTTGATAAGTATCTTGTCCATGCATCGTTTTTAAACCTTGTAAATCTGTTTCAAGTTCAATAAATTGTTTTTAGTTATTGTTTCCTTTAAACTTCAATTTTGTTTATGCTCTTGCCTATATTGATCACCTGCCAGACCGTCGTGTCTGATATTCTTCTACTTTGGTGCTCTAGATAGCAGGTCCTTATTTTGAGCTAATTCGTGTGCAGAGGGCTGTGGAGCCATGAGTTTTACAGGCTTGTTGTGTCAGCGATGTCATGTAGACGTCATGCTTGACTCCGGAGTTACGTTACACTCTTGGGTAGTATTTGTCTTAGCTTGATTTTTTCTGTACGGCTTTTGTTAGCCTTTTTCTTGGGAATTGTAATTAATGCACTCGTTAATTTGTAAATCGAATATGTTTGGGTAATGATAAGCCTGTTACTGTCAGCTCTGTATGTTTTGATATTATGATTAGTTCCAGTCTGAGTTTGAATATTACTATGATAATCTTATGCTGACAGATTGAGTACGACACGGAACCCGATGGATACGGATTCCGGGTCGTAACGTCTTGTAGAGCTTCCACGAAATATTTTGATATGTTGGGGATTTTGCCATCCTCACACATGCGGATCCTGGGGAAAAAATACTAACCCCATATTCGCGTCCCCGAGATCGGATCCCGGTTTTGGGGGCGTGACAATCTGTACCCAAAAGTTAATATTCCCGAAACCTGCGGAACATATAATTTTTGGAAAATAGATATTTCGAAGATCACTTTCCTCTTCTTCGTCGATTTCGTCCGAGGTCCCGATAATAGTGATTTCAGCCCAAAGAGTTTTCCTAGTGGTGGAGCCCACTCCCTTGACTTTAAATAGAGAACTCATCCTCTTCATTTCCCTTCTTCCAGCACAAGAGCAACCTAGGGTTTCCTTGCTTCTTTCTCTTCTTCTTCTTGCTTCTCCACCATCAAGCACCACCCACCTTACTCAAATCAAGAAATAGGAGTCATCATCCTCTTCCTCTCTTCTAGAGCTCTCCATGGATACAACATTTGAAGGAAGACCTCCATTCCAAGATCTTCTTTGAACTACTCTTGTTCATTTAAGGAGTTTCCTAGTAAGTCTTCCCTCTCAATCTTGTACCATTGTGTTTTCCTAGCTCTAGAGAAGCTCTACCCTCATTATTGAAGGTTTCTTCTTCCTATTCCTTGTTTGACCCATTTTAGGGTTTCTTTTTGGGGGGTTTTTGCGTAGCTTGGAGTTTGGCTTGGAAGAGGAGAGAAATAGCTTGGTTTCCTTGTTTAGAGACCTTGAGGCAAGTGGATTTAAAGGATGTTTTTAGTTTATATTGGTTTTCATGACAAACATGATTTGAATTGTTATTTCCATTAATGACTTACTTACTTGCATTCAATGTGATTTTAATGCTTTTGAAAAGGGGTTATTGAGCTATTTATTGTCTTGTAATAGGATTGATAGCCTTTGTTTTATCTTGTGCCTAAAACTTGAATGAATCTATGTAATTGTGGTTATATCTTTCTCCTTGTGATTGAATGTGAAAATGAATGAATGGATGGATGATTGGTGGATGTTGTGAGGAGTTTTAATGGAGTTTTGGAGATGATGTTGAGGTGCTTACATGCCCTCTATTGGTATAGAATGGAACCTCAAGAAAAGTGGGTTTGGAAGAGAAGGAGAATGGAGAGAAGAACTGTCCACGAAACCAGTTCTGGACAGTTCGCTCGAGCGAAATTAACACTTCGCTCGAGCGAACTGCCCAGGAAAGGGTTCGTGTCATTCCAGAGAGTTGTTCGCTCGTGCGAACCCAGTGTCCGCTCGAGCGAACTCTTCCAGCAGCCATCCAGAGAATGGTTGGCTCGAGCGCACAAATCGTTCGCTCGTGCCATCCTGAACTGGGCAGGTCCGCTCGAGCGACCTTTGGTCCACTCGAGCGAACCCTCCCAGAAGCCATTCCAGAGAGCACTTCGCTTGAGCGAACTCTATGTCCGCTCGAGCGACGTGTATTGTTCATCTGGGGCCACTTTGGAAGCAAAAATGAAATATCCTAGCTATAGAGGGAGGTTTGTTAACATCCCTATCGTGATGAGAAGACTTATAACCGTTGTTTGAAGCTCGGTTGAGAAAGAGACTACAATCACAAGAATTCATTGAGGTTTTGGAAACTTCCAAGCGCCTAAGGAGCCCGGAATGTCCTCAAATCCAAGGAGTACCAAGTAATTTCAAAATAGGCATACGGGATCCCTATTCACTTGAATTAGTTTTAACCCCGACACTGTCCCGACATTTCGAAAGGTTACTTCACCTCTTTATTCCCGAAATTTATGATTTGTTATCTATCAATCTCGAAAACATTGAAAGTATACTTGTACTGTTTTACTAGTCTTGACATACATGCCCGACCTGATATGATAGTTGTGCCTTCGAGTACCCCCGTCTTGCCTGATTATAGTCTTGTACCTAATTTATTTTGTACATGTCTGGATTTATATGATTTTGACCTATGAGTCGGCACCACTGAGCTTGGATAACCTTGTCAGTCTGATCCACTGACTTGGAGATCCCCCTCTTGTCCCGCCAGCTGCAATTTGGATCCCACTACCCGGTCTATTAACCGTGGTCTTGTCCCGATATCGCAGATTGCTACTGTGGTTCCTGATGCCCGGCTCGCTACCGTGGTCATATCTTAAATATAGTATATATGTATATGTAAATTCGTTGTACCTCCTCACTTCGGTGACTGAGGTCAACGCCTTGATATGCTTGCTCTATCACTTCAGCGATAGAGGATTTAGCTTTGTGTGGTTGCCACCTTGCTTGTTTCCTGAATTCTTTGGTCACCTTTAACTGTTTTACCTTGCATATATGTTTTTAATTAAATGATGCTTTTTACTTCATGAAAGTATTGTTTAGACAGGCTTAAATATTTTCCAAGATAAATGTTTTGATTATCAAATGCTTATCTTTCATCCACCTGCCAGACCATCGTGTCTGACCCTTTGCTTTGGTACTCAGGTCCCGTTGTTGGTTTCCCCGAGGGGGAGTCAGAGGAGGCGATCGGAGAACCGCAACAGCTAGTTGAGTGGCGTGCCGACGATGTTATGTAAACATCCGGTCGTCGAGTTGCGAAACATTTTGGGGGATGTTAGAAACTATATTTTTTGTGGTTATTGTTTTGTCTATATTGGCCTTTGTTGGCCTCTATTTTTTGGAATTGTAATTAAATGATATATATTCTAACTTGAACAGTATTTTTGGGTTACGCTATTGAACATTGCTCATTCTGATACTTGTTATTTAGATGCAACTAGTCTTGTTATTATGAAAATGAAATTACATGCTTGATTTGCCATACGCTTCCGCAATCATACTAAATATTTATGTGTGTTGGAAAATCCTCACCGCGGACACCTGTGGGAAATCACGTGCACGGGTAATGTGTGTCCTTTTATTATCCCATGTACGCTTGATCATAAACATATCTTTAATTATTGTCATCACTCCATATGATCACATCGTACGTCCATTACTTAGTCCCGATCCCGGATTTGGTCCCTAAGCCGGTCCGGGGTCGCGACAATCTCCCTTTGAGGCACATGAGAACATGGATCTTCTTGGACTTAATGGCACGATATTGACAACATAAACATGTGCACACGAAAACGTGGCACTTACAATCTCCCCTTTTGTCAATTTCGTGACAAAACTAATTACAACAATGTAGACAAGAAGAATTACAATATAGTACACATACATCCTCTCACAATTACAAGACTTTTTGAACAAAAAGACAAATTTAAGAACAACAGAAGTTGAGACTTGAGAGGTGTACTCTACATTTGAGAGTTGAGAAGATTTTTCTGTAAAAGCACAAAACTAACAACCAAAGAGTATTATGGGAAACTCCTTTGTTAGTAATCAGATAAAAAAATCATCAGATGAAATATATCTCCCCCTAAGTTGCATAAGGGATTTTCCTCAATCTCTCCCCTTGAATTATTTCTCCCCCTCAATCAGTACATAAATACCTCAATTTTCCCCCCTTTTTGTCAGAAATGGACAAAGGGATGAAACGGCAGTAAAATAGAGAAAAAGTAAAGTAAGGTAAACAATACTGAAACATAAAGCAAGACAGATATGACAAGTAAAGCATCAAATACCAAGCACCAAATACCAAGAAAAAAGATACGAAACAGTTAAGCCATCCATGTAATCAGAAGATCAGTCAATTACAAAGCATTAGCCATCCAAAAGTATAGAGAAATAACCAGTAGGAAATGAGTGAGCCACAATTGCAAAACACCACCAAAAATAACAATAACCAATTAAAAACACATGTGGCCCCAAAAGAAAAATTCTCAAAGTATCTTATCTGAAGGAGGGGACGGAGAAGGAGGCATGGCAGACATATCATTGGTGTGACAAGCTTTTGATAATCCACTTAGATATTTAAGAGTTTTCTTTAGTAGCTTCTCAATCTTGATCTGATTGTGCTCGAAGGCGTCCATCCTCTCAGCAATACTCCGGGGAACAAGAGAAGGAATAGCCTGGCTATGTGAAGAGGGTGGCTCTGAACCATGCAGCTGAGGAGCTGGAGGAATATGATGCTCTGGTGCTTCGGCCCCTGCAGGAGGTGAGGCATGCCCTGCTTTTACATTTGGAGACAAGTTCATCTGGATAAGGTTGGCATTGCCAAAAGGAGTATGATAGATAGGGGTCTCAGAAGGGCGAATGACACCAACAGAGCGAGCCAATTCAGACATGAGAATCCGAAAGGAATAGCAGTCTTAGTGGCAGTTGACAAGTGAAAGCGAACAATGGTCCGACAAATAAGAGAAGGAAGACATCTTTGCATACCGGAAACCACTTTGGACAAAAAGATTGACCATGTAGGTTGTTAGCTCAGTCTGATTTCCTTGACGAGGATATACATTGAAAGTGAATAGGTGGTGTAAAAGCCTGTATTTGGGAAGCAAGGATCCCAAAGGTAGAAATTTTTTTCGATCCCATAACGCTGGATAACCACAAAGGATGATGGTAGCATCAACTTTCTCAGCTTCGGAAAGTGTGTCAGCAACAATAGAGAGACCATTTTCATTCAAAGGAATATTGATGATAGAAGAGATGTATTCGGGATCAATTGAAACCGCGTCTCTGTTTCGAAGGGCAATAGAGAATTTACAAGAGTCAACGGAGGACTCTGTAGAGGTGATAGAAGCAAACATCCCATAGACAAGGGAGGGACATGCCTTATCGCCCCAATCCAGTAGGTTTTCCCATCCAATTTGGGCAAGAATGGCTACAGTCTGATGAGGGGCAACAACAGTGCGCAGAGTGCGCCTTTCAACCATGATAGCCCGTGATTTCACAAAAGCCAACAATTTGGCATTTGGTTTCAACATATCAGGAACCTGCTGCGGAGGAGGAGAAGGTGAAGGAGAAAGGTCTGGAGAGGTGGATAGAGAAGGAGATGATGGAGGTGAAGGAGACCGTTCTCGATGAGAGGAGGTGCCAGGAGTTGATCGTCCTCGCTTTGAAGGACGGTTCACGGCAGACTTCATACGAGGAGGCATTGTTACAAACAGGTAGAATGCACAAGGAAAGAAACTGGAGAAGAACGCAAGACGAAGAGGAAACGTTCAGCACAATTCAGTGAAGACACAAGATATGTAGAAAAAAAGGAAAGATAGAACGGGAATGGAAAAGAGATGAGAAACAGAGGGTGGAAAGCTGTAAGACCCCGACCCGAGTGACTCGATTAGTACTAATTAAGTTGAGTGTTAGTGCTAAGCTTGATTAGTGGTCTTGACTAGACTTGGATTAGTATAGTTCTTCTATAGCTTTGGGAATTTTTAGTGTCTTGTGTTTAGTGGGACCCTTTGGGGGTTTCCTTTTGATAGCCGTGCTTGCTTTTGGATGTTAATTGATATTCCCCTAATCCTTGTCTTGATCTTGTTTTACTTATGTTGTCGATCCTTACAACTTTCATGTTGAGCTCGTAACCGTCCGGAACCTCGAAACCCGATTTTCTTGCATTGAGGACAAAACAGTCTTTTACATGAAATCTGTACCCAAAACTCGATATCCCCGAAACCCGCGAAACATGTACTTTTTGGAAACTAGATATTTCGACGATCACTTTTCCCTTCTTCGTCGATTTCGTCCGAGGTCCCGATAATAGTGATTTCAGCCCAAAGAGTTTCTAGATGGTGGAGCCCACACCCATGGTCTTTAAATAGAGAACCCTTCTCCCCATTTACCCTTTTTCCAGCACAAGCACAAGAACAACCTAGGGTTTCATCTTCTTCTTCTTCTCCTTGCTTCTTCACCACCAAATCTCCACCAAGCTTGCACCTAGAGCACTAATGGTGATCACCATCTTCTTCCTCTCTACTAGAGCTCTCCATTGATACTATTTGGAGAAGGAAGCCACCCATTTTAGAACCCTCTTGGAGCTCACCTTGCCTTTTGAATAACTTCCTTGTAAGTTTTCCCTCCTAATCTCTTAGATTTGTATTCTCCTAGTCATAGAGGAGCTCCATTTGTATTATTGAGAGTTCCCTCTTCTTGTTTCATTGTTTGACCCATTTTAGGGTTTGTTTTTCGGGGTTTTGGTGTAGCTTGGTTTTTGGCTTGGAAGAGTGGATTAGAGCTTGGATTTCTTGATTAGAGACCTTGAGGCAAGTGGAATGACTAGAAGCTTTGAGTTTTAAATGGTTTCATGACAAACATGATGGATTTTATATTTTCACTAGTGGTTTGTTTGCTTGTATGCAATGTATCATAAATGCCTTTGAAATTGGTTGGTTAGCATCTTTATGATCTTGAAAACATGATTTATATTTCCTTGTTTCACTTCTTGTTGAAGACTTAAATGAATCCTTGTGTTGGTGGATGTTCTTCTCTCTTTTGTATGGTTGAATGTGGAGGAAGAGATGTTTGGGAAGTAAAGATTCATGGGAGTTGATGGAGGTTTCAAGTAGCATTTGATGCTTGATTAATGGGGGCAAGAAGGCCATTTTATTGTAGGAGAAAATGTATAAGAGTATGGGGAAGGAAAGGCCATGAATACCATTCTCGGACAGCTGGGATTGGCTGTCCGCTCGAGCGCGCTACAGTGCGCTCGAGCGCGCAGCCAATCTGCTGCCAAACTCGGGCGGCAGTAAGACTGCCCACACGAGCGGACATATTTCCGCTCGAGCGCGCATGTCGTCCGCACGAGCGGACATATGTCCGCTCGAGCGGACAACCTTGCTGGTTGCCTGGGTTCCTGCGTGGTTCAGGTCCGCTCGAGCGCCCTTTGGTCCGCTCGAGCTCACCCCCCCTCTGGTCTAAAGCGTTTTTAAAGCCCAGAAATTGCTTTCGGAGGAATCCCTTGATACCGGAATACCCGTAGGACAACGTTTGAAGTTCATTTGAGAAAGGAAACCACAGTGCAAAGATCCATTAAAGTTCTTTAGAATTTTCAAGGTGTATAAGTGTTCCGGAATGTCTCCAATTCCAAGAGTACCAAGCTCTCTTTAGACCGACATACGGAATACCTATTTACCTTAAAAGAATCTTGAATCCGATATTTTGCCCGAAACCCCAATAGTTCAATTGTATTTTCTTTTACCCAAGATTTACACTAAGTGACTGTTATTCTTGAAAGCTTTGAAAAGCATACTTGTACTGTTTTTACTAGTCTTGACATACATGCTGTAAGACCCCGACCAGAGTGACCTCGATTAGTGCTCATTATGTTGCGTATTAGTGCTAAGCTCGATTAGTGATTTTTGACTAAGCTTGGACTAGAATAGCTCTTTTATGGTTTTGGGAGAGTTTTAGTGCTTTGTGTTGGTGGGACCCTTTAGGGGTTCCCTTTTTGGATGGCTTTACTATTGTGTGGGGGATTGTTCGTATTCCAGTGAATTGCATTTATATTCCGTTTTACTCGTCTTGTTAATCCCTATAGCTTTCATGTTGATCCCGTACTCGTTCGGAACCCCGAAAACCCGATTTTCTTGCTTTGAGGGCAAAACAGTCTTTTTACATGAAATCTGTACCCAACACTCGATATCCTCGAAACCCACGAAACATGTACTTTTTAGAAACTAGATATTTCGACGATCACTTTTCTCTTCTTCGTCGATTTCGTCCAAGGTCTCAAGATTGGTGATTTCAGCCTCCGAAGACTTTCTAGTGGTGGAGCCCACACCCATTGCTTTATATAGAGAACTCATTCCTCTCCATTTCCCTTTTCCAGCACAAGCTCAAGAACAACCTAGGGTTTTTCTTTCTTTCTTCTCTTCTTCTTGCTTCCCCATCCCAAGTCCCTACCAAACCTTACACCAATCAAGAAATGGACTTCACCCTCTTCTTCCTCACTACTAGAGCTATTCATTGATACCATTTGTGGAAGGATCTATTCAACTCAAGACCCTCATTGAGCTCACCTTGTCCATTTGGAAACCTACAAGTAAGCTTCCTCCCTAATATCTTAGATCCATGTTCTTCTAGTCTTGGGAGAGCCCTATCTTCATTGTTGTGAGTTCTTCTTCTTGTTTCTTGGTTTGACCCATTTTAGGGTTTGTTTTTGGGGGTTTTTGGTGTAGCTTGGTATTTGGCTTGGAAGAGTGGAGTAGAGCTTGGATTTCTTGATTAGAGACCTTGAGGCAAGTGGATGTTTAGTTTTAAAATGATTTCCATGATCAAATGTTTGGATTTATTATATCATTTATGATGAGCTTTTACTTGCATTCAATGTGGTTTTAATGTTTTAAAAAGGGGTTGTTGAACCCATTCATTGTCTTGAAAAATGATTGATAGCCTTTGATTTATCTTGTGCTTGAAAACTTGAACGAACCTATGTAATTGTGGTTATGTCTTTCTCTTTTGATTGAATGAGAAAATGTATGAATGAATGGATCATTTGTGGAAGTGGTGAGAAGTTTTGATGAAGTTTTGAAGAGGATGTTGAGGTGCTTACATGCCCTCTTTGATGTATGTTAGGATCTCAAGAAGTGTGGGTTTGTAAGAGGAGAAGAATGGAGAAAAGAGCTGTCCACGAAACCAGTTCTGGACAGTTCGCTCGAGCGAACTTGACACATCGCTCGAGCGAACTGCCCAGGAAGGGTTCATGTCATTCCAGAGAGTTGTTCGCTCGTGCGAACCCCATGTCCGCTCGAGCGAACTCCTCCAACAGCCATCCAGAGAATGGTCGGCTCGAGCGCACAAATCATTCGCTCGTGCCGTCCTGAACTGAGCAGGTCCGTTTGTGCGAACTCCAAGTCCGCTCGAACGAACCCTCCCAAAAAGCCATTCCAGAGAGCACATCGCTCGAGCGAACTAAATGTCCGCTCGAGCGACGTGTACTGTTCATCTGGGGCCACTTTGGAGCAGACAATGAAATATCCTAGATATGGAGGGAGGTTGGTTGACATCCCTATCGTGATGAGAAGACTCATAACTGTTGTTTGAAACTCAAACGAGAAAGAAACCATAATCACAAGGATTCATTGAAGTTTTGGAAATCTCCAAGTGCCTAAGGAGCCCGGAATGCCTTCAAATTCAAAGAGTATCAAGCAATTGTAAGATAAGCGTACGGGATCCCTATCCACTTGGATTAGTTTTAACCCGACTCTGTCTTGGCTTTTCAAAAGGGTACCTTACCTTGTTATTCTCGAAATTGATGATTTGGAATCTATCATCCCGAAAGCTTTGAAAGTATACTTGTACTATTTTGCTAGCTTTGATATACATGCTAGACCTGATATGATAGTTGTGCCTTGAGCACCCATGTCTTGCTCGAATATAGCCTTGTACTCGATTTATGTTACACATGTACTGATTTCCATGTTTTGACCTATGAGTCGGCACCACTAAGCTTGGATACCTTGTTAGTCTGATCTACTGACTAGGTGATCCCCCTCTTGTCCCGCCAACTGCAGTTTGGATCTTGCTACCCGGTTATTTAACCGTGGTCTTGTCCTGATACCGCAGATTGCTACTGTGGTTCCTGATGCCCGGCTCGCTACCGTGGTCATGTCTTGTATATAGTATATATGTATATGTATTTCGTTGTACCTCCTCACTTCGGTGACTGAGGTCAACGCCTTGACTTGCTTGCTCTATCACTTCGGTGATAGAGGATTTAGCTTTGTGTGGTTGCCATCTTGCTCGTTTCCTGATTTCCTTGGTTACCTTTACTTGTTTTACCTTGCATATATGTTTTTAACTAAATAATGTATCTACTCATGAAAGTACTATTTAGACAGGTTTAACTGTTTCCAAGGTAAATGCTTTATCATTAAATGTTTTTACTTTTATCTACCTGCCAGACCGTCGTGTCTGACCCCTTTGCTTTGGTACTCAGGTCCCGTTGTCGGTTATCCTGAGGAGGAGCCAGAGGAGGCGGTCAGAGAACCGCAGCCGCTAGTTGAGTGGCGTTCTGACGATGTTATGTAAACATCGGGCTGCCGAGTTGCGAAACATTTTGGGGAATTGTTTGGATAGTTTTCCGGTGGTTATTGTTTTGTTTATTGGCCTTTGTTGGCCTCTAATTTTGGAACTGTAATTAACTGATCTTCTGATTAAACTTGAAGATGCACTTCTGGGTTATGCTCTAGGACATTGCTCATTCTGATACTCATATTCAAATGTAATCAGCCTTATTATTTTGGGAATGAAATACATGCATGATTTACTACACGCTTCCGCAATTATACTAATTGGTTATGTGTGTTGGAATATCCTCACCGCGGACACCTGTGGGAAATCACGTGCACGGGTAATGAGTGTTCTTTCGTTAACCCGTGTACGCTTGATCATAAACATACCTTTAATTATTGTCATCACTCCATATGATCACACCATTGGCTTCATCACAATCAGTCCCGATCCCGGATTTGGTTCCCCGAACCTGGTCCGGGGTCGCGACACATGCCCGACCTGATATGATAGCTGTGCCTTGAGCACCCCGTCTTGCCCGATTATAGTCTTGTACTTGATTATTTTTACACATGTCTTGATTTCCATGTTTTGACCTATGAGTCGGCACCACTAAGCTTGGATACCTTGTTAGTCTGATCTACTGACTAGGTGATCCCCCTCTTGTCCCGCCAACTGCAGTTTGGATCTTGCTACCCGGTTATTTAACCGTGGTCTTGTCCTGATACCGCAGATTGCTATTGTGGTTCCTGATGCCCGGCTCGCTACCGTGGTCATGTCTTGTATATAGTATATATGTATATGTATTTCGTTGTACCTCCTCACTTCGGTGACTGGGGTCAACGCCTTGACTTGCTTGTTCTATCACTTCGGTGATAGAGGATTTAGCTTTGTGTGGTTGCCATCTTGCTCGTTTCTTGTATTCCTTGGTTACCTCTATCTGTTTTACCTTGCATAAATGTTTTTAACTAAATGATACGTTTTACTCATGAAAGTATTGTTTAGACAGGTTTAAATGTTTTCCAATGTAAATGTTTTATTATGAAATGTATTTACCTTCTTATCCACCTGCCAGACCGTCGTGTCTGATCCCTTGCTTTGGTACTCAGGTCCCGTTGTTGGTTTCCCCGAGGAGGAGCCTGAGGAGGCGGTCGGAGAACCGCAGCAGCTAGTAGAGTGGCGCGCCGATGATGTTGTTTAAACATCCGGTTGCCTCGAGAGTTACGTGACATTTTGGGGGATTATTATTGATAGTTTTGGTGGTTATTGTTTTGTTATATTGGCCTTTGTTGGCCTCTAATTTTGGGAACTGTAATTAAATGATATATGTTCTAACTTTAACAGTATTTTGGGTCACGCTATAAAACATTGCTCATTCTGATACTTGTTGATTTAATGCAAACAGTCTTGTCATTTTGGAAATGAAATACATGTTTGATTTACTACATGCTTCCGCAAATATACAGAATGTTTATGTGTGTTGGAAAAATCCTCACCGCGGACACCTGTGGGAAATCACGTGCACGGGAAATGTGTATCCTTTTATGAACCCGTGTACGAATGGGCATTTAACATATCTTTATTTATGATCGTCACTCCATATGATCACATGCCCATCACATTATCATCACAATTAGTCCCGATCCCGGATTCGGCCCCTAAGCCCGGTCCGGGGTCGCGACAAAAGCCCTAAAGGAAACACATCGAAAACAATCCAGACAAAAAAAGGAGAAAAACACATTGTTAAAAACAAAAGAAATTATGTGAAAAGAACAAAATAGAAATGAAAATGAAAAGAAGATGGAGATTACCTTGAAAAAGAGAGGAGATGAGAAGTCTAAAGAAGTTGGAGAAGACGAAGTGACGAGGGGACAGAAACGCAGAACAGAGAAAACAAAAAGAAAAGGGGCCTGTGAGAGTTTAAGTCGTAGTCCTAAAAATTCGGTTAGCCGCTAAGGAGTTTACGGCTAGCCATTTTTTTTTATTTTTATTTTTAGTTCAAAACTAAATCACACATAACAAGTCAAGATGGAGTGATTATCTAATGGTTCACACACCAAGAGATTTTCTCATGTTTTCAAATTTAGAAACATCCAAAGGTTTTGTCAAAATATCTGCAAGTTGTTTTTCTGTAGGGATATGCTCCAAAATTACGACTTCCTCGTCAACTAATTCTCTAATGAAATGATGTCTGATGTCTATATGCTTAGTTCTAGAGTGTTGAATAGGATTTTTAGAGATATTGAAAGCACTAGTGTTATCACAGTACAAGTTCATGATGCTTTGATCAACACCATAGTCTTTAAGCATTTATTTCATCCATAGCATTTGAGTACACCCGCTACCAGCTGCTATATATTCTGCCTCAGCTGTAGATAAGGAAATAGATGATTGTTTTTTGCTGTGCCAAGCAACTAGACAGTTTCCTAGGTAGAAACACCCACCACTAGTAGATTTTCTATCATCCACATTTCTAGCCCAATCGGCATCTGAGTATCCAGCAATGCAAATAGGAGAATCATATGGATACCATAGGCCATATCCTGAAGTCCCTGACACATACCTAATGATTCTCTTAACAGCTTTCAAATGAGCTTCTTTGGGATCATATTGATATCTAGCACAAGCTCCTACAATAAAAGCAATATCTGGTCTGCTAGCTGTAAGATATAATAGGCTGCCTATTATGCTTCTATACATACTAGGATCAACACTTTTTCCACTCGATTCCTTAGATAATTTGAGCGTTGTACTCATGGGAGTGTTCATGTGTTTGGCTGACTCTAAACCAAATCTTTTGACCAATTCTTTAGCATACTTGGTTTGGGAGATAAACATTCCATCAGCCAATTGTTTGACTTGTAATCCTAGAAAGAAATTAAGTTCACCAACCATGCTCATTTCAAATTCAGATTTCATAAGATCTGCAAACTTTTCTGTTAACACATCATGAGTAGAACCAAAAACAATATCATCAATATAGATTTGAGCAATCAATATGGTGTCATTGTTCTTTGAATAAACAGAGTTTTATCAACACTACCCCTTTCAAAATTATGATTAATCAGGAATTGAGTGAGCCTTTCATACCAGGCTCTAGGGGCTTGTTTGAGACCATAGAGAGCCTTTTTAAGATAGTACACATGATTAGGCTGCTTGGGGTCTTCAAACCCTTTAGGTTGCTCAACATAAACTTCTTCTTCCAAAACTCCATTCAAAAAGGCACTTTTGACATCCATTTGATATAATTTAAATTTCAAGGAACAAGTAATGGCAAATAAGATTCTAATGGATTCAAGTCTGGCAACAGGAGTAAATGTTTCTTCAAAGTCTATTCCTTCAATTTGAGAATAACCTTGGGCAACTAACCTGGCCTTGTTTCTAACTATAGTACCATTTTCATCATGTTTATTTTTGTAAATCCATTTGGTACCTATGATGTTTTTGTTATCAGGCCTAGGTACTAATTCCTAAACTTCATTCCTAACAAACTGATTCAGCTCTTCTTGCATAGCATTTATCCAAAATCATCAGAGAAAGCTTCATCAACAGATTTTGGTTCAATGGTAGAGGTAAAGCAAAGAAAGCTAACAATGTTTTCAATTTATCTTCTAGTATTGACACCAAGCAAGGGATCTCCCAGAATTTGGTCCATAGGATGATTCTTCACATTTACCAAATCCTTAGAGGTTTGAGACTTATCCAAGTTTGCAGTGGGAACATTTATCTCATCATTATCAGGGTCTTCTTGATTACTGGAATCCTTTAGTTTGTCATCAATGACAACATTTACAGATTCTTGTATGGCTCCAGTGTTGGTGTTTAAAACTCTATAAGCACGACTGTTTTGAGAATAGCCAATAAAGATGCCTTCATCACTTTTGGAATCAAACTTGCTCAAATGTTCTCTATCCTTGAGAATATAACATTTGCTACCAAAAATTTTAAAGTAGCTAATGTTTGGCCTCTTCTCATGCCATAGTTCATAGGCAGTTTTATCCAATCTAGTTCTCAAGTAAACCCTGTTTATGATGTAACAAGCCGTATTCACTGCTTCAGCCCATAGATCTCTAGGAACATTCTTTCCATGAAGCATAACTGTGGCCATCTCTTGTAAAACTCTATTCTTTCTTTCAGCAACTCCATTTTGTTGAGGAGTTTTAGGGGCAGAAAATTCATGGTGAATTCCATACTTATCACAATATTTTTCAAATCTGGAATTTTCAAATTCCCCACCATGATCACTTCTTATTCTAGCAACTGCTCTTTCTTTTTCAACTTGGATTCTTTTCACAATCTTTTTGAATTCAGCATATGCATCTGATTTTTCTCTCAAAAAAGCAACCCAAGTGAATCTATAATAATCATCTAGAATAACAAGAAAGTATTTTCTGCCACCCCTACTCTCTTTCTTAGTTGGACCAACTAGGTCCATGTGAAGAAGTTCTAAGGGTCTAGAAGTCTTCAGAGACTTGGTCTTTTTGTGAGATGCTCTGATTTGCTTACCTTTTTGGCACTCTCCACAAACAGTTTTTGACTTCCTGCTGATTTTTGGAAGACCCTTTACATAATTGTTTAGCTTGGACAAGTCTCTATGGTTTACATGTCCAAGTCTTTGATGCCACAGTTGAGCTTCATCAAGATGAGCAATGTAATAAGATGAGCTGAGAGATTCTTTTTGGTCACCAACAACATAGCAGTTTTCTTGGTTTCTAAAACCTCTTAGAATGACCTTTCCATTTTTGGAGATCTCACAACCATGACTAGTAAAGATGACAGCATGATTTTTATCACATATTTGTGAAATGTTAAGTAAGTTATGTTTTAAGTCATCAACACATAAAACATCTTCTAAGTGAGACAAGTTGGGAACATTTAGAGTACCCTTTCCAATAACTTTAGCTACATTGCCATCACCAAAAGTAACAATTCCACCATCATAATCATTTAATTTTGAAAAGAGTGTTTTATCTCTAGTCATGTGTCTAGAACATCCACTATCCAAATACCACAAAGATTGGACTCCAGCTTTAAGGGCTGTGTAGACTACTAGGCTTTTGGGTACCCACTTGTACTGTTGAGATTTAGATTTATCTGAATCATGTTGATGAAAAGTTTTCTTAGAATTTCTTTTACCATGATTAGTGAATTGAATTCTCAGTTGATCAATCTGTTTCATTAGTTCATTCAATTTTTGTGGGACAGTGAGATTTTTATGATAACCTCTTTTGGTTTGTTCATTTCTATAGGACTGTCTTTTGATTTGTTTCATTTTGCACTCATATTTGACATGTCTTTTTCTTCCACAAGAATGACATATAACTTTGGTGATGTTTAGATTACTTGAGGAAGCTTCATCCTTTTACAAACTTAGTAGAGACATTAGGATTATATTTTGCTTCTTTGTTGTATCTAAGCCCAGTTTTGTCTCTTTGATATTTACCCATCCCAAATAATCTTTCGAACTTTTCTTCTCCATGAGTGAAGGAATACTCATACTTTTCTTTGTACCAATTTAATTTGGTGACTTCATTCTTCAAACGAGAAATTAATTCTTTTAGATTTTCAGTCTCATTTTTCTCTCTCGTAAGCTTTCTTATGTAGTCACTAGCAATTTGAAATTTGGAATTAATTTCATGAAGATCATTGGTTAAGATATTGTTTTCATCATTCAAAGTTTCAATTTTGTCTTTTAACACTTTGATCTTGACTCCTTGTTCGTTCATAGTTCTAATTAGTTTGCAGCTCTCCTCATAGAGTTGATCATACGTTTCTTGAAGATCTTCTTCATCATTGTCATTATCTGGACTGTCTTCTTCAGATTCAGTTTCGTTCTCAGATTTATCAATATTAGATCTTTCAGAATTTTCATTCATCTCAACTGACGGATCACAAACACTTCTGGCCATCAAGACATTGTAGTTTCCAGTCTCATCTTGGTGTGATTCATCTGATTCCGATTCAGATTCAGATGAGTCATCATCCCATGTTGCCACAATTGTCTTTTTCTTTCTTTCCATTTGACACTCAAATGAGATATGACCATACTTTTGACAATTATAACATTTTACCTTTCTATGTTGACTTTTAGAGGAAGAGCCGAATTTGTTTTTACCTTTATCAAAGGATTTGAAATTAGAATTCTTCTTCTTAAAATGTTTCAGAAACCTCTTAGCAAGTAAGGCAACATCTTCATTATCACTTTCTTTCTCATTATCTGATTCTTCTTTAGAGGGGGATGGTTGAGAAGTCTTTAATGCAATAGATTTCTTATCTTTGGATTTATTAGAAGAATTATTCAATTTCATCTCAAAAGTTCTAATATTGCCAGATAATTCCTCTACTTTCATAGTTTCTGGGTCATTATATTCTTCTATAGAAGTCACTTTGGGGTGAATTCTTTCGGGTAGAGACCTCAGGATTTTGCTTCATACTTTGGCTTCCGGAATTTGTTCACCAAGTGACCACATTTCATTTACAATGACCATTAACTTTGTTCGAAACTCATCGAACACTTCATCTTCCCCCATTCTTAGAGATTCGAATTGGGAAGTTAACATTTGAAGCTTGGCTCTTTTAACAATGGTTGTTCCTTCATAATTTGTTTCTAAAAGATCCCAAGCTTGTTTTGCTGTGGCACATGTCATAATCTTTTTGTATTCCTCAGCTGTCATAGCACAAGTTATAGCATTCAATGCCTTTGCATCACTATCTCTCAATGCTTTTTGATCAGCTGACCATCTAGCCTTTGCAAGAGGCTGAACAATGCCATCTGTAGCTGTGGTGGTAGGATGAGTCCATCCGTCCTCTACAGCATCCCAAACAGGTCCACCAAGGGATTTGATGAAAACAGTCATTCGGGCTTTCCAAAAGGCATAGTTTGTACCATCAAACAAAGGAGGTCTGTTTACTGCACTACCTTCTGGCTTAGACATTAGCACTAGAACAACAATAAGATCTACTCCAGGTTGTTAAGCCTTTTGGGAGTAACCCTCTTTGATACCAACTGAAAGTGCAGGCCAGGGCCAATGACTAAGTCCTAGAGGGGGAGGGGGGGGGGGGGGGGGGGGGGGGTGAATAGGACTAAGGGTAAACAATTGCCAATTTTAATTTTCTAAACCTGATTTTAATCCAAACAGAACAAAGAACAAGACAAGCACAACAAGAGTATAACTAAAGCGGCAAATGTAGATCATGCAGTAGAAAGATAGACACAGAGATTTATAGTGGTTCGGTCACATAGACCTACATCCACTCTCAAGAGTCACACAGACCCTCGGTTCCACTAAAAAGAATCAAACTACACAAGTTGTGATTCTACCTCATTTTTGTTACAGAGGTTCAATCACACAGATCTACTCCTCCTCACATAATTGTAGAGAGTTTAGTCACACAGATCTAAACACCTACCACATTATACATATATTGTAGAAAGTTGAAGAAGGGTGAACACTTGCCTTTGATGATGATTGAAGTGTTCTATGGAGCTCTGATCATAGTCGGAGCTTTCACCTCTTGATGACCTCTTGGCATTGAGAAGAGTGCTTCCAACGTGTTGCACAACCAGGGTTTAGAGGATTGGATTTCTAGGGTTACACAAATGAGTCTCTCATAGTGTATAATATCCTAGAGGATGCACTCCCTAACAAGACACTCATCTTAGAGCTAATAGAGCTCTAGGGTTTTTCTAAATCAAGCACATGAGTGTTTTGGAAGAGATTTGAGAGCCTAGAATAGGTGGGAAGAAAATAGCAAGCAAGGCTTTACCCTCAAGTCCTTAGGATGCACAGTAAAACAAGCTACAACTTTATAGAAAAATCCCAACGGATAGATTTTACGGTTAGCCTCTAAGCTGGCGGCTAGCCCCTTTTCAAATTCCCTGAAACAACGGATATAATTTTGAGATCGGTCAGCTCACGGTTAGCCGCGGGTGGCCTTGGCGGCTAGCCGTGATTTGACCGCAAGCATGACAGAAATAATTAGCTCTCGGGAAAACAAACCGTAAAATTTACGGTTGCTTGTGGTTAGGCGCTAAGCTCCTAGCGGTTAGCCATAAGGGGACCGAAGGGGTAACTGAAATTCCTGACAGGTGAAAAGATTGCTCTCTGGAAAGGTAACCGCAGGACTTCGGTTACCTTCGGTTAGCCGCAAAGCTCTTTGCTGTTAACCGTGAGGTGACCGCCAGGCAAGCCGAACTCCTTGTCAGGAGAAACAACATTCTGGAAAAGTAACCGTAGGTTTTGGTTACCTGGCAGTTAGCCGTAATTTGCAAAGAGGCTAGCCGCCAGGTGACCGAAAGATCACCGAACCCTCTGATATTCAAGTTAATTTTTAGCTGAGTAAAAACATGATTTTTCCAAAGGATCTAAAGGCTGGTCGGGGTCTAAAATACCTGAGAGGGTTGGCAAGCATATGTGGAGACATTCTTTGACGACTCTAGTCCATCCAAAAGCTTTGACAAGTTCTTCTAAGATGATCTCCCTTTGAGGCACATGAGAACATGGATCTTCTTGGACTTAATGGCACGATATTGACAACATAAACATGTGCACACGAAACGTGGCACTTACATTTGATTGTGTACATTGAAAAAGAAATTGCTGTGAAGCTTAGCATAGAATCAATCATAGACGATTTTCGAGATTTGAAAGAACGTCGAGTTCCATTTTGATAGATGATTGAGTTGAAATGTACTAAGAAACAATTAATTTACGACTTTTCTTTGCTTATATTTTGTTACGGCTGAATATATATTGATTTTAATTTTCATGTAAAATTTAGTCTGGAATTGTAATATATTTTTTATGCTTGAACTTACAACTATGTCGAAGGAAAACTTAAAAGTATGATAGTTATAATAATTAGTGAAATAAAATTTTATTCAAATTTTGCCCCTCCCAACCCCACCCCCCCGAGACGAAATCCTGGTTCCGCCCCTGTTTCACAGACCATTTTCTATTTGGCATAAATGCAACTATTACAGTTATAAGAGAAGCAAGCCACCATGCCAGACCAATCACTTGTTTAATTTGTCTTCCAATCACATAATCACTCTTTGTTGTGTAAAGACTTAGAAAAAGAAAAAAAAAAAAAAACTTGAACACACTGTAACGGTGTAACCCCAACTATAAAAAAAACACAACTTAGAAAGGAACCAAAGAAAAATCACAACAAATACCATAGAAACTTTGCAATATATACCAAAACAGATGAAATGTAGAAGAAAAGAGGCAAGCAGAAAAAACCCCTCTTTCTAATCACTTTCCTTGAAAAAAAAAGAGTACCTAAATGACTGCTGCCCCCAAGGGTAATGGACTTATGGTGACTTGGGGTTGAGACATTTTCTCAAACAGATCACGCGCCTTTTACTTTCGGTTTCAACAGCTGAAGAAGAGAGATTAAAGGAGAAGAAGGAAAACTGGAAAAGGTTTAGGGCTGGAGTCTGGAAAAGGTTTTCAGAAAAAGAGGCTTCTAAAGTGGGAGGGGAGTCTGGAAAGGTTTTCAGAAAAAGAGGCGTTCTAAAGTGGGGGGCCAGGATGGATTTTAACTTTTAAGAATTCCAAAATCCTGGGGGGTGGGGGCGCATTTTGGTGATTTTTAAAGATTTTTCCAAAGCCAGGGGGGGCCGGTCCCCCGCGAGCCTTACTGTGGTTCCGCCACTGCTAACATTTGCCTTATTTTTAAGGATGGGATTGGAAAATGGGTTTAACATATAATAGTTATGAGTCCGGATCCGCCGGGAGATACTGTTTCGTCCAATATGCATTTGCCAACTTTGCAAAATCCCTTCCTTGATTTTTTTTTTCATTCTTAAGAGGGTGCATTAGTTGTCATAGTTTGCGAATGTATATTGGACGAAAACGTATTTACATGTTTCTACGAAACAGGGGATCTAGATTCAATAGTTATATATGCAAACTAGTAACAACACCCCGTGCTTAGCTTGGGGTAAAAAGTAAGATATTACATTTTTAATTTATGAGATATCAAAATTAATTATAAACATATAAGAATATATTCATACATATTTATATAAAAACAGTCAACACATCTTCAATCATAAATACAAGTGTTATCTTCACATAGGCCAATGGTCATTTCAATTCCTCCACACAAATCTCTTCTTTACCCCTTTGAAGTAGCACCAATACCATTTTAGAATCGATCAAACCATTTTTTAGCTCTAGATTTAAAAAAAAAATGTATAAACATCTTAACTTTAAAAGCTATAAATTATGAGACTTTAAAACCACAGGCTAGTGTTATTTGATCCCAATAATAATTGGTCCACCATGGATCAATGTATATATCTCTTAATTATGGGTTCATGTGGGCCCACAGAAGTGTAATTATAGTAGGGCAAACTTAGGGTCATTTGTCTATATAATCAGATCAGAAAATGATGCCTATAAGATTCAATAAAAAAAAATCCAACCTCAAAACATTTTTATCACAAGCCCATCTATGAGGTGGTCTACTAGAAGATTGGGTCTGATTTTCGTTCACGTGTGACAATCTCTGAATAGAGTAAAGATCTATTTGGAAACTAAAAGAAAATGATATTTTTAATGAAAATTTATTAGTGTCAATTGTTGAAAGGTGGGCTCTAAAAATAAAAAGATGACAATCTTGAGAGGATGGAAGATAGATGGTGTTGAGAGAGAGAGAGAATAATCCATAATCCATATTGACCTTGAAAACTAATATCTATGTATAATTGATGTGAATTTAAATTCAATCTTTTAATATTGCAAGTCCGCAGCTGTCTTTTTGAGACAGTAGCTAGTACAGGTCGAATCTCATAGGGAGCACTACTGAAATATTTTTTTTAATTAAAATTTGAATTTTTTTATAATAAAAATAAAAATAAATCAAGATTTGAATGAGAAATAAAGCTACTATGCAAGATGAACGGATAACAATAATGATAAAGGTAGATCAGAGCAATAAATAGTCCATTAATTAATTTCAATTCTCAATCCACATACTTTAATTTTGTCTTTTGTCTTGCAAATAACTCAGATAAGAAACAACTCAATGTTTCTAATCCAGAAGATATTTTTCTTTTAAAATTCAACTCTTAAGCAGAAGAACCCAAAAATCTCTATCACCTCATAAAAATATAAATTACTTTGAGCATCAATTAACAAACTAAGCATAAAATATCAAAGGTATAAAAACCTAAGTATATCTTATCAAAAGAAGATTAACTGATTAAAAAGAAATTTATTAAAAATATAAAGCGGAGGTTTGCCTGTGGTGCGAAGGCAAATCTATTATTCTATTAAACATTGCATCATAAGGACAAAAGAATTAAATTAAAGACAGAGAACAAAAATAAAACTACTTAACTTCACTTTGTGCTCCGATCCAAAAGAATCTACTCCTCCATTGTAAAAGATGTAATTTTCATTGAAAACTTCATGGAAATTACAATTTTCTCTCACACTCTTCTAATCTAGCTCTGGAACAGGGCTCCAGAATACCCAAAAATAACTCTTAAATTCTATTAATTAAGGAAAGAAGAGAAAAAGGAGAGAGAATACTTAGTGACGTCCAAGGTGAGGGAGTGACTCCCGTATGCTACTTTTTGGTTCCTTTTATATCTCCGGTTATCTATCAGATACATTGAATCTAGACACCTTCTCTGCAGATTTGATTTTTCTTCATTGATAAGGTATATCTCTTATCCTTTTTGAATTTGAATGAGGTGGAAGCTTCAGGATACCTCTGGGTGGCTTGGCTAATCTTCAGATGGTTCCCACAAGGGATGTGTAGCAATTAGGGTTGTAAACGGGTCAGTTCCAGTCTGGGTCCAGGGTGGAATCGGAACCGTAATCATTTTCTAAAAGGGAGAACCGGAACCGATACCGGACCCAATTCGGAACCAGGAAACTGGTTCCAGAACCGGAACCGATAATTTTAATAGGAACCGGAACCAGAACCATTTGTGAGGCGGGTCTGGTTTTGGTTCCGTGTATGAGATGTAGAAAAGTAGAAACCCTAAAGTAGAAAAGTAAAAAGGATTCTGTTTTCACATACTAAAGTTACCTTATATTAGTGTACATTGGGTCGGGTCCCTAGTCCACGGGTCTGAGCCACTGTGGATCCGGAACAGGAACCGTTTAGGTATCGGTTTCAAAAAAAGGATCCAGAACCGGAACCATTTGCTTATCGGAACCAAAATAAGGACCCAGACCCGGAACCTAACGGGTCGGAACCTTCGGGTAATCGAAGAATCGGGGACTCATTTACAACCCTAGTAGTAATTGATTATCAATGGTGTGGATTTAATTGCAATCCCGTCTAAAAATAAACATGAAAATCTCCGGGCCCATAACTTTATCAATATAGCTCTGATTTGCACAGTCTTAGGCTCCACGAATATCTACTCTGAATAAACTTTCCAACGGTAGGTAAATTTCATCAATCTGACAGTTAGATTGAAAGTTATGGCCATTTGAAGATGAGTTATCTTGAGAAAAAAACGGGATTAACTTTTAAAATTTGATTTTCAATGGATTCTATCTTTGCACAACTTTCTTTTTTGAAAGGACATCAGATGTGGATGATTCAAACTCTTCTTCTTTTGTTCCAATCAGAATTGTACTCTTTCAATTATCCATTAATAATTTCAAATTTGCAACTACTGCGGACCCTGCCATGTGGGACATTTCATCTGCTTGCACATGGGCCCTATGAGAAGTCTTTTACTGTAGTTAGAATTCTTCAACTGACATGATGAGTGGACCCCTCCATTGATCGATTTGCATATGGCTTGTGTGTGGGGTACACATGGTGAATTTTTCAATTTACTTCTTTTTAAGCTTCAATTCGGCAATGCAGGGCCCATGATGACTATTTGTGCTTGAAAGTGGGTTCCATGATAGAGGCCTGTAATTCTCATTTTCTGCACGTTCTAATTCAACACATCAAATACTGAAGAGCCCATATTGAGGCGGGATCCACCCGGACGGAGTTCTACTCCAACTGGGACTCTTCGTGTCAGACCCCGACCCAAGTTTAGCATTTTTAATTATTATTCTAACTGTGACTAGTTTCTAAGCGGGATTAGAGGACGATTGTCTTGGGTTTTTAGTTAGATTAGTATTTTGAATAGCTTTGGGGAATTTTGAGCACGTTGAGTCTGATTTGACCGGGGCCGGAATGGCCCGTGTGACGCGTGTTAGTGTGAGAATTTGATTTTTTTGAATTTTTTGATTTTTGAAAAATATTGATTTCGATATTTTTGATTTTTTTATTTTGATCTCGACAACTTTCATGTTCACTCCGTTTGCATTTGAACCCCAGGAAACCGCGTTTTTCGAGAAAAAGGGGCAAATTCGTCTTTTTACACTAAATCTGTGCATAAATTTTGAAATTTGAAAATCATGAGGAAAATATACTTTTTGAAAACTAGATTTTTCAACGATCAACTTTCTCTTCTTCGTCAATCTCGTCCGGGACCCGTAAGGTGGTGATTTAGCCACTTGAAGCTTTGGGGCAAATGGGGCCCACAACCCACTTAAACTCCAAAACTCAACCACGTTTCTTCTTCTTCCTTACTCTGTTTTCAGAACTCCCTAGCTGAACTGAAGAGAACTTTTCCTCTCTTCTCCTCACCTTCTCTCCTCTTGCAAGCCTATGCAACCCAGCCCAAAGGAAAGATCTGATTTTACCATCCTCTTCTTCATCCCTCAAGCTTGCCATTGATATCATTCTCAAGAGCTTTCAGCTGGGATTACCTTCTTCTTGGGACCTATCTCCATTGCTAGAGCTTCTCAAGGTTAGCAATGGCTTCCCTCTTTTAAACTTGGATTTGTTTGGTCCCTTAGGGTCTCTTCATTATGCATGCAAGGAGGTTCTTAGAGAACCCCTTTATTTTGCAAAATGTTGGGTTTCTTTTGAGATGTTTCTATAGGTTTTTGTAGCTTGGAGGCTTGCTGGGTTAGAGGACTTCTTGGAGTGATTTAGAACCCATTTTGATTCAAGACAAGTGAATAAACTGATATTGGAATGCCTGTAATTAAACTTGTGTTTCTTCTTCAAAGTTGGATATAAAATTGCTATTCATTTGATTCTTTTCTTGGGCTATGTAGGCTGATGTCATAAAAGTTTTAGTGTTTAGCTGTGTGCAAAATTTCTGCAGGTTTTGTTTCATCTTATGTGCAGAATTTCTACAGGTTTCGTGTTTAATTTATGTGCAAAATTTCTATAATGTTTTTGTGTTCAGATTGTGTGCAGATCTCTGCAATGTTTTAATGATCAACTATATTCAGATTTATACAAGGTTTAGTGTTCAGTTAACATTCAGATTTCTGGAAGGTTCAATGTTCAGTTATGTTCAGATTTTGGAGGATTTTTTGTGTTCAAACTGTGTGCAGATTTCCGCAGCTTTTGTGTCCAATTGATGTTCAAATTTCTGCAGTTTTTGTGTCCAATTCATGTTCAGATTTCTGCAGTTTTTGTATTCAATTCATGTTTAGATTTTCACATGTTTTCGTGTTCAGTTTATATCCAGATTTATGCAGGGTTTTGTGTTCAGTTATATTCAACTTTCTGCAGGGTTTTGTGTCCATGATAACATGGAAAAATTTTGGTCATGGGTTTGTTTTACAAGGCTGGAAATCTAATTTCTAACTTTATGTGTTTGCTCATGTTAATATATGGCTCTTTTTCACTCAATTTGTTTAGTGAAATGAGGTACTTTGAGTGTTGGATGGAGTTCGGTTTGATGTTGATAGTAACTCAGTGTAGTGCTGAAAATGTTTGAGAATGAAGGGAGTGGAGGTTCAAAATGTGGAAGAAACTTATATTTTTGAATTACCCGAGAAATTTCTTGAATTTTATCAAAGCTTCACTGTGCACTCGGGGTTCCCAACTGCCGAATAACTTCAGAGGCATCAAACTCGTTGTTATTACACGACATTTGGGCTTTGAGTGCCCATTGAGAAGGCCCTGGGTAAGCCATTCAAACACAACCAAGTGCCTCATTCTAGGGTAATTTTTTTTTCATGTTTTCTTATAATTCGATTTGAAATAGATTGGAGTGGTTCGCCACATTTGAAAAACATCGATAAGGCTACTCGTCTATTTGTTCTGAAATTGTTCGACTATTTTGGATATAGAGTAGTCCTTTCATTGGTTTGAATTGTATTTAGTGATTTAAATTATATCATTTGGATTTGAATCGGGACCACTAAGCTTGGGTCACTTTGTCGGATTGATCACCCGGCTTAGGATCCTTAAATTATACTTTACCAACTGTAGTTTGGACCCTCTGTTTGTTTGCTCCGGCCATGGCAATGGTTTCTGTCTGTTTCGGCCATCTCATATGGCAATGGTTATTTGTTCCGGCCATTTTGTATGGCAACGATTTCTGTCTGTGTGTTCTTGTTACTTCGGTAATAGGAGAATATAGCTAAATGTGGTTTGCCAATATTTTTATTATTTGTCAGTCAGTTTGAAATATTTTAAATATGAAATTCTTTTATTTGTACAGAAATGGTTTATTTCATTTATTCTTTACATAATTTCTTTTAATTGTATTTTATGAATATGGCATTTATAAAACTTGTACATCTTATCTATTTTATTCACCTACCAGACCGTCGTGTCTGATACTCTTTTGTTTGGTGTTAGATGTCGGACCCGCAGATATTGAGGCAGAGCAAGCGGTTGAGGCGGTATATCCTCCAGTGGAACGCAAGTGGCATCCCAACGATGTCATGTAGACGTCGTGTTGGAAATTGAGTTAGGATAACATTTTGGGGAATGATGTTTATTTTGGGAACTTAGTTTATGGCCTCGTCGGTCTTCTTTTGGGATGTAAAGCTTAATACACTTTCTTGATCCTCACAACTCTAACTTTAACTTTGGGCTATGCTCATGTGTGTGTGTGTATATATATATATATATATATATATATTTCTCTTTTGATACAAAGCTTGTGCAATTATCTTATGTTTCATTTGAGTTTTATTTTGCTACATGCTTCCGCACATTACTATTTGTTGTGTAATTGATTAATTGGTTGTGATGGATCGTCTAGGATCCTCACCGCGAATCCTGTGGGAAAATAATTAGCCCGTGTAGGCGGAATTTTCTGGCCCGTCGCGCCACGACCCCGGATTAAGGACTTGGTCATCAGGTCCTCGGTCCAGGGTTGTGACACTTCGGAGAAAATTTACAAAACATTCTAAGTTAATGCAGAAAATGTATGAAAAGTATGCGAATTCAGGTTCCTACGTGAAAATGCATGAAATGATGAAATTAGATGAATAATGATGCAATTCACTTAATTAAATCCCCAATTCATCCTAAAATGATGTGTAAATGTGTAAATTCATGAACTCAACACAACCCCCCAACCAGCATTTTGCTAGTCCCTTAGCAAAAGTTACGAGCAAAAAGGTTTAAAGTTCTTTGACCTATTCTAAGAAAGTAAATATGAAAACAAAACCACTTTCGCTGGTATTCTCGATTGCATTTAGCGTATGCAACAAGCCCTTAAACCCCTAGGTTCCCCCTAGTGAACGAGTTGTGCCTCGTTAGGGTTTGCAGTGAATATACCCACAAAATTCCCTTTTTTTTTGCAAAATATGTTTAAAACCTATCAAAATCTAGGGAAACTCCTTCCAAGGAAAAATCTATAGACACTAACTATTCTCAGTTCTCGAAATTTTCAAAGACAAATCTTAAATTTGGTTCACCAATCCCATCTTTTGGTCAGAAATTCTCGAAATCATGCTAACTGATCGTGCACGGTGAAAAGTATATATACGTAATAAGCATCAAATGATCCACCAATAATTTCCGTGAATATATATTTTTTAAATTCTGGGCCTCCTAAACTTAGGAACGAAAAACAGTCTTCCTCTCAAGGCAATAATGACGGCTTTCGCACTACTGTTTTTTCAAAGGCCGCAAAATTTTTTTTTTTAAACACACACATATGACTGTGCAATGTCTAGGTTCCTTAAGCTTTCTAATTAACCCATGTAACGAGCATTAGGCCAGTGACTCCCAAAACAGATGTCTTTAGGGCATTAGGTATGCCAATACCTCTAAGGGCTTACTAGATTGAGTTAAAAAGGCTACGAACCCAAACTAGTCACAATTTTTTTTTATTCTTTTCAAGACTTCTAAAAAAAATTTTTTTTTGCTTTCTTTTTTTATCTTTTTTTTTTGTAATCCCCAACAATAGGCAGCCCTTTTCATGTATCCACCCGTCGAACCAAGAAGCTTTGTACACTAAGGTTCGATTTTCCTTTTTTTTTTTTTAATTATCAAAGAAAAACGAAAATCATAGCTTCACATTCAAAACCTTGAAAACGTATACAACCTGTGTAAAAGTGAGGGATCAAAATTCAGCACTTTTCCAAAAACACTTGCCGTAAATAAAATAGTGAACCATTATTTTCTTTTGTCCAAAATAAATATCGTCAGCCAATAAAAATTCTCTTGGAAGTTTCCCTCTAACAATTTTTTTTTTTTTGTAACTCCTGAAAAACGAAAAAGAAAATGTAGAATGATAATTGAACAAATTATCACATGTCAAGCTCTAACTCACACCCCCAAACCTAAATTCAATATTGTCCTCAATGTTATGAATGCATGTGTAACGTGAAAATGAACAATAAGGAAAATTGAAACATCTTACCATGTGGGGTGATTGTAAAAGAATGTGATCAACCAGCTCAATTACTTTCCACAATTGGGTTGCCTCCTAAACAGCGCTAAATTTAATATCGTCAACCCGACATGACAAAAAATGATTAGTCCTGGTAAATTGGGTCTTCCAGAAGTCTTAGACCCCGACCCAGACCAACTCGATTAGTACTAATTAAGTGAGCGATTAGTCTTAAGTGAGTCTTAGTACTAGTTGGGTTAGAATGTGATTAGACTTAGTCTGGATTATAGTTTGGAGATTTTGAGGACGTTTAGTATGAGTCAGACACGCTCAGGGACGCCCTGAGTACACGTGTAAGAATGGGTTCTTGTTCTAGATCTTTGTTATGGTTGTGGTTTTTATTCTCTTGAATGGTTCTATTACTTGTGATAAATTCTGTTTTTAGTCTGCATGCATTTGAAACCCAGAAAATCCAAGTTTTGGCCCAATAAGGGTAAATCTATCTTTTCATGTAAAATCTGGGCACGCCTTTCGAAGTCGTGAAACTTTGTCAAAAGTATACTTTTCCGAAACTAGATTTTTCGATGATCGTTTTGTTCTTCTTCGTCGATTCCATCCGGGGTCCACAAGACCATGTTTTAAGCGTTTCAAGTTGCACTGCTTAGGGGACCCACTTCCAGACACTATTTATACTCTCCTACTCTCTCTCCTCCATTCTTTTCTCATTTCCTGCAACGGTGCTTGCCCTAGAGTGAAGAAAAGAAGAAAGCTTCTCCTTGGTTTTTCTCCCTTAGACATCATCTAGCAAGAGAGCTTCAATCCACGATCCAAGACCACCATTTTCTTCCTCTCTTCTCAAGCTCCAGCTGGACACGTTTTTGGAGCCAACCTTCACCACTATTCATCATCTTCAACCTCTCTTCTTCTTGTTTAGCTAGCTCAAGGTTGGTGTTTCCCTTCATTCTTTCCATTTGTTGTTCCTTAGCTCACCAAGAGCTTGTTTTTCACGGTTTCAAACCCATTTTCGAAATGGGGGTTTGTAGTGGCCAAAATGATGATTTTTGTGTGCTCCATTTTGGGGGCTTTGTGTAGATTTCGTGGAGCACCTCTTCTTGTTGATTTTTGTGAAGCTTTCTTTGGCTTTGGTTAGAGGCAAGTAAACCTTTTAGTTATTCCTAGTGCATTTCAAGTTTTAGGGCATTTTACATTGGAAATGTTATTCATCATGAAGCTTGTCTTTTCTTGCATGTTATTAATCTCTTTTAGCTTGTTTTAATCTTGATAAGCATGGTTGCTAATTACTCCTTTTAATTTAGAAGTTTTGTCTTGAATGGAAGCATGTTTTCAATGGAATGCTTTACAAGTTATTAGATATATGCTTTGAATGTAAGTGGGTTTGTGTTTTTGAAGTTTTGATTGAAATGGGAGTGGATTTTTATGTGGAAATCATCCCTTGGAAAGCAAGTAGGCTTGGGGAGTGCAGGTGGTAAAAATGTGGAAGTGAAGAAGGGAGAAAAGTGTGAAAAAATTGAACTGCCTAAGTTCTACCGGAAGTTCTACCTGTATAGGTATTTAAACCGGAAGTTCTACCGGTAGAAGTGGCTCGAATTTTGATAGAGAGTTGAGGAAATGCAAACCCCTATTTCTACCGGAATTTCTACCAGTAGAGGTGGCAAAACCGGAAGTTCTACCGGTAGAAACGGCTCAAATTTTGGCAGAGTTGAGGAAATTGAAAAACCTCAGTTCTACCGGAAGTTCTACCGGTAGAAGCGCTTCAGCCGGAAGTTCTACCGGTAGAAGCGCTTCAACAGGAAGTTCTACCGGTAGAACCTCTTAAACCGGAAGTTCTACCAGTAGAGATGCTGAACCCAGACCCACAGTTACAAAAAGTACTGTTTTTGAAGGATTTCTGCGGGAATGAAAACTAGACTAGGTTTTAGACCTTTTTATTGACCTTGTGCACTTGGAATTCCAAAATGTAATATACCTTCGGGGACACCAAGTTTTATTGAATTCCGACATTTGGTTTTCAATTCCACAAGGGTCAGGGATTGGTCTCAGCCTGGGCTTGATAGATTTATGTGTGAACTCTTGTTTTGATGCTTCATGCATCATCGTGTTCTCGTTTGATTTACAAGTGCAAGTTCGTTTTCAAGTTATATTTCAAGAATAAAAAAGGGAATCATTCCTTAAGTTTGTAAGCATTAATACTATGCTATTTTGCTAGTCTTGTCACGTTGTGCTTGTTAAATGATTTCCCTCTTGTTTTGTCGTGTTCTCGAACGTGTATCGTCGTGTTTTGTGCATTCATGATATAAGTGAATATCACTGAGCTTGGACTGCCCTTCTAGCTTGATCACTACCTGGGGGTCCTTAAACACGTGGACTGTCTGCAGACTAGTCGTGTATTTTATTACACATCGTGCGTGTTCATGGTCCGGTTCCGCAGCCGGATACCCCGTCTACCTTGTGTGGCGTGGGATCGTGTTTTCGTGTCGTGCTTGTCGTGCGTGCTTGCTCTTGTCATCATGTATGACAGAGAAAGGATGAGCTGAATGTGGATTTATCTTTTCATGATATTATAAGTATTCATGCTAGTTTTGTAAACTTGAAACGTGTATTTAAATATTAAACTGTTTTAGCATTATTCTTTCATATTCTTGCCTAAATTGTTTATTTGCCAAACCGTCGTGTTTGATGCTTGTATTTTGGTGTCCAGGTGCCGGCGGTTTCATGCGTGACGAGGAGTGCCCGGAGGAGGCTGTTGAGCCACCCCCAGCACACGAGTGGTAGCCCAACGACGTCATCTAGACGCCGGTCGGGATATTGATTCTCGTTTCTCCTAGCTGGGTTATTTTTGTGGGATTGTAATTGTTGTATTGGCCTTTGTTGGCCTCTTAGGGTTTTGTAACTTGAATTAATATACTTTTGTTAAACATTGAAACGTTAATCATGTTAGGAATGCTTTGATGACATTCTCTTTTGATACCTTGTCTCGATTTTATAGTGTCCCTTGTATCTCCTTGTTTAAGATTTATGTGATACGTTTTGCTACACGCTTCCGTATATCTAATCGTGTGAGCTCAACCCGTGTCTTGGGATCCTCACCGCGGAAACCTGTGGGAAAGATAACAGCGGCGGTGTGTTTTGTGTTGGTTAATCACATCGCCGCGCAGTCGCGGGCCCGGATCCCGGTTCGGGGTCGCGACAAGAAGCATATCCGCAATGCTTTTATCCTTCAATTCCAGAAACGGTTTTAACCATTGACCATTCACCTTGAAAACATCCCCATTCTTGGGATTTTCAATTTCCATAGCACCATGAAAGTAAACAGTCCTGATAATGAATGGACTAGTCCACTGGGTTCGTAACTTCCCTTGAAACAGGTGTAACCGGGAGTTATATAAAAGGACTTTCATACCCGGCTCAAAGGATTTTCTTAAAATTGACTTATCATGGTTCAACTTCATTCTTTCCTTGTAGATCTTGGCATTCTCATAGGCATCATTTCGAAGTTCTTCCAACTCATTGAGTTACAATTTGTGCAGAGTACCCGCAGTGGGTAAGTCAAAATTAAACTTCTTAATGGCCCAATAAGCTCTATGCTTCAAATCAATAGGCAAGTGAAATGCATTCCCATAGACCAACCTATATAGGGGCATCCCAATAGGTGTCTTTTAAGTGGTTCGATAGGCCCACAGTGCGTCGATCAATTGCAAAGACCAATCTTTCTGAGTGGGATTGACCGTCCTTTCTAGAATTTGTTTAATTTACCTATTTCAAATTTCTGCTCGGTCACTTGTTTGTGGGTGATAAGGTGTAGCAACCTCATGGGTGAGATAATATTTTTTCAACAAATGCTCAAAGGGACGATTGCAAAAGTGAGTGCCTCCATCACTAATGATCGCTCTAGGGGTACCAAAGTGAGAAAAGAATGATCTCTCATGAACTTAATCACCAAATGGTGGTCATTCTTCTTTGTCGGTATTGAAAGTGCAGCTAGGGCCAATGAATGTGTCCTAGAGGAGGGTGGGGGGTGAATAGGACTAATGGCATTCTTTTCCCAGTAAAAAAAATTACTTAGTCCAATTTTAATCTCAACTAGGACAAAGAACACAATGAACACAAATAAGAATACAACTTATACGGAATATGTGTTCAACGTGTGAGTGCTTAAGCAATCAAAGATATGACAATTAATTTCATATTAATAAGCACAAGTGTGTGTACAACACTCTTCACAAATTCACTTATGATTTATATCAATGTGCTCAATGGAATATATGTTTAAAGAGTGTGTGCTAAACAAGACAAGATTTACCAATATGTTCAATGTTGTTTTCGCACAAGTGGATGTGTGTCAATTTAAACTCAAAGAAGAAATATCATTTATATTAATCTCCAAAACATATAGATATGTAAATCAAGCACAAGAGATAGAGAAAGAGAAATTGACATAAGGGATTTATAGTGGTTCAGTCACACAGACCTACATCCACTCTCAAGGGTCACACAGTTCCCTGGTTTCACTATAAAGAATCAAACTACACAAGTACTGATTCTACATCAATTTTGTTTACGAGGTTCGATCACAAAGATCTACTCCCCTCTACATTTTTTTATAGTGGTTAAATCACAAAGAAGTAAGCCACTCTTACAATGTTCTGAATTTAATGAAGTGAGGGGGAAGAACACTTGCCTCTTTTGACAAAGTCTGGAGGTTGCCACCTGCCTCTTTGACAAAGTCCGGAGGATGCTCTTCCAAGCTTGTCACCGCAGCTCCAAGCTTTGATGCCTCTTGCAATGCTTCCTTGATGTTGATGATTATGCTTCAATGTTGTGCTCAATCAAGGGAAGAGGTCTTTGGTCTATGGATTTGGATTTTAACCTATGATAGCTCAAGTTCTTCCCTAGGTAATATTGTTTCCACACATTACACTTTCCTTAAGCTAATGAAGCTCTTCGATTTCCCAATGCAAGCTCAAAGTGTGTGTGGAATGATCTATGAGAGGTCAAATATGATGGACCATGGTTAGGACATGAGCTCTCATGATCTTCAAGAGAACTTGGATGATTTGGGGCCTTTTCTATTTATAAAAAACCTTCCAACGGCTCTCTAACGGCTTTTGGCAGCTAGCCCCCTTCAAATCCGCGGTTAGCTGCCACCCAACGGTCATAAACGGCTAGTTTTTGTAAAGCTGTGCTGAGTAAAGGGGCTAGCCGCAAGGTAACCCCTTTCAAAGCGGCTAGCCGCGAGGTAACCCCTAGGTAACCGAATTCTCACAGAAACTTGTACATTAAGCCTCTGGAAAAGTAACCGCAAGGTGATTGCAAACCATGGCGGTTAGCCGACCTCTGGGATCAGTTTTCAGTCTTGAAAAGGCTCGAAAACAATTTCTAAAACCCCATTAAATAAGCCATTAAACTAAGGGTTTTTAGGGTCCACTACTTGGTTAGTTTGGGTCCCATTTTACCTGAATAGGTTGGCACACATAGGGAGTTCTTCCTCGATGAATCCAGGCCTTCCAAGACTTGATCTTCCGCCTTCAAACTTGATCTTCCTTGTAAAACTCTGAGATGCAAGGTCTTGGACTCTTTGACACGGGATTGACAATACAAAACAAGTGCTCATTGGAATGTGGCACTAACAATCTCCCCCTTTGTCAATTTCGTGGCAAAACACCTATTCTAGATTGAATTACAACAAATGGACTCAAATACAACCAAGATTATAAGAGTACATGATATTTACACAAGATACAACTATTACAACTCAAAGACTCATGACTCTAGAAGCTCCCCTAGAGAATGTGCTTTGTCTCTTAAAGATGCACCTGCATAGAACATTGAGAAATACATTCTTTGGTGGGATTGCTACTCCCCGTTAATTGTTAGTCACAAAATATCATAGATAGAGTGTTCTCACCTTTTGTTCTACACTCTCCCCCTTAATTTAATCTCTCCATTTTTCAGGATTCAATCCATTTATTTTTCCCCTTTTTGTCACAAGTTGACAAAGAGATGTTAGAGAGATATCAATATTCAGAACATTATGATACCAAGGACATAAAAAGATTTACCTATAAGTATGAAGGGAAGTTAGCAAGCATGATATCTAAGGATTTGACTATAAAGAGATGCAATCATGCTAAGTTGGAATTGAACTATATAAATCAACTAAGTAAGTCCATATCAATTCCATGAATCCATTTAATTAAGATTCTCTAAGTCCTTCCAAAGATACAAACTGATTGAAGAGCAAGGACTCAATAAAGATCACATGAAATTTTATTTCATTGATCATTTTCACCACTTAAGCATAGTGATGAACCTGCATAATCATTAGTTTAACATACTGATATAACTATGAAGCACAGACAGTGATTATGAGAAATGCATGAAGTTCCGAATGAAAAATCAATCCATTCAAAAGCATATGATAGGAACATGCATTAAGAACAAAATATTTTAGACTTTTAAAGCTCAAGTTTAAAACTCAAAATGATACCAATGGAAATAAAATCCAAAGCCATAACATTCAATCTTTAGAAAAATTTAATTTACAAAGGCATAATGAATGTTATGAGAATGAATGCAATCACCAAATGTATTCAATCATCAAACAAAGTGATTATAATCCAAAATGATGAATTGAGTACATTGCATTCCAAACAAGTCATCAAGATAGGAATTTTACAAATAGGAAAAGCATATGACTTGCAAAATCATCACAAAAAAAAAAAAAATCACATTACAAAGCATAGTGATGATCAAAAGTAAAAACATCCATATCTTAGAAAAATACCAGAACTAAAATCACATGGATGTGGCAATATGAGAAATACATAAAGATGTACCTATAAAAGTTAATGCATTCTCAAGTAAAAATTGTTTTGTTTTCAAAATACTTTAAAAAACGAATATTCATCCTATCCATATATGTATCTCATTGATCCTCAAATATAAACTCACATTTGATCATTTTAGAGATGTCTACACTCCCTCTCAACATCATTCTCTTCTTTTGTCAATATGATGACAATGAATATACCTATGTAATGCATGAAAGATGTAAGGCATGAAACTAGGGAGTTCTCAAATATAACTATTAAAGTTCACATTGATCATATTTCTCAAGATGTTGCTAATCATGAAAAGACATGATGATGAATAGATGAGTACCAATTGAGAATTTCATTTTAAAAACATTTAACTTAACAAAGCCCCAAAATGAAAATTAATTGCATAATTTTCCAATGAAGTAAAAACTTAAAATCCATAGATAATTCATTTTTCAAATCATATTTATTTTCAAAATGACAAAGCACTTAATTTGAAAAATATGAGATGGAACATTAATTGAAAAAGCTTTTTAGCTCACCACATCTCATTCAAATTTGCATTTCAAAATATATACCTATCAAGAACATATGCAAAATGAATTTCCACACAACTTGAGTATCATACTAATATACCAATAAAGAGAACAAGGATGGTCAATGTGGGTTTCTAGAAAAAAAAAATTACAACAAATTCTTTTGAAATAAATGAATTGTTAATTCCAAAACATAGACAAGATCGAAGGAGATTTAAGTGTAATGGAGGACAACAACTTGTGATTCAACCAAGTATATGAATCATGCTTCATGTGGTGATGATAAAAGCATCAGAGTAGTGTTTTACGTGATCACATAGAATTACAGGTATGTCCCAAAACTACCCCCTAAGGATTTACGTTTGGCGAACCCAACACGTGAGGGTTCTCCTCCCACTCTCCTAGCCATCCTACCTTAAGCATTAATGTTTGAATGATTCAAATAGATATACTAATATGAGTTGCAGCTTGGAATGAATCAAGGTGGAGTATCCAAAGCATTAAATCAATTCCGTAAATATGAACACGTTAAGGATACAATCAATCATTTTAAAATCATGGATTGTAAAATAATTTTTTTTTTTAAATACAAAAACTCTGAACTGGTTTTGAAATCATGTGACTAATAGATATGTTCCAAAACAGAGAAATCCATGAGAATAGTGATATTAATCATAGCATAAGCATGTTTAAATCTTGAAAATCTTATGCTATGTGAATTATCATCATTTCATAAAATATAACTATAGAGAACATGTATTATGAAATGAAGTTCAACTATCATGAAGCGAACCTCTTCAAGAAAACAACCATAATCATGTATTAGAGGAGGCAAACATGAGAGATATGATGCTGAAGTGACATTTCAGATCAATGTTCACAAGATTTATCACATTTTAAGGTATACCAAACAAATAGGAAACCATGAATAGAACATGGATGTGACAAACACAAAATTCACTAAGCACCATGAATATTCATCATTTAAAAAAAAATTATAACTAGAAAGCATAACGATGAATATAGGAAATTGCATAAAAATATGATTGTGTGGTGTGTGCAATTTTCCAAGGTGTAAAAACATATGAACTCAACAAAAATAACATCCATTAAATAATAGTTATGACCATAGTGTACAAGGAATGGATTTGAAGAGATACACATTAGCAAGAACATACTTATGAAAATTGAAACATGTACAAGAATGAAATAATATACATGGGTCAACCATCCACCATAAAAAAAGACTATCAAGCATAAGGATGGATTTTAAAGTTCTAGTATGGCGTCAACAAATGAAAACAACACAACCATACATAGAACAATTTAGCATTTGCATATAGAGGGTCATTTACCCTTGCAAATGTATGTACACATGAAATAAGAAAAATACCTTTTTAGAAGCACCTGTTAACAAAAGAAATCAAAAATGAAATACATAACAGGATATCATGTGTGGTAGTAGTCTCTAAGTGTTCAAGACTATGTAGAAAAGCAATCATGGATACCAATTGGAATAAAGAAAACCAATTGATATTCAAGCATAAGACAATTAACTCAATCACTCTAAAATGGAGTTAAAAAGAATATAGCTACTAGGATTAATCCAAATTAGAGCTATCCATGATGTTCTGGGGTTTACCAAACATAGCATTAATCAATATAACTAAGAAAATCATATGCTATGAATATTTTGAAATCATTTCATTCAATCATTAAATATGACTATCATGTGCAAGATGAAAGAAATGAAGTTCAAACATGAAGCCTACCTTAACTATTAACCAACCAAGATTATGAATATATAAACATGGTGGTCATGAGATTTACCTATAGGTACAAGAGAGGTGGCAAACATGAAAATTATGATGCTAATAGAATGTGACATGGAATAAAAACATATTTACTATCAAGTTCAATCCAATGTACACAAGGTCTATCACATTCTCAAGATATGACATCAATTGAAAATGATACTAATTGAAACCAATTGAATTTGAAACACAATTAAGAGCAAGGATGTGATAAACACAAAATTTCATCAAGCATCATAAATGAATATTCATCACTTTTAATGATATAACAATTGAGTATAGTGATGAACAATCTAAATTGCATGAAAGGATATAGCTTTGTAAAGCATGCAATTTTCAAAGTGTCAAAACCATATGAATTCAACGTCTAAGAAATTCATCAAACAATACATATAACTATGAAATACAAGAAATGAATTTCAAAGAGGTTCATATGATCAAGATCATTAATATGAAGTTGAAGCATGTAAGGAAGACATCATTTAAAAAATATACATGAATCAACATCATAACCATCCATTTAAAAAAAAATGACTAGAAAGCATAAAGGATGGATTTGTGAGTTCTAGTATGGTATCTTCAAATGTAACTAATAATGCAACCATACAAGAAACGATTTGACATTTGCATAGAGAGTATCAATTAAAATCAAGATCTAACTTATACCATATCATTAATGAAGAATACAACTATGTGTGCCCATGTAGATATGAAGTTAGAAAGGAGCCATGAATTACATAGGAATGAAAATAACTCTCTTACATATATATGAGTTTAACTATAAATAGCATGCAAAATGAGTTTAACATCAATTCATCTAACATGGTCCATACAAAAATTCCACTCTAGCAAATGTACTAAGAGAATTATGAAACATTATCACTATGCATTGAAAAGATGCACAAGACTATGTGTAGAATGCAAATCTTTTTCATGATCCACAAAACATACAATTCAATTTGCATATAAAGAGAATGTAACCAAATGAGTAAAGATGCAAATTGCTTGTAACAAATTCATTTCCATTTCTAAGATGATATAACCATATGCACAAGGAAATGAGAACATGGAACATGCTTTGATGACTATAACTAATGATGTTTTAGAGCATTTCCATTCATATAATCTTCAAATCATTTCAATACACAAAATCCAACAATGAGCATAAAGAGAATGATTTAGAAGATAACACATAATCATTTTTTAATTTGTATTTTAAAGAAAACAACTACAAGGACTTATACAAATTGATTTAAAACATGACTTAATATCAATTGGAAAATGCGTTTATTCAAAAACACATTTATTTCGACAAATATAACTATAGATAGATAACCAATTGAGTTTCAAGTATATTACAAGAATGGAATTTCTTATACAAGATTTGAGACATAAAGAGAGAAACAAATTCAATTCTCATAACTTTCAACTTGCATTTTTTTTAAACAAAATAATTATTTGAAACAAAAAAAAAGTTGGGAATAATTTCCCATTTAAAAACAAAAACTATGGAAAATTCGTTTTTCAAAAATATCTAATTTTTCTTTAAAAAGATATGACTTATGAAATTCATTAATTTTTGAAAAACAGGGATATAACATCAATTGATCATGGATAAAAGATCCTTTAAGTCCATAATTAATTGAAGCACATTAAAAGAGCATTGAAATGCATTTTCATAGAAATAACAATATGAGAACAAAATGCACATCAATATGATGCAATCAAGTGATTTTGTGAACCAAAAGATATAACTATAAAAGTTTATGAAAATAAAATCAATTGACAACAAATACTTTTGCAAAAGTACAAGGGTCAACAATATGAAATACCTGAAAATAAATAGGTTGGTCTAAAGGGGTTCAAGACCTAAGATCTCTCTAATGATCTTCCTTTGAAAATCATCCTTAGGTCTTGGTAGGTTTGTCCTTGAGGTCCCTCCAATATATGAAGTCTCTCTAAGGAATTGGCACTAGCAATGATAGAAGATCAACTCCGGGTTGTTAAGCCTTTATGGAGTAACCTCGCTCTGATAACAATTGAAAGTGCAGCTAGGGTCAATGAAAGTGTCCTAGAGGGGGGTGAATAGGACTAATGGAATTCTTTTCCTAATAAAAAAAATTACTTAGTCCAATTTTAATCTCAACTAGGACAAAGAACACAATGAACACAAATAAGAATACAACTTATACGGAATATGTGTTCAACGTGTGAGTGCTTAAGCAATCAAAGATATGACAATTAATTTCATATTAATAAGAACAAGTGTGTGTACAACACTCTTCACAAATTCACTTATGATTTATATCAATGTGCTCAATTGAATATATGTTTAAAGAGTGTGTGCTAAACAAGACAAGATTTACCAATATGTTCAACGTTGTTTTCACACAAGTGGATGTGTGTTAATTTAAACTCAAAGAAGAAATATCATTCATATCAATCTCCACAACAATAGATATGTAAATCAAGCACAAGATATAGAGAAAGAGAAATTGACACAAGTGATTTATAGTGGTTCAGTCACACAGACCTACATCCACTCTCAAGGGTCACACAATCCCCTGGTTTCACTATGAAGAATCAAACTACATAAGTACTGATTCTATATCAATTTTGTTTACGAGGTTCGATCACAAAGATCTACTCCCCTCTACATTTTTTTTTATAGTGGTTAAATCACAAAGAAGTAAGCCACTCTTACAATGTTCTGAATTTAATGAAGTGAGGGGGAAGAACACTTGCCTCTTTTGACAAAGTTTGGAGGTTGCCACTTGCCTCTTTGACGAAGTCCGGAGGATACTCTTCCAAGCTTGTCACCGCAACTCCAAGCTTTGATGCCTCTTGCAATGCTTCCTTGATGTTGATGATGATGCTTCAATGTTGTGCTCAATCAAGGGAAGAGGTCTTTGGTCTAGGGATTTGGATTTTAACCTATGATAGCTCAAGTTCTTCCCTAGGTAATATTGTTTCCACACATCACACTTTCCTTAAGCTAATGAAGCTCTTAGATTTCCCAATGCAAGCTCAAAGTGTGTGTGGAATGATCTATGAGAGGTCAAATATGATGGACCATGGTTAGGACATGAGCTCTCATGATCTTCAAGAGAACTTGGATGATTTGGGGCCTTTTCTATTTATAAAAAACCTTCCAACGGCTCTCTAACGGCTTTTGGCTGCTAGCCCCCTTCAAATCCGTGGTTAGCCGCCACCCAACGGTCATAAACGGCTAGTTTTTGTAAAGCTGTGCTGAGTAAAGGGGCTAGCCACGAGGTAACCACGAGGTAACCCCTTTCAAAGCGGCTAGCCGCGAGGTAACCCCTAGGTAACCGAATTCTCACAGAAACTTGTACATTAGGCCTCTGGAAAAGTAACCGCGAGGTGACCGCAAACTATGGCGGTTAGCCGACCTCTAGGACCAATTTTGAGTCTTGAAAAGGCTCAGAAACAATTTCTAAAACCCCATTAAATAAGCCATTAAACTAAGGGTTTTTAGGGTCCACTACTTGGTTGGTTTGGGTGCCATTTTACCTGAATAGGTTGGCACACATAGGGAGTTCTTCCTCGACGAATCCAGGCCTTCCAAGACTTGATCTTCCGCCTTCAAACTTGATCTTCCTTGTGAAATTCTGAGATGCAAGGTCTTGGACTCTTTGACACGGGATTGACAATACAAAACAAGTGCTCATTGGAATGTGGCACTAATGGGTATGACTTCTACCTACTTGGAAACATAGTCTACTGCCAGAAAAATGTATAGATTTCCAAAAGAATTTGGAAATGGCCCCATGAAGTCAATTCCCCACACATCAAAATTTTTTATGGGATTCAAAGCCATCATGTTCCTTCCATTGAGCTTGCCAAGCTTTTGACACCTCTCACAGTTCAAATAGAAATTGTGGCAATCTTTAAAGATAGTGGGCCAGTAAAATCCACACTGCAAAACTTTTGTAACTGTCTTTTTTGAACTAAAGTGGCCCCCACAAGCATGATTATGGCAGAAGGAGATGACTGAGTAATGGACATGATCAGGAATGCATCTCCTGATGATTTGGTTCGGGCAGTACTTAAAAAGATATGGGTCATCCCAGAAAAAGTACTTGACCTCAGCTAGAAATTTTGATCGATCATGTTTTGACCAATGGGTGGGCATCTCCCCTGTAACAAGGTAACTGATTATATCTGTAAACCAGGGGATTTGGGAAATACTGAGCAATTATTCATCAAGAAAATTCTCATTCAGTGGGACCTCATCTAATGGCTCTAAAGGTATCCTCGAAAGATGGTCTGCTAGAACATTCTCACATCCTTTTTTTATCTATTATTTCAAAATCAAACTCTTGTAGCAAAAGGATCCACCTGATCAATCGGGCTTTTGCATCCTTTTTTTATAGAAGGTGTCTCAGAGCTGCATGATCTGTGTAGATAATGACTTTGGACCCTATCAAGTAGGACTGAAATTTCTCCAAGGCAAAAATCACAGCTAGCAATTATTTTTCAGTGGTTGTGTAATTTAGATGTGCATCATTGAGGGTCCCACTTGCATAGTAAATCACATGAGGTAACTTCCAAACCTGTTGACTCAAAACAGCTCCAATAGCAGTATTGGATGCATCACACATTAGCTCAAATGGAATGGTCCAGTCAAGTGGTTGAATTAGAGGAGCTGAAGTTAGTTCCTTTTTTAGTCTCTCAAAAGCCTTTAGACATTTCTCATCAAATTCAAATGGAGCCTTTTTTGTTAGCAATTGGCATAAAGGTTTAACGATTTTACTAATATCCTTGATGAATTGACGATAAAAACCAACATGGCCCAAGAATGATCAAATCTGTTTAACTGATTTTGGAGGTGGCAATTTGGAGATTAAATCAATTTTTGCTTTGTCCACCTCATTTCCATTATCAGAAATAATGTGTCCTAGAACTATGCCCCTTTTTACCATAAAATGACATTTCTCCCAATTTAATACTAGATTATTTTCTTTGAATCTTTCAAGTACCAGGGACAAATGATGTAAGCACTCCTTAAAAGAATTGCCAAAGACCGAAAAATCATCCATGAAAACCTCAATGAATCTTTCTACCATGTCAGAAAATATGCTCAACATGCACCTTTGAAAGGTGGCCGGTGCATTGCATAGCCCAAAGGGCATGCATCTATAAGCGAAAGTGCCAAACGGACAGGTGAAGGTGGTCTTTTCCCTGTCCTTGGGTGCCATTGGGATTTGATTGTAATCGGAATAACCATCAAGAAAACAAGAATATATGCATACCCTCCATCTAGTCTGTATCCGAGTGGGTACCAAATCATTGCCCTCATTTTGAACCACTATTATTCCAGATTTCTTTGGTACTACTTGAACAGGGCTCACCCATGCACTATTAGATATGGGGTAAAGCACTCCTGCATCGAATAATTTTAAGACTTCCAACCCGACCACTTCCTTCATTGTAGGGTTCAGTCACCTTTGTAGTTCATGAAAAGGTTTTGCATTTTCTTCCAAATGGATTCTATGTTGGACCACAGATGGGCTAATTCCTTTGATATCTACAATGGACCACCCTATAGCTTTCTTGTGCTCATCCAAAATTTTCATGAGTTTTTCCTCTTGGATAGGGTCCAAGTCTGAAGCTATAATCATTGGAAGGGTTTTTAGTGGACCAAAAAATACATATTTCAAGGTATCCGGCAACTGCTTGAGTTCTAACTTAGGGGGCTCTACAATTGATGGGACAGGTGGGGAAGCAGATGGAGTCAGAATCTCATTCTTGGGTTGCCACCTGGAGCAATCCATGGATGAGGTTGAGTCTAACAGTGCATTGACTTCCTCAATATGTCCATCTACATCAAAATCACTTGCAAAGTAGGCCAGACAAGTCTCTAGTGGATCTTCAAGTTTCAAATGGGGTAAGTGATTTTCCACCAATTCATGAATGTAACTAACTTCAAAAACCCCATCATCCTCATTAGGAAGTTGCTTACTGACATTAAAAATATTCACTTGGACTGTCATGGTCCCAAAAAAATTTTGCATCACTCCATTCCTACAATTGATCAAGGCATTTGAGGCAGCAAGGAATGGTCTCCCCAAGATTATTGGAATTTTAGTTTCAGTCCCAGATGTGTGTTTGGTATCCAAGACAATAAAATCGACATGAAACACAAAGTCTTCGACTTTGATAAGAACGTCTTCAACAACCCCCTTGGGGTATCGAATCGATGCGTCAACCAATTACAAGGTCACATGGGTCCTTTTCAATTTCCCCAAACCTAATTCTTCATAAACAGAGTATGGAAGAAGGTTCACACTTGCACCCAAGTCTAGCAAAGCTTTCTCTATATGATGGTCCCTTATCTGGCAAGAAATGGGAGGACACCCTGGGTCTTTGTATTTGATCGGGGTTGGACAGGAAATGATTGAGTTAGCTTATTGGGCTCGAAAAGCCTTCTTGGGCACATTGGTAGTCCTTTTGAAGGTGCAAAGGTCCTTCAGAAATTTTGTATAGGCCAAAATATGTTGAATAGCATCAAGTAGTAGGATATTAATCATCACTTGTTTGAATACTTCTAGCATCTTATCCAACTGAACAGATGATTTTGTTGGGCCTAGCCTCTATGGGTATGGTGCCTTGGGAACAGAGGTCCTAAGAGTGGGCTCACTAGATGATGATTCAGCATTGAATGGGTTCTCTGGTTCTAATATGGTTTCAGCATTCACACTTAGTTCCTTAGTTTCTACTTTCTCACTTAATTCGTCCTCAGGTTCCTTAGGTAGTTTGACCTTGTTATCAACCTGTGTACCAGACATAAGGGTGATTATGTATCTGAATTGTTCCGGGCCTTTTCCTTTACGATCATGAACAACTAGGCCCTTGGGATTAGGTTCGGGTTGATTAGGGAAGGTTCCCTTGTCTCTGGCACTGATGGAGTTAGCCAATTGGCCCATCTGATATTCCAATTTTGCAAGGGTTTGAGTGTGGCCATTCAAAAGTTGAGTAGTGGTCTGCTGAAATTGAACAGTACTCTGAGACAATTGGGTTGTGGTTTGAGACATGAGTTTCATGGCCTCTTCTAAAGAATCTACCCTCTGCATCAATGGACTGGGGTTGAAATTGGGTTTTTGGAAACCGGGTGGGGCATTGACCTAAGATTGATTGGACTGAAATTGAGTGGACCGAGATGGGCCACCTTGAGTTGGGCCTTTGGTCTAAGAAAAGTTCGGGTTGTCCCTCCAACCTGGATAGTAAGTGTTAGAGTACAGGTCATACTTTTGACGATTATCAAAATGAGTGTTTTGATATAGTACTTTCACCTCCTTAACAGACTTGGTCTGACCCAAAATTGTTGGGTCAATCCCTCCATTCATGGCCTGATTATATCTTAATGACTCAAAAGTGTTTGGAGAGGGCTTTTGGTTCAGCTCTAAGGCCTCTATTCTCTTCACTAGTGTGGCCATTTTGGCCTCTGCCTCAATTTTGGGTTCAATCTTGAACATCCCCCCTTTTTCATGAATAGTGGGCTTGATGGGTGTAAGACCCCGACCTGAATGACCTCGATCAGCGCTAATTAAGTTGTGTGTTAGTTTTAAGCGAGATTAGTAGATTTTGGTTAAGTTGGGGTTAGAATAGCTCTTTTATAGCTTTCGGAATTTTGAGTGCCTTTTTGAATTAATGGGACCCTTTGGGGTTTCTATAGTGACTTTCCTTGTACTTGGGGGATTACTCGAGATTTTGATAATTCGTGTTTCGGCTCCATTTAAATCATTTCGTTAATCCCTACAACTTTGGTGTTGGTCCTATGCCCGTTCGAAACCCCGAAACCCAACTTTTCTAATGTCAGGGGCAAAACAGTCTTTTCACACCAACTTTGGACACAAAATTCGATATCCCCAAAACCCTTGAAATATATACTTTTTAGGAACTAGATATTTCGGCGATCGTTTTTCTCTTCTTCGTCGAACGCATCCGATATCCCGAAAGTCATGATTTCAGCCCGACAAGATTCCCTAGAAGTGGAGCCCATCTTCACTTGATTTTTATAAGGGAACCCTTTCTCTCCTTTCCCCTTTTCCAGCTCAAATATCAACCAAGCTAGGGTTTCCTTTCCCTTTTCTTCTTTTTGCTCTTCCATCTCCCAATAACTATCAAACTTGCACCAATAGCAAAAATGAAAGTCACCTCCTTCTTCCTCTCCACGAGAGCTCTTCATTGATATCATTGAAAGTGTGAACTGGCCTCATTGGAGCTTCTTTGGAGTTAATCTTGCCTATTTGGAAACTTTACAAGTAAGCCATCACCCTTATCTCCTAGACTTGCGTTTTTCTAACCTTAGAGAAGCTCCATTCTCATTATTGTAAGCTTTCTCTTCTTGTCCTTTGGTTTTGACCAATTTAGGGTTTGTTTTGGGGTTTTTTTTGTAGCTTTGAAGCTTGTCTTGGAAGAGTGATTAGAGCTTGATTTGCTTCTTTAGAGACCCAAGGCAAGTGGATGAATAGATATTATGAGCATTAAATGGTTTTTATGGAAAGTGTGGTTGACTTTGTCATTTCTATTCATTCTACTCTTAACTTGCATTGATTTTGAAATAAATGCCATGAATGAACCTTGTTAGTTTGTTTAACTCTTGAAATTGTTGACTTAGATAGCCTTCTTTTTCATACTTGTTTAAGGAACAAAATGGATCTTTGTAGATGTTGGGTTTCTCTTTCTCTCTTGTGGATGAATGAGGTGAAGAAGGAAGTGATTGGATGAATGTTTATTGAAGTTTTTATTTGGTGGTTTGCATGGAGTTTAAAGGAGGTTATAGCCCTCTCATTTTTAGGTGAGAATAAGGCTCAAAGGAGTTGTAAGAAGAAGAAAAAAGAAGGAGCAAAACTATCCTGGAATCCGTTTCTGGACAGTTCACTCGAGCGAATATGACACTTCGCTTGAGCAAACCCATCCAAATGAAAGTTTGCTCGAGTGAATCCTCCCAGAACCCATCCAGAAACCAGTTAGCTTGAGCGAACTGAAAGTTCGCTCGAGCCAGCCTAAACTGGGTTGGTCCGCTCGAGCGAACCTTAACTCGCTCTTGCTAACCCTCCCAGAGAGTCCTTCCAGAGACCATTCGCTCGAGCGAACTTCTGGGTCCGCTCGAACGACGTGTATTGTTCACCGGGGGATATGTTTGGAGCAAAAATGAAATGTTTAAATGATTGGAATAGGTTTGATGGAAGCCCTATTGAAATGGGAAAATTTATAAACAATGTATGAAGCCTGTTTGAGAAAGAAACCATATCACAAAGATTCATCGAAGCTTGAAATTAACAAGGTGTATAAGGAGCTCGGAATTTCTCTAAAACTCAATGAGTACCAAGTCTATACTAAAATTGACATACGGGACCCCTATTCACCTTAAACAAATCTTGAACCCTGATACTTGTTCCGAAATCTCGAAAGTTCAATTGTATTTCATTGTTCCCGAATTTTGATATGCACTCCCGAAACCCATGATTTATGACTTCTCATTACTGAAAATACTGAAATTACATTTGTAGCATTCTGTTAATCCCGATGTGCATTACCCGATATTGAAGTGACATTTGTGCCTTCGAGCACCCCCGTCCCGCTCGGCTATATAATTGCATCATATGTATTTTATACATGTTCTGTTTTCTGTCATATGACCTATGACTCGGCACCATTAAGCTTGGATGACCTTGTCGGTTTGATCCATTGACTTGGAGATCCCCCTCCCGTCCTGTCAGCTACAGTTTGGATCCCAATACCCGATTATTTACCGTGGTCCAATCCCGATACCCAGCTTGCTATCGTGGTTCCTAATACCCGGCTCGCCACCGTGGTTCCCGATACCCGGCTCGCTACCATGGTCCCGTCCCATATTATTATATGTATATGTAGATTTCGTTGAATCTCATCACCTCGTGTGTTAGAGATCAACGCCTCGATATGCTCTTGTCACTTCGGTGATAGAGGACTTAGCTTCGTGTGGTTGCCACCTTGCTTGTTTTCCCGTTCCTTGGTACACTTACATGTTTTTACATTGTATGTATGTTTTTGAATAAATGATTCTTTTCTTTTATGGAAATTATTGTTTAAACATGTTTAAATGTCTTCCAACGTAAATTCACTTATTATTGTATTGTTATATCCCTTCACCCACCTGCCAGACCATTGTGTTTGACCTACTCTTTGGTATTCAGGTCCAAACGCCGGTTATCCCGAGGCGGAGCTTGAGGAGGCGGTCGGTGGACCGCAATGTTTAGTTGAGTGGCATGCCGATGATGTCGTTTAGACATTCAGTTGCCTCGAGTTACGTCACATTTTGGGGGTTGTGGATAACTCATTCTTTTGGGAATATTGTTTTGGTTGTACTGGCCTCTGTTGGCCTTTATTTTTGGGAATGTTAATTAAATGATCTTTTGTATAAACCTTAACATTACTTTTGAGAAAGTACTAATGATCATTGCTCATTCTGATATTCTGTTTACACATGCGTTATCAGTCTTATAACTAGAAATGAATTGTATGTTGATTTGCTATATGCTTCCGCACCCGAACAAAAATATTATGAAGTGATGTGATATCCTCATTGCAGACACTTGTGGGAAATCACGTACATGGATACTATCTTACTCTTTGTTGACCCGTGTATGTATTGGTCAAAATATATATGTTCAATGGCATCAACAATCATTCATCTTATCAAATATCATCTCATGAGTCCCGATCCCGGATTAGGCCCGCGAGCCCGGTCCGGGGTCGTAACAATGGGCTCCCTCTTGATAGGGGCCCACGGCTATGTGTTTTCAGCGGTTTCTTCAAAAAATGTCCATACTTCATCTGCTGTCTTCTGTGTAAACTTCCCACTACAAAAAGATTCCACCATTTGTTTGGTTGGGTAATCCATGCCCTCATACACAATCTGGACTAATAGGATTTTTTCAAATCCATGGTGGGGACACTGGATAAAGAGCTCCTTGAACCGTTCCAAATAACTGTAAAGTGTCTCCCCTTCCATTTGATGGAATCCATTGATGGCCTACCTAATCGAAGCAGTTTTCTGCTTGGAGTAGAATTTTTTGTAAAATTCTTCGACTAGCTTGGCCCATGTAGTGATGGCCCCGGCTTATAAGGCATAAAGCCAAGCTTTAGCCTTTTCTTTTAGGGAGAAAGGAAATAATCTAAGTTTAAGGGCCTCCTCAGTCATGTGATTGATTCTCATGGTCCAACAGATGTCCTCAAATTCCCTAACATGTTGATATGGGTTTTCCTGGTCTAGCCCAAGGAATACTGGGAGCATCTGGATCATGCCAGATTTTAGCTCAAATGTGGCATTGGTCTAAGGTAGGGTGATGCAGGACGGTTGAGTTGTCCTGGTGGGGTACATGTAGTCCTTCAAAGTCATGGGTGGGTCCACCTGATCAGCCATTCTAATAATTTCTTCAAAGCTTGAAGACTTTCCGACAATGGTTAAGGCTAATTCGGGCTCTATCCTAACTAACATTTTACTCTTGCGTACCCACAGTTTCTCTCTCTCAGGTCTAGAGCGCATGCATCGGGTTCAACCTTAAAGAAATGCAGGCCTAATCTATATGCGGGGCCCTAATGGTCTTACTAGATGATGCACAAGCAGTCAAGTACAAAGATTGAGCCCAAGAAATTATCCTAGGGTTAACCTAACTCATTAGACTGCTCCTACCTGGTTTGAAAAGTGCACTACGGCTTCCAATCCGGTCTTATGAAGCCAAATCGACCAGGTAAGTCCCCAGGATGAGTGGTGGGGTCACAATGTAATGGACCCTCGATTTTCGTCCTCTCCTTCCGCCCCGGGGGCTGCCGAGTTCCGGCGGAGGAGGAAATGCGGGTATCAACATTTTTGTACAGGTATGCCAGATTTTCTATTCTACTTGGAATTTGGAATGGTGATGATCCGGAGATTCACCTTCACAAGTAGAAAGGAAATCAATCATTCTTTCTAACTTTTCAAATTGCATAAATATGTAAGAAAAGAGACAATTTTTTATTTTGAATGCCATAAGACGCAATTTTTTGTTTGTTTGCTGTGAAAGGCGATTTGGTGCCGTGAAAGACGATTTTGCCGTGAAAGGCAATTTAAAAATCTCATCAAAATGAAAGACAAGAATTGTGAATTTTTTTTTCTCTTTAAAAAATACAAATTACAATAGAAAACGAAGAAAAGGGATCTAACTTCTCAGGAGATTGTGGGGACACGTTCAGATCGACTGTCGCAAGTCATGTATGGACTTTGTCGTCGTCCTTCAAATGAGAACACTTGATGCTTCGATTCTTTGGCTTGGCTCCAACCTCAGTTTTCTAGAGGATAAAGACCAAGGGGAGGTCCTATATCCAATGAAAAACCGAGTAAACGGGCTGAAAAGCCACGTTTAAGCCATATTGTAGAAGAAGGGGACCTTGGGGGGGTGGCCCCCCAAGGGACTTTCATCACCTTATAGTGTCTCTTGCAGCAGAGCAGCAGGACTTCGTCGGATTTTCTCTGGAATTTTTCCAGACTCCGGATGGGTGTTGGTGTGGATGTGCAAATGCAAGGATTCAAAGTTGTCTCTCTCTTTGGAATGGACCTCCTTTTATAGGCTTTTGGTTCCATGAGGCGGTTTATGGACATTGATGGCCATGATGAGAGAATTGATGGCATTTAGGCTCCATGATGGGAGGAGTTACAAGTTTTTTATTTTTTGATTTTGTAACTCCTTTTTCTTGGCTTCTGATTGGCCGATGGAGAATGATGGGCATTTAATCGCCTTTAATCTCCATGATGAGGGGAGTTTCATGGTTTTAATGCCATGATTGCTTGGACTTGTAACTCCCAGTTGCTTGAATCTGATTGGGCCGTCCAAAATAATGGGTTAATGACCGCATTAAGTTGTCATAAATAGGTCAATTAATGACATTAAGTGGTCGCCGGGGCATTTGAAGAGTCGCGGGCCGCGCCGCATCTTTTGAGATTCTTCTTGTGATCATCGCCGATGGATCCACATGCTATTTGATGTCGGATTGCGATGTAATTTCAGACATTGATTGATATTGGTGGGCCGGTGACATCTGTCTTATGGATTTCTCGATCGGTCAAACAGAAAGTGTACTTTCTTGGTCAGCCGGTTGGTGATCTTGGAGCGATCAGTAACGATTTCATGCTCTTGACGGCGGATCCGAGATGTTGGCGAAGATCAATCTTTTTCAAGCATAAAAAATTGGATTTTCATAAAATCACAGAGGCATGAACTCTCAAAACGCGAAAAGGATCGGAAAACGGGCCATCCAGCGAAAAATCCGGCGACCCGGAATTCCAGGGTCGCCGGCGACCATGGGGCTTTGGCCCCTTTGGTTGCCGAGTGTTTTTTCGGCCGTTTCTTCTTCTTTTTCGCTCCTTTTTTTCTTCTGTATTTTTCTTGACATTTTTCCTCAATTATTGACTTGATTTTCTTAGAGAAAACTTGACGAGAAGTCGCACAAAACCGGAGCACAAAGTTTCCCATTTTTCGGGAAAGCCGAAGACTTTGTAGCCGATTTTCTATCATGAATCGAAACTAGGTCAAACAATGTCGGAATGACCTGAAAATTGAGGTGAAGCTTCTTGAGCAGTGGATAGGACCAACCATGGGATTTTATTTGCGTTTTGAAGCCGTTTGGGGCTCCGTCGATGCTTGACTTGATTTTGCTGCAGGGAAGATGTCGAGCTTTGATATACGGTCAACTAATGTCTGATTGACCTAAAATTTGACAGGGAGCCTATTGGAGTCATTTTGAGACGACCCATTAGCTCCGATTTGGATGTCACGGTCTAGGGGTGCTCCGCCGCCGGTAGGCTTTGTAAGACCCCGACCCGAGTGACCCCGATTAGTACTAATTAAGTCGCGTGTTAGGGCTAAGCGTGCTTGATAGAATTGACTAAGTTGGATTAGTATAGTTATCGATATAGCCTTTGGGGATTTTAAGTGCTTGTGTTAGTGGGGCCCTTTGGGGGTTCCCTTTTGATAGCTTTGCATTAATTTGGAAATTTTCCCGAGACCCCGATGACTTGTATGCTTACCCCTTTTCACTCGTTCCGATAATCCCTACAACTGTCATGTTGATCCCGTAACCGTCCGGAACCCCAAAACCCGATTTTCTTGCATTGAGGGCAAAACAGTCTTTGTACATGAAATCTGTACCCAAAACTTGATATCCCTAAAACCCGCGAAACATATACTTTTGGAAACTAGATATTTCGGTAATCACTTTTCCCTTCTTCGTCATTTTCATCCGAGGTCCGGATAGTCGTGATTTCAGCCCAAAGAGATTTTCTAGTGGTGGAACCCACACCCACTTGTATATAAGGAGACCCTTTTCTTTCATTTTCCTTTTTCCAGCACAACAACAACTCTAGGGTTTCTTTCTCTCTTTCTCTTCTTCTTAGTGCTTCCCCCTCCTCAATCTCCACCAAGCTTGCACCTAGAGTTCAAATGGAAATCATCATCTTCTTCCTCACCACTTGGGCTCTCCATTGATACAACTTTTGTAGAGAAACCTCCGTTCCAAGTTCTTCTTTGAGCTAGTCTCACCATTTTGAGGAGCCCTCTTGTAAGTAATCCTTCCAACTCTTTTGTTATTGTGTTTTCCTAACCTTGGAGGAGCTTCATTTCCATTATTGAAGTTTTCTTCTTTCTATTCCTTGTTTGACCCATTTTAGGGTTTGTATTTGGGGGTTTTTGTGTAGATTGCATCCTTGGCTTGGAAGAGTGTCTAGAAGCTTGATTTCCTTGATTAGAGATCTAAAGGCAAGTGGAATGAATTGATGTTTTGAGTTTGGAATGGTTTTCATGACAAGTGTGATTGATTTTGTATTGCCATAAATGCTTGGGTTTTATTTGTATTCAATGTGAAATAAATACTCTTGAAGAGGTTGGTTAGTTCATTTATTGTCTTAAAAAAAATGTAGTTTTGAAGCTCTTGCTTAGGACTTAAATGGATCACTGTGGTTGTAGTTATTCTCCTTCTATTTGGGTTGGAATGTGGAGAAGAAGGAAGTGATTAGAGAGTAGTTTGTAGAAGCTTTAATATTGGAGAAGTGTTTAAGGTTGAATTGGAGGAGCTTTTTAACTCATGTTGTTGCAGGAAAGTGAATGGAGAATGAAAGAAATTGGTTTGGAGAAGGGAAGACCTGAATCTGAACCCAGTGAGGAAATTCCCGTGACTGGCGGTCAGCTGGCGGTCGCCCAGCGGCTAGCCGCCTAGTGACTAGCGGCTAACCGAAGCAATTTCGGTTACATTTCCAGAGAGCTATAACCTCGTGGTCAGCTAGCGGCTAACCGCCAAATCCATCGGCGGCTAACCGCCAGCCAACCGCATAGTTACGGTCACTTTTCCAGAGAGCAGTAATCTCGCGGTCAGCTCCGCAGTCAGCTAGCGGCTAACCGCCGTATCCATCGGTGGCTAACCGCCAGCCAACCAAATTGAAGCGGTCACAATTCCAGAGAGCTACAATCCCGTGGTCAGCCTCACGGTCAGCCAACAGTTAACCGCCGGATCCTCTAGCGGCTAACCGCCATCTGACCGCAAGGTAACCGAAATTCCCTGAATTCTATGAATAAAGGGGGGTTGAAGGGAGCTTCCATCCCATTGCTTGTGAACCTTTCTGAGAGCAATGGGCACCACTCACCTGGGAATGTGTTCGAAGCAGAGATGAAAGGTTTGTTGGGAGCCCGTTCGAGAGAGAAACCACATCACAGAAATTCATTTAAGCTTTGAAGCTATTATAGTGTATAAGGAACCCGGCATGTCTTCCAAATTCAAAGAGTACCAAGTTTTCTTTATTATACAGACATACGAGATCCCTATTCACCTTGAATTAGTTCTAAACCCCGATATTTTGAAAGTCTATTTCAACTGTTTATTCCAGAAATTTATGAATTGTGATTTATCAATTTCGAAAGCATTGTATTTGTACTTGCACTCTTTTTATTAGTCCCGAAATGCATGCCCGACATGATGTGACCTGATATTGAAATGATGTTTGTGCCTTGAGCACCCCGTTTTGCTCGTTTATACGATCTCATCGTAAGTGTTTTATACATACCCGATTTATTGCATATGACCTTTGGGTCGGCACCACTAAGCTTGGATAACCTTGTCAGTCTTATCCACTGACTTGGAGATTCCTTCCTATCCCGCCAGCTGCAGCACGGATCCCGATACCAGGTTTATTAACCGTGGTCCCGTCTCGATACCCGGTTCGCTCCCGTGGTTCCCGATATCCGATTCGCTACCATGATTCCCGACACCTGGTTTGCTACCGTGGTCCTGTCCCGTATTATTGTATATGTATATGTAAATTGGTTGCACCTCCTCACTTCGGTGACTGTGGTCAACACCCGATACTCTTGTCACTTCGGTGATAGAGGATTTAGCTTCTTGTGGATGCCATCTTGATTGTTTCCCAATTTCCTTGATTGCCTTACATGTTTTGTGACTGCATATGCGTTTTAATTAAATGAATCATTTAGTTCTTGAAAGTTATTGTTTAAACAGGTTTATATGTTTTCCAAGGTAAAGGTTTTTTTATTGTTAAATGTTTATATCTTTTCACCCACCTGCCAGACCGTCGTGTCTGACCCTTTGCTTTGGTACTCAGGTCCCGTTGTCGGTTATCCCAAGAGAGGAGGCAGTCGGAGAACCGCAACTGCTAGTTGAGTGGCGTGCTGATGATGTTATGTAAACATCGAGTTGTCGAGATGTGAAACATTTTGGGGGTGGTTGGATTTATATTTTTGGTGGATATTGTTTTGTCTATATTGGCCTTTGTTCGCCTCTATTTTTGGGAATTGTAATTAAATCATCTTTTGATTAAACTTTAATATGTACTTTTGGGTTACGCTTTAGGACATTGCTCATTCTGATACTCGTTATTTAAATGTAATCAGTCTTGTCATTTTAGAAATGAAATACATGCATGATTTACTACACGCTTCCGCAATTATATAATATGGTTATGTGTGTTGGAAAATCCTCACCGCGGACACGTGTGGGAAATCACGTGCACGGGTAATGTGTGTTCTTTTATTAACCCGTGTACACTTGATCATAAACATATCTTTATTTATTGACATCACTCTATATGATCGCATGCCCATTCACATCACATTAGTCCCGATCCTGGATTTGGATCCCTAAGCCCGGTCCGGGGTCGCGACAGGCTTGATTTTCTTTCGGAGCGTCGAAGTCTGGTCAAACGTTGTCGGAATAATCTGAAATTTGACGTGCAGCCCTTTGGAAGTATGTTGAAGCCACTCATATGCTTTGTTTGATGAATGATGGCCTCGGTGGTTCTCGCCATCGAGAGGCTTGGTTTTGCTGGTCGAGCGTTGATGGAGGGTCAAACGTTGTCGCTTTGACTTGAAATTTGACAAGGAGCCTTTTGGAGGTATTTTGGAACGATTTGTAGGCTCTGATTGAAGTTTTGATGTCTTCGATACTGTCGCCGCCGGGAGCGCCTGTTTAACTATCGGAGGAGTGAAGCTAGGCCAAATGATGTCAGAATGGCCCGAAACTTCATGTGTGCCCCTCTTTTGGCTGTCTTAAAGGATCTTGCAATTTTTGTTTGATTCTGATAAGATTTGATGCTTGAAATAGCTTTGCCTGTTTGTAGCAGGATTCAGCTTCATGTGGCTTGTAGCAGGATTCAGCTTCATGTGGCTTCTTGATGTTAAGGAGACATAGTGACTTTTTTGGTGTCAGCAAATACCCCCTCGAGGTACAGCGACGAGTAGCTTTTTGAAGTCGATGTGCCTCGAAGAGAAACTTGAAGGAGAGCTTCTGACTTGACCAAGAGTCTTGAGCAATTTTTTTTTTAATAGACTTCTGAGTTTCCAGGGGAATTTTATGGTAGTGAGAGGGATCACGTACCATCTCAAGGTAAAGTTTTGAAAATGACATGGGGGATTTGGATTTTGGGTTTTGACCTTGTGACCTAACAAGCTGTATGTGGCAGGTTAGGGGGTCGGAGTTTGGTTTTTTTATTTCAACCTTGTGACCCAACAAGCTGTATGTGGCAATTTAGGGGACCAGGGTTGGGTTTTTTGTGGAATGTCAATTTCAAGATTTTGGCTTAATTTGGTTCATGAGGTTGGATGGTTTGGCTTTTGGAAACTCATGAGGCTTTCTTTTTTTCTTTTTTTTTTTTGAATGGTTCAATCAACTCAAAAGAGGCATGGGACATTCTTTTTTATGCTCTTGGTAAGAGGGATGTTTTGACTAAAAGCCACTTTTAGTGCCTAGGTGTTCAAACCTGGCTCATGTGGGCTAACCCATGGGACCTTAGGCTTTGGAGATGGCCTAGATCTCATATGGTGTCATTTTTGTAGAGAATATCTAAAAATATCTCTTTTGTGTAGAGAATATCTAAAAATATCTTTACTTGGAGAGAATCTCTTAAGTTTCCTTATTTTTGGGAGAGATTTTCTCAAAGTATCTTTCTTTTGGGAAAGTAGCTAAATTTTAGCACTTACCTCCTTTCTTTTCTCCTTGTTTCCCCTCTTCTATAAAAGCAAGGGGGTTGGATCTTTGCTCCATTGCTTCTTTTTCTAAGAATCTTCAAGAGTGCTCCAAGATCAAGAGTTCTTCTTTGTCTTCAAGAATTCTCCAAGCTTTTTGTTCTTCTTCTCCATGGCTTCAAGTAAGTTTTCTTCCTTCACAAGAAAATTCCATTGTAGAAGTAGAAAAATTCATCTTTCTTTTCTTTTTCTTTTTCCTTTATTTTCTATTTTTTTCCAAGCACGTTTTTTTTTTCTTTTTTTCTTTTTTTTTCGTGCTTCTCTTTTTTTTTCTTTTCCTTTTTTTTTCTTTGCTCACGGTTTTCCTGCTTTTTTTTACCATTTTTTCTTCTTGTTTTTTTCCATGGTGATTCTTTCTTTTTTTTCACCATTTTTTCTTTTTTTTTTTCAGCATTTTTGCTTCTTTTCTTGGCTGTACGGACAGGTTTGTACGGACTTGGCCGTACTGCCACGTGGTAGTGGGCCACGGCCTGTGGGCAAAAATTTTTTTTTTTTTGAAGAGATTTTCTCTTTTCTTTCCCCCTTTGTCAAGCCCCCAAAACCGGGATCCGATCTCGGGGACGCGAATTAAGGGGTTTTGTATTTCTCCCCAGGATCCGCGTGTGTGAGGATAGCAAAATTCACAACACATCAAAATATTTCGCGGAAGCTCTACAAGACGTTACGACCCGTACTCTGTATCCATCGGGTTCCGTGTCGTACTCAATCTATCAGCATAATATTGTCATAGAAATATTCAAACTCAGACTGGAACAATTCATAATATCAAAATATACAGAGCTGACAGTAACAGCCTTAATCCTTACCCAAGCATGTTCAAGTTTTAAATTAACAAATGTATTAATTACAATCCCAAGGGAAAGGGCTACCAAAAGCCTTACAAAATAACAATCTAAGAACAATGCTACCCAGGTATGTAACGTAACTCCGGAGTCAAGCATGACGTCTATATGACATCACCGACACAACAAACCTGCAAGACTCGTGGTTTTGCAGCCACCTGCACACGTACTAGCTCAAGACGAGAACCTGCTACCAAGAGCACCAAAACATAGTATATCAGACACGATGGTCTGGCAGGTGATCAATGTAGGCAAGAGCATAAACAAAATTGAAGTTTAAAGGAAACAATAACTAAAAACAATTTATTGAACTTGAAATAGATTTACAAGGTTTAAAAGTGATGCATGGACAAGATACTTATCAAGAAATCATGAGTACATGCACGATATACGAAACAAGACATGAATACATATAATATCATGATTAGTAAATCCACAAGGAGCCAATCCTTTCTCCAGCATACATGATGACAAGAGTAAGCACGCACGACAAGCACAACACGATCCCACATATACAGGGAATTTCCGGCCGCGGAACCGGAACACGAACACGCACGATGTGTAATATAATACACGACTAGTCTCCAGACAGTCCACATGTTTAAAGACCCCCAGATAGTGGATCAAGCTAAAAGGGTAGTCCAAGCTCAGTGGTACTCACTTATATCATGAATGCACAAAACATGGCGATACACGTTCAAGAACACGACAAAACAAGAGGGAAATCATTTAACAAGCAGGACACGACAAGACTAGCAAAATAACATAATATAAATGCTTATCAAACTTAAGAAATGATTCCCTTTTTGACTCTTGAAACACGATTCTTGAAACACGTCTTAAAACGAGCTTATTCTTGAAATTCGAACGAATGCACGAGGATGCATGAAGCATCAAAACAAGAGTCTTGGTTCTTGAAACAAATCTTCAAACGAACTTGTACTTGAAATTCAAGGCGAGTACACGATGATGTACGTAACATCAAAACAGAAGTTCAAACACGAAATCTATCAAGTTTAGGCTAAAGACCATTCATTGACCCTTGTGGAGTTGAAACCCAAATGTCGGAGTTTTAACAAGATTTGGTGCCCCAAAAGTTATAGTACATTTTGGAATTCCAAGTGCACAAGGTCAATAAAAAGGTCTAAAACCTAGTCTAGATTTCATTCTCACGAAAATCCTTCAAAACAGTACTTTTGGTAAAATTTCGGTCAGTCCGTCGGTTACCTGTCGGTCAACCGAGGTTGATGTGTCGGTTGACCGACAGCCGACCGACGGCTGGCCGACAAGTCTCAGTCCAGAAATGTAGCTCTCGGGAAAAGGGAACGACAAGTACTCGGTTGGCTGTCGGTCAACCGACAGCTGACCGACAGTCCTCTTGACAAAATGTTGCTCTCTGGAATTTGAACCGACAGGTCTCGGTTGGCTGTCGGTCGACCTATCGGTCAACCGACAGCTGACCGACACTTGACCGACAGACACGGGCAGTGCAATTTCTGTGCAGATTTTTTCACACTTCTTTCCCTTCTTCATTCATACATTCGAACCACCTGCACTCCCCAAGCCTTCATGCTTTCCAAGGGATACATTTCACACATTTTTAAAGCATTCCAGCCAGAAATAACCATTCATTCTATACAAAGGACATTAAAGCATTTTCCATGTACAAAATCATGAAATTTACGAGACTAAACACGATTCTAAAAGCTTGAAGAAATCATTGATAACAAGACAAGTGAAGAAGCTAAAACCCATGACTTGAAAGAGCATGAACATGACTTGCATTATGAGATTAAGCATAGAAAACATGTCTTAATGAAAGATTGAAACCATAATGAAAACATAAAGCAATATACACAAGAAATCCTATAAAGATCACTTGCCTCAATCCAATGCCAAGGAAAACTCCACAAAAACTCAACCAAAGGGAAGATCCACGAAATCTACACAAAAGCCCCAAAATAGAACACATAAAAATCACATTTTTGGTTATCACAAACCGCCATTTCGAAAATGGGTTTGAAAACATGGAAAACAAGCTCTAAATGAGCTAAATGAACATCAAATGAAAGATGGGTCAAAGCTATAACCTTATGCTAGCCAAACAAGGAGAAGAGAGGTTGACGATGATGAATAGTGAAATGGTTTGGCTCCAAAAACACTCCAAACGAAGCTTGAGAAGAGAGGAAGAGAATGGCGGAGTCGGATTTGAGATTTGAGCCTTCTTGCTAGATGATTCCGAGGGAAAAAGGCCAAAGAGAAACTTTCTTCTCTTCTCCACTCTAGGTCAAGACCGTTGCAGGAAAATGGGGAAGAAAGAATGGAGGAGAGAGAATAGGAGAGCTTTTATATGGGTGAGAGGTGGGTCCCTATCCAGCTGAACTTGAAATGATTAAAACATGGTCTTGTGGACCCCGGATGAAATCGACGAAGAAGAACAAAATGATCGATGAAAAATCTAGTTTTCAAAAAGTATATTTTCCCCAATTTCTGGAATTTTCGAAATTTATGGACAGATTTAGTGAAAATTGTCATTTTTGCCCTTTTTCTCGAAAAACGCGATTTCTGAGCCTCAAATCCAAATGGATAAAACATGAAAGTTGTTTATAACCATAAAATGAGTCAAAAGGAATAAAATTTGGAATTTTTGGAAACCAAGGATAAATTCTCACAAAAATACAATTTACAAGAGTTGGGTCAAAATAAAGTCAACGGTCTTTTAAAACTCTCCAAAGTTATGAAAAATCTATTCAAACTCGAAAATAAAATCAAATCAACTCTAATCTTGTTTAAAAAGCTAAATCATGATTAAAACAATGCTAAACCGGAAAATCGAGGGTCGGGGTCTTACATCCTCCCCTCCTTAGAATCCATTTGGTCCTCCAAATGGTCTAAACCAAATCAAAAATAAAAAAACTCGAAAGATCAAAGAAAACACTAAAGACTCAAAGACTAAAGAAAACACTGACACCCTGAGTTGAACCTCGGCAACTGAGCTATCCCTGATCAATCCTGACAATGAGATACGCCGGCAACAACACGTCTGATTCGATTGAAAACTTCACACTATCACATATATCTGTCTAACAACCTGCTCTTCTAACAAATCCAATGTTCAATAACTTCTCTAGTCATCCTTCGGTGGTCAATTGACGTCCTTACACTGGATCATCTCTTTTACTAACTTTGTTAATCACTGTCTGTCTGAGAAACAACGAGTTCTGTCTCATTCTATCACCCTGAAATTTTATGCCAAATGTTATACCGAGATGTACACGATGATTCTGACATTTGCATGAAGATGTGATCGTAGACATGCTTTCTCTGAAATAATCTTCATCCCGGAGAAACTCTGGAATCCCATATATCTGCTCTCACTGTACTACTCGGATTCTGGTTCCTTCTCTTCGAAGAATTGGCGAAGCTGAAGTGCTACCACGTACCAGTCTCTTCCATCCTCTATCTATGTTATTCAAATTCTTGAAACTATGCTGCCATGTCTAATAAAATTCTTAAAACAAGAGTCCCATGTCAACATAATATCTATCAACTCGGTATCCTTCTATGGAAAGCCAAAATCTTCAACCCAAGCCTTGAAACAATTCTACCACTTCCTACTTGTCCTCCAAGGTCCACCAACATAATCCAAGTCCTTGAGTGCTTGACTGGAAACTTCATAATCTGGAGTCTGCTCAATCTTTTGCCTCTGTCTCAGATTCACCATCCTCAAGTCCTGCACATGTGTTATTCTTTTCTGGATCTTTCAACTGACCTTGTCCATGTTGACACCAAAAATGTCACTTTGCCTCTTCAACATCAAGAAAGCTGCATGAAGTCGCAACCTGCCATAAATAGGCAATGCAATTTCTCCAAAAAATCAAATCTTGTCAGAATCAAACAAAAACTGCAAGATCCTTCAAGATAGCCAAGAGAAGAGTACACATGAAGTTTCGGGCCATTTCGACAACATTTGGCCTAACTTCACTTCTCCGACAGCTAAACGGGAGCTCTCGGCGGCGACATCATCGGAGACATCAAAACTTCGATCAGAGCCTACAGATGACTCCAGCATGTCTCAAAAGGGCTCCATGCCAAATTTCAAGTCAAACCGACAACGTTTGACCCTCCATCAATGCTCGAGCAGCAAAATCAAGCCTCCCGGCGGCGGGAACCACCGAAGCCTTCGCTCATCAAACCAAGTGCATGAGTGGCTTCAACATGCTTCCAAAAGGCTGCACGTCAAATTTCAGGTCATTCTGACAACGTTTGACCAGGTTTCGATGCTCCGAGAGAAAATCAAGCCTACCGGCGGCGGAGCAACCCGGGACCATGACATCCAAAACGGAGCCCATGGAACGTCTCAAAATGACTCCAATAGGCTCCCCGTCAAATTTCAGGTCAATCGGACATCGTTTGGCCACATATCAAAGCTCGGCATTTTCCCCGCAGTAAAATCAAGTGAAGCATCGACGGGACCCTAAACGGCTTCAAAACTCAAACAAAAGCCTATGGTTGGTCTTATTTATTGCTCAGGAGGCTTCACCTCAAATTTCAGGTCATTCCGACATCGTTTGACCAAGTTTCAGCTTCTGGCGGAAAATCAGCAGCTCTACGCGACAAAGTCTTCGGCTTTCCCGGAAAATTGGAAACTTTACACTCTAAAAATGCAAGGATTCTCATCAGGTTTTCTACAGGAAAATCAAGCCAATAAATGAGAAAAAATGTTAGGAAAAATACAGAAGAAAACGGCGACGAAAAAGACCACAAAACGGACCAAAAACAGGGGAAAAACCCCCAGGGTCGCAGCCTGCGACCATGGCCCAGGGTCGCCGGCGACCCTGGCCCATGGTCGCCGGCGACCATGGAAGTCCGGGTCACCGGATTTTTCGCCGGTGACCCGTTTTTCCGTCCTTTTTCGCGTTTCGCGCACTTTGGCCCCTGTGGTTTCCTGAAAATGTGATTTTTAGTGCTTGAAATTGACTCATGTCCGCCGACATCCGTCAAAATCACGGGTCAACCTCCAAAAGTATCAAAATCAACATTGATCGCCAACCGGTCGACCAAAAAAGTGTACTTTCAGCCCGATCGATCGAAAAATCGACAGGACAGATGTCACCGGCCCGCTCTTAGCTATCACTGTCTGAAGTTACATGTTCATCCGATGTCGATCAGCATGAAGATCCATCGATGATCATCACCAGAAGAATTCCAGAAGACACGGCACGGCCCGCGACTCTTCGACTACTCGGCGACCAATTAATGTGGTTAATTGACTAGCTTTATTGCAGTCATTAATTCATTTCTTTGGACGGCCCAATCAGAAGCAAGCATTTGGGAGTTACAAGTCAATTGATTCATGGCATTTAACCCATGAAACTCCTCCCATTATGGTAATTAAGGTGATTAAAAGCCCTTAATCTCCATCGACCAATCAGATTCAAGGAAAAAGGAGTTACAAAATCAATAAATAAATCTTGTAACTCCTCCCATTAAAGCCATTAAAGCCCATAAACTCTCCTAAATGGCTACCAAAAGCCTATAAATAGGAGAGCATTTCATTGAAATCAGGATCAGAAAAAAAGAGATCAGGGATCAGAAAAAAAGAGATCGGATCGGAAGAGAGCGGAAAGAATCCAGAGAAAGAAAAAGAGAGAAAAACTCTGCTGAAGTTCTGCACCGGCCACCACTACAAGGTGACAAAAGTCCTTTGGGGGGCACCCCCCCCCCCAAGGTCCTTGCCTTCTCCCGCTGCCTCCAATGGCTTAGACGTGGCTTTTCAGCCCATCTACTTAGCTTTTTATTGGACATAGGACCTTCTCTTGGTCTTTGTCCTCTAAAAACCTGAGGTTATAGCCAAGCCAAGCGAATCAAGAGCATCCTCTGTTCTCATCTGCATGGATGATGGCGAAGCCCATACATGACTTGCGACCGTCAATCTGAACGAGTCCCCCACAATCTCCTGAGAAGTTAGATCCTCCTTTTCTTGCTTTTCATTGTAGTTTGTATTTTTCTAAAAGAGACAAAAATCACAACTCTTGTCTTTCATTATTGATGAGAATTGTAAATCGGCTATAAACGCCAAAATCGGCTATAAATGCCAAACAAAATCGCCTTTCACGGCAAACCAAGAAAATGTCTCTTTTCTTAAATATTTGTGCAATGGAAAACTTGAAAGAAGTTGATTTCCTTTTTAGTTGCGAAGGTTGATCTCCGGATTACCACTTGCAATTCCAAGTAAAATAGAAAATCTGGCACACCCACACAAAGAAATGTTGATGCACGCTTCAGTCCCGCCAGGGCGCGAAAGGGCCGGACCCGACGGACTCCCACGTTCCGCCGACCCCGGTAGCCGCCCCACGGCGCCTCGGAGCGCGTTCCATCAAGCTGGCACACCCGGTGGGACTCGTTCATTGGAGAACACGGTGCTTGGAAATGAAATATTTGCATATCATACTTTTTGCTCTATTCTTATACTTCTTTTCCGGATTCCTTGGCTACTTTCTAGCTGGTAGCCTATGTTGGATTTTGCATCCTAAAAAAAATGAGATGGGATTTTTTGGAAATTTCTATTTCTTTGAGTTTGTTTCCATTCTTTCTCTTTTCAAAAAAAAAATCAGTTTTCTTGGTTTGAATTCAAAATTGAGAAACTTTGATCCTATCCTATCGTTCTTTGGTGCTTGCAGAAATGTTGAGCCCGTTCGACTAAGGTTTTGGACCATCGTTTTTCTTCGATGAGTTCATTAGTGATTTCAAAAAAAAATAAATAAATAAAAAATCAGCTTTCTTAGTTTGGATTCAAAATTGAGAAACTTTGATCCTATCCTATCGTTCTTTGGTGCTTGCAGAAATGTTGAGCCTGTTCGACTAAGGTTTTGGGCTATCGTTTCTCTTCGATGAGTCTATTTGGGATTTTTTAAAAAAAAAAGGACATAGACCACTAAGGTTAAACCAATTGCGTTCTTTGATCACGATTGATTCAAGAAAAGCCTTGTCCAGAGTGTGGAGACAGCTTGACTGTTCTAGGCAAGGGTCCTCCAAACGGGTTCATTAAGTAATCCTACCCTTACCTGGGGGCAATTCTATCAATTGAGGTTTCATAAGACCGGGTTAGGAGGCCTATGTGTACTCTCTCGTCTTTAAATCTTAAAAAATTAAAATCAAAATAAAAAAAAATAAAAAAAGATTTTCAAAAAAAAAATCTAAAAAAAATAAAAAAAATAAAAAAAAGATTTTCAAAAAAAAATCTTAAAAAAAAAAACAAAAATTTTCAAAAAAAAAAATAATAAAAATAAAAAAAAATAAATAAAAATATATTTTAAAAAAAAAATAAAAATAATAAAAATAATAAAATAAAAAAAATCATTTCAAAAAAAAATCTCCAAAAACTCGTCACTTTTGATTTCAGATCTGAGAAATTTTGGTTTCTTCTTTTCTGAGCACTGGCGCTCGCGGAAATCGCCGAGACCGTGTTCAGATCAGAATACCATTTGCTCTCCTTGATGGAACCAATCTTGACATTTCAAAAAAAAAAACTCGTCACTTTTGGATTCAGATTCGAGAAATTGTGGTCTCTTCCCTTCTGAGTACTGGCGCTCGCGGAAATCGTTGAGCCCGTATTTGAATCGGAATGCCACCTGCTCTCTTTGACGAATCCATTTCTGACCTTTCAAAACAAAGAATCCCATCTCATGGATGCGATCTCCAACATTTGTGCCTAGCAATACTGGTACGCCCTTTCAGGGTCTACTGTATCTGTGACCGGCACATTTGTAACTCCTACCTTATATTCTTCTTATCTCGAGCAAGCCCTGCTTCTCGATAAGTCGAATTTAGGTTTACAATTGCTTCTAGCAGTCACTGGAATGCTCATTCTGGGCTCACCATACTTGCTGTCAGAACAATTGTACCATCTATGGCTTTTTACCTTCTTCATGTCGCTTGGGTCATATCCCTTGAGCGATTTGAAAAGACAACCATAGAAATTCCCATTTATGATCATTATATTCTTGTGATTACTAATGGATGTGGTCTTGTTTCAGAAAACCTTTTTCGAAATTAACAATGGCAGCCTTAACCATTATCTTCGATGAGAACAAGCACCAACTCATGCTTCAACAGAAGCAAACCGAGCGCACTTACAAGCGCCCTGCCAGCTGCCGAAGCGTCAACTCCCTCGGCAACTCTCTAAACTCCGGGTCGACCTCGACTCCCCGGACCATCGTCTTCGGGACACTGGGACCATTCCCACTTCCCGAAGAACAAGCTGCGCCTGCTAAAAAGCAGAAGATCGCCTCTCAAATTGTCACTCCTGTGACGCCAAAGGCGAGCGCCCAAAAGCCCGAAGCCCGCGGCACCCCCGCGAAGCCTCGACCAACAACCAACCAGGTCTACCCTAAGACTTGGTCTCCAAGACCTTCCCCAAAACAAAGAAGGTCTCAAACCTCCACCAAGCCAGCATACCTGGCCCCACTCAAAGAGAACCAGTTCTACCCTCTTGCCTACATGAAAGAGGAGAGACCCATCTCCAACCTGACTCCCAAGTCAACCCAGCATGAGCCGGCTTGTTCCTACAGGCCCAAAATTAGATCATGCATCGCCAGGCCTCTACAAGCACCTGCCAAGGCCTACACTCCTTCAGTTCGACCCTTCATCTCTACAGGGGCCGAACTCGAAAGGTTCAAAGCTTCGCTGCAACAGGCAAAGGACCGGGTCCGGATCCTGTCCTTGCCTAGCTACAAAGAAGACATGCTCGGCTGCTGCGCCCGAGGGAGCACATCCTTCATCGTCAGAGCCCAGCCAGAGCTGACTGAAGCTCAAATCGCTCGTCGAGCATGCCGCCGTGCGTCATATCGACAAAAGAGACTAGAGAAGCAACGGATCCAGCCTCCTACACTTCAAGTCTCCCACAAATGGGTCGAAAAAGAAAGACCCGACCAAGTTGCTGCCGTCCATATGGTTGGAAAAACCAGAAGACGCCAAAGGTCAGCATCAAAAATCCATGTCCGACGTCCGGTGACCCGTAGCGTCACCAGGACACAAAGACATCCCGAAGAATCTCCTGCCCCTTCAAGCCAAGGACGGGAGAGTAATCCTTCATCAAGCTCTTCATCAAAAAGAATGAGCCTCAGCTCAGTCACCAGGACGATTTCTTCGTTCGAATCCCGAGGGATGAACGTCTTGGCTACAAGTTCTGAGCCACCACCTCAGAATCCACCTCGAGATGATGCGCTCACACGCATCCAGCAATTGGAACAAGGCCAGCAGAGGATTTAAACTCTGATGGAAAACCTTCTCCTTGTCGTCCAAAATCAGGCGAACAATGAGCCTCCTCCGAATCATGGCAATAACGAGGAAAATTGTGAAGAAAATGAGTCACGCGCCCTTACCAAAAAGGACGTAGACAGTATCCTCGCCAAAGCTAAAGAAGAGGATATACTCAAAGAGCATGGGATCAAGCCACCATATCCTTTATGGATGGACTCGGTCCCGTTCCCCACAAAATTCAAGCATCCTACTCTCCAAACATATACGGGGAAAGGATCAGCCAGACAGCACGTCATCCACTTCAAGATTTTGACGGGAGCTATCGCGGATCAAGATGCACTCAAGATCCGCCTCTTTGCAAGTACCCTAAAAGGTACGGCCTTCGATTGGTACTCCACTCTTCCGGAGAACTCCATTCAGAACTGGGCTATGCTGGAGACACGCTTCCTGACCCACTTCCAAGGTGAGGATCATCCTGTTACTATGGCTCAGCTCTGCAGCCTAAAACAGGGAGAGAATGAGTCAACTTATGACTTCATTCACAAGTGGAAAGCAATGGCATACAAATGTTCAGATGTATTGCCACAGGCGTCGCTAGTCGACATCTGTCGAAACAACATGAGAGCCAGAATACGCTCCATGATCATCGGCAACAAATCAAAAAACCTGGGAGAACTCCTGGAAGCTTCTATGGAAGCTGAAACGGTGATTAAAGACCTCAACAGTCAGAAGTCATCAAGAAAAGAGCCAACCGCCATTGCAACCTCTAAACCAAAGAAGAAAGAGGTCCTCAATGTGCAAACCAAGTCAGCTCCTCAGCAACCAAAGAAAGCTGAAAATAGAGCTGCAGGTAAGAGACCTGAACTCTCTGATGCCTTCAAAGAGCGAGTAGAAAAGAAATATCCGTTCGATGAAGACGTTGAAGAAATCTTTGAGGCTCTCCTAGCAAATGGCAAACTCATTTTGCCAGAGCCCAAAAGACCTGGAGACGTTGGCAAAACCAATGATCCTCGGTACTGTCCATACCACCAGATGGTCTCGCATCCTCTCAATCAATGCTTTGTTGTGAGAGAAGATAAACGAGATGTGGAAAAACGGAGTCATCACCTTCGACAAAAACTATGGGACTGCCTCCGTCAACATGGTGTCATGTGGACAAACACCAAAATCACAGAAGAAGAAGATCACTACTTCCTTCAAGGTGATAAAAAGAATTCAAACGTCCGAAGTGTTGGTTCCTTGCCCGACACCAGACGGACAACCCATATGGGTACATCCTGATCTCCTGGAAGATGAAAACTGGGAGATCGTAAAAACAAAGCCGACAGCTCAACAGCGAAGGCAGGCTAGGAAACATCTCCTCAGGCTCAAACATCAAGAGAAGACCCAGCCAAAACAAGAAGTCCATGAAAAGGCAGAGGCCTCCTCTACCACTTCACTCAGGGCAACAAAAACGTCCCTTCCAGAGACTTCAAAGGCGGTAAGAAACTTCACTCTCAGTGATTTCATGCCACCTCAATTCAAAAAAGAAGCCATGCAGGGGGCATTATACTCTTGCAACTCGGTAGTTGGATTCTCCATTGATGGATACGAGTCCAGCGACACCGACGATGGATTCGAGCCCAACTACACCGGCGAGTGGGAGGAATCTCTTGAAACAGGAGAGTATCTCTCCAACGAAGAATGGGTTCCTGAAACTCACCTTATGCCAGTAATCTGGTATAACCCCTTGCAACCATAAGGATCCTGGTCTGATGATGAAGAAGACCAAGAGGCTGCACAAGAAGATGCTGTTAACCCAGCACCTGTCATTGCTCCAGTGGAAATCAACTATGTTGAGCCACACGGAGAAGACGAAGAAGAGGATCTGGCTCCCATGCCTGATCTTGAAGAATATGCAAGGATCTTGCAGCGTCTCGCTCTAGAACAAGAGCAAGATCGTGTTAACGAGCCTCCTCGCAACCCAGAGCCTGAAGTCCCTGAAGATAATCAGGTACATCCACCCTTAACTCCTGAAAATGGAGAACATTGCTGGATTGACGATCCTCTTACATCCGAGGATGAGTCTGACTCCGAGCAGGCAACATCTCCTATCAGAGCTTCCTGTAATGTAATATATCAGGACTATAGCTCTTCTGAAGCGTCGTCTGATGAGATTACCTATACTCCGACAACGCCTAGCAATGTATTCTCTGGAGCTATCTCGTCTCACGTGACTTTCACAGAGATGACACCCTCTCAGGTTTCTTTTCCTGAGACTGTGACTTCAGGATACACATTCTTCCCGACTGATCATCATGAAGAAAACCCAGATAATGATGCTTGGGATGATGAAATAGTCAACACAGAAGAAAAGCTGCTGGATGCTGTTCAGGACTTGCTCCCGGAAAATGCTCCGTGTAACACAATCACTGAGGATGGCAACTCTGCTGCAGATACAGCCTCAGTGGATGAAAAACGACAGCCTCTTGATCCTGAAGACAATCTGCCAAACGAAGATCCTTCTCAAGAAGCTCTCGAAGTTGGTAGAGGCACCCGCTCTGGCCGGGACTACCACAAGAATTACAACCAATCTTCCTTTACTTATGTAAATCCTTTGGGAAAAGATGTTGTAAGCGCCCCCAGTGGCAAAAACAATGAACATGCAGGCCCCAAGGAGGCTTTCAAGTATGACTTGGTTGAGCACTTCAAACACATACCTGCACGTCTTCACATCCTAGACTTATTGCGAATGTCTCCACGCACTCGTGATAATCTCATCTCAGAATTACAAAAACTGAATGAGGATGTCGACAAACATGCCCCACAAGTCCTCCAAATTCAAATGGACTACCGGGTCAAAAACTCAGAAACCTCCTTAAAAGGAGAAAAAGAGAAAAGCGAGGGATCATGCATCCAATGGCTCTCGGTTCAAAAGGCAGCCAGTGCAACCATCGCCTTCACTAAGGAAGACCTCCTACTTGGCGAAGCAAGGCACAACCGACCCCTGTACTTCACAGGGTACATCAAGGAAATGCCTATACACAGAGTTCAGGTCGACCCAGGTTCTGCACTCAACCTCATCTCCACTTCGGCTCTCGAAGAGTTGGGCATCCCACCCAGCAAGCTAAGCCACACATCTGTATCTATCTTTGGATACGATGGGAGCGCTCAAAGGCCTATCGGCAAAATCAGGTTCAAATTGCAAATCGGTGACCTTATCTCTGAGGTCACTGTGTATGCAATAAAAACCCCCTCATGCTACAACATCCTTCTCGGACGTCCTTGGATACACGAGAACGGTGTTGTCCCTTCAACTCTACATCAATGCATCAAGTTCGTCGGCGACGACGGCATGGTACATCGTGTCTTTGCGGACAGAAAACCCTTCAAAGGTAAAGAAGTCCACTTCGCAGACTCCCAGATGTATGAAGGAGAGAAAGAAGAAGAGGAAATAGCACCCCCTGCTGAAAATCTCCAGAAAGATAAAGGCAAGGCTCCTAAAAAATCACCGGAAGAAAACAAACCCTCCGGCAAATTAGAAGAGAGTAGTCAATCTCCCTTCCTCATCTCCCTCAAATCTTCAAAACCTTTGGTCATCACAACCAGAGTGAAGAAGGCAAAGCAAAAGCCTGGGGGCAAATTTGTTGTTTCTCTCGTGTCTATCATGCAAGACACAGACTCGGACTCAGAGCCAGAAGACGATGCATCGTAAAGCCAAGCTGACGCTCAGCATGTTCAGCCTGCTCTCACTCCGACGGAGACACCTGCTGATGTAGAAGATCCTACGTCTGCTACCTTTGTTGTTACGACAACATCACCAAAGTAAAAGCCGATCTTCTTCCATAGATCGGATGCTTCTTCATCAAATTCCTTGCTTGAACCCTTCCAAAATGAAGGTATGCCTCAACTATCTCTATATAGTCCTGTGGCACAAGCTATCATGAAGAAAATGGGCTTTGACGCTCAGAACCCAGTCGGTTTGGGAGAAGGCCGCGGTATTCTCACGCCATTGGGGCCCGCCTTGACCAAAAGCCAGCTGGAAGATTGGAGACTCTACGGTCATGTAGAAAAGTCTTCATATGGGTTAGGGTATGATCCCGACACTCCTCTGAGACAGTTGACACAAAAGCTTAAAAGTCGTTTTACCGACCAAGCCTCAACATCTCAAGTCCATAAAGACATCGATCTCCCTGGATATCTCTTTAAAGAGTTACCTGACAAAGATCCAGGAAGCTCATCCAATTTGTACGATTTCTTTGATGATAAAGAGGAATCGTCCGATAATACAGACTTGTGCTATTCTGACCCAGAAGAACCCTCGTCTCCAAAAGAAATACCAGACTCAACAGGCGATTGGGACTATCTCATAGGAAGCCTTGAGGAGATCACCAATCAAGAAAATCCATGGAAAGGAACAGAGCCTTGGTCTGGTAATGCAGTTGAAACTCCAGAAGGTTTCGTTGAGTTGGAAGCCTCCGAAAATATTGTGGAGGAACCACCTTCGAACCTTCCGACAGAAGATCCTGTTCAAAAGATAAACTTGGGAACACCTGATAACCTACGTCCTGTATTCATAAGCAAGAATATAAAGGATGATGAGTTACCCGAGTATATCGCTTTTCTTCGTGAGTTCGTTGATTGCTTTGCATGGTCCTACGCTGAAATGCCTGGTTTAGACCCCAAAGTAGCAGTCCACAAACTCAATCTTCAAGAAGAAATCAAGCCTGTCAAACAAAAGATTCCGTCCAGATGTGATGGATAAAATCGAACAAGAAGTTCAAAAGCTCAAAAGCGTCGGCTTCATCCGTGAGGAACAACATCCAGAATGGTTGGCCAACATTGTCCCCGTGACAAAGAAAAATGGGCAGATCAGGGTCTGTATTGACTATAGAGACTTGAATGGCGCTTGCCTTAAAGATGAATTCCCGCTCCCCATACCAGAGGTAATGATTGACAATACCTGCGGATTCGAGCGAATGACATTTATGGATGGCTTCTCTGGTTACAATCAGATAAAGATGCATCCCGAGGATGAAAAACACACTTCATTCCGGACTCCATTTGGTGTGTATTACTACACTGTCATGTGGTCTGAAAAATGCTGGTGCCACATATCAGAGGGCTATGATGAAAATATTCCAAGATATGCAGCACAAGACGGTCGAATGTTACGTTGATGACCTCGCTGTCAAAAGCAGAAGAAAAGAAGACCATCTCAAAGATCTTCGGGAAGTCTTCCTCCGACTCCGCAAACACAAACTGCGGATGAATCCTCTAAAATGCTTCTTCGGCGTCTCGTCGGGTAAGTTTCTCGGATTCCTTGTTCGGAAAGCTGGAATAGAACTTGACCCCATAAAAGTCAAGGCTATTCTAGAAATGCCCTCTCCAAGAACCTTGAGAGAACTAAAAGGGCTCCAAGGGAGATTGGCCTACATCAGACGGTTCATCTCCAATCTTTCGGGGAAATGCCGTCCATTCTCTCGATTGATGAAAAAGGGTGTAGACTTTGTCTGGGATGCCGACTGTGAAGCCGCATTTCAAGATATCAAGTCATACCTGACCAAACCTCCAGTGTTAGCTGCCCCTGCCACTGGAAAACCATTCATCTTGTACACAAGAGCAATTGATCACTCTCTGGGTGCTCTGCTTGCACAAGAAAATGATGAAAGAAAAGAAGCTGCTCTATACTACCTCAGCCGCATGCTAGTAGGTGCAGAGCATCGCTACTCCCCAGTCGAAAAGGAATGCCTTGCAGTGATGTTTGCCGTACAAAAGCTACGTCACTACTTGCTTTCCAACATAGTCTACCTCGTCTCAAGGATCAACCTCTTGAAGGTCCTTGTCACAAAGGCAGGTTCTCTCAATGCCCGACTGGCAAAATGGTCCATCCTTCTATCACAATTTGATATTAGGTATGTGCCACAAAAAGCAATCAAAGGCCAAGCTCTAGCAGATTTCCTCGCAGAGCATCCATTGCCTAAAGATTCACCACTCAGAGATGATCTCCCAGACGAACCTATTTACAACGTGGAGACTTCCTCACCAAATGCCTCCTGGGACATGTACTTTGACGGTGCAACCAGGACAAATGAAAAAAGAAAGCTGATCTCAGGAGTTGGCATCCTCTTTGTTAGCCCTGACAAATACATGATTCCACACGCTTTCTCGCTACTGGAACCATGCACAAACAATGCAGCTGAATACCAAGCTCTGATCCTAGGATTGGAACTCGCCATCGAATCCGGTATCACTATGCTGGAAGTCTTTGGAGACTCTCAACTGATCGTCAACCAGATGAATCAGATATATGAAGTCAGGAAGCCCGATCTGCTGCCTTATTACAACAAGGCGCAATCGCTTCTGCAAAAGTTTGACATCTGTCACATCACCCACATTCGTAGAGGTGAAAACATCCGTGCAGATGCCCTGGCCGGACTTGCCGCATCAATGGCGATCCAGGAAGGGGAAAACATGCAAATTACAGTATGCGAGAGAAGGATCCTCCCTCCTCTTAACACACACCAAGCAGTTGCTGAATGCCACCGAGTGGTTGGAAGTCGGATCTCTATCCTTCAACCTTCAATCGGCGACTGGAGGGATCCGTTCATTGATTACACTATGTTCGGAATCCTACCTGAAGATCCAAAAGAACGGGTAAGCATACAAAGGCGAGCCCCAAACTTTCATTTGGATATTCCTTCAAAAATCCTCTACAGTAAATCATTCAACGGAGTACTTCTACGCTGCTTGTCACAACAAGAGGCCGAAGAAACACTTAAAGAAGTTTATGCTGGTCTTTGTGGAGCCCATCAGGCAGGTCCTAAGCTCTATGATCAGATAAAAAGGTTAGGTTACTATTGGCCTACCATGGTTGCTGACGCAATGCAATTTGCGAAGCGCTGCCAGCTATGCCAAGTTCACGGAGATTACATTCACATGCCTCCGGAATGGCTGCATCCTACAGCAATCTCATGGCCTTTTGAAGCATGGGGCATGGACATCATAGGTCCTATCTCTCCCCCTTCAAGCAAAGGTCATCGCTTCATCTTCGCCGCTACGGATTATTTCTCCAAGTGGTCAGAAGCATTTGCGTTCAACGAAATGAAGACCTCATCAGTTCTTCAATTCCTACGCACCAACATCATTTGTCGTTTCGGCATACCCAAAAGATTCGTCCATGATAACGGACCACAATTCCGGGATCATCGATTCTACAGGTTCTGCGACAAATACAAAATCCAAAGCTGTCCTTCGACTCCATACAATCCGGCAGCAAACGGATTAGCAGAAGCCTTCAACAAGACACTCTGCAAAATCCTCAAGAAAATGGTCTCTAGTCACAAAAGAGACTGGAGCGATAAACTGTCTGAAGCTTTGTGGGCCTATCGAACCACCGTTCGAGGACCAACCCATAGGACACCATTCTCCTTGGTCTATGGATGCGAAGCTGTCGTGCCCCTAGAGGTACAAATTCCTTCTCTGAGGGTATCTCTACAAAATGACATGACTCAAGAAAGCAATGTCAAATTGCGACTCCATGAGCTGGACAATCTCGACGAGAGACGGCTCGAAGCTCGACAAAGCATTGAACTTTACCAAGCACGCATGGCAGGATCTTTTGACAAAAAGGTCAGGCAACGCGCCTACAAAAAGGGTGACTTGGGTCTTGCGGTAAAAAGACCAATGGTCTTCGCTCACAAGTCCAAAAGCAAGTTTGAACCAAAATGGGAGGGACCCTACGTCATCGACAAGGTCTTCTCCAACGGCGCATATGCCCTCCTAAACATGGAAGGCGACAGATGTATGCTGCCTATCAACGGTAAGTTCTTGAAGCGGTACTACCCTTGAAGACTTACCCAACTGGGTAAGAGCAATGCCTGTATGGCCAAAACCTGTTCTCAGGTACTCGCTCGTCAAACCCACTCTCTTTAGAATTTTCATATCAAATGTCAAAATTTATAGAGATTCAAAAACAATGCTTACTTTCATCGTTTCATTGTTCAAAAAAGAAAAAAAATCCAAGTTTAGGAGCCTCTCCCTGACTTGACCAAAACTTTGGATCCTTGAACCAAAATTCATGGTTTGAAACAAAAATCCGGATTCAGGGATTTCCACCCTAGTCCACCTTACCTTTTACCGCCAAATGGTTCTAGGTCAAAATTTACGACCCTCGTGTCTTTAAACAAAAAAAAAATGATTTTTCAAAAATCGTGGGGAAACGACATCAAAGTCAGTACCCGCAAAACAAAAATTTTGAAAAAAAGCAAGGATGCGACATTCCATCGATACTTGCACCCAAAATCGCAGGGAAGCGACATTTCGTCGATACTTGCAAAATCCAAAAACCGTGGAGAAGCAACAAACCAGTTGATATCCACAACCCAATTTCAAAAATCGTGGAGATGTAACATACCAGTTGCTATCCACAACCCAAAATTACAAATGGTTCGAGAAAACCTCAAATTTCAAAAATCGCGGAGAAACGACATCAAGTCAGTACCCGCAAAACCAAAAGTTTTGGGAAAAACAGGGAAGCGACGCTTAGTCGATATTTGCACCCCAATTCGCGAGGAAGCGACATTCCATCGATACTTGCAAAACCTAACCCGCGAGGAAGTGACATTCCATCAATACTCGCAAAACCGAATGAGCAAGGAAGCGACATTCCATCGATACTTGCAAGACCATTCAGCGGGGAGGCGACATTTAGTCGATACCTGCATTTTGAAAACCAAAACTCGGCTATAAATGCCAAAATCCGGCTATAAACGCCAAAACAAAAATTTCCAGCTATAAACGCCAAAATCGGCTTTCATGCCAATAAAACAAAACTTGGTTTTCAAAAAACTCGGCTACAAATGCCACACAAAAAAAAAAAACCCGACTCTCATGTCAAAACTGGCTATAAATGCCACAAATTGGCTATCAATGCCACCAAACCGGCTATAAATGCCACAAATTGGCTATCAATGCCACCAAACCGGCTATAAATGCCACCAATTGGCTATCAATGCCACCAAACTGGCTGTAAATGCCACAAAAATCCGGCTTTCATGCCAAATTCGTTTCCCCTACCAAAACAACCATTTGACAAAAGATTTTCACAAAATGACAAAGCTTTTGATCAAATCCCATTTAGCAATTGCTTTCATCACAAAAAGATTTGAGTGAGTGTAGGGAAAACAAAACAAAAAAAAAAAAAGAAAAGTACCAAAAAAAAATACATGTGGTACCAAAAAAAAAAAAAAAAAAGAAGAAAAGTGTTCACAAGCACTACACAAAAAAAAAAAAAAGAGTACCAAAAATATACATGTGGTACCAAAAAAAAGAAGAATAGTTTCTGCTACAAAAATCAGGAGCTTAGCCAAAAATGGTCTCCAGCCAAAGCTTCAGCTCCTCAAGCAAACTTTTGGCATCAGCCGTCAGAGTTTCCAAGGTACGCTTCTTCAGGAACTTGCCATGAGATGCTGGCGAATGCCGTAACCCTTCTTTAACACCGGGAAGCTCTTCCCCAGCAGTTTGCCATTTTTCGTTTTCTAGAGTCCTCCTCTCGAGAACTTGACCGGCATCTGCAACCCTGCGAATCAGAGTACTCTCCCTGTCACGAGCCTCTGTTATAGCAGTCCACTTAGCATCAACTTGTGCCTTCAAATGCTCGAGATGCTTCCTGGCCATTTCGACCTCTCCATCAAGGATGTCAAGGTCGCGCTTTAATCCAAGGATGACTAGCTCTTCCTTATTCTTCTCTCGGACTACCTGCTTCCTGCTTTGTGTAGCCTCATTCAGGTCAGACTTAGCCTTATCAGCAGGGTCCAAGAACATCTCCTTGAAGAATTGGTCGTCAAGGAAATCCATGGTCTCAAACCACTTGTCACCCAGTGCAATGATCCTATCAACGATCGCCCTGGCACCTGTGACATCCAAACCAACCTCTTCGGTGTCGGTCAGAATCTCCTGTACATGTGGGATCATGCCAAATCCTGCCTCCAAGTGTCCAGAAAGGAGAGTCTTGACCCAAGAACTCAAAACCCGAGCCAGCACCTTCTTCGCAAATTGAAGAGACGAACTGGATGAAGATTCATCCTTCTCCGCTGATCGGCTGCTCATGTCATGTCCCATTGGAAGAGTAACAAAAGAACTCTTTCCACTTGGAGCCACTGGAGAAGGAATCTCAGCACGAGGTATCTTCTCTATCGCGTCAGAACTGGTTGTAGGAGTCTCTACCTCCGGATCGACCTCTGGCATCCCTTGCTCTGGTTCTGAAGGAAGCGATGGACTCTCTTCTGTCACTTCAAAACCTGCAAATGAAACACAAAAAGGTAAGAATATGATCCTGTTAAAAAAAAATCATCAGGGTCATCACTACAAAGTACCTTCTTCGACGACTGGCGGAACACTCTCTTCCTCCACGAACTCATGGAAGCATCATCAACATTTGCGTCCATTGATGGTTCAAAGTCATCGGAATCCTGTGGCAAGTCAGCTGACAAGAGAAATGTTAGCAAATCAAGTCGCAGGCAAAAAAAAAAAAAAAAAGAGAAAGCGAAAGAAGTTATACCAATTGGAGATTCTGGAATCATTCCAGAGTCCCTCGGCTCTTGATCAGATGCCATAACCGGCTCCATCACCGCCTCATCGGTCGGAACCTCAGGCATCGCCAAGTCTTCATCCTCTGCTAAAAAAAAAAAAAGTAGCAGCAGGGTGAGAAAACAAATCAGAACATGGAAAGCCCCATGAAAGAAGCAGAAAAAGAAAAAGGAAGAATCATACCTTCACCAATGGTCTCTTCTCCACGGCTCCTCTTCTCTGGAGGCTCGCCGACAGCCTCTGGCACCTCCTCGTTGATGGTAAGAGGGATTTCCATGTCAGGAGAGCCCTCATGTGGCCCCTCGCTGTGATGATGACTCCTCCTCTTCTTACCTCTACGGGTTCGCTTCCTAGAAGAACCCGCCCCACTATCAGAGTCAGGTTTCTCACTTGGCTCCTCACTGGATGGTCTGCTCTCGTCAGTAGACTCCGCGGAAGCTCGCCTCTGTGCCGCTTGCATCCAAGCGTCGAGCTCAGCTTCCTCCTGTTCTAGCTGCTCCAAAGCCTCATCAGGTACTTCCCGAACAGCTTCAGAACCAATGACGCCCTGGTCACCGAGAAAGCCTATCTTGTGCTTCTCTCCAGAAAGGAAGGCCCAAACTTCCTCTCGCCGGACGCCATCCGACTTTCCAGTACCTTTCCCCAAAGACAACTTTACATCAAGCTCCTTCTTGGAAAGCCCCCGATATGCCAAAAAGCTCTCCGCGAACCACTTCGTGAAGCCGGCAGTTCGGAAAGTCGTCAGCTCAGGATAAGAGATCGTGGCAGTAGTGTCTTCAGCACTATAAAAAGCCCATGCATTTCTGCCATCCTGCAAACCCCCAAAACGCTTCACCATAGTCGAAGGCGCTCCAACAACGCCTTGAGAGAAGCCCAACTGAAGCGCAAAGCGAGAAGGTACATACGGCTGGATGTCGACGAAAAGATGTCTACGGTACACCATCGTGCCGACTCGTATGCTGAAAAGCCACTCCTTCTCTGCATTTGTCAAAGCATAATGTCTCCCTGACCCTGCTCTGGTAGAGTCTCGGGAGGCACCAAAATCAAAAGCCTTCTTCCGCAACTCCGGAGAAAGCTTCACTGAAGACTGCCCCATCTCGACGTCCCTGAACCGTCGGATCCTCATGCGGGCAAACAAAAGTGATTCGGATACGGCTTTTCCCTTAGCCAATCGAATCATCAGAGGATCATCATCCGGTGCAGCACCCAGCTGGTGGAAGCCAGGACAGTGGTATACAAACCACGAATAAAAGATATGGGCTGAAAATACCCTATTCATAGGGAGCCCAAGCCGAACCAAAAAAGCAGCAGCCTACAGTTCGGTACACAAGTAGGAGTAAAGAGTAGGCACCAAAGCAAGCCGCTCTCCAAACGCCATCTGACAAGCCGGAAAAATACAATGCGGCCTGATGTGCGTCCCATCTCCACCAGCAAACACAGCCTCACCTAGCCAATAAGTGAGGTAAACAGCAAGATCTCTCCGCAGTGCAATGTCAGAACAAATGACATCTGTGCTCGCGAAGAAACCCTTCAACTCTTCCTGCATGGCCGAAGTCTTCTTCCTGTCTTCCCGGGTCATGCTATCAGAAGACTCTTTCCTGTCAAAGAAGTTGAAGAATGAAGAGCCATAACTCTTCCAACTGCTGGATCTCACTTTCGAGCCCTCCTTAAAAAAATCATAGAAGGCGACGAGCTGAAAGTATAGGAGCCTGAACTCCTCTGACTGCTCCTCAAGGACGCTGTCAATCGGCATGAACTCCTCATAGAGTTTGCCAAGGATGGGCAATCCAGTAATAGCACTCAACTCCTTCAGAGAAAAACCAATCTCACCGTTCGTGACAACGAAGGTATTGGTCTGAGGGAGGAAAGACTCCAACATAGCCATGAAGGCATCATCGGAAAAAGTCACGGTCTCCCTAAAAGCGCGGACCGCGTCAAAAATCCCAGCTTCCTTCAAAACGGCGCCCCCAATCAGCAAGGTGTGGTCAGTCCATGACTTCCAATCGGAGTCAGCATTGAAACGGCCACGAAGTCGAAAAGGCTTCACCCAAGTACTGCCGTCACCGCTGAAAACGCCAAGGCCCACCGGTCTCAAATCGACCGACGGATAATCAGAGCCCTGGTAGCCGCTGGCTGGCATCAACACGTCCATACGGACAGGTGGCTTCTCTGCAAAACCAGAAGGTCCACCAACAAAAACCCCGGTCTTGATCACACTGGTCCTCTTCACCCAGCTCGGAGGATCTTCCCTCTTAGGGCACGTGGGAGAAAGGCTCAGGATTGAGATGGTCCGATCAAAAGACGACCGGGTAGAAATAGTTCTCTCCTCACCATCCGCTGTGTAAGAGAACTGAAAACATCTCCTTTGGTATGTCAAGTCGTCAAGGACTGCATCTCCAAAGAAGAAGGTAGGCTTGGGCAAAACCCTCAGATCGTCCATAACCCAAGGACGGCTGCTTACCATGATCTTATAGAACTCCTCATCCTTGAGAGCGATCAATCGCTGTCTCATCTCATCGCGATTGAGGGAATCGCACTCTTCCAAGTTCTTCTCAACAAACTGGACCTTCTCCCAGGCCTGCTGAACGGCCACATTAGAAGATCTGGCTGATCGACGAGGTACGCTTGTAGCAGGCTCTTTACCCTTGTTCGTTCTGGAGGAACCACCTGCAAAGGTTGGAAAAGAAAAAAAAAAAGATCATCATCAAAATGACAGAATTTCGCTAAAAGCAAATCTGGCGAAATTTTGGCATGGTTCCGGGGCAATTCCGAAGAAAAGGGAAATACCCCGAAAGAAACAGAAAGTTTTGAAGATGGGCTCAACATCGCTGCGAGCTCCGAAACTACAAACTTTCGAAACCTCAAAATCTCCGCAAAATCAAGAAGGGCTCAACATCGCTGCGAGCTCCAAATTCCCAAATTTGCAAAGATTTTCAGGTATGCTATCATGCTCAATCTACAAAAAGTACATGCATGAACATCTAGATTTGCATAAAAAACGCATTATCATGATGAGCAAAAAAAAAAAAAAAAAAAAAAAAAAAGAAACTTTCTCAAAAAAAAAAGGGAGAAAAAAAAAAGGGGGAACTTTCCAAAAAAAAAAAAAGGGGGAGAAAGAAAAGAACAAAAAAAAAAAAAAAGGAAGAAACTTTCTCAAAAAAAGAACCAAAAAAAAATATCAGGCCCATCAGGCCGTGGCCCACAGGCCACGTGGCCGTATGGCCCACAAAAAAAAAAAAAAAAAAAAAAAAAGAGAAAAGAGACACACGTGAAAAAAAAAAAAAAACAGAAATCACGTGGAAAAGAAACGAAAAAAAAAAGAAGAAGAATAGAAAGAAAAGAAAGAGAAAAAAAAAAAGAAGAGAAACTTTCTTTTTTTACCATCCTATTCTCTACATAAAGTTTTCTTGAAAGAAAAAGAGAGAAAACTTACTTGAAGCCATCGATGGAGAAGAAGAAGGAAAAAGCTTGAAGATCCTTGAAGAAGAAGAACTCTTGGTCTTGGAGCTCTCTTGAAATTGTTGCAAAAGAAAGCAATAAGAGCAAGAGATCCTACCTTCCTTTGCTTTTATAGGAGAGAGCAAATCAAAGAAGGAAACAAAGAAGAAAGGTAAGTGTTACTAATTAGTAACCTTACCAAAAGAGAAGGAATTAGAAAGATTCTTTCCCAAAAAGAAAGATGTCTTTGAGAGATTTTCTCCCAAAATCAATCAATGAGAGATTCTCTCCAACAAAATAGGAGATTGGAGATTCTTTCCCAAAAAGAAAGATACCTTGAGATATTCTCTCCCAAATTAAGGGAATATGAGAGATTCTCTCCCATAAAGATATTTTTAGATATTCTCTATCCAAATGAGATATCTTTAGATATTCTTTACAAAAATGGCCCCACATGTGATCTAAGCCATCCTAAAAAGCTTAAGGTCCCATGGGTTAGCCCATATGAGCCAGGTTTGACCACCTAGGCACTAAAAAAAAATGGGCTTTTAGTCAGGAAAAAATACCTCTTACCAAGAGCATACAATAATAGTTACATGCCTCTTTTGAGTTGATTGAACCATACAAAAAAAATTCCAAGCCCCATGAGCTTCCAAAAATCAAACCATCCAGCCTCATAAACCAAATTGAGCCAAAATCTTGAAATTGACATTCCACAAAAAAATCCAAACCACTCCAATGGACCCACACAGTCCCAAAGAGTGACCAAAAACCAAATCCTGGTCCCCTAACTTGCCACATACAGCTTGTTAGGTCACAAGACCAAAACCAAAAACCAAATCATGATCCCCCAACTTGCCACATACAGCTTGTTGGGTCACAAGGTCAAAACCAAAACCCGACCCCCCTAACCTGCCACATACAGCTTGTTAGGTCAGAAGGTCAAAAACAAAAGCCCAAATCCACATCCCTGATGTCATCTTCAAAACTTTGCCTCGAGATGGTACTTGATTCCTTTCATTTACCATAAAATTCCCCTGGAAGCTCAAAGGCTACTCTACCAAAGGAAAGATTGCTCAAAGACTCTTGGTGAAGACACAAGCTCTCCTTCAAAAATCTCTTCGAGGCACATCGACTACAAAAGTCAAGCAACTCGTCGCTGTACCTCGAGGGGGCATTTGTTGACACCAAAAATGTCACTTTGCCTCTTCAACATCAAGAAAGCTGCATGAAGTCGCAACCTGCCATAAATAGGCAATGCAATTTCTCCAAAAAATCAAATCTTGTCAGAATCAAACAAAAACTGCAAGATCCTTCAAGATAGCCAAGAGAAGAGTATACATGAAGTTTCAGGCCATTTCGACAACATTTGGCCTAACTTCACTTCTCCGACAGCTAAACCGGAGCTCTCGGCGGCGACATCATCGGAGACGTCAAAACTTCGATCAGAGCCTACAGATGACTCCAGCATGTCTCAAAAGGGCTCCATGCCAAATTTCAAGTCAAACCGACAACGTTTGACCCTCCATCAATGCTCGAGCAGCAAAATCATCCTCCCGGCGGCGGGAACCACCGAAGCCTTCGCTCATCAAACCAAGTGCATGAGTGGCTTCAACATGCTTCCAAAAGGCTGCATGTCAAATTTCAGGTCATTCTGACAACGTTTGACCAGGTTTCGATGCTCCGAGAGAAAATCAAGCCTACCGGCGGCGGAGCAACCCGGGACCATGACATCCAAAATGGAGCCCATGGAACGTCTCAAAATGACTCCAATAGGCTCCCCGTCAAATTTCAGGTCAATCGGACATCGTTTGGCCACATATCAAAGCTCGGCATTTTCCCCGCAGTAAAATCAAGTGAAGCATCGACGGGACCCCAAACGGCTTCAAAACTCAAACAAAAGCCTATGGTTGGTCTTATTTATTGCTCAGGAGGCTTCACCTCAAATTTCAGGTCATTCCGACATCGTTTGACCAAGTTTCAGCTTCTGGCGGAAAATCAGCAGCTCTACGCGACAAAGTCTTCGGCTTTCCCGGAAAATTGGAAACTTTGCACTCTAAAAATGCAAGGATTCTCATCAGGTTTTCCACAGGAAAATCAAGCCAATAAATGAGAAAAAATGTTAGGAAAAATACAGAAGAAAACGGCGACGAAAAAGACCACAAAATGGAACAAAAACAGGGGAAAAACCCCCAGGGTCGCAGCCTGCGACCATGGCCCAGGGTCGCCGGCGACCCTGGCCCATGGTCGCCGGCGACCATGGAAGTCCGGGTCACCGGATTTTTCGCCGGTGACCCGTTTTTCCGTCCTTTTTCGCGTTTCACGCACTTTGGCCCCTGTGGTTTCCTGAAAATGTGATTTTTAGTGCTTGAAATTGACTCATGTCCGCCGACATCCGTCAAAATCACGGGTCAACCTCCAAAAGTATCAAAATCAACATTGATCGCCAACCGGTCGACCAAAAAAGTGTACTTTCTGCCCGATCGATCGAAAAATCGACAGGACAGATGTCACCGGCCCGCTCTTAGCTATCACTGTCTGAAGTTACATGTTCATCCGATGTCGATCAGCATGAAGATCCATCGATGATCATCGCCAGAAGAATTCCAGAAGACACGGCACGGCCCGCGACTCTTCGACTGCTCGGCGACCAATTAATGTGGTTAATTGACTAGCTTTATTGCAGTCATTAATTCATTTCTTTGGACGGCCCAATCAGAAGCAAGCATTTGGGAGTTACAAGTCAATTGATTCATGGCATTTAACCCATGAAACTCCTCCCATTATGGTAATTAAGTTGATTAAAAGCCCTTAATCTCCATCGACCAATCAGATTCAAGGAAAAAGGAGTTACAAAATCAAGAAATAAATCTTGTAACTCCTCCCATTAAAGCCATTAAAGCCCATAAACTCTCCTAAATGGCTACCAAAAGCCTATAAATAGGAGAGCATTCCATTGAAATCAGGATCAGAAAAAAAGAGATCAGGGATCAGAAAAAAAGAGATCGGATCGGAAGAGAGCGGAAAGAATCTAGAGAAAGAAAAAGAGAGAAAAACTCTGCTGAAGTTCTGCACTGGCCACCACTACAAGGTGACAAAAGTCCCTTGGGGGGCACCCCCCCCCCCCAAGGTCCTTGCCTTCTCCCGCTGCCTCCAATGGCTTAGACGTGGCTTTTCAGCCCGTCTACTTAGCTTTTTATTGGACATAGGACCTTCTCTTGGTCTTTGTCCTCTAAAAACCTGAGGTTATAGCCAAGCCAAGCGAATCAAGAGCATCCTCAGTTCTCATCTGCATGGATGATGGCGAAGCCCATACATGACTTGCGACCGTCAATCTGAACGAGTCCCCCACAATCTCCTGAGAAGTTAGATCCTCCTTTTCTTGCTTTTCATTGTAGTTTGTATTTTTCTAAAAGAGACAAAAATCACAACTCTTGTCTTTCATTATTGATGAGAATTGTAAATCGGCTATAAACGCCAAAATCGGCTATAAATGCCAAACAAAATCGCCTTTCATGGCAAACCAAGAAAATGTCTCTTTTCTTAAATATTTGTGCAATGGAAAACTTGAAAGAAGTTGATTTCCTTTTTACTTACGAAGGTTGATCTCCGGATTACCACTTGCAATTCCAAGTAAAATAGAAAATCTGGCACACCCACACAAAGAAATGTTGATGCACGCTTCAGGCCCGCCAGGGCGCGAAAGGGCCGGACCCGACGGACTCCCACGTTCCGCCGACCCCGGTAGCCGCCCCACGGCGCCTCGGAGCGCGTTCCATCAGTCCATGCGTTATGATTCTCCAGCTTGCATTTGTACTCTGCCAAAAAAGTCTCTCCACTGCTGTCGAAAACTGAATTATATGCTTTTAACCATGCACTGACGTACTTTATTGAGTCAACTTCACCACTATAGCTACACTTGTTAAACTTCCTTGAACAAATCCCTGTCACAAGTTCATCAATACGCGAGAAATTTCTTACTTTTTCACATCTTGAAGCTGTACTAGTGAAAATCACTTCAAATCTCATAAAGTCCACCACTTACTCGGTTTTTGGAGTCTTCTGACTTAGGAGAATAATCAAAATTTATCCAAAAATTTGTACTTACATGTCTAACACATTATCTGATAGTACACAGTCAATGGTAATTGGGTCTAAATATGTCGTTCACATAACCTGCTGACTAACAATTGTTCACATATTCCCTCGCTAACTCCATCTGTGACATCGAGAAGCTGAAAATTCTGCCAAAGTCCTTCGAGAACCACGTGCTAAGTCTACAAAATGCCACAAAAAACCGACTCTCTGACACAAAAACAAGCAAAAGATACTAAATGTGGGTATAGAGACATTAAATTCTCCCCCACTAGAAAGAATTTGGTCCTACAAATTCCCTAACAACAAGGACAAGAAGACGAGACAAACAAGGTTTCCCCCACTAGGAGAAAACAAACCGAACCGATGAAACAATGGCTAGCCAAAACAAAATCCACATTACCTAAGGAGTCCTCACCACACGTCTTAAGGTTACTAGAGTGTTATATTTCCTAGAAACCTGCCCGCTCTGATACCAGTCTGTCACGCCCCCAAAACCGGGATCCGATCTCGGGGACGCGAATTAAGGGGTTTTGTATTTCTCCCCAGGATCCGCGTGTGTGAGGATAGCAAAATTCACAACACATCAAAATATTTCGCGGAAGCTCTACAAGATGTTACTACCCGGAGTCTGTATCCATCGGGTTTCGTGTCGTACTCAATCTGTCAGCATAAGATTGTCATAGAAATATTCAAACTCAGACTGGAACAATTCATAATATCAAAATATACAGAGCTGACAGTAACATGCTTAATCATTACCCAAGCATGTTCAAGTTATAAATTAACAAATGTATTAATTACAATCCCAAGGGAAAGGGCTACCAAAAGCCTTACAAAATAACAAGCTAAGAACAATGCTACCCAGGTATGTAACGTAACTCCGGAGTCAAGAATAACGTCTATATGACATCACCGACACAACAAACCTGCAAGACTCGTGGCTCTGCAACCACCTGCACACGTACTAGCTCAAGACGAGAACCTGCTACCAAGAGCACCAAAACATAGTATATCAGACACGACGGTCGGGCAGGTTATCAATATAGGCAAGAGCATAAACAAAATTGAAGTTTAAAGGAAACAATAACTAAAAACAATTTATTGAACTTGAAATAGATTTACAAGGTTTAAAAGCGATGCATGGACAAGAGACTTATCAAGAAATCACGAGTACATGCACGATATACGAAACAAGACATGAATACATATAATATCATGATTAGTAAATCCACAAGGAGCCCATCCTTTCTCCAGCATACATGATGACAAGAGTAAGCACGCACGACAAGCACGACACGATCCCACATATACGGGGAATTTCCGGCCGCGGAACCGGAACACGAACACGCACGATGTGTAATATAATACACGACTAGTCTGCAGACAGTCCACATGTTTAAAGACCCCCAGATAGTGGATCATGCTAAAAGGGTAGTCCAAGCTCAGTGGTACTCACTTATATCATGAATGCACAAAACATGGTGATACACGTTCGAGAACACGACAAAACAAGAGGGAAATCATTTAACAAGCAGGACACGACAAGACTAGCAAAATAACATAATATAAATGCTTATCAAACTTAAGAAATGATTCCCTTTTTGACTCTTGAAATACGATTCTTGAAACACGTCTTAAAACGAGCTTATTCTTGAAATTCGAACGAATGCACGAGGATGCATGAAGCATCAAAACAAGAGTCTTGGTTCTTGAAACAAATCTTCAAACAAACTTGTACTTGAAATTCAAGGCGAGTACACGATGATGTATGTAACATCAAAACAGAAGTTCAAACACGAAATCTATCAAGTTTAGGCTAAAGACCATTCATTGACCCTTGTGAAGTTGAAATCCAAATGTCGGAGTTTTAACAAGATTTGGTGCCCCAGAAGTTATAGTACAGTTTGGAATTCCAAGTGCACAATGTTAGACCCCGACCCCGCCCAACTCGATTAGTACTAATTAAGTGAGCGATTAGTCTTAAGTGAGTCTTAGTACTAGTTGGGTTAGAATGTGATTAGACTTAGTCTGGATTATAGCTTTGGGAATTTTGAGGACGTTTGGTATGAGTCAGACACGCTCAGGGGCGCCCTGAGTACACGTGTAAGAGTGTGTTTCGTTCTAGATATCTTGTTTGATCGTGATTTTTATTTCTCTTGAATGGTTTTATTATTTGTGACAACTTTCGTTTTTAACCTGCATGCATTTGAGGCCCAGAAAACCAAGTTTTGGCCCAATAAGGGTAAATCTGACTATTCATGCTAAATCTGGGCACAATTTTCGAAGTCGTGAAACTATGTCAAAATTATACTTTTCCGAAACTAGATTTTTCGACGATCGTTTTGTCCTTCTTCGTCGTTTCCATCTGGGGTCCACAAGACCATGTTTTAAGCGTTTCTAGTTCAACTGCTTAGGGGACCCACTTCCAGACACTATTTATAGTCTCTTACTCTCTCTCCTCATTCTTCTTCCCCATTTTCCTGCACCGGTCTTGACCTAGAGTGGAGAGGAGAGAAAGCTTCTTCTCTTGGTCTTTTCCCTTGGATCATCCATCAAGAAGGCTCCGATCACTAATCCGACTCCGCCATTTTCTCCCTCTCGTCTCAAGCTTCGATTGGACACGTTTTGGAGACAAACCCATTGCACTATTCATCATCTTCAACCTCTCTTCTTCTTGTTTGGTGAGCAAAAGGTTAGAGCTTGGACCCATCCTTTCACTTGATGTTCTTTAGCTCACCAAGAGCTTGTTTTCCATGTTTTCAAACCCATTTTCGAAATGGGGGTTTGTAGTGGCCAAAATGGTGATTTTTGTGTGCTTTCTTTTGGGGGTTTTGTGTAGATTTTGTGGAGCACCCCATTCTAGTTGGATTTTGTGGAGTTTTACTTGGCTTTGGTTGAGGCAAGTAAACTTTATAGGTTTTTCATGTACATTGTATTGTGGTTTCATTTCTTCCATTAAGACATGATTTTTTATGCTTAAACCCATGAATGTATGTTATGTTTATGTTCTCTTAAATCATGGGTTGAGTTCCTCTACTTGTGTTGTGGCTAATGACTTTTCCAAGTTCTTAGAATCAAGTGGGTTTTGTAAGTTTTATGAATTTGTATTTGGAAATGCCTTGATGTTTCTCTTTGGAATGAATGGATTAATTGTGGATGGAATGCCTTGAAAATGTATGAAATCATCCCTTGGAAAGCATGTAGGCTTAGGGAGTGCAGGTGATGAAAGTGTGGAAGTGAAGGAGGGAAGGAAGTTGTGAAAAATCTGAACAGAATGCACTGCCCGTGCCTGTCGGTCAGCTGTCGGTCAGCTTTCGGTCGACCGACAGGTCGACTGACACCAGCCGAGAACCTGTCGGTTCAAATTCCAGAGAGCAACATTTTTGTCAGGTCATCCGTCGGTTTGCTGTCGGTCAACCGACAGGTCGACCGACAGCCAACCGAGGATCTGTCGGTTCAAATTCCAGAGAGCAGCATTTCTGGGCTGGATCCTGTCGGTCATCCATCGGTCGACCGACAGTTTTACGTCGGTTGACCGACAGGTGACCGAGGGTTGACCGACAGTTACTAAAAGAACTGTTTTTGAAGAAACTTTGCGGGAATGAAAATTAGACTATGCCTTGACCTTCATTTGACATTGTGCGCTTGAAATTCCTAAATGTACCTTACCTTCGGGGACACCAAGTTATATAGAGTTTCGACGTTTGGGTTTTCAAGTCCACATGGGTCAAAGATTTGGTCTTAGCCTATGCTTGATAGATTTATGTTTGGACTCTTGTTTTGATGCTTCATGCATCCTCATGTTCTTCTTTGATTTTTCAAGTATAAGCTTGTATTTAAGATGTGTTTCAACAATCGTGTTTCAAGAATAAAAAAAAAGGGGAATCATTTCTTAAGTTTGCTAAGCATTAATATTATGCTATTTTGCTAGTCTCGTCGTGTTGTGTTTTATAAATGATCTCCCTCTTGTTTTGTCGTGTTCTCGAACGTGTATGGCCGTGTTTTGTGCATTCATGATATAAGTGAATACCACTGAGCTTGGACTGCCCTCCTAACTTCATCCACTACCTGGGGTCCTTAAACATGTGGACTGTCTGCAGACTAGTCGTGTATTATATTACACATCGTGCGTGTTCGTGGTCCGGTTCCGCGGCCGGATACCCCGTCTACCTTGTGTGGCGTGGGATCGTGTTTTCGTGTCGTGCTTGTCGTGCGTGCTTGCTTTTGTCATCATGTATGACGGAGAAAGGATGAGCTCAATGTGGATTTATCTTTTCATGATATTATAAGTATTCATGCTAGTTTCGTAAACTTGAAACGTGTATTTAAGCCTTGATCTGTTTTAGCATTATTTTCTCATATTCTTGCCTAAATTGTTTATTTACCAAACCGTCGTGTTTGATGCTTGTTATTTTGGTGTCCAGGTGCAGGAGAGTTCACGCGTGACGAGGAGTGCTCGGAGGAGGCTGTTGAGCCACCCCCAGCACACGGTGGCAGCCAACGACGTCATCTACACGCCGGTCGGGATCGTGATGTCTCGTTCACTTAGTTGGGATATTCTTTTGGGATCTATTGTTGTATTGGCCTTTGTTGGTCTCTCTTGGTTTTGTAACTTGCACTAATATACTTTTGTTAAACATTGAAACGTTAATCATGATAGGAATGCTTTGATGACATTCTCTTTTGATACCTTGTCTTTATATTATATAATTCCCTTGTATCTCACTGTTTAAGATTTGAGTGACATGTTTTGCTACACGCTTCCGCATACCCATTCGTGTGAGCTCGACCCGTGTCTTGGGATCCTCACCGCGGAAACCTGTGGGAAAAATAAATAAAACAGCGGCGGTGTGTTTTTGTCTTGGTTAATCGCACCGCCGCGCAGTCGCGGGCCCGGATCCCGGTCCGAGGTCGCGACACACAAGGTCAATAAAAAGGTCTAAAACCTAGTCTAGTTTTCATTCTCATGAAAACCCTTCAAAACAGTACTTTTGGTAAAATTTCGGTCAATCTGTCGGTTACCTGTCGGTCAACCAAGGTTGATGTGTCAGTTGACTGACAGCCGACCAACGGCTGGCCGACAAGTCTCAGTCCAGAAATGTAGCTCTCAGGAAAAGGGACCGACAAGTACTCGGTTGGCTGTCGGTCAACCCACAGCTGACCGACAGTCCTCCTGACAAAATTTGCCCTCTGGAATTTGAACCGACAGGTCTCGATTGGCTGTCGGTCGACCTATCGGTCCACCGACAGCTGACCGACACCTGACCGACAGATACGGGCAGTGCAATTTCTGTGCAAATTTTTTCACACTTCTTTCCCTTATTCATTCATACATTCGAACCACCTGCACTCCCCAAGCCTTCATGCTTTCCAAGGGATACATTTCACACATTTTTAAAGCATTCCATCCACAAATAACCATTCATTCTATACAAAGGACATTAAAGCATTTTCCATGTACAAAATCATGAAATTTACGAGACTAAACACGATTCTAAAAGCTTGAAGAAATCATTGATAACAAGACAAGTGAAGAAGCTAAAACCCATGACTTGAAAGAGCATGAACATGATTTGCATTATGAGATTAAGCATAGAAAACATGTCTTAATGAAAGATTGAAACCATAATGAAAACATAAAGCAATATACACAAGAAATCCTATAAAGATCACTTGCCTCAATCCAATGCCAAAGAAAACTCCACAAAAACTTAACCAAAGGGAAGATCCACGAAATCTACACAAAAGCCCCAAAATAGAACACATAAAAATCACATTTTTGGTCATCACAAACCCCCATTTCGAAAATGGGTTTGAAAACATGGAAAACAAGCTCTAAATGAGCTAAATGAACATCAAATGAAAGATGGGTCCAAGCTCTAACCTTATGCTAGCCAAACAAGAAGAAGAGAGGTTGAAGATTATGAATAGTGAAATGGTTTGGCTCCAAAAACACTCCAAACGAAGCTTGAGAAGAGAGGAAGAGAATGGCGGAGTCGGATTTGAGATTTGAGCCTTCTTGCTAGATGATTCCAAGGGAAAAAGGCCAAAGAGAAACTTTCTTCTCTTTTCCACTCTAGGTCAAGACCGTTGCAGGAAAATGGGGAAGAAAGAATGGAGGAGAGAGAATAGGAGAGCTTTTATATGGGTTGAGAGGTGGGTCCCTAACCAGCTGAACTTGAAACGATTAAAACATGGTCTTGTGGACCCCGGATGAAATCGACGAAGAAAAACAAAACGATCAATGAAAAATCTAGTTTTCAAAAAGTATATTTTCCCCAATTTCTGGAATTTTCGAAATTTAGGGACAAATTTAGTGAAAATTGTCATTTTTGCCCTTTTTCTCGAAAAACGCGATTTCTGAGCCTTATATCCAAATGGATAAAACATGAAAGTTGTTTATAACCATAAAATGAGTCAAAAGGAATAAAATTTGGAATTTTTAGAAACCAAGGATAAATTCTCAGAAAAATAAAATTTACAAGGGTTGGGTCAAAACAAAGTCAACGGTCTTTTAAAACTCTCCAAAGTTATGAAAAATCTATTCAAACACAAAAACAAAGTCAAATCAACTCTAATCTTGTTTAAAAAGTTAAATCATGATTAAAACAATGCTAAACCAGAAAATTGAGGGTCGGGGTCTTACACCCTTTTTTTTGCTCACCTTGATAATGAGGTTTATGCGATTTCAAGATGTTCATGCAATTTTTTTTTTGTTTGATGCATCAAGATAGGAGGCTAGAGTCTCTAGGTCAAGTCAACATGATTTTTGACTTGGACAAAGTCTGATTGGTTTTGACCAAATTGGGTTGGAATTGGTCAAACTTTGGTCAAGGTTTTCCTAGCATCTAATGCATGATGATGTTCTTTGATGCATGATATTTAGTAAATCGACTTGGAAGCATGATGGTGCATACCTGAAAATCTTTTGTAAGCATTGGGATTTGGAGCTCGCAGCGATGTTGAGCCCTTTCTTGGTCTTGCTGGATTTTGAGGAACTTTGCAATCATTGGATTTTAGAGCTCGCAGCAATGTTGAGCCATTTTCCAATTTTCTGTAGATTTGATAAGACTGGCTTAATCTTGCATTAATGTTGAGTTCAAACCTTCTTTGAGAATTTTCCACCGACTATGAGCTCGCAGCAATGTTGAGCTCATCTTCAGGCTTCCTGCCTTTTTCGGGGTATTTCCCTTTTCTTCGGAATTGCCTTAGAGCTATGTCAAAATTTTGCTAGAATTTTTTTTAGCAAAATCCATTCATTTTGGTGATGATTGATCTTTTTCTTTTTCATCTTTTGCAGGTAGTTCTTCCAGAACGAACAAGGGTAAGGGGCCCGTTATTGACGCACCTCGTCGGTCTGCCAGATCTTCTAATGCTGCCGTTCAGCAAGCCTGGGAGAAGGTCCAGTTGTTGAAAAGAACTTGGAAGAATGCAATCCCCTCAATCGTGATGAGATGAGACAGCGATTGATTGTTCTCAAAGATGAGGAATTCTATAAGATCATGGTAAGCAGCCGTCCTTGGGTTACGGACGATCAGAGCGTTGTGCCCAAGCCTACCTTCTTCTTCGGTGATGCAGTCCCTGATGACTTGACATACCAAAGGAGACGTTTTCAGTTCTCTTACACAGCAGATGGTGAGGAGAGAACTATTTTTACCCGATCGACCTTCGATCGCACCATTTCGATCATGGGCCTTTCTCCCACATGCCCTAAGAGGGAGGATCCTCCGAGCTAGGTGAAGAGGACTAGTCTGATCAAGACCTGGGTTTTTGTCGGCAGCCCTTCCGATTTTGCAGAGAAGTCGCATGTCCGTATGGACATGTTGATGCCAGCCAGTGGCTACCAAGGTTCTGATCATCCGTCAGTCGATTTGAGACCGGTGAGCCTTGGCATTTTTCGGGGTGACGGCAACAATTAGGTGAAGCCTTTTCGACTTCGTGGCCGTTTCAGTGCTGATTCAAGCTGGGAATCGTGGACTTATCACACCCTGAAGATTGGTGAGGCCATTTTGCAGGAGGCCGAGATTTTTGATGCGGTTCGTGCTTTTCAGCAAACTGTGGTTTTCTCCGATGAGGCTTTCATGGCCATGCTGGAGTCATTCCTTCCACAAACCAACACCTTCATTGTTACGAATTGTGAGATTGGTTTTCTTTGAAGGAACTGAGTGCCATCACCGGGCTGCCTATCCTCGGCAAACTCTATGAGGAGTTCATGCCTATCGACAGCGTCCTTGAGGAGCAGTCTGAGGAGTTCAAGCTTTTGTACTTTCAGCTCGTCGCCTTCTATGATTTTTTTAAGGAGAAGGAGGGCTCAAAAGTCAGGTGCAGCAGTTGGAAGAGTTGCAGCTCCCACTTTTTTGACAGCGGGGAGTCTTCTAATAGCATGGCTCAGGATGTTAGGGCTGAAAACCCAAGTTTGAAGAAGATCTCCGCTATGCGAGAAGAGTTGAGGAAGTTCTTCGCTAACACAGACACCATTTGTCCTGACATTGCACTGTGAAAAGATCTCGCTGTTTACCTCACTTATTGGCTGGGTGAGGCTGTTTTTACTGGAGGAGATGAAACACACATCAAGCCGCATTGTATTTTTCCGGCTTGTCAGATGGCATTTGGAGAGCGGTTTGCTTTGGTGCCTACTCTTTACTCTTACTTGTGTACCAAACTGCAGGCTGCTGCGTTCCTGGGTCGGCTTGGGCTCCCTATGAACAGGGTATTTTCAGCCCATATCTTCTATTCGTGGTACGTATGCCACTGTCCTAGCTTCCATCAGTTGGGAGTTGCACAGGACGAAGATCCTTTTATGATTCGTTTGGCTAGAGGGACAGCCGTTTTCAAATCTCTTTTGTCTGCCCGTTTGAGGGTCCGACGGTTCAAGGACGTTGAGATTGGGCAGTCTTCAGTGAAGCTTTCTCCAGGTTTGCGGAAGAAGGCTTTTGACTTTGGTGTCTCCCGTGATTCGACCAGGGCAGGGTCGGGAAGACATTATGCTTTGACAAACACAGAGAAGAGATGGCTTTTCAACATACGGGCTGTTACGATGGTGTACCGTAGACATCTTTTTGTCGATATCCAGCCGTATGTCCCTTCGCGTTTTGCATTGCAGCTTAGCTTCTCTCAAGGCGTTGTTGGAGAGCCTTCGAGCATGGTGAAGTGTTTTGGAGGTCTGTAGGATGGGAGGAATGCATGGGCTTTTTATAGCGCAGAGGACACTACCGCCATGATTTCCTATCCTGAGCTGCCCACTTTCCGGACTTCTGGCGTCACGAAATGGTTCATGGAGAGCTTCTTAGTGTACTGGGAGCTTTCTAAGAAGGAGCTTGATGTCAAGAAATCTCCTGGGAAGGGTCTTGGTAGATCGGATGGTGTCCGACGAGAGGAAGTTTTGGCTTTCCTTTCTGGAGAGAGGCAAAAGATAGGCTTTCTTAATGAGCAGGACTTCATCAGATCAGGAGTTGCACAAGGGATTCCTGGTGAGGTCTTGAAATAGCTGGAGGAGGAGGAGGCCGAGATTGATGCTTGGATGCAAGCAGAGCGCACAATGGCTTCCATGGAGTCTACTGGGAAAAGCAGACCATCCAGTGAGGACTCTAGTGAGAGACCTGATGTTGATAGTGGGGTAGGATCTTCAAGCAGACCGTCCCACAGAAGTAAGAGGAAGAGAGGACAGCGCCGTAATATGAGACGGCAAGAAAGTCCTCTTGATTTGGAAGTTCTTTTCACAATTGCTGAGGAAGGGTTTGGGGATGCTGACGAGCCTCCAGAGAATAGGAGCCGAGAAGAGGAGACAGCTGGTATGATCCTCCTTCTTTCTTTTGCCACTTCTTTTCTCTTATGAGAGATTGTTGACCAGCTGCTTTCCTTCTTTTAGCAGAGGATGTTGATTTGGTGATGCCCGAGATTCCGGCTGATGAGGCGATGACTGATCCGGTCGCGGCATCTGAGGAAGAGCCCAGGGACTCTTGAGTGGTTCCAGAACCTTCACCTGGTATGGTTTCTTTGGTTTTTCCTTTTTCTTTTTGTTTTTTTTTTGTTCTGCCATTTGCCAACATGTTGTATTGTTTTCTTGTTAGCTGACTTGCCAGAGGATTCTGACGACTTCGAGCCATCCATGGATGCAGCCTTTGACGATGCTTCGGACGAGCTCAGAGAGGCAGAGAGTACTCCGCCGGTCGTCGAAGAAGGTATTTTGTAATAATAATCTTGATATATTTTTTTTCATAAGATCATATTCATACCTTTTTGTCTTTTCATTGACAGATTGTGAAGCAATAGGAGAGGTTCCTCCTTCTTCCTCAGGGCCAGAACAGGAGATACCTGCAGCCGATCCAGGAGTAGGGGCTTCTTCTACTTTCAACAAGTTAGCTTCTTTGATTGGAAAGAGTTTATTGATTACTCCTCCAATGGGGCATGAGATGGGCAGTCGGGCGCTGGAGCACGGCGAATGCTCATCTGGGTTGCACCTTCAGTATGCAAAGAAGGCGTTGAAGAGTGTTTTGAGCTCATGGGTTGAGACTCTCTCTTCAGGTCACTTGTGTCACGACCCCAAACCCGGGGTCCGTGAATTGAGAGTTATGTTTCTCCCAAGATCCGCGTGTGTGAGGATTACAAATTCCTTCCAACACACTCAGAATATTTAGCGGAGCTTTCGTGGTGTTGCGACTCGGAGTCCGTGGCCATTGGATTCCGCACCACACTCAATCCAAGCATAAGTCATCTTATCAATGATCCATCTCAGACTAGAATAAATTATCACAATAGAAGTACAGAGCTGACAGTAACAGGTTATTACATTCCCATATATGTTCAAGTTACAAATAACAATGTGTATTAATTACAATCCCAAACAAGAGGCTAATAGAAGCCATACAAGAAAACAAGCTAATGATCACTACCCCATATGTGACGTAAATCCGATGTCAAGCTCAATGTCTACATGACGTAGCCAACAAACAACATGAAAGCTCATGGCTCTACCGCCAACGCGTGCACTCATCTCGGGTGAAGAAGTCGGGACCTGAGTACCAAAGTAGTGGGTCAGACACGACGGTCTGGCAGGCGGTGAAAAGATATAACAATATACTGGACGATAAAACATGTAATAAATCATGCTGTCTGGTCAGAATTGTACATAATTACAAATGTATAGGGAATCATGAATCCCTTGACAAAATCCTGTACTCATATAAAACGGGTATGAAACATAAATATTTGACAAAACATGTATTCCTTTGAAGCATGTATAAAATGATAAACATTTCACAAATCGGGGACTCATTTAAAACATGTATAAATAATAAACATTTATAAATAATGTATCCTTTATTAGGGAAAGACATGATCAATATAAAACAGTACGGGTATCAAGGATCAGGAACTATCAAGATGGCAACCACACAAAGCTAAATCCTCTATCACCGAAGCGATAGAGCAAGCATATCAAGGCGTTGACCTCAGTCACCGAAGTGAGGAGGTGCAACCAAGTTACATATACATATACAATAATACGGGACGGGACTGCGGTAGCAAACCGGGTATCGGGAATCACGGTAGTGAACCGGATATCGGGAACCACGGGAGCGAGCCGGGTATCGGGACGGGACCACGGTTAATAAACCGGGTATCGGGATCCAAGCTGCAACTGGCGGGACGGGACGAGATCTCCAAGTCGGTAGATCAGACCGACAAGGTCATCCAAGCTTAGTGGTGCCGACTCATAGGTCATATGCGAGTAAACAAAACAAATACATGTATGCATGTTCTCTTTTTGGCTCATGGGCTCGCACTACAAAGCTCTGGCCCCATATTGCCTCAAGGTTTTATTCTCATGGGTCATATACAAGAAATCCGGTCAAGTAAACATATATGACAGGACGAGGTACCCATAGGCACAAAACATGTCTGTATCGGGTCGGGCTTGTACGAGCTAGCAACAATGCTAAAAACATGGATTTCAATACTCTAGGGTAAGTCTAGTCACAAAACACGAGATTTAAAACGTACAAGTGAAATTCGGGTTAAATACGACATAATGGATTTCTATACTTTTTCGGGTCAATCGTTGAGGGTCCTAGATTCATATCGATGTGAATAGGGTCCCGTACGTCTAATTTGACATATACTTAGTGCTCCATGAGAATTAAGGACATCTCGGATCCCTATGCACATTGACAAGTCTAAGGATCCTCGACGAATCTTCATAATGGGTTCCTTTTCATCCGGATTCCATAAAATGCCTTCCAAGTTCTTACATCGCATTGGGGCTCCAAACAATACCTCCCCAAGCTTAAAAACAATGTTTCAAGGCCCCAAGTATTGATAGGTCATATGCAAGAAATCGGGCATGTATAAAACACTTGATGAAATCGTGTAAACAGGCGAAACGGGGTGCTCAAGGCACAAATATCATTTCGATATCGGGTCATGCAAATCAGGGCTAGCACAAATGCTACAAATACAGTTCAGTGCTTTCGGGATGGATAAATCACAACTCATAAATTTCAGGAATAAAAAGGGGTGCAATAAACTTTCGAAATATCGGGACAAGTGTCGGGGTTCAAGATAACTCAAGGTGGATAGGGATCCCGTATGTCTATTTTTCAGTAAGCACTTGGTACTCCTTGAGTTTAGAGACATTGCGGGCTCCTTACACACCTGAGTAACCTCAACAATTCAACAAATCTCGGTGATGTGGTTTCTCACTCGGACAGGCTTCAATCAAACATTTCATCTTCGTTTCGAACATAATCCAGGTGGAAAGTGCCCATTGCTTTCAGAAAGGTTCACAAGCAAATGGGATGGGAACTCCCTTCATCTCTCTTTATTCCCATAATTCCGGAAATTTTGGTTACCTGGCGGTCACCTGGCGGTTAGCCGCCGATGGATTAGGCGGTTAGCAGCTGGCTGACCGCGGGGCTGACCGCGATTGACCTGACCAAATGTGGCATTCTGGAAATGTAACCGCTTTAGTTCGGTTGGCTGGCGGTTAGCCGCCGATGGACTCGACGGTTAGCCGCTAGCTGACCGCGAGGCTGACCGTAAGGTTACAGCTCTCTGGAAAAGTAACCGGAACCGGTTCGGTTAGCCGCCAGTCACCAGACGGCTAGCCGCTAGGTGACCGTCGGCTGACCGCTAGTTGCGGGAACTCCACAATGCAGTTCTGATTCAAGTCCTCTTTCTCCAATCCATCCCTTTCCCTCTCCAATCACTTATCTGCAATAAAATGAGCTGAAAGCTCCCCCTATTCCACCTTCAACTCTTCTCCAACATCAAAACTTCTACATATCATTATCCAATCACTTCTTCCGTTTTCACCCTCAACCATAAGAGGAGAGAAACTCCACAATCACCAAGATTCATTTAAGCCAAAAACAAGAGATAGACAAAGACTAAAATCCACCATGTTTCCAAAACATTAAATGTACTTCCAAATCAATGTGAATCATAAAGAAAACATGAATAGTGATAATGTGAAACATCATGTATGAAATAGAAAAACCGCATTTCTCATAAAACATGTAAATATCAAATCATCCACTTGCCTTAGGTCCAAGCTAAGCAAATCCAAGCTCAAAACACTACCAAGATTAACCTACAATCAAAGCAAAGAAAACCCCCAAAACAAACCCATCTTAGAACCCTAAAATGGTAAATCAAGAAACACAAAGAATGGGGCATACAAAGTTACGGAAATGAGATCTAAGGGGATGCCATTGCACAAATGAGGAAAATGGAAAGGAGTCCTTACCTCTAGGCCATTAAGCAATCAAGAAGAAGCTTGGAAAAGGGGCTGCCCACCTTGGTTTCCCACGGAAATGGTGTCAAAAGAGAGAGGAGATGAAGGGGAAGAAGTTCCCGGAGTTCCCTCGTCGGATTGGTGGCTTGGAGGCTTCATTTGAGAAAGAGAAATGGAAGAAAAAGAAGAAGGAAGGTTGCTGGTACTGTAGCAGGGAGGTTGCAGCCGATGGAAATGGGAATGAGGGAGAAAGAGAGGAAGATGTCCTTTTATAATGGGTGGGTGTGGGGTCCACACTAAGTAGAAATTGTAACAAAGATTAGAGGGCTTTCTAGACCTCGGGTCAAGAAACTTAAAACATGAAAAGTGTCCGGAATAAAATTATCTTTCCAACAAGGTTAATATTGACATACTTCCGGGGTCCACATAAAAAGTCAATTGTTTGGTCAAAGGGGTTAAAGAATGGAAAATTTGGGATTTCAAGAAAAACTGATTTTAGGAGTTTCGAATGGGCACGGAGTTAACACGAAAGTTGTAGGGAATGGCGAGATTAGTCAAACGAAGCTAAAATGGGAATTTTTAGGAATCACTAAGAATCTCCCCACGCTGACCACGCAAAACAAATGGGACCCTATGGTTACTGTCTAGGTTCACTGGCTCTCAAAACTTCCCAAAGCTAATGAAAAGTCATTCTAACTCAAAAACTCAACCAAACAACCACTAAACCCATCGAGAAAACCAAATCACGATTAAAACCACACTAAACCAAGAAATTAGGGGTCGGGTTCTCACAACTTGGAAGCTGGTTTTGGCATGATCAAGCATGTGCAGGACATTCTTGCTGATAGCGAAGAAGTCGGTCTGGACATTGCAAGCGCCAAGGATTTTGTTGATGAAGTCATCGCTTTGGGGAATAAGTGGACTGAGACCAAGAGCTTTCCAGATGGTGACTTCTTTAATGAGATGTCTGTGAAGCCTTCCGGCGAGGTTAAATCTGAGCCGACTGAGATCTCGCGGACTCGGAAACAATTTGTTCGGGAGAGGAACATTACCTAGTTGGCCATCATGGAGCTAAAACAAGACCTAAACCGCCTTTATAAGGAGGTTGTCGAGGCTAGGCAGCGTCTTGAGCTTTTGGAGGAAGAAGCTGCTGCCAAATGGACCTCCATTGTGGAAGCTCGTGACAAGGAGGGGACTCTCATTCGCCAGGTTGAGGAAGCTGAGAGTAAGTTCCCGAGGAAAACTCAGGAATATGAGCAGTAGCAGGTTCTCTGGGAAGAACTTCCTCGTGCTGTAGATAGGTCCGGCCGCATTTTATGGGATTGTTTTGAAAAAGCGTGGCCTAAAAACTTTGGAAGCTAAGGCCAAGGGTCTGCTTGAGGAGTTGAATCTTTGGTTGAAGACCATGTTGGATTGAGCTCCTGAGCTGTAACAAAACTCCTTTTCTTCTTTTCTTTGGTACCTCCATGTATAAACATTTTTCGTACTATATGTTTTGTATCCCTTCCTTTCACTTAAATCATTTTTGACGAAAACAAATTTAAGCAAGAGCTGTATGGGAATTTTGTTTGAGAATTTGATCAACAGTTTGTCATTTTGTGAAAATCTTTTGTCAAAGGGTTGTTTTGGGCATGAAAGCCAATTTTTGTGGCGAAATCCTGGTTTTTGATGGCTTGAAAACCGAATTTTGGAATGGCATGGAAACCGAATTTTGTGGCGTAAGAGCCAAAATTTGTTTGCGGCATGGAAGCCAAAATTTGAAGTGGCATTAAAGCCAAAATTTTTGAAATGGCATTAAAGCCAAAATTTTTGAAATGACATGAAAGCCGAATTTTGAAATGGCATGAAAGCCATGTTTTGTTTGTTTGTGGCATGGAAGCCAAAGTTTTTTTTTGTTTGTGGCATGGAAGCCAAAGTTTTTGAGTTGGCATTAGAACTGAAATTCGGAATGGCATAGGAGCCAAATTTCATTTTCTGGCATGGAAGCCAAAATTTTTGAGTTGACATTAGAGTTGAGATTTAGAGATGGCGTGAGAGCCAAATTTTTTGAGATGGCATAAAAGCCGAATTTTTTTGAATTGTTTTTGGCATGAGAGCCAGATTTTTTGAAAACCAAGTTTTGTTTTGTTGGCATGAAAGCCAACTTTTGGCATTTATAGCCGATTTTAGCATTTATAGCTGAATTTTTTGGAATTTATAGCCGAGTTTTGACGTTTATAGCCGGATTTTGACGTTTATAGCCGGATTTGGCGTTTTTAGCAGAGTTTTGGTTTTCAAAATGCAGGTATCGACCAAATGTCGCCTCCCCGCTGAATGGTCTTGCAAGTATCGATGGAATGTCGCTTCCTTGCTCATTCAGTTTGCGAGTATCGATGGAATGTCGCTTTCTTGCAGATTGGGGTGCAAGTATCGACTAAGCGTCGCTTCCCTGCTTTTTCCCAAAAATTTTAGTTTTGCGGGTACTGACTTGGTGTCGTTCCCCTGCGATTCTGAAATTTGAGGCTTTCTCGAACCATTTGAAATTTGGGTTGTGGATATCAACTGGAGTGTTGCTTCTCTACGATTTTTTTTTTTTTTGAAATTTGAGGTTTTGTGAGTATCGAATGGGGTTTGCTTTCTTGCGATTTTTGGGTTTTTGGAAGTATCGAATGGGGTTCGCATCCTTCCGGTTTTTGGGGTTTTCAAAGTATCGAATGGGGTTCGCATCCTTCCGGTTTTTGGGCTTTGCGAGTATCGACTGAATGTCGCTTCCCCGCGGTTTCTAAAAACCATTTTTTTTATTTAAAGACGCAAGGGTCGTAAGTTTTGACTTAAAACCATTTTTGGTTATAAAAGCCGAGGCAGACTAGGGTGGAAATTCCTGAGTCCTGATTTTTGTTTCAAACCATGAATTTTGGTTTCAAGGATCGAAAATTTTGGTCAAGTCTGGGAGCGGCTCCTGAACTTGGTTTTTCGGTTTTGAGTTTTTTTTTAACAATGAAACGATGAAAGTAAGCATTGTTTTGAAACTTTTTTTTTTTTTTAGAAACTTCAACATAAAGATGAAAATTTCAAAATTGTGGGTTTGATGAGCAAGTACCTGGGAATAGGCTTTGGTCGTGTAGGTATCGGTCTGACCCGTTTGAGGAAGTATTCAAGGGTAGTACCGCTTCAAGAACTTGCAGTTGATGGGCAGTATACATCTGTCTCCTTCCATGTTTAGAAGAGCGTATACGTCGTTAGAGAAGACTTTGTCGATGACGAAGGGTCCCTCCCATTTTGATTCAAATTTGCCTTTGGAATTATGGGCAAAGACTATGGGTCTTTAACTGCAAGAACGAAGTCACCCTTTTTGTAGGCGCGTTGCCTGACTTTCTTGTCGAAAGATCCTACCATGCGTGCTTGGTATAGCTCAATGCTTTGTAGAGCTTCGAGCCGTCTCTCATCGAGATTATCCAGCTCTTGGAGTCTCAATTTGACATTGCTTTCTTACGTCATGTCATTTTGTAGAAATACCCTTAAGGAAGGAATTTGTACTTCCAAAGGAACAACAGCTTCGTATCCATAGACCAAGGAGAATGGTGTGCTATGGGTTGGTCCTCAAACGGTGGTTCGATAGGCCCACAATGCTTCTGGTAGTTTGTCGCCCCAGTCTCTTTTGTGACTAGAGACCATTTTCTTGAGATTTTTGCAGAGTGTCTTGTTGAAGGCTTCTACTAGTCCATTCGCTGCCGGATTATATGGAGTCGAAGGACAACCTTGGATTTTGTACTTGTCACAAAACCTGTAGAATCTGTGATCCCGGAATTGCGGTCCGTTGTCATGGACGTATCTTTTAGGTATGCCGAAGCGACAAATAATGTTGGTGCGTAAGAATTGAAGGACTGATGAGGTCTTCATTTCACTGAGCGCAAATGCTTCTGACCACTTGGAGAAATAATTTGTAGCAGCAAAAAAGAAGTGATGACCTTTGCTTGATGGGGGAGAGATAGGACCTATGATGTCCATACCCCAAGCTTCGAAAGGCCATGAGATTGCTGTAGGATGTAGCCATTCCGGAGGTATGTGGACATAATCTCCATGAATTTGGCATTGTTGTCAGCGCTTAGCAAATCGCATTGTGTCAGCTACCATGGTAGGCCAATAATAACCTAGCCTTTTTATCTAATCGTAGAGCTTAGGACCAGCTTGATGGGGTCCACAAAGACCAGCATGCACTTCTTTGAGAGTTTCCTTAGCCTCTTGTTGTGACAAGCATCGTAGAAGTACTCCGTTGAAGGATTTTCTATAAAGTACTTTTGAAGGAATATCCAGATGAAAGTTCGGGGCTCGTCTTTGAATGCTTGCCCACTCTTTTGGATCTTCATGTGGGATTCCAAACATGATGTAATCAATGAATGGATCTCTCCAATCACCGATCGGAGGTTTGAGGATGGACATCCGACTTCCAATCACTTGGTGGCATTCAGCAACTGCTTGGTGTATGTTAAGAGGAGGGAGAATCCTTCTTTGATACACTATGATTTGCATATCTTCCCCTTCTTGGATTGGCATAGATGCGGGGAGTCCGGCCAGGGCATCTGCGTGGATGTTTTCACCTCTGAGGATGTGGGTGATGTAACAGATGTTGAATTTTTGTCGAAGTGATTGCACCTTGTTGTAGTAAGGCAGCAGATCGGGCTTCCTGACTTCAAATTTTTGATTCATCTGGTTGACGATCAGTTGGGAGTCCCCAAAAGCCTCTAGTATGGTGATGCCAGATTCGAGGGCGAGTTCCAATCCTATAATCAAGGCTTGGTACTCAGCTGCATTGTTTGAACATGGTTCCAGTAGTGAGAAAGGTGTGGAATCATGTATTTGTCAGGGCTGATGAAGAGAATGCCAATTCTCGATATTTTCTTTCCTTTTTCATTTGTCCTAGTTGCGCCGTAAAAGTACATGTCCCAGGAGGCATCTGATAAGGAAGTTTCCACGTTGTAGACAAATTCGTCTGGGAGATCATCCCTGAGTGGAGAATCTTTAGGCAACGGGTGCTCTGCGAGAAAGTCTGCTAGACCATTTTGCCAGTCGGGCATTGAGAGAACCTGCTTTTGTGACAAGGACCTTTAAGAGGTTGATCCTCGAAATCAGGTAGACTGTGTTGGACAACAAGTAGTGATGCAGCTTTTGTATGGCAAACATCACTACAAGGCATTCTTTTTCGACTGGGGAGTAGCGATGCTCTGCACCTACCAACATGCGGCTAAGGTAATATAGAGCATCTTATTTTCCCTCATCATTTTCTTGTGCGAGTAGAGCACCCAAAGAGTGGTCGAGAGCTCTTGTGTACAAGATGAATGGTTTTCCAGTTGTGAGGGTAGCCAACACTGGACGTTTGGTGAGGTATTTTTTGATGTCTTGAAATGCGGTTTCACATTCAACATCCCAGACAAAGTCCACACCTTTCTTCATCAAGCGAGAAAATCGACGGCACTTCCCTGACAGATTAGAGATGAACCGTCGGATGTATGCCAATCTTCCTTGAAGCCCTTTTAATTCTCTTAAGGGTCCTTGGAGATGGCATTTCCAGGATAGCCTTGACTTTGGTAGGGTCAAGTTCTATTCTAGCTTTCCGTACTATGAATCCGAGAAGCTTACCCGATGAGACACCGAAGAAGTATTTTAATGGATTCATCCGCAATTTGTGTTTGCGAAGTCGGAGGAAGACTTCTCGAAGATCGTCGAGATGGTCTTCTTTTCTTCTGCTTTTGATGGCAAGATCATCAACATAGCATTTGACCGTTTTGTGCTGTATATCTTGGAATATTTTCATCATAGCCCGTTGATATGTTACACCTGCATTTTTCGAACCAAATGGCATGACAGTGTAGCAATACACGCCAAATGGGGTCCGAAATGATGTATGTTTTTCATCTTTAGGATGCATCTTTATCTGATTGTAGCCAGAGAATCCATCCATGAATGTCATTTGCTCAAACCCACAGGTGTTGTCAATCATCACCTTTTGTATGGGGAGCGGAAATTCATCTTTAGGGCATGCATTATTCAGGTCCCTGTAGTCGATACAGACCCTTATCTGCCCATTTTTCTTTGTCACAGGGACGATGTTGGCCAACCATTCAGGATGCTGTTCCTCGCGGATGAAGCCAACGCTTTTGAGTTTCTGAACTTCTTGTTCAATTTTATCCATCACGTTAGGACGGAATCTTCTTTGGCCTTGTTTGACAGGCTTGATTTCTCTTTGCAAGTTGAGTTTGTGGACTGCTACTTTGGGATCTAAGCCAGGCATTTCAGCAGAAGACCATGCAAAACAATCGACGAACTCACGGAGAAAAGAGATATACTCGGGTAACTCATCATCCTTTATATTCTTTCTTATGAATATAGGACGTGGGTTATCAGGTGTTCCCAAGTCTATCTTTTGAACAGGATCTTCTGTCGGAAGGTTTGAAGGTGGTTCCTTCATAATATTTTCGGAGGCTTCCAACTCAACAAGACCTTCTGGAGTTCCGGAGGTATCTTTAGACCTAGGCTTTGTTTCTGTCCATGGGTCTCCTTGATCAGTACCCTTCTCAAGACTTGCAATGAGATGGTCCAATCACCTGTTGGAACTAGGTTAAAGTAGGGCACTTCTTTTGGAGACGATGGTTCTTCTGGGTCAGAAAACCGCGTGTCTATGTCATCGGACAATTCCTCTTCATCGTCAGAGAAATTATACCAACTGGAAGAACTTCCTGGATCCTTGATGGGTGACTCCTCAAAGAGATATCCAGGGAGATCAATATCTTCATGGACATGAGATGTTGAGGCTTGGTCAGCAAAACGACTTTCCAGCTTCTATATCAATTGTCTCATGGGAGTGGTAGGATCATACCCCAACCCGTATGAAGACTTGCCTTTATGAAGGTGGAGTTTCCAATCTTCTAGTTGACTTTTGGTTATGGTGGGTTCTAATGGTTTGAGAATACCACGGCCACCTCCATAACTGGTTGGATTTTGAGCGTCGTAGCCCATTTTCTTCATGATAGCTTGTGCCATTGGTCTATACAGGGATAGCTGAGGCATACCTTCATTTTGGAAAGGTTCAAGCAGAGAATTTAGCGAAGATGCTCCCGATCTATGGAAAAAGATTATTTTTTCTTCTAGCAAAGTCGCCGGACTAACAAAGGAAGCATACGTAGGATCTTCTTTGTCATCAGGGGTCTCCAATGGAGTGAGAGTGGGTTGATCTCGCTGAATATCAGTTTGGTTTGACGTTGTGTCGTCTTCCAGCTCTGAGTCCGAATCTATGTCATGCATAATAGACACAAAGGAGACAGTGAACTTGCCCCCAGGCTTTTGTTTTGTCTTCTTTGCTTTGGTGGTGATTACCAAAGGTTTTGATGTCTCGAGAGAGATCACGAAGGGAGCTTGACTGCTTACTTCGAGTTTGGTGGAAGATTTGTTCACTTCCAATGATTGTTGAGGAGCCTTGCCTTTATCTTTCTAGAGATTTTCGGGAAAGTGTGTTGTTTCTTCCTCCTATTCTTTTTTTCCACCTTTATACATTTGAGCATCTGCAAAATGGACATCCTTGCCTTTGAAGGGCTTCTTGTCTGCAAACACTCAATGTATCAAGCCGTCGTCACCCACGAACTTGATGCACTGATGTAGAGTTGAAGAGATGACACTATTCTCATATATCCAGGGGCGTCCAAGAAGGATATTATAGCATGAAGGGGTTCTTATTGCATATACGGTGACTTCAGAAATAAGATCACCGATTTACAATTTGAACCTGATTTTGTCGATAGGCCTTTGAGCACTCCAGTCATATCGGAAGATGGATACAGACGTGTGACTCAGCTTGCTAGGTGGGATGCCCAGCTCTTCGAGTGCCGAAGTGGAGATGAGGTTGAGTGCAGAACCTGGGTCAATCTGGACTCTGTGTACTGGCATCTCTCTGACATACCCTGTGAAGTACAATGGTCGGTTATGCTTTGTCTTTCCTAATAGAAGGTCATCCTTGTCAAAGGCGATTGTTGCACTTACTACTTTTTGAACCGAGAGGCATTCATTGCTTAATCCCTCAGTTTTCTTCTTTTCTCCTTTTGAGGAATTACTTGATTTTTTTACCCTATAGTCCATTTCAATTGTAGGACTTATAGGGCATGTATGTCGACATCCGCATTCAGCTTTTGTAATTCTGAAATAAGACTATCACAAGTTTGTGGAGACATTCGTAATAGGTCAATAATGTGCAGTCGTGCAGGTATGTGTTTGAAGTGCTCAATCAAGTCGTACTTGAAGGCCTCCTCCAAGCCTGCATTTTCATTATTATTGCCACTTGGGGTGTTTACAACTTGCTTTCCCGAAGGATTTACATAAGAAGAAGAAGGTTGGTTGTAATTTTTGTGGTAATCCTGGCCAGAGCGGGTACCTCTACCAACTTCAAGAACTTCTAGAGAAGGGTCTTCTTTTGGAAGATTACCCTTAGGATTGAGGGATTGATCCTTGTCATTTGCTGAAGACGTATCTGTAGCAGCATTGCCGTCTTCAGTAATCGCGTTGCATGGAGCATTTTCCTGGAACAATCCTAAACAGCGTCCATCAACTTTTCTTCTTTGTCAGGTAATTTGTTGGTCCAGACATCGTCTATGAGATCGGGTATTTGGGACCAATCGACTGGATTTTCATTGAAAAAGACTTCATTGGCAAGGGTTTCTCCACGATGATCAGTCGGAAGAGGCTTGAGTTCCGATGTCACAGTTTCAGGAGATGAAGGCTGAGAAGATGCTATCTCAGTGGAAGTCACCTGAGAAGATGTAACTCCGGAAGATATACTACCAGTCGGAGAGTACGTGTCTTCGAAAGCACCAGAGGCACTATCATCCTGAGCAATCGCATTGCAGGTCATTCTGATAGGAGATGCCCCTAGTGTAGACTGTTGGGAATCGGACTCATCCTCGGATGTAAGAGGATCATGGATCCAACAGTTTTTCCCATTTTCAGGAGTTGAAGGGGAAAGTTCCCATTGATTTTTAGGGACTTCTGGTTCTGGATCATGACGAAGATTGTTGACCCGATCCTACTCCTGCTCTATGGTAAGATGTTGTAGGATTCTTGCATATTCTTCAAGATCAGGCATAGGAGCCAAATCTTCTTCGTCATCTGCTCCTTGTGGTTCATCAATATTGGGTTCCATTGGAGCATTGGCTGGTTCCAGGTCAACAGCATTTTCTTGAACAGCCTCTTGGTATTCTTCATCATCGGACCAGGATCCTTGTGGCTGTAATGGGTTATACCAAATTACTGGCATAAGATGAGATTCGGGAATCCATTCCTCATCGGAGAGGTATTCTCCTGTTTCAAGGGATTCTTCCCATTCATCGATATCACTGGCAGTATCACTGGACTCGTATCCATCCATGGAGAATCCAACTACCGAGTTGCAGGAGTATGATGCTCCCTGCGTAGTTTTATTTTTGTATTGAGGTGGCATGAAATCATCAAGGGTGAATTTTCTTACCGCCTTTGAATCTTTGGGAAGGGATTCTTCCGTTGCCCCTAGTGAATCAGTGCAAGATGTTTCTGCCTTTTCAGAGACTTCTTGTTTTGGTTGAGACTTCTGCTACTGCTTGAGCTTGCGGAGTTGTCTCTTGGCTTACCTTTGCTGCTGAGCGGTCGGCTTTGTTTTGACGATCTCCCAATTTTCATCTTCTTGGAGATCGGGATGCACCCATATGGGTTGTCCATCTGGTGTTGGATAGGGAACCAACTCTTGGGACCATTGAGCCATTTTTATCACCTTGAATGAAGTAGTGATCTTCTCCTTCGGTGAATTTGAAGTTTGCCCACATGACACCATGTTGACAGAGGGGGAGCCGTAGTTTTTGTCAAAGGTAATGACTCCGATGTTTCCACATCTCATTGATCTTCTCTCTCACAACAAAGCATTGATTGAGAGGATGTGAGATCATCTGGTGGTATGGACAATATCGAGGATCGTTGGTTTTGCCAACATCTCCCTGTCTTTTGGGCTCGGGCAAGGTGAGTTTGCAGTTTGCTATGAAAGCCTCAAATATTTCTTTAACATCTTCATCGGACGGGTATTTCTTTTCTACACGTTCTTTGAAGGCATCAGAGAGTTCAGGTCTTTTACCTGTAGTTTTGTTTTCAGCTTTCTTTGGCTGCTGAGGAGCTGACTTGGTCTGCACATTGAGAACCTCTTTTTTCTTTTGTTTTGAGGTTGTAATGGCAGTTGGCTCCTTCTTTGATGATTTCTGACTGTTGAGGTCTTTGATCACCATTTTAGCCTCCATGGAAGCTTCGAGGAGTTCTCCTAGGTTATTTGATTTGTTGCCAATGATCATGGAGCGGATCCTTGCTCTCATGTTGTTACGGCAGATGTCGACTAGCGACGCTTATAGCAATACATCTAAGCATTTGTATGCCATTGCCTTCCATTTGTGAATGAAGTCATATGTTGACTCATTCTCTCCCTGTTTCAAGCTGCAGAGCTGAGCCATAGTAACAGGATGGTCCTCACCTTGGAAGTGAGTCAGGAAGCGTGTCTCCAGCGTGGCCCGGTTTTGGATGGAGTTCTCCAGCAGAGTGGAGTACCAATCAAAGGCCGTTAGGGTACTTGCAAAGAGACGAATCTTAAGGGCATCTTGATCTGCGATAGCTTCCGTCAGGATCTTGAAGTGGATGACATGCTGTCTAGCTGAACCTTTTCCCGTATATGTTTGGAGAGTAGGTTATTTGAATTTTGCAGGGAACGGAACCGAATCCATCCATAGGGGATAGGGTAGCTTGATCCCATGTTCCTTCAATGTATCCTCTTCTTTTGCTTTGGCGAGGATATCATCAACGTCCTTTTTGGTAAGGGCACGTGACTCATTGTTTCCTGCATTGGCCTCGTCATCTTGAGGATTCGAAGGGGCTTGATTATTTTCTTGACGCTGAAAAGCGATAAGAAGATTTTCCATGAGAGCTTCGATCTTCTGCTAGCCTTGCTCCATTTGTTGGATGCGTGCGGTTACGTCATCCTGCAGTGGAGGCTGCTCAGAAGTTGTAGTTAGGACGTTCATCCCTCGGGATTCGAACGAAGAAATCGTCCTGATGACTGAGCTGTGGCTCATTCTTTTAGATGAAGAGTCCGAGGAGTGGTTACTCCGGTGTCCTTGGCTTGAAGGAGTGGAGGATTCTTCCAGATGTGTTCGTGTCCGGGAGACGCTGCGAGTCACCGAACGTCTGACACGAATTTTGGTTACTGACTTCTGGCGTCTTCTGGTTTTGCCAACCATATGGACAGCAACGACTTGGTTGGGTCTTTCTTTTTCGACCCATTTGTTAGAGACATGGAGGGTAGAATGCTGGGTTCTTTGCTTCTCAAGTCTCTTTTGTCGATATGCCGCTCGGCGAAGCATACGACGAACAATTTGAGCTTCAGTCAGTTCTGGTTGGGCTCTGGCAATGAAGGATGTAGTCCCCCATGAGCAGCAGCCGAGCCTATCTTCTTTGAAGCTGGGTATGGACAGGATCCGGACACGGTCCTTAGCTTGTCGCAGTGAGGATTTGAATTTTCCAAGTTCGGCCCCTGTTGAGATGAAGGGTCTACTGGCAGGAGTGCAGGCTTTACCGGGTTTTTGCGGAGGCCTAACGATGCAGGATATGATTTTGGGCTTGTAGGAGCAAGCCGGCTCATGCTGGATTTGCTTGTTCTTTTGACGGATGGTGGGTTTCTCCTCTTTAATGTAAGAGAGAGGGTAGAACCGGTTCTCCTTGAGAGGGGCCAGGTATGCTGTCTTTGTAGTGTTGGAAGTAGGTGGGCCTCGTGGATAGATCTTCAAAACTTTTGACACACTATACTCAGGGATCAAGTACCCATAAGGCCAAAAACCCAATCTAGGATGCATAAACCCTCAATCTCGAGATCATGTATAGTAAATAAAACTACCTAAAAGATAGAAACAAGCAGCCAACAAGCATCAATAAAAATCTACAACATGCAACGAAGTGGATTATACCTTTGGAGCTCGATTGTGCTCTAATGGAGAAGTTGATGACTTTCTTTGATGTAGAACTCTTCGATAAGATTATATCAGAATCTCCAGCACCTCTTAGCCTTCCACGTTATGACCCGAATCAGATTTCTCTTCTCAAGAAGATTGGTGGAATCTTCAAGAGGTAACCCAACTCGAAACTCTAAGGAACTAGAAGAGGAAGAGAGGAGAGAGCAGTGCAACAATTGCACAAAAGGAGGCTGGACGTTTTTTACTCCAATAGATGGACGTCCATGAGAGGTTCTATTCCCTTTTATAACCTTTCAATGCTCCTCTTTTCTTAATTGAAATAGAAGTCTCACTTCCACAACAATTAGTAAGTATACTATTTGTCGCGACCCGGGACCGGGCCTAGGGGCCAAATCCGGGATCGGGACTATTGTGATGTGATTGGACATGCGATCATACGAAGTGATGACAATAATTAAAGATATGTTTATGATCAAGCGTACACATGACCCATGCACATGATTTCCCACAGGTGTCCGCGGTGAGGATTTCACAACACATATAAATATTTTGTATAAATTGCGGAAGCGTATGGCAAATCAAGCATGTAATCATTTCCATATAACATGAGACTGATTGCATTTAAATAACGAGTATCAGAATGAGCAATGTCCTATAGCGTAACCCAAAAGTACATATTAAAGTTTAATCAAAAGATGATTTAATTACAATTCCCAAAAATAGAGGCCAACAAAGGCCAATATGGACAAAACAATAACCACCAAAATGTATAGTTTCAAACACCCCCGAAATGTCGCGCAACTCTCGAGGCAACCGGATGTTTAGACAACATCATCGGCACACCACTCTACTAGCTGCTGTGGTTCTCCAACCGTCTCCTCAGGTTCCTCCTCAGGGAAACCAACAACGGGACCTGAGTACCAAAACAAAGGGTCAGACACGACGGTCTGGCAGGTGGATAAAAAGGTATACACATTTAATAATAAAATATTTACCTTGGAAAACATTTAAACCTGTCTAAACAAAACTTTCATGAAGTAAATGCATTATTTCATTAAAAACATATATGCAAGGTAAAACAAGTAAAGGTAACCAAGGAATTCAGGAAACGAGCAAGATGGCAACCACACGAAGCTAAATCCTCAATTACCGAAGTGATAGAGCAAGCAAGTCAAGGCGTCGACCTCTGTCACCGAAGTGAGGAGGTACAACGAAATACATATACATATATACTATATATACAAGACATGACCACGGTAACGAGCCGGGCATCAGGAACCACAGTAGCAATCTGCGGTATCAGGACAAGACCACGGTTAAATAACCGGGTAACAAGATCCAAACTGCAGTTGGCAAGACAAGAGGGGGATCACCCAGTCAGTAGATCAGACTAACAAGGCATTCAAGCTTAGTGGTGCCGACTCATAGGTCAAAACATGGAAATCAAGACATGTATAAAATAATTCAAGTACAAGACTATAATCGGGCAAGACGGGGTGCTCGAGGCACAACTATCATGTCAGGTCGGGCATGTATGTCAAGACCGTGTCGGGGTTAAAAACTAATTCCAGTGAATAGGGATCCCGTATGTCTGTATAATAAAGAAAACTTGGTACTCTTTGAATTTGGAAGACATGCCGGGTTCCTTATACACTATAGTAGCCTCAATGCTTAAATGATTCTCTGTGATGTGGTTTCTCTCTCGAACGGGCTCCCAACGAACCTTTCATCTCTGCTTCGAACACATTCCCAGGTGAGCGGTGCCCATTGCTCTCAGAAAGGTTCACAAGCAATGGTATGGAAGCTCCCTTCAATCCCCCTTTATTCATAGAATTCAGGGAATTTCGATTACCTAGCGGTCAGTTGGCGGTTAGCCGCTAGAGGATCCGGTGGTTAACCGCTGGCTGACCGTGAGGCTAACCGCGGGATTGCAGCTCTCTGGAATTGTGACCGCTTTAATTCGGTTGGCTGGCGCTTAGCAGCCAATGGATCCGGCGGTTAGCCGCTGGCTGACCATGAGGCTGACCGCGGGATTACAGCTCTCTGGAAAAGTGACCGTAACTATGAGGTTGGCTGGCGGTTAGCCGCAGATGGATCCGGCAGTTAGCCGCTGGCTGACCGTGAGGCTGACCGCGGGATTACAGCTCTCTGGAAAAGTGACCGTAACTATGCGGTTGGCTGGCGGTTAGTCGCTGATGGATTCGGCGGTTAGCCGCTCGCTGACCGCGGAGCTGACCATGAGGTTACAGCTGTCTGGAAAAGTGACCGAAACTGCTTCGGTTAGCCGCCAGTCACCAGGCGGCTAGCCGCTCGGTGACCGCTGGCTAACAGCCAGTCACGGGAATTCTCCACTGGGTTCAGATTTAGGTCTTCTTTTTCTCAAATCAACTTTTCCCATTCTCCATTCACTTTCCTACAGTAGCATGAGCTAAAAAGCTCCTCCAAATCAACCTTCAACACTTCTCCCATATCAAAACTTCTACCAAGGATCCGCCCAAACAACTCCATACATTTCCACATTCAATCACCAAGAAAAGATGTAACCACATTTACAAAGATTCATTCAAGTTTTAGGCACAAGTTATAACAAAGACTATCAATCACATTACAAGACAATAAATGGGCTCAACAACCCTTTTCAAAAGCATTAAAATCATATTGAATGCAAGAAAAACCAACCATTAATGAGACAATAAATCCAACATGTTAATCATAGAAATCATTGAAAACTAAGACATCCATTAAATCCACTTTCCTCAAGGTCTCTAAACAAAGAAATCCAAGCTTTTAATCACTTCTTCAAGTCAAGAACACAATCTACACAAAAACCCCCAAAAAGAAACCCTAAAATGGGTCAAACCAAGAAACAAGAAGAAGAAACTCACAATAATAAAAATGGAGCTCCTCTAGAGCTAGGAAAACACAATGGTACAAGATTGAGAGGGAAAACTTACTAGGAAACTCCTCAAATGAGCAAGACTAGTTCAAAGAAGATCTTAGAATGGTGGTATTCCTTCAAATGTTGTATCAATGGAGAGCTTTAGAAGAGAGGAAGAAGATGATGACTTCCATTTCTTGATTTGAGCAAGGTGGGTGGTGCTTTGATGGTGTAGAAGCAAGGAGAAGAAAAGAGATGGAAACCCTAGGTTGAGTTGCTCTTGTGCTGGAAAAGGAAAGATGGAAGAGGATGGGTTCTATATAAAGCAATTTGAAGTGGGCTCCAGCTCCACCACTTAGAAACTCTTTGGACTGAAATCACTATTATCGGGACCTCGGACGAAATCGACGAAGAAGAGAAAAGTGATCGTGGAAATATCTAGTTTCTAAAAAGTATATGTTTCTTGGGTTTTGGGGATATCGACTTTTGGGTACAGATTTCATGTAAAAAGACTGTTTTGCCCTCAATGCAAGAAAATCGGGTTTTGGGGTTCCTGACGGGTACGAGTTCAACACGAAAGTTGTAATGATCGACAAAATAAGTAAAACGAGATCAAGACAAGAATTATGGGAAAATCAAGTAACCTCCAAAAGCAAGCAAGACTATCAAAAAGGAACCCCCCAAAGGGTCCCACTAAACACAAGACACTAAAAGTTCCTCAAAGCTACAAAAGAACTATACTAATCCAAGCTTATTCAAAACCACTAATCAAGCTTAGCACTAACACACAACTTAATTAGTACTAATCGAGTCACTCGGGTCGGGGTCTTACACTATTACCACTATTAGAAGTCCTACTTCAAATAGAAATAGTAACTTTCTAATTCCTTCATTTTGGAGTTCAAGTACGATTAGTATCTTTCTAATAACTTGGGCTAGCGTGGGGACCACTAGGAATTCCATAGAAAGCTAGCTCCAACTGGGACACACGACCCCACATCTCATGTGCAATCTGGGCCCACGGTTAATTGCAAACACCACTATATAAATGCAATTGCACTCCAGTCTTAGGAATAAATTACAATGAAGACTCTAAACTTCCCAATTACTACAAGTAGGCCCCTCTATCAATATCCATGGATCAATTGGAATAAATCTGTCTCTTCCAATCTTAGTTCCACATCTTATTATCCTTGAGCCCCAATTAATCACTATGATCATCAGTACCATCCAATTAACTCTTAATCGAGATGGGTGCGCACTTACTAATGACAAATCCATTAATTGGCACAAGGGGATAATAAAGATAGATTCCATCTTGATCATTCAATGTTCCCACAGTCTTATTACCACATACCCAAGACACCGAGGTGTTGACCTACAGTTGGCCTTACTCATTGGTGACTCAAAGCGAATAAATAGATAGAAACTTGAGTTCATCAATGTCTTAGGATTGAGAGCCTATTGCTAGGGAATTATGAGAGGATACCTTATTATTGAGACGGAATTCTATAAGGTGATTCTCATGGTCCTTCAATACATCCAATGTACTAGCACCATGATCCAGAATCTTACATTCTAATGATCGAGACAAATCACACTATCTCATAGTGATCAAAGTGCTGCAACCTTATAAGATAAGATGCCCAGTCTCATCACTAGTTGTGAAGCTATTTAAGTATAAGATTTGTGACGTATGTCTCCCGTGTGTCTCATCCATAGACATATATCACATCTAATATACTAATGGGACCCGGTTCAACTCATGAACCATTATGTCATATGTATTGGTCATGTGCATGAAGTAATGAAATAACATTCATCTCATGAAAGTAAAGTATGTTTTTATTGATAAATAAAGAAATTAATCAATTTATCACATCAACTGACAGATTGAGTCCATACAATCTAACATGTAGATGTTTGGGATCTCCGTTGCTTCAGTGAAGATCTCGGGGACCAAGTTTTTGGGCAAACCTGGTTTTTTGTAGGTTGAGGCTTCGTGGGAACGCCACGGGCTTCAGGCTTCTTTGTGTTCGCCCTTGGTACCATGTTAGTGATACGTTGCGGGGCGATTTTCTGCTTCTTGGCAGGTGCAATTTCTTCTGCGGGGAGTGGGAATGGTCCCACTGACCCGAAGACGATTGTAAGACCCCGACCCGGGTGACCTCGATTAGTGCTAATTATGTTGCGTATTAGTGCTAAGCTCGATTAGTGGTTTTTGACTAAGCTTGGACTAGAATAGCTCTTATATGGTTTTGGGAGAGTTTTAGTGCTTTGTGTTGGTGGGACCCTCTGGGGGTTCCCTTTTTGGTTGGCTTTACTATTGTGTGTGGGGGGGGGGGGGGGGATTGTTCGTATTCCAGTGAATTGCATTTATATTCCGTTTTACTCGTCTCGTTAATCCCTACGATTCTCGTGTTGATACCGTGCCCGTTCGGAACCTTGAAACCCGATTTTCTTGCATTGAGGGCAAAACAGTCATTATACATGAAATCTGTACCCAAAATTTGATATCCCCAAAACCCGCGAAACATATACTTTTTGGAAACTAGATATTTCGGTGATCACTTTTCCCTTCTTCGTTGATTTCGTCCGAGGTCTCGAGATTAGTGATTTCGGCCCAAAGAGTTTCCTTAGTGGTGGAGCCCATTCCAAAATGCTTTATATAGAGACCCATCTTCTTCTTTCACTCTTTTTCCAGCACAAGAGTTTCAACCTAGGGTTTCTTTGCTTCCTTTTATTCTTCTTCTTGCTTCTCCACCATCAAGCACCACCCACCTTGCATCAATCAAGAAATGATTGTCACTTTCCTCTTCCTCACTACTAGAGCTATCCATTGATACTATTTGTGGAAGGAAGCCACCCATTTTAGAACTCTCTTAAGCTCATCTTACCTTTTGAGGACTTTCCTAGTAAGTTTTCCCTTCCAATCTCTTAGATTTGTGTTCTTCTAATTTTAGAGGAGCCCCATTGTCATTATTGAAGCTTTCTTCTCTCTATTCCTTGTTTGACCCATTTTAGGGTTTGCTTTTTGGGGGTTTTGTGTAGATTGCACCCTTGGCTTGGAGGAAGAGAGTAATAGCTTGATTTCTTTGTTTGGAGACTCTAAGGCAAGTGGATTGAATGGATAGTTTAGCTTTCAATGATTTTATGACAAATGTGTTTGAATCATTACTTCATTAATGCTTTGTTTTAATTGCATTCAATGATGTTAAATGCTTTTGAAAAGAGTTGGTAAGCCTCTTTATTGTCTTGAAACATGATTTCTAGCTTTTGGTTTCATCTCTTGTCTTTAAATCATGGATTGTAACTTTTGGTTCATCTTTTGTACAATGCCTAAGTGGATCCTTGTGATGATGGTTGTCTTCCTTCTCTTGGTGATTGTATGAATGTCAAATGGAGAATGAAAGGATTTGGTTTGGGGAAAAGGAAGACCTGAATCTGAACCCAGTGGAGAAATTCCCGTGACTGGCGGTCAGCTGGCGGTCGCCTAGCGGCTAGCTGCCTGGTGACTAGCGGCTAAGGAACCCGGAATGTCTCCCAAATTCAAAGAGTACCAAATTTCCTTTATTATACAGACATACGGGATCCCTATTCACCTTGGATTAGTTTTAAACCCCGATATTTTGAAAGTCTATTGCAATTGTTTATCCCAGAAATTTATGAGTTATGAATTATTGATTTAGAAAGCATTGTATTTGTACTTGCACTCTTTTATAGTCCCGAAATGCATGCCCGACATGATGTGACCCGATATTGAAATGATGTTTGAGCCTTGAGCACCCCGTTTTGCCCGCTTATAGCTTTGCACTGGATTTGTTTTATACCTGTCTCGATTTATGTGATTTGACCTATGAGTCGGCACCACTGAGCTTGGATAACCTTGTCAGTCTGATCCACTGACTTGGAGATTCCTTCCCGTCCCGCCAGCTGCAGCATGGATCCCGATACCCGGTTTATTAACTGTGGTCCCGTCCCGATACCCGGCTCACTCCCGTGGTTCCCGATATCCGGTTCGCTACCGTGATTCCCGATACCCGATTTGCTACCGCGGTCCCGTCCCGTATTATTTTATATGTATATGTAACTTGGTTGCACCTCCTCACTTCGGTGACTGAGGTCAACACCCGATACTCACGTCACTTCGGTGATAGAGGATTTAGCTTCTTGTGGATGCCATCTTGATTGTTTCCCGACTTCCTTGGTTACCTTACATGTTTTATTACTGCATGTGTGTTTTCAATGAAATGATTCATTTACTTTTGAAAGCCATTGTTTAAACAGGTTTACATGTTTTCCAAGGTAAAGGTCTTATTTATTAAATGTTCATATCTTTTCATCTACCTGCCAGACCGTCGTGTCTGACCCTTTGCTTTGGTACTCAGGTCCCGTTGTCGGTTATCCCGAGGAGGAGCCAAAGGAGGCGGTTGGAGAACCGCAGCCGCTAGTTGAGTGGCGTGCTGACGATGTTATGTAAACATCGGGCTGCCGAGCTGCGAAACATTTTGGGGGATTGGTTGGATAGTTTTCTGGTGGTTATTGTTTGTTTATATCGGCCTTTATTGGCCTCTATTTTTGGGGAATTGTAATTAACTGATTTTCTGATTAAACTTGAATATGTAATTCTGGGTTATGCTTTAGGACATTGCTCATTCTGATACTCATATTCAAATGTAATCAGCCTTGATATTTTGTGAAATGAAATACATACATGATTTACCATACGCTTCCGCAATTATACTATATGACTATGTGTGTTGGAATATCCTCACCGCGGACACCTGTGGGAAATCACGTGCACAGGTAGTGTGTGGTCTTTTGTTAACCCGTGTACACTTGATCATAAAAATACCTTTCATTATTGTCATCACTCCATATGATCACATCATTGGCTTCATCACAATTAGTCCCGATCCCGGATTTGGTTCCCGAACCCGGTCCGGGGTCGCGACAACGATGGTCCGGGGAGTTGAGGTTGACCCGGTGTTTTGAGAGTTGTCGAGGGAGATGTCGCTTCGGCAACTGGCAGGGCGCTTATGAGTGCGCTTGTTTTGCTTGTCTTGAAGCATAAGCTGGTACTTGGTCTCATCAAAAGTGATGGTCAATGAAGCTGCCATTGTTAGTTTTGGAAAACTTTTGAAACAAGACCACATCCATTAGTAATCACATGAATGTAGTGATCATAAATGGAGAACAACTATGGTTTTGTCTTTTCAAATCGCTCAAGGGGACATGGCCCGGCCCAAGCAAGATGAAGAAGGCAAAAAGCCATAGAGGATACAATTGTTCTAAAATGCAAGTATGGTATGCTCAGGGTGAGCGTTCCAGTGACTGCTAGAAGCAATTGTAGACCTTAATTCAAATTACCAAGAAACAAGGCTCACTTGAGGTAAAATGATATAAGGTTGGAGATACAAATGTGTTGGTTGCGAATGCAGTAGACCCGAAAGGGCGTACTAGCACCGCTAGGCACAAATGTTGCAAATCGCATCCTTGGAAAGGACACGAGATGGGATTTCTTTTTTGAAAGGTTAAAATTGGGTTAATAAAATAGAGCAAATGGTTTTCCGATCCGAACAAAGGCTCAAACATTTCTGCGAGCGCTAAATCTGAAAGGGAAGGAACCAGAATTTCTCGGATGTGAATCCAATAGTAACGGAAGTTTTTTTTTTTTTTTTGAAGGGTTAAGATTGAATTCATCAAAGAGAGCAAATGGTGTTCCGATCCGAACAAAGGCTCAACAATTCTGCGAGCGCTAAATGCAAAAGTGAAAGAACTAAGATTTCTCAATTCTGAACTCAAAAGTGAAGGAAGTTTTTTTTTTTGTTTTTGAAAGGTCAAGATTGAATTCATCAAAGAGAACAAATGGTATTTCAATCCGAACAAAGGCTTAACATTTCTGCGAACGTTGAATCCGAAAAGGAAAGGACCAAGATTTCTCAATTTTGAACTCAAAAGTGATCGAATTTTTTTTTTTTTTTTTTGAAGATTTCTTTTTTTTTTTAGAAAGGTGCACATAGATTTCCAATTCGATCTTATGAAACCTTAGTAGATAGATCAGCCCCCAGGTAAGGGTAGGATTACTTAATGAACCCGTTTGGAGGACCCTTGCCTCGAACAATCTAGCTGCCTCCACACTCTGGACAAGGCTTTTCTTAGATCCACTTTGGTCAAAGAACGCAATTGGTGCAACCTTAGTGTTTAAAAAAAAAAAAAAAACTCTTTTTGAAAGATTTCTAATGAATTCATTGAAGAGAACGAATGGTGTTCCAATCCGAACAAAGGCTCAACATTTCTGCGAGCACTAAATCCGAAAGGGAAAAACCAAAGTTTATCAAATTTGAGTGCAAAAGAGAGAAAACAGATTCTTTTTTGAAATGAAATTTTTTTGTTTTGAAAACCTCTATCGGACTCATCGAAAAGAAAAGATGGCTCAATCCCCGATACGAACAATAGCTGCAAACATTTCTGTGAGCTATCAAGTTCAAAGAGGAGAGGATCAAAGATTCTCAAAATTAAATCCGAGAAAGAGAAATCAGATTTGTTTTTTTTTTTGAAAGAGTTTGAAATGAGATTTTTTTTTTGAAATGAGAAAGAATTAATAAAATCCCATCTCATGTTTTTTTTTTTTATGCATGTTGACACCAAAAAAGTCAATATTTCTCCTCAACATCAAGAAGCCTCCTGAAGCTGCATCCTGCTAAAAATAGGCAAGGCTACTTCAAGCATCAGATTTTGTCAGAATCAGACAGAAACTGAGAGATCCTTCAAGACAGCTAAAAGAGGGGTACACCTGAGGTTTCGGGTCATTCCGACAACGTTTGGCCCAACTTCACTGCTCCAACAACTAAACAGGCGCTCCCGGCGGCAACATCATCAAAGACACCAAAACTTTGATCAAAGCCTACGGATGACTCCAGAATGTCTCCAAAGGGCTCCATGCCAAATTTCAAGTCAAACCGACAATGTTTGACCCCCCATCAATGCTCGAGCAGCAAAATCAAGCCTCCCGGCGGCGGGAACCACCAAAGCCATCACTCATCAAACAAAATACATGAGTGGCTTCAACATGCTTCCAAAAGGCTGCACGTCAATTTTCAGGTCATTCCGACAACGTTTGACCAGGTTTCGATGCTCCGAGAGAAAATCAAGCCTACCGGTGGCGGAGCAACCCGGGACCATGACATCCAAAACGGAGCCCATGGAATGTCTCAAAATGACTCCAATAGGCTCCTCGTCAAATTTCAGGTCAATCGGACATCGTTTGACCACATATCAAAGCTCGGCATTTTCCCCGCAGCAAAATCAAGTGAAGCATCGATGGGACCCCAAACGGCTTCAAAACTCAAATAAAAGCCCATGGTAGGTCCTATCCACTGCTCAAGAAGCTTCACCTCAATTTTCAGGTCATTCCGACATCATTTGACCTAGTTTCGACGCTTGACGGAAATTCGGCTACAAAGTCTTCGGCTTTCCCAAAAAATAAGAAACTTTGTGCTCCGATTTCGCGAGGGTTCTCGTCAAGATTTCTCCAAGAAAATCAAGTCAATAATTGAGGAAAAATGTCTAGAAAAATACAGAAGAAAAAAGGAACGAAAAAGATGAAAAAACGGCCGAAAACGACGCTCGGCGACCAAACGGGCCGAAGCCCTATGGTCGCCGGCGACCCTGGCCCAGGGTCGCCAAATCGTCCGTTTTCCGATTCTTTTCGCGTTTCGGGTGTTCTGGCCTCTGTGATTTTCTGAAAATCCAATGTTTGGTGCTTCAAAACCACTGATCTTCGTCGACATCTCGGATCCGCCGTCAAAAGCATGAAATCATCACCGATCGCCTCAAGATCGCCAACCGGCTGACCAAGAAAGTGCACTTTCTGTCCGACCGATCGTGAAATCGACAAGACAGATGTCACCGGCCCACCAACGTCAATCAATGTCTGAAATTGCATTGCAATCCGACATCAAATAATGCGTGGATCCACCCGTGATGATCGCAAGAAGAATCTCAAAAGGCGCAGCACGGCCCGCGACTCTTCACATGCCTTGGCAACCACTTAATGTCGTTAATTGACCCATTAAAGTAGTCATTAGCTCATTATTTTGGACGGCCCAATCAGAACCAAGCATTTGGGAGTTACAAATCCAAGCAATCATGGCATTAAACCCATGAAACTCCCATCATCATGAAGCATAAAGGTGATTAAATGCCCACTACCTTCATCGGCCAATCACAAGCCTTGAAAAAGGAGTTACAAAATCAACTTGTAACTCCTCATCAATTCTTTCATCATGGCCATCAATGCCAATAAACACCTCATGGCTACCAAAAGCCTATAAAAGGAGGTCCATTCCAAGAAGAAAGCATGATGAAAAGGGATCCCAAGTACAAGCTCTAAAAAATCAGAAAATCCAAGAGAGAGACGAAGTCCTGCTACTTTGCTCCCGGAAGCACCACAAGGTGATCAACGTCCCTTAGGGGGCCACCCCCCCCCCCCCCCCCCCCCCCCCAAGGTCACCTCCTTCTCCAACATGGCCTAAACGCGGCTTTTCAGCCCGTTTACTTGGTTTTTCATTGGATATAGGACCTTCTCTTGGTCCTTGTCCTTTAAAAAACTGAGGTTAGGAGCCAAGCCAAAGAATCAAAGCATCACATGTTCTCATTTGAAGGACGATGGCGAAGCCCATACATGACTTGCGACCGTCGATCTCAACGTGTCCCCACAATCTCCTGAGAAGTTAGATCCCTTTTCTTCCTTTTCTTTTGTAGTTTGTATTTCTTAAAGAGACAAAAAAGAAATCACAATTCTTGTCCTTCATATTTGATGAGTTTTGTCAAAACGCCTTTCACAGCAAAATCGCCTTTCACGGCAAACAAACAAAAACGCCTCTTACGGCATTCTAAAAACTTGTCTCTTTTCTTAATATTTATGCAATTTGAAAAGTTAGAAAAAAGGATTGATTTCCTTTCCACTTGTGAAGGTGAATCTCCGGATCATCACTATTCCAAATTCCAAGTAGAAAGTAAATCTGGCATACCCGTACGAAAATGTTGATGCCCGAGATCTTCCCTCCTCCGCCGAGACCCAGGTCAGCCCCCGGGGTGCGGAGGGAGAGGACGGAAGATTCTTTTTTTTTCTTCTGGTCCATCAAATTGGCACACCCGGTGGGACACATTGACTTGAGAACGTGATGCTTTAATCCCTTAGCTCCTTTCTAGTTGGTGGCCTATGTTGCATCTTGCATCTAAAAAAAAAACATGAGATGGGATTTCAATTGTTCTTTCTCACTTCAAAAAAAATCTGACCTCTTTTTCTTAAAAACTCAATTTTGAGAAACTTTGATCCTTCCCTCTTCGAACTTGATAGCTCACAGAAATGTTCGCAGCTATCGTTCATATCAGGGATTGGGCCATCTTTTCTCTTTGATGAGTTCAATTGGGATTTCAAAAAAAAAAACTTCATTTCAAATTCTTTAAAAAAAAAATGATCTCTCTTTCTCAAGATTCAACTTTGAGAAATTTTGATCCTCTCCTCTTTGAGCTTGATAGCTCATAGAAATGTTCGCAGCTATCGTTCATATCGGGGATTGGGCCATCTTTTCTCTTTGATGAGTCCAACTGGGATTTCAAAAAAAAAAAATTATAATTTCAAAAAAATTTAGTTTTCTCTCTTTTGCATTCAAAGTTGAGAAACCTTGGTTCCTTCCTTTTCGGATTTAGCGCTCGCAGAAATGTTGAGCCTTTGTTCGGATTGGAACACCATTCGCTCTCTTTGATGAGTTTATAAAAACCCTTTCAAAAAAAAAAGATTTCAAAAAAAAAAACACTAAGGTTCCACCAGTTGCGTTCTTTGACCAAAGTGGATCTAAGAAAAGCCTTGTCCCGAGTATGGAGACAGCTAGACTGTTCGAGGCAAGGGTCCTCCAAACGGGTTCATTAAGTAATCCTACCCTTACCTGGGGGCTGATCTATCTACTAAGGTTTCATAAGATCGAATTGGAAATCTATGTGCACCTTTCAAAAAAAAATTCTCCAAAAAAAAAATCTTTTTTTTAAAAAAAAAGAAAGAAAAAACTTCCGTCACTTTTGAGTTCAGAGTTGAGAAATCTCGGTTCCCTCCCTTTCGGGTTTAGCGCTCGCAGAAATGTTGAGCCTTTTTCGAAACGGAACACCAATTGCTCTCTTTGATGAATTCAATCTTGACCTTTCAAAAAAAAAAACTTCCGTCACTTTTGAGTTCAGAGTTGAGAAATCTCGGTTCCCTCCCTTTCGGGTTTAGCGCTCGCAGAAATGTTGAGCCTTTGTTCGAAACGGAACACCATTTGCTCTCTTTGATGAATTCAATCTTGACCTTTCAAAAAAAAAAAAACTTCCGTCACTTTTGAGTTCAGAGTTGAGAAATCTCAGTTCCCTCCCTTTCGGATTTAGCGCTCGCAGAAATGTTGAGCCTTTGTTCGAAACGGAACACCATTTGCTCTCTTTGATGAATTCAATCTTGACCTTTCAAAAAAAAAAACTTCCGTCATTAGTGGATTCACATCCGAGAAATTCTGGTTCCTTCCCTTCTGAATTTAGCGCTCGCAGAAATGTTGAGCCTTTGTTCGGATTGGAACACCATTTGCTCTCCTTTGTGAACCCAATTTTGACCTTTCAAAAAAAATCCCATCTCGTGTCCTTCCCAAGGATGCGATTTGCAACATTTGTGCCTAGCGGTGCTAGTACGCCCTTTCGGGTCTACTGTATTCGCGACCGACACATTTGTATCTCCAACCTTGTATCATTTTACCTCGAGTGAGCCTTGCTTCTCGGTAATTTGAATTAAGGTCTACAATTGCTTCTAGCAGTCACTGGAACGCTCACTCTGAGCCTACCATACTTGCATTTTAGAACAATTGTGTCCTCTATGGCTTTTTGCCTTCTTCATCGTCCTTGGGTTGGGCCATGTCCCCTCAAGTGATTTGAAAAGACAAAACCATAGTTGTTCTCCATTTACGATCACCATATTCTTGTGATTACTAATGGATTTGGTTTTGTTTCAGAAGTTTTCCAAAACTAACAATGGCAGCTTCATTGACCATCACTTTCGATGAGAACAAGTACCAGCTTATGCTGCAAGACAAACAAAACAAGCACAAGCGCCCTGCCAGTTGCCGAAGCGTCATCTCCCTCGACAACTCTCCAAACACCGGGTCAACTTCAACTCCCCGGACCATCGTCTTCGGATCGCTGGGACCATTCCCACTTCCCGCAGAAGACACTGTACCTGCCAAGAAGTAGAAAACCGCCCCGCAACGTGTCACTAAAATGGCACCAAGGGCGAACACCAAGAAGCCTGAAGCCCGTGGCGTTCCCACAAAGCCTCAATCCACAAGAAACCAGGTTTACACCAAAACCTGGTCCCTGAGATCTTCGCCAAAACAACGGAGGTCCTAAACATCTGCAAAGCCAGCGTACCTGGCCCCTCTCAAGGAGAATCAGTTCTACCCTCTCTCTTACATGAAAGAGGAGAAACCTACCCTCCACCCAAAAAATAAACAAAATCATCATGAGCCGGCTTGCTCCTACAAGCCCAAAATCAAATCCTGCATCGTTAGGCCTATGCAAAAACATGCTGAAGCCTGCACTCCCGCGAGTCGACCCTTCATCTCAACAGGGGCCGAGCTCGCAAAATTCAAGTCTTCATTGCGACAGACAAAGGACCGCGTCCAGATTCTGTCCTTGCCAAGCTTCAAAGAAGACAAACTCGGCTGCTGCGCACAAGGGACTACATCCTTCATCGCCAGAGCCCAGCCAGAGCTGACTGAAGCTCAAATTGCTCGTCGTATGCATCGCCACACTGCATATCGTCAAAAGAGACTCGAGAAACAAAGAACCCAGCGTTCTACTCTCCACGTCACAAAGAAATGGGTCGAAAAACAAAGACCCGACCAATTCGTTGCTGTTCATATGGTTGGCAAAACCAGAAAACGCCAGAAGTCAGCAACCAAAATCAGTGTTAGACGTCTAGTGACTCGCAGCGTCTCTCGGACACGAACACATCTGGAGGAATCTTCCACTCCTCCAAGCCAAGGACATCGGAGTAACCACTCCTCAGATTCTTCATCCAGAAGAATGAGCCCCAGTTCAGTCACCAGGACGATTTCTTCGTTCGAATCCCAAGGGATGAACGTCTTGGCTACAAGTTCTGAGCAGCCTCCACCGCATGATGACGTAAATGCACGCATCCAGTAGTTGGAGCAAGGACAACAGAGAATTGAGACTCTGATGGAAAATTTGATTCTCACTCTACAGCGTCCACCACCTAACAATGAAACCCCTCCGAATCATGACAATGACGAGGGCAATGCAGAAAACAATGAGTCTCGCGCCCTTACCAGAAAAGACGTGGACGATATCCTCGCAAAAGCAAAAGAAGAGGATACATTGAAGGAACATGGGATCAAGCCACCCTACCCTCTATGGATGGACTCGGTTCCGGTCCCTGCAAAATTCAAACAACCTACTCTCCAGACATATACTGGGAAAGGTTCAGCCAGACAGCATGTCATCCACTTCAAGATCCTGACAGGAGCTATTGCGGATCAAGATGCCCTCAAGATTCGCCTCGTCGCAAGTACCCTAAAAGGTACAGCCTTTCATTGGTACTCCACTCTGCCGGAGAACTCCATCCAGAACTGGACTATGCTGGAGACACGCTTCCTGACCCACTTCCAAGGTGAGGATCATCCTGTTACTATGGCTCAACTCTGCAGCCTAAAACAGGGAGAGAATGAGTCAACATACGACTTCATTCACAAATGGAAGGCAATGGCGTACAAATGCTCAGATGTACTGCCACAAGCGTCGCTGGTCGACATCTGCCGTAACAATATGAGAGCAAAAATCCTCTCCATGATTATCGGTAATAAATCAAAGAACCTGGGGGAACTCCTCGAAGCCTCCATGGAAGCTGAAATGGTGATCAAAGACCTCAACAGTCAGAAATCATCAAAGAAAGAGCCGCCTGCTGTTACAACCTCAAAACCAAAGAAAGAGGAGGTTCTCAATGTGCAAACTAAGTCAGCTCCTCAGCAGCCAAAGAAACCTGAAAACAAAACTGCAGGTAAAAGGCCTGAACTCTCTGATGCCTTCAAAGAACATGTAGAAAAGAAATATCCATTCGATGAAGATGTTGAAGAAATCTTTGAGGCTCTCCTAGCAAATGGCAAACTCATTTTGCCAGAGCCCAAAAGACCGGGATATGTTGACAAAACCAATGATCCCCGATACTGTCCATACCATCAGATGATCTCGCATCCTCTCAATCAATGCTTCGTTGTGAGAGAGAAGATCAATGAGATGTGGAAAAACGGAGTCATAACCTTTGATAAAAACTATGGCCCCGCCTCTGTCAACATAGTGTCATGTCGGCAAACTTCAAAGTCACCGAAGGAGAAGATCACTACTTCATTCAAGGTGACAAAAATGGCTCAAGCGTCCCAAGAATTGGTTCCCTATCCAACACCAGATGGACAACCTATATGGGTGCATCCCGATCTCCTAGATGATGAAAATTGGGAGATCGTCAAAATAAAGCCAACTGCTCAGCAGCGAAGTCAAGCCAAGAGACAGCTCCGCAAGCTCAAACGGCAGCAGAAGTCTCAACCAAAACAAGAAGTCCTTGAAAGAGCAGAAACTTCTTCCACTGCTTCACCAGGGACGACGAAAGAATCTCTTCCCAAAACCTCCAAGGCGGTAAGAAAATTCACTCTTGATGATTTCATGCCACCTCTATACAAAAATGAAACTATGCAGGGGGCATCATACTCTTGCAACTCGATAGTTGGATTCTCCATGAACGGATACGAGTCCAGTGACACTGCCAGTGATATCGATGAGTGGGAAGAATCCCTTGAAACAGGAGAATACCTCTCCGACGAGGAATGGATTCCCGACTCTCATCTTATGCCAGTAATCTGGTATAACCCATTACAGCCACAAGGATCTTGGTCTGATGATGAAGAAGACCAGGGCCCTGTTCAAGAAAATGCTGTCAGTCCAGCACCAGCAAATGCTTCAGTGGAACCCAACATGGGCGAACCACAAAGGGCAAACTACGAAGAAGATTTGGCTCCCATGCCTGATCTCGAAGAATATGCAAGAATCCTGCAACATCTTGCCGTAGAGCAGGAGCAGGATCGCATCAATCTTCGTCATAATCCAGAGCCGGAAGTCCCTGAAAATCAGCGGGAACTTTCTCCCTTAACTCCTGAAAATGGAGAAAACAGTTGGATCGATGATCCTCTCACATCTGAGGATGAGTCCGATTCACAACAGTCTACACTGGGGGCATCTCCTGTCAGGATAACCTGCAATGCAATAGCTCAGGACGATAGTGCCTCTGAAGCTTCCGAAGACACGTACTCCCCAACCGGTAGCGTATCTTCCGGAGCTACATCCTCTCAGGTGACTTCCACTGAGATAACATCCTCTCAACCCTCGTCTCCTGAAGCTGTGACATCAGAGCTCAAGCCTCTCCCAATTGATCATCTAGAAGAAACTTCTGCCAATGAAATCTTCTTCAATGAAAACTCAGTCAATTGGTCCCAGATACCCGATCTCACGGGCGATGTCTGGGCTAATAATGAAAAGTTGCCGGCTGCTGTTCAGGACTTATTCCCGGAAATTGCTCCATGCAACACAATTACTGAAGACGCCAATGCTATTACAGACACGTCCTCAGCAAAGGATCAACCCCTTGATCCTGAGAACGATCTTCCAAAAGAAGACCCTTCTCTAGAGGCTCTTGAAGTTGGTAGAGGTAGCCGTTCTGGCCGGGATTACCACAAAAATTACAACCAACCCTCTTCTTCTTATGTAAATCCTTCGGGAAAGCAAGTTGTAAACGCCCCAAGTGGCAATAATAATGAAAATGCAGGCCCGAAGGAGGCTTTCAAGTACGACTTGATTAAGCACTTCAAACACATACCTGCACGTCTGCACATCCTTGACTTATTACGAATGTCTCCACAAACTCGTGATAGTCTCATTTCAGAATTACAAAGGCTGAATGCGGATGTCGACAAACATGCCCCACAAGTCCTACAAATTGAAATGGACTATAGGGTCAAAAAATCAAATACTCCCTCAAAGGGAGAAAAGAAGAAAACTGAGGGATCAAACAATGAATGCCTTTCGGTACAAAAAGCAGCAAGTGCAACAATTGCCTTCGACAAGGATGACCTCCTCCTAGGCGAAAAAAAGCACAACCGTCCCTTGTACTTTACGGGGTACGTCAAAGAAATGCCAGTACACAGAGTTCAGATCGATCCAGGTTCTGCACTCAACCTCATCTCTACTTCGGCACTCGAAGAGCTGGGCATCCCACCTAGCAAACTGAGTCACACGTCCGTATCCATCTTCGGATATGACGGCAGCACTCAAAGGCCTATCGGCGAAATCAGGTTCAAACTGGAAATCGGTGATCTTATTTCTGAAGTCACTGTGTATGCAATAAGGACCCCTTCATGCTACAATATACTCCTTGGACGCCCCTGGATACATGAGAATGGTGTCGTCCCTTCAACTCTACATCAGTGCATCAAGTTCATTGGCGACGATGGCCTGATACATCGAGTATTTGCAGACAAAAAGCCCTTCAAAGGCAGAGATGTCCATTTTGCAGATGCTCAAATGTATAAAGATGGAAAGGAAGAACAGGAGGAAAAAACAATTCGCTTTGCCGACAGTCTCCAGAAAGATAAAGGCAAGGCTCCTCAGCAATCATCGGAGGAAAACAAACCCTCCACCAAACTCGAAGTAAGCGGCCAAGCTCCCTTCGTCGTCTCCTTCAAGTCTCCAAAGCCTTTGGTAATCATTACCAAAGCAAAGAAGACAAAACAAAAAACTAGGGGCAAGGTCACTATCTCCTTTGTGTCTATTATGCATGACACGGACTAAGAGTCAGATTCAGAAGATGACACAGCATCGAGCCAGGCTGATACTAAGTGAGATCAGCCCGCTCTCACTCCATTGGAGACACTTGCAGACATAAAAGACCCTACGTCTGCTTCCTTTGTTATTCCGGCAACTTCGCCAGAAGGAAAAGTGATTTACTTCCATAGATCAGGAGCATCTCCACTGAACTCTTTGCTTGAACCTTTCAAAAACGAAGGTATGCCTCAGTTATCCCTGTATAGTCTAATGGCACAAGCTATCATGAAGAAAATGGGCTACGACGCTCAAAATCCGACTGGTTTGGGAGGTGGCCGTGGTATTCTTACACCATTGGAACCCACCCTGACCAAAAGTCAACCAGAAGATTGGAAAGTCCACCTTCAAAAAGGCAAGTCTTCATATGGGTTGGGGTATGATCCTACCGCTCCTATGAGACAGTTGACACCATGGCTGCAAAGTCGCTTTACCGACCAAGCCTCAACATCTCATGAAGACATTGATATCCCTGGATATCTCTTTGAGGAGTTACTCGTAAAAAATCCTGAAAGCTCCTCCAATTGGTATAATTTCTCTGATAATAAAGAGGAATTGCCCGATGACACAGACGAGCGGTTCTCTATCCCAGAAGAATCATTGTCTCCAAAAGAAGTACCCTACTTCAACCCAATTCCAGCAAATGATTGGGACCATCTCATTGCAAGCCTTGAGAAGGATACTGATCAAGAAGATTCATGGACGGAAACAGAGCCTCAGTCTGAAAATGCCTCTGGCAGTCCAGAAGGTCTTGTTGAGTTGGAAGCCTCCAAAAATATTATGGAGGAACCACCTTCAAACCTTCCAACAGAAGATCCTGTTCAAAAGATAGACTTGGGAACACCTGATAACCCACGTCCTGTATTCATAAGCAAGAATATAAAGGATGATGAGTTACCCGAGTATATCTCCTTTCTTCGTGAGTTCATTGATTGCTTTGCATGGTCTTATGCCGAAATGCCTGGCTTGGATCCCAAAGTAGCAGTCCACAAGCTCAACTTGCAAAAAGAAATCAAGCCTATCAAATAAGGCCAAAGAAGATTCCGTCCCGACGTGATGGACAAAATCGAACAAGAAGTTCAGAAACTCAAAAACGTTAGCTTCATCCGCGAGGAACAGCATCCTGAATGGTTGGCCAACATCGTCCCCATGACAAAGAAAAATGGGCAGATAAGGGTTTGTATCGACTACAGAGACCTGAATAATGCATGTCCTAAAGACGAATTCCCGCTCCCCATACCAGAGGTGATGATTGACAACACCTATGGGTTCGAGCGAATGACATTCATGGATGGATTCTCTGGCTACAACCAGATAAAGATGCATCCTGAAGATGAAAGACATACATCATTTCGGACACCATTCGGCGTGTATTGCTACACTGTTATGCCGTTTGGCCTGAAAAATGCAGGTGCGACATATCAGAGGGCTATGATGAAAATATTCCAAGATATGCAGCACAACACGGTCGACTGCTATGTTGACGACCTCGCCATAAAAAACAGAAGAAAAGAAGACCATCTCAATGATCTTCGAGAAGTCTTCCTCCGACTTCGCAAACACAAATTGCAGATGAATCCACTAAAGTGCTTCTTCGGTGTCTCATCGGGTAAGTTTCTCGGATTCATAGTACGGAAAGCTGGAATAGAACTTGACCCCACCAAAGTCAAGGCTATCCTGGAAATGCCATCTCCCAGAACCCTAAGAGAATTAAAAGGGCTTCAAGGAAGGCTGGCCTACATTCGACGGTTCATCTCCAATCTATCAGGGAAATGCCGTCCATTCTCTCGCCTGATGAAGAAAGGCGTGGACTTTGTCTGGGATGCTGAATGTGAAAGTGCATTTCAAGACATCAAAGCATACCCCATCAAACCTCCAGTGTTGGCTGCCCCCACAACTGGAAAACCATTTATCTTGTACACAAGAGCTCTCGACCACTCTTTGGGTGCTCTGCTCGCACAAGAAAATGACGACGGAAAAGAAGATGCTCTATATTACCTTAGCCGCGTGATGGTAGGTGCAGAGCATCGCTACTCCCCAGTCGAAAAAGAATGCCTTGCAGTAATGTTCGTTGTACAAAAGCTGCGTCACTATCTGCTGTCGAACACAGTCTACCTGATTTCGAGGATCAACCTCCTAAAGGTCCTTGTCATAAAAGCAGGTTCTCTCAATGCCCGACTGGAAAAATGGTCCATCCTTCTATCACAGTTTGATATTAGGTATGTACCACAAAAAGCAATCAAAGGACAAGCTCTGGCAGATTTCCTCGCAGAGCATCCATTGCCTAAAGATTCTCCACTCAGGGATGATCTCCCAGACGAATTTGTCTACAACGTGAAAACTTCCTTGTCAAACGCTTCCTGGGACATGTACTTTGACGGTGCAACCAGGACAAATGAAAAAGGAAAGCAAATATCAGGAATCGGCATCCTCTTTGTCAGCCCCGACAAATACATGATTCCACACGCCTTCTAGCTACTGGAACCATGTTCAAACAATGCAGCTGAGAACAAAGCCCTGATTGTTGGATTGGAACTCGCCCTCGAAACCGGCATCACCATGCTGGAAGCTTTTGGAGACTCTCAACTGGTCGTCAACCAGATGAATAAAAAGTATGAAGTCAGGAAGCCTGATTTGCTACCTTACTACAATAAGGCGCAGTCGCTTCGACAAAAATTCAACATCTGCCATATCACCCACATCCTCAGAGGTGAAAACATCTGTGCAGATGCCCTGGCCAGACTCGCCGCATCCATAGCAATCCAAGAAGGGGAAAACATGCAAGTCACAGTGTGTCAAAGAAGGATTCTCCCTCCTCTCAACACACACCAAGCAGTTGTTGAATGCCACCAAGTGGTTGGAAGACGGATATCCATCCTCAAACCTCCGATGGGCGACTGGAGAGATCCGTTCATTGATTACATCATGTTCGGAATCCTACCTGAAGATCCAAAAGAACGGGTAAGCATCCAAAGACGAGCCCCAAACTTTCATTTGGATATACCTTCAAAAGTACTTTACAGAAAATCCTTCAACGGAGTACTCCTACGCTGCTTATCCCAACAAAAGGCTGAGGAAACTCTCGAAGAAGTACATGCTGGTCTTTGTGGAGCCCATCAGGCTGGCCCTAAGCTCTACAACCAGATAAAAAGGCTAGGTTACTATTGGCCTACCATGGTAGCTGATGCAATGCAATTTGCCAAGCGCTGCCAAAAATGCCAGATTCACGGAGATTATGTCCACATGCCTCCAGAATGGCTACATCCAACAGCAATCTCATGGCCTTTCGAAGCCTGGGGTATGGACATCATAGGTCCTATTTCTCCCCCATCAAGCAAAGGTCATCGCTTCATCTTCGCCGCTACGGATTATTTCTCCAAGTGGTCAGAAGCATTTGCGCTCAGCGAAATGAAGACTTCATCAGTCCTTCAGTTCTTGCGCACCAACATTATTTGTCACTTCGGCATACCTAAAAGATTCGTCCATGATAACGGACCACAATTCCGGGATCACAGATTCTATAGGTTCTGCGACAAGTACAAAATCCAAAGTTGTCCTTCGACTCCCTATAATCCAGCAGCGAATGGACTAGCAGAAGCCTTCAACAAGACACTCTGCAAAATTCTCAAGAAAATGGTCTCTAGTCACAAAAGAGACTGGGGCGACAAACTACTAGAAGCTTTGTGGGCCTATCGAACCACCGCTCGAGGACCAACCCATAGCACACCATTCTCTTTGGTCTATGGATGCGAAGCTATTATCCCTTTGGAAGTACAAATTCCTTCCTTAAGGGTATCTTTGCAAAATGACATGACGCAAGAAAGCAATGTCAAATTGAGACTCCAAGAGCTGGATAATCTCGATGAAAGACGACTCGAAGCTTTACAAAGCATTGAGTTGTACCAAGCACGCATGGCAGGATCTTTCGACAAAAAGGTCAGGCAACGCGCCTACAAAAATGGTGACTTGGTTCTTGCAGTAAAAAGACCCATAGTCTTTGCCCACAAATCCAAAGGCAAATTCGAACCAAAATGGGAGGGACCCTTCATCATCGACAAAGTCTTCTCCAACGGTGCATACGCTCTTCTAAACATGAAAGGAGATAGATGTATGCTACCCATCAACAGCAAGTTCTTGAAGCGGTACTACCCTTGAAGACTTCCTCAAATGGGTCAGAGCAATATCTACGTGGCTAAAGCGTATTTCCAAGGTACTTGTTCGTCAAACCCACCCCTTTTGAAATTTTCATCCTTATGTTGAAATTTCCAAAAAAAAACAATCTCTTAAAACAATGCGTACTTTCATCGTTTCATTGTTCACAAAAAAAATCATCAAATCCAAAAATCCAAGTTTAGGAGCCTCTTCCCATACTTGACTAAAATTTTCGATCCTTGAACCCAAAATTCATGGTTTGAAACAAAAATCGGGTCTTAGGAATTTTCACCCTAGACCGCCTCGGCTTTTACAACCAAAATGGTTTTAAGTCAAAATTTATGACCTTCGCGTCTTTAAACAAAATTTTGGTTTTTAAAAAAAAACCGCAGGGAAGCGACATTCAGTCAATACTCGCAAAACCCAAAAAAAAAAAAAAACCGGAAGGATGCGAACCCCATTCAATACTTCCAAAAACCCAAAATCGCAAGGAAGCGAACCCCATTCGATACTTGCAAATTTCAAAAATCGTGGAGAAGCAACAAACCAGTTGATATCCACAACCCAAATTTCAAAAATCTTGGAGAAGCAACAAACCAGTTGATATCCACAACCCAAATTTCAAATATCTTGGAGATGCAACATACCAGTTGCTATCCACAACCCAAATTTCAAATGGTTCGAGAAAACCTCAAATTTCAAAAATCGCTGAGAAACGACATCAAGTCAGTACCCGCAAAACCAAAAGTTTTGGGAAAAGCAGGGAAGCGACGCTTAGTCGATATTTGCACCCCAATTCGCGAGGAAGCGACATTCCATCGATACTCGCAAAACCTAACCCGCGAGGAAGTGACATTCCATCAATACTCGCAAAACAGAATGAGCAAGGAAGCGACATTCCATCGATACTTGCAAGACCATTCAGCGGGGAGGCGACATTTAGTCGATACCTGCATTTTGAAAACCAAAAATCGACTATAAAAGCTAAAATCCGGCTACAAATGCCAAAATTCGGCTATAAATGCCAAAAACAAAATTTTTTCGGCTATAATCGCCCAAAATCGGCTTTCATGCCAATAAAACAAAACTTGGTTTTCAAAAAAAAAAAAAAAACAAAAAAAGAAACTCGGCTATAAACGCCAAAACTCGGCTATAAACGCCAAATCCGGCTATAAATGCCAAAATTCGGCTATAAATGCCAAAAACAAAATTTTTCGACTATAAACGCCAAAATCGGCTTTCATGCCATTTCAAATTCGGCTCTCATGCCACAAACAAAATTTTTGGCTCTCATGCCATCTCAAAATTCGGCTATAAATGCCAAAACAAAACAAAAAAAATTCGGCTATAAACGCCAAAATCTGGCTATAAATGCCAAAATTCGGCTATAAATGCCAAGACAAACAAAACAAAATTCGGCTTCTATGCCATTCTAAAATTCGGCTTTCACGCCATCCAAAAATTCTGGCTCCCATGCCGCAAAACAAATTTTGGCTCTTACGCCACAAAATTAGTCTTTCTCGCCATCCAAATTTTGGTCTTCAAACCATCAAAAACAAGGCTTTCCGCCACAAAAGTGGCTTTCATGCCCAAAACAACCCTTTGACAAAAGATTTTCACAAAATGACAACCTTTTGATCAAATCCTTAAACAAACATTCCCATCAAACTTTTGCTCAAAATTGTTTTCATCAAAAAATGATTTAAGTGAAAGGAAGGGGATACAAAATATAGTCCCAAAATTGTTTATACATGGAGGTACAAAAAAAAAGAAAAAGGAAAAAGAGTTTGTTACAACTCAGGAGCTCAATCCTACATGGTCTTCAACCAAAGGTTCAACTCCTCAAGCAGACCCTTGGCCTTAACTTCCAAAATCTTTAGGCCACGCTCCTTCAAACTGTCCCCATAAAACGCGGCCGAATGTCGTGACCCATCTGCAGCACGAGGAAGTTCTTCCCAGAGGACCTGCCACTGCTCATGCTCCTGAGTCTTCCTCCGGACATTACCTTCAACTTCCTCAACCTGGCGAATGAGAGTCCCCTCTTTGTCACGAGCCTGCACAATGGCGGTCCATTTGGCAGCAGCCTCTTCCTCTAAAAGATCAAGACGTTGCCTAGCCTCAACGACGTCCTTATCAAGGCGGTCCAAGTCTTGCTTCAGCCTCATGATGGATAACTCAGTAACGTTCTTCTCCCGAACGATCTGCCTCCGAGTCTTCATAACCTCAGTCAGCTCAGCTTTGACTTTGCTGGAAGGTTTTATGAACATCTCATCAAAGAAGTCACCATCTGGGAAACTCTTGGTCTCAGTCCATTTGTTCCCCAAGGAGATATCTCCTCAACAAAATCATCGGCAGTTGCGATGTCCAGACCGACTTCTCTGCTATCAGCGAGGATGTCCTGCACATTCTTGATCATGCCAAAACCAGCTTCCAAATGACCTAAAGAAAGAGTCTCAACCCATGAGCTCAAGACAGTCTTCAACACCTTCCTTGCATACTGAAGGTGCGGTGCAGATGAGGATTCGCCATGCTCTGGTGCCTGACTGCCCACGTCATGCTCCATTGGAAGAGTAATCAATAAACTCTTTCCAACGGAACAAGCTGACTCATTGAAAGTGGAAAAAGCCCCTACTTCTGCATCAGCCGCAGGTATCCCCTGTTCTGGCTCTGAGGAAGACGGAGGAATCTCTCCTGCTGCTTCACAATCTGTCAAAAAAAAAACAAAAAAGAAAAAGACAAAAAGGTATGAATATAATCTTGTCAAAAATATAACAAGATTATTATTGCAAGTATACCTGCTTCGACGACCGGCGGAGTGCTCTCTGCCTCTTTGAGCTCATCCGAAGCATCGTCAAAAGTTGCATCCATAGATGGCTCAAAATCGTCGGAATCCTCTGGCAAGTCAGCTACATGTTAGCAAATGACAGCAAAAGAAGACAAAAAAGCAAAAGCCAAAGCAAATCATACCAGGTGAAGGTTCTGGAACCACTCCAGAATCCCTGGGCTCTTCCTCAGATGCCACGACTGGATCCGTCATCACCTCATCGGCAGGAACCTCAGGTGTCACCAGGTCATCATCCTCTGCTAAACAAAGAAGCAGCGGATCAAAACAAAATCTTTCACAAAAAAAGGAAGGAAGAAACAAAAGGAAAGAAAGGGGATCATACCAGCTATCTCCTCTTCTCTGCTTCTCTTCTCTGGAGGCTCGTCAGCATCCTCAGACACCTCCTCAGCAATGGTGAGAGGAACTTCAAGATCAGAAGGACTATCGTGCCGTCTCATGTTACGGCGTTGTCCTCTCCTCCTCTTACCTCGGCGGGTTAATCTGCTCGACGATCCTGCCCCACTATCAACATCAGGCCTCTCACAAGAGTCCTCACTGGATGGTCTACTTCTCTCAGTAGACTCTATGGAAGCCTTCGTATGCTATGCCTGTATCATAGCATCGATCTCGGCCTCCTCCTCCTCCAGCTGTCTCATGACCTCACCAGGAATCCCCTGTGCAGCTCCTGATCTGATGATGTCCTGCCCGTTGAGAAAGCCTATCTTGTGCTTCTCTCCAGAAAGGAAGGCCAAAACTTCCTCCCGACGGACACCATCTGATTTGCCAAGACTCTTCCCAGGAGATTGCTTAATATCGAGCTCTTTCTTGGAAAGCCCCCGGTACACTGAAAAGCTCTCCACGAACCACTTCGTGAAGCCAGCAGTCCGGAAGGTGGGCAGCTCAGGATAAGAAATCATGGCGGTAGTATCCTCGGAGCTATAAAAAGCCCATGCATTTCTCCCATCTTGCAGACCTCTAAAGCGCTTCACCATACTCGAAGGCGCTCCAACAACGCCTTGAGAGAAGCCAAGCTGCAATGCAAAACGCGAAGGGACATACGGTTGGATGTCAACGAAAAGATGTCTGCGGTACACCATCGTACCAACCCGTATGTTAAAGAGCCACCTCTTCTCCACGTCCATCAAAGCATAGTGTCTTCCCGACCCTGCCCTGGTCGAATCACGGGAGACACCAAAGTCAAAAGCCTTCTTCCGCAAACCCGGAGAAAGCTTCACTGAAGACTGCCCAATCTCGACGTCCCTAAATCGTCGGATCCTTAAACGGGCAGATAAAAGTGATTCGTGAACGGCTGTTCCTCTAGCCAAACGAATCATAAAGGGATCTTCGTCCTGTGCAACTCCCAAATGATGAAAGCTAGGACAGTGGTATACATACCACGAATAGAAGATGTGGGCAGAAAATACCCTGTTCATGGGAAGCCCAAGCCGAACCAGGAAAGCAGCAGCCTGCAGTTCGGTACACAAATAGGAGTAAAGAGCAGGTACCAAAGCCAGCCGCTCTCCAAACTCCATCTGACAATCCGGAAAAATACAGTGCGGCCTGATGTGCGTCCCATCTCCTCCAGCAAAAATAGCCTCACCCAGCCAGTAAGTGAGGTAAACAGCGAGATCTCTCCGCAACGCAATGTCAGGACAAATGGCATCCGTGCTTGCAAAGAACTTCTTCAAATCTTCTCGCATAGCAGTGATCTTCTTCAAACTTGATGCTTTAGCCCTGACATCCTGGGCCATGACATCAAAAGAATCCCCGCTGTCAAAAAAGTTGGAGCTGTAACTTTTCCAATTACTGGATCTAACTTTCGAGCCCTCATTCTCCTTCAAAAAATCATAGAATGCAATGAGCTGAAAGTACACAAGCCTAAACTCCTCAGATTGCTCCTCAAGGACACTGTCAATAGGCATAAACTCCTCATAGAGTTTGCCGAGGATAGGCAATCCGGTGATGGCGCTCAGCTCCTTCAAAGAAAAACCAATCTCACCATTCGTCACAATGAAGGTGTTGGTTTGTGGAAGGAATGACTCCAGCATGGCAATGAAAGCCTCATCGGAGAAAACGACGGTTTGCCGAAAAGCGCGAACCGCATCAAAAATCTCGGCCTCCCGAAGAACAGCCTCACCAATCCTCAAGGTGTGATCAGTCCATAACTCCCAGCTCGAGTCAGCACTGAAACGGCCACGAAGTCGAAAAGGCTTCACCCAATTGCTGCCGTCACCCCGAAAAACGCCAAGGCCCACCGGTCTCAAATCAATCGATGGATGATCAGAACCTTGGTAGCCACTGGCTGGCATCAACACGTCCAGACGGACAGGTGGCTTCTCTGCAAAACCGGAAGGTCCACCAACAAAAACCCCGGTCTTGATCACACTGGTCCTCTTCACCCACCTCGGAGGATCTTCCCTCTTAGGGCACATGGGAGAAAGGCTCAGGATCGAGATGGTCCGATCAAAAGACGACCGGGTAGAAATAGTTCTCTCCTCACCATCTGCTGTGTAAGAGAACTGAAAACATCTCCTTTGGTATGTCAAGTCGTCAGGGACTGCATCACCGAAGAAGAAGGCAGGCTTGAGCACAACGCTCTGATCGTCCGTAACCCAGGGACGGCTGCTTACCATGATCTTATAGAACTCCTCATCCTTGAGAGCGATCAATCACTGTCTCATCTCATCACGATTGAGGGAATCGCATTCTTCCAAGTTTTTCTCCACAAACTGGACCTTCTCCCAAGCCTGTTGAACGGCAGCATTGGAAGATCTAGCAGACCGATAAGGCGCGTCAGTGACAGGACCTTTACCCTTGTTTGTTCTAGAAGAACTGCCTGCAAAAGATGGAAGAGAAAAGATCAATCAACATCAAAATGACAGAATTCTGCTACAAAAAATTCTAGCAAAATTTTGACATGGTTCCGGGGCAATTCCAACAAAAAGGAAAATACTCCGAAAAAGACAGGAAGCCTGAAGATGAGCTCAACATCGCTGCGAGCTCATAGTCAGTGGAGAATTCTCAAAGAAGGCTTGAACTCAACATCGCTGCGAGAACAAGCCAATCTCATCAAACTCCCGCAAAATCTGGAAAAGAGCTCAACATTGCTGCGAGCTTCAGAATCCAAAAGTTACAAACTTCCTCAAAATCCAGCAAGACCAAGAAAGAGCTCAACATCGCTGCGAGCTCAAAATCCCGATACTTGCAAAAGATTTTCAGGTATGCATCATCATACTTCCAAATCTATTTACCAAAACTCATGCATCAAAAATATATCATCATGCATTAGATGCTAGGAAAACCTTGACCAAAGTTTGACCAATTCCAACCCAATTTGGTCAAAACCAATCAAACTTTGTCCAAGTCAAAAATCATGTTGGCTTGACCTAGAGACTCTAGCCTTCTATCTTGATGCATCAAATGAAAAAAAAAATGCATACATATTGAAATTGCATAGCCTCATTATCATAGTGAGCAAACAAGGAAAAAGAAAACGAAAGAGAAAAGAATCTCAGAAAAAAAAAATTTCGGCCCACAGGCCGTGGCCCACTGCCACGTGGCAGTACGGTCAGGTCCGTACTGACCTGTCTATACAGCCAGAAAAAAAAACAACAGCAAAAAAAAAAAAGAAAGAAAAGAAGTGAAAAACGCTGAAAAAAAAAAAAACAGAATCAGCGTGAAAAAAAAAAACAGAAAGAAAGAAAAAAGAGTTCACGAAACAAAAAAAAAAAAAGAGAAAACCGTGAAAGAGGAAAAAAAAAAGAAGAAAAAAAAGGGAAAGAAAAAAGAGAAGCACCAAAAAAAAAAAAAAGAAAAACGTGCATGAAAAGAAAAGAAAAGAAAAAAAAAGAGAAAAAGAAAGAAAAGAAAAGAAAAAGAAGAAAAAAATGATGAAGAAACTACTTCTACAATGGAGATTCTTGACGAGGAAGAAAACTTACTTGAAGCCATTGATGGAGAAGAAGAAGAAAAAAGCTTGGAGATCCTTGAAGAAGAGAAAGCACTTCTTGCCTTGGGGAGCACTCTTGAAGATTTCTTGCAAAAAGAAAGTAACGTAGCAAAAGCACCAACCCTCTTTGCTTTTATAGAAGAGAGCAAGCCAAAAGAGGAAACAAAGAGAAAGAAAGGAGGTAAGTGCTAAAATTTAGCTACTTTCCCAAAGAGAAAGATATTTTGAGAGAATCTTTCCACAAAAAGAAAACTTGAGAAATTCTCTCCAAGTAAAGATATTTTTAGATATTCTCTACACAAAAGAGATATTTTTGGATATTCTTTACAAATATGATACTATATGAGATCTAGGCCATCACCAAAGCCTAAGGTCCCATGGGTTAGCCCAAATGAGCCAGGTTTGACCACCTAGGCACTAAAAGTGGCTTTTAGTCAAAATATTCCTCTTACCAAGAGCAAAAAAAAAAAAAAAGAAAAGAGCAAAAAAAAAAGAGAGTCCCATGCCTCTTTTGAGTTGATGGGACCATTAAAAAAAAAGAGAAAAAAAAAGGAAAGTCTCATGAGTTTCCAAAAACCAAACCATTCAACCTCATGAACCAAATTGAGCCAAAATCTTGAAATTGACATTTCACAAAACCAAATTCCGGTCCCCTAGCTCGCCACATACAGCTTGTTAGATCACAAGACCAAAACCAAAAATCAAAATCCAAACCAAACCAAACCTGACCCCCCCAACCTGCCACATACAGCTTGTTGGGTCACAAGGTCGAAACCAAAATCAAACCCCGACACCCTAACCTGCCACATACAGCTTGTTAGGTCACAAGGTCAAAAACCAAAATCCAAAACCCAAAATCCAAATACCCCATGTCATTTTCAAAACTCTGCCTTGAGATGGTACGTGATCCCTCTCACTACCATAAAATTCCCTCGGAAACTCAGAAGGCTATTCAAAAAAAAAAAAAAAAAGCTCAAGACTCTTGGTCAAGTTGGAATCTCTCCTCCAAGTTTCTCTTCGAGGCACATCGACTCCAAAAAGCTACTCGTCGCTGTACCTCGAGGGGGCATTGGTTGACACCAAAAAAGTCAATATGTCTCCTCAACATCAAGAAGCCTCCTGAAGCTGCATCCTGCTAAAAATAGGCAAGGCTACTTCAAGCATCAGATTTTGTCAGAATCAAACAGAAACTGAGAGATCCTTCAAGACAGCTAAAAGAGGGGTACACCTGAGGTTTCGGGTCATGCCGACAACGATTGGCTCAACTTCACCGCTCCAACAGCTAAACAGGCGCTCCCGGCGGCAACATCATCAAAGACACCAAAACTTTGATCAAAGCCTACGGATGACTCCAGAATGTCTCCAAAGGGCTCCATGCCAAATTTCAAGTCAAACCGACAACGTTTGACCCCCCATCAATGCTCGAGCAGCAAAATCAAGCCTCCCGGCGGCGGGAACCACCAAAGCCATCACTCATCAAACAAAATACATGAGTGGCTTCAACATACTTCCAAAAGGCTACACGTCAAATTTCAGGTCATTCCGACAACGTTTGACCAGGTTTCGATGCTCCGAGAGAAAATCAAGCCTACCGGCGGCGGAGTAACCCGGGACCATGACATCCAAAACGGAGCCCATGGAACGTCTCAAAATGACTCCAATAGGCTCCTCGTCAAATTTCAAGTCAATCGGACATCATTTGACCACATATCAAAGCTCGGCATTTTCCCCGCAGCAAAATCAAGTGAAGCATCGATGGGACCCCAAACGGCTTCAAAACTCAAATAAAAGCCCATGGTTTGTCCTATCCACTGCTCAAGAAGCTTCACCTCAATTTTCAGGTCATTCTGACATCGTTTGACCTAGTTTCGACGCTTGACGGAAAATCGGCTACAAAGTCTTCGGCTTTCCCGAAAAATAGGAAACTTTGTGCTCCGATTTCGCGAGGGTTCTCGTCAAGATTTCTCCAAGAAAATCAAGTAAATAATTGAGGAAAAATGTCAAGAAAAATACAGAAGAAAAAAGGAACGAAAAAGACGAAAAAACGGCCGAAAACGACGCTCGGCGACCAAACGGGCCGAAGCCCTATGGTCGCCGGCGACCTTGGCCCAAGGTCGCCGGCGACCATGGAAATCCGGGTCGCCGGATTTTGTGCCAAATCGTCCGTTTTCCGATTCTTTTGGCGTTTCAGGTGTTCTGGCCTCTGTGATTTTCTGAAAATCCAATGTTTGGTGCTTCAAAACCACTGATCTTCGTCGACATCTCGGATCCGTCGTCAAAAGCATGAAATCATCACCGATCGCCTCAAGATCGTCAACCGGCTGACCAAGAAAGTGCACTTTCTGTCAGACCGATCGTGAAATCGACAAGACAGATGTCACCGGCCCACCAACGTCAATCAATGTCTGAAATTGCATCGCAATCCGACATCAAATAATGCGTGGATCCACCCGTGATGATCGCAAAAAGAATCTCAAAAGGCGCAGCACGGCCCGCGACTCTTCACATGCCTTGGCAACCACTTAATGTCATTAATTGACCCATTAAAGCAGTCATTAACTCATTATTTTGGACCGCCCAATCAGAACCAAGCATTTGGGAGTTACAAATCCAAGCAATCATGGCATTAAACCCATGAAACTCCCATCATCATGAAGCATAAAGGTGATTAAATGCCCACTACCTTCATCGGCCAATCACAAGCCTTGAAAAAGGAGTTACAAAATCAACTTCTAACTCCTCATCAATTCTTTCATCATGGCCATCAATGCCAATAAACACCTCATGGCTACCAAAAGCCTATAAAAGGAGGTCCATTCCAAGAAGAAAGCATGATGAAAAGGGATCCCAAGTACAAGCTCTGAAAAATCAGAAAATCCAAGAGAGAGACGAAGTCCTGCTACTTTGCTCTCGGAAGCACCACAAGGTGATCAACGTCCCTTGGGGGGCCACCCCCCCAAGGTCACCTCCTTCTCCAACATGGCCTAAACGCGGCTTTTCAGCCCGTTTACTTGGTTTTTCATTGGATATAGGACCTTCTCTTGGTCCTTGTCTTTTAAAAAACTGAGGTTAGGAGCCAAGCCAAAAAATCAAAGCATCACATGTTCTCATTTGAAGGACGATGGCGAAGCTCATACATGACTTGCGACCGTCGATCTCAGCGTGTCCCTACAATCTCCTGAGAAGTTAGATCCCTTTTCTTCCTTTTCTATTGTAGTTTGTATTTCTTAAAGAGACAAAAAGAAATCACAATTCTTGTCTTTCATATTTGATGAGTTTTGTAAAAACACCTTTCACGGCAAAATCGCCTTTCACGGCAAACAAACAAAAACGCCTCTTACGGCATTCTAAAAACTTGTCTCTTTTCTTAATATTTATGCAATTTGAAAAGTTAGAAAAAAGGATTGATTTCATTTCCACTTGTGAAGGTGAATCTCCGGATCATCACTATTCCAAATTCCAAGTAGAAAGTAAATCTGGCATACCCGTATGAAAATGTTGATGCCCGAGATCTTTCCTCCTCCGCCGAGACCCAGGTCAGCCCCCGGGGTGCGGAGGGAGAGGACGGAAGATTCCTTTTTTTTCTTCGGGTCCATCAATGCAAGATACAACATAGGCCACCAACTAGAAAGGAGCCAAGGGATCGAAGCATCATGTTCTCAAGTAAACGTGTCCCACCGGGGATGCCAACTTGATGGACCCTCTATTTCCGTCTTCTCCTTCCGCCCCGGGGGCTACCGGGTTTCAGCGGAGGAGGAAATGCGGGTATCAACATTTTTGTACGGGTATGCCAGATTTTCTATTCTACTTGGAATTTGGAATGGTGATGATCCGGAGATTCACCTTCACAAGTATAAAGGAAATCAATCATTCTTTCTAACTTTTCAAATTGCATAAATATTTAAGAGAAGAGACAATTTTTTGTTTTGAATGCCGTAAGAGGCGATTTTTTGTTTGTTTGTCGTGAAAGGTGATTTGGTACCGTGAAAGACAAGAATTGTGGCTTTTTTTGTCTCTTTAAAAAATACAAATTACAATAGAAAAGGAAGAAAAGGGATCTAACTTCTCAGGAGATTGTGGGGACACGTTCAGATCTGTTAGACCCTGACCCAGACCAACTCGATTAGTACTAATTAAGTAAGTGTTTAGTCTTAAGCGAGTCTTAGTACTAGTTGGGTTAGAATGTGATTAGACTTAGTCTGGATTATAGCTTTGGGGATTTTGAGGACGTTTAGTATGAGTCAGTCACGCTCAGGGATGCCCTAAGTACACGTGTGAGAGGGTTTCGTTCTAGATATCTTGTTTGATCGTGATTTTTATTTCTCTTGAATGGTTTTATTAATTGTGACAACTTTCGTTTTTAACCTACATGCATTTGAGGCCCGAAAAACCAAGTTTTGGCCCAATAAGGGTAAATCTGACTATTCATGCTAAATCTGGGCACACTTTTCGAATTCGTGAAACTATGTCAAAATTATACTTTTCCGAAACTAGATTTTTCGATGATCATTTTGTTCTCCTTCATCGTTTCCATCCCGGGTCCACAAGACCATGTTTTAAGTGTTTCAAGTTCAGCTGGAGAGGGACCCACCTCTCAACCCATATAAATACTCTCCTATTCTCTCTCCATTCTTTTCCCACTTTCCTGCAACGTCCTTGACCTAGAGTGGATAAGAGAAGAAAGCCATCTTCTTGACTTTTCTTTCCTTGAAATCATCTAGCTCAAGTGTCCCAAATCAAGATCCAAGGTTACCATTCTCTTCCTCTCTTCTCAAGCTTCAGCTGGAGTGTTTTTGGAGCCAAACCATTGCACTATTCATCATCTTCAAGCTCTATCGTCCTTGTTCAGCTAGCTCTTGGTTGGTCTTCCTTCTCATTCTTTCTTTTCTTGTTCTTTAGCTCATTTAGAGCTTGTTTTTCATGATTTCAAACCCATTTTCGAGATGGGGTTTTGTAGTGACCAAAATGGTGATTTTTGTGTACTCTCTTTTGGGAGTTTTGTGTAGATTTCGTGGAGCACCCCTTCTTATAGGTTTTTGTGAAGTTTTGCTTGACATTGGACCAAGGCAAGTAAACCTTCTAGTTCTTCCTAATACATTGCCAGTGTTAGGGCATTTTACATTGGAAATTTTATTCATCATAAAGCATGTCTTTTCTTTCATGTTATTATTCTCTTTTAGCTTGTTTAATCTTGATAAGCATGGTTGCTAATTACTCTACCTAAGCTAGAAGTTTTGTCTTGAATGGAAGCATGTTTTTCAATGGAATACCTTACAAGTTAGTAATACATGTTTTGAATGTAAATGGGTTTGTGATTTTTGAAGTTTTGATTGAAATGGGAGTGGATTTTTGTGTGGAAATCATCCCTTGGAAAGCTTGTAGGCTTGGGGAGTGCAGGTGGTGAAAATGTGGAAGTGAAGAAGGGAGAGAAGTGTGAAAAAAATTGAACTTCATAAGTTCGACCGGAAGTTCTACCGGTAGAAGTGCTTAAACCGGAAGTTCTACCGGTAGAAGTGGCTCAAATTTTGGCAGAGAGTTGAGGAAATTGAAAACCCTTAGTCTACCGGAAGTTCTAACGGTAGAGGTGCTTAAACAGGAAGTTCTACCGGTAGAAGCGGCTCGAATTTTGGCAGAGAGTTGGAAAAAAACTGAGAACCCTTGGTCTACCGGAACTTCTACCGGTAGAAGTGCTTAAACCGGTAGTTCTACCGGTAAAGATGCTTAAACCAGACCGACAGTTACAAAAAGTACTGTTTTTGAAGGATTTTTGCGGGAATGAAAACTAGACTAGGTTTAGACCTTTTTATTGACCTTGTGCACTTGGAATTCCAAAATGTAATATACCTTCGGGGACACCAAGCTTTATTGAATTCCGACATTTGGTTTTCAATTCCACAAGGGTTGAAAGATTGGTCTCAGCCTATGCTTGATAGATTTAGGTTTGAACTCTTGTTTTGATGCTTCATGCATCATCGTGTTCTCGTTTGATTTCCGAGTACAAGTTCGTTTTAAAGATGTGTTTCAAGAATCAAAAGGGAATCATTTTTTAAGTTTGTTAAGCATTTATAAGATGCTATTTTGCTAGTCTTGCCGTGTTATGTTTGGTAAATGATTTCCCACTTGTTTTGTCGTGCTCTCGAACGTGTATCGCCGTGTTTTTGTGCATTCATGATATAAGTGAATACTACTGAGCTTGGACTGCCCTTTTAGCTTGATCCACTACCTGGGGGTCCTTAAACATGTGGACTGTCTGCAGACTAGTTGTGTATTATATTACACATCGTGCGTGTTCGTGGTCCAGTTCCGCGGCCGGATACCCCGTCTACCTTGTGTGGCGTGGGATCGTGTTTTCGTGTCGTGCTTGTCGTGCGTGCTTGCTCTTGTCGTCATGTATGACGGAGAAGGGATGAGCTCAATGTGGATTTATCTTTTCATGATATTATAAGTATTCATGCTAGTTTCGTAAACTTGAAACGTGTATCTAAATCTTGAACTGTTTTAGTATTACTTCTCATATTCATGCCTAAATTGTTTATTTGCCAAACCGTCGTGTTTGATGCTTGTTATTTTGGTGTCCAGGTGCAGGAGAGTTCACGCGTGACGAGGAGTGCCCAGAGGAGGCTATTGAGCCACCCCTAGCACACAGTGGCAGCCCAACGACGTCATTTAGACGCCGGTCGGGATCTTGATTCTCGTTTCGCCTAGTTTGGGTTATCTTGTGGGATTGTAATTGTTGTATTGGCCTTTGTTGGCCTCTCTGGGTTATGTAACTTGTATTAACATACTTTGGGTTAATTGTGAAACTTTAATCTTGATAGGAATGCTGTGATGACATTCTCTTTTGATACCAAGTCTTGATATTATGATTTCTCTTGTATCTCATTGTTTAAGATTTGTGTGACATGTCTTGCTACACGCTTCTGTATACCCATTCATGTGAGCTCGACCCGTGCCTTGGGATCCTCACCGCGGAAACCTGTGGGAAAGAAAACAGCGGCGGTGTGTTTTATGCGTTGGTTAATCATACCGTCGCCGCGTCGCGGGCCCGGATCTCGGTCCGGGGTCGCGACAAGATCGACGGTCGTAAGTTATGTATGGACTTCGCCGTCGTCATTCAAATGAGAACACTTGATGCTTTGATTCTTCGTCTTGGCTCCAACGTCAGTTTTCTAGAGGATAAAGACCAACGGGAGGTCCTATATCCAATGAAAAACTGGGTAAACGGGCTGAAAAACCACGTTTAGGCCATGTTGTAGAAGAAGGGGACCTTGAGGGGGTGGCCCCCCAAGGGACTTTGATCACCTTGTAGTGTCTCTTGCAGCAGAGCAGTAGGACTGATGGAACGCGCTCCGAGGCGCCGTTGGGGCGGCTACCGGGGTCGGCGGAACGTGGGAGTCCGTCGGGTCCGGCCCTTTCGCGCCCTGGCGGGCCCTGAAGCGTGCATCAACATTTCTTTGTGTGGGTGTGCCAGATTTTCTATTTTACTTGGAATTGCAAGTGGTAATCCGGAGATCAACCTTCGCAAGTAAAAAGGAAATCAACTTCTTTCAAGTTTTCCATTGCACAAATATTTAAGAAAAGAGACATTTTCTTAATTTGCCGTGAAAGGCGATTTGTTTGGCATTTATAGCCGATTTTGGCGTTTATAGCCGATTTACAATTCTTATCAATAATGAAAGACAAGAGTTGTGATTTTTGTCTCTTTAGAAAAATACAAACTACAATGAAAAGCAAGAAAAGGAAGATCTAACTTTTCAGGAGATTGTGGGGGACTCGTTCAGATTGACGGTCGCAAGCCATGTATGGGCTTCGCCATCATCCATGCAGATGAGAACAGAAGATGCTCTTGATTCGCTTGGCTTGGCTATAACCTCAGGTTTTTAGAGGACAAAGACCAAGAGAAGGTCCTATGTCCAATAAAAAGCTAAGTAGACGGGCTGAAAAGCCACGTCTAAGCCATTGGAGGCAGCAGGAGAAGGCAAGGACCTTGGGGGGGGTGCCCCCCAAGGGACTTTTGTCACCTTGTAGTGGTGGCCGGTGCAGAACTTCAGCAGAGTTTTTCTCTCTTTTTTCTTTCTCTCAGATCTCTTTCTGATCTTTTTTCTGATTTTCTCTGATTTTCTCCCTTTTTTCTGATCTTTTTCCGATCTGAATTTCAATGGAATGCTCTCCTATTTATAGGCCTTTGGTAGCCATTTAGGAGGGTTTATGAGCCTTAATGGCTTTAATGGGAGGAGTTACAAGATTTATTTCTTGATTTTGTAACTCCTTTTTCCTTGAATCTGATTGGCCGATGGAGATTAAGGGCTTTTAATCACCTTAATTACCATAATGGGAGGAGTTTCATGGTTTAAATGTCATGAATCAATTGACTTGTAACTCCCAAATGCTTGCTTCTGATTGGGCCGTCCAAAGAAATGAATTAATGACTGCAATAAAGCTAGTCAATTAACCACATTAATTGGTCGCCGAGCAGTCGAAGAGTCGCGGGCCATGCCGTGTCTTCTGGAATTCTTCTGGCGATGATCATCGATGGATCTACATGCTGATCGACATCGGATGAACATGTAACTTCAGACATTGATAGCTAAGAGCGGGCCGGTGACATCTGTCTTGTCGATTTCACGATCGGTCGGACAGAAAGTGCACTTTCTTGGTCGACCGGTTGGCGATCTTGGAGCGATCAATGATGATTTTATGCTTTTGACGGCGGATCCGAGATGTCGTCGGATATGAGTCAATTTAAAGCACTAAAAATCACATTTTCAGGAAACCACAGGGGCCAAAGTGCGCGATACGCAAAAAAAGACGGAAAAACGGGTCACCGGCGGAAAATCGGGTGACCCGGACCTCCATGGTCACCGGCGACCATGGGCCATGGTCGCCGGCGACCATGGACCGGCGACCATGGGCCATGGTCGCAGGGGCCTGCGACCATGGGCCATGGTCGCAGGGGTCTGCGACCCTGGGGGATTTTTCCCCTTCGCAGCCCGTTTTGCGGTCGTTTTGAGGTCTTTTTCGTCGCCGTTTTCTTCTGTATTTTTCTTGACATTTCTTCTCATTTATTGGCTTGATTTCCCTGTAGAAAACTTGATGAGAATCCTTGCATTTTTAGAGTGCAAAGTTTCCAATTTTCCGGGAAAGCCGAAGACTTTGTCGCGTAGAGCTGCTGATTTTCCGCCAGAAGCTGAAACTTGGTCAAACGATGTCGGAATGACCTGAAATTTGAGGTGAAGCCTCCTGAGCAATAAATAAGACCAACCATAGGCTTTTGTTTGAGTTTTGAAGCCGTTTGGGGTCCCGTCGATGCTTCACTTGATTTTGCTGCGGGGAAAATGCCGAGCTTTGATATGTGGCCAAACGATGTCCGATTGACCTGAAATTTGACGGGGAGCCTATTGGAGTCATTTTGAGACATTCCATGGGCTCCGTTTTGGATGTCATGGTCCCGGGTTGCTCCGCCGCCGGTAGGCTTGATTTTCTCTCGGAGCATCGAAACCTGGTCAAACGTTGTCGGAATGACCTGAAATTCGACGTGCAGCCTTTTGGAAGCATGATGAAGCCACTCATGCACTTGGTTTGATGAGCGAAGGCTTCGGTGGTTCCCGCCGCCGGGAGGCTTGATTTTGCTGCTCGAGCATTGATGGAGGGTCAAACGTTGTCGGTTTGACTTGAAATTTGGCATAGAGCCCTTTTGGGACATGCTGGAGTCATCTGTAGGCTTTGATCGAAGTTTTGACGTCTCCGATGATGTCGCCGCCGGGAGCTCCCGTTTAGCTGTCGGAGAAGTGAAGTTAGGCCAAATGTTGTCGAAATGGCCCGAAACTTCATGTGTACTCTTCTCTTGGCTATCTTGAAGGATCTTGCAGTTTTTGTTTGATTCTGACAAGATTTGAATTTTTGGAGAAATTGCATTGCCTATTTATGGCAGGTTGCGACTTCATGCAGCTTTCTTGATTTGAAGAGGCAAAGTGACATTTTCGGTGTCAACAAATGCCCCCTCGAGGTACAGCGACGAGTTGTTTGACTTTTGTAGTCGATGTGCCTCGAAGATATTTTTGAAGGAGAGCTTGTGTCTTGACCAAGAGTCTTTGAGCAATCCTTCCTTTGGTAGAGTAGCCTTTGAGCTTCCAGGGGAATTTTATGGTAGTGAAAGGAATCACACACCATCTCGAGGCAAAGTTTTGAAGGTGACATCAGGGATGTGGATTTGGGCTTTTGTTTTTGACCTTGTGACCTAACAAGCTGTATGTGGCAGGTTAGGGGGTCGGGTTTTGGTTTTGACCTTGTGACCCAACAAGCTGTATGTGGCAAGTTAGGGGATCATGATTTGGTTTTTGGTTTTGGTCTTGTGACCTAACAAGCTGTATGTGGCAAGTTAGGGGACCAGGATTTGGTTTTTGGTCACTCTTTGGGACTGTGTGGGTCCATTGGAGTGGTTTGGATTTTTGTGGAATGTCAATTTCAAGATTTTGGCTCAATTTGGTATATGAGGCTGGATGGTTTGATTTTTGGAAGCTCATGGGGCTTGGAATTTTTGTATGGTTCAATCAACTCAAAAGAGGCATAGAACCATTTTTGTATGCTCTTGGTAAGAGGGATTTTTTTCCTGACTAAAAGCCCAAAATTTTTTTTTTTTTTTTTTTCAGTGCCTAGGTGGTCAAACCTGGCTCATATGGGCTAGCCCATGGGACCTTAAGCTTTTTAGGATGGCTTAGATCTCATGTGGGGTCATTTTTGTAAAGAATATCTAAAGATATCTCATTTGGATAGAGAATATCTAAAAATATCTTTATGGGAGAGAATCTCTCATATTCCCTTAATTTGGGAGAGAATATCTCAAGGTATCTTTCTTTTTGGGAAAGAATCTCCAATTTCCTTTTTTTTGTTGGAGAGAATCTCTCATTTGATTGATTTTGGGAGGAAATCTCTCAAAGACATCTTTCTTTTTGGGAAAGAATCTTTCTAATTCCTTCTCTTTTGGTAAGGTTACTAATTAGTAACACTTACCTTTCTTCTTTGTTTCCTTCTTTGATTTGCTCTCTCCTATAAAAGCAAAGGAAGGTAGGATCTCTTGCTCTTATTGCTTTCTTTTGCAACAATCTCAAGAGAGCTCCAAGGCCAAGAGTTTTTCTTCTTCAAGGATCTTCAAGCTTTCTTCTTCTCCATCAATGGCTTCAAGTAAGTTTTCTTTCTTTTTCTTTCAAGAAAACTCTATGTAGAGAATAGGATGGTAAAAAAAGTTTCTCTTCTTTTTTTTTTCTTTCTTTTCTTTTTTTTTCTTTCTTTCTATTCTTCTTCTCTTTTTTTTTCTTTTCTTTTTTTTTTCCATGTGATTTCTGTTTTTTTTTTTCACGTGTGTCTCTTTTCTCTTTTTTTTTTTCCTCTTTTTTTTTTTGAGAAAGTTTCTTTTTTTTTCTTTTCTTTCTCCCTCTTTTTTTTTGAGAAAGTTTCTCTTTTTTTTTTTTTTTTTTTTTTTTGCCTGCGACTTGATTTGCTAACATTTTTCTTGTCAGCTGACTCGCCACAAGATTCCGATGACTTTGAACCATCAATGGACGCAAACGTTGATGATGCTTCTGATGAGTTCATGGAGGAAGAGAGTGTTCCGCCAGTCGTCGAAGAAGGTACTTTGTAGTGATGACCCTGATGATTTTTTTTTAACAGGATCATATTCATACCTTTTTGTGTTTCATTTGCAGGTTTTGAAGTGACAGAAGAGAGTCCATCGCTTTCTTCAGAACCAGAGCAAGGGATGCCAGAGGTCGATCCGGAGGTAGAGACTCCTACAACCAGTCCTGACGCGATAGAGGAGATACCTTGTGCTGAGGTTCCTTCTCCAGTGGCTCCAAGTGGAAAGAGTTCTTTTGTTACTCTTCCAATGGGACCTGACATGAGCAGCCGATCAATGGAGAAGGGTGAATCTTCATCCGGTTCGTCTCTTCAATTTGCGAAGAAGGTGCTGGCTCGGGTTTTGAGTTCTTGGGTCAAGACTCTCCTTTCTGGACACTTGGAGGCAGGATTTGGCATGATCCCACATGTACAGGAGATTCTGATCGACACCGAAGAGGTTGGTCTGGATGTCACAGGTGCCAGGGCGATCGTTGATAGGATCATTGCACTGGGTGACAAGTGGTTTGAGACCATGGGTTTCCTTGACGACCAATTCTTCAAGGAGATGTTCTTGGACCCTGCTGATAAGGCTAAGTCTGACCTGAATGAGGCTACACAAAGCAAGAAGCAGCTAGTTCGGGAGAAGAACAAGGAAGAGCTAGCCATCATCGGATTGAGGCATGACCTTAACGTCCTTGATAGGGAAGTTGAGGAGGCCAGGAAACGTCTTGAGCATTTGAAGGCACAAGTCGATGCGAAGTGGGCTGCTATAACAGAGGCTCGTGACAGGGAGAGTACTCTGATTCGCAGGGTTGCAGATGCCGGTCAAGTTCTCGAGAGGAGGACTCTAGAAAACGAACGATGGCAAACTGCTGGGGAAGAGCTTCCCGGTGTAAAAGAAGGGTTACGGCATTCGCTAGCATCTCATGGCAAGTTCCTGAAGAAGCGTGCCTTGGAAACTCTGACGGCTGAGGCCAAAAGTTTGCTTGAGGAGCTGAAGCTTTGGCTGGAGACCATTTTTGGCTGAGCTCCTGATTTTTTATAGCAGAAACCATTCTTCTTTTTTTTTGGTACCACATGTATTTTTTGGTACTCTTTTTTTTGTAGTGCTTGTGGACACTTTCTTTTTTTTTTTGGTACCACATGTATTTTTTTTTGGTACTTTTCTTTTTTTTTTTTTGTAGTGCTTGTGAACACTTTCTTTTTTTTTTTTTTTGCTTTGGTACCACATGTATTTTTTGGTACCCTTTTTTTTTTGTTGTTCCCTACGCTCACTCAAATCTTTTTGTGATGAAAGCAATTGCTAAATGGGATTTGATCAAAAGCTTTGTCATTTTGTGAAAATCTTTTGTCAAATAATTGTTTTGGCATGGGAGCCTGATTTTGGTTGTGGCGTGAAAGCCGCTTTTGAGATGGCATGGAAGCCGAAATTTTATGGCGTAAAAGCCAAAATTTGGGTTGGCATGGAAGCCGGTGTTTTTGTGGCATTTACAGCCAGTTTGGTGGCATTGATAGCCAATTTGTGGCATTTATAGCCGGTTTTGTGGCATTGATAGCCGGGTTTTTTTTTTTTAAAGCCAAGTTTTGGTTTGTCGGCGTGAAAACCAATTTTTTGTGGCATTGATAGCCGGTTTGTGGCATTTATAGCCGGTTTGACATGAGAGTCAGGTTTTTTTTTTTTGTGTGGCATTTATAGCCGATTTTTTTTTGAAAACCGAGTTTTGTTTTATTGGCATGAAAGCCGATTTTGGCGTTTATAGCAGGAAATTTTTGTTTTGGCATTCATAGCCGGATTTTGGCATTTATAGCCGAGTTTTGGTTTTCAAAATGCAGGTATCGACTAAATGTCGCCTCCCCGCTGAATGGTCTTGCAAGTATCGATGGAATGTCGCTTCCTTGCTCATTCGGTTTTGCGAGTATTGATGGAATGTCACTTCCACGCGGGTTAGGTTTTGCAAGTATCGATGGAATGTCGCTTCCTCGCGAATTGGGGTGCAAATATCGACTTAGCGTCGCTTCCCTGCTTTTCCCAAGACTTTTGGTTTTGCGGGTACTGACTTGATGTCGTTTCTCCGCGATTTTTGAAATTTGAGGTTTTCTCGAACCATTTGTAATTTTGGGTTGTGGATAGCAACTGGTATGTTGCATCTCCACGATTTTTGAAATTGGGTTGTAGATATCAACTGGTTTGTTGCTTCTCCACGATTTTAGGTTTTCTCGAACCTTTGAAATTTGGGTTGTGGATATCAACTGGTTTGTTGCTTCTCCACGATTTTTGAAAAACCATTTTTTTTTGTTTAAAGACACGAGGGTCGTAAATTTTGACCTAGAACCATTTGGCGGTAAAAGGTAAGGTGGACTAGGGTGGAAATCCCTGAATCCGGATTTTTGTTTCAAACCATGAATTTTGGTTCAAGGATCGAAAGCTTTGGTCAAGTCAGGGAGAGGCTCCTAAACTTGGATTTTTTTTGTTTTTGAACAATGAAACGATGAAAGTAAGCATTGTTTTTGAATCTCTAGAAATTTTGACATTTGATATGAAAATTCTAAAGAGAGTGGGTTTGACGAGCGAGTACCTGAGAACAGGTTTTGGCCATACAGGCATTGCTCTTACCCAGTTGGGTAAGTCTTCAAGGGTAGTACCGCTTCAAGAACTTGCCGTTGATAGGCAGCATACATCTGTCGCCTTCCATGTTTAGGAGGGCATATGCGCCGTTGGAGAAGACTTTGTCGATGACGTAGGGTCCCTCCCATTTTGGTTCAAATTTGCCTTTGGATTTGTGTGCGAAGACCATTGGTCTTTTTACCGCAAGAACCAAGTCACCCTTTTTGTAGGCGCGTTGCCGGACCCTTTTGTCAAAAGATCCTGCCATGCGTGCTTGGTAAAGTTCAATGCTTTGTCGAGCTTCGAGCCGTCTCTCGTCGAGATTGTCCAGCTCATGGAGTCGCAATTTGACATTGCTTTCTTGAGTCATGTCATTTTGTAGAGATACCCTCAGAGAAGGAATTTGTACCTCTAGGGGTACGACAGCTTCGCATCCATAGACCAAGGAGAATGGTGTGCTATGGGTTGGTCCTCGAACGGTGGTTCGATAGGCCCACAAAGCTTCAGACAGTTTATCGCTCCAGTCTCTTTTGTGACTAGAGACCATTTTCTTGAGGATTTTGCAGAGTGTCTTGTTGAAGGCTTCTGCTAATCCGTTTGCTGCCGGATTGTATGGAGTCGAAGGACAGCTTTGGATTTTGTATTTGTCGCAAAACCTGTAGAATCGATGATCCCGGAATTGTGGTCCGTTATCATGGACGAATCTCTTGGGTATGCCGAAACGACAAATGATGTTGGTGCGCAGGAACTGAAGAACTGATGAGGTCTTCATTTCGTTGAACGCAAATGCTTCTGACCACTTGGAGAAATAATCCGTAGCGGCGAAGATGAAGCGATGACCTTTGCTTGAAGGGGGAGAGATAGGACCTATGATGTCCATGCCCCATGCTTCGAAAGGCCATGAGATTGCTGTAGGATGCAGCCATTCCGGAGGCATGTAAATGTAATCTCCGTGAACTTGGCATAGCTGGCAGCGTTTGGCAAATTGCATTGCATCAGCAACCATGGTAGGCCAATAGTAACCTAACCTTTTTATCTGATCATAGAGCTTAGGACCTGCCTGATGGGCTCCACAAAGACCAGCATGAACTTCTTTAAGTGTTTCTTCGGCCTCTTGTTGTGACAAGCAGCGTAGAAGTACTCCGTTGAAGGATTTCCTGTAGAGGATTTTTGAAGGAATATCCAAATGAAAGTTTGGGGCTCGCCTTTGTATGCTTACCCGTTCTTTTGGATCTTCAGGTAGGATTCCGAACATAGTGTAATCAATGAACGGATCCCTCCAGTCGACGATTGAAGGTTGAAAGATAGAGATCCGACTTCCAACCACTCGGTGGCATTCGGCAACTGCTTGGTGTGTGTTAAGAGGAGGGAGGATCCTTCTCTTGCACACTGTAATTTGCATGTTTTCCCCTTCCTGGATCGCCATTGATGCGGCAAGTCCGGCCAGGGCATCTGCACGGATATTTTCACCTCTACGAATGTGGGTGATGTTGCAGATGTCAAACTTTTGCAGAAGCGATTGTGCCTTGTTGTAATAAGGCAGCAGATCGGGCTTCCTGACTTCATATTTCTGATTCATCTGGTTGACGATCAGTTGAGAGTCTCCAAAGACTTCCAGCATGGTGATACCAGATTCGATGGCGAGTTCCAATCCTAGGATCAGAGCTTGGTATTCAGCTGCATTGTTTGTGCATGGTTCCAGTAGCGAGAAAGCGTGTGGAATCATGCATTTGTCGGGGCTAACAAAGAGGATGCCAACTCCCGAGACCAGCTTTCTGTTTTCATTTGTCCTGGTTGCACCGTCAAAGTACATGTCCCAGGAGGCATTTGGTGAGGAAGTCTCCACGTTGTAGACAGGTTCGTCTGGGAGATCATCTCTGAGTGGTGAATCTTTAGGCAATGGATGCTCTGCGAGGAAATCTGCTAGAGCTTGGCCTTTGATTGCTTTTTGTGGCACATACCTAATATCAAATTGTGACAAGAGGATGGACCATTTTGCCAGTCGGGCATTAAGAGAACCTGCCTTTGTGACAAGGACCTTCAAGAGGTTGATCCTTGAGACGAGGTAGACTGTGTTGGAAAGCAAGTAGTGACGTAGCTTTTGTACGGCAAACATCACTGCAAGGCATTCTTTTTCGACTGGAGAGTAGCGATGCTCTGCACCTACTAGCATGCGGCTGAGGTAGTACAGAGCAGCTTCTTTTCCCTCACCATTCTCTTGTGCAAGCAGAGCGCCTACAGAATGATCAAGAGCTCTTGTGTACAAGATGAATGGTTTTCCAGTGGCAGGGGCAGCTAACACTGGAGGTTTGGTCAGGTATGACTTGATATCTTGAAATGCGGCTTCGCAGTCGGTATCCCAGACAAAGTCTACACCTTTTTTCATCAATCGAGAGAATGGACGGCATTTCCCCGAAAGATTGGAGATGAACCGTCTGATGTAGGCCAATCTCCCTTGGAGCCCTTTTAGTTCTCTCAAGGTTCTTGGAGAGGGCATTTCTAGAATAGCCTTGACTTTTATGGGGTCAAGTTCTATTCCAGCTTTCCGAACAAGGAATCCGAGAAACTTACCCGACGAGACGCCGAAGAAGCATTTTAGAGGATTCATCCGCAGTTTGTGTTTGCGAAGTCGGAGGAAGACTTCCCGAAGATCTTTGAGATGGTCTTCTTTTCTTCTGCTTTTGACGGCGAGGTCATCAACGTAACATTCGACCGTCTTGTGCTGCATATCTTGGAATATTTTCATCATAGCCCTCTGATATGTGGCACCAGCATTTTTCAGACCAAATGGCATGACAGTGTAGCAATACACGCCAAATGGAGTCCGAAATGAAGTGTGTTTTTCATCATCGGGATGCATCTTTATCTGATTGTAACCAGAGAAGCCATCCATGAATGTCATTCGCTCGAATCCGCAGGTATTGTCAATCATCACCTCCGGTATGGGGAGCGGGAATTCATCTTTAGGGCAAGCGCCATTCAGGTCTCTATAGTCAATACATACCCTGATCTGCCCATTTTTCTTTGTCACGGGGACAATGTTGGCCAACCATTCTGGATGTTGTTCCTCACGAATGAAGCCCACGCTTTTGAGTTTTTGAACTTCTTGTTCAATTTTATCCATCACATCTGGACGGAATCTTCTTTGGCCTTGTTTGACAGGCTTGATGTCTTCTTGAAGATTGAGTTTGTGGACTGCTACTTTGGGGTCTAAACCAGGCATTTCAGCATAGGACCATGCAAAGCAATCAACGAACTCACGAAGAAAAGCGATATACTCGGGTAACTCATCATCCTTTATATTCTTGCTTATGAATACAGGACGTGGGTTATCTGGTGTTCCCAAGTCTATCTTTTCAACAGGATCTTCTGTCAGAAGGTTCGAAGGTGGTTCCTCCACAATATTTTCGGAGGCTTCCAACTCAACGAAACCTTCTGGAGTTTCAACTGCATTACCAGACCAAGGCTCTGTTCCTTTCCATGGATTTTCTTGATTGGTGATCTCCTCAAGGCTTGCTATGAGATAGTCCCAATCGCCTGTTGAGTCTGGTATTTCTTTTGGAGACGAGGGTTCTTCTGGGTCAGGATGCCACAAGTCTGTATTATCGGACGATTCCTCTTTATCATCAGAGAAATCATACCAATTGGATGAGCTTCCTAGATCTTTGTCAGGTAACTCTTTAAAGAGATTTCCAGGGAGATCGATGTCTTCGTGGACTTTAGATGTTGAGGCTTGGTCGGTAAAACGACTTTTAAGCCTTTGTGTCAACTGTCTCAGAGGAGTGTCGGGATCATACCCTAACCCATATGAAGACTTTTCTACATGACCGTAGAGTCTCCAATCTTCTAGCTGGCTTTTGGTCAAGGCGGGCTCCAATGGCGTGAGAATACCGCGTCTTTCTCCCAAACCGACTGGGTTTTGAGCGTCATAGCCCATTTTCTTCATAATTGCTTGTGCCACAGGACTATATAGAGATAGCTGAGGCATACCTTCATTTTGAAAAGGTTCCAGCATGGAATTTGATGAAGAAGCGTCCGATCTATGGAAGAAGATCGGCCTTTGCTTTGGTGATGTTGCCGGAACAACAAAGGTAGCAGACGTAGGATCTTCTACATCAGCAGATGTCTCCATCGGAGTGAGAGCAGGCTGAACTTGCTGAGTGTCAGCTTGGCTTGACGATGCATCGTCTTCTGGCTCTGAGTCCGAGTCTGTGTCTTGCATGATAGACACGAGAGAGACAACAAATTTGCCCCCAGGCTTTTGTTTCGCCTTCTTCACTTTAGTCGTGATGACCAAAGGTTTTGAAGATTTGAGGGAGATGACGAAGGGAGATTGACTACTCTCTTCTAATTTGCCGGAGGGTTTGTTTTCTTCCGGTGATTTTTGAGGAGCCTTGCCTTTATCTTTCTGGAGATTTTCAGCAGGGGGTGCTATTTCCTCTTCTTCTTTTTCTCCTTCATACATTTGGGAGTCTGCGAAGTGGACTTCTTTACCTTTGAAGGGTTTCCTGTCCGCAAAGACTCGATGTACCATGCCGTCGTCGCCGACAAACTTGATGCATTGATGTAGAGTTGAAGGAACAACACCATTCTCGTGTATCCAAGGACGTCCGAGAAGGATGTTGTAGCATGAGGGGGTTTTTATTGCATACACAGTGACCTCAGAGATAAGATCACCGATTTGCAATTTGAACCTGATTTTGCCGATAGGCCTTTGAGTGCTCCCATCGTATCCAAAGATAGATACAGATGTGTGGCTTAGCTTGCCGGGTGGGATGCCCAACTCTTCAAGAGCCGAAGTGGAGATAAGGTTGAGTGCAGAACCTGGGTCGATCTGAACTCTATGTATCGGCATTTCTTTGATGTACCCTGTGAAGTACAGGGGTCGATTGTGCCTTGCTTCGCCAAGTAGGAGGTCTTCCTTAGTGAAGGCGATGGTTGCACTGGCTGCCTTTTGAACCGAGAGGCATTGGATGCATGATCCCTCAGTTTTCTTTTTTTCTTCTTTTAAGGAAGTTTCAGAGTTTTTGACCCGGTAGTCCATTTCAATTTGGAGGACTTGTGGGGCATGTTTGTCGACATCCTCATTCAGTTTTTGTAATTCTGAGATGAGATTATCACGAGTGCGTGGAGACATTCGTAATAAATCCAGGATGTGAAGACGTGCAGGTATGTGTTTGAAGTGCTCAACCAAGTCATACTTGAAAGCCTCCTTAGGGCCTGCATGTTCATCATTGTTGCCACTGGGGGCGCTTACAACATCTTTTCCCGAAGGATTTACATAAGTAAAGGAAGATTGGTTGTAATTTTTGTGGTAGTCCCGGCCCGAACGGGTGCCTCTACCAACTTCGAGAGCTTCTTGAGAAGGATCTTCGTTTGGAAGATTGTCTTCAGGATCAAGAGGCTGTCGTTTTTCATCTACTGGGGATGTATCTGCAGCAGAGTTGCCATCCTCAGTGATTGTGTTGCACGGAGCATTTTCCGGGAGCAAGTCCTGAACAGCATCCAGCAGCTTTTCTTCTTCGTTGACCCATCCATCACCCCAAGTTGGGTTTTCTTCATGATGATGAGTCGGGAAGAATGTGTATCCTGAAGTCACAGTCTCAGGAGAAGAAACCTGAGAGGGTGTCATCTCTGTGAAAGTCACGTGAGACGAGGTAGCTCCAGAGGATACATTGCTAGGCGTCGTCGGAGTGTAGGTAATCTCATCAGACGACGCTTCAGAAGAGCTATAATCCTGATATATTACATTACAGGAAGCTCTGATAGAAGATGTTGCCTGCTCGGAGTCAGACTCATCCTCGGATGTAAGAGGATCGTCAATCCAGCAATGTTCTCCATTTTCAGGAGTTGAGGGAGGAGGTACCTGATGGGCTTCAGGGACTTCCGGCTCTGGATTGTGAGGAATCTCGTTGACGCGGTCTTACTCTTGTTCTAGAGCGAGACGCTGCAAGATCCTTGCATATTCTTCAAGATCAGGCATGGGAGCCAGATCTTCTTCTTCGTCTTCTCCGTGTGGCTCAACATAGTTGATTTCCACTGGAGCAATGACAGGTGCTGGGTTAACAGCATCTTCTTGTGCAGCCTCTTGGTCTTCTTCATCATCAGACCAGGATCCTTGTGGTTGCAAGGGGTTATACCAGATTACTGGCATAAGGTGAGTTTCAGGAACCCATTCTTCATCGGAGAGATATTCTCCTGTTTCAAGAGATTCCTCCCACTCATCGGTGTAGTTGGGCTCGAATCCATCGTCGGTGTCGCTGGACTCGTATCCATCAATGGAGAATCCAACTACCGAGTTGCAAGAGTATGATGCCCCCTGCATGGCTTCTTTTTTGAATTGAGGTGGCATGAAATCACTAAGAGTGAAGTTTCTTACCGCCTTTGAAGTCTCTGGAAGGGACGTTTTTGTTGCCCCGAGTGAAGTGGTAGAGGAGGCCTCTGCTTTTTCATGGACTTCTTGTTTTGGCTGGGTCTTCTCTTGCCGTTTGAGCCTGAGGAGATGTTTCTTGGCTTGCCTTCGCTGCTGAGCGGTCGGCTTTGTTTTGACGATCTCCCAATTTTCATCTTCCAGGAGATCGGGATGTACCCATATGGGTTGTCCGTCTGGTGTCGGGCAAGGAACCAACACTTCGGACGTTTGAATTCTATTTATCACCTTGAAGGAAGTAGTGATCTTCTTCTTCGGTGATTTTGGTGTTTGTCCACATGACACCATGTTGACGGAGGCAGTCCCATAGTTTTTGTCAAAGGTGATGACTCCGTTTTTCCACATCTCGTTTATCTTCTCTCTCACAACAAAGCATTGATTGAGAGGATGCGAGACCATCTGGTGGTATGGACAGTACCGAGGATCATTGGTTTTGCCAACGTCTCCAGGTCTTTTGGGCTCTGGCAAAATGAGTTTGCCATTTGCCATGGGCTCCGTTTTGGATGTCATGGTCCCGGGTTGCTCCGCCGCCGGTAGGCTTGATTTTCTCTCGGAGCATCGAAACCTGGTCAAACGTTGTCGGAATGACCTGAAATTCGACGTGCAGCCTTTTGAAAGCATGATGAAGCCACTCATGCACTTGGTTTGATGAGCGAAGGCTTCGGTGGTTCCCGCCGCCGGGAGGCTTGATTTTGCTGCTCGAGCATTGATGGAGGGTCAAACGTTGTCGGTTTGACTTGAAATTTGGCATAGAGCCCTTTTGGGACATGCTGGAGTCATCTGTAGGCTTTGATCGAAGTTTTGACGTCTCCGATGATGTCGCCGCCGGGAGCTCCCGTTTAGCTGTCGGAGAAGTGAAGTTAGGCCAAATGTTGTCGAAATGGCCCGAAACTTCATGTGTACTCTTCTCTTGGCTATCTTGAAGGATCTTGCAGTTTTTGTTTGATTCTGACAAGATTTGAATTTTTGGAGAAATTGCATTGCCTATTTATGGCAGGTTGCGACTTCATGCAGCTTTCTTGATTTGAAGAGGCAAAGTGACATTTTCGGTGTCAACAAGGACTTCGTCGGATTTTCTCTGGGATTTTTCCAGACTCCGGATGGGTGTTGGTGTGGATGTGCAAATGCAAAGACTCAAAGTTTCTCTCTTTTTGGAATGGACCTCCTTTTATAGGCTTTTGGTGCCATGAGGTGGTTTATGGACATTGATGGCCATGATGAGAGAATTGATGGCATTAAGGCTCCATGATGGGAGGAGTTACAAGTTTTTATTTCTTGATTTTCTAACTCCTTTTTCTTGGCTTCTGATTGGCCGATGGAGAATGATGGGCATTTAATCGCCTTTAATATCCATGATGAGGGGAGTTTCATGTTTTTAATGCCATGATTGCTTGGACTTGTAACTCCCATTTGCTTGAATCTGATTGGGCCGTCCAAAATAATGGGTTAATGACCGCATTAAGTTGTCATAAACGGGTCAATGAATTAAGTGGTCGCCGGGGCATTTGAAGAGTCGGGGTCCGCTCCGCGTCTTTTTAGATTCTTCTTGTGATCATCGCCGATGGATCCACATGCTATTTGATGTAGGATTGCGATGCAATTTCAAACATTGATTGATGTTGGTGGGCCGGTGACATCTGTCTTGTCGATTTCTCAATCGGTCGAACAGAAAGTGTACTTTTTTGGTCAGCCAGTTGGTGATCTTGGAGCGATCAGTGATAATTTCACTCTTGACAGCGGATCCGAGATGTTGGCTAAGATTAGTCGTTTTCAAGCATCAAAAATTGGATTTTCAGAAAATCACCGAGGCAGGAACTCTCGAAACACGAAAAGGATCGGAAAACGGGCCATCCGGCGGCCCGGATTTCTAGGGTCGCCGGCGACCTTGGGCATGGGGCTTTGGCCCCTTTGGTCGCCGAGTGTTTTTTTTTTTGCCGTTTCTTCTTCTTTTTCGCTCCTTTTTTTCTTCTGTATTTTTCTTGACATTTTTCCTCAATTATTGCCTTGATTTTCTTGGAGAAAACTTGACGAGAAGTCGCACAAAATCGGAGCACAAAGTTTCCCATTTTTCGGGAAAGCCGAAGACTTTGTAGCCGATTTTCCGTCAAGAGCCGAAACTGGGTCAAACAATGTTGGAATGACCTGAAAATTGAGGTGAAGCTTCTTGAGCAGTGGATAGGACCAACCATGGGCTTTTATTTGAGTTTTGAAGCCATTTGGGGTTCCGTCGATGCTTGACTTGATTTTGCTGCAGGGAAGATGTCGAACTTTAATATACGGTCAACCGATGTCCGATTGACCTGAAATTTGACAGGGAGCCTATTGGAGTCATTTTGAGACAACCCATTAGCTCCGGTTTGGATGTCACGGTCCTGGGGTGCTCCACCACGTGTAGGCTTGATTTTCTTTCTGAGCGTCGAAGTCTGGTCAAACGTTGTCGGAATGACCTGAAATTCAACGTGTAGCCCTTTGGAAGCATGTTGAAGCCACTCAAATGCTTTGTTTGATGAATGATGGCCTCGGTGGTTCTCGCCGCCGAGAGGCTTGGTTTTGCTGCTCGAGCGTTGATGGGGGGTCAAACGTTGTCGATTTGACTTGAAATTTGACAAGGAGCCTTTTGGAGGTATTTTGAAACCATCCATAGGCTCTGATCGAAGTTTTGATGTCTTCGATACTGTCCCGCCGGGAGCGCCTGTTTAACTGTCGGAGGAGTGAAGTTAGGCCAAACGATATCGGAATGACCCGAAACTTCATGTGTACCCCTCTTTTGGCTGTCTTGAAGGATCTTGCAGTTTTTGCTTGATTCTGACAAGATCTGATGCTTGAAGTAGCTTTGCCTGTTTATAGCAGGATTCAGCTTCATGTGGCTTGTAACAGGATTCAGCTTCATGTGGCTTCTTGATGTTGAGGAGACATAGTGACTTTTTTTCGTGTTAACACAATGCACTTGGCAAAGGTCCCACTTAAGAACCAAACTCCTAAAACAGAGACTGTCACCCTTTGGAGGGACAGGACTTACCTAGACATCGACTTAACCAAAGAGTGCAATTGGTGTAACCTTTTGTGGTCTTCGTCCTAGTGAGCTCGAGTCTTATGGTCTTGTTTCTACTTAATTTTAATTAATGTTTAAGTTACTATGTGAGAGGTGGTTAAACCTAATTGGGCAAGGATCTGGTGATGAAATCCAGTCCTTATCTTATTTGAGTCAATTGCCCTTAACTAAGTGTGTGGGGTCCAGTTTACTTGGTGTGTCAATCATAAAATCATACTTGCTGAAAGTTTAGAAACTCATACAGCGGGCCCACGCCTCTTTTTTTTTTTTTTGGCAAATTTCGCAATTCTGAGAGCAATTTGTTTTTAGAAATTCTGAGAGCAATTTGTTTGCTTAAAACAAATCCACGCAGTTTCCTGCTTTTGTGCAACTCCTCTTACCAAGGTAACCTATTAAAAAAAAAACCCTTGTTAGTAAATCCTAAGTTAACACATCAACTCAAAATTTTATCTTATCCTAATTTTAAAAAGAAATAAGAAAATTCAAAAGACACCAAGTTAATAAAACCTCTATCAAGTGGTTTTTAAGTTATTGAAACAAATCAAAAATTCTATCTACAAATTAAAAAAAAATCAGAAATTCTAAATTATCCAAACAAGTGTCCAGATATGGTTAGAGTTTTCAAAAAGTTTTCAATTATAAGAAATCCAATCTTATCCAATTCAAATTTTAGATTTTAAAACTCAAACTAATCCAAACAACTTAAGAGATGGAATTTTAAAATTTCCTACTACCTAATTTTATAATTCAAAGGTTAGCATATTAATCAAAACAACTAGTCCTAAAGATTTTCAACTCTATCTTACCAATCCTAATCCAAGCAAGATACTAGTTAGACCAATCTAAAATAATTTTTTTTTTGTTTTTATTTACAGAAATTCGGAATTAAAAGAAATCCTTCAAAAAAAATTTTTATTAATTAATTATTTATTCCAAAAATTCAATTAATTATAAAAAATATCAAAAAAATAAAAAAAGTTTGAAAAATTAGCAAAGAGAGATTCTAACTAATACTAATTGCAAGGAACACTACTAATGCAAATTAGATGACTAAACAACCAATGCAACCTAACTATGAGCATGCATATGAATCTAATAAAAATAAAAAAAGTTAGATTTTTAACAAAAACTCAGCTTTGGCTCTCCGGCAACGGCACAAAAAAACTTAATGTGAATTTAAATTCAATCTTTTAACACTGCAAGTGCACAGCTGTCTTTTTGAGATAGTGGCAAGTACAAGTCGAATCCCACAGGGAGCACTACTGAAATACTTTTTTATTAAAATCTGAGATTTTTTTATAATGAAAATAAAAATAAATCAAGATTTGAATGAGAAATAAAGCTACTATGCAAGATGAACGGATAACAATAATAATAAAGGTAGATCAGAGCAACAAAGAGTCCATTAATTAATTTCAATTTTCAATCCACATACTTTAATTTAGTCTTTTGTTTTGCAAATAATTCAAATAAGAAACAACTCAATGTTTCTGATCTGGAAGATATTTTTCTTTTAAAATTCAACTCTTAAGCAGAAGAACCCAAGATCTCCATCACCTCATAAAAATATAAATTACTTTGAGCATCGATTAACAAATTAAGCATAAAATATCAAAGGTATAAAAACCTAAGTATATCCTATCAAAAGAAGATTAACTGATCAAATAGAAATTTATTAAAAATATAAAGCAGAGGTTTGCCTATGGCACGAAAGCAAATCTATTATTCTATTAAACATTTCATCATAAGGACAGAAGAATTAAATTAAAGACAGAGAACAAAAATAAAATCACTTAACTTCACTTTGTGCTCCGATCCAAAAGAATCTACTCCTCCATTGCAAAAGATGTGATTTTCATTGAAAACTTCATGGCAATTACAATTTTCTCTCACACTCTTCTAATCTAGCTCTGGAACAGGGCTCCAGAATACCCAAAAATAACTCTTAAATTCCAGAATACCCAAAAATAACTCTTAAATTCTATTAATTAAGGAAAGAGGAGAAAAAGGAGAGAGAATACTTAGGGCGTCCAAGGTGAGGGAGTGACTCCCGTATGCTACTTTTTGGTTCCTTTTATATCTCCGGTTATCTATCAGATACATTGAATCTAGACACCTTCTCTACAGATTTGATTTTTCTTCATTGATAAGGTATATCTCTTATCCTTTTTGAGTTTGAATGAGGTGGAAGCTTCTAGAAACCTCTAGGTAGCTTGACTAATCTTCATATGGAGTCCCACAAGGGATGTGTAGCAATTGATTATCAACGGTGTAGATTCATTGCAATCCCGTCTAAAAATGAACATGAAAATCTCTGGGCCCATAACTTTGTTAATATAGCTCTAATTTGCACATTCTTGGCCTCCATAGATATCTACTCTAAATAAGCTTTCCAAGGGTAGATAAATTTCATTGATCAGACAGTCAGATTAAAAGTTAAGGCCATTTGAAGATGAGTTATCCTGAGAAAAAAGGGATTAACTTTTAAAATTTGATTTTCAATGGATTCTATCTTTGCACAACTTTCCTTTTTGAAAGGACATCAGATGTGGATGATTTAAACTCTTCTTCTTTTGTTTCAATCAGAATTGTACTATTTGAATTATCCATTAATAATTTCAAATTTACAACTACTCCGGACCCTTCCATGTGGGACATTTCATCTGCTTGCACAGTGGGCCCTATGAGAAGTCTTCTACTGTAGTTAGGACTCTTCAACTGACATGATGAGTGGACCCCTCCATTGATCGATTTGCATATGACTTGTGTGTGGGGTCCACATGGTGAATTCTTCAATTTACTTCTTTTCAAGCTTCAATTCAGCAATACAGGGCCCATGATAACTATGTGTGCTTGAAAGTAGGTTCCATGATAGAGACCTGTAATTCTCATTTTTTGCATATTCTAATTCAACACATCAAATACTAAAGAGCCCATATTGAGGCGGGACCCACCTGGACAGAGTTCTACTCCAACTGGGACTCTTCGGAGAAAATTTGCAGAACATTCTAAGTTAATGCAGAAAATGTATGAAAAGTATGAGAATTCAGGTTCTTATGTGAAAATGCATAAAATGATGAAATTAGATGAATAATGATGCAATTCACCTAACTAAATCTCCAATTCATCCTAAAATGATGTGTAAATGTGCAAATTCATGAACTCAACAATAATCCATGAGTGGGTCCCACTGTATAAATAAGTTAAATGTGCGGGGCCCACTAATTGATTTGCATCCATTAAAAATCCAAACAACAGCCAATAGGCTTGCCTCCCTCCATCAGTGGGGCCTACTCTTAGAAAAAAGAGATTAAGAGAAGGCCATTAGGATTTCATTCAATTATGGAGTCCAATCTTGAAATATATTTAATACGAATTGGTGTCTACTACTGGATCCATGCATTTAGGGGAAAAAACTAAAAGGAGAGTAAAGGAGCAACAGTTTGGATTTCAATCATCGGTATGGCCCACAAAACATATTTAACATAAGACCCATTGATGATTGAAGATCTAATGAAAAGAAAACAAACAAACTGTAAAGATTTGCTTATAATTTGGATATTGGCAAGAAATAGGACTCAAATTCAAACGTTCATAAAAATCTCTTATGTGAGAGGTTTTAGGAGAGAAAGAGTAGCCCTCTTTGAAAAGAGAGACTTTTTAGGGTTGATGTGGCACCCCTCACAGCCCAGAGAGACCTTTTAGGGATGAGGTGGCACCCCTCACAACCCACCTCACCCCTTTGCTTTAATATATATAATGTTACATGTTTTAAATACTTTCACCGTTTTTGTGTGAGTGAATGAGCACCTGCACATCAATTGGTAACTGCACATCAACTGGTAGCTCACTTGGCAAGGCACATCTCTTCCGCGGAAACAATCACTGATCAATCCCTTCCTATAGTGATGATGGTAGAGACTTAGGCGAGTGTGTGGGTTGGACGATGATGGTAGAGACTTAGGCGAGTGTGTGTGGGTTGGATGTGTGGATACTGCATACTTGCCTTCCAAAAATGGAAAAACAAAGAGCACATCCTATAATTTTAGATGTGCTTTAGATTTTTTTTGGATGTTTTTCAAGTTTTTTTTTTAAATCTATGAATATTTAAGATAGGAAACTAAATGTCTTAATCCTTATCATTATTACGAGGATATTGATCGGTTCATATTATGAGTTGGGGTCACAAAAATACAAAAGATTAGATTTACAGGTTGGAATTTTTTCACAAATTACTCAAAATCTATGAAGACTTGAGATAATAAAATTAATAGACTTGGGGATTATATGTTCAATAAACAAATTTAACTATTTGGACGACAAATATAGGTCTACTGAAATTAAAAAATAAAGTTAGTTGATAGTATTTGAAACCATGAATGTAAGATCCCAACCCCTAATATTGATTAGTGTTAATTAAGTTGTATGTTAAATTTCTAAGTGAGATTAGGGGTTAATTGATTTAGTTTGTGGGTCATAACAACTTTCTCATAGTTTTGGGAAGTTTTGAGAGCCATTAAACCTAGTTTGATACCTGTAGGGTCCTATGTGTAATTTTGAGATCTATCAATTCCAAATTTCTCCTTTTTAATCAGTCCTTAAATCTTGGATTTCTAGCAACATAAAACATATAAACCACAAAACCTAACTCTAATGCATGCTATAATCACATTTCAACCATAAATTTATGCATAAATTAATCTAGGAAGCATAAAACACCTAAAAGTTGGTTAAAATTTCAGGAATTTAAATACGGTTAAATTGATAGAAATTTAAATGCGGTTAAATTTGTAGAAATTTAAATGTAGTCAAGTGTAAGACCCCGACCCAGTTAATCGCGACAAGAACTAATTAATTATGTTGTTAGTTCTCTAAGTGGGTTTAGATGTTGTTTGATTAAGTTTGAGAGTTCAAAAAGTTTTTCAATAGCTTTGGGAAGTTTAAAGAGATATTGAACCTAGTTTGACAACTTCAAGGGCTTGTGTATTTTCAGAAAAAGTGTGGGGGGCTATATCTCTTGAGTTCATTTGATAGAGAATTATATTTCAAACAAATGCATTCACTCCATGCCCATTTGAAACTCTGAAAATCAATTTTTCAGCTTTAGGAGTAAAATAGTCTTTTCATATTGAAAAATCTGAGCCCAAATCTTGAGTTCCCAAATCATGTCAAATTTATACTTTTCTGAACTAAATTTAATTTAGAATATTTTTCTATTGAGATAATTAGCAAAAGGTCCCTCATATAGGACTTGTAAGGCCTCTAGTCCATCAACTTTTCTTCTAAGGCTTGTAGTCCATGCAACTTGGACATATTTCGGTGAGAGGTCCCTAGGCATGTCACCTCATGGAGAGAGGTCCCTAGACACGCCACCTCATACATTTTCATGACTGATTTGCCCTTTCAACTGATTAGGCATAAAATTTTTAATTTTTTAAATTTTAAATCTTCCATTCTCCCTCTTCTTCTTCTTCAATCCGGACGTGGGCATTGACGGATTGGATCTTGACACCTGAGATCGAAGTCGTCTCGGTAATGGCGCATTTTCACTCTTTGAAGTCGGCCTGGTACAGTAGGTTCCGTGCATTGGAATTGAAAAGGACTTTCTTTTTAGTTGAAAAGTACTACTCCTCTCCTCGGTTTGGGTTCATGCAGTGTGCAACAATTCCATTCATTTTCTTTTCCTTTTTTTCTCTCTATTTGGGTTCGTGCAACGTCCAAGGTGTTACTGTTACATCCTTTCCTCGTGGCACGTGCAAGAAAAGGCAAGGAAATCCCTCTTTGCAGGTTGGGCGAATCCAACCTAGTTTCAACTCTCTTTTTTTTTTTTTTTTTTTTTTCAGAAAACGAGATTGGTGTTTTTCAGAGAAGTAACATCGCCAAACACTGTTGCTTCCTTAGCCCACACGCCATTGCCGGAGAGGAAGAAGAAGACCCATGCGACCTTGCCCAGGTTCTGTTGTACACTTATAGAACATGAAACGAAGAAGAAGACAATCTTCTACGCTATTGCCGGATTTCCTGAGCCACAGTCGTTCCTGCGTGTTGTTGGAGAAGAGGGATCGCCACCGGATGCTGTGCCATGCCATCACCGGAATCGAGGAAGAAGGCGAAAGGAAGATGGCTTTTGTGTTTCTGATTACAGAACGAAGAAGAATAAGAAAGTGGGCCTGGGATTTGCAACAATTCTGGGTTGGTTTCAGGTCAGGTTCGACCTGGCCCGTTCCAGAAGTCCATCCCTATTCCAGTAAAAGTCAAATTTATCTGAGTTTTGTATTTTTTTTGTCAAATTTATTTGAGTTCTGGACAAATTTATTTGAGTTCTGGACAAATCTATTTGGGTTTTGGCTATTTATCTGACTTCTAAAACAAATTTATTTGAGTTCTGGACAAATCTAGCCGAGTTTTTAACTATTTATCTGAGTTCTGGAAAAAATCTATCTGAGTTATAAACAAATCTATTTAAGTTTTTGGCAAAATTATTTGAGTTTTTGAAAAATATAGGTGAGTTTCTAACAAATTTATCTCCATTTTAATAAATTTTAACTGAGTTTTTGAACGAATCTTTCTGTGTTTTTGGCAAATTTATTTGTATTCTCTTAGATCTATTTGTGTTTTTGGATTTTATTTGTGTCTTTTGAAATTTATTTGTATTTTTTGAAATAAATTTAACTGAGTTTTTGACAAAAAGACTTGAGTTTTGTCACATTGTTCGCTATTTTGGAAAATTGCATTATCTTAGTTTTGGCAAATGTATTTGAGTTTTTTAATTTTATTTACGTCTTTTGAAATTTATTTGAGTCTTTTGAAATTTATTTATATTTTTTTGAAATTTATTTTGGATCTTTTGAAATTGTTTTTCATCTTTTGAAATTTATTTATATTTATTAAAATTTATTTGTGTGTTTTTTTTAAATTTATCTGTGTTCTTTTGAAATTTATTACATTTTTTTGAAATTTATTTGCGTTTTTTAAAATTTATTTGTGTTTTTTTAGAATTTATTTGAAAATCTCATTAATGAGATTCCATTAATCGTGGTCCATTAAATGGTAGTTGACTATTATTAATGGGATATCCCACCAATCATGGGATGTGATTTAAAAAAGGGGTAAATTAGACATATTATTAATGTGAATGTGTTAGAGGATCTTTGGCTGTATGACTTTTTTTTATAAGCTGTTTACGACAAAGTCATAATTTGAGGGACCTCTCGCCGAATCCCTTTTGTCTTCCTCTTCTTCTTCGTCGAATCCATCCCATGCTTAAATTTGGAGTTTTAAGCCAACTATCCTTTAGTGGTGGGCCCCATTTTCCACTAAGTATATTAGGACAAAACCCCTTCTTCTTCTCTAAACCCCTTCTTCTCTGTTTCCTTTCCAGCAGAACATGGAGCTTTTTCTTCCCTTTTTCTCCTTGCTTTTTTTTTTTCCCACAAATCTAGAGGAAATCTCGCCCAAATCAAGCAAGCATCACCACCACTGCACCCCACACGACTTCAGCTTCGATTCTACGTCATTTGTACGTGTTCTCTCCGCCAACAGCCAATAGGATCTCTGTCGGGCTATCTAAGAGGAAGTGCTTTGATCTCATCTTCTAGTATGTTGATCTAGACCCCATATGAGCCACAAGTTCCAACATGCAAGGCTTGATTCCATGCCTTTTGTACTTCGGTGTTCGGGCTGAGATTAGAGGTTTTGAGAAGTGTTTTTGTGAAGCTTATGACCTAAGGAAAGTGTTTACAATGATTAATTAGTCATGCATGCACTAATTTCTTGAAAACCAAACTCTACTCATATGTATGTGAATGTGTTTATGCTTTGTCTCTCGCTATTCTTTTAGTGTTTAATATTGTTTTAATTATGTTTTAAGATGGTACTTGATGCCTAATTTATGGCCAATTAATGCCCAAAAGAACCCCCGCAAAGACCCTGTAAGATCCTGAATCTTAATTACCGTGATTGCTTGTAATTAATTATATTTAGTAGTTAACGTTGCGTGTTTAGATGCTAATCAAGTGTTTCTAATGGTTAGAACCAAATTTGGGGTAGTTTTGGAGAGTTTGAGTAGTGCCGTGTAAAGTTTGCCTTTTTGTTAGGGCCAAGTTAGAGGTTTTAGGAATTTCAGGGGTATTTTGGAAATTACATAACATTGGCTTGTTGAACCCCGAGAGTTAGGTATTGACTTACCCAACAACTTTCATGTTCATGTTAAGACGAAACTCATCTGATGACTGTAAAATTTACTAAAAATCATGCATAATTTACTAAAACTCATGCATCTGTCAGGTGACTAAATTTCTGCAGTGTTTGAACTTCAGAACTTGTCATTGCTTTTTACAGTTTCTTTGCACAAGGCTTCAATCAAAATTGCACCATACTGATTTTTCTAATTATACGTATATGAATTGCATTTCCGGTAAGTCCAGATTGTGCAGTTCTGATTTGAAATGGAGTTTCTTAAAAAAAAAAAAACTCTGAACTGAGGCAGTCAAAACCTGTAGACTGCATTGCAGCATATTTTTATAACTTACCCTCTGTTTTCAGAGTCCTGTTTCAATGGTTTTCAGAAGAATTAAAATTCACTGATTTTTATGAATACTCTCATACTAGTTTGCTTTCAGTGAGATTTATTTTAGACTAATTTCAATTTTTCTAAAATTTATTAAAAATCGTACAATCGGCATCTGTCATGGACGAAATTCTGCAATGCAGAAATTTTCGACATGTTTGTTTGCATTTGTGTGCACTATTCCATAAGGTTCTAACCATCAGAAAAATCCTGTAAAATTTGAGACCAATCCAAGTTGTGAAAAAATCATAAAAAATAGGGCAGCAAAATGCCGCAACTCATAAAAAATTCAGGGTTCTGTTACCTATTTCATTTTTATTTTTTTAATCTCTGTATTTTTGCTTCTTTTTCTCCTCTCCTCATGCATGGAATCTGATCTGATCTTTTTCATTCATCTGATTACATTTTATGATGGATTGACCCCTTTAAATGACCTAAAATGATAATGATGAGACCATCACACGTCGCCGATGGCCTAGTGATGAGTGGGACCTGTAATCTCCCGCATGGAGGTGATCAAATGGAGTTATGGCTGTTTACCATGACTCGTGATCACCCTTTTTTATCATTAAGATCGTTTTGCATGAATCCTCATAGTTGTTTGGTACTTTCCAGTATCGCTTCATATAACACTTGTATTTTAGCCTCCCTCGGGTTCGGAAATCACATCCGACACACAAATGGTTTGGGAAAGAAAGAAATAAAAGAAAGAATAAGAAAGAAAGTTCTAAGAAAAATCATCGTTGACCGATATTTTGACTGTTAATTTCAAAACACTGCCCGTTGTGGACCGTTATGGAAGGTCTTTTTCACTATTTTTTTGGATACCGTGACCGTTACAACCGTTATATTGGAAATAACGTAACGGTTTAGACAGTTACATTATCATAACGGCCGTTATTTTTAAGCCATGCTCAATCCTTATATGAAAGACTTGAAAACACTTCTCACTCAGAAAAGTTCAAAATCCATATGAGAAACATTAATTGTGTTGCGGACATGAAACTCAATGTATTCACCTTGCTTGCATGAATGTATGTAATGCTGGAAGTCTGTTGTTGGTGCTTTATCATGCGGTATCTCATCTTGACATTCATTATTTCTGGCCTAAACATAGCAATAAATAGAAGTGAAAAAATGAAATACTTAAAAAAGGATTCCAAGATAAGGAATCCAACTTTTCTGTACCAACTCAAACAGGACTATGTACTGGCAGAAGGTCTGAAATAGCATCCCTTGGAAGCAGAGCCTTTTCTAACTTGCATCGTTAGTCTTCATCATATGCAACTGTATTGCGCAGGATGGGTGTTAAGAGAATTATGACATATGAGTCTTAAGTAGGACAACAATAAATATGATAACAAAATGATGACAATAATGTAAGGTCCCAGACCTTAATAGGGTGTTTAATTTCCTAATATTGGCGATTAACCTAATTAATTGTGATTCTAGCTAATTAGGCGGGTTTAGTGGCTAAGCGAGCTTCTTTTATCATTAGTAAGATGTTCCCGAAGTTTTGTTTGATTCTGAGTGCGATTAGTCTTAATAGGGGGTTAGGTTGTGATTAATAGGAAAATTGGGTATTTTTCCAAAATTCCGTTTTCCTCGAATTTGGGTTTGTTGGAAAGATCTCGTCGCGCTCGTCACTTTTCGTTCTTGACTCATTACGATTCGACGCCCCGAAGTCCCTCAAATAATTGCATTTCTCTCATTTGACTCAGATGGGCATTCCAGACATTTCCTTCTCCACCTCTCATTTAAACCCCAACCCAGCCCTATCATTCGTTCTTCCTCCCTTCACTCAACGGTGCTGCAACCATCTCTTCTTTTTCCTCCTTTACTCTCTCATCTTGCATGTGGAGCTTGAAGGCCCTTCCAAGGACAACCAACTAGACCATTGTCTTCCTCTCTTCTTCTTCTTTCCTTAGACCTCAAATTTGGTAAGTTTCCTCTTCTCCTTCCCTTCCCATTTCGTTTCTCATGGCTGTGAATGGATTGCATGTTGATGGATTTCCTTTCTTTCTTTTCCTTTGTGTTCCTCAAGTGTAGAAGGGAGGCTTGGGAGAGTTGTGTTGGCTAGAGTGTGTGTGGGAGCTTTCTTTCTCCTCAATCTTCTCAATTTCCATTATTTCACTCCCTTTGGTGAAGGCAAGTAGATTTGTTTTATACATTGGGCATGCATGTATTATTATTGTCTCTTCTTAACTCATTGTTTAGGTTTTCCCCAAAATTCCAAGCTTGTCATGGTTAACTAGATTACACATGCTAAAATTGGATTAATGGGTTGAATGGGTTTTTATTATGGGTGGATGACTTGATGAATGGATAAAATGTGGTTTGGAGGAGAGCATGGTGGCTCTTGGTGCAGGTTATGGCCTTTGGAAAGGTTTGGAAAGGGGTTGGAGAAGGAGCCATTCAAAATGATTGAATTTTTGGCTCAAAAACTCATGTTTCTACCCAGAATTCGGCTAGCCGCAGGAAATTCGGTCACTTTTCCAGTAACCATGTTTTTACAGGGCATTTTCTGTCATTTTCGGTCACCTTTACGGCTAGCCGCATGGGCCAATTCGGCTAGCCGCATGGCCAATTCGGCTAGCCGCATTAGGGCAGATTTCATGAATTTTTGGCAGATTTCAAATGACCATAACTTTTGAACCGTTCGTCGGAATTTGGAGTTCTATATACCGTTGGAAAGCTCTTGAGATGTAGAATCCAATGGTATACATATCTTAATGATCAGAGATCAGAAAAGGAAGTGGCTATTGAATCAATGTACCAAGCCTTTATCTCTTTGGAAAGGGATTCTAAACCTAGTTTGGACCCTAGGTTGGAACCTATTGACCCTACCCTTGCATGACCAATTGGGGGAAAATGAAAACGGAGCATGTTTGGCTTGGTGTGCTTCGTCGGTTGTCCGGGAATTTCCGTATATCAATGTAACTTGGCCGAATGCATGTGGAATTGAGTTAATTGGTGCCCAACAACTCCTGTACACCATGGCCCATCAAAGTAGGACACTATTGACTCATTCTCCATACGTACTCCGTTGGGGATACGTTCGGTACACGATGGACAACTCTTGACCTAGGATTGGCTTGTTCTTCACTCTTGACTCTTGAATCATGTATCCGTAGCTTGTCGTATCTTATGCACTCTATCTTGTACACTTGTATAACTTTTAACTTAACGTGTAGAATTAGAATGTGACCGGACTTAGAGTGTATCCTTAGGTACCTTGTCTTGTATCGATAAACACATGTGGATAGACTTGAAAGAGGACTACTCATGGAACTTGGAACTTGACTTGTATCTTGGCTTGACTTGGAGTAGCCCTCAATTTGTTATTTTGTACTCGGGAACCTATCCACGTGTATTTGTCTTGGAACTTGTGTCGTATACAAACCATCATCATCATCTTGCATTCATAACCAGCTGCAGACTGAGGATTATAAGGTGGGCCGGATACCGGACACTAGGGTGGGCAGTTGGCTTTGGACGGCGTCCATGGCGCGAATAGCTGGGAGCGGGCTAGGACCGTGCTGCTATTCCTAGGACTGGGAGCTAGGATCCCCCTAGAGCCGGACTTTGGGTATTCGTAGTCGGCTTGGACGTCACTTATACCCCCGTGAGATGGCTAGGACATCCTCGGAGTCTCCTCTTGCTTGACATTGCATTTCACGGATGGTTATTCTTGTTTATCTTGTTAGGATTTATATTGTTACTTGACTCTCGAATTATTCATGCTTATGCATAGCTTGTACCTTACTATCTTATAATCATGTACTTGTCTTTATTTCCTTTTGAAGCATGTTATGTATAATGTATATTGCTTATCTTCTTGCCAACATATTGTTGATCCTTTATTTCATGGTGTGCAGAGGACACCTTCTACTATTACACCGACCCGGATGCCGAGGCAATCCCAGAGGATCCTCAACCGGGGGAGGAGGACGAGGTACGAGAGTGGGGTGCCGATGACGTAGCTTAGCGTCATCACTCCCGGTACTAGTGCGCGTTACACGGGGATATCTTCTATCGTACCACCTCATTTCATCTTTTGGGTCTTAGATCTTGTGGACTTGTCTATTCTAGTACTGTATATCTTTTGTACCAGGACCTAAGTTTTGGGGATGGTCCTGATGTTTATAAACTTTATATGTCTTATCTTTTGAAACTTGAATATATATAATGGGATGAATACCGTACTTGCTTTGATATTTCTACAGGTTAATGTTGTGGTTACCGGACAAGTCCCGTTGATTAATTTGTTAATGAGGCTCAACTACACAATCCTCACAGCGGACTTCGATCCTTGGGCATTAAGGGCAAATTTTTTTTTTAATTAGCCCTAAATTTCACACCCCGGATCCGGTTTAATCTCTAATCGGGTTCGGGGACGTGACAGAGTGGTATCAGAGTAATGGATGGTTTCTCAGGGTAAAAATTGTAGAAACCATAGGACGTGTGAGGATTACCGTTAGCCTAGTGTTCGTAGTATATTCTATGTTCTTATAGCCTTGTGTTACTAGTTTTGGGTTGCCTAGGGCCTAACTCGTATTTTCTTGCAGTGACATGGCTGGTGGAGCATCAGGATCAGGTTCTACACCTCCGATACCAGATAGCCAATTCCAGCAGTTCCTCAATGCTTATCTACAATCACAGACTGCGCAGACAGAACGCGATAGGAAACAGAGAGAGGACCAAGTAGCCTTCCAAGCACAGATGGTGGAGGTAATGCAAAAAGTGTCAGAGCCCCGGGCCAAAGAACGAGATCTCAATGACTTAGTTGAGAAGTTTATGAAGAGATTTCCTCCAGAGTTTTATGGGGTAGAGGATCCTGCAGAGGCAGATGAGTGGACAGTGCAGGTTGAGAAGATCTTCGAAGTGTTTCAGTGCACTGGTAAGCAACAAGTTCAGTTGGCAGCTCACATGTTTCGTGGGACAGCAGAAGGATGGTGGAAGACCATCAAGAGTGCTTATGACACCGTTGCGGACGACAAGGCATGGGAGACTTTTGTCAAGCAGTTTCAAGACAAATTCATCCCTGAACACTACACAGAGCAGAAGATAGTAGAATTTGAGAGGTTTATACAAGATACTCTCACGGTTCAAGAGTACGAGATCCAGTTCACCCGTTTGTCCAGATTTGCAGCGGCTTTGATCAAGCCAGATTCTGAGAAGGTTCGAAGGTTTATCAGGGGGCTGAGGCCCGATATTAAGCTGCAAGTTCAGCAAAGCAAGTTGACAGAGTATGATGCAGTGGTCAAGAAGGCATATTGGGCGGAGGAGTCACTCAAAGATGTCATAGTGTTGGAGCAACAAAGGATTATGGCTATGTTGCCACAGCTTGTTGGACAGTATATACCTACTCCTGCTCCTCTTCCTCCTCTTCAGCAACCCAAGAGACCGAGAATGGAACACAAGTTCAAACAGCCGCAGCAAAGATTAGAGTGCATGCATTGTGGTGGAGGTCATTACTCCCGAGACTACCGGAACCAGTCCGGTGCTTGCTATCATTGTGGAGATCCCGGGCATAAGGTTCGTAATTGCCCGAAGAAGACAGGGTTTACACCCCCAGCACTTCCAGCTCCAGCGCTTAGGCCTCCTTATCCTGTGCAGCCGTTGAGGCAGGCACCTCCAGTACAGATTAGACCACCGCCGCAGCAGCAACAAGTTATTGTCCGACCTCCCAGGCCGCCACAGCCACGTGCTCTGGCTCCTCAGTATAGAGCTCCGCAGCGACCCCCAGCATTGCAGCGACCTCCGGTATTGCAGCGACCACAGTATCATGCTCAAAGACCACATCAGCAGTATCAGCGTCCGAGGCAGTTGGGCAAGGCATATGCGATCACCCATGAGCAGGCAGAGGCAGCAGAGAATGTCATTGAAGGTACTCTCTCAGTTTGTGGATTTGATGCTAGAGTTTTGTTTGATCCCGGTTCCACGCATCCTTTTGTTGCACCTGCATTTGCATTACATTTTGGGAAGGATAGAGAGATGTTACCATTTGTTCTAGTGGTTGCTACCCCGGTAGGCCGATCAGTAGCGTGTGATTTTGTTTATCCTAGGTGCACAGTTCAGATTGGAGGTACTCGTTGACCGCCAGTTTGATTGTGTTGGCGATGTCCGACTTTGATGTTATTCTTGGTATGGACTGGTTAGCGGCAAATCGCGCAGTGTTGGATTGTTTCAACAAGACCGTGAGGTTACAGGGTGTAGACCGTAGTGTTGAGTTTGTTGGTGCGAAGAAGCCCACCTCCACTCGGTTGATTTCTGCATTAAAGGCAGACCGCTTGATGAGGAGCGGATGTGAGGGTTACATCGCGTTTATCGCGGAGGACAAGCGGTCCAAACCCATAGATGAGATTCCGGTAGTATGCGAGTTCCCGGATGTTTTTCCGGAGGAGATACCGGGTTTGCCACCCGTGCGTGAGTTAGACTTCACGATAGAGCTATTACCAGGTACTGCACCGATTTCGAAGGCTCCGTATAGAATGGCCCCTGCAGAGTTAAAAGAATTGAAGACTCAGTTAGGAGATCTGCTGGATAAGGGCTTCATCAGGCCAAGCGTATCACCATGGGGAGCTCCGGTTCTATTTGTTAAGAAGAAGGATGGGACTATGAGGATGTGCATCGATTATCGACAATTGAACCAAATGACAGTCAAGAACAAGTACCCGCTTCCGAGAATAGATGAGTTGTTTGATCAACTACAAGGAGCCCAGTTCTTTTCGAAGATTGATTTACGTTCAGGATATCATCAGCTACGTGTCAGAGGGGAAGATATTCCTAAGACAGCGTTCCGAACTAGATATGGCCACTTTGAGTTTTTAGTGATGCCTTTCGGTTTGACGAATGCACCAGCAGTGTTCATGGCTTTAATGAACAAGATATTCACTCCTTACCTTGATCAGTTCGTAGTGGTATTCATTGATGATGTGTTAGTTTATTCCAAGTCCAAGGAGGAACATGAGCATCAGTTGAGGACTTCATTGCAGCTTTTGAGAGACAACCAGTTGTATGCCAAATTGAGTAAATGTGAGTTTTGGTTAGAACATGTGTCATTTCTAGGCCATGTGATTTCGAAGGAAGGATTGGCAGTGGATTCCAAGAAGATAGAGGCAGTTGTCAATTGGGGTAGTCCACAAAATGCAGCAGAGATTCGCAGTTTCTTGGGACTTGCAGGCTACTGTAGGAGATTCGTGAAAGGATTCTCTACTATTGCAGCTCCTCTTACTAAGTTGACTAGGAAGAACATTCCTTTTGTTTGGACCGATGAGTGTGAGAAAAGCTTCCAAGAATTGAAGACCAGATTAACCACAGCACCCATTCTTGCTTTACCATCTGGCAGTGGAGGATTTGTTGTTTACACAGACGCATCAGGGGTTGGTTTGGGTTGTGTTCTCATGCAGAACGACAAAGTGATAGCGTATGGTTCGAGACAGTTGAAAGAACATGAGAAGAAATACGCCACCCATGATTTAGAGCTAGCAGCCGTTGTACTTGCACTCAAGATGTGGAGACATTACTTATACGGTGAGAAGTTTGAGGTGCGCTCAGATCACAAAAGTTTACAGTATCTATTTACACAGAATGAGTTGAACAACAGACAGCGAAGGTGGATGGAGTACATTAAAGATTATGACTTTCCTATCAAGTACCACCCTGGAAGAGTCAACGTGGTAGCAGATGCTCTTAGCAGAAAGTCGGCATTCAGTGGGTGTATAGTGCCAGAATGGAGATGGATGGAACAGTTTAGACATTTAGATGTTGAAGTTTGGCCTATCAGTGAGAAGGTGATGATTGCTAGCATGGCAGCATGGGAACCAGAGATAATGAACAAAATCAAAGAATGTCAGAAGGATGACCCAGGGTTACAGCACATCATTGAGCACATAGATGACAGGCCTGAATTCAGACTGATTGAGGGAGTTTTGTATTGCAAAGACCGGTTGTGCGTACCAGATGTACAGGACATAAAGACAGAGCTGATGACAGATGCACACCATACGAGATATTCTATTCATCCGGGCAGCACTAAGATGTACCAGAATTTGAAGAACCACTATTGGTGGATGAGTATGAAGAAAGAAATTGCAGAATTCGTTTCCAAGTGCTACACGTGTCAGGTGATCAAGACTGAACATAAGAAGCCTCCTGGTTTACTTCATCAGTTAGATATTCCCAAGTGGAAATGGGAGCACATCACAATGGATTTTGTGTCAGGATTGCCAAATACCAGGAAAGGGAATGACGCTATATGGGTGATCGTGGACCGATTGACCAAGTCAGCTCATTTCATACCATTCAAGACCGGTCAATTTATGGATAAGATGGCCAAGCTATACAATGATGAGATTGTCAGATTGCATGGAGTGCCTAAATCTATAATATCCGATCGAGACACCAAGTTTGTCTCTCGGTTTTGGACTACACTTCAGTCATCCATGGGCACACAGTTGAGATTCAGCACAGCTTACCACCCTCAGACGGATGGACAGTCAGAGCGCACTATTCAGACTCTAGAAGATATGCTTCGGGCATGTGTGTTGGACTTTAAGAAAGATTGGGATGAGAGTTTGCCCCTCTGTGAGTTCTCTTACAACAACAGTTATCATTCTAGCATTGGCATGGCACCGTTCGAGGCACTGTATGGACGTAGATGTAGGACTCCGGTGTGTTGGGAAGAGGTAGGAGTACGAAGTTTCCATGGACCATCAGTGGTTGGTGATTCCAGCGAGAAAGTCAAGGTCGTACAGATGCGTTTGAAGGAATCGCGTGACCGTCAGAAGAGCTATGCAGATAAGAGACGAAGACCACTAGAGTTTCAGGTTGGTGATAAGGTGTTCCTCAAGGTTTCTCCTATGCGTGGTGTAGTCAGATTCGGTCAGAAAGGGAAGCTTTCCAAGAGATATGTGGGACCGTTTGAGATTCGCACCCGGATTGGTGACGTTGCGTATCGTCTTGCCTTGCCGCCAGAGTTGTCAGGTGTACACAACGTGTTCCACGTGTCGATGTTGCGTAAGTACATTCCAGATCCCACCCACGTGTTGCCACACGAGCCACTGCAAATTCAGCCCGACGCATCTTATGTGGAGCAGCCAGCACGAATTATAGACACCAAGGAGATAGTTCTACGGACAAAGACCATTCCATGGGTCAAGGTTCAGTGGGAGCACCATCGTCCAGAGGAAGCTACGTGGGAACTCAGGGACCAGATCAGGAGGGCATATCCTCATCTTCTTCCTGAGGAGGTATTTTAGGCATTTGGAGGACCAAATGTTCTTTTTAGAGGGAATGGATGTAAGGTCCCAGACCTTAATAGGGTGTTTAATTTCCTAATATTGGCGATTAACCTAATTAATTGTGATTCTAGCTAATTAGGCGGGTTTAGTGGCTAAGCGAGCTTCTTTTATCATTAGTAAGATGTTCCCGAAGTTTTGTTTGATTCTGAGTGCGATTAGTCTTAATAGGGGGTTAGGTTGTGATTAATAGGAAAATTGGGTATTTTTCCAAAATTCCGTTTTCCTCGAATTTGGGTTCGTTGGAAAGATCTCGTCGCGCTCGTCACTTTTCGTTCTTGACTCATTACGATTCGACGCCCCGAAGTCCCTCAAATAATTGCATTTCTCTCATTTGACTCAGATGGGCATTCCAGACATTTCCTTCTCCACCTCTCATTTAAACCCCAACCCAGCCCTATCATTCGTTCTTCCTCCCTTCACTCAACGGTGCTGCAACCATCTCTTCTTTTTCCTCCTTTACTCTCTCATCTTGCATGTGGAGCTTGAAGGCCCTTCTAAGGACAACCAACTAGACCATTGTCTTCCTCTCTTCTTCTTCTTTCCTTAGACCTCAAATTTGGTAAGTTTCCTCTTCTCCTTCCCTTCCCATTTCGTTTCTCATGGCTGTGAATGGATTGCATGTTGATGGATTTCCTTTCTTTCTTTTCCTTTGTGTTCCTCAAGTGTAGAAGGGAGGCTTGGGAGAGTTGTGTTGGCTAGAGTGTGTGTGGGAGCTTTCTTTCTCCTCAATCTTCTCAATTTCCATTATTTCACTCCCTTTGGTGAAGGCAAGTAGATTTGTTTTATACATTGGGCATGCATGTATTATTATTGTCTCTTCTTAACTCATTGTTTAGGTTTTCCCCAAAATTCCAAGCTTGTCATGGTTAACTAGATTACACATGCTAAAATTGGATTAATGGGTTGAATGGGTTTTTATTATGGGTGGATGACTTGATGAATGGATAAAATGTGGTTTGGAGGAGAGCATGGTGGCTCTTGGTGCAGGTTATGGCCTTTGGAAAGGTTTGGAAAGGGGTTGGAGAAGGAGCCATTCAAAATGATTGAATTTTTGGCTCAAAAACTCATGTTTCTACCCAGAATTCGGCTAGCCGCAGGAAATTCGGTCACTTTTCCAGTAACCATGTTTTTACAGGGCATTTTCTGTCATTTTCGGTCACCTTTACGGCTAGCCGCATGGGCCAATTCGGCTAGCCGCATTAGGGCAGATTTCATGAATTTTTGGCAGATTTCAAATGACCATAACTTTTGAACCGTTCGTCGGAATTTGGAGTTCTATATACCGTTGGAAAGCTCTTGAGATGTAGAATCCAATGGTATACATATCTTAATGATCAGAGATCAGAAAAGGAAGTGGCTATTGAATCAATGTACCAAGCCTTTATCTCTTTGGAAAGGGATTCTAAACCTAGTTTGGACCCTAGGTTGGAACCTATTGACCCTACCCTTGCATGACCAATTGGGGGAAAATGAAAACGGAGCATGTTTGGCTTGGTGTGCTTCGTCGGTTGTCCGGGAATTTCCGTATATCAATGTAACTTGGCCGAATGCATGTGGAATTGAGTTAATTGGTGCCCAACAACTCCTGTACACCATGGCCCATCAAAGTAGGACACTATTGACTCATTCTCCATACGTACTCCGTTGGGGATACGTTCGGTACACGATGGACAACTCTTGACCTAGGATTGGCTTGTTCTTCACTCTTGACTCTTGAATCATGTATCCGTAGCTTGTCGTATCTTATGCACTCTATCTTGTACACTTGTATAACTTTTAACTTAACGTGTAGAATTAGAATGTGACCGGACTTAGAGTGTATCCTTAGGTACCTTGTCTTGTATCGATAAACACATGTGGATAGACTTGAAAGAGGACTACTCATGGAACTTGGAACTTGACTTGTATCTTGGCTTGACTTGGAGTAGCCCTCAATTTGTTATTTTGTACTCGGGAACCTATCCACGTGTATTTGTCTTGGAACTTGTGTCGTATACAAACCATCATCATCATCTTGCATTCATAACCAGCTGCAGACTGAGGATTATAAGGTGGGCCGGATACCGGACACTAGGGTGGGCAGTTGGCTTTGGACGGCGTCCATGGCGCGAATAGCTGGGAGCGGGCTAGGACCGTGCTGCTATTCCTAGGACTGGGAGCTAGGATCCCCCTAGAGCCGGACTTTGGGTATTCGTAGTCGGCTTGGACGTCACTTATACCCCCGTGAGATGGCTAGGACATCCTCGGAGTCTCCTCTTGCTTGACATTGCATTTCACGGATGGTTATTCTTGTTTATCTTGTTAGGATTTATATTGTTACTTGACTCTCGAATTATTCATGCTTATGCATAGCTTGTACCTTACTATCTTATAATCATGTACTTGTCTTTATTTCCTTTTGAAGCATGTTATGTATAATGTATATTGCTTATCTTCTTGCCAACATATTGTTGATCCTTTATTTCATGGTGTGCAGAGGACACCTTCTACTATTACACCGACCCGGATGCCGAGGCAATCCCAGAGGATCCTCAACCGGGGGAGGAGGACGAGGTACGAGAGTGGGGTGCCGATGACGTAGCTTAGCGTCATCACTCCCGGCACTAGTGCGCGTTACACGGGGATATCTTCTATCGTACCACCTCATTTCATCTTTTGGGTCTTAGATCTTGTGGACTTGTCTATTCTAGTACTGTATATCTTTTGTACCAGGACCTAAGTTTTGGGGATGGTCCTGATGTTTATAAACTTTATATGTCTTATCTTTTGAAACTTGAATATATATAATGGGATGAATACCGTACTTGCTTTGATATTTCTACAGGTTAATGTTGTGGTTACCGGACAAGTCCCGTTGATTAATTTGTTAATGAGGCTCAACTACACAATCCTCACAGCGGACTTCGATCCTTGGGCATTAAGGGCAAAATTTTTTTTAATTAGCCCTAAATTTCACACCCCGGATCCGGTTTAATCTCTAATCGGGTTCGGGGACGTGACAAATAACGAAAGCATTCAACAACTAATGACACAAACACATTGATGCAGAGCGAGCTGCCACTCCACCAATGGTCTCACCTAACATAGTTTTTAGGATATTTATTTTTTTAGTAGCTTCCAGATTTTATTATAATTAGGATTAGTATTCTGATTTATTTGGTTTCCTAGTTGATTATAATAGTTTCTATTATTAGATTGGAGTTTGTTAGGCCCTAAGTTTACTTTGCCTATTTATATTGCGTTGTAGAGATGATAATCTCAGATTTGGCATTGAGTAAAAATCGAGATTTTCCATTGGAGAGGTGTTCCTCGTGTTAGAAATATCTGTGGAGAAAATTTGAGGTGTTTGTTAACACGTGCTTCGGCATCTACACAAACCCTAACCCTAGGGCCTGCATCACACATCCTAACCTCAAACTCTATTTTCTCGAACAACATCATGTGTTGGAAGTGGGTATGTGGGTAGTTTCTGCATAATAAAAATAAATAAATGAAGAATTTCTCTTCCTTTCCAAATGCATGAAAGAAAAAAAAAATCAAGAGTTTGTCTTCCTTTATAAATGCATGAATTATACATAGCATACTTGTGAAGATGCACGTACAACAATGATCTCAGTGGGATGACACCCCATAAAAACACACGCATTCGAAACTGGGGAAGACCATAAAACCCTGCTGCCATCAATCTAATGTTTCCTAATAATTCATGCAAACAAGGCAGCACAAAGCATTACAATCATAATTTTGAATTAATAATTATTATTAAACTCTTAAAGTTAAGAAACTACTAGTAGTAGAAACTAGTCACTCAAGATAGGCAAGATTAGGTAGATGGCAGCAGGGTTTTATGGCATTCCCCAGTTTCGGATGTGTGTTTTTTTATAGGGAGTTCGTACCACTGAGGTAGTTGTTGTACGTGCATCTTTGCAAGTATGCTATGTATAATTGATGCATTTATAAAGGAAGATAAACTCTTGATCTTTTTGAGAATCACGGAGAACCACCCCACGCAAAACATAGAGGACCCTACGGTCACAAACTAGGTTTACTAGCTTTCAAAACTCCCTGGAGCTATACTAACTCACAAACTCTACCAAATAACCTCCAATCACACTTAGAGGGTTGACACACAGCTTAATTAGTACTAGTCCCGAAAATTAGGGGTTGGGGTCTTACATCTTCCCTCCTTTAGAACATTTGGTCCTCCAAATGAAGTAAACCAACCCAAAAACAAGTGGGGCTACTAATCCCACACTCGATCGCAAAAATATCAAAAGCTACTCCAACTCGGCACTCTCGCAAGTGCTTGAATTCACTGGGTCATCCTTGTCGGTAGAACTCCTCGGCCAACTCTTACCGTTCATCAAATGTTCTTGTGCTGACTCAACTCTGTCAATGCCCTGCCTAAGAAAATTTCCAACTCTAACTCCTTCTAAGTTCCACCAAGTGTCTTTCACTTATAGCAACGTCGTTCAAAATCTTAAAAAACCCTACCGTCTCCATCACAACTATTGAAGCTAGGGTCCCATCTCAACACGATCTTCGAGGTGAATGTTTGGACGTCCATATGAACACTTCAGAAATCTCTTTCTGCTCTTGAAATCACAATGCCCACAAACTCTATACATCTCCGAGCTTTGGCTCGATCCGCTTAACATATTGATGGACCCGAAAGAAATCTTCCGTCCTCTCCTTCCGCACCCCGGGGGCCGACCTGGGTCTCAGCGGAGGAGGGAAAATCTCGGGCATCAACATTTTTGTACGGGTATGCCAGATTTACTTTCTACTTGGAATTTGGAATGGTGATAATCCGGAGATTCACCTTCACAAGTGGAAAGGATATCAATCCTTTTTTCTAACTTTTCAAATTGCATAAATATTAAGAAAAGAGACAAGTTTTTAGAATGCCGTAAAAGGTGTTTTTGTTTGTTTGCCGTGAAAGGCGATTTTGCCGTGAAAGGAGTTTTTACAAAACTCATCAAATATGAAAGACAAGAATTGTGATTTCTTTTTGTCTCTTTAAGAAATACAAACTACAATAGAAAAGAAAGAAAAGAGATCTAACTTCTCAGGAGATTGTGGGGACACGTTGAGATCGACGGTCGCAAGTCATGTATGGGCTTCGCCATCGTCCTTCAAATGAGAACATGTGATGCTTTGATTTTTTGGCTTAGCTCCTAACCTCAGTTTTTTAAAGGACAAGGACCAAGAGAAGGTCCTATACCCAATGAAAAACCAAGTAAACGGGCTGAAAAGCCGTGTTTAGGCCATGTTGGAGAAGGAGGTGACCTTGGGGGGGTGGCCCCGCAAGGGACGTTGATCACCTTGTGGTGCATTCGGGAGCAAAGTAGCAGAACTTCGTCTCTCTCTTGGATTTTCTGAATTTTCAGAGCTTGCACTTAGGATCTCCTTTCGTCATGCTTTCTTCTTGGAATGGACCTCCTTTTATAGGCTTTTGGTAGCCATGAGGTGTTTATTGGCATTGATGGCCATGATGAAAGAATTGATGAGGAGTTACAAATCGATTTTGTAACTCCTTTTTCAAGGCTTGTGATTGGCCGATGAACGTAGTGGGCATTTAATCACCTTTATGCTTCATGATGATGGGAGTTTCATGGGTTTAATGCCATGATTGCTTGGATTTGTAACTCCCAAATGCTTGGTTCTGATTGGGCCGTCCAAAATAATGAGTTAATGACTGCTTTAATGGGTCAATTAACGACATTAAGTGGTTGCCAAGGCATGTGAAGAGTCGCGAGCCGTGCTGCGCCTTTTGAGATTCTTCTTGCGATCATCACGGGTGGATCCACGCATTATTTGATGTCGGATTGCGATACAATTTCAGACATTGATTGACGTTGGTGGGCCGGTGACATCTGTCTTGTCGATTTCACGATCGGTCGGACAGAAAGTGCACTTTCTTGGTCAGTCGGTTGGCGATCTTGAGGCGATCGGTGATGATTTCATGCTTTTGACGGCGGATCCGAGATGTCGACGAAGATCAGTGGTTTTGAAGTACCAAACAATGGATTTTCAGAAAATCACAGAGGCCAGAACACCCGAAACGCGAAAAGAATCGGAAAACGGACGATTTGGCGCAAAATCCGGCAACCCGGATTTCCAGGGTCGCCGGGAGACCATGTACCCAGGGTTGCCGGCGACCCTGGGCCAGGGTCGCCTGGCGACCTTGGGCCAGGGTCGCCGTCGACCATAGGGCTTCGGCCCGTTTGGTCGCCGATCGTCGTTTTCGGCCGTTTTTTCGTCTTTTTCGTTCCTTTTTCCTTCTGTATTTTTCTTGACATATTTCCTCAATTATTGACTTGATTTTCTTGGAGAAATCTTGACAAGAACCCTCGCGAAATCAGAGCACAAAGTTTCCTATTTTTCGGGAAAGCCGAAGACTTTGTAGCCGATTTCCCGTCAAGCGTCGAAACTAAGTCAAACGATGTCGGAATGACCTGAAAATTGAGGTGAAGCTTCTTGAGCAGTGGATAGGACCAACCATGGGCTTTTATTTGAGTTTTGAAGCCGTTTGGGGTCCCATCGATGCTTCACTTGATTTTGCTGCGGGGAAAATGCCGAGCTTTGATATGTGGTCAAACGATGTCCGATTGACCTGAAATTTGACGAGGAGCCTATTGGAGTCATTTTGAGACGTTCCATGGGCTCCGTTTTGGAGGTCATGGTCTCGGGTTGCTCGGCCGCCGGTAGGCTTAATTTTCTCTCGGAGCATCGAAACCTGGTCAAACGTTGTTGGAATGACCTGAAATTTGACGTGCTGCCTTTTGGAAGCATGTTGAAGCCACTCATGTATTTTGTTTGATGAGTGATGGCTTTGGTGGTTCCCGCCGCCGGGAGGCTTGATTTTGCTGCTCGAGCATTGATGGGGGGTCAAACGTTGTCGGTTTGACTTGAAATTTGGCATGGAGCCCTTTGGAGACATTCTGGAGTCATCCGTAGGCTTTGATCAAAGTTTTGGTGTCTTTGATGATGTTGCCGCCGGGAACGCCTGTTTAGCTGTTGGAGCGGTGAAGTTGGGCCAAATGTTGTCGGAATGACCCGAAACCTCAGGTGTACCCCTCTTTTAGCTGTCTTGAAGGATCTCTCAGTTTCTGTCTGATTCTGACAAAATCTAATGCTTGAAGTAGCCTTGCCTATTTTGAGCAGGATGCAGCTTCAGGAGGCTTCTTGATGTTGAGGAGATATATTGACTTTTTTGGTGTCAACAAATGCCCCCTCGAGGTACAGCGACGAGTAGCTTTTTGGAGTCGATGTGCCTCGAAGAGAAACTTGGAGGAGAGATTCCAACTTGACCAAGAGTCTTGAGCTTTTTTTTTTTTTTCTTTTTTTTTTAATAGCCTTCTGAGTTTCCGGGGGAAATTTTATGGTAGTGAGAGGGATCACATACCATCTCAAGGCAAAGTTTTGAAAATGACATGGGGTATTTGGATTTTGGGTTTTGGATTTTGGTTTTTGACCTTGTGACCTAACAAGCTGTATGTGGCAGGTTAGGGGTCAGGTTTTGATTTTGATTTTGACCTTATGACCCAACAAGCTGTATGTGGCAGGTTGGGGGGTCAGATTTGGTTTGTTGGTTTTGGATTTTGATTTTGGTTTTGGTCTTGTGACTTAACAAGCTGTATGTGGCGAGCTAGGGGACCGGATTTTGGTTTTGTGAAATGTCAATTTCAAGATTTTGGCTCAATTTGGTTCATGAGGTTGGATGGTTTGATTTTTGGAAACTCATGGGACTTTCTTTTTTTTTTTTCTTTTGAATGGTCCCATCAACTCAAAAGAGGCATGGGACTTTTTTTTTGCTCTTTTCTTTTTTTTGCTCTTGGTAAGAGGAATACTTTGACTAAAAGCCAATTTTAGTGCCTAGGTGGTCAAACCTGGCTCATATGGGCTAACCCATGGGACCTTAGGCTTTGAAGATGGCCTAGATCTCATATAGTGTCATATTTGTAAAGAATATCTAAAAATATCTCTTTTGTGTAGAGAATATCTAAAAATATCTTTACTTGGAGAGAATTTCTCAAGTTTTCTCAAAATATCTTTCTCTTTGGGAAAGTAGCTAAATTTTAGCACTTACCTCCTTTCTTTCTCTTTGTTTCCTCTTTTGGCTTGCTCTCTTCTATAAAAGCAAAGAGGGTTGGTGCTTTTGCTCCATTACTTTCTTTTTGCAAGAAATCTTCAAGAGTGCTCCCCAAGACAAGAAGTGCTTTCTCTTCTTCAAGGATCTCCAAGCTTTTCTTCTTCTTCTCCATCAATGGCTTCAAGTAAGTTTTCTTCCTCGTCAAGAATCTCCATTGTAGAAGTAGCTTCTTCATTTTTTTTTTCTTCTTCTTTTTCTTTTCTTTTCTTTCTTCTTTTTCTTCTTTTTTTTTCTTTTTTTTTTCATGCACGTTTTCCTTCTCTTTTTTTTTCATGCTTCTCTTTTTTTTTTGTTTTTTTTTCACGCTGATTTCTTTTTTTTTCTTTCAGCGTTTTTCTCTTCTTTTCTTCTTTTTTTTTTTTTTTGCTGTTTTTTTTTACGGACCTATCCGTACAGCCACGTGGCAGTGGGCCACGGCCTGTGGGCCAAATATTTTTTTTTTCTGAGATTTTTTTTCTCTCTCTTTCTTTTTCTTTTTCCTTGTTTGCTCACTATGATAATGAGGCTATGCAATTTCAATATGTATGCATTTTTTTTTGTTTGATGCATCAAAATAGAAGGCTAGAGTCTCTAGGTCAAGCCAACATGATTTTTGACTTAGACAAAGTTTGATTGGTTTTGACCAAATTGATCCCCTTCCTTTCACTTAAATCATTTTTTGATGAAAACAATTTTGAGCAAAAGTTTGATGGGAATGTTTGTTTAAGAATTTGATCAAAAGGTTGTTATTTTGTGAAAATCTTTTGTCAAAGGGTTGTTTTGGGCATGAAAGCCAATTTTGTGGCGAAAAGCCTGATTTTTTGATGGTTTGAAAACCGAAATTTTGGATAGCATGAAAGCCTAATTTTGTGGCGTAAGAGCCAAATTTGTTTGTGGCATGGGAGCCAAAATTTTGAGACGGCATTGGAGCCAAAGTTTTTTGGATGGCGTCAAAGCCGAATAGAAGCCAAATTTTGAGATGGCATGAGAGCCAAAAATTTTGTTTGTGGCATGAGAGCCGATTTTGAGATGGCATGAAAGCCGATGTTTGGCGTTTATAGCCGAAAAATTTTTGTTTTGGCATTTATAGCTGGATTTTGGCGTTTATAGCCGAGTTTTTTTTTTTTGAAAACCAAGTTTTGTTTTATTGGAATGAAAGCCGATTTTGGCGTTTATAGCCGAAAATTTTTTGTTTTGGCATTTATAGCCGGATTTTGGCGTTTATAGCTGAGTTTTGGTTTTCAAAATACAGGTATTGACTAAATGTCGCCTCCCCGCTGAATGGTCTTACAAGTATCGATGGAATGTCGCTTCCTTGCTGATTCGGTTTTGCGAGTATTGATGGAATGTCACTTCCTCGTGGGTTAGGTTTTGCGAGTATCGATGGAATGTCGCTTTCTTGCGAATTGGGGTGCAAATATCGACTAAGCATCGCTTCCCTGCTTTTCCCAAAACTTTTGGTTTTGCGGGTACTGACTTGATGTCGTTTCTCCGCGATTTTTGAAATTTGAGGTTTTCTCGAACCATTTGAAATTTGGGTTGTGGATAGCAACTAGTATGTTGCATCTCCACGATTTTTGAAATTTGGGTTGTGGATATCAACTGGTTTGTTGCTTCTCCACGATTTTTGAAATTTGGGTTGTGGATATCAACTGGTTTGTTGCTTCTCCACGATTTTTGAAATTTGGGTTGTGGATATCAACTGGTCTGTTGCTTCTCCACGATTTTTGAAATTTGGGTTGTGGATATCAACTGGTCTGTTGCTTCTCCACGATTTTTGAAATTTGCAAGTATCGAATGGGGTTCGCTTCCTTGTGATTTTGGGTTTTTGGAAGTATCGAATGGGGTTCGCATCCTTCCGGTTTTTTTTTTTTGGGTTTTGCGAGTATTGACTGAATGTCGCTTCCCCGCGGTTTTTTTAAAAGCCAAAGTTTTGTTTAAAGACGCGAAGGTCATAAATTTTTACTTAAAACCATTTTGGTTGTAAAAGCCGAGGCGGTCTAGGGTGAAAATTCCTAAGTCCCGATTTTTGTTTCAAACCATGAATTTTGGGTTCAAGGATCAAAAATTTTAGTCAAGTATGGGAAGAGGCTCCTAAACTTGGATTTTTGGATTTGATGATTTTGTTTTTGTGAACAATGAAACGATGAAAATAAGCATTGTTTTGAGAGATTGTTTTTTTTTTTGGAAATTTCAACATAAAGATGAAAATTTCAAAAGGGGTGGGTTTGACGAGCAAGTACCTTGGAAATACGCTTTAGCCGTGTAGATATTGCTCTGACCCGTTTGAGGAAGTCTTCAAGGGTAGTACCGCTTCAAGAACTTGCCGTTGATGGGTAGCATATATCTGTCTCCTTCCATGTTTAGAAGAGCGTATGCACCGTTGGAGAAGACTTTGTCGATGACGAAGGGTCCCTCCCATTTTGGTTCGAATTTGCCTTTGGATTTGTGGGCAAAGACTATGGGTCTTTTTACTGCAAGAACCAAGTCACCCTTTTTGTAGGCGCGTTGCCTGACCTTTTTGTCGAAAGATCCTGCCATGCGTGCTTGGTACAACTCAATGCTTTGTAAAGCTTCGAGTCGTCTTTCATCGAGATTATCCAGCTCTTGGAGTCTCAATTTGACATTGCTTTCTTGCGTCATGTCATTTTGCAAAGATACCCTTAAGGAAGGAATTTGTACTTCCAAAGGGACAACAGCTTCGCATCCATAGACCAAAGAGAATGGTGTGCTATGGGTTGGTCCTCGAACGATGGTTCGATAGGCCCACAAAGCTTCTAGTAGTTTGTCGCCCCAGTCTCTTTTGTGACTAGAGACCATTTTCTTGAGAATTTTGCAGAGTGTCTTGTTGAAGGCTTCTGCTAGTCCATTCGCTGCTGGATTATAGGGAGTCGAAGGACAACTTTGATTTTGTACTTGTCGCAGAACCTATAGAATCTGTGATCCCGGAATTGTGGTCCGTTATCATGGACGAATCTTTTAGGTATGCCGAAGTGACAAATAATGTTGGTGCGCAAGAACTGAAGGACTGATGAAGTCTTCATTTCGCTGAGCGCAAATGCTTCTGACCACTTGGAGAAATAATCCGTAGCGGCGAAGATGAAGCGATGACCTTTGCTTGATGGGGGAGAAATAGGACCTATGATGTCCATACCCCAGGCTTCGAAAGGCCATGAGATTGCTGTTGGATGTAGCCATTCTGGAGGCATGTGGACATAATCTCCGTGAATCTGGCATTTTTGGCAGCGCTTGGCAAATTGTATTGCATCAGCTACCATGGTAGGCCAATAATAACCTAGCCTTTTTATCTGGTTGTAGAGCTTAGGGCCAGTCTGATGGGCTCCACAAAGACCAGCATGTACCTCTTCGAGAGTTTCCTCAGCCTCTTGTTGTGATAAGCAGCGTAGGAGTACTCCGTTGAAGGATTTTCTGTAAAGTGCTCTTGAAGGTATATCCAAATGAAAGTTTGGGGCTCGTCTTTGGATGCTTACCCGCTCGTCTTTGGGTATATCCAAAGGCCAGAACACCCGAAACGCGAAAAGAATCGGAAAACGGACGATTTGGCGCAAAATCCGGCGACCCGGATTTCCAGGGTCGCCGGGCGACCTTGGGCCAAGGTCGCCGGCGACCATAGGGCTTCGGCCCGTTTAGTCGCCGAGTGTCGTTTTCGGCCGTTTTTTCGTCTTTTTTGTTCCTTTTTTCTTCTGTTTTTTTCTTGACATTTTTCCTCAATTATTGACTTGATTTTCTTGGAGAAATCTTGACGAGAACCCTCGTGAAATCGGAGCACAAAGTTTCCTATTTTTCGGGAAAGCCGAAGACTTTGTAGCCGATTTTCCGTCAAGCGTCGAAACTAAGTCAAACGATGTCGGAATGACCTGAAAATTGAGGTGAAGCTTCTTGAGCAGTGGATAGGACCAACCATGGGCTTTTATTTGAGTTTTGAAGCCGTTTGGGGTCCCATCGATGCTTCACTTGATTTTACTGCGGGGAAAATGCCGAGCTTTGATATGTGGTCAAACGATGTCCGATTGACCTGAAATTTGACGAGGAGCCTATTGGAGTCATTTTGAGACGTTCCATGGGCTCCGTTTTGGATGTCATGGTCTCGGGTTGCTCCGCCGCCGGTAGGTTTGATTTTCACTCGGAGCATCGAAACCTGGTCAAACGTTGTTGGAATGATCTGAAATTTGACGTGCTGCCTTTTAGAAGCATGTTGAAGCCACTCATGTATTTTGTTTGATAAGTGATGGCTTTGGTGGTTCCCGCCGCCGGGAGGCTTGATTTTGCTGCTCGAGCATTGATGGGGGGTCAAACGTTGTCGGTTTGACTTGAAATTTGGCATGGAGCCCTTTGGAGACATTCTGGAGTCATCCGTAGGCTTTGATCAAAGTTTTGGTGTCTTTGATGGTGTTGCCGCCGGGAGCGCCTGTTTAGCTGTTGGAGCGGTGAAGTTGGGCCAAACGTTGTCGGAATGACCCGAAACCTCAGGTGTACCCCTCTTTTAGCTGTCTTGAAGGATCTCTCAGTTTCTGTCTGATTCTGACAAAATCTGATGCTTGAAGTAGCCTTGCCTATTTTTAGCAGGATGTAGCTTCAGGAGGCTTCTTGATGTTGAGGAGACATATTGACTTTTTTGGTATCAACACATATTGGTAACTATGCTACTCCACTGTCATCACTTCGCATGGTTTGCTTCTGCCAAAACTCACTCTTCAAATCTTATACCCTTGGCATGCCTAATTGATCTTGGAAGTCCAATCCATGTTCATAATCTATAAGTCAAGTCTTTCTCAATGTGCTCAAAGGCTTTTGCTAGCTCAAACTCTTTCTGCTCGTTGCTCTTGGTTTCCTACACAACAGTTGGTCTCTGACACTGACATATGAGTCAACTTCACTCAACAGTTGAAACTCTACACTCACTCTTGCAACTACTTTGCCAAATCTGTTTGCTGTATCTAAACCAAAATAACTGACTTTCTGCTCGGTGTATCTGTACATTGTCTAATCCGATGCTCTTCTTGTTGATAAAATCCGTAAAATCTCCGTCGTCAGACGTTTAGGTGGAGATCCTTTCAACAGTCGGCTCCTTCATTAGCTGCTGAATATTGGCTTCAAATACTTCTGACCTCACAATTGACACCTTTTGATGGGTTTACTTCACAAATATCCCCACCTACCACCATTCCTTTCTTTTATCCTGCACGTCTAGTAGCTGCTGGAACCCATCTTCTTCTTCTCTTTTCTTCTTTCTTTCCTTTTCATGGTGGATTTCATCTCCATAGCGGCCCCACTTGCGATTTTCCACTCCCCCAATCGAGTCTACGTCATCTTCTTACGTCGTTTTGGTGAGATTCCATTGTTGGCAGCCCCTCCAATCTCCTCCTACTTCTTGTTTGAGCATCTTAAAGGTAAGAGCTCCATCCCCATTGATTGGATTCTTGATCTAGATGCCCATCTGTATCACATATGTCACATGCATGTAGTGGTTCTAAGTGTAGAATGGGTTTTTTATTTTTAGGTGGTTTTATGGAGGATTTTTGGGGGGTTTTCTTGAGGTGATTGTTAGTTTTATGGTCTCAATCCATTAGATGATGAATATATTGATTAATTTCTTTATTTATCAATATATTCCTGCTTTCCTTTCATGAGATGAATGGTGATTTATTACTTGTTTGCACATAACTAATACGAATGACATAATGGTTCATGAGATGAACCGGTGTCCACAAGTATATTAGATGTAACACACGTGTATGGATGAGATCCACATATAGAAGACATGTGTAGCAAATCTTATACTTAAATATCTTCACAACCAGTGATGAGATTGGACATCTCATACTGTCAAGGTTGCAGCACTTTGATCACTATGAGATAGCGTGATTTGTCTCGATCATCAGAATGAAAGATTCTGGATCATAATGCTGGTACATTGGATGTATTGAAGGACCATGAGAAGCACCTTAAGAATACTATCTTTACTTTAAGGTCTGCTCTCATAATTCCCTAGCAATAGGCTCTCAATCCTGAGACATTAATGAACTCAAGTTTCTATCTATTCATTTGCTTTGAGTCACCAATGAGTGAGGCCAATTGTAGGTCAACACCTCGGTGATTTGGGTGAGTGGTAGTAGAGCTGTGAGAACATTCAATCGTCAAGATGGAATCTATCTTGATTATCCCCTTGTGCCAATTAATGGATTTATCATTGGTAAGTGCGCACCCATTCCGATTAAGAGTTAATTGGATAGGTACCAATCGATCATTATAATTAATTGGGGCTCAAGGATAATAAGATATGGATCTAATTTTGTGGACATGTCCAATTGATCCATGGATATAGATGGAGGGGCCTACTTGTGGTCATAGGGAAGTTTAGGGTCTTCTATGTAATTTATTCCTAAGATTGGAGTTCAATTGCATTTATATAGTGGAGTTATTTGCAATTAACTGTGGGCCCGGATTGCACATGAGATGTGGGATCGCGTGTCCCAATTGGAGCCAGCTTTCTAAGAAATCCCTAGTGGTCCCCACACTAGCCCAAGTATTAGATAGATACTAATTCTAGTAGAACTCTAGATGGAAAGGAATTAGAGAATTACTATTTCTATTTGAAGTGAGACTTCTAATAGTGGTAATAGTAAACTACTAATTATTAATGGAAGTAGGACTTCTATTTTAATTAGAAAGAGAAGGTTACTAATTAATGAAAGTGAGACTTCTATGAGAATTAGTAAAAGAGGAGTTGCAAGAGGCTATAAAAGGGTAGCAACCCCCCTTTGGACGTCCCCAAGCATTATTGTGCAAGGCTTGCCCTCTCTATCTTCTCCTCTCTTGTGCAAGTTGTTGCACATCTCTTCTAGTTCCTTTTCTAGTTGTTCTCTAGTAGTTTTCTTTAGGAGATCCCACCCATCTCCTTGAGAAAAGAAATCTGATAAGGGACATAATGTGGAAGACAATTGGGTCTTGGAGATCTTGATTTGATTTGCGAAAGAGTTTGACATCAAAGAAAGTAGCAACTTCTCCATTAGAGCACAACCGATCTCCGAAGGTATAATCTACTTCCTTGCATGTTGTAGATTTATTTGAACCTTTCATGTTGCTGGTTCTATCTTCTAGATAGATATATTTTACTGATCTTGATATGTGAGATTGAGGGTTTGCATCTTGGATTGGGTTTATGCCCTTTGGGGTAGATGATCACTGATTCAAGTGGGTTAAAAGTTTTTGAAACCTATCCTAAGGGCCCAACAGTTTTCCAACAGTGATTTCATCCGGATTAAGAGGTGATAAAAGGCAAGTGTTCAAACAAATTAACATAGTATGCAATAAGTATTACTTGGTTTCTAAATGCATAATCAATGGGTTAATTGTCATTTAATGCTTGAATTAATCATGCTTATATGCTAGTTTTTTTTTGTTAATCGATGATCGGAAATCCCCTAAAATGTTTAGAAATTTTAATTGGGCAAAAACATCCAATTTCTGTGCTCAAAACTACCCCAATTGCGCGGCATAGCAGCTTCCAGCGGCTACTCTGCTGCTAGTAGCCACTTTGCACTCAGCTTCCAGCGACCACAATGCATAGCTTTCAACAGTCACTTTGCACTTTGCTCCCTGCAGCCACTCTGCATAGCAACCAGTAGCCACTCTGCCGGCAGCAGCCGGCATCCATTCTTGGGCTGATTTCACACGATTTCCTCCCCACAAATTCTGAAAATTTTCAAACCAATTTAGAACTTAGAAATGGAGTTTAGGTTGTGCTTGAATTATGTAACTCCCACAAAAACCTGATTCTTAAACCCGTTAGTTACTATTATTAGACTGATTTTAACCCAAAGGACCACCCATTAATTTCTAAAAATCTTGGGACCAAAAATATTATCCTTTGAAAAATTAATTTCAATGATTTCAACACCTTTTACTCGGGAAGTAATGCAATTACCGCCCATCCTCCGATGCAAACATAAACGATAAGGGGGTTAGACTTAAACTTCTGCATGATAAACAAGTGGAACAAAAGCACACTTAAACCCGTGCAAAAGGTGGGATTTCCTTGGGCATCCGGATACCTTAGGATATGAATCCGGACCACGGGTGGGCCAATTCGAGGTCTTTGAGACCCCTAACCCAATTTAACCCATTAAACTTGGTCACTTTTCATAAAAGGGACCGAAGGCCTAGCATCCTATACTCGAACTTGTCTAATTTGGTTTTCTCCTAAAACTTGCTAGAAGTGATGTTTTAATTTATTTTACACTTCTCGGATTATCCGAAGGGATACGAAGTGTGGTGATTACCGTTCTATCCGGACTTAGGGCTTGAATATCCCTACCTTCTGAGTGCACCAAGGGTAGAACTTAATATGATATCCGACCCGTAGAGCGTATAGTTATGGGTATTATTGTACTTGCATGTCCAGGGTAATCAATATTTAAAAGATTGCATTGTAATGGGCCCTTGATTGTACTTTATCAGTATTTTTCGTATTCATATGCATAGTGCATTGTGACCGATGGGACTCATTGGGTCTTAGCCCGCGGTCTTAGCCCTGCTTGACCATTGAATGTACCCGGATCTTTAGATGGTTTCTCGATTGGCTTGCGGGCATTCAGTTGCACTGCCCCTCTGTGTTACCCGGATCACCGTCTCCTTTCTTTACCCATTCGGGCCCCTCATTTCTAGCTGAAATGTTGCATGTTTTTTGTTAGAATTTCTAAGTCAGTTCTTTTTACGGTTCTGACTGTTCAAACTCTGATGGAATCGGTTCAATCTAATATTCTGTCCGGCTATTGATCCGGCCCATAATGACTCAATTGTGTCTACTAAGGCTCTCGGATGGCACCCGGGCTAGGGTAACCAAATTATGTCTAACCGATCCATTCTATTTGTAATCTTTTCTATTTACATTGATTCTATTAAGACATGTAACCCTGAGAGAGTGAGATAACCATGGACTTGGTGACCCAAGTCAATTCGCAAGCCCAATTGGGTGATGAAGTTCCCTTGTAAGGATGGAGATCATAGGAAAGCCTTGAACCCGCGGGGTACTTCTAATACCCAATGGGTGCTTCGAATTCTAGAGTACGCTAGAAGATAAAAATAGAAAGGACCATGACCCTTTGTACTGGGGCCACGAGCCATAACCCCAACACTTTATTATAATAATTATTATTACTATTATCATTTACGCAATCATTGTGCTTACTGTGTTTGCATTGATACTTGCATTGAATGACATCATCATGATCATGGCATCCGCATATTAGTGCTGTACCACCCCTTGTATTTCCTGTATTATGCTCTCCGGCAGAGCTGTGGTACTGTACATTCTGCCCACTATGGGACCACGATTGGCCCGTATCTATGATTTTGTTCTGGTCGCTATGGGACATGCATTTGCACCTATACCGACGATCATGTTCTGTCACTATGCCCCCTACTCAGGTTGATGCACTCGGGGAAATTCTGGTGACACCCACCCACCTGGACACACTGATAGATTCAGATACTGTATTGCTCTGTAGGAGTATATATTATCATGTACTTATAGGTTATACACACAACATTACATCGTTCTCTTGACTGAACACCGTATTAATTCAGTATAACTGTTCTAGTAGACCGTATTCTATTTTAATTCAATTATCTTTTTTAATTTTGAATATTTTAACATACTATGATATTTATATTGAATAACTGCTAGACATTCGTGTTTGACCCTACACTTGGTGCTGTAGGTAGGTTTTCCCCGACCCTCGACCTAGAGTGGTATCCAGGGGAGGCGGTTGCTGAGCTGCAGGTGGCAAGTGATTAATATGCCGAGGTTGTCATATAGACGCCGCTCCTTGCACATGAGCCGTTTTCACATGGGAGTCTTTATTTTGGGTTTTGTATCACATGAACATTACACTGGCCTCTGTTGGTCTTTATTTTGGGAATGTAATTAATGCATCTTTTGTCACTCTCTAACTTGAATTATGGGAATATAATTTTCTGTTTACTTGTCTAGCTCTGTTATCTTCTATTTATGTTATACTGGTTTGATAAGGTACGCTACAAATATGATGCAGCTAGTAAGACATTAGTGATGCAACACGGCATTTGATGAGCTTCGGACTTCTAGTTGCACCACAAAACAAGCTTCCATTTAATGTTCCATAATGTTTTGGATCTTGTATTCTCACCAGTGCAGATCCTGGGGAAGAAAATAAAAATTATCTACCATGATCCCTACAATTACGGTCTCTTAGACAGATAATTTCATGCTGAGTTGGGCAAGGCTGTGACAGTTGGTATCAGAGCTGAGGACGGCTCTATTCTAGTGTGGGAGTGTGTAAGGATTTGGTCCAGGCGACACCCTTAACCACGAGGCGCATCATGTCAACCACTGACTTCAAACGGTGAGTCTCCGCTAGCATGCATCGGAAATATCCAGGTCCTGACCATGGCCTTATAAGTCAAACTCTATCTTAATTCAACATGAGCCTTTTAAAACCGTGCAGCCCTGGAAACCGGAAGAACTCTGGAGTTAAGCGTGCTTGGGCGAGAGCAGTACTAGGATAGGTGACCTCGTGGGAAGTCTTGGGCGTGCACATGGGCCAAAGAGGAGAAGTTCATGCTGAGTTAGGCGGGGCTGTGACAAAAATAACTCAAGTTCAACCAAAAGTCTGTACTTGTCTTGGTGTGCCACATGACGGTCCTCGATCAACTGTGAATAGGTCTTCAAGTACCGCTCATGCTTCTCGTTGGCTAACAACTGTACACACCTTCCCTTGCTAACTCTGTCTGCGATGCCGAAGAAGCTGAAATTTCTGCCAAAGTCCTTCGAAAAGAACATGCAAAGCCCACAAAACTCCCAAACTCTAATGCGAACAGAAGAAAAAGACAATTAAATGTGGGTATGGAGACATTAGATTCTCCCCCACTAGAAAGAGATTTGGTTCTCCAAATTCCCTAACAACAAGAAAGAGAAGAATAGCCAAGAGAGTCTCCCCCACTAGAGGAAAACAAGAGATCTAATGATTCCTCACCACATGTCCTAAAGTCTCTAGAGTGTTTTATTTCCTAGAGATTTGCCCGCTCTGAAACTAGTCTGTCACGCCCTGAAACCGGACTTCTGTAACGGTCTAACCTCGGGGAAGTGTGAATTGGGGTTTATATAAACTTACGTGGGATCTGCGTGTGTGAGGATAACAAAATTCAAACACAACCTGAAAATTTCGCATAAACTTACGTGGCGTTGTGACCCAGAGCCCATGGTCATCGGATTTTGTGTCGCACTCAACCGCTAGCATCAAGCTATCATTTCAAGGCCTATATCAGACTGGAACAAACCATACTAACAAAGATACATAGCTGACAATAACAGGATAATTAATTTTCCACATATGTTGAAGTTCAAATTACAAGAGTACATTAATTAAGATCCCAAAGCAAAGGCTAACGAAATCCATACAAATAACAAGCTAAATAAAATACTACTACAAATATGATGTAGCTCCAGTGTCAGGGTCAACGTCTACATGACATTACGACACTACAAACTTGCAAGGTCACGACTCCATGTCCAACACATGCACTCAGCTCGGGAAGGAGAACTTGCTACCTAGAGCACTAAATGTAGAGGGTCAGACATGACGGTATGGCAGGTTATTGAGATGGATAATAAATGTTTTGATTAATAAATCCGTGATAAATCACGTTATTTGGATTAAAAGTTGCATACATTTAAAACAAGTATAAAGCATGAATATATGCAAAAAATAGGTATTTAAGACAAAGGCTATGAGAAAATATGAAGTACATGTAAAACACGACGTGTACATAGAACACGGCATGGTCTCAAATTGAAATTTCCTAGTAAAGACAGATATAAATTGGCCTAACATAACGGGAAATTAACCGGGTGACAAAACAGGCTAGAAAACGAAGTCGAGCTGATAACAAAGCACCCTTTCTGATTGGCAACCATACAAAGCTAAATTCTCCATCACCGAAGTGACAGAGCATACTAAGCATATATATAGTCTCCGGCACACGAGGTGACATGAGCACGCTAAGCATATATATGGACCAGTATAGCTGGCCATCACACTAGGCCCCGGCGACGGAACCGGACAGATAACACACTAAGAAAACCCAAGATGTAGTTCTCTAAAAGATTGTTTAGGACCCCAAGCCGGTGGATCAAGCCAACGAGGTGGCCCAAGCTGAGTGGTGTCGACTCACAAATCAAAAGGGAACTAACACACAAAATATGGTGAGGAACTACTCAACTAGGCCAAGTCAAAAGCATACACACTAACGTAAAGAGTAGTCCTCCCAAGATTCACATAAAAGCTCAATAAGACATGAACTAGCAAAACTGATCGTTTTTTTTTTTTTTTGCTAAAACAAACTAGATACTGAAATTGGTTATTTTTAGTAAAAAATGAATAAAATATCCAAAAATGATTGATTTTTAATAATAAAAAAATGAACGAAATAACCCAAAATTGATTATTCTTAGTCAAAAGGAGCGAAATAACTAAAACTGATTATTTTAGGCAAAACAACTAAAGTTAGGTTATAATTAGCTCAAATGGGCAAAATTAACGGGCTATAAATCCAACGAGCTTAAAAATGAAGTTTTTGTGAGCTAGACTGAACAATGCAAATGGAATCATATTTTCGGGCGAATCCAAGCTTAACGATCAATTTCCAATTACACGTCCCATGGACATGTTGAGACTGCAGCATTTGGCATAGTGTGCACGTAAATCCTGAATGCCGGATTGTCATACTATTTGGTGCTACTGAAGTTTGGCGACATTCCAAACATCTCGTGCATGTTATCCAACCATTGGAGTCTTAACACGTTTCCGGGTTGGATTCTCGGATGGATACATCCTTCTTCTCCCCTTGTTCCTCCTCACAATTTACCCATGGTCCTTATGAGGGATTAGAAACCCAAAACAGCCCATCTCCGATGTAAAAGCCCATTCCGCCTCCATACAACACCTCCTAAACCCAAACCCTAAAGTTAGGACTCAAAACAGTCCATTCCCACAATCAAGAACCCTTCCCTAAGCCTCAAACCAGACTCAGGCAAAAGGAGGGAGGGGGGGTGTTGGCTTGAGCTAACCCAAGGTTGAAACTAATCTCAGGATAAGTAGCTTAAGAAGTTAGAAGACATCTCAGTAGCTTGTGAATTTTCGGATGTTTTTCTAGATGAAGTGTCATGTTTGCACCTATTAAGGAGATGGATTTCACCATAGACTTGATGTCGGGGACAGCCCCAATCTCTAGAGCACTGTATATAATTGCACCTACAGTGTTAAGAGAATTGAAGGTTCAGTCTCGCAAGAGTTGCTTGACAAGGGTTTTAATTGCCCGAGCATTTCACCTTGGGAAGCACCATGTTGTTTGTGAAGAAAAAAGATGGCGCCTTAAGGATGTGTATTGACTGTAGGCAACTTAATCAGGTGACAGTGAAGAACAAATATCCACTACCTAGGATTGATGAACTATTTGATAAGTTGCAAGGTGCACCGCATTTCTCGAAGATTGATCTTAGATTTGGACATCACCAATTGAGGTTAGGAAGCGAGATATAGCCAAGAAAGCTTTCCGAACAAGATATGAACATTATGAGTTCCTAGTTATGCCATTGGACTAGCCAATGCTCAAGGAGTTTTTATGTTCTTAATGAACAATATCTTTGCTCTGTACTTGGATCAATTCACGGTAATCTTCATTGATGACATCTTGGTGTACTCGAAGTCTAGGGAAGTTCATGTTGAGCATCTTATGACTTCATTACAATTGTTGAGGGACAATCAGTTGTATGCTAATTAGGTTTGATATATGTGATTTTTGGTTGGAGCATATTACTTTTCTTGGGCATGTGATTTCTAAAGAGGAGTTGACCCGTCTAAGATAGAAACAGTAGTAAAATGGCAGAGTCCGAAGAATATAACAGAGATCAAGATTTTCCTAGGTTTAACAGGGTATTGTAGAAGATTTGTTGAAGGATTCTCTAAGATTTCAACTTTGTTGACCAAGTTAACAAGGAAGAATGTTTCGTTTGTTTGGACCCAAGAGTGAAACCAAGATACATTTGGAACCGGTCCATGCATGTCACCTATATTACACACAAAGGACTCTAAATCAAGGGTTAAACAAAAGGGAAGGGTGCTCCTACATCTAGAAGGTCCAACAAAGAAGACGAAGTTTAGAGAAGGGGCTGCCACACGTGGATCTTCATAAAAACGAGGAAGAAGAAGGAGACGATGAATAACACTTGTGTAGGCTTGGATCTGATGGAGAACTCCTTTGGGAGCAAGATTGAGCAAGGGAGATGAAGAGAGGAAGAGGGAGAGGCTGCTAGGACGGCCCTTGGTCTGTAACAATGACAGGGTTTGGGTTTGGGTTTGGGAGTGACTTTTAATAAAAAGTGGTCCCAATTACATTGTGAGTTTACCGCACAACTAGTCTAATTTGAGGTGCCTAAATGGAGTTCATCAGGGCCTCAGATTGGCTAGGGCAAAGAACGAGAATCGCTCTAAATTAAAATAGATTTCCAACAATCCCACATTCAAAATTTTTGGAGACCAATTGCAAAAAGTTAATATTTCAGAATTATGAATACCACCTGAAAAAGACTGTAGGGGTCAAATATGGGTTTTCAAGATCTCAAAATGGACATGAGTTGAACATGAAAGTTGTTGGGTACGACGAGGCCTACTTCTAAACCCATAACAGGAATTTTATCAAAATTCCCAAAACACCCTTGACTTTGCCAGAGTCTAGTCTAGGCCTTTCCAAGTATCAAACTTGGTTCAAATGCTCATAGAACTTCCCAAAAATCTTCTAAACCTCATTCTAACTTTCTATCACAAATAATCACTCTTAAAGAAAGATCCCCAAGCCTTTTGGGGTTTACAGGTAGGTCCTAGGTTATCCTAAACTTGGCTAATCCATGACCAATGGACCCGGAACACCTTTAAAACATCTAGGTCAACCAAACTAGCAAATAAACACACACTCAATTAACTAGTACAAATCATCAATTACCAGTAATCATAATTTATTAATTAATAAACATAATCATCCGGGGTTGGGTTCTTACATTCTCCCCACCTTAAGACATTTGGTCCTCCAAATTTGAATAAACCTATTATAAAAAGAAAAGAGGAGAGGCTCTTCCTACGGGCAGATCTGGACAATCCCATATCTGGGGATTACACATAGTACAAGACCATAAACTAACTTGAGCACATACAAAACATGTAAGGAGCATACCTTCATCATCATCTACGAACATGTCGGGACTCGCCCAATCATACGTCCAATCGTTTGTCACTGCTTGAGGCATCTGAGTATCCGTTTCATAAAACCTTGATGGTGGTGTTATAGACATCGGAGTTTCGGCCACTTTGGGTGATGGTTCTAGAACTTTGTTCCTTCTCCTAGGGCAGCTTCGTATCTTAAGTCTTACTTGTCCACAAATGTAGCATGTGCTCATTGCCTTGTTGCTCGATGATCCTTGAGCTCGATTCCTCTTATACGTGGAATCTCGAACCTTATGATCCAATCCACTACACACAAAGCATGCTTCGTTTCGTAGCCAACATACCGAGTGTCATGGTTCTTCCCAAAATATTCAGAGTTAGGCATTCCCTGACATCTAACACATGTTTGTGGGTTGTCATCTTTAAACTCGCTATGTTGAGGTGTCAAGTTCCTATCATGAGATGCAAGGGACAAAGTTTTGCATCTCGATGCTAATTCCTTGGAGATCCTTTAATTCTCGTGTTTTGACCAATAAGCCTTCCAGATAGCCTTGTAAGAGTTTGCAATCATGGTGCTCCAGTTATGTCATTGTGAATGGTCGAAAAGAATCCTCTGATGAATCGAGCGGTCTTTTTTGCCTCGGTGTAGTGGATATCTCTTGCAAATGACTGTGGTCTAACAGACCAGCGGGCCTTGATCGAGTAGTCTTTTTCCAAGGAGTGGTGATACCATAGGGATAGGGGAAGAAGGGGTAAATTTGGCTCTTCTTCAAAGGACAGCCAGAACCTCCAGAACTCAGAAGAATAAAATGGAATAACTTTTAGCTCCAATTTTCATTAAATTTGGCTCTTCTTCACTAATGAATGGAATTGCTCCCTTGTGACATCCTCTTCAGTTATACCTTGCCGGTGATGGCCCGATGTCCCTTCTTAACTTTGTAAGACCCTGACCCCTAATTTCCAGGATTAGTGCTAATTAAGCTGTGTGTTATCTCTCAAGTGTGATTAGAGGTTATTTAACAGAGTTTGTAAGTTAGTGTAGCTCTTCCATAGCTTTGGGAAGTTTAGAGAGCCAATGAACCTAGTTTGTGACCATTGGGTCCTTTATGTTTTGTGCGGTCATCGTGGAGAGGTTCTTCGTGATTCCCAAAAATTTCCATTTTGGCTTCATTTGACTAGTCTCATCATTCCCTACAACTTTCGTGTAAACTCCATGCCCATCCGAAGCTCCGAAAACCAGTTTTTCCAGCTCCAGGAACAAAACGGTCTTTTCACATTGAATCCTTCACAACAGCAAAGTACGGTGTAATGAAAGAGTGTGTAGATCTAGGGTCAAACAATTCTCTAGCCTCACAATCATAAATAATCAACTTACCTTCCACCACATTGCTTGCTTCTTCAGCCTCTTCATGATCCAATGCATACACCCCTGTACTGCTGCCTGAGGACGCTACTACAGCTGCTGCCTTGGTTGCCCTTGTCTTTGCTGAATAGGTGCATGTTTCCTAGGCCTCTGTTGGCCAGGCACTTGCCTCTTTTATTGCTGCTGTGGTGGCCCCTGAGCTGCTAGAAAAGCTTACCTAATAGGATGTGCTAGATGGTGGATGAGACTGCTAATGCTGCAGGTACCGAGTCCTTCCCACAATCCGGTTATATAGACAGTCTTTCACTGAGTGATCCATAGAATCACATCCAAAGCATGCACCAAGCTTCTTCCTACACTGGCTCAGGTCATGGCTTTTGCCATAATGTACACATGAGATTGCCTTCTGCGAGCTGCCCCCTATCTTGAACTTCCTGCCTTGAGGCTACTGCTGTGACTGGAAGGAGTGAAATTGCACTTGGGTTCATGCAGGAGAACATTCTGATGTTGTTGCTCAAACCAATAAGCTCTCTTCACTGCATCATCAAATGTTGCTGGCCTTTGACACATAGTGACATCTTTTTTAATAGAGGGCCTAACCGCTCAACAAAGTGCTCAACCTTCTTCACTTTAGTGTCCACAAATTCCGGAGCAAATCGGGAGAGACAAGTAAACTCGTGGATGTGCTCACCTACCTTCATCAGTTCTTGTTTTAAGCTATGAAACTCATCCTTCTTCTTCCTTGTGACATGGTTTGAGATAAACTTCTTTCGAAACTGCCTCTCAAAAGCTGTCCAATCGTCATTGTCTAGTATGACTCGGCAGGGCTGACACTCTTCCACTAGGTATTTGCGATGCCTTTGAACATTGAAGTAGCTAATGCTTCCTTTTGTATACCCATGCACTCCATGGTTTCATACACATTCTCTATGTGCACCAACCATTTATCTGCTTGCAGGGGATCCTCACCAATGAACTCAATAGCTCCTTTCTCTGAAACTTCTCATAGAGCGAATTAGGATCACTCTCTAGCTGGTCTTTGTATCAACTGCATAATCTTCTCATTCTACCTCACTAGCTATGTGACCATAGTCTGCAATATGTCACGAAGTCCACCATCTAGTCCTGGAGGCGGTGGAGGTGGCAACTCCTCTTCTTGGCTGTCAGTGGGACCTTCCCTAAGATGCTCTACAAACAATGCATCATCTGGATCTTGGACACTGATTGAAGCATTTCAAGGATTGGGCATTCTACGTGGAGGCATTTCTTGTAAAACAGTTCTAGGTCAGTACACAAGCAAGTAGACAAACCTATAAATTCCCTAACAAATCTCACATTCCCAACGTCCTAACGTGTCCTCACAAGGTGCCCTAGAGTTTTAAGTCTTTTAGACCGTTAGAACTATTCATGCGCTGATAGCAACTTACGTATGTCACGCTCCAAACCCTAGATTTCGCTCATTTCGAAGCGCGACTTACGCCCTCATGGAAGTTTGAGCTAACTCGATGATCAATTGAATTCCACGAATGAGTTTTCCCACAAGATATCGTGTGTTAGATTAAAATCTTCATATACCTGTATAATTTACTAGTAAATTTCAACAATAGATATCCATCCATGATAATCATGCATCACATAAAATATGATATAAGAGCATAAACTAGTCGATGAGCATTAGTTAAAGTTTAAGTTTTCAATGTTAAAGAAGTAAGAAAAGTAGCGGAAGCAAATATTAGTTAAAGTTTACATGTTGAAGATAAAACATCTAGAAACACTCTTAGAAATATGTAGAAATCACCCACGGTAATGGGTAAATGTGACATCAGACCACTCAACAAATAGATGTCTAAAAGACATCTTCAGGGGCCCAATTTGCTAGTAGTTGAGGAGTCTCCTCCCCAACCTCTGTGATCTCCGGGAAAATGGCACCGTTGTCCTCACCTGTAACGCCAGGTGTAATACCATTAGACTAAGCTAAGTAAGGTAAGTGAGAATAAAATGAAACATGCGTATCAAATGAGTAGATATAACAAGATAGATCATATGAAGTCAAAGAAAATAATCTAGGCATAATTATTGCATTAATAAGCGTGATACATAGGAATCAAGAGTGACAAGACAAGTACACGAACATAACGTGTCTAGGTGGCATAACCACATAAGCAATATTCTCCCACATAAGCATGTAACATGAAATCACATGAGACCATGAACATAGTATAACATAACATGACGTACCGCTACGAGGCATAGGGACTGAAAACTCCATTGTGGACCTGAGGTACCGGTCAACCCCTCATAAAATCCTATCTGCAGAGGTCCATGAAAATTACTAAACCCACACCTAGCCGAGTTTGACTATGCTAGGGTCAAAACTAAGTGGTGCCGACTCAAGGAATAAAATGTACAGTGCATATCATGGTGTACATGGTGTAAACATGAACAAGTACATAACCATAATCACAAGTACGTATCACGACATAGTCTATGAACATATACGAATACATAGTGCATAATTGAATATGACGTAATGCAAAAAGGTACATGGCCAAGCAAAGAGACACGAGAAGCATGTACATATCATGCGAGAGTACAAGAAATATAACGAAATGCATTCATAAATATCGGACTCGGAATCAAGGATGCATGACAAGCCAATCCTAGGGTTTCGGGAATACTCCTGGGCTCCACCGTCTAACATTGTATATTCTTAAGGCTTTCTACGTCAATGAGCTACAAGAGAATCATTGGCGTTACATAATTTGGGATGCCAAATACCTTAGGATAACACCTTCGGTTTGAGGGTACATGAAGTCCAAGAAAATGAGTATCCGTGTGGGTGTATGGTAGCTCACACCACACTCACCAAGCTAACAAATCCATTGGGCATAAATTAAGGTTCAAGGGTTTCAACACTAAGGTCCAAGACTAGGTCCAAATCCACCTAAGAAACCTAGGAAATTTGGCCACTACTCGGTTAGCTGTCGGTTAACCGAAAAGGAACATGTTGGATAACCGACACCTAGCCGAGTGTCAGTTAAACCGACAAAGTTCGGTTAACTGTCAGTCAAGGTTTGATGAATTGAACTCCAGTTTGGTTGACCGAACTCACTGTTTCTGCAATTTCACCCTTCTGTTATTCTAATCGAATTCAGGGTCGGTTAACCGACACCTGACCGACAGTTTGTGGGTTTGGCCTGGGAAAGTCTCATTCGAAGATTTCTCATTTTCAAACATTTTCCCACCTTTTCAAGGCTTAAACCTACATTGTAGAAGCATCCTAAGCTCTCTAAAACATCCATATAACATATATAACCACAAATCAACCAATTACACATGTGAACATACCCATTTAGAAGGATTGGAACTCAAACTAACCTATGAGTTGAAATTAGGGTTCCTATCATGAAGAACATACCAAGAATCGTATATTAGAAATACATGAAACAAATTACACTTGTTTTACTTCCCTTTCGGTGCTTTCAACTCAAATATATAGAAATCCAAGCTATACCCACTCTACAAAGTCTCAAATCTAGAAACCCCCAAAATAAAACCTCAAACCAAGCTCCTATAATGGTGAAAGGAAAGAAAAGCTGCAAATCAACATGCATTAACGGATTGAAACCTCAAATCATTGATTTGAAACAAGAGAGAGTGATTTGGGAGGGATTTGTTTACCTATGAAGTAGGAGAAAAGAAGAAGAACAGTTGGAAGCTTGAAGAAGATGAAAACTTAAAGGAGATGGGTTGCTTATTGGAGAAGATGAAGTAAAACACTCACTAGTCCTCTCTTATGGTGTTCAGAAGCAAGAAAATGGAAGGAGAAGTGATGGAGAACTAAGTCCAAAGTGCCTCTTGCAAATGAGATGAGAATGAAATGAAAGAAGATGGGTTCTAAGGTTTTAGCAAGGGATACATGGATAATCTGTTATTTGCATGAAAGTCCAAATCTAACAAGGATTTACAGTTTAGGGCTTTTTAATCCTAAATGGGCTCAAATGAGTTGGGTCAAACCACCAAAATCGAAGAGTGACTCATGACCTATGCAATGCACCGAGAATCCTCGAAAAATAGAAAACACACACACGGGACCCATAAAACCAAAATACCCAAAAGGTCATAATGCTACCTAGTCAATGGTCAACTCCTTCTAATATACCTAATCAAGCCCAAATACATTCAAAACAACTAGTTAGGGTTAATTAGACACTAAATACAATTAGGGTAGGGTCAGGCTGTTACAGGTTTATACAATTTTGCAAGGATGAAGGTATCACAAGACACTTCACAGTTCCAAAACTCCTCAACAAAACGGAGTTGTAAAAAGAATGAACGAGACTCTTTTGGAAAGAGCAAAGAGCATGAGACTTCATGCAGGATTACCTGAAAGTTTTTGGGCAGAAGCAGCTAATCATGCATGCTATGTGGTTAATTGATCACCATCAATAGCGTTGAATTGTAAAGTTGCAAAAGAAGTTTGGACGGGTAAAGAAGTTGATTATTCCACATTGAAGGTATTTGGATGTCTAGCATATGCACACATTCCTAGTGATGAGTGATCCAAGTTAGATCCCAAGTCACTCAAATGCATATCCTCGGGTTCGTGAAGGGAGTGAAATGGTACAAGCTATGGGATCCAATAAACGGGGAAAAGATCATCAGTAGAGATGTAGTGTTTGATGAAAAATATATGCTAAACAGGGAAGATGATGGTGAAGTCAAAAGTACATAGTGCCGAAAAGGGATTTATTGAAGTAATTCCTCTTACAGATAATAAAGGCAAGAAACCAGTACAGATTATTCAGAGGCCAGTACATCTGGACATGGGAGGATCAGCAGGAGCCAACAAGCTTAGCATAGGAAAGAGCAAAGTGAATCATCCAGCCACATCAAAGGTATGGACGTGATGATGATGAAGTTCATTTTACTCTCATCACTAGTAGTAATGATCCAACCACATTTCAAGAAGCTATTAAAAGAAATGAAAGGGAAGGTTGGATGGGTGCTATGATAGATGAGATGAAGTCTCTCTAGAAGAACTCCATCTGAGAGTTAGTTCCAAAACCCCAAGATAGGAAACCAGTTGGCCGTAAATGGGTGTTTTGGAAAAAGAAAGTACTGTAAAAAAAAATGAGACACCAAGGTTCAAGGCATGGTTAATAGCAAATGGTTACAGAAAGAAAGGGTTGACTATGATGAAATACTTTCCCCACTTGTGAAGCACACATCTAACAGGGCATTGTTAGCATTGGTAGCACAATTCAACATGGAGCTTGAATAGTTAGATGTAAAGAAAGCTTTCCTTCACGGTGATTTGGAGGAATCAATTTACATAGAGCAACCTAAAGGATTCATAGAAGCCGGAAAAGAAGACTATGTTTGTAAATTGAAAAAATCATTGTATGGGCTGAAACAATCACGAAAATAATGGTATAAGCACTTCGACTCATGCATGTTGCAGATTGGCTACTATCAATGTGAGTCTGATTATTGTGTTTATTTCAAAGTGTATGATGATAATTCTTTCATTTTATTTCTACTTTATATGGATGACATACTTATTGCATGCAAGGACATGTAAAAAAAAAAAGAACTAAAATCTCAGTTGAGAATGAAGTTTGACATGAAAGACCTTGGGGTAGCGACAAAGATGTTGGGGATGAAAATTAGGAGTGACAGAAAGGCTGGAAAGTTGTGGTTATCATAAAAGAAATACATCTCAAAGGCACTCAAGAAGTTTAACATGCAGAATGCCAAGCCAATGTCTACTCCACTTTCATGTCACTTCAATTTTAGCGCCAGACATTGTCCAAGTATGCATGAAGAAATTGCATAAATGTCCAAGATACTGTATGCTAATGCAGTGGGATGTTTGATGTATGCCACGGTTTACATGAGACTAGATATTGCTAAAGAAGCTGGTGTGGTAAGTACATGGCGAATCCAAGAAAAGAGCATTGAAATGCAGTAAAGTGGATTTTGGGATACTTGAAGGGCACTAAAGACTTGGGAATAGTTTTTGAAAGAAAACAGGGGTCAAAAGGTGTAGTGGGGTCTATAGATTCTGATTTTGCAAGGGATCTAGACAGAACAAGATCCATCAAAGGCTATGTTTACATACTGGTTAGCGGACCGATAAGCTCGAGATTGGTGTTTTAGTCTTCAAGAACATTATCCATTATAGAGGCAGAATCCATGGCACTTAAAGAGGTTTTTAAGGAAGCAATCTGGCTGAGAGGTTTGGTGAATGAAGTCAAAACTAAGCAGGAATCAATCTCGCTACATTGTGACAGTCAGAGTACAATATGTTTGACAAAGAATCCGGTATATTATGCACAAATAAAGCACATAGTAGTGATGTATCACAGGATTTGAGATTGGGTTATTACATATGAGATCTTCGTTGAGAAGATTCACACAAATGAGAATACAACTGATATGATTACCAAGCCAGTTACTACGAAGAAGTTCAGGCAATGCTTAGACTTACTAAATCTCTCATCTTGTTAGGGATTGAAGGTGCACCTCATCCTCAATGAGGTGCAGATATGGTGGGAGGGTGTTCCCACAAAGTACAGGTGTCATAAACATAGTAAACAACTCTTCAAAGGGTTGGACATTTCTCGCCATGGTGGAGATTATTAGATTTAGGTCAAAAGGTCCAATGGGCCTTGTTGAGTGGTTTTCTTGGGGCGCAACTCATTAGGGCCAGTTCCTTATAAATTCTCTCTAGGGTTATTCTTTGTAAAAAAAACGAACAAGGGGAACACGGAGCATTGTAAAGGCAGAGGTAATGAGAGCAAGATGAAGACCTATTGGGCAAGAGAGTACACTAAGTGTTAAGAGGGTTTGGAATCCTTGTAACGAGTTGCCCAATTTCTTGCATAGTGAAGTCAAGCGAAATGCTCATAGTGTTGGCACTAAAAATGTCACTTTGCCTCTTCAAGCCACATGAAGCCGCAGCCTACCAAAATAGGCAATGCTGCTTCCAAAAAACCAAATCTTGTCAGAATCAAACAAAAACTGCAAGATCCTTCAAGATAGCCAAGAGAAGAGTACACATGAAGTTTCGGGCCATTTCGACAACATTTGGCCTAACTTCACTTCTCCGACAGCTAAACAGGAGCTCTCGGCGGCGACAACATCGGAGACATCAAATTCCCGATCAGAGCCTGTGGATGATCTCAAAATGCATCCAAAAGGCTCCACGTCAAGTTCCAAGTCAAACTGACAACGTTTGACCCTACATCAACCCTCAAGCAGTTAGATTAAGCCTCTCGGCGGCGAAAACCACCGAAACCATTACTCATCAAACAGAGCACGTGGGCAGCTTCAAAATTCTTACAAAGGGCTACACGTCAAGTTTCAGGTCATTTCGACAACATTTGACCAGACTTTGACTCTCGGAAGCCAAATCAGGCCTCTCAGCGGCGGAGCTCCCCGGGACCATGGTTTCCAAGACAGAGCCTATGGATCATCTCAAAATGACTCCAATAGGTTCCCTGTCAAATTTCAAGTCAATCGGACATCGGTTGACCGCACATCAAAGAGCGACATCTACCTCGCGGCAGAATCAAGCCTACTGGCGACGGGACCCCATACGGCTTCAAAACTCAAACAAAAGCCTATGGTTGGTCTTATTTATTGCTCAGCAGGCTCCACCTCAAATTTCAGGTCATTCGGACATCGTTTGACCCAGTTTCAACTTCTGACGGAAAATCGGCAACCCTGTGCGACAAAGTCTTCGGTTTTCCTGGAAAATTGGAAACTTTGCAACCCAAATTGCAAGGATTCTCATCAATTTTTCTACAAGGGAATAAGGCCAACAAATGAGCAAAAATGTGAAAGAAAAATACAGAAGAAAAAACGAAGGAAAAAGACCTCAAAATGACCGCAAAACGGGCTCTGAAGGGAAAAATTCCCCCAGGGTCGCAGACCCCTGCGACCCTGGAAGCCCGGAATCTCCGGTTTCACCCCGGGAGCTCCGTTTTCCGTCGTTTTTCGCGATTCGAAGCTTCCAACCCCTGGGACTTTCCAAAATTCATACTTTTGAGGCGCCAAATCCTCCGACATCCGTCAAATCACGGGTCAACCTCCAAAAGTATCAAAATCAACATTGATCGCCAACCGGTCGACCAAAAAAGTGTGTTTTCCGCCCGATCGATCGAAAAATCAACAGAACAGATGTCACCGGCCCGCTCTTAGCTATCAATGTCTGAAGTTACATGTTCATCCGATGTCGATCAGCATGAAGATCCATCGATGATCATCGCCAGAAGAATTCCAGAAGACACGGCACGGCCCGCGACTCTTCGACTGCTCGGCGACCAATTAATGTGGTTAATTGGCTAGCTTTATGGCAGTCATTAACTCATTCTATTGGACGGCCCAATCAGAAGCAAGCATTTGGGAGTTACAAGTCAATTGATTCATGGCATTTAACCCATGAACCTCCTCCCATCATGGCGATCAAAGGCGATTAAATGCCCTCAATCTCCACCGGCGAATCAGAAGCCAAGATCCAGGAGTTACGAAATAAAGGAATTAAACCCTGTAACTCCTCCATTTATGCGGCTTAAGTGCAATTAAAGCCCATAAAAGCTCTCCTAAATGGCTACCAAAAGCCTATAAATAGGAGAGCATTCCATTGAAATCCAGATCGGAAAGAATCCAAAGCTCGTATCCAGAAGAGAATCGAATCCAGACGGATCAAACACAGAAAATCCAGAGAAAGAAAAAGAGAGAAAAACTCTGCTGAAGTTCTGCACCGGCCACCACTACAAGGTGACAAAAGTCCCTTGGGGGGTACCTCCCCCCCAAGGTCCTTCGCCTTCTCCTCCTGCTTCCAAATGGCTTAGACGTGGCTTTTCAGCCCGTCTACTTAGTTTTTTATTGGACATAGGACCTCCTCTTGGTCTTTGTCCTCTAAAAATCTGAGGTTATAGCCAAGCCAAGCGAATCAAGAGCATCCACTGTTCTCATCTGCATGGATGATGGCGAAGCCCACACATGGCTTGCGACCGTCAATCTGAATGAGTCACCCACAATCTCCTGAGAAGTTAGATCCTCCTTTTCTTGCTTTTCATTGTAGTTTGTATTTTTCTAAAGAGACAAAAAAAATCACAACTCTTGTCTTTCATTATTGATAAGAATTGTAAATCGGCTATAAACGCCAAAATCGGCTATAAATGCCAAAATCGGCTATAAACGCCACAAAATCGGCTATAAATGCCAAAACATCTCCTTTCACGGCAAATCAAAAAAAAAATGTCTCTTTTTTTTAAATATATGTGCAATGGAAAACTTGAAAGAAGTTGATTTCCTTTTTATTTGCGAAGGTTGATCTCCGGATTACCACTTGCAATTCCAAGTAAAATAGAAAATCTGGCACACCCACACAAAGAAATGTTGATGCACGCTTCAGCCCCCCGGGCGCGAAAGGGCCGGACCCGACGGACTCCCACGTCCGCCGACCCTGGTAGCACCCTCGGCAGGAGCGCGTTCCATCACATAGCCTCATGGACATAGGCAATTGCGTGAATCTCGTGTGCTTGTGGTTGATTAATCGTGCGTGTTTTCCCCTAAGTAATTCCCCAACAATATTACTCTAAATAAACCTTATCTTCTATTTTCCACCTTTGTATACCGGACTAATCATATCAAATTCAAAATCCGAATCATAGTGGAATATTACTATTAAATTGCCGTCCTATTTCCTAATCATGGATAAACATATTATTTAGAGAGAATGATAGTGGAACCACATTGATTCAATGCCGACAACGCTTTTATCATATGAAGAAAAAAAGGGTTGTAATGCAACAGGAATATGTAAAAATGGACATGGCTTGAGACAATAAACAATTGAATATGGTACTAGAACACACGTGTGTGTGTGTGTGTGTGTGTGTGTTCTATATTAGGCTACAAAATAATTGTAACAAAGATATGTGAACCAAATCTAATATGACTAGGGGGTCTTATTGCAATAGACAAAAGTACAAAAGCCTAGGGTTTGAAACATTATACAATTGAATATGGAAAAACATGGCACATGTGTACTGTTATTAAGCTACAAAACAAACAAACATATATATATTTATTTATATATATAGGGGGATATTCCTGTGCATCCGTCCCTCACCATATGGTGAGGGACAAACTTAATGGGACCCACGTAGGGACCCATTGATCATGGGACTTGTGGGGGATGGGAAGAGACATCTTGGATAAGACCATATATCAAATTTGGGTCAATCCCATGCTTCTAACCCCTTCATCCGTGGCCCACAAATTTAATGACTTTATATTAGACGAAAAAAATTTGACCCTCGATCCAACGGTCAAATCCATTTGGATAGGTGAAAATATATATGGGAAATATTCATGCGCATCCATCCCTCGCCATGTTATAGTGAGGGACAACATAGTAGGGTTGACTTTATAACACATCCGAATCATCCATACACATGGAACCCCCTTAAGTACACTAGACCCATTGAATTTTCACCTATCCAAATAGATTGGACTGTTGGATCGATGGTCAAATTTTTTTCCTCTAATATAAAGTCATTAAATTTGTGGGCCACGGATGAAGGCGTTAGAGGCATGAGATTGACCCCAAATTTGATATATGGTTTTGTGTGGAGTATTTTACCGAAACCGAAGTTACATCTGACTTCGGTAATGGTACCGGTCAAGAGGGGCCCCGGCTCCCATCTCCCTGGCGCGGCAGCGCCTCAGCCACTACCAAGGTAGGATTGGTCTCAGTAGAAGTACCGACCACGTCCTTCCGAACTCAGCCTCGTGTGTCGACATCCTTGTCCGACCTCAGGCGTTACCGACCTCGGTGTCTTCTCCCGTTCGGCCTCTTGGCCGAGGTGAACACTGAGTGTCTAATCCCCATTATGGGATGGGACGGCTACTTCACAGAGAGTCCCTGACAAATAGGGTGGCCGCCGGCCATCGATAAGGGCTCCTTCCTATCAGCAGATCACATCCACATTTATGTGAGGGATATGAGGGGAGGCCCGATGGGACAAGTATCCTCACCTACCCCCACCAAGGATCCCAGGTGTGGGCTGATGGGACAAGTATCCTCACCTACCTCCACTGTGGAACCTTCCACTCTCCTCTATATATGCCTGCATGGAAAGCCATGGAGAGGTACGCAGTACACAGCATATACTTTGCTACTTTGCTCACATCTTCTTCCTCACTTCACCCTAGTTCAGTGACTGCACTAACTCAGGCGTCGGAGTGCCTTTGGCTGACAGCAGCCTCGGGCCCTGACCTATGTTTTCTTCTCCCTTTCAGGTTTCAGATCATTAAAGACGTTCCCGATCAGTCAAACAGGATCTCACTAATCCCCATCATTATCTAAACCAAGTCCGTAATTTTTAGGCATGCACAATTGGCGCCGTCTGTGGGAATGGCGATTTGAAAAATCCATATTTTCATCCTGAAAGCCATGCCTCCGAAGTCTAGGAAGGGAAAGGGCGTTGCTGGACCATCCATGTCCAAGAAGCTAGAGACGTTCTTGTCCTCCATGCCATCTCCCCTGGTGACAAACCAGGAAAGAGCAACCAGGCAGACGCCGTCCGACCCTCAGCAGAGGAGGGTCGGCGGAGAACCTGGCATGAGAAGTGTAGGATCACCTGTCACGGTGACGCACTCGTCGTCAAGAGATGCAGCAGCATCTCCTCGTCCCGGTCCCGTACTGGAGCGGGTCAGGCCGACTACCTTTCAGGCGGAGCGTCCACATCTGGAAGTCGTTTTCACCGAGCCACCCCGTAAGGACGTTCCTCCTCAGGGACAGTCCCAACGGGGTAAGGTTCCAGTGCAGTCTGATCCTTACCAGTCTCACCACGAGGACCACATGGAAGAGGACCACGTCCACCTCGACGATGAAGGCGACGACATGGCCCTGGAGGAGGATGCCGAGGCCCAAGCCGAAGCAATTAAGGCTCAAAACCAAATAATCGAGGAGCAAAAAGCACATATCCTCCAGCTCCAGCAGCAGCTCGAGGGGCAAAAGGCCCCAGCCGAGACTCCGCTCGTGCCTCGTGCACAGCAGCAAACCCGAAAATCTGCTAAAGCTCGGCCAGATCTGAGGAAATCATAAACAAAAGGGGTGACCGAGCTCGCGAAGAGGGCTCGAGTAGCACCCACGCCAGCGCTGACCAGCAGCGCCAGAAACAAAGGCTGGAGACCGAGGCCGATCCCGACATGGCTGATTATATTGATCAGCAAATCAAGCTCGCCGTACAGCAGAATATGGAGTTCGCTGGCCTCACCCGAGGTCGGCTAGCCACCAGAAACAGCGAGAACCACGGCACGTCTCCATTCACTCGGGAAATCAGAGATCATCCCCTCCCTGATAAGTTTAGTGTCCCGCGGTTCAATCTTTATGACGGGACTTTGGACCCCGAGGCGCACCTCCGACACTTCACCCAGAAGATGTCGGTGTTTGGCGGTGATGGCAACCTCGATTGTAAGGTTTTCTCCTCCAGCCTGGGTGACCTCCCACTTCGGTGGTTCTGTGCACTCTCCGAGGGATCTATTTCGAGCTGGGGACAGCTCCGAGATTCCTTAGTCGAGAAGTTCCAAGCACACTGGGTCATCCCGAAGACTGACGCCGACCTGATTTCAATCAAAATGAGGCCGACCGAGAATATCACTCGGTTCGCCAAGAGGTTCTAGACCATCTACAGCGTGATCGAAGGTGCCAACGACGAAGTGGCCATCAAGTCCTTCCAACAAGCTTTGTTGCCGGGCAATAAGCTTCGGAAGGAACTGGTGCGGTTCCTCGTGGCCTCGGTGAAAGCACTGATGGCCCGGATGAACCAGTACGTTGAACAAGAAGAAGACGAAGTCTGAGCTCGAGAAAGCCATAGCCACTGGCACGAGGATCGACCTTCCAAGAAGGAAAGGAAGCTCCCTAAGAGGGAGGCGGACCGAAACAGAGAGCCATCCACCTCGGCAGCGCGTTCTGTTCCCACCTCGGGAGGCAGCGCGAAGCCGAAACCAAGTGGCGCCGCTTACAAGGCCGTCAATACCATCTTTAAGGAGCCTATTTACAAGCTCCTCAGCAAGATCCAAGCCCAACCCTTCTTCAAATGGCCCCTGCCTATGAAGGGCGATCCCTCTACCCGAGACCAGGGCAAGTTATGTGGCTATCACAAAGATAAAGGACATAGGACAGAGGACTGTCACGCCTTCAAGGCACACCTCGAAAGGCTCGTGAAGGACGGGCACCTCAGAGATCACGTCAAAGAAGAAGCCAGAGTCAACCAAACTCAACAACGCCAGCCATATGACCGGGATAGCGATGAGCCGGTGGAAACCATCGACGTCATCCAGCTGGCTTCCGCTCCTAGGGGCAATGACTAGGCCCGCGCTGAGGCCAGGAGGGCCCAGCACGGCAAGCAAGTAATGACGGCCGAGCTCGGTCCCTCGGTAAAGAAGGCACGTATTGAGAGACCAACGATTTGGTTCTCTGACCAAGACTTGGACGGGGTCCAGCTACCCCACAATGATCCCCTACTCCTGACTATGAGGTTGCAGAACTTCAATGTCAAAAGGATCCTAGTGGACCCAGGAAGCTCCTCGGAAATCCTCTATTTTGACTGCTTCAAAAAGATGGGTCTGAGAGAGGAGGACCAGCAGGCGGCTCGCACCCCACTGGTGGGCTTCAGCTCCAAGTCCGTGTACCCGAAAGGAAAGATCTCCCTCAAGGTCGAAGTGGGAGGAGCCTCCATGACAGCAGACTTCCTGGTGGTAGATGCACCATCCCCATACAATGCCATCATGGGAAGGACCTGGCAACACAACATGGAAGCTATCCCCTCCACTCATCACCAGAAGCTCAAATTCCCGTTGCAGGACGGGGAGGGTGGCTTCAAAGTAATCATAATCCGCGGTGACCAACATATGGCCAAAGAGTGCTTCATGGCCGTGGTCCCCGGAGAAGCAGAGCCGCAGCGAGTTCACATCACCGAGCTTGAGGCCGAGCTCGAAGCTGTCGGCCGAGCTCCCGAACAGAAGAGCGTAGAGGACCTCACCGAGGTCAAGATCGACCCCAGCGATCCATAAAGGTACTTCCTGCTCGGGAGTCAGCTTGCAAAAGAAGAAAGGGCCGAGATGCTTGACTTCCTGTTACAGAACATGGAGGTCTTCGCTTGGACCCCATATGAAATGCCTGGCATCGACTCCGAGGTCATGTGCCACAAGCTGAATGTCGATCCCGAACATAAGCCTGTAGCCCAAAAGACTCATAGGACAGGAATCCATCAAGTAGAGGCAGTGACCGAAAAGGTCAAAAAACTGTTGGAGGCAGAGGCCATCAAGGAGGTCCACTATCCTGTGTAGCTGGCCAACACAGTAGTGGTCAAAAAGAAAAACGGAAGCTGGAGGGTCTGTGTGGATTTCACCGACCTTAACAAAGCCTGTCCCAAAGATAGCTTTCCCCTTCCAAAGATAGACCAGCTGATTGATGTCACTGCTGGGCACGACAGGATGAGTTTCCTCGATGCCTACCGAGGTTATCATCAAATTCCAATGCATGGGCCTGATCAGGAAAAAATCGCGTTCATAACACCCAGAGGCATTTACTGCTACAAGGTGATGCCCTTCGGGTTAAAGAACGCTGGTGCCACTTACCAGAGGCTAGTGACCAAGATGTTTCAGGCCCAGATCGGCAAGACGGTCAAGGTCTACATTGATGACATGGTCGTTAAGTCTAAAACGTCACATGACCACTTGACTGACCTACATCAAACCTTCGCCGTCCTCAAACAATACAAGCTCAAGCTGAACGCCTCCAAGTGTACATTTGGTGTCGGCTCAGGCAAATTCCTGGGCAGCCTGGTCATTAGGCGAGGAATAGAGGCCAATCCCGATCAGATCTCGGCGATCCAGGCCCTACAGAGTCCGACCTCAGCAAAACAAGTCCAGAGGCTTACAGGGATGGCAGCAGCACTAAACTGCTTCATTAGCAGAGCTTCAGACAAATGTCGTCCCTTCTTCCAACTCCTCAAGAAGAGCTCAGGGTTCCAATGGACGCCGGAGTGCGAAAGCGCCCTTCAAAAGCTCAAAGGATACCTCTCTTCACCTCCCCTACTTTCCACCCCGGCACAGGGTAAGGTCTTATACTTATATGTGTCAGTTTCAGACCATGCAGTGAGCTCGGTACTCATAAGAGAAGATGACAGGCAGCAAAAGCCCATCTATTATACAAGCAAAATCCTGTTGGATGCTGAGACAAGATATCTGCCATTGGAGAAGCTCGCATTTGCACTTGTCAGTGCCTCCCGCAAGCTCTCCCACTACTTCCAGACATATTCCATAGTGGTTGTGACCGAACATCCACTCAAGTCCCTCTTCAGGAAAGCGGACTTCTCTGGAAGAGTGTCCAAATGGGCTATTGAACTGGGACAATATGATATCCAATATCAACCCAGAACGGCCATCAAAGCCCAGGTACTGGCAGACTTCATTGTGGAGTTCACCTCTCCTAGTTCGGCACTGAGCCACCTCGATACCGAACTGGGGGGGCAAAGAGGGAACAACCACCGAGACCGAGACAGAACAGGAGCGGTCCTGGAAACGGCTCCTCAACTCATCCTAGAAGGTCTTCGTCGATGGATCATCAACCTCCAAGAGGGCTGGTGTAGGCATAGTCCTTCAATCTCCAGAAGGCCTTGTCATTGAGCAAGCCCTGACCCTTGACTTCAAAGCATCTAACAACGAGGTTGAGTATGAAGCACTAATAGCAGGGCTGAGCAGTGCAAAAATTCTGGGGGCACAACAACTGGTGGTCTTCAGCAATTCACAGCTGGCGACAAGCCAACTCAATGGAGACTACCAGGCCCGTGACGACAGGATGGCAACCTAGCTAGCCCACACCAAGCAACTTCTGTCTCAGTTCCAAAAGGCTGAAGTCAGGCAAATCAGCAGAGATTCCAACTCTCACGCTGACGCACTTGCAAACTTGGCCTCTGCTGTCGAGGTAGGAAGAAAAAGGACTGTCGAAGTGGAAGCACTGGATAGGCCGAGTATAGAACTCCACCCACCTCGACAGATACTATGTGCCGACCTCGGACCGAGCTGGATGGATGATTTCATTTCTTACCTCCAGGACGACCAGCTCCCCGAAGACAAAAATCAGGCCCACAAAATTAGGCTGAAAGCAGCTCGGTTCTGGCTATCTCCGGATGGCAAGCTCTACAAAAAGTCCTACAATGGCCCTTACCTCCAGTGTGTTCACCCAAGCAAAGTCGAGGACTTCCTTTATGAAATCCACGAAGGAATCTACGGTAGTCACATTGGAGGTCGGTCGCTGGCTTACCGAGCTATCAGCCAAGGCTACTGGTGGCCCTACATGCAGAAGGACGCACAGGTCTATGCCAGAAAATGTGAGAAGTGCCAGAAGTTCTCTCACTCTCTCCATCAGCCAGCACATGACCTGAGTCCTCTATCCAGTCCCTGGCCTTTCGCCCAGTGGGGACTGGACCTGGTGGGACCTCTCCACTGAGCTCCAGGGAACAAAAGATGGTTGATAGTGGCTACTGACTATTTCACCAAGTGGATAGAAGCTGAAGTGTTGTCCTCCATCACCGAGAAGGATACTAAAAACTTCGTATGGAGGAACATCGTAACAAGATTTGGAGTACCTCGAGCCTTGGTCTCCGACAACGGGGCTCAGTTCGACTCCAATTTCTTCAAAAGCTTCTGTCAAGAGCTTGGCATCAGGAACTACTATTTTACTCCAGCGTATCCCCAGAGCAATGGACAAGCTGAAATCTCTAACAGGTCGTGCTCGGCGGACTCAAGAAGAGATTGGACCGAGCCAAAGGGAGATGGGTAGAGGAGCTCCTGAGTGTCCTTTGGGCGTACCGAATTACCCCAAGGAGCTCAACCTCGGCTACACCCTTCTCCCTGGCCTATGGGATGGAGGCTGTAATTCCACTTGAGGTGGGTCTCCCGACCCTCAGGTCGGAACTGTTCGACCAAGGCCAAAACGATGTAAACCTCGCCACAGAGCTCGACCTGGCCGAGGAACGAAGGGATGCAACAGCCATCCGCCTCACTTCCTACCAGCGACAGTTGGCCAGAGGATACAATCAAAAGGTCAAAGAACGAAAGTTCTCACCTGGAGAACTAGTCTTGAAGAAGACACTTCCAGCAAATAAAAATCCCAGCGAAGGAAAGCTTGCACCGAACTGGCATGGGCCATTCAAAGTGACTTCGGTAGCTGGGCAGTCTGCATACAAACTTGAGGACATGGAGGGTAGAGAGCTACCACGTCCATGGAATGCCACGCACCTCAAGAAATACTGCCTTTGAGATGTATTGGGATTTTGGAAGTCAATAAACTGATCTTTTTATAGAATGTGTTTTTACTTTCCAAACTCTCCTACTCTCAAATATGGCCAATTTATAGGACTCGGCATAGCTCGGTCACAAGACTAGCCATTTCAAGCTCGGTCACAGGACCAGCTTGCATTTCGGCGCAGTCACGACTAGCCATTTCAAGTTCGGTTACAGAACCATCTTATGACGCTCACAGGACTCAGTCACTCAGTTTGGCTATCAGGGTCAGTCTGGTCCGGTCGTTGGACCGATCAAGTTCTGATTAAAAACCCGAGTTCCGCAATGGTCATAGGACCGAGCACATCTTGTTCTACCGAGTTCTATTCTTTGTTATGGTTACAGAACCTAACTAAACTCGTCTCGGTTACAAACTTGATATCCTAAGTTCAGCTGCAGAGCCGAACTCAAATACTTCGTCTTATCTCCTAGCACTTTTTTCTTGGTTACAAAGCCACACAAGAACAGGGAAAGGAGAAAAGAGACAATCGCACATTTACTCGAGTTGGGAGCAAAAACCAATTTCATTCAGATTGAAAGATGATTACAAATCTTTTCATTTTCCCAGATCCCCAAGTACAAAAAGATCAAAAAAGGAAATTACATCAAATCAATTTCAAACAGCAGCCTCCTTGGCACCCCCAGCAGCAGCATTCTCCTCGGCGTCAGCATTGACCTCGGCGGCATCAGCCTCGGCTTCCCCAGCGGGGGCCTCAGAAGCTTCGTTCGGCGCGGGCTTAGAAGGGGGAAACTGGGGGATCTCGGCATATACAGGGTTGTCCTCGGGGACCCCTGCCGCCCTCAGTGAGCCTGTCCACCCCAGCCTCCAGGCTTTCTGACTGACCTCACGGACCTGGGCAACATACAAATCGGTGGCTTCCGTCACCCCCTCATCAAAAGCCCGGTCGACTTCAGTCCGGAGTTTGTCAGCCTCTGCGCGGAGTTCAACCTCTACCTCCTCCCACCTCTTCTCGAGCTTAGCCGTCGTCTTTATTTGTTTTTCCAGCTTTGCTTTGGCCCTTTTGAGCTCGGCCTTGAGGCTAGCGGCAAACATTTCCTGCTCGGCCGCCTTCCTTTTGATCTCGCCGAGCTCTACCTCAAGGTCTGTTTTCCTCTTCTCCGCCTTCTCAGCCCGGACAGCGTTCTGATGAGTCTTCTCTGCCAGCACTAGGCTCCTTTGAAGGATCTGCGAAGGCAAGTGTCAGAATTACAGAAAGGCCTAAAGAATCAAAAGATCACAAGCTGAGAAGAGAGAAATTTACCCTGAGGGCGTCTGCCATCTGAGCCACATCCAGGTCCACCTCGCCCAACTTCCAGTGTTCTACCATGTCTCCAGGCAGAGTGCAGGCATATGTAAGGGCGCTAACGACTGAAGTACCGTCACTCAACCGGCCGTCCGCCGACAACGGCTGGCCATCCTCCAGCAGGAAGTCAGGCTTCCAGGGCGGAGGGACGAGCGACGGCGAGCCCCGAGAAAACGGATTGGGTTCGTCCTCGGCCGGATCTGCGACCCTAGGCCTTTTTCCCAACCGAACCTCGTCCCGGTTGGACTTGGCGGAGCGCTCAGTTGCTGAGGAAGGCTGAGAAGACCGAGTGGGGGCAGAGACGACTGTGTTCATCGGGCTCAAGGGGAGAGCAGCTGCCGAGGAGGGGGTAGGCTAGTCTCCGAAGACAGCAGCGTCAAGGCTTACGATTGTCGGACGGCGCCGGCCCATCTCGGCCTCTTCATCTGAGCTAGAAGAATGAAGGTTCACGAGGTCCTCTCGCCGAGCCTCCTTGGGTTCGCCCTCTGATAGGGTTTCTTCTCCGGATTTGGTCTCGGCGACGATCCCAGCCTGGGAGGGCCCGGCTTCGGCTGAGCCTTGAGGAGGTATGATCTCGGGGGCCACTTGAAGCCCCACAGCTAGAGCTACCTGCGCTTCGGCTTCGACCTGCGCTTCGGCTTCGGCCAAAGTTAAAACTTGCTCTCCCCTTAGATTTTCGTACCGTCCTCTGATGAAAGATCGGTATACGGGCTCGTACTCGAGAAGAACTGAAGCTGATCGGGTCCAGTGGCCCTTGTAGCTATATATTCTCTTTAACCAGGTGACATTTCGTCGCCACCTGGAGTTCTTCGCTTGCTGTTTTCTCTCCCTGTGGCCTGCACACCAAGCATTCGAGTATATCAGTTCGGCAGAACAAAAATACATCAAAAGGTGAAAGAAATTGAGAGATATTTACTCGGTCGCTCCCCGAGACGACGAGGGACGTGATCCACCTTGGGCTTTCCCGAGGCGTTCTCCCAGTTCCCAGTGACATAAAGGCGGTCATCCCCGGCGTATTTAGTACTGTCCTCGAGCTCGTTGAGTATAGGGATTTCCTTCGACCGAACTCGGAGGTAGTACGCATCGTCCTTCGGAGATCGACAAAGGTCATAGACATCTTCAATATCTTCGATGCCAAGGTCGGTCCCCAGAATCCTATTGAGCTCGGCTACGCCCATGATTATCTTGTAACCGTTGGGCATGAGTTGGCAGGGGGTGAGATTCCACCTCCTGAGGCAGGCCCTCAGGGGGGGATGGACCGGGAATTTTACCCCACCTTCTGTAATGGCAACTAATGGGAAGGGCATCCACCCGTCCACAAAGACCCGAGGTCGAATTTGGTCATCAGGGCCGTCTGCCCTGATGCTAGCGTTCTCTGGTATCTGGTATCTGTTCCTAAGCTCTGTTAGGGCAAGTTCTGTGTCTATCCGATGTTTATATACCCCCATCTTCCCCGGCATGGACAGGAGAATGGATGGCGGTGACGGAGAAGAATAGAATGCAACCCAGAAAGAAAACCCCAAAGGGAAAATGACAGAAGAAAAGCAGAGAAGAACTCACTGAGACACGATGCTTGAACAGACTAATGAACTTCTCAGACGACGAAGAGAACAGACAGACGAACTTCTCAGATGACGAGGTCTCTCAGGCAGAAGCACCAGGCGCAGTAGTAGGTTCAAGCAAGAGTAGCCCTCCTTCGAGGACGAGATCTTTTATACAGAGATGAAAATCTCTTCGTATCCCGAAAGACGCGCGTGCAGACACCGCCTCGGGCAAGCCACCCGTCTCCTCGATATGACTTCACGGCCATCGGGGGTATGACACGTGGCGGCACCACATCGCCTTCATAATGATATGGGTGGGCTATTAAACCGCCTCCATACAGTTGCGCGCTATTAAATGTGCCTCGGAAAGCAAAACGACACCCCACGCCTCTTAACAGCTACGGGTTCGGTTTCAGAAACTCCATTTCTACCTAGCTCCCGACCCCAAAGGGTTACTACACCCCCGATGTCAGGAGCTGGGGGACAATTGTGTAGAGTATTTTACCGAAACCGAAGTTACATCTGACTTCGGTAATGGTACCGGTCAAGAGGGGCCCCGGCTCCCATCTCCCTGGCGCGGCAGCGCCTCAGCCACTACCAAGGTAGGATTGGTCTCGGTAGAAGTACCGACCACGTCCTTCCGAACTCAGCCTCGTGTGTCGACATCCTTGTCCGACCTCAGGCGTTACCGACCTCGGTGTCTTCTCCCGTTCGGCCTCTTGGCCGAGGTGAACACTGAGTGTCTAATCCCCATTATGGGATGGGACGGCTACTTCACAGAGAGTCCCTGACAAATAGGGTGGCCGCCGGCCATCGATAAGGGCTCCTTCCTATCAGCAGATCACATCCACATTTATGTGAGGGATATGAGGGGAGGCCCGATGGGACAAGTATCCTCACCTACCCCCACCAAGGATCCCAGGTGTGGGCTGATGGGACAAGTATCCTCACCTACCTCCACTGTGGAACTTTCCACTCTCCTCTATATATGCCTGCATGGAAAGCCATGGAGAGGTACGCAATACACATCATATACTTTGCTACTTTTCTCACATCTTCTTCCTCACTTCACCCTAGTTCAGTGACTGCACTAACTCAGGCGTCGGAGTGCCTTTGGTTGACAGCAGCCTCGGGCCCTGACCTATGTTTTCTTCTCCCTTTCAGGTTTCAAATCATCAAAGACGTTCCCGATCAGTCAAACAGGATCTCACTAATCCCCATCATTATCTAAACCAAGTCCGTAATTTTTAGGCACGCACAGGTCTTATCCAAGATGTCTCTTTGCATCCCCCACAAGTCCCATGATCAGTGGATCCCTAGGTGGGTCTCATTAAGTTTGTCCCTCACCATATGGTGAGGGAAGGATGCACAGGAGTATCCCCCTTATACACACACACACACACACACACACATAAATACATACATGCCTATATATATACTTATATATATATAGGAGAATATTCATGTGCATCTATCCCTCACCATAGGGTGAGGGACACTTCTATAAATGGGAATTTTCAAGTACAAAAGTGAATTTTCAAGGACATGAGGTGAGGTACACTTCCTTGTCTTCATGTGCAAAAAGGGAAAGTGCCTTCACCCTATGGTGAGGGATAGATGCACATGAATGTTCCCCATATATATATATATATATATATATATATATATATATATATAGAAAAAGGGAATGGATCACAAAAGAGGCATTTTCCCCTTTGTTTATTGTAAATCTCCACTAGTGTTAAAAAAAAAAAGAAAAAAAAAAGACACCTACCTCTTTAATGGAGACAAACAACCTCTAAAATAGTCCTAAAATGAGCAATAAAGGTGGGTATCGATGGCATTGGGAGTAGGTGGTGGAGTTTAGGAAAGGTATGAAGTAGCTATTTCAAGTCGGATAGAAAAGGGATGAGGGAAAGGTGTGTTTGGGGGAGGGTAAATATAGTGAAGAGCGATGGTTCCGTCACCCAAAATTTTTTTGGGCGACATTATCGCCGCTTAGCAAAACATTTAAAAGAAAAAAGAAGAGTGGTGAGAGGAATCAAACTGTGCTGCCCCAACTAAGATGCCATTTTTCATGCAACGGTCACCTACAGTGACTTTTCTAGTAAAATCCTCATATACATATATACATACATATGTACATACACACATACATAGGATAAGGGAAGCTCAAGTATGTGGTGGGCCCACCTGGGACTCACATGGGGATGGAGATGGGGAGGATTTCAAGGACTCCTTGGGACCCTCCTCTCTACAAAAAATCAACTCCAATCATGATTTCTATCATCTCTATTTGGGCCCTAAAAGTTTAATGGTCAACAGTCCATTCGGATCGATACACAGTCGATCCAATGGTCTAATAAATTCGGATCTGACCGAAAGTTGGTGGACATGTGCAATTCAGGAGGGTTGTGTGTTTGGTCCATTTGGATGGACCCCATAAGGGTGATCAAGGGTGGGCCCCACAAGCGTGAGCTTACTGAAGTTTATCATATATATATTTACGGTAGGGCTCACCTAAGCTGCAGCTTAGCTTATCCTAAGATGAAATAGTGTTGGTCCCATAAATCAAAGTTAATTATATCTGTTTTTTGCATGATGAAATTGGAAAATCTAGTTCTGATTAGAATTATCTTGATTTTGGATACGATCATCATGCAAAAACGAACAATAATCAACTTTGATTGGTGGGACCAACACTGTTTCAACTTATTAGGATAAGCTAAGTTTCAGCTTAGCTATATATACATATACATACATATATATATGGGTTTTATTCAGGTGAGAAGACTTCTCATACATTATGTGAGAAGTCCTTTGACAGCCGTTGAATCGTCAAAGTGGATCCAACGGCTGGCACAATTTTTTATAAAAGCCCTCTTTTCACATTGGGCGCCCAATTTTTCGGTTTCCCTCTTTCGAAGAGTTCCAAAATCCCCAAGCCCTTGCATCTTCCCCTTTCTTCTTCTCCAGGTTTTCCTTTGCTGTCCACTCCAGCCCCTTTGCAGCGCCTCGTCTCCATCTCTCCAGTGACTGTGCAAAGTCTCCTCTCCATCTCTATCTCCTCGTTTGGGCGTGTTGCCGGAGGGTCTCATCTGGAGCGGAGACGTTGAGAAGGAAAAGAGGGCCTCGTCTGGTCGTGTCGCCGGAGGGAAGAGCGGCCCCTCCGAGTTCTCCATATCCTTCACCCGTCCAGAGAAATAGAGAGAAGCAAAGTTTGGCTGCATCGTGGAGATCATCAGTGAAGAAGGGTATGGGCACGTTTCTCTCTCTTGTAGATTTTTATTTAATCCATAAATGTCTAAAACCCATAAATCCCATAATACTGAAATACCCAAATCCAAATCACTAACTTTCATTTTATTTCTGATTTACTGATGGCATTATTGATTCAATTGGCGTATGAAATGCACAAACAGATGTCTACTGGTAGTAGTGTTAGTGTCAATTGAGATTGTATGAAAATGAGTTCAAATTAATGATGTATTGTTATCATTGAGGTATTGAGTTACATTAACTTACTTTTTAGTTTTTATTTTTTATTTTTGAACTTCTAAAATCTTTCATTACTTCATGTAGGTGACTGAATGTTTTTGATCTTGTTACCCTGTATATGCATCTTGCTCCCATCAGTGCTGAGATAAGCTATTTACAAGTTGCAACAGTTGATTCTGTTATAATAATAGTTATGGAATCTGTTTTGGAATACATTTTCATCGAATTATATATATCACAAGGAGTTGTTGATTAGAAATGGTTCACCCCACTAGAGTGCTTGAATTAAGAGCCACAGTTGGGTTGTATACAGTTTTAAAGCAAAAGAGTTAAAAGGGATGGTCCAGGTCAAAATGAAGTCATCACAATGTAGTTGATGAGTTTAAAATTTGAACAAATGGATAATCCTTTGCCAATATCCCCTTTGCCAATATCCTAGCTTCTGTAACATGTTCTGAGAAATGAATTTGAAACTGCAATTCCTAGAATTATACAGCTACCTGTATGTTGAATCTCTTTATTTATTTATTTTTTTCTCTTTATGTAAATAGTTGCATAGTCAAAGTGTTTAGATCAGATCCTTGTATATCTTTGATGGAACGCGCTCCGAGGCGCCGTTGGGGCGGCTACCGGGGTCGGCGGAACGTGGGAGTCCGTCGGGTCCGGCCCTTTCGCGCCCTGGCGGGCCTGAAGCGTGCATCAACATTTCTTTTATGTGGGTGTGCCAGATTTTCTATTTTACTCGGAATTGCAAGTGGCAATCCGGAGATCAACCTTCGCAAGTAAAAAGGAAATCAACTTCTTTCAAGTTTTCCATTGCGCAAATATTTAAGAAAAGAGGCATTTTCTTAATTTGCCGTGAAAGGCGATTTTGTTTGGCATTTATAGCCGATTTTGGCGTTTATAGCCGATTTACAATTCTCATCAATAATGAAAAAGACAAGAGTTGTGATTTTTGTCTCTTTTAGAAAAATACAAACTACAATGAAAAGCAAGAAAAGGAAGATCTAACTTTTCAGGAGATTGTGGGGGACTCGTTCAGATTGACGGTCGCAAGCCATGTGTGGGCTTCGCCGTCATCCATGCAGATGAGAACAGAGGATGCTCTTGATTCGCTTGGCTTGGCTATAACCTCAGATTTTTAGAGGACAAAGACCAAGAGAAGGTCCTATGTCCAATAAAAAACTAAGTAGACGGGCTGAAAAGCCACGTCTAAGCCATTGGAGGCAGCGGGAGAAGACAAGGACCTTGGGGGGGGGGGGGGGGTACCCCCCAAGGGACTTTTGTCACCTTATGGTGGTGGCCGGTGCAGAACTTCAGCAGAGTTTTTCTCTCTTTTTCTTTCTCTCAGATCTCTTTCTGATCTTTTTTTCTGATCTCGATTTTCCGATTCCCATTTCAATGGAATGCTCTCCTATTTATAGGCTTTTGGTAGCCATTTAGGAGGGTTTATGAGCCTTAATGGCTTTAATGGGAGGAGTTACAAGATTTATTTCTTGATTTTGTAACTCCTTTTTCCTTGAATCTGATTGGCCGATGGAGATTAAGGGCTTTTAATCACCTTAATTACCATAATGGGAGGAGTTTCATGGTTTAAATGCCATGAATCAATTGACTTGTAACTCCCAAATGCTTGCTTCTGATTGGGCCGTCCAAAGAAATGAATTAATGACTATAATAAAGCTAGTCAATTAACCACATTAATTGGTCGCCGAGCAGTCGAAGAGTCGCGGGCCGTGCCGTGTCTTCTGGAATTCTTCTGGCGATGATCATCGATGGATCTACATGCTGATCGACATCGGATGAACATGTAACTTCAGACATTTGATAGCTAAGAGCGGGCCGGTGACATCTGTCTTGTCGATTTCACGATCGGTCGGACAGAAAGTGCACTTTCTTGGTCAGCCGGTTGACGATCTTGGAGCGATCAATGATGATTTTATGCTTTTGACGGCGGATCCGAGATGTCGTCGGATATGAGTCAATTTAAAGCACTAAAAATCACATTTTCAGGAAACCACAGGGGCCAAAGTGCGCGAAACGCGAAAAAAGACGGAAAAACGGGTCACCGGCGAAAAATCCGGTGACCCGGACTTCCATGGTCGCCGGCGACCATGGGCCGGCGACCATGGGCCATGGTCGCAGGGGCCTGCGACCCTGGGGGATTTTTCCCCTTCGGAGCCCGTTTTGCGGTCGTTTTGAGGTCTTTTTCGTCGCCGTTTTCTTCTGTATTTTTCCTGACATTTCTTCTCATTTATTGGCTTGATTTCCCTGTAGAAAACCTGATGAGAATCCTTGCATTTTTAGGGTGCAAAGTTTCCAATTTTCCGGGAAAGCCGAAGACTTTGTCGCGTAAAGCTGCTGATTTTCCGCCAGAAGCTGAAACTTGGTCAAACGATGTCGGAATGACCTGAAATTTGAGGTGAAGCCTCTTGAGCAATAAATAAGACCAACCATAGGCTTTTGTTTGAGTTTTGAAGCCGTTTGGGGTCCCGTCGATGCTTCACTTGATTTTGCTGCGGGGAAAATGCCGAGCTTTGATATGTGGCCAAACGATGTCCGATTGACCTGAAATTTGACGGGGAGCCTATTGGAGTAATTTTGAGACGTTCCATGGGCTCCGTTTTGGATGTCATGGTCCCGGGTTGCTCCGCCGCCGGTAGGCTTGATTTTCTCTCGGAGCATCAAAACCTGGTCAAACGTTGTCGGAATGACCTGAAATTCGACGTGCAGCCTTTTGGAAGCATGTTGAAGCCACTCATGCACTTGGTTTGATGAGCGAAGGCTTCGGTGGTTCCCGCCGCCGGGAGGCTTGATTTTGCTGCTCGAGCATTGATGGAGGGTCAAACGTTGTCGGTTTGACTTGAAATTTGGCATAGAGCCCTTTTGAGACATGCTGGAGTCATCTGTAGGCTTTGATTGAAGTTTTGACGTCTCCGATGATGTCGCCGCCGGGAGCGCCATTTTAGCTAACGGAGAAGCGAAGTTAGGCCAAATGATTCTGAAATGGCCCGAAACTTCATGTGTACTCTTCTCTTGGCTATCTTGAAGGATCTTGCAGTTTTTGTTTGATTCTGACAAGATTTGATTTTTTGGAGAAGTTGCATTGCCTATTTATGGCAGGTTGCGACTTCATGCAGCTTTCTTGATGTTGAAGAGGCAAAGTGACATTTTTGGTGTCAACAAATGCCCCCTCGAGGTACAGCGACGAGTTGCTTGACTTTTGTAGTCGATGTGCCTCGAAGAGATTTTTGAAGGAGAGCTTGTGTCTTGACCAAGAGTCTTTGAGCAATCCTTCCTTTGGTAGAGTAGCCTTTGAGCTTCCAGGGGAATTTTATGGTAGTGAAAGGAATCACACACCATCTCGAGGCAAAGTTTTGAAGATGACATCAGGGATGTGGATTTGGGTTTCTGTTTTTGATCTTGTGACCTAACCAGCTATATATGGCAGGTTAGGGGATCGGGTTTTGGTTTTGACCTTGTGACCCAACAAGCTGTATGCGGCAAGTTGGGGGATCATGATTTGGTTTTTGGTTTTGGTCTTGTGACCTAACAAGCTGTATGTGGCAAGTTAGGGGACCAGGATTTGGTTTTTGGTCACTCTTTGGGACTGTGTGGGTCCATTGGAGTGGTTTGGATTTTTTTTTTGCGGAATGTCAATTTCAAGATTTTGGCTCAATTTGGTTTATGAGGCTGGATGGTTTGATTTTTGGAAGCTCATGGGGCTTGGAATTTTTTTTGTATGGTTCAATCAACTCAAAAGAGGCATGGAACCATTATTGTATGCTCTTGGTAAGAGGGATTTTTTTTCCTGACTAAAAGCCCAAATTTTTTTTTTTTTTTTTTTTATAGTGCCTAGGTGGTCAAACCTGGCTCATATGGGCTAGCCCATGGGACCTTAAGCTTTTTAGGATGGCTTAGATCTCATGTGGGGCCATTTTTGTAATGAATATCTAAAGATATCTCATTTGGATAGAGAATATCTAAAAATATCTTTATGGGAGAGAATCTCTCATATTCCCTTAATTTGGGAGAGAATATCTCAAGGTATCTTTCTTTTTGGGAAAGAATTTTCAATATCCTATTTTGTTGGAGAGAATCTCTCATTTGATTGATTTTGGGAGGAAATCTCTCAAAGGCATCTTTCTTTTTGGGAAAGAATCTTTCTAATTCCTTTTCTTTTGGTAAGGTTACTAATTAGTAACACTTACCTTTCTTTTTTGTTTCCTTCTTTGATTTGCTCTCTTCTATAAAAGCAAGGAGGGTAGGATCTCTTGCTCTTATTGCTTTCTTTTGCAACAATCTCAAGAGAGCTCCAAGGCCAAGAGTTTTTCTTCTTCAAGGATCTTCAAGCTTTTTCCTTCTTCTTCTCCATCAATGGCTTCAAGTAAGTTTTCTTTCTTTTTTCTTTCAAGAAAACTCTATGTAGGATGGGAAAAAAAATTTCTCTTCTCTTTTTTTTCTTTCTTCTTGTTTTTTTTTCTTTCTATTCTTCTTCTTTTTCTTTTTTTTTTTTTTGTTTTCCACGTGATTTGTTTTTTTTTCACACGTTTTTTTTTCTTCTTTTCTCTTTTTTTTTTTTTTTTTTTTTTGTGGGCCGTACGGACAGATCCGTACGGATCTGGTCCGTACGGCCACGTGGCCTGATTTTTTTTTTTTGAAAGTTTCTCTTTTTTTTTTCTTTCTTTTCTTTCTCCCTCTTTTTTTGAGAAAGTTTCTTTTTTTTTTTAGCTCATCATGATAATGCGTTTTTATGCAAATCTAGATGTTCATTCATGTACTTTTTGTAGATTGAGCATGATAGCATACCTGAAAATCTTTGCAAATTTGGGGATTTGGAGCTCGCAGCGATGTTGAGCCCTTCTTGATTTTGCGGAGATTTTGAGGTTTCGAAAGTTTGGAGTTTCGGAGCCCGCAGCAATGTTGAGCCCATCTTCAAACTTTCTATTTCCGTCGGGGTATTTCCTTTTTCTTTGGAATTGCCCAGGAGTCATGCCAAAATTTCGCCAGATTTTTGGTGGGACAAAGTGACCCCTTTTTTTTTTTTTTTTTTTTTTTTTTTTGCGAAATCCTGTCATTTTGATGACGATCCTTTTCTTTTCCAACCTTTGCAGGTGGTTCCTCCAGAGCGAACAAGGGTAAAGAGCCTGCTACAAGCGTACCTCGTCGATCTGCTAGATCTTCCAATGCGGCCGTTCAGCAGGCCTGGGAGAAGGTCCAGTTTGTTGAGAAGAACTTGGAAGAGTGCGATTCCCTCAATCGCGATGAGATGAGACAGCGATTGATCGCTCTCAAGAATGAGGAATTCTATAAGATCATGGTAAGCAACCGTCCTTGGGTTATGGACGATCTAAGGGTTTTACCCAAGCCTACCTTCTTCTTTGGAGATGCAGTCCCTGACGACTTGACATACCAAAGGAGATGTTTTCAGTTCTCTTACACAGCAGATGGTGAAGAGAAGACTGTTTCTACCCGGTCGTCTTTTGATCGTACCATCTCGATCATGAGCCTTGCTCCCACGTGCTCTAAGAGGGAAGATCCTCCGAGCTGGGTGAAGAGGACCAGTGTGATCAAGACCGGGGTTTTTGTTGGTGGACCCTCCGGATATGCGGAGAAGCCACCTGTCCGTATGGACATGTTGATGCCAGCCAGCGGCTACCAGGGCTCTGATTATCCGTCGGTCGATTTGAGACCGGTGGGCCTTGGCGTTTTCAGCGGTGACGGCAGTACTTGGGTGAAGCCTTTTCGACTTCGTGGCCGTTTCAATGTTGACTCCGATTGGAAGTCATGGACTGACCACACCTTGCTGATTGGGGGCGCCGTTTTGAAGGAAGCCGGGATTTTTGACGCGGTCCGCGCTTTTAGGGAGACCGTGAATTTTTCCGATGATGCCTTTATGGCTATGTTGGAGTCTTTCCTCCCTCAGACCAATACTTTCGTTGTCACGAACGGTGAGATTGGTTTTTCTCTGAAGGAGTTGAGTGCTATTACTGGATTGCCCATCCTTGGCAAACTCTACGAGGAGTTCATGCCGATTGACAGCGTCCTTGGGGAGCAGTCAGAGGAGTTCAGGCTCCTATACTTTCAGCTCGTCGCCTTCTATGATTTTTTGAAGGAGGGCTCGAAAGTGAGATCCAGCAGTTGGAAGAGTTATGGCTCTTCATTCTTCAACTTCTTTGACAGCAAAGAGTCTTCTGATAGCATGACCCGGGAAGACAGGAAGAAGACTTCGGCCATGCAGGAAGAGTTGAAGGGTTTCTTCGCGAGCACAGATGCCATTTGTTCTGACATTACACTGCGGAGAGATCTTGCTGTTTACCTCACTTTTTGGCTAGGTGAGGCTATTTTTGCTGGTGGAGATGGGACGCACATCAGGCCGCATTGTATTTTTCCGACTTGTCAGATGGCGTTTGGAGAGCGGCTTGCTTTGGTGCCCGCTCTTTAATCCTACCTGTGTACCGAACTGCAGGCTGCTGCTTTCTTGGTTCGGCTTGGGCTCCCTATGAATAGGGTATTTTCAGCCCATATCTTTTATTCGTGGTTTGTATACCACTGTCCTGGCTTCCACCAGCTGGGTGCTGCACAGGATGATGATCCTCTGATGATTCGATTGGCTAAGGGAAAAGCCGTATCTGAATCACTTTTGTTTGCCCGCATGAGGATCCGACGGTTCAGGGACGTCGAGATGGGGCAGTCTTCAGTTAAGCTTTCTCCGGAGTTGCGGAAGAAGGCTTTTGATTTTGGTGCCTCCCGAGACTCTACCAGAGCAGGGTCGGGAAGGCATTACTCTTTGACCAATGCAGAGAAGGAGTGGCTTTTCAGCATACGAGTCGGCACGATGGTGTACCGTAGACATCTTTTCGTCGACATCCAGCCGTATGTACCTTCTCGCTTTGCGCTTCAGTTGGGCTTCTCTCAAGGCGTTGTTGGAGCGCCTTCGAGTATGGTGAAGCGTTTTGGGGGTTTGCAGGATGGCAGAAATGCATGGGCTTTCTATAGTGCTGAAGACACTACTGCCACGATTTCTTATCCTCAGCTGTCGACTTTCCGAACTGCCGGCTTCACGAAGTGGTTCGCGGAGAGCTTTTTGGCATATCGGGGGCTTTCCAAGAAGGAGCTTGATGTAAAGCTGTCTTCTGGAAAAGGCATTGGGAAGTCGGATGGCGTCCGGCGAGAGGAAGTTTGGGCCTTCCTTTCTGGAGAGAAGCACAAGATAGGCTTTCTCGGTGACCAGGGCGTCATTGGTTCTGAAGCTGTTCGGGAAGTACCTGATGAGGCTTTGGAGCAGCTAGAACAGGAGGAAGCTGAGCTCGACGCTTGGATGCAAGCGGCACAGAGACGAGCTTCCGTGGAGTCTACTGGCGAAAGCAGACCATCCAGTGAGGAGTCAAGTGAGAAACCTGACTCTGATAGTGGGGCGGGTTCTTCTAGGAAGCGAACCCGTAGAGGTAAGAAGAGGAGGAGGAGTCAGCGTCACATGGGGCGGGACGAAGACTCTCCTAATGTGGAAGTCCCTCTCACTGTCAATGAGGAGGTGCCAGGGGAAGCTGACGAACCTCCGGAGAAGAGGATTCGGGAAGAAGAGACCATCGGTGAAGGTATGATTCCTCCTTTTCCTTTTCTACTTCTTTCATGGGGCTTTCCATGTTCTGATTTGTTTTCTCACCCTGCTGCTGCTTTTCTTTTAGCAGAGGATGAAGACTTGCCGATGCCTGAGGTTCCAACCGATGAGGCGGTGATGGAGCCGGTTATGGCATCTGAAGAAGAACCGAGGGACTCTGGAATGACTCCGGAATCTCCAATTGGTATAACTTCTTTCGCTTTCTCTTTTTTTTTTTTTTGCCTGCGACTTGATTTGCTAACATTTTTTTCTTGTCAGCTGACTTGCCACAGGATTCCGATGACTTTGAACCATCAATGGACGCAAATGTCGATGATGCTTCTGATGAGTTCATGGAGGAAGAGAGTGTTCCGCCAGTCGTCGAAGAAGGTACTTTGTAGTGATGACCCTGATGATTTTTTTTTGAACAGGATCATATTCATACCTTTTTGTGTTTCATTTGCAGGTTTTGAAGTGACAGAAGAGAGTCCATCGCTTTCTTCAGAACCAGAGCAAGGGATGTCAGAGGTCGATCCGGAGGTAGAGACCAGTTCTGACATGATTGAGGAGATGCCTCGTGTTGAGATTCCCTCTCCAGTGGCTCCAAGTGAAAAGAGTTCTTTTGTTACTCTTCCAATGGGACATGACATGAGCAGCCGATCAGCGGAGAAGGGTGAATCTTCATCCAGTTCGTCTCTTCAATTTGCGAAGAAGGTGCTGGCTCGGGTTTTGAGTTCTTGGGTCAAGACTCTCCTTTCTGGACACTTGGAGGCAGGATTTGGCATGATCCCACATGTACAGGAGATTCTGACCGACACCGAAGAGGTTGGTCTGGATGTCACAGGTGCCAGGGCGATCGTTGATAGGATCATTGCACTGGGTGACAAGTGGTTTGAGACCATGGGTTTCCCTGATGACCAATTCTTCAAGGAGATGTTCTTGGACCCTGCTGATAAAGCTAAGTCTGACCTGAATGAGGCTACACAAAGCAAGAAGCAGCTAGTTCGGGAGAAGAACAAGGAAGAGCTAGCCATCATCGGATTGAGGCATGACCTTAACGTCCTTGATAGGGAAGTTGAGGAGGCCAGGAAACGTCTTGAGCATTTGAAGGCACAAGTCGATGCGAAGTGGGCTGCTATAACAGAGGCTCGTGACAGGGAGAGTACTCTGATTCGCAGGGTTGCAGATGCCGGTCAAGTTCTCGAGAGGAGGACTCTAGAAAACGAACGATGGCAAACTGCTGGGGAAGAGCTTCCCGGTGTAGAAGAAGGGTTACGGCATTCGCCAGCATCTCATGGCAAGTTCCTGAAGAAGCGTGCCTTGGAAACTCTGACGGCTGAGGCCAAAAGTTTGCTTGAGGAGCTGAAGCTTTGGCTGGAGACCATTTTTGGCTGAGCTCCTGATTTTTTATAGCAGAAACCATTCTTCTTTTTTTTTTGGTACCACATGTATTTTTTGGTACTCTTTTTTTTTTTGTAGTGCTTGTGAACACTTTCTTTTTTTTTGGTACCACATGTATTTTTTTTGGTACTTTTTTTTTTTTTTTTGTAGTGCTTGTGAACACTTTCTATTTTTTTTTTTTTTGCTTTGGTACCACATGTATTTTTTTTGGTACCTTTTTTTTTGTTGTTCCCTACGCTCACTCAAATCTTTTTGTGATGAAAGCAATTGCTAAATGGGATTTGATCAAAAGCTTTGTCATTTTGTGAAAATCTTTTGTCAAATGGTTGTTTTGGTAGGGGAAACGAATTTGGCATGAAAGCCGGATTTTTGTGGCATTTACAGCCAGTTTGGTGGCATTGATAGCCAATTGGTGGCATTTATAGCCGGTTTGGTGGCATTGATAGCCAATTTGTGGCATTTATAGCCGGTTTTGACATGAGAGTCAGGTTTTTTTTGTGTGGCATTTGTAGCCGAGTTTTTTGAAAACCAAGTTTTGTTTTATTGGCATGAAAGCCGGTTTTGGCGTTTATAGCCGGAAATTTTTGTTTTGGCATTTATAGCCGGATTTTGGCATTTATAGCCGAGTTTTGGTTTTCAAAATGCAGGTATCGACTAAATGTCGCCTCCCCGCTGAATGGTCTTGCAAGTATCGATGGAATGTCGCTTCCTTGCTCATTCGGTTTTGCGAGTATTGATGGAATGTCACTTCCTCGCGGGTTAGGTTTTGCAAGTATCGATGGAATGTCGCTTCCTCGCGAATTGGGGTGCAAATATCGACTAAACGTCGCTTCCCTACTTTTCCCAAGACTTTTGGTTTTGCGGGTACTGACTTGATGTCGTTTCTCCGCGATTTTTGAAATTTGAGGTTTTCTCGAACCATTTGTAATTTTGGGTTGTGGATAGCAACTGGTATGTTGCATCTCCACGATTTTTGAAATTGGGTTGTGGATATCAACTGGTTTGTTGCTTCTCCACGATTTTTGGATTTTGCAAGTATCGACGAAATGTCGCTTCCCTGCGATTTTGGGTGCAAGTATCGATGGAATGTCGCATCCTTGCTTTTTTTTTTTCAAAATTTTTGTTTTGCGGGTACTGACTTTGATGTCGTTTCCCCACGATTTTTGAAAAACCATTTTTTTTTGTTTAAAGACACGAGGGTCGTAAATTTTGACCTAGAACCATTTGGCGGTAAAAGGTAAGGTGGACTAGGGTGGAAATCCCCGAATCCGGATTTTTGTTTCAAACCATGAATTTTGGTTCAAGGATCGAAAGTTTTGGTCAAGTCAGGGAGAGGCTCCTAAACTTGGATTTTTTTTTGTTTTTGAACAATGAAACGATGAAAGTAAGCATTGTTTTTGAATCTCTAGAAATTTTGACATTTGATATGAAAATTCTAAAGAGAGTGGGTTTGACGAGCGAGTACCTGAGAACAGGTTTTGGCCATACAGGCATTGCTCTTACCCAGTTGGGTAAGTCTTCAAGGGTAGTACCGCTTCAAGAACTTGCCGTTGATAGGCAGCATACATCTGTCGCCTTCCATGTTTAGGAGGGCATATGCGCCGTTGGAGAAGACTTTGTCGATGATGTAGGGTCCCTCCCATTTTGGTTCAAATTTGCCTTTGGATTTGTGTGCGAAGACCATTGGTCTTTTTACCGCAAGAACCAAGTCACCCTTTTTGTAGGCGCGTTGCCGGACCCTTTTGTCAAAAGATCCTGCCATGCGTGCTTGGTAAAGTTCAATGCTTTGTCGAGCTTCGAACCGTCTCTCGTCGAGATTGTCCAGCTCATGGAGTCGCAATTTCGCATTGCTTTCTTGAGTCATGTCATTTTGTAGAGATACCCTCAGAGAAGGAATTTGTACCTCTAGGGGCACGACAGCTTCGCATCCATAGACCAAGGAGAATGGTGTGCTATGGGTTGGTCCTCGAACGGTGGTTCGATAGGCCCACAAAGCTTCAGACAGTTTGTCGCTCCAGTCTCTTTTGTGACTAGAGACCATTTTCTTGAGGATTTTGCAGAGTGTCTTGTTGAAGGCTTCTGCTAATCCGTTTGCTGCCGGATTGTATGGAGTCGAAGGACAGCTTTGAATTTTGTATTTGTCGCAAAACCTGTAGAATCGATGATCCCGGAATTGTGGTCCGTTATCATGGACGAATCTCTTGGGTATGCCGAAACGACAAATGATGTTGGTGCGCAGGAACTGAAGAACTGATGAGGTCTTCATTTCGTTGAACGCAAATGCTTCTGACCACTTGGAGAAATAATCCGTAGCGGCGAAGATGAAGCGATGACCTTTGCTTGAAGGGGGAGAGATAGGACCTATGATGTCCATGCCCCATGCTTCAAAAGGCCATGAGATTGCTGTAGGATGCAGCCATTCCGGAGGCATGTGAATGTAATCTCCGTGAACTTGGCATAGCTGGCAGCGTTTGGCAAATTGCATTGCATCAGCAACCATGGTAGGCCAATAGTAACCTAACCTTTTTATCTGATCATAGAGCTTAGGACCTGCCTGATGGGCTCCACAAAGACCAGCATGAACTTCTTTAAGTGTTTCTTCGGCCTCTTGTTGTGACAAGCAGCGTAGAAGTACTCCGTTGAAGGATTTCCTGTAGAGGATTTTTGAAGGGATATCCAATTGAAAGTTTGGGGCTCGCCTTTGAATGCTTACCCGTTCTTTTGGATCTTCAGGTAGGATTCCGAACATAGTGTAATCAATGAACGGATCCCTCCAGTCGCCGATTGAAGGTTGAAGGATAGAGATCCGACTTCCAACCACTCGGTGGCATTCAGCAACTGCTTGGTGTGTGTTAAGAGGAGGGAGGATCCTTCTCTCATTCACTGTAATTTGCATGTTTTCCCCTTCCTGGATCGCCATTGATGCGGCAAGTCCGGCTAGGGCATCTGCACGGATATTTTCACCTCTACGAATGTGGGTGATGTTGCAGATGTCAAACTTTTGCAGAAGCGATTGTGCCTTGTTGTAATAAGGCAGCAGATCGGGCTTCCTGACTTCATATTTCTGATTCATCTGGTTGACGATCAGTTGAGAGTCTCCAAAGACTTCCAGCATAGTGATACCGGATTCGATGGCGAGTTCCAATCCTAGGATCAGAGCTTGGTATTCAGCTGCATTGTTTGTGCATGGTTCCAGTAGCGAGAAAGCGTGTGGAATCATGCATTTGTCGGGGCTAACAAAGAGGATGCCAACTCCCGAGATCAGCTTTCTGTTTTCATTTGTCCTGGTTGCACCGTCAAAGTACATGTCCCAGGAGGCATTTGGTGAGGAAGTCTCCACGTTGTAGACAGGTTCATCTGGGAGATCATCTCTGAGTGGTGAATCTTTAGGCAATGGATGCTCTGCGAGGAAATCTGCTAGAGCTTGGCCTTTGATTGCTTTTTGTGGCACATACCTAATATCAAATTGTGACAAGAGGATGGACCATTTTGCCAGTCGGGCATTGAGAGAACCGGCCTTCGTGACAAGGACCTTCAAGAGGTTGATCCTCGAGACCAGGTAGACTGTGTTGGAAAGCAAGTAGTGACGTAGCTTTTGTACGGCGAACATCACTGCAAGGCATTCTTTTTCGACTGGAGAGTAGCGATGCTCTGCACCTACTAGCATGCGGCAGAGGTAGTATAGAGCAGCTTCTTTTCCCTCACCATTCTCTTGTGCAAGCAGAGCGCCTACAGAATGATCAAGAGCTCTTGTGTACAAGATGAATGGTTTTCCAGTGGCAGGGGCAGCTAACACTGGAGGTTTGGTCAGGTATGACTTGATATCTTGAAATGCGGCTTCGCAGTTGGCATCCCAGACAAAGTCTACACCTTTTTTCATTAATCGAGAGAATGGACGGCATTTCCCCGAAAGATTGGAGATGAACCGTCTGATGTAGGCCAATCTCCCTTGGAGCCCTTTTAGTTCTCTCAAGGTTCTTGGAGAGGGCATTTCTAGAATAGCCTTGACTTTTATGGGGTCGAGTTCTATTCCAGCTTTCCGAACAAGGAATCCGAGAAACTTACCCGACGAGACGCCGAAGAAGCATTTAAGAGGATTCATCCGCAGTTTGTGTTTGCGGAGTCGGAGGAAGACTTCCCGAAGATCTTTGAGATGGTCTTCTTTTCTTCTGCTTTTGACGGCGAGGTCATCAACGTAACATTCGACCGTCTTGTGCTGCATATCTTGGAATATTTTCATCATAGCCCTCTGATATGTGGCACCAGCATTTTTCAGACCAAATGGCATGACAGTGTAGCAATACACGCCAAACGGAGTCCGAAATGAAGTGTGTTTTTCATCCTCGAGATGCATCTTTATCTGATTGTAACCAGAGAAGCCATCCATGAATGTCATTCGCTCGAATCCGCAGGTATTGTCAATCATCACCTCCGGTATGGGGAGCGGGAATTCATCTTTAGGGCAAGCGCCATTCAAGTCTCTATAGTCAATACAGACTCTGATCTGCCCTTTTTTCTTTGTCACGGGGACAATATTGGCCAACCACTCTAGATGTTGTTCCTCATGAATGAAGCCAACGCTTTTGAGCTTTTGAACTTCTTGTTCAATTTTATCCATCACATCTAGACGGAATCTTCTTTGGCCTTGTTTGACAGGCTTGACGTCTTCTTGAAGATTGAGTTTGTGGACTGCTACTTTGGGGTCTAAACCAGGCATTTCAGCATAGGACCATGCAAAGCAATCAACGAACTCACGAAGAAAAGCGATATACTCGGGTAACTCATCATCCTTTATATTCTTACTTATGAATACAGGACGTGGGTTATCAGGTGTTCCCAAGTTTATCTTTTGAACAGGATCTTCTGTCGGAAGGTTCGAAGGTGGTTCCTCCACAATATTTTCGGAGGCTTCCAACTCAACGAAACCTTCTGGAGTTTCAACTGCATTACCAGACCAAGGCTCTGTTTCTTTCCATGGATTTTCTTGATTGGTGATCTCCTCAAGGCTTGCTATGAGATAGTCCCAATCGCCTGTTGAGTCTGGTATTTCTTTTGGAGACGAGGGTTCTTCTGGGTCAGGATGCCACAAGTCTGTATTATCGGACGATTCCTCTTTATCATCAGAGAAATCATACCAATTGGATGAGCTTCCTGGATCTTTGTCAGGTAACTCTTTAAAGAGATTTCCAGGGAGATCGATGTCTTCGTGGACTTTAGATGTTGAGGCTTGGTCGGTAAAACGACTTTTAAGCCTTTGTGTCAACTGTCTCAGAGGAGTGTCGGGATCATACCCTAACCCATATGAAGACTTTTCTACATGACCGTAGAGTCTCCAATCTTCCAGCTGGCTTTTGGTCAAGGCGGGCTCCAATGGCGTGAGAATACCGCGTCTTTCTCCCAAACCGACTGGGTTTTGAGCGTCATAGCCCATTTTCTTCATAATTGCTTGTGCCACAGGACTATATAGAGATAGCTGAGGCATACCTTCATTTTGGAAAGGTTCCAGCATGGAGTTTGATGAAGAAGCGTCCGATCTATGGAAGAAGATCGGCTTTTGCTTTGGTGATGTTGTCGGAACAACAAAGGTAGCAGACGTAGGATCTTCTACGTCAGCAGGTGTCTCCATCGGACTGAGAGCAGGCTGAACTTGCTGAGTGTCAGCTTGGCTTGACGATGCATCGTCTTCTGGCTCTGAGTCCGAGTCTGTGTCTTGCGTGATAGACACGAGAGAGACAACAAATTTGCCCCCAGGCTTTTGTTTCGCCTTCTTCACTTTAGTCGTGATGACCAAAGGTTTTGAATTCTTGAGGGAGATAACGAAGGGAGATTGACTACTCTCTTCTAATTTGCCGGAGGGTTTGTTTTCTTCCGGTGATTTTTGAGGAGCCTTGCCTTTATCTTTCTGGAGATTTTCAGCAGGGGGTGCTATTTCCTCTTCTTCTTCTTTTTCGCTTTCATACATTTGGGAGTCTGCGAAGTGGACTTCTTTACCTTTGAAGGGTTTCCTGTCCGCAAAGACTCGATGTACCATGCCGTCGTCGCCGACGAACTTGATGCATTGATGTAGAGTTGAAGGAACAACACCATTCTCGTGTATCCAAGGACGTCCGAGAAGGATGTTGTAGCATGAGGGGGTTTTTATTGCATACACAGTGACCTCAGAGATAAGATCACCGATTTACAATTTGAACCTGATTTTGCCGATAGGCCTTTGAGTGCTCCCATCGTATCCAAAGATAGATACAGATGTGTGGCTTAGCTTGCTGGGTGGGATGCCCAACTCTTCAAGAGCCGAAGTGGAGATAAGGTTGAGTGCAGAACCTGGGTCGATCTGAACTCTATGTATCGGCATTTCTTTGATGTACCCTGTGAAGTACAGGGGTCGGTTGTGCCTTGCTTCGCCAAGTAGGAGGTCTTCCTTAGTGAAGGCGATGGTTGCACTGGCTGCCTTTTGAACCGAGAGGCATTGGATGCATGATCCCTCAGTTTTCTTTTCTCCCTTTGAGGAAGTTTCAGAGTTTTTGACCCGGTAGTCCATTTCAATTTGGAGGACTTGCGGGGCATGTTTGTCGACATCCTCATTCAGTTTTTGTAATTCTGAGATGAGATTATCACGAGTGCGTGGAGACATTCGTAATAAATCCAGGATGTGAAGACGTGCAGGTATGTGTTTGAAGTGCTCAACCAAGTCATACTTGAAAGCCTCCTTGGGGCCTGCATGTTCATTGTTTTTGCCACTGGGGGTGCTTACAACATCTTTTCCCGAAGGATTTACATAAGTAAAGGAAGATTGGTTGTAATTCTTGTGGTAGTCCCGGCCCGAACGGGTGCCTCTACCAACTTCGAGAGCTTCTTGAGAAGGATCTTCGTTTGGAAGATTGTCTTCAGGATCAAGAGGCTGTCGTTTTTCATCTACTGGGATGTATCTGCAGCAGAGTTGCCATCCTCAGTGATTGTGTTGCACGGAGCATTTTCCGGGAGCAAGTCCTGAACAGCATCCAGCAGCTTTTCTTCTTCGTTGACCCATCCATCACCCCAAGTTGGGTTTTCTTCATGATGATGAGTCGGGAAGAATGTGTATCCTGAAGTCACAGTCTCAGGAGAAGAAACCTGAGAGGGTGTCATCTCTGTGAAAGTCACGTGAGACGAGGTAGCTCCAGAGGATACATTGCTAGGCGTCGTCGGAGTGTAGGTTATCTCATCAGACGACGCTTCAGAAGAGCTATAGTCCTGATATATTACATTACAGGAAGCTCTGATAGGAGATGTTGCCTGCTCGGAGTCAGACTCATCCTCGGATGTAAGAGGATCATCTATCCAGCAATGTTCTCCATTTTCAGGAGTTGAGGGAGGAGGTACCTGATGGGCTTCAGGGACTTCCGGCTCTGGATTGTGAGGAATCTCGTTGACGCGGTCTTGCTCTTGTTCTAGAGCGAGACGCTGCAAGATCCTTGCATATTCTTCAAGATCAGGCATGGGAGCCAGATCCTCTTCTTCGTCTTCTCCGTGTGGCTCAACATAGTTGATTTCCACTGGAGCAATGACAGATGCTGGGTTAACAGCATCTTCTTGTGCAGCCTCTTGGTCCTCTTCATCATCAGACCAGGACCCTTGTGGTTGCAAGGGGTTATACCAGATTACTGGCATAAGGTGAGTTTCAGGAACCCATTCTTCATCGGAGAGATATTCTCCTATTTCAAGAGATTCCTCCCACTCATCGGTGTAGTTGGGCTCGAATCCATCGTCGGTGTCGCTAGACTCGTATCCATCAATGGAGAATCCAACTACCGAGTTGCAAGAGTATAATGCCCCCTGCATGGCTTCTTTTTTGAATTGAGGTGGCATGAAATCACTGAGAGTGAAGTTTCTTACCGCCTTTGAAGTCTCTGGAAGGGACGTTTTTGTTGCCCCGAGTGAAGTGGCAGAGGAGGCCTCTGCCTTTTCATGGACTTCTTGTTTTGGCTGGGTCTTCTCTTGCCGTTTGAGCCTGAGGAGATGTTTCCTAGCCTGCCTTCGCTGTTGAGCTGTCGGCTTTGTTTTTACGATCTCCCAGTTTTCATCTTCCAAGAGATCGGGATGTACCCATATGGGTTGTCCGTCTGGTGTCGGGTAAGGAACCAACACTTCGGACGTTTGAATTCTTTTTATCACCTTGAAGGAAGTAGTGATCTTCTTCTTCGATGATTTTGGTGTTTGTCCACATGACACCATGTTGACGGAGGCAGTCCCATAGTTTTTGTCAAAGGTGATGACTCCGTTTTTCCACATTTCGTTTATCTTCTCTCTCACAACAAAGCATTGATTGAGAGGATGCGAGACCATCTGGTGGTATGGACAGTACCGAGGATCATTGGTTTTGCCAACGTCTCCATGTCTTTTGGGCTCTGGCAAAATGAGTTTGCCATTTGCTAGGAGAGCCTCAAAGATTTCTTCGACGTCTTCATCGAACGGATATTTCTTTTCTACTCGCTCTTTGAAGGCATCAGAGAGTTCAGGTCTCTTACCTGCAGCTCTATTTTCAGCTTTCTTTGGTTGCTGAGGAGCTGACTTGGTTTGCACATTAAGGACCTCTTTCTTCTTTGGTTTAGAGGTTGCAATGGCGGTTGGCTCTTTTCTTGATGACTTCAGACTGTTGAGGTCTTTGATCACCATTTCAGCTTCCATGGAAGCTTCGAGGAGTTCCCCCAGGTTCTTTGATTTGTTGCCGATGATCATGGAGCGTATTTTTGCTCTCATATTGTTACGGCAGATGTCGACTAGCGATGCTTGTGGCAGTACATCTGAGTATTTGTACGCCATTGCTTTCCACTTGTGAATGAAGTCATAAGTTGACTCATTCTCTCCCTGTTTTAGGCTGCAGAGCTGAGCCATAGTAACAGGATGATCCTCACCTTAGAAGTGGGTCAGGAAGCATGTCTCCAGCATAGCCCAGTTCTGAATGGAGTTCTCCGGCAGAGTGGAGTACCAATCGAAGGCCGTACCTTTTAGGGTACTTGCAAAGAGGCGGATCTTGAGTGCATCTTGATCCGCGATAGCTCCCGTCAAGATCTTGAAGTGGATGACGTGCTGTCTGGCCGATCCTTTCCCCGTATATGTTTGGAGAGTAGGATGTTTGAATTTTGTGGGGAACGGGACCGAGTCCATCCATAAAGGATATGGTGGCTTGATCCCATGCTCTTTGAGTATATCCTCTTCTTTTGCTTTGGCGAGGATACTGTCTACGTCCTTTTTGGTAAGGGCGCGTGACTCATTTTCTTCTCCATTTCCCTCGTTATTGCCATGATTCGGAGGAGGCTCATTGTTCACCTGATTTTGGACGACAAGGAGAAGGTTTTCCATCAGAGTTTCAATCCTCTGCTGGCCTTGTTCCAACTGCTGGATGCGTGTGAGCGCATCATCTCGAGGTGGATTCTGAGGTGGCGGCTCAGAACTTGTAGCCAAGACGTTCATCCCTCGGGATTCGAACGAAGAAATCGTCCTGGTGACCGAGCTGGGGCTCATTCTTTTTGATGAAGAGCTTGATGAAGGATTACTCTCCCGTCCTTGGCTGGAAGGGGCAGGAGATTCTTCGGGATGTCTTTGTGTCCTGGTGATGCTACGGGTCACCGGACGTCGGACATGGATTTTTGATGCTGACCTTTGGCGTCTTCTGGTTTTTCCAACCATATGGACGGCAGCAACTTGGTCGGGTCTTTCCTTTTCGACCCATTTGTGGGAGACTTGAAGTGTAGGAGGCTGGGTCCGTTGCTTCTCTAGTCTCTTTTGTCGATATGAAGCACGGCGGCGTGCTCGACGAGCGATTTGAGCTTCAGTCAGCTCTGGCTGGGCTCTGACGATGAAGGATGTGCTCCCTCGGGCGCAGCAGCCGAGCCTGTCTTCTTTGTAGCTAGGCAAGGACAGGATCCGGACCCGGTCCTTTGCCTGTTGCAGCGAAGCTTTGAACCTTTCGAGTTCGGCCCCTGTAGAGATGAAGGGTCGAACTGAAGGAGTGTAGGCCTTAGCAGGTGCTTGGAGAGGCCTGGTGATGCATGATCTGATTTTGGGCCTGTAGGAACAAGCCGACTCATGCTGGGTTGACTTGGGAGTCAGGTTGGAGATGGGTCTCTCCTCTTTCATGTAGGCAAGAGGGTAGAACTGGTTCTCCTTGAGTGGGGCCAGGTATGCTGGCTTGGTGGAGGTTTGAGACCTCCTTTGTTTTGGGGAAGGTCTTGGAGACCAAGTCTTGGGATAGACCTGGTTGTTTGTGGGTCGAGGCTTCGCGGGGGTGCCGCGGGCTTCGGGCTTTTGGGCTTTCGCCTTTGGTGTCACGAGAGTGACACGTTGAGAGGCGATCTTCTGCTTTTTGGCAGGAGCAGCTTGTTCTTCGGGAAGTGGGAATGGTCCCAGTGTCCCGAAGACGATGGTCCGGGGAGTCGAGATCGACCCTGAGTTCAGAGAGTTGCCGAGGGAGTTGACGCTTCGGCAGCTGGCGGGGCGCTTGTAAGTGCGCTCGGTTTGCTTCTGTTGAAGCATGAGTTGGTGCTTGTTCTCATCGAAGATAATGGTTAAGGCTGCCATTGTTAGTTTCGAAAAAGTTCTGAAACAAGACCACATCCATTAGTAATCACAAGAATATAATGATCATAAATGGGAATTTCTATGGTTGTCTTTTCAAATCGCTCAAGGGATATGACCCAAGCGACATGAAGAAGGTAAAAAGCCATAGATGGTACAATTGTTCTGACAGCAAGTATGGTGAGCCCAGAATGAGCGTTCCAGTGACTGCTAGAAGCAATTGTAAACCTAAATTCGACTTATCGAGAAGCAGGGCTTGCTCGAGATAAGAAGAATATAAGGTAGGAGTTACAAATGTGCCGGTCACAGATACAGTAGACCCTGAAAGGGCGTACCAGTATTGCTAGGCACAAATGTTGGAGATCGCATCCATGAGATGGGATTCTTTGTTTTGAAATGTCAGAAATGGATTCGTCAAAGAGAGCAGGTGGCATTTCGATTCAAATACGGGCTCAACGATTTCCGCGAGCGCCAGTACTCAGAAGGGAAGAGACCACAATTTCTCGAATCTGAATCCAAAAGTGACGAGTTTTTGGAGATTTTTTTTTGAAATGATTTTTTTTTTATTTTATTTTTATTTTATTTTTATTTTATTTTTTATTTTTTTAAATTATTTATTTATTTATTTTTATTTTATTTTATTTTTTTTTGAAAATTTTTGTTTTTTTTTTTTTTAAGATTTTTTTTTTGAAAATCTTTTTTTATTTTTTTTATTATTATTTTTTTAATTTTTTAAGATTTAAAGACGAGAGAGTACACATAGGCCTCCTAACCCGGTCTTATGAAACCTCAATTGATAGAATTGCCCCCAGGTAAGGGTAGGATTACTTAATGAACCCGTTTGGAGGACCCTTGCCTAGAACAGTCAAGCTGTCTCCACACTCTGGACAAGGCTTTTCTTGAATCAATCGTGATCAAAGAACGCAATTGGTTTAACCTTAGTGGTCTATGTCCCTTTTTTTTTTTATAAAAATCCCAAATAGACTCATCGAAGAGAAACGATGGCCCAAAACCTTAGTCGAACGGGCTCAACATTTCTGCAAGCACCAAAGAACGATAGGATAGGATCAAAGTTTCTCAATTTTGAATCCAAACTAAGAAAACTGATTTTTTTTTTATTTTTATTTTTTTTTTAATTTTTTTTTTTAAATCTCTAATGAACTCGTCGAAGAGAAACGATGGTCCAAAACCTTAGTCGAACGGGCTCAACATTTCTGCAAGCACCAAAGAACGATAGGATGGATCAAAGTTTCTCAATTTTGAATCCAAACTAAGAAAACTGATTTTTTTTTGTTTTTATTTTTTTTTAATATTTTTTTTTGAAATCTCTAATGAACTCATCGAAGAGAAACGATGGTCCAAAACCTTAGTCGAACGGGCTCAACATTTCTGCAAGCACCAAAGAACGATAGGATAAGATCAAGGTTTCTCAATTTTGAATCCAAACTAAGAAAACTGATTTTTTTTTTATTTTTTTTTTGAAATCTCTAATGAACTCATCGAAGAGAAACGATGGTCCAAAACCTTAGTCGAACGGGCTCAACATTTCTGCAAGCACCAAAGAACGATAGGATAGGATCAAAGTTTCTCAATTTTGAATTCAAACTAAGAAAACTGATTATTTTTTTTTTGATTTTTTTTTTCCAAAGAGAAAGAGTGGAAACAAACTTAAAGAAGTAGAAATTTCCAAAAAATCCCATCTCATTTTTTTTTAGGATGCAAAATCCAACATAGGCCACCAGCTTGAAAGTAGCCAAGGAATCTGGAGAAGAAGTATAAGCATAGAGCAAAAATATGGTATGCAAATATTTCATTTCCAAGCACCGTGTTCTCAAATGAACGAGTCCCACCGGGTGTGCCAGCTTGATGGAACGCGCTCCGAGGCGCTGTTGGGGCGGCTACCGGGGTCGGCGGAACGTGGGAGTCCGTCGGGTCCGGCCCTTTCGCGTCCTGGCGGGCCTGAAGCGTGCATCAACATTTCTTTTATGTGGTTGTGCCAGATTTTCTATTTTACTTGGAATTGCAAGTGGCAATCCGGAGATCAACCTTCGCAAGTAAAAAGGAAATCAACTTCTTTCAAGTTTTCCATTGCCCAAATATTTAAGAAAAGAGACATTTTCTTAATTTGCCGTGAAAGGCGATTTTGTTTGGCATTTATAGCCGATTTTGGCGTTTATAGCCGATTTACAATTCTCATCAATAATGAAAAAGACAAGAGTTGTGATTTTTGTCTCTTTTAGAAAAATACAAACTACAATGAAAAGCAAGAAAAGGAAGATCTAACTTTTCAGGAGATTGTGGGGGACTCGTTCAGATTGACGGTCGCAAGCCATGTGTGGGCTTCGCCGTCATCCATGCAGATGAGAACAGAGGATGCTCTTGATTCGCTTGGCTTGGCTATAACCTCAGATTTTTAGAGGACAAAGACCAAGAGAAGGTCCTATGTCCAATAAAAAACTAAGTAGACGGGCTGAAAAGCCACGTCTAAGCCATTGGAGGCAGCGGGAGAAGACAAGGACCTTGGGGGGGGTACCCCCCAAGGGACTTTTGTCACCTTGTGGTGGTGGCCGGTGCAGAACTTCAGCAGAGTTTTTCTCTCTTTTTCTTTCTCTCAGATCTCTTTCTGATCTTTTTTTCTGATCCCGATTTTCCGATTCCCATTTCAATGGAATGCTCTCCTATTTATAGGCTTTTGGTAGCCATTTAGGAGGGTTTATGAGCCTTAATGGCTTTAATGGGAGGAGTTACAAGATTTATTTCTTGATTTTGTAACTCCTTTTTCCTTGAATCTGATTGGCCGATGGAGATTAAGGGCTTTTAATCACCTTAATTACCATAATGGGAGGAGTTTCATGGTTTAAATGCCATGAATCAATTGACTTGTAACTCCCAAATGCTTGCTTCTGATTGGGCCGTCCAAAGAAATGAATTAATGACTATAATAAAGCTAGTCAATTAACCACATTAATTGGTCGCCGAGCAGTCGAAGAGTCGCGGGCCGTGCCGTGTCTTCTGGAATTCTTCTGGCGATGATCATCGATGGATCTACATGCTGATCGACATCGGATGAACATGTAACTTCAGACATTTGATAGCTAAGAGCGGGCCGGTGACATCTGTCTTGTCGATTTCACGATCGGTCGGACAGAAAGTGCACTTTCTTGGTCAGCCGGTTGACGATCTTGGAGCGATCAATGATGATTTTATGCTTTTGACGGCGGATCCGAGATGTCGTCGGATATGAGTCAATTTAAAGCACTAAAAATCACATTTTCAGGAAACCACAGGGGCCAAAGTGCGCGAAACGCGAAAAAAGACGGAAAAACGGGTCACCGGCGAAAAATCCGGTGACCCGGACTTCCATGGTCGCCGGCGACCATGGGCCATGGTCGCAGGGGCCTGCGACCCTGGGGGATTTTTCCCCTTCGGAGCCCGTTTTGCGGTCGTTTTGAGGTCTTTTTCGTCGCCGTTTTCTTCTGTATTTTTCCTGACATTTCTTCTCATTTATTGGCTTGATTTCCCTGTAGAAAACCTGATGAGAATCCTTGCATTTTTAGAGTGCAAAGTTTCCAATTTTCCGGGAAAGCCGAAGACTTTGTCGCGTAAAGCTGCTGATTTTCCGCCAGAAGCTGAAACTTGGTCAAACGATGTCGGAATGACCTGAAATTTGAGGTGAAGCCTCTTGAGCAATAAATAAGACCAACCATAGGCTTTTGTTTGAGTTTTGAAGCCGTTTGGGGTCCCGTCGATGCTTCACTTGATTTTGCTGCGGGGAAAATGCCGAGCTTTGATATGTGGCCAAACGATGTCCGATTGACCTGAAATTTGACGGGGAGCCTATTGGAGTCATTTTGAGACGTTCCATGGGCTCCGTTTTGGATGTCATGGTCCCGGGTTGCTCCGCCGCCGGTAGGCTTGATTTTCTCTCGGAGCATCAAAACCTGGTCAAACGTTGTCGGAATGACCTGAAATTCGACGTGCAGCCTTTTGGAAGCATGTTGAAGCCACTCATGCACTTGGTTTGATGAGCGAAGGCTTCGGTGGTTCCCGCCGCCGGGAGGCTTGATTTTGCTGCTCGAGCATTGATGGAGGGTCAAACGTTGTCGGTTTGACTTGAAATTTGGCATAGAGCCCTTTTGAGACATGCTGGAGTCATCTGTAGGCTTTGATCGAAGTTTTGACGTCTCCGATGATGTCGCCGCCGGGAGCGCCATTTTAGCTAACGGAGAAGCGAAGTTAGGCCAAATGATTCTGAAATGGCCCGAAACTTCATGTGTACTCTTCTCTTGGCTATCTTGAAGGATCTTGCAGTTTTTGTTTGATTCTGACAAGATTTGATTTTTTGGAGAAGTTGCATTGCCTATTTATGGCAGGTTGCGACTTCATGCAGCTTTCTTGATGTTGAAGAGGCAAAGTGACATTTTTGGTGTCAACAATCTTCTGGATCGGTTTTAGTTCTCAAGAGAATGGACAAGGGTCAAATGCCAATTATTTGGACATCAAACCTGGATCCACACTTAAAAGTTGTAACCAAATCTTTGAACACTTCGGCACATGTATCATCATGGCATTCTACATTTACATCCTCTTATTTTATGGCATGTACTATTCTCATGTGACATTTTTGTGTTTGATTTTGTTACAATTTAAATGATTCGGTACCCACTTTGTTGCTTCCTCTTCATGAATTAATATTCAGGGGCATGTTTGATATGCAGTATTTGCCTTAATGGATGAGAAAGATCCATCTCATGATCCACATCTTGATTTGCAACTTTCACTTCCAATCCATTCGCAGTCTCTGACACCCTCGCAACTCCCAGCCCCATTTGAGGCACTAAACTCATCGCAATCGACTGCATGTGAAGTCACCGGCAGCCAAGTAGATTACTATCTCTATATCTCTCCCATCTAAACGTCTCTATCCATAGAAAAATAATATTTTGCCAAAACCTGCAATTAATTGCTTTCATATTTTCTTTTTAATTTTGTTTTGCATGTATTATCATGGTGTGGTGCTCATATCGTGCTTAATTCGTACCAAAGATTGACGATGTAGCATCGTTACCAATTAAAACATTTGTGCCACAAGTTGATGAGGAGAAATTACCTAGAGTAGGTCAAGTTTTTGAAAATATAGAGGATGCTTACAATGCTTACAACACTTATGCAAAAGCAGCGGGTTTTAGCATTAGACGAAGCTCGGAGACAAGGATCAATAACCAAGTAGTGAGAAAAAAAATTGTCTGCTCTAAAGAAGGTCGTAAGAAAGAAAGATTTGGTGGTGAAAGAAGGACCTCAGATACACGGGAGAATTGTGGTGCATGTCTTCAGTTAAAAAAAATTAAAGGGGGGCAGTGGATTGTATATAAAATTGTTATGGAACATTCTCACCTATTAAGTACCCCTAGAAAGACCCACATGCTTCGATCACACCGTCGGATTGACGCCCCCAAAAAAAAATTGATAGATACTTATGGGGCTGTAAATATCAGACCAAATAAAGAAATGGGGATTTTAGTGTTGCAGGCAGGTGGGAGAGATAAAGTTGGTTTCACAGAAACAGACTTTCAAAATCATATTAGAGACAAAAATGATGAAACAAAGGACAATGATGGTGATATGTTTTACGAACACTTTAGACAATGGAAGGAGAGAGATCCAAGGGATGTTTTTTCTATTGAGAAAGATGATGAGGACCACATAAAACATGTCTTTTGGGCTGATTATTATTTTCAGAAGTCATATGAGGAGTTCGGTGATGTTGTCTCGTTTGATACAACATACAATACAAACAGATATGGTCTTATTTTTGGCGCATTCACTGGAATTAATCATCATGATTAGTCCATCATTTTTGGATGCTGCCTAATCTCAAATGAAACTTTTGATACATTTGTTTGGGTTTTCAATAAATGGCTTGAAGCGATGCCAGGAGACCCACCAAAGTCCATCTTAACAGATCAGGACCTCGCAATGACAAAAACCATTAGCTTTGTTCTTCCAACTACGAGCCACCGTTATTGTTTGTGGCACATAATGGAAAATTTACAAAAGAATTTAGGTGGAGTTGCGATACATAAGAATGACTTGATCTCAACTATTAAAAAAATCACATTCAACTCTTTGACAATCGAGGAATTTGAATCGGGTTGGAAGAATATGTTGATAAAAGAGGACATTGCAAACAATGATTGGCTGAATGGGATGTATGATATCCGTCATATGTGGGTACCTATATATATGAGACACCTTTTCTTTGGAGGGATGTCTACAACAGGAAGGAGTGAAAGTATCAATGCATTTTTAAAGCAATATGTGACACAAAAGAATGGTCTGTGTGGTTTTATGTTTCAATTTAAGCAAGGGATTGAAACTCAAAAGTACCGTCAATTGAAGGCAATTCATGACCCTTCTAATGGAAGGCCAAAATTGATGACAGACTTGCCAATGGAGAGGCAAATGTCACAAATATACACAAAGAAGTTGTTTTATAAGTTTCAAGATCAGTTCATGTACATAAGATCCGGCATTGCTGAGATTGTAAATGATGATATGGAACAAAGAATTTATAATGTTTCTTCATTCAAAGATAGCAATGAAATTGAAAGGGTCGACATTTTCAAAAAGAATGAAAAAGATGCAAAATGTTCTTGTCAACTATTTGAATTCAAAGGCATTCCATGTGGACACATCATTTGCATTTTGAAACAAGAGAAAATATACACATTGCCTGAACAATTCATTTTGAAAAGATGGACAAGGTAAGCGAGGGTAGATGATGATTCTGACAAAAGTATGTGCTCCATGTTTGACGGGTCATTGCTGGCACGACATGGAGACTTATCATATGATGCTGCAAACATCATTGATGAAGCGTCATTGTGTAAGGAAGCATATCACCATACAAAATCAGTTCTGCAAGACCTTAAAAAAAGCATTCGCGAGATAAATGAAAAGGCACTGATGGCAGAAAACGACCCTAACAGAAAAAATAAAAGTGCCAGGCCTGCAGAGAGATATCTTCCACCGAAGCATGCAATTACAAAGGGTCGTCCAAAGAGATTGAAGTCCTCTAAGGAAAAAGCGAGGAAGAAAGATCGACTTTGCCGTGGATGTGGCAAGCGTGGGGTTGCACATGACAGACGCAATTGCCCTGGGCTTGACAAGAGGTACCGTTCAACTATGAATTTTTCCTACCAATTCATTTTTAAAAAAATTATTACACATTGACATGCTTTGTTTAATTTTGCTTGCATGTTCTTATTTTAGTATTGCACATGACAACTCTGAGCCATTCAATGAAAATGAGGCATCGGAGAGATCATCTGAGGACGAGACATTAACACAATTGGGAGGTATACATTTTTCCCTTCTTATTAATAAATCCATTTTTTATTTTAATTTTATTATCATACTAATCAGTTCATGTTTGGTGGCAGGATTAATTGAGACATATGTGGTAGGGCAGGGCTCTTCTACTCAGGAGAGATCTGTGGTTCGGTGCTAGTTGCTAAGAGTGTTTTTTCATTCCTCTCCTCTTTGGTTTTTGTTCAGTGCTGGCAGTGAAGGAGTTTTAGGAGCAGCTTTGGTTCAGTCAGTTGGTTCTCAGTTTTGCAGGCCAAGGTCTCTGTCTTTTGGAAGCAAGAAAGGGTTTGGTTAGGGATGCAAGTCAGGGCCTCTTTATAGTAGGCTCTGTTTCCTCAGTTTTCAGAGCCTCCAGGAGTTCAGCAGTGAGCTTCAGTCCCAGCAGTGGTGCTTTCTGCCTAGTAGCCTCATCTCTGTTCTTGGCCGGAAGTTTTCCTCTTCAGTAGCCTCTTCTCTGTTCCTGGCTACAGGAATGCCCTATCCTTGTAGCCAGCAGTTTGCCAAATTTACTGGGAGTTTCCTCTTCAGTTGGTCGGATCTTTATCAAGCAGTCTTCTAGTTGCTACCCTGCAGTGGCTTTGTTCTTTTCTGTTTGTTTGTCCTCCCTGCTTCAAGGAAGGGCTCTTTAGTTTTGTTGTCTTTTGGCTGTGGATATGTGGATATTGATGTTGAGTGGATGATAGTACAGGTTTAAAAACATTATAAATATTCATTTTTGTTTCATATATTTTGATGTTGAATTGAATATAGTGGCCTCTCAGATTAAGGTACCAAGCCATCTGATCCTTCTGCTTTGGAAGTGTTCATAATTGTTGATTGCTGTAGAGAAAGTCACTGTTGATCCAATGCTTGAGCATCTTAATCATGTGATTTTTTGGAGTATCACCATCTCTCTCTGGTCATATCTATCCTTGATCTTATGTGGACAATAGCATTTTGTAGCACCATCTCTCTCTGGTTTCCTTAATGCAAACTTGGACTGGGCTGTAGGTATTAGGTTTGCGGTGTGTTTGGTGTGGATGGAATTCGACTGGTTTTTATTTTTCATTGCATCCAAATACAGCCAAAAGAGGTGCTTGATGTAGCCATGTGGCCAAGGGAGGATGTTTTTATTCATTTATGATTCTGTAGAAGTGAAAACTGCATTACCCAGAATGCCAATCAACACATAAGACTTCTCCGATCAGCCATCAGATATGATGAATGTCATTGTGTGCGGACAAAAAGCAGCCCTTTTGTGATTAACTTTGCAGGGGGCATCCATACAGACCTTTGAAATCATAATGTTGTAGGGTGTTCTGATGGATCTTTTTGCTTAATTCCTGCTGAATTCAATTTGGTTATGCAAAAGGGGTTAGAACTTAGAAGTGAGGGTCATAGGTGGAGATCTACAAGGAACCATAAAAAATCCAACAAGACGCCATTTCATGAGAGGACTACGCTTTTTTCCCCCATTTCATGGGCATACATTTTATTAGTGGCACTTAGTAGCTGGCATTTTCCTGAATGGACATTTCTAGCGTTTCTTAAACGGTAAAGATCAAAATACAACATCAAAACCCACCGTCATTAAAATCACCCCAAAAAAACATTCATACTGTTTCAAAATATACATCACACATTTTTCATCATGCTGGTCACAATTACAAGACAACTAACAAACACCACTATAGTAAGAAATTTGTTTAATTTTTTCCTTTCTTCGGCAGCATGTCTCATCTCTTCAACTGCAACACCTAAGTTTTCGTTCAGTTTCTCCACTGTCTTCTTCATATCCTCAATAAGTGCTGCTAAATTCTTCTCACAGTCAACTTCATCTTTCCATATGAATCTACCACAACCCTTTTCATTTTTCCAATTGGGACATTTCCAAAACTTCCTATTTGGATTAGTCTTTGTATGAGAGGTGAGACAAATCATCTCTCCACATGAGCATTTTGGTACGTAATCACTGGAAATAGAATACGACGATGACATGCTCTCGACCTACAAAAAAGAATGGTTTATGAGACTACAAAAAGTAATAAAAATTGTGTGCACATGAGTGGCTAAACAAAAGAGAGAATGAATCCTGTGCATTGAAGGTAGAGTTCTCTTTGAAGTGATACTTATTGGGTCGTTTAATCATGGAAACATGACTTCTTTCTCTAGTTCCTGTAAATGAAAATTAAAGGGACAGAACATTGATGGTGTCTACAATTACAATTGATTTTGCCAACATTGATTCATTGACATAATTCTAGGTATAATGGATGGGTTTATTATCTAATTTTTGTTTCATGTTTGTTATGTGATGTAATTTGAAGGATTGGAACTGATGGAAGTGGAAGGAAATTGGGTTGTTGGCTGTTGTAATGGAAGTGGAGCAAAATTTACAGTCCCCTCCAGCTAATACATAGAGCTATCTACCAGCTTCAAAATATCATCTTCATTTACCATTCACCCACTTCAATTTGACCTAGACCATCCCTTTTAACTCTTTTGCTTTAAAACTGTATACAACCCAACTGTGGCTCTTAATTCAAGCACTCTAGTGGGGTGAACCATCTCTAATCAACAACTCCTTGTGATATATATAAATGGATGAAAATGTATTCCAAAACAGATTCTATAACTATTATAATAACAGAATCAACAACCCAATTTTCAGAATAGAGAGCATGTCCATCTCTGATCAACTGTTGTCACCTGACTTCTTCAAATATGGCTGGTTTTCAAAAACTAAAAAGAAGGGGCAGTTCATTGTATCAATCAAAAAATAGGCCTATTCGTTAATCCAAACACAATGACCATCGTATTGAGACAAATAAGCTTGGTATATTAATAAACATCAGAGTACATCAATAGATTTGAATATAATTATGATTTCAAAGATACATAATACGTACAAGGGCCATGTATAAATATGCAAGTCACATTAAACATGTAAGCAGTTCCGCTCCTCATAAACAATTGCGGGCTAACACAAGAAATGATTTTCTAAGGCTTTCTCCTTTTTTTCATCCCAAGTGATCCAATCCGTCTGCTGCTTATCTCAGCACTGATGGGAGCAAGATGCATATACAGGGTAACAAGATCAAAAACATTCAGTCACCTACATGAAGTAATGAAAGATTTTAGAAGTTCAAAAATAAAAAATAAAAACTAAAAACTAAATTAATGTAACTCAATGCCTCAACTATAACAATACATCATTAATTTGAACTCATTTTCATACAATCTCAATTGACACTAACACTACTACCAGTAGACATCTGTTTGTGCATTTCATACGCCAATTGAATCAATAATGCCATCAGTAAATCAGAAATAAAATGAAAGTTAGTGATTCGGATTTGGGTATTTTAGTATTATGGGATTTATGGGTTTTAGACATTTATGGATTAAATAAAAATCTACAAGAGAAAGAAACGTGCCCATACCCTTCTTCACTGATGATCTCCACGATGCAGCCAAACTTTGCTTCCTCTGTTTCTCTGGACGGGTGAAGGATATGGAGAACTCGGAGGGGCCGCTCTTCCCTCCGGCGACACGACCAGACGAGGCCCTCTTTTCCTTCTCAACGTCTCCGCTCCAGACGAGACCCTCCGGCAACACGCCCAAACGAGGAGATGGAGATGGAGAGGAGACTTTGCACAGTCACTGGAGAGATGGAGACGAGGCGCTGCAAAGGGGCTGGAGTGGACAACAAAGGAAAATCTGGAGAAGAAGAAAGGGGAAGATGCAAGGGCTTGAGGATTTTGGAACTTTTCGAAAGAGGGAAACCGAAAAATTGGGCGCCTAATGTGAAAAGAGGGCTATCGCGCCCCCAAAACCGGGATCCGATCTCGGGGACGCGAGCATGGGGAGAATTTGTATTTCCCCTCCCAGGATCCGCGTGTGTGAGGATAACAAAATTCACAACACATCAAAATATTTCGTGGAAGCTATACAAGACGTTACGACCCGGAATCCGTATCCATCGGGTTCCGTGTCGTACTCGATCTGTCAGCACAAGATTGTCATAGACATATTTAAATTCAGACTGGAACCATTCATAATATCAAGATATACAGAGCTGACAGCAACAGGCTTATCATTACCCAACATATTCAAGTTACAAATTAACAAGTGCATTGATTACAATTCCCAAGAAACATGCTAACAAAAGCCGTACACAATAACAAGCTAACAAATACTACCCAATGGTGTAACGTAATTCCGGAGTCAAGCATGACGTCTACATGACATCGCTGACACTACAAGACTGCAAAACTCGTGGCTCAACAGCCCTCTGCACGCGAACTAGCTCAAAACAAGGACCTGCTATCTAGAGCACCAAAACAGAAGTATATCAGACACGACGGTCTGGCAGGTGATCAAAATAGGCAAGAGCATAAACAAAATCAAGGTTTAAAGGAAACAAGAACTAAAAACACTTCATTGAACTTGAACAGATTTACAAGATTTAAAAACAATGCATGAACATGATACTTATCAAGAAATCATTAGTGCATGCACGATATACGAAACAATTTCACGTTTTCGAAACTAGCATGTATACTTATAATATCATGATTAGTAAATCCACAAAGAGCCCATCCTTTCTCCATCATACATGATGATAAGAGTAAGCACGCAAGACAAGCACGACAAGAAACACGATCCCACGCCACACAAGGTAGACGGGGTATCCGGCCGCGGAACCGGACCACGAACACGCACGATGTGTCAATTCAAGACACGACTAGTCTGCAGACAGTCCACGAGTTTAAGGACCCCCAGGTAGTGGATCAAGCTAAAAGGGCGGTCCAAGCTCAGTGAAATCACTTATATCATGAATGCATAAAACATGGCGATATACGTTCGAGAGCACGACAAAACAAGAGGGAAATCATTTGTCAAACACGTCACGACAAGGCTAGCACGATAGCATAATATAAAATGCTTAACAAACTGAAGAAATGATTCCCTTTTTCTTTCTTGAAACACGATTCTTGAAACACGTCTTAAATACAAGCTTATACTTGAAATTCGGCCAAATACACGATGAAACACGAAGTATCAAAACAAGATTCTTGGTTCTCGAAACAAATCTTCAAACAACTTATACTTGAAATTCAAGGCGAGTACACGATGATGTACGTAACATCAGAACGGAAGTTCAAACACGAAATCTATCAAGTTTAGGCTAAGACCATTCATTGACCCTTGTGGAGTTGAAACCCAAATGTCGAAGTTTTGATAAGGTTTGGTGCCCCAGAAGTTATAGTACATTTTGGAATTCCAAGTGCACAAGGTCAATAAAAAGGTCTAAAACCTAGTCTAGTTTTCCTTCTCGCAAAAGTCCTTCAAAACAGTCCTTTTTGTAACTGTCGGTCAACGATCGGTTAACCGTCGGTTAACCGAGGTCGATCTGTCGGTCGACCGAAGGCTTGACCAACAGATCCCAGCCCAGAATTGTTGCTCTCTGGAATTCAAACCGACAGATCCTCGGTCGACCGAAGGCGAACCGACGGATGACCTGACAAAAATGTTGCTCTCTGGAAATTGAACCGACAGATTTCGGTTGGTGTCGGTCGACCTGTCGGTCGACCGAAGTTGGACCGACAGCTGACCGACAGGCACGGGCAGTGCATTTCTGTACAGATTTTTCACAACTTCTTCCCTTCTTTATTCACATATTCGAACCACCTGCACTCCCCAAGCCTTCATGCTTTCCAAGGGATACATTTCACACATTATAGAGCATTCCATCCATAATTTGTCCATTTATTCCAAAGAGAAACATCAAGACATTTTAAGGTATAAAATCATAAAAACTAACAAGATTAAACATGATTCCAAGAACTTACAAAATCATTGCTAACAAGACAAATGAGGAAGCTAAAACCCATGACTTGAAAGAGCATGGACATGACTTGCATTATGAGATTAAACATGGAAAACATGTCTTAATGAAAGATTGAAACCCTAATGCAAACATAAGCAATATACATAAGAAATCCTATAGAGATCACTTGCCTTTGTCCAAATGCCAAGCAAAACTTTCACAAATCCAAATCAAAGAGTTGATCCACGAAATCTACACAAAAGCCCCAAAAGAAAGCACATAAAAATCACCATTTTTGTCACTACAAAGCCCCATTTCGAAAATGGGTTTGAAAACATAGAAAACAAGTTCTAAATGAACTAAAAGAACACCAAATGAAAAGAGGAACAAGAGCCCTAACCTTTTGCTAGCCAAACAAGAAGAATGGAGGTTGAAGACGATGAATAGTGTCGGGGATTTGGCTCAAAAACGGGTCCAATCGAAGCTTGAGAAGAGAGGAAGAAAATGGCGGAGTCGGATTTGAGATTGGAGCTCTCTTGATGGAAGATCCAAGGGAAAAGACCAAGAGGAAAAAGGCTTTCTCTCCTCTCCACTCTAGGGCAAGGCAAGGACCGGTTGCAGGAAAATGGAAATGGGGAGAGAAGAATGAGGAGAGAGAGTAGGAGATCTTTTATAGTGTCTGGAGGGTGGGTCCCAATGCAGTAGAACTTGAAACGATTAAAACTTGGTCTTGCGGACCCCGGATGAAATCGACGAAGAAGAACAAAACGATCGTCTAAAAATCTAGTTTCCAAAAAGTATATTTTCCCCAATTTCTGAAATTTTCGAAATTCATGGACAGATTTAGTGAAAATTGTCATTTTTGCCCTTTTTCTCGAAAAACGCGATTTCTGAGTATTAAATCAAGATGGTCAAAACATGAAAGTTGTTTATAACAATAAAATGAGTCAAAAGGAATAAAATTTGGAATTTTTAGAAACCAATAATAAATTCTCACAAAAATACAATTTACAAGGGTCGGGTCAAAACAAAGTCAATGGTCTTTTAAAACTCTCCAAAGTTATGAAAAATCTATTCAAACTCAAAAACAAAGTCAAGTCATCTCTAATCTTGTTTAAAAAGCTAAATCACAATTAAAACAATACTAAACCCAAAAATTGAGGGTCGGGGTCTTACATCCTCCCCCCCTTAGAATCCATTTGGTCCTCCAAATGGTCTAAACCAAATCAAAAATCAAAAACTCGAAAGATCAAAGAAAACACTGAAGACCCGAAGACTAAAGAAAACACCGAAGACTCAAAGACCAAAGAAAACACTGACACCCTAAGTCGAACCTCGGCGACTGAGCTATCCCTGATCAATCCTGACAATGAGAAGCGCCGGCAACAACACGTCTGATTCGATTGAAAACTTCACACTATCACACATAACTGTCCAACAACTTGCTCTTCTAACAAATCCAATGTTCAATAACTCCCGTAGTCATCCCTCTGTGGTCATTTGACGTCCTTACACTGGATCATCTCTTTTACTAATTTTGTTAATCACTGTCTGTCTAAGGAACAACGAGTTCTGTCTCATTCTATCACCTTGAAATTTTTATGCCAACTGTTATACCGAGATGTACACGATGATTCTGACATTTTCATGTAGATGTGATCGTAGACATGCTTTCTCTTAAATAATCTTCATCCCGGAGAAATTCTGGAATCCCATATATCTGCTCTCACTGTACTACTCAGATTCTGGTTCCTTGTCTTCGAAGAATTGGCGAAGCTGAAGTGCTACCATGTACCAGTCTCTTCCATCCTCTATCTACGTTATTCAAATTCTTGAAACTATGCTGCCACATCTTATAAAATTCTATAAGTGTCCTGTTTCTGACTCAGTCGGTTACAATTCAGATACTTCACCACTACAACCCAGATGCTAAACTGCCATAACCTGCTGAGCTGTTCTGAGTTTCAACACTTCGTATGGTTTGCCTCTTACAAATCTTATTTCTAAATCTCTTACCATTGACATGCATAACTGGTCTTAGAATTCAAATCTGTGTTTAAAGTCTTGGAGTCCAACCTTTCTGTGCTATACTCAGAGTTCCTGTTCACATCTGATTATATCTGCCTATTGTTCTAGATCTCTTATCTGAAGATGCGTTATCAACAAAACATCTGTCAACTTGGTATCCTTCTATGGAAAGTCAAAATCTCCAACCCAAGCCTTGAAACAATCCTACCACATGCTCTTACTAATTCTCCTATCTACCCTTGGTTTCAGAAAATTGGCGACGCTGAGTACTACCAGATGTGTCTTACTTTGGGCAATGTCGTCCAGTCCTCGGTACACTTCTGTCATCTCTGTTTGCTTGTTCAACCAAGAGGTTCACAACTCTGTAGGTTTCCAGCTCTGACCAAACCTGCTAACATTCTAACAGTTATGCTACTCCACATTTCCAAACTTCGTAAGGTGTGCTTCTATCAAACTCTGTCTCTGTCTTCCTGTCTTTTACCCAGGCATGCATAGCTGACCTTGCGAGCTCGATTCGTGTCCACAATCCTAGAATAAAGTCTTTCTTCAAAATAACCAAAAGTTCTTGTTACTCTGACTCTTTCTGTCCAGTTGCCATTTGTCCTCTGCATAATAATCGATTCCTAACCAAACGTGTTTGTTCACTTCGCGTCACCTCAACGGTTATAACTCTGCATTTAAATCTCGAAACTGCTCAAATCAAACCTTGGTTGCTCAATCTTCTGCCTCTGTTTCAGGTTCACCATCCTCAAGCCTCGCACATGTTTCATCCTTTCTATATCTTTCAACTGACCTTGTCCATAGGTTATGATTCTTCAGCTTGCATCTGTACTCTGCCCAAACTAATGTTCCAAGAGTCGGTAAAGTCTGCAAAATTTGCTCTATCATGTAACCAGGTAACAATCAATTCTGCATACTGCTATCTACACTTTGCCAAAAACTGAATTCTCATGCTTCTAACCACTCACGGATACACCTCGCTGAGTCAACTTCACCACCATAGCTACACTTGTTGAACTTCCTCGAACAATTCTCCGTCACAAGTTCATCAATACTCGAGAAGTTTCTAACTTTCTCACATCTTCTTGGAGCCGTACCACTGAAAATCACCTCAAACCTCATAAAGTCCACCACTTGTCCGGCTTTTGGAGTCTTCTAACTTAGGAAGATAATCCAAGTTTATCCAAAAATCTGCACTTACTTGTCTAACACACCGTCTGACGATACACGATCAACTATAATTAGATCTTTACATACCATTCACATAACTTGCTGACTAACAACTGCTCACAAATTCCCTCGCTCACTCCATCTGTGACATCGAAAAGCTGAAAATTCTGCCAAAGTCCTTCGAGGACCACACGCTAAGTCCACAAAATGCCACAAAACATCGACTATTTGCCACAAAAACAAGCAAAAGATACTAAATGTGGGTACGGGTACATTAAATCCTCCCCCACTAGAAAAGAATTTGGTCCTCCAAATTCCCTAACAACAAGGACAAGAACACGAGACAAAGAGGGTCTCCCCCACTAGAAGAAAACAAACCGAGCTGATAAAACAATGGCTAGCCAAAACAAAATCCACACGACCTATGGAGTCCTCACCACACGTCTTAAGGTTACTAGAGTGTTTTATTTCCTAGAAACCTGCCCGCTCTGATACCAGTCTATCGCGCCCCCAAAACCGGGATCCGATCTCGGGGACGCGAGCATGGGGAGAATTTGTATTTCCCCTCCCAGGATCCGCGTGTGTGAGGATAACAAAATTCACAACACATCAAAATATTTCGCGGAAGCTATACAAGACGTTACGACCCGGAATCCGTATCCATCGGGTTCCGTGTCGTACTCGATCTGTCAGCACAAGATTGTCATAGACATATTTAAATTCAGACTGGAACCATTCATAATATCAAGATATACAGAGCTGACAGCAACAGGCTTATCATTACCCAACATATTCAAGTTACAAATTAACAAGTGCATTGATTACAATTCCCAAGAAACAGGCTAACAAAAGCCGTACACAATAACAAGCTAACAAATACTACCCAATGGTGTAACGTAATTCCGGAGTCAAGCATGACGTCTACATGACATCGCTGACACTACAAGACTGCAAAACTCGTGGCTCAACAGCCCTCTGCACGCGAACTAGCTCAAAACAAGGACCTGCTATCTAGAGCACCAAAACAGAAGTATATCAGACACGACGGTCTGGCAGGTGATCAAAATAGGCAAGAGCATAAACAAAATCAAGGTTTAAAGGAAACAAGAACTAAAAACACTTCATTGAACTTGAACAGATTTACAAGATTTAAAAACAATGCATGAACATGATACTTATCAAGAAATCATTAGTGCATGCACGATATACGAAACAATTTCACGTTTTCGAAACTAGCATGTATACTTATAATATCATGATTAGTAAATCCACAAAGAGCCCATCCTTTCTCCATCATACATGATGATAAGAGTAAGCACGCAAGACAAGCACGACAAGAAACACGATCCCACGCCACACAAGGTAGACGGGGTATCCGGCCGCGGAACCGGACCACGAACACGCACGATGTGTCAATTCAAGACACGACTAGTCTGCAGACAGTCCACGAGTTTAAGGACCCCCAGGTAGTGGATCAAGCTAAAAGGGCGGTCCAAGCTCAGTGAAATCACTTATATCATGAATGCATAAAACATGGCGATACACGTTCGAGAGCACGACAAAACAAGAGGGAAATCATTTGTCAAACACGTCACGACAAGGCTAGCACGATAGCATAATATAAAATGCTTAACAAACTGAAGAAATGATTCCCTTTTTCTTTCTTGAAACACGATTCTTGAAACACGTCTTAAATACAAGCTTATACTTGAAATTCGGCCAAATACACGATGAAACACGAAGTATCAAAACAAGATTCTTGGTTCTCGAAACAAATCTTCAAACAACTTATACTTGAAATTCAAGGCGAGTACACGATGATGTACGTAACATCAGAACGGAAGTTCAAACACGAAATCTATCAAGTTTAGGCTAAGACCATTCATTGACCCTTGTGGAGTTGAAACCCAAATGTCGAAGTTTTGATAAGGTTTGGTGCCCCAGAAGTTATAGTACATTTTGGAATTCCAAGTGCACAAGGTCAATAAAAAGGTCTAAAACCTAGTCTAGTTTTCCTTCTCGCAAAAGTCCTTCAAAACAGTCCTTTTTGTAACTGTCGGTCAACGATCGGTTAACCGTCGGTTAACCGAGGTCGATCTGTCGGTCGACCGAAGGCTTGACCAACAGATCCCAGCCCAGAATTGTTGCTCTCTGGAATTCAAACCGACAGATCCTCGGTCGACCGAAGGCGAACCGACGGATGACCTGACAAAAATGTTGCTCTCTGGAAATTGAACCGACAGATTTCGGTTGGTGTCGGTCGACCTGTCGGTCGACCGAAGTTGGACCGACAGCTGACCGACAGGCACGGGCAGTGCATTTCTGTACAGATTTTTCACAACTTCTTCCCTTCTTTATTCACATATTCGAACCACCTGCACTCCCCAAGCCTTCATGCTTTCCAAGGGATACATTTCACACATTATAGAGCATTCCATCCATAATTTGTCCATTTATTCCAAAGAGAAACATCAAGACATTTTAAGGTATAAAATCATAAAAACTAACAAGATTAAACATGATTCCAAGAACTTACAAAATCATTGCTAACAAGACAAATGAGGAAGCTAAAACCCATGACTTGAAAGAGCATGGACATGACTTGCATTATGAGATTAAACATGGAAAACATGTCTTAATGAAAGATTGAAACCCTAATGCAAACATAAGCAATATACATAAGAAATCCTATAGAGATCACTTGCCTTTGTCCAAATGCCAAGCAAAACTTTCACAAATCCAAATCAAAGAGTTGATCCACGAAATCTACACAAAAGCCCCAAAAGAAAGCACATAAAAATCACCATTTTTGTCACTACAAAGCCCCATTTCGAAAATGGGTTTGAAAACATAGAAAACAAGTTCTAAATGAACTAAAAGAACACCAAATGAAAAGAGGAACAAGAGCCCTAACCTTTTGCTAGCCAAACAAGAAGAATGGAGGTTGAAGACGATGAATAGTGTCGGGGATTTGGCTCAAAAACGGGTCCAATCGAAGCTTGAGAAGAGAGGAAGAAAATGGCGGAGTCGGATTTGAGATTGGAGCTCTCTTGATGGAAGATCCAAGGGAAAAGACCAAGAGGAAAAAGGCTTTCTCTCCTCTCCACTCTAGGGCAAGGCAAGGACCGGTTGCAGGAAAATGGAAATGGGGAGAGAAGAATGAGGAGAGAGAGTAGGAGATCTTTTATAGTGTCTGGAGGGTGGGTCCCAATGCAGTAGAACTTGAAACGATTAAAACTTGGTCTTGCGGACCCCGGATGAAATCGACGAAGAAGAACAAAACGATCGTCTAAAAATCTAGTTTCCAAAAAGTATATTTTCCCCAATTTCTGAAATTTTCGAAATTCATGGACAGATTTAGTGAAAATTGTCATTTTTGCCCTTTTTCTCGAAAAACGCGATTTCTGAGTATTAAATCAAGATGGTCAAAACATGAAAGTTGTTTATAACAATAAAATGAGTCAAAAGGAATAAAATTTGGAATTTTTAGAAACCAATAATAAATTCTCACAAAAATACAATTTACAAGGGTCGGGTCAAAACAAAGTCAATGGTCTTTTAAAACTCTCCAAAGTTATGAAAAATCTATTCAAACTCAAAAACAAAGTCAAGTCATCTCTAATCTTGTTTAAAAAGCTAAATCACAATTAAAACAATACTAAACCCAAAAATTGAGGGTCGGGGTCTTACAAGGGCTTTTATAAAAAAATGTGTCAGCCGTTGGATCCACTTTGACGATCCAACGACTGTCAAAGGACTTCTCACATAATGTATGAGAAGTCTTCTCACCTGAATAAAACCCTATATATATGTATGTATATCTATATATCTATATATATATATATATTAGGGGATCTTCAAGTGCATCCTTCCCTCACCACTTTTTGGTGAGGGACACCCCTGTTGGGGAAAAAGCAAGTACAAAGTGTACTTTTGTACTTTGGCTTTTCCCCACCTTTGTACTTACTTTTTCCCCAAAAGAGGTGTCCCTCACCATTTTTGGTGAGGGATAGATGCATAGGAAGACCCCCCATATATATATATATATATATATATATATATATATATATATATATGAGGGGACCTCTCCTCAGCTCAAGCTGAGGAGAGCATCCGCTCAAGTACGTGCCGACCCACCAGCCTGGAAAAGGTGAATATCATCCCCATTTTGCCCGCCCATTTCATTTCCAATTTCGTTTCCCCATTTCGCCCACCCATTTCATAACATCATGAAACCCATACCATTTCATAACATCATTTCATTTCCCCATCTTATAAGACGAAACCATACCAGAAAGCGAACAAGAGCCTCAACACCATCTCCGATCTGTAAACCTTGACGTCATCCCTATCTCCCGACTACGATCTGTATCACGCATCTCTCTCTTGAGCGCCCGCCGACGCCCTGGCCCGACCGAACAACTGGTGACTCTCTCCTTGCTTTTCTTGTTCTCTCTCTTTCTCTTTCAATTGTGTTTTTTTTTTTCCTTTCCCCTCATACCCTAAACTCAAATATCTACACACATATTGGGGTTTGTTTGATTTGGGATTTTAGGGTTAGTGATGGAGATTTGAGTATTCCTCCCTCCCTCTTTCCGTTGTTTTCTTTCTCGTTCGTTCGGATTTTTCTTCCTCTGTTCAAAGCATGGGGTTTTATGGGTTCGAGGGTCTACTTGGCGGGGCTGTGATACGGTGGTATGGTCTGTTTACATACCTACAAAAGGCATTCGAAAAGGGTTTCATTGGCATGAACATAAGTCACACATCATCATTCACACCAGGTACCACTCTCTGTAAATAGTTATTCTTTGTCTTCCCCAAGCATCATCATATATAGGGTTTCATTTGCATTTCCACCTTTCTTTTCCCTTTCAAATTTTCCAAAAACCTGATTTTGCTTCTCTCAAATGCTATATCTTCAAATTGCAATCCCCAAATCAAAATATTCAAATCACTTCCGGAATTTGGAATCCTTGTCCTCATGATTGTGGGGAGAATGAGTTTGGGTGCAGGTGAGAACACATTCAATTGAAGTTTTCAATCTATGAGTTCAAGATGACATCCTCCATTGGTGTTTGTATGAACAACAATTATCTAAGAAGAAAAAGGAAATGGCCTAAGATCCCATACAAAGGCAGATGGCAATAAACCTTTAATGAGCAGAGGTCTGAATTTTAGGATTAGGGCTTTCAAATTAGGGGTTTTAGGGTTTTATGATTATGTATTTGAAATAGGGGATTTTTGGGTTTAGTTATTGCAAATATTAAATCTTTGATGTGGTCCTTATGTTATCAAAAATAAATTTATGTTCTTTGATTCTTTATGTCTTTGAATTGCAGAGATCTGAAAGATGATGAGCCTTGGAGTACATTGAGAGAGGAGGATTTAGATGCAAATGGGTGCATGATTAAGATGGAGATTTATTCAAGCGATGGTTGGAAGAGGCTATGGAATAGGAATTAATGGATTTAATAGATGGGTTTTTTTTTTTTTTTGTTGTATCATTTTTTTTTACCTTGGCCATTGCCAAAGTCTGCCTTACTATTGTAAATCATTTGAATAAAATTGCATTTTCACTGAGATATCCAATTTCTATTGTTTTCGCCTGGTTATTTGTTAGATTTTGATTTGTACAGACTCTAAGCGATATGACCCATTTCTGCTTAAGGTAGATCAATAATTTTGCAAGATTATGTTTCCAGTTGGACTAGTGGCATCTTCTTCACTAGGATCTCATTTTTATTTTGGGTGTATCCATGGCATTTTCCTCATGCTAGCACATCACTCAAATATTATGGTCATCCATGATCTATAAAAATTATCTTTCATCCAAGGTATTGAGCTCATGTTTTGTATATAGAACCCAACATATCTATCATCACTGAATAATTGAATTATAAGGTCCTTATACATCATTTGGAGGACCACCACCGATATTGATCATCAAACCTTTTTTGTCATTAGATCAACACAAATCAGCACTTAATTATTTTTGGCTTGAAACTTGAAAGACCAATGTTTCAAATTAATAACTGTAGCAACCCCACATTTCATTAGGCATAAGTACTCAATGCATATCCATATGCATTTGATCATCATTTCATATTGAGGGATTAAGAGAACAATTGCTTAAGGAGCTGTTTGCTGCAAGAACCTAGGAAATGTGTCATGGCCCCAAAACTTGACATTAAACCATGGTGCACTGACTATAAATTGTGACATTTGTGATCTCGTCCCATTGAAGGGTCTGCAAGAAATAGTTATAAACAACCTCGGCTATTGCTTCAAAGTGGGTACTCTTTTTTGTTTTTCTAAATTGGCCTAGTGGCCAGGGAAGACTAAAGACACCTACCCAACCAGCACTTTGTGATTCTCAAAGTGGGTTAGTTTATTGTGTGGTTTGATGCATAAATGAGCGGTGATCTGTAATTAACCCAATGAAGTTCAATTTGAATGGATGGTTTCACTTGAGATATAATAACAATCCACTGCTTCCTGACAATAATTTGATAATAATTCGGTATTACAAAATACTTCTCTGACTATCCTGTCCCAAATCAATTCTGATTCCAAATTAATAGCAATGTAATGCTTACAAACTCATTGCACTTTCTTAGCATCATCCAATTTTAGCATCACCTGCATCTTTAGCATCAATAGATCTTTCTATTTCATTAATATGTGAACCAAGCCATAGTGCATTTCAGAACACTTAAAACTGATGAAAGAAATGAAACCTGCTACATTGTGTAGATTACCCCCAACACAACCACAACACGATCAAACAACCCACAATCTTTTTCAACATTTACAATGCAATGACATTCAACAATAAATTGTTCAGCATTTACACATGAAATCATTCACATTTTCCATCAATACAATGTCTCAAACAGTCACTCAAATCATGCCGTTATAACATCTTCCCTTCTTGAACAATCACTCAAAGCACATCATGTCAACACCTTCTAACATAGCTTAACCTGCACATAAAAAATAATAATAATAACTACCATCAAAATATATTTACAAGAAAACTACAAGTGAAGAAAATACCACCACTGTATACATTGTATTCATTGTTTAACAGAAGAAGAGGGTTGGATGGTGGGGACAGTACCATATAAATTGTTTCCCAAACACCATTAAAAACAACCCCAAAATCCATAATTTCAAGTCTATCATCCTAGAACACCTGACACCCCTAAATTGAAAACCCTAAAACCCCAGAACACTCTGAAATGCCAAAAAAAAAAATTAAAATTAAAAAAAAAAAAAAAAAACAACAACATAGCAACCCTCAAATCTCAACCGCAAACCCTCATTCTCCACACGATCATGAGGACAAGGATTCCAAATTCCGGATGCGACTTGAATATTTTGATTTGGGGGTTGCAATTTCAAGATATAACATTTGAGAGAAGTAAAATCAGGTTTTTGGAAATTTTGAAAGGGAAAAGAAAGGTGGAAATGCCAATGAAACCCTAGATATGATGATGCTTGAGGAAGATAAAGAATAGCAATTTACAGAGAGAGGTACCTGGTGTGAATGATGATGTGTGACTTATGTTCATGCAATGAAACCCTTTTCAAATGCCTTTTGTAGGTATGTAAACATACCATACGACCATATCACAGCCCCACCAAGTAGACCCTCGAACCCATCAAACCCCATGCTTTGAACAAAGGAAAAAAGATCCGAACGGACAAAAAAGAAAACAACTGAAAGAGGGAGGGAGGGAGGGAGGGAATACTCAAATCTTCATCACCAACCCTAAAATCCCAAATCAAACAAACCCCAATCTGTGAGTAGATGTTTGAGTTTAGGGTATGTGGGGAAGGAAAAAAATAATTGAAAGAGAGAGAGAGAGGGAGAGAGAGAGAACAAGAGAGGGAAGGAGAGCCACCTGTTGTTCGGTAGGGCCAGGGCGTCGACTGACGGTCAAGAGAGAGATGCGTGAGACAGATTGCAGTAGGGAGAGAGAAAGCCGGGATGGGGATGACGTCGAGGTTTACAAATCGAAGATGGTGTTGAGGCTCTTGTTCGCTCTCTGGTATGGGTTTTGTCTTGCTAAGATGGAGAAATGAAATGATGTTATGAAATGGTATGGGTTTCGTTCACTAAAATGATGTTATGAAATGGGCGGGCAAAATGGGGAAATGAAATGGGCGGGCGAAATGGGGATGGGGATGAAATTCACGTTTTCCAAGCCTTGTGGGTCTGCATATTTGAGCGGATGCTCTCCTCAGATTGAGCTGAGGAGAAGGGCTCCCTATATATATATATATATATACTAGTACATTGCCCGTGCCTAAAGGCACTAAATTGCGAAGCCCTGGGAACAGACCCATGGGTTGAGTTTTATTGGCTTGTTTCCCCACCACTAAATTGCGATGGCTTATCATCTTCACAATTCTCAATTGAGTCCTAAAGAAAGATAAAAACTGAAATTACTATGACCCCAAAATGGAAAAAAAATCAACAATTAAACCGAACAACAAAGAAATCACATATCAACCAACCCCTTGACAGTCGTATGCCTCTTTCTGTGCAAATGTATAACATAATTTAAAAAAAAAAATCACACACACACACATAATCTCTCTCGTAGTAAAGAATTCCATGAAAAAAATAAAAAAGAAAAGAAAAGAGAGAGATAGATTACTTTCAGTTCTTCCAAAGCATGAGGAATACTATCAATACATTGCCAGCAATACCGAATCTTCGCCTTCCTCGAAAGCACCTGAAAGAATCAAAGCCGCCTTATAAAGTGAGGCGAAAAAAAAGATCCAACAAAAAAAAATTATCAAAAGATACTAAAATGAACATACCCCAACGCTTTCGAGTACATTCACAATATCACAGACCCGTCTCCTCTCAACACCTGAAAAAATCAGCAGCAATCCAGAACTCACAAAATCAAAATCAGAAAAACAAAAAATATGAAATTCAGTTAAGTGAAGACAGATCAAACATCCAAATGAGAATCTAATTAGTTAAAAGTTAAAAGACTATAGATACCTTATTAGCCAGCCATTTTATTATGCTAGTCGCATTGATCCTTTTAAGCTCCAAAGATTATCGAACTCGAGCTACAAAAGAAAGAATTATTAACAGAAGCCGAGTTTTCTATAAGGAGTGATAATAGAAGAAAACAAAATTGTAATACTATGCAACCTAATGTACCTATTTTTATACGGCATACTACAAAAGAACCTCAGGGTAAACAATATTGGTAGTGGAATCTGTTCCATCTTCGGCGAGAAGGACAATTATACGCTCAAAGGACGTGCACCTCGATAATGCCACATAGAATTGCCCATGACTAAAAACAGGTGTACGCAAATCGACCCCAACAAATTTCAGAGATTGTCCTTGTGATTTGTTAATAGTCATGGCATATGCCAATCGAACTGGAAATTGACGCCTTGTCATATGAAAAGGAAAATCCGAAGATGACGGCGTTAAGGATATTCTGGGTATGAATGCCAATTTTCCAGACTTTTCTCCACTTAGAATCTTAACTTCAATAATACGGGAGCCGCACCTGACAACCATCATCCTTGTGCCATTACAAAGTCCATCCTTTGGGGCAATATTTCTCAATAATATAATAGGACAACCCACCTTTATCTCCAGTTTAAAAGGCGGCAGCCCAGTAGGATCTAATGAGTTTAGATACTCATTGGGATACTGGTTAGTGATGGCTCTATCCATTCCGTCATCATCTGACATCTTGTCTGCAGCCAAATAAGTATAGATATTACCTGGAAAAATATCTAGTGCAGTACGATTTATAGCATTCACGTCATCATTTCGAGCTGATAGAATTGTGCGTTCAAGTAAATATGTCGGCGTTGACGTATCTGCTACATCCAATTGGGGATATACTGTTGACAATAACTCATTCAGATCTCGACACTTATGTATTGTCGATGGAAGGCATACCACTTCTTGAGGATTTGTTCCAACCTACAATATTTCATTGAAAATCAATGACCAAACGAAAGTGCTAAGTATGTTGTTTGATTAAACAAATGATTAATTTAAAAGAAATATATAATGCAATATTACCTCCATCAAGAATTCCGCAAAAGCAGCATCTCGAGGATTTGTTATGTTCAATCGCATGTTCAAATTCAATGTTAGGACACATATATCATCCCACAGATGGGAACGTCTAAGTGATGCGCTAACAATTTCCTCACGAACTCCTTTAGGTACAACTGGTAAAATTTGACGAAAATCACCCCCAAGAACTACAGTAGTGCCCCCGAATGGCTTAGGATTGTCACGAATGTCACGTAATGTACGATCAACTACTTCGACACAATACCTATGTTGCATGGGTACTTCATCCCATACTATCAGTTTTGCCTCTCTTAATAACTCTGCCTGTAAAGATTGCTTGGTAAACCCGCAAACAGAAGTTTCCAACACATCTAATGAGATGGCAAACATTGAATGTGCAGTACGACCTCCTTCCAATAGCAGCGATGCAATTCCGGATGATGCCACAGTAATCACTATATGACCGAGACTACGACACTTTTGTGCAATTGTGTTGTACAAAAACGTCTTTCCTATACCGGCACCCCCATTCAAAAAGAACGTAGTTCCTTTATTTTCAAAGTTAGAACTAATAATGGCATCATAAGCATTGCGTTGTCCTCTGTTAAGGCGACTAATATTAGTATCTGTATCTGCCTGTTGTGCTTGGATTTGAAATTGTCGATGTTCTAAAATCAATCTATTACCAACAACATTGCTCCAATTTTCAATAGGTTGCGGCATAGGTGGAAAATCAAGTAATTTCTGACCTGTTTCTTCAAGCATCTGATTGAGAAGATATAGACCATAATCTTTGATTTGAGCATCAGTTGGATTAGGTATGGCAAATAATGTGCGGATTTTGTGCGCTAGATCATCACATATATTTATAGAAAATCGTTCCCATAATTCTAATGGTTGCAATGGTGAGCATTGTGTGAGAATAATACAAAATAATCACCTCAACTGATATCCAGTCTTCATTATTGCAGCCTCTTCAAGACAATGAACCCACTCATCGTCATCTTCCAAAAGCCCTCTAGCAACGCATGCTAACTTGAAAGTATCATATACAACATTGTCCACTGTGCGTAAGCTTTCGTAGGAGTTTGGTCCTTTGACAACAATCAGTAGCAAACGGAGATAGAATTTCTCACCACAATTAGGGTTGGCAAAGTACATTCTTCCAATTGCGTGTCCACTCTGCCTTGGGTTCCACATATTATTTCTCTTGTCCCAAACAAAGTATTACGGAAATTCTTGATAAGTGTAAGGGGTAGAGTTTGGGTTTGAAGCATACCAAGAAAACAACCCAGTTAGAGTTGACCTCTCTAATGCAGCTCTAGCAATAATATCTTCTAAAGGCTCCGTGGGATTGAAATTAACACGATGAATTCCAGGTAAATGGAGAGCAAGTCGTACAACTGCTGGAATCTCTTCATGCATATGATGACCGAATATTCGCCAAGCAGCTTCTGGCGGTCCAATATACCTTCCATCAAGGTATTGTTTAATTTCATTTACCGATCCCAACACCATCGTTGCCCGATCATAACCCTTGTAGATGTACTTGTGAATGTATTTTACACATCTTATTCCAGCACAAACTTCTACATTAATATGGCAATTGAATAGTTTTGACATATGAGCATTGTGCGGCACAACATCCCTACTATCAACTTCTTGCCCCCTTACAATGTATACTTTCCCATCATTCCGACGGCGATATATGGGATATCCGTCTTCGTCCATGGTCGTTGAGCCTGCAAAGTCCCGAGGGTACCTTTTAGTGTATTTTCCATTTTCCATGCAAGCTGCTTTGGGATTTCGAGCACCACATGGTCCATGTACCATACAAACCTTGATCGTATCAAAAAGTTCAGGATCATCTTCTGGAATTGGAAATTCAGCACAAACTAATTTGTCAACTTGAGCGCATGTATGAATTTTTTTCTTGACCTTTAAGAAAGAACAGGGCATGCATATGTGGCAGACCGCGTTTTTTAAATTCAATAGTGAACACATGGGCAACTTTGTGACCAAATACTTTATTTTTTTCTATCTCTTTCATCAAAGCTTTTCTCTTTAACTCCAAAACACGGGCAACCAAATCAGGACGATCAACAGCCGTTTGATGCGGCAATAGAGCTGAAGTAATTTCCGGCCATTTAGGATTTCCAGTCATGGTGAGAAAAATATCAGGGTGATGGTTGTATCTCGTGATAGCCATTGAATCTTGAAATATCTCAAACATATGTCTAGGCCTGCCAGTAAATGAAGATGGCAAAATAAACCTTTGACCAATTTGATTAGGGTTCAAGTCATCAGGACCAATATCAGTCAAATCTTGGTATAGAGATGAACGAAGTTTTCCTTGATTGAGCTTATAGTATGTCAATCGATTCTGCTCTGTTGCTGCCCAAGCATCCACCAAGAACTCTTGAAACAATTTTCCTCCTCTCAAAATCGTTGAATACTCCGTTGGTCGCTCAAATAAACGGTAACTATAGAAATCCATCTGAGTTAGTCGTTCAGCCGCAGGCCGACAATCTTTAACATCCCATTGCTTCATCTCATGTTCCCATCCAAGTTCACCATGTGGGAATAGTAAAACATAGTGTAACGGTAGATATGCTGGGTGACATTCGTTAATTTGCATTAACTGATTATCTCCTCTTAAATGTAAAATAATATCTCTCATGCCACTGACGGTAGATCCATCCCCTGGTATAATTACTGCAATTTCATCAGCTGTTGGTAAATTATATCATCGCCGATCTTTTGAAGAACTGTAGTGAAGATGGGCAGGTAAAGTTTGTCTGGACACATCCAGTTGATCAAGAATTGCATATGCCTGACGAAATTTATCCACAAATGGATTGACTTGCAACAAAGTTTGTTGAATTGTTTCAAGAACATCCCTTCTCAACTGCTTATTTCTACGATTACGAACTTCCAAAGCTGAAGCAGGATCATAAATATACAGCTGAGCATATGATGCATCCTTTTCTTGTTGCGGCAGCAGTGAACCTGCTCGATGTCGAAGTTCACCATGGATAGTGAAAGATGTAGGACCCCTTCCAGTAAGTACCCTTGGATCTAAGGTGGCACCAAGACTGGTAAAAGCATTGGTTGCATTGTACACTCGGGCATGTGTTCGAAATGACTTTGATCGATCATCACTCCCATCAAACAATGCTCGAAGTGGTGGAGGGGGTGTAATAAGCATAGGTAGCCTTATCTTTCCTTGTAAACAGCAAGTGCCAAATAACGGACGACTTCTAGAAGATCTTGTCAATCTCTCATCCATCCAATGTAGGGCTAAACAATGAGGGCATAGAATATCCATCCTGCCAAGATAATGCCTTCCTAAACTTATGTGAGGTATTCCTGAACTCATAGGCTCTTCCAAATCATAAGCCAATTCTTCGTCACAACTTAGCTCCACTTGGTCGTTAAGAGTATGCCTTTCAAACTTAAGATAGATTTAGTTGAAAAAAATGTGTACATCTGAAATATAAAGTTTTGGGAGATGCAATTCATCCAAAAAAAAAAAAAGTCTTACCAATTGGTTTGTGGAGGGGAAGATGTGCTTGGCACGACGGATAGAGACGTAGAAGTTTGTGCAACCCTTTGTCGCTTTTCCACAGATTGTGTTATCAATGATCCCTGTCCGAAGTAGTTTAGAGGATGACGACTGGGTGTTATTGAAGGAGAGCTCGCATGTGGTACCGATTGAACACATTTGTTAGTTCGCTCTACTTGCGACCGTTGTATCAATTGATAAGCACTACCTTGCTTCAGATTTCTCTCTCGGTCTCGTCTTGCGCGTTGGGCCAATGTTGCTTTTGATATCATATTACCGTTGGTTACCTAGAACATCGACAACATTTATTATTTATTTAATTTTTTTTAAATTAATCTTGATTGGAAAGGGTATCAAGGTTTGGTTAATAGTTTCATGGTCTATATATAAAGAGTATGAAGTACCTCACAAATACGAATGGGAGTCACATTCTGCTCTTCGCGGATTACAACTCCAACATTTATATCTCGAAGTGGCTCAGTCTATAAATGGAGAATTTTAAAGTAAATAAAGAAAGAGACAGACAATAATAGAAGGTAGAAAATCCATAAAATCCGTAGTTGTATCAGGGGTAATAAATAGGGTTTGTATAAAATCCATAGAGCTTTGATAATAAACAAAGTATATTACCACATGATTTTCTTTTTCCATAGCACATGTGGCTTTTCCTTTTCCCTTGTCTATAGAGATTGTCTCATGCCTAAATTGAGCAATTGTGTTTGATGTTCGTAAGTCCTTCTGAGTAATACATAATCAGAAGTGTATTAGAGAAATTAGCAAAGCTGATCATTGTACAACCTTATGAAAGTAGATATAAGCACCTCATGCATATGGGTCGTATTATCATGGACAATCCCATTGTTTATTTCTTGTAGCGATTGTACTTATAAATAGTCTTCATACTACTAATAAGAATTTTTTTTAATTGAAATTTGCATCAGCTTCTATACATTTTTTTTAAAAAAGTAATGGCATTGCTTTTTCTCCATTTTGCATGTAATATGTTTTTCCTGAAAAAAACTTCCATACATAATCAAAGAGTCTTACATTTGTATCCCTTGGCAAGTATTGATATGATCGCACAGCACTGATTCTTACACCTGTATCCCTTAGAAGTCGTTCTCGTTCCCGTCGTGCACGTTGCGCTAGTGTTACTTTTGATATCTCTTTGCTAGCTTGTGGCTAAAGTATCCATAGAAGAAAATCTTATGTCATGATTATGTTCGCAGTAGTAGTAATACTAAAGCAATAATTGCAAATGCATAAAAATATTGGCATCAAGTTAGTCGACTCGCATTATTTTTTGTCCAAATGAAAGATTGAATATACCTGTGAGTTTTCATTTCCATTGCCTATATGCGTTGTCTTTCCTTTCCTAGCCATTGCTTCTACTACTACTGGCATTACCGATTAAAAAATATATAAAATGTATTAGGAGTAATAAACAGGGTTTGTATAAATTTAGTAGTTGTATGGAGACTAACCTCGTGAACATGGACGTCAATGTTGCTGTCTCGTGGAGGTTGAACCTTTACATAAAATGCCAATTGAAAATAATAATTACAAAAAAACATGGTTAAAAGATTTATATATTCGGAAATGATTTTTTATCATAAGATTCTTACACTTGTATCTGTTATCAAGTCTTGTTCCTACATTTGTACGATTTATACAAATGAAAAGACAATGAAACGTTTACGTTAACTTTTAGTAATAAAAAATATTTACAAATTAGGACACAGACAATGTCAATCATAATATTAATGTTGAGCACTTGTAACTCCATCATAGCAAGCGGTGGACCTGTAGGCATATAGAAACTATGTTTAATAATTAATAATTCATTATGTTAATGGTAAATAATCAAATGAAACTATCTCAGATGTCATCATAAGAGAACATTTTTACCTAGAATATTGAGATCTACTTTCATATGGTGTTGTTGCTGTTCAGTCCATCCTCTAAATCGCTTAAAGCCTTCACCGTTCTAATGTCTATCTTGATCTCTTCCAACATTTCCCCTAATCCCCTCATGTCTACGAAATTAGTCTTGAGCCTGGCGTGGATGTCTTGTACCGGCCAAGGATGTGGTAGATTGCTTACTATGGAACGTACCATATCTACAATATTCGGTTTAAATCCTCTTCTCTTGAGATCGTAGAACAACCGTTCTTTGTTCAGCAAATGCTCCCTAACACATGTTCCTTCAACCAGTTTTCCTTTCCTGAACTGTATCCATGAGGGTTGAATATATTTTTCAAATGATTCTAATTGGTCAACAAACTCCACTGCATGCCATGGTCGCAATATTTCAAATATCCTTTTTTTTACAGCATCCCAAACCGGTGGCAATGTCTCAGCAATTTTTATCATTATATATCTTTCAGGGATGAAGTTTCCACACGCTCTTAGCGACTGAGCTAGTTGTATTTTGCGGAAACCATGCCTTGCTATTGGTGTGTCATGTTTGAATGGTTTTTTTTCAAACTCTAACGTCCATTCCCTAACACGTAGAGGTGTACTCATCTTACCTGGTTTAGAGCTCTCAAGTTAAATTATAAATTGCCATTTAAATGAAAGCTACAACAGTTCAACCAAATCAGTAATAACATAATAAGCAAGTTAAGGGTGCTTATGGGCCTGGCTATATCATACCCAAATCCAGCCCCGCCAACATCGGGCTATTTTATAAGCCACGTTTTTTATTTTAAGACTATTTTTGGATCCATTAGGTAAACGGGCCAAGTCTTGTATACTGGATGCTTAAAGGAGCACCTTTATCAGGCCTTTTTAGCAAAAATAACATATTTTTTTTCAAATACACTGGTCTGGATCTGGGCCTAACAATTAAGCAGGCTTGCCACTCGGCTTGGTCTAGCTTCCATGTGGGATGATGTAAGCACCCCTAGGTGTAGAGTAGATGACAATTCCAGGATCATTAACCTGTTTTTGTATCACATATTTCTTCAATGATGAATTGATGACATCTTTCATGGTCATGGCTCATCATGAATAATTTCGGCTTTCATGGGTGCCACACTAATCTATATAATCATGGCCATTCACAGACCCATGTCCTGTCAGATATGATTCCCATAAATTTTGGGAAAATGATCATTATACAAATATATATATCCAGGTCGCATTGAATCTTAATCCTCTAAGACTAGCCCTGTAAATCTAGTTGCCTATCTACAAAATTTAAATTGCTCAAAATAATTCATTCTTTTTGTTAATGCTGATCCCAATTTCATTTCAAAACATCAGTAGTGTAGAAACTGTCTTTCACCCAACCACCCCAACATCATTTTTAATCATACTCACTATCTGTATAATGGGACAATCGATGAAGGATCGGATGGAGCACACATTGTAAAAAGTGTGAAAAAACACCATTAATTATTTCAATTTATTTTAATTTGTAATATATTTATGTTGTTTGTTTGGCTTTGGTGATGATAACACATCTATCAACATTTAGATTCACTATGTCAATATTGTTTAATATATAATTTTTTTGTTATGATATCTTTTTATTGTTATTATTTTTATGAATAATGAGTATTTCATTTGGGGTTCTTCCTTTTTTTTAATATATTAATGTTGTTTGTTCGCTTTTGGTGATGCTAACATTATTCAACATTAAAAATCATTTTTTTAATATAGTGAAATTTTTATTTTTTCAATTTTTTATGAAAAATAATTATTTAATTTCCCTTTTTTTTAATACACCTATGATGTTTGATCACCTCTGGTGATCCTAACATATTAAACAACATTAAGATTAATTTTTACAATTTTTTTTATTTTTTTATTGTGATATAATTGTTTTATTAATTCTTTTAAGAAAGATAATTATTTATTTAATTCCTTTTAATACATTTATGCTGGTTGTTTTGTATTTGGCGATGATAACATATTAATCAACAGTAAGATTCATGTTGTCGATATTTATTTTATGAAAATTAATTATTCCATGAGGGCTGAATATATTTTTCAAATGATTCTAATTGGTCAACAAACTCCACTGCATGCCATGGTCGCAATATTTCAAATATCCTATTTTTTACAGCATCCCAAACCGGTGGCAATGTCCTAGCAATTTTTATCATTATATATCTTTCAGGGATGAAGTTTCTACACGCTCTTAGCAACTGAGCTAGTTGTATTTTGCGGAAACCATGCCTTGCTATTGGTGTGTCATGTTTGAATGCTTTTTTTTTTCAAACTCTAACGTCCATTCCCTAACACGTAGAGGTGTACTCATCTTACCTGGTTTAGAGCTCTCAAGTTAAATTATAAATTGCCATTTAAATGAAAACTACAACAGTTCAACCAAATCAGTAATAACATAATAAGCAAGTTAAGGGTGCTTATGGGCCTGGCTATATCATACCCAAATCCAGCCCCGCCAACATCGGGCTATTTTATAAGCCACGTTTTTTATTTTAAGACTATTTTTGGATCCATTAGGTAAACGGGCCAAGTCTTGTATACTGGATGCTTAGAGGAGCACCTTTATCAGGCCTTTTTAGCAAAAATAACATATTTTTTTCAAATACACTGGTCTGGATCTGGGCCTAACAATTAAGCAGGCTTGCCACTCGGCTTGGTCTAGCTTCCATGTGGGATGATGTAAGCACCCCTAGGTGTAGAGTAGATGACAATTCCAGGATCATTAACCTGTTTCTGTATCACATATTTCTTCAATGATGAATTGATGACATCTTTCATGGTCATGGCTCATCATGAATAATTTCGGCTTTCATGGGTGCCACACTAATCTATATAATCATGGCCATTCACAGACCCATGTCCTGTCAGATATGATTCCCATAAATTTTGGGATGATTATTATACAAATATATATATCCAAGTCGCATTGAATCTTAATCCTCTAAGACCAGCCCTGTAAATCTAGTTGCCCATCTACAAAATTTAAATTGCTCAAAATAATTCATTCTTTTTGTTAATGCTGATCCCAATTTCATTTCAAATGATCAGTAGTGTAGAAACTGTCTTTCACCCAACCACCCCAACATCATTTTTAATCATACTCACTATCTGTATAATGGGACAATCGATGAAGGATCGGATGGAGCACAAATTGTGAAAAGTGTGAAAAAACACCATTAATTATTTCAATTCATTATAATTTGTAATATATTTATGCTGTTTGTTTGGCTTTGGTGATGATAACACATCTATCAACATTTAGATTCACTATGTCAATATTGTTTAATATATAATTTTTTTGTTATGATATCTTTTTATTGTTATTATTTTTATGAATAATGAGTATTTCATTTGGGGTTCTGCCTTTTTTTTAATATATTAATGTTGTTTGTTCGCTTTTGGTGATGCTAACATTATTCAACATTAAAAATCATTTTTTTAATATTGTGAAATTTTTATTTTTTCAATTTTTTATGAAAAATAATTATTTAATTTCCCTTTTTTTTTAATACACCTATGATGTTTGATCACCTTTGGTGATCCTAACATATTAAACAACATTAAGAGTAATTTTTACAATTTTTTTTATTTTTTTATTGTGATATAATTGTTTTAATAATTTTTTTAAGAAAGATAATTATTTATTTAATTCCTTTTAATACATTTATGCTGGTTGTTTTGTATTTGGCGATGATAACATATTAATCAACAGTAAGATTCATGTTATCGATATTTATTTTATGAAAATTAATTATTTCATTTTGGTATTTGCCTTTTTTTTATATATATTTTATGTTTGTTCGCAATATTATGTCTTCTATTAGACCCAATATTTTGTGTCTGTAATTAGACACAAAATATGGCCTAAATGCCTTATTAAGTCCCAAGATATAGCTTTAATTTTACCCAATATATGCGTCATTAATCACCTGAAACACTGTCCAATTTCAGTTTCAAAATAAAATTAGTCCCACTATTATCATGCTTGGATCTCTAATTAATCAAAGGCCTGCAGTTAGACCCAGTACCCAATTCAATCAGTCATTATATTTGCAAAGGCAATAAATCCTACGTCATATAATAAATATTTTATATTTATTTAAACATAAGCATGAAATGGTAATTTAAAAAATTTACAGTAATAAAGATGCAGCAAAGGATAGTATTGTATGAATTAAAAAAAAAAAAATCAACGCATCAATATTGTATGGAGTAGGAGAAAAGAATACCTCTGTCCAACTTCTAGTGCGAATTGTGATGTCTTTTTTTCTTTAGACCTTTGCTGGTATGATGATAGTTAAAAGTAGAACTGCAAATTAAAAGAAAAATAAATTTCAATATCCTACCATTACTCTACACATGTTATCTACTTCCGGATTTATATGAACGGTCCTTTGTCTTATATTAGTTAACCACATCCTAATCTTGAAAGCAGAGCTAATTGAAATCAAATAAACAAATAAATAGAAGTAAAATCTAGTAAAATTGCCAGGGCTAAATATTCAGAACTAAGAAATAAAGTGATATGTTGTTATTCATTTTTTGTTTAAATGGGGGATAGAAATGCACTCATAGATTATGATTTAGAGTGAAATGTGCCCCACCAGATTATCCAAACGTTACCGTTTTAGAAGCAATAATTTTCAAAGAAACTATTATCACTTGTGTACATTGTGTGTTATGATCCATCAAAATAAGTGGGCTGAGTGGCAACTAATTAGAGGGCAATTGGAAGATTGGATTGCTCACTGGTGGATTTAGTTGCTCATTTAATCTAAATTGATCTTCCCCATCAGATTATCTCAACTTTACCATTTAAGCCAGTGGTCAGAAATTAGATGGATTGGAAATAAATTTCCCTGAAATGGATTTCTTGTTTCTTTATATATTTAATATCCTAGCAAAAGGGTTCATGTTTGGAAAAAAATCAATATGTGCATTTGTTAAAAAACCCTAAATGAATTTTATTCTAATGCGCCCCAAAATAATTAATCTTTATTTAATTTTTTGCTTGGGGCTAGTGCGTAGCCGAATGAGATGGAGTTCAAGAAAATATCCCTGACAGGGATCTGATGTTATTTTAAATAGTTAATACCCTAGCAAAATGCATTGCTCTTTTGGAAAAAGACATCCCTGACATGGTCTGTGCATAGGACATTGCTCTTTTGGAAGAAGCCAACATTGTCTACTGTTTGGTAAAGGCCATCCCCGTCTATTTTACTACATCGCCATGGGGGAAGGCACAACACAACAACAGACTAACATGTATTAATTTTTATTTTTTAAATTTTTATGTTTTTTTTATTATTTTTCCCTTTTTTTATTACGTAATTTATATGTGTTTTTATCCAATATTGGACAGTCTGGCTTGGCCTTTAAGTTTTTATGAGTTTTTATCAATTAGGTAGATCAGATCCGTCCAAATGTACATAAATTGAAACGTTTGGTCAGCTCTTTGTCGTTATTTTGATTTTTTGGTGTTTTTCGAAATGTTTTATGGAAAACATTTCGACAATGGAAAGATCATTTACTAACCCACCCTATTCTGTCTATTAATAATTTGAAGTTACCAATTATTTGATAAATTAGTTATATATTCAAGTTTACATAAATTGATTAATGGCACCTACCTGACAAATGTACAGATGAGGATGTTAATAAGCTGTGACTGACAGTTAAATATATTCAAATAATATATTAACAATTAATAAATTTGAGTTGTTGAGTGCATAACTATTTTAAGTTAATCAAATTAAGATGTGCAAGTTAAATGAAAGTCACCTTCTTAATATTTGAGTTCTTTTATGGTTTAAAAGAAAATGACTGTCACTAATTAAGCCAGGGTTGGGCTAGGTCGATCACATGTTTCCAATCCAAATATACTAATAATTGTATCGGCCTTATACTCACACGGCCTTATGAATTTTGTGGTTTTTTATGATTTTCTATTAAATAATTTTTATAGGTTTTTATGAAATAATTTTTATGAGTTTTTATTTAAATATTGGACAGTTTGGCCCGGCTTTTTTATTTTTTTTCAAATAATTTTTATAAGTCTTTATGAAATATTTTTTTATGAGTTTTTATTAAATAATTGTTATTTATTTTTTATTTAAATAATTTTTATGAGTTTTTATTAAATATTGGATAGTCTGGCCTGGCCTTTGACTTTTTATGAGTTTTTTTAAATTAGGTAGATCAAATATGTCCAATCCAAGCCATATTTTTGTGATTTTTTTCAGATATTTTTATGAGTTTTTCCGGATATGTTTAAATGCACATACTAACATGTATTATTTTTATTAAATAAATTTTTTAGTAAAAAGTTTGTATGAGCTTCTACAGATGTTTTATGAAAAACTTTTGACCATTCTACCTAATTAGGTAAGCCCATTCCACCTATCGAAGGCCAATTCAACCCATGCATGCGAACCCGAAAACGCACAAATCCCGTAGTGGACCACCTTCTCACCATTGCACAAATCCCGTAGTGGACCACCTTCTCACCATTGCAAACAACGTTAACGGGCCACCTTCTTCTTTTTTATTTCTTCCTTATATTTTTCTTTATCTCTTCCTTCTTCTTTCTTTCCCATCTTGTATCTCTCTCCTCATCAGTAAACATCATAATATGCAAAGCCACAGTAAACATGCATGCAAAGCCACTGTATGCAAAGCCACAGTAAGCATCATCACATATCCCGTAATGGGCTTACCACTGCAAAGCCCATTCCACTGCTGCCTTTCACCCTCACAGCCCCCTCCCCACCCCCTCCCCCTGAACCCATATCTTTCTCTTTCTTTCTTTTATCTCTCTGTCTCTTCTTCCCCTTTCCCTTCACTGCAAACCCTTCTTTCATTCTCTTCTTTCTCTCATTCTTCTTCCCCATGAACCCATTTGGTGCCACAAACAAACACCTCTCTTCCACCCCTACACACCTGCACAAACCCATCTCTCTCCCGCATCGTTTATTCCCTCTCTTCCACCCCTACACACCTGCACAAACTACTGGTCTCCCACTCACTCCCCCAATTCACTCTCTCTCTCTCTCTGCCACTCTCTCTCTTCCTCTTACCCACTCTATCCCTCTCCTCACTCCAACCCACACTCTCATTCTCTTTGCCCGACTCTCTCCACTCTCTCTCTACCCCCCCCCCTCCCCCTCCCCATCCTCCTCCTGAAACCGCATTCCCTCTCCCCATCTCTTTCCTGCATTGTTTCTCTCTCTCTCTCTCTCTCTCTCTCTCTCTCTCTCTCTCTCTCTCTCTCTCTCCACTGCTGGTCTCATTGTCCGACTCCCTCCTCTTTCTCTGCCATTCTCTCTCTGCCCCTCATTCTTTATCTCTTTCAAACAGTGAAACTACTCTTTCAAACAAACAAACAAAGATCGATTTCAAAGATGAAACTCTGTATTCACCTCGCTCTTTGAAGCAGTGAAACAAAGATGAATAAGAAAGTTACAGATATTGTATAGGCACGTTTGGATAGGTAAGGACAACGGAGAGAAGATTTCAAATACTGCTCCCCCGTAGTTTTATCAGTTTGAAATTTGTATGCATTCCTGGAGTGAAACAACTCTTTCAAACAAACAAACAAAGATCAATTTCAAAGATGAAACTCTGTATTCACCTTGCTCTTTGAAGCAGTGAAACAAAGATGAATAAGAAAGTTACAGATATTGTATAGACACGTTTGGATAGGTAAGGACAACGGAGAGAAGATTTCAAATACTACTCCCCCGTAGTTTTATCATTTTGAAATTTGTATGCATTCCTGCTGGTTGTTGCAGAGGAGTCATAATCAAACACAGATAGAATCAACCTATGATAGCAAAATTGTAGTGCTGACCTATGACAGACGTTTTGGCCCTTCCTTTCTTTGCTCGAAATGGTAGAGAAGAGAGAGGATGGTAGAAGTTCCAGCGCTTCCTTTCTTTGGTCGAGATTGTAGAGAAAGAGAGGTTCCGTTTGGATCAGAGATTTTTTGGAGAAGAAGTGGAGGAGGGATGTTTCAGCGCTTGGATCAGAGATTTGTTTGCATACATGCACACAGGTGTCAACATACTAAGGCTGTATACATTCCCTTAGTGAGAGAGAAACTAACATGACATCCTCTGGTTTGATTTTTTTTTTTTCCATTCTGTGTATTAGGAGATTGGAGAGAGAGCAGTTCCAAACTTAGTTAGAGAGAGCAGTTATTCCAAATAGGGTAGTGGAGAGAGACGATAGTGGAGAGAGAGAGATTGGAGAGAGGGGTTATATATCTTAATCTCAGCCCTTGGATTTATGTACATAAATCCAAGGGCTCAAAATGTGCTAGGATTCAAATACTGCTCTCCCTTATTATATATATATATACGTGGGAGATGAGTGAGATGAGTCATCGTTGTTTGAAAAGTCTTCATCATGTTTGATGGCCTGTCCAGATTTTCAGATTTGACAAAAATATCCCACTTGGCCTGCCCATTTTGCCCAAAACCCATACAACATTCCCAGAAGTCTCCTCTCTCAGCCCTACCCTCCTGCCTGAGAGAGAAAGCTCCCGTTCCCTCGTCCGCCCGCCGGCCTCTTTACCTCTCTCATGTGATTGTCCATTCGGAAAGGCCCCAGCATCGCGAGCGAGGTTTGAAGCGTCGCACGCCCAAATCGTCGATCCCTCTCCTGTGATCATCCGTCCGGAAAGCACGCCCAAATCGACGATCTGTCTCTTATGATCGTCTATCCGGAAAGCGCCGCGGCACGTGCCTAGTGAGGACTCCTGCCCTCTCCTGTTCTCTCCCTCTCTCCTCCCCGACCTCTCTGTTTTTTTTTTTTTTTTTTTTATTAAAGAGCAACAATCTGCTGCACCTTGATAACCACCCGATGACCCATTTGATCCTTGGATTTGAAGGAGGACCCACAGGTGACCCAGTAGGTGGTGGACCTGTGCGAGGTGGGCCCTGTTTGGCCCACCATCCAGCGTCTGACTAGAGAAAAGGAGCGAACGTGTTTTAGATGTCTTAGAAATCCAAAGGATTGGATATTTTTGTTAAAACAGACATTCCCAAAGGCTTGATTTTCTTGCATTGATACTAGGACCCGGGTGGCTGATCCGTTGATCCTAAGGAGGACTCATGGGTAACTCAGTAGGTGGTGGACCCACGCAGGGTATATTCATTTTTGGGCCCGGGATTAGCACAGGCGTTTGTTGCTAGTATACAATAAAGAGCAGAACAATTGTAAATACATAGACATGGCTATTTTCATGTTATTTCTGCATATGTTAAATTTCCATGCTTTCTTTTAGGAGTCCAATTTCCCATCTCATCTCTTCAAATGTCGTTTTGATTTCTTCCTTTTTAACGTCAATTTGCCCTCGTCCTGAATTTGAGTTGGGTGTATACTCTATTGCAATTTTATCCATCAAAATGAGCAGAGCACGACCTCTTTCCCCTATAAACAAATTCATCGCAAGGTGAAAAAAATATTAGAGAAAAATATTTGCATGGAATTTGAATGTATAGAAACTTACATTTAAATCTGGACATTTCCAAAACTTACATGTATAGAAACACTTCCATCAATTACAGAGTAAACAAAGTGCACATGAAATTTTCAAATAAAGTGCGCATGAAGCAAAAATGAGACTAATAAATCAAGACAAACACATCTCAACAAAAAAGTAATCATTTAATCAAAAACTAAGAGAAACACGGTAACTATGGAAACAGAATTGGATTCTTCAAGTACTAGTTGGAGTATTATTTTGCACTAAAGAAGTTATCTCAAGATTTTTATTAAAAAAAAAATTCTATATTATATAATGAAATGTTCCCTACTTATCTTAAAAGTAAGTTTTCTACGCTACTTTTTTTTTAATTTTTTTTTTAAGTTTTGCATATCTGTTGAACTTAAATTATTTTGTATGTTATGTTTTGGATTTTTCCAGAAGTTGATGAACCAAATGCAAATTAATCAAACCCCATGACAACTAGATACAAAAGTAGGAAACATTCTTTACTGCATCCAGCCTGATATAAATCATTTTGGAATAAATCCGAACATATATAAAGGATATTATGCAAAGACAAGGAAATCACCTTTGATGGGAGTTTACACCAATCCCTCTTGCTGAGATTTTTGCCCGGATTGTACCTTTGTTGTAAATGGGTACTTGGCAGTATGTGAAAGTGAGGAAAAAATAAGAAAAACAAAAGTGAAAATGGGCAAGGCACACCAATAAAGATGCTATCTTAAAGACAACAATTTCCCACATGCAGGTGGATGGAGTGAAATTATATCCTCAGAATACAATGCCCCACTCTATCTCAAGGTCTGCACACCAGAGATAGAAATATGGAATTGCCCTTAAAAAATCAGAAATAAAGTAAAGAAAGCTATTGGTTGGTTTCCTTGAATCTATTTTTGGTTTTTGATTTTATAGGTTACTAAACTCAAATTTGGGCCTCAATATATAGACTTGAAAACAACCCAATCACTTGGGTCACACCCATTCAAATGGACAGGTCACAACTATTCAAATGGGCCCAAGGGACATGACTGTTGAAGACAACCATCCAAACTACCCAACAGCCAGAAAAACTAAAATCTTCCAAATTTGAATATTTGAAAACATGAAGGGTCTTTAGGGATTGGTAGTTACCGTCACCCCATGCACCCCTTTGGCCATATCCCAAACGTACTACACATCATCTCCTCCCTTTTGCTTCTTTTCTTTTCTTACTTTCATATTACATATTTTATTATTTGAGATGACTGACGCCAAAGGAATCCATAAGGATTTAGAAATACCCAACAACCCCCCACTATTTTCTAGAACTTAAAATTTTATGAAAATATAATATATATATACATATTTTTATGAAAAATAAAATAAAATAAATAAAAACTGTATAATGCATCCCTCACAGGTAGATGTCCCTTGAACTAGGAGGTAGAATAGGTATCGGGAAGTTTGTGACTAAGTGACCTAGGTGAAGTTCACGATACATATTCACATTATACAATATGGTCGGGCATCCATATTCTACACGCTGCGCTATTTCATAGGCCATGCGCTAGTCCTGGTCTTAGCGGATGCTCTAAAGCCTTACTGACAAGACCCATGGGAGGCGGTCATGATCTCCACATCCACAAAGGCAAACCCATTAGGAGTTCTTCCGCTCACACCGCACTAAGCCATGAGTCTGTTAAGGACTAAAAGAAATCCAGCGTAACATAGGTGAAAGCTAAAAAAAAGTGCTCAAACCTGGGTTTCATCCCTCGAAACCCTCTCTCTCTTCTTTCCTCTGTGGAACCCCATCTCCCAAACCCTCCTGTCTGAATCCCTCTGCCTTCTCTCTCCTCTCTGGAACACCATCTACCGAACCCCTCTATCGAACCCTATTCGATCCCGGAGAAGAAAGGGTTTCAGACGTTGCCGAGGAACATCGCCAGAAGGTTGCCTTGGGTGAATTTGGTGCAGACAGAATCAATAGGTAAAAGAAAGAGCCAGTTTTGTTTCTGTGCAAGGTCAGTAGAGTTAACCAATTTTCTGTCCTAGTGTTTTTGCTTTGCATCATTAGAGCTAACCCAATTTTTGTTATGACCACGATTCTCACAGGCAGAGGCGGCGCCGGCGAGCGGGGCGACCCAACGGTGGCAGATGGAGGAGGAGGCAGCGGTGGAATGAGCCCTCCATCTCTGTGGAGGATGTCGTCCCAGTGAGTAGACTCGGCCTCAACGAACCCGCTTCGTCTCAGAAAGTCAAGGACAATTTGTGTAAGTGCCTAAATATTTACGGACTTGTTTAGGTGGATTTAGAGCTTTTTAGGAAAGACTAGATGGATGCCTGGAACCTGAAAGGGAAAGAGAAGCAAAAGTCAGAGACCCTGGCTGCACTCAACCAAAGGCACTCCGATGCTCAAGTCAGTTCAGTAACCAAACAAAGAGAAAGGGATATTTTTCAATAGAGAAAGGGAGATTTTTCAATATATGGGTATGATTGTGTATGCGTAAGATTGCATACCTCTTCTGGATTGTCTCCTGGTATATATAGGTGGAAGTCGCATCGGACCATACTAATAGTTGGAGGTACAGTCCCATCAGACCATACCCTGAATCCGTGGAGGCAGTTGGAGGTGCGGTCCCATCGGACCATACCCTGATGTGGATCCCGCTCTTTCAGGGATTGCTAACGTGACCATCGGATAAAAATAACTCCTTGTCTCTATCTGGTATCCGTCTTATCTGTGAGGACGTTCTGTAACGTGATTGACTCTTTATTGGAGTATAGTTGTAACTGACCGAGCATCGGCACTCATCTCGGTTAATCGAGTCGAGTTGAACATGATGCCGAGGTCAGGTATGGGCGCGCTCCGGCACTATTGCCGAGGTACGAGGCACTATTGTCGAGATGCAAGGCACTGTTGCCGAGATACAGAGACCGAGACCAAGACGCGCTTAGCTGGTACACTTACCGAAACTAAGTTAATCTCGGTATTAAGAGAATATCCTACACAATTGCCCCTAGCTTCGGACTTCTTAGAGTTCCATAACTCTTTGAAGTTGGGAGCTAAACATTTGAAGTCAGTGTCGGTTGATGACATTTGACCTCTATCATGATGTCGCTTCACCTGCCCGAGATAATTAATAGCAAGTCCCAATCATTACAGAAGATGTTCCGGCGGCACCATGTGTCACCATCTGGTTGGTCGTCCACTCGCTTTGAAGGGACGTGCACGATACTCAAGGCGACGCTTCGCACGTGCATCCTCGAAATTCAAAAGAGGGTGCCCTTTTCTCCCATTATGTATAGGGGCGCCTCCCTCTCCTCCATTTTACCATTTAGAGAAAAAAAGGATTTACAGAAGAAAGAGAGCTTTGCTGAGGTCGAGTCTTTGCAAATCCGAGCTCGCTACCACTTGAGCCCGTTTTCTTCTATTTTGCTTCTATAAGTCTTCTTTCCTTGTTTCGTTCTGTTTCCATTCTTCCATTAGGGTTTCTGCGATTTTCCCCCTTCTTCGAATTCTTATCCTTCGTCTAGGGTTTCCTGCCCCCTTTTCCCCTTTTCGAATTTCATCCTTCGTTCCCGTAGTTTCTTCAAACTTAGGAATGCGTATTTACACGCAGTGGCTAGAAACTCCAAAAGCCACAGTCGAGTTTAGGGCCAAGTATGGGGTACCTGACGATGTCCATATTAGGTTAGACGACCCAGAGAACCTTTTTGACTGTTTGACCTTTACCAACGGTTGGATGCCGTTCTTTCTTGTCACTGTAGTCGAGGGTGGGGTCCGATTCCCCCTTCATCCTCTTCTCCGGTCTTGCCTCAGGAAGTGGCACCTTGGCCCCTATCAATTGATGCCAAGCGGTTTCAAAATCATAATGGGTGTCACCGAGCTCAACAAGATCCTCGGCATTAACCTTGGTGTCCATGACATCGAGGATGTCTACGACCTTTGTAAGTCCAAGAGTGGTGATAACCTCTACTATCTACCGGGTGAAGGCGAACCGGGAATGCATTGTCAATGAATTAGAGGACTCTAATAGGTACACCGGGGACGATCGGCTGTTCGTCTCGGGCAACTAGGGGTTCAGATCGGCCGTGCCTGAGGCTGAAAAAATAGACAGGGTCCCCCGTCGCTTTGAGACTCCTCCTAGTAAACACCGACTCTTTTTAAATTCCTTTTATATTTTTCTTTTCCTATTCTGTTGAACTAATCATTTTCTGTTTGGTGAGCAGACGTTCGCCAGAGAAGGCAGGAGGCTAACCGAGTGGGCTGGGCGAGGAACGATGCCTAGCTTTAGGCAATACACAGTTACCAATGTCACAGTGGCCGAGCCGCCTAGGCGCTGAACTACGAGGCGAGGTACCACTCTTTCATCAAGAGGAGGAGTGGTCAGCCTTAGGGAGGGCGCCAAGGTCGAGTAAAGGAAGAAAAGACAAAGCCAGTGCAAGTGCAGGTTCCAACCGATGTCAAGCACCGAGCAGCTTCGGGCTCTGAGGCCTCCACCTCGTCCTTCGAGTCAGAGGCTACTAGGCTGCAGCAGGTCGTTGACTCTTATACTTCTTCTTCTAGCCTGGAGGAAGAAAGAGAAGAAATGTCGCTGCGCCGACCTTCTAAGACCATTAAGGACTTGAGTGCCTTAGTTTTTTAAGGCCGAGCTCATCGAGCCCCTTCAGCTCCTTCGACCTCCGCTACCACTGACACCCCTGCTCCGTCTACAAGTTCGGAGTTCGGCAGCGCCTTGCTGAAACCACATAGGAGAAGGCTCGGGAGGAGAAACGGCCAGGATTGAGGGTGCAGTTGAGGACGTCCCCGGTACCGTCGTGACACCTCAATTTCCCGGGCCGGCTGCTTAGAGACCGAGCCTCCAGATCGAACCCGGGAGGCCTCTAACGGTGGAGGATCGTGTGGTCGACAACCCCCTTGTCATCGCCCGCGCTCACTCATGCCTGCGCCCTACCACGGGACATGGCGAGGCATAGGGAGGTAGACAACGTGGTGCTGGCAGTGTCGTCGATGCAAGCGGTCCTCTCGGTGAGTTTAGCTTTCCACAATTTTTACTAAGTATTTGATTTCGGTCATTGCCTTTTGACATTTGTCTCTTCCACAGATACTGCAGAGATGTCAAGTTCAACTAGAGAGGACCCAGCAAAACAATGCCAGGATCACGAAGATGGAGGTGGAGAAGAAGGCCCTCGAAGCAGCCTTGGGAGAGAGCAACCGAAGGGTGGAGGAGCGGGAGGAGACAATCCACGGCCTCAGGTCCAAACTTGATACGACGAAGGTCGAGGTCGAGGTACAAAAGAAACGGGTGGCCGAGCTCGAGAAGTAGAAGGATAAGGCCAAGGCCAAGCGTCAGTTGGAGACGGAAGCCACTTTTAATGATGGGGTGGCGGAGGCGACTACTCTCTACGAGGCTCAGGTTCTCACTGTGAGCAACAAAGTATGGGAGATCGGTTGGCTGGCAGCAATAAAAGAAGTTGGGGTCTCTGAGGACCACTCGGCTTCCAAAAATTTAGCCAAGTTCCCAAGGTCGGAGCCCAAACCGAGTCCTGTCCCCTCCTCGTCCGAGACTCCTACTGTGCCTGAGGCTGCTCCAACTGATACTTGCGATGCTGGGGATGCTCCTTGAAATCCATCTTGATTGTATTTCTTTCTTTTGATTTTTGTAATGCTTGAATATTGTATCTTCTTTTTATAAATACATATGCACTTTTTCTCTTTCATGATTGCAATCAAACAATTTTCTTGAGAATTTCATGTGTTTGACCTCGATTCCTCAACCAAGCCCTTTACATGTTCTCTTGCAAATTCGTTTAAGTGATTGAGCTCAGTTCTATAATCGAGACCCCTTGTACTAAAGTTACCTTAAGTTCTTCAACTTAAGAAAACCGACTTGTATCCAAGCGCCAAGTTCGCACAGTTAAGCTTAGTTCATTAACCGAGCTCAACGAGGACAAACCGGACTAAGTTCTTTAACTTTAAGGAATACAAGGCGTTTACCTCGGCGATGGAATACTTTAAACCTGGTTTCATAACCAGATGTTTTCTTTTTTTATTCCGGACGCCAAGGCGACCAACAGGTTCTTAAACTTGGTGTCCTTAACCATTCAAGGCTCTTCCTGATGCTCTGTAGCAGTCAGGTAGGTAACTGTCGGGTCCAATGACTTGGCGAAAATTGAAAGTGACTGGGAGCAATCCTCCCAATAGTTTTTATTGATTTTATAAATCAAATACAATTAAAAAATAATACTTCTTGAGGTGCATCGCATTCCATGGTCGTGGTAACTCTTTACCATCCATGTTCTCAAGCCGATATGCTGATTGTTCGACAGCCGAGATCACCTTGAATGGCCCGTGCCAGTTCGGTGCCAGCTTGCCTTCATTCGGGTTCTTGTCCCCGGGAAGCGTCTTCTTTAAGACCAATTCTCCAACTGAGAGTTTCCTCTCTCTGACCTTCTAGTTGTAGACCTTAGCTAATTGTTGCTGGTAAACAGCTAGGCGGATAGCTACTGCGTCTCTTCGCTCCTCGGCTAGGTCTAGTTCTCGGGCCAGGTTCACTTCGTTTTGGCCTTGATCGAAGAGTTTCGACCTTAGGGTTGGGAGACCGACCTCCAGTGGGATTACGACTTCCATTCCATAGGCCAAGGAGAAGGGAGTTTCCGAAGTGGATCGCCTTAGAATAGTTCTATACACCCAAAGGACACTTGGAAGTTCCTCCACCCATCTTCCCATCTCAATGGTCAAGCCTCTTTTTGAGTCCGTCAAGCACCACCTTGTTCGAGATCTCGGCCTGGCCATTGCTTTGGGCATAGGCCGGAGTGGCATAGTAATTTCTGATACCGAGCTCCAGGCAGAAGTTTCTGAAGAGGTTGGAGTCGAATTGAGTCCCGTTATCCGACACCAAAGCTCGTGGAACTCCAAACCTGGTGATGACGTTCTTCCACACGAAGTTTTTCGAGTCTTGCTTGGTGATGGAAAACAAAGGTTCGGCTTCTACCCACTTGGTGAAATAATCGGTAGCTACTATTAGCCACCTCTTGTTCCCTGGAGTTCGGTGAAGCGGCCCCACAATGTCCAGGCCCCACTAGGTAAAAGGCCATGGGCTGGAGAGTGGGCTCAGATCCTGTGCCGGTTGGTGGATGGAATGTGAGAACTTTTGGCACTTCTCGCATTTCCTGGCATACAGCTGAGCGTCCTTTTGCATGTAAAGCCACCAGTAGCCTTGGCTGATAGCTCGGTATGCCGGTGACCGACCTCCGATGTGGTTTCCACATATTCCCTCATGAATTTCATAGAGGAAGTCTTCAACTTTGCTTAAATGAACACACTGGAGGTAAGGGCCAGTAAAGGACTTCCTGTAGAGCTTGCCATCCGAAGATAACCAAAACTGGGCTGCTTTCAACCTGATTTTATGAGCCTCATTCTTGTCTTCAGGAAGTTGATCATCCCTAAAATAGGAGAGGATTGGGTCCATCCAACTTGGACCGAGATTGATAAATAGAATCTGCCGAGGTGGTTGAAGCTCTATACTTGGTCTCTCCAACGTCTCCACTTCGACAGTTCTTTTTCTCCTAGCCTCAACAGCAGAGGCCAAGTTGGCAAGAGCGTTGGCATGCGATTTAGAATCTCTGCCGACTTGTTTGACTTCGACTCTCTCGAACTGAGACAGGAGTTGCTTCGCATGAGCTAGGTAGGCTGCCATCTGTTGACACCAAAAAAAAGTCAATATGTCTCCTCAACATCAAGAAGCCTCCTGAAGTTGCATCCTGCTAAAAATAGGCAAGGCTACTTCAAGCATCAGATTTTGTCAGAATCAGACAGAAACTAAGAGATCCTACAAAACAGCTAAAAGTGGGGTACACCTGAGGTTTCGAGTCATTCCGACAACGTTTGGCCCAACTTCACCGCTCCAACAGCTAAACAGGCGCTCCCGGCGGCAACATCATCAAAGACACAAAAACTTTGATCAAAGCCTACGGATGACTCCAGAATGTCTCCAAAGGGCTCCATGCCAAATTTCAAGTCAAACCGACAACGTTTGACCCTCCATCAATGCTCGAGCAGCAAAAACAAGCCTCCCAGCGGCGGCAACCACCGAAGCCATCACTCATCAAACAAAATACATGAGTAGCTTCAACATGTTTCCAAAAGGCTGCACGTCGAATTTCAGGTCATTCCGACAACGTTTGACCAGGTTTCGATGCTCCGAGAGAAAATCAAGCCTACCGGTGGCGGAGCAACCCGGGACCATGACATCCAAAACGGAGCCCATAGAACGTCTCAAAATGACTCCAAGAGGCTCCCCGTCAAATTTCAGGTCAATCGGACATCGTTTGACCACATATCAAAGCTCGGCATTTTCCCCGCAGCAAAATCAAGTGAAGCATCGATGGGACCCCAAACGGCTTCAAAACTCAAATAAAAGCCCATGGTTGGTCCTATCCACCGCTCAAGAAGCTTCACCTCAATTTTCAGGTCATTCCGACATCGTTTGACCTAGTTTCGACGCTTGATGGAAAATCGGCTACAAAGTCTTCGGCTTTCTCGAAAAATAGGAAACTTTGTGCTCCGATTTCGCGAGGGTTCTCGTCAAGATTTCTCCAAGAAAATCAAGTCAATAATTGAGGAAAAATGTCAAGAAAAATACAGAAGAAAAAAGGGACGAAAAAGACGAAAAAACGGCTGAAACGACGCTCGGCGACCAAACGGGCCGAAGCCCCATGGTCGCCGGCGACCCTGGGTGCATGGTCGCCCGGCGACCCTGGAAATCCGGGTCGCCGGATTTTGCGCCGAAGTGTCCGTTTTCGATTCTTTTCGCGTTTCGGGTGTTCTGGCCTCTGTGATTTTCTGAAAATCCAATGTTTGGTGCTTTAAAACCACTGATCTTCGTCGACATCTCGGATCCGCCGTCAAAAGCATGAAATCATCACCGATCGCCTCAAGATCGCCAACCGGCTGACCAAGAAAGTGCACTTTCTGTCCGACCGATCGTGAAATCGACAAGACAGATGTCACCGGCCCGCCAACATCAATCAATGTCTGAAATTGCATCGCAATCCGACATCAAATAATGCATGGATCCACCCGTGATGATTGCAAGAAGAATCTCAAAAGGCGCAGCGCAGCCCGCGACTCTTCACATGCCTTGGCAACCACTTAATGTCGTTAATTGACCCATTAAAGCAGTCATTAACTCATTATTTTGGACGGCCCAATCAGAACCAAGCATTTGGGAGTTACAAATCCAAGCAATCATGGCATGAAGCCCATGAAACTCCCATCATCATGAAGCATAAAAGTGATTAAATGCCCACTACCTTCATCGGCCAATCACAAGCCTTGAAAAAGGAGTTACAAAATCAACTTGTAACTCCTCATCAATTCTTTCATCATGGCCATCAATGCCAATAAACACCTCATGGCTACCAAAAGCCTATAAAAGGAGGTCCATTCCAAGAAAGAAAGAATGAAAAAAATAGATCCCAAGTGCAAGCTCTGAAAATCCAGAAAATCCAAGAGAGAGACGAAGTCCTGCTACTTTGCTCCCGGAAGCACCACAAGGTGATCAACGTCCCTTGGGGGGCCACCCCCCCAAGGTCACCTCCTTCTCCAACATGGCCTAAACGCGGCTTTTCAGCCCATTTACTCGGTTTTTCATTGGATATAGGACCTTCTCTTGGTCCTTGTCCTTTAAAAAACTGAGGTTAGGAGCCAAGCCAAAGAATCAAAGCATCACATGTTCTCATTTGAAGGACGATGGCGAAGCCCATACATGACTTGCGACCGTCTATCTCAACATGTCCCCACAATCTCCTGAGAAGTTAGATCCCTTTTCTTCCTTTTCTATTGTAGTTTGTATTTCCTAAAGAGACAAAAAGAAATCACAATTCTTGTCTTTCACATTTGATGAGTTTTGTAAAATCGCCTTTCACGGCAAACAAACAAAAACGCCTCTTACGACATTCTAAAAACTTGTCTCTTTTCTTAATATTTATACAATTTGAAAAGTTAGAAAAAATGATTGATTTCCTTTCCACTTGTGAAGGTGAATCTCCGGATTATCACTATTCCAAATTCCAAGTAGAAAGTAAATCTGGCATACCCGTACAAAAATGTTGATGCCCGAGATCTTCCCTCCTCCGCCGAGACCCAGGTCAGTCCCCGTGGTGCGGAGGGAGAGGACGGAAGATTCCCCCCTTTTTTTCGGGTCCATCAAGCTGGCATACCCGGTGGGACACGTTGACTTGAGAACGTGATGCTTTGATCACTTGGCTCCTTTCTAGTTGGTGGCCTATGTTGCATTTTGCATCTAAAAAAATACGAGATGGGATTTCAATTGTTCTTTCTCACTTCAAAAAAAAAAAAAAAAAACAAATCTGATCTCTTTTCTTAGATTCAACTTTGAGAAATTTTGATCCTTCCCTCTCCGAACTTGATAGCTCACAGAAATGTTCGCAGCTATCGTTCATATCGGGGATTCGGCCACCTTTTCTCTTTGATGAGTCCAATTGGGATTTCAAAAAAAAAACACCTTCATTTCAAACTCTTAAAAAAAAAATGATCTCTCTTTCTCAAGATTCAACTTGAGAAATTTTGATCCTCTCCTCCTTGAACTCGATAGCTCACAGAAATGTTCGCAGCTATCGTTCATATCGGGGATTGGGCCATCTTTTCTCTTTGATGAGTCCAATTTGGATTTCAAAAAAAAAAAACTATAATTTCAAAAAAAAAAAAATTAGTTTTCTCTCTTTTGCATTCAAAGTTGAGAAACCTTGGTTCCTTCCTTTTCGGATTTAGCGCTCGCAGAAATGTTGAGCCTTTGTTCGGATTGGAACACCATTCGCTCTCTTTGATGAGTTTATAAAAAAAAACCTTTCAAAAAAAAAGGGATTTTAAAAAAAAAAAAAAAAAACACTAAGGTTCCACTAGTTGCGTTCTTTGACCAAAGTGGATTTAAGAAAAGCCCTATCCAGAGTGTGGAGACAGCTAGACTGTTCGAGGCAAGGGTCCTCCAAATGGGTTCATTAAGTAATCCTACCCTTACCTGGGGGCTGATCTATCTACTAAGGTTTCATAAGATCGAATTGGAAATCTATGTGCACCTTTCAAAAAAAAATTCTCTAAAAAAAAATCCTTAAAAAAAAAAAAAAAACTTCTGTCACTTTGAATTCAGAGTTGAGAAATCTTGGTTCTTTCCCTTTCGGATTTAGCGCTCGCAGAAATGTTGAGCCTTGTTCGGAATGGAACACCATTTGCTCTCTTCAATGAATTCAATCTTGACTTTTCAAAAAAAAAAATTTGTCACTTTTGAATTCAGAGTTGAGAAATCTTGGTTCTTTCCCTTCCGGATTTAGCGCTCGCAGAAATGTTGAGCCTTGCTCGGAATGGAACACCATTTGCTCTCTTCGATGAATTCAATCTTGACCTTTCAAAAAGAAAACTTCCGTCACTTTTGAGTTCAGAGTTGAGAAATTTTGGTTCCCTCCCTTTCGGATTTAGCGCTCGCAGAAATGTTGAGCCTTTGTTCGAAATGGAACACCATTTGCTCTCTTTGATGAATTCAATCTTGACCTTTCAAAAAAAAATTCCGTCATTATTGGATTCACATCCGAGAAATTCTGGTTCCTTCCCTTTTGAATTTAGCGCTCGCAGAAATGTTGAGCCTTTGTTCGGATTGGAACACCATTTGCTCTCCTTTATGAATCCAAATTTGACCTTTCAAAAAATCCCATCTCGTGTCCTTTCCAAGGATGCGATTTGCAACATTTGTGCCTAGCGGTGCTAGTACGCCCTTTCGGGTTTACTGTATTCACGACCGACACATTTGTATCTCCAACCTTATATCATTTTACCTCGAGTGAGCCTTGCTTCTCGGTAATTTGAATTAAGGTCTACAATTGCTTCTAGCAGTCGCTGGAACGCTCACTCTGAGCCTACCATACTTGCATTTTAGAACAATTGTATCCTCTATGGCTTTTTGCCTTCTTCATCGTCCTTGGGTTGGGCCATGTCCCCTTAAGTGATTTGAAAAGACAAAACCATAGTTGTTCTCCATTTACGATCACCATATTCTTGTGATTACTAATGGATTTGGTCTTGTTTCAGAAGTTTTCCAAAACTAACAATGGCAGCTTCATTGACCATCACTTTCGATGAGAACAAGTACCAGCTTATGCTTCAAGATAAGCAAAACAAGCATAAGCGCCCTGCCAGTTGCCGAAGCGTCATTTCCCTCGACAACTCTCCAAACACCGGGTCAACTTCAACTCCTCGGACCATCGTCTTCGGATCGCTGGGACCATTCCCACTTCCCGCAGAAGAGACTGTACCTGCCAAGAAGCAGAAAACCGCCCGCAACGTGTCACTAAAATGGCACCAAGGGCGAACACCAAGAAGCCTGAAGCCCGTGGCGTTCCTACGAAGCCTCAACCCACAAGAAGCCAGGTTTACACCAAAACTTGGTCCCCGAGATCTTCGCCAAAGCAATGGAGATCCCCAACATCTGCAAAGCCAGCATACCTGGCCCCTCTCAAGGAGAATTAGTTCTACCCTCTCTCTTACATGAAAGAGGAGAAACCTACCCTCCACCCAAAAAACAAACAAAACCATCATGAGCAGGCTTGCTCCTACAAGCCCAAAATCAAATCCTGCATTGTTAGGCCTATGCAAAAACATGCTGAAGCCTGCACTCCCGCGAGTCGACCCTTCATCTCAACAGGGGCCGAACTCGCAAAATTCAAGTCTTCATTGCGACAGACAAAGGACCGCGTCCAGATTCTGTCCTTGCCAAGCTTCAAAGAAGACAAACTCGGCTGCTGCGCACAAGGGACTACATCCTTCATCGCCAGAGCCCAGCCAGAGCTGACTGAAGCTCAAATTGCTCGTCGTATGCGTCGCCGCACTGCATATCGACAAAAGAGACTCGAGAAACAAAGAACCCAGCATTCTACTCTCCACGTCTCCAATAAATAGGTCGAAAAAGAAAGACCCGACCAAATCGTTGCTGTTCAGAAAGACCCGACCAAATCGTTGCTGTTCATATGGTTGGCAAAACCAGAAAACGCCGGAAGTCAGCAACCAAAATCAGTGTTAGACGTCCAGTGACTCGCAGCGTCTCTCGGACAAGAACACATCTGGAAGAGTCTTCCACTCCTCCAAGCCAAGGACATCGGAGTAACCACTCCTCAGATTCTTCATCAAGAAGAATGAGCCCCAGCTCAGTCACCAGGACGATTTCTTCGTTCGAATCCCGAGGGATGAACATCTTGGCTACAAGTTCTGAGCCGCCTCCACCGCATGATGACGTAACTGCACGCATCCAGCAGTTGGAGCAAGGACAACAGAGAATTGAGACTCTGATGGAAAATTGATTCTCACTCTACAGCGTCCACCACTTAACAATGAAACCCCTCCGAATCATGAAGATGACGAGGGCAATGCAGAAAACAATGAGTCTCGCGCCCTTACCAGAAAAGACGTGGACGATATCCTCGCAAAATCAAAAGCAGAGGATACATTGAAGGAACATGGGATCAAGCCACCCTACCCTCTATGGATGGACTCGGTTCCGTTCCCTGTGAAATTCAAACAACCTACTCTCCAGACATACACTGGGAAAGGTTTAGCCAGACAACATGTCATCCATTTCAAGATTCTGACGGGAGCTATTGCGGATCAAGATGTCCTCAAGATTCGCCTCTTCGTAAGTACCCTAAAAGGTACGGCCTTTGATTGGTACTCCACTCTGCCGGAGAACTCCATCCAGAACTGGGCTATGCTGGAGACACGCTTCCTGACCCACTTCCAAGGTGAGGATCATCCTGTTACTATAGCTCAACTCTGCAGCCTAAAACAGGGAGAGAAGGAGTCAAGATACGACTTCATTCACAAATGGAAGGCAATGGTGTACAAATGCTCAGACGTGCTGCCACAAGCGTCGCTAGTCGACATCTGCCGTAACAATATGAGAGCAAAAATCCGTTCCATGATCATCGGCAACAAATCAAAGAACCTGGGGGAACTCCTCGAAGCTTCCATGGAAGCTGAAATGGTGATCAAAGACCTCAATAGTCAGAAATCATCAAAGAAAGAGTCGACTGCTGTTACAACCTCAAAACCAAAGAAAAAGGAGGTTCTCAATGTGCAGACTAAGTCAGCTCCTCAGCAGCCAAAGAAACCTGAAAACAAAACTGCAGGTAAAAGGCCTGAACTCTCTGATGCCTTCAAAGAACATGTAGAAAAGAAATATCCGTTCGATGAAGACGTTGAAGAAATCTTTGAGGCTCTCCTAGCAAATGGAAAACTCATTTTGCCAGAGCCCAAAAGACCGGGAGATGTTGGCAAAACCAATGATCCCCGATACTGTCCATACCATCAGATGATCTCACATCCTCTCAATCAATGCTTCGTTGTGAGAGAGAAGATCAATGAGATGTGGAAAAACGGAGTCATAACCTTTGATAAAAACTATGGCCCCGCCTCTGTCAACATGGTGTCATGTCGGTAAACTTCAAAGTCACCGAAGGAGAAAATCACTACTTCATTCAAGGTGATTAAAATGGCTCAAGCGTCCCAAGAATTGGTTCCCTATCCAACACCAAATGGACAACCTATATGGGTGCATCCCGATCTCCTAGATGATGAAAATTGGGAGATAGTCAAAACAAAGCCGACCGCTCAGCAGCGAAGGCAAGCCAAGAGACAGCTCCGCAAGCTCAAACAGCAACAAAAGTCTCAACCAAAACAAGAAGTCCTTGAAAAAGCAGAAACCTCTTCCACTGCTTCACTAAGGACGACGGAAGAATCTCTTCCCAAAACCTCCAAGGCGGTAAGAAAATTCACTCTTGATGATTTCATGCCACCTCTATACAAAAATGAAAATGTGCAGGGGGCATCTTACTCTTGCAACTCGGTAGTTGGATTCTCCATGAATGGATACGAGTCCAGTGATACTGTCAGTGATATAGATGAGTGGGAAGAATCCCTTGAAACAGGGGAATACCTCTTCGACGAGGAATGGATTCCCGAGTCTCATCTTATGCCAGTAATCTGGTATAACCCATTACAGCCAGAAGGATCTTGGTCTGATGATGAAGAAGACCAGGACCTTGTTCAAAAAAACGCTGTTGATCCAGCACCAGCAAATGCTTCAGTGGAACCCAACATGGGCGAACCACAAGGAGCAAATGACGAAGAAAATTTGGCTCCCATGCCTGATCTTGAAGAATATGCAAGAATCTTGCAACTTCTTGCCATAGAGCAGGAGCAGGATCGCATCAATCTTCGTCATGATCCAGAACTGGAAGTCCCTGAAAATCAGCGGGAACTTTCTCCCTTAACTCCTGAAAATGGAGAAAACAGTTGGATCGATGATCCTCTCACATCCGAGGATGAGTCCGATTCCCAACAGTCTACACTGGGGGCATCTCTTGTCAGGATAACCTGCAATGCAATAGCTCAGGACGACAGTGCCTCTGAAGCTTCCGAAGACACGTACTCCCCAACCGGTAGCGTATCTTCCGAAGCTACATCCTCTCAGGTGACTTCCACTGAGATAACATCCTCTCAACCTTTGATGGAACGCGCTCCGAGGCGCCGTGGGGCGGCTACCGGGGTCGGCGGAACGTGGGAGTCCGTCGGGTCCGGCCCTTTCGCGCCCTGGCGGGCCCTGAAGCGTGCATCAACATTTCTTTTATGTGGGTGTGCCAGATTTTCTATTTTACTTGGAATTGCAAGTGGTAATCCGGAGATCAACCTTCGCAAGTAAAAAGGAAATCAACTTCTTTCAAGTTTTCCATTGCACAAATATTTAAGAAAAGAGACATTTTCTTAATTTGCCGTGAAAGGCGATTTTGTTTGGCATTTATAGCCGATTTTGGCGTTTATAGCCGATTTACAATTCTTATCAATAATGAAAGACAAGAGTTGTGATTTTTGTCTCTTTAGAAAAATACAAATTACAATGAAAAGCAAGAAAAGGAAGATCTAACTTTTCAGGAGATTGTGGGGGACTCGTTCAGATTGACGGTCGCAAACCATGTATGGGCTTCGCCATCATCCATGCAGATGAGAACAGAAGATGCTCTTGATTCGCTTGGCTTGGCTATAACCTCAGGTTTTTAGAGGACAAAGACCAAGAGAAGGTCCTATGTCCAATAAAAAGCTAAGTAGACGGGCTGAAAAGCCACGTCTAAGCCATTGGAGGCAGCAGGAGAAGGCAAGGACCTTGGGGGGGGGGGTGCCCCCCAAGGGACTTTTGTCACCTTGTAGTGGTGGCCGGCGCAGAACTTCAGCAGAGTTTTTCTCTCTTTTTCTTTCTCTCAGATCTCTTTCTGATCTTTTTTTCTGATCCTCTGATTTTCTCCTCTTTTTTCTGATCTTCCGATCCGGATTTCAATGGAATGCTCTCCTATTTATAGGCTTTTGGTAGCCATTTAGGAGGGTTTATGAGCCTTAATGGCTTTAATGGGAGGAGTTACAAGATTTATTTCTTGATTTTGTAACTCCTTTTTCCTTGAATCTGATTGGCCGATGGAGATTAAGGGCTTTTAATCACCTTAATTACCATAATGGGAGGAGTTTCATGGTTTAAATGCCATGAATCAATTGACTTGTAACTTCCAAATGCTTGCTTCTGATTGGGCCGTCCAAAGAAATGAATTAATGACTGCAATAAAGCTAGTCAATTAACCACATTAATTGGTCGCCGAGCAGTCGAAGAGTCGCGGGCCGTGCCGTGTCTTCTGGAATTCTTCTGGCGATGATCATCGATGGATCTACATGCTGATCGACATCGGATGAACATGTAACTTCAGACATTGATAGCTAAGAGTGGGCCGGTAACATCTGTCTTGTCGATTTCACGATCGGTCGGACAGAAAGTGCACTTTCTTGGTCGACCGGTTGGCGATCTTAGAGCGATCAATGATGATTTTATGCTTTTGGAGGTTGACCCGTGATTTTGACGGATGTCAGAGGATATGAGTCAATTTCAAGCACTAAAAATCACATTTTCAGGAAACCACAGGGGCCAAAGTGCGCGAAACGCGAAAAAAGACGAAAAAACGGGTCACCGGCGGAAAATCCGGTGACCCGGACCTCCATGGTCGCAGGGGTCTGCGACCCTGGGGGATTTTTCCCCTTCGGAGCCCGTTTTGCGGTCGTTTTGAGGTCTTTTTCGTCGCCGTTTTCTTCTGTATTTTTCTTGACATTTCTTCTCATTTATTGGCTTGATTTCCCTGTAGAAAACTTGATGAGAATCCTTGCATTTTTAGAGTGCAAAGTTTCCAATTTTCCGGGAAAGCCGAAGACTTTGTCGCGTAGAGCTGCTGATTTTCCGCCAGAAGCTGAAACTTGGTCAAACGATGTCGGAATGACCTGAAATTTGAGGTGAAGCCTCCTGAGCAATAAATAAGACCAACCATAGGCTTTTGTTTGAGTTTTGAAGCCGTTTGGGGTCCCGTCGATGCTTCACTTGATTTTGCTGCGGGGAAAATGCCGAGCTTTGATATGTGGTCAAACGATGTCCGATTGACCTGAAATTTGACGGGGAGCCTATTGGAGTCATTTTGAGACGTTCCATGGGCTCCGTTTTGGATGTCATGGTCCCGGGTTGCTCCGCCGCCGGTAGGCTTGATTTTCTCTCGGAGCATCGAAACCTGGTCAAACGTTGTCAGAATGACCTGAAATTTGACGTGCAGCCTTTTGGAAGCATGTTGAAGCCACTCATGCACTTGGTTTGATGAGCGAAGGCTTCGGTGGTTCCCGCCGCCGGGAGGCTTGATTTTGCTGCTCGAGCATTGATGGAGGGTCAAACGTTGTCGGTTTGACTTGAAATTTGGCATAAAGCCCTTTTGAGACATGCTAGAGTCATCTGTAGGCTTTGATCGAAGTTTTGACGTCTCCGATGTTGTCGCCGCCGGGAGCTCCCGTTTAGCTGTCGGAGAAGTGAAGTTAGGCCAAATGTTGTCGAAATGGCCCGAAACTTCATGTGTACTCTTCTCTTGGCTATCTTGAAGGATCTTGCAGTTTTTGTTTGATTCTGACAAGATTTGAATTTTTGGAGAAATTGCATTGCCTATTTATGGCAGGTTGCAACTCCATGCAGCTTTCTTGATGTTGAAGAGGCAAAGTGACATTTTTGGTGTCAACAACCTTCGTCTCCTGAAGCTGTGACATCGGAACTCAAGCCACTCTCGATTGATCATCTTGAAGAAACTTCTGCCAATGAAATCTTCTTCAATGAAAACTCAGTCAATTGGTCCCAGATACCCGATCTCACGGGCAATGTCTGGGTTAATAAAGAAATGTTGCCGGCTGCTATTCAGGACTTGTTCCCGGAAATTACTCCGTGCAACACAATCACTGAAGACGCCAATGCTGTTACAAAGACGTCCTCAGGATCAACCCCTTGATCCTGAGAACGATCTTCCAAAAGAAGACCCTTCTCTAGAGGCTCTTGAAGTTGGTAGAGGTACCCGTTCTGGCCGGGATTACCACAAAAATTACAATCAACCCTCTTCTTCTTATGTAAATCCTTATGGGAAAGCAAGTTGTAAACGCCCCAAGTGGCAATAATAATGAAAATGCAGGCCCGAAGGAGGCTTTCAAGTACGACTTGATTGAGCACTTCAAACACATACCTGCACGTCTGCACATCCTTGACTTATTGCGAATGTCTCCACAGACTCGTGATAGTCTCATTTCAGAATTACAAAGGCTGAATGCAGATGTCGACAAACATGCCCCACAAGTCCTACAAATTGAAATGGACTATAGGGTCAAACAATCAAATACTCCCTCAAAGGGAGAAAAGAAGAAAACTGAGGGATCAAGCAATGAATGCCTCTCGGTACAAAAAGCAGCAAGTGCAACAATTGCCTTCGACAAGGGTGACCTCCTCCTAGGCGAAGCAAAGCACAACCGTCCCTTGTACTTTACGGGGTACGTCAAAGAAATGCCAGTACAAAGAGTTCAGATCGATACAGGTTCTGCACTCAATCTCATCTCTACTTCGGCACTCGAAGAGCTGGGCATCCCACCTAGCAAACTGAGTCACACGTCCGTATCCATCTTCGGATATGACGGCAGCGCTCAAGGGCCTATCGGCAAAATCAGGTTCAAATTGCAAATCGGTGATCTTATTTTCTGAAGTCACTGTGTATGCAATAAGGACCCCTTCATGCTACAATATACTCCTTGGATGCCCCTGGATACATGAGAATGGAGTCGTCCCTTCAACTATACATCAGTGCATCAAGTTTATTGGCGATGATGGCCTGATACATCGAGTATTTGCTGACAAAAAGCCCTTCAAAGGCAGAGATGTCCATTTTGCAGATGCTCAAATGTATAAAGATGGAAAAGAAGAACAGGAGGAAAAAACAATTCGCTTTGCCGACAGTCTCCAGAAAGATAAAGGCAAGGCTCCTCAGCAATCATCGGAGGAAAACAAACCCTCCACCAAACTCGAAGTAAGCGGCCAAGCTCCCTTCTTCGTCTCCTTCAAATCTCCAAAGCCTTTGGTAATCACTACCAAAGCAAAGAAGACAAAACAAAAGACTGGGGGCAAGTTCACTGTCTCCTTTGTGTCTATTATGCATGACACAGACTCAGAGTCAGAGTCAGAAGATGACACAGCATCGAGCCGAGCTGATACTCAACAAGATCAGCCCGCTCTCACTCCATTGGAGACACCAGCAGACATAGAAGACCCTACGTCTGCTTCCTTTGTTATTTCGGCAACTTCGCCAGAAGAAAAAGTGATTTAATTCCACAGATCGGGGGCATCTCCACTGGACTCTTTGCTTGAACCTTTCCAAAACGAAGGTATGCCTCAGCTATCCCTGTATAGTCCAATGGCACAAGCTATCATGAAGAAAATGGGCTACGACGCTCAAAATCCGACTGGTTTGGGAGGTGGCCGTGGTATTCACATACCGTTGGAACCCACCCTGACTAAAAGTCAACCAGAAGATTGGAAAATCCACCTTCAAAAAGGCAAGTCTTCATATGGGTTGGGGTATGATCCTACCGCTCCTATGAGACAGTTGACACCATGGCTGCAAAGTCGCTTTACCGACCAAGTCTCAACATCTCATGAAGACATCGATATCCCTGGATATCTCTTTGAGGAGTTACTTGTCAAAAATCCTGAAAGCTCCTCCAATTGGCATAATTTCTCTGATAATAAAGAGGAATTGCCCGATGACAAAGACGAGCAGTTCTCTGTCCCAGAAGAATCATTATCTCCAAAAGAAGTACCCTACTTCAACCCAATTCCAACAAATGATTGGGACCATCTCATTGCAAGCCTTGAGAAGGATAGCATTGAGAAGGATGCTGATCAAGAAGATTCATGGACAGAAACAGAGCCTCAGTCTGAAAATTTCTCTGGCACTCCAGAAGGTCTTGTTGAGTTGGAAGCCTCCGAAAATACTGTGGAGGAACCACCTTCAAACCTTCCAACAGAAGATCCTATTCAAAAGATAGACTTGGGAACACCTGATAACCCACGTCCTGTATTCATAAGCAAGAATATAAAGGATGTTGAGTTACCCGAGTATATCTCTTTTCTTCGTGAGTTCGTTGATTGCTTTGCATGGTCTTATGCCGAAATGCCTGGCTTGGATCCCAAAGTAGCAGTCCACAAGCTCAACTTACAAAAAGAAATCAAGCCTATTAAACAAGGCCAAAGAAGATTCTGTCCCGACGTGATGGACAAAATTGAACAAGAAGTTCAGAAACTCAAAAACGTTGGCTTCATCCGCGAGGAACAGCATCCTGAATGGTTGGCCAACATTGTCAACGTGACAAAGAAAAATGGGCAGATAAGGGTCTGTATTGACTACAGAGACCTGAATAGTGCATGTCCTAAAGATGAATTCCCGCTCCCATACCAGAGGTGATGATTGACAACACCTATGAGTTCGAGCGAATGACGTTCATGGATGTATTCTTTGGCTACAACCAGATAAAGATGCATCCTGAAGATGAAAGGCATACATCATTTCGGACACCATTCGGAGTGTATTGCTACACTGTTATGCCGTTTGGCCTGAAAAATGCAGGTGCGACATATCAGAGGGCTATGATGAAAATATTCCAAGATATGCAGCATAAGACGGTCGAATGCTATGTTGACGACCTCGCCATAAAAAGCAGAAGAAAAGAAGACCATCTCGATGATCTTCGAGAAGTCTTCCTCCGACTTCGCAAACACAAATTGCGGATGAATCCACTAAAGTGCTTCTTCGGTGTCTCATCGGGTAAGTTTCTCGGATTCATAGTACGGAAAGCTGGAATAGAACTTGACCCCACCCAAGTCAAGGCTATCCTGGAAATGCCATCTCCCAGAACCCTAAGAGAATTAAAAGGGCTTCAAGGAAGGCTAGCCTACATTCGACGGTTCATCTCCAATCTATCAGGGAAATGCTGTCCATTCTCTCGCCTGATGAAGAAAGGCGTGGACTTTGTCTGGGATGCTGAATGTGAAAGTGCATTTCAAGACATCAAAGCATACCTCATCAAACCTCCAGTGCTGGCTGCCCCCACAACTGGAAAACCATTTATCTTATACACAAGAGCTCTCGACCACTCTTTGGGTGCTTTGCTCGCACAAGAAAATGATGACGGAAAAGAAGCTGCTCTATATTACCTTAGCCGCATGATGGTAGGTGCAGAGCATCGCTACTCCCCAGTTGAAAAAGAATGCCTTGCAGTAATGTTCGCTGTACAAAAGCTGCGTCACTATTTGCTGTCGAACACAGTCTACCTGATTTCGAGGATCAACCTCCTAAAGGTCCTTGTTAGAAAAGCAGGTTCTCTCAATGCCCGACTGGCAAAATGGTCCATTCTTCTATCACAGTTTGATATTAGGTATGTACCACAAAAAGCAATCAAAGGCCAAGCTCTAGCAGACTTCCTCGCAGAGCATCCATTGCCTAAAGATTCTCCACTCAGGGATGATCTCCCGGATGAATTTGTCTACAATATGGAAACTTCCTTGTCAAACGCTTCCTGGGACATGTACTTTGACTGTGCAACCAGGACAAATGAAAAAGGAAAGCAAATATCGGGAATCGGCATCCTCTTCGTCAGCCCCGACAAATACATGATTCCACACGCCTTCTCGCTACTGCAACCATGTTCAAACAATGCAGCTGAGTACCAAGCCCTGATTGTTGGATTGGAACTCGCCTTCGAAACAGGCATCACCATGCTGGAAGTTTTTGGAGACTCTCAACTGGTCGTCAACCAGATGAATAAAAAATATGAAGTCAGGAAGCCTGATTTGCAACCTTACTACAATAAGGCGCAGTCGCTTCGACAAAAATTCAACATCTGTCACATCACCCACATCCTCAGAGGTGAAAACATCCGTGCAGATGCCCTGGCCGGACTCGCCGCTTCCATGGCAATCCAAGAAGGGGAAAACATGCAAGTCACAGTGTGTGAAAGAAGGATTTTCCCTCCTCTCAACACACACCAAGCAGTTGCTGAATGCCACCAAGTGGTTGGAAGTCGGATGTCCATCCTCAAACCTCCGATTGGCGACTGGAGAGATCCGTTCATTGATTATATCATGTTCGGAATAATACCTGAAGATCCACAAGAGCTGGTAAGCATCCAAAGACGAGCCCCAAACTTTCATTTGGATATACCTTCAAAAGCACTTTACAGAAAATCCTTAAACGGAGTACTCCTACGCTGCTTATCACAACAAGAGGCTGAGGAAACTCTCAAAGAAGTACATGCTGGTCTTTGTGGAGCCCATCAGGCTAGCCCTAAGCTCTACAACCAGATAAAAAGGCTAGGTTATTATTGGCCTACCATGGTAACTGATGCAATACAATTTGCCAAGCGCTGCCAAAAATGCCAGATTCACGGAGATTATGTCCACATGCCTCCAGAATGGCTACATCCGACAGCAATCTCATGGCCTTTCGAAGCCTGGGGTATGGACATCATAGGTCCTATTTCTCCCCCATCAAGCAAAGGTCATCGCTTCATCTTCGCCGCTACGGATTATTTCTCCAAGTGGTCAGAAGCATTTGCGCTCAGCGAAATGAAGACTTCATCAGTCCTTCAGTTCTTGCGCACCAACATTATTTGTCGCTTCGGCATACCTAAAAGATTCGTCCATGATAACGGACCACAATTTCGGGATCACAGATTCTATAGGTTCTGCGACAAGTACAAAATCCAAAGTTGTCCTTCGACTCCATATAATCCAGCAGCGAATGGACTAGCAGAAGCCTTCAACAAGACACTCTGCAAAATTCTCAAGAAAATGGTCTCTGGTCACAAAAGAGACTGGGGCGACAAACTACTAGAAGCTTTGTGGGCCTATCGAACCACCATTCGAGGACCAACCCATAGCACACCATTCTCTTTGGTCTATGGATGCGAAGCTGTTGTCCCTTTGGAAGTACAAATTCCTTCCTTAAGGGTATCTTTGCAAAATGACATGACGCAAGAAAGCAATGTCAAATTGAGACTCCAAGAGCTGGATAATCTCGATGAAAGACGACTCGAAGCTCTACAAAGCATTGAGTTGTACCAAGCACGCATGGCAGGATCTTTCGATAAAAAGGTCAGGCAACGCGCCTACAAAAAGGGTGACTTGGTTCTTGCAGTAAAATGACCCATAGTCTTTGCCCACAAATCCAAAGGCAAATTCGAACCAAAATGGGAGGGACCCTTCGTCATCGACAAAGTCTTCTCCAATGGTGCATACGCTCTTCTAGACATGGAAGGAGACAGATGTATGCTACCCATCAACGGCAAGTTCTTGAAGCGGTACTACCCTTGAAGACTTCCTCAAACGGGTCAGAGCAATATCTACACGGCTAAAGCCTATTTCCAAGGTACTTGCTCGTCAAACCCACCTCTTTTGAAATTTTCATCTTTATGTTGAAGTTTCCAAAAAAAAAAAAAAACAACAAAAACAACAATCTCTCAAAACAATGCTTACTTTCATCGTTTCATTGTTCAAAAAGAAAAAAAATCAAAATCCAAAAATCCAAGTTTAGGAGCCTCTTCCCAGACTTGACCAAAATTTCGTTCCTTGAACCCAAAATTCATGGTTTGAAATAAAAACCAGGACTCAGGAATTTTCACCCTAGTCTACCTTGGCTTTTACAACCAAAATGGTTTTAAGTCAAAATTTATGACCCTCGGGTCTCTAAACAAAAAAATGGTTTTTTAGAAACTGCGGGGAAGCGACATTCAGTCGATACTCGCAAAACCCAAAAAAAAAAAAAACCCGGAAGGATGCGAACCCCATTCGATACTTCCAAAACCCAAAAATCGCAAGGAAGCAAACCCCATTCGATACTTGCAAATTTCAAAAATCGTGGAGAAGCAACAAACCAGTTGATATCCACAACCCAAATTTCAAAAATTGTGGAGAAGCAACAAACCAGTTGATATCCACAACCCAAATTTCAAAAATCTTGGAGATGCAACTTACCAGTTGCTATCCACAACCCAAATTTCAAATGGTTCGAGAAAACCTCAAAAATCGCGGAGAAACGACATCAAGTCAGTACCCGCAAAACCAAAAGTTTTGGGAAAAGCAGGGAAGCGACGCTTAGTCGAAATTTGCACCCTAATTCGCGAGGAAGCGACATTCCATCGATACTCGCAAAACCTAACCCGCGAGGAAGTGACATTCCATCAATACTCGCAAAACCGAATGAGCAAGGAAGCGACATTCCATCGATACTTGCAAGACCATTCAGCGGGGAGGCGACATTTAGTCGATACCTGCATTTTGAAAACCAAAATCTGGCTATAAACGCCAAAATCTGGCTATAAATGCCAAAAGTCGGCTATAAATGCCAAAACAAAAAAAAAAATTCGGCTATAAACGCCAAAATCGGCTTTCATGCCAATAAAACAAAACTTGGTTTTCAAAAAACTCTGCTATAAATGCCAAAATCTAGCTATAAACGCCAAAATCTGGCTATAAACGCCAAATCCGGCTATAAATGCCAAAATTCGGCTATAAATGCCAAAAACAAAATTTTTCGGCTATAAACGCCAAAATCTGGCTATAAAAGCCAAAATCTGGCTATAAACGCCAAAATTCGGCTATAAACGCCAAATCCGGCTATAAATGCCAAAATTCGGCTATAAATGCCAAAAACAAAATTTTTCGGCTATAAACGTCAAAATCGGCTTTCATGCCATCTCAAAATCGGCTCTCATGCCACAAACAAAATTTTTGGCTCTCATGCCATCTCAAAATTCGGCTGTAAATGCCAAAACAAAAAAAAAATCGGCTATAAACGCCAAAATCTGGCTATAAATGCCAAAATTCGGCTATAAATGCTAAGACAAACAAAACAAAATTCGGCTTCTATGCCATTCTAAAATTCGTCTTTCACGCCATCTAAAAATTTTGGCTCCCATGCCGCAAAACAAATTTTGGCTCTTATGCCACAAAATTAGGCTTTCTCGCCATCCAAATTTTGGTTTTCAAACCATCAAAAACAAGGCTTTCCGCCACAAAATTGGCTTTCATGCCCAAAACAACCCTTTGACAAAAGATTTTCACAAAATGACAACCTTTTGATTAAATTCAAAACAAACATTCCCATCAACTTTTACTCAAAATTGTTTTCATAAAAAATGATTTAAGTGAAAGGAAAGGGATACAAAATATAGTACCGAAACTCTTTATACATGGAGGTACCAAAAAAAAAAAAAAGGAAAAAGAGTTTGTTACAACTCAGGAGCTCAATCCTACATGGTCTTCAACCAAAGGTTCAACTCCTCAAGCAGACCCTTGGCCTTAACTTCCAAAGTTTTTAGGCCACGCTCCTTCAAAATGTCCCCATAAAACGCGGCCGAATGCCGTGACCCATCTGCAACACGAGGAAGCTCTTCCCAGAGGACCTGCCACTGGTCATGCTCCTGAGTCTTCCTCCGGACATTACCTTCAGCTTCCTCAACCTGGCGAATGAGAGTCCCCTCCTTGTCACGAGCCTCCACAATGGCGGCCCATCTGGCAGCAGCTTCTTCCTCTAAAAGATCAAGACGTTGCCTAGCCTCAATGACCTCCTTATCAAGGCGGTCCAAGTCTTGCTTCAGCCCCATGATGGATAACTCGGTAACGTTCTTCTCCCGAACGATCTGCCTCCGAGTCTTCGTGACCTCAGTCAGCTCAGCTTTGACTTTGCTGGAAGGTGTCACGACCCCAAACCCGGGGTCCGTGAATTGAGAGTTATGTTTCTCCCAAGATCCGCGTGTGTGAGGATTACAAATTCATTCCAACACACTCTGAATATTTAGCGGAAGCTTTTATGGTGTTGCGACTCGGAGTCCGTGGCCATTGGATTCCGCGCCGCACTCAACCCAAGCATATAATCATCTTATCATTGATCCATCTCAGACTGGAATAAACCATCATAATAAAAGTACAGAGCTGACAGTAACAGGATATTACATTCCCATATATGTTCAAGTTACACATAACAATGTGTATTAATTACAAATCCCAAGAAAAGGCTAATAGAAGCCATACAAAACAAGCTAATGATCACTACCCATATGTGACGTAATACCGATGTCAAACTCAATGTCTACATGACATAGCCGACAAACAACCTGTAAGCTCATGGCTCCACCGCCAACACGTACACTCATCTCGGGTGAAGAAATCTGAACCTGAGTACCAAGGTAGTGGGTCAGACACGACGGTCTGGCAGGTGGGTGAAAAGATATAACAATATACTGGAAGATAAAACATGTAATAAATCATGCTGTCTGATCAAAATTGTACATAATTACAAAGCATAGGAAATCGTGAATCTCTTGGCAAAATCCTATATTCATATAAAACGGATATGAAACATAAATATTTGACAAAACCTGTATTCATTTAAAGCATGTATAAAACATGACATTTCACAAATCTGGAACTCATTGAAGCATGTATAAACAGTAAACATTTTACAAATCTGGAACTCATTTAAAGCATGTATAAACAGTAAACATTTTACAAATCTGGAACTCATTTAAAGCATGTATAAACAGTAAACATTTTACAAATCTGGAACTCATTTAAAGCATGTATAAACAGTAAACATTTTACAAATCTGGAACTCATTTAAAGCATGTATAAACAGTAAACATTTTACAAATCTGGAACTCATTTAAAGCATGTATAAACAGTAAACATTTATTAAGAAAACACGTGGTCAATATAAAGTAGGACGGGTATCAAGGATCAGGAACTATCAAGATGGCAACCACACAAAGCTAAATCCTCTATCACCGAAGTGATAGAGCAAGCATATCAAGGCGTTGACCTCAGTCACCGAAGTGAGGAGGAACAACGAAATACATATACATATATACTATATACTAGACATGACCACGGTAGCGAGCCGGGCATCAGGAACCACAGTAGCAATCTGCGGTATCGGGATCCAAACTGCAGTTGGCAAGACAAGAGGGGGATCACCTAGTCAGTGGATCAGACTAACAAGGTATCCAAGCTTAGTGGTGCCGACTCATAGGTTATATGCAAGTAATTAAAACAAGTACATGTATGCATGTTCTCTTTTTGGCTCATGGGCTCGCACTACAAAGCTCTGGCCCCATATTGCCTCAAGGTTTTATTCTCAAAATAATAATCCTTTTGGCTCATAGGCTCGCACTACAAAGCTCTGGCCCCATCTTACCTCAAGGTTTTGTTCTCAAAATAATAATCCTTTTGGTTCATGGGCTCGCACTACAAAGCTCTGGCCCCATCTTACCTCAAGGTTTTGGCTTATGAATCATGTACAAGAAATCAGGTCAAATAAATACATATAACGGGACGAGATGCTCATAAGGACAAAAGCACATCTGTATAGGTCGGGCATGTACGAGCTAGCAACAATGCTAAAAACATGAATTTCAGTACTGTCGGGCAAGTCTAGTCATAAAACACGAGATTCAAAGTGTACAAGTGAAATTCGGTCAAAATAAAGCATGAATGGATTTCTCATATTCTCCGGGCCAAGTGTTGAAAGTCCAAGATTTGAATCAATGTAACTAGGGTCCCGTATGTTAGGTTCGACATACATTTGGTACTCTTTAAGAATTGAAAACATTCCGGGGCCTTATATACATTAACAAATCTAAAAGACCTAAACAACAAAGTCATGATGATGGAATTTCTTCTTCTGTACAGTTCCTCACTCTCCTCCAATATAGTTCCCTATGGTTCCTCAAGAAGAAAACAATACAATTGCTGTCGGTCAGCTCATCGGTTGGATGTCGGTCAGCCGAACTGGGATGTCGGCTAGCCGACGGCTGACCGACGCTGACTGTCAGCTCTACACACATTAGGAAGTTTGTTGCTCTCTGGAAAATGAACCGAAAGATCTGTCGGTTGGCTCTCGGTCGACCGAACTAGGGAGTTCGGTCAGCCGACAGCTGACCGACAGATTTCCTGATGGAAATCTGCTCTCTGGAATTGGGACCGAGAGGGTTTCGGTCCACCTCGGTTGGCTGTCGGTTAACCGAAAGGCTGACCGACAGCTGACCGACGTTACTGCGGACACATAATTCTGAAGCTGTTTTCAGTCCCTTCTTTCTCCAAACACTCCTCATTTTCAAGGGTCAGATCCCTGTAATAAAGTGAGCTAAAAGATCCTCCATTTCAAACAATCAAAACTCCATTCTCAACACTTCAAATTCCCCATTCAACTACATCCATTCTTCCATCAAATCATCCATTCCATTCACATTCAACCAAAAGAAATCCATCACATAAAACAAGTCAAAACTTAATACAATCAAGATACCATTTTCAAGAATACAATATACTAGAAAGATACACTAAAGAGTGTATTTCAAATCTCAATAAAAGCATGTCATGAAGTAAAGCATAAGTAATGAAAATCATTAATGAAAGCTACACATTTGTATAAAACATGATCAATGAAAATAAATCATTTCATCCACTTGCCTTGGGTCCAATGCTAATCAAATCAACCACCAATCACTTCTCCAAGCTATAAATCACCAATCTAAACAAAACCCCCAAAAGAAACCCATCTTAGAACCCTAAAATGGCAAAACCAAATCAAAACAAAAGGAAAGCCTCCAATAATCAAAACAAAGCTTCTTAAAGGCTAGGAAAACACAAATCCAAAAGATTACAAGGATTCCTTACTTGGAAGTTCTTCAAAAAGCTAGAGGTTGCTCAAAAGAAATCTTGAAAAGCTTGGTTTTCTTCAAAAATAACATCAATGGATAGCTCTTGAGATGAGGATGAAGATGGTGGAGTCTAATCTCGGTTTGGCATTGTTTGGTGGTGCTATGAGATGGAGGAAACAAGAAAGAGATGGAGAAAAACCATGGCTGATGGGGCATCTCCTCTCTTAGAGATTAGGTCAAGGAAGGAGAGAAGAGAAGAAGTGGGTTCCTTTTATAACAAAGGGGAGATGGGTCCCACAACTTAAAACATTTGCCGGGCTAAAAACATGCATTTCGGGACCTCAAATCGGTTCGACGAAGAAGACAAAGTTGTTCGTTGAAATAACTACTTTCCAAAAAGTATATTTTCCCCAATTTCTGGAATTTTCGAAATTTATGGACAGATTTAGTGAAAATTGTCATTTTTGCCCTTTTTCTCGAAAAACGCAATTTCTGAGTATTTATTCAAGATGGTCAAAACATGAAAGTTGTTTGTAACAACAAAATGGGTCAAAAGGAATAAAATTTGGAATTTTTAGAAACCAAATATAAATTCTCACAAAAATACAATTTACAAGGGTCGGGTCAAAACAAAGTCAACGTCTTTTAAAATTCTCCAAAGTTATGAAAAATCTATTCAAACTCAAAAACTCAACCAAACAATCACTAAACCCATCGAGAAACCAAATCATGATTAAAACCACACTAACCAAGAAATTAGGGGTCGGGTTCTCACAGAAGGTTTTAAGAACATCTCATCAAAGAAGTCACCATTTGGGAAACTCTTGGTCTCAATCCATTTGTTCCCCAAGGTGATGATCTCCTCAACAAAATCCTCGGCACTTGCGATGTCTAGACCGACTTCTTTGCTATCAGCGAGGATGTCCTGCACATGCTTGATCATGCCAAAACCAGCTTCCAAATGACCTGAAGAAAGAGTCTCAACCCATGAGCTCAAGACAGTCTTCAACACCTTCCTAGCATACTGAAGGTGCGGTGCAGATGAGGATTCGCCATGTTCTGGTGCCCGACTGCCCACGTCATGCTCCATTGGAAGAGTAATCAATAAACCCTTTCCAACGGAACAAGCTGACTCATTGAAAGTGGAAGAAGCCCCTACTTCTTGATCAGCAGCAGGTGTCCCCTGTTCTGGCTCTGAGGAAGACGGAGGAATCTCTCCTACTGCTTCACAATCTGTCAAAAAAAAAAAAAAAAAGAAGAAAAAGACAAAAAGGTATGAATATAATCTTGTCAAAAATATATCAAGATCATTATTGCAAATATACCTGCTTCGACGACCGGCGGAGTACTCTCTGCCACTTTGAGCTCATCCGAAGCATCGTCAAAAGTTGCGTCCATGGATGGCTCGAAATCGTCGGAATCCTCTGGCAAGTCAGCTATATGTTAGCAAATGACAGCAAAAGAAGACAAAAAAGCAAAAGCCAAAGCAAATCAAACCAAGTGAAGGTTCTGGAACCACTCCAGAGTCCCTGGGCTCTTCCTCAGATGCCACGACTGGATCCGTCATCGCCTCATCGGCAGGAACCTCAGGCGTCACCAGGTCATCATCCTCTGCTAAATAAAGAAGCAGCGGATCAAAACAAAATCTTTCAAAAAAAAAAAAAGGGGAAGGAGGAAACAAAAAGAAAGAAAGGGGATCATACCAGCTATCTCCACTTCTCTGCTTCTCTTCTCCGGAGGCTCGTCAGCATCCTCAGACACCTCCTCAGCAATGGTCAGAGGAACTTCAAGATCAGAAGGACTATCGTGCCGTCTCATGTTACGGCGTTGTCCTCTCCTCCTCTTGCCTCGGCGGGTCAATCTGCTCGACGATCCTGCCACACTATCAACATCAGGCCTCTCACAAGAGTCCTCACTGGATGGTCTACTTTTTTCAGTAGACTCCATGGAAGCCTTCGTATGCTCTGCCTGTATCATAGCATCGATCTCGGCCTCCTCCTCTTCCAGCTGCCTCAAGACCTCACCAGGAATCCCTTGTGTAGCTCCTGATCTGATGATGTCCTGCCCATTGAGAAAGCCTATCTTGTGCTTTTCTCGAGAAAGGAAGGCCAAAACTTCCTCCCGATGGACACCATCCGATTTGCCAAGACTCTTCCCAGGAGGTTGCTTAATATCGAGCTCTTTCTTGGAAAGCCCCCGGTGCACTGAAAAGCTCTCCACGAACCACTTCGTGAAGCCAGCAGTCCGGAAGGTGGGCAGCTCAGGATAAGAAATCATGGCAGTAGTATCCTCGGCGCTATAAAATGCCCATGCATTTCTCCCATCCTATAGACCTCCAAAATGCTTCACCATGCTCGAAGGCGCTCCAACAACGCCTTGAGAGAAGCCAAACTGCAACGCAAAAAGCGAAGGGACATACGGTTGGATGTCGACGAAAAGATGTCTGCGGTACACCATCGTACCAACCCGTATGTTGAAGAGCCACCTCTTCTCCGCGTCCGTCAAAGCATAATGTCTTCCCGACCCTGCCCTGGTCGAATCACGGGAGACACCAAAGTCAAAAGCCTTCTTCCGCAAGCCCGGAGAAAGCTTCACTGAAGACTGCCCAATCTCGACGTCCCTAAATCGTCGGATCCTTAAACGGGCAGATAAAAGTGATTCGTGAACGGCTATCCTCCTAGCCAAACGAATCATAAAAGGATCTTCGTCCTGTGCAACTCCCAAACGATGGAAGCTAGGACAGTGGTATACATACCACGAATAGAAGATGTGGGCAGAAAACACCCTGTTCATGGGGAGCCCAAGCCGAACCAGGAAAGCAGCAGCCTGCAGTTCGGTACATAAATAGGAGTAAAGAGTAGGTACCAAAGCCAGCCGCTCTCCAAACGCCATCTGACAAGCAGGAAAAACACAGTGCGGCCTGATGTGCGTCCCATCTCCTCCAGCAAAAACAGCCTCACCCAGCCAATAAGTGAGGTAAACAACGAGATCTCTCAGCAACGCAATGTCAGGACAAATGGCATCCGTGCTTGCGAAGAACTTCTTCAAATCTTCTCGCATAGCAGCGATCTTCTTCAAACTTGATGCTTTAGCCCTAACATCCTGGGCCATGCCATCAGAAGAATCCCCGCTGTAAAAAAAGTTGGAGCTGCAACTTCTCCAACTGCTGGATCTAACTTTCGAGCCCTCCTTCTCCTTAAAAAAATCATAGAAGGCAACGAGCTGAAAGTACACAAGCCTAAACTCCTCAGACTGCTCCTCAAGGACGCTGTCAATAGGCATAAACTCCTCATAGAGTTTGCCGAGGATAGGCAACCCGGTGATGGCGCTCAGCTCCTTCAAAGAAAAACCAATCTCACCATTCGTCACAATGAAGGTGTTGGTTTGTGGAAGGAATGACTCCAGCATGGCGATGAAAGCCTCATCGGAGAAAACGATGGTTTGCCGAAAAGCGCGAACCACGTCAAAAATCTCGGCCTCCCGAAGAACGGCGTCACCAATCCTCAAGGTGTGATCAGTCCATGACTCCCAGCTCGAGTCAGCACTGAAACGGCCACGAAGTCGAAAAGGCTTCACCCAATTGCTGCCGTCACCCTGAAAAACGCCAAGGCCCACCAGTCTCAAATCGATCGATGGATGATCAGAACCTTGGTAGCCACTGGCTGGCATCAACACGTCCAGACGGACAGGTGGCTTCTCTGCAAAACCGGAAGGTCCACCAACAAAAACCCCGGTCTTGATCACACTGGTCCTCTTCACCCACCTCGGAGGATCTTCCCTCTTAGGGCAAGTGGGAGAAAGGCTTAGGATCGAGATGGTCCGATCAAAAGACGACCGGGTAGAAATAGTTCTCTCCTCACCATCTGATGTGTAAGAGAACTGAAAACATCTCCTTTGGTATGTCAAGTCGTCGGGGACTGCATCACCGAAGAAGAAGGTAGGCTTGAGCACAACGCTCTGATCGTCCGTAACCCAGGGACGGCTGCTTACCATGATCTTATAGAACTCCTCATCCTTGAGAGCGATCAATCGCTGTCTCATCTCATCACGATTGAGGGAATCGCATTCTTCCAAGTTTTTCTCCACAAACTGGACCTTCTCCCAAGCCTGCTGAACGGCAGCATTGGAAGATCTAGCAGGCCGACGAGGTGCGTCAGTAACAGGACCTTTACCTTTGTTCGTTCTAGAAGAACTACCTGCAAAAGATGGAAGAGAAAAGATCAATCAACATCAAAATGACAGAATTCTGCTACAAAAAATTCTAGCAAAATTTTGACATGGTTCCGGGGCAATTCCAACGAAAAGGAAAATACTCCGAAAAAAGACAGGAAGCCTGAAGATGAGCTCAACATCGCTGCGAGCTCATAGTCAGTGGAGAATTCTCAAAGAAGGCTGGAACTCAACATCGCTGCGAGAACAAGCCAATCTCATCAAACTTCCGCAAAATCTGGAAAAGAGCTCAACATTGCTGCGAGCTTCAGAATCCAAAAATTGCAAAACTTCCTCAAAATCCAGCAAGACCGAGAAAGAGCTCAACATCGCTGCGAGCTCAAAATCCCAACACTTGCAAAAGATTTTCAGGTATGCATCATCATACTTCCAAATCTATTTACCAAAACTCATGCATCAAAAATATATCATCATGCATTAGATGCTAGGAAAGCCTTGACCAAAGTTTGACCAATTCCAACCCAATTTGGTCAAAACCAATCAAACTTTGTCCAAGTCAAAAATCATGTTGGCTTGACCTAGAGACTCTAGCCTTCTATCTTGATGCATCAATAAAAAAAAAATGCATACATATTGAAATTGCATACCCTCATTATCATAGTGAGCAAACAAGGAAAAAGAAAAAGAAAGAGAAAAAAATAATCTCAACAAAAAAAAAAAATTTTGGCCCACAGGCCGTGGCCCACTGCCACGTGGCAGTACGGTCAGGCCCGTACGGACCTGTCCGTACAGCCAGCAAAAAAAAAAAAAAAAACCAGCAAAAAAAAAAAAGAAAAAAAAAACTAGAATCAGCGTGAAAAAAAAAAGAGTTCACCAAAAAAAAAAAAAAACAGAGAGAAAACCGTGAAAAAAAAAGAAAGAAGAAGAAAAAAAACAAAGAAAGAAAAAAAAAAGAAGAAAAAAAAGAGAGAAGCACGAAAAAGAAAAAAAAAAAAAGGGAAAACGTGCATAAAAAAAAAGGAGGAAAGAAAAGAAGAAAAAGAGAAAAGAAAAGAAAAGAAAAAGAAAAAAAAATGAAGAAGCTACTTCTAAAAAAAAGATTCTTGATGAAGAAAACTTACTTGAAGCCATTGATGGAGAAGAAGAAGAAAAACTTGGAGATCCTTGAAGAAGAGAAAGCACTTCTTATCTTGGAGAGCACTCTTGAAGAATCCTTGCAAACAAAGAAAGCAATGGAGCAAAAGAAACAACCCTCTTGCTTTTATAGAAGAGAGCAAGCCAAAAGAGGAAACAATGAGAAAAGAAAGGAGGTAAGTGCTAAAATTTAGCTACTTTCCTAAAGAGAAAGATATTTTGAGAGAATCTTTCCACAAAAAGAAAACTTGAGAAATTCTCTCCAAGTAAAGATATTTTTAGATATTCTCTACACAAAAGAGATATTTTTGGATATTCTTTACAAATATGACACCATATGAGATCTAGGCCATCTCCAAAGCCTAAGGTCCCATGGGTTAGCCCATATGAGCCAGGTTTGACCACCTAGGCACTAAAATTGGCTTTTAGTCAAAATATTCCTCTTACCAAGAGCAAAAAAAAGAAAAGAGCAAAAAAAAGTCCCATGCCTCTTTTGAGTTGATGGGATCATTCAAAAAAAAAAGAGAAGAAAAAAGAAAGTCTCATGAGTTTCCAAAAACCAAACCATCCAACCTCATGAACCAAATTGAGCCAAAATCTTGAAATTGACATTTCACAAAACCAAAATCCGGTCCCCTAGCTCGCCACATACAGCTTGTTAGGTCACAAGACCAAAACCAAAATCAAAATCCAAAACCTACAAACCAAATCTGACCCCCCAACCTGCCACATACAGCTTGTTGGGTCATAAGGTCAAAATCAAAATCAAACCCCGACCCCATAACCTGCCACATACAGCTTGTTAGGTCACAAGGTCAAAAACCAAAATCCAAAACCCAAAATCCAAATACCCCATGTCATTTTCAAAACTTTGCCTTGAGATGGCACGTGATCCCTCTCACTACCATAAAATTCCCCCGGAAACTCAGAAGGCTATTCAAAAAAAAAAAAAATGCTCAAGACTCTTGGTCAAGTTGGAATCTCTCGTCCAAGTTTCTCTTCGAGGCACATCGACTCCAAAAAGCTACTTGTCGCTGTACCTCGAGGGGGCATTTGTTGACACCAAAAAAGTCAATATGTCTCCTCAACATCGAGAAGCTTCCTGAAGCTGCATCCTGCTAAAAATAGGCAAGGCTACTTCAAGCATCAGATTTTGTCAGAATCAGACAGAAACTGAGAGATCCTTCAAGACAGCTAAAAGAGGGGTACACCTGAGGTTTCGGGTCATTCCGACATCGTTTGGCCCAACTTCACCGCTCCGACAGCTAAACAAGCGCTCCCGGCAGCAACATCATCAAAGACACCAAAACTTTGATCAAAGCCTATGGATGACTCCAGAATATCTCCAAAGGGCTCCATGCCAAATTTCAAGTCAAACCGACAACGTTTGACCCTCCATCAATGCTCGAGCAGCAAAAACAAGCCTCCCAGCGGCGGCAACCACTGAAACCATCACCCATCAAACAAAATACATGAGTAGCTTCAACATGCTTCCAAAAGGCTGCACGTTGAATTTCAGGTCATTCCGACAACGTTTGACCAGGTTTCGATGCTCCGAGAGAAAATCAAGCCTACCGGCGGTGGAGCAACCCGGGACCATGACATCCAAAACGGAGCCCATGGAACGTCTCAAAATAACTCCAATAGGCTCCTCGTCAAATTTCAGGTCAATCGGACATCGTTTGACCACATATCAAAGCTCGGCATTTTCCCCGCAGCAAAATCAAGTGAAGCATCGATGGGACCCCAAACGGCTTCAAAACTCAAATAAAAGCCCATGGTTGGTCCTATCCACTGCTCAAGAAGCTTCACCTCAATTTTCAGGTCATTCCGACATTGTTTGACCTAGTTTCGACGCTTGACGGAAAATCGGCTATAAAGTCTTCGGCTTTCCCGAAAAATAGGAAACTTTGTGGTCCGATTTCGCGAGGGTTCTCATCAAGATTTCTCCAAGAAAATCAAGTCAATAATTGAGGAAAAATGTCAAGAAAAATACAGAAGAAAAAAGGGACGAAAAAGACGAAAAAACGGCCGAAACGACGCTCGGCGACCAAACGGGCCGAAGCCCAATGGTCGCCGGCGACCTTGGCCCAAGGTCGCCGGCGACCCTAGCCCAAGGTCGCCAGGCGACCCTGGCCCAGGGTCGCCGGTGACCCTGGGTGCATGGTCGCCCGGCAACCCTAGAAATCCGGGTCGCCGGATTTTGCGCCGAAGTGTCCGTTTTCGATTCTTTTCGCGTTTCGGGTGTTCTGGCCTCTGTGATTTTCTGAAAATCCAATGTTTGGTGCTTCAAAACCACTGATCTTCGTCGACATCTCGGATCCGCCGTCAAAAGCATGAAATCATCACCGATCGCCTCACGATCGCCAACCGGCTGACCAAGAAAGTGCACTTTCTGTCCGACCGATCGTGAAATCGACAAGACAGATGTCACCGGCCCGCCAACATCAATCAATGTCTGAAATTGCATCGCAATCCGACAACAAATAATGCGTGGATCCACCCGTGATGATCGTAAGAAGAATCTCAAAAGGCGCAGCGCGGCCCGCGACTCTTCACATGCCTTGGCAACCACTTAATGTCGTTAATTGACCCATTAAAGCAGTCATTAACTCATTATTTTGGACGGCCCAATCAGAACCAAGCATTTGGGAGTTACAAATCCAAGCAATCATGGCATGAAACCCATGAAACTCCCATCATCATGAAGCATAAAAGTGATTAAATGCCCACTACCTTCATCGGCCAATCACAAGCCTTGAAAAAGGAGTTACAAAATCAACTTGTAACTCCTCATCAATTCTTTCATCATGGCCATCAATGCCAATAAACACCTCATGGCTACCAAAAGCCTATAAAAGGAGGTCCATTCCAAGAAAGAAATAATGAAAAAAATAGATCCCAAGTGCAAGCTCTGAAAATCCAGAAAATCCAAGAGAGAGACGAAGTCCTGCTACTTTGCTCCCGGAAGCACCACAAGGTGATTAACGTCCCTTGGGGGGCCACCCCCCCAAGGTCACCTCCTTCTCCAACATGGCCTAAACGCGGCTTTTCAGCCCGTTTACTCGGTTTTTCAATAGATATAGGACCTTCTCTTGGTCCTTGTCCTTTAAAAAACTGAGGTTAGGAGTCAAGCCAAAGAATCAAAGCATCACATGTTCTCATTTGAAGGACGATGGCGAAGCCCATACATGACTTGCGACCGTCGATCTCAACGTGTCCCCACAATCTCCTGAGAAGTTAGATCCCTTTTCTTCCTTTTCTATTGTAGTTTGTATTTCCTAAAGAGACAAAAAGAAATCACAATTCTTGTCTTTCACATTTGATGAGTTTTGTAAAATCGCCTTTCATGTCAAAATCGCCTTTCACGGCAAACAAACAAAAACGCCTCTTACGGCATTCTAAAAACTTGTCTCTTTTTTTAATATTTATGCAATTTGAAAAGTTAGAAAAAAGAATTGATTTCCTTTCCACTTGTGAAGGTGAATCTCCGGATTATCACTATTCCAAATTCCAAGTAGAAAGTAAATCTGGCATACTCGTACAAAAATGTTGATACCCGAGATCTTCCCTCCTCCCCGAGACCCAGGTCAGCCCCCGGGGTGCGGAGGGAGAGGACGGAAGATTCCCCCCTTTTTTTCGGGTCCATCAAAGTGCCCTGCCAGTTGCCGAAGCGTCATCTCCCTCGACAACTCTCCAAACACCGGGTCAACTTCAACTCCCCGGACCATCGTCTTCGGATCGCTGGGACCATTCCCACTTCCCGCAGAAGACACTGTACCTGCCAAGAAGTAGAAAACCGCCCCGCAACGTGTCACTAAAATGGCACCAAGGGCGAACACCAAGAAGCTTGAAGCCCGTGGCGTTCCCACGAAGCCTCAACCCACAAGAAACCAGGTTTACCCCAAAACTTGGTCCCCGAGATCTTCGCCAAAGCAACGGAGGTCCCGAACATCTGCAAAGCCAGGATACCTGGCCCCTCTCAAGGAGAATCAGTTCTACCCTCTCTCTTACATGAAAGAGGAGATACCTACCCTCCACCCAAAAAATAAACAAAATCATCATGAGCCGGCTTGCTCCTACAAGCCCAAAATCAAATCCTGCATTGTTAGGCCTACACAAAAACATGCTGAAGCCTGCACTCCCGCGAGTCGACCCTTCATCTCAACAGGGGCCGAGCTCGCAAAATTCAAATCTTCACTACGACAGACGAAGGACCGCGTCCAGATTCTGTCCTTGCCAAGCTTCAAAGAAGACAAACTCGGCTGCTGTGCACGGGGGACTACATCCTTCATCGCCAGAGCCCAGCTAGAGCTGACTGAAGCTCAAATTGCTCGTCGTATGCGTCGCCGCACTGCATATCGACGAACCCAGCGTTCTACTCTCCACGTCTCAAACAAATGGGTCGAAAAAGAAAGACCCGACCAATTCGATGCTGTTCATATGGTTGGCAAAACCAGAAAACGCCAGAAGTCAGCAACCAAAATCAGTGTTAGACGTCCAGTGACTCGCAGCGTCTCTCGGACACGAACACATCTGGAGGAATATTCCACTCCTTCGAGCCAAGGACATCAGAGTAACCACTCCTCAGATTCTTCATCCAGAAGGATGAGGCCCAGCTCAGTCACCGGGACGATTTCTTCGTTCGAATCCCGAGGGATGAACGTCTTGGCTACAAGTTCTGAGCAGCCTCCACCGCATGATGACGTAACTGCACGCATCCAGAAGTTGGAGCAAGGACAACAGAGAATTGAGACTCTGATGGAAAATTTGATTCTCACTCTACAGCGTCCACCACCTAACAATGAAACCCCTTCGAATCATGAAGATGACGAGGGCAATGCAGAAAACAATGAGTCTCGCGCCCTTACTAGAAAGGACGTGGACGATATCCTCGCAAAAGCAAAAGAAGAGGATACATTGAAGGAACATGGGATCAAGCCACCCTACCCTCTATGGATGGACTCGGTTCCGTTCCCTGCAAAATTCAAACAACCTACTCTCCAGACATATACTGGGAAAGGTTCAGCCAGACAGCATGTCATCCACTTCAAGATCCTGACAGGAGCTATTGCGGATCAAGATGCCCTCAAAATTTGCCTCTTCGCAAGTACCCTAAAAGGTACAGCCTTTGATTGGTACTCCACTCTGCCGGAGAACTCCATCCAGAACTGGGCTATGCTAGAGACACGCTTCCTGACCCACTTCCAAGGTGAGGATCATCCTGTTACTATGGCTCAACTTTGCAGCCTAAAACAGGGAGAGAATGAGTCAAGATACGACTTCATTCACAAATGGAAGGCAATGGCGTAAAAATGCTCAGATGTGCTGCCACAAGCGTCGCTAGTCGACATCTGCCGTAACAATATGAGAGCAAAAATCCGCTCCATGATTATCGGCAATAAATCAAAGAACTTGGGGGAACTCCTCGAAGCCTCCATGGAAGCTGAAATGGTGTTCAAAGACCTCAACAGTCAGAAATCATCAAAGAAAGAGCCGACTGCTGTTACAACCTCAAAACCAAAGAAAAAGGAGGTTCTTAATGTGCAGACTAAGTCAGCTCCTCAGCAGCCAAAGAAACCTGAAAACAAAACTGCAGGTAAAAGGCCTCAACTCTCTGATGCCTTCAAAGAACGTGTAGAAAAGAAATATCCGTTCAATGAAGATGTTAAAGAAATCTTTGAGGCTCTCCTAGCAAATGGTAAACTCATTTTGCCAGAGCCCAAAAGACTGGGAGATGTTGGCAAAACCAATGATCCCTGATACTGTCCATACTATCAGATGATCTCGCATCCTCTCAATCAATGCTTCGTTGTGAGAGAGAAGATCAATGAGATGTGGAAAAACGGAGTCATAACCTTTGATAAAAACTATGGCCCCGCCTCTGTCAACATGGTGTCATGTCGGCAAACTTCAAAGTCACCGAAGGAGAAGATCACTACTTCATTCAAGGTGATAAAAATGGCTCAAGCGTCCCAAGAATTGGTTCCCTATCCAACACCAGATGGACAACCTATATGGGTGCATCCCGATCTCCTAGATGATGAAAATTGGGAGATCGTCAAAATAAAGCCAACTGCTCGGCAACGAAGGCAAGCCAAGAGACAGCTCCGCAAGCTCAAACGGCAGCAGAAGTCTCAACCAAAACAAGAAGTCCTTGAAAGAGCAGAAACTTCTTCCACTGCTTCACTAGGGACGACGAAAGAATCTCTTCCCAAAACCTCCAAGGCGGTAAGAAAAATCACTCTTGATGATTTCATGCCACCTCAATACAAAAATTTAAATGTGCAGGGGGCATCATACTTTTACAATTCGGTAGTTGGATTCTCCATGAACGGATACGAGTCCAGTGACACTGCCAGTGATATCGATGAGTGGGAAGAATCCCTTGAAACAGGAGAATACCTCTCCGATGAGGAATGGATTCCCGACTCTCATCTTATGCCAGTAATCTGGTATAACCCATTACAGCCACAAGGATCTTGGTCTAATGATGAAGAAGACCAGGGCCCTGTTCAAGAAAATGCTGTCAATCTAGCACCAGCAAATGCTTCAGTGGAACCCAACATGGGCGAACCACAAGGGGTAAATAACGAAGAAGATTTGGCTCCCATGCCTGATCTCGAAGAATATGCAAGAATCTTGCAACATCTTGCCATAGAGCAGGAGTAGGATCGCATCAATCTTCGTCATAATCCAGAGCCGGAAGTCCCTGAAAATCAGCGGGAACTTTCTCCCTTAACTCCTGAAAATGGAGAAAACAGTTGGATCGATGATCCTCCCACATCTGAGGATGAGTCCGATTCCCAACAGTCTACACTAGGGGCATCTCCTGTCAGGATAACCTGCAATGCAATAGCTCAGGACGACAGTGCCTCTGAAGCTTCCGAAGACACGTACTCCCCAACCGGTACCGTATCTTCCGGAGCTACATCCTCTCTGGTGACTTCCACTGAGATAACATCCTCTCAACCCTCGTCTCCTGAAACTGTGACATCAAAGCATACCTCATCAAACCTCCAGTGCTGGCTGCCCCCACAACTGGAAAACCATTTAACTTGTACACAAGAGCTCTCGACCACTCTTTGGGTGCTCTGCTCGTACAAGAAAACGACGACGGAAAAGAAGCTGCTCTATATTACCTTAGCCGCATGATGGTAGGTGCAGAGCATCGCTACTCCCCAGTCTAAAAAGAATGCCTTGCAGTAATGTTCGATGTACAAAAGCTGCGTCACTATCTGCTGTCGAACACAGTCTACCTGATTTCGAGGATCAACCTCCTAAAGGTCCTTGTCACAAAAGCAGGTTCTCTCAATGCCCGACTGGCAAAATGGTCCATTCTTCTATCACAGTTTGATATTAGGTATGTACCACAAAAAGCAATCAAAGGCCAAGCTCTAGCAGACTTCCTCGCAGAGCATCCATTGCCTAAAGATTCTCCACTCAGGGATGATCTCCCGGACGAATTTGTCTACAATGTGGAAACTTCCTTGTCAAACGCTTCCTGGGACATGTACTTTGATGGTGCAACCAGGACAAATGAAAAAGGAAAGCAAATATCGGGAATCGGCATCCTCTTTGTCAGCCCCGACAAATACATGATTCCACACGCCTTCTCGCTACTGGAACCATGTTCAAACAATGCAGCTGAGTACCAAGCCCTGATTGTTGGATTGGAACTCGCCCTCGAAACCGGCATCACCATGCTGGAAGCTTTTGGAGACTCTCAACTGGTCGTCAACCAGATGAATAAAAAATATGAAGTCAGGAAGCCTGATTTGCTACCTTACTACAATAAGGCGCAGTCGCTTCGACAAAAATTCAACATCTGCCATATCACCCACATCCTCAGAGGTGAAAACATCCGTGCAGATGCCCTGGCCAGACTCGCCGCATCCATGGCAATCCAAGAAGGGGAAAACATGCAAGTCACAGTGTGTCAAAGAAGGATTCTCCATCCTCTCAACACACACCAAGCAGTTGCTGAATGCCACCAAGTGGTTGGAAGTCGGATATCCATCCTCAAACCTCCGATGGGCGACTGGAGAGATCCGTTCATTGATTACATCATGTTCGGAATCCTACCTGAAGATTGAAGATCCAAAAGAACGGGTAAGCATCCAAAGACGAGCCCCAAACTTTCATTTGGATATACCTTCAAAAGCACTTTACAGAAAATCCTTCAACGGAGTACTCCTACGCTGCTCATCCCAACAAGAGGATGAGGAAACTCTCGAAGAAGTACATGCTGGTCTTTGTGGAGCCCATCAGGCTGGCCCTAAGCTCTACAACCAGATAAAAAGGCTAGGTTACTATTGGCCTACCATGGTAGCTGATGCAATGCAATTTGCCAAGCGCTGCCAAAAATGCCAGATTCACGGAGATTATGTCCACATGCCTCCAGAATGGCTACATCCAACAGCAATCTCATGGCCTTTCGAAGCTTGGGGAATGGACATCATAGGTCCTATTTCTCCCCCATCAAGCAAAGGTCATCGGTTCATCTTCGCCGCTACGGATTATTTCTCCAAGTGGTCAGAAGCATTTGCGCTCAGCGAAATGAAGACTTCATCAGTCCTTCAGTTCTTGTGCACCAACATTATTTGTCGCTTCGGCATACCTAAAAGATTCGTCCATGATAACGGACCGCAATTCCGGGATCACAGATTCTATAGGTTCTGCGAAAAGTACAAAATCCAAAGTTGTCCTTCGACTCCATATAATCCAGCTACGAACGGACTAGCAGAAGCCTTCAACAAGACACTCTGCAAAATTCTCAAGAAAATGGTCTCTAGTCACAAAAGAGACTGGGGTGACAAACTACTAGAAGCTTTGTGGGCCTATCGAACCACCGTTCGAGGACCAACCCATAGCACACCATTCTCTTTGGTCTATGGATGCGAAGCTGTTGTCCCTTTGGAAGTACAAATTCCTTCCTTAAGGGTATCTTTGTAAAATGACATGACGCAAGAAAGCAATGTCAAATTGAGACTCCAAGAGCTGGATAATCTCGATGAAAGACGACTCGAAGCTTTACAAAGCATCGAGTTGTACCAAGCACGCATGGCAGGATCTTTCGACAAAAAGGTCAGGCAACGCGCCTACAAAAAGGGTGACTTGGTTCTTGCAGTAAAAAGACCCATAGTCTTTGCCCACAAATCCAAAGGCAAATTCGAACCAAAATGGGAGGGACCCTTCGTCATCGACAAAGTCTTCTCCAATGGTGCATACGCTCTTCTAAACATGGAAGGAGACAGATGTATGCTACCCATCAACGGCAAGTTCTTGAAGCGGTACTACCCTTGAAGACTTCCTCAAACGGGTCAGAGCAATATCTACACGGCTAAAGCGTATTTCCAAGGTACTTGTTCGTCAAACCCACCTCTTTTGAAATTTTCATCTTTATGTTGAAATTTCCAAAAAAAAAACAATCTCTCAAAACAATGCTTACTTTCTTCGTTTCATTGTTCACAAAAAAAATCATCAAATCCAAAAATCCAAGTTTAGGAGCCTCTTCCCATACTTGTCTAAAATTTTCGATCCTTGAACCCAAAATTCATGGTTTGAAACAAAAATCGGCTCTTAGGAATTTTCACCCTAGACCGCCTCGGCTTTTACAACCAAAATGGTTTTAAGTCAAAATTTATGACCTTCGCGTCTTTAAACAAAATTTTGGTTTTTAAAAAAAAACCGCGGGGAAGCGACATTCAATCAATACTCGCAAACCCAAAAAAAAAAAAAAAAAAAAAAAAAACCGGAAGGATGCGAACCCCATTCGATACTTCCAAAAACCCAAAATCGCAAGGAAGCGAACCCCATTCGATACTTGCAAATTTCAAAAATCGTGGGGAAGCAACAAACCAGTTGATATCCACAACCCAAATTTCAAAAATCTTGGAGAAGCAACAAACGAGTTGATATCCACAACCCAAATTTCAAAAATCTTGGAGATGCAACATACCAGTTGCTATTCACAACCCAAATTTCAAATGGTTCGAGAAAACCTGAAATTTAAAAAATCGCAGAGAAACGACATCAAGTCAATACCCGCAAAACCAAAAGTTTTGGAAAAAGCAGGGAAGCGACGCTTAGTCGATATTTGCACCCCAATTCGCGAGGAAGCGACATTCCATCGATACTCGCAAAACCTAACCCGCGAGGAAGTGACATTCCATCAATACTCGCAAAACAGAATGAGCAAGGAAGCGACATTCCATCGATACTTGCAAGACCATTCAGCGGGGAGGCGACATTTAGTCGATACCTGCATTTTGAAAACCAAAAATCGGCTATAAACGCCAAAATCCGGCTATAAATGCCAAAATTCGGCTATAAATGCCAAAAACAAAATTTTTTCGGCTATAAACGCCCAAAATTGGCTTTCATGCCAATAAAACAAAACTTGGTTTTCAAAGAAAAAAAAGAAACTCGGCTATAAACGCCAAAATCTGGCTATAAACGCCAAAACTCGGCTATAAACGCCAAATCCGGCTATAAATGCCAAAAACAAAATTTTTCGGCTATAAATGCCAAAATCGGCTTTCATGCCATCTCAAAATCGGCTCTCATGCCACAAACAAAATTTTTGGCTCTCATGCCATCTCAAAATTCGGCTATAAATGCCAAAACAAAACAAAAAAAAAATCGGCTATAAATGCCAAAATTCGGCTATAAATGCCAAGACAAACAAAACAAAATTCGATTTCTATGCCATTCTAAAATTCGGCTTTCACGCCATCCAAAAATTCTGGCTCCCAAGCCGCAAAATAAATTTTGGCTCTTACGCCATAAAATTAGGCTTTCTCGCCATCCAAATTTTGGTCTTCAAACCATCAAAAACAAGGCTTTCCGCCACAAAATTGGCTTTCATGCCCAAAACAACCCTTTGACAAAAGATTTTCACAAAATGACAACCTTTTGATCAAATCCTTAAACAAACATTCCCATCAAACTTTTGTTCAAAATTGTTTTCATCAAAAAATGATTTAAGTGAAAGGAAGGGGATACAAAATATAGTGCCAAAATTGTTTATACATGGAGGTACCAAAAAAAAGAAAAATGAAAAAGAGTCTGTTACAACTCAGGAGCTCAATCCTACATGGTCTTCAACCAAAGGTTCAACTCCTCAAGCAGACCCTTGGCCTTAACTTCCAAAGTCTTTAGGCCACGCTCCTTCAAAATGTCCCCATAAAACGCGGCCGAATGCCGTGACCCATCTGCAGCACGAGGAAGTTCTTCCCAGAGGACCTGCTACTGCTCATGCTCCTGAGTCTTCCTCCGGACATTACCTTCAGCTTCCTCAACCTGGCGAATGAGAGTCCCATCTTTGTCACGAGCCTCCATAATGGCGGTCCATTTGGCAGCAGCCTCTTCCTCTAAAAGATCAAGACGTTGCCTAGCCTCAACGACCTCCTTATCAAGGCTGTCCAAGTCTTGCTTCAGCCCCATGATGGATAACTCGGTAACGTTCTTCTCCCGAACGATCTGCCTCCGAGTCTTCATGACCTCAGTCAGCTCAGCTTTGACTTTGCTAGAAGGTTTTATGAACATCTCATCAAAGAAGTCACCATCTGGGAAACTCTTGGTCTCAGTCCATTTGTTCCCCAAGGAGATGATCTCCTCAACAAAATCATCGGCAGTTGCGATGTCCAGACCGACTTCTCTGCTATCAGCGAGGATGTCCTGCACATGCTTGATCATGCCAAAACCAGCTTCCAAATGACCTGAAGAAAGAGTCTCAACCCATGAGCTCAAGACAATCTTCAACACCTTCTTTGCATACTGAAGGTGCGGTACAGATGAGGATTCGCCATGCTCTGGTGCCCGACTGCCCACGTCATGCTCCATTGGAAGAGTAATCAATAAACTCTTTCCAACGGAACAAGCTGACTCATTGAAAGTGGAACAAGCCCCTACTTCTGCATCAGCCGCAGGTATCCCCTGTTCTGGCTCTGAGGAAGACGGAGGAATCTCTCCTGCTGCTTCACAATCTGTCAAAAAAAAAAAAAAAAAAAGAAAAAGACAAAAATGTATGAATATAATCTTGTCAAAAATATATCAAGATTATTATTGCAAGTATACCTGCTTCGACGACCGGCGGAGTGCTCTCTGCCTCTTTGAGCTCATCCGAAGCATCGTCAAAAGTTGCGTCCATAGATGGCTCGAAATCGTCGGAATCCTCTGGCAAGTTAGCTACATGTTAGCAAATGACAGCAAAAGAAGAAAAAAAAAGCAAAAGCCAAAGCAAATCATACCAGGTGAAGGTTCTGGAACCACTCCAGAATCCCTGGGCTCTTCCTCAGATGCCACGACTGGATCCGTCATCACCTCATCGGCAGGAACCTCAGGTGTCACCAGGTCATCATCCTCTGCTAAACAAAGAAGCAGCGGATCAAAACAAAATCTTTCACAAAAAAAGGAAGGAAGAAACAAAAGGAAAGAAAGGGGATCATACCAGCTATCTCCTCTTCTCTGCTTCTCTTCTCCGGAGGCTCGTCAGCATCCTCAGACACCTCCTCAGCAATGGTGAGAGGAACTTCAAGATCAGAAGGACTATCGTACCGTCTCATGTTACGGCGTTGTCCTCTCCTCCTCTTGCCTCGGCGGGTTAATCTGCTCGACGATCCTGCCCCACTATCAACATCAGGCCTCTCACAAGAGTCCTCACTGGATGGTCTACTTTTCTCAGTAGACTCCATGGAAGCCTTCGTATGCTCTGCCTGTATCATAGCATCGATCTCGGCCTCCTCCTCCTCCAGCTGTCTCAGGACCTCACCAGGAATCCCCTGTGCAGCTCCTGATCTGATGATGTCCTGCCCGTTGAGAAAGCCTATCTTGTGCTTCTCTCCAGAAAGGAAGGCCAAAACTTCCTCCCGACGGACACCATCCGATTTGCCAAGACTCTTCCCAGGAGATTGCTTAATATCGAGCTCTTTCTTGGAAAGCCCCCGGTACACTGAAAAGCTCTCCACGAACCACTTCGTGAAGCCAGCAGTCTGGAAGGTGGGCAGCTCAGGATAAGAAATCATGGCGGTAGTATCCTCGGCGCTATAAAATGTCCATGCATTTCTCCCATCCTGCAGACCTCCAAAGCGCTTCACCATACTCGAAGGCGCTCCAACAACGCCTTGAGAGAAGCCAAGCTGCAATGTAAAACGCGAAGGGACATACGTGTTAACACCAAAAATGTCACTTTGCCTCTTCAACATCAAGAAAGCTGCATGAAGTCGCAACCTGCCATAAATAGGCAATGTAATTTCTCCAAAAAATCAAATCTTGTCAGAATCAAACAAAAACTGCAAGATCCTTCAAGATAGCGAAGAGAAGAGTACACATGAAGTTTCGGGCCATTTCAGAATCATTTGGCCTAACTTCGCTTCTCCGACAGCTAAAATGTTGCTCCCGGCGGCGACATCATCGGAGACGTCAAAACTTCGATCAGAGCCTACGGATGACTCCAGCATGACTCAAAAGGGCTCCATGCCAAATTTCAAGTCAAACCGACAACGTTTGACCCTCCATCAATGCTCGAGCAGCAAAATCAAGCCTCCCGGCGGCGGGAACCACCGAAGCCTTCGCTCATCAAACCAAGTGCATGAGTGGCTTCAACATGCTTCCAAAAGGCTGCACGTCAAATTTCAGGTCATTCCGACAACGTTTGACCAGGTTTCGATGCTCCGAGAGAAAATCAAGCCTACCGGCGGCGAAGTAACCCAGGACCATGACATCCAAAACGGAGCCCATGGAACGTCTCAAAATGACTCCAATAGGCTCCCCGTCAAAGTTCAGGTCAATCGGACATCATTTGGCCACATATCAAAGCTCGGCATTTTCCCCGCAGCAAAATCAAGTGAAGCATCGACGGGACCCGAAACGGCTTCAAAACTCAAACAAAAGCCTATGGTTGGTCTTATTTATTGCTCAGGAGGCTCCACCTCAAATTTCAGGTCATTCCGACATCGTTTGACCAAGTTTCAACTTCTGGCGGAAAATCAGCAGCTCTATGCGACAAAGTCTTCGGCTTTCCCGGAAAATTGGAAACTTTGCACTCTAAAAATGCAAGGATTCTCATCAGGTTTTCTACAGGGAAATCAAGCCAATAAATGAGAGGAAATGTCAGGAAAAATACAGAAGAAAACGGCGACGAAAAAGACCGCAAAACGGACCAAAAAGGGGAGAAAAACCCCAGGGTCGCAGCCCGCGACCCTGGCCCAGGGTCGCCGGCCCATGGTCGCCGGCGACCATGGAAGTCCGGGTCACCGGATTTTTCGCCGGTGACCCGTTTTTTCCGTCCCTTTTTGCGTTTCGCGCACTTTGGCCCCTGTGGTTTCCTGAAAATGTGATTTTTAGTGCTTGAAATTGACTCATATCCGACGACATCTCAGATCCGCCGTCAAAAGCATAAAATCATCAGTGATCGCTCCAAGATCGCCGACCGGTTGACCTAAAAAGTGCTTTCTGTTCGACCGATCGAGAAATCGACAAGACAGATGTCACCGGCCCGCTGCTAGCTATCAGTGTCTGAAATTACGCGGTCATCCGATGTCGATCAGCATGTAGATCCATCGATGATCATCGCCAGAAGAATTCCAGAAGACACGGCATGGCCCGCGACTCTTCGACTGCTCGGCGACCATTTAATGCAGTTAATTGACTAGCTTTATTGCAGTCATTAATTCATTTCTTTGGACGGCCCAATCAGAAGCAAGCATCCAGGAGTTACAAATCAATTAAGTCATGGCATTCAAGCCATGAAACTCCTCCCATTATGGTAATTAAGGTGATTAAAAGCCCTTAATCTCCATCGGCCAATCAGATTCAAGGAAAAAGAAGTTACAAAATCAAGAAATAAATCTTGTAACTCCTCCCATTAAAGCCATTAAAGCCCATAAAAGCTCTCCTAAATGGCTACCAAAAGCCTATAAATAGGAGAGCATTCCATTGAAACGGAGATTAGAAAAAAGAAAGAGATCAGAGATCGAAAAGAATCCAGAGATCACTTCCCCAGAGAACTTCAAAAAAAGCACCAGAGATCCGGAAATCTGAGAGAAAGAAAAAGAGAGAAAACTCTGCTAAAGTTCTGCACCGGCTACCACTACAAGGTGACAAAAGTCCCTTGGGGGGCACACCCCCCCCCCCCCCCAAGGTCCTTGCCTTCTCCCGCTGCCTCCAATGGCTTGGACGTGGCTTTTTAGCCCGTCTACTTAGCTTTTTATTGGACATAGAACCTCCTCTTGGTCTTTGTCCTCTAAAAATCTGAGGTTATAGCTAAGCCAAGCGAATCAAGAGCATCCTCTGTTCTCAACTGCATGGATGATGGCGAAGCCCATACATGGCCTGCGACCGTCAATCTGAACGAGTCCCCCACAATCTCCTGAGAAGTTAGATCCTCCTTTTCTTGTTTTTCATTGTAGTTTGTATTTTTCTAAAGAGACAAAAAAATCACAACTCTTGTCTTTCATTATTGATAAGAATTGTAAATCGGCTATAAACGCCAAAATCGGCTATAAATGCCAAAATCGGCTATAAACGCCACAAAATCGGCTATAAATGCCAAAACATCGCCTTTCACGGCAAATCAAAAGAAAATGTCTCTTTTCTTAAATATTTATGCAATGGAAAACTTGAAAGAAGTTGATTTCCTTTTTACTTGCGAAGGTTGATCTCCGGATTACCACTTACAATTCCAAGTAAAATAGAAAATCTGGCACACCCACACAAAGAAATGTTGATGCACGCTTCAGCCCCCCGGGCGCGAAAGGGCCGGACCCGACGGACTCCCACGTCCGCCGACCCCGGTAGCACCCTCGGCAGGAGCGCGTTCCATCAATACGGTTGGATGTCGACGAAAAGATATCTGCGGTACACCATCGTACCAACCCGTATGTTAAAGAGACACCTCTTCTCCGCGTCCGTCAAAGCATAGTGTCTTCCCGACCCTGCCCTGGTCGAATCACGAGAGACACCAAAGTCAAAAGCCTTCTTCCGCAAACCCGGAGAAAGCTTCACTGAAGACTGCCCAATCTCGACGTCCCTAAATCGTCGAATCCTTAAATGGACAGATAAAAGTGATTCGTGAATGGCTGTCCCTCTAGCCAAACGAATCATAAAGGGATCTTCGTCCTGTACAACTCCCAAACAATGGAAGTTAGGACTGTGGTATACATACCACGAATAGAAGATGTGGGCAGAAAATACCCTGTTCATGGGGAGCCCAAGCCGAACCAGGAAAGCAGCAGCCTGCAGTTCGGTACATAAATAGGAGTAAAGAGCAGGTACCAAAGCCAGCCGCTCTCCAAACGCCATCTGACAAACCGGAAAAATACAGTGCGGCCTGATGTGCGTCCCATCTCCTCCAGCAAAAATAGCCTCACCCAGCCAGTAAGTGAGGTAAACAGCGAGATCTCTCCGCAACGCAATGTCAGGACAAATGGCATCCGTGCTTGCAAAGAACTTCTTTAAATCTTCTCGCATAGCAGCGATCTTCTTCAAACTTGATGCTTTAGCCCTAACATCCTGGGCCATGCCATCAGAAGAATCCCCGCGGTCAAAAAAGTTGGAGCTGCAACTCCTCCAACTGCTGCATCTTACTTTCGAGCCCTCCTTCTCCTTCAAAAAATCGTAGAAGGCGACAAGCTGAAAGTACACAAGCCTAAACTCCTCAGATTGCTCCTCAAGGACGCTGTCAATAGGCTTACTCCTCATAGAGTTTGCCGAGGATAGGCAATCCGGTGATGGCGCTCAGCTCCTTCAAAGAAAAACCAATCTCACCATTCGTCACAATGAAGGTGTTGGTTTGTGGAAGGAATGACTCCAGCATGGCCATGAAAGCCTCATCGGAGAAAACGCCGGTTTGCCGAAAAGCGCGAATCGCTTCAAAAATCTCGGCCTCCCGAAGAACGGCCTCACCAATCTCAAGGTGTGATCAGTCCATGACTCCCAGCTCGAGTCAGCACTGAAACGACCACGAAGTCGAAAAGGCTTCACCCAATTGCTGCCGTCACCCCGAAAAACGCCAAGGCCCACCGGTCTCAAATCGATCGATGGATGATCAGAACCTTGGTAGTCACTGGCTGGCATCAACACGTCCAGACGGACAGGTGGCTTCTCTGCAAAACCGGAAGGTCCACCAACAAAAACCCCGGTCTTGATCACACTGGTCCTCTTCACCCACCTCGGAGGATCTTCCCTCTTAGGGCACGTGGGAGAAAGGCTCAGGATCGAGATGGTCCGATCAAAAGACGACCGGGTAGAAATAGTTCTCTCCTCACCATCTGCTGTGTAAGAGAACTGAAAACATCTCCTTTGGTATGTCAAGTCGTCGGGGACTGCATCACCGAAGAAGAATGTAGGCTTGAGAACAACGCTCTGATCGTCCGTAACCCAGGGACGACTGCTTACCATGATCTTATAGAACTCCTCATCCTTGAGAGCGATCAATCGCTGTCTCATCTCATCACGATTGAGGGAATCGCATTCTTCCAAGTTTTTCTCCACAAACTGGACCTTCTCCCAAGCCTGCTGAACGGCAGCATTAGAAGATCTAGCAGACCGACAAGGCGCGTCAGTGACAGGACCTTTACCCTTGTTTGTTCTAAAAGAACTGCCAAGAAGAAAAAAAAAGAGAAAAAAAAAGGGAAAACCGTGAAAAGAAGAAAAAAAAAAGAGAAAAAAAAAAGGGAAAGAAAAAAGAGAAGCACGAAAAAAAAAAAAAAAGAAAAACGTCCATGAAAAGAAAAGAAAAGAAAAAAAAAGAGAAGAAGAAAGAAAAGAAAAGAAAAAGAAGAAAAAAATGATGAAGAAACTACATCTACAACGGAGATTCTTGACGAGGAAGAAAACTTACTTGAAGCCATTGATGGAGAAGAAGAAGAAAAAAGCTTGGAGATCCTTGAAGAAGAGAAAGCACTTCTTGCCTTGGGGAGCACTCTTGAAGATTTCTTGCAAAAAAAAAAGTAATGGAGCAAAAGCACCAACCCTCTTTGCTTTTATAGAAGAGCGCAAGCCAAAAGAGGTAACAAAGAGAAAGAAAGGAGGTAAGTGCTAAAATTTAGCTACTTTCCCAAAGAGAAAGATATTTTGAGAGAATCTTTCCACAAAAAGAAAACTTGAGAAATTCTCTCCAAGTAAAGATATTTTTAGATATTCTCTACACAAAAGAGATATTTTTGGATATTCTTTACAAATATGACACTATATGAGATCTAGGCCATCTCCAAAGCCTAAGGTCCCATGGGTTAGCCCATATGAGCCAGGTTTGACCACCTAGGCACTAAAAGTGGCTTTTAGTCACAATATTCCTCTTACCAAGAGCAAAAAAAAAAACAAAAAAGAAAAGAGCAAAAAAAAAAAAAAAAAAAAGAGAGTCCCATGCCTCTTTTGAGTTGATGGGACCATTCAAAAAAAAAAAAAAGAGAGAAAAAAAGGAAAGTCTCATGAGTTTCCAAAAACCAAACCATTCAACCTCATGAACCAAATTGAGCCAAAATCTTGAAATTGACATTTCACAAAACCAAATTCCGGTCCCCTAGCTCGCCACATACAGCTTGTTAGGTCACAAGACCAAAACCAAAAATTAAAATCCAAACCAAACCAAACCTGACCCCCCAACCTGCCACATACACCTTGTTGGGTCACAAGGTCGAAACCAAAATAAAACCCCGACCCCCTAACCAGCCACATACAGCTTGTTAGGTCACAAGGTCAAAAACCAAAATCCAAAACCCAAAATCCAAATACCCCATGTCATTTTCAAAACTTTGCCTTGAGATGGTACGTAATCCCTCTCACTACAATAAAATTCCCCCGGAAACTCAGAAGGCTATTCAAAAAAAAAAAAAAAAAAACAAAAACAAAAAGCCCAAGACTCTTGGTCAAGTTGGAATATCTCCTCCAAGTTTCTCTTCGAGGCACATCGACTCCAAAAAGCTACTCGTCGCTGTAACTCGAGGGGGCATTTGTTGACACAAAAAAAAAGTCAATATGTCTCCTCAACATCAAGAAGTCTCCTGAAGTTGCATCCTGCTAAAAATAGGCAAGGCTACTTCAAGCATTAGATTTTGTCAGAATCAGACAGAAACTAAGAGATCCTACAAGACAGCTAAAAGAGAGGTACACCTGAGGTTTCGGGTCATTCCGACAACGTTTGGCCCAACTTCACCGCTCCAACAGCTAAACAGGCGCTCCCGGCAGCAACATCATCAAAGACACCAAAACTTTGATCAAAGCCTACGGATGACTCCAGCATGTCTCCAAAGGGTTCCATGCCAAATTTCAAGTCAAACCGACAACGTTTGACCCCCCATCAATGCTCGAGTAGCAAAATCAAGCCTCCCGGCGGTGGGAACCACCAAAGCCATCACTCATCAAACAAAATACATGAGTGGCTTCAACATGCTTCCAAAAGGCTGCATGTCAAATTTCAGGTCATTCCGACAACGTTTGACCAGGTTTCGATGCTCCGAGAGAAAATCAAGCCTACCGGCGGCGGAGCAACCCGGGACCATGACATCCAAAACGGAGCCCATGGAACGTCTCAAAATGACTCCAATAGGCTCCTCGTCAAATTTCAGGTCAATCGGACATCGTTTGACCACATATCAAAGCTCGGCATTTTCCCCGCAGTAAAATCAAGTGAAGCATCGATGGGACCCCAAACGGCTTCAAAACTCAAATAAAAGCCCATGGTTGGTCTTATCCACTGCTCAAGAAGCTTCACCTCAATTTTCAGGTCATTCCGACGTCGTTTGACCTAGTTTCGATGCTTGACGGAAAATCGGCTACAAAGTCTTCGGCTTTCCTGAAAAATAGGAAACTTTGTGCTCCGATTTCGCGAGAGTTCTCGTCAAGATTTCTCCAAGAAAATCAAGTAAATAATTGAGGAAAAATGTCAAGAAAAATACAGAAGAAAAAAGGAACGAAAAAGACGAAAAAATGGCCGAAAACGACGCTCGGCGACCAAACGGGCCGAAGCCCTATGGTCGCTGGCGACCCTGGGTGCATGGTCGCCCGGCAACCCTGGAAATCCGGGTCGCCGGATTTTGCGCCAAATCGTCCGTTTTCCGATTCTTTTCGCGTTTCGGGTGTTCTGGCCTCTATGATTTTCTGAAAACCCAATGTTTGGTGCTTCAAAACCACTGATCTTCGTCGACATCTCGGATCCGCCGTCAAAAGCATGAAATCATCACCGATCGCCTCAAGATCGCCAACCGGCTGACCAAGAAAGTGCACTTTCTGTCCGACCGATCGTGAAATCGACAAGACAGATGTCACCGGCCCACCAACGTCAATCAATGTCTGAAATTGCATCGCAATCCGACATCAAATAATACGTGGATCCACCAGTGATGATCGCAAGAAGAATCTCAAAAGCCGCAGCATGGCCCGCGACTCTTCACATGCCTTGGCAACCACTTAATGTCGTTAATTGACCCATTAAAGCAGTCATTAACTCATTATTTTGGACGGCCCAATCAGAACCAAGCATTTGGGAGTTACAAATCCAAGCAATCATGGCATTAAACCCATGAAACTCCCATCATCATGGAGCATAAAGGTGATTAAATGCCCACTACCTTCATCGGCCAATCACAAGCCTTGAAAAAAGAGTTACAAAATTGATTTGTAACTCCTCATCAATTCTTTCATCATGGCCATCAATGCCAATAAACACCTCATGGCTACCAAAAGCCTATAAAAGGAGGTCCATTCCAAGAAGAAAGCATGATGAAAAGAGATCCCAAGTACAAGCTCTGAAAAATCAAAAAATCCAAGAGAGAGACAAAGTCCTGCTACTTTGCTCCCGGAAGCACCACAAGGTGATCAACGTCCCTTGGGGGGCCACCCCCCCCCCCCCCCCCCCCCCCCCAAGGTCACCTCCTTCTCCAACATGGCCTAAACGCGGCTTTTCAGCCCGTTTACTTGGTTTTTCATTGGAGATAGGACCTTCTCTTGGTCCTTGTCCTTTAAAAAACTGAGGTTAGGAGCCAAGCCAAAGAATCAAAGCATCAAATGTTCTCATTTGAAGGACGATGGCGAAGCCCATACATGACTTGCGACCGTCGATCTCAACATGTCCCCACAATCTCCTGAGAAGTTAGATCCCTTTTCTTCCTTTTCTATTGTAGTTTGTATTTCTTAAAGAGACAAAAAGAAAACACAATTCTTGTCTTTCATATTTGATGAGTTTTGTAAAAACGCCTTTCACGGCAAACAAACAAAAACGCCTCTTACGGCATTCTAAAAACTTGTCTCTTTTCTTAATATTTATGCAATTTGAAAAGTTAGAAAAAAAGATTGATTTCCTTTCCACTTGTGAAGGTGAATCTCCGGATTATCACGATTCCAAATTCCAAGTAGAAAGTAAATCTGGCATGCCCGTACAAAAATGTTGATGCCCGAGATCTTCCCTCCTCCGCCGAGACCCAGGTCAGCCCCCGGGGTACGGAGGGAGAGGACGGAAGATTCCCTTTTCTTTTCTTCGGGTCCATCACCATCCTTTCGTCGCGAGCTTGGTAGTCTCCATTTAGTTGGCTCGTCACTGAGAGCTACTGAAGACCACCAACTGTTGTTGTCACGTCCCCCGAACCCGATTAAGAATAAACCGGATCCGGAGAGTGAATTTTAGGACTAATTAAATTTTTTGTCCTTTGGGGCCACGGATCGTAAGTCCGCTGTGAGAATATTACATTTCAGACCTCATATAAGTCTAGGATATGGAATATCAGTCAATGAATAATAACTTCTTATTAAATTAAAAGTTACAAGAATGAATAATTAAAACTACTAAAGGAGTTAAAGTAATTTATTACATTGGCCCATCCCAATAAACATGGCCAATAAAAATAAAACCAAGTCAATGAAAGAAAGATCCAACGAGAGAAATAAATAAAAGAATATATCTAATGAAGTCCATGTGAATCTCTCTCGTGCCGGGAGTGATGATGCTACTCTACGTCATCGGCACGCCACTCGCGTTCCTCCTTGAATGGTTGGAGATCCTCTGGCATCTCCTCACCGGCCTGCTCCTCATAGTAGTAGTAACCACCTGAGGGGTCTGCACACCAAGGAATAGAGTCAACGACATGTTGAGCAATAGATAAGCATAGCATAATAAACATGACATGCATCAAATATAGAGTAATGACAAGTACACATCATATGAACACAAGGAAAGCGAGTCTAGGCATAAAGCAAGAATAATGATCGATAGAAATAATAATAGGAATCCTAACAACCTTCTAACAATAACCACTATCATGCAATGCAAGACAAGAACAAGAGGGAGACTCCGAGGATGTCCAATGCCACCTCCCGGGGTACCAGTAACAATCCCAATCTGGACTACTGATACCAAAGTCCAGCTCCAGTAGGATCCTAGCTCCCGGTCCTGGGAATAGCAGCACGGTCCAATGCCCACTCCCAGTTATTCAACGCCATATACGCCGTCCAAAGCCGACTGCCCATCCCAACAACCGAGTAACCGGTTCGTCAATAAACCCCAAACTGCAGATGGCCATGATATGCAAACAATAATAAAGTGGTTTTGACACAAGGACAAACAAGACAAGCAAGTCTGGCTAGTTCAATGTACAAGACACGATCATAGGGATTATCTCATTCAAGACAATACCAGACAAGCAAACCACGTAATAATCCCTTTCATTGCTAGCCAGTCATGTTCATCAATACAAGACAAGGTTCCTACGATACATTCTAAGTCAGGTCCATATCCCAATTCTACAAGAATTAATGTTACATACTTAGTTAAGTGTTTTATGCCAAAAGAGTGTACAAGGAATAACATCAACGGATAGAACTCACAAGTCAAGGGGGAATTACAATCCAACCTAGGCAAGTGGTGTCATCCCTGTATTCCACATGTTCTAGCGGAGTACGTGGAAATTGAATCAACGATGCTTTTAGGAAAATTCCTTAGTGTACAATCATGTTAAGCATCTAATGAAACAATTCCATACGCAATCGGTTAAATCATGTGCCATACACGAATACCTAGACAACCCATCGAAGCACACCAAGCCACGTGCTACAATTTCAACCCCATTAATGGTCAAATGAGTGTGGGTGCATGGTTTCCAACATCTAAGGCCCAAACCTAAGTTATTAGCCTCATTTACAATAAAACATGAGCTGAAACAATAATCTGAACATTTACATCAGTTCCCCACCTCCGATCGTGATGAAACTAGAACCATTGGATTCTACATCTCGAGAGCTTTCCAACGGTATATTACATGTAGAATTCCAACAGACAGATTAAAAGTTATACATTTCCGAAGTTCGCCTGTGCTGTAAAAAAAAAGCAGTCCGATCGATCGGACAAAAATGACCGATCGATCGGTCTGAAATCCCAATCAATAGTTGGAATTAAGGTAATTCTAATTAGAAAATATAGCCAATCAAATAGAAATAAACATACATGCTTAAAAATACAATGCAGATCTACTTGCCTCAACCAAGAAGATGATAGAATTTGGGCAAAAATCGAGGAGAAGCCTTTCTACCCCAAAATCCACAATCTAACCCGATAAAACGAAATCTAGGAAGCCAAGAAGAAGATAGGAAGGAAAAGAATTAAGATCAGACCTAAATCTAACCAAAGAGAATATGAATGAAAAGATGAAAGTATGAGAATGCTTACCAAACTGATACCGGAAGCAAGAGGAGATCGAGAGAATGAGAACTAGCGGATCGGATCTTCGAATTGATCTCTCTAGGCTAGAGATCTGGCTTGAGAAAGGAAGAAGAAGAAGAATGGGGCTGCAGTTGCTTTCGTTCAGTTGTAGAGAATAAAGAGAGAGATTAGGGTTAATCTCGTTTAAGAAGAAGATAAGGAGGAAAAGACCAAAGTTGCCCTTTAAGTGGGTCCGGTGAAAGAATGGACCACTTGAAGGGTTTCCAGTTGTCGGATCACGATGAGTCAAGAGACAAAAAATGATCAACTCGACGAAACGTTTCTAACGAACCCATAAATCACGGCGTTTGGAATACTTCGGAAAAACACTCAATTTCCCTAAATTGCAAACTACTCCCCTTGCTAGGGTCAAACGCACTCGGAATCGCACGAAACTTCGCAGAAACTAATCTAACATTAAAAGAAATTCGCTCATGATCTAAACCCACTTAAATATCTAAAATACAATTAATTATAATAATAGCTAAATAAATGGGTCAATGGGCCTACTATTGGGCCCAACCAACCCAGTGAGGTCGCGACCTTACAGTTGTGCCCACAGGATTTTAGCGTTGTTAAGCCCTGCAACCAATGCTTTGTACTCAACTTCATTATTAGACGCCTTCAAGCCGAGTGTCAGGACTTGTTCGATGACAAGGCCCTCTAGAGACGAGAGGACTATGCCAGCGCCAGCCCTTTTGGAGGTCGAGGATCCGTCGACGAAGACCTTCCAAGATGAATCAAGGAATTGTTTCCAAGATTGTTCTTCTTCTTCTATTGTCTCGGTGACTTCATCGTTATCCTTCTAGCCCCCCAGTTCGGTATCAAGCTGTCTTGGTGCCGAACTTGGAGAAACAAATTCTACAATGAAATCTGCCAAAACTTGGGCCTTGATCGCCGTTCTGGGTTGATACTGGATATCATACTGCCCCAGCTCGACTGTCCACTCTAAGACTCTTCCAGAAAAATCCGCCTTTCTAAAAAGGGATTTAAGTGGATGTTCTGTAACAACCACGATGGTGTACGTCTGGAAGTAGTGAGAAAGTTTGCAAGAAGCGCTGACAAGTGCTAATGCAAGTTTCTCCAGTGGTAGGTACCTGGTCTCGGCATCAAGGAGAATTTTGCTTGCGTAGTAAATGGGCTTTTGTTACCTGTCTTCTTCTCTGATGAGTACCGAGCTCACTACATGATCCGAGACTGCCAGGTATAGGTAAAGCACCTCTCCTTGCTTCAATGTTAACAGCAGAGGTGGTGAAGACAAGTAGGCTTTGAGCTCTTGAAGAGCTAAGTCGCACTCCGGAGTCCACTGAAATTTTGAACTTTTCTTCAAAAGTTGAAAAAAGGGACGGCATTTGTCAGAAGCTCGGCTGATGAAACGATGGAGCGCGGCCGCCATCCCAGTGAGCCTTTGGACTTGTTTCGCCGTAATGGGACTCTCGATTTCTTGAATAGCCAAGATCTGGTCCGGATTTCCTTCAATTCCACCTTTTGTGACCAGGCTGCCCATAAATTTACCGGAGTCGACACCAAACGCACACTTGGAAGCATTTAATTTGAGCCGAAATCTCTTAAGGATGTCAAACGTTTGACTTAGGTCTGCCAAGTAGTCCTGTGACCTTTTAGACTTGACAACCATGTCGTCAATGTAGACCTCCATTGTTTTTCCAGCTGGGCCTGGAACATCTTCGTCACCAGCCTCTGGTAAGTTGCCCCTGCATTTTTTGACCCAAACAGCATCACTTTGTAACAGTAGATGTCCTTAGGTGTTTTGAATGCGGTCTTTTCTTCATCAGGCCTATGCATTGGAATTTGATAGTAACCTCAGTAAGCATCAAGGAAACTCATCATGTCATGCCCGGCGGTTGCGTCGATCATCTGGTCAATCTTTGGGAGTGGAAAGCTGTCCTTGGGACAGGCTTTATTGAGGTCCGTGAAATCAACACAGACCCTCCACTTTCCATTCTTCTTTTTTACCACAACTGTGTTGGCCAACCACTCTAGGTAGTGGACTTTCTTGATCGCCTGAGCCTCCAGCAGCTTTTCAACCTCCTCGATCACGGCCTCTGTCTGTGGAACTCCCGTTCTGTGAGCTTTTTGGACTACGGGCTTGTGCTTCGAGTCCACGTTCAACTTGTGGCACCACTACCTCATAATGGGTGAAAACCGACGAAATTTTACGGAGTTACCAACGGTTAAAAATTGTCGGTAACAACGACGAAAAGCCCCTCTTCACTATTCCCAGAACGACAGCCGATTTATCGTCGAATACCCCTTAAAAATACTGATGAAAACAGACCGTCGCCTTGTAAATTCCTTTATCTCTCCCGCGCGCGCCCTTCCATTGCCCCGGCCTTCCCTCATCTTTCATTTTGCGCCCTAAATACCGATGTATGTCTCTCGCTGGCATCTGGTGTGAAGGCACTCAGACCTCTTCCTTCCGGCAACTTCTCGCTGACATCTACAGGTTTTCTTCCTCTACTCACATGGGTTTTGTTTATTTTCATCAATCGATCTACTTTCAATCTTTTTTTTTTTTTTTTGTCTTTTTTGGTTGATTGTTCCTCTGCTAAAGAAAAATCAGATTTGAAAGGTTTAAGGCGATTACATCTTTAAGGCCATTGGGGGTAAAACTTGTGCAAGACCTAAATCGTCCACTCTGAAGATGTCAACTTCTTAAATGTAAAAATAATATTGAAGTAATTTCTAATGGTTTTTGCTGGCCGAGTCCACTATGAAGATGTCAACTTCTTGGTTTTCTACTGAGTATAGTTATTCTGGAGAGGTATTTCTTTCTAGTTTCCGGCGAAGAAGCTTCTCACAATTAGTCTTCCCTTGCTTTCTCTCGATGACTGGCTTTGTGGCCTCTCTCCTGAAAATGATGGAAATGGCCTTTTGCAAAGAGATTTTCTTGTTCACCTCTTCCTTCCTCTCCCTTTCTTCTTTCTATTTGCCCCCACTTGCACCAGAAAGAGGAGGAGAAGAAGGAGAAAGAGTTGTTCTTTTTTGTATCGGTTTTGGGGGAAACGAAACTGGGGCATCTCTACTACACTGCGTCAATGAGAGAAAAGCCATTGTAAAAAAAAAAAAAAAAAAAAAAAGGCTTCTTTCTCCTTCTTTCTCTGCAGCTGCAGCAGAGAAAAAGCAGATATATGGGTTTGGGAACCGATGGGGGCAGGGAGAGGAAGGACACCCAGATTTTTCAGTGGAATCATTGGACGGATGATAAATTTTCTGAGGCTACAGTCTCCACTACACTACACTGATTTTTCAATTGTCCTATAGGTTTTCTTCCTCTTCTTTTATTTCCTTTTGTTCATTTCTTCATCTGCTCTCCTCTCTTCATCATTCCCTATGGTCTTATCATCCTCTTCATCTCTTTCTCATTCCATTTACTGTCTTTTGTTCCTTTTTTTTCCAAAGCTCTCTACTTCCTTTTATCATTAGCCTATCATGGAATCACAGGATGTTGGGGCATTGGTTGATGATGCCTAGACTGACATTGTCACGCCCCCAAAACCGGGATCCGATCTCGGGGACGCGAGTTTAAGGAATTTGTATTTCCCCTCCCAGGATCTGCGTGTGTGAGGATGACAAAATTCACAACACATCAAAATATTTCGCGGAAGCTCTACAAGACGTTACGACCCGGAATCCGTATCCATCGGGTTCCGTGTCGTACTCGATCTGTCAGCATAAGATTATCATAAACATATTCAAACTCAGACTGGAACAATTCATAATATGAAAACATACAGAGCTGACAGTAACAGGCTTATCATTACCCAAACATATTCATGTTACAAATTAACGAGTGCATTAATTACAATTCCCAAGAAAAAGGCTAACAAAAGCCGTACAAAATAGCAAGCTAGAACAGATACTACCCAAGTGTGTAACATAACTCCAGAGTCAAGCATGACGTCTACATGACATCGCTGACACAACAAGTCTGCAAAACTCATGGCTCAACAGCCCTCTGCACATGAACTAGCTCAAAGCAAGGACCTGCTATCTAGAGCACCAAAGTAGTAGAATATCAGACACGACGGGCTGGCAGGTGATCAATATAGGCAAGAGCATAAACAAATTTGAAGTTTAAAGGAAACAAGAACTAAAAACAATCTATTAAACTTGAAACAAATTTACAAGATTTAAAAACAATGCATGAACAAGACACTTATCAAGAAATCACGAGTGCATGAACAATATACGAAACAAGACATGAATACATATAATATCATGATTAGTAAATCCACAAAGAGCCCATCCTTTCTCCGTCATACATGATGACAAGAGTAAGCACGCACGACAAGCACGACGCGATCCCACATATACGGGGAATTTCCGGCTGCGGAACCGGAACACGAACACGCACGATGTGTCATTCAAGACACGACTAGTCTGCAGACAGTCCACATGTTTAAGGACCCCCAGGTAGTGGATCAAGCTAAAAGGGCAGTCCAAGCTCAGTGGTACTCACGTATATCATGAATGCACAAAACATGGCGATACACGTTCGAGAACACTACAAAACAAGAGGGAAATCATTTAACGAGCACGACACGACGAGACTAGCAAAATAGCATAATATATATGCTTATCAAACTTAAGAAATGATTCCCTTTTCTTATTCTTGAAACACGTCTTAAAACAAGCTTATTCTTGAAATTCGAACGAATACACGATGATGCACGAAGCATCAAAACAAGAGCTTTGGTTCTTGAAACAATTCTTCAAACAAACTTGTACTTGAAAATCAAATGAGAACACGGTGTTGCATAAAGCATCAAAACAAAAGTCTTGGTTCTTGAAAAAAATCTTCAAACAAACTTGTACTTGAAAAACAAACGAGAATACGATGATGCATGAAGCATCAAAACAAGAGTTCAAACACGAAATCTATCAAGTTTAGGCTAAGACCATTCATTGACCCTTGTAGAGTTGAAACACAAATGTCGGAGTTTTGACAAGGTTTGGTATCCCAAAAGTCATAGTACATTTTGGAATTCCAAGTGCACAAAGTCAATAAAAAGGTCTAAAACCTAGTCTAGTTTTCATTCCCGCAAAATCCTTCAAAAACAGTACTTTTTGCAACTGTCGGTCTGGTTTAAGCATCTCTACCGGTAGAACTACCGGTTTAAGTGTCTCTACCGGTAGAACTTCCGGTAGAACCATCTCTACCGGTAGAACTACCGGTTGGAGCGCTTCTACCGGTAGAACTAAGGGTTCTCAATTTTTCACACTTCTCTGCCAAAATTCGAGCCACTTCTACCGGTAGTACTTCCGGTTTAAGCGCTTCTACCGGTAGAAATTCCGGTAGAACTAAGGGTTCACAGTTTTTCACACTTCTCTGCCAAAATTCGAGCCACTTCTACCGGTAGTACTTCCGGTTTAAGCGCTTCTACAGGTAGAAATTCCGGTAGAACTTATGATGTTCAACTTTTTCCACACTTCTCTCCCTTCTTCACTTCCACATTTGAACCACATGCACTCCCCAAGCCTTCATGCTTTCCGAGGGATACATTTCACACATTTTTAAAGCATTCCATCCACAATTAAACTATTCATTCTATAAAAAGACATCAAGACATTTTCAAGTATAAAATCATAAAAACTAACAAGATCAAACATGATTCTAAGAGCTTGCAAAATCATGGCTAACAAGACAAATGAAGAAGCCAAAACTCATGACTTGAAAGAATATAACATAACTTGCATTATGAAAATTAACATAGAAAACATGTCTTAATGAAATATTGAAACCATAATGAAACATAAGGCAATAAACATGAGAGATCCTATAAAGATCACTTGCCTCAATCCAATGCCAAGGAAAACTCCACAAAAACTCAACCAAAGAAAAGATCCACGAAATCTACACAAAAGTCCCAAAATAGAACACATAAAAATCATCATTTTTGGTCATCACAAACCCCCATTTCGAAAATGGGTTTGAAAACATGTAAAACAAGCTCTAAGTGAGCTTGAACATCAAATGAAAAGATGGGTCCAAGCTCTAACCTTGAGCTAGCTGAACTTGATGAAGAGAGGTTGAAGATGATGAATAGTGAAATGGATTGGATCCAAAAACGTCCCAAACGAAGCTTGAGAAGAGAGGAAGAGAATGATAGCCTTGGATCTTGATTTGGGACACTCTAGCTAGATGATTTCAAGGAGGAGAAGGTTAAGAAGAAGGGTTCTTCACTCCCTTGCTCTAGGTCAAGAACGTTGCAGGAAAATGGGAAGAAGAATGGAGGAGAGAGAATAGGAGGGTATTTATAGTGTCTGGAAGGTGGGTCCCAAATGCAGTAGAAATTGAAACGATTAAAACATGGTCTTGTGGACCCCGGATGAAATCGACGAAGAAGAACAAAACATTCGTCAAAAAATCTAGTTTCGGAAAACTATATTTTCCCCAATTTCTGGAATTTTCGAAATTTATGGACAGATTTAGTGAAAATTGTCATTTTTGCCCTTTTTCTCGAAAAACGTGATTTCTGAGTATTAAATCAAGATGGTCAAAACATGAAAGTTGTTTGTAACAATAAAATGAGTCGAAAGGAATAAAATTTGGAATTTTTAGAACCCAAGAATAAATTCTCACAAAAATACAATTTACAAGGGTTGGGTCAAAACAAAGTCAACGGTCTTTTAAAACTCTACAAAGTTATGAAAAATCTATTCAAACTCAAAAACAAAGTCAAATCAACTCTAATCTTGTTTAAAAAGCTAAATCACAATTAAAACAATGCTAAACCCAAAAATTGAGGGTCGGGGTCTTACAGACATCAATGTGTAGATTGGGGATACGACTCCCCATTTGGAAATCCAGGACATGGATATGAATACAACTATCCTATTCACAACACGAAATTTGAAATTCCACATTAAAGATTTCTATAGTAAGTGCTCATTCTCTTCTTTAGAATATTTTTAAATAAATGAAATGATCATATTCTCATTTCTTGTTAACATTTTTTTTTATACTGGGAAGTAAGAAAACTAATAGAGTTGCATGAAATAATGGACTCAATACAGTAGGATATGCTAAATTAGTGTCATACAAGTATTAGTGCTATATTTAGTTGACATCAGCTGATCTTATCTGCTTTACCATGTTTGTGGAAACCGAAATACGTTCGGAAATGGTTTGTGTTTTGTTTTTATATATTTCAAAGTGAAATCCCTGTTATACAGTTTGGATGGCTTTCAAATTGGATACAAAATATTGTGGGGGATTTACCAATCAGGGCTTGGTACTAAGATATTATTCCGTACTAAGGTCCTTATTATGGTTATTTTATTCTCCCTAGCAGTATTTGGTCTCGACGAGAGCCTGGAGCACAGTTCGGAGGTGATACATGAAAAAATGTAAAATATAGTATTTGGCCTTTGAAAGCATGTCACAAGAAGTTTGTCCATGTTGAGTTTAATTTGTGCTAAGCAGTCATGTCCTTGAAGATGTTGATAATCAGGAGCATTTATTGTTAAAGAGCATGTTAGTTTATTTAAGAATGATCTTTATCCTCTAGTTCACAGGATGTTGTTGAAATGTACCGGGCAAGGTCAATAAGAACAGATGTTACTCTGTTCTAGTTCCTTGTAAGGGTTGTTTTATCCTTTTGACTTGTATTCTGTCTTGCATACAAAAAAAAATGTTTCGTGTTTGTGCGGAAATTATGCTTAGCTGATTTGTAAAAAAATGTCTCTATTTTGGCCAACAATTAGGATTGGATTACAATTTGTTTTAGGGGTGAGTTGATTTGCTAATGAGATAGCGAACTAGCTGGCTCTACAAGTGGTGGATAGGCCATCCTTGTGTTGATTCTTTGATGTAGTTTTCTATTGGGTTTGGTTTTAAAGGCCTCATTAAACATGATGATTGTTTGATGTTTCATAGTTTGCAATTATAAATATATATGAAGTAAACAGAACCCAATTGAGAAATCAGCTCGATTTGTACAATTGAATTTGATTTCTTCAATTGAATTTGATTTCTGCAATTATGTATAATGCTCAGAAGAGATATTTTCCCATTTGACCAGCCACTGCAGTCTACCATCATCGAAATTGCCATCTCCTTCATCAAGTTGTGGTGTATACGTACGATATGTTATATGTTGGTCCCATGTGTGATCATGTTGATTGATTGGTTCTCCTTTCTTTTCTTTTTGGATCTCGATTTTTGTTTTTGTTTGTACATCTTAATCTCAATTGCCAAGGAAGAACATTATGCATACCCACCTTATGTTGTGTTTTATGGACACCAACTATATGTTAGAATGTTTGAATCAACTGTGATTGTCTTCATAAGTTCATCATAGTATTTTTTTTAAAGTAAATGCATACATTATGCCATCCATCAAATTGCATTATGTTTTACAACTACATTGATATTAACTTTACTGTTAAATTCCAATTATGCTTCTGAATACTTATTGCAATCTATGCTGGGAATGAAAGATTCCAACCTTCATAAATCAGTGTGAGATGAATGCTCTAGATCAATTGTAGGGTTATGAAGTGGCAGAAGAAGCCCAGCTAGCGGTTCATAGTGCTATGTGCAAAGGTACATGGTCTAAAGAGGTACATTCCTCATATCTTATTTACTCATATAAGTTGGGTGTATACATAATTATCTATATTCCACCAAAATGCATGTCTTCTACAAGTTTAGGGGAAGGTACTTGTCAACAAACGTATTTATGTTCACAGTTTAAGTGCAAGGTACTTGTAAAGCTATTGATGCCTTTTGAGTTACATTACATAGTATAATCTGTTACAATCATCCGAAAAAGAAATTTTTGGTTCTTTGTTGATTCTTGGTGATGGCCAAAGCATTCATTAGATCAAAAGCTATACCTTTTGAAATCTAAAATGGCTTTCTATTGTTGGTTATTAATACCTTTATAACTTTTGATCAGCACTTCGACTAATTGAATACTATTGCAGGACAATTTTGTTTGTGAAGACTTTTAATGCTTTCCTTTTTAAGCTTAAGAATTGTTAAAGAAAGTTTTGGAACTATCCATGGAAAAAGCCTTAATGATTATTGAAGAATGTAAATAGTAATCATCAATGTCTTGTCTTAATATTGGAATTAGATCGTAAATATTAGTTTTCCATGATATCGGTATACATACAAGGAATACATATAAATCTAAAAAAATAAAGACATTTCTAAAACAATCCTATCACACCATTCTGCATCAAATTTGGTCAATTTGAAATCGTATATCTCATCTGGTTATTGATCAATTTTTTCCATTTATTTTCAATCCTCCAGCACTCCTAACTTTAGTGCAAGCCCACCCAACTTTCTGAGTAGATAGTATTCCTCACCACCAGTCGGACTGTGGGTAGAAGGTGTCTTGAAGATCTTCATTGTACTCCAACACTTCAAGTGAAGTATGTGTCACTTTATTCCCCACAACTCAATTGCTTTTAAGTTCTTGCTTTTGATCTTTTTAACACTGCCTAATCACATGTCCCCTGTTATCTGTAATTCTGTATGCAGTGACATTATAATAATTTTCCCTTTTGTATTCATTCAGAGGAAGTGTCTATCAGATCTCATACTTATTATCATTTTGTCAAGTGGGTTATTAATTGTGTAGAGTTTTTTTACTAGATTGTTGCTTTTATGCTCATGGTAGATATTATATTATCAGCGCTAGACTTATGGCTTAAGCTTCTACAGTGGTTTTGAGCCAAGTGTTTCCAATAGAAAGATCTTAAATTTCCAAAATAAGGAACATTCAAAGTATGAAAGCTAATTTCTCTTCTCTTGTAACAATATGGTTGATAGCTTGATGCATCAATTGCACGATTGCAGCATGGTCAATTGTATCAATATGGTTGATAACTTTATATTAGATTCTTAAGAGTTGATAGCATGATTTAGAGCTTGGCCAGAGCATGGCCCATCCCAGCCTGAACATGACAATAATACCATGTGGAAATAAATAATAATAAAAGATGCCCCATTTTGGAGGGCCCATCATTAAGAAATTTGTACTGTTGATATGATGATCTCTACTGTAAAAAAAGTCATTACTCACTTAACTACTTCAAGTTAACATTGCAAATTTCATCCACAATTGTTAGTCATCTAATATATATATCTCAACTTGATTGAGAAAGTCATGTAACAGACACCTTTGAAGGAAACAGACAACTCCAAAACATGCTGATTATGAAAGATAGTTTCAATCAATAAATGGAGATTTATTTAACCATGCTGCTTAGTTAGAGGAGATGTTGAGGTCTTTTGTATACAAATGAATGAGCTTGACATCACTTCTGCTTGATTTTGTCCAAATGCTTCAAACTTCAATTAGGGGCCAATCTTAAAAATTGCAGTAGTTGATCTATCCAAATTCAAAACATTGTTAATATGTGCCACATTTGTGAAACAAAGCAATGACTTGGGATACCAAGTGTTTTTACATTGTAGTGATGCCAATGGTCCATGGAGGGGAAAGATCTTTCATGATGAAGAAAAAGTCAGGGAGTCTGATGTTACAAACACTTAGTTAGGTGTGACATTTTCTAATCTACAGCTGGCTTTGTAATGTAGAGTCTTAGGATGATGAATCAAAACCACTCTTCTTATTATGGAAGTTGAATATCATGCAGTACCATGTCTAAGGGCAAGTTTATCTCACAAAACCATACATAATATTATGTGATACCTACACCTAATCCTTCCAAACAACTTATCTCCCCTTCAACTTTAGTCCCTCTCTCTAATAATATCCCTACAAAACAGATCTATATTACAGAGTTTCTGATCAAAGGTGCCGGTACAATAGTATGGAATCCCAAGTTAGACGTAATTTTAGGAATTATGAAATAGCCTTTTGCTCGAGATATTATCACTGATTCAGGGGACAGCTAAATTGGTACAAGGCGAAGATATATGGAATTAATGGCCAACTATATATGAAGATATCATTCTAGCATAGGCACATAATAGAGAGACATCTGATGGGTTCCCATATTTTTGAAGAATAAAAGTTCCTCTACGTGTTTTGGGTTTTTTATCAGGGTGCCTGCTTGGATAAGGAGGTGGGAGTTCACATGAGGAATATTAGTAGATGTTTCCCAATGTGTTAGTATCATACTCTTTTATAGAGATTTTCTCCGCCAAAAATCCATATCTATAAAATTAGTAGATGGATTCCCATATTTATGAAACTGAATTTTCAAAGTCCATATCTGGGATTTTCATAAATTCAGTATGCATAAATAAGGTTTATTACATTCGGTTATACCCATTGTACTCATTGCATTTAAATTTTCAAAGTCCATATCCTAATTAACCCTGTCATGGATTTCTGCTATTTTGCTCAGTGCCAGACTTAATGTGCAGTTTTTTAAAGGTGCATGATAGTGTAACATATGTAGAAGTTTTTTAGAAACTGAATCTCATTTTGTTTAGTTGCTTTGGTTTGAAGTAGTAGTTAAGCAACAATTACAAGATCCTTTCTGACAATTGTTTATTCACTCATGATGAGCAACTTTTTATGATTGGTTACCAAAGATCAGTATGTGAAGAAACTATTCTTATCTACGTTCATCTCATTTGATTGAATGCTTCTGACACTCCAATACCTCTTCCAATGATTTTACACAATCATTGAAGAAGCACATTGTTTGAAGAGTTTAAACCTAAGTTCCCTTATCAAGACTAAATCATTCTATGAAAGATTAATTACACTAATGATAATATCAAGTAGGAATTGAGTCATATATTCGTATTTAACCAATTTATGTACTTTATTTCTTTGGATTTATCATACAAACGATCATGGCTCGATACTGATTATAGGGGTGTGAGTACGTATTTACAAGAGAAAAAAAATCGAGTCATGTATGATCATTAAAAGAGATAATTTGACAAATCTTATTAGATGATAATGAAGCAATATTGAAGCCAAGGAAAGGAGGAATCATCTATCAGTTTCAATCGTTTGGGCATTTCTGAAATCTCTAGTGGTTTTGATAAAATTGGCCTGCTATTATGTATCTTAAAATCTTAATGAAGGCTCTCATAGATTGGCTAGGCTAGCGTTATTTAATGTTGCAAGTTATGGTCGTCTAATAGCTATCCTGATTCGTTTTTGCCCAATTGAGAACCCTGCAGCCAGCAGTGCAGGTGATATTTAAGAGAGAGTCTGCTTTAAGTTGCTATTTTTCTTCACTTCAATTATGATGAAACAAACCTAAGATCTTTTGTATTCCTACACAAATTCAGAAACAGGTTTGAGTCATAGACTAGAATCTAGCAAACACCTACAGTAAAGCACATTGTTTGATCAGTAGGTAGCTCTTAAGTTTTCGGGGTTCTTTAGTCAACATCCAACCCAATATTACTATTAATGAAAGACTGTCAAACATGCAGTGTTCTAACACTCTGAAAAAAACAGTGACATCAACCAATTTTGACAAAGTAAACATGTGATATTGATATTACAAAAAATTAAGCATTTCCAATCCCCTTGCTGTGGAAGTTGCTCTGTTCCAGTTGTTGGAGTGCAGAGTGTGCAGGAGTGCAGAGTGCAGGAGTTTAGTGAATTGTTGAGTGCAGTAGCCTCCTTCTATTCTTTGTTTTTGTTTGAGTTTCTTTGTGGATCAGTTATGGGCTGTTGTTGTGGCAGTGGAGCAGAGTTGTCTGGGAGTAATTGGGGAGTAGTTTTGCATTGTGCTGTTTTGTTTGCTTTGGTGTAAACAGCTTCTGTCTGAAGGGGACTGAGTTGTAGTCTGCCCAGCTGTAGTGTAGTCAGGGAGAGGAGTTGCTGAGTGCTGCTCTGCTGTTCTGATCTGGGTAGTGCTCTGTTGTTTTGTTCCTTTGTTTTTCTTTTTCTTTTCCCTTCTTCTCTGTGTTTTTCTCTTTTGGCTTTTTTAGCAGCTTGGTTAGGCTATGTTTGCCTCCCCTAGTGGCTCTCTCTCTCTGTAATTTGGGGGCTTTTGGCCTGCTTTTTTTTTATCAAAACTGACCCTTTTAGCCTGACTTTTTCTTCATCATCTCACCCACATTTGACACACTCCAGAAATCTTCTTCCTTTTTTCCCTTCATGGGTGTCTAACATCAGTTCACCACAATCAACTCATGGATCGAATACAAACCATTCTCAGGTTACACGAACAGATCTTAGTAACACTAGATATCAAGATACTTTTTTAAGAGATTCTGATCTTAGTAGCACTATAATATTGTTTTATCATATAATTTTTTTAGGTGGGGGGTTGGTGTTGAAAGATAACTGAGTGAGGAAGTAAGGAGTGTGGGACTCCCTTAATTGATGTTTAGCCTATGAATTTGATACCATTTTTTTTTTCAGTTCCTATTTATTTATTTTCAGTTGGGATTTGATGCTTGTTTCAGTTGTTTGATCATAAAAAGAATTAGGTAGTCAAGTTTGGTTGACTAAAGAAGATTGAATCCTTTTATACATGATTTTGATTTTAGGAAAAAGGAATATGGGTCTCTTTTGCTTTAGTATTTGACAAAGAATTTAAGTTCTTTCAGAGTGTTTTTCTTTTGTTAGAGTGCGATTATTTTCACCATAAATTTGGCTTGTCATTAATTGTTATTATTCCTAGTGGGTTTAATTTTGTAAGCAAGCAGGGCAGTCTCTTCGTTGCTTCATTTGTTTGTTTTTTTGGCAACTTGATTTTTGGCAGGTAATTTGTTAAAAATGTTGTGTTTATCTTTTACCTTTTTTAATTTTTTTATTATACATGTTAGTCTAAGTAAACTGAATTAGGAAAAGGCAATCTAACCTCATCTATTTGACTTGTTTTCTGTTTTTATGAGGAGTAATCTTCCAAATTTTGGTTTTCAAAAAAAAAAAAAAAACCATTAAAACTGACAAACAAAGAAAATAAAGATAAAATAATATGATTGTTCCTTCATTATTTTGATCTTATTGGATTCAATTTCCGCTAAGATGTGATTGCTTTATCATGCAATGAATTCAATATTTTAGAGGCCTATGTTGATCTAAGTTTTGGTTTTTCTGTTTAACTTCAGTCAATCTGTCCTGTTTTATTATTGCTATTAAGATGTGCTTGATATTTTCAATATTGCAATACGAATATTCTAGGAGTTTCAATATGGGATTTCACTGTCTTTCATATTTATTATGTCTGCTTTGATGATTTAACCTTTTTGTGATTTTTTTTCCTTTTTTTCTTCTGGCTAGGGAATCAATGCAAATGCACACAAATTTTTGTTCCATAAAGATTCAGGATAGTTGTTGACACCAAAAATGTCACTTTGCCTCTTCAACATCAAGAAAGCTACATGAAGTCGCAACCTGCCATAAATAGGCAATGCAACTTCTCCAAAAAATCAAATCTTGTCAGAATCAAACAAAAACTGCAAGATCCTTCAAGATAGCCAAGAGAAGAGTACACATGAAGTTTCGGGCAATTTCAGAATCATTTGGCCTAACTTCGCTTCTCCGACAGCTAAAATGGCGCTCCCGGCGGCGACATCATCGGAGACGTCAAAACTTCGATCAGAGCCTACAGATGACTCCAGCATGTCCCAAAAGGGCTCCATGCCAAATTTCAAGTCAAACCGACAACGTTTGACCCTCCATCAATGCTCGAGCAGCAAAATCAAGCCTCCCGGCGGCGGGAACCACCGAAGCCTTCGCTCATCAAACCAAGTGCATGAGTGGCTTCAACATGCTTCCAAAAGGCTGCACGTCAAATTTCAGGTCATTCTAACAACGTTTGACCAGGTTTCGATGCTCCGAGAGAAAATCAAGCCTACCGGCGGCGGAGCAACCCGGGACCATGACATCCAAAACGGAGCCCATGGAACGTCTCAAAATGACTCCAATAGGCTCCCCGTCAAATTTCAGGTCAATCGGACATCGTTTGGCCACATATCAAAGCTCGGCATTTTCCCCGCAGCAAAATCAAGTGAAGCATCGACGGGACCCCAAACGGCTTCAAAACTCAAACAAAAGCCTATGGTTGGTCTTATTTATTGCTCAGGAGGCTCCACCTCAAATTTCAGGTCATTCCGACATCGTTTGACCAAGTTTCAGCTTCTGGCGGAAAATCAGCAGCTTTACGCGACAAAGTCTTCGGCTTTCCCGGAAAATTGGAAACTTTGCACTCTAAAAATGCAAGGATTCTCATCAGGTTTTCTACAGGGAAATCAAGCCAATAAATGAGAAGAAATGTCAGGAAAAATACAGAAGAAAACGGCGACGAAAAAGACCTCAAAACGACCGCAAAACGGGCTCCGAAGGGGAAAATTCCCCCAGGGTCGCAGGCCCCTGCGACCATGGAAGTCCAGGTCACCGGATTTTCCGCCGGTGACCCGTTTTTTCCGTCTTTTTTCGCGTTTCGCGCACTTTGGCCCCTGTGGTTTCCAGAAAATGTGATTTTTAGTGCTTGAAATTGACTCATATCCTCCGACATCCGTCAAAATCACGGGTCAACCTCCAAAAGCATAAAATCATCATTGATCGCTCCAAGATCGCCAACCGGTCGACCAAAAAAAGTGCTCTTTCTGTCCGACCGATCGAGAAATCGACAAGACAGATGTCACCGGCTCGCTCTTAGCTATCAATGTCTGAAGTTACATGTTCATCCGATGTCGATCAGCATGAAGATCCATCGATGATCATCGCCAGAAGAATTCCAGAAGACACGGCACGGCCCGCGACTCTTCGACTGCTCGGCGACCAATTAATGTGGTTAATTGACTAGCTTTATTATAGTCATTAATTCATTTCTTTGGACGGCCCAATCAGAAGCAAGCATTTGGGAGTTACAAGTCAATTGATTCATGGCATTTAAACCATGAAACTCCTCCCATTATGGTAATTAAGGTGATTAAAAGCCCTTATTCTCCATCGGCCAATCAGATTCAAGGAAAAAGGAGTTACAAAATCAAGAAATAAATCTTGTAACTCCTCCCATTTAAGCCATTAAGGCTCATAAACCTTCCTAAATGGCTACCAAAAGCCTATAAATAGGAGAGCATTCCATTGAAAAAAGAGATCAGAAAATCGAGATCGATCGATCGGAAAGAATCCAGAGCTCGTATCCAGAGAAAGAAAAAAGAGAGAAAAAACTCTGCTGAAGTTCTGCACCGGCCACCACTACAAGGTGACAAAAGTCCCTTGGGGGGCACCCACCCCCCCCCCCCCCCCCCCCCCAAGGTCCTTGCCTTCTCCTGCTGCCTCCAATGGCTTAGACGTGGCTTTTCAGCCCGTCTACTTAGCTTTTTATTGGACATAGGACCTTCTCTTGGTCTTTGTCCTCTAAAAATCTGAGGTTATAGCCAAGCCAAGCGAATCAAGAGCATCCTCTGTTCTCATCTGCATGGATGACGGCGAAGCCCATACATGGCTTGCGACCGTCAATCTGAACGAGTCCCCCACAATCTCCTGAGAAGTTAGATCCTCCTTTTCTTGCTTTTCATTGTAGTTTGTATTTTTCTAAATGTTGACACCAAAAATGTCACTTTGCCTCTTCAACATCAAGAAAGCTGCATGAAGTCGCAACCTGCCATAAAAAGGCAATGCAACTTCTCCAAAAAATCAAATCTTGTCAGAATCAAACAAAAACTGCAAGATCCTTCAAGATAGCCAAGAGAAGAGTACACATGAAGTTTCGGGCCATTTCAGAATCATTTGGCCTAACTTCGCTTCTCCGACAGCTAAAATGGCGCTCCCGGCGGCGACATCATCGGAGACGTCAAAACTTCGATCAGAACCTACAGATGACTCCAGCATGTCTCAAAAGGGCTCCATGCCAAATTTCAAGTCAAACCGACAACGTTTGACCCTCCATCAATGCTCGAGCAGCAAAATCAAGCCTCCCGGCGGCGGGAACCGCCGAAGCCTTCGCTCATCAAACCAAGTGCATGAGTGGCTTCAACATGCTTCCAAAAAGCTGCACGTCAAATTTCAGGTCATTCCGAAAACGTTTGACCAGGTTTCGATGCTCCGAGAGAAAATCAAGCCTACCGGCGGCGGAGCAACCCGGGACCATGACATCCAAAACGGAGCCCATGGAACATCTCAAAATGACTCCAATAGGCTCCCCGTCAAATTTCAGGTCAATCGGACATCATTTGGCCACATATCAACGCTCGGCATTTTCCCCGTAGCAAAATCAAGTGAAGCATCGACGGGACCCCAAACGGCTTCAAAACTCAAACAAAAGCCTATGGTTGGTCTTATTTATTGCTCAGGAGGCTTCACCTCAAATTTCAGGTCATTCCGACATCGTTTGACCAAGTTTCAGCTTCTGGCGGAAAATCAGCAGCTCTACGCGACAAAGTCTTCGGCTTTCCCGGAAAATTGGAAACTTTGCACTCTAAAAATGCAAGGATTCTCATCAGGTTTTCTATAGGGAAATCAAGCCAATAAATGAGAAGAAATGTCAAGAAAAATACAGGAGAAAACGGCGACGAAAAAGACCTCAAAACGACTGCAAAACGGGCTCCGAAGGGGAAAAATCCCCCAGGGTCGCAGACCCCTGCGACCATGGCCCATGGTCGCAGGCCCCTGCGACCATGGCCCATGGTCGCCGGTCCATGGTCGCCGGCGACCATGGAGGTCCGGGTCACCGGATTTTCCGCCGGTGACCCGTTTTTTCCGTCTTTTTTCGCGTTTCGCGCACTTTGGCCCCTGTGGTTTCCTGAAAATGTGATTTTTAGTGCTTGAAATTGACTCATATCCGACGACATCCGTCAAAATCACGGGTCAACCTCCAGAAGCATAAAATCATCAGTGATCGCTCCAAGATCGCCAACCGGCTGACCAAGAAAGTGCACTTTCTGTCCGACCGATCGTGAAATCGACAAGACAGATGTCACCGGCCCGCTCTTAGCTACCAATGTCTGAAGCTACATGTTCATCCGATGCCGATCAGCATGTAGATCCATCGATGATCGTCGCCAGAAGAATTCCAGAAGACACGGCATGGCCCGCGACTCTTCAACTGCTCGGCGACCAATTAATGTGGTTAATTGACTAGCTTTATTGCAGTCATTAATTCATTTCTTTGGACGGCCCAATCAGAAGCAAGCATTTGGGAGTTACAAGTCAATTGATTCATGGCATTTAAACCATGAAACTCCTCCCATTATGGTAATTAAGGTGGTTAAAAGCCCTTAATCTCCATCGGCCAATCAGATTCAAGGAAAAAGGAGTTACAAAATCAAGAAATAAATCTTGTAACTCCTCCCATTAAAGTCATTAAGGCTCATAAACCCTCCTAAATGGCTACCAAAGGCCTATAAATAGGAGAGCATTCCATTGAAATTGGGATCGGAAAAAAAGGATCAGAAAAAAGAGGAGAAAATCGAAATCAGAAAATCGAGATCGATCGATCGGAAAGAATCCAGAGCTCGTATCCAGAGAAAGAAAAAAGAGAGAAAAAACTCTGCTGAAGTTCTGCACCGGCCACCACTACAAGGTGACAAAAGTCCCTTGGGGGGCACCCCCCCCAAGGTCCTTGCCTTCTCCTGCTGCCTCCAATGGCTTAGACGTGGCTTTTCAGCCCGTCTACTTAGCTTTTTATTGGACATAGGACCTTCTCTTGGTCTTTGTCCTCTAAAAACCTGAGGTTATAGCCAAGCCAAGCAAATCAAGAGCATCTTCTGTTCTCATCTGCATGGATGATGGCGAAGCCCATACATGGCTTGCGACCGTCAATCTGAACGAGTCCCCCACAATCTCCTGAAAAGTTAGATCTTCCTTTTCCTGCTTTTCATTGTAGTTTGTATTTTTCTAAAAGAGACAAAAATCACAACTCTTGTCTTTCATTATTGATGAGAATTGTAAATCGGCTATAAACGCCAAAATCGGCTATAAATGCCAAACAAAATCGCCTTTCACGGCAAACCAAGAAAATGTCTCTTTTCTTAAATATTTGTGCATTGGAAAACTTGAAAGAAGTTGATTTCCTTTTTACTTGCGAAGGTTGATCTCCGGATTACCACTTGCAATTCCAAGTAAAAATAGAAAATCTGGCACACCCACACAAAAGAAATGTTGATGCACGCTTCAGGGCCCGCCAGGGCGCGAAAGGGTCGGACCCGACGGACTCCCACGTTCCGCCGACCCCGGTAGCCGCCCCAGCAGGCGCCTCGGAGCGCGTTCCATCAAGCTGGCACACCCGGTGGGACTCGTTCATTTGAGAACACGGTGCTTGGAAATGAAATATTTGCATATCATACTTTTTGCTCTATGCTTATACTTCTTTTCCGGATTCCTTGGCTACTTTCTAGCTGGTGGCCTATGTTGGATTTTGCACCCAAAAAAAATGAGATGGGATTTTTTGGAAATTTCTATTTCTTTGAGTTTGTTTCCATTCTTTCTCTTTTCAAAAAAAAAAATCAGTTTTCTTAGTTTGAATTCAAAATTGAGAAACTTTGATCCTATCCTATCGTTCTTTGGTGCTTGCAGAAATGTTGAGCCCGTTCGACTAAGGTTTTGGGCCATCGTTTCTCTTTGATGAGTTCATTAGAGATTTCAAAGAAAAAAAAAATCAAAAAATCAGTTTTCTTAGTTCTGAATTCAAAATTGAGAAACTTTGATCCTATCCTATCGTTCTTTGGTGCTTGCAGAAATGTTGAGCCCGTTCGACTAAGGTTTTGGGCCATCGTTTCTCTTCGATGAGTTCATTAGAGATTTCAAAAAAAAAAATATATTAAAAAAAAAAAAAAAAATCAGTTTTCTTAGTTTGGATTCAAAATTGAGAAACTTTGATCCTATCCTATCGTTCTTTGGTGCTTGCAGAAATGTTGAGCCCGTTCGACTAAGGTTTTGGGCCATCGTTTCTCTTCGATGAGTTCATTAGAGATTTCAAAGAAAAAAAAATCAAAAAATCAGTTTTCTCAGTTCTGATTCAAAATTGAGAAGCTTTGATCCTATCCTATCGTTCTTTGGTGCTTGCAGAAATGTTGAGCCCGTTCGACTAAGGTTTTGGGCCATCGTTTCTCTTCGATGAGTCTATTTGAGATTTGAAAAAAAAGACATAGACCACTAAGGTTAAACCAATTGCGTTCTTTGATCACGATTGATTCAAGAAAAGCCTTGTCCAGAGTGTGGAGACAGCTTGACTGTTCTAGGGAAGGGTCCTCCAAACGGGTTCATTAAGTAATCCTACCCTTACCTGGGGGCAATTCTATCAATTGAGGTTTCATAAGACCGGGTTAGGAGGCCTATGTGTACTCTCTCGTCTTTAAATCTTAAAAATTTTAAAAAAAAATCAAAAATAAAAAAAAAGATTTTCAAAAAAAAAATCTTAAAAAAATAAAAAAATCAAAATAAAAAAAAATAAAAAAATAAAAAAAAAAAAAAAAGATTTTCAAAAAAAAAATCTTAAACAAAAAAAAAAGATTTTTTTTTTTAAAAAAAAATGAAAATCTAAAAAAAAAAATCTTCAAAAAAAAAAACTCTCGTCATTTTAGATTCAGATCCGAGAAATTGTGGTTCCTTCCCTTCTGGGTACTGGCGCTCGCGGAAATCGTTGAGCCCGTATTCGGATCGGAATATCATCTGCTCTCTTTGATGAATCCAATCTTGACATTTCAAAAAACAAAGAATCCCATCTCATGGATGCGATCTCCAACATTTGTGCATAGCAATACTGGTACGCCCTTTCAGGGTCTACTGTATCTGTGACCGGCACATTTGTAACTCCTACCTTATATTCTTCTTATCTCGAGCAAGCTCCGCTTCTCGATAAGTCGAATTTAGGTATACAATTACTTCTAGCAGTCATTGGAACGCTCATTTCGAGCCTACCATGTTCGCTGTCAGAACAATTGTACCATCTATGGCTTTTTGCCTTCTTCATGTCGCTTGGGTCATATCCCTTGAGCGATTTGAAAAGACAACCATAGAAATTCCCATTTATGATCATTATATTCTTGTGATTACTAATGAATGTGGTCTTGTTTTAGAACTTTTTCGAAACTAACAATGGCAGCCTTAACCATTATCTTCGATGAGAACAAGCACCAACTCATGCTTCAACAGAAGCAAACCGAGCGCACTTACAAGCGCCCTGCCAGTTGCCGAAGCGTCAACTCCCTCGGCAACTCTCTGAACTCCGGGTCGACCTCGACTCCCCGGACCATCGTCTTCGGGACACTGGGACCATTCCCACTTCCAGAAGAACAAACTGCGCCTGGCAAAAGGCAGAAAATCGCCTCTCAACGTGTCACTCCCGTGACACCAAAGGCGAGCGCCCAAAAGCCCGAAGCCCGCGGCACCCCCGCGAAGCCTCGACCAACAACCAACCAGGTCTACCCTAAGACTTGGTCTCCAAGACCTTCCCCAAAACAAAGAAGGTCTCAAACATCCACCAAGCCAGCATACCTGGCCCCACTCAAAGAGAACCAGTTCTACCCTCTTGCCTACATGAAAGAGGAGAGACCCATCTCCAACTTGACTCCCAAGTCGACCCAGCATGAATCGGCTTGCTCCCACAAGCCCAAAATCAGATCATGCATCACCAGGCCTCTCCAAGCACCTGCTAAGGCCTACACTCCTTCAGTTCGACCCTTCATCTCTACAGGGGCCGAACTCGAAAGGTTTAAAGCTTCGCTGCAACAGGCAAAGGACCGGGTCCGCATCCTGTCCTTGCCCAACCACAAAGAAGACAAGCTCGGCTGCTGCGCCCGAGGGAGCACATCCTTCATCGTCAGAGCCCAGCCAGAGCTGACTGAAGCTCAAATCGCTCGTCGAGCACGCCGCCGTGCGTCATATCGACAAAAGAGACTAGAGAAGCAACGGACCCAGCCTCCTACACTTCAAGTCTCCCACAAATGGGTCGAAAAAGAAAGACCCGACCAAGTTGCTGCCGTCCATATGGTTGGAAAAACCAGAAGACGCCAAAAGTCAGCATCAAAAATCCATGTCCGACGTCCGGTGACCCGTAGCGTCACCGGGACACGAAGACATCCTGAAGAATCTCCTGCCCCTTCAAGCCAAGGACGGGAGAGTAATCCTTTATCAAGCTCTTCATCAAAAAGAATGAGCCCCAGCTCGGTCACCAGGACGATTTCTTCGTTCGAATCCCGAGGGATGAACGTCTTGGCTACAAGTTCTGAGCCACCACCTCAGAATCCACCTCGAGATGATGCGCTCACACGCATCCAGCAGTTGGAACAAGGCCAGCAGAGGATTGAAACTCTGATGGAAAACATTCTCCTTGTCGTCCAAAATCAGGTGAACAATGAGCCTCCTCCGAATCATAACAATAACGAGGAGAATTGTGAAGAAAATGAGTCACGCGCCCTTACCAAAAAGGACGTAGACAGTATCCTCGCCAAAGCTAAAGAAGAGGATATACTCAAAGAGCATGGGATCAAGCCACCATATCCTTTATGGATGGACTCGGTCCCGTTCCCCACAAAATTCAAACATCCTACTCTCCAAACATATACGGGGAAAGGATCGGCCAGACAACACGTCATCCACTTCAAGATCTTGACGGGAGCTATCGCGGATCAAGATGCACTCAAGATTCGCCTCTTTGCAAGTACCCTAAAAGGTACGGCCTTCGATTGGTACTCCACTCTGCCGGAGAACTCCATTCAGAACTGGGCTATGCTGAAGACACGCTTCCTGACCCACTTCCAAGGTGAGGATCATCCTGTTACTATGGCTCAGCTCTGCAGCCTAAAACAGGGAGAGAATGAGTCAACTTATGACTTCATTCACAAGTGGAAAGCAATGGCGTACAAATGCTCAGATGTACTGCCACAAGCGTCGCTAGTCGACATCTGCCGAAACAACATGAGAGCTAAAATCCGCTCCATGATCATCGGCAACAAATCAAAAAACCTGGGAGAACTCCTGGAAGCTTCCATGGAAGCTGAAACGGTGATCAAAGACCTCAACAGTCAGAAATCATCAAAGAAAGAGCCGACTGCTGTTGCAACCTCTAAACCAAAGAAGAAAGAGGTTCTCAATGTGCAGACTAAGTCAGCTTCTCAGCAACCAAAGAAAGCTGAAAATAGAGCTGCAGGTAAGAGACCTGAACTCTCTGATGCCTTCAAAGAACGTGTAGAAAAGAAATATCCATTCGATGAAGACGTTGAAGAAATCTTTGAGGCTCTCCTAGCAAATGGCAAACTCATTTTGCCAGAGCCCAAAAGACCTGGAGACGTTGGCAAAACCAATGATCCTCGGTACTGTCCATACCACCAGATGGTCTCGCATCCTCTCAATCAATGCTTTGTTGTGAGAGAGAAGATAAACGAGATGTGGAAAAACGGAGTCATCACCTTTGACAAAAACTATGGGACTGCCTCCGTCAACATGGTGTCATGTGGACAAACACCAAAATCACCGAAGAAGAAGATCACTACTTCCTTCATGGTGATAAACAAAATTCAAGTGTCCGAGAAGCTGGTTCCTTTCCCGACACCAGACGGACAACCCATATGGGTACATCCCGATCTCCTGGAAGATGAAAATTGGGAGATCGTCAAAACAAAGCCGACCGCTCAACAGCGAAGGCAGGCTAGGAAACATCTCCTCAGGCTCAAACGGCAAGAGAAGACCCAGCCAAAACAAGAAGTTCATGAAAAGGCAGAGGCCTCCTCTACCACTTCACTTGGGGCAACAGAAACGTCCCTTCCAGGGACTTCAAAGGCGGTAAGAAACTTCACTCTCAGTGATTTCATGCCACCTCAATTCAAAAAAGAAGCCATGCAGGGGGCATTATACTCTTGCAACTCGGTAGTTGGATTCTCCATTGATGGATACGAGTCCAGCGACACCGACGATGGATTCGAGCCCAACTACACCGGCGAGTGGGAGGAATCTCTTGAAATAGGAGAGTATCTCTCCGACGAAGAATGGGTTCCTGAAACTCACCTTATGCCAGTAATCTGGTATAACCCCTTGCAACCACAAGGATCCTGGTCTGATGATGAAGAAGACCAAGAGGCTGCACAAGAAGATGCTGTTAACCCAGCACCTGTCATTGCTCCAGTGGAAATCAACTATGTTGAGCCACACGGAGAAGACGAAGAAGAGGATCTGGCTCCCATGCCTGATCTTGAAGAATATGCAAGGATCTTGCAGCGTCTCGCTCTAGAACAAGAGCAAGATCGTGTTAACGAGCCTCCTCGCAACCCAGAGCCTGAGGTCCCTGAAGATAATCAGGTACATCCACCCTTAACTCCTGAAAATGGAGAATATTGCTGGATAGATGATCCTCTTACATCCGAGGATGAGTCTGACTCCGAGCAGGCAACATCTCCTATCAGAGCTTCCTGTAATGTAATATATCAGGACTATAGCTCTTCTGAAGCGTCGTCTGATGAGATTACCTACACTCCGACGACGCCTAGCAATGTATCCTCTGGAGCTACCTCGTCTCACGTGACTTTCACAGAGATGACACCCTCTCAGGTTTCTTCTCCTGAGACTGTGACTTCAGAATACACATTCTTCCCGACTCATCATCATGAAGAAAACCCAACTTGGGGTGATGGATGGGTCAACGAAGAAGAAAAGCTGCTGGATGCTGTTCAGGACTTGCTCCCGGAAAATGCTCCGTGCAACACAATCACTGAGGATGGAAACTCTGCTGCAGATACATCCCTAGTAGATGAAAAACGACAGCCTCTTGATCCTGAAGACAATCTTCCAAACGAAGATCCTTCTCAAGAAGCTCTCGAAGTTGGTAGAGGCACCCGCTCTGGCCGGGACTACCACAAGAATTACAACCAATCTTCCTTTACTTATGTAAATCCTTCGGGAAAAGATGTTGTAAGCGCCCCCAGTGGCAAAAACAATGAACATGCAGGCCCTAAGGAGGCTTTCAAGTATGACTTGGTTGAGCACTTCAAACACATACTTGCACGTCTTCACATCCTGGATTTATTACGAATGTCTCCACGCACTCGTGATAATCTCATCTCAGAATTACAAAAACTGAATGAGGATGTCGACAAACATGCCCCGCAAGTCCTCCAAATTGAAATGGACTACCGGATCAAAAACTCTGAAACTTCCTCAAAGGGAGAAAAGAAAACTGAGGGATCATGCATCCAATGCCTCTCGGTTCAAAGGGCAGCCAATGCAACCATCGCCTTCACTAAGGAAGACCTCCTACTTGGCGAAGCAAGACACAACCGACCCCTGTACTTCACAGGGTATATCAAAGAAATGCCGATACATAGAGTTCAGATCGACCCAGGTTCTGCACTCAACCTTATCTCCACTTCGGCTCTTGAAGAGTTGGGCATCCCACCCAGCAAGCTAAGCCACACATCTGTATCTATCTTTGGATACGATGGGAGCACTCAAAGGCCTATCGACAAAATCAGGTTCAAATTGCAAATCGGTGATCTTATCTCTGAGGTCACTGTGTATGCAATAAAAACCCCCTCATGCTACAACATCCTTCTCGGACGTCCTTGGATACACGAGAACGGTGTTGTCCCTTCAACTCTACATCAATGCATCAAGTTCGTCGGCGACGACGGCATTGTACATCGTGTCTTTGCGGACAGAAAACCCTTCAAAGGTAAAGAAGTCCACTTCGCAGACTCCCAAATGTATGAAGGAGAAAAAGAAGAAGAGGAAACAGCACCCCCTGCTGAAAATCTCCAGAAAGATAAAGGCAAGGCTCCTCAAAAATCACCGGAAGAAAACAACCCCTCCGGCAAATTAGAAGAGAGTAGTCAATCTCCCTTCGTCATCTCCCTCAAATCTTCAAAACCTTTGGTCATCACGACTAAAGTGAAGAAGGCGAAACAAAAGTCTGGGGGCAAATTTGTTGTTTCTCTCGTGTCTATCATGCAAGACACAGACTCGGACTCAGAGCCAGAAGACGATGCATCGTCAAGCCAAGCTGACACTCAGCAAGTTCAGCCTGCTCTCACTCCGATGGAGACACCTGCTGACGTAGAAGATCCTACGTCTGCTACCTTTGTTGTTCCGACAACATCACCAAAGCAAAGACCGATCTTCTTTCATAGATCGGATGCTTCTTCATCAAGTTCTCTGCTGGAACCTTTCCAAAACGAAGGTATGCCTCAACTATCTCTATATAGTCCTGTGGCACAAGCTATCATGAAGAAAATGGGCTTTGACGCTCAAAACCCAGTCGGTTTGGGAGAAAGACGCGGTATTCTCACGCCATTGGAGCCCGCCTTGACCAAAAGCCAGCTGGAAGATTGGAGACTCTACGGTCATGTAGAAAAGTCTTCATATGGGTTAGGGTATGATCCTGATACTCCTCTGAGACAGTTGACACAAAGGCTTAAAAGTCGTTTTACCGACCAAGCCTCAACATCTCAAGTCCATGAAGACATCGATCTCCCTGGATATCTCTTTAAAGAGTTACCTGACAAAAATCCAGGAAGCTCATCCAATTGGTATGATTTCTCTGATGATAAAGAGGAATCGTCCGATAATACAGACTTGTGGCATCCTGACCCAGAAGAACCCTCGTCTCCAAAAGAAATACCAGACTCAACAGGCGATTGGGACTATCTCATAGCAAGCCTTGAGGAGATCACCAATCAAGAAAATCCATGGAAAGGAACAGACCCTTGGTCTGGTAATGCAGTTGAAACTCCAGAAGGTTTCGTTGAGTTGGAAGCCTCCGAAAATATTGTGGAGGAACCACCTTCGAACCTTCCGACAGAAGATCCTGTTCAAAAGATAAACTTGGGAACACCTGATAACCCACGTCCTGTATTCATAAGCAAGAATATAAAGGATGATGAGTTACCCGAGTATATCGCTTTTCTTCGTGAGTTCGTTGATTGCTTTGCATGGTCCTATGCTGAAATGCCTGGTTTAGACCCCAAAGTAGCAGTCCACAAACTCAATCTTCAAGAAGACGTCAAGCCTGTCAAACAAGGCCAAAGAAGATTCCGTCCAGATGTGATGGATAAAATTGAACAAGAAGTTCAAAAACTCAAAAGCGTTGGCTTCATCCGTGAGGAACAACATCCAGAATGGTTGGCCAACATTGTCCCCGTGACAAAGAAAAATGGGCAGATCAGAGTCTGTATTGACTATAGAGACTTGAATGGCGCTTGCCCTAAAGATGAATTCCCGCTCCCCATACCGGAGGTGATGATTGACAATACCTGCGGATTCGAGCGAATGACATTCATGGATGGCTTCTCTGGTTACAATCAGATAAAGATGCATCCCGAGGATGAAAAACACACTTCATTTCGGACTCCATTTGGCGTGTATTGCTACACTGTCATGCCATTTGGTCTGAAAAATGCTGGTGCCACATATCAGAGGGCTATGATGAAAATATTCCAAGATATGCAGCACAAAACGGTCGAATGTTACGTTGATGACCTCGCCGTCAAAAGCAGAAGAAAAGAAGGCCATCTCAAAGATCTTCGGGAAGTCTTCCTCCGACTCCGCAAACACAAACTGCGGATGAATCCTCTAAAATGCTTCTTCGGCGTCTCGTCGGGTAAGTTTCTCGGATTCCTTGTTCGGAAAGCTGGAATAGAACTTGACCCCATAAAAGTCAAGGCTATTCTAGAAATGCCCTCTCCAAGAACCCTAAGGGAACTAAAAGGGCTTCAAGGGAGATTGGCCTACATCAGACGGTTCATCTCCAATCTTTCGGGGAAATGCCGTCCATTCTCTCGATTGATGAAAAAAGGTGTAGACTTTGTCTGGGATGCCGACTGTGAAGCCGCATTTCAAGATATCAAGTCATACCTGACCAAACCTCCAGTGTTAGCTGCCCCTGCCACTGGAAAACCATTCATCTTGTACACAAGAGCTCTTGATCATTCTGTAGGCGCTCTGCTTGCACAAGAGAATGGTGAGGGAAAAGAAGCTGCTCTATACTACCTCAGCCGCATGCTAGTAGGTGCAGAGCATCGCTACTCTCCAGTCGAAAAAGAATGCCTTGCAGTGATGTTCGCCGTACAAAAGCTACGTCACTACTTGCTTTCCAACACAGTCTACCTGGTCTCGAGGATCAACCTCTTGAAGGTCCTTGTCACGAAGGCCGGTTCTCTCAATGCCCGACTGGCAAAATGGTCCATCCTCTTGTCACAATTTGATATTAGGTATGTTCCACAAAAAGCAATCAAAGGCCAAGCTCTAGCAGACTTCCTCGCAGAGCATCCATTGCCTAAAGATTCACCACTCAGAGATGATCTCCCAGACGAACCTGTCTACAACGTGGAGACTTCCTCACCAAATGCCTCCTGGGACATGTACTTTGACGGTGCAACCAGGACAAATGAAAACAGAAAGCTGATCTCGGGAGTTGGCATCCTCTTTGTTAGCCCCGACAAATGCATGATTCCACACGCTTTCTCGCTACTGGAACCATGCACAAACAATGCAGCTGAATACCAAGCTCTGATCCTAGGATTGGAACTCGCCATTGAATCCGGTATCACCATGCTGGAAGTCTTTGGAGACTCTCAACTGATCGTCAACCAGATGAATCAGAAATATGAAGTCAGGAAGCCCGATCTGCTGCCTTATTACAACAAGGCACAATCGCTTCTGCAAAAGTTTGACATCTGCAACATCACCCACATTCGTAGAGGTGAAAACATCCGTGCAGATGCCCTGGCCGGACTTGCCGCATCAATGGCGATCCAGGAAGGGGAAAACATGCAAATTACAGTGTGCGAGAGAAGGACCCTCCCTCCTCTTAACACACACCAAGCAGTTGCTGAATGCCACCGGGTGGTTGGAAGTCGGATCTCTATCCTTCAACCTTCAATCGGCGACTGGAGGGATCCGTTCATTGATTACACTATGTTCGGAATCCTACCTGAAGATCCAAAAGAACGGGTAAGCATCCAAAGGCGAGCCCCAAACTTTCATTTGGATATCCCTTCAAAGATCCTTTACAGGAAATCCTTCAACGGAGTACTTCTACGCTGCTTGTCACAACAAGAGGCCGAAGAAACACTTAAAGAAGTTCATGCTGGTCTTTGTGGAGCCCATCAGGCAGGTCCTAAGCTCTATGATCAGATAAAAAGGTTAGGTTACTATTGGGCTACCATGGTTGCTGATGCAATGCAATTTGCCAAACGCTGCCAGCTATGCCAAGTTCACGGAGATTACATTCACATGCCTCCGGAATGGCTGCATCCTACAGCAATCTCATGGCCTTTTGAAGCATGGGGCATGGACATCATAGGTCCTATCTCTCCCCCTTCAAGCAAAGGTCATCGCTTCATCTTCGCCGCTATGGATTATTTCTCCAAGTGGTCAGAAGCATTTGCGTTCAACGAAATGAAGACCTCATCAGTTCTTCAGTTCCTGCGCACCAACATCATTTGTCGTTTCGGCATACCCAAGAGATTCGTCCATGATAACGGACCACAATTCCGGGATCATCGATTCTACAGGTTTTGCGACAAATACAAAATCCAAAGCTGTCCTTCGACTCCATACAATCCGGCAGCAAACGGATTAGCAGAAGCCTTCAACAAGACACTCTGCAAAATCCTCAAGAAAATGGTCTCTAGTCACAAAAGAGACTGGAGCGATAAACTGTCTGAAGCTTTGTGGGCCTATCGAACCACCGTTCGAGGACCAACCCATAGCACACCATTCTCCTTGGTCTATGGATGCGAAGCTGTCGTGCCCCTAGAGGTACAAATTCCTTCTCTGAGGGTATCTCTACAAAATGACATGACTCAAGAAAGCAATGCGAAATTACGACTTCATGAGCTGGACAATCTCGATGAGAGACGGCTCGAAGCTCGACAAAGCATTGAACTTTACCAAGCACGCATGGCAGGATCTTTTGACAAAAAGGTCAGGCAACGCGCCTACAAAAAGGGTGACTTGGTTCTTGCGGTAAAAAGACCAATGGTCTTCGCTCACAAGTCCAAAGGCAAGTTTGAACCAAAATGGGAGGGACCCTACGTCATCGACAAGGTCTTCTCCAACGGCGCATATGCCCTCCTAAACATGGAAGGCGACAGATGTATGCTGCCTATCAACGGCAAGTTCTTGAAGCGGTACTACCCTTGAAGACTTACCCAACTGGGTAAGAGCAATGCCTGTATGGCCAAAACCTGTTCTCAGGTACTCGCTCGTCAAACCCACTCTCTTTAGAATTTTCATATCAAATGTCAAAATTTCTAGAGATTCAAAAACAATGCTTACTTTTATCGTTTCATTGTTCAAAAACAAAAAAATCCAAGTTTAGGAGTCTCTCCCTGACTTGACCAAAACTTTCGATCCTTGAACCAAAATTCATGGTTTGAAACAAAAATCCGGATTCAGGGATTTCCACCCTAGTCCACCTTACCTTTTACTGCCAAATGGTTTTAGGTCAAAATTTACGACCCTCGTGTCTTTAAACAAAAAAATGGTTTTTCAAAAACCGCGGGGAAGTGACACTTAGTCGATACTCGCAAAACTCAAAAATCGGAAGGATGCGAACCCCATTCGATACTTCCAAAACCTCTAAAATCGTGGAGACGCAACATTTCAGTTGATATCCACAACCCAAATTTCAAAGGTTCGAGAAAACCTAAAATCGTGGAGAAGCAACAAACCAGTTGATATCCACAACCCAATTTCAAAAATCGTGGAGATGCAACATACCAGTTGCTATCCACAACCCAAAATTACAAATGGTTCGAGAAAACCTCAAATTTCAAAAATCGCGGAGAAACGACATCAAGTCAGTACCCGCAAAACCAAAAGTCTTGGGAAAAGCAGGGAAGCGACGCTTAGTCGATATTTGCACCCCAATTCGCGAGGAAGCGACATTCCATCGATACTTGCAAAACCTAACCCGCGAGGAAGTGACATTCCATCAATACTCGCAAAACCGAATGAGCAAGGAAGCGACATTCCATCGATACTTGCAAGACCATTCAGCGGGGAGGCGACATTTAGTCGATACCTGCATTTTGAAAACCAAAACTCGGCTATAAATGCCAAAATCCGGCTATGAATGCCAAAACAAAAATTTCCGGCTATAAACGCCAAAATCGGCTTTCATGCCAATAAAACAAAACATGGTTTTCAAAAAAAACCCGGCTATAAATGCCACAAACCGGCTATCAATGCCACAAAAAATTGGCTTTCACGCTGACAAACCAAAACTTGGCTTTCAAAAAATGGCTATCAATGCCACCAAACCGGCTATAAATGCCACAAAATGGCTATCAATGCCACCAAACCGGCTATAAATGCCACAAATTGGCTATCAATGCCACCAAACTGGCTATCGATGCCACAAAACAAACACCGACTTCCATGCCAACCCAAATTTTGGCTTTTACGCCATAAAATTTCGGCTTCCATGCCATCTCAAAATTGGCTCCCATGCCACGAACAAAATTTTTGGCTCTTATGCCATCTCAAAAATCGGCTATAAATGCCACACAAAAAAAACCTGACTCTCATGTCAAAACTGGCTGTAAATGCCACAAAAATCCGGCTTTCACGCCAAATTCGTTTCCCCTACCAAAACAATTATTTGACAAAAGATTTTCACAAAATGACAAAGCTTTTGATCAAATCCCATTTAGCAATTGCTTTCATCACAAAAAGATTTGAGTGAGCGTAGGGAACACAAAAAAAAAAAAAAAAAAAGGTACCAAAAAAATACATGTGGTACCAAAGCAAAAAAAAAGAAAGTGTTCACAAGCACTACAAAAAAAAAAAAGAAAAGTACCAAAAAAAATACATGTGGTACCAAAAAAAAAGAAGAATAGTTTCTGCTACAGGAGCTCAGCCAAAAATGGTCTCCAGCCAAAGCTTCAGCTCCTCAAGCAAACTTTTGGCATCAGCCGTCAGAGTTTCCAAGGCACGCTTCTTCAGGAACTTGCCATGAGATGCTGGCGAATGCCGTAACCCTTCTTTTACACCGGGAAGCCCTTCCCCAGCAGTTTGCCATCGTTCGTTTTCTAGAGTCCTCCTCTCGAGAACTTGACCGGCATCTGTAACCCTGCGAATCAGAGTACTCTCCCTGTCACGAGCCTCTGTTATAGCAGCCCACTTCGCATCGACTTGTGCCTTCAAATGCTCAAGACGTTTTCTGGCCTCCTCAACTTCCCTATCAAGGACGTTAAGGTCATGCCTCAATCCGATGATGGCTAGCTCTTCCTTGTTCTTCTCCCGAACTAGCTGCTTCTTGCTTTGTGTAGCCTCATTCAGGTCAGACTTAGCCTTATCAGCAGGGTCCAAGAACATCTCCTTGAAGAATTGGTCGTCAGGGAAACCCATGGTCTCAAACCACTTGTCACCCAGTGCAATGATCCTATCAACGATCGCCCTGGCACCTGTGACATCCAGACCAACCTCTTCGTTGTCGGTCAGAATCTCCTGTACATGTGGGATCATGCCAAATCCTGCCTCCAAGTGTCCAGAAAGGAGAGTCTTGACCCAAGAACTCAAAACCCGAGCCAGCACCTTCTTCGCAAATTGAAGAGACGAACTGGATGAAGATTCACCCTTCTCCGCTGATCGGCTGCTCATGTCATGTCCCATTGGAAGAGTAACAAAAGAACTCTTTCCACTTGGAGCCACTGGAGAGGGAATCTCAACACGAGGCATCTCCTCAATCATATCAGAACTGGTCTCTACCTCCGTATCGACCTCTGGCATCCCTTGCTCTGGTTCTGAAGAAAGCGATGGACTCTCTTCTGTCACTTCAAAACCTGCAAATGAAACACAAAAAGGTATGAATATGATCCTGTTAAAAAAAAAAAAAAAAAACCATCAGGGTCATCACCACAAAGTACCTTCTTCGACGACTGGCGGAACACTCTCTTCCTCCATGGACTCATCGGAAGCATCATCAACATTTGCGTCCATTGATGGTTCAAAGTCATCGGAATCTTGTGGCGAGTCAGCTGACAAAAAAAATGTTAGCAAATCAAGTCGCAGGCACAAAAAAAGAGAAAGCGAAAGAAGTTATACCAATTGGAGATTCCGGAATCATTCCAGAGTCCCTAGGTTCTTCTTTAGATGCCATAACCGGCTCCATCACCGCCTCATCGGTCGGAACCTCAGGCATCGCCAAGTCTTCATCCTCTGCTAAAAAAAGAAGCAGCAGCAGGGTGAGAAAACAAATCAGAACATGGAAAGCCCCATGAAAGAAGCAGAAAAAGAAAAAGGAAGAATCATACCTTCTCCTAGGCCTGCTGAACGGCCACATTAGAAGATCTGGCGGATCGACGAGGTACGCTTGTAACAGGCTCTTTACCCTTGTTCGCTCTGGAGGAACCACCTGAAAAGGTCGGAAAAGAAAAAGATCGTCATCAAAATAACAGGATTTCGCTAAAAAGAAAAAAGGGTCACTTTGTCCCACTAAAAATCTGGCGAAATTTTGGCATGACCCCGGGGCAATTCCAAAGAAAAAAGGAAATACCCCGACGGAAATAGAAAGTTTGAAGATGGGCTCAACATCGCTGCGAGCTCCGAGACTCCAAACTTTCGAAACCTCAAAATCTCCGTAAAATCAAGAAAGGCTCAACATCGCTGCGAGCTCCAAATTCCCAAATTTGCAAAGATTTTCAGGTATGCTATCATGCTCAATCTACAAATAGTACATGCATGAACATCTAGATTTGCACAAAAAACGCATTATCATGATGAGCAAAAAAAAAAAAAAAAAAAAGAGAAGAAACTTTCTCGAAAAAAGGGGAGAAAGAAAAGAAAAAAAAAAGAAACTTTCTCAAACAAAAAAAAAGAGAAGAAAGAAAACAGCAAAAAAAAAAAAAAAAAAAAAAAAAAAAGAAAATAGGCCACGTGGCCGTACGGACCAGATCCGTACGGATCTGTCCGTACGGCCCACAAAAAAAAAGAGAAAAAAAAAAACGTGAAAAAAAAAAAAAAAAAAAGAGAAATCACGTGGAAAAGAAAAGAAAAAAAAAAGAGAAGAAGAATAGAAAGAAAAGAAAAAGAAAAGAAAAAAAAAAAGAAGAAAAAAAAAAGAGAGAAACTTTCTTCTTTTTACCATCCTATTCTCTACATGGAGTTTTCTTGAAAGAAAAAGAGAGAAAACTTACTCGAAGCCATTGATGGAGAAGAAGAAGGAAAAAGCTTGAAGATCCTTCAAGAAGAAGCACTCTTGGTCTTGGAGCTCTCTTGAGATTGTTGCAAAAGAAAGCAATAAGAGCAAGAGATCCTACCTTCCTTTGCTTTTATAGGAGAGAGCAAATCAAAGAAGGAAACAAAGAAGAAAGGTAAGTGTTACTAATTAAGTAACCTTACCAAAAGAGAAGGAATTAGAAAGATTCTTTCCCAAAAAGAAAGATGTCTTTGAGAGATTTCCTCCCAAAATCAATCAAATGAGAGATTCTCTCCAACAAAAAAGGATATTGAAGATTCTTTCCCAAAAAGAAAGATACCTTGAGATATTCTCTCCCAAATTAAGGGAATATGAGAGATTCTCTCCCATAAAGATATTTTTAGATATTCTCTATCCAAATGAGATATCTTTAGATATTCTTTACAAAAATGGCCCCACATGAGATCTAAGCCATCCTAAAAAGCTTAAGGTCCCATGGGCTAGCCCATATGAGCCAGGTTTGACCACCTAGGCACTAAAAAAAAAAAAAAAAAAAAAAAAAAAAAAAAAAAAAAGAAAAAATGGGCTTTTAGTCAGGAAAAAAATCCCTCTTACCAAGAGCATACAAAAATGGTTCCATGCCTCTTTTGAATTGATTGAACCATACAAAAAATCCCAAGCCCCATGAGCTTCCAAAAATCAAACCATCCAGCCTCATATACCAAATTGAGCCAAAATCTTGAAATTGACATTTCACAAAAATCCAAACCACTCCAATGGACCCACACAGTCCCGAAGAGTGACCAAAAACCAAATCCTGGTCCCCTAACTTGCCACATACAGCTTGTTAGGTCACAAGACCAAAACAAAAAGCCAAATCCTGATCCCCCAACTTGCCACATACAGCTTGTTGGGTCACAAGGTCAAAACCAAAACCCGATCCCCTAACCTGCCATATATAGCCGGTTAGGTCACAAGATCAAAAACAGAAACCCAAATCCACATCCCTGATGTCATCTTCAAAACTTTACCTCGAGATGGTGTGTGATTCCTTTCACTACCATAAAATTCCCCTGGAAGCTCAAAGGCTACTCTACCAAAGGAAAGATTGCTCAAAGACTCTTGGTCAAGACTCAAGCTCTCCTTCAAAAATCTCTTCGAGGCACATCGACTACAAAAGTCAAGCAACTCGTCGCTGTACCTCGAGGGGGCATTTGTTGACACCAAAAATGTCACTTTGCCTCTTCAACATCAAGAAAGCTGCATGAAGTCGCAACCTGCCATAAAAAGGCAATGCAACTTCTCCAAAAAATCAAATCTTGTCAGAATCAAACAAAAACTGCAAGATCCTTCAAGATAGCCAAGAGAAGAGTACACATGAAGTTTCGGGCCATTTCAGAATCATTTGGCCTAACTTCGCTTCTCCGACAGCTAAAATGGCGCTCCCGGCGGCGACATCATCGGAGACGTCAAAACTTCGATCAGAACCTACAGATGACTCCAGCATGTCTCAAAAGGGCTCCATGCCAAATTTCAAGTCAAACCGACAACGTTTGACCCTCCATCAATGCTCGAGCAGCAAAATCAAGCCTCCCGGCGGCGGGAACCGCCGAAGCCTTCGCTCATCAAACCAAGTGCATGAGTGGCTTCAACATGCTTCCAAAAAGCTGCACGTCAAATTTCAGGTCATTCCGAAAACGTTTGATCAGGTTTCGATGCTCCGAGAGAAAATCAAGCCTACCGGCGGCGGAGCAACCCGGGACCATGACATCCAAAACGGAGCCCATGGAACATCTCAAAATGACTCCAATAGGCTCCCCGTCAAATTTCAGGTCAATCGGACATCATTTGGCCACATATCAACGCTCGGCATTTTCCCCGCAGCAAAATCAAGTGAAGCATCGACGGGACCCCAAACGGCTTCAAAACTCAAACAAAAGCCTATGGTTGGTCTTATTTATTGCTCAGGAGGCTTCACCTCAAATTTCAGGTCATTCCGACATCGTTTGACCAAGTTTCAGCTTCTGGCGGAAAATCAGCAGCTCTACGCGACAAAGTCTTCGGCTTTCCCGGAAAATTGGAAACTTTGCACTCTAAAAATGCAAGGATTCTCATCAGGTTTTCTACAGGGAAATCAAGCCAATAAATGAGAAGAAATGTCAAGAAAAATACAGGAGAAAACGGCGACGAAAAAGACCTCAAAACGACCGCAAAACGGGCTCCGAAGGGGAAAAATCCCCCAGGGTCGCAGACCCCTGCGACCATGGCCCATGGTCGCAGGCCCCTGCGACCATGGCCCATGGTCGCCGGTCCATGGTCGCCGGCGACCATGGAGGTCCGGGTCACCGGATTTTCCGCCGGTGACCCGTTTTTCCGTCTTTTTTCGCGTTTCGCGCACTTTGGCCCCTGTGGTTTCCTGAAAATGTGATTTTTAGTGCTTGAAATTGACTCATATCCGACGACATCCGTCAAAATCACGGGTCAACCTCCAAAAGCATAAAATCATCAGTGATCGCTCCAAGATCGCCAACCGGCTGACCAAGAAAGTGCACTTTCTGTCCGACCGATCGTGAAATCGACAAGACAGATGTCACCAAAAGAAATACCAGACTCAACAGGCGATTGGGACTATCTCATAGCAAGCCTTGAGGAGATCACCAATCAAGAAAATCCATGGAAAGGAACAGAGCCTTGGTCTGGTAATGCAGTTGAAACTCCAGAAGGTTTCGTTGAGTTGGAAGCCTCCGAAAATATTGTGGAGGAACCACCTTCGAACCTTCCGACAGAAGATCCTGTTGAAAAGATAAACTTGGGAACACCTGATAGCCCACGTCCTGTATTCATAAGCAAGAATATAAAGGATGATGAGTTACCCGAGTATATCGTTTTTCTTCGTGAGTTCGTTGATTGCTTTGCATGGTCCTATGCTGAAATGCCTGGTTTAGACCCCAAAGTAGCAGTCCACAAACTCAATCTTCAAGAAGAAGTCAAGCCTGTCAAACAAGGCCAAAGAAGATTCCGTCCAGATGTGATGGATAAAATTGAACAAGAAGTTCAAAAACTCAAAAGCGTTGGCTTCATCCGTGAGGAACAACATCCAGAGTGGTTGGCCAATATTGTCCCCGTGACAAAGAAAACTAGGCAGATCAGAGTCTGTATTGACTATAGAGACTTGAATGGCGCTTGCCCTAAAGATGAATTCCCGCTCCCCATACCGGAGGTGATGATTGATAATACCTGCGGATTCGAGCGAATGACATTCATGGATGGCTTCTCTGGTTACAATCAGATAAAGATGCATCCCGAGGATGAAAAACACACTTCATTACGGACTCCGTTTGGCGTGTATTGCTACACTGTCATGCCATTTGGTCTGAAAAATGCTGGTGCCACATATCAGAGGGCTATGATGAAAATATTCCAAGATATGCATCACAAGACGATCGAATGTTACGTTGATGACCTCGCCGTCAAAAGCAGAAGAAAAGAAGACCATCTCAAAGATCTTCGGGAAGTCTTCCTCCGACTTCGCAAACACAAACTGCGGATGAATCCTCTAAAATGCTTCTTCGGCGTCTCGTCGGGTAAGTTTCTCGGATTCCTTGTTCGGAAAGCTGGAATAGAACTTGACCCCATAAAAGTCAAGGCTATTCTAGAAATGCCCTCTCCAAGAACCCTAAGGGAACTAAAAGGGCTTCAAGGGAGATTGGCCTACATCAGACGGTTCATCTCCAATCTTTCGGGGAAATGCCGTCCATTCTCTCGATTGATGAAAAAAGGTGTAGACTTTGTCTGGGATGCCGACTGCGAAGCCGCATTTCAAGATATCAAGTCATACCTGACCAAACCTCCAGTGTTAGCTGCCCCTGCCACTGGAAAACCATTCATCTTGTACACAAGAGCCCTTGATCACTCTCTGGGTGCTCTGCTTGCACAAGAAAATGATGAAAGAAAAGAAGCTGCTCTATACTACCTCAACCGCATGCTAGTAGGTGCAGAGCATCGCTACTCCCCAGTCGAAAAGGAATGCCTTGCAGTGATGTTTGCCGTACAAAAGCTACGTCACTACTTGCTTTCCAACACAGTCTACCTCGTCTCAAGGATCAACCTCTTGAAGGTCCTTGTCACGAAGGCCGGTTCTCTCAATGCCCGACTGGCAAAATGGTCCATCCTCTTATCACAATTTGATATTAGGTATGTACCACAAAAAGCAATCAAAGGCCAAGCTCTAGCAGATTTCCTCGCAGAGCATCCATTGCCTAAAGATTCACCACTCAGAGATGATCTCCCAGACGAACCTATCTACAACGTGGAGACTTTCTCGCCAAATGCCTCCTGGGACATGTACTTTGACGGTGCAACTAGGACAAATGAAAAAAGAAAGCTGATCTCAGGAGTTGGCATCCTCTTTGTTAGCCCTGACAAATACATGATTCCACACGCTTTCTCGCTACTGGAACCATGCACAAACAATGCAGCTGAATACCAAGCTCTGATCCTAGGATTGGAACTCGCCATCGAATCCGGTATCACTATGCTGGAAGTCTTTGGAGACTATCAACTGATCGTCAACCAGATGAATCAGAAATATGAAGTCAGGAAGCCCGATCTGCTGCCTTATTACAACAAGGCACAATCGCTTCTGCAAAAGTTTGACATCTGCAACATCACCCATATTCGTAGAGGTGAAAACATCCGTGCAGATGCCCTGGCCGGACTTGCCGCATCAATGGCGATCCAGGAAGGGGAAAACATGCAAATTACAGTGTGCGAGAGAAGGATCCTCCCTCCTCTTAACACACACCAAGCAGTTGCTGAATGCCACCGAGTGGTTGGAAGTCGGATCTCTATCCTTCAAACTTCAATCGGCGACTGGAGGGATCCGTTCATTGATTACACTATGTTCGGAATCCTACCTGAAGATCCAAAAGAACGGGTAAGCATACAAAGGCGAGCCCCAAACTTTCATTTGGATATTCCTTCAAAAATCCTCTACAGGAAATCCTTCAACGGAGTACTTCTACGCTGCTTGTCACAACAAGAGGCCGAAGAAACACTCAAAGAAGTTCATGCTGGTCTTTGTGGAGCTCATCAGGCTGGTCCCAAGCTCTACGACCAAATCAAAAGGTTGGGTTACTACTGGCCTACCATGGTACCCGACGCAATGCAATTTGCTAAACGCTGCCAGCTATGCCAAGTTCACGGAGATTACATTCACATGCCTCCGGAATGGCTGCATCCTACAGCAATCTCGTGGCCTTTTGAAGCATGGGGCATGGACATCATAGGTCCTATCTCTCCCCCTTCAAGCAAAGGTCATCGCTTCATCTTCGCCGCTACGGATTATTTTTCCAAGTGGTCAGAAGCATTTGCGTTCAGCAAAATGAAGACATCATCAGTCCTTCAATTCCTACGCACCAACATCATTTGTCGTTTCGGCATACCCAAGAGATTCGTCCATGATAACGGACCACAATTCCGGGATCATCGATTCTACAGGTTTTGCGACAAATACAAAATCCAAAGCTGTCCTTCGACTCCATATAATCCGGCAACAAACGGATTAGCAGAAGCCTTCAACAAGACACTCTGCAAAATCCTCAAGAAAATGGTCTCTAGTCACAAAAGAGACTAGAGCGACAAACTGTCTGAAGCTTTGTGGGCCTATCGAACCACCGTTCGAGGACCAACCCATAGCACACCATTCTCCTTGGTCTATGGATGCGAAGCTGTCGTGCCCCTAGAGGTACAAATTCCTTCTCTGAGGGTATCTCTACAAAATGACATGACTCAAGAAAGCAATGTCAAATTGCGACTCCATGAGCTGGACAATCTCGACGAGAGACGGCTCGAAGCTCGACAAAGCATTGAACTTTCCCAAGCACGCATGGCAGGATCTTTTGACAAAAAGGTCAGGCAACGCGCCTACAAAAAGGGTGACTTGGTTCTTGCGGTAAAAAGACCAATGGTCTTCGCACACAAATCCAAAGGCAAATTTGAACCAAAATGGGAGGGACCCTACGTCATCGACAAGGTCTTCTCCAACGGCGCATATGCCCTCCTAAACATGGAAGGCGACAGATGTATGCTGCCTATCAACGGCAAGTTCTTGAAGCGGTACTACCCTTGAAGACTTACCCAACTGGGTAAGAGCAATGCCTGTATGGCCAAAACCTGTTCTCAGGTACTCGCTCGTCAAACCCACTCTCTTTAGAATTTTCATATCAAATGTAAATATTTCTAGAGATTCAAAAACAATGCTTACTTTTACCATTTCATTGTTCAAAAAAAAAAAAAAAAAAAACAAAAAATCCAAGTTTAGGAGCCTCTCCCTGACTTGACCAAAACTTTCGATCCTTGAACCAAAATTCATGGTTTGAAACAAAAATCCGGATTCAGGGATTTCCACCCTAGTCCACCTTACCTTTTACCACCAAATGGTTTTAGGTCAAAATTTACGACCCTCGTGTCTTTAAACAAAAAAAAATGGTTTTTCAAAAATCGTGGGGAAACGACATCAAAGTCAGTACCCGCAAAACAAAAATTTTGAAAAAAAGCAAGGATGCGACATTCCATCGATACTTGCACCCAAAATCGCAGGGAAGCGACATTTCGTCGATACTTGCAAAATCCAAAAACCGTGGAGAAGCAACAAACCAGTTGATATCCACAACCCAATTTCAAAAATCGTGGAGATGTAACATACCAGTTGCTATCCACAACCCAAAATTACAAATGGTTCGAAAAAACCTCAAATTTAAAAAATCGCGGAGAAACGACATCAAGTCAGTACCCGCAAAACCAAAAGTTTTGGGAAAAGCAGGGAAGCGACGCTTAGTCGATATTTGCACCCCAATTCGAGAGGAAGCGACATTCCATCGATACTTGCAAAACCTAACCCGCGAGGAAGTGACATTCCATCAATACTCGCAAAACCGAATGAGCAAGGAAGCGACATTCCATCGATACTTGCAAGACCATTCAGCGGGGAGGCAACATTTAGTCGATACCTGCATTTTGAAAAACAAAACTCGGCTATAAATGCCAAAATCCGGCTATAAATGCCAAAACAAAAATTTCCGGCTATAAACGCCAAAATCGGCTTTCATGCCAACAAACCAAAACTTGGCTTTCAAAAAAACCCGGCTATCAATGCCACCAAACCGGCTATCAATGCCACAAATTGACTATCAATGCCACCAAACTGGCTGTAAATGCCACAAAAATCCGGCTTTCATGCCAAATTCGTTTCCCCTACCAAAACAACCATTTGACAAAAGATTTTCACAAAATGACAAAGCTTTTCATCAAATCCCATTTAGCAATTGCTTTCATCACAAAAAGATTTGAGTGAGCGTAGGGAACACAAAAAAAAAAGGGTACCAAAAAAAATACATGTGGTACCAAAGCAAAAAAAAAAAAAAAAAAAAAAAATAGAAAGTGTTCACAAGCACTACAAAAAAAAAAAAGAAAAGTACCAAAAAAAAATACATGTGGTACCAAAAAAAAAAAGAAAGTGTTCACAAGCACTACAAAAAAAGAGTACCAAAAAATACATGTGGTACCAAAAAAAAGAAGAATGGCTTCTGCTATAAAAAATCAGGAGCTCAGCCAAAAATGGTCTCCAGCCAAAGCTTCAGCTCCTCAAGCAAACTTTTGGCCTCAGCCGTCAGAGTTTCCAAGGCACGCTTCTTCAGAAACTTGCCATGAGATGCTGGCGAATGCCGTAACCCTTCTTTTACACCGGGAAGCTCTTCCCCAGCAGTTTGCCATCGTTCGTTTTCTAGAGTCCTCCTCTCGAGAACTTGACCGGCATCTGCAACCCTGCGAATCAGAGTACTCTCCCTGTCACGAGCCTCTGTTATAGCAGCCCACTTCGCATCGACTTGTGCCTTCAAATGCTCAAGACGTTTCCTGGCCTCCTCAACTTCCCTATCAAGGACGTTAAGGTCATGCCTCAATCCGATGATGGCTAGCTCTTCCTTGTTCTTCTCCCGAACTAGCTGCTTCTTGCTTTGTGTAGCGTCATTCAGGTCAGACTTAGCCTTATCAGCAGGGTCCAAGAACATCTCCTTGAAGAATTGGTCGTCAGGAAAACCCATGGTCTCAAACCACTTGTCACCCAGTGCAATGATCCTATCAACGATCGCCCTGGCACCTGTGACATCCAGACCAACCTCTTCGGTGTCGGTCAGAATCTCCTGTACATGTGGGATCATGCCAAATCCTGCCTCCAAGTGTCCAGAAAGGAGAGTCTTGACCCAAGAACTCAAAACCCGAGCCAGCACCTTCTTCGCAAATTGAAGAGACGAACTGGATGAAGATTCACCCTTCTCCGCTGATCGGCTGCTCATGTCATGACCCATTGGAAGAGTAACAAAAGAACTCTTTCCACTTGGAGCCACTGGAGAGGGAATCTCAACACGAGGCATCTCCTCAATCATGTCAGAACTGGTCTCTACCTCCGGATCGACCTCTGGCATCCCTTGCTCTGGTTCTGAAGAAAGCGATGGACTCTCTTCTGTCACTTCAAAACCTGCAAATGAAACACAAAAAGGTATGAATATGATCCTGTTAAAAAAAAATCATCAGGGTCATCACTACAAAGTACCTTCTTCGACGACTGGCGGAACACTCTCTTCCTCCACGAACTCATCGGAAGCATCATCAACATTTGCGTCCATTGATGGTTCAAAGTCATCGGAATCCTGTGGCAAGTCAGCTGACAAGAAAAATGTTAGAAAATCAAGTCGCAGGCAAAAAAAGAAAAAAAGAAAAAAAGAAAAAGCGAAAGAAGTTATACCAATTGGAGATTCTGGAATCATTCCAGAGTCCCTCGGTTCTTCTTCAGATGCCATAACCGGCTCCATCACCGCCTCATCGGTCGGAACCTCAGGCATCGGCAAGTCTTCATCCTCTGCTAAAAAAAAAAAAGAGGCAGCAGCAGGGTGAGAAAACAAATCAGAACATGGAAAGCCCCATGAAAGAAGTAGAAAAAGAAAAAGGAAGAATCATACCTTCTCCCAGGCCTGCTGAACGGCCACATTAGAAGATCTGGCTGATCGACGAGGTACGCTTGTAGCAGGCTCTTTACCCTTGTTCGTTCTGGAGGAACCACCTGCAAAGGTTGGAAAAGAAAAAAAAAAGATCATCATCAAAATGACAGAATTTCGCTAAAAGCAAATCTGGCGAAATTTTGGCATGGTTCCGGGGCAATTCCGAAGAAAAGGGAAATACCCCGAAAGAAACAGAAAGTTTTGAAGATGGGCTCAACATCGCTGCGAGCTCCGAAACTACAAACTTTCGAAACCTCAAAATCTCCGCAAAATCAAGAAGGGCTCAACATCGCTGCGAGCTCCAAATTCCCAAATTTGCAAAGACTTTCAGGTATGCTATCATGCTCAATCTACAAAAAGTACATGCATGAACATCTAGATTTGCATAAAAAACGCATTATCATGATGAGCAAAAAAAAAAAAAAAAGAAACTTTCTCAAAAAAAAAAGGGAGAAAGAAAAGAAAAAAAAAAAAGGGGAAACTTTTCAAAAAAAAAAAAAAAAAAAAAGGGGGAGAAAGAAAAGAACAAAAAAAAAAAAAGGAAGAAACTTTCCCACAAAAAAAAAAAAAAAAAAAAGAGAAAAGAGACACACGTGAAAAAAGAAAAAAACAGAAATCACGTGGAAAAGAAAAGAAAAAAAAAGAGAAGAAAAAAAAAAGAAAAAAAAAAGAAGAAAGAAAAAAAAAAAGAAAAGACATTTTTTTTCCATCCTATTCTCTACATGGAGTTTTCTTGAAAGAAAAAGAGAGAAAACTTACTTGAAGCCATTGATGGAGAAGAAGAAGGAAAAAGCTTGAAGATCCTTGAAGAAGAAAAACTCTTGGTCTTGGAGCTCTCTTGAGATTGTTGCAAAAGAAAGCAATAAGAGCAAGAGATCCTACCTTCCTTTGCTTTTATAGGAGAGAGCAAATCAAAGAAGGAAACAAAGAAGAAAGGTAAGTGTTACTAATTAGTAACCTTACCAAAAGAGAAGGAATTAGAAAGATTCTTTCCCAAAAAGAAAGATGTCTTTGAGAGATTTCCTCCCAAAATCAATCAAATGAGAGATTCTCTCTAACAAAAAAAAGGAGATTGGAGATTCTTTCCCAAAAAGAAAGATACCTTGAGATATTCTCTCCCAAATTAAGGGAATATGAGAGATTCTCTCCCATAAAGATATTTTTAGATATTCTCTATCCAAATGAGATATCTTTAGATATTCTTTACAAAAATGACCCCACATGAGATCTAAGCCATCCTAAAAAGCTTAAGGTCCCATGGGTTAGCCCATATGAGCCAGGTTTGACCACCTAAGCACTATAAAAAAAAAAAAAAAGGGCTTTTAGTCAGGAAAAAATCCCTCTTACCAAGAGCATACAAAAATGGTTCCATGCCTCTTTTGAGTTGATTGAACCATACAAAAAAAATTCCAAGCCCCATGAGCTTCCAAAAATCAAACCATCCAGCCTCATAAACCAAATTGAGCCAAAATCTTGAAATTGACATTCCGCAAAAATCCAAACCACTCCAATGGACCCACACAGTCCCAAAGAGTGACCAAAAACCAAATCCTGGTCCCCTAACTTGCCACATACAGCTTGTTAGGTCACAAGACCAAAACCAAAAACCAAATCATGATCCCCCAACTTACCACATACAGCTTGTTGGGTCACAAGGTCAAAACCAAAACCCGACCCCCTAACCTGCCACATACAGCTTGTTAGGTCACAAGGTCAAAAACAAAAGCCCAAATCCACATCCATGATGTCATCTTCAAAACTTTGCCTCGAGATGGTGTGTGATTCCCCTCACTACCATAAAATTCCCCTGGAAGCTCAAAGGCTACTCTACCAAAGGAAGGATTGCTCAAAGACACTTGGTCAAGACACAAGCTCTCCTTCAAAAATCTCTTCGAGGCACATCGACTACAAAAGTCAAGCAACTCGTCGCTGTACCTCGAGGGGGCATTTGTTGACACCAAAAATGTCACTTTGCCTCTTCAACATCAAGAAAGCTACATGAAGTCGCAACCTGCCATAAATAGGCAATGCAACTTCTCCAAAAAATCAAATCTTGTCAGAATCAAACAAAAACTGCAAGATCCTTCAAGATAGCCAAGAGAAGAGTACACATGAAGTTTCGGGCCATTTCAGAATCATTTGGCCTAACTTCGCTTCTCCGACAGCTAAAATGGCGCTCCCGGCGGCGACATCATCGGAGACGTCAAAACTTCGATCAGAGCCTACAGATGACTCCAGCATGTCCCAAAAGGGCTCCATGCCAAATTTCAAGTCAAACCGACAACGTTTGACCCTCCATTAATGCTCGAGCAGCAAAATCAAGCCTCCCGGCGGCGGGAACCACCGAAGCCTTCGCTCATCAAACCAAGTGCATGAGTGGCTTCAACATGCTTCCAAAAGGCTGCACGTCAAATTTCAGGTCATTCTGACAACGTTTGACCAGGTTTCGATGCTCCGAGAGAAAATCAAGCCTACCGGCGGCGGAGCAACCCGGGACCATGACATCCAAAACGGAGCCCATGGAACGTCTCAAAATGACTCCAATAGGCTCCCCGTCAAATTTCAGGTCAATCGGACATCGTTTGGCCACATATCAAAGCTCGGCATTTTCCCCGCAGCAAAATCAAGTGAAGCATCGACGGGACCCCAAACGGCTTCAAAACTCAAACAAAAGCTATGGTTGGTCTTATTTATTGCTCAGGAGGCTCCACCTCAAATTTCAGGTCATTCCGACATCGTTTGACTAAGTTTCAGCTTCTGGCGGAAAATCAGCAGCTTTACGCGACAAAGTCTTCGGCTTTCCCGGAAAATTGGAAACTTTGCACTCTAAAAATGCAAGGATTCTCATCAGGTTTTCTACAGGGAAATCAAGCCAATAAATGAGAAGAAATGTCAGGAAAAATACAGAAGAAAACGGCGACGAAAAAGACCTCAAAACGACCGCAAAACGGGCTCCGAAGGGGAAAATTCCCCCAGGGTCGCAGGCCCCTGCGACCATGGCCCATGGTCGCCGGCGACCATGGAAGTCCGGGTCACCGGATTTTCCGCCGGTGACCCGTTTTTCCGTCTTTTTTCGCGTTTCGCGCACTTTGGCCCCTGTGGTTTCCTGAAAATGTGATTTTTAGTGCTTGAAATTGACTCATATCCTCCGACATCCGTCAAAATCACGGGTCAACCTCCAAAAGCATAAAATCATCATTGATCGCTCCAAGATCGCCAACCGGTCGACCAAAAAAAGTGCTCTTTCTGTCCGACCGATCGAGAAATCGACAAGACAGATGTCACCGGCCCGCTCTTAGCTATCAATGTCTGAAGTTACATGTTCATCCGATGTCGATCAGCATGAAGATCCATCGATGATCATCGCCAGAAGAATTCCAGAAGACACGGCACGGCCCGCGACTCTTCGACTGCTCGGCGACCAATTAATGTGGTTAATTGACTAGCTTTATTATAGTCATTAATTCATTTCTTTGGACGGCCCAATCAGAAGCAAGCATTTGGGAGTTACAAGTCAATTGATTCATGGCATTTAAACCATGAAACTCCTCCCATTATGGTAATTAAGGTGATTAAAAGCCCTTAATCTCCATCGGCCAATCAGATTCAAGGAAAAAGGAGTTACAAAATCAAGAAATAAATCTTGTAACTCCTCCCATTAAAGTCATTAAGGCTCATAAACCCTCCTAAATGGCTACCAAAAGCCTATAAATAGGAGAGCATTCCATTGAAAAAAGAGATCAGAAAATCGAGATCGATCGATCGGAAAGAATCCAGAGCTCGTATCCAGAGAAAGAAAAAAGAGAGAAAAAACTCTGCTGAAGTTCTGCACCGGCCACCACTACAAGGTGACAAAAGTCCCTTGGGGGGCACCCCCCCCAAGGTCCTTGCCTTCTCCTGCTGCCTCCAATGGCTTAGACGTGGCTTTTCAGCCCGTCTACTTAGCTTTTTATTGGACATAGGACCTTCTCTTGGTCTTTGTCCTCTAAAAATCTGAGGTTATAGCCAAGCCAAGCGAATCAAGAGCATCCTCTGTTCTCATCTGCATGGATGATGGCGAAGCCCATACATGGCTTGCGACCGTCAATCTGAACGAGTCCCCCACAATCTCCTGAGAAGTTAGATCCTCCTTTTCTTGCTTTTCATTGTAGTTTGTATTTTTCTAAAAGAGACAACAATCACAACTCTTGTCTTTCATTATTGATGAGAGTTGTAAATCGGCTATAAACGCCAAAATCGGCTATAAATGCCAAACAAAATCGCCTTTCACGGCAAACCAAGAAAATGTCTCTTTTCTTAAATATTTGTGCAATGGAAAACTTGAAAGAAGTTGATTTCCTTTTTACTTGCGAAGGTTGATCTCCGGATTACCACTTGCAATTCCAAGTAAAATAGAAAATCTGGCACACCCCCCCACAAAAAAATGTTGATGCACGCTTCAGGCCCGCCAGGGCGCGAAAGGGCCGGACCCGACGGACTCCCACGTTCCGCCGACCCCGGTAGCCGCCCCACGGCGCCTCGGAGCGCGTTCCATCAATAGTAACCTTCTTGACTTTAAAAATATTTAATTTCAAAACTGAATGGATTGTGGCAGTGGATTTATTCAAAATTTGTAGAAGTCCTTATGGATGATAAAGGCATTAACCCAAATGTTCATGAATGTGAAGGGCTATTAAATGTTCTTAAAAGTTAAAAGAGATTAGTTTCAAATAAATTTTAGAACTAGAAGCATCTTCAGTATTTCTTGTTCCCTTTCAACTGAATGTTAGTACTGCAGTGCATTGTGACATAGTATGGCATTTCACATGATAAAAAGGTATTTGAGATTAGTGGCAGCAAAGGTTTTTTTTTTTTTTAATTCTCAGAGGTTTCTCTTTGGAGGGAGATTAATAATTAGAGCATCACTGACCTTTTTTTTTTTGCAAAGCATGTGGAAGGGTTCTCTCTCCAAAACCCCAGTAGATGGGGTCTTTAGGGCACTTGTGCACATGTAGGACAATAACACTTGAGTGAAGAGAAGACATGTAAGGAGAGGACACCAGCAAATACAAGAAGGAATTGAAGGAGGGAGAGACCTAGGGATCGATCCTTCCGTGAGAGGCGGGTTCCCAACCAACTGGGCATTTCAAACTGCCAGGGTGACCATATGGTCAAAATTCAACGAAAATGCAGTCAAAATTCAACGAATGTTCGTTGATACCTAATCACCCAATTATCTTTATTTTAATTTTAATAAAAGTAGTATACACGAACACGTTTCTATTTAACTGGTACTCAAACCTATCTACCATGGCTTTTACGTCATTACATTATGAATTGTAGGCAGATATTATTATTTTAGCCAATTGGTTGACATTCAAGTTAGAAAGAATGACCCTTATCAGCTGACAGGTTGAGACCCAGGCCTATAAATGCTTAAAAGGCCCAAGTACAAACTTAATTTGGCAAACTTAGTGGGCCTCATAATTCTGGAAACTGACTTACACTCGATTGTAGTGGGCCATTGGGTTGGATTTGGATGCAACCATGGAGCCTAACAACTCCATATGCCAGGTTGAACATGCTTTGGACAATATTGTTATGGAAAAACTAATCATAACAAACACAGAGTCCCAAACCCCTACATATAGTTAAGGTGGGCTTCTTAGAATTTTATCTCCTGCAAGTTCAAACTAATCAAAACGTGTCATGCTAGTTATGATATTGTTATTTCCTACCATGTATTATTTAACAATTTTTTTTACAGGAAAGGCTGAGTAGAATGTGTGAAGATGACCCTTCCATTGCACATAATAATATCGACAATGATGGGGTTGCAAAGATATGCGGGTTATCTTATATTTATATTTAGATATCCACTTGATTTTAATTAATACTTAACAATGAATACATATCAAGAGCAGATATTGACCTTTTTAATTTTTGAAATAGGTTTTTGGTGCCGGTACTCGTGGACGTGTCAGGGGCCTGGGGTTGGGTGTCTCAAGGTCAATCGTGCATAATTCGAATCCTTATAAGAGAGCTTAAGAAGAATAGCACAAATTGCATGTGGCCCTTGAGACTGAGGCGGATGGGTTGAAATCTCGAATGGCGGACATGGAGAAGATTGTTGCTTCCCTTTCTCAAAGTGGGATGCAAATACGGTCTTCGACCGATCACGAGAGTTCCTCTCGAGTAAGACACAACTTTACATATAAAATGTAGATTCATAAACTTATTTAGATAATTGAGTATGATAAAATACTTACATTATGTGTTTCTTAATTATAATGTAGGTGAGACCGCCATCCACACATCAAGAGACACAAGCAAGCTCGAGATCAACACTCCCAGGGACATACAAGTTGATGCATTTAAGGAAGAGCGCAGTTGTAACCTTTGGGAGTTTGATAGGGTATCATTGGAAATTTTAGATTGTTATAGAATTGTTATAGATGAGATTGTGGATGGTGACATCGAGTTGATGGACGGAGTTAGGAAGATGGAAGATATTTTGGTTGCAGACATTATTGATTGGCCAACATTTAGGACTTTCCGTTGCTAGTTTTTTCTTTTCTATATTACTTGGATTTTGATGATAAGATGGATGTTCAATTGTTTTGGATGGAGCTTTGTTTCTTGGACAACTTTTTGAGTTTTGATGATGGGATGGATGTTCAGCTGTTTTGGATGGAGCTTTGTTTCCTGGACAACTTTTTGAATTTTGAATATTGTATATATGGATGTTGACTTCTAGTGTATTTTAAATGGATATTGATATGGTGTTCAATGGATGTTTGAAAGATTAATGGTTGTCTATTAGTATGTGAATGGATAAGAGTGGATAATGTACATGTGTGGTGATTATTATTTGATTTCAGCCGGTTGAATTTTTTCATTTTTTTATTTTTCAATTATTTTTTTCTAGAAAATAAATAGAACGACGGCTTTTAACCGTCGTTTTATATTATTTTATGATTTTTATTCTTCATTTAATTTAAAATAAACGACATAGTGTAACTGTCGTTTTATCCAACGTCTATCCGTCGGCATATTGATTTAAGTTGTTAGTAATGATCGCATTAGCCAATGGTTAATAGCTGTCGATAATTTAAATATTCGCGATATGTAAAAGCCGTCGTTTATGTTACGATTATCGATAGTTATTAACTGTCGTTTTCAAAAGCGACTACAAAATTAACGATGGCCCTTCCGACGGACGCATGTGTCGTTTTTTAACTAAAACGACGGTTTTTGGCTGTCGTTTTTTGAGCTTTTTATGTTGTGCACATGACCTCGGGGTTGATGCCGGGCATCTCATACGGAGTACAGGCAAAAACTTCCTTGTTCTATATAATAAGAAGTCTAAGAGTTCGGACCGTTCAACTTCAGCAAGCTGTTTCCCAAGCAGAAAGTACCTTTCAGGATCGTTGGGATCAATCCTGACTTCGGCCAGATCTTCAATGCTTTTTTGTTCCGGAGCTTGGCCGACGTCTTCAAGCTCGGCTTCTCTGTTTAGCTTGGTCATGTGTACCTGCTTTGGCTCTACCTCGCTAGGTACTACAACCACCAAGCATTGTTTGGCCATGTTCTGATCACCCCTGACCGTGATCACCTCGACTCTGCCATTCTCGTTCTCTACTGGGAACTTGAGTTTCTGGTGATGAGTGGAAGGCACTGCTTCCATATCATGCAGCCAAGTCCTTCCTATTATTACATTGTATGGGAATGGTGCATCCACCACAAGGAAGTCGGCTGTCATGCTGGCTCCCTCGACTTGGACTTTGAGGGTGACTTTTCCCTTGGGATATACGAGCTTTGAGCTGAAGGAAACGTGGGCGCGACGGGTCTTAAAAATTTCGCCCGCATGCGCTAAATTATTTTCCCACAGGATTCCATGGTGATGATCCCAGACAATCCCTCACAATCAATTCATCAAGTCCATAATAAATAATGATATGCGGAAGCATACAAAATAAAAATCAAATATAACATGAGATGAATACACGAGTTTGGCATCAAAAGAGAAATATATGCATAGCATGACCCCAAAGTTAGTTAAAGTTGTGAAGATCACCAAATATATTTAATTATACAATCCAATAAGGCCAACAGATGCCATAAACAAGGTTCCCAAAATAAAATAAAGTCACTCCCCCAAAAGATGTTATCGAAGACTTCAGACCCAACATGACGTCTACATGACATCATTGGGCTGCCACTCTTGCTCCATTGGAGGTTCTATTGCCTCCTTCGCACGCTCCCCCTCAAAGGCTGCGGATCCGACATCTAACACCAAACAGAAGAGTATCAGACACGACGGTCTGGCAGGTGAATAATACAGATATGATATACAAGTTTTTAGCCAGTCGTAATTAAAATCATAAAAGTATATTAAAGACCCAATGTATTTACAAAACAATTTAATTAAGCAAATGCTGCATATCTGGAAAATTATAATAAACTCTTCAAATTGATGGATAAATACTCAAAACAATGGCAATCCACATATAGCTATATTCTCCTATTACCGAAGTAACAAGAGCAGACAAACAGAAACCGTCGCCATACAAAATGGCCGGAACAGATGCCATGCAAAATGGCCAAATTAGAAACCGTTGCCACTACTCGTGGGACCGGAAAACAGAAACCGTCGCCATGGCCGGAGCAAAAAAACAGAGTCCAAACTGCAATTAGCAAATAATTTAAAGATCCCAAGCCGGGTGATCAGCCCGACAAGGTGACCTGAGTTTAGTGGTGCCTTTCAAAACCAAAATCTGAATTAACACAAATCAAATCATAATAATACATTTAAAAAATCGATAAGAAGAACTACTCCGAACAAATACAAATGGATAGAATCGAACGGACCAAATGAGTAGTCTTACCGATAATCTCAAAATGATATACTTAGGCTATCAAAGTACATTCCCATCGATGAAAAGGACTACTCTTAACCAAATACAAACAAATAAATACAGACAATTTAGACGAATACCTTATCAATGTTTTTCCAAAGATAGCAATTCAATTGACTTCATTTCAAATCAATTATAAGAGAAGATAGAATTATTCTAACTTGAAATGAGATGATTAGTAGTGGTTGAGGGCTTACCAAGGGCCATCTCAATACACACTTAGTACCTCCAAGTTGGTTTATAAGTGAAGAAGTTTGTGCCTCCGAAGGTTTTCCAACATTTGAGGGCATAAAGTGTATATAGAGACTTAACGAAAATCCCCGGTAATTTAATTTCTAAACTTTCTCCAAGGATTTTATTCAAACGAAGTGATTTGGGCTCAATTCTTAATTCCCGATGATTAGTAAGTCATTAGGGAAGTTTTATACTCAAACCGGGCTCAAAACTATGCAAAATGGCTCAAAAAAGGCATTATAGAGTGTATGGGCCAGAGCCCAGAGTGGGCCCAGCTCGCTCGAGCGGACTGTCACAGAGGCTGGGCCGCTCGAGCGAGCACAATGTTCGCTCGAGCGGCTGGGCCTCTGCCCAGTCTGGGAATAGTCAGCAAGTTGCTGACTGTTTCCTTCCTTTCTTCCTGTTTCAGCTCCTATTCCTTTTTACATGTTCTGAGCTCCCATCAACAACTTACCACATGCATTCATTCACTACTGGCAAGATCTCATTCCATGTTTGTCACGTCCCCGAACCCGATTAGAGATTAAACCGGATCCGGGGTGTGAAATTTAGGGCTAATTAAAAAATTTTGCCCTTAATGCCCAAGGATCGAAGTCCGCTGTGAGGATTGTGTAGTTGAGCCTCATTAACAAATTAATCAACGGGACTTGTCCGGTAACCACAACATTAACCTGTAGAAATATCAAAGCAAGTACGGTATTCATCCCATTATATATATTCAAGTTTCAAAAGATAAGACATATAAAGTTTATAAACATCAGGACCATCCCCAAAAACTTAGGTCCTGGTACAAAAGATATACAGTACTAGAATAGACAAGTCCACAAGATCTAAGACCCAAAAGATGAAATGAGGTGGTACGATAGAAGATATCCCCGTATAACGCGCACTAGTGCCGGGAGTGATGACGCTAAGCTACGTCATCGGTACCCCACTCTCGTACCTCGTCCTCCTCCCCCGGTTGAGGATCCTCTGGGATTGCCTCGGCATCCGGGTCGGTGTAATAGTAGAAGGTGTCCTCTGCACACCATGAAATAAATGATCAACAATATGTTGGCAAGAAGATAAGTAATATACATTATTCATAACATGCTTCAAAAGGAAATAAGGACAAGTACATGATTATAAGATAGCAAGGTACAAGCTATGCATAAGCATGAATAATACGAGAGTCAAGTAACAATAAAAATCCTAACAAGATAAACAAGAATAACCATCCATGAAATGCAATGTCAAGCAAGAGGAGACTCCGAGGATGTCCTAGCCATCTCACGGGGGTATAAGTGACGTCCAAGCTGACTACGAATACCCAAAGTCCGGCTCTAGGGGGATCCTAGCTCCCAGTCCTAGGAATAGTAGCACGGTCCTAGCCCGCTCCCAGCTATTCACGCCATGGACGCCATCCAAAGCCGACTGCCCACCCTAGTGTCCGGTATCCGGCCCACTTTATAATCCTCAGTCTGCAGCTGGTTATGAATGCAAGATGATGATGATGGTTTGTATACGATACAAGTTCCAAGACAAATACACATGGATAGGTTCCCGAGTACAAAATAACAAATTGAGGGCTACTCCAAGTCAAGCCAAGATACAAGTCAAGTTCCAAGTTCCATGAGTAGTCCTCTTTCAAGTCTATCCACACGTGTTTATCAAGGTACCTAAGGATACACTCTAAGTCCGGTCACATTCTAATTCAACAATTTAAGTTAAAAGTTATACAAGTGTACAAGATAGAGTGCATAAGATACGACAAGCTACGGATACATGATTCAAGAGTCAAGAGTGAAGAACAAGCCAATCCTGGGTCAAGAGTTGTCCACCGTGTATCAAACATATCCCCAACGGAGTACGTATGGAGAATGAGTCAATAGTGTCCTACTTTGATGGGGCCATGGTGTACGGGAGTTGTTGGGCACCAATTAACTCAATTCCACATGCATTCGGCAAAGTTACATTGATATACGGAAATTCCCGGACAACCAACGAAGCACACCAAGCCAAACATACTCCATTTTCATTTTCCCCCAATTGGTCATGCAAGGGCAGGGTCAATAGGTTCCAACCTAGGGTCCAAACTAGGTTTAGAATCCCTTTCCAAAGAGATAAAGGCTTGGTACATTGATTCAATAGCCACTTCCTTTTCCAATCTCTGATCATTAAGATATATATACCATTGGATTCTACATCTCAAGAGCTTTCCAACGGTATATAGAACTCCAAATTCCGACGAACGGTTCAAAAGTTATGGTCATTTGAAATCTGCCAAAAATTCATGAAATCTGCCCTAATGCGGCTAGCCGAATTTGGCCATGCGGCTAGCCGAATTGGCCCATGTGGCTAGCCGAAAAGGTGACCGAAAATGCCCTGTAAAAACATGGTTACTGGAAAAGTAACCGAATGGTGACCGAATTTCATGCGGCTAGCCGAATTCTGGGTAGAAACATGAGTTTTTGAGCCAAAAATTCAATCATTTTGAATGGCTCCTTCTCCAACCCCTTTCCAAACCTTTCCAAAGGCCATAACCTTCACAAAGAGCCACCATGCTCTCCTCCAAACCACATTTTATCCATTCATCAAGTCATCTACCCATAATAAAACCCATTCAACCCATTAATCCAATTTTAGCATGTGTAATCTAGTTAACCATGACTAGCTTGGAATTTTGGGGAAAACCTAAACAATGAGTTAACAAGAGACAATAATAATACATGCATGCCCAATGTATAAAACAAATCTACTTGCCTTCACCAAAGAGTGTGAAATAATGAAAATTGAGAAGATTGAGGATGAAGAAAGCTCCCACACACACTCTAGCCAACACAACTCTCCCAAGCCTCCCTTCTACACTTGAGGAACACAAAGAAAAAGAAAGAAAGGGAATCCATCAACATGCAATCCATTCACAGCCATGAGAAACGAAATGGGAAGGGAAGGAGAAGATGAAACTTACCAAATTTGAGGTCTAAGGAAAGAAGAAGAAGAGAGGAAGACAATGGTGTAGTTGGATGTCCTTGGAAGGGCCTTTAAGCTCCACATGCAAGATGAGAGAGTAAATGAGGAAAAAGAAGAAAGGATTGCAGCACTGTTGAGTGAAGGGAGGAAGAACGAATGATAGGACTGGGTTGGGGTTTAAATGAGAGGTGGAGAAGGAAATGTCTGGAATGCCCATCTGAGTCAAATGAGAGAAATGCAATTATTTGAGGGACTTCGGGGCGTCGAATCGTGATGAGTCAAGAACGAAAAGTGACGAGCGCGACGAGATCTTTCCAACGAACCCAAATTCGAGGAAAACGGAATTTTTGGAAAAATACCCAATTTTCCTATTAATCACAACCTAACCTCCTATTAAGACTAATCGCACTCAGAATGAAACAAAACTTCGGGAACATCTTACTAATGATAAAAGAAACTCGCTTAGCCACTAAACCCGCCTAATTAGCTAGAATCACAATTAATTAGGTTAATCGCCAATATTAGAAATTAAACACCCTATTAAGGTCTGGGACCTTACATCTATTCCCTCTAAAAAAAAACATTTGGTCCTCCAAATGCCTAAAATACCTCCTCAGGAAGAAGATGAGGATATGCCCTCCTGATCTGGTCCCTGAGTTCCCACGTAGCTTCCTCTGGACGATGGTGCTCCCACTGAACCTTGACCCATGGAATGGTCTTCGTCCGCAGAACTATCTCCTTACTGTCTATAATTCGTGCTGGCTGCTCCACATAAGATGCGTCAGGCTGAATTTGCAGTGGCTCGTGTGGCAACACGTGGGTGGGATCTGGAATGTACTTGCGCAACATCGACACGTGGAACACGTTGTGTACACCTGACAACTCTGGCGGCAAGGCAAGACGATACGCAACGTCACCAATCCGGGTGCGAATCTCAAACGGTCCCACATATCTCTTGGAAAGCTTCCCTTTCTGACCGAATCTGACTACACCACGCATAGGAGAAACCTTGAGGAACACCTTATCACCAACCTGAAACTCTAGTGGTCTTCGTCTCTTATCTGCATAGCTCTTCTGACGGTCACGAGATTCCTTCAAACGCATCTGTACGACCTTAACTTTCTCGCTGGAATCACCAACCACTGATGGTCCATGGAAACTTCGTACTCCTACCTCTTCCCAACACACCGGAGTCCTACATCTACGTCCATACAATGCCTCGAACAGTGCCATGCCAATGCTAGAATGATAACTGTTGTTGTAAGAGAATTCACAGAGGGGCAAACACTCATCCCAATCTTTCTTGAAGTCCAACACACATGCCCGGAGCATATCCTCTAGAGTTTGAATAGTGCGTTCTGACTGTCCATCCGTCTGAGGGTGATAAGTTGTGCTGAATCTCAATTGTGTGCCCATGGATGACTGAAGTGTAGTCCAAAACCGAGAGACAAACTTGGTGTCTCGATCGGATACTATAGATTTAGGCACTCCATGCAATCTGACGATCTCATCATTGTATAGCTTGGCCATCTTATCCATAAATTGACCGGTCTTGAATGGTATGAAATGAGCTGACTTGGTCAATCGGTCCACGATCACCCATATAGCGTCATTCCCTTTCCTGGTATTTGGCAATCCTGACACAAAATCCATTGTGATGTGCTCCCATTTCCACTTGGGAATATCTAACTGATGAAGTAAACCAGGAGGCTTCTTGTGTTCAGTCTTGAACACCTGACACGTATAGCACTTGGAAACAAATTCTGCAATTTCTTTCTTCATACTCATCCACCAATAGTGGTTCTTCAAATTCTGGTACATCTTAGTGCTGCCCGGATGAATAGAATATCTCGTATGGTGTGCATTTGTCATCAGCTCTGTCTTTATGTCCTGTACATCTGGCACGCACAACCGGTCTTTGCAATACAAAACTCCCTCAATCAGTCTGAATTCAGGACTGTCATCTATGTGCTCAATGATGCGCTATAACCCTGGATCATCCTTCTGACATTCTTTGATTCTGTTCATTATCTCTGGTTCCCATGCTGCCATGCTAGCAATCATCACCTTCTCACTAATAGGCCAAACTTCAACATCTAAATCTCTAAACTGTTCCATCCATCTTCATTCTGGCACTATACACCCGCTGAATGCTGACTTTCTGCTAAGAGCATCTGCTACCACGTTGACTCTTCCAGGGTGGTACTTGATAGGAAAGTCATAATCTTTAATGTACTCCATCCACCTTCGTTGTCTGTTGTTCAACTCATTCTGTGTAAATAGATACTGTAAACTCTGGTGATCTGAGCGCACCTCGAACTTCTCACCGTATAAGTAATGTCTCCACATCTTGAGTGCAAGTACAACGGCTGCTAGCTCTAAATCATGGGCGGCGTATTTCTTCTCATGTTCTTTCAACTGTCTCGAACCATACGCTATCACTTTGTCGTTCTGCATGAGAACACAACCCAAACCAACCCCTGATGCGTCTGTGTAAACAACAAATCCTCCACTGCCAGATGGTAAAGCAAGAATGGGTGCTGTGGTCAATCTGGTCTTCAATTCTTGGAAGCTTTTCTCACACTCCTCGGTCCAAACAAAAGGAATGTTCTTCCTATTCAACTTAGTAAGAGGAGCTGCAATAGCAGAAAATCCTTTCACGAATCTCCTATAGTAGCCTGCAAGTCCCAAGAAACTGCGAATCTCTGCTGCATTTTATGGACTACCCCAATTGACAACTGCTTCTATCTTCTTGGAATCCACTGCCAATCCTTCCTTCAAAATCACATGGCCTAGAAATGACACCTGTTCTAACCAGAACTCACATTTACTCAGTTTGGCATACAACTGGCTGTCTCTCAAAAGCTGCAATGAAGTCCTCAACTGATGCTCGTGTTCCTCCTTGGACTTGGAATAAACTAACACATCATCAATGAATACCACTACGAACTGATCAAGGTAAGGAGCGAATATCTTGTCCATTAAAGCCATGAACACTGCCGGTGCATTCGTCAAACCGAAAGGCATCACTAAAAACTCAAAGTGGCCATATCTAGTCCGGAACGCTGTCTTAGGAATATCTTCCCCTCTGACACGTAGCTGATGATATCCTGAACGTAGATCAATATTCGAAAAGAACTGGGCTCCTTGTAGCTGATCAAACAACTCATCTATTCTCGGAAGCGGGTACTTATTCTTGACTGTCACTTGGTTCAATTGTCGGTAATCGATGCACATCCTCATAGTCCCATCCTTCTTCTTAACAAATAGAACTGGAGCTCCCCATGGTGATACGCTTGGCCTGATGAAGCCCTTATCCAGCAGATCTCCTAACTGAGTCTTCAATTCTTTTAACTCTGCAGGGGCCATTCTATACGGAGCCTTCGAAATCGGTGCAGTACCTGGTAGTAGCTCTATCGTGAAGTCTAACTCACGCACGGGTGGCAAACCCGGAATCTCCTCCGAAAAAACATCCGGGAACTCGCATACTACCGGAATCTCATCTATGGGTTTGGACTGCTTGTCCTCCGCAATAAACACGATGTAACCCTCACATCCGCTCCTCATCAAGCGGTCTGCCTTTAATGCAGAAATCAACCGAGTGGAGGTGGGTTTCTTCGCACCAACAAACTCAACACTACGGTCTACACCCTGTAACCTCACGGTCTTGTTGAAACAATCCAACACCGCGCGATTTGCCGCTAACCAGTCCATACCAAGAATAACATCAAAGTCGGACATCGCCAACACAATCAAACTGGCGGTCAACTGAGTACCTCCAATCTGAACTGTGCACCTAGGATAAACAAAATCACACGCTACTGATCGGCCTACCGGGATAGCAACCACTAGAACAAATGGTAACATCTCTCTATCCTTCCCAAAATGTAATGCAAATGCAGGTGCAACAAAAGAATGCGTGGAACCGGCATCAAACAATGCGTGGAACCGGCATCAAACAAAACTCTAGCATCAAATCCACAAACTGAGAGAGTACCTTCAATGACATTCTCTGCTGCCTCTGCCTACTCATGGGTGATCGTATATGCCTTGCCCAACTGCCTTGGACGCTGATACTACTGATGTGGTCTCTGAGCATGATACTGTGGTCGCTGCAATGCCGGAGGTCACTGCAATGCTGGGGGTCGCTGCGGAGCTCTATACTGAGGAGCCAGAGCACGTGGCTGTGGCGGCCTGGGAGGTAGGACAATAACTTGTTGCTGCTGCAGCGGTGGTCTAATCTATACTGGAGGTGCCTGCCTCAACGGCTGCACAGGATGAGGAGGCCTAAGCGCTGGAGCTGGAAGTACTGGGGGTGTAAACCCTGTCTTCGTCGGGCAATTACGAACCTTATGCCTGGGATCTCCACAATGATAGCAAGCACCGGACTGCTTCCCGCAGTCTCGGGAGTAATGACCTCCACCATAATGCATGCACTCTAATCTTTGTTGTGGCTGTTTGAACCTGTGTTCCATTCTTGGTCTCTTGGGTTGCTGAAGAGGAGGAAGAGGAGCAGGAGCAGGTATATACTGTGCAATAAGCTATGGCAACATAGCCATAATCCTTTGTTGCTCCAACACTATGACATCCTTGAGTGACTCCTCCGCCCAATATGCCTTCTTGACCACTGCATCATACTCTGTCAACTTGCTCTGCTGAACTTGCAACTTAATATCGGGCCTCAGCCCCCTGATAAACCTTCGAACCTTCTCAGAATCTGGCTTGATCAAAGCCGCTGCAAATCTGGACAAACGGGTGAACTGGATCTCGTACTCTTGAACCGTGAGAGTATCTTGTATAAACCTCTCAAATTCTACTATCTTCTGCTCTGTGTAGTGCTCAGGGATGAATTTGTCTTGAAACTGCTTGACAAAAGTCTCCCATGCCTTGTCGTCCGCAACGGTGTCATAAGCACTCTTGATGGTCTTCCACCATCCTTCTGCTGTCCCACGAAACATGTGAGCTGCCAACTGAACTTGTTGCTTACCAGTGCATTGAAACACTTCAAAGATCTTCTCAACCTGCACTGTCCACTCATCTGCCTCTGCAGGATCCTCTACCCCATAAAACTCTGGAGGAAATCTCTTCATAAACTTCTCAACTAAGTCATTGAGATCCCGTTCTTTGGCCCGGGGCTCTGACACTTTTTGCATTACCTCCACCATCTGAGCTTGGAAGGCTACTTGGTCCTCTCTCTGTTTCCTATCACGTTCTATCTGCGCAGTCTGTGATTGTAGATAAGCATTGAGGAACTGCTGGAATTGGCTATCTGGTATCGGAGGTGTAGAACCTGATCCTGATGCTCCACCAGCCATGTCACTGCAAGAAAATGCGAGTTAGGCCCTAGGCAACCCAAAACTAGCAACACAAGGCTATAAGAACATAGAATATACTACGAACACTAGGCTAACGGTAATCCTCACACGTCCTATGGTTTTTACAATTTTTACCTTGAGAAACCATCCATTGCTCTGATACCACTCTGTCACGTCCCCGAACCCGATTAGAGATTAAACCGGATCCGGGGTGTCCGGTAACCACAACATTAACCTGTAGAAATATCAAAGCAAGTACGGTATTCATCCCATTATATATATTCAAGTTTCAAAAGATAAGACATATAAAGTTTATAAACATCAGGACCATCCCCAAAAACTTAGGTCCTGGTACAAAAGATATACAGTACTAGAATAGACAAGTCCACAAGATCTAAGACCCAAAAGATGAAATGAGGTGGTACGATAGAAGATATCCCCGTGTAACGCGCACTAGTGCCGGGAGTGATGACGCTAAGCTACGTCATCGGTACCCCACTCTCGTACCTCGTCCTCCTCCCCCGGTTGAGGATCCTCTGGGATTGCCTCGGCATCCGGGTCGGTGTAATAGTAGAAGGTGTCCTCTGCACACCATGAAGTAAAGGATCAACAATATGTTGGCAAGAAGATAAGTAATATACATTATTCATAACATGCTTCAAAAGGAAATAAAGACAAGTACATGATTATAAGATAGCAAGGTACAAGCTATGCATAAGCATGAATAATACGAGAGTCAAGTAACAATAAAAATCCTAACAAGATAAACAAGAATAACCATCCATGAAATGCAATGTCAAGCAAGAGGAGACTCCGAGGATGTCCTAGCCATCTCACGGGGGTATAAGTGACATCCAAGCCGATTACGAATACCCAAAGTCCGGCTCTAGGGGGATCCTAGCTCCCAGTCCTAGGAATAGCAGCACGGTCCTAGCCCGCTCCCAGCTATTCACGCCATGGACGCCGTCCAAAGCCGACTGCCCACCCTAGTGTCCGGTATCCGGCCCACTTTATAATCCTCAGTCTGCAGCTGGTTATGAATGCAAGATGATGATGATGGTTTGTATACGACACAAGTTCCAAGACAAATACACGTGGATAGGTTCCCGAGTACAAAATAACAAATTGAGGGCTACTCCAAGTCAAGCCAAGATACAAGTCAAGTTCCAAGTTCCATGAGTAGTCCTCTTTCAAGTCTATCCACACGTGTTTATCAAGGTACCTAAGGATACACTCTAAGTCCGGTCACATTCTAATTCAACAATTTAAGTTAAAAGTTATACAAGTGTACAAGATAGAGTGCATAAGATACGACAAGCTACGGATACATGATTCAAGAGTCAAGAGTGAAGAACAAGCCAATCCTAGGTCAAGAGTTGTCCACCGTGTATCAAACGTATCCCCAACGGAGTACGTATGGAGAATGAGTCAATAGTGTCCTACTTTGATGGGGCCATGGTGTACGAGAGTTGTTGGGCACCAATTAACTCAATTCCACATGCATTCGGCAAAGTTACATTGATATACGGAAATTCCCGGACAACCGACGAAGCACACCAAGCCAAACATGCTCCGTTTTCATTTTCCCCAAATTGGTCATGCAAGGGTAGGGTCAATAGGTTCCAACCTAGGGTCCAAACTAGGTTTAGAATCCCTTTCCAAAGAGATAAAGGCTTGGTACATTGATTCAATAGCCACTTCCTTTTCCGATCTCTGATCATTAAGATATATATACCATTGGATTCTACATCTCAAGAGCTTTCCAACGGTATATAGAACTCCAAATTCCGACGAACGGTTCAAAAGTTATGGTCATTTGAAATCTGCCAAAAATTCATGAAATCTGCCCTAATGCGGCTAGCCGAATTTGGCCATGCGGCTAGCCGAATTGGCCCATGTGGCTAGCCGAAAAGGTGATCGAAAATGCCCTGTAAAAACATGGTTACTGGAAAAGTAACCGAATGGTGACCGAATTTCATGCGGCTAGCCGAATTCTGGGTAGAAACATGAGTTTTTGAGCCAAAAATTCAATCATTTTGAATGGCTCCTTCTCCAACCCCTTTCCAAACCTTTCCAAAGGCCATAACCTGCACAAAGAGCCACCATGCTCTCCTCCAAACCACATTTTATCCATTCATCAAGTCATCCACCCATAATGAAACCCATTCAACCCATTAATCCAATTTTAGCATGTGTAATCTAGTTAACCATGACAAGCTTGGAATTTTGGGGAAAACCTAAACAATGAGTTAACAAGAGACAATAATAATACATGCATGCCCAATGTATAAAACAAATCTACTTGCCTTCACCAAAGAGTGTGAAATAATGAAAATTGAGAAGATTGAGGATGAAGAAAGCTCCCACACACACTCTAGCCAACACAACTCTCCCAAGCCTCCCTTCTACACTTGAGGAACACAAAGAAAAAGAAAGAAAGGAAATCCATCAACATGCAATCCATTCACAGCCATGAGAAACGAAATGGGAAGGGAAGGAGAAGATGAAACTTACCAAATTTGAGGTCTAAGGAAAGAAGAAGAAGAGAGGAAGACAATGGTGTAGTTGGATGTCCTTGGAAGGGCCTTTAAGCTCCACATGCAAGATGAGAGAGTAAATGAGGAAAAAGAAGAAAGGATTGCAGCACTGTTGAGTGAAGGGAGGAAGAACGAATGATAGGACTGGGTTGGGGTTTAAATGAGAGGTGGAGAAGGAAATGTCTGGAATGCCCATCTGAGTCAAATGAGAGAAATGCAATTATTTGAGGGACTTCGGGGCGTCGAATCGTGATGAGTCAAGAACGAAAAGTGACGAGCGCGACGAGATCTTTCCAACGAACCCAAATTCGAGGAAAACGGAATTTTTGGAAAAATACCCAATTTTCCTATTAATCACAACCTAACCTCCTATTAAGACTAATCGCACTCAGAATGAAACAAAACTTCGGGAACATCTTACTAATGATAAAAGAAACTCGCTTAGCCACTAAACCCGCCTAATTAGCTAGAATCACAATTAATTAGGTTAATCGCCAATATTAGAAATTAAACACCCTATTAAGGTCTGGGACCTTACAAAGTTCTATCACAAAAAACCAATTTTCAAAACTGAATGTTACACAAAAATTGCAGGAAACTGAGAGAAAGACATCATTTAACATTGTAGACAGCATATCACCATAATTTCATATACTATAAGAGCCATAAATCCCTGCACAAATTTATAAGAGAGCTGATCCAAAATCCCAGGTAAACACAGCCCCTTTCAAAACAAGAAAACAATCAATACCCATGTAAGAATTTCCAAGTCTCAAGTCCAAGATTCAAGAAGAGATAAATTTCTCCACCATGCATATACAAATCTAATTATTCACTTGCCTCTATTGAGATTGGGTCTCAAAATCACTTCAAATAACTCCTATAAAACCAGCTGCAAGCCTACACAAAACCCATGGAGAACCCATTTCAAAATTCACACCATTTGGAAAAACAATGGAGTTCCACAAGGACGTCCATGCATGTATGAAAAGAGGCTTCTATCCATCTAAAAAAATCAAGATTTGGGGAAGAGACAGCCATTGCTAACCTTTGAAAGCTCTAAAGAAAAAGAGGAGCTTGGAGAAGATGATGAAACCAGCTGAAACTCCTCAAAAATGATATCTTTGGAAAGCTTGGAAGATGGGGAGAAGATTCGTGAGATCAAATCTCCAAATGGCATTCAAGAGATACACATGCAAGAGGAGAGAAGTTGTGAAGAAAAGGAGAAAAACTCTCTGGTTCAGCTACAGCTACAGGAACGATTGAAATGAAGGAGATGAAGACCATTTGACTCTTTTAAATGGGTAGTAGTGGGGCTCATTTGGTCTAAAATTTGAGGGCTTTGAAACTCCTGTTTATGGGTCCCGGATGAAGTCAACGAAGAAGAGAAAAATGATTGTTGAAAAATCTAGTTTTCAAAAAGTATACTTTCCTCATAATTTTCAACTTTCGAAATTTATGCACAGATTTGGGGAAAAAAGACGAATTTGCCCATTTTTCTCGAAAAACGCGATTTCTGGGTTTCAAATGCAAACGAAATAAATACGAAAATTGTTGGGATCAAAATAACAAACTCAAAAATATCAAAATCCATATTTTCAAAAATCAAATAAATCGAATAAATCAAATTCCCACTCTAACACACGTCACACAGGCCACCCCGGGCCCGGTCAAACCCGACTCGTCGCGCTCAAAATTCCCCAAAGCTAATCAAAATTCTAATCCACTAAAAACCAAAGCTAATCGTCCTCTAATCCCGCTTAGAGACTAATCACAGTTAGAATAATAATAAAATATACTAAACCTGGGTCGGGGCCTGACAGGTTCACCCTGACCATCAGTGCTTTCATAGTGACCATGAGGAACCGGACCAGGTCCTTTCTAAGCCCGTTGCCTGGCAGCAGAGCTTGCTTGAAGGACCTGATGGTCACTCTGTCAGTGGCGTCTTCTACCTTGCTGTAGTTCGTCCAAAATCTCTTAGCGAACTGAGTGGCATTCTCTGTCTGCCTCATTCTGATGGCCATCAGATCATCGTCCGTCTTGGGGTTGGCCCGGTGAGCCTGAAATTTTTCCACGAAGGAGTTTCAGAGCTGCCGCCAGCTCAAAACCAACCCCTTCAGAAGTGCGCAGAACCATTTCAAGGGGAGGTCTCCTAAACTGGAAGAGAAGACTCTGCAGTTCAAGTGACCTACATCACCCCATACCGACATTCGCTGAGTAAAATGTCGGAGATGTGCTGCTGGATCCGAGGTCCCATCGTAAAGGACGAACCTCGGAATAATAAATCTCTTCGGGAAGGAGAAGTTCCTTATTGTTAGACCCCATCCTAGACTAGCTCGATTAGTGTTAATTAAGTAAGTTTTTAGTTTTAAAAGGTTTAGTATTCATGGGATTGGAATAGTGTTTAGTCTTGGTGTTAGTTTTGGAAATTTTGAGAGCGTTTGTTGATTCAGACACACTCAGGGAGGCCCTGAGTGTACGTGTAAGAATGGGAGGATAATCATAGATTTCTGTTTTGATTGCGATTTTGATTTATCTTGAGTGGTTGTATTGTCTACCTCAATTTTCGTATTTAACTAATCAGTGTACGAGGCCAGAAATCTGTGTTTTTAATCAAAAGGGTAGGATTTGTCTTTTTCACCCAAATTTGGACACGATTTTCGAGATGTCGAAACCACGTTAAAAATATACTTCTTAGAAACTAGATTTTTCAAGGATCATTTTATCCTTCTTCGTCGACCTTGTCTGGGGCCCGCAAGACCATGTTTTAACCGTTTGAAGTTCCAGACTCAAAAGGGGCCCACACCCAAGCCATATTACCCCTTTTTCCCTCTCTTCACTCTCACTTACTTTGCATTCTCGTGGACTTCTCAACGTGCAGAGCCTAAGGAGTTCTCCTTTCTCTTCTTCTCTCCATCTTTTCCTCCTTGAAGCTCAGTCTTTCGAACTTGGATAGAAGCTTGGACCTTACCATCATCTTCCTCATTTTTCCAAGCTCTCCGTTGGACCTATTTTGTTAAGCATTTCGACTTGGCTAGCTATCTTCTCTCCATTCCTTCTTGTTTGTCCATTTCTAGGTAAGAGCTTCATCAATCTCGTCAATGGAGTTTCCTTCTTTCCCTTAGGACCTTGTTCTTGATGTTTACAAACCCTTTTTCAAAATGGGTTTCTTTGTTTTCAAATGTTAGGGTTTTGAAGTTCTTTTGGCTTTTTGTAGATTGACTTCATTCTTGAGTAGAGCTCTTGGAGAAGGTTCAAATCTTTAAGGCAAGTTATCATTTTAGTTCCTTTAAATATGTTTGAGCATTGATTACATTTTTAGCCCAAATGTGATTTTAGGGTTGTTTTTGTATTCATAGAAAAACGATGTTTTGTTTTGGAAATCCATTTTTTAGCTTGCGTTTATGTGCTTCAGCATGATTTGAATGTATTTGATTAGCTCAAGTTTACTCTAGTTGGATTTGTATTGTTTTGGAGAAGACAATGCCAGAGTTCTGTAACTAAGATGACCTTTCCTGAGCTGGCGGTCACCTTGGCGGCTAGCCGGATGGTGATCGGCGGCTAACCGACCCAGTTGCGGTTAGAAGTCCAGAGGGCGGCAAAATTTGGGTAACCCTGGCGGCTAGCCGAAGATTTGACCACGGCGAACCCCAAGGGAACCGTCAGGTAGCCGAAAACTCGCAGTTAGAATTACAGAATCCTGTAGCAGAATGGGTTCTGACGGTCAGCTGGTAGCTAACCGCCTTGCACCTCCACGGCTAGCCGACAGGTGACCGAGCATTTTCGATTACATTTCCAGAATGCTGTTATTTTTCTATTTGGGACCCAACGGTCAGCTGGCGGCTTGCCGATCTGCTTTTCTGTGGCTAGCCGACAGGTGACCGCGAGTCAACCGAAATTCAGTTTTTGCCTATTTTGTCAGATTTTTCCTTGGGACTGAAAACCAGAATATGATTAAGGGCTTTTAGCTTGACATCATGCATTAGAACTTAGAATGTCTCCTAACTTCAGAAGCACCAAATATACCTCAATACGACATTTGAGTGTCAAATACATGAGGGTCAAATAGAGGGGCTTAATGCATATGCTTGAGGATTTTGCTTAAATGCACAGTCTTGACACGATGACTATCGTTTTGCACCTGTTTTGATTTACAAGCTTCAGTCATGTTTTGAGCTGTTTTAAGAACCATTAAGGGAATCACTTCACAAGTTCAGTTCTGCTATAGCTTATGCTATTCCTGACCAGTTTTGCTTTGCCTTGTTTTCATAAGTGATTTTTCCTATTTTCGATATGTTGTGTATATGCTCGCCTGTTTTATGCATTCATGTCTTATGATGAACACCACTGAGCTTAGACTACCCTTTCAGTCTGATCCACTGCCTGGGGGTCTTTAAATACTTGGACTTTTTGCATATTAGTCGTATATTGTATATACATCCTATTTTGACCGGTAACGTGGCCGGTACCCGCCTACCTTTTATGGTACGGGATCCTGTTTTGCTTTGTTTTGCTCCTGTTTCTATTCTGCTTTCTCCATTTCATTTCTATATGATGGAGAAAGGATGGGCTCATTGTGTGATTATCTAATCATGATATTATAAACATCCATGCTAGTTCTGCTTATTTGAAATACATTCTAGTTCTGTAATTGTTTAAGTTCAGTATATGTGTCGCAACCCCGGACTGAGGCCCGGGCCCGCGACTGTGGCGATATGATTAATAGAACATAAAACATACCGCATGTTTTCCCACAGGTTTCCCCGGTGAGGATCCCAAGACACGGGTCGAGCTCACACGAATAGGTATGCGGAAGCGTGTAGCAAAATGAATCACACAAATCTTAAACAATAAGATACAAGATAATTATATAATATCGAGACTTGGCATCAAAAGAAAATGTCATCAAAGCATTCCTTTCATGATTTAAGTTTCAACGTTTAACAAAAGTATATTAGTTCAAGTTACATAACCAAGAGAGGCCAACAAAGGCCAATACAACAATTAGAATCCCAAAAGATAACCCAACATAACCCAGCTAGGTGAACGAGAAATCAAGATCCCGCCCGGCGTCTAGATGACTTCGTTGGGACGCCACTCATGTGCTGGGGTGGCTCAAAAGCCTACTCCGGGCACTCCTCGTCAAGCGCGACATCTCCTGCACCTGGACACCAAAATAACAAGCATCAAATACGACAGTTTGGCAAATAAACAATTTAGTCATGCATATGAGAAATAATGCTAAAACAGTTCAAGATTTAAATACACATTTCAAGTTTACGAAACTAGCATAAATACTTATAATATCATGAAAAGATAAATCCATATTGAGCTCATCCTTTCTCCGTCATACATGATGACAAGAGCAAGCATGCACAACAAGCACGACACGAAAAACACGATCCCACGCCACAGAAGGTAGGCGGGGAATCCAGCCGCGGAACCAGATCACGAACACGCACGATGTGTAATATAATACACGACTAGTCTGCAGACAGTCCACATGTTTAAGGACCCCTAGGTAGTGGATCAAGCTAAAACGGCAATCCAAGCTTAGTGGTATTCACTTATATCATGAATGGACAAAACACGGCGATACACGTTCGAGAACACGACAAAACAAGAGGGAAATCATTTATCAAGCACAACGCGTCAAGACTAGCAAAATAACATAATATTAATGCTTAACAAACTTAAGAAATGATTCCCTTTTCTTTATTCTTGAAACACGTCTTAAAACGAGCTTATACTTAAAATTCAAACAAAACATGATGATGCATGAAGCACCAAAACAAAAGTGCAAACAAAGTCCATCAAGCATAGGCTAAGACTGTTCATTGACCTTTGTGAAGTTGAAACCCAAATGTCAGAATTTACGTAGCTTGGTGTCCCCGAAGGTAAGGTACATTTTGGAATTCCAGTTTACACAACGTCAATTAAAAGTCTAAAGCATAGTCTAGTTTTCGATTTCCAAGAAATTTAGAAAAAGATTGAAAATCCAAAGCTGTGAACATCAGGTTCCCTCGAGCGGTCAAACCATCGCTCGAGCGGACCCCAGACAGAAACTTGTTCGCACGAGCCATCCCAAAAGTTCGCTCAAGCGGACAAGTTTCTACTCGAAATCCTTCAAACAGAGGCATGTTCGCTCGAGCGGACCCTATGGTCGCTCGAACGAACAGGCTTCTGCCTGTGCGCGACTGGGTGCAGAAATTGCACTTTTCTCCCTTCTTCACTTCCACATGTGAACCACCAGCACTCCCCAAGCCTACATGCTTTCCAAGGGATGATCTCGCATCAAAGTCCAGTCACATTTCAATCAAAATATCCAAAAATCACACCCATTCACATTCAAACCATGTATTAATCACTTGTAGAGCATCCCATTGAAAAACATGCTTCCATTCAAGATAAAACTTCTAGATTAGGTAAAGAAATTAACAACCATGCTTAACAAGATTAAACAAACTAAAAGAGATTAGTAACATGGAAGAAAAGACAAGCTTGATGATGAAACAACCTTTTCCAATATAAAATGCCCTAAAACTTGCAATGTACTAGAAAGAACTTAAAGGTTTACTTGCCTTAATCCAAAGTCAAGCAAAAACTCCACAAAATCAACAAGGAAGGGTGCTCCATGAAATCTACACAAAACCCCCAAAAATAGGGCACATAAAATCACCATTTTGGTCACTACAAACCCCCATTTCGAAAATGGGTTTGAAACCATGAAAAACAAGCTCTTGGTGAGATAAAGAACATCAAATGAGAAGATGGATCCAAGCTCTAACCTTGAGCTAGCTGAACAAGAAGAAGAGAGGTTGAAGATGATGAATAGAGATGAAGGTTTTGGCTCCAAAAACGTCCCAAACGAAGCTTGAGAAGAGAGGAAGAGATTAGTAGTCTTGGATCTGAGGTTGGAGCCTTCTAGCTAGATCATTCAAGGGGGAAGAGATCAAGAAGAATCCATTCTTCTCTTCTTTACTCTAGGTCAAACTATTGCAGAGATTGGGAAAAAGGGAAATGAAGAGGAAAAAAAACTTATATAGTGTCTGGAAGTGGGTCCCTGGCAGCTGAGTTTTGAAACGCTTAAAACATGGTCTTGTGGACCCCGGATGAAAACGACGAAGAAGAACAAAACGATTGTCGAAAAATCTAGTTTCGAAAAAGTATAATTTTGACATAGTTTCACGACTTCGAAAAGTGTGCCCAGATTTAGCATGAAAAGACAGATTTAACCTCTTGGGCCAAAACTTGGTTTTCTGGGCCTCAAATACATGCAGGCTAAAAGTGAAAGTTGTCACAAATAATAAAACCATTCAAGAGAAATAAAAATCACAACCACACCAAAGATCTAGAACAAAAACCCATTCTTACTCGTGTACTCAGGGCGTCTCTGAGCGTGTCTGACTCATACTAAACGTCCTCAAAATCCCCAAAACTATAATCCAGACTAAGTCTAATCATATTCTAACCCAACTAGTACTAAGACTCGCTTAAGACTAATCACTCACTTAATTAGTACTAATCGAGTTGGTCTGGGTCGGGGTCTAACATCCTCCACCCCTTAGGATATTTGGTCCACCAAATATAAATAATTTTACCTTTGGTAATAGGTGTGGATACTTCTTCTGGACTTGATCTCTCAATTCCCATGTGGCTTCTTCTGGTTCGTGATTCTCCCAAAGTACTTTTACCCAATGGATAGTCTGATTTCTCAATTCATGTTCTTTGGTGTCAATGATTCTAACCGGTTTCTCTACATACGACGCGTCTTCCCGAATCTCTAAAGGCTCGTGTGGAACAATGTGAGAAGGACTGTGAACATACTTCTTGAGCATGGATACGTGAAAAACATTATGTACCCTGGAGAGTTCCGGCGGTAACGCAAGCCTATATGCGACATTTCCAATCTTGCTCAAAATCTCATATGGGCCAATGTATCTGCTAGACAATTTTCCTTTCTTTCCAAATCTTAGAGTGCCTCTGACCGGGGAGACTTTCAAGAATACCTTGTCACACACATCAAACTGTAATTCTCTCCGGCGAGTGTCAGCATAACTCTTCTGTCTGCTTCGAGCAATCTTCAATCTGTCCTGAATCTGTTTAACTTTGTCGCTTGTCTCTCCAACTATTGTCGGTTCATGAAAGCTATCCACACCGACTTCTTCCCAACAGACTGGAGTTCTGCATCTCCTACCATAGAGTGCCTCGAAAGGTGCCATTCCAATGCTAGAATGGTAGCTATTATTGTACGCGAACTCACAAAGAGGTAGGTTCTCATCCCACTGAACCTTGAAACCCAATACACAAGCACGTAGTATATCTTCAAGAGTCTGTATCGTCCGCTCTGACTGACCATCTGTCTGAGGATGATACGCTGTGCTGAACTGAAGTTTGGTACCCATGGATTCAAGAAGAGATTTCCAAAATCTCGAAACAAATCTACTATCTCTGTCGGAAGTGATGGAGACGGGATGACCATGCTTACTAACGATCTCATCGATGAATAGTCTTGCAAGTGGTGCCATATGCATCATATTCCCAGTCTTCATCGGAAGAAAGTGAGAAGACTTCGTAAGACGGTCTACTATAACCCAAATCGCATTGTTTCCTCTCTTGGTGTTAGACCCCGACCCAGACCAACTCGATTAGTACTAATTAAGTGACGTTTAGTCTTAAGTGAGTCTTAAGTACTAGTTGGGTTAGAATGTGATTAGACTTAGTCTGGATAATAGCTTTGGGGATTTCGAGGACGTTTAGTATGAGTCAGGCACGCTCAGGGACGCCCTGAGTACACGAGTAAGAATGGGGTTTTGTGCTAGATCTTTGATGTGGATGTGATCTTTATTTCTCTTGAGTGATTTTATTATTTGTGACAACTTTTGTTTTCAAGCTGCATGCATGTGAGGCCCAGAAACCCAAGTTTTGGCCCAATAAGGGTAAATCTGTCTTTGCATGTAAATCTGGGCACACTTTTCGAAGTCGCGAAACTATGTCAAAATAATACTTTTCCGAAACTAGATTTTTCGACGATCGTTTTGTTCTTCTTCGTCGATTCCATCCGGGGTCCACAAGACCATGTTCCAGGCGTCCCAAGTTTCACTGCTAAAGGGACCCACCTCCAGACACTATATATACTCTTTTTCTCCTTCCTTTGCCCTTTTCCCAAATCCTGCAACGTTTTGCCCTAGAGTGGAGAGGTGAAGCAAGCTTCTTCTTGATCTTCTTCCTTTGAAATCATCTAGCTAGAAGGCTCCATTTTTCGATCCAAGACCACCATTCTCTTCCTCTCTTCTCAAGCTACAGCTGGACGTTTTTGGGAGCCAAACCTCCCCACTATTCATCATCTTCAAGCCTTATTCTTCTTGTTTGGCTAGCTCAAGGTTGGTGTCTTTCTCCATTCTTGTCATTTGATGTTCTCTAGCTCACCAAGAGTTTGTTTTTCATGGTTTTCAAACCCATTTTCGAAATGGGGTTTTGTAATGGCCAAAAATGTTGATTTTGTATGCTCCATTTTGGGGGTTTTGTGTAGATCTCGTGGAGCACCCCTTTCTTGTTGAGTTGTGAAGCTTTGGCTTGGCTTTGGTTAGAGGCAAGTAAACCTTTTAGTTTTCCCTAGTGCATGTTGAGTTTTTGGGCATTTTTTTACTTTTGGAAATGTTGTTTATTATCAAGCTATCTTTCTTGCATGTCATTAATCTCTTTTAGCTTGTTTTAATCTTGTTAAGCAAGAGTACTAATTTCTCTATCTAATGTAGAGGTTTCATCTTCAATGGAAGCATGTTTTCAATGGAATGGTTTGCAAGTTATTAGATTTATGTTTTGAATGTAAATGGGTTTATGATTTTGATGTTTTGAATGAAATGTGAATGGATTTTGTGTGGAAATCATCCCTTGGAAAGCATGTAGGCTTGGGGAGTGCAGGTGGTAAGAATGTGGAAGTGAAGAAGTGAATGACGTGTGAAAGAAATTGATTTTCCGAAGTTCTACCGGTAGGGGTATTTCAACCGGAAGTTCTACCGGTAGAAAGGGCTCAAATTTTGACCGAGAGTTGAGGAAATTAAAAACCCCAAGTTCTACAGGAAGTTCTACCGGTAGAAATGGCCCAGATTTCGGCAGAGAGTGAGAAAAAAACTGTGAACCGCAGTTCTACCGGAAGTTCTACCGGTAGAAATGGCCCAGATTTCGGCAGAGAGTGAGAAAAAAACTGTGAACCGCAGTTCTACCGGAAGTTCTACCGGTAGAAACGGCCCAGATTGTGGCAGAGAGTTGAGAAAAACTGTGAACCGCAGTTCTACCGGAAGTTCTACCGGTAGAAGTGCTTCAACCGGAAGTTCTACCGGTAGAAGCACTTCAACCGGAATTTCTACCGGTAGAACATCTTCTACCGGAATTTCTACCGGTAGAGAGGCATGAACCACACCAAAAAGTACTGTTTTGAAGGATTTTGCAGGAATGAAAACTAGACTTGGTCTTAGACCCTTTTTGTTGACCTTGTGCACTTGAAATTTCCAAAATGTATTATACCTTCGGGGACACCAAGTTTTATTGAATTTCGACATTTGGTTTTCAATTCCACAAGGGTCAAAGATGTGGTCTTAGCCTATGCTTGACAGAGTTATGTTTGAATCTTTGTTTATGATGCTTCGTGCATCCTCGTGTTCTCGTTTGATTTCCAAGTGCAAGTTGTTTTCAAGATGGGTTTCAAGAATCGAAAAGGGAATCATTTCTTAAGTTTGTAAGCATTAACACCATGCTATTTTGCTAGTCTTGCCACGTCGTGCTCGTTAAATGATTTCCCTCTTGTTTTGTCGTGTTTTCGATCGCGTATTGCCGTGTTTTGTGCATTCATGATATAAGTGAATTTCACTGAGCTTGGACCGCCCTTTTAGCTTGATCCACTACCTGGGGGTCCTTAAACTCGTGGACTGTCTGCAGACTAGTCGTGTCTTGAATGGCACATCGTGCGTGTTCGTGGTCCGGTTCCGCGGCCGGATACCCCGTCTACCTTGTGTGGCGTGGGATCGTGTTTCTTGTCGTGCTTGTCTTGCGTGCTTGCTCTTGTCATCATGTATGACGGAGAAAGGATGAGCTCATGTGGATTTATCTTTTCATGATATTATATGTATTCGTGCTAGTTTCGTAAGCATTGAAACGTGTATTTAAACTTTGAACTGTTTTAGCATTATTTCAACTATTCATGTCTAAATTGTTTATTTGCCAAACCGTCGTGTTTGATGCTTGTATTTTGGTGTCCAGGTGCCGGTGGTTTCGCGCGTGACGAGGAGTGCCCGGAGGAGGCTATTGAGCCACCCCCAGCACTCGAGTGGCAGCCCAACGACGTCATCTAGACGCCGGTCGGGATCGTGATTCTCGTTCACCTAGCTGTTTATGTTGGGTTATTATTTTGGGGTTCAGATTGTTGTATTGGCCTTTGTTGGCCTCTCAGGGTTTTGTAATTGAAAGTAAAATACTTTGTCTAAACATTGAAACTTTAATCATGCTAGGAATGCTAATTTGACATTCCCTTTTGATACCTTGTCTCGATGTTAATTATTGATCTTGTATTGTGATTGTTTAAGAATGGTGTGATGAGTTTTGCTACACGCTTCCGCATATCTATTCGTGTGAGCTCGACCCGTGTCATGGGATCCTCACCGCGGAAACCTGTGGGAAAAAGATCAAAACAGCGGCGGTGTGTCTTGTGTTGGTTAATGCTGCCGCCGCCGCGCATTCGCGGGCCCGGGTCCCGGTCCGGGGTCGCGACACTTGGTATTAGGCAAACCAGAGACAAAATTCATAGTGATATGCTCCCATTTCCACTCCGGAATCTCTAAGGGCTGTAACAAACCAGGAGGCTTTTGGTGTTCTGCCTTGATCATCTGACAAGTCAAGCAACAAGACACAAAAGATGCAATCTCTCGCTTCATGTTATTCCACCAAAATCTATTCTTCAAGTTATGGTACATCTTCGTGCTACCCAGATGTATAGAGTATCTAGTATGGTGGGCTTTAGTCATAATTTCATTCTTCAAATCATCAACATTTGGTACACACAACCGGTCACGAAAATACAACACTCCGTCTGAAATCCTGAAATCTGGACGTTCTGCAATCTGATCTACAATCTTGGCCAATTATGGGTCTTGTAATTGACTATCTTTGATTCTCTGGATTAAGGTAGGCTCAGACACTGTCATGTTTGCTAATCAAACACCTCTCCTCAAGTGTTGTACCTCCACTCCAAGTTCTTCAAACTGTTGGAAAACACTAACTCCTCTCAAACTAGCCATAACTGCTGATTTTCTGCTCAATGCATCTGCTACAACGTTCACTTTGCCCGGATGATACTTGATTGGGAAGTCATAATCTTTTATATACTCCATCCACCGTCTCTGCCTCATATTCAATTCCTTCTGTGAAAACAAATACTGCAAACTTCGGTGATCAGAATGGACTTCGAACTTCTCTCCATAGGGTAGTGCCTCCACATCTTCAAAGAAAAAACTACTGCTGCCAACTCCAAGTCATGAGTTGCATAATTCACCTCATGATTCTTCAACTGTCTCGAGCCATAGGCAATCACTTTGCCATCTTGCAACAATACACAGCCTAATCCCACGTTGGACGCATCCGTAAAAACAACAAATCCACCGCTGCCCGATGGTAATGTGAGGATTGGGGGTATGGTTAGCCTTTTCTTCAACTCTTAAAAACTGCCTTCACACTGATCGGTCCAAACAAAAGGTACGTTCTTCCGGGTCAACTTCGTCAATGGAGCTGCAATGGATGAAAAACCTTGGACAAATCTTCGATAACATCCTGCTAACCCCAAAAAGCTTCTGATTTCTGTCACACTGCTAAGCCTCTTCCACTCAATAACTGCTTCTATCTTGGCTGGATCAACTGCTAATCCTTCTCTTGAAATAATGTGACCTAAAAAGGCAACTTGCTCTAGCCAGAATTCACATTTGTTCAACTTAGCATAGAGTTGATGGTCTCTCAAAAGCTATAATGACATCCTCAAGTGCTCTTCATGCTCTTCCTTACTCTTAGAATACACGAGGACATCATCAATGAACACTACTGTAGAGTGATCTAGGAACTCTGCAAAAACCTTGTTCATGAGAGCCATGAAGACTGCGGGTGCATTTGTCAAGCCAAAGGGCATCACTAAGAACTCATAATGCCCATATCTCGTTCGGAAAGCTGTCTTCGCCACATCAAACTCTCTAACCCGCAACTGATGATACCCTGACCTCAAGTCTATCTTGGAAAAGTGTGCTGCTCCTTGTAATTGATCAAATAATTCATCTATCATTGGCAAGGGGTATTTGTTCTTGACGGTCACATGATTTAATCTTCTATAGTCGATGCACATTCTAAGACTTCCATCCTTCTTCTTCACAAAAAGAACTGGCGCTCCCCAAGGTTAAACACTTGGCCTAATAAAGCCTTTGCTCAACAATTCTTGCAACCGAAGTTCAATTCACCTAACTCTGCAAGAGCCATCCTATAAGGTGCAATTGAGATCGGTGCAGTCCCTGGAAGGAGTTCAATAGTAAACTCAACTTCTCTAACTGGTGGTAAACCCGGGATTTCTTCTGGAAAAACATCCGGAAATTCACACACTACGGGGATATCCTCCACCCCTTGGGACTGTTTATCCTCCGTGATAAACGATATAAATGCCTCACAACCACTGCCCACCAATCTGTTAGCTTTCAAAGCTGAAATAAAACTGCTGGAAGACTTCTTCCTATCACCCTGAAACATCAACTCTGTCTGTGACCCTTGCAATCTTAAGGTGATGGTCTTACCAAAACAATCCATGGTAGCATGGTAGGTCTCTAACCAATCCATGCCTAAGATAATATGAAAGTCATGCATGTCTAGAATTATGAGGTTGGCTGGTAAATTGATATCTCCTAAGAAAATCGGACAACTAGGGTAATAGGTGGTACAAACAACCTGTCTACGTACAGGCGTAGTGACAGTCAAAATGAAATCCAATTCTGCATGCTGTGCATCAATCTTCTTTGCGAACAAAGGGGATAGAAAAGAGTGTGTGGATCCTGGATCAAATAAGATCTGTGCTTCTACTCCACAAACAAGAAGTTTACCTTCTATGACATCACCTGCTGCTTCAGCGTCAGCACGGTTGATATTGTACGCGCGTCCCTGCTGGTTTGGCCTATTCTGCTGCTGAATCTGCCTGCCCTGATTGTTCCCGTTCTAAGGAGGACGAGCATTCTGATTCTGCACTTGTCTGCCTTGCTGCTGCTGTTGTTGTGGTGGCCTCACTTGATTCTGAACTGGTACTGCCTGATTCTGGGGTGCTGCCTGCCTTTGCTGCTGATATCTGTTGGCCTGGCCCTGAAGGTGTGGGCAATCCTTGATTGCATGGTCCATTCCTCCACACTTGAAGCAAGCACCCGTTGCCTTGCGACATTCGTGGGTAAGGTGATTCTTGCCACAATGATTGCAACCGCTCTGTCTAACTTGATTCTGTTCCTGTCTTAGCTTCTTGCCACTTTGCTGCCTTTGGTTATATTGCTAGTGTTGCTGCTTTCTATCCTGAATAATCTCATTGTTGAACTCTTCAAATTTATATGCCCGACTATCTGCTTCATCAAAGGTAGCTGGTGGAATCACTCCCGTAACATCCCTCTTGAGAATGGGATTCAACCCTTCCAAAAACTTGGTGATCTTCTTATGCTCCGTATCTATCAACTCGGTAGCATAGCGAGCAAGCCTCTCAAACTTCGTAACATACTCCAGAACTGACATGTTTCCTTGTTTCAACTGTTAAAATTCGACTGCCTTCTGTCTCTTGACATGAGAAGGGACATACTTGTCAGTGAAATGTGTCTTGAAGGTCGTCCAAGCTACCTCATCTGCCATGACCTGGTATGGCTCTTTAACTGTCTGCCACCAAGAGTCAGCAAGCCCATAGAATAAAGAAGCTGTGAGGTTCACCCTCTCCCTGCCCGTACAAGTGAAAACATCAAAGATCTTAGCGGTGTTAGTGAGCCAGTCATCTGCAGTAAAAGGGTCCTCTTGGCCTGAGAACTCCTTGGGTCCCCTCTTCCGGAATCTCTCGAAGAGAACATTGATGTCATCCACTCTATTGTGGTACACCACATTCTGTGCAACTTGATGTTGGGGTCTGTTTTGGAGGACTTCTAGAAGTTGCCTCTGAACTTGAGCCATCTCCTCATCTTTCTTTGCCATCTGTTCCTGAAATTTTGCTTGAGTTTCATTGGCTTGTTTCTGTTGATCTATCATTGCATGCATTAGTGCCTGGAATTGAGTAGCGGTAGGATTTTCAGACGAATTGTCTCATTGTGATTACTACCCGAAGCATGATGGTTTGGAGCTTTTCTTAGAGGCATGATGCTGCAAGACAATTTGTTAGCACATATATAGGCAAACTTGGGTTGGTCAACTTGTCTAAACAAACGTTCTAACGAACTCACGAATCATCGCCACGTTCCTAAGATTTCTAGTTTCTTTTAAGTGCCTGAAACAAGTCCTGCTCTGATACTAGTCCTGTCGCGACCCCGGACCGAGGCCCGGGCCCGCGATTGCGGCGATATGATTAATAGATCATAAAACATACCGCCAGTTTTCCCACAGGTTTCCGCGGTGAGGATCCCAAGACACGGGTCGAGCTCACACGAATAGGTATGCGGAAGCATGTAGCAAAACGAATCACACAAATCTTAAATAATAAGATACAAGAGAATTATATAATATTAAGACTTGGTATCAAAAGATAATGTCATCAAAGCATTCCTATCATGATTTAAGTTTCAACGTTTAACAAAAGTATATTAGTTCAAGTTACATAACCAAGAGAGGCCAACAAAGGCCAATACAACAATTAGAATCCCAAAAGATAACCCAACATAACCCAGCTAGGTGAACGAGAAATCAAGATCCCGCCCGGCGTCTAGATGACGTCGTTGGGACGCCACTCATGTGCTGGGGGTGGCTCAAAAGCCTCCTCCGAGCACTCCTCGTCAAGCGTGACATCTCCTGCACCTGGACACCAAAATAACAAGCATCAAACACGACGGTTTGGCAAATAAACAATTTAGGCATACATATGAGAAATAATGCTAAAACAGGTCAAGATTTAAATACACGTTTCAAGTTTACGAAACTAGCATGAATACTTATAATATCATGAAAAGATAAATCCACATTGAGCTCATCCTTTCTCCGTCATACATGATGACAAGAGCAAGCATGCACGACAAGCACAACACGAAAAACACGATCCCACGCCACACAAGGTTGGCGGGGAATCCGGCCGCGGAACCGGATCACGAACACGCACGATGTGTAATATAACACACGACTAGTCTGCAGACAGTCTACATGTTTAAGGACCCCCAGGTAGTGGATCAAGCTAAAAGGGCAGTCCAAGCTCAGTGGTATTCACTTATATCATGAATGCACAAAATACGGCGATACACGTTCGAGAGCACGACAAAACAAGAGGGAAATCATTTATCAAGCACAACGCGTCAAGAATAGTAAAATAGCATAATATTAATGCTTAACAAACTTAAGAAATGGTTTCCTTTTTCTTATTCTTGAAACACGTCTTAAAACGAGCTTATACTTGAAATTCAAACAAAACATGATGATGCATGAAGCACCAAAACAAAAGTGTAAACAAAGTCCATCAAGCATAGGCTAAGACTGTTCATTGACCTTTGTGAAGTTGAAACCCAAATGTCAGAATTTACGTAGCTTGGTGTCCCCGAAGGTAAGGTACATTTTGGAATTCTAATTTACACAACGTCAATTAAAAGTCTAAAGCATAGTCCAGTTTTCAATTTCCAAGAAATTTAGAAAAAGATTGAAAATCCAAAGCTGTTAGCATCAGGTTCGCTCGAGCGGTCAAACCATCGCTCGAGCGGACCCCAGACAAAAACTTGTTCGCACGAGCCATCCCAAAAGTTCGCTCGAGCGGACAGGTTTTTGCTCGAAATCCTTCAAACAGAGGCATCCGCTTGCTCGAGCAGGCTTCTGCCTGTGCGCGACTGGGTGCAGAAACTGCACCTTTCTCCCTTCTTCACTTCCACATTTGAACCACCTTGTCACGCCCCCAAAACCGGGATCCGATCTCAGGGACGCGAGTATGGGGAGTTTGTATTTCCCCTCCTAGGATCCGCGTGTGTGAGGATGACGAAATTCACAACACATCAAAATATTTCGCAGAAGCTCTACAAGACGTTACGACCCGGAATCTATATCCATCGGGTTCCGTGTCGTACTTGATCTGTCAGCATAAGATTATCATAAACATATTTAAACTCAGACTGGAACAATTCATAATATCAAAATATACAGAGCTGACAGTAACAGGCTAGTCATTACCCAAACATATTCAAGTTACAAATTAACGAGTACATTAATTACAATTCCTAAGAAACAGGCTAACAAAAGCCGTACACAAAAACAAGCTAGAACAAATACTACCCAATGGCGTAACGTAACTCCGGAGTCAAGCATGACGTCTACATGACATCGCTGACACAACAAGCTTGCAAAACCCGTGGCTCAACAGCCCTCTGCACACGAACTAGCTCAAAACAAGGACCTGCTATCTAGAGCACCAAAGCAGAAGAATATCAGACACGACGGTCTGGCAGGTGATCAATATAAGCAAGAGCATAAACAAATTTGAAGTTTAAAGGAAACAAGAACTAGAAACACTTCATTGAACTTGAAACAAGTTTACGAGATTTAAAAACAATGCATGAACAAGACACTTATCAAGAAATCACTAGTGCACGCACGATATACGAAACAAGACATGAATACATATAATATCATGATTAGTAAATCCACAAAGAGCCCATCCTTTCTCCAGCATACATGATGACAAGAGTAAGCACGACACGATCCCACATATACGGGGAATTTCCGGCCGCGGAACCGGAACACGAACACGCACAATGTGTCATTCAAGACACGACTAGTCTGCAGATAGTCCACATGTTTAAGGACCCCCAGGTAGTGGATCAAGCTAAAAGGGCAGTCCAAGCTCAGTGGTACTCACTTATATCATGAATGCACAAAACATGGCGATGCACGTTCGAAAACACGACAAAACAAGAGGGAAATCATTTAACAAGCACGATACGACGAGACTAGCAAAATAGCATAATATAAATGCTTATCAAACTTAAGAAATGATTCCCTTTTCTTATTCTTGAAACACGTCTTGGAACACGTCTTAAAACAAGCTTATTCTTGAAATTCGAATGAATGCACGATGATGCACGAAGCATCAAAACAAGAGCTTTGGTTCTTGAAATAATTCTTCAAACAAACTTGTACTTGTAAATCAAACGAGAACACGGTGTTGCATGAAGCATCAAAACAAGAGTTCAAACACGAAATCTATCGAGTTTAGGCTAAGACCATTCATTGACCCCTGTGGAGTTGAAACCCAATTGTCGGAGTTTCGACAAGGTTTGGTGCCCCAAAGTTATAGTACATTTTGGAATTTCAAGCGCACAAAGTCAATAAAAAGGTCTAAAACCTAGTCTAGTTTTCATTCCCGCAAAAATCCTTCAAAAACAGTACTTTTTGTAACTGTCGGTCTGGGTTCAGCATCTCTACCGATAGAAATTCCGGTTTAAGATTCTCTACCAGTAGAACTTCCGGTAGAACCATCTCTACCGGTAGAACTACCGGTTGGAGCGCTTCTACCGGTAGAACTTCCGGTAGAACTAAGGGTTCACAGCTTTTCACACTTCTCTGCCAAAATTCGAGCCACTTCTACCAGTAGTACTTCCGGTTTAAGAGCTTCTACCGGTAGAACTAAGGGTTCACAGCTTTTCACACTTCTCTGCCAAAATTCGAGCCACTTCTACTGGTAGTACTTCCGGTTTAAGCGCTTCTACCGGTAGAAATTCCGGTAGAACTAAGGGTTCACAGTTTTTCACACTTCTCTGCCAAAATTCGAGCCACTTCTACCGGTAGTACTTCCGGTTTAAGCGCTTCTACCGGTAGAAATTCCGGTCGAACTTATGACGTTCAACTTTTTTTCACACTTCTCTCCCTTCTTCACTCCCACATTTGAACCACATGCACTCCCCAAGCCTTCATGCTTTCCAAGGGATACATTTCACACATTTTTAAAGCATTCCATCCACAATTAAACCATTCATTCTATAAAAAGACATCAAGACAGTTTCAAGTATAAAATCATGAAATTTACGAGACTAAACACGATTCTAAAAGCTTGAAGAAATCATTGATAACAAGACAAGTGAAGAAGCTAAAACCCATGACTTGAAAGAGCATGAACATGACTTGCATTATGAAATTAAATATAGAAAACAAGTCTTAATGAAAGGATTAAAACCATAATGAAACCATAAAGCAATAAACATGAGAGATCCTATAAAGATCACTTGCCTCAATCCAATGCCAAGGAAAACTCCACAAAAACTCAACCAAAGAGAAGATCCACGAAATCTACACAAAAGCCCCAAAATAGAACACATAAAAGTCACCATTTTTGGTCATCACAAACCCCCATTTCGAAAATGGGTTTGAAAACATGTAAAACAAGCTCTAAGCGAGCTAAAGAACATCAAATGAAAATATGGGTCCAAGCTCTAACCTTGAGCTAGCTGAACTTGATGAAGAGATGTTGAAGATGATGAATAGTGAAATGGTTTGGCTCCAAAACGTGTCCAGATGAAGCTTAAGAAGAGAGGAAGAGATTGACGGAGTCGGATCGGGGATTGGAGCTTTCTAGATGGATGTTTCAAGGGGAACAAGATCAAAGAGGAAAGCTTCTCCTCTCCTTGGCTCTAGGTCAAGACCGGTTGCAGGATTTGGAATGGGAAAAGAATGGAGGAGAGAGAATAAGAGGATATTTATAGTGTCTGGAAGTGAGTCCCCTAAGCAGTAGAAATTGAAACGATTAAAACATGGTCTTGTGGACCCCGGATGGAAACGACGAAGAAGAACAAAACGATCGTCGAAAGATCTAGTTTTCAAAAAGTATATTTTCCCCAATTTCTGGAATTTTCGAAATTTATGGACAAATTTAGTGAAAATTGTCATTTTTGCCCTTTTTCTCGAAAAACGCGATTTCTGAGTATTAAATCAAGATGGTCAAAACATGAAAGTTGTTTATAACAATAAAATGAATCAAAACGAATAAAATTTGGGATTTTTAGAAACCAAGAATAAATTCTCACAAAAATACAATTTACAAGGGTTGGGTCAAAACAAAGTCAACGGTCTTTTAAAACTCTCCAAAGTTATGAAAAATCTATTCAAACTCAAAAACAAAGTCAAATCAACTCTAATCTTGTTTAAAAAGCTAAACCATGATTAAAACAATGCTAAACCTGAAAATTGAGGGTCGGGGTCTTACATCCTCCCCCCCTTAGAATCCATTTGGTCCTCCAAATGGTCTAAACCAAATCAAAAATCAAAAACTCGAAAGATCAAAGAAAACACTGAAGACCCAAAGACTACAGAAAACATTGACACCCTGAGTTGAACCTCGGCAACTGAGCTATCCCTGATCAATCCTGACAATGAGAAGCGCCGGTAACAACACGTCTGATTCGATTGAAAACTTCACACTATCACACATATATGTCCAACAATTTGCTCTTCTAACAAATCCAATGTTCAATAACTCCCGTAGTCATCCTTCGGTGGTCATTTGACGTCCTTACACTGAATCATCTCTTTACTAACTTTGTTAATCACTGTCTGTCTGGGAAACAACGAGTTCTGTCTCATTCTATCACCCTGAAATTTTATGCCAAATGTTCTACCGAGATGTACACGATGATTCTGACATTTGCATGAAGATGTGATCGTAGACATGCTTTCTCTGAAATAATCTTCATCCCGGAGAAACTCTGGAATCCCATATATCTGCTCTCACTGTACTATTCGGACTCTGGTTCCTTGTCTTCGAAGAATTGGCGAAGCTGAAGTGCTACCACGTACTAGTCTCTTCCATCCTCTATCTATGTTATTCAAATTCTTGAAACTATGCTGCCACGTCTAATAAAATTCTTAAAACAAGAGTCCCATGTCAACATAATATTTGTCAACTCGGTATCCTTCTATGGAAAGTCAAAATCTTCAACCCAAGCCTCGAAACAATTCTACCACTTCCTACTTGTCCTCCAGGGTTCACCAACATAATCCAAATCCTCGAGTGCTTGACTAGAAACTTCATAATATGGAATCTGCTCAATCTTCTGCCTCTGTCTCAGATTCACCATCCTCAAGTCTTGCACATGTGTTATTCTTTTCTGGATCTTTCAACTGACCTTGTCCATCAGTTATGATTCTCCAGCTTGCATCTGTACTCTGCCCAAACTAATGTTCCAAAAGTCAGTAAAGTCTGCACAATTTGCTCTATCAAGTGACTAGATAACAAACAATTCTATATACAAGTCTCTCCACTGCTGCCGAAAACTGAATTATATGCTTTTAACCACACACTGACGCACGTTGCTGAGTCAACTTCACCACTATAGCTACACTTGTTAAACTTTCTCGAACAAATCTCTGTCACAAGTTTATCAATACGCGAGAAATTTCTTACTTTTTCACATCTTCTTGGAGCTATACTACTGAAAATCACTTCAAATCTCATAAGGTCCACCACTTGCTCGGCTTCTGGAGTCTTCTGGCTTAGGGAAATTATCCAAAAGTCCGCACTTATTTGCCCAACACACCATCTGACGGTCCATGATCAACTATAATTGGATCTCGATATGCTATTCACATTCCTTGCTGACTATCAATTGCTCACATACTCCCTCACTACCTCCATCTGTGACACCGAGAAGCTGAAAATTCTGCCAAAATCCGTCGAGAACTACGTGCTAAATCCACAAAATGCCACAAAAACCGACTCTCTGACACAAAAACAAGCAAAAGATACTAAACGTGGGTACGGAGACATTAAATTCTCCCCCACTAGAAAGAATTTGGTCCTCCAAATTCCCTAACAACAAGAACAAGAAGACGAGACAAAGAGGGTCTCCCCCACTAAAAGAAAAGAAAACCGAACCGCTAAAACAATGGCTAGCCAAAACAAAATCCACACGACCTAAGGAGTCCTCACCACACGTCTTAAGGTTACTAGAGTGTTTTATTTCCTAGAAACCTGCCCGCTCTGATACCAGTCTGTCACGCCCTCAAAACCGGGATCCGATCTCGGGGACGCGAGTATGGGGAGTTTGTATTTCCCCTCCCAGGATCCGCGTGTGTGAGGATGACGAAATTCACAACACATCAAAATATTTCGCAGAAGCTCTACAAGACGTTACGACCCGGAATCTGTATCCATCGGGTTCCGTGTCGTACTCGATCTGTCAGCATAAGATTATCATAAACATATTTAAACTCAGACTGGAACAATTCATAATATCAAAATATACAGAGCTGACAGTAACAGGCTAGTCATTACCCAAACATATTCAAGTTACAAATTAACGAGTACATTAATTACAATTCCTAAGAAACAGGCTAACAAAAGCCGTACACAAAAACAAGCTAGAACAAATACTACCCAATGGCGTAACGTAACTCCGGAGTCAAGCATGACGTCTACATGACATCGCTGACACAACAAGCTTGCAAAACCCGTGGCTCAACAGCCCTCTGCACACGAACTAGCTCAAAACAAGGACCTGCTATCTAGAGCACCAAAGCAGAAGAATATCAGACACGACGGTCTGGCAGGTGATCAATATAAGCAAGAGCATAAGCAAATTTGAAGTTTAAAGGAAACAAGAACTAAAAACACTTTATTGAACTTGAAATAAGTTTACGAGATTTAAAAACAATGCATGAACAAGACACTTATCAAGAAATCACTAGTGCACGCACGATATACGAAACAAGACATGAATACATATAATATCATGATTACTAAATCCACAAAGAGCCCATCCTTTCTCCACCATACATGATGACAAGAGTAAGCACGACACGATCCCACATATACGGGAAATTTCCGGCCGCGGAACGGGAACACGAACACGCACGATGTGTCATTCAAGACACGACTAGTCTGCAGACAATCCACATGTTTAAGGACCCCCAGGTAGTGGATCAAGCTAAAAGGGCAGTCCAAGCTCAGTGGTACTTACTTATATCATGAATGCACAAAACATGGCGATGCACGTTCGAGAACACGACAAAACAAGAGGGAAATCATTTAACAAGCACGATACGATGAGACTAGCAAAATAGCATAATATAAATGCTTATCAAACTTAAGAAATGATTCCCTTTTCTTATTCTTGAAACACGTCTTGGAACACGTCTTAAAACAAGCTTATTCTTGAAATTCGAACGAATGCACGATGATGCACGAAGCATCAAAACAAGAGCTTTGGTTCTTGAAACAATTCTTCAAACAAACTTGTACTTGTAAATCAAACGAGAACACGATGTTGCATGAAGCATCAAAACAAGAGTTCAAACACGAAATCTATCAAGTTTAGGCTAAGACCATTCCTTGACCCCTGTGGAGTTGAAACCCAATTGTCGGAGTTTTGACAAGGTTTGGTGCCCCAAAGTTATAGTACATTTTGGAATTTCAAGCGGACAAAGTCAATAAAAAGGTCTAAAACCTAGTCTAGTTTTCATTCCCGCAAAAATCCTTCAAAAACAGTACTTTTTGTAACTGTCGGTCTGGGTTCAGCATCTCTACCGATAGAAATTCCGGTTTAAGATTCTCTACCGGTAGAACTACCGGTTGGAGCGCTTCTACCGGTAAAACTTCTGGTAGAACTAAGGGTTCACAGCTTTTCACACTTATCTGCCAAAATTCGATCCACTTCTACCGGTAGTACTTCCGGTTTAAGCGCTTCTACCGGTAGAAATTCCGGTAGAACTTATGACGTTCAACTTTTTTTCACACTTCTCTCCCTTCTTCACTTCCACATTTGAACCACATGCACTCCCCAAGCCTTCATGCTTTCCAAGGGATACATTTCACACATTTTTAAAGCATTCCATCCACAATTAAACCATTCATTCTATAAAAAGACATCAAGACAGTTTCAAGTATAAAATCATGAAATTTACGAGACTAAACACGATTTCTAAAGCTTGAAGAAATCATTGATAACAAGACAAGTGAAGAAGCTAAAACCCATGACTTGAAAGAGCATGAACATGACTTGCATTATGAAATTAAACATAGAAAACATGTCTTAATGAAAGTATTAAAACCATAATGAAACCATAAAGCAATAAACATGAGAGATCCTATAAAGATCACTTGCCTCAATCCAATGCCAAGGAAAACTCTACAAAAACTCAACCAAAGAGAAGATCCATGAAATCTACACAAAAGCCCCAAAATATAACACATAAAAATCACCATTTTTGGTCATCACAAATCCCCATTTCGAAAATGGGTTTGAAAACATGTAAAACAAGCACTAAGTGAGCTAAAGAACATCAAATGAAAATATGGGTCCAAGCTCTAACCTTGAGCTAGCTGAACTTGATGAAGAGAGGTTGAAGATGATGAATAGTGAAATGGTTTGGCTCCAAAACGTGTCCAGCTGAAGCTTAAGAAGAGAGGAAGAGATTGACGGAGTCGGATCGGGGATTGGAGCTCTCTAGATGGATGTTTCAAGGGGAACAAGATCAAAGAGGAAAGCTTCTCCTCTCCTTTGCTCTAGGTCAAGACCGGTTGCAGGATTTGGAATGGGAAAAGAATGGAGGAGAGAGAATAAGAGGATATTTATAGTGTCTGGAAGTGGGTTCCCTAAGCAGTAGAAATTGAAACGATTAAAACATGGTCTTGTGGACCCCAGATGGAAACGACGAAGAAGAACAAAACGATCGTCGAAAAATCTAGTTTTCAAAAAGTATATTTTCCCCAATTTCTGGAATTTTCGAAATTTATGGACAGATTTAGTGAAAATTGTCATTTTTGCCCTTTTTCTCGAAAAATGTGATTTCTGAGTATTAAATCAAGATGGTCAAAACATGAAAATTGTTTATAACAATAAAATGAATCAAAAGGAATAAAATTTGGGATTTTTAGAAACCAAGAATAAATTCTTACAAAAATACAATTTACAAGGGTTGGGTCAAAACAAAGTCAACGGTCTTTTAAAACTCTCCAAAGTTATGAAAAATCTATTCAAACTCAAAAAAAAAGTCAAATCAACTCTAATCTTGTTTAAAAAGCTAAACCATGATTAAAACAATGCTAAACCTGAAAATTGAGGGTCGGGGTCTTACACACCTGCACTCCCCAAGCCTACATGCTTTCCAATGGAAGATTTTGCATCAAAGTCCACTCACATTTCAATCAAAATATCCAAAAATCACAACCCATTCACATTCAAACCATGTATTAATCACTTGTAGAGCATCCCATTGAAAAACATGCTTCCATTCAAGATAAAACTTCTAGATTAGGTAAAGAAATTAACAACCATGCTTAACAAGATTAAACAAACTAAAAGAGATTAGTAACATGGAAGAAAAGACAAGCTTGATGATGAAACAACCTTTCCCAATATAAAATGCCCTAAAACTTGCAATGTACTAGAAAGAACTAAAAGGTTTACTTGCCTTAGTCCAAAGTCAAGCAAAAACTCCACAAAATCAACAAGGGTGCTACACGAAATCTACACAAAACCCCCAAAAATAGGGCACACAAAATCACCATTTTGGTCACTACAAACCCATTTCGAAAATGGGTTTGAAACCATGAAAAACAAGCTCTTGGTGAGCTAAAGAACATCAAATGAGAAGATGGGTCCAAGCTCTAACCTTGAGCTAGCTGAACAAGAAGAAGAGAGGTTGAAGATGATGAATAGAGATGAAGGTTTTGGCTCCAAAAACGTCCCAAACGAAGCTTGAGAAGAGAGGAAGAGATTAGTAGTCTTGGATCTGAGGTTGGAGCCTTCTTGCTAGGTCATTCAAGGGGGAAGAGATTAAGAAGAATCCATTCTTCTCTTCTTCACTCTAGGTCAAACTATTGCAGAGATTGGGAAAAAGGGAAATGAAGAGGAATAAAAACTTATATAGTGTCTGGAAGTGGGTCCCTGGCAGCTGAGTTTTGAAACGCTTAAAACATGGTCTTATGGACCCCGGATGAAAACGAAGAAGAAGAACAAAACGATTGTCGAAAAATCTAGTTTTGGAAAAGTATAATTTTGACATAGTTTCACGAATTCGAAAAGTGTGCCCAGATTTAGCATGAAAAGACAGATTTAACCTCTTGGGCCAAAACTTGGTTTTCTGGGCCTCAAATACATGCAGGCTAAAAATGAAAGTTGTCACAAATAATAAAACCATTCAAGAGAAATAAAAATCACAACCACACCAAATATCTAGAACAAAAACTCATTCTTACTCGTGTACTCAGGGCGTCCCTGAGCGTGTCTGACTCATACTAAACGTCCTCAAAATCCCCAAAACTATAATCTAGACTAAGTCTAATCACATTCTAAACCAACTAGTACTAAGACTCGCTAAGACTAATCACTCACTTAATTAGTACTAATCGAGTTGGTCTGGGTCGGGGTCTAACAATATGTTTTCAGAAATATTTCTCCTCTTTCAATGGTTTTATTTATGCACGTAAATTGATTTCTTGCCAAACCGTTGTGTTTAACTCTTGTATTTTTTGTGCTTAGGTGCGGACGCCTTTGCCCCTGAGGAGGAGTGTCAAGAGGAGGCTGTTGAGCCACCCCGAGCTCGTGAGTGGCAGCCCAACGATGTCATCTAGGCGTCGGGCGGGTCCTTGAGACGTGCATCCTTTGGGAAGGGTTTTACATTTTGATTCTTTTGGAATTGTATTGGCCTTTATATGGCCTCTTATTGGGTTGTATTTAACAAAATACTTTTGTTAACTCTAAACTTGAATGTAATTGGATATTGTCTTGTTTATATTTCCCTCTCTGGAATACATGCTTAAGGAATTTAAATATATGAGAGTGGTTTCTATATCTTATGTCTTATCTTGATGTAATTTGCTACACGCTTCCTGTCGCGACCTCGGACCGAGGCCCGGGCCTGCGACTGCGGCGATATGATTAACTAACATAAAACATACCGCCGGTTTTCCCACAGGTTTCCGCTGTGAGGATCCCAAGACACGGGTCGAGCTCACACAAACAGGTATGCGGAAGCGTGTAGCAAAACGAATCATACAATTCTTAAACAACAAGATGCAAGAGACATTATGATATCGAGACTTGGTATCCAAAAGAGAATGTCAACAAAGCATTCCTATGATGATTAAGTTTCAACATTTAAACAAAGTATGTTAATTCAAGTTACAAAACCATGAGAGGCCAACAGAGGCCAATACAACAATTAAAATCCCAAAGGACAACCCAAAACTAGATGAACAAGAAGTCAAGATCCCGCCCGGCGCCTAGATGACATCGTTGGGATGCCACTCATGTGCTGGGGGTGGCTCAAAAGCCTCCTCTGGGCTCTCCTCGTCAAGCGCGACAACTCCTGCACCTGGACACCAAAATAACAAGCATCAAACACGACGGTCTGGCAAATAAACAATTTAGGCATGAATATGAGAAATAATGCTAAAACAGTTCAAGATTTAAATACAAGTTTCAAGTTTACGAAACTAGCATGAATACTTATAATATCATGAAAAGATAAATCCACATTGAACTCATCCTTTCTCCATCATACATGATGACAAGAGCAAGCATGCATGACAAGCACGACACGAAAAACACGATCCCACGCCACACAAGGTAGGCAGGGAATCCGACCGCAGAACCGGATCACGAACACGCACGATGTGTAATATAATACACGACTAGTCTGCAGACAGTCCACATGTTTAAGGACCCCCAGGTAGTGGATCAAGCTAAAAGGGCAGTCCAATCTCAGTGGTATTCACTTATATCATGAATGCACAAAGCACGGCGATACACGTTCGAGAACACGACAAAACAAGAGGGAAATCATTTATCAAACACAACGCGACAAGACTAGCAAAATAGGATAATATTAATGCTTAACAAACTTAAGAAATTATTCCCTTTTTCTTATTCTTGAAACACGTCTTAAAACGAGCTTATACTTGAAATTCAAACAAAACATGATGATGCATATAGCACCAAAACAAGAGTGCAAACAAAGTCCATCAAGCATAGGCTAAGACTGTTCATTGACCTTTGTGAAGTTGAAACCCAAATGTAAGAATTTATATAGTTTGATGTCCCCGAAGGTAAGGTACATTTTGGGAATTCCAATTTACACCACGTCAATTAAAAGTCTAAAGCATAGTCTAGTTTTCAATTTCCAAGAAATTTAGAAAAAGATTGAAAATCCAAAGCTGTGAGTATCAGGTTCGCTCGAGCAGTCAAACCATCGCTCGAGCGGACCCTAGACAGAAACTTGTTCGCACGAGCCAACCCAAAAGTTCGCTCGAGCGGACAGGTTTCTGCTCGAAATCCTTCAAACAGAGGCATGTTCGCTCGAGCGGACCCTATGGTCGCTCGAGCGAATAGGCTTCTGCCTGAACGCGAGTGAGTGCAGAAACTGCACTTTTCTTCTTCCATTCTCTTGCATTTTTCTTCCCTCTTCTTCTCACTTCTGAACCAAATAAACCCCTGAGCCACCATGCTCACCAAGGGTCAAAAACAACATTCAATCCATAAACAAACCATTCAATCCATGGAGAAACATCAAGACATCTCTAGGAGCAAAAATCATAAAACTACAAGATCAACATGGTTCTAAGAACTTGAAAAATCATTGATGACAATACTAATGGAGAAACTGAAATACATGGCTTGAAAGAATATAAACATAACTTACATTAAGAAACTAACACAAAAGTCATGTCTTAATGAAGAAAATAAAACCATAATGCAATGTACAAGAAGAAATCCCAAAGAGTTCACTTGCCTTAGTCCAATGTCAAGCAAAAATTCCACAAAATCAACAAGAAAGGGTGCTCCACGAAATCTACACAAAACCCCCAAAAATAGGGCACACAAAATCACCATTTTGGTCATTACAAACCCCCATTTCGAAAATGGGTTTGAAACCATGAAAAACAAGCTCTAGGTGAGCTAAATGAACATGAAAAGAAAGAATGAAGGAAAACACCAACCTTGAGCGAGCTAAACAAGAAGAAGAGAGGTTGAAGATGATGAATAGTGGTTAAGGTTTGGCCACAAAAACATCCCAGCTGAAGCTTGAGAAGAGAGGAAGAGATTGATGAAGTCGGATCGGGGATTGGAGCTCTCTTGCTAGATGATTTCCAAGGGAGAATGACTAAGGAGAAACTTCTCCACTCACTTGCTCTAGGTCAAGAAGGTTGCAGGGATTTGGAAATGGGGAAAGAAGAAGAAAAAGAGTTTATATAGTGTCTGGAAGTGGGTCCCAAATGCAGTGGAACTTGAAACGCTTAAAACATGGTCTTGTGGACCCTGGATGAAAACGACGAAGAAGAACAAAACGATCGTCGAAAAGTCTAGTTTCGGAAAAGTATGATTTTGACATAGTTTCATGACTTCAAAAAGTGTGCCCAGATTTAGCATGAATAGTCAGATTTACCCTTATTGGGCCAAAACTCGGGTTTTTGGGCCTCAAACACATGCAGGTTAAAAAATGAAAGTTGTCACAAATAATAAAACCATTCAAGATCAATAAAAATCACAACCACACCAAAGATCTAGAACAAAAACTCATTCTTACTCGTATACTCAGGGCGTCCCTGGGCGTGTCTGACTCATACTAAACGTCCTCAAAATCCCCAAAGCTATAACCCAAACTAAGTCTAATCACATTCTAACCCAACTAGTACTAAGACTCGCTTAATACTAATCACTCACTTAATTAGTACTAATCGAGTTGGTCTGGGTCGGGGTCTAACACTTCCGCCATCCATTGTTTTGTGTGAGTGTCCCGTGTCCTCGGGATCCTCACCGCGGGAACCTGTGGGAAGTCAATGTCGTCGGCGTTTTCCCCGTCGCGGGCCCGAGCTCCCGGTCCGGGGTCGGGACACTTATCTCCTGGGAGAAGGGAGATGTACCGAGATCCTCTGTATCGTAGGCGATTAGCCGATCTCGGGTCAAGCCAACCACCTCCATGTTTCGCTGGACCGTCTGCTTGACCTGTTGGTCAAGCCACTCTATCAGGTCGTCATTATCCTCTGGTCTTGATTTTGACCTCTTCGAGTTGTCATTCAGGTGGCTGCTATTCGAGCCTTCATCATAAGCTCAGTCACACCTCTTGTTATTTAGGATTTGCCTCAAATCTTGTTCGACTGAAGGAGCTTAGTTGCGTCTAGGGGGCGGGGCCCTCGCCTTCTCCCGGAGCTGCTGCAGGAGCTAACGAATCAACTCCTCCTGTTCTTGGATAACAAGGTTCTAGGCCTCGATATCCGCAAGGAGGGGGTTGTTGTCATCATCGTCGCCGTCAATCTAGTGATGGGATCGATGTGACTTGGTTGGCATTGGAGTATCATCTCGTCGGGGGCTTTCCGCTAGAGGGACACTCTGCCAGAGACGCTCCAGTAGAAGGTCGTCTTGTTGCGGAGGTGCTGTCACCCCCTTCGAAGATGAACCCCACTGAGTTACAGGTCCCTCTACGCTCACCACGCTAGATTTTGCCCCGGTTCTCCTCTAGCAAGTGACCGGCGACAATTGCTTTGGCAATACCGGTGGTGGAGGCAGGGCCTTAGGTGATTCTTCGCCTTTTCTAGTTTTTGGAGGCATGGTGTTTGTGAACTTGGTTTGATCTTTTCCCACAGACGGCGCCAATTGTAAGTGCCTAAATATTTATGGACTTGTTTAGGTGGATCTAGAGCTTTTTGGGAAAGATTGGATGGATGCCTGGAACCTGAAATGGAAAGAGAAGCAAAACTCAGAGACCCTGGCTGCACTCAGCCAAAGGCACTCCAATGCTCAAGTCAGTTCAGTAACCAGACAAAGAGAGAAAGGGAGAGTTTCAATATGTGGGTATGATTGTGTATGCATAAGACTGCATACCTCTTCTGGATTGTCTCCTTGTATATATAGGTGGAAGTCCCATCAGACCATATTGGTAGTTGGAGGTACAGTTCCATCGGACCATACCCTAAATCCGTGGAGGTAGTTGGAGGTGCGGTCCCATTGGACCATACCCTAATGTGGATCCCGCTCTTTCAGGGATTGCTGACGTGACTATTGGATAAAAACAACTCCTTGTCTTTATCCGGTCTCCGTCTTATCTGTGAGGACGTTCTGTAACGTGATTGGCTCTTTATTGGAGTACAGCTATAACTGACCGAGCATCGGCACTCATCTCGGTTAACCGAACGGAGTTGAACATGATGCCGAGGTCAGGTATGGGCGCACTCTGGTACTATTGCCGAGGTGCGATGCGCTATTGTCGAGATGCAAGGCACTGTTGCCGAGATGCAGAGACCGAGACCAAGACGTGCTTAGCTGTACACTTACCGAAACTTAGTTAATCTCGGTATTAGGAGAATATCCCACACAGTTTGCATGTCCGTGACGACCATCGCTCAAAACACATGAAAGAAGGAGACGAAGGGACGAAGAAGAGGAAGAAGTTCCATGGTCATTTCATGGCCCATGGTCCTTGGTCCTATCCCAGTTTCTGTAACAGAGTTTTATGGTCCTTTCATCGTTAGAGTTCCATGGTCATTTCATCTTAGTCCCTCAAAACAAGTTTAAAAGATGTTACATCCAGGTGAATTTTAGACAATGAAACTATAAATATTAATCAATGATCAACAAAGGTGGTTTGCTTAGATTTTGAGATTTAACATAGGAGTTTGTTAGTAGAAAGAATGAATAAGGCACTGACAGGTGTGGGTGTTATAATTGTGAGTTTTTTTTATTTTTTTTTTATTTTTTATTTTTAAGGGAATGCTTTAACCGTGAGGGCTTTGTTGATTTTATCATTTTCTCTTCTTTTTTTTAATTTTTTCTATTTACTTCTTTTTTTTTTTTTTTTTGCAAGTTGTAAAAATAAATGCTGCTACTAGAATGTTCTTTACTATTAGTAAACTTTGAGTGGTCTGTATCGTCGGAATGGATTCCGAAGTCAAATTCAGGGAATGTCCAAATTAACGCAAAAATGGAAGAAATGAAAACCGTCATTGAAGAAATGAGGCTGGAAATACTGTCTAAGAGAAAGTATGTGGTTCTTCTCTTCTTTTTTCCATATATTTGGTGTGTGAAAAATGGATGTGACAGTCTACTAAAGCTACATAGTTGATGTTTTTGTCTTCTATCCCCTAAATGAGACGCTCATTACTGATATTGTATCGTTTGGGGACTGGTCTTTGGAGTTATGCTTCATGCTATATATTCTATAAGGTATTTTGACAAATTTGATGAATCCGGAACAGTAATGGAATGGATGTGGCCCAAATGTGATCACCCATTACGATTGCATGTGTTTTCCATGTATTCTTTTTCAATTGCCTGTTGTTACTAGAGTTTCCAGAAAACTAAAAGTTTTTGTTAATTAAAAAAAGATTCTTATATTTTGATAATAAATATTTAAAAAATGTTAAAAAGTCTTTAAACTTTTGATGAATAGTTTCTCTCCACCTTACTGCAATTGCTTTTTAAAAACTTGTTTCATTCTTCTCTTTCTTGAAATGTCATCCACAACTGGCCAGTCCAAATGCTATGCGACATACAAATCTAAAAAAAGCAGCTCTCATCAAGCCCCGGAGACTTTAGTAACATCAGATGGCTAGCGCTGTACCAGCTGTTCTCTTTCTGCCGAATTCAGGCCTCTCCTAGGAAAACGTATCCCCGGTTTGCTCCAAACAAAAAGTCTACTTGTCCCGGATTTCGTGTCCCGGGACAAGCCCGACTCCATAGGGAAGGGTATTTTGGTCATTTTTTCCAAATGACCAAAATACCCTTCCCTATGGAGTCGGGCTTGTCCCGGGACACGAAATCCGGGACAAGTAGCATTCCTCTTGCTCCAAATAGGTAAGGGGATGCTTACACTTAGAGGAGTGATGTCAAATCAATGAAATCTCATCTCCACAAAAGAAAAATATTTATTTTTTATTCATGTTGCACCTCTGATTGGTCCAAATAGGATTTTCTTGTTTTGACCACACATAGGATCCTTTTCTTTGGCGTAGATATTCATCATGATTAACTTTACAGGCTAGTGTCAGTGTAGGTCCAATTTAATCTTTTAAATATTTTCTCACATAGTTTTGCAAGTGCAGTGTGACAACAGTTTTGCAAGTGCAGTGTGACAATGGGCCAACTCTCATTCTAATAGAATTTTATAAGGGCATTCCAGGCTCTACAGAGGGAGACATTTTTTTAGTGGTTTCGAGTTCTCTTTAATGGTAATCGGTATAATAAAATATCCCATTACAATCATCAATAAGCATCACATCAAAATCTGCCACTTCAATCCTCTTATACATCTCTTAGTGCAAACCATTATTTTTTTCTAATCTCTTAGTACAAACTCTTGCTTTAGGTGCCACAGCGGGGCTAACTAATTGACAATCTAAGATTCTAAGCCATTAGAAATTGCCCCACCTTTATAAGAGCTTGTTATAGATGTACCCATTGACAAATTGATTAACAGCGATAAATTAATAAGAAATCGAATGAATCTAACAATGGCCCCATTTTCTTTTAGTGTGAAGTTTTACAAGGGCTCATGTAACAATGGGCCATTCATTTAAACGGCTTTGATTATGGACAGGTGGGTCCTCACAATGGAGCCTTTCGAGGGGAAAAGAGCATACGGAAGAAAAAAATGCGGAGGAAGGAGAAGAAGCCAAAGATGATGATTCGGTGGAAAGCGAGTGAAGGAGAAACAATCTTCAGGTCCTGGCACGCTCCTTTTTGGTTGTTGCTCTCCTGGTAGAAGACTCGGATGCTCAGCTGCAATCAATCTCAATGATATGGAGAAACCAAAAGCAGACGTGGGAAGCTTAGAATCCTCACTGTTGCAAATCATTGAAGCTGAGTAGCTCCAGTTATTACCGAACTTTTTACAAGAACCCCAAGGGGCTTATTTGGCAACACTACCCTTAGGGCCTGTTTGGATAAATGAGGAGTGGAGTAAAATGAAGTGGATTTTGATTATGCAAAAAATGACTTCTCACACCACCGGTCAGTTAATAGGTAATAAATGCAGTAATTAAGATGAGAGAGAGATTTATAGTGGTTCGGTCAGTGACCTACGTCCACTTTCGGAAAGGCTGAGATCGCCGGATGTATTAATTCCCAAGTATTTCAGAGATTACAAGCTCTGGAGAGAGTGTAGAAGAGAGATTTTTGCTTGCCCCTCAAGTATCGAGAGGCTCTTAAATTTATAGTCTTCCCCTAACAGATGGGGACGACTTTACAGCGCCGTTTACGAGGAGCCTTCGAGGTGTCCTCGACTGGCGAGGCAGTTGTGATATTCTCCGCAGGACTTGGTAAAAGCGGGACGTAGCCTGACTGCTTCCGAAGCGACCCGGACTGCTGTGACGTGGCCAGGCATCGTGGGTTTGGGCTCGGACTCCATTGGATTAAACGGATCTCCATTAATTCAGGCTTAGCTCATGACAGAATGGGCCACTTGGGCGGGCCTGACTCATCATTTGCCCCTCAATGCCCCGCGCCCAAAGAAGCTTTGAAAGGAGGGCATTTTGAATATCCGGGCTTCTTTCCCATTCAAATGATTATTTGCCGCGTTCCTCTCCTTGCCAGTTTCCTGTGTTCCTCCCAAGCCCTGAGGAGAAGGATTTTGGGAGAGTCCTGTAAGAGTGGGACTCCTCTTATGTTTGGGGTTTTTTTTTTTTTTTAAACCCTAGGTAACCCTAGGTTTTGTGGGGCTTGTGAAACCCTAGGCTATAAAAGCCCTTTGAAAGAGAGGAGAGCCACCCCACCTTCTTCAACTATTCCTATTCTCAAGAGAACCCATCTTCATTCTTCTGTTCCCATTCTCAAGAGAACCCATCTTCATTCTTTACCTTTAATACATTTAACTGTTTCCATCTTCCAATGGAGCCTCCAAGTGAAAAGGGATTAGCCCATGAGAAGAAGAAAGTAAGAGACAGTCCACTACCTGCAGCTGCAGTGGACCGGTCTGCAGGAAGCAAGGGGGCGGCATCGAACTCGGCAGCATGGGCGGGAGAGGCAGCATGGTTGGGAGTCGGTGCGGGCACTGCGACCCGGGCGGACGCCGGCCTGACAGCGGCGCTGGGCACGGCAGCCCTGGCTGGCAGGGACGCTACGCGGGCTGGCGCAGGTGATGAGGGCGCTGCGACCCGGGCGGACGTCGACCTGGCAGCGGCGCTGGGCACAGCAGCCCCCGTGGGCAGGGATGTGGGCGTCGCCCAGGCGAGCGATGGAAGCCGTGTGGACCCCGCGGGTACGGCGAGCGTGGGCGGCGTCAGGGCGTTGGTAGATGGCGCAGCGGGCGGCGGCCAGGCAGCCCGGGCGGGCGCAGCACGTGCAGGGGCTGGTGCTGGTGCTGCGGGCGCGATGGCGACGCCAAGCGTGGGCGCCTAGGCGGGCGGGAGTTCAGTTGCTGGTGCGGGCGCCCAGGAGGGCATGAGGAAAACTGCAACGCCGAGCGCGGGAGCCCAGGCAGGTGTGAGGCCGGGCACCCAGGTGGTTCTAAGTGCTGCGGGGCCCACGGGCGCGGCTAGGGCCCACGGGCGCGGCTAGGGCGCGCACGGAGGCGCCCAGGCAGGCTTGAGGTCGACATGTTCGGCGGCGGCGGCGGTCGAGCAGGGGCCTGCGGGCGCGGGTGCAGGTCCTAGTAATGTATCCAGCAGAAGTTTGCGTCGTCCTAAGAAGTACCGGGGAAAAGTGGTCGCTGAGGAGGCCGGCTCCAAGGTGAGCAGTATTTTCAGTGTACTCAAGACAGACAGTGATCTTTTGAAGATTGTTGTTTGTATCCCTCCTACTGTGCTGTGCCGCCGGGCTGAAGCGGACGAGCCAGCTTGTGATGATTCCTCTGGTGACATTGTCATCTATGAGGAGATGATCGAGGCCGGGTTAAGGTTTTCATTATCCTCTCCCATTTGTCGTATTCTTCATTATTTTTCCTTAACTCCGGGGCGATTAGCACCCAACGGCTGTTATGCTCGGATTCCTTGCGCTGTGGAGGAGAGTGCATCAAGAGGACGCTTCTCCTCTGGAGTTTCATGCCGCATACAGTTTGATCGAGTCGCCAGCCCCTAACAGGGGGTGGTACTATTTTACCCCTAGGGGCGGCAAGCTGCTCACGGGATTGCGTTCCAATTGTCACGATTGGAAATCTCGCTTCTTCTTCATCGGTGGAGAGTGGGTTGCTGAGTCAGATCGACCTTTGGTACCCACACGATGGATTGACGCCAAGAGACTAGGTACGTTTTCTGATTGCTTTCTTTCTAATTGCTTTTTTTTTATGCATGTGCTCACTGTCATGTCCTCATTTGCAGATCCTCCCATACTCTCCACGGAGCAGGAGCGCAAGCTGCAAGCGGTGAGAGATCACCCTGACAAGGACTTGGGAGTTCTTCTTCCCAAGGAGAGAGGCAAGACCAGTGGACCTCCTACGGACTCTTCGTCTTTGGGTAGGACTGGCGGACTCCTTCCGGGATCGACTTCTAAGAGAAAAGGTAAGTCATTTCAACTTTAGCAATGTTTTGTGTGTTTACCTGATATGCCGTACCCCAATAACACTTTTGTTTTTTCCAGCCGTAAACAGAAAAGCGATTGAGGCATGCCTGTCTGGTAGGAGTACCCCTCCCTCCAAGGTGGCGAGGACAGATGACTTCTCACCAGGGACCTCTCCGCCAGTGACTCGTACGGGGCCTCGGGTGCGCCTCCCTCGAGTGGCCTCTCCACCAGTGACTCGTGCGGGGCCTCGGGTACGCCTTCCTCGGGTGGCCTCTCCTGTGGTGTCTCTCCACTTAGCGACCTCCTCAGCTAAGATTGCTGCTCCGCAGTCTTCCTCTCCAGCTGCCCCTCAATTGTGTCCTCCGCGCGCGGTTACTTCCACGGGGGTACCGACTGGGGCTGATCCCATGCTAGGCAAACCGCGAGCGATCCGGGAAAGGCTAGGGAGATTTGTGTTGCCACCCGAGATTTCTCAGGTCAATGCCTTGGGCACCGAGGGAGTTATCAACACGTTCCTGGAAGGTCTGGCTCAGGTACAGGTTTACTGTTTCTCTTTTCTCTAGACTTTCATCTTTTTTGTTTTATGTACTGCCTCATTTCCTTTGTCCGTTGTCTTTTCAGGCCTCCACTGCATCTGTCTACCTGTTGTCGAGGGCCCAATCTTACATGCAGGTGAAACGGGAGAATGAGATTGTTAAAAAGGAGTTATCCGCTACTGAAGGAAAGATTACCGCTATGGAAGCTGCTAATAAGGCTTCCGAGGTTGATCTTGTGGCGGCCCGCGAGAGGGCGACCAAGCTTGATACTGAGCTCTCAGCAGCCCGCGAGAGGGCGGCCAAGGTTGATATTGAGCTCTCAGCAGCCCGCGAGAGGGCGGCCAAGGCAGAGGCTGAGCTTGTGAAGGCCCGTGAGAGGGCTTCGCTCAGTGAGGCTGAGCTTGCAGAGACCCGTGAGAGGGTGCTGCTCAGAGAGGTTGCGGTGAAGACGGAGATGAAGGCTGCACATGAGAGGGCTTCTCAGGCTGAGGAGAGGGCTTCTCAGGCTGAGGAGAAGATTGCCCTTGCTGAGAGGGACCTCGAAAATGACCTCGCTAATGCCTTTATTGACGGCTATGATGAGCTTCGAGGGAAGATTTCTGCTGCTTTCCCAGATCTTGACTTCTCAGGCTTCTTGCCGACTGAGGCGCCTGATGATGATGGCAGTGGCAGCTCTGATGATGTCGAGGATGATGAGGAGGAGGATGAGGAGGACGATGAGGAGGGAGATGAGAGTGATTAGAGGATAGGGGGAACTTTTGCTGTTTTTTTTTTTTTTTGTAAAGGCAGGTAGCCTGACTTTTGTACGTAAGCCTATCTTTTGGAACATGCAACTTTTTGTCATAAAATACAAACAGAGAATGTTTTATTTATTCATTGCTTGAACAACATTGACAGAGTAGTAAAAATTAAATCCAGCCCCAAACCCTCACTATTCTGATCCTCTTAAAATGTTTTGGTAGTATTTCTTCAAATGTTCCGCGTTCCACGGATGAGGTAAGACCTTTCCCTCGGAATTCTGGATCGTGTAGGTGCCTGGTCTCACTACCTCAGTGACGAGATAGGGCCCTTCCCAGTTTGGTCCCAACTTTCCTTCACGGGAGTCTTTTGTGGCGAGGATCACCTTTTTAAGCACTAGATCCCCCGGTTGGAATGAACGAGGCTTTACCCTCGAGTTGTAGTACTTCGCCATGCGTCGCTTGTACTCCGCGTTGCGGACCACAGCCATCTCCCTTGCCTCCTCTACAAAGTCGAGGTTGATGCGAAGTCCTTCCCCGTTGGTGACGGGGTCGTGGTGGTAGACCCTTAGGGAATGGACTCCTATCTCGACGGGGATGACTGCCTCAGTCCCATAAGAGAGGGAGAAAGGAGTTTCCCCGGTAGAAGTTCTTGGCGTAGTCCGATAGGCCCATAACACTCCTGGGAGTTCATCAACCCAAAGACCTTTCGCCCTTTCGAGCCTTGTCTTTAAGTTACGGAGAATTGTTCTTACCATGACTTCTGCCTGCCCATTCGCCTGTGGGTGTGCTGGGCTGGAATGAGGCTGCTTGATTTGAAGGTCGGAGCAGAAAGAATTAAAAAGCTTATTATCGAACTGCTTGGCATTGTCACTGACAATGGCGTGAGGTATCCCGAAGCGGCAGACTAGGTTTTTCCAGACAAAGTCCTTTACCTTCGAGTCTGTTATTTTCACTAGGGGTTCTGCCTCCGCCCATTTTGTGAAATAGTCTATGGCAACGACCACAAACTTGCATTGGCCTTTGCTCAAAGGAAGGGGGCCCAAGATGTCAATTCCCCATTTGGAAAAAGGCCATGAACTCACAATGGTTGTCAGTTCCTCTGGTGGCTGCCTTGGCACCGTTGCGAAACGCTGGCATTTGTCACACTTTTTGGCAAACTCTTTGGCGTCTTTTACCATGCTCGGCCAAAAATACCCTTGCCTAAGCGCTTTGTGGGCGAGGGAGCGTCCTCCAGAGTAATTCCCACAAATTCCTTCATGAATCTCTCTAAGGGCGTAGTCAGCTTCTTCTGGCGAAAGGCAGCGTAGCAATGGTAAGCAGTAGCCCTTCTTGTAGAGTACATTTTGTAAAAGGGTGAACTTAGAAGCTCTCATTCTAAGCTTCTTGGCCTCGAGGGGATCATCTAGTACTGTTTCTTCTTGGAGGTATGCCCTTATGGGGGTCATCCAGTTCGATTCGGCCGTTGTACAGTTGATGTTAGTGGTGTCCACATCCAACTTACTTGGCTCGAACTGGTGCCCGATGAGAGTTGGTTCTGCAAATGAGGCCTCCAGGGATGAGGCGAGCCTGGCGAGAGCATCTGCGGCCATGTTATCACCTCTTGGGATGTGACAGATCTGGAAATGTTGAAACTGCTGGACTAGCTTCTTCGCCATGCCAAGATACTCCTGCATTTTTGTTTCTTTCGCTTCGAATTCGCCATTCACTTGATTGACTATCAATTGTGAATCACTATAGGCGGTGAGGGATCGGACGTCCATTTCTGCTAACAATCTCAATCCAGAGAGGAGAGCTTCATATTCTGCTTCATTGTTTGTGGCAACAAAGTGTAGCTTCACTGCATACTTGATGGGTGTACCATCAGGGCTGATCAAAATGAGTCCTGCTCCACCTCCCTTACTGGTTGCAGAGCCATCAATATATAGCTTCCAAAGGGGTAGTGAAGGAAAAACTCCAGGAGGTGTCTGAACGCCCGGAGGGATTTGGGCACCCATTGAGGAATCCGGGGCGCCAGGAGGAGTCTGGGCGCCCATAGATGTCTGGGTGCCCGGGGTGGCCTGGGCGCCCACTGCTGCTGTCGAGACGCCCGGAGGAGTCTGGGCGCCCACTGCTGCTGTCGGGGCGCCCGGAGTGGTATGGGCACCCATAGATGTCTGGGTGCCCGGGGTGGCCTGGGCGCCCATCCGGGTGTCCTCGCCGAGTGGCAGTTCGACTTGCAGCTCTGGGGCAGACGGTAGGGACGTGGTGTGCTCCCCTTCTGTATGCGTAAACTCAGCGACAAAGTCTGCCAACGCCTGGGCCTTGATGGCCATCCTTGGTTGGTACTGAACGTCAAACTCACCCAACTCCACTGACCACTTGAGGAGTCTTCCAGATACTTCTGGCTTTGCCAAGACTCTCTTCAAAGGCTGATTGGTGACGACCACAACCGTATGGCTTTGAAAATAGTGGCGTAGGCGCCTAGCAGTCGAGATGAGGGCGAGCGCCAGTTTTTCTAACCCCGAGTATCTGATCTCGGCTCCACGGTATGCTCTGCTGACGTAATAGATGGGTCTTTGCACCCCATCATGATTTCTGATCAGAACAGCGCTAACTGCAGAGGGGGAAGCAGATAGGTACAAATACAACACCTCACCGGGTGCAGCATGTGAAAGGAGAGGAGGTGCGGCCAAGTATGCTTTAAGCTTCTGGAAGGCCTCCTCAGCCTCAGGTCCCCATTCGAAAGTCTTTCGGAGAATTTTGAAGAAAGCAAACACTTATCTACAGACTTGGAGACGAATCTATTGAGCGCTGCAATTCTTCCGTTGAGGCGCTGCACCTCCTTGGTGGAAGTGGGCAACTTCATGTCGAGTATAGCTTTGATTTTATCAGGGTTCGCCTCAATTCCCCTCTGGTTGACCATGAAGCCCAAGAATTTTCCCGATCCCACGCCAAAGGCGCATTTCTCAGGGTTCAGCTTCATGTGGTAGGCTCTGAGAACATTGAAAGTCTCTTGAAGATGGTCGATGTGATCTGCTGCAGCCAAGCTCTTCACCAGCATATCGTCGACATAAACCTCCATTGTTCGCCCAATCTGGGACTGGAACATTTTGTTTACCAAGCGCTGGTAGGTTGCACCTGCGTTTTTCAGCTCGAAGGGCATGACCCTGTAGCAGTAGGTCCCCTTTGGAGTGATGAACGACGTCCTTTCTTGGTCTGGGGGATGCATGCTGATCTGGTTGTATCCAGAATAGGCATCCAGGAAGGAGAGGAGTTCATGTCCTGCTGTGGCGTCGATGAGGAGGTCAATCCGAGGCAGCGGATAGCTGTCCTTTGGGCATGCTTTGTTAAGCTCCGTGAAGTCGACGCAGAGGCGCCACTTCCCACTGGCTTTTGTCACCATTACCACATTTGACAGCCATTCGGGATATGCTACTTCTCTGACCGCTCCATTTTCTATCAGCTTCCCGACTTCTTTGTCCATTGCTTGGGCCCTTTCAGTGGAGGCGCCCCTTAGCTTTTGTCGAACAGGCTTGTGGCGAGGGTCAACATTGAGGTGATAAGTGGCAACTTCGGGATCAATCCCTTCAAGATTCGCATGTGACCATGCGAAAACATCCATGTTCGTTCTCAAAAAATCTGTTAACCGGTAGACCAGATCTTCTGAAAGAGAAGAGCCAATGTACACTCTTCTGTCAGGATGCTCTTCATGTAAGGCCACCGAGGTAAGTTTTTCAACTGGTTCCCCTCTTTCTGTGGTGGCGTCATCCCTCGGGTCCAAGATTTCGACTTGTAACGCCTCCTGGGTCTTCTTGGCCTTCATTGAGGAGACGTAACATTCTCTTGCTGTAACTTGATCTCCCCTGATCTCCCCCACTCCATTTGGGGTCGGAAAGCGGAGGATGAGATGATCGGTGGAGAGGACGGCCCTTAATGCGTTAAGGGCAGGTCGTCCTAGTATGATGTTGTAAGCTGACGGACAGTCTATCACCAGGAAGTTCACCATTGTAGTAGAGCTTCGGGGTGCTGCCCCGGCTGTGACTGGCAATGTGATTGCCCCGAGGGGATACACTTTCTCCCCTGAGAACCCAATAAGGGGGGATTTCACTGGCTGCAGCCTTTCCCGTCCCAACTTGAGCTGGTCATAAGCTTTTGCGAATAGGATATCCGCAGAGCTGCCGCTGTCCACCAAAAAATCCTACGCACCTGGAAATTGGCAACCGTCATGGTAAGCACCAGAGGGTCGTCATGGGGATGCTGGACTCCTTCCAAGTCCTTGTCTGAGAAGGATATGGTGTCACTAGCACCATGCCTGGGGGCCTTGGATGGGCGTGCTTCGTCAGGATGCTTAGCCCTTCTGACGTGGGCCTTCATGGCAGAAAGTGACTCTGCTAATCCGCCTGAGATGGTTCGGATCTCCCCAATGGGTTGTTGGTCCTCCAGGTTGTGAGGTGGTGGTGGTGCTTGCCCCCTACCAGCAACATACTGGCACAGGTGACCACGTTGAATGAGATCCTCAATCTGTCTCTTGAGGTCATAGCAATCGTCGGTGTCATGACCATGGTCGCGATGGAAGCGACAATATTTGGCCGGGTTTCTGCGGTTTGGAGGGGACTTCATCTTTCCCGGCCATTTTATGGCTGGGTCATCTTGTATCTGGAGCAAAATGTGCTCAACAGCGGCATTGAGGGGGGTGAATGCTTGTCGGTCTCTCTGCGGAGCAGGACCGAGTCGATCTCTAACTGTCCTGCTTCACTTGTTGCTTGTCTCCTTCTTTTCGTCTCTGTCCCGCCCCTTGTCCCCAGATCTAGAGGACTCACCTCGCCTGGCCCTGGTGATGTCTTCAGCATTTATATATTTTTGGGCCTTTGCTAGTAGCTCTGTCATGCTCTTTGGCTGGCGCTTCATCACTGAGAAGAGGAAACTCGACGAGCGAAGGCCTCCCAAGAAGGCTGTCATTGTCACTTTGTCATCGGGATCTTTGACCTGAAGTACCTCCTCGTTAAAACGAGTGAGGTAACTCCTGAGGCTCTCATTTTTGTCCTGCTTTACGCTGAGCAGGTGTGTGGCGGGCTTCTAATGGCGGCGCCCTCCGATGAAGTGTGACACGAAGGATTTGCTTAACTCCCCAAAGGTGGCGATGGAGGCTGGGGCTAGATTGGCAAACCACTGCCGAGCGGAACCCTTCAGGGTAGTTGGGAATGCCCTGCACATAACCTCGTCAGGGATATTATGCAGCTGCATTACAGTTTTGTATGTCTCCAAATGGTCCAATGGATCCTTCGTCCCATCGAAGGTTTCTATGGACGGCATTTTGAACCTTGGAGGGAGCGGGTAGTTTACCACGTCGGGCTTGAACGGTGTATCCGTCCGCCCGACTAGGTAATCCACCATTTGTGGGGCCTGCGCCTTCATGGCGTTAAAGACATCACCGAGTTGGTTTTGCATTTCCCTGATCTTCTCATCCCAGCGATTGGGGGCTCCTCGAGAGTGATCATGGAAGTTGCTCTCCTCCATGTTTTCACTTTCCCCTTCTTGGAAGCTAGGACCATCCCCATTTGAAGCAGAGGGAGTAGGTGGGGGTCCTTCATGATGTACTCCCCCCGGTGGTGGAAGTCCTCCATGACCTGCTCCTCCTGGAGGTGGAAATCCTTCAAATTGGGCTCCACCGGGTGGAGGAGGCCCTTCGTGACGTGTTCTCCCAACCCCCAGTGTAGCCCCAAAAGGGGGGGCCAGAGGAAACCCTTGGGTGCGATTGGCGCCCGGGGAATGGGCGCCCAGGAGAGGGGCGCCCAGGGGATTGGCGCCCGGGGGAGGAGCTCCCCGGCATGGAGCCCTTGGGTGTCCCGGGCGCGGTACTCCATGCTGTGCTCCTCCAAAGTGTGCTCCTCCCTGCCCTACTGTGAGCATGAGCTGTAGTATTTGCTGGTTTTGGGTCACCAGCTGTTGCATGGTCTCCAACATCTGTTGTGGAGTGGGAGCATGGTCATTTGGGGCAGGATTAGTCGGTGGAGGATCATTCTCGCCTTCTCTAGAGGGATTATCCTCTGGTCGTCTTGCGGATCTTGTGGTGATCACCATGATTTTTGAAAAGAGGAAGGATACTGACGTGAGAACTTTAGTCGTTTTCCACAGACGGCGCCAAACTGATGATGCAAAAAATGACTTCTCACACCACCGGTCAGTTAATAGGTAATAAATGCAGTAATTAAGATGAGAGAGAGATTTATAGTGGTTCGGTCAGTGACCTACGTCCACTTTCGGAAAGGCTGAGATCGCCGGATGTATTAATTCCCAAGTATTTCAGAGATTACAAGCTCTGGAGAGAGTGTAGAAGAGAGATTCTTGCTTGCCCCTCAAGTATCGAGAGGCTCTTAAATTTATAGTCTCCCCTAACAGATGGGGACGACTTTACAGCGCCGTTTACGAGGAGCCTTCGAGGTGTCCTCGACTGGCGAGGCAGTTGTGATATTCTCCGCAGGACTTGGTAAAAGCGGGACGTGGCCTGACTGCTTCCGAAGCGACCCGGACTGCTGTGACGTGGCCAGGCATCGTGGGTTTGGGCTCGGACTCCATTGGATTAAACGGATCTCCATTAATTCAGGCTTGGCTCATGACGGAATGGGCCACTTGGGCGGGCCTGACTCATCAAATTTCACGTGTGAAGTGGAGTGAAGAGAAGTAGGTTGAAATTAAAGTAGAGTACTTCACTTCACTCCATTTGGATGCTTATTTTGAAGTTAAGGTTTGGAGTAGAATCCACTTTTACTCAAGGAAATTGAAGTATTTTAAGTTGAAGTGAAATGGAGTACATTAAAGTGACTCACAACATTACTTCATCTATTGGGCCAGACTCATCCAAACAGGGTAGAGTTTAAAGTTTAAACTGTTAGGGCCCATTTAACTTCACTCTACTATATTTTTTGGCTATCCAAACAGGCCCTTAGAGTCAAGTAAGGTAAAGCCACAATTTCTATAAATAAAAAAAAATCCAACCAAAACACTTTAATTCAAATTTCCTACCACATTTTTTTTAAAAAAAAGTCAAAAAGTAATCTCATTTCTCCACTAAAAGACAAAAAAAAAAAACTCCACTTTTTAATTAAAAAAAGAAGATTCAATCACATACAACTAAAAATAAAATACCATCATAACCTACTTATATTTTATTATTTCCAAAAAATAACCTTTACTCAACTCAACTCCATTAGTAAAGCCCCCAAATAGGCCCTAGGAATGCAGAGTAAAAACACTATTATAGAAATTGGGTTGGCTCTACTGATGCATTGCAAAAATACTGTTACAGAAAATTAGTTAGCTCTACTGACCTGGAACAGAAACAAAACTGGGTCTTTCTTCTACCTGTCGATTTTGTCTGCACCAGATTCACCCAAGGCAACCTACTGGAGCCTTTTTTCTCCGAGATCGAATATGGTTCGATAGAGGGGTTTGGCAGATCACGTTCCAAAGAGGAGAGAGGAGGCAGAGGGTTTGGGAGATGGGGTTCCACAAAGGAGAGAAGATAGAGAGGGTTTCAGAGGGGATGAAACCAGGTCTGGATGTCGCAGAAACAAAGAGAGAGGTGCTTTAGGCAGAACTTGTGGGGCGTCGCAGCACGGGAGGTGATATGAGGAGATGGATTAAGCGATGAGAGGGAGGATCCGGTGATAGAAGGGCGAGATTGAGAGGGATTCCAAACGTCTAACGACCTGGGCTTTTCCCCCCTGTTATGAGAGGGAAGACGAAAAAGTGGAAAACTAAATGGGCGCCACTTATTTGTTTCCGCCCCATGTGTCATCCACATAGTCGAGCATTTTTTACCCTACACTTGAGCTGAGGAGAGGCTATTTATATATATATATATATATATATATATATATATATATATATGGGAGATGCTCCTATGAGAGATATCTATCTGTGTAGGGAAATATTCATGCTCATCGATCGGACAACATAGTGGGACCGACTTTATGATACATCCGAACCATCTATACATATGGGACCCCATGAATAACATTGGACCCATCAACTTTTCACCTCTCCGAATTGATTGGACCATTGGATCAAGAGGGTTAAGTTGTTTTCTTTAATATATAGTCGTTAAATTTGTAGGCCATGGATAAAGGGGGTTAAAGGCGTGGGATTGACCCCAAACTTGATATATGAGCTCATCCAAGATGTCTTTTTCCATCCCCCTCAAGTCCCATGATCAGTGGAGCCCTAGGTGGGCCCAATTAAGTTTGTCTCTCACCGTATGGTGAGGAATGGATGCACATGAATGTCCCCCGTGTAAGAAACATTTTGTCAATATAATTTTAGTTTCTCCTTTGTTTTCTGAAGAGTTTCAAATTTAACTGTTGAATTCTGTTTTTAAGTTTTTAATTTGTTTATCATTCTTTTATTCATGGGTCCATGTATTGGAAAAGGGACTTTTACTAGTAATATCCCCAAAACACCAGCAACTAAATACAATTCTGTAAAGCAAATGAAACACAAAAACAATTTCTATTAATAAATCCAGAATAATAATTATTACAACAACAGCAACAGCAGCCAACCCCCAGCTCTGATACATTAAATATACACAACCTCCAAAACTTGGTGCACAACAACTTATTTCAAATTTAAGAAAGATGCGAAGGAATCTTCCATAGAGCAAATTCATGGACAAAAATAAAAAACCCTACCAAATAATCTTAATTGGATACATCTTAGACAACATCAAGTTATATATTACTACAGACACCATACAACAGCAATCTTAATGTACAAATCGAAACAATAAGATACATTGGATAATGCACGCAATCTCCAAACACTTACTTGGATGTAGATGGAATTGAATTAAGGAAACCCAAATTGAAGAAGCTTACTTTACTTCTTCACCACTTTCTTGATAGCTTGGGTGTAGTTTATAAGGGATTTCTTAATGGAAGATTTTCTGCTGGCCATTTGACTCTCATCACCATCAACTTCATCTTCATCATCACCCATCACCATTGGCTTCTTTCTAATACAATCTACACCTTTTCTCATCCCCAATATCACTGAAGGAGATGGTGGAAATGGCCTAAATGACCTTGCACTTTCACACCTCACAAGTCCTCTCTCCTTCCTCTCATAGCTTTTACTACTTCCCATCCCTTTACATCCAATGCCAACCTCACTAAGTCTTTTTCTTTCAGACAACTTACTGGTTTCAATTCCAACAAGTTTGTTTCTCTTTAGATCTTTCTCCTCATCTAAACTACACTTCAAATTTGAACCATTAGCTTTCTCTTGTGATTCCTCAAATCCCAATATCTTGATCTTCACCTGTGGGTTTCTCCAGGTCACCTCACAGTCTATTTTGTCATTCTTCTTCTCAGGTTTTTCGCCTTTGTGGGGAGGGGTGACTGTAAGTGAACTTTCCTCCTCATGAGTGTTATCCAACAGTATCTGAAGCCATCGCTCGACATTCCCTTTTCCAATCTTGTGTCGATATTCTTCATCCACTTCACCCAGTGAACTCATAATCTCCTTCTTACAAGTCTTTCGGCAATTTTCATCACCAGTCGCTAATTTCTGAAGTTCATCATCAAGAGCTGTTTCATCCTCTGGAACAGTCAGAGAGTCTTCTTTTCTTATCTCTGCTTCTACAGAACTTACAATTTCCTTCTTTTTCTCCTCTTCACCCTTCTCTTGTTCTTTCTCATCAAGGGATAGAGCAGCTTCAGATGCCTTCTGCTCGTCCTCTAAGAACAGTCTCAGTTCCTTCTGTAAAGGCATCTTTTTTGAGCTTAGTAAATGACTGGTTCTGTTGCATATTTCTTCTAATGCAGTATCATCTATCCGCAATCTTTTCCTTGCTTGCTCGCAGTAAGGCCGCATTTGGTTCTCAATTTCTTCTCTCTGTTTGAATCTCTTGTGGAGTTCTTTCTCCGAGGCACTGCAGATTGTTTTCTGGGCTTCTAATCTTGCCATGAGAGCATTGTTAGCCGCTTGGTTCAGTCGAATCTGCTCCTTGTAGACAATACTCCTGCAATTGAAATAAAATAGAATTTAGAGATTGTATATCAGAGAACTGTAGCATGCTTCTAGAGATAGTTAGAGTAAGTTCACTAGCACATATGCCAATGTTGTTATAGAATTTGCTACATCTGGGTCATCATGAGAGGAGCTGCAGTTGAAATTTCCTTGATTTTTAGTATACCAATGGGTGGGCCACAATCTGGAATGTTGCTCATTTTTCTCATAGCTGTGTGGCTCGACCTGATTTTATTTGCCATACCAATGCCTTGCACGTCATGAATGCTCTCTGTTTTCGTCAAATTTAGGTGAATATAATTCATGTTTCTTAATATAAAATAAAAGATCATGTCACTAGTGAAATGATATAACGATATTTGGATTTCTGAATGAAAAGAGTCATATATTGTTTAGAAAATGATATGATAGGCATTCATCAATCTTACTGGTGCATGGCGTCTCCAATCATCTTCTCTAGTAAAGCCCTGTAAGAAGATTGAGACTCTGCTAGTCGCCTGCATTTTTCAACTCGCCTCCTCCGCTTTATCAGCAAAGATTCCAAGTCTTGAAGAGCAAGTTTTTCTACATCATTTTTCTGCTTCATCTCATTCAATTCATCATCCAATTGCTGTGTCTCCAACTGCATCTTTTCAGTCTCCTCTCTATGCTTCAGTGAATCCCAAGCTTTGTCAAGGATGAAATGTTGGTTGTTACACACATCGAACTGATCATTTTCCTTCAAGACACTTGGTCTGTATCTCTGAATTGCTTTGGAGAGAGCCCTGTCATCTTTCCTTGCTTTTGATAGGAATTTAAAATCAGAACTCAGATTCTTTTTCATGGAAAATACGTTCAACTGTGAGAAATTGCATGTCTTTGATGGATTTTTTTCATGGAAAATACGTTCAACCGTGAGAAACTGCATGTCTTTAATGGAACATGAAATGTTACAACTACCAAACGTTCAGTAATTTGAATTACTCATTTGATGAGGCCCAATCATGATAATGCTGGATATTGCCTGATATCTCCCCCATATTGTACGATCTCGATTATCCAATTTGGCACTTATAAGGACAGCAGTAAAGTTTACATTTGTTAGGGATACACTAATCCATCACATTCACTGGGCCCATCATTTGTACGACGACATGTACAAGCATAGAACAGAACACGGTTACCGCCAACTAGTTCATTCAAATATTACACAATTTGATTCAGTCAATAGTTCAATGTCAATTCGGTTCAGTTCATGAATTGCATCGAAGTAGTTTGATGAATTCATTTGACTTCAATAATTTTGTTCATCTTGAATGTATTAAATGTGCATAATCTTTCCGTCAATCTATTAAAATGGGTTTTGTTTTAACCATTACTTGCAAGCTTTGAAAGTTCAGTTAAAGTTCATTATATATATATATATATATATATATATATATATATGGGAAGTGCTCCTATGAGAGACACTCTCACCAACTTGGTGAGAGATGGGTGGGGGCCCTCACATTTAAGTTGGGGGTCCTTGCATTTAAGTTGGTGAGAGTGGATATGACAGTGAGGGCCCCCACCCATCTCTCATAAAGTTTGTGAGAGTGTCTCTCATAGGAGCACTTCCCTAGATATATATATATATATATATATATATATATATATATATATGAGCAGGGCTCTCCTAACTTGAGTCTAGGATAAAATTCCGTAAACTCATGCTTGTGGAGCCCCAACCTTGGTCCATCCAAATGGACCAAACGGACGACCCCCATGAATTGCACATGTCCACCAACTTTCGGTCAAATTTGAATTTACTGGACTGTTAAATTTACTGGATTGTTGGATCGACTGTGTACCGATTTGAATGGACTGTTGACTATTAAACTTTCGGGTCTAAGATGGAGATCACATAAATTACGGCTGGAGCTGATTTTTTCAGAGAGGAGGGTCTCAAGGAGTCCTTGAAATCCCCCCAAACCCCATCCCCTCATGCTTGTGGGCCCACCCTTGGTCCATCCAAATGGACCAAACAGACGACCCCATGAATTGCACTTGTCCACTAACTTTCGGTCATATTCGAATTTACTGGACTGTTGGATTGACTGTTAAATTTACTGGATTGTTGGATCGACTGTATACCGATTCGAATGGACTGTTGACCATTAAACTTTCAGGTCCAAGATGGAGATCACATAAATCATGGCTGGAGCTGATTTTTTCAGAGAGGAGTCCTTGAAATCCCCCCAAACCCCATCCCCATGTGGGTCTCTAGGTGGGGCCCACCACATACTTGAGCTTACCTTATCTTAAGCGAAGACACACTAATGCATCATAAATTGGGTTTGTCCTATAAACCATGTAGAAAAAATCAAACTATTTTGACTTAGAAAATTAAATTCGTCACTGAAGCTGGCAACTTCAAACTACGGAAAGGGCGAATGAAAAAATGAACTAAATGAACCCACCCTAACAAATTAGTGAGGTTCAGCAGGCATTGAATTGGAACTATGAAGTTGAGTATGAATTAGATGACTGCAAACCAGGTAATTATAGCCATCAGTTTCATTAGAAAAAAAAATTGATTTTACTTTCAAACAAGGTCATGATAATACTAGACATAATTCTGCAGATTCTACTAACCAGTCATAGGGGAATTGGACCTCAGTGGTCGATTGACATCTAGAGAGTGCAGAGCTGATGCATCTATGTCTCTCCGCAACAAAACAATTGCGGCTGGAGCGAGGCCCACCTTTTGTTCTGATTCAATGAAATGCGGTGGAAAGATATGAGATTCTACTGCCTGTGAATCATTCAGTTCCTCATTCTCGCCTTCAGAAAACAACCATCGAAATGCTCTATTCCTGTAAAAGCTCCAAGAGATAAGGAATTTGAGGACCGGCCGTTTAAGATCTGAACAAAAATTGAATAATATCAATTCCAACAAACCTGAAATCTGAATTTGCAGAAGCAAATATGGAAAGGAACTGATTTACAGATACACCCAATTGCAGATCCCACCATGGAATGAGAAATTCCAGATTGTTCTGCTTCCTTTTGCACACTTGCCACTGTAATAGTCTCAGGTTGCTTGGTACAGTTTTTCCTCCTCCTGCATTTCATTGAGTTCATTAAGTATGTCATTTGTGGTCAGTGCTTGTGTATTTTAATTTTGAAGATGGGTTCCAAGGAAGTTTTTGCATGAAAAGTCATTACTTGAGCAAGGAAACCAGTGGTCGATCTCCCAAGCGAGGGGAGAACCTGAATCAGCATGAAAGAAAAGGACATTTCCATACATGTCGACTCGAAACTTTGCAGGATCGAATCCAGCATTCCTGAGAATTTCCAGAGAAAATATTAATGAGATCCTGGAGAGTATTGAAATGTTCGAAAATAGTCACCTAAGTAATACTAACTAGGTTTAAACTACGAATTAGTTTCTTTCTAGTAATTTACAGTTCGATTTTCCCAATGGTTAGGTGCTGATTCAGTCTAGTTTGTGACATGGATCCAACTAGTTCGATTTTATTTGAGTTTATAATTCTGATTTTCTTTATTTTGAATTTGTATAAATATATTTTTAGGTTTACCCAGTTCTGATATCCCTTTTTTTTAAGGGGTTCGTTGGCGGAGAATTTATCAAAAGCTCACATGAATAATTTCATATAAAATTAGTTAAAATGTAAGCTTTGAAAATTCATATAGGGCTTAATATATAGTGGTAGGCATTAGGCAACACTTGACAGCTATGTTTTTTGTACCTATAAATTAGTTGAAAATCAGTTTAATTCATCAATGTTGTCGAGCTTACAAATTAGATGAACACGAATAAGGTAACTGTGGTTTTAACCATGCACTGACTAGTTTCGTAATAAATTAGTTCCACATTTCTACCTTTGCATTTGATGGCCAAGATTAATACTTTATAGCATACTGTAGTATTGAAAATAGTGAAAAATATTTCAAGAATAGGTTTGCCCTAGACACTTATGGATCTGATTACTGATATCTCACCCAAGATGATTAAGCTGCTTCCATAAGAGATTGACATAGCTACTTGGATTTGCAGAAGGTTTTCTATCCCCATCTATTACTGGAAAGAACTGGTTCAGTTCTCTTGCTCTTGAAGCCTGAAAGGGCAAACAGAAGGCACCTTACTAGAATAAATAGGAATGTAACAGATGGCTCGATGAAATAGATAATTTCCGCAATTTCATATATGCATTACCCATTTGAATCTTCAGCTCAGCTGAACTTAAGCGAAACAAAAAAGAAAAAGAGAACAGAAGAAGTTGATAAATGCATCCCATCAATAAACATAGACTACAAAAAATTAAACAACGAGAAATCTGACCCACATCTCTAAATTCCAGACCATTTACTTTTCAGCCAGAGAAAACTGACTAGGAGAAAAAGAGGGAAAATTACTTCAGCAATTCATTCACATAAATCCTAATGCCAAGAAAAAAAAAAGTCATTTTCATCTAATTCGGATCACTTGAACGACCTTCTTTTAGCTAAATAAGAGAAGGATAACTGAAAACAAAACCCAAAATCATCTGTTTCTGGTTATCTCATACTCCATACACCATGTCCGCAATAAGAACAGCAAAAAGTAAAAACTCAGTAAAAAAAGCATACCAACGGTAAAAAGGAAAATTCAGTATAAAAACAAAAGCATAACCCCGATCTTCCTAATTGACCCTCAAAAACCAAAAATCAAGAAAACCCATGATGAATAACATCCAAACGTCATGAAGTTGAAGTGCCATTTCTCCACGGAAAACAGAACCAAACCCAAAAGAAAGGAAACCCAGAAAGAGGAAGACTATCTTACCTCTTGAGAATGCAAGATATAAGGACTGTAAGCAAATGGAGGTCCCTGGTTGTAAGCATTGAATAGATGAGGATTCCTACAGAGCTTCGCATAAGCTTTGGGGTATCCAAGGCCTTCATCTATCTCCATATCTTCTTCCGCAAAAGAGAAAGTAGTAGCCATTATCTCTCTCCCTCTCCAAGAGAAGTTGAATCCAATGAGAGGATAAGAGGACAAATAAAAACAAGGAATATAAAAGAACAAGGGAGATGTCTCTCTGTTTAGAAGGGACTAGAGAGTCGTCAGAGTGTGGTGGAATGTCCAACGGTCGACTGATTTGAAAAAAGCAAACGCAAGGCCCTCTTTTTTCAAACTGGGACTCGGTGCGGTGAAAGTACAACGGCTCTCGGATAGATATGTGTTTGTTGACTTTCTGGTCCGAGGCCGGATCGTCAAAAAGAGAATATTTCCGATCGTCTGTCCCATCTTGGATGGATTAGTTTTTGTTTACTTTCCTGAGACTCCATTGTGGGGACCACATAGAGATCATTGGTCAAGAGGTTCTCTATGTGGGCCCCAAATGGAGTTTCAAAAAATTATAACACGGCTTTGTCTAACCCTGTATCTAGGGATGTAAATGGGTACTTGATTTTCCGATTACCCGAAGGTTCCAATCCATTAAAAAATAGATCTGGGTCCTTATTTAGGCTCCAATAAGCAAAGGGGTCCGGGTCTGGTTCCATTTTGGTTCTAACTCATGGACCTGAGACCTGATGTATTACCTCAATTTTTGAGAATTTCTCTTAAAAACCATGCTTTTTTTTTTTAATATCATTTTCTACCTAAATCCGAACCCAGATCCGAACTTGTCCAATATATAGTTTTGGTTCCGGTTCTAGAAACCAAGAAGCCGGTTCCAAAACAGTTCCGGGTCCGAATCTGGTTCCACCATGGACCCAGACCGGACCAGAACCGACCCATTTACAACCCTACCTGTAGCATAGTTGTTAATTTTGTTTAGTCACCATTTCAATAGGCCTCTGAGATGAAATATTTCGGTATTTTAGAATTTTCGTTAAAATTTTCGGAGTAACTTTTTTGGAATAATAAAAGATATATATATATCTATGTAAATAAGTAAAATATAAATTATGTTTGTTTCTTGATATGGAGATTGAGAACATAAATTAATGAAAAAAAAAAAGTTGGTAAAAATTGCGTTTGCAATCTATAGGGCTAAAATACAATAAAACAAATAGAAATGGATAGGAATGGATAGACGAAATGGGCCATAATTCAAACCGAAAAGGTTTTGAACCCCATTTCTTTTCCATTGAAGGACCGAAACTTTCCATTTCGGTCATTCTGGCCTAAACGAACTAGAATTAACAACTATGATGTAGCGTCGGGATCCTATGTCGTAGCTATCACATGGTACCGTGTGATATGATTTTTGAAATACATGGCGGGGCCCACATAGAGATCATCCAGACCGTTTTAGATGAATCTCATCCAATTATATCATTTGTCATCAAGTTTCAGCTTAAAAGGAGTCTATCCTACTTTCATATTGAACTCCATTATGGAAATGTGATTAGGCATTTACATGGCACCGCTTTTGACATGGTGTTCATCACGTTTGTGTCATGACATTAAATCAGGTGGTGGGATCCATTTTTTTTAAGCTAAAACTCATGGATATATGATTTGAGTGGAGGGAATTCATCTTAATTGGTCCGCATGATCTATATTGTCCCCACCATGGAGTTAAAAATAAATAATATATATATAAGGAGATGCTCGTATGAGAGATATCTCTCACCTTTTATGAGAGAAAAAGGTGGGGGCCCTTACATTTAAGCTGTTGGCATTGGATATGGATGTGAAGGCCCCCACCCAATTAAATGAGAGATATCTCTCATAGGAGCATCTCTCACCTTACTATGCGAGATAGGGGTGAGAACCCTCACATTTAGGTTATTGGCATTGGATATATATATATGGGAGGTGTTCCTATGAAAGATGCTCTCACCTTACTATGAAAGATGAGGCGGAGGCCCTGTTGACACCAAAAATGTCACTTTGCCTCTTCAACATCAAGAAAGCTGCATGAAGTCGCAACCTGCCATAAATAGACAATGCAACTTCTCCAAAAAATCAAAACTTGTCAGAATCAAACAAAAACTGCAAGATCCTTCAAGACAGCCAAGGGAGGAGTACACAAGGAGTTTCGGGCCATTTCAGAATCATTTGGCCTAACTTCGCTTCTCCGACAGCTAAATTGGCACTCCCGGCGGCGACATCATCGAAGACGTCAAAACTTCGATTAGAGCCTACGGATGACTCCAGCATGTCTCAAAAGGGCTCCATGCCAAATTTCAAGTCAAACCCACAACGTTTGACCCTCCATCAATGCTCGAGCAGCAAAATCAAGCCTCCCGGCGGCGGGAATCACCGAAGCTTTCGCTCATCAAACCAAGTGCATGAGTGGCTTCAACATGCTTCCAAAAAGCTGCGCGTCGAATTTCAGGTCATTCCGACAACGTTTGACCAGGTTTCGAGGCTCCGAAAGAAAGTCAAGTCTACCGGCGGCGGAGCTCCCCGGGACCATGGTTTCCAAGACAGAGCCTGTGGATCATCTCAAAATGACTCCAATAGGTTCCCTGTCAAATTTCAGGTCAATCGGACATCGTTTGACCGCACATCAACGCGCGACATCTCCCTCGCGGCAAAATCAAGTCTACTGGCGACGGGACCCCAAACAGCTTCAAAACTCAAACAAAAGCCTATGGTTGGTCTTATTTATTGCTCAGCAGGCTTCACCTCAAATTTCAGGTCATTCCGACATCGTTTGACCAAGTTTCAGCTTCTGGCGGAAAATCAGCAGCTCTACGCGACAAAGTCTTCGGCTTTCTCGGAAAATTGGAAACTTTGCACTCTAAAAATGCAAGGATTCTCATCAGGTTTTCTACAGGGAAATCAAGCCAATAAATGAGAAGAAATGTCAGGAAAAATAAAGAAGAAAACGGCGACGAAAAAGACCGCAAAACGGACCAAAAAGGGGAGAAAAACCCCCAGGGTCGCAGCCCGCGACCCTGGCCCAGGGTCGCCGGCCCATGGTCGCCGGCGACCATGGAAGTCCGGATCACCGGATTTTACGCCGGTGACCCATTTTTCCGCCCCTTTTCGCGTTTCGCGCACTTTGGCCCCTGTGGTTTCCTGAAAATGTGATTTTTAGTGCTTGAAATTGACTCATATCCGACGACATCTCAGATCCGCCGTCAAAAGCATAAAATCATCAGTGATCGCTCCAAGATCGCCAACCGGTCGACCAAAAAAGTGTGCTTTCCGCCCGATTGATCGAAAAATCGACAGGACAGATGTCACCGGCCCGCTCTTAGCTATCAATGTCTGAAGTTACATGTTCATCCGATGTCGATCAGCATGAAGATCCATCGATGATCATCGTCAGAAGAATTCCAGAAGACACGGCACGACCCGCGACTCTTCGACTGCTCGGCGACCAATTAATGTGGTTAATTGGCTAGCTTTATGGCAGTCATTAACTCATTCTATTGGACGGCCCAATCAGAAGCAAGCATTCGGGAGTTACAAATCAAGAGATTCATGGCATTCAAGTCATGAAACTCCTCCCATTATGGTAATTAAGGTGATTAAAAGCCCTTAATCTCCATCGGCCAATCAGATTCAAGGAAAAAGGAGTTACAAAATCAAGAAATAAATCTTGTAACTCCTCCCATCATGGCGATTAAATGCCCTCAATCTCCACCGGCCAATCAGAAGTCAAGATCCAAGAGTTACAAAATAAAGGAATTAAACCTTGTAACTCCTCCATTTATGTAGCTTTATGATAATTAAAGCTCATAAACCCTCCTAAATGGCTACCAGAAAGCCTGTAAATAGGAGAGCACCCCAAGCATTCCGGAGGACTTCCGAAAAAGCACCACAGATTCAGAAATCTGAGAGAAAGAAAAAGAGAGAAAACTCTGCTGAAGTTCTGCACCGGCCACCACTACAAGGTGACAAAAGTCCCTTGGGGGGTACCTCCCCCCAAGGTCCTTCGCCTTCTCCTCCTGCTTCCAAATGGCTTAGACATGGCTTTTCAGCCCGTCTACTTAGCTTTTTATTGGACATAGGACCTCCTCTTGGTCTTTGTCCTCTAAAAATCTGAGGTTATAGCCAAGCCAAGCGAATCAAGAGCATCCTCTGTTCTCATCTGCATGGATGATGGCGAAGCCCACACATGGCTTGCGACCATCAATCTGAACGAGTCCCCCACAATCTCTTGAAAAGTTAGATCCTCATTTTCTTGCTTTTCATTGTAGTTTGTATTTTTCTAAAAGAGACAAAATCACAACTCTTGTCTTTCATTATTGATGAGAATTGTAAATCGGCTATAAACGCCAAAATCGGCTATAAATGCCAAACAAAATCGCCTTTCACGGCAAACCAAGAAAATGTCTCTTTTCTTAAATATTTGTGCAATGGAAAACTTGAAAGGAGTTGATTTCCTTTTTACTTGCGAAGGTTGATCTCCGGATTACCACTTGCAATTCCAAGTAAAATAGAAAATCTGGCACACCCACATAAAGAAATGTTGATGCACGCTTTAGCCCCCCGTGCGCGAAAGGGCTGGACCCGACGGACTCCCACGTCCGCCGACCCCAGTAGCACCCTCGGCAGGAGCGCGTTCCATCAGGCCCTAATATCCATACCCAATGCCAAATGCCAATAATTTAAATGTGAGGGCCCGATCCTATCTCTCAAAATAAGGTGAGAGCATCTCTCACAGGAGCACTTCATATATATATATATATATATATATATATATAAGCAATGCTCTCTTAAGTTCAAGTTTAGGATAAAATCTCGTAAGCTCATGCTTGTGGGGCCCACCTTTGGTCCATCCAAATGGACCAAACACATAACCCCTCTAAATTGCACATGTTTACCAACTTTCGGTCAGATCCGAATTTACTGGACTGTTGGATCGACTATGTATCGATCCAAATGGACTATTGACCATTAAACTTTTGGGCTCATATGAAGATGATAAAAATCACGGTTTGGGCTGATTTTTTGCAGAGAGGAAGATCTTAGGGAGTCCTTGAAATCCCCCCAACCCCCATCCCCATGTGGGTCCCCAGGTGAACCCCACCACAAACTTGAACTTACCTTATCTTATCCCAAGCTTGAGCTTAGGAGAGCTGGCCCATATATATATATATATATATATATATATATATATATATATAGGGAGATGCTCTCACCTTATTATGAGATATAAGAGTGGGGGCATTCACATTTAAGTTGTTGGTATTAGATATGGATGTGAGGGCCCCCACCCAATCTCTTATATAAGGTGAGAGATATCTTTCGTAAGAGCATCTCCCATATATATATATATATATATATATATATATATATGTTGGACAGTTCCATATAGTACTTGTGACGGAGAATCTAGACTCATCCATGTACATCAGGCTGACAAAGAAATTGTCCGATCAAACCAAAAATTAGTTCTGCAGCAAAAAATAATTATTATTACTTCACTGGGCCCAACTTATAAAATTCAAACGTCTCGTCGTCTTTTCTTGCATTAGTCGGGCCAAATTTCGCTTTAATTAAGTAGGGTTGCCCGTTGCCCTATATAAGTTGGTTTTTAGTCGGAATCCCCTGTACCAGCTATTACACTGAAATCTTGTAATACATGCTTAAATTTCCATCATGAGTTCTACATAGCGATAATTAATTCAACGGGAGTGGTTCCAACAATATGATTGAGCATATAAAAAAAATGCGAGAGTAACACAACATCAGCAGAGTTATCACATCAGCACCCTATCACATTTTGAGTAATGTCTTCAATCTTACATGTCTCCCTCCTATTCAAGTGGAATCTTAGAATATCTCACTCAAGGGGATGGGATTCTTCTCTCTCTCTCTCTCTCTCTCTCTCTAAAGGGTGGGATTCTTCTTGAATATTCTAAAATTAGTTTTGTTTGGCCCTCAAGATGGAGTTTCTGGCATGTATTATACAGTTCCCAGATAACAACTACGGCCGGATTTGGACTCTCGGTCTATATATTGGAGTAAAATTTTGTCTCAAGTCAAGGTATCATTATTTGGATTGAATGGATTTTACAAAGCACAGATGGTTTATAAAGACAACCATATTTTTATTTTTTCCAATTTCTGACAAAGGTATGAACTTCCGGTAAGCATGACACACATCATGTCAAAAAATAACTGTAGTCTTTGAGAATAATATTAAGATTGGAAAACTCGTGACTCGGACTCAACTCATCCAATTCAAAAAGCTTCACTCAAATAGAATCAACATTGTTACTCAAGAGAGTGTTTGTTAGTTTCTTTATTTTTTTCGAAAATATTTAAAATTGGGTCAAATTCTTGTAAAATATAAATATACATTTATTTACATGCATTCATGATAATCAAATCAAGTTAATAAATTTATATGTACAGGAAAAATACAATGATAAGGAAAATAAAAGAAAAAAGATATTGTAAATCACATAATTTGTTTGTCAAAATATCGAATCTAAAAGATAAATTCTAAGTTTCGAATTACATTCCGGTCATCATTTGTAAATTGCTAACTTCAAGCCTCGTGCATAATTACTTAAAAATAGATACTAATTGTTTAAAACTAGATATACCTATCAAATGGTTCAAAATGAAAACAACTTAAGTGAGGTAACTCAACCAAGTTTTCCCATTATTTGATTTAGTCTTTTGACAAAAGGAGATGACTTGAGAGAGTCAAGAGTCAACTTAGAGATTTTTCCATCCTTGAATAATATGTCATCAGAAATATTATGTGTTTTCTTAATCCTTTTGTTATGTTAGGCTAGTGGTACAGGAGTAATACTTTCACTTGACAACATAGGAATCGATTCGTGGTCCAATGTGAAAGGTGCCAAATACTATGTATTGTACAATAGAGAAAATGTATTATATTTGCATGTGATACAATATGTTTGTATTATGTATTATATAATATGAGGACCTGCCCTACTACACCAAACCATATCACACATCCCTTGAAGCTCCATCATGAGGCCCACATAGAAATATTCTTGACCATCCAAAATGAATTTCATCTCCTCCGAAGATATATCCGTTCAATATATAGGAGTGGGGTCCCACCATCCAATTAAGCATATGACGGAAGCTTGATAAATGTCACATCAGTAACAATGCCATGTTAGTGCGCAGTCACATTTCCAACCAAGCATTCAATTTTATAGTGGGATCCACTCGTATTAGACCAAAATATAAGGATATGTCACTAGAGGGGATGTGATTCATCTTGAGCTATATAGATTTTCTCTATGCAGGTCCCACGATGGAGCTCTTGGCATGTGTTATATGGTTCTCATGTAATAGCTGTAATAGGAGATCCGGACATAAAAAGGGAAAAAAAAAATATCCAGATTGAATTTTGGTACCGGATCCCAAAATCCGAACTCTACCGCAATTTCATGTAGGTTTCAAAGTCTAGGCCTAGGTATACCTTGGAGGCCATAACTTACGAAATGACAGATTTACTACGACTGCTGCTATCCTCCGGCTGTCGGTCCGACCCTTTGACAAGGGGCCTGACCTCGTTTGGCTTTGAGGGCTTTTAATTTTGTCCTAATAGCTGAGGGAGAGTCGGCCACAATTTTAAAAAGTCATGCATTCTTGAGGGCCGAGCTAGGACTTGACCGCCCACTTTTCATTAATATATACATAAATACATACATACATACGTATATACATATATATATATACATATATTATATTATATTATACACATAATTGTTATAAATAATATAAAAATATTAATCATTTCTTTATAATTCTAATGTCGGTTACATAGCAGCATTTTTCTTTTAAATCTTCTATTCTCACTTAATAATGACACTCTCTTTTATCGTTATGAGAAAATCATCAAGTAAAACCAGCTCTTCAAAAATTATTTTCAAAACCAACTTTTTATTTCCGTCTTATTCCCTTTGAAACTATAATCTATACTATCTAAATTTACGTTTTACCCTTGCAAGAAACTATAGTTACAAGGATACATTGCATTGACAGTACTAGAACTATGTTTTGGTTGGAGTTGATTTTTTATTATGTTTGTACTTTTTAAAGTGTGTGAAACGAAATAGATAAAAATAAGTGCAGAAAAATGTTTATCATATAAAATTGAATTGTAATTAGTCTTTTTCATCTTCATTTTCTCTGCCTTTTACTCTATATTTGAATAGACCTTTACATTTATATAAATAAAAAAAATCTAATATAATGATTGTGAAATTAATTTCAATAAAGCTTACACTCTAGACTGAAATCATTGTTTCAATAAAGTTCACACTCTAGACCGAAATCATTACAAAGAACGTCTTGGTCATGACTAGAATCAATGAGTCCTAGATTATACATCATGGTTTTAGCCGAACTTAAAAGAATTTTGTTATTTATTTTGTTTTTTGCTTTACGGAAGTATTTTACCACGACAAATGGCCCACCAATAAAAAGAAATTAACTCTGACATGCTGCCATTGCATTGCCAATCCTCAAATAGATAAGAACCCTGTTGCTTGTCCCGGAATTTAATTCCGGGACTTATCCCGACTCCACATGGGAGGTGCATAGATAAAGGAGAAGGGTCAGCATCAGGTTGAAAGTAATAGTGGTATAGGGAAAAATTATATATACATATGTATATATATTAAAAAATAAAAATTTTGACCCTAGCTTGGCCATGGCCATTGAGAGTAGGAAAAGTGCCTAGGAGTTGTAGGCCTACCGAGTGAACCGAGAGCTTTGGCTCAACCTAGGCCCAGTCCTCATATGCGAGGTTAGGGTAAGAGCTTACCCTGCCCTGTCCTTTGACAGCCTAAATGTTAAATGTGGCTGGCATATTTGGAATATGTAGTCAAGGGACCACTGATTGAGATGTATCTTTTAAGCATTCAATGCTGGTCGTTGGATCTTTTATTAATGTTGAGTTATTCATATCAATCAGTATGACCTTTCTTCAAGGAATTTTTGTGATTTTAATACGTTTGGTTCGGTCAGGAAGGACAAGTGCAAAAATGAGCTAAAATGATAGTAATTCTGCAAAAAATTATTACAAAAGAAGGATATGAAAGAATTTTCCACGAAAGAAAATAAGTCCACGAAACCAATTTTCTGCCGATGGTGCACAAATGCACTTGTAAGGATCCGGTACAAGACTTGATTTCTTACCATGTCTTTTGATATGTTCCGATTGGAGTCCCATTTTTATCGAGGGGCATTTGGCGACAGGTTCCGAAACATTTCACTTTATAGCCTTGGATCCATAATCTTTTTTTCATAATGTGATAGGTCATTTTTCCAAATTTGAATACTTAAAATGTCTAATTTACCTTTTTCTTTAAAATCATATCTTATGATTAGTGGGATATGCCATTAATAATGGTCAACTACCATTTAATTAGCCACGATTGATGAAATCTCATTAATGAGATTTTCAAATAAATTCTAAAAAAACACAAACAAATTTCAAAAAATACAAATAAATTCAAAAGAATGCAAATAAATTTCAAAAAACACAATAAATTTCAAAATAACTAATTGAAATTTAAAAAGATGCAAATAAATTTCAAAAGATCCAAATAAATTTCAAAAATAGAAATAAATTTTAAAAGATGAAAATTAATTTCAAAAGATCCAAATAAATTTCAAAAAATGTAAATAAATTTCAAAAGACGTAAATAACATTAAAAAATACAAATAAATTTAAAAAAACGCAAATACATTTTCCAAAAATAAGATAAACCAATTTTCCAAATTTCAGAAAAATTTGCAAAAAACTCAAGTATTTTTGTCAAAACTCAGTTAAATTTATTTCAAAAAATACAAATAAATTTCAAAACACAAGTAAAATTAAAAAAAAAAAAAAAACAAATAGATCTAAAGAAATACAAGTAAATTTGCCAAAAACACAGAAAGATTCGTTCAAAAACTCAGTTAAAAATTTCAAAATGGAGAAAAAATTTGTCAGAAACTCAGCTGTATTTTTCAAAAACTTAAATAAATTTGCCAAAAACTCAAATAGATTTGTTCAAAACTCAAATAAATAGCAAAAAACTTAGATAGATTTGTCCAGAACTCAGATAAATTTATTTCAGAACTCAAATAAATTTGACCAAAACTTAAATAAATTTGACAAAAAATAAAAAAACTCAAATAAATTTGACAGAAACTCATATAAATTTGTCAAAAACTCAAATAAATTTGACAAAAACTTAGAAAAATTTCACAAAAACTCAGATAAATTTAATAAAAACTAAGATAGTGATGGACCCGAAAGGAATCTTCCGTCCTCTCCTTCCGCACCCCGGGGGCTGACCTGGGTCTCGGCGGAGGAGGGAAAATCTCAGGCATCAACATTTTTGTACGGGTATGCCATATTTACTTTCTACTTGGAATTTGGAATGGTTATAATCCGGAGATTCACCAACACAAGTGGAAAGGAAATCAATCCTTTTTTCTAACTTTTCAAATTGCATTAATATTAAGAAAAGAGACAAGTTTGTTTTTTTAGAACGCCGTAGGAGGCGTTTTTGTTTGTTTGCCGTAAAAGGTGTCGCCCCCAAAACCGGGATCCGATCTCGGGGACGCGAGTATGGGGAATTTGTATTTCCCCTCCCAGGATCCGCGTGTGTGAGGATGACAAAATTCACAACACATCAAAATATTTCGCAGAAGCTCTACATGACGTTACGACCCGGAATCCGTATCCAGCGGGTTCCGTGTCGTACTCGATCTGTCAGCATAAGATTATCATAAACATATTTAAACTCAGATTGGAACAATTCATAATATCAAAATATACAGAGCTGACAGTAACAGGCTAGTCATTACCCAAACATATTCAAGTTACAAATTAACGAGTACATTAATTACAATTTCCAAGAAAAAGGCTAACAAAAGCCGTACACAAAAGCGAGCTAAAACAAATACTACCCAAGGGTGTAACGTAACTCCGAAGTCAAGCATGACGTCTACATGATATCGCTGACACAACAAGCCTGCAAAACTCATGGCTCAACAGCCCTCTGCACACGAACTAGCTCAAAACAAGGACCTGCTATCTAGAGCACCAAAGTAGAAGTATATTAGACACGACGGTCTGCCAGGTGATCAAAATAGGCAAGAGCATAAACAAAATAAAGTTTAAAGGAAACAATAACTAAAAACACTTTATTGAACTTGAAACAAGTTTACAAGATTTAAAAACAATGCATGAACAAGATACGTATCAAGAAATCACGAGTGCACGAATGATATACGAAACAAGAAATAAATACATATAATATCGTGATTAGTAAATCCACAAAGAGCCCATCCTTTCTCCATCATACATGATGACAAGAGTAAGCACGCACGACAAGCACGACAAGCACGACACGATCCCACATATACGGGGAATTTCCGGCCGCGGAACCGGAACACGAACACGAACGATGTGTCATTCAAGACATGACTAGTCTGCAGACAATCCACATGTTTAAGGACCCCCAGGTAGTGGATCAAGCTAAAAGGGCAGTCCAAGCTCAGTGGTACTCACTTATATCATGAATGCATAAAACATGGTGATACACGTTCGAGAACATGACAAAACAAGAGGGAAATCATTTAACAAGCACGACACGACGAGACTAGCAAAATAGCATAATATAAATGCTTATCAAACTTAAGAAATGATTCTCTTTTTCTTATTCTTGAAACACGTCTTAAAACAAGCTTATTCTTGAAATTCAAACGAAAACACGATGATGCACGAAGCATCAAAACAAGCACTTTGATCCATGAAACAAATCTCCAAACAAATTTATACTTGAAATTCAAGGCGAGTATACGAGGATGTACGTAACATCAAAGCAGAAGTTCAAACACGAAATCTATCAGGTTTAGGCTAAGACCATTCATTGACCCTTGTGGAGTTGAAACCCACATGTCGGAGTTTTGACAAGGTTTGGTGCCCCAGAAGTTATAGTACATTTTGGAATTCCAAGTGCACAAAGTCAACAAAAAGGTCTAAAACCTAGTCTAGTTTTCCTTCTCGCAAAAATCCTTCAAAACAGTACTTTTGGTAAAATTTCGGTTAGTCCTCGGTTACCTGTCGGTCAACCAAGGTTTATGTGTCGGTTGACCGACAGCCGACCGACGGCTGACCGACAAGCCTCAGTCCAGAAATGTAGCTCTTAGGAAAAAGGGACCGACAAGTCCTCGGTTGGCTATCGGTCGACCGTCGGTCAACCGACAGCTGACCGACAATTGTCCTGACAAAATGTTGCTCTCTGGAATTTGAACCGACAAGTCCTCGGTTGGTGTCGGTCAACCGACAGATGACCGACACATGACCGACAGAACTCGGGTAGTGCATTTCAGTTCAGAATTTCCACACTTCTTTCCCATCTTCACTTCCACACTTTCACCACCTGCACTGCCCAAGCCTACATGCTTTCCAAGGGATACATTTCTCACATTTATAAAGCATTCCATCCACAAATAAACCATTCATTCTACAAAAAGACATCAAGACACTTTCAAGTATAAGATCATGAAATTTACAAGACTAAACACGATTCTAAAAGCTTGAAGAAATCATTGATAACAAGACAAGTGAAGAAGCTAAAACCCATGACTTGAAAGAGCATGAACATGACTTGCATTATGAAATTAAACATAGAAAACATGTCTTAATGAAAGTATTAAAACCATAATGAAACCATAAAGCAATAAACATGAGAGATCCTATAAAGATCACTTGCCTCAATCCAATGCCAAGGAAAACTCCACAAAACCAACAAGGAAGGGAGATCCACGAACTCTACACAAAAGCCCCAAAATAGAACACATAAAAATCACACTTTTGGTCATCACAAACCCCCATTTCGAAAATGGGTTTGAAAACATGTAAAACAAGCTCTAAGTGAGCTAAAGAACATCAAATGAAAAGATGGGTCCAAGCTCTAACCTTGAGCTAGCTGAACTTGATGAAGAGAGGTTGAAGATGATGAATAGTGAAATGGTTTGGCTCCAAAACGTGTCCAGCTGAAGCTTAAGAAGAGAGGAAGAGATTGACAGAGTCGGATCGGGGATTGGAGCTCTCTAGATGGATGTTTCAAGGGGAACAAGATCAAAGAGGAAAGCTTCTCCTCTCCTTGGCTCTAGGTCAAGACCGGTTGCAGGATTTGGAATGGGAAAAGAATGGAGGAGAAAGAATAAGAGGATATTTATAGTGTCTGGAAGTGGGTCCCAAACGCAGTAGAACTTGAAACGATTAAAACATGGTCTTGTGGACCCCGGATGGAAACGACGAAGAAGAACAAAACGATCGTCGAAAAATCTAGTTTTCAAAAAGTATATTTTCCCCAATTTCTGGAATTTTCGAAATTTATGGATAGATTTAGTGAAATTTGTCATTTTTGCCCTTTTTCTCGAAAAACGTGATTTCTGAGTATTAAATCAAGATGGTCAAAACATGAAAGTTGTTTATAACAATAAAATGAGTCAAAAGGAATAAAAATTGGAATTTTTAGAAACCAAGAATAAATTCTCACAAAAATACAATTTACAAGGGTTGGGTCAAAACAAAGTCAATGGTCTTTTAAAACACTCCAAAGTTATGAAAAATCTATTCAAACTCAAAAACAAAGTCAAGTCAACTCTAATCTTGTTTAAAAAGCTAAATCATGATTAAAACAATGCTAAACCCGAAAATTGAGGGTCGGGGTCTTACAAAAGGCGATTTTGCCGTGAAATGCGATTTTACAAAACTCATCAAATGTGAAAAACAAGAATTGTGATTTCTTTTTGTCTCTTTAGGAAATACAAACTACAATAGAAAAGTAAGAAAAGGGATCTAACTTCTCAGGAGATTGTGGGGACACGTTGAGATCGACGGTCGCAAGTCATGTATGGTCTTCGCCATCGTCCTTCAAATGAGAACATGTGATGCTTTGATTCTTTGACTTGGCTCCTAACCTCAGTTTTTTAAAGGACAAGGACTAAGAGGAGGTCCTGTATCCAATGAAAAACCAAGTAAACGGGCTGGAAAGCCGCGTTTAGGCCATGTTGGAGAAGGAGGTGACCTTGGGGGGGGGGGGGGGCAAGGGACGTATCACCTTGTGGTGCTTCCGGGAGCAAAGTAGCAGGACTTCGTCTCTCTCTTGGATTTTCTGGATTTTCAGAGCTTGCACTTGGGATCTATTTTCATCATGCTTTCTTCTTGGAATGGACCTCCTTTTATAGGCTTTTGGTAGCCATGAGGTGTTTATTGGCATTGATGGCCATGATGAAAGAATTGATGAGGAGTTACAAGTTGATTTTGTAACTCCTTTTTCAAGGCTTGTGATTGGCTGATGAAGGTAGTGGGCATTTTAATCACCTTTATGCTTCATGATGATGGGAGTTTCATAGGTTTAATGCCATGATTACTTGGATTTGTAACTCCCAAATGCTTGAATCTGATTGGGCCGTCCAAAATAATGAGTTAATGATCGCATTAAGTTGTCATAAACGGGTCAATTAACGTCATTAAGTGGTCGCCAAGGCATGTGAAGAGTCGCGGGCCGCGCTGCGCGTTTTGAGATTCTTCTTGTGATCATCACAGGTGGATCCACGCATTGTTTGATGTCGGATTGCAGTGCAATTTCAGACATTGATTGACGTTGGTGGGCCGGTGACATCTGTCTTGTCGATTTCACGATCGGTCGGACAGAAAGTGCACTTTCTTAGTCAGCCGGTTGGCGATCGGTAATGATTTCATGCTTTTGATGGCGGATCCGAGATGTTGACGAAGATCAATGGTTTTCAAGCATCAAAATTTGGATTTTCCGAAAATCACAGAGGCCGGAACACCCGAAACGCGAAAAGATCGAAAAACGGTCAATTTGGTGCAAAATCCTGCGACCCGGATTTGCAGGGTCGCCAGCGACTTTGGGCCAAGGTGCCGGGGACCTTGGGCCAAGGTCGCCGGCGACCTTAGGGTTTTTTGCCCTTTGGTCACCGAGCTTCGTTTTCGGCCGATTTTGTGTCTTTTTCGTTCCTTTTTTCTTCTGTATTTTTCTTGATATATTTCCTCAATTATTGACTTCATTTTCTTGGAGAAAACTTGACGAGAACCCGCGCGAAATTGGGGCACAAAGTTTCCCATTTTTCGGGAAAGCCGAAGACTTTGTAGCCGATTTTTCGTCAAGAGTCGAAACTAGGTCAAACGATGTCGGAATGACCTGAAAATTGAGGTGAAGCTTTTTGAGTAGTGGATAGGACCAACCATGGGCTTTTATTTGAGTTTTGAAGACGTTTAGGGTCCCATCGATGCTTCACTTGATTTTGCTGCGGGGAAAATGCCGAGCTTTGATATGTGGTCAAACGATGTCCGATTGACCTGAAATTTGACAGGGAGCCTATTGGAGTCATTTTGAGACGTTCCATGGGCTCCGTTTTAGATGTCATGGTCCCGGGTTGCTCCGCTGCCCGTAGGCTTGATTTTCTCTCGGAGCATCGAAACCTGGTCAAACGTTGTCGGAATGACCTGAAATTTGACGTGCAGCCCTTTGGAGGCATGTTGAAGCCACTCATGTACTTTGTTTGATGAGTGATGACTTTGGTGGTTCCCATCGCCGGGAGGCTTGATTTTGCTGCTCGAGCATTGATGGAGGGTTAAACGTTGTCGGTTTGACTTGAAATTTGGCGTGGAGCCCTTTGAAGACATTCTGGAGTCATCCGTAGGCTCTGATCGAATTTTTGGTGTCTTCGATGATGTCGCCACCGGGAGAGGTTGTTTAGCTATCGGAGCAGTGAAGTTGGGCCAAACGATGTCAGAATGGCCCGAAACCTCAGGTGTACCCCTAGTTTAGCTGTCTTGAAGGATCTCTCAGTTTCTGTCTGATTCTGACAAAATCTGATTCTTGAAGTAGCCTTGCCTGTTTCATAGCAGGATGCAGCTTCACGAGGCTTTTTGATGTTGAGGAGACATAGTGACTTTTTTGGTGTCAACAGATGCCCCCTCGAGGTACAGCGACGAGTAGCTTTTTGGAGTCGATGTGCCTCGAAGAGAAACTTAGAGGAGAGATTCCAACTTGACCAAGAGTCTTGAGCATTTTTTTTAATAGCCTTCTGAGTTTCCGGGGGAATTTTATGGTAGTGAGAGGGATCACACACCATCTCAAGGCAAAGTTTTGAAAATGACATAGGGTATTTGGATTTTCGGTTTTGGATTTTGGTTTTTGACCTTGTGACCTAACAAGCTGTATGTGGCAAGTTAGGGGGTCGGGGTTTGATTTTTGATTTTGACCTTGTGACCCAACAAGCTGTATGTGGCAGGTTGGGGTTCAGATTTGGGTTTTTGGTTTTGGGTTTGGTTTGGATTTTGATTTTAGTTTTGGTCTTGTGACCTAACAAGCTGTATGTAGCGAGTTAGGGGATCGGAATTTGGTTTTGTGAAATGTCAATTTCAAGATTTTGGCTCAATTTGGTTCATGAGGTTGGATGGTTTGGTTTTTGGAAACTCATGAGACTTTCTTTTCTCTTTTTTTTTTTGAATGGTCCCATCAACTCAAAAGAGGCATGGGACCTTTTTTTTTTTTTTGTTCGTTTTTCTTTTTGCTCTTGGTAAGAGGAATATTTTGACTAAAAGCCACTTTTAGTGCCTAGGTGGTCAAACCTGGCTCATATGGGCTAACCCATGGGACCTTAGGATTTGGAGATGGCCTAGATCTCATATGGTGTCATATTTGTAAAGAATATCTAAAATATCTCTTTTGTGTAGAGAATATCTAAAAATATCCTTATTTGGAGAGAATTTCTCAAGTTTCTTCCTTTTGTGGAAAGATTCTCTCAAAATATCTTTTTTTTTTTTTTTTGGAAGGTAGCTAAATTTTAGCACTTACCTCCTTTCTTTTCTCCTTGTTTCCTTTTTTGGCTTGCTCTCTTCCATAAAGGCAAGAGGGTTGGTGCTTTTGCTCCATTGCTTTCTTTTTGCAAGAAATCTTCAAGAGTGCTCTCCAAGATAAGAAGTGCTTTCTCTTCTTCAAGGATTTCCAAGCTTTTCTTTTTCTTCTCCATCAATGGCTTCAAGTAAGTTTTCTTCCTCCATAAGAATTTCCATTGTAGAAGTAGCTTCTTCATTTTTTTTCTTCTCTTCTTTTTTTTTTTTCTTCAAGCACGTTTTCCCTTTATTTTTTGTGCTTCTTCTTTTTTTTTTCTTTGTTTTTTTTTTCACGGTTTTCTTTTTTTTTTTTTTCCACCGTGTATATTATTTTTCACACGCTGATTTGTTTTTTTTTGTCAGCGATTCTTTTCTTTTTTTTTTTCTGTTTTTCTTGGCTGTACGGACAGCCTGCCACGTGGCAGTGGGCCACGGCCTGTGGGCCAGCAAAAGTTTTTTTTTTTTTTTTTGCTGAGATTTTTTTTCTCTCTTTCTTTTTCTTTTTCCTTGTTTGCTAACCATGATAATGAGGCTATGCAATTTCAATATGTATGCATTTTTTTTATGCATTAAGATAGAAGACTAGAGTCTCTAGGTCAAGCCAATATGATTTTTGACTTGGACAAAGTTTGATTGGTTTTGACCAAATTGGGTTGGAATTGGTCAAACTTTGGTCAAGGTTTTCCTAGCATTTAATGCATGATGATATATTTTTGATGCATGAGTTTTGGTAAATGGATTTGGAAGTATGATGATGCATACCTGAAAATCTTTTACAAGTATCGGGATTTTGAGCTCGCAGCGATGTCGAGCTCTTTCTCGGTCTTGCTGGATTTTGAGGAAGTTTACAATTTTTGGATTCTGAAGCTCACAGCAATGTTGAGCTCTTTTCTAGATTTTGCGGAAGTTTGATGAGATTGGCTTGTTCTCGCAGCAATGTTGAGTTCGAGCCTTCTTTGAGAATTCTCCACTGACTATGAGCTCGCAGCGATGTTGAGCTCATCTTCAGGCTTCCTGTCTTTTTCGGAGTATTTTCCTTTTCTTTGGAATTGCCCCGGAACCATGTCAAAATTTTGCTAGGATTTTTGTAGCAGAATTCTATCATTTTGATGTTGATTGATCTTTTCTCTTCCATCTTTTGCAGGTAGTTCTTCTAGAACGAACAAGGGTAAAGGTTCTGTTACTGACGCACCTCGTCGGTCTGCTAGATCTTCCAATGCGGCCGTTCAGCAGGCTTGGGAGAAGGTCCAGTTCGTGGAGAAGAACTTGGAAGAATGCGATTCCCTCAATCGTGATGAGATGAGACAGCGTTGATCGCTCTCAAAGATGAGGAGTTCTATAAGATCATGGTAAGCAGCCGTCCCTGGGTTACGGATGATCAGAGCGTTGTGTTCAAGCCTACCTTCTTCTTTGGTGATGCAGTCCCTGACGACTTGACATACCAAAGGAGATGTTTTCAGTTCTCTTACATAGCAGATGGTGAGGAGAGAACTATTTCTACCCGGTCGTCTTTTGATTGGACCATCTCGATCCTGAGCCTTTCTCCCACGTGCCCTAAGAGGGAAGATCCTCCGAGTTGGGTGAAGAGGACCAGTGTGATCAAGACCGGGGTTTTTGTTGGCGGCCTTTCTGGTTTTTCAGAGAAGCCACCTGTCAGTATGGACATGTTGATGCCAGCCAGTGGCTACCAAGGTTCTGATCATCCATCGGTTGATTTGAGACCGGTGGGCCTTGGTGTTTTTCGGGGTGACGGCAGCAATTGGGTGAAGCCTTTTCGACTTCGTGGCCGTTTCAGCGCTGACTCAAGCTGGGAATCATGGACTGATCACACCTTGAGGATTGGTGAGGCCGTTCTTCTGGAGGCCGAGATTTTTGATGCGGTTCGCGCTTTTCGGCAAACCGTCGTTTTCTTCGATGAGGCTTTCATGGCCATGCTGGAGTCATTCCTTCCACAAACCAACACCTTCATTGTGACGAATGGTGAGATTGGGTTTTCTTTGAAGGAGCTGAGCGCCATCACTGGGTTGCCTATCCTCGGCAAACTCTATGAGGAGTTTATGCCCATTGACAGCGTCCTTGAGGAGCAGTCTGAGGAGTTTAGGCTTGTGTATTTTCAGCTCGTCGCCTTCTATGATTTTTTTAAGGAGAAGCTGGGTTCGAAAGTTAGGTGCAGCAGTTGGAGAAGTTGCAGCTCCAACTTTTTTTACAGCGGGGATTCTTCTGATTGCATGGCCCAGGATGCTAGGGCTAAAGCATCAAGTTTGAAGAAGATCGCTGCCATGCGAGAATATTTGAAGAAGTTCTTCGCAAGCACGGATACCATTTGTCTTGACATTGTGTTGCGGAGAAATTTCGCTGTTTACCTCACTTATTGGCTGGGTGAGGCTGTTTTTGCTGGAGGAGATGGGACGCACATCAGGCCGCACTGTATTTTTCTGGCTTGTCAGATGGCGTTTGGAGAGCGGCTGGCTTTGGTACCTGCTCTTTACTCCTATTTGTGTACCGAACTGCAGGCTGCTGCTTTCCTGGTTCGGCTTGGGCTTCCAATGAACAGGGTATTTTCTGCCCACATCTTCTATTCGTGGTATGTATACCACTGTCCTAGCTTCCATCATTTGGGAGTGGCACAGGACGAAGATCCCTTTATGATTCGTTTGGCTAGAGGGATAGCCGTTCCCGAATCGCTTTTGTCTGCCCGTTTAAGGATCCGACGATTTAGGGATGTCGAGATTGGGTAGTCTTCGGTGAAGCTTTCTCCGGGTTTGCGGAAGAAGACTTTTGACTTTGGTGTCTCCCGTGATTCGACCAGGGCAGGGTCGGGAAGACACTATGCTTTGACAGACGCGGAGAAGAAATGGCTCTTCAACATACGGGTTGGTACGATGGTGTACCGCAGACATCTTTTCGTCGATATCCAACTGTACGTCCCTTCGCGTTTTGCATTGCAGCTTGGCTTCTCTCAAGGCGTTGTTGGAGCGTCTTCGAGCATGGTGAAGCGTTTTGGAGGTCTGCAGGATGGGAGAAATGCATGGGCTTTTTATAGCGCTGAGGACACTACTGCCATGATTTCCTATCCTGAGCTGCCCACTTTCCGGACTGCTGGCTTCACGAAGTGGTTCGTAGAGAGCTTTTCAGTGTACCTGGGGCTTTCCAAGAAAGAGCTTGATGTCAAGCAGTCTCCTGGGAAGGGTTTTGGCAAATCAGATGGTGTCCGCCGGGAGGAAATTTTGGCCTTCCTTTCCGGAGAGAAGCATAAAATAGGCTTTCTCAATGAGCAGGACGTCATCAGATCAGGAGCTGCACAAGGGATTCCTGGTGAGGTCTTGAGACAGCTGGAAGAGGAGGAGGCCGAGATCGATGCTATGATACAGGCAGAGCATACGAAGGCTTCCATGGAGTCTACTGAGAAGAGTAGACCATCCAGTGGGGACTCTAGTGAGAGGCCTGATGTTGATAGTGGGGCAGGACCGTCGAGCAGATTGACCCGCCGATGCAAGAGGAGGAGAGGACAACGCCGTAACATGAGACGTCACGATAGTCCTTCTGATCTTGAAGTTCCTCTCACCATTGCTGTGGAGGTGTCTGAGGATGCTGATGAGCCTCCGAAGAAGATAAGCAGAGAAGAGGGGACAGCTGGTATGATCCTCTTTCTTTCCTTTGTTTCTTCCCCCCCTTTTTTTTCTTGTGAAAGATTTTGTTTTGATCCGCTGCCTTCTTTTTTTTTAGCAGAGGACGATGACCTGGTGATGCCTGAGGTTCCTGCCGATGAGGCGATGACGGATCCAGTTGTGGCATCTGAGGAAGAGCCCAGGGACTCTGGAGTGGTTTCAGAACCTTCACCTGGTATGATTACTTTCGCTTCTTCTCTTTTTTTTGTGCCGTCATTTGCTGACATGTAGCTTCTGTTTTCTTGTTAGTTGACTTGCCAGAGAATTCCGACGATTTCGAACCATCCATCGGATGAGCTCAGAGAGGCAGAGAGTACTCCGCCGGTTGTCGAAGCAGGTATTTTTGAAATAATAATCTTGATATATTGTTGACAAGATTATATTCATACCTTTTTGTCTTTTTTTTTTCTTTACAGATTGTGAAGCAGCAGGAGAGGTTCCTCCATTTTCCTTGGAGCCAGAGCAGGGGATACCTGCGGCCGATGCAGAAGTAGGCGCTTCTTCCTCTTTCAATGAGTTAGCTTCTTCCGTTGGAAAAAGTTTATTGATTATTCTTCCAATGGAGCATGACATGGGCAGTCGGGCAACGGAGCATGGCGAATCCTCATCTGCACCGCACCTTCAGTATGCAAGGAAGCTGTTGAAGACTGTTTTGAGCTCATGGGTTGAGAATCTCTCTTCAGGTCATTTGGAAGCTGGTTTTGGCATGATCAAGCATGTGCAGGACATCCTCGCTGATAGCAAAGAAGTCGGTTTGGACATCGCAAGCGCCAAGGATTTTGTTGAGGAGATCATCACCTTGGGGAACAAATGGACTGAGACCAAGAGTTTCCCAGATGGTGACTTCTTTGATGAGATGTTCATAAAACCTTCCAGCAGAGTCAAAGCTGAGCTGACTGAGGTCACAAAGACTTGGAGGCAGATCGTTCGGGAGAAGAACGTTACCGAGTTATCCATCATGGGGCTGAAGCAAGACTTGGACCACCTTGATAAGGAGATTGTCGATGCTAGGCAGCGTCTTGAGCTTTTGGAGGAAGAAGCTGCTACCAAATGGACTACCATTGCGAAGGCTCGTGACAAGGAGGGGACTCTCATTCGCCAGGTTGAGGATGCTGCAGGTAATGTCCGGAGGAAGACTCAGGAGCATGAGCAGTGGCAGGTCCTCTGGGAAGAACTTCCTCGTGCTGCAGATGGGTCGAGGCATTCGGCCGCATTTTATGGGGACATTCTGAAGAAGCGTGGCCTAAAAACTTTGGAAGTTAAGGCCAAGGGTCTGCTTGAGGAGTTGAATCTTTGGTTGAAGACTATGTTGGATTGAGCTCCTGAATTGTAACAAACTCTTTTCTTCTTCTCTTTTTTTTTTTTTGGTACCTCCATGTATAAACAATTTTGGTACTATATTTTTGTATCCCCTTCTTTTTAATTAAATCATTTTTTGATGAAAACAAATCTAAGTAAAAGCTGATGGGAATGTTTGTTTAAGAATTTAATCAAAAGGTTGTCATTTTGTGAAAATCTTTTGTCAAATGGTTGTTTTGGGCATAAAAGCCAATTTTCTGGCGTAAAAGCCTGGTTTTTTGATGGCTTGAAAACCAAATTTTGGGTGGTATGAAAGCCTAATTTTGTTTGTGGCATGAGAGCCAAATTTGTTTGTGGCATGGGAGCCAAAAATTTTGAGATGGTATTAGAGCCAAAGTTTTTTTTTGAATGGCGTGAAAGCCGATTTTTTGGAATGGCATGAAAGCCGATTTTGGCTTTTATAGCCGACTTTTGGCATTTATAGCCGATTTTTGGCATTTATAGCCGATTTTTGGCGTTTATAGCCGGATTTGGCGTTTATAGCCGGATTTTGGCGTTTATAGCCGAGTTTTGGCGTTTATAGCCGAGTTTTTTGAAAATCAAGTTTTGTTTTATTGGAGTGAAAGCCGATTTTGGCGTTTATAGCCGATTTTTGGCGTTTATAGCCGGATTTGGCGTTTATAGCCGAGTTTTTTGAAAACCAAGTTTTGTTTTATTGGCGTGAAAGCCGATTTTGGCGTTTATAGCCGATTTTTGGCGTTTATAGCCGGATTTGGCGTTTATAGCCGAGTTTTTTGAAAACCAAGTTTTGTTTTATTGGCGTGAAAGACGATTTTGGCGTTTATAGCCGAGTTTTGGCGTTTATAGCCGGGTTTTGGCGTTTATAGCCGAATTTTGGCGTTTATAGCCGAATTTTGGCGTTTATAGCTGAATTTGGTTTTCAAAATGCAGGTATCGACTAAATGTCGCCTCCCCGCTGAATGGTCTTGCAAGTATCGATGGAATGTCGCTTCCTTGCTCATTCGGTTTGCGAGTATTGATGGAATGTCACTTCCTCGCCGGCTGGGTTTTGCGAGTATCGATGGAATATCGCTTCCTCACGAATTGGGGTACAAGTATCCACTAAGCGTCGCTTCCCTGCTTTTCCCAAAACTTTTGGTTTTGCGGGTACTGACTTGGTGTCGTTTCCTCGCGATTTTTGAAATTTGAGGTTTTCTCGAACCATTTGAAATTTGGGTTGTGGATAGCAACTGGTATGTTGCGTCTCCATGATTTTTGAAATTTGGGTTGTGGATATCAACTGGTATGTTGCTTCTCCACGATTTTTGAAATTTGGGTTGTGGATATCAACTGGTATGTTGCTTCTCCACGATTTTTGAAATTTGGGTTGTGGATATCAACTGGTATGTTGCTTCTCCACGATTTTTGAAATTTGGGTTGTGGATATCAACTGGTATGTTGCTTCTCCACGATTTTTGAAATTTTGCAAGTATCGAATGGGGTTCGCTTCCTTGCGATTTTTGGGTTTTGCGAGTATTGACTAAGTGTCGCTTCCCCGCGGTTTCTAAAAAAACCTTTTTTTGGTTTAGAGACACGAGGGTCATAAATTTTGGCTTAAAACTATTTTGGTTGTAAGAGCCAAGGCAGACTAGGGTGAAAATTCCTGAGTCCTGGTTTTTGTTTCAAACCATGAATTTTTGGTTTCAAGGATTGAAAATTTTGGTCAAGTCCGGGAAGAGGCTCCTAAACTTGGATTTTTTTGGATTTTGATTTCTTTTTTGAACAATGAAACGATGAAAGCAAGCATTGTTTTGAGAGAGTTTTTTTTTTTTTGGAAACCTCAACATAAAGATGAAAATTTCAAAAGGGGTGGGTTTGACGAGCAAGTACCTTGGAAATAGGCTTTGGCCGTGTAGATATCGCTCTGACCCGTTTGAGGAAGTCTTCAAGGGTAGTACCGCTTCAAGAACTTGCCGTTGATGGGCAGCATACATCTGTCCCCTTCCATGTTTAAAAGAGCGTATGCGCCATTGGAGAAGACTTTGTCGATAACGAAGGGTCCCTCCCATTTTGGTTCAAATTTTCCTTTGGATTTGTGGGCAAAGACTATGGGTCTTTTTACTGCAAGAACCAAGTCACCATTTTTGTAGGCGCGTTGCCTGACCTTCTTGTCGAAAGATCCTGCCATGCGTGCTTGGTACAACTCAATGCTTTGTAGAGCTTCAAGTCGTCTTTCATCGAGATTATCCAGCTCTTGGAGTCTCAATTTGACATTGCTTTCTTGCGTCATGTCATTTTGCAAAGATACCCTTAAGGAAGGAATTTGTACTTCCAAAGGGACAACAGCTTCGCATCCATAGACCAAAGAGAATGGTGTGCTATGGGTTGGTCCTCGAACGGTGGTTCGATAGGCCCACAAGGCTTCTGGTAGTTTGTCGCCCCAGTCTCTTTTGTGACTAGAGACTATTTTCTTGAGAATTTTGTAGAGTGTCTTGTTGAAGGCTTCTGCTAGTCCATTCGCTGCTGGATTATATGGAGTCGAATGACAACTTTGGATTTTGTACTTGTCGCAAAACCTGTAGAATCTGTGATCTCGGAATTGTGGTCCGTTATCATGGACGAATCTTTTAGGCATGCCGAAGCGACAAGTACAAAATCCAAAGCTGTCATTCGATGAGGTCTTCATTTCGCTGAGTGCAAATGCTGAGTGCAAGAACTGAAGGACTGATGAGGTCTTCATTTCGCTGAGTGCAAATGCTTCTGACCACTTGGAGAAATAATCCGTAGCGGCGAAGATGAAGCGATGACCTTTGCTTGATGGGGGAGAAATAGGACCTACGATGTCCATACCCCAGGCTTCGAAAGGCCATGAGATTGCTATTGGATGTAGCCATTCTGGCGGCATGTGGACATAATCTCCGTGAATCTGGCATTTTTGGCAGCGCTTGGCAAATTTCATTGCATCAGCTGCAATGGTAGGCCAATAATAACCTAGCCTTTTTATCTGGTTGTAGAGCTTAGGGCCAGCCTGATGGGCTCCACAAAGACCAGCATGTACTTCTTTGAGAGTTTCCTCAGCCTCTTGTTGTGACAAGCAGCGTAGGAGTACTCCGTTGAAGGATTTTCTGTAAAGTGCTTTTGAAGGTATATCCAAATGAAAGTTCGGGGTTCGTCTTTGGATGCTTACCCGCTCTTTTGGATCTTCAGGTAGGATTCCGAATATGATGTAATCAATGAACGGATCTCTCCAGTCGCCAATCGGAGGTTTGAGGATGGACATCCGACTTCCGACCACTTGGTGGCATTCAGCAACTGCTTGGTGTGTGTTGAGAGGAGGGAGAATCCTTCTTTGACACACTGTGACTTGCATATTTTCCCCTTCTTGGATTGCCATGGATGCGGCGAGTCCGGTCAGGGCATCTGCACGGATGTTTTCACCTCTGAGGATGTGGGTGATATGGCAGATGTTAAATTTTTATCGAAGCGACTGGGCCTTATTGTAGTAAGGTAGCAAATCAGGCTTCCTGACTTCATATTTCTGATTCATCTGGGTGACGATCAGTTGAGAGTCTCCAAAAGCTTCCAGCATGGTGATACCGGATTCGAGGGCGAGTTCCAATCTTACAATCAGGGCTTGGTACTCAGCTGCATTGTCTGAACATGGTTCCAGTAGCGAGAAGGCGTGTGGAATCATGTATTTGTCGGGGCTGACAAAGAGGATGCCGATTCCCGATATTTACTTTCCTTTTTCATTTATCCTAGTTGCACCGTCAAAGTACATGTCCCAGGAGGCATCTGATAAGGAAGTTTCCATATTATAGACAAATTCGTCCGGGAGATAATCCCTGAGTGGAGAATCTTTAGGCAATGGATGCTCTGCGAGGAAGTCTGCTAGAGCTTGTCCTTTGATTGCTTTTTGTGGTACATACCTAATATCAAACTGTGATAGAAGAATAGACCATTTTGCCAGTCGGGCATTGAGAGAACCTGCTTTTGTGACAAGGACCTTTAGGAGGTTGATCCTCGAAATCAGGTAAACTGTGTTTGACAGCAGATAGTGACGCAGCTTTTGTACAGCGAACATTACTGCAAGGCATTCTTTTTTCGACTGGGGAGTAGCGATGTTCTGCACCTACCATCATGCGGCTAAGGTAATATAGAGCAACTTCTTTTACGTCGTCGTTTTCTTGTGCGAGCAGAGCAACCAAAGAGTGGTCGAGAGCTCTTGTGTACGAGATAAATGGTTTTCCAGTTGTGGGGGCAGCCAGCACTGGAGGTTTTGTGAGGTATGCTTTTATGTCTTGAAATGCATTTTGACATTCAGCATCCCAGACAAAGTCGACGCCTTTCTTCATCAGGCTAGAGAATGGACGGCATTTCCCTGATAGATTGGAGATGAACCGTCGAATGTAGGCCAGCCTTCCTTGAAGCCCTTTTAATTCTCTTAGGGTTTTTGGAGATGGCATTTCCAGGATAGCCTTGACTTTAGTGGGGTCAAGAGCTTTCCGTACTATGAATCCAAGAAACTTACCCGATGAGACACCGAAGAAGCACTTTAATGGATTCATCCGCAATTTGTGTTTGCGAAGTCGGAGGAAGACTTCTCGAAAATCATCGAGATGGTTTTCTTTTCTTCTGCTTTTGATGGCGAGTTCGTCAACATAGCATTCGACCGTTTTGTGCTGCATATCTTGGAATATTTTCATCATAGCCCTCTGATATGTTGCACCTGCATTTTTCAGACCAAATGGCATGACATTGTAGCAATACACGCCAAATGGTGTCCGAAATGACGTATGCCTTTTGTCTTCAGGATGCATCTTTATCTGATTGTAGCCAGAGAATCCATCCATGAATGTCATTCGCTCGAACCTGTAGGTGTTGTTAATCATCACCTCTGGTATGGGGAGCGGGAATTCATCCTTAGGACATGCATTATCCAGGTCTCTGTAGTCAATACAGACCCTTATCTGCCCATTTTTCTTTGTCACGGGGACGATGTTGGCCAACCATTCAGGATGCTGTTCCTCGCGGATGAAGCCAACGTTTTTGAGTTTCTAAACTTCTTGTTCAATTTTGTCCATCACGTCGGGACGGAATCTTCTTTGGCCTTGTTTGATAGGCTTGATTTCTTTTTACAAGTTAAGCTTGTGGACCGCTACGTTGGGATCCAAGTCAGGCATTTCGGCATAAGACCATGCAAAGCAATCAACGAACTCGCAAAGAAAAGAGATATAATTGGGTAACTCATCATCCTTTATATTCTTGCTTATGAATATAGGACGTGGGTTATCAGGTGTTCTCAAGTTTATCTTTTGAATAGGGTCTTCTGTTGGAAGGTTTGAAGGTGGTTCCTCCACAATATTTTCGGAGGCTTCCAACTCAACAAGACCTTCTGAAGCGCTAGAGGCATTTTCAGACTGAGGCTCTGTTTCTGTCCATGAATTTTCTTGATCAGTAACCTTCTCAAGGCTTGCAATGATATGGTCCCAATCATTTAGCAATTGGAGGAGATTTCTGGACCCTGGACGAGTGACTCCTCAAAGAGATATCCAGGGATATTAATTTCTTCATGAGATGTTGAGGCTTGGTCGGTAAAACGACTTTGCAGCCATGGTGTCAACTGTTTCATAGGAGCGGTAGGATCATACCCCAACCCATATGAAGACTTGCCTTTGTGAAGGTGGATTTTCCAATCTTCTGGTTGACTTTTGGTCGGGGTGGGTTCTAATGGTGTGAGAATACCACGGCCACCTCCCAAACCAGTCGGATTTTGAGCGTCGTAGCCCATTTTCTTCATGATAGCTTGTGCCATTGGACTATACAGGGATAGCTGAGGCATACCTTTGTTTTGGAAAGGTTCAAGCAAAGAGTTCAGTGGAGATGCTCCTGATCTGTGGAAGTAAATCACTTTTTCTTCTAGCGAAGTTGCCGGAATAACAAATGAAGCAGACGTAGGGTCTTCTATGTCTACAGGTGACTCCAATGAAGTGAGAGCGGGCTGATCTTGCTGAGTATCAGCTTGGCTTGATGCTATGTCATCTTCTGGCTCCGACTCCGAATCTGTGTCATGCATAATAGACACAAAGGAGACAGTGAACTTGCCCCCAGCCCTTTGTTTTGTCTTCTTTACTTTGGTAGTGATTACCAAAGGCTTTGGAGATTTGAAGGAGACGACGAAGGGAGCTTGGCCGCTTACTTCAAGTTTGGTGGAGGGTTTGTTTACCTCCGATGATTGCTGAGGAGCCTTGCCTTTATCTTTCTGGAGACTGTCGGCAAGGTGAATTGTTTTTTCCTCCTGTTCTTCTTTTCCATCTTTATACATTTGAGCATCTGCAAAATGGACATCTCTGCCTTTGAAGGGCTTTTTGTCTGCAAACACTCGGTGTATCAAGCCATCGTTGCCAACGAACTTGATGCACTGATGTAGAGTTGAAGGGACGACACCATTGTCATGTATCCAGGGGCGTCCAAGGAGTATATTGTAACATGAAGGGGTCTTTATCGCATACACGGTGACTTCAGAAATAAAATCACCGATTTGCAATTTGAACCTGATTTTGCCGATAGGCCTTTGAGCGCTGCCGTCATATCCGAAGATGGATATAGACGTGTGACTCAGCTTGCTAGGTGGGATGCCCAGCTCTTCGAGTGCCGAAGTAGAAATGAGATTGAGTGCAGAACCAGGATCGATCTGAACTCTGTATACTGGCATTTCTTTGACGTACCCCGTAAAGTACAAGGGTCGGTTGTGCTTTGTCTCGCCTAGCAGGAGGTCATCCTTGTCGAAGGCAATTGTTGCACTTGCTGCTTTTTGTACCGAGAGGCATTCATTGCTTGATCCCTCAGTTTTCTTCTTTTCTCCCTTTGGGGTAAGTATTTGATTTTTTGACCCTGTAGTCCATTTCAATTTGTAGGACTTGTGGGGCGTGTTTGTCGACATCCGCATTCTACCTTTGTAATTCTGAAATGAGACTATCACGAGTTTGTGGAGACATTCGTAATAAGTCAAGGATGTGCAGACGTGCAGGTATGTGTTTGAAGTGCTCAATCAAGTCGTACTTGAAAGCCTCTTTTGAGCCTGCATTTTCATTATTGTTGCCACTTGGGACGCTTACAACTTGCTTTCCCGAAGGATTTACATAAGAAGAAGAAGGTTGGTTGTAATTTTTGTGGTAATCCCGGCCAGAACGGGTACCTCTACCAACTTCAAGAGTTTCTAGAGACTGGTCTTCTTTTGGAAGATCACCCTCAGGATCAAGGGGTTGATCCTTTGCTGAAGACGTCTTTGTAACAACATTGGTGTCTTCAGTAATTGTATTGCATGGAGCAATTTCCGGGAACAAGTTCTGAACAACAGCCGGCAACTCTTCTTTATTAGCCCAGACATCGCCCGTGAGATCGGGTATCTGGGACCAATTGACTGAGTTTTCATTGAAGAAGATTTCATTGGCAGAAGTTTCTTCAAGATGATCAATCGGGAGAGGCTTGAGTTCTGATGTCACAGCTTCAGGAGACGAGGGCTGAGAGGATGTTATCTCAGTGGAAGTCACCTGAGAGGATGTAGCTTCGGAAGATACGCTACCGGTTGGGGAGTACGTGTCTTCGGAAGCTTCAGAGGCACTTTCGTCCTGAGTTATTGCATTACAGGTTATCCTGACAGGAGATGCCCCCAGTGTAGACTGTTGGGAATTGGACTCATCCTAAGAGGATTATCGATCCAACTGTTTTCTCCATTTTCAGGAGTTGAGGGAGAAAGTTCCCGTTGATTTTCAGGGAATTCCAGTTCTGGATCATGATGAAGATTGATGCGATCCTGCTCCTGCTCTATGGCAAGATGTTGCAAGATTCTTGCATGTTCTTCAAGATCAGGCATGGGAGCCAAATCTTCTTTGTCATTTGCTCCTTGTGGTTCACCAATGTTGGGTTCCACCGGAGCATTGTTTGGTGCTGGATTGACAGCGTTTTCTTGAACAGGGTCCTGGTCTTCTTCATCATCAGACCAAGATCCTTGTGGCTGTAATGGGTTGTACCAGATTACTGGCATAAGATGAGACTCGGGAATCCATTCCTCGTCGGAGAGGTATTCTCCTGTTTCAAGGAATTCTTCCCACTCATCGATATTACTGGCAGTGTCACTGGACTCGTATCCATCCATAGGGAATCCAACTACCGAATTGCAAGAGTATGATGCCCCCTGCACAGTTTCATTTTTGTATTGAAGTGGCTTGAAATCATCAAGGGTGAATTTTCTTACCGCCTTGGAGGTTTTGGGAAGAGATTCTTCCATCGTCCCAAGTGAAGCAGTGGAAGAAGTTTTTGCCTTTTCAAGGACTTCTTGTTTTGGTTGAGACTTCTGCTATTGTTTGAGCTTGCAGAGTTGTCTCTTGGCTTGCCTTCGCTGCCGAGCGGTGGGCTTTGTTTTGACGATCTCCCAATTTTCATCATCTAGGAGATCAGGATGCACCCATATAGGTTGTCCATCTGATGTTGGATAGGGAACCAATTCTTGGGACGCTTGAGCCATTTTTATCACCTTGAATGAAGTATTGATCTTCTTCTTCGGTGACTTTGAAGTTTGCCGACACGACACCATGTTGACAGAGGTGGAGCCGCAGTTTTTGTCAAAAGTTATGACTCCGTTTTTCCACATCTCATTGATCTTCTCTCTCACAACGAAGCATTGATTGAGAGGATGTGAGATCATCTGATGGTATGGACAGTATCGGGGATCATTGGTTTTGCCAACATCTCCCGGTCTTTTGGGCTCTAGCAAAATGAGTTTGCCATTTGCTAGGAGAGCCTCAAAGATTTCTTCAACATCTTCATCGAACGAATATTTCTTTTCTACACGTTCTTTGAAGGCATCAGAGAGTTCAGGTCTTTTACCTGTAGTTTTGTTTTCAGGTTTCTTTGGTTGCTGAGGAGCTGACTTAGTCTGCACATTGAGAACCTCCTTTTTCTTTGGTTTTGAGGTTGTAACAGCAGTCGGCTCTTTCTTTGATGATTTCTGACTGTTGAGGTCTTTGATCACCATTTCAGCTTCCATGGAAGCTTCGAGGAGTTCTCCCAGGTTCTTTGATTTGTTGCCGATGATCATGGAGCGAATTTTTGCTCTCATATTGTTACGGCAGATGTCGACTAGCGACGCTTGTGGCAGTACATCTGAGCATTTGAACGCCATTGCCTTTCATTTGTGAATGAAGTCGTATGTTGACTCATTCTCTCCCTGTTTTAGGCTGCAGAATTGAGCCATAATAACAGGATGATCCTCACCTTGGAAGTGGGTCAGGAAGCGTATCTCTAGCAAAGCCCAGTTCTGGATGGAGTTCTCCGGCAGAGTGGAGTACCAGTCAAAGGCTGCACCTTTTAGGGTACTTGTAAAGAGGCGAATCTTGAGGGCATCTTGATCCGCAATGGCTCCTGTCAGGATCTTGAAATGGATGACATGCTGTCTGGCCGAACCTTTCCCAGTATATGTCTGGAGAGTAGGTTGCTTGAATTTTGCAGGGAACGGAACCGAGTCCATCCATAGAGGGTAGGGTGGCTTGATCTCATGTTCCTTCAATGTATCCTCTTCTTTTGCTTTTGCGAGGATATCGTCCACATCCTTTCTAGTAAGGGCGCGAGACTCAATTTTTTCCGCATTGCTCTCGTCATCTTCATGATTCGGAGGGGTTTCATTGTTAGATGGTGGACGCTGTAGAGTGAGAATAAGGTTTTCCATCAGAGCCTCAATTCTCCGCTGTCCTTGCTCCAACTGCTGGATGCGTGAAGTTACATCATCATGCTGTGGAGGCGGTTCAGAACTTGTAGCCAAGACGATCATCCCTCGGGATTCGAACGAAGAAATCGTCCTGGTGACTGAGCTAGGGCTCATTCTTCTGGATGAAGAATCTGAGGAGTGGTTACTCCGGTGTCCTTGGGTTGGAGGAGTGGAAGATTCTTCCAGATGCGTTTTTGTCAGAGAGACGCTGCGAGTCACTGGACGTCTAACACTGATTTTGGTTGCTGACTTCTGGCATTTTCTGGTTTTGCCAACCATATGAACAGCAACGAATTGGTCGGGTCTTTCTTTTTCTACCCATTTGTTTGAGACGTGGAGAGTAGAACGCTGGGTTCTTTGTTTCTCGAGTCTCTTTTGTCGATATGCAGTGCGGCGACGCTTACGACGAGCAATTTGAGCTTCAGTCAGCTTTGGTTGGGCTCTGGCGATGAAGGATGTGGTCCCTCGTGCGCAGCAGCCGAGTTTGTCCTCTTTGAAGCTGGGCAAGGACAGGATCTGAACGCGGTCCTTTGTCTGTCGCAATGAAGACTTGAATTTTGCGAGCTCGGCCCCTGTTGAGATGAAGGGTCGACTCGCAGGAGTGCAGGCTTCAGCAAGTTTTCGCATAGGCCAAACGATGCAGGATTTGATTTTGGGCTTGTAGGAGCAAGCCGGCTCATGATGATTTTGTTTGTTTTTTGGGTGGAGGGTAGGTTTCTCCTCTTTCATGTAAGAGAGAGGGTATAACTTATTCTCCTTGAGAGGGGCCAGGTATGCTGGCTTTGCAGATGTTCGGGACCTCTGTTGCTTTGGTGAGGATCTCAGGGACCAAGTTTTGGTGTAAACCTGGTTTCTTGTGGATTGAGGCTTTGTGGGAACGCCACGGGCTTCAAGCTTCTTGGTGTTCGCCCTTGGTGCCATTTTAGTGACATGTTGCGGGGCGGTTTTCTGCTTCTTGGTAGGTACAGTGTCTTCTGCGGGAAGTGGGAATGGTCCCAGCGATCCGAAGACGATGGTCCGGGGAGTTGAAGTTGACCCGGTGTTTGGAGAGTTGTCGAGGGAGATGATGCTTCGGCAACTGGCAGGGCGCTTATGCTTGTTTTGCTTGTCTTGCAGCATAAGCTGGTACTTGTTCTCATCGAAAGTGATGGTTAATGAAGCTGCCATTGTTAGTTTTGGAAAACTTCTGAAACAAGACCAAATCCATTAGTAATCACAAGAATATGGTGATCGTAAATGGAGAACAACTATGGTTTTGTCTTTTCAAATCACTTAAGGGGACATGGCCCAACCCAAGGACGATGAAGAAGGCAAAAAGCCATAGAGGACATAATCGTTCTAAAATGCAAGTATGGTAGGCTCAGAGTGAGCGTTCCAGTGACTGCTAGAAGTAATTGTAGACCTTAATTCAAATTACCGAGAAGCAAGGCTCACTCGAGGTAAAATGATATATAAGGTTGGAGATACAGATGTGTCGGTCGCGAATACAGTAGACCCGAAAGGGCGTACTAGCACCGCTAGGCACAAATGTTGCAAATCGCATCCTTGGAAAGGACACGAGATGGGATTTTTTTGAAAGGTCAAATTTAGGTTCATAAAGGAGAGTAAATGGTATTCCAATCTGAACAAAGGCTCAACATTTTTGCGAGCGCTAAATTCAGAAGGGAAGGAACCAGAATTTCTCGGATGTGAATCCAGACGTGACGGAATTTTTTTTTTTTGAAAGGTCAAGATTGAATTCATCAAAGAGAGCAAATGGTGTTCCGTTTCGAACAAAGGCTCAACATTTCTGCGAGCGCTAAATCCGAAAGGGAGGGAACCAAGATTTCTCAACTCTGAACTCAAAAGTGACGAATTTTTTTTTTAAAAGGTCAAGATTGAATTCATCGAAGAGAGCAAATGGTGTTCCATTCTGAACAAGGCTCAACATTTCTGCGAGCGCTAAATCCGAAAGGGAAAGAACCAAGATTTCTCAACTCTGAATTCAAAGTGATAGATTTTTTTTTTAAAAGATTTTTTTTAGAGGATTTTTTTTGAAAGGTGCACATAGATTTCCAATTCGATCTTATGAAACCTTAGTGGATAGATCAACCCCCAGGTAAGGGTAGGATTACTTAATAAACCCGTTTGGAGGACCCTTGCCTCAAACAGTCTAGCTGTCTCCACACTCTGGACAAGGCTTTTCTTAAATCCAATTTGGTCAAAGAACGCAACTGGTGGAACCTTAGTGTTTTTTTTTTTTTTGAGCTCTTTTTTTTTTTGAAAGGTTTTTTAATGAACTCATCAAAGAGAGCGAATGGTGTTCCAATCCGAACAAAGGCTCAACGTTTCTGCGAGCGCTAAATCCGAAGGGGAAGGAAACCAAGGTTTCTCAAATTTGAATTCAAAAGAGAGAAAAATAATTTTTTTTTTTGAAATTATAACTTTTTTTTTGAAATCCAATTTGGACTCATCAAAGAGAAAAGATGGCCCAATCCCTGATATGAACGATAGCTGCGAACATTTCTGTGAGCTATCAAGTTCAAAGAGGGAAGGATCATAATTTCTCAAAGTTGAATCCTGAGAAAGAGAGATCATTTGTTTTTTTGAAAGAGTTTGAAATGAAGGTGTTTTTTTTTTTTTTGAAATCCCAATTGGACTCATCAAAGAGAAAAGATGGCCCAATCCCCGATATGAACGATAGTTGCGAACATTTCTGTGAGCTATCAAGTTCGAAGAGGAGAGGATCAAAATTTCTCGAAGTTGAATCTAAGAAAAGAAATCAGATTTGTTTTTTTTTTTTTGAAGTGAGAAAGAACAATTGAAATCCCATCTCATATTTTTTTAGATGCAAAATGCAACATAGGCCACCAACTAGAAAGGAGCCAAGTGATCAAAGCATCACGTTCTCAAGTCAACGAGTCCCACCGGGTATGCCAACTTGATGGACCAGAAAGGAATCTTTCGTCCTCTCCTTCCGCACCCTGGGGGCTGACCTGGGTCTCGGCGGAGGAGGAAAAATCTCGGGCATCAACATTTTTGTACGGGTATGCCAGATTTCTACTTGGAATTTGGAATGGTGATAATCCGGAGATTCACCTTCACAAGTGGAAAGGAAATCAATCTTTTTTTCTAACTTTTCAAATTGCATTAATATTAAGAAAAGAGACAAGTTTGTTTTTTTAGAACGCCGTAGGAGGCGTTTTTGTTTGTTTGCCATAAAAGGTGATTTTGCTGTGAAAGGCGATTTTACAAAACTCATCAAATGTGAAAGACAAGAATTGTGATTTCTTTTTGTCTCTTTAGGAAATACAAACTACAATAGAAAAGTAAGAAAATGGATCTAGCTTCGCCATCGTCCTTTAAATGAGAACATGTGATGCTTTGATTCTTTGGCTTGGCTCCTAACCTCAGTTTTTTAAAGGACAAGGACCAAGAGGAGGTCCTGTATCCAATGAAAAACCAAGTAAACGGGCTGAAAAGCCACGTTTAGGCCATGTTGGAGAAGGAGGTGACCTTGGGGGGGGGGGGGGGGGGGGGTGCCCCCCAAGGGACGTTGATCACCTTGTGGCGCTTCCGGGAGCAAAGTAACAGGACTTCGTCTCTCTCTTGGATTTTCTGGATTTTCAGAGCTTGCACTTAGGATCTATTTTCATCATGCTTTCTTCTTGGAATGGACCTCCTTTTATAGGCTTTTGGTAGCCATGAGGTGTTTATTGGCATTGATGGCCATGATGAAAGAATTGATGAGGAGTTACAAGTTGATTTTGTAACTCCTTTTTCAAGGCTTGTGATTGGCTGATGAAGGTAGTAGGCATTTAATCACCTTTATGCTTTATGATGATGGGAGTTTCATGGGTTTAATGCCATGATTGCTTGGATTTGTAACTCCCAAATGCTTGAATCTAATTGGGCCGTCCAAAATAATGAGTTAATGACCGCATTAAGTTGTCATAAACGGGTCAATTAACGTCATTAAGTGGTCACCAAGTCATGTGAAGAGTCGTGGGCCGTGCTGCACCTTTTGAGATTCTTCTTGCGATCATCACAGGTGGATCCACGCATTGTTTGATGTTGGATTGCAGTACAATTTCAGACATTGATTGACGTTGGTGGGCCGGTGACATCTGTCTTGTCGACTTCACTATCGGTCGGACAGAAAGTGCACTTTCTTGATCAGCCGGTTGGCGATCTTGAGGCGATCGGTGATGATTTCGTGCTTTTCACGGCGGATCCGAGATGTCGACGAAGATCAGTGGTTTTCAAGCATCAAAATTTGGATTTTCCGAAAATCACAGAGGCCGGAACACCCGAAACGCGAAAAGATTCGAAAAACGGTCAATTTGGTACAAAATCCGGCGACCCGGATTTGCAGGATCACCCAGGGTCGCCGGCGACCTTAGGGTTTTTTGCCCTTTGGTCGCCGAGCTTCGTTTACGGCCGATTTTGCGTCTTTTTCGTTCATTTTTTCTTCTGTATTTTTCTTGATATTTTCCTCAATTATTGACTTCATTTTCTTGGAGAAAACTTGACGAGAACCCGCGCGAAATCGGGGCACAAAGTTTCCCATTTTTCGGGAAAGCCGAAGACTTTGTAGCCGATTTTTCGTCAAGAGTCGAAACTAGGTCAAACGATGTCGGAATGACCTGAAAATTGAGGTGAAGCTTCTTGAGCAGTGGATAGGACCAACCATGGGCTTTTATTTGAGTTTTGAAGCCGTTTGGGGTCCCATCGATGCTTCACTTGATTTTACTGCGGGGAAAATGCTGAGCTTTGATATGTGGTCAAATGATGTCCGATTGACCTGAAATTTGACGGGGAGCCTATTGGAGTCATTTTGAGACGTTCCATGGGCTCCGTTTTGGATGTCATAGTCCCAGGTTGCTCCGCCGCCGGTAGGCTTGATTTTCTTTTGGAGCATCGAAACCTGGTCAAACGTTGTCGGAATGACCTGAAATTCGACGTGCAGCCCTTTGGAGGCATGTTGAAGCCACTCATGTACTTTGTTTGATAAGTGATGGCTTTGGTGGTTCCCACCGCCGGGAGGCTTGATTTTGCTGCTCGAGCATTGATGGAGGGTCAAACGTTGTCGGTTTGACTTGAAATTTAGCGTGGAGCCCTTTGAAGACATTCTGGAGTCATCTGTAGGCTCTGATCGAAGTTTTGGTGTCTTCGTTGATGTCGCCGCCGAGAGTGCTTGTTTAGCTATCAGAGCAGTGAAGTTGGGCCAAACGATGTCGGAATAGCCCGAAACCTCAGGTGTACCCCTCTTTTAGCTGTCTTGAAGGATCTCTCAGTTTCTGTCTGATTCTGACAAAATCTGATTCTTGAAGTAGCCTTTCCTGTTTCATAGCAGGATGCAGCTTCACGAGGCTTTTTGATGTTGAGGAGACATAGTGACTTTTTTGGTGTCAACAGATAGATTTGCCAAAAATGATATAATAGCCCTGCTGCCTTCCTTTTCTAGCGATGGCTCAACTACTTCTATGCAACTTCTATGCAGGACAGCGAGAAGCTCCTTCTTCGACGACTGCGGTCAATCTATTCAACTGAGGATCTTCCTCGGCAAGTTTAAGGAAATCCTGGAATCCTCTTTTTGGCGATGGCTCTAGCTTTTGCAGAGATTCTGGGTTCTGGAAGCCTCTTCAAACAACAACAGAACGTAAAAGTCCAGATCCTCGTGCTTCTTCTTCCTCTCTGGCCAAGGCAAGGTGGCGTGGAGCGATGGCGAAGGGCAATACTATGGATTCCAGTGTTAACCCTCTTTCATTTTTTGCAACGGAGTCTAACCCAACCTCTACAGCGGTGGTCCTCTCCTCCGGCAACGGGTGGAGTAGTCCGGATTTCCTCCGGTTTGTAACCTCGGTAGCGATACAAACTGTTGACACAAAAAAAAGTCAATATGTCTCCTCAACATCGAGAAACCTCCAGAAGCTACATCCTGCTAAAAATAGGCAAGGCTACTTCAAGCATCAGATTTTGTCAGAATCAAACAGAAACTGAGAGATCCTTCAAGACAGCTAAAAGAGGGGTACACCTGAGGTTTCGGGTCATTCCGACATCGTTTGGCCCAACTTCACTGCTCCGACAGCTAAACAAGCGCTCCCGGCGGCGACATCATCAAAGACACCAAAACTTTGATCAGAGCCTACGGATGACTCCAGAATGTCTCCAAAGGGCTCCATGCCAAATTTCAAGTCAAACCGACAACGTTTGACCTTCCATCAATGCTCGAGCAGCAAAATCAAGCCTCCTGGTGGCGGAAACAACCGAAGCCATCACTCATCAAACAAAATACATGAGTGGCTTCAACATGCTTCCAAAAGGCTACACGTCGAATTTTAGGTCATTCTGACAACGTTTGACCAGGTTTCGATGCTCCGAGTGACCAGGTTTCGATGCTCCGAGAGAAAATCAAGTCTACCGACGGCGGAGCAACCCGGGACCTTGACATCCAAAACGGAGCACATGGAACATCTCAAAATGACTCCAATAGGCTCCCCGTCAAATTTCAGGTCAATCGGACATCGTTTGACCACATATCAAAGCTCGGCATTTTCCCCGCAGCAAAATCAAGTGAAGCATCGATGGGACCCCAAACGGCATCAAAACTCAAATAAAAGCCCATGGTTGGTCCTATCCACTACTCAAGAAGCTTCACCTCAATTTTCAGGTCATTCCGACATCGTTTGACCTAGTTTCGACGCTTGACGAAAAATCGGCTACAAAGTCTTCGGCTTTCCCAAAAAATGGGAAACTTTGTACTCCGATTTCGTGCGGGTTCTCGTCAAGTTTTCTCCAAGAAAAATGAAGTCAATAATTGAGGAAAAATGTCAAGAAAAATACAGAAGAAAAAAGGGACGAAAAAGATGAAAAAACGGCCGAAAACGACGCTCGACGACCAAACGGGCCAAAGCCCTATGGTCGCCAGCGACCTTGGCCCAAGGTCGTCGGCGACCCTGGAAATCCGGGTCGCCGGATTTTGCACCAAAGTGTCCGTTTTCGATGATTTTCGTGTTTCGGGTGTTCCGGCCTCTGTGATTTTCGGAAAATGCAATGTTTGATGCTTGAAAACGACTGATCTTCGTCGACATCTCGGATCCGCAGTCAAAAGCATGAAATAATCACCGATCGCCTCAAGATCGCCAACCGGCTGACCAAGAAAGTGCACTTTCTGTCCGACCGATCGTGAAATCGACAAGACAGACGTCACCGGCCCGCCAACATCAATCAATGTCTGAAATTGCATTGCAATCCGACATCAAATAATGCGTGGATCCACCCGTGATGATTGTAAGAAGAATCTCAAAAGGCGCAGCACGGCCCGCGACTCTTCAGATGCCTTGGCAACCACTTAATGTCGTTAATTGACCCATTAAAGCAGTCATTAACTCATTATTTTGGACGGCCCAATCAGAACCAAGCATTTGGGAGTTACAAATCCAAGCAATCATGGCATTAAACCCATGGAACTCCCATCATGAAGCATAAAGGTGATTAAATGCCCACTACCTTCATCGGCCAATCACAAGCCTTGAAAAAGGAGTTACAAAATCGATTTGTAACTCCTCATCAATTCTTTCATCATGGCCATCAATGCCAATAAACACCTCATGGCTATCAAAAGCCTATAAAAGGAGGTCCATTCCAAGAAGAAAGCATGATGAAAAGAGATCCCAAGTGCAAGCTCTGAAAAACCAGAAAATCCAAGGGAGAGACGAAGTCCTGCTACTTTGCTCCCAGAAGCACCACAAGGTGATCAACGTCCCTTGGGGGGCCACCCGCCCCCCCCCCCCCCCCCCAAGGTCACCTTCTTCTCCAACATGGCCTAAATGCGGCTTTTCAGCCCGTTTACTCGGTTTTTCATTGGATATAGGACCTGCTCTTGGTCCTTGTCCTTTAAAAAACTGAGGTTAGGAGCCAAGCCAAAGAATCAAAGCATCACATGTTCTTATTTGAAGGACGATGGTGAAGCCCATACATGACTTGCGACCGTCGATCTCAACGTGTCCCTACAATCTCCTGAGAAGTTAGATCCCTTTTCTTACTTTTCTATTGTAGTTTGTATTTCCTAAAGAGACAAAAAGAAATCACAATTCTCGTCTTTCATATTTGATGAGTTTTGTAAAATCGTCTTTCATGGAAAAATCGCCTTTTACGGCAAACAAACAAAAACGCCTCTTACGGCATTCTAAAAACTTGTATCTTTTCTTAATATTAATGCAATTTGAAAAGTTAGAAAAAAGGATTGATTTCCTTTCCACTTGTGAAGGTGAATCTCCGGATTATCACCATTCCAAATTCCAAGTAGAAAGTAAATCTGGCATACCCGTACAAAAATGTTGATGCCCGAGATCTTCCCTCCTCCGCCTAGACCCAGGTCAGCCCCCGGGGTGCGGAGGGAGAGGAAGGAAGATTCCACCTTTTTTTTTCGGGTCCATCAAGTTGGCATACCTGTTGGGACACGTTGACTTGAGAACGTGATGCTTTGATCCCTTGGCTCCTTTCTAGTTGGTGGCCTATGTTGCATCTTGCATCTAAAAAAAAAAACATGAGATGGGATTTCAATTGGTCTTTCTCACTTCAAAAAAAAAAAAAAAAAAAAAAAAAAAAAAAAACAAATCTGATCTCTTTTTCTTAAAAACCCAATTTTGAGAAACTTTGATCCTTCCCTCTTCGAACTTGATAGCTCACAGAAATGTTCGCAGCTATCGTTCATATCAGGGATTGGGCCATCTTTTCTCTTTGATGAGTTCAATTGGGATTTCAAAGAAAACACCTTCATTTCAAACGCTTTCAAAAAAAAAAGTGATCTCTCTTTCTCAAGATTCAACTTTGAGAAATTTTGATCCTCTCCTCTTTGAACTTGATAGCTCACAGAAATGTTCGCAGCTATCGTTCATATCGGGGATTGGGCCATCTTTTCTCTTTGATGAGTCCAATTTGGATTTGAAAGAAAAATTATAATTTAAAAAAAAAAATTAGTTTTCTCTCTTTTGCATTCAAAGTTGAGAAACCTTGGTTCCTTCCTTTTTGGATTTAGCGCTCGCAGAAATGTTGAGCCTTTGTTCGGATTGGAACACCATTCGCTTTCTTTGATGAGTTCATTAAAAAAAACCTTTCAAAAAAAAAGAGAGTTAAAAAAAAAAAAAACACTAAGGTTCCACCAATTGTGTTCTTTGACCAAAGTGGATTTAAGAAAAGCCTTGTCCAGAGTGTGGAGATAGCTAGACTGTTCGAGGCAAGGGTCCTCCAAACGGGTTCATTAAGTAATCCTACCCTTACCTGGGGGCTGATCTATCTACTAAGGTTTCATAAGATCGAATTGGAAATCTATGTGCACCTTTCAAAAAAAATTATCTAAAAAAAAAAATCTTTAAAAAAAAAAAAGAAAAAAACTTCTGTCACTTTGAATTCAGAGTTGAGAAATCTTGGTTCTTTCCCTTTCGGATTTAGCGCTCGCAGAATGTTGAACCTTGTTCGGAATGGAACACCATTTGCTCTCTTCGATGAATTCAATCTTGACCTTTCAAAACAAACTTCCGTCACTTTTGAGTTCAGAGTTGAGAAATCTTGGTTCCCTCCCTTTCGGATTTAGCGCTCGCAGAAATGTTGAGCCTTTGTTCGAAACGGAACACCATTTGTTCTCTTTGATGAATTCAATCTTGACCTTTAAAAATAAAAACTTCCGTCATTATTGGATTCACATCCGAGAAATTCTGGTTCCTTCCCTTCTGAATTTAGCGCTGGCAGAAATGTTGAGCCTTTATTCGGATTGGAACACCATTTGCTCTCCTTTATGAACCCAATTTTGACCTTTCAAAAAAATCCCATCTCGTGACCTTTCCAAGGATGCGATTTGCAACATTTGTGCCTAGCGGTGCTAGTACGCCATTTCGGGTCTACTGTATTCACGACCGACACATTTGTATCTCCAACCTTATATCATTTTACCTCGAGTGAGCCTTGTTTCTCGGTAATTTGAATTAAGGTCTACAATTGCTTCTAGCAGTCACTGGAACGCTCACTCTGAGCCTACCATACTTGCATTTTAGAACAATTGTGTCCTCTATGGCTTTTTGCCTTCTTCATCGTCCTTGGGTTGGGCCATGTCCCCTCAAGTGATTTGAAAAGACAAAACCATAGTTGTTCTCCATTTACGATCACCATATTCTTGTGATTACTAATGGATTTGGTCTTGTTTCAGAAGTTTTCCAAAACTAACAATGGCAGCTTCATTGACCATCACTTTCGATGAGAACAAGTACCAGCTTATGCTGCAAGACAAACAAAACAAGCATAAGCACCCTGCCAGTTGCCGAAGCATCATCTCCCTCGACAACTCTCCAAACACCGGGTTAACTTCAACTCCCCGGACCATCGTCTTCGGATCGCTGGGACCATTCCCACTTCCCGCAGAAGACACTGTACCTGCCAAGAAGCAGAAAACCACCTCGCAACGTGTCACTAAAATGGCACCAAGGGCGAACACCAAGAAGCCTGAAGCCCGTGGCGTTCCCACGAAGCCTCAACCCACAAGAAACTAGGTTTACACCAAAACTTGGTCTCCGAGATCTTCACCAAAGCAACGGAGGTCCCAAACATCTGCAAAGCCTGCATACCTGGCCCCTCTCAAGGAGAATCGGTTCTACCCTCTCTCTTACATAAAAGAGGAGAAACCTACCCTTCACCCAAAAAACAAACCAAATCATCATGAGCCGGCTTGCTCCTACAAGCCCAAAATTAAATCCTGCGTTGTTAGGCCTAGCAAAAATATGCTGAAGCCTGCACTCCTGCGAGTCGACCCTTTATCTCAACAGGGGCTGGGCCCGCAAAATTCAAGTCTTCACTGCGACAGACAAAGGACCGCATCCAGATTTTGTCCTTGCCAAGCTTTAAAGAAGACAAACTCGGCTGCTGCGCACAAGGGACTACATCCTTCATCGCCAGAGCCCAGCCAGAGCTGACTGAAGCTCAAATTGCTCGTTGTATGCGTCGCCGCACTGCATATCGACAAAAGAGACTCGAGAAACAAAGAACCCAGCGTTCTACTCTCCACATCTCAAACAAATGGGTCGAAAAAGAAAGACCCGACCAATTCGTTGCTGTTCATATGGTTGGCAAAACCAGAAAACGCCGGAAGTTAGCAACCAAAATCAGTGTTAGACGTCCAGTGACTCGCAGCGTCTCTCGGACAAGAACACATCTGGAAGAGTCTTCCACTCCTCCAAGCCAAGAACATCGGAGTAACCACTCCTCAGATTCTTCATCCAGAAGAAGGAGCCCCAGCTCAGTCACCAGGACGATTTCTTCGTTCGAATCCCGAGGGATGAACGTCTTGGCTACAAGTTCTGAGCCGCCTCCACAGCATGATGACGTAACTGCACGCATCCAGCAGTTAGAGTAAGGACAACAGAGAATTGAGGCTCTGATGGAAAATCTGATTCTCACTCTACAGCGTCCACCACCTAACAATGAAACCCCTCCGAATCATGAAGATGACGAGGGCAATGCAGAAAATAATGAGTCGCGCGCCCTTACCAGAAAGGACGTGGACGATATCCTTGCAAAAGCAAAAGAAGAGGATACATTGAAAGAACATGGGATCAAGCCACCCTACCCTCTATGGATGGACTCGGTTCCGTTCCCTGCAAAATTCAAACAACCTACTCTCCAGACATATACTGGGAAAGGTTCAGCCAGACAACATGTCATCCATTTCAAGATCCTAACGGGAGCTATTGCGGATCAAGATGCCCTCAAGATTCGCCTCTTTGCAAGTACCCTAAAAGGTACGGCCTTTGCTTGGTACTCCACTCTGCCGGAGAACTCCATCCAGAACTGGGCTATGTTAGAGACACGCTTCCTGACCCACTTCCAAGGTGAGGATCATCTTGTTACTATGGCTCAACTCTGCAGCCTAAAGCAGGGAGAGAATGAGTCAACATACGACTTCATTCACAAATGGAAGGCAATGGCGTACAAATGCTCAGATGTGCTGCCACAAGCGTCGCTGGTCAACATCTGTCATAACAATATGAGCGCAAAAATCCGCTCCATGATTATCGGCAATAAATCAAAGAACCTGGGGGAACTCCTCGAAGCCTCCATGGAAGCTGAAATGGTGATCAAAGACCTCAACAGTCAGAAATCATCAAAGAAAGAGTCGACTGCTGTTACAACCTCAAAACCAAAGAAAAAGGAGGTTCTCAATGTGTAGACTAAGTCAGCTCCTCAGCAGCCAAAGAAACCTGAAAACAAAACTGCAGGTAAAAGGCCTGAACTCTCTGATGCCTTCAAAGAACGTGTAGAAAAGAAATATCCGTTCGATGAAGATGTTGAAGAAATCTTTGAGGCTCTCCTAGCAGATGGCAAACTCATTTTGCCAGAGCCCAAAAGACCGGGAGATGTTGGCAGAACCAATGATCCCCAATACTGTCCATACCATCAGATGATCTCACATCCTCTCAATCAATGCTTCGTTGTGAGAGAAAAGATCAATGAGATGTGGAAAAACGGAGTCATAACCTTTGATAAAAACTATGGCCCCGCCTCTGTCAACATGGTGTCATGTCGGCAAACTTCAAAGTCACCCAAGGAGAAAATCACTACTTCATTCAAGGTGATTAAAATGGCTCAAACGTCCCAAGAGTTGGTTCCCTACCAAACATCAGATGGACAGCCTATATGGGTGCATCCCGATCTCCTAGATGATGAAAATTGGGAGATCGTCAAAACAAAGCCGACCGCTTAGCAGCGACGGCAAGCCAAGAGACAGCTCCGCACGCTCAAACAGCAGCAGAAGTCTCAACCAAAACAAGAAGTCCTTGAAAAAGCAGAAACTTCTTCCACTGCTTCACTAGGGACGACGGAAGAATCTCTTCCCAAAACCTCCAAGGCGGTAAGAAAATTCACTCTTGATGATTTCATGCCACCTCTATACAAAAATGAAACTATGCAGGGGGCATCATACTTTTGCAACTCGGTAGTTGGATTCTCCATGAACGGATACGAGTCCAGTGACACTGCCAGTGATATCGATGAGTGGGAAGAATCCCTTGAAATAGGAGAATACCTCTCCGACGAGGAATGGATTCCCGAGTCTCATCTTATGCCAGTAATCTGGTATAACCCATCGCAGCCACAAGGATCTTGGTCTGATGATGAAGAAGACCAGGACCCCGTTCAAGAAAACGCTGTCGATCCAGCACCAGCAAATGCTTCAGTGGAACCCAACATGGGCGAACCATAAGGAGCAAATGACGAAGAAGATTTGGCTCCCATGCCTGATCTTGAGGAATATGCAAGAATCTTGCAACATCTTGCCATAGAGCAGGAGCAGGATCGCATCAATCTTCGTCATAATCCAGAACCGGAAGTCCCTGAAAATCAGCGGGAACTTTCTCCCTTAACTCCTAAAAATGGAGAAAACAGTTGGATCGATGATCCTCTCACATCTGAGGATGAGTCTGATTCCTAACAGTGTACACTGGGGGCATCTCCTGTCAGGATAACCTGCAATGCAATAGCTCAGGACGACAGTGCCTCTGAAGCTTCCGAAGACACATACTCCCCAACCGGTAGCGTATCTTCCGGAGCTACATCCTCTCAGTTGACTTCCACTGAGATAACGTCCTCCCAACCTTCGTCTCCTGAAGCTGTGACATCAGAGCTCAAGCCTCTCCCAATTGATCATCTTGAAGAAACTTCTGCCAATGAAAACTCAGTCAATTGGTCCCAGATACCCGATCTCACGGGCGATGTCTGGGCTAATAAAGAAAAGTTGCCGGCTGCTGTTCAAGACTTGTTCCCGGAAATTGCTCCGTGCAACACAATCACTGAAGACGCCAATGCTGTTACAGAGACGTCTTCAGCAAAGGATCAACCTCTTGATCCTGAGAACGATCTTCCAAAAGAAGACCCTTCTCTAGAGGCTCTTGAAGTTGGTAGAGGTACCCGTTCTGGCCGGGATTACCACAAAAATTACAATCAACCCTCTTCTTCTTATGTAAATCCTTCGGGAAAGCAAGGTGTAAGCGCCCCAAGTGGCAATAATTATGAAAATGCAGGCCCGAAGGAGGCTTTCAAGTATGACTTGATTGAGCACTTCAAACACATACCTGCACGTCTACACATCCTTGACTTATTACGAATGTCTCCACAAACTCGTGATAGTCTCATTTTAGAATTACAAAAATTGAATGCGGATGTCGACAAACATGCCCCACAAGTCCTACAAATTGAAATGGACTATAGGGTCAAAAAATCAAATACTCCCTCAAAGGGAGAAAAGAAGAAAACTGAGGGATCCAGCAATGAATGCCTCTCGGTACAAAAAGTAGCAAGTGCAACAATTGCCTTCGACAAGGATGACCTCCTCCTAGGCAAAACAAAGCACAACCGTCCCTTGTACTTTACGGGGTACGTCAAAGAAATGCCAGTACACAGAGTTTAGATCAATCCAGGTTCTGCACTCAACCTCATCTCTACTTCGGTACTCGAAGAGCTGGGCATCCCACCCAGCAAGCTGAGTCACACGTCCGTATCCATCTTCGGATATGACGGTAGCCCTCAAAGGCCTATCGGCAAAATCAGGTTCAAATTGCAAATCGGTGATCTTATTTCTGAAGTCACTGTGTATGCAATAAGGACCCCTTCATGCTACAATATACTCCTTGGACGCCCCTGGATACATGAGAATGGTGTCGTCCCTTCAACTCTACATCAGTGCATCAAGTTCGTTGGCGACGATGGCCTGATACATCGAGTATTTGCAGACAAAAAGCCCTTCAAAGGCAGAGACATCCATTTTGCAGATGCTCAAATGTATAAAGATGAAAAAGAAGAACAGGAGGGAAAAACAATTCGCTTTGTCGACAGTCTCCAGAAAGATAAAAGCAAGGCTCCTCAGCAATCATCGGAGGTAAACAAGCCCTCCACCAAACTCGAAGTAAGCAGCCAAGCTCCCTTCGTCATCTCCTTCAAATCTCCAAAGCCTTTGGTAATCACTACCAAAGCAAAGAAGACAAAACAAAAGACTGGGGGCAAGTTCACTGTCTCCTTTGTGTCCATTATGCATGACACAGACTCAGAGTCAGATCTAGAAAATGACACAGCATCAAGCCAAGCTGATACTCAGGAGGATCAGCTCACTCTCAATCCATTGGAGACACCTGCAGACATAGAAGACCCTACGTCTGCCTCCCTTGTTATTTCGGAAACTACGCCCGAAGAAAAAGTGATTTACTTCCACAGATCAGGAACATCTCCACTGAACTCTCTGCTTGAACCTTTCCAAAACGAAGGTATGCCTCAGCTATCCCTGTATAGTCCAATGGCATAAGCTATCATGAAGAAAATAGGCTACGACGCTCAAAATCCGACTAGTTTGGGAGGTGGCCGTGGTATTCTTACACCATTGGAACCCACCCTGACCAAAAGTCAACCAGAAGATTGGAAAATCCACCTTCAAAAAGGCAAGTCTTCATATGCGTTGGGGTATGATCCTACCGCTCCTATGAGACAGTTGACACCATGGCTGCAAAGTCGCTTTACCGACCAAGCCTCAGCATCTCATGAAGACATCGATATCCCTGGATATCTCTTTGAGGAGTTACTCGTCAAAAATCCAGAAAGCTCCTCCAATTGGTATAATTCCTCTGATAATAAAGAGGAATTGCCCGATGACATAGACGAGCGGTTCTCTGTCCCAGAAGAATCATCGTCTCCAAAAGAAGTACCCAACTTCAACCCGATTCCAGCAAATGATTAGGACCATCTCATTGCAAGCCTTGAGAAGGATAGCCTTGAGAAGGATACTGATCAAGAAGATTCATGGACGGAAACAGAGCCTCAGTCTGAAAATGCCTCCGGCACTCTAGAAGGTCTTGTTGAGTTGGAAGCCTCCGAAAATATTGTGGAGGAACCACCTTCAAACCTTCCAACAGAAGATCCTGTTCAAAAGATAGACTTGGGAACACCTGATAACCCACGTCCTGTATTCATAAGCAAGAATATAAAGGATGATGAGTTACCTGAGTATATCTCTTTTCTTCATGAGTTCGTTGATTGCTTTGCATGGTCTTATGCCGAAATGCCTGGCTTGGATGCCAAAGTAGCAGTCCACAAGCTCAACTTGCAAAAAGAAATCAAGCCTATCAAACAAGGCCAAAGAAGATTCCGTCCCGACGTGATGGACAAAATCGAACAAGAAGTTCAGAAACTCAAAAATGTTGGCTACATCCGCGAGGAACAGCATCCTAAATGGTTGGCCAACATCGTCCCCGTGACAAAGAAAAATGGGCAGATAAGGGTCTGTATCGACTACAGAGACCTGAATAATGCATGTCCTAAAGATGAATTCCCGCTCCCCATACCAGAGGTGATGATTGACAACACCTATAGATTCAAGCGAATGACATTCATGGATGGATTCTCTGGCTACAATCAGATAAAAATGTATCCTGAAGATGAAAGGCATACATCATTTTGGACACCATTCGGCGTGTATTGCTACACTGTTATGCCGTTTGGTCTGAAAAATGCAGGTGCAACATATCAGAGGGCTATGATGAAAATATTCCAAGATATGCAGCACAAGACGGTCGAATGCTATGTTGACGACCTCGGCATAAAAAGCAGAAGAAAAGAAGACCATCTCAATGATCTTCGAGAAGTCTTCCTCCGACTTCGCAAACACAAATTGCGGATGAATCCACTAAAGTGCTTCTTCGGTGTCTCATCGGGTAAGTTTCTCGAATTCATAGTACGGAAAGTTAGAATAGAACTTAACCCCACTAAAGTCAAGGCTATCATGGAAATGCCATCTCCCAGAACCCTAAGAGAATTAAAAGGGCTTCAAGGAAGGCTGGCCTACATTCGACGGTTCATCTCCAACCTATCAGGGAAATGCCGTCCATTCTCTCGCCTGATGAAGAAAGGCGTGGACTTTGTCTGGGATGCTGAATGTGAAAATGCATTTCAAGACATCAAAGCATACCTCATCAAACCTCCAGTGCTGGCTGCCCCCACAACTGGAAAACCATTTATCTTGTACACAAGAGCTCTCGACCACTCTTTGGGTGCTCTGCTCGCACAAGAAAACGACGACGGAAAAGAAGCTGCTCTATATTACCTTAGCCGCATGATGGTAGGTGCAGAGCATCGCTACTCCCCAGTCGAAAAAGAATGCCTTGCAGTAATGTTCGCCGTACAAAAGCTGCGTCACTATCTGCTATCGAACACAGTCTACCTGATTTCAAGGATCAACCTCCTAAAGGTCCTTGTCACAAAAGCAGGTTCTCTCAATGCCCGACTGGCAAAATGGTCCATTCTTCTATCACAATTTGATATTAGGTATGACCACAAAAAGCAATCAAAGGCCAAGCTCTAGCAGACTTCCTTGCAGAGCATCCATTGCCTAAAGATTCTCCACTTAGGGATGATCTCCCAGACGAATTTGTCTACAATGTGGAAACTTCCTTATCAAATGCTTCCTGGGACATGTACTTTGACGGTACAACTAGGACAAATGAAAAGGGAAAGCAAATATCGAGAATTGGCATCCTCTTTGTCAGTCCCGACAAATACATGATTCCACACGCCTTCTCGCTACTGGAACCATGTTCAAACAATGCAGCTGAGTACCAAGCCCTGATTGTAGGATTGGAACTCGCCCTCGAATCCGGCATCACCACACTGGAAGCTTTTGGAGACTCTCAACTGGTCGTTAACCAGATGAATCAGAAATATGAAGTCAGGAAGCCTGATTTGCTACCTTACTACAATAAGGAGCAGTCGCTTCAACAAAAATTCAACATCTGCCATATCACCCACATCCTCAGAGGTGAAAACATCCGTGTAGATGCCCTGGCCGGACTCGCCGCATCCATGGCAATCCAAGAAGGGGAAAACATGCAAGTCACAGTGTATCAAAGAAGGATTCTCCTTCCTCTCAACACACACCAAGCAGTTGCTGAATGCCACCAAGTGGTTGGAAGTCGGATATCCATCCTCAAAACTCCGATTGGCGACTGGAGAGATCCGTTCATTGATTACATCATGTTCGGAATCCTACCTGAAGATCCAAAAGAACGGGTAAGCATCCAAAGACGAGCCTCAAACTTTCATTTGGATATACCTTCAAAAGCACTTTACAGAAAATCCTTCAACGGAGTACTCCTACGCTGCTTATCACAACAAGAGGCTGAGGAAACTCTCAAAGAAGTACATGCTGGTCTTTGTGGAGCCCATCAGGCTGGCCCTAAGCTCTACAACTAGATAAAAAGGCTAGGTTATTATTGGCCTACCATGGTAGCTGATGCAATACAATTTGCCAAGCGCTCCCAAAAATGCCAGATTCACGGAGATTATGTCCACATGCCTCCAGAATGGCTACATCCAACAGCAATCTCATGGCCTTTCGAAGCCTGGGGTATGGACATCATAGGTCCTATTTCCCCCCCATCAAGTAAAGGTCATCGCTTCATCTTTGCCGCTACGGATTATTTCTCCAAGTGGTCAGAAGCATTTGTGCTCAGCGAAATGAAGACTTCTTCAGTCCTTCAGTTCTTGCGCACCAACATACTTAAAAGATTCGTCCATGATAACGGACCACAATTCCGGGATCACAGATTTTACAGGTTCTGCGACAAGTACAAAATCCAAAGTTGTCCTTCGACTCTGTATAATCCAGCAGCGAACGGACTAGCAGAAGCCTTCAACAAGACACTCTGCAAAATTCTCACGAAAATAGTCTCTAGTCACAAAAGAGACTGGGGTGACAAACTACCAGAAGCTTTGTGGGCCTATCGAACCACCGTTCGAGGACCAACCCATAGTACACCATTCTCTTTGGTCTATGGATGCGAATCTGTTGTCCCTTTGGAAGTATAAATTCCTTCCTTAAGGGTATCTTTGCAAAATGACATGACGCAAGAAAGCAATGTCAAATTGAGACTCCAAGAGCTGGACAATCTCGATGAAAGACGACTTGAAGCTCTACAAAGCATTGAGTTGTACCAAGCACGCATGGCAGGATCTTTCGACAAGAAGGTCAGGCAACGCGCTTACAAAAAGGGTGACTTAGTTCTTGCAGTAAAAAGACCCATAGTCTTTGCCCACAAATCCAAAGGCAAATTCGAACCAAAATGGGAGGGACCCTTCGTCATCGACAAAGTCTTCTCCAACGGTGCATACGCTCTTCTAAACATGGAAGGAGACAGATGTATGCTACCCATCAACGGCAAGTTCTTGAAGCGGTACTACCCTTGAAGACTTCCTCAAATGGGTCAGAGCAATATCTACACGGCTAAAGCGTATTTCCAAGGTACTTGCTCGTCAAACCCACCCCTTTTGAAATTTTCATCTTTATGTTGAAATTTCCAAAAAAAAAAAAACAATCTTTCAAAACAATGCTTACTTTCATCGTTTCATTGTTAAAAAAAAAAAATCAAATCCAAAATCCAAGTTTAGGAGCCTCTTCCCACACTTGACCAAAATTTTCGATCCTTGAACCCAAAATTCATGGTTTGAAACAAAAACCACGACTCAGGAATTTTCACCCTAGTCTACCTTGGCTTTTACAACCGAAATGGTTTTAAGGAAAAATTTATGAACCTCGTGTCTCTAAACAAAAAAATGGTTTTTTTTTAAAAAAAAAATGGAAGGATGCGAACCCCATTCGATACTTCCAAAACCCAAAAAAAATGGAAGGATGCGAACCCCATTCGATACTTCCAAAACCCAAAAAAAATTACAAGGAAGCTAACCCCATTCGATACTTGCAAAATTTCAAAAATCGTGGAAAAACAACAAACCAGTTGCTATCCACAACCCAAATTTCAAATGGTTCGAGAAAACCTCAAATTTAAAAAAAAAAAATCACGGAGAAACGACATCAAGTCAGTACCCGCAAAACCAAAAGTTTTGGGAAAAGCAGGGAAGCGACGCTTAGTCGATATTTGCACTCCAATTCGCGAGGAAGCGACATTCCATCGATACTCGCAAAACCCAGCCCGCGAGAAAGTGACATTCCATCAATACTCGCAAAACAGAATGAGCAAGGAAGCGACATTCCATCGATACTTGCAAGACCATTCAGCGGGGAGGCGACATTTAGTCGATACCTGCATTTTGAAAACCAAAACTCGGCTATAAACGCCAAAATCCTGCTATAAACGCCAAAATTCGGCTATAAATGCCAAAACAAAAATTTTTCGGCTATAAATGCCAAAATCGTCTTTCATGCCAATAAAACAAAACTTGGTTTAAAAAAAAAAAAAACTCGGCTATAAACGTCAAAACTCGGCTATAAACGCCAAAATCCGGCTATAAATGCCAAAATCCGGCTATAACGCCAAAGTCCGGCTATAAATGCCAAAACAAAAATTTTTCGGCTATAAACGCCAAAATCGGCTTTCATGCCATCTCATAATCGGCTCTCATGCCACAAACAAAATTTTTTGGCTTCTATGCCATTCCAAAATTCGGCTTCTATGTCGTTCTAAAATTCGGCTTTCACGCCATCCAAAAATTTTGGCTCCCATGCCGCAAAACAAATTTTGGCTCTTACGCCATAAAATTAGGCTTTCACGCCATCCAAAATTTGGTTTTCAAACCATATATAAAAAAAAGAAACCAGGCTTTTCGCCACAAAAATTGGCTTTCATGCCCAAAACAACCCTTTGACAAAAGAGTTTCACAAAAAAAAAAACAACCTTTTGATCAAATTCTTAAACAAACATTCCCATCAATCTTTTGCTCAAAATTGTTTTCATCAAAAAATGATTTAAGTGAAAGGAAGGGGATACAAAATATAGTACCAAAATTGTTTATACATGGAGGTACCAAAAAAAAAGAAGAAAAAAAAAAGAGTCTGTTACAACTCAGGAGCTCAATCCGACATAGTCTTCAACCAAAGGTTCAACTCCTCAAGCAGACCCATGGCCTTAACTTCCAAAGTTTTTAGGCCACGCTTCTTCAAAATGTCCCCATAAAACGCGGCCGAATGCCGTAACCCATCTGCAGCACGAGGAAGTTTTTCCCAGAGGACCTGCCACTGCTCATGCTCCTGAGTCTTCCTCTGGACATTACCTTCGGCTTCCTCAACCTGGCGAATGAGAGTCCCCTCCTTGTCATGAGCCTCTACAATGGCGGTTTATTTGGCAGCAGTCTCTTCCTCTAAAAGTTCAAGACGTTGCCTAGCCTCGACAACCTCCTTATCAAGGCGGTCCAAGTCTTGCTTCAGCCCCATGATGGATAACTCGGTAACGTTCTTCTCTCGAACGATCTGCCTCCGAGTCTTCGTGAACTCAGTCAGCTCAGCTTTGACTTCGCTGGAAGGTTTTATGAACATCTCATCAAAGAAGTCACCATCTGAGAAACTCTTGGTCTCAGTCCATTTGTTCCCCAAGGTGATGATCTCCTCAACAAAATCCTTGGCGCTTGCAATGTCCAGACCGACTTCTTTGCTATCAGCAAGGATGTCCTGCACATACTTGATCATGCCAGAACCAGCTTCCAAATGACCTGAAGAAAGAGTCTCAACCCATGAGCTCAAGACAGTCTTCAACACCTTCCTTGCATACTGAAGGTGCGGTGCAGATAAGGATTCGCCATGCTCTGGTGCCCGACTGCCCACGTCATGCTCCATTGGAAGAGTAATCAATAAACTCTTTCCAATGGAAGAAGCTGACTCATTGAAAGTGGAAGAAGCCCCTACTTCTGGATCAGCAGCAGGTGTCCCCTGTTTTGGCTCTGAGGAAGACGGAGGAATCTCTCCTGCTGCTTCACAATCTGTCAAAAAAAAAAAAAAAAGAGAAAAGACAAAAAGGTATGAATATGATCTTGTCAAAAATATATCAAGATTATTATTGCAAATATACCTGTTTCGACGACCAGCGGAGTACTCTCTGCCTCTTTGAGCTCATCCGAAGCATCGTCAAAAGTTGCGTCCATAGATGGCTCGAATTCGTCGGAATCCTCTGGCAAGTCAGCTACATGTTAGCAAATGACAGCAAAAGAAAAAAAAAAAAAACAAAAGCAAATCATACCAGGTGAAGGTTCTGGAACCACTCCAGAGTCCCTGGGCTCTTCCTCAAATGCCACGACTGGATCCGTCATCGCCTCATCGGCCGGAACCTCGGGCATCACTAGGTCGTCGTCCTCTGCTAAGAAAAAAAAGAAAGGAAGCAGCGGATCAAAACAAAATCTATCAAAAAAAAAAAAAAGGGAAGGAAGAAACAAAAGGAAAGAAAGGGGATCATACCAGCTATCTCCTCTTCTCTGCTTCTCTTCTCCGGAGGCTCGTCAGCATCCTCAGACACCTCCTCAGCAATGGTGAGAGGAACTTCAAGATCAGAAGGACTATCGTGCCGTCTCATGTTACGACGTTATCTTCTCCTCCTCTTGCCTCGGCGGGTCAATCTGTTCGACGATCCTGCTCCACTATCAACATCAGGCCTCTCACAAGAGTCCTCACTGGATGGTCTACTTTTCTCAGTAGACTCCATGGAAGCCTTCTTATGCTCTGCCTGTGTCATAGCATCGATCTCGGCCTCCTCCTCCTCCAGCTGTCTCAAGACCTCACCAGGAATCCCTTGTGCAGCTCCTGATCTGATGATGTCCTGCCCGTTGAGAAAGCCTATCTTGTGCTTCTCTCCAGAAAGGAAGGCCAAAACTCCCTCCCGACGGACACCATCTGATTTGCCAAGACCCTTCCCAGGAGATTGCTTAATATCGAGTTCTTTCTTGGAAAGCCCCCGGTGCACTGAAAAGCTCTCCATGAACCACTTCGTGAAGCCAGCAGTCCGGAAGGTGGGCAGCTCAGGATAGGAAATCATGGCGGTAGTGTCTTCGGCGCTATAAAAAGTCCATGCATTTCTCCCATCCTGCAGACCTCCAAAACGCTTCACCATACTCGAAGGCGCTCCAACAACGCCTTGAGAGAAGCCAAGCTGCAATGCAAAACGCGAAGGGACATACGGTTGGATGTCGACGAAAAGATGTCTGTGGTACACCATCGTACCAACCTGTATGTTGAAAAGCCACCTCTTCTCCACGTCCGTCAAAGCATAATGTCTTCCCGACCCTGCCCTGGTCGAATCACGGGAGACACCAAAGTCAAAAGCCTTCTTCCGCAAGCCCGGAGAAAGCTTCACTGAAGACTGCCCAATCTCGACGTCCATAAATCGTCAGATCCTTAAACGGGCAGATAAAAGTGATTCGTGAACGGCTGTCCCCCTAGCCAAACGAATCATAAAGGGATCTTCGTCCTGTGCAACTCCCAAACGATGGAAGCTAGGACAGTGGTATACATACCATGAATAAAAGATGTGGGCAGAAAATACCCTGTTCATGGGAAGCCCAAGCCGAACTAGGAAAGCAGCAGCTTGCAGTTCGGTACACAAATAGGAGTAAAGAGCAGGTACCAAAGCCAGACGCTCTCCAAACGCCATCTGACAAGCCGGAAAAGTACAGTGCGGCCTGATGTGCGTTCCATCTCCTCCAGCAAAAACAGCCTCACCCAGCCAATAAGTGAGGTAAACAGCGAGATCTCTCCGCAACGCAATGTCAGGACAAATGGCATCCATGCTTGCGAAGAACTTCTTCAATTCTTCTCGCATAGCAGCGATCTTCTTCAAACTTGATGTTTTAGCCCTAACATCCTGGGCCATGCCATCAGAAGAATCCCCGCTGTCAAAAAAGTTGGAGCTGCAAATTCTCCAACTGCTGCATCTAACTTTCGAGCCCTCCTCCTTAAAAAAATCATAGAAGGCGACAAGCTGAAAGTACACAAGCCTAAACTCCTCAGATTGCTCCTCAAGGACGCTGTCAATAGGTATAAACTCCTCATAGAGTTTGCCGAGGATAGGCAACCCTGTGATGGCGCTCAGCTCCTTCAAAGAAAAACCAATCTCACCATTCGTCACAATGAAGGTGTTGGTTTGTGGAAGGAATGACTCCAGCATGGCCATGAAAGCCTCATCAGAGAAAACGACGGTTTGCCGAAAAGCGCGAACCGCGTCAAAAATCTCGGCCTCCCGAAGAACGGCCTCACCAATCCTCAGGGTGTGATCAATCCATGACTCCCAGCTTGAGTCATCACTAAAGTGGCCACGAAGTCAACAAGGCTTCACCCAATTGCTGCCGTCACCCCGAAAAACGGCAAGGCCCACCGGTCTCAAATCGACCGATGGATGATTAGAACCTTGGTAGCCACTGGCTGGCATCAACACGTCCATACGGACAGGTGGCTTCTCCACAAAACCGGAAGGTCCGCCAACAAAAACCCCGGTCTTGCTCACACTGGTCCCCTTTACCCAGCTCGGAGGATCTTCCCTCTTAGGGCACGTGGGAGAAAGGCTCAGGATCGAGATGGTCCGATCAAAAGACGACCGGGTAGAAATAGTTCTCTCCTCACCATCTGCTGTGTAAGAGAACTGAAAACATCTCATTTGGTATGTCAAGTCGTCGGGGACTGCATTACCGAAGAAGAAGGTAGGCTTGAGCACAACACTCTGATCGTCCGTAACCCAAGGACGACCGCTTACCATGATCTTATAGAACTCCTCATCTTTGAGAGCGATCAATCGCTGTCTCATCTCATCACGATTGAGGGAATCACACTCTTCCAAGTTCTTCTCAACAAACTGGATCTTCTCCCAAGCCTGCTAAACGGCCGCATTGGAAGATCTAGCAGACCGACGAGGTGCGTCAGTAACAGGACCTTTACCCTTGTTCGTTCTAGAAGAACTACCTGCAAAAGGTGGAAGAGAAAAGATAAATCAAACATCAAAATGACAGAATTCTGCTACAAAAATTTTAGCAAAATTTTGACATGGTTCCGGGGCAATTCCGAAGAAAAGGAAAATACTCCGAAAAAGACAGGAAGCCTGAAGATGAGCTCAACATCGCTGCGAGCTCAGAATTCTCAAAGAAGGTTCGAACTCAACATCGCTGTGAGAATGAGCCAATCTCATCAAACTTCCGCAAAATCTGGAAAAGAGCTCAACATTGCTGCGAGCTTCAGAATCCAAAAAAATTGCAAAACTTCCTTAAAATCTAGCAAGACCGAGAAAGAGCTCAACATCGCTGCGAGCTCAAAATCCCGATACTTGCAAAAGATTTTCAGGTATGCATCATCATACTTCCAAATCTATTTACCAAAACTCATGCATCAAAAAATATCATCATACATTAGATGCTAGGAAAACCTTGACCAAAGTTTGACCAATTCCAACCCAATTTGGTCAAAACCAATCAAACTTTGTCCAAGTCAAAAATCATGTTGGCTTGACCTAGAGACTCTAGCCTTCTATTTTGATGCATCAAGCAAAAAAAAATGCGTACATATTGAAATTGGATAGCCTCATTATCATAGTGAGCAAACAAGGAAAAAGAAAAAGAAAGAGAAAAAAAAATCTCAGCAAAAAAAAAAAAAAAAAAAATTTTTGGCCCACGGGCCGTGGCCCACTGCCACGTGGCAGTACAGTCAGGTCCGTACGGACCTGTCCGTACAGCCAGAAAAAAAAAAAAAAAACAGCAAAAAAAAAAAAGAAAAGAAAGACGCTGAAAAAAAAAAAAAAAAAGAAATCAGCGTGGGAAAAAAAAACAGAAAAAAAGAGAGTACACGGTTTAAAAAAAAAAAAAAAAAAAGAGAAAACCGTGGAAAGAGAAGAAAAGAAAGAAAAAAAGAAGCACGAAAAAAAAAAAGAGAGGAGAAAAACGTGCTTGAAAAAAAAAGGAGAAAAGAAAAGAAGAAAAAGAGAAAAGAAAAGAAGAAAAACAAAAGAAAAGAAAAAGAAGGAAAAAAAAATGAAGAAGCTACTTCTACAATGGAGATTCTTGAGGAGGAAGAAAACTTACTTGAAGCCATTGATGGAGAAGAAGAAGAAAAGCTTGGAGATCCTTGAAGGAGAGGAAAGCACTTCTTGTCTTGGGGAGCACTCTTGAAGATTTCTTGCAAAAAGAAAGTAATGGAGCAAAAGCACCAACCCTCTTTGCTTTTATAGAAGAGAGCAAGCCAAAAGAGGAAACAAGGAGAAAGAAAGGAGGTAAGTGCTAAAACTTAGCTACTTTCCCAAAGAGAAAGATATTTTGAGAGAATCTTTCCACAAAAAGAAAACTTGAGAAATTCTCTCCAAGTAAAGACATTTTTAGATATTCTCTACACAAAAGAGATATTTTTAGATATTCTTTACAAATATGATACCATATGAGATCTAGGCCATCTCCAAAGCCTAAGGTCCCATGGGTTAGCCCATATGAGCCAGGTTTGATCACCTAGGCACTAAAAGTGGCTTTTAGTCAAAATATTCCTCTTACCAAGAGCAAAAAAAGGAAAGGAGCAAAAAAAAAAAAAAAAGTCCCATGCCTCTTTTGAGTTGATGGGACCATTCAAAAAAAAAAAAGAGAAAATAAAGTCTCATGAGTTTCCGAAAACCAAACCATCCAACCTCATGAACCAAATTGAGCCAAAATCTTGAAATTGACATTTCACAAAACCAAATTCCGGTCCCCTAGCTCGCCACATACAGCTTGTTAGGTCACAAGACCAAAACCAAAATCAAAATCCAAAACCAACAAACCAAATCTGACCCCCCAACCTGCCACATACAGCTTGTTGGGTCACAAGGTCAAAATCAAACCTCGACCCCCTAACCTGCCACATACAGCTTGTTAGGACACAAGGTCAAAAACCAAAATCCAAAACCCAAAATGCAAACACCCCATGTCATTTTCAAAACTTTGCCTTGAGATGGTACGTGATCCCTCTCACTACCATAAAATTCCCCCGGAAACTCAGAAGGCTATTCAAAATAAAAAATAAAAAAAATTGCTCAAGACTCTTGGTCAAGTTGGAATCTTTCCACCAAGTTTCTCTTCGAGGCACATCGACTACAAAAAGCTACTCGTCGCTGTACCTCGAGGGGGCATTTGTTGACACCAAAAAAAGTCAATATGTCTCCTCAACATCGAGAAGCGTCCTGAAGCTGCATCCTACTAAAAATAGGCAAGGCTACTTCAAGCATCAGATTTTGTCAGAATCAGACAGAAACTGAGAGATCCTTCAAGACAGCTAAAAGAGGGGTACACCTGAGGTTTCGGGTCATTCCGACATCGTTTGGCCCAACTTCACTGCTCCGATAGCTAAACAAGCGCTCCCGGCGGCGACATCATCAAAGACACCAAAACTTTGATCAGAGCCTACGGATGACTCCAGAATGTCTCCAAAGGGCTCCATGCCAAATTTCAAGTCAAACCGACAACGTTTGACCTTCCATCAATGCTCGAGCAATAAAATCAAGCCTCCAGCGGCGGAAACCATCGAAGCCATCACTCATAAAAAAAAATACATGAGTGGCTTCAACATGCTTCCTAAAGGCTACACGTCGAATTTCAGGTCATTCCGACAACGTTTGACCAAGTTTCGATGCTCCGAGAGAAAATCAAGCCTACCGGCGGCGGAGCAACCTGGGACCATGACATCCAAAACGGAGCCCATGGAACGTCTCAAAATGACTCCAATAGGCTCCCCGTCAAATTTCAGGTCATTCCGACAACGTTTGACCAGGTCTCGATGCTCCGAGAGAAAATCAAGCCTACCGGCGGCGGAGCAACCCGGGACCATGACGTCCAAAACGGAGCACATGGAACATCTCAAAATGACTCCAATAGGCTCCCCGTCAAATTTCAGGTCAATCAGACATCGTTTGACCACATATCAAAGCTCAGCATTTTCCCCGCAGCAAAATCAAGTGAAGCATCGATGGGACCCCAAATGGCTTCAAAACTCAAATAAAAGCCTATGGTTGGTCCTACCCACTGCTCAAGAAGCTTCACCTCAATTTTCAGGTCATTCCGACATCGTTTGACCTAGTTTCGACGCTTGACGGAAAATCGGCTACAAAGTCTTCGGCTTTCCCAAAAAATGGGAAACTTTGTGCTCCAATTTCGTGCGGGTTCCCGTCAAGTTTTCTCCAAGAAAAATGAAGTCAATAATTGAGGGAAAAATGTCAAGAAAAATACAGAAGAAAAAAGGGACAAAAAAGACGAAAAAACGGCTGAAAATGACGCTCGACGACCAAACGGGCCAAAGCCCTATGGTCGCCGGCGACCCTGGCCCAAGGTCGCCGGGCGACCCTGGGTGCATGGTCGCCCGGCGACCCTGGAAATCCGGGTCGCCGGATTTTGCACCAAAGTGTCCGTTTTCGATGGTTTTCGCGTTTCGGGTGTTCCGGCCTCTGTGATTTTCGAAAAATGCAATGTTTGATGCTTGAAAACGACTGATCTTCGTCGACATCTCGGATCCGCCGTCAAAAGCATGAAATCATCACCGATCGCCTCAAGATCGCCAACCGGCTGACCAAGAAAGTGCACTTTCTGTCCGACCGATCATGAAATCGACAAGACAGACATCACCGGCCTGCCAACATCAATCAATGTCTGAAATTGCATTGCAATCCGACATCAAATAATGCATGGATCCACCCGTGATGATCGCAAGAAGAATCTCAAAAGGCGCAGCACAGCCCGCGACTCTTCACATGCCTTGGCAACCACTTAATGTCGTTAATTGACCCATTAAAGCAGTCATTAACTCATTATTTTGAACGGCCCAATCAGAACCAAGCATTTGGGAGTTACAAATCCAAGCAATCATGGCATTAAACCCATGAAACTCCCATCATCATGAAGCATAAAGGTGATTAAATGCCCACTACCTTCATCGGCCAATCACAAGCCTTGAAAAAGGAGTTACAAAATCGATTTGTAACTCCTCATCAATTCTTTCATCATGGCCATCAATGCCAATAAACACCTCATGGCTATCAAAAGCTTATAAAAGGAAGTCCATTCCAAGAAGAAAGCATGATGAAAAGAGATCCCAAGTGCAAGCTCTGAAAAACCAGAAAATCCAAGAGAGAGACGAAGTCTTGCTACTTTGCTCCCGGAAGTACCACAAGGTGATCAACGTCCCTTGGGGGGCCACCCCCCCAAGGTCACCTCCTTCTCCAACATGGCCTAAATGCGGCTTTTCAGCCCGTTTACTCGGTTTTTCATTGGATATTGGACATTCTCTTGGTCCTTGTCCTTTAAAAAACTGAGGTTAGGAGCCAAGCCAAAGAATCAAAGCATCACATGTTCTCATTTGAAGGACGATGGCGAAGCCCATACATGACTTGCGACCGTCGATCTCAATGTGTCCCCACAATCTCCTGAGAAGTTAGATCCCTTTTCTTACTTTTCTATTGTAGTTTGTATTTCCTAAAGAGACAAAAAGAAATCACAATTCTTGTCTTTCATATTTGATGAGTTTTGTAAAATCGTCTTTCACGGAAAAATTGCCTTTTACGGCAAACAAACAAAAACGCCTCTTACGGCATTCTAAAAACTTGTCTCTTTTCTTAATATTCATACAATTTGAAAAGTTAGAAAAAATAATTGATTTCCTTTCCACTTGTGAAGGTGAATCTCCGGATTATCACCATTCCGAATTCCAAGTAGAAAGTAAATCTGGCATACCCGTTCAAAAATGTTGATGCCCGAGATCTTCCCTCCTCCGCCGAGACCCAGGTCAACCCCCGGGGTGAGGAGGGAGAGGAAGGAAGATTCCCCCTTTTTTTTTCAAGTCCATCACAAACCGGAAGTTTGATTTCTTCTCCATGTGGCCTACCTTGATCAAATCAGAATCCTCTGACTTCTTCTCCAATGGAGAGCCTGTGCAACGTCTTCTCAGCACGAATTAGACGATCTTTGAAAAAGAGGGAACGGAAGAATTGAAATTTTGAAAATTTAAAATTCTATGCCTAATCAGTTTAAATGGAAAATCAGTCATGGAAATTTCTGATGTGGACTTCTCGCCAAAATATGTCTAGCTGTATGGACTACAGGCCTTAGAGAAAAAGTTGGTGGACTGGAGGCCTTACAAGACCGTGATGAGAGACGTCTGGGTAATTATCCCTTTTATCAAAACTGAAGCCAAGTTCCAAACCCGTGCATTTCTGCGTTAGAGACCCCGTATAATTAAATGTGCATTTACTACCCTACTTCTAATGGTGAGATACAGTCCACTTAACTTCACCCATTTCATAAGAAAATAGAGTTGGTTTCCAAAATCTTCCATTCACCATTTCCAAAGTGTAATGAAAAATCTACAAGAATTCTCGACATGTTTCATGCAGTTGTAGATTCCTGTACTATATTCTAGCTACTTTCATTGGACAAGTCTCATTTGTCCAAAGCCCAAAATCATTGGATCTTTTTCAAAAGAGCTTTTTTCATATACCCCTAAGGTTTTTAGGATTTGTTTATATGTCCCTATGTTTTTAGTATTTGTAAATATGCCCCTGCATTTTCATTTTAATACCTCTCGTGTCCCCAAAATCATGAGCCTTCTAACCACCAAAAGTCTTTAGAGTGAAATGACATTTTTGCTCATTTCTTTATCCTTATATGCATGAATTCAAAAGCTTGGACTTAAATTCCTCTATGCTTGTAACATTAGCCAGAACCAAGTCCTGATTGGCCAACTACTCTTAGGACATCTTGCTATCTACAATATATTTCATTCTAGATTAAAATCATGCCAAGATAGGACCAGCAAGTAGGTCCCAGAACTCACATGTTCAACAAGAAGGCAAACTAATAAAAGTTATATCTGTAGAACTGTCGAAAATAGGTGGGCCTTTAGGATAGGTTTCAAAACTTTTGACCAACTTGATCTATGATCAACTATCCAGAAGGCTATAAAAACCCAATTCAGGATCCATGTCATCAATCTCAGACATCATGATCAGTAAATAAACCTATCAAGAAGATAGAACGGCAGCCAATAAGCATCCATAAAAATCTACAATATGAAATGAAGTAGATTATACCTTTGGAGCTCGGTTGTGCTCTAATGGAGAAGTTGTTCTTTTCTTTGATGATGAAACTCTTTCACGTATCAAATAGGAATCTCCAAGACCTTTTGATCTTCCACGCTATGACCCGTATCATATTCTCTTTTCTCAAGAAGATAGGTGGGATCTCCAAGAGAAAGCTCTTAAGAAAACTAGAAGAGAAGAGATGAGAAGTAGCATGTGCAACTTTTGCACAAACAAGGCTTGGGTGTGAATCCCTAGGTTAGAATATGCATAGGACGTCCAGTCTTATAATCTCCTCTATATATTGCTTAAAAGCAAGCTCCTCTTTGTTATCTAATTGAAATAGAAGTCTCACTTCTCTAACAATTAGAAACTCTCTTCTTTTTAATTTAAATAGAAGTCTCACTTCCATTATAATTAGTAACTTACTATTACCACTATTAAAAGTCTCACTTCAAATAAAAATAGTAACTTTCTATTTCCTTTTAGAGTTCTACTATAATTAGTATCTTTCTAATAACTTGGGCTAGCGTGGGGACCACTAGGGATTCCTTAGAAAGCTGGCTCCAACTGGGACTCGCGACCCCACATCTCATGTGCAATCCGGGCCCACAGTAATTGCAAATAACTCTACTATATAAATGCAATTGAACTCCAATCTTAGGAATAAATAACATAGAAGACCCTAAACTTCCCTATTACTACAAGTAGGCCCCTCTATCAATATCCATGGATCAATTGGAATAAATCTATCTCTTCCAATCTTAGTTCCACATCTTATTATCCTTGAGCCCTAATTAATCACAGTGATCATTAGTACCATCCAATTAACTCTTAATCGAGATGGGTACGCACTTTCTAATGACAAATCCATTAATTGGCACAAGGGGATAATAGAGATAGATTCCATCTTGATCATTGAATGTTCCCATAGTCCTACTACCACATACCCAAGACACCGAAGTGTTGACTTACAGTTGGCCTCACTTATTGGTGACTCAAAGCAAATGAATAGATAGAAACTTGAGTTCATTAATGTCTCAAGATTGAGAGCCTATTGTTAGGAAATTATGAGAGCAGACCTTATAATCGGGACAGAATTCCATAAGGTGCTTCTCATGATCTTTCAATACATCCACTGTATTAGCACCATGATCAAGAATATTCCATTCTGATGATCGAGACAAATCACACTATCTCATAGTGTTCAAAGTGCTACAACCTTATTAAATGAGATACCCGGTCTCATCATTGGTTGTGAAGATATTTAAGTATAAGATTTGTGACATATATCTCCCGTGTGTGGATCTCATCCATATACATATATCACATTTAATATACTAATGGGACCCGGTTCAACTCATGAACCATTTGTCAAGTGTATTGGTAATGTGCATTAAGTAATAAAATAACATTCATCTCATGAAAGTAAAGCATGTTACTGATAAATAAAGAAATTAATCAATTTATCATATCAACTGATGGATTGAGTCCATACAATCTAACAAGAACATGATCGACCTGGTGTGCATGTCCTTTGCATAATACACAACATATATACGCATGATGGCATAATGGGGATTTAGAACAAATTAAAAAGAAAAGAAATTTATAATTATGTACGGTCTTCAAACCATACATGTGTCCCGTGGCCACACTATTAGGAGCAGAACAACTTGTAGGACCCGCAATCCATCATACAAATCAGACACACATCAGCTTTATCTAATGATAATGCATAGGACCAATTTGATGCAATCAACCCAAAACCCAAAATCTCTCAATCCAAATGTACAACTCTTAAGGGACGGATAGCACAGGAAGATGTATAATTCGGATTATGGGAAAATTCTTTCCAGGTTAGTATCATACAAAAATCAATATCACCAACCAAGTATATGCTTTCCTTATCACCTTTACCCATTTCATTGTCTCTTTACAATTTATTTCAAGGCGAGAATGGGTTCACGTAGAAGTAGATTTGATTTTTGGGTACAGAGACCATGCTTGATAGCTCGGTCCTTATTTGAGTCCTTGGTATTTCGTTCTCATGGACCCAAATACTGGACTCAGCCGATGGATGTTACATATGTTATATATGTGCATATGAACCTCGACGTATCTATGAGACAGTGAGATGCAATTATGGTGTCCGCTTGAATTATTTGGATGTGAAGAACATGCATATTGAGGGTGCATCAATTTCACTAAATACAAGACAGTTAACCCTATGATCTGGGTTCAACTTACATAGTTGTTGCAGTAATATATATATATATATATATATATTTGGTTGAATGCTTGCCAACCATGAAATAATCAATTGGAATGTTGCTATTCAGATGAAAATAGCAAAGTGGACAAATAACATTTCGATGTGATGGTGTCACATGATCACATCGGAATGTTATTTGTCCACTTTGCTATTTTCATTTGAATAGCAACATTCCAATTGTTATTTCATGGTTGGCAAGCATCCAACAATATATATATATATATATATATACACATCCAATTTTTTACACAATTTAATTAATATTATCGCCAAGGTTTTGGGTTACCTGATTCGTGACCAAAATCAATCCAATCCTCACGTGAGTGCACCAATAAAGGCTCTGATACCAATGAAGGCTGAAGATGCTACGGAAGCACGAGTCTAAATGAGCTGGCTGTAACAAACGTGATAAGGACTACGTCGACTTGAATCATGGACTATTTGTAGAGATCTATGTCTGTCTACGAGAGATCAATCACGTGTGATTCACTCTTCAAGATCTAAGGGCAATGATGGACACCTTGAATGTAGAAGATAATAATGGAGAATTGTAGATCTAGTGGAAGGAAGATGATTTGTTGAAAAGTGGCGCCAACTGATATCTCTCATGTCTATATATAGCTCTTTAGCTAATGGGTGATAAGATTTCTATTCAAATTCAAATTGAGAGATGATTAGGATAAAGTATGCGATCAATCTCTCTCAATTTGAATTTGAATGTAGATATGATAAAGAAATAGAGAGTTGAATAGAACTCAAGCTATTCTTATCCATATCACCATGAGACTTCATATGAAGGGTGTATCTTTGTGAGTGAGGTCCACCTACATGTAAACACAAGTAGGCCCCATCACAAATGCCAACAGTGTCTTTCTAGCTACATTACAGCCCGATCATCTAATAAATTAAATGTTAGTTGCAGCTGAAATCTTACACCCATGTCAAAGTTTCGTTCTTTGTTTCTTTGTTTTCTTTGAATGAATGGTCTCATTGAAGTTTTATAGGGGAGCTCTTATTCATATGTTTATCCATTAAAATCTTGATTTCATTTGGTATTACATTAAAATTGGATTTCCTTCGTGTTGTTTGACTTTCATGACAGATGGACTTTGACCTGGTTACAATGATGGAAGCCGGCTTGCATGCTGTAGTCGATCTGACTTTGACATAAAAAATGTACCACCTTTCATATTCAGTTGAAGAGTTGTTGAATGTAATATTTCAGTGTGGATAATCCTTTTTTTATCTTAACCATTTCCTCTACCCTGATTTCAATTTCCGGCAGATTTCATCCTTGATTGGAATGCTTGAAAGGTATTCGCCATCCTTAAGTTGCATCTCTTCATCACTACGCAATCTTGGGAAAGGGTTGTTTTGGGCACATGAGGTGGTTACAAATTTCACATTAGAGATTTGGAGAAAAAAACTTGCAATGTGGTTAGAATGGTATTTGAATTTCTAAGATTTCATTTCTTTTGGCTACAGAAGAGTGCTCAAAACTTCTCCTCTGTAGACAATGTGTGTGGATTTTCAAGTATTTTTTTCTCATGACTCATTTGGCAGTTCCATTAATCATTTTCTCATTCCATTCTCTCACATCATGCTATATCTTTTCTTTTTTCCTTTTTTCTTTACAGTCCAAAATTATCCAAGGATTCTCAAACAAGAGAAACTGCAGGTGTGGTACTCGCAGATGGCTATTTGGTCGATTTAGCAACAAAAGATACATAGTCTTCCTTAGACATAAAACAATATTTACCACAACAATCATCATTGTTGTATCAGAAGAAACTTCATTAGCACCAAGAGATCCTATCTATGATTGAGTCCTTGGTTTCAGAAGCACTCAAATACCTTCAGAAGACTCATTGTAAAAAAATAAAGTTCTTTTTTATATTTGTAAATATTATATGATTTTATAAAAAAAAGAAAATTCTTTTTTTTTTTTTTTTTTATATTTGTAAACATTATAGGATTGGCTTCATTTTGTACCAATTATTTTGTGGGGTTGGGTTTAGTTTGTAATGAACGCTCCTTCATTTAATAAAAAAAATTATCTGTCACATTTGACATAGACTGATGATTGTGATAAACTAAATTTACCATTGACGAGAATGTTTAATATTAATATGTATGCAAAAAATTAAATGCCTCTTTTAAAATGATTTTGTTAAATTTAAACAAGGCATAATGGTTCTTATAAGGTTCTTTTGGAATGGTTCCGATGTATGAGGAGCGATTCAAATTAAAAAATATAAAATAAAAATAATCAAGAATGGTTTGAGGTAAAATTACGGGAACGGTTTAAAACTGCTCCAAATACTTATAATTAAGCTGCTTGGGTTAATGAAGTTTCAAGCGAATTGCAGTTTCTCGATAAAATTTACTTGGAGATATGGATGGAATCGATGCCAGGTTAACTTTTCATTGTTGTTGAATCTTAATAAAATTTGAGTTTTCGCTATAAAATTATGTATTAATTTGAAGATTATGTTACAAGATGTATGAAGAAAATTTATTAGGAAGGATCAAATGCAGGTGGCCTGTACACAAACTTGACTGGAGTATTTATGTGAATATGAATTTAATTAATAGGTATCTAATAGATTGGAAAAAAATAGAAATGCCCTCCCATCAAGTGGAGATTGTGTCAAAATTGTCAAAAATATTTTTCCAAGTTTGAAAAGTTTATTTTTGTCATTGTTTAAGATATGGGGTGGATTAAATTGGAGATAGTGATTTGGGATATAAGATATGAAGGGTGGTGATAATGAATTTGAGATGGAGATAATTAGGATTTGTTTATGATTATTTTTTTATAGGGGATTTCTCTCCCATTACCAAACATGGATTTGAAGGAATCATCTCTAATTCCCCCGTGTTAGCCAAACGTGGAATGTGGTGAATCCCCTCCTTCATAAATCCTTTCTGAAGAAAGTCTAAACCCATGGCACCAAGGATTCATTCGAAGAGAGGATTCTTTTCTTGTTACAAAATGTGCCCTTAAGGAAAAAGGGAAATAATCTAAGTTTAAGGGCATCCTCAGTCATATGGTTGATTCTCATGGTCCCACAAATGTCCTCAAATTCCCTAACATGTTGATATGGGTTTTCTTGGTCTAGCCTACAGAATACTGGGAGCATCTAGATCATGCTAGATTTCAGCCCAAATGCGGCATTCGGCTCTGAGGCAGGGTGATGCGGGACGGTTGAATTGTCCTGGGGGGGTACATGTAGTCCTTCAAAGTCATAGGTGGGTCCGTTTGATCAGCCATCCTAACAATTTCTTCAAAGGTTGAAGACTTTCTTACAACGGTTAAGGCTAATTCGGACTCTGTCCTGACTAACCTTTTACTCTTGCTCACCCACAAATTTTCTCTCTCAATTCTAGATTGCCTGCATTGGGTTCAACTTTAAAGAAATGCAAGTCTAATCTATATGCGGGGCTTTAATGGTCTTACCAGATGATGTACAAGCAGCCAAGCACAAAGATTGAGCACGAGAAATGATCCTAGGGTTAGCCTAACTTACAAGATAGCTCCTAACTGATTTGAAAAGTGCACTAAGGCCTCCAATCCGATCTTATGAAGCCAAACCGACCCGTTAAGTCCCCAGGATGAGTGGTGGGGTTACAATGCACTTGGCAAGGGTCCCTCTTAAGAACCAAACTCATAGAATAGAGACTTCCACCCTTTGGAGGGACGGGACTATCCTAAACATTGACTTGACCAAAGAGCACAACTAGTGCAACCTTTTGTGGTCTTCGTCCTAATGAGCTCGAATTCCTGGGGTCTTATTAATGGACCCTCGGATTTCCGTCCTCTCCTTCCGCCCCGGGGGCTGCCTGGGTATCGGCGGAGGAGGGAAACGCGGGTATCAACTTTTTGTACGGGTATGCCAGATTTACTATTCTACTTGGAATTTGGAATGGTGATGATTCGGAGATTCACCTTCACAAGTAGAAAGGAGATCGATCATTCTTTCTAACTTTTCAAATTGCATAAATATTTAAGAAAAGAGACAAGTTTGTTTTTGAGAATGCCGTTGGAGGCGTGTTTTTGGTTTGTTTGCCGTGAAAGGAGATTTTGCCATCAAAGGCGATTTTACAAAACTCATCAAATATGAAAGACAAGAATTGTGATTTCTTTTTGTCTCTTTAAAAAATACAAATTACAATAGAAAAGAAAGAAAATGAATCTAACTTCTCAGGAGATTGTGGGGACACGTTCAGATCAACGGTCGCAAGTCATGTATGGACTTCGCCATCGTCCTTCAAATGAGAACGCTTGATGCTTCGATTCTTCGGCTTGGCTCCAACCTCAGTTTTTTAAAGGATAAGGACCAAGAAGAGGTCCTATATCCAATGAAAAACCGAGTAAACGGGCTGAAAAGCCGCGTTTAGGCCATGTTGTAGAAGGAGGGGACCTTAGGGGGGTGGCCACAAAGGGACTTTGATCACCTTGCAGTGCTTTTGGCGTCAAAGTAGCAGGACTTCATCAGGATTTCTTCGGAAGAATGCAAGTGTGCAGACCAGTGAAAAGTTGAAAAAAAGTTCAAAAGTTGTCAAAGTTGTAAAGTTGTAAAGTTGTTTTTCTCTTTGGAATGGACCTCCTTTTATAGCCTTTTGGTAGCCATGAGGTGTTTATTGGCATTGATGGCCATAATGAGAGAAATGATGGTATTGATGAGAGGAGTTACAAGTTTTATTTCTTGAATTTGTAACTCCTTTTTCTTGGCTTGTGATTGGCCGATGAAGGATAATGGGCATTTAATCGCCTTTAATCTTCATGATGACAGGAGTTTCATGGGTTTAATGCCATGATTGCTTGGATTTGTAATTCCCAAATGCTTGAATCTGATTGGGCCGTCCAAAATAATGAGTTAATGACTGCATTAAGTTGTCATAAACGGGTCAATTAACGACATTAAGTGGTCGCCAGGGCATGTGAAGAGTTGCGGGCCACGCCGCGTCTTTTGGGATTCTTCTTGTGATCATCGCAGATGGATCCACACATCATTTGATGTCAGATTGCGATGCAATTTCAGATATTGGTTGATGTTGGTGGGCCAGTGACATCTGTCTTGTCGATTTCATGATCGGTCAAACAGAAAGTGTACTTTCTTGGTCATCCGGTTGGCGATCTTGGAGCAATCAGTGATGATTTCATGCTCTTGACGGCGGATCCGAGATGTCGGTGAAGATCAGTCGTTTTCAAGCATAAAAAATTGGATTTTCAGAAAATCACAAAGGCATGAACACTCGAAACGTGAAAAGGATCGGAAATCGGGCCATCCGGGGAGGAATCCGGTGACCCGGATTTGCAGGGTCGTCGGCGACCATGGGGCTTTGGCCCTTTTGGTCGCCGAGCTTCGTTTTCGGCCGTTTTTCCTTCTTTTTCGTTCCTATTTTCTTCTGTATTTTTCTTGACATTTTACTTAATTATTGACTTGATTTTCTTGGAGAAAACTCGACGAGAAGTCATAGAAAACCGGAGCACAAAGTTTCCCATTTTTCGGGAAAGCCTAGGACTTTGTAGCCGATTTTCCATCAAGAGTCGAAACTAGGTCAAACGATGTCGAAATGACCTGAAAATTGAGGTGAAGCTTCTTGAGTAGTGGATAGGACCAACCATGGGCTTTTATTTGAGTTTTGAAGCCGTTTGGTGTCCCGTCGATGCTTGACTTGATTTTGCTGTGGGGAAGATGCCGAGCTTTGATATGTGGTCAAACGATGTCCGATTGACTTGAAATTTGACAGGGAGCCCATTGGGGTCATTTAGAGATGATCCCTTAGCTCTGATTCGGATGTCATGGTCCCGGGTGCTCCACCGCCGGTAGGCTTGATTTTGCTGCTCGAGTGTTGATGGAGGGTCGAACGTTGTCGGTTTGACTTGAAATTTGGGATGGAGCCCTTTAGAGGTATTTTGGAATCATCCATAGGAGCTGATCGAAGTTTTGGTGTGTTCGATGATGTCGCAGCCGGGAGCGCTTGTTTAGCTGTCGGAGAAGTGATGTTAGGCCAAACGATGTCGGAATGGTCCGAAACTTCAGGTGTACCCCTCTTTTGGCTGTCTTGAAGGATCTTACAGTTTTTGTCTGATTCTGACAAGATCTGATGATTGAAGTAGCTTTACCTATTTTGTGGCAGGATGCAGCTTCATATGGCTTCTTGATGTTAAGGAGACATAGTGACTTTTTTGGTGTCAACAAATGCCCCCTCGAGGTACAGCGATGAGTAACTTTTTGGAGTCGATGTGCCTAGAAGAGAAACTTGAAGGAGAGCTTCTGACTTGACCAAGAGTCTTGAGCATTTTTTTTTCTTTATTTTTTTTTAATAGCCTTCTAAGTTTCCGGGGGAATTTTATGGTAGCGAGAGGGATCACGTACCATCTCAAGGCAAAGTTTTGAAAATGACATAGGGTATTTGGGTTTTGGGTTTTGGATTTTGGTTTTTGACTTTGTGACCTAACAAGCTGTATGTGGCATGTTAGGGGGTCGGGGTTTGATTTTTGATTTTGACCTTGTGACCCAACAAGCTGTATGTGGCAGGTTGTGGGGTCAGATTTGGTTTTTTGGTTTTGGTTTTGGTTTGGTTTGGATTTTGATTTTGGGTTTTGGTCTTGTGACCTAACAAGCTGTATGTGGCGAGCTAGGGGACCACGGTTTGGTTTGTTGTGGAATGTCAATTTCAAGAGTTTGGCTTAATTTGGTTCATGAGGTTGAATGGTTTGGTTTTTTGGAAACTCATGAGGCTTTCTTCTCTTTCTTTTTTTTTTTCTCTTTTTTTGAATGGTCCCATCAACTCAAAAGAGGCATTGGACATTTTTTTTTGCATGCTCTTGGTAAGAGGGATATTTTGACTAAAAGCCACTTTTAGTGCCTAGGTGGTCAAACCTGGCTCATGTGGGCTAACCCATGGGACCTTAGGTTTTGGATGTGGCCTAGATCTCATATGGTGTCATTTTTGTAGAGAATATCTAGAAATATCTCTTTTGTGTAGAGAATATCTAAAAATATCCTTACTTGGAGAGAATTTATCAAGTTTCCTTATTTTTTGGAGAGATTTTCTCAAAGTATCTTTCTTTTGGGAAAGTAGCTAAATTTTAGCACTTACCTCTTTTCTTTTCTCCTTATTTGCTTTTTTGATTTGCTCTCTTCTTATAAAAGCAAGAGGGGTTGGATCTTTGGTTCCATTGCTTTCTTTGTTTGCAAGAATCTCCAAGAGTGCTCCAAGATCAAGAAGTGCTTTTTCTTCTCCAAGGATCTCCAAGCTTTTTTTTCTTCTTCTCCATGGCTTCAAGTAAGTTTTCTTCCTCCACAAGAAATTCCATTGCAGAAGTAACTTCTTTCTTTCTTTGCTCTCTTTTTCTTCCTCTTTTTTTGTTTTTTTCTTTTCCAAGCACGTTTTTTTTCTCTCTTTTTTTTTCGTGCAATTTCTTTCTTTATTTTTTTGCACGTTTTTTTTTCGGGCTTCTCTGTTTATTTTTTTCACACAGTGATTTTCTCTTCTTTTTTTTTTTTTACCTTTTTTCTTTTTTCATGGTGATTTTTTCTTTTTTTTTCAAAGTTTTTTCTTTCTTTTTTTTTTCAGCGTTTTTTTTTCTTGGCTGTACGGACCTGGCCGTACTGCCACGTGGCAGTGGGCCACGGCCTGTGGGATTAAAAAATTTTTTTTTTTGGTTGAGATTTCTCTTTCTCTCTCTTTTTTTTCATTCCTTGTTTGCTCACCATGATAATGAGGTTATGCAATTTCAACATGTTCATGTATTTTTTTTTTGATGCGTCAAGATAGAAAGCTAGAGTCTCTAGGTCAAGCCAACATGATTTTTGACTTGGACAAAGTTTGATTGGTTTTGACCAAATTGGGTTGGAATTGGTCAAACTTTGGTCAAGGTTTTCCTAGCATCTAATGCATGATGATGTTTTTTGATGCATGATTTTTGGTAAATGGACTTGGAAACATGATGATGCATACCTGAAAATCTTTTGCAAGTATCGGGATTTGGAGCTCGCAACGATGTTGAGCTATTTCTTTGATTGTATGGACTATTAGATTGTATGGACTCCATCCATCAGTTGATGTGATAAATTGATTAACTTCTTTATTTATTAATAAAATCATGCTTACTTTCGTAAGATGAATGTTATTTTATTACTTTATGCACATGACCAATACATATGACATAATGGTTCATGAGTTGAACCGGGTCCCATTAGTATATTAGATGTGACATATGTGTATAGATGATATCCAAACACGGGAGATATATGTCACAAATCTTATAATTAAAATATCTTCACAACCAGTGATGAGACTGGGCATCTCATCTGATAAGGTTGCAGCACTTTGATCACTATGAGATAGTATGATTTGTCTCGATCATCAGAATGGAAGATTCTGGATCAATGTGCTGGTACATTGGATGTATTGAAGGACCATGAGAAGCGCCTAATGGAATTCCGTCTCAATAATAAGGTATGCTCTCATAATTCCCTAGCAATAGGCTCTCAATCCTGAGACATTGATGAACTCAAGTTTCTATCTATTCATTTGCTTTGAGTCACCAATGAGTGAGGCCAATTGTAGGTCAACACCTCGGTGTCTTGGGTATGTGGTAGTAGACTGTGGGAACGTTGAATGATCAAGATGGAATCTATCTCTATTATCCCCTTTGTGCCAATTAATGGATTTGTCATTAGTAAGTGCGCACCCATCTCGATTAAGAGTTAATTGGATGGTACTGATGATTATAGTGATTAATTGTGTCTCAAGGATAATAAGATGTGGAACTAAGATTGGAAGAGACAGATTTATTCCAATTGATCCATGGATATTGAGAGAAGGGCCTACTTGTGGTAATTGGGAAGTTTAGGGTCTTTATTGTAATTTATTCCTAAGACTGGAGTGCAATTGCATTTATATAGTGGTGTTATTTGCAATTAACTGTGGGCCCGGATTGCACATGAGATGTGGGGTCGCGTGTCCCAGTTGTGTTAAACCCCGACCCAGACCAACTCGATTAGTACTAATTAAGTGAGTGTTTAGTCTTAAGTTAGTCTTAGTACTAGCTAGGTTAGAAGGTGATTAGACTTAGTCTGGATTATAGCTTTGGGAATTTTGAGGACGTTTAGTATGAGTCAGACACGCTCAGGGACGCCCTGAGTACACGTGTAAGAATGGGTTTTTGTTCTAGATCTTTTGTTTGATCATGATTTTTAATTCTCTTGAATGGTTTTATTATTTATGACAACTCTCATTTTTAGCCTGCATGTATTTGAGGCCCAGAAACCCAAGTTTTGGCCCACAAAAAGGGTAAATCTGACTATTCATGCTAAATCTGGGTACATTTTTTGAAGTCTTGAAACTATGTAAAAGTTATACTTTTCCGAAACTAGATTTTTCGACGATCGTTTTGTTCTTCTTCGTCGATTCCATCCGGGGTCCACAAGACCATGTTTTAATCGTTTCAAGTTCGACTGCTTTGGGACCCACTTCTAGACACTATATAAGCTCTCTTTTTCTTCTTTTCCCATTTCCAAATCCCTGCAATTGTTTTGACCTAGAGTGAAGAAGAGAAGAAGGCCTTCTCTTGATCTATTTCCCCTTTAATCATCAAGCAAGAGAGCTCCAATTCTGGATCCAAGACTATCAATCTCTTCCTCTCTTCTCAAGCTACAGCTGGACACGTTTTGAGCCAAATCCCCGACACTATTCATCATCTTCTAGCTCTCTTCTTCTTGTTCAGCTAGCTCAAGGTTAGGGCTATTGTTCCTCTTTTCATTTGATGTTCTTTTAGCTCATTTAGAGCTTGTTTTCCATGTTTTCAAACCCATTTTCGAAATGGGGGTTTGTGAGGACCAAATGGTGATTTTTGTATGCTCTATTTTGAGGATTTTGTGTAGATTTCGTGGATCTCCCCTCTTGTTGAGTTTTGCTTGGCTTTTGGACTTGAGGCAAGTAACCTTTCTAGGCTTTTTGTGCATGTTTATGACATTTGGGTTTTTAACCCTAAATTTTATGTTAAATGTTAGATTTGTAATCTTTGCATGGTTTTGGTTGGGAATAAATGATTGAATGTTGTTTTTGACCCTTGGTGAGCATGGTGGCTCAGGGGTTTTGTTGGGTTCAGAGGTGAGAAGAAGAAGGAAGAAAAATGTATGAAGATGGATGAATGGAAGTGCAGTTTCTGCACTCAATCGCGTTCAGGCAGAAGCCTGTTCGTTCGAGCGACCACTGGGTCCGCTTGGGCGAACATGCCTCTGTTTGAAGGGCTTCGGACAGAAACCTGTCCGTTCGAGCGAACCCTTTGGTCCGCTCGAGCGAACAAGCTTCTGTCTGGGGTCCGCTCGAGCGAATGTATGACCGCTCAAGCGAACCTGACCCAGTTTTGGATTTTCAATCCTTTTCTGAATTTCTTGGAAATTGAAAACTAGACTATGATTTATACTTTTAATGGACGTTGTGTAAATTGGAATTCCAAAATGTACCTTACCTTCGAGGACATCAAACTATGTAAATTCCGACATTTGGGTTTCAACTTCACAAGGGTCAAAGATTAGTCTTAGCCTATGCTTGATAGATTTATGTTTGAACTCTTGTTTTAATGCTTCATGCATCATCGTGTTTTCGTTTGAATTTCAAGTATAAGCTTGTATTTAAAACATGTTTCAAGAATCGTGTTTCAAGAATAAAAAAAAAGGGGAATCATTTCTTAAGTTTGTTAAGCATTTATATTATGCTATTTTTGCTAGTCATGTTGTGTCGTGTTTGATAAATGATTTCCCTCTTATTTTGTTGTGTTCTTGAACATGTATTGCTGTGTTTTTGTGCATTCATGATATAAATGAATACCACTGAGCTTGGACTGCCCTTTTAGCTTGATCTACTACCTGGGGCTCTTTAAACATGTGGACTATCTGCAGACTAATCGTGTATTATATTACACATCGTGCGTGTTCGTGTTCCGGTTCTGCGGCCGGCCTCCCCGTTACCTTGTGTAGCGTGGGATCGTGTCTTGCGTGTCGTGTTTCGTGCGTGCTTGCTCTTGTCATTTTACATGATAGAGAAAGGATGAGCTCTATGTTGATTTATCTTTTCATGATATTATAAGTATTCATGCTAGTTTCGAAAACTTGAAATGTGTACTTTAATCTTGAACTGTTTTAGCACTATTTTTCATATTCATGCCTAAATTATTTATTTGCCAAACTGTCGTATTTGATGCATTTTATTTTGGTGTCCAGGTGCAGGAAGTAACGTGTTTGACGAGGAGTGCCCGGAGGAGGCTTTTGAGCCACCCCCAGCACATGAGTGGCAGCCCGACGACGTCAACTAGACGCCGAGCGGGATCTTGACTCTCGTTCACCTAGTTTTGGGATCTTATTTTTGTTGTATTGGCCTTTGTTGGCTTCTCATGGATATGTATTTTGAATTAATATACTTTTGTCTAACTATGAAACTTTATATCAAGATAGGTTTTGCTTGTTGACACTCCTCTTCGATACCATGCCTTGATGCCTTATTCATGCTACATCTTATTGTGTTAAATCTGTATGATTCGTTTTGCTACACGCTTCCGCATACCTATTCGTGTGAGCTCGACCCGTGTCTCGGGATCCTCACCGCGGAAACCTGTGGGAAGACATGCAGTATGTTCTATTAATGCAATTCATTGCGTCGCGGGCCCGGGTCTCGGTCCGGGGTCACGACAGGACTGGTATCAGAGCGGGACTTGTTTCAGGCACTTAAAAGAAACTAGAAATCTTAGGGTCGTGGCGAGGATCCGTGAGATCGTTAGATCTTTTCGTATGGATTTAGAAACCAACCCCAACCATATTATTATGTACTAACGTTTTGTTCTGCAGCATCATGCCTCCAAGAAAAGCTCCAAATCACAATGCTTCGGGTAGTAATCACAATGAGACAGATCCGTCGGAGAATCCTACCGCTACCCAATTCCAAGCACTAATGCAAGCCATATTAGACCAACAAAAACAAGCTAATGAAGCCCAAGCAAAATTTCAGGAGCAGATGGGCAAAGAAAGATGAGATGATGGCACAAGTCCAGAGACAACTCTTGGAAGTTTTACAGAATAGGCAACAAGTTCCATTTATGCAACCACCCGGCCCGAATTTTATAATCAACAATAGGGTTGATGACCCTAATGCTTTCTTCGAAAGATTCTGAAAGAGGGGACCCAAGGAGTTCTCAGGTCAAGAGGACTCTTTAACTGCAGATGACTGGCTTACGAACACCGCGAAGATTTTTGATGTTTTTACTTGGACGGGCAGGGAGAGGGTGAACCTCAAAGCTTCACTGTTCTATGGGCTTGCTGACTCTTGGTGGCAGACAGTTAAAGAACCGTATCAGGCCATTGCAGATGAGGTAGCTTGGACGACCTTCAAGACACATTTTACCGACAAGTATGTCCCTTCACATGTCAAGAGGCAGAAGGCAGTGGAATTTCAACAGCTGAAACAAGGAAGCATGACAGTTCTGGAGTATGTTACCAAATTTGAGAGGCTTGCTCGCTATGCTACCGAGTTGATTGATACGGAGAATAAGAAGATCACTAAATTTTTGGAAGGGTTAAATCCCATTCTCAAGAGGGATGTTACGGGAGTGATTCCACCAGCCACATTTGATGAAGCGGTTAAGTGGGCGTATAAATTTGAAGAATTCAACAATGAGATCATTCAGGATAGGAAGCAGCAACACTAGCGGCATAACCAAAGGCAACAAAGTGGCAAGAAGCCAAGACAAGAACAGAACCAAGTTAGGCAAAGTGGTTGCAATCATTGTGGCAAGAATCACCCTACCCATGAATACCGCAAGACAACGGGTGCTTGCTTCAAATGTGGAGGAATGGACCATGCAATAAAGGATTGCCCACAGCTTCAGAATCAGGGCAACAGATATCAGCAGCAAAGGCAGGCAGCACCACAGAATCAGGCACCATTTCAGAATCAAGTGAGACCACCACAACAACAGCTGCAGCAAGGCAGACAAGTACAGGATCAGAATGTTCGTCCACCTCAGAACAGGAACAGTCAAGGGAGGCAGAATCAGCAGCAGAATAGGCCAAACCAGCAGGGACGCACGTACAATATCAACCGTGCTGATGCAGAAACAGCAGGTGACGTCATAGAAGGTAAACTTCTTGTTTGTGGAGTAGAAGCACAAATCTTATTTGATCCAAGATCCACACACTCCTTTCTATCTCCTTTATTTGCAAAGAAGATTGATGCACAACATGCAGAATTGGATTACATTTTGACTGTCACTACACCAGTAGGTAAACAGGTTGTTTGTAGCACCTATTACCCTAGTTGTTCGATTTTGTTAGGAGATATTAGTTTACCAGCCAATATCATCATTCTAGACATGCATGATTTTGATATTATCTTAGGCATGGATTGGTTAGAGACCTACCATGCTACTATGGATTGTTTTGGTAAGACCATTACATTCAGATTGCAAAGGCCACGGACAGAGTTGATGTTTCAGGGCAACAGGAAGAAATCTTCCAGCAGTTTCATCTTAGCTTTGAAAGCTAATAGATTGGTGGGCAGTGGTTGTCAGGCATTTGTAGCGTTTATCACGGACGATAAATAGTCCCAAGGGGTGGAGGATATCCCCGTAGTGTGTGAATTTCTGGATGTTTATCCAGAAGAAATCCCGGGTTTACCACCAGTTAGAGAAGTTGAGTTTACTATTGAACTCCTTCCAGGGACAGCACTGATCTCAATCGCACCTTATAGGGTGGCTCCTACAGAGTTAGGTGAATTGAAACTTCAGTTGCAAGAATTGTTGAGCAAAGGCTTCATTAGGCCAAGTGTTTCACCTTGGGGAGCGCTGGTTCTTTTTGTGAAGAAGAAGGATGGAAGTCTTAGAATGTGCATCGACTATAGAAGATTGAATCATGTGATCGTCAAGAACAAATACCCCTTACCAAGGATAGATGAATTATTTGACCAATTGCAAGGAGCAGCACACTTTTCCAAGATAGACTTGAGGTTAGGGTATCACCAGTTTCGGGTTAGAGTGTCTGATGTGTCGAAGACAGCTTTCCGAACGAGATATGGGCATTATGAGTTCTTAGTGATGCCCTTTGGCTTGACAAATGCACCCGCAGTCTTCATGGCTCTCATGAACAAGGTTTTTGCAGAGTTCTTAGATCACTCTACAGTGGTGTTTATTGATGATGTCCTCGTGTATTATAAGAGTAAGGAGGAGCATGAAGAACACTTGAGGACGTCGTTACAGCTTTTGAGAGACCACCGGCTCTATGTGAAGTTGAACAAATGTGAATTCTGGCTAGAGCAAGTTGCCTTTTTAGGTCACATCATTTCAAGAGAAGGATTAGCAGTTGATCCAGCCAAGATAGAAGCAGTTATTGAGTGGAAGAGGCTTAGCAGTGTGACAAAAATCAGAAGCTTTTTAGGGTTAGCAGGATACTATCGGAGATTTGTCCAAGGTTTTTCGTCTATTGCAGCACCATTGACGAAGTTGACCCGGGAGAATGTACCTTTTGTTTGGACCAATCAGTGTGAAGGTAGTTTTCAAGAGTTGAAGAAAAGGTTAATCACAGCTCCAATCCTCACATTACCATCAGGCAACGGTGGATCTGTTGTTTTTACGGATGCTTCGAACGTGGGATTAAGCTGTGTATTGATACAAGATGGCAAAGTAATTGCCTATGTCTCAAGACAATTGAAGAATCATGAGGTAAATTATGCAACTCATGACTTGGAGTTGGCAACAGTAGTTTTTGCTTTGAAGATGTGGAGGCACTATCTTTATGGAGAGAAATTTGAAGTTCATTCCGACCACCGAAGCTTGCAATATTTGTTTTCACAGAAGGAATTGAATATGAGGCAGAGACAGTGGATGGAGTATATAAAAGATTATGACTTCCCAATCAAGTATCATCCGGGCAAAGTGTGTTGTAGCAGATGCATTGAGCAGAAAGTCGGCAGTTATGGCTAGTTTGAGAGGAGTTAGTGTCTTCCAACAGTTTGAAGAACTTGGAGTGGAAGTTCAACACTTGAGGAGAGGTGTTTTATTGGCAAATATGATAGTGTCTGAGCCTACCTTCATCCAGAGGATCAAAGATAGTCAGTTGCAAGACCCAGAATTGACCAAGATTGTAGATCAGATTTTAGAACGTCCAGATTTCAGGATTTCAGATGGAGTGTTGTATTTTCGTGACCGGTTGTGTGTACCAAATGTAGATGATTTGAAGAATGAAATTATGACTGAAGCCCACCATACTAGATACTCTATACATCCGGGTAGCACAAAGATGTACCATAACTTGAAGAACAGATTTTGGTGGAATAACATGAAGCGAGAGATAGCAGCTTTTGTATCTCGTTGCTTGACTTGTCAGATGATCAAAGCAGAACATCAGAAGCCTCCTGGTTTGTTACAGCCTTTAGTGATTCCGGAGTGGAAATGGTAGCACATCACTATGGATTTTGTCTCCGGATTGCCTAATACCAAGAGAGGGAACAATGCGATTTGGGTTATAGTAGACCGTCTTACGAAGTCTGCTCACTTCATCCCGATGAAGACTGGGAATATGATGCATATGGCACCACTTGCAAGATTATTCATCGATGAGATCGTTAGTAAGCATGGCCAACCCGTCTAGCAGATACATTGGTCTATATGAGATTTTGAGCAATATTGGAAATGTTGCATACAGACTTGCGTTGCCGCCGGAACTCTCCGGGGTACATAATGTTTTTCACGTCTCCATGCTCAAGAAATATGTTCACAGTCCTTCTCACATTATTCCACACGAGCCTTTAGACATTCGAGAAGACGCTTCATATGTGGAGAAACCGGTTAGAATCATCGACACCAAAGAACATGAATTGAGAAATCGGACTATCCATTGGGTCAAGGTACTTTGGGAAAACCACGAGCCAGAAGAAGCCACATGGGAATTGAGAGATCAAGTCCAGAGGAAGTATCCACACCTGTTACCAGAGGTATAATTATTTATATTTGGTGGACCAAATATCCTAAGGGGTGGAGGATGTTAGACCCCGACCTAGACCAACTCGATTAGTACTAATTAAGTGAGTGTTTAGTCTTAAGTGAGTCTTAGTACTAGCTGGGTTAGAAGGTGATTAGACTTAGTCTGGATTATAGCTTTGGGAATTTTGAGGACGTTTAGTATGAGTCAGACACGCTCAAGGACACCCTGAGTACACGTGTAAGAATGGGTTTTCGTTCTAGATCTTTTGTTTGATCATGATTTTTAATTCTTTTGAATGGTTTTATTATTTGTGACAACTCTCATTTTTAGCCTGCATGTATTTGAGGACCAGAAACCCAAGTTTTGGCCCACAAAAAGGGTAAATCTGACTATTTATGCTAAATCTAGGCACATTTTTCTAAGTCGTGAAACTATGTCAAAATTATACTTTTCCGAAACTAGATTTTTCGACGATCGTTTTGTTCTTTTCGTCGATTCCATCCGGGGTCCACAAGAACATATTTTAATCATTTCAAGTTCGACTGCTTTGGGACCCACTTTCAGGCACTATATAAGCTCTCTTCTTCTTCTTTTCCCATTTCCAAATCCCTGCAATTGTTTTGACCTAGAGTGAAGAAGAGAAGAAGGCCTTCTCTTGATCTTTTTCCCCTTGAATCATCAAGCAAGAGAGCTCCAATTCCGGATCCAAGACTATCAATCTCTTCCTCTCTTCTCAAGCTACAGCTGGACACGTTTTGAGCCAAATCCCCGACACTATTCATCATCTTCTAGCTCTCTTCTTCTTGTTCAGCTAGCTCAAGGTTAGGGCTCTTGTTCCTCTTTTCATTTGATATTCTTTTTGCTCATTTAGAGCTTGTTTTCCATGTTTTCAAACCCATTTTCGAAATGGGGGTTTGTGAGGACCAAATGGTGATTTTTGTGTGCTCTATTTTGGGGATTTTGTGTAGATTTCGTGGATCTCCCCTCTTGTTGAGTTTTGCTTGGCTTTTGGACTTGAGGCAAGTAACCTTTCTAGGCTTTTTGTGCATGTTTATGACATTTGGGTTTTTAACCCTAAATTTTATGTTAAATGTTAGATTTGTAATCTATGCATGGTTTTGGTTGGGAATGAATGATTGAATGTTGTTTTTTACCCTTGGTGAGCATGGTGGCTCGGGGGTTTTGTTGGGTTCAGAGGTGAGAAGAAGAAGGAAGAAAAATGTATGAAAATGGATAAATGGAAGTGCAGTTTCTGCACTTAGTCGCGTTCAAGCAGAAGCCTGTTCGTTCGAGCGACCACTGGGTCTTCTCGGGCGAACATGCCTCTGTTTGAAGGGTTTCTGTCATGACCCCGGACCGGGTCCCAACGGTCCAATCCGGGATCGGGACTAATTAAGTAATAACAATGGTGACAAGAGTATGTTTTGTGTCACAGAGTACACAGGTTAATAAAGAACATACATTATCCGTGCACGTGATTTCCCACAGGAGTCCGCCGTGAGGATTTCACAACAACATTAAACATTTTATAATTGCGGAAGCGTATGGCAAATCATGCATATAAATCATTTCCATAAAACATAAGACTGGTTGCATTTAAGTATCAAGTATCAGAATGAGCAATGTTCTAAAGCTTAACCCAAGAGTACTGTTAAAGTTTAAACAAATATCTCTTAGTTACATTTCCCAAAATTAGAGGCCAACAAAGGCCAATATGAACAAAACAATGTCCACCAAAGTATCAATAAAAGACACCCCCAAAACGTTTCGCATCTCTCGAGACGGCCGGATGTTTAAACAACATCATCGGCACGCCACTCCACTAACTGTTGCGGTTCTCCGACCGCCTCCTCATGCTTCTCCTCGGGAAAGTCAACATCGGGACCTGAGTACCAAAAGTGGGTCAAACACGACAGTTTGGCAGGCGGGTGAAAAGATACGATAATAAATGAAATTACCTTTGAAAGCATTTAAATCTGTATATATGAGAATCTTCATGAAAAGATAATTCATTTAATCAAAAACATGCATGTACTGAAAAACAAGTAAAGGTACCAAGGAAACAGGAATAACAAGATGACATCAACAAGAAGTTAAATCCTCTATCACTGAAGTGACAAGAGTCTATCAGGGTGTTGATCTCAGTCACCGAAGTGAGGAGGTGCAACAATATTTACATATACATAAGTAATAATACGGGACGGGACCACGGTAGCGAGCCGGGTATCGGGACGGGACCACGGTTAATAAACCGGGTATCGGGAACCAAACTGTAGCTGGCGGGACGGGAGGGGGAATCTCCAAGTCAGTGGATCAGACTGACAAGGTTATCCAAGCTTAGTGGTGCCGACGTATGGATCACAAGCGGGAAAACAAAACAAATACGTATAACGAGACGGGGTGCTCATAAGTACAAAGCATAACTATATCGATCGGGCATGTACGGGCTAGCAACAATGCTAAAGACATGAATTTCAATACTGTCGGGCAAGTCTAGTCATAAAACAGGAGATTTAAAATGTACAAGTGAAATTCGGTTCGAATTAAAGCATGAATGGATTTCTCATATTCTCCTGGCCGAGTGTTGAAAATCCAAGATTTGAATCAATGTGAATAGGGTTCCGTATGTCGAATTTGATATGCATTTGGTACTCTTTAAGAATTGATAACATGCCGGGACCTTATATACATTGACAAGTCTATAAGACCTAAACAACAACATGATAAAGGGATTTCTTCTTCAATATAGTTCCACACTTTCTTTAAAAGAAATCTTTCAGAATTGTAATTTCGGTCAACCCTCGGTTGGCTTGTCGGTTAACCGACATGGTCATGTCGGTCGACCGACAAGTTGACCGATGGCTAGCCGAGTTCAGAAATGGGGAGAAAACAACTCTCTGGAATTGGGAACGAGAGGATGTCGGTCGAGTGTCGGTCGAGGTGTCGGTTGGGTATCGGTTGACCGACACCTGGGCATCAGAAACTGCAGAAAATACAACTCTCTGGAAATGGAGCCGACGATTCTGTCGGTTGTTGTCGGTCGACCGACGTCGAGTTGACAGTCAACCGACAGCAGACCTGCAGAACTCTTGACTGAATGCATCTCGCTGTTATTTGAGCCGACAGGTTGTCGGTTGGCTTTTGGTCGACCGACATGGGATGTCGGTCGGCCGACAGCTGACCGACAACAAACCGATGCTGCACAATCAGTTCCGTTTCAAGTCAGATTTTCTACTGTCTTTTTTCCCTTATTCACATACAACCTGGGCACCCTTCTTTGTACACTTTGAGGGTTTCAAAACTTCATTCAAGCCCATTTAATCTACCAATACAACACCCCAATCCTCTCCTTCCCATCCACATCCAACCTCATCCATTCTTCCATCAAATCCCTCCATTCCATTCACATTCAACTAAAAGAAATCCATTCCAATCATAAATTAAGATTTCAATCAAAGGGCTATGACATTTTCAATATGAATAAGAAAGGAATGGACTAACATTATGCATTTCCAAATCAATGTGAATAATAAAGAAACATGATTAGTGATAATGTGAAACATCAATGTATGAAATAGGAAAACCACATTTCTCATAAAACATGTAAATATCAAATCATCCACTTGCCTTAGGTCTTCTAACAAGCAAATCGAAGCTCTAAACCAAATTTCCAAGCCAACATCCAAGCTACAAGCAAAACCACCAAAACAAACCCTAAAATGGGTCAAACCAAGAAACAAGAAGAAGAAACTCACAATAATAAAAATGGAGCTCCTCTATGACTAGGAGAGTACAAATCTAAGAGATTAGGAGGGAAAACTTACTAGGAAACTCCTCAAATGAGCAAGACTAGTTCAACGAAGATATTAGGATGGAGGTCTCCCTTCAAAAGTTGTATCAATGGAGAGCTCTTGTGAAGAGGATGAAGATGGTAAGGTCCAATCTTGGTTTAGCAATGGTTTAGTGGTGCTATGAGATGGAGAAAGTAAGAAAGAAATGGAGGAAACTCATGGCTGCTGGGATTCATCTCTTAGAACATTAATTAGGGCAAGGAAGAAGATAAAAGAAGAAGGGTTCTCTTTATATATCAAAGGTGAAGTGGGTCCCATAACTTAAAGTACTAGTCGGGCTAAAAACATGCCTTTTGGGACCTCAAATGGATTCGACGAAGAAGGCAAAGTTGATCAACAAAATTTCTAGTTTCTAAAAAGTATATATTTCGCGGGTTTCGGGGACATCAAATTTTGGATACAGATTTCATGTAAAAAGACTGTTTTGCCCTCAAAGCTAGGAAAAATCGGGTTTCGGGGTTCCGGACGGGTACGGGATCAACATGAAAGTTGTAGGGATTGACGAGACGAGTAAAACATGATACGAACAAAATCACAAGAATCTCGAATAATCCCCAAAGTAAATTCAAGACTAATAAAAAGGAACCCCCAAAGGGTCCCACTAAGCACAAGACACATAGAACTCCCAAAAAGCTATAAAATAGCTTTTCTAATCCAAGCTAGTCAAATTCTAATCAACACGCTTAGCACTAACATGCAACTTAATTAGTACTAATCGAGTCACTCGGGTCGGGGTCTTACAATTTCGGACAGAAATCTGTCCGCTTGAGCGAACCCTTTGGTCCGCTAAAGCGAACAAGCTTTTGTCTGGGGTCCGCTCGAGCGAATGTATGACCGCTCAAGTGAACCTTACCCAGTTTTGGATTTTCAATCCCTTTCTAAATTTCTTGGAAATTGAAAACTAGACTATGCTTTAGACTTTTAATTGACGTTGTGTAAATTGGAATTCCAAAATGTACCTTACCTTCGGGGACATCAAACTATGTAAATTCCGACATTTGGGTTTCAACTTCATAAGGGTCAAAGATTAGTCTTAGCCTATGCTTGATAGATTTATATTTGAACTCTTGTTTTGATGCTTCATGCATCATCGTGTTTTTGTTTGAATTTCAAGTATAAGCTTGTATTTAAGACGTGTTTCAAGAATCGTGTTTCAAGAATAAAAAAAAAAGGGAATCATTTCTTAAGTTTGTTAAGCATTTATATTATGCTATTTTTGCTAGTCATGTTGTGTCGTGTTTGATAAATGACTTCCCTCTTGTTTTGTCGTGTTCTCGAACGTGTATCGATGTGTTTTTGTGCATTCATGATATAAGTAAATACCACTGAGCTTGGACTGCCCTTTTAGCTTGATCCACTACCTGGGGGTCCTTAAACATGTGGACTGTCTGCAGACTAGTCGTGTATTATATTACACATCGTGCGTGTTCGAGTTCTAGTTCCGCGGCCGGCCTCCCCGTTACCTTGTGTAGCGTGGGATCATGTCTTGCGTGTCGTGTTTCGTGCGTGCTTGCTCTTGTCATTCTACATGATAGAGAAATGATGAGCTCTATGTGGATTTATCTTTTCATGATATTATAAGTATTCATGCTAGTTTCATAAACTTGAAATGTGTACTTTAATCTTGAACTATTTTAGGACTATTTTTCATATTCATGCCTAAATTGTTTATTTGCCAGACCATCGTGTTTGATGCATTTTATTTTGGTGTCCAGGTCGAGGAAGTATCGCGTTTGACGAGGAGTGCCCGGAGGAGGCTTTTGAGCCACCCCCAGCACATGAGTGGCAGCCCGACGACGTCAACTAGACGCCGGGCGGGATCTTGACTCTCGTTATCCTAGTTTTGGGATCTTATTTTTGTTGTATTGGCCTTTGTTGGCCTCTCATGGATATGTATTTTGAATTAATATACTTTTGTCTAACTATGAAACTTTATATCAAGATAGGTTTGCTTGTTGACACTCCTCTTCTATACCATGCCTTGATGCCTTATTCATGCTACATCTTATTGTGTTAAATCTGTATGATTTGTTTTGCTACATGCTTCCGCATACCTATTCGTGTGAGCTCGACCCGTGTCTCGGGATCCTCACCGCAGAAACTTGTGGGAAGACAGGCAGTATGTTCTATTAATGCAATTCACTGCGTCGCGGGCCCGGGTCTCGGTCAGGGGTCGCGACAAGTTGGAGCCAGCTTTTTATGGAATCCCTAGTGGTCCCCACGCTAGCCCAAGTTATTAGAAAGATACTAATCCTACTTGAACTTTAAAAGGAAGGAATTAGAAAGTTACTATTTCTATTTGAAGTAGGACTTCTAATAGTGGTAATAGTATACTTACAAATTGTTGTGGAAGTAAGACTTCTATTTCGATTAAGAAAAGAGGAGACCTGGGAGATTATAAGAGGGAATCCACCCCTCTTGGACGTCCATAATATTGGAGTAAAAAACGTCTAGCCTTTTTGTGAAATAGTTGCACTGCTCTCTTCTCTCCTTCTCTTCTAATTCCTTAGAGTTTCGAGTTGGGTTTTCTCTTGAAGATTCCACCAATCTTCTTGAGAAGAAATATCTAATTCGGGTCATAGCGTGGAAGGCTAAGAGGTGTTAGAGATTCTGATCTTAGTTTGTGGAAAAGTTCTACATCAACGAAAGTCATCAACTTCTCCATTATAGCGCAACCGAGCTCCAAATGTATAATCTACTTCCTTGTATGTTGTAGATTTTAATGGATGCTTGTTCGCTTCTGTTCTATCTTTTAGATAGTTTTAACTTACTGTACATGATCATGAGATTGAGGGTTATGCATCCTGGATTGGGTTTTTGGCCTTATGGATACTTGATCCCTAGTCAAGTGGGTCAAAAGTTTTGAAAATTTATCCACGAGACCCACCTACTTCCAACAATTGGTATCAGAGCCATACCTCATCTATAATCATGTTAGATCAGTAATCTTGTTCTAATCTTTGCATGAGATGCGAAGATGATAGAACGAGGGCTATGTAAGGATCAATTTTTTATTGGATTTACTTATTGTTGTAGTATATCAATGTTTGGAATGTCACAAAAGGTTTTAATCATGATGGAAGAATGGTAAGAAGCCATTAGAAGCCTACCGAGATCATTAGAAGTGATCAAGGAACAGCAGGAGTCGAATCTAAAAAACCCATATTTTTGGGTTCGTCAGGTAGGCTAGCCGCATGGATCACTACCCGTAGAGGTTTGGTCGGCTAGCCGTAAGGACCAGCTCGACCGCCACTAAGGACGCTGCCCCTTGGACCCCGCTGGGGGCGCTGCCCCCTGGACCCCCTCTGCGTAGGGCATCTTGGGTAATAGTGGCAAATCTTTGGCATCTTGTTTTTCCATTGTGGTTTGGCAACTTGGTTTTGTGAGATGCTTTGTTGTATGAGATACTAACTTGCAGGTGATAATGTCCTCTCCATATGGCCCACATGACATTTACTTTCTTTTATGGTTGAATGGTTTATTTGTGGCTAAGTGTAAAGGGCATCATGGTTTCCTTGGTTTCCCGTGAAAGGGCAAGGCATGATGAATTTCCCTATAGCTCTTTTATTTCCATGTTTAGATTACCATGTAAGTCTCATTGTAGAGACATAGGAATTTATGTAATTTTTCAAATTTGTAAATTCCGGAGATGTTTGAGACAAAAAAGGAAAGTTGAGATGGACTCCTAATCAAAAGAGTTTGAAGATTACCAAGGAGTTTTGGAGATACCCAAAGAGTTTGAGGAATCCCAAAGCTATGGGAAGTCTAGAAGTCCAAGAAGTCTATTCCGCATGGGCCATGTGGTTGAGAGGACTAGTTTCTAATTATAGCACTTTCTTTTTATGGATGAATGCTTTCTTTAAAACGTTTCCAAATCTGATCCAAACATTGCAAATTCCAAATTTGGTTAAATCAAATTAATTTTTGGAAAGAGTTCTAATTAGAGTTGGTGGGCCCATGAGATGGATCCATTGGTAACACTAATTTTAGAAATTGGGCTTTCCTTAAAATAACTTGACTTGGTACCAATCATTGGTCATATCATGAGATGATTTGATATCTATTTTTGATGGGCCCATATACATAGAAGGAAATCCTCAATTCTAAAATATTAAGTGGGACCGGGGCATTTACTTTAAAAATCCCCATGGTTTTCCACCATAGGTCCATTGTAAGGAAAGTATTAGCCTCGCGCCATCTTGAGAATGGCCGTTCCGTACGGAGGGCTTGTATTTGTCTGGATACTAGATATGGATCTCCTATGGATAGTATTGATGAGACGGGGTGGGGCCTACTCCCCAAGGAGGAGCTGCCCGCAACGGTTGTCATGCAATGCTAAGTTGGTGGGTCACACTTAACTAAAATAATGATGTAGTATCCCTAAGGATTTGCCTCATGTATTTTAGAAACCGAAGTTAATCGGGAGTCATACATTATTTGGTATGAGATACCTAGATAATAATGAATGATGGGGATCATGGATAGTTAGTCTTAATTCCAATTTTCACCAACTATGATCCGCACCAGTCTAGGTTGTATTAGCACTCCCCAAGGAGGCATACCCCAGAGGATTGGGATTCCGATGTATTCTGAATTTTGTGGTTATGAGGATTCCCACATAAATTTGGTAGAATACTAAACCCAATGTCATTTAAATTCATTAATTGAATGTATGGTTATGTGCTACAATTTTTCAAGCATGAATTCAACTACTTTCAATCCACTTGCGACCATCCTCAACCATAATAAATTGGTGGCATCCAACTATGTAGACTGGAAACGGAATCTGGATATTGTCCTGACAGCTTTAGGATATAAATATGTCCTTACCAAAACCCCCCTTGATGAGCTTGGCCCGAATGCATCAGATGCAGAAAAGGAACTTTACACCAAATGGGCCAAAGACGATGAGATGGCCTGATGTTACATTCAGGCATCCATGTCTAGTGTTTTGCAACACCAACATCAGTCCTATAAGACTGCATGCGATATTATATCAAACTTAAAGGAGATGTTTGCAGAACAGGGCAGGCCTGCTAGGCAGGCAGCCATGAGGGTGCTCATTAGTACCAAGATGGCTGAAGGTACATCAGTACAAGAACACATGTTGAAAATGATGGACTCATTGAATGAGTTAGATGTACTGGGAGCTGCGATTGATGCAGAATCGCAGATCGATATAATCCTTGTGGCACTACCAAAGTCATTCAACAATTTCAAGGTTAATTATACTATGAATAAAATGAATCTGACTCTGGCTGAGCTGTCTAGTCAGCTGGTAGTGACTGAAGGGATTTTGAAAAAGAAGCCAGCTGCCCTCATGACAGAAAAGTCAGATGCCAAGTCCAAGCCGAAAGGTAAAGGGCGGAAAGGCAAAAAGAAATCAGTTCCGAAGGGTCCTAAGGTGGAGAATGGTCCTACTGGTGGCGTGGCCAAGGCTAAGGGATCAGGGACAAAAAGAAAGTGTTTCCATTGTGGTAAGACAGGACATTGGAAAAGGAATTGCCCAGAATATCTGTCTAAGAAGAAGACCTCAGGTATGATTGAGTCACTTATTTCTGAAGTTAGTTTTGCAACTGGTACTTCAGAATCTTGGTGTGTAGACTCCGGGGCAACTAATCACATATGTAATACGTTGCAGGGGTTCAGGGAAACCAGGAGGCTAAGTGACGGAGAAATCATTGTCAACCTAGGATCTGACGCTAAGGCGGAGGCTGTTTCAGTGGGAGTTATTACTTTATGTTTTTTAAATAATAAATTGGTTTTGTCAGATACATTATATGTACCGTCTTTAAGGCGGAATTTGATTTCAGTTTCTAGTTTGGTGAATAAAAGTTATTCTATTAATTTTGGTACTGAAGTTGTCATAAATAAGAATGGTACTTTTTTATGTTCTGACAAGGTAACCAATGGGCTTTATTTGTTAACTCCCACGATGTATGAGATATACGATACTGAAACAATTAATAGACCATCATTAAAGAGAAAGTCACCTTCATCTAATCCAACAAACCTTTGGCTCTTGAGGCTAGGTCATATAAACCTAAACAGGATTGAGAGGCTAGTGAAAGATGGTATCCTACCTTCATTGGTGGTAGAACCGATGCCTGTCTGCAAGTCCTGTCTGAAAGGTAAAATGACCAAAAGACCCTTTTCATCTAAGGGCAATAGGGCCAAAGATTTATTAAAATTAGTGCATACTGATGTATGTGGGCCCATTAATGTTAGGGCCAGAGGAGGATATTAGTACTTCTGATGGACCCGAAAGAAATCTTTCGTCCTCTCCTTCCGCACCCCGGGGCTGACCTGGGTCTCGGCGGAGGAGGAAAAATTTCGGGCATCAACATTTTTGTACGGGTATGCCAGATTTACTTTCTACTTGGAATTTGGAATGGTGATAATCCGGAGATTCACCTTTACAAGTGGAAAGGAAATCAATCCTTTTTTCTAACTTTTCAAATTGCATTAATATTAAGAAAAGAGACAAGTTTGTTTTTTTTTAGAATGTCGTAGGAGGCGTTTTTGTTTGTTTGCCATAAAAGGCGATTTTGCCGTGAAAGGCGATTTTACAAAACTCATCAAATGTGAAAGACAAGAATTGTGATTTCTTTTTGTCTCTTTAGGAAATACAAACTACAATAGAAAAGTAAGAAAATGGATCTAACTTCTTAGGAGATTGTGGGGACACGTTGAGATTGACGGTCGCAAGTCATGTATGGGCTTCGCCATCGTCCTTCAAATGAGAACATGTGATGCTTTGATTCTTTGGCTTGGCTCCTAACCTCGGTTTTTTAAAGGACAAGGACCAAGAGGAGGTCCTATATCCAATGAAAAACCGAGTAAATAGGCGGAAAAGCAGTGTTTAGGCCATGTTGGAGAAGGAGGAGACCTTGGGGGGGTGGCCCCCCAAGGGACGTTGATCACCTTATGGTGCTTCCGGGAACAAAGTAGCAGGACTTCGTCTCTCTCTTGGATTTTCTGGATTTTCAGAGCTTGCACTTGGGATCTATTTTCATCATGCATTCTTCTTGGAATGGACCTCCTTTTATAGGCTTTTGGTAGCCATGAGGTGTTTATTGGCATTGATGGCCATGATGAAAGAATTGATAAGGAGTTACAAGTTGATTTTGTAACTCCTTTTTCATGGCTTGTGATTGGCCGATGAAGGTAGTGGGCATTTAATTCCTTTTAAGCTTCATGATGATGGGAGTTTCATGGGTTTAATGCCATGATTGCTTGGATTTGTAACTCCCAAATGCTTGAATCTGATTGGGCCGTCCAAAATAATGAGTTAATGACCGCATTAAGTTGTCATAAACGGGTCAATTAACGTCATTAAGTGGTTGCCAAGGCATGTGAAGAGTCGTGGGCCGCGCTGCACCTTTTGAGATTCTTCTTGCGATCATCACAGGTGGATCCACGCATTGTTTGATGTCGGATTGCAGTGCAATCTCAGACATTGATTGATGTTGGTGGGCCAGTGACGTCCGTCTTGTCGATTTCACGATCGGTCGGACAGAAAGTACACTTTCTTGGTCAGCCGGTTGGCGATCTTGAGGCAATCGGTGATGATTTCATGCCTTTGACGGCGGATCCGAGATGTCGACGAAGATCAGTGGTTTTCAAGCATCAAACATTGGATTTTCAGAAAATCACAGAGGCCGAAACACCCGAAACGCGAAAACCATCGAAAAACGGACGTTTTGGCGCAAAATCCGGCAACCCGGATTTGCAAGGTCGCCGGGCGACCATGCACCTAGGGTCGCCGACGACCTTAGGGTTTTTTGCCCTTTGGTCGCCGAGCTCCGTTTTCGGCCGATTTTGAGTTTTTTTTCATTCCTTTTTTCTTCTGTATTTTTCTTGACATTTTTCCTCAATTATTGACTTCATTTTCTTGGAGAAAACTTGACGAGAACCCGCACGAAATCGGAGCACAGAGTTTCCCATTTTTCGGGAAAGCCGAAGACTTTGTAGCCGATGTTGGAATGACCTGAAAATTGAGGTGAAGCTTCTTGAGCAGTGGATAGGACCAACCATGGGCTTTTATTTGAGTTTTGAACCCGTTTGGGGTCCCATCGATGCTTCACTTGATTTTGCTGCGGGGAAAATGCCGAGCTTTGATATGTGGTCAAATGATGTCCGATTGACCTGAAATTTGACGGGGAGCCTATTGGAGTCATTTTGAGACGTTCCATGGGCTCCGTTTTGGATGTCATGGTCCCAGGTTGCTCCGCCGCCGGTACGCTTGATTTCTCTCGGAGCATCGAAACCTGGTCAAACGTTGTTGGAATGACCTGAAATTCGATGTGCAGCCCTTTGGAGGCATGTTGAAGCCACTCATGTACTTTGTTTGATGAGTGATGGCTTCGGTGGTTGCCGCCGCCGGGAGGCTTGATTTTGCTGCTCGAGCATTGATGGAGGGTCAAACGTTTTCGGTTTGACTTGAAATTTGGCATGGAGCCCTTTGGAGACATTCTGGAGTCATCCGTACGCTCTGATCAAGGTTTTGGTGTCTTTGATGATGCCGCCGCCGGAAGTGCTTGTTTAGCTGTTGGAGTAGTGAAATGGGGCCAAACGATATCGGAATGGCCCGAAACCTCAGGTGTACCCCTCTTTTAGCTGTCTTGAAGGATCTCTCAATTTCTGTCTGATTCTGACAAGATCTGATACTTGAAGTAGCTTTGCCTGTTTTGTAGCAGGATGTAGCTTCACGAGGCTTCTTGATGTGGAGGAGACATAGTGACTTTTTTTGGTGTCAACAAATGCCCTCTCGAGGTACAACGACGAGTAGCTTTTTTTTGGAGTCGATGTGCCTCGAAGAGCTTGAAGAGAAACTTGGAGGAGAGATTCCAACTTGACCAAGAGTCTTGAGCATTTTTTTTTTTTTGGATAGTCTTCTGAGTTTCTGGGGGAATTTTATGGTAGTGAGAGAGATCACGTACCATCTCAAGGCAAAGTTTTGAAAATGACATAGGGTATTTGGATTTTGGGTTTTTTTTTTTACCTTGTGACCTAACAAGCTGTATGTGGCAAGTTAGGGGGTCGGGGTTTGATTTTTGATTTTGACCTTATGACCCAACAAGCTGTATGTGGTAGGTTGAGGAGTCAGATTTGGGTTTTTGGTTTTAGTTTGGTTTGGATTTTGATTTTTGTTTTGGTCTTGTGACCTAACAAGCTGTATGTGGCGAGTTAGGGGACCGAAATTTGGTTTTGTGAAATGTCAATTTTAAGATTTTGGCTCAATTTGGTTCATGAGGTTGGATGGTTTGGTTTTTTGGAAACTCATGAGACTTTCTTTTCTCTTTTTTTTCCTTTTTTTTTTTGAATGGTCCCATCAACTCCAAAGATGCATGGGACTTTTTTTTGCTCTTTTTCTTCTTTTTTTTTTTTTTTTTGCTCTTGGTAAGAGGAATATTTTGACTAAAAGCCACTTTTAGGGCCTAGGTGGTCAAACCTGGCTCATATGGGCTAACCCATGGGACCTTAGGCTTTGGAGAAGGCCTAGATCTCATATGGTGTCATTTTTGTAGAGAATATCTAAAAATATCTCTTTTGTGTAGAGAATATCTAAAAATATTCTTACTTGGAGAGAATTTCTCAAGTTTTCTTTTTATGGAAAGATTCTCTCAAAATATCTTTCTTTTTGGGAAAGTAGCTAAATTTTAGCACTTATCTCCTTTATTTTCTTCTTGTTTCCTCTTTTGGCTTGCTCCTTTCTATAAAAGCAAGAGGGTTGGTGCTTTTGCACCATTGCTTTCTTTTTGCAAGAAATCTTCAAGAGTGCTCTCCAAGATTAGAAGTGTTTTTTCTTCTTCAAGGATCTCCAAGCTTTTCTTCTTCTTCTCCATCAATGGCTTCAAGTAAGTTTTCTTCCTTCACAAGAATATCCATTGTAAAAAATAGCTTCTTCATTTTTTTTTCTTCTCTTTTTCTTTTTCTTTTCTTTCTTTCTTTTTTTTCAAGCACGTTTTCCCTTTTTTTTTTTCGTGCTTCTTCTTCTTCTTTTTTCTTTGTTTTTTCTTTTTGGATGATTTTCCTTTTTTTTTTGTCAGCGTTTTTTTTTTTGTTTTTGTTTTTTTTTTTCACGCTGGTTTTTTTTTCTGTCAGTGTTTTTTTTTTCTCTGTTTTTTTTTTTTGCTGAGATTTTTTTTCTCTCTCTCTCTTTCTTTTTCCTTGTTTGCTCACCATGATAATGAGGCTATGCAATTTCAATATGTATGCATTTTTTTTTGTTTGATGCATCAAGATAGAAGGCTAGAGTCTCTAGGTCAAGCCAACATGATTTTTAACTTGGACAAAGTTTGATTGGTTTTGACCAAATTGGGTTGGAATTGGTCAAACTTTGGTCAAGGTTTTCCTAGCATTTAATGCATGATAATAGATTTTTGATGTATGAGTTTTGGTAAATGGATTTGGAAGTATGATGATGCATACCTGAAAATCTTCTGCAAGTATCGGGATTTTGAGCTCGCAGCGATGTTGAGCTCTTTCTCGGTCTTGCTTGATTTTGAGGAAGTTTGCAATTTTTGGATTCTGAAGCTCGCAGCAATGTTGAGCTCTTTTCCAGATTTTGCGGAAGTTTGATGAGATTGGCTTGTTCTCGCAGCGATGTTGAGTTCGAGCCTTCTTTGAGAATTCTCCACTGACTATGAGCTCGCAGCGATGTTGATCTCATCTTCAGGCTTCCTGTCTTTTTCGGAGTATTTTCCTTTTCTTTGGAATTGCCCCGGAACCATGTCAAAATTTTGCTAGAATTTTTTGTAGCAGAATTCTATCATTTTGATGTTGATTGATCATTTCTCTTCCATCTTTTGCAGGTAGTTCTTCTAGAACGAACAAGGGTAAAGGTCTTGTTATTGACGCACCTCGTCGGTCTGCTAGATCTTCCAATGCTGCCGTTCAGCAGGCTTGGGAGAAGGTCTAGTTTGTTGAGAAGAACTTGGAAAAGTGTGATTCCCTCAATCGTGATGAGATGAGATAGCGATTGATCGCTCTCAAAGATGAGGAGTTCTATAAGATCATGGTAAGCAGCCGTCCTTGGGTTACAGACGATCAGAGTGTTGTGCTCAAGCCTACCTTCTTCTTCGGTGATGGAGTCCCTGACGACTTGACATACCAAAGGAGATGTTTTCAGTTCTCTTACACAGCAGATGGTGAGGAGAGAACTATTTCTACCCGGTCGTCTTTTGATCGGACCATCTCGATCCTGAGCCTTTCTCCCACATGCCCTAAGAGGGAAGATCCTCCGAGCTGGGTGAAGAGGACCAGTGTGATCAAGAGCGGGGTTTTTGTTGGTGGACTTTCCGATTTTGCAGAGAAGCCACCTGTCCGTATGGACATGTTGATGCCAGCCAGTGGCTACCAAGGTTCTGATCATCCATCGGTCGATTTGAGACCTGTGGGCCTTAGCGTTTTTCGGGGTGACGGCAGCAATTGGGTGAAGCCTTTTCGACTTCGTGGCCGTTTCAGTGCTGACTCGAGCTGGGAGTCATGGACTGATCACACCCTAAGGATTGGTGAGGCCGTTCTTCGGGAGGCTGAGATTTTTGATGCGGTTCGCGCTTTTCGGCAAACCGTCGTTTTCTCCGATGAGGCTTTCATGGCCATGCTGGAGTCATTCCTTCCACAAACCAACACCTTCATTGTGACGAATGGTGAGATTGGTTTTTCTTTGAAGGAACTGAGCGCCATCACCGGATTGCCTATCCTCGGCAAACTCTATGAGGAGGTCATGCCTATTGTCAGCGTCCTTGAGGAGCAATCTAAGGAGTTTAGGCTTGTGTACTTTCAGCTCGTCGCCTTCTATGATTTTTTGAAGGAGAAGGAGGGCTCGAAAGTTAGATGCAGCAGTTAGAGAAGTTGCAGCTCCAACTTTTTTGATAGCGGGGATTCTTCTGATGGCATGGCCCAGGATGCTAGGGCTAAAACATCAAGTTTGAAGAAGATCGCTGCTATGCGAGAAGATTTGAAGAAGTTCTTCGCAAGCACGGATGCCATTTGTCCTGACATTGCGTTGCGGAGAGATCTCGCTGTTTACCTCGCTTACTAGCTGGGTGAGGTTGTTTTTGCTGGAGGAGATGGGACGCACAGGCCGCACTGTATTTTTCCGGGTTGTTAGATGACGTTTGGAGAGCGGCTGGCTTTGGTACCTGCTTTTTACTCCTATTTGTGTACCGAACTGCAGGCTGCTGCTTTACTGGTTCGGCTTGGGCTTCCCATGAACAGGGTATTTTCAGCCCATATTTTCTATTCTTGGTATGTATACCATTGTCCTAGCTTCCATCGTTTGGGAGTTGCACCGGACGAAGATCCCTTTATGATTCGTTTGGCTAGAGGGACAGCCGTTCCCGAATCACTTTTGTCTGCTCGTTTAAGGATCCGACGATTTAGGGACGTCGAGATTGGGCAGTCTTTGGCGAAGCTTTCTCCGGGTTTGCGGAAGAAGGCTTTTGACTTTGGTGTCTCCCGTGATTCGACCATAGCAGGGTCTAGAAGACACTATGCTTTTACGGACGCGGAGAAGAGGTGGCTCTTCAACATACAGGTTGGTACGATGGTGTACCGCAGACATCTTTTCGTCAATATCCAGTCGTATGTCCCTTCGCGTTTTGCATTGTAGCTTGGCTTCTCTCAAGGCGTTGTTGGAGCGCCTTCGAGCATGGTGAAGCGTTCTGGAGGTCTGCAGGATGGGAGAAATGCATGGGCTTTTTATAGCGCCGAGGACACTACCGCCATGATTTCCTATCCTGAGCTGCCCACCTTCCGGACTGCTGGCTTCACGAAGTGGTTCGTGGAGAGCTTCTCAGTGCACCAGGGGCGTTCGAAGAAAGAGCTCGATATTAAGCAATCTCCTGGGAAAGGTCTTCACAAATCGGATGGTGTCCATCGGGAGGAAGTTTTGGCATTCCTTTCTGGAGAGAAGCACAAGATAGGCTTTCTCAACGGCTAGGACATCATCAGATCGGGAGCTGCACAGGGGATTCCTGGTGAGGTCTTGAGACAGCTGGAGGAGGAGGAGGCCGAGATCGATGCTATGATACAGGCAGAGCATACGAAGGCTTCCATGGAGTCTAATGAGAAAAGTAGACCATCCAGTGAGGACTCTAGTGCGAGGCCTGATGTTGATAGTGGGGCAGGATCGTCGAGCAGATTGACCCGCCGAGGCAAGAGGAGGAGAGGACAACGCCGTAACATGAGACGGCACGATAGTCCTTCTGATCTTGAAGTTCCTCTCACCATTGCTGAGGAGGTGTGTGAGGATGCTGACGAGCCTCCGGAGAAGAGAAGCAGAGAAGAGGAGACAGCAGGTATGATCCCATTTCTTTCTTTTGTTTCTTCCCTTTTTTTTCTTATGAAAGATTTTGTTTTGATCCGCTGCCTTTTTTTTTAGCAGAGGACGATGACCTGGTGATGCCCGAGGTTCCAGCCGATGAGGCAATGACGGATCCAGTCGTGGCATCTGAGGAAGAGCCCAGGGACTCTGGAGTGGTTCCAGAACCTTCACCTGGTATGATTTGCTTTGGCTTTTGCTTTTTTTTTTATTCTTCTTTTGCTGTCATTTACTAACATGTAGCTGACTTGCCAGAGGATTCCGACAATTTCGAGCCATCTATGGACGCAACTTTTGACGATACTTTGGATGAGCTCAAAGAGGTTGAGAGTACTCCGCCCGTCGTCGAACCAGGTATATTTGCAATAATAATCTTGATATATTTTTGACAAGATTATATTCATACCTTTTTGTCTTTTCTTTTTTTTTCTTTGACAAATTGTGAAGTAACATGAGAGATTCCTCCGCCTTCCTCAGAGCCAGAACAGGGGATACCTGTGGCTGATGCAGAAGTAGGGGCTTCTTCCACTTTCAATGAGTCAGCTTCTTTCGTTGGAAAGAGTTTATTGATTACTCTTCCAATGGAGCATGACGTGGGCAGTCGGGCACCGAAGCATGGCGAATCCTCATCTGCACCGCACCTTCAGTATGCAAAGAAGGTGTTGAAGACTGTCTTGAGCTCATGGATTGAGACTCTTTCTTCAGGTCATTTGGAAGCTGGTTTTGGCATGATCAAGCATGTGCAGGACATCCTCGCTGATAGCAAAGAAGTCGGTCTGGACATCGCAAGCGCCAAGGATTTTGTTGAGGAGATCATCACCTTGGGGAGCAAATGGACTGAGACCAAGAGTTTCCCAGATGGTGACTTCTTTGATGAGATGTTCATAAAACCTTCCAACAAAGTCAAAGTTGAGCTGACTGAGGTCACGAACACTCGGAGGCAGATCGTTCGGGAGAAGAACGTTACCGAGTTATCCATCATGGGGCTGAAGCAAGACTTGGACCGCCTTGATAAGGAGGTTGTCGAGGCTAGGCACCGTCTTGATCTTTTAGAGGAAGAGGCTGCTGCCAAATGGACCACCATTGTTGAGGCTCGTGATAAGGAGGGGACTCTCATTTGCCAGGTTGAGGAAGCTGAAGGTAATGTCCGGAGGAAGACTCAGGAGCATGAGCAGTGATAGGTCCTCTGGGAAGAACTTCCTCGTGCTGCAGATGGGTCACGGCATTCGGCCGCATTTTATGGGGACATTTTGAAGAAGCGTGGCCTAAAAACTTTGGAAGTTAAGGCCAAGGGTCTGCTTGAGGAGTTAAACCTTTGGTTGAAGACCATGTCGGATTGAGCTCCTGAGTTGTAACAAACTCTTTTCTTCTTCCTTTTTTGGTACCTTCATGTATAAACAGTTTTGGTACTATATTTTTTGTATCCCATTCTTTTCACTTAAATCATTTTTTGATGGAAACACATTTGAGTAAAAATTGATGGGAATGTTTGTTTTGATTTTGATCAAAAGGTTGTCATTTTGTGAAAATCTTTTGTCAAAAGGTTGTTTTGGGCATGAAAGCCAATTTTGTGGCTAAAAGCCTGGTTTTTATAGTTTGAAAACAGAAATTTTGGATGGCATGAAAGCCTAATTTTGTCTGTGGCATGGGAGCCAAATTTGTTTGTGGCATGAGAGCCAAATTTGTTTGTGGCATGAGAGCCAAAGTTTTTTGGATAGCGTCAAAGCCGAATTTTGGAATGGCATAGAAGCCGAATTTCATTTTGTGGCATGGGAGCCAAATTTTGTTTGTGGCATGAGAGCCAAAGTTTTTGGATGGCGTGAAAGCCGATTTTGGCGTTTATAGCCGAATTTTTTTGCTTTGGCATTTATAGTCGACTTTTGGCGTTTATAGCCAGATTTGGCGTTTATAGCCGAGTTTTGGCGTTTATAGCCGAATTTTGTTTTGTTTTGTTTTGGCATAAGAGCCAGATTTTTGAAAACCAATTTTTTGTTTTGTTGGCATGAAAGCTGATTTTGGCGTTTATAGCCGAAATTTTTTTTTTGTTTGTTTTGGCATTTATAGCGGAATTTGGCGTTTATAGCCGGATTTTGGCGTTTATAGCCGAATTTTGGCGTTTATAGCCGGATTTTTTTGCGTTTATAGCCGAAGTTTGCTTTCTTTGTTGTTTGTTTTGTTTTGGCATGGAAGCCAGATTTTTGAAAAGCAAGTTTTTGTTTTGTTGGAATGAAAGCCGATTTTGGCGTTTATAGCCGATTTTTTTTTGTTTTGGCGTTTATTGCAGGATTTTGGCGTTTATAGCCGATTTTTGGTTTTCAAAATGCATGTATCAACTAAATGTCGCCTCCCCGCTGAATGGTCTTGCAAGTATCGATGGAATGTCGCTTCCTTGCTCATTCGGTTTTGCGAGTATTGATGGAATGTCACTTCCTCGCGGGCTGTGTTTTGCGAGTATCGATGGAATGTCGCTTCCTCGCGAATTGGGGTGCAAATATCGACTAAGCGTCGCTTCCCTGTCTTTCCCAAAACTTTTGGTTTTGCGAGTACTGACTTGATGTCGTTTCCCCACGATTTTTGAAATTTGAGGTTTTCTCGAACCATTTGAAATTTTGGTTGTGGATATCAACTAGTATGTTGCTTCTCCACGATTTTTGAAATTTTGCAAGTATTGAATGGGATTCGCTTCCTTGCGATTTTTGGGTTTTGGAAGTATCGAATAGGGTTCGCATTCTTCCGGTTTTTGGGTTTTGCGAGTATCGACTAAGTGTCGCTTCCCCGCGGTTTCTAAAAAACCATTTTTTTGTTCAGAGACACGAGGGTCATAAATTTTGGCTTAAAACCATTTCGGTTGTAAAAGCCAAGGTAGACTAGGGTGAAAATTCCTGAGTCCTGGTTTTTGTTTCAAACCATGAATTTTGGGTTCAAGGATCGAAAATTTTGGTCAAGTCTGGGAAGAGGCTCCTAAACTTGGATTTTGGATTTGATTTTTCTTTTGAACAATGAAACGATGAAAGTAAGCATTGTTTTGAGAGATTGTTTTTTTCTTGGAAACTTCAACATAAAGATGAAAATTTCAAAAAGGGTAGGTTTGACGAGCAAGTACCTTGGAAATACGCTTTAGCCGTGTAGATATTGCTCTGACCAGTTTGAGGAAGTCTTCAAGAGTAGTACCGCTTCAAGAACTTGCCGTTGATGGGTAGCATACATCTGTCTCCTTCCATGTTTAGAAGAGCGTATGCACCGTTGGAGAAGACTTTGTTGATGACGAAGGGTCCCTCCCATTTTGGTTCGAATTTGCCTTTGGATTTGTGGGCAAAGACTATGGGTCTTTTTACTGCAAGAACCAAGTCACCCTTTTTGTAAGTGCGTTGCCTGACCTTCTTGTCGAAAGATCCTGCCATGCGTGCTTGGTACAACTCAATGCTTTGTAGAGCTTCAAGTCGTCTTTCATCAAGATTGTCCAGCTCTTGGAGTCACAATTTGACATTGCTTTCTTGCGTCATGTCATTTTGTAAAGATACCCTTAAGGAAGGAATTTGTACTTCCAAAGGGACAACTGCTTCGCATCCATAGACCAAAGAGAATGGTGTACTATGGGTTGGTCCTCGAACGGTGGTTCGATAGGCCCACAAAGCTTCTGGTAGTTTGTCTCCCTAGTCTCTTTTGTGACTAGAGACCATTTTCTTGAGAATTTTGCAGAGTGTCTTGTTGAAGGCTTCTGCTAGTCCGTTTGCTGCTGGATTATATGGAGTCGAAGGACAACTTTGGATTTTGTACTTGTCGCAGAACCTGTAGAATTTGTGATTCCGGAATTGTGGTCCGTTATCATGGGCGAATCTTTTAGGAATGCCGAAGCGACAAATAATGTTGGTGCGCAGGAACTGAAGGACTGATGAAGTCTTCATTTCGCTGAGCACAAATGCTTCCAACCACTTGGAGAAATAATCCGTAGCGGCGAAGATGAAGCGATGACCTTCTTATGATGTCCATACCCCAGGCTTCGAAAGGCCATGAGATTGCTGTTGGATGTAGCCATTCTGGAGGCATGTGGACATAATCTCCGTGAATCTGGCATTTTTGGCAGCGCTTGGCAAATTGCATTACATCAGCTACCATGGTAGGCCAATAATAACCTAGCATTTTTATCTGGTTGTAGAGCTTAGGGTCAGCCTGATGGGCTCCACAAAGACCAACATGAACTTCTTTGAGAGTTTCCTCAGCCTCTTGTTGTGACAAGTAGCGTAAGAGTACTCCGTTGAAGGATTTTCTGTAAAGTGCTTTTGAAGGTATATCCAAATAAAAGTTCGGGGCTCGTCTTTGGATGCTTACCCGCTCTTTTGGATCTTTAGGTAGGATTCCGAACATGATATAATCAATGAATGGATCTCTCCAGTCGCCAATCGGAGGTTGGAGGATGGACATTCGACTTCCAACCACTTGGTGGCATTCAGCAACTGCTTGGTGTGTGTTGAGAGGAGGGAGAATCCTTCTTTGACACACTGTGACTTGCATGTTTTCCCCTTCTTGGATTGCCATGGATGCAGCGAGTCCGGCCAGGGCATCTGCACCGATGTTTTCACCTCTGAGGATGTGGGTGATATGGCAGATGTTGAATTTTTGTCGAAGTGACTGCGCCTTATTGTAGTAGGGTAGCAAATCAGGCTTCCTGACTTAATATTTCTGATTCATCTGGTTGACGATCAGTTGAGAGTCTCCAAAAGCTTCCAGCATGGTGATGCCGAATTCGAGGGCGAGTTCCAATCCTATAATCAGGGCTTGGTACTCAGCTGCATTGTTTGAACATGGTTCTAGTAGCGAGAAGGCGTGTGGAATCATGTATTTGTCAGGGCTGACAAATAGGATGCTGATTCCCGATATTTGCTTTCCTTATTCATTTGTCCTGGTTGCACCGTCAAAGTACATGTCTCGGGAAGCGTTTGACAAGGAAGTTTCCGCATTGTAGAAAAATTCGTCTGGGAGATCATCCCTGAGTGGAGAATCTTTAGGCAATGGATGCTCTGTAAGGAAGTCTGCTAGAGCTTGGCCTTTGATTGCTTTTTGTGGTACATACCTAATATCAAACTGTGATAGAAGGATGGACCATTTTGCCAGTCGGGCATTGAGTGAACCTGCTTTTGTGACAAGGACCTTTAGGAGGTTGATCCTCGAAATCAGGTAGACTGTGTTCGACAGTAGATAGTGACACAGCTTTTGTACAGCGAACATTACTGCAAGGCATTCTTTTTCGACTGGGGAGTAGCGATGCTCTGCACCTACCATCATGCGGCTAAGGTAATATAGAGCAGCTTCTTTTCCATCGTCGATTTCTTGTGCGAGCAGAGCACCCAAAGAGTGGTCGAGAGCTCTTGTGTATAAGATAAATGGTTTTCCAGTTGTGGGGGCAGCCAGCGCTGGAGGTTTGGTGAGGTATGCTTTGATGTCTTGAAATGCATTTTGACATTCAGCATCCCAGACAAAGTCGACACCTTTCTTCATCAGGTGAGAGAATGGACGGCATTTCCCTGATAGATTGGAGATGAACCGTCGAATGTAGGCCAGCCTTCCTTGAAGTCCTTTTAATTCTCTTAGGGTTCTGGGAGATGGCATTTCCAGGATAGCCTTGACTTTGGTGGGGTCAAGTTCTATTCCAGCTTTCTGTACTATGAATCCGAGAAACTTACCCGATGAGACACCGAAGAAGCACTTTAGTGGATTCATTCGCAATTTGTGTTTGCGAAGTCGGAGGAAGACTTCTCGAAGATCATCGAGATGGTCTTATTTTCTTCTGCTTTTTATGGCGAGGTTGTCAACATAGCATTCGACCGTCTTATGCTGCATTTCTTGGAATATTTTCATCATAGCCCTCTGATATGTTGCACTTGCATTTTTCAGACCAAACGACATAACAGTAAAGCAATACACGCCGAATGGTGTCCGAAATGATGTATGCCTTTCATCTTCAAGATCCATCTTTATCTGATTATAGCCAGAGAATCCATCCATGAATGTCATTCGCTCGAACCCATAGGCGTTGTCGATCATCACCTCTGGTATAGGGAACATGAATTCATCTTTAGGACATGCATTATTCAGGTCTCTGTAGTCGATACAGACCCTTATCTGCCCATTTTTCTTTGTCACGGGGACGATGTTGGCCAACCATTCAGGATGCTGTTCCTCGCGGATGAAGCCAACGTTTTTGAGTTTCTGAACTTCTTGTTTAATTTTGTCCATCACGTCGGGACGGAATCTCCTTTGGCCTTGTTTGATAGGCTTGATTTCTTTTTGCAAGTTGAGCTTGTGGACTGCTACTTCGGGATCCAAGCCAGGCATTTCGGCATAAGATCATGCAAAGCAATCAACGAACTCACGAAGAAAAGAGATATACTCGGGTAACTCATCATCCTTTATATTCTTGCTTATGAATACAGGACGTGGGTTATCAGATGTTCCCAAGTCTATCTTTTGAATAGGGTCTTCTGTCGGAAGGTTTGAAGGTGGTTCCTCCACAATGTTTTCGGAGGCTTCCAACTCAACAAGACCTTCTGAGTGCCAGAGGCATTTTCAGACTGGGGCTCTGTTTCTGTCCATGGATCTTCTTGATCAGTATCCTTCTCAAGGCTTGCAATGATATGGTCCCAATCATTTGCTGGAACTGGGTTGAAGTAAGGTACTTCTTTTGGAGACGATGATTCTTCTGGGTCAAAAAACTGCTCGTCTGTGTCATCGGGCAATTCCTCTTTATCATCAGAAAAATTATACCAATTGGAGGAGCTTTCTGGATTTTTGACGAAAAACTCCTCAAAGAGATATCCAAGGATATCAATGTCTTCATGAGATGTTGAGGCTTGGTCGGTAAAGCGACTTTGTAGCCATGGTGTCAACTGTCTCATAGGAGCGGTAGGATCATACCCCAACCCATATGAAGACTTGCCTTTGTGAAGGTGGATTTTCCAATCTTCTGGTTGACTTTTGATCAGGGTGGGTTCCAATGGTGTGAGAATACCACGGTCACCTCCCAAACCAGGCGGATTTTGAGCATCGTAGCCCATTTTCTTCATGATAGCTTGTGCCATTGGACTATACAAGGATAGCTGAGGCATACCTTCGTTTTGGAAAGGTTCAAGCAGAGAGTTCAGTGGAGATGCTCCCGATCTATGGAAGAAGATTGCTTTTTCTTCTGGCGAAGTTGCTGGGATAATAAAGGAAACAGACGTAGGGTCTTCTATGTCTGCAAGTGTCTCCAATGGAGTGAGAGTGAGCTGATCTTGCTGAGGATCAACTTGGCTTGATGCTGTGTCATCTTCTGACTCTGACTCTGAGTCTGTGTCACGCATAATAGACATGAAGGAGACAGTGAACTTGCCCCCAGCCTTTTGTTTTGTCTTCTTTGCCTTGGTAGTGATCACCAAAGGCTTTGGAGATTTGAAGGAGACAACGAAGGGAGCTTGACCGCTTACTTCGAGTTTTGTGGATGGTTTGTTTACCTCTGGTGTTTGCTGAAGAGCCTTGCCTTTATCTTTCTGGAGACTGTCGGCAATGTATATTGTTTCTTCTTCCTGTTCTTCTTTTCCATCTTTATACATTTGAGCATCTGCAAAATGGACATCTCTGCCTTTGAAGGGCTTTTTGTCTGCAACCACTTGATGTATCAAGCCATCGTTGCCAACGAACTTAATGCACTGATGTAAAGTTCGAAGGGACGACACCATTGTCATGTATCCAGGGGCGTCCAAGGAGTATATTGTAGCATGAAGGGGTCCTTATTGCATACACGGTGACTTCAGAAATAAGATCACCGATTTGCAATTTGAACATGATTTTGTCGATAGGCCTTTGAGCGCTGCCGTCATATCCGAAGATGGATACGGACGTGTGACTCAGCTTGCTAGGTGGGATGCCCAGCTCTTTGAGTGCCGAAGTAGAAATGAGGTTGAGTGCAGAACCTGGATCGATCTGAACTCTGTGTACTGGCATTTCTTTGACGTACCCCGTAAAGTACAAGGGTCAGTCTTGCTTTGTTTCACCTAGGAGGAGGTCATCCTTGTCGAAGGCAATTGTTGCACTTGCTGCTTTTTGTACCGAGAGGCATTCATTGCTTGATCCCTCAGTTTTCTTCTTTTCTCCCTTTGAGGGAGTATTTGATTTTTTGACCCTATAGTCCATTTCAATTTGTAGGACTTGTGGGGCATGTTTGTCGACATCCGCATTCAGCCTTTGTATTCCTGAAATGAGACTATCACGAGTTTGTGGAGACATTTGTAATAAGTCAAGGATGTGCAGACGTGCAGGTATGTGTTTGAAGTGCTCAATCAAGTCGTACTTGAAAGCCTCCTTCGGGCCTACATTTTCATTATTGTTGCCACTTGGGGCGCTTACAACTTGCTTTCCCGAATGATTTACATAAGAAGAAGAAGGTTGGTTGTAATTTTTGTGGTAATCCTAGCCAGAACGGGTACCTCTACCAACTTCAAGAGTTTTTAGAGACTGGTCTTTTTTTGGAAGATCACCCTCAGGATCAAGGGGTTGATCCTTTGCTGAAGACGTCTCTGTAATAGCATTGGTGTCTTCAGTAATTGTATTGCACGGAGCAATTTCCGGGAACAAGTCCTGAACAGCAGCCGGCAACTTTTCTTTATTAGCCCAGACATCGCCCGTGAGATCGGGTATCTGGGACCAATTGACTGAGTTTTCATTGAAGAAGATTTCATTGGCAGAAGTTTCTTCAAGATGATCAATCGGGAGAGGCTTGAGCTCTGATGTCATAGCTTCAGGAGACGAGGGCTGAGAGGATATTATCTCAGTGGAAGTCACCTGAGAGGATGTAGCTCCGGAAGATACGCTACCGGTTGGGGAGTACGTGTCTTCAGAAGCTTCAGAGGCACTGTCGTCCTGAGCTATTGCATTACAGGTTATCCTGACAGGAGATGCCCCCAGTGTAGACTGTTGGGAATCTGACTCATCCTCAGATGTGAGAGGATCATCGATCCAACTGTTTTCTCCATTTTCAGGAGTTGAGGGAGAAAGTTCCCGTTGATTTTCAGGGACTTCCGGTTCTGGATCACGACGAAGATTGATGCGATCCTGCTCCTGCTCTATGGCAAGATTCTTGCATATTCCTCAAGATCAGGCATAGGAGCCACATCTTCTTCGTCACCCGCTCCTCGTGGTTCACCAATGTTTGGTTCCACAAGAGCATTGGTTGGTGCTGGATCAACAGTGTTTTCTTGAACAGGGTCCTGGTCTTCTTCATCATCAGACCAAGATCCTTGTGGCTGTAATGGGTTATACCAGATTACTGGCATAAGATGAGACTTGGGAATCCATTCCTCGTCGGAGAGGTATTCTCCTGTTTCAAGGGATTCTTCCCACTCATCTATATTACTGGCATAAGATGAGACTCGGGAATCCATTCCTCGTCGGAGAGGTATTCTCCTGTTTCAAGGGATTCTTCCCACTCATCTATATCACTGGCAGTATCACTGGACTCGTATCCATTCATGGAGAATCTAACTACCGAATTGCAGTAGTATGATGCCCCCTGTGCATTTTCATTTTTGTATAGAGGTGGCATGAAATCATCAAGAGTGAATTTTCTTACCTCCTTGGAGGTTTTGGAAAGAGATTCTTCCATCGTCCCGAGTGAAGCAGTGGAAGAAGTTTCTTCTTTTTCAAGGACTTCTTGTTTTGGTTGAGACTTCTGCTGCCGTTTGAGCTTGCGGAGTTGTCTTTTGGCTTGCCTTCGCTGCTGAGCGGTCGGCTTTGTTTTGACGATCTCCCAATTTTCATCATCTAGGAGATCGGGATGCACCCATATAGGTTGTCCATCAGGCGTTGGATAGGGAACCAATTCTTGGGTCGCTTGAGCCATTTTTATCACCTTGAATGAAGTAGTGGTCTTCTTCTTCGGTGATTTTGAAATTTGTCGACATGACACCATGTTGACAGAAGTGGAGCCGTAGTTTTTGTCGAAAGTAATGACTCCGTTTTTTCACATCTCATTGATCTTCTCTCTCACAACGAAGCATTGATTGAGAGGATGTGAGATCATCTGATGGTATGGACAGTATCGAGGATCATTGGTTTTGCCAACATCTCCCAGTCTTTTGGGCTCTGGCAAAATGAGTTTGCCATTTGCTAGAAGAGCCTCAAAGATTTCTTCAACATCTTCATCGAACGGATATTTCTTTTCTACACGTTCTTTGAAGGCATCAGAGAGTTCAGGTCTTTTACCTGCAGTTTTGTTTTCAGGTTTCTTTGGGTGCTAAGGAGCTAATTTAGTCTGCACATTGAGAACCTCCTTTTTCTTTGGTTTTGAGGTTGTAACAGCAGTCGGCTCTTTCTTTGAAGATTTTTTACTGTTGAGGTCTTTGATCACCATTTCAGCTTCCATGGAAGCTTCGAGGAGTTCCCCCAGGTTCTTTGATTTGTTGTCGATGATCATGGAGTTAATTTTTGCTCTCATATTGTTACGGCAGATGTCGACTAGCGACGCTTGTGGCAGTACATCTGAGCATTTGTACGCCATTACCTTCCATTTGTGAATGAAGTCGTATGTTGACTAAGTCTCTCCCTGTTTTAGGCTGCAGAGTTGAGCCATAGTAACAGGATGATCCTCACCTTGGAAGTGGGTCAGGAAACGTGTCTCCAGCATAGCCCAGTTCTGGATGGAGTTCTCCAGCAGAGTGGAGTACCAATCAAAGGCTGTACCTTTTAGGGTACTTGTAAAGAGGCGAATCTTGAGGGCATCTTAATCCGTAATAGCTCCCGTCAGGATCTTGAAGTGGATGACGTGCTGTCTGGCTGAACCTTTCCCAGTATATGTCTGGAGAGTAGGTTGTTTGAATTTTGTAGGGAGCGGAACCGAGTCCATCCATAAAGGGTAGGGTGGCTTGATCCCATGTTCCTTCAATGTATCCTCTTCTTTTGCTTTTGTGAGGATATCATCTACGTCTTTTCTGGTAAGGGCGCGAGACTCATTGTTTTCTGCATTACCCTTATCATCTTCATGATTCAGAGGGATTTCATCGTTAGGTGGTGGACGCTGTAGAGTGAGAATAAGGTTTTCCATCAGAGCCTCAATTCTCCGTTGTCCTTGCTCCAACTGCTGGATGCGTGCAGTTACGTCATCATGCGGTGGAGGCTGCTCAGAACTTGTAGCCAAGACGTTCATCCTTCGGGATTCGAACGAAGAAATCGTCCTGGTGACTGAGCTGGGGCTCATTCTTCTGGATGAAGAATCTGAGGAGTGGTTACTCCGGTGTTCTTGGCTTGGAGGAGTGGAAGATTCTTCCAGATGTGTTCGTGTCCGGGAGACGCTGCGAGTCACTGGACGTCTAACACTGATTTTGGTTGCTGACTTCTGGTGTTTTCTGGTTTTGCCAACCATATGAATAGCAATGAATTGGTCGGGTCTTTCTTTTTCGACCCATTTGTTTGAGACGTGGAGAGTAGAACGCTGGGTTCTTTGTTTCTCGAGTCTCTTTTGTCGATATGCAGTGCGGCGACGCATATGACGAGCAATTTGAGCTTCAGTCAGCTCTGGCTGGGCTCTGGCGATGAAGGATGTAGTCCCTCGTGCGTAGCAATCGAGTTTGTCTTCTTTGAAGCTTGGCAAGGACAGAATCTGGACGCGGTCCTTTGCCTGTCGTAATGAAGACTTGAATTTTGCGAACTCGGCCCCTGTTGAGTTGAAGGGTCGACTCGCGGGAGTGCAGACTTCAGCATGTTTTTGCATAGGCCTAACGATGTAGGATTTGAGTTTGGGCTTGTAGGAGCAAGCCGGCTCATGATGATTTTGTTTGTTTTTTGGGTGGAGGGTAGGTTTCTCCTCTTTCATGTAAGAGAGAGGGTAGAACTGATTCTCCTTGAGAGGGGCCAGGTATGCTGGCTTTGCAGATGTTTGGGGCCTTCGTTGCTTTGGTGAAGATCTCGGGGACCAAGTTTTGGTGTAAACCTGGTTTCTTGTGGATTGAGGCTTCGTGGGAACGCCACGGGCTTTAGGCTTCTTGGTGTTCGCCCTTGGGGCCATTTTAGTGACACGTTGCGGGGCAGTTTTCTGCTTCTTGGCAGGTACAGTGTCTTCTGCCGGAAGTGGAAATGGTCCCAACGATCCGAAGACGATGGTCCGGGGAGTTGAAGTTAACCCGGTGTTTGGAGAGTTGTCAGGGAGATGACGCTTCGGCAACTGGCAGGGCTTTTGTGCTTGTTTTGTTTGTCTTGAAGCATAAGCTGGTGCTTGTTCTCATTGAAAGTGATGGTCAATGAAGCTGCCATTGTTAGTTTTGGAAAACTTCTGAAACAAGACCAAATCCATTAGTAATCACAAGAATATGGTGATCGTAAATGGAGAACAACTATGGTTTTGTCTTTTCAAATCACTTAAGGGGACATGGCCCAACCCAAGGACGATGAAGAAGGCAAAAAGCCATAGAGGATACAATTGTTCTAAAATGCAAGTATGGTAGGCTCAGAGTGAGCGTTCCAATGACTGCTAGATGCAATTGTAGACCTTAATTCAAATTACCGAGAAGCAAGGCTCACTCGAGGTAAAATGATATAAGGTTGGAGATACAAATGTGTCGGTCGCAAATACAGTAGACCCGAAAGGGCGTACTAGCACCGCTAGGCACAAATGTTGCAAATCGCATCCTTGGGAAGGATACGAGATGGGATTTTTTTGAAAGGTCAAAATTGAATTCATCGAAGAGAGCAAATGGTGTTCCATTCCGAACAAGGCTCAACATTTCTGCGAGCGCTAAATCCGAAAGGGAAAGAACCAAGATTTCTCAGCTCTGAACTCAAAGTGACGGAAGTTTTTTAGAAAGGTCAAGATTGAATTCATCGAAGAGAGCAAATGGTGTTCCATTCCGAACAAGGCTCAACATTTCTACGAGCGCTAAATCCGAAAGGGAAAGAACCAAGATTTCTCATCTTTGAATTCAAAAGTGACAGAAGTTTTTTTTTTTTTTAAAGATTTCTTTTTTAGAGGATTTTTTTTAAAGGTGCACATAGATTTCCAATTCGATCTTATGAAACCTTAGTAGATAGATCAGCCCCCAGGTAAGGGTAGGATTACTTAATGAACCCGTTTGGAGGACCCTTGCCTCGAACAGTCTAGCTGTCTCCACACTCTGGACAAGTCTTTTCTTAAATCCACTTTGGTCAAAGAACGCAACTGGTGGAACCTTAGTGTTTTTTTTTTTTACTCTTTTTTGAAAGGTTTTTAATAAACTCATCAAAGAGAACGAATGGTGTTCCAATCCGCACAAAGGCTCAACATTTCTGCGAGCGCTAAATCCGAAAGGGAAGGAACCAAGGTTTCTCAAATTTGAATGCAAAAGAGAGAAAACTAATTTTCTTTTGAAATTATAATTTTTTTTTTGAAATCCCAATTGGACTCATCAAAGAGAAAAGATGGCCCAATCCCCGATATGAACGATAGCTGCGAACATTTCTGTGAGCTATCAAGTTCAAAGAGGAGAGGATCAAAATTTCTCAAAGTTGAATCTTGAGAAAGAGAGATCATTTTTTTTTTTTTTGAAAGAATTTGAAACGAAGGTGTTTTTTTTTTTTTGAAATCCCAATTGGACTCATCAAAGAGAAAAGATGGCCCAATCCCCAATATGAACGATAGCTGTGAGCATTTCTGTGAGCTATCAAGTTTGAAGAGGGAAGGATCAAAATTTCTCAAAGTTGAGTTTTTAAGAAAAAGATATCAGATTTGTTTTTTTTTTTTTTTTTTTGAAGTGAGAAAGAACAATTGAAATCCCATCTCATTTTTTTTTTAGATGCAAGATGCAACATAGGCCACCAACTAGAAAGGAGCCAAGTGATCAAAGCATCACGTTCTCAAGTCAACGTGTCCCACCGGGTGTGCCAACTTGATGGACCCGAAAGAAATCTTCCGTCCTCTCCTTCCGCACCCCGGGGGCTGACCTGGGTCTCGGCGGTGGAGGGAAAATCTCGGGCATCAACATTTTTGTACGGGTATGCCAGATTTACTTTCTACTTGGAATTTGGAATGGTGATAATCCGGAGATTCACCTTTACAAGTGGAAAGGAAATCAATCTTTTTTTCTAACTTTTCAAATTGCATTAATATTAAGAAAAGAGACAAGTTTGTTTTTTTTAGAATGCCGTAGGAGGCGTTTTTGTTTGTTTGCCATAAAAGGCGATTTTGCCGTGAAAGGCGATTTTACAAAAATCATCAAATGTGAAAGACAAGAATTGTGATTTCTTTTTGTCTCTTTAGGAAATACAAACTACAATAGAAAAGTAAGAAAAGGGATCTAACTTCTCAGGAGATTGGGGGGACACGTTGAGATCAACGGTCCCAAGTCATGTATGGGCTTCGCCATCGTCCTTCAAATGAGAACATGTGATGCTTTGATTCTTTGGCTTGACTCCTAACCTCGGTTTTTTAAAGGACAAGGACCAAGAGGAGGTCCTATATCCAATGAAAAACCGAGTAAACGGGCTTAAAAGCCGCGTTTAGGCCATGTTGGAGAAGGAGGAGACCTTGGAGGGGTGGCCCCCCAAGGGACGTTGATCACCTTGTGGTGCTTCCGGGAGAAAAGTAGTAGGACTTCGTCTCTCTCTTGGATTTTCTGGATTTTCAGAGCTTGCACTTGGGATCTATTTTCATCATGCATTCTTCTTAGAATGGACCTCCTTTTATAGGCTTTTGGTAGCCGTGAGGTGTTTATTTGCATTGATGGCCATGATGAAACAATTGATGAGGAGTTACAAGTTGATTTTGTAACTCCTTTTTCATGGCTTGTGATTGGCCGATGAAGGTAGTAGGCATTTAATTCCCTTTAAGCTTCATGATGATGGGAGTTTCATGGGTTTTGTTAGACCCCGACCCAGACCAACTCGATTAGTACTAATTAAGTGAACGATTAGTCTTAAGTGAGTCTTAGTACTAGTTGGGTTAGAATGTGATTAGACTTAGTCTGGATTATAGCTTGGAGATTTTGAGGACGTTTAGTATGAGTCAGACACGCTCAGGGACGCCCTGAGTACACGTGTAAGAATGGGTTCTTGTTCTAGATCTTTGTTATGGTTGTGGTTTTATTTCTCTTGAATGGTTTTATTAATTGTGACAACTTTCGTTTTTTAACCTGCATGCATTTGAGGCCCAGAAAACCAAGTTTTGGCCCAATAAGGGTAAATCTGACTATTCATGCTAAATCTGGGCACACTTTTTGAAGTCGTGAAACTATGTCAAAATTATACTTTTCCGAAACTAGATTTTTCGACGATCGTTTTGTTCTTCTTCATCGTTTCCATCCGGGGTCCACAAGACCATGTTTTAATCGTTTCAAAGTTCAGCTGTAATGGGACCCACCTCTCAACCCATATAAAAGATCTCCTATTCTCTCTCCTCCCTTTTTCTTTCCCATTTTCCTACAACGGTTTGCCCTAGAGTGGAGAAGAGAAGAAAGTTCTTCCTTGGTCTTTCTCGCTTGGAAATCATCTAGTAAGAAGGCTCCATTCTCCGATTCGACTCCGCCATTCTCTTCCTCTCTTCTCAAACTTTGATTGGGACGTTTTTGGAGCCAAACCATTTCACTATTCATCATCTTCAACCTCTCTTCTTCTTGTTTGGTTAGCAAAAGGTTAGAGCTTGGACCCATCTTTTCATTTGATGTTCTTTAGCTCACCAAGAGCTTGTTTTCCATGTTTTCGAACTCATTTTCGAAATGGGGGTTTGTAATGGCCAAAATAGTGATTTTGAGTGCTCTCTTTTGGGGGTTTTTGTGTAGATTTCGTGGAGCTCCCATCCTTGTTGGATTTTGTGGAGTTTTGCTTGGCTTTGGTTAGAGGCAAGTAAACTTTATAGGATTTTCATGTACATTGTTTTATGGTTTTATTTCTTCCATTAAGACATGATTTTTATGCTTAACCTATTAATACATGTTATGTTATGTTTTCTTACATTATTGGGTTGAGTTCCTCTACTTGTGTTATTATTGATGATTCACCCAAGTTCTTAGAATCATGTTGGTTTTGTAAGTTTCATGAAATTGTTTATGGGAATGTCTTGATGTTTCTCTTTGGAATAAATGGACTAATTGTGGATGGAATGCTCTAAAATGTGTGAAATGAATCCCTTGGAAAGCATGGAGGCTTGGGGAGTGCAGGTGGTAAAAATGTGGAAGTGAAGAAGGGAGAGAAAGTTGTGAAAAATCTGAACAGAATGCACTGCCGTGCCTGTCGGTCAGCTTTCAGTCGACCGACACCAGCCGAGAACCTGTCGGTTCAATTTCCAGAGAGCAACATTTTTGTCAGGTCATCCGTCGGTTCGCCGTCCGTCGACCGACAGCCAACCGAGGATCTGTCGGTTCAATTTCCAGAGAGCAACATTTTTGTCAGGTCATCCGTCGGTTCGCCGTCGGTCGACCGACAGCCAACCGAGGATCTGTCGGTTCAATCTCCAGAGAGCAACATTTTTGTCAGGTCATCCGTCGGTTCGCCGTCGGTCGACCGACAGCCAATTGAGGATTTGTCGGTTCAATTTCTAGAGAGCAGCATTCTGGGCTGGGATCTGTCGGTCAAGCCGTCGGTCGGCCGACAGATCAACCTCGGTTGACCGACAGTTACTAAAAGAACTGTTTTTAAAGAAATTTTACGGGAATGAAAACTAGATTGTGCCTTAGACCTTCATTTGACATTGTGCACTTGAAATTCCTAAATGTACCTTACCTTCGGGGACACCAAGTTATATAGAGTTTCGACATTTGGGTTTTCAAGTCCACAAGGGTCAAGGATTTGGTCTTAGCCTATGCTTGATAGATCTATGTTTGGACTCTTGTTTTGATGCTTCATGCATCCTCATGTTCTTGTTTGATTTTTCAAGTATAAGCTTGTATTTAAGAGGTGTTTCAATAATCGTGTTTCAAGAATCAAAAAGGGAATCATTTCTTAAGTTTGCTAAGCATTAATATTATGCTATTTTGCTAGTCTCGTCGTGTTGTGTTTTATAAATGGTCTCCCTCTTGTTTTGTCGAGTTCTCGAACGTGTATTGCCGTGTTTTGTGCATTCATGATATAAGTGAATACCACTGAGCTTGGACTGCCCTTTTAGCTTGATCCACTACTTGGGGGTCCTTAAACATGTGGACTGTCTGCAGACTAGTCGTGTATTATATTACACATTGTGCGTGTTCGTGGTCCGGTTCCGCGGCCGGATACCCCATCTACCTTGTGTGGCGTGGGATTGTGTTTTCGTGTCGTGCTTGTCGTGCGTGCTTGCTCTTGTCATCATGTATGACGGAGAAAGGATGAGCTCAATGTGGATTTATCTTTCATGATATTATAAGTATTCATGCTAGTTTCGTAAACTTGAAACATGTATCAACTCTTGAACTGTTTTAGCATTACTTCTCATATTCATGCCTAAATTGTTTATTTGCCAAACCGTCGAGTTTGATGCTTGTTATTTTGGTGTCCAAGTTCAGGAGAGTTCACGCGTGATGAGGAGTGCCCGGAGGAGGCTATTGAGCCACCCCCAGCGCACGAGTGGCAGCCCAACAACGTCATCTAGACGCTGGTCGGGATATTGATTCTCGTTTCGCCTAGCTTGGGTTATCTTTTGGGATTGTAATTTTTGTATTGGCCTCTATTGGCCTCTCAGGGTTTTGTAATTGAAAGCAAACATACTTTGGGTTATTGTGAAACTTTAATCTTGATAGGAATGCTGTGATGACATTCTCTTTTGATACCAAGTCTCGTTATTATATAATTCTCTTGTATCTCATTGTTTAAGATTTGAGTGACATGTTTTGCTACGCGCTTCCGCATATCCATTCATGTGAGCTAGACCCGTGTCTTGGGATCCTCACCGCGGTAACCTGTGGGAAAGAATACAGCGGCGGTGTGTTTTATGTGTTGGTTAATCATACCACCGCGTAGCGTCGCGGGCCCGGATCTCGGTCCGGGGTCGCGACAGGTTTTATGCCATGATTGCTTGGATTTGTAACTCCCAAATGCTTGAATTTGATTGGGCCGTCCAAAATAATGAGTTAATGGCCGCATTAAGTTGTCATAAACGGGTCAATTAACGTGATTAAGTGGTCGCCAAGGCATGTGAAGAGTCGCGGACCGCGCTGCGCCTGTTGAGATTCTTCTTGCGATCATCACAGGTGGATCCACGCATTGTTTGATGTCGGATTGCAGTGCAATCTCAGACATTGATTGATGTTGGTGGGCCACTGACATCTGTCTTGTCGATTTCACGATCGGTCGGACAGAAAGTGCACTTTCTTGGTCAGCCGGTTGGTGATCTTGAGGCGATCGGTGATGATTTCATGCTTTTGACGGCGGATCCGAGATGTCGACGAAGATCAGTGGTTTTGAAGCACCAAACATTGGATTTTCAGAAAATCACAGAGGCCGGAACACCTGAAACGCAAAAACCATCGAAAAACGGACGTTTTGGCGCAAAATCCGGCGACCCGGATTTGCAGGGTCGCCGGGCGACCATAGGGTTTTTTGCCCTTTGGTCGCCGAGCTCCGTTTTCGGCCGATTTTGCGCCTTTTTCGTTCCTTTTTTCTTCTGTATTTTTCTTGACATTTTCCCTCAATTATTGACTTCATTTTCTTGGAGAAAACTTGACGAGAACCCGCACGAAATCGGAGCACAGAGTTTCCCATTTTTCGGGAAAGCCGAAGACTTTGTAGCCGATTTTCCGTCAAGAGTCGAAACTTCTTGAGCAGTGGATAGGACCAACCATGGGCTTTTATTTGAGTTTGGAAGCCGTTTGGGGTCCCATCAATGCTTCACTTGATTTTGCTGCGGGCAAAATGCCGAGCTTTGATATGTGGTCAAATGATGTCCGATTGACCTGAAATTTGACGGGGAGCCTATTGGAGTCATTTTGAGACGTTCCATGTGCTCCGTTTTGGATGTCATGGTCCCGAGCTGCTCCGCCGCCGGTAGGCTTGATTTTCTCTTGGAGCATCAAAACCTGGTCAAAAGTTGTCGGAATGACCTGAAATTCGACGTGCAGCCCTTTGGAGGCATGTTGAAGCCACTCAGTTACTTCGTTTGATGAGTGATGGCTTCAGTGGTTCCCGCCGCCGGGAGGCTTGATTTTGCTGCTCGAGCATTGATGGAGGGTTAAACGCTGTCGGTTTGACTTAAAATTTGGCATGGAGCCCTTTGGAGACATTCTGGAGTCATCCGTAGGCTCTGATCAAAGTTTTGGTGTCTTTGATGATGTCGCCGCCGGGAGCGCTTGTTTAGATGTCGGAGCAGTGAAATGGGGCCAAACGATGTCGGAATGGCCCGAAACCTCAGGTGTACCCTTCTTTTAGCTGTCTTGAAGTATCTCTCAGTTTCTGTCTGATTCTGACAAGATCTGATGCTTGAAGTAGCTTTGCCTGTTTTGTAGCAGGATGCAGCTTCATGAGGCATCTTGATGTGGAGGAGACATAGTGACTTTTTTTGGTGTCAACAACTTCATCACTTTCACAGATGATTACTCAAGGTAAAGATACATATACCTTATGCACCGCTAGTCCGAAGCTTTTGAAAAGTTCAAAGAGTTTCGAGCGGAAGCGGAAAAGCAATTGGGTAAAAGTATCAAGACTCTTCGATCAGATCAAGGAGGGGAATATCTCTCTGCTGATTTTATGGGATACTTATCAGAAAATGGGATTCTATCCCAGTTGTCTGCTCCTAGTATGACTCAACAGAATGGATTAGCAGAAAGAAGGAACCGAACTCTTTTAGATGTGATTAGGTCTATACTAAGTTTCTCAGGATTACCCATATCCTTTTGGGGGTACGCTTTGGATACAGCGATGTACATACTAAACCTCGTACCATCTAAGTCTGTACCTAAGACTCCCCGGGAGTTGTGGTTCGGGCGAAAGCCTAGTCTACAACATTTACACATTTGGGGTTGTGAGAACCCGACCCCTAAATTCTTGGTTAGTGCGGTTTTAATCATGATTTGGTTTCTCGATGGGTTTAGTGATTGTTTGGTTGAGTTTTTGAGTTTGAATAGATTTTTCATAACTTTGGAGAATTTTAAAAGACGTTGACCTTGTTTTGACCCGACCCTTGTAAATTGTATTTTTGTGAGAATTTATATTTGGTTTCTAAAAATTCCAAATTTTATTCCTTTTGACCCATTTTGTTGTTACAAACAACTTTCATGTTTTGACCATCTTGAATAAATACTCAGAAATTGCGTTTTTCGAGAAAAAGGGCAAAAATGACAATTTTCACTAAATCTGTCCATAAATTTCGAAAATTCCAGAAATTGGGGAAAATACACTTTTTGGAAAGTAGTTATTTCAACGAACAACTTTGTCTTCTTCGTCGAACCGATTTGAGGTCTCGAAATGCATGTTTCTAGCCCGGCAAATGTTTTAAGTTGTGGGACCCATCTCCCCTTTGTTATAAAAGGAACCCTTCTTCTCTTCTCTCCTTCCTTGACCTAATCTCTAAGAGAGGAGATGCCCCATCAGCCATGGTTTTTCTCCATCCCTTTCTTGCTTCCTCCATCTCATAGCACCACCAAACAATGCCAAACCGAGATTAGACTCCACCATCTTCATCCTCATCTCAAGAGCTATCCATTGATGTTATTTTTGAAGAAAACCAAGCTTTTCAAGATTTCTTTTGAGCAACCTCTTGCTTTTTGAAGAACTTCCAAGTAAGGAATCCTTGTAATCTTTTGGATTTGTGTTTTCCTAGCCTTTAAGAAGCTTTGTTTTGATTATTGGAGGCTTTCCTTTTGTTTTGATTTGGTTTTGCCATTTTAGGGTTCTAAGATGGGTTTTCTTTTGGGGGTTTTGTTTAGATTGGTGATTTATAGCTTGGAGAAGTGATTAGTGGTTGATTTGATTAGCGTTGGACCCAAGGCAAGTGGATGATTTGATATTTACATGTTTTATGAGAAATGTGGTTTTCCTATTTCATACATTGATGTTTCACATTTTCACTATTCATGTTTTCTTATGATTCACCTTGATCTAGAAATGCATATTGTTAGTCTATTCCTTTCTTGTTCATATTAAAAATGTCATAGCCTTTGATTGAAAATTTAATTTATGATTGGAATGGATTTCTTTGGTTGATTGCGAATGGAAGGGAAGGATTTGAGGGAAGATTGGATGAGATTGCATGTGGATGGAAAGGGGTTGATTGGGGTGATTGTATTGGTAGATTTAATGGGCTTGAATGAGGTTTTGAAACCCTCAAAATGTACAAGGAAGGGTGCCCAGGTCGTATGTGAATAAGGGAAGAAAGGCAGCAGAAATCTGACTCGAAACTGACCTGACCGTGTGCGTCGGTCAGCTGTCGGTCATCTGTCGGCTGACCGAAGTCTCCACTTCGGTCGACCGACAGCTAACCGAGTTCTGTCGGTCTCAATTCCAGAGACGAGTTTTCGATCAGATTTCCAGCAGGACATCTGTCGGTCAGCTGAACTCCCTGTTCGGTCGACCGAAAGCCAACCGACAACCTGTCGGCTCAAATAACAGCAAGCTGCAATTTTGCCAAAATCTGTGTCAGTCATCTGTCGGCTGACCGAGACCTCAACGTCGGTCGACCGACATACATCTGTCGGCTAGCCGACACACCCACCTCGGCCGACCGACAGACAACTGACGAACTGATCAAACCCCAATCTGAATCAATTCTTTTGGAGGAATCATATGGTAGAAGAAGTCCCTTTATGACTTTGTGTTTAGGTCTTTTAAATTTGTCAATGTGTGTAAGGCCCCGGAATGTTTTCAATTCTTAAAAGAGTACCAAATGTATATCAACCTAACATACGGGACCCTATTTACATTGATTCAAATCTTGGACTTTCAACACTTGGCCCGGAGAATATGAGAAATCCATTCATGCCTTATTTTGACCGAATTTCACTTGTACACTTAAAATCTCGTGTTTTATGACTAGACTTGCCCGACAGTATTGAAAGTTATGTTTTTAACATTGTTGCTAGCCCGTACAGGCCCGACTAATACAGATATGCTTTTGTGCTTATGAGCACCCCGTCTCGTCATATGTATTTATCTGATTTGATTTCTTGTATATGACCCATGAGCCAAAACCTTGAGGTAAGATGGGGCCAGAGCTTTGTAGTGCGAGCCCATGAACCAAAAGGATTATTATTTTGAGAATAAAACCTTGAGGCAATATGGGGCCAGAGCTTTGTAGTGCGAGCCCGTGAGCCAAAAAGAGAACATGCATACATGTACTTGTTTTGTTTACTTGCATATAACCTATGAGTCGGCACCACTAAGCTTGGATGACCTTGTCGGTCTGATCTACCGACTTGGAGATCCCTTCTTGTCCCGCCAGCTGCAGCTTGGATCCCGCTACCCGGTTTATTAACCGTGGTCTTGTCCCGATACCGCAGATTGCTACTGTGGTTCCTGATGCCCGGCTCGCTACCGTGGTCATGTCTTGTATATAGTATATGTATATGTAAATTTCGTTGTTCCTCCTCACTTCGGTGACTGAGGTCAACGCCTTGATATGCTTGCTCTATCACTTCGGTGATTGAGGATTTAGCCTTGTGTGGTTGCCATCTTGATAGTTCCTGATCCTTGATACCCGTATTGCTTTATATTGATTACGTCTTTCTTAATAAATGTGCACTATTTATACATGCTTTAGATGAGTACCCGATTTGCAAAATGTTTACTGTTCATACATGCTTTAAATGAGTTCCAGATTTGTAAAATGTTTACTGTTTATACATGCTTTAAATGAGTTCCAGATTTGTAAAATGTTTACTGTTTATACATGCTTTAAATGAGTTCCAGATTTGTAAAATGTTTACTGTTTATACATGCTTTAAATGAGTTCCAGATTTGTAAAATGTTTACTGTTTATACATGCTTTAAATGAGTACCCGATTTGTAAAATGTTTATTGTTTGTACATGCTTTAAATGAGTACCCGATTTGTAAAATGTATATTGTTTATACACGCTTTAAATGAGTACCCGATTTGAAAGTTGTTTATTGTTTATACATGTTTTAAATGAGTTCCCGATTTGTGAAATGTTCATGTTTTATACATGCTTTAAAGGAATACATGTTTTGTCAAATATTTATGTTTCATATCCGTTTTATATGAATATAGGATTTTGCCAAGAGATTCCTGATTTCCTATGCATTGTAATTATGTACAATTTTGATCAGACAGCATGATTTATTACATGTTTTATCGTTCAGTATATTGTTGCATCTATTCACCCACCTGCCAGACCGTCGTGTCTGACCCACTACTTTGGTACTCAGGTTCAGATTTCTTCACCCGAGATGAGTGTACGTGTTGGCGGTGGAGCCATGAGCTTACAGGTTGTTTGTCGGCTATGTCATGTAGACATTGAGCTTGACATCGGTTTTACGTTACATATGGGTAGTAATCATTAGCTTGTTTTCTTGTATGGCTTTTATTAGCCTTTTTGCTTGGGATTGTAATTAATATACATTGTTAATTGTAACTTGAACATATATGGGAATGTAATATCCTGTTACTGTCAGCTCTGTACTTTTATTGTGATAGTTTATTCCAGACTGAGATGGATCATTGATAAGATGAGTATATGCTTGGGTTAAGTGCGGTGCGGAATCCAATGGCCACGGACTCCGAGTCGCAACACCATAAAAGCTTCCGCTAAATATTCAGAGTGTGTTGGAATGAATTTGTAATCCTCACACACGCGGATCTTGGGAGAAACATAACTCTCAATTCACGGACCCCGGGTTTGGGGTCGTGACAGGGGTTGTCCAGCACACGTGCTGAAGGTTAAGACGGATAAGTTGGAAGCGATGTCGGAAGTATGCACGTTTGTAGGATATCTTAAAGGGACTAAAGGTTGGTTGTTCTATAATACCAGAGAGCAGAAAGTGCTGGTCAGTACCAATGCGGTTTTTCTGGAGAAAGATTATATGATGGACCGGAAATCTTTAGAAAAGGTGATCTTGAAAGAGATTCAAGAGCAATCAATTCCAATTCCAAGTATAACCGAACTTGAGGAAGAACCGCCTTTACCAGACCCAGTAGTTACACCAGTGCCTCGTCGTAGTGGGAGGATTGTCAGACCCCCTGAGAGGTTCTCGTTATTGGGAGAGTCTTATGAGGCTGTCCTGGAAGAACCGGAACAAGATCCCTATAACTATGATGAAGCAATCAATGGCTTAGATTCGGGACGCTAGCAAGATGCTATGAAAGCTGAGATGGAGTCTTTGTACTCCAATCAGGTCTGGACACTTGTGGATTTGCCTGCCAATATTAAACCTATTGGGTACAAGTGGGTCTACAAGAGAAAAAGAGGACCAGATGGAAAGTGGAGACCTATAAGGCCAGGCTTATTGAGAAAGGATATACTCAGAAAGAAGGTATCGATTATGAGGAAAAAGAAGGTATCGATTATGAGGAAACCTTCTCGCCAGTAGTCATGCTCAAGTCCATTCGGATACTCTTATCCATTGCGGCTCATCTCGATTATGAGATTTGGGAAATGGATGTCAAGACGGCGTTTCTCAACAACCATCTTGAGGAAGACATCTATATGGTGCAGCCAAACGGTTTTGTAGCTAAAAACCAAGGGCAAAAAGTTTGCAAGCTGCAGAAGTCCATTTATGGACTGAAGCAGGCATCCCGAAGCTGGAACATCCGTTTTGACCAGGCAATCAAGTCATTTGGTTTTTGTCAGAATCCGGATGAGTCATGTGTGTACATGAAAAGTGAAGGTGACAGAGTAGTTTTTCTGGTTTTATATGTCGATGACATCCTTCTCCTCGGGAAAGACATAGGAATGTTGTCAACTGTAAAAGTTTGGTTGGCCAAGACTTTTGATATGAAGGACTTGGGAGAAGCTAGCTACATCCTAGGGATTAAACTCTATCGAGACAGGAAAAATAGGATGATTGGGTTATCCCAAGCTGCATACATAGATAAGGTACTAGTACGGTTTGCTATGCAAGACTCCAAGAAGGGTATTAAACCTTTCAGGCATGGAGTGCACCTTTCCAAGGATCAGTGTCCCAAGACACCTAAGGAAAAGGAGCAGATGAGGTCGATACCATACGCTTCGGCTATTAGTAGCCTCATGTATGCTATGTTATGTACTAGACCAGATATCTATCATGTAATGGGCCTGGTCAGCAGATATCAGTCTAATCCAGGACTTGAACATTGGACTGCTGTAAAATGTATTTTCAAATACTTGAGAAGGACTAGAGATTACATGTTGATTTATAACAGTGATGAGCTGATTCCAGTCGGATACACAGATTCTAACTTCATGTCAGATAAGGATTCCAGGAAATCCACCTCTGGTCATGTGTTTATGCTTGGAGGCGGTGCTATTAGCTGGAGGAGTATAAAATAGAAATGTACCGCTGATTCAACCTCGGAGGCTGAATATGTAGCAGCTTGTGAAACAGGTAAGGAAGCAGTATGGCTCAAAAGACTCCTTTCGGAACTTGGGGTGGTACTTTTGGCACGACAGCCGCTCACAGTTTACTGTGACAGCAGCGGGACAGTCGCTCAGTCAAAGGAGCCCAGAAGCCATAAAAGCCAAAAGCATGTACAGAGGAAGTATCACTTAGTCAGAGAGATTGTGCAGAGAGGTGATATTGCTATTACCAAGATAGCCTCTGCGGACAATCTGGCAGATCCCTTTATTAAGCCTTTGACTACCAAAGTTTTTGAGCAGCATGTAGACGGGATGGGCATGAGATGCAACCCTGACTGGCATTGAGCGCAAGTGGGAGATTGTTAGATTGTATGGACTCAATCCATCAGTTGATGTGATAAATTGATTAATTTCTTTACTTATCAATAAAATCATGCTTTACTTTCATAAGATGAATGTTATTTTATTACTTTATGCATATGACCAATACATATGACATAATGGTTCATGAGTTGAACCGGGTCCCATTAGTATATTAGATGTGATATATGTGTGTGGATAAGATCCACACACGGGAGATATATGTCACAAATCTTATACTTAAAATATCTTCACAACCAGTGATGAGACTGGGAATCTCATCTGATAAGGTTGCAGCACTTTGATCATTATGAGATAGTGTGATTTGTCTCGATCATCAGAATGGAAGATTCTGGATCAATGTGCTGGTACATTGGATGTATTGAAGGACCATGAGAAGCACCTTATGGAATTTCATCTCAATAATAAGGTATGCTCTCGTAATTCCCTAACAATAGGCTCTCAATCCTGAGACATTGATGAACGCAAGTTTCTATCTATTTATTTGCTTTGAGTCACCAATGAGTGATGCCAACTGTAGATCAACACCTCGGTATCTTGGGTATGTGGTAGTAGGACTGTGGGAACATTGAATGATCAAGATAGAATCTATCTCTATTATCCCCTTGTGCCAATTAATGGATTTGTCATTAATAAGTGCGCATCCATCTCGATTAAGAGTTAATTGGATGGTACTGATGATCATAGTGATTAATTGGGGCTTAAGGATAATAAGATTTGGAACTAAGATTGGAAGAGACGGATTTATTCCAATTGATCCATGGATATTGATATAAGGGCCTATTTGTGGTAATTGGGAAGTTTAGGGTCTTCATTGTAATTTATTCCTAAGACTGGAGTGCAATTGCATTTATATAGTGGTGTTATTTACAATTAACTGAGGGCTCGGATTGCACATGAGATGTGGGGTCGCGTGTCCCAGTTGGAGCCAACTTTTTATGGAATCCCTGGTGGTCCCCACGCTAGCCCAAGTTATTAGAAAGATATTAATCCTATTTGAACTTTAAAAGGAAGGAATTAGAAAGTTACTATTTCTATTTGAAGTAGAACTTCTAATAGTGGTAGTAGTATACTTACTAATTGTTGTGGAAGTAAGACTTCTATTTCGATTAAGAAAATAGGAGACCTGGGAGATTATAAAAGCGAATCCACCCCTCTTGGACGTCCATAATATTGGAGTAAAAAACGTCCAGCCTTTTTGTGCAATAGTTGCACTGCTCTCTTCTCTCTTTCTCTTCTAGTTCCTTAGAGTTTCGAGTTGGGTTTTCTCTTGAAGATTCCTCCAATCTTCTTGAGAAAAGAGATCTAATTCGGGTCATAGCGTGGAAGGTTAAGAGGTGTTGGAGATTCTGATCTTAATTTGTTGAAAAGTTCTACATCAACGAAAGTCATCAACTTCTCCATTAGAGCGCAACCGAGCTCCAAAGGTATAATCTACTTCCTTGTATGTTGTAGATTTTAATGGATGCTTGTTCGCTTTTGTTCTATCTTTTAGATAGTTTTAACTTACTGTACATGATCATGAGATTGAGGGTTATGCATCCTGGATTGGGTTTTTGGCCTTATGGATACTTGATCCCTGAGTCAAGTGGGTTAAAAGTTTTGAAAATCTATCTACGAGGCCCACCTACTTCCAACAGACACTACCGCCATGATTTCCTATCCTGAGTTGCCCACTTTCCGGACTTCTGGCTTCACGAAGTGGTTCGTGTAGAGCTTCTCATTGTACCGGAGGCTTTCCAAGAAGGAACTTGATGTCAAGCAGTCTCCTGGGAAGGGTCTTGGCAGATTAGATGGTGTACGCCGGGAGGAAGTTTTGGCCTTCCTTTCTAGAGAGAAGCATAAGATAGGCTTTCTCAACGAACAGGATATCATCAGATCAGGAGCTGCACAAGGGATTCCTTGTGAGGTCTTGAAACAGCTGGAAGAGGAGGAGGCCGAGATCAATGCTTGGATGCAAGCAGAGCGCACGAAGGCTTCCATGGAGTCTACTGAGAAAAGTAGGTCATCCAGTGAGGACTTTAATGAGAGGCCTGATGTTGATAGTGGGGCAGGATCGTCGAGCAGATTGACCTGCCGAAGCAAGAGGAAGAGAGGACAGCGCCGTAATATGAGATGGCATGAAAGTCCTTCTGATCTGGAAGTTCCTCTCGCCATTGCTGAGGAGGTGTCTAGGGATGCAGACGAGCCTCCAAAGAAGAGGAGCAGAGAAGAAGAGACAGCTGGTATGATTCTCCTTCTTTCTTTTGTTTCTTCTTTTCTCTTATAAGAGATTTTTGTTTTGATCCGCTACTTTCTTTCTTTCGGTAGAGGACGATGACTTGGTGATGCCTGAGGTTCCGGCCAATGAGGCGATGACAGATCCAGTCGTGGCATTTGAGGAAGAACCCAGGGACCCTGGAGTGGTTCCAGAACCTTCACCTGGTATGATTGCTTTGGCTTCTTTTTTTTTTATTTGTGCCATCATTTGCCAACATGTAGCTTTTGTTTTCTTGTTAGCTGACTTGCCAGAGGATTCTAACGATTTCGAGCCATCCATGGATGCAACTTTTGACGATGCTTCGGATGAGCTCAGAGAGGCAGAGAGTACTCCGCCGGTCGTCGAAGAAGGTATTTTGCAATACTAATCTTGGTATTGATTTTTGACAAGATTATATTCATACCTTTTTGTCTTTTCCTTGACAGATTGTGGAGCAGTAGGAGAAGTTCCTTCATCTTCCTTAGAGCCAGAACAGGGGATACCTGCAGCCGATCCAGGAGTAGGGGCTTCTTCTACTTTCAACGAGTCAATTTCTTCGATTCGAAAGAGTTTATTGATTACTCTTCCAATGGAGCATGACATGGACAGTTGGGCGCCGGAGCATGGCAAATCCTCATCTGCGCCGCACCTTCAGTATGCAAAGAAGGTGTTGAAGACTGTTTTGAGCTCATGGGTTGAGACTCTCTCTTCGGGTCACTTGGAAGCTGGCTTTAGCATGATCAAGCATGTACAGGACATTCTTGTTGATAGTGAAGAAGTCGGTCTGGACATTGCAAGCGCCAAAGATTTTGTTGATGGAGTCATTGCTTTGGGGAACAAGTGGACTGAGACCAAGAGTTTCCCAGATGGTGACTTTTTTGATGAAATGTTTATGAAGCCTTCCAGCAAAGTCAAAGCCGAGCTGACTGAGATCACGAAGACTCGGAAGCAGTTCGTTCGGGAGAGGAATGTTACCGAGTTGGCCATCATGGGGCTGAAGCAAGACTTAGACCGCCTTGATAAGGAGGTTGTCGAGGCTAGGCAGCGTCTTGAGCTTTTGGAGGAAGAAGCTATTGCCAAATGGACCGCCATTGTGGAGACTAGTGATAAGGAGGGGACTCTCATTCGTTAGGTTGAGGAAGCTGAAAGCAATTTCCGGAGGAAGACTCAGGAGTATGAGCAGTGGCAGGTCCTCTGGGAAGAACTTCCTTGTGCTGCAGATGGGTCGCGGTGTTCAGCCGCATTTTATGGGAATATTCTGAAGAAGCGTGGCCTAAAAACTTTGGAAGCTAAGGCCAAGGGTCTGCTTGAGGAGTTGAACCTTTGGTTGAAGACCATGCTAGATTAAGCTCCTGAGTTGTAACAAAATCTTTTTCTTCTTTTTTTTTGTACCTCCATGTATAAACATTTTTGGTACTATATTTTTTGTATCCCCTTCTTTTCACTTAAATCATTTTTGATGAAAACAAATTTAAGTAAAAGCTTATGGGAATGTTTGTTTGAGAATATGATCAAAAGGTTGTCATTTTGTGAAAATCTTTTGTCAAAGGGTTGTTTCGGGCATGAAAGCCAATTTTTGTGGCGAAAGCCTGGTTTTTGATGACTTGAAAATCGAATTTTAGATGGCATGGAAGCCTTATTTTGCGGCGTAAGAGCCAAAATTTGTTTGCGGCATAGGAGCCGAATTTTTGTTTACGGCATAGGAGCCAAAATTTGTTGTTTGCGGCACGGAAGCCAAAACTTGTAATGGCATTAAAGCCAAAATTTTTTGAGATGGCATGAAAGCTGAATTTTGGAATGGTATAGAAACCGAATTTTGTTTTCTGGCATGGGAGCCGAAATTTGTTTGTGGCATGGGAGCCGAAATTTTAGGATGGCGTGAAAGCCGAATTTTGAAATGGCATGAAAACCAGGTTTTGTTTATTTGTGGCATGAAAGCCAAAGTTTTTTCTTTTTTTAATTGGCATAAGAGCTGAAATTTTGAGATGGCATGAGAGCCGAATTTTTGAATTGGCTTGAGAGCCAAATTTTGAGATGGCATAAGAGCCGAACTTTGGAATTGGCGTGAAAGCCGAATTTTTTTTTAGATGGCATGAGAGCCAGGTTTTTGAAAACCGGGTTTTGTTTTGTTGGCATGAAAGCCGATTTTGGCGTTTATAGCCGGATTTTGGCGTTTATAGCCGAATTTTGGTGTTTATAGCCGATTTTTTTTTTGTTTTGGCATTTATAGCTGGGTTTTGGTTTTCAAAATGCAGGTATCGACTAAATGTCGCCTCCCCGCTGAATGGTCTTGCAAGTATCGATGGAATGTCGCTTCCTTGCTCATTCGGTTTGCGAGTATCGATAGAATGTCGCTTCCTCGCGGTCTGGGTTTACGAGTATCGATGGAATGTCGCTTCGTCGCGGATTGGGGTGCAAGTATCGACTAAGCGTCGCTTTCCTACTTTTTCCAAAACTTTTCGTTTTGTGGGTACTGACTTGGTGTCGTTTCCCCGCGATTTTTGAAATTTGGGTTATGGATATCATCAATTGGAATGTTACGTCTCCACGATTTTGAGGTTTTGTAAGTATCGAATGGGGTTCGCTTCCTTGCGATTTTTGGGTTTTGGAAGTATTGAATGGGGTTCGCATCCTTCCGGTTTTTGGGTTTTGCGAGTCCGACAGAATGTCGCTTCCCCGCGGTTTCTAAAAAACCATTTTTTTTAAAGACACAAGGGTCATAAATTTTGACTTAAAACCATTTTAGTTGTAAAAACCGAGGCGGACCAGGGTGGAAATTTCTAAGTCCTGATTTTTGTTTCAAACCATGAATTTTAGGTTCGGGGATTGAAAATTTTGGTCAAGTCTGGGAAGAGGCTCCTAAACTTGGATTTTTGGATTTTGATTGATTTTTTTTTTAACAATGAAATGATGAAAGTAAGCATTGTTTTTTTTTTTTTTTTTGTTTAGAAATTTCAAGATGAAAATTTCAAAAGGGGATGGGTTTGACGAGCAAGTACCTGGAAATAGGCTTCGGCCGTGTAGATATCTCTCTAACCCGTTTGAGGAAGTCTTCAAAGGTAGTACCGCTTCAAGAACTTGCCGTTGATGGGCAGCATACATCTGTCTCCTTCCATGTTTAGAAGAGTGTATGCACCGTTAGAGAAGACTTTGTCGATAACGAAGGGTCCCTCCCATTTTGGTTCAAATTTGCCTTTGGAATTGTGGGCAAAGACTATGGGTCTTTTTACTGTAAGAACCAAGTCGCCCTTTTTGTAGGCGCGTTGCCTGACCTTCTTGTAGAAAGATCTTGCCGTGCGTGCTTGGTACAACTCAATGCTTTGTAGAGCTTCAAGTCGTCTTTCATCGAGATTATCCAGCTCTTGGAGTCTTAATTTGACATTGCTTTCTTGCGTCATGTCATTTTGCAGAGATACCCTTAAGGAAGGAATTTGTACTTCCAAAAGGACAACAACCTTGCATCCAGAGACCAAAGAAAATGGTGTATTATGGGTTGGTCCTCGAACGGTGGTTCGATAGGCCCACAAAGCTTCTGGTAATTTGTCGCCCCAGTCTCTTTTGTGACTAAAGACCATTTTCTTGAGAATTTTGCGGAGTGTCTTGTTGAAGGCTTCTGCTAGTCCGTTTGCTGCTGGATTATATGGAGTCGAAGGGCAACTTTGAATTTTGTACTTGTCGCAGAACCTATAGAATCTATGATCCCGAAATTGTGGTTCGTTATCATTGACGAATCTTTTAGGTATGCCGAAGCGACAAATAATGTTGGTGCGCAAGAACTGAAGGACTGATGAGGTCTTCATTTCACTGAGCGCAAATGCTTCTAACCACTTGGAGAAACAATCCGTAGCGGCGAAGATGAAGCGATGACCTTTGCTTGATGGGGGAGAGATAGAACCTATGATGTCCATACCCCAGGCTTCGAAAGGCCATGAGATTGCTGTTGGATGTAACCATTTTTTGCAGCGTTTGGCAAATAGCATTGTATCAGCTATCATGGTAGGCCAATAATAACGTAGCCTTTTTATCTGATTGTAGAGCTTAGGACCAGCCTGATGGGCTCCACAAAGACCAGAATGTACTTCTTTGAGAGTTTCTTCAGCCTCTTGTTGTGACAAGCAGCGTAGAAGTACTCCGTTGAAGGATTTTCTATAAAGTGCTTTTGAAGGTATATCCAAATGAAAGTTCGGGGCTCGTCTTTGGATGCTTACTCGCTCTTTTGGATCTTCAGGTAAGACTCCGAACATGATGTAATCAATGAATGGATCTCTCCAATCGCCGATTAGAGGTTTGAGGATGGACGTCCGACTTCCAACCACTTGGTGGCATTCAGCAACTGCTTGGTGCGTGTTAAGAGTAGGGAGAATCCTTCTTTGCACACTGTGATTTGCGTTTTTTCCCCTTCTTGGATTGCCATGGATGCGGTGAGTCCAGCCAGGGCATCTGCACGGATGTTTTCACCTTTGAGGATGTGGGTGATATGACAGATGTTGAATTTTTGTCGAAGTGACTGCGCCTTGTTGTAGTAAGGTAGCAAATCAGGCTTCCTGACTTCAAATTTTTGATTCATCTGGTTGACGATCAATTGAGAGTCTCCAAAAGCTTCCAGCATGGTGATGCCAGATTTGAATGCGAGTTCCAATCCTACAATCAGGGCTTGGTACTCAGGTGCATTGTTTGAACATGGTTCCAGTAGCGAGAAAGCATGTGGAATCATGTATTTGTCGGGGCTGACAAAAAGGATGCCAATTCCCGATATTTGCTTTCCTTTTTCATTTGTCCTGGTTGCGCCGTCAAAGTACATGTCCCATGAGGCATTTGATAAAGAAGTTTCCACATTGTAGACAAATTCGTCTGGGAGATCAACCCTGAGTGGAGAATCTTTAGGCAATGGGTGATCTGCGAGAAAGTCTGCTTGAGCTTGGCCTTTGATTGCTTTTTGTGGTACATACCTAATATCAAATTGTGATAGAAAGATGGACCATTTTGCCAGTCAGGCATTGAGAGAACCTGCTTTTGTGACAAGGACCTTTAGGATGTTAATCCTCGAAATCAGGTAGACTGTATTGGACAGCAGGTAGTGACGTAGCTTTTGTACGGCAAACATCACTGTAAGGCATTCTTTTTCGATTGGGGAGTAGCGATGCTCTGCACCTACCAACATGCGACTAAGGTAATATATAGCAGCTTTTTTTCCATCGTCGTTTTCTTGTACGAGTAGAGCACCCAAAGAGTGGTCGAGAGCTCTTATGTACAAGATGAATGGTTTTCCAGTTGTGGGGGCAGCCAGCACTGGAGGTTTGGTGAGGTATGCTTTGATGTCTTGAAATGCATTTTCACATTCAGCATCCCAGATAAAGTTCACGCCTTTCTTCATCAAGCGAGAGAATGGACGGCACTTCCTGACAGATTGGAGATGAACCGTCGGATGTAGACCAATATTCCTTGAAGCACTTTTAATTCTCTTAGGGTCCTTGGAGATGGCATTTCCAGGATAGCCTTGACTTTGGTGGGGTCAAGTTCTATTCCAGCTTTCCGTACTATGAATCTGAGGAACTTACCCGATGAGACACCAAAGAAGCATTTTAGTTGATTCATCCGCAATTTGTGTTTGCGAAGTCGGAGGAAGACTTCTCGAAGACCGTCGAGATGCTCTTCTTTTCTTCTGCTTTTGATGGCGAGGTGTCAACATAGCATTCGACCGTCTTGTGCTGCATATCTTGGAATATTTTCATCATAGCCCTCTGATATGTTGCACTTTCATTTTTCAGACCAAATGGTATGACAGTGTAGCAATACACGCCAAACGGGGTCCGAAATGATGTATGCCTTTCATCTTTAGGATGCATCTTTATCTGATTGTAGCCAGAGAATCCATCCATAAATGTCATTAGCTCGAACCCACAGGTGTTGTCAATCATAACCTCTGGTATGGGGAGCGGGAATTCATCTTTAGAACATGCATTATTCAGGTCTTTGTAGTCGATACAGACCCTTATCTGCCCACTTTTCTTTGTTACAGGGATGATATTGGCCAACCATTAAGGATGCTATTCCTCGTGGATGAAGCCAACGTTTTTGAGTTTCTGAACTTCTTGTTCAATTTTGTCCATCACGTTGGGACGGAATCTTCTTTGGCCTTGTTTGACAGGCTTGATTTCTTTTTGCAAGTTGAGCTTGTGTACTGCTACTTTGGGATCTAAGCCAGGCATTTCAGCATAAGACCATGCAAAGCAATCAACGAACTCACGAAGAAAAGAGATATACTCGGGTAACTCATCATCCTTTATATTCTTGCTTATGAATACAGGACGTGGGTTATCAAGTGTTCCCAAGTCTATCTTTTGAACAGGATCTTCTGTCGAAAGGTTTGAAGGTGATTCCTCCATAATATTTTCGGAGGCTTCCAACTCAACAAGACCTTCTGGAGTGCCAGAGGCATTTTCAGACTGAGGCTCTGTTTCTGTCCATGGATCTTCTTGATCGGTGTCCTTCTCAAGACTTGTAATGAGATGGTCCCAATCACCTGGTGGAACTGGGTTGAAGTGGGTACTTCTTTTGGAGACGATGGTTTTTCTGGGTCAGAAAACCACGCGTCTATGTCATCGGGCAATTCCTCTTTATTATCAGAGAAATTATACCAATTGGAGGAGCTTTCTGGATCCTTGACGAGTGACTCCTCAAAGAGATATCCAGGGATATCAATGTCTTCATGAGATGTTGAGGCTTGGTCGGTAAAGCGACTTTGCAGCCATGGTGTCAACTGTCTCATAGGAGCGGTAGGATCATACCTCAACCCATATGAAGACTTGCCTTTATGAAGGTGGATTTTCCGATCTTCTGGTTGACTTTTGGTCAGGGTGGGTTCCAATGGTGTGAGAATACCATGGCCACCTCCCAAACCAGTCGGATTCCGAGCGTCGAAGCCCATTTTCTTCATGATAGCTTGTGCCATTGGACTATACAAGGATAGCTGAGGCATACCTTCGTTTTGAAAAGGTTCAAGCATAGAATTTTGTGGAGATGCTCCCGATCTGTGGAAGAAGATTGCTTTTTCTTCTGGCGAAGTTGTCGGAATAACAAAGGAAGCAGACGTATGATCTTCTATGTCAGCAGGTGTCTCCAATGGAGTGAGAGCAGGCTGATCTCGCTGAGTATCATCTTGGCTTGATGCTGTGTCATCTTCTGGCTCTGATTCTGAGTCTATGTCATGCATAATAGACACAAAGGAGATAGTGAACTTGCCCCCAGCCTTTTGTTTTGTCTTCTTTACTTTGGTAGTGATTACCAAAGGCTTTGGAGATTTAAAGGAGACAACAAAGGGAGCTTGACTGCTTACTTCGAGTTTGGTGGAAGGTTTGTTTACCTCTGATGATTGCTGAGGAGCATTGCCTTTATCTTTCTGGAGATTGTCGGCAAAGTATATTGTTTCTTCCTCCTGTTCTTATTTTCCATCTTTATACATCTGAGCATCTGCAAAATGGACATCCTTGCCTTTGAAGGGCTTTTTGTCTGCAAACACTCGATGTATTATGCCATCGTTGCCAACGAACTTGATGCACTGATGTAGAGTTGAAGGGACAAGACCATTCTCATGTATCCAGGGGCGTCCAAGGAAGATATTATAGCATGAATGGGTCCTTATTGCATACACGGTGACTTCGGAAATAAGATCACCGATTTGCAATTTGAACCTGATTTTTCCGATAGGCCTTTGAGCGCTCCCGTCATATCCGAAGATGGATATGGACGTGTGACTCAGCTTGTTAGGTGGGATGCCCAGCTCTTCGAGTGCCGAAGTAGAAATGAGGTTGAGTGCAGAACCTGGATCGATCTGAACTCTGTGTATTGGCATTTCTTTGACGTACCCCGTAAAGTACAAGGGTTGGTTGTGCTTTGTCTCGCCTAGCAGGAGGTCATCCTTGTCAAAGGCAATTATTGCACTTGCTGCTTTTTGTACCGAGAGGCATTCATTGCTTGATCCCTCAGTTTTCTTCTTTTCTTCCTTTGAGGGAGTATTTGATTTTTTGACCCTATAGTCCATTTCCATTTGTAGGACTTGTGGGGCATGCTTGTCGACATTCGCATTCAGTCTTTGTAATTTTGAAATGAGACTATCACGAGTTTGTGGAGACATTCGTAATAAGTCAAGGATGTGCAGACGTGCAGGTATGTGTTTGAAGTGCTCAATCAAGTCGTACTTGAAAGCCTCCTTCGGGCCTGCATTTTCATTATTATTTCCACTTGGGGCGCTTCCAACTTGCTTTCCCGAAGGATTTACATAAGAAGAAGAGGGTTGGTTGTAATTCTTATGGTGATCCCGGCCAGAACGGGTACCTCTACCAACTTCAAGAGTTTCTAGAGAAGGGTCTTCTTTTGGAAGATCACTCTCGGGATCGAGGGGTCGATCCTTGTCATTTGCTGAAGACGTCTCTGTAGCAGCATTGGCGTCTTCAGTGATTGTGTTGCACGGAGCAATTTCCGGGAACAAGTCCTGAACAGCATCCGGCAACTTTTCTTTATTAGTCCAGACATCGTCTATGAGATTGGGTATCTGGGACCAATCGACTGGGTTTTCATTAAAGAAGATTTCTTTGGCAGGAGTCTCTTCAAGATGATCAACCGGGAGAGGCTTGTGTTTCGATGTCACAGCTTCAGGAGAAGAGGGCTAAGAAGATGATATCTCAGTGGAAATCACCTGAGAAGATGTAGCTCCGGAGTACGTGTCTTCGGAAGCTTCAGAGGCACTATCGTCCTGAGCTATCGCATTAGAAGTTATCCTGACAGGAGATGCCCCCAGTGTAGACTGTTAGGAATCGGACTCATCCTCGGATGTGAGAGGATCATGGATCCAACAGTTGTCCCCATTTTCAAGAGTTGAGGGAGGAAGTTCCCGTTAATTTTCAGGGACTTCTGGTTCTGGATCATGACAAAGATCATTGATACGATCCTACTCTTGCTCTATGGCAAGATGTTGCAAGATTCTTGCATACTCTTCAAGATCAGGCATAGGAGCCAAATCTTCTTCGTCATCTGCTCCTTGTGGTTCACCGATGTTGGGTTCACTGGAGCATTGGTTGGTGCTGGGTCAACAACATTTTCTTGAACAGCATCCTGGTCTTTTTCATCATCAGACCAAGATCCTTGTGGTTGTAATGGGTTATACCAGATTAATGGCATAAGATGAGACTCGGGAATCCATTCCTCGTCGGAGAGGTATTCTCCTGTTTCAAGGGATTCTTCCCACTCATCGATATCACTGGCAGTGTCACTGGACTCGTATCCATCCATGGTGAATCCAACTACCGAGTTGCAGGAGTATTATGCCCCCTGCGCAGTTTCATTTTTGTATTGAGGTGGCATGAAATCATCAATGGTGAATTTTCTTACCGCCTTTGAAGCTTTGGGAAGGGATTCTTCCGTTGCCCCTAATGAAGCAGTGGAAGAGGTTTCTGCCTTTTCAAGGACTTCTTGTTTTGGTTGAGACTGCTGTTGATGTTTGAGCTTGCGGAGTTGTCTCTTAGCTTGCCTTCGCTGTTGAGGGGTCAACTTTGTTTTGACGATCTCCCAATTTTCATCATCTAGGAGATCAGGATGCACCCATATAGGTTGTCCATCTGGTGTTGGATAGGGAACCAACTCTTGGGACGCTTGAGGGATTTTAATCACCTTGAATGAAGTAGTGATCTTTTTCTTCGGTGACTTTGAAGTTTGCCGACATGACACCATGTTGACAGAGGCGGAGCCGTAGTTTTTATCGAAGGTAATGACTCCGTTTTTCCACATCTCATTGATCTTCTCTTTCACAACTAAATATTGATTGAGAGGATGTGAGATCATCTGGTGGTATGGACAATACCGGGGATCATTGGTTTTACCTACATCTCCCGGTCTTTTGGGCTCTGGCAAAGTGAGTTTGCCATTTGCTAGGAGAGCCTCAAAGATTTCTTCAACATCTTCATCGAACGGATATTTCTTTTCTACACGTTCTTTGAAGGCATCGGAGAGTTCGGGTTTTTTACCCGTAGCTTTGTTTTCAGCTTTCTTTTGCTACTGAGGAGCTGACTTAGTTTGCACATTGAGAACCTCTTTTTTTTTTTGGTTTTGAGGTCGTAATGGCAGTTGGCTCTTTCTTTGATGATTTCTGACTGTTGAGGTCTTTGATCACCATTTCAGCTTCCATGGAAGCTTCGAGGAGTTCTCCCAGGTTCTTTGATTTGTTATCGATGATCATGGAGGGAATCATTGCTCTCATATTGTTACGGCAGATGTCGACTAGCGACGCTTATGGCAGTACATCTAAGCATTTGTAAGCCATTGCCTTCCACTTGTGAATGAAGTCGTATGTTGACTCATTCTCTCCCTGTTTTAGGCTGCAGAGCTGAGCCATAGTAACAAGATGGTCCTCACCTTGGAAGTGGGTCAGGAATCGCGTCTCAAGCATAGCCCAGTTTTGGATGGAGTTCTCCGGCAGAGTGGAGTACCAATCAAAGGCTGTACCTTTTAGGGTACTTACAAAGAGGCGAATCTTGAGGCCATCTTGATCCGCAATAGCTCCTGTTAGGATCTTGAAGTGGTTGACATGTTGTCTGGCTGAACCTTTCCCTGTATATGTCTGGAGAGTAGGTTGTTTGAATTTTGCAGGGAACGGAATTGTAAGACCCCGACCCGAGTGACCTGGTTTAGTGCTAATTATGTTGTGTATTAGTGCTAAGCTCGATTAGTGATTTTTGAGTAAGCTTGGATTAGTATAGTTCTTGATAGCTTTGGGGAATTGTTTTTAGTGCTTTGTGTTGGTGGGACCCTTTGAGGGTCCCTTTTTGGATAGTTTTACTAGTGTTGGGGGATTATTCGTATTCCGGTGATTTGCATTTCTATCCCTTTTTACTCGTCTTGTTAATCCCTACAACTTTCGTGTTGCTCCCGTACTCGTTCGGAACCCCGAAACCCGATTTTCTTGCATTGAGGGCAAAACAGTCATTATACATGAAATCTGTACCCAAAACTTGATATCCCCAAAACCCACGAAACATATACTTTTTGGAAACTAGATATTTCGACGATCACTTTTCTCTTCTTCGTCGATTTCGTCCGAGGTCCCGAGATTAGTGCTTTCAGCCTCCAAAGATTTCCTAGAGATGGGACCCACACCCACTTGTATATAAGAAGAACCCTCTTCTTCCATTTCCTTTTTCCAACACTAGAGCACAAGAGACCTAGGGTTTCATTTTCTCTTCTTCTTCTCCTTGCTTCTTCACCACCAAATCTCCACCAAGCTTGCACCTAGGGCACTAATGGAGATCACAACCCTCTTCCCATCCTTGCAAGCTTCTCATTAATACCATTTGTGGAAGGATTTACCCAACTCAAGACCCTCATTGAGCTCACCTTATCCATTGAAGGACCTACAAGTAAGCTTCCTCCCTAATCTCTTAGGTTCTTGTTCTTCTAGTCTTAGGAGAGCTCTATCTTCTTTGTTGAGAGTTATCTCTTCTTGTTTCATGATTTGACCCATTTTAGGGTTTGGATTTGGGGGTTTTGTGTAGATAGCATTCTTGGCTTGGAGGAAGAGATTAATAGCTTGATTTTCTTGCATAGAGAACCTTGAGGCAAGTGGATTGAATGGATAGTTTAGCTTTCAATGATTTTATGACAAATGTGTTTGTATCATTACTTCATTAATGCTTTGTTTTAATTGCATTCAATGATGTTAAATGCTTTGAAGGAGGTTGGTAAGCCTCTTTATTGTCTTGAAACATGATTTCTAGCCTTTGGTTTCATCTATTGTCTTTAAATCATGGATTGTAGTTTTGAGTTCATCTTGTGTACAATGCCTAAGTGAAGTTTTGTGATAATGGATGTTTCCTTCTCTTAGTGATTGTATGAATGTAAAATGGAGAGATTGGATGATGGTTGAGTAGTGATTGAAGGGAGTTGAGAGCCTCCCATTATGTTGTAGGAAAGAGGCTCAAAATGGGTTTTGAGAGAAGGGAAGAATGGAAGAGTAGAACCGTCCCGAACTCAGTTCTGGACACTTCGCTCGAGCGAACTTGACACTTCGCTCGAGCGAACTGCCCAGGAAGGGGTTCGTGCCATTCCAGAGAGTTGTTCGCTCGTACGAACCCAGTGTCCGCTCGAGCAAACTCTCCCAGCAGCCATCCAGTGAGTGGTTGGGTCGAGCGCACAAATCGTTCGCTCGTGCCATCCTGAACTGGGCAGGTCCGCTCGAGCGAACTGTATTGTCCGCTCGAGCGAACCCTCCCAGAAACCATTCCAGAGGCTCATCCGCTCGAGCGAGCCGTATTGTCTGCTCGAGCGATGGTTGCTGTTGCACAAGGGATGTGTGGGAGCTATAGTGAAATATTTTCATAGTTTGTGAAAGGTTCTTTGGGAGCCTTGTTGTGTCAAGAGAACTTTAGGGTGATGTATGGAGCCCGGATGAGAACGAAACCATTATCGCAAGCATTTCATGGAAGTTTGGAAATCTTCTAGTGTATAAGGAGCAGGAATGCCCTTAAACCCAAAGAGTACCAAGTTTTATCTAATAGACATTCGGGATCCCTATGCACTTGAGTCAACTTCGAAGCTTGATACTCATCCCGATATTTCGAAAGCTTATTTCACTCTTTTATATCCGAAATTTACGAGTTTATGATTTATGAACCCCGAAAGCACGGAATTGTAATTGTAGCCTTGTGCTAGCCCCGATGCGCATGACCCAATACTGAAATGATGATTGTGCCTTGAGCACCCCGTCTCGCCCGCTTATAGCCTTGCACTGGATTTGTTTTATACCTGTCTCGATTTATGTGATTTGTCCTATGAGTCGGCACCACTAAGCTTGGATGACCTTGTCGGTCTGATCTACCGACTTGGAGATCCCTTCCCGTCCCGCCAGCTGCAGCTTGGATCCCGATACCCGGTTTATTAACCGTGGTCCCGTCCCGATACCCGGCTCGCTCCCGTGGTTCCCGATATCCGGTTCGCTACCGTGATTCCCGATACCCGGTTTGCTACCGCGGTCCCGTCCCATATTATTGTATATATATATATGTAATTTGGTTGCACCTCCTCACTTCGATGACTGAGGTCAACACCCGATACTCACGTCACTTCGGTGATAGAGGATTTAGCTTCTTGTGGATGCCATCTTGATAGTTTCCCGATTTCCTTGGTTACCTTACATGTTTTATTACTGCATATGTGTTTTCAATGAAATGATTCATTTACTTTTGGAAAGCCATTGTTTAAACAGGTTTACTTGTTTTCCAAGGTAAAGGTTTTTATTATTAAATGTTTATATCTTTTCATCTACCTGCCAGACCGTCGTGTCTGACCCTTTGCTTTGGTACTCAGGTCCTGTTGTCGGTTATCCCGAGGAGGAGCCAGAGGAGGCGGTCGGAGAACCGCAGCCGCTAGTTGAGTGGCGTGCTGACGATGTTTGTAAACATCGGGCTGCCGAGTTGCGAAACATTTTGGGGGATTGTTTGGATAGTTTTCTGGTGGTTATTGTTTTGTTTATATTAGCCTTTATTGGCCTCTATTTTTGGGAATTGTAATTAACTGACCTTCTGATTAAACTTGAATATGTACTTTTGGGTTATGCTTTAGAACATTGCTCATTCTGATACTAATATTCAAATGTAATCAGCCTTGATATTTTGGGGAATGAAATACATGCATGATTTACCATACGCTTCCGCAATTATACTATATGACTTTGTGTGTTGGAATATCCTCACCGCGGACACCTGTGGGAAATCACGTGCACGGGTAGTGTGTGTTCTTTTGTTAACCCGTGTACGCTTGATTATAAACATACCTTTAATTATTGTCATCACTCCATATGATCACATCGTATCCACATCACACAATTAGTCCCGATCCCGGACTTGGTCCCCGAACCCGGTCCGGGGTCGCGACAGAACTGGTATCAGAGCGAGACGTGTTTCAGGCAATTAAAAGAAACTAGAAATCCTAAGGACGTGGCGAGGATTCGTTAGATCTTCCGTTAGTTAGAATCGCGTGAGCAATGTGTGACCCTATCCTTGATTATTATGTGCTAACAACTTGTTTTGCAGCATCATGCCACCTCGTAAGTGACCTGTAAATGGCAATCCCACCGCAAGCAACAGTGATTATACAGAGCCAGATGGGGAAGATGGAGTGGGAAATGCTATGCCAAATCAGTTCCAACAGATGATGCAAGCTATGCTCGATCAACAGCGTCAGGCTAATGAGAATCAGACTAGACTTCAAGAACAAATGCTAAAGAAGGATGAGGATCATGCCAGAGAGTTGGCAGAGATGCAGAGACAGTTGTTGGAACTGTTACAGAGAAGGCCAGAGCCAGTCCAGCCTCAACCTGCAATTGTCATCAATCAGAGAGAGCATGACCCGAATGCCTTATTTAAGAGATTTAGAAAGAGGGCACCCAAGGATTTTGTTGGCTCCGAAGATCCTTTGACTGCAGATGATTGGCTGGATCACATGGAGAACATCTTCGAAGTCTTTAGATGCACAGGGGGTGAGAGAGTAAAGCTGGCAACGTCCCTATTCACCGGGTTGGCAGATATCTGGTGGAAAACTGTAAGGGAAGAGTATAGGACAATGGCTGACGCAGTTGCATCAAGATACAGTTTCGTGACAAGTATGTACCCACGCACATCAGGAGACAGAAGGCAGTAGAGTTTCAACAGCTTGTCCAAGGCAATATGACCGTTCAAGAATACCTCACTAAGTTTGAGAGGTTGTCAAGATATGCACCCGAATTAGTGGACACGGTGGAGAAGAAGATAACCAAGTTCCTTGAAGGACTTCATCCCATCATCGAGAGAGATGCTACGGGAGTTATACAACCGGTCACTTTTGAAGAGGCGATCAAGAGGGCCTACAAGTTCGAGAACTTCCACCACAAGGTCCTTAGATCTCAAGGCAAGGGACAAGGGCAGCCCCAGCAGCAGCATCATCAGCAAAGGAACCAGCAGAACAAGAGGCAGAGGCAAGACCAGAATGTGCAACTCGTTTGTATCCACTGTGGCAAGAACCATGAGAGTGCCCAATGTCGTACCATCACCGGGGCGTGCTTTATATGTGGTTCCATGGATCATCAGATGAGAAATTGCTCAAGACCGAATAGACAAAATCAGCAGCCTCAAGGAGCACCGCGTCCAGCACCGCCACAGAATGCACTGGTAGTGCAGAATCAGGCAAGGCCACTTTAGCAACAGGCATCACCGCAGCAGTATAGGCCCCAGCAGCAGCAGCAGGCCCGTCAATAAGGACAGCAGCATATTCAATGTCCACCACAACAGAATAGAAATGCCCCTCAAGGCAGGCAACAACAGGCACCTATAAGGCCACAGCAGCGAGGACAAGTGTATGTGGTCAACAGAGCTGATGCAGAGGCAGCGGGCAATGTTGTGGAAGGTACATTTCTTGTCAGTGGGATAGAAGCTAGAATATTATTTGACCCTGGGTCTACGCATTCTTTTATATCCCATGCATTTTCTAGACTGATAGATGTGCATGGTAGAGATCTTAAATACATCTTGACTGTAGCTACACCAGTAGGAAAACAAGTTCTGTGTACTAGCTATTACCCTAGTTGTACAGTCCAGATAGGAGAAGTTGTGTTACCCGCAGATCTTATTCTGTTGGAGATGAAGGATTTTGATGTCATCCTAGGGATGGATTGGCTGGCAGGGTACCATGCCACAATGGATTGTTTCCATAAAACCCTCACATTCAAGTTGGATGAGACACCAGCAGGGGTGTTATTCCAGGGAGAGAGGAGAAATCCTCGTGCAGGGTTTGTCTCAGCGTTGAAGGCTGATAGACTTTTGAGAAGTGGATGTGAAGCCTATTTGGCGTTTATCACGGAGGATAAACGGTCCCAAGGGGTGAAGGAGATCCCTATTGTTTGGGAGTTCCCGGATGTATTTCCGGAGGAGATTCCGGGATTACCACCCATGAGAGAGATTGATTTCACCATTGAGTTGTTACCGGGGACTGCTCCGATATCTATTGCACCATATAGAATGGCTCCGGCGGAATTGGGAGAGTTGAAGATACAGTTACAAGAGTTGTTGGACAGAGGTTTTGAGAGGCCTAGTATTTCACCATGGGGAGCTCCAGTTTTGTTTGTGAAGAAGAAGGATGGTTCGATGAGAATGTGTATTGATTACCGGAGATTGAACCAAGTGACCATCAAGAACAAATATCCACTGCCAAGGATAGATGAATTGTTTGATCAGTTACAAGGTGCCTCGTACTTTTCGAAGATTGATTTGAGATCCGGTTATCATCAGCTGAGAGTTAGAGAATCAGATGTGTTGAAAACAGCTTTCCGGACAAGGTATGGCCACTATGAGTTCCTAGTAATGCCATTTGGGTTGACAAATGCACCGGCAGTGTTCATGGCTTTGATGAACAAGATCTTTGCGCAGTATCTAGATCAGTTTGTAGTGGTGTTTATTGATGATATTTTGGTGTACTCTAAGACCAGAGAAGAGCATGAAGAACATCTGAGGATAGCATTGCAGCTCTTGAGGGAAAACCAGTTGTATGCGAAGCTCAACAAGTGTGAATTTTGGCTTGAGCAAGTGACATTTTTGGGACACATAATCTCTAAGGAAGGTTTGTCAGTAGACCCGTCCAAGATTGAGGCAGTGGTGAAGTGGGAAAGACCGAAGAATGTGTCAGAAATTAGGAGTTTTCTTGGTTTAGCAGGCTATTATCGGAGGTTTGTACAAGGGTTTTCGTCGATTGCAGCACCATTGACGAAGTTAACAAGGAAGAATGTACCCTATGTGTGGACAGATCAGTGTGAAGCTAGTTTCCAAGAGCTGAAGAAGAGATTAACTACCGCACCAGTCCTTACCTTGCCATCCGGGAGCGGCGGTTTCACCATCTTTACCGATGCTTCGAACATTGGACTCGGTTGTGTGTTGATACAAGAAGGAAGAGTTGTTGCATATGGGTCCCGGCAGTTGAAAGATCACGAGAAGAATTATGCGACCCATGACCTTGAGTTGGCAGCGGTCGTCTTTGCATTGAAGATGTGGAGACATTACCTCTACGGAGAGAAGTTTGAGGTCCTTTCGGATCACCGCAGCCTACAGTACCTATTTTCTCAGAAGGAGTTGAACATGAGGCAGAGGAGATGGATGGAGTATATCAAAGACTATGATTTTCCGATCAAGTATCACCCGGGGAAAGCGAATGTAGTTACCGATGCTTTGAGTAGAAAGTCAGTGGGTATGGCAAATTTGAGTGGTACTTGTATTTTCGATCAGTTTGAGGAGTTGAAGATAGACCTTCAGCCCCTGAGGAAGGGTGTCATAATGGCTAACATGTCAGTGTCAGAACCTTCGTTCATCCGGAAGATTAAGGACAGTCAGTTGCAAGATCCAGAGTTGGCCAAGATTGCAGATCATATAACAGAACGTCCTGATTTTCGTATTGTTGACGGAATTCTTTACTACTGTGATCGTTTGTGTGTGCCTAACATCGAAGATTTGAGGAATGACATTATGGCAGAAGCTCACAGTGCGAAGTATTCCATGCACCCAGGCAGCACAAAGATGTATCAGAATTTGAAGAGTAGATTTTGGTGGAACAATATGAAGAGAGAGATTGCAGCGTTTGTATCCCGATGTATGATGTGTCAGTTGATAAAGGAAGAACATCAGAAGCCTCCAGGTTTGTTGCAGCCATTAGAGATCCCGGAGTGGAAGTGGGAGCACATTACCATGGATTTTATTTCGGGACTACCGAGGACTAGCAGAGGCAATGATGCGATATGGGTGATTGTAGACCGACTCACCAAGTCAGCTCATTTTATCCCCATGAGGACAGGGAAGAAGATGCACATGTTACCCCTGGCAGAATTGTTTGTCAATGAGATCGTCAGTAGACATGGACAGCCAGTTTCCATCACGTCGGACAGAGACAGCAGATTCGTCTCTAGATTTTGGAAGACCCTACAGGAGTCTATGGGTACGAGACTACAGTTCAGTACAGCTTATCACCCCCAGACAGATGGCCAATCAGAGAGGACAATTCAGACACTCGAGGACATGCTACGTGCTTGTGTATTGGACTTCAAGACTCCGTGGGATGAAACCCTACCGTTGTGTGAGTTTGCTTATAACAACAGCTACCACTCGAGCATTGGGATGGCGCCTTTTGAGGCTTTGTACGGAAGAAGGTGTAGGACACCTGTGTGTTGGGAAGAAGTTGGCACCCGCAGTTTCCATGTACCGTCCATAGTAAGTGAGACCACCGACAAAGTGAGACAGATCCAAGAATGTTTGAAAATAGCCCGGAGTAGACAGAAAAGTTATGCAGATGCTCACCGAAGGGATCTACAGTTTAAAGAAGGGGATAAGGTTTTCTTGAAGGTGTCACCTACCAGAGGAACTTTGAGGTTTGGGCAGAAAGGCAAGTTGTCACGGAGATACATCGGACCGTACGACATTGTGAGCAAGATTGGTGATGTGGCTTACAGATTAGCCTTACCACCCGAGTTATCCGGTGTACACAACGTCTTCCATGTATCGATGTTGAAGAAGTACATCCCCGATCCTTCACATGTACTCCTACATGAGCCGCTGGAAATTAGAGAAGATGCTACCTATGTTGAGAAGCCCATTCAGATCATAGACTCGAAAGAACAGGAATTAAGGAATCGGACTATTCAGTGGGTGAAAGTACTTTGGGAGAATCATGGGCCGGAAGAGGCAACGTGGGAGTTGCGAGATCAAGTGCAGAAGAAGTATCCGCATCTCCTACCCGAGGTGAGTTTGTATTTCATTTGGAGGACCAAATGCCCTAAGGGGTGGAGGATGTAAGACCCCAACCCGAGTGACCTCGTTTAGTGCTAATTATGTTGTGTATTAGTGCTAAGCTCGATTAGTGATTTTTGACTAAGCTTGGATTAGTATAGTTCTTGATAGCTTTGGGGAATTGTTTTTAGTGCTTTGTGTTGGTGGGACCCTTTGAGGGTTCCCTTTTTGGATAGTTTTACTAGTGTTGGGGGATTATTCGTATTCCGGTGATTTGCATTTCTATCCCTTTTTACTCGTCTTGTTAATCCCTACAACTTTCGTGTTGCTCCCGTACTCGTTCGGAACCCCGAAACCCGATTTTCTTGCATTGAGGGCAAAACAGTCATTATACATGAAATCTGTACCCAAAACTTGATATCCCCAAAACCCACGAAACATATACTTTTTGGAAACTAGATATTTCGACGATCACTTTTCTCTTCTTCGTCGATTTCGTCCGAGGTCCCGAGATTAGTGCTTTCAGCCTCCAAAGATTTCCTAGAGATGGGACCCACACCCACTTGTATATAAGAAGAACCCTCTTCTTCCATTTCCTTTTTCCAGCACTAGAGCACAAGAGACCTACGGTTTCATTTTCTCTTCTTCTTCTCCTTGCTTCTTCACCACCAAATCTCCACCAAGCTTGCACCTAGGGCACTAATGGAGATCACAACCCTCTTCCCATCCTTGCAAGCTTCTCATTAATACCATTTGTGGAAGGATTTACCCAACTCAAGACCCTCATTGAGCTCACCTTATCCATTGAAGGACCTACAAGTAAGCTTCCTCCCTAATCTCTTAGGTTCTTGTTCTCCTAGTCTTAGGAGAGCTCTATCTTCTTTGTTGAGAGTTATCTCTTCTTGTTTCATGATTTGACCCATTTTAGGGTTTGGATTTGGGGGTTTTGTGTAGATAGCATTCTTGGCTTGGAGGAAGAGATTAATAGCTTGATTTTCTTGCATAGAGAACCTTGAGGCAAGTGGATTGAATGGATAGTTTAGCTTTCAATGATTTTATGACAAATGTATTTGTATCATTACTTCATTAATGCTTTGTTTTAATTGCATTCAATAATGTTAAATGCTTTGAAGGAGGTTGCTAAGCCTCTTTATTGTCTTGAAACATGATTTCTAGCCTTTGGTTTCATCTATTATCTTTAAATCATGGATTGTAGTTTTGAGTTCATCTTGTGTACAATGCCTAAGTGAAATTTTGTGATAATGGATGTTTCCTTCTCTTAGTGATTGTATGAATGTAAAATGGAGAGATTGGATGATGGTTGAGTAGTGATTGAAGGGAGTTGAGAGCCTCCCATTATGTTGTAGGAAAGAGGCTCAAAATGGGTTTTGAGAGAAGGGAAGAATGGAAGAGTAGAACCGTCCCGAACTCAGTTCTGAACACTTCGCTCGAGCGAACTTGACACTTCGCTCGAGCGAACTGCCCAGGAAGGGGTTCGTGCCATTCCAGAGAGCTCTTCGCTCGTGTGAACCCAGTGTCCGCTCTAGCAAACTCTCCCAGCAGCCATCCAGTGAGTGGTTGGGTCGAGCGCACAAATCGTTCGCTCATGCCATCCTGAACTGGGCAGGTCCGCTCGAGCGAACTGTATTGTCCGCTCGAGCGAACCCTCCCAGAAACCATTCCAGAGGCTCATCCGCTCGAGCGAACCGTATTGTCCACTCGAGTGATGGTTGCTGTTGCACAAGGGATGTGTGGGAGCTATAGTGAAACATTTTCATAGTTTGTGAAAGGTTCTTTGGGAGCCTTGTTGTGTCAAGAGAACTTTAGGGTGATGTATGGAGCCCGGATGAGAACGAAACCATTATCACAAGCATTTCATGGAAGTTTGGAAATCTTCTAGTGTATAAGGAGCCGGAATGCCCTTAAACCCAAAGAGTACCAAGTTTTATCTAATAGACATTCGGGATCCCTATGCACTTGAGTCAACTTCGAAGCTTGATACTCATCCCGATATTTCGAAAGCTTATTTCACTCTTTTATATCCGAAATTTACGAGTTTATGATTTATGAACCCCGAAAGCACGGAATTGTAATTGTAGCCTTGTGCTAGCCCCGATGCGCATGACCCGATACTGAAATGATGATTGTGCCTTGAGCACCCCGTCTCGCCCGCTTATAGCCTTGCACTGGATTTGTTTTATACCTGTCTCGATTTATGTGATTTGTCATATGAGTCGTACCACTAAGCTTGGATGACCTTGTCGGTCTGATCTACCGACTTGGAGATCCCTTCCCGTCCCGCCAGCTGCAGCTTGGATCCCGATACCCGGTTTATTAACCGTGGTCCCGTCCCGATACCCGGCTCGCTCCCGTGGTTCCCGATATCCGGTTCGCTACCGTGATTCCCGATACCCGGTTTGCTACCACGGTCCCGTCCCGTATTATTGTATATATATATATGTAATTTGGTTGCACCTCCTTACTTCGGTGACTGAGGTCAACACCCGATACTTACGTCACTTCGGTGATAGAGGATTTAGCTTCTTGTGGATGCCATTTTGATAGTTTCCCGATTTCCTTGGTTACCTTACATGTTTTATTACTGCATATGTGTTTTCAATGAAATGATTCATTTACTTTTGGAAAGCCATTGTTTAAACAGGTTTACTTGTTTTCCAAGGTAAAGGTTTTTATTATTAAATGTTTATATCTTTTCATCTACCTGCCAGACCGTCGTGTCTGACCCTTTGCTTTGATACTCAGGTCCAGTTGTCGGTTATCCCGAGGAGGAGCCAGAGGAGGCGGTCGGAGAACCGTAGCCGCTAGTTGAGTGGCGTGCTGACGATGTTATGTAAACATCGGGCTGCCGAGTTGTGAAACATTTTGGGGGATTGTTTGGATAGTTTTCTGGTGGTTATTGTTTTGTTTATATTGGCCTTTATTGGCCTCTATTTTTGGGAATTGTAATTAACTGACCTTCTGATTAAACTTGAATATGTACTTTTGGGTTATGCTTTAGGACATTGCTCATTCTGATACTCATATTCAAATGTAATCAGCCTTGATATTTTGGGGAATGAAATACATGCATGATTTACCATACGCTTCCGCAATTATACTATATGACTTTGTGTGTTGGAATATCCTCACCGCGGACACCTGTGGGAAATCTTGTGCACGGGTAGTGTGTGTTCTTTTGTTAACCCGTGTACGCTTGATTATAAACATACCTTTAATTATTGTCATCACTCCATATGATCACATCGTATCCACATCACACAATTAGTCCCGATCCCGGATTTGGTCCCTGAACCCGGTCCGGGGTCGCGACAGGAACCGAGTCCATCCATAGAGGATAGGGTGGCTTGATCCCATGTTCCTTCAATGTATGCTCTTCTTTTGCTTTTACGAGGATATCATCCTCGTCCTTTTTGGTAAGGGCACGTGACTCATTGTTTTCTGCATTGCCCTCGTCATCTTGATGATTTAGAGGGATTTCATTGTTAGGTGGTGGATGTTGTAAAGTGAGAAGAAGGTTTTCCATCAGAGCCTCAATTCTCTGTTGTCCTTGCTCCAACTGCTGGATGCGTGCGTTACATCATCTTACGGCGGAGGCTGCTCAGAACTTGTAGCCAAGACGTTTATCCCTCGGGATTCGAACGAAGAAATCGTCTTGGTGACTAAGCTGGGGCTCATTCTTCTGGATGAAGAGTCCGAGGAGTGATTACGCCGATGTCCCTAGCTTGAAGGAGTGGAGGATTCGTCTAGATGTGTTCGTTTTCGAGAGACGCTGCGAGTCTCTGGACGTCTGACACGGATTTTGGTTGCTGACTTCTGGCGTTTTCTGGTTTTGCCAACCATATGGACAGCAACGAATTGGTCGGGTCTTTCTTTTTCGACCCGTTTGTTTGAGACATGGAGGGTAGAATCCTGGGTTCTTTGCTTCTCAAGTCTCTTTTGTCGATATGCCACGCGGCGACGCATACGACGAGCAATTTGAGCTTCAGTCAGCTCTGGCTGGGTTGTGGCAATTAAGAACATAGTCCCCCATGCGCAGCAGCCGAGCTTATCTTCTTTAAAGCTGGGCAAGGACAAAATCTGGGCGCGGTCCTTTGCTTGTCGTAGTGAAGATTTGAATTTTGCAAGCTCGGCCCCTGTTGAGATGAAGGGTTGACTCGCAGGAGTACAGGCTTCAGCGGGTTTTTGCGGAGGCCTAACAATACAGGATTTGATTTTGGGCTTGTCGGAGCAAGCCGGCTCATGCTGATTTTGTTTGTTCTTTGGGCGGAGGGTTGGTCTCTCCTCTTTCATGTAAGAGAGAGGGTAGAACCGAGTCTCCTTGAGAGGGGCCAGGTATGCTGGCTTCATAGATGTTCGGGACCTCCTTTGTTTCGGCAAGGGTCTCGGGGACCAGGTTTTGGGGCAAACCTGGTTTCTTGTGGGTTGAGGCTTCGTGGGAGTGCCACGGGCTTCAGGCTTCTTGGTGTTCGCCCTTGGTGCCATGGTAGTGACACGTTGCAGGGCGATTTTCTACTTCTTGGCAGGTACAGTTTCTTCTGCGGGGAGTGGGAATGGTCCCAGCGACCCGAAGACGATGGTCCGGGGAGTTGAAGTTAACCCGGTGTTTTGAGAGTTGTCGAGGGAGATGACGCTTCGGCAACTGGCAGGGCTCTTATGCTTGTTTTGCTTGTCTTGAAGCATAAGTTGGTACTTGTTCTCATCGAAAGTGATGGTCAATGAAGCTGCCATTGTTAGTTTTGGAAAACTTCTGAAACAAGACCAAATCCATTAGTAATCACAAGAATATGGTGATCATAAATGGAAAACAACTATGGTTTTGTCTTTTCAAATCACTTGAGGGGACATGGCCCAGCCCAAGCAAGATGAAGAAGGCAAAAAGCCATAGAGGATACGATTGTTCTAAAATGTAAGTATGGTAAACTTAGGGTGAGCGTTCCAGTGACTGCTAGAAGCAATTGTAGACCTTAATTCAAATTACCGAGAAGCAAGGCTCACTCGAGGTAAAATGATATAAGGTTGGAGATACAAATGTGTCGGTCGCGAATGCAGTAGACCCGAAAGGGCGTACTAGCACCGCTAGGCACAAATGTTGCAAATCGCATCCTTGGAAAGGACACGAGATGGGATTTTTTTTTGAAAGGTCAAATTTGGATTCATAAAGGAAAGCAAATGGTATTCCAATCTGAACAAGGGCTCAAACATTTCTGCGAGCGCTAAATCCGAAAGGGAAAGAACCAGAATTTCTCGAATGTAAGCCCAAACGTGACGGAAGTTTTTTTTTTTTTTTTGAAAAGTCAAGACTGAGTTCATCAAAGAGAGCAAATGGTATTCCATTCCGAATAACAGCTCAACATTTCTGCGAGCGTTAAATCCGAAAGGGAAAGAACCAAGACTTCCCAATTCTGAACTCAAAAGTGACGTAAGTTTTTTTTTTTTTTTTTTTGAAGATTTAAGATTGAATTCATCAAAGAGAGGAAATGGTGTTCCAATCCGAACTACAACTCAACATTTCTGCGAGCGTTAAATACGAAAGGGAAAGAACAAAGATTTCTCAATTCTGAACTCAAAAAGTGAAGAATGTTTGTTTTAAGGTGCACATAGGTTTCCAATTCGATCTTATGAAACCTTAGTAGATAGACCAACCCCCAGGTAAGGGTAGGATTACTTAATGAACCCGTTTGAAGGACCCTTGCCTCGAACAGTCTAGCTGTCTCCACACTCTGGACAAGGCTTTTCTTAAATCCACTTTAGTCAAAGAGCGCAATTGGTGCAACCTTAGTGTTTTTTTTTTTTTTTTTTGAAAGATGTCTAATGAACTCGTCAAAGAGAACAAGTGGTGTTCCAATTCGAACCACAACTCAACATTTCTGTGAGTGTTAAATCCGAAAGGGAATAACCAAAGTTTCTTTGAATTTGAATTCAAAAGAGAGAAGACTGATTTTTTTTTTTTTTTTAGTTTGAAGTTATTATTATTATTTTTTTTTTTTGAAATCCCAATTGGACTCATCAAAGAGAAAAGATGGCCCAATCCCCGATATGAACAATAGCTGCAAATATTTCTGTGAGCTCTCAAGTTCGAAGAGGAGAGGATCAAAGTTTCTCAAAGTTGAATCTTAAGAAAGAGAGATCATTTCTTTTGAAAGAATTTGAAATGAATTTTTTTTTTTTTTTTTTTTTTGAAAACCCCTATCGGACTCATCAAAGAGAAAAGATGGCCCAATCTCCGATACGAACAATAGATGCAAACATTTCTGTGAGCTATCAAATTCGAAGAAGAGATGATCAAAATTTCTCAAAATTGAATCTAAGAAAAGAAATCAGATTTTTTTTTAAATGAGAAAGAATAACTAAAATCCCATCTCATGTTTTTTTTTTTTTAGATGCAAGATGCAACATAGGCCACCAACTAGAAAGGAGCCAAGGGATCAAAGCATCACGTTCTCAAGTGAACGTGTCCCACCGGGTGTGCCAACTTGATGGACCCTCGGATTTCCGTCCTCTCCTTCCGCCTCGGGGTTGCCTGGGTATCGGCGGAGGAGGGAAACACGGGTATCAACTTTTTGTACGGGTATGGCAGAGTTACTATTCTACTTGGAATTTGGAATGGTGATGATCCGGAGATTCACCTTCACAAGTAGAAAGGAAATTGATCATTCTTTCTAACTTTTCAAATTGCATAAATATTTAAGAAAAGAGACAAGTTTGCTTTTGAGAATACCGTAGGAGACGTCTTTTTGGTTTGTTTGCCGTGAAAGGCGATTTTGCCGTGAAAGACGATTTTACAAAACTCATCAAATATGAAAGACAAGAATTGTGATTTCTTTTTGTCTCTTTAAAAAATACAAATTACAATAGAAAAGAAAAAAAAATTGATCTAACTTCTTAGGAGATTGTGGGGACACGTTCAGATCGACGGTCGCAAGACATGTATGGACTTCGCCATCATCCTTCAAATGAGAACGCTTGTTGTTTCGATTCTTTGACTTGGCTCCAACCTCAGTTTTTTAAAGGATAAGGATCAAGAAGAGGTCCTATATCCAATGAAAAACCGAGTAAATGGGCTGAAAAGCCGCATTTAGGCCATGTTGTAGAAGGAGGGGACCTTGGGGGGTGGGCCCCCAAGGGACTTTGATCACCTTGCAGTGCTTCTGGCGGCAGAATAGCAGGACTTTGTCAGGATTTCTTCGGAAGAATGCAAGTGTGCAGACTATTAAGAAGTTGAAAAAAAGTTCAAAAGTTGTCAAAGTTGTAAAGTTGTTTTTCTCTTTCGAATGGACCTCCTTTTATAGGCTTTTGGTAGCCATGAGGTGTTTATTGACATTGATAGCCATGATGAGAGAAATGATGGTATTAATGAGAGGAGTTACAAGTTTTATTTCTTGATTTTGTAACTCCTTTTTCTTGGCTTGTGATTGGTCGATGAAGGATAATGGGCATTTAATCGCCTTTAATCTTCATGATGATGGGAGTTTCATGGGTTTAATGCCATGATTGCTTGGATTTGTAACTCCCAAATGCTTGAATCTGATTGGGCCGTCCAAAATAATGAGTTAATGACCGCATTAAGTTGTCATAAATGGGTCAATTAACGACATTAAGTGGTCGCCAGGGCATGTGAAGAGTCGCGGGCCGCGCCGCGTCTTTTGGAATTCTTCTTGTGATCATCGCAGGTGGATCCACACATCGTTTGATGTCAGATTGCGATGTAATTTCAGACATTGGTTGATGTTGGTGGGCCGGTGACATCTGTCTTGTCGATTTCACGATCCGTCAGACAGAAAGTGTACTTTCTTGGTCAGCCGGTTGGCGATCTTAGAGCAATCAGTGATGATTTCATGCTCTTGACGGCGGACCCGAGATGTCGGTGAAGATCAGTCGTTTTCAAGCATCAAAAATTGGATTTTCAGAAAATCACAGAGGCAGGAACACTCGAAATGCGAAAAGGATCGGAAATCGGGCCATCCGGCGAGGAATCCGGCGACCCGGATTTGCAGGGTCCCCGGCGACCATGCACCCAGGGTCGCTGGCGACCATGGGGCTTTGGCCCTTTTGGTCGCCGAGCTTCGTTTTTGGCCGTTTTTCCTTCTTTTTTGTTCCTTTTTTCTTCTGTATTTTTCTTGACATTTTTCCTCAATTATTGACTTGATTTTCTTGGAGAAAACTCGACGAGAATTTCGTACAAAACCAGAGCACAAAGTTTCCCATTTTCCGGGAAAGCCGAAGACTTTGTAGCCGATTTTCCGTCAAGAGTTGAAACTAGGTCAAACGATGTCGGAATGACCTGAAAATTGAGGTGAAGCTTCTTGAGCAGTGGATAGGACCAACCATGGGCTTTTATTTGAGTTTTGAAGCCGTTTGGGGTCCCGTCGATGCTTGACTTGATTTTGCTGCGGGGAAGATGCCGAGCTTTGATATGTGGTCAAACGATGTCCGATTGACCTGAAATTTGACAGGGAGCCCATTGGAGTCATTTAGAGATGATATCTTAGCTTCGATTTGGATGTCATGGTCCCGGGGTGCTCCGCCGCCGGTAGGCTTGATTTTGCTGCTCGAGTATTGATGGAGGGTCAAACGTTGTCGGTTTGACTTGAAATTTGACATGGAGCCCTTTAGTGGTATTTTGGAATCGTCCGTAGGCTCTGATCGAAGTTTTCGTGTCTTCGATGATGTCGCCGCCGAGAGCGCTTGTTTAGCTGTCGGAGAAGTGATGTTAGGCCAAACGATGTCGGAATGGCCCGAAACTTCAGGTGTACCCCTCTTTTAGCCGTCTTAAAAGATCTTCCAGTTTTTGTCTGATTCTGACAAGATATGATGCTTGAAGTACCTTTGCCTATTTTGTAGCAAGATGCAGCTTCATGTGGCTTCTTGATGTTGAGGAGACACAGTGACTTTTTTGGTGTCAACACTTATTCGTACTCAATTTTAATTAAGGCTTGGTATCTATGTGAGAGGTGGTTAAACCTAATTGGGCAAGGATCTGGTGATGAAATCTGGTCCTTATCTTATTGGGGTCAATTGCCCTTAACTAATTGTGTGGGTCCAATTAATTGGAGTGTCAAGGAAACATTCACACTTAGCAAAAATTAAATCACCCAAGCCCCAGTTGTAAGTAAAAGATTCGTGGGCCAAAGTTTAGAAACTCTTAGGTCTACGCTAATCCTTAAACTATGTAAGCTTAACCCTTTTTGGCAAATTTTGTAATTCTAAGAGCAATTTGTTTTTAGCAATTCTGAGAGCAACTTGTTTTCTTAAGAGCAATTCCCGTAATTACTTCCTTCTTAGAGCCCCTCAAACCTAGAATTGTACTTAAGATAAACCAAGTAAGAGTTAGATCTTAATAAAATACTAAAAGTTAGCAAACAATTCTAATTAAAACTCCTAAATTGAAAAATTAACCTAACCTAAACTTTAGAGTCCTAAAATAATGCAATTTGAATGAAAGATGTAATTTTTAAACTCGTAATGGAGTCCTAAGTTAAATGGACACTTGTTGTCTAGTGCAGAAAATTCTCCAAGTGTTGGAATTATTGCACATGCCCAATTTGATAGATCTGTACGACCCGCTTAGAACAGAGAAAACCTAAAATCAGTGGTTGGGATTCACTCTCTCAAAAGGCAAGATTCAAACAAAAAACACAGAGCCTAAGGATAAAAATGAAGTTATGATGATTGAAAGTTGGCCGAATGCCTAGTTTTGCTGTTGAATGCAGAATCTACCTGACTGATTGGCAAAGTTCACAGCACAAAATGTCTGACTCCCAGAAAGTATTTTTTTTCTAAAATTTTTTGGCGTCAAAATTTATATATCAAAGTCCAATCTAGAAAATTTTCAAGTAAAAAAGAGTCCATTTGACTGGTCTTCAAAGTGAGAACTTTTGGGCAAGCATCATGCTAAATCTGTCAAAACTAACCGACAACGGCGCCAAAAACTTTTGGGCAAGAATCATGCATGCTATTATATGCACAAATAATGCTAGAAATCCCAACTAAAAGATTCTTTTCTTAAATTGGCTCACCAACGGCACCAAAAACTTGATGTGATCTTTAAGATACTAATTTTACCGTAAGTGCAAGGTTGCCTATATGAGACAATGGCAAGAGCGGGTCGAACCCACAAATAATATATTCAATTTTTAAAAAATCATTCAAAAAGGGAATAACCTTTATTTAACAATGCCCTCCCTAACATTGTTGAAGTGTAGGGTATAAGCACACACTGAATCAAATATTTTGAACAACCCTTCTACTTGGACAAACTTTTTGGTCAGAATTTGGGACAAACTCCCATGTGGTACAATCCTAGAGGTGCTTTTTCCCCCTCTCTCAAAAGTTGCACATCTAGGATTGTGCCACATGGGAGTTTGTCCCAAATTCTGGCCAAAAAATTTGTCCATTTAGACTTTTGTATTTTGAAATGTAAGTAAGCACTTTCGGAATTGAGGCCATAAAATTTGGAGAGAAGGTGTATGACACCCAGGCTTTTCTCGAAATGTCCCGCGGTAGAGGGCACAATCATACACGAAGGAGTGGTTGACCATATAGGTTGGTGGTAATTATGCAACATCCTTGCCGGTTGACCAACCTCATGATTATTGTTCCTATTTAGATTGGGATTGGGATTGACAATTACATTGTCGTTGTTTCCCATCCCACTTCATTAATCCGCCATTGCACTAGACAATCTAGATGGACTAGGAGTCATTGAATTTTCAAGGATTTCTAGAAACCTCTTGATCGAAGCACGCACTAATGGAATTAAGAGGGGAGGTGGCCAATTTTTATGAACTTTTTTTATTTTAACCTAAAAAAATGAAACTAAAAAAAAAAAAGATTCTAATGTTAGAACGACCCTAAAAGGGGAACTTTCCAGAAAATCATATTAAAAAATCATATTTTAATATGATGGGATTTCAGAAAAAAATCAGAATTCAACTTTCCTTATATTAAGTGAGGGCTGGTCAGTAACTCCATGCATGCACCACCTACAACTAGTATGATGCTTAACATTAAGACCACTCCCATATAGCAATAAAAAAATAAGGAAAGTTTAGAAAATTACCTTCGCATAGTGCTCCCCGGCAACGGCGCTAAAAACTTATTCGTCACCCCCAAGTGCAAAGGGTGCAATGTAGTTAAATCCCGGTGAGTCTGGGGTTAATCCACATGAAGCGGACTACACTATCTTGTACCTATCCTAGAAAAATCCAAGTTTAGCCTTGCAAAAATCTATATAACCATCCAACTAATCTGAAAAACAAAATTAATTACAAAGTTTACAACCAATTAAAATACCCTAAACTAAAACCCTAAGCTAGAAACCTAAACTAGTAGACTGCATCCAACAAAAATAAGTCAAAACAACCAATTTATGAAAATAAGTAAAAATTAAAAATTAAAAAGATAAAAATTAGATTGGTGGAATTGTAATCCAAGGACTCGGATCCGTTGCCTTTTGTGACTAGAAGTACGTATTTTCTCTCCCGTCAGAATGAGTCAAGATGCAAATTCAGAATTATTTTTAGTGAGAGATTGTGTTCCTCTTTGCTCCTTCAATTGTAATTTTATCATTAGAGGTCTCTAGGCATTTTGTGGAAAATAAGAAATCATAGAAACTTAATTGACAAAAAATAAATGAACAATAAAAAATTTCACCTTGTTTTAAATCATGTCCATCCTGTAGAACTAGTAATAGAGTTACAACTTCACCTTCTTCCTTGAATTACAATTAAGAATCACCCCTTATATCATCTTCCTATCCTTCTTCAAAATATTACAGAGTAAGCCGCCAAGAAAAGAAATGGAAAAGAAGAAAAAAAAGGGAGGCAGAGAGAGTACGGTTTTTTTTTTTTTGGCGGATGGGTTGGGACATCCCATCCCTCTGTGTTAAATAGTTACTTTTGCGAGTAAATTAGCGAAAGGTCCCTAAAGTGGAATGTATCCGGCCTCCAGTCCAGGCAAATTTTATTTAAGGGCTCTGGTCCACTCAGCTAGACAATTTGCAGCCAGAGGTCCCTACATCGACATGATCACATATTTCAGGACTAATTTACCCTTTCAACCGTTTTAGGCATAAAATTTTGAAATTTAAAATTTCAAATCTTGTATTCTCCCTCGTTGGGCTGGGCAATCCTGCGCCGACAAAGATTGATGAGAATAAGTCACGAGGAGTTTCCAGGCCTACTGGACGTTGGAGTCACGATGTGGAAACTCTTGTTTCGTGCCCATTAAAGATTCAGAGTGCATCTTGTTTGTTTGATTGAAACAAGTAGTGGAGAAGTCTTAAGAAAAGACAAAAGGTCTTTTGACTTTTGGAAAAAAAAGGGGGAGGTTCATGTCTTGCTGGGTTCTCATTGCAGGAGCCATCGCTGGAAGAGACAAGGTGCAGTGAAAAGATCTCTTTGTAAACTGATCATCGGAGAAAGTTGCATGCACGCCATCGTCATCGCCGGACGACGCAGGCCATGACCGTCAAATTTCGCCTGTCGCCGGAGAAGAGTAGCAAGGCGCTGCAGTGTCCATGGTTCTGTTATAGAAATGGAGCCTGTCGAGGAAGAAGATAAGACCCATTTGGGTTAGTTTCCAAGCCAGGGTCAAGTTCGGGTAAGTTCTAACCCGTTCGCAGCAGGAAGCCTAGTTCAGCATTAACCAGCAGCCAGCTAGGGCTGATGTAATTTGTCAAATTTATCTGAGTTTCTGTCAAATTTATTTATTTATTTATTTATTGTCAAATTTATTTGAGCTTTGCGTAAATTTATCTGAGTTCTGAAACAAATTTATCTGAGTTCTGAACAAATCTATCTGAGTTTTTGGCAACTTTATTTGAGTTTTTGAAAAATATAGTTGAGTTTCTAAGAAATTTATCTCCATTTTGAAAATTTTAACTGAGTTTTTGAACGAATCTTTCTACGTTTTTGGCTAATTTATTTGTATTTTCTTAGATATATTTGTATTTTTGAATTTTATTTGTGTCGTTTCAAATTTATTTATATTTTTTGAAATAAATTTAACTGAGTTTTGACAAAAGTACTTGAGTTTTTAGAAAATTTTTCTAAAATTTGAAAAATTGGTTTATTTAGTTTTGGCAAATGTATTTGCATTTTTTTAAATTTATTTATATATTTAAATTTTTTTTACGTCTTTTGAGGTTTATTTGCATCTTTTGAAATTTATTTACATTTTTTTTTAAATTTATTTGCGTCTTTTGAAATATATTTTCATTTTTTGAAATAAATTTAACTGAGTTTTGGAAAAAATACTTGAGTTTTTGGAAGATTTTTCAAAAAATTGAGAAATTGATTTATCTTCGTTTTGGCAAATTTGTTTGCGTTTTTTTAATTTTATTTGCGTCTTTTGAAATTAATTTACCGCTTGTTAAATTTATTTACATTTCTTGAATTTTCTTTGGATCTTTTGAAATTTATTTGAGTTTTTCAAATTTATTTGGATCTTTTCAAATTTATTTGCATCTTTTTAAATTTATCTGCGTTATTTTAAAATTTCTTTCTTTTCATAAATTTTTTTTTTTGAAATTATTGCTTTTTTGAAATTTATTTGCGTTATTTTGAAATTTATTTGTGTGTTTGTAGAATTTATTTGAAAATCTCAATAATAGAATTCCATTAATTGTGGCCAATTAAAGGGTAGTTTACCATTATTTGGGATATGATTTTAAAAAAGGGCAAATTGGACATTTCAGGTATGAGAATGAGTGTGAGAGACCTTTGGCTGAGTGGCCCTTTTTTGTGAACGGTTTGCATTAAAGTTACGGGACCACCGACCAAAGCCCCTAATTTTGCAACCACCTAACTTGCCTCCCCAGTTTTAGTGAAATTAGGAATTTTTTCCTTATTTTTCTCCAAATTTGGAGAGAATTTAGGAAAACGTAAGAGAGAATATAGTGGGATTCGAAAATCTTTCTAATTTTGTCTTCTTGTTGTGCGGGACTTTCTCAAATAGGTACCACCTCTTTCTTTTTTGGAAATTTCCATCATTGGGCCCCCACTTTCAATTAGAATTTGATGAGTCAGGCCCGAGTGGCCCAGTCTGTGATTAGCCAAGGCTTAAATTAATGAAGATCCGTTTGGTCCAATGGGGTCCGAGTCCAAATCCACGATGCCTGGCCACGTCAGAGCAGTCCGGATCGTTTCGAAAGCAGTCAAGCCACGTCCCGCTTTTACCAAGTCCTGCGGAGGATATCACAACTGCCTCGCCAGTCGAGGACACCTCGAAGGCTCCTCGTAAACGGCGCTGTAAAGTCTCCCCATCTGTTAGGGGACGCTTATAAATACGAAAGCCCCTCGGTACTTGAGGGGCAAGCAATTATTATTTCCTGGCAAAGCTCTCTCTCTCCTAAGTTGTAACCCTTGAAAATTAATATATCCGGCGATCTCAGCCTTTCCGAAAGTGGACGTAGGTCACTGACCGAACCACTATAAATCTCTCTCTCATCTCAATTACTGCATTAATTATTTTACCATTATTACTTGACCGGTGGTGTACGAATCCATTTTTGTGCATCATCAGTTTGGCGCCGTCTGTGGGAACGGTACAAAAAGTTTTCACCCTCATTCAAATTATGGTGACCACCAGATCGACAAGACGCGAAGAGGGCGAGGATGGTCGTCCACCGACTAATCCTGGCCCGAATGCTCCTGCTCCCACTCCTCAACTAATGTTGGAGACTATGCAACAGCTGGTGACCCAAAACCAGCAAATACTACAACTCATGCTCGCGGGGCAAGAAGGAGTCGGAGGAGTACCGCAAGGAGGAACACGCCCGGGGCATCAAAGAGCTCCACGACGGCGAGGAGCTCCCCACCTAGGCGCCCAGGCCCCGGGCGCCCATGCTCCTGGCCCCCATGCCCAGGGCGCCCAGGCACAGGGCGCCCATGGTGTACACCCTGGCGCCCGTTCCATGGGCGCCCCCCGTGGGGCCCAGTTTGGAGGACCCCCACCTCCGGGAGGGTCAAATCACGGAGAGTTTTCACATCCTCCCTCCGCTTCTGATGGGGAGGATCCTCATTTCCAAGAGGGGGAAAGTGAAAACCAAAGCACGGAGGATGGGAGTTATTTCCATGATCCGTCCAGGGAAGCCCCCAATCGCTGGGACGAGAAGATCAGGGAAATGCAAAATCAGCTAGGTGATGTCTTCAACGCCATGAAGGCGCAGGCACCAGAGACAGTGGATTACCTAGTCAGGCGAACGGACACACCGTTCACGCCCGACGTGGTGAGCTACCCACTCCCTCAAAAATTCAAGATGCCATCCGTCGAAACTTTTGACGGTACGAAGGATCCACTGGACCACCTCGAAACTTTTAAAACCTTGATGCAGCTGCACAACGTCCCCGACGAAATTATGTGTAGGGCATTCCCAACTACCTTGAAGGGTCCCGCACGACAATGGTTTGTCAGTCTCACCCCGGCCTCCATAGGCTCCTTTGCCGAACTAAGCAGATCATTTGTGGCACAGTTTATTGGTGGACGCAGCCAACAAAAGCCTGCCACCCACCTGCTCAACGTAAAACAGGATCGAGAGGAGAGCCTAAGGAGCTACCTCACTCGTTTTAACGAGGAGGTCCTTCAGGTCGAGGAGCCCGATGATAAGGTCAGCATGACCGCCTTCCTAGGAGGCCTCCGGTCATCACGCTTCCTCTTTTCAGTAATGAAGCGACCACCAAAGAGCATGCCAGAACTATTGGCAAAAGCTCAAAAATATATGAACGCTGAGGAAATCAACAGGTTCAGGCGAGGTGAATCATCTCACGGATCGCCAAAAGCTTGATCTGCGCACTGTTCTCAAACAGGCTGCCTATCTTCAGCTTAGCGTCCCTCTTGCGGGTCGCTAAAAAGCTTGGCCGCTGCACTGTTCTCAAACAGGCAGCCTATCTCCAGCTTAGCGTCCCTCTCACGGGTCGCCAAAAAGCTTGTCCTCTGCACTGTTCTCAAACAGGCAGCCTATCTCCAGCTTGGCTACCCTCTCGCGGGTCGCCAAAAAGCTTGGCCTATGCACTGCTCTCAAGCAGGCAGCCTATCTCCAGCTTACCGGTTCTCTCGCGGGTCGCCAAAAGCTCGATCTCAAAAGATAGGATCTTGAAACTCAGGTCACCTGCAACCCGAGATACTACATCAGATCACCGTGACCACTGCCTGGCCGCCCAAATCAACTTCCTGGACAGCACACGAGTTGCTCGCCCACGCAGACAGCGGCCACCCCCTCCGCAGCGAAGCCCACGCCTCTGGAAGCCCAGCCTCACAGTGCTTGGACTTGAAAAAAAAAATAATATGACATGTGTCTGTTTGAAAAGAAGATTTATTCTACATTATCCACGTTCTAAAACTATTCTTTACAGAAAAAGAAATAGAGAAAGGATACTGATGGAAAAAATGGTGTGGATGAACGGGCGCCGACACCGCTGCATCGCCCGCCTCGCCAGCGCCCGTCGCCCCTGCGCGTGCTGCGCCCGGCGCCCAGACAATGGGCGCGCAGGCCCCATTGGAGCCCAGACCCCATGGGCGCCCAGCCCATGGGCGCTCGGCACCCCTCAAGGGCGTCCAGACCAGACCATGGGCGCCCAGCACCTCCCATGGGCGCCCAGACCAACCCATGGGCGCCCAGCACTTCTCATGGGCGCCCAGACCAGACCATGGGCGCCCAGCACCTCCCATGGGCGCCCAGACCAACCCATGGGCGCCCAGCACAGGCGCCAGCCCCTCCGCTCGCCCAGAACCGTGCCCAGCGGGCCTGCTCGCTATTTTGACCTTAAATTTTGGTCCGTAACTTCAAATGAGGCTTATTATATATCAAATCGAAGCTCTCGGCGAGCCCTACAAGACTCACCGCCTATGGCCGTGACTAATGTTTCAAAAGTCCAAAAAAGGCCTCGAGATAGATGTTTTGGCCTCCCGAAGTTTTTGCAGTTGCGAACTCAGCCGAAAATTCGAACGAATGCCCTCCTCTCCAAGTTCCATTGGACACAGGGCATTGAGGGGCAAATGATGAGTCAGGCCCGAGTGGCCCAGTCTGTGATGAGCCAAGGCTTAAATTAATGAAGATCCGTTTGGTCCAATGGGGTCCGAGTCCAAATCCACGATGCTTGGCCACGTCACAGCAGTCCGGATCGTTTCGAAAGCAGTCAAGCCACGTCCCGCTTTTACCAAGTCCTGCGGAGGATATCACAACTGCCTCGCCAGTCGAGGACACCTCGAAGGCTCCTCGTAAACGGCGCTGTAAAGTCTCCCCATCTGTTAGGGGACGCTTATAAATACGAAAGCCCCTCGGTACTTGAGGGGCAAGCAATTATTATTTCCTGGCAAAGCTCTCTCTCTCCTAAGTTGTAACCCTTGAAAATTAATATATCCGGTGATCTCAGCCTTTCCGAAAGTGGACGTAGGTCACTGACCGAACCACTATAAATCTCTCTGTCATCTCAATTACTACATTAATTATTTTACCATTATTACTTGACCGGTGGTGTACGAATCCATTTTTGTGCATCATCAGAATTCTTCAAAGAATTGAAAACTCAGATTTATGCAACATTGGTGGGCCCCCTTGGGCGTGCAACAAAGGAGTGAGACCTATGTGGGACGTCCACCATGGCTTTGAATTCTTCCTTGATTGCTTCCTTCCTTGACTTGGTTTCTTGATTCTCCTTCCTTCTTTGAATTCCCTTCTCTCCAAATAATTCAAAGTTTTTCTTTACCCTCTAATACTTGAGGAGCGAGAGATCGAGAGGACAAAGAGAAAGAATGGAAATAGAAAGAGAGATGGGGAGAGTTGCATCGCGCGGGAAAGGGAGAATTAGATGGTGTCGTACGTCCCCATGTGGGACAGCTTTTACTTTGGTCTTTTTGCTTAGTTTCCAAGAAATTAGATTTTTTTAAAACTCTTTTCATCTATGGACTCTGATGATGCACAAAAATGGATTCGTACACCACCGGTCAAGTAATAATGGTAAAATAATTAATGCAGTAATTGAGATGAGAGAGAGATTTATAGTGGTTCGGTCAGTGACCTACGTCCACTTTCGGAAAGGCTGAGATCGCCGGATATATTAATTTTCAAGGGTTACAACTTAGGAGAGAGAGAGCTTTGCCAGGAAATAATAATTGCTTGCCCCTCAAGTACCGAGGGGCTTTCGTATTTATAAGCGTCCCCTAACAGATGGGGAGACTTTACAGCGCCGTTTACGAGGAGCCTTCGAGGTGTCCTCGACTGGCGAGGCAGTTGTGATATCCTCCGCAGGACTTGGTAAAAGCGGGACGTGGCTTGACTGCTTTCGAAACGATCCGGACTGCTGTGACGTGGCCAGGCATCGTGGATTTGGACTCGGACCCCATTGGACCAAACGGATCTTCATTAATTTAAGCCTTGGCTCATCACAGACTGGGCCACTCGGGCCTGACTCATCATTTGTCCCTCAATGCCCTGTGTCCAATGGAACTTGGAGAGGAGGGCATTCGTTCGAATTTTCGGCTGAGTTCGCAACTGCAAAAACTTCGGGAGGCCAAAACATCTATCTCGAGGCCTTTTTTGGACTTTTGAAACATTAGTCACAGCCATAGGCGGTGAGTCTTGTAGGGCTCGCCGAGAGCTTCGATTTGATATATAATAAGCCTCATTTGAAGTTACGGACCAAAATTTACGGTCAAAATAGCGAGCAGGCCCACTGGGCACGGTTCTGGGCGAGCGGAGGGGCTGGCGCCTGTGCTGGGCGCCCATGGGTTGGTCTGGGCGCCCATGGGAGGTGCTGGGCGCCCATGGGTCTGGGCGCCCATGGTCTGGTCTGGGCGCCCATGAGAAGTGCTGGGCGCCCATGGGTTGGTCTGGGCGCCCATGGGAGGTGCTGGGCGCCCATGGTCTGGTCTGGGCGCCCTTGAGGGGTGCCGAGCGCCCATGGGCTGGACGCCCATGGGGTCTGGGCGCCCATGGGGCCTGCGCGCCCATTGTCTGGGCGCCGGGCGCAGCACGCGCAGGGGCGACGGGCGCTGGCGAGGCGGGCGATGCAGCGGTGTCGGCGCCCGTTCATCCACACCATTTTTTCCATCAGTATCCTTTCTCTATTTCTTTTTCTGTAAAGAATAGTTTTAGAACGTGGATAATGTAGAATAAATCTTCTTTTCAAACAGACACATGTCATATTATTTTTTTTTTCAAGTCCAAGCACTGTGAGGCTGGGCGCCCAGAGGCTTGGGCTTCGCTGCGGAGGGGCTGGCCGCTGTCTGCGTGGGCGAGCAACTCGTGTGCTGTCCAGGAAGTTGATTTGGGCGGCCAGGCAGTGGTCACGGTGATCTGATGTAGTATCTCGGGTTGCAGGTGACCTGAGTTTCAAGATCCTATCTTTTGAGATCGAGCTTTTGGCGACCCGCGAGAGAACCGGTAAGCTGGAGATAGGCTGCCTGCTTGAGAGCAGTGCATAGGCCAAGCTTTTTGGCGACCCGCGAGAGGGTAGCCAAGCTGGAGATAGGCTGCCTGTTTGAGAATAGTGCAGAGGACAAGCTTTTTGGCGACCCGTGAGAGGGACGCTAAGCTGGAGATAGGCTGCCTGTTTGAGAACAGTGCAGCGGCCAAGCTTTTTAGCGACCCGCGAGAGGGACGCTAAGCTGAAGATAGGCTGCCTGTTTGAGAACAGTGCGCAGATCAAGCTTTTGGCGATCCGTGAGATGATTCACCTCGCCTGAACCTGTTGATTTCCTCAGCGTTCATATATTTTTGAGCTTTTGCCAATAGTTCTGGCATGCTCTTTGGTGGTCGCTTCATTACTGAAAAGAGGAAGCGTGATGACCGGAGGCCTCCTAGGAAGGCGGTCATGCTGACCTTATCATCGGGCTCCTCGACCTGAAGGACCTCCTCGTTAAAACGAGTGAGGTAGCTCCTTAGGCTCTCCTCTCGATCCTGTTTTACGTTGAGCAGGTGGGTGGCAGGCTTTTGTTGGCTGCGTCCACCAATAAACTGTGCCACAAATGATCTGCTTAGTTCGGCAAAGGAGCCTATGGAGGCCGGGGTGAGACTGACAAACCATTGTCGTGCGGGACCCTTCAAGGTAGTTGGGAATGCCCTACACATAATTTCGTCGGGGACGTTGTGCAGCTGCATCAAGGTTTTAAAAGTTTCGAGGTGGTCCAGTGGATCCTTCGTACCGTCAAAAGTTTCGACGGATGGCATCTTGAATTTTTGAGGGAGTGGGTAGCTCACCACGTCGGGCGTGAACGGTGTGTCCGTTCGCCTGACTAGGTAATCCACTGTCTCTGGTGCCTGCGCCTTCATGGCGTTGAAGACATCACCTAGCTGATTTTGCATTTCCCTGATCTTCTCGTCCCAGCGATTGGGGGCTTCCCTGGACGGATCATGGAAATAACTCCCATCCTCCGTGCTTTGGTTTTCACTTTCCCCCTCTTGGAAATGAGGATCCTCCCCATCAGAAGCGGAGGGAGGATGTGAAAACTCTCCGTGATTTGACCCTCCCGGAGGTGGGGGTCCTCCAAACTGGGCCCCACGGGGGGCGCCCATGGAACGGGCGCCAGGGTGTACACCATGGGCGCCCTGTGCCTGGGCGCCCTGGGCATGGGGGCCAGGAGCATGGGCGCCCGGGGCCTGGGCGCCTAGGTGGGGAGCTCCTCGCCGTCGTGGAGCTCTTTGATGCCCCGGGCGTGTTCCTCCTTGCGGTACTCCTCCGACTCCTTCTTGCCCCGCGAGCATGAGTTGTAGTATTTGATGGTTTTGGGTCACCAGCTGTTGCATAGTCTCCAACATTAGTTGAGGAGTGGGAGCAGGAGCATTCGGGCCAGGATTAGTCGGTGGACGACCATCCTCGCCCTCTTCGCGTCTTGTCGATCTGGTGGTCACCATAATTTGAATGAGGGTGAAAACTTTTTGTACCGTTCCCACAGACGGCGCCAAACTGATGATGCACAAAAATGGATTCGTACACCACCGGTCAAGTAATAATGGTAAAATAATTAATGCAGTAATTGAGATGAGAGAGAGATTTATAGTGGTTCGGTCAGTGACCTACGTCCACTTTCGGAAAGGCTAAGATCGCCGGATATATTAATTTTCAAGGGTTACAACTTAGGAGAGAGAGAGCTTTGCCAGGAAATAATAATTGCTTGCCCCTCAATTACCGAGGGGCTTTCGTATTTATAAGCGTCCCCTAACAGATGGGGAGACTTTACAGCGCCGTTTACGAGGAGCCTTCGAGGTGTCCTCGACTGGCGAGGCAGTTGTGATATCCTCCGCAGGGCTTGGTAAAAGCGGGACGTGGCTTGACTGCTTTCGAAACGATCCGGACTGCTGTGACGTGGCCAGGTATCGTGGATTTGGACTCGGACCCCATTGGACCAAACGGATCTTCATTAATTTAAGCCTTGGCTCATCACAGACTGGGCCACTCGGGCCTGACTCATCAGACTCCATATTGCAATGATTTGAATTCTGAATTTTATTTCCTAATCTTTGAGTTGCATATATAAAATGCAAGTCTCTTGCATGGGATATATACGGTAAATTTTCACCAAAGTATCTTGGGCATATAGTAAAATCTATCGAGTATAACACATTTGGTAAAATATTCCAAAATTTCATGTAATTTATTCACAAAGAGGCCATCCTAGTTAAAATCTAAATTGCTCATATAAGATAAAACTTCAATCTAATATGTTTTAACTGACTATGAGATTTATCAAGTACAATACACTTGAATAAATACTAAAAAGAATTATATTTTATAAATACAATGAATTTGGTTGTGGGCCTACCGTAATTGATTTTAAAATATGGTCCATTCAAGAGGGAGGCATATATTTTGTTCAATTTAGATTATTATTAGGTGTCCCATTTAGAGCCTCATGAATATTTCATTTGTTTGAGCAGTTGGTCAAAAAATAGTTTTTTTTCTTAAACATGATTTAGATTTCAGAAGCCCTTTCATTTTGCAAGGTAGGGACTCTGGACTCCACAAACAATTCTAGATGTTGTATTTTTTATAACAAGAAAAATAGAAGATTGGGAAATTATCAAAAAAGTATAATAGTTTTTGCTGATTTTTAAAAAAGTACAAACAAACATGAATATTTCAAAATAGTATAAATGTTTTCCATTGATCTTCCAATCAAGTCCTCTCCGACAACTTCCGGAGACTTTTCATGTATTTTTTTTAAATGACGAACTTAACCTTAATGGAAGCAACAAAGAAGGATTCTTGTGTTTTGAGATTTTTTCAAAAAAGTATAAAATTTTTACCTAAAATTTAAAAAAAGTACAAAACTTTTTGCTCATTTTTAAAAAATGTATATCACAAATTGAATATTTCGAAAAAATATAAAGTTTTCCATAGTTGTTTCAACCAAGTCCTCTCCATTGTTTTCTATAATCCTTGTTATGGCTTACAAAGCAAGACCCAATCCATGAAGTACATTGGGATAACCGACCCTTGTTTATTCTATTACATAGTTTGTGGTGGTCTAATGATATAAGTGGAAAAAGAAAAGTTTCTACCCCACCCTTATTTAATTATGAATAGTGAGGCCCACCAAATGATAAAAAAAAAACCGATTACACTATACTTCCCTGCCGTAAATTGACATGTCTCATTTTATACTTATGTGGCCATTAACCCACTATGCATTATTGTAAGATTGAGATATGAAAAATATTGCTTATATTAAACCACCAAACCTTTAAGCCCTAAAATCAAGAAAGATATCACGTCCACCATCTATCACACCCAAAATTGACTTTTAGACCTAATTAGGTCTACGATGATCATGCATTCAAATCAGTCTCAAAAGAGAGCTACACCACATTCTTAGAAGTGTAAATTCTTGACTAATCCGCTAATTATGTAAATCTGAACAATATTTTTTATTTGTGGGTTGGCTGAGAAACTTTGGAAAACAATGGGGAGGACTTGATTGAATCAACTAGGGAAAACTTTTATACTTTTTTAAAATATTATATTTGTGATATATTTTTTTGAAAATGAGAAAAAAGTTTTGTACTTTTTTGAAAATTTAGGTAAACATTTTATACTTTTTTGAAAATTCTCCAAAACACCAGAATCCTTCTTTGTTGCTTCCATTAAGGGTATTTTTATCATTTAAAAAAATACGTATTAAAAGTTGCTAGAGAGGACTTGATTGAAAGATTATTGGAAAAATTTTATATTATTTTGAAATATTCAAATTTGTTTGTACTTTTTGGAAAATCAGTTAAAACTTTTATACTCTTTTGAAATTTCCCCTAGAAAGTTTAAAGCATTTGACCCTATTTATTTAAGAATTAACAAAGGTTCATGGGTAAATCATCTTTCACATAATGTATTTCCAAAACTGCACGCCCGCGCACATCGGCATGCGCTGCAGTGCTAAGCATATGCTAGTTGACAATCTACTTGACAATCTTAAACACTAATTAAAGAAGTGGAACGTCATTATAATTTTGTAGACAACAATAACCCTGACAAGCCAGACAAATAATACAGACACAGCATCCATGTATCAATTAAGAGATAGGTGGCATCTTTGTCATAAAAAAAAAATTGAGAAAACTATAATAATTGTTTAAGCCTTTAAGTAACATATTTAAGTGGATAATCGATTACTTCAATAGGAAATGGGTATTTGCTGATGTTTGTATTGGACTTTGTTTATTGATCTCGGGGTGGAACTCTCTTTCAAGTTACCTATCACACACACGGTCGGCTTTGACATGGATTCTCTTCTACCAATGGAGTGGAAGTTCACAGTAGGAACACACTACTAAAAATCCAAGTGGCTTAAAATAAATGTCCTCCTCTCCTTAGTTGATGGAGTGTTCCCAAATTTCTCTATAATAAGATTTGGTCCACAGTAATACCGGCTGTTTGATTAAAAATGTGTTCAAACAATCTTATTCATTGTTCATTACCTCATTGTTTATGAAATGATCAATCTTACAATCGGAGCAACTCCTATTGAGATGAGGGTTGGGGATACCCTTGTGAGGGCTTTTATCTTGATTGATTATTTTCCAATCTCGGTTGACCGATTTTTTATTTTTATTTTTTGTGAAATTTCTATTAGCCATTTTCCCAAATTTGGTTGACCGAATTTTCCCTGAAAAATTATATGAAAGTGATTTTCTAAAGAGGGAACTTTGGTCATCGAGAGTCATGCTCGGTTTCATGTTTAAATGAATCAAAGCATAAACTAAAATGCCTAGGATGATTTGAAAGACAAACTCATAGGCTAGCATGATTTGAAAATCTTCCTTTTAAAATTAACGCATCCAAGTTTAAAATCCAAAACATGTATATAACATAAGTTTCAAAAAGTTTTAAAAACAATGCATGTGAAAAATAAAATTTTCAAGTTTTTCAAAAACAATGCTTATGTGAAAATTCAAATGATGATAATATGATAATGCATCCATCAAATTGCAATACACAAAATCCCTCATAGAAGGTCCGGTATATAGAAAATAATTTAGAAGAATGTGACTCTCTTAACAAAGAGGACATGAGGCAATGCTTGAGAACCCTCAAGGATGAGGGATTTCACAAGATCATGGTGAGTAACCATCTCTGGGTTACGAATGATCAAAGTGTGCTGCAGAAGCATACTTTCTTTTTATGGGATGCGGTCCTTGATTACTTTACATACCAGAGGAGGTGTTTCCAGTTTTCTTACTCAATCAATGGTGAAGAGAAGATTGCTACCACTTGCTTAACTTTTGATCACACTGTCTCGATCATGAGTTTGTCTCCCACATATTCTAAGAGAGAAAATCCTCCTAGCTGGATAAAGATAGCCAATGTGATTAAGATTGGGTTTTTTGTTAGTGGTCCTCTAGGATATGCAAAAAAATCGTGAGTTTGTATGGACATATTGATGCCAACTAGAGGCTAAGGGGATCATCCATCGGTTGATTTGAGACTTGTGGGACTTGGCATTTTTAGAGGTGACGACAGCAATAGGATTAAGCCGTTTAGACTTCAAGGCTGTTTCAGTGCTGACTTCGACTAGGAATCATGGACTGATCATATCCTACAGATTGGTGGCGCCATTCTAAGAAGTTGAAATTTTCGATGTTTTTCACGCTTTCAGAGAGACCATGGTTTTATCTTATGAGACCTACACGGCCATGCTTGAATCATTCCTTCCATATACCAATACCTTCGTTGTCACGAATGGAGAAATTGGCTTTACTTTGAAGGAGTTGAGTGCCATTATTGGATTGTCCGTCCTTGGTGGATTCTATAAAGAGTTCATGCCCATAGACAATGTTCTTAAGGAGCAATCTAAAGCATTTCATCTTTTGTATTTTCAACTAGTAGCCTTTTATGTCTTTTTGAAGAAGAAGGAAGGCTCAAAGGTTAGGTCCAGCAGCTAGAGGAAATTCAATTCATCGTTCCCCAATTTCTTTAATAGCAAAGATACCTATGATGGAATAGTTTGTGAGGCCAAGACCAAAGATTCGTTTTTGAAGAAGACTTCGCACCGGCATGTTGATTTGAAGCATTTCTTTGCAGACACAAGTGCCATTTGTCCCGACATCGAGGTGTGTAAAGAGCTCACCATTTACCTCACCTATTGGCTAAGTGAGGCCGTATTTGTTGGTGGAGATGAAGCATATATCAGCACATTGCATTTGTCCGGCCTGTCAAATGGCATTTGGTGAGCAACATGCTTTGGTTCCTACACTTTATTCTTACTTGTGTACTAAGTTGAAAGCTACTACCCTTTTAGTTCGCCTTGGTATTTTCTGCCCACATCTTCTATTTGCGGTATGCATACCACTGTCATGCTTCCATAAGCTTGGTGTTGTATAGGATGAAGATTCTTTCATATTTCATTTAGCTAGAGGGTAGCTTTTTTTTTTTTTCTTAATCACTTTCATTGGCCCGTTTGAGGATCCGTAGGTATAAGGATGTTGGGATGGAGAAATCCTATGTGAAATCTTCTCCGAACTTGAGAAGGGAAGCTTTTGATTTTGGCATCTACCATGATTCTACCAGAGCAGATTTGGGGAGACATTATCATTTGACCAACATAGAGAAGAAATGGCTCTTCAATATACGGGTTGGCACAATAGTTTATAGACGACATCTTTTTGTTGACATCCAGCCATATGTTCCTTCTCACCATGCACTGCAATTAGACTTCTCCCAAGGTGTTATTGGGGCGCCTATGAGCATGATAAAGAGATTTGGGGGTTTGTAGGATGGAAGAAATGCATGATCTCTTATCCCAAGTTGCCTACTTCCAGGACTCTTGGCTTCACGAAATGGTTCATGGGGAGCATTTCGGAGTACCGAGGTTTTTCCACCAAAGAATTTCGTGTTAGGCCATCTTCAAGGAAGCGCCACGGAAAGTTTAATGAAAAGGACAACATCAAGAGCGAGGCTGTCCAAGAGGTGCCTATTGAAGTTTTATAGCAATTGGAGTGGGAAGAAGCCGTGGTCAATGCTTGGTTGCAAGCAGAACGAAGATCAGATTCAGTAGAGTCTACAGGGCAGACAGGGTAGAGTAGACCATCCAGAAAGCGGTCTAGTGAGAGACTCAATCTTGGTAACTTTGGAAGTGGGGCATGATCTTCTAGCAGATCATCCCGCAAGGGCAAAAGAAATAGGAGACCGGGCCATAGTAAAAGACAACAAAGTGATGCTTCCGATCTGGAGGTCCCTCTTACAATTGCTGAGGAAGTGTCAGGAAGTGTTGGTGAGCCTTTAGAGAAGAGAAGTCGGGAAGAAGAATCAGTTGGTGATGGTATGACTCTTCCTTTTCCCTCTTTTTTCCTTCTATGCATATTTTATTTTTTTGATTATTTCTCTCATGGTAACAGGAAATGATAATTTAATGATGCCCAAGGTTCCGATGGACGGATCCAGCGATGGCGCCTGGAGAAGAACCAATAGCTTTTGGGAGGATTTTAGAATCTATGCCCGGTATGCTTGTTCGCTTTCCTTTTCTTTTCCCATGTTGTTTGCTAAGATGTGATTTCCCTTTATGCGGGCTAACTTGTTGCAGGATTCCGACAAGTTTGAACTGTCCATGGATCTAGCTGCTGACAATGCTTTGGAGGAAAACATGGAGGAGGAAAGTGTTCCGCCTCTTCTTAGGTAAGGTACATTGTAGTAACGATCATAATTTTTTTTAATGATCATAATACTTTTTATCATCCTTTTGTAGGTCATAAAGCTATGGAGGGGACTCTATGCCTTCTTCAGAACTAGGTATTTATGTAGAGCATGATGCTCTTGAGTTGGGTCAGGGAGATGAAATTCTTGAAGCCACTCTTGATATCACTGAGGTAGGGCCCTCTACTAGTAATGAGATTCCTTCTTCAGTGTCTTCCAAAGGAAAGAGCTTATTGATTACTCTCTCGGCAAGACATAGCATGGATGATAGACCAATGGAGCAGAGTGATTCTTCATCCGGACCATCAAGTTAATTTGCAAAGAAGGCACTGGAGAGTGTATTAGGTTGATGTGATAAATATCAATCATAAAATACCGCAAGTGCACGGGTGTCTAGATGAGACAGTGGCAAGAACAGGTCGAACCCACAAGGAGCTATTAAAGAAACTTTTAAATTAAGAAAACTAATTAACTAACAATTTAAAAAAAGTTTTGAGTTTATATTTAAAAATTAAGCAACTAATATAGATATTCGAAATCTACCAATTAATGAAGATGATTAGAATATAGGAATCCAATAAGCATCCACCAATTATTTATCAAGTAACCCTAACTTGTTCCAATTTTTACTTCAAATCAAAGACAAATTAATGTTTTTAATTTGGAAAATCTAACTTTTAAAATCCCTTTTTAATTATAAAAATTCAAAACTCAAGACTTCCTTCATCTCATAAAAGAATAAAAATAATTTAAGCACCACCCATCAAAAGTAAGCATAAACCATCAAAAGATCTAATTCCTAAGCATGGCCTATCAAACCTAAGCATGAGTAGTCAAAAACTAATTTTTATTTTTAGAAATAAAAATAGAGATTTGCCTAGGGCACGAAGACAAGCCTATTAATCATGAAGGACATAATCATGGAACACAAATTAGAATTACTAAATAAATAAAAAGACAATTACTTACCTTCATCCATAACTCTAATCAAGAAAATTAGCCCGCCATTGCAAAGAATGCTTCTTGATTTATCGTTAAAAATTGCATCTTTACAACTTCTCCTTCACAAATTTTCTCCTTCAAAATAGATCCTTGGACATGGCCCAAGGTTACGAAAAATAAAAATAAATTAATGGAAAATAAGAAAGGAAGAGAAAAAGAAAGGAATAGGAGAGAGGGAGAGCTTTGGACGTATGGAATTTGTTATGGGTCTCCATCATGCCTCCTTTTATACTTTTTGCAAACCCCTTTTAGTAAAAAAGTACCATCCTTTTAGGTCTCTTTTTCCTTATTTGTAGGGATTCTTTCTTGTTCTCCAAGCTAACTTCTTTCTTTGAAAAGACTTTTAACTTTGAGAGATCTCCTTGCCTTATTAGGTTTCTTGATGCATACACTTTCTTTGTACAATTCCAAGAATATCTCTTACAATTGCATGATGATGTAAAGGGAATAAACTTCCCAAATATTGAGATTTCTTGCAATTCCCGCCTTAAACTGCAGCAGACAACTTCCCTAGGTCATATCTCCCTCAATATAGCTCTGATTTAGGTAATCTTGGGCTCCACGGATATCTACTCGAAAAGAGCTTTCCAACGGTGGCTAGATTGCGTCGATCCGACACTCGGTTTGAGAATTATGTCAATTTTAAGTTGCTGCCCCTGAAAAATCCGGGAATAATTGTGCAAAAATGGAAGCTTCTATGTTGGCATGCAATGGGGTGTGTGGGGCCCATGGTGGACTTCCAAGCATGCTTGGACTCTCTCTTTGCTTGCTTATTTGACTTATCTCTTCTCAAATTTCTTCAATGTAGGTCCCATGTTGATTTCTCCTACAAATTGAAAGAGGCAATTTTAACATTAATCATATATAAGAAAATAATTATGAACCATGTATGGGACCCTACATTCCTAGTGATGCACCAAAATGACCAACTTTCCAAAAATAGCACATGGTGCCAAAAATAGCAACATATGCATTGATGAAACCAAAAGCCTAATTTTGGAGTGATAAATTAGATGAGAAAAACTTAATTTCAAAAAGCCATGCAAATCAATGAATTTTGACCAATTTTGACCATTTCTCCAAAAATATCCTCAAATGCATGTAATCATGAAATTAAATGCAATTCTATGCAGTTAAACCTAATTAAGTCCACAAATGCTAATGAAATGATAACTTAATGACCTAGTTTTGTGGACTTATCACACTCCCCAACCGGCCTTTTGCTAGTCCCTTAGCAAAATAAACGACAAGGAATAAAACACATAAACTAATCCTAAAGAAAACAAACTAATGTAGAAAACAGAAATGAAAAACACCACTTTCGCTGGTACTCTCGACTGCATTTAGCGTATGCAGTAAGCCCTTAAACCCCTAGGTTCCCCCTAGTGGACGAGTTGTGCCTCGTGAGGGTTTGCAGTGAATATGCCCACAAATTTTTTTTTTTTTTTGTAAAGAATTTTAAAACCTAGCAAAATCCAGGGAAACTTCTTCCAAGAGAAAATCTATAGACACTGACTATTCTTGATTCTCGGAATTTTCAAGGGCAAATCTTAAATTCGGTTCACAAATCCCATCTTTTGGTCAGAAATTCTCAAAATCATGCTAATTGATCGTGCACGGTGAAGAGCATGTATACGAAATAAGCATCAAATGATCCACCAATAATTTTGGTAAAAATAATTAATTTAATTTATTTTTTTTTAAATTGAGTTCAGGGCCGCCTAAACGTATAAAAAAAACACAGTCTTCATCTCAAGGCGATAATGACGGCTTTCACACTACTTTTTTTTTCAAAGGGCGCATTTTTTTTTTCTTTTTAACACACACATGTGACTGTACAATGCCTAGGTACCTTAAGCTTTCTAATTAACCCATGTAATGAGCATTAGGCCAATGACTCCCAAACTAGATGGCTTTAGGGCACTAGGTATGAAAATACCCCTAAGGGCTTACTAACTGGGGTTAAAAAGGCTACAAACCCAAACTAGTCACAATTTTTTTTTCTTTTTTTTTTTTTTTTTTTTTTTTTTTTTTTTTGTACAGTCCCCAACAATATGCAGCCCTTTTTATGTATCCACCCGTCGAATAATGAAGCTTTGTACACTAAGGGTCAAATGTCCAATTTTTTTTTATCAAAGAAAAACAAAAATCATAGCTTCACATTCAAAACCTTGAAAACGTATACAATCTGTGTAAAAGTAAGGGATCGAAATTCAGCACTTTTCCAAAAACTCTTTCCGTAAATAAAATAGTGAACCATTATTTTCTTTTGCCCAAAATAAATATCTTCATCCAATAAAAATTCTCTCGAACGTTTCCCTCTAACTATTTTTTTTTTTGAACTAAGAAAAGCGAAAAAGAAAATGTAAAATTAAAATTGAACAAATAATCACATGTCAAGTTCTAACTCACACCCCCAAACCTAAATCTAACATTGTCCTCAATGTTATGAATGCATGTGTAATGTGAAATTGAACAATAAGGAAATTTAGAACATCTTACCATGTGGGGTGATTGCAAAAGAATGTGATCAACCAGCTCAATTACCTACCAAATTTGGGTTGCCTCCCAAACAACGCTAAGTTTAATGTCGTCAGCCCGACATGACAAAAATGATTAGTCCTGGTAAATTGGGTCTTCTAGAAGGATATTCTCAATGTTTTTATCCTTCAGTTCTAGAAACGGTTTCATCCGTTGACCATTCACTTTGAAAATATCCACATTCTTGGGATTTTTAATTTCCACTGCACCATGAAAGTAAACAGTCCTGACAATGAATGGACCAGTCCACCGGGTTCGTAACTTCCCATGAAACAGGTGTCTTGGGATTTTTAATTTCCACTGCACCATGAAAGTAAACAGTCCTGACAATGAATGGACCAGTCCACCGGGTTCGTAACTTCCCATGAAACAGGTGTAACCGGGAATTATACAAAAGGACTTTCATACCTGGTTCAAATGATTTCCTTAAAATTGACTTATCATGGTTCAACTTCATTCGTTCCTTATAGATCTTTACATTCTCATAGGCATCATTTCGAAGTTCTTCCAACTCATTGAGTTGCAATTTGCGCAGAGTACCCGCAGTGGGTAAGTCAAAATTAAACTTCTTAATGGCCCAATAAGCTCTATGCTCTAATTCAACAGGCAAGTGGCATGCCTTACCATAGACCAACCTATATGGGGACATCCCAATAGGTGTCTTGTAAGCGGTTCGATAGGCCCACAGTTCGTCGATCAATCGCAAAGACCAGTCTTTCCGAGTGGGATTGACCGTCTTTTCCAGAATTTGTTTAATTTGCCTATTTGAAATTTCCGCTTGGCCGCTTGTTTGTGGGTGATAAGGTGTAGCAACCTTATGGGTGACAGAATATTTTTTTAACAAATGCTCAAAGGGACGGTTGCAAAAGTGAGTGCCTCCGTCACTAATGATCGCTCTAGGTGTACCAAAGCGAGAAAATATATGATCTCTCACGAACTTAATCACCACATGGTTGTCATTCTTCTTTGTCGGTATGGCTTCTACCCACTTAGAAACATAGTCTACTGCCAGTAAAATGTAAAGATTTCCAAAGGAATTTGGAAATAGCCCCATGAAGTCAATTCCCCATACATCAAAAATTTCCACTATAAGTATAGGATTCAAGGGCATCATGTTCCTTCGATTGAGCTTGCCAAGCTTTTGACACCTTTCACAGTTCAAACGGAATGTGTGGCAATCTTTAAAGATAGTGGGCCAGTAAAATCCACACTGTAAAACTTTTGCAGCTGTCTTTTTCTAACTAAAGTGGCCCCCACAAGCATGATCATGGCAAAAGGAAATGACCAAGTAATGGTCATGATCAGGAATGCATCTCCTGATGATCTGGTTCGGGCAATACTTAAAAAGATACGGGTCATCCCAGAAAAAGTACTTGACCTCAGCTAGAAATTTTGATCGATCTTGTTTTGACCAATGGGTGGGCATCTCCCCTGTAACAAGGTAATTTATTATATCTGCAAACCAGGGGATTTGAGAAATACTGAGCAATTGCTCATAAGGAAAATTTTCATTCAGTGGGACCTCATCTGAAGGCTCTAAAGGTATCCTCGAGAGATGGTCTGCTACAACATTCTCACATCCTTTTTTATCTCTTATTTCCAAATCAAACTCTCGTAGCAGAAGGATCCACCGGATCAATCGGGCTTTCGCATCCTTTTTTGACATAAGGTATCTCAAGGCTGCATGATCCATGTAGATAATGACTTTAGACCCTATTAAGTAGGACTGAAATTTCTCTAAGGCAAAAATTACAGCGAGCAATTCTTTTTCAGTGGTTGTGTAATTGAGCTGTGCATCATTGAGGGTCCTACTAGCATAGTAAATCACATGAGGTAACTTTCCAACCCGTTGACTCAAAACAGCTCCAATAGCAGTATCGGATGCATCACACATTAGCTCAAATGGAATGGTCCAGTCAGGTGGCTGAATTATAGGGGCTGAAGTTAGTTCCTTTTTCAGCCTTTCAAAAGCCTTTAGACACTTCTCATCAAATTCAAACGAAGCCTCTTTTGGCAGTAATTGGCATAAAGGTTTAGCAATTTTACTAAAATCCTTGATGAATCTACGATAAAAACCAGCATGGCCCAGGAATGATCGAATCTGCTTAATTGATTTTGGTGGTGGCAATTTGGAGATCAAATCAATTTTTGTTTTGTCCACCTCAATTCCATTATCAGAAATAATGTGTCCCAGAACTATGCCTCTTTTTACCATAAAATGATATTTCTCCCAATTTAATACTAGATTTCGTTCTTTGCATCTTTTAATCACAAGGGACAAATGATGTAAGCACTCCTCAAAAGAATTGCTAAAGACCGAAAAATCATCCATGAAAACCTCAATAAATCTTTCTACCATGTCAGAAAATATGCTCAACATGCACCTTTGAAAGGTGGCCGGTGCATTGCATAGCCCAAAGGGCATGCGTCTGTAAGCGAAAGTGCCAAACGGACAGGTAAAAGTGGTCTTTTCCTGGTCCTCGGGTGCAATTGGGATTTGATTATAACCAGACTAACCATCAAGAAAACAATAATATGCATGACCGGCTAGCCTCTCGAGCATCTGATCCATGAATGGGAGGGGAAAATGATCTTTTCGAGTGGCTGAGTTCAACTTCCTATAATCAATGCACACCCTCCATCCAGTCTGTATCCGAGTGGGTACCAATTCATTTCCCTCATTTTGAACCACTGTTATTCCAGATTTCTTTGGTACCACTTGAACTGGGCTCACCCATGAACTATCAGATATTGGGTAAAGTACTCCTGCATCGAGTAATTTTAAGACTTCCGACCTGACCACTTCCTTCATTGCAGGGTTTAGTCGCCTTTGTAGTTCACGAGAAGTTTTTGCATTTTCTTCCAAATGGATTCTATGTTGGACCACAGATGGGCTAATTCCTTTAATAACTGCAATGGACCACCCTATAGCTTCCTTATGCTCTTCCAAAATTTTAACGAGTTTTTCCTCTTGGATAGGGTCCAAGTCTGAAGCTATAATCACTGGAAGGGTTTCTAGCGGACCTAAAATTACATATTTCAACGTATCCGGCAATTGCTTGAGTTCTAACTTAGGGGGCTTTACAATTGATGGGACAGGTGGGGAAGCAGATGGAGTTAGAATCTCATGCTTTGGTTGCCACCTGGAAAAATCCATGGATGGGGCTGAGTCTAATAGTGCGTTGACTTTCTCAATATGTCCATCTATATCAAATTCACTTCCAAAGTGGGCTAGACAAGCCTCTAGTGGATCTTCAAGTTTCAAATAGGGTAAGTGATTTTCCACCAATTCATGAATGTAACTAACTTCAAAAACCCCATCATCCTCATCAGGAGGTTGTTTACTAACATTAAAAATGTTCACTTGGATTGTCATGGTCCTAAAAGAAATTTGCATTACTCCATTCCTACAATTGATCAAGGCATTTGAGGTGGCTAGGAATGGTCTCCCCAAGATAACTGGAATTTTGGGTTCAGCCCCCGATGTTTGTTTTGTATCCAAAACAATAAAATCGACTGGGAACACAAAGTCTCTGACTTTGATAAGAACGTCTTCGACTACCCCCTTGGGGTATCGAATTGATGCATCAACCAATTGCAAGGTCACATGGGTCTTTTTCAACTCCCCCAAACCTAATTCTTCATAAACAGAGTATGGAAGAAGGTTCACACTTGCACCCAAGTCTAGCAAAGCTTTCTCTATGTGATGGTCCCCTATCTGGCAAGAAATGGTAAGACACCCTGGGTCCTTATATTTGATCGGGGTTGGACAGGAAATGATTGAGCTAACTTGTTGGGCTAGAAAAGCCATCTTGGGCACATTGGTAGTCCTTTTGAATGTGCAAAGGTCCTTCAGAAATTTCGCATAGGCCGGAATCTGTTGGATAGCATCAAGTAGTGGGATATTAATCCTCACTTGTTTGAATACTTTTAGCATTTTATCCAATTGAACAGTTGATTTTGCTGGGCCTAGCCTCTGTGGGTATGATGCCTTGAGAACATGGGTCCTAAGAGTAGGCTCACTAGGTGATGGTTCAGCATTGACTGGGTTCTCTGGTTCTAATATAGGTTCAGTATTTACACTTGGTTCTCTAGTTTCTACTTTCTCACTTGATTCGTCCTCAAGTTCCTTGGGTAGTTTGACCTTGTTATCAACCTGTGTACCAGACCTAAGGGTGATTATGGATTTGACTTGTTCCGGCCCTTTTCCTGTAGGATCATGAACAACCTAGCCCTTGGGATTAGGTTCGGGTTGACTAGGGAAGGTTCCCTTGTCTCTGACACTAATGGAGTTGGCCAATTGGCCCATCTGATATTCCAATTTTGCAAGGGTCTGAGTATGGCCATTCAAAAGTTGAGTAGTTGTCTGCTGGAATTGAGCAGTACTCTGGGTCAATTGGGCCGTGGTTTGAGACATGAGTTTCATGGCCTCTTCTAAAGAATCTACCCTTTGGGTCAATGGATTTGTGTTGAAATTGGGTTTTTGGAAACCGGGTGGGGCACTCACTTGAGATTGATTGGGCTGAAATTGAGTGGACTGAGATGGGCCACCTTGAATTGGGCCTTTGGTCCAAAAAAAGTTTGGGTTGTCCCTCCAACCTGGATTGTAAGTGTTAGAGTACGGGTCATATGTCACGCCCCCAAAACCGGGATCCGATCTCGGGGACGCGAATATGGGGAAATTTGTATTTCCCCTCCCAGGATCCGCTTGTGTGAGGATGACAAAATTCACAACACATCAAAATATTTCGCGGAAGCTCTACAAGACGTTACGACCCGGAATCCGTATCCATCGGGTTCCATGTCGTACTCGATCTGTCAGCATAAGATTATCATAAGCATATTTAAACTCAGACTGGAACTAATCATAATATCAAAAACATACAGAGCTGACAGTAATAGGCTTATCATTACCCAAACATATTCAAGTTACAAATTAACGAGTGCATTAATTACAATTCCCATGAAAAAGGCTAACAAAAGCCGTACACAAAATAGCAAGCTAGAACAGATACTACCCAAGTGTGTAACGTAACTCCGGAGTCAAGCATGACGTCTACATGACATCGCTAACACAACAAGCTTGCAAAACTCGTGGCTCAACAGCCCTCTACACACGAACTAGCTCAAAACAAAGACCTGCTATCTAGAGCACCAAAGTAGAAGTATATCAGACACGACGGTCTAGCAGGTGATCAAAATAGGCAAGAGCATAAACAAAATAAAGTTTAAAGGAAACAATAACTAAAAACACTTTATTGCACTTGAAACAAGTTTACAAGACTTAAAAACAATGCATGAACAATAGACTTATCAAGAAATCACTAGTGCATGCACGATATACGAAACAAGACATGAATACATATAATATCATGATTACTAAATCCACAAAGAGCCCATCCTTTCTCCATCATACATGATGACAAGAGTAAGCACGCACGACAAGCACGACAAGCACGACACGATCCCACATATATGGGGAATTTCCGGCCGCGGAACCGAAACACGAACACGCACGATGTGTCATTTAAGACACGACTAGTCTGCAGACAATCCACATGTTTAAGGACCCCCAGGTAGTGGATCAAGCTAAAAGGGCAGTCAAAGCTCAGTGGTACTCACTTATATCATGAATGCATAAAACATAGCGATACACGTTCGAGAACACGACAAAACAAGAGGAAAATCATTTAACAAGCACGACACGACGAGACTAGCAAAATAGCATAATATAAATGCTTAACAAACTTAAGAAATGATTCCCTTTTGATTCTTGAAACACGATTCTTGAAACACGTCTTAAATACAAGCTTATACTTGAAATTCAAACGAAAACACGATGATGCACGAAGCATCAAAACAAGAGTTTTGGTTCTTGAAACAATTCTTCAAATGAACTTGTACTTGAAAATCAAACGAGAACACGATAATGCATGAAGCATCAAAACAGAAGTTCAAACACGAAATCTATCAAGTTTAGGCTAAAGACCATTCATTGACCCTTGTGGAGTTGAAACCCAAATGTCGGAGTTTTAACAAGATTTGGTGCCCTAGAAGTTATAGTGCATTTTGGAATTCCAAGTGCACAAGGTCAATAAAACGGTCTAAAACCTAGTCTAGTTTTCCTTCTCTCAAAAATCCTTCAAAACAGTACTTTTGGTAAAATTTCGGTCAGTCCTCGGTTACCTGTCGGTCAACCGAGATTGATGTGTCGGTTGACCGACAGCCGATCGACGGCTGGCCGACAAGTCTCAGTCCAGAAATGTAGCTCTCGGGAAAAGGGACCGACAAGTACTCGGTTGGCTGTCGGTCGACCGAAACCGACAGTCCTCCTGACAAAATGTTGCTCTCTGGAATTTGAACCGACAGGTCTCGGTTGGCTGTCGGTTGACCTATCGGTCAACTGACAGCTGACCCACACCTGACCGACAGCACACGGGCAGTACCTTTCGAGTCAGATTTTTCACAACTTCTTTCCTTCTTCACTCACATATTCGAACCACCTGCACTCCCCAAGCCTTCATGCTTTCCAAGGGATACATTTCACACATTTTTAAATCATTCCATCCACAAATAGACCATTCATTCTATAGAAAAGACATCAAAGCATTTCCATGTACAAAATCATAAAACTTACAAGACTAAACATGGTTCTAAAAGCTTGAAGAATCATTGATAACAAGACAAGTGAAGAAGCTAAAACCCATGACTTGAAAGAGCATGAACATGACTTGCATTATGAGATTAAGCATAGAAAACATGTCCTAATGAAAGATTGAAACCATAATGAAAACATAAGCAATATACATAAGAAATCCTATAAAGATCACTTGCCTTGGGTCAAAGTGAGGAGGGAATCACTCAAGAGTGGTCTCTACTAGATCTCTAGCTCCAATCCTACAAAAGCCCCAAAAACTCAAAGAGAAAACCCTAGCAAAAATCAATCCTTTGCATAACTCCAAGAAAACTCTTTGCATAAAAGAGGAAAATACTCTAAATGGTTTGAAAAATAAGAATCTCAAACAATAAATGCCATTGCTAACCTTTAAAACCTTGAACCAAGAAGAAGAGCTTGAAAGAGGGCTTTATCCTAGCTCAAATCCTTTGAAAAATGCATCCTAGGAAAGCTTGAGAGGAAGAATGTGGGAAGATCATTCCTCCATTTGGTACACAAGATGCAAGCATATAGGAGGAGAGAGAGAGGAAAAGTGTGGCTGGAAAAGGGTTCCAACCACAGCTGGAATCCTTGCAGGCAAATGGGGAAGAAGAAGAAGGGTTAGCCCTTTTATAAAGTGGGCAAGTGGGTCCCATGGGCCCCAATCTTCAAGGGATTACAACAAGTGTTTCCGGGCCCCAAACGAAGACGACGAAGAAGACAAAATTGCTCGTTGAAATATCTACTTTCCAAAAAGTATATTTTCCCCAATTTCTGGAATTTTTGAAATTTATGGACAGATTTAGTGAAAATTGTCATTTTTGCCCTTTTTCTCGAAAAACGCGATTTTTGAGTATTAAATCAAGATGGTCAAAACATGAAAGTTGTTTATTACAATAAAATGAGTCAAAAGGAATAAAAATTGAAATTTTTAGAAACCAAGAATAAATTCTCACAAAAATACAATTTACAAGGGTTGGGTCAAAACAAAGTCAACGGTCTTTTAAAACTCTCCAAAGTTATGAAAAATCTATTCAAACTCAAAAACAAAGTCAAATCAACTCCAATCTTGTTTAAAAAAGATAAATCATGATTAAAACAATGCTAAACCCGAAAATTGAGGGTCGGGGTCTTATATCATACCTCGGACGATTATCAAAACGAGAGTTTTGATATAGTGCATTCACCTCCTCAACAGACTCGGTCTGTCCCAAAGTTGTTGGGTCAATCCCTCCATTCATGGCCTGATTATATCTTAATGACTCCAAAGTGTTTGGAGTGGGCTTTTGGTTCAGCTCTAAGGCCTCTATTCTCCTCACCAGTGTGGCCAATTTGGCTTCTGCCTCAATTTTGGGTTCAATCTTGAACATCCCCCGTTTTTCAGGAATGGTGGGTTTGATGGGCTCCCTCTTAATTGGGGCCCACTGCAATGTGTTTTCAGCGGTATCTTCCAAAAATGTCCATGCTTCTTCTGTTATTTTCTGTGTAAATTGCCCACTACAGAAAGATTCTACCATTTGTTTGGTTGGGTAATCCATGCCTTCATACACAATTTAGACTAATCGGATTTTTTCAAATCCATGGTGGGGACATTGGATTAAGAGATCCTTGAACCGTTCCAAATAACTGTAAAGTGTCTCCCCTTCCATTTGATGGAATCCATTGATGGCCTGCCTAATTGAAGTGGTTTTCTGCTTGGAATAGAATTTTTTGTAAAATTCTTCGACTAACTTAGCCCATGTAGTGATGGACCCGGCCTGTAAGGCATAAAGCCAAGCTTTAGCCTTTTCTTTTAGGGAGAAAGGAAATAATCTAAGTTTAAGGGCCTCTTCAGTCATGTGATTGATTCTCATGGTCCCACAGATGTCCTCAAATTCCCTAACATGTTGATATGGGTTTTCATGGTCTAGCCCAAGGAATACTGGGAGCATCTGGATCATGCCAGATTTCAGCTCAAATGTGGCATTGGTCCGAGGAAGGGTGATGCAGGACGGTTGAGTTGTCCTGGTGGGGTACATGTAGTCCTTTAAAGTCATGGGTGGGTCCATTTGATCAGCCATTCTAACAATTTCTTCAAAAATTGAAGACTTTCCGACAATGGTTAAGGCTAATTCGGGCTCTATCTTGACTAATCTTTTACCCCTGCGTACCCACAGTTTCTCTCTCTCAGGTCTAGAGCGCATGCATCGATTTCAACTTTAAAGAAATGCAAGTCTAATCTATATACGGGGCCCTAATGGTCTTACTAGATGATGCACAAGCAGTCAAGCACAAAGATTGAGCACAAGAAGTTATCTTAGGGTTAACCTAACTCACTAGACAGCTCCTAACAGGTTTGAAGAGTGCACTAAGGCCTCCAATCCGGTCTTATGAAGCCAAATCGACCAGGTAAGTCCCCAGGATGAGTGGTGGGGTCACAATGCACTTGGCAAGGGTCCCGCTTAATAACCAAACTCCTAGAACAGAGACTGCCACCCTTTGGAGGGACTAGTCTTACCTAGACATCGACTTGACCAAAGAGCGCAATTGGTGCAACCTTTTGTGGTCTTCGTCCTAATGAGCTCGAGTCCTATGGTCTCGTTTCTACTTTATTTTAATTAATGTTTAGGTTACTATGTGAGAGGTGGTTAAACCTAATTGGGCAAGGATCTGGTGATGAAATCCAGTCCTTATCTTATTGGGGTCAATTGCCCTTAACTAAGTGTGTGTCCAATTAGATGGTGTGTCAATCAAGCATTCACACTTTGCAAAAATTAAATCATCCAAGCCCCACTTGCGAGTAAAATATTCGTGGGGTAAAGTTTAGAAACTCTTACAGCGGGTCCACGCAAATTTTTAAACTGTGCAAGCTTAACCTGTATTTTTTTTAGCAACTTTGCAATTCTGAGAGCAACTTATTTTCTTAAAAGAAATCCCCGCTATTTCCTTCCTTTTAGAGTCCTTCAAAAATCAGAATGTAACCTCAAAGAAAATAACTAAAATGTTAGATCTAAATAATCTACTAAATATAGCAACAATTGTCAATAAAACTCCTAAATTGAAAAATAAACCTAATATAAATTTCACAATCCTAAACTACTGCAATTTGAATGAAAGATGCACTTCTAAAACTCCTAATGCAGTCCTAAGTTAAATGGAGACCTTCCTGTCAAGTGCTGAAAAAAATCTAAGTGTTGGGACCTGTTGCACAGGCCCAAGTTTACAGATCTGTACGACCCACTTGTATTAATAAAAAACTGATAGCAATGACTGGGATGTAATCTCCTAATATGCAAGAAACAAACAAGAAAAACAGAGACTAAAAAGGATAAAAGACAAAGAAGTTATGCTATAATGAAGTTGGCTATTTGAACCAGTTTTTCTGTTGATTGCAGAATCTGCGTGACTGATTGGCCCTATTCACAGTACTAAAAGTTGGACTTCCAAAACGTATTTTTTTCTGAAATTTTGATGGTTCAGAGTCAATATACCAAAGTCCTATCCACCCAAATTTCAAGTCAAAAGGAGTCCGTTTGACTGGTTGTCAAAGTGCGAACTTTTGGAGAAGAACCAAGTCAAATCTGTCAAAAAAATAGTGCTGAAATTTGTCTTCTATGTAACCACTTTAAATCAGTTCGAAAATTAATTAAAGAACAGCAACAAAAACTTGAAAAACAGCAACCACAATCATTAAGAAACACAAAACTAAACTAAATACAAGTTATGAATGCAACTAACTAAAAAGTATGCTATGATATGAACAAATAATGCTAGAAATCCTAACTAAAAGATTCTTTTCAAATTGGCTCCCCGGGAACGGCGCCAAAAACTTGATGTGATAAATATCAATCATAAAATACCGCAAGTGCACGGATGTCTAGATGAGACAGTGGCAAGAGCGGGTTGAACCCACAGGGAGCTATTAAAGAAACTTTTAAATTAAGAAAACTAATTAACTAACAATTTAAGAAAAGTTTTGAGTTTATATTTAAAAATTAAGCAACTAATATAGATATTCGAAATCTACCAATTAATGAAGATGATTAGAGTATAGGAATCCAATAAGCATCCACCAATTATTTATCAAGTAACCCTAACTTGTTCCAATTTTTACTTCAAATCAAAGACAAATCAATGTTTTTAATTTGGAAAATCTAACTTTTAAAATCCCTTTTTAATTATAAAAATTCAAAACTCAAGACTTCTTTCATCTCATAAAAGAATAAAAATAATTTAAGCACTACCCATCAAAAGTAAGCATAAACCATCAAAAGATCTAATTCCTAAGCATGGCCTATCAAACCTAAGCATGAGTAGTCAAAAACTAATTTTTATTTTTAGAAATAAAAATAGATATTTGCCTAGGGCACGAAGACAAGCCTATTAATCATTAAGCACACAATCATGGAACACAAATTAGAATTACTAAATAAATAAAAAGACAATTACTTACCTTCATCCATAACTCTAATCAAGAAAATTAGCCCGCCATTGCAAAGAATGCTTCTTGATTTATCGTTAAAAATTGCATCTTTACAACTTCTCCTTCACAAATTTTCTCCTTCAAAATAGATCCTTGGACATGGCCCAAGGTTACCAAAAATAAAAATAAACTAATGGAAATGAAGAAAGGAAGAGAAAAAGAAAGGAATAGGAGAGAGGGAGAGCTTTGGACGTATGGAATATGTTATGGGTCTCCATCATGCCTCCTTTTATGCTTTTTGCAAACCCCTTTTTGTAAAAAAGTACCATTCTTTTAGGTCTCTTTTTCCTTATTTGTAGGGATTCTTTCTTGTTCTCCAAGCTAACTTCTTTCTTTGAAAAGACTTTTAACTTTGAGAGATCTCCTTGCCTTATTAGGTTTCTTGATGCATACACTTTCTTTGTACAATTCCAAGAATATCTCTTACAATTGCATGATGATGTAAAGGGAATAAACTTCCCAAATATTGAGATTTCTTGCAATTCCCGCCTAAAACTGCAGCAGACAACTTCCCTAGGTCATATCTCCCTCAATATAGCTCTGATTTAGGCAATCTTGGGCTCCACAGATATCTACTCAAAAAGAGCTTTCCAACGGTGGCTAGATTACGTCGATCCGACACTCGGTTTGAGAGTTATGGCCATTTTAAGTTGCTGTCCCTGAAAAATCCGGGAATAATTGTGCAAAAATGGAAGCTTCTATGTTGGCATGCAATGGGGTGTGTTGGGCCCATGGTGGACTTCCAAGCATGCTTGGACTCTCTCTTTACTTGCTTATTTGACTTATCACTTCTCAAATTTCATCAATGTAGGTCTCATGTTGATTTCTCCTACAAATTGAAAGAGGCAATTTTAACATTAATCATATATAAGAAAATAATTATGAATCATATATGGGACCCTACATTCCTAGTGATGCACCAAAATGACCAACTTTTCAAAAATAGCACATGGTGCCAAAAATAGCAATATATGCATTGATGAAACCAAAAGCCTAATTTTGGAGTGATAAATTAGATGAGAAAAACTTAATTTCAAAAAGCCATGCAAATCAATGAATTTTGACCAATTTTGACCATTTCTCCAAAAATATCCTCAAATGCATGTAATCATGAAATTAAATGCAATTCTATGCAGTTAAACCTAATTAAGTCCACAAATGCTAATGAAATGATGACTTAATGACCTAGTTTGGTCGACTTATCATAGGTGCATGGATTGGGACCATTTCTTCCGATTACATAGATACTGGCTTCGGGATGATCAACCATTTGTGGGAAATACTCTCCATGAGTAAAGAGGCTAGTCTGGATGTCGAAGGTGCTCGAGCATGTGTTTTTGATATCATTGCACGCGGCAGCAAGTGGACGGACATCGAGAATTTTCCAGCTTCCGATCTCTTAGGAAAATGTTCATGAAGCCTTCTAGCAAAGCGATTTCTACAGTATAGGGTATTTCATGAACCAAGAGGCAGCTTGTCAGAAAAAGGATTTCATAGAGCTGACCGTTTGAGCTTCTTTAGTTACTTCTAGGAGTTCACCTAGGTTCTTTGATTTGTTGCCTACAATCATGGAGCAAATTCTCTCCCTCATGCTGTTGCAACAGATGTCGACCAACAATGTTTGCAGTAGTACGTCTCAGCATTTGTATGCCAATGTTTTCCACTTATGAATTAAGTCTTATGTATACTCACTCTCTCCTTGTCTTAGACTTCATAACTGAGCCATGGTAGCAGGGTGGTCTTCATCATTGAAGTGCGATAAGAAGCGTCTCTCCAGCATGTCCCAATTTTAAATGGAATCCTCCGGCAGAGTGAGTACTAATCAAAGGCTGTACCTTTTAGAGTACTTGCAAAGAGACAGATTTTGAAGGCATCATGATCCGTAATGGCTCCAGGTAAGATCTTGAAGTGGATGACATGTTGCCTTGTTGAACCTTTTCCCGTGTAAGTTTGGAGAGTAAGATGCTTGAATTGAGGAGGGAACGGGACCGAGTCCATCCATAAGGGATATGGTGGTAGCTTGATACCATTTTGTTTTAGCGTATCCTCTTTTTTGGCTTTGGCGAAAATGTCATCGACGTCCTTTTTTGTGAGGGCATATGACTAATTTTCTTATTCCACCGCTTCGTCCTCTTGGTGATTTGGAGTCATTACCCCGGTGCTAGAAGGTGAGGAGGTTTTCCATCAAGGCCTCGATCCTTTGCTGACCTTGTTCCAGTTGATGGACACATGCAGTCACGTCATTTTGAGACGAATTTTGAGGTGGCTTAGAGGTTGTGGGAAAGATGTTCAACTCTCGGAATTCAAAAGAGGATATTGTCTTGGGGACTGAGCTTGAACTCACTCTCCTGGATGAGGTGTTGGAGGAAGGGTTACTCTGCTCTTCTTGGCTCAAGGGAGCAGGAGACCTTTCTTGATGTCTTCATGTTCGATTGACGCCGTGAGTCATCGGTTGCCTGGCATGGATTTTTATTACTGAACGTTTGTGTCTTTTGGATTTGCCGACTATATGGAGAACAACTACTTGGTGGGGTATGTCTTTTTTGGAGTGGAGGAAGTTGATTCCTTTGTCTTTCAATCCTGTTTTGCCGATATAGCGTACAACGGTGTATGTGGAGAGCAATTTGAGCCTTGGTTGGCTCCGACTGGGCTTTGGCAATGAAGAATGTACTCCCTAGATGGCAGCAGCCTAACCTGTTTGTTTTAAAGTCAAGCATAGACATGATCTTGACTCGGTCTTTTGCTTGTTGAAGAGATGTGTTGAATTTTTAAAGTTCATCCCCCGTAGAGACAATGGGTCAAACTAAAGGGTTGTAGGCCTTGGTGGTTTTCTGAGGAGGCCTCAAGACGCATGAGCTGATTTTGGGCTTGTAGAAGCGAGTTTGTTCACATGGAGTTTGTAAGACCCCGACCCGAGTGACTCGATTAGCGCTAATTAAGTTGGGTGTTAGTGCTGAGCTCGATTAGTGATTTTTGACTAAGCTTGGATTAGTATAGTTCTTGATAGCTTTGGGAAATTATTTTAGTGCCTTTTTGCTTAGTGGGACCCTTTGGGGGTTTCCTTTTTTATTAGTCTTGCTAGCTTTTGGAGGTTGCTTGTTTTCCCCTAATTCTTGTCTTGATCCCGTTTTACTCGTCTTGTTAATCCCTACAACTTTCATGTTGATCCCGAACCCGTTTGGAACCCCGAAACCCGATCTTCTTGTTTTAAGGGCAAAACAGTCTTTTTACATGAAATCTGTGCCCAACACTCGATATCCTCGAAACCCGCGAAACATGTACTTTTCCGAAACTAGATATTTCGGTGATCACTTTTCTCTTCTTCGTCGATTTCATTCGAGATCCCGAAATTAGCGATTTCAGCCCAAAGAGCTTTCCTAGTAGTGGAGCCCACACCCATTGCTTTATAAAGAGAACCCTCTTCTTCCATTTCCCTTTTCCAGCACAAGCATATGAGAGCCTAGGGTTTCCATCTCTTCTCTTTTTCTCCTTGCTTCCTCACCACCAAAACCCTACCAAATCTCACACCAATCAAGAGATGAACTTCACCCTCTTCTTCCCCATTGCTAGAGCTATTCATTGATACCATTTGTGGAAGGATCTACTCAACTCAAGACCCTCATTGAGCTCACCTTGTCCATGTGAAGAGCTTCCAAGTGAGTTTTCCCTCCTATTCTTTTAGATTTATAATCTCTTAGCCATAGAGGAGCTCTATTTCTATTATTGTGAGTTCTTCTTCTTGTTCCTTGGTTTGACCCATTTTAGGGTTTGTTTTTGGGGGTTTTTGGTGTAGCTTGATACTTGGCTTAGAAGTGTGCATTAGAGCTTGGATTTCTTGGTTTAGAGACCTTGAGGCAAGTGGATGTTTAGTTTTAAAAGTGATTTCCATGATTAAATGTTTGCATTTATTGTATCATTTATGATGAGCTTTCACTTGCATTCATGATGCTATTAAATGCTTTTGAAAAGAGTTGGTAAGCATCTTTATTGTCTTGAAACATGATTTCTAGCTTTTGTTTCATCTATTGTCCCTAAATCTTGAATTGTAGTTTTGGTTCTTCTTTTGCACAATGCCTAAGTGAATCCTTGTGATGTTGTTTGTCTTCTTCTCTTGGTAATTGTATGAGTGTCAAATGGGGAATGAAAGGAATTAGTTTGGGGGAAAGGGAGACCTGAACCTGAACCAGAGAAGAAGTTTCCGTGACTGGCGGTCAGCTGGCGGTCGCCCAGCGGCTAGCCGCCTGGCGACTAGCGGCTAACCGAAGCCAGTTACGGTCACTTTTCCCGAGAGCTGAAGTCTCACGGTCAGCTCCGCGGTCAGCTAGCGGCTAACCGCCTAACCCATCAGCGGCTAACCGCCAGCCAACCGGATTGTAGCGGTCGCATTTCCAGAGAGCTGCAATTCCACGGTCAGTCTCACGTTCAGCCAGCGGTTAACCGCCGCATTCGCTGGCGGCTAACCGCCACCTGACCGCAAGGTAACCGAAATTCCCTGAATTCTGTGAATAAAAGAAGGATTGAAGGGAGTTTTCACCCCATTGCTTGTGAACCTTTCTGAGAGCAATGGGCACCACTCACCTGAGATTGTGTTCGAAGCATAGGTGAAGTGTTTGTTGGTAGTACGTTAGAGAGAGAAACTACATCATCGAAATTCATTTAAGCGTTGAGGCTACTATAGTGTATAAGGAACCCGGAATGTCCCCCAAATTCAAAGAGTACCAAGTTTCCTGTATTATACGGACATACGGGATCCCTATTCACTTGGATTAGTTTTAACCCGACATTGTCTTGGCTTTTCAAAGTATACTCGTACCGTTTTGCTAGCTTTGATATACATGACAGACTTGATACGATAGTTGTGCCTTGAGCACCCACGCCTTGCCTGAATATAGTCTTGTACTTGATTTATTTTACACATGTCTTGATTTCCATGTTTTGACCTGATTTCTAGTACATGACTCAAAAGCCAAAACCTTGAGGCAATATTGGGCCAGAGCTTTGTAGTGCGAGCCCATGAGCCAAGAAAGAGAACATACATACATGTACCTGTTTTATTTACTTGCATATAACCTATGAGTCGGCACCACTAAGCTTGGATGCCTTGTTAGTCTGATCCACTGACTAGGTGATCCCCCTCTTGTCTTGCCAACTGCAGTTTGGATCCCGATACCGCAGATTGCTACTGTGATTCCTGATGCCCGGCTCGCTACCGTGGTCATGTCTAGTATATAGTATATATGTATATGTATTTCGTTGTACCTCCTCACTTCGGTGACTGAGGTCAACGCCTTGACTTGCTTGCTCTATCACTTCGGTGATAGAGGATTTAGCTTTGTGTGGTTGCCATCTTGCTAGTTTCCTGATTTCCTTGGTTACCTTAACTTGTTCTACCTTGCATATATGTTTTTAACTAAATGATGCATTTACTCATGAAAATATTATTTAGACAGGTTTAACTGTTTCCAAGGTAAATGTTTTAGCATTAAATGTTTTTACTTTTATCCACCTGCCAGACCGTCGTGTCTGACCCTTTGCTTTGGTACTCAGGTCCCGTTGTTGGTTTCCCCGAGGAGGAGCCAGAGGAGGCGGTCGGAGAACCGCAGCCGCTAGTTGAGTGGCGTGCTGACGATGTTATGTAAACATCGGGCTGCAGAGTTGCGAAACATTTTGGGGAAATTGTTTGGATAGTTTTCTGGTGGTTATTGTTTTGTATATTGGCCTTTGTTGGCCTCTATTTTTGGGAATTGTAATTAACTGATCTTCTGATTAAACTTGAATATGTACTCTTGGGTTATGCTTTAGGACATTGCTCATTCTGATACTCGTATTCAAATGTAATCAGCCTTGATATTTTGGGAATGAAATACATGCATGATTTACCATACGCTTCCGCAATTATACTATATGACTATGTGTGTTGGAATATCCTCACCGCGGACACCTGTGGGAAATCACGTGCACGGGCAAGGAGTGTTTTTTTGTAACCCGTGTACGCTTGATTATAAACACACCTTTAATTATTGTTATCATTCCATATGATCGTATTCACACCACAATTAGTCCCGATCCCGGATTTGGTTCCCAGAACCCGGTCCGGGGTCGCGACAGAACTGGTATCAGAGCGAGACGTGTTTCAAGCAATTAAAAGAAACTAGAAATCCTAAGGACGTGGCGAGGATTCGTTAGATCTTTCGTTAGCTAGAATCGCGTGAGCAATGTGTGACCCTACTCTTAATTATTTTGTGCTAACAACTTGTTTTGCAGCATCATGCCACCTCGTAAGCGCCCAGTGAACGGTAACCCCACAGCGAGCAACAGTGATTATACTGGGCCAGTAGAGGGTACAGGACCAGTGGGAGAAGATAGAACTGAAAACACAATTCCAAATCAGTTTTAGCAGATGATGCAAGCCATGCTTGACCAGCAGCGTCAGTCTAATGAGAACCAAACCAGATTGCAGGAACAGATGCTCAAGAAAGATGAGGACCATGCTAGGGAGTTGGCAGAAATGCAGAGACAGTTGTTGGAGGTATTACAGAGAAGACCCGAACCAGTTCAACCTCAACCTGCTATTGTCATTAATCAGAGGGAACATGACCCCAATGCACTGTTTGAGAAGTTCAGAAAGAGAGGCCCGAAAGAGTTTATGGGGACAGAGGACCCCTTGGCTACAGATGACTGGCTAGAGCATACAGAAAATATATTTGAGGTTTTCAGATGTAGTGGGGGTGAGAAGGTACAGCTTGCAGCATCACTCTTCACCAGCTTAGCAGATAATTGGTGGAAGACGGTGAGGGAGGAATACCGAACTATGGCAAATGCAGTAGCTTGGGCGAAGTTTAAGACCCAATTCAGAGACAAATATGTGCCTGCCCATGTCAAGAGACAGAAGGCAGCAGAGTTCCAGCAGCTTGTCCAAGGGAGTATGACCGTCTTAGAGTACCTCACCAAATTCGAGAGGTTGTCCAGATACGCTCCGGAATTGGTACACACGGTGGAAAAGAAGATTGCCAAGTTCCTAGAAGGACTTCATCCTATCATTGAGAGGGATGCCACCGGTGTAGTACCACCTCTTACCTTCGAGGAAGCGGTCAAGAGAGCTTACAAGTTTGAGAACTTCCACCACAAGATTCTTAAGGTCCAAGGCAAGGGACAAGGACAGCCTCAACAGCAGTACCACCACCAGAGAAACCAGCAGCACAAGAGACAGAGACAAGATCAGAATGTGCAACTAGTTTGCATCCATTGTGGAAAGAACCACGACAGTGCCCAGTGTCGTACGGTCTCAGGAGCATGCTACAGATGTGGTTCCATGACCCATCAAATGAGGGATTGTCCGAGGCAGAACAGGCAGAATCAGCAGCAAGGAGCGCCGCGTCAGGCACCGCCACAGAATGCACTAGTGGTGCAGAACCAGGCAAGGCCACTTCAGCAGCAGGCACCACCGCAACAGTATAGACCGCAGCAACAGCAGCCACAGGCCCGTCAACAGGGACAACAACAGAATCAGTGTCCCCCGCAACAGAACAGAAATGCCCCTCAAGGCAGGCCACAACAGGCACCTATCAGGCCACAGCAACGAGGACAAGTTTATGCAATCAACAGAGCTGATGCAGAGGCAGCAGGCAATGTTGTGGAAGGTACACTTCTTGTCAGTGGGATAGAAGCTAGGATATTATTTGACCCTGGATCTACGCATTCATTCATATCCCATGCATTTTCTAGACTGATTGATGTGCACGGTAGAGATCTTGAATACATCTTGACTGTAGCTACACCAGTAGGAAAACAAGTTGTGTGTACTAGTTATTACCCTAGTTGTACAGTCCGGATAGGAGAAGTTGTGTTACCCGCAGATCTTATTCTGTTGGAGATGAAGGATTTTGATGTCATCCTAGGGATGGATTGGCTGGCAGGGTACCATGCCACAATGGATTGTTTCCATAAAACCCTCACATTCAAGTTGGATGAGACACCAGCAGGGGTGTTATTCCAAGGAGAGAGGAGAAATCCTCGTGCAGGGTTTGTCTCAGCGTTGAAGGCTGATAGACTTTTGAGAAGTGGATGTGAAGCCTATTTGGCGTTTATCACGGAGGATAAACGGTCCCAAGGGGTGGAGGAGATCCCTATTGTTTGGGAGTTCCCGGATGTATTTCCGGAGGAGATTCCGGGATTACCACCCATGAGAGAGATTGATTTCACCATTGAGTTGTTACCAGGGACCGCTCCGATATCTATAGCACCATATAGAATGGCTCCGGCGGAATTGAGAGAGTTGAAGATACAGTTACAAGAGTTGTTGGACAAAGATTTTGTGAGACCTAGTATTTCACCGTGGGGAGCTCCGGTTTTGTTTGTTAAGAAGAAGGATGGTTCGATGAGAATGTGTATCGATTACCGAAGATTGAACCAAGTGACCATCAAGAACAAATATCCATTGCCAAGGATAGATGAACTGTTTGATCAGTTACAAGGTGCTTCATACTTTTCGAAGATTGATTTGAGATCCGGTTACCATCAGCTGAGAGTTAGAGAATCAGATGTGTTGAAGACAGCTTTCCGGACAAGATATGGCCACTATGAGTTCCTAGTGATGCCATTTGGGTTGACTAATGCACCGGCAGTATTCATGGCTTTGATGAACAAGATCTTTGCGCAGTATCTAGATCAGTTTATAGTGGGTGTTCATAGATGATATTCTGGTGTACTCCAAGACCAGAGAAGAGCATGAAGAGCATCTGAGGATTGCATTAGAGCTTTTGAGGGAGAATCAGTTGTATGCGAAGCTCAACAAGTGTGAATTTTGGCTAGAGCAAGTCGCATTTTTGGGACACATAATCTCCAAGGAAGGTTTGTCAGTAGACCCGTCCAAAATTGAGGCAGTAGTGAAGTGGGAAAGGCCGAAGAATGTGTCAGAAATTAGGAGTTTTCTTGGGTTGGCAGGATATTACAGGAGGTTTGTGCAAGGGTTTTCGTCGATTGCAACGCCATTGACGAAGTTAACAAGGAGGAATGCACCCTATGTGTGGACAGATCAGTGTGAAGCTAGTTTCCAAGAGTTGAAGAAGAGATTAACTACCGCACCAGTCCTTACCTTGCCATCCGGAAGCGGCGGTTTTACCATCTTTACCGATGCTTCGAACATTGGACTTGGTTGTGTGTTGATGCAAGAAGGAAAGGTTGTAGCATATGGGTCCCGGCAGTTGAAAGATCACGAGAAGAATTATGCGACCCATGACCTTGAGTTGGCAGCGGTCGTCTTTGCATTGAAGATGTGGAGACATTACCTCTATGGAGAGAAGTTTGAGGTTCATTCGGATCACCGTAGCCTACAGTACCTATTTTCTCAGAAGGAGCTGAACATGAGGCAGAGGAGGTGGATGGAGTATATCAAAGACTATGATTTCCCAATCAAGTATCACCCGGGTAAAGCGAATGTCGTTGCCGATGCTTTGAGTAGGAAGTCAGTGGGCATAGCAAATTTGAGTGGTACTTGTATTTTTGATCAGTTTGAGGAGTTGAAGATAGACCTCTAGCCACTAAGGAAGGGTGCCATAATTGCCAATATGTCAGTGTCAGAGCCTTCGTTCATCCGGAAGATTAAGGACAGTCAATTGCAAGATCCAGAGTTAGCCAAGATTGTAGATCACATAGCAGAACGTCCTGATTTTCGTTTTGTTGAGGGAGTTCTTTACTACCGTGATCGTTTGTGTGTGCCTAACATCGAAGATTTGAGGAATGACATCATGGCAGAAGCTCACAGTGCAAAGTATTCCATGCACCCAGGCAGCACAAAGATGTATCAGAATTTGAAGGGCAGATTTTGGTGGAACAACATGAAGAGGGAGATTGCAGCGTTTGTATCTCGTTGCATGACGTGTCAGTTGATTAAGGCAGAACATCAGAAGCCTCCAGGTTTGTTGCAGCCATTAGAGATCCCGGAGTGGAAGTGGGAGCACATTACCATGGATTTTATTTCGGGACTGCCGAGGACTAGCAAGGGCAATGATGCGATATGGGTGATTGTGGACAGACTCACCAAATCAGCTCATTTTATCCCCATGAGGACAGGGAAGAAGATGCAAATGTTACCCCTGGCAGAATTGTTTGTCAATGAGATCGTCAGTAGGCATGGACAACCAGTTTCCATCACGTCCGATAGAGACAGCAGATTCGTCTCGAGATTTTGGAAGACCCTACATGAGTCTATGGGTTCGAGACTACAGTTCAGTACAGCTTATCACCCTCAGACAGATGGCCAGTCGGAGAGGACGATTCAGACTCTTGAGGATATGCTCCGAGCTTGTGTATTAGATTTCAAGACTCAATGGGATGAGACCCTACCGTTGTGTGAGTTTGCTTACAACAACAGCTACCACTCGAGCATTGGGATGGCGCCTTTTGAGGCCTTGTACGGCAGAAGGTGTAGGACACCTGTTTGTTGGGAAGAAGTTGGCACTCGCAGTTTCCATGGACCGTCCATAGTGAGTGAGACTACTGACAAAGTGAGACAGATCCAAGAATGTTTGAAAGTAGCCCGGAGTAGACAAAAGAGCTATGCAGACTCTCACCGCAGGGATCTTCAATTCAAGGAAGGAGATAAGGTTTTCTTGAAGGTGTCACCGACCAGAGGAACATTGAGGTTTGGGCAGAAAGGCAAATTATCACGGAGATACATTGGACCGTATGATATAATGAGCAAGATCGGTGATGTGGATTATAGATTAGCCCTACCACCTGAGCTATCCGGTGTACACAATGTCTTCCATGTGTCGATGTTGAAGAAGTACGTCCCCGACCCCTCACATGTACTCCGGCATGAACCGTTAGAGATCAGGGAAGATGCCACTTATGTTGAGAAGCCCATTCGGATCATAGACACGAAGGAGCAAGAGTTGAGGTCACGGACTATTCAGTGGGTGAAAGTACTTTGGGAGAATCATGGACCGGAAGAGGCAACGTGGGAATTGCGAGATCAAGTGCAGAAGAAGTATCCGCATCTCCTACCCGAGGTGAGTTTTGTATTTCATTTGGAGGACCAAATACCCTAAGGGGTGGAGGATGTAACACCCCGACCCGAGTGACTCGATTAGCGCTAATTAAGTTGGGTGTTAGTGCTGAGCTCGATTAGTGATTTTTGACTAAGCTTGGATTAGTATAGTTCTTGATAGCTTTGGGAAATTATTTTAGTGCCTTTTTGCTTAGTGGGACCCTTTGGGGGTTTCCTTTTTTATTAGTCTTGCTAGCTTTTGGAGGTTGCTTGTTTTCCCCTAATTCTTGTCTTGATCCCGTTTTACTCGTCTTGTTAATCCCTACAACTTTCATGTTGATCCCGAACCCGTTTGGAACCCCGAAACCCGATCTTCTTGTTTTGAGGGCAAAACAGTCTTTTTACATGAAATCTGTGCCCAACACTCGATATCCTCGAAACCCGCGAAACATGTACTTTTCCGAAACTAGATATTTCGGTGATCACTTTTCTCTTCTTCGTCGATTTCATTCGAGATCCCGAAATTAGCGATTTCAGCCCAAAGAGCTTTCCTAGTAGTGGAGCCCACACCCATTGTTTTATAAAGAGAACCCTCTTCTTCCATTTCCCTTTTCCAGCACAAGCATATGAGAGCCTAGGGTTTCCATCTCTTCTCTTTTTCTCCTTGCTTCCTCACCACCAAAACTCTACCAAATCTCACACCAATCAAGAGATGAACTTCACCCTCTTCTTCCCCATTGCTAGAGCTATTCATTGATACCATTTGTGGAAGGATCTACTCAACTCAAGACCCTCATTGAGCTCACCTTGTCCATGTGAAGAGCTTCCAAGTGAGTTTTCCCTCCTATTCTTTTAGATTTATAATCTCTTAGCCATAGAGGAGCTCTATTTCTATTATTGTGAGTTCTTCTTCTTGTTCCTTGGTTTGACCCATTTTAGGGTTTGTTTTTGGGGGTTTTTGGTGTAGCTTGATACTTGGCTTGGAAGTGTGGATTAGAGCTTGGATTTCTTGGTTTAGAGACCTTGAGGCAAGTGGATGTTTAGTTTTAAAAGTGATTTCCATGATTAAATGTTTGCATTTATTGTATCATTTATGATGAGCTTTCACTTGCATTCATGATGCTACTAAATGCTTTTGAAAAGAGTTGGTAAGCATCTTTATTGTCTTGAAACATGATTTCTAGCTTATGTTTCATCTATTGTCCCTAAATCTTGAATTGTAGTTTTGGTTCTTCTTTTGCACAATGCCTAAGTGAATCCTTGTGATGTTGTTTGTCTTCTTCTCTTGGTAATTGTATGAGTGTCAAATGGGGAATGAAAGGAATTAGTTTGGGGGAAAGGGAGACCTGAACCTGAACCAGAGAAGAAGTTTCCGTGACTGGCGGTCAGCTGGCGGTCGCCCAGCGGCTAGCCGCCTGGCGACTAGCGGCTAACCGAAGCCAGTTACGGTCACTTTTCCCGAGAGCTGAAGTCTCACGGTCAGCTCCGCGGTCAGCTAGCGGCTAACCGCCTAACCCATCAGCGGCTAACAGCCAGCCAACCGGATTGTAGCGGTCGCATTTCCAGAGAGCTGCAATTCCACGGTCAGTCTCACGGTCAGCCAGCGGTTAACCGCCGCATTCGCTGGCGGCTAACCGCCACCTGACCGCAAGGTAACCGAAATTCCCTGAATTCTGTGAATAAAAGAAGGATTGAAGGGAGTTTTCATGCCATTGCTTGTGAACCTTTCTGAGAGCAATGGGCACCACTCACCTGAGATTGTGTTCGAAGCATAGGTGAAGTGTTTGTTGGTAGTACGTTAGAGAGAGAAACTACATCATCGAGATTCATTTAAGCGTTGAGGCTACTATAGTGTATAAGGAACCCGGAATGTCCCCCAAATTCAAAGAGTACCAAGTTTCCTGTATTTTACGGACATACGGGATCCCTATTCACTTGGATTAGTTTTAACCCGACATTGTCTTGGCTTTTCAAAGTATACTCGTACCGTTTTGCTAGCTTTGATATACATGACAGACTTGATACGATAGCTGTGCCTTGAGCACCCACGCCTTGCCTGAATATAGTCTTGTACTTGATTTATTTTACACATGTCTTGATTTCCATGTTTTGACCTGATTTCTAGTACATGACTCAAAAGCCAAAACCTTGAGGCAATATTGGGCCAGAGCTTTGTAGTGCGAACCCATGAGCCAAGAAAGAGAACATACATACATGTACCTGTTTTATTTACTTGCATATAACCTATGAGTCGGCACCACTAAGCTTGGATGCCTTGTTAGTCTGATCCACTGATTAGGTGATCCCCCTCTTGTCTTGCCAACTACAGTTTGGATCCCGATACCGCAGATTGCTACTGTGGTTCCTGATGCCCGGCTCGCTACCGTGGTCATGTCTAGTATATAGTATATATGTATATGTATTTCGTTGTACCTCCTCACTTCGGTGACTGAGGTCAACGCCTTGACTTACTTGCTCTATCACTTCGGTGATAGAGGATTTAGCTTTGTGTGGTTGCCATCTTGCTAGTTTCCTGATTTCCTTGGTTACCTTAACTTGTTCTACCTTGCATATATGTTTTTAACTAAATGATGCATTTACTCATGAAAATATTATTTAGACAGGTTTAACTGTTTCCAAGGTAAATGTTTTAGCATTAAATGTTTTTACTTTTATCCACCTGCCAGACCGTCGTGTCTGACCCTTTGCTTTGGTACTCAGGTCCCGTTGTTGGTTTCCCCGAGGAGGAGCCAGAGGAGGCGGTTGGAGAACCGCAGCCGCTAGTTGAGTGGCGTGCTGACGATGTTATATAAACATCGGGCTGCAGAGTTGCGAAACATTTTGGGAAAATTGTTTGGATAGTTTTCTGGTGGTTATTGTTTTGTATATTGGCCTTTGTTGGCCTCTATTTTTGGGAATTGTAATTAACTGATCTTCTGATTAAACTTGAATATGTACTCTTGGGTTATGCTTTAGGACATTGCTCATTCTGATACTCGTATTCAAATGTAATCAGCCTTGATATTTTGGGAATGAAATACATGCATGATTTACCATACACTTCCGCAATTATACTATATGACTATGTGTGTTGGAATATCCTCACCGCGGACACCTGTGGGAAATCACGTGCACGGGCAAGGAGTGTTTTTTTGTAACCCGTGTACGCTTGATTATAAACACACCTTTAATTATTGTTATCATTCCATATGATCGTATTCACACCACAATTAGTCCCGATCCTGGATTTGGTTCCCAGAACCCGGTCCGGGGTCGCGACAGAGTTGTTCTTGATGTCGAGAGGAAGACGGGTCTTCCCTCCTTCATGTGAGCGAGAGGATAGAACATATTCTCTTCGAGTGGGTTCAAGTATGTTGGCCTTGCAGATCTTTGTAATCTCCTTTGTTTTGGAGAAGGCTTTGGGGACCAAGTCTTGTTATAGACCTGGTTTTTGGATAGGTGAAGATTTGTAGGAGTGCCACAGGCTTAAAATTTTTTTTTTGTTGTGTGTGTGTGTGTGTGTTTGCCTTGGGTGTCATGGTGGTGACATGTCCCGAGGCAGTCCTTTGCTTTTTGATTGGCTTGACTTCTTCTTCAGGAAATGGGAATGGTCCCAACGTTCCGAAGATGATGGTTCGGGGAGTAGCAATCGACTCTGTGTTGGCAGAGTCGTCGAAGGAGGTGACACTTCCACAGCTAGAAGGGTGCTTGCTAGCACATGCCTATTTCTTTTCTTAAGACACGGTTGGTACTAGTTTTCGTCGAAAGTGATGGTCAATGAAGCTGCCATGTTAGTTTCGAAAACTCTAAAACAAGACCACATCTCTTAGTAATCACAAGAATATGATGATTATAAATGGGAACTATGTGTTAGTTTATATGGTCTCAATCCATTAGATAATGAATAAATTGATTAATTTCTTTACTTATCAATATATTATTGCTTTCCTTTCATGAGATGAATGGTGTTTTATTACTTATTTGCACATAACCAATACATATGACATGATGGTTCATGAGATGAACCGGAGTCCACAAGTATACTAGATACAGTACATTTGTATGGATGAGATCCACATACGGGAGATATGTATAGCAAATCTTATACTTAAATATCTTCACAACGAGTGATGGTGACTAGACATCTCATCTGACAAGGTTGTAGTACTTTGATTACTATGAAATAGTGTGATTTGTCTCGATCATCAGAATGTAAGATTCTAGATCATGGTACTGGTAAATTGGATGTATTGAAGGACCATGAGAAACACCTTATGGAATTCTGTCTCGATCATAAGGTCTGCTCTCATAATTCCCTAGCAATAGGCTCTCAATCTTGAGACATTAATAAACTCAAGTTTCTATCTATTCATTTGCTTTGAGTCACCAATGAGTGAGGCCAACTGTAAGTCAACACCTCGGTGTCTTGGGTATGTGGTAGTAGGACTGTGGGAATATTGAATGATCAAGATGGAATCTATCTCTATTATCCCCTTGTGCCAATTAATGGATTTGTCATCAGTAAGTGCGCACCCATCTCGATTAAGAGTTAATTGAATGGTACTAATGATCATTATGATTAATTGGGGCTCAAGGATAATAAGATGTGGAACAAAGATTGGAAGAGACAGATTTATTCCAATTGATCCATGGATATTGATAGAGGGGTCTACTTATGGTAATATGGAAGTTTAGGGTCTTCTATGTAATTTATTCCTAAGACTGGAGTTCAATTACGTTTATATAGTGGAGCTATTTGTAATTAACTGTGGGCCCGGATTGCACATGAGATGTGGGATCGGGAGTCCTAGTTGGAGCCAGCTTTCTAAGGAATCCCTAGTGGTCCCCACTCTAGCCTAAGTTATTAGAAAGATACTAATTGTAGTAGAACTCTAAAAGGAAATAGAAAGTTACTATTTATATTAGAAGTGAGACTTCTAATAGTGGTAATAGCAAGTTACTAATTATAATGGAAGTGAGACTTCTATTTAAATTAGAAAGAAGAGAGTTACTAATTGTTAGAGAAGTAAGACTTCTATTTTAATTAGATAACAAAAAGGAGTTTGCTTTTAAGCTATATATAGAGGAGATTATAGGGCTGGACGTCCAATGGAAATCATCACCTAGGGATTCACGCCCAAGCCTTTTGTGCAAGAGTTGCACATGCTCATTCTCCTATATTCCCTCTTCCAGTTCTCTTCTAGTTTTCTTAAGAGCTTTCTCTTGGAGATCCCACCCATCTTCTTGAGAAAAGAGAATCTGATACGGGTCATACCGTGGAAGATCAAAAGGTCTTGGAGATTCCTATTTGATACGTGAAAGAGTTTCATCATCAAAGAAACACGCAACTTCTCCATTAGAGTACAACCGAGTTCCAAAGGTATAATCTACTTCGTTGCATGTTGTAGATTTTTATGGATGCTAGTTGGCTGCTTGTTTCTATCTTCTTGATATGTTTATTTACTGATCATGATGGCTGAGATTGAGGACATGGATCCTGGATTGGGTTTTTATGGCCTTATGTGTACTTGATCCCTAAGTTAAGTGGGTCAAAAGTTTTGAAACCTATCCTAGAGGCCCACCTATTTCCAACACTATGGACCTGCCTTCTTAATTCACTTGAGAGGATTAGGTCCAACTCAAGTGAGATGAGAAAGGCAAAAAGACAAAGAAAAACAATAGTTTTGATTGTGGGTATAGTAGACTTAGATTGAGCGTACCCATACTTGTTAGAACAATTGTATGCCTTAACCCAAATTACAAAGGAGGAAGGCTCGCTCAAGGTAAGAAGAATAAAAGGCTGAAAAGACAAATGTGTTGGTCATGCATACAGTAGACCCAAAAGGGTGTACTAGCACCGCTAGGCCAAATGTTGGAAGGAAACAAATGTGTCGGTTGCGAATACAGTAGACTCAAAAAGGAGTATTAGTACCGCTAGGCACAAATGTTGGGTTGAAAATTACATCCACGAAATGGACACATCACAAGGAGGGATCATGGTTTCTTTAGAGAAAAAGATCCCTAAATGAATTCGTCAAAGAGAAAATGTTTCCTTAACCCGAACGCAAACTCTAACATTTCTGCGAACTTTAATTCGGAATGAGAAGAAACATAAACTCACAAATTTGAATTAACAAGTGAGAGATCAGATACTTTTTTAAAATTCCTTTTTGAAAACTTTTGATTTTGAAAGGTCACAAGTGAACCATCAAAGAGAGCCAGTAGATCCCCTAACTTGAATGCAAACTCTAGCATTTCTGTGAGCTTTAATCCGAAACGAGAAGAAACATAAAAAATCATATATTTTTTTTATTTTTTTAACTTTTGGTTTTAAAATGTCACAAGTGAACCATCAAAGAGAGCAAGCAGATCCCCCAATCCGATTGCAAACTCTAGCATATCTGCGAGCTTTAATCCGGAATGAGAAGAAACATAAACTCTCAAATATGAATTAACAAGAGAAAATTAGATTTTATTTTATTTTTTGAAACTTTTGGTTTTGAAATGTCAGAAGTAAACCATCAAAAAGAGCAAAAAAATCCCCAAACATGGACTCAAACTCTAGCATTTCTACAAGCTTTAATCCGGAATGAGAAGAAACATAAACTCTAAAATCTGAATTTACAAGTGAAAAAAAGATTTTTCGTTTTTTTTTTCTTGGAAACTCTTGAAACTTTTCATTTTGAAAGGTCACAAGTGAACCATCAAAGAGAGTAAACGGATCCCCCAACCCGAACACAAACTCTACCATTTCTGTGAGATTTAATCCGGAATAAGAAAATTATATAAACTCTCAAATCTGAATTCATAAGTGAAAATTATATTTTTATTTTAGTTTTTTTATAGATATTTTTAGAAGGATTTTGTTAAAGAATATCCACATGAAAATAATCCATGCTAGGCAATTTGAAGGATCACAATTGTGCGTGCCTAAAAATTACGGACTTGGTTTAGATGATGATGGGGATTAGTGAGATCCTGTTTGACTGATCAGGAACGTCTTTGATGATCTGAAACCTGAAAGGGAGAAGAAAACAGAGGTCAGGGCACGAGGCTGCTGTCAGCCAAAGGCACTCCGACGCCTGAGTTAGTGCAGTCACTGAACTAGGGTGAAGTGAGGAAGAAGATGAGCAAAATAGCAAAGTGTATGCTGTATATCTTGCGTACCTGTCAATGACTTACCGTTCAGGCATATATAGAGGAGAGTGGAAGGTTCCACAGTGGAGGTAGGTGGGGATACTTGTCCCATCAGCCCACATCTAGGATCCTAGGTGGGGGTAGGTGAGGATACTTGTCCCATCAGACCTCCCCCAAATCCCTCACATAAATGTGGATGTGATTTGCTGATAGGAAGGAGCCCTTATCAATGGCCGGTGGCCACCCTATTTGTCAGGGACTCTCTATGAAGTAGCCGTCCCATCCCATAATGGGGATTAGACACTCAATGTTCACCTCGGCCAAGAGGCCGAACGGGAGAAGACACCGAGGTCGGACAAGGATGTCGACGAACGAGGCCGAGTTCGGAAGGACGTGGTCGTTACTTCTACCGAGACCAATCCTACCTTGGTGGCTGAGGCGCTGCCGCGCCAGGGAGATAGGAGCCGGGACCCCTCTTGATCGGTACCATTACCGAAGTCAGGTGTAACCTCGGTTTCGGTAAAACACTCCACACAATTGCCCCCAGCTCCTGACCTCGGGGGTGCAGTAACCCTTTGGGGTCGGGAGCTAGGTAGAAATGGAGTTTCCGAAACCGAACCCGTACCTTTTAAGAGGAGTGGGGTGTCATTTTGCTTTCCGAGGCGCATTTAATAGCGCACAGCTGTATGGAGGCGGTTTAATAGCCCGCCGATATCATTATGAAGGTGACGCGGCGCTGCCACGTGTCATATCCCCGTCGGCTGCGAAATCATATCGAGGAGACGGGTGGCGTGCCCGAGGCGGTGTCTGCACGCGCGTCTTCCGGGATACAAAGAGATTTTCATTTCTGTATAAAAGATCTCGTCCTTGAAGGAGGGCTACTCTTGTTGAACCTGCTACTGCGCCTGGTGCTTCTGCCTGAGACCTGCCTGAGATCTGCTTGAAAGAACTCATCATCTGAGAAGTCCGTCTGTTTGTTCTCCTCGTCGTCTGAGAAGTTCACTAGTCTGTTCAAGCATCGTGTTTCAGTGAGTTCTTCTCTGCTTTTCTTCTGTTACTTTCCCTTTGGGGTTTTCTTTCTAGGTTGCATTCTGTTCTTCTCCGTCACCGCCGTCCGTTCTTCTATCCATGCCGGGGAAGATGGGGGTATATAGACATCGGATAGAGACAGAACTTGCCCTAACAAAGCTTAGGAACAGATACCAGATACCGGAGAACGTCAGTATTAGGGCGGATGGCTCTGATGACCAAATCCGGCCTCGGATTTTTGTAGACAGGTGGATGCCATTCCCACTAGTTGCCATTATAGAAGGTGGGGTGAGATTCCCGGTCCATCCCCTTCTGAGGGCCTGCCTCAGGAGGTGGAATCTCACCCCCTGCCAGCTCATGCCCAATGGTTACAAGATAATCATGGGCATAACCGAGCTCAATAGGATCCTGGGGACCGACCTTGGCGTCGAAGATATTGAAGATGTCTATGACCTTTGTCGATCTCCGAAGGACAATGCGTACTACCTCCGAGTTCGGTCGAAGGAAATCCCTATAATCAACGAGCTCGAGGACAATACTAAATACGCTGGGGATGACCGCCTTTATGTCACTGGGAATTGGGAGTACGCCCCCGGAGAGCCCAAGGTGGATCACATCCCTCGTCATCTTGGGGAGCCACCGAGTAAATATCTCTTAACTTCTTGTCTTTTGATGTATTTTTGTTCTGCCAAACTGATATACTCAAATGCTTGGTGTGCAGACCACAGGGAGAGAAAACAGCAATCGAAGAACTCCAAGTGGCGACGAAACGTCACCTGGTTAAAGAGAATATGTAGCTACAAGGGCCACCGGACCCGATCAGCTTCAGTTCTTCTCGGGTACGAGCCCGTGTACCAATCTTTCATCAGAAGACGGTACGAAAATCTAAGGGTGAGCAAGTTTTAACTATGGCAGAAGCCGAAGCACAGGTCGAAGCCGAAGTGTAGGTAGCTCCAGCTGCGGGGCTTCAAGTACCCCCCGAGATCATACCTCCTCAAGGCTCAGCCGAAGCCAGGCCCTCCCAGGCTGGGATTGTCGCCGAGACCGAATCCTGAGAAGAAACCTTATCAGAGGGTGAACCCGAGGAGGCTTCGCGAGAGGACCTCGTGAACCTTCATTCTTTTAGCTCAGAAGAAGAGGCCGAGATGGGCCGGCGCCGTCCGACAATCGTAAGTCTTGACACTGTTGTCTTCGGAGACTCGCTTACCCCCACCTCGGCAGCTGCTCTCCCCTTGAGCCCGGTGAACACAGTCGTCTCTGCCCGTACTCGGTCTTCTCCTCAGCCTTCCTTAGCAACTAAGCGCTCCACCAAATCCAACCGAGACGCGATTCGGTTGGGAAGAAGGCCGAGAATCGCGGATCCGGCCGAAGGTGAACACAATTCGTCTCCCTGGCGCTCGCCGTCCCTCGTCCCGAGCCCCTGGAATCCTAGCTTTCTGCTGGAAGACGGCCAGCCGTTACTGGAGGATGGCCAGGTGAACGACGGCACTTTGGTCATCAGCGCCTTCACGCACGCCTGTGCTCTGCCGAGAGATATGGCAGAGTACTGGAAGTTGAGCGAGGTGGACCTAGATGTGGCTCAGATGGGCGACGCCCTCAGGGTAAATTTCTCCCTCCTCCACTTGTGATCTTTTGATTCTTCAGGCCTTTTCATAATTCTGACATTTGCCTTCGCAGATCCTTCAAAGGAGCCTGGTGCTGGTAGAGAAGACCCATCAGAACACTGTCCGAGCTTAGAAGGCGGAGAAGAGGAAAATGGACCTTGAGGTAGAGCTCGGCGAGATCAAAAAGAAGGCGGCCCGAGCAGGAAATGTTTGCCGCGGGCCTCAAGACCGAGCTTGAAAAGGCCAAAGCAGACCTGGAAAACCAAGTTAAGATGACGGCTGAGCTCGAGAAGAGGTGGGAGGAGATGGAGGTTGAACTCCGCGCTGAGGCTGACAAACTCCGGACTGAAGTCCACCGGGGTTTTGATGAAGGGGTGGCGGAAGCCACCGATTTGTATGTTGCCCAGGTCCGTGAGGTCAGCCAGAAAGCCTGGAGGCTGGGGTGGACAGGCTCGCTGAGAGCAGCAAGGGTTTCTTGAGGACAATCCTGTATATGCCGAGATCCCCCAGTTTCCCTCTCCTAAGCCCGTGCCGAACGAAGCTCGCGAGGCCCCTGCTGGGGAAGTCGAGGCCAATGCCGCCGAGGTCAATGCTGATGCCGAGGAGAATGCTGCTGCTGGGGGTGCCGAGGGGGTCGTGGTTTGAAATTGATTTGATGTAATTTCCTTTTTTGATTTTTGTACTTGGGGATTTGGGGAGAATGAAAAAGATTTGTAATCATTTTTCAATCTGAATGAAATTGGTTTTTGCTCCTAACTCGAGTAAATGTATGATTGTCTCTATTCTCCTTTCCCTATTCTTGTGTGGCCTTGTAACCAAAAAGTACTAGGAGATAAGACAAGTATTTGAGCTCGGCTCTGTAGCTGAGCTTAGGATATCAAGTTTGTAACCGAGACGGGTTTAGTTAGGTTCTGTAATCATAAGAAAGAATCGAACTCGGTAGAACAAGATGTGCTCGGTCCTGTGACCATTGCGGAATTCGGGTTTTCAATCAGAACTTGATCGGTCCAACGACCGGACCAAACTGACTCTGATAGCCGAACTGAGTGACGAGTCCTGTGACAGCGCCAAAATGCAAGCTGGTCCTGTGACCGAGCTTGAAATGGCTAGTCTTGTGACCGTGCCGAAGTGCAAGCTGGTCCTGTGACCGAGCTGTGCCGAATCTCGTAACTTGGCCATATTTGAGAGTAGGAAAGTTTGGAAAGTAAAAACACATTCTATAAAAAGATCAATTTATTGACTTCCAAAATCCGAATACATCTCAAAAGTAGTATTTCTTGAGGTGCGTAGCATTCCATGGACGTGGTAGCTCTCTACCCTCCATGTCCTCAAGTTTGTATGCAGACTGCCCATCTACCGAAGTCACTTTGAATGGCCCATGCCAGTTCGGTGCAAGCTTTCCTTCGCTGGGATTTTTGTCTGCTGGGAGTGTCTTCTTCAAGACTAGTTCTCCAGGTGAGAACTTTCGTTCTTTGACCTTTTGATTGTATCCTCTGGCCAACTGTCGCTGGTAGGAAGCGAGGCGAATGGCTGCTGCATCCCTTCGTTCCTCGGCCAGGTCGACCTCTGTGGTGAGGTTTACATCGTTTCGGCCTTGGTCGAACAGTTCCGACCTGAGGGTCGGGAGACCGACCTCAAGTGGAATTACAGCCTCCATCATGTAGTCCAGGGAGAAGGGTGTAGCCGAGGTTGAGCGCCTTGGGGTAGTTCGGTACGCCCAAAGGACACTCGGGAGCTCCTCTACCCATCTCCCTTTGGCTCGGTCCAGTCTCTTCTTGAGTCCGTCGAGCACGACCTTGTTAGAGATTTCAGCTTGTCCATTGCTCTGGGGATGCGCTGGAGTAGAATAGTAGTTCCTGATGCCAAGCTCTTGACAGAAGCTTTTGAAGAAATTGGAGTTGAACTGAGTCCCATTGTCCGAGACCAAGGCTCGAGGCACTCCGAATCTTGTTACGATGTTCCTCCATATGAAGTTTTTAGTATCTTTATCGGTTATGGAGGACAACGCTTCAGCTTCTATCCACTTGGTGAAATAGTCAGTAGCCACTATCAACCATCTTTTATTCCCCGGAGCTTGGTGGAGAGGTCCCAACAGGTCCAGTCCCCACTGGGCAAATGGCCATGGACTGGAAAGAGGACTTAGGTCATGTGCTGGTTGATAGAGAGAATGAGAAAACTTCTGACATTTCTCACATTTCCTGGCATAGACCTGTGCGTCATTCTGCATGTAGGGCCACCAGTAGCCTTGGCTTAAAGCTCGATAAGCCAGTGACCGACCTCCGATGTGACTGCCGCAGATCCCTTCATGGATTTCATAAAGGAAGTCCTCGACTTTGCTCGGGTGAACGCACTGGAGGTAAGGGCCATTGTAGGACTTTTTGTAGAGCTTGCCATTTGGGGAGAGCCAGAACCGAGCTGCTTTCAGCCTGATCTTGGGCGCCTCACTTTTGTCCTTGGGGAGCTGATCGTCCTTGAGGTAGGAAATGACGTCGTCCATCCAGCTCGGACCGAGGTTGGCACACATGATTTGCCGAGGTGGGTGGAGTTCTATACTCGGCTTGTCCAGTGTTTCCACTTCGACAATCCTTTTTCTCCCTACCTCGACAACAGAGGCCAAGTTTGCAAGTGCGTCGGCGTGAGAGTTGGAATCTCTGCCGATCTGCCTGACTTCACCCTTTTGGAACTGAGATAGAAGTTGCTTGGTGTGGGCTAGGTAGGCCGCCATCCTGTCGTCACGGGCCTGGTAGTCTCCATTGAGTTGGCCCGTCACCAGCTGTGAATCACAGAAGACCACCAGTTGTTGTGCCCCCAGAATTTTTGCACTGCTCAGCCCTGCTATTAGTGCTTCATACTCAGCCTCGTTGTTAGATGCTTTGAAGTCAAGGGTCAGGGCTTGCTTAATGACAAGGCCCTCTGGAGATTGAAGGACTATGCCTACACCAGCCCTCTTGGAGGTTGATGATCCATTGATGAAGACCTTCCAAGATGAGTCGAGGAACCATTTCCAGGACTGCTCCTATTCTGTCTCGGTCTCGGTGGTTGCTCCCCCTTTGCCCCCTAGTTCGGTGTCGAGGTGGCTCGGTGCCGAACTAGGAGAGGTGAACTCCACAATGAAGTCTGCTAGCACCTGGGCTTTGATGGCCGTTCGGGGCTGGTATTGGATATCATATTGTCCCAGTTCAACAGCCCATTTGGACACTCTTCTAGAGAAGTCTGCTTTCCTGAAGAGGGACTTGAGTGGATGTTCGGTCACAACCACTATGGAATATGTCTGGAAGTAGTGGGAGAGCTTGTGGGAGGCACTGACAAGTGCAAATGCGAGCTTCTCCAATGGCAGGTATCTCGTCTCGGCATCCAGCAGGATTTTTCTTGTGTAATAGATGGGTTTTGCTGCCGGTTATCTTCTCTTATGAGTACCGAGCTCACTGCATGGTCCGAAACCGCCAGATATAAGTATAAGACCTCACCCTGTGCCGGGGTGGAAAGTAGGGGAGGTGAGGAGAGGTATCCTTTGAGCTCCTGGAGGGCACTTTCGCACTTCGGGGGCATTGGAACCTTGAGTTCTCCTTCAGGAGTTGGAAGAAGGGACGGCACTTGTCGGAGGCTTTGCTGATAAAGCGGTTTAGTGCTGCTGCCATCCCTGTCAGCCTCTGGACTTACTTTGCCATGGTCGGACTTTGGAGGGCCCGAATTGCCAAGATCTGATCGGGATTGGCCTCTATTCCACGTCTGGTGATCAGGCTGCCCAGGAATTTGCCCGAGCCGACGCCAAATGCACATTTGAGGCGTTCAGCTTGAGCTTGTATTGTTTGAGGACGGCGAAGGTTTGATGTAGGTCAGTCAAGTGGTCCTGTGACCTTTTAGACTTAATGACCATGTCATCAATGTAGACCTCGACCGTCTTGCCGAGCTGGGCCTGAAACATCTTGGTCACCAGCCTCTGGTAAGTGGCACCTGCGTTTTTTAACCCGAAGGGCATCACCTTGTAGCAGTAAATGCCTCTGAGTGTTATGAACGTGGTTTTTTCCTGATCAGGCCTGTGCATCGGAATTTGATGGTAACCTCAGTAGGCAACGAGGAAACTCATCCTATCATGCCCGGCAGTGGCATCAATCAGCTGGTCGATTTTTGGAAGGGGAAAGCTGTCTTTGGGACACGCTTTGTTGAGGTCGGTGAAATCCACACAGACCCTCCAGCTTCCATTTTTCTTTTTGACCACCACTTGATGGAACGCGCTCCGAGGCGCCGTGGGGCGGCTACCGGGGTCGGCGGAATGTGGGAGTCCGTCGGGTCCGGCCCTTTCGCGCCCTGGCGGGCCCTGAAGCGTGCATCAACATTTCTTTTATGTGGGTGTGCCAGATTTTCTATTTTACTTGGAATTGCAAGTGGTAATCCGGAGATCAACCTTCGCAAGTAAAAAGGAAATCAACTTCTTTCAAGTTTTCCATTGCACAAATATTTAAGAAAAGAGACATTTTCTTAATTTGCCGTGAAAGGCGATTTTGTTTGGCATTTATAGCCGATTTTGGCGTTTATAGCCGATTTACAATTCTTATCAATAATGAAAGACAAGAGTTGTGATTTTTGTCTCTTTAGAAAAATACAAATTACAATGAAAAGCAAGAAAAGGAAGATCTAACTTTTCAGGAGATTGTGGGGGACTCGTTCAGATTGACGGTCGCAAGCCATGTATGGGCTTCGCCATCATCCATGCAGATGAGAACAGAAGATGCTCTTGATTCGCTTGGCTTGGCTATAACCTCAGGTTTTTAGAGGACAAAGACCAAGAGAAGGTCCTATGTCCAATAAAAAGCTAAGTAGACGGGCTGAAAAGCCACGTCTAAGCCATTGGAGGCAGCAGGAGAAGGCAAGGACCTTGGGGGGGGTGCCCCCCAAGGGACTTTTGTCACCTTGTAGTGGTGGCCGGCGCAGAACTTCAGTAGAGTTTTTCTCTCTTTTTCTTTCTCTCAGATCTCTTTCTGATCTTTTTTTCTGATCCTCTGATTTTCTCCTCTTTTTTCTGATCTTCCGATCCGAATTTCAATGGAATGCTCTCCTATTTATAGGCCTTTGGTAGCCATTTAGAAGGGTTTATGAGCCTTAATGGCTTTAATGGGAGGAGTTACAAGATTTATTTCTTGATTTTGTAACTCCTTTTTCCTTGAATCTGATTGGCCGATGGAGATTAAGGGCTTTTAATCACCTTAATTACCATAATGGGAGGAGTTTCATGGTTTAAATGCCATGAATCAATTGACTTGTAACTCCCAAATGCTTGCTTCTGATTGGGCCGTCCAAAGAAATGAATTAATGACTGCAATAAAGCTAGTCAATTAACCACATTAATTGGTCGCCGAGCAGTCGAAGAGTCGCGGGCCGTGCCGTGTCTTCTGGAATTCTTCTGGCGATGATCATCGATGGATCTACATGCTGATCGACATCGGATGAACATGTAACTTCAGACATTGATAGCTAAGAGTGGGCCGGTGACATCTGTCTTGTCGATTTCACGATCGGTCGGACAGAAAGTGCACTTTCTTGGTCGACCGGTTGGCGATCTTAGAGCGATCATTGATGATTTTATGCTTTTGGAGGTTGACCCGTGATTTTGACGGATGTCAGAGGATATGAGTCAATTTCAAGCACTAAAAATCACATTTTCAGGAAACCACAGGGGCCAAAGTGCGCGAAACGCGAAAAAAGACGGAAAAACGGGTCACCGGCGGAAAATCCGGTGACCCGGACCTCCATGGTCGCCGGCGACCATGGGCCATGGTCGCAGGGGCCTGCGACCATGGGCCATGGTCGCAGGGGTCTGCGACCCTGGGGGATTTTTCCCCTTCGGAGCCCGTTTTGCGGTCGTTTTGAGGTCTTTTTCGTCGCCGTTTTCTTCTGTATTTTTCTTGACATTTCTTCTCATTTATTGGCTTGATTTCCCTGTAGAAAACTGAAGGAAACCGCGATTCAGATCTGAAACTTCTCATATAGAGACAACTATGGCTGATACAAAGCATGACAGATTTTAAAAAATCTGATTTCTGCACTATGCAGCGGAAATCAGCCATAAAGAATCGCGTAGAAACTCCATGAAATCATAATCAACATGTGTCTAATTAAAAGGAGATTATAGAAGACTATTACCTCAAAGATTTGCAAGCTTTAAACCTCTGAAAATCTGATGCAAAAGGGACAAGATCAGGTCTGCAATCAGCTACTATGCTGCAGGAATTTCTGCAGGAATTATTCTTCTTCTAATCTTCTCCTCTATCTCACTTCCAAATCTGATTGGCTAAGGTGGTGGAACCTTAATCTAGGTTTTTGAGATGAGTTTCTAGAATCATATGAGATGGAAATCTCCTCAAGAAAGAAGAGAAACAAGGGCTCCACGTTTTGGGCTTTGTTCTTGTGTTTTAAGGTCATTCACGCCCAAGGGAAGCTTCCTCCTTTTATGAAGATTGCAAGGAATCCTTTCCCATTAAGTCTCTCCTACTAATTCTCTTAGAAGTCCTAAAAGGAAAGCTCAATCCTAAGATTAATTTCCTCTTAGAAACAATCCAAATTAGAAAAGGAAACTATGATGAATATCCCTTAAACTTAGCAATTAGTAATCCTAGTTGTGCAACAATTACTAATTTAAGTTTCTAAGGGAAACTCTATTATAGGAATACTTATCCAAGGAGGAGTCCAACCTTCCAAGTAGAAAGACCTACTCAAAGTTGGAGACCCCACACTAAGAAATCCCTATGTTGGACGTCCCACATGCTATGGCCCACACTATGGCCCACATGTCCATAATTTGTCTAGAATTAAATTCATGTATGCCATCAAGGCCTATTTGAATTTAAATTCAAAATTATTTTTCCATAAAATAATTCAACCTTATCTCCTAATCATATTAGGAAACCATGCCAATATAGGAAAGTGACTAGAGAAGGGACCAAAAGACATATTTGCCCTTGGCTCCCAAAATGACCAAAATGTCCATGCTAAACCCATAGCAACATTAAGACCATTTTAACCTTAACTCATTCCACTAGAGAGTTATGGTTGCACTCCAGGGACAAATATTAAGTATGAAATAAGCAAGTCATAAATTGACTGTTGTCTCCGACCTACTAAGTGCAATGACCTAAATGCCCCTCTATGTAACATCCTCAATCGAGTTAGGTTATCCGATGTACTATCAACCTTCTCGATTAAATCTTAAACCTTAGAACTTCATATCCTTGACTTAATCATCATCCTGATATTATTCTCTTGATCCAGGGAGCGACCCACAAGTTCAATATCAATATGGAACATCCATATACTAAGATCTTAGATTTTGATGATCAATCGGATAATTCTAAGGGGACGATCAATCCATCAGTAGATGGCATAGATTCTATATTGCATTTGCATGTCCCAACTGATCAAGCCCGAGTACCTAACTCACAGAGCTGTTGACCCAAGAAAAGAATCTCACCCATAATGAATTAAAGCACAAGAACTTGAATTCGTCCGTTCATCCACAAATGCTCAAGATTAAGAGCACCGGTCACTTAGTAGCATGAGGTGATTTGATCTCTCTCTGTGATAGTACTATTTTAGAGATCACACCTACAATGGTCCTGTTCAATGCATGACACATGCACTAATGAGATAGATCCGGGAAAGCCCTCCCGTGACTTAGGTATGTCACCCTATATAGGAGAGTATCTCATTATAACTTATACCAAGATGAAGTGCCCAACTCCATCTTTCAGTTATGAACTAATCTGTTGTTTCCAATATCCATGAATCAGACCTATCTGTGTGAAGCCACTTCACACCTGATTCAATTATTAGAAAACAATGGGCCTTACACACAACCATACATATACAGATGTTTATAGAGAAAGAATCATTTCAATATATATAACCAATAAATATCCAGTAACAGAGAGAAAAATGCAGCTAGTGGGCTTTAGGGCATACACCAATCCCAACAAACTCCCACTTGCACTAAAGATCACTACTTCCTAACCTAACTCCCATAGACTCAACATGAGAAGTAAAGACTTTCTCAGTAAGAGTCTTAGTAAATGGGTCTGCTAAGTTATTAGCTGAGGCAATTTGCTCCACAACAATTTCTCCATTCTGAACGAATTCCCGGATCAAGTGGTACTTTCTCTGAATGTGCTTGCCTTTCTTGTGATTCCGGGGCTCTTTACACTGTGCTATCGCACCTGTGTTGTCGCAGTGCATGACAATCGGTTTTTCTGCTGCGGAAACAACTCCTAATTCCAAAAGGAATTTCCTGAGCCATACTGCTTCCTTTGCAGCTTCCGCTGCCGCCACATACTCTGCTTCCATGGTAGAGTCAGCAATACAATCTTGCTTAACACTCCTCCATGAAATAGCCCCTCCCGATAGAGTAAAAACATATCCTGAGGTTGACTTTCTGGCATCCGTATCTGATTGGAAATCTGAGTCTGTATACGCCAAAGGCGTTAAATCATCTGCTCGATAAGTCAACATATAATCTTTCGTTCTCCGAAGATACTTGAATATATGTTTCACAGCTGTCCAATGCATAGGTCCAGGGTTTGACTGATATCTGCTAACCATGCCGACGGCAAAGCAAATATCTGGTCTAGTACATAACATAGCATACATGAGACTTCCAACAGCTGAAGCATATGGAACTCTCTTCATGTTCTCTATCTCATCAGGTGTCTTAGGACATTGATCTCGAGATAGTGGTAGTCCATGTCTAGAAGGTAGCAAGCCCTTCTTGGAGTCATGCATGTTAAACTTGACCAATATCTTCTCAATATATGAAGATTGCGATAAGGCTAACATCTTATTCTTGCGATCTCGCAGGAGCTTGATCCCTAAGATGTAGCTTGCCTCACCCAAATCCTTCATCTGAAATTGAGATGATAACCAAACCTTTGTGGATGATAGTGCACCTACATCGTTTCCAATGAGCAATATGTCATCTACATATAGGACCAAAAAAATGACTGCATTACCACTTCCTTTCTTATACACACATGGTTCATCAATGTTTTGATTAAAGCCAAAAGATTTGACTGCCTGATCAAACTTGATGTTCCATGCTCTAGATGCTTGCTTAAGTCCATAAATGGACTTCTTAAGTTTACAGACCATGTTCTCTTGGCTACTAGCAATGAAACCTTCTGGTTGCATCATATAGATGCATTCGTCAAGACTTCCATTAAGAAAAGCTGTCTTGACATCCATTTGCCATATCTCGTAGTCATAATGACATGCGATGGCTAAGAGAATCCTTATGGACTTGAGCATAGCCACTGGTGAAAAGGTTTCCTCATAATCGATACCCTCTTTCTGAGTATATCCTTTCGCCACCAGTCTTGCTTTGAAGGTTTCCACCTTCCCGTCCACTCCTCTCTTCCTCTTGTAAATCCACTTGCATCCTATGGGTTTGATCCCTTCAGGTGCATTTACAAGTTCCCAGACTTGATTGGAATACATGGAATCCAATTCAGATTTCATTGCTTGCTGCCACATGTCAGCATCTATATCCGTTACTGCTTCATCGTAACTAGTAGGATCCTCAACCATATCCTCAGAGTCTGTCTTTAAAGACACTCCTAGATATCTATCTGGTTGTCTAGGAATTCTCCCACTACGACGAGGCTCCGGAGTATTTAAAGGAATATCCGGTCCATCTACTGTTGCTGGATCTGGTACAGATGTTATAGGGGATTCAGGAAGAATCTCCTCAAGAGTTTCTGTACTACTAAGCTCTTGATGCATCATACAATCATCCTCTAAGTATCTAGCATGAGTGCTGATGAGCACTTTTTGCTCCTTTGGATGATAAAAGATGCCACCTCTAGTTCCCTTAGGATACCCAATGAAGTAGCACATTTCCGATCTGGGTTCTAACTTGGTAGCTTTATCATTCAGTACATAAGCTGGACAACCCCAAATGTGGATATGTCTTAAACTAGGTTTTCGACCTGTCCACATTTCTTGCGGTGTCCTAGGTACTGACTTAGATGGTACCAGATTTAAAATGTATGCTGCTGCTTCTAAGGCATATCCCCAAAAAGATATAGGTAGGGTTGCATGACTCATCATGGACCTTACCATATCAAGAAGGGTACGGTTTCTTCTCTCTGCTACACCATTTTGCTGGGGTGTACCCGGTGCAGACAACTGAGACACAATCCCTTGTTGTGTGAGGTACTCCTTGAACTCACCTAGGAGGTATTCGCCACCTCGATCAGATCGAAGGGCTTTGATATGTTTCCCTAGTTGTAACTCCGCCTCAGCCTTGAATTGTTTGAACTTATCAAACGCCTCAGACTTGCGTCGCATCAAATAGACATATCCATACCTAGAGTAATCATCGGTGAAGGTGATGTAATACTCATATCCTCCTCTTGCTAGTTTGTTCATAGGACCACACACATCAGTGTGAACCAATTCTAACAACTCATTTGATCTTAGTCCCTTTCCAGAGAATGACCTTTTGGTCATCTTTCCCTTGAGACATGATTCGCACTGAGGAAAAGGTTCGAAATCTAATGAGCTCAAGGGCCCATCTTCTACCAACCTCTGAATCCGTTTTAGGTTAATGTGACCCAAACGTAAGTGCCAAAGATAGGTGTCATTGGTTGAAGATACCTTCCTCTTAAGGGAAGTAGAACTTTCTAGTTGTACATTATGCAGTGTGGGAGCAATAGGATTTATATAAAATAAGTTATCATGTATTCTACCGGAACATATAATATTTCCATCTCTACTGATATCAACACCAGAATGGAAAGAAACTGAATAATTAAATTCAATAAGTCTGGAAACAGAAATTAAATTCTTCCTCATGTCCGGAACATAGAAAACATTATTTAAAAACAAAATCCTATCATTAGAAAAATGTAGAGAAACATTTCCCACTGCAACCGCCCAAACTTTAGCTCCAATTCCAACTCTAAAGGCAAACTCCCCTTTCTCAATTTTCTGCATTATCTGAAACCCCTGCAACGAATTGCAGATATGATTAGTGGCTCCAGAGTCTACTATCCACGAGTCAGTAGAATCAACCACTAAACAAGTTTCAATGAAATAAGAAAAAGATGTACCTTTATTAACCGAGCCTTTGAGCTTGGGACAATCTTTCTTCCAATGACCTTTGAGGCCACACTTGAAGCATTTCCCTTTGGGCTTATCATCTGTACCCTTGTCCTTTCTATTAACAGATTTACCCTTTTTTTGTCCCTTTCCCTTGATCTTCTTCTTCTTCATCTTCTTCCCTTTCGGGTTCAGATGAGAGGAAGACTGGAAAAAATGGGCTTGGGCCTTGGGCTTCATGATGGCCTCTGCCGCCTGGAGTTCCTTCATTAACTCCGCAAGGGTCACGTCCATCTTGCTCATATTGAAATTGAGCTTGAACTAATTGAAGGAATCCGGCAGAGTTTCTAGAATCATATCGGTTTGACTCTCTCCATCAATCTCAGCCCCTAGAATCTCAGCTACATTGAAACAATCCATCATCTTGAGCATATGATCTCTGACAGGTGTTCCTTCAGCCATTCTAGTATTCATGATGGTCCTTATAGCAGCTTGCCTAGCTGGCCTGCTCTTGTCTGCAAACATTTCTGACAAGGACATCATGATTTCGTAGGCTGTGTCCATATTCTCGTGCTGTGTTTGCAACACGTTGGACATGGAAGCGAGCATGTAGCATTTAGCCATGTTGTTCGCTTTCTTCCACTTCCTTTCAGCCTCTAACTGGTCTTCAGTAGAATTGGGATCAATTTCAGGACAATTTTCTACCAAGACATACTTGTACTCCTCAGCAGTGAGTACTATGTCAAGGTTTCTCTTCCAATCTACGTAATTAGGGCCGGTCAACTTGTTCTCACGAAGAATACTCATCAACGGGCTAAAAGAATCTTTACCCATCTCTCTCTGGATATAAAATGGTTTATAATTAGACAGGCAGTATATATGTAACATGCATATGGTGCTTGTTATAAAAGGAAAAACATGCACAAAACTTTTTACATTATTTCAACCCTAAACATAATGTATCAGTGTTTCAACCTCCTCATAAACCCTCCATCGAAAGGATGGCCGAGCCTATAGTAACGTTGAATTAAGCTCTTCTTATTTGGATTATCACTATCTGGATACATATCCAGTGACAGTCCAATCACTGATTGGTTTGACCTCATAAGACAAATAACTCTAACTCCTTGAAGAGATTATTACCGCCTTATGTCAAGTGTATTACCATCTCTTATGAAAAATTCCCAGAATGTCCAAATCTAGAAGTGAGCTTTGGTAAAGAACTCCACCGAAGGGATGGCCGCTCCCACTAACACTTCATTGACATTCTATAGAAGTGATCTTTAGTAAAGAACTCCACCGAAGGGATGGCCGCTCCTACTAACACCTCATTACTAATATTCACTTTAGTTCACCCACTAACCCATCGAAGTGGTCTTTAGTAAAGAACTCCACCGAAGGGATGGCCGCTCCCACTAACACTTCTAATGAGATTAATATGAACCGAGAATGGAAAGTCGTGGGGTTTTTCCTAAACCCCTCTCCCACTTGATAATTTATCACTAGGGTTTATAAACTTTCCTTTGATCTTTACTTCGTTTTCTCAAAAGCTCTTTTTAAAACTAGCAGACTTGGTTAATTAAATTCATGACTCAATGACTCAAGTCATCTTGAAAGTAAATAACCTTTGCATTAAAACATTTGAGAAAAACCCTTAATAGAATCAAAAACCTAATTAGGGTTTTGGGGAACCCATAGGTAGCATCTAATTAGATTTAGAGTTTAGTCTATTTTGGAAACAAAGGGTGCCAACCCTATCCAATTTTAAACCTTAGACAATTAGAAGGTGCTGGTCTAAGTCCCGTTTAAAACCAATTGACCAAACAAAAACATACTAATTTAATAAAGATGCCATTTTTAGATCCTAATGGTGGCCATGTTTCTAGGTGACAATTATAGCAATTATATAAAGCATTCAACCATGCATTCCATATATAAAAGCAAATAAAAGTATGCAATCCTTGATGGCTCCCTGTCCTTAGGATTTCAAATCCTAATCGAATTAGGACTCCTCATGCATCTAGAAGTCTTAACTCCTTCATCTCCAAGGATTCCAATTTCTTGCAACCTTCTTGTCTTGAAACTTTCTTTTTCATGCTTGTTTCCATAAATAAATATATACAAGCAAACCCATGAAAAACAAAACAAAAATTACATTGGAGATTCCTATGCTTTTCAAAGAAGCTTACATCAAGACTAGTTGGAATAAAATTAATGAAAACTTTACAACTTCCTATGATTGCTAACCGCGCAATCGTACACTTTCCAACTAATTAAAACAAACATCCAAATCCACATAACATACATGCGAACCATCAAGGATGCTAATTATGGCTGCAACCAAATAGGTTAGTGCATAATGTACAACATGATTCAGATCTGGAAAAATTAATTCCAGCCATCCAAACATAACCAGCATACAAAAATACAGCACTAATACAAATCTGAAATAAATTTCAGCAGGGTGCCACCATGCCCCTTCTAATCTAGGATTAATAAATCACATCATGGGATCATGATTTCGCATGGAGTGGCTCTGATACCACTGAAGGAAACCGCGATTCAGATCTGAAACTTCTCATATAGAGACAACTATGGCTGATACAAAGCATGACAGATTTTAAAAAATCTGATTTCTGCACTATGCAGCGGAAATCAGCCATAAAGAATCGCGTAGAAACTCCATGAAATCATAATCAACATGTGTCTAATTAAAAGGAGATTATAGAAGACTATTACCTCAAAGATTTGCAAGCTTTAAACCTCTGAAAATCTGATGCAAAAGGGACAAGATCAGGTCTGCAATCAGCTACTATGCTGCAGGAATTTCTGCAGGAATTATTCTTCTTCTAATCTTCTCCTCTATCTCACTTCCAAATCTGATTGGCTAAGGTGGTGGAACCTTAATCTAGGTTTTTGAGATGAGTTTCTAGAATCATATGAGATGGAAATCTCCTCAAGAAAGAAGAGAAACAAGGGCTCCACGTTTTGGGCTTTGTTCTTGTGTTTTAAGGTCATTCACGCCCAACGGAAGCTTCCTCCTTTTATGAAGATTGCAAGGAATCCTTTCCCATTAAGTCTCTCCTACTAATTCTCTTAGAAGTCCTAAAAGGAAAGCTCAATCCTAAGATTAATTTCCTCTTAGAAACAATCCAAATTAGAAAAGGAAACTATGATGACTATCCCTTAAACTTAGCAATTAGTAATCCTAGTTGTGCAACAATTACTAATTTAAGTTTCTAAGGGAAACTCTATTATAGGAATACTTATCCAAGGAGGAGTCCAACCTTCCAAGTAGAAAGACCTACTCAAAGTTGGAGACCCCACACTAAGAAATCCCTATGTTGGACGTCCCACATGCTATGGCCCACACTATGGCCCACATGTCCATAATTTGTCTAGAATTAAATTCATGTATGCCATCAAGGCCTATTTGAATTTAAATTCAAAATTATTTTTCCATAAAATAATTCAACCTTATCTCCTAATCATATTAGGAAACCATGCCAATATAGGAAAGTGACTAGAGAAGGGACCAAAAGACATATTTGCCCTTGGCTCCCAAAATGACCAAAATGTCCATGCTAAACCCATAGCAACATTAAGACCATTTTAACCTTAACTCATTCCACTAGAGAGTTATGGTTGCACTCCAGGGACAAATATTAAGTATGAAATAAGCAAGTCATAAATTGACTGTTGTCTCCGACCTACTAAGTGCAATGACCTAAATGCCCCTCTATGTAACATCCTCAATCGAGTTAGGTTATCCGATGTACTATCAACCTTCTCGATTAAATCTTAAACCTTAGAACTTCATATCCTTGACTTAATCATCATCCTGATATTATTCTCTTGATCCAGGGAGCGACCCACAAGTTCAATATTGTCACGACCCCAAACCCGGGGTCCGTGAATTGAGAGTTATGTTTCTCCCAAGATCCGCGTGTGTGAGGATTACAAATTCATTCCAACACACTCTGAATATTTAGCGGAAGCTTTTATGGTGTTGCGACTCGGAGTCCGTGGCCATTGGATTCCGCACCGCACTTAACCCAAGCATATACTCATCTTATCAATGATCCATCTCAGACTGGAATAAACTATCACAATAAAAGTACAGAGCTGACAGTAACAGGATATTACATTCCCATATATGTTCAAGTTACAATTAACAATGTATATTAATTACAATCCCAAGCAAAAAGGCTAATAAAAGCCATACAAGAAAACAAGCTAATGATTACTACCCATATGTGACGTAATACCGATGTCAAGCTCAATGTCGACATGACATAGCCAACAAACACCTGTAAGCTCATGGCTCCACAGCCAATACGTGCACTCATCTCGGGTGAAGAAATCTGAACCTGAGTACCAAAGTAGTGGGTCAGACACGACGGTCTGGCAGGCGGGTGAAAAGATATAACAACATACTGAATGATAAAACATGAAATAAATCATACTGTCTGATCAAAATTGTACATAATAAAAATGTATCGGAAATCATGAGTATCTGACGAAATCATGTATTCATATAAAACGGGTATGAAACACGGATATTAGGCAAAGCATGTATTCCTTTAAAGCATGTATAAAACATGAACATTTCACAAATCGGGAACTCATTTAAAACATGTATACACAATAAACAACTTTCAAATCGGGTACTCATTTAAAGCGTGTACGAACAATATACATCTTACAAATCGGGGACTCATTTAAAGCGTGTATAAACAATATACATTTTACAAATCGGGTACTCATTTAAAGCATGTACAAACAATAAACATTTTACAAATCGGGTACTCATTTAAAGCGTGTATAAACAATAAACATTTCCCTAATCGGGAACTCTTTTAAAACATGGATAAACAATAAACACTTCCCTAATCGGGAACTCTTTTAGAACATGGATAAACAATAAACATTTCCCAAATCGGGGACTCATTTAAAACATGTAGAATTAATGCATCCTTTATTAAGAAAAGACATGATCAATATAAAACAGTACGGGTAACAAGGATCAGGAACTATCAAGATGGCAACCACACAAGGCTAAATCCTCTATCACCGAAGTGACAAGAGTATCGGGCGTTGACCTCGGTCACCGAAGTGAGGAGGTGCAACAACATTTACATATGCATATACAATAATACGGGACGGGACCACGGTGGCAAACCGGGTATCGGGAATCACGGTAGCGAACCGGATATCGGGAACCACGGGAGCGAGCCGGGTATCGGGACGGGACCACGGTTAATAAACCGGGTATCGGGATCCATGCTGCAGCTGGCGGGACAAGTGGGGAATCTCCAAGTCAGTGGATCAGACTGACAAGGTTATCCAAGCTTAGTGGTGCCGACTCATAGGTTATATGCAAGTAAACAAACAAATACATGTATGCATGTTCTCTTTTAGCTCATGGGCTCGCACTACAAAGCTCTGGCCCCCTATTGCCTCAGGGTTTTACTCTCATGGGTCATATACAAGAAATCAAATCCAATAAATACATATGACGGGACGGGGTGCTCATAAGCACAAAAGCATATCTGTATTGGTCGGGCCTGTACGGGCTAGCAACAATGTTAAAAACATAACTTTCAATACTGTCGGGCAAGTCTAGTCATAAAACACGAGATTTTAAGTGTACAAGTGAAATTCGGTCAAAATAAAGCATGAATGGATTTCTCATATTCTCCGGGCCAAGTGTTGAAAGTCCAAGATTTGAATCAATGTAACTAGGGTCCCGTATGTTACGTTTGACATACATTTGGTACTCTTTAAGAATTGAAAACATTCCGGGGCCTTATATACATTAACAAATCTAAAAGACCTAAACAACACAGTCATGGTGATGGAATTTCTTCTTCTGTACAGTTCCTCACTCTCCTCCAATATAGTTCCCTATGGTTCTTCAAGAAGAAAACAATACAATTGCTGTCGGTCAGCTCCTCGGTTGGCTGTCGGTCAGCCGAACTGGGATGTCGGCTAGCCGACGGCTGACCGGCGCTGACTGTCAGCTCTACACACATCAGGAAGTTTGTTGCTCTCTGGAAAATGAACCGAAAGATCTGTCGGTTGGATCTCGGTCGACCGAACTAGGGAGTTCGGTCAGCCGACAGCTGACCGACAGATTTCCTGATGGAAATCTGCTCTCTGGAATTGGAACCGAGAGGGTTTCGGTCCACCTCGGTTGGCTGTCGGTTAACCGACAGGCTGACCGACAGCTGACCGACGTTACTGCGGACACAGAATTCTGAAGCTGTTTTCGGTCCCTTCTTTCTCCAAACACTCCTCATTTTCAAGGGTCAGATCCCTGCAATAAAGTGAGCTAAAAGATCCTCCATTTCAAACAATCAAAACTTCATTCTCAACACTTCAAATTCCCCATTCCACTACATCCATTCTTCCATCAAATCATCCATTCCATTCACATTCAACCCAAAGAAATCCATCACATGAAACAAGTCAAAACTTAGTATTATCAAGATACCCTTTTCAAGAATGCAATGTACTAGAAAGATACACTAAAGAGTGTATTTCAAATCTCAATAAAAGCATGTCATGAAGTAAAGCATAAGAAATGAAAATCATTCATGAGAGCTACACATTTGTATAAAACATGATCAATGGAAATAAATCATTTCATCCACTTGCCTTGGGTCCAATGCTAATCAAATCAACCACCAATCACTTCTCCAAGCTATAAATCACCAATCTAAACAAAACCCCCAAAAGAAACCCATCTTAGAACCCTAAAATGGCAAAACCAAATCAAAACAAAAGGAAAGCCTCCAATAATCAAAACAAAGCTTCTTAAAGGCTAGGAAAACACAAATCCAAAAGATTACAAGGATTCCTTACTTGGAAGTTCTTCAAAAAGCTAGAGGTTGCTCAAAAGAAATCTTGAAAAGCTTGGTTTTCTTCAAAAATAACATCAATGGATAGCTCTTGAGATGAGGATGAAGATGGTGGAGTCTAATCTCGGTTTGGCATTGTTTGGTGGTGCTATGAGATGGAGGAAACAAGAAAGGGATGGAGAAAAACCATGGCTGATGGGGCATCTCCTCTCTTAGAGATTAGGTCAAGGAAGGAGAGAAGAGAAGAAGGGTTCCTTTTATAACAAAGGGGAGATGGGTCCCACAACTTAAAACATTTGCCGGGCTAAAAACATGCATTTCGGGACCTCAAATCGGTTCGACGAAGAAGACAAAGTTGTTCGTTGAAATAACTACTTTCCAAAAAGTATATTTTCCCCAATTTCTGGAATTTTCGAAATTTATGGACAGATTTAGTGAAAATTGTCATTTTTGCCCTTTTTCTCGAAAAACGCAATTTCTGAGTATTTATTCAAGATGGTCAAAACATGAAAGTTGTTTGTAACAACAAAATGGGTCAAAAGGAATAAAATTTGGAATTTTTTTAGAAACCAAGAATAAATTCTCACAAAAATACAATTTACAAGGGTCGGGTCAAAACAAAGTCAACGTCTTTTAAAATTCTCCAAAGTTATGAAAAATCTATTCAAACTCAAAAACTCAACCAAACAATCACTAAACCCATCGAGAAACCAAATCATGATTAAAACCACACTAACCAAGAAATTAGGGGTCGGGTTCTCACAAATATCAATATGGAACATCCATATACTAAGATCTTAGATTTTGATGATCAATCGGATAATTCTAAGGGGACGATCAATCCATCAGTAGATGGCATAGATTCTATATTGCATTTGCATGTCCCAACTGATCAAGCCCGAGTACCTAACTCACAGAGCTGTTGACCCAAGAAAAGAATCTCACCCATAATGAATTAAAGCACAAGAACTTGAATTCGTCAGTTCATCCACAAATGCTCAAGATTAAGAGCACCGGTCACTTAGTAGCATGAGGTGATTTGATCTCTCTCTGTGATAGTACTATTTTAGAGATCACACCTACAATGGTCCTGTTCAATGCATGACACATGCACTAATGAGATAGATCCGGGAAAGCCCTCCCGTGACTTAGGTATGTCACCCTATATAGGAGAGTATCTCATTATAACTTATACCAAGATGAAGTGCCCAACTCCATCTTTCAGTTATGAACTAATCTGTTGTTTCCAATATCCATGAATCAGACCTATCTGTGTGAAGCCACTTCACACCTGATTCAATTATTAGAAAACAATGGGCCTTACACACAACCATACATATACAGATGTTTATAGAGAAAGAATCATTTCAATATATATAACCAATAAATATCCAGTAACAGAGAGAAAAATGCAGCTAGTGGGCTTTAGGGCATACACCAATCCCAACAAAAACTTGATGAGAATCCTTGCATTTTTAGAGTGCAAAGTTTCCAATTTTCCGGGAAAGCCGAAGACTTTGTCGCGTAGAGCTGCTGATTTTCCGCCAGAAGCTGAAACTTGGTCAAACGATGTCGGAATGACCTGAAATTTGAGGTGAAGCCTCCTGAGCAATAAATAAGACCAACCATAGGCTTTTGTTTGAGTTTTGAAGCCGTTTGGGGTCCCGTCGATGCTTCACTTGATTTTGCTGCGTGGAAAATGCCGAGCTTTGATATGTGGTCAAACGATGTCCGATTGACCTGAAATTTGACGGGGAGCCTATTGGAGTCATTTTGAGACGTTCCATGGGCTCCGTTTTGGATGTCATGGTCCCGGGTTGCTCCGCCGCCGGTAGGCTTGATTTTCTCTCGGAGCATCGAAACCTGGTCAAACGTTGTCAGAATGACCTGAAATTTGACGTGCAGCCTTTTGGAAGCATGTTGAAGCCACTCATGCACTTGGTTTGATGAGCGAAGGCTTCGGTGGTTCCCGCCGCCGGGAGGCTTGATTTTGCTGCTCGAGCATTGATGGAGGGTCAAACGTTGTCGGTTTGACTTGAAATTTGGCATAGAGCCCTTTTGAGACATGCTGGAGTCATCTGTAGGCTTTGATCGAAGTTTTGACGTCTCCGATGATGTCGCCGCCGGGAGCTCCCGTTTAGCTGTCGGAGAAGTGAAGTTAGGCCAAATGTTGTCGAAATGGCCCGAAACTTCATGTGTACTCTTCTCTTGGCTATCTTGAAGGATCTTGCAGTTTTTGTTTGATTCTGACAAGATTTGAATTTTTGGAGAAATTGCATTGCCTATTTATGGCAGGTTGCGACTTCATGCAGCTTTCTTGATGTTGAAGAGGCAAAGTGACATTTTTGGTGTCAACAAATGCCCCCTCGAGGTACAGCGACGAATTGCTTGACTTTTGTAGTCGATGTGCCTCGAAGAGATTTTTGAAGGAGAGCTTGTGTCTTGACCAAGAGTCTTTGAGCAATCTTTCCTTTGGTATAGTAGCCTTTGAGCTTCCAGGGGAATTTTATGGTAGTGAAAGGAATCACACACCATCTCGAGGCAAAGTTTTGAAGATGACATCAGGGATGTGGATTTGGGTTTCTGTTTTTGATCTTGTGACCTAACCAGCTATATATGGCAGGTTAGGGGATCGGGTTTTGGTTTTGACCTTGTGACCCAACAAGCTGTATGTGGCAAGTTGGGGGATCATGATTTGGTTTTTGGTTTTGGTCTTGTGACCTAACAAGCTGTATGTGGCAAGTTAGGGGACCAGGATTTGGTTTTTGGTCACTCTTTGGGACTGTGTGGGTCCATTGGAGTGGTTTGGATTTTTGTGGAATGTCAATTTCAAGATTTTGGCTCAACTTGGTATATGAGGCTGGATGGTTTGATTTTTGGAAACTCATGGGGCTTGGAATTTTTTGTATGGTTCAATCAACTCAAAAGAGGCATGGAACCATTTTTGTATGCTCTTGGGTATGAGGGATTTTTTTTTCCTGACTAAAAGCCTATTTTTTTTTTTTTTTTTTTTTTTAGTGCCTAGGTGGTCAAACCTGGCTCATATGGGCTAGCCCATGGGACCTTAAGCTTTTTAGGATGGCTTAGATCTCATGTGGGGCCATTTTTGTAAAGAATATCTAAAGATATCTCATTTGGATAGAGAATATCTAAAAATATCTTTATGGGAGAGAATCTCTCATATTCCCTTAATTTGGGAGAGAATATCTCAAGGTATCTTTCTTTTTGGGAAGAAATCTCCAATATCCTTTTTTGTTGGAGAGAATCTCTCATTTGATTGATTTTGGGAGGAAATCTCTCAAAGACATCTTTCTTTTTGGGAAAGAATCTTTCTAATTCCTTCTCTTTTGGTAAGGTTACTAATTAGTAACACTTACCTTTCTTCTTTGTTTCCTTCTTTGATTTGCTCTCTCCTATAAAAGCAAAGGAAGGTAGGATCTCTTGCCCTTATTGCTTTCTTTTGCAACAATCTCAAGAGAGCTCCAAGGCCAAGAGTTTTTCTTCTTCAAGGATCTTCAAGCTTTTTCCTTCTTCTTCTCCATCAATGGCTTCAAGTAAGTTTTCTCTCTTTTTCTTTCAAGAAAACTTTATGTAGAGAATAGGATGGTAAAAAAAAGTTTCTCTTCTTTTTTTTTTTTTTCTTTCTTCTTTTTTTTCTTTCTTTCTTTTCTTTCTATTCTTCTTCTTTTTTTTTTCTCTTTTCCACGTGATTTCTTCTTTTGTTTTTTTTCTTCTTTTTTTTTCACACGTTTTTTTTCTTCTTTTTTTTTTTTTGTGGGCCGTACGGACAGATCCGTACGGATCTGGTCCGTACGGCCACGTGGCCTGTGGGCCACGGCCTGATGGGCCAGCCCCTGATTTTTTTTTTTTTTTTGCTGTTTTCTTTCTTCTCTTTTTTTTTCTAGAAAGTTTCTTTCTCTTTTTTTGTTCTTTTCTTTCTCCCCCTTTTTTTTGAGAAAGTTTCTTCTTTTTTTTTTTTTTTTGTTTTTTTTTTTTTTTTGCTCATCATGATAATGCGTTTTTATGCAAATCTAGATGTTCATGCATGTACTTTTTGTAAATTGAATTGAGTAGCATGATGTGATAGCATACCTGAAAATCTTTGCAAATTTGGGAATTTGGAGCTCGCAGCGATGTTGAGCCCTTCTTGATTTTGCGGAGATTTTGAGGTTTCGAAAGTTTGGAGTTTCGAAGCCCGCAGCAATGTTGAGCCCATCTTCAAACTTTCTATTTCCGTCGGGGTATTTCCTTTTTCTTTGGAATTGCCCCGGAGTCATGCCAAAATTTCGCCAGATTTTTGGTGGGACAAAGTGATCCCTTTTTTTTTTTTAGCGAAATCCTGTCATTTTGATGACGATCTTTTTCTTTTCCAACCTTTGCAGGTGGTTCCTCCAGAGCGAACAAGGGTAAAGAGCCTGCTACAAGCGTACCTCGTCGATCTGCTAGATCTTCCAATGTGGCCGTTCAGCAGGCCTGGGAGAAGGTCCAGTTTGTTGAGAAGAACTTGGAAGAGTGCGATTCCCTCAATCGCGATGAGATGAGACAGCGATTGATCGCTCTCAAGAATGAGGAATTCTATAAGATCATGGTAAGCAACCGTCCTTGGGTTATGGATGATCTGAGGGTTTTACCCAAGCCTACCTTCTTCTTTGGAGATGCAGTCCCTGACGACTTGACATACCAAAGGAGATGTTTTCAGTTCTCTTACACAGCAAATGGTGAAGAGAAGACTGTTTCTACCCGGTCGTCTTTTGATCGTACCATCTCGATCATGAGCCTTGCTTCCACGTGCTCTAAGAGGGAAGATCCTCCGAGCTGGGTGAAGAGGGCCAGTGTGATCAAGACCGGGGTTTTTGTTGGTGGACCCTCCGAATATGCGGAGAAGCCACCTGTCCGTATGGACATGTTGACGCCAGCCAGCGGCTACCAGGGCTCTGATTATCCGTCGGTCGATTTGAGACCGGTGGGCCTTGGCGTTTTCAGCGGTGACGGCAGTACTTGGGTGAAGCCTTTTCGACTTCGTGGCCGTTTCAATGTTGACTCCGATTGGAAGTCATGGACTGACCACACCTTGCTGATTGGGGGCGCCGTTTTGAAGGAAGCCGGGATTTTTTACGCGGTCCGCGCTTTTAGGGAGACCGTGACTTTTTCCGATGATGCCTTCATGGCTATGTTGGAGTCTTTCCTCCCTCAGACCAATACCTTCGTTGTCACGAACGGTGAGATTGGTTTTTCTTTGAAGGAGTTGAGTGCTATTACTGGATTGCCCATCCTTGGCAAACTCTACGAGGAGTTCATGCCGATTGATAGCGTCCTTGAGGAGCAGTCAGAGGAGTTCAGGCTCCTATACTTTCAGCTCGTCGCCTTCTATGATTTTTTGAAGGAGGGCTCGAAAGTTAGATCCAGCAGTTGGAAGAGTTATGGCTCTTCATTCTTCAACTTCTTTGACAGCAAAGAGTCTCCTGATAGCATGACCCGGGAAGACAGGAAGAAGACTTTGGCCATGCAGGAAGAGTTGAAGGGTTTCTTCGCGAGCACAGATGCCCTTTATTCTGACATTGCACTGCGGAGAGATCTTGCTGTTTACCTCACTTTTTGGCTAGGTGAGGCTATTTTTGCTGGTGGAGATGGGACGCACATCAGGCCGCATTGTATTTTTCCGGCTTGTCAGATGGCGTTTGGAGAGCGGCTTGCTTTGGTGCCCGCTCTTTACTCCTACCTGTGTACCGAACTGCAGGCTGCTGCTTTCTTGGTTCGGCTTGGGCTCCCTATGAATAGGGTATTTTCAGCCCATATCTTTTATTCGTGGTTTGTATACCACTGTCCTGGCTTCCACCAGCTGGGTGCTGCACAGGATGATGATCCTCTGATGATTCGATTGGCTAAGGGAAAAGCCGTATCCGAATCACTTTTGTTTGCCCGCATGAGGATCCGACGATTCAGGGACGTCGAGATGGGGCAGTCTTCAGTTAAGCTTTCTCCGGAGTTGCGGAAGAAGGCTTTTGATTTTGGTGCCTCCCGAGACTCTACCAGAGCAGGGTCGGGAAGGCATTACTCTTTGACCAATGCAGAGAAGGAGTGACTTTTCAGCATACGAGTCGGCACGATGGTGTACCGTAGACATCTTTTCGTCGACATCCAGCCGTATGTACCTTCTCGCTTTGCGCTTCAGTTGGGCTTCTCTCAAGGCGTTGTTGGGGCGCCTTCGAGTATGGTGAAGCGTTTTGGGGGTTTGCAGGATGACAGAAATGCATGGGCTTTCTATAGTGCTGAAGACACTACTGCCACGATTTCTTATCCTGAGCTGTCGACTTTCCGAACTGCCGGCTTCACGAAGTGGTTCGCGGAGAGCTTTTTGGCATATCGGGGGCTTTCCAAGAAGGAGCTTGATGTAAAGCTGTCTTCTGGAAAAGGCATTGGGAAGTCGGATGGCGTCCGGCGAGAGGAAGTTTGGGCCTTCCTTTCTGGAGAGAAGCACAAGATAGGCTTTCTCGGTGACCAGGGCGTCATTGGTTCTGAAGCTGCTCGGGAAGTACCTGATGAGGCTTTGGAGCAGCTAGAACAGGAGGAAGCTGAGCTCGACGCTTGGATGCAAGCGGCACAGAAACGAGCTTCCGTGGAGTCTACTGGCGAAAGCAGACCATCCAGTGAGGAGTCAAGTGAGAAACCTGACTCTGATAGTGAGGCGGGTTCTTCTAGGAAGCGAACCCGTAGAGGTAAGAAGAGGAGGAGGAGTCAGCGTCACACGGGGCGGGACGAAGACTCTCCTAATGTGGAAGTCCCTCTCACTGTCAATGAGGAGGTGCCAGGGGAAGTTGACGAACCTCCGGAGAAGAGGATTCGGGAAGAAGAGACCATCGGTGAAGGTATGATTCCTCCTTTTCCTTTTTCTACTTCTTTCATGGGGCTTTCCATGTTCTGATTTGTTTTCTCACCCTGCTGCTGCTCTTTTTTTTTTTAGCAGAGGATGAAGACTTGCCGATGCCTGAGGTTCCGACCGATGAGGCGGTGATGGAGCCGGTTATGGCATCTGAAGAAGAATCGAGGGACTCTGGAATGACTCCGGAATCTCCAATTGGTATAACTTCTTTCGCTTTCTCTTTTTTTTTTTTTGCCTGCGACTTGATTTGCTAACAGTTTTTTCTTGTCAGCTGACTTGCCACAGGATTCCGATGACTTTGAGCCATCAATGGACGCAAATGTCGATGATGCTTCTGATGAGTTCATGGAGGAAGAGAGTGTTCCGCCAGTCGTTGAAGAAGGTACTTTGTAGTGATGACCCTGATGATTTTTTTTTTTTTTGAACAGGATCATATTCATACCTTTTTGTGTTTCATTTGCAGGTTTTGAAGTGACAGAAGAGAGTCCATCGCTTTCTTCAGAACCAGAGCAAGGGATGCCAGAGGTCGATCCGGAGGTAGAGACCAGTTCAGACATGATTGAGGAGATGCCTCGTGTTGAGATTCCCTCTCCAGTGGCTCCAAGTGAAAAGAGTTCTTTTGTTACTCTTCCAATGGGACATGACATGAGCAGCCGATCAGCGGAGAAGGGTGAATCTTCATCCAGTTCGTCTCTTCAATTTGCGAAGAAGGTGCTGGCTCGGGTTTTGAGTTCTTGGGTCAAGACTCTCCTTTCTGGACACTTGGAGGCAGGATTTGGCATGATCCCACATGTACAGGAGATTCTGACCGACACCGAAGAGGTTGGTCTGGATGTCACAGGTGCCAGGGCGATCGTTGATAGGATCATTGCACTGGGTGACAAGTGGTTTGAGACCATGGGTTTCCCTGACGACCAATTCTTCAAGGAGATGTTCTTGGACCCTGCTGATAAGGCTAAGTCTGACCTGAATGAGGCTACACAAAGCAAGAAGCAGCTAGTTCGGGAGAAGAACAAGGAAGAGCTAGCCATCATCGGATTGAGGCATGACCTTAACATCCTTGATAGGGAAGTTGAGGAGGCCAGGAAACGTCTTGAGCATTTGAAGGCACAAGTCGATGCGAAGTGGGCTGCTATAACAGAGGCTCGTGACAGGGAGAGTACTCTGATCCGCAGGGTTGCAGATGCCGGTCAAGTTCTCGAGAGGAGGACTCTAGAAAACGAACGATGGCAAACTGCTGGGGAAGAGCTTCCCGGTGTAAAGGAAGGGTTACGGCATTCGCTAGCATCTCATGGCAAGTTCCTGAAGAAGCGTGCCTTGGAAAGTCTGACGGCTGAGGCCAAAAGTTTGCTTGAGGAGCTGAAGCTTTGGCTGGAGACCATTTTTGGCTGAGCTCCTGATTTTTTATAGCAGAAACCATTCTTCTTTTTTTTTGGTACCACATGTATTTTTTGGTACTCTTTTTTTTGTAGTGCTTGTGGACACTTTCCTTTTTTTGGTACCACATGTATTTTTTTTTTGGTACTTTTCTTTTTTTTTTTTTTTTTTTTTGTAGTGCTTGTGAACACTTTCTATTTTTTTTTTTTTTGCTTTGGTACTTTTCTTTTTTTTTTTGTTGTTCCCTACGCTTACTCAAATCTTTTTGTGATGAAAGCAATTGCTAAATGGGATTTGATCAAAAGCTTTGTCATTTTGTGAAAATCTTTTGTCAAATAATTGTTTTGGCATGGGAGCCTGATTTTGGTTGTGGCGTGAAAGCCGATTTTGAGATGGCATGGAAGCCGAAATTTTATGGCGTAAAAGCCAAAATTTGGGTTGGCATGGAAGCCGAAATTTTGTGGCATTTACAGCCAGTTTGGTGGCATTGATAGCCAATTTGTGGCATTTATAGCCGGATTTTTGTGGCATTTACAGCCGGATTTTGGCATTTATAGCCGAGTTTTGGTTTTCAAAATGCAGGTATCGACTAAATGTCGCCTTCCCGCTGAATGGTCTTGCAAGTATCGATGGAATGTCGCTTCCTTGCTCATTCGGTTTTGCGAGTATTGATGGAATGTCACTTCCTCGCGGGTTAGGTTTTGCAAGTATCGATGGAATGTCGCTTCCTCGCGAATTGGGGTGCAAATATCGACTAAGCGTCGCTTCCCTGCTTTTCCCAAGACTTTTGGTTTTGCGGGTACTGACTTGATGTCGTTTCTCCGCGATTTTTGAAATTTGAGGTTTCTCGAACCATTTGTAATTTTGGGTTGTGGATAGCAACTGGTATGTTGCACCTCCACGATTTTTGAAATTGGGTTGTGGATATCAACTGGTTTGTTGCTTCTCCACGATTTTAGGTTTTCTCGAACCTTTGAAATTTGGGTTGTGGATATCAACTGGTTTGTTGCTTTTCCACGATTTTTGAAATTGGGTTGTGGATATCAACTGGTTTGTTGCTTCTCCACGGTTTTGGATTTTGCAAGTATCGACGAAATGTCGCTTCCCTGCGATTTTGGATGCAAGTATTGATGGAATGTCGCATCCTTGCTTTTTTTCAAAAATTTTTTGTTTTGCGGGTACTGACTTTGATGTCGTTTCCCCACGATTTTTGAAAAACCATTTTTTTTTTGTTTAAAGACACGAGGGTCGTAAATTTTGACCTAGAACCATTTGGCGGTAAAAGGTAAGGTGGACTAGGGTGGAAATCCCTGAATCCGGATTTTTGTTTCAAACCATGAATTTTGGTTCAAGGATCGAAAGTTTTGGTCAAGTCAGGGAGAGGCTCCTAAACTTGGATTTTTTTTTTGTTTTTGAACAATGAAACAATGAAAGTAAGCATTGTTTTTGAATCTCTAGAAATTTTGACATTTGATATGAAAATTCTAAAAAGAGTGGGTTTGACGAGCGAGTACCTGAGAACAGGTTTTGGCCATACAGGCATTGCTCTTACCCAGTTGGGTAAGTCTTCAAGGGTAGTACCGCTTCAAGAACTTGCCGTTGATAGGCAGCATACATCTGTCGCCTTCCATGTTTAGGAGGGCATATGCGCCGTTGGAGAAGGCTTTGTCGATGACGTAGGGTCCCTCCCATTTTGGTTCAAATTTGCCTTTGGATTTGTGTGCGAAGACCATTGGTCTTTTTACCGCAAGAACCAAGTCACCCTTTTTGTAGGCGTGTTGCCGGACCCTTTTGTCAAAAGATCCTGCCATGCGTGCTTGGTAAAGTTCAATGCTTTGTCGAGCTTCGAGCCGTCTCTCGTCGAGATTGTCCAGCTCATGGAGTCTCAATTTGACATTGCTTTCTTGAGTCATGTCATTTTGTAGAGATACCCTCAGAGAAGGAATTTGTACCTCTAGGGGCACGACAGCTTCGCTTCCATAGACCAAGGAGAATGGTGTGCTATGGGTTGGTCCTCGAACGGTGGTTCGATAGGCCCACAAAGCTTCAGACAGTTTATCGCTCCAGTCTCTTTTGTGACTAGAGACCATTTTCTTGAGGATTTTGCAGAGTGTCTTGTTGAAGGCTTCTGCTAATCCGTTTGCTGCCGGATTGTATGGAGTCGAAGGACAGCTTTGGATTTTGTATTTGTCGCAAAACCTGTAGAATCGATGATCCCGGAATTGTGGTCCGTTATCATGGACGAATCTCTTGGGTATGCCGAAACGACAAATGATGTTGGTGCGTAGGAATTGAAGAACTGATGAGGTCTTCATTTCGTTGAACGCAAATGCTTCTGACCACTTGGAGAAATAATCCGTTGCGGCGAAGATGAAGCGATGACCTTTGCTTGAAGGGGGAGAGATAGGACCTATGATGTCCATGCCCCATGCTTCAAAAGGCCATGAGATTGCTGTAGGATGCAGCCATTCCGGAGGCATGTGAATGTAATCTCCGTGAACTTGGCATAGCTGGCAGCGTTTGGCAAATTGCATTGCATCAGCAACCATGGTAGGCCAATAGTAACCTAACCTTTTTATCTGATCATAGAGCTTAGGACCTGCCTGATGGGCTCCACAAAGACCAGCATGAACTTCTTTAAGTGTTTCTTCGGCCTCTTGTTGTGACAAGCAGCGTAGAAGTACTCCGTTGAAGGATTTCCTGTAGAGGATTTTTGAAGGAATATCAAAATGAAAGTTTGGGGCTCGCCTTTGTATGCTTACCCGTTCTTTTGGATCTTCAGGTAGGATTCCGAACATAGTGTAATCAATGAACGGATCCCTCCAGTCGACGATTGAAGGTTGAAGGATAGAGATCCGACTTCCAACCACTCGGTGGCATTCGGCAACTGCTTGGTGTGTGTTAAGAGGAGGGAGGATCCTTCTCTCGCACACTGTAATTTGCATGTTTTCCCCTTCCTGGATCGCCATTGATGCGGCAAGTCCGGCCAGGGCATCTGCACGGATATTTTCACCTCTACGAATGTGGGTGATGTTGCAGATGTCAAACTTTTGCAGAAGCGATTGTGCCTTGTTGTAATAAGGCAGCAGATCGGGCTTCCTGACTTCATATTTCTGATTCATCTGGTTGACGATCAGTTGAGAGTCTCCAAAGACTTCCAGCATAGTGATACCGGATTCGATGGCGAGTTCCAATCCTAGGATCAGAGCTTGGTATTCAGCTGCATTGTTTGTGCATGGTTCCAGTAGCGAGAAAGCGTGTGGAATCATGCATTTGTCGGGGCTAACAAAGAGGATGCCAACTCCCGAGATCAGCTTTCTGTTTTCATTTGTCCTGGTTGCACCGTCAAAGTACATGTCCCAGGAGGCATTTGGTGAGGAAGTCTCCACGTTGTAGACAGGTTCGTCTGGGAGATCATCTCTGAGTGGTGAATCTTTAGGCAATGGATGCTCTGCGAGGAAATCTGCTAGAGCTTGGCCTTTGATTGCTTTTTGTGGCACATACCTAATATCAAATTGTGACAAGAGGATGGACCATTTTGCCAGTCGGGCATTCAAAGAACCTGCCTTTGTGACAAGGACCTTCAAGAGGTTGATCCTTGAGACGAGGTAGACTGTGTTGGAAAGCAAGTAGTGACGTAGCTTTTGTACGGCAAACATCACTGCAAGGCATTCTTTTTCGACTGGAGAGTAGCGATGCTCTGCACCTACTAGCATGCGGCTGAGGTAGTATAGAGCAGCTTCTTTTCCCTCACCATTCTCTTGTGCAAGCAGAGCGCCTACAGAATGATCAAGAGCTCTTGTGTACAAGATGAATGGTTTTCCAGTGGCAGGGGCAGCTAACACTGGAGGTTTGGTCAGGTATGACTTGATATCTTGAAATGCGGCTTCGCAGTCGGTATCCCAGACAAAGTCTACACCTTTTTTCATCAATCGAGAGAATGGACGGCATTTCCCCGAAAGATTGGAGATGAACCGTCTGATGTAGGCCAATCTCCCTTGGAGCCCTTTTAGTTCTCTCAAGGTTCTTGGAGAGGGCATTTCTAGAATAGCCTTGACTTTTATGGGGTCAAGTTCTATTCCAGCTTTCCGAACAAGGAATCCGAGAAACTTACTCGACGAGACGCCGAAGAAGCATTTTAGAGGATTCATCCGCAGTTTGTGTTTGCGAAGTCGGAGGAAGACTTCCCGAAGATCTTTGAGATGGTCTTCTTTTCTTCTGCTTTTGACGGCGAGGTCATCAACGTAACATTCGACCGTCTTGTGCTGTATATCTTGGAATATTTTCATCATAGCCCTCTGATATGTGGCACCAGCATTTTTCAGACCAAATGGCATGACAGTGTAGCAATACACGCTAAATGGAGTCCGAAATGAAGTGTGTTTTTCATCCTCGGGATGCATCTTTATCTGATTGTAACCAGAGAAGCCATCCATGAATGTCATTCGCTCGAATCCGCAGGTATTGTCAATCATCACCTCCGGTATGGGGAGCGGGAATTCATCTTTAGGGCAAGCGCCATTCAAGTCTCTATAGTCAATACAGACTCTGATCTGCCCATTTTTCGTTGTCACGGGGACAATGTTGGCCAACCATTCTGGATGTTGTTCCTCACGGATGAAGCCAACGCTTTTGAGTTTTTGAACTTCTTGTTCAATTTTATCCATCACATCTGGACGGAATCTTCTTTGGCCTTGTTTGACAGGCTTGATTTCTTCTTGAAGATTGAGTTTGTGGACTGCTATTTTGGGGTCTAAACCAGGCATTTCAGCGTAGGACCATGCAAAGCAATCAACGAACTCACGAAGAAAAGCGATATACTCGGGTAACTCATCATCCTTTATATTCTTGCTTATGAATACAGGACGTGGGTTATCAGGTGTTCCCAAGTTTATCTTTTGAACAGGATCTTCTGTCGGAAGGTTCGAAGGTGGTTCCTCCACAATATTTTCGGAGGCTTCCAACTCAACGAAACCTTCTGGAGTTTCAACTGCATTACCAGACCAAGGCTCTGTTCCTTTCCATGGATTTTCTTGATTGGTGATCTCCTCAAGGCTTGCTATGAGATAGTCCCAATCGCCTGTTGAGTCTGGTATTTCTTTTGGAGACGAGGGTTCTTCTGGGTCAGGATGCCACAAGTCTGTATTATCGGACGATTCCTCTTTATCATAAGAGAAATCATACCAATTGGATGAGCTTCCTGGATCTTTGTCAGGTAACTCTTTAAAGAGATTTCCAGGGAGATCGATGTCTTCGTGGACTTTAGATGTTGAGGCTTGGTCGGTAAAACGACTTTTAAGCCTTTGTGTCAACTGTCTCAGAGGAGTGTCGGGATCATACCCTAACCCATATGAAGACTTTTCTACATGACCGTAGAGTCTCCAATCTTCCAGCTGGCTTTTGGTCAAGGCGGGCTCCAATGGCTTGAGAATACCGCGTCTTTCTCTCAAACCGACTGGGTTTTGAGCGTCATAGCCCATTTTCTTCATAATTGCTTGTGCCACAGGACTATATAGAGATAGCTGAGGCATACCTTCATTTTGAAAAGGTTCCAGCATGGAGTTTGATGAAGAAGCGTCCGATCTATGGAAGAAGATCAGCCTTTGCTTTGGTGATGTTGCCGGAACAACAAAGGTAGCTGACGTAGGATCTTCTACATCAGCAGGTGTCTCCATCGGAGTGAGAGCAGGCTGAACTTGCTGAGTGTCAGCTTGGCTTGACGATGCATCGTCTTCTGGCTCTGAGTCCGAGTCTGTGTCTTGCATGATAGACACGAGAGAAACAACAAATTTTCCCCCAGGCTTTTGTTTCGCCTTCTTCACTTTAGTCATGATGACCAAAGGTTTTGAATTCTTGAGGGAGATAACGAAGGGAGATTGACTACTCTCTTCTAATTTGCCGGAGGGTTTGTTTTCTTCCGGTGATTTTTGAGGAGCCTTGCCTTTATCTTTCTGGAGATTTTCAGCAGGGGGTGCTATTTCCTCTTCTTCTTTTTCTCCTTCATACATTTGGGAGTCTGCGAAGTGGACTTCTTTACCTTTGAAGGGTTTCCTGTCCGCAAAGACTCGATGTACCATGCCGTCGTCGCCGACAAACTTGATGCATTGATGTATAGTTGAAGGAACAACACCATTCTCGTGTATCCAAGGACGTCCGAGAAGGATATTGTAGCATGAGGGGGTTTTTATTGCATACACAGTGACCTCAGAGATAAGATCACCGATTTGCAATTTGAACCTGATTTTGCCGATAGGCCTTTGAGTGCTCCCATCGTATCCAAAGATAGATACAGATGTGTGGCTTAGCTTGCCGGGTGTGATGCCCAACTCTTCAAGAGCCGAAGTGGAGATCAGGTTGAGTGCAGAACCTGGGTCGATCTGAACTCTATGTATCGGCATTTCTTTGATGTACCCTGTGAAGTACAGGGGTCGGTTGTGCCTTGCTTCGCCAAGTAGGAGGTCTTCCTTAGTGAAGGCGATGGTTGCACTGGCTGCCTTTTGAACCGAGAGGCATTGGATGCATGATCCCTCAGTTTTCTTTTTTTCTTCTTTTAAGGAAGTTTCAGAGTTTTTGACCCGGTAGTCCATTTCAATTTGGAGGACTTGTGGGGCATGTTTGTCGACATCCTCATTCAGTTTTTGTAATTCTGAGATGAGATTATCACGAGTGCGTGGAGACATTCGTAATAAATCCAGGATGTGAAGACGTGCAGGTATGTGTTTGAAGTGCTCAACCAAGTCATACTTGAAAGCCTCCTTAGGGCCTGCATGTTCATCATTGTTGCCACTGGGGGCGCTTACAACATCTTTTCCCGAAGGATTTACATAAGTAAAGGAAGATTGGTTGTAATTTTTGTGGTAGTCCCGGCCCGAACGGGTGCCTCTACCAACTTCGAGAGCTTCTTGAGAAGGATCTTCGTTTGGAAGATTGTCTTCAGGATCAAGAGGCTGTCGTTTTTCATCTACTGGGGATGTATCTGCAGCAGAGTTGCCATCCTCAGTGATTGTGTTGCACGAAGCATTTTCCGGGAGCAAGTCCTGAACAGCATCCAGCAGCTTTTCTTCTTCGTTGACCCATCCATCACCCCAAGTTGGGTTTTCTTCATGATGATGAGTCGGGAAGAATGTGTATCCTGAAGTCACAGTCTCAGGAGAAGAAACCTGAGAGGGTGTCATCTCTGTGAAAGTCACGTGAGACGAGGTAGCTCCAGAGGATACATTGCTAGGCGTCGTCGGAGTGTAGGTAATCTCATCAGACGACGCTTCAGAAGAGCTATAATCCTGATATATTACATTACAGGAAGCTCTGATAGAAGATGTTGCCTGCTCGGAGTCAGACTCATCCTCGGATGTAAGAGGATCGTCAATCCAGCAATGTTCTCCATTTTCAGGAGTTGAGGGAGGAGGTACCTGATGGGCTTCAGGGACTTCCGGCTCTGGATTGTGAGGAATCTCGTTGACGCGGTCTTGCTCTTGTTCTAGAGCGAGACGCTGCAAGATCCTTGCATATTCTTCAAGATCAGGCATGGGAGCCAGATCCTCTTCTTCGTCTTCTCCGTGTGGCTCAACATAGTTGATTTCCACTGGAGCAATGACAGGTGCTGGGTTAACAGCATCTTCTTGTGCAGCCTCTTGGTCTTCTTCATCATCAGACCAGGATCCTTGTGGTTGCAAGGGGTTATACCAGATTACTGGCATAAGGTGAGTTTCAGGAACCCATTCTTCATCGGAGAGATATTCTCCTGTTTCAAGAGATTCCTCCCACTCATCGGTGTAGTTGGGCTCGAATCCATCGTCGGTGTCGCTGGACTCGTATCCATCAATGGAGAATCCGACTACCGAGTTGCAAGAGTATGATGCCCCCTGCATGGCTTCTTTTTTGAATTGAGGTGGCATGAAATCACTAAGAGTGAAGTTTCTTACCGCCTTTGAAGTCTCTGGAGGGGACGTTTCTGTTGCCCCGAGTGAAGTGGTAGAGGAGGCCTCTGCCTTTTCATGAACTTCTTGTTTTGGCTGGGTCTTCTCTTGCCGTTTGAGCCTGAGGAGATGTTTCTTGGCTTGCCTTCGCTGCTGAGCGGTCGGCTTTGTTTTGACGATCTCCCAAATTTCATCTTCCAGGAGATCGGGATGTACCCATATGGGTTGTCCGTCTGGTGTCGGGCAAGGAACCAACACTTCGGACGTTTGAATTCTATTTATCACCTTGAAGGAAGTAGTGATCTTCTTCTTCGGTGACTTTGGTGTTTGTCCATATGACACCATGTTGACGGAGGCAGTCCCATAGTTTTTGTCAAAGGTGATGACTCCGTTTTTCCACATCTCGTTTATCTTCTCTCTCACAATAAAGCATTGATTGAGAGGATGCGAAACCATCTGGTGGTATGGACAGTACCGAGGATCATTGGTTTTGCCAACGTCTCCAGGTCTTTTGGGCTCTAGCAAAATGAGTTTGCCATTTGCTAGGAGAGCCTCAAAGATTTCTTCGACGTCTTCATCGAACGGATATTTCTTTTCTACTCGCTCTTTGAAGGCATCAGAGAGTTCAGGTCTCTTACCTGCAGCTCTATTTTCAGCTTTCTTTGGTTGCTGAGGAGCTGACTTAGTCTGCACATTGAGAACCTCCTTCTTCTTTGGTTTAGAGGTTGCAACAGCAGTCGGCTCTTTCTTTGATGATTTCTGACTGTTGAGGTCTTTGATCACCGTTTCAGCTTCCATGGAAGCTTCCAGGAGTTCCCCCAGGTTCTTTGATTTATTGCCGATGATCATGGAGCGGATTTTAGCTCTCATGTTGTTTCGGCAGATGTCGACTAGCGACGCTTGTGGCAGTACATCTGAGCATTTGTACGCCATTGCTTTCCACTTGTGAATGAAGTCATAAGTTGACTCATTCTCTCCCTGTTTTAGGCTGCAGAGCTGAGCCATAGTAACAGGATGATCCTCACCTTGGAAGTGGGTCAGGAAGCGTGTCTCCAGCATAGCCCAGTTCTGAATGGAGTTCTCCGGCAGAGTGGAGTACCAATCGAAGGCCGTACCTTTTAGGGTACTTGCAAAGAGGCGGATCTTGAGTGCATCTTGATCCGCGATAGCTCCCGTCAAGATCTTGAAGTGGATGACGTGCTGTCTGGCTGATCCTTTCCCCGTATATGTTTGGAGAGTAGGATGCTTGAATTTTGTGGGGAACGGGACCGAGTCCATCCATAAAGGATATGGTGGCTTGATCCCATGCTCTTTGAGTATATCCTCTTCTTTAGCTTTGGCGAGGATACTGTCTACGTCCTTTTTGGTGAGGGCGCGTGACTCATTTTCTTCTCCATTTCCCTCGTTATTGCTATGATTTGGAGGAGGCTCATTGTTCACCTGATTTTGGACGACAAGGAGAAGGTTTTCCATCAGAGTTTCAATCCTCTGCTGGCCTTGTTCCAACTGCTGGATGCGTGTGAGCGCATCATCTCGAGGTGGATTCTGAGGTGGCGGCTCAGAACTTGTAGCCAAGACGTTCATCCCTCGGGATTCGAACGAAGAAATCGTCCTGGTGACCGAGCTGGGGCTCATTCTTTTTGATGAAGAGCTTGATGAAGGATTACTCTCCCGTCCTTGGCTGGAAGGGGCAGGAGATTCTTCGGGATGTCTTTGTGTCCTGGTGATGCTACGGGTCACCGGACGTCGGACATGGATTTTTGATGCTGACCTTTGGCGTCTTCTGGTTTTTCCAACCATATGGACGGCAACAACTTGGTCGGGTCTTTCTTTTTCGACCCATTTGTGGGAGACTTGAAGTGTAGGAGGCTGGGTCCTTTGCTTCTCTAGTCTCTTTTGTCGATATGACGCACGGCGGCGTGCTCGACGAGCGATTTGAGCTTTGGTCAGCTCCGGCTGGGCTCTGACGATGAAGGATGTGCTCCCTCGGGCGCAGCAGCCGAGCTTGTCTTCTTTGTGGTTGGGCAAGGACAGGATGCGGACCCGGTCCTTTGCCTGTTGCAGCGAAGCTTTAAACCTTTCGAGTTCGGCCCCTGTAGAGATGAAGGGTCGAACTGAAGGAGTGTAGGCCTTGGCAGGTGCTTGTAGAGGCCTGGTGATGCATGATCTAATTTTGGGCCTGTAGGAACAAGCCGGCTCATGCTGGGTTGACTTGGGAGTCAAGTTGGAGATGGGTCTCTCCTCTTTCATGTAGGCAAGAGGGTAGAACTGGTTTTCTTTGAGTGGGGCCAGGTATGCTGGCTTGGTGGAAATTTGAGACCTTCTTTGTTTTGGGGAAGGTCTTGGAGACCAAGTCTTGGGATAGACCTGGTTGTTTGTGGGTCGAGGCTTCGCGGGGGTGCCGCGGGCTTCAGGCTTTTGGGCGCTCGCCTTTGGTGTCACGGGAGTGACACGTTGAGAGGCGATCTTCTGCCTTTTGGCAGGCGCAGTTTGTTCTTCGGGAAGTGGGAATGGTCCCAGTGTCCCGAAGATGATGGTCCGGGGAGTCGAGGTCGACCCGGAGTTCAGAGAGTTGCCGAGGGAGTTGACGCTTCGGCAGCTGGCGGGGCGCTTGTAAGTGCGCTCGGTTTGCTTCTGTTGAAGCATGAGTTGGTGCTTGTTCTCATCGAAGATAATGGTTAAGGCTGCCATTGTTAGTTTCGAAAAAGTTCTGAAACAAGACCACATCCATTAGTAATCACAAGAATGTAATGATCATAAATGGGAATTTCTATGGTTGTCTTTTCAAATCGCTCAAGGGATATGACCCAAGCGACATGAAGAAGGCAAAAAGCCATAGATGGTACAATTGTTCTGACAGCAAGTATGGTGAGCCCAGAATGAGCGTTCCAGTGACTGCTAGAAGCAATTGTAAACCTAAATTCGACTTATCGAGAAGCAGGGCTTGCTCGAGATAAGAAGAATATAAGGTAGGAGTTACAAATGTGCCGGTCACAGATACAGTAGACCCTGAAAGGGCGTACCAGTATTGCTATGCACAAATGTTGGAGATCGCATCCATGAGATGGGATTCTTTGTTTTGAAATGTCAGAAATAGATTCGTCAAAGAGAGCAGGTGACATTCCGATTCAAATACGGGCTCAACGATTTCCGCGAGCGCCAGTACTCAGAAGGGAAGAGACCACAATTTCTCGAATCTGAATCCAAAAAGTGACGAGTTTTTGGAGATTTTTTTTTTTGAAATGATTTTTTTTTTATTTTATTTTTTTTTTATTTTTTATTTTTTTTTAAATATTTTATTTATTTATTTTTTTATTTTATTTTTTTTTTTGAAAATTTTTTGTTTTTTTTTTTTTAAGATTTTTTTTTGAAAATCTTTTTTTTTATTTTTATTTTTTTTTTAATTTTTTAAGATTTAAAGACGAGAGAGTACACATAGGCCTCCTAACCCGGTCTTATGAAACCTCAATTGATAGAATTGCCCCCAGGTAAGGGTAGGATTACTTAATGAACCCGTTTGGAGGACCCTTGCCTAGAACAGTCAAGCTGTCTCCACACTCTGGACAAGGCTTTTCTTGAATCAATCGTGATCAAAGAACGCAATTGGTTTAACCTTAGTGGTCTATGTCCCCTTTTTTTTTTATAAAAATCCCAAATAGACTCATCGAAGAGAAACGATGGCCCAAAACCTTAGTCGAACGGGCTCAACATTTCTGCAAGCACCAAAGAACGATAGGATAGGAACAAAGTTTCTCAATTTTGAATCCAAACTAAGAAAACTAAATTTTTTTTTTATTTTATTTTTTTTTAATATTTTTTTTTTTGAAATCTCTAATGAACTCATCGAAGAGAAACGATGGTCCAAAACCTTAGTCGAACGGGCTCAACATTTCTGCAAGCACCAAAGAACGATAGGATAGGATCAAGGTTTCTCAATTTTGAATCCAAACTAAGAAAACTGATTTTTTTTTTATTTTTTATTTTGAAATCTCTAATGAACTCATCGAAGAGAAACGATGGTCCAAAACCTTAGTCGAACGGGCTCAACATTTCTGCAAGCACCAAAGAACGATAGGATAGGATCAAAGTTTCTCAATTTTGAATTCAAACTAAGAAAACTAAAAATTTTTTTTATTTTATTTTTTTTTAATATTTTTTTTTTGAAATCTCTAATGAACTCATCGAAGAGAAACGATGGTCCAAAACCTTAGTCGAACGGGCTCAACATTTCTGCAAGCACCAAAGAACGATAGGATAGGATCAAGGTTTCTCAATTTTGAATCCAAACTAAGAAAACTGATTTTTTTTTATTTTTTATTTTGAAATCTCTAATGAACTCATCGAAGAGAAACGATGGTCCAAAACCTTAGTCGAACGGGCTCAACATTTCTGCAAGCACCAAAGAACGATAGGATAGGATCAAAGTTTCTCAATTTTGAATTCAAACTAAGAAAACTGATTTTTTTTTTTTTAATATTTTTTTTTGAAATCTCTAATGAACTCATCGAAGAGAAACGATGGTCCAAAACCTTAGTCGAACGGGCTCAACATTTCTGCAAGCACCAAAGAACGATAGGATAGGATCAAGGTTTCTCAATTTTGAATCCAAACTAAGAAAACTGATTTTTTTTTTATTTTTTTTGAAAAGAGAAAGAATGGAAACAAACTCAAAGAAATAGAAATTTCCAAAAAATCCCATCTCATGTTTTTTTTTTTTTTAGGATGCAAAATCCAACATAGGCTACCAGCTAGGAAGTAGCCAAGGAATCCGGAAAAGAAGTATAAGCATAGAGCAAAAAGTATGATATGCAAATATTTCATTTCCAAGCACCGTGTTCTCAAATGAACGAGTCCCACCGGGTGTGCCAGCTTGATGGAACGCGCTCCGAGGCGCCGTGGGGCGGCTACCGGGGTCGGCGGAACGTGGGAGTCCGTCGGGTCCGGCCCTTTCGCGCCCTGGCGGGCCCTGAAGCGTGCATCAACATTTCTTTTATGTGGGTGTGCCAGATTTTCTATTTTACTTGGAATTGCAAGTGGTAATCCGGAGATCAACCTTCGCAAGTAAAAAGGAAATCAACTTCTTTCAAGTTTTCCATTGCACAAATATTTAAGAAAAGAGACATTTTCTTAATTTGCCGTGAAAGGCGATTTTGTTTGGCATTTATAGCCGATTTTGGCGTTTATAGCCGATTTACAATTCTTATCAATAATGAAAGACAAGAGTTGTGATTTTTGTCTCTTTAGAAAAATACAAATTACAATGAAAAGCAAGAAAAGGAAGATCTAACTTTTCAGGAGATTGTGGGGGACTCGTTCAGATTGACGGTCGCAAGCCATGTATGGGCTTCGCCATCATCCATGCAGATGAGAACAGAAGATGCTCTTGATTCGCTTGGCTTGGCTATAACCTCAGGTTTTTAGAGGACAAAGACCAAGAGAAGGTCCTATGTCCAATAAAAAGCTAAGTAGACGGGCTGAAAAGCCACGTCTAAGCCATTGGAGGCAGCAGGAGAAGGCAAGGACCTTGGGGGGGGGGTGCCCCCCAAGGGACTTTTGTCACCTTGTAGTGGTGGCCGGCGCAGAACTTCAGCAGAGTTTTTCTCTCTTTTTCTTTCTCTCAGATCTCTTTTTGATCTTTTTTTCTGATCCTCTGATTTTCTCCTCTTTTTTCTGATCTTCCGATCCGAATTTCAATGGAATGCTCTCCTATTTATAGGCCTTTGGTAGCCATTTAGGAGGGTTTATGAGCCTTAATGGCTTTAATGGGAGGAGTTACAAGATTTATTTCTTGATTTTGTAACTCCTTTTTCCTTGAATCTGATTGGCCGATGGAGATTAAGGGCTTTTAATCACCTTAATTACCATAATGGGAGGAGTTTCATGGTTTAAATGCCATGAATCAATTGACTTGTAACTCCCAAATGCTTGCTTCTGATTGGGCCGTCCAAAGAAATGAATTAATGACTGCAATAAAGCTAGTCAATTAACCACATTAATTGGTCGCCGAGCAGTCGAAGAGTCGCGGGCCGTGCCATGTCTTCTGGAATTCTTCTGGCGATGATCATCGATGGATCTACATGCTGATCAACATCGGATGAACATGTAACTTCAGACATTGATAGCTAAGAGTGGGCCGGTGACATCTGTCTTGTCGATTTCACGATCTGTCGGACAGAAAGTGCACTTTCTTGGTCGACCGGTTGGCGATCTTAGAGCGATCAATGATGATTTTATGCTTTTGGAGGTTGACCCGTGATTTTGACGGATGTCAGAGGATATGAGTCAATTTCAAGCACTAAAAATCACATTTTCAGGAAACCACAGGGGCCAAAGTGCGCGAAACGCGAAAAAAGACGGAAAAACGGGTCACCGGTGGAAAATCCGGTGACCCGGACCTCCATGGTCGCCGGCGACCATGGGCCATGGTCGCCGGCGACCATGGACCGGCGACCATGGGCCATGGTCGCAGGGGTCTGCGACCCTGGGGGATTTTTCCCCTTCGAAGCCCGTTTTGCGGTCGTTTTGAGGTCTTTTTCGTCGCCGTTTTCTTCTGTATTTTTCTTGACATTTCTTCTCATTTATTGGCTTGATTTCCCTGTAGAAAACTTGATGAGAATCCTTGCATTTTTAGAGTGCAAAGTTTCCAATTTTCCGGGAAAGCCGAAGACTTTGTCGCGTAGAGCTGCTGATTTTCCGCCAGAAGCTGAAACTTGGTCAAACGATGTCGGAATGACCTGAAATTTGAGGTGAAGCCTCCTGAGCAATAAATAAGACCAACCATAGGCTTTTGTTTGAGTTTTGAAGCCGTTTGGGGTCCCGTCGATGCTTCACTTGATTTTGCTGCGGGGAAAATGCCGAGCTTTGATATGTGGTCAAACGATGTCCGATTGACCTGAAATTTGACGGGGAGCCTATTGGAGTCATTTTGAGACGTTCCATGGGCTCCGTTTTGGATGTCATGGTCCGGGTTGCTCCGCCGCCGGTAGGCTTGATTTTCTCTCGGAGCATCGAAACCTGGTCAAACGTTGTCAGAATGACCTGAAATTTGACGTGCAGCCTTTTGGAAGCATGTTGAAGCCACTCATGCACTTGGTTTGATGAGCGAAGGCTTCGGTGGTTCCCGCCGCCGGGAGGCTTGATTTTGCTGCTCGAGCATTGATGGAGGGTCAAACGTTGTCGGTTTGACTTGAAATTTGGCATAGAGCCCTTTTGAGACATGCTGGAGTCATCTGTAGGCTTTGATCGAAGTTTTGACGTCTCCGATGATGTCGCCGCCGGGAGCTCCCGTTTAGCTGTCGGAGAAGTGAAGTTAGGCCAAATGTTGTCGAAATGGCCCGAAACTTCATGTGTACTCTTCTCTTGGCTATCTTGAAGGATCTTGCAGTTTTTGTTTGATTCTGACAAGATTTGAATTTTTGGAGAAATTGCATTGCCTATTTATGGCAGGTTGCGACTCCATGCAGCTTTCTTGATGTTGAAGAGGCAAAGTGACATTTTTGGTGTCAACGCCACTGTGTTGGCTAACCACACAGGGTAGTGGACTTCTCTGATAGCTTCAGCTTCTAACAATTTCTTGACCTCCTCGGTCAAAACCTCTGCTTGCTGGATTCCCGACCTGCGAGTCTTTTGGACTACAGGTTTGTGCTCAGGATCCACATTTAACTTGTGGCACATGACCTCGGGGTCGATACCAGGCATCTCATATGGGGTCCAGGCGAAGACCTCCTTGTTCTGTAACAGGAAGTCAAGCATCTCGGCCCTTTCCTGATCCACAAGCTGACTATCGAGCACGAAGAACCTCTCGGGATCGTTGGGATCGATCCTGACTTCGGTGGGGTCCTCTACGCTCTTCTGCTCAGGAGCTCGGCCGACAGCTTCGAGCTCGGCCTCGAGCTCGGTCATGTGAACTCGCTGCGGCTCTGCTTCTCCGGGGACCACGGCCAGGAGGCATTCTTTGGCCATATGTTGGTCACTGCGGATTATGATGACTTTGAAGCCACCTTCCCCATCCTGCAACGGGAATTTGAGCTTCTGGTGATGAGTGGAGGGGATAGCTTCTATGTTGTGCAGCCAGGTTCTTCCCATGATGGCATTGTATGGGGATGGTGCATCTACCACGAGGAAGTCTGCTGACATGGAGGCTCCTCCCACTTCGACCTTGAGGGAGATCTTCCCTTTGGGGTACACGGACTTGGAGCTGAAGCCCACTACTGGGGTGCGAACCGCTTGCAGGTCCTCCTCTCTTAGCCCCATCTTTTTGAAGCAGTCAAAATAGAGGATTTCCGAGGAGCTTCCGGGGTCCACTAGGATCCTTTTGACATTGAAGTTCTGCAACCTCATAGTCAGGAGCAGAGGATCATTGTGGGGTAGCTGGACCCCGTCCAGGTCTTGGTCAGAGAACCAAATCTATGGCCTCTCAATACGTGCCTTCTTTACTGAGGGGCAGAGCTCGGCCGCCATTACTTGCTTCCCGTGATGGGCCCTCCTGGCCTCGGCGCGGGCCTGGTCACTGCCCTTAGGAGCGGAAGCCAGGTGGATGACGTCGATGGTTCCCACCGGCTCATCGCTATCCCGGTTGTCGGGCTGGCATTGATGAGCTTGGTTGACTCTGGCTTCTTCTTTGACGTGATCTCTGAGGTGTCCGTCCTTCACGAGCCTTTCGAGGTGCGCCTTGAAGGCGTGACAGTCCTCTGTCCCGTGTCCTTTATCTTTGTAGTAAGCACAGAACTTACTCTGATCTCAGGAGGCGGCGTCACTTTTCATAGGCTGGGGCCACCTGAAGAAGGGTTGTGCCTTAATCTTGCCGAGGAGCTTGTAAATAGGCTCCTTGAAGATGGTGTTGACGGCCTTGTGAGAGGCGCCATTCGGTTTTGGCTTCGCGCTGCCTCCCGAGGTGGGAACAGAACGCGCTGCCGAGCTGGATGGCTCTCTGTTTCGGTCCACCTCCCTCTTGGCTAGCTTTCTTTCCTTCTTAGAGGGTCGGCCTTCCTGCCGACCCTGAGATCGGTCTTCCTGCTAGATGCTATGGCTCTCCCGAGCTCGGACTTCATCTTCTTCTTATTTAACATACTGGTTCACCCGGGCCATCAGTACTTTCACCGAGGCCACGGGGAACCGCACCAGTTCCTTCCGAAGCTCATTGCCCGGCAACAAAGCTTGTTGGAAGGACTTGATGGCCACTTCGTCGTTGGTACCTTCGATCACGCTGTAGATGGTCCAGAACCTCTTGGCGAACCGAGTGATATTCTCGGTCGGCCTCATTTCGATTGAAATCAGGTCGGCGTCAGTCTTCGGGATGACCCGGTGTGCTTGGAACTTCTCGACGAAGGAATCTCGGAGCTGTCCCCGGCTTGAAATCGATCCCTCGGAGAGTGCACAGAACCACCGAAGTGGGAGGTCACCCAGGCTGGAGGAGAAAACCTTGCAATCGAGGTTGCCATCACCGCCAAACATCGACATCTTCTGGGTGAAGTGTCGGAGGTGCGCCTTGGGGTCCGAAGTCCTGTCATAATGATTGAACCGCAGGACGCTAAACTTATCGGCGAGGGGATGATCTCTGATTTCCCGAGTGAATGGAGATGTGCCGTGGTTCTCGTTGTTTCTTATGGCTAGCCGACCTCGGGCGAGGCCAGCGAACTCCAAATTCTGCTGTACGGCGAGCTTGATTTGCTGATCAATATAATCAGCCATGTCGGGGTCGGCCTCGGTCTCCCGCCTTTGTTTCTGGCTGTGCTGCTGGTCAGCGCTGGCGTGGGTGCTACTCGAGCCCTCTTCGCGAGCTCGGTCATGCCTTTTGTTTATGATTTGCCTTAGATCTGGCCGAGCTTTAGCATCTTTCCGGGTCTGCTGCTGTGCACGAGGCACGAGCGGAGTCTCGGCTGGGGCCTTCTGCCCCTCAAGTTGCTGCTGGAGCTGGAGGATCTGAGCTTTTTGCTCTTCGATTATTTGGTTTTGAGCCTTAATTTCTTCGGCTTGTGTAAGACCCCGACCCTCAATTTTCGGGTTTAGCATTGTTTTAATCATGATTTAGCTTTTTAAACAAGATTAGAGTTGATTTGACTTTGTTTTGGAGTTTGAATAGATTTTTCATAACTTTGGAGAGTTTTAAAAGACCGTTGACTTTGTTTTGACTCAACCCTTGTAAATGGTATTTTTGTGAGAATTTATTCTTGGTTTCTAAAAACTCCAAATTTTATTCCTTTCGACTCATTTTATTGTTATAAACAACTTTCATGTTTTGTCCATTTGGATTTGAGGCTCAGAAATCACGTTTTTCGAGAAAAAGGGCAAAACTGACAATTTTCACTAAATCTGTCCATAAATTTCGAAAATTCCAGAAATTGGGGAAAATATACTTTTTGGAAAGTAGATATTTCAACGAGCAACTTTGTCTTCTTCGTCGAATCCATTTGAGGTCCCAAAATACATGTTTTAGCCCGACAAGTGTTTTAAGTTGTGGGACCCATCTCCTGTTTGCTATATAAGGAGCTCTTCTCTTCTCTTTCTCTTCTCATTGCCCTAACCACTGTTGGAGGACAAGAATCCCAGCAGCCACCCGTTTCTCCATCTTCTTCTTGCTCTCTTCCTCATCAAGCTTCACCAAATCATTACTAAACCAAGATTTGATCTCCCCATCTTCTTCCTCTTCTCTCAAGCTTTCCTAGGATGCATTTTTCAAAGTATTTGAGCTAGGATTAAGCCCTCTTTCAAGCTCTTCTTCTTGATTCAAGGTTTTAAAGGTTAGCAATGGCATTTATTGTTTGAGATTCTTGTTTTCCAAACCATTTAGAGTATTTTCCTCTTTTATGCAAAGAGTTTTCTTGGAGTTATGCAAAGGATTGATTTTGCTAGGGTTTTCTCTTTGGGTTTTTGGGGCTTTTGTAGGATTGGAGCTAGAAATCTAGTAGAGACCACTCTTGAGTGATTTTCTCCTAGTTTTGACCAAAGGCAAGTGATCTTTATCGGATTTCTTATGTATATTGCTTATATTTTCATTATGGTTTCAATCTTTCATTAGGACATGTTTTCTATGCTTAATCTCATCATGCAAGTCATGTTCATGCTCTTTCAAGTCATGGGTTTTAGCTTCTTCACTTGTCTTGTTATCAATGATTTCTTCAAGCTTTTAGAATCGTGTTTAGTCTCGTAAATTTCATGATTTTATACTTGAAAATGTCTTGATGTCTTTTTGTAGAATGAATGGTTTATTTGTGGATGGAATACTTTAAAAATGTGAGAAATGTATCCCTTGGAAAGCATGAAGGCTCGGGGAGTGCAGGTGGTTCGAATATGTGAATGAAGAAGGAAAGAAGTTGTGAAAAATCTGACTCGAAAGGCACTGTCCGTGTACTGTCGGTCAGGTGTCGGTCGGTCAACCGACAGCCAACCGAGACCTGTCGGTTCAAATTCCAGAGAGCAACATTTTGTCAGGAGGACCGTCGGTCAGCTGTCGGTTGACCGACAGGTCGACCGACAGCCAACCGAGTACTTGTCGGTCCCTTTTCCCAAGAGCGACATTTCTGGACTGAGACTTGTCGGCCAGCCGTCGGTCGGCTGTCGGTCAACCGACACATCAACCTCGGTTGACCAACAGGTAACCGAGGACTGACCGAAATTTTTACCAAAAGTACTGTTTTGAAGGATTTTTGCGAGAAGGAAAACTAGACTAGGTTTTAGACCTTTTTGTTGACTTTATGCCCTTGGAATTCCAAAATGTACTATAACTTCTGGGGCACCAACCCTTGTCAAAACTCCGACATTTGGGTTTCAACTCCACAAGGGTCAATGAATGGTCTTAGCCTAAACTTGATAGATTTCGTGTTTGAACTTCTGTTTTGATGTTACGTACATCCTCGTGTACTCGCCTTGAATTTCAAGTATAAGTTTGTTTGGAGATTTGTCTCATGGATCGAAGTGCTTGTTTTGATGCTTCATGCATCATCGTGTTTTCGTTTGAATTTCAAGTATAAGCTTGTATTTAAGACGTGTTTCAAGAATCGTGTTTCAAGAATAAAAAGGGAATCATTTCTTAAGTTTGTTAAGCATTTATATTATGCTATTTTGCTAGCCTTATCGTGACATGTTTGATAAATGATTTCCCTCTTGTTTTGTCGTGTTCTCAAACGTGTATCGCCATGTCTTGTGCATTCATGATATAAGTGAGTACCACTGAGCTTGGACTGCCCTTTTAGCTTGATCCACTACCTGGGGGTCCTTAAACATGTGGACTGTCTGCAGACTAGTCGTGTCTTAAATGACACATCGTGCGTGTTCGTATTCCGGTTCCGCGGCTGGAAATTCCCCGTATATGTGGGATCGTGTCGTGCTTGTCGTGCTTGGCGTGCGTGCTTACTCTTGTCATCATGTATGCTGGAGAAAGGATGGGCTCTTTGTGGATTTACTAATCATGATATTATATGTATACATGTCTTGTTTCGTATATCGTTCGTGCACTCGTGATTTCTTGATAAGTATCTTGTTCATGCATTGTTTTTAAATCTTGTAAACTTGTTTCAAGTTAAATAAAGTGTTTTTAGTTATTGTTTCCTTTAAACTTTATTTTGTTTATGCTCTTGCCTATTTTGATCACCTGCCAGACCGTCGTGTTTGATATACTTCTGCTTTGGTGCTCTAGATAGCAGGTCCTTGTTTTGAGCTAGTTCGTATGCAGTGGGCTGTTGAGCCACGAGTTTTGCAGGCGGGTTGTGTCAGCGATGTCATATAGACGTCATGCTTGACTCTGAAGTTACGTTACACTCTTGGGTAGTATTGTCTTAGCTTGCTGTTTCTGTACGGCTTTTGTTAGCCTTTTTCTTGGGAATTGTAATTAATGCACTCGTTAATTTGTAACTTGAATATGTTTGGGTAATGATAAGCCTGTTACTGTCAGCTCTGTATGTTTTTGATATTATGATTAGTTCCAGTCTGAGTTTGAATATTACTATGATAATCTTAAGCTGCCAGATTGAGTACGACACGGAACCCGATGGATACGGATTCCGGGTCGTAACGTCTTATAGAGCTTCCGTGAAACATCTCGATGTGTTGGGAATTTTGTCATCCTCACACACGCGGATCCTGGGAGAGGAAATACAAATTCCCCATACTCGCGTCCCCGAGATCGGATCCCGGTTTTGGGGGCGTGACAGCTTGGGCCTCGGCGTCCCCTTCCAGGGCCATGTCGTCCCTTTCATCGTCGAGGTGGACGTGGTCCTCCTCCATGTGGTCCTCGCGGTGTGACCGGTGAGGATCAGACTGCACTAGAGCCTTGCCCCGATAGGACTGTCCCTGAGGTGGAACGTCCTTACGGGGTGGCTCGGTGAAAACGACTTCCAGACGTGGATGCTCCGCCTAAGAGGTAGTCGGCCTGACCCGCTCCTATACGGGATTGGGGACAGGAGATGCGGCTGCATCCCTTGACGACGAGTGCGTGACCGTGACGGGAGATCCTACACTTCTTATGCCGGATTCTCCGCCAACCCTCCTATGTTGAGGATTAGGCGGCCTGACTGCTTTTTCCTGGTTTGTCACCAGGGGAGGTGGCATGGAGGACAAGAACGTCTCTGGCTGCTTGGACATGGATGGTCCAGCAATGCTCATTCCCTTCTTAGCCTTTGGAGGCATGGCTGTTGAGATGAAAATATGGATTTTTCAAATCTTTCCCACAGGCGGTGCCAATTGTGTGTGCCTAAAAATTACGGACTTGGTTTAGATGATGATGGGGATTAGTGAGATCTTGTTTGACTGATCAGGAACGTCTTTGATGATCTAAAACCTGAAAGGGAGAAGAAAACAGAGGTCAGGGCCCGAGGCTGCTGTCAGCCAAAGGCACTCCGACGCCTGAGTTAGTGCAGTCACTGAACTAGGGTGAAGTGAGGAAGAAGATGAGCAAAATAGCAAAGTGTATGTTGTGTTTCTTGCGTACCTGTCAATGGCTTACCATGCAGGCATATATAGAGGAGAGTGGAAGGTTCCACAGTGGAGGTAGGTGGGGATACTTGTCCCATCAGCCCACATCTAGGATCCTAGGTGGGGGTAGGTGAGAATACTTGTCCCATCAGACCTCCCCCAAATCCGTCACATAAATGTGGATGTGATCTGCTGATAGGAATGAGCCCTTATCAATGGCCGGTGGCCACCCTATTTGTCTGGGACTCTCTGTGAAGTAGCCGTCCCATCCCATAATGGGGATTAGACACTCAGTGTTCACCTCGGCCAAGAGGCCGAACGGGAGAAGACACCGAGGTCGGACAAGGATGTCGACGAGCGAGGCTGAGTTCGGAAGGACGTGGTCGGTACTTCTACCAAGACCAATCCTACCTTGGTGGCTGAGGCGCTGCCGCGCCAGGGAGATGGGAGCCGGGACCCCTCTTGATCGGTACCATTACCGAAGTCAGGTGTAACCTAGGTTTCGGGAAAACACTCCACACAACAATAATGTTAGATTATATGGTCTCAATCCAGTGGATGATGTAATAAATTGATTTATTTCTTTATTTATCAGTATAATCATGCTTTCCTTTCATGAGATGAATGGTGTTTTATTACTTACTTGCATATAACCAATACGCATGACATAATGGTTCATGAGATGAACCGGAGTCCACAAGTATATTAGATGTAATACATGTGTATGGATGAGATCTACATATGGGAGAAATGTATCGCAATCGTATACTTAAATGGGTTCACAACTAGTGATGAGATTGGGCATGTCATCTGACAAGGTTATAGCATTATGATCACTATGAGATAGTGTGATTTATCTCAATCATCAGAGTGTTAGACTATGGATCATCATGCTAGTACATTGGATGTATTGAAGGACCATGAGAAGCACTTTATGAAACACTGTATTTACTTTAAGGTCCGCTCTCATAATTCCCTAGCAATAGACTCATAATCTTGAGACATTAATGAACTCAAGTTTCTGTCTATTCATTTGCTTTGAGTCACCAATGAGTGAGGTCAATTGTAGGTTAATACCTTGGTGTCTTGGGTACGTGGTACTAAGACTGCGGGAACATTCAATGGTAAAGATGGAATCAATCCTCATTATCCCCTTGTGCCAATTAATGGATTTATCATTGGTCAGTGAGCACCCATCCTGATTAAGAGTTAAGTGGATACATACTGATGATCATTATAATTGATTGTATCTCAAGGATAATAAGATATGGATCTAAATTGGTGGACAGGTCCAATTGATCCATGGATATAGATGGGGGGGCCTACTTGTGGTCATAGGGAAGTTTAGGGTATTTATGTAATTTATTCCTAAGACTGGAGTTCAGTTGCATATATATAGTAGAGTTATTTGCAATTAACCCGGATTGCACATGAGATGTGGGGTCGAGGTGTTCCAGTTGGAGCCGGCTTTCTATGGAATCCCTAGTAGTCTAGCCCAAGTTATTATATAGTTACTAATTCTACTTGAAATCAAAAGGAAAGGAACTAGAAAGTTACTAATTGTTATAGAAGTGAGACTTCTAATAATAATTAGTAAGAGGAGGTTACTTATGCTATAAATGGGGAAGAGGCTTGGACGTCCAATATGCTCAACCATCCCTTGGAAATCATGCCCAACTCAAAGTGTGCAAGTGTCGCACACCCACTCCTCCCCTCCCTCTTTTAGTTTCTCTTCCGGATTTTCCTTAGAGGTTATAGTTGGTTTCTTTTGGAGAACCTACCATTCTCCTTGAGAAAAGAGATCTGATACGGGTCATGGCATGGAAGACAATTAGGTCTTGGAGATTCTAATTTGCTATAAAGAAAGAGTTCTTCATCAAGAAAGTTGTCTACTTCTCCATTAGATCATTACCAAGCTTCCAAGGTAAGATCTACTTCCTTGCATATTAGAGATTTCGTGGTTGCTTGTTTATTACTATTTTCTTTCTTAGAGATAGAGTTCCACTGATCATGGTTGATGATATTGAGGTCTTGGATCCTGGATTGGGTTTGTAGCCTTATGGATAGTTGATCCCTGCATCAAGTGGGTCAGAAGTTTTTGAAACCTATCCACGAGGCCCACCTACTTCCAACAATTAGTATTAGAACCATATTCATCTCTAATCATGTTAGATCAATAAGCTAGTTCTAATCTTTGCATGAGATGCGAATAGGAGAGAGCTAGGGCTATGTAAGGATCAGCTTTGATTGATTTTGCTTGCACCAGTGGTAAAATCATGTTTGGAATATCACAAAAGGGTTTCATTGTAATGGGAGGGCAGTAGGAAGTCAATAGAGGATGTTAGACATCAGTAGGACACGGTTTAGAACCCTTGCTTCTGATGTTCGTCAGTTTGTTCGACCTAGCCTCGTGCTCAGTCGATCGGGAGCTTGGTCGACCGGGTACATTGACACTGCAAGTGCAGAATTTGTTTTTTCAGTTTCGGGTCTTCTTTGACATACTGTTTTTCTACCACTGTTTGGTAGCCTGGTTTTGTGATTTGTATGGTTGTATAAGATAGTAACTTGCATGTTATCTTATCCTCTCCATGTGGTCCATAAGTCTTTTACTTTCTATTCATGATTATTGGTTTATTTAAGGCTAAGTGTAAAGGGCATCATGGTTTCCTTGGTTTATCGTTAAAGGGCAAGGCATGGTGATTTTCCATATGACCCTTCTATTTCCATTATTAGATTACCATGTAAGTCTCATCGTCGAGGTATAGGAATTCATGTAATTTTCTTATTTTGGCGGTGCACGAGACGAAGAAGGAAAGTGGTGTTGGACTCTTAATCAAAGAGTTTGAAGATTGATGAGTGTTAAATATTGCATATTTTACCCCTCATTAATCCGAATTTTATTGGCATCTCATATGCATATCATTTCCTTTACACAGAGATTTTATCATTCTATCACATTAACGGATTATCAGATTATCTTGCATAAATCAGATTATTTGTAGCGAAGTTTTATGTAATTTATTTTGTGTAGGTGGACCACGTGATTATTCCAACCTTCCAGCTAATGTCCCAAAGCATCAAGAAGAGATTTTAAATAAAGAAGTTACATGAAGAAATCTTGGTGAAATGTTAAAGAATTCCAAAACAAGAGGAGAAGACTTTAAGGATAAAAGAAGTCCTTTTCTAACACAAAGGAGTTGTTGGTGTATTGGTTAGAGCTTAGGTTGGTATGAAATAGGTTATGGGTTCAAATCCCAACAATTACATATTATTATTATTTTTCACCTCTAAAAGATTCCATCCAACTCACCTCACCTCTCCACCAATCAAAGCTTGCCATGTACAAATCCATGTGAAAGGATATGAGCCCTTCAAAAGAAGGACCATATAAAGCAAAAGGCACATATCCTTTTGGAAGGAAATTTTGTTACAACCAATCACATTGAAGCTATCTATGTGAAAGCAGAAGAGCTAATGAAAAACCTCCAAATCAAATTCAAGCAATCCATGTGAAAGCAAATGAGCCAAGTGGAAGCAATCCTTGTGAAATGAAATGAGCCAATCAAATGTCTTCAATGTTCCTATAAATTGGAATGTATTTGTAGAGAAAAAAAAATCCTTTGGCAAGTTAGTCTTTTTGCATTTTTATTTTTATGTTGTATTTAGGAGCTTCTTTGTAACTAATCTAGAGAGAGTGTGTAATTGAAGATCATTAATGAAGTTTTAGAGCTCTTTATTGATGTTTAGTGGCTTTAGCTCTTGGATTAGGCTCTCCTTTTGAAGCTAAGTAATGTGATTAGTTCATTTATATGCATGTTTTAGTTTAAATTCCCTATTTGTGCCTTGATTGATTAGTAGATTTTAGATCTAATTGTGCTAATCTCTCTCATTTCTCATGCTTTATCTCTACTCTTGATGCTTGGATAATCTCAATTAATGCTTTGTAGTTGGATTAAGTTCTCTCACATAGCATGCTCTAGAGCTCTTATCTTTGATTTTTTGTAGCTTGATTTTGATGATTAATTGTTAAGGTAGTTAGGTTATGATCTAAGATCTTGGCCTTTTATTTTCTTTACTTTAATCTTCATTACTATATCATCCAATCCAATTAGGCAAGAGATTGCTAATTGGATTGTAGATTTGGGAATTGAATTAGAACATGCATTGTTTGAATTAATTACTTAGTGGATTTTGGATTACCTAATTTCTTCTTTTTATTGTTGTTAATTTAAATTCTTGTTTGATTTGTTATTTTCACTTTTAGATTGTTAGACCTATATTTCACATAACTTGTTTTAAAATCCTACACATTTCACACCACATCTTCACCTTAAATCTTCCATTTTCATCACCATTCATACACTAGTTTAGTCTTATTTTAGATTGTTAATTAGTCATTTATATTGCATAGTTTATTAGTTTTATTTTTTTTTCACTTCATTTGTCTATATTAACTATATCTTATTTCAATTCTACTTAAATTGGATTCATTGCTTTCTCCATCCTCTCCTTGTGGGATCGATAATCCGGACTCTTTAATCCTTTACTACTTAATGACATCGTAGTCTTGCAGTTAAATATTGCACATTTAAGTGTCGATCAAGTTCTTGGCGCCGTTGCCGGAGAGAGGCATCGGAAAGCTTTGAATTCCATAGAGTTGAAATAATTTTTAGCTTAGTGTACTTTTTATCTTTCCTATATTTTCCTTGCGGATTCTACACATTTTTTGTGTTTGTTTTGTAGAGAATTCCTCACTTGGAGCAAAGGAAAGTGGAAAAGCGCATTGGAGACTTTGAAGATTTTACTTGCTTTCCTAGTTTATGATTAGTTTAGACTTTTATTTGCTTTCTTAGTTTGTCGTATTAGGTATTTATTATCAAAGTTGTAATAATTTTGGTTGCGGGTCGGCTCATAACCCATTTACTTTACTTTACATACTTTACTTACTTTAAGTAGTTAGTTGCTTAGTAGAATTGCAATAAATTGCTTGTAGGGAAGGAGGACGGTTGGACTATACTGTCGCGGCCCCTCACATTTGTACACGGAAATTGGTGTCCGTGGTGTGAGTCGGTGACAACATATTCGTCCCCCGAAATAAATCGGGAGGTTTGAATTTTCTAACCCCCGCGAATCCCTTGCAAGCGAGTTTACTTTATTGGTTGTTCCTTGCTTTGTAATGTAATTGTTTCAAATACACTTGTAATTTGGTGCATTACTAGTAAAGGGCAAATTACCCCAACCAGATAAGGATTCAGATTTCATCACCGTCTCCTTTCTCTTAGGATTTCATTTTAATCTCACTTAGTTTAGAACCAATAAACCATAATGAAATTGAGTAGAAACGTGACCTTAGGTTATGAGCTCAATAGGGAAGACCACCATGGTTGAGCCAATTGTGTGCCTTAGTGGAATTTCTGGTGCCTAAGCAAACCTTGTCCCTTGGCCACCATCTTGCCAAATAGGGAGACAACTTTGTTGTTCGAGGGGTTGGTTTTTAAGAGGAACCTTCGCCGAGCGCGTTGTGATCCCACCATCTACCTGGGGGTTAACTGGCCAGAACTTCCATTTCATAGGTCCAGGTTGGAGGCCAGAGTGTTATCTTCACAGTTAGGAGCTGTCTGGAATTCTTTTAGGTAACCTTAGTGTAGATTAGCTTTTTCATTTAGTTTTCAAAATTTTTGTTATGTTTCATTCATTTTTAATGGACCCGAAAAAAAGGGGGGAATCTTCCGTCCTCTCCCTCCGCACCCCGGGGGCTGACCTGGGTCTCGGCGGAGGAGGGAAGATCTCGGGCATCAACATTTTTGTACGGGTATGCCAGATTTACTTTTTACTTGGAATTTGGAATAGTGATAATCCGGAGATTCACCTTCACAAGTGGAAAGGAAATCAATCATTTTTTCTAACTTTTCAAATTGCATAAATATTAAGAAAAGAGACAAGTTTTTAGAATGCCATAAGAGGCGTTTTTGTTTGTTTGCCGCGAAAGGCGATTTTGCCGTGAAAGGCGATTTTACAAAACTCATCAAATGTGAAAGACAAGAATTGTGATTTCCTTTTGTCTCTTTAGGAAATACAAACTATAATAGAAAAGGAAGAAAAGGGATCTAACTTCTCAGGAGATTGTGGGGACACGTTGAGATCGACGGTCGCAAGTCATGTATGGGCTTCGCCATCGTCCTTCAAATGAGAACATGTGATGCTTTGATTCTTTGGCTTGGCTCCTAACCTCAGTTTTTTAAAGGACAAGGACCAAGAGAAGGTCCTATATCCAATGAAAAACCGAGTAAACGGGCTGAAGAGCCGCGTTTAGGCCATGTTGGAGAAGGAGGTGACCTTGGGGGGGTGGCCCCCCAAGGGACGTTGATCACCTTGTGGTGCTTCCGGGAGCAAAGTAGTAGGACTTCGTCTCTCTCTTGGATTTTCTGGATTTTCAGAGCTTGCCCTTGGGATCTATTTTTTTCATCCTTTCTTCTTGGAATGGACCTCCTTTTATAGGCCTTTGGTAGCCATGAGGTGTTTATTGGCATTGATGGCCATGATGAAAGAATTGATGAGGAGTTACAAATTGATTTTGTAACTCCTTTTTCAAGGCTTGTGATTGGCCGATGAAGGTAGTGGGCATTTAATCACCTTTATGCTTCATTATGATGGGAGTTTCATGGGTTTAATGCCATGATTGCTTGGATTTGTAACTCCCAAATGCTTGGTTCTGATTGGGCCGTCCAAAATAATGAGTTAATGACTGCTTTAATGGGTGAATTAACGACATTAAGTGGTTGCCAAGGCATGTGAAGAGTCGCGGGCCGCGCTGCGCCTTTTGAGATTCTTCTTGCGATCATCACGGGTGGATCCACGCATCATTTGATGTCGGATTGCGATGCAATTTCAGACATTGATTGATGTTGGCGGGCCGGTGACATCTGTCTTGTCGATTTCACGATCGGTCGGACAGAAAGTGCACTTTCTTGGTCAGCCGGTTGGCGATCTTGAGGCGATCGGTGATGATTTCATGCTTTTGACGGCGGTTCCGAGATGTCGATGAAGATCAGTGGTTTTGAAGCACCAAACATTGGATTTTCAGAAAATCACAGAGGCCAGAACACCCGAAACGTGAAAAGAATAAAAAACGGACACTTCGGCGCAAAATCAGGTGAACCGGATTTCCAGGGTTGCCGGGCGGGCGACCTTGGGGCTTCGGCCCGTTTGGTCGCCGAGCGTCGTTTCGGCCGTTTTTTCGTCTTTTTCGTCCCTTTTTTCTTCTGTATTTTTCTTGACATTTTTCCTCAATTATTGACTTGATTTTCTTGGAGAAATCTTGACGAGAACCCTCGCGAAATCGGAGCACAAAGTTTCCTATTTTTCGGGAAAGCCGAAGACTTTGTAGCCGATTTTTCGTCAAGCGTCGAAACTAGGTCAAACGATGTCGGAATGACCTGAAAATTGAGGTGAAGCTTCTTGAGCAGTGGATAGGACCAACCATGGGCTTTTATTTGAGTTTTGAAGCCGTTTGGGGTCCCATCGATGCTTCACTTGATTTTGCTGCGAGGAAAATGCCGAGCTTTGATATGTGGTCAAACGATGTCCGATTGACCTGAAATTTGACGGGGAGCCTATTGGAGTCATTTTGAGACGTTCCATGGGCTCCGTTTTGGATGTCATGGTCCCAGGTTGTTCCGCCGCCGGTAGGCTTGAATTTCTCTCGGAGCATCGAAACCTAGTCAAACGTTGTCGGAATGACCTGAAATTCGACGTACAGCCTTTTGGAAGCATGTTGAAGCTACTCATGTATTTTGTTTGATGAGTGATGGCTTCGGTGGTTGCCGCCGCTGGGAGGCTTGTTTTTGCTGCTCGAGCATTGATGGAGGGTCAAACGTTGTCGGTTTGACTTGAAATTTGGCATGGAGCCCTTTGGAGATATTCTGGAGTCATCCGTAGGTTTTGATCAAAGTTTTGGTGTCTTTAATGATGTCGCCGCCGGGAGCGCCTGTTTAACTGTCGGAGCGGTGAAGTTGGGCCAAACAATGTCGGAATGACCCGAAACCTCAGGTGTACCCCTCTTTTAGCTGTCTTGAAGGATCTCTCAGTTTCTGTCTGATTCTGACAAAATCTGATGCTTGAAGTAGCCTTGCCTATTTTTAGCAGGATGCAGCTTCAGGAGGCTTCTCGATGTTGAGGAGACATATTGACTTTTTTGGTGTCAACAAATGCCCCCTAGAGGTACAGCGACGAGTAGCTTTTTAGAGTCGATGTGCCTCGAAGAGAAACTTGGAGGAGAGATTCCAACTTGACCAAGAGTCTTGAGCATTTTTTTTTTTGAATTGCCTTCTAAGTTTCCGGGGGAATTTTATGGTAGTGAGAGGGATCACGTACCATCTCAAGGCAAAGTTTTGAAAATGACATGGGGTATTTGGATTTTGGGTTTTGGATTTTGGTTTTTGACCTTGTGACCTAACAAGCTGTATGTGGCAGGTTAGGGGGTCGGGGTTTGATTTTGATTTTGATCTTGTGACCCAACAAGCTGTATGTGGCAGGTTGGGGGGTCAGATTTGGTTTGTAGGTTTTGGATTTTGATTTTGGTTTTGGTCTTGTGACCTAACAAGCTGTATGTGGCGAGCTAGGGGACCGGATTTTGGTTTTGTAAAATGTCAATTTCAAGATTTTGGCTCAATTTGGTTCATGTGGTTGGACGGTTTGGTTTTTGGAAACTCATGGGACTTTCTTTTTTCTTCTCTTTTTTTTTTTTTGAATGATCCCATCAACTCAAAAGAGGCATGGGACTTTTTTTGCTCTTTTCTTCTTTTTGCTCTTGGTAAGAGGAATATTTTGACTAAAAGCCAATTTTAGTGCCTAGGTGGTCAAACCTGGCTCATATGGGCTAACCCATGGGACCTTAGGCTTTGGAGATGGCCTAGATCTCATATGGTGTCATATTTGTAATGAATATCTAAAAATATCTCTTTTGTGTAGAGAATATCTAAAAACATCTTTACTTGGAGAGAATTTCTCAAAATATCTTTCTCTTTGGGAAAGTAGCTAAATTTTAGCACTTACCTCCTTTCTTTTCTCCTTGTTTCCTCTTTTGGCTTGCTCTCTTCTATAAAAGCAAGAGGGTTGATGCTTTTGCTCTATTGCTTTCTTTTTGCAAGAAATCTTCAAGAGTGCTCTCCAAGATAAGAAGTGCTTTCTCTTCTTCAAGGATCTCCAAGTTTTTCTTCTTCTTCTCCATCAATGGCTTCAAGTAAGTTTTCTTCCTCAAGAATCTCCATTGTAGAAGTAGCTTCTTCATTTTTTTTTCTTTTTCTTTTCTTTTCTTTTTCTTCTTTTCTTTTCTCTTTTTCTTCTTTTCTTTCCTTGTTTGCTCACTATGATAATGAGGGTATGCAATTTCAATATGTATGCATTTTTTTTTTGTTTGATGCATCAAGATAGAAGGCTAGAGTCTCTAGGTCAAGCCAACATGATTTTTGACTTGGACAAAGTTTGATTGGTTTTGACCAAATTGGGTTGGAATTGGTCAAACTTTGGTCAAGGTTTTCCTAGCATCTAATGCATGATGATATATTTGTGATGCATGAGTTTTGGTAAATAGACTTGGAAGTATGATGATGCATACCTGAAAATCTTTTGCAAGGGTTGGGATTTTGAGCTCGCATCGATGTTGAGCTCTTTCTTGGTCTTGCTGGATTTTGAGGAAGTTTTGCAATTTTTTGGATTCTAAAGCTCGCAGCAATGTTGAGCTCTTTTCCAGATTTTGCGGAAGTTTGATGAGATTGGCTCGTTCTCGCAGCGATGTTGAGTTTGAGCCGTCTTTGAGAATTCTCCACTGACTATGAGCTCGCAGCGATGTTGAGCTCATCTTCAGACTTCCTGTCTTTTTTCGGAGTATTTTCCTTTTCGTTGGAATTGCCCCGGAACCATGTCAAAATTTTGCTAGAATTTTTTGTAGCAGAATTCTGTCATTTTGATGTTGATTGATCTTTTCTCTTCCATCTTTTGCAGGTAGTTCTTCTAGAACGAACAAAGGTAAAGGTCCTATTACTGACGCACCTCGTCGGTCTGCTAGATCTTCCAATGCTGCCGTTCAGCAGGCTTGGGAGAAGGTCCAGTTTGTGGAGAAAAACTTGGAAGAATGTGATTCCCTCAATCGTGATGAGATGAGATAGCGATTGATCGCTCTCAAGGATGAGGAGTTCTATAAGATCATGGTAAGCAGCCGTCCCTGGGTTACGGACGATCAGAGCGTTGTGCTCAAGCCTACCTTCTTCTTCGGTGATGCAGTCCCTGACGACTTGACATACCAAAGGAGATGTTTTCAGTTCTCTTACACAGCAGATGGTGAGGAGAGAACTATTTCTACCCGGTCGTCTTTTGATCGGACCATCTCGATCCTGAGCCTTTCTCCCACGTGCCCTAAGAGGGAAGATACTCCGAGTTGGGTGAAGAGGACCAGTGTGATCAAGACTGGGGTTTTTTTTGGTGGACCTTCCGGTTTTGCAGAGAAGCCACCTGTCCGTATGGACGTGTTGATGCCAGCCAGTGGCTACCAAGGTTCTGATCATCCATCGGTTGATTTGAGACCGGTGGGCCTTGGCGTTTTTCGGGGTGACGGCAGCAATTGGGTGAAGCCTTTTCGACTTCGTGGCCGTTTCAGTGCTGACTCGAGCTGGGAGTCATGGACTGATCACACCTTGAGGATTGGTGAGGCCGTTCTTCGGGAGGCCGAGATTTTTGACGCGGTTCGCGCTTTTCGGCAAACCGTCGTTTTCTCCGATGAGGCTTTCACGGCCATGCTGGAGTCATTCCTTCCACTAACCAACACCTTCATTGTGACAATTGGTGAGATTGGTTTTTCTTTGAAGGAGCTGAGCGCCATCACCGGGTTGCCTATCCTCGGCAAACTCTATGAGGAGTTTATGCCTATTGACGGCGTCCTTGAGGAGCAGTCTGAGGAGTTTAGGCTTGTGTACTTTCAGCTCGTTCCCTTCTATGATTTTTTGAAGGAGAAGGAGGGCTCGAAAGTTAGATCCAGCAGTTGGAGAAGTTGCAGCTCCAACTTTTTTTACAGCGGGGATTCTTCTGATGGCATGGCCCAGGATGTTAGGGCTAAAGCATCAAGTTTGAAGAAGATCGCTGCTATGCGAGAAGATTTGAAGAAGTTCTTCGCAAGCACGGATGCCATTTGTCCTGACATTGCGTTGCGGAGAGATCTCGCTGTTTACCTCACTTACTGGCTGGGTGAGGCTGTTTTTGCTGGAGGAGATGGGACGCACATCAGGCCGCATTGTATTTTTCCGGCTTGTCAGATAGCGTTTGGAGAGCGGCTGGCTTTGGTACCTGCTCTTTACTCCTATTTATGTACCGAACTGTAGGCTGCTGCTTTCCTGGTTCGGCTTGGGCTCCCCATGAACAGGGTGTTTTCTGCCCACATCTTCTATTCGTGGTATGTATACCACTGTCCTAGCTTCCATCATTTGGGAGTTGCACAGGACGAAGATCCTTTTATGATTCGTTTGGCTAGGGGGATAGCCGTTCACGAATCACTTTTATCTGCCCGTTTAAGGATCCGACGATTTAGGGACGTCGAGATTGGGCAGTCTTCAGTGAAGCTTTCTCCGGGCTTGCGGAAGAAGGCTTTTGACTTTGGTGTCTCCCGTGATTCGACCAGGGCAGGGTCGGGAAGACATTATGCTTTGACGGACGTGAAGAAGAGGTGGCTCTTCAACATACGGGTTGGTACGATGGTGTACCGCAGACATCTTTTCGTCGACATCCAACCGTATGTCCCTTCGCGTTTTGTGTTGCAGCTTGGCTTCTCTCAAGGCGTTGTTGGAGCGCCTTCGAGCATGGTGAAGCGTTTTGGAGGTCTGCAGGATGGGAGAAATGCATGGGCATTTTATAGCGCCGAGGATACTACCGCCATGATTTCTTATCCTGAGCTGCCCACCTTCCGGACTGCTGGCTTCACGAAGTGGTTCGTGGAGAGCTTTTCAGTGCACCGGGGGCTTTCCAAGAAAGAGCTCGATATTAAGCAACCTCCTGGGAAGAGTCTTGGCAAATCAGATGGTGTCCGTCGGGAGGAAGTTTTGGCCTTCCTTTCTGGAGAGAAGCACAAGATAGGCTTTCTCAATGGGCAGGACATCATAAGATCAGTAGCTACACAAGGGATTCCTGGTGAGGTCTTGAGGCAGCTGGAAGAGGAGGAGGCCGAGATTGATGCTATGATACAGGCAGAGCATACGAAGGCTTCCATGGAGTCTACTGAGAAAAGTAGACCATCCAGTGAGGACTCTTGTGAGAGGCCTGAAGTTGATAGTGTGGCAGGATCGTCGAGCAGATTGACCCGCCGAGGCAAGAGGAGGAGAGGACAACGCCGTAACATGAGACGGCACGATAGTCCTTCTGATCTTGAAGTTCCTTTGACCATTGCTGAGGAGGTGTCTGAGGATGCTGACGAGCCTCCGGAGAAAAGAAGCAGAAAAGAGGAGATAGCTGGTATGATCCCCTTTCTTTCCTTTTGTTTCTTCCTTCCCCCTTTTTTTTTGAAAGATTTTGTTTTGATCCGCTGCTTCTTTATTTAGCAGAGGATAATGACCTGGTGACGCCTGAGGTTCCTGCCGATGAGGCGATGACGGGTCCAATCGTGGCATTTGAGGAAGAGCCCAGGGACTCTGGAGTGGTTCCAGAACCTTCACCTGGTATGATTTGCTTTGGCTTTTGTTTCTTTTTTGTTTTTTTTCTTTTGCCGTCATTTGCTAACATGTAGCTGACTTGCCAGAGGATTCCGACGATTTCGAGCCATCCATGGACGCAACTTTTGACGATGCTTCGGATGAGCTCAAAGGGGCAGAGAGTACTCCGCCGGTCGTCGAAGCAGGTATATTTGCAATAATGATCTTGATATATTTTTGACAAGATTATATTCATACCTTTTTGTTTTTTTCTTCTTTTTTTTTTTTTTGACAGATTGTGAAGCAGCAGGAGAGATTCCTCCGTCTTCCTCAGAGCCAGAACAGGGGACACCTGCTGATGATCCGGAAGTAGGGGCTTCTTCCACTTTCAATGAGTCAGCTTGTTCCGTTGGAAAGAGTTTATTGATTACTCTTAGGGGCTTCTTCCACTTTCAATGAGTCAGCTTGTTCCGTTGGAAAGAGTTTATTGATTACTCTTCCAATGGAGCATGACGTGGGCAGTCGGGCACCAGAACATGGCGAATCCTCATCTGCACCGCACCTTCAGTATGCTAGGAAGGTGTTGAAGATTGTCTTGAGCTCATGGGTTGAGACTCTTTCTTCAGGTCATTTGGAAGCTGGTTTTGGCATGATCAAGCATGTGCAGGACATCCTCGCTGATAGCAAAGAAGTCGGTCTGGACATCGCAAGTGCCGAGGATTTTGTTGAGGAGATCATCACCTTGGGGAACAAATGGACTGAGACCAAGAGTTTCCCAGATGGTGACTCCTTTGATGAGATGTTCTTAAAACCTTCCAGCAAAGTCAAAGCTGAGCTGATTGAGGTTATGAAGACTCGGAGGCAGATCGTTCGGGAGAATAACGTTACCGAGTTATCCATCATGGGGCTGAAGCAAGACTTGGACCGCCTTGATAAGGAGGTCGTTGAGGCTAGGCAACGTCTTGATCTTTTAGAGGAAGAGGCTGCTACCAAATGGGCCGCCATTGTGGAGGCTCGTGACAAGGAGGGGACTCTCATTCGCCAGGTTGAGGAAGCTGAAGGTAATGTCCGGAGGAAGACTCAGGAGCATGACCAGTGGCAGGTCCTCTGGGAAGAGCTTCCTCGTGCTGTAGATGGATCACGGCATTCGGCCGCGTTTTATGGGGACATTTTGAAGGAGAGTGGCCTAAAAACTTTGGAAGTTAAGGCCAAGGGTCTGCTTGAGGAGTTGATCCTTTGGTTGACGACCATGTAGGATTGGGCTCCTGAGTTGTAACAAACTCTTTTTCCTTTTTGTCTTTTTTTTTTTTTTTTGGTACCTCCATGTATAAACAATTTTGGTACTACATTTTGTATCCCCTTCCTTTCACTTAAATCATTTTTTGATGAAAACAATTTTGAGCAAAAGTTTGATGGGAATGTTTGTTTAAGGATTTGATCAAAAGGTTGTCATTTTGTGAAAATCTTTTGTCAAAGGGTTGTTTTGGGCATGAAAGCCAATTTTGTGGCGGAAAGCCTTGTTTTTGATGGTTTGAAAACCAAAATTTGGATGGCGAGAAAGCCTAATTTTGTGGCGTAAGAGCCAAAATTTGTTTTGCGGCAGGGGAGGCAAAATTTTTGGATGGCGTGAAAGCCGAATTTTAGAATGGCATAGAAGCCGAATTTTGTTTTGTTTGTCTTGGCGTTTATAGCCGAATTTTGGCACTTATAGCCAGATTTTGGCGTTTATAGCAGATTTTTTTTTGTTTTGTTTTGGCATTTATAGCCGAATTTTGAGATGGCATGAGAGCCAAAATTTTTGTTTGTGGCATGAGAGCCGATTTTGAGATGGCATGAAAGCCGATTTTGGCGTTTATAGCCGAAAAATTTTGTTTTTGGCATTTATAGCCGAATTTTGGCATTTATAGCCGGATTTGGCGTTTATAGCCGAGTTTTGGCGTTTATAGCCGAGTTTTGGCGTTTATAGCCAGATTTTGGCGTTTATAGCCGAAAAATTTTGTTTTTGCCATTTATAGCCGAATTTTGGCATTTATAGCCGGATTTGGCGTTTATAGCCAGATTTTGGCGTTTATAGCCAGATTTTGGCGTTTATAGCCGAGTTTTTTGAAAACCAAGTTTTGTTTTATTGGCATGAAAGCCGATTTTGAGATGGCATGAAAGCCGATTTTGGCGTTTATAGCTGAAAAATTTTGTTTTTGGCATTTATAGCCGAATTTTGGCATTTATAGCCAGATTTTGGCGTTTATAGCCAGATTTTGGCTTTTATAGCCGAATTTTGGTTTTCAAAATGCAGGTATCGACTAAATGTCGCCTCCCCGCTGAATGGTCTTGCAAGTATCGATGGAATGTCGCTTCTTTGTTCATTCGGTTTTGCGAGTATTGATGGAATGTTACTTCCTCGCGGGCTGGGTTTTGCGAGTATCGATGGAATGTCGCTTCCTCGCGAATTGGGGTGCAAATATCGACTAAGCGTCGCTTCCCTGCTTTTCCCAAAACTTTTGGTTTTGCGGGTACTGACTTGATGTCGTTTCTCCGCAATTTTTGAAATTTGAGGTTTTCTCGAACCATTTGAAATTTGGGTTGTGGATAGCAACTGGTATGTTGCATCTCCAAGATTTTTGAAATTTGGGTTGTGGATATCAACTGGTTTGTTGCTTCTCCACGATTTTTGAAATTTGCAAGTATCGAATGGGGTTTGCTTCCTTGCGATTTTTGGGTTTTGGAAGTATCGAATGGGGTTCGCATCCTTCCGGTTTTTTTTTTTGGGTTTTACGAGTATCGACTGAATGTCGCTTCCCCGCGGTTTCTAAGAAACCATTTTTTTGTTTAGAGACCCGAGGGTCATAAATTTTGACTTAAAACCATTTTGGTTGTAAAAGCCAAGGTAGACTAGGGTGAAAATTCCTGAGTCCTGGTTTTTATTTCAAACCATGAATTTTGGGTTCAAGGAACGAAATTTTGGTCAAGTCTGGGAAGAGGCTCCTAAACTTGGATTTTTGGATTTTGATTTTTTTTTCTTTTTGAACAATGAAACGATGAAAGTAAGCATTGTTTTGAGAGATTGTTGTTTTTTTTTGGAAACTTCAACACAAAGATGAAAATTTCAAAAGGGGTGGGTTTGAGGAGCAAGTACCTTGGAAATACGCTTTAGCCATGTAGATATTGCTCTGACCCGTTTGAGGAAGTCTTCAAGGGTGATACCGCTTCAAGAACTTGCTGTTGATGGGTAGCATACATCTGTCTCCTTCCATGTTTAGAAGAGCGTATGCACCGTTGGAGAAGACTTTGTCGATGACGAAGGGTCCCTCCCATTTTGGTTCGAATTTGCCCTTGGATTTGTGGGCAAAGACTATGGGTCTTTTTACTGCAAGAACCAAGTCACCCTTTTTGTAGGCGCGTTGCTTGACCTTTTTGTCGAAAGATCCTGCCATGCGTGCTTGGTACAACTCAATGCTTTGTAGAGCTTCGAGTCGTCTTTCATCGAGATTATCCAGCTCTTGGAGTCTCAATTTGACATTGCTTTCTTGCGTCATGTCATTTTGCAAAGATACCCTTAAGGAAGGAATTTGTACTTCCAAAGGGACAACAGCTTCGCATCCATAGACCAAAGAGAATGGTGTGCTATGGGTTGGTTCTCGAACGGTGGTTCGATAGGCCCACAAAGCTTCTAATAGTTTGTCGCCCCAGTCTCTTTTGTGACCAGAGACCATTTTCTTGAGAATTTTGCAGAGTGTCTTGTTGAAGGCTTCTGCTAGTCCATTCGCTGCTGGATTATATGGAGTCGAAGGACAACTTTGGATTTTGTACTTGTCGCAGAACCTATAGAATCTGTGATCCCGGAATTGTGGTCCGTTATCATGGACGAATCTTTTAGGTATGCCGAAGCGACAAATAATGTTGGTGCGCAAGAACTGAAGGACTGATGAAGTCTTCATTTCGCCGAGATCATAATGTTGCCATGGATGCGGCAAGTCCAGCCAGGGCATCTGCACGGATGTTTTCACCTCTGAGGATGTGGGTGATGTGACAGATGTTGAATTTTTGTCGAAGCGACTGCGCCTTATTGTAGTAAGGTAGTAAATCAGGCTTCCTGACTTCATATTTTTTATTCATCTGGTTGACGACCAGTTGAGAGTCTCCAAAAACTTCCAACATTGTGATGCCGGTTTCGAGGGCGAGTTCCAATCCAACAATCAGGGCTTGGTACTCAGCTACATTGTTTGAACATGGTTCCAGTAGCGAGAAGGCGTGTGGAATCATGTATTTGTCGGGGCTGACAAAGAGGATGCCGATTCCCGATATTTGCTTTCCTTTTTCATTTGTCCTGGTTGCACCGTCAAAGTACATGTCCCAGGAAGCATTTGACAAGGAAGTTTCCACATTGTAGACAAATTCGTCCGGGAGATCATCCCTGAGTGGAGAATCTTTAGGCAATGGATGCTCTGCGAGGAAGTCTGCTAGAGCTTGGCCTTTGATTGCTTTTTGTGGTACATACCTAATATCAAACTGTGATAGAAGAATGGACCATTTTGCCAGTCGGACATTGAGAGAACCTGCTTTTGTGACAAGGACCTTTAGGAGGTTGATCCTCGAAATCAGGTAGACTGTGTTCGACAACAGATAGTGATGCAGGTTTTGTACAGCGAACATTACTGCAAGGCATTCTTTTTCGACTGGGGAGTAGCGATGCTCTGCACCTACCATCATGCGGCTAAGGTAATATAGAGCAGCTTCTTTTCCGTCGTCATTTTCTTGTGCGAGCAGAGCAGCCAAAGAGTGGTCGAGAGCTCTTGTGTACAAGATAAATGGTTTTCCAGTTGTGGGGGCAGCCAGCACTGGAGGTTTGATGAGGTATGCTTTGATGTCTTGAAATGCACTTTCACATTCAGCATCCCAGACAAAGTCCACGCCTTTCTTCATCAGGCGAGAGAATGGACGGCATTTCCCTGATAGATTGGAGATGAACCATCGAATGTAGGCCAGCCTTCCTTGAAGCCCTTTTAATTCTCATAGGGTTCTGGGAGATGGCATTTCCAGGATAGCCTTGACTTTGGTGGGGTCAAGTTCTATTCCAGCTTTCCGTACTATGAATCGGAGAAACTTACCCGATGAGACACCGAAGAAGCACTTTAGTGGATTCATCCGCAATTTGTGTTTGCGAAGTCGGAGGAAGACTTCTCGAAGATCATCGAGATGGTCTTCTTTTCTTTTGCTTTTTATGGCGAGGTCGTCAACATAGCATTTGACAGTCTTATGCTGCATATCTTGGAATATTTTCATCATAGCCCTCTGATATGTCGTACCTGCATTTTTCAAGCCAAATGGCATAACAGTGTAGCAATACACGCCGAATGGTGTCCGAAATGATGTATGCCTTTCATCTTCAGGATGCATCTTTATCTGGTCGTAGCCAGAAAATCCATCCATGAACGTCATTCGCTCGAACCCATAGGTGTTGTCAATCATCACCTCTGGTATGGGGAGCGGGAATTCATCTTTAGGACATGCATTATTCAGGTCTCTGTAGTCGATACAGACTCTTATCTGTCCATTTTTCTTTTGTCACGGGGACAATGTTGGCCAACCATTCAGGATGCTGTTCCTCGCGGATGAAGCCAACGTTTTTGAGTTTCTGAACTTCTTGTTCAATTTTGTCCATCACGTCGGGACGGAATCTTCTTTGGCCTTGTTTGATAGGCTTGATTTCTTTTTGTAAGTTGAGCTTGTGGACTGCTACTTTGGGATCCAAGCCAGGCATTTCGGCATAAGGCCATCCAAAGCAATCAACGAACCCACAAAGAAAAGAGATATACTCGGGTAACTCATCATCCTTTATATTCTTGCTTATGAATACAGGACGTGGGTTATCAGGCGTTCCCAAGTCTATCTTTTGATCAGGTTCTTCTGTTGGAAGGTTTGAAGGTGGTTCCTCCACAGTATTTTCGAAGGCTTCCAACTCAACAAGACCTTCTGGAGTGCCAGAGAAATTTTCAGACTGAGGCTCTGTTTCTGTCCATGAATCTTCTTGATCAGTATCCTTCTCAAGGCTATCCTTCTCAAGGCTTGCAATGAGATGGTCCCAATCATTTGCTGGAATTGGGTTGAAGTAGGGTACTTCTTTTGGAGACGATGATTCTCCTGGGACAGAGAACCGCTCATCTGTGTCATCGGGCAATTCCTTTTTATTATCAGAGAAATTATGCCAATTGGAGGAGCTTTTAGGATTTTTGACGAGTAACTCCTCAAAGAGATATCCAGGGATATCGATGTCTTCATGAGATGTTGAGGCTTGGTCGGTAAAGCGACTTTGCAGCCATGGTGTCAACGGTCTCATAGGAGCGGTAGGATCATACCCCAACCCATATGAAGACTTGCCTTTTTAAAGGTGGATTTTCCAATCTTCTGGTTGACTTTTGGTCAGGGTGGGTTCCAACGGTATGAGAATACCACGGCCACCTCCCAAACCAGTCGGATTTTGAGCGTCGTAGCCCATTTTCTTCATGATAGCTTGTGCCATTGGACTATACAGGGATAGCTGAGGCAAACCTTCATTTTGGAAAGGTTCAAGCAAAGAGTTCAGTGGAGATGCTCCTGATCTGTGGAAGTAAATCACTTTTTCTTCTGGCGAAGTTGCTGGAATAACAAAGGAAGCAGACGTAGGGTCTTCTATGTCTGCAGGTGTCTCCAATGGAGTGAGAGTGGGCTGATCTTGCTGAGTATCAGCTCGGCTCGATGCTGTGTCATCTTCTGACTCTGACTCTGAGTCTGTGTCATGCATAATAGACACAAAGGAGACAGTGAACTTGCCCCCAGTCTTTTGTTTTGTCTTCTTTGCTTTAGTAGTGATTACCAAAGGCTTTGGAGATTGAAGGAGACGACGAAGGGAGCTTGGCCGCTTACTTCGAGTTTGGTGGAGGGTTTGTTTTCCTCCGATGATTGCTGAGGAGCCTTGCCTTTATCTTTTTGGAGACTGTCGGCAAAGCGAATTGTTTTTTCCTCCTGTTCTTCTTTTCCATCTTTATACATTTGAGCATCTGCAAAATGGACATCTCTGCCTTTGAAGGGCTTTTTGTCTACAAATACTCGATGTATCAGGCCATCGTCGCCAATGAACTTGATGCACTGATGTAGAGTTGAAGGGACGACTCCATTCTCATGCATCCAGGGGCGTCCAAGGAGTATATTGTAGCATGAAGGGGTCCTTATTGCATACACAGTGACTTCAAAAATAAGATCACCGATTTGCATTTTGAACCTGATTTTGCCGATAGGCCTTTGAGCGCTACCGTCATATCCGAAGATGGATACGGACGTGTGACTCAGCTTGCTAGGTGGGATGCTCAGCTCTTCGAGTGCCGAAGTAGAGATGAGGTTGAGTGCAGAACCTGGATCGATCTGAACTCTTTGTACTGGCATTTCTTTGACGTACCCTGTAAAGTACAAGGGACGGTTGTGCTTTGCTTCGCCTAGGAGGAGGTCACCCTTGTCGAAGGCAATTGTTGCACTTGCTGCTTTTTGTACCGAGAGGCATTCATTGCTTGATCCCTTAGTTTTTTTCTTTTCTCCCTTTGAGGGAGTATTTGATTTTTTGACCCTATAGTCGATTTCAATTTGTAGGACTTGTGGGGCATGTTTGTCGACATCCGTACTTGAAAGCCTCCTTCGGGCCTGCATTTTCATTATTATTGCCACTTGGGGCGTTTACAACTTGCTTTCCAGAAGGATTTACATAAGAAGAAGAGGGTTGATTGTAATTTTTGTGGTAATCCCGGCCAGAACGGGTACCTCTACCAACTTCAAGAGCCTCTAGAGAAGGGTCTTCTTTTGGAAGATCGTTCTCAGGATCAAGGGGTTGATCCTTTGCTGAGGACGTCTCTGTAACAGCATTGGCGTCTTCAGTGATTGTGTTGCACGGAGCAATTTCAGGGAACAAGTCCTGAACAGCAGCCGGCAACTTTTCTTTATTAGCCCAGACATTGCCCGTGAGATCGGGTATCTGGGACCAATTGACTGAGTTTTCATTGAAGAAGATTTCATTGGCAGAAGTTTCTTCAAGATGATCAATCGGGAGTGGCTTGAGTTCCGATGTCACAGCTTCAGGAGACGAATGTTGAGAGGATGTTATCTCAGTGGAAGTCACCTGAGAGGATGTAGCTCCGGAAGATACGCTACCGGTTGGGGAGTACGTATCTTCGGAAGCTTCAGAGGCACTGTCGTCCTGAGCTATTGCATTGCAGGTTATCCTGACAGGAGATGCCCCCAGTGTAGACTGTTGGGAATCGGACTCATCCTCGGATGTGAGAGGATCATCGATCCAACTGTTTTCTCCATTTTCAGGAGTTAAGGGAGAAAGTTCCCGTTGATTTTCAGGGACTTCCAGTTCTGGATCATGACGAAGATTGATGCGATCCTGCTCCTGCTCTATGGCAAGAAGTTACAAGATTCTTGCATATTCTTCAAGATCAGGCATGGGAGCCAAATTTTCTTCGTCATTTGCTCCTTGTGGTTCGCCCATGTTGGGTTCCACTGAAGCATTTGCTGGTGCTGGATCAACAACTTTTTTTTAACAAGGTCCTGGTCTTCTTCATCATCAGACCAAGATCCTTGTGGCTGCAATGGGTTATACCAGATTACTGGCATAAGATGAGACTCGGGAATCCATTCCTCGTCGGAGAGGTATTCTCCTGTTTCAAAGGATTCTTCCCACTCATCTATATCACTGGCAGTATCACTGGACTCGTATCCATTCATGGAGAATCCAACTACCGAGTTGCAAGAGTATGATGCCCCATGCACATTTTCATTTTTGTATAGAGGTGGCATGAAATCATCAAGAGTGAATTTTCTTACCGCCTTGGAGGTTTTGGGAAGAGATTCTTCCGTCGTCCTTAGTGAAGCAGTGGAAGAAGTTTCTGCTTTTTCAAGGACTTCTTGTTTTGGTTGAGACTTTTGCTGCTGTTTGAGCTTGCGGAGCTGTCTCTTGGCTTGCCTTCGCTGCTGAGCGGTCGGCTTTATTTTGACGATCTCCCAATTTTCATCATCTAGGAGATCGGGATGCACCCATATAGGTTGTCCATCTGGTGTTGGATAGGGAAACAATTCTTGGGACGCTTGAGCCATTTTTATCACCTTGAACGAAGTAGTGATTTTCTCCTTCGGTGACTTTGAAGTTTGCCGACATGACACCATGTTGACAGAGGCGGGGCCATAGTTTTTATCAAAGATTATGACTCCGTTTTTCCACATCTCATTGATCTTCTCTCTCACAACGAAGCATTGATTGAGAGGATGTGAGATCATCTGATGGTATGGACAGTATCGGGGATCATTGGTTTTGCCAACATCTCCCGGTCTTTTGGGCTCTGGCAAAATGAGTTTGCCATTTGCTAGGAGAGCCTCAAAGATTTCTTCAACGTCTTCATCGAACGGATATTTCTTTTCTACACGTTCTTTGAAGGCATCAGAGAGTTCAGGCCTTTTACCTGCAGTTTTGTTTTCAGGTTTCTTTGGCTGTTGAGGAGCTGACTTAGTCTGCACATTGAGAACCTCCTTTTTCTTTGGTTTTGAGGTTGTAACAGCAGTCGGCTCTTTCTTTGATGATTTCTGACTGTTGAGGTCTTTGATCACCATTTCAGCTTCCATGGAAGCTTCGAGGAGTTCCCCCAGGTTCTTTGATTTGTTGCCGATGATCATGGAGCGGATTTTTCCTCTCATATTGTTACGGCAGATGTCGACTAGCGACGCTTGTGGTAGCACGTCTGAGCATTTGTACGCCATTTCCTTCCATTTGTGAATGAAGTCCTATGTTGACTCATTCTCTCCCTGTTTTAGGCTGCAGAGTTGAGCCATAGTAATAGGATGATCCTCACCTTGGAAGTGGGTCAGGAAGCATGTCTCTAGCATAGTCCAGTTCTGGATGGAGTTCTCCGGCAGAGTGGAGTACCAATCAAAGGTTGTACCTTTTAGGGTACTTGCGAAGAGGCGAATCTTGAAGGCATCTTGATCCGCAATAGCTCCCATCAGGATCTTGAAATGGATGACATGCTGTCTGGCTGAACCTTTCCCAGTATATGTCTGGAGAGTAGGTTGTTTGAATTTTGCAGGGAACGGAACCGAGTCCATCCATAGAGGGTAGGGTGGCTTGATCCCATGTTCCTTCAATGTATCCTCTGCTTTTGCTTTTGCGAGGATATCGTCCACGTCTTTTCTGGTAAGGGCGCGAGACTCATTGTTTTCTGCATTGCCCTCGTCATCTTCATGATTCGGAGGGTTTCATTGTTAGGTGGTGGACGCTGTAGAGTGAGAATCAAATTTTGCATCAGAGTCTCAATTCTCTGTTGTCCTTGCTCCAACTGCTGGATACGTGCAGTCATCATGCGTAGAGGCGGCTCAGAACTTGTAGCCAAGATGTTCATCCCTCTGGATTCGAACGAAGAAATCGTCCTGGTGACTGAGCTGGGGCTCATTCTTCTGGATGAAGAATCTGAGGAGTGGTTACTCCGATGTCCTTGGCTTGGAGGAGTGGAAGACTCTTCCAGATGTGTTCTTGTCCGAGAGACGCTGCGAGTCACTGGACGTCTAACACTGATTTTGGTTGCTGACTTCCGGCGTTTTCTGGTTTTGCCAACCATATGAACAGCAACGATTTGGTTGGGTCTTTCTTTTTCGACCCATTTGTTTGAGACGTGGAGAGTAGAACGCTGGGTTCTTTGTTTCTCGAGTCTCTTTTGTCGATATGCAGTGCGGCGACGCATACAACGAGCAATTTGAGCTTCAGTCAGCTCTGGCTGGGCTCTGGCGATGAAGGATGTAGTCCCTTGTGCGCAGCAGCCGAGTTTGTCTTCTTTGAAGCTTGGCAAGGACAGAATCTGGACGCGGTCCTTTGTCTGTCACAATGAAGACTTGAATTTTGCGAGCTCGGCCCCTGTTGAGATGAAGGGTCGACTCGCGGGAGTGCAGACTTCAGCATGTTTTTGCATAAGCCTAACAATGCAGGATTTGATTTTGGGCTTGTAGGAGCAAGCCTGCTCATGATGGTTTTGTTTGTTTTTTGGGTGGAGGGTAGGTTTCTCCTCTTTCATGTAAGAGAGAGGGTAGAACTGATTCTCCTTGAGAGGGGCCAGGTATGCTGGCTTTGCAGATGTTTGGGATCTCCGTTGCTTTGGCGAAGATCTCGGGGACCAAGTTTTGGTGTAAACCTGGTTTCTTGTGGGTTGAGGCTTCGTGGGAACGCCACGGGCTTCAGGCTTCTTGGTGTTCGCCCTTGGTGCCCTTTTAGTGACACGTTGCGGGGCGGTTTTCTGCTTCTTGGCAGGTACAGTGTCTTCTGCGGGAAGTGGGAATGGTCCCATCGATCCGAAGACGATGGTCCGGGGAGTTGAAGTTGACCCGGTGTTTGGGGAGTTGTCGAGAGAGATGACGCTTCGACAACTAGCAAGGCGCTTATGCTTGTTTTGCTTATCTTGCAGCATAAGCTGGTACTTGTTCTCATCGAAAGTGATGGTCAATGAAGCTGCCATTGTTAGTTTTGGAAAACTTCTGAAACAAGACCAAATCCATTAGTAATCACAAGAATATGGTGATCGTAAATGGAGAACAACTATGGTTTTGTCTTTTCAAATCACTTGAGGGGACATGGCCCAACCCAAGGACGATGAAGAAAGCAAAAAGCCATAGAGGATACAATTGTTCTAAAATGCAAGTATGGTAGGCTCAGAGTGAGCGTTCCAGTGACTGCTAGAAGCAATTGAGACCTTAATTCAAATTACCGAGAAGCAAGGCTCACTCGAGGTAAAATGATATAAGGTTGGAGATACAAATGTGTCGGTCGCGAATACAGTAGACCCGAAAGGGCGTACTAGCACCGCTAGGCACAAATGTTGCAAATCGCATCCTTGGAAAGGACACGAGATGGGATTTTTTGAAAGGTCAAATTTGGATTCATAAAGGAGAGCAAATGGTGTTCCAATCCGAACAAAGGCTCAACATTTCTGCAAGCACTAAATTCAGAAGGGAAGGAACCAGAATTTCTCGGATGTGAATCCAATAATGACGGAAGTTTTTTTTTGAAAGGTCAAGATTGAATTCATCAAAGAGAGCAAATGGTGTTCCATTTCGAACAAAGGCTCAACATTTCTGCGAGCGCTAAATCCGAAAGGGAGGGAACCAAAATTTCTCAACTCTGAACTCAAAAGGGACGGAAGTTTTTTTTTTTTTTTGAAAGGTCAAGATTGAATTCATCGAAGAGAGCAAATGGTGTTCCATTCCGAGCAAGGCTCAACATTTCTGCGAGAGCTAAATCCTGAAGGGAAAGAACCAAGATTTCTCAACTCTGAATTCAAAAGTGACAAAAGTTTTTTTTTTTTTTGAAAAGTCAAGATTGAATTCATTGAAGAGAGCAAATGGTGTTCCATTCCGAACAAGGCTCAACATTTCTGCGAGCGCTAAATCCGAAAGGGAAAGAACCAAGATTTCTCAACTCTGAATTCAAAGTGACAGAAGTTTTTTTTTTTTTTTTTAAGGATTTTTTTTAGAGAATTTTTTTTTTGAAATGTGCACATAGATTTCAAATTCGATCTTATGAAACCTTAGTAGATAGATCAGCCCCCAGGTAAGGGTAGGATTACTTTATGAACCCGTTTGGAGGACCCTTGCCTCGAACAGTCTAGCTGTCTCCACACTCTGGACAAGGCTTTTCTTAAATCCACTTTGGTCAAAGAACGCAACTGGAGGAACCTTAGTGTTTTTTTTTTTTTTTTAAAAATCCCTTTTTTTTAAAGGTTTTTTTTTTATATAAACTCATCAAAGAGAGCGAATGGTGTTCCAATCCGAACAAAGGCTCAACATTTCTGCGAGCGCTAAATCCGAAAAGGAAGGAACCAAGGTTTCTCAACTTTGAATGCAAAAGAGAGAAAACAAATTTTTTTTTTGAAATTATAGTTTTTTTTTTTGAAATCCAAGTTTTTTTTTTTGAAATCCAAATTGGACTCATCAAAGAGAAAAGATGGCCCAATCCCCGATATGAACGATAGCTGCGAACATTTCTGTGAGCTATCGAGTTCAAGGAGGAGAGGATCAAAATTTCTCAAAGTTGAATCTTGAGAAAGAGAGATCATTTTTTTTTAAGAGTTTGAAATGAAGGTGTTTTTTTTTTTGAAATCCCAATTGGACTCATCAAAGAGAAAAGGTGGCCCAATCCCCGATATGAACGATAGCTGCGAACATTTCTTTGAGCTATCAAGTTCGAAGAGGGAAGGATCAAAATTTCTCAAAGTTGAATCTAAGAAAAGAGATCAGATTTGTTTTTTTTTTTTTTTTTTTGAAGTGAGAAAGAACAATTGAAATCCCATCTCGTATTTTTTTAGATGCAAAATGCAACATAGGCCACTAACTAGAAAGGAGCCAAGTGATCAAAGCATCACGTTCTCAAGTCAACGTGTCCCACCGGGTATGCCAGCTTGATGGACCCGAAAAAAGGGGGGAATCTTCCGTCCTCTCCCTCCGCACGCCGGGGGCTGACCTGGGTCTCGGCGGAGGAGGGAAGATCTCGGGCATCAACATTTTTGTACGGGTATGCCAGATTTACTTTCTACTTGGAATTTGGAATAGTGATAATCCGGAGATTCACCTTCACAAGTAGAAAGGAAATCAATTCTTTTTTCTAACTTTTCAAATTGCATAAATATTAAGAAAAGAGACAAGTTTTTAGAATGCCGTAAGAGGCGTTTTTGTTTGTTTGCCGTGAAAGGCGATTTTGCCGTGAAAGGCGATTTTACAAAACTCATCAAATATGAAAGACAAGAATTGTGATTTCTTTTTGTCTCTTTAGGAAATACAAACTACAATAGAAAAGGAAGAAAAGGGATCTAACATCTCAGGAGATTGTGGGGACACGTTGAGATCGACGGTCGCAAGTCATGTATGGGCTTCGCCATCGTCCTTCAAATGAGAACATGTGATGCTTTGATTCTTTGGCTTGGCTCCTAACCTCAGTTTTTTAAAGGACAAGGACCAAGAGAAGGTCCTATATCCAATGAAAAACCGAGTAAATGGGCTGAAAAGCTGCGTTTATGCCATGTTGGAGAAGGAGGTGACCTTGGGGGGGTGGCCCCCCAAGGGACGTTGATCACCTTGTGGTGCTTCCGGGAGCAAAGTAGCAGGACTTCGTCTCTCTCTTGGATTTTCTGGATTTTCAGAGCTTGCACCTGGGATCTATTTTTTTCATCCTTTCTTCTTGGAATGGAACTCCTTTTATAGGCCTTTGGTAGCCATGAGGTGTTTATTGGCATTGATGGCCATGATGAAAGAATTGATGAGGAGTTACAAATCGATTTTGTAACTCCTTTTTCAAGGCTTGTGATTGGCCGATGAAGGTAGTGGGCATTTAATCACCTTTATACTTCATAATGATGGGAGTTTCATGGGTTTAATGCCATGATTGCTTGGATTTGTAACTCCCAAATGCTTGGTTCTGATTGGGCCGTCCAAAATAATGAGTTAATGACTGCTTTAATGGGTGAATTAACGACATTAAGTGGTTGCCAAGGCATGTGAAGAGTCGCGGGCCGCGCTGTGCCTTTTGAGATTCTTCTTGCGATCATCACGGGTGGATCCACGCATCATTTGATGTCGGAATGCGATGCAATTTCAGACATTGATTGATGTTGGCGGGCCGGTGACATCTGTCTTGTCGATTTCACGATCGGTCGGACAGAAAGTGCACTTTCTTGGTCTGCCGATTGGCGATCTTGAGGCGATCGGTGATGATTTCATGCTTTTGACGGCGGATCCGAGATGTCGACGAAGATCAGTGGTTTTGAAGCACCAGACATTGGATTTTCAGAAAATCACAGAGGCCAGAACACCCGAAACGCGAAAAGAATCGAAAACGGACACTTCGGCGCAAAATTTGGCGACCCGGATTTCCAGGATCGCTGGGCGACCATGCACCCAGGGTCGCCGGCGACCCTGGGCCAGGGTCACCTGGCGACCTTGGGCCAGGGTCGCCGGCGACCTTGGCGGCCCGGTTTGGTCGCCGAGCGTCGTTTCGGCCGTTTTTTCGTCTTTTTCGTCCCTTTTTTCTTCTGTATTTTTCTTGACATTTTTCCTCAATTATTGACTTGATTTTCTTGGAGAAATCTTGACGAGAACCCTCGCGAAATCGGAGCACAAAGTTTCCTATTTTTCGGAAAAGACGAAGACTTTGTAGCCGATTTTCCGTCAAGCGTCGAAACTAAGTCAAACGATGTCGGAATGACCTGAAAATTGAGGTGAAGCTTCTTGAGCAGTGGATAGGACCAACCATGGGCTTTTATTTGAGTTTTGAAGTCGTTTGGGGTCCCATCGATGCTTCACTTGATTTTGCTGCGGGGAAAATGCCGAGCTTTGATATGTGGTCAAACGATGTCCGATTGACCTGAAATTTGACGGGGAGCCTATTGGAGTCATTTTGAGACGTTCCATGGGCTCCGTTTTGGATGTCATGGTCCCGGGTTGCTCCGCTGCCGGTAGGCTTGATTTTCTCTCGGAGCATCGAAACCTGGTCAAACGTTGTCGGAATGACCTGAAATTCGACGTGCAGCCTTTTGGAAGCATGTTGAAGCTACTCATGTATTTTGTTTGATGAGTGATGGCTTCGGTGGTTGCCGCCGCTGGGAGGCTTGTTTTTGCTGCTCGAGCATTGATGGAGGGTCAAACGTTGTCGGTTTGACTTGAAATTTGGCATGGAACCCTTTGGAGATATTCTGGAGTCATCCGTAGGCTTTGATCAAAGTTTTGGTGTCTTTGATGATGTCGCCGCCGGGAGCGCTTGTTTAGCTGTCGGAGCGGTGAAGTTGGGCCAAACGATGTCGGAATGACCCGAAACCTCAGGTGTACCCCTCTTTTAGCTGTCTTGAAGGATCTCTCAGTTTCTGTCTGATTCTGACAAAATCTGATGCTTGAAGTAGCCTTGTCTATTTTTAGCAGGATGCAGCTTCAGGAGGCTTCTCGATGTTGAGGAGACATATTGACTTTTTTGGTGTCAACAATTTTGTTGAGCGGGCCATTGCATTACTAGGTTAGTCACAGTTGTATGCGAGTGTGGATACGTGATTAAGGACGATTAGTGAGGATTGATTACCTTGTTTTACCCGCCCCACCCATAGTACCCACAATGGCTGCCCAAAACCAGTAGCAAAAGACTCTGAATGAACTATTTGCACCCTTTTCATCCACTTCACCTAGTTATATAGTTTTACCAGAAAATAATGCGGCCTAATTTGAAATCCGGCCCGCCACCATCAACATGCTACCAAAATTCCATGGATCCGAGTGTGAGCAACCCTATATTCATTTGAACAAATTCTTGACCATCTCCCACACATTTAAGAATCAAAATCTGAATAGTGAAGCTGTGAAGCTTAGGTTGTTTCCCCTATTGCTAGAAGATCATGCAGCCGTCTGGTTGAATTCCTTGACTCCAAACTCTATTATCACATGGGATGAGCTTGTCAAAAAGTTTATGTCCAAATTTTTCCCAGTGAGCAAAACTGACCAGTTTAGAAGTGCCATCAGGAACTTTAGGGGACGACTTGAGGAAGAGTTTTCTGAAACCTGGGAGAGATTCCATGACCTATTGATCAAATGCCCACATCACGAGATTGATAAAGGAGAGTTGATACATTTCTTTTATAGAGGTCTTACGAACCCCAAGCGTATCTTGATTGAATCAATGCACAAAGGAGAATTTATGAATCAAATTGCCAATCAAACATACGAATTCCTTGTCAAGCTTGTGGAAAATTCACAAAATTGGAGCAGTAATAGGAAAGACTTAGAAAGAGATGAGATGGGGATCCAGAAGCCTAGAATGTACACCATCAAATAGGACCCTGAGTTGAAAAATGTGATGACCAGTTTAGTTCAAGGAGTGGAAAATTTGAGCCAAAAGATAGGATCTATGTCTGTAATGTCATGCCAACCCACCCCTCAGCAACATGAGCCCACCTTGAGAAGTATGAGTGAACCACATCATGTTTGTGTATTATGCGATAGTTGTGAGCACGTGGTTGAGAGTTGCCCTAGTCTGCCATTTGCTATGGCTGAGCAAGCCAATGCACTGAATTTCTATGGAAACTTTCAGAAACCAACTATTAACACTTTCAGTCAGACCTACCACCCAGACAATAGGTTCCACCCCAATTTTTCATACCGTCAAACCGAGCTTATTCAATCCCAGGGAGGTCAACCCGGCTTCCAACCACAGTATCCTAGGCAGCAATACCAACAACCTGCTCAAAGTAATCATCCCATGGTTCCTCATCCTCAGCAGCCCACACAAAAGAATCAATTTCATCCACAACATTAGTTCCAAACACAGAACCAGTGTAGGACCCTAGTCCCAGATCAGATGCCTAACTACTCTACACCAGCACAAGCCCCTCAGCAATCATCTCATCTGGAGAAACTTTTGACCAAATTCATTCAAATCCAAGAGTAGACTAACCAGGCCCAGAATCGGTCCAATGCAAAACTAGAGGCCCAATTAGGTCAGGTCACCTTACAGTTGTCAGAGAGAGAAAAGGGCCAACTCCAGAGCCAAACCATTCCAAATCCGAAAGAATAGTCCAATCAACCCAGAGGCCAGTGTTCAGTAGAGAGTAGTGAGCATCTGAAGGCAATCCATACACTGAGATCAGGAAAGACTGTTGACAATAAAGTTGAGATACCTGAAGAGGATCAAAGAGAGAAGATTTTTTTAGGAAAATTAGTGAGTTTGAGGAAAGTTGTCGAACCCGAGAAAGAGAAAGCAGAAAGAGAAAAAGAGAAAGAGAGAGAAGAATCCATACCAAGAGAAGAGCCACAGAGAGAGAAGATTCAGAAGCCCATTGTAGTTGAACCATCATCTTTAGAAGTGGTACCTAAAGCACCATTCGCACACCGATTAAAGGAGATTAGAAAGAAAGATCATTTTGAGGGAATCTTGGAAGTTTTCAAGAATGTTCAGATAAACATACCCCTCCTTGAGGCTATAAAGCAAATCCTTTCCTACTCTAAGTTTTTGAAAGACCTGACCACTATCAAGCGGAAAACATTAGTACCCAAAACAGCTGTGATGACAGCTCAAGCATCAGGGTTGATCCAGTAGACCATTGCACCCAAATACAAAGACCTTGGTTGCCCTACCATTACCATTCAGATAGGAGACTCTGTCATGGAGAGGTGTCTCCTTGATCTTGGGGCAAGTGTGAATTTACTGCCGTACTTCGTGTATACGCAGTTGGGCTTAGGAGGACTGAAGAAGACTGATATTACCCTTTGTCTTGCTGATATGTCAATCAAGTATCCGAAAGGTGTGGTTGAAGATGTGATTGTGAAAGTTAAGGATTTTTATTTTCTAGTTGATTTTGTGGTTTTAGATACCGAACCAGTGGCAGCCCCCGGTCGACATATTCCTTTAATTCTTGGTCGACCGTTCCTTGCAACATTAGATGCAGTGATTAGATGCAGGAATGGGGTTGTGACACTTAGTTTCGGGAACATGAAGTTGGAGTTAAATGTTTTTTGTAACGGACTCCAAACATCATACCCAGACGATGATGAGGAAGTGAACATGATTGACACATTAGTTGATCAAACAATTCAATCATCATGTTACACAGATTCGCTGGAGGAATGTCTAGCTCACTTTAATGCCAATATAGACATCGACGTGTCCATATACGAAGTTAATGCATTATTGGATTTAGCCTAGCTGATGGATGGTGGCCAATGGAAGCAAAAAATTGAGTCTATCTTTACATCCACCTCTGAATCTAAGGTCGAAAAAGAATCAGTTATTTTTGAGCCACTCAAGTTAGAATTGAAACCATTACCCGAGAATTTAAAGTATGCCTACTTGGGGCCCTCTGCTAGCAACCCAGTAATTATTGCCTTAGACCTTGAGGAAGAGCAGGAAAAGAAATTACTGGATGTGCTTAAAGACCATTAGAGTGCCCTAGGTTGGACCATCTCGGAAATTAAAGGAATCAATCCCTCTATAGTTATGCACCAGATTCATCTGGAAGAAGGTGTCAAACCATCTCATGAACCACAGAGGCGATTGAATCCGGTCCTAAAGGAAGTAGTGAGGGGAGAAATAATCAAGCTTTTAGACGCCGGCATTATCTACCCAATTTCTGATAGTCAATGGGTGAGTCCTGTCCAAGTAGTACCCAAGAAATCTGGCGTAACCGTTGTCGCCAACAAAGACAATGAGCTAGTCCCAACCAGTGTTCAAACAGGTTGGAGAGTCTGTATTGATTACAGAAAGTTAAATTCAGTGACCAGGAAGGACCATTTCCCATTACCCTTCATTGATCAGATGTTGGAAAGATTAGCCGACCATGCTTTCTATTGCTTCTTGGATGGTTATTCAGCGTATAACCAGATCCATATCTCCCCCTAGGACCAAGAGAAGACAACCTTCACTTGTCCTTCTGGCACATTTGCCTACAGGCGTATGCCGTTTGGCCTGTGCAACGCACCTACGACTTTTCAAAGGTGTATGTTGAACATTTTCTCAAACATGGTGGAGAGATTTTTGGAAGTCTTCATGGATGAATTTTTTGTTTTTGGCTTGAATTTTGATAGTTGTCTACACCATTTGACCCTGGTATTGCAAAGATGTAAGGAAAAGAACCTAGTCTTGAACTGGGAGAACTGTCATTTTATGGTCAAATCGGGAATTGTTTTGGGTCATATTGTGTCAAGTAAGGGCATTGAAGTAGATAAAGCCAATGTCGACTTGGTTGTGAACCTGTCCTCTCCTAAAACTGTGCGAGAGGTGAGAGCCTTTTTGGGACACGCAGGCTTTTATCGGCGCTTTATCAAGGACTTCAGCAAAATTGCTCGCCCTCTCTGTGATCTCTTGGCAAATAATGCTAATTTTAATTTTTCTGCTACATGTTTAGAATCATTTGATCGTTTGAAACGATAGTTGACATCAACACCCATTATCCGTCCTCCTGATTAGACGAAACCTTTTGAATTGAGGTGTGATGCCTCCAATTATGCTCTCGGAGTTGTACTGGGACAAAGGATAGACAAATTGGCTCACGTCATCTACTATGCTAGTAGGACCCTTAACGACACACAACTTTACTATACCACCACTGAGAAGGAATTACTGGCTGTCATCTTCGCATTAGATAAGTTCAGATCCTATCTCATAGGGTCAAAAGTCATTGTCTTCACTGATCATGCTGCATTGAAATATTTGTTGAGCAAGAAAGATGCCAAAGCTCGGTGATTAGTTGGATACTGCTTTTGCAAGAATTTGATCTTGAGAAAAGGGATAAGAAGGGGTCTGAAAACGTAGTAGCTGACCATGTTTCGCATTTGATTGTTGATTCCTCTGACGACGATCCGATTTTAGAAATTTTCCCAGATGAGCATTATTGTTGATTGATAGTAAAACCTCGTGGTATGCAGATATAGTTAACTATCTGGAGACTGGGAAAACACCAAGCAATTGGTCAAAAAATGACCAATTTCGCTTCTTGTCTAGGCTAAATACTATTTTTGGGATAATCCCTATTTATTTAAACAATGCCCTAACCAAAATATGAGGAGGTGTGTACCCGAGATAGACCAGAAGAGCATATTTGAATTTTGTCATAACCATGATTGCGGGGGACATTTTTCTGGTAAAAAGACAGCAACAAAGGTGCTGCAATCTGGATTTATTTGGCCTACCCTTTTCAAGGATGCACATGAACATTGCAGGAACTGTGACCGGTGTCAACGATTAGGGAGGATCTCTAAGAGGAATGAAATGCCCTAACAACCTATCTTGATCTCTAAATTGTTCGACGATTGGGGTATAGACTTTATGGGACCATTTCCCATTTCTTTTGGTTATCAGTATATTCTTGTTGCGGTTGATTATGTGTCTAAATGGGTAGAGGCCATTCCTTGCAAGACCAATGACCATAAGGTTGTGGTTGAATTTTTGAAAAACCAAGTTTTTGCTCGCTTTGGTATACCCTGCGCAATCATCAGCGACGGTGGTAAGCACTTTTGCAACCGAGTATTTCAAGCTTTAATGGGGAAGTACCACATCATGTACAAAGTTGCCACACCATATCATCCCCAGACTAGCGGGTAAGTAGAAATTTCCAATCGTGAGATCAAGAACATTCTGGAGAAGACAGTCAATCCAAATCGGAAAGACTAGTCTTTGCGTTTGCATGATGCACTGTGGGCGTATCGGACAACCACCAAGACACCTATCGGAATGTCTCCGTACAGGTTGGTCTTCGGCAAGACATGTCACTCGTAGGTTCAGCTAGAACATCGAGCATATTGGGCGATCAAGTGCCTAAACTTTGACTTAGAAAAGGCCGGGGTCCAACAGAAACTGCAGCTTACTGAACTAGAGGAAACGAGGAATGAATCATATGAATGTGCGAGGAGTTATAAGGCTAGGACCAAAATGTTTCATGATAAAAGAATTATATAACTCCAGATTGCACTTATTTCCAGGCAAGCTGAAGTCTCGATGGTCAGGGCCCTATGTCATTCAGACAGTCTATTCCCATGGTGCAGTTGAACTTTTGAATCTTAGAGATGGTAGCACCTTTCAAGTGAATGGACACAGATTAAAAGAGTACCTTAAGTTTATGGATTCCAAGAATGTTGTTGAGGAAGTCCTTCTTGTGAACCCTGGTTAAACTAACCTCATACCATGATAGTTGTGTCTGGTTGAAGACGTTAAACTTAGCGCTTGTTGGGAAGCAACCCAATATACCCGTGTGTCGGCACCCCATGGTAAGAAATTTTAATTTATCTTCCTTGTCTTATTTTATTTCCGTTCTGCATAAACATTAGGGACAATGTTTGGGATAGGGTTGGGGGTGAGGCACTCATTTTATTGCATTTTATATGTACATAAGTTGTTTTGCTTTCCATTTATACCAAAAACCCTAAAAACTCAAAAAAATTTCAAAATCACAAAAAAAATCTGAAAAATTCTCAAAAATCGTCCCCAGATTTTAGCTTGAAGAGTTGTCATAGATACAAGTCCTATAACCTTTTTACACATTTAGCCACATGAGTGTAGTCTAAGAGAAGAGCAAATCACTTCTGAGAGACCCGAAAGAATCATTAGCGGAGACTAAAACCCATTGAGCGATTGAGCCTATCTATATTCGTTTGGGTGAGGACTCTTCTGCACTATTCCTGAGTAGAATGAAGAGTTACTCCTAGAGCTTCTTAGTCCAGCACTTCCGATCTCATGAGTGCTATTCCTTGTTCTAACCATAGAGGTGACATCAAAATGCGAAGAAACTTTAACTTGTAGCTTATGATCACTTTTCCGAACATGGGAGAAGATAATAGGCATTCTAAAAATAAAAGACAAAATTTTGAATCCACCTATTACATTTTATGCCCTTAGTAGCTCTCTTGAGCCTATTTTACAAGAAAACTTTCTTAATTGTCCCAAGCCACATCACCCACACATATATAATCCTTTTTGACCTATTGTTTTTGAGAAGGGTAAGGATACATGAGGAAATGAAGGATTTGAGTATTAGTGATGAAGACTTCACATGGGCTACCAAAAGATAGATGTTTTACAAAGGGATGACAAAGGAATAAAGGAATTTGAAATTGAAACCAAAGAAAAAAAGTAGAAAGAAGAAAAAAAAATAGAAATGAGAACAAAAAAAAAAAAAAAGATATAGAAAACCAAAAAAAAAAAAAAAGAAGAAAAAGAAAAAAAAAAGATAGAGTGGAATAAGAACATAAAGCAAAAAGAAGAAGCGAAGACAGTGGAAGACATTCCAATGAAGACTTGAAGACCCTTACCTTCTCAAGAACCCTTAACCACATTTAACCCTTATCCTACCTATTAACCCTAACCCCATTACAACCTATGAAAGACCTATTGGATCCTAGGAAAGGTTTGGTGTTGAATGAGTGAGAAGTTAAGTGAGCATTTCCACTTTCTATTGGTTATATCTTGTTCTATGAGATCAATCCTTCTATACATAAGCTCCGTTCTTCATCAATTATGTGAGTCCTTAGCCTTGTTCATACTCACATACTGAGAGTTAGTCAATAAAATCTGTGTGCTTCCATTGTTAAGAGTATGACCTGTAAGGCTGTAGTTAAGACGAAATGTATTCCAAAGGGGATTAAGGTTGTATGAGCTTCGACTTGAAGATTGCATGATTATTGGCTAAATACACACACATACATAGTGGGACTTAGGCATTGACTGACAAAACTTCAAGAGTTGGCTAGTATTCCTAACTTGATATTCATTCTTATTAGCTTGCTAAAAAATGTTGGACACCAAAAATATTTTCTTTTCAAAATAAAAAGAATTTTGTGGGATTTATTCGCTGAAAACCTTCACGAGACAAAACTCGTTCACTAGGGGAAACCTAGGGGTTTAACGGCTTGTTGCACGAGCTAAGTGCAACCGCGATTCTTGCAAAAGTGAGTTACGATCTTTACCATATTTTCTTGCCACTATAACAAATTAGGTTTTTTGCGACGAAAATATTTGCGACGCAATCCAAAGTGTCGCAGAAAATAATTTTGTTTGCAACATATAACTAGACTCATCGCAACAAGTTAGGTATTTGAGACGCAAGACTCCATGCGTCGCAAATAGATACTTTCAGCAATGAATATAGTGTGTCACAAACAAATGCGTCACAAAATCATTGGTGCCAAATGGTGGTAAAATTATTCGCAACGCTAGATACACATTTGCAACACAATCATCTGTCGTAAATAAGTGTCTCTATTTGCGACGCAATCCCCGTGTCGCAAATAATTTTTAGTCTGAGCTATGTCGTAGAAAAGTTAAGGTCTTTTGCAACAGTTTCCTTTCTACGTCACACATAATATCTTATTCGCGATGTTGATATATTTGCATCGCAAATAATTAGTATTAGCGACCTCCATCATATGGTGTCATAAAAAATTTAAGCTAAATAAATAACTATTTATTTGGGATGCAATTTTGATGTCGCAAAAAATATTTAGTTGCGACACTATACCTGTTGCGTCGTAGATAATGAGTTTTTTACAACGTGGCTTTAAATGCGTCGTAGATAATAGTTTTATTAGCGACATTATTTTATAGCGTTACAAAAAAAAAAAGTCTCCCAAGTCTTTCCATCTCCTGCGTTTTTTTTTTTAATCATCACCCGCCTTTGTTAAGAGTCCCTTCCAAACGGAAGTCTGTTTTGCGCCTATTAAGTCTCTCCGCTTCAGCCCTATTATATGTCTCTCCGCTTCGACCTCTCTTCTGCCTTTGTAGTCTTTAAACGGAGAAGTCTTTTTTCATCCCTAGCTCTCTGTTCATTCTCACTTTCTATCTCTCTGCCCTAAATCCAGCCAAAATCCAAGATCTCTAAGATCCTCTACAGGATCTCGACGTGGCTAGCGGCTGCTACTTGTGGAGGAATCTTCATTCATTGTCTTCTTCAAAGCAACACTGATTGGAGAGGTTCTCTTCCTCTTCTTTTCTTTATTTGTTGAAATTTCTTTCCATGTATGCTTATATTTGATTAATGCTTTCAATGGTAAACCAGATTTCTATATTATAAAAAAGTATGCAATTAGAATATGTTCTCTTTATTATCTGAAATCAGGGATCGGTACCGTCATCTTCTTCATAAAAAAACTATTATTATTTGAAACCAGGGGTTGGTACTGTCCATTTGAAAATCCAAATAATGAGCTGAAGATGCTATGCTAAAGGGCTCATTTGGTAGGGGAATTTGGTGGAAAAAGAGTTATGATGGATTCTAGAAATTCTGGAATATCAAATAACAAGAATAAATATTATTTTACCAGCTGGATTCTCTATTTGGTTTGCCCAAATTCTGACCTGAGAATTTTGAAGATGCCTGAATTCTAAAGAACCGATGTTTGGTGCAACCTGACCTTTCATGGAGTAGAGTCTAGTACAATATAATATGAAAAATTCTCAATTTAAATAGATAAAAAAAAAGTAAGATCGAGCATTTCATCTAATAAACATGAGAAATTGCAGGCCACACTGTTTGTAATGCCAGCTTCATCCACTTAGTAAAAATTTCTATGATTCATTTGATACCAACATATAGAAAAATAAAATCAGATCACGTCATTATGCATAACCATAGATTCTAATATCATAATAAACACACAAAAAGAAGAAAAAAAATGTTGCACATTTAAGTGTCGATCAAAGATTACTAAAATCGGTTTGGAGATGCCCAAAAGAGTTTGAGGAATCCCAAAGTTTTGGAAAGTCTAAGAAGTCCAAGAAGTCTATTCCGCTCGGGCCATGTGGAGGAAATTATTAGTTTCTATTTTTAGCACTTTCTATTTATGGATGAATGCTTATTATAGATTGTTTCCAAATATGATCCAAACATAGCAATTACAAAAATTGTTCAAATCAATTTAATATTTTGGAAAGAGTTCTAATTATGGAATTACTGTTGATGTACCCACGAGCTGGAGCCATCGGTAACACTAATCTTAGAAACTGGACTTTCCTTAAATTTAACTTGACTTGGAACCAATCATTGGTCATATCATGAGATGATTTGATGTTTACATACGTTGGCTCTAATACCTAAAAAGGAAATCCTCAATTCTAAAATATTAAGTGGGAGCGAGGCATTTAAATTGAGAAATCCCCATGGTTTTCCACCATAGGTCCATTGTAAGGAAAGTATTAGCTTTGCGCCATCTTTAGAATGGCCGTTCCCCATGGAGGGCTTTATTTGTTTGGTTACTAGATATGGATCTACTTATGATAGTGTTGGTGAGACGTGGTGGGGCCTCACTCCCCAAGGAGGCGCTGCCCACAACGGTTGTCACGTAATACTAGTTGGTGGGTCACACTTAACTAAAATAGTGACGGAGTATCTGTCACGCCCCCGTACTGAGACTGAGCCAACCAAGTCCTTAATCCGTGGCCGCGGTGCTGCGAGCCAGAAAATTTCGCCCGTGCTTGTCGTTTTCCCATAGGTTTCCTCGGTGAGGATTCACAAGATCCATGACCATTCGATCACGTTAGAATGAATAGATATGCGGAAGCATGTTGCAAACACACAACTATAATAAAAAACAACCAAGGACATTCAAGCCTAGCATCAAAATGAGACATACATTCATAAGCATAATCCGAAGTTAGTTCAAGTTTTACCCATCACAAAAGTAAGTTTAAAGTTTACAGATTCCAAATAAAAAGCCAACAAAGGCTAGTAAACAAGTCCCAAAATAACATCCATCCCAAAATGTGATACGCTTCTCATTCCCAAACCCAACGTCTAGATGACATCGTTGGGCTAGCACTCTCGAGCAACCGAGCCGCCTCCTCCTCTCGCTCCACCTCAAAGGCAGCGGGGTTGACATCTGGCACCAAACAAGAGAGTATTAGACACAACGGTTTGGCAAGCCAATAAAGCAGATAACGGAACGACAAGTATTTGTAAAAATATTATAAAAATAATAATAGTATATTTGAAAGTCTAAGAATAAGAAATGATGAAATAAGGAAAGTGAATACCAAATTAAATCATTTACAATGAGAATATTTGAAAGAATAATACGAACCGAACAAAACAATGGCAATCCACATTGAGCTATATTCTCCTATTACCGAAGTAACAAGAGCAATCAATAACCATCGCCATATAAAATGGCCAGAACAATCAATAACCGTTGCCATATGAAATAGCCGGAGCAATCAAAATCCACCGCGGAACGGATGACAAACAATCAAACTGTCCAAGTTACAGTTGGCGAAATAGTTGAGGATCCCAAGCCGGGTGATCAACCCGACAAGGAGACCCAAGCTGAGTGGTGCCGACGAACGAAAATCCGAACAAAAAATAAATTGAATCACATAAACAAAATTCAACTCGATAAAGGACTACTCTGAGCAAAACATAAACGAACACATGAAATCGAAACGGATGAACAGTCTTACCAAAGGTTTATAACAAACGAACCACTCAAAGATATCGGGAAATTAATTTATACAAAAATATATAAAATTTCCAAAACTGGAATGAGATAGTTAGTTGTGTTGGAATGGTTTACCCAGGGCCATCTCAATGGGCACTCAAAGCCCAACGTCGTGTAATAATAATGAGTGCACAGTGAGGCTTTCATAAGATTCAAGACATTTTTCCCGGGTAATTCAAACATAAGTTCTTCCTCGTTTTCTCTCTTAATTTCATCATTGAATATGTATTCAAGTTCCAAACCTTCCTTCCAAGGAAACTTGGCTTTAAACATGCATCCCTTAAGAAAAGAAGTAGAAAACATGCCCAGAAAACAAAGGGGAACGGCACCCAGGCCCACTTGAATGGGTCACTCCAGGAAGTTGGCTCGCTAGAGCGAGCCCAATCTTGCTTTAGTGGGCTGGCCTGCTGGAATGGGGCTGCCTGTCTCGTATGGGACCTCTTTCTTTCACGGTTTTGGACCTCCCCCTCCTTTCTCAAACCAATCTTCTCCAACACTAAAAATAGAATTTTTCCTAAACCCTCAACTAACACCATTCCACACTAGACAAAGTATCTCCTTCCATGAAAAAAATGACCAAAAGAAAAATTAAAATATTAAGAGGGGTAAGTGAAGAAATTCAAAATCTGAAGTCTAGCCTTGTAAAACAACCAGTGGCCAAAAATTTTCTAGTTTATCATGGACAACATAACCTTGCAGAAATCTGAACACCATTGCACACAAAAATCCTGCAAAAATCTGAACACAATTGCACACAAAAATCTTGCAGAAATTTGAACATGGCCGAACACAAAAACCTCATGAAAATCAGCCTTACATAGCCCAGAAAATGAATCAAATGACAGCATAAATCACCCCAAGAATCCTCCTCCCACAGCATAACCTTCAAGCTACAAAAACCCATGAAACACTGCTCAAAAACTCAATATTTTGAAAGAGAGAAGGAGCTCTCAAAGTGCCTCCTTGCATGCATGATGGAAAGCTTCCCAAGGGTAAAAGAACCCATGGCTGAGAGGAGAAAACCAGGTCTCACCTGTAAGTACAAAAACCAGCAAGAAAAGCTTGAAGAGGAAGGTGGGTCCAGCTGCAATCCTTCAAAAACGGGTTCTTTGAAAAGCCAAGGAGACGAGGAAGTGAAATGTGTAACTAGATTTTCACTTTGGCAAGATTTCATAGGCATGCAAAGGCAAGAAGAGAGAGGAGAAAAGTCTCTCTCTTTTCTCAGCTGAAGTTTTGGAATGGAGGAATGGAGGAAAAGAACTAACGTGGGTGAGTTTTGAAGTTTAAGTGGGTTGTGGGCACCACCGGCCCTAAAACTTCAAGTGGCTGAAACATCACTTGTGGGTCCCAAATGAGATAACGAAGAAGGAAAAATCGATCATCGAAATATCTAGTTTTCAAAAAGTATATTTTCCTCATGATTTACAAATTTCAAAATTCATACACAAATTTGGTGTGAAAAGTCAGTTTTGTCTTTTTTTTTTTTATCACAAAACGTAATTTCTGGGGTCGAACACAAATGGAGCAAACATAAAAGTTGTAGAGTCGGATACGACAAATCAAAACAAATCGAAATTCAAATTTTTTGAAATAGAAGATTAATTCCCCAAATGGACACGCGTCACATGGCCACCCCGGGCCAAGTCAAACCAAGCTCAACGGCTCTCAAAATTTTCCAAAGCTATTTAAAATCATAATTTAGCTAAAACCCAAGCTAATCGTCCTCTAATCCCACTTATAGACTAATCACGGCTAAAACAACCATTAAACATATTAAACCTGAGTTGGGGTCTGACATCCTCCACCCTTAGAGCATTTTGTCCTCCAAATGAACACTAACCTTGGGTATCAGGTGAGGGTACTTCTTCTGAACTTGATCACGTAGTTTCCAAGTAGTTTCTTCCGGTCTGTGGTTTTCCCAAAGAACTTTTACCCAATGGATTGTTAGAGTCCTTAACTCTTGCTTTTTCGTGTCAATAATCCTGACCGGTTTCTCAACATAGGAGGCATCTTTCCGAATCTCTAGTGGCTCGTCGTAGTGGAAGAATTGTCGGGCCCCTGATAGGTTCTTATTTTTAGGAGTCTTATGAGGCAATCCTGGAATAACTGGAACAAGATCCCTGCAATTATGATGAAGCAATCAATGACATAGATTCGGGACGTTGGGAAGAAGCTATGAAAGCTGAGATGGAGTCCATGTACTCCAATCAGATCTGGACACTTGTGGACTTGCCTGCCAATTTAAACCTATTGGGTGCAAGTGGGTCTACAAGAGAAAGAAAGGACCAGAAGGAAGAGTTGAGACCTTTAAAGCCATGCTTGTTGCGAAAGGGTATACTTAGAAAGAAGGTATCGATTACGAGGAAGCCTTCTCACCGGTAGCCATACTCAAGTCCATCCAGATACTCTTATCCCTTGCGGCTCTTCTCGATTACGAGATTTGGCCAATGGATGTGAAGACAGCTTTTCTCAACGGCCATCTTGAGGAAGATGTCTATATGATGCAGCCAGATGATTTTGTAGCTAATAATCAAGAGCAAAGAGTTTGCAAGCTGCAGAAGTCCATTTATGGACTGAAGCAGGCGTCCCGGAGCTAGAACATCCATTTTGACCAGGCAATCAAGTCATTTGGTTTTTGTCAGAATCCGGATGAGTCATGTGTGTACATGAAAAGTGAAGGAGGCATGGTATTTTTTTGGTATTATATGTTGACGACATCCTTCTCCTTGGAAGTGACACGGGAATGTTGTCAACGGTAAAAATTTGGTTGGCTAAGACTTTTGATATGAAGGACTTGGGAGAAGTTAGCTACATCCTTAGGATCAAAATCCATCGATACCAGAAAAATAGGATGATTGGCTTATCCCAAGCTACATAGATAGATAAGGTACGGTACGGTTTGCTATGCATGATTCCAAGAAGGGTATCACACCTTTCGGGCATGGAATGCACCTTCTCAATGTTCAGTGTCCCAAGACACCAGAGGAAAAGGAGAAAATGAGAGTGATATCTTACACTTCGGCTGTTGATAGCCTTATGTATGCTATGTATACTTTGTACTAGACCGGATATCTGTCACATAGTGGGTATAGTCAGCAGATATCAGTCTAACCCTAGGTCCTGACCATTGGACTGCTGTAAAATGTATTTTCAAATACTTGAGAAAGACTAGAGTGGTGATATTGTAATCACCAGGATAGACTCTGCAGATAATCTAGCAGATCCCTTTATTAAGCCTTGACTACCAAAGTCTTTGAGCAGTATGTAGACAGGATAGGCATGAGATGCAACCAAACTGGCATTAAGCCCAAGTAAGAGATTGTTAGATTATATGGTCTCAATCTAGTGGATGATGTAATAAATTGATTTATTTCTTTATTTATCAATATAATCATGCTTTCATTTCATGAGATGAATGGTGTTTTATTACTTACTTGCACATAACCAATATGAATGATAGAATGGTTCCTGAGATGAACCGGAGTCCACAAGTATATTAGATGTAATACATGTGATGGATGAGATCCACACACGGGAGACATGTGTCTCAAATCTTATACTTAAATAGGTTCACAACCAGTGATGAGATTGGGCATCTCATCTGACAAGGTTGCAACATTATGATCACTATGAGATAATGTGATTTGTCTCAATCATCGGAGTATAAGACTTTGGATCATCATGTTGGTACATTGGATGTATTGAAGGACCATGAGAAGCACCTTATAAAATATTGTCTTTACATTAAGGTCTGCAGTCATAATTCCCTAGCAATAGGCTCATAATCCTGAGACATTAATGAACGCAAGTTTCTGTCTATTCATTTGCTTTTGAGTCACTAATGAGTGAGGCCAATTGTAGGTCAATACTTCGATGTCTTGGGTATGTGGTAGTAGGACTGTGGGAATATTCAATGGTCAAGATGGAATCTATCCTCATTATCCCCTTATGCTGATTAATGGACTTATCATTGGCAAGTGCGCACCTATCCCAATTAAGAGTTAATTGGATACGTACTGTGATTACTATAATTGATTGAGTCTCATGGATAATAAGATATGGATCTAAATTGGTGGACAGGTCCAATTGATCCATGGAAATAGATGGAAGGGCCTACTTGTAGTCACAAGGAAGTTTAAGGTGTTTATGTAATTTATTCCTAAGACTGGAGTTCAGTTGCATATATATAGTAAAGTTATTTGCAATTAACTGTGGGCCCGGATTGCACATGAGATGTTGGGTCAGGGTGTCCCAGTTGGAGCCAGCTTTTTATGGCATCCCTAGTGGTCCACACGCTAGCCCAAGTTATTAGATAGTTATTAATTCTACTTGAACTCAAAAGGAAAGGAAATAGAAAGTTACTAAAGTGAGACTTCTAATAATAATTAGAAAGTAGAAGGTTACTAATTGTTATAGAAGTGAGACTTCTAATAATAATTAGTAAGAGGAGGTTACTTGTGCCATAAAGGGGAAGAGGCTTGGAATATGTTCAACGATCCCTTGGAATTCACGCCTAACTCAAAGTGTCGCGACCTCGGACCGAGACCCGGGCCCGCGACTGCGGCGATATGATTAATAGAACATAAAACATACCGCCTGTTTTCCCACAGGTTTCCGCGGTGAGGATCCCGAGACACAGGTCGGGCTCACACGAATAGATATGCGGAAGCGTGTAGCAAAACGTGTCACACAAATCTTAAACAATAAGATATAAGAGAATTATATAATATCGAGACTTGGCATCAAAAGAGAATGTCATCAAAGCATTCCTATCACGATTTAAGTTTCAACGTTTAACAAAAGTATATTAGTTCAAGTTACATAACCAAGAGAGGCCAACAAAGGCCAATACAACAATTAGAAACCCAAAAGATAACCCAACATAACCCAGCTAGGTGAACGAGAGATCAAGATCCCGCCCGGCGTCTAGATGACGTCGTTGGGATGCCACTCATGTGCTGGGGGTGGCTCAAAAGCCTCCTCCGGGCACTTCTCGTCTAGCGCGACATCTCCTGCACCTGGACACCAAAATAACAAGCATCAAACACGACGGTTTGGCAAATAAACAATTTAGGCATGCATATGAGAAATAATGCTAAAACAATTCAAGATTTAAATACACATTTCAAGTTTACGAAACTAGCATGAATACTTATAATATCATGAAAAGATAAATCCACATTGAGCTCATCCTTTCTCCGTCATACATGATGACAAGAGCAAGCACGCACGGCAAGCACGACACAAAAAACACGATCCCACGCCACACAAGGTAGGCGGGGCATCCATCCGCGGAACCGGATCACGAACACGCACGATGTGTAATATAATACACGACTAGTCTGCAGACAGTCCACATGTTTAAGGACCCCCAGGTAGTGGATCAAGCTAAAAGGGCAGTCCAAGCTCAGTGGTATTCACTTATATCATGAATGCATAAAGCACGGCGATACACGTTCGACAACACGACAAAACAAGAGGGAAATCATTTATCAAACATAACATGACAAGACTAGCAAAATAGCATAATATAAATGCTTAACAAGCTTACGAAATGATTCCCTTTTTGATTCTTGAAACAGGTCTTAAAACGAGCTTAAACTTGAAATCCAAATGAGAAGAAGATAATGCATAAAGCATCCAAACAAGAGTGCAAACGAAGTCCATCAAGCATAGGCTAAGACTGTCCATTGACCTTTGTGAAGTTGAAACCCAAATGTCAGAATTTACGTAGCTTGGTGTCCCCGAAGGTAAGGTACATTTTGGAATTCCAATTTACACAATGTCAATTAAAAGTCTAAAGCATAGTCTAGTTTTCAATTTCCAAGAAATTTAGAAAAAGATTGAAAATCCAAAGCTGAGTATCAGGTTCGCTTGAGCGGTCAAACCATCGCTCGAGCGGACCCCAGACAGAAACTTGTTCGCATGAGCCATCCCAAAAGTTCGCTCGAGCGAACAGTTTTCTGCTCGAAATCCTTCAGACAGAGGCATGTTCGCTCGAGCGGACCCTATGGTCTCTCGAGCGAACAGGCTTCTGCCTGAACGCATCTGATTTGCAGAAACTGCACTTTTCTTCTTCCATTCTCTTGCATTTTTCTTCCCTCTTCTTCTCACTTCTGAACCAAATAAACCCCTGAGCCACCATGCTCACCAAGGGTCAAAAACAACATTCAATCCATAAATAAACCATTCAATCCATAAATAAACATTAAGACATTTCTATGAACAAAATCATAAAACCATAGTGCAATGTACAAGAAGAAACCTAAAGAGTTTACTTGTCTTAGTCCAATGTCAAGCAAAACTTCACAAAAATCAACAAGAATGTGAGCTCCATAAAATCCACACAAAACCCCCAAAATAGAGCACACAAAAATCACCATTTTGGCCATCACAAAACCCCATTTCGAAAAATGGGTTTGAAACCATGAAAAACAAGCTCTAGGTTAGCTAAATGAACATCAAATGAGAGAATGAAGAGAAACACCAGCCTAGAGCTAGCTGAACAAGGAGAAGAGAGGTTGAAGATGATGAATAGTGAAGGGATTTGCTCCAAAAACGCGTCCAGCTGTAGCTTGAGAAGAGAGGAAGAGAATGGCGGTCTTGGATCTGAGATTGGAGCCTTCTTGCTAGATCATTCAAGAAAGAAAAGGTCAAGAAGGAAGCTTTCTTCTCTTCTTCACTCTAGGTCAAGGAGAGTTGCAAAGATTTGGGAAAAGAATGGAGGAGAGAGAATAAGAGAGTAATTATATGGGTTAAGAGGTGGGTCCCTTTCCAACTGAACTTGAAACACTTAAAACATGGTCTTGTGGACCCCGGATGGAATCGACGAAGAAGAACAAAACGATCGTCGAAAAATCTAGTTTCGGAAAAGTATAATTTTGACATAGTTTCATGATTTCGAAAATTGTGCACAGATTTAGCATGAAAAGACAAATTTACCCTCTTGGGCCAAAACTTGGTTTTCTGGGCCTCAAATACATGCAGGTTAAAAACGAAAGTTGTCACAAATAATAAAACCATTCAAGATCAATAAAAATCACAACCACACAAAAGATCTAGAATAAAAACCCATTCTTACTCGTGTACTCAGGGCGTCCCTGAGCGTTCTGACTCATACTAAACGTCCTCAAAATCCCCAAAGCTATACTCCAGACTAAGTCTAATGACATTCTAACGCAACTAATACTAAGACTCACTTAAGACTAAACACTCACTTAATTAGTGCTAATCGAGTTGGTCTGGGTCGGGGTCTAACACAAAGTGTGCAAGTGTTGCACGCCCACTCCTCCCCTCCCTCTTCTAGTTTCTCTTTCGGGTTTTCCTTAGAGGCTCTAGTTGGTTTCTTTTGGAGAATCCACTATTCTCCTTGAGAAAAGAGATCTGATACCGGTCATAGCGTGGAAGACAATTAGGTCTTGGAGATTCTAATTTGCTACAAAGAAAGAGTTCTTCATCAAGCAAGTTGTCTACTTCTCCATTAGAGCACTACCAAGCTCCCAAGGTAAGATCTACTTCCTTGCATGTTGTAGATTTCGTGGTTGCGTGTTTGCTGCTATTTTCTATCTTAGAGATATAGTTCTATTGATCATGGTTGATGATATTGAGGTCTTGGATCCTGGATTGGGTTTGTAGTCTTATGAATAGTTGATCTCTGCATCAAGTGGGTCAAAAGTTTTTTAAACCTATCCACAAGGCTCACCTACTTCCAATAAATAAATGATACGAGATTTGAAAAGTCTCTTGATTAATAGAAAAGAATGGGTGGAGTCAAACCCTAAAGAATTCAAGACCCCAAGATTCCCTTCTCATGTGTTTCTTTTTTTCTTTTTTTCTTTTCACAAAAATCCAGCTAAGGCTACTAAATGAGAATGAAGCCAAGGAATCATGAAAGGAAATATAAAATAAACATAGCATAAACATGGAAAGAAAATTATACGAAGAATGATATGTAAATATTTTTTTTCAAGCATCATGTTATCAAAAATGAACGAGTCCCACTAGGTATGCCAATGAACTTGTTTGTTGATTGTTTTGGGGACTATCAGAAACGGCCAATGTAGAAATCCGTGGATCCAACCCTTTCGTAACCTGATGCGGACGGACAGTCGGGTTTGGATTTGTATACGGGTATGCCAAATTTCCAATTCCACTTAAAAAAGAAAGAAAATGATCCATAGATCAACTTTTTCATGTTGAAATAGAAAATAAGACGTTTTTCTAACTTTACATTGCACATGTTAAAAAGAGACACAATTTGATATTTAAAAAATTTTGAATGCCGTGAAAGGCGGATTTGATTTTCTTTGCCGTGAAAGGCGGTGTTTTTGCTGTGAAAGGCAATTTTACAACTCTCATGAAAAAAGACAAGACTAGTGATTTTTTTCTCTTTCACTATAAAAATACAATAATAAGTAAGAAAATGAAATCTGACTTCACAAGAAATCGTGGCGATGCAAGCCATGTTTAGGCTCCTCCGACATTCCTCTAATGATAAAATGTGATGCTTTTGATTCTTTGGCTTGACTTGATTCTCAATTTTTTAGAGAATAGGGATTGAAGAAGGATACTATATTCAATAAAAATCTAAGTAAATGATCTAAAGAGCTACGTCTAGGCCATGGAGATAGAAGGAAATGGCCTTGGGGGTGGCCCCCCGAGGGTCGTCAATCACCTTGTGGTGGTTCTTATTGTGGAACTTCGTCAACAAGGGAGAGACCATTATATAAGCATAGGACCAACAATAGAGAATTTGTATGTTATTTGTATCATACCTTGGAATAGTAGGAGAGACCTCCTTTTATAGGCTTTTAGTGGAGCACGTGAGAGGTTTAAATGCATTAATGCTCTATAATGAGAGGAGTTGCGCATTTTAATATCATGAATTTGTTACTCCTTTTTCTTAAAACTCGATTGGCCAATGCAAAGTAGTGGCCATTAATTGCATTAAATCTTCATGATGAGAGTAACGTATTTTAATGCAATGATTGTATTTCTTTTGTAACCCCCATTTCTTGTGTTTTGACTGGGCCGCTCAAAACCACATTAAGTAGCTACCAAAACACATATTGGAGATTGAAAGGTCGCGGGTTGTCTTGCAACTTTTGGAATTCTACGCGTGACGTAGGGAGCTTGATCACCGATGAATCTCTCATATCATTTGATGTTGGATGATCATGTAATTTTAGACATTAATCATCGTCGGTGGGCCAATACCATTTGTCTTGTTGATTTCTCGATCCCTTGGGCATCAAGTCAACTTTCTTGGTTGGCCGGATGATTATTTTGAGGTGTCCGATGACAAACTCATGAATTTGATGGCTAATCCATGATGTTGACAAAGATCGATGGATTTCATGCCTTAAGAATCGGATTTTCAGAAAGTTCTATATGCAAAAGGGCCTAAAACTAGAAAAAATACCCAAAAATGGGTTTTTGAAGAAACTTGGAAAGCTCGGATTTCCATGGTCGCCGACGACCATAGGGCCTTTTGTGCCCGTTTGGTCACCTTTTTTGACTTTTTTAATCTTTTCGTTTATGATTATTTTTGCTGATATTTTTTTTTTTTTACATTTTTAACATACTTCTCTTGCAATAAAGTTTTTGAAAAAGCTACGCAAAACGAGGAGCAAAGTTTCCACGTTTTCTAGAAATCCGAAGACTTTGTCACATGGAAATGCCAATTTGTCACCAAAAGACAAAACTAGGTCAAACGGACATAAAATAAGACTAACCACATGCTTTATTTGAATTTTGAAGAAGTTAGGGTCCTTATCGCCAATAGTTTCAATTTTGTTGCGAGGAAGATGATGCACTTGGATGTGTGGTCAAATGATGTCCGATTCACCCAAGATTTCACAGGGAGCCACCTAGAAGTATTTTGAGACAATCTATCAGCTCTAATTTGTGTGTCATGGTCCCGATAGACTCCATTGCTGGGAGACCTGATTTTGCTATCGAGGGGTTGAAGTTTGGTCAAATGTTGTTAAAATGACCTAAACTTGATATGTAACCCCTTGAGAGTATTTTAAGACCATTTGTGTGCTTTGCTTGGAGAATGATAATTTCAGCGGTTTCTGTTGTCGGGAGGCTTGGTTGCAGCCAGATGAATAATGTTGGATCAAACGATGTCAGATGGACCCGAAATTTGACGTAGAGCCTCTTAGGAATATTTTTAAGACCATAAGTAGGCTCTGATTGAAGAAATGATGACTACGACGCTATTGTCACTGGAAGGGCTGATTTTGTCGCGAGAAGAACGCGACTTTTGCACTTTGGGTCCAACTATGTGCTTTGATGTCAGAATGGCGTGAAATTTGATGTAGAGCCTTTTAGTGGTATTTTGAGACCAACTATTTTCTTTGTTTTAATAATAAGGGTCTCCCGCACCACTCTCGCCGGATGGTTCTGTTTAGTTGCTTGAGATTGAAGTCGAGCCAAATGATTTTGAAATGGCCCAGAACTTGATGTGTATACCCTTCATTACTGTTTTAAAGGATCTTGAAGTTTTCAAATGATTTTGAAAAGGTTTGATGCTCGAAGTAGTTGTTGCCCATTCTGTCGCGAGAAGGATCCTCAATTATGAAATGATGCTGAAACTTCTCCAAATGGTGTAAGATCTTTGAAAATCACAGTTGTGCAGCTTGATGAAGATTAATGTGATTTCTTTGATGTTGAAGATGTATGAAGAGGCATAAGTGACATTTTTGGTGTCAATAGCTGCTTGGAAAACCCATTTTATTGTTGTAACTGATGAAGATTGTGGGATAGTGAGGGACGGTTTCAGGAAGTGGTGTAAAGAATGTTGTAATTGCTCTTTCATGCGTTCACCAGCCACAGGACATGGTCAAAGAAGGAGATCGTAGGGCATCGTGGGAGTTAATTACTGATAACCGCTCACCGGTCATGGAAATAACTAGGAAGCGCCCATCGATCATTGGAACTGTATGGCGTCAGTCATTGACTTGTCCAAGTTACGCCCAGCAACCATTCGCCCTCAGCAAGACCGGTCAATGAAAATGCATGACGTCGGCTATTGCATTGTTGGAAAGTGATATGCGGTCATTTATGCTGTTGCGACCCCGGACCAGGCCTACCGACCAAATCCGGGATCGGGACTAATGGTGGTGATATAATGAAATTCAAATGAATGGTTCATGCCATAGAACATACAAAGCGTACACGAGTCTATAGAAAAACTAAGATACTACCAGTGCACGTGATTTCCCACAGGTGTCCGCATGTGGATATCACAACAACCCAAAATTTTTTGTTTAAGTGCGGAAGCGTGTAGTAAATCAGACATTCATATCCAAAATAGCATGACTGATAACACATTTATAAACAAGCATCAGAATGAGCAATGATCATTAGCACTTTCCCAAAAGTAATGTTATGTGTTCAAACAAAAGATCATTTAATTACAATCCCAAAAATAAAGACCAATAGAGGTCAGTATAACCAAAAAGTTCCCAAAAGAATGAAACATTCACAATCCCCAAAATGTGATGTAACTCGAGCAACCGAATGTCTAGATGACATCATCGGCATGCCACTCGACTAATCGCTGCGATTCGCCGACTGCCTCCTAAGGTTCCTCCTCAAGATAGCTGGCAACAGGACCTGAGTACCAAAGATGGGTCAAACACAACGGTTTGGCAGGTGGGTGAAAAGATATGACAATTCAATGATAAATACAATTGCCTTGGAAAACATTTAAACTTGTTTAAACAATAATTTCCATGAAAGAAACGAAAGGGAAAGCCAGCTCTCTTGAATTGTAACCGAACCTGGTTCGATTAGCCACCAGTCACCAGGCGGCTAGCCGACAGGTGACCGCCAGTTGACCGCCCAGTTGCGGGAACTTTCCACTGAGTTCAGATTTGAGCCTTTTCTCTTCCAATCAGTTTCTTCATTCTCCATTCATTTCCCTGCAACAAAATGAGCTAAAAAGCTTCTCCAATTCAACATTCAACACTTCCCCCATATCAAAACTTCTACAAACAACTATCCATTCACCTCCTTCTTCAACCCATCCAACCATAAAAGAAAAGAGTTCTACCAATCACAAGCATTAATTTGAGCCACATTCAAGAGAAAAGTAAAGAACTATAAACCATATTTCTATGACAATAAATGAACTAGCAAAACTCTTTCATGAGCATTTACTTGAAAATCAATGCAAGTCATTAAATATGAATAGAAATAATAGAATCAGCCCATTTCTCACAAAAAATATTTAATGCTCAAAATATCAAATCATCCACTTGCCTTAGGTCCAAGCTCAGTAAAAAACAAACTCTAATCACTGCCAAGCCAAGATTCCAAGCTACACACAAAAACCCTCAAAAGCAAACCCTAAATGGGTCAAAACAAGGAATAAGAAGAAGAAAGCTTACAATAATGGAGATGTAACATCTTCAAGGCTAGAGGAACACAAATCTAAGAGATTAGGAAGGAAGCTTACTTGTACGTTCTTCAAATAGACAAGGTGAGCTAAAAGAGAGTCTTGAAATGGAAGGCTTTCCCCAAAAATGATATCAAGAAGAAGCTTTAGTGGAGAGGAAGAGAATGGTGATCTCCATTTAGCTATTGATGCAAGATTGATAGAGGCATTGGAGATGGGGGAGTAAGTAGCAAGAGAGAAAGAGGAAAACCCTACATGGGTGAGGCTTTTGTGCTGGAAAAAGGAGAAGGGAAAAGAAGAAGAAGAGTGGTGTTTATATACAAGTCAATAGTGGGCTCCACCACTTGAAATCTTTGTGGGCTAAAATCATCACTTTCGGGACCTCGGTTGCATTCGACGAAGAAGGGAGAAACGATCGTCAAAATTTCTAGTTTCTAAAAAGTATATGTTTCGGGGTTTTTGAGGATATCAAATTTTGGGTACAGATTTGGTGTAAAATGACCGTTTTGCCCTCAATGCTAGGAAAGTCGGGTTTCGGGGTTCCGGGCGGGGACGGGATCAACAAAAAAGTTGTAGAGATTAATAAGATGAGTGAAACGGGGTTAAAATACAAATCATTGGAATCTCGAGTAATCCCCCAATTCAACGCAAGTCATAAAAGGAACCCCCAAAGGGCCCCACTGACTGCAAAGGCACTCGAAATTCCCCAACGCTATAACAAAAGTTATTCCAATCCCAACTTAACCAAAATCCACCAATCATGCTTAAAACTAAAACACGACTTAATTAGTACTAATCAGGGTCACTTGGGTCGGGGTCTTACACATGCTGAGCGATGACCGGTTACTAGTCCATATTCTTCAGCGGTCAGTGGACAAGAATTACATGTATTGGCAGGTCATGTTCACCAGACTTAATGGGCTAGTGGAGATGAAAACCATTTGACTTCTAAAATCAATAAATGAAAATTTACATGTCAACAAAAATACATTAATAAGATATCAAAAAAAGGAAGGCATGCATTATGCGGATTAGATTTCAATAGGTGAGCCTCATGACGGAGTTTCACATTTCTTACTGGTTGATTTACACTATTGAATTGATCGATGAATGAAAAATATGGTTAATTATGGATTTTAATTAATTTTTTATTTAGCGATCAATAAGCCATATTAAACTTATTAGGGGGGCATGTGATTTGAGTAGCTTAGATCAAGTAACGGTGGCTATACACGGTCCAGTATGAAACTTCTACTTGGAAACTCGAAGAGGATATCAGTAAAAAGATCGATTCCCCTTAAAGCCCATTTGTTTAAAAGAGGAGTAAGAGCCACATCATAAATAAAGTTAGTGAGGAGTGGGTTAAAATTCATTTTGTGTACGAATGGAGTGAAATATTGGACCGAGGGTCAATTTTATTGTTATATGTAAAGTCGTTAAACTTGTGGACCATGGATGAATGGGTTAAAGGTATTAAATTGGTTTCAAATTTGATATCTAGATTGACCCCACTTGGATCTTTCAATCCCCCCACCCGCCTCCATGATTTATGGGGTCCCAAGTAGACCCCATTATGTGGCTTGTACCGTAAGACCGTAAGGGAAGCCTATACAATAGCATTACTCTAAAGTAAAGAAGATGGAGTCAAAGGAACTTTATTATTGGAGAGTGAGGAGGAGTAAGAAAGGAATCCACATGAACAGACATGTTTACTCCTCTTGTCTCCTCAGGGTTATCCATATATATTAACTAGTAGAATTTCCTATTGTTGGCTTTGACTCAACTCCTTTTTCATTTCACTCAGGTGCAAATTGCTTCATGCAATTAACTTTCTAAGAAATTTAAGAAACTGCGTTTTAAAATGAAGTATCAAAGGTGAATATATCTAAAAATGACCATCAAATGGTATTTCCTTTAATGGAAATAGAATCAAGGGAAGTTGGAAATGAATGCTCATACATGACACTAATAATTCAAATCTTAGGTATTTCTTACCCCCTACACCTTCAATAACCCTCTTGCGGAGCTCATTTGACCATAAGTTCCATGTGTTCTATCCAAACAAGCAAATCACATTTGTTTTCTTATCTATTGGTTTTATAGAAACTTAATGCATTTCCTCTTTTTTTTTTTTTTTCAAAGAGAGCTAAAAGTGAGGATCTCATTTGCGTCTATCACTTATTCAAAAAAAATTCTAAAAATAAAAGTATAAGATTTTAGATTTTTTTAATAAAAAGTACTCAATAAATTGGCTATATTAAAACAATGCAAGAGTTTTCCATAGTTTTTCCAATCAAGTCTTCTCCCTGACCTGTGACTTTTTCTTTAACAATGAAAAAAATAATCTTAAACCCATAAAAAGAGGGTCTTTTCTTCAAAAAAGTCTAAAAGCTTCGGCTGATTCTAAAAAAAAAAAAAAAAAGTATAACTAAAATTGAAAATTTCAAAATAGTATAAATATTTTTCATAATTCTTTCAATTAAGTCCTTTCTAGTTGATTATGTTTTTAAAATTTTCATAGATTCACACACCTTTGAAAGCTGATTAATTAAAGACCAACTACAAAGATAGTTCCATGAGAAAAACAATTTCTTTAACAAAATATACAAATTATAATAAGGAATTTTATCATGATAATCATCTAAGTAGAACACCAAAAATAAAAATAATAGATAGAATTTATAAAAAAATAATGATGATAATGAACACAACAATAAAACAACAACAACAACAACAGTAGCAACGGCAACAACAACATCATCATCATTTAACAACACCACCACTCGTTGCATATTTGTTCACCCACTGCATATTTGTTTCAGTATTTAAGGTGCTCTAGTCATGTCCTAAAGGTCCCTAGATAAAAAATGTAAGTTGCCCTGTTGCCAAACAATAGAAGATCCTGATCCTTGGAATTATATCTACCATTGTCTTTCAAATTAGTTGATGTTCATCATCCTCTCACCATAAATTTGATTTTAGATTATGACATCTAGATCCTATAATCCTTGTGAGAACTCTGGATCCGAGTCAGGTCCGGGTCGAAGCTGACTCAACCCGTGAGCCCAGCCCAACTTACAAAACCAGCCATGGGTTTGGGCAAGGCCAATCTGAACTGTGATGGGGCGATGCACTCCCCCACTGAAAGAACTTGCGATTCAGATCTAATACATCCCATTAAAGGGACGTCCATGGCTAAATGAAACATGACAGATTTTTTACAAATCTGATTTCTGCAATGTGCAGCAGAAATACAGCCATGAAAATCGCATGTAAAACTCCACCGAATCATGATCAACATGTGTATAATTAAAGGAGATTGTAGAAGACTAATACCTTGATGATATTGAAGCTTCAAATCTCTAGAAAAATAGATGCAAAGGGCTGAACTCAGACTAGCAATTCTGCAACAGGTTGCTGGAATTTTCTGCAGTAGTGTTGCCTTTGATCTTCTTCTCTATTTCACTTCCAAATCTGATTGGCTAAGATTGTGGGATCTTAATCTAGTTTTGTAGAAGGGTTTTCTGAATAATATGTGATGGAAATCTCCTCAAGAAAAAAGAGAGAAGGGGCTGGACGTGTGGGGCTTTCTCCTTGTAATACACGCCCAAAGGAGTACTTCCTCCTTTTATGTAAATCACAAAGAATCCTTTTCCAATAAGTTTCTCCTACTAATTCTCTTAGAAGTCCTAAAAAGAAACCTCAATCCTAAGATTAATTTCCTCTTAGATACATTCCTAATTAGAAAAGGAAACCAAATTATAGGAATACTTATCCAAGGAGGAGTCTAACATTCCAAGTAGAGAGACCTACTCAAAGTTGGAGACCCCACACTTAGAAATTTCTATGTTGGACGTCACACACCTTTGTAACCACACCATGGCCCACATTTTAATAATTTGTCTAGAATTAAATTCATGCATGCCATCAAAGGCCTATTTGAATTTAAACTCAAAATTATTTTTCCATAAAAATAATTCAACCACATTTTAACTAAACAAATTAGTAAACCATGCCAATATAGGAAAGTGACTAGAGAAGGGACCAAAAGACATATTTGCCCTTGGCTCCCAAAATGACCAAAATGTCCTTGCTAAACTCATAGCAACATTAAGCCCATTTTAACCTTAACTCATTCCACTAGAGAATTAAGGTTGCACTCCAGGGACAAATATTTAATAATAAGCTCGTCAGGAAATGACTGTTGTCTTTGACCTACTAAGTGAAATGACCTACGTGCCCCTCTATGTAACATCCATAATCAAGTCAGGTTATCTGATGTACTATCAACCTTCTCGATTACATCTCAAGCTTAGAACTTCATATCCTAGATTTGATCATCATGCAGATATCATTCTCTTGGTCCAGGGAGCGACCCACAAGTTTAATATCCATATGGAACATCCATATACTAAGATCTTAGATTTTGATGATCAATCGGATAATTCTAAGAGGACGATCAATCCATCACTAGATGGCATAGATTCTATATTACATTTGCACGTCCTAATTGATCGAGCCCAAGTACCTAAAACACAGAGCTGTTGACCCATGTGAAGGATCTCACCCATAGTGAATTAAAGCACAAGAACTTGACTTCGTCAGTTCATCCACAAATGTTCAAGATTAAGAGCACTGGTCACTCAGTAGCACGAGGTGACTTGATCTCTCTCAGTGATAGTACTATTTTATAGATCACACCTACAATGGTCATGTTCAATGCATGACATATGCACTAATGAGATAGATCCGGAAAAGACCTCCCATGACTTAGGTAAGTCACCCTGAATTCAGGAGAGTATCTCACTATAACTTATACCAAGATGAAGTGCCCAACTCCATCTCTCAGTTATGAACAAATTTGTTGTTTCCGGTGTCAATGAATTAGACCTATCTGTGTGTAGCCGCTACACACCTAATTTATTTACTAGAAACAATGGGCCTTATACAACCATACATATATACATGTTTTAAAGAGAAAATAGTCATTTCATTAATAAACCAATAAATATCCAGTAACAGAAGATGAAAGTGAAGTTAGTGTGCTTTAGGGCATACACCAATCCCAACAAACTCCCACTTGCACTAAAGATCACTACTACCTAACCTAACACCCATAGATTCAACATGAGAAGAAAACACTTTCTCTGTAAGAGTCTTAGTGAAAGGATCAGCTAAGTTATCTGCTGAGGCAATCTGCTCCACCACTATTTCCCTTTCCTGGATGAACTCCCGGATCAAGTGGTACTTTCTCTTAATGTGCTTGCCTTTCTTGTGATTCCTGGGCTCTTTGCACTGTGCTACAGCACCAGTGTTATCGCAGTACATGACAATCGGCTTTTGAACTGCAGGAACAACTTTCAATTCCAAGAGGAATTTTCTGAGCCATACAGCTTCTTTCGCAGCTTCCGATGCCGCCACGTACTCTGCTTCCATGGTAGAATCAGTAATACAAGATTGCTTGATACTTCTCCATGATATAGCCCCACCTGACAGAGTAAAGACGTATCCTGAAGTAGACTTACTGGCATCTCTATCAGATTGGAAATCAGAATCTGTATATCCCAAAGGTGTTAAATCATCTGCCTGATAGGTTAGCATATAATCTTTTGTTCTCCGTAGATACTTGAATATATGCTTAACAGCTGTCCAATGCATAGGTCCAGGGTTTGACTGATATCTGCTAACCATGCCAACGGCAAAACAAATATCGGGTCTAGTACATAACATTGCATACATGACGCTTCCAACAGCGGATGCATATGGAACCCTCTTCATGCTCTCTATCTCTTCAGGTGTCTTAGGACTTTGATCTCGAGATAGTGGTACTCCATGTCTTGAAGGTAGCAAGCCCTTCTTGGAGTCATGCATGTTAAACTTGACCAGTATCTTCTCAATATACGAAGATTGGGATAAGGCTAACATCTTATTCTTGCGATCACGCAAAAGCTTGATCCCTAAGATATAGTTGGCATCATCCAAATCCTTCATCTGAAATTGAGAGGATAACCAAACTTTTGTGGATGACAATATACCTACATCATTTCCAATGAGCAATATGTCATCTACATACAGAACCAAAAATGTAACTGCTTTTCCACTTCCTTTCTTATACACACATGGTTCATCAATGTTTTGATCAAAGCCAAAAGATTTGACTGCCTGATCAAACTTGATGTTCCATGCTCTAGATGCTTGTTAAGTCCATAAATGGACTTCTTAAGTTTACAAACCATGTTATCTTGGCCACTAGCAATAAAACCCTCTGGTTGCATCATATAGATGCATTCGTCACGACTTCCATTAAGAAAAGCTGTCTTGACATCTATCTGCCATATCTCGTAGTCATAATGACATACGATGGCCAAGAGAATCCTTATGGACTTAAGCATAGCCACTGGTGAAAAGGTTTCCTCATAATCGATACCCTCTTTCTGAGTATATCCTTTCGCCACCAGTCTTGCTTTGAAGGTTTCCACCTTCCCATCCACTCCTCTCTTTCTCTTGTAAATCCATTTGCACCCTATGGGTTTAACCCCTTCAGGTGCATTCACAAGTTCCCAGACTTGATTGGAATACAAAGAATCCAATTCAGATTTCATCGCTTGTTGCCACATGTCAGCATCTATATCCGTCACTGCTTCATCGTAACTAGCAGGATCCTCAACCAGATCTTCAGAATCTGTGTTACCAGAGATTCCTAGATATCTTTCTGGCTGTCTAGAAATTCTCCCACTACGACGAGGCTCTGGAGTGTTAGAAGGAATATCCTGTTCTTCTACCACCTCAGGATCTGGTACAGATGTTATAGGAGATCCTGGAAGAATCTCCTCAAGGGTTTCTTTACAACTAAGCTCTTGGTGCATCATACAATCATCCTCCAAGTACCTAGCATGAGTGCTGATAAGCACCTTTTGCTCCTTTGGATGATAAAAAATGCCTCCTCTTGTTCCCTTAGGATACCCAATGAAGTAACACATTTCAGATCTGGGTTCTAGCTTGGTAGCTTTATCATTCAGTACATAGGCTGGACAACCCCAAATGTGGACGTGTTTCAAACTAGGTTTTCGACCTGTCCACATATCTTGCGGTGTCCTAGGTACTGATTTAGAAGGTACCAGATTTAAAATGTATGCTGCTTCAAAGGCATAACCCCAAAAAGATATAGGTAGGGTTGCATGACTCATCATGGACCTTACCATATCAAGAAGTGTACGGTTTCTTCTCTCTGCTACACTATTTTGCTGGGGTGTGCCCGGTGCAGACAACTGAGACACAATCCCTTGTTGTGTGAGGTACTCCTTGAACTCACCCAGGAGGTATTCGCCACCTCGATCAGATCGAAGGGCTTTGATATGTTTCCCTAGTTGTAACTCCGCCTCAGCCTTGAATTGTTTGAACTTATCAAACACCTCAGACTTGCGTCGCATCAAGTATACATATCTATACCTAGAGTAATCATCTGTGAAGGTGATGTAATACTCATAACCTCCTCGAGCCAGTTTGTTCATAGGACCACATACATCAGTGTGAACCAATTCTAACAACTCTTTTGACCTTAGTCCTTTTCCAGAGAATGACCTTTTGGTCATCTTTCCCTTGAGACAAGATTCACACTAAGGAAAAGGTTCGAAATCTAATGAGCTTAAGGGCCCATCTTTTACCAGCCACTGAATCCGTTTTAGGTTAATGTGACCCAAACGTAAGTGCCAAAGATAAGTTTCATTGATTGAAGATACCTTCCTTTTAAGGGAAGTTGAGCTTTCTTGTTGTACATTATGCAGTGTGGGAGCAATGGGATATATATAAAATAAGTTATCATGCATTCTACCGGAACATATAATATTTCCATCTCTACTGATATCAACACCAGAATGGAAAGAAACTGAATAATTAAATTCAATAAGTCTGGAAACTGAAATTAAATTCTTCCTCATGTCCGGAACATAGAAAACATTATTTAAAACTAATATCCTATCACATGAAAACTGTAAAGAAACAACTCCTACTGCATCTGCCCAAACTTTAGCTCCAGTTCCAACTCTAAAGGCTAACTCTCCTTTCTCAAGTTTCCGCATTATCTGAAACCCCTGCAATGAATTGCAGATATGATTAGTGGCTCCAGAGTCTACTATCCATGAATCAGTAGAATCAACCACTAGACAAGTTTCAATGTAGTAAGAAAAAGATGTACCTTTCTTAGCTGAGGCTAGGAGCTTAGGACAATCTTTCTTCCAATGACCTTTGAGGCCACACTTGAAGCATTTCCCTTTGGGCTTTTCATCTGTACCTTTTTCCTTCTTATTACCAGTATTGCCCTTTTTCTGTCCTTTTCCCTTATTCTGCTTCTTCTTGAACTTCTTCCCTTTCGGGTTTAGTTTAGAGGAAGACTGGAAAAAGTGAGCTTGGGCTTTGGGCTTCATGATAGCCTCTGCCGCCTGGAGTTCTTTCATTAACTCAGATAGAGTCATGTTCATCTTTCTCATATTGAAATGGAGCTTGAACTGATTGAAAGATTCCGGCAGAGTTTCGAGAATCATGTCAGTTTGACTTTCTGCATCAATCTCAGCCCCTAGAATCTCAGCAATATTGAAACAATCCATCATCTTGAGCATATGCTCTCTGACAGGTGTTCCTTCAGCCATCCTAGTATTCATGATTGTCCTGATGGCAGTTTGCCTAGCTGGTCTGCTTTTGTCTGCAAACATCTCAGACAAGGACATCATGATATCATAAGCTGTGTCCATTTGCTCATGCTGTGTTTGCAACACGTTGGACATGGGAGCAAGCATGTAACATTTAGCCATGTTATTCGCTTTCTTCCATTTCCTCTCAGCTTCTAACTGGTCTTCAGTAGAATCAGCATCAATATCAGGGCAATTTTCTGTCAAGACATACTTGTACTCCTCGGCAGTGAGTACTATGTCAAGATTTCTCTTCCAGTCTACGTAATTAGGGCCAGTTAGTTTGTTCTCACGAAGAATACTCATCAATGGGCTAAACGAGTCTTTACCCATCTTTCTCTGGATATGAAACGGTTTATAATTAGACAGGCAGTATATATGAAACATGCATATGGTGCTTATTATAAAAGGAAAAACAAGCACAAAGCCTTTTTACATTATATTAACCCTAAATATAATGTATCAGTGTTTCAACCTACTCATAGACCCTCCATCGAAAGGATGGCCGAGCCTACAGTCACGTTGAATTAAACTCTGTTTTATTTGGATTATCACTAGCTAGACACACATATTCAATGACAGTCCAATCACTGATTGTTTTTTGGCCTCATATGACTAATAACCTTAACTCGTAAGGAGGGGTTATTATCATCTTATGTCAAATGTATTACCATCTCTTATGAATTTTCCCAGAATGACTTAAGTCCTCCGAAGGGAAGTGACTTTAATCCATTCTAGAAGTGAGCTTTAGTAAAGAGTTCCACCGAAAGGATGGCCACTCCCACCAACACTTCATTGACATTCTATAGAAGTGATCTTTAGTAAAGAACTCCACCGAAAGGATGGCCGCTCCCACTAACACCTCATTACGAATATTCACATTAGTTCACCTATTAGCCCATCAAAGTGATCTTTAGTAAAGAACTCCACCAAAGGGTGGTCGCTCCCACTAACACCTCAATGAGATAACATGAACCGAAAATGGAAGGCCGTGGGGTTTTTCCAAGAACCCCTCTCCCATTTGATTATTTATCACTAGGGTTTTAGAAAACATACTTTTGATCTTTACATTGTTTACTCAAAAGTTCTTTTAAATCTAGCAAACTTAGTTAATTAAATTTATGACTTAATGATTTAAGTCATCTTAAAAATAAATAACCTTTGCTTTAAAATATTTGAGAAAATCCCTTTAAAGAGTCAAAAAACCTAACTTGGGTTATAGAAACCCTTAGGTAGCATCTAATTAGATTTTAGTTTAGCTTCTAATGCAAACCAAGGGTACTAGGATAAACTATACCCTTACTATTTTTAAAACTTAGACAAAAAGAAGGTGCTGGTCTAAGTTCCATTTAAAAACAATTAGCCAAGCTAAAAACAATCTAATATAGAAAGATGCCAATTTTAGAACCTAATGGTGGCCATGTTTCTAGGTGACAATTATAGCAATTATATATAACAAGCAACCAAGCATTCCATATATAAAAGAATGCAATCCTTGATGATTCCCTGCTCTTCGGACTTCAAATCCTTATCGAACTAGAACATCAAAAATAGATCTCATCTTGCACCAAGAAGCATTGTCTCCTCCACCACTAAGGAATCCGGTTACTTGCAACCTTTCTTGCTAGAAGCTTCCTTCTTCTTGCTTGTTAAAAAAATACAAGCAAACCCAAGAAAAACAAAACCACAAATTACATTGGAGATACCTATGCTTTTCAAGAAAGCTTACATCAAGACTAGTTGGAATAAAAGTAAAGAAATTATACAACTTCCTATGATTGCTAAACGCGCAATCGTACACTTTCCAACTAATAAAAACACATCCATATCCACATAACAAACATGCGAATCATCAAGGATGCAAATATGGCTGCAAACAAAGACGTTAGTGCATAATTTACAAACCTATTTAGATCTGGAAAAATAAATTCCAGCAATCTGAATAATTCCTGCACACAAGATTACAGCACTATACTAATCTAAAAATAAATTCCAGCAGGGTGCCACCAAACCCTTAACCAATCTAGGATTAATTAATCACCACATGGGATCATGATTACACATGGAGTGGCTCTGATACCACTGAAAGAACTTGCGATTCAGATCTGATACATCCCATTAAAGGGACGTCCATGGCTAAATGAAACATGACAGATTTTTTACAAATCTGATTTCTGCAATGTGCAGCAGAAATACAGCCATGAAAATCGCATGTAAAACTCCACCGAATCATGATCAACATGTGTATAATTAAAGGAGATTTTAGAAGACTAATACCTTGATGATATTGAAGCTTCAAATCTCTGGAAAAATAGATGCAAAGGGCTGAACTCAGACTAGCAATTCTGCAACAGGTTGCTGGAATTTTCTGCAGTAGTGTTGCCTTTGATCTTCTTCTCTATTTCACTTCCAAATCTGATTGGCTAAGATTGTGGGATCTTAATCTAGTTTTGTAGAAGGGTTTTCTGAATAATATGTGATGGAAATCTCCTCAAGAAAAAAGAGAGAAGGGGATGGACGTGTGGGGCTTTCTCCTTGTAATACACGCCCAAAGGAGTACTTCCTCCTTTTATGTAAATCACAAAGAATCCTTTTCCAATAAGTTTCTCCTACTAATGCTCTTAGAAGTCCTAAAAAGAAACCTCAATCCTAAGATTAATTTCCTCTTAGATACATTCCTAATTAGAAAAGGAAACCAAATTATAGGAATACTTATCCAAGGAGGAGTCTAACATTCCAAGTAGAGAGACCTACTCAAAGTTGGAGACCCCACACTTAGAAATTTCTATGTTGGACGTCCCACACCTTTGTAACCACACGATGGCCCACATTTTAATAATTTGTCTAGAATTAAATTCATGCATGCCATCAAAGGCCTATTTGAATTTAAACTCAAAATTATTTTTCCATAAAAATAATTCAACCACATTTCAACTAAACAAATTAGTAAACCATACCAATATAGGAAAGTGACTAGAGAAGGGACCAAAAGACATATTTGCCCTTGGCTCCCAAAATGACCAAAATGTCCTTGCTAAACTCATAGCAACATTAAGCCCATTTTAACCTTAACTCATTCCACTAGAGAATTAAGGTTACACTCCAGGGACAAATATTTAATAATAAGCTCGTCAGGAAATGACTGTTGTCTTTCACCTACTAAGTGAAATGACCTAAGTGCCCCTCTATGTAACATCCATAATCAAGTCAGGTTATCTGATGTACTATCAACCTTCTCGATTACATCTCAACCGTAGAACTTCATATCCTAGATTTGATCATCATGCAGATATCATTCTCTTGGTCCAGGGAGCGACCCACAAGTTTAATATCCATATGGAACATCCATATACTAAGATCTTAGATTTTGATGATCAATCGGATAATTCTAAGAGGACGATCAATCCATCACTAGATGGCATAGATTCTATATTACATTTGCACGTCCTAATTGATCAAGCCCAAGTACCTAAAACACTGAGCTGTTGACCCATGTGAAGGATCTCACCCATAGTGAATTAAAGCACAAGAACTTGACTTCGTCAGTTCATCCACAAATGTTCAAGATTAAGAGCACTGGTCACTCAGTAGCACGAGGTGACTTGATCTCTCTCAGTGATAGTACTATTTTATAGATCACACCTACAATGGTCCTGTTCAATGCATGACATATGCACTAATGGGATAGATCCGGAAAAGACCTCCCATGACTTAGGTAAGTCACCCTGAATTCAGGAGAGTATCTCACTATAACTTATACCAAGATGAAGTGCCCAACTCCATCTCTCAGTTATGAACAAATTTGTTGTTTCCGGTGTCAATGAATTAGACCTATCTGTGTGTAGCCGCTACACACCTAATTTATTTACTAGAAACAATGGGCCTTATACAACCATACATATATACATGCTTTAAAGAGAAAATAGTCATTCCATTAATAAACCAATAAATATCCAGTAACAGAAGATGAAAGTGAAGTTAGTGGGCTTTAGGTCATCTAAGTAGAACACCAAAAATAAAAATAATAGATAGAATTTATAAAAAAATATTGATTGTAATGAAAACAACAATAAAACAACAACAACAACAACAGTAGCAACGGCAACGACAACATCATCATCATTTAACAACACCACCACTCGTTCCATATTTGTTCACCCACTGCATATTTGTTTCAGTATTTAAGGTGCTCTAGTCATGTCCTAAAGGTCCCTAGATAAAAAATGTAAGTTGCCCTGTTGCCAAACAATAGAAGATCCTGATCCTTGGAATTATATCTACCATTGTCTTTCAAATTAGTTGATGTTCATCATCCTCTCACCATAAATTTGATTTTAGATTATGACATCTAGATCCTATAATCCTTGTGAGAACTCTGGATCCGAGTCAGGTCCGGGTCGAAGCTGACTCAACCCGTGAGCCCAGCCCAACTTACAAAACCAGCCATGGGTTGGGGCAAGGCCAATCTGAACTGTGATGGGGCGATGCACTCCCCCACGACGAAGGACACGAACGGAAACGTACGGGCCTCGTTCGCCATGAATGACAGTTAACTGGGAGGTTGGAGGAGATCCAGGGGTCCAGGGAAAGAAGGAAATAAAAGGGGGAAGGAGATGAAGGGGAAGGTACGGAAAATCATACCAACATTTGATTATCACAGAAATTCCCAACTTCGGTCGCAGACTTAAGCATCGGAGAAAATTCGACCGGGCCATCCTATTGAGTTTCGCTATGCTTCTCTTTTCTTGGACAGGTACCCAATTTGGAGAAGGAGATCTGGCAAGAGGAGAAAAAAGAGGTATCGAAAGTGATTTCATCTTACCTATCTCTTCAAAAAACTGACCTTACAATTGGGGCCATCTATGGGAAACGAGAAAGAAGAATACACTTTCATTCCGCTTAGCTACTATCAAACCAGGAACAAGATCCGGGGTCACCACCCTTGACGAAACGGCCTCAGCCTCGGATAGAGGAAGCGCGACCCAGAGGGCAGTACAAAGAGCTGGGCAAGAACCTCTTGACCAATCACTCCGATGAGGTAGATTTTGAGTGCGTCCTGTGCACAAAAAGCGTTCGTACTATTCCATCCGGAGAAGGAAAGGAGTGGGTTTGGTCGAAGGTCCATCGCATGGGCCCGACTTGAGCAAGGGTTTTGCCTTCTGTAGAAAAGTTGCAGGAGGAAACGCATCAAAGACATAGTAATGTACCTCCAAGGTGAAGCCTGCCGCCTAATACATATGATTGGCTTGAACAAATCTGCAGGGACATCATTCGGGACATGGCTAAAGGAGTCAAGCAGCATCAAGAAAAGATTAATTGTCTATTGTAGGAGCTAGAAAAAACAAAAAAGGAAGAAGACGCTCCCCGAGGAAACCTTTGGAACATGGGACAAGGGGCGCCGAGGGCGGACGACGGCGCGGCAACCTAGGAAACAACGCTCTAGGTCGAGGCCTCGACATTCTCATGTCAGAGTAGAGACAGGCGACGAGGGAAGCAGGACTTCGAGTTCCCGACCACGGAAAGAGGGAAATGTTAAAGGCTGAACACGAAGCATGAGGTGCGACATGCCCCTGGGAAGGAGAACCCCACAGTGAGGCCTTGCTAAGCAAGATGTCAAAGCTCTGATAGAGAGGGTGCTAACCGACTGAAAGCTCCCACCAGAAAATCCGACTAGGGCAAGGTACTTGAGGAATGCCTAGAACTTCGAATCTCCATTTTCGGAAGAGATAGAAAAGGTGGACCTACCTGGCAATTTACGACTATGAAATTGAGGGTCTATGATGGGACCTAGGATCCAACCGACCATGTCCAGCACTTCCAGCATTCTATGCCACTATTGGTTGGGAATGAGTCGCTTATGTGTAAGGTGTTCTGCTAGACCCCGACCCAGACCAACTCGATTAGTACTAATTAAGTAAGTGTTTAGTCTTAAGCGAGTCTTAGTACTAGTTGGGTTAGAATGTGATTAGACTTAGTCTGGATTATAGCTTTGGGGATTTTGAGGACGTTAGTATGAGTCAGACACGCTCAGGGACTCCCTGGGTACACGTGTAAGAGTGGGTTTCATTCTAGATATCTTGTTTGATCGTGATTTTTATTTCTCTTGAATGGTTTTATTATTTGTGACAACTTTCGTTTTTAACCTGCATGCATTTGAGGCCCAGAAACCCAAGTTTTGGCCCAATAAGGGTAAATTTGACTATTCATGCTAAATCTGGGCACACTTTTCGAAGTCGTGAAACTATGTCAAAATTATACTTTTCTGAAACTAGATTTTTCGACGATCGTTTTGTTCTCCTTCGTCGTTTCCATCCGGGGTCCACAAGACCATGTTTTAACCGTTTCAAAGTTCAGCTGGAAAGGGACCCGCCTCTCAACCCATATAAAAGCTCTCCTATTCTCTCTTCTCCATTCTTTTTTCCCCATTTTCCTGCAACGGTCTTGACCTAGAGTGGAGAAGAGAAGAAAGTTTCTCTTTGGCCTTTTTCCCTTTGGAATCATCTAGCAAGAAGGCTCAAATCTCAAATCCGACTCCGCCATTCTCTTCCTTTCTTCTCAAGCTTCAGCTGGACACGTTTTCAGAGCCAATCCCCGACACTATTCATCATCTTCAACCTCTCTTCATCTTGTTCAGCTAGCTCAAGGTTAGAGCTTGGACCCATCTTTTCATTTGATGTTCTTTAGCTCACTTAGAGCTTGTTTTACATGTTTTCAAACCCATTTTCGAAATAGGGGTTTGTAGTGACCAAAATGGTGATTTTTGTGTGCTCTTTTTTGGGGGTTTTGTGTAGATTTCGTAGATCTCCATTCTTGTTGAGTTTTGTGAAGATTTTCCTTGACATTGAGCTAAGGCAAGTAGACATTTTAGTCCCTTTTTGGACATTGCAAGTTTTGGGTATTTTATCTTTAGAAATGTGATTTTATTATCAAGCTTACCATTTCCCTCATGTTATCAATCTCTTTTAGTGTGTTTAAGCTTTATAAGCATGGTTGCTAATTACTCTATCTAATCTAGAAGTTTTATCTTGAATGGGAGCACGTTTTTCAATGGAATGCTTTACAAGTTATTAATACATAATTTGAATGTAAATGGGTTGGTGATTTTGATGTTTTGAATGAAATGTGAATGAATTTTGATGTGAAATCATCCCTTGGAAAGCATGTAGGCTTGGGGAGTGCAGGTGGTGAAAGTGTGGAAGTGAAGAAGGGAAAGAAGTGTGAAAAATCTGCACAGAAATTGCACTGCTCATGTTTGTCGGTCAGGTGTCGGTCAGCCTCGGTCGACCGACACCAACCGAGGGCCTGTTGGTCTGAATTCCAAAGAGCAACTTTTTGAAGAAATTTCCATCGGTCAACCGTCGGTCAACCAACAGGTCGACCGACAGCCAACCGAGGACCTGTCGGTCCGAATTCCAGAGAGCTCCAAATTCTGGGCTGGGATCTGTCGGTCAAGTCGTCGGTCGACCAACAGATCAACCTCGGTTGGCCGACAGCAACCGAGGGTTGACTGAAAGTGACTAAAAGTGTTGTTTTTGAAGAATTTTTGCGAGAATGAAAACTAGACTAGGTTTTAGACCTTTTTATTGACTTTGTGCACTTGGAATCCCAAAATGTACTATAACTTCTGGGGCACCAAACCTTGTCAAAACTCCGACATTTGGGTTTCAACTCCACAAGGGTCAATGAATGGTCTTAGCCTAAACTTGATAGATTTCGTGTTTGGACTCTTGTTTTGATGCTTCGTGCATCATCGTGCATTTGCTCAAATTTCAAGTATAAGCTCGTTTTAAGATGTGTTTCAAGAATAAGAAAAAGGGAATCATTTCTTAAGTTTGTTAAGCATTTATACTATGCTATTTTGCTAGTCTTGTCGTGTTGTGTTTGATAAATGATTTCCCACTTGTTTTGTCATGTTCTCGAATGTGTATAACCGTGTTTCGTGCATTCATGATATAAGTGAATACCACTGAGCTTGGACTGCCCTTTTAGCTTGATCCACTACCTGGGGGTCCTAAAACATGTGGACTGTTTGCAGACTAGTCGTGTATTGTATTACACATCCTGCGTGTTCGTGATCCGGTTCCGCTGCCGGATTCCCCGTCTAGCTTGTGTGGCGTGGGATCGTGTCTTTCGTGTCGTGCTTGTCGTGCGTGCTTGCTCTTGTCATCATGTATGACGGAGAAAGGATGAGCTCTATGTAGATTTATCTTTTCATGATATTATAACTATTCATGCTAGTTTCGTAAACTTGAAACGTGTATCTAAATCTTGAACTGTTTTAGCATTATTTCTCATATTTATGCCTAAATTGTTTATTTGCCAAACCGTCGTGTTTGATGCTTGTTATTTTGGTGTCTAGGTGCCTGAGGTTTCACGCTTGACGAGGAGTGCCCGGAGGAGGCTATTGAGCCACCCCAGCACATGAGTGGTAGCCCAACGACGTCATCTAGACGCCGGTCGGGATCTTGATTTCTCGTTCACTTAGTTGGGATATTCTATTTGGGATCTTTTGTTGTATCGGCCTTTGTTGGCTTCTCTTGGTTATGTAACTTGAACTAATGTACTTTTGTCTAACTATGAAACTTTAATCATGATAGGAATACTATGTTGACATTCTGTTTTGATACCTAGTCTCGATATTAAAATTTCTCTTGCATCTTGTTGTTTTTAAGCATTGTATGATTCGTTTTGCTACATGCTTCCGCATACCCATTCGTGTGAGCTCGACCCGTGTCTTCGGATCCTCACCACGGAAACCTGTGGGAAAACCAGCGTTATGTTTTATATTAGTTAATCATATCGCCGCGTCGCGGTCCGGGGCCTTGGTCCGGGGTCGCGACAGGACTGGTATCAGAGCAGGACATGTTTCAGGCACTTAAAAGAAACTAGAAAATCTTAGGAACGTGGCGAGGGTTCGTGAGTTCGTTAGAACGTTTGTTTAGGCAAGTTGACCAACCCAATCATGCTTATATATGTGCTAACAAATTATCTTGCAGCATCATGCCTCCAAGAAAAGCTCCAAATCACAATGCTTCGGGTAGTAATCACAATGAGACAGATTCATCTGAGAATCCTACCGCTACTCAATTCCAAGCACTAATGCAAGCCATGATAGATCAACAGAAACAAGCTAATGAAACTCAAGCAAAATTCCAGGAACAAATGGCAAAGAAAGATGAGGAGATGGCACAAGTTCAGAGGCAACTTCTGGAAGTCCTCCAAAACAGACCTCAACATCAAGTTGCACCAAATGTTGTGTACCACAATAGGGTTGATGACATCAATGTTCTCTTCGAGAGATTCCGGAAGAGGGGACCTAAGGAGTTCTCAGGTCAAGAGGACCCTTTGACTGCAGATGATTGGCTTACGAACACTGCAAAGATTTTTGATGTTTTCATTTGCACGGGCAGGGAGAGGGTGAACCTCACAGCTTCTCTATTCTATGGGCTTGTTGACTCTTGGTGGCAGACAGTTAAAGAGCCGTACCAGGTCATGGCAGATAAGGTAGCTTAGACGACCTTCAAGACACACTTCACCGACAAGTATGTCCCTCCTCATGTCAAGAGGCAGAAGGCAGTCGAATTTCAACAGTTGAAACAAGGAAACATGTCAGTTCTGGAGTATGTTACTAAGTTTGAGAGGCTTGCTCGCTATGCTACCGAGTTGATTGATACGGAGCATAAGAAGATCACCAAGTTTTTGGAAGGGTTGAATCCCATTCTCAAGAGGGATGTTACGGGAGTGATTCCACCAGCTACCTTTGATGAAGCGGTTAGTCGAGCGTATAAATTCAAAGAATTCAATAATGAGATTATTCAGGATAGGAAGCATCACTACCAGCAGCATAACCAAAGGCCACCAAGTGGCAAGAAGCCAAGACAGGAACAAAACCAAGTTAGACAGAGTGGTTGCAATCATTGTGGCAAGAATTACCCTACCCATGAATACCGCAAGGCAACGGGTGCTTGCTTCAAATGTGGAGGATTGGACCATGCAATCAAGGATTGCCCACACCTTCAGAGTCAGGCCAACAGATATCAGCAGCAAAGGCAGACAACACCACAGAATCAGGCAATACCAGTTCAGAATCAAGCGAGGCCACCACCGCAACAGCAGCAGCAAGGCAGGCAAGTACAGAATCAGAATGCTCGTCCACCTCAGAACGGAACAATCAGGGCAGGCAGAATCAGAATCAGCAGCAGAATAGGCCAAACCAGCAGGGACACGCTTACAATATCAACCGTGCTGACGCTGAAGCAGCAGGTGACGTCATAGAAGGTAAACTTCTTGTTTGTGGAGTAGAAGCACAGATCTTATTTGATCCAGGATCCACACACTCCTTTCTATCTCCTTTATTTGCAAAGAAGATTGATGCACAGCATGCAGAATTGGATTACATTTTGACTGTCACTACACCAGTAGGTAGACAGGTTGTTTGTACCACCTATTACCCTAGTTGTCCGATTTTGTTAGGAGATATCAGTTTACCAGCCAACCTTATAATTCTAGACATGCATGATTTTGATATTATCTTAGGCATGGATTGGTTAGAGACCTACCATGCTACCATGGATTGTTTTAGTAAGACCATCACCTTCAGATTGCAAGGGCCATAGACAGAGTTGATGTTTCAGGGTGACAGGAAGAAGTCTTCCAGCAGTTTCATTTCAGCTTTGAAAGCTAATAGATTGGTGGGCAGTGGTTGTGAGGCATTTATAGCGTTTATCACGGAGGATAAACAGTCCCAAGGGGTGGAGGATATTCCCGTAGTGTGTGAATTTCCGGATGTTTTTCCAGAAGAAATCCCAGGTTTACCACCAGTTAGAGAGTTGAGTTTACTATTGAACTCCTTCCGGGGACTGCACCGATCTCAATTGCACCTTATAAGATGGCTCCTGCAGAGTTAGGTGAATTGAAACTTCAACTGGAAGAATTTTTGAGCAAATGCTTTATTAGGCGAAGTGTTTCACCGTGGGAAGTGCCAGTTCTTTTTGTGAAGAAGAAGGATGGAAGTCTTAGAATGTGCATCGACTATAGAAGATTGAATCATGTGACCGTCAAGAACAAATACCCCTTGCCAAGGATAGATGAATTATTTGACCAATTACAAGGAGCAGTACACTTTTCCAAGATAGACTTGAGGTCAGGGTGCCATCAGTTGCGGGTTAGAGAGTCTGATGTGGCGAAGACAGCTTTCCGAACGAGATATGGGCATTAAGAGTTCTTAGTGATGCCCTTTGGCTTGACAAATGCACCCGCAGTCTTCATGGCCCTCATGAACAAGGTTTTTACAGAGTTTTTAGATCATTCTACAGTAGTGTTTATTGATGATGTCCTCGTGTATTCTAAGAGTAAGGAGGAGCATGAAGAGCACTTGAGGACGTCATTACAGCTTTTGAGAGACCACCAGCTCTATTCGAAGTTAAACAAATGTGAATTCTGGCTAGAACAAGTTGTCTTTTTAGGTCATATCATTTCAAGAGAAGGATTAGCAGTTGATCCAGCCAAGATAGAAGCAGTTATTGAATGGAAGAGGCCTAGCAGTGTGACAGAAATCAGAAGTTTTTGGGGTTAGCAGGATACTATCGGAGATTTGTCCAAGGTTTTTCGTCCATTGCAGCTCCATTGACGAAGTTGACTCGAAAAAATGTACCTTTTGTTTGGACCGATCAGTGTGAAGGTAGTTTTCAGGAGTTGAAGAAAAGGCTAACTGTTGACACCAAAAAAGTCAATATGTCTCCTCAACATCAAGAAGCCTCCTGAAGTTGCATCCTGCTAAAAATAGGCAAGGCTACTTCAAGCATCAGGTTTTGTCAGAATCAGACAGAAACTGAGAGATCCTTCAAGACAGCTAAAAGAGGGGTACACCTGAGGTTTCGGGTCATTCCGACATTGTTTGGCCCAACTACACCGCTCCGACAGCTAAACAGGTGCTCCCGGCAGAAACATCATCAAAGACACCAAAACTTTGATCAAAGCCTACGGATGACTCCAGAATGTCTCCAAAGGGCTCCATGCCAAATTTCAAGTCAAACCGACAACGTTTGACCCCCCATCAATGCTCGAGCAGCAAAATCAAGCCTCCCGGCGGCGGGAACCACCAAAGCCATCACTCATCAAACAAAATACATGAGTGGCTTCAACATGCTTCCAAAAGGCTGCACGTCAAATTTCAGGTCATTCCGACAACGTTTGACCAAGTTTCCATGGTCCGAGAGAAAATCAAGCCTACCGGCGGCGGAGCAACCCGGGACCATGACATCCAAAACGGAGCCCATGGAACGTCTCAAAATGACTCCAATAGGCTCCCCACATCCAAGATTTGGCTCCCATGCCTGATCTCAAAGAGTATGCAAGAATCTTGCAACATCTTGCCATAGAGCAGGAGCAGGATCGCATCAATCTTCATCATAATCCAGAGCCGGAAGTCCCTGAAAATCAGCAGGAACTTTCTCCCTTAACTCCTGAAAATGGAGAAAACAGTTGGATCGATGATCCTCTCACATCTGAGGATGAGTCCGATTCCCAACAGTCTACACTGGGGGCATCTCCTGTCAGGATAACCTGCATTGCAATAGCTCAGGACAACAGTGCCTCTGAAGCTTCCGAAGACACGTGCTCCCCAACTGGTAGCGTATCTTCCGGAGCTACATCCTCTCAGGTGACTTCCACTGAGATAACATCCTCTCAACCCTCGTCTCCTGAAGCTGTGACATCAAAGCTCAAGCCTCTCCCAATTGATCATCTAGAAGAAACTTCTGCCAATGAAATCTTATTCAATGAAAACTCAGTCAATTGGTCCCAGATACCCGATCTCACGGGCGATGTCTGGGCTAATAAAGAAAAGTTGCCGGCTGCTGTTCAGGACTTGTTCCCGGAAATTGCTCCATGCAACACAATCACTGAAGACGCCAATGTTGTTACAGACACGTCCTCAGCAAAGGATCAACCCCTTGATCATGAGAACGATCTTCCAAAAGAAGACCCTTCTCTAGAGGCTCTTGAAGTTGGTAGAGGTACCCGTTCTGGCCGGGATTACCACAAAAATTACAACCAACCCTCTTCTTCTTATGTAAATCCCTCAGGAAAGCAAGTTGTAAACGCTCCAAGTGGCAATAATAATGAAAATGCAGGCCTGAAGGAGGCTTTCAAGTACGACTTGATTGAGCACTTCAAACACATACCTGCACGTCTGCACATCCTTGACTTATTACAAATGTCTCCACAAACTCGTGATAGTCTCATTTCAGAATTACAAAGGTTGAATGCGGATGTCGACAAACATGCCCCACAAGTCCTACAAATTGAAATGGACTATAGGGTCAAAAAATAAAATACTCCCTCAAAGGGAGAAAAGAAGAAAACTGAGGGATCAAGCAATGAATGCCTCTCGGTACAAAAAGCAGCAAGTACAACAATTGCCTTCGACAAAAATGACCTCCTCCTAGGCGAAACAAAGCACAACCGTCCCTTGTACTTTACGGGGTACGTCAAAGAAATGCCAGTACATAGAGTTCAGATCGATCCAGGTTCTGTACTCAACCTCATCTCTACTTCGGCACTCGAAGAGCTGGGCATCCCACCTAGCAAACTGAGTCACACGTCCGTATCCATCTTCGGATATGACGGCAGCGCTCAAATGCCTATCGGCAAAATCAGGTTCAAACTGCAAATCGGTGATCTTATTTCTGAAGTAACTGTGTATGCAATAAGGACCCCTTCATGCTACAATATACTCCTTGGACGCCCCTGGATACATGAGAATGGTGTCGTCCCTTCAACTCTACATCAGTGCATCAAGTTCATTGGCGACGATGGCCTGATACATCGAGTATTTGCAGACAAAAAGGCCTTCAAAGGCAGAGATGTCCATTTTGCAGATGCTCAAATGTATAAAGATGGAAAGGAAGAACCGGAGGAAAAAACAATTCGCTTTGCCGACAGTCTCCAGGAAGATAAAGGCAAGGCTCCTCAGCAATCATCGGAGGAAAACAAACCCTCCACCAAACTCGAAGTAAGCGGCCAAGCTCCCTTCGTCGTCTCCTTCAAGTCTCCAAAGCCTTTGGTAATCATTACCAAAGCAAAGAAGACAAAACAAAAGACTGGGGGCAAGTTCACTATCTCCTTTGTGTCTATTATGCATGACACGGACTCAGAGTCAGATCCAGAAGATGACACAGCATCGAGCCAAGCTGATACTGAGCGAGATCAGCCCGCTCTCACTCCATTGGAGACACTTGCAAACATAGAAGACCCTACGTCTGCTTCCTTTTTTATTCAGGCAACTTCGCCAGAAGGAAAAGTGATTTACTTCCACAGATCAGGAGCATCTCCACTGAACTCTTTGCTTGAACCTTTCCAAAACGAAGGTATGCCTCAGCTATCCCTATATAGTCCAATGGCACAAGCTATCATGAAGAAAATGGGCTACGACGCTCAAAATCCGACTGGTTTGGGAGGTGGCCGTGGTATTCTTACACCATTGGAACCCACCCTGACCAAAAGTCAACCAGAAGATTGGAAAGTCCACCTTCAAAAAGGCAAGTCTTCATATGGGTTGGGGTATGATCCTACCGCTCCTATGAGACAGTTGACACCATGGCTACAAAGTCGCTTTACCGACCAAGCCTCAACATCTCATGAAGATATTAATATCCCTGGATATCTCTTTGAGGAGTTACTCGTAAAAAATCCTGAAAGCTCCTCCAATTGGTATAATTTCTCTGATAATAAAGAGGAATTGCCCGATGACACAGACGAGCGATTCTCTATCCCAGAAGAATCATTGTCTCCAAAAGAAGTACCCTACTTTAACCCAATTCCAGCAAATGATTGGGACCATCTCATTGCAAGCCTTGAGAAGGATAGCCTTGAGAAGGATACTGATCAAGAAGATTCATGGATGGAAACAGAGCCTCAGTCTGAAAATGCCTCTGGCAGTCCAGAAGGTCTTGTTGAGTTGGAAGCCTCCGAAAATACTGTGGAGGAACCACCTTCAAACCTTCCGACAGAAGACCCTGTTCAAAAGATAGACTTGGGAACACCTGATAACCCACGTCCTGTATTCATAAGCAAGAATATAAAGGATGATGAGTTACCCGAGTACATCTCCTTTCTTCGTGAGTTCATTGATTGCTTTGCATGGTCTTATGCCGAAATGCCTGGCTTGGATCCCAAAGTAGCAGTCCACAAGCTCAACTTGCAAAAAGAAATCAAGCCTATCAAACAAGGCCAAAGAAGATTCCGTCCCGACGTGATGGACAAAATCGAACAAGAAGTTCGGAAACTCAAAAACGTTGGCTTCATCCGCGAGGAACAGCATCCTGAATGGTTGGCCAACATCGTCCCCGTGACAAAGAAAAATGGGCAGATAAGGGTCTGTATCGACTACAGAGACCTGAATAATGCATGTCCTAAAGACAAATTCCCGCTCCCCATACCAGAGGTGATGATTGACAACACCTATGGGTTCGAGCGAATGACATTCATGGATAGATTCTCTGGCTACAACCAGATAAAGATGCATCCTGAAGATGAAAGGCATACATCATTTCGGACACCATTCAGCGTGTATTGCTACACTGTTATGCCGTTTGGCCTGAAAAATGCAGGTGCGACATATCAGAGGGCTATGATGAAAATATTCCAAGATATGCAGCACAAGACGGTCGAATGCTATGTTGACGACCTCGCCATAAAAAGCAGAAGAAAAGAAGACCATCTCAATGATCTTCAAGAAGTCTTCCTCTAACTTCGCAAACACAAATTGCGGATGAATCCACTAAAGTGCTTCTTCTGTGTCTCATCGGGTAAGTTTCTCGGATTCATAGTACGGAAAGCTGGAATAGAACTTGACCCCACCAAAGTCAAGGCTATCCTGGAAATGCCATCTCCCAGAACCCTAAGAGAATTAAAACGGCTTCAAGGAAGGCTGGCCTACATTCGACGGTTCATCTCCAATCTATCAGGGAAATGCCGTCCATTCTCTCGCCTGATGAAGAAAGGCGTGGACTTTGTCTGGGATGCTGAATGTGAAAGTGCATTTCAAGACATCAAAGCATACCTCATCAAACCTCCAGTGTTGGCTGCCCCCACAACTGGAAAACCATTTATCTTGTACACAAGAGCTCTCGACCACTCTTTGGGTGCTCTGCTCGCACAAGAAAATGACGACGGAAAAGAAGCTGCTCTATATTACCTTTGCCGCATGATGTTAGGTGCAGAGCATCGCTACTCCCCAGTCGAAAAAGAATGCCTTGCAGTAATGTTTGCTGTACAAAAGCTGCGTCACTATCTGCTGTCGAACATAGCTACCTGATTTCGAGGATCAACCTCCTAAAGGTCCTTGTCACAAAAGCAGGTTCTCTCAATGCCCGACTGGCAAAATGGTCCATCCTTCTATCACAGTTTGATATTAGGTATGTACCACAAAAAACAATCAAAGGACAAGCTCTGGCAGATTTCCTCGCAGAGCATCCATTGCCTAAAGATTCTCCACTCAGGGATGATCTCCCAGACGAATTTGTCTACAACATGGAAACTTCCTTGTCAAACGCTTCCTGGGACATGTACTTTGACGGTGCAACCAGGACAAATGAAAAAGGAAAGCAAATATCGGGAATCGGCATCCTCTTTGTCAGCCCCGACAAATACATGATTCCACACGCCTTCTCGCTACTGGAACCATGTTCAAACAATGCAGCTGAGTACCAAGCCCTGATTGTTGGATTGGAACTCACCCTCGAAACCGGCATCACCATGTTGGAAGCTTTTGGAGACTCTCAACTGGTTGTCAACCAGATGAATAAAAAATATGAAGTCAGGAAGCCTGATTTGCTACCTTACTACAATAAGGCGCAGTCGCTTCGACAAAAATTCAACATCTGCCATATCACCCACATCCTCAGAGGTGAAAACATCCGTGTAGATGCCCTGGCCGGACTCGCCGCATCCATGGCAATCCAAGAAGGGGAAAACATGCAAGTCACATTGTGTCAAAGAAGGATTCTCCCTCCTCTCAACACACACCAAGCAGTTGCTGAATGCCACCAAGTGGTGTGAAGTCGGATATCCATCCTCAAACCTCCGATGGGCGACTGGAGAGATCCGTTCATTGATTACATCATGTTCGGAATCCTACCTGAAGATCCAAAAGAACGGGTAAGCATCCAAAGACGAGCCCCAAACTTTCATTTGGATATACCTTCAAAAGCACTTTACAGAAAATCCTTCAACGGAGTACTCCTACGCTGCTTATCACAACAAGAGGCTGAGGAAACTCTCGAAGAAGTACATGCCAGTCTTTGTGGAGCCCATTAGGCTGGCCCTAAGCTCTACATCCAGATAAAAAGGCTAGGTTACTATTGGCCTACCATGGTAGCTGATGCAATGCAATTTGCTAAGCGCTGCCAAAAATGCCAGATTCACGGAGATTATGTCCACATGCCTCCAGAATGGCTACATCCAACAGCAATCTCATGGCCTTTCGAAGCCTGGGGAATGGACATCATAGTTCCTATTTCTCCCCCATCAAGCAAAGGTCATCGCTTCATCTTCACCGCTACGGATTATTTCTCCAAGTGGTCAGAAGCATTTGCGCTCAGCGAAATGAAGACTTCATTAGTCTTTCAGTTCTTGCGCACCAACATTATTTGTCGCTTCGGCATACCTAAAAGATTAGTCCATGATAAAGGACCGCAATTCCGGGATCACAGATTCTATAGGTTCTGCGACAAGTACAAAATCCAAAGTTGTCCTTCGACTCCATATAATCCAGCAGCGAACGGACTAGCAGAAGCCTTCAACAAGACACTCTGGAAAATTCTCAAGAAAATGGTCTCTAGTCACAAAAGAGACTGGGGCGACAAACTACTAGAAGCTTTGTGGGCCTATCGAATCATCGTTCGAGGACCAACCCATAGCACACCATTCTCTTTGGTCTATGGATGCGAAGCTGTTGTCCCTTTGGAAGTACAAATTCCTTCCTTAAGGGTATCTTTGTAAAATGACATGACGCAAGAAAGCAATGTCAAATTGAGACTCCAAGAGCTGGATAATCTCGATGAAAGACGACTCGAAGCTTTACAAAGCATTGAGTTGTACCAAGCACGCATGGCGGGATCTTTCGACAAAAAGGTCAGGCAACGCACCTACAAAAAGGGTGACTTGGTTATTGCAGTAAAAAGACCCATAGTCTTTGCCCACAAATCCAAAGGCAAATTCGAACCAAAATGGGAGGGACCCTTCGTCATTGACAAAGTCTTCTCCAACGGTGCATACGCTCTTCTAAACATGGAAGGAGACAGATGTATGCTACCCATCAACGTCAAGTTCTTGAAGCGGTACTACCCTTGAAGACTTCCTCAAACGGCTCAGAGCAATATCTACACGGCTAAAGCGTATTTCCAAGGTACTTGCTCGTCAAACCCACCCCTTTTGAAATTTTCATCTCTATGTTGAAATTTCCAAAAAAAAAAAACAATCTCTCAAAACAATGCTTACTTTCATCGTTTCATTGTTCACAAAAAAAATCATCAAATCCAAAAATCCAAGTTTAGGAGCCTCTTCCCATACTTGACTAAAATTTTCGATCCTTGAACCCAAAATTCATGGTTTGAAACAAAAATCGGGACTTAGGAATTTTCACCCTAGACCGCCTCGGCTTTTACAACCAAAATGGTTTTAAGTCAAAATTTATGACCTTCGCATCTTTAAACAAAATTTTGGTTTTAAAAAAAAACCGCGAGGAAGCGACATTCAGTTAATACTCGCAAAACCCAAAAAAAAAAAAAACCGGAAGGATGCGAACCCCATTCGATACTTCCAAAAACCCAAAATCGTAAGGAAGCAAACCCCATTCGATACTTGCAAATTTCAAAAATCGTGGAGAAGCAACAAACCAGTTGATATCCACAACCCAAATTTCAAAAATCGTGGAGAAGCAACAAACCAGTTGATATCCACAACCCAAATTTCAAAAATCTTGGAGATGCAACATACCAGTTGCTATCCACAACCCAAATTTCAAATGGTTCGAGAAAACCTCAAATTTTCAAAAATCGCGGAGAAACGACATCAAGTCAGTACCTGCAAAACCAAAAGTTTTGGGAAAAGCAGGGAAGCGACGCTTAGTCGATATTTGCACCCCAATTCGCGAGGAAGCGACATTCCATCGATACTCGCAAAACCTAACCCGCGAGGAAGTGACATTCCATCAATACTCGCAAAACAGAATGAGCAAGGAAGCGACATTCCATCGATACTTACAAGACCATTCAGCGGGGAGGCGACTGATGGAACGCGCTCCTGCCGAGGGTGCTACTGGGGTCGGCGGAGGTGGGAGTCCGTCGGGTCCGGCCCTTTCGCGCCCGGGGGGCTGAAGCGTGCATCAACATTTCTTTTTGGGTGTGCCAGATTTTCTATTTTACTTGGAATTGCAAGTGGTAATCCGGAGATCAACCTTCGCAAGTAAAAAGGAAATCAACTTCTTTCAAGTTTTCCATTGCACAAATATTTAAGAAAAGAGACATTTTCTTGGTTTGCCGTGAAAGGCGATTTTGTTTGGCATTTATAGCCGATTTTGGCATTTATAGCCGATTTACAATTCTCATCAATAATGAAAGACAAGAGTTGTGATTTTTTGTCTCTTTTAGAAAAATACAAACTACAATGAAAAGCAAGAAAAGGAGGATCTAACTTTTCAGGAGATTGTGGGGGACTCGTTCAGATTGACGGTCGCAAGCCATGTGTGGGCTTCGCCATCATCCATGCAGATGAGAACAGTGGATGCTCTTGATTCGCTTGGCTTGGCTATAACCTCAGATTTTTAGAGGACAAAGACCAAGAGGAGGTCCTCTGTCCAATAAAAAGCTAAGTAGACGGGCTGAAAAGCCACGTCTAAGCCATTGGAGGCAGCGGGAGAAGGCAAGGACCTTGGGGGGGAGTACCCCCCAAGGGACTTTTTGTCACCTTGTAGTGGTGCTTGATGTAGAATTTCTGCAGAATTTTCTCTCTTTCTCTAGACTCTGTCTGTCTGGAATTCGGGATTCTCTGCACCTTTCGATCTTCGGTTTTCCGTTCGTCTTTTTCCGATCCGATCTCTTCTTTTTTCTCCTCCGGATTTCAATGGAATGCTCTCCTATTTATAGGCTTTTGGTAGCCATTTAGGAGAGTTTATGAGCTTTAATTGCTTTAATGAAAGGAGTTACAAGATTTATTTCTTGATTTTGTAACTCCTTTTTCCTTGAATCTGATTGGCCGATGGAGATTGAGGGCATTTAATCACCTTAATTACCATAATGGGAGGAGTTTCATGGCTTGAATGCCATGAATTTCTTGATTTGTAGCTCCCGAATGCTTGCTTCTGATTGGGCCGTCCAATAGAATGAGTTAATGACTGCCATAAAGCTAGCCAATTAACCACATTAATTGGTCGCCGAGCAGTCGAAGAGTCGCGGGCCGTGCCGTGTCTTCTGGAATTCTTCTGGCGATGATCATTGATGGATCTTCATGCTGATCGACATCGGATGAACATGTAACTTCAGACATTGATAGCTAAGAGCGGGCCGGTGACATCTGTTTTGTCGATTTCTCGATCGGTCGGACAGAAAGAGCACTTTTTAGGTCAACCGGTCGGCGATCATGGAGCGATCAATGATGATTTTATGCTTTTGACGGCGGATCTGAGATGTCGTCGGATACGAGTCAATTTCAAGCACTAAAAATCACATTTTCAGGAAACCACAGGGGCCAAAATGCGTGAAACGCGAAAAGGGACGGAAAAATGGGTCACCGGCGAAAAATCCGGTGACCTGGACTTCCATGGTCGCCGGCGACCATGGGCCGGCGACCCTGGGGTTTTTTCCCCTTTTTTAGTCCGTTTTGCGGTCTTTTTCGTCGCCGTTTTCTTCTGTATTTTTTCTGAAAGTTCTTCTCAATTATTGGCTTGATTTCCCTGTAGAAAACCTGATGAGAATCCTTGCATTTTTAGAGTGCAAAGTTTCCAATTTTCCGGGAAAGCCGAAGACTTTGTCGCATAGAGCTGCTGATTTTCCGCCAGAAGCTGAAACTTGGTCAAACGATGTCGGAATGACCTGAAAATTGAGGTGGAGCCTCCTGAGCAATAAATAAGACCAACCATAGGCTTTTGTTTGAGTTTTGAAGCCGTTTGGGGTCCCGTCGATGCTTCACTTGATTTTGCTGCGGGGAAAATGCCGAGCTTTGATATGTGGTCAAACGATGTCCGATTGACCTGAAATTTGACAGGGAACCTATTGGAGTCATTTTGAGACGTTCCATAGGCTCCGTTTTTGGATGTCATGGTCCCGGGTTGCTCCGCCGCTGGTAGGCTTGATTTTCTCTCGGAGCATCGAAACCTGGTCAAACGTTGTCGAAATGACCTGAAATTTGACGTGCAGCCTTTTGGAAGCATGTTGAAGCCACTCATGCACTTGGTTTGATGAGCGAAGGCTTCGGTGGTTCCCGCCGCCGGGAGGCTTGATTTTGCTGCTCGAGCATTGATGGAGGGTCAAACGTTGTCGGTTTGACTTGAAATTTGGCATGGAGCCCTTTTGAGACATGCTGGAGTCATCCGTAGGCTCTGATCGAAGTTTTGACGTCTTAGATGATGTCGCCGCTGGGAGCGCCAATTTAGCTGTCGGAGAAGCGAAGTTAGGCCAAATGATTCTGAAATGGCCTGAAACTCCTTGTGTACTCCTCTCTTGGTTGTCTTGAAGGATCTTGCAGTTTTTGTTTGATTCTGACAAGATTTGATTTTTTGGAGAAGTTGCATTGCCTATTTATGGCAGGTTGCGACTTCATGCAGCTTTCTTGATGTTGAAGAGGCAAAGTGACATTTTTTGGTGTCAACAAATGCCCCCTCGAGGTACAGCGTCGAGTTGCTTGACTTTTGTAGTCGATGTGCCTCGAAGAGATTTTTGAAGGAGAGCTTGTGTCTTGACCAAGAGTCTTTGAGCAATCTTTCCTTTGGTAGAGTAGCCTTTGAGCTTTCAGGGGAATTTTATGGTAATGAAAGGAATCAAATACCATCTCGAGGCAAAGTTTTGAAGATGACATCAGGGATGTGGATTTGGGCTTTTGTTTTTGACCTTGTGACCTAACAAGCTGTATGTGGCAGGTTAGGGGGGTCGGGTTTTGGTTTTGACCTTGTGACCCAACAAGCTGTATGTGGCAAGTTGGGGGATCATGATTTGGTTTTTGGTTTTGGTCTTGTGACCTAACAAGCTGTATGTGGCAAGTTAGGGGACCAGGATTTGGTTTTTGGTCACTCTTTGGGACTGTGTGGGTCCATTGGAGTGGTTTGGATTTTTTGTGGAATGTCAATTTCAAGATTTTGGCTCAATTTGGTTTATGAGGCTGGATGGTTTGATTTTTGGAAGCTCATGGGGCTTGGAATTTTTTGTATGGTTCAATCAACTCAAAAGAGGCATAGAACCATTTTTGTATGCTCTTGGTAAGAGGGATTTTTTTTCCTGACTAAAAGCCCATTTTTTTTTTTTTAGTGCCTAGGTGGTCAAACCTGGCTCATATGGGCTAACCCATGGGACCTTAAGCTTTTTAGGATGGCTTAGATCTCATGTGGGGCCATTTTTGTAAAGAATATTTAAAGATATCTCATTTGGATAGAGAATATCTAAAAATATCTTTATGGGAGAGAATCTCTCATATTCCCTTAATTTGGGAGAGAATATCTCAAGGTATCTTTCTTTTTGGGAAAGAATCTCCAATCTCCTATTTTGTTGGAGAGAATCTCTCATTGATTGATTTTGGGAGAAAATCTCTCAAAGACATCTTTCTTTTTGGGAAAGAATCTTTCTAATTCCTTCTCTTTTGGTAAGGTTACTAATTAGTAACACTTACCTTTCTTTTTTGTTTCCTTCTTTGATTTGCTCTCTTCTATAAAAGCAAGGAGGAGGCTAGATCTCTTGCTCTTATTGCTTTCTTTTGCAACAATCTCAAGAGAGCTCCAAGACCAAGAGTTCTTCTTCTTCAAGGATCTTCAAGCTTTTTCCTTCTTCTTCTCCATCAATGGCTTCAAGTAAGTTTTCTTTCTTTTTCTTTCAAGAAAACTCCATGTACAGAATAGGATGGAAAAAAAAGTTTCTCTTCTTTTTTTTTTTTTTCTTTCTTCTTTTTTTTTTTTCTTTTTTTCTTTTCTTTCTATTCTTCTTCTCTTTTTTTTTCACGTGATTTCCTTCCTTTTTTTTTTCTTACCGTGCTTCTTTCTTTCTCTTTTTTTCTTTTTGCACGTTTTCTTTCTCTTTTTTTTTTCTTCTTTTTTTTTTTTTTAGAAAGTTTCTCTTTTTTTTTTTAGTTATCATGAATAATGCGTTTTTATGCAATCTAGATGTTCATGCATGTACTTTTTGTAGATTTGAATTTGAGAGCATGATAGCATACCTAAAAATCTTTGCAAATTTGGGAATTTGGAGCTCGCAGCGATGTTGAGCCCTTCTTGATTTTGCGGAGATTTTGAGGTTTCGAAAGTTTGGAGTTTCGGAGCTCGCAGCGATGTTGAGCCCATCTTCAAAACTTTCTATTTCTTTCGGGGTATTTCCCTTTTCTTCGGAATTGCCCCGGAACCATGCCAAAATTTCGCCAGATTTGCTTTTAGCGAAATTCTGTCATTTTGATGATGATCTTTTTTTTTTTTTCTTTTCCAACCTTGGCAGGTGGTTCCTCCAGAACGAACAAGGGTAAAGAGCCTGCTACAAGCGTACCTCGTCGATCAGCCAGATCTTCTAATGTGGCCGTTCAGCAGGCCTGGGAGAGGTCCAGTTTGTTGAGAAGAACTTGGAAGAGTGCGATTCCCTCAATCGCGATGAGATGAGACAGCGATTGATCGCTCTCAAGAATGAGGAGTTCTATAAGATCATGGTAAGCAACCGTCCTTGGGTTATGGACGATCTGAGGGTTTTACCCAAGCCTACCTTCTTCTTTGGAGATGCAGTCCCTGACGACTTGACATACCAAAGGAGATGTTTTCAGTTCTCTTACACAGCAGATGGTGAGGTGAGAACTATTTCTACCCGGTCGTCTTTTGATCGGACCATCTCGATCCTGAGCCTTTCTTCCACGTGCCCTAAGAGGGAAGATCCTCCGAGCTGGGTGAAGAGGACCAGTGTGATCAAGACCGGGGTTTTTGTTGGCGGTCCCTCCGGATATGCGGAGAAGTCGCCTGCCCAAATGAACATGTTGATGCCAGCCAGCAGCTACCAGGGCTCTGATTATCCGTCGGTCGATTTGGGACCGGTGGGCCTTGGCGTTTTCAGCGGTGAAGGTAGCAATTTGGTGAAGCCTTTTCGACTTCGTGGCCGTTTCAGTGTTGACTCCGATTGGAAGTCCTGGACTGATCGCGTCCTGCTGATTGGTGGCACCATTTTGAAGGAAGCGGGGATTTTTGACGCGGTCCGTGCTTTTAGGGAGATCGTGGCTTTTTCCGACGAGGCCTTCATGGCCATGTTGGAATCATTTCTCCCACAAACCAATACCTTCGTTGTAACGAATGGTGAGATTGGTTTTTCCTTGAAGGAGTTGAGCGCCATCACCGGATTGCCCATCCTTGGCAAACTCTACGAGGAGTTCATGCCGATTGACAGCGTCCTTGAGGAGCAGTCAGAGGAGTTCAGGCTCCTATACTTTCAGCTCGTCACCTTCTATGATTTTTTGAAGGAGGGTTCGAAAGTCAGGTCCAGCAGTTGGAAGAGTTATGGCTCTTCATTCTTCAACTTCTTTGACAGCAAAGAGTCTTCTGATAGCATGACCCGAGAAGACAGGAAGAAGACTTCGGCCATGCAAGAAGAGTTGAAGGGTTTCTTCGCGAGCACAGATGTCATTTGTTCTGACATTGCACTGCGGAGAGATCTTGCTGTTTACCTCACTTATTGGCTAGGTGAGGCTGTGTTTGCTGGTGGAGATGGGACGCACATCAGGCCGCATTGTATTTTTCCGGCTTGTCAGATGGCGTTTGGAGAGCGGCTTGCTTTGGTGCCTGCTCTTTACTCCTACTTGTGTACCGAACTGCAGGCTGCTGCTTTTTTGGTTCGGCTTGGGCTCCCTATGAATAGGGTATTTATTAGCACATATCTTTTATTCGTGGTTTGTATACCACTGTGCTGGCTTCCACCAGCTGGGTGCTGCACAGGATGATGATCCTCTGATGATTCGATTGGCTAAGGGAAAAGCCGTATCCGAATCACTTTTGTTTGCCCGCATGAGGATCTGACGGTTCAGGAACGTCGAGATGAGGCAGTCTTCAGTGAAGCTTTCTCCGGAGTTGTGGAAGAAGGCTTTTGATTTTGGTGCCTCCCGAGACTCTACCAGAGCAGGGTCGGGAAGGCATTACCCTTTGACCAATGCAGAGAAGGAGTGGCTTTTCAGCATACGAGTCGGCACGATGGTGTACCGCAGACATCTTTTCATCGACATCCAGCCGTATGTACCTTCTCGCTTTGCGCTTCAGTTGGGCTTCTCTCAAGGCACTGTTGGAGCGCCTTCGAGTATGGTGAAGCGTTTTGGGGGTTTGCAAGATGGCAGAAATGCATGGGCTTTTTATAGTGCTGAAGACACTACTGCCACGATCTCTTATCCTGAGCTGTCGACTTTCCGAACTGCCGGCTTCACGAAGTGGTTCGCGGAGAGCTTTTTGGCATATCGGGGGCTTTCCAAGAAGGAGCTTGATGTAAAGCTGTCTTCGGGGAAAGGTACTGGAAAGTCGGATGGCGTCCGGCGAGAGGAAGTTTGGGCCTTCCTTTCTGGAGAGAAGCACAAGATAGGCTTTCTCGATGACCGGGGCATCATTGGTTCTGAAGCTGTTCGGGAAGTACCTGATGAGGCTTTGGAGCAGCTAGAACAGGAGGAAGCTGAGCTTGACGCTTGGATACAAGCGGCACAGAGGCGAGCTTCCGCGGAGTCTACTGGCAAGAGCAGACCATCCAGTGAGGAGCCAAGTGAGAAACCTGACTCTGATAGTGGGGCGGGTTCTTCTAGGAAGCGAACCCGTAGAGGTAAGAAGAGGAGGAGTCATCATCACAGCGAGGGGCCACATGAGGACTCTCCCGACATGGAAATCCCTCTTACCATCAACGAGGAGGTGCCAGAGGCTGTCGACGAGCCTCCAGAGAAGAGGAGCCGTGGAGAAGAGACCATTGGTGAAGGTATGATTCTTCCTTTTTCTTTTTCTGCTTCTTTCATGGGGCTTTCCATGTTTTGATTTGTTTTCTCACCCTGTTGCTGCTTCTTTTTTTTTTATTTTTTTAGCAGAGGATGAAGACTTGGCGATGCCTGAGGTTCCGACCGATGAGGCTGATGGAACGCGCTCCGAGGCGCCGTTGGGGCGGCTACCGGGGTCGGCGGAACGTGGGAGTCCATCGGGTCCGGCCCTTTCGCGCCCTGGCGGGCCCTGAAGCGTGCATCAACATTTCATTTGTGTGGGTGTGCCAGATTTTCTATTTTACTTGGAATTGCAAGTGGTCATCCGGAGATCAACCTTCGCAAGTAAAAAGGAAATCAACTTCTTTCAAGTTTTCCATTGCACAAATATTTAAGAAAAGAGACATTTTCTTGGTTTGCCGTGAAAGGCGATTTTGTTTGGCATTTATAGCCGATTTTGGCGTTTATAGCCGATTTACAATTCTCATCAATAATGAAAGACAAGAGTTGTGATTTTTGTCTCTTTTAGAAAAATACAAACTACAATGAAAAGCAAGAAAAGGAAGATCTAACTTTTCAGGAGATTGTGGGGGACTCGTTCAGATTGACGGTCGCAAGCCATGTATGGGCTTCGCCATCATCCATGCAGATGAGAACAGAAGATGCTCTTGATTCGCTTGGCTTGGCTATAACCTCAGGTTTTTAGAGGACAAAGACCAAGAGAAGGTCCTATGTCCAATAAAAAGCTAAGTAGACGGGCTGAAAAGCCACGTCTAAGCCATTGGAGGCAGCGGGAGAAGGCAAGGACCTTGGGGGGGGTGCCCCCCAAGGGACTTTTGTCACCTTGTAGTGGTGGCCGGTGCAGAACTTCAGCAGAGTTTTTCTCTCTTTTTCTTTCTCTCAGATCTCTTTCTGATCCTTTTTTTTTATCCTCTGATTTTCTCCTCTTTTTTCTGATTCCGATTTCACTGGAATGCTCTCCTATTTATAGGCTTTTGGTAGCCATTTAGGAGGGTTTATGAGCCTTAATGGCTTTAATGGGAGGAGTTACAAGATTTATTTCTTGATTTTGTAACTCCTTTTTCCTTGAATCTGATTGGCCGATGGAGATTAAGGGCTTTTAATCACCTTAATTACCATAATGGGAGGAGTTTCATGGTTTAAATGCCATGAATCAATTGACTTGTAACTCCCAAATGCTTGCTTCTGATTGGGCCGTCCAAAGAAATGAATTAATGACTGCAATAGAGCTAGTCAATTAACCACATTAATTGGTCGCCGAGCAGTCGAAGAGTCGCGGGCCATGCCGTGTCTTCTGGAATTCTTCTGGCGATGATCATCGATGGATCTACATGCTGATCGACATCGGATGAACATGTAACTTCAGACATTGATAGCTAAGAGTGGGCCGGTGACATCTGTCTTGTCGATTTCACGATCGGTCGGACAGAAAGTGCACTTTCTTGGTCGACCGGTTGGCGATCTTGGAGCGATCAATGATGATTTTATGCTTTTGACGGCGGATCCGAGATGTCGTCGGATATGAGTCAATTTAGAGCACTAAAAATCACATTTTCAGGAAACCACAGGGGCTAAAGTGCGCGAAACGCGAAAAAAGACGGAAAAAACGGGTCACCGGCGGAAAATCCGGTGACCCGGACCTCCATGGTCGCCGGCGACCATGGGCCATGGTCGCCGGCGACCATGGACCGGCGACCATGGGCCATGGTCGCAGGGGCCTGCGACCATGGGCCATGGTCGCAGGGGCCTGCGACCATGGGCCATGGTCGCAGGGGTCTGCGACCCTGGGGGATTTTTCCCCTTCGGAGCCCGTTTTGCGGTCGTTTTGAGGTCTTTTTCGTCGCCGTTTTCTTCTGTATTTTTCTTGACATTTCTTCTCATTTATTGGCTTGATTTACCTGTAGAAAACCTGATGAGAATCCTTGCATTTTTAGAGTGCAAAGTTTCCAATTTTCCGGGAAAGCCGAAGACTTTGTCGCGTAAAGCTGCTGATTTTCCGCCAGAAGCTGAAACTTGGTCAAACGATGTCGGAATGACCTGAAATTTGAGGTGAAGCCTCCTGAGCAATAAATAAGACCAACCATAGGCTTTTGTTTGAGTTTTGAAGCCGTTTGGGGTCCCGTCGATGCTTCACTTGATTTTACTGCGGGGAAAATGCCGAGCTTTGATATGTGGTCAAACGATGTCCGATTGACCTGAAATTTGACGGGGAGCCTATTGGAGTCATTTTGAGACGTTCCATGGGCTCCGTTTTGGATGTCATGGTCCCGGGTTGCTCCGCCGCCGGTAGGCTTGATTTTCTCTCGGAGCATCGAAACCTGGTCAAACGTTGTCGGTTTGACTTGAAATTTGGCATAGAGCCCTTTTGAGACATGCTGGAGTCATCTGTAGGCTTTGATTTTAGTTTTGACGTCTCCGATGATGTCGCCGCCGGGAGCTCCCGTTTAGCTGTCGGAGAAGTGAAGTTAGGCCAAATGTTGTCGAAATGGCCCGAAACTTCATGTGTACTCTTCTCTTGGCTATCTTGAAGGATCTTGCAGTTTTTGTTTGATTCTGACAAGATTTGAATTTTTGGAGAAGTTGCATTGCCTATTTATGGCAGGTTGCGACTTCATGCAGCTTTCTTGATTTGAAGAGGCAAAGTGACATTTTTGGTGTCAACAAATGCCCCCTCGAGGTACAGCGACGAATTGCTTGACTTTTGTAGTCGATGTGCCTCGAAGAGATTTTTGAAGGAGAGCTTGTGTCTTGACCAAGAGTCTTTGAGCAATCTTTCCTTTGGTATAGTAGCCTTTGAGTTTCCAGGGGAATTTTATGGTAGTGAAAGGAATCACACACCATCTCGAGGCAAAGTTTTGAAGATGACATCAGGGATGTGGATTTGGGTTTCTGTTTTTGACCTTGTGACCTAACAAGCTGTATGTGGCAGGTTAGGGCGTCGGGTTTTGGTTTTGACCTTGTGACCCAACAAGCTGTATGTGGCAAGTTGGGGGATCATGATTTGGTTTTTGGTTTTGGTCTTGTGACCTAACAAGCTGTATGTGGCAAGTTAGGGGACCAGGATTTGGTTTTTGGTCACTCTTTGGGACTGTGTGGGTCCATTGGAGTGGTTTGGATTTTTGTGGAATGTCAATTTCAAGATTTTGGCTCAACTTGGTATATGAGGCTGGATGGTTTGATTTTTGGAAGCTCACGGGGCTTGAAATTTTTTGTATGGTTCAATCAACTCAAAAGAGGCATGGAACCATTTTTGTATGCTCTTGGGTAAGAGGAATTTTTTTTCCTGACTAAAAGCCCATTTTTTTTTTGTGCCTAGGTGGTCAAACCTGGCTCATATGGGCTAGCCCATGGGACCTTAAGCTTTTTAGGATGGCTTAGATCTCATGTGGGGCCATTTTTGTAAAGAATATCTAAAGATATCTCATTTGGATAGAGAATATCTAAAAATATCTTTATGGGAGAGAATCTCTCATATTCCCTTAATTTGGGAGAGAATATCTCAAGGTATCTTTCTTTTTGGGAAGAAATCTCCAATATCCTTTTTTGTTGGAGAGAATCTCTCATTGATTGATTTTGGGAGAAAATCTCTCAAAGACATCTTTCTTTTTGGGAAAGAATCTTTCTAATTCCTTCTCTTTTGGTAAGGTTACTAATTAGTAACACTTACCTTTCTTCTTTGTTTCCTTCTTTGATTTGCTCTCTCCTATAAAAGCAAAGGAAGGTAGGATCTCTTGCCCTTATTGCTTTCTTTTGCAACAATCTCAAGAGAGCTCCAAGGCCAAGAGTTTTTCTTCTTCAAGGATCTTCAAGCTTTTTTCTTCTTCTTCTCCATCAATGGCTTCAAGTAAGTTTTCTCTCTTTTTCTTTCAAGAAAACTTTATGTAGAGAATAGGATGGTAAAAAAAGTTTCCCTTCTTCTTTTTTTTTCCTTTCTTCTTTTTTTTTCTTTCTTTCTTTTCTTTCTATTCTTCTTCTTTTTTTTTTTTTTCTTTTCCACGTGATTTCTTCTTTTGTTTTTTTTTTTTTTTTTTTTTCACACGTTTTTTTTTTTTCTTCTTTTTTTTTTGTGGGCCGTACGGACAGATCCGTACGGATCTGGTCCGTACGGCCACGTGGCCTGATTTTTTTTTTTTTTTTTTTTTTTTTTGAGTTTTGAGAAAGTTTCTTTTTTTTTCTTTTCTTTCTCCCCTTTTTTTTTTGAGAAAGCTTCTTCTTTTTTTTTTTTTCTTTCTTTCTCCCTCTTTTTCTTTTGAGAAAGTTTCTTTTTTTTTTTTTTTTTTTTTTTTTTTTTGCTCATCATGATAATGCGTTTTTATGCAAATCTAGATGTTCATGCATGTACTTTTTGTAAATTGAATTGAGTAGCATGATGTGATAGCATACCTGAAAATCTTTGCAATTTTGGGAATTTGGAGTTCGCAGCGATGTTGAGCCCTTCTTGATTTTGCGGAGATTTTGAGGTTTCGAAAGTTTGGAGTTTCGGAGCCCGCAGCAATGTTGAGCCCATCTTCAAACTTTCTATTTCCGTCGGGGTATTTCGTTTTTCTTTGGAATTGCCCCGGAGTCATGCCAAAATTTCGCCAGATTTTTGGTGGGACAAAGTGACCCCTTTTTTTTTTAGCGAAATCCTGTCATTTTGATGACGATCTTTTTCTTTTCCAACCTTTGCAGGTGGTTCCTCCAGAGCGAACAAGGGTAAAGAGCCTGCTACAAGCGTACCTCGTCGATCTGCTAGATCTTCCAATGTGGCCGTTCAGCAGGCCTGGGAGAAGGTATGATTCTTCCTTTTTCTTTTTCTGCTTCTTTCATGGGGCTTTCCATGTTCTGATTTGTTTTCTCACCCTGCTGCTGCTCTTTTTTTTTAGTAGAGGATGAAGACTTGCCGATGCCTGAGGTTCCGACCGATGAGGCGGTGATGGAGCCGGTTATGGCATCTGAAGAAGAACCGAGGGACTCTGGAATGATTCCAGAATCTCCAATTGGTATAACTTCTTTCGCTTTCTCTTTTTTTTTTTTGCCTGCGACTTGATTTGCTAACATTTTTCTTGTCAGCTGACTTGCCACAGGATTCCGATGACTTTGAACCATCAATGGACGCAAATGTTGATGATGCTTCTGATGAGTTCATGGAGGAAGAGAGTGTTCCGCCAGTCGTCGAAGAAGGTACTTTGTAGCGATGACCGTGATGATTTTTTTTTTTTTTTTTTTGAACAGGATCATATTCATACCTTTTTGTGTTTCATTTGCAGGTTTTGAAGTGACAGAAGAGAGTCCATCGCCTCCTTCAGAACCAGAGCAAGGGATGCCAGAGGTCGATCCGGAGGTAGAGACCAGTTCAGACATGATTGAGGAGATGCCTCGTGTTGAGATTCCCTCTCCAGTGGCTCCAAGTGAAAAGAGTTCTTTTGTTACTCTTCCAATGGGACATGACATGAGCAGCCGATCAGCGGAGAAGGTTGAATCTTCATCCAGTTCGTCTCTTCAATTTGCGAAGAAGGTGCTGGCTCGGGTTTTGAGTTCTTGGGTCAAGACTCTCCTTTCTGGACACTTGGAGGCAGGATTTGGCATGATCCCACATGTACAGGAGATTCTGACCGACACCGAAGAGGTTGGTCTGGATGTCACAGGTGCCAGGGCGATCGTTGATAGGATCATTGCACTGGGTGACAAGTGGTTTGAGACCATGGGTTTCCCTGACGACCAATTCTTCAAGGAGATGTTCTTGGACCCTGCTGATAAGGCTAAGTCTGACCTGAATGAGGCTACACAAAGTAAGAAGCAGCTAGTTCGGGAGAAGAACAAGGAAGAGCTAGCCATCATCGGATTGAGGCATGACCTTAACGTCCTTGATAGGGAAGTTGAGGAGGCCAGGAAACGTCTTGAGCATTTGAAGGCACAAGTCGATGCGAAGTGGGCTGCTATAACAGAGGCTCGTGACAGGGAGAGTACTCTGATCCGCAGGGTTGCAGATGCCGGTCAAGTTCTCGAGAGGAGGACTCTAGAAAACGAACGATGGCAAACTGCTGGGGAAGAGCTTCCCGGTGTAAAAGAAGGGTTACGGCATTCGCCAGCATCTCATGGCAAGTTCCTGAAGAAGCGTGCCTTGGAAACTCTGACGGCTGAGGCCAAAAGTTTGCTTGAGGAGCTGAAGCTTTGGCTGGAGAAAATTTTTGGCTAAGCTCCTGATTTTTTATAGCAGAAACCATTCTTCTTTTTTTGGTACCACATGTATTTTTTGGTACTCTTTTTTTTTGTAGTGCTTGTGAACACTTTCTTTTTTTTGGTACCACATGTATTTTTTTTTGGTACTTTTCTCTTTTTTTTTATAGTGCTTGTGAACACTTTCTATTTTTTTTTTTTTTTTGCTTTGGTACCACATGTATTTTTTTTTGGTACCTTTTTTTTTGTTTTCCCTACGCTCACTCAAATCTTTTTGTGATGAAAGCAATTGCTAAATGGGATTTGATCAAAAGCTTTGTCATTTTGTGAAAATCTTTTGTCAAATAATTGTTTTGGCATGGGAGCCTGATTTTGGTTGTGGCGTGAAAGCCGATTTTGAGATGGCATGGAAGCCGAAATTTTATGGCGTAAAAGCCAAAATTTGGGTTGGCATGGAAGCCGAAATTTTGTGGCATTTACAGCCAGTTTGGTGGCATTGATAGCCAATTTGTGGCATTTATAGCCGGTTTTGTGGCATTGATAGCCATTTTTTGAAAGCCAAGTTTTGGTTTGTCGGCGTGAAAGCCGGTTTTGGCGTTTATAGCCAGAAATTTTTGTTTTGGCATTTATAGCCGGATTTTGGCATTTATAGCCGAGTTTTGGTTTTCAAAATGCAGGTATCGACTAAATGTCGCCTCCCCGCTGAATGGTCTTGCAAGTATCGATGGAATGTCGCTTCCTTGCTCATTCGGTTTTGCGAGTATTGATGGAATGTCACTTCCTCGCGGGTTAGGTTTTGCAAGTATCGATGGAATGTCGCTTCCTCGCGAATTGGGGTGCAAATATCGACTACGCGTCGCTTCCCTGCTTTTCCCAAGACTTTTGGTTTTGCGGGTACTGACTTGATGTCGTTTCTCCGCGATTTTTGAAATTTGAGGTTTTCTCGAACCATTTGTAATTTTGGGTTGTGGATAGCAACTGGTATGTTGCACCTCCACGATTTTTGAAATTGGGTTGTGGATATCAACTGGTTTGTTGCTTCTCCACGATTTTAGGTTTTCTCGAACCTTTGAAATTTGGGTTGTGGATATCAACTGGTTTGTTGCTTTTCCACGATTTTTGAAATTGGGTTGTGGATATCAACTGGTTTGTTGCTTCTCCACGGTTTTGGATTTTGCAAGTATCGACGAAATGTCGCGTCCCTGCGATTTTGGATGCAAGTATTGATGGAATGTCGCATCCTTGCTTTTTTTTCAAAAATATTTGTTTTGCGGGTACTGACTTTGATGTCGTTTCCCCACGATTTTTGAAAAACCATTTTTTTTTGTTTAAAGACACGAGGGTCGTAAATTTTGACCTAGAACCATTTGGCGGTAAAAGGTAAGGTGGACTAGGGTGGAAATCCCTGAATCCGGATTTTTGTTTCAAACCATGAATTTTGGTTCAAGGATCGAAAGTTTTGGTCAAGTCAGGGAGAGGCTCCTAAACTTGGATTTTTTTTGTTTTTGAACAATGAAACAATGAAAGTAAGCATTGTTTTTGAATCTCTAGAAATTTTGACATTTGATATGAAAATTCTAAAGAGAGTGGGTTTGACGAGCGAGTACCTGAGACCAGGTTTTGGCCATACAGGCATTGCTCTTACCCAGTTGGGTAAGTCTTCAAGGGTAGTACCGCTTCAAGAACTTGCCGTTGATAGGCAGCATACATCTGTCGCCTTCCATGTTTAGGAGGGCATATGCGCCGTTGGAGAAGACTTTGTCGATGACGTAGGGTCCCTCCCATTTTGGTTCAAATTTGCCTTTGGATTTGTGTGCGAAGACCATTGGTCTTTTTACCGCAAGAACCAAGTCACCCTTTTTGTAGGCGCGTTGCCGGACCCTTTTGTCAAAAGATCCTGCCATGCGTGTTTGGTAAAGTTCAATGCTTTGTCGAGCTTCGAGCCGTCTCTCGTCGAGATTGTCCAGCTCATGGAGTCTCAATTTGACATTGCTTTCTTGAGTCATGTCATTTTGTAGAGATACCCTCAGAGAAGGAATTTGTACCTCTAGGGGCACGACAGCTTCGCATCCATAGACCAAGGAGAATGGTGTGCTATGGGTTGGTCCTCGAACGGTGGTTCGATAGGCCCACAAAGCTTCAGACAGTTTATCGCTCCAGTCTCTTTTGTGACTAGAGACCATTTTCTTGAGGATTTTGCAGAGTGTCTTGTTGAAGGCTTCTGCTAATCCGTTTGCTGCCGGATTGTATGGAGTCGAAGGACAGCTTTGGATTTTGTATTTGTCGCAAAACCTGTAGAATCGATGATCCCGGAATTGTGGTCCGTTATCATGGACGAATCTCTTGGGTATGCCGAAACGACAAATGATGTTGGTGCGTAGGAATTGAAGAACTGATGAGGTCTTCATTTCGTTGAACGCAAATGCTTCTGACCACTTGGAGAAATAATCCGTTGCGGCGAAGATGAAGCGATGACCTTTGCTTGAAGGGGGAGAGATAGGACCTATGATGTCCATGCCCCATGCTTCAAAAGGCCATGAGATTGCTGTAGGATGCAGCCATTCCGGAGGCATGTGAATGTAATCTCCGTGAACTTGGCATAGCTGGCAGCGTTTGGCAAATTGCATTGCATCAGCAACCATGGTAGGCCAATAGTAACCTAACCTTTTTATCTGATCGTAGAGCTTAGGACCTGCCTGATGGGCTCCACAAAGACCAGCATGAACTTCTTTAAGTGTTTCTTCGGCCTCTTGTTGTGACAAGCAGCGTAGAAGTACTCCGTTGAAGGATTTCCTGTAGAGGATTTTTGAAGGAATATCCAAATGAAAGTTTGGGGCTCGCCTTTGTATGCTTACCCGTTCTTTTGGATCTTCAGGTAGGATTCCGAACATAGTGTAATCAATGAACGGATCCCTCCAGTCGACGATTGAAGGTTGAAGGATAGAGATCCGACTTCCAACCACTCGGTGGCATTCGGCAACTGCTTGGTGTGTGTTAAGAGGAGGGAGGATCCTTCTCTCACACACAGTAATTTGCATGTTTTCCCCTTCCTGGATCGCCATTGACGCGGCAAGTCCGGCCAGGGCATCTGCACGGATGTTTTCACCTCTACGAATGTGGGTGATGTTGCAGATGTCAAACTTTTGCAGAAGCGATTGTGCCTTGTTGTAATAAGGCAGCAGATCGGGCTTCCTGACTTCATATTTCTGATTCATCTGGTTGACGATCAGTTGAGAGTCTCCAAAGACTTCCAGCATAGTGATACCGGATTCGATGGCGAGTTCCAATCCTAGGATCAGAGCTTGGTATTCAGCTGCATTGTTTGTGCATGGTTCCAGTAGCGAGAAAGCGTGTGGAATCATGCATTTGTCGGGGCTAACAAAGAGGATGCCAACTCCCGAGATCAGCTTTCCGTTTTCATTTGTCCTGGTTGCACCGTCAAAGTACATGTCCCAGGAGGCATTTGGTGAGGAAGTCTCCACGTTATAGACAGGTTCATCTGGGAGATCATCTCTGAGTGGTGAATCTTTAGGCAATGGATGCTCTGCGAGGAAATCTGCTAGAGCTTGGCCTTTGATTGCTTTTTGTGGCACATACCTAATATCAAATTGTGACAAGAGGATGGACCATTTTGCCAGTCGGGCATTGAGAGAACCGGCCTTCGTGACAAGGACCTTCAAGAGGTTGATCCTCGAGACCAGGTAGACTGTGTTGGAAAGCAAGTAGTGACGTAGCTTTTGTACAGCGAACATCACTGCAAGGCATTCTTTTTCGACTGCAGAGTAGCGATGCTCTGCACCTACTAGCATGCGGCTGAGGTAGTATAGAGCAGCTTCTTTTCCCTCACCATTCTCTTGTGCAAGCAGAGCGCCTACAGAATGATCAAGAGCTCTTGTGTACAAGATGAATGGTTTTCCAGTGGCAGGGGCAGCTAACACTGGAGGTTTGGTCAGGTATGACTTGATATCTTGAAATGCGGCTTCGCAGTCGGTATCCCAGACAAAGTCTACACCTTTTTTCATCAATCGAGAGAATGGACGGCATTTCCCCGAAAGATTGGAGATGAACCGTCTGATGTAGGCCAATCTCCCTTGGAGCCCTTTTAGTTCTCTCAAGGTTCTTGGAGAGGGCATTTCTAGAATAGCCTTGACTTTTATGGGGTCAAGTTCTATTCCAGCTTTCCGAACCAGGAATCCGAGAAACTTACCCGACGAGACGCCGAAGAAGCATTTTAGAGGATTCATCCGCAGTTTGTGTTTGCGAAGTCGGAGGAAGACTTCCCGAAGATCTTTGAGATGGTCTTCTTTTCTTCTGCTTTTGACGGCGAGGTCATCAACGTAACATTCGACCGTCTTGTGCTGCATATCTTGGAATATTTTCATCATAGCCCTCTGATATGTGGCACCAGCATTTTTCAGACCAAATGGCATGACAGTGTAGCAATACACGCCAAATGGAGTCCGAAATGAAGTGTGTTTTTCATCCTCGGGATGCATCTTTATCTGATTGTAACCAGAGAAGCCATCCATGAATGTCATTCGCTCGAATCCGCAGGTATTATCAATCATCACCTCCGGTATGGGGAGCGGGAATTCATCTTTAGGGCAAGCGCCATTCAAGTCTCTATAGTCAATACAGACTCTGATCTGCCCATTTTTCTTTGTCACGGGGACAATGTTGGCCAACCATTCTGGATGTTGTTCCTCACGGATGAAGCCAACGCTTTTGAGTTTTTGAACTTCTTGTTCAATTTTATCCATCACATCTGGACAGAATCTTCTTTGGCCTTGTTTGACAGGCTTGATTTCTTCTTGAAGATTGAGTTTGTGGACTGCTATTTTGGGGTCTAAACCAGGCATTTCAGCGTAGGACCATGCAAAGCAATCAACGAACTCACGAAGAAAAGCGATATACTCGGGTAACTCATCATCCTTTATATTCTTGCTTATGAATACAGGACGTGGGTTATCAGGTGTTCCCAAGTTTATCTTTTGAACAGGATCTTCTGTCGGAAGGTTCGAAGGTGGTTCGTCCACAATATTTTCGGAGGCTTCCAACTCAACGAAACCTTCTGGAGTTTCAACTGCATTACCAGACCAAGGCTCTGTTCCTTTCCATGGATTTTCTTGATTGGTGATCTCCTCAAGGCTTGCTATGAGATAGTCCCAATCGCCTGTTGAGTCTGGTATTTCTTTTGGAGACGAGGGTTCTTCTGGGTCAGGATGCCACAAGTCTGTATTATCGAACGATTCCTCTTTATCATCAGAGAAATCATACCAATTGGATGAGCTTCCTGGATCTTTGTCAGGTAACTCTTTAAAGAGATTTCCAGGGAGATCGATGTCTTCGTGGACTTTAGATGTTGAGGCTTGGTCGGTAAAACGACTTTTAAGCCTTTGTGTCAACTGTCTCAGAGGAGTATCAGGATCATACCCTAACCCATATGAAGACTTTTCTACATGACCGTAGAGTCTCCAATCTTCCAGCTGGCTTTTGGTCAAGGCGGGCTCCAATGGCGTGAGAATACCGCGTCTTTCTCCCAAACCGACTGGGTTTTGAGCGTCAAAGCCCATTTTCTTCATAATTGCTTGTGCCACAGGACTATATAGAGATAGCTGAGGCATACCTTCATTTTGAAAAGGTTCCAGCATGGAGTTTGATGAAGAAGCGTCCGATCTATGGAAGAAGATCGGCCTTTGCTTTGGTGATGTTGCCGGAACAACAAAGGTAGCTGACGTAGGATCTTCTACATCAGCAGGTGTCTCCATCGGAGTGAGAGCAGGCTGAACTTGCTGAGTGTCAGCTTGGCTTGACGATGCATCGTCTTCTGGCTCTGAGTCCGAGTCTGTGTCTTGCATGATAGACACGAGAGAGACAACAAATTTGCCCCCAGGCTTTTGTTTCGCCTTCTTCACTTTAGTCGTGATGACCAAAGGTTTTGAATTCTTGAGGGAGATAACGAAGGGAGATTGACTACTCTCTTCTAATTTGCCGGAGGGTTTGTTTTCTTTCGGTGATTTTTGAGGAGCTTGCCTTTATCTTTCTGGAGATTTTCAGCAGGGGGTGCTATTTCCTCTTCTTCTTTTTCTCCTTCATACATTTGGGAGTCTGCGAAGTGGACTTCTTTACCTTTGAAGGGTTTCCTGTCCGCAAAGACTCGATGTACCATGCCGTCGTCGCCGACAAACTTGATGCATTGATGTAGAGTTGAAGGAACAACACCATTCTCGTGTATCCAAGGACGTCCGAGAAGGATGTTGTAGCATGAGGGGGTTTTTATTGCATACACAGTGACCTCAGAGATAAGATCACCGATTTGCAATTTGAACCTGATTTTGCCGATAGGCCTTTGAGTGCTCCCATCGTATCCAAAGATAGATACAGATGTGTGGCTTAGCTTGCTGGGTGGGATGCCCAACTCTTCAAGAGCCGAAGTGGAGATAAGGTTGAGTGCAGAACCTGGGTCGATCTGAACTCTATGTATCGGCATTTCTTTGATGTACCCTGTGAAGTACAGGGGTCGGTTGTGCCTTGCTTCGCCAAGTAGGAGGTCTTCCTTAGTGAAGGCGATGGTTGCACTGGCTGCCTTTTGAACCGAGAGGCATTGGATGCATGATCCCTCAGTTTTCTTTTTTTCTTCTTTTAAGGAAGTTTCAGAGTTTTTGACCCGGTAGTCCATTTCAATTTGGAGGACTTGTGGGGCATGTTTGTCGACATCCTCATTCAGTTTTTGTAATTCTGAGATGAGATTATCACGAGTGCGTGGAGACATTCGTAATAAATCCAGGATGTGAAGACGTGCAGGTATGTGTTTGAAGTGCTCAACCAAGTCATACTTGAAAGCCTCCTTAGGGCCTGCATGTTCATCATTGTTGCCACTGGGGGCGCTTACAACATCTTTTCCCGAAGGATTTACATAAGTAAAGGAAGATTGGTTGTAATTTTTGTGGTAGTCCCGGCCCGAACGGGTGCCTCTACCAACTTCGAGAGCTTCTTGAGAAGGATCTTCGTTTGGAAGATTGTCTTCAGGATCAAGAGGCTGTCGTTTTTCATCTACTGGGGATGTATCTGCAGCAGAGTTGCCATCCTCAGTGATTGTGTTGCACGGAGCATTTTCCGGGAGCAAGTCCTGAACAGCATCCAGCAGCTTTTCTTCTTCGTTGACCCATCCATCACCCCAAGTTGGGTTTTCTTCATGATGATGAGTCGGGAAGAATGTGTATCCTGAAGTCACAGTCTCAGGAGAAGAAACCTGAGAGGGTGTCATCTCTGTGAAAGTCACGTGAGACGAGGTAGCTCCAGAGGATACATTGCTAGGCGTCGTCGGAGTGTAGGTAATCTCATCAGACGACGCTTCAGAAGAGCTATAATCCTGATATATTACATTACAGGAAGCTCTGATAGAAGATGTTGCCTGCTCGGAGTCAGACTCATCCTCGGATGTAAGAGGATCGTCAATCCAGCAATGTTCTCCATTTTCAGGAGTTGAGGGAGGAGGTACCTGATGGGCTTCAGGGACTTCCGACTCTGGATTGTGAGGAATCTCGTTGACGCGGTCTTGCTCTTGTTCTAGAGCGAGACGCTGCAAGATCCTTGCATATTCTTCAAGATCAGGCATGGGAGCCAGATCCTCTTCTTCGTCTTCTCCGTGTGGCTCAACATAGTTGATTTCCACTGGAGCAATGACAGGTGCTGGGTTAACAGCATCTTCTTGTGCAGCCTCTTGGTCTTCTTCATCATCAGACCAGGATCCTTGTGGTTGCAAGGGGTTATACCAGATTACTGGCATAAGGTGAGTTTCAGGAACCCATTCTTCATCGGAGAGATATTCTCCTGTTTCAAGAGATTCCTCCCACTCATCGGTGTAGTTGGGCTCGAATCCATCGTCGGTGTCGCTGGACTCGTATCCATCAATGGAGAATCCAACTACCGAGTTGCAAGAGTATGATGCCCCCTGCATGGCTTCTTTTTTGAATTGAGGTGGCATGAAATCACTGAGAGTGAAGTTTCTTACCGCCTTTGAAGTCTCTGGAAGGGACGTTTCTGCTGCCCCGAGTGAAGTGGTAGAGGAGGCCTCTGCCTTTTCATGGACTTTTTGTTTTGGCTGGGTCTTCTCTTGCCGTTTGAGCCTGAGGAGATGTTTCCTAGCCTGCCTTCGCTGTTGAGCTGTCGGCTTTGTTTTTACGATCTCCCAGTTTTCATCTTCCAAGAGATTGGGATGTACCCATATGGGTTGTCCGTCTGGTGTCGGGTAAGGAACCAACACTTCGGACGTTTGAATTCTTTTTATCACCTTGAAGGAAGTAGTGATCTTCTTCTTCGGTGATTTTGGTGTTTGTCCATATGACACCATGTTGACGGAGGCAGTCCCATAGTTTTTGTCAAAGGTGATGACTCCGTTTTTCCACATCTCGTTTATCTTCTCTCTCACAACAAAGCATTGATTGAGAGGATGCGAGACCATCTGGTGGTACGGACAGTACCGAGGATCATTGGTTTTGCCAACGTCTCCAGGTCTTTTGGGCTCTGGCAAAATGAGTTTGCCATTTGCTAGGAGAGCCTCAAAGATTTCTTCGACGTCTTCATCGAACGGATATTTCTTTTCTACTCGCTCTTTGAAGGCATCAGAGAGTTCAGGTCTCTTACCTGCAGCTCTATTTTCAGCTTTCTTTGGTTGCTGAGGAGCTGACTTAGTCTGCACATTGAGAACCTCCTTCTTCTTTGGTTTAGAGGTTGCAACAGCAGTCGGCTCTTTCTTTGATGATTTCTGACTGTTGAGGTCTTTGATCACCGTTTCAGCTTCCATGGAAGCTTCCAGGAGTTCCCCCAGGTTCTTTGATTTATTGCCGATGATCATGGAGCGGATTTTAGCTCTCATGTTGTTTCGGCAGATGTCGACTAGCGACGCTTGTGGCAGTACATCTGAGCATTTGTACGCCATTGCTTTCCACTTGTGAATGAAGTCATAAGTTGACTCATTCTCTCCCTGTTTTAGGCTGCAGAGCTGAGCCATAGTAACAGGATGATCCTCACCTTGGAAGTGGGTCAGGAAGCGTGTCTCCAGCATAGCCCAGTTCTGAATGGAGTTCTCCGGCAGAGTGGAGTACCAATCGAAGGCCGTACCTTTTAGGGTACTTGCAAAGAGGCGAATCTTGAGTGCATCTTGATCCGCGATAGCTCCCGTCAAGATCTTGAAGTGGATGACGTGCTGTCTGGCCGATCCTTTCCCCGTATATGTTTGGAGAGTAGGATGCTTGAATTTTGTGGGGAACGGGACCGAGTCCATCCATAAAGGATATGGTGGCTTGATCCCATGCTCTTTGAGTATATCCTCTTCTTTTGCTTTGGCGAGGATACTGTCTACGTCCTTTTTGGTAAGGGCGCGTGACTCATTTTCTTCTCCATTTTCCTCGTTATTGCCATGATTCGGAGGAGGCTCATTGTTCACCTGATTTTGGACGACAAGGAGAAGGTTTTCCATCAGAGTTTCAATCCTCTGCTGGCCTTGTTCCAACTGCTGGATGCGTGTGAGCGCATCATCTCGAGGTGGATTCTGAGGTGGCGGCTCAGAACTTGTAGCCAAGACGTTCATCCCTCGGGATTCGAACGAAGAAATCGTCCTGGTGACCGAGCTGGGGCTCATTCTTTTTGATGAAGAGCTTGATGAAGGATTACTCTCCCGTCCTTGGCTGGAAGGGGCAGGAGATTCTTCGGGATGTCTTTGTGTCCTGGTGATGCTACGGGTCACCGGACGTCGGACATGGATTTTTGATGCTGACCTTTGGCGTCTTCTGGTTTTTCCAACCATATGGACGGCAGCAACTTGGTCGGGTCTTTCCTTTTCGACCCATTTGTGGGAGACTTGAAGTGTAGGAGGCCGGGTCCGTTGCTTCTCTAGTCTCTTTTGTCGATATGAAGCACGGCGGCATGCTCGACGAGCGATTTGAGCTTTGGTCAGCTCTGGCTGGGCTCTGACGATGAAGGATGTGCTCCCTCGGGCGCAGCAGCCGAGCCTGTCTTCTTTGTAGCTAGGCAAGGACAGGATCCGGACCCGGTCCTTTGCCTGTTGCAGCGAAGCTTTAAACCTTTCGAGTTCGGCCCCTGTAGAGATGAAGGGTCGAACTGAAGGAGTGTAGGCCTTAGCAGGTGCTTGGAGAGGCCTGGTGATGCATGATCTGATTTTGGGCCTGTAGGAACAGGCCGGCTCATGCTGGGTTGACTTGGGAGTCAAGTTGGAGATGGGTCTCTCCTCTTTCATGTAGGCAAGAGGGTAGAACTGGTTCTCCTTGAGTGGGGCCAGGTATGCTGGCTTGGTGGAGATTTGAGACCTTCTTTGTTTTGGGGAAGGTCTTGGAGACCAAGTCTTGGGATAGACCTGGTTGTTTGTTGGTCGAGGCTTCGCGGGGGTGCCGCGGGCTTCGGGCTTTTGGGCTTTCGCCTTTGGTGTCACGAGAGTGACACGTTGAGAGGCGATCTTCTGCTTTTTGGCAGGCGCAGTTTGTTCTTCGGGAAGTGGGAATGGTCCCAGTGTCCCGAAGACGATGGTCCGGGGAGTCGAGGTCGACCCGGAGTTCAGAGAGTTGCCGAGGGAGTTAACGCTTCGGCAGCTGACAGGGCGCTTATGAGTGCGCGCGCTTTGCTTCTGTTGAAGCATGAGTTGGTGCTTGTTCTCATCGAAGATAATGGTTAAGGCTGCCATTGTTAGTTTCGAAAAAGTTATGAAAACAAGACCACATCCATTAGTAATCACAAGAATATAATGATCATAAATGGGAATTTCTATGGTTGTCTTTTCAAATCGCTTAAGGGATATCACCCAAGCGACATGAAGAAGGCAAAAAGCCATAGATGGTACAATTGTTCTGACAGCAAGTATGGTGAGCCCAGAATGAGCGTTCCAGTGACTGCTAGAAGCAATTGTAAACCTAAATTCGACTTATCGAGAAGCAGGGCTTGCTCGAGATAAGAAGAATATAAGGTAGGAGTTACAAATGTGCCGGTCACAGATACAGTAGACCCTGAAAGGGCGTACCAGTATTGCTATGCACAAATGTTGGAGATCGCATCCATGAGATGGGATTCTTTGTTTTGAAATGTCAGAAATGGATTCGTCAAAGAGAGCAGGTGGCATTCCGATTCAAATACGGGCTCAACGATTTCCGCGAGCGCCAGTACTCAGAAGGGAAGAGACCACAATTTCTCGAATCTGAATCCAAAAAGTGACGAGTTTTTGGAGATTTTTTTTTTGAAATGATTTTATTTTTATTTTATTTTTATTTTATTTTTATTTTATTTTTTATATTTTTTTTAAAATATTTTTTTTTATTTATTTTTTTATTTTATTTTTTTTGAAAATTTTTGTTTTTTTTTTTTATTTTTAAGATTTTTTTTTTTGAAAATCTTTTTTTTTATTTTTATTTTATTTTTTTTAATTTTTTAAGATTTAAAGACGAGAGAGTACACATAGGCCTCCTAACCCGGTCTTATGAAACCTCAATTGATAGAATTGCCCCCAGGTAAGGGTAGGATTACTTAATGAACCCGTTTGGAGGACCCTTGCCTAGAACAGTCAAGCTGTCTCCACACTCTGGACAAGGCTTTTCTTGAATCAATCGTGATCAAAGAACGCAATTGGTTTAACCTTAGTGGTCTATGTCCCTTTTTTTATAAAAATCCCAAATAGACTCATCGAAGAGAAACGATGGCCCAAAACCTTAGTCGAACGGGCTCAACATTTCTGCAAGCACCAAAGAACGATAGGATAGGAACAAAGTTTCTCAATTTTGAATCCAAACTAAGAAAACTAATTTTTTTTATTTTTATTTTTTTTAAATATTTTTTTTTTTGAAATCTCTAATGAACTCATCGAAGAGAAACGATGGTCCAAAACCTTAGTCGAACGGGCTCAACATTTCTGCAAGCACCAAAGAACGATAGGATAGGATCAAGGTTTCTCAATTTTGAATCCAAACTAAGAAAACTGATTTTTTTTTTATTTTTTTTTTGAAATCTCTAATGAACTCATCGAAGAGAAACGATGGCCCAAAACCTTAGTCGAACGGGCTCAACATTTCTGCAAGCACCAAAGAACGATAGGATAGGATCAAGGTTTCTCAATTTTGAATCCAAACTAAGAAAACTGATTTTTTTTTTTTGAAAAGAGAAAGAATGGAAACAAACTCAAAGAAATAGAAATTTCCAAAAAATCCCATCTCATGTTTTTTTAGGATGCAAAATCCAACATAGGCTACCAGCTAGAAAGTAGCCAAGGAATCCGGAAAAGAAGTATAAGCATAGAGCAAAAAGTATGATATGCAAATATTTCATTTCCAAGCACCGTGTTCTCAAATGAACGGGTCCCACCGGGTGTGCCAGCTTGATGGAACGCGCTCCGAGGCGCCGTTGGGGCGGCTACCGGGGTCGGCGGAACGTGGGAGTCCATCGGGTCCGGCCCTTTCGCGCCCTGGCGGGCCCTGAAGCGTGCATCAACATTTCTTTTGTGTGGGTGTGCCAGATTTTCTATTTTACTTGGAATTGCAAGTGGTCATCCGGAGATCAACCTTCGCAAGTAAAAAGGAAATCAACTTCTTTCAAGTTTTCCATTGCACAAATATTTAAGAAAAGAGACATTTTCTTGGTTTGCCGTGAAAGGCGATTTTGTTTGGCATTTATAGCCGATTTTGGCGTTTATAGCCGATTTACAATTCTCATCAATAATGAAAGACAAGAGTTGTGATTTTTGTCTCTTTTAGAAAAATACAAACTACAATGAAAAGCAAGAAAAGGAAGATCTAACTTTTCAGGAGATTGTGGGGGACTCGTTCAGATTGACGGTCGCAAGCCATGTATGGGCTTCGCCATCATCCATGCAGATGAGAACAGAAGATGCTCTTGATTCGCTTGGCTTGGCTATATCCTCAGGTTTTTAGAGGACAAAGACCAAGAGAAGGTCCTATGTCCAATAAAAAGCTAAGTAGACGGGCTGAAAAGCCACGTCTAAGCCATTGGAGGCAGCGGGAGAAGGCAAGGACCTTGGGGGGGGGGGGGGGTGCCCCCCAAGGGACTTTTGTCACCTTGTAGTGGTGGCCGGTGCAGAACTTCAGCAGAGTTTTTCTCTCTTTTTCTTTCTCTCAGATCTCTTTCTGATCTTTTTTTTTGATCCTCTGATTTTCTCCTCTTTTTTCTGATTCCGATTTCAATGGAATGCTCTCCTATTTATAGGCTTTTGGTAGCCATTTAGGAGGGTTTATGAGCCTTAATGGCTTTAATGGGAGGAGTTACAAGATTTATTTCTTGATTTTGTAACTCCTTTTTCCTTGAATCTGATTGGCCGATGGAGATTAAGGGCTTTTAATCACCTTAATTACCATAATGGGAGGAGTTTCATGGTTTAAATGCCATGAATCAATTGACTTGTAACTCCCAAATGCTTGCTTCTGATTGGGCCGTCCAAAGAAATGAATTAATGACTGCAATAAAGCTAGTCAATTAACCACATTAATTGGTCGCCGAGCAGTCGAAGAGTCGCGGGCCATGCCGTGTCTTCTGGAATTCTTCTGGCGATGATCATCGATGGATCTACATGCTGATCGACATCGGATGAACATGTAACTTCAGACATTGATAGCTAAGAGTGGGCCGGTGACATCTGTCTTGTCGATTTCACGATCGGTCGGACAGAAAGTGCACTTTCTTGGTCGACCGGTTGGCGATCTTGGAGCGATCAATGATGATTTTATGCTTTTGACGGCGGATCCGAGATGTCGTCGGATATGAGTCAATTTAGAGCACTAAAAATCATATTTTCAGGAAACCACAGGGGCCAAAGTGCGCGAAACGCGAAAAAAGACGGAAAAAACGGGTCACCGGCGGAAAATCCGGTGACCCGGACCTCCATGGTCGCCGGCGACCATGGGCCATGGTCGCAGGGGTCTGCGACCTTAGGGGATTTTTCCCCTTCGGAGCCCGTTTTGCGGTCGTTTTGAGGTCTTTTTCGTCGCCGTTTTCTTCTGTATTTTTCTTGACATTTTTTCTCATTTATTGGCTTGATTTCCCTGTAGAAAACCTGATGAGAATCCTTGCATTTTTAGAGTGCAAAGTTTCCAATTTTCCGAGAAAGCCGAAGACTTTGTCGCGTAAAGCTGCTGATTTTCCGCCAGAAGCTGAAACTTGGTCAAACGATGTCGGAATGACCTGAAATTTGAGGTGAAGCCTCCTGAGCAATAAATAAGACCAACCATAGGCTTTTGTTTGAGTTTTGAAGCCGTTTGGGGTCCCGTCGATGCTTCACTTGATTTTGCTGCGGGGAAAATGCCGAGCTTTGATATGTGGTCAAACGATGTCCGATTGACCTGAAATTTGACGGGGAGCCTATTGGAGTCATTTTGAGACGTTCCATGGGCTCCGTTTTGGATGTCATGGTCCCGGGTTGCTCCGCCGCCGGTAGGCTTGATTTTCTCTCGGAGCATCGAAACCTGGTCAAACGTTGTCGGTTTGACTTGAAATTTGGCATAGAGCCCTTTTGAGACATGCTGGAGTCATCTGTAGGCTTTGATCGAAGTTTTGACGTCTCCGATGATGTCACCGCCGGGAGCTCCCGTTTAGCTGTCGGAGAAGTGAAGTTAGGCCAAATGTTGTCGAAATGGCCCGAAACTTCATGTGTACTCTTCTCTTGGCTATCTTGAAGGATCTTGCAGTTTTTGTTTGATTCTGACAAGATTTGAATTTTTGGAGAAGTTGCATTGCCTATTTATGGCAGGTTGCGACTTCATGCAGCTTTCTTGATTTGAAGAGGCAAAGTGACATTTTTGGTGTCAACAGAGGCGGTGTTGGAGCCGGTTATGGCATCTGAAGAAGAGCCGAGGGACTCTAGAATGATTCCAGAATCTCCAATTGGTATAACTTCTTTCGCTTTCTCTTTTTTTTTTTTTTTTGCCTGCGACTTGATTTGCTAACATTTCTCTTGTCAGCTGACTTGCCACAGGATTCCGATGACTTTGAACCATCAATGGACGCAAATGTTGATGATGCTTCTGATGAGTTAATGGAGGAAGAGAGTGTTCCGCCAGTCGTCGAAGAAGGTACTTTGTAGTGATGACCCTGATGATTTTTTTTAACAGGATCATATTCATACCTTTTTGTGTTTCATTTGCAGGTTTTGAAGTGACAGAAGAGAGTCCATCGCCTTCTTCAGAACTAGAGCAAGGGATGCCAGAGGTTGATCCGGAGGTAGAGACTCCAACAACCAGTTCTGACGCGATAGAGGAGATACCTCATGCTGAGATTCCTTCTCCAGTGGCTCCAAGTGGAAAGAGTTCCTTTGTTACTCTTCCAATGGGACATGACATGAGCAGCCGATCAGCGGAGAAGGGTGAATCTTCATCCAGTTCGTCTCTTCAATTTGCGAAGAAGGTGCTGGCTCGGGTTTTGAGTTCTTGGATCAAGACTCTCCTTTCTGGACACTTGGAGGCAGGATTTGGCATGATCCCACATGTACAGGAGATTCTCACTGATACCGAAGAGGTTGGTCTGGATGTCACAGGTGCCAGGGCGATCGTTGATAGGATCATTGCATTGGGTGACAAGTGGTTTGAGACCATGGATTTCCCTGACGACCAATTTTTCAAGGAGATGTTCTTGGACCCTGCTGATAAGGCTAAGTCTGACCTGAATGAGGCTACACAAAGCAAGAAGCAGCTAGTTCGGGAGAAGAACTTGGAAGAGCTAGCCATCATCGGATTGAGGCATGACCTTAACGTCCTTGATAGGGAAGTTGAGGAGGCCAGGAAACGTCTTGAGCATTTGAAGGCGCAAGTCGCTGCCAAGTGGGCTGCCATAACAGAGGCTCGTGACAGGGAGAGTGCTCTGATTCGCAGGGTTAAAGATGCTAGTCAAGTTCTCGAGAGGAGGACTCTAGAAAACGAACAATAGCAAACTGCTGGGGAAAAGCTTCCCGGTGTAAAAGAAGGGTTACGGCATTCGCCAGCATCTCATGGCAAGTTCCTGAAGAAGCGTGCCTTGGAAACTCTGACGGCTGAGGCCAAAAGTTTGCTTGAGGAGCTGAAGCTTTGGCTGGAGACCATTTTTGGCTGAGCTCCTGATTTTTTGTAGCAGAAACTATTCTTCTTTTTTTTTGGTACCACATGTATATTTTTTGGTACTCTTTTTTTTGTAGTGCTTGTGAACACTTTTCTTTTTTTTTTTGGTACCACATGTATTTTTTTTGGTACTTTTTTCTTTTTTTTTTCGTTTTCCCTACGTTCACTCAAATCTTTTTGTGATGAAAGCAATTGCTAAATGGGGTGTTTGTTTGAAAATTTGATCAAAAGGTTGTCTTTTTGTGAAAATCTTTTGTCAAATAATTGTTTTGGCATGGGAGCCTGATTTTGGTTGTGGCGTGAAAGCCGATTTTGAGATGGCATGGAAGCCGAAATTTTATGGCGTAAAAGCCAAAATTTGGGTTGGCATGGAAGCCGAAATTTTATGGCGTAAAAGCCAAAATTTGGGTTGGCATGGAAGCCGAATTTTTGTGGCATTTACAGCCAGTTTGGTGGCATTGATAGCCAATTTGTGGCATTGATAGCCGGTTTGGTGGCATTGATAGCCGGGTTTTTTTTTTTTTTTTGAAAGCCAAGTTTTGGTTTGTCGGCGTGAAAGCCAATTTTTTGTGGCATTGATAGCCGGTTTGTGGCATTTATAGCCGGTTTTGACATGAGAGTCAGGTTTTTTTTTTTTTGTGTGGCATTTATAGCCGATTTGGTGGCATTGATAGCCGGTTTTGGCAAAAGAGCCAGGTTTTTGGTTTTCAAAAATGCAAGTATCGACCAAGAGTCGCCTCCCTGCTGAATGGTCTTGCAAGTATCGATGGAATGTCGCATCCTTGCTCATTCGGTTGCGAGTATCGATGGAATTTCGCCTCCTCGCGGATTTGGGTGCAAGTATCGATGGAATGTCGCATCCTTGCTTTTTTTCAAAAATTTTGTTTTGCGGGTACTGACTTTGATGTCGTTTCCCCACGATTTTTGAAATTTGCGGTTTTTTCGAACCTTTGGGTTGTGGATATGAAAACATTGCATCTCCACGATGTTTAGGTTTTTTCGAACCCCTTTTTTTTGAAATTTGGGTTGTGGATATCAACTGATATGTTGCGTCTCCACGGTTTTTGGATTTGCAAGTATCGACGAAATGTCGCTTCCCTGCGATTTTGGGTGCAAGTATCGATGGAATGTCGCATCCTTGCTTTTTTTCAAAAATTTTGTTTTGCGGGTACTGACTTTGATGTCGTTTCCCCATGATTTTAGAGGTTTTGGAAGTATCGAATGGGGTTCGCATCCTTCCGATTTTTTGAGTTTTGCGAGTATCGACTAAGTGTCACTTCCCCGCGGTTTTTTGAAAAACCATTTTTTTTTTGTTTAAAGACACGAGGTCGTAAATTTTGACCTAAAACCATTTGGCGGTAAAAGGTAAGGTGGACTAGGGTGGAAATCCCTGAATCCGGATTTTTGTTTCAAACCATGAATTTTGGTTCAATGATCGAAAGTTTTGGTCAAGTCAGGGAGAGGCTCCTAAACTTGGATTTTTTTTTTGAACAATGAAATGATGAAAGTAAGCATTGTTTTTTGCGTTTCTTTAGAAATTTCGACATTTGATATGAAAATTCTAAAGAGAGTGGGTTTGACGAGCGAGTACCTGAGAACAGGTTTTGGCCATACAGGCATTGCTCTTACCCAGTTGGGTAAGTCTTCAAGGGTAGTACCGCTTCAAGAACTTTCCATTGATGGGCAGCATACACCTGTCGCCTTCCATGTTTAGGAGGGCATATGCGCCGTTGGAGAAGACCTTGTCGATGACGTAGGGTCCCTCCCATTTTGGCTCAAACTTGCCTTTGGACTTGTGAGCGAAGACCATTGGTCTTTTTACCGCAAGAACCAAGTCACCCTTTTTGTAGGTGCGTTGCCTGACCTTTTTGTCAAAAGATCCTGCCATGCGTGCTTGGTAAAGTTCAATGCTTTGTCGAGCTTCGAGCCATCTCTCGTCGAGATTGTCCAGCTCATGGAGTCACAATTTGACATTGCTTTCTTGAGTCATGTCATTTTATAGAGATACCCTCAGAGAAGGAATTTGTACCTCTAATGGCACGACAGCTTCGCATCCATAGACCAAGGAGAATGGTGTGCTATGGGTTGGTCCTCGAACGGTGGTTCGATAGGCCCAAAAGGCTTCAGACAGTTTGTCGCTCCAGTCTCTTTTGTGACTAGAGACCATTTTCTTGAGGATTTTGTAGAGTGTCTTGTTGAAGGCTTCTGCTAATCCGTTTGCTGCCGGATTGTATGGAGTCGAAGGACAGCTTTGAATTTTGTATTTGTCGCAGAACCTGTAGAATCGATGATCCCGGAATTGTGGTCCGTTATCATGGACGAATCTTTTAGGTATGCCGAAACGACAAATGATGTTGGTGCGTAGGAATTGAAGGACTGATGAGGTCTTCATTTCGTTGAACGCAAATGCTTCTGACCACTTGGAAAAATAATCCGTTGCGGCGAAGATGAAGCGATGACCTTTGCTTGAAGGGGGAGAAATAGGACCTATGATGTCCATACCCCAGGCTTCGAAAGGCCACGAGATTGCTGTAGGGTGTAGCCATTCCGGAGGCATGTGAATGTAATCTCCGTGAACTTGGCATAGCTGGCAGCGTTTGGCAAATTGCATTGCATCAGCTACCATGGTAGGCCAATAGTAACCTAACCTTTTTATCTGATCATAGAGCTTAGGACCTGCCTGATGGGCTCCACAAAGACCAGCATGAACTTCTTTAAGTGTTTCTTCGGCCTCTTGTTGTGACAAGCAGCGTAGAAGTACTCCGTTGAAGGATTTCCTGTAGAGGATTTTTGAAGGAATATCCAAATGAAAGTTTGGGGCTCGCCTTTGGATGCTTACCCGTTCTTTTGGATCTTCAGGTAGGATTCCGAACATAGTGTAATCAATGAACGGATCCCTCCAGTCGCCGATTGAAGGTTGAAGGATAGAGATCCGACTTCCAACCACACGGTGGCATTCAACAACTGCTTGGTGTGTGTTAAGAGGAGGGAGGATCCTTCTCTCGCACACTGTGATTTGCATGTTTTTCCCTTCCTGGATCGCCATTGATGCGGCAAGCCCGGCCAGGGCATCTGCACGGATGTTTTCACCTCTACGAATGTGGGTGATGTGACAGATGTCAAACTTTTGCAGAAGCGATTGTGCCTTGTTGTAATAAGGCAGCAGATCGGGCTTCCTGACTCCATATATCTGATTCATCTGGTTGACGATCAGTTGAGAGTCTCCAAAGACTTCCAGCATAGTGATACCGGATTCGATGTCGAGTTCCAATCTTAGGATCAGAGCTTGGTATTCAGCTGCATTGTTTGTGCATGGTTCCAGTAGCGAGAAAGCGTGTGGAATCATGTATTTGTCGGGGCTAACAAAGAGGATGCCAACTCCCGAGATCAGCTTTCTTTTTTCATTTGTCCTGGTTGCACCGTCAAAGTACATGTCCCAGGAGGCATTTGGTGAGGAAGTCTCCACGTTGTAGACAGGTTCCTCTGGGAGATCATCTCTGAGTGGAGAATCTTTAGGCAATGGATGCTCTGCGAGAAAGTCTGCTAGAGCTTGGCCTTTGATTGCTTTTTGTGGTACATACCTAATATCAAATTGTGATAGAAGGATGGACCATTTTGCCAGTCGGGCATTGAGAGAACCTGCCTTTGTGACAAGGACCTTCAAGAGGTTGATCCTCGAGACCAGGTAAACTGTGTTGGAAAGCAGATAGTGACGTAGCTTTTGTACGGCGAACATCACTGCAAGGCATTCCTTTTCGACTGGAGAGTAGCGATGCTCTGCACCTACTAGCATGCGGCTGATGTAGTATAGAGCAGCTTCTTTTCTTTCATCATTTTCTTGTGCAAGCAGAGCACCCAGAGAGTGATCAAGGGCTCTTGTGTACAAGATGAATGGTTTTCCAGTGGCAGGGGCAGCTAACACTGGAGGTTTGGTCAGGTATGACTTGATATCTTGAAATGCGGCTTCACAGTCGGCATCCCAAACAAAGTCTACACCCTTTTTCATCAATCGAGAGAATGGAAGACACTTCCCCGAAAGATTGGAGATGAACCGTCTGATGTAGGCCAGTCTCCCTTGGAGACCTTTTAGTTCCCTTAAGGTTCTTGGAGGGGGCATTTCTAGAATAGCCTTGACTTTGATGGGGTCAAGTTCTATTCCAGCTTTCCGAACAAGGAATCCGAGAAGCTTACCCGACGAGTCGCCGAAGAAGCATTTTAGAGGACTCATCAGGTACTTCCCGAACGGCTTCAGAACCAATGACGCCCTGGTCACCGAGAAAGTCTAGCTTGTGCTTCTCTCCAGAAAGGAAGGCCCAAACTTCCTCTCGCCGGACGCCATCCGACTTTCCAGTACCTTTCCCCGAAGACAGCTTTACATCAAGCTCCTTCTTGGAAAGCCCCCGATATGCCAAAAAGCTCTCCGCGAACCACTTCGTGAAGCCGGCAGTTCGGAAAGTCGACAGCTCAGGATAAGAGATCGTGGCAGTAGTGTCTTCAGCACTATAAAAAGCCCATGCATTTCTGCCATCCTGCAAACCCCCAAAACGCTTCACCATACTCGAAGGCGCTCCAACAACACCTTGAGAGAAGCCCAACTGAAGCGCAAAGCGAGAAGGTACATACGGCTGGATGTCGACAAAAAGATGTCTACGGTACACCATCGTGCCGACTCGTATGCTGAAAAGCCACTCCTTCTCTGCATTGGTCAAAGAGTAATGCCTTCCCGACCCTGCTCTGGTAGAGTCTCGGGAGGCACCAAAATCAAAAGCCTTCTTCCACAACTCCGGAGAAAGCTTAACTGAAGACTGCCCCATCTCGACGTCCCTGAACCGTCGGATCCTCATGCGGGCAAACAAAAGTGATTCAGATACGGCTTTTCCCTTAGCCAATCGAATCATCAGAGGATCATCATCCTGTGCAGCACCCAGCTGGTGGAAGCCAGGACAGTGGTATACAAACCACGAATAAAAGATATGGGCTGAAAATACCCTATTCATAGGGAGCCCAAGCCGAACCAAGAAAGCAGCAGCCTGCAGTTCGGTACACAGGTAGGAGTAAAGAGCGGGCACCAAAGCAAGCCGCTCTCCAAACGCCATCTGACAAGCCGGAAAAATACAATGCGGCCTGATGTGCGTCCCATCTCCACCAGCAAAAATAGCCTCACCTAGCCAAAAAGTGAGGTAAACAGCAAGATCTCTCCGCAGTGTAATGTCAGAACAAATGGCATCTGTGCTCGCGAAGAAACCCTTCAACTCTTCCTGCATGGCCGAAGTCTTCTTCCTGTCTTCCTGGGTCATGCTATCAGAAGGTTCTCCACCGTCGAAGAAGTTAGGGAACGAAGAGCCACAACTCTTCCAACTGCTGGATCTTACTTTCGAGCCCTCCTTCAAAAAATCATAGAAGGCGACGAGCTGAAAGTATAGGAGCCTGAACTCCTCTGACTGCTCCTCAAGGACGCTGTCAATCGGCATGAACTCCTCGTAGAGTTTGCCAAGGATGGGCAATCCAGTAATAACACTCAACTCCTTCAGAGAAAAACCAATCTCACCATTCGTGACAACGAAGGTATTGGTCTGAGGGAGGAAAGACTCCAACATAGCCATGAAGGCATCATCGGAAAAAGTCACGGTCTCCCTAAAAGCACGGACCGCGTCAAAAATCCCGGCTTCCTTCAAACGGCGCCCCAATCAGCAAGGTGTGGTCAATCCATGACTTCCAATCGGAGTCAACATTGAAACGGCCACGAAGTCGAAAAGGCTTCACCCAAGTACTGCCGTCACTGCTGAAAACGCCAAGGCCCACCGGTCTCAAATCGACCGACGGATAATCAGAGCCCTGGTAGCCGCTGGCTGGCATCAACATGTCCATACGGACAAGTGGCTTCTCCGCATATCCGGAGGGTCCACCAACAAAAACCCCGGTCTTGATCACACTGGTCCTCTTCACCTAGCTCGGAGGATCTTCCCTCTTAGGGCACGTGGGAGAAAGGCTCAGGATCGAGATGGTCCGATCAAAAGACGACCGGGTAGAAATAGTTCTCTCCTCACCATTTGCTGTGTAAGAGAACTGAAAACATCTCCTTTGGTATGTCAAGTCGTCAGGGACTGCATCTCCAAAGAAGAAGGTAGGCTTGGGTAAAACCCTCAGATCGTCCATAACCCAAGGACGGTTGCTTACCATGATCTTATAGAACTCCTCATCCTTGAGAGCGATCAATCGCTGTCTCATCTCATCGCGATTGAGGGAATCGCACTCTTCCAAGTTCTTCTCAACAAACTGGACCTTCTCCCAGGCTTGCTGAACGGCCACATTGGAAGATCTAGCAGATCGACGAGGTACGCTTGTAGCAGGCTCTTTACCCTTGTTCGCTCTGGAGGAACCACCTGCAAAGGTTGGAAAAGAAAAAGATCGTCATCAAAATGACAGGATTTCGCTAAAAAAAAAGGGGTCACTTTGTCCCACCAAAAATCTGGCGAAATTTTGGCATGACTCCGGGGCAATTCCGAAGAAAAGGGAAATACCCCGAAAGAAACAGAAAGTTTTGAAGATGGGCTCAACATCGCTGCGAGCTCCGAAACTACAAACTTTTGAAATCTCAAAATCTCCGCAAAATCAAGAAGGGCTCAACATCACTGCAAGCTCCAAATTCCCAAATTTGCAAAGATTTTCAGGTATGTTATCATGCTCTCAAATTCAATTTACAAAAAGTACATGCATGAACATCTAGATTTGCATAAAAACTCATTATCATGATGAGCAAAAAAAAAAACAAAAAAGAAAAAAAAAAGAAACTTTCTCAAAAAAAAAAAGGAGAAAGAAAAGAACAAAAAAAAAAAGAAACTTTCTCAAACAAAAAAAAAGAAAAAAAAAGAAAAAAAAAAAAAAAAAAATCAGGCCACGTGGCCGTACGGACCAGATCCGTACGGATCTGTCCGTACGGCCCAGAAAAAAAAAAAAAAAAAAAAAGAAAAGAGACACGTGAAAAAAAAAAAAAAACAGAAATCACGTGGAAAAGAAAAGAAAAAAAAAAGAAGAAGAATAGAAAGAAAAAAAAGAAAAAAAAAGAAGAGAAACTTTCTTTTTTTACCATCCTATTCTCTACATAAAGTTTTCTTGAAAGAAAAAGAGAGAAAACTTACTTGAAGCCATTGATGGAGAAGAAGAAGGAAAAAGCTTGAAGATACTTGAAGAAGAAGAACTCTTGGTCTTGGAGCTCTCTTGAGATTGTTGCAAAAGAAAGCAATAAGAGCAAGAGATCCTACCTCCCTTTGCTTTTATAGGAGAGAGCAAATCAAAGAAGGAAACAAAGAAGAAAGGTAAGTGTTACTAATTAGTAACCTTACCAAAAGAGAAGGAATTAGAAAGATTCTTTCCCAAAAAGAAAGATGTCTTTGAGAGATTTTCTCCCAAAATCAATCAATGAGAGATTCTCTCCAACAAAAAAAGGATATTGGAGATTCTTTCCCAAAAAGAAAGATACCTTGAGATATTCTCTCCCAAATTAAGGGAATATGAGAGATTCTCTCCCATAAAGATATTTTTAGATATTCTCTATCCAAATGAGATATCTTTAGATATTCTTTACAAAAATGACCCCACATGAGATCTAAGCCATCCTAAAAAGCTTAAGGTCCCATGGGTTAGCCCATATGAGCCAGGTTTGACCACCTAGGCACTAAAAAAAAAAAAAAAAAAATGGGCTTTTAGTCAGAAAACATCCCTCTTACCAAGAGCATACAAAAATGGTTCCATGCCTCTTTTGAGTTGATTGAACCATACAAAAAATTCCAAGCCCCATGAGCTTCCAAAAATCAAACCATCCAGCCTCATATGCCAAATTGAGCCAAAATCTTGAAATTGACATTCCACAAAAATCCAAACCACTCCAATGGACCCACACAGTCCCAAAGAGTGACCAAAAACCAAATCCTGGTCCCCTAACTTGCCACATACAGCTTGTTAGGTCACAAGACCAAAACCAAAAACCAAATCATGATCCCCCAACTTGCCACATACAGCTTGTTGGGTCACAAGGTCAAAACCAAAACCCGACCCCCTAACCTGCCACATACAGCTTGTTAGGTCACAAGGTCAAAAACAAAAGCCCAAATCCACATCCATGATGTCATCTTCAAAACTTTGCCTCGAGATGGTATTTGATTCCTTTCATTACCATAAAATTCCCCTGGAAGCTCAAAGGCTACTCTACCAAAGGAAGGATTGCTCAAAGACTCTTGGTCAAGACACAAGCTCTCCTTCAAAAATCTCTTCGAGGCACATCGACTACAAAAGTCAAGCAACTCGTCGCTGTACCTCGAGGGGGCATTTGTTGACACCAAAAATGTCACTTTGCCTCTTCAACATCAAGAAAGCTACATGAAGTCGCAACCTGCCATAAATAGGCAATGCAACTTCTCCAAAAAATCAAATCTTGTCAGAATCAAACAAAAACTGTAAGATCCTTCAAGATAGCCAAGAGAAGAGTACACATGAAGTTTTCGGGCCATTTCAGAATCATTTGGCCTAACTTCGCTTCTCCGACAGCTAAAATGGCGCTCCCGGCGGCGACATCATCGGAGACGTCAAAACTTCGATCAGAGCCTACGAATGACTCCAGCATGTCTCAAAAGGGCTCCATTCCAAATTTCAAGTCAAACCGACAACGTTTGACCCTCCATCAATGCTCGAGCAGCAAAATCAAGCCTCTCGGCGGCGGGAACCACCGAAGCCTTCGCTCATCAAACCAAGTGCATGAGTGGCTTCAACATGCTTCCAAAAGGCTGCACGTCAAATTTCAGGTCATTCTGACAACGTTTGACCAGGTTTCGATGCTCCGAGAGAAAATCAAGCCTACCGGCGGCGGAGCAACCCGGGACCATGACATCCAAAACGGAGCCCATGGAACGTCTCAAAATGACTCCAATAGGCTCCCCGTCAAATTTCAGGTCAATCGGACATCGTTTGACCACATATCAAAGCTCGGCATTTTCCCCGCAGCAAAATCAAGTGAAGCATCGACGGGACCCCAAACGGCTTCAAAACTCAAACAAAAGCCTATGGTTGGTCTTATTTATTACTCAGGAGGCTTCACCTCAAATTTCAGGTCATTCCGACATCGTTTGACCAAGTTTCAACTTCTGGCGGAAAATCAGCAGCTCTACGCGACAAAGTCTTCGGCTTTCCCGAAAAATTGGAAACTTTGCACTCTAAAAATGCAAGGATTCTCATCAGGTTTTCTACAGGGAAATCAAGCCAATAAATGAGAAGAAATATCAGGAAAAATACAGAAGAAAACGGCGACGAAAAAGACCTCAAAACGACCGCAAAACGGGCTCCGAAGGGAAAAATTCCCCCAAGGTCGCAGGCCCCTGCGACCATGGCCCATGATCGCCGGCCCATGGTCGCCGGTGACCATGGAAGTCCGGGTCACCGGATTTTCCGCCGGTGACCCGTTTTTCCGTCTTTTTTCGCGTTTCGCGCACTTTGGCCCCTGTGGTTTCCTGAAAATGTGATTTTTAGTGCTTGAAATTGACTCATATCCTCCGACATCCGTCAAAATCACGGGTCAACCTCCAAAAGCATAAAATCATCATTGATCGCTCCAAGATCGCCAACCGGTCGACCAAAAAAAGTGCTCTTTTTGTCCGACCGATCGAGAAATCGACAAGACAGATGTCACCGGCCCGCTCTTAGCTATCAATGTCTGAAGTTACATGTTCATCCGATGTCGATCAGCATGAAGATCCATCGATGATCATCGCCAGAAGAATTCCAGAAGACACAGCACGGCCCGCGACTCTTCGACTGCTCGGCGACCAATTAATGTGGTTAATTGACTAGCTTTATTGCAGTCATTAATTCATTTCTTTGGACGGCCCAATCAGAAGCAAGCATTTGGGAGTTACAAGTCAATTGATTCATGGCATTTAAACCATGAAACTCCTCCCATTATGGTAATTAAGGTGATTAAAAGCCCTTAATCTCAATCGGCCAATCAGATTCAAGGAAAAAGGAGTTACAAAATCAAGAAATAAATCTTGTAACTCCTCCCATTAAAGCCATTAAAGCCCATAAACTCTCCTAAATGGCTACCAAAAGCCTATAAATAGGAGAGCATTCCATTGAAATCGGGATCAGAAAATCGAGATCGATCGATCGGAAAGAATCCCGAGCTCGTATCCAGAGAAAGAAAAAAGAGAGAAAAACTCTGCTGAAGTTCTGCACCGGCCACCACTACAAGGTGACAAAAGTCCCTTGGGGGGCACCCCCCCCAAGGTCCTTGCCTTCTCCTGCTGCCTCCAATGGCTTAGACGTGGCTTTTCAGCCCGTCTACTTAGCTTTTTATTGGACATAGGACCTTCTCTTGGTCTTTGTCCTCTAAAAACCTGAGGTTATAGCCAAGTCAAGCGAATCAAGAGCATCTTCTGTTCTCATCTGCATGGATGATGGCGAAGCCCATACATGGCTTGCGACCGTCAATCTGAACGAGTCCCCCACAATCTCCTGAAAAGTTAGATCTTCCTTTTCTTGCTTTTCATTGTAGTTTGTATTTTTCTAAAGAGACAAAAAATCACAACTCTTGTCTTTCATTATTGATAAGAATTGTAAATCGGCTATAAATGCCAAACAAAATCGCCTTTCACGGCAAATAAAGAAAATGTCTCTTTTCTTAAATATATGCGCAATGGAAAACTTGAAAGAAGTTGATTTCCTTTTTACTTGCGAAGGTTGATCTCCGGATTACCACTTGCAATTCCAAGTAAAATAGAAAATCTGGCACACCCACACAAAAAAATGTTGAAACACGCTTCAGGCCCGCCAGGGCGAGAAAGGGCCGGACCCGACGGACTCCCACGTTCCGCCGACCCCGGTAGCCGCCCCACGGCGCCTCGGAGCGCGTTCCATCAAGCTGGCACACCCGGTGGGACTCGTTCATTTGAGAACACGGTGCTTGGAAATGAAATATTTGCATATCATACTTTTTGCTCTATGCTTATACTTCTTTTCCGGATTCCTTGGCTACTTTCTAGCTGGTAGCCTATGTTGGATTTTGCATCCTAAAAAAAATGAGATGGGATTTTTTGGAAATTTCTATTTCTTTGAGTTTGTTTCCATTCTTTCTCTTTTCAAAAAAAAAAATCAGTTTTCTTAGTTTGGATTCAAAATTGAGAAACTTTGATCCTATCCTATCGTTCTTTGGTGCTTGCAGAAATGTTGAGCCCGTTCGACTAAGGTTTTGGACCATCGTTTCTCTTCGATGAGTTCATTAGAGATTTCAAAAAAAAATTATTAAAAAAAAAATAAAAAAAAATCAGTTTTCTTAGTTTGGATTCAAAATTGAGAAACTTTGATCCTATCCTATCGTTCTTTGGTGCTTGCAGAAATGTTGAGCCCGTTCGACTAAGGTTTTGGGCCATCGTTTCTCTTCGATGAGTCTATTTGGGTTTTTTTATAAAGAAGGACATAGACCACTAAGGTTAAACCAATTGCGTTCTTTGATCACGATTGATTCAAGAAAAGCCTTGTCCAGAGTGTGGAGACAGCTTGACTGTTCTAGGCAAGGGTCCTCCAAACGGGTTCATTAAGTAATCCTACCCTTACCTGGGGGCAATTCTATCAATTGAGGTTTCATAAGACCGGGTTAGGAGGCCTATGTGTACTCTCTCGTCTTTAAATCTTAAAAAATTAAAATCAAAATAAAAAAAAAATAAAAAAAGATTTTCAAAAAAAAAAATCTAAAAAAAAATAAAAAAAAATAAAAAAAAGATTTTCAAAAAAAATCTTAAAAATAAAAAAAAAATAATAAAAATAAAAAAAATAAATAAAAATATATTTAAAAATAATAAAAATAATAAAAATAATAAAATAAAAAAAAATCATTTCAAAAAAAAAATCTTCAAAAAAAAATAGAAATAAATAATCTTAAAAATATATATATATATATATATTTTTTTTAAAAAAATAAATAAATAAAAAAAAATAATATCATTTCAAAAAAAAAATCTTCAAAAAACTCGTCACTTTTGATTTCAGATCTGAGAAATTTTGGTTTCTTCTTTTCTAAGCACTGGCGCTCGCGGAAATCGCCGAGACCGTGTTCAGATCAGAATACCATTTGCTCTCCTTGATGGAACCAATCTTGACATTTCAACAAAAAAAAAAAACTCGTCACTTTTGGATTCAGATTCGAGAAATTGTGGTCTCTTCCCTTCTGAGTACTGGCGCTCGCGGAAATCGTTGAGCCCGTATTTGAATCGTAATGCCACCTGCTCTCTTTGACGAATCCATTTCTGACCTTTCAAAACAAAGAATCCCATCTCATGGATGCGATCTCCAACATTTGTGCATAGCAGTACTGGTACGCCCTTTCAGGGTCTACTGTATCTGTGACCGGCACATTTGTAACTCCTACCTTATGTTCTTCTTATCTCGAGCAAGCTCCGCTTCTCGATAAGTCGAATTTAGGTATACAATTGCTTCTAGCAGTCATTGGAACGCTCATTTCGAGCCTACCATGCTCGCTGTCAGAACAATTGTACCATCTATGGCTTTTTGCCTTCTTCATGTCGCTTGGGTCATATCCCTTGAGCGATTTGAAAAGACAACCATAGAAATTCCCATTTATGATCATTATATTCTTGTGATTACTAATGGATGTGGTCTTGTTTCAGAAATTTTGAAACTAACAATGGCAGCCTTAACCATTATTTTCGATGAGAACAAGCACCAACTCATGCTTCAACAGAAGCAAACCGAGCGCACTTACAAGCGCCCTGCCAGCTGCCGAAGCATCAACTCCCTCGGCAACTCTCTGAACTCCGGGTCGACCTCGACTCCCCGGACCATCGTCTTCGGGACACTGGGACCATTCCCACTTCCCGAAGAACAAGCTGCGCCTGCTAAAAAGCAGAAGATCGCCTCTCAACGTGTCACTCCCGTGACACCAAAGGCGAGCGCCCAAAAGCCCGAAGCCCGCGGCACCCCCGCGAAGCCTCGACCCACAAACAACCAGGTCTATCCCAAGACTTGGTCTCCAAGACCTTCCCCAAAACAAAGAAGGTCTCAAACTTCCACCAATCCAGCATACCTGGCCCCACTCAAAGAGAACCAGTTCTACCCTCTTGCCTACATGAAAGAGGAGAGACCCATCTCCAACCTAACTCCCAAGTCAACCCAGCATGAGCCGGCTTGTTCCTACAGGCCCAAAATTAGATCATGCATCACCAGGCCTCTACAAGCACCTGCTAAGGCCTACACTCCTTCAGTTCGACCCTTCATCTCTACAGGGGCCGAACTCGAAAGGTTCAAAGCTTCGCTGCAACAGGCAAAGGACCGGGTCCGGATCCTGTCCTTGCCTAGCTACAAAGAAGACAGGCTCGGCTACTGCGCCCGAGGGAGCACATCCTTCATCGTCAGAGCCCAGCCAGAGCTGACTGAAGCTCAAATCGCTCGTCGAGCACGTCGCCGTGCGTCATATCGACAGAAGAGACTAGAGAAGCAACGGACCCAGCCTCCTACACTTCAAGTCTCCCACAAATGGGTCGAAAAAGAAAGACCCGACCAAGTTGCTGCCGTCCATATGGTTGGAAAAACCAGAAGACGCCAAAGGTCAGCATCAAAAATCCATGTCCGACGTCCGGTGACCCGTAGCGTCACCAGGACACAAAGACATCCCGAAGAATCTCCTGCCCCTTCAAGCCAAGGACGGGAGAGTAATCCTTCATCAAGCTCTTCATAAAAAAGAATGAGCCCTAGCTCGGTCACCAGGACGATTTCTTCGTTCGAATCCCGAGGGATGAACGTCTTGGCTACAAGTTCTGAGCCACCACCTCAGAATCCACCTCGAGATGATGCGCTCACACGCATCCAGCAGTTGGAACAAGGCCAGCAGAGGATTGAAACTCTGATGGAAAACCTTCTCCTTGTCGTCCAAAATCAGGTGAACAATGAGCCTCCTCCGAATCATAGCAATAACGAGGGAAATGGAGAAGAAAATGAGTCACGCGCCCTCACCAAAAAGGACGTAGACAGTATCCTCGCCAAAGCTAAAGAAGAGGATATACTCAAAGAGCATGGGATCAAGCCACCATATCCCTTATGGATGGACTCAGTCCCATTCCCCACAAAATTCAAACATCCTACTCTCCAAACATATACGGGGAAAGGATCAGCCAGACAGCACGTAATCCACTTCAAGATCTTGACGGGAGCTATCGCGGATCAAGATGCACTCAAGATTCGCCTCTTTGCAAGTACCCTAAAAGGTACAGCCTTCGATTGGTACTCGACTCTGCCGGAGAACTCCATTCAGAACTGGGCTATGCTGGAGACACGCTTCCTGACCCACTTCCAAGGTGAGGATCATCCTGTTACTATGGCTCAGCTCTGCAGCCTAAAACAGGGAGAGAATGAGTCAACTTATGACTTCATTCACAAGTGGAAAGCAATGGCATACAAATGCTCAGATGTACTGCCACAAGCGTCGCTAGTCGACATCTGCCGTAACAATATGAGAGCCAGAATACGCTCCATGATCATCGGCAACAAATCAAAAAAACCTGGGAGAACTCCTGGAAGCTTCTATGGAAGATGAAACAGTGATTAAAGACCTCAATAGTCAGAAGTCATCAAGAAAAGAGCCAACCGCCATTGTAACCTCTAAACCAAAGAAGAAAGAGGTCCTCAATGTGCAAACCAAGTCAGCTCCTCAGCAACCAAAGAAAGCTGAAAACAGAGCTGCAGGTAAAAGACCTGAACTCTCTGATGCCTTCAAAGAGCGAGTAGAAAAGAAATACCCGTTCGATGAAGATGTTGACGAAATCTTCGAGGCTCTCGTGGCAAACGGCAAGCTCACCTTGCCTGAACCCAAAAGACCGGGCGATGTTGGCGAAACCAACGATCCTCGGTACTGTCCATACAACCAGATGGTCTCGCATCCTCTCAAACAATGCTTTGTTGTGAGAGAGAAGATAAACGAGATGTGGAAAAACGAAGTCATCACCTTTGACAAAAACTATGGGACTGCCTCCGTCAACATGGTGTCATGTGGACAAACACCAAAATCACCGAAGAAGAAGATCACTACTTCCTTCATGGTGATAAACAAAATTCAAACGTCCGAAGTGTTGGTTCCTTGCCCGACACCAGACGGACAACCCATATGGGTACATCCCGATCTCCTGGAAGATGAAAACTGGGAGATCGTAAAAACAAAGCCGACAGCTCAACAGCGAAGGCAGGCTAGGAAACATCTCCTCAGGCTCAAACGGCAAGAGAAGACCCAGCCAAAACAAGAAGTCCATGAAAAAACAGAGGCCTCCTCTACCACTTCACTCGGGGCAACAAAAACGTCCCTTCCAGAGACTTCAAAGGCGGTAAGAAACTTCACTCTCAGTGATTTCATGCCACCTCAATTCAAAAAAGAAGCCATGCAGGGGGCATCATACTCTTGCAACTCGGTAGTTGGATCTCCATCGATGGATACGAGTCCAGCGACACCGACGATGGATTCGAGCCCAACTACACCGGCGAGTGGGAGGAATCTTTTGAAACAGGAGAGTATCTCTCCGACGAAGAATGGGTTCCTGAAACTCACCTTATGCCAGTAATCTGGTATAACCCCTTGCAACCACAAGGATCCTGGTCTGATGATGAAGAAGATCAAGTGGCTGCACAAGAAGATGCTGTTAACCCAGCACCTGTCATTGCTCCAGTGGAAATCAACTATGTTGAGCCACACGGAGAAGACGAAGAAGAGGATCTGGCTCCCATGCCTGATCTTGAAGAGTATGCAAGGATCTTGCAGCGTCTCGCTCTAGAACTAGAGCAAGATCGCATTAACGAGCCTCCTCGCAACCCAGAGCCTGAAGTCCCTGAAGCCCATCAGGTACCTCCTCCCTCAACTCCTGAAAGTGGAGAAAATTGCTGGGTAGACGATCCTCTTACATCTGAGGATGAGTCTGACTCCGAGCAGGTAACATCTCCTATCAGAGCTTCCTGTAATGTAATATATCAGGACTATAGCTCTTCTGAAGCGTCGTCTGATGAGATTACCTATACTCCGACGACGCCTAGCAATGTATCCTCTGGAGCTACCTCGTCTCACGTGACTTTCACAGAGATGGCACCCTCTCAGGTTTCTTCTCCTGAGACTGTGACTTCAGGATACACATTCTTCCCGACTCATCATCATGAAGAAAACCCAACTTGGGGTGATGGATGGGTCAACGAAGAAGAAAAGCTGCTAGATGCTGTTCAGGACTTGCTCCCGGAAAATGCTCCGTGCAACACAATCACTGAGGATGGCAACTCTGCTGCAGATACATCCCCAGTAGATGAAAAACGACAGCCTCTTGATCCTGAAGACAATCTTCCAAACGAAGATCCTTCTCAAGAAGCTCTCGAAGTTGGTAGAGGCACCCGTTCGGGCCGGGACTACCACAAAAATTACAACCAATCTTCCTTTACTTATGTAAATCCTTCGGGAAAAGATGTTGTAAGCGCCCCCAGTGGCAACAATGATGAACATGCAGGCCCTAAGGAGGCTTTCAAGTATGACTTGGTTGAACACTTCAAACACATACCTGCACGTCTTCACATCCTGGATTTATTACGAATGTCTCCACGCACTCGTGATAATCTCATCTCAGAATTACAAAAACTGAATGAGGATGTCGACAAACATGCCCCACAAGTCCTCCAAATTGAAATGGACTACCGGGTCAAAAACTCAGAAACCTCCTTAAAAGGAGAAAAAGAGAAAAGCGAGGGATCATGCATCCAATGCCTCTCGGTTCAAAAGGCAGCCAGTGCAACCATCGCCTTCACTAAGGAAGACCTCCTACTTGGCGAAGTAAGGCACAACCGACCCCTGTACTTCACAGGGTACATCAAAGAAATGCCGATACATAGAGTTCAGATCGACCCAGGTTCTGCACTCAACCTTATCTCCACTTCGGCTCTTGAAGAGTTGGGCATCCCACCCAGCAAGCTAAGCCACACATCTGTATCTATCTTTGGATACGATGGGAGCACTCAAAGGCCTATCGGCAAAATCAGGTTCAAATTGCAAATCGGTGATCTTATCTCTGAGGTCACTGTGTATGCAATAAAAACCCCCTCATGCTACAACATCCTTCTCGGACGTCCTTGGATACACGAGAACGGTGTTGTCCCTTCAACTCTACATCAATGCATCAAGTTCGTCGGCGACGACGGCATGGTACATCGTGTCTTTGCGGACAGAAAACCCTTCAAAGGTAAAGAAGTCCACTTCGCAGACTCCCAGATGTATGAAGGAGAAAAAGAAGAAGAGGAAATAGCACCCCCTGCTGAAAATCTCCAGAAAGATAAAGGCAAGGCTCCTCAAAAATCACCGGAAGAAAACAAACCCTCCGGCAAATTAGAAGAGAGTAGTCAATCTCCCTTCGTTATCTTCCTCAAGAATTCAAAACCTTTGGTCATCACGACTAAAGTGAAGAAGGCGAAACAAAAGCCTGGGGGCAAATTTGTTGTCTCTCTCGTGTCTATCATGCAAGACACAGACTCGGACTCAGAGCCAGAAGATGATGCATCGTCAAGCCAAGCTGACACTCAGCAAGTTCAGCCTGCTCTCACTCTGATGGAGACACCTGCTGACGTAGAAGATCCTACGTCTGCTACCTTTGTTGTTCCGACAACATCACCAAAGCAAAGACCGATCTTCTTCCATAGATCGGATGCTTCTTCATCAAACTCCATGCTGGAACCTTTCCAAAATGAAGGTATGCCTCAGCTATCTCTATATAGTCCTGTGGCACAAGCAATTATGAAGAAAATGGGCTATGACGCTCAAAACCCAGTCGGTTTGGGAGAAAGACGCGGTATTCTCACGCCATTGGAGCCCGCCTTGACCAAAAGCCAGCTAGAAGATTGGAGACTCTACGGTCATGTAGAAAAGTCTTCATATGGGTTAGGGTATGATCCCGACACTCCTCTGAGACAGTTGACACAAAGGCTTAAAAGTCGTTTTACCGACCAAGCCTCAACATCTAAAGTCCACGAAGACATCGATCTCCCTGGAAATCTCTTTAAAGAGTTACCTGACAAAGATCCAGGAAGCTCATCCAACTTGTACGATTTCTCTGATGATAAAGAGGAATCGTCCGATAATGTAGACTTGTGCTATTTTGACCCAGAAGAACCCTCGTCTCCAAAAGAAATACCAGACTCAATAGGCGATTGGGACTATCTCATAGCAAGCCTTGAGGAGATCACCAATCAAGAAAATCCATGGAAAGGAACAGAGCCTTGGTCTGGTAATGCAGTTGAAACTCCAGAAGGTTTCGTTGAGTTGGAAGCCTCCGAAAATATTGTGGAGGAACCACCTTCGAACCTTCCGACAGAAGATCCTGTTGAAAAGATAAACTTGGGAACACCTGATAACCCACGTCCTGTATTCATAAGCAAGAATATAAAGGATGATGAGTTACCCGAGTATATCGCTTTTCTTCGTGAGTTCGTTGATTGCTTTGCATGGTCCTATGCTGAAATGCCTGGTTTAGACCCCAAAGTAGCAGTCCACAAACTCAATCTTCAAGAAGAAGTCAAGCCTGTCAAACAAAGCCAAAGAAGATTCCGTCCAGATGTGATGGATAAAATTGAACAAGAAGTTCAAAAGCTCAAAAGTGTCGGCTTCATCCGTGAGGAACAACATCCAGAATGGTTGGCCAACATTGTCCCCGTGACAAAGAAAAATGGGCAGATCAGGGTCTGTATTGACTATAGAGACCTGAATGGCGCTTGCCCTAAAGATGAATTCCCGCTCCCCATACCGGAGGTGATGATTGACAATACCTGCGGATTCGAGCGAATGACATTCATGGATGGCTTCTCTGGTTACAATCAGATAAAGATGCATCCCGAGGATGAAAAACACACTTCATTTCGGACTCCATTTGGCGTGTATTGCTACACTGTCATGCCATTTGGTCTGAAAAATGCTGGTGCCACATATCAGAGGGCTATGATGAAAATATTCCAAGATATGCAGCACAAGACGGTCGAATGTTACGTTGATGACCTCGCCGTCAAAAGCAGAAGAAAAGAAGACCATCTCAAAGATCTTCGGGAAGTCTTCCTCCGACTTCGCAAACACAAACTGCGGATGAATCCTCTAAAATGCTTCTTCGGCGTCTCGTCGGGTAAGTTTCTCGGATTCCTTGTTCGGAAAGCTGGAATAGAACTTGACCCCATAAAAGTCAAGGCTATTCTAGAAATGCCCTCTCCAAGAACCTTGAGAGAATTAAAAGGGCTTCAAGGGAGATTGGCCTACATCAGACGGTTCATCTCCAATCTTTCGGGGAAATGCCGTCCATTCTCTCGATTGATGAAAAAGGGTGTAGACTTTGTCTGGGATGCCGACTGTGAAGCCGCATTTCAAGATATCAAGTCATACCTGACCAAACCTCCAGTGTTAGCTGCCCCTGCCACTGGAAAACCATTCATCTTGTACACAAGAGCCCTTGATCACTCTCTGGGAGCTCTGCTTGCACAAGAAAATGATGAAAGAAAAGAAGCTGCTCTATACTACCTCAGTCGCATGCTAGTAGGTGCAGAGCATCGCTACTCCCCAGTCGAAAAGGAATGCCTTGCAGTGACGTTTGCCGTACAAAAGCTACGTCACTACTTGCTTTCCAACACAGTCTACCTCGTCTCAAGGATCAACCTCTTGAAGGTCCTTGTCACGAAGGCCGGTTCTCTCAATGCCCGACTGGCAAAATGGTCCATCCTCTTGTCACAATTTGATATTAGGTATGTACCACAAAAAGCAATCAAAGGCCAAGCTCTAGTAGATTTCCTCGCAGAGCATCCATTGCCTAAAGATTCACCACTCAGAGATGATCTCCGAGACGAACCTATCTACAACGTGGAGACTTTCTCGCCAAATGCCTCCTGGGACATGTACTTTGACGGTGCAACCAGGACAAATGAAAAAAGAAAGCTGATCTCAGGAGTTGGCATCCTCTTTCTTTGCCCTAACAAATACATGATTCCACACGCTTTCTCGCTACTGGAACCATGCACAAACAATGCAGCCGAATACCAAGCTCTGATCCTAGGATTGGAACTCGCCATCGAATCCGGTATCACTATGCTGGAAGTCTTTGGAGACTCTCAACTGATCGTCAACCAGATGAATCAGAAATATGAAGTCAGGAAGCCCGATCTGCTGCCTTATTACAACAAGGCACAATCGCTTCTGCAAAAGTTTGACATCTGCAACATCACCCACATTCGTAGAGGTGAAAACATCCGTGCAGATGCCCTGGCCGGACTTGCCACATCAATGGCGATCCAGGAAGGGGAAAACATGCAAATTACAGTGTACGAGAGAAGGATCCTCCCTCCTCTTAACACACACCAAGCAGTTGCTGAATGCCACCGAGTGGTTGGAAGTCGGATCTCTATCCTTCAACCTTCAATCGGCGACTGGAGGGATCCGTTCATTGATTACACCATGTTCGGAATCATACCTGAAGATCCAAAAGAACGGGTAAGCATCCAAAGGCGAGCCCCAAACTTTCATTTGGATATTCCTTCAAAAATCCTCTACAGGAAATCCTTCAACGGAGTACTTCTACGCTGCTTGTCACAACAAGAGGCCGAAGAAACACTTAAAGAAGTTCATGCTGGTCTTTGTGGAGCCCATCAGGCAGGTCCTAAGCTCTATGATCAGATAAAAAGGTTAGGTTACTATTGGCCTACCATGGTTGCTGATGCAATGCAATTTGCCAAACGCTGCCAGCTATGCCAAGTTCACGGAGATTACATTCACATGCCTCCGGAATGGCTGCATCCTACAGCAATCTCATGGCCTTTTAAAGCATGGGGCATGGACATCATAGGTCTTATCTCTCCCCCTTCAAGCAAAGGTCATCGCTTCATCTTCGCCGCTACGGATTATTTCTCCAAGTGGTCAGAAGCATTTGCGTTCAACGAAATGAAGACCTCATCAGTTCTTCAATTCCTACGCACCAACATCATTTGTCGTTTCGGCATACCCAAGAGATTCGTCCATGATAACGGACCACAATTCCGGGATCATCGATTCTACAGGTTTTGCGACAAATACAAAATCCAAAGCTGTCCTTCGACTCCATACAATCCGGCAGCAAACGGATTAGCAGAAGCCTTCAACAAGACACTCTGCAAAATCCTCAAGAAAATGGTCTCTAGTCACAAAAGAGACTGGAGCGATAAACTGTCTGAAGCTTTGTGGGCCTATCGAACCACCGTTCGAGGACCAACCCATAGCACACCATTCTCCTTGGTCTATGGATGCGAAGTTGTCGTGCCCCTAGAGGTACAAATTCCTTCTCTGAGGGTATCTCTACAAAATGACATGACTCAAGAAAGCAATGTCAAATTGCGACTCCATGAGCTGGACAATCTCGACGAGAGACGGCTCGAAGCTCGACAAAGCATTGAACTTTCCCAAGCACTCATGGCAGGATCTTTTGACAAAAAGGTCAGGCAACGCGCCTACAAAAAGGGTGACTTGGTTCTTGCGGTAAAAAGACCAATGGTCTTCGCACACAAATCCAAAGGCAAATTTGAACCAAAATGGGAGGGACCCTACGTCATCGACAAAGTCTTCTCCAACGGCGCATATGCCCTCCTAAACATGGAAGGGGACGGATGTATGCTGCCTATCAACGGCAAGTTCTTGAAGCGGTACTACCCTTGAAGACTTACCCAACTGGGTAAGAGCAATGCCTGTATGGCCAAAACCTGTTCTCAGGTACTCGCTCGTCAAACCCACTCTCTTTAGAATTTTCATATCAAATGTCAAAATTTCTAGAGATTCAAAAACAATGCTTACTTTCATCGTTTCATTGTTCAAAAACAAAAAAAATCCAAGTTTAGGAGCCTCTCCCTGACTTGACCAAAACTTTCGATCCTTGAACCAAAATTCATGGTTTGAAACAAAAATCCGGATTCAGGGATTTCCACCCTAGTCCACCTTACCTTTTACCGCCAAATGGTTCTAGGTCAAAATTTACGACCCTCGTGTCTTTAAACAAAAAAAAAATGGTTTTTCAAAAATCGTGGGGAAACGACATCAAAGTCAGTACCCGCAAAACAAAAATTTTGAAAAAAAGCAAGGATGCGACATTCCATCGATACTTGCACCCAAAATCGCAGGGAAGCGACATTTCGTCGATACTTGTAAAATCCAAAAACCGTGGAGAAGCAACAAACCAGTTGATATCCACAACCCAATTTCAAAAATCGTGGAGACACAACATTTCAGTTGATATCCACAACCCAAATTTCAAAGGTTCGAGAAAACCTAAAATCGTGGAGAAGAACAAACCAGTTGATATCCACAACCCAATTTCAAAAATCGTGGAGATGCAACATACCAGTTGCTATCCACAACCCAAAATTACAAATGGTTCGAGAAAACCTCAAATTTCAAAAATCGCGGAGAAACGACATCAAGTCAGTACCCACAAAACCAAAAGTCTTGGGAAAAGCAGGGAAGCGACGCTTAGTCGATATTTGCACCCCAATTCGCGAGGAAGCGACATTCCATCGATACTTGCAAAACCTAACCCACGAGGAAGTGACATTCCATCAATACTCGCAAAACCGAATGAGCAAGGAAGCGACATTCCATCGATACTTGCAAGACCATTCAGCGGGGAGGCGACATTTAGTCGATACCTGCATTTTGAAAACCAAAACTCGGCTATAAATGCCAAAATCCGGCTATAAATGCCAAAACAAAAAATTTCCGGCTATAAACGCCAAAATCGGCTTTCATGCCAATAAAACAAAACTTGGTTTTCAAAAAAACTCGGCTATAAATGCCACAAATTGGCTATCAATGCCACCAAACCGGCTATAAATGCCACCAATTGGCTATCAATGCCACCAAACTGGCTGTAAATGCCACAAAAATCCGGCTTTCATGCCAAATTCGTTTCCCCTATCAAAACAACCATTTGACAAAAGATTTTCACAAAATGACAAAGCTTTTGATCAAATCCCATTTAGCAATTGCTTTCATCACAAAAAGATTTGAGTGAGCGTAGGGAAAACAAAACAAAAAAAAAAGGTACCAAAAAAATACATGTGGTACCAAAGCAAAAAAAAAAGAAGAAAGTGTTCACAAGCACTACAAAAAAAAAAAAAAGAGTACCAAAAATATACATGTGGTACCAAAAAAAAAAAGAAGAATAGTTTCTGCTACAAAAAATCAGGAGCTTAGCCAAAAATGGTCTCCAGCCAAAGCTTCAGCTCCTCAAGCAAACTTTTGGCATCAGCCGTCAGAGTTTCCAAGGCACGCTTCTTCAGGAACTTGCCATGAGATGCTGGCGAATGCCGTAACACCGGGAAGCTCTTCCCCAGCAGTTTGCCATCGTTCGCTTTCTAGAGTCCTCCTCTCGAGAACTTGACCGGCATCTGCAACCCTACGAATCAGAGTACTCTCCCTGTCACGAGCCTCTGTTATAGCAGCCCACTTCGCATCGACTTGTGCCTTCAAATGCTCAAGACGTTTCCTGGCCTCCTCAACTTCCCTATCAAGGACGTTAAGGTCATGCCTCAATCCGATGATGGCTAGCTCTTCCTTGTTCTTCTCCCGAACTAGCTGCTTCTTGCTTTGTGTAGCCTCATTCAGGTCAGACTTAGCCTTATCAGCAGGGTCCAAGAACATCTCCTTGAAGAATTGGTCGTCAGGGAAATCCATGGTCTCAAACCACTTGTCACCCAGTGCAATGATCCTATCAACGATCGCCCTGGCACCTGTGACATCCAGACCAACCTCTTCGGTGTCGGTCAGAATCTCCTGTACATGTGGGATCATGCCAAATCCTGCCTCCAAGTGTCCAGAAAGGAGAGTCTTGACCCAAGAACTCAAAACCCGAGCCAGCACCTTCTTCGCAAATTGAAGAGACGAACTGGATGAAGATTCACCCTTCTCCGTTGATCAGCTGCTCATGTCATGTCCCATTGGAAGAGTAACAAAAGAACTCTTTCCACTTGGAGCCACTGGAGAGGGAATCTCAACACGAGGCATCTCCTCAATCATGTCAGAACTGGTCTCTACTTCCGGATCGACCTCTGGCATCCCTTGCTCTGGTTCTGAAGAAAGCGATGGACTCTCTTCTGTCACTTCAAAACCTGCAAATGAAACACAAAAAGGTATGAATATGATCCTGTTAAAAAAAAATCATCAGGGTCATCACTACAAAGTACCTTCCTCGACGACTGGCGGAACACTCTCTTCCTCCATGAACTCATCAGAAGCATCATCAACATTTGCGTCCATCGATGGTTCAAAGTCATCGGAATCCTGTGGCAAGTCAGCTGACAAGAAAAATATTAGCAAATCAAGTCGCAGGCAAAAAAAAAAAAAAAAAAAAAAAAAAAAGAGAAAGCGAAAGAAGTTATACCAATTGGAGATTCTGGAATCATTCCAGAGTCCCTCGGTTCTTCTTCAGATGCCGTAACCGGCTCCATCACCGCCTCATCGGTCGGAACCTCAGGCATCGGCAAGTCTTCATCCTCTGCTAAAAAAAAGGCAGCAGCAGGGTGAGAAAACAAATCAGAACATGGAAAGCCCCATGAAAGAAGCAGAAAAAGGAAAAGGAAGAATCATACCTTCACCGATGGTCTCTTCTTCCCGAATCCTCTTCTCCGGAGGTTCGTCAGCTTCCCCTGGCACCTCCTCATTGACAGTGAGAGGGACTTCCACATTAGGAGAGTCTTCGTCCCGCCCCGTGTGACGCTGACTCCTCCTCCTCTTCCTACCTCTACGGGTTCGCTTCCTAGAAGAACCCGCCCCACTATCAGAGTCAGGTTTCTCACTTGACTCCTCACTGGATGGTCTGCTCTTGCCAGTAGACTCCACGGAAGCTCGTCTCTGTGCCGCTTGCATCCAAGCGTCGAGTTCAGCTTCCTCCTGTTCTAGCTGCTCCAAAGCCTCATCAGGTACTTCCCGAACGGCTTCAGAACCAATGACGCCCTGGTCACCGAGAAAGCCTATCTTGTGCTTCTCTCCAGAAAGGAAGGCCCAAACTTCCTCTCGCCGGACGCCATCCGACTTTCCAGTACCTTTCCCCGAAGACAGCTTTACATCAAGCTCCTTCTTGGAAAGCCCCCGATATGCCAAAAAGCTCTCCGCGAACCACTTCGTGAAGCCGGCAGTTCGGAAAGTCGACAGCTCAGGATAAGAGATCGTGGCAGTAGTGTCTTCAGCACTATAAAAAGCCCATGCATTTCTGCCATCCTGCAAACCCCCAAAACGCTTCACCATACTCGAAGGCGCTCCAACAACGCCTTGAGAGAAGCCCAACTGAAGCGCAAAACGAGAAGGTACATACGGCTGGATGTCGACAAAAAGATGTCTACGGTACACCATCGTGCCGACTAGTATGCTGAAAAGCCACTCCTTCTCTGCATTGGTCAAAGAGTAATGCCTTCCCGACCCTGCTCTGGTAGAGTCTCGGGAGGCACCAAAATCAAAAGCCTTCTTCCACAACTCCGGAGAAAGCTTAACTGAAGACTGCCCCATCTCGACGTCCCTGAACCGTCGGATCCTCATGCGGGCAAACAAAAGTGATTCAGATACGGCTTTTCCCTTAGCCAATCGAATCATCAGAGGATCATCATCCTGTGCAGCACCCAGCTGGTGGAAGCCAGGACAGTGGTATACAAACCACGAATAAAAGATATGGGCTGAAAATACCCTATTCATAGGGAGCCCAAGCCGAACCAAGAAAGCAGCAGCCTGCAGTTCGGTACACAGGTAGGAGTAAAGAGCGGGCACCAAAGCAAGCCGCTCTCCAAACGCCATCTGACAAGCCGGAAAAATACAATGCGGCCTGATGTGCGTCCCATCTCCACCAGCAAAAATAGCCTCACCTAGCCAAAAAGTGAGGTAAACAGCAAGATCTCTCCGCAGTGTAATGTCAGAACAAATGGCATCTGTGCTCGCGAAGAAACCCTTCAACTCTTCCTGCATGGCCGAAGTCTTCTTCCTGTCTTCCCGGGTCATGCTATCAGAAGGTTCTCCACCGTCGAAGAAGTTAGGGAACGAAGAGCCACAACTCTTCCAACTGCTGGATCTTACTTTCGAGCCCTCCTTCAAAAAATCATAGAAGGCGACGAGCTGAAAGTATAGGAGCCTGAACTCCTCTGACTGCTCCTCAAGGACGCTGTCAATCGGCATGAACTCCTCGTAGAGTTTGCCAAGGATGGGCAATCCAGTAATAGCACTCAACTCCTTCAGAGAAAAACCAATCTCACCGTTCGTGACAACGAAGGTATTGGTCTGAGGGAGGAAAGACTCCAACATAGCCATGAAGGCATCATCGGAAAAAGTCACGGTCTCCCTAAAAGCACGGACCGCGTCAAAAATCCCGGCTTCCTTCAAAACGGCGCCCCCAATCAGCAAGGTGTGGTCAGTCCATGACTTCCAATCGGAGTCAACATTGAAACGGCCACGAAGTCGAAAAGGCTTCACCCAAGTACTGCCGTCACTGCTGAAAACGCCAAGGCCCACCGGTCTCAAATCGACCGACGGATAATCAGAGCCCTGGTAGCCGCTGGCTGGCATCAACATGTCCATACGGACAAGTGGCTTCTCCGCATATCCGGAGGGTCCACCAACAAAAACCCCGGTCTTGATCACACTGGTCCTCTTCACCTAGCTCGGAGGATCTTCCCTCTTAGGGCACGTGGGAAAAAGGCTCAGGATCGAGATGGTCCGATCAAAAGACGACCGGGTAGAAATAGTTCTCTCCTCACCATTTGCTGTGTAAGAGAACTGAAAACATCTCCTTTGGTATGTCAAGTCGTCAGGGACTGCATCTCCAAAGAAGAAGGTAGGCTTGGGTAAAACCCTCAGATCGTCCATAACCCAAGGACGGTTGCTTACCATGATCTTATAGAACTCCTCATCCTTGAGAGCGATCAATCGCTGTCTCATCTCATCGCGATTGAGGGAATCGCACTCTTCCAAGTTCTTCTCAACAAACTGGACCTTCTCCCAGGCTTGCTGAACGGCCACGTTGGAAGATCTAGCAGATCGACGACGTACGCTTGTAGCAGGCTCTTTACCCTTGTTCGCTCTGGAGGAACCACCTGCAAAGGTTGGAAAAGAAAAAGATCGTCATCAAAATGACAGGATTTCGCTAAAAAAAAAGGGGTCACTTTGTCCCACCAAAAATCTGGCGAAATTTTGGCATGACTCCGGGGCAATTCCGAAGAAAAGGGAAATACCCCGAAAGAAACAGAAAGTTTTGAAGATGGGCTCAACATCGCTGCGAGCTCCGAAACTACAAACTTTCGAAACCTCAAAATCTCCGCAAAATCAAGAAGGGCTCAACATCACTGCAAGCTCCAAATTCCCAAATTTGCAAAGATTTTCAGGTATGTTATCATGCTCTCAAATTCAATTTACAAAAAGTACATGCATGAACATCTAGATTTGCATAAAAACGCATTATCATGATGAGCAAAAAAAAAAAAAAAGAAAAAAAAAAGAAACTTTCTCAAAAAAAAAAAGGAGAAAGAAAAGAACAAAAAAAAAAAGAAACTTTCTCAAACAAAAAAAAAAGAAAAAAAAAAAAAAATCAGGCCACGTGGCCGTACGGACCAGATCCGTACGGATCTGTCCGTACGGCCCATAAAAAAAAAAAAAAAAAAAAAAAAAAAAAAAAAAAAAAGAGAAAAGAGACACGTGAAAAAAAAAAAACAGAAATCACGTGGAAAAGAAAAGAAAAAAAAAAGAAGAAGAATAGAAAGAAAAAAAAGAAAAAAAAAGAAGAGAAACTTTCTTTTTTTACCATCCTATTCTCTACATAAAGTTTTCTTGAAAGAAAAAGAGAGAAAACTTACTTGAAGCCATTGATGGAGAAGAAGAAGGAAAAAGCTTGAAGATACTTGAAGAAGAAGAACTCTTGGTCTTGGAGCTCTCTTGAGATTGTTGCAAAAGAAAGCAATAAGAGTAAGAGATCCTACCTCCCTTTGCTTTTATAGGAGAGAGCAAATCAAAGAAGGAAACAAAGAAGAAAGGTAAGTGTTACTAATTAGTAACCTTACCAAAAGAGAAGGAATTAGAAAGATTCTTTCCCAAAAAGAAAGATGTCTTTGAGAGATTTTCTCCCAAAATCAATCAATGAGAGATTCTCTCCAACAAAAAAAGGATATTGGAGATTCTTTCCCAAAAAGAAAGATACCTTGAGATATTCTCTCCCAAATTAAGGGAATATGAGAGATTCTCTCCCATAAAGATATTTTTAGATATTCTCTATCCAAATGAGATATCTTTAGATATTCTTTACAAAAATGACCCCACATGAGATCTAAGCCATCCTAAAAAGCTTAAGGTCCCATGGGTTAGCCCATATGAGCCAGGTTTGACCACCTAGGCACTAAAAAAAAAAAAAAAAAAAAATGGGCTTTTAGTCAGAAAACATCCCTCTTACCAAGAGCATACAAAAATGGTTCCATGCCTCTTTTGAGTTGATTGAACCATACAAAAAATTCCAAGCCCCATGAGCTTCCAAAAATCAAACCATCCAGCCTCATATGCCAAATTGAGCCAAAATCTTGAAATTGACATTCCACAAAAATCCAAACCACTCCAATGGACCCACACAGTCCCAAAGAGTGACCAAAAACCAAATCCTGGTCTCCTAACTTGCCACATACAGCTTGTTAGGTCACAAGACCAAAACCAAAAACCAAATCATGATCCCCCAACTTGCCACATACAGCTTGTTGGGTCATAAGGTCAAAACGAAAACCCGACCCCCTAACCTGCCACATACAGATTGTTAGGTCACAAGGTCAAAAACAAAAGCCCAAATTCACATCCATGATGTCATCTTCAAAACTTTGCCTCGAGATGGTATTTGATTCCTTTCATTACCATAAAATTCCCCTGGAAGCTCAAAGGCTACTCTACCAAAGGAAGGATTGCTCAAAGACTCTTGGTCAAGACACAAGCTCTCCTTCAAAAATCTCTTCGAGGCACATCGACTACAAAAGTCAAGCAACTCGTCGCTGTACCTCGAGGGGGCATTTGTTGACACCAAAAATGTCACTTTGCCTCTTCAACATCAAGAAAGCTACATGAAGTCGCAACCTGCCATAAATAGGCAATGCAACTTCTCCAAAAAATCAAATCTTGTCAGAATCAAACAAAAACTGTAAGATCCTTCAAGATAGCCAAGAGAAGAGTACACATGAAGTTTTCGGGCCATTTCAGAATCATTTGGCCTAACTTCGCTTCTCCGACAGCTAAAATGGCGCTCCCGGCGGCGACATCATCGGAGACGTCAAAACTTCGATCAGAGCCTACGGATGACTCCAGCATGTCTCAAAAGGGCTCCATTCCAAATTTCAAGTCAAACCGACAACGTTTGACCCTCCATCAATGCTCGAGCAGTAAAATCAAGCCTCTCGGCGGCGGGAACCACCGAAGCCTTCGCTCATCAAACCAAGTGCATGAGTGGCTTCAACATGCTTCCAAAAGGCTGCACGTCAAATTTCAGGTCATTCTGACAACATTTGACCAGGTTTCGATGCTCCGAGAGAAAATCAAGCCTACCGGCGGCGGAGCAACCCGGGACCATGACATCCAAAACGGAGCCCATGGAACGTCTCAAAATGACTCCAATAGGCTCCCCGTCAAATTTCAGGTCAATCGGATATCGTTTGACCACATATCAAAGCTCGGCATTTTCCCCGCAGCAAAATCAAGTGAAGCATCGACGGGACCCCAAACGGCTTCAAAACTCAAACAAAAGCCTATGGTTGGTCTTATTTATTGCTCAGGAGGCTTCACCTCAAATTTCAGGTCATTCCGACATCGTTTGACCAAGTTTCAACTTCTGGCGGAAAATCAGCAGCTCTACGCGACAAAGTCTTCGGCTTTCCCGAAAAATTGGAAACTTTGCACTCTAAAAATGCAAGGATTCTCATCAGGTTTTCTACAGGGAAATCAAGCCAATAAATGAGAAGAAATGTCAGGAAAAATACAGAAGAAAACGGCGACGAAAAAGACCTCAAAACGACCGCAAAACGGGCTCCGAAGGGAAAAATTCCCCCAAGGTCGCAGGCCCCTGCGACCATGGCCCATGGTCGCCGGCGACCATGGAAGTCCGGGTCACCGGATTTTCCGCCGGTGACCCGTTTTTTCCGTCTTTTTTCGCGTTTCGCGCACTTTGGCCCCTGTGGTTTCCTGAAAATGTGATTTTTAGTGCTTGAAATTGACTCATATCCTCCGACATCCGTCAAAATCACGGGTCAACCTCCAAAAGCATAAAATCATCATTGATCGCTCCAAGATCGCCAACCGGTCGACCAAAAAAAGTGCTCTTTCTGTCCGACCGATCGAGAAATCGACAAGACAGATGTCACCGGCCCGCTCTTAGCTATCAATGTCTGAAGTTACATGTTCATCCGATGTCGATCAGCATGAAGATCCATCGATGATCATCGCCAGAAGAATTCCAGAAGACACGGCACGGCCCGCGACTCTTCGACTGCTCGGCGACCAATTAATGTGGTTAATTGACTAGCTTTATTGCAGTCATTAATTCATTTCTTTGGACGACCCAATCAGAAGCAAGCATTTGGGAGTTACAAGTCAATTGAGTCATGGCATTTAAACCATGAAACTCCTCCCATTATGGTAATTAAGGTGATTAAAAGCCCTTAATCTCCATCGGCCAATCAGATTCAAGGACAAAGGAGTTACAAAATCAAGAAATAAATCTTGTAACTCCTCCCATTAAAGCCATTAAAGCCCATAAACTCTCCTAAATGGCTACCAAAAGCCTATAAGTAGGGGAGCATTCCATTGAAATCGGGATCAGAAAATCGAGATCGATCGATCGGAAAGAATCCCGAGCTCGTATCCAGAGAAAGAAAAAAGAGAGAAAAACTCTGTTGAAGTTCTGCACCGGCCACCACTACAAGGTGACAAAAGTCCCTTGGGGGGCACCCCCCCAAGGTCCTTGCCTTCTCCTGCTGCCTCCAATGGCTTAGACGTGGCTTTTCAGCCCGTCTACTTAGCTTTTTATTGGACATAGGACCTTCTCTTGGTCTTTGTCCTCTAAAAACCTAAGGTTATAGCCAAGCCAAGCGAATCAAGAGCATCTTCTGTTCTCATCTGCATGGATGATGGCGAAGCCCATACATGGCTTGCGACCGTCAATCTGAACGAGTCCCCCACAATCTCCTGAAAAGTTAGATCTTCCTTTTCTTGCTTTTCATTGTAGTTTGTATTTTTCTAAAGAGACAAAAAATCACAACTCTTGTCTTTCATTATTGATAAGAATTGTAAATCGGCTATAAACGCCAAAATCTGCTATAAATGCCAAACAAAATCGCCTTTCACGGCAAATCAAGAAAATGTCTCTTTTCTTAAATATATGCGCAATGGAAAACTTGAAAGAAGTTGATTTCCTTTTTACTTGCGAAGGTTGATCTCCGGATTACCACTTGCAATTCCAAGTAAAATAGAAAATCTGGCACACCCACACAAAAAAATGTTGAAACACGCTTCAGGCCCGCCAGGGCGCGAAAGGGCCGGACCCGACGGACTCCCACGTTCCGCCGACCCCGGTAGCCGCCCCACGGTGCCTCGGAGCGCGTTCCATCATCCGGACGGAATCTTCTTTGGCCTTGTTTGACATGCTTGATGTCTTCTTGAAGATTGAGTTTGTGGACTGCTACTTTGGGGTCTAAACTAGGCATTTCAGCGTAGGACCATGCAAAGCAATCAAGGAACTCACGAAGAAAAGCGATATACTCGGGTAACTCATCATCCTTTATATTCTTGCTTATGAATACAGGACGTGGGTTATCTGGTGTTCCCATGTCTATCTTTTCAACAGGATCTTCTGTTAGAAGGTTCGAAGGTGGCTCCTCCACAATATTTTCGGAGGCTTCCAGCTCAACAAAACCTTCTGGGATTCCAAGGGTATTTGTAGACCGAGGGTTTGTTCCTTTCCACGGGTCTTCTTGATTGGTGATCTTCTCAAGGCTTGCTATGAGATGGTCCCAATCGCCTGTTGAAACTGGGTCGAAGTAAGGTACTTCTTTTGGAGACGAGGGCTCTTCTGGGTCAGAATAGCACAAGTCTGTATTATCGGACGATTCTTTTTTATCATCAGAGAAATCGTACCAATTGGATGAGCTTCCTGGATCTTTGTCAGGTAACTCTTTAAAGAGATATCCAGGGAGATCGATGTCTTCATGGACTTGAGATGTTGAGGCTTCGCCGGTAAAATGACTTTTAAGCTTTTGTGTCAACTGTCTCAGAGGAGTGTCAGGATCATACCCTAACCCATATGAAGACTTCTCTACATGACCGTAGAGTCTCCAATCTTCCAGCTGGCTTTTGGTCAAGGCGGGCCCCAATGGCGTGAGAATACAGCGTCTTTCTCCCAAACCGACTGGGTTTTGAGCATCATATTCCATTTTCTTCATAATTGCTTGTGCCACAGGACTATATAGAGATAGTTGAGGCATACCTTCGTTTTGGAAAGGTTCCAGCATGGAGTTTGATGAAGAAGCGTCCGATCTATGGAAGAAGATCGGCTTTTTCTTTGGTGATGTTGCCGGAACAACAAAGGTGGCAGACGTAGAATCTTCTACATCAGCAGGTGTCTCCATCGGAGTGAGAGCAGGCTGAACTTGTTGAGTGTCAGCTTGGCTTGACGAGGTGTCGTCTTCTGGCTCTGAGTCCGAATCCGTGTCTTGCTTGATAGACACGAAAGAGACAACAAATTTGCCCCCAGGCTTTTGCTTTGCCTTCTTCACTCTGGTTGTGATGACCAAAGGTTTTGAAGATTTGAGGGAGATGACGAAGGGAGATTGACTACTCTCTTCTAATTTGCCAAAGGGTTTGTTTTCTTCTGGTGATTTTTGAGGAGCCTTGCCTTTATCTTTCTGGAGATTTTCAGCAGGGGGTGCTATTTCCTCTTCTTCTTTTTCACCTTCATACATTTGGGAGTCTGCGAAGTGGACTTCTTTACCTTTGAAGGGTCTTCTGTCCGCAAAGACACGATGTACCATGCCGTCGTTGCCGACGAACTTGATGCATTGATGTAGAGTTGAAGGGACAACACCATTCTCGTGTATCCAGGGGCGTCCGAGAAGGATGTTGTAGCATGAAGGGGTTTTTATTGCATACACAGTCACTTCAGAGATAAGATCACCGATCTGCAATTTGAACCTGATTTTGCCGATAGGCCTTTGAGTACTCCCATCGTATCCAAAGATAGATACAGATGTGTGGCTTAGCTTGCTGGGTGGGATGCCCAACTCTTCGAGAGCCGAAGTGGAGATGAGGTTGAGTGCAGAACCTGGGTCGACCTGAACCCTGTGTATAGGCATTTCCTTGATGTACCATGTGAAGTACAGGGGTCGGTTGTGCCTTGCTTCGCCAAGTAGGAGGTCGTCCTTTGTGAAGGCGATGGTTGCACTGGCTGCTTTTTGCACCGAGAGGCATTCAATGCATGATCCCTCAGTTTTCTTTTCTCCCTTTGAGGAAGTTTCAGAGTTTTTGACCCGGTAGTCCATTTCAATTTGGAGGACTTGTGGGGCATGTTTGTCGACATCCTCATTCAGTTTTTGTAATTCTGAGATGAGATTATCACGAGTGCGTGGAGACATTCGTAATAAATCCAGGATGTGTAGTCGTGCAGGTATGTGTTTGAAGTGCTCGATCAAATCATACTTGAAAGCCTCCTTAGGGCCTGCATGTTCATTGTTTTTGCCACTGGGGGCGCTTACAACATCTTTTCCCGAAGGATTTACATAAGTAAAAGAAGATTGGTTGTAATTTTTGTGGTAGTCCCGGCCCGAGCGGGTGCCTCTACCAACTTCGAGAGCTTCTTGAGAAGGATCTTCGTTTGGAAGATTGTCTTCATAATCAAGAGGCTGTCGTTTTTCATTTACTGGGGATGCATCTGCAGCAGAGTTGCCATCCTCAGTGATTGTGTTGCATGGAGCATTTTCCGGGAGCGAGTCCTGAACAGCATCCAGCAGCTTTTCTTCTTCATTGACCCATCCATCACCCCAAGTTGGGTTTTCTTCATGATGATGAGTCGGGAAGAATGTGTATCCTGAAGTCACAGTCTCAGGAGAAGAAACCTGAGAGGGTGTCATCTCTGTGAAAGTCACGTGAGAAGAGGTAGCTCCAGAGGATACATTGCTAGGCGTCGTCGGAGTATAGGTAATCTCATCAGACGACGCTTCAGAAGAGCTATAGTCCTGATATATTACATTACAGGAAGCTCTGATAGGAGATGTTGCCTGCTCGGAGTCAGACTCATCCTCGGATGTAAGAGGATCGTCTATCCAGCAATGTTCTCCATTTTCAGGAGTTAAGGGTGGATGTACCTGATTATCTTCAGGGACTTCAGGCTCTGGGTTGCGAGGAGGCTCGTTAACACGATCTCGCTCTTGTTCTAGAGCGAGACGCTGCAAGATCCTTGCATATTCTTTAAGATCAGGCATGGGAGCTAGATCCTCTTCTTCGTCTTCTCCGTGTGGCCTAACATAGTTGATTTCCACTGGAGCAATGACAGGTGCTGGGTTAACAGCATCTTCTTGTGCAACCACTTGATCTTCTTCATCATCAGACCAGGATCCTTGTGGTTGCAAAGGGTTATACCAGATTACTGGCATACGGTGAGTTTCAGGAACCCATTCTTCATCGGAGAGATATTCTCCTGTTTCAAGGGATTCTTCCCACTCATAGGTGTAGTCGGACTCGAATCCATCATCGGTGTCTCTGGACTCGTATCCATCAATGGAGAATCCAACTACCGAGTTGCAAGAGTATGATGCCCCCTGCATGGCTTCTTTTTTGAATTGAGGTGGCATGAAATCACTGAGAGTGAAGTTTCTTACCGCCTTTGAAGTCTCTGGAAGGGACGTTTTTGTTGCCCCGAGTGAAGTGGTAGAGGAGGCCTCTGCCTTTTCATGGACTTCTTGTTTTGGCTGAGTCTTCTCTTGCCGTTTGAGCCTGAGGAGATGTTTCCTAGCCTGCCTTCGCTGTTGAGCTGTCGGCTTTGTTTTTACGATCTCCCAGTTTTCATCTTCCAGGAGATCGGGATGTACCCATATGGGTTGTCCGTCTGGTGTCGGGCAAGGAACCAACACTTCGGACGTTTGAATTCTTTTTATCACCTTGAAGGAAGTAGTGATCTTCTTCTTCGGTGATTTTGGTGTTTGTCCACATGACACCATGTTGACGGAGGCAGTCCCATAGTTTTTGTCAAAGGTGATTACTCCGTTTTTCTACATCTCGTTTATCTTCTCTCTCACAACAAAGCATTGATTGAGAGGATGCGAGACCATCTGGTGGTATGGACAGTACCGAGGATCATTGGTTTTGCCAACATCTCCCCGTCTTTTGAGCTCTGGCAAAATGAGTTTGCCATTTGCTAGGAGAGCCTCAAAGATTTCTTCAACGTCTTCATCGAACGGATATTTCTTTTCTACACGTTCCTTGAAGGCATCAGAGAGTTCAGGCCTTTTACCTGCAGTTTTGTTTTCAGCTTTCTTTGGTTGCTGAGGAGCTGACTTGGTTTGCACATTGAGGACCTCTTTCTTCTTTGGTTTAGAGGTTACAACGGCGGTTGGCTCTTTTCTTGATGACTTCTGACTGTTGAGGTCTTTAATCACCGTTTCAGCTTCCATAGAAGCTTCCAGGAGTTCTCCCAGGTTTTTTGATTTGCTGCCGATGATCATGGAGCTGATTCTAGCTCTCATGTTGTTTCGGCAAATGTCGACTAGCGACGCCTGTGGCAATACATCTGAACATTTGTATGCCATTGCTTTCCACCTGTGAATGAAGTCATAAGTTGACTCATTCTCTCCCTGTTTTAGGCTGCAGAGCTGAGCCATAGTAACAGGATGATCCTCACCATTGAAGTGGGTCAGGAAGCGTGTCTCTAGCATGGCCTAGTTTTGGATGGAGTCTTCCGGAAGAGTGGAGTACCAATCGAAGGCCGTACCTTTTAGGGTACTTGCAAAGAGGCGGATCTTGAGTGCATCTTGATCCGCGATAGCTCCCGTCAAAATCTTGAAGTGGATGACATGCTGTCTGGCTGATCCTTTCCCCGTATATGTTTGGAGAGTAGGATGTTTGAATTTTGTGGGGAACGAGACCGAGTCCATCCATAAAGGATATGGTGGCTTGATCCCATGCTCCTTGAGTATATCCTCTTCTTTTGCTTTGGCGAGGATACTGTCTACGTCCTTTTTGGTAAGGGCGCGTGACTCATTTTCTTCAAGATTTTCCTCGTTATTGCGATGATTCGGAGGAGGCTCATTGTTCACCTGATTTTGGACAACAAGGAGAAGGTTTTCCATCAGAGTTTCAATCCTCTGCTGGCCTTGTTCCAACTGCTGGATGCGTGTGAGCGCATCATCTTAAGGTGGATTCTGAGGTGGTGGCTCAGAATTTGTAACCAGGACCCGGGATTCAAACGAAGAAACCGTCCTGGTGACTGAGCTCGGGCTCATTCTTTTTGATGACGAGCTTGATGAAGGATTACTCTCCCGTCCTTGGCTTGAAGGGGCAGGAGATTCTTCGGGATGTCTTCGTGTCCTGGTGACGCTACGGGTCACCGGACGTCGGACATGGATTTTTGATGCTGACTTTTGGCGTCTTCTGGTTTTTCCAACCATATGGACGGCAGCAACTTGGTCGGGTCTTTCTTTTTCGACCCATTTGTGGGAGACTTGAAGTGTAGGAGGCTGGGTCCGTTGCTTCTCTAGTCTCTTTTGTCGATATGACGCACGGTGGCGTGCTCGACGAGCGATTTGAGCTTTGGTCAGCTCTGGCTGGGCTCTGACGATGAAGGATGTGCTCCCTCGGGCGCAGCAGCCGAGCCTGTCTTCTTTATAGCTAGGCAAGGATAGGATCCGGACCCGGTCCTTTGCCTGTTGCAGCGAAGCTTTGAATTTTTCAAATTCGGTCCCTGTAGAGATAAAGGGTCGAACCGAAGGAGTGTAGGCCTTAGCAGGTGCTTGTAGAGGCCTGGTGATGCATGATCTGATTTTGGGCCTGTAGGAACAAGCCGGATCATGCTGGGTTGACTTGGGAGTCAGGTTGGAGATAGGTCTCTCCTCTTTCATGTAGGCAAGAGGGTAGAACTGGTTCTCTTTGAGTGGGGCCAGGTATGCTGGCTTGGTGGATGTTTGAGACCTTCTTTGTTTTGGGGAAGGTCTTGGAGACCAAGTCTTAGGGTAGACCTGGTTGTTTGTGGGTCAAGGCTTCGCGGGGGGTGCCGCGGGCTTCGGGCTTTTGGGTGCTCGCCTTTAGTGTCACGGGAGTGACACGTTGAGAGGCGATCTTCTGCTTTTTAGCAGGCGCAGCTTGTTCTTCGGGAAGTGGGAATGGTCCCAGCGTCCCAAAGAAGATAGTCCGGGGAGTCGAGGTCGACCGGGAGTTCGGAGAGTTGCCGAGGGAGTTGGCGCTTCGGCAGCTGACAAGGCGCTTATGAGTGCGCGCGCTTTGCTTCTGTTGAAGCATGAGCTGGTGCTTGTTTTTATTGAAGATAATGGTTAAGACTGCCATTGTTAGTTTCGAAAAAGTTCTGAAACAAGACCACATCCATTAGTAATCACAAGAATATGATGATCATAAATGGGGAATTCTATGATTTTATCTTTTTAAATCGCTCAAGGGACATGACCCAAGCAATATGAAGAAGGCAAAAAGCCATAGAGGGTACAATTGTTCTGGTTGCAAGCATGGTAGGCTCGAAATGAGCGTTCCAATGACTGCTAGAAGCAATTGTATACCTAAATTCGGCTTATCGAGAAGCGGAGCTTGCTCGAGATAAGAAGAATATAAGGTAGGAGTTACAAATGTGCCGGTCACAGATACAGTAGACCCTGAAAGGGCGTACCAGTATTGCTAGGCACAAATGTTGGAAATCGCATCCATGAGATGGGATTCTCTTTTTTGAAAGGTCAGAAATGGATTCGTCAAAGAGAGCAGGTGGCATTCCGATTCAAATACGGGCTCAACGATTTCCGCGAGCGCCAGTACTCATAAGGAAAGAGACCACAATTTCTCGAATCTGAATCCAAAAGTGACGAGTTTTTTTTTTTTGAAATGTCAAGATTGGTTCCATCAAGGAGAGCAAATGGTATTCCAATCTGAACACGGTCTCGGCGATTTCCGCGAGCGCTAGTGCTCAGAAAAGAAGAAACCAAAATTTCTCAGATCTGAAATCAAAAGTGACGAGTTTTTGAAGATTTTTTTTTGAAATGATTTTTTTTTATTTTATTATTTTTATTTTATATTTTTTTTAAGATTATTTATTTTTATTTTTTTTTGAAGATTTTTTATTTTAAGATTTTTTTTTGAAAATATTTTTTTTATTTTTAATTTTGATTTTTTTTTGTTTAAGATTTTTTTTTTTGAAAATCTTTTTTTTATTTTTAATTTTTTTTAATTTTTTAAGATTTAAAGACGAGAGAGTACACATAGGCCTCCTAACCCGGTCTTATGAAACCTCAATTGATAAAATTGCCCCCAGGTAAGGGTAGGATTACTTAATGAACCCGTTTGGAGGACCTTTGCCTAGAACAGTCAAGCTGTCTCCACACTCTGGACAAGGCTTTTCTTGAATCAATCGTGATCAAAGAACGCAATTGGTTTAACCTTAGTGGTCTATGTATTTTTATTTATTTATTAATTTTTTTATTTTTTTAGATCCCTGACAGACTCATCGAAGAGAAACGATGGCCCAATCCCCGATCCGAACACGGGCTCAACGATTTCCGCGAGCACACATGCCCAGAAGAGAAAGGATCAAAGTTTCTCAATTTTGAATCCAAAACGAGAAATTGATTTTTTTTTTTTTTTGAAATCTCTAATGAACTCATCGAAGAGAAACGATGGCCTAAAACCTTAGTCGAACGGGCTCAACATTTCTGCAAGCACCAAAGAACGATAGGATAGGATCAAAGTTTCTCAATTTTGAATTCAAACTAAGAAAACTGATTTTTTTTATTTTTTTTATTTTGTTTTTTTTTGAAAAGAGAAAGAGTGGAAACAAACTCAAAGAAATAGAAATTTCCAAAAAATCCCATCTCCTTTTTTAGGATGCAAAATCCAACATAGGCTACCAGCTAGAAAGTAGCCAAGGAATCCGGAAAAGAAGTATAAGCATAGAGCAAAAAGTATGATATGCAAATATTTCATTTCCGAGCACCGTGTTCTCAAATGAACGAGTCCCACCGGGTGTGCAAGCTTGATGGAACGCGCTCCTGCCGAGGGTGCTACCGGGGTCGGCGGACGTGGGAGTCCGTCGGGTCCGGCCCTTTCGCGCCCGGGGGGCTGAAGCGTGCATAAACATTTCTTTTTGGGTGTGCCAGATTTTCTATTTTACTTGGAATTGCAAGTGGTAATCCGGAGATCAACCTTCGCAAGTAAAAAGGAAATCAACTTCTTTCAAGTTTTCCATTGCACAAATATTTAAGAAAAGAGACATTTTCTTGGTTTGCCGTGAAAGGCAATTTTGTTTGGCATTTATAGCCGATTTTGGCGTTTATAGCCGATTTACAATTCTCATCAATAATGAAAGACAAGAGTTGTGATTTTTTGTCTCTTTTAGAAAAATACAAACTACAATGAAAAGCAAGAAAAGGAGGATCTAACTTTTCAGGAGATTGTGGGGGACTCGTTCAGATTGACGGTCGCAAGCCATGTGTGGGCTTCGCCATCATCCATGCAGATGAGAACAGTGGATGCTCTTGATTCGCTTGGCTTGGCTATAACCTCAGATTTTTAGAGGACAAAGACCAAGAGGAGGTCCTCTGTCTAATAAAAAGCTAAGTAGACGGGCAGAAAAGCCACGTCTAAGCCATTGGAGGCAGCGGGAGAAGGCAAGGACCTTGGGGGGGAGTACCCCCCAAGGAACTTTTTGTCACCTTGTAGTGGTGCTTGATGTAGAATTTCTGCAGAATTTTCTCTCTTTCTCTAGACTCTGTCTGTCTGGAATTCGGGATTCTCTGCACCTTTCGATCTTCGGTTTTCCGTTCGTCTTTTTCCGATCCGATCTCTTCTTTTTTCTCCTCCGGATTTCAATGGAATGCTCTCCTATTTATAGGCTTTTGGTAGCCATTTAGGAGAGTTTATGAGCTTTAATTGCTTTAATGAAAGGAGTTACAAGATTTATTTCTTGATTTTGTAACTCCTTTTTCCTTGAATCTGATTGGCCGATGGAGATTGAGGGCATTTAATCACCTTAATTACCATAATGGGAGGAGTTTCATGGCTTGAATGCCATGAATCTCTTGATTTGTAACTCCCGAATGCTTGCTTCTGATTGGGCCGTCCAATAGAATGAGTTAATGATTGCCATAAAGCTAGCCAATTAACCACATTAATTGGTCGCCGAGCAGTCGAAGAGTCGCGGGCCGTGTCGTGTCTTCTGGAATTCTTCTGGCGATGATCGTCGATGGATCTTCATGCTGATCGACATCGGATGAACATGTAACTTCAGACATTGATAGCTAAGAGCGGGCCGGTGACATCTGTCTTGTCGATTTCTTGATCGGTCGGACAGAAAGAGCACTTTTTAGGTCAACCGGTCGGCGATCTTGGAGCGATCAATGATGATTTTATGCTTTTGACGGCGGATCTGAGATGTCGTCGGATACGAGTCAATTTCAAGCACTAAAAATCACATTTTCAGGAAACCACAGGGGCCAAAATGCGCGAAACGCGAAAAGGGACGGAAAAACGGGTCACCGGCGAAAAATCCGGTGACCCGGACTTCCATGGTCGCCGGCGACCATGGGCCAGGGTCGCGGGCTGCGACCCTGGGGTTTTTTCCCCTTTTTTGGTCCGTTTTGCGGTCTTTTTCGTCGCCGTTTTCTTTTGTATTTTTTCTGACATTTCTTCTCATTTATTGGCTTGATTTCCCTGTAGAAAACCTGATGAGAATCCTTGTATTTTTAGAGTGCAAAGTTTCCAATTTTCCAGGAAAGCCGAAGACTTTGTCGCATAGAGCTGCTGATTTTCCGCCAGAAGCTGAAACTTGGTCAAACGATGTCGGAATGACCTGAAATTTGAGGTGGAGCCTCCTGAGCAATAAATAAGACCAACCATAGGCTTTTGTTTGAGTTTTGAAGCCGTTTGGGGTCCCGTCGATGCTTCACTTGATTTTGCTGCGGGGAAAATGCCGAGCTTTGATATGTGGTCAAACGATGTCCGATTGACCTGAAATTTGACAGGGAACCTATTGGAGTCATTTTGAGACGTTCCATAGGCTCCGTTTTGGATGTCATGGTCCCGGGTTGCTCCGCCGCTGGTAGGCTTGATTTTCTCTCGGAGCATCGAAACCTGGTCAAACGTTGTCGGAATGACCTGAAATTTGACGTGCAGCCTTTTGGAAGCATGTTGAAGCCACTCATGCACTTGGTTTGATGAGCGAAGGCTTCGGTGGTTCCCGCCGCCGGGAGGCTTGATTTTACTGCTCGAGCATTGATGGAGGGTCAAACGTTGTCGGTTTGACTTGAAATTTGGCATGGAGCCCTTTTGAGACATGCTGGAGTCATCCGTAGGCTCTGATCGAAGTTTTGACGTCTTCGATGATGTCGCCGCCGGGAGCGCCAATTTAGCTGTCGGAGAAGCGAAGTTAGGCCAAATGATTCTGAAATGGCCCGAAACTCCTTGTGTACTCCTCTCTTGGCTGTCTTGAAGGATCTTGCAGTTTTTGTTTGATTCTGACAAGATTTGATTTTTTGGAGAAGTTGCATTGCCTATTTATGGCAGGTTGCGACTTCATGCAGCTTTCTTGATGTTGAAGAGGCAAAGTGACATTTTTTGGTGTCAACAGCGACATTTAGTCGATACCTGCATTTTGAAAACCAAAAATCGGCTATAAACGCCAAAATCCGGATATAAATGTCAAAATTCGGCTATAAATGCCAAAAACAAAATTTTTTCGGCTATAAACGCCCAAAATCGGCTTTCATGCCAATAAAACAAAACTTGTTTTTCAAAAAAAAAAAAAAAGATACTCGGCTATAAACGCCAAAATCTGGCTATAAACGCCAAAACTCGGCTATAAACGCCAAATCCGGCTATAAATGCCAAAATTCGGCTATAAATGCCAAAAACAAAATTTTTTGGCTATAAACGCCAAAATCGGCTTTCATGCCATCTCAAAATCGGCTCTCATGCCACAATCAAAATTTTTGGCTCTCATGCCATCTCAAAATTCGGCTATAAATGCCAAAACAAAACAAAAAAAAAATTGGCTATAAACGCCAAAATCTGGCTATAAATGCCAAAATTCGGCTATAAATGCCAAGACAAACAAAACAAAATTCGGCTTCTATGCCATTCTAAAATTCAGCTTTCACGCCATCCAAAAATTCTGGCTCCCGTGCCGCAAAACAAATTTTGGCTCTTACGCCACAAAATTAGGCTTTCTCGCCATCCAAATTTTGGTCTTCAAACCATCAAAAACAAGGCTTTCCGCCACAAAATTGGCTTTTATGCCCAAAACAACCCTTTGACAAAAGATTTTCACAAAATGACAACCTTTTGATTAAATCCTTAAACAAACATTCCCATCAAACTTTTGCTCAAAATTGTTTTCATCAAAAAATGATTTAAGTGAAAGGAAGGGGATACAAAATATAGTACCAAAATTGTTTATACATGGAGGTACCAAAAAAAAAAAAGAAAAAGGAAAAAGAGTTTGTTAAAACTCAGGAGCTCAATCCTACATGGTCTTCAAGCAAAGGTTCAACTCCTCAAGCAGACCCTTGGCCTTAACTTCCAAAGTCTTTAGGCCACGCTTCTTCAAAATATCCCCATAAAACACAGCCGAATGCCGTGACCCATCTGCAGCACGAGGAAGTTCTTCCCAGAGGACCTGCCACTGCTCGTGCTCTTGAGTCTTCCTCCGGACATTACCTTCGGCTTCCTCAACCTGGCGAATGAGAATTCCCTCCTTGTCACGAGACTCCACAATGGCGGTCGATTTGGCAGCAGCCTCTTCCTCTAAAAGATCAAGACGTTGCCTAGCCTCGACAACCTCCTTATCAAGGCGGTCCAAGTCTTGTTTCAGCCCCATGATGGATAACTCGGTAACGTTCTTCTCTCGAACGATCTACCTCCGAGTCTTCATGACCTCAGTCAGCTCAGCTTTGACTTTGCTGGAAGGTTTTATGAACATCTCATAAAAGAAGTCACCATCTGGGAAACTCTTGGTCTCAGTCCATTTGCTCCCCAAGGTGATGATCTCCTCAACAAAATCCTTGGCGCTTGCGATGTCCAGACCGACTTCTTTGCTATCAGCGAGGATGTCCTGCACATGCTTGATCATGCCAAAACCAGCTTCCAAATGACCAGAAGAAAGGGTCTCAACCCATGAGCTCAAGACAGTCTTCAACACCTTCCTTGCATACTGAAGGTGCGGTGCAGATGAGGATTCGCCATGCTCTGGTACCCGACTGCCCACGTCATGCTCCATTGGAAGAGTAATCAATAAACTCTTTTCAACGGAAGAAGCTGACTCATTGAAAGAAGGAGAAGCCCCTACTCCTGGATCAGCCGTAGGTATCCCCTGTTCTGGCTCTGAGGAAGACGGAGGAACCTCTCGTGCTGCTTCACAATCTATCAAAGAAAAAGACAAAAAGGTATGAATATAATCTTGTTAAAAATATATGAAGATTATTACTGCAAGTATACCTGCTTCGACGACCGGCGGAGTACTCTCTGCCTCTTTGAGCTCATCCGAAGCATCGTCAAAAGTTGCGTCCATGGATGGCTCGAAATCGTCGGAATCCTCTGGAAAGTCAGCTACATGTTAGCAAATGACAGCAAAAGAAGAAAAAAAAAAGCAAAAGCCAAAGCAAATCATACCAGGTGAAGGTTTTAGAACCACTCCAGAGTCCCTGGGCTCTTCCTCAGATGCCACGACTGGATCCGTCATCGCCTCATCGCCCGGAACCTCGGCATCACCAGGTCATCGTCCTCTGCTAAAAAAAAAGAAGCAGCGGATCAAAACAAAATCTTTCACAAAAAAAGGAAGGAAGAAACAAAAGGAAAGAAAGGGGATCATACCAGCTATCTCCTCTTCTCTGCTTCTCTTCTCCGGAGGCTCGTCAGCATCCTCAGACACCTCCTCAGCAGTGGTGAGAGGAACTTCAAGATCAGAAGGACTATCGTGTCGTCTCATGTTACGGCGTTGTCCTCTCCTCCTCTTGCCTCAGCGGGTCAATCTGCTCGACGATCCTGCCACACTATCAATATCAGGCCTCTCACAAGAGTCCTCACTGGATGGTCTACTTTTCTCAGTAGACTCCATGGAAGCCTTCATATGCTCTGCCTGTATCATAGCATCGATCTCGGCCTCCTCCTCCTCCAGCTGTCTCAGGACCTCACCAGGAATCCCCTGTGCAGCTCTTGATCTGATGATGTCCTGCCCGTTGAGAAAGCCTATCTTGTGCTTCTCTCCAGAAAGGAAGGCCAAAACTTCCTCCCGACGGACACCATCCGATTTGCCAAGACTCTTCCCAGGAGATTGCTTAATATCGAGCTCTTTCTTGGAAAGCCCCCGGTACGCTGAAAAGCTCTCCACGAACCACTTCGTGAAGCCAGTAGTCCGGAAGGTGGGCAGCTCAGGATAAGAAATCATGGCGGTAGTATCCTCGGCGCTATAGAAAGCCCATGCATTTCTCCCATCTTGCAGACCTCCAAAACGCTTCACCATACTCGAAGGCGCTCCAACAACGCCATGAGAGAAGCCAAGCTGCAATGCAAAACACGAAGGGACATACGGTTGGATGTCGACGAAAAGATGTCTGCGGTACACCATCGTACCAACCCGTATGTTAAAGAGCCACCTCTTCTCCACGTCCGTCAAAGCATAGTGTCTTCCCGACCCTGCCCTGGTCGAATCACGGGAGACACCAAAGTCAAAAGCCTTCTTCCGCAAACCCGGAGAAAGCTTCACTGAAGACTGCCCAATCTCGACGTCCCTAAATCGACGAATCCTTAAACGGGCAGATAAAAGTGATTCGTGAACGGCTATCCCTCTAGCCAAACGAATCATAAAGGGATCTTCGTCCTGTGCAACTCCCAAACAATGGAAGCTAGGACAGTGGTATACATACCACGAATAGAAGATGTGGGCAGAAAATACCCTGTTCATGGGGAGCCCAAGCCGAACCAGGAAAGCAGCAGCCTGCAGTTCAGTACATAAATAGGAGTAAAGAGCAGGTACCAAAGCCAGCCGCTCTCCAAACGCCATCAGACAAGCCGGAAAAATACAGTGCGGCCTGATGTGCGTCCCATCTCCTCCAGCAAAAATAGCCTCACCCAGCCAGTAAGTGAGGTAAACAGCGAGATCTCTCCGCAACGCAATGTCAGGACAAATGGCATCCGTGCTTGCGAAGAACTTCTTCAAATCTTCTCGCATAGCAGTGATCTTCTTCAAACTTGATGCTTTAGCCCTGACATCCTGGGCCATGACATCAGAAGAATCCCCGCTGTCAAAAAAGTTGGAGCTGCAACTTCTCCAACTGCTGGATCTAACTTTCGAGCCCTCCTTCTTCTTCAAAAAATCATAGAAGGCAACGAGCTGAAAGTACACAAGCCTAAACTCCTCAGACTGCTCCTCAAGGACGCTGTCAATAGGCATAAACTCCTCATAGAGTTTGCCAAGGATAGGCAATCCGGTGATGGCGCTCAGCTCCTTCAAAGAAAAACCAATCTCACCATTCGTCACAATGAAGGTGTTGGTTTGTGGAAGGAATGACTCCAGCATGGCCATGAAAGCCTCATTGGAGAAAACGACGGTTTGCCGAAAAGCGCGAACCGCGTCAAAAATCTCGGCCTCCCGAAAAACGGCCTCACCAATCCTCAAGGTGTGATCAGTCCATGACTCCCTGCTCGAGTCAGCACTGAAACGGCCACGAAGTCGAAAAGGCTTCACCCAATTGCTGCCGTCACCCCTAAAAACGCCAAGGCCCACCGGTCTCAAATCGATCGATGGATGATCAGAACCTTGGTAGCCACTGGCTGGCATCAACACGTCGAGACGGACAGGTGGCTTCTCTGTAAAACCGGAAGGTCCACCAACAAAATCCCCGGTCTTGATCACACTGGTCCTCTTCACCCAACTCGGAGTATCTTCCCTCTTAGGGCACGTGGGAGAAAGGCTCAGGATCGAGATGGTTCGATCAAAAGACGACCGGGTAGAAATAGTTCTCTCCTCACCATCTGCTGTGTAAGAGAACTGAAAACATCTCCTTTGGTATGTCAAGTCGTCGGGGACTGCATCACCGAAGAAGAAGGTAGGCTTGAGCACAACGCTCTGATCGTCCGTAACCCAGGGACGGCTGCTTACCATGATCTTATAGAACTCCTCATCCTTGAGAGCAATCAATCACTGTCTCATCTCATCACGATTGAGGGAATCACATTCTTCCAAGTTTTTCTCCACAAACTGGAACTTCTCCCAACCCTGCTGAACGGCAGCATTGGAAGATCTAGCAGACCGACGAGGCGCGTCAGTGATAGGACCTTTACCCTTGTTTGATCTAGAAGAACTGCCTGCAAAAGATGGAAGAGAAAAGATCAATCAACATCAAAATGACATAATTCTGCTACAAAAAATTCTAGCAAAATTTTGACATGGTTCCGGGGCAATTCCAACCAAAAGGAAAATACTCTGAAAAAGACAGGAAGCTTGAAAATGAGCTCAACATCGCTGCAAGCTCATAGTCAGTGGAGAATTCTCAAAGAAGGCTTGAACTCAACATCGTTGCGAGAACAAGCCAATCTCATTAAACTTCCGCAAAATCTGGAAAAGAGCTCAACATTGCTGCGAGCTTCAGAATCCAAAAATTGCGAAACTTCCTCAAAATCCAGCAAGACCGAGAAAGAGCTCAACATCGCTGCGAGCTCAAAATCCCAATACTTGCAAAAGATTTTCAGGTATGCATCATCATACTTCCAAATCTATTTACCAAAACTCATGCATCAAAAATATATCATCATGCATTAGATGCTTGGAAAACCTTGACCAAAGTTTGACCAATTCCAACCCAATTTGGTCAAAACCAATCAAACTTTGTCCAAGTCAAAAATCATGTTGGCTTGACTTAGAGACTCTAGCCTTCTATCTTGATGCATCAAAAAAAAGAAAATGCATACATATTGAAATTGCATAGCCTCATTATCATAGTGAGCAAACAAGGAAAAAGAAAAAAAGAGAAAAAAATCTCAGCAAAAAAAAAATATATTTTGGCCCACAGGCCGTGGCCCACTGCCACGTGGCAGTACGATCAGGTCCGTATGGACCTGTCCGTACAGCCAGAAAAAAAACAACAGCAAAAAAAAGGAAAGAAAGAAAAGAAGAGAAAAATGCTGAAAAAAAAAAACAGAATCAGCGTGAAAAAAAAAAAAACAGAAAGAAAGAAAAAAGAGTTCACGAAAAAAAAAAGAGAAAACCGTGAAAAGAAGAAAAGAAAAAGAAAAAAAAAAGGGGAAAGAAAAAAGAGAAGCATGAAAAAAAAAAAAAGAAAAACGTGCATGAAAAGAAAAGAAAAGAAAAAAAAAAGGAGAAGAAGAAAGAAAAGAAAAGAAAAAGAAGAAAAAAATGATGAAGAAACTACTTCTACAATGGAGATTCTTGACGAGGAAGAAAACTTACTTGAAGCCATTGATGGAGAAGAAGAAGAAAAAAGCTTGGAGATCCTTGAAGAAGAGAAAGCACTTCTTGTCTTGGGGAGCACTCTTGAAGATTTCTTGCAAAAAGAAAGTAATGGAGCAAAGGCACCAACCCTCTTTGCTTTTATAGAAGAGAGCAAGCCAAAAGAGGAAACAAAGAGAAAGAAAGGAGGTAAGTGCTAAAATTTAGCTACTTTCCCAAAGAGAAAGATATTTTGAGAGAATCTTTCCACAAAAAGAAAACTTGAGAAATTCTCTCCAAGTAAAGATATTTTTAGATATTCTCTACACAAAAGAGATATTTTTGGATATTCTTTACAAATATGACACTATATGAGATCTAGGCCATCTCCAAAGCCTAAGGTCCCATGGGTTAGCCCATATGAGCCAGGTTTGACCACCTAGGCACTAAAAGTGGCTTTTAGTCAAAATATTCCTCTTACCAAGAGCAAAAAAAAAAAAAAAAAAAAAAAAAAAAAAAGAGCGAAAAAAAAAAGAGAGTCCCATGCCTCTTTTGAGTTGATGGGACCATTCAAAAAAAAAAAAAAAGAGAAAAAAAGGAAAGTCTCATGAGTTTCCAAAAACCAAACCATTCAACCTCATGAACCAAATTGAGCCAAAATCTTGAAATTGACATTTCACAAAACCAAATTCCGGTCCCCTAGCTCGCCACATACAGCTTGTTAGGTCACAAGACCAAAACCAAAAATCAAAATCCAAACCAAACCAAACCTGACCCCCCAACCTGCCACATACAGCTTGTTGGGTCACAAGGTCGAAACCAAAATCAAACCCCGACCCCCTAACCTGCCACATACAGCTTGTTAGGTCACAAGGTCAAAAACCAAAATCCAAAACCGAAAATCCAAATACCCCATGTCATTTTCAAAACTTTGCCTTGAGATGGTACGTGATCCCTCTCACTACCATAAAATTCCCCCGGAAACTCAGAAGGCTATTCAAAAAAAAAAAAAAAAAAAAAAAAAAAAAGAGCTCAAGACTCTTGGTCAAGTTGGAATCTCTCCTCCAAGTTTCTCTTCGAGGCACATTGACTCCAAAAAGCTACTCGTCGCTATACCTCGAGGGGACATTTGTTGACACCAAAAAAGTCAATATGTCTCCTCAACATCAAGAAGCCTCCTGAAGCTGCATCCTGCTAAAAATAGGCAAGGCTACTTTAAGCATCAGGTTTTGTCAGAATCAGACAGAAACTGAGAGATCCTTCAAGACAGCTAAAAGAGGGGTACACCTGAGGTTTCGGGTCATTCCGACATCGTTTGGCCCAACTACACCGCTCCGACAGCTAAACAGGCGCTCCCGGCGGCAACATCACCAAAGACACCAAAACTTTGATCAAAGCCTACGGATGACTCCAGAATGTCTCCAAAGGGCTCCATGGCAAATTTCAAGTCAAACCGACAACGTTTGACCCCCCATCAATGCTCGAGAAGCAAAATCAAGCCTCCCGGCGGAGGGAACCACCAAATCCATCACTCATCAAACAAAATACATGAGTGGCTTCAACATGCTTCCAAAAGGCTGCACGTCAAATTTCAGGTCATTCCGACAACGTTTGACCAGGTTTTGATGCTTCGAGAGAAAATCAAGCCTGGCGGCGGCGGAGCAACCTGGGACCATGACATCCAAAACGGAGCCCATGGAACGTCTCAAAATGACTCTAATAGGCTCCTCGTCAAATTTCAGGTCAATCGGATATCGTTTGACCACATATCAAAGCTCGGCATTTTCCCCGCAGCAAAATCAAGTGAAGCATCGATGGGACCCCAAACGGCTTCAAAACTCAAATAAAAGCCCATGGTTGGTCCTATCCACTGCTCAAGAAGCTTCACCTCAATTTTCAGGTCATTCCGACATCGTTTGACCTAGTTTCGACGCTTGACGGAAAATCGGCTACAAAGTCTTTGGCTTTCCCGAAAAATAGGAAACTTTGTGCTCCGATTTCGGGAGGGTTCTCGTCAAGATTTCTCCAAGAAAATCAAGTCAATAATTGAGGAAAAATGTCAAGAAAAATACAGGAGAAAAAAGGAACGAAAAAGATGAAAAAAACGGCCGAAAACGATGCTCGGCGACCAAACGAGCCGAAGCCCTATGGTCGCCGGCGACCCTGGGTGCATGGTCGCCCGGCGACCCTGGAAATTCGGGTCGCCGGATTTTGCGCCAAATCGTCCGTTTTCCGATTCTTTTCGTGTTTCGGGTGTTCTGGCCTCTGTGATTTTCGGAAAATGCAATGTTTGATGCTCGAAAACCACTGATCTTCGTTGACATCTCGGATCCGCCGTCAAAAGGATGAAATCATCACCGATCGCCTCAAAATCGCCAACCGGCTGACCAAGAAAGTGCACTTTCTATCCGACCGATCGTGAAATCGACAAGACAGATGTCACCGGCCCGCCAACATCAATCAATGTCTGAAATTGCATCGCAATCCGACATCAAATAATGCGTGGATCCACCCGTGATGATCGCAAGAAGAATCTCAAAAGGCGCAGCACGGCCCGCGACTCTGCACGTGCCTTGGCAACCACTTAATGTCGTTAATTGACCCATTAAAGCAGTCATTAACTCATTATTTTGGACGGCCCAATCAGAACCAAGCATTTGGGAGTTACAAATCCAAGCAATCATGGCATTAAACCCCTGAAACTCTCATCATCATGAAGCATAAAGGTGATTAAATGCCCACTACCTTCATCAGCCAATCACAAGCCTTGAAAAAGGAGTTACAAAATCAACTTGTAACTCCTCATCAATTCTTTCATCATGGCCATCAATGCCAATGAACACCTCATGGCTACCAAAAGCCTATAAAAGGAGGTCCATTCCAAAAAGAAAGCATGATGAAAAGAGATCCCAAGTACAAGCTCTGAAAAATCAGAAAATCCAAGAGAGAGACGAAGTCCTGCTACTTTGCTCCCGGAAGCACCACAAGGTGATCAACGTCCCTTGGGGGGCCACCGCCCCCCCCCCCCCCACCCCCCCAAGGTCACCTCCTTCTCCAACATGGCCTAAACGCAGCTTTTCAGCCCGTTTACTTGGTTTTTCATTGGATATAGGACCTTCTCTTGGTCCTTGTCCTTTAAAAAACTGAGGTTAGGAGCCAAGCCAAAGAATCAAAGCATCACATGTTCTCATTTGAAGGACAATGGCGAAGCCCATACATGACTTGCGACCGTCGATCTCAACGTGTCCCCACAATCTCCTGAGAAGTTAGATCCCTTTTCTTCCTTTTCTATTGTAGTTTGCATTTCTTAAAGAGACAAAAAGAAATTACAATTCTTGTGTTTCATATTTGATGAGTTTTGTAAAAACGCCTTTCACGGCAAAATCGCCTTTCACGGCAAACAAACAAAAACGCCTCTTACGGCATTCTAAAAACTAGTCTCTTTTCTTAATATTTATACAATTTGAAAAGTTAGAAAAAAGGATTGATTTCCTTTCCACTTGTGAAGGTGAATCTCCGGATCATCACTATTCCAAATTCCAAGTAGAAAGTAAATCTGGCATACCCGTACAAAAATGTTGATGCCCGAGATCTTCCCTCCTCCGCCGAGACCCAGGTCAGCCCCCGGGGTGCGGAGGGAGAGGACGGAAGATTCCTTTTTTTTCTTCGGGTCCATCACTAACCACAGCCCCAATCCTCACATTACCATCGGGCAGCGGTGGATTTGTTGTTTTTACGGATGCGTCCAACGTGGGATTAGGCTGTGTATTGATGCAAGATGGCAAGGTAATTGCCTATGGCTCAAGACAGTTGAAGAATCATTAGGTTAATTATGCAACTCATGACTTGGAGTTAGCAGCAGTGGTTTTTGCTTTGAAGATGTGGAGGCACTACCTCTATGGAGAGAAATTTCATGTTCATTCCGACCACCGAAGTTTGCAATATTTGCTTTCACAGAAGGAATTGAATATGAGGCAGAGACGGTGGATGGAGTATATAAAAGATTATGACTTCCCAATCAAGTATCATCCGGGCAAAGTGAACGTTGTAGCAGATGCGTTGAGCAGAAAATCAGCAGTTATGGCTAGTTTGAGAGGAGTTAGTGTTTTCCAACAGTTTGAAGAACTTGGAGTGGAGGTACAACACTTGAGGAGAGGTGTTTTATTGGCAAATATGACTGTGTCGGAGCCTACCTTCATCCAGAGAATCAAAGATAGTCAGTTGCAAGACCCGGAATTGGCCAAGATTGTAGATCAGATTTCAGAACGTCCAGATTTTAGAATTTCAGATGGAGTTTTGTATTTTCGTGACCGGTTGTGTGTACTAGATGTTGATGATTTGAAGAATGAAATTATGATTGAAGCCCACCATACTAGATACTCTATACATCCGGGTAGCACGAAGATGTACCATAACTTGAAGAACATATTTTGATGGAATAATATGAAGCGAGAGATAGTAGCTTTTGTGTCTCGTTGCTTGACTTGTCAGATGATCAAGGCAGAACACCAGAAGCCTCCCGGCTTGTTACAGCCTTTAGAGATTCTGGAGTGGAAATGGGAGCACATCACTATGGATTTTATCTCCGTTTGCCTAATACCAAGAGGGGAAACAATGCGATTTGGGTTATAGTAGACCGTCTTACGAAGTCTGCTCACTTCCTTCCGATGAAGACTGGGAATATGATGCACATGGCACCACTTGCAAGATTATTCATCGATGAGATCGTTAGTAAGCATGGCCAAGCCGTCTCCATCACTTCCGACAGAGACAGCAGATTTGTTTCGAGATTTTGGAAATCTCTTTTTGAATCCATGGGTACCAAACTTCAGTTCAGCACAGCGTATCATCCTCAGATAGATGGTCAGTCCGAGCGGACGATACAGACTCTTGAAGATATGCTACGTGCTTGTGTATTGAATTTCAAGGTTCAGTGGGATGAGAACCTACCTCTTTTGAGTTTGCGTACAACAATAGCTACCATTCTAGCATTGGAATGACACCTTTCGAGGCACTCTATGGTAGGAGATGCAGAACTCCAGTTTGTTGGGAAGAAGTCGGTGCTCATGGACCAACGATAGTTGGAGAGACAAGCGACAAGGTTAAACAGATTCAGGACAGATTGAAGATTGCTCGAAGCAGACAAAAGAGTTATGCTGACACTGCCGGAGAGAATTACAGTTTGAAGTGGGTGACAAGGTATTCTTGAAAGTCTCACCGGTCAGAGGCACTTTAAGATTTGGAAAGAAAGGAAAATTGTCTAGCAAATACATTGGTCCATATGAGATTTTGAGCAAGATTGGAAATGTCGCATACAGACTTGCGTTACCGCCGAAACTCTCTGGGGTACATAATGGTTTTCACGTCTCGATGCTCAAGAAGTATGTTCACAGTCCTTCTCACATTATTCCACACGAGCCTTTAGAGATTCGAGAAGACGCTTCATATGTGGAGAAACCGGTTAGAATCATTGACACCAAAGAACATGAACTGAGAAATCGGACTATCCATTGGGTCAAAGTACTTTGGGAGAACCACGAGCTAGAAGAAGCCACATGGGAATTGAGCGATCAAGTCCAGAAGAAGTATCCACACCTGTTACTAGAGGTAAAATTATTTATATTTGGTGACCAAATATCCTAAGGGGTGGAGGATGTTAGACCTCGACCCAAACCAACTCGATTAGTACTAATTAATTAAGTGTTTAGTCTTAAGCGAGTCTTAGTATTAGTTGGGTTAGAATGTGATTTGACTTAGTCTGGATTACAGCTTTGGGGATTTTGAGGACGTTAGTATGAGTCAGGCACGCTCAAGGACGCCCTGAGTACACGTGTAAGAGTGGGTTTCGTTCTAGATATCTTGTTTGATCGTGATTTTTATTTCTCTTAAATGGTTTTATTATTTGTGACAACTTTCGTTTTCAACCTGCATGCATTTGAGGCCCAGAAACCCAAGTTTTGGCCCAATAAGGGTAATCTGACTATTCATGCTAAATCTGGGCACACTTTTTGAAGTCGTGAAACTATGTCAAAATTATACTTTTCCGAAACTAGATTTTTCGACGATCGTTTTGTTCTCCTTCGTCGTTTCCATCTGGGGTCCACAAGACCATGTTTTAACCGTTTCAAAGTTCAGTTGGAAAGGGACCCACCTCTCAACCCATATAAAAGCTCTCCTATTCTCTCTCCTCCATTATTTCTTCCCCATTTTCCTACAACGGTCTTGACCTAGAGTGGAGAAGAGAAGAAAGTTTCTCTTTGGCCGTTTTCCCTTGGAATCATCTAGCAAGAAGGCTCAAATCTCAAATCCGACTCCGCCATTCTCTTCCTCTCTTCTCAAGCTTCAGCTGGACACGTTTTTGGAGCCAATCCCCGACACTATTCATCATCTTCAACCTCTCCTCATCTTGTTCAGCTAGCTCAAGGTTAGAGCTTGGACCCATCTTTTCATTTGATGTTCTTTAGCTCACTTAGAGCTTGTTTTACATGTTTTCAAACCCATTTTCGAAATGGGGGTTTGTGGAGACCAAAATGGTGATTTTTGTGTGCTCTATTTTGGGGGTTTTGTGTAGATTTTGTAGATCTCCCTCCTTGTTGAGTTTTGTGAAGATTTCCTTGACATAGGGCTAAGGCAAGTAAAAATTTTAGTTTTTCATAGTGCATTATAAGTTTTGGGTATTTTACCTTGAGAAATGTTGTTTTATTATCAAGCTTATCATTCTTTCATGTTACTAATCTATTTTAGTTTGTTTAATCTTGTTAAGCATGGTTGCTAATTACTCTATATAATCTAGAAGTTTTATCTTGAATGGGAGCATGTTTTTCAATGGAATGCTTTACAAGTTATTAATACATGATTTGAATGTAAATGGGTTGGTGATTTTGATGTTTTGAATGAAATGTGAATGGATTTTGATGTGAAATCATCCCTTGGAAATCATGTAGGCTTGGGGAGTGCAGGTGGTTCAAGTGTGGAAGTGAAGAAGGAAAGAAATGCAATTTCTGACTTGAAATTCGCCTAGCCCAAGTCTGGCGGTCAGCCAGCGGCTAACCCCATTTTTCCGCAGCGGCTAGCTGCCAGCCAACCGCATTCGGCGGTTACTTTTCCAGTAGCTTGCAAAAATCTGCCCAGGTCTACGGTGACCTCACGGTCAGTTCACGGCTAGCCACCAGCTAACCGTGAGCCATTTCGGCTACTTTTTCCGAGAGATGTGTTTCCCTTGTTTTGATCCAGCGGTCATCTAGCAGTTAGCTAGCGGTTAGCCGCCAGACCCCAGTGCGGCTAGCCGCCAGGTGACCGCCAGCTAGCCGAATTTTGATGAAAACTAGACTATGCCTTAGACCTTCATTTGACATTGTGCACTTGAAATTCCAAAATGTATCTTACCTTCGGGGGCACTAAGCTATATAGAATTCTAACATTTGGGTTTCAATTCGACAAGGGTCAAAGATTGGTCTTAACCTATGCTTGATAGATTTATGTTTGAACTCTTGTTTTGATGCTTCATGCATCATCGTGTTCTCGTTTGATTTCCGAGTACAAGTTCATTTTCAAGATGTGTTTCAAGAATCAAAAGGGAATCATTTCTTAAGTTCATTAAGCATTTATACTATGCTATTTTGCTAGTCTTGTCGTGTCGTGTTTGATAAATGATTTCCCTCTTGTTTAGTTGTGTTCTCGAACGTGTATCGCCGTGTTTCGATGCTAGGTCAAACGATGTCGGAATGACCTGAAAATTGAGGTGAAGCTTCTTGAGCAGTGGATAGGACCAACCATTGGCTTTTATTTGAGTTTTGAAGCCGTTTGGGGTACCATCGATGCTTCACTTGATTTTTCTGCGGGGAAAATGCCGAGCTTTGACATGTGGTCAAATGATGTCCGATTGACCTGAAATTTGACGGGGAGCCTATTGGAGTCATTTTGAGACGTTCCATGGGCTCCGTTTTGGTTGTCATGGTCCAGGGTTGCTCCGCCGCCGGTAGGCTTGATTTTCTCTCGGAGCATCGAAACCTGGTCAAACGTTGTCGGAATGACCTGAAATTCGACGTGCAGCCCTTTGGAGGCATGTTGAAGCAACTCATGTACTTTGTTTGATGAGTGATGGCTTCAGTGGTTCCCGCTGCTGGGAGGCTTGATTTTGCTGCTCGAGCATTGATGGAGGGTCAAACGTTGTCGGTTTGACTTGAAATTTGGCATGGAGCCCTTTGGAGACATTCTGGAGTCATGCGTAGGCTCTGATCAAAGTTTTGGTGTCTTTGATGATGTCGCTGCCGGGAGCGCTTGTTTAGCTGTCGGAGCAGTGAAATGGGGCCAAACGATGTCGGAATGGCCCGAAACCTCAGGTGTACCCCTCTTTTAGTTGTCTTGAAGGATCTCTCAGTTTCTGTCTGATTCTGACAAGATCTGATGCTTGAAGTAGCCTTGCCTGTTTTATAGCAGGATACAACTTCACGAGGCTTCTTGATGTTGAGGAGACATAGTGAGTTTTTTGGTGTCAACAACATGACTTGCGACTGTCGATCTCAACATGTCCCCACAATCTCCTGAGAAGTTAGATCCATTTTCTTACTTTTCTATTGTAGTTTGTATTTCCTAAAGAGACAAAAAGAAATCACAATTCTTGTCTTTCACATTTGATGAGTTTTGTAAAATCGCCTTTCACGGCAAAATCGCCTTTCACGGCAAACAAACAAAAACGCCTCCTACTGCATTCTAAAAAAAACAAACTTGTCTCTTCTCTTAATATTAATGCAATTTGAAAAGTTAGAAAAAAGGATTGATTTCCTCTCCACTTGTGAAGGTGAATCTTCGGATTATCACCATTCCAAATTCCAAGTAGAAAGTAAATCTGGCATACCCGTACAAAAATGTTGATGCCCGAGATTTTCCCTCCTCCGCCGAGACCCAGGTCAGCCCCCGGGGTGTGGAAGGAGAGGACGGAAGATTCCTTTCGGGTCCATGAAGTTGGCATACCCAGTGGGACTCGTTGACTTGAGAACGTGATGCTTTGATCACTTGGCTCCTTTCTAGTTGGTGGCCTATGTTGCATTTTGCATCTAAAAAAATATGAGATGGGATTTCAATTGTTCTTTCTCACTTCAAAAACAAAAACAAATCTGATTTCTTTTCTGAGATTCAACTTTGAGAAATTTTGATCCTCTCCTCTTTGAACTTGATAGCTCACAGAAATGTTCGCAGCTATCGTTCATATCGGGGATTGGGCCATCTTTTCTCTTTGATGAGTCCAATTGGGATTTCAAAAAAAAAACACCTTCATTTCAAACTCTTTCAAAAAAAAAAAATGATCTCTCTTTCTCAAGATTCAACTTTGAGAAATTTTGATCCTTCCCTCTTTGAACTTGATAGCTCACAGAAATGTTCGCAGCTATTGTTCATATCGGGGATTGGGCCATCTTTTCTCTTTGATGAGGCCAAGTGTGATTTCAAAAAAAAAAAAAGTTATAATTTCAAAAAAAAAATTAGTTTTCTCTCTTTTGAATTCAAATTTGAGAAACCTTGGTTTCCTTCCCTTTCGGATTTAGCGCTCGCAGAAATGTTGAGCCTTTGTTTGGATTGGAACACCATTTGTTCTCTTTGATGAGTTCATTAAAAAACCTTTCAAAAAAAGAGTTCTAAAAAAAAAAAAAAAAAAAAAAAACCATGAGGGTTCCACCAGTTGCGTTCTTTGACCAAAGTGGATTTAAGAAAAGCTTTGTCCAGAGTGTGGAGACAGCTAGACTGTTCGAGGCAAGGGTCCTCCAAACGGGTTCATTAAGTAATACTACCCTTACCTAGGGGCTGATCTATCTACTAAGGTTTCATAAGATCGAATTGGAAATCTATGTGCACCTTTAAAAAAAAAATCCTCTAAAAAAAATCTTTAAAAAAAAAAACTCTGTCACTTTGAATTCATAGTTGAGAAATCTTGGTTCTTTCCCTTTCGGATTTAGCGCTCGCAGAAATGTTGAGCCTTGTTCGGAATGGAACACCATTTGCTCTCTTCGATGAATTCAATCTTGACCTTTCAAAAAAAAAAAACTTCCGTCACTTTTGAGTTCAGAGTTGAGAAATCTTGGTTCTTTCCCTTTCGGATTTAGCGCTCGCAGAAATGTTGAGCCTTGTTCGGAACGGAACATCATTTGCTCTCTTTGATGAGTGCGATCTTGACCCTTCAAAAAAAAAACTTCCGTCATTACTGGATTCACATCCGAGAAATTCTGGTTTCTTCCCTTTTGAATTTAGCGCTCGCAGAAATGTTGAGCCTTTGTTCAGATTGGAACACCATTTGCCTTCCTTTATGAATCCAAATTTGACATTTCAAAAAAAATCCCATCTCGTGTCCTTCCCAAGGATGCGATTTGCAACATTTGTGCCTAGTGGTGCTAGTACGCTCTTTCGGGTCTACTGTATTCGCGACCGACACATATGTATCTCCAACCTTATATCATTTTACCTCGAGTGAGCCTTGCTTATCGGTAATTTGAATTAAGGTCTACAATTGCTTCTAGCAGTCACTAGAACGCTCTCTCTGAGCCTACCAAACTTGCATTTTAGAACAATTGTATCCTCTATGGCTTTTTGCCTTTTTCATCGTCCTTAGGTCGGGCCATGTCCCCTCAAGTGATTTGAAAAGACAAAACCATAGTTGTTCCCCATTTATGATCACCATATTCTTGTGATTACTAATGGATTTAGTCTTGTTTCAGAAGTTTTCCAAAACTAACAATGGCAGCTTCATTGACCATCACTTTCGATGAGAACAAGTACCAGCTTATGCTTCAGGACAAGCAAAACAAGCATAAGCGCCCTGCCAGTTGCCGAAGCGTCATCTCCCTCGACAACTCTCCAAACACCGGGTTAACTTCAACTCCCCGGACCATCGTCTTTGGGTCGCTGAGACCATTCCTGCCAAGAAGACACTGTACCTGCCAAGAAGAAGAAAACCGTCCCGCAACGTGTCACTAACATGGCACCAAGGGCGAACACCAAGAAGCCTGAAGCCCGTGGCGTTCCCATAAAGCTTCAACCCACAAGAAACCAGGTTTACCCCAAAACCTGGTCACCGAGAACTTCACCAAAGCAACGGAGGTCCCGAACATCTGCAAATCCAGCATACCTGGCCCCTCTCAAGGAGAATCGGTTCTACCCTCTCTCTTACATGAAAGAGGAGAAACCTACCCTCCACCCAAAAAACAAACAAAATCATCATGAGCCGGGTTGCTCCTACAAGCCCAAAATCAAATCCTGCATCGTTAGGCCTATGCAAAAACATGTTGAAGCCTGCACTCCCGCGAGTCGACCCTTCATCTCAACAGGGGCCGAGCTCGCAAAATTTGAAGTCTTCATTGCGACAGACAAAGGACCGCGTCCAGATTCTGTCCTTGCCCAGCTTCAAAGAAGACAAACTCGACTACTGTGCACGAGGGACTACATCCTTCATCGCCAGAACCCAGCCAGAGCTAACTGAAGCTCAAATTGCTCGTCGTATGCGTCACCGCACTGCATATCGACAAAAGAGACTCGAGAAACAAAGAACCCAGCGTTCTACTCTCCATATCTCAAACAAATGGGTCGAAAAAGAAGTACCCAACCAATTCATTGATGTCCATATGGTTGGCAAAACCAGAAAACGCAAGAAGTCAGCAACCAAAATCAGTGTTAGGCGTCTAGTGACTCGCAGCGTCTCTCGGACACGAACACATCTGGAAGAATCTTCCACTCCTCCAAGCCGAGGACACCGGAGTAACCACTCCTCAAATTCTTCGTCCAGAAGAATGAGCCCCAGCTCAGTCACCAAGACGATTTCTTCGTTCGAATCCCGAGGGATGAACGTCTTGCCTACAAGTTCTGAGCCGCCTCCACAACATGATGACGTAACCACACGCATTCAACAGTTGGAGCAAGGACAACAGAGAATTGAGGCTTTGATGGAAAACCTTATTCTCACTTTGCAGCGTCCACCACCTAACAATGAAACCCCTTCGAATCATGAAGATGACGAGGGCAATGCAGAAAACAATGAGTCTCGTGCCCTTACCAGGAAGGACGTGGACGATATCCTCGCAAAAGCAAAAGAAGATGATACATTGAAGGAACATGGGATCAAGCCACCCTACCCTCTATGGATGGACTCGGTTCCGTTCCCTGTAAAATTCAAACAACCTACTCTCCAGACATATACTAGGAAAGGTTCAGCTAGATAGCACGTCATCCACTTCAAGATCCTGACGGGAGCCATTGCGGATCAAGATGCCCTCAAGATTCGCCTCTTTGTAAGTACCCTAAAAGGTACAGCCTTTGATTGGTACTCCACTCTGCCAGAGAACTCCATCCAGAACTGGGCTATGCTCGAGACACGCTTCCTGACCCACCTCCAAGGTAAGGATCATCCTGTTACTATGGCTCAACTCTGCAGCCTAAAACAGGGAGAAAATGAGTCAACATACGACTTCATTCACAAATGGAAGGCAATGGCGTACAAATGCTCAGATGTACTGCCACAAGCGTCACTAGTCGACATCTGCCGTAACAATATGAGAGCAAAAATTCGCTCCATGATCATCAGCAACAAATCAAAGAACCTGGGAGAACTCCTTGAAGCTTCCATGGAAGTTGAAATGGTGTCAAAGACCTCAACAGTTAGAAATCATCAAAGAAAGAGCCGACTGCTGTTACAACCTCAAAACCAAAGAAAAAAGAGGTTCTCAATGTGCAGACTAAGTCTGCTCCTCAGCAGCCAAAGAAACCTGAAAACAAAACTGCAGGTAAAAGGCCTGAACTCTCTGATGCCTTCAAAGAACGTGTAAAAAAGAAATACCCGTTCGATGAAGATGTTGAAGAAATCTTTGAGGCTCTCCTCGTAATTGGCAAACTCATTTTGTCAGAGCCCAAAAGACCGGGAGATGTTGGCAAAACCAATGATCCCCAATACTGTCCATACCATCAGATGATCTCACATCCTCTCAATCAATGCTTCGTTGTGAGAGAGAAGATCAATGAGATGTGGAAAAATGGAGTCATAACTTTTGACAAAAACTACGGCTCCACTTTTGTCAACATGGTGTCATGTCGGCAAACCTCAAAGTCACCGAAGGAGAAGACCACTACTTCATTCAAGGTGATAAAAATGGCTCAAGCGTCCCAAGAATTGGTTCCCTATCCAACATCAGATGGACAACCTATATGGGTGTATCCTGATCTCCTAGATGATGAAAATTGGGAGATCGTCAAAACAAAGCCGACCACTCAGTAGCAAAGGCAAGCCAAGAGACAACTCCGCAAGCTCAAACAGCAGCAGAAGTCTCAACCAAAACAAGAAGTCCTTGAAAAAGCAGAAACTTCTTCCACTGCTTCACTTGGGACGATGGAAGAATCTCTTCGCAAAACCTCCAAGGCGGTAAGAAAATTCACTCTTGATGATTTCATGCCACCTCTATACAAAAATGAAAATGTGCAGGGGGCATCATACTCTTGCAACTCGGTAGTTGGATTCTCCATGAATGGATACGAGTCCAGTGATACTGCCAGTGATATCGATGAGTGGGAAGAATCCCTTCAAACAGGAAAATACCTCTCCGACGATGAATGGATTCCCGAGTCTTATCTTATGCCAGTAATCTGGTATAACCCATTGCAGCCACAAGGATCTTTGTCTGATGATGAAGAAGACTAGGACCCTGTTCAAGAAAACGCTGTCAATCCAGCACCAAACAATGCTCCGGTGGAACCCAACATAGGCGAACCACAAGGAGCAAATGACGAAGAAGATTTGGCTCCCATGCCTGATCTTGAAGAATATGCAAGAATCTTACAACATCTTGCCATAGAGAAAGAGTAGGATCGCATCAATCTTCGTCATGATCCAGAACTGGAAGTTCCTGAAAATCAACGGGAACTTTCTTCCTCAACTCCTGAAAATGGAGAAAACAGTTGGATCGATGATCCTCTTACATCTGAGGATGAGTCCGATTCCCAACAGTCTACACTGGGGGTATCTCCTGTCAGGATAACCTGCAATGCAATAGCTCAGGACGACAGTACCTCTGAAGCTTCCGAAGACACGTACTCCCCAACTGGTAGCGTATCTTACGGAGCTACATCCTCTCAGGTGACTTCCACTGAGATAACATCCTCTCAGCCCTCGTCTCCTGAGGCTGTGACATCAGAACTCAAGCCTCTCCCAATTGATCACCTTGAAGAAACTTCTGCCAATGAAATCTTTTTCAGTGAAAACTCAGTCAATTGGTCCCAGATACCCGATCTCACGGGCGATGTCTGGCCTAATAAAGAAAAGTTGCCGGCTGCTGTTCAGGACTTGTTCCCGGAAATTGCTCCGCGCAACACAATTACTGAAGACACCAATGCTGTTACAGAGACATCTTCAGCAAAGGATCAACCCCTTGATCCTGAGGGTGATCTTCCAAAAGAAGACCAGTCTCTAGAAACTCTTGAAGTTGGTAGAGGTACCCGTTCTGGCCGTGATTACCACAAAAATTACAACCAACCTTCTTCTTCTTATGTAAATCCTTCGGGAAATCAAATTGTAAGCGCCCCAAGTGGCAATAATAATGAAAATGAGGGCCCGAAGGAGGCTTTCAAGTACGACTTGATTGAGCACTTCAAACACATACCTGCACGTCTGCACATCCTTGACTTATTACGAATGTCTCCACAAACTCGTGATAGTCTCATTTCAGAAATACAAAGGCTGAATGCGGATGTCGACAAACATGCCCCACAAGTCCTACAAATTGAAATGGACTATAGGGTCAAAAAATTAAATACTCCCTCAAAGGGAGAAAAGAAGAAAACTGAGGGATCAAGCAATGAATGCCTCTCGGTACAAAAAGCAGTAAGTGCAACAATTGCCTTCGACAAGGATGACCTCCTCCTAGGCGAAACAAAGCACAACCGTCCCTTGTACTTTACGGGGTACGTCAAAGAAATACCAGTACACAGAGTTCAGATCGATCCAGGTTCTGCACTCAACCTCATCTTTACTTCGGTACTCGAAGAGCTGGGCATCCCACCTAGCAAGCTGAGTCACACGTTTGTATCCATCTTCGGATATAACGGCAGCGCTCAAAGGCCTATCGGCAAAATTAGGTTCAAATTGTAAATCGGTGATCTTATTTCTGAAGTCACCGTGTATGCGATAAAGACCCCTTCATGTTACAATATACTCCTTGGACGCCCCTGGATACATGACAATGGTGTCGTCCCTTCAACTCTACATCAGTGCATCAAGTTCGTCGGCAACAATGGCTTGATACACCGAGTGTTTGCAGACAAAAATCCCTTCAAAGGCAGAGATGTCCATTTTGCAGATGCTCAAATGTATAAAGATGGAAAAGAAGAACAGGAGGAAAAAACAATTCACTTTGTTGACAGTCTCCAGAAAGATAAAGGCAAGGCTCCTCAGCAATCATCGGAGGTAAACAATCCCTCCACCAAACTCGAAGTAAGCGGCCAAGCTCCCTTCGTCGTTTCCTTCAAATCTCCAAAGCCTTTGGTAATCACTACTAAAGCAAAGAAGACAAAACAAAAGGCTGGGGGCAAATTCACCGTCTCCTTTGTGTCTATTATGCATGACACAGACTCGGAGTCAGAGCCAGAAGATGACATAGCATTGAGCCAAGCTGATACTCAGCAAGATCAGCCCGCTCTCACTTCATTGGAGACACCTGCAGACATAGAAGACCCTACGTCTGCTTCCTTTGTTATTCCGACAACTTCGCCAGAAGAAAAAAGTGATTTACTTCCACAGATCAGGAGCATCTCCACTGAACTCTTTGCTTGATCCTTTCCAAAACAAAGGTATGCCTCAGCTATCCCTGTATAGTCCAATGGCACAAGCTATCATGAAGAAAATGGGCTACGACGCTCAAAATCCGACTGGTTTGGGAGGTGGCCGTGGTATTCTCACACCATTGGAACCCACCCTGACCAAAAGTCAACCAGAAGATTGGAAAATCCACCTTCACAAAGGCAAGTCTTCATATGGGTTGGGGTATGATCCTACCGGTCATATGAGACAGTTGACACCATGGCTGCAAAGTAGCTTTACCGACCAAGCCTCAACATCTCATGAAGAAATTGATATCCCCGGATATCTCTTTGAGGAGTTACTTGTCAAAAATCCAGAAAGCTCCTCCAATTGGTATAATTTCTCTGATAATAAAGAGGAATTGCCCGATGACACAGACGAGCGGTTCCCTGTCCCAGAAGAACCATCGTCTCCAAAAGAAGTACCCTACTTCAACCCAGTTCCAGCAAATGATTGGGACCATATCATTGCAAGCCTTGAGAAGGATACTGATCAAGAAGATTTATGGATAGAAACAGAGCCCCAGTCTGAAAATGCCTCTGGCACTCCAGAAGGTCTTGTTGAGTTGGAAGCCTCCGAAAACATTGTGGAGGAACCACCTTCAAACCTTCCGACAGAAGACCCTGTTCAAAAGATAGACTTGAGAACACCTGATAACCCACGTCCTGTATTCATAAGCAAGAATATAAAGGATGATGAGTTACCCGAGTATATCTCTTTTCTTCTTGAGTTCGTTGATTGCTTTGCATGGTCTTATGCCGAAATGCCTGGCCTGGATCCCAAAGTAGTAGTCCACAAGCTCAACTAGCAAAAAGAAATCAAGCCTATCAAACAAGGCCAAAGAAGATTCCGTCCCGACGTGATGGACAAAATCGAACAAGAAGTTCAGAAACTCAAAAACGTTGACTTCATCCGCGAGGAACAGCATCCTGAATGGTTGGCCAACATCGTCCCCGTGACAAATAAAAATGGGCAGATAAGGGTCTGTATCGACTACAGAGACCTGAATAATGCATGTCCTAAAGATGAATTCCAGCTCCCCATACCAGAGGTGATGATTGACAACACCTATGGGTTCGAGCGAATGACATTCATGGATGGATTCTCTGGCTACAATCAGATAAAGATGAATCTTGAAGATGAAAGGCATACGTCATTTCGCACACCATTTGGCGTGTATTGTTACACTGTCATGCCATTTGGTCTGAAAAATGCAGGTGCAACATAACAGAAGGCTATGATGAAAATATTCCAAGATATGCAGCACAAGACGGTCGAATGCTATGTTGACGACCTCGCCATCAAAAGCAGAAGAAAAGAAGACCATCTCGATGATCTTCGAGAAGTCTTCATCCGACTTCGCAAACACAAATTGCGGATGAATCCACTAAAGTGCTTCTTCGGTGTCTCATCGGGTAAGTTTCTCGGATTCATAGTACGGAAAGCTGGAATAGAACTTGACCATACCAAAGTCAAGGCTATCCTGGAAATGCCATCTCCCAGAACCCTAAGAGAATTAAAAGGGCTTCAAGGAAGGTTGGCCTACATTCGACGGTTCATCTCCAATCTATCAGGGAAATGCCCTCCATTCTCTCGCCTTATGAAGAAAGGCGTCGACTTTGTCTGGGATACTGAATGTCAAAATGCATTTCAAGACATAAAAGCATACCTCACCAAACCTCCAGTGCTGGCTGCCCCCACAACTGGAAAACCATTTATCTTGTACACAAGAGCCCTCGACCACTCTTTGGGTGCTCTGCTTGCACAAGAAAATGATGACGGAAAAGAAGCTGCTCTATATTACCTTAGCCGCATGATGGTAGGTGCAGAGCAAGCTATTCCCCAGTCGAAAAAGAATGCCTTGCAGTGATGTTTGCCGTACAAAAGCTACGTCACTATCTTTTGTCGATCACAGTCTACCTGATTTCGTGGATCAACCTCTTAAAGGTCCTTGTCACAGAAGCAGGTTCTCTCAATGCCCGACTGGCAAAATGATCCATCCTTTTATCATAGTTTGATATTAGGTATGTACCACAAAAAGCAATCAAAGGCCAAGCTCTGGCAGACTTCCTCGCAGAGCATCCATTGCCTAAAGATTCTCCACTCAAGGATGATCTCCCATACGAATTTGTCTACAACGTGGAAACTTCCTTATCAAATGCTTCCTGGGACATGTTCTTTGATGGTGCAACTAGGACAAATGAAAAGGGAAAGCAAATATCGGGATTTGGCATCCTCTTTGTCAGTCCCGACAAATACATGATCCCACACGCCTTCTCGCTACTGGAACCATGTTCAAACAATGCAGCTGAGTACCAAGCCCTGATTGTAGGATTGGAACTCGCCCTTGAATCCGGCATCACCATGCTGGAAGCTTTTGGGGACTCTCAACTGATCGTCGACCAGATGAATCAGACATATGAAGTCAGGAAGCCTGATTTGCTACCTTACTACAATAAGGCACAGTCGCTTCGACAAAAATTCAACATCTGCTATATCACCCACATCCTCAGAGGTGAAAACATCCGTGCAGATGCCCTGGCCGGAGTCGCCGCATCCATGGAAATCCAAGAAGGGGAAAATATGCAAGTCACAGTGTGTCAAAGAAGGTTTCTCCCTCTTCTCAACACACACGAAGCAGTTACTGAATGCCACCAAGTGGTCTGAAGTTGGATGTCCATCCTCAAACCTCCGATTGGAGACTGGAGAGATCCGTTCATTGATTACATCATGTTCGGAATCCTACCTGAAGATCCAAAAGAGCGGGTAAGCATCCAAAGACGAACCCCGAACTTTCATTTGGATATACCTTCAAAAGCACTTTACAGAAAATCCTTCAACGGAGTACTCCTACGCTGCTTGTCACAACAAGAGGCTGATGAAACTCTCAAAGAAGTACATGCTGGTCTTTGTGGAGCCCATCAGGCTGGCCCTAAGCTCTACAACCAGATAAAAAGGCTAGGTTATTATAGGCCTACCATGGTAGCTGATGCAATGCAATTTGCCAAGCGCTGCCAAAAATACCAGATTCACGGAGATTATGTCACATGCCTCCAGAATGGCTACATCCAACAGCAATCTCATGTTCTTTCGAAGCCTGGGGAATGGACATCATAGGTCCTATTTCTCCCCCATCAAGCAAAGGTCATCGCTTCATCTTTGCCGCTACGGATTATTTCTCCAAGTGGTCAGAAGCATTTGCGCTCAGAGAAATGAAGACCTCATCAGTCCTTCAATTCTTGCGCACCAACATTATTTGTCGCTTCGACATACCTAAAAGATTCGTCTATGATAACGGACCACAATTCCGGGATCACAGATTCTACAGGTTTTGCGACAAGTGCAAAATCCAAAGTTGTCCTTTGACTCCATATAATCCAGCAGCGAACGGAGCAGAAGCCTTCAACAAGACACTCTGCAAAATTCTCAAGAAAATAGTCTCTAGTCACAAAAGAGACTGGGGCGACAAACTACCAGAAGCCCTGTGGGCCTATTGAACCACCGTTCGAGGACCAACCCATAGCACACCATTCTCTTTGGTCTATGGATGCGAAGCTATTGTCCCTTTGGAAGTACAAATTCCTTCCTTAAGGGTATCTTTGCAAAATGACATGACACAAGAAAGCAATGTCAAATTGAGACTCCAAGAGCTGGATAATCTCGATGAAAGATGACATGAAGCTCTACAAAGCATTGAGTTGTACCAAGCACGCATGGCAGGATCTTTCGACAAGAAAGTCAAGCAACGCGCCAACAAAAAGGGTGACTTAGTTCTTGCAGTAAAAAGACCCATAGTCTTTGCCCACAAATCCAAAGGCAAATTCGAACTAAAATGGGAGGGACCCTTTGTCATCGACAAAGTCTTCTCCAACGGTGCATACGCTCTTCTAAACATGGAAGGAGACAGATGTATGCTACCCATCAACGGCAAGTTCTTGAAGCGGTACTACCCTTGAAGACTTCCTCAAACGGGTCAGAGCGATATCTACACGACCAAAGCCTATTTCCAAGGTACTTGCTCGTCAAACCCACCCCTTTTGAAATTTTCATCTTTATGTTGAAGTTTCCAAAAAAAAAAACTTTCAAACAATGCTTACTTTCATCGTTTCATTGTTCAAAAAAAAAATCAATCAAAATCCAAAAATCGAAGTTTAGGAGCCCCTTCTCAGACTTGACTAAATTTCTTGATCCTTGAACCCAAAATTCATGGTTTGAAACATAAACCAGGACTCAGGAATTTTCACCCTAGTTTGCCTTGGCTTTTAAAACCAAAATGGTTTTAAGCCAAAATTCATGACCCTTGTGTCTCTGAACAAAAAAAAAATGGTTTTTTTAGAAACCGCGGGGAAGCGACACTTAGTCGATACTTGCAAAACCCAAAAATCACAAGGAAGCGAACCCCATTCGATACTTGCAAAATTTCAAAAATCGTGGAGAAGCAACATACCAGTTGATATCCACAACCCAAATTTCAAAAATCATGGAGACGCAATATTCCAGTTGCTATCCATAACCCAAATTTCAAATGGTTCGAGAAAACATCAAATTTCAAAAATCGCGGGGAAACGACACCAAGTTAGTACCCGCAAAACCAAAAGTTTTAGGAAAAGCAGGGAAGCGACGCTTAGTCGATATTTGCACCCCAATTCGCGAGGAAGCGACATTCCATCGATACTTGCCAAACCCAACCCGCGAGGAAGTGACATTCTATCAATACTCGCAAACCGAATGAGCAAGGAAGCGACATTCCATTGATACTTGCAAGACCATTCAGCGGGGAGGCGACATTTAGTCGATACCTGCATTTTGAAAACCAAAACTCGGCTATAAATGCCAAAACCCGGCTATAAACGCTAAAACCCGGCTATAAATGCCAAAACTCGGCTATAAACGCCAAAATTCGGCTATAAACGCCAAAATCGGCTTTCACGCCAATAAAGCAAAACTTGGTTTTCAAAAAACTCGGCTATAAATGCCAAAAATCGGCTATAAACGCCAAAAATCAGCTATAAACGCCAAAAGTCGGCTATAAACGCCAAAATCGGCTTTCATGCCATACAAAAACTTTGGCTCTCATGCCACAAACAAAATTTGGCTCCCATGCCATAAAATGAAATTCGGCTTCTATGCCGTTCCAAAATTCGGCTTTCACGCCATCAAAAATAAAAAACTTTGGCTCTCATGCCACAAACAAATTTGGCTCCCATGCCACAGACAAAATTGGCTTTCATGCCCAAAACAACCCTTTGACAAAAGATTCTCACAAAATGACAACCTTTTTATCAAATTCTTAAACAAACATTCCCGCCAACTTTTGCTCAAATTTGTTTTCATCAAAAAATGATTTAAGTGAAAAGAATGGGATACAAAAAATATAGTACCAAAACTGTTTATACATGGAGGTACCCAAAAAATAAATAAATAAATAAATAAAGAGAAGAAGGAAAAAGAGTTTGTTACAACTCGGGAGCTCAATCCTACATGGTCTTCAACCAAAGGTTTAACTCCTCAAGCAGACCCTTGGCCATAACTTCCAAATTTTTTAGGCCACGCTCCTTCAAAATGTCCCCATAAAATGCGGCCGAATGCCGTGACCCATCTGCAGCACGAGGAAGTTCTTCCCAGAGGACCTGCCACTGCTCATGCTCCTGAGTCTTCCTCCGGACATTACCTTCAGCTTCCTCAACCTGGCGAATGAGAGTCCCCTCCTTGTCATGAGCCTCCACAATGGCGGTCCATTCGGCAGCAGCTTCTTCCTCCAAAAGATCAAGACGCTGTCTAACCTCGACGACCTCCTTATCAAGGCAGTCCAAGTCTTGCTTCAGCCCCATGATGGATAACTCGATAACGTTCTTCTCCCGAACGATCTGCTTCCGAGTCTTCGTGACCTCAGTCAGCTCAGCTTTGACTCTGCTGGAAGGTTTTATGAACATCTCATCAAAGAAGTCACCATCTGGGAAACTCTTGGTCTCAGTCCATTTGTTCCCCAAGGTGATGATCTCCTCAACAAAATCCTTGGCGCTTGCGATGTCCAGACCGACTTCTTTGCTATCAGCAAGGATGTCCTGCACATGCTTGATCATGCCAAAACCAGCTTCCAAATGACCTGAAGAAAGAGTCTCAACCCATGAGCTCAAGACAGTCTTCAACACCTTCCTTGCATACTGAATGTGCGTCCATGGATGGCTCGAAATCGTCTGAAACTCCCATCATCATTAAACCCATGAAACTCCCATCATCATGAAGCATAAAGGTGATTAAATGCCCACTACCTTCATCGGCCAATCACAAGCCTTGAAAAAGGAGTTACAAAATCAACTTGTAACTCCTCATCAATTCTTTCATCATGGCCATCAATGCCAATAAACACCTCATGGCTACCAAAAGCCTATAAAAGGAGGTCCATTCCAAGAAGAAAGCATGATGAAAATAGATCCCAAGTGCAAGCTCTGAAAATCCAGAAAATCCAAGAGAGAGACAAAGTCCTACTACTTTGCTCCCAGAAGCACCACAAGGTGATCAACCTCCTTCTCCAACATGGCCTAAACGCGGTTTTTCAGCCCGTTTACTCGGTTTTTCATTGGATATAGGACCACCTTTTGGTCCCTATCATTTAAAAAACCGAGGTTAGGAGCCAAGCCAAAGAATCAAAGCATCACATGTTCTCATTTGAAGGACGATGGCGAAGTCCATACATGACTTGCGACTGTCGATCTCAACGTGTCCCCACAATCTCCTGAGAAGTTAGATCCCTTTTCTTACTTTTCTATTGTAGTTTGTATTTCCTAAAGAGACAAAAAGAAATCACAATTCTTCTCTTTCACATTTGATGAGTTTTGTAAAATCACCTTTCACGACAAACAAACAAAAACGCCTCCTACAGCATTCTAAAAAAACAAACTTGTCTCTTCTCTTAATATTAATGCAATTTGAAAAGTTAGAAAAAAGGATTGATTTCCTTTCCACTTGTGAAGGTGAATCTCCGGATTATCACCATTCCAAATTCCAAGTAGAAAGTAAATCTGGCATACCCATACAAAAATGTTGATGCCCGAGATTTTCCCTCCTCCGCCGAGACCCAAGTCAGCCCTCGGGGTGCAGAAGGAGAGGACGGAAGATTCCTTTCTAGTCCATCAGACATCGTTTGGCCTAATTTCACTTCTCCGAGAGCTAAACAAGTGTTCCCTACGGCGACATCATCGAAGACACCAAAACATCGATCAGAGCCTACGGATGGTTCCAAAATACCTCCAAAGGCCAAATTTCAAGTCAAACCGACAACGTTTGACCTTCCATCAACGCTCGAGCAGCAAAACCAAGCCTCCCAGCGGCGAGAACCACCGAAGCCATCACTCATTAAACAAAATACATGAGTGGCTTCAACATGCTTCCAAAGGGTTGCACGTCGAATTTCAGGTCATTCCGACAACGTTTGACCAGGTTTCGACGCTCCAAAAGAAAATCAAGCCTACCGACGGCGGAACACCCCGGAACCATGACATCCAAATTGGAGCTAATGGGTCATCTCAAAATGACTCCAATAGGCTCCCTGTCAAATTTCAGGTCAATCGGACATCATTTTACCACATATCAAAGCTCGGCATTTTCCCCGCAGCAAAATCAAGTCAATCATCGACGGGACCCCAAACGGCTTAAAAACTTAAATAAAAGCCCATGGTTGGTCCTATCCACTGCTCAAAAAGCTTCACCTCAATTTTCAGGTAATTCCGACATCGTTTGACCTAGTTTCGACTCTTGACGGAAAATCGGCTACAAAGTCTTCGGCTTTCCCGAAAAATGGGAAACTTTGTGCTCCGGTTTTGCACGGGTTCTCGTCAAGTTTTCTTCAAGAAAGTCAAGTCAATAATTGAGAAAAATGTCAAGAAAAATACAGAAGAAAAAAGGAACAAAAAAGAAGGAAAAACGACCGAAAACGAAGCTAGGCGACCAAAAGGGCCAAAGCCCCATGGTTGCCGGCGACCATGGCCCATGGTCGTCGGCGACCTTGGCCCAAGGTCGCCGGCGACCCTGGGTACATGGTCGCCGGCGACCTTGTAAATCCGGGTCGCCAGATTTCTCGCCGGATGACCCGATTTCCGATTCTTTTCTCGTTTCGAGTGTTCCTGCCTCTGTGATTTTCTGAAAATCCAATTTTTGATGCTTGAAAACCATTGATCTTCACCGACATCTCGGGTCTGCCGTCAAAACCATGAAATCATCACTGATCGCTCCAAGATCGCCAACCGACTGACCAAGAAAGTACACTTTCTGTCCGACCGATCGTGAAATCGACAAGACAGATGTCACCGGCCCACCAACATCAAACAATGTCTGAAATTGCATCGCAATCTGACATCAAACAATGTGTGGATCCACCTGCGATGATCACAAGAAGAATTCCAAAAGACGTGGCGCGGCCCGCGACTCTTCACATGCATTGGCGACCACTTAATGTCGTTAATTGACTCGTTTATGACAACTTAATGCGGTCATTAACTCATTATTTTGGACGGCCCAATCAAATTCAAGCATTTGGGAGTTACAAATCCAAGCAATCATGGCTTTAAACCCATGAAACTCCCATCATCATGAAGAATAAAGGCGATTAAATGCCCATTATCCTTCATCGGCCAATCATAAGCCAAGAAAAAGGAGTTATAAAATCAAGAAATAAAACTTGTAACTCCTCTCATCAATACCATCATTTCTCTCATCATGGCCATCAATGCCAATAAACACCTTATGGCTACCAAAAACCTATAAGAGGAGGTCCATTCCAAGAAGAATGCAATGTGATTCCAATCCTCGAAAATCCAGAAAATTCAAGAGAGAGACGAAGTCCTGCTTCTCTGCTACCAGAAGCACTACAAGGTGATCAAAGTCCCTTGGGGGCCACCCCACAAGGTCCCCTTCTTCTACAACATGGCCTAAACGCGGCTTTTCAGCCCGTTTACTTGGTTTTTCATTGGATATAGGACCTCCTCTTGGTCCTTATCCTCTAAAAAACTGAGGTTGGAGCCAAGCCGAAGAATCAAAGCATCAAGCGTTCTCATTTGAATGACGATGGCGAAGTCCATACACGACTTGCGACCGTCGATCTGAACGTGTCCCCACAATCTCCTGAGAAGTTGATGGACCCGAAAGAAATCTTCCGTCCTCTCCTTCCGTACCCCGGGGGTTGACCTGGGTCTCGGCGGAGGAGGGAAAATCTCGGGCATCAACATTTTTGTACGGGTATGCCAGATTTACTTTCTACTTGGAATTTGGAATGGTGATAATCCGGAGATTCACCTTCGCAAGTGGAAAGGAAATCAATCCTTTTTTCTAACTTTTCAAATTGCATAAATATTAAGAAAAGAGATAAGTTTTTAGAATGCCGTAAGAGGCGTTTTTGTTTGTTTGCCGTGAAAGACGATTTTGCCGTGAAAGACATTTTTACAAAACTCATCAAATATGAAAGACAAGAATTGTGATTTCTTTTTGTCTCTTTAAGAAATACAAACTACAATAGAAAAGGAAGAAAAGGGATCTAACTTCTCAGGAGATTGTGGGGACACGTTGAGATCGACGGTCGCAAGTCATGTATGGGCTTCGCCATCGTCCTTCAAATGAGAATATGTGATGCTTTGATTCTTTGGCTTGGCTCCTAACCTCAGTTTTTTAAAGGACAAGGACCAAGAGAAGGTCCTATATCCAATGAAAAACCAAGTAAACGGGCTGAAAAGCCGCGTTTAGGCCATGTTGGAGAAGGAGGTGACCTTGGGGGGGGGGGGGGGGGGCCCAAGGGACGTTGATCACCTTGTGGTGCTTTCGGGAGCAAAGTAGCAGAACTTCGTCTCTCTCTTGGATTTTCTGAATTTTCAGAGCTTGCACTTGGGATCTCTTTTCATCATGCTTTCTTCTTGGAATGGACCTCCTTTTATAGGCTTTTGGTAGCCATGAGGTGTTTATTGGCATTGATGGCCATGATGAAAGAATTGATGAGGAGTTACAAATCGATTTTGTAACTCCTTTTTCAAGGCTTGTGATTGGCCGATGAAGGTAGTGGGCATTTAATCACCTTTATGCCTCATGATGATGGGACTTTCATAGGTTTAATGCCATGATTGCTTGGATTTGTAACTCCCAAATGCTTGGTTCTGATTGGGCCATCCAAAATAATGAGTTAATGACTGCTTTAATGGGTCAATTAACGACATTAAGTGGTTGCCAAGGCATGTGAAGAGTCACGGGCCGTCCTGCGCCTTTTGAGATTCTTCTTGCGATCATCACGGGTGGATCCACGCATTATTTGATGTCGGATTGCGATGCAATTTCAGACATTGATTGATGTTGGCGGGCCGGTGACGTCTGTCTTGTCGATTTCATGATCGGTCGGACAGAAGTGCACTTTCTTGGTCAGCCGGTTGGCTATCTTGAGGCGATCGGTGATGATTTCTTGCTTTTGACGGCGGATCCGAGATGTCGACGAAGATCAGTCGTTTTTAAGCATCAAACATTGCATTTTCCGAAAATCACAGAGGCCGGAACACCTGAAACGCGAAAACCATCGAAAACGGACACTTTGGTGCAAAATCCGACGACCCGGATTTCCAGGGTCGCCGGGCGACCATGCACCCAGGGTCGCCGGCGACCATAAGGCTTTGGCCCGTTTGGTCGCCGAGTGTCGTTTTCGGTCGTTTTTTCGTCTTTTTCGTTCCTTTTTTCTTCTGTATTTTTCTTGACATTTTTCCTCAATTATTGACTTGATTTTCTTGGAGAAATCTTGACGAGAACCCTCACGAAATCGGAGCACAAAGTTTCCTATTTTTCGGGAAAGTCGAAGACTTTGTAGCCGATTTTCCGTTAAGCGTCGAAACTAGGTCAAACGATGTCGGAATGACCTGAAAATTGAGGTGAAGCTTCTTGAGCAGTGGATAGGACCAACCATGGGCTTTTATTTGAGTTTTGAAGCCGTTTGGGGTCCCATCGATGATTCACTTGACTTTGCTGCGAGGAAAATGCCGAGCTTTGATATGTGGTCAAACGATGTCCGATTGACCTGAAATTTGACGAGGAGCCTATTGGAGTCATTTTGAGACGTTCCATGGGCTCCGTTTTGGATGTCATAGTCCCGGGTTGCTCCGCCGCCGGTAGGCTTGATTTTCTCTCGGAGCATCGAAACCTGGTCAAACGTTGTCGGAATGACCTGAAATTTGACGTGCAGCCTTTTGGAAGCATGTTGAAGCCACTCATGTATGTTATTTGATGAGTGATGGCTTCGGTGGTTCCCGCCGCCGGGAGGCTTGATTTTGCTGCTCGAGCATTGATGGAGGGTCAAACGTTGTCGGTTTGACTTGAAATTTCATATGGAGCCCTTTGGAGACATTCTGGAGTCATCCGTAGGCTCTGATCAAAGTTTTGATATCTTTGATGATGTCGCCGCCGGGAGCGCTTGTTTAGCTGTCGGAGCAGTGAAGTTAGGCCAAACGCTGTCGGAATGGCCCGAAACCTCAGGTGTACCCCTCTTTTAGCTGTCTTGAAGGATCTCTCAGGTTCTGTCTGATTCTGAAAAGATCTGATGCTTGAAGTAGCCTTGCCTATTTTGTAGCAGGATGCAGCTTCAGGAGGCTTCCTGATGTGGAGGAGACATAGTGACTTTGTTGGTGTCAACAAATGCCCCCTCGAGGTACAGCGACGAGTAGCTTTTTGGAGTCGATGTGCCTCGAAGAGAAACTTGGAGGAGAGATTCCAACTTGACCAAGAGTCTTGAGCTTTTTTTTTTTTTTTTTTTTTGAATAGCCTTCTGAGTTTCCGGGGGAAATTTTATGGTAGTGAGAGGGATCACGTACCATCTCAAGGCAAAGTTTTGAAAATGACATTGGGTATTTGGATTTATGGTTTTGGATTTTGGTTTTTGACCTTGTGACCTAACAAGCTGTATGTGGTAGGTTAGGGGGTCGGGGTTTGATTTTGGTTTCGACCTTGTGACCCAACAAGCTGTATGTGGCAGGTTGGGGGGTCAGGTTTGGTTTGGTTTGGATTTTGATTTTTGGTTTTGGTCTTGTGACCTAACAAGCTGTATGTGGCGAGCTAGGGGACCGGAATTTGGTTTTGTGAAATGTCAATTTCAAGATTTTGGCTCAATTTGGTTCATGAGGTTGAATGGTTTGGTTTTTGGAAACTCATGAGACTTTCCTTTTTTTTTCCCTTTTTTTTTTTGAATGGTCCCATCAACTCAAAAGAGGCATGGGACTCTCTTTTTTTTTTTTTTTGCTCTTTTATTTATTTATTTTTTTTTTGCTATTGGTAAGAGGAATATTTTGACTAAAAGCCACTTTTAGTGCCTAGGTGGTCAAACCTGGCTCATATGGGCTAACCCATGGGACCTTAGGCTTTGGAGATGGCTTAGATCTCATATAGTGTCATATTTGTAAGGAATATCCAAAAATATCTCTTTTGTGTAGAGAATATCTAAAAATATCTTTACTTGGAGAGAATTTCTCAAGTTTTCTTTTTGTGGAAAGATTTTCTCAAAATATCTTTCTCTTTGGGAAAGTAGCTAAATTTTAGCACTTACCTCCTTTCTTTCTCTTTGTTTCCTCTTTTGGCTTGCTCTCTTCTATAAAAGCAAAGAGGGTTGGTGCTTTTGCTCCATTACTTTCTTTTTGCAAGAAATCTTTAAGAGTGCTCCTCAAGACAAGAAGTGCTTTCTCTTCTTCAAGGATCTCCAAGCTTTTCTTCTTCTTCTCCATCAAGGGCTTCAAGTAAGTTTTCTTCCTCGTCAAGAATCTCCATTGTAGAAGTAGCTTCTTCATCATTTTTTTCTTCTTTTTCTTTTCTTTTCTTTCTTCTTCTCTTTTTTTTTCTTTTCTTTTCTTTTCTTTTCATGCACGCTTTTCCTTTTTTTTTTTCGTGCTTCTCTTTTTTTCTTTCTTTCTTTTTTTTTCTCTTTTTTTTTTCACGGTTTTCTCTTTTTTTTTGTGAACTCTTTTTTCTTTCTTTCTGTTTTTTTTTTTTCACGCTGATTCTGTTTTTTTTTTTTTTTTTTTTCAGCATTTTTCTCTTCTTTTCTTTCTTTTTTTTTTTTTGCTGTTGTTTTTTTTTCTGGCGGTATGGACAGGTCCGTACGGACCTGACCGTACTGCCACTGGGAGTGGGCCACGGCCTGTGGGCCGAATTTTTTTTTTTTTTTTTGCTGAGATTTTTTTCTCTCTCCTTTTCTTTTTCCTTGTTTGCTCACTATGATAATGAGGCTATGCAATTTCAATATGTATGCATTTGTTTTTGTTTGATGCATCAAGATAGAAGGCTAGAGTCTCTAGGTCAAGCCAACATGATTTTTGACTTAGACAAAGTTTGATTGGTTTTGACCAAATTAGGTTGGAATTGGTCAAACTTTGGTCGAGGTTTTCCTAGCATCTAATGCATGATGATATTCTTTGATGCATGATTTTTGTAAATGGATTTGGAAGTATGATGATGCATACTCGAAAATCTTTTGCAAGTATCGGGATTTTGAGCTCGCAGCGATGTTGAGCTCTTTTTCGGTCTTGCTGGATTTTGAGGAAGTTTGCAACTTTTGGATTCTGAAGCTCGCAGCAATGTTGAGTTCTTTTCCAGATTTTGCGGAAGTTTGATGAGATTGGCTTGTTCTTGCAGCGATGTTGAGTTCAAGCCTTCTTTGAGAATTCTCCACTGACTATGATCTCGCAGCGGTGTTGAGCTCATCTTCAGGCTTCCTGTCTTTTCTGGAGTATTTTCCTTTTCGTTGGAATTGCCCCGGAACCATGTCAAAATTTTACTAGAATTTTTTGTAGCAGAATTCTGTCATTTTGATGTTGATTGATCTTTTCTCTTCCATCTTTTGCAGGCAGTTCTTCTAGAACAAACAAGGGTAAAGGTCCTGTCACTGACGCACCTCGTCGGTCTGCTAGATCTTCCAATGATGCCGTTCAGCAGGCTTGGGAGAAGGTCCAGTTTGTGGAGAAAAACTTGGAAGAATGCGATTCCCTCAATCGTGATGAGATGAGACAGCGATTGATCACTCTCAAGGATGAGGAGTTCTATAAGATCATGGTAAGCAGCCGTCCCTGGGTTACGGACGATCAGAGCGTTGTGCTCAAGCCTACCTTCTTCTTCGGTGATGCAGTCCCCGACGACTTGACATACCAAAGGAGATGTTTTCAGTTCTTTTACACAGCAGATGGTGAGGAGAGAACTATTTCTACCCGGTCGTCTTTTGATTAGACCATCTCGATCCTGAGCCTTTCTCCCACGTGCCCTAAGAGGGAAGATCCTCCGAGTTGGGTGAAGAGGACCAGTGTGATCAAGACCAGGGTTTTTGTTGGTGGACCTTCCGGTTTTACAGAGAAGCCAACTGTCCGTCTGGACGTGTTGATGCCAGCCAGTGGCTACCAAGGTTCTGATCATCCATCGATCGATTTGAGACCGGTGGGCCTTGGCGTTTTTCGGGGTGACGGCAGTAATTGGGTGAAGCCTTTTCGACTTCGTGGCCGTTTCAGTGCTGACCCGAGCTGGGAGTCATGGACTGATCACACCTTGAGGATTGGTGAGGCCGTTCTTCGGGAGGACGAGATTTTTGACGCGGTTCGCGCTTTTCGGTAAATCGTCGTTTTCTCCGATGAGGCTTTCATGGCCATGCTGGAGTCATTCCTTCCACAAACAAACACCTTCATTGTGACGAATGGTGAGATTGGTTTTTCTTTGAAGGAGCTGAGCGCCATCACCGGATTGCCTATCCTCGGCAAACTCTATGAGGAGTTTATGCCTATTGACAGCGTCCTTGAGAAGCAATCTGAGGAGTTTAGGCTTGTGTACTTTCAGCTCGTTGCCTTCTATGATTTTTTTAAGGAGAAGGAGGGCTTGAAAGTTAGATCCAGTAGTTGGAGAAGTTGCAGCTCCAACTTTTTTGACAGCGGGGATTCTTCTGATGGCATGGCCCAGGATGTCAGGGCTAAAGCATCAAGTTTGAAGAAGATCGCTGCTATGCGAGAAGATTTGAAGAAGTTCTTCGCAAGCACAGATGCCATTTGTCCTGACATTGCGTTGCGGAGAGATCTCGCTGTTTACCTCACTTACTGGCTGGGTGAGGCTATTTTTGCTGGAGGAGATGGGACGCACATCAGGCCGCACTGTATTTTTCCGGCTTGTCAGATGGCGTTTGGAGAGCGGCTGGCTTTGGTACTTGCTCTTTACTCCTATTTATGTACCGAACTGCAGGCTGCTGCTTTCCTGGTTCGGCTTGGGCTTCCCATGAACAGGGTATTTTCTGCCCACATCTTCTATTCGTGGTATGTATACCACTGTCCTAGCTTCCATCGTTTGGGAGTTGCACAGGACGAAGATCCCTTTATGATTCGTTTGGCTAGAGGGACAACCGTTCACGAATCACTTTTATCTGCCCGTTTAAGGATCTGACGATTTAGGGACGTAGAGATTGGGCAGTCTTCGGTGAAGCTTTCTCCGGGCTTGCGGAAGAAGGCTTTTGACTTTGGTGTCTCCCGTGATTCGACCAGGGCAGGGTCGGGAAGACACTATGCTTTGATGGACGCGGAGAAGAGGTGGCTCTTCAACATACGGGTTGGTACGATGGTGTACCGCAGACATCTTTTCGTCGATATCCAACCGTATGTCCCTTCACGTTTTGCATTGCAGCTTGGCTTCTCTCAAGGCGTTGTTGGAGCGCCTTCGAGCATGGTGAAGCGTTTTGGAGGTCTGCAAGATGGGAGAAATGCATGGGCTTTTTATAGCGCCGAGGATACTACCGCCATGATTTCTTATCCTGAGCTGCCCACCTTCCGGACTGCTGGCTTCACGAAGTGGTTCGTGGAGAGCTTTTCAGTGTACCGGGGGCTTTCCAAGAAAGAGCTCGATATTAAGCAATCTCCTGGGAAGAGTCTTGGCAAATCGGATGGTGTCCGTCGGGAGGAAGTTTTCGCCTTCCTTTCTGGAGAGAAGCACAAGATAGGCTTTCTCAACGGGCAGGACATCATCAGATCAGGAGCTGCACAGGGGATTCCTAGTGAGGTCCTAAGACAGCTGGAGGAGGAGGAGGCCAAGATCGATGCTATGATACAGGCAGAGCATACGAAGGCTTCCATGGAGTCTACTGAGAAGAGTAGACCATCCAGTGAGGACTCTTGTGAGAGGCCTGATGTTGATAGTGTGGCAGGATTGTCGAGCAGATTAACCCGCCGAGGCAAGAGGAGGAGAGGACAACGCTGTAACATGAGATGGCACGATAGTCCTTCTGGTCTTGAAGTTCCTCTCACCATTGCTGAGGAGGTGTCTGAGGATGCTGACGAGCCTCCGGAGAAGAGAAGCAGAGAAGAGGAGATAGCTGGTATGATCCCCTTTCTTTCCTTTTGTTTCTTCCCTTTTTTTTCTTGTGAAAGTTTTTGTTTTGATCTGCTGCTTCTTTTTTTTTTAGCAGAGGATGATGACCTGGTGATGCCTGAGGTTCCTGCCGATGAGGCGATGACGGATCCAGTCGTGGCATCTGAGGAAGAGCCCAGGGACTCTGGAGTGGTTCCAGAACCTTCACCTGGTATGATTTGCTTTGGCTTTTGCTTTTTTTTTTTCTTCTTTTGCTGTCATTTGCTAACATGTAGCTGACTTGCCAGAGGATTCCGACGATTTCGAGCCATTTATGGACGCAACTTTTGACGATGCTTTGGATGAGCTCAAAGAGGCAGAGAGTACTCCGCCGGTTGTCGAGGCAGGTATACTTGCAATAATAACCTTGATATATTTTTGACAAGATTATATTCATACCTTTTTGTCTTTTTCTTCTTTTTTCTTTTTTTTTTTTGACAGATTGTGAAGCAGCAGGAGAGATTCCTCCGTCTTCCTCAGAGCCAGAACAGGGGATACCTGCGGCTGATGCAGAAGTAGGGGCTTCTTCCACTTTCAATGAGTCAGCTTGTTCCGTTGGAAAGAGTTTATTGATTACTCTTCCAATGGAGCATGACGTGGGCAGTCGGGCACCAGAGCATGGCGAATCCTCATCTGCACCGCACCTTCATTATGCTAGGAAGGTGTTGAAGACTGTCTTGAGCTCATGGGTTGAGACTCTTTCTTCAGGTCATTTGGAAGCTGGTTTTGGCATGATCAAGCATGTGTAGGACATCCTCGCTGATAGCAAAGAAGTTGGTTTGGACATCGCAAGTGCCGAGGATTTTGTTGAGGAGATCATCACCTTGGGGAACAAATGGACTGAGACCAAGAGTTTCCCAGATGGTGACTTCTTTGATGAGATGTTCTTAAAACCTTCCAGCAAAGTCAAAGCTGAGCTGACTGAGGTCACGAAGACTCGGAGGCAGATCGTTCGGGAGAAGAACGTTACCGAGTTATCCATCATGGGGCTGAAGCAAGACTTGGACCGCCTTGATAAGGAGGTCGTTGAGGCTAGGCAACGTCTTGATCTTTTAGAGGAAGAGGCTGCTGCCAAATGGACCGTCATTGTGGAGGCTCGTGACAAGGAGGGGACTCTCATTCGCCAGGTTAAGGAAGCTGAAGGTAATGTCCGGAGGAAGACTCAGGAGCATGAGCAGTGGCAGGTCCTCTGGGAGAACTTCCTCATGCTGCAGATGGGTCACGGCATTCGGCCGCGTTTTATGGGGACATTTTGAAGGAGCGTGGCCTAAAAACTTTGGAAGTTAAGGCCAAGGGTCTGCTTGAGGAGTTGAACCTTTGGTTGAAGACCATGTAGGATTGAGCTCCTGAGTTGTAACAAACTCTTTTTCCTTTTTCTTTTTTTTTGGTACCTCCATGTATAAACAATTTTGGTACTATATTTTGTATCCCCTTCCTTTCACTTAAATCATTTTTTGATGAAAACAATTTTGAGCAAAAGTTTGATGGGAATGTTTGTTTAAGGATTTGATCAAAAGGTTGTCATTTTGTGAAAATCTTTTGTCAAAGGGTTGTTTTGGGCATGAAAGCCAATTTTGTGGCGGAAAGCCTTGTTTTTGATGGTTTGAAGACCAAAATTTGGATGGCGAGAAAGCCTAATTTTGTGGCGTAAGAGCCAAAAATTTTTTTGCGGCATGGGAGCCAGAATTTTTGGATGGCGTGACAGCCGAATTTTAGAATGGCATAGAAGCCGAATTTTGTTTTGTTTGTCTTGGTATTTATAGCTGAATTTTGGCATTTATAGCCAGATTTTGGCGTTTATAGCCGATTTTTTTTGTTTTGGCATTTATAGCCGAATTTTGAGATGGCATGAGAGCCAAAAATTTTGTTTGTGGCATGAGAGCCGATTTTGAGATGGCATGAAAGCCGATTTTGGCGTTTATAGCCGAAAAATTTTGTTTTTGGCATTTATAGCCGAATTTTTGCATTTATAGCCGGATTTGGCGTTTATAGACGAGTTTTGGCGTTTATAGCCAGATTTTGGCGTTTATAGCCGAGTTTTTTTTTTTTTTTCAAAAACCAAGTTTTGTTTTATTGGCATGAAAGCCGATTTTGGGTGTTTATAGCCGAAAAAATTTTATTTTTGGCATTTATAGCCGAATTTTGTCATTTATAGCCGGATTTTGGCGTTTATAGCCGATTTTTGGTTTTCAAAATGCAGGTATCGACTAAATGTCGCCTCCCTATTGAATGGTCTTGCAAGTATCGATGGAATGTCGCTTCCTTGCTCATTCTGTTTTGCGAGTATTGATGGAATGTCACTTCCTCGCGGGTTAGGTTTTGCGAGTATCGATGGAATGTCGCTTCCTCGCGAATTGGGGTGCAAATATCGACTAAGCGCCGCTTCCCTGCTTTTCCCAAAACTTTTGGTTTTACGGGTACTGACTTGATGTCGTTTCTCCGCAATTTTTGAAATTTGAGGTTTTCTCGAACCATTTGAAATTTGGGTTGTGGATAGCAACCGGTATGTTGCATTTCCAAGATTTTTGAAATTTGGGTTGTGGATATCAACTGGTTTTTTGCTTCTCCACGATTTTTGAAATTTGCAAGTATCGAATGGGGTTCGCTTCCTTGCGATTTTGGGTTTTTGGAAGTATCGAATGGGGTTCGCATCCTTCCGGTTTTTTTTTTTTTTTTGTTTTTGCAAGTATTGACTGAATGTCGCTTCCCCGCGGTTTTTTTAAAAAACAAAATTTTGTTTAAAGACGCGAAGGTCATTAATTTTGACTTAAAACCATTTTGGTTGTAAAAGCCGACGCGGTCTAGGGTGAAAATTCCTAAGTCCCGATTTTTGTTTCAAACTATGAATTTTGGGTTCAAGGATTGAAAATTTTAGTCAAGTATGGGAAGAGGCTCCTAAACTTAGATTTTTGGATTTGATGATTTTTTTTTTGAACAATGAAACGATGAAAGTAAGCATTGTTTTGAGAGATTGTTTTTTTTGGAAATTTCAACATAAAGATGAAAATTTCAAAAGGGGTGGGTTTGACGAGCAAGTACCTTGGAAATACGCTTTAGCCGTGTAGATATTGCTCTGACCCGTTTGAGGAAGTCTTCAAGGGTAGTTCCGCATCAAGAACTTGCCGTTGATGGGTAGCATACATCTGTCTCCTTCGATGTTTAGAAGAGCGTATGCACCGTTGGAGAAGACTTTGTCGATGACGAAGGGTCCCTCCCATTTTGGTTCGAATTTGCCTTTGGATTTGTGGGCAAAGACTATGGGTCTTTTTACTGCAAGAACCAAGTCACCCTTTTTGTAGGCGCGTTGCCTGACCTTTTTGTCGAAAGATCCCGCCATGCGTGCTTGGTACAACTCAATGCTTTGTAAAGCTTCGAGTCGTCTTTCATCGAGATTATCCAGCTCTTGGAGTCTCAATTTGACATTGCTTTCTTGCGTCATGTCATTTTGCAAAGATACCCTTAAGGAAGGAATTTGTACTTCCAAAGGGACAACAGCTTCGCATCTATAGACCAAAGAGAATGGTGTGCTATGGGTTGGTCCTCGAACGATGGTTCGATAGGCCCACAAAGCTTCTAGTAGTTTGTCGCCCCAGTCTCTTTTGTGACTAGAGACCATTTTCTTGAGAATTTTGCAGAGTGTCTTGTTGAAGGCTTCTACTAGTCTGTTCGCTGCTGGATTATATGGAGTCGAAGGACAACTTTGGATTTTGTACTTGTCGCAGAACCTATAGAATCTGTGATCCCGGAATTGCGGTCCGTTATCATGGACGAATCTTTTAGGTATGCCGAAGCGACAAATAATGTTGGTGCGCAAGAACTGAAGGACTGATGAAGTCTTCATTTCGCCGAGCGCAAATGCTTCTGACCACTTGGAGAAATAATCCGTAGCGGCGAATATGAAACGATGACCTTTGCTTGATTGGGGAGATATAGGACCTATGATGTCCATTCCCCAGGCTTCGAAAGGCCAAGAGATTGCTGTTGGATGTAGCCATTCTGGAGCATGTGGACATAATCTCCGTGAATCTGGCATTTTTTGCAGCGCTTGGCAAATTGCATTGCATCAGCTACCATGGTAGGCCAATAGTAACCTAGCCTTTTTATCTGGTTGTAGAGCTTAGGGCCAGCCTGATGGGCTCCACAAAGACCAGCATATACTTCTTTGAGAGTTTCCTCAGCCTCTTGTTGTGATAAGCAGCGTAGGAGTACTCCGTTGAAGGATTTTCTGTAAAGTGCTTTTGAAGGTATATCCAAATGAAAGTTTGGGGCTCGTCTTTGGATGCTTACCCGCTCTTTTGGATCTTCAGGTAGTATTCCGAACATGATATAATCAATGAAAGGATCTCTCCAGTCGCCAATCGGAGGTTTGAGGATGGACATCCGACTTCTATTCACTTGGTGGCATTCAACAACTGCTTGGTGTGTGTTGAGAGGAGGGAAAATCCTTCTTTGACACACTGTGACTTGCATGTTTTCCCCTTCTTGGATTGCCATGGATGCGGCAAGTCCAGCCAGGGCATCTGCACGGATGTTTTCACCTCTGAGGATGTGGGTGATATGGCAGATGTTGAATTTTTGTTGAAGCGACTGCGCGTCATTGTAGTAAGGTAGCAAATCAGGCTTCCTGACTTCATATTTCTAATTCATCTGGTTGACGACCAGTTGAGAGTCTCCAAAAGCTTCCAGTGTGGTGATGCCGGATTCGAGGGCGAGTTCCAATCCTACAATCAGGGCTTGGTACTCAGCTATATTGTTTGAACATGGTTCCAGTAGCGAGAAGGCGTGTGGAATCATGTATTTGTCGGGACTGACAAAGAGGATGCCAATTCCAGATATTTGCTTTCCCTTTTCATTTGTCCTGGTTGCACCGTCAAAGTACATGTCCCAGGAAGCATTTGATAAGGAAGTTTCTACATTGTAGACAAATTCGTCTGGGAGATCATCCCTGAGTGGAGAATCTTTAGGCAATGGATGCTCTGTGAGGAAGTCTTCTAAAGCTTGGCCTTTGATTGCTTTTTGTGGTACATACCTAATATCAAATTGTGATAGAAGAATGGACCATTTTGCCAGTCGGGCATTGAGAGAACCTGCTTTTGTGACAAGGACCTTTAGGAGGTTAATCCTCGAAATCAGGTAGACTGTGTTCGACAGCAGATAGTGACGCAGCTTTTGTACAGCGAACATTACTGCAAGGCATTCTTTTTCGACTGGGGAGTAGCGAGCTCTGCACCTACCATCATGCGGCTAAGGTAATATAGAGCAGCTTCTTTTCCGTCGTCATTTTCTTGTGCGAGCAGAGCACCCAAAGAGTGGTCGAGAGCTCTTGTGTACAAGATAAATGGTTTTCCAGTTGTGGGGGCAGCCAGTACTGGAGGTTTGATGAGGTATGCTTTGATGTCTTGAAATGCACTTTCACATTCAGCATCCCAGACAAAGTCCACGCCTTTCTTCATCAGGCGAGAGAATGGACGGCATTTCCCTGATAGATTGGAGATGAACCGTCGAATGTAGGCCAGCCTTCCTTGAAGCCCTTTTAATTCTCTTAGGGTTCTGGGAGATGGCATTTCCATGATAGCCTTGACTTTGGTGGGGTCAAGTTCTATTCCAGCTTTCCGTACTATGAATCCGAGAAACTTACCCGATGAGACACCGAAGAAGCACTTTAGTGGATTCATCCGCAATTTGTGTTTGCGAAGTCGGAGGAAGACTTCTCGAAGATCATTGAGATGGTCTTCTTTTCTTCTGCTTTTTATGGCGAGGTCGTCAACATAGCATTCGACCGTCTTGTGCTGCATATCTTGGAATATTTTCATCATAGCCCTCTGATATGTCGCACCTGCATTTTTCAGGCCAAACGGCATAACAGTATAACAATACACGCCGAATGGTGTCCGAAATGATGTATGCCTTTCATCTTCAGGATGCATCTTTATCTGGTTGTAGCCAGAGAATCCATCCATGAATGTCATTCGCTCGAACCCATAGGTGTTGTCAATCATCACCTCTGGTATGGGGAGCGGGAATTCGTCTTTAGGACATGCATTATTCATGTCTCTGTAGTCGATACAGACACTTATCTGCCCATTTTTCTTTGTCACGGGGACGATGTTGGTCAACCATTCAGGATGCTGTTCCTCGCGGATGAAGCCAACGTTTTTGAGTTTCTGAACTTCTTGTTCGATTTTGTCCATCACGTCGGGACGGAATCTTCTTTGGCCTTGTTTGATAGGCTTGATTTCTTTTTGCAAGTTGAGCTTGTGGACTGCTACTTTCGGATCCAAGCCAGGCATTTCGGCATAAGACCATGCAAAGCAATCAATGAACTCACGAAGAAAGGAGATATACTCGGGTAACTCATCATCCTTTATATTCTTGCTTCTGAATACAGGACGTGGGTTATCAGGTGTTCCCAAGTCTATCTTTTGAACAGGGTCTTCTGTCGGAAGGTTTGAAGGTGGTTCCTCCACAGTATTTTCGGAGGCTTCCAACTCAACAAGACCTTCTGGACTGCCAGAGGCATTTTCAGACTGAGGTTCTGTTTCCGTCCATGAATCTTCTTGATCAGTATCCTTCTCAAGGCGATCCTTCTCAAGGCTTGCAATGAGATGGTCCCAATCATTTGCTGGAATTGGGTTGAAGTAGGGTACTTCTTTTGGAGACAATGATTCTTTTGGGACAGAGAACCGCTCGTCTACATCATCGGGCAATTCCTCTCTATTATCAGAGAAATTATACCAATTGGAGGAGCTTTCAGGATTTTTGACGAGTAACTCCTCAAAGAGATATCCAGGGATATCGATGTCTTCATGAGATGTTGAGGCTTGGTCGGTAAAGCGACTTTGCAGCCATGGTGTCAACTGTCTCATAGGAGCGGTAGGATCATACCCCAACCCATATGAAGACTCGCCTTTTTGAAGGTGGATTTTCCAATCTTCTGGTTGACTTTTGGTCAGGGTCGGTTCCAATGGTGTAAGAATACCACGGCCACCTCCCAAACCAGTCGGGTTTTGAGCATCGTAGCCCATTTTCTTCATGAAAGCTTATGCCATTGGACTATACAGGGATAGCTGAGGCATACCTTTGTTTTGGAAAGGTTCAAGCAGAGAGTTCAGTGGAGATGCTCCCGACCTGTGGAAGAAGATTGTTTTTTCTTCTGGCGAAGTTGCCAGGATAACAAAGGAGGCAGACGTAGGATCTTCTATGTCTGCAAGTGTCTCCAATGGAGTGAGAGTGAGCTGATCTTGCTGAGTATCAGCTTGGCTCGATGCTGTGTCATCTTCTGACTCTGACTCTGAGTCTGTGTCATGCATAATAGACACAAAGGAGACAGTGAACTTGCCCCCAGTCTTTTGTTTTGTCTTCTTTGCTTTGGTAGTGATTACCAAAGGCTTTGGAGATTTGAAGGAGACGACGAAGGGAGCTTGGCCGCTTACTTCGAGTTTGGTGGAGGGTTTGTTTTCGTCCGATGATTGCTGAGGAGCCTTGCCTTTATCTTTCTGGAGACTGTCAACAAAGCGAATTGTTTTTTCCTCCTGTTCTTCTTTTCCATCTGTATACATTTGAGCATCTACAAAATGGACATCTCTGCCTTTGAAGGGCTTTTTGTCTGCAAACACTTGATGTATCAAGCCATCGTTGCCAACGAACTTGATGCACTGATGTAGAGTTGAAGGGACTACACCATTCTTATGTATCCAGGGGCGTCCTAAGAGTATATTGTAGCATGAAGGGGTCCTTATTGCATACACAGTGACTTCAGAAATAAGATCACCGATTTGCAATTTGAACCTGATTTTACCGATAGGCCTTTGAGCACTGTCGTCATATCCGAAGATGGATACGGACGTGTGACTCAGTTTGCTAGGTGGGATGCCCAGCTCTTCGAGTGCCGAAGTAAAAATGAGGTTGAGTGCAGAACCTAGATCGATCTGAACTCTGTGTACTGGCATTTCTTTGACGTACCCCGTAAAGTATAAGGGTCGGTTGTGCTTTGTTTCACCTAGGAGGAGGTCATCCTTGTCGAAGGCAATTGTTGCACTTGCTGTTTTTTGTACTGAGAGGCATTCATTGCTTGATCCCTCAGTTTTCTTCTTTTCTCCCTTTGAGGGAGTATTTGATTTTTTGACCCTATAGTCCATTTCAATTTGTAGGACTTGTGGGGCATGTTTGTCGACATCCGCATTCAGCCTTTGCAATTCTGAAATGAGACTATCACGAGTTTGTGGAGACATTCGTAATAGATCAAGGATGTGCAGACGTGCAGGTATGTGTTTGAAGTGCTCAATCAAGTCGTACTTGAAAGCCTCCTTCGGGCCTGGATTTTCATTATTGTTGCCACTTGGGGCGCTTGAGCCATTTTTATCACCTTGAATGAAGTAGTGATTTTCTCCTTCGGTGACTTTGAAGTTTGCCGACATGACACCATGTTGAAAGAGGCGGGGCCATAGTTTTTATCAAAGGTTATGACTCCGTTTTTCCACATCTCATTGATCTTCTCTCTCACAACGAAGCATTGATTGAGAGGATGTGAGATCATCTGATGGTATGGACAGTAACGGGGATCATTGGTTTTGCCAACATCTCCCAGTCTTTTGGGCTCTGGCAAAATGAGTTTGCCATTTGCTAGGAGAGCCTCAAAGATTTCTTCAACGTCTTCATCGAACGGATATTTCTTTTCTACACGTTCTTTGAAGGCATCAGAGAGTTCAGGCCTTTTACCTGCAGTTTTGTTTTCAGGTTTCTTTGGCTGCTGAGGAGCTGACTTAGTCTGCACATTGAGAACCTTCTTTTTCTTTGGTTTTGAGGTTGTAACAGCAAGCAGCTCTTTCTTTCATGATTTCTGATTGTTGAGGTCTTTGATCACCATTTCAGCTTCCATGGAGGCTTCGAGGAGTTCCCCCAGGTTCTTTGATTTATTGCCGATAATCATGGAGCTGATTTTTGCTCTCATATTGTTACGACCGATGTCCACCAGCGACGCTTGTGGCAGTACATCTGAGCATTTGTACGCCATTGCCTTCCATTTGTGAATGAAGTCGTATGTTGACTCATTCTCTCCCTGTTTTAGGCTGCAGAGCCGAGCCATAGTAACAGGATGATCCTCACCTTGGAAGTGGGTCAGGAAGCGTGTCTCTAGCATAGCCCAGTTCTGGATGGAGTTCTCCGGCAGAGTGGAGTACCAATCAAAGGCTGTACCTTTTAGGGTACTTGCAAAGAGGCGAATCTTGAGGGCATCTTGATGCGCAATAGCTCCCGTCAGGATCTTGAAATGGATGACATGCTGTCTGGCTGAACCTTTCCCAGTATATGTCTGGAGAGTAGGCTGTTTGAATTTTGCAGGGAACGGAACCGAGTCCATCCATAAAGGGTAGGGTGGTTTGATCCCATGTTCCTTCAATGTATCCTCTTCTTTTGCTTTTGCGAGGATATCGTCCACGTCCTTTCTGGTAAGGGCGCGAGACTCATTGTTTTCTTCATTACCCTCATCATCTTCATGATTCGAAGGGGTTTCATTGTTAGGTGGTGGACGCTGTAGAGTGAGAATAAGATTTTCCATCAGAGTCAATTCTCTGTTGTCCTTGCTTCAACTGCTGGATGCGTGCAGTTACATCGTCATGCTATGGAGGCGGCTCAGAACTTGTAGCCAAGACATTCATCCCTCGGGATTCGAACGAAGAAATCGTCCTGGTGGCTGAGCTGGGGCTCATTCTTCTGGATGAAGAATCTGAGGAGTGGTTACTCCGATGTTCTTGGCTTGGAGGAGTGGAAGACTCTTCCAGATGTGTTCTTGTCCAAGAGACGCTGCGAGTAACTGGACGTCTAACACTGATTTTGGTTGCTGACTTCTGGCGTTTTCTGGTTTTGCCAACCATATGAACAGCAACGAATTAGTCGGGTCTTTCCTTTTGGACCCATTTGTTTGTGACGTGGAGAGTAGAACGCTGGGTTCTTTGTTTCTCGAGTCTCTTTTGTCGATATGCAGTGCGGCGACGCATACGACGAGCAATTTGAGCTTCAGTCAGCTCTGGTTGGGCTCTGGCGATGAAGGACGTAGTCCCTTATGCGCAGCAGCCGAGTTTGTCTTCTTTGAAGCTTGGCAGGGACAGAATCTGGACGCGGTCCTTTGTCTGTCGCAATGAAGACTTGAATTTTACGAGCTCGGCCCCTGTTGAAATGAAGGGTCGACTCACGGGAGTGCAGGCTTCAGCATGTTTTTGCATAGGCCTAACGATGCAGGATTTGATTTTGGGCTTGTAGGAGCAAGCCGGCTTATGATGATTTTTTTTATTTTTTGGGTGGAGGGTAGGTTTCTCCTCTTTCATGTAAGAGAGAGGGTAGAACCGATTCTCCTTGAGAGGGGCCAGGTATGCTGGCTTTGCAGATGTTTGGGACCTCCGTTGCTTTGGCGAAGATCTCGGGGACCAGGTTTTGGTATAAACCTGGTTTCTTGTGGGCCGAGGCTTCGTGGGAACGCCACGGGCTTCAGGCTTCTTGGGGTTCGCCCTTGGTGCCATTTTAGTGACACGTTGCAGGGCGGTTTTCTGCTTCTTGGCAGGTACAGTGTCTTCTGCGGGAAGTGGGAATGGTCCCAGCGATCCGAAGACGATGGTCCGGGGAGTTAAAGTTGACCCGGTGTTTCGAGAGTTGTCGAGGGAGATGACGCTTCGGCAACTGGCAGGGCGCTTATGCTTGTTTTGTTTGTCTTGCAGCATAAGCTGGTACTTGTTCTCATCGAAAGTGATGGTCAATGAAGCTGCCATTGTTAGTTTTGGAAAACTTCTGAAACAAGACCAAATCCATTAGTAATCACAAGAATATGGTGATCGTAAACGGAGAACAACTATGGTTTTGTCTTTTCAAATCACTTGAGGGGACATGGCCCAACCCAAGGACGATGAAGAAGGCAAAAAGCCATAGAGGATACAATTGTTCTAACATGCAAGTATGGTAGGCTCAGAGTGAGCGTTCCAGTGACTGCTAGAAGTAATTGTAAACCTTAATTCAAATTACCGAGAAGCAAGGGTCACTCGAGGTAAAATGATATAAGGTTGGAGATACAAATGTGTCGGTCGCGAATACAGTAGACCCGAAAGGGCGTACTAGCACCGCTAGGCACAAATGTTGCAAATCGCATCCTTGGGAAGGACACGAGATGGGATTTTTTTTGAAAGGTCAAATTTGGATTCATAAAGGAGAGCAAATGGTATTCCAATCCGAACAAAGGCTCAACATTTCTGCGAGCGCTAAATTCAGAAGGGAAGGAACCATAATTTCTCGGATGTGAATCCAGACGTGACTGAAGTTTTTTTTTTTTTTTTGAAAGGTCAAGATTGAATTCATCGAAGAGAGCAAATGGTGTTCCATTCCGAACAAGGCTCAACATTTCTGCAAGCGCTAAATCCGAAAGGGAAAGAACCAAGATTTCTCAACTCTGAATTCAAAAGTGACAAAAGTTTTTTTTGAAAGGTCAAGATTGAATTCATCGAAGAGAGCAAATGGTGTTCCATTCCGAACAAGGCTCAACATTTCTGCGAGCGCTAAATCCGAAAGGGAAAGAACCAAGATTTCTCAACTCTGAATTCAAAGTGACAGAAGTTTTTTTTTTTTTTTTAAGGATTTTTTTTTAGAATTTTTTTTTTGAAAGGTGCACATAGATTTCCAATTCGATCTTATGAAACCTTAGTAGATAGATCAACCCCCAGGTAAGGGTAGGATTACTTAATGAACCCGTTTGGAGGACCCTTGCCTCGAACAGTCTAGCTGTCTCCACACTCTGGACAAGGCTTTTCTTACATCCACTTTGGTCGAAGAACGCAACTGGTGGAACCTTAGTATTTTTTTTTGAAATCCTTTTTTTTTTAAAGGTTTTTTTTTTAATGAACTCATCAAAGAGAGCGAATGGTGTTCCAATCCGAACAAAGGCTCAACATTTCTGCGAGCGCTAAATTCGAAGGGAATGAACCAAGGTTTCTCAAATTTAAATGCAGAAGAGAGAAAGCTAAAATTTTTTTTGAATTTATAATTTATTTTGAATTCCCAATTTGGACTCATCAAAGAGAAAAGATGGCCCAATCCCCGATATGAACGATAGCTGCGAACATTTCTGTGAGCTATCGAGTTCAAGGAGGAGAGGATCAAAATTTCTCAAAGTTGAATCTTGAGAAAGAGAGATCATTTTTTTTTTTGAAAGAGTTTGAAACGAAGGTGTTTTTTTTTTCTTTTTAAAAAATCCCAATTGGACTCATCAAAGAGAAAAGATGGCCCAATCCCCGATATAAACGATAGCTGCGAACATTTCTGTGAGCTATCAAGTTCGAAGAGGGAAGGATCAAAATTTCTCAAAGTTGAATTTTTAAGAAAAAGAGATCAGATTTGTTTTTTTTTTAAGTGAGAAAGAACAATTGAAATCCCATCTCATATTTTTTTTTTAGATGCAAAATGCAACATAGGCCACCAACTAGAAAGGAGCCAAGTGATCAAAGCACCACGTTCTCAAGTCAACGTGTCCCACCGGGTGTGCCAACTTGATGGACCCGAAAGAAATCTTCCGTCCTCTCCTTCCGCACCCCGGGGGCTGACCTGGGTCTCGGCGGAGGAGGGAAAATCTCGAGCATCAACAGTTTGTACGGGTATGCCAGATTTACTTTCTACTTGGAATTTGGAATGGTGATAATCCGGAGATTCACCTTCGCAAGTGGAAAGGAAATCAATCCTTTTTTCTAACTTTTCAAATTGCATAAATATTAAGAAAAGAGACAAGTTTTTAGAATGCCGTAAGAGGCGTTTTTGTTTGTTTGCCGTGAAAGGTGATTTTGCCGTGAAAGGCGTTTTTACAAAACTCATCAAATATGAAAGACAAGAATTGTGATTTCTTTTTGTCTCTTTAAGAAACACAAACTACAATAGAAAAGGAAGAAAAGGTATCTAACTTCTTAGGAGATTGTGGGGACACGTTGAGAACGACGGTCGCAAGTCATGTATGGGCTTCCCCATCGTCCTTCAAATGAGAACATGTGATGCTTTGATTCTTTGGCTTGGCTCCTAACCTCAGTTTTTTAAAGGACAAGGACCAAGAGAAGGTCCTATATCCAATGAAAAACCAAGTAAACGGGCTGAAAAGCCGCGTTTAGGCCATGTTGGAGAAGGAGGTGACCTTGGGGGGGTGGCCCCCCAAGGGATGTTGATCACCTTGTGGTGCTTTCGGGAGCAAAGTAGCAGAACTTCGTTTCTCTCTTGGATTTTCTGAATTTTCAGAGCTTGCACTTGGGATCTCTTTTCATCATGCTTTCTTCTTGGAATGGACCTCCTTTTATAGGCTTTTGGTAGCCATGAGGTGTTTATTGGCATTGATGGCCATGATGAAAGAATTGATGAGGAGTTACAAATCGATTTTGTAACTCCTTTTTCAAGGCTTGTGATTGGCCGATGAAGGTAGTGGGCATTTAATCACCTTTATGCTTCATGATGATGGGAGTTTCATGGGTTTAATGCCACGATTGCTTGGATTTGTAACTCCCAAATGCTTGGTTCTGATTGGGCCGTCCAAAATAATGAGTTAATGACTGCTTTAATGGGTCAATTAATGACATTAAGTGGTTGCCAAGGCATGTGAAGAGTCGCGGGCCGTGCTGCTCCTTTTGAGATTCTTCTTGCGATCATCACGGGTGGATCCACGCATTATTTGATGTCGGATTGCAATGCAATTTCAGACATTGATTGATGTTGGCAGGCCGGTGACGTCTGTCTTGTCGATTTCACGATCGGTCGGACAGAAAGTGCACTTTCTTGGTCAGCCAGTTGGCGATCTTGAGGTGATCGGTGATGATTTCATGCTTTTGACGGCGGATCTGAGATGTCGACGAAGATCAGTCGTTTTTAAGCATCAAACATTGCATTTTCCGAAAATCACAGAGGCCGGAACACCCGAAACGCGAAAACCATCAAAAGTGGACACTTTGGTACAAAATCCGGCGACCCGGATTTCCAGGGTCGCCGGGCGACCATGCACCCAGGGTCGCCGGCGACCATAGGGCTTCGGCCTGTTTGGTCGCCGAGCGTCGTTTTCAGCCATTTTTTCGTCTTTTTGTTTCCTTTTTTCTTCTGTATTTTTCTTGACATTTTTCCTCAATTATTGACTTGATTTTCTTAGAGAAATCTTGACGAGAACCCTCGCGAAATCGGAGCACAAAGTTTCCTATTTTTCGGGAAAGTCGAAGACTTTGTAGCCGATTTTCCGTCAAGCGTCGAAACTAGGTCAAACGATGTCGAAATGACCTGAAAATTGAGGTGAAGCTTCTTAAGTAGTGGATAGGACCAACCATGGGCTTTTATTTGAGTTTTGAAGCCGTTTGGGGTCCCATCAATGCTTCACTTGATTTTGCTGCGGGGAAAATGCCGAGCTTTGATATGTGGTCAAGGAGTCATTTTGAGACGTTCCATGGGCTCCGTTTTGGATGTCATGGTCCCGGGTTGCTCCGCCGCCGGTAGGCTTGATTTTCTCTCTGTGCATCGAAACCTGGTCAAACGTTGTCAGAATGACCTGAAATTTGACGTGCAGCCTTTTGGAAGCATGTTGAAGCCACTCATGTATTTTGTTTGATGAGTGATGGCTTCGGTGGTTCCCGCCGCCGGGAGGCTTGATTTTGCTGTTCGAGCATTTTTGGAGGGTCAAACGTTGTCGGTTTGACTTGAAATTTGGTATGGAGCCCTTTGGAGACATTTTGGAGTCATCCGTAGGCTCTGATCAAAGTTTTGGTGTCTTTGATGATGTCGCCGCCGGGAGCGCTTGTTTAGCTGTCGGAGTAGTGAAGTTAGGCCAAACGCTGTCGGAATGGCCCGAAACCTCAGGTGTACCCCTCTTTTAGCTGTCTTGAAGGATCTCTCAGGTTCTGTCTTATTCTGAAAAGATCTGATGCTTGAAGTAGCCTTGCCTGTTTTGTAGCAGGATGCAGCTTCAGGAGGCTTCTTGATGTGGAGGAGACATAGTGACTTTTTTGGTGTCAACAGAAGTTAGATTCCTTTTCTTTCTTTTCCATTGTAATTTGTATTTTTTTAAAGAAACAAAAAGAAATCACAATTCTTGTCTTTCTTATTTAATGAGTTTTGTAAAATCGCCTTTCACGGTAAAATCTCCTTTCACGACAAACAAACAAAAAAACGCCTCCTACGGCATTCTAAAAAACAAACTTGTCTCTTTTATTAAATATTTATGCAATTTGAAAAGTTAGAAAGAAGAATCGATTTCGTTTCTACTTGTGAAGGTGAATCTCCGGATCATCACCATTCCAAATCCCAAGTAGAATAGTACATCTGGCATACCCATACAAAAAATTTGATACCCGCGTTTTCCCTCCTCCGCCGAGACCTAGGCAGCCCCCGGGGCGGAAAGAGAGGACAGAAATCCGAAGGTCCATCAAGTTGGCATACCCGGTGGGACATGTTTACTTGAGAACGTGATGCTTTGATCCCTTGGCTCCTTTCTAGTTGGTGGCCTATGTTGCATCTTGCATCTAAAAACAAAAAACATGAGATGGGATTTTAGTCATTCTTTCTCATTTCAAAAAAAAATCTGATTTCTTTTCTTGGATTTAATTTTGAGAAATGTTGATCCTCGCTTCTTCGAATTTGATAGCTCACAGAAATGTTTGCAGCTATTGTTCGTATCGGAGATTGGGCCATCTTTTCTCTTTGATGAGTCCGATAGGGGTTTTCAAAAAGAAAATTTCATTTCAAATTCTTTAAAAAAAAACGATCTCTCTTTCTTAAGATTCAACTTTGAGAAACTTTGATCCTCTCCTATTCGAACTTAATAGCTCACAGAAATGTTTGTAGCTATTTTTCATATCGGGGATTGGGCCATCTTTTCTTTTTAATGAGTCCAATTGGGATTTCAAAAAAAAAAAAAAAACATAATTTCAAACTCAAAAAAAAAATCAGTCTTATCTCTTTTGATTTTAAATTCAAAGAAACTTTGGTTATTCCCTTTCGGATTTAATGCTCGCAGAAATGTTGAGTTGTGGCTTGGATTGGAACACCACTTGTTCTCTTTGATGAGTTCATTAGAAAATTTTCAAAAAAAAAAAAAATACTAGGGTTGCACCAATTGCGCTCTTTGACTAAAGTGGATTTTAGAAAAGCCTTGTCCAGAGTGTGGAGACAGATAGACTGTTCGAGGTAAGGGCCCTTCAAACGGGTTCATTAAGTAATCATACCCTTACCAGAGGGCTGATCTATCTACTAAGGTTTCATAAGATCGAATTGGAAACCTATGTGCACCTAAAAAAAACTCTTCACGTTTTGAGTTCAGAATTGAGAAATCTTGGTTCTTTCCCTTTCGGATTTAACACTCGTAGAAATATTGACTTGTGGTTTGGATTGGAACACCATTTGCTCTCTTTGATGAATTCAATCTTAAACCTTCAAAAAAAAAAAAAACTTACGTCACTTTTGAGTTCAAAGTTGAGAAATCTTGGCTCTTTCCCTTTCAGATTTAACGTTGGCAGAAATGTTGAGTTGTGGTTCGGATTGGAACACCATTTGCTCTCTTTGATGAATTCAATCTTGACCTTTCAAAAAAAAAAAAAAAAAAAAAAAGACTTCCGTCACGATTGGGCTTACATTCGAGAAATTCTGGTTCTTTCCCTTTCAGATTTAGCGCTTGCAGAAATGTTTAAGCCCTTGTTCGGATTGGAATACCATTTGCTCTCCTTTATGAATCCAAATTTGACCTTTCAAAAAAAACCCCATCTCGTGTCCTTTCCAAGGATGCGATTTGCAACATTTGTGCCTAGCGGTGCTGGTACGCCCTTTCGGGTCTACTATATTCGCGACCGACACATTTGTATCTCCAACCTTATATCATTTTACCTTGACTAAGTCTTGCTTCTCTGTAATTTGAATTAAGGTCTACAATTGCTTCTAGCAGTCACTGGAACGCTCACCCTGAGCCTACCATACTTGCATTTTAAAACAATTGTATCCTCTATGGCTTTTTGCCTTCTTCATCTTACTTGGGCTGGGCCATGTCCCCTCAAGTGATTTGAAAAGACAAAACCATAGTTGTTATCCATTTATGATCACTATATTCTTGTGATTACTAATGGATTTGGTCTTGTTTCACAAGAAGTTTTCCAAAACTAACAATGGCAGCTTCATTGACCATCACTTTCGATGAGAACAAGTACCAACTTATTCTTCAAGACAAGCAAAACAAGCGTACTCATAAGCGCCCTGCCAGTTGCCGAAGCGTCATCTCCCTCGACAACTCTTAAAACACCGGGTCAACTTTAACTCCCCGGACCATCGTCTTCGGGTCACTGGGACCATTCCCACTCCCCGCAAAAGAAACTATACCTGCCAAGAAGTAGAAAATCGCCCCGCAACATGTCACTACCATGGCACCAAGGGCGAACACCAAGAAGCCTGAAGCCCGTGGCGCTCCCACGAAACCTCAACGAAACCAAGTTTGCCCCAAAACTTAGTCCCCGAGATTATCACCAAAGCAACGGAGGTCCCGAACATCTGGAAAGCCAGCATACCTAGCCCCTCTCAAGGAGAACCGGTTCTACCCTCTCTCTTACATGAAAGAGGAGAAACCTACCCTCCGCCCAAAGAACAAACAAAATCAGCATGAGCCGGCTTGCTCCTACAAGCCCAAAATCAAATCCTGTATCGTTAGGCCTCCGCAAAAACCCGTTGAAGCCTGCACTCCTGCGAGTTGACCCTTCATCTCAACAGGGGCCGAGTCGCAAAATTCAAATCTTCACTGCGACAGGCAAAGGACCGCGTCCAGATTCTGTCCTTGCCCAGCTTCAAAGAAGACAAGCTCGGCTGCTGCACACGGGGGACTACATCCTTCATTATCAAAGCCCAGCGAGAGCTGACTGAAGCTCAAATTGCTCATCATATGCGTCGCCATGCGGCATATTGACAAAAGAGACTTGAGAAGCAAAGAACCCAGCATTCTACCCTCCATGTCTCAAACAAATGGGTCGAAAAAGAAAAACCCGACCAATTCGTTGCTGTGCATATGGTTGGCAAAACCAGAAATGCCAGAAGTCAGCGACCAAAATCCGTGTTAGACGTCCGGTGACGCGCAGCGTCTCCCGGACACGAACACATCTAGAAGAATCCTCCACTCCTTCAAGCCAAGGACACCGGAGTAACCACTCCTCGGACTCTTCATCCAGAAGAATGAGCCCCAGCTCAGTCACCAGGACGATTTCTTCGTTCGAATCCCGAGGGATGAACGTCTTGGCTACAAGTTCTGAGCAGTCTTCGCCGCAAGATGATGTAACTATACGCATCCAGGAGTTGGAGCAAGGACAACAGAGAATTGAGGGTTTGATGGAAAACCTTCTTCTCACTTTACAGCGTCCACCACCTAACAGTGAAACCCCTCCAAATCATTAAGATGACGAGGGCAATGCAGAAAACAATGAGTCAGGTGCCCTTACCAAAAAGGACGTGGACGATATCCTCGCAAAAACAAAAGAAGTGGATACATTGAAGGAACATGGGATCAAGCCACCCTATCCTTTATGGATGGACTCGGTTCCGTTTCCTGTAAAATTCAAACAACCTACTCTCCAGACATATACGGGGAAATGTTCAGCCATACAGCATGTCATCCACTTCAAGATCCTGACAGGAGCTATTGCGGAATAAAATGCCCTCAAGATTCGCCTCTTTGCAAGTACCCTAAAAGGTACAGCCTTTGATTGGCACTCAACTCTACCGGAGAACTCCATCCAGAATTGGGCTATGCCGGAGACACGCTTCCTGACCCACTTCCAAGGTGAGGACCATCCTGTTACTATGGCCCAGCTCTGTAGCCTAAAATAGGGAGAGAATGAGTCAACATACGACTTCATTCACAAGTGGAGGGCAATGGCGTAAAAATGCTCAGATGTACTGCCACAAGCGTCGCTAGGCAATGGCGTACAAATGCTCTGTGGTAACAATATGAGAGCAAGGATTCGCTCCATGATCATCGGTAACAAATAAAAAAACCTGGGAGAACTCCTCGAAGCCTCCATTGAAGCTGAAATGGTGATCAAAGACCTCAACAGTCAAAAATCATCAAAGAAAGAGCCAACTGCCATTACGACCTCAAAACCAAAGAAAAAGGAGGTTCTCAATGTGCAGACTAAGTCAACTCCTCAGCAGCCAAAGAAAGCTGAAAACAAAGCTACAGGTAAAGGGCCTGAACTCTCCGATGCCTTCAAAGAACGTGTAGAGAAGAAGTACCCGTTCGATGAAGATGTTGAAGAAATCTTTGAGGCTCTCCTAGCAAAAGGCAAACTCACCTTGCCAGAGCCCAAAAGACCGGGAGATGTTGGCAAAACCAACGATCCCCGATACTGTCCATACCACCATGTGATCTCACATCCTCTCAATCAATGCTTCGTTGTGAGAGAGAAGATCAACGAGATGTGGAAAAACGGAGTCATAACCTTTGACAAAAACTACGGCTCCGCTTCTGTGAACATGGTGTCATGTCGGCAAACTTCAAAGTCACCGAAGAAGAAGATCACTACTTCATTCAAGGTGATTAAAATGGCTCAAGCATCCCAAGAGTTGGTTCCCTATCCAACACCAGATGGACAACCTATATGGGTGCATCCCGATCTCCTAGATGATGAAAATTGGGAGATCGTCAAAACAAAGTCGACCGCTCAACAGCGAAGGCAAGCTAAGAGACAACTCCGCAAGCTCGAACAGCAGCAGAAGTGTCAACCAAAACAAAAAGTCCTTGAAAAGGTAGAAACCTGTTCCACTACTTCACTAAGGATGACAAAAGAATCCTTTCCCAAAACTTCAAAGGCGGTAAGAAAAGTCACCCTTGATGATTTCATGCCACCTCAATACAAAAATGAAACTGCGCAGGGGGCATCATACTCTTGCAACTCGGTGTTGGATTCTCCATGGATGGATACGAGTCTAGTGACACTGCCAGTGATATCGATGAGTGGGAAGAATCCCTTGAAATAGGAGAATTCCTCTCCGACGAGGAATGGATTCCCGAGTCTCATCTTATGCCAGTAATCTGGTATAAACCATTACAGCCACAAGGATCTTGGTCTGATGACGAAGAAGACCAGGACGTTGTTCAAGAAAATGCTGTCAATCTGGCACCAACAGATGCTTCAGTGGAACCCAATAATGGTGAACCACAAGGAGCAGATGTCGAAAAAGATTTGGCTCCTATGCCTAATCTTGAAGAATATGCAAGAATCTTGCAACATCTTGCTATAGAGCAAGAGCAGGATCGCATCAATGATCTTCGCCATGATCGAGAACCAGAAGTCCCTGAAAATCAACGGGAACTTCCTCCCTCAACTCCTGAAAATAGGGAAAACTACTGGATCCATGATCCTCTCACATCCGAGGATGAGTCCGATTCCCAACAGTCTACACTAGGGCATCTTTTGTCAGGATAACCTGCAATGCGATAGCTCAGCACGATAGTGCCTCTGAAGCTTCCGAAGACACGTACTCCCCAACTAGTAGTGTATCTTCCAGAGCTACATCTTCTCAGGTGACTTCCACTGAGATATCATCTTCTCAGCTCTCGTCTCCTGAAGCTGTGACATCGGAACTCAAGCCTTTTCCGATTTATCATCTTGAAGAAACTCCTGCCAATGAAATTTTCTTCAATGAAAACCCAGTCGATTGGTCCCAGATACTCGATCTCATAGACGATGTCTGGACTAATAAAGAAAGGTTGCCGGATATTGTTCAGAACTTATTCCCGGAAATTGCTCCGTGCAACATAATCACTAAAGACGCCAATGCTGCTACAGAGACGTCTTCAGCAAATGACAAGGATCGACCCCTTGATCCTGAGAGTGATCTTCCAAAAGAAAACCCTTCTCTAGAAGCTCTTGAAGTTGGCAGAGGTACCCGTTTTGGCCGGGATTACCACAAAAATTACAACCAACCCTCTTCTTCTTATGTAAATCCTTCGGGAAAGCAAGTTGTAAGCGCCCCAAGTGGCAATAATAATGAAAATGCAGGCCTGAAGGAGGCTTTCAAGTACAACTTGATTGAGCACTTCAAACACATACCTGCACGTCTGTACATCCTTGACTTATTACGTATGTCTCCACAAACTCGTGATAGTCTCATTTCAGAATTACAAAGGCTGAATGCGGATGTCGATAGGCATGCTCCACAATTCCTACGAATTGAAATGGACTATAGGGTCAAAAAATCAAACACTCCCTCAAAGGGACAAAAGAAGAAAACTGAGGGATCAAGTAATGAATGCCTCTCGTTACAAAAGGCAGCAAGTGCAACAATTGCCTTTGACAAGGATGACCTCCTGCTAGGCGAGACAAAGCACAACCGACCCTTGTACTTTACGGGGTAGGTCAAAGAAATGCCAGTACACGGAGTTTAGATCGATCCAGGTTCTGTACTCAAACTTATTTCTATTTCGGCACTCGAAGAGCTGGGCATCCCACCTAGCAAGCTGAATCACACGTCCATATCCATCTTCGGATATGATGGGAGCACTCAAAGGCCTATCGGTAAAATCAGGTTCAAATTGCAAATCGGTGATCTTATTTCTGAAGTCACCGTGTATGCAATAAGGACCCCTTCATTCTACAATATCCTCCTTGGACGCCCCTGGATACATGAGAATGGTGTCGTCCCTTCAACTCTACATCAGTGCATCAAGTTCGTTGGCAACGATGGCTTGATACATCGAGTATTTGCAGACAAGAAGCCCTTCAAAGGAAAGGATGTCCATTTTGCAGATGCTCAGATGTATAAAAATGGAAAAGAAGAACGGGAGGAAGAAACAATATACTTCGCCGACAGTCTCCAGAAAGATAAAGGCAAGGCTCCTCAGCAATCATTAGAGGTAAACAAACCCTCCACCAAACTCGAAGTAAGCAGTCGGGCTCCCTTTGTTGTCTCCTTTAAATCTCCAAAGCCTTTGGTTATCACTACTAGAGCAAAAAGGACAAAACAAAAAGCTAGGGGCAAGTTCACTGTCTTCTTTGTGTCTATTATGCATGACATAGACTCGGAATCAGAGCCAGAAGATGACACATCATTAAGCCAAGCTGATACTCAGCGAGATTAGCCCGCTCTCATTCCATTGGAGACATTTGCTGACATAGAAGATCCTACGTCTGCTTCCTTTGTTATTCTGGCAACTTCGCCAGAAGAAAAAACAATCTTCTTCCACGGATCGGGAGCATCTCCACTAAACTCTCTGCTTGAACCTTTCCAAAACGAAGGTATGCCTCCGCTATCCCTGTATAGTCCGATGGCACAAGCTATCATGAAGAAAATGGGCTACGACGCTCAGAATCCGACTGGTTTGGGAGGTGGCCGTGGTATTCTCACACCATTGGAACCCACCCTGACCAAAAGTCAACCAGAAGATTGGAAAATCCACCTTCATAAAGGCAAGTCTTCATATGGGTTGGGGTATGATCCTACCGCTCCTATGAGACAGTTGACACCATGGCTGCAAAGTCGGTTTACCGATGAAGCCTCAACATCTCATGAAGACATTGATATCCCTGGATATCTCTTTAAGGAGTTACTAGTCAAGGAACCAAAAAGCTCCTCTAATTGGTATAATTTCTCTGATAATAAAGAGGAATTGCCCGATGACACAAACGCGCGGTGTTCTGACCCAGAAGAACCATCGTCTCCAAAAGAAGCACCTTGCTTCGACTCAATTCTAGCAAATGATTGGGACCATCTCATTGCAAGTCTTGAGAAGGACACCAATCAAGAAGGCCCATGGACAGAAACAGAGCCTCAGTTTGAAAATGCCTTTGGCACTCCAGAAGGTCTTGTTGAGTTGGAAGCCTTCGAAAATATTGTGGAGGAACCACCCTCAAACCTTCCGACAGAAGACCCTGTTCAAAAGATAGACTTGGGAACACCTGATAACCCACGTCCTGTATTCATAAGCAAGAATATAATGGATGATGAGTTACCCGAGTATATCAAGAACCTCGTGAGTTCGTTGATTGCTTTGCATGATCTAATGCTGAAATGCCCAGCTTAGATCCCAAAGTAGCAGTCCACAAGCTCAACTTGCAAAAACAAATTAAGCCTGTCAAACAAGGCCAAAGAAGATTCCGTCCCGACGTGATGGACAAAATTGAACAAGAAGTTCAGAAACTTAAAAACGTTGGCTTCATCCGCGAGGAACAACATCCTGAATGGTTGGCCAATATCGTCCCTGTGATAAAGAAAAATGGGCAGATAAGGGTCTGTATCTACTACAGAGACCTGAATAATGCATGTCCTAAAGATGAATTCCCGCTCCCCATACCAGAGGTGATGATTGACAACACCCGTGGGTTCGAACGAATGACATTCATGGATGGACTCTCTGGCTTCAATCAGATAAAGATACATCCTGAAGATGAAAGGCATACGTCATTTCGGACTCCGTTTGGCGTGTATTGCTACACTTTCATGCCATTTGGTCTGAAAAATGCAGGTGCAACATATCGGAGGACTATGATGAAAATATTCCAAGATATTCAGCACAAGACGGTTGAATGCTATGTTGACGACCTCGACATCAAAAAAAGAAGAAAAGAAGACCATCTCGACGATCTTCGAGAAGTCTTCCTCCGACTTTGCAAACACAAATTGCGGATGAATCCACTAAAATGCTTCTTCGGTGTCTCATCAGGTAAGTTCCTCGGATTCATAGTACAGAAAGTTGGAATAGAACTTGACCCAACCAAAGTCAAGGCTATCCTGGAAATGCCATGTCCAAGAACCCTAAGAGAATTAAAAGGGCTTCAAGGAAGATTGGCATACATCCGATGGTTCATCTCCAATCTGTCAGGGAAGTGTCGCCCGTTCTCTCGCATGATGAAGAAAGGCCTGGACTTTGTCTAGGATGTTGAATGTGAAAATGCATTTCAAGACATCAAAGCATACCTCACCAAACCTCCAATGCTGGCTTCCCCTACAACAGGAAAACCATTCATCTTGTACACAAGAGCTCTCGACCACTCTTTGGGTGCTCTGCTCGCACAAGAAAACGATGACGGAAAAGGAGCTGCTCTATATTACCTTAGCTGCATGTTGGTAGGTGCAGAGCATCGCTACTCCCCAGTCGAAATAGAATGCCTTGCAGTGATGTTTGCCGTACAAAAGCTACGTCACTACCTGCTGTCCAATACAGTCTACCTGATTTCGAGGATCAACCTCCTACAGGTCCTTGTCACAAAAGCAGGTTCTCTCAATGCCCGACTGGCAAAATGGTCCATCCTTCTATCACAGTTTGATATTAGGTATGTACCACAAAATGCAATCAAAGGCCAAGCTCTAGCAGACTTCCTCGCAGAGCATCCATTGCCTAAAGATTCTCCACTCAGGGATGATCTCCCAGACGAATTTGTATACAATGTGGAAACTTCCTTATCAAATGCCTCCTGGGACATGTACTTTGACGGCGCAACCAGGACAAATGAAAAGGAAAGCAAATATCGGGAATTGGCATCCTCTTTGTCAGCCCCGACAAATACATTATTCCACACGCCTTCTTACTACTAGAACCATGTTCAAACAATGCAGCTGAGTACCAAGCCCTAATTATAGGATTAGAACTTGCCCTCGAATCTGGCATTACCATGCTAGAAGCTTTTGGAGACTCTCAACTGATCGTCAACCAGATGAATCAGAAAATTGAAGTCAGGAAGCCTGATTTGCTACCTTACTACAACATGGCGCAGTCACTTCGACAAAAATTCAACATCTGTCACATCACCCACATCCTCAGAGGTGAAAACATCTGAGCAGATGTCCTGGTTGGACTTGCTGCATCCATGGAAATCCAAGAAGGGGAAAAAATGCAAATCACAGTTTGTCAAAGAAGGATTCTCCCTTCTCTTAGCACGTTGATGGACCCGAAAGAAATCTTCCGTCCTCTCCTTCCGCACCTCGGGGGCTGACCTGGGTCTCGGCAGAGGAGGGAAAATCTCGGGCATCAACATTTTTGTACGGGTATGCCAGATTTACTTTCTACTTGGAATTTGGAATAGTGATAATCCGGAGATTCACCTTCACAAGTGGAAAGGAAATCAATCCTTTTTTCTAACTTTTCAAATTGCACAAATATTAAGAAAAGAGACAAGTTTTTAGAATGCCCTAAGAGGCGTTTTTGTTTGTTTGCCGTGAAAGGCGATTTTACCGTGAAAGGCGTTTTTGCCGTGAAAGGCGTTTTTACAAAACTCATCAAATATGAAAGACAAGAATTGTGATTTCTTTTTGTCTCTTTAAGAAATATAAACTACAATAGAAAAGGAAGAAAAGGGATCTAACTTCTCAGGAGATTGTGGGGACATGTTGAGATCGACGGTCGCAAGTCATGTATGGGCTTCGCCATCGTCCTTCAAATGAGAACATGTGATGCTTTGATTCTTTGGCTTGGCTCCTAACCTCAGTTTTTTAAAGGACAAGGACCAAGAGAAGGTCCTATATCCAATGAAAAACCAAGTAAACGGGCTGAAAAGCCGCGTTTAGGCCATGTTGGAGAAGGAGGTGACCTTGGGGGGGGGGGGGGGGGGGGCGGGGGGCGGGCCCAAGGGACATTGATCACCTTGTGGTGCTTCCGGGAGCAAAGTAGCAGGACTTCGTCTCTCTCTTGGATTTTCTGATTTTTTAGAGCTTGCACTTGGGATCTCTTTTCATCATGCTTTCTTCTTGGAATGGACCTCCTTTTATAGGCTTTTGGTAGCCATGAGGTGTTTATTGGCATTGATGGCCATGATGAATGAATTGATGAGGAGTTACAAGTTGATTTTGTAACTCCTTTTTCAAGGCTTGTGATTGGCCGATGAAGGTAGTGGGCATGTAATCACCTTTATGCTTCATGATGATGGGAGTTTCATGGGTTTAATGCCATGATTGCCTGGATTTGTAACTCCCAAATGCTTGGTTCTGATTGGGCCGTCCAAAATAATGAGTTAATGACTGCTTTAATGGGTCAATTAACGACATTAAGTGGTTGCCAAGGCATGTGAAGAGTCGCGGGCCGTGCTGCGCCTTTTGAGATTCTTCTTGCGATCATCACGGGTGGATCCATGCATTTTTTTATGTCGGATTGCGATGCAATTTCAGACATTGATTGATGTTGGCGGGCCGGTGACGTCTGTCTTGTCGATTTCACGATCGGTCGGGCAGAAAGTGCACTTTCTTGGTCAGCCGGTTGGCGATCTTGAAGCGATCGGTGATGATTTCATACTTTTGACGGCGGATCCGAGATGTCGACGAAGATCAGTGGTTTTGAAGCACCAAACATTGGATTTTCAGAAAATCACAGAGGCCAGAACACCCGAAACACGAAAAGAATCAAAAATGGACACTTCGGCGCAAAATCCGGCGACCCGGATTTCCAGGGTCGCCAGGCGACCATGCACCCAGGGTCGCCGGCGACCATGGGGCTTCGGCCCGTTTGGTCGCCGAGCGTCGTTTTTGTCCGTTTTTTCATCTTTTTCGTCCCTTTTTTCTTCTGTATTTTTCTTGACATTTTTCCTCAATTATTGACTTGATTTTCTTGAAGAAATCTTGATGAGAACCTTTGAGAAATCGTAGCACAAAGTTTCCTATTTTTCGGGAAAGCCGAAGACTTTGTAGCCGATTTTCCGTCAAGCGTCGAAACTAGGTCAAACGATGTCGGAATGACCTGAAAATTGAGGTGAAGCTTCTTGAGCAGTGGATAGGACCAACCATGGGCTTTTATTTGAGTTTTGAAGCCGTTTGGGGTCCCATCGATGCTTCACTTGATTTTGCTACGGGGAAAATGCCGAGCTTTGATATGTGGTCAAACGATGTCCGACTGACCTGAAATTTGACGGGGAGCCTATTGGAGTCATTTTGAGACGTTCCATGGGCTCCGTTTTGGATGTCATGGTTCCGGGTTGCTCCGCCGACGGTAGGCTTGATTTTCTCTCGGAGCATTGAAACCTGGTCAAACGTTGTCGGAATGACCTGAAATTTGACGTGCAGCCTTTTGGAAGCATGTTGAAGCCACTCATGTATTTTGTTTGATGAGTGATGGCTTCGGTGGTTCCCGCTGCCGGGAGGCTTGGGTTTTGCTGCTCGAGCATTGATGGAGGGTCAAACGTTGTCGGTTTGACTTGAAATTTGGCATGGAGCCCTTTGGAGACATTTTGGAGTCATCCGTAGGCTTTGATCAAAGTTTTGGTGTCTTTGATGATGTTGCCGCCTGGAGCGCCTGTTTAGCTGTTGGAGCGGTGAAGTTGGGCCAAACGTTGTCGGAATGACCCGAAACCTCAGGTGTACCCCTCTTTTAGCTGATCTTGAAGGATCTCTCCATTTCTGTCTGATTCTGACAAAATTTGATGCTTGAAGTGGCCTTGCCTATTTTTAGCAGGATATAGCTTCAGGAGGCTTCTTGATGTTGAGGAGACATATTGACTTTTTTGGTGTCAACAAATGCCCCACTCGAGGTACAGCGATGAGTAGCTTTTTGGAGTCGATGTGCCTCGAAGAGAAACTTGGAGGAGAGATTCCAACTTGACCAAGAGTCTTGAGCTTTTTTTTTTTTTTTTGAATAGCCTTCTGAGTTTCCGGGGGAATTTTATGGTAGTGAGAGGGATCACATACCATCTCAAGGCAAAATTTTGAAAATGACATGGGGTATTTGGATTTTGGGTTTTGGATTTTGGTTTTTGACCTTGTGACCTAACAAGCTGTATGTGGCAGGTTAGGGGGTCGGGGTTTGATTTTGTTTTCAACCTTGTGACCCAACAAGCTGTATGTGGCAGGTTGGGGGGTCAGATTTGGTTTGTAGGTTTTGGATTTTGATTTTGGTTTTGGTCTTCTGACCTAACAAGCTGTATGTGGAGAGCTAGGGGACCGAATTTTGGTTTTGTGAAATGTCAATTTCAAGATTTTGGCTCAATTTGGTTCATGAGGTTGAATGGTTTGGTTTTTGGAAACTCATGAGGCTTTCCTTTTTTTCTCTTTTTTTTTTTTTTTGAATGGTCCCATCAACTCAAAAGAGGCATGGGACTCTCTTTTTTTTTGCTCTTTTCTTTTTTTTTTTTTTTTTGCTCTTGGTAAGAGGAATATTTTGACTAAAAGCCACTTTTAGTGCCTAGGTGGTCAAACCTGGCTCATATGGGCTAACCCATGGGACCTTAGGCTTTGGAGATGGCCTAGATCTCATATAGTGTCATATTTGTAAAGAATATCCAAAAATATCTCTTTTGTGTAGAGAATATCTAAAAATATCTTTACTTGGAGAGAATTTCTCAAGTTTTCTTTTTGTGGAAAGATTCTCTCAAAATATCTTTCTCTTTGGGAAAGTAGCTAAATTTTAGCACTTATCTCCTTTCTTTCTCTTTGTTTCCTCTTTTGGCTTGCTCTCTTCTATAAAAGCAAAGAGGGTTGGTGCTTTTGCTCCATTACTTTCTTTTTGCAAGAAATCTTCAAGAGTGTTCCCCAAGGCAAGAAGTGCTTTCTCTTCTTCAAGGATCTCCAAACTTTTCTTCTTCTTCTCCATCAATGGCTTCAAGTAAGTTTTCTTCCTCGTCAAGAATCTCCATTGTAGAAGTAGCTTCTTCATCATTTTTTTTCTTTTTCTTTTCTTCTTCTTTTTCCTTTTTTTTTCTTTTCTTTTCTTTTCATGCAGGTTTTTCTTCCCTTTTTTTTTCGCGCTTCTCTTTTTTTCTTTCCTTTTTTTTTCTTTGTTTTTCTCTTCTTTTTACGATTTTCTTTTTTTTCGTGAACTCTTTTTTTTCTTTCTTTCTGTTTTTTTTTTCTCTGGCTGTACAGACAGGTCCGTACGGACCTGACCGTATTGCCACGTGGCAGTGGGCCACGGCCTTTGTGCTGAGATTTTTTCTCTCTCTCTTTCTTTTTCTTTTTCCTTGTTTGCTCACTATGATAATGAGGCTATGCAATTTCAATATGTATGCATTTTTTTTTTGATGCATCAAGATAGAAGGCTAGAGTCTCTAGGTCAAGCCAACATGATTTTTGACTTGGACAAAGTTTGATTGGTTTTGACCAAATTGGGTTGGAATTGGTCAAACTTTGGTCAAGGTTTTCCTAACATTTAATGCATGATGATATTATTTGATGCATGAGTTTTGGTAAATAGATTTGGAAGTATGATGATGCATACCTGAAAATCTTTTGCAAGTGTTGGGATTTTGAGCTCGCAGCAATGTTGAGCTCTTTCTTTGTCTTCCTGGATTTTGAGGAAGTTTGCAACTTTTGGATTCTGAAGCTCGCAGCAATATTGAGCTCTTTTCCAGATTTTGCGGAAGTTTGATAAGATTGGCTTGTTCTCACAGCGATGTTGAGTTCAAGCCTTCTTTGAGAGTTCTCCACTGACTATGAGCTCGCAGCGATGTTGAGTTCATTTTCAGGCTTCCTGTCTTTTTCGGAGTATTTTCCTTTTCTTTGGAATTGCCCCAGAACCATGTCAAAATTTTGCTAGAATTTTTGTAGCAAAATTCTGTCATTTTGATGTTGATTGATCTTTTCTCTTCCACCTTTTGCAGGTAGTTCTTCTAGAACGAACAAGGGTAAAGGTCCTGTCACTGACGCACCTCGTCGGTCTGCTAGATCTTCCAATGCTGCCGTTCAGCAGGCTTGGGAGAAGGAGGGAACTCTCATTCGCCAGTTTGAGGAAGCTGCAGGTAATATCCGGAGGAAGACTCAGGAGCATGAGCAGTAGCAGGTCCTCTGGGAAGAACTTCCTCGTGCTGTAGATGGGTCACGGCATTCAGCCGCGTTTTATGGGGACATTCTGAAGAAGCGTGGCCTAAAAACTTTGGAGGTCAAGGCCGAGGGTCTGCTTGAGGAGTTGAATCTTTGGTTGAAAACCATGTCGGATTGAGCTCCTGGGTTGTAACAGACTCTTTTTCCTTCTTCTTTTTTTTGGTACCTCTATGTATAAACAGTTTTGGTACTATATTTTTGTATCCTCTTCCTTTCACTTAAATCATTTTTTGATGAAAACAATTTTGAGCAAAAGTTGATGGAAATGTTTGTTTTGAATTTGATCAAAAGGTTGTCATTTTGTGAGAATCTTTTGTCAAAGGGTTGTCTTGGGCATGAAAGACAATTTTATGGCGAAAAGCCTGATTTTTTGATGGTTTGAAAACCAAAATTTTGAATGGCATGAAAGCCTAATTTTGTCTGTGGCATGGGAGCCAAATTTGTTTGTGGCATGGGAGCCAAATTTGTTTGTGGCATGAGAGCCAAAGTTTTTTTTTTTTTGGATGGCATGAAAGCCGAATTTTGGAATGGCATAGAAGCCGAATTTTATTTTGTTTATTTTGGCATTTATAGCCGAATTTTGGCATTTATAGCCGGATTTGGCGTTTATAGCCGGAAAATTTTGTTTTTGGCATTTATAGCCGAATTTTGAGACGGCATGAGAGCCAAAAATTTTGTTTGTGGCATGAGAGCCGATTTTGAGATGGCATGAAAGCCGATTTTGGCGTTTATAGCCGAAAAATTTTTTGTTTTGGCATTTATAGCCGAATTTTGGCATTTATAGCCGGATTTTTTGAAAACCAAGTTTTGTTTTATTGGCATGAAAGCCGATTTTGGGGTTTATAGCCGAAAATTTTTTGTTTTGGCATTTATAGCCGAATTTTTGGCGTTTATAGCCGGATTTTGGCGTTTATAGCCGAGTTTTGGCGTTTATAGCCGAAAAATTTTTGTTTTGGCATTTATAGTCGGATTTTGGCGTTTATAGCCGAGTTTTGGTTTTCAAAATGCAGGTATCGACTAAATGTTGCCTCCCCGCTGAATGGTCTTGCAAGTATCGATGGAATGTCGCTTCCTTGCTCATTCGGTTTTGCGAGTATTGATGGAATGTCACTTCCTCGCGGGTTAGGTTTTTTGAGTATCGATGGAATGTCGCTTCCTCGCGAATTGGGGTGCAAATATCGACTAAGCGTCGCTTCCCTGCTTTTCCCAAAACTTTTGGTTTTGCGGGTACTGACTTAATGTCGCTTCTCCGCGATTTTTGAAATTTAAGGTTTTCTCGAACCATTTGAAATTTGGGTTGTGGATAGCAACTGGTATGTTGCGTCTCCACGATTTTTGAAATTTGGGTTGTGGATATCAACTGGTATGTTGCTTCTCCACGATTTTTGAAATTTTGCAAGTATCGAATGGGGTTCGCTTCCTTGTGATTTTTGGGTTTTGGAAGTATCGAATGGGGTTCGCATCCTTCCGGTTTTTTTGGGTTTTGCGAGTATCGACTGAATGTCGCTTCCCCGCGGTTTCTAAAAAACCATTTTTTGTTTAGAGACCCGAGGGTCATAAATTTCGACTTAAAACCATTTTGGTTGTAAAAGCCAAGGTAGACTAGGGTGAAAATTCCTGAGTCCTGGTTTTTATTTCAAACCATGAATTTTGGGTTCAAGGAACGAAATTTTGGTCAAGTCTGGGAAGAGGCTCCTAAACTTGGATTTTTGGATTGTTATTTTTTTTTCTTTTTGAACAATGAAACGATGAAAGTAAGCATTGTTTTGAGAGATTGTTTTTTTTGGAAATTTCAACATAAAGATGAAAATTTCAAAAGAGGTGGGTTTGACGAGCAAGTACCTTGGAAATAGGCTTTAGCCGTGTAGATATTGCTCTGACCCGTTTGAGGAAGTCTTCAAGGGTAGTACCGCTTCAAGAACTTGCCGTTAATGGGTAGCATACATCTGTCTCCTTCCATGTTTAGAAGAGCGTATGCACCGTTGGAGAAGACTTTGTCGACGATGAAGGGTCCCTCCCATTTTGCTTCGAATTTGCCTTTGGATTTGTGGGCAAAGACTATGGGTCTTTTTACTGCAAGAACCAAGTCACCCATTTTGTAGGCTCGTTGCCTGACCTTTTTGTCGAAAGATCCTGCCATGCGTGCTTGGTACAACTCAATGCTTTGTAGAGCTTTGAGTCGTCTTTCATCGAGATTATCCAGCTCTTGGAGTCTCAATTTGACATTGCTTTCTTGCGTCATGTTATTTTGCAAAGATACCCTTCAAGAAGGAATTTGTACTTCCAAAGGGACAACAACTTCGCATCCATAGACCAAAGAGAATGGTGTGCTATGGGTTGGTCCTCGAACGGTGGTTCGATAGGCCCACAAAGCTTCTAGTAGTTTGTCGCCCCAGTCTCTTTTGTGACTAGAGACCATTTTCTGGAGAATTTTGCAGAGTGTCTTGTTAAAGGCTTCTGCTAGTCCGTTCGCTGCTGGATTATATGGAGTCGAAGGACAACTTTGGATTTTGTACTTGTCGCAGAACCTATAGAATCTGTGATCCCAGAATTGGGGTCCGTTATCATGGACGAATCTTTTAGGTATGCCGAAGCGACAAATAATGTTGGTGCGCAAGAACTGAAGGACTGATGAAGTCTTCATTTCGCTGAGCGCAAATGCTTCCGACCACTTGGAGAAATAATCCGTAGCGGCAAAGATGAAGCGATGACCTTTGCTTGATGGGGGAGAAATAGGACCTATGATGTCCATACCCCAGGCTTCGAAAGGCCATGAGATTGCTGTTGGATGTAGCCATTCTGGAGGCATGTGGACATAATCTCCGTGAATCTGGCATTTTTGGCAGCGCTTGGCAAATTGTATTGCATCAGTTACCATGGTAGGCCAATAATAACCTAGCCTTTTTATCTGGTTGTAGAGCTTAGGGCCAGCCTGATGGGCTCCACAAAGACCAGCATGTACTTCTTTGAGAGTTTCCTCAGCCTCTTGTTGTGATAAGCAGCGTAGGAGTACTCCGTTGAAGGATTTTCTGTAAAGTGCTTTTGAAGGTATATCCAAATGAAAGTTTGGGGCTCGTCTTTGGATGCTTACCCGCTCTTTTGGATCTTCAGGTAGTATTCCGAACATGATATAATCAATGAATGGATCTCTCCAGTCGCCAATCGGAGGTTTGAGGATGGATATCCGACTTCCAACCACTTGGTGGCATTCAACAACTGCTTGGTGTGTGTTGAGAGGAGGGAAAATCCTTCTTTCACACACTGTGACTTGCATGTTTTCCCCTTCTTGGATTGCCATGGATGCGGCAAGTCCAGCCAGGGCATCTGCACGGATGTTTTCACCTCTGAGGATATGGGTGATGTGACAGATGTTGAATTTTTGTCGAAGCGACTGCGCCTTATTGTAGTAAGGTAGAAAATCAGGCTTCCTGACTTCATATTTCTGATTCATCTGGTTGACGACCAGTTGAGAGTCTCCAAAAACTTTTAGCATGGTGATGCCAGTTTCGAGGGCGAGTTCCAATCCAACAATCAGGGCTTGGTAATCAGTTGCATTGTTTGAACATGGTTCCAGTAGCGAGAAGGCGTGTGGAATCATGTATTTGTCGGGGCTGACGAAGAGGATGCCGATTCCCGATATTTGCTTTCCTTTTTCATTTGTCCTGGTTGCACCGTCAAAGTACATGTCCCAGGAAGCGTTTGACGAGGAAGTTTCCACATTGTAAACAAATTCGTCTGGGAGATCATCCCTGAGTGGAGAATCTTTAGGCAATGGATGCTCTGCGAGGAAGTCTGCTAGAGCTTGGCCTTTGATTGCTTTTTGTGGTACATACCTAATATCAAATTGTGATAGAAGAATGGACCATTTTGCCAGTCAGGCTTTGAGAGAACATGCTTTTGTGACAAGGACCTTTAGGAGGTTGATCCTCAAAATCAGGTAGACTGTGTTCGACAGCAGATAGTGACGCAGCTTTTGTACAGCGAACATTACTGCAAGGCATTCTTTTTCGACTGGGGAGTAGCGATGCTCTGCACCTACCATCATGCGGCTAAGGTAATACAGAGTAGCTTCTTTTCCGTCGTCATTTTCTTGTGCGAGCAGAGCACCCAAAGAGTGGTCGAGAGCTCTTGTGTACAAGATAAAGGGTTTTCCAGTTGTGGGGGCAGCTAGCACTGGAGGTTTGATGAGGTATGCTTTGATGTCTTGAAATGCACTTTCACATTCAGCATCCCAGACAAAGTCCACGCCTTTCTTCATTAGGCGAGAGAATGGACGGCATTTCCCTGATAGATTGGAGATGAATCGTCGAATGTAGGCCAGCCTTCCTTAAAGCCCTTTTAATTCTCTTAGGGTTCTGGGAGATGGCATTTCCAGGATAGCGTTGACTTTGGTGGGGTCAAGTTCTATTCCAGCTTTCCGTACTATGAATCCGAGAAACTTACCCGATAAGACACCGAAGAAACACTTTAGTGGATTCATCCGCAATTTGTGTTTGCGAAGTCGGAGGAAGACTTCTTGAAGATCATTGAGATGGTCTTCTTTTCTTCTGCTTTTTATGGCGAGGTCGTCAACATAGCATTCGACCGTCTTATGCTGCATATCCTGGAATATTTTCATCATAGCCCTCTGATATGTCGCACCTGCATTTTTCAGGCCAAACGGCATAACAGTGTAGCAATATACGCCGAATGGTGTCCGAAATGATGTATGCCTTTCATCTTCAGGATGCATCTTTATCTGCTTGTAGCCAGAGAATCCATCCATGAATGTCATTCGCTCGAACCCATAGGTGTTGTCAATCATCACCTCTGGTATGGGGAGCGGGAATTCATCTTTAGGACATGCATTATTCAGGTCTCTGTAGTCGATACAGACCCTTATCTGCCCAATTTTCTTCGTCACGGGGACGATGTTGGCCAACCATTCAGGATGCTGTTCCTCGCGGATGAAGCCAACGTTTTTGAGTTTCTGAACTTCATGTTCAATTTTGTCCATCACGTCGGGACGGAATCTTCTTTGGCCTTGTTTGATAGGCTTGATTTCTTTTTGCAAGTTGAGCTTGTGGACTGCTACTTTGGGATCCAAGCCAGGCATTTCGGCATAAGACCATGCAAAGCAATCAACGAACTCACGAAGAAAAGAGTTATACTCGGGTAACTCATCATCCTTTATATTCTTGCTTATGAATACAGGACGTGGGTTATCAGGTGTTCCCAAGTCTATCTTTTGAACAGGTTCTTCTGTTGGAAGGTTTGAAGGTGGTTCCTCCACAATATTTTCCGAGGCTTCCAACTCAACAAGACCTTCTGGACTGCCAGAGGCATTTTCAGACTGAGGCTCTGTTTCCATCCATGAATCTTCTTGATCAGTATCCTTCTCAAGGCTATCCTTCTCAAGGCTTGCAATGAGATGGTCCCAATCATTTGCTGGAATTAGGTTGAAGTAGGGTACTTCTTTTTGAGACAATGATTCTTCTGGGATAGAGAACCGCTCGTCTGTGTCATCGGGCAATTCCTCTTTATTATCAGAGAAATTATACCAATTGGAGGAGCTTTCAGGATTTTTGTCGAGTAACTCCTCAAAGAGATATCCAGGGATATCGATGTCTTCATGAGATGTTGAGGCTTAGTCGGTAAAACGACTTTGCAGCCATGGTGTCAACTGTCTCATAGGAGCGGTAGGATCATACCCCAACCCATATGAAGACTTGCCTTTGTGAAGGTGGATTTTCCAATCTTCTGGTTGACTTTTGATCAGGGTGGGTTCCAATGGTGTGAGAATACCACGGCCACCCCCCAAACCAGTCGGGTTTTGAGCATCGTAGCCCATTTTCTTCATGATAGCTTGTGCCATTGGACTATACACGGATAGCTGAGGCATACCTTCGTTTTGGAAAGGTTCAAGCAGAGAGTTCAGTGGCGATGCTCCTGATCTATGGAAGTAAATCACTTTTTCTTCTGGCGAAGTTGCCGGAATAACAAAGGAAGCAGACGTAGGGTCTTCTATGTCTGCAGGTGTCTCCAATGGAGTGAGAGCGGGCTGATCTTGCTAAGTACCAGCTTGGCTCGATGCTGTGTCATCTTCTAACTCTGACTCTGAGTCTGTGTCATGCATAATAGACACAAAGGAGGCAGTGAACTTGCCCCCAGTCTTTTGTTTTGTCTTCTTTGCTTTAGTAGTGATTACCAAAGGCTTTGGAGATTTGAAGGAGACGACTAAGGGAGCTTGGCCGCTTACTTCGAGTTTGGTGGAGGGTTTGTTTTCCTCCGATGATTGCTGAGGAGCCTTGCCTTTATCTTCCTGGAGACTGTAGGCAAAGCGAATTGTTTTTTCCTCCTGTTCTTCTTTTCCATCTTTATACATTTGAGCATCTGCAAAATGGACATCTCTGCCTTTGAAGGGCTTTTTGTCTGCAAATACTCAATGTATCAGGCCATCGTCACCAATGAACTTGATGCACTGATGTAGAGTTGAAGGGACGACACCATTCTCATGTATCCAGGGGCGTCCAAGGAGTATATTGTAGCATGAAGGGGTCCTTATTGCATACACAGTGACTTCAGAAATAAGATCACCGATTTGCAATTTGAACCTGATTTTGCCGATAGGCCTTTGAGCGCTACCGTCATATCCGAAGATGGATACGGACGTGTGACTCAGCTTGCTAGGTGGGATGCCCTGCTCTTCGAGTGCCGAAGTAGAGATGAGGTTGAGTGCAGAACCTGGATCGATCTGAACTCTGTGTACTGGCATTTCTTTGACGTACCCCGTAAAGTACAAGGGACGGTTGTGCTTTGTTTCGCCTAGGAGGAGGTCATCCTTGTCGTAGGCAATTGTTGCACTTACTGCTTTTTGTACCGAGAGGCATTCATTGCTTGATCCCTCAGTTTTCTTCTTTTCTCCCTTTGAGGGAGTATTTGATTTTTTGACCCTATAGTCCATTTCAATTTGAAGGACTTATGGGGCATGTTTGTCGACATCCGCATTCAGCCTTTGTAATTCTAAAATGAGACTATCACGAGTTTGTGGAGACATTCGTAATAAGTCAAGGATGTGCAGACGTGAAGGTATGTGTTTGAAGTGCTCAATCAAGTCGTACTTGAAAGCCTCCTTCAGGCCTGCATTTTCATTATTATTGCCACTTGGGGCACTTACAACTTGTTTTCCAGAAGGATTTACATAAGAAGAAGAAGGTTGGTTGTAATTTTTGTGGTAATTCCGGCCAGAACGGGTACCTCTACCAACTTCAAGAGCCTCTAGAGAAGGGTCTTCTTTTGGAAGATCGTTCTCAGGATCAAGGGGTTGATCCTTTGCTGAGGACGTCTCTGTAGCAGCATTGGCGTCTTCAGTGATTGTGTTGCACGAAGCAATTTCCGGGAACAAGTCCTGAGCAGCAGCCGGCAACTTTTCTTTATTAGCCCAGACATTGCCCGTGAAATCGGGTATTTGGGACCAATTGACTGAGTTTTCATTGAAGAAGATTTCATTGGCAGAAGTTTCTTCAAGATGATCAATTGGGAGTGGCTTGAGTTCCGATGTCACAGCTTCAGGAGACGAAGGTTGAGAGGATGTTATCTCAGTGGAAGTCACCTGAGAGAATGTAGCTCCGGAAGATACGCTACCGGTTGGGGAGTACGTGTCTTCGGAAGCTTCAGAGGCACTGTCGTTCTGAGCTATTGCATTGCAGGTTATCCTGACAGGAGATGCCCCCATTATAGACTGTTGGGAATCGGACTCATCCTCGGATGTGAGAGGATCATTGATCCAACAGTTTTCTCCATTTTCAGGAGTTAAGGGAGAAAGTTCCCGCTGATTTTCAGGGACTTCCGGTTCTGGGTCATGACAAAGATTGATGCGATCCTGCTCCTGCTCTATGGCAAGATGTTGCAAGATTCTTGCATATTCTTCAAGATCAAGCATGGGAGCCAAATCTTCTTCGTCATTTGCTCCTTGTGGTTCGCCCATGTTGGGTTCCACTGAAGCATTTGTTGGTGCTGGATTGACAGCATTTTCTTGAACAGGGTCCTGGTCTTCTTCATCATCAGACCAAGATCCTTGTGGCTGTAATGGGTTATACCAGATTACTGGCATAAGATGAGACTCGGGAATCCATTCCTCGTCGGAGAGGTATTCTCCTGTTTCAAAGGATTCTTCCCACTCATCTATATACTGGCAGTATCACTGGACTCGTATCCATTCATGGAGAATCCAACTACCGAGTTGCAAGAGTATGATGCCCCCTGCACATTTTCAATTTTGTATAGAGGTGGCATGAAATCATCCAGAGTGAATTTTCTTACCGCCTTGGAGGTTTTGGGAAGAGATTCTTCCGTCGTCCCTAGTGAAGCAGTGGAAGAAGTTTCTGCTCTTTCAAGGACTTCTTGTTTTGGTTGAGACTTCTGCTGCTGTTTGAGCTTGCGGAGCTGTCTCTTGGCTTGCCTTCGCTGCTGAGCGGTCGGCTTTATTTTGACGATCTCCCAATTTTCATCATCTAGGAGATCGGGATGCACCCATATAGGTTGTCCATCTGGTGTTGGATAGGGAACCGATTCTTGGGACGCTCGAGCCATTTTTATCACCTTGAATGAAGTAGTGATTTTCTCCTTCGGTGACTTTGCAGTTTGCCGACATGACACCATGTTGACAAAGGCGGGGCCATAGTTTTTATCAAAGGTTATGACTCCGTTTTTCCACATCTCATTGATCTTCTCTCTCACAACGAAGCATTGATTGAAATGATGTGAGATCATCTGATGGTATGGACAGTATCGGGGATCATTGGTTTTGCCAACATCTCCCGGTCTTTTGGGCTTTGGCAAAATAAGTTTGCCATTTGCTAGGAGAGCCTCAAAGATTTCTTCAACGTCTTCATCGAACGGATATTTCTTTTCTACACGTTCTTTGAAGGCATCAGAGAGTTCAGGCCCTTTACCTGCAGTTTTGTTTTCAGGTTTCTTTGGCTGCTGAGGAGCTGACTTAGTCTGCACATTGAGAACCTCTTTTTCTTTGGTTTTGAGGTTGTAACAGCAGTCGGCTCTTTCTTTGATGATTTCTGACTGTTGAGGTCTTTGATCACCATTTCAGCTTCCATGGAAGCTTCGAGGAGTTCCCCCAAATTCTTTGATTTATTGCCGATAATCATGGAGCGGATTTTTGCTCTCATATTGTTACGGCAGATGTCCACCAGCGATGCTTGTGGCAGTACATCTGAGCATTTGTACGCCATTGCCTTCCATTTGTGAATGAAGTCGTATGTTGACTCATTCTCTCCCTGTTTTAGGCTGCAGAGTTGTGCCATAGTAACAGGATGATCCTCACCTTGGAAGTGGGTCAGGAAGCGTGTCTCCAGCATAGCCCAGTTCTGGATGGTGTTCTCCAGCAGAGTGGAGTACCAATCAAAGGCTGTACCTTTAAGGGTACTTGCGAAGAGGCGAATCTTGAGGGCATCTTGATCCGCAATAGCTCCTATCAGGATCTTGAAATGGATGACATGTTGCCTGGCTGAACCTTTCCCAGTATATGTCTGGAGAGTAGGTTGTTTGAATTTTGCAGGGAACGGAACCGAGTCCATCCATAGAGGGTAGGGTGGCTTGATCCCATGTTCCTTCAATGTATCCTCTGCTTTTGCTTTTGCGAGGATATCGTCCACGTCTTTTCTGGTAAGGGCGCGAGACTCATTGTTTTCTGCATTGCCTTCGTCATCTGCATGATTCGGAGGGGTTTCATTGTTAGGTGGTGGACACTATAGAGTGAGAATCAAATTTTCTATCAGAGTCTCAATTCTCTGTTGTCCTTGCTCCAACTGCTGGATGCGTGTGGTTACATCGTCATGCTGTGGAGGAGGCTCAGAACTTGTAGCCAAGACGTTCATCCCTCGGGATTCGAACGAAGAAATCGTCCTGGTGACTGAGCTGGGGCTCATTCTTCTGGATGAAGAATCTGAGGAGTGGTTACTCCGGTGTTCTTGGCTTGGAGGAGTGGAAGATTCCTCTAAATGTGTTCGTGTCCGAGAGACGCTGCGAGTCACTGGACGTCTAACACTGATTTTGGTTGCTGACTTCCGGTGTTTTCTGGTTTTGCCAACCATATGAACGGCAACGATTTGGTCGGGTCTTTCTTTTTCGACCCATTTGTTTGAGACGTGGAGAGTAGAACACTGGGTTCTTTGTTTCTCGAGTCTCTTTTGTCGATATGCAGTGCGGCGACGCATACGACGAGCAATTTGAGCTTCAGTCAGCTCTGGTTGGGCTCTGGCGATGAAGGATGTAGTCCCTTGTGCGCAGCAGACGAGTTTGTCTTCTTTGAAGCTTGGCAAGGACAGAATCTAGACGCGGTCCTTTGTCTGTCGCAATGAAGACTTGAATTTTGCGAGCTCGGCCCCTGTTGAAATGAAGGGTCGACTCGCGGGAGTGCAGGCTTTAACATGTTTTTGCATAGGCCTAACAATGCAGGATTTGATTTTGGGCTTGTAGGAGCAAGCCGGCTTATGATGATTTTGTTTATTTTTCGGGTGGAGGGTAGGTTTCTCCTCTTTCATGTAAGAGAGAGGGTAGAACTGATTCTCCTTGACAGGGGCCAGGTATGCTGGCTTTGCAGATGTTTGGGACCTCCGTTGCTTTGGCGAAGATCTCGGGGACCAGGTTTTGGTGTAAACCCGGTTTCTTGTGGGTTGAGGCTTCGTGGGAACGCCACGGGTTTCAGGCTTTTTGGTGTTCGCCCTTGGTGCCATTTTAGTGACACGTTGCGGGGCGGTTTTCTGCTTCTTGGCAGGTACAGTGTCTTCTGCGGGAAGTGGGAATGGTCCCAGTGATCCGAAGACGATGGTTCGGGGAGTTGAAGTTGACCCGGTGTTTGGAGAGTTGTCGAGGGAGATGACGCTTCGGCAACTGGCAGGGCGCTTATGCTTGTTTTGCTTGTCTTGCAGCATAAGCTGGTACTTGTTCTCATCGAAAGTGATGGTCAATGAAGCTGCCATTGTTAGTTTTGGAAAACTTCTGAAACAAGACCAAATCCATTAGTAATCACAAGAATATGGTGAGCGTAAATGGAGAACAACTATGGTTTTGTCTTTTCAAATCACTTGAGGGGACATGGCCCAACCCAAGGACGATGAAGAAGGCAAAAAGCCATAAAGGATACAATTGTTCTAAAATGCAAGTATGGTAGGCTCAGAGTGAGCGTTCCAGTGACTGCTACAAGCAATTGTAGACCTTAATTCAAATTACCGAGAAGCAAGGCTCACTCGAGGTAAAATGATATAAGGTTGGAGATACAAATGTGTCGGTCGCGAATACAGTAGACCCGAAAGGGCGTACTTGCACCGCTAGGCACAAATGTTACAAATCGCATCCTTGGGAAGGACACGAGATGGGATTTTTTTTTAAAGGTCAAATTTGGATTCATAAAGGAGAGCAAATAGTATTCCAATCCGAACAAAGGTTCAACATTTCTGCGAGCGCTAAATTCAGAAGGGAAGGAACCAGAATTTCTCAGATGTGAATCCAATAATGACGGAAGTTTTTTTTTGAAAGGTCAAGATTGAATTCATCAAAGAGAGCAAATGGTGTTCCGTTTCGAACAAAGGCTCAACATTTCTGCGAGCGCTAAACCCGAAAGGGAAAGAACCAAGATTTCTCAACTCTGAATTCAAAAGTGACAAAAGTTTTTTTTTTTTTTGAAAAGTCAAGATTGAATTCATTGAAGAGAGCAAATGGTGTTCCATTCCGAACAAGGCTCAACATTTCTGCGAGCGCTAAATCCGAAAGGGAAAGAACCAAATTTCTCAACTCTGAATTCAAAGTGACAGAAGTTTTTTTTTTTTTTTAAGGATATTTTTTTTAGATTTTTTTTTGAAAGGTGCACATAGATTTCCAATTGATCTTACGAAACCTTAGTAGATAGATCAACCCCAAGGTAAGGGTAGGATTACTTAATGAACCCGTTTGGAGGACCCTTGCCTCGAACAGTCTAACTGTCTCCACACTCTGGACAAGGCTTTTCTTAAATCCACTTTGGTCAAAGAACGCAACTGGTGGAATCTTAGTGTTTTTTTTTTTTTTTTTTAAATCCCCTTTTTTTTTTGAAAGGGTTTTTATAAACTCATTAAAGAGAACGAATGGTGTTCCAATCCGAACAAAGGCTCAACATTTCTGCGAGCGCTAAATTCGAAGGGAATGAACCAAGGTTTCTCAACTTTGAATTCAAAAGAGAGAAAACTAAATATTTTTTTGAAATTATATATCTTTTTTTTGAAATCCCAGTTGGACTCATCAAAGAGAAAAGATGGCCCAATCCCCGATATGAACGATAGCTGCGAACATTTCTGTGAGCTATCGAGTTCAAAGAGGAGAGGATCAAAATTTCTCAAAGTTGAATCTTGAGAAAGAGAGATCATTTTTTTTTTTTTTTGAAAGAGTTTGACATGAAGGTGTTTTTTTTTGAAATCCCGATTGGACTCATCAAAGAGAAAAGGTGGCCCAATCCCTGATATGAACGATAGCTGCGAACATTTCTGTGAGCTATCAAGTTCGAAGAGGGAAGGATCAAAATTTCTCAAAGTTGAATCTAAGAAAAGAGATCAGATTTTGTTTTTTTTTTGAAGCGAGAAAGAACAATTGAAATCCCATCTCATATTTTTTTTAGATGCAAAATGCAACATAGGCCACCAACTAGAAAGGAGCCAAGTGATCAAAACATCACGTTCTCAAGTCAACGGGTCCCACCGGGTGTGCCAACTTGATGGACCCGAAAGAAATCTTCCGTCCTCTCCTTCCGCACCCCGGGGGCTGACCTGGGTCTCGGCGGAGGAGGGAAAATCTCGGGCATCAACATTTTTGTACGGGTATGCCAGATTTACTTTCTACTTGGAATTTGGAATAGTGATAATCCGGAGATTCACCTTCACAAGTGGAAAGGAAATCAATCCTTTTTTCTAACTTTTCAAATTACACAAATATTAAGAAAAGAGACAAGTTTTTAGAATGCCGTAAGAGGCGTTTTTGTTTGTTTGCCGTGAAAGACGATTTTGCCGTGAAAGGCGTTTTTACAAAACTCATCAAATATGAAAGACAAGAATTGTGATTTCTTTTTGTCTCTTTAAGAAATATAAACTACAATAAAAAAGGAAGAAAAGGGATCTAACTTCTCAGGAGATTGTGGGGACACGTTGAGATCGACGGTCGCAAGTCATGTAGGGGCTTCGCCATTGTCCTTCAAATGAGAACATGTGATGCTTTGATTCTTTGGCTTGGCTCCTAACCTCAGTTTTTTAAAGGACAAGGACCAAGAGAAGGTCCTATATCCAATGAAAAACCAAGTAAACGGGCTGAAAAGCCGCGTTTAGGCCATGTTGGAGAAGGAGGTGACCTTGGGGGGGTGGCCCCCCAAGGGACATTGATCACCTTGTGGTGCTTCCGGGAGCAAAGTAGCAGGACTTCGTCTCTCTCTTGGATTTTCTGATTTTTCAGAGCTTGCACTTGGGATCTCTTTTCATCATGCTTTCTTCTTGGAATGGACCTCCTTTTATAGGCTTTTGGTAGCCATGAGGTGTTTATTGGCATTGATGGCCATGATGAATGAATTGATGAGGAGTTACAAGTTGATTTTGTAACTCCTTTTTCAAGGCTTGTGATTGGCCGATGAAGGTAGTGGGCATTTATTCACCTTTATGCTTCATGATGATGGGAGTTTCATGGGTTTAATGCCATGATTGCTTGGATTTGTAACTCCCAAATGCTTGGTTCTGATTGGGCCGTCCAAAATAATGAGTTAATCACTGCTTTAATGGGTCAATTAACGACATTAAGTGGTTGCCAAGGCATGTGAAGAGTCGCGGGCCGTGCTGCGCCTTTTGAGATTCTTCTTGCGATCATCACGGGTGGATCCACGCATTTTTTTATGTCGGATTGCGATACAATTTCAGACATTGATTGATGTTGGCGGGCCGGTGACGTCTGTCTTGTCGATTTCACGATCGGTTGGGCAGAAAGTGCACTTTCTTGGTCAGCCGGTTGGCGATCTTGAGGCGATCGGTGATGATTTCATGCTTTTGACAGTGGATCCGAGATGTCGACGAAGATCAGTGGTTTTGAAGCACCAAACATTGGATTTTCAGAAAATCACAGAGGCCAGAACACCCGAAACGCGAAAAGAATCGAAAACGGACACTTCGGCGCAAAATCCGACGACCCGGATTTCCAAGGTCGCCGGGCGACCATGCACCCAGGCTCGCCAGCGACCTTGGGCCAAGGTCGCCGGCGACATGGGGCTTCGGCCCGTTTGGTCGCCGAGCGTCGTTTTCGGCCGTTTTTTCATCTTTTTCGTCCCTTTTTTCTTCTGTATTTTTCTTGACATTTTTCCTCAAGTATTGACTTGATTTTCTTGAAGAAATCTTGACGAGAACCTTTGCGAAATCGGAGCACAAAGTTTCCTATTTTTCGGGAAAGCCAAAGACTTTGTAGCCGATTTTCCGTCAAGCGTCGAAACTAGGTCAAACGATGTCGGAATGACCTGAAAATTGACGTGAAGCTTCTTGAGCAGTGGATAGGACCAACCATGGGCTTTTATTTGAGTTTTGAAGCCGTTTGGGGTCCCATCGATGCTTCACTTGATTTTGCTGCGGGGAAAATGCCGAGCTTTGATATGTGGTCAAACGATGTCCGATTGACCTGAAATTTGACGGGGAGCCTATTGGAGTCATTTTGAGACGTTCCATGGGCTCCGTTTTGGATGTCATGGTCCCAGGTTGCTCCGCCGCCGGAAGGCTTGATTTTCTCTCGGAGCATCGAAACCTGGTCAAACGTTGTCGGAATGACCTGAAATTTGACGTGCAGCCTTTTGGAAGCATGTTGAAGCCACTCATGTATTTTGTTTGAAGAGTGATGGCTTCGGTGGTTCCCGCCGCCGGGAGGCTTGATTTTACTGCTCGAGCATTGATGGAGGGTCAAACGTTGTCGGTTTGACTTGAAATTTGGCATGGAGCCCTTTGGAGACATTCTGGAGTCATCCGTAGGCTTTTATCAAAGTTTTGGTGTCTTTGATGATGTTGCCGCCGGGAGCGCTTGTTTAGCTGTTAGAGCGGTGAAGTTGGGCCAAACGTTGTCGGAATGACCCGAAACCTCAGGTGTACCCCTCTTTTAGTTGTCTTGAAGGATCTCTCCGTTTCTGTCTGATTCTGACAAAATCTGATGCTTGAAGTAGCCTTGCCTATTTTTAGCAGGATGCAGCTTCAGGAGGCTTCTTGATGTTGAGGAGACATATTGACTTTTTTGGTGTCAACACACGTACCAAGCTGTTGCCGAATGCCACCAAGTGGTTGGAAGTCGGATGTCCATCCTCAAACCTTCGATCGGCGAGTGGAGAGATATGTTCATTGATTACATCATGTTCGGAGTCTTACTTGAAGATCCAAAAGAGCGGGTAAGTATCCAAAGACAAGCCTCGAACTTTCATTTGGATATACCTTCAAAAGCATTTTACAGAAAATCCTTCAACGAAGTACTTCTATGCTGCTTGTCACAACAAGAAGCCAAGGAAACTCTTAAAGAAGTGCATGCTAGTCTTTGTGGAGCCCATCAGGCTGGTCCTAAGCTCTACAACCAGATAAAAAGGCTAGGTTATTATTGGCCTACCGTGGTAACTGATGCAATGCAATTTGCCAAGCACTGCCAAAAATGCCAAATTCATGGAGATTAGGTCCACATGCCTCCAGAATGGCTACATTCTACAGTAATCTCATGGCCTTTTGAAGCCTAGGGTATGGACATTATAGGTCCTATCTCTCCCCCATCAAGCAAAGGTCATCGCTTCATCTTCGCCGCTATGGATTATTTCTCCAAGTGGTCAGAAGCATTTGCGCTCAGCGAAATGAAGACCTCATCAGTCCTTCAGTTCTTGCGCACCAACATTATTTGTCGCTTCAGCATACCTAAAAGATTCGTTCATGATAACAGACCACAATTCCGGGATCACAGATTCTACAGGTTCTACGACAAGTACAAAATCCAAAGTTGTCCTTCGACTCCATATAATCCAGCAGCGAACGGACTAGCAGAAGCCTTCAACAAGACACTATGTAAAATTCTCAAGAAAATGGTCTCTAGTCACAAAAGAGACTGGGGCGACAAACTACCAGAAGCCTTGTGGGCCTATCGAACCACCGTTCGATGACCAACCCATAGCACACCATTCTCCTTGGTCTATGGATGCGAAGCTGTTGTCCCTTTGGAAGTACAAATTCCTTCCTTAAGGGTATCTTTGCAAAATGACATGACGCAACAAAGCAATGTCAAATTGAGACTCTAAGAGCTGGATAATCTCGATGAAAGACGACTCGAAGCTCTACAAAGCATTGAGTTGTACCAAGCACGCATGGCAAGATCTTTCGACAAGAAGGTTAGGCAACGCGCCTACAAAAAGGGCGACTTGGTTCTTGCAGTAAAAAGACCAATAGTCTTTGCCCACAATTCCAAAGGTAAATTTGAACCAAAATGGGAGGGACCCTTCGTCATCGACAAAGTCTTCTCCAACGGCGCATACGCTCTTCTAAACATGGAAGGAGACAGATGTCTGCTACCCATCAACGGCAAGTTCTTGAAGCGGTACTACCCTTGAAGACTTTCTTAAACGGGTCAGAGCGATATCTACACAGTCAAAGCCTATTTCCAGGTACTTGCTCGTCAAACCCATCCTTTTTGAAATTTTGATCTTGAAATTTCCAAAAAAAAAAAAAAACTCTCAAAACAATGCTTACTTTCATCGTTTCACTGATCAATCAAAATCCAAAAATCCAAGTTTAGGAGCCTCTTCCCAGACTTGACAAAAAAATTCGATCCTTGAACCCAAAATTCATGGTTTGAAACAAAAATCAAGACATAGAAATTTCCACCTTGGTCCACCTCAACTTTTACAACCAAAATGGTTTTAAGTCAAAATTTATGACCCTCATATCTTTAAACAAAAATGGTTTTTTAGAAACCGCAGGGAAGCGACATTCAGTCGATACTTGCAAAACCCAAAAATCGCAAGGATGCGAACCGCATTCGATACCTCCAAAACCCAAAAATCGCAAGGAAGCGAACCCCATTCGATACTTGCAAAACCTCAAAATTCAAAAATCGTGGAGACGCAATATTCCAATTGATATCCACAACCCAAATTTCAAATGATTTGAGAAAACCTCAAATTTCAAAAATCATGGGGAAACGACACCAAGTCAGTACCCGCAAAATCAAAAGTTTTGGAAAAAGCAGGGAAGCGACGCTTAGTCGATACTTGCACCCCAATCCGCGAGGAAGCGACATTCCATCGATACTCGTAAACCCAGCCCGCGAAGAAGCGACATTCCATTGATACTCGCAAACCGAATGAGCAAGCAAGCGACATTCCATCGATACTTGCAAGACCATTCAGCGGGGAGGCGACATTTGGTCGATATCTGCATTTTGAAAACCAAAATCCGGCTATAAAACTCCAAAATCGGCTATAAACGCCAAAATTCGGCTATAAACGCCAAAATCCGGCTATAAATGCCAAAAACTCGGCTATAAACGCCAAATCCGGCTATAAACGCCAAAATTGGCTTTCATGCCATTTAAAAAAAAGATTTCGACTTTCACGCCAATTCAAAAGTTCGATTCTTATGCCATCTCAAAACTTGGCTTTTATGCCATTCAAAAAATCGGCTTTCATGTCATCTCAAAATTTCGGCTGTCATGCCAATTCAAAAAAAATAGAGAAACTTTGGCTTTCATGCCAAAAACAAACAAAACCTGGCTTTCATGCCAATTTAAAATTCGGCTATCATGCCATTCCAAAATTCGGCTTTCACGCCATCTTAAAATTTCGGCTCCCATGCCACAAACAAAAAAGCTTTGGCTCCCATGCCACAAACCAAAAAATTTGGCTCTCATGCCACAAACAAAAAAAAAACTTACGCTGCATTGCCGCAAACAAAAATTTGGCTTCCATGCCGCAAACAAATTTTGGCTCTTACGCCACAAAATTTGGCTTCAATGCGATCTAAAATTTGGTTCTCAAGCCATCAAAAACTAGGCTTTCACCACAAAAATTGGCTTTCATGCCCAAAACAACCCTTTGACAAAGGATTTTCACAAAATGACAACCTTTTGATCAAATTCTCGAACAAACATTCCCATCAACTTTTTCTTAAATTTGTTTTCATCAAAAAATGATTTAAGTGAAAAGAAGGGAATACAAAAAATATAGTACCAAAATTGTTTATACATGGAGGTGCAAAAAAAAAAAAAACAAAAAGAAAGAAGAAAGAAGAAAAAGAGTTTGTTACAACCCAGGAGCTCAATCTAGCATGGTCTTTGTCGCGACCCCGGACCGGGTTCGGGAACCAAATCCGGGATCGGGACTGATTTAGATGAAGCCAATAGTTGTGATCATATGGGAAAGATGACAATAATTAAAAGTATGTTTATAATCAAGCGTACACGGGTTAATAAAAGAGTACACATTTCCCGTGCACGTGATTTCCCACAGGTGTCCGCGGTGAGGATATTCCACACACATAGTCATATAGTAATAATTGCGGAAGCGTATGGTAAATCATGCATGCTTTTCATTTCCCAAAATATCAAGGCTGATTACATTTGAATACGAGTATCAGAATGAGCAATGTCCTAAAGCATAACCCAGAATTACATATTCAAGTTTAATCAGAAAATCAGTTAATTACAATTCCCCAAAAATAGAGGCCAATAAAGGCCAATATAACCAAAACAATATTCACCATAAAACTATCCAAACAATTTCCCAGAATGTTTCGCAACTCTGCAGCCCGATGTTTACATAACATCATCAGCACGCCACTCAACTAGCGGCTGCGGTTCTCCGACCGCCTCCTCTGGCTCCTCCTCGGGATAACCGACAACGGGACCTGAGTACCAAAGCAAAGGGGTCAGACACGACGGTCTGGCAGGTAGATGAAAAGATATAAACATTTAGTAAATAAGACCTTTACCTTGGAAAACATGTAAACCTGTTTAAACAATGGCTTTCAAAAGTAAATGAATCATTTCATTGAAAACACACATGCAGTAATAACACATGTACGGTAACCAAGGAAAATCGGAAACAATCAAGATGGCATCCACAAGAAGCTAAATCCTCTATCACCGAAGTGACAAGAGTCTATCGGGGTGTTGATCTCAGTCACCGAAGTGAGGAGGTGCAACAACATTTACATATACATAAGTAATAATACGGGACGGGACCACGGTAGCGAGCCGGGTATCGGGACGGGACCACGGTTAATAAACCGGGTATCGGGATCCAAACTGCAGCTGGCGGGACGGGAGGGGGAATCTCCAAGTCAGTGGATCAGACTGACAAGGTTATCCAAGCTTAGTGGTGCCGACGCATGGGTCACAAGCGGGAAAACAAAACAAATACATATAACGAGACGGGGTGCTCATAAGTACAAAAACCTAACTGTATCGGTCGGGCATGTACGGGCTAGCAACTATGCTAAAAACATGAGTTTCAATACTGTCGGCAAGTCTAGTCATAAAACACGGGATTTAAAATGTACAAGTGAAATTCGGTTCGCATTAAAGTATGAATGGATCTTCTCATATTCTCCGGGCTAAGTGTTGAAAGTCCAAGATTTGAATCAATGTAAATAGGGTCCCGTATGTTAGGTTGATATACATTTGGTACTCTTTTAAGAATTGAAAACATTCCGGGGCCTTATACACATTGACAAATTTAAAAGACCTAAACACAAAGTCATAAAGGGACTTCTTCTACCATAGGATTCCTCCAAAAGAATTGATTCAGATTGGGGTTTGATCAGTTCGTCAGTTGTCTGTCGGTCGGCCGAGATGGGTGTGTCAGCTAGCCGACAGATGTATGTCGGTCGACCGACGTTGAGGTCTCGGTCAGCCGACAGATGACTGACACAGATTTTGGCAAAATTGCAGCTTGCTGTTATTTGAGCCGACAGGTTGTCGGTTGGCTTTCGGTCGACCGAACAGGGAGTTCGGTCGGCCGACAGCTGACCGACAGATGTCCTGCTGGAAATCTGATCGAAAACTCGTCTCTGGAATTGAGACCGACAGAACTCGGTTAGCTGTCGGTCGACCGAAGTGGAGACTTCGGTCAGCCGACAGATGACCGAAAGCTGACCGACGCACACGGTCAGGTCAGTTTCGAGTCAGATTTCTGCTGCCTTTCTTCCCTTATTCACATACGGCCTGGGCACCCTTCCTTGTACATTTTGAGGGTTTCAAAACCTCATTCAAGCCCATTAATTCTACCAATATAATCACCCCAATCAACCCCTTTCCATCCACATGCAATCTCATCCAATCTTCCCTCAAATCCTTCCCTTCCATTCGCAATCAACCAAAGAAATCCATTCCAATCATAAATTAAATTTTCAATCAAAGGCTATGACATTTTTAATATGAACAAGAAAGGAATAGACTAACAATATGCATTTCTAGATCAAGGTGAATCATAAGAAAACATGAATAGTGAAAATGTGAAACATCAATGTATGAAATAGGAAAACCACATTTCTCATAAAACATGTAAATATCAAATCATCCACTTGCCTCAAGGTTTTCTATGCAAGAAAATCAAGCTATAATCTCTTCCTCCAAGCCAAGAATGCTATCTACACAAAACCCCCAAATCCAAACCCTAAAATGGGTCAAACCAAGAAACAAGAAGAGATAGCTCTCAACAAAGAAGATAGAGCTCTCCTAAGACTAGAAGAACAAGAATCTAAGAGATTAGGGAGGAAGCTTACTTGTAGGTTCTTCAAATAGATGAGGTGAGCTCAATGAGGGTCTAAAATGGGTGGCTTCTTCTCTCAAATGGTATCAAAGAGAAGCTTGCAAGGAGGGGAAGAAGGTTGAGATCTCCATTCCTTGATTGAGTAAGGTGGGGTGGTGCTTGATGATGGAGAAGCAAGAAGAAGAAGAAAAAGGGGGAAAGAAAACCCTAGGTTTCTCTTGTGCTTGGGCTGGAAAAAGGAAATGGAAGAAGGGTTCTCTACTTAAAGCTATTTGGAGTGGGCTCCACCATCTAGAAACTCTTTGGGCTGAAATCACTATTATCGGGACCTCGGACGAAATCGACGAAGAAGAGAAAAGTGATCGTCGAAATATCTAGTTTCCAAAAAGTATATGTTTCGCGGGTTTTGAGGATGTCGACTTTTGGGTACAGATTTCATGTATAATGACTGTTTTGCCCTCAATGCAAGAAAAATCGGGTTTTGGGGTTCCGAACGGGCGCGGGATCAACACGAAAGTTGTAGGGATTAACAAGACGAGTAAAACGGAATATAATTGCAAATCACTGGAATACGAACAATCCCCCACACAAAAGTAAAACCAACCAAAAGGGAAACCCCCAAAGGGTCCCACCCACACAAAGCACTAAAACTCTCCCAAAATCATAAAAGAGCTATTCTAGTCCAAGCTTAGTCAAAAATCACTAATCGAGCTTAGCACTAATACGCAACAAATTAGTACTAATCGAGGTCACTCGGGTCGGGGTCTTACATCCTCCACCCCTTAGGGCATTTGGTCCTCCAAATGAAATATAAAACTCACCTCGGGTAGGAGATGTGGGTACTTCTTCTGTACTTGTTCTCGCAATTCCCATGTTGCCTCTTCCGGCCCATGATTCTCCCAAAGTACCTTCACCCACTGAATATTCCGGTTCCTCAACTCCTGTTCTTTCGAGTCTATGATCTGAATGGGCTTCTCAACATAGGTAGCATCTTCTCTAATTTCCAGCGGCTCATGTAGGAGTACATGTGAAGGATCGGGGACGTACTTCTTCAACATCGACACATGGAAGACGTTGTGTACACCAGCTAACTCGGGTGGTAAGGCTAATCTGTAAGCCACATCACCAATCTTGCTCACAATGTCGTACGGTCCGATGTATCTTCGTGACAACTTGCCCTTCTGCCCAAACCTCAAAGTTCCTCTGGTAGGTGACACCTTCAAGAAAACCTTATCCCCTTCTTTGAACTGTAGATCCCTTCGGTGAGCATCTGCATAACTTTTCTGTCTACTCCGGGCGATTTTTAAACATTCTTGTATCTGTCTCACTTTGTCAGTGGTTTCACTCACTATAGTCGGTCCATGAAAACTGCGGGTGCCAACTTCTGCCCAACACACAGGTGTCCTGCACCTTCTGCCATACAAAGCCTCAAAAGGCGCCATCCCAATGCTCGAGTGGTAACTGTTGTTGTAAGCAAACTCACACAACGGTAGAGTCTCATCCCATTGGGTCTTGAAATCTAACACACAAGCTCGGAGCATATCCTCAAGAGTCTGAATCGTCCTCTCCGACTGGCCATCTGTCTGAGGGTGATAAGCTGTACTGAACTGTAGTCTCGTACCCATAGACTCATGTAGGGTCTTCCAAAATCTCGAGACGAATCTACTGTCTCTGTCGGATGTGATGGAAACTGGCTGTCCATGTCTACTGACAATCTCATTGACAAACAATTCTGCCAGGGGTAACATGTGCATCTTCTTCCCTGTTCTCATGGGGATAAAATGAGCTGACTTGGTGAGTCTGTCCACAATCACCCATATCGCATCATTGCCCTTGCTAGTCCTCGGTAGTCCCGAAATAAAATCCATGGTAATGTGCTCCCACTTCCACTCCGGAATCTCTAATGGCTGCAACAAACCTGGAGGCTTCTGATGTTCTGCTTTTATCAACTGACAAGTCATGCAACGAGATACAAACGCTGCAATCTCCCTCTTCATGTTGTTCCACCAAAACCTGCCCTTCAAATTCTGATACATCTTTGTGCTGCCTGGGTGCATGGAATACTTCGCACTGTGAGCTTCTGCCATGATGTCATTCCTCAAGTCTTCTATGTTAGGCACACACAAACGATCACGGTAGTAAAGAATTCCGTCAACCAAACGAAAATCAGGACGTTCTGCTATATGATCTGCAATCTTGGCCAACTCTGGATCTTGCATCTGACTGTCCTTAATCTTCCGGATGAATGAAGGCTCTGACACTGACATATTGGCAATTATGGCACCCTTCCTCAGGGGCTGCAAGTCTACCTTCAACTCTTCGAACTGATCAAAAATACAAGTACCACTCAAGTTTGCCATACCCACTGACTTTCTACTCAAGGCATCGGCAACTACATTCGCTTTCCCCGGGTGATACTTAATTGGAAAATCGTAGTCTTTGATATACTCCATCCACCTCCTCTGCCTCATGTTCAGCTCCTTCTGAGAAAATAAGTACTGTAGGCTACGGTGATCCGAATGAACCTCAAACTTCTCTCCGTAGAGATAATGTCTCCACATCTTCAATGCAAAGACAACTGCTGCCAGCTCAAGGTCATGGGTCGCATAATTCTTCTCGTGATCTTTCAACTGCCGGGACCCATATGCTACAACTTTTCCTTCTTGCATCAACACACAACCAAGTCCAATGTTCGAAGCATCGGTAAAGATGGTAAATCCGCCGCTTCCGGATGGCAAGGTAAGGACTGGTGCGGTAGTTAATCTTTTCTTCAGCTCTTGGAAACTAGCTTCACACTGGTCTGTCCACACATATGGTACATTCTTCCTCGTTAACTTCGTCAACGGTGCTGCAATCGACGAAAACCCTTGCACAAACCTCCTGTAATACCCTGCCAAACCCAGAAAACTCCTGATTTCTGACACATTCTTCGGTCTTTCCCACTCCACTACTGCCTCAATCTTGGACGGGTCTACTGACAAACCCTCCTTAGAGATAATGTGTCCCAAAAACGCGACTTGCTCTAGCCAAAATTCACACTTGTTGAGCTTCGCAAACAGCTGGTTCTCTCTCAAAAGTTGCAATGCAATCCTCAAATGCTCTTCATGCTCTTCTCTGGTCTTGGAGTACACCAAAATATCATCTATGAACACCACTACAAACTGATCTAGATACTGCGCAAAGATCTTGTTCATCAAAGCCATGAACACTGCCGGTGCATTGGTCAACCCAAATGGCATCACTAGGAACTCATAGTGGCCATATCTTGTCCGGAAAGCTGTCTTCAACACATCTGATTCTCTAACTCTCAGCTGATGGTAACCGGATCTCAAATCGATCTTCGAAAAGTATGAAGCTCCTTGTAACTGATCAAACAATTCATCTATCCTTGGCAATGGATATTTGTTCTTGATGGTCACTTGGTTCAATCTCCGGTAATCAATACACATTCTCATCGAACCATCCTTCTTCTTCACAAACAAAACTGGAGCTCCCCACGGTGAGATACTAGGTCTCACAAAACCTTTGTCCAACAACTCTTGCAACTGTATCTTCAACTCTCCTAATTCCGCCGGAGCCATTCTATATGGTGCAATAGATATCGGAGCGGTCCCTGGTAACAACTCAATGGTAAAATCAATCTCTCTCATGGGTGGTAATCCCGGAATCTCCTCCGGAAATACATCCGGGAACTCCCAAACAATAGGGATCTCCTCCACCCCTTGGGACCGTTTATCCTCCGTGATAAACGCCAAATAGGCTTCACATCCACTTCTTAAAAGTCTATCAGCATTCAACGCTGAGACAAACCCTGCACGAGGATTTCTCCTCTCTCCCTGGAATAACACCCCTGCTGGTGTCTCATCCAACTTGAATGTAAGGGTCTTATGGAAACAATCCATTGTGGCATGGTACCCTGCCAGCCAATCCATCCCTAGGATGACATCAAAATCCTTCATCTCCAACAGAATAAGATCTGCGGGTAACACAACTTCTCCTATCTGGACTGTACAACTAGGGTAATAAACCGTACATACAACTTGTTTTCCTACTGGTGTTGCCACAGTCAAAATGTACTCAAGATCTCTACCATGCACATCAATCAATCTAGAAAATGCATGGGATATGAAAGAATGCATAGAACCAGGGTCAAATAATATCTTAGCTTCTATTCCACTAACAAGAAGTGTACCTTCCACAACATTGCCTGCTGCCTCTGCATCAGCTCTGTTGACAGCATAAACTTGTCCTCGCTGCTGTGGCCTGATAGGTGCCTGCTGTGGCCTGCCTTGAGGGGCATTTCTGTTCTGTTGAGGTGGACGCTGAATATGTTGTTGTACTTGTTGACGGGGCTGCTGCTGCTGCTGGGGCCTATACTGCTGTGGTGGGGCCTGTTGCTGAAGTGGCCTTGCCTGATTCTGCACTACCAGTGCATTCTGTGGTGGTGCTGGACGCGGTGCTCCTTGGGGCTGCTGATTCTGCCTATTTGGTCTCGGGCAATTTCTCATCTGATGATCCATGGAACCACATCTAAAGCATGCCCCGGTAATGGTACGACATTGGGCACTCTCATGGTTCTTGCCACAGTGGATGCAAACGTGCTGCACATTGTCTTGCCTCTGCCTCTTGTTCTGCTGGTTCCTTTGCTGATGATGCTGCTGCTGGGGCTGCCCTTGCCCCTTACCTTGGACCTTAAGAATCTTGTGGTGGAAGTTCTCAAACTTGTAAGCTCTCTTGACCGCTTCCTCGAAGGTAAGAGGTGGTACTACACCGGTGGCATCCCTCTCAATGATAGGATGAAGTCCTTCTAGGAACTTGGCAATCTTCTTTTCCACCGTGTCTACCAATTCCGGAGCGTATCTGGACAACCTCTCGAATTTGGTGAGGTACTCTAACACTGTCATACTGCCTTGGACTAGCTGCTGGAACTCGACTGCTTTCTGCCTCTTGACATGGGCGGGTACATATTTGTCTCTAAATTGTCTCTTGAAGTTTGCCCAAGCTACTGCGTCTGCCATAGTTCTGTATTCCTCCCTTACCGTCTTCCACCAATTATCTGCCAAGCTGGTGAAGAGTGATGCTGCAAGCTGTACTTTCTCACCCCCATTACATCTGAAAACCTCAAATATATTTTCTGTATGCTCTAGCCAGTCATCTGCAACCAAGGGGTCCTCTGTCCCCATAAACTCTTTCGGGCCTCTCTTTCTGAACTTCTCAAACAGTACATTGGGGTCATGCTCCCTTTGATTAATGACGATAGCAGGTTGAGGTTGAACTGGTTCGGGTCTTCTCTGTAGTACCTCCAACAACTGTCTCTGCATTTCTGCTAACTCCCTAGCATGGTCCTCATCTTTCTTGAGCATCTGTTCTTGCAATCTGGTTTGGTTCTCATTAGCCTGACGCTGCTGGTCAAGCATGGCTTGCATCATCTGCTGAAACTGATTTGGAATTGTGTTTTCAGTTCTATCTTCTCCCACTGGTCCTGTACCCTCTACTGGCCCAGTATAATCACTGTTGCTCGTTGTGGGGTTACCGTTCACTGGGCGCTTACGAGGTGGCATGATGCTGCAAAACAAGTTGTTAGCACAAAATAATCAAGAGTAGGGTCACACATTGCTCACGCGATTCTAGCTAACGAAAGATCTAACGAATCCTCGCCACGTCCTTAGGATTTCTAGTTTCTTTTAATTGCTTGAAACACGTCTCTCTCTGATACCAGTCTGTCGCGACCCCGGACCGGGTTCGGGAACCAAATCCGGGATCGGGACTGATTTAGATGAAGCCAATAGTTGTGATCATATGGGAAAGATGACAATAATTAAAAGTATGTTTATAATCAAGCGTACACGGGTTAATAAAAGAGTACACATTTCCCGTGCACGTGATTTCCCACAGGTGTCCGCGGTGAGGATATTCCACACACATAGTCATATAGTAATAATTGCGGAAGCGTATGGTAAATCATGCATGCTTTTCATTTCCCAAAATATCAAGGCTGATTACATTTGAATACGAGTATCAGAATGAGCAATGTCCTAAAGCATAACCCAGAATTACATATTCAAGTTTAATCAGAAAATCAGTTAATTACAATTCCCCAAAAATAGAGGCCAATAAAGGCCAATATAACCAAAACAATATTCACCATAAAACTATCCAAACAATTTCCCAGAATGTTTCGCAACTCTGCAGCCCGATGTTTACATAACATCATCAGCACGCCACTCAACTAGCGGCTGCGGTTCTCCGACCGCCTCCTCTGGCTCCTCCTCGGGATAACCGACAACGGGACCTGAGTACCAAAGCAAAGGGGTCAGACACGACGGTCTGGCAGGTAGATGAAAAGATATAAACATTTAGTAAATAAGACCTTTACCCTGGAAAACATGTAAACCTGTTTAAACAATGGCTTTCAAAAGTAAATGAATCATTTCATTGAAAACACACATGCAGTAATAACACATGTACGGTAACCAAGGAAAATCGGAAACAATCAAGATGGCATCCACAAGAAGCTAAATCCTCTATCACCGAAGTGACAAGAGTCTATCGGGGTGTTGATCTCAGTCACCGAAGTGAGGAGGTGCAACAACATTTACATATACATAAGTAATAATACGGGACGGGACCACGGTAGCGAGCCGGGTATCGGGACGGGACCACGGTTAATAAACCGGGTATCGGGATCCAAACTGCAGCTGGCGGGACGGGAGGGGGAATCTCCAAGTCAGTGGATCAGACTGACAAGGTTATCCAAGCTTAGTGGTGCCGACGCATGGGTCACAAGCGGGAAAACAAAACAAATACATATAACGAGACGGGGTGCTCATAAGTACAAAAACCTAACTGTATCGGTCGGGCATGTACGGGCTAGCAACTATGCTAAAAACATGAGTTTCAATACTGTCGGCAAGTCTAGTCATAAAACACGGGATTTAAAATGTACAAGTGAAATTCGGTTCGCATTAAAGTATGAATGGATCTTCTCATATTCTCCGGGCTAAGTGTTGAAAGTCCAAGATTTGAATCAATGTAAATAGGGTCCCGTATGTTAGGTTGATATACATTTGGTACTCTTTTAAGAATTGAAAACATTCCGGGGCCTTATACACATTGACAAATTTAAAAGACCTAAACACAAAGTCATAAAGGGACTTCTTCTACCATAGGATTCCTCCAAAAGAATTGATTCAGATTGGGGTTTGATCAGTTCGTCAGTTGTCTGTCGGTCGGCCGAGATGGGTGTGTCGGCTAGCCGACAGATGTATGTCGGTCGACCGACGTTGAGGTCTCGGTCAGCCGACAGATGACTGACACAGATTTTGGCAAAATTGCAGCTTGCTGTTATTTGAGCCGACAGGTTGTCGGTTGGCTTTCGGTCGACCGAACAGGGAGTTCGGTCGGCCGACAGCTGACCGACAGATGTCCTGCTGGAAATCTGATCGAAAACTCGTCTCTGGAATTGAGACCGACAGAACTCGGTTAGCTGTCGGTCGACCGAAGTGGAGACTTCGGTCAGCCGACAGATGACCGAAAGCTGACCGACGCACACGGTCAGGTCAGTTTCGAGTCAGATTTCTGCTGCCTTTCTTCCCTTATTCACATACGGCCTGGGCACCCTTCCTTGTACATTTTGAGGGTTTCAAAACCTCATTCAAGCCCATTAATTCTACCAATATAATCACCCCAATCAACCCCTTTCCATCCACATGCAATCTCATCCAATCTTCCCTCAAATCCTTCCCTTCCATTCGCAATCAACCAAAGAAATCCATTCCAATCATAAATTAAATTTTCAATCAAAGGCTATGACATTTTTAATATGAACAAGAAAGGAATAGACTAACAATATGCATTTCTAGATCAAGGTGAATCATAAGAAAACATGAATAGTGAAAATGTGAAACATCAATGTATGAAATAGGAAAACCACATTTCTCATAAAACATGTAAATATCAAATCATCCACTTGCCTCAAGGTTTTCTATGCAAGAAAATCAAGCTATAATCTCTTCCTCCAAGCCAAGAATGCTATCTACACAAAACCCCCAAATCCAAACCCTAAAATGGGTCAAACCAAGAAACAAGAAGAGATAGCTCTCAACAAAGAAGATAGAGCTCTCCTAAGACTAGAAGAACAAGAATCTAAGAGATTAGGGAGGAAGCTTACTTGTAGGTTCTTCAAATAGATGAGGTGAGCTCAATGAGGGTCTAAAATGGGTGGCTTCTTCTCTCAAATGGTATCAAAGAGAAGCTTGCAAGGAGGGGAAGAAGGTTGAGATCTCCATTCCTTGATTGAGTAAGGTGGGGTGGTGCTTGATGATGGAGAAGCAAGAAGAAGAAGAAAAAGGGGGAAAGAAAACCCTAGGTTTCTCTTGTGCTTGGGCTGGAAAAAGGAAATGGAAGAAGGGTTCTCTACTTAAAGCTATTTGGAGTGGGCTCCACCATCTAGAAACTCTTTGGGCTGAAATCACTATTATCGGGACCTCGGACGAAATCGACGAAGAAGAGAAAAGTGATCGTCGAAATATCTAGTTTCCAAAAAGTATATGTTTCGCGGGTTTTGAGGATGTCGACTTTTGGGTACAGATTTCATGTATAATGACTGTTTTGCCCTCAATGCAAGAAAAATCGGGTTTTGGGGTTCCGAACGGGCACGGGATCAACACGAAAGTTGTAGGGATTAACAAGACGAGTAAAACGGAATATAATTGCAAATCACTGGAATACGAACAATCCCCCACACAAAAGTAAAACCAACCAAAAGGGAAACCCCCAAAGGGTCCCACCCACACAAAGCACTAAAACTCTCCCAAAATCATAAAAGAGCTATTCTAGTCCAAGCTTAGTCAAAAATCACTAATCGAGCTTAGCACTAATACGCAACAAATTAGTACTAATCGAGGTCACTCGGGTCGGGGTCTTACAGTCTTCAACCAAAGGTTCAACTCCTCAAGCAGACCCTTAGCCTTAGCATCCAAAGTTTTTAGGCCACGCTTCTTCAGAATATTCCCATAGAATGAGGCCGAACGCCGCGACCCATCTGCAGCACGAGGAAGTTCTTTCCAAAGGACCTGCTACTGCTCATACTCCTAAGTCTTTCTCCGGAAATTGCTTTCAGCTTCCTCAACCTGGCGAATGAGAGTCCCCTCCTTGTCATGAGCCTCCACAATGGCAGTCCATTTGGCAGTAGCTTCTTCCTCCAAAAGCTCAAGACGGTGCCTAGCCTCGACAACCTCCTTATGAAGGCGGTCCAAGTCTTGCTTCAGCCCCATGATGGATAACTCGGTAACGTTCCTCTCCCGAACGAACTGCTGCTGAGTCTTCGTGATCTCAGTCAGCTCATCTTTGACTTTGCTGGAAGGCTTCATAAACATTTCATCAAAGAAGTCACCATCTGGGAAACTCTTGGTCTCAGTCCACTTGTTCCCTAAAGAAATGACTTCATCAACAAAATCCTTGGCGCTTGCAATGTCCAGACCGACTTCTTCACTATCAGCAAGAATGTCCTGTACATGCTTGATCATGCTAAAATCAGCTTCCAAGTGACCCGAAGAGAGAGTCTCAACCCATGAGCTCAAAATAGTCTTCAACACCTTCTTTGAATGCTGAAGGTACGGCGCAGATGAGGATTCGCCGTGCTCCGGCGTCCGATTGCCCATGTCTTTCTCCATTGGAAAAGTAATCAATAAACTCTTTCCAATCAAGGAAGCTGACTCATTGAAAGTAGAAGAAGCCCCTACTCCTTGATCGGCTGCAGGAATCCCCTGTTCTGGCTTTAAGGAAGACGGAGGAACTTCTCCTGCTGCTCCACAATCTATCAATGAAAAGACAAAAAGGTATAAATATGATCTTGTCAAAAAAAAATATATCAAGATTATTATTATAAAATACCTTTTTCGACGACCGGCGGAGTACTCTCTGCCTCTCTAAGCTCATCCGAAGCATCGTCGAATGCTGCATCCATGGATGGCTCGAAATCGTCAGAATCCTCTGGCAACTCAGCTAACAAGAAAACAAAAGCTACATGTTGGCAAAAGACAGCACAAACAAAACAAAAAAAAAAGAAGCCAAAGCAATCATACCAGGTGAAGGTTCTGGAACCACTCCAGAGTCCCTGGGTTCTTCCTCAGATGCCGAAACTGGATCCATCATCGTCTCATCGGCCGAAACCTCAGGCATCACCAAGTCATCATCCTCTGCCAAAACAAAGAAAGCATCAGATCAAAACAAAAATCTCTTGTAAGAGAAAAAAAGTGACAAAAGAAAGAAAGAGGATCATACTAGCTGTCTCCTCTTCTCTGCTCCTCTTCTCCGGAGGCTCGTCAGCATCCCCAGACACCTCCTCAGCAATGGTGAGAGGAACTCCAAGATCAGAAGGACTATCATGTCGTCTCATATTACGGCGCTGTCCTCTCTTCCTTTTGCTTTGGAGGGTCAATCTGATCGACGATCCTGCCCCACTGTCAACATTAGGCCTCTCACTAGAGTCCTCACTGGATGGTCCGCTTTTCTCGGTAGACTCCATGGAAGCCTTCATACGCTCTGCTTGCATCTAAGCATCGATCTCGGCCTCCTCCTCTTCCAGCTGTCTCAAGACCTCACCAGGAATCCCTTGTGCAGCTCCTGATCTAATGATATCCTGCTCGTTGAGAAAGCCTATCTTATGCTTCTCTCTAGAAAGGAAGGCCAAAACTTCCTCTCGACGGACACCATCTGATCTACCAAGACCCTTCCCAGGAGATTGCTTAACATCGAGGTCCTTCTTGGAAAGCCCCTGGTATACTGAGAAGCTCTCCACGAACCATTTCATGAAGCCAGAAGTCTGGAAAGTGGGCAGCTCAGGTTAGGAAATCATGGCGGTAGTGTCCTCAGCACTGTAAAAAGCCCATGCATTCCTCCCATCCTGCAGACCTCCAAAACGCTTCACCATGCTCGAAGGCACTCCAACAACGCCTTGAGAGAAGCCAAGCTACAATGCAAAAACGCGAAGGGACATACGGCTGAATATCGACGAAAGGATGTCTACAGTACACCATCGTACCAACTCGCATGTTGAAAAGCCATCTCTTCTCCACGTTTGTCAAAGCATAGTGTCTTCCTGACCTTGCCCTGGTCGAATCACGGGAGACACCAAAGTCAAAAGCCTTCTTCCGCAAAGCCGGAGAAAGCTTCACTGAAGACTGCCCAATCTCAACGTCCCTAAATCGTCGGACCCTCAAATGGGCAGACAAAAGAGATTTGGAAACGGTTGTCCCTCTAGCCAAACGAATCATAAAGGGATCTTCGTCCTGTGCAACTCCCAATCGATGGAAGCTAGGACAGTGGTATACATACCATGAATAGAAGATATGGGCAGAAAATACCCTATTCGTAGGGAGCCCAAGCCGAACCAAGAAAACAGCAGCCTGCAGTTCGGTACATAAGTAGAAGTAAAGAGCAGGTACAAAAGCCAGCCGCTCTCCAAACGACATCCGACAAGCCGGAAAAATACAGTGCGGCCTGATGTGCGTTCCATCTCCTCCAGCAAAAACAGCCTCACCCAGCCAATAAGTGAGGTAAACAGCGATATCTCTCCGCAATGCAATGTCAGGACAAATGGCATCTGTGCTTGCGAAGAACTTCTTTAAATCTTCTCGCATAGCGGCGATCTTCTTCAAACTTGATGCTTTAGCCTTAGCATCCTTGGCCATGCCATCAGAAGACTCCCACTGCAAAAAAAGTTGGAGCTGCAACTCCGCCAACTGCTACACCTGACTTTCGAGCCCTCCTTCTCCTTTAAAAAATCATAGAAGGCGACGAGCTGAAATTATACAAGCCTAAACTCCTCAGACTGCTCCTCAAGGGCGCTGTCGATAGGCATAAACTCCTCATAGAGTTTTCCGAGGATAGGCAACCCGGTGATGGCGCTCAGTTCCTTCAAAGAAAAACCAATCTCACCATTCGTCACAATGAAGGTGTTGGTTTGTGGAATGAATGACTCCAGCATGGCCATAAAAGCCTCATCGGATAAAACAACAGTTTGCTGAAAAGCGCGAACCGCATAAAAAATCTCGGCCTCCTGTAGAATGGCCTCGCCAATCTTCAGGGTGTGATCAGTCCATGATTCCCAGCTCGAATCAGCATTGAAACGGCCACGAAGTCGAAAAGGCTTCACCCAATTGCTGCCGTCACTCCAAAACATGCCAAGGCCCACCGGTCTTAAATCGATCGATGGATGATCAGAATCTTGGTAGCCACTGGCTGGCATCAACATGTCCATTCGGACAGGCAACTTCTCTGCAAAACCGGAAGGGACGCCAACAAAAACCCCTATCTTGATCACACTGGTCCTCTTCACCCAGCTCGGAGGATCTTCCCTCTTAGGGCATGTAGGAGAAAGGCTCATGATCAAGATGGTCCGATCGAAAGTCGACCGGGTAGAAACAGTTCTCTCCTCAGCATCTACTATGTAAGAGAATTGAAAACATCTCCTTTGGTATGTCAAGTCATCGGGGACTGCATCACCGAAGAAGAAGGTAGGCTTGGGCACAACGTTCTGATCGTTTGTAACCCAAGGACGACTGCTTACCACGATCTTGTAGAATTCCTCATCTTTGAGAGCGATCAATCGCTGTCTCATCTCATCACGATTGAGGGAGTCACATTCTTCCAAGTTCTTCTCAACAAACTGGACCTTCTCCCAAGCCTGCTGAACGGCCGCATTAGAAGATCTAGCAGACCGACGAGGTGCATCAGTAACAGGACCTTTACCCTTGTTCGTTCTGGAAGAACTACCTGCAAAGGAAGGAAAAGCAAAGATCAATCATCATCAAAATGACAGAATTTTGCTAAAAAAATTATAGTGAAATTTTGACATGGTTCCGGAGCAATTCCGAAGAAAAGGGAAATACTCCGAAAAAGACAGGAAGCCTAAAGATGAGCTCAACATCGCTGCAAGCTCATAGTCAGTGTAAAATTCTCAAAGAAGGTTCGAACTCAAACATTGCTGCGATAACGAACCAATCAACCTTTGTCCAAGTCAAAAATCATGTTGGCTTGACCTAGAGACTCTAGCCTTCTATCTTGATGCATCAAACAAATAAAAATGCATAAACATCTTGAAATTGCATAAACCTCATTATCATGGTGAGCAAAAAGAAAGAGAAAGAAAATAGAAAAGAGAGAAAATCTTTTCAAAAAAAAAAGAAAAAAAAAGAAAAAGAAAAAAAAAGAGAGAGAAGCACGAAAAAAAAACGTGCACAAAAAAAAAGAAAAGAACGTGCTTGGAAAAAAGAAAGCAAAGAAAAGAAGTTACTTCTACAATGGAATTTCTTGTGGAGGAAGAAAATTTACTTGAAGCCATGGAGAAGAAGAAGAAAAACCTTGGAGATCCTTGGAGAAGAAAAAGCACTTCTTGGAGCACCCTTGGAGATTCTTGCAAACAAAGAAAGCAATAGGAGCAAAAGATCCAACCCCCCTCGCTTTTATAGAAGAGAGCAAATCAAAAGAGGAAACAAGGAGAAAAGAAAGGAGGTAAGTGCTAAAATTTAGCTACTTTCCCAAAAGAAAGATACTTTGAGAAAATCTCTCCCAAAAATAAGGAGATTCTCTCCAAGTAAAGATATTTTTAGATATTTTCTACACAAAAGATATATTTTTAGATATTCTCTAAAAAAATGACACCATATGAGATCTAGGCCATCTTCAAAGCCTAAGGTCCCATGGGTTAGCCCATATGAGACAGGTTTGACCACCTAGGCACCAAAAGTGGCTTTTAGTCAAAATATTCCTCTTACCAAGAGCAAAAAAAAAAAAAAAATGTCCCATGCCTCTTTTGAGTTGATTGGACCATTCAAAAAAAAAAAAGAAGGAAAGGAAGCCTCATGAGTTTCCAAAAACCAAACCATTCAACCTCATGAACCAAATTAAGCCAAACTCTTGCAATTGACATTCCGCAACAAACCAAACCTTGGTCCCCTAGCTCGCCACATACAGCTTGTTAGGTCACAAGACCAAAACCAAAATCAAAATCCAAACCAAACCAAACCAAAACCAAAAAACCAAATCTGACCCCCCCAACCTGCCACATACAGCTTGTTGGGTCACAAGGTCAAAATCAAAAATAAAACACCGACCCCCTAACCTGCCACATGTCATTTTCAAAACTTTACCTTGAGATGATACGTGATCCCTCTCACTACCATAAAATTCCCCCGGAAACTCAAAAGGCTATTCAAAAAAAAAAATGCTCAAGACTCTTGGTCAAGTCAGAAGCTCTCCTTCAAGTTTCTCTTCGAGGCACATCGACTCCAAAAAGCTACTCGTCGCTGTACCTCGAGGGGGCATTTGTGGACACAAAAAAAAAGTCACTATGTCCCTTCAACATCAAGAAGCCACATGAAGCTGCATCCTACTACAAAACAAGCAAAGCTATTTCAAGCATCCGATCTTGTTAGAATCAGACAAAAATTGTAAGATCCTTCAGGATAGCCAAAAGAGGGGTACACCTAAAGTTTCGGGCCATTCCGACATCGTTTGACCTAATTTCACTTCTCCGATAGCTAAACAAGTGCTCCCGGCGGTGACATCATCGAAGAAGCGAAAACTTCGATCAGAGCCTACGGATGGTTCCAAAATACCTCCAAAGGGCTCCATGCCAAATTTCAAGTCAAACCGACAACGTTTGACCCTCCATCAACGCTCGAGCAGCAAAACCAAGCCTCCCGGCGGCGAGAACCACCGAAGCCATCACTCATTAAACAAAATACATGGTTGGCTTCAACATGCTTCCAAAGGGCTGCACGTCGAATTTCAGGTCATTCCGACAACGTTTGACCAGGTTTCGACGCTCCAAAAGAAAATCAAGCCTATCGACGGCCGAACACCCCGGAGCCATGACATCCAAATTGGAGCTAATGGGTCGTCTCAAAATGACTCCAATAGGCTCCCTATCAAATTTCAGGTCAATCGGACATAATTTTACCACATATCAAAGCTCGGCATTTTCCCCGCAGCAAAATCAAGTCAAGCATCGATGGGACCCCAAATGGCTTCAAAACTCAAATAAAAACCCATGGTTGGTCCTATCCACTGCTCAAGAAGCTTCACCTCAATTTTCAAGTCATTCCGACATCGTTTGACTTAGTTTCGACTCTTGATGGAAAATCGGCTACAAAGTCTTCAGCTTTCCCAAAAAATGGGAAACTTTGTGCTCCGGTTTTGCACGGGTTCTCATCAAGTTTTCTCCAAGAAAATCAAGTCAATAATTGGGGAAAAACGTCAAGAAAAATACAGAAGAAAAAAGGAACAAAAAAGAAGGAAAAACGGCCGAAAACTAAGCTCGGCGACCAAAAGGGCCAAAGCCCCATGGTCGCCGGCGACCCTGGGTGCATGGTCGCCGGTGACCCTACAAATCCGGGTCGCCGGATTTCTCACCGGATGGCCCGATTTCTGATTCGTTTCGCATTTTGAGTGTTCCTGCCTTTGTGATTTTCTGAAAATCGAATTTTTTATGCTTGAAAACCATTGATCTTCACCGACATCTCGGGTCCACCGTCAAAAGCATGAAATCATCACTGATCGCTCCAAGATCGCCAACCAGCTGACCAAAAAAGTACACTTTCTGTCCGCCCGATCGTGAAATCGACAAGACAGATGTCACCGGCCCAGCAACATCAACCAATGTCTGAAATTGCATCGTAATCTGACATCAAACAATGTGTGGATCCACCTGCGATGATCACAAGAAGAGTTCCAAAAGACGCGACGCGGCCCTCAACTCTTCACATGCCCTGGCGACCACTTAATGTCGTTAATTGACCCGTTTATGACAACTTAATGCGGTCATTAACTCATTATTTTGGACGGCCCAATCAGATTCAAGCATTTGGGAGTTACAAATCCAAGCAATCATGGCATTAAACCCATGAAACTCCCATCATCATGAAGAATAAAGGCTATTAAATGCTCATTATCCTTCAACGGCTAATCACAAGCCAAGAAAAAGGAGTTACAAAATCAAGAAATAAAACTTGTAACTCCTCTCATCAATACCATCATTTCTCTCATCATGGCCATTAATGCCAATAAACGCCTCATGGCTACCAAAAGCCTTTAAAAGGAGGTCCATTCCAAGAAGAATGCAATGTGATTCCAATCCCCGAAAATCCAGAAAATTCAAGAGAGAAACGAAGTCCTGCTGCTCTGCTACCAGAAGCACTACAAGGTGATCAAAGTCCCTTGGGAGGCCACCCCCCCAAGGTCCCCTCCTTCTACAACATGGCCTAAACGCAGCTTTTCAGCCCGTTTACTCGGTTTTTCATTGGATATAGGACCCCCTCTTGGTCCTTATCCTCTAAAAAACTGAGGTTGGAACCAAGCCAAAGAATCAAAGCATCAAGCGTTCTCATTTGAAGGACGATAGCGAAGTCCATACACGACTTGCGACCGTCGATCTGAACGTGTCCCCACAATCTTCTGAGAAGTTAGATTCCTTTTCTTTCTTTTCTATTGTAATTTGTATTTTTTTAAAGAGACAAAAAGAAATCACAATTCTTGTCTTTCATATTTGATGAGTTTTGTAAAATCGCCTTTCACGGCAAACAAACAAAAAAACGCCTCCTACGGCATTCTCAAAAACAAAATTGTCTCTTTTAATAAATATTTATGCAATTTGAAAAGTTAGAAAGAAGGATCGATTTCCTTTCTACTCGTGAAGGTGAATCTCCGAATCATCACCATTCCAAATTCCAAGTAGAATAGTAAATCTGGCATACCTGTACAAAAAAGTTGATACCCGCATTTTCCCTCCTCCGCCGAGACCCAGGCAGTCCCCGGGGCGGAGGAGAGGACGGAAATCCGAGGGTCCATCAATTATATGGAGTTGAAGGACAACTTTAGATTTTGTGCTTATCACAGAACCTGTAGAATTTGTGATCCCGGAATTGTGGTCCGTTATCATGGACGAATCTTTTAGGTATGTTGAAGCTACAAATAATGTTGGTGCTCAAAAACTGAAGGACTGATGAGGTCTTCATTTCACTGAACACAAATGCTACCACTTGGAGAAATAATCCGTAGCGGAGAAGATAAAGCGATGACCTTTGCTTGATGGGGGAGAGATAGGACCTATGATATCCATACCCCATACATCAAAAGGCCATGAGATTGTTGTAGGATGTAGCCATTCAGGAGGCATGTTGACATAATCTCCATGAATTTGGCATTGTTGGGAGTGTTTAGCAAATTGCATTGTATCAGCTACCATGGTAGGCCAATAATATCCTAACCTTTTTATTTGATCGTAGAGCTAAAGACCAGCCTGATGGGCTCCACAAAGACCAACATGCACTTCTTTGAGAGTTTCTTCAGTCTCTTGTTGCGACAAGTAGGGTAGAAGTACTCCATTGGAGGATTTTCTGCAGAGTGTTTTTGAAGGAATATCCAAATGAAAGTTTGGGGCTCGTCTTTGAATGCTTATCAGCTCTTTTGGATCTTCAGGTAGGATTCCGAACATAATGTAATCAATGAATGAATCCCTCTAGTTACCGATCAGAGGTTTGAGGATGGATATCCGACTTCAAACCACTTGGTGGCATCCAGCAACTGCTTGGTGTGTGTTAAGAGGAAGGAGAATCCTTCTTTGCACACTGTAATTTGCATGTTTTCCCCTTCTTGGATTGCCATAGACGCTGCAAGTCCACCCAGGGCATCTGGACGGATGTTTTCACCTCTGAGGATGTGGCTAATGTGATAGATGCCAAACTTTTGTTGAAGTGATTGCGCCTTCTTGTAGTAAGGCAACAAATCGGGCTTCCGGTTTTCAAATTTCTGATTCATCTGGTTGACGATTAGTTGAGAGTCCCAAAAGCTTCCAGCACAGTGATGCCGAATTCGAGGGTAAGTTCCAATCCTATAATCAAGGCTTGGTATTTAGCTGCATTGTTTGAATATGGTTCCGGTAGCGAGAAAGCTTGTGGAATCATGTATTTTTCAGGATTGACAAGGAGAATGCCAATTCCTGATATCTACTTTCCTTTTTCATTTGTCCAATTTGCGCCGTCGAAGTACATTTCCCTAAAAGCATTTGATGAGGAAATCTCCATAGTGTAGACAGGTTCATCTGGGAGATCATCCCTGAGTGGAGAATTTTTAGGCAATGGATGCTCTGCGAGAAAGTCTGCTACAGCTTGACCTTTGATTGCTTTTTGTGGAACATACCAAATATCAAATTGGATAGAAGGATGGACCATTTTGCCAGTCCAGCATTGAGAGAACTTGCTTTTGTGGCAAGGATCTTTAAGAGATTGATCCTTGAAATCAGGTAGATTGTGTTGGATAACAAATAGTAGCGTAGCTTTTGTACGGCGAACACCACTGCAAGGCATTCTTTTTCGACTGGAGATTAGCGATGCTTTACACCTTCTAACATGAGGCTGAGGTAATATAGAGAAGCTTATTTTCTTTCGTCGTTTTCTTATGCAAGTAGAGCGCCCAAAGAATAATCGAGAGCTCTTGTGTACAAGATGAATGGTTTTCTAGTTATGGGGGCAGCCAACACTGGATGTTTGGTCAGGTATGTTTTGATGTCTTGAAATGCAGTTTCACATTCAGCATCCCAAACAAAGTCCACACCTTTCTTCATTAAGCGAGAGAATGGACAGTACTTTCCTGACAGATTGGAGATGAACCGTCGGATGTATGCCAATCTTCCTTGAAGCCCTTTTAGTTCTCTTAGGGTCGTTGGAGATGGCATTTCTAGGATAGCCGTGACTTTGGTGGGGTCAAGTTCTATTCTAGCTTTCTGAACTATGAATCCAAGAAACTTACCTGATGAGACACCGAAGAAGCATTTTAGTGGATTCATCCACAGTTTGTGTTTGCGAAGTCGGATGAAAACTTCTTGAAGATCTTTGAGATGCTCTTCTTTTCTTCAGCTTTTGACGACGAGGTCATCAACGTAACATTGGACCATCTTGTATTGCATATCTTGGAATATCTCATCATAACCCTTTGATATGTTGCACCAGCATTTTTCAGATCAAATGACATGATAGTGTAGCAATACACTCCAAACAGGGTCCGAAATGATGTATGCGTTTCATCTTTAGGATGCATCTTTATTTGATTGTAGCCAGAGAAGCCATCCATGAATGTCATTCGCTCGAATCCGCAGGTATTGTCAATCATCACCTCCGGTATGGGGAACAAGAATTCATCTTTAGGGCACGCATTATTTAGGTCTCTCCAGTCAATACAAACCCTAATCTGTCCATTTTTCTTTGTTACGAGGACGATGTTGGCTAACCATTCAGGATGCTGTTCCTAGTGAATGAAGCCAACGCTTTTAAGTTTTTGAACTTCTCATTCAATTGTGTCCATCACGTCAGGACGGAATCTTCCTTGGCCTAGTTTGATGGGCTTGACATCTTTTGCAAATTGAGTTTGTGGACTGCTATTTTGGGGTCTAAGCCAGGTATTTCAGCATAAGACCATGCAAAATAATCAGCAAACTCACGAAGAAAAGAGATATACTCAGGTAAATCATCATCCTTTATGTTCTTAAAATGACTCTAATTGGCTCCCTGTCAAATTTCAGGTCAATCGGACATCGGTTGACCGCATATCAAAGCCGACATCTTCCTCGCGGAAAAATCAAGTCTAGCAGCGATGGGACCCCAAACGGCTTCAAAACCCAAATAAAAGCACATGGTTGGTCCTATCCACTGCTCAAGAGGCTTAACCTCAAATTTCGGGTCATTCCGACATCGTTTGACCTAGTTTCAACTCTTGACGGAAAACCGGCTACAAAGTCTTCGGCTTTTCCAAAAAATGGGAAACTTTGTGCTTCGGTTTTGCGCGGGCTCTCATCAAGTTTTCTTCAGGAAAATCAAGTCAACAAATGAGGAAAAATGTCAAGAAAAATACAGGAGAAAAAAGGAACGAAAAAGACGACGAAATGGCCGAAAAACGGCGACCAAAAGGGGACCAATCGCCATGCTATGGTCGCCGGCGACCTTGCTCGATGGTCGTCGGCGACCATGGGTGCATGGTCGCCGACGACCCTGGAAATCCGGGTCGCCGGATTTTCCACCGGGTGGCCCTTTTTTCGATCCTTTTCGCGTTTCGGGAGTTCCGGCCCCTGTGATTTTCCGAAAATCAAATTCTTGATGCATGAAAATGACTGATCTTCACCAACATCTCGGATTCACCGTCAAGAGCATGAAGTCATCACTGATCGTACCAAGATTGCCAACCGGCTGACCAATAAAGTACACTTTCTGTCCGACTGATCGAGAAATCGACAAGACAGACGTCACCGGCCCACTGACATCAATCAATGTCTGAAGTTGCATTGCCATCTGACATCAAATAACATGTGGATCTATTGGCGATCGTAACAAGAAGAATTCCAAAAGACGCGACGCGGTCCGCGACTCTTCAAATGCCCCAGCGACCACTTAATGATGTTAATTGACCCATATTATGACAGCTTAATGCGATCATTAACCCATTATTTTGGACGGCCCAATCAGATTCAAGGAAAAAGGAGTTACAAGTCCAAACAATCATGGCATTAAATCCATGAAGCTCCCCTCATCATGGAGATTAAAGGCGATTAAATGCCCATCATTCTCCATCAGCCAATCACAAGCCAAGAAAAAGGAGTTACAAAATCAAGAAATAAAAACTTGTAACTCCTCCCATCATGGAGCATCAATGACATCAATCCTCTCATCATGGCCATCAATGCTCATAAACCACCCCATGGGTACCAAAATCCTATAAAATGGGTTCATTCCAAATAGAGAGATCTAGAGAGAGACACATCCACACCAACACACATCCACAACAAGAAGGCCGGAGTCTGGAAAATCCCAGAGAAATTCTGAAGAAGCCCCACTGCTCTGCTGCAAGAAACACCACAAGGTGATCGAAGTCCCTTGGGGGGCCACCCCCCAAGGCAAAGCTCTTCCTCTCCTTCTATCCAACATGGCCTAAACGCGGCTTTTCAGCCTGTTTACTCGGTTTTTTATTGGATATAGGACCTCCCCTTGGTCTTTGTCCTCTAAAAAACTGAGGCCCAAGCCAAGCCAAAGAATCAAAGCATCATGTGTTCTCATCTGAAGGACGATGGCGAAGTCCATACATGACTTGTGACCGTCGATTTGAACGTGTCCCCACAATCTCCTGAGAATTTAGATCCCTTTTCTTCATTTTCTATTGTATTTTGTATTTTTTTTAAAGAGACAAAAACACACAATTCTTGTCTTTCAATATTGATGAGATTTGTAAATCGCCTTTCACGGCGAAAATCGCCTTTTACGGCAAAACTGCCTTTCACAGTATCAAATCGCCTTTCACGGCAAACAAACCAAAAATCGCCTCGTACGGCATTCAAAATTCTTGTCTCTTTTCTTAAATATTTATGCAATTTGAAAAGTTAGAAAAAAGGATGGATTTCCTTTCTACTTGTGAAGGTGAATCTCAGGATCACCACCTCAAATTCTAAGTAGAATAGAAAATCTAGCATCCCCGTACAAAAAATGTTGATACCCGCTTTTCTCCTCCACCGAACCCCGGCAGCCCCCGGGGCGGAAGGAGAGGACGAAAGCCAGGTCCATCACAGGTATGTGTTTGAAGTGCGCAATCAAGTCGTACTTGAAAGCCTCCTTGGGGCCTGCATTTTCATTATTGTTGCCACTTGGGGCATTTACAACTTGCTTTCCCGAAGGATTTACATAAGAAGAAGGTTGGTTGTAATTTTTGTGGTAATCCCGGCCAGAATGGGTACCTCTACCAACTTCAAGAGCTTATCGAGAAGGTTCTTCGTTTGAAAGATCGCCCTCGGAATCACGGGGTTGATCATTTTCATTTGCTGAAGACGTCTCTATTGCAACATTGCCGTCCCCAGTGATTGCGTTGCACTGAGCATTTTCTGGGAACAAGTCCTGAACAGCATCCAGCGACTTTTCTTCCTTGTTGAGTGATTTATTGGTCCAGACATCACCTATGAGGTCGGGTATCTGGGACCAGTTGACCAGGTTTTCATTGAAGAGGACTTCATCGGCTTGAGTTTCTTCAAGATTATCGGTAGGAAGAGGTGTGAGTTCTGATGTCACAATTTCACGGGATGAAGGCTGAGAAGTTGGTATCTCAGTGGAAATCACCTGAGAATATGTAGCTATGGAAGATATATTACTAGATGTAGTCTGAGAGTATATGTCTTCGGTAGATGAAGAAGCTTCAGAGGCACTATCATCCTGAGCTATCGCGTTACAGGTTGCCCCGATAGGAGATGCCCCCAGAATAGACTGTTCGAAATCGGACTCATCCTCAAATGTAAAAGGATCATCGATCCAACAACTTTCTTCATTTTTCAGGAATACTGGAGGAGGTACTTATAAATCTTCAAGGACTTCCGGCGCTAAATTTTGATTGTGACGAAGGTGATTGATATGATCCGGCTCTTGCTCTATGGCAAGACGCTCCAAGATCCCCACATATTCTTCAAAATCAAGCATGGGAGCCAAATCTTCTTCGTCATTTGCTCCTTATGGTTCATCAATGTTAGGATCTACTGGAGCATTAGCAGGTGCTAGATCGATAGCATTTTCTTGAACAGCCTCTTGGTCTTCTTCATCATCGGATTAGGATCCTTGTGGCTGTAAGGGATTATACCAGATTACTGGCATAAAGTGAGATTCAGGAATCCATTCTTCGTCGGAGAGCTATTCTCCTGTTTCAAGGGATTCCTCCCACTCATCGTTGTCATTAGCGGTGTCACTGGACTCGTATCCATCCATGGAGAATCCAATTACCTAGTTGCAAAATATGATGCCCCATGCGTAGCTTCATTTCTTAGCTGTGGTAGCATGAAATCACCATGGGTGAATTTTCTTGCCGCCCTTGAAGTCTTGGGAAGGGACTTTTCTGCTGTCCCCAGTGAAGCAATAAAAAAGGTCTCTGCCTTTTTCAGGGACTTTTTGTTTTGGTTGAGCTGTCTCCCGCTGTCTAAAGCTTGCAGAGTTGTCTCCTAGCTTGCCTTCGCTGTTGAGCAGTTGGCTTTGTCTTGACGATCTCCCAATTTTCATCTTCAAAGAAATCGGGATGCACCCATATAGGCTGTCTGTCTGGTGTTGGATAACGAACCAACTCTTGGTATGTTTGAATCATTTTTATCACCTTGAAGGAAATAGTGATATTCTCCTTTGGTGACTTTGAAGTTTGTCCACATGACATCCTGTTAACGGAGGCAAACCCATAATTTTTGTCAAAGGCGATGACTCCGTTTTTCCACATCTCGTTGATCTTCTCTCTCACAATGAAGCGAGACTATTTGGTGGTATGGACAACACCGAGGATCATTGGTTTTGCCAACATCTCCCGGTCTTTTGGGGTTCGGCAAAGTGAGTTTGCCATTTGCTAAAAGAGCCCCGAAGATTTCTTCAATATCCTCATCGAACGGGTATTTTTTCTCTACTCGTTTTTTGAAGGCCTAGAAGAGTTCAGGTTTCTTACCTACAGCTTTAATTTCATCTTTCTTTGGTTGCTGAGGAGATGACTTGGTTTGCACATTAAGAACCTTAATGGTAGTCGGCTCTTTCTTCGATGATTTCTGACTGTAGATGTCTTTGATTATCGTTTTAGCTTCCATAGATGCTTCTAGGAGTTCTCCCAAGTTCTTTGATTTATTGCCTATGATCATGGAGCGGATCCTTGCTCTCATGTTGTTACGGCAGATGTGGACTGGCGATGCTTGTGGCAGTACATCTTAGCACTTGTATGCCATCGCCTTCTACTTGTGAATGAAGTCGTATGTTGACTCATTCTCTCCCTATTTTAGGCTGCAAAGCTGGGCCATAGTGACAGGATGATCCTCATCTTTGAAGTGGGTCAAGAAGTGTGTCTCCAGGATATTCCAATTTTGAATGGAATTCTCCAGTAGAGTGGAGTACCAATCAAAGGCATTACCTTTTAGGGTACTTGTAAAGAGATGGATCTTGAGAGCATCTTGATCCGCAATAGCTCCTGTTAGGATCTTTAAGTGGATGACGTGCTATCTGACTGAACCTTTCCCCGTGTATGTTTGGAGGGTGGGTTGTTTGATTTTTGCAGGGAATGAAACCAAGTCCATCCATAGGGGATAAGGTGGCTTGATCCCATGGTCCTTTAGTATATCCTCTTCTTTTGCTTTGGCGAGGATATCGTCCACGTCCTTTTTGGTAAGGGAGCGTGATTCATTGTCTTCCCGTTTACATTGTCATCTTGATGATTTGGAGGAGGTTGGTTATTTTCATGATGCTGAAAAGTAAGAGAAGATTCTCCATCAGAATCTCAATCCTCTGCTGACCTTTCTTCAATTGTTGGATGCGTGCGGTCGTTTCATAAGGAGGTGGATTGTGGGGTGCCTCAGAGTTTGTAGCTAGGATGTTCATCCCTCGGGATTCGAACGAAGAAATCGTCTTGGTGACTGAGCTGGGGCTCATTCTTTTGGTTGAAGAACTTGAGGAATGATTACTTCATTGTCCTTGGCTTGAAGGAGTAGAGGATTCTTCCGGATCTATTCGTGTCCTGGAGACACCGCGAGTCACCGGACGTCGGATATGGAGTTTAGTTGGTGACTTTTAGTGTCTTCTGGTTTTTCCAACCATATGGATAGTAGCAACTTGGTTGGGTCTTTCTTTTTCGACCCATTTTTTAGAGACCTGGAGTGTAGGATGCTGGGTCCTTTGCTTCTCCAGTCTCTTTTGTTGATATGCCGAGCGACAACGTATGCAACGAGCAAGCTAAGGTTTTGTGAATGTCTTGGGGACCATGTCTTGGGGTAGACCTGATTATTTGTTAGTTGAGGTTTCGTGGGGTTGCCATGGGCTTCAGACTTCTTTGTGTTCGCCCTTAGTGTGATGGCAGTGACACGTTGTGGGGCGATCTTTTGCTTCTTAGCAGGTGCGGTTTCCTCTACGGGAAGTGGGAATGGTCCTAACGACCCGAAGACGATGGTCCGGGGAGTAGAGGTCGACCCGGTGTTCTGAGAATTGTCGAGGGAGATGACGCTTCAGCAGTTAGCGGGGCGCTTATGAGTGTGCTTGTTCTGCTTCTCTTAAAGCATGAGCTAGTACTTATTCTCATCAAAGGTGATGGACAATGAAGCTATCATTGTTAGTTTGGAAAACTTCTGAAACAAGACCACATCCATTAGTAATCACAAGAATATGGTGATCATAAATGGAAAAGAACTATGGTTTTATCTCTTCGAATCGCTACAGGGAACATGGCCTGGCCCAAGCAAGGTGAAGAAGGCAAAAAGCCACAGAGGGTACAATAGTTCTAAACGCAAGTATAGGAGGCTCAGTGTCACACCCCCAAAACCGGGATCCGATCTCGGGGACGCGAGTTTGGGGAATTTGTATTTCCCCTCCCAGGATCCGCGTGTGTGAGGATGACAAAATTCACAACAAATCAAAATATTTTGCGGAAGCTCTACAAGACGTTACGACCCGGAATCCGTCGGGTTCCGTGTCGTACTCGATCTGTCAGCATAAGATTATCATAAACATATTTAAACTCGGACTGGAACAATTCATAATATCAAAATATACAGAGCTGACAGTAACAGGCTTATCATTACCCAAACATATTCAAGTTACACATTAACAAGTGCATTAATTACAATTCCCAAGAAAAGGCTAACAAAAGCCGTACAAATAGCAAGCTAGAACAAATACTACCCAATGGCGTAACGTAACTCCGGAGTCAAGCATGACGTCTACATGACATCGCTGACACAACAAGCCTGCAAAACCCGTGGCTCAACAGCTCTCTGCACACGAACTAGCTCAAAGAAGGACCTGCTATCTAGAGCACCAAAGTAGTAGAATATCAGACACGACGGTCTGGCAGGTGATCAATATAGGCAAGAGCATAAACAAAATTGAAGTTTAAAGGGAACAATAACTAAAAACTCTTTATTGAACTTGAAACAAGTTTACAAGATTTAAAAACAATGTATGAACAAGATACTTATCAAGAAATCACGAGTGCATGAACAATATACGAAACAAGACATGAATACATATAATATCATGATTAGTAAATCCACAAAGAGCCCATCCTTTCTCCATCATACATGATGACAAGAGTAAGCACGCATGACAAGCACGGCACGATCCCACATATACGGGGAATTTCCGGCCGCGGAACCGGAACAAGAACACGCACGATGTGTCATTCAAGACACGACTAGTCTGCAGACAGTCCACGTGTTTAAGGACCCCCAGGTAGTGGATCAAGCTAAAAGGGCAATCCAAGCTCAGTGGTAATCACTTATATCATGAATGCACAAAACATGGCAATACACGTTCGAGAACACGACAAAACAAGAGGGAAATCATTTAACAAGCACGACACGACGAGACTAGCAAAATAGCATAATATAAATGCTTATCAAACTTAAGAAATGATCCCCTTTTTCTTATTCTTGAAACACGTCTTGGAACACGTCTTAAAACAAGCTTATTCTTGAAATTTGAACGAATGCACGATGATGCACGAAGCATCAAAACAAGAGCTTTGGTTCTTGAAACAATTCTTCAAACAAACTTGTACTTGAAAATCAAATGAGAACACGATGATGCATGAAGCATCAAAACAAGAGTTCAAACATGAAATCTATCAAGTTTATGCTAAGACCATTCATTGACCCTTGTGGAGTTGAAACCCAAATGTCGGAGTTTTGACAAGGTTTGGTGCCCCAAAAGTTATAGTACATTTTGGAATTCCAAGTGCACAAAATCAATAAAAAGGTCTAAAACCTAGTCTAGTTTTCATTCCCGTAAAATCCTTCAAAAACAGTACTTTTTTGTAACTGTGGGTCTGGGTTCAGCATCTCTACCGGTAGAAATTCCGGTTTAAGCTTCTCTACCGGTAGAACTTCCAGTAGAACCATCTCTACCGGTAGAACTACCGGTTGGAGCGCTTCTACCAGTAGAACTTCCGGTAGAACTAAGGGTTCACAGCTTTTCACACTTCTCTGCCAAAATTCGAGCCACTTCTACCGGTAGAACTTCCAGTTTAAGCGCTTCTACCGGTAGAAATTCCGGTAGAACTAAGGGTTCACAGTTTTTCACACTTCTCTGCCAAAATTCGAGCCACTTCTACCGGTAGTACTTCCGGTTTAAGCGCTTCTACCGGTAGAAATTCCGGTAGAACTTATGACGTTCAACTTTTTTCACACTTGTCTCCCTTCTTCACTTCCACATTTGAACCACATACACTCCCCAATCCTTCATGCTTTCCAAGGGATACATTTCAAACATTTTTAAAGCATTCCATCCACAATTAAACCATTCATTCTATAAAAAGACATCAAGACACTTTCAAGTATAAAATCATGAAATTTACGAGACTAAACACGATTCTAAAAGCTTGAAGAAATCATTGATAACAAGACAAGTGAAGAAGCTAAAACCCATGACTTGAAAGAGCATGAACATGACTTGCATTATGAAATTAAACATAGAAAACATGTCTTAATGAAAGTATTAAAACCATAATGAAACCATAAAGCAATAAACATGAGAGATCCTATAAAGATCACTTGCCTTAATCCAATGCCAAGGAAAACTCCACGAAAACTCAACCAAAGAGAAGGTCCACGAAATCTACACAAAAAGCCCCAAAATAGAACACATAAAAATCACATTTTTGGTCATCACAAACCCCCATTTCGAAAATGGGTTTGAAAACATAGAAAACAAGTTCTAAATGAGCTAAAAGAACACAAATGAAAAGATGGTTCCAAGCTCTAACCTTGAGCTAGCTGAACAAGATGAAGAGAGGTTGAAGATGATGAATAGTGAAAGGGTTTGGCTCCAAAACGTGTCCAGCTGAAGCTTGAGAAGAGAGGAAGAGATTGACGGAGTCGGATAGGGGATTGGAGCTCTCTAGATGGATGTTTCAAGGGGAAAAAGATCAAAGAGGAAAGCTTCTCCTCTCCTTGGCTCTAGGTCAAGACCGGTTGCAGGATTTTCGAAGAAGAATGGAGGAGAGAGAGTAGGAGATCTTATATAGTGTCTAGAAGGTGGGTCCCAAAGCAGTAGAACTTGAAACGATTAAAACATGGTCTTGCGGACCCCGGATGGAAACGACGAAGAAGAACAAAATGATCGTCGAAAAATCTAGTTTTCAAAAATTATATTTTCCCCAATTTCTGGAATTTTCGAAATTTATGGACAGATTTAGTGAAAATTGTCATTTTTGCCCTTTTTCTCGAAAAACGTGATTTCTGAGCCTCAAATCCAAATGGATAAAACATGAAAGCTGTTTGTAACAATAAAATGAGTCAAAAGGAATAAAATTTGGAATTTTTAGGAACCAAGAATAAATTCTCACAAAAATACAATTTACAAGGTTTGGGTCAAAACAAGGTCAATGGTCTTTTAAAACTCTACAAAGTTATGAAAAATCTATTCAAACTCAAAAACAGAGTCAAATCAACTCTAATCTTGTTTAAAAAAGCTAAATCATGATTAAAACAATGCTAAACCTGAAAATTGAGGGTCGGGGTCTTACACTCACAGTGAGCATTTTAGTGACTGCTAGAAGCAATTGTAAACCTTAATTTAAATTACCGAGAAACGAGGCTCACTCGTGGTAAGATGATATAAGGTTTGAGATACAAATGTATTGGTCGCTAATATAGTAGACCCGAAAGGGCGTACTAGCACCGCTAGGCACATATGTTGCAAATCGCATCCTTGGAATGGATACGAGATGTGATTTTTGGAAAAGTTAAAATTGGATTTATAAAAGAGAGAAAATGGTATTCCATTCCAAACACAAGCTACAACCGATTTCCGTGAGCTATTGTCCGAAAGGGAATGAACCAAGATTTCTCAAATTTGAATCCAAAAATGAAAGAAGTTTTTTTCTTTTTTTTGAAAGGTCAAAATCGAATTCATCAAAGAGAGCAAGTGGTGTTCCAGTCCAAACACAAGCGACAAACGATTTCCACGAGCTTTTATCCGAAAGGGAATGAACCAAGATTTCTCAAATCTAAATTAAAAAATGACAGAAGTTTTTTTGTTTTTTTTTTTTTTGGTTTTGAAAAAAAAATTTCTTGAAGGTTTTTTTTTTTTTTGTTCAAAGAGGTTTTTTTTTTTTTTAAATTTTTTTTGAAAGGTGCACATAGATTTTCAATTCAGTCATATGAAACCTCAATAGATAGATCATCCCTAAGGTAAGGGTAGGATTACTTATTGAACCCGTTTGGAGGACCCTTGCCTCGAGCAGTCTAGCTGCCTCCACACTCAGGATAAGGCCTTTTTTAGATCCACCTTGGTTAAAGAACACAATTGATGTAACGTTACTGGCTTTTTTTTTTTTTTAATTTTGGAAGGTCTCTAATGGACCTCAAAGAGAGCTAATGGCCGGTCCCAATCCAAACGTTGGCTACAAACGATTTCCGCGAGCCATTGTCCAAAAAGGAAGAAACATAAGTTTCTGAAATTTGAATCCAAAAGAGAGAAAATTTGAAAAACTTCTTTTTTTTTTCTGAAAGATCTCTAACGGACCCATCAAAGAAAGTGAATGGTCCCTCCCAATCCAAACATTGGCTACAAACGATTTCCACAAGCCATTGTCCGAAAAGGAAGAAACCAAAGTTTCTCTAATTTGAATCCAAAAGAGAGAAAATTGTTTTTTTTTTTTTAGAGTTAGAGATTAGACTCTTTTCTTTTTGCTCTTGAAAATCCCTATCAGACTCATTAAAGAGAAAAAATGACCCATTCCCTGATACGAACGATAGCTACGAACATTTCTACGAGCTATCAAGTTCGGAGAGGAAAGGATCAAAATTTCTCAAAATTGAATCCAAGAAAGAGAAATAAAAAAAATTTTGAAATGAGAGAGTGGAAATAAACTCAAAGATAAAATTTTCCAAAATGTCACATCTCATTTTTTTTTAGATGCAAGATCCAACATAGGCCACCATCTAGAAAGGAGCCAAAGAATCTAAGCATCACATTCTCAAATGAACGAGTCCCACCGGGTATGCCAACTTGATGGACCCGGCTTTTGTTTCCACTCTCTCCCGTCCGTCCCGGGGCTACCGAGAGGCTGGCGGAGGGAAAAAAAAGGCGACGAGCATCAACATTTTGTACGGGTATGCTAGATTTTCTATTCTACTTGGAATTTAGAAATGGTGATCCGGAGATCCACCTTCACAAGTAGAAAAGGAAATCAATCTTTTTTCTAACTTTCCATTGCACATATATTTAAGAAAAGAGACAAGATTTTTTAATGCCGTAAGAGGCGATTTTTCTTTGTTTGCCATGAAAGGCGGTTTTTTTACCGTAAAAGGCGATGCTTTCCATGAAAGGCGGTTTTTGCCGTGAAAGGCAATGTACAAATCTCATCAATAATGAAAGGCAAGAGTTGTGATTGTTTTTGTATCTTTAAAAAAAATACAAAATACAATAGAAAAGTGAGAAAAGGAATTCCGACTTCTTAGGAGATTGCGGAGACTCGTTTAGATCGACTATCGCAAGTCATGTATGGACTTCGCCATCGTCCTTCAAATGAGAACATATGATGCTTTGATTCTCTTGGCTTGGCTGGACTTCAGATTTTTAGAGGATAAAGACTAAGGAGAGGTCCTATAACCAATAACAAACCGAGTAGACGGGTTGAAAAGCCGTGTCTAGGCCATGTTGGATAGAAGGAGAGGGACCTTGGGGAGTGGCCCCCCTAGAGACTTCAATCACCTTGTAGTTTTTTTTTGCAACAGAGTTTCTTCAAAGTAGCAAGGATTTTTCGAGTTCTCTGTGTTTATGTAAGATTTTTTGCCTCTTGGATTTCTTGGAGTGACCCCCTTTTATAGGCTTTTGGTAGCCATGGGGTGGGTTTATGAGCATTGATGGCATTGATGTTTCATGATGGGAGGAGTTTCAAGTTTTAATTCATTTGTTTTGTAACTCCTTTTTCTTGACTTTTGATTGGCCGATGGAGAATGATGGGCATTTAATCGCCTTTAATCTCCACGATGAAAGGAGTTTCATGGTTTTAATGCCATGATTAATTTGATTTGTAACTCCTTTTTCCTTTATTCTGATTGGCCATCCAAAATAATGGGTTAATGACAGCACTAAGTTGTCATAAAACGGGTCAATTAACTGCATTAAGTGGTCGCTAGGGCACTTGAAGAGTCGAGGGTTGTATCGTGTCTTTTAGAATTCTTCTTGAAATGATCGCCGATGGATCCACATATTGTTTGATGTCTGATGGTGATGCAACTTTAGACATTGATTGATACCAGTGGACCGGTAACATCTGTCCTGTCGATTTCTTGATCGGTCGGACAAAAAGTGTACTTTCTTAGTTGGCTGGTTGGCGATTTTGAAGCGTGCGATGATGATCACATGCTCTTGATGGGAGATCCGAGATGTTGGTGAAGATCAGTTGATTTCGAACACCAAAAATTAGATTTTCGGAAAACCACAAGGGCCTAAATACCCAATACGCAAAAAGGATTGAAAAGCGTCCCTCTCGACGAAATCCGACGACACGGATTTCTAGGGTCACCGGCAACCATGGGCCATGGACGCCGCCGGAAACTATGGGTTTTTTCCCCTTTTTTTGGGCGCCGTTTTTCGGCCATTTCTCTATCTTTTTTTATCCTTTTTTCTCCTGTATTTTTCTTGGCATTTTACCTCATTTATTAGCTTGATTCTCCTGAAGAAAACTTGACGAGAAGCTGTGCAAATTAGAGCATAAAGTTTCCTATTTTCTGGAGAGGCCAAAGACTCTGTTGCCGATTTTCCATCAGAAGTCAAAACTAGGTCAAACGATGTCAGAATGACCTGAATTTTGAGGTGTAAGCAGTAGATAGGACCAACCATAGGATTTTGTTTGAATTTTAAAGCCGTGTGGGGTCCCATCGCAATAGACTTGATTTTGTTGTGAAGGAGATGCCGCGCTTTGATGTGTGGTCAACCGATGTCCGATTCACCTGAAATTTGACAGGAAGCCTATTGAAGTCATTTTGAGACGATCCATTAGCTCCGATTTGGATGTCATTGTCCCGGGAAGTTCCGTCTCCGGGAGGCTTGATTTTGTTTCCGAGCGTCAAAGTCAAGTTAAACGTCGTCTGAATGACATGAAATTTGACGTGTGGCCCTTTGGAAGCATGTTGAAACCATCCATGTGCTCTGTTTGATGAGTGATGGCCTCGGTGGTTCTCGTCGTTGAGAGGCTTGATTTTACTGCTTGAGGGTTGATGGAGGGTCAAACGTTGTCAGTTTGACTTGAAATTTGACATGGAGCCTTTTGGAGGTATTTTGGGACCGTCCGTAGGTTCTGATTGAAGTTTTGATATCTTCAGCACTGTCGCCACTAGATCGCCCGTTCAGCTGCCGGAGGAGTGTAGTTGGGCTAAATGATATTGGAATGGCCCGAAACTTCATGTGTACTCTTCTTTTGGCTGTTTTGAAGAATCTTGCCATTTTTGTTTGATTCTGATAAGATTTGATGCTTGAAGTTGCATTGCTTGTTTGTGGTAGGATGCGGCTTCATGTAGCTTCCTGATGTTGAAGAGGCAAGGTGACTTTTTTGGTGTCAACAATTATTCCAAGGCAGAATAGCTAAGAAGTTGTCGAGGTTCGCTCATACCCAAGCAGAACGTGAGCAGCTCGACCCCAGCCATTGACTATCGAATTGCAGATAGAGACAGGGTGAAAATCTGAGTATGTAAGAAAAGGCGATATATAGGAAGAGAAAAGCACGATGCAGGAGGAGGCCGACCTAGAAAACTTCGGACTAAGGGAACTTCTCGGCTGACCCGGCCCCAGGAGGTCGGCGCCTTGCAGTTGCCGCTAACAATGATAAAATATCCCTTGCTCAGCTTGTTCGAGTCCGGGAGGTAATGAACGAGAAGCCTATTCTGGTTGTGATACTTCAGATAGAAAAAAAAAATTTTGTTGAGGGGAACGAGGGAATAGCAGGATAGAATATCAGACACCCCAAGATTGGTTCCGAGCAATTTGTTCAGCATGGCCACCCCCAGCACAACGCGAAATAGATTAGGGGCACATTGAATGGGGAAAAGGTTTGTAAAAGAAAGAAAATGAACGAGAAGATGATCTAAGGGGAAGCGAAGGCCCTGTAAGACCCCGACCCGAGTGTCCATGATTAGTGCTAATTAAGTCGCGTGTTAGTGCTAAGCGTGATTAGAATTTGACTAAGTTGGGAGTAGAATAGTTCTTTTATAGCTTTGGGGAATTTTAAGTGTCTTGTGTTTAGTGGGACCCTTTGGGGGTTCCTTTTTTATAGTCTTGCTTAGGGATGGCAACGGGGCGGGTCGGGGTCGGAATTGGGTTGCCCCGTCCCTGCCCCAAACCTCATTGGATACGCCCCGTCCCCTCCCCGCGCCGCAATTCGGGGTATGTTAAATACCCCGTCCCCGCCATGACATGCCCCGCGGGGCCCCGCCCCTCCCCGATGTGGTGCAACTGACGGGCAGAAAAATAAAAATAAGAAAATGAAAACAAAAGAATCATGAAATAAAATTTAAAGAAATCGGCCTTCAGAGCGATAAGAAATCCTTCTGTGATCTAAGCAGAGGCATGACAAAAATCACCATATTCACAATGAGATAATCAAATCTATCCAATTGGTATCCTGCAATTTGAAGTTTACAGCCAATGATCCAAATGCTGTTAACGAAAGACAGGAAGGGGAAAAAAAAAGCAAAAGGAAGAAACCAACGTCCTTCTTCTCTTCTTCACCTTAGGTGGTGCCAGAAGCTCAACCCTTTTCCCCTTTCTCCGAGCGTCGCAGAACTCGCACACCCAATCACCTTCCGAAACCTCCTTCAAAGAAGGCCTGACACATTTTCAGATGAAACCCTCCCAAGCAATCGTCCCATTCAACCATCAGTGCCTTTCCAGACTTAAAGCAAATCCAACACTCTTCCACCTCCGGATCCTCTTCATCTGAGCATGCATCTTACCATCAAATTGAATCCATCATAAGGCCGGAGAAAGAGCGAATAGCGATTGAGGGTGGGATAAAGAAGAGAGAGGCCCGATCAACTCATGATTTCAGATTGAAAACTATTTTTTTTTACGATGAATGATCAAAAGGGCACCATAGATCTCCACCCTCAGCACTAAGTTTCTATCCACATGCTCAGAGCCGCTTCCAGAACCCCTCCTCCTGCACCACCACCGCAGCACCGCCCTTCGCTCCGCTCTGATTTTTTTTTCTTCGGCAGAAACATCTCATTGATGTTAGGGTTAGGGCATGCGGAAAGAACTCTATATATGTATATAAGACTCTGGGAAGCCATTGTGTATGTTTGCAACTGTTTTACATTATCTTCTTTTGTTGGGGGAATGTCGGGGCGGATTACAGGGCGGGGCAACTGGGCGGGGCGGGGCGGGGCAAGAAACAAACCCGTCCCCGCCCCGCCCCGAATTCGGGGTATGTTTATTTGCCCCGTCCCCGCCCCGTCTAAGAGTCGGGGCGAGGAAAACCCGTACGGGGCGGGGTTGGCACTCCGGGTTGGGGCAGGGCGGGTTAAAAATGCCATCCCTAGTCTTGCTTTTATTTGGGGGATTCTTGAGATTCCTATAATTCTTGTCTTGATCCCGTTTTACTCATCTTTTCGATCCCTACAACTTTTATGTTGATCCCATACTCATCTGGAACTCCGAAACCCGACTTTCCTAGCATTAAGGGCAAAACAATCATTCTACACTAATTCTGTACCCAAAACTTGATATCCCCGAAACCCGCGAAAAATATACTTTTTGGAAACTAGATATTTCGGTGATCATTTTTCCCTTCTTTGTCGAATTCGTTCAAGGTCCCGATAGTAGTGTTTTCAGCCTCCAAAGTTTCTTATAGTGGAGCCCGCTCCCATTAGCTTTATATAGAGAACCCATCTCCTACCTTCTTCTTTTTCCAGCACAAACACAAAAGCTAGGGATTTTTCCTTCTCTTCTTCTTCCTCTTGCTCACCCATCACCAAATCACCACCAAGCTTGCTCAAATTGAGAGATGGAAGTTATCACCTTCTTCTTCACCACTTGGACTCTCCATTGATGCTATTATTGAAGAGAAACATACCATTTCAAGGTCCCCATTGATCTATTCATGCCCATTTGGAGACTTACAAGTAATCCACCCTCCCTATCTCTTAGAATGGTATTCCTCTAGCCTTGTATAAGCTCTATATTCATCTTTTACAGGTTCCCTCTTCTTGTTCTTTGTCTTCACCATTTTAGGGTTTGCATTTGGGGGTTTTGTTGTGCTTGTAGGTTTCTTGAGAGAGAGCTTTACCTTTGCTTGTTTCCTTCTCTTGAGACCCTAAGGCAAGTGGAATGATTACATGTTTTAAGTTTTGAATGGTTTTCATGACAAGTATGGTTGATTTTGTATTTCCATTAATGATTTGTTTTCTTGTATTCAATGTGGAATAAATGATCTTGAAAGTGGTTGGTTAGCTCATTATGATCTTGAAAATGTGGTTTATAGCCCTTTGTTCTACCTCTTGTTCATGACTTTAATGAATCTTTATGGTTGTGATTATTCTCTTCTTATTTGGTGATTGAATGTAGAGAAAGAAATGCTTGGGAAGTAATTGTTCATGGAAGTTTGATGGGGGTTCAAGTAGTATTTGATGAATGATTATTGGAGGCAAGGTGGCCATTTTATTATAGGTAAAATGTATAAGAGAATAGGGGAAGAAAGGCCATGAAGGCCAGTCTCGGGCAGCAGGGATTGACTGCCCACTCGAGCGCGCTACAATGCGCTTGAGCGCGCAGTCAATCTGATTGCGAACTCGGGCGGCAGCGAGACTGCCCTCTCGAGTGGACCTATGTCCGCTCGAGCGGGCAGCCTTGTTGCCTGCCTGTTTTCCTGCGCGGTTCAGGGCCGCTCGAGAGCCCTTTGGTCCGCTCGAGCGCACTCTCCCTTGGCTCAAAAGTACTTTTAAAGCCTGAAAAATGTTTTTAAAGGAATCCCTTGGTACCGGGAGACCCATGAGACAATGTTTGAAGCTCATTTGAGAAGAAAAACCGCAACACAAAGATCCATTGAAGCTCTTTAGAAATTTCCAAGGTGTATAAGTATTCAGGAATGTCTCCAAATTCAAGAGTACCAAGTTATCTTTAAGATCGACATACGGAATGCCTGTTCACCTTAAACGAATCTTGAATCCGATATTTTGTCCGAAACCCCAACAGTTCATTTGTTCTTATACCCGAGATTTACACTATGTGACTGTTTTTCCCGAAAGCATTGAAAAAGATACTTATGCTAATTGCTAGTCTTGAAATACATGCCCGACATGATATGATATTTGTGCCTTTGAGCACCCCCGTCTTTCCCGATTATATTCTCGCACTTGATTTGTTTTACACATGTCTTGATTTATATGATTTGACCTATGAGTCGGCACCACTAAGCTTGGATAACCTTGTCAGTCTGATCCACTGACTTGGAGATCCCCCACTTGTCCCGCCAGCTGCAAATTGGATTCCGCTACCCGGTTTATTTAACCGTGGTCTTGTCCCGATGCCGCAAATTGCTACTGTGGTTCCTGATGCCCGGCTCGCTACCGTGGTCATGTCCCGTATATTATATATGTATATGTAAATTTCGTTGTGCCTCCTCACTTCGGTGACTGAGCTCAACGCCTTGATATGATTGTTCTTATCACTTCGATGATAGAGGATTTAGCTTCGTGTGGTTGCCATCTTGCTTGTTTCTCGAATTCCTTGGTTACCTTTACATGTTTTATTATTGCATATATGTTTTCAATTAAATGATTCATTTACTTCATGAAAGTTATTTTTTTAAACAGGTTTAAATGTTTTCCAAGGTAAATGCTTTTATTGTCGTATGTTTCTATATTTTCATCCGCCTGCCAGACCGTCGTGTCTGATCCAGTTCTTTGGTACTCAGGTCCAGTTGTTGGTTATCCCGAGGAGGAGCTCGAGGAGGTAGATCTTTCGTTAGCTAGAATCGCGTGAGCAATGTGTGACCACATTCTTGATTATTATGTGCTAACAACTTGTTTTGCAGCATCATGCCACCTCGTAAGCGACCAGTAAACGGCAATCCCACCGCAAGTAACAGTGATTATATTGAGCCGGTTGAAGAAGATAGAGTCAAAAATACAATGCCAAATCAATTTCAACAAATGTTGAAGGCTATGCTTGATCAGCAGCGTCAAGCCAATGAGAACCAAACTAGACTGCAAGAGCAGATGCTCAAGAAGGATGAGGATCATGCCAGAGAGTTGGCAGAGATGCAAAAACATTTACTAGAAGTACTACAAAGAAGGCCGGAACCGGTTCAACCTTAACTCCAATCATCATCAATCAGAGGTGAAAGTTCCGGATCCGAACCCTAGAGGGGGGTGAATAGTGTGAGCTACAAGTTATTGACTAATTATGCCAATTTTAAACTTCTTTAAAACAATTAACCACTTATGATGATTAACAAACTAAATGCGGAAGCTAAACAACAATCAGCACAAGAAGTAATCACCACAACATAAGATTTATAGTGGTTCGGCCTACGTGCCTACATCCACTACCGGCTTGTGATTCTACACCCCACCGGATTTCCACTATTTGTGCTTTTCAATAGGCTAAGTAGTAACCTCTACACTATGCTTTTCAAGGATAAGCAATAACCTTACAATGTTGTTTTTCAAGGCTAAACAACAACCTTTACACAATGCTTTTCTAGGCTAAGCAATCACCTTTACAAACAAGGGTTTTCTTCTCAAGATTAGTGTCTTCAAAACACTTCAAGAGAATACAATTAGGCTCAATTGAAATGCCTCTAGAATAGGCAAATATGAAGGTGAAAATCAAACTCACACAAACACTATGAATGCAAAGATGTATGCTTATGAAGTGAGTGTGTGGAAACTTCAATCAATATTAAAAGTTTTAAAATAAAGCTTAATCAATTTATGCTTGAAGCAATTAAAAGTTTGATACACATAAAAAGATTTGATTGAAGTAATATGCAAATCACATGTACCAAATACAAACGTGTTGAAGATATGAAATCAAAAGCTCACAAGTTGTATGAAATTAATTGTGTCTAAACATGTGATGCATATTCAATGTTGTTTTAAAAAACAAACTAATTTAACTAAAGTTCAAATGAATGAAAACAACAAAGATGATTCAAACAAGTTAATGAAACATGTTTATAAAACAAATCAAAGGTTTTGACAAAACATGTTTTATAAAGTATTAAAACAAACTTGTTTAGAAATCAAGGTGAAGAATCCAATGACTTAAATCAAAGATTAAAGGAGTAGAGGATTCAACACATCATAGTTTATATGCTAAAATCATTTACTAAAGATTAAACAAAGCATAAAACAATGATTATAAAAAGGCAAAGCTTACTTGGTGGTTTAACTTCATTAATCCAAGCTTTAGCTTTCCTTAATGACCCTTAGCCTTCTTTAGCTTGATCCCCTTTCTTTTCCCTCAAAATACCTCAAGAAGGGCTTCAAAGATCATTCCAAGGGGCTAAGGAATGAGCTTCTTTTTATAGAAAAAGTTGCTCAACGGCTACCTGTCGGTTAGCCGACATACAAGGGTCGGTTAACTGACACCCCCAATGGTCACAGGCCAACGGTCATATTTTCGAAAATTTACCGACCAAAAAGCATGGTTCGGTTAGCCGAAATGTTCGGTTAACCTAGGCCTGACCAACACCCTAACCGACAATGTAAACTTGGTCAGAAAACTCCTCTCTGGTTTTCTAATCGAGAGAGCTTCGGTCTGGATTTTTATGTACTGTCGGTTGACCGACATGAACCGACGAGTGGACCGATAGAAAAGATCTGAAATTTGTAGCTCTCTGGAATTCTGATCGACAGATCCATCAGTTGACCTCCAACTGTCATAATATTTGAAAATTTGTGAACCGTTGAACAGGTGTCGGTCAGCCGACAACGAGCCGACATCGAACCGACAGTACAAAAATATGAAGTTTTAAGCTCTCTGGAATTCTAATCGAGAACACTTGTCGGTTGACCTTGGTCCACTTGTCGGTTAGCCGACACTCAGCTTGTCGGTTGACCGACAGCCTAAGACAAAAATCCAAACTTTTGCATTTTTCAAAGTAAATTTCTTGTGGGATCTTTGGGCCATTAAACCAAGCATGGAAACATGATTTAAACCAATCCAAGTGCTTTAAAATCATGAAACATAAAAAGCCTAAATAGATTTGAAAGGTTAAAACAAATGGCTAGCTTGATTTATAAAATCCTTTTTAAAACTAAAAATGCATCCAATGTTTAAAACCAAAACATGCATAAATCATAAGGTGTACAAGATTTAAAACAATGTATGTATAAATCAAGATTTCAAACTTTTCTAAAACAATGCATGTGTGTATATTCAAATGATGAATAAAATGAATAGTGCATCCATCAAATTGCAATACACAAAATCTCTAACAATCTCCCCCTTTGCAATTTGATGGCAAACCTTACTCAACACTAATTTATCACACATAGTCTTCAGCTCCTCCTTAGCTGGACATGGCTTGAAATCTTCTTTGGATGCTTCTTCACTTAGGTTGGGCTTCAATCTTCTTGATGCTTGGAGCTTTCATCTATCTTTGTTTGGCCATGCATCTCTTCTTTATCTCCCAAGCTTTCTTATTTCATCTGTCCCCCTTTGATCATGCACTCTTGGGCAAGATATGCATTCTCTCCCCCCTTGGTAGATAATACAAAATCTTCCCTTTTTGGTAGCTTGAATACTTTCTCCCCCTGTAGAAGATCTCTCCCCCTTTCTCTCTCTTTTGACAACTTGTACATTCTCTCCTCCCCCTTTGCCACTAAATTGCAAAATACCAATTGAAGAGGGGTCGGATGTCCAAATTGTACCTACACATATGAAACAAGGAAAATACCTTTTAGTAGCACCTGTTAACAAAAGAAATCGAAAATGAAATTCTTAACACGGTATCATGCATGAGTGGAACACTATAGGGGTAAAGACCCAATATAAGGGTGAATTTGATCAAAACTAATACTTCCTTTAAAAGGTTTACACCTCCTCAATCCATACTCTTCTTTTGCTAAACTTGTGACAAGGATTTAACTATAAGGTGCAAGAAGAATATGGTTTTACCAATTGAGGGTAAACTTCAAGGAAATGATTAGATTCCAATTGACTATAATAATTGACTATAAAGCTCAATATGGTCAAATTATCAATATAAAGAGCAAGGTCAAGAGGATAAACAATCATAGATACCAATTGAAATAAAAAAATATATCAATTGAGATTCAAGGATATGACTATTTTCTCAATCACTCTAAAATGGAGTTAAAAGGAATATAACTACTAGGATTAATCCAAATTAGAGCTATCCATGATGTAATGGGGTTTACTAAACATAGCATCAATCAATATAACGATGAAAATCATATGCTATGAATATTTTGAAATCATTTCATTCAATCATTAAATATGACTATCATGATCAAGATGAATGAAATGAAGTTCAAACATGAAGCCTACCTCAACCGTTAACCAACCAAGATTATAAACACATAAACATGGTGGTCATGAGATTTACCTATATGTGCAAGAGAGGAGGCAAACATGAACATTATGATGCTAATGGAATGTGACATGGAATAAAAAAAATATTACTATTAAGTTCAATCCAATGTACACAAGGTCTATCACAAACTCAAGATATGATACCAATTGGATATTGATACTAATTGAAAATGATACCAAACGATTACCAATTGAATATGAAACATGATTAAGAGCAAGCATGTTACAAACATAAAATTCCAACAAGCATCATAAAATGATATTCATCACTTAGAATAATATAACTAATGAGCATAATGATAAACATGAGAAATTGCATTTAGAAATATATATAACTTGGTAGAGGATGCAATTTACAAAAGTGTCAAATCATATGAATTCAACAACTAAGAAATCCATCAAACAAAAGATATAACTATGAAATACAAGGAATGGATTTCAAAGAGGTTTATATGATTAAACACTACTATGAAGTTGAAACATGTATAAGAATGACATCACAAGAAAAATACACATGAATCAACATCATAACCATCCATTTAACAAAACAAAAATTACTAGGAAGCATAGAGGATGGATTTGAAAGTTCTAGTATGATATCTATAAATGTAACTAAAGAGCACAACCATACATGGAACTATATGACATTTGCATAAAAAGAATGAAACCAAATGAGCAATGATGCAAATAGCATATAACAAGTATTTCTTTCTAAAAGATATAATCATAAACACAAGGAAATAAACTCAAAGGAAAATGCAACTATAAATATAACTAACAAAGCTTAGAACATTTTCCAAAGGACTTTAATTCACTTCAACAATCAAAATCCAACAATGAAACATAAAATCATGATCAAGTGATTAAGAAAACCATGAAGTGAACTACAAAAACTCATACAAATTGACTTAAAAACTTTTCAAACTTGATATCAATTGGAAAAATGCATTTATCAAAAATACATTCAATTTTGAAGAATATAACTATAAAGATCTAACCAATTGAAACTCAAGTAAATCAAGGAATTGAATTTTCATATCAAAATACTAACTTAGTAAGCATAGAATGAAAATCAATTTTCAATCCTCATTTTTCATTAAGAATGTAGTAATGAGGCTTAAATCATTTTTCAACTTGCATTGTAAAATATATAACTTATTTGAAACACATACAAGTTGATTTTTCAAAACAATAACTTTCCATAAGAAAGAATCCATTGAAAATCTAAATTATTTGTTTTTCAAAATAATTTAACTAAGACAATCAAACGAATGAATTTGAAAATATCAATCGATTATAAAAAAATCCAGCTATAAAAGCTTTTGAAATCACAATCAATTGATCATATATAGAAATGCATTGCAAAAGATATCACTAAATGAGAGCAAAAAGCAAATCTATAATGATGAAATTATAATCAAATGATTTTGAAAACCAGGATATTTAACCAAAAAGGTACATGAAGACAAAATCAATTGAGCATAAATAAACATTGCATTTAAATAAATGTGACTATGAAAGAAACAAATGCAAATGTGTCATGACCAACAATATGATTTAACTAAAAAGGTTCGGTTGGTCAATGAGTTCCAAGGCCTTAAGGTTTGTTTAAGTATCTAACTTTAGGAATCCACCTAAGGTCTTGAGATGGTTGGTCTTTGAGGTCTATCTAAAAAGTCTCACCAACTTTAGGAGATTTGACTTGATAAATCTTCAATTTAGACTTATCACCATGATAATGAGATTTGACTAATTTTAGCTTTGATTGGTGATTAGTCTTTTGAGGTTGGTGACTTTTCTTGGTAGGGGATTGATTTCTTTTCTTCTTATTTCCTCCCTTTAATTGACTTTTGAATTTTAGATTTAACTTTGCAACTTTCTTCAAAAGTTCTTTCATTTGTTGAGTTAGGGGAGGTAGGTTGAGAGGCTTTTTCTTGATAGATTCTTTTATATTAGTTTTAACTTGTTTAAGCTTTTTAGAATCTATCTTAGTAGACTCTTTTTTAATAGGTTTAACTTGTTTAATCTTCTTGGAGTCTTCCTTGATTTTTAGTGTCTTATCCATCATAGAGTTAGATTTTACTTTCTTAGGTTCATAGATGGGTTTAGACACATGGCTTCTCCTTAGTTTGCACTCAAACCTAAAATGCCCTTCAATGCCACAATAATTACATTTTCTTTTGGGCAAAGGAGAGTGAGTGCTAGAGAATGAGGACTCACCTTTCACAAATGTGTTGGTGACTATGGGGTCATGAGAAATATTCCTATCAAATCCAAGACCCGTCCTATTTCTTTGAACTTTATCCAATTTAAATAACTTTTCAAATTTCTCTTCACCATGGGTAAATTTGCACTCATACTTATGTTTGTGGGACTCAAGTTGAGTGTCTTGGTTTTTAAGAATTGAATTTTCATTTATAACTTTCATTAGTTTAATTTCAATTCCATTAAACTTGTTTACCTTTTCATAAGCAAGTTTTAATTCAAGTTTTAGTTCATTCACATTAGATCCAAGTTGTAAAGTTTTTAAATCACTTTGAGTTTTTAATAAATTTTCTTTGGTGATTATTAACTGGGATTCTAAATTAGAAATGTCTTCAACTTGATTTTTCACATGATCACTTATATTTGTATTTTCTTTGAGAAGATTATCACAACTTATCTTAGATACATTTAATTCTTCTTGTACCTTTGCAAGTTATCCATAGAAATTTCTAATTTTGATTCTAGATGGATAATGTTTTCATCTTGTCTTTTTAGTGTATCTCTTAAACTCAAATTTTCTTTCTTTAGCTCATCATTATTTGTTTCAATTTTATTTTGTTCATTTTGAGCATTAGACAAGTTGTGTAAAGTGATCATAAACTTAGAGTTTAGGCATTGTATGACTTCATCTTTCTCTCTAAGTTCATCTTTTGAAGTGACTAATTCTTTGTTTAGTCTTTTAGACTCTACTTTTAACTTATTATGATTTTTAATGAGCTTTAAGTATAAGGTATACAAATCATCATATGCTTGTTGAAGATCATCTTGATTTTCATTTTCTTCTTCACTTGATTCAAGTTGATATTCATTATGTTCAAGATTTGAATCTCCAATGGATGGAAGAAGGAGACTAGAAGAATCTATATGGGAATCTATACAATCTATCTTATTGGAATCCATTGAAATGATTTTCAAGATTAGTACAACTAGGGTCTAAACTCTACGTTTTTACACCTAATCAAGAGTTCCAAACACTTGATCCTAATATTAGAGCACGAGGCTCTGATACCAATTGAAAGTTCCGGATTCGAACCCTAGAGGGAGGCGGGGGGGGGGGGGTTGGGGGGGGGGGGGGGGGGGGGGGGGGGGGGGGTGAATAGGGTGAGCTACAAGTTATTGACTAATTATGCCAATTTTAAACTTCTTTAAAACAATTAACCACTTATGATGATTAACAAACTAAATGCGGAAGCTAAACAACAATCACCACAAGAAGCAATCACCACAACATAAGATTTATAGTGGTTCGGCCAACGTGCCTACATCCACTACCGGCTTGTGAATCTACACCCCACCGGATTTCCACTATTTGTGCTTTTCAATAGGCTAAGCAGTAACCTCTACACTATGCTTTCCAAGGATAAACAATAACCTTACAATGTTGTTTTTCAAGGCTAAACAACAACCTTTACACAATGCTTTTCTAGGTTAAGCAATAACCTTTACAAACAAGGGTTTTCTTCTCAAGATTAGTGTCTTCAAAACACTTCAAGGGAATACAATTAGGCTCAATTGAAATGCCTCTAGAATAGGCAAATATGAAGGTGAAAATCAAACTCACACAAACACTATGAATGCAAAGATGTATGCTTATGAAGTGAGTGTGTGGAAACTTCAATCAATATTAAAAGTTTTAAAATAAAGCTTAATCAATTTATGCTTGAAGCAATTAAAAGTTTAATACACATAAAAAGATTTAATTGAAGTAATCTGCAAATCACATGTACCAAATACAAACTTGTTGAAGATACGAAATCAAAAGCTCACAAGTTGTATGAAATTAATTGTGTCTAAACATGTGATGCATATTCAATGTTGTTTTAAAAAACAAACTAATTTAACTAAAGTTCAAATGAATGAAAACAACAAAGATGATTCAAACAAGTTAATGAAACATGTTTATAAAACAAATCAAAGGTTTTGACAAAACATGTTTTATAAAGTATTAAAACAAACTTATTTAGAAATCAAGGTGAAGAATCCAATGACTTAAATCAAAGATTAAAGGAGTAGAGGATTCAACACATCATAGTTTATATGCTAAAATCATTTACCAAAGATTAAACAAAGCATAAAAAAATTATTATAAAAAGGCAAAGCTTACTTGGTGGTTTAACTTCATTAATCCAAGCTTTAGCTTTCCTTAATGACCCTTAGCCTTCTTTAGCTTATCCCCTTTCTTTTCCCTCAAAATACCTCATGTCACGACCCCAAACCCGGGGTCCGTGAACTCATAATTATGTTTCTCCCAAGATCCGCGTGTGTGAGGATTACAAATTCCTTCCAACACCTCTGAATATTTAGCGGAAGCTTTCGTGGTGTTGCGACTCGGAGTCCGTGGCCATTGGATTCCGCACCGCACTCAACCCAAGCATATAATCATCTTATCATTGATCCATCTCAGACTGGAATAAACTATCATAATAAAAGTACAGAGCTGACAGTAACAGGATATTGCATTCCCATATATGTTCAAGTTACAAATAACGGTGTGTATTAATTACAAATCCCAAGAAAAGGCTAATAGAAGCCTTACAAAAAAAACAAGCTAATGATCACTACCCCTTATGTGACGTAGTACCGATGTCAAGCTCGATGTCAACATGACATAGCCGACAAATGCCTGTAAGCTCATGGCTCCACAGCCAACACGTGCACTCATCTCGGGTGAAGAAATCTGAACCTGAGTACCAAAGTAGTGGGTCAGACACGACGGTCTGGCAGGTGGGTGAAAAGATATAATATACTGAATGGTTAAAACATGAAATAAATCATACTGTCTGATCAAAATTGTACATAATAAAAATGTATCGGAAATCATGAGTATCTGACGAAATCATGTATTCATCTAAAACGGGTATGAAACACGGATATTAGGCAAAGCATGTATTCCTTTAAAGCATGTATAAAACATGAACATTTTACAAATCGGGAACTCATTTAAAACGTGTATAAACAATAAACATCTTTCAAATCGGGTACTCATTTAAAGCGTGTATAAACAATAAACATTTTACAAATCGGGTACTCATTCAAAGCATGTACAAACAATAAACATTTTACAAATCGGGTACTCATTTAAAGCATGTATAAACAATAAACATTTTACAAATCGGGTACTCATTTAAAGCATGTAGAATTAATGCATCCTTTATTAGGAAAAGACATGATCAATATAAAGCAGTACGGGTATCAAGGATCAGGAACTATCAAGATGGCAACCACACAAAGCTAAATCCTCTATCACCGAAGTGACTAGAGTATCGGGCGTTGACCTCGGTCATCGAAGTGAGGAGGTGCAACAAAATTCACATATACATATACAATAATACGGGACGGGACCACGGTGGCAAACCGGGTATCGGGAATCACGGTAGCGAACCGGATATCGGGAACCACGGGAGCGAGCCGGGTATCGGGACGGGACCACGGTTAATAAACCGGGTATCGGGATCCAAGCTGCAGCTGGCGGGACAAGTGGGGAATCTCCAAGTCAGTGGATCAGACTGACAAGGTTATCCAAGCTTAGTGGCGCCCACTCATAGGTTATATGCAAGTAAACAAAACAAATACATGTACGCATGTTCTCCTTTTGGTTCATGGGCTCGCACTACAAAGCTCTGGCCCCATCTTACCTCAAGGTTTTATTCTTACGGGTCATATACAAGAAATCAAATCAAGTGAATACATATGACGGGACGGGGTGCTCATTAGCACAAAAACATATCTGTATCGGTCGGGCATGTACGGGCTAGCAACAATGCCAAAAACATGAATTTCAATACTGTCGGGTAAGTCTAGTCATAAAACATGAGATTTAAAATGTACAAGTGAAATTCGAGTTTAAATAAGACATAATGGATTTCTATACTTTTCCGGGCCCGTCGTTGACGGTCCTAGATTCATATCGATGTGAATAGGGTCCCGTATGTCTAATTTGACATACACTTAGTTCTCCATGAGAATTAAGGACATCTCGGATCCCTATGCACATTGACAAGTCTAAGGATCCTCGACGAATCTTCATAATGGGTTCCTTTTCATCCGGATTCCATAAAATGCCTTCCAAGTTCTTACATTGCATTGGGGCTCCAAACAATACCTCCCCAAGCTTAAAAACAATGTTTCAAGGCCCCGAGTATTGATAGGTCATATGCAAGAAATCGGGCATGTATAAAACACTTGATGAAATCGTGTAAACAGGCGAAACAGGGTGCTCAAGGCACAAATATCATTTCAATATCGGGTCATGCAAATCAGGGCTAGCACAAATGCTACAAATACAGTTCAGTGCTTTCGGGATGGATAAATCACAACTCATAAATTTCGGGAATAAAAAGGGGTGCAATAAACTTTCGAAATATCGGGACAAGTGTCGGGGTTCAAGATAACTCAAGGTGGATAGGGATCCCGTATGTCTATTTTTCAGTAAACACTTGGTACTCCTTGAGTTTAGAGACATTTCGGGCTCCTTACCCACCTGAGTAACCTCAACATTTCAACAAATCTCGGTGATGTGGTTTCTTACTCGAACGGGCTTCAATCAAACATTTCATCTTTGTTTCGAACATATTCCAGGTGGAAAGTGCCCATTGCTTTCAGAAAGATTCACAAGCAAATGGGATGGGAACTCCCTTCATCTCTCTTTATTTCCATAATTCCGGGAATTTTGGTTACCTGGCGGTCACCTGGCGGTTAGCCGCCAATGGATTAGGCGGTTAGCCGCTGGCTGACCGCGGGGCTGACCGCGATTGACCTGACCAAATGCAGCATTCTGGAAATGTAACCGCTTTAGTTCGGTTGGCTGGCGGTTAGCCGCCGATGGACTCGACGGTTAGCCGCCAGCTGACCGCGAGGCTGACCGTAAGGTTACAGCTCTCTGGAAAAGGAACCGAAACCGGTTCGGTTAGCCGCCAGTCACCAGACGGCTAGCCGCTAGGTGACCGTCGGGTAACCGCCAGTTGCGGGAACTCCACAATGCAGTTCAGATTCAAGTCCTCTTTTCTCCAATCCATCCCTTTCCCTCTCCAATCACTTATCTGCAATAAAATGAGCTGAAAGCTTCCCCTATTCCACCTTCAACTCTTCTCCAACATCAAAACTTTTACATATCATTATCCAATCACTTATTCCTTTTTTCACCCTCAACCATAAGAGAAGAGAAACTCCACAATCACCAAGATTCATTTAAGCCAAAAACAAGAGATAGACAAAGACTAAAATCCACCATGTTTCCAAAACATTAAATGTACTTCCAAATCAATGTGAATCATAAAGAAAACATGAATAGTGATAATGTGAAACATCATGTATGAAATAGAAAAACCGCATTTCTCATCAAACATGTAAATATCAAATCATCCACTTGCCTTAGGTCCAAGCTAAGCAAATCCAAGCTCTAAACACTCTTCCAAGCCAAGGCTCCAAGCTACACAAAAACCCCAAAAAAAAACAACCCATAAGAACCCTAAAAATGGTAACTCATCAAAGAGAAGGAATGGGCTCAAACAAGCTAAGAAATAGGACCTAGGGGAAAGCCATTGCTTAATAATAGAAGATGGAAAGAGATCCTTACCTCTAGGGCCATTAATCAACAAGAAAGAGCTTGAAATAGGGGCTGCCCACCTTGGTTTCCCACGAAAATGGTGTCAAAAGAGAGAGGAGATGAAGGGGAAGAAGTAGCCGGAGTTTCCTCGTCGGATTGGTGGCTTGAAGGCTTCATTCGAGCAGGGGAAATGGAAGAAAAAGGAGAAGAGAGGCTGCTGGTACTGTAGCGTGGAGGTTGCAGTCGATGGAAATGGGAATGAGGGAGAAAGAGATGAAGTGTCCTTTTTATAATGGGTGATGTGGGGTCCACACTTAAGTAGAACTTGTAATGGAGATTAGAGGGCTTTCTAGACCTCGGATCAAGAAACTTAAAACATGAAAAGTGTCCGGAATAAAATCATCTTTCCAACAAGGTCAATATTGACATACTTCTGGGGTCCACATAAAAAGTCAACTGTTTGGTCAAAGGGGTCAAAGAATAGAAAATTTGGGATTTCAAGAAAAACTGATTTTAAGAGTTTCGAATGGGCACGGAGTTAACACGAAAGTTGTAGGGAATGGCGAGATTAGTCAAACGAAGCTAAAATGGAAATTTTTAGGAAACGCCAAGAATCTCCCCACGCTGACCACGCAAAACAAATGGGACCCTACGGTCACTGTCTATGTTCATTGGCTCTCAAAACTTCCCAAAGCTAATTAAAAGTCATTCTAACTCAAAAACTCTACCAAAAAACCACTAAACCCATCGGGAAAACCAAATCACGATTAAAACCACACTAAACCAGGAAATTAGGGGTCGGGTTCTCACATCCTCCCCCCCTTAGAACATTTGGTCCTCCAAATGAACTAAACAAATCCAAAACAAGTGGGGACATCAATCCGCACTTCAAAAACAAAACCACAAATCAAAGCTCCAAAACGGTCCTCTCGAAAGCACCTGAACTCGCTGGGTCATCCTCGTGGTAGAGCCCCTTAGTCAACTATCAACGGTCGTCAAACATTCTTCCACTGGCTCGAATCCGTCACTGTCCTGTCAATCTGACTGCTCAAGGAATTCACCAACTCTGACTCCTTCTAAGTCCAACCAAGTCTCTTGTTTCTAAACACCTTGATACTGAAAATTCTTGGAACCATTTTGTTGACTTCATCGCAACTATCGAAGCTAGTGTCTCACATCCACTGCACAATCTTCAAGGTTAACTCTTGCTAGCTTTAATTCTTTCTGCTCATTGCTCTTGATCCTCAGTACAATATTCGGTCTCTGACACTAACATGCTTGTCCCTTCACTATTCTTTGGTATTTGGAGCTCCATGCTCACTCGTGCAACTGCTCTGCCAAGTCTACCTTTCCTAATAAAATCCAAAATAACTGATTTCCTGCTCTGTATACCTGTACATTAAAATCTGATGCTCCTCGCATCGATAAAATCTGTAAAGATCTTCGTTGTCGGGCGATCAAGTAGAGATTCTTCCTGTAGTCAACTCCTTCATTAGTTGCTGAAATCCAACTCCAAAAGCTTCTAACCACACAATGACACATCCCGCTGAGTCTACTCCTCCACATGGCTGCACTTGTTGAAAATCCTAAAAGAATTCTCTGACAAACCTCATCAAATTCTAGGAATCTCTAATTCTGGACATCTCCTTGGAGCTCTACTAATTGAAAACCTGTCTCTAAACATCTGTGCTGTTCCTGAACAACTGCCAATGTCAGTCCAAGAGAATGAAGGTTCTGACTCACTCCGATGTACCGTAACTCTATCTCTGTCGTAAAACACTGCACCTAGTGTCATTTTTCTCCAGTCTTCTAACCGGACTTGTCCGTAGGCTATGATTCTCCCGTTGTATCTGTACTATGCTCAAACTGATATTCCAAAAGTCCGTAAAGTTTGCAAGATCTCTTCTATCATAAAACCAGGTAACAATCCATTCTGTACACAGCTCTCTACACCATAGCTGAAAGTTTTCTTCCTATCATTTAACCACACACTGATGCATCCTGCTGAGTCAACTTCACCATCATTCTGGAATTATTAAAAATCTTCTAGCACTTCTCCGCCAAGAGTTCATCAAATTCGAGAAATTTCTTGCCTTTGTTATCCACTTGAATCTCTATCAACTGAAAATCACCTCAAACTTCCTGAAATCCACCATTTGTCTAGTTTCTGTAGTCTTTTGGTTTAGGAAAATATTCCAGATTTATCCAAAATTCACACTTACTTGCCTGACGCACCATCTGACGATACACGATCAACTGAAATTGGGTCTCAATATGCTGTTCACATTCCTTGCTGACTAACAACTGCTCACAAACTCCTTCGCTAGCTCCATCTGTGACAATGAAAAGCTGAAAATTCTGCCAAAGTCCTCACCAAAGTCCTTCGAGATTCACATGCTAAAACCACAAAACTCTAACTCTCTGGCGCGAAAACAAGAAAAAGGCACTGAATTTGGGTGTGGAGACATTAAATCCTCCCACACTAGAAAAGAATTTGGTCCCCCAAATTCCCCAGCAAGAACAAAAAGGGAAGAGACAAGAAGGGTCTCCCCCACTAGAAAGAAAACAAATCCGAACCAAAACAGAATGGCATATAGCCAAAACAAGACGACAATCTAGCGGTTTCCTCACCACACGTCTTAAAGTGCCTAGAGTGTTTTATTTCCTAGAAACTTGCCCGCTCTGATACCAGTCTGTCACGACCCCAAACCCGGGGTCCGTGAACTCATAATTATGTTTCTCCCAAGATCCGCGTGTGTGAGGATTACAAATTCCTTCCAACACCTCTGAATATTTAGCGGAAGCTTTCGTGGTGTTGCGACTCGGAGTCCGTGGCCATTGGATTCTGCACCGCACTCAACCCAAGCATATAATCATCTTATCATTGATCCATCTCAGACTGGAATAAACTATCATAATAAAAGTACAGAGCTGACAGTAACAGGGTATTGCATTCCCATATATGTTCAAGTTACAAATAACGGTGTGTATTAATTACAAATCTCAAGAAAAGGCTAATAGAAGCCTTACAAAAAAAACAAGCTAATGATCACTACCCCTTATGTGATGTAGTACCGATGTCAAGCTCGATGTCAACATGACATAGCCGACAAACGCCTGTAAGCTCATGGCTCCACAGCCAACACGTGCACTCATCTCGGGTGAAGAAATCTAAACCTGAGTACCAAAGTAGTGGGTCAGACACGACGGTCTGGCAGGTGGGTGAAAAGATATAATATACTGAATGGTTAAAACATGAAATAAATCATACTGTCTGATCAAAATTGTACATAATAAAAATGTATCGGAAATCATGAGTATCTGACGAAATCATGTATTCATATAAAACGGGTATGAAACACGGATATTAGGCAAAGCATGTATTCCTTTAAAGCATGTATAAAACATGAACATTTTACAAATCGGGAACTCATTTAAAACGTGTATAAACAATAAACATCTTTCAAATCGGGTACTCATTTAAAGCGTGTATAAACAATAAACATTTTACAAATCGGGTACTCATTCAAAGCATGTACAAACAATAAACATTTTACAAATCGGGTACTCATTTAAAGCATGTATAAACAATAAACATTTTACAAATCGGGTACTCATTTAAAGCATGTAGAATTAATGCATCCTTTATTAGGAAAAGACATGATCAATATAAAGCAGTACGAGTATCAAGGATCAGGAACTATCAAGATGGCAACCACACAAAGCTAAATCCTCTATCACCGAAGTGACTAGAGTATCGGGCATTGACCTCGGTCACCGAAGTGAGGAGGTGCAACAAAATTCACATATACATATACAATAATACGGGACGGGACCACGGTGGCAAACCGGGTATCGGGAATCACGGTAGCGAACCGGATATCGGGAACCACGGGAGCGAGCCGGGTATCGGGACGGGACCACGGTTAATAAACCGGGTATCGGGATCCAAGCTGCAGCTGGCGGGACAAGTGGGGAATCTCCAAGTCAGTGGATCAGACTGACAAGGTTATCCAAGCTTAGTGGCGCCGACTCATAGGTTATATGCAAGTAAACAAAACAAATACATGTACGGATGTTCTCCTTTTGGTTCATGGGCTCGCACTACAAAGTTCTGGCCCCATCTTACCTCAAGGTTTTATTCTTATGGGTCATATACAAGAAATCAAATCAAGTGAATACATATGATGGGACGGGGTGCTCATTAGCACAAAAACATATCTGTATCGGTCGGGCATGTACGGGCTAGCAACAATGCCAAAAACATGAATTTCAATACTGTCGGGTAAGTCTAGTCATAAAACATGAGATTTAAAATGTACAAGTGAAATTCGAGTTTAAATAAGACATAATGGATTTCTATACTTTTCCGGGCCCGTCGTTGAGGGTCCTAGATTCATATCGATGTGAATAGGGTCCCGTATGTCTAATTTGACATATACTTAGTGCTCTATGAGAATTAAGGACATCTCGGATCCCTATGCACATTGACAAGTCTAAGGATCCTCGACGAATCTTCATAATGGGTTCCTTTTCATCCGGATTCCATAAAATGCCTTCCAAGTTCTTACATTGCATTGGGGCTCCAAACAATACCTCCCCAAGCTTAAAAACAATGTTTCAAGGCCCCGAGTATTGATAGGTCATATGCAAGAAATCGGGCATGTATAAAACACTTGATGAAATCGTGTAAACAGGCGAAACAGGGTGCTCAAGGCACAAATATCATTTCAATATCGGGTCATGCAAATTAGGGCTAGCACAAATGCTACAAATACAGTTCAGTGCTTTCGGGATGGATAAATCACAACTCATAAATTTCGGGAATAAAAAGGGGTGCAATAAACTTTCCAAATATCGGGACAAGTGTCGGGGTTCAAGATAACTCAAGGTGGATAGGGATCCCGTATGTCTATTTTTCAGTAAACACTTGGTACTCCTTGAGTTTAGAGACATTTCGGGCTCCTTACGCACCTGAGTAACCTCAACATTTCAACAAATCTCGGTGATGTGGTTTCTTACTCGAACGGGCTTCAATCAAACATTTCATCTTTATTTCGAACATATTCCAGGTGGAAAGTGCCCATTGCTTTCAGAAAGATTCACAAGCAAATGGGATGGGAACTCCCTTCATCTCTCTTTATTTCCATAATTCCGGTAATTTTGGTTACCTGGCCGTCACCCGGCGGTTAGCCGCCAATGGATTAGGCGTTTAGCCGCTGGCTGACCGCGGGGCTGACCGCGATTGACCTGACCAAATGCAGCATTCTGGAAATGTAACCGCTTTAGTTCGGTTGGCTGGCGGTCAGCCGCCGATGGACTCGACGGTTAGCCGCCAGCTGACCGCGAGGCTGACCGTAAGGTTACAGCTCTCTGGAAAAGGAACCGAAACCGGTTCGGTTAGCCGCCAGTCACCAGACGGCTAGCCGCTAGGTGACCGTCGGCTGACCGCCAGTTGCAGGAACTCCACAATGCAGTTCAGATTCAAGTCCTCTTTTCTCCAATCCATCCCTTTCCCTCTCCAATCACTTATCTGCAATAAAATGAGCTGAATGCTTCCCCTATTCCACCTTCAACTCTTCTCCAACATCAAAACTTTTACATATCATTATCCAATCACTTATTCCTTTTTTCACCCTCAACCATAAGAGAAGAGAAACTCCACAATCACCAAGATTCATTTAAGCCAAAAACAAGAGATAGACAAAGACTAAAATCCACCATGTTTCCAAAACATTAAATGTACTTCCAAATCAATGTGAATCATAAAGAAAACATGAATAGTGATAATGTGAAACATCATGTATGAAATAGAAAAACCGCATTTCTCATAAAACATGTAAATATCAAATCATCCACTTGCCTTAGGTCCAAGCTAAGCAAATCCAAGCTCTAAACACTCTTCCAAGCCAAGGCTCCAAGCTATACAAAAACCCCAGAAAAAAACAACCCATAAGAACCCTAAAAATGGTAACTCATCAAAGAGAAGGAATGGGCTCAAACAAGCTAAGAAATAGGACCTAGGGGAAAGCCATTGCTTAATAATAGAAGATGGAAAGAGATCCTTACCTCTAGGGCCATTAATCAACAAGAAAGAGCTTGAAATAGGGGCTGCCCACCTTGGTTTCCCACGAAAATGGTGTCAAAAGAGAGAGGAGATGAAGGGGAAGAAGTAGTCGGAGTTTCCTCGTCGGATTGGTGGCTTGAAGGCTTCATTCGAGCAAGAGAAATGGAAGAAAAAGGAGAAGAGGGGCTCCTGGTACTGTAGCGTGGAGGTTGCAGTCGATGGAAATGGGAATGAGGGAGAAAGAGATGAAGTGTCCTTTTTATAATGGGTGATGTGGGGTCCACACTTAAGTAGAACTTGTAATGGAGATTAGAGGGCTTTCTAGACCTCGGATCAAGAAACTTAAAACATGAAAAGTGTCCGGAATAAAATCATCTTTCCAACAAGGTCAATATTGACATACTTCTGGGGTCCACATAAATAGTCAACTGTTTGGTCAAAGGGGTCAAAGAATAGAAAATTTGGGATTTCAAGAAAAACTGATTTTAAGAGTTTCGAATGGGCACGGAGTTAACACGAAAGTTGTAGGGAATGGCGAGATTAGTCAAACGAAGCTAAAATGGAAATTTTTAGGAAACGCCAAGAATCTCCCCACGCTGACCACGCAAAACAAATGGGACCCTACGGTCACTGTCTATGTTCATTGGCTCTCAAAACTTCCCAAAGCTAATTAAAAGTCATTCTAACTCAAAAACTCTACCAAAAAACCACTAAACCCATCGGGAAAACCAAATCACGATTAAAACCACACTAAACCAGGAAATTAGGGGTCGGGTTCTCACATCCTCCCCCCCTTAGAACATTTGGTCCTCCAAATGAACTAAACAAATCCAAAACAAGTGGGGACATCAATCCGCACTTCAAAAACAAAACCACAAATCAAAGCTCCAAAACGGTCCTCTCGAAAGCACCTGAACTCGCTGGGTCATCCTCGTGGTAGAGCCCCTTAGTCAACTATCAACGGTCGTCAAACATTCTTCCACTGGCTCGAATCCGTCACTGTCCTGTCAATCTGACTGCTCAAGGAATTCACCAACTCTGACTCCTTCTAAGTTCAACCAAGTCTCTTGTTTCTAAACACCTTGATACTGAAAATTCTTGGAACCATTTTGTTGACTTCATCGCAACAATCGAAGCTAGTGTCTCACATCCACTGCACAATCTTCAAGGTTAACTCTTGCTAGCTTTAATTCTTTCTGCTCATTGCTCTTGATCCTCAGTACAATATTCGGTCTCTGACACTAACATGCTTGTCCCTTCACTATTCTTTGGTATTTGGAGCTCCGTGCTCACTCTTGCAACTGCTCTGCCAAGTTTACCTTTCCTAATAAAATCCAAAATAACTGACTTCCTGCTTTGTATACCTGTACATTAAAATCTGATGCTCCTCGCGTCGATAAAATCTGTAAAGATCTTCGTTGTCGGGCGATCAAGTAGAGATTCTTCCTGTAGTCAACTCCTTCATTAGTTGCTGAAATCCAACTCAAAAGCTTCTAACCACACAGTGACACATCCCGCTGAGTCTACTCCTCCACATGGCTGCACTTGTTGAAAAATCCTAAAATAATTCTCTGACAAACCTCATCAAATTCTAGGAATCTCTAATTCTGGACATCTCCTTGGAGCTCTACTAATTGAAAACTTGTCTCTAAACATCTGTGCTGTTCCTGAACAACTGCCAATGTCAGTCCAAGAGAATGAAGGTTCTGACTCACTCCGATGTACCGTAACTCTATCTCTGTCGTAAAACACTGCACCTAGTGTCATTTTTCTCCAGTCTTCTAACCGGACTTGTCCGTAGGCTATGATTCTCCCGTTGTATCAGTACTATGCTCAAACTGATATTCCAAAAGTCCGTAAAGTTTGCAAGATCTCTTCTATCATAAAACCAGGTAACAATCCATTCTGTACACAGCTCTCTACACCATAGCTGAAAGTTTTCTTCCTATCATTTAACCACACACTGATGCATCCTGCTGAGTCAACTTCACCATCATTCTGGAATTATTGAAAATCTTCTAGCACTTCTCCGCCAAGAGTTCATCAAATTCGAGAAATTTCTTGCCTTTGGTATCCACTTGAATCTCTATCAACTGAAAATCACCTCAAACTTCCTGAAATCCACCATTTGTCTAGTTTCTGTAGTCTTTTGGTTTAGGAAAATATTCCAGATTTATCCAAAATTCACACTTACTTGCCTGACGCACCATCTGACGATACACGATCAACTGAAATTGGGTCTCAATATGCTGTTCACATTCCTTGCTGACTAACAACTGCTCACAAACTCCTTCGCTAGCTCCATCTGTGACAATGAAAAGCTGAAAATTCTGCCAAAGTCCTCACCAAAGTCCTTCGAGATTCACATGCTAAAACCACAAAACTCTAACTCTCTGGCGCGAAAACAAGAAAAAGGCACTGAATTTGGGTGTGGAGACATTAAATCCTCCCACACTAGAAAAGAATTTGGTCCCCCAAATTCCCCAGCAAGAACAAAAAGGGAAGAGACAAGAAGGGTCTCCCCCACTAGAAAGAAAACAAATCCGAACCAAAACAGAATGGCATATAGCCAAAACAAGACGACAATCTAGCGGTTTCCTCACCACACGTCTTAAAGTTCCTAGAGTGTTTTAATTCCTAGAAACTTGCCCGCTCTGATACCAGTCTGTCACGACCCCAAACCCGGGGTCCGTGAACTCATAATTATGTTTCTCCCAAGATCCGCGTGTGTGAGGATTACAAATTCCTTCCAACACCTCTGAATATTTAGCGGAAGCTTTCGTGGTGTTGCGACTGGAGTCCTTGGCCATTGGATTCTGCACCGCACTCAACTCAAGCATATAATCATCTTATCATTGATCCATCTCAGACTGGAATAAACTATCATAATAAAAGTATAGAGCTGACAGTAACAGGGTATTGCATTCCCATATATGTTCAAGTTACAAATAACGGTGTGTATTAATTACAAATCCCAAGAAAAGGCTAATAGAAGCCTTACAAAAAAAACAAGCTAATGATCACTACCCCTTATGTGACGTAGTACCGATGTCAAGCTCGATGTCAACATGACATAGCCGACAAACGCCTGTAAGCTCATGGCTCCACAGCCAACACGTGCACTCATCTCGGGTGAAGAAATCTGAACCTGAGTACCAAAGTAGTGGGTCAGACACGACGGTCTGGCAGGTGGGTGAAAAGATATAATATACTGAATGGTTAAAACATGAAATAAATCATACTGTCTGATCAAAATTGTACATAATAAAAATGTATCGGAAATCATGAGTATCTGACGAAATCATGTATTCATATAAAACGGGTATGAAACACGGATATTAGGCAAAGCATGTATTCCTTTAAAGCATGTATAAAACATGAACATTTTACAAATCGGGAACTCATTTAAAACGTGTATAAACAATAAACATCTTTCAAATCGGGTACTCATTTAAAGCGTGTATAAACAATAAACATTTTACAAATCGGGTACTCATTCAAAGCATGTACAAACAATAAACATTTTACAAATCAGGTACTCATTTAAAGCATGTATAAACGATAAACATTTTACATATCGGGTACTCATTTAAAGCATGTAGAATTAATGCATCCTTTATTAGGAAAAGACATGATCAATATAAAGCAGTACGAGTATCAAGGATCAGGAACTATCAAGATGGCAACCACACAAAGCTAAATCCTCTATCACCGAAGTGACTAGAGTATCGGGCATTGACCTCGGTCACCGAAGTGAGGAGGTGCAACAAAATTCACATATACATATACAATAATACGGGACGGGACCACGGTGGCAAACCGGGTATCGGGAATCACGGTAGCGAACCGGATATCGGGAACCACGGGAGCGAGCCGGGTATCGGGACGGGACCACGGTTAATAAACCGGGTATCGGGATCCAAGCTGCAGCTGGCGGGACAAGTGGGGAATCTCCAAGTCAGTGGATCAGACTGACAAGGTTATCCAAGCTTAGTGGTGCCGACTCATAGGTTATATGCAAGTAAACAAAACAAATACATGTACGCATGTTCTCCTTTTGGTTCATGGGCTCGCACTACAAAGCTCTGGCCCCATCTTACCTCAAGGTTTTATTCTTACGGGTCATATACAAGAAATCAAATCAAGTGAATACATATGACGGGACGGGGTGCTCATTAGCACAAAAACATATCTGTATCGGTCGGGCATGTACGGGCTAGCAACAATGCCAAAAACATGAATTTCAATAATGTACAAGTGAAATTCGAGTTTAAATAAGACATAATGGATTTCTATACTTTTCCGGGCCCGTCGTTGAGGGTCCTAGATTCATATCGATGTCAATAGGGTCCCGTATGTCTAATTTGACATACACTTAGTGCTCCATGAGAATTAAGGACATCTCGGATCCCTATGCACATTGACAAGTCTAAGGATCCTCGACGAATCTTCATAATGGGTTCCTTTTCATCCGGATTCCATAAAATGCCTTCCAAGTTCTTACATTGCATTGGGGCTCCAAACAATACCTCCCCAAGCTTAAAAACAATGTTTCAAGGCCCCGAGTATTGATAGGTCATATGCAAGAAATCGGGCATGCATAAAACACTTGATGAAATCGTGTAAACAGGCGAAACAGGGTGCTCAAGGCACAAATATCATTTCAATATCGGGTCATGCAAATCAGGGCTAGCACAAATGCTACAAATACAGTTCAGTGCTTTCGGGATGGATAAATCACAACTCATAAATTTCGGGAATAAAAAGGGGTGCAATAAACTTTCAAAATATCGGGACAAGTGTCGGGGTTCAAGATAACTCAGGGTGGATAGGGATCCCGTATGTCTATTTTTCAGTAAACACTTGGTACTCCTTGAGTTTAGAGACATTTCGGGCTCCTTACCCACCTGAGTAATCTCAACATTTCAACAAATCTCGGTGATGTGGTTTCTTACTCGAACGGGCTTCAATCAAACATTTCATCTTTGTTTCGAACATATTCCAGGTGGAAAGTGCCCATTGCTTTCAGAAAGATTCACAAGCAAATGGGATGGGAACTCCCTTCATCTCTCTTTATTTCCATAATTCTGGGAATTTTGGTTACCTGGTGGTCACCTGGCGGTTAGCCGCCAATGGATTAGGCGGTTAGCCGCTGGCTGACCGCGATTGACCTGACCAAATGCAGCATTCTGGAAATGTAACCGCTTCAGTTCGGTTGGCTGGCTGTTAGCCGCCGATGGACTCGACGGTTAGCCGCCAGCTGACCGCGAGGCTGACCGTAAGGTTACAGCTATCTGGAAAAGGAACCGAAACCGGTTCGGTTAGCCGCCAGTCACCAGACGGCTAGCCGCTAGGTGACCGTCGGCTGACCGCCAGTTGCAGGAACTCCACAATGCAGTTCAGATTCAAGTCCTCTTTTCTCCAATCCATCCCTTTCCCTCTCCAATCACTTATCTGCAATAAAATGAGCTGAAAGATTCCCCTATTCCACCTTCAACTCTTCTCCAACATCAAAACTTTTACATATCATTATCCAATCACTTATTCCTTTTTTCACCCTCAACCATAAGAGAAGAGAAACTCCACAATCACCAAGATTCATTTAAGCCAAAAACAAGAGATAGACAAAGACTAAAATCCACCATGTTTCCACAACATTAAATGTACTTCCAAATCAATGTGAATCATAAAGAAAACATGAATAGTGATAATGTGAAACATCATGTATGAAATAGAAAAACCGCATTTCTCTTAAAACATGTAAATATCAAATCATCCACTTGCCTTAGGTCCAAGCTAAGCAAATCCAAGCTCTAAACACTCTTCCAAGCCAAGGCTCCAAGCTACACAAAAACCCCAAAAAAAAAAACAACCCATAAGAACCCTAAAAATGGTAACTCATCAAAGAGAAGGAATGGGCTCAAACAAGCTAAGAAATAGGACCTAGGGGAAAGCCATTGCTTAATAATAGAAGATGGAAAGAGATCCTTACCTCTAGGGCCATTAATCAACAAGAAAGAGCTTGAAATAGGGGCTGCCCACCTTGGTTTCCCACGAAAATGGTGTCAAAAGAGAGAGGAGAAGAAGGGGAAGAAGTAGCCGGAGTTTCCTCGTCGGATTGGTGGCTTGAAGGCTTCATTCGAGCAAGAGAAATGGAAGAAAAAGGAGAAGAGGGGCTGCTGGTACTGTAGCGTGGAGGTTGCAGTCGATGGAAATGGGAATGAGGGAGAAAGAGATGAAGTGTCCTTTTTATAATGGGTGATGTGGGGTCCACACTTAAGTAGAACTTGTAATGGAGATTAGAGGGCTTTCTAGACCTCTGATCAAGAAACTTAAAACATGAAAAGTGTCCGGAATAAAATCATCTTTCCAACAAGGTCAATATTGACATACTTCTGGGGTCCACATAAAAAGTCAACTGTTTGGTCAAAGGGCTCAAAGAATGGAAAATTTGGGATTTCAAGAAAAACTGATTTTAAGAGTTTCGAATGGGCACGGAGTTAACACGAAAGTTGTAGGGAATGACGAGATTAGTCAAACGAAGCTAAAATGGAAATTTTTAGGAAACGCCAAGAATCTCCCCACGCTGACCACGCAAAACAAATGGGACCCTACGGTCACTGTCTATGTTCATTGGCTCTCAAAACTTCCCAAAGCTAATTAAAAGTCATTCTAACTCAAAAACTCTACCAAAAACCACTAAACCCATCGGGAAAACCAAATCACGATTAAAACCACACTAAACCAGGAAATTAGGGGTCGGGTTCTCACACCTCAGGAAGGGCTTCAAAGATCATCCTAAGGGACTAAGGAATGAGCTTCTTTTTATAGAAAAAGTTGCTCAATGGCTACCTGTCGGTTAGCCGACATACAGGGGTCGGTTAACCGACACCCCCAACGGTCACAGGCCAACGGTCATATTTTCGAAAATTTGCTGACCAAAAAGCATGGTTCGGTTAGCCGAAATGTTCGGTTAACCGAGGCCTGACCGACACCCTAACCGACAATGTAAACTTGGTCAGAAAACTCCTCTCTGGTTTTCTAATCGAGAGAGCTTCGATCTGGATTTTTATGTACTGTCGGTTGACCGACATGAACCGATGAGTGGACCGACAGAGAAGATCTGAAATTTGTAGCTCTCTGAAATTCGGACCGACAGATCCATCGGTTGACCTCTAACGGTCATAATATTTGAAAATTTGCGAACCGTTGAACATGTGTCGGTTAGCCGAGAACGAGCCGACATCGAACCGACAGTACAAAAGTATGAAGTTTTAAGCTCTCTGGAATTCTAACCGAGAACACTTGTCGGTTGACCTTGGTCCACTTGTCGGTTAGCCAACACTCAGCTTGTCGGTTGACCGACAGCCTAAGACAAAAATCCCAACTTTTGCATTTTTCAAAGTAAATTTCTTGTGGGATCTTTGGGCCATTAAACCAAGCATGGAAACATGATTTAAACCAATCCAAGTGCTTTAAAATCATGAAACATAAAAAGCCTAAATAGATTTGAAAGTTTAAAACAAATGGCTAGCTTGATTTATAAAATCCTTTTTAAAACTAAAAATGCATCCAATGTTTAAAACCAAAACATGCATAAATCATTAGGTGTACAAGATTTAAAACAATGTATGTATAAATCAAGATTTCAAGCTTTTCTAAAACAATGCATGTGTTTGAATTCAAATGATGAATAAAATGAATAGTGCATCTATCAAATTGCAATACACAAAATCTCTAACAAGAGGGAACATGATCCTAATGCATTGTTTGAGAGGTTTAGAAAGGATTTTGTGGGGACAGAAGATCCCTTGGCTGTAGATGATTGGCTAGAGCATATTGTCACACCCCCGAACCCGGATCCCTGCAGCGGTCCAACCTCGGGGACGCGAATGGGGAGGTGATTAATAAATAATATTTCTCCCAGGATCCGCGTGTGTGAGGATGGCAAAATTCCCAACACATCAAAATATTTCGCGGAAGCTTACGTGGAGTTGCGACCCAGAGTCCGTGGCCATCGGATTCCACGTCACACTCACTTATCAGCGTAAAGCTATCATAGTAAGGTTCAAACTCAGACTGGAAACAAACCAAGATAACACATATACAGAGCTGACAGTAACAGGCTTAATCATTACCCAAGCATGTTCAAGTTATAAATTAACAAATGCATTAATTACAATCCCAAGGAAAAGGGCTAACAAAAGCCTTACAAAATATCAAGCTAAGAACAAAGCTACCCAGGTGTGTAACGTAACTCCGGAGTCGAGCCTGACGTCTATATGACATCACCGACATAACAAACCTGCAAAACTCGTGGCTCTGCAGTCACCAGCACACGTACTAGCACAAGATGAGAACCTGCTACCTAGAGCACCAAATATAGTATATCAGACACGACGATCTGGCAGGTAATCAATTTAGGCAAGAGTATAAAAATATTCAAAATCTGGAAGAAGAGAGTGTTTAAAATAATTTACTGATTTTAAACGAATTACAAAATTTAAAACAATTCTTGAACAATATGCTTGTCAAGAAAACAAAAGCCCATGAACGATAAACGAAACGAAACTAGCATGAATACTTATAATATCATGAATAGATAATCCCACATTGAGCCCATCCTTTCTCCATTATATAGAAATGAAAGGAGAAAGCAGAACAGAAACAGAAGCAGAACAGAGCAAAACAGGATCCCGTACCATAAAAGGTAGGCCGGTACCGGCCGCGTTACCGGTCAGAACAGGATGTATATATAAATATACGAGTAATCTGCAGAAAGTCCAAGTGTTTAAGGACCCCCAGACAGTGGATCAGACTGAAAGGGCAGTCCAAGCTCAGTGGTGTTCATCATAAATCATGAATGCATAAAACAGAACGAATATATACAAAACAGATCGAGAATATGGGAACTATTTCCAAAACAAGACAAAACAATATATCATCCGCCACGCGAGGTGGACGGAGCAAGCAAGGCTAGAGGAGACTCGCCGTTTGAAGCCCGTGGTTGACACGCTTCGCCCCATGGTTAAGGGTGCCTCCCGGACCGAGTTCTTACATTTACCTCATGGACCACATGAGGTGGATGGTTCAAGCAAGGCGAGACAAGATAGCATAAGCTATTAACATGTAAAGGCACAAAAGTAGTCCCCTTTTTTGTTCTTAAAACCATTCAAAACAAAGCTGATACTTATGGTAAAAAACGAGTGCGAACATATCTAAAACAGGTCAAAAATAGGGAAAATCACTTATCAAAACAGGGCAAGCAAAACAAATCAAGAGTAGCATAAGCTATAGCAAAACTGAACTAGTGAGGTGATTCCCTTATTGGTTCTTAAAACCGCTCAAAACAGGACTGAAGCTTGTAAGTCAAACCAGATGTAGGACGATAGTCATCATGTCAAAACTGAGAGTCTAAACAAATTCCTCAAGCATATGTATTAAGCCCCTCTATTTGGCCCTGATGTATTTGACACTCAAATGTCGTATTAAAATATATATTTGGTGCTTCCGAAGTTAGAAGACATTTTGAGTTCCAATGCATAAAGTCAAGCTAAAATCCCTTAATCATATTTTGGTTTTCATTCCAAAGAAAATCCGCAAAAATGGGCACAAACTGAATTTCGGTTGACTCGCGGTCACTTGTCGGCAAGCCGCAAAAAAGCATATCGGCTAGCCGCCAGCTGACCGCTGGGTCCCAAACAGAAAATAACAGCATTCTGGAAATGTAACCAAAAATGTTCGGTCACCTGTCGGCTAGCCGCAGAGGTACAAGGCGGTTAGCCGCCAGCTGACCGTTAGCTGACCGTCAGAGCCCATTCTGCTACAGAATTCTGTGTTTCTAACCACGGGTTTCGGCTACCTGGCGGTTCTATTGGCGGTTAGCCGTGGTCAAATCTTCGGCTAGCCGCTAGGGCTACCCAGAAATGCTGCCTTCTGGATATCTAACCGTAACTGGGTCGGTTAGCCGCCGATCACCATTTCGGCTAGGCGCCTAGGTGACCGCCAGCTAACCGCCAGCTCGGACAAGACCATCTCAGTTACAGAACTCTGGCACTGTCTTCTTGAAAACAATACAAATCCAACTAAGTAAACTTGAGCTAATCAAATACATGCAAATCATGCCGAAGCACATAAATGCAAGCTAAAAATGGATTTCCAAAACAAAACATCACTTTTCTATGAATACAAAAACAACCCTAAAAATCACATTTGGGCTAAAAATGTAATCAGTGTTCAAACATCATTAAGGGAACTAAAAGGATAACTTGCCTTAAAGATTCAAACCTTCTCCAAAAGCTCTACTCAAGAATGGAGTCAAATCTACAAAAATCCCAAAAAAAACTTCAAAGCCCTAACATTTGAAAACAAAGGAACCCATTTTGAAAAAGGGGTTGTAAACATCAAGAGCAAGGTCCTAAGGAAACGAAGGGAACTCCATTGACGAGATTGATGAAGCTCTTACCTAGAAATGGCCAAACAAGAAGGAATGGAGAAGAAGATAGCTAGCCAAGTCGAAATGCCCAACCAAATAGGTCCAACGGAGAGCTTGGAAGACGAGGAAGATGATGGTGAGGTCCAAGCTTCTACCCAAGTTCGAAAGATTGAGCTTCCAGGAGGAAAGATGGAGAGAAGAAGAGGAGGGAAAAGTCCTCAAGCTCTGGCACGATGAAGAGTCCACGGGAATGCAAGGTGAGTGAGGGTGAAGAGAGAAAAGGGTTTAATATGGCTTGGGTGTGGGGCCCCTTGAGTTTGGAACTTCAAACGGCTAAAACATGATCTTGCGGGCCCCGGACAAAGTCAAAGAAGAAGGATAAAATGAACCTTGAAAAATCTAGTTTCCAAAAAGTATATTTTTTACATAGTTTCACGACTTCGAAAATTGTGCCCAGATTTAGTATGAATAGTCAGATTTACCCTTATTGGGCCAAAACTTGGGTTTTTGGGCCTCAAATACATGCAGGCTAAAAACGAAAGTTGTCACAAATAATAAAACCATACAAATGAGGTCAAAATCACGATTAAAATCGGCCATAATTATCCTCCCATGCTAATACGTGCACTCAGGGCCTCCCTGAGCGTGTCTGACTAAGTCCAATGGCTCTCAAAAATTCCCAAAGCTATAGAAAACTGAACTAAATCACAAACCAACTCGATTAGGATCAAAAACTTGTTTAAAGAACTAAGTCACAATTAAAAACACAAAAATCAAGGAAATTAGGGTCGGGGTCTTGCATCCTCCCCCCCTTAGAACATTTGGTCCTCCAAATGATCTAAACAACTTAAAAACAAAGCAAGGATATTACTCCCACACGAGATCGTAAAAATCTTAAAATGTCTGCTCAGACTCATGGTTCTCTCGGAAACACCCGAAGTCACAAGGTCATCCTCTTCTCAAACACTGTATCTCAACACTAATGATCTGCATTGCTCTTGCACAACTGCAATAACCCCGGTCAAACATGGTGGTGAGAGGAGTCTATGGTCGAGGTCTCTGATTCGGATGGTCCAAGATTTTACTTAGCAATTTGTTTCTTTGACACGATCAATGTTTGAAGAATCCTTTCGTCAATCCCTGACTATCATCAACTGTCCTTGCATTGTCTCGAATCTATTACTTGTCTTGTCCATCAATGTCGGTCCAAGAAATTGAAAATTGTGACTCATTCTGATGTATTGTCACTGTCTCTGCCAGTCTTGGAATCTCTAACTCAAGCTCTTTTCAACCCCGTCGAATTCTAGCATTTTCCATTTGTCTGCCCTTGGCTTCGGAAAATTGGTGACGTTGAGTACTTCCAGATGTCTATCAAATCTGTCGAAATTAGGTCTCTTGTCAACGTACTATCTTCAAGGTGAATGTCCTGGAAATCTTCCACTTCTTCATACGCTAAGCTGACTCAATCAAATGTTTGGACGGTTATCTGAACACTTCACCAATCTCTGTCTGCTTGTTGAAATCACAAGGTTCACAACTCTGTAGGTTTTCAGCTCTGGCTAGACCCGCTAACACACTAACTGTCATGCTACTCCACATGTCCAAACTTTGTAAGGTGTGCTTCTGTCAAACTCTATCTCTGTCTTCCGGTCTTCTACCTAAGCTTGCATAGCTGACCTTGCAAGTTCGATTTGCGTCCACAATCCTAGAATAAAGTCTTTCTTCAAAGTACCCAATGCTGACCCTTTCTGCTCAATTGTCATTGGTCCTCTTACACGATATTGATTCCTGACCAAACGTGTTCGTCCACTTCGCATCACACCTCAGACGGTTATAGCTCTGCATTTAAATCTCGAGCTTGCTCCAATCAAACCTTGGCTACTCAATCTTCTGCCTCTATTTCAAGTTCGCCGTCCTCAAGTCTTGCATATGCGTCATTCTTCTCTGAATCTTTCAACTGGCCTTGTCCATAGGTGATGATTCCCCAGCTTGCATCTACACACTACCCAAACTGATATTTCAAAAGTCGGCAAAGTCCGCCAAAATCTCTTCTATCAAGTGACCATGTAACAATCAATTTTGCATACAACTCTCTATACTACCGTTGAAAACTGACTTCCTATGCTTTTAACCACCCACTGACACACCCTGCTGAGTTGACTTCACTATCATCTCTAGAATTGTTGAAAATCTTCAAACACTTCTCCGACAAAAGTTCATCAATCTCGAGAAATTTCTAACTTTTCACACCTTCTTGGAGTTGTACCACTGAAAATCACCTCAAACCTCATAAAGTCCATCACTTATCCAGCTTCTAAAGTCTTCTGACTTAGGGAAAATAATCTGAATTTATCCAAAAGTCCGCACTTATTTGCCTAACACACCATCTGACGGTCCACGATCAACTATAATTGGATCTCGATATGCTATTCACATTCCTTGCTGACTATTAATTGCTCACATAATCCCTTGCTAACTCCATCTGCGACATCGAAAAACTGAAAATTCTGCCAAAATCCGTCGACAAGCACATTCAAAGTCCACAAAACTCTCACTCTCTGGCACAAAAACAAGCAAAAGATACTAAATGTGGGTACGGAGACATTAAATTCTCCCCCACTAACTCACAATTAAAAACACAAAAGTCAAGGAAATTAGGGGTCGGGGTCTTACACATATAGAGAATATCTTTGAGGTCTTCAGATGTATCGGAGGTGAGAGAGTACAACTTACAGCATCACTCTTCACCCGTTTAGCAGACATTTGGTGACAGACAGTGAGGGAGGAGTACAGGACTATTGCAGACGCAGTGGTTTGGGCAAACTTCAAGCGGAAATTTAGAGACAAATACGTGCCCGCCCATGTCAAGAGACAAAAAGCGGTAGAATTCCAGCAGCTTGTACAAGGAAGTATGACAGTGTTAGAGTACCTCACCAAGTTTGAGAGATTGTCACGATATGCTCCAGAGTTGGTGGACACGGTGGAAAAGAAAATTGCTAAGTTCTTAGAAGGACTTAACCCCATCATTGAGAGGGATGCCACCGGAGTAGTACCACCCATCACGTTTGAGGAGGCTGTCAATAGAGCCTATAAATTTGAGAACTTCCACCACAAGATTCCTAGAATCCAAGGCAAAGGACAGGGGCAACCTCAATAGCAGAACAACCAACAAAGGAACCAACATAACAAGAGGCAGAGACAAGAACATAATGTGCAGCTAGTTTGTATTCATTGTCGGAAGAAACATGAGAGTACCTAGTGTCGTACAGTCTCAAGAGCATGCTTTAGATGTGGTTCGATGAACCATCAGATGAGAGATTGTCTAAGACAGAACAGGCAGAATCTGCAGCAACAAGGACCACCGCGTCTAGCACCGCCACAGAATGCAATAGTTGTGCAGAATCAGGCAAGGCCACTCCAGCAACAGGCACCGCAGCAACAGTATAGGCCTCAGCAACAGCAACAGTATGCCCTTCAGCAGGGACAACATCAAAATCAGCGTCCCCAGCAACAAAACAGAAATGTCCCTCAAGGTAGACAACAGCAAGCTCCGTTCAGGCCACAGTAACGGGGACAAGTTTATGCAGTCAATAGAGCTGCTGCAGAGGCAGCGGGTAATGTTGTGGAAGGTACACTTCTTGTTAGTGGGATAAAAGCTAGGATACTGTTTGACCCTGGCTCTATGCATTCTTTTACATCCCATTCATTTTCTAGTTTGATTGATGTACATGGTAGAGAACTTGAGTATATTTTGACTGTGGCTACACCAGTAGGAAAATAAGTTTTGTGTACTACCTATTACCCAAGTTGTACAGTTCAAATAGGAGAGGTTGTGTTACCCGCAGCTCTTATTCTATTGGAGATGAATGATTTTGATGTCATCCTAGGGATGGATTGGCTGGCAGGGTACCATGCCACGATGGATTGTTTCCATAAGACCCTCACATTCAAGTTGGATGAGACACCAGCGGGGGTGTTGTTCCAGGGAGAGAGGAGAAATCCTCGTGCAGGGTTTGTCTCAGCATTGAAAGCTGATAGACTTTTGAGAAGTGGATGTAAAGCCTATTTGGCGTTTATCACGGAGGATAAACGGTCCCAAGGGGTGGAGGAGATCCTTATTGTTTGGGAGTTCCCGGATGTGTTTCCAAAGGAGATTCCAGGATTACCACCCATAAGAGAAATCAATTTCATTATCGAGTTGTTACCAGGGACCGCTCCGATCTCTATTACACCGTATAGAATGGCTCCGGCGGAATTGGGAGAACTTAAGATACAATTACAAGAGTTATTGGACAAAGGTTTCGTAAGACCTAGTATTTCACCGTGGGGAGCTCCAGTTTTGTTCGTCAAGAAGAAAGATGGTTCTATGAGAATGTATATTGACTACCGAAGTCGAATCAAGTGACCATCAAGAACAAATATCTATTGCCAAGGATAGATGAATTGTTTGATCAGTTACAAGGTGCTTCGTATTTCTCAAAGATTGATTTGAGATCCGGTTACCATCAGCTGAGAGTCAGAGAATCAGATGTGTTGAAAACAACTTTCCGAACAAGATATGGCCACTATGAGTTCCTAGTGATGCCATTTGAACTGACTAATGCACCGGCAGTGTTCATGGCGTTGATGAACAAGATATTTGCGCAGTATCTGGATCAGTTTGTGGTAGTGTTTATTGATGATATCTTGGTGTACTCCAAGACCAAAGAAGAGCATAAAGAGCATCTGAGGATAGTATTGCAGCTTTTGAGAGAGAACCAGCTATATGCAAAGCTTAACAAGTGTGATTTTTGGCTCGAACAAGTTGCATTTTTGAGGCACATTATCGCCAAAGAAGGATTGTCAGTAGATCTGTCCAAGATTGAGGCAGTAGTGGAGTGGGAAAGACCGAAGAATGTGTTAGAAATCAGAAGTTTTCTTGGATTGGCAGGGTATTACCGGAGATTTGTACAAGGATTTTCGTCGATCGCAGCACCGTTGACGAAGTTAACAAGGAAGAATGTACCTTATGTGTGGACAGATCAATGTGAAGCCAGTTTCCAATAGCTGAAGAAGAGATTGACCACCGCACCAGTCCTTACTTTACAATCCGGAAGCGGCGGTTTTACCATTTTTACCGATGCTTCGAATGTCGGACTCGATTGTGTGTTGATGCAGGAAGGAAAAGTTGTCACATATGGGTCCCGGCAGTTGAAAGATCACGAGAAGAATTACACAACCTATGACCTTGAGTTGGCGGCGGTTGTCTTCGCGTTGAAAATGTGGAGACATTATCTATATGGAGAGAAGTTTGAGGTCCATTCTGATCACCGCAGCCTACAGTATTTGTTTTCTCATAAGGAATTGAATATGAGGCAGAGAAGATGGATGGGATATATCAAAGATCATGATTCTCCAATCAAGTATCACCCGGGAAAAGCGAATGTAGTTGCCGATGCTCGAGCATGTAGCCTTGCTGCCTGCCTGTTTTCCTGCGCGATTCAGGGCCGCTCGAGCTCACCCTCCCTTGGGTCTAAAGCACTTTTAAAGCCTGAAAAATGTTTTTAAAGGAATCCCTTGGTACTGGGAGACCCATGAGAAAATGTTCGAAGCTCATTTGAGAAGAAAAACCACAACACAAAGATCCATTGAAGCTCTTTAGAAATTTCCAAGGTGTATATGTATTCCGAAATGTCTCCAAATTCAAGAGTACCAAGTTATCTTTAAGATCGACATACGAAATGCCTATTCACCTTAAACGAATCTCAAATCCGATATTTTGTCCGAAACCCCAATAGTTCATTTGTTATTCCTTGTACCCGAGATTTACACTATGTGACTGTTTTTCCAGAAAGCATTGAAAAAGATATCTGTGCTAATTGCTAGTCCTAAAATACATGCCCGACATGATATGATAGTTGTGCCTTTGAGCACCCCCGTCTTGCCTGATTATATTCTCGCACTTGATTTGTTTTACACATGTCTTGATTTATATGATTTGACCTATGAGTCGGCACCACTAAGCTTGGATAACCTTGTCAGTATGGTCCACTAACTTGGAGATCCCCCACTTGTCCAGCCAGGTGCAGTTTGGATCCCGCTACCCAGTTTATTTAACCTTGGTCTTGTCCCGATGCCGCAGATTGCTACTCTGGCTCCTGATGCCCGGCTCGCTACCGTGGTCATGTCCCGTATATTATATATGTATATGTAAATTTCGTTGTGCCTCCTCACTTCGGTGACTGAGCTCAGCGCCTTGATATGCTTGCTCTTATCACTTCGGTGATAGATTTACACTATTGGCCTTTGTTGGCCTCTAATTTTGGGGGATGTAACTAAATGATCTTTTGTTTAAACTTTAACAGTACTTTTGGGTTACGCTAATGATCATTGTTCATTCTGATATTGTTATTCAAATGTGATCAGTCTAAGTATTATGGAAATGACTTACATGCTTGATTTGCTACACGCTTCAGCATTTAACAAAAATATTCATGATGCTGTGTTATCCTCACCGCGGACACCTGTGAGAAATCACGTGCATGGGTAATACGTGTTCTTTAACTACCCGTGTACGCATTGACACTAAACATACCATACCATTATCTTTCCATTTATTTATTTACTTTTTGAGTCCCGATCCCGGATTAGGCCCATAAACCTGGTCCGGGGTCGCGACACGCCCCCTTCGACAATGGCGATTGTGGGGAAAGGCTTGGCATCGCGGGAAACACTGTCAAGAGATTCCCCTGAAAAAGGGGCACGGATTTGAACATCCGAAGGGATATTGTATTTGTGCCTAAACTCAACGAGCCCCTTTGGGCTGTCAAGAAGACCCTTTAGGTTACCCATTCAAAGAGAGAAAAAACAAAGACAGAGAGAAAAGGAGAAGGACTTACTATAAAGAAAGCGAAAGCATAAGAGAAGAGTGAGAATTTGAGCTATTGCAGAAGGTTTTAAAGGAGAGAATGAGGTGGTTCGCAAAGGGCGGATGGAATGGGATGCGCCTCTTTGAAAGGAGTATGAAATCCCTGAACAGCTGTGAAGTGATAGAGATGAAAGAGCACCAGGAGGTTTGAAGGACAAGAGACGACTCCGGAAACGCCACGTGGACGCATGATCTTAGCATGCCTCTTTTTTCCTCGGTAAACGGAGAGGAAAGAGGACGCTTGAGTGGGCGGGGGGGGGGGGGAATTGTGAGGACTCTGGATCCGAGTCAGGTTCGGGTCGAAGCTGACTCAACTCGTGAGCCTAGCCCAACTTACAAAACCAGCCACGAGTTGGGGTAAGGCTAATCCGAACTGTGAAACTGAGCAGGCCCAACTAACCCAAAATAGCCTGACACAGGAAATGGATAGATAGGGGGCAGCTAACAGAATCAAAGGGGAGCAATATGAAGTGGGGCGATGCACTCCCCCATGATGAAGGACACGAACAGAAACGTAAGGGCCTCGTTCACCATGAACGATAGTTAACTAGGAGGTTGGAGGAGATCTAGGGGTCCAGAGAAAGAAGGAAATAAAAGGGGGAAGGAGATGAAGGGGAAGGTACGGAAAATCATACCAACATTTGATTATGACAGAAATTCCCAACTTCGGTGGCTGACTTAAGCATCAGAGAAAATTTGATCGGGCCGTCCAATCAAGTTTTACTGTGCTTCTCTTTTCTTGGATAGGTACCCAATTTGGAGAAGGAGATCCGGCGAGAGGTGAAAAAAAGAGGTATCGAAAGTGATTTCATCTTACCTATCTCTTAAAAAAAACTGACCTTACAATCCTCATAATCATGTCAAATTTGAGATGCTTTTAACTAGGCTCATTTATTAAAATCTCGACCTCAGAGGAGAAGAAGAAGAAGGCCTTATTCGAAGCTTTACTTCCATTGGTAACTCTAATCTAATTAATAGGAGCTAATTAAATTAAGGTCTAAAATAAAAGCTCTAATTTTTAACTTCTAATTTTCAGTTAGACTGTTTGGTAAAAATATTAAAAGAACTCCTATTTCATACTAGAATGTTTGATAAACATCCCAATAAGAGCTTATTAGAGGGACATTTCAATGTGTAAGTCCCCGACCCGAGTGACTCGATTAGTACCAATTAAGTTGTGTGTTAGTGCTAAGCGTGTTTGGTAGAACTTGACTAAGTTGGATTAGTATAGTTCTTGTTATAGCTTTAGGGAATTTTTAAAGTGCTTGTGTTTAGTGGGGCCCTTTGGGGGTTCCCTTTTGATAGCTTTGCGTTAATTTGGGAATGACCCGGGATCCCGATGAATTGTATTTCTACCCCGTTTTACTTGTCCCGCTAATCCCTACAACTTTCATGTTGATCCCGTACCCGTCCGGAACCCTGAAAACAGTCTTTTTACATGAAATCTGTACCCAAAACTTGATATCCCCAAAACCCGCGAAACATATACTTTTTGGAAACTAGATATTTCGGTGATCACTTTTCCCTTCTTCGTCGTTTTCGTCCGAGGTTCGGATAATCGTGATTTCAGCCCAAAGAGATTTTCTAGTGGTGGAACCCACACCCACTTGTATATAAGGAGACCCTTCTCTTTCATTTTCCTTTTTCCAGCACAACAACTCTAGGGTTTCTTTCTCTCTCTTTTCTTCTTAGTGCTACCCCATCCTCAATCTCCACCAAGCTTGCACCTAGAGTTCAAATGGAAATCATCATCTTTTTCCTCACCACTTTGGCTCTCCATTGATACAACTTTTGTAGAGAAACCTCCATTCCAAGTTCTTCTTTGAGCTAGTCTCACCATTTTGAGGAGCCCTCTTATAAGTAATCCTTCCAACTCTTTTGTTATTGTGTTTTCCTTGCCATGGAGGAGCTTCATTTCCATTATTGAAGCTTTCTTCTTCCTATTCCTTGTTTGACCCATTTTAGGGTTTCTATTTGGGGGTTTTTGTGTAGATTGCATCCTTGGCTTGGAAGAGTATCTAGAAGCTTGATTTCCTTGATTAGAGATCTAGAGGCAAGTGGAATGAATTGATGTTTTGAGTTTGGAATGGTTTTCATGACAAGTGTGATTGATTTTGTATTGCCATAAATGCTTTGGTTTTATTTGTATTCAATGTGAAATAAATGCTCTTGAAGAGGTTGGTTAGTTCATTTATTGTCTTAAAAATGTGGTTTTGAAGCTCTTGCTTAGGACTTAAATGGATCACTGTGGTTGTAGTTATTCTCCTTCTATTTGGGTTGGAATGTGGAGAGGAAGGAAGTGATTAGAGAGTGGTTTGTAGAAGCTTTAATATTGGAGAAGTGTTTAAGGTTGAATTGGAGGAGCTTTTTAGCTCATGTTGTTGCAGGAAAGTGAATGGAGAATGAAAGAAATTGGTTTAGAGAAGGGAAGACCTGAATCTGAACCCAGTGAGGAAATTCCCGTGACTGGCGGTCAGCTGGCCGTCGCCCAACGGCTAGCCGCCTAGTGACTAGCGGCTAACCGAAGCAATTTCGGTTACATTTCCAGAGAGCTGTAACCTCGCGGTCAGCTCCGCGGTTAGCTAGCGGCTAACAGCCGAATCCATCGACGGCTAACCGCCAGCCAACCGCTTAGAGACGGTCACTTTTCCAGAAAGTTGTAACCTCACGGTCAGCTCTGCGGTCAACTAGTGGCTAACCGTCGAATCCATCGACAGCTAACCGCCAGCCAACCAAATTGAAACGGTCACAATTCCAGAGAGCTGCAATCCCACGGTCAGCCAGCGGTTAACCGCCGGATTCACTGGCGGCTAACCGCCGTCTGACCGCAAGGTGACCGAAATTCCCTGAATTCTATGAATGAAGGGGGGTTGAAGGGGAGCTTCCATCCCATTGCTTGTGAACCTTTCTGAGGGCAATGGGCACCGCTCACCTGGGAATGTGTTCGAAGCAGAGATGAAAGGTTTGTTGGGAGCCCGTTCGAGAGAGAAACCACATCACAGAGATTCATTTAAGCATTGAGGCTACTATAGTGTATAAGGAACCCGGCATGTCTTCCAAATTCAAAGAGTACCAAGTTTTCTTTATTATACAGACATACGGGATCCCTATTCACCTTGAATTAGTTTTAAACCCTGATATTTTGAAAGTCTATTTCAACTGTTCATTCCAGAAATTTATGAATTATCATTTATCGATTCCGAAAGCATTGTATTTGTACTTGCACTCTTTTTATTAGTCCCGAAATGCATGCCCGACATGATGTGACCCGATATTGAAATGATATTTGTGCCTTGAGCACCCCGTTTTGCTCGTTTATACGATTTCATCGTAAGTGTTTTACACATGCCCGATTTCTTGCATATGACCTATGAGTCGGCACCACTAAGCTTGGATAACCTTGTCAGTCTGATCCACTGACTTGGAGATCCCTTCCCGTCCCGCCAGCTGCAACATGGATCCCGATACCCGAGGCGATCGGTGATGATTTCATGCTTTTGATGGCGGATCCGAGATGTCGATGAAGATCAATCGTTTTCAAGCATCAAACATTGCATTTTCCGAAAATCACAGAGGCCGGAACACCAGAAACGCGAAAAACCATCGAAAACGGACACTTTGGTGCAAAATCCGACGACCCAGATTTCCAGGGTCGCCGGGCGACCATGCACCCAGGGTCGCCGGTAACCCTGGGCCAAGGTCGCCGACGACCATAGGGCTTTGGCCCGTTTGGTCGTCGAGCGTCGTTTTCGGCCATTTTTTTATCTTTTTCGTCCCTTTTTTCTTCTGTATTTTTCTTGACATTTTTCCTCAATTATTGACTTCATTTTCTTGGAGAAAACTTGACGAGAACCCGCACGAAATGGAGCACAAAGATTCCCATTTTTTGGGAAAGCCGAAGACTTTGTAGCCGATTTTCCGTCAAGCGTCGAAACTAGGTCAAACGATGTCGGAATGACCTGAAAATTGAGGTGAAGCTTCTTGAGCAGTGGATAGGACCAACCATGGGCTTTTATTTGAGTTTTGAAGCCGTTTGGGGTCCCATCGATGCTTCACTTGATTTTGCTGTGGGGAAAATGCCGAGCTTTGATATGTGGTCAAACGATGTTCGATTGACCTGAAATTTGACGGGGAGCCTATTGGAGTCATTTTGAGACGTTCCATGGGCTCTGTTTTGGACGTCATGGTCCCGGGTTGCTCCGCCGCCGATAGGTTTGATTTTCTCTCGGAGCATCGAAACCTGGTCAAATGTTGTCGGAATGACCTGAAATTCGACGTGCAGCCTTTTGGAAGCATGTTGAAGCCACTCATGTATTTTGTTTGATGAGTGATGGCTTCGGTGGTTGCCGCCGCCGGGAGGCTTGATTTTGCTGCTCGAGCATTGATGGAGAGTCAAACGTTGTCTGTTTAACTTGAAATTTGGCGTGGAGCCCTTTAGAGACATTCTGGAGTCATCCGTAGGCTCTGATCGAAGTTTTGGTGTCTTCGATGATGTCGCCGCCGGGAGCGCTTGTTTAGCTGTCGGAGCAGTGAAGTTGGGCCAAACGATGTCGGAATGACCCGAAACCTCAGGTGTACCCCTCTTTTAGCTCTCTTGAAGGATCTCTCAGTTTCTGTCTGATTCTGATAAAATCTAATGCTTGAAGTAGCCTTGCCTATTTTTAGCAGGATGCGGCTTCAGGAGGCTTCTCGATGTTGAGGAGACACATTGACTTTTTTTGGTGTCAACAAATGCCCCCTCGAGGTACAGCGACGAGTAGCTTTTTGGAGTCGATGTGCCTCGAAGAGAAACTTGGAGGAGAGATTCCAACTTGACCAAGAGTCTTGAGCATTTTTTTTTTTCGAATAGCCTTCTGAGTTTCTGGGGGAATTTTATGGTAGCGAGAGGGATCACGTACCATCTCAAGGCAAAGTTTTGAAAATGACATGTGGTATTTGGATTTTGGGTTTTGGATTTTGGTTTTTGTATTTTGACCTTGTGACCTAACAGGCTGTATGTGGCAGGTTAGGGGGTCTGGGTTTGATTTTGATTTTGACCTTGTGACCCAACAAGCTGTATGTGGCAGGTTGGGGGGTCAGATTTGGGGTTGTTGGTTTTGGTTTGGTTTGGATTTTGATTCTGGTTTTGGTCATGTGACCTAACAAGCTGTATGTGGCGAGCTAGGAGACCGGAATCTGGTTTTGTGAAATGTCAATTTTAATATTTTAGCTCAATTTGGTTCATGAGGTTGGATGGTTTGGTTTTTGGAAACTCATGGGACTTTCTTTTCTTTTGTTTTTTTTTTTTTCTTTTGAATGGTCCCATCAACTCAAAAGAGGCATGGGGCTTTTTTTGTTCTTTTCTTTTTTTTGCTCTTGGTAAGAGGAATATTTTGACTAAAAGCCACTTTTAGTGCCTAGGTGGTCAAACCTGGCTCATATGGGCTAACCCACGGGATCTTAGGCTTTGGAGATGGCCTAGATCTCATATGGTGTCATATTTGTAAAGAATATCTAAAAATATCTCTTTTGTGTAGAGAATATCTAAAAATATCTCTACTTGGAGAGAATTTCTCAAGTTTTCTTTTTGTGGAAAGATTCTCTCAAAATATCTTTCTTTTTGGGAAAGTAGCTAAATTTTAGCAAATACCTCCTTTCTTTCTCCTTGTTTCCTCTTTTGGCTTGCTCTCTTCTATAAAAGCAAGAGGGTTGGTGCTTTTGCTCCATTGTTTTCTTTTTGCAAGAAATCTTCAAGAGTGCTCCCCAAGACAAGAAGTGCTTTTCTCTCCTTCAAGGATCTTCAAGTTTTTCTTCTTCTTCTCCATCAATGGCTTCAAGTAAGTTTTCTTCCTCGTCAAGAATCTCCATTGTAGAAGTAGCCTCTTTATTTTTTTTTTCTTTTCTTCTTCTTTTTCTTTTCTTTTCTTTCTTCTTTTTTTTCTTTTTTTTTTCTTTTTTTTTTCATGCACGTTTCCCTTCTCTTTTTTTTCGTGCTTCTCTTTTTTTTCTTTTTCCACGGTTTTCTCTTTTTTTTTTCTTAACCGTGTACTCTTTTTTTTTTCACGCTGATTTCTGTTTTTTTTTTTCAGCGTTTTTCTCTTCTTTTCTTCTTTTTTTTTTGCTGTTTTTTTTCCTGGCTGTACGGACCTAACCGTATTGCCACGTGGCAGTGGGCCACGGCCTGTGGGCCACAAATTTTTTTTTTTCTCTGAGATTTTTTTTTCTCTCTCTTTCTTTTTCTTTTTCCTTGTTTGCTCACTATGATAATGAGGCTATGCAATTTCAATATGTATGCATTTTTTTTGTTTGATGTATCAAAATAGAAGGCTAGAGTCTCTAGGTCAAGCCAACATGATTTTTGACTTGGACAAAGTTTGATTGGTTTTGACCAAATTGGGTTGGAATTGGTCAAACTTTGGTCAAGGTTTTCCTAGCATCTAATGTATGATGATATTTTTTGATGCATGAGTTTTGGTAAATAGATTTGGAAGTATGATGATGCATACCTGAAAATCTTTTGCAAGTATCGGGATTTTGAGCTCGCAGCGATGTTGAGCTCTTTCTCGGTCTTGCTGGATTTTGAGGAAGTTTTGCAATTTTTGGATTCTAAAGCTCGCAGCAATGTTGAGCTCTTTTCCAGATTTTGCGGAAGTTTGATGAGATTGGCTTGTTCTCGCAGCGATGTTGAGTTCAAGCCTTTTTTGAGAATTTTCCACTGACTATGAACTCGCAGCGATGTTGAGCTCATCTTCAGGCTTCCTGTCTTTTTTGGAGTATTTTCCTTTTCTTTGGAATTGCCCCGGAACCATGTCAAAATTTTGCTAGAATTTTTTGTAGCAGAATTCTGTCATTTTGATGTTGATTGATCTTTTCTCTTCCACCTTTTGCAGGTAGTTCTTCTAGAACTAACAAAGGTAAAGGTCCTGTTACTGACGCACCTCGTCGGTCTGCTAGATCTTCCAATGCGGCTGTTCAACAGGCTTGGGAGAAAGAGGGGACTCTCATTCGCCAGGTTGAGGAAGCTGAAGGTAATGTCCGGAGGAAGACTCAGGAGCATGAGCAGTGGCAGGTCCTCTGGGAAGAACTTCCTCGTGCTGCAGATGAATCACGGCATTCGGCCGCATTTTATGGGGACATTTTGAAGAAGCGTGGCCTAAAAACTTTGGAAGTTAAGGCCAAGGGTCTACTTGAGGAGTTGAACCTTTGGTTGAAGACCATGTCAGATTGAGCTCCTGAGTTGTAACAAACTCTTTTTCATTCTTCTTCTTTTTTTTTGGTACCTCCATGTATAAACAGTTTTGGTACTATATTTTTTGTATCCCATTTTTCACTCAAATCATTTTTTTTTATGAAAACACATTTGAGTAAAAGATGATGGGAATGTTTGTTTAAGAATTTGATCAAAAGGTTGTCATTTTGTGAAAATCTTTTGTCAAAGGGTTGTTTTGGGCATGAAAGCCAATTTTGTGGCGAAAAAGCTTGGTTTTTTTTTTATGGTTTGAAAACCAAATTTTGGATCGCGTGAAAGCCTAATTTTGTGGCGTAAGAGCTAAAATTTGTTTTGCGGCATGGGAGCCAAAATTTTTGGATGGCGTGAAAGCCGAATTTTGGAATGGCATAGAAGCCGAATTTTGTTTTGTTTGTCTTGGCATTTATAGCCAGATTTTGGCGTTTATAGCCGATTTTTGGTGTTTATAGCCGAATTTTTTTTTGTTTTGGCATTTATAGCCGACTTTTGGCGTTTATAGCCGAAAAATTTTTGTTTTGGCATTTATAGCCGAATTTTGGCATTTATAGCCGGATTTTGGCGTTTATAGCCGAGTTTTAGCGTTTATAGCCGAGTTTTTTGAAAACCAAGTTTTGTTTTATTGGCATGAAAGCCGATTTTGGCGTTTATAGCCAAAAAAATTTTGTTTTGGCATTTATAGCCGAAAAATTTTTGTTTTGGCATTTATAGCCGAATTTTGAGATAGCATGAGAGCCAAAAATTTTGTTTGTGGCATGAGAGCTGATTTTAAGATGGCATGAAAGCCGATTTTGGCGTTAATAGCCGAAAAATTTTTGTTTTCGCATTTATAACCGAATTTTGGCATTTATAGCCGGATTTTGGCGTTTATAGCTGGATTTTGGAGTTTATAGCCGAGTTTTGGCGTTTATAGCCGAGTTTTTTGAAAACCAAGTTTTGATTTATTGGCATGAAAGCCGATTTTGGCGTTTATAGCCGAAAAATTTTTGTTTTGGCATTTATAGCCGAATTTTGGCATTTATAGCCGGATTTTGGCGTTTATAGCCGAGTTTTGGTTTTTAAAATGCAGGTATTGACTAAATGTCGCCTCCCCGCTGAATGGTCTTGCAAGTATCGATGGAATGTCGCTTCCTTGCTCATTCGGTTTTGCGAGTATTGATGGAATGTCACTTCCTTGCGGGTTAGATTTTGCGAGTATCGATGGAATGTCGCTTCCTCGCGAATTGGGGTGCAAATATCGACTAAGGGTGGCTTCCCTGCTTTTCCCAAAACTTTTGGTTTTACGGATACTGACTTGATGTCGTTTCTCCGCGATTTTTGAAATTTGAGGTTTTCTCGAACCATTTGAAATTTGGGTTGTGGATAGCAACTGGTATGTTGCATCTCCACGATTTTTGAAATTTGGGTTGTGGATATTCACTGGTTTGTTGCGCCTCCACGATTTTTGAAATTTGCAAGTATCGAATGGGGTTCGCTTCCTTGCGATTTTTGGGTTTTGGAAGTATCGAATGGGGTTCGCATCCTTCTGGTTTTTTTGGGTTTTGCCAGTATCGACTGAATGTCGCTTCCCCGCGGTTTCTAAAAACCAAAATTTTTGTTTAAAGACACGAAGGTCATAAATTTGACTTAAAACCATTTCGGTTGTAAAAGCCGAGGCGGTCTAGGGTGAAAATTCCAAAGTCCCGATTTTTGTTTCAAACCGTGAATTTTGGGTTCAAGGATCGAAAATTTTGGTCAAGTCTGGGAAGAGGCTCCTAAACTTGGATTGATTTTTCTTTTGAACAATGAAACGATGAAAGTAAGCATTGTTTTGAGAGATTGTTTTTCTTTTTGGAAACTTCAACATAGAGATGAAAATTTCAAAAGGGGGTGGGTTTGACGAGCAAGTACCTTGCAAATACGCTTTAGCCGTATAGATATTGCTCTGACCCGTTTGAGGAAGTCTTCCAGGGTAGTACCGCTTCAAGAACTTGCCGTTGATGGGTAGCATACATCTGTCTCCTTCCATGTTTAGAAGAGCGTATGCACCGTTAGAGAAGACTATGTCGATGACGAAGGGTCCCTCCCATTTTGGTTCGAATTTGCCTTTGGATTTGTGGGCAAAGACTATGGGTCTTTTTACTGCAAGAACCAAGTCACCCTTTTTGTAGGCGCGTTGCTTGACCTTTTTGTCGAAAGATCCTGCCATGCGTGCTTGGTACAACTCAATGCTTTGTAGAGCTTCGAGTCGTCTTTCATCGAGATTATCCAGCTCTTGGAGTCTCAATTTGACATTGCTTTCTTGCGTCATGTCATTTTGCAGAGATACCCTTAAGGAAGGAATTTGTACTTCCAAAGGGACAACAGCTTCGCATCCATAGACCAAAGAGAATGGTGTGCTATGGGTTGGTCCTCGAACGGTGGTTCGATAGGCCCATAGGGCTTCTTGTAGTTTGTTGCCCCAGTCTCTTTTGTGACTAGAGACTATTTTCTTGAGAATTTTGCAGAGTGTCTTGTTGAAGGCTTCTACTAGTCCATTCGCTGCTGGATTATATGGAGTCGAAGGACAACTTTGGATTTTGTACTTGTCGCAGAACCTATAAAATCTGTGATCCCGGAATTGTGGTCCATTATCATGGACAAATCTTTTAGGTATGCCGAAGTGACAAATAATGTTGGTGAGCAAGAACTGAAGGACTGATGAAGTCTTCATTTCGCTGAGCGCAAATGCTTCTGACCACTTGGAGAAATAATCCGTAGCGGCGAAGATGAAGCGATGACCTTTGCTTGATGGGGGAGAAATGGGACCTATGATGTCCATACCCCAGGCTTCGAAAGGCCATGAGATTGCTGTTGGATGTAGCCATTCTGGAGGCATGTGGACATAATCTCCGTGAATCTGGCAGTTTTGGCAGCGCTTGGCAAATGGCATTGCATCAGCTACCATGGTAGGCCAATAGTAACCTAGCCTTTTTATCTAGTTGTAGAGCTTAGGGCCAGCCTGATGGGCTCCACAAAGACCAGCATGTACTTCTTTGAGAGTTTCCTCAGCCTCTTGTTGTGATAAGCAGCGTAGGAGTACTCCGTTGAAGGATTTTTTGTAAAGTGCTTTTGAAGGTATATCCAAATGAAAGTTTGGGGCTCGTCTTTGGATGCTTACTCGCTCTTTTGGATCTTCAGGTAGTATTCCGAACATGATATAATCAATGAACGGATCTCTCCAGTCGCCAATCGGAGGTTTGAGGATGGACATCCGACTTCCAACCACTTGGTGGCATTCAGCAACTGCTTGGTGTGTGTTGAGAGGAGGGAGAATCCTTCTTTGACACACTGTGACTTGTATGTTTTCCCTTTCTTGGATTGCCATGGATGCGGCAAGTCCAGCCAGGGCATCTGCACTGATGTTTTCACCTCTGAGGATGTGGGTGATGTGACAGATGTTGAATTTTTGTCGAAGCGACTACGCCTTATTATAGTAAGGCAGCAAATCAGGCTTCCTGACTTCATATTTTTGATTCATCTGTTTGACGACCAATTGAGAGTCTCCAAAAGCTTCCAGAGTGGTGATGCCGGATTCAAGGGCGAGTTCCAATCCTATAATCAGGGCTTGGTACTTGGCTGCATTGTTTGAACATGGTTCCAGTAGCGAGAAGGCGTGTGGAATCATGTATTTGTCGGGACTGACAAAGAGGATGCCAATTCCCGATATTTGCTTTCCTTTCTCATTTGTCCTGGTTGCACCATCAAAGTACATGTCCCAGGCAGCATTTGATAAGGAAGTTTCCACATTGTAGACAAATTCGTCTGGGAGATCATCCCTGAGTGGAGAATCCTTAGGCAATGGATGCTCTGCAAGGAAGTCTACTAGAGCTTGGCCTTTGATTGCTTTTTGTGGGACATACCTGATATCAAACTGTGATAGAAGGATGGACCATTTTGCCAGTCGGGCATTGAGAGAACCTGCTTTGTGACAAGGACCTTTAGGAGGTTGATACTCGAAATCAGGTAGACTGTGTTCGACAACAGATAGTGATGTAGCTTTTGTACGGCGAACATTACTGCAAGGCATTCTTTTTCGACTGGGAAGTAGCGATGCTCTGCAGCTACCATCATGCGGCTAAGGTAATATAGAGCAGCTTATTTTCCGTCGTCGTTTTCTTGTGCAAGCAGAGCACCCAAAGAGTGGTCGAGAGCTCTTGTATACAAGATAAATGGTTTTCCAGTTGTGGGGGCAGCCAGCACTGGAGGTTTGATGAGGTATGCTTTGATGTCTTGAAATGCATTTTCACATTCAGCATCCCAGACGAAGTCCACGCCTTTCTTCATCAGGCGAGAGAATGGACGGCATTTACCTGATAGGTTGGAGATGAACCGTCGAATGTAGGCCAGCCTTCCTTGAAGCCCTTTTAGTTCTCTTAGGGTTCTGGGAGATGGCATTTCCAGGATAGCCTTGACTTTAGTGGGGTCAAGTTCTATTCCAGCTTTCCGTACTATGAATCCGAGAAACTTACCCGATGAGACACCGAAGAAGCACTTTAGTGGATTCATCCGCAATTTGTGTTTGCGAAGTCGGAGGAAGACTTCTCGAAGATCATCGAGATGGTCTTCTTTTCTTCTGCTTTTTATGGCGAGGTCGTCAACATAGCATTCGACCGTTTTGTGCTGCATATCTTGGAATATTTTCATCATAGCCCTCTGATATGTTGCACCTTCGTTTTGGAAGGGTTCAAGCAGAGAGTTCAGTGGAGATGCTCCTAATCTGTGGAAGTAAATCACTTTTTCTTCTGGCGAAGTTGTCGGAATAACAAAGGAAGTAGACGTAGGATCTTCTATGTCTGCAAGTGTGTCAATGGAGTGAGAGTGGGCTGATCTTGCTGAGTATCAGCTTGGCTGGATGCTGTGTCATCTTCTGGCTCTGACTCTGAGTCTGTGGCATGCATAATAGACACGAAGGAGACAGTGAACTTGCCCCCAGTCTTTTGTTTTGTCTTCTTTGATTTGGTAGTGATTACCAAAGGCTTTGAAGATTTGAAGGAGACGACGAAGGGAGCTTGTCCGCTTACTTCGAGTTTGGTGGAGGGTTTGTTTACCTCCGATGATTGCTGAGGAGCCTTGCCTTTATCTTTTTGGAGACTGTCGGCAAGGTGAATTGTTTTTCCCTCCTGTTCTTCTTTTCCATCTTTGTACATTTGAGCATCTGCAAAATGGACATCCTTGCTTTTGAAGGGTTTTTTGTCTGCAAATACTCGATGTATCAGGCGATCGTCGCCAACGAACTTGATGCACTGATGTAGAGTTGAAGGGACGACACCATTCTCATGTATCCAGGGGCGTCCAAGGAGTATATTGTAGCATGAAGGGGTCCTTATTGCATACACGGTTACTTCGGAAATAAGATCACCGATTTGTAATTTGAACCTGATTTTGCCGATAGGCCTTTGAGCGCTCCCGTCATATCCGAAGATGGACACGGACGTGTGACTCAATTTGTTAGGTGGGATGCCCAGCTCTTCGAATGCCGAAGTAGAGATGAGGTTGAGTGCAGAACCTGGATCGATCTGAACTCTGTGTAATGGCATTTCTTTGACGTACCCCGTAAAGTACAAGGGACGGTTGTGCTTTGTTTCGCCTAGGAGGAGGTCATCCTTGTCGAAGGCAATTGTTACACTTGCTGCTTTTTGTACCGAGAGGCATTCATTGCTTGATCCCTCAGTTTTCTTCTTTTCTCCCTTTGAGGGAGTATTTGATTTTTTGACCCTATAGTCCATTTCAATTTGTAGGACTTGTGGGGCATGTTTGTCGACATCCGCATTCAGCCTTTGTAATTCTGAAATGAGACTATCACGAGTTTGTGGAGACATTCGTAATAAGTCAAGGATGTGCAGACGTGCAGGTATGTGTTTGAAGTGCTCAATCAAGTCGTACTTGAAAGCCTCCTTCGGGCCTGCATTTTCACTATTATTGCCACTTGGGGCGCTTACATCTTGCTTTTCCGAAGGATTTACTTAAGAAGAAGAGGGTTGATTGTAATTTTTATGGTAATCCCGGCCAGAACGGGTACCTCTACCAACTTCAAGAGCCTCTAGAGAAGGTCTTCTTTTGGAAGATCGTTCTCAGGATCAAGAGGTTGATCCTTTGCTGAGGACGTCTTTGTAACAGCATTGGCATCTTTAGTGATTGTGTTGCACCGAGCAATTTCCGGGAACAAGTCATGAATAGTAGCCGGCAACTTTTCTTTATTAGCCCAGACATTGCCCGTGAGATAGGGTATCTGGGACCAGTTGACTGAGTTTTCATTGAAGAAGATTTCATTGGCAAAAGTTTCTTCAAGATGATCAATCGGGAGAGGCTTGAATTCCAATGTCACAGCTTCAGGAGACGAGGGATGAGAGGATGTTATCTCAGTGGAAGTCACCTGAGAGGATGTAGCTCCAGAAGATACGCTACCGGTTGGGGAGTACGTGTCTTCAGAAGCTTCAGAGGCACTGTTGTCCTGAGCAATTGCATTGCAGGTTATCCTGACAGGAGATGCCCCCAGTTTAGACTGTTGGGAATCGGACTCATCCTCAGATGTAAGAGGATCATCGATCCAACTGTTTTCTCCATTTTCAGGAGTTGAGGGAGAAAGTTCCCGTTGATTTTCAGGGACTTCCGGCTCTGGATCATGAGGAAGATTGATGCGATCCTGCTCCTGCTCTATGGCAAGATGTTGCAAGATTCTTGCATATTCTTCAAGATCAGGCATGGGAGCCAAATCTTCTTCGTCATTTGCTCCTTGTGGTTTGCCCATGTTGGGTTCCACTGAAGCATTTGCTGGTGCTGGTTTAACAGCATTTTCTTGAATAGGGCCCTGGTCTTCTTCATCATCAGTCCAAGATCCTTGTGGCTGTAATGGGTTATACCAGATTACTGGCATAAGATGAGACTCGGGAATCAATTCCTCGTCGGAGAGGTATTCTCCTGTTTCAAGGGATTCTTCCCACTCATCTATATCACTGGCAGTATCACTGGACTCGTATCCGTTCATGGAGAATCCAACTACCGAGTGGCAAGAGTATGATGCCCCCTGAGCATTTTCATTTTTGTATAGAGGTGGCATGAAATCATCAAGAGTGAATTTTCTTACCTCCTTGGAGGTTTTAGGAAAAGATTCTTCCGTTGTCCCTAGTGAAGCAATGGAAGAAGTTTCTGCTTTTTCAAGGACTTCTTCTTTTGGTTGAGACTTCTGCTGCTGTTTGAGCTTGCGGAGCTGTCTCTTGGCATGCCGTCGCTGTTGAGCGGTCGGCTTCGTTTTGACGATCTCCCAATTTTCATCATCTAGGAGATCGGGATGCACCCATATAGGTTGTCCATCTGACGTTGGGTAGGGAACCTACTCTTGGGACGTTTGAGCCATTTTAATCACCTTGAATGAAGTAGTGATTTTCTCCTTTGGTGACTTTGAAGTTTGTCGACATGACACCATGTTGACAGAGGCGGGGCCATAGTTTTTATCAAAGGTTATGACTCCTTTTTTCCACATCTCATTGATCTTTTCTCTCACAACGAAGCATTGATTGAGAGGATGTGAGATCATCTGATGGTATGGACAGTATCGGGGATCATTGGTTTTGCCAACATCTCCCGGTCTTTTGGGCTCTGGCAAAACGAGTTTGCCATTTGCTAGGAGAGCTTCAAAGATTTCTTCAACATTTTCATCGAACGGATATTTCTTTTCTACACGTTCTTTGAAGGCATCAGAGAGTTCAGGCTTTTTACCTGCAGTTTTGTTTTCAGGTTTCTTTGGCTGCTGAGGAGCTGACTTAGTCTGCACATTGAGAACCTCCTTTTTCTTTGGTTTTGAGGTTGTAACAGCAGTCGGCTCTTTCTTTGATGATTTCTGACGTTGAGGTCTTTGATCACCATTTCAGCTTCCATGGAGGCTTCGAGGAGTTCCCCCAGGTTCTTTGATTTATTGCCGATAATTATGGAGCGGATTTTTGCTCTCATATTGTTACGGCAGATGTCGACCAGCGACGCTTGTGGCAGCACATCTGAGCATTTGTACGCCATTGCCTTCCATTTGTGAATGAAGTCGTATGTTGACTCATTCTCTCCCTGCTTTAGGCTCAGAGTTGAGCCATAGTAACAAGATGATCCTCACCTTAGAAGTGGGTCAGGAAGCGTATCTCTAGCATAGCCCAGTTCTGGATGGAGTTCTCCGGCAGAGTGGAGTACCAATCAAAGGCTGTACCTTTTAGGGTACTTCCAAAGAGGCGAATCTTGAGGGCATCTTGATCCGCAATAGCTCCCGTCAAGATTTTGAAATGGATGACATGCTGTCTGGCTGAACCTTTCCCCGTATATGTTTGGAGAGTAGGTTGCTTGAATTTTGCAGGGAACGGAACCAAGTCCATCCATAAAGGGTAGGGTGGCCTGATCCCATGTTCCTTCAATGTATCCTCTTTTTCTACTTTTGCAAGGATATCGTCCACGTCCTTTCTGGTAAGGGCGCGAGACTCATTGTTTTCTGCATTACCCTCATCATCTTCATGATTCGGAGGGGTTTCATTGTTAGGTGGTGGACGCTGTAGAGTGAGAATAAGGTTTTCCATCAGAGCCTCAATTCTCTGTTGTCCTTGCTCCAACTGTTGGATGCGTGTGGTTACATCGTCATGCTGTGGAGGCGGCTCAGAACTTGTAGCCAAGACGTTCATCCCTCGGGATTCGAACGAAGAAATCGTCCTGGTGACTGAGCTGGGGCTCATTCTTCTGGATGAAGAATCTGATCAGTGGTTACTCCGGTGTTCTTGGCTTGGAGGAGTGGAAGATTCCTCCAGATGTGTTCGTGTCCGAGAGATGCTGCGAGTCACTGGACGTCTAACACTGATTTTGGTTGCTGACTTCTAGCGTTTTCTGGTTTTGCCAACCATATGAACAGCAACGAATTGGTCGGGTCTTTCTTTTTCGACCCATTTGTTTGAGACGTGGAGAGTAGAACGCTGGGTTCTTTGTTTCTCGAGTCTCTTTTGTCGATATGCAGTGCGGCGACGCATACGACGAGCAATTTGAGCTTCGGTCAGCTCTGGCTGGGCTCTGGCGATGAAGGATGTGGTCCCTTGTGCGTAGCAGCCGAGTTTGTCTTCTTTGAAGCTGGGCAAGGACAGGATCTAAACGCGGTCCTTTGTCTGTCGCAATGAAGACTTGAATTTTGCGAGCTCGGCCCCTATTGAGATGAAGGGTCGACTTGCGGGAGTGCAGACTTCAGCATGTTTTTGTATAGGCCTAACGATGCAGGATTTGATTTTGGGCTTGTAGGAGCAAGCCGGCTCATGATGATTTTGTTTATTTTTTGGGTGGAGGGTAGGTTTCTCCTCTTTCATGTAAGAGAGAGGGTAGAACTGATTCTCCTTGAGAGGGGCCAGGTATGCTGGCTTTACAGATGTTTGGGACCTCCGTTGCTTTGGCGAAGATCTCGAGGACCAAGTTTTGGTGTAAACCTGGTTTCTTGTGGGTTGAGGCTTCGTGGGAACGCCACGAGCTTCAGGCTTCTTGGTGTTCGCCCTTGGTGCCATTTTAGTGACACGTTGCGGGGCGGTTTTCTGTTTCTTGGCAGGTACAGTGTCTTCTGCGAGAAGTGGGAATGGTCGTAGTGATCCGAAGACGATGGTCCGAGGAGTTGAAGTTGACCCGGTGTTTGGAGAGTTGTCGAGGGAGATGACGCTTCGGCAACTGGCAGGGTGCTTATGCTTGTTTTGCTTGTCTTGCAGCAAAGCTGGTACTTGTTCTCATCGAAAGTGATTGTTAATGAAGCTGCCATTGTTAGTTTTGGAAAACTTCTGAAACAAGACCAAATCCATTAGTAATCACAAGAATATGGTGATCATAAATGGAGAACAACTATGGTTTTGTCTTTTCACATCACTTGAGGGGACATGGCCCAGCCCAAGGACGATGAAGAAGGCAAAAAGCCATAGAGGATACAATTGTTCTAAAATGCAAGTATGGTAGGCTCAGAGTGAGTGTTCCAGTGACTGCTAGAAGCAATTGTAGACCTTAATTCAAATTACCGAGAAGCAAGGCTCACTCGAGGTAAAATGATATAAGGTTGGAGATACAAATGTGTCGGTCGCGAATACAGTAGACCCGAAAGGGCGTACTAGCACCGCTAGGCACAAAGGTTGCAAATCGCATCCTTGGAAAGGACACGAGATGGGGTTTTTTTGAAAGGTCAAAATTGGGTTCATAAAGGAGAGCAAATGGTGTTCCAATCCGAACAAAGGCTCAACATTTCTGCGAGCGCTAAATTCAGAGGAGAAGGAACCAGAATTTCTCGGATGTGAATCCAGTAATGACGGAAGTTTTTTTTGAAAGGTCAAGATTGAATTCATCGAAGAGAGCAAATGGTGTTCCATTCCGAACAAGGCTCAACATTTCTGCGAGCGCTAAATCCGAAAGGGAAAGAAATAAGATTTCTCAACTCTGAATTCAAAAGTGACAGAAGTTTTTTTTTTTTTTTTATGATTTCTTTTTAGAGAAATTTTTTTTTGAAAGGTGCACGTAGATTTCCAATTCGATCTTATGAAACTTTAGTAGATAGATCAGCCCCCAGGTAAGGGTAAGATTACTTAATGAACCCGTTTGAAGGACCCTTGCCTCGAACAGTCTAGCTGTCTCCACACTCTGGACAAGGCTTTTCTTAAATCCACTTTGGTCAAAGAATGCAACTGGTGGAACCTTAGTGTTTTTTTTTTTTAACTCTTTTTTGAAAGGTTTTTTAATAAACTCATCAAAGAGAACGAATGGTGTTCCAATCCGAACAAAGGCTCAATATTTCTGCGAGCGCTAAATCCGAAAAGGAAGGAACCAAGGTTTCTCAAATTTGAATGCAAAAGAGAAAAAAAATTTGAATTTATAATTTTTTTTGAAATCCCAATTGGACTCATCAAAGAGAAAAGATGGCCCAATCCTCGATATGAACGATAGCTGCGAACATTTCTGTGAGATATCAAGTTCAAAGAGGAGAGGATCAAAATTTCTCAAAGTTGAATCTTGAGAAAGAGAGATCATTTTTTTTTTTTTGAATTTGAAATGAAGGTGTTTCTTTTTTTTTTTTTTTTTTTTTAATCCCAATTGGACTCATCAAAGAGAAAAGGTAGCCCAATCCCCGAGATGAATGATAGCTGCGAACATTTCTGTGAGCTATCAAGTTCGAAGAGGGAAGGATCAAAATTTCTCAAAGTTGAATCTAAGAAAAGAGATCAGATTTGTTTTTTTTTTAAGTGAGAAAGAACAATTGAAATCCCATCTCATATTTTTTTTTAGATGCAAAATGCAACATAGGCCACAACCTAGAAAGGAGCCAAGTGATCAAAGCACCACGTTCTCAAGTCAACGTGTCCCACCGGGTATGCCAACTTGATGGACCCGAAATAAATCTTCCGTCCTCTCCTTCCACACCCCGGGGGCTGACCTGGGTCTCGGCGGAGGAGGGAAAATCTCGGGCATCAACATTTTTGTACGGGTATGCCAGATTTACTTTCTACTTGGAATTTGGAATGGTGATAATCCGGAGATTCACCTTCACAAGTGGAAAGGAAATCAATCCTTTTTTTCTAACTCTTCAAATTGCATTAATATTAAGAAAAGAGACAAGTTTGTAGAATGCCGTAAGAGGCATTTTGTTTGTTTGCCTTGAAAGGCGATTTTGCCCTGAAAGGCGATTTTACAAAACTCATCAAATGTGAAAGACAAGAATTGTGATTTCTTTTGTCTCTTTAAGAAATACAAACTACAATAGAAAAGGAAGAAAAGGGATCTAACTTCTCAGGAGATTGTGGGGACACGTTGAGATCGACGGTCACAAGTCATGTATGGGCTTCGCCATCGTCCTTCAAATGAGAACATGTGATGCTTTGATTCTTCGGCTTGGCTCCTAACCTCAGTTTTTTAAAGGACAAGGACCAAGAGAAGGTCCTATATCCAATGAAAAACCGAGTAAACGGGCTGAAAAGCCACGTTTAGGCCATGTTGGAGAAAGAGGAGACCTTGGGGGGGGGGGGGGGGGGGGGGGGGGGGTGGCCCCCCAAGGGACGTTGATCACCTTGTGGTGCTTCCGGGAGCAAAGTAGCAGGACTTCGTCTCTTTCTTGGATTTTCTGGTTTTTCAGAGCTTGCACTTGGGATCTCTTTTCATCATGCTTTCTTCTTGGAATGGACCTCCTTTTATAGGCTTTTGGTAGCCATGAGGTGTTTATTGGTATTGATGGCCATGATGAAAGAATTGATGAGGAGTTACAAGTTGATTTTGTAACTCCTTTTTCAAGGCTTGTGATTGGCCAATGAAGGTAGTGGGCTTTTAATTGTCTTTATGCTTCATGATGATGGGAGTTTCATGGGTTTAATGCCATGATTACTTGGATTTCTAACTCCCAAATGCTTGAATCTGATTGGGCCGTCCCAAATAATGAGTTAATGACCGTATTAATGGGTCAATTAACGACATTAAGTGGTTGCCAAGGCATGTGAAGAGTCGCGGGCCGTGCTGCGCCTTTTGAGATTCTTCTTGCGACCATCACGGGTGGATCCTCGCATTATTTGATGTCGGATTGCGATACAAGTTCAGACATTGATTGATGTTGGCGGGCCGGTGACGTCTGTCTTGTCGATTTCACGATCGGTCGGACAGAAAGTCCACTTTCTTGGTCAGCCGGTTGGTGATCTTGAGGCGATCGGTGATGATTTCATGCTTTTGATGGCGGATCCGAGATGTCGACGTAGATCAGTCGTTTTCAAGCATCAAACATTGCATTTTCCGAAAATCACAGAGGCCGGAACACCCAAAATGCGAAAAACCATCGAAAACGGACACTTTGGTGCAAAATCCGGCGACCCGGATTTCCAGGGTCGCCGGGCGACCATAGGGCTTTGGCCCGTTTGGTCGTCGAGCGTCGTTTTCGGCCGTTTTTTCGTCTTTTTTGTCCCTTTTTTCTTCTGCATTTTTCTTAACATTTTTCCTCAATTATTGACTTCATTTTCTTGGAGAAAACATGACGAGAACCCGGACGAAATGGGAGCACAAAGTTTCCCATTTTTTGGGAAAACCGAAGACTTTGTAGCCGATTTTCCGTCAAGCGTCGAAACTAGGTCAAACGATGTCGGAATGACCTGAAAATTGAGGTGAAGCTTCTTGAACAGTGGATAGGACCAACCATGGGCTTTTATTTGAGTTTTGAAGCCGTTTCGGGTCCCATCGATGTTTCACTTGATTTTGCTGCGGGGAAAATGCCGAGCTCTGATATGTGGTCAAACGATGTCCGATTGACCTGAAATTTGACGGGGAGCCTATTGGAGTCATTTTGAGACGTTCCATGGGCTCTGTTTTGGACGTCATGGTCCCGGGTTGCTCCGCCGCCGGTAGGCTTGATTTTCTCTTGGAGCATCGAAACCTGGTCAAACGTTGTCGGAATGACCTGAAATTCGACGTGCAGCCTTTTGGAAGCATGTTGAAGCCACTCATGTATTTTGTTTGATGAGTGATGGCTTCAGTGGTTGCCACCGCCGGGAGGCTTGATTTCGTTGTTCGAGCATTGATGAAGAGTCAAACGTTGTCGGTTTGACTTGAAATTTGGCGTTGAGCCCTTTAGAGACATTCTGAAGTCATCCGTAGGCTCTGATCGAAGTTTTGGTGTCTTCGATGATGTCGCCACCGGGAGCGCTTGTTTAGTTGTCGGAGCAATGAAGTTGGGCCAAACGATGTCGGAATGACCCGAAACCTCAGGTGTACCCCTCTTTTAGCTGTCTTGAAGGATCTCTCAGTCTCTGTCTGATTCTGACAAAATCTGATGCTTGAAGTAGCCTTGCCTATTTTTAGCAGGATGCGGCTTCAGGAGGCTTCTCGATGTTGAGGAGACACATTGACTTTTTTTGGTGTCAACAATCATGAGAAGAACTACGCAACCCATGATCTTGAGTTGGCAGCAGTTGTCTTCGCGTTGAAAATGTGGAGACATTACCTCTATGGAGAGAAGTTTGTGGTTCATTCTGATCACCGCAGCCTACAGTACCTATTTTCACAGAAGGAATTGAACATGAGGCAGAGGAGATGGATGGAATATATCAAGGATTATGATTTTCCAATCAAGTATCACCCGAGGAAAGCGAATGTAGTTGCCGATGCCTTGAGTAGAAAATCAGTGGGCACGGCGAATCTAAGTGGCACGTGTATTTTTGATCAATTCGAGGAGTTGAGGATAGACCTCCAGCCACTGAGGAAGGGTGTTATAGTTGCCAATATGTCAGTGTCAGAGCCTTCGTTTATTCATAAGATCAAGAGTAGTCAGTTGCAGGATCCAGAGTTGGCCAAGATTGCAGAACATATAGCAGAACGTCCTGATTTTCGTATCGTTGACGGAGTTCTTTACTACCATGATCATTTGTGTGTGCCTAACATCGAGGATTTGAGGAACGACATCATGGCAGAAGCTCACAGTATGAAGTATTCTATGCACCCAGGCAGCACGAAAATGTATAAGAACTTGAAGGACAAATTTTGGTGGAACAACATGACGAGAGAGATTGCAGCGTTCGTCTCTCGTTGCATGACGTGTCAGTTAATAAAGGCAGAACATCAGAAGCCTCCAGGTTTGCTACAGCCATTAGAGATCCCGGAATGGAAGTGGGAGCACATTACCAGGACTTTATTTCCAGACTACCGAGGACTAGCAGAGTGTCGCGACCCCGGGCCGGGCTTAGGGACCAAATCCAGGATCGGGACTAATGTGGTGTGATGATGGACATGCGATCATATGGAGTGATGACAATAATTGAAGATATGTTTATGATCAAGCGTACATGGGTTAATAAAAGAACACACATTACCCGTGCACGTGATTTCCCACAGGTGTCCGCGGTGAGGATTTTTCCAACACCCATAACCATTTAGTAAGATTGAGGAAGCATATGGCAAATCAAGCATGTAATTCATTTTCATAATAACAAGACTGATTGCATTTAAATAACAAGTATCAGAATGAGCAATATTTTATAGCGTAACCCAAAAATACCGTTAAAGTTAGAGCAGATATCATTTAATTACAATTCCCAAAAATAGAGGCCAACAAAGGCCAATATGGACAAAACAATAACCACCAAAAAGTATAGTTTTTAACACCCCCCAAAATGTCACTCAACTCTCGAGGCAACCGGATGTTTAGACAACATCATCGGCGTGCCACTCTACTAGCTGCTGCGGTTCTCCGACTGCCTCCTCAGGCTCCTCCTCGGGGAAACCAACAATGGGACCTAAGTACCAAAGCAAAGGGTCAGACACGACGGTCTAGTAGGTAGATAAAAAGGTAAACACATTTCATAATAAAACATTTACCTTGGGAAAACATTTAAACCTGTCTAAACAATACTTTCATGAAGTAAATGCGTCATTTAGTTAAAAACATATATGCAAGGTAAAATAGGTAAAGGTAACCAAGGAAATCAGGAAACGAGCAAGATGGCAACCACACGGAGCTAAATCCTCTATCACCGAAGTGATAGAGCAAGCAAGTCAAGGCATTGACCTCAGTCACCGAAGTGAGGAGGTACAACGAAATACATATACATATATACTATATACAAGACATGACCATGGTAGCGAGCCGGGCATCAGGAACCACAGTAGCAATCTGGGGTATCAGGACAAGACCACGGTTAAATAACCTGGTAGCAAGATCCAAACTGCAGTTGGCAAGACAAGAGGGGGATCACCCAGTCAGTGGATCAGACTAACAAGGCATCCAAGCTTAGTGGTGCCAAGCCATAGGTCAAAACACGGAAATCAAGACATGTATAAAATAATTCAAGTGGAAGACTATAATCGGGCAAGACGGGGTGCTCGAGGCACAACTATCATGTCAAGTCAGGCATGTATGTCAACACTAGTAAAACAGTACAAGTATGCTTTCAATGTTTTCGGGATTGATAGATAACAAATCATAAATTCCGGGAACAAAGAGGTGAAGTAACCTTTCGAAATGTCGGGACAGTGTCAGTGTTAAAACTAATTCAAGTGAATAGGGATCCCGTATGTCTACTTTGAATTTACTTGGTACTCTTTGAATATGAAGACATGCCGGGTTCCTTATACACTAAAGTAGCCTCAATGCTTAAATGATTCTCTGTGATGTGGTCTCTCTCTCGAACGGGCCCCCAACAAACCTTTCATCTCTGCTTCGAACACATTCCCAGGTGAGCGGTGCCCATTGCTCTCAGAAAGGTTCACAAGCAATGGTACGGAAGCTCCCTTCAATCCCCCTTTTTTCATAGAATTCAGGGAATTTCGGTTACCTAGCGGTCAGTTGGCGGTTAGCCGCTAGATGATCCGGCGGTTAACCGCTGGCTGACCGTGAGGCTGACTGCGGGATTGCAGCTCTCTGGAATTGTGACCGCTTCCATTCAGTTGGCTGGCGGTTAGCCGCCGATGGATACGACGGTTAGCCACTAGCTGACCGCGAGATTACAGCTCTCTGGAAAAGTGACCGTAACTATGCGGTTGGCTGGCGGTTAGCCGCCGATGGATACGGCGGTTAGCCGCTAGCTGACCGCGAGGTTACAGCTCTCTGGAAAAGTGACCGTAACCACTTCGGCTAGCTGCCAATCACCAGGCAACTAGCCGCTCGGTGACCGCGGGCTGACCGCCAGTCACGGGAATTCTCCACTGGGTTCAGATTCAGGTCTTCTTTTCCCCAAATCAGTCTCCTTCATTTTCCATCACTTTCCTGCAATGGTATGAGCTAAAAGGCTCCTCCAATCAACCTTCAACACTTCTCCCATATCAAAGCTTCTACCAAGGATCCGCCCAAACAACTTCATACATTTCCACATTCAATCACAAAGGAGAGAGAAAATCACAACCACATAGATTCATTCAAGTTTTAAGGACAAGATAAAACAAAACTATCAATCACATTACAAGACAATAAATGGGCTCAACAACCCTTTTCAAAAGCATTAAAATCATATTAAATGCAAGAAAAACCAACCATTAATGAGACAATAAATCCAACATGTTAATCAGAGAAATCATTGAAAACAAAGATATCCATTAAATCCACTTGCCTCAAGGTCTCTAACAAGAAATCCAAGCTCTTCAAGCCAAAGGTCCAAGCTATAAGCAAAAACCCCCAAAACAAACCCTAAAATGGGTCAAACCAAGAAACAAGAAGAGATAACTCTCAATAATGAAGATAGAGCTCTCCCAAGACTATAAGAACATGAATCTAAGAGATTAGGGAAGAAGCTTACTTGTAGGTTCTCCAAATGGACAAAGTAAGCTCAAGGAAGGTCTTGAGTTGAGTAGATCCTTCCACAAATGGTATTAATGAGAAGCTTGCAAGGTGGGGAAGAGGGTTGACATCTCCATTTCTCAAAAGATGCAAGGATGGTGGGGATTTGGGCAATGGAGAAGCAAGAAGAAGAAAAGAGATGGAAACCCTAGGTTGAGTTGCTCTTGTGCTGGAAAAAGGGAAAATGGAAGAGATGAGTCTCTATATAAAGCACTTGGAAGTGGGCTCCACCACTAATGAATTCTTTGGGCTGAAATCATTATTATCGGGACCTCGGACGAAATCGACGAAGAAGAGAAAAGTGATCGTCGAAATATCTAGTTTCTAAAAAGTATATGTTTCGCGGGTTTTGGGGATATCGACTTTTGGGTACAGATTTCATGTAAAAAGACTGTTTTGCCCTCAATGCAAGAAAAATCTGGTTTCGGGGTTCCGGACGGGCACGGGCTCAACATGAAAGTTGTAAGGATCGACAAAATAAGTAAAACGGGATCAAGACAAGAATTAGGGGAATATCAAGTAACCTCCAAAAGCAAGTAAGACTATAAAAAAGGAACCCCCCAAAGGGTCCCACTAAACACAAGACACTAAAAGTTCCCCAAAGCTACAAAAGAACTATACTAATCCAAGCTTATTCAAAACCACTAATCAAGCTTAGCACTAACACACAACTTAATTAGTACTAATCGAGTCACTCGGGTCGGGGTCTTACATCCTCCACCCCTTAGGGCATTTGGTCCTCCAAATGAGATATAAAACCCACCTCGGGTAGGAGATGTGGATACTTCTTCTGCACTTGATCTCGTAATTCCCACGTTGCCTCTTCCGGCCCATGATTCTCCCAAAGTACCTTCACCCACTGAATAGACCGTGTTCTCAACTCTTGCTCTTTCGTATCAATAATCTGAATGGGCTTCTCTAGATAGGTAGCATCTTCTCTAATTTCCAATGGTTCATGCCGGAGGACATGTGATGGATCGGGGACGTACTTCTTCAACATCGACACATGGAAGACGTTGTGTACACCAGATAGCTCAGGTGGTAAGGCTAATCTATAAACCACATCGCTAATCTTACTTATGATATCGTAAGGTCCGATGTACCTCCGTGACAACTTGCCCTTCTGCCCAAACCTCAATGTTCCTCTAGTAGGTAACACTTTCAGGAAAACTTTATCTCCTTCTTTGAACTGTAGATCCCTTTGGTGAGCGTCTGTATAACTTTTCTGTCTACTCCGGGCTACTTTCAAACATTCCTGGATCTGTCTTACTTTGTCAGTGGTCTCACTCACTATAGTCGGCCTGTGGAAACTGCGAGTGCCAACTTCTTCCCAACAAACAGGTGTCCTACACCTTCTGCCATACAAAGCCTCAAAAGGCGCCATCCCAATGCTAGAGTGGTAGCTGTTGTTGTAGGCAAACTCACACAACGGTAGAGTCTCATCCTATTGAGTCTTGAAGTCTAACACACAAGCACGTAGCATGTCTTCGAGGGTCTGAATTGTTCTCTCTGACTGGCCATCTGTCTGAGGGTGATAAGTTGTACTGAACTATAGCTTCGTATCCATAGACTTATCTAGGGTCTTCCAAAACCTCGAGACGAATCTGCTGTCTCTATCGGAAGTAATAAAAACTGGCTGTCCATGTCTACTAACGATCTCGTTGACAAACAACTCCGCTAGGGGTAACATATGCATCTTCTTCCCTGTCTTCATGGGGATAAAATGAGCTGACTTGGTGAGTCCGTCCACAATCACCCATATTGCATCATTGCCTCTGCTAGTCCTCGGTAGTCCGGAAATAAAGTCCATGGTAATGTGCTCCCACTTCCATTCCAGGATCTCTAATGGCTGTAGCAAGCCTGTAGGCTTCTGATGTTCTGCCTTTATTAACTGACACGTCATGCAAGAGAGATGAATGCTGCAATCTCTCTCTTCATGTTGTTCCACCAAAATCTGCTCTTCAAGTTCTGATACATTTTCGTACTGCCCGGGTGCATGGAGTACTTCGCACTGTGAGCTTCTGCCATGATGTCATTCCTTAAATCCTCGATGTTAGGCACACATAAATGATCACGGTAGTAAAGAACTCCGTCAACGATACGAAAATCAGGACATTCTTCTATATGTTCTGCAATCTTGGCCAACTCTGGATCCTCCAACTGACTACTCTTGATCTTTTGAATAAACGAAGGCTCTGACACTGACATATTGGCAACTATAACACCCTTCCTCAGTGGCTGGAGGTCTATCCTCAACTCCTCGAATTGATCAAAAATACACGTGCCACTTAGATTCGCCATGCCCACTGATTTTCTACTCAAAGCATCGGCAACTACATTTGCTTTCCCCGGGTGATACTTGATTGGAAAATCATAATCTTTGATATATTCCATCCATTTCCTCTGCCCCATGTTCAATTCCTTCTGTGAAAATAGGTACTGTAGGCTGCGGTGATCAAAATGAACCTCAAATTTCTCTTCATAGAGGTAATGTCTCCACATCTTCAATGCGAAGACAACCGCTGCCAACTCAAGATCATGGGTCGCATAATTCTTCTCGTTATCTTTCAATTGCCGGGATCCATAAGCTACAACTTTTCCTTCTTGCATGAACACACAACCAAGTCCAATGTTCGAAGCATCGGTAAAAATGGTGAAACCGCCGCTTCCAGATGGGAAAGTAAGGACTAGTGCAGTAGTTAATCTCGTCTTCAGCTCTTGGAAACTAGCTTCACACTGATCTGTCCATACATACGGTACATTCTTCCTTGTTAATTTCATCAACAGTGCTGCAATCGACGGAAAACCTTGCACAAACCTCCTATAATACCCTGCCAATCCAAGAAAACTCCTGATTTCTGACACATTCCTCGGTTTTTCCCACTTCACTACTACCTCAATCTTGGACGGGTCTACTGATAATCCTTCCTTGGAGATAATATGTCCCAAAAATGCGATAGCCAAAATTCACACTTGTTGAGCTTCGCATACAACTGGTTCTCTCTCAGAAGTTGCAATGCTATCCTCAGATGCTCTTCATGCTCTTCTCTAGTCTTGGAGTACACCAAAATATCATCGATAAACACCACTACAAACTGGTCCAAATACTGCGCAAAGATCTTGTTCATCAAAGCCATGAACACTGCCGGGGCATTTGTCAACCCAAATGGCATCACTAGAAACTCATAGTGGTCATATCTTGTCCTGAAAGCTATTTTCAACACATCTGATTCTCTGACTCTCAGCTGATGATAACCGGATCTCAAGTCAATCTTCGAAAAGTACGAGGCACCTTGTAACTGATCAAACAGTTCATCTATCCTTGGCAATGGATACTTGTTCTTGATGGTCACCTGGTTCAATTTCCGGTAGTCAAAACACATTCTCATCGAACCATCCTCCTTCTTAACAAACAAAACCGGAGCTCCCCATGGCGAAATGCTCGGTCTAGCAAAACCTTTGTCCAATAACTCTTGCAATTGTATCTTTAACTCTCCCAATTCCGCCGGAGCCATTCTATATGGTGCAATCGAAATCGGAGCGGTCCCCGGTAACAACTCAATGGTGAAATCAATCTCTCTCATGGGTGGTAATCCTGGAATCTCCTCCGGAAATACATCCGGGAACTCCCAAAAAATAGGAATCTCCTCCACCCCTTGGAACCGTTTATCCTCCGTGATAAACGCCAAATAGACTTCACATCCACTTCTCAATAGTCTATCAGCCTTCAACGCTGAGACAAACCTTGCACGAGGATTTCTCCTCTCTCCCTAGAATAACACCCCTGCTGGTGTCTCATCCAACTTGAATGTAAGGGTCTTATGGAAACAATCCATTGTGGCATGGTGCCCTGCCAGCCAATCCATCCCTAGGATGACATCAAAATCCTTCATTTCCAACAGAATAAGATCTGCGGGTAACACAACTTCTCCTAACCGGACGGTACAACTAGGGTAATAACTAGTACACACAACTTGTTTTCCTACTGGGGTTGCCACAGTCAAAATGTATTCAAGTTCCCTACCATGCACATCAATCAAACTAGAAAATGCATGGGATATAAAAGAATGTGTGGAGCCAGGGTCAAACAATATCTTAGCTTCTATCCCACTAACAAGAAGTGTGCCTTCCACAACATCACCTGCTGCTTCTGCATCCGCTCTATTAACCGCATATACTTGCCCTCGCTGCCGTGGCCTGATAGGTGCTTGTTGCTGCCTTCCTTGAGGGACATTTCTATTCTGCTGGGGGGGACGTTGATTCTGCTGCTGCCCTTGCTGACGAGCCTGTGGTTGCTGCTGCTGGGGTCTATATTTTTGCTGTGGTGCCTGTTGCTGGAGTGGCCTTGCCTGATTCTGCACTACTAGTGCATTCTGTGGCGGTGCCTGACATGGTGCTCCTTGCTGCTGCTGATTCTGCCTGTTCTGTCTTGGACAATTCCTCATCTGGTGATCCATGGAGCCACATCTAAAGCATACTCCTGAGGCTATACGGCACTGGGCACTATAATGGTTCTTCCCGCAATGAATGCAAACAAGCTGCACATTTTGGTCTTGCCTCTGTCTTGTTGACACCAAAAAATGTCACTTTGCCTCTTCAAACATCAAGAAAGCTGCATGAAGTCGCAACCTGCCATAAATAGGCAATGCAACTTCTCCAAAAAATCAAATCTTGTCAGAATCAAACAAAAACTGCAAGATCCTTCAAGACAGCCAAGAGAGGAGTACACAAGGAGTTTCGGGCCATTTCAGAATCATTTGGCCTAACTTCGCTTCTCCGACAGCTAAATTGGTGCTCCCGGCGGCGACATCATCGAAGACGTCAAAACTTCGATCAAAGCCTACGGATGACTCCAGCATGTCTCAAAAGGGCTCCATGCCAAATTTCAAGTCAAACCGACAACGTTTGACCCTCCATCAATGCTCGAGCAGCAAAATCAAGCCTCCCGGCGGCGGGAACCACCGAAGCCTTCGCTCATCAAACCAAGTGCATGAGTGGCTTCAACATGCTTCCAAAAGGCTGCACGTCAAATTTCAGGTCATTCCGACAACGTTTGACCAGGTTTGGATGCTCCGAGAGAAAATTAAGCCTACCAGCGGCGGAGCAACCCGGGACCATGACATCCAAAATGGAGCCCATGGAACGTCTCAAAATGACTCCAATAGGCTCCCCGTCAAATTTCAGGTCAATCGGACATCGTTTGACCACATATCAAAGCTCGGCATTTTCCCCACAGCAAAATCAAGTGAAGCATCGACGGGACCCCAAACGGCTTCAAAACTCAAACAAAAGCCTATGGTTGGTCTTATTTATTGCTCTGGAGGCTCCACCTCAAATTTCAGGTCATTCCGACATCGTTTGACCAAGTTTCAGCTTTTGGCGGAAAAACAGCAGCTCTACGCGACAAAGTTTTCGGCTTTCCCGGAAAATTGGAAACTTTGCATTTTAAAAATGCAAGGATTCTCATCAGGTTTTCTACAGGGAAATCAAGCCAATAAATGAGAAGAAATGTCAAGAAAAATATAGAAGAAAACGGCGACGAAAAAGACCGCAAAACGGACCAAAAAAGGGGGAAAAACCCCCAGGGTCGCAGCCCGCGACCCTAGCCCAGGGTCGCCGGCGACCATGGAAGTCCGGGTCATCGGATTTTTCGCCGGTGACCCGTTTTTCCATCCCTTTTCGCGTTTTACGCGTTTTGGCCCCTGTGGTTCCCTGAAATTGTGATTTTTAATGCCTGAAATTGACTCATATCCGACGACATCTCGGATCCGCCGTCAAAAGCATAAAATCATCAGTGATCGCTCCAAGATCGCCAACCGGTCGACCAAAAAAGTGCTCTTTCTGTCCGACCGATCAAGAAATCGACAAGACAGATGTCACCGGCCCGCTCTTAGCTATCAATGTCTGAAGTTACATGTTCATCCGATGTCGATCAGCATGAAGATCCATCGATGATCATCGCCAGAAGAATCCAGAAGACACGGCACGGCCCGCGACTCTTCGACTGCTCGGCGACCAATTAATGTGGTTAATTGGCTAGCTTTATGGCAGTCATTAACTCATTCTATTGGACGGCCCAATCAAAAGCAAGCATTCGGGAGTTACAAATCAAGAGATTCATGGCATTCAAGCCATGAAACTCCTCCCATTATGGTAATTAAGGTGATTAAATGCCCTCAATCTCCATCGGCCAATCAGATTCAAGGAAAAAGGAGTTACAAAATCAAGAAATAAATCTTGTAACTCCTTTCATTAAAACAATTAAAGCTCATAAACTCTCCTAAATGGCTACCAAAAGCCTATAAATAGGAGAGCATTCCATTGAAATGGGGGAGGAGAAAAAAGAAGAGATCGGATCGGAAGAGAGCGGAAAGAATCCAGAGAAAGAAAAAGAGAGCAAAACTCTGCTGAAGTGCTGCACCGGCCACCACTACAAGGTGACAAAAGTCCCTTGGGGGGCACCCCCCCCCCCCAAGGTCCTTGCCTTCTCCCGTTGCCTCCAATGGCTTAGACGTGGCTTTTCAGCCCGTCTACTTAGCTTTTTATTGGACATAGGACCTTCTCTTGGTCTTTGTCCTCTAAAAATCTGAGGTTATAGCCAAGCCAAGCGAATCAAGAGCATCCTCTGTTCTCATCTGCATGGATGATGGCGAAGCCCATACATGGCTTGCGACCGTCAATCTGAACGAGTCCCCCACAATCTCCTGAGAAGTTAGATCCTCCTTTTCTTGCTTTTCATTGTAGTTTGTATTTTTCTAAAAGAGACAAAAATCACAACTCTTGTCTTTCATTATTGATGAGAATTGTAAATCGGTTATAAACGCCAAAATCGGCTATAAATGCCAAACAAAAGCGCTTTTCACGGCAAACCAAGAAAATGTCTCTTTTCTTAAATATTTGTGCAATGGAAAACTTGAAAGAAGTTGATTTCCTTTTTACTTGCGAAGGTTGATCTCCAGATTACCACTTGCAATTCCAAGTAAAAATAGAAAATCTGGCACACCCACACAAAAGAAATGTTGATGCACGCTTCATGCCCCCCCGGGCGCGAAAGGGCCGGACCCGACGGACTCCCACGTCCGCCGACCCCGGTAGCACCCACGGCATTCGAAGCGCGTTCCATCATGTCTCTTGTTCTGCTGGTTCCTGTGCTGGTTTTGTTGCTATTGTGGTTGCCCCTGTCCTTTGGCTTGAACCTTAAGAATCTTATGGTGAATATTCTCAAACTTATATGATCTCTTGACAGCTTCTTCAAAGGTGAGAGGTGGTACTACACCGGTGGCATCTCTCTCTATGATGGGGTGAAGTCCTTCCAGGAACTTGGCAATTTTCTTCTCCACCGTGTCCACCAACTCCGGAGCATACCGTGATAACCTCTCGAACTTGGTGAGGTACTCTAGCACTGTCATACTGCCTTGGACAAGCTACAGGAACTCCACTGCTTTCTGCCTCTTGAAATGGGCGGGCACATACTTGTCTCTAAATTGCCTCTTGAAGTTTGCCCAAGCCACTTTGTCTAGCATAGTCCTGTACTCCTCCCTCACTGTCTTCCACCAATTGTCTACCAAGCTGGTGAAGAGTAATGCTGCTAGTTGTACTTTCTCTCCTCCATTACATCTGAAAACATCAAATATATTTTCTGTATGCTCTAGCCAGTCATCTGCAGCCAAAGGGTCTTCTGTCCCCACAAACTCCTTTGGACCTCTCTTTCTAAACCTCTCAAACAAAGCATTGGGGTCATGCTCTCTCTGATTAATAACAATAGCAGGTTGAGGTTGGACTGGTTCAGGTTTCCTCTGTAGTACTTCCAACAATTGCCTTTGCATTTCCGCCAACTCTCTGGCATGATCTTCATCTTTCTTGAGCATTTGTTCTTGCAATCTGATTTGGTTCTCATTTGCTAGACGCTGTTGATCAAGCATAGCTTGCATCATCGGTTGGAACTGATTTGGCATTGCATTTTCAGCTCTTGTATTCTCAGTTTTATCTTCTTCAATTGGTTCTATAAAATCATTGTTACTCACTGAGGGATTGCCATTTACCGGTCGCTTACGAGGTGGCATGATGCTGCAAAACAAGTTGTTAGCACATAAAAATCCAAAACAGGGTCACACATAGCTCACGCAATTCTAGCTAACGGAAGATCTAACGAATCCTCACCACGTCCTTAGGATTTCTAGTTTCTTTTAATTTCTTGAAACACGTCTCGCTCTGATACCAGTCTGTCGCGACCCCGGACCGGGCTTAGAGACCAAATCCGGGATCGGGACTAATGTGGTGTGATGATGGACATGTGATCATATGGAGTGATGACAATAATTAAAGATATGTTTATGATCAAGCGTACATGGGTTAATAAAAGAACACACATTATCCGTGCACTTGATTTCCCACAGGTGTCCGCGGTGAGGATTTTTCCAACACCCATAACCATTTAGTAAGATTGCAGAAGTGTATGGCAAATCAAGTATGTAATTCATTTCCATAATAACAAGACTGATTGCATTTAAATAACAAGTATCAGAATGAGCAATATTCTATAGCGTAACCCAAAAATACCGTTAAAGTTATAACAGATATCATTTAATTACAATTCCCAAAAATAGAGGCCAACAAAGGCCAATATGGACAAAACAATAACCACCAAAATGTATAGTTTCTAACACCCCCCAAAATGTCACGCAACTCTCGAGGCAACCGGATGTTTAGACAACATCATCGGCGCGCCACACTACTAGCTGCTGTTGTTCTCCGACCGCCTCCTCAAGCTCCTCTTCGGGGAAACCAACAACGGGACCTGAGTACCAAAGCAAAGGGTCAGACACGACGGTCTGGCAGGTAGATAAAAGGGTAAACACATTTCATAATAAAAAATTTACCTTGGAAAACATTTAAACCTGTCTAAACAATACTTTCATGAAGTAAATGCATCATTTAGTTAAAAACATATATGCAAGGTAAAACAGGTAAAGGTAACCAAGGAAATCAGGAAACGAGCAAGATGGCAACCACACGGAGCTAAATCCTCTATCACCGAAGTGATAGAGCAAGCAAGTCAAGGCGTTGACCTCAGTCATCGAAGTGAGGAGGTACAACGAAATACATATACATATATACTATATACAAGACATGACCACGGTAGCGAGTCGGGCATCAGGAACCACAATAGCAATCTGCGGTATCAGGACAAGACCACGGTTAAATAACCGGGGAGCAAGATCTAAACTGTAGTTGGCAAGACAAGAGGGGGATCACCCAGTCAGTGGATCAGACTAACATGGCATCCAAGCTTAGTGGTGTCGAGTCATAGGTCAAAACGGTTTCCTTGATTGAGGGAATCGCATCGATCGCGCTGTGATACTTATCCACGATATTGGATCCTCATGACGGTATAAAATAGAGGACTTAGTTTCCTCCAAAGGTACGCAAACAGACAACCCATTACTTACAAAGCCGTTACTTGTCTCTCTAAAATCTCTACCCTATTGTCACGTTCTTTGTTGACACCAAAAAAGTCACTATGTCTCCTCAACATCAAGAAGCCTCGTGAAGCTGTATCCTGCTATAAAACAGGCAAGGCTACTTCAAGCATCAGATCTTATCAGAATCAGGCAGAAACTGAGAGATCCTTCAAGACAGCTAAAAGAGGGGTACACCTGAGGTTTCAGGCCATCCCGACATCATTTGGCCCCAACTTCACTGTTCCGACAGCTAAACAAGCGCTCCCGGCGGCGACATCATCAAAGACACCAAAACTTTGATCAGAGCCTACGGATGACTTCAGAATGTTTCCAAAGGGCTCCATGCCAAATTTCAAGTCAAACCGACAACGTTTGACCCTCCATCAATGCTCGAGCAGCAAAATCAAGCCTCCCGGCGGCGGAAACCACCGAAGCCATCACTCATCAAACAAAATACATGAGTGGCTTCAACATGCTTTCAAAAGGCTGCACGTCGAATTTCAGGTCATTCCGAAAACGTTTGACCAGGTTTCGATGCTCCGATAGAAAATCAAGCCTACCGGCGGCGGAGCAACCCGGGACCATGACATCCAAAACGGAGCCCATGGAACGTCTCAAAATGACTCCAATAGGCTCCCCGTCAAATTTCAGGTCAATCGGACATCATTTGACCACATATCAAAGCTCGGCATTTTCCCCGCAGCAAAATCAAGTGAAGCATCGATGGGACCCCAAACGGCTTCAAAACTCATATAAAAGCCCATGGTTGGTCCTATACACTGCTCAAGAAGCTTCACCTCAATTTTTAGGTTATTCCGACATCGTTTGACCTAGTTTTGACTCTTGACGAAAAATCGGCTGCAAAGTCTTCGGCTTTCCCGAAAAATGGGAAACTCTGTGCTCCGATTTCGTGCGGGTTCTCATCAAGTTTTCTCTAAGAAAATGAAGTCAATAATTGAGGAAAAGTGTCAAGAAAAATATAAAAGAAAAAAGGAACGAAAAAGATGTAAAATCGGCCGAAAACGGAGCTCGGCGACCAAAGGGCAAAAAACCCTAAGGTCGCCGGCGACCCTGGGTGCATGGTCGCCCGGCGACCCTACAAAACCGGGTCGCCGGATTTTGCGCCAAAACGTCCGTTTTTCGATGGTTTTCGCGTTTCGGGTGTTCCGGCCTCTGTGATTTTCTGAAAATCCAATGTTTGGTGCTTGAAAACCACTGATCTTCGTCGACATCTCGGATCCACCATCAAAAGCTTGAAATCATCACCGATCGCCTCAAGATCGCCAACCGGCTGACCAAGAAAGTGCACTTTCTGTCCGACCGATCGTGAAATTGACAAGACAGATGTCACAGGCCCACCAACATCAATCAATGTCTGAGATTGCACTACAATCTGATATCAAACAATGCGTGGATCCACCTGTGATGATCGCAAGAAGAATCTCAAAAGGCGCAGCGCGGCCCGCGACTCTTCACATGCCTTGGCGACCACTTAATGACGTTAATTGACCCGTTTATGACAACTTAATGCGGTCATTAACTCATTATTTTAGACGGCCCAATCAGATTCAAGCATTTGAGAGGTACAAATCCAAGTAATCATGGCATTAAACCCATGAAACTCCCATCATCATGAAGCATAAAAGTGATTAAATGCTCACTACCTTCATCGGCCAATCACAAGCCTTGAAAAAGGAGTTACAAAATCAACTTGTAACTCCTCATCAATTCTTTGATCATGGCCATCAATGCCAACAAACACCTCATGGCTACCAAAAGCCTATAAAAGGAGGTCCATTCCAAGAAGAAAGCATGATGAAAATAGATCCCAAGTGCAAGCTCTGAAATCCAGAAAATCCAAGAGAGATACGAAGTTCTGCTACTTTGCTCCCGGAAGCACCACAAGGTGATCGACGTCCCTTGGGGGGCCACCCCCCCCAAGGTCTCCTCCATCTCCAACATGGCCTAAACGATGTTTTTCAGCCCGTTTACTTGGTTTTTCATTGGATATAGGACCTCCTCTTGGTCCTTGTCCTTTAAAAAACTGAGGTTAGGATCCAAGCCAAAGAATCAAAGCATCACATTTTCTCATTTGAAGGACGATGGCGAAGCCCACACATGACTTGCGACCGTCGATCTTAACGTGTCCCCACAATCTCCTGAGAAGTTAGATCCCTTTTCTTGCTTTTCTATTGTAGTTTGTATTTCTTAAAGAGACAAAAGAAATCACAATTCTTGTCTTTCACATTTGATGAGTTTTGTAAAATCGCCTTTCACGGTAAAATCGCCTTTTAAGGCAAACAAACAAAAATGCCTCCTACAGCATTCTAAAAAAAAAACAAACTTGTCTCTTTTCTTAATATTAATGCAATTTGAAAAGTTAGAAAAAAGTATTGATTTCCTTTCCACTTGTGAAGGTGAATCTCCGGATTATCACCATTCCAAATTCCAAGTAGAAAGTAAATCTGGCATACCCGTACAAAAATATTGATGCCCGAGATTTTCCTTCCTCCGCCGAGACCCAGGTCAGCCCCCGGGGTGCGGAGGGAGAGGACGGAAGATTCCCTTTTCGGGTCCATCAAGTTGGCACACCTGGTGGGACTCGTTGACTTGAGAACGTGATACTTTGATCACTTGGCTCCTTTCTAGTTGGCGGCCTATGTTGCATTTTGCATCTAAAAAAACATGAGATGGGATTTCAATTGTTCTTTCTCACTTCAAAAAAAAACAAATCTGATCTCTTTTTCTTAAAAACTCAACTTTGAGAAATTTTGATCCTCTCCTCTTCGAACTTGATAGCTCACAGAAATGTTCGCAGCTATCGTTCATATCGGGGATTGGGCCATCTTTTCTCTTTGATGAGTCCAGTTGGGATTTCAAAAAACAAACACCTTCATTTTAAATTCTTTCAAAAAAAATGATCTCTCTTTCTCAAGATTCAACTTTGAGAAATTTTGATCCTTCCCTGTTTGAACTTGATAGCTCACAGAAATGTTCGCAGCTATCGTTCATATCAGGGATTGGGCCATCTTTCTCTTTAATGAGTCCAATTGGGATTTCAAAAAAAAAAAGTTATAATTTCAAAAAACAAAATTAGTTTTCTCTCTTTTGAATTCAAATTTGAGAAACCTTGGTTTCCTTCCCTTTCGGATTTAGCGCTCGCGGAAATGTTGAGCCTTTGTTCGGATTGGAACACCATTCGCTCTCTTTGATGAGTTCATTAAAAAAACCTTTCAAAAAGGAGTTCTAAAAAAAGAAAAAAACACTAAGGTTCCACCAGTTGCGTTCTTTGACCAAAGTGGATTTGAGAAAAGCCTTGTCCAGAGTGTGGAGACAGCTAGACTGTTCGAGGCAAGGGTCCTCCAAACGGGTTCATTAAGTAATCCTACCCTTACTTGAGGGCTGATCTATCCACTAAGGTTTCATAAGATCGAATTGGAAATCTATGTGCACCTTTCAAAAAAAATCTTTAAAAAAAAAAAGGACTTCCGTCACTTTTGAGTTCAAAGTTGAGAAATCTTGGTTCTTTCCCTTTCGGATTTAGCGCTCGCAGAAATGTTGAGCCTTGTTCGGAACAGGACACCATTTGCTCTCTTTGATGAGTTCAATCTTGACCCTTCAAAAAAAAAAAAAAAAAAACTTCCGTCATTACTGGATTCACATCCGAGAAATTCTGGTTCCTTCCCTTCTGAATTTAGCGCTCGCAGAAAAGTTGAGCCTTTGTCCGGATTGGAACACCATTTGCTCTCCTTTATGAATCAACATTTGACCGTTCAAAAAAACTCTCATCTCGTGTCCTTTCCAAGGATGCGATTTGCAACATTTGTGCCTAGCGGTGCTAATACGCCCTTACGGGTCTACTGTATTCGCAACCGACACATTTGTATCTCTAACCTTATATCATTTTACCTCGAGTGAGCCTAGATTCTCGGTAATTTGAATTAAGGTCTACAATTGCTTCTAGCAGTCACTGGAACGCTCACTCTGAGCCTACCATACTTGCATTTTAGAACAATTGTATCCTCTATGGCTTTTTGCCTTCTTCATCGTCCTTGGGCTGGGCCATGTCCCCTCAAGTGATTTGAAAAGACAAAACCTTAGTTGTTCTCTATTTATGATCACCATATGGTTGTGATTACTAATGGATTTGGTCTTGTTTCAGAAGTTTTCCAAAACTAACAATGGCAGCTTCATTAACCATCACTTTCGATGAAAATAAGTACCAGCTTATGCTTCAGGACAACCAAAACAAGCATAAGCGCCCTGCCAGTTGCCGAAGCGTCATCTCCCCCGACAACTCTCCAAACACCGGGTCAACTTCAACTCCCCGGACCATCGTCTTCGGATCGCTGGGACCATTCCCACTTCCCGCAGAAGACACTGTACCTGCCAAGAAGCAGAAAACCGCTCCGCAACGTGTCACTAAAATGGCACCAAGGGCGAACACTAAGAAACCTGAAGCCCGTGGCGTTCCCACGAAGTCTCAACCCACAAGAAACCAGGTTTACTCCAAAACTTGGTCCCCGAGATCTTCACCAAAGCAACGAAGGTCCCAAACATCTGCAAAGCCAGCATACCTGGCCCCTCTCAATGAGAATCACTTCTACCCTCTCTCTTACATGAAACAGGAGAAACCTACCATCCACCCAAAAAACAAACAAAATCATCATGAGCCGGCTTGCTCCTACAAGCCCAAAATCAAATCCTGCATCGTTAGACCGATGCAAAAACATGCTGAAGCCTGCACTCCCGCGAGTCGACCCTTTATCTCAACAAGGGCCGAGCTCGAAAAATTCAAGTCTTCATTACGACAGGCAAAGGACCGCGTCCAGATTCTGTCCTTGCCAAGCTTCAAAGAAGACAAAACTCGGCTGCTGCGCACGAGGGACTACATCCTTCATCGCCAAAGCCCAGCCAAAGCTGACTGAATCTCAAATTGCTCGTCGTATGCGTCGCCGCACTGCATATCGACAAAAGAGACTCGAGAAACAAAGAACCCAACGTTCTACTCTCCACGTCTCAAATAAATGGGTCGAAAAAGAAAGGCCCGACCAATTCGTTGCTGTTCATATGGTTGGCAAAACCAGAAAACGCCAGAAGTCAGCAACCAAAATCAGTGTTAGACGTCCAGTGACTCGCAGCATCTCCCGGACACGAACACATCTGGAAGAATCTTCCACTCATCCAAGCCAAGAACACCGGAGTAACCACTCCTCAAATTCTTCATCCAGAAGAATGAGCCTCAGCTCAGTCACCAGGACGATTTCTTCGTTCGAATCCCGAGGGATGAACGTCTTGGCTACAAGTTCTGAGCCGCATCCACTGCATGATGACGTAACAGCACGCATCCAGCAGTTGGAGCAAGGACAACAGAGAATTGAGGCTCTGATGGAAAACCTTATTCTCACTCTACAGCGTCCACCACCTAACAATGAAACCCCTCCGAATCATGAAGATGACGAGGGCAATGCAGAAAACAATGAGTCTCATGCCCTTACCAGGAAGGACGTGGATGATATCCTCGCAAAAGCAAAAGAAGATGATACATTGAAGGAACATGGGATCAAGCCACCCTACCCTCTATGGATGGACTCGGTTCTGTTCCCTGCAAAATTCAAACAACCTACTCTCTAGACATATACTGGGAAAGGTTCAGCCAGACAGCACGTCATCCACTTCAAGATCCTGACGGGAGCCATTGCGGATCAAGATGCCCTCAAGATTCGCCTCTTTGCAAGTACCCTAAAAGGTACAGCCTTTGATTGGTACTCCACTCTGCCGGAGAACTCCATCCTGAACTGGGCTATGCTCGAGACACACTTCCTGAGCCACCTCCAAGGTAAGGATCATCCTGTTACTATGGCTCAACTCTGCAGCCTAAAATAGGGAGAGAATGAGTCAACATACGACTTCATTCACAAATGTAAGGCAATGGCGTACAAATGCTCAGATGTACTGCCACAAGCGTCGCTAGTCGACATCTGCCGTAACAATATGAGAGCAAAAATTCGCTCCATGATCATCGGCAACAAATCAAAGAACCTGGGAGAACTCCTTGAAGCTTCCATGGAAGTTGAAATGGTGTCAAAGACCTCAACAGTTAGAAATCATCAAAGAAAGAGCCGACTGCTGTTACAACCTCAAAACCAAAGAAAAAGGAGGTTCTCAATGTGCAGACTAAGTCAGCTCCTCAGCAGCCAAAGAAACCTGAAAACAAAACTGCAGGTAAAAGGCCTGAACTCTCTGATGCCTTCAAAGAACGTGTAGAAAAGAAATACCCATTCGATAAAGATGTTGAAGAAATCTTTGAGGCTCTCCTCGCAAATGGCAAACTCATTTTGTCAGAGCCCAAAAGACAGGGAGATGTTGGCAAAACCAATGATCCCCAATACTGTCCATACCATCAGATGATCTCACATCCTCTCAATGAATGCTTCGTTGTGAGAGAGAAGATCAATGAGATGGGGAAAAATGGAGTCATAACTTTTGACAAAAACTACGGCTCCACTTCTGTCAACATGGTGTCATGTTGGCAAACTTCAAAGTCACCGAAGGAGAAGACCACTACTTCATTCAAGGTGATAAAAATGGGTCAAGCGTCCCAAGAATTGGTTCCCTATCCAACATCAGATGGACAACCTATATGGGTGTATCCTGATCTCCTAGAGGATGAAAATTGGGAGATCATCAAAACAAAGCCGACCGCTCGTAGCAAAGGCAAGCCAAGAGACAACTCCGCAAGCTCAAACAGCAGCAGAAGTCTCAACCAAAACAAGAAGTCCTTGAAAAAGCAGAAACTTCTTCCACTGCTTCACTTGGGACGATGGAAGAATCTCTTCCCAAAACCTCCAAGGCGGTAAGAAAATTCACTCTTGATGATTTCATGCCACCTCTATACAAAAATGGAAATATGCAGGGGGCATCATACTCTTACAACTCGGTAGTTGGATTCTCCATGAATGGATACGAGTCCAGTGATACTACCAGTGATATAGATGAGTGGGAAGAATCTCTTGAAACAAGAGAATACCTCTTCGACGAGGAATGTATTCCCGAGTCTCATCTTATGCCAGTAATCTGGTATAACCCATTGCGGCCATAAGGATCTTGGTCTGATGATGAAGAAGACCAGGACCCTGTTCAAGAAAACGCTGTCAATCCAGCACCAACCAATGCTCCGGTGGAACCCAACATTGGTGAACCACAAGGAGCAAATGACGAAGAAGATTTGGCTCCCATGCCTGATCTTGAAGAATATGCAAGAATCTTGCAACATCTTGCCATAGAGCAGGAGCAGGATCGCATCAATCTTCGTCATGATCCAGAACTGGAATTCCCTGAAAATCAGCGGGAACTTTCTCCCTTAACTCCTGAAAATGGAGAAAACAGTTGGATCGATGATCCTCTCACATCCGAGGATGAGTTTGATTCCCAACAGTCTACACTGGGGGCATCTCCTATCAGGATAACCTGCAATGCAATAGCTCAGGACGACAGTGCCTCTGAAGCTTCCGAAGACACGTACTCCCCAACCGGAGCGTATCTTCCGGAGCTACATCCTCTCAGGTGACTTCGACTGAGATAACATCCTCTCAACCCTCGTCTCCTGAAGCTGTGACATCGGAACTCAAGCCTCTCCCGATTAATCATCTTGAAGAAACTTCTGCCAATGAAATCTTCTTTAATCAAAACTCAGTCAACTGGTCCCAGATACCCCTTCTCACAGGCGATGTCTGGGCTAATAAAGAAAAGTTGCCGGCTGCTGTTCAGGACTTGTTCCCGGAAATTACTCCGTGCAACACAATCACTGAAGACGCCAATGCTGTTACAGAGACATCCTCAGCAAAGGATCAACCTCTTGATCCTGAGAACGATCTTCCAAAAGAATACCGTTCTCTAGAGGCTCTTGAAGTTGGTAGAGGTACCCGTTCTGGCAGGGATTACCACAAAAATTACAATCAACTCTCTTCTTCTTATGTAAATCCTTCGGGAAAGCAAGATGTAAGCGCCCCAAGTGGCAATAATAATGAAAATGCAGGCCCGAAGGAGGCTTTCAAGTACAACTTGATTGAGCACTTCAAACACATACCTGCACGTCTGCACATCCTTGACTTATTACGAATGTCTCCACAAACTCATGATAGTCTCATTTCAGAATTACAAAGGCTGAATGTGGATGTCGACAAACATGCCCCACAAGTCCTACAAATTGAAATGGACTATAGGGTCAAAAAATCAAATACTCCCTCAAAGGGAGAAAAGAAGAAAACTGAGGGATCAAGCAATGAATGCCTCTCGGTACAAAAGGCAACAAGTCCAACAATTGCCTTCGACAAGGATGACCTCCTCCTAGGCGAAACAAAGCACAACCGTCCCTTGTACTTTACGGGGTACGTCAAAGAAATGCCAGTACACAGAGTTCAGATCGATCCAGGTTCTGCACTCAACCTCATCTCTACTTTGGCACTCGAAGAGCTGGGCATCCCACCTAGCAAACTGAGTCACACGTCCGTATCCATCTTCGGATATGACGGGAGCGCTCAAAGGCCTATCGGCAAAATAAGGTTCAAATTGCAAATCGGTGATCTTATTTCTGAAGTCACCGTGTATGCAATAAGGACCCCTTCATGTTACAATATACTCCTTGGACGCCCCTGGATACATGAGAATGGTGTGTCCCTTCAACTCTACATCAGTGCATCAAGTTCGTTGGCGACGATGGCTTGATACATCGAGTATTCGCAGACAAAAAACCCTTCAAAAGCAAGGATGTCCATTTTGCAGATGCTCAAATGTACAAAGATGGAAAAGAAGAACAGGAGGAAAAAACAATTCACTTTGCCGACAGTCTCCAGAAAGATAAAGGCAAGGCTCCTCAGCAATCATCGGAGGTAGGCGAACCCTCCGCCAAGCTCGAAGTAAGCGGCCAAGCTCCCTTCGTCGTTTCCTTCAAATCTCCAAAGCCTTTGGTAATCACTACTAAAGCAAAGAAGACAAAACAAAAGGCTGGGGGCAAATTCACTGTCTCCTTTGTGTCTATTATGCATGACACAGACTCAGAGTCAGAGCCAGAAGATGACATAGCATCAAGCCAAGCTGATACTCAGCAAGATCAACCCGCTCTCACTTCATTGGAGATACCTGCAGACATAGAAGACCCTACGTCTGCTTCCTTTGTTATTCCGGTAACTTTGCCAGAAGAAAAAGTGATTTACTTCCACAGATCAGGAGCATCTCCACTGAACTCTTTGCTTGAACCTTTCTAAAACAAAGGTATGCCTCAGCTATCCCTGTATAGTCCAATGGCGCAAGCTATCATGAAGAAAATGGGCTACGACGCTCAAAATCCGACTGGTTTGGGAGGTGGCTGTGGTATTCTCACACCATTGGAACCCACCTTGACCAAAAGTCAACCAGAAGATTGGAAAATCCACCTTCACAAAGGCAAGTCTTCATATGGGTTGGGGTATGATCCTACCGCTCCTATGAGACAGTTGACACCATGGCTGCAAAGTCGCTTTACCGACCGAGCCTCAACATCTCATGAAGACATTGATATCCCTGGATATCTCTTTGAGGAGTCACTCGTCAAGGGCCCAAAAAGCTCCTCCAATTGGTATGATTTCTCTGATAATAAAGAGGAATTGCCTGATGATACAGACGAGCGGTTTTCTGACTCAGAAGAACCATCGTCTCCAAAAGAAGTACCTTACTTCAACCCAATTCCAGCAAATGATTGGGACCATATCATTGCAAGCCTTGAGAAGGATACTGATCAAGAAGATTCATGGACAGAAATAGAGCCTCAGTCTGAAAATGCCTCTGGCGCTTCAGAAGGTCTTGTTGAGTTGGAAGCCTCCGAAAATATTGTGGAGGAACCACCTTCAAACCTTCCGACAGAAGACTTTGTTCAAGAGATAGACTTGGGAACACCTGATAACCCACGTCCTGTATTCATAAGCAAGAATATAAAGGATGATGAGTTACCCGAGTATATCTCTTTTCTTCGCGAGTTCGTTGATTGCTTTGCATGGTCTTATGCTGAAATGCCTGGCCTGGATCCCGAAGTAGTAGTCCACAAGCTCAACTTGCAAAAAGAAATCAAGCCTATCAAACGAGGCCAAAGGAGATTCTGTCCGTACGTGATGGACAAAATTGAACAAGAAGTTCAGAAACTCAAAAACGTTGGCTTCATCCGCGAGGAACAGCATCCTGAATGGTTGAACAACATTGTCCCCGTGACAAAGAAAAATGGGCAGATACGGGTCTGTATTGACTACAGAGACCTGAATAGTGCATGTCCTAAAGATGAATTCCCGCTCCCCATACCAGAGGTGATGATTGACAACACCTATGGGTTGGAGCGAATGACATTCATGGATGGATTCTCTGGCTATAATCAGATAAAGATGCATCCTGAAGATGAAAGGTATACATCATTTCGGATACCATTCGGCGTGTATTGCTACACTGTTATGCCGTTTGGTCTGAAAAATGTAGGTGCAACATATCAGAGGGCTATGATGAAAATATTCCAAGATATGCAGCACAAGACGGTCGAATGCTATGTTGACGACCTCGCCATAAAAAGCAGAAGAAAAGAAGACCATCTCAATGATCTTCGAGAAGTCTTCCTCCGACTTCGCAAACACAAATTGCGGATGAATCCACTAAAGTGCTTCTTCGGTGTCTCATCGGGTAAGTTTCTCGGATTCATAGTATAGAAAGCTGGAATAGAACTTAACCCCACCAAAGTCAAGGCTATCCTGGAAATGCCATCTCCCAGAACCCTACGAGAATTAAAGGGCTTCAAGGAAGGCTGGCCTACATTCGACGGTTCATCTCCAATCTATCAGGGAAATGCCGTCCATTTTCTCGCTTAATGAAGAAAGGCGTGGACTTTGTCTGGGATGCTGAATGTGAAAATGCATTTCAAGACATCAAAGCATACCTCACCAAACCTCCAGTGCTGGCTGCCCCCACAACTGGAAAACCATTTATCTTGTACAAAAGAGCTCTCGACCATTCTTTGGGTGCTCTGCTCGCACAAGAAAACGACGACGGAAAAGAAGCTGCTCTATATTACCTTAGCCGCATGATGGTAGGTGCAGAGCATCGCTACTCCCCAGTCGAAAAGAATGCCTTGCAGTAATGTTTGCCGTACAAAAGTTGCGTCACTATCTGTTGTCGAACACAGTCTACCTGATTTCGAGGATCAACCTCCTAAAGGTCCTTGTCACAAAAAGGCGCAGTCGCTTCGACAAAAATTCAACATCTGCCATATACCCACATCCTCAGAGCTGAAAGCATCCGTGCAGATGCCCTGGCCGGACTCGCTGCATCCATGGCAATCCAAGAAGGGGAAAACATGCAAGTCACAGTGTGTCAAAGAAGGATTCTCCCTCCTCTCAACACACACCAAGCAGTTGTTGAATGCCACCAAGTGGTTGGAAGTCGGATGTCCATCCTCAAACCTTCGATTGGCGACTAGAGAGATCCGTTCATTGATTATATCATGTTCGGAATCCTACCTGAAGATCCAAAAGAGCGGGTAAGCATCCAAAGACGAGCCCCGAACTTTCATTTGGATATACCTTCGAGAGTACTTTACAGAAAATCCTTCAACGGGGTACTCCTACACTGCTTGTCACAATAAGAGGCTGAGGAAACTCTCAAAGAAGTTCATACTGGCCTTTGTGGAGCCCATCAGGCTGGGCCTAAGCTCTACAACCAGATAAAAAGGCTAGGTTATTATTGGCCTACCATGGTAGCTGATGCAATCCAATTTGCCAAGCGCTGCCAAAAATGCCAGATTCACGGAGATTATATCCACAGGCCTCCAGAATGGCTACATCCAACAGCAATCTCATGGCCTTTCGAAGCCTGGGGTATGGACATTGTAGGTCCCATTTCTCCCCCATCAAGCAAAGGTCATCGCTTCATCTTCGCCGCTACGGATTATTTCTCCAAGTGGTCAGAAGCATTTGCGCTCAGCGAAATGAAGACTTCATCAGTCCTTCAGCTCTTGCGCACCAACATTATTTGTCGCTTCGGCATACCTAAAAGATTCGTCCATGATAATGGACCACAATTCCGGGATCACAGATTCTACAGGTTTTGCGACAAGTACAAAATCCAAAGTTGTCCTTCGACTCCATATAATCCAGCAGCAAATGGACTAGCAGAAGCCTTCAACAAGACACTCTGCAAAATTCTCAAGAAAATGGTCTCTAGTCACAAAAGAGACTGGGGCGAAAAACTACTAGAAGCTTTGTGGGCCTATCGAACCACCGTTCGAGGACCAACCCATAGGACACCATTCTCCTTGGTCTATGGATGCGAAGCTGTTGTCCCTTTGGAAGTACAAATTCCTTCCTTAAGGGTATCTCTGCAAAATGACATGACGCAAGAAAGCAATGTCAAATTGAGACTCCAAGAGCTGGATAATCTCGATGAAAGACGACTCGAAGCTCTACAAAGCATTGAGTTGTACCAAGCACGCATGGCAGGATCTTTCGACAAAAAGGTCAGGCAACGCGCCTACAAAAAGGGTGACTTGGTTCTTGCAGTAAAAAGACCCATAGTCTTTGCCCACAAATCCAAAGGCAAATTCGAACCAAAATGGGAGGGACCCTTCGTCATCGACAAAGTCTTCTCCAACGGTGCATACGCTCTTCTAAACATGGAAGGAAACAGATGTATGCTACCCATCAACGGCAAGTTCTTGAAGCGGTACTACCCTTGAAGACTTCCTCAAACGGGTCAGAGCAATATCTACATGGCTAAAGCGTATTTCCAAGGTACTTGCTCTTCAAACCCACCCGTTTTGAAATTTTCATCTTTATGTATAAATTTTCAAAAAAACAATCTCTCAAAACAATGCTTACTTTCATCGTTTCATTGTTCAAAAGAAAAATCAAATCCAAAATCCTAGTTTAGGAGCCTCTTCCCAGACTTGACCAAATTTTCGATCCTTGAACCCAAAATTCATGGTTTGAAACAAAAACCAGGACTCAGGAATTTTCACCCTAGTCTACCTTGGCTTTTGTAACCGAAATGGTTTGAAGCCAAAATTTATGACCCTCGTGTCTCTAAACAAAAAAAAATTGGTTTTTAGAAACCGTGGGGAAGCGACACTTAGTCGATACTCGAAAAACCCAAAAACGGGAAGGATGCGAACCCCATTTGATACTTCCAAAACCCAAAAATCGCAAGGAAGCGAACCCCATTCGATATTTGCAAAATTTCAAAAAATCGTGGAAACGTAACATACCTGTTGCTATCCACAACCCAAATTTCAAATGGTTCGAGAAAACCTCAAATTTCAAAAATCGCGGGGAAACGACACCAAGTCAGTACCCGCAAAACCAAAAGTTTTGGGAAAAGCAGGGAAGCGACGCTTAGTCGATATTTGCACCCCAATTCGCGAGAAAGCGACATTCCGTCGATACTCGCAAAACCTAGCCCGCGAGGAAGTGACATTCCATCAATACTCGCAAAACCGAATGAGCAAGGAAGCGACATTCCATCGATACTTATAAGACCATTCAGCGGGGAGGCGACATTTAGTCGATACCTGCATTTTGAAAACCAAAATTCGGCTATAAACGCCAAAACTCGGCTATAAACGCCAAAATCCGGCTATAAATGCCAAAACAAAAAAAATTCGGCTATAAACGCCAAAATCGGCTTTCATGCCAACAAAACGAAAAACTTGGTTTTCAAAAATCTAGCTCTTATGCCAAAACAAAACAAAACAAAATTCGGCTATAAACGCCAAAAGTCGGCTATAAATGCCAAAACAAAAAAAATTTAGGCTATAAACGCAAAAAATCGGCTATAAACGCTAAAATCTAGCTATAAATGCCAAAATTCGGCTATAAATGCCAAGACAAACAAAACAAAATTCGGCTCCTATGCCATTCCAAAAGTCGGCTATAAACGCCAAAATCGGCTCTCATGCCACAAACAAAAATTTTGGCTCTCATGCCACAAACAAAATTCGGCTTCCATGCCACAAAACAAAATTCGGCTTCTATGCCATTCCTAAATTCGGCTTTCATGCCATCTCAAAACTTTTGGCTCAATGCCATTTCAAAATTTTTGGCTCTCATGCCGCGAAACAAATTTTGGCTCTTACGCCACAAAATTTGGCTTCCATGCCGTTCTAAAATTCGATTCTCAAATCATAAAAAAAAAAAAAAAAAAAAAAAAAAAAAAAAAAAAAACGCTTACAAAGAAAAAGAAAGGGAGAGAAAAAAATCTCAGCAAAAAAAAAAAAAAATTTTTTTTCTGGCCCACAAGCCGTGGCCCACTGCCACGTGGCAGGCCATCCGTACAGCCAAGAAAAAAAAAACGAACAGCAAAAAAAAAAAAAAAAAAAAAAAAACAGAAGAGAAAAACGCTGAAAAAAAAAACAAAAATCAGCGTGGAAAAAAAAAACAGAAAGAAAAAAAGTTCACGGAAAAAAAAAAAAGAGAAAACCGTGAGAAAAGAAAAAAAAAAAGAGAAAGGAGAAGAAGCACGAAAAACAAAAGAAGGAAAACATGCATGAAAAGAAAAAAAGAAGGAGAAAGAAAAGAAAAGAAAAAGAAAAGAAAAAGAAGAAGAGAAGAAAAGAAAAATGAAGAAGATACTTCTACAATGGAGATTCTTGAGAAAGAAGAAAACTTACTTGAAGCCATTGATGGAGAAGAAGAAGAAAAGCTTGGAGATCCTTGAAGAAGAAAAAACACTTCTTATCTTGGAGAGCACTCTTGAAGATTTCTTGCAAAAGCAATGGAGCAAAAGCACCAACCCTCTTGCTTTTATATAAGAGAGCAAGCCAAAAGAGGAAACCAGGAGAAAGAAAGAAGGTAAGTGCTAAAATTTAGCTACTTTCCCAAAAAGAAAGATATTTTGAGAGAATCTTTCCATAAAAAGGAAACTTGAGAAATTCTCTCCAAATAAGAATATTTTTAGATATTCTCTACACAAAAGAGATATTTTTAGATATTCTTTACAAATATGACACCATATGAGATCTAGGCCATCTCCAAAGCCTAAGGTCGCATGGGTTAGCCCATAAGAGCCAGTTTGACCACCTAGGCACTAAAAGTGGCTTTTAGTCAAAATATTCCTCTTACCAAGAGCAAAAAAAAAAAAGAAGAAAAGAGCAAAAAAAAAAAAAAAAAGAAGTCCCATGCCTCTTTTGAGTTGATGGGACCATTCAAAAAAAAGAGAAAAGAAAGTCTCATGAGTTTCCAAAAACCAAACCATCCAACCTCATGAACCAAATTGAGCCAAAATCTTGAAATTGACATTTCACAAAACCAAATTCCGGTCCCCTAGCTCGCCACATACAGCTTGTTAGGTCACAAGACCAAAACCAAAATCAAAATCCAAAACCAACAAACCAAATCTGACCCCCCCAACCTGCCACATACAGCTTGTTGGATCACAAGGTCAAAATCAAAATCAAACCCCGACCCCCTAACCTGCCACATACAGCATGTTAGGTCACAAGGTCAAAGTACAAAAACCAAAATCCAAAAACCCTATGTCATTTTCAAAAATTTGCCTTGAGATGGTGTGTGATCTCTCTCACTACCATAAAATTCCCCCGGAATCTCAGAAGGCTATTAAAAAAAAATTGGTCATGACTCTTGGTCAAGTTGGAATCTTTCCTCCAAGTTTCTCTTCGAGGCACATCCACACCAAAAAGCTACTCGTCGCTGTACCTCGAGGGGGCATTTGTTGACACCAAAAAAGTCACTATGTCTCCTCAACATCAAGAAGCCTCGTGAAACTGCATCCTGCTATAAAACAGGCAAGGCTACTTCAAGCATCAGATCTTATCAGAATCAGACAGAAACTGAGAGATCCTTTAAGACATCTAAAAGAGGGGTACACCTGAGGTTTCAGGCCATTCTGACATCATTTGGCCCCAACTTTACTGCTCCGACAGCTAAACAAGCGCTCCCGGTGGCGACATCATCAAAGACACCAAAACTTTGATCAGGGCCTACGGATGACTCCAGAATGTCTCCAAAGGGCTCCATGCCAAATTTCAAGTCAAACCGACAATGTTTGACCCTCCATCAATGCTCAAGCAGTAAAATCAAGCCTCCCTGCGGCTGGAACCACCGAAGCCATCACTCATCAAACAAAATACATGAGTGGCTTCAACATGCTTCCAAAAGGCTGCACGTCGAATTTCAGGTCATTCCGACAACGTTTGACCAGGTTTCGATGCTCCGAGAGAAAATCAAGCCTACCGGTGGCGGAGCAACCCGGGACCATGACATCCAAAACAGAGCCCATGGAACGTCTCAAAATGACTCCAATAGGCTCCCCGTCAAATTTCAGGTCAATCGGACATCATTTGACCACATATCAAAGCTCGGCATTATCCCCGCAGCAAAATCAAGTGAAGCATCGATGGGACCCCAAACGGCTTCAAAACTCAAATAAAAGCCCATGGTATGTCCTATCCACTGCTCAAGAAGCTTCACCTCAATTTTCAGGTCATTCCGACATCGTTTGACCTACTTTCGACTCTTGACGAAAAATCGGCTCCAAAGTCTTCGGCTTTCCCGAAAAATGGGAAACTCTGTGCTCCGATTTCGTGTGGGTTCTCGTCAAGTTTTCTCCAAGAAAATGAAGCCAATAATTGAGGAAAAATGTCAAGAAAAATACAGAAGAAAAAAGGAACGAAAAAGACGCAAAATCGGCCGAAAACGGAGCTCGGCGACCAAAGGGCAAAAAACCCTAAGGTCATTGGCGACCTTGCGGCGACCCTGGGTGCATGGTCGCCCGGCGACCCTGCAAATCCGGGTCTCCGGATTTTGCACCAAAACGTCCGTTTTTCGATGGTTCTCGCGTTTTGGGTGTTCCGGGCTCTGTGATTTTATGAAAATCCAATGTTTGGTGCTTGAAAACCACTGATCTTCGTCGACATCTCGGATCCGCCGTCAAAAGCGTGAAATCATCACCGATCGCCTCAAGATCGCCAACCGTCTGACCAAGAAAGTGCACTTTCTGTCCGACCGATCGTGAAATCGACAAGACAGATGTCACCGGCCCACCAACATAAACTAATGTCAGAAATTGCAGCGCAATCCGACATCAAACAATGCGTGGATCCACCTGTGATGATCGCAAGAAGAATCTCAAAAGGCGCAGCGCGGCCCGCGATTCTTTACATGCCTGGGCGACCACTTAATGGCGTTAATTGACCCGTTTATGACAACTTAATGCGGTCATTAACTCATTATTTTGGACGGCTCAATCAGATTCAAGCATTTGGGAGTTACAAATCCAAGTAATCATGGCATTAAACCCATAAAACTCCCATCATCATGAAGCATAAAAGTGATTAAATGCTCACTACCTTCATCGGTCAATCACAAGCCTTGAAAAAGGAGTTACAAAATCAACTTGTAACTCCTCATCAATTCTTTCATCATGGCCATCAATGCCAATAAACACCTCATGGCTACCAAAAGCCTATAAAAGGAGGTCCATTCCAAGAAGAAAGCATGATGAAAATAGATCCCAAGTACAAGCTCTGAAAATCCAGAAAATCCAAGAAAGAGACGAAGTTCTGTTACTTTGCTCCCGGAAGCACCACAAGGTGATCGACGTCCCTTGGGGGGCCACCCCCCCAAGGTCTCCTCCTTCTCCAACATGGCCTAAATGCGGCTTTTCGGCCCGTTTACTTGGTTTTTCATTGGATATAGGACCTCCTCTTGGTCCTTGTCCTTTAAAATACCGAGGTTAGGAGCCAAGCCAAAGAATCAAAGCATCACATGTTCTCATTTGAAGGACGAAGGCGAAGCCCACACATGACTTGCGACCGTCGATCTTAACGTGTCCGCACAATCTCCTGAGAAGTTAGATCCCTTTTCTTACTTTTCTATTGTAGTTTGTATTTCTTAAAGAGACAAAAAGAAATCACAATTCTTGTCTTTCACACTTGATGAGTTTTGTAAAATCGCCTTTCACGGCAAAATCTCCTTTTACCGCAAACAAACAAAAACGCCTCCTACGGCATTCTAAAAAAAAATAAACTTGTCTCTTTTCTTAATATTAATGCAATTTGAAAAGTTAGAAAAAAGGATTGATTTCCTTTCCACTTGTGAAGGTGAATCTCCGGATTATCACCATTCCAAATTCCAAGTAGAAAGTAAATCTAGCATACCCGTACAAAAATGTTGATGCCCGAGATTTTCCCTCCTCCGCCGAGACCCAGGTCAGCCCCCGAGGTGCGGAGGGAGAGGACGGAAGATTCCCTTTTCGGGTCCATCATTCTTACACTGACTTAGGCATCGGAGAGCCTTGTGCTGCCCACAGCCAGGGTCTTTGACTGCTCTTTTCCTCTTCCCCCTTTCAAGTTCTATTCAAGGCATCACATCTTCTCTTCTAGGGGGTCTCGAGATCACCACCTCCGGGTCCGTGAAATTTCGTGCACCTACAATTGGCGCCGTCTATGGGAAACGATACAGTAATATTTTCATTTTACTCAAAAATCTTTCCTTACACCATGCCTCCAAAGAGCAAGAGAGGTGGCAAGACGAAATCTGCAGAAGTGAGGGAACTTCCTAGGCCATCCCGGGCAGTATCACGTCAAGAGAACATTGGCGAGCGTCCAGTAATGGTGGAGAGTTACCATACTAGCTCTGTCTCACCTCCAATTGAGGAGACAAGGCCTCCTCCGGTAAACAACCCTCCACCAAAGCTGCTTCAGAAGGGCAAAGGCCCGGTGGTGCACCAGGCGCACGATGACAACACTCCCGCACTCGCAGATATCAGGACCCATAACCTGATCATCCCAGAAAAAGATATGCTGATCCGTCAGCTCCGGTAGCAGCTTCAGGAGATGGAAAAGGCTTCCACGAACAACGTCGTACGTCCTATCATCCACAATGATCTGCGGCAACACCTGAACCACAAAAGGCACTCCCGAGATCACGTCTAAGGCTCGGGCGATAGCTGTTCCCAAAGAAAGCAAGAATCCACTTTCGACGACAAGAATTACTGTTGACACCAAAAAAGTCAATATGTCTCCTCAACATAAGAAACCTCGTGAAGCTGCATCCTGCTAAAAACAGGCAAGGCTACTTCAAGCATCAGATTTTGTCAGAATCAGGCAGAAACTGAGAGATCCTTCAAGACAGCTAAAAGAGGGGTACACTTGAGGTTTCGGGCCATTCCGACAACGTTTGGCCTAACTTCACTGCTCCGACAGCTAAACAAGCGCTCCCGGCGGCGACATCATCAAAGACACCAAAACTTTGATCAGAGCCTACGGATGACTCCAGAATGTCTCCAAAGGGTTCCATGCCAAATTTCAAGTCAAACCGACAACGTTTGACCCTCCATCAATGCTCGAGCAGCAAAATCAAGCCTCCCGGCGGCGGGAACCACCGAAGCCATCACTCATCAAACAAAATACATGAGTGGCTTCAACATCCTTCCAAAAGGCAGCACGTCAAATTTCAGGTCATTCCGACAACGTTTGACCAGGTTTCGATGCTCCGAGAGAAAATCAAGCCTACCGGCGGTGGAGCAACCCGGGACCATGACATCCAAAACGGAGCCCATGGAACGTCTCAAAATGACTCCAATAGGCTCCCCGACAAATTTCAGGTCAATCGGACTTCATTTGACCACATATTAAAGCTCGGCAATTTCCCCGCAACAAAATCAAGTGAAGCATCGATGGGACCCCAAACGGCTTCAAAACTCAAATAAAAGCCCATGGTTGGTTCTATCCACTGCTCAAGAAGCTTCACCTCAATTTTCAGGTCATTCCGACATCGTTTGACTTAGTTTCGACTTTTGATGGAAAATCGGCTACAAAGTCTTCGGCTTTCCCGAAAAATGGGAAACTTTGTGCTCTGATTTCGCGCGGGTTCTCTTCAAGTTTTCTCCAAGAAAATGAAGTCAATAATTGAGGAAAATTGTCAAGAAAAATGCAGAAGGAAAAAGGAACGAAAAAGACGGAAAATCGGCCGAAAACGGAGTTCGGCGACTAAAGGGCAAAAAACCCTAAGGTCGCCGGCGACCATGGCCTAGGGTCGCCGGCGACCCTGCAAATCCGGGTCACCGGATTTTGCACCAAAACGTCCGTTTTCCGATTCTTTTCGCGTTTCGGGTGTTCCGGCCTCTGTGATTTTCGGAAAATGCAATGTTTGATTGCTTGAAAACGACTGATCTTCGTTGACATCTCGGATCCGCCGTCAAAAGCATGAAATCATCACCGATTGCCTCAAGATCGCCAACCAGCTGACCAAGAAAGTGCACTTTCTGTCCGACCAATCGTGAAATCGACAAGACAGATGTCACCGGCCCGCCAACATCAATCAATGTCTGAAATTGCACTGCAATCCGACATCAAACAATGTGTGGATCCACCTGTGATGATCGCAAGAAGAATCTCAAAAGGCGCAATGCGGCCCGCGACTCTTCACATGCCCTGGTGACCACTTAATGACGTTAATTGACTCATTTATGACAACTTAATGCGGTCATTAACTCATTATTTTGGACGAACCAATCAGATTCAAGCATTTGGGAGTTACAAATCCAAGCAATCATGGCATTAAACCCATGAAACTCCCATCATCATGAAGCATAAAGGCAATTAAAAGCCCACCACCTTCATCGGCCAATCACAAGCCATCAAAAAGGAGTTACAAAATCAACTTGTAACTCCTCATCAATGCTCTCATCATGGCTATCAATGCCCATAACCATCCCAAGGCTACCAAAAGCCTATAAAAGGAGATCCATTTCAAAGAGAGAGGGGATCCTCGAAGGATCATTAGATCAACATCTATCAACTTGAAGTTCTGTACTTCTCCCAAAGAAATCGAGACGAAGTCCTGCTACTTTGCTCCCGGAAGCACCACAAGGTGATCAACGTCCCTTGGGGGGCCACTCCCCCAAGGTCACCTCCTTCTCCAACATGGCCTAAACGCGGCTTTTCAGCCCGTTTACTCGGTTTTTCATTGGATATAGGACCTTCTCTTGGTCCTTGTCCTTTAAAAAACTAAGGTTAGGAGCCAAGCCAAAGAATCAAAGCATCACATGTTCTCATTTGAAGGACGATGGCGAAGCCCATACATGACTTGCGACCGTCGATCTCAACGTGTCCCCACAATCTCCTGAGAAGTTAGATCCCTTTTCTTACTTTTCTATTGTAGTTTGTATTTCCTAAAGAGATAAAAAGAAATCACAATTCTTGTCTTTCACATTTGATGAGTTTTGTAAAATCACCTTTTACGGCAAACAAACAAAAACGCCTCCTACGGCATTCTAAAAAAACAAACTTGTCTCTTTTCTTAATATTAATGCAATTTGAAAAGTTAGAAAAAAGGATTGATTTCCTTTCCACTAGCGAAGGTGAATCTCTGGATTATCACTATTCCAAATTCTAAGTAGAAAGTAAATCTGGCATACCCGTATAAAAATGTTGATGCCCAAGATCTTCCCTCCTCCGCCGAGACCCAGGTCAACCCCCGGGGTGCGGAGGGAGAGGACGGAAGATTCCCCCACTTTCGGGTCCATCAAGTTGGCACACTCGGTGGGACACGTTGACTTGAGAACGTGATGCTTTGATCACTTGGCTCCTTTCTAGTTGGTGGCCTATGTTGCATTTTGCATCTAAAAAAAATATGAGATGGGATTTCAATTGTTCTTTCTCACTTAAAAAAAAAACAAATCTGATCTCTTTTCTTAGATTCAACTTTGAGAAATTTTGATCCTTCCCTCTTCGAACTAGATAGCTCACAGAAATGTTCGCAGCAATCGTTCATATCGGGGATTGGGCCACCTTTTCTCTTTGATGAGTCCAATTGGGATTTAAAAAAAAAAAAAAAACACTTTCATTTCAAACTCTTTAAAAAAAATGATCTCTCTTTCTCAAGATTCAACTTTGAGAAATTTTGATCCTCTTCTCCTTGAACTCGATACCTCACAGAAATGTTCGCAGCTATCGTTCATATCGGGGATTGGGCCATCTTTTCGCTTTCATGAGTCCAATTGGGATTTCAAAAAAAATTTAGCTTTCTCTCTTTTGCATTCAAATTTGAGAAACCTTGGTTCATTCCCTTCTGAATTTAGCGCTCGCCGAAATGTTGAGCCTTTGTTCGGATTGGAACACCATCGTTCTCTTTAACGAGTTTATAAAAAACCTTTCAAACAAAAAAAAAGATTTAAAAAAAAACACTAAGGTTCCCCCAATTGCGTTCTTTGACCAAAGTGGATGTAAGAAAAGCCTTGTCCGGAGTGTGGAGACAGCTAGACTGTTCGAGGCAAGGGTCCTCCAAACGGGTTCATTAAGTAATCCTACCCTTACCTGGGGGCTGATCTATCTACTAAGGTTTCATAAGATCGAATTGGAAATCTATGTGCACCTTTCAAAAAAAAATTCTCTAAAAAAAAAATCTTTAAAAAAAAAAAAAAACTTCTGTCACTTTTGAATTCAGAGTTGAGAAATCTTGGTTCTTTCCCTTTCGGATTTAGCGCTCGCAGAAATGTTGAACCTTGTTCGGAAAGGAACACCATTTGCTCTCTTCGATGAATTCAATCTTGACCTTTCAAAAAAACTTCCGTCATTATTGGATTCACATCCGAGAAATTCTGGTTCATTCCCTTCTGAATTTAGCGCTCGCAGAAATGTTGAGCCTTTGTTCGGATTGGAACACCATTTCCTCTCCTTTATGAACCCAATTTTGACCTTTCAAAAAATCCCATCTCGTGTCCTTCCCAAGGATGCAATTTGCAACATTTGTGCCTAGCGGTGCTAGTACGCCCTTTCGGGTCTACTGTATTCTCGACCGACACATTTGTATATCCAACCTTATATCATTTTACCTCAAGTGAGCCTTGCTTCTCGGTAATTTGAATTAAGGTCTACAATTACTTCTAGCAGTCACTGGAACGCTCACTCTGAGCCTACCATACTTGCATTTTAGAACAATTGTATCCTCTATGGCTTTTTGCCTTCTTCATCGTCCTTGAGTTGGGCCATGTGCCCTCAAGTGATTTGAAAAGACAAAACCATAGTTGTTCTCCATTTACGATCACCATATTCTTGTGATTACTAATGGATTTGGTCTTGTTTCAGAAGTTTTCCAAAACTAACAATGGCAGCTTCATTGACCATCACTTTTGATGAGAACAAGTACCAGCGTATGCTTCAAGACAAGCAAAACAAGCATAAGCGCCCTGCCAGTTGCCGAAGTATCATCTCCCTCAACAACTCTCCAAACACTGGGTCAACTTCAACTCCCCGGACCATCATCTTCGGATCGCTGGGACCATTCCCACTTCCCGCAGAAGACACTGTACCTGCCAAGAAGCAGAAAACCGCCCCGCAACGTGTCACTAAAATGGCACCAAGGGCGAACACCAAAAAGCCTGAAGCCCGTGGCGTTCCCACGAAGCCTTAACCTACAAGAAACCAGGTTTACCTCAAAACTTGGTCCCCAGATCTTCGCCAAAGCAAAGGAGGTCCCAAACATCTGCAAAGCCAGCATACCTGGCCCCTCTCAAGAAGAATCGGTTCTACCCTCTCTCTTACATGAAAGAGGGGAAACCTACCCTCCGCCGAAAAAACAAATAAAATCATCATGAGCCAACTTGCTCCTACAAGCCAAAAATTAAATCCTGCATCGTTAGGCCTCCGCAAAAATGTGCTGAAGCCTGCACTCCCGTGAGTCGACCCTTCATCTCAACAGGGGCCGAGCTCGCAAAATTCAAGTCTTCATTACGATAGGCAAAGGACCGCATCCAGATTCTGTCCTTGCCATGCTTCAAAGACGCCAATGCTGTTACAGAGACGATCTTCCAAAAGAAGACCCTTCTCTAGAGGCTCTTGAAGTTGTTAGAGATACCCGTTCTGGCCGGGATTACCACAAAAATTACAATCAACCCTCTTCTTCTTATGTAAATCCTTCGGGAAAGTAAGATGTAAGCGCCCCAAGTGGCAATAATAATGAAAATGCAGGCCCGAAGGAGGCTTTCAAGTACGACTTGATTGAGCACTTCAAACACATACCTGCACGTCTGCACATCCTTGACTTATTACGAATGTCTCCACAAACTCGTGATAGTCTCATTTCAGAATTACAAAGGCAGAATGCGGATGTCGACAAACATGCCCCACATGTCGACAAACATGCCCCAGAAGGATACTGATCAAGAAGATTCATGGACAGAAATAGAGCCTCAGTCTGAAAATGCCTCGGGCACTCCAGAAGGTCTTGTTGAGATGGAAGCCTCCGAAAATACTGTGGAGGAACCACCTTCAAACCTTCCGACAGAAGATCATGTCCAAAAGATAGACTTGGGAACACCTGATAACCCACGTCCTGTATTCATAAGCAAGAATATAAAGGATGATGAGTTACCCGAGTATATCTCTTTTCTTCGTGTGTTCGTTGATTGCTTTGCATGGTCTTATGCCGAAATGCCTGGCTTGGATCCCAAAGTAGCAGTCCACAAGCTCAACTTGCAAAAAGAAATCAAGCCTATTAAACAAGGCCAAAGAAGATTCCGTCCCAACGTGATGGACAAAATTGAACAAGAAGTTCAGAAACTCAAAAACGTTGGCTTCATCCGCGAGGAACAGCATCCTGAATGGTTGGCCAACATCGTCCCTGTGACAAAGAAAAATGGGCAGATAAGGTTCTGTATTGACTACAGAGACCTGAATAGTGCATGTCCTAAAGATGAATCCCCGCTCCCCATACTAGAGGTGATGATTGACAACACCTATGGGTTCGAGCGAATGACGTTCATGGATGGATTCTCTGTCTACAACCAGATAAACATGCATTCTGAAAATGAAAGGCATACATCATTTCGGACACCATTCGGCGTGTATTGCTGCACTGTTATGCCGTTTGGTCTGAAAAATGCAGGTGCAACATATCAGAGGGCTATGATGAAAATATTCCAAGATATGCAGCACAAGACGGTCGAATGCTATGTTGACGACCTCGACATAAAAAGCAGAAGAAAAGAAGACCATCTCGATGATCTTCGAGAAGTCTTCATCAAACTTCGCAAACACAAATTGCGGATGAATCCACTAAAGTGCTTCTTCAGTGTCTCATCGGGTAAGTTTCTCGGATTCATAGTACGGAAAGCTGGAATCACACTAAAGTCAAGGCTATCCTGGAAATGCCATCTCCCAGAATCCTAAGAGAATTAAAAGGGCTTCGAGGAAGGCTGGCCTACATTCGACGGTTCATCTCCAATCTATCAGGGAAATGTCGTCCATTCTCTCGCCTAATAAAGAAAGGCGTGGACTTTGTCTGGGATGCTGAATGTGAAAGTGCATTTCAAGACATCAAAGCATACCTCACCAAACCTCCAGTGCTGGCTGCCCCCACAACTGGAAAACCATTTATCTTGTACACAAGAGCTCTCGACCACTCTTTGGGTGCTCTGCTCGCACAAGAAAACGACGACAGAAAAGAAGCTGCTCTATATTACCTTAGCAGCATGATGGTAGGTGCAGAGCATCGCTACTCCCCAGTCGAAAAAGAATGCCTTCCAGTAATGTTCGCTGTACAAAAGCTGCGTCACTATCTGTTGTCGAACACAGTCTACCTGATTTCGAGGATCAACCTCCTAAAGGTCCTTGTCACAAGAGCAGGTTCTCTCAATGCCCGACTAGCAAAATGGTCCATCCTTCTATCACAGTTTGATATTAGGTATGTACCACAAAAAGCAATCAAAGGACAAGCTCTAGCAGACTTCCTCGCAGAGCATCCATTGCCTAAAGATTCTCCACTCAGGGATGATCTCCCAGACGAATTTGTCTACAATGTGGAAACTTCCTTGTCAAACGCTTCCTGGGACATGTACTTTGACGGTGCAACCAGGACAAATGAAAAAGGAAAGCAAATATCGGGAATTGGCATCCTCTTTGTCAGTTCCGACAAATACATGATTCCACACGCCTTCTCGCTACTGGAACCATGTTCAAACAATGCAGCTGAGTACCAAGCCCTGATTGTAGGATTGGAACTCGCCCTCGAATCCCGCATCACCACGCTGGGAGCTTTTGGAGACTCTCAACTGGTCGTCAACCAGATGAATCAGAAATGTAAAGTCAGGAAGCCTGATTTACTGCCTTACTATAATAAGGTGCAGTCGCTTCGACAAAAATTCAACATCTGTTACATCACCCACATCCTCAGAGGTGAAAACATCCGTGCAGATGCCCTGGCTGGACTTGCCGCATCCATGGCAATCCAAGAAGGGGAAAACATGCAAGTCACAGTGTGTCAAAGAAGGATTCTCCCTCCTCTCAACACACACTAAGCAGTTGATGAATGCCACCAAGTGGTTGGAGGTCGGATGTCCATCCTCAAACCTCCGATTGGCTACTGGAGAGATCCGTTCATTGATTATATCATGTTCGGAATACTACCTGAAGATCCAAAAGAGCGGGTAAGCATCCAAAGACGAGCCCCAAACTTTCATTTGGATATACCTTCAAAAGCACTTTACAGAAAATCCTTCAACGGAGTACTCCTACGCTGCTTATCACAACAAGAGGCTGAGGAAACTCTCGAAGAAGTACATGCTGGTCTTTGTGGAGCCCATCAGGCTGGCCCTAAGCTCTACAACCAGATAAAAAGGCTAGGTTACTATTGGCCTACCATGGTAGCTGATACAATGCAATTTGCCAAGCGCTGCTAAAAATGCAAGATTCACGGAGATTATGTCTACATGCCTCCAGAATGGCTACATCCAACAGCAATCTCATGGCCTTTCGAAGCCTGGGGTATGGACATCATAGGTCCTATTTCTCCCCCATCAAGCAAAGGTCATCGCTTCATCTTTGCCGCTACGGATTATTTCTCCAAGTGGTCAGAAGCATTTGCGCTCAGTGAAATAAAGACTTCATCAGTCCTTCAGTTCTTGCGCACCAACATTATTTGTCACTTCGGCATACCTAAAAGATTCGTCCATGATAACGGACCACAATTCCGGGATCACAGATTCTATAGGTTCTGCGACAAGTACAAAATCCAAAGTTGTCCTTCGACTCCATATAATCCAGCAGCGAACGGACTAGCAGAAGCCTTCAACAAGACACTCTGCAAAATTCTCAAGAAAATGGTCTCTAGTCACAATAGAGACTGGGGCGGCAAACTACTAGAAGCTTTGTGGGCCTATCGAACCACCGTTCGAGGACCAACCCATAGCACACCATTCTCTTTGGTCTATGGATGCGAAGCTGTTGTCCCTTTGGAAGTACAGATTCCTTCCTTAAGGGTATCTTTGCAAAATGACATGACGCAAGAAAGCAATCTCAAATTGAGACTCCAAGAGCTGGATAATCTCGATGAAAGACGACTTGAAGCTCTACAAAGCATTGAGTTGTCCCAAGCACGCATGGCAGGATCTTTCGACAAGAAGGTCAGGCAACGCGCTTACAAAAAGGGTGACTTGGTTCTTGCAGTAAAAAGACCCATAATCTTTGCCCACAAATCCAAAGGTAAATTCGAACCAAAATGGGAGGGACCCTTCGTCATCGACAAAGTCTTCTCCAACGGTGCATACGCTCTTCTAAACATGGAAGGAGACAGATGTATGCTACCCATCAACGGCAAGTTCTTGAAGCGGTACTACCCTTGAAGACTTCCTCAAACGGGTCAGAGCAATATCTACACGGCTAAAGCGTATTTCCAAGGTACTTGCTCGTCAAACCCACCCCTTTTGAAATTTTCATCTTTATGTTGAAATTTCCAAAAAAAAAAAAAAATCTCTCAAAACAATGCTTACTTTCATCGTTTCATTGTTCAGAAAAAAATCATCAAATCCAAAAATCCAAGTTTAGGAGCCTCTTCCCAGACTTGACCAAAATTTTTGATCCTTGAACCCAAAATTCATGGTTTGAAACAAAAACCAGGACTCAGGAATTTTCACCCTAGCCTACCTTGGCTTTTGCAACTGAAATGGTTTTAAGCCAAAATTTATGACCCTCGTGTCTCTGAACAAAAAAAATGGTTTTTTAGAAACCGCGGGGAAGCGACACTTAGTCGATACTCGCAAAACCCAAAAACCGGAAGGATACGAACCCCATTCGATACTTCCAAAACCTAAAAAACACCGGAAGGATGAGAACCCCATTCGATACTTTCAAAACCCAAAAAAACCGAAAGGATGCGAACCCCATTTGATACTTCCAAAACCCAAAAAACCGGAAGGATACGAACCCCATTCGATACTTCCAAAACCCAAAAAAATCGCAAGGAAGCGAACCCCATTCGATACTTGCAAAATTTCAAAAATCGTGGAGAAGCAACATACCAGTTGATATCCACAACCCAAATTTCAAAAATCATGGAGATGCAACATACCAGTTGCTATCCACAACCCAAATTTCAAATGGTTCGAGAAAACCTCAAATTTCAAAAATCGCGGAGAAACGACATCAAGTCAGTTCCCGCAAAACCAAAAGTTTTGGGAAAAGCAGGGAAGCGACGCTTAGTCGATATTTGCACCCCAATTCGCGAGGAAACGACATTCCATCGATACTCGTAAAACCTAACCCGCGAGGAAGTGACATTCCATCAATACTCGCAAAACCGAATGAGCAAGGAAGCGACATTCCATCGATACTTGAAAGACCATTCAGCGGGGAGGCGACATTTAGTCGATACCTGCATTTTGAAAACCAAAACTCGGCTATAAACGCTAAAATCCGGCTATAAATGCCAAAATTCGGCTATAAATGCCAAAACAAAGATTTTTCGGCTATAAGCGCCAAAATCAGCTTTCATGCCAATAAAACAAAACTTGGTTTTCAAAAACTCGGCTATAAATGCCAAAACTCGGCTATAAATGCCAAAATCCGGCTATAAACGCCAAAATTCGGCTATAAATGCCAAAATTTGGCTATAAATGCCAAAAACAAAAATTTTTCGGCTATAAACGCCAAAATCGGCTTTCATGCCACTAACAAAATTTTTGGCTCTCATGCCATCTCAAAATTTGGCTTCTATGCCATTCCAAAATTCGGCTTTGACGCCATCCAAAAAACTTTGGCTCCAATGCCATCTCAAAATTTTGGCTCCCATGCCACAAACAAATTTGGCTCTTACGCCACAAAATTAGGCTTTCATGCCATCCAAAATTTCGGTTTTCAAACCATCAAAAAATCAGGCTTTTCGCCACAAAATTGGCTTGCATGCCCAAAACAACCCTTTGACAAAAGATTTTCACAAAATAACAACCTTTTAATCAAATTCTTAAACAAACATTCCCATCAATCTTTTGCTCAAAATTGTTTTCATCAAAAAAAGATTTAAGTGAAAGGAAGGGGATACAAAATATAGTACCAAAATTGTTTATACATGGAGGTACCAAAAAAAAGGAAAAAAAAAAAAAAAGAGAATCTGTTACAACTCAGGAGCTCAGTCCGACATGGTCTTCAACCAAAGGTTCAACTCCTCAAGCAGACCCATGGCCTTAACTTCCAAAGTTTTTAGGCCACGCTTCTTCAGAATGTCCCCATAAAACGCGGCCGAATGCCGTGACCCATCTGCAGCACGTGGAAGTTCTTCCCAGAGGACTTGCCATTGCTCATGCTCTTGAGTCTTCCTTCGGACATTACCTTCGGCTTCCTCAACCTGGCGAATGAGAGTCCCCTCCTTGTCATGAGCCTCCACAATGGCGGTCCATTTGGCGGCAGCCTCTTCCTCTAAAAAATCAAGACGCTGCCTAACCTTGACGACCTCCTTATCAAGGCGGTCCAAGTCTTGCTTCAGCCCCATGATGGATAACTCGGTAACGTTCTTCTCCCAAACGATCTGCCTCCGAGTCTTCGTGACCTCAGTCAGCTCAGCTTTGACTTTGCTGGAAGGTTTTATGAACATCTCATCAAAGAAGTCACCATCTGGGAAACTCTTGGTCTCATTCCATTTGTTCCCCAAGGCGATGATTTCCTCAACAAAATCCTTGGCGCTTGTGATGTCCAGACCGACTTCTTTGTTATCAGCAAGGATGTCCTGCACATGCTTGATCATGCCAGAACCAGCTTCCAAATGACCTGAAGAAAGAGTCTCAACCCATGAGCTCAAGACAGTCTTCACCACCTTCCTTGCATACTGAAGGTGCGGTGCAGATGAGGATTCGCCATGCTCTGGTGCCCGACTGCCCACGTCATGCTCCATTGGAAGAGTAATCAATAAACTCTTTCCAACGGAAGAAGCTGACTCATTGAAAGAAGGAGAAGCCCCTACTCCTGGATCAGCGGCAGGTATCCCCTGTTCTGGCTTTGAGGAAAATGGAGGAATCTCTCCTGCTGCTTCACAATCTGTCAAAGAAAAAAAAAAGAAAAGACAAAAAGGTATGAATATATTCTTGTCCTTGTCAAAAATACATCAAGATTATTATTGCAAATATACCTGCTTCGACGACCGGCGGAGTACTCTCTGCCTCTTTGAGCTCATCCGAAGCATCGTCAAAAGTTGCGTCCATAGATGGCTCGAAATCGTCAGAATCCTCTGGCAAGTCAGCTACATGTTAGCAAGTGACAGGAAAAGAAGAAAAAAAAGAAAGCAAAAGCCAAAGCAAATCATACCAGGTGAAGGTTCTGGAACCACTCCAGAGTCCCTGTGCTCTTCCACAGATGCCACGACTGGATCCGTCATCGCCTCATCGGCAGGAACCTCAGGCATCACCAGGTCATCATCCTCTGCTAAAAAAAAAAAAGAAGCAGCGGATCAAAACAAAAAACTTTCACAAGAAAAAAATAAGGGGAAGAAACAAAAGGAAAGAAAAGGGATCATACCAGCTATCTCCTCTTCTCTGTTTCTCTTCTCCGGAGTCTCGTCAGCATCCTCAGACACCTACTCAGCAATGGTGAGAGGAACTTCAAGATCAGAAGGACTATCGTGCCGTCTCATGTTACGGCGTTGTCCTCTCCTCCTCTTACCTCGGCGGGTCAATCTGCTCGACGATCCTTCCCCACTATCAACATCAGGCCTCTCACAAGAGTCATCACTGGATGGTCTACTTTTCTCAGTAGACTCCATGGAAGCCTTCGTATGCTCTGCCTGTATCATAGCATCGATCTCGGCCTCCTCCTCCTCCAGCTGTCTCAGGACCTCACCAGGAATCCCTTGTGCAGCTCCTGATCTGATGATGTCCTGCCCATTGAGAAAGCCTATCTTGTGCTTCTCTCTAGAAAGGAAGGCCAAAACTTCCTCCCGACGGACACCATCCGATTTTCCAAGACTCTTCCCAGGAGATTGCTTAATATCGAGCTTTTTCTTGGAAAGCCCCCGGTACACTGAAAAGCTCTCCACGAACCACTTCGTGAAGCCAGCTGTCCGGAAAGTGGGCAGCTCAGGATAGGAAATCATGGCGGTAGTGTCCTCGGCACTATAAAACGCCCATGCATTTCTCCCATCTTCCAGACCTCCAAAACGCTTCACCGTACTCGAAGGCCCTCCAACAACACCTTGAGAGAAGCCAAGCTGCAATCCAAAACGCGAAGGGACATACGGTTGGATGTCGACGAAAAGATGTCTGCGGTACACCATCGTACCAACCTGTATGTTGAAGAGCCACCTCTTCTCCGCGTCTGTCAAAGCATAGTGTCTTCCCGACCCTGCCCTGGTCGAATCACGGGAGACACCAAAGTCAAAAGCCTTCTTCCGCAAGCCCGGAGAAAGCTTCACTGAAGACTGCCCAATCTCGACGTCCCTAAATCGTCGGATCCTTAAACGGGCAGATAAAAGTGATTCGTGAACGGCTGTCCCTCTAGCCAAACGAATCATAAAGGGATCTTCGTCCTGTGCAACTCCCAAACGATGGAAGCTAGGACAGTGGTATACATACCACGAATAGAAGATGTGGGCAGAAAATACCCTGTTCATGGGAAGCCCAAGCCGAACCAGGAAAGCAGCAGCCTGCAGGTCGGTACACAAATAGGAGTAAAGAGCAGGTACCAAAGTCAACCGCTCTCCAAACGCCATCTGACAAGCCGGAAAAATACAGTGCGGCCTGATGTGCGTCCCACCTCCTCCAGCAATTACAGCCTCACCCAGCCAGTAAGTGAGGTAAACAGCAAGATCTCCCCGCAACGCAATGTCAAGACAAATGGCATCTGTGCTTGCGAAGAACTTCTTCAAATCTTCTCGCATAGCAGCGATCTTCTTTAAACTTGATGCTTTAGCCCTAACATCCTGGGCCATGTCATCAGAAGAATCCCCGCTATCAAAAAAGTTGGAGCTGGAACTTCTCCAACTGCTGCATCTAACTTTCGTGCCCTCATTCTCCTTCAAAAAATCATAGAAGGCGACGAGCTGAAAGTACACAAGCCTAAACTCCTCAGATTGCTCCTCAAGGACGCTGTCAATAGGCATAAACTCCTCATAGAGTTTGCCGAGGATAGGGAATCCGGTGATGGCGCTCAGTTCCTTCATAGAAAAACCAATCTCACCATTCGTCACAATGAAGGTGTTGGTTTGTGGAAGGAATGACTCCAGCATGGCCATGAAAGCCTCATCGGAGAAAACGACGGTTTGCCGAAAAGCGCGAACCGCGTCAAAAATCTCAGCCTCCCGAAGAACGGCCTCACCAATCCTCAGGGTGTGATCACTCCATGACTCCCAGCTTGAGTCAGCACTGAAACGGCCACGAAGTCGAAAAGGCTTCACCCAATTGCTGCCGTCACCCCGAAAAATGCTAAGGCCCACCGGTCTCAAATCAACCGATGGATGATCAGAACCTTGGTAGCCACTGGCTGGCATCAACATGTCTATACGGACAGCTGGCTTCTCTGCAAAACCGGAAGGTCCACCAACAAAAACCCCGGTCTTGATCACACTGGTCCTCTTCACCCAGCTCGGAGGATCTTCCCTCTTAGGGCACGTGGGAGAAAGGCTCAGGATCGAGATAGTCCGGTCAAAAGACAACCAGGTAGAAATAGTTCTCTCCTCACCACCTGCTATGTAAGAGAACTGAAAATATCTCCTTTGGTATGTCAAGTCGTCAGGGACTGCATCACCGAAGAAGAAGGTAGGCTTGAGCACAACACTCTGATCGTCCGTAACCCAAGGACGACCGCTTACCATGATCTTATAGAACTCCTCATCTTTGAGAGCGATCAATCGCTGTCTCATCTCATCACGATTGAGGGAATCGCATTCTTCCAAGTTTTTCTCCACAAACTGGACCTTCTCCCAAGCCTGCTGAACGGCAGCATTGGAAGATCTAGCAGACCGACGAGGTGCGTCAGTAACAGGACCTTTACCTTTGTTCGTTCTAGAAGAACTACCTGCAAAAGGTGGAAGAGAAAAGATCAATCAACATCAAAATGACAGAATTCTGCTACAAAAAATTCTAGCAAAATTTTGACATGGTCCAGGGCAATTCCAAAGAAAAGGAAAATACTCCAAAAAAGACAGGAAGCCTGAAGATGAGCTCAACATCGCTGCGAGCTCATAGTCAGTGGAGAATTCTCAAAGAAGGCTTGAACTCAACATCGCTGCGAGAACAAGCCAATCTCATCAAACTTCCGCAAAATCTGGAAAAGAGCTCAACATTGCTGCGATCTTCAGAATCCAAAAATTGCAAAACTTCCTCAAAATTCAGCAAGACCGAGAAAGAGCTCAACATTGCTGCGAGCTCAAAATCCCGATACTTGCAAAAGATTTTCAGGTATGCATCATCATACTTCCAAATCTATTTACCAAAACTCATGCATCAAAAAATATCATCATGCATTAGATACTTGGAAAACCTTGACCAAAGTTTGACCAATTCCAACCCAATTTGGTCAAAACCAATCAAACTTTGTCCAAGTCAAAAATCATGTTGGCTTGACCTAGAGACTCTAGCCTTCTATCTTGATGCATCAAACAAAAAAAATGCATACATATTGAAATTACATAGCTTCATTATCATAGTGAGCAAACAAGGAAAAAGAAAAAGAACGAGAGAGAAAAAAAATCTCAGCAAAAAAAAAAAATTTTTTGGCCTACAGGCCGTGGCCCACTACCACGTGGCAGTACGGTCCGGTCTGTACGGACCTGTCCATACAGCCAGGAAAAAAAACAGCAAAAAAAAAAAAAAAGAAGAGAAGAGAAAAACGCTGAAAAAAAAAAAAGAAATCAGCGTAAAAAAAAACAGAAAAAAAAAGAAGAGAGTACATGGTTTAAAAAAAAAAAGAAAACCGTGGAAAGAGAAAAAAAAAGAAAGAAAAAAAAGAAGCACGAAAAAAAAAGAGAAGGAAAACGTGCATGAAAAGAAAAAAAAAAGAGAGAAAAAAAGAAAAAGAAGAAGAAAAGAAAAAATAAAGAAGCTACTTCTACAATGGAGATTCTTGACGAGGAAGAAAACTTACTTGAAGCCATTGATGGAGAAGAAGAAGAAAAGCTTGGAGATCCTTGAAGAAGAGAAAGCACTTCTTGTCTTGGAGAGCACTCTTGAAGATTTCTTGCAAAAAGAAAGCAATGGAGCAAAAGCACCAACCCTCTTTGCTTTTATAGAAGAGAGCAAGCCAAAAGAGGAAACAAGGAGAAAGAAAGGAGGTAAGTGCTAAAATTTAGCTACTTTTCCAAAAAGAAAGATATTTTGAGAGAATCTTTCCAAAAAAAGAAAACTTGAGAAATTCTCTCCAAGTAAAGATATTTTTAGATATTCTCTGCACAAAAGAGATATTTTTAGATATTCTTTACAAATATGACACCATATGAGATCTAGGCCATCTCCAAAGCCTAAGGTCCCATGGGTTAGCCCATATGAGCCAGGTTTGACCACCTAGGCACTAAAATTGGCTTTTAGTCAAAATATTCCTCTTACCAAGAGCAAAAAAAAAAAAAAAAAAAGAAAAGAGCAAAAAAAGTCCCATGCCTCTTTTGAGTTGATGGGACCATTCAAAAAAAAAGAAAAGAAAGTCTCATGAGTTTCCAAAAACCAAACCATCCAACCTCAAGAACCAAATTGAGCCAAAATCTTGAAATTGACATTTCACAAAACCAAAATTCCGGTCCCCTAGCTCGCCACATACAGCTTGTTAGGTCACAAGACCAAAACCAAAATCAAAATCCAAAACCAACAAATCAAATCTGACCCCCCAACTTACAACATACAGCTTGTTGGGTCACAAGGTCAAAATCAAAATCAAACCCCGACCCCCTAACCTGCCACATACAGCTTGTTAGGTCACAAGGTCAAAAACCAAAATCCAAAACCCAAAATCCAAATACCCCATGTCATTTTCAAAACATTGCCTTGAGATGGTACGTGATCCCTCTCACTGCCATAAAATTCCCCCGGAAACTCAAAAGGCTATTCAAAAAAAAAAAAAGAAAAAAAAAATTTTGCTCAAGACTCTTGGTCAAGTTGGAATCTCTCCTCCAAGATTCTCTTCGAGGCACATCGACTCCAAAAAGTTACTCGTCGCTGTACCTCGATGGGGCATTTGTTGACACCAAAAAAGTCAATATCTCTCCTCAACATAAGAAACCTCGTGAAGCTGCATCCTGCTAAAAACAGGCAAGGCTACTTCAAGCATCAGATTTTGTCAGAATCAGGCAGAAACTGAGAGATCCTTCAAGACAGCTAAAAGAGGGGTACACCTGAGGTTTCGGGCCATTCCGACAGCGTTTGGCCTAACTTCACTGCTCCGACAGCTAAACAAGCGCTCCCGGCGGCGACATCATCAAAGACACCAAAACTTTGATCAGAGCCTACGGATGACTCCAGAATGTCTCCAAAGGGCTCCATGCCAAATTTCAAGTCAAACCGACAACGTTTGACCCTCCATCAATGCTCGAGCAGCAAAATCAAGCCTCCCCGCAGCGGGAACTACCGAAGCCATCACTCATCAAACAAAATACATGAGTGGCTTCAACATGCTTCCAAAAGGCTGCACGTCGAATTTCAGGTCATTCCGACAACGTTTGACCAGGTTTTGATGCTCCGAGAGAAAATCAAGCCTACCGGCGGCAGAGCAACCCGGGACCATGACATCCAAAACAGAGCCCATGGAACGTCTCAAAATGACTCCAATAGGCTCCCCGTCAAATTTCAGGTCAAGCGGACATCGTTTGACCACATATCAAAGCTCGGCATTTTCCCCACAGCAAAATCAAGTGAAGCATCGATGGGACCCCAAACGGCTTCAAAACTCAAATAAAAGCCCATGGTTGGTCCTATCCACTGCTCAAGAAGCTCCACCTCAATTTTCAGGTCATTCCGACATCGTTTGACCTAGTTTCGACTCTTGACGGAAAATCTGCTACAAAGTCTTCGGCTTTCCCGAAAAATGGGAAACTTTGTGCTCCGATTTCGCGCGGGTTCTCGTCAAGTTTTCTCTAAGAAAATGAAGTCAATAATTAAGGAAAATTGTCAAGAAAAATACAGAAGGAAAAAGGAACGAAAAAGACAGAAAATCGGCCTAAAACGGAGTTCGGTGACCAAAGGGCAAAAAACCCTAAGGTCGCCGGCGACCCTGGGTGCAATGGTCGCCCGGCGACCCTGCAAATCCGGGTCGCCGGATTTTGCACTAAATCGTCCGTTTTCCGATTCTTTTCAAGTTTCGGGTGTTCCGGCCTCTGTGATTTTCGGAAAATGCAATGTTTGATGCTTGGAAACGACTAATCTTCGTCGACATCTCGGATCCGCCGTCAAAAGCATGAAATCATCACCGATCGCCATAAGATCGCCAACTGGCTGACCAAGAAAGTGCACTTTCTGTCCAACCGATCGTGAAATCGACAAGACAGATGTCACCGGCCCGCCAACATAAATCAATGTTTGAAATTGCACTGCAATCTGACATCAAACAATGTGTGGATCCACCTGTGATGATCGCAAGAAGAATCTCAAAAGGCGCAGCGCGGGCCGCGACTCTTCACATGCCCTGGTGACCACTTAATGACGTTAATTGACCCGTTTATGACAACTTAATGCGGTCATTAACTCATTATTTTGGACGGCCCAAACAGATTCAAGCATTTGGGAGTTACAAATCCAAGTAATCACGGCATTAAACCTATGAAACTCCCATCATCATGAAGCATAAAGGCAATTAAAAGCCCACCACCTTCATCGGCCAATCAAAAGCCATGAAAAAGGAGTTACAAAATCAACTTGTAACTCCTCATCAATGCTCTCATCATGGCTATCAATGCCCATAACCATCCCATGGCTACCAAAAGCCTATAAAAGGAGATCCATTTCCAAGAGAGAGGGGATCATCGAAGGATCATTAGATCAACATCTATCAACTTGAAGTTCTGCACTTCTCCTAAAGAAATCGAGACGAAGTCCTGCTACTTTGCTCCCGGAAGCACCACAAGGTGATCAACGTCCCTTGGGGGGTCACCCCCCCAAGGTCACCTCCTTCTCCAACATGGCCTAAACGTGGCTTTTCAGCCCGTTTACTCGGTTTTTCATTGGATATAGGAACTTCTCTTGGTCCTTGTCCTTTAAAAAACTGAGGTTAGGAGCCAACCCAAAGAATCAAAGAATCACATGTTCTCATTTGAAGGACGATGGCGAAGCCCATACATGACTTGCGACCGTCGATCTCAACGTGTCCCCACAATCTCCTGAGAAGTTAGATCCATTTTCTTACTTTTCTATTGTAGTTTGTATTTCCTAAAGAGACAAAAAGAAATCACAATTATTGTCTTTCACAATTGATGAGTTTTGTAAAATGGCCTTTTACGCCAAACAAACAAAAACGCCTCCAACGGCATTCTAAAAAAACAAACTTGTCTCTTTTCTTAATATTAATGCAATTTGAAAAGTTAGAAAAAAGGATTGATTTCCTTTCCACTTGCGAAGGTGAATCTCTGGATTATCACTATTCCAAATTCCAAGTAGAAAGTAAACCTGGCATACCCGTACAAAAATGTTGATGCTCGAGATCTTCCCTCCTCCGACGAGGCCCGGGTCAGCCCCCGGGGTGTGAAGGGAGAGGACGGAAGATTCCCCCTCTTTCGGGTCCATCAAGTTGGCACACGTGGTGGGACATGTTGACTTGAGAACGTGATGTTTTGATCACTTGGCTCCTTTCTAGTTGGTGGCCTATGTTGCATTTTGCATCTAAAAAAAATATGAGATGGGATTTCAATTGTTCTTTCTCACTTCAAAAAAAAACAAATCTGATCTCTTTTCTTAGATTCAACTTTGAGAAATTTTGATCCTTCCCTCTTCGAACTTGATAGCTCATAGAAATGTTCGCAGCTATCGTTCATATCGGGGATTGGCCACCTTTTCTCTTTGATGAGTCCAATTGGGATTTAAAAAAAAAAAAAAAACACCTTCATTTCAAACTCTTTCAAAAAAAATGATCTCTCTTTCTCAAGATTCAACTTTGAGAAATTTTGATCCTCTCCTCCTTGAACTCGATAGCTCACAGAAATGTTCACAGCTATCGTTCATATCGGGGATTGGGCCATCTTTTCTCTTTGATGAGTCCAATTGGGATTTCAAAAAAAAAATTATAAATTCAAAAAAAAATTTAGCTTTCTCTCTTTTGCATTCAAATTTGAGAAACCTTGGTTCATTCTCTTCTGAATTTAGCGCTCGCAGAAATGTTGAGCCTTTGTTAGGATTGGAACACCATTCGTTCTCTTTAATGAGTTTATAAAAAACCTTTCAAAAAAAAAAGATTTCAAAAAAAAAAACACTAAGGTTCCATCAGTTGCGTTCTTTGACCAAAGTGGATGTAAGAAAAGCCTTGTCCAGAGTGTGGAGACAGCTAGACTGTTTGAGGCAAGGGTCCTCCAAACGAGTTCATTAAGTAATCATACCCTTACCTGGGGGCTGATCTATCTACTAAGGTTTCATAAGATTGAATTGGAAATCTATGTGCACCTTTCAAAAAAAAATTCTCTAAATAAAAAAATCTTTAAAAAAAAAAAAAAAACTTTTGTCACTTTTGAATTCAGAGTTGAGAAATCTTGGTTCTTTCCCTTTCGGATTTAGCGCTCGCAGAAATGTTGAGCCTTGTTCGAAATGGAACACCATTTGCTCTCTTCGATGAATTCAATCTTGACCTTTCAAAAGAAACTTTCGTCACTTTGAGTTCAGAGTTGAGAAATCTTGGTTCTTTCCCTTTCGGATTTAGCGCTCGCAGAAATGTTGAGCCTTGTTCGGAATGGAACACCATTTGTTCTCTTCGATGAATTCAATCTTGACCTTTCAAAAAAACTTCCGTCATTATTGGATTCACATCCGAGAAATTCTGGTTCCTTCCCTTCTGAATTTAGCGCTCACAGAAATGTTGAGCCTTTGTTCGGATTGGAACACCATTTGCTCTCCTTTATGAACCCAATTTTGACCTTTCAAAAAATCCCATCTCGTGTCCTTCCCAAGGATGCGATTTGCAACATTTGTGCCTAGCGGTGCTAGTACGCCCTTTCGGGTCTACTGTATTCGCGACCGACACATTTGTATCTCCAACCTTATATCATTTTACCTCGAGTGAGCCTTGCTTCTCGGTAATTTGAATTAAGGTCTACAATTGCTTCTAGCAGTCACTGGAACGCTCACTCTGAGCCTACCATACTTGCATTTTAGAACAATTGTATCCTCTATGGCTTTTTGCCTTCTTCATCGTCATTGGGTTGGGCCATGTCCCCTCAAGTGATTTGAAAAAACAAAACCATAGTTGTTCTCCATTTACGATCACCATATTCTTGTGATTACTAATGGATTTGGTCTTGTTTCAGAAGTTTTCCAAAACTAACAATGGCAGCTTCATTGACCATCACTTTCGATGAGAACAAGTACCAGCTTATGCTTCAAGACAAGCAAAACAAGCATAAACGCCCTGCCAGTTGCCGAAGTATCATCTCCCTCGACAACTCTCCAAACACCGGGTCAACTTCAACTCCCCGGACCATCGTCTTCGAATCGCTGGGACCATTCCCACTTCCAGTAGAAGACACTGTACCTGCCAAGAAGCAGAAAATCGCCCCGCAACGTGTCACTAAAATGGCACCAATGGCGAACACCAAGAAGCCCGAAGCCCGTGGCGTTCCCACGAAGCCTCAACCCACAAGAAACCAGGTTTACCCCAAAACTTGGTCTCCCAGATCTTCGCCAAAGCAAAGGAGGTCCCAAACATCTGCAAAGCCAGCATACCTGGCCCCTCTCAAGGAGAATCGGTTCTACCCTCTCTCTTACATGAAAGAGGAGAAACCTACCCTCCACCCAAAAAACAAACAAAATCATCATGAGCCGGCTTGCTCCTACAAGCCAAAAATTAAATCCTGCATCGTTAGGCCTCTGCAAAAATGTGTTGAAGCCTGCACTCCCGCGAGTCGACCCTTCATCTCAACAGGGGCCGAGCTCGCAAAATTCAAGTCTTCATTACGACAGGCAAAGGACCGCGTCCAGATTCTGTCCTTGCCAAGCTTCAAAGAAGACAAACTCGGCTGCTGCGCACGAGGGACTACATCCTTCATCGCCAGAGCCCAGCCAGAGCTGACTGAAGTTCAAATTGCTCGTCGTATGCGTCGCCGCACTACATATCGACAAAAGAGACTCGAGAAACAAAGAACCCAGCGTTCTACTCTCCTCGTCTCAAACAAATGGGTCGAAAAAGAAAGACCCGACCAATTCGTTGCTGTTCATATGGTTGGCAAAACCAGAAAACGCCAGAAGTCAGCAACCAAAATCAGTGTTAGAAGTCCGGTGACTCGCAGCGTCTCTCGGACTCGGACACATCTGGAAGAATCTTCCACTCCTCCAAGCCGAGGACATCGGAGTAACCACTCTTCAGATTCTTCATCCAGAAGAATGAGCCCCAGCTCAGTCACCAGGACAATTTCTTCGTTCGAATCCCGAGGGATGAACGTCTTGGCTACAAGTTCTGAGCAGCCTCCACAGCATGACGATGTAACCGCACGCATCCAGTAGTTGGAGCAAGGACAACAGAGAATTGAGGCTCTGATGGAAAACTTTATTCTCACTCTACAGCGTCCACCACCTAACAATGAAACCCCTCCGAATCATGAAGATGATGAGGGTAATGCAGAAAACAATGAGTCTCGCGCCCTTACCAGAAAGGACGTGGACGATATCCTCGCAAAAGCAAAAGAAGAGGATACATTGAAGGAACATGGGATCAAGCCACCCTACCCTTTATGGATGGACTCGGTTCCGTTCCCTGCAAAATTCAAACAACCTACTCTCCAGACATATACTGGGAAAGGTTCAGCCAGACAGCATGTCATCCACTTCAAGATCCTGACAGGAACTATTGCGGATCAAGATGCCCTCAAGATTCGCCTCTTTGCAAGTACCAAAAGGTACAGCCTTTGATTGGTACTCCACTCTACCGGAGAACTCCATCCAGAATTGGGCTATGCTAGAGACACGCTTCCTGACCCACTTCCAAGGTGAGGATCATCCTGTTACTTTGGCTCAACTCTGCAGCCTAAAACAGGGAGAGAATGAGTCAACATACGACTTCATTCACAAATGGAAGGCAATGGCGTACAAATGCTCAGATGTACTGCCACAAGCGTCACTAGTCGACATCTGCCGTAACAATATGAGAGCAAAAATTCGCTCCATGATCATCGGCAACAAATCAAAGAACCTGGGAGAACTCCTCGAAGCTTCCATGGAAGCTGAAATGGTGATCAAAGACCTCAACAGTCAAAAATCATGAAAGAAAGAGCCGACTGCCATTACAACCTTAAAACCAAAGAAAAAGGAGGTTCTCAATGTGCAGACTAAGTCAGCTCCTCAGCAACCAAAGAAACCTGAAAACAAAACTGCAGGTAAAAGGCCTGAACTCTCTGATGCCTTCAAAGAATGTGTAGAAAAGAAATATCCGTTCGATGAAGATGTTGAAGAAGTCTTTGAGGCTCTCCTAACAAATGGCAAACTCATTTTGCCAGAGCCCAAAAGACCGGGAGATGTTGGTAAAACCAATGATCCCCGATACTGTCCATACCATCAGGTGATCTCACATCCTCTCAATCAATGCTTCGTTGTGAGAGAGAAGATCAATGAGATGTGGAAAAACGGAGTCATAACCTTTGATAAAAACTATGGCCCCGCCTCTGTCAACATGGTGTCATGTCGCCAAACTTCAAAGTCACCGAAGGAGAAGATCACTACTTCATTCAAGGTGATAAAAATGGCTCAAGCGTCCCAAGAATTGGTTCCCTATCCAACACCAGATGGACAACCTATATGGGTGCATCCCGATCTCCTAGATAATGAAAATTGGGAGATCGTCAAAACAAAGCCGACCGCTCAGCAGCGAAGGCAAGCCAAGAGACAACTCCGCAAGCTCAAACAGCAGCAGAAGTCTCAACCAAAACAAGAAGTCCTTGAAAAAGCAGAAACTTCTTCCACTGCTTCACTAGGGACGACGGAAGAATCTCTTCCCAAAACCTCCAAGGCGGTAAGAAAATTCACTCTTGATGATTTCATGCCACCTCTATATAAAAATGGAAATGTGCAGGGGGCATCATACTCTTGCAACTAGGTAGTTGGATTCCCCATGAATGGATACGAGTCCAGTAATACTGCCAGTGATATAGATGAGTGGGAAGAATCCCTTGAAACAGGAGAATACCTTTCCGACGAAGAATGGATTCCCGAGTCTCATCTTATGCCAGTAATCTGGTATAACCCATTGCAACCACAAGGATCTTGGTCTGATGAAGAAGACCAGGACCCTGTTCAAGAAAACGTTGTCGATCCAGCACCAGCAAATGCTTCGGTGGAACCTAACATGGGCGAACCACAAGGAGCAATTGACGAAGAAGATTTGGCTCCCATGCCTGATCTTGAAGAATATGCAAGAATCTTGTCACATCTTGCCATAGAGCAGGAGCAGGATCGCATCAATCTTCGTCATGATCCAGAACTGGAATTTCCTGAAAATCAATGGGAACTCCCTCCCTCAACTCCTGAAAATGGAGAAAACAGTTGGATCGATGATCCTCTCACATCTGAGGATGAGTCTGATTCCCAACAGTCTACACTAGGGGCATCTCCTGTCAGGATAACCTGCAATGCAATAGCTCAGGACGACAGTGCCTCTGAAGCTTCCGAAGACACGTACTCCCCAACCGGTAGCGTATCTTCCGGAGCTACATCCTCTCAGGTGACTTCCACTGAGATAACATCCTCTCAGCCCTCGTCTCCTGAAGCTGTGACATCAGAACTCAAGCCTCTCCCGATTGATCATCTTGAAGAAACTTCTGCCAATGAAATCTTCTTCAATGAAAACTCAGTCAATTGGTCCCAGATACCGTATCTCACGGGCAATGTCTGGGCTAATAAAGAAAAGTTGCCGGCTGCTGTTCAGGACTTGTTCCCGAAAATTGTTCCGTGCAACACAATCACTGAAGACGCCAATGCTGTTACAGAGACGTCCTCAGCAAAGGATCAACCTCTTGATCCTGAGAACGATCTTCCAAAAGAAGACCCTTCTCTAGAGGCTCTTGAAGTTGGTAGAGGTACCCGTTCTGGCTGGGATTACCATAAAAATTACAATCAACCCTCTTCTTCTTATGTAAATCCTTCGGGAAAGCAAGATGTAAGCACCCCAAGTGGCAATAATAATGAAAATGCAGGCCCGAAGGAGGCTTTCAAGTACGACTTGATTGAGCACTTCAAACACATACCTGCACGTCTGCACATCCTTGACTTATTACGAATGTCTCCACAAACTCGTGATAATCTCATTTCAGAATTACAAAGGCTGAATGCGGATGTTGACAAACATGCCCCACAAGTCCTACAAAATGAAATGGACTATAGGGTCAAAAAATCAAATACTCCCTCAAAGGGAGAAAAGAAGAAAACTGAGGGATCAAGCAATGAATGCCTCTCGGTACAAAAAGCAGCAAGTGCAACAATTGCCTTCGACAAGGATGACCTCCTCCTAGGCGAAACAAAGCACAACCGTCCGTTGTACTTTACGGGGTCCGTCAAAGAAATGCCAGTACACAGAGTTCAGATCGATCCAGGTTCTGCACTCAACCTCATCTCTACTTCGGCACTCGAAGAGCTGGGCATCCCACCTAGCAAGCTAAGTCACACGTCCGTATCCATCTTTGGATATGACGGTAGCGCTCAAAGGCCTATCGGCAAAATCAGGTTCAAATTGTAAATCGGTGATCTTACTTCTGAAGTCACTGTGTATGCAATAAGGTCCCCTTCATGCTACAATATACTCCTTGGACGCCCCTTGATACATGAGAATGGTGTCGTCCCTTCAACTCTACATCAGTGCATCATGTTCGTTGGTGACGATGGCCTGATACATCGAGTATTTACAGACAGAAAGCCCTTCAAAGGCAGAGATGTCCATTTTGCAGAATGTATAAAGATGGAAAAGAAGAATAGGAGGAAAAAACAATTCGCTTTGTCGACAGTCTCCAGAAAGATAAAGGCAAGGCTCCTCAGCAATCATCGGAGGTACACAAACCCTCCACCAAACTCGAAGTAAGCGGCCAAGCTCCCTTCGTCGTCTCCTTCAAATCTCCAAAGCCTTTGGTAATCACTACCAAAGCAAAGAAGACAAAACAAAAGATTGGGGGCAAGTTCACTGTCTCCTTTGTGTCTATTATGCATGACACAGACTCAGAGTCAGAGTCAGAAGATGACACAGCATCAAGCCAAGCTGATACTCAGCAAGATTAGCTCGCTCTCACTCCAGTGGAGACACCTGCAGACATAGAAGACCCTACGTCTGCTTCCTTTGTTATTCCGGCAACTTCGCCAGAAGAAAAAGTGATTTACTTCCACAGATCAAGAGCATCTCCATTGAATTCTCTGCTTGAACCTTTCCAAAATGAAGGTATGCCTCAGCTATCCCTGTGTAGTCCAATGGCACAAGCTATCATAAAGAAAATGGGCTACGACGCTCAAAATCCGACTGGTTTGGGAGGTGGCCGTGGTATTCTCACACCATTGGAACCTACCCTGACCAAAAGTCAACCAGAAGATTGGAAAATCCACCTTCAAAAAGGCAAGTCTTCATAGCGGTTGGGGTATGATCCTACCGCTCCTATGAGACATTTGACACCATGGCTACAAAGTCGCTTTACCGACCAAGCCTCAACATCTCATGAAGACATCGATATCCCTGGATATCTCTCTGAGAAGTTACTCGTCAAAAATCCAGAAAGCTCCTCCAACTGGTATAATTTCTCTGACAATAAAAAGGAATTCTCCGATGACACAGATGAGTGATTCTCTATCCCAGAAGAATCATCGTCTCCAAAAGAAGTACCCTACTTCAACCCGATTCCAGCAAGTTCTTGAAGCGGTACTACCCTTGAAGACTTCCTCAAACGGGTAAGACCAATATCTACACGGTTAAAGCGTATTTCCAAGGTACTTGCTCGTCAAACCCACCCCTTTTGAAATTTTCATCTTTATGTTGAAATTTCCAAAAAAAAAAAACAATCTCTCAAAACAATGCTTACTTTCATCGTTTCATTGTTTAAAAAAAATCATCAAATCCAAAAATCCAAGTTTAGGAGCCTCTTCCCAGACTTGACCAAAATTTTCGATCCTTGAACCCAAAATTCATGGTTTGAAACAAAAACCAGGACTCAGGAATTTTCACCCTAGCCTACCTTGGCTTTTACAACTGAAATGGTTTTAAGCCAAAATTTATGACCCTCGTGTCTCTGAACAAAAAAAAAAATGGTTTTTTAGAAACCGCGGGGAAGCGACACTTAGTCGATACTCGCAAAACCCAAAAACCGGAAGGATACGAACCCCATTCGATACTTCCAAAACCCAAAAAAAAACCGGAAGGATGCGAACCCCATTCGATACTTTCAAAACCCAAAAAAACCGGAAGCATACGAACCCCATACGATACTTCCAAAACCCAAAAAACCGGAAGGATGCGAACCCCATTCGATACTTCCAAAACCCAAAAAGATCGCAAGGAAGCGAACCCCATTCGATACTTGCAAAATTTCAAAAATCGTGGAGAAGCAACATACCAGTTGATATCCACAACCCAAATTCCAAAAATCATGGAGATGCAACATACCAGTTGCTATCCACAACCCAAATTTCAAATGGTTCGAGAAAACCTCAATTTCAAAAATCGCGGAGAAACGACATCAAGTCAGTACCCGCAAAACCAAAAGTTTTGGGAAAAGCAGGGAAGCGACGCTTAGTCGATATTTGCACCCCAATTCGCGAGGAAGCAACATTCCATCAATACTCGCAAAACCTAACCCGCGAGGAAGTGACATTCCATCAATACTCGCAAAACAGAATGAGCAAGGAAGCGACATTCCAACGATACTTGCAAGACCATTCAGCGGGGAGACGACATTTAGTCGATACCTGCATTTTGAAAACCAAAACTCGGCTATAAACGCCAAAATCCGGCTATAAATGCCAAAATTCGGCTATAAATGCCAAAACAAAAAAATTTTCGGCTATAAACGCCAAAATCGGCTTTCATGCCAATAAAACAAAACTTCGTTTTCAAAAAACTCGGCTATAAACGCCAAAACTCGGCTATAAACGCCAAAATCCGGCTATAAATGCCAAAATCCGGCTATAAATGCCAAAATTCGGCTATAAATGCCAAAAATAAAAAATTTTCGGCTATAAACGCCAAAATCGGCTTTCATGCCAGCTCAAAATCGGCTCTCATGCCACAAAAAAAAATTTTGGCTCTCATGCCATCTCAAAATTCGGCTTCTATGCCATTCCAAAATTCGGCTTTGACGCCATCCAAAAAACTTTGGCTCCAATGCCATCTCAAAATTTTGGCTCCCATGCCACAAACAAATTTGGCTCTTACGCCAAAAAATTAGGCTTTCATGCCATCCAAAATTTCGGTTTTCAAACCATCAAAAAATTAGGCTTTTCGCCACAAAATTGGCTTTCATGCCCAAAACAACCCTTTGACAAAAGATTTTCACAAAATAACAACCTTTTGATCAAATTCTTAAACAAACATTCCCATCAATCTTTTGCTCAAAATTGTTTTCATAAAAAAATGATTTAAGTGAAAGGAAGGGGATACAAAATATAGTACCAAAATTGTTTATACATGGAGGTACCAAAAAAAAGGAAAAAAAAAAAAGAGAATCTGTTACAACTCAGGAGCTCAATCCGACATGGTCTTCAACCAAAGGTTCAACTCCTCAAGCAGACCCATGGCCTTAACTTCCAAAGTTTTTAGGCCACGCTTCTTCAGAATGTCCCCATAAAACGCGGCCGAATGCTGTGACCCATCTGCAGCGCGAGGAAGTTCTTCCCAGAGGACCTGCCACTGCTCATGCTCTTGAGTCTTCCTTCGGACATTACCTTCGGCTTCCTCAACCTGGCGAATGAGAGTCCCCTCCTTGTCACGAGCCTCCACAATGGCGGTCCATTTGGCAGCAGCCTCTTCCTCTAAAAAATCAAGACGCTGCCTAACCTCGACGACCTCCTTATCAAGGCGGTCCAAGTCTTGCTTCAGCCCCATGATGGATAACTCGGTAACATTCTTCTCCCGAACGATCTGCCTCCGAGTCTTCGTGACCTCAGTCAGCTCAGCTTTGACTTTGCTGGAAGGTTTTATGAACATCTCATCAAAGAAGTCACCATCTGGGAAACTCTTGGTCTCAGTCCATTTGTTCCCCAAGGCGATGATTTCCTCAACAAAATCCTTGGCGCTTGTGATGTCCAGACCGACTTCTTTGCTATCAGCAAGGATGTCCTGCACATCCTTGATCATGCCAAAACCAGCTTCAAAATGACCTGAAGAAAGAGTCTCAACTCATGAGCTCAAGACAGTCTTCAACACCTTCCTTGCATACTGAAGGTGCGGTGCAGATGAGGATTCGCCATGCTCTGGTGCCCGACTGCCCACGTCATGCTCCATTGGAAGAGTAATCAATAAACTCTTTCCAACGGAAGAAGCTGACTCATTGAAAGAAGGAGAAGCCCCTACTCCTGGATCAGCGGCAGGTATCCCCTGTTCTGGCTTTGAGGAAAACGGAGGAATCTCTCCTGCTGCTTCACAATCTGTCAAAGAAAAAAAAAAAAGAAAAGACAAAAAGGTATGAATATAATCTTGTCCTTGTCAAAAATACATCAAGATTATTATTGCAAATATACCTGCTTCGACGACCGGCGGAGTACTCTCTGCCTCTTTGAGCTCATCCGAAGCATCGTCAAAAGTTGCGTCCATAGATGGCTCGAAATCGTCAGAATCCTCTGGCAAGTCAGCTACATGTTAGCAAGTGACAGCAAAAGAAGAAAAAAAAAAGGCAAAAGCCAAAGCAAATCATACCAGGTGAAGGTTCTGGAACCACTCCAGAGTCCCTGTGCTCTTCCTCAGATGCCACGACTGGATCCGTTATCGCCTCATCGGCAGGAACCTCAGGCATCACCAGGTCATCATCCTCTGCTAAAAAAAAAAAAGGAAGCAGCGGATCAAAACAAAAACCTTTCATAAGAAAAAAAAAAGGGGAAGAAACAAAAGGAAAGAAATGGGATCATACCAGCTATCTCCTCTTCTCTGTTTCTCTTCTCCGGAGGCTCGTCAGCATCCTCAGACACCTCCTCAGCAATGGTGAGAGGAACTTCAAGATCAGAAAGACTATCGTGCCGTCTCATGTTACGGCGTTGTCCTGTCCTCCTCTTGCTCGGCGGGTCAATCTGCTCGACGATCCTGCCCCACTATCAACAACAGGCCTCTCACAAGAGTCCTCACTGGATGGTCTACTTTTCTCAGTAGACTCCATGGAAGCCTTCGTATGCTCTGCCTGTATCATAGCATCGATCCCGGCCTCCTCCTCCTCCAGCTGTCTCAAGACCTCACCAGGAATCCCCTGTGCAGCTCCTAATCTGATGATGTCCTGCCCGTTGAGAAAGCCTATCTTGTGCTTCTCTCCAGAAAGGAAGGCCAAAACTTCCTCCCGACGGACACCATCCGATTTGCCAAGACTCTTCCCAGGAGATTGCTTAATATCGAGCTCTTTCTTGGAAAGCCCCCGGTACACTGAAAAGCTCTCCACGAACCACTTTGTGAAGCCAGCAGTCCGGAAGGTGGGCAGCTCAGGATAGGAAATCATGGCGGTAGTGTCCTCGGCGCTATAAAAAGCCCATGCATTTCTCCCATCTTACAGACCTCCAAAACGCTTCACCGTACTCGAAGGCGCTCCAATAACGCCTTCAAAGAAGCCAAGCTACAATCCAAAACGCGAAGGGACATACGGTTGGATGTCGACGAAAAGATGTTTGCGGTACACCATCGTACCAACCCATATGTTGAAGAGCCACCTCTTCTCCGCGTCTGTCAAAGCATAGTGTCTTCCCGACCCTGCCCTGGTCGAATCACGGGAGACACCAAAGTCAAAAGCCTTCTTCCGCAAGCCCGGAGAAAGCTTCACTGAAGACTGCCCAATCTCGACGTCCCTAAATCGTCGGATCTTTAAACGGGCAGATAAAAGTGATTCGTGAATGGCTGTCCCTCTAGCCAAACGAATCATAAAGGGATCTTCGTCCTGTGCAACTCCCAAACGATGGAAGCTAGGATAGTGGTATACATACCACGAATAGAAGATGTGGGCAAAAAATACCCTGTTCATGGGAAGCCCAAGCCGAACCAGGAAAGCAGCGGCCTGCAGTTCGGTACACAAATAGGAGTAAAGAGCAGGTACCAAAGTCAGCCGCTCTCCAAACGCCATCTGACAAGCCGAAAAAATACAGTGCGGCCTGATATGCGTCCCATCTCCTCCAGGAAAAACAGCCTCACCCAGCCAGTAAGTGAGGTAAACAGCAAGATCTCCCCGCAACGCAATGTCAAGACAAATTGCATCTGTGCTTGCGAAGAACTTCTTCAAATCTTCTCACATAGCAGCAATCTTCTTCAAACTTAATGCTTTAGCCCTAACATCCTAGGCCATGCCATCAGAAGAATCCCCGCTGTCAAAAAAGTTGGAGCTGTAACTTTTCCAACTGCTGCATCTAACTTTCGTGCTCTCCTTCTCCTTCAAAAAATCATAGAAGGCGACGAGCTGAAAGTATACAAGCCTAAACTCCTCATATTGCTCCTCAAGGACGCTGTCAATAGGCATAAACTCCTCATAGAGTTTGCCGAGGATAGGCAATCCGGTGATGGCGCTCAGTTCCTTCAAAGAAAAACCAATCTCACCATTCGTCACAATGAAGGTGTTGGTTTGTGGAAGGAATGACTCTAGCATGGCCATGAAAGCCTCATCGGAGAAAACAACGGTTTGCCGAAAAGCGCGAACCGCGTCAAAAATCTCGGCCTCCCGAAGAACGGCCTCACCAATCCTCAGGGTGTGATCAGTCCATGACTCCCAGCTCGAGTCAACACTGAAACGGCCACGAAGTCGAAAAGGCTTCACCCAATTGCTGCCGTCACCCCGAAAAACGCCAAGGCCCACCGGTCTCAAATCAACCGATGGATGATCAGAACCTTGGTAGCCACTGGCTGGCATCAACATATCCATACGGACAGGTGGCTTCTCTACAAAGCTGGAAGGTCCACTAACAAAAACCCTGGTCTTGATCGCACTGGTCCTCTTCACCCAGCTCGGAGGATCTTCCCTCTTAGGGCACATGGGAGAAAGGCTCAGATCGAGATGGTTCGGTCAAAAGACAACCAGGTAGAAATAGTTCTCTCCTCACCATCTGCTGCGTAAGAGAACTGAAAACATCTCCTTTGGTATGTCAAGTCGTCAGGGACTGCATCACCGAAGAAAAAGGTAGGCTTGAGCACAACACTCTGATCGTCCGTAACCCAAGGACGACCGCTTACCATGATCTTATAGAACTCCTCATCTTTGAGAGCGATCAATCGTTGTCTCATCTCATCACGATTGAGGGAATCGCATTCTTCTAAGTTTTTCTCCACAAACTGGACCTTCTCCCAAGCCTACTGAACAGCAGCATTGGAAGATCTAGCAGACCGACGAGGTGCGTCAGTAACAGGACCTTTACCTTTGTTCGTTCTAGAAGAACTACCTGCAAAAGGTGGAAGAGAAAAGATCAATCAACATCAAAATGACAGAATTCTGCTACAAAAAATTCTAGCAAAATTTTGACATGGTTCCAGGGCAATTCCAAAGAAAAGGAAAATACTCCAAAAAAGACAGGAAGCCTGATGATGAGCTCAACATCGCTGCGAGTAGTCAGTGGAGAATTCTCAAAGAAGGCTTGAACTCAACATCGCTGCGAGAACAAGCCAATCTCATCAAACTTCCGCAAAATCTGGAAAAGAGCTCAACATTGCTGCGAGCTTCGGAATCCAAAAATTTCAAAACTTCCTTAAAATCCAGCAAGACCGAGAAAGAGCTCAACATCGCTACGAGCTCAAAATCCCGATACTTGCAAAAGATTTTCAGGTATGCATCATCATACTTCCAAATCTATTTACCAAAACTCATGCATCAAAAAGTATCATCATGCATTAGATGCTAGGAAAACCTTGACCAAAGTTTGTACAATTCCAACCCAATTTGGTCAAAACCAATCAAACTTTGTCCAAGTCAAAAATCATGTTGGCTTGACCTAGAGACTCTATCCTTCTATCTTGATGCATCAAACAAAAAAAAATGCATACATATTGAAATTACATAGCCTCATTATCATAGTGAGCAAACAAGGAAAAAGAAAAGGAAAGAGAGAGAAAAAAAATCTCAGCAAAAAAAAAAAAAAAAAAATTTTGGCCCACAGGCCGTGGCCCACTGCCATGTGGCAATATGGTCAGGTCCGTACGGACCTGTCCGTACAGCCAGGAAAAAAAAAAGCAAAAACAAAAAAAGAAAAGAAGAGAAAAACGCTGAAAAAAAAAAGAAATCAGCATAAAAAAAACAGAAAAAAAAAGAGAGTACACGGTTTAAAAAAAAAAGAAAACCGTGGAAAGAGAAAAAAAAAGAAAGAAAAAAAAGAAGCACGAAAAAAAAAGAGAAGGAAAACGTGCATGAAAAGAAAAAGAAAGAGAGAAAAAAAGAAAAAGAAGAAGAAAAGAAAAAATAAAGAAGCTACTTCTACAATGGAGATTCTTGACGAGGAAGAAAACTTACTTGAAGCCATTGATGGAGAAGAAGAAGAAAAGCTTGGAGATCCTTGAAGAAGAGAAAGCACTTCTTGTCTTGGAGAGCACTCTTGAAGATTTCTTGCAAAAAGAAAGCAATGGAGCAAAAGCACCAACCCTCTTTGCTTTTATAGAAGAGAGCAAGCCAAAAGAGGAAACAAAGAGAAAGAAAGGAGGTAAGTGCTAAAATTTAGCTACTTTCCCAAAAAGAAAGATATTTTGAGAGAATCTTTCTACAAAAAGAAAACTTGAGAAATTCTCTCCAAGTAAAGATATTTTTAGATATTCTCTACACAAAAGAGATATTTTTAGATATTCTTTACAAATATGACACCATATGAGATCTAGGCCATCTCCAAAGCCTAAGGTCCCATGGGTTAGCCCATATGAGCCAGGTTTGACCACCTAGGCACTAAAATTGGCTTTTAGTCAAAATATTCCTCTTACCAAGAGCAAAAAAAAAAAGAAAAAAGCAAAAAAAGTCCCACACCTCTTTTGAGTTGATGGGACCATTCCAAAAAAAAAAAGAAAAGAAAGTCTCATGAGTTTCCAAAAACCAAACCATCCAACCTCACGAACCAAATTGAACCAAAATCTTGAAATTGACATTTCACAAAACAAAAGTTCCGGTCTCCTAGCTCGCCACATACAGCTTGTTAGGTCACAAGACCAAAACCAAAATCAAAATCCAAAACCAACAAACCAAATCTGACCCCCCAACCTACCACATACAGCTTGTTGGGTCACAAGGTCAAAATCAAAATCAAACCCCGACCCCCTAACCTGCCACATACAGCTTGTTAGGTCACAAGATCAAAAACCAAAATCCAAAACCCAAAATCCAAATACCCCATGTCATTTTCAAAACTTTGCCTTGAGATGGTACGTGATCCCTCTCACTGCCATAAAATTCCCCCGGAAACTCAGAAGGCTATTAAAAAAAAAAAGAAAAAAAAATTTTGCCCAAGACTCTTGGTCAAGTTGGAATCTCTCCTCCAAGTTTCTCTTCGAGGCACATCGACTCCAAAAAGCTACTCGTCGCTGTACCCCGAGGCGGCATTTGTTGACACCAAAAAAGTCAATATCTCTCCTCAACATAAGAAACCTCGTGAAGCTGTATCCTGCTAAAAATAGGCAAGGCTACTTCAAGCATCAGATTTTGTTAGAATCAGGTAGAAACTGAAAGATCCTTCAAGACAGCTAAAAGAGGGGTACACCTGAGGTTTCGGGCCATTCCGACAGCGTTTGGCCTAACTTCACTGCACCGACAGCTAAACAAGCGCTCCCGGCGGCGACATCATCAAAGATACCAAAACTTTGATCAGAGCCTACAGATGACTCCAGAATGTCTCCAAAGGGCTCCATGCCCAATTTCAAGTCAAATCAACAACGTTTGACCCTCCATCAATGCTCGAGCAACAAAATCAAGCCTCCCGGCGGCGGGAACCACCGAAGCCATCACTCATCAAACAAAATAAATGAGTGGCTTCAACATGCTTCCAAAAGGTTGCACGTCGAATTTCTGATCATTCCGACAACGTTTGACCAGGTTTCGATGCTCAGAGAGAAAATCAAGCCTACCGGCGGCAGAGCAACCCGAGATCATGATATCCAAAACGGAGCCCATGGAACGTCTCAAAATGACTCCAATAGGCTCCCCGTCAAATTTCAGGTCAATCGGACATTGTTTGACCACATATCAAAGCTCGGCATTTTCCCCGCAGCAAAATCAAGTGAAGCATCGATGGGACCCCAAACGGCTTCAAAACTCAAATAAAAGCCCATGGTTGGTCCTATCCACTGCTCAAGAAGCTTCACCTCAATTTTCAGGTCATTCCGACATCGTTTGACCTAGTTTCGACTCTTGACGGAAAATCGGCTACAAAGTCTTCGGCTTTCCCGAAAAATGGGAAACTTTGTACTCCAATTTCGGGCGGGTTCTCGTCAAGTTTTCTCCAAGAAAATGAGGTCAATAATTGAGGAAAATTGTCAAGAAAAATACAGAAGGAAAAAGGAACGAAAAAGACGGATGGCCAAAGACGGAGTTCGGCGACCAAAGGATAAAAAACCCTAAGGTCGCCGGCGACCCTGGGTGCATGGTCGCCTAGAGACCCTGCAAATCCGGGTCGCCGAATTTTGCACCAAATCGTCCGTTTTCCGATTCTTTTCGCGTTTTGGGTGTTCCGGCCTCTGTGATTTTCAAAAAATGCAATGTTTGATGCTTGAAAACGACTGATCTTCGTCGACATCTCGGATCCACCGTCAAAAGCATGAAATCATCACCGATCGCCTCAAGATCGCCAACTGGCTGACCAAGAAAGTGCACTTTCTGTCCGACCGATCATGAAATCGACAAGACAGATGTCACCGGCCCGCCAACATCAATCAATGTCTGAAATTGCACTGCAATCCGACATCAAACAATGTGTGGATCCACCTATGATGATCGCAAGAAGAATCTCAAAAGGCGCAGCGCGGCCCGCGACTCTTCACGTGCCCCGGCGACCACTTAATGACGTTAATTTACCCGTTTATGACAACTTAATGCGGTCATTAACTCATTATTTTGGACGGACCAAACAGATTCAAGCATTTGGGAGTTACAAATCCAAGTAATCATGGCATTAAACCCATGAAACTCCCATCATCATGAAGCATAAAGGTAATTAAAAGCCCACCACCTTCATCGGCCAATCACAAGCCATGAAAAAGGAGTTACAAAATCAACTTGTAACTCCTCATCAATGCTCTCATCAAGGCTATCAATGCCCATAACCATCCCATGGCTACCAAAAGCCTATAAAAGGAGAACCATTTCCAAGAGAGAGGGGATCATCGAAGGATCATTAGATCAACATCTATCAACTTGAAGTTCTGCACTTCTCCCAAAGAAATTGAGACGAAGTCCTGCTACTTTGCTCCCGGAAGCACCACAAGGTGATCAACGTCCCTTGGGGGGCCACCCCCCCAAGGTCACCTCCTTCTCCAACATGGCCTAAACGTGGCTTTTCAGCCCATTTACTCGGTTTTTCATTGGATATAGGAGCTTCTCTTGGTCCTTGTCCTTTAAAAAACTGAGGTTAGGAGCCAAGCCAAAGGATCAAAGCATCACATGTTCTCATTTGAAGGACGATGGCGAAGCCCATACATGACTTGCGACCGTCGATCTCAACGTGTCCCCACAATCTCCTGAGAAGTTAAATCCTTTTTCTTACTTTTCTATTGTAGTTTGTATTTCCTAAAGAGACAAAAAGAAATCACAATTCTTGTCTTTCACATTTGATGAGTTTTGTAAAATGGCCTTTTACGGCAAACAAACAAAAACGCCTCCTACGGCATTCTAAAAAAACAAACTTGTCTCTTTTCTTAATATTAATGCAATTTGAAAAGTTAGAAAAAAAGATTGATTTCCTTTCCACTTGTGAAGGTGAATCTCCGGATTATCACTATTCCAAATTCCAAGTAGAAAGTAAATCTGGCATACCCATACAAAAATGTTGATGCCCGAGATCTTCCCTCCTCCGCCGAGACCCAGGTCCGCCCCCGAGGTGCGGAGGGAGAGGTCGGAAGATTCCCCCTCTTTCGGGTCCATCAATGACATGAGGGAATGGCTGGCCCGAGAGGTCAAGCAGACGGTCCGGCGTAACATGGAGGCGGCTGGATTCGCCCTCGAACAGTTGGATGTCGGCGACACAGAGAACATTGGTACATCTCCTTTCTCTCATGAGATAAGAGAATTTGCTCTCCCAGAGAAGTTTGTCATCCCACGGTTCATCTTGTATGACGGAACCTCGGATCCAGGAGCGCATCTTCGGCATTTCACTCAGAGAATGTCACTCTGGGGTGACCTCGGTTACCTTAATTGCAGAGTCTTTTCTTCCAGTCTTGGGGACCTCCCCTTAAGATGGTTCTGTGCACTCCCGGAAGAGTCGATCACAAGCTGGTGATAGCTTCAATGCTCTTTCTTGAAAGAATTCCAAGCGCACAGAATCATCCCCAAGACCGACGCTGACATTATGGCGCTTCGGATGAGGCAGAACGAGTCTCTTACTCAATTTGCCAAGAGATTCTGGACGATGTACGGTCAGGTCGAAAACGCCATTGAAGAGGTGGCTGTCAAATCTTTCTAGCAAGCTCTGCTTCCGGGCAATGAGCTTCGTAAGTACCTGATTTGGAACCCTATGACTTCCATGAAAGCTCTCATGGCCAGGGTAAATCACTTCATAAAGCAAGAAGAAGACGACGCCCGAGCTCGGGAGAGCTTCGGCTTCGCCCAAGAAGCAAAATTCTCCAGGAGGGAGAAATCGCCTCGGAGGGAGGATGTCGGCCACGACCGAAAACCATCAAGTTCGGCGACACCTTCATATACACCCTCCGGAGGTAGCAAGAAATTCAAGAAGGCGCCGCGAGCCAAAGAAGGACAGCAGCCCATCTTGGCATTCACTGTTGTCAACACAATTTTCAAGGAGACAATCTATAGGATCATTGGTAAAATAAAGATGCGACCATCTTCCAGTGGCCGTAACCGATGAGAGGTGACCCGTCCACCCGCGATCAAAACAAGTTCTGCTCCTATCATAAGCAGAATGGTCACATAACGGAGGATTGTTTGAGCTTCAAGTCACATCTGGAGAGGATCATAAAAGACGGACACCTTCAAGAGTATGTTAAAGAAGGAGGTCAAGGAATTAACCGAACTCAGCGCGAAGACTGAGCTCCGCGCCGAAATGATGGTCAGGATAGTGATGAGTCAGAGAAAATAATCAACGTCATTCATTTGGCGTCTACTCCGAAGGGGAACGCTCCGAAGGGGAACGACCAAGCCCGCGCTGAGGCGGGAAGGCTTCCCATGGCAAGCAGGTTCTGTCGGCCGAGCTAGAGCCAGCTACAAATAGGGCTCGGAGGGACAGGCCGAAGATCTGGTTCGGAGAAAAGGATTTGGAAGACATCCAACTCCCTCATAATGACCCTCTCATTGTGACCTTGAAGCTGAAGAACTGCAGAGTCCAGAGGATTCTCGTCGATCCGGGCAGTTCATCCGAGATCCTCTACTACGACTGCTACAAAAGAATGGGTCTCAAAGAAGAAGATCTACTGGAAGCACGAACTCCCCTAGTGGGTTTCAGCGCAAAACCAGTATACCCGAAGGGGAAGATTCCCCTCAAAATCCAAATCGAAGGAGCCAACGTCATGGCAAACTTCATCGTGGTGGATGCACCGTCTCCTTACAATGCCATTGTAGGGAGGACATGGCTGCATCAGATGGAGGCTGTACCCTCTACGTACCACCAAAAAATAAAGTTTACCTTAGAAAATAAGGATGGCAAAATTAAGGTGGTGACGATCAGAGTTGACCAGCAAATGGCTAGGCAATGTTTGATGGCTGTGGTCCCGGGAGAATCAGAGCCACAGCAGGTTAACATGGCCAAACTTGAAGAAGAGCTGGAAAAGGTCGGCCGAGCTCCCGAGCTAAAAAGCGTTGAGGATCTAACATCGATCAACATCGATCCCAGCGATCCTGAGAGATACTTCTTGCTCGGCAGTCAGCTTGTTGAGCCCGAGAAGTCCGAACTCTTGAACTTCTTAATTGAAAACAAAGAAGTTTTTGCTTGGTCCCTGAATGAAATGCCCGGCATCAACCCCAAGGTCTATGCCATCATTTGCATGTGGACCCCAATCAGAAGCCGGTCGTGCAGAATGCTAGAAGGACGGGGATCCCACAGACAGAAGCTGTGGCCGAAGAGGTCGACAAATTGCTAAAAGCCCAGGCGATCAGAGCACTCCACTATCCGAAGTGGGTTGCCAACACCGTGGTGGTCAAGAAGAAAAATGGCAGCTGGCGAGTCTGTGTAGACTTCACCGACCTCAATAAGGCCTGTCCGAAGGACTGCTTCCCGCTGCCAAAGATCGACCAGATGATATACGCCACCGCGGGCCATGACAGGATGAGTTTTCTCGATGCTTATCGAGGATACCACCAGATCCCGATGTTCGGCCCCGATGAAGAAAAGACCAATTTTATAACACCAAGAGGAATTTACTACTATAAAGTAATGCATTTTGGGTTAAAAAACACGGGTGCGACTTACCAAAGGCTTGTCACCATGATGTTTCAAGCTTTTCTTAGCAAAACTGTGGAGGTCTACGTCGACGATATGGTCGTCAAATCCAAACAGTCGCAGGATCATCTGGCTGACCTACATCAGGTATTTGACATTTTGAAACGATATCGGCTCAAGCTGAATGCGGCCAAATGCGCGTTTAAGGTCAGCTCCGGCAAGTTTCTAGGGAGTCTCGTCACCAGACGAGACATTGAAACTAATCCAGACCAGATCGCGACTATACAAGCAGTGCAGCGTCCTCCACTGCGAAGCAAGTCCAAAGATTGACCGACATGGTAGCCGCCCTCAACCGCTTCATCAGCCGATCATCGGACAAATGCAGGCCTTTCTTTCGGCTCCTCAAGAAGAATGCCTCATTCCAATGGACTGAGGAATGCGACCGAGCTTTCCAAGAGCTCAAAACCTACCTCTCCTCACCACCCCTACTTTCAACTGCGAAACAGGGAGAAATGCTTTACATATACCTTGCGGTCTCGGTTCACGCGGTCAGTTCGATGCTGGTTAGAGAAGAGGACACGCAGCAAAAGCCCATTTACTACACCAGCAAAATCCTTCTTAATGCCGAGACCAGGTACCTGTAAATGGAGAAACTTGCGTTAGCTCTCGTCAGTCCTCCCGCAAGCTCTCCCACTACTTTCAGGCTCATACGATCATGGTCGTAACAGAATATCCGCTCCGGCAACTTTTGACCAAGGCGGACTTCCTCTGGAAGGGTGTCCAAGTGGGCTGTCGAATTGGGGCAGTACGATATCCAATATCGGCCCAGAACGGCAATCAAAGCCCAAGTACTAGCTGATTTCATTGTGGAGTTCGTCTCTCCCAGTTCAGCGCCGAGCCAACTCTAAACCGAATTTGCGGGCAGCAGGAGTACCGAAGAGATCAATGAAACCGACCTTGAAAAGCAACAATCTTGGAAACAGCTCCTCGATTCGGCATGGAAGGTTTTCGTCGATGGATCTTCGACCTCTAAAAGGGCTGGCGCTGGCTTGGTCCTCCAATCTCCAGAAGGATTAGTCATCGAGCAGGCCCTGACACTTGATTTCAAGGCTACCAACAATGAAGCAGAGTACGAGCCGTTGATTGCAGGACTTGGTAGCGCTAAAAGCCTGGGGGCGCGGCATCTGGTCGTCTTCTGCGACTCACAGCTGGTGACGAGCCAGTTGAGTGGAGAATATCAGGCCCATGACGATAGGATGTGGCCTACCTGGCTCTTGCAAAACAACACCTCTCTCAGTTTGAAAGAGTAGAAGTCAAGCAGGTCGGTAGAGAATTGAATTTTCATGCTGACGCCTTGGCTAATCTGGCATCCGCCGTCGAAGCCAGAAGAAAAAAAAATCATTGAGGTGGAATCTTTAGATAAACCCGGCATTCAGCTTCATCCACCTCGGCAAGTACTCTGTGTTGATCTCGGCCCGAGTTGGATGGATCCAATCATCTCCTACCTCAAAGACGATCAGCTTCCGGAAGACAGAATTGCAGCTCACAAGATCAGGCTGAAATCTGCTAGGTTTTGGCTATCTCCAGAAGGCAAGCTCTACCGAAAGTCGTTTACAGGCCCCTACCTTCAATGCGTCCATCCGAGCAAAGTCGAGGACTTTCTCTACGAAATCCATGAAGGGATCTGCGGAAGCCACGTTGGAGGTCGGTCACTAGCATACCGGGCTATCTGCCAGGGTTACTGGTGGCCATACATGCAGAAAGATGCTCAGGTTTATTCAAGAAAATGCGAGAAGTGTCAGAAATTTTCACATTCCCTCCATCAACCAGCACAGGATTTGAGCCCGCTCTCCAGCCCTTGGCCCTTCGCCCAATGGGGATTGGCCATCGTGGGACCTCTCCACCTAGCTCCGGGAAATAAGAAGTGGCTAATCGTAGCTACTGATTATTTTACAAAGTGGATAGAAGCAGAGCCACTCTCTTCCATCACTGAACGAGATACCAAAAATTTCGTTTGGAAGAGCATCATCACTAGGTTCGGCATTCCTCGAATTTTGATCTCGGACAACAGGACCAGTTCGACTCCAACCTCTTCAAAAACTTCTGCGCGGAGCTCGGCATCAGAAATCATTATTCCACGCCAGCCTACCCTCAGAGCATTGGTCAAGCCGAAATTTCTAACAAGGTGATCCTTGATGGCCTTAAGAAAAGACTCGACCGAGCTAAAGGGAGATGGGTGGAAGAACTTCCGAGTGTCCTATGGGCATATCGGACTACTCCAAGGCGTTGCACTTCGGCAACTCCTTTCTCCTTGGCCTATGGGACCGAACCAGTGATACCTCTCGAAGTCGGACTCCCGACACTGAGGTCGGAACTCTTCGACCAAGGCCAAAATGAAATCAATCTTGGACGAGAACTTGATTTGGCCGAAGAATGCAGAGAAGCTGTTGCCGTTCGCTTAGCAGCCTACCAGCAGCAGTTGGCTAGAGGCTAAATCAAAAAGTCCGGGAAATAAAGTTCTCCATTGAGGAACTAGTCTTGAAAAAGGCATTGCCGGCAGACAAAGATCCGAACCAGGGCAAACTTGCACCGACTTGGCTTGGACCGTTCAAAGTGATCTCTGTTGCGGGTCAATCAGCATATAGACTGGAGGACATGGATGGTAATCAGTTGCCATGACCATGGAATGCCACTCACCTCAAAAAGTTCTATTTCTGTAATCGACTTTTCAAGCATCAATAAAGCTATTCTTTTGCTCCTTGACATTTCAATTTTTCACAAGTCATAGAGCTCGGCAAAATCCTCTTGCAGTTCGGCGGAAGTGCCAATGTGGTATCCTAGTTTCGGTTTATACACCAACAAGATGTTCCACGCCTCTGCCACAGAAGATCTCGGTACGCCTACCAGATCACTAGTAGGATTCCATACATTCGCCATAGAAGATCTCGGTACGCCTACCAGATCATTCGCAGGATTCCATACCTCTGTCACAAAAGATCTCGGTACATATACCAGATCACTGGCAAGGTAATGACTACACCATTGGTGAAGAACCAACTGGTCATGTCAGCCAAAATTCGGCCATAGAAGATCTCGGTACTTATACCAGATTACTGGCAGATATGTACTACACTACTGGTAAAGAACCGGCTAGTCATGTTCTAACTAGGTCGAAACTCGTGCTGAGACTAGCAAAAGCAGCACGGAGTTCGGACAAGATCTTTACCGAATTTGCTCCCTTGGGTTCTTGGTTCATGAGCTAAAACTACTACGTGGGCATACTTGGCAAACATATTCATTTCTGCAAAAAGTTGCTAAAGACTTTGAAGTTCAAGAATGAAACAGAGACAATTTGATTCCAAAGTCGGTTTTCATTACTCTTCAAGTGTTAGATACATCGAACAAGCATGGCTCGAAAACAAAAGGGACATTCCCCAACAAAAGAAACTACAAAAAAAGATATGAAGATAGTCAAGAAGCAGGGGCACTAGATCCATCGCCTTCTACCTGGATGACCTCAATCTCAGGCTGAAGGGGCTCGATCGCTGTAGCTCCGGTCGCGACCGGTGGCACCTCGGGAGTAGGGGGTAAATCCGGCACAGATGCCGAGCTTGAAAACTCGTCAGGATTCAGGAAAACCGGATGGTCGTTGGGGATTCCAGCCTTTACTAGGGCGGCCTTCCAGCCCATCCTCCAGGAATCATCCCTTATGCCGGCCACTTGGGCCGCATACTCGGCTTCAGCTTCCTGGAAACCTTCAAATATGCATTGTTGATATCATACCGGATTCTGGATTCGTTCTCGGCCTTCTCCCTCTCAAGCTCGGCAATTTTCTTTTGAAGCTCGACCTCCCTCTTCTTCCTTGCTTCGATCTCGACTTTCACTTTATCAAGCTCAGAGAAAATGGCACGAGACGTTTCTTCATACTCTTTTATTCTATCTCTGTTATCCTCCAAGGACTTCTTATACTCCTCGGCTTTGGCCTCAGCGTTAGCCAGGTTTTTCTTGGCTCGCTGGATCCTTCGCACTGAGATGTGGCATTTTTGCACAATATGCAAAGAAAACAAAGTTTCAGATGGCTGCTACCGAAGTCCAACACAGAAGTATGGCGAAAAAGGTTACACTTACGCTGAGGGCGGATTACATCTGCAATACTAGAAGCATGACGTCGTCAAGCTCATCATGCTTCTCCATGTCCCGGGGCAAACTGCAGACATCACCCAGCGTAGCCACCACATATGGGTTCCCACCAAGGCGATCTTCTACGGTCAACGGCCTTCCTGGTTGAAGCAGAAGACTCGGCTTCCAGGGCACCACTGTAGACTGCTAGACCGATGTTGCTGGGTCAGCTCCCCTCTGCATAGGCGTTGGGGCTGACTAACCCTCGATTCTGACCCTCTTACCCCGGTGGACCTCTTCCAGCGCTGCCGCGTCGGTAGCAACAGCGGGAGTTCGGGCTGCAGTCGCTGAGGAAGACGGATGAGCAACAGTAACAGGCATGGCAGAAGAAGCAGCAGTGCCTTGTGCCACACCCCTGAAGGCCGCAGTCCGAAGGTTCCTCACAGGTGGCTTCGGGCGATTCTTGTTTTTATCCATCAGTTCTTTTTCTCCCAAACTGCTTGTTGAAGTGTTTGAGGTTTCTTCAGTCAGTTGGTCCTCCTCGGGATCGGAACCGGATGCGGATGTTTCAGCCCCTGATGCAGCTCGGCCCTCAGTATCGTCTGCTGCCTGCTCTTGTTTTTCCTCCTTGACTCCAGTCTCCTTGACTTCAAGCTCGACTTCGGCAGCTTGGCGATGGGCGAGACTCTTCTTGTAAGAAAGGTATTTCGGCGCGTAATCTAAAAGGGCGAAAGCCGCCCTGTCCTCGTGGCCTCGGTAAGTCTCTACAGACCGAACCCAGGCTTCGTTCTTCACCCAGCCCACTCGCTTGGCCTCCCTTCTCCTTTCACGAGCGTATACAAAACAGAAGGACATCAGTTCGGCTGCACAGAAAACAAGATACTATAGAAATCAAAACCGAATTAAAAAATAGCTATATTTACTTGGTGGTGTGCCGAGACGGCGAGGGATCCGATTGAACCTCTGCGACATCGGCTCGTCATCATCGAACTCCCAGTTACCTGAGACGAGCAGGCGATCGTCCCCGGCATATTTGTTCGAATCTTCTAAGGCACGAACGAATGCCGTTCGACGCGACTTTACTCGGAGGTAAAAACTACCTCTCGACTTACACAGCTCATAGGCGTCCTCAATATCATGAACGCCTAGATCAATCTTTAAAATATTATTGAGCGCGGCAGTGCCCATTATGATTTTGAAGCTGTTTGGCATCAACTGACACGGACAGAGGTGCCAAGCTCGGAGACACTCCCTGAGCAAGGGATGAAGGGGAAACCGGACCCCGCCCTCTATTATGACTACTAAGGGGAATTGTCGCGACCCCGGACCGGGTCCGCGAACCAAATCCGGGATCGGGACTGATTGTGATGAAGCCAATGATATAATCATATGGAGTGATTACAGTAATTAAAATATGTTTATGATCAAGCGTACACGGGTTAACAAGAGAACACTCATTACCCGTGCACGTGATTTCCCACAGGTGTCCGCGGTGAGGATATTCCAACACACATAACCAGTTAGTATAATTGCGGAAGCGTATGGTAAATCATGCATGTATTTCATTTCCCAAAATATTAGGGCTGATTACATTTGAATATGAGTATCAGAATGAGCAATGTCCTAAAGCATAACCCAAAAGTACATATTCAAGTTTAATCAGAAGGTCAATTAATTACAATTCCCAAAAATAGAAACCAACAAAGGCCAATATACAAAGCAACAACCACCAGAAACTATCCAAACAATCCCCCAAAATGTATCGCAACTCGGCAGCCCGATGTTTACATAACATCGTCAGCACGCCACTCAACTAGCGGCTGCGGTTCTCCGACCGCCTCCTCTGGCTCCTCCTCGGGATAACCGACAATGGGACCTGAGTACCAAAGCAAAGGGGTCAGACACGACGGTCTGGCAAGTAGATGAAAAGATATGAACATTTAATGATAAAACATTTGCCATAGAAACAGTTGAACCTGTCTAAATAATGCTTTCATGAGTAAATGCATCATTTAGTTAAAAACATATATGCAAGGTAAAACAAGTAAAGGTAACCAAGGAGATCAGGAAACGAGCAAGATGGCAACCACACAAAGCTACATCCTCTATCACCGAAGTGATAGAGCAAGCAAGTCAAGGCGTTGACCTCAGTCACCAAAGTGAGGAGGTACAACGAAATACATATACATAATTACTATATACTAGACATGACCACGGTAGCGAGCCGGGCATCAGGAACCACAGTAGCAATCTGCGGTATCAGGACCCAAACTGCAGTTGGCAAGACAAGAGGGGGATCACCTAGTCAGTTGATCAGACTAACAAGGTATCCAAGCTTAGTGGTGCCGACTCATAGGTTATATGCAAGTAAACAAAACAGGTACATGTATGCATGTTCTCTTTTTGGCTCATGGGCTCGCACTACAAGGCTCTGGCCCAATATTGCCTCAAGGTTTTGGCTTATGAGTCATGTACAAGAAATCAGGTCAAAACATGGAAATCAAGACAGGTGTAAAATAAATCAAGTACAAGACTATATTCGGGCAAGACGTGGGTGCTCAAGGCACAGCTATCATATCAGGTCTGGCATGTATATCAAGCTAGCAAAACGGTACAAGTATACTTTCAAAATTTTCGGGATGATAGATCCCAAATCATCAATTTCGAGAATAACAAGGTAAAGTACTCTTTGAAAAGCCAAGACAGTGTCGGGTTAAAACTAATCCAAGTGAATAGGGATCCCGTATGTCCGTATAATAAAGGAAACTTGGTACTCTTTGAATTTGAGAGACATTCCGGATTCCTTATACACTATAGTAGCCTCAATGCTTAAATGAATCTCGATGATGTAGTTTCTCTCTCTAACGTACTACCAACAAACACTTCACCTATGCTTCGAACACAATCCCAAGTGAGCGGTGCCCATTGCTTTCAGAAAGGTTCACAAGCAATGGGGTGGAGGCTCCCTTCAATCCTCTTTTATTCATAGAATTCAGGGAATTTCGGTTACCCTGCGGTCAGATGGCGGTTAGCCGCAGTGGATCCGGCGGTTAACCGCTGGCTGACCGTGAGGCTGACCGTGGAATTGCAGCTCTCTGGAAAAATGACCGTAACTATGCGGTTGGATGGCGGTTAGCCGTCGATGGACACGGCGGTTAGCCGCTAGCTGACCGCGGAGCTGCCCGTGAGGTTACAGCTCTCTGGAAATGTAACCGAACTTGCTTCGGTTAGCCGCTAGTTACCAGGCGGCTAGCCACTGGGCGACCGCCAGCTGACCGCCAGTCACGGGAATTTCTTCACTGGGTTCCGATTCAGGCTTTCCCTTTCCCCAAACCAATTCCTTTCATTCCCCATTTGACATCCATACAATCACCAAGAGAAGGAAAACAACCATCATCACAAGGATTCACTTAGGTATTGTACAAAAGATGAACCAAAAGTTGAAATTCAAGATTTAGAGATAACAAATGAAACCAAAAACTAGAAATCATGTTTCAAGACAATAAAGATGCTTACCAACTCTTTTCAAAAGCATTTAATAGCATCATGAATGCAAGTAAAAGCTCATCATAAATGATACAATAAATACAAACATTTGATCATGGAAATCACTTTCAAAACTAGACATCCACCTGCCTCAATGTCTCAAAATCAAGAAATCCAAGCTCTAATCCTCTCTTCCAAGCCAAAAACCAAGCTACACCAAAAACCGCAAACCAAACCCTAAAATGGGTCAAACCAAGAAACAAGAAGAAGAAACTCACAATAATGAAGATAAGGCTTTCCCAAGACTAGAAGAACATGGATCTAAGATATTAGGGAAAAAGCTTACTTGTAAGTTCTCCAAATGGACAAGGTGAGCTCAATGAGGGTCTTGAGTTGAGTAGATCCTTCCACAAATGGTATCAATGCATAGCTCTAGTAGTGAGGAAGAAGAGGGTGAAGCTCATTTCTTGATTGGTGCAAGGTTTGATAGGGATTTGGTGGTGAGGAAGCAAGGAGAAAAAGAGAAGAGATGGAAACCCTAGGTTCTCATATGCTTGGGCTGGAAAAGGGAAATGGAAGGGAAAGAGTTCTCTATATAAGACAATGGGTGTGGGCTCCACCACTAAAAAGTCTTAGGAGGCTAAAATCACTAATCTCGGGGCCTCGGACGAAAACGACGAAGAAGAGAAAAGTGATCGTCGAAATATCTAGTTTCCAAAAAGTATATGTTTCGTGGGTTTCGGGGATATCGAGTGTTGGGTACAGATTTCATGTGTAATGACTGTTTTGCCCTCAAAGCAAGAAGATCGGGTTTCGGGGTTCCAGATGGTCACGGGCTCAACATGAAAGTTGTAAGGATCGACAAAATAAGTAAAACGGGGTCAAGACAAGAATTAGGGAAAAAACAAGTAACCTCCAAAAAGCTAGCAAGACTATCAAAAGGGAACCCCCAAAGGGTCCCACTAAACACAAGACACTAAAAAAATTCCCCAAAGCTATCAAGAACTATACTAATCCAAGCTTAGTCAAAAAAATCACTAATCGAGCTTAGCACTAACACCCAACTTAATTAGTACTAATCGAGTCACTCGGGTCGGGGTCTTACAGGAATGGCATCCAGCCATCGGAGAGGCTACCATCAATATCGGCATTGGGCTCGGGAACCTTAAGGAAGACATCCTCAGCAATCTGATACCTAGCCCTAAGGTCTCTTAACGCTCCCTCGGATTCTAACCAGTAACTATAAATGCCCATTTTTCTAGAGAAAGAAGAGGTAAAGGTGGAGATCAGAAGGGAGAATGGAACCCTAGATGCAGAAATGAGCAAGATAGGGAAAAGAAGACTTACAAAGACAGAAAGCAAGGATGAGACTCGATGGAGAAAATTCCTACAGCACTTCTCGTCGATGGACAGTCTTCCCTGTGAAACCCTTTGCAAGAAATTCTTCTCTTTCACAGCAAAATATGGAGTAAAGAAGAAGGAGAAACGATAAGGGGCGCTCCCCTGTTTATAGCAAGAAGAAGGGTACATTCAATAATGACAACCCATCACAGTGTCGTTTTGAATTTCGAAAAAGACCGCGTTTATTATTGATCAGCCGCCACATGCGCCGTTTTGAAAAGGCTACGCATCCCGTAGAGAAGCGACACGTGGTACCGTCAGCCTATTTCCCGCGCGCGGTCAAGGCGAGGCATTTAATATCGCGGATAGCGAAGCGACATCGGATGGACATGAAGTGACAGCGATCTGATCCAAAGTCAGATTCAAAAACTTAGTATCCAAGGAATCTCATCAGTTCAGATTCAATCCTTGACAATACAGATTCCAACCTAGAAGAGTTGGAGACTTTCAGCACTAAACCAGGGTCCTTGCAGATTTTTCACGCTGCGCTTCCCGAAGAGATCTCAAGCTTGGCGAAAGCTCCAGTTCGGCGGGAGCCCCAGCTCAGCGGCTCAGTTCGGCAGATGTTCAACTCGACAAGATTCAAATCCTTATGAAGATTACTTCCAAAGGCACATTCCACATCATGAAGAAAAGATATTGTTACTACAGGAATGATCAAGCAAAGGCAATCGTAAATGCAAAGCAAACACACAGAGAAAGAGATTGGACGACAGAGAAAATTTGGTTTTATATTAAGTCATTTTCATTACATGAAGTCCAATACAATGGATCACTCGATTTCTCTCTTTCCTCACAAAATTTGTCTCTAAAGGATGTGTTCTTCCTCCTCCTGAAAGGCGCGTTCTTCACGGAAGAGCGACACCACGAGACGAGCGGAATTCAATTTGGAGGAGTTCCAGGTCTCTTGCCCAGAATAAATCCTGCGCTATCTCCTGACATAGTATCTCCTATCATCAAGAGATCAAGATCTATCTTAGGAGAGATAACACAGTTGGCCAGAGGCCTCAGGAGAGATAGCACGGGCGGAGGACCACCAGGGGCAATTTCCTCCAGCTGAAGAGGAACCAGCCATCGTTATTACATCGGACGAAGCTTCAGGCTCAGTTAGTTTGTAAAGGCGGACGTTTTTCTTCCTGCCAACGAATATTAGCTCCATGAAGGCCAAGCCCCAATCTTCTTCAGTCAGGAATTCCAAACTTCTACGTTCAGGATTGAATCGCCCAGAGGAAGAAAGGCCCTATTTATAGACCCGGGCTGCTTTTCCCAAGCACAGGAAATCTGCGCTCTTCCATTTACGAAGGATCGTTCTGTGGGCTAAACACAGGGAACGGATCTCTCTATTAATGAGCCACCATCCGAGCAGTGACACGTGGCATCATCGTCTTGTTTTCCTCCTCAATCGTACCACAGTACTTAATGTCATCAAGATATTTCGGGATGACGCGAGGGTATAGGGAAAGGGCAGGATGATGTCAACACAGCATCATGGAGAGACGAGCTCCAAAGAAGACAAGTCGTTCGGCCTTGGACATCTCTCTATTTATAACTCCCGACCTCGGAGAGTTCTTTAACTCCCGGAGGACGAGAGCTAGGGGCAATTGTGTGGGGGCATTCCTCGAACACCGAGATTGGGCTCACTTTGCCAGTAATGAAGGAGAATCACGTGCCACTTCGGAACCGAACTTGTTAATAGTCTCTGTCTCGGCTATAGCACCAAAAGACCCTTCACAGTTCAGCAGAAAGATCGTCCTTGCCACGTACCTTGGTAGACTTGCTTGCATTGCTCACGCACCTCCCTCAGCTCGGTCCTACCTCAGTTCGGATGCATCTAACCTCGGACATCCTCACCGCGGTCTCGGCCACCTATCTAGGACAAAGGGCATCACCCATCATCCCCGATAGAGACGTGGCGTAACGACCGAGAGACGTGGCGGAACGGTTTATGAGGTAGCGAACATTAAGGGGAATGGGCGACGTTACGACTATAATTGAGGGATAGGCATTGACTGAGCGGTTACCTAAATTAAAGGAGCAAGATCGACTGAAACGGTTTCCCTAATTGAGGGAATCGCATCGATCGCGCTGTGATACTTATCCACGATATTGGATCCTCACGACGGTATAAAATAGAGGACTTAGTCTCCTCCAAAGGTACGCAAACAGACAACCCATTACTTACAGAGCCGTTACTTGTCTCTCTAAAATCTCTACCCAACTATCACGTTCTTACACTGACTTAGGCATCGGAGAGCCTTGTGCTGCCCACAGCCAGGGTCTTTGACTGCTCTTTTCCTCTTCCCCCTTTCAGGTTCTATTCAAGGCATCACATCTTCTCTTTTAGTGGGTCTCGAGATCACCACCTCCGGGTCCGTGAAATTTCGTGCACCTACACCCACGATTGTCAAACATATTATTTCTTAGTGAAACCTCACTCTCAATATCATATTTTTATCTAATCGATGAGCAAACAAACAAGTAAAATGTAGTTTTCGAACGGAATGGCAGTGAGAAGATCAGTTGTTGTGTTGTTTATTTTGATTTCCGCCATTTTTCGAACCTTGTAGAGCCTTTTTTTATTTTTTGTTGCCGTGATACGTTCGGAATTTCAGTGCAGAACAAACTTCCAATGTTCGTTCTCTTATAGCTGAACATATCAATTTTGGTCAGTCGTATCTGGCCGAACAAAAAAGTTTATGTTCAGCCACATAGGGCCGAACAAAACGATTCCATTTAATGGATGGATGGCTGGAAAAATATATGGAGGAGAAGGAGAAGAAGAAGATGATGATCATTGGGTACACTCACCCCATGACAGATAGAGAGGAAGAAGAAGAAAAGGAGGAGGCGGGTTTTTACCGTATGGAAGGAGGGCTCCAAATGTTGATTTGAGTTGCAGGAGAGGCTTCAAACGATGGTGGTGAGTTGTGTGTAGAGAGAAAGGGAACATAGCTACTTTAGGTATGATTTGAGCGTGTATAAAAAAAATCAAAATTTGAAACTTTTTAGGCTGAGTGTGGAGAGAAATTTGTGTAAAGGGTAAAAACCGTAGCGTATTTAGAAGCTGGAAATGCCTTATCCCGGCTCAGACCATAAATAGGCATAGATGTGAACATCTATTTTACTATAATGACTAGTAGGCTTAACTTGTAACAGAGCGGGATTCGCAAAAAGGCATGCAAGATAGATATGAGGTCTAAAATAAAAAATCTAATTTTCAAGTTTTAATTTTTGGTTAGTGTGTTTGATAAGATTATTTTTAAAAAAAATCTCATTTCATGAGATAAATGGAGCCCACTTTTAAAGATTGTGCTGATTGAGGTACACCCTTTGAAACCTACAATGTAGAACCTACCATCTGCATTGTTTCACTACAAAAAAGGGCCTTTTAACGGCAAACAAAATTTCCTTTCGTGGTGGTTTTCTTTTCTTTTTTTTTCTAAATGTGATTTTTCTGCTGCTAAAAGTCTACTGAGCTTATATTCATTCCATAGATGTAAATTCTGCATTGTGCACCTCTCTCCACTTTATTTAAAAAAGCTTTAGAAAATTATCTCTCCTTATCTTATTTTTTAAGAGGCAAAAGTCTTAATATTTTATAAATGAACTTTAAAATTAGAAAGTACAATTCAAGATTTATCAAACGCTTTACTAACTAAATAAGCTCTCTAAATCAGAAAATAAGAGTTTATTTTTAAAATTACCAAATGCCCCCTTTATTTGAAGTGCAATATTTTCTTTGTAAGACCCACAGTTGAAATGAAGACCAGAGAATCCAAGGTGATGCGGCCCACCAAATAAATCTCCGACGATGAACCTAGATCACCTTACTCTCTTACATATGCCCCGTCAGTCAGAGATTAATCCGACAAGGTACGAACTTGAAGCCCACGGAAGCCCATGGGTCCACCCCAAACTCATTTCTTGCGAAGAAGAAAACACGCGCATTGTAACGCCCCGTCCCTTAATCTCCTATTAATATTAATTCATTGTGTGATTAGTTAGTAAGTGTGTATAGAGTCTTAGCGAGTCGGGTTTGAAGTGTGGCTCATGCGTGCGAAGTCCCGCGCGAGTCCGAGTTTGTTTGGATACCCTTTTGTTGCAACCCAATCCGGACCCGACCCAAAAACCTGACCCGAACCCAACCCAAGGCCCAAATGGGCTGTTTGGTAATTCTCACCCCCATTCTTTATTTAGGTCACGTTGAGCAACCCCCTTCCCCCATTTTCACAACAGTAGCAGCCCCTCCCGTTCTTGCACTCATCACTCTCGTTCTCTCCCTCACTCTCCTCGCCGCTGCCGGACGACGCCACCACCGGTCACCACCTCCAAGCATTCCATTCTCTTCTCCACTCTCTCATCTCTCATTTCTCTCTCATCTCTCTCTCTTCCTAGCAGCAGTAGCCCTCATCTCTCTCCCTCTTTTTCTTCTTTTCTCTTCTCCCTCATCTCACTCACTGCCTACTGTTCCGGAGCTTCACCGTCGCCGTCGTCGTTGCCGGACCCACCTGCACCACTACCCACCACCACCGAACCCACCTATCTATTTTTCCATTTCTCTCTTTCTCTGTTTTTCCCATCCTTTTCCAATCACTGTTTCTCTCTTTCCTTCTCTATTTTCTCCCTTTATTTCTCTTCCTCCCTCCACTCTCCTTGCTGCCAGTGTTAATCACCTTCTCCATCACCATTCCACTATTTCTTTCTCTGTTTTTATTTCTTTATTTCTTTCCCCCCCTTGCTGCAACGTGGACCCATCTCATTCCATCTCTCTTACTTCCTTTCTTTTTCTCCCTCTCTAATTCACTCATCTCACCAATCCAGCCCACCTCACCCATTTCCTTATATCATTTTCTCTCATCTCATCTCACCTCATCTCATCTCCCTCACCTCACTCCACTCACTGTCAACTCACGTTGACTTCTTTCTCACCACCCATTTCACCATTCCATTCTCTATTTCTTTAATTGTCTTTCTTTTTCCATTCTTCCTTTCATTATGTCTTTTCCCTTCTTCTTGACAATGGACCACCAAAGAACAATATCACCACTAATTTAGTGGGCCACCAAATCAAGTGGGCCCTACAACCTCCAATCATCACTATCATCTCCGTGTGGACCCCGCAAGCTCAACAATCTCCAATTTGCAAGCCACACTCCATCCACCCATCTTTTTGGTAAGCTCATCTCCCCCTTAGGTTGGATTATTCACTTTGGGTATAGTAGTGTGATAAGGTAGTTTAGAGCCTTCCTTTCTTTTGGTTTATGTTTTAATTTAGTTTTTATATTGCTAATATTTTCTTAGGTTTGGTTGTTGGGCATTGGGCTAGGATTTGTGGATTTTCAACCAAAGGCAAGTAGATATTTATATATATGCTTGGATATGTTTGTCTCTCTTTTAATTCGATGATTTAATGATGATTTAGATAACCACATGCTCATTGATATCTTTGATTTTAGAAAACATGATAACTATTTTTAATTGTTTAATGAAATGATATCTTAATTGGATGGTTAAATTAGTTGATGAACTTGATGAGAGGGGGTATGGATGTATGTGGAGAGGGCTAGGCCATATTCTTGTATTTGTCTGCAGGTGTGGATGAAAAGGGAGTTTCTCCCCAACTCAGTTCGGTTACAGAAGCTTCATTATGTTTTCTGAAACCACGCGGTTGACCGAGGATGAACTGGGGTTCTTTCTTAAGGGCCCCTTTGACTTAGAACTGGATGGACTTAGATGGAACCTTGGCTACCCTTTTGGATTCATTTGACTTTGTACGAGGAGCGTTTTGAGCAGATGATTCCTCGTAGTTATTTCCATTTTCTCGGGTTTCAATTCATCTCAATCTTGAACGGAATGGGACAACGGGATACCCTTTTTATATCTATGCGCGAAGAGATTCCGTTCGGGTATCGCGAACCCTAATTCCTTTCGTTGACTGAGTAGGGTTGTACGAGACTCCGGGAATAACAATTGACTTAGGATTGGATTGTCTATCGCTTTTGATTCTACATTGTACCGTCTGATACTATCTACATGTAATGAACATGTTCAATAGATCTGTTTGCTTTACTTTGTTTGTGGATCACACTGTGAACTTAGATGATGAACTTAGGATCCCTTTTGATGTTCCGTTTGTTTCGAGGTTGGGTTGAAGTGTTGAGGCTAGGAGGCTTTGAATGGAAGGCTTGAAGAGAACTACTATTGAAGTTCGTTTGAAGTTTGATTTGATTTGGAATAAAGTAGTTTCTCTACTATTGTTGAATCTTGTTCGCGCAAGAAAGCCTAGCCCCTCACTAATGTTTATTTAGGATTCCTTGTGTCAGGCACCACTCAGCTGTTAACGTTCAACACAGCTGGGGCACCACCTGTGTGAGGACTTGATTTAGAACCTTGAGGCAAGATTGGGCCAGAGCCCACGGGGCCCGAGCAGCATGAGCCCAAGAAGACCGTCTGCAGTTCAGATTTGGTGTAATGGACACCAAGGTGTAATGGACACCACTTTGAACACTTTGATTGAAGGGTTATGATCCCAAACTATTTATATCTCCACCACGACTCAATGTGAGCAAGGGAGGGCAATGACACTATCCCGTGGTAATTAGCATATGTGGACCGCCTGCTTTGATAGTCTGTTTATGATTCAAATGCAATGCGTTTTGTATAATCAGACCGCTATGCATTTCATATGATCTTGGTTATCGTTTACTCTCTTTAGTACTGCATATCTTTAGTGATTTATATATCTATCTGCCTGCCGACCGTTGTGTTTGATGATGCTACTCTTGGTGCATAGGTACCGAGCCTTTCTATCCCGAGGAGGAGGAGGCGACGGAGGAGGTTCAGGCGGATCAGCCTGATGACTCCCTAGAGTACAGTACGGACGTTATTGTATAGCCGTATCGACCCCGTACACGAGAGCCTTCATGTTATATCTGATTAGTTTCTTCTTTTGGTTTATTATCTTTTGATTGGGCCTAGTTTTAGTGTGGCCTTCTTATTATTATTAATATTTTGTTAACAGTCTCAGACTTGAACTCTAGATATGATATTCAGTATTTGCTCTTAAACTATACATCTTTAAGATACCACTTGCATTTATGAAGCTTCCGTTAATTGTTATATATATTTGAGGAAATGTTTATCCCTCACAGCGATCTTCGATCCGGATGGGACATGATTAGGGCCAGGTTGCATTTGATTAACATTAGAAAAATTTTGATTGGCCCTAATTTCACGCATAACCCCGGTTTCACTTTTGGGAGCGTGACAAGTTGGTATCAGAGCATTACTGGTTTCTAGAATAAAAACAAGTAGAAACCTAAGACGTGTGAGGATTGGTTTTCTTTGGGTATCTTAGCTTTTGTAGATTGTATAGTTTGCATGCTAGATTGAGTCCTATAGAACTAACGTTTCTTATGTTTCAGAATGGCTGGAGGACATACTCGCTCTAACCAAAACAACGACAATGCCAGTTCTAGTGCTAATGATTCTGTAGAAGCCAGATTCAATAAGCTAATGCAAGCATTCGTGACTTCCCAAGAGGCAAATGTACAGAATCAAACCCAGCAAAGGGAAGATCAAAACAAACAGCGGGAAGACCAGGCTACCTTCAGAATTAGATGCTGCAATTCTTGCAAAGGCCAGCTCCGGTAGCTTAGGTCATCATGCCAGCTCGGGTGACAGATCTAAATGACATATATGACAAGTTTAAGAAGAGGAACCCACCGGTGTTCTATGGGAATGAGGACCCCCTTGATGCTAACGAGTGGGTAGTTCAAATGGAGAAGATCTTTCAGGTCTTCCAGTGCTCAGGGAAGGAACAGGTTCAATTGGCAGCTTATATGTTCCGAGGAGTGGCAGAGATGTGGTGGAAATCGGTCAAGACACCTTTCGACACGATAGAGGAGGACATTGCTTGGACTTCATTTCAGACACTATTTCGTACCAAGTACATTCCACCCCACATCCAGGCCCAGAAGCTTGCTGAGTTTGAGACTTTGGTTCAGGGAGAAGACACTGTTCAGGTGTATGAACAGAATTTCACCAACCTATCTCGGTTTGCACCGACTCTGGTTCGTCTCGAGGCAGATAAGGTGATGCAGTTCATTCGGGGACTGAGACCCGATATTCAGATGGAGGTGACATCTGTCACCCTAGTTACATATGAGGAGAACCTTAAGCGTGCATAATGGGCTGAGGAGTCCATTCGGAAGAAGACCCTATATGCACAGCAGCTTCAGCCAGTATAGGTGCAAGCTAGGAATCCAGGTTCAGGACAGTTTCAACAGCGTCCACAACAGCAGTACCAGCAGCAGAGCAAGAAGCCTAGGTTTGATCAGGCACGTAGGGCTCATTGTGTGCATTGTGGTAAGAATTCGCATGCGTCTGCGAACTACAGATGGAAGACAGGGGCTTGCTTTGAGTGTGGTTTGACGGGCCACCAGATAAGAGATTGCCCTCAGGCACAAGGGCAAGGTGTGAGGAATGCACATCCTCGACCACCAGTGGCAGCACAGCCTTTGAAACAGGCACCTCAGCAGCAGCCTCGGGCACCGCAGCAACCACAGCAGCTTAGACTTCCAGCACCCCCACAGAATAGAGGGCAATAGAGGCCCCAGGGACAGCAGAGGCCACAAGGCCAACAGTATGGACAGCACAGACCTCAGGGGCAGCACCAGCATTATGGACAGCAGTGGCAGCAACAAAGGCCTCAACAGTATGGAAAGCTTTATGCCTTAGATTAGCAGGAGGGCGAGGAAGCAGGAGGAGTGGTTGAAGGTACACTTTCTATCTCAGATGTACCTGCTAGAGTCCTATTTGATTCTGGCTCTACGCATTCTTTTGTGTCTCCTATATTTGCTACAGGTTTAGTGGGAGACATAGCTCCATTGCATTGCATTTCGCTTGTTAGTGCTCCCTTAGGGAAGACAGTGCCATGTGAGTCCTATTATCCAGCGTGCAAAGTGCAGGTGGGAAGTTTTATCCTATCTGCTGATTTGATCATCCTTGGGATGAAAGATTTTGATGTGATACTGGGAATGGATTGGTTATCCACCTACAGAGCAGTTATGGATTGCTTCAACAAGACAATCAGATTGCAAGTATTAGCAGATAGTGTTGAGATTGTTGGAGAAAGGAGACCCATGTCCACTAGAGTCATTTCAGCCTCGAGGGCAGACAGATTGATTAGGAGTGGATGTGAAGGCTATGTGGCATTTATCACGGAGGATAAATTATCCAAAGCGGTGGAGGATATTCCAGTTGTTTGTGAGTTCCCGGATGTTTTTCCGGAGGAGATACCTGGATTACCACCGATTCGAGAGATTGATTTCACGATTGAGCTTGTGCCAGGAACGGTACCGATATCGAAAGCACCTTACCGCATGGCTCCAGCAGAGCTAAGAGAGTTGAAAGTTCAGTTGCAGGATCTCTTGGATAGAGGATTTATGAGACCGAGTGTATCACCTTGGGGTGCACCAGTTTTGTTCGTGAAGAAGAAGGATGGATCGATGCGTATGTGCATAGACTACAGGCAGCTGAATCAGGTTACGATCAAGAATAAGTACCCGTTACCCAGGATAGATGAGTTGTTTGATCAGTTGCAGGGAGCACAGCATTTCTCCAAGATAGACTTGAGATCAGGTTACCATCAGATACGAGTCAGGGATCAAGATGTGCAGAAGACAGCTTTCAGGACCAGATATGGACATTATGAGTTCTTGGTTATGCCATTTGGGCTAACCAACGCACCGGGAGTATTTATGGCTTTGATGAACAGAGTCTTTGCACCATGCTTAGACAAGTTCACAGTCGTATTCATAGACGATGTTCTAGTCTATTCGAAGTTCAGAGATGAGCATGCAGAGCATTTGAGAAGTTCATTGCAGATTCTGAGAGAGAACCAGCTCTATGCCAAGCTTAGTAAGTGTGAATTTTGGCTTGAACAAGTGTCTTTTCTTGGACACATCATCTCTAAGGAAGGTTTATCAGTAGATCCAGCGAAGATTGAGGAAGTAGTCAATTGGCAAAGCCCGAAGTCAGTGTCAGAGATCAAGAGTTTTCTCGGTTTGGCAGGTTATTACAGAAGATTTGTGAAGGGATTCTCCAGTATAGCAGCCCCATTGACCAAATTAACAAAGAAGGATGTTCCTTTTGTGTGGACAGAGCAGTGTGAGACTAATTTTCAATAGCTGAAGACCAGATTGACCATAGCCCCTATTCTTACGTTACCTACAGGGAATGGAGGGTTTGTGATTTTTACAGACGCTTCAGGCATTGGATTGGGATGTGTACGCATGTAGGAAGGAAAAGTAGTGGCCTACGGGTCCAGACAATTGAAAGAACATGAAAAGAGATACGCTACCCATGACTTGGAGCTTGCAGCAGTGGTTATGGCACTGAAAATGTGGAGACATTATCTGTACGGAGAGAAATTCGAGGTTCACTCGGATCACAGGAGTCTTCAGTATCTGTTTGGTCAGAAGGATTTGAACATGAGACAGACCAGATGGATGGAATACATCAAGGACTACGATTTTCCGACAAAGTATCATCCAGGGAAAGCAAATGTAATTGCAGATGCATTGAGCAGAAAGACAGCGAATACCGGATGCTTACAAACAGAGTGGTCTTTGACAGAGTTATTCAGAGATTTGGCCATAGAGTTCCAGCCTCAGAGTGAGAAAGTCATGATTGCCAACATGCTTACTTGGGAACCAGAGATTCTTAGCAAAATCAAGGACAGTCAGAGAGAGGATCCAGAGTTAGTCAAACTGATAGACAGCATAGCAGACAGGCCAGAGTTCAGACTCATAGATGGAGTGTTGTATTGCCAGGACAGATTATGTGTACCGGGTGTACGTGATTTGAGGAACGAGATTATGGTTGAGGCACACCATTCTCGTTATGCTATTCACCCAGGGAGCACCAAAATGTACCAGAACTTGAAGAATTTTAACTGGTGGAACAACATGAAGAAGGACATTGCAGGATTTGTATCGAGATGCCTAGTGTGTCAGCAAGTGAAGGTTGAGCATCAGAAACCTCCAGGGTTACTCCAACCATTGGAGACACTAGAATGGAAGTGGGAGCACATCACCATGGACTTCGTTGCAGGATTGCCACCCACGAGGGACAATGATAGTATTTGGGTGATTGTTGACAGACTCACCAAGTCAGCACACTTTATTCCGATGAAGATGAAAGGATCCTTGGATATCTTGGCACGTAAGTACATCGACAACATCGTCAAATTGCATGGAATTCCAAAGTCCATTGTTTCAGACAGAGATATGAGGTTTGTGGGCAGATTTTGGGTCAGTTTGCAAGCAGCTTTGGGTACTACATTGAGTTTCAGCACTGCGTATCACCCTCAGACAGATGGACAGACGGAGAGGACCAACCAGACTATGGAGGATATGTTGCGGGCATGTGTTCTAGATTTCGGAAAGGACTGGGAAAAGAGTCTTCCTTTGTGCGAGTTTGCCTACAACAACAGTTACAACTCCAGTATCGGGATGGCACCGTTCGAGGCATTGTATGGACGGAAGTGCAAGACCTCGATTTGTTGGGAAGAGATTGGTGTTCGGAGTTTTCACGGACCTTCGATCATTAGTGATACCAGTGAGAAGGTGAAGCAAATCGTCGATAGGCTGAAGATTGGAAGAGACCGTCAAAAGAGCTACGCAGATCCCAAGAGGAGGGATTTGGAGTTTCAGGTTGAAGACAAGGTGTTTCTCAAAGTCTCACCGACTAGAGGAACTATGAGATTCGGTCAGAAAGGAAAGTTAGCTAAAAGGTACATTGGACCGTTTGAGATTGATATGCGTGTGGGCGAAGTGGCTTATAGATTGATACTACCAGTAGAGTTAGCAGGAGTTCACAGAGTTTCTCACATTTCCATGTTGAGGAAGTACATACCAGACCCTTCACACGTGCTACATCACGAGTCTTTGGATGTTCAGCCAGATGTTACATTTGTGGAGAGACCGAAGAAGATCATTGATACTAAGGAGCAAGTGTTGAGGACAAGGACTATTCATTGGGTCAAAGTACAGTGGGAGCATCACAGTCCAAGGGAAGCAACTTGGGAACTCAGAGATCAAGTAAAGGAGAAGTATCCCGAGTTATTGCCAGAGGTGTGTAGGGATTTGGAGGACCAAATATCCTAAGGAGGGGAGGATGTAACGCCCCGTCCCTTAATCTCCTATTAATATTAATTAATTGTGTGATTAGTTAGTAAGTGTGTTTAGAGTCTAAGCGAGTCGGGTTTGACGTGTGGCTCATGCGTGCAAAGTCTCGCGCGAGTCCGAGTTTATTTGGATACCCTTTTGTTGCAACCCAATCCGGACCCGACCCAAAAACCTAACCCGAACCCAACCCAAGGCCCAAATGGGCTGTTTGGTAATTCTCACCCCCATTCTTTATTTAGGTCACGTTGAGCAACCCCCTTCCCCCATTTTCACAACAGTAGTAGCCCCTCCCTTTTTTGCACTCATCACTCTCGTTCTCTCCCTCACTCTCCTCACCGCTGCCGAACGACGCCACCACCGGTCACCACCTCCAAGCATTCCATTCTCTTCTCCACTCTCTCATCTCTCATTTCTCTCTCATCTCTCTCTCTTCCCAGCAGCAGTAGCCCTCATCTCTCTCCCTCTTTTCCCTCTTTTCTCTTCTCCCTCATCTCACTCACTGCCTATTGTTCCGGAGCTTCACCGTCGCCGTCGTCGTTGCCGGACCCACCTGCACCACTACCCACCACCACCGAACCCACCTCTCTATTTTTCCATTTCTCTCTCTCTCTGTCTGTTTTTCCCATCCTTTTCCCATCACTGTTTCTCTCTTTCCTTCTCTATTTTCTCCCTTTATTTCTCTTCCTCCCTCCACTCTCCTTCCTGCCAGTGTTAATCACCTTCTCCATCACCATTCCACTATTTCTTTCTCTGTTTTTATTTCTTTATCGCTTCCCCCCCCCCCCCCCCCCCCTATTTCTTTATTGCTTCCCCCCCCACCCCCCCCCCCCCCCCCCCCCCCTCTCCTTGCTGCAACATGGACCCATCTCATTCCATCTCTCTTACTTCCTTTCTTTTTCTCCCTCTCTAATTCACTCATCTCACCAATCCAGCCCACCTCACCCATTTCCTTATATCATTTTCTCTCATCTCATCTCACCTCATCTCATCTCCCTCACCTCACTCCACTCACTGTCAACTCACGTTGACTTCTTTCTCACCACCCATTTCACCATTCCATTCTCTATTTCTTTAATTGTCTTTCTTTTTCCATTCTTCCTTTCATTATGTCTTTTCCCTTCTTCTTGACAACGGACCACCAAAGAACAACATCACCACTAATTTAGTGGGCCACCAAATCAAGTGGGCCCTACAACCTCCAATATCACTATCATCTCCGTGTGGACCCCCCGCAAGCTCAACAATCTCCAATTTGCAAGCCACACTCCATCAACCCATCTTTTTGGTAAGCTCATCTCCCCCTTAGGTTGGATTATTTACTTTGAGTATAGTAGTGTGATAAGGTAGTTTAGAGCCTTCCTTTCTTTTGGTTTATATTTTAATTTAGTTTTTATATTGCTAATATTTTCTTAGGTTTGGTTGTTGGGCATTGGGCTAGGATTTATGGATTTTCAACCAAAGGCAAGTAGATATTTATATATATGCTTGGATATGTTTGTCTCTCTTTTAATTCGATGATTTAATGATGATTTAGATAACCACATGCTCATTGATATCTTTGATTTTAGAAAACATGATAACTATTTTTAATTGTTTAATGAAATGATATCTTAATTGGATGGTTAAATTAGTTGATGAACTTGATGAGAGGGGGTATGATGTATGTGGAGAGGGCTAGGCCCTATTCTTGTATTTGTCTGCAGGTGTGGATGAAAAGGGAGTTTCTCCCCAACTCAGTTCGGTTACAGAAGCTTCATTATGTTTTCTGAAACCACGCGGTTGACTGAGGATGAACTGGGGTTCTTTCTTAAGGGCCTCTTTGACTTAGAACTGGATGGACTTAGATGGAACCTTGGCTACCCTTTTGGACTCATTTGACTTTGTACGAGGAGCGTTTTGAGCAGATGATTCCTCGTAGTTATTTCCATTTTCTCGGGTTTCAATTCATCTCAATCTTGAACGGAATGGGACAACGGGATACCCTTTTTATATCTATGCACGAAGATATTTCGTTCGGGTATCGCAAACCTTAATTCCTTTCGTTGACTGAGTAGGGTTGTACGAGATTCCGGGAATAACAATTGACTTAGGATTGGATTGTGTATCGCTTTTGATTCTACATTGTACCGTCTGGTACTATCTACATGTAACGAACATGTTCAATAGATCTGTTTGTTTTACTTTGTTTGTGGATCACACTGAGAACTTAGATGATGAACTTAGGATCCCTTTTGATGTTCCGTTTGTTTTGAGGTTGGGTTGAAGTGTTGAGGCTAGGAGGCTTTGAATGGAAGGCTTGAAGAGAACTACTATTGAAGTTCGTTTGAAGTTTGATTTGATTTGGAATAAAGTAGTTTCTCTAATATTGTTGAATCTTGTTCGCGCAAGAAAGCCTAGCCCCTCACTGATGTTTATTTAGGATTCCTTGTGTCAGGCACCGCTCAGCTTTTAACGTTCAACACAGCTGGGGCACCACTTGTGTGAGGACTTGATTTAGAACCTTGAGGCAAGATTGGGCCAGAGCCCACGGGGCCCGAGCCGCATGAGCCCCAGAAGACCGTTTGCAGTTCGGATTTGGTGTAATGGACACCACTTTGAACACTTTGATTGAAGGGTTATGATCCCAAACTATTTATATCTCCACCATGACTCAATGTGAGTAAGGGAGGGCAATGACACTATCCCGTGGTAATTAGCATATGTGGATCGCCTGCTTTGATAGTCTGTTTATGATTTAAATGCAATGCGTTTCGTATAATCAGACCGCTATGCATTTCATATGATCTTGGTTATCGTTTACTCTCTTTAGTGATTTATATATCTATCTGTCTACCGACCGTTGTGTTTGATGATGCTACTCTTCGTGCATAGGTACCGAGCCTTTCTACCCCGAGGAGGAGGAGGCGACGGAGGAGGTTCAGGCGGATCAGCCTGATGACTCCCTAGAGTACAGTACGGACGGCATAGTATAACCGTATCGACCCCGTACACAAGAGCCTTCATGTTATATATGATTAGTTTCTTCTTTTGGTTTATTATCTTTTGATTAGGCCTAGTTTTAGTGTGGCCTTCTTATTATTATTAATATTTTGTTAATAGTCTCAAACTTGAACTCTAGATATGATATTCAGTATTTGCTCTTAAACTATACATCTTTAAGATACCACTTGCATTTATGAAGCTTCCACTAATTGTTATATATATTTGAGGAAATGTTTATCCCTCACAGCGATCTTCGATCCGGATGGGACATGATTAGGGCTAGGTTGCATTTGATTAACATTAGAAAAATTTTAATTGGCCCTAATTTCACGGATAACCCCGGTTTCACTTTTGGGGGCGTGACACGCATACATAAAAAACGCATACATCAAAAAAAAAAAAAAAAAAAAAAAAAACCTTCCCCCTCTTCTATATTAAAACCCTTCCTCGATCGAATCCGCCCATGCCTGAAAACGATACGACGACATGGACGCCGACCGGAACAGCCCGTCCAAAGCCGTCGGTCTCTGCCTCCTCCCCTCCGACCTCCTCCAAGACATCTTCTTCCGCCTTGCCCTCCCCGAAATCCTCTGCCTCAGATCCGTCTCCACATCTCTCTCCTCCCTCATCTCCGGCGACGACTTCCGCCGCCTCTACGCCCTCCGATCATGCTCCGAGACGTGGCTCTTCCTCTACAAGAAGAGATCTCCTCGTGAATCCATGCTCCACGGCTTCAACGACCGCTCCGGCCGCTGGTTCCACATCCCTGTCGCCGGGATCCTCCTCCCAGCCGTCCATCCCGGCGAGGATCTCTACTTCCTGACCGCCTCCGGCGACTTCTTCCTCTTCGCCTCTAACAGCCGCCGCGAGCTGATCGCCGTCAATCTGGCTGCGAACGCCGTCAAGAAGATCCCCGCCAGCCCGCTCGGCCCACGTGGCACGTCGTCTTGGCGGCGTTCGGGGCTGAAGCTGATCGCTGGCCCGCCAGGCTCCGACCGGTTCAGGTTCGTCTTCGCGGAGCTGTACGAGAACCGCCCGGTCCTCTTCGCCTACTGCTCTGAGACCGACACGTGGCGTTCTGCGGTTGCGGCCGAGGATGACGTGGGAGTGACACGTAGCGGGGAAAATAACATCATCTTCGTCAGCGTCATCCACCGGAGGAGGGAGAGCGTCATCATCTCGGCGGCGGGGCCGGAGAGTGAAAGGCCGATCGTCTTCCGGCCGAGGTTCGATGGAGGAGTAGAGGGCCTGGCCGTGGGGCTGATCGCGGGAAACGCTGCGGATCGGTTGCACGTGTACGGCGATGGGAAGATGGTGGTGGTGAGATCGGATGGTGAGGTCGGGAGCATAAGGGTGAGGGCGTTTGTAATTTTATGTATAGAGCTGTGGGGCCTTAGTTTGGATGGCAACGGCTGGGATTTTATCTGCAGGGTTCCGAAGAAATTGATTGAGAGGATCAAGAAGCCTTATGGAGTGATGATGGGGTGCTTAGAGGAGAGAGATGGGGTGGTCAGGGTGGTTTTGCTTTCTAATTACAAGGGGTTATGGGATCTGATCTGGCTTTCGTATGACGTGGACGGTCGACATTGGAAGTGGGTCCCTCTGCCTGATGATGGGACTAAGGGGCTCAACATGGCTGGGATCGCCTTCTCTTCGGCTCTCAGGCTTCGGTCCTTTGGGTCTTGATCGGGTGGGCCATCTGTTTGTTGTGGATTTTCAATCTGCTGCTACACACAAGGTCTGGGTCAATTTGGTGCTCTTAAAAAGTCTTAATTGATTGTGTTTGTTGGAATTGGCCCTCGGTACAAAATAACCGACCCACTTTGTTTTAATGACATCTTTGCCTAATCACACTTTTTTTTCATGTGAGCAATATGATGGTGATGATAATTACTCGCATTGGAGTAAAATATAGAGCTAATGACTATAATTTTTGGTCTATTTGTTTGTATTAAAACTGGACTTTAGAGATCCAAAGAGATAATTTATAGAATTGAATTTCAACATTATAGGTTTCATGGATAAATTTTAGGATAGGAAGAGTCCATTAAGATAGCTAATCGGAGAGAATCTAGGAAATTTTAAATTTTAATTGACTCTATCATATGATAGATATAGATATTAGAAATAGGATAAAATCTAGGAAGATCTTAAGGAGAACTCGTTAGATGCTTAGGTGGGGATAGGAAATGACTTTCATATCCTTCACTGTTGATTTGACCTAGACCTCCTATCCATCCGATTCCTAATAATCCAATGCAAATAAAACAGCCCCAGTGTTTTGGATTGCAGAGGTGTGGCCCAATCAATGGATATATGAACATAGCAGAGAATCTATGAGCCTGCTGTGTTAAGGTTTCTTATCAATGGTCTTAATCAATTTTTGTGGATTGTGGGGCCCTCATGTATGAACATAGCAGATGATCGAATGGTGATCCCACATTATAGGTCATTGGTTTTCAATGGGGCCGATTACATGTACATGTGGGGTCCTATCTACTATCAGTGGTCCTATTTTTTATTAAGAGTTTCTGGAGGTTCTAGAGGATTAGAAGATAATGACATCGAACTGTAATCCGTATACAAAGAAACAAATGGAAAGTTACAGATAGTGACCTACATCCTCCAACTCACGAAAATTATTTCTACCACCAACCGAAGTTGGCCCGCTGATTATGGGCCACACTTAGGGGACATTTCGCAAACATCCTCGCCGCGGATTTCTTCCTTTTTTCCGCGATCCCGTGGAAAACCCATGTTTGGATCCGCTTGGAAAAGGGGTTAATGGATGAGAGGATTCTCTCTTTCCAATTATTTTACGAGTCAGACCATGCGGAAGAGGATTTGCGGAGCTACAGTGTTTGGGGCGTTAATATGGAGCAGACCGGTTTTTCGCATTTTTTGGTTTTTATGGGACCCACAATCAAGATCTGAACCGATAAAAGTGTTAAGAAGGTCCAAAACGGCTATTTCACAAAAATTCAGCCGTTGATTCATCTTAGATCGTTAGATATTTGCAAAACTGTCAGTGACAGTGACGATAAGGTACAGGTAATGCACAGTGAAGATAATGTGGCCCTAATAAGTTTTTACTTTGGGAATGTACCTTTTAGATTCCCTAATCAAGATCCAAACCGTTAGTCACCTTTAAAAACTCCAAAACAGCTACCTCACCAAATATCAGCCGTTGAATCATCTTATATCTCGAGATGTGTGCCAAAAGTCATTACTGTTCAAACTAATATTGAAAACAGTCCGTTTTTTTTCTCTTTTTGGGTATTATGTGGGGTCCAGGATCAAGATCCAAACCGGTCATTAGTTCTGGAAGGTCAAACACCGCATGGTTATCAAATTTCAACCATTAATTCCTCTTATATCTCGAGATATGTGCCAAATACGTCTGACTGTTACACTAATGTTGAAGACGGTAATAAAAATAGTTCATTTTTTTTTCATTTTTGTGTTTATGTGGGGTCCAAGATCAAGATCCAAACCGGTCATTAGTTCTGGAGGGTCGAACATGGCAAGGTGACCAAATTTCATCCATTGATTCCTCTTATATCTCGAGATATGTGCCAAAACATTTACTGTTTACACTAATTTTGAAAATGGGAAATAAAAAACAGTCCTTTTTCCAAATCTTCTAGTTCTTGTGGGGTCCAAAATCATGATCGAAACCAGTCATTAGTTCGGGACGGTCAAACACGGTAAGGTGACCAAATTTCAACCGTTGATCCTTACTTTATCTTGAGAAATTTGTAAAAATATCAATTGGATCATACATTCTACTTGTTGTAGGAATCCTCCCTCCATCCAAACATGGAACTTTCATTGGGAATCATACTTGAGGATTATAGACTTCTTTGGAGATGGAGAGAATCCTCTAAATAGAGGATTCTTCATGGTTTACCAAACGTGCCCTTAGAGAAAACAATTGTCACCGCCCCGAAAGCGGACTCATGCAACTATCCGACTTCACGGAGCGTGATATGGGGATTAAGTAAAAATAATGTTTTCTCAAGATCCAAGTGTGTCAGGATGTCAAATTTCAACACAACAGGCATATTTTTGTGGAAACTTACATGACAACACGACTCGGAGTATGTGGCCATCGTATTCCACGTTGCACTCGACCACTGAACAAAATGCTTTCACACATGGCCTATACTCAAACTAGAACAAACTATGATAAAAAAAATATACAAAGCTAAGAGTATCGGGATGATCATTTTCCAAGCATGTTTAAGTTACAATTACAAAGATACATTAATTAGCATTCCAAAGAAAAATACTAACAAAAGCCGTACAAAAATAACAAGCTGAATACAAATACTACCCATAAATGTGTGACGTAACTGCGGTGCTAAGCTTAACGTCTACATGACATTATTGACACAATGGACCTGCAAAATCCGTGACCCCACAACCATCTGCACACGCACCAACTCAGGACGGGGAACCTACTACTTAGAGCACCAAAGTGTAGTATGCAAGACACAACGGCCGGGCAGGTGACTGAGATAGATAATAAAATATGCTGGTGATACATTACATATTTGACATGTGATAAATCATGGCTTTGATTAAAAGATGCACGTAAAACAAGTATAAAGCAAGAAAACATGATAAATCATTATATAAAAACCAAGGCTATGAATAAGCATGATGTACGTATATAACATGGTACATATTTATAAAAATGTGGCAAGGCAAGAGTGGTGTAAATAGCATGGGAAAGAAAACATAAGCAAGAAAGCATAACTGAAAAAACTGGCAAGATGGCAACCCACATGTTGCTCTACCCTCTCCATCACACGAGGTGATAAGAGCAAGCAAGAAGAATATCCACTGTCACATGAGATGGCCGGAGTAAGCAAAAATATCCTCTGCCACGCGAGGTGGTCGGAGCAAGCATGATATACATAAATGATCCAATATAGATGAGCATTTATAAAGAAAATCACCCACGGTACTGGATAACATTAACAAGCAAGAAAAATCAATATGCAAATGGTACATGTAATTTAAGGACCCCAAGCTGGTTGATCAGATCGACAAGGTTACCCAAGTTCAGCAGTGTCAACTCAGAATCCATGAAATCGCGATATAAAAGCTTTTCATATGACATGTCATGAAAATGGAACCACTAGGGAAGCTAGATCTAGCACGCATGTATATAAACATGTACAAGCACAAGGAGTAGCTCACGCACCTATTTACTAGTTGAGGATTTCAAGAAGTCATGACTCCATTTGATTTTTAGAGTAAACAAGTAAAATCGAATATTTGGGAGTAAAATTAATACATATCGGGTGAGTTCAAAATTAACGATTGGTTTTCAAAACACGCGCCCCGTAGACATGTTAAGACCACATCAGGACTATCGCGACCCTGGAACGAGACCCGGGCCCGCGACGCAGTGAATTGCATTAATAGAACATACTGCATGTCTTCCCACAGGTTTCTGCGGTGAGGATCCCAAGACACGGGTCGAGCTCACACGAATAGGTATGCGGAAGCGTGTAGCAAAACGAATCATACAGATTTAACACAATAAGATGTATCATAAATAAGGCATCAATGCATGGTATCGAAGAGGAGTGTCAACATGCAAACCTATCTTAATATAAAACATAGTTAAACAAAAGTATATTAATTCAAAATACATATCCCAGAGAAGCCAACAAAGGCCAATACAACAAAAATAAGATCCCAAAACTAGGTGAACGAGAATCAAGATCCCGCCCGACGTCTAGTTGACGTCTTTGGGCTGCCACTCATGTGCTGGGGGTGGCTCAATAGCCTCCTCCGGGCACTCCTCGTCAAACGCGATACCTCCTGTACCTGGACACCAAAATAAAATGCATCAAACACGACGGTTTGGCAAATAAACAATATAGGCATGAATATGAAAAATAGTGCTAAAACAGTTCAAGATTAAAGTACACATTTCAAGTTTACGAAACTAGCATGAATACTTATAATATTATGAAAAGATAAATCCACATTGAGCTCATCCTTTCTCTATCATGTAAAATGACAAGAGCAAGCACGCACGAAACACGACACGCAAGACACGATCCCATGCTACACAAGGTAACGGGGAGGCCGGCCGCGGAACCGGAACACGAACACGCACGATGTGTAATATAATACACGACTAGTCTGCAGACAGTCCACATGTTTAAGGACCCACAGGTAGTAGATCAAGCTAAAAGGGCAGTCCAAGCTCAGTGGTATTCACTTATATCATGAATGCACAAAACATGGCGATACACATTCGAGAACACGACAAAACAAGAGGGAAATCATTTATCAAACACGTCACGACAAGACTAGCAAAATAGCATAGTGTAAATGCTTAATGAACTTAAGAAATGATTCCCTTTTTTATTCTTGAAACACGTCTTAAATACGAATTTATACTTGAACTTCAGACAAATGCATGATGATGTACGAAGCATCGAAATAATCGCTTTGATTCATGAAACAATCTTCCACAAACTTATACTTGAAAATCAAATGAAAACACAATGATGCATGAAGCATCAAAACAAGAGTTCAAACATAAATCTATCAAGCATAGGCTAAGACTAATCTTTGACCCTTGTGAAGTTGAAACCCAAATGTCGGGATTTACATAGTTTGTTGTCCCCGAAGGTAAGGTACATTTTGAAATTCCAATTTGCACAGCGTCAATTAGAAGTCTAAAGCATAGTCTAGTTTTCAACTTCCAAGAAATTCAGAAAAGGATTGAAAATCCAAAACTGGGTCAGGTTCGCTCGAGCGGTCCTACATTCGCTCGAGCGGACCCAGACAGAAGTATGTTCACTCAAGCTAACCTAAGGGTTTGCTCGAGCGGACAGGTTTCTGTCTGAAACCCTTCGAATAGACGCATGTTCGCTCGAGCGAACCCAGTGGTCGCTCGAACGAACAGGCTTCTACCTGAACACGACTGAGTGCAGAAACTGCACTTCTCTTCATCCATTTCTTGCATTTTTTTCTTCCTTCTTCTTCTCACCTCTGAACCCAACAAAACCCCTGAGCCATCATGCTCACCAAGGGTAAAAAATAGATTCAATCATTCATTCCAAAACAAAACAATGCATAGATTACAAATTTAACATTTAGCATAGATTTTAGGTTAAAAACCAAAATGTCATAATGTGTACAAGAAGCCTAGAAAGTTTACTTGCCTTAAATCCAAATGCCTGTTGACACCAAAAATGTCACTTTGCCTCTTCAACATCAAGAAAGCTGCATGAAGTCGCAACCTGCCATAAATAGGCAATGCAATTTCTCCAAAAATTCAAATCTTGTCAGAATCAAACAAAAACTGCAAGATCCTTCAAGATAGCCAAGAGAAGAGTACACATGAAGTTTCGGGCCATTTCGACAACATTTGGCCTAACTTCACTTCTCCGACAGCTAAACGGGAGCTCCCGGCGGCGACATCATCGGAGACGTCAAAACTTCGATCAGAGCCTACAGATGACTCCAGCATGTCTCAAAAGGGCTCCATGCCAAATTTCAAGTCAAACCGACAACGTTTGACCCTCCATCAATGCTCGAGCAGCAAAATCAAGCCTCCCGGCGGCGGGAACCACCGAAGCCTTCGCTCATCAAACCAAGTGCATGAGTGGCTTCAACATGCTTCCAAAAGGCTGCACGTCGAATTTCAGGTCATTCCGACAACGTTTGACCAGGTTTCGATGCTCCGAGAGAAAATCAAGCCTACCGGCGGCGGAGCAATCCGGGACCATGACATCCAAAACGGAGCCCATGGAACGTCTCAAAATGACTCCAATAGGCTCCCCGTCAAATTTCAGGTCAATCGGACATCGTTTGACCACATATCAAAGCTCGACATTTTCCCCGCAGCAAAATCAAGTGAAGCATCGACGGGACCCCAAACGGCTTCAAAACTCAAACAAAAGCCTATGGTTGGTCTTATTTATTGCTCAAGAGGCTTCACCTCACATTTCAGGTCATTCCGACATCGTTTGACCAAGTTTCAGCTTCTGGCGGAAAATCAGCAGCTGTACGCGACAAAGTCTTCGGCTTTCCCGGAAAATTGGAAACTTTGCACTCTAAAAATGCAAGGATTCTCATCAGGTTTTCTACAGGGAAATCAAGCCCATAAATGAGAAGAAATGTCAGGAAAAATACAGAAGAAAATTGCGACGAAAAAGACCTCAAAACGACCGCAAAACGGGCTCCGAAGGGGAAAAATCCCCGGGCCTGCGACCATGGCCCATGGTCGCCGGCGACCATGGAGGTCCGGGTCACCGGATTTTCCGCCGGTGACCCGTTTTTTCCGTCTTTTTTCGCGTTTCGCACACTTTGGCCCCTGTGGTTTCCTGAAAATGTGATTTTTAGTGCTTTAAATTGACTCATATCCGACGACATCTCGGATCCGCCGTCAAAAGCATAAAATCATCATTGATCGCTCCAAGATCGTCAACCGGCTGACCAAGAAAGTGCACTTTCTGTCCGACCGATCGTGAAATCGACAAGACAGATGTCACCGGCCCGCTCTTAGCTATCAATGTCTGAAGTTACATGTTCATCCGATGTCGATCAGCATGTAGATTCATCGATGATCATCGCCAGAAGAATTCCAGAAGACACGGCACGGCCCGCGACTCTTCGACTGCTCGGCGACCAATTAATGTGGTTAATTGACTAGCTTTATTATAGTCATTAATTCATTTCTTTGGACGGCCCAATCAGAAGCAAGCATTTGGGAGTTACAAGTCAATTGATTCATGGCATTTAAACCATGAAACTCCTCCCATTATGGTAATTAAGGTGATTAAAAGCCCTTAATCTCCATCGGCCAATCAGATTCAAGGAAAAAGGAGTTACAAAATCAAGAAATAAATCTTGTAACTCCTCCCATTAAAGCCATTAAGGCTCATAAAACCTCCTAAATGGCTACCAAAAGCCTATAAATAGAAGAGCATTCCATTGAAATTGGGATCGGAAAATCGGGATCAGAAAAAAAGATCAGAAAGAGATCTGAGAGAAAGAAAAAGAGAGAAAAACTCTGCTGAAGTTCTGCACCGGCCACCACCACAAGGTGACAAAAGTCCCTTGGGGGGTACCCCCCCCCAAGGTCCTTGTCTTCTCCCGCTGCCTCCAATGGCTTAGACGTGGCTTTTCAGCCCGTCTACTTAGTTTTTTATTGGACATAGGACCTTCTCTTGGTCTTTGTCCTCTAAAAATCTGAGGTTATAGCCAAGCCAAGCGAATCAAGAGCATCCTCTGCTCTCATCTGCATGGATGACGGCGAAGCCCACACATGGCTTGCGACCGTCAATCTGAACGAGTCCCCCACAATATCCTGAAAAGTTAGATCTTCCTTTTCTTGCTTTTCATTGTAGTTTGTATTTTTCTAAAAGAGACAAAAATCACAACTCTTGTCTTTTTCATTATTGATGAGAATTGTAAATCGGCTATAAACGCCAAAATCGGCTATAAATGCCAAACAAAATCGCCTTTCACGGCAAATTAAAAAATGTCTCTTTTCTTAAATATTTGTGCAATGGAAAACTTGAAAGAAGTTGATTTCCTTTTTACTTGCGAAGGTTGATCTCCGGATTACCACTTGCAATTCCAAGTAAAATAGAAAATCTGGCACACCTACACAAAAGAAATGTTGATGCACGCTTCAGGCCCGCCAGGGAGCGAAAGGGCCGGACCCGACGGACTCCCACGTTCCGCCGACCCCGGTAGCCGCCCCAACGGCGCCTCGGAGCGCGTTCCATCAAGCTGGCACACCCGGTGGGACTCGTTCATTTGAGAACACGGTGCTTGGAAATGAAATATTTGCATACCATATTTTTGCTCTATGCTTATACTTCTTCTCCAGATTCCTTGGCTACTTTCTAGCTGGTGGCCTATGTTGGATTTTGCATCCTAAAAAAAAATGAGATGGGATTTTTTGGAAATTTCTACTTCTTTAAGTTTGTTTCCACTCTTTCTCTTTGCAAAAAAAAAAAAATCAAAAAAAAAAAATCAGCTTTCTTAGTTTGGATTCAAAATTGAGAAACTTTGACCTATCCTATCGTTCTTTGGTGCTTGCAGAAATGTTGAGCCCGTTCGACTAAGGTTTTGGGCCATCGTTTCTCTTCGATGAGCTCATTAGAGATTTCAAAAAAAAAAATAAAAAAAAATCAGTTTTCTTAGTTTGAATTCAAAATTGAGAAACCTTGATCCTATCCTATCGTTCTTTGGTGCTTGCAGAAATGTTGAGCCCGTTCGACTAAGGTTTTGGACCATCGTTTCTCTTCGATGAGTTCATTAGAGATTTCAAAAAAAAATAAAAAAAATAAAAAAAAATCAGTTTTCTTAGTTTGGATTCAAAATTGAGAAACTTTGATCCTATCCTATCGTTCTTTGGTGCTTGCAGAAATGTTGAGCCCGTTCAACTAAGGTTTTGGACCATCGTTTCTCTTCGATGAGTTCATTAGAGATTTCAAAAAAAAAAATTAAAAAAAAATAAAAATAAAAAAAAATCAGTTTTCTTAGTTTGGATTCAAAATTGAGAAACTTTGATCCTATCCTATCGTTCTTTGGTGCTTGCAGAAATGTTGAGCCCGTTCGACTAAGGTTTTGGGCCATCGTTTCTCTTCGATGAGTCTATTTGGGATTTTTATAAAAAAAAAAAAAAGGGACATAGACCACTAAGGTTAAACCAATTGCGTTCTTTGATCACGATTGATTCAAGAAAAGCCTTGTCCAGAGTGTGGAGACAGCTTGACTGTTCTAGGCAAGGGTCCTCCAAACGGGTTCATTAAGTAATCCTACCCTTACTTGGGGGCAATTCTATCAATTGAGGTTTCATAAGACCGGGTTAGGAGGCCTATGTGTACTCTCTCGTCTTTAAATCTTAAAAAAATTAAAAAAAAAATAAAAAAAAATTTTCAAAAAAAAAAATCTTAAAAAAAAAAAAACAAAAATATTCAAAAAAAAAAAATAAAATAAAAAAATAAATAAAAATATAATTTTTTTAAAAAAAAATATATAATAAAAAAATAAAAATAATAAAAAAAAAATCATTTCAAAAAAAAAAAAATCTCCAAAAACTCGTCACTTTTGGATTCAGATTCGAGAAATTGTGGTCTCTTCCCTTCTGAGTACTGGCGCTCGCGGAAATCGTTGAGCCCGTATTTGAATCGGAATGCCACCTGCTCTCTTTGACGAATCCATTTCTGACATTTCAAAACAAAGAATCCCATCTCATGGATGCGATCTCCAACATTTGTGCCTAGCAATACTGGTACGCCCTTTCAGGGTCTACTGTATCTGTGACCGGCACATTTGTAACTCCTACCTTATATTCTTCTTATCTCGAGCAAGCCCTGCTTCTCGATAAGTCGAATTTAGGTTTACAATTGCTTCTAGCAGTCACTAGAACGCTCATTCTGGGCTCACCATACTTGCTGTCAGAACAATTGTACCATCTATGGCTTTTTGCCTTCTTCATGTCGCTTGGGTCATATCCCTTGAGCGATTTGAAAAGACAACCATAGAAATTCCCATTTATGATCATTATATTCTTGTGATTACTAATGGATGTGGTCTTGTTTCAGAACTTTTTCGAAACTAACAATGGCAGCCTTAACCATTATCTTCGATGAGAACAAGCACCAACTCATGCTTCAACAGAAGCAAACCGAGCGCACTTACAAGCGCCCCGCCAGCTGCCGAAGCGTCAACTCCCTCGGCAACTCTCTGAACTCAGGGTCGATCTCGACTCCCCGGACCATCGTCTTCGGGACACTGGGACCATTCCCACTTCCCGAAGAACAAGCTGCTCCTGCCAAAAAGCAGAAGATCGCCTCTCAACGTGTCACTATCGTGACACCAAAGGCGAAAGCCCAAAAGCCCGAAGCCCGCGGCACCCCCGCGAAGCCTCGACCCACAAACAACCAGGTCTATCCCAAGACTTGGTCCCCAAGACCTTCCCCAAAACAAAGGAGGTCTCAAACCTCCACCAAGCCAGCATACCTGGCCCCACTCAAGGAGAACCAGTTCTACCCTCTTGCCTACATGAAAGAGGAGAGACCCATCTCCAACCTGACTCCCAAGTCGACCCAGCATGAACCGGCTTGCTCCCACAAGCCCAGAATCAGATCACGCATCACCAGGCCTCTCCAAGCACCTGCTAAGGCCTACACTCCTTCAGTTCGACCCTTCATCTCTACAGGGGCCGAACTCGAAAGGTTCAAAGCTTCGCTGCAACAGGCAAAGGACTGGGTCCGGATCCTGTCCTTGCCTAGCTACAAAGAAGACAGGCTCGGCTGCTGCGCCCGAGGGAGCACATCCTTCATCGTCAGAGCCCAGCCAGAGCTGACCAAAGCTCAAATCGCTCGTCGAGCACGCCGCCGTGCGTCATATCGACAAAAGAGACTAGAGAAGCAAAGGACCCAGCCTCCTACACTTCAAGTCTCCCACAAATGGGTCGAAAAGGAAAGACCCGACCAAGTTGCTGCCGTCCATATGGTTGGAAAAACCAGAAGACGCCAAAGGTCAGCATCAAAAATCCATGTCCGACGTCCGGTGACCCGTAGCATCACCAGGACACAAAGACATCTCGAAGAATCTCCTGCCCCTTCCAGCCAAGGACGGGAGAGTAATCCTTCATCAAGCTCTTCATCAAAAAGAATGAGCCCCAGTTCGGTCACCAGGACGATTTCTTCGTTCGAATCCCTAGGGATGAACGTCTTGGCTACAAGTTCTGAGCCACCACCTCGGAATCCACCTCGAGATGATGCGCTCACACGCATTCAGCAGTTGGAACAAGGCCAGCAGAGGATTGAAACTCTGATGGAAAACCTTCTCCTTGTCGTCCAAAATCAGGTGAACAATGAGCTTCCTCCGAATCATGGCAATAACGAGGAAAATGGAGAAGAAAATGAGTCACGCGCCCTTACCAAAAAGGACGTAGACATTATCCTCGCCAAAGCAAAAGAAGAGGATATACTCAAAGAGCATGGGATCAAGCCACCATATCCTTTATGGATGGACTCGGTCCCGTTCCCCACAAAATTCAAGTATCCTACTCTCCAAACATATACGGGGAAAGGATCGGCCAGACAGCACGTCATCCACTTCAAGATCTTGACGGGAGCTATCGCGGATCAAGATGCACTCAAGATTCGCCTCTTTGCAAGTACCCTAAAAGGTACGGCCTTCGATTGGTACTCCACTCTGCCGGAGAACTCCATTCAGAACTGGGCTATGCTGGAGACACGCTTCCTGACCCACTTCCAAGGTGAGGATCATCCTGTTACTATGGCTCAGCTCTGCAGCCTAAAACATGGAGAGAATGAGTCAACTTATGACTTCATTCACAAGTGGAAAGCAATGGCGTACAAATGCTCAGATGTACTGCCACAAGCGTCGCTAGTCGACATCTGCCGAAACAACATGAGAGCTAAAATCCGCTCCATGATCATCGGCAATAAATCAAAGAACCTGGGGGAACTCCTCGAAGCTTCCATGGAAGCTGAAATGGTGATCAAAGACCTCAACAGTCAGAAGTCATCAAGAAAAGAGCCAACCGCCATTGCAACCTCTAAACCAAAGAAGAAAGAGGTCCTTAATGTGCAAACCAAGTCAGCTCCTCAGCAACCAAAGAAAGCTGAAAATAGAGCTGCAGGTAAGAGACCTGAACTCTCTGATGCCTTCAAAGAGCGAGTAGAAAAGAAATATCATTTCGATGAAGACGTCGAAGAAATCTTTGAGGCTCTCCTAGCAAATGGCAAACTCATTTTGCCAGAGCCCAAAAGACCTGGAGACGTTGGCAAAACCAATGATCCTCGGTACTGTCCATACCACCAGATGGTCTCGCATCCTCTCAATCAATGCTTTGTTGTGAGAGAGAAGATAAACGAGATGTGGAAAAACGGAGTCATCACCTTTGACAAAAATTATGGCCCCGCCTCCGTCAACATGGTGTCATGTGGACAAACACCAAAATCACCGAAGAAGAAGATCACTACTTCCTTCAAGGTGATAAAAAGAATTCAAACGTCCGAAGTGTTGGTTCCTTACCCGACACCAGACGGACAACCCATATGGGTACATCCCGATCTCTTGGAAGATGAAAACTGGGAGATCGTAAAAACAAAGCCGACAGCTCAACAGCGAAGGCAGGCTAGGAAACATCTCCTCAGGCTCAAACGGCAAGAGAAGACCCAGCCAAAACAAGAAGTCCATGAAAAGGCAGAGGCCTCCTCTACCACTTCACTCGGGGCAACAAAAACGTCCCTTCCAGAGACTTCAAAGGCGGTAAGAAACTTCACTCTCAGTGATTTCATGCCACCTCAATTCAAAAAAGAAGCCATGCAGGGGGCATTATACTCTTGCAACTCGGTAGTTGGATTCTCCATTGATGGATACGAGTCTAGCGACACCGACGATGGATTCGAGCCCAACTACACCGATGAGTGGGAGGAATCTCTCGAAACAGGAGAATATCTCTCCGATGAAGAATGGGTTCCTGAAACTCACCTTATGCCAGTAATCTGGTATAACCCCTTGCAACCACAAGGGTCCTGGTCTGATGATGAAGAAGACCAAGAGGCTGCACAAGAAGATGCTGTTAACCCAGCATCTGTCATTGCTCCAGTGGAAATCAACTATGTTGAGCCACACGGAGAAGACGAAGAAGAGGATCTGGCTCCCATGCCTGATCTTGAAGAATATGCAAGGATCTTGCAGCGTCTCGCTCTAGAACAAGAGCAAGACCGCGTCAACGAGATTCCTCACAATCCAGAGCCGGAAGTCCCTGAAGCCCATCAGGTACCTCCTCCCTCAACTCCTGAAAATGGAGAACATTGCTGGATAGATGATCCTCTTACATCCGAGGATGAGTCTGACTCCGAGCAGGCAACATCTCCTATCAGAGCTTCCTGTAATGTAATATATCAGGACTATAGCTCTTCTGAAGCATCGTCTGATGAGATTACCTACACTCCGACGACGCCTAGCAATGTATCCTCTGGAGCTACCTCGTCTCACGTGACTTTCACAGAGATGGCACCCTCTCAGGTTTCTTCTCCTGAGACTGTGACTTCAGGATACACATTCTTCCCGACTCATCATCATGAAGAAAACCCAACTTGGAGTGATGGATGGGTCAACGAAGAAGAAAAGCTGCTGGATGCTGTTCAGGACTTGCTCCCGGAAAATGCTCCGTGCAACACAATCACTGAGGATGGCAACTCTGCTGCAGATACATCCCCAGTAGATGAAAAACGACAGCCTCTTGATCCTGAAGACAATCTTCCAAACAAAGATCCTTCTCAGGAAGCTCTCGAAGTTGGTAGAGGCACCCGTTCGGGCCGGGACTACCACAAAAATTACAACCAATCTTCCTTTACTTATGTAAATCCTTCGGGAAAAGATGTTGTAAGCGCCCCCAGTGGCAACAATGATGAACATGCAGGCCCTAAGGAGGCTTTCAAGTATGACTTGGTTGAGCACTTCAAACACATACCTGCACGTCTTCACATCCTGGATTTATTACGAATGTCTCCACGCACTCGTGATAATCTCATCTCAGAATTACAAAAACTGAATGAGGATGTCGACAAACATGCCCCGCAAGTCCTCCAAATTGAAATGGACTACCGGGTCAAAAACTCTGAAACTTCCTCAAAGGGAGAAAAGAAAACTGAGGGATCATGCATCCAATGCCTCTCGGTTCAAAAGGCAGCCAGTGCAACCATCGCCTTCACTAAGGAAGACCTCCTACTTGGCGAAGCAAGGCACAACCGACCCCTGTACTTCACAGGGTACATCAAAGAAATGCCGATACATAGAGTTCAGATCGACCCAGGTTCTGCACTCAACTTTATCTCCACTTCGGCTCTTGAAGAGTTGGGCATCCCACCCAGCAAGCTAAGCCACACATCTGTATCTATCTTTGGATACGATGGGAGCACTCAAAGGCCTATCGGCAAAATCAGGTTCAAATTGCAAATCGGTGATCTTATCTCTGAGGTCACTGTGTATGCAATAAAAACCCCCTCATGCTACAACATCCTTCTCGGACGTCCTTGGATACACGAGAATGGTGTTGTTCCTTCAACTCTACATCAATGCATCAAGTTTGTCGGCGACGACGGCATGGTACATCGAGTCTTTGCGGACAGGAAACCCTTCAAAGGTAAAGAAGTCCACTTCGCAGACTCCCAGATGTATGAAGGAGAAAAAGAAGAAGACGAAACAGCACCCCCTGCTGAAAATCTCCAGAAAGATAAAGGCAAGGCTCCTCAAAAATCACCGGAAGAAAACAACCCCTCCGGTAAATTAGAAGAGAGTAGTCAATCTCCCTTCGTCATCTCCCTCAAATCTTCAAAACCTTTGGTCATCACGACTAAAGTGAAGAAGGCGAAACAAAAGTCTGGGGGCAAATTTGTTGTTTCTCTCGTGTCTATCATGCAAGACACAGACTCGGACTCAGAGCCAGAAGACGATGCATCGTCAAGCCAAGCTGACACTCAGCAAGTTCAGCCTGCTCTCACTCCGATGGAGACACCTGCTGATGTAGAAGATCCTACGTCTGCTACCTTTGTTGTTCCGGCAACATCACCAAAGCAAAGGCCGATCTTCTTCCATAGATCGGACGCTTCTTCATCAAACTCCATGCTGGAACCTTTCCAAAATGAAGGTATGCCTCAGCTATCTCTATATAGTCCTGTGGCACAAGCTATCATGAAGAAAATGGGCTTTGACGCTCAGAACCCAGTCGGTTTGGGAGAAGGCCGCGGTATTCTCACGCCATTGGGGCCCGCCTTGACCAAAAGCCAGCTGGAAGATTGGAGACTCTACGGTCATGTAGAAAAGTCTTCATATGGGTTAGGGTATGATCCCGACACTCCTCTGAGACAGTTGACACAAAAGCTTAAAAGTCGTTTTACCGACCAAGCCTCAACATCTCAAGTCCATGAAGACATCGATCTCCCTGGATATCTCTTTAAAGAGTTACCTGACAAAGATCCAGGAAGCTCATCCAACTTGTACGATTTCTCTGATCATAAAGAGGAATCGTCCGATAATGCAGACTTGTGCTATTCTGACCCAGAAGAACCCTCGTCTCCAAAAGAAATACCAGACTCAACAGGCGATTGGGACTATCTCATAGCAAGCCTTGATGAGATCACCAATCAAGAAAATCCATGGAAAGGAACAGAGCCTTGGTCTGGTAATCCAGAAGGTTTCGTTGAGTTGGAAGCCTTCGAAAATATTGTGGAGGAACCACCTTCGAACCTTCCGACAGAAGATCCTGTTCAAAAGATAAACTTGGGAACACCTGTCCAAAAGTATATCGCTTTTCTTCGTGAGTTCGTTGATTGCTTTGCATGGTCCTATGCTGAAATGCCTGGTTTAGACCCCAAAGTAGCAGTCCACAAACTCAATCTTCAAGAAGACGTCAAGCCTGTCAAACAAGGCCAAAGAAGATTCCGTCCAGATGTGATGGATAAAATTGAACAAGAAGTTCAAAAGCTCAAAAACGTCGGCTTCATCCGTGAGGAACAACATCCAGAATGGTTGGCCAACATTGTCCCCGTGACAAAGAAAAATGGGCAGATCAGGGTCTGTATTGACTATAGAGACCTGAATGGCGCCTGCCCTAAAGATGAATTCCCGCTCCCCATACCGGAGGTAATGATTGACAATACCTGCGGATTCGAGCGAATGACATTCATGGATGGCTTCTCTGGTTACAATCAGATAAAGATGCATCCCGAGGATGAAAAACACACTTCATTTCGGACTCCATTTGGCGTGTATTGCTACACTGTCATGCCATTTGGTCTGAAAAATGCTGGTGCCACATATCAGAGGGCTATGATGAAAATATTCCAAGATATGCAGCACAAGACGGTCGAATGTTACGTTGATGACCTCGCCGTCAAAAGCAGAAGAAAAGAAGACCATCTCAAAGATCTTCGGGAAGTCTTCCTCCGACTTCGCAAACACAAACTGCGGATGAATCCTCTAAAATGCTTCTTCGGCGTCTCGTCGGGTAAGTTTCTCGGATTCCTTGTTCGGAAAGCTGGAATGGAACTTGACCCCATAAAAGTCAAGGCTATTCTAGAAATGCCCTCTCCAAGAACCCTAAGGGAACTAAAAGGGCTTCAAGGGAGATTGGCCTACATCAGACGGTTCATCTCCAATCTTTCGGGGAAATGCCGTCCATTCTCTCGATTGATGAAAAAAGGTGTAGACTTTGTCTGGGATGCCGACTGCGAAGCCGCATTTCAAGATATCAAGTCATACCTGACCAAACCTCCAGTGTTAGCTGCCCCTGCCACTGGAAAACCATTCATCTTGTACACAAGAGCTCTTGATCATTCTGTAGGCGCTCTGCTTGCACAAGAGAATGGTGAGGGAAAAGAAGCTGCTCTATACTACCTCAGCCGCATGCTAGTAGGTGCAGAGCATCGCTACTCTCCAGTCGAAAAAGAATGCCTTGCAGTGATGTTCGTCGTATAAAAGCTACGTCACTACTTGCTTTCCAACACAGTCTACCTGATCTCAAGGATCAATCTCTTGAAGGTTCTTGTCACCAAGGCAGGTTCTCTTAATGCCCGACTGGCAAAATGGTCCATCCTTCTATCACAATTTGATATTAGGTATGTGCCACAAAAAGCAATCAAAGGCCAAGCTCTAGCAGATTTCCTCGCAGAGCATCCATTGCCTAAAGATTCTCCACTCAGAGAAGATCTCCCAGACGAACCTGTCTACAACGTGGAGACTTCCTCACCCAATGCCTCCTGGGACATGTACTTTGACGGTGCAACCAGGACAAATGAAAACAGAAATGATGGAACGCGCTCCGAGGCGCCGTGGGGCGGCTACCGGGGTCGGCGAAACGTGGGAGTCCGTCGGGTCCGGCCCTTTCGCGCCCTGGCGGGCCCTGAAGCGTGCATCAACATTTCTTTTATGTGGGTGTGCCAGATTTTCTATTTTACTTGGAATTGCAAGTGGTAATCCGGAGATCAACCTTCGCAAGTAAAAAGGAAATCAACTTCTTTCAAGTTTTCCATTGCACAAATATTTAAGAAAAGAGACATTTTCTTAATTTGCCGTAAAAGGCAATTTTGTTTGGCATTTATAGCCGATTTTGGCGTTTATAGCCGATTTACAATTCTTATCAATAATGAAAGACAAGAGTTGTGATTTTTGTCTCTTTAGAAAAATACAAATTACAATGAAAAGCAAGAAAAGGAAGATCTAACTTTTCAGGAGATTGTGGGGGACTCGTTCAGATTGACGGTCGCAAGCCATGTATGGGCTTCGCCATCATCCATGCAGATGAGAACAGAAGATGCTCTTGATTCGCTTGGCTTGGCTATAACCTCAGGTTTTTAGAGGACAAAGACCAAGAGAAGGTCCTATGTCCAATAAAAAGCTAAGTAGACGGGCTGAAAAGCCACGTCTAAGCCATTGGAGGCAGCAGGAGAAGGCAAGGACCTTGGGGGGGGTGCCCCCCAAGGGACTTTTGTCACCTTGTAGTGGTGGCCGGCGCAGAACTTCAGCAGAGTTTTTCTCTCTTTTTCTTTCTCTCAGATCTCTTTCTGATCTTTTTTTCTGATCCTCTGATTTTCTCCTCTTTTTTCTGATCTTCCGATCCGAATTTCAATGGAATGCTCTCCTATTTATAGGCCTTTGGTAGCCATTTAGGAGGGTTTATGAGCCTTAATGGCTTTAATGGGAGGAGTTACAAGATTTATTTCTTGATTTTGTAACTCCTTTTTCCTTGAATCTGATTGGCCGATGGAGATTAAGGGCTTTTAATCACCTTAATTACCATAATGGGAGGAGTTTCATGGTTTAAATGCCATGAATCAATTGACTTGTAACTCCCAAATGCTTGCTTCTGATTGGGCCGTCCAAAGAAATGAATTAATGACTGCAATAAAGCTAGTCAATTAACCACATTAATTGGTCGCCGAGCAGTCGAAGAGTCGCGGGCCGTGCCGTGTCTTCTGGAATTCTTCTGGCGATGATCATCGATGGATCTACATGCTGATCGACATCGGATGAACATGTAACTTCAGACATTGATAGCTAAGAGTGGGCCGGTGACATCTGTCTTGTCGATTTCACGATCGGTCGGACAGAAAGTGCACTTTCTTGGTCGACCGGTTGGCGATCTTAGAGCGATCAATGATGATTTTATGCTTTTGGAGGTTGACCCGTGATTTTGACGGATGTCAGAGGATATGAGTCAATTTCAAGCACTAAAAATCACATTTTCAGGAAACCACAGGGGCCAAAGTGCGCGAAACGCGAAAAAAGACGGAAAAACGGGTCACCGGCAGAAAATCCGGTGACCCGGACCTCCATGGTCGCCGGCGACCATGGACCGGCGACCATGGGCCATGGTCGCAGGGGTCTGCGACCCTGGGGGATTTTTCCCCTTCGGAGCCCGTTTTGCGGTCGTTTTGAGGTCTTTTTCGTCGCCGTTTTCTTCTGTATTTTTCTTGACATTTCTTCTCATTTATTGGCTTGATTTCCCTGTAGAAAACTTGATGAGAATCATTGCATTTTTAGAGTGCAAAGTTTCCAATTTTCCGGGAAAGCCGAAGACTTTGTCGCGTAGAGCTGCTGATTTTCCGCCAGAAGCTGAAACTTGGTCAAACGATGTCGGAATGACCTGAAATTTGAGGTGAAGCCTCCTGAGCAATAAATAAGACCAACCATAGGCTTTTGTTTGAGTTTTGAAGCCGTTTGGGGTCCCGTCGATGCTTCACTTGATTTTGCTGCGGGGAAAATGCCGAGCTTTGATATGTGGTCAAACGATGTCCGATTGACCTGAAATTTGACGGGGAGCCTATTGGAGTCATTTTGAGACGTTCCATGGGCTCCGTTTTGGATGTCATGGTCCCGGGTTGCTCCGCCGCCGGTAGGCTTGATTTTCTCTCGGAGCATCGAAACCTGGTCAAACGTTGTCAGAATGACCTGAAATTTGACGTGCAGCCTTTTGGAAGCATGTTGAAGCCACTCATGCACTTGGTTTGATGAGCGAAGGCTTCGGTGGTTCCCGCCGCCGGGAGGCTTGATTTTGCTGCTCGAGCATTGATGGAGGGTCAAACGTTGTCGGTTTGACTTGAAATTTGGCATAGAGCCCTTTTGAGACATGCTGGAGTCATCTGTAGGCTTTGATCGAAGTTTTGACGTCTCCGATGATGTCGCCGCCGGGAGCTCCCGTTTAGCTGTCGGAGAAGTGAAGTTAGGCCAAATGTTGTCGAAATGGCCCGAAACTTCATGTGTACTCTTCTCTTGGCTATCTTAAAGGATCTTGCAGTTTTTGTTTGATTCTGACAAGATTTGAATTTTTGGAGAAATTGCATTGCCTATTTATGGCAGGTTGCGACTCCATGCAGCTTTCTTGATGTTGAAGAGGCAAAGTGACATTTTTGGTGTCAACAAATGCCCCCTCGAGGTACAGCGACGAATTGCTTGACTTTTGTAGTCGATGTGCCTCGAAGAGATTTTTGAAGGAGAGCTTGTGTCTTGACCAAGAGTCTTTGAGCAATCTTTCCTTTGGTATAGTAGCCTTTGAGCTTCCAGGGGAATTTTATGGTAGTGAAAGGAATCACACACCATCTCGAGGCAAAGTTTTGAAGATGACATCAGGGATGTGGATTTGGGTTTCTGTTTTTGATCTTGTGACCTAACCAGCTATATATGGCAGGTTAGGGGATCGGGTTTTGGTTTTGACCTTGTGACCCAACAAGCTGTATGTGGCAAGTTGGGGGATCATGATTTGGTTTTTGATTTTGGTCTTGTGACCTAACAAGTTGTATGTGGCAAGTTAGGGGACCAGGATTTGGTTTTTGGTCACTCTTTGGGACTGTGTGGGTCCATTGGAGTGGTTTGGATTTTTGTGGAATGTCAATTTCAAGATTTTGGCTCAACTTGGTATATGAGGCTGGATGGTTTGATTTTTGGAAGCTCATGGGGCTTGGAATTTTTTGTATGGTTCAATCAACTCAAAAGAGGCATGGAACCATTTTTGTATGCTCTTGGGTAAGAGGGATTTTTTTTTCCTGACTAAAAGCCCAATTTTTTTTTTTTTTAGTGCCTAGGTGGTCAAACCTGGCTCATATGGGCTAGCCCACGGGACCTTAAGCTTTTTAGGATGGCTTAGATCTCATGTGGGGCCATTTTTGTAAAGAATATCTAAAGATATCTCATTTGGATAGAGAATATCTAAAAATATCTTTATGGGAGAGAATCTCTCATATTCCCTTAATTTGGGAGAGAATATCTCAAGGTATCTTTCTTTTTGGGAAGAAATCTCCAATATCCTTTTTTGTTGGAGAGAATCTCTCATTTGATTGATTTTGGGAGGAAATCTCTCAAAGACATCTTTCTTTTTGGGAAAGAATCTTTCTAATTCCTTCTCTTTTGGTAAGGTTACTAATTAGTAACACTTACCTTTCTTCTTTGTTTCCTTCTTTGATTTGCTCTCTCCTATAAAAGCAAAGGAAGGTAGGATCTCTTGCCCTTATTGCTTTCTTTTGCAACAATCTCAAGAGAGCTCCAAGGCCAAGAGTTTTTCTTCTTCAAGGATCTTCAAGCTTTTTCCTTCTTCTTCTCCATCAATGGCTTCAAGTAAGTTTTCTCTCTTTTTCTTTCAAGAAAACTTTATGTAGAGAATAGGATGGTAAAAAAAAGTTTCTCTTCTTTTTTTTTTTTTTTTCTTTCTTCTTTTTTTTCTTTCTTTCTTTTCTTTCTATTCTTCTTCTTTTTTTTTTTCTCTTTTCCACGTGATTTCTTCTTTTGTTTTTTTTCTTCTTTTTTTTTTCACACGTCTTTTTTCTTCTTTTTTTTTTTTTGCGGGCCGTACGGACAGATCCGTACGGATCTGGTCCGTACGGCCACGTGGCCTGTGGGCCACGGCCTGATGGGCCAGCCCCTGATTTTTTTTTTTTTTTTGCTGTTTTCTTTCTTCTCTTTTTTTTTTCTAGAAAGTTTCTTTCTCCCCCTTTTTTTTGAGAAAGTTTCTTCTTTTTTTTTTTTTTTGCTCATCATGATAATGCGTTTTTATGCAAATCTAGATGTTCATGCATGTACTTTTTGTAAATTGAATTGAGTAGCATGATGTGATAGCATACCTGAAAATCTTTGCAAATTTGGGAATTTGGAGCTCGCAGCGATGTTGAGCCCTTCTTGATTTTGCTGAGATTTTGAGGTTTCGAAAGTTTGGAGTTTCGGAGCCCGCAGCAATGTTGAGCCCATCTTCAAACTTTCTATTTCCGTCGGGGTATTTCCTTTTCCTTTGGAATTGCCCCGGAGTCATGCCAAAATTTCGCCAGATTTTTTGTGGGACAAAGTGATCCCTTTTTTTTTTTTAGCGAAATCCTGTCATTTTGATGACGATCTTTTTCTTTTCCAACCTTTGCAGGTGGTTCCTCCAGAGCGAACAAGGGTAAAGAGCCTGCTACAAGCGTACCTCGTCGATCTGCTAGATCTTCCAATGTGGCCGTTCAGCAGGCCTGGGAGAAGGTCCAGTTTGTTGAGAAGAACTTGGAAGAGTGCGATTCCCTCAATCGCGATGAGATGAGACAGCGATTGATCGCTCTCAAGAATGAGGAATTCTATAAGATCATGGTAAGCAACCGTCCTTGGGTTATGGACGATCTGAGGGTTTTACCCAAGCCTACCTTCTTCTTTGGAGATGCAGTCCCTGACGACTTGACATACCAAAGGAGATGTTTTCAGTTCTCTTACACAGCAAATGGTGAAGAGAAGACTGTTTCTACCCGGTCGTCTTTTGATCGTACCATCTCGATCATGAGCCTTGCTTCCACGTGCTCTAAGAGGGAAGATCCTCCGAGCTGGGTGAAGAGGGCCAGTGTGATCAAGACCGGGGTTTTTGTTGGTGGACCCTCCGGATATGCGGAGAAGCCACCTGTCCGTATGGACATGTTGATGCCAGCCAGCGGCTACCAGGGCTCTGATTATCCGTCGGTCGATTTGAGACCGGTGGGCCTTGGCGTTTTCAGCGGTGACGGCAGTACTTGGGTGAAGCCTTTTCGACTTCGTGGCCGTTTCAATGTTGACTCCGATTGGAAGTCATGGACTGACCACACCTTGCTGATTGGGGGCGCCGTTTTGAAGGAAGCAGGGATTTTTGACGCGGTCCGCGCTTTTAGGGAGACCGTGACTTTTTCCGATGATGCCTTCATGGCTATGTTGGAGTCTTTCCTCCCTCAGACCAATACCTTCGTTGTCACGAACGGTGAGATTGGTTTTTCTCTGAAGGAGTTGAGTGCTATTACTGGATTGCCCATCCTTGGCAAACTCTACGAGGAGTTCATGCCGATTGACAGCGTCCTCGAGGAGCAGTCAGAGGAGTTCAGGCTCCTATACTTTCAGCTCGTCGCCTTCTATGATTTTTTGAAGGAGGGCTCGAAAGTGAGATCCAGCAGTTGGAAGAGTTATGGCTCTTCATTCTTCAACTTCTTTGACAGCAAAGAGTCTCCTGATAGCATGACCCGGGAAGACAGGAAGAAGACTTTGGCCATGCAGGAAGAGTTGAAGGGTTTCTTCGCGAGCACAGATGCCCTTTATTCTGACATTGCACTGCGGAGAGATCTTGCTGTTTACCTCACTTTTTGGCTAGGTGAGGCTATTTTTGCTGGTGGAGATGGGACGCACATCAGGCCGCATTGTATTTTTCCGGCTTGTCAGATGGCGTTTGGAGAGCGGCTTGCTTTGGTGCCCGCTCTTTACTCCTACCTGTGTACCGAACTGCAGGCTGCTGCTTTCTTGGTTCGGCTTGGGCTCCCTATGAATAGGGTATTTTCAGCCCATATCTTTTATTCGTGGTTTGTATACCACTGTCCTGGCTTCCACCAGCTGGGTGCTGCACAGGATGATGATCCTCTGATGATTCGATTGGCTAAGGGAAAAGCCGTATCCGAATCACTTTTGTTTGCCCGCATGAGGATCCGACGATTCAGGGACGTCGAGATGGGGCAGTCTTCAGTTAAGCTTTCTCCGGAGTTGCGGAAGAAGGCTTTTGATTCTGGTGCCTCCAGAGACTCTACCAGAGCAGGGTCGGGAAGGCATTACTCTTTGACCAATGCAGAGAAGGAGTGGCTTTTCAGCATACGAGTCGGCACGATGGTGTACCGTAGACATCTTTTCGTCGACATCCAGCCGTATGTACCTTCTCGCTTTGCGCTTCAGTTGGGCTTCTCTCAAGGCGTTGTTGGGGCGCCTTCGAGTATGGTGAAGCGTTTTGGGGGTTTGCAGGATGGCAGAAATGCATGGGCTTTCTATAGTGCTGAAGACACTACTGCCACGATTTCTCATCCTGAGCTGTCGACTTTCCGAACTGCCGGCTTCACGAAGTGGTTCGCGGAGAGCTTTTTGGCATATCGGGGGCTTTCCAAGAAGGAGCTTGATGTAAAGCTATCTTCTGGAAAAGGCATTGGGAAGTCGGATGGCGTCCGGCGAGAGGAAGTTTGGGCCTTCCTTTCTGGAGAGAAGCACAAGATAGGCTTTCTCGGTGACCAGGGCGTCATTGGTTCTGAAGCTGCTCGGGAAGTACCTGATGAGGCTTTGGAGCAGCTAGAATAGGAGGAAGCTGAGCTCGACGCTTGGATGCAAGCGGCACAGAAACGAGCTTCCGTGGAGTCTACTGGCGAAAGCAGACCATCCAGTGAGGAGTCAAGTGAGAAACCTGACTCTGATAGTGAGGCGGGTTCTTCTAGGAAGCGAACCCGTAGAGGTAAGAAGAGGAGGAGGAGTCAGCGTCACACGGGGCGGGACGAAGACTCTCCTAATGTGGAAGTCCCTCTCACTGTGAATGAGGAGGTGCCAGGGGAAGTTGACGAACCTCCGGAGAAGAGGATTCGGGAAGAAGAGACCATCGGTGAAGGTATGATTCCTCCTTTTCCTTTTTCTACTTCTTTCATGGGGCTTTCCATGTTCTGATTTGTTTTCTCACCCTGCTGCTGCTCTTTTTTTTTTTAGCAGAGGATGAAGACTTGCCGATGCCTGAGGTTCCGACCGATGAGGCGGTGATGGAGCCGGTTATGGCATCTGAAGAAGAATCGAGGGACTCTGGAATGACTCCGGAATCTCCAATTGGTATAACTTCTTTCGCTTTCTCTTTTTTTTTTTTTTTTTGCCTGCGACTTGATTTGCTAATAGTTTTTTCTTGTCAGCTGACTTGCCACAGGATTCCGATGACTTTGAGCCATCAATGGACGCAAATGTCGATGATGCTTCTGATGAGTTCATGGAGGAAGAGAGTGTTCCGCCAGTCGTTGAAGAAGGTACTTTGTAGTGATGACCCTGATGATTTTTTTTTTTTGAACAGGATCATATTCATACCTTTTTGTGTTTCATTTGCAGGTTTTGAAGTGACAGAAGAGAGTCCATCGCTTTCTTCAGAACCAGAGCAAGGGATGCCAGAGGTCGATCTGGAGGTAGAGACCAGTTCAGACATGATTGAGGAGATGCCTCGTGTTGAGATTCCCTCTCCAGTGGCTCCAAGTGAAAAGAGTTCTTTTGTTACTCTTCCAATGGGACATGACATGAGCAGCCGATCAGCGGAGAAGGGTGAATCTTCATCCAGTTCGTCTCTTCAATTTGCGAAGAAGGTGCTGGCTCGGGTTTTGAGTTCTTGGGTCAAGACTCTCCTTTCTGGACACTTGGAGGCAGGATTTGGCATGATCCCACATGTACAGGAGATTCTGACCGACACCGAAGAGGTTGGTCTGGATGTCACAGGTGCCAGGGCGATCGTTGATAGGATCATTGCACTGGGTGACAAGTGGTTTGAGACCATGGGTTTCCCTGACGACCAATTCTTCAAGGAGATGTTCTTGGACCCTGCTGATAAGGCTAAGTCTGACCTGAATGAGGCTACACAAAGCAAGAAGCAGCTAGTTCGGGAGAAGAACAAGGAAGAGCTAGCCATCATCGGATTGAGGCATGACCATAACGTCCTTGATAGGGAAGTTGAGGAGGCCAGGAAACGTCTTGAGCATTTGAAGGCACAAGTCGATGCGAAGTGGGCTGCTATAACAGAGGCTCGTGACAGGGAGAGTACTCTGATCCGCAGGGTTGCAGATGCCGGTCAAGTTCTCGAGAGGAGGACTCTAGAAAACGAACGATGGCAAACTGCTGGGGAAGAGCTTCCCGGTGTAAAAGAAGGGTTACGGCATTCGCCAGCATCTCATGGCAAGTTCCTGAAGAAGCGTGCCTTGGAAACTCTGACGGCTGAGGCCAAAAGTTTGCTTGAGGAGCTGAAGCTTTGGCTGGAGACCATTTTTGGCTGAGCTCCTGATTTTTTATAGCAGAATCCATTCTTCTTTTTTTTTGGTACCACATGTATTTTTTGGTACTCTTTTTTTTGTAGTGCTTGTGGACACTTTCTTTTTTTTGGTACCACATGTATTTTTTTTTGGTACTTTTCTTTTTTTTTTTTTTTTTTTTTTGTAGTGCTTGTGAACACTTTCTATTTTTTTTTTTGCTTTGGTACTTTTCTTTTTTTTTTTTGTTGTTCCCTACGCTTACTCAAATCTTTTTGTGATGAAAGCAATTGCTAAATGGGATTTGATCAAAAGCTTTGTCATTTTGTGAAAATCTTTTGGCAAATAATTGTTTTGGCATGGGAGCCTGATTTTGGTTGTGGCGTGAAAGCCGATTTTGAGATGGCATGGAAGCCGAAATTTTATGGCGTAAAAGCCAAAATTTGGGTTGGCATGGAAGCCGAAATTTTGTGGCATTTACAGCCAGTTTGGTGGCATTGATAGCCAATTTGTGGCATTTATAGCCGGATTTTTGTGGCATTTACAGCCGGATTTTGGCATTTATAGCCGAGTTTTGGTTTTCAAAATGCAGGTATCGACTAAATGTCGCCTTCCCGCTGAATGGTCTTGCAAGTATCGATGGAATGTCGCTTCCTTGCTCATTCGGTTTTGCGAGTATTGATGGAATGTCACTTCCTCGCGGGTTAGGTTTTGCAAGTATCGATGGAATGTCGCTTCCTCGCGAATTGGGGTGCAAATATCGACTAAGCGTCGCTTCCCTGCTTTTCCCAAGACTTTTGGTTTTGCGGGTACTGACTTGATGTCGTTTCTCCGCGATTTTTGAAATTTGAGGTTTCTCGAACCATTTGTAATTTTGGGTTGTGGATAGCAACTGGTATGTTGCACCTCCACGATTTTTGAAATTGGGTTGTGGATATCAACTGGTTTGTTGCTTCTCCACGATTTTAGGTTTTCTCGAACCTTTGAAATTTGGGTTGTGGATATCAACTGGTTTGTTGCTTTTCCACGATTTTTGAAATTGGGTTGTGGATATCAACTGGTTTGTTGCTTCTCCACGGTTTTGGATTTTGCAAGTATCGACGAAATGTCGCTTCCCTGCGATTTTGGATGCAAGTATTGATGAAATGTCGCATCCTTGCTTTTTTTTCAAAAATTTTTTGTTTCGCGGGTACTGACTTTGATGTCGTTTCCCCATGCTTTTTGAAAAACCATTTTTTTTTTGTTTAAAGACACGAGGGTCGTAAATTTTGACCTAGAACCATTTGGCGGTAAAAGGTAAGGTGGACTAGGGTGGAAATCCCTGAATCCGGATTTTTGTTTCAAACCATGAATTTTGGTTCAAGGATCGAAAGTTTTGGTCAAGTCAGGGAGAGGCTCCTAAACTTGGATTTTTTTTTTGTTTTTGAACAATGAAACAATGAAAGTAAGCATTGTTTTTGAATCTCTAGAAATTTTGACATTTGATATGAAAATTCTAAAGAGAGTGGGTTTGACGAGCGAGTACCTGAGAACAGGTTTTGGCCATACAGGCATTGCTCTTACCCAGTTGGGTAAGTCTTCAAGGGTAGTACCGCTTCAAGAACTTGCCGTTGATAGGCAGCATACATCTGTCGCCTTCCATGTTTAGGAGGGCATATGCGCCGTTGGAGAAGACTTTGTCGATGACGTAGGGTCCCTCCCATTTTGGTTCAAATTTGCCTTTGGATTTGTGTGCGAAGACCATTGGTCTTTTTACCGCAAGAACCAAGTCACCCTTTTTGTAGGCGCGTTGCCGGACCCTTTTGTCAAAAGATCCTGCCATGCGTGCTTGGTAAAGTTCAATGCTTTGTCGAGCTTCGAGCCGTCTCTCGTCGAGATTGTCCAGCTCATGGAGTCTCAATTTGACATTGCTTTCTTGAGTCATGTCATTTTGTAGAGATACCCTCAGAGAAGGAATTTGTACCTCTAGGGGCACGACAGCTTCGTATCCATAGACCAAGGAGAATGGTGTGCTATGGGTTGGTCCTCGAACGGTGGTTCGATAGGCCCACAAAGCTTCAGACAGTTTATCGCTCCAGTCTCTTTTGTGACTAGAGACCATTTTCTTGAGGATTTTGCAGAGTGTCTTGTTGAAGGCTTCTGCTAATCCGTTTGCTGCCGGATTGTATGGAGTCGAAGGACAGCTTTGGATTTTGTATTTGTCGCAAAACCTGTAGAATCGATGATCCCGGAATTGTGGTCCGTTATCATGGACGAATCTCTTGGGTATGCCGAAACGACAAATGATGTTGGTGCGCAGGAACTGAAGAACTGATGAGGTCTTCATTTCGTTGAACGCAAATGCTTCTGACCACTTGGAGAAATAATCCGTTGCGGCGAAGATGAAGCGATGACCTTTGCTTGAAGGGGGAGAGATAGGACCTATGATGTCCATGCCCCATGCTTCAAAAGGCCATGAGATTGCTGTAGGATGCAGCCATTCCGGAGGCATGTGAATGTAATCTCCGTGAACTTGGCATAGCTGGCAGCGTTTGGCAAATTGCATTGCATCAGCAACCATGGTAGGCCAATAGTAACCTAACCTTTTTATCTGATCATAGAGCTTAGGACCGCCTGATGGGCTCCACAAAGACCAGCATGAACTTCTTTAAGTGTTTCTTCGGCCTCTTGTTGTGACAAGCAGCGTAGAAGTACTCCGTTGAAGGATTTCCTGTAGAGGATTTTTGAAGGAATATCAAAATGAAAGTTTGTGATGGAACGCGCTCCGAGGCGCCAGCTGGGGCGGCTACCGGGGTCGGCGGAACGTGGGAGTCCGTCGGGTCCGGCCCTTTCGCGCCCTGGCGGGCCCTGAAGCGTGCATCAACATTTTTTTGTGTGGGTGTGCCAGATTTTCTATTTTACTTGGAATTGCAAGTGGTCATCCGGAGATCAACCTTCGCAAGTAAAAAGGAAATCAACTTCTTTCAAGTTTTCCATTGCACAAATATTTAAGAAAAGAGACATTTTCTTGGTTTGCCGTGAAAGGCGATTTTGTTTGGCATTTATAGCCGATTTTGGCGTTTATAGCCGATTTACAATTCTTATCAATAATGAAAGACAAGAGTTGTGATTTTTGTCTCTTTTAGAAAAATACAAACTACAATGAAAAGCAAGAAAAGGAAGATCTAACTTTTCAGGAGATTGTGGGGGACTCGTTCAGATTGACGGTCGCAAGCCATGTATGGGCTCCGCCATCATCCATGCAGATGAGAACAGAAGATGCTCTTGATTCGCTTGGCTTGGCTATGACCTCAGGTTTTTAGAGGACAAAGACCAAGAGAAGGTCCTATGTCCAATAAAAAGCTAAGTAGACGGGCTGAAAAGCCACGTCTAAGCCATTGGAGGCAGCAGGAGAAGGCAAGGACCTTGGGGGGGGGTGCCCCCCAAGGGACTTTTGTCACCTTGTAGTGGTGGCCGGTGCAGAACTTCAGCAGAGTTTTTCTCTCTTTTTCTTTCTCTCAGATCTCTTTCTGATCTTTTTTTTTTTCTGATCTTCTGATTTTCTCCTCTTTTTTCTGATTTTTTCCGATCTTTTCGGATCTTTTTCCGATCTCCATTTCAATGGAATGCTCTCCTATTTATAGGCTTTTGGTAGCCATTTAGGAGGGTTTATGAGCCTTAATGGCTTTAATGGGAGGAGTTACAAGATTTATTTCTTGATTTTGTAACTCCTTTTTCCTTGAATCTGATTGGCCGATGGAGATTAAGGGCTTTTAATCACCTTAATTACCATAATGGGAGGAGTTTCATGGTTTAAATGCCATGAATCAATTGACTTGTAACTCCCAAATGCTTGCTTCTGATTGGGCCGTCCAAAGAAATGAATTAATGACTGCAATAAAGCTAGTCAATTAACCACATTAATTGGTCGCCGAGCAGTTGAAGAGTCGCGGGCCATGCCGTGTCTTCTGGAATTCTTCTGGCGACGATCATCGATGGATCTACATGCTGATCGACATCGGATGAACATGTAGCTTCAGACATTGATAGCTAAGAGCGGGCCGGTGACATCTGTCTTGTCGATTTCACGATCGGTCGGACAGAAAGTGCACTTTCTTGGTCAGCCGGTTGGCGATCTTGGAGCGATCACTGATGATTTTATGCTTTTGGAGGTTGACCCGTGATTTTGACGGATGTCGTCGGATATGAGTCAATTTCAAGCACTAAAAATTACATTTTCAGGAAACCACAGGGGCCAAAGTGCGCGAAACGCGAAAAAAGACGGAAAAACGGGTCACCGGCGGAAAATCCGGTGACCCGGACCTCCATGGTCGCAGGGGTCTGCGACCCTGGGGGATTTTTCCCCTTCGGAGCCCGTTTTGCGGTCGTTTTGAGGTCTTTTTCGTCGCCGTTTTCTTCTGTGTTTTTCTTGACATTTCTTCTCATTTATTGGCTTGATTTCCCTGTAGAAAACCTGATGAGAATCCTTGCATTTTTAGAGTGCAAAGTTTCCAATTTTCCGAGAAAGCCGAAGACTTTGTCGCGTAGAGCTGCTGATTTTCCGCCAGAAGCTGAAACTTGGTCAAACGATGTCGGAATGACCTGAAATTTGAGGTGAAGCCTCCTGAGCAATAAATAAGACCAACCATAGGCTTTTGTTTGAGTTTTGAAGCCGTTTGGGGTCCCGTCGATGCTTCACTTGATTTTGCTGCGGGGAAAATGCCGAGCTTTGATGTGTGGCCAAACGATGTCCGATTGACCTGAAATTTGACGGGGAGCCTATTGGAGTCATTTTGAGACGTTCCATGGGCTCCGTTTTGGATGTCATGGTCCCGGGTTGCTCCGCCGCCGGTAGGCTTGATTTTCTCTCGGAGCATCGAAACCTGGTCAAACGTTTTCGGAATGACCTGAAATTTGACGTGCAGCCTTTTGGAAGCATGTTGAAGCCACTCATGCACTTGGTTTGATGAGCGAAGGCTTCGGTGGTTCCCGCCGCCGGGAGGCTTGATTTTGCTGCTCGAGCATTGATGGAGGGTCAAACGTTGTCGGTTTGACTTGAAATTTGGCATAGAGCCCTTTTGAGACATGCTGGAGTCATCTGTAGGCTTTGATCGAAGTTTTGATGTCTCCGATGATGTCGCCGCCTGAGGGCTCCTGTTTAGCTGTCGGAGAAGTGAAGTTAGGCCAAATGTTGTCGAAATGGCCCGAAACTTCATGTGTACTCTTCTCTTGGCTATCTTGAAGGATCTTGCAGTTTTTGTTTGATTCTGACAAGATTTGATTTTTTGAAGAAGTTGCATTGCCTATTTATGGCAGGTTGCGACTTCATGCAGCTTTCTTGATGTTGAAGAGGCAAAGTGACATTTTTGGTGTCAACAAATGCCCCCTCGAGGTACAGCGACGAGTTGCTTGACTTTTGTAGTCGATGTGCCTCGAAGAGATTTTTGAAGGAGAGCTTGTGTCTTGACCAAGAGTCTTTGAGCAATCTTTCCTTTGGTAGAGTAGCCTTTGAGCTTCCAGGGGAATTTTATGGTAGTGAGGGGAATCACACACCATCTCGAGGCAAAGTTTTGAAGATGACATCAGGGATATGGATTTGGGTTTTTGTTTTTGATCTTGTGACCTAACCAGCTATATATGGCAGGTTAGGGGATCGGGTTTTGGTTTTGATCTTGTGACCCAACAAGCTGTGTGTGGCAAGTTGGGGGATCAGGGTTTGGTTTTTTGTTTTGGTCTTGTGACCTAACAAGCTGTATGTGGCAAGTTAGGGGACCAGGATTTGGTTTTTGGTCACTCTTCGGGACTGTGTGGGTCCATTGGAGTGGTTTGATTTTTTGTGAAATGTCAATTTCAAGATTTTGGCTCAATTTGGTATATGAGGCTGGATGGTTTGATTTTTGGAAGCTCATGGGGCTTGGGATTTTTTTTGTATGGTCCAATCAACTCAAAAGAGGCATGGAACCATTATTGTATGCTCTTGGTAAGAGGGATTTTTTCTGACTAAAAGCCCATTTTTTCTTTTTTTTTTTTTGGTGCCTAGGTGGTCAAACCTGGCTCATATGGGCTAGCCCATGGGACCTTAAGCTTTTTAGGATGGCTTAGATCTCATGTGGGGCCATTTTTGTAAAGAATATCTAAAGATATCTCATTTGGATAGAGAATATCTAAAAATATCTTTATGGGAGAGAATCTCTCATATTCCCTTAATTTGGGAGAGAATATCTCAAGGTATCTTTCTTTTTGGGAAAGAATCTTCAATATCCTTTTTTGTTGGAGAGAATCTCTCATTTGATTGATTTTGGGAGGAAATCTCTCAAAGACATCTTTCTTTTTGGGAAAGAATCTTTCTAATTCCTTCTCTTTTGGTAAGGTTACTTAATTAGTAACACTTACCTTTCTTCTTTGTTTCCTTCTTTGATTTGCTCTCTCCTATAAAAGCAAAGGAAGGTAGGATCTCTTGCTCTTATTGCTTTCTTTTGCAACAATCTCAAGAGAGCTCCAAGACCAAGAGTGCTTCTTCTTCAAGCATCTTCAAGCTTTTTCCTTCTTCTTCTCCATCAATGGCTTCGAGTAAGTTTTCTCTCTTTTTCTTTCAAGAAAACTCCATGTAGAGAATAGGATGGTAAAAAGAAGAAAGTTTCTCTCTTTTTTTTTCTTCTTTTTTTTTTTTCTTTTCTTTTTCTTTTCTTTCTATTCTTCTTCTCTTTTTTTTTTCTTTTCTTTTCCACGTGATTTCTTTTTTTTTTTTTTTTCACGTTTTTTTTTTTTTTTTTTTTTTTTTTTTTTTTTTCTTTTTTTTTTTTTGTGGGCCGTACGGACAGATCCGTACGGATCTGGTCCGTACGGCCACGTGGCCTATTTTTTTTTTTTTTTTTTCTTTTTTTTTTTTTTTTTTTTTTTGCTGTTTTCTTTCTTCTCTTTTTTTTTTGTTTGAAAAAGTTTCTTTTTTTTTTCTTTTCTTTCTCCCCTTTTTTCGAGAAAGTTTCTTCTCTTTTTTTTTTTTTTTTTTTTTTTTTTTTTTTTTGCTCATCATGATAATGCGTTTTTTGTGCAAATCTAGATGTTCATGCATGTACTATTTGTAGATTGAGCATGATAGCATACCTGAAAATCTTTGCAAATTTGGGAATTTGGAGCTTGCAGTGATGTTGAGCCCTTCTTGATTTTGCGGAGATTTTGAGGTTTCGAAAGTTTGGAGTCTCGGAGCTCGCAGCGATGTTGAGCCCATCTTCAAACTTTCTATTTCCGTCGGGGTATTTCCTTTTTTCTTTGGAATTGCCCCGGGGTCATGCCAAAATTTCGCCAGATTTTTGGTGGGACAAAGTGACCCCCTTTTTTTTTTAGCGAAATCCTGTCATTTTGATGACGATCTTTTTCTTTTCCAACCTTTGCAGGTGGTTCCTCCAGAGCAAACAAGGGTAAAGAGCCTGTTACAAGCGTACCTCGTCGATCCGCCAGATCTTCTAATGTGGCCGTTCAGCAGGCCTGGGAGAAGGTCCAGTTTATTGAGAAGAACTTGGAAGAATGCGATTCCCTCAATCGTGATGAGATGAGACAGCGATTGATCGCTCTCAAGGACGAGGAGTTCTATAAGATCATGGTAAGCAACCGTCCTTGGGTTATGGACGATCTGAGGGTTTTGCCCAAGCCTACCTTCTTCTTTGGAGATGCAGTCCCTGACGACTTGACATACCAAAGGAGATGTTTTCAGTTCTCTTACACAGCTGATGGTGAAGAGAGAACTATTTCTACCCGGTCGTCTTTTGACCGGACCATCTCGATCCTGAGCCTTTCTCCCACGTGCCCTAAGAGGGAAGATCCTCCGAGCTGGGTGAAGAGGACCAGTGTGATCAAGACTGGGGTTTTTGTTGGTGGACCCTCCGGATATGCGGAGAAGCCACCTGTCCGTATGGACATGTTGATGCCAGCCAGCGGCTACCAGGGCTCTGATTATCCGTCGGTCGATTTGAGACCGGTGGGCCTTGGCGTTTTCAGCGGTGACGGCAGTACTTGGGTGAAACCTTTTCGACTTCGTGGCCGTTTCAATGTTGACTCCGATTGGAAGTCATGGACTGACCACACCTTGCTGATTGGGGGCGCCGTTTTGAAGGAAGCCGGGATTTTTGACGCGGTCCGCGCTTTTAGGGAGACCGTGACCTTTTCTGATGATGCCTTCATGGCTATGTTGGAGTCTTTCCTCCCTCAGACCAATACCTTCGTTGTCACGAACGGTGAGATTGGTTTTTCTCTGAAGGAGTTGAGTGCTATTACTGGATTGCCCATCCTTGGCAAACTCTACGAGGAGTTCATGCCGATTGACAGCGTCCTTGAGGAGCAGTCAGAGGAGTTCAGGCTCCTATACTTTCAGCTCGTCGCCTTCTATGATTTTTTTAAGGAGGGCTCGAAAGTAAGATCCAGCAGTTGGAAGAGTTATGGCTCTTCATTCTTCAACTTCTTTGACAGCAAAGAGTCTTCTGATAGCATGACCCGGGAAGACAGGAAGAAGACTTCGGCCATGCAGGAAGAGTTGAAGGGTTTCTTCGCGAGCACAGATGCCCTTTATTCTGACATTGCACTGCGGAGAGATCTTGCTGTTTACCTCACTTATTGGCTAGGTGAGGCTATTTTTGCCGGTGGAGATGGGACGCACATCAGGCCGCATTGTATTTTTCCGGCTTGTCAGATGGCGTTTGGAGAGCGGCTTGCTTTGGTGCCCGCTCTTTACTCCTACCTGTGTACCGAACTGCAGGCTGCTGCTTTCTTGGTTCGGCTTGGGCTCCCTATGAATAGGGTATTTTCAGCCCATATCTTTTATTCGTGGTTTGTATACCACTGTCCTGGCTTCCACCAGCTGGGTGCTGCACAGGATGATGATCCTCTGATGATTCGATTGGCTAAGGGAAAAGCCGTATCTGAATCACTTTTGTTTGCCCGCATGAGGATCCGACGGTTCAGGGACGTCGAGATGGGGCAGTCTTCAGTTAAACTTTCTCCGGAGTTGCGGAAGAAGGCTTTTGATTTTGGTGCCTCCCGAGACTCTACCAGAGCAGGGTCGGGAAGGCATTACTCTTTGACCAATGCAGAGAAGGAGTGGCTTTTCAGCATACGAGTCGGCACGATGGTGTACCGTAGACATCTTTTCGTCGACATCCAGCCGTATGTACCTTCTCGCTTTGCACTTCAGTTGGGCTTCTCTCAGGGCGTTGTTGGAGCGCCTTCGAGTATGGTGAAGCGTTTTGGGGGTTTGCAGGATGGCAGAAATGCATGGGCCTTCTATAGTGCTGAAGACACTACTGCCACGATTTCTTATCCTGAGCTGTCGACTTTCCGAACTGCCGGCTTCACGAAGTGGTTCGCGGAGAGCTTTTTGGCATATCGGGGGCTTTCCAAGAAGGAGCTTGATGTAAAGCTGTCTTCTGGAAAAGGCATTGGGAAGTCGGATGGCGTCCGGCGAGAGGAAGTTTGGGCATTCCTTTCTGGAGAGAAGCACAAGATAGGCTTTCTCGGTGATCAGGGCGTCATTGGTTCTGAAGCTGTTCGGGAAGTACCTGATGAGGCTTTGGAGCAGCTAGAACAGGAGGAAGCTGAGCTCGACGCTTGGATACAAGCGGCACAGAGGCGAGCGTCCGCGGAGTCTACGGGCGAGAGCAGACCATTCAGTGAGGAGTCAAGTGAGAAACCTGACTCTGATAGTGGGGCGGGTTCTTCTAGGAAGCGAACCCGTAGAGGTAGGAAGAGGAGGAGTCATCATCACAGCGAGGGGCCACATGAGGACTCTCCTGACATGGAAATCCCTCTTACCATCAACGAGGAGGTGCCAGAGGCTGTTGACGAGCCTCCAGAGAAGAGGAGTCGTGGGGAAGAGACCATTGGTGAAGGTATGATTCTTCCTTTTTCTTTTTCTACTCCTTTCATGGGGCTTTCCCTGTTCTGATTTGTTTTCTCACCCTGCTGCTGCTTTTTTTTTTTTTTAGCAGAGGATGAAGACTTGCCGATGCCTGAGGTTCCGACCGATGAGGCGGTGATGGAGCCGGTTATGGCATCTGAAGAAGAACCGAGGGACTCTGGAATGACTCCGGAATCTCCAATTGGTATAACTTCTTTCGCTTTCTCTTTTTTTTTTTTGCCTGCGACTTGATTTGCTAACATTTTTTTCTTGTCAGCTGACTTGCCACAGGATTCCGATGACTTTGAACCATCAATGGACGCAAATGTCGATGATGCTTCTGATGAGTTCATGGAGGAAGAGAGTGTTCCGCCAGTCGTCGAAGAAGGTACTTTGTAGTGATGACCCTGATGATGTTTTTTTTTTTTTTTTTTTTTTTTTTTTTTTGAACAGGATCATATTCATACCTTTTTGTGTTTCATTTGCAGGTTTTGAAGTGACAGAAGAGAGTCCATCGCTTCCTTCAGAACCAGAGCAAGGGATGTCAGAGGTCGATCCGGAGGTAGAGACTAGTTCTGACATGATTGAGGAGATGCCTCGTGTTGAGATTCCCTCTCCAGTGGCTCCAAGTGAAAAGAGTTCTTTTGTTACTCTTCCAATGGGACATGACATGAGCAGCCGATCAGCGGAGAAGGGTGAATCTTCATCCAGTTCGCCTCTTCAATTTGCGAAGAAGGTGCTGGCTCGGGTTTTGAGTTCTTGGATCAAGACTCTCCTTTCTGGACACTTGGAAGCAGGATTTGGCATGATCCCACATGTGCAGGAGATTCTCACTGATACCGAAGAGGTTGGTCTGGACGTCACAGGTGCCAGGGCGACCGTTGATAGGATCATTGCACTGGGTGACAAGTGGTTTGAGACCATGGGCTTCCCTGATGACCAATTCTTCAAGGAGATGTTCTTGGACCCTGCTGATAAGGCTAAGTCTGACCTGAATGAGGCTACACAAAGCAAGAAGCAGCTAGTTCGGGAGAGGAACAAGGAAGAGCTAGCCATCATCGGATTGAGGCATGACCTTAACGTCCTTGATAGGGAAGTTGAGGAGGCCAGGAAACGTCTTGAGCATTTGAAGGCACAAGTCGATGCTAAGTGGGCTGCTATAACAGAGGCTCGTGACAGGGAGAGTACTCTGATTCGCAGGGTTGCAGATGCCGGTCAAGTTCTCGAGAGGAGGACTCTAGAAAACGAACGATGGCAAACTGCTGGGGAAGAGCTTCCCGGTGTAAAAGAAGGGTTACGGCATTCGCCAGCATCTCATGGCAAGTTCCTGAAGAAGCGTGCCTTGGAAACTCTGACGGATGAGGCCAAAAGTTTGCTTGAGGAGCTGAAGCTTTGGCTGGAGACCATTTTTGGCTGAGCTCCTGATTTTTTATAGCAGAAACTATTCTTCTTTTTTTTTTGGTACCACATGTATATTTTTGGTACTCTTTTTGTTTGTGAACACTTTTCTTTTTTTTTTTTTTTGGTACCACATGTATTTTTTTTTGGTACTTTTCTTTTTTTTGTAGTGCTTGTGAACACTTTTTTTTTTTTTGGTACCACATGTATTTTTTTTTGGTACTTTTCTTTTTTTGTTGTTCCCTACGCTCACTCAAATCTTTTTGTGATGAAAGCAATTGCTAAATGGGATTTGATCAAAAGTTTTGTCATTTTGTGAAAATCTTTTGTCAAATGATTGTTTTGGTAGGGGAAACGAATTCGGCATGAAAGCCGGATTTTTGTGGCATTTGCAGCCATTTTTGACATGAGAGTCAGGTTTTTTTTTTTGTGTGGCATTCATAGCCGATTTTTGAGATGGCATAAGAGCCAAAAATTTTGTTCGTGGCATGGGAGCCAATTTTGAGATGGCATGGAAGCCGAAATTTTATGGCGTAAAAGCCAAAATTTGGGTTGGCATGGAAGCCGGTGTTTGTTTTGTGGCATCTATAGCCAGTTTGGTGGCATTGATAGCCAATTTGTGGCATTTATAGCCGGTTTGTGGCATTGATAGCCATTTTTTGAAAGCCAAGTTTTGGTTTGTCGGCGTGAAAGCCAATTTTTGTGGCATTGATAGCCGGTTTGTGGCATTTATAGCCGGTTTTTTGGCAAAAGAGCCAGGTTTTGGCATTTATAGCCAGATTTTTTGGCTTTCAAAATGCAGGTATCGACTAAATGTCGCCTCCCCGCTGAATGGTCTTGCAAGTATCGATGGAATGTCGCTTCCTTGCTCATTCGGTTTTGCGAGTATTGATGGAATGTCACTTCCTCGCGGGTTGGGTTTTGCAAGTATCGATGGAATGTCGCTTCCTTGCGAATTGGGGTGCAAATATCGACTAAGCGTCGCTTCCCTGCTTTTCCCAAGACTTTTTGGTTTTGCGGGTACTGACTTGATGTCGTTTCTCCGCGATTTTTGAAATTTGAGGTTTTCTCGAACCATTTGTAATTTTGGGTTGTGGATAGCAACTGATATGTTACATCTCCACGATTTTTGAAATTGGGTTGTGGATATCAACTGGTTTGTTGCTTCTCCACGATTTTAGGTTTTCTCGAACCTTTGAAATTTGGGTTGTGGATATCAACTGGTTTGTTGCTTTTCCACGATTTTTGAAATTGGGTTGTAGATATCAACTGGTTTGTTGCTTCTCCACGGTTTTGGATTTTGCAAGTATCGACGAAATGTCGCTTCCCCGCGATTTTGGATGCAAGTATCGATGGAATGTCGCATCCTTGCTTTTTTTCAAAAATTTTTTGTTTTGCGGGTACTGACTTTGATGTCGTTTCCCCACGATTTTTGAAAAAACCATTTTTTTTTTGTTTAAAGACATGAGGGTCGTAAATTTTGACCTAGAACCATTTGGCGGTAAAAGGTAAGGTGGACTAGGGTGGAAATCCCTGAATCCGGATTTTTGTTTCAAACCATGAATTTTGGTTCAAGGATCGAAAGTTTTGGTCAAGTCAGGGAGAGGCTCCTAAACTTGGATTTTTTTTGTTTTTGAACAATGAAACAATGAAAGTAAGCATTGTTTTTGAATCTCTAGAAATTTTGACATTTGATATGAAAATTCTAAAGAGAGTGGGTTTGACGAGCGAGTACCTGAGAACAGGTTTTGGCCATACAGGCATTGCTCTTACCCAGTTGGGTAAGTCTTCAAGGGTAGTATCGCTTCAAGAACTTGCCGTTGATAGGCAGCATACATCTGTCGCCTTCCATGTTTAGGAGGGCATATGCGCCATTGGAGAAGACCTTGTCGATGACGTAGGGTCCCTCCCATTTTGGTTCAAACTTGCCTTTGGACTTGTGAGCGAAGACCATTGGTCTTTTTACCGCAAGAACGAAGTCACCCTTCTTGTAGGCGCGTTGCCTGACCTTTTTGTCAAAAGATCCTGCCATGCGTGCTTGGTAAAGTTCAATGCTTTGTCGAGCTTCGAGCCGTTTCTCATCGAGATTGTCCAGCTCATGAAGTCGCAATTTCGCATTGCTTTCTTGAGTCATGTCATTTTGTAGAGATACCCTCAGAGAAGGAATTTGTACCTCTAGGGGCACGACAGCTTCGCATCCATAGACCAAGGAGAATGGTGTGCTATGGGTTGGTCCTCGAACGGTGGTTCGATAGGCCCACAAAGCTTCAGACAGTTTATCGCTCCAGTCTCTTTTGTGACTAGAGACCATTTTCTTGAGGATTTTGCAGAGTGTCTTGTTGAAGGCTTCTGCTAATCTGTTTGCTGCCGGATTGTATGGAGTCGAAGGACAGCTTTGAATTTTGTATTTGTCGCAAAACCTGTAGAATCGATGATCCCGGAATTGTGGTCCGTTATCATGGACGAATCTCTTGGGTATGCCGAAACGACAAATGATGTTGGTGCGCAGGAACTGAAGAACTGATGAGGTCTTCATTTCGTTGAACGCAAATGCTTCTGACCACTTGGAGAAATAATCCGTAGCAGCGAAGATGAAGCGATGACCTTTGCTTGAAGGGGGGAAGATAGGACCTATGATGTCCATGCCCCATGCTTCGAAAGGCCATGAGATTGCTGTAGGATGTAGCCATTCCGGAGGCATGTGAATGTAGTCTCCATGAACTTGGCATTGTTGGCAGCGCTTAGCAAATTGCATTGCGTCGGGTACCATGGTAGGCCAGTAGTAACCTAACTTTTTGATTTGGTCGTAGAGCTTGGGACCAGCCTGATGAGCTCCACAAAGACCAGCGTGAACTTCTTTGAGTGTTTCTTCAGCTTCTTGTTGTGACAAGCAGCGTAGAAGTACTCCGTTGAAGGATTTCCTGTAAAGGATCTTTGAAGGGATATCCAAATGAAAGTTTGGGGCTCGCCTTTGGATGCTTACCCGTTCTTTTGGATCTTCAGGTAGGATTCCGAACATAGTGTAATCAATGAACGGATCCCTCCAGTCGCCGATTGAAGGTTGAAGGATAGAGATCCGACTTCCAACCACTCGGTGGCATTCAGCAACTGCTTGGTGTGTGTTAAGAGGAGGGAGGATCCTTCTCTCACTCACTGTAATTTGCATGTTTTCCCCTTCCTGGATCGCCATTGATGCGGCAAGTCCGGCCAGGGCATCTGCACGGATGTTTTCACCTCTACGAATGTGGGTGATGTTGCAGATGTCAAACTTTTGCAGAAGCGATTGTGCCTTGTTGTAATAAGGCAGCAGATCGGGCTTCCTGACTTCATATTTCTGATTCATCTGGTTGACGATCAGTTGAGAGTCTCCAAAGACTTCCAGCATGGTGATACCGGATTCAATGGCGAGTTCCAATCCTAGGATCAGAGCTTGGTATTCAGCTGCATTGTTTGTGCATGGTTCCAGTAGCGAGAAAGCGTGTGGAATCATGCATTTGTCGGGGCTAACAAAGAGGATGCCAACTCCCGAGATCAGCTTTCTGTTTTCATTTGTCCTGGTTGCACCGTCAAAGTACATGTCCCAGGAGGCATTTGGTGAGGAAGTCTCCACGTTGTAGACAGGTTCGTCTGGGAGATCATCTCTGAGTGGTGAATCTTTAGGCAATGGATGCTCTGCAAGGAAATCTGCTAGAGCTTGGCCTTTGATTGCTTTTTGTGGCATATACCTAATATCAAATTGTGATAGAAGGATGGACCATTTTGCCAGTCGGGCATTGAGAGAACCTGCCTTTGTGACAAGAACCTTCAAGAGATTGATCCTTGAGACCAGGTAGACTGTGTTGGAAAGCAAGTAGTGACGTAGCTTTTGTACGGCGAACATCACTGCAAGGCATTCCTTTTCGACTGGAGAGTAGCGATGCTCTGCACCTACTAGCATGCGGCTGAGGTAGTATAGAGCAGCTTCTTTTCCCTCACCATTCTCTTGTGCAAGCAGAGCGCCTACAGAATGATCAAGAGCTCTTGTGTACAAGATGAATGGTTTTCCAGTGGCAGGGGCAGCTAACACTGGAGGTTTGGTCAGGTATGACTTGATATCTTGAAATGCGGCTTCGCAGTCGGTATCCCAGACAAAGTCTACACCTTTTTTCATCAATCGAGAGAATGGACGGCATTTCCCCGAAAGATTGGAGATGAACCGTCTGATGTAGGCCAATCTCCCTTGAAGCCCTTTTAGTTCTCTCAAGGTTCTTGGAGAGGGCATTTCTAGAATAGCCTTGACTTTGATGGGGTCAAGTTCTATTCCAGCTTTCCGAACAAGGAATCCGAGAAACTTACCCGACGAGACGCCGAAGAAGCATTTTAGAGGATTCATCCGCAGTTTGTGTTTGCGGAGTCGGAGGAAGACTTCCCGAAGATCTTTGAGATGGTCTTCTTTTCTTCTGCTTTTGACGGCGAGGTCATCAACGTAACATTCGACCGTCTTGTGCTGCATATCTTGGAATATTTTCATCATAGCCCTCTGATATGTGGCACCAACATTTTTCAGACCAAATGGCATGACAGTGTAGCAATACACGCCAAATGGAGTCCGAAATGAAGTGTGTTTTTCATCCTCGGGATGCATCTTTATCTGATTGTAACCAGAGAAGCCATCCATGAATGTCATTCGCTCGAATCCGCAGGTATTATCAATCATCACCTCCTGTATGGGGAGCGGGAATTCATCTTTAGGGCAAGCGCCATTCAGGTCTCTATAGTCAATACAGACCCTGATCTGCCCATTTTTCTTTGTCACGGGGACAATGTTGGCCAACCATTCTGGATGTTGTTCCTCACGGATGAAGCCGACACTTTTGAGTTTTTGAACTTCTTGTTCAATTTTATCCATCACATCTGGACGGAATCTTCTTTGGCCTTGTTTGACAGGCTTGATTTCTTCTTGAAGGTTGAGTTTGTGGACTGCTACTTTGGGGTCTAAACCAGGCATTTCAGCGTAGGACCATGCAAAGCAATCAACGAACTCACGAAGAAAAGCGATATACTCGGGTAACTCATCATCCTTTATATTCTTGCTTATGAATACAGGACGTGGGTTATCAGGTGTTCCCAAGTTTATCTTTTCAACAGGATCTTCTGTCGGAAGGTTCGAAGGTGGTTCCTCCACAATATTTTCGGAGGCTTCCAACTCAACGAAACCTTCTGGAGTTTTAACTGCATTACCAGACCAAGGCTCTGTTCCTTTCCATGGATTTTCTTGATTGGTGATCTCCTCAAGGCTTGCTATGAGATAGTCCCAATCGCCTGTTGAGTCTGGTATTTCTTTTGGAGACGAGGGTTCTTCTGGGTCAGGATGCCACAAGTCTGTATTATCGGACGATTCCTCTTTATCATCAGAGAAATCATACCAATTGGATGAGCTTCCTGGATTTTTGTCAGGTAACTCTTTAAAGAGATATCCAGGGAGATCGATGTCTTCATGGACTTGAGATGTTGAGGCTTGGTCGGTAAAACGACTTTTAAGCCTTTGTGTCAACTGTCTCAGAGGAGTATCAGGATCATACCCTAACCCATATGAAGACTTTTCTACATGACCGTAGAGTCTCCAATCTTCCAGCTGGCTTTTGGTCAAGGCGGGCTCCAATGGCGTGAGAATACCGCGTCTTTCTCCCAAACCGACTGGGTTTTGAGCGTCAAAGCCCATTTTCTTCATAATTGCTTGTGCCACAGGACTATATAGAGATAGCTGAGGCATACCTTCATTTTGAAAAGGTTCCAGCATGGAGTTTGATGAAGAAGCGTCCGATCTATGGAAGAAGATCGGCCTTTGCTTTGGTGATGTTGCCGGAACAACAAAGGTAGCTGACGTAGGATCTTCTACATCAGCAGGTGTCTCCATCGGAGTGAGAGCAGGCTGAACTTGCTGAGTGTCAGCTTGGCTTGACGATGCATCGTCTTCTGGCTCTGAGTCCGAGTCTGTGTCTTGCATGATAGACACGAGAGAAACAACAAATTTGCCCCCAGGCTTTTGTTTCGCCTTCTTCACTTTAGTCATGATGACCAAAGGTTTTGAATTCTTGAGGGAGATAACGAAGGGAGATTGACTACTCTCTTCTAATTTGCCGGAGGGTTTGTTTTCTTCCGATGATTTTTGAGGAGCCTTGCCTTTATCTTTCTGGAGATTTTCAGCAGGGGGTGCTGTTTCCTCTTCTTCTTTTTCTCCTTCATACATTTGGGAGTCTGCGAAGTGGACTTCTTTACCTTTGAAGGGTTTTCTGTCCGCAAAGACACGATGTACAATGCCGTCGTCGCCGACGAACTTGATGCATTGATGTAGAGTTGAAGGGACAACACCGTTCTCTTGTATCCAAGGACGTCCGAGAAGGATGTTGTAGCATGAGGGGGTTTTTATTGCATACACAGTGACCTCAGAGATAAGATCACCGATTTGCAATTTGAACCTGATTTTGCCGATAGGCCTTTGAGTGCTCCCATCGTATCCAAAGATAGATACAGATGTGTGGCTTAGCTTGCTGGGTGGGATGCCCAACTCTTCAAGAGCCGAAGTGGAGATAAGGTTGAGTGCAGAACCTGGGTCGATCTGAACTCTATGTATCGGCATTTCTTTGATGTACCCTGTGAAGTACAGGGGTCGGTTGTGCCTTGCTTCGCCAAGTAGGAGGTCTTCCTTAGTGAAGGCGATGGTTGCACTGGCTGCCTTTTGAACCGAGAGGCATTGGATGCATGATCCCTCAGTTTTCTTTTCTCCCTTTGAGGAAGTTTCAGAGTTTTTGACCCGGTAGTCCATTTCAATTTGGAGGACTTGCGGGGCATGTTTGTCGACATCCTCATTCAGTTTTTGTAATTCTGAGATGAGATTATCACGAGTGCGTGGAGACATTCGTAATAAATCCAGGATGTGAAGACGTGCAGGTATGTGTTTGAAGTACTCAACCAAGTCATACTTGAAAGCCTCCTTAGGGCCTGCATGTTCATTGTTTTTGCCACTGGGGGCGCTTACAACATCTTTTCCCGAAGGATTTACATAAGTAAAGGAAGATTGGTTGTAATTCTTGTGGTAGTCCCGGCCAGAGCGGGTGCCTCTACCAACTTCGAGAGCTTCTTGAGAAGGATCTTCGTTTGGAAGATTGTCTTCAGGATCAAGAGGCTGTCGTTTTTCATCTACTGGGGATGTATCTGCAGCAGAGTTTCCATCCTCAGTGATTGTGTTGCACGGAGCATTTTCCGGGAGCAAGTCCTGAACAGCATCCAGCAGCTTTTCTTCTTCATTGACCCATCCATCACCCCAAGTTGGGTTTTCTTCATGATGATGAGTCAGGAAGAATGTGTATCCTGAAGTCACAGTCTCAGGAGAAGAAACCTGAGAGGGTGTCATCTCTGTGAAAGTCACGTGAGACGAGGTAGCTCAGAGGATACATTGCTAGGCGTCGTCGGAGTGTAGGTAATCTCATCAGACGACGCTTCAGAAGAGCTATAATCCTGATATATTACATTACAGGAAGCTCTGATAGAAGATGTTGCCTGCTCGGAGTCAGACTCATCCTCGGATGTAAGAGGATCGTCAATCCAGCAATGTTCTCCATTTTCAGGAGTTGAGGGAGGAGGTACCTGATGGGCTTCAGGGACTTCCGGCTCTGGATTGTGAGGAATCTCGTTGACGCGGTCTTGCTCTTGTTCTAGAGCGAGACGCTGCAAGATCCTTGCATATTCTTCAAGATCAGGCATGGGAGCCAGATCCTCTTCTTCGTCTTCTCCGTGTGGCTCAACATAGTTGATTTCCACTGGAGCAATGACAGGTGCTGGGTTAACAGCATCTTCTTGTGCAGCCTCTTGGTCTTCTTCATCATCAGACCAGGATCCTTGTGGTTGCAAGGGGTTATACCAGATTACTGGCATAAGGTGAGTTTCAGGAACCCATTCTTCATCGGAGAGATATTCTCCTGTTTCAAGAGATTCCTCCCACTCGCCGGTGTAGTTGGGCTCGAATCCATCGTCGGTGTCGCTGGACTCGTATCCATCAATGGAGAACCCAACTACCGAGTTGCAAGAGTATAATGCCCCCTGCATGGCTTCTTTTTTGAATTGAGGTGGCATGAAATCACTGAGAGTGAAGTTTCTTACCGCCTTTGAAGTCCCTGGAAGGGACGTTTCTGTTGCCCCAAGTGAAGTGGTAGAGGAGGCCTCTGCCTTTTCATGAACTTCTTGTTTTGGCTGGGTCTTCTCTTGCCGTTTGAGCCTGAGGAGATGTTTCCTAGCCTGCCTTCGCTGTTGAGCGGTCGGCTTTGTTTTGACGATCTCCCAATTTTCATCTTCCAGGAGATCGGGATGTACCCCTATGGGTTGTCCGTCTGGTGTCGGGAAAGGAACCAGCTTCTCGGACACTTGAATTTTGTTTATCACCATGAAGGAAGTAGTGATCTTCTTCTTCGGTGATTTTGGTGTTTGTCCACATGACACCATGTTGACGGAGGCAGTCCCATAGTTTTTGTCAAAGGTGATGACTCCATTTTTCCACATCTCGTTTATCTTCTCTCTCACAACAAAGCATTGATTGAGAGGATGCGAGACCATCTGGTGGTATGGACAGTACCGAGGATCATTGGTTTTGCCAACGTCTCCAGGTCTTTTGGGCTCTGGCAAAATGAGTTTGCCATTTGCTAGGAGAGCCTCAAAGATTTCTTCAACGTCTTCATCGAATGGATATTTCTTTTCTACACGTTCTTTGAAGGCATCAGAGAGTTCAGGTCTCTTACCTGCAGCTCTATTTTCAGCTTTCTTTGGTTGCTGAGGAGCTGACTTAGTCTGCACATTGAGAACCTCTTTCTTCTTTGGTTTAGAGGTTGCAACAGCAGTCGGCTCTTTCTTTGATGATTTCTGACTGTTGAGGTCTTTGATCACCGTTTCAGCTTCCATGGAAGCTTCCAGGAGTTCTCCCAGGTTTTTTGATTTGTTGCCGATGATCATGGAGCGGATTTTAGCTCTCATGTTGTTTCGGCAGATGTCGACTAGCGACGCTTGTGGCAGTACATCTGAGCATTTGTACGCCATTGCTTTCCACTTGTGAATGAAGTCATAAGTTGACTCATTCTCTCCCTGTTTTAGGCTGCAGAGCTGAGCCATAGTAACAGGATGATCCTCACCTTGGAAGTGGGTCAGGAAGCGTGTCTCCAGCATAGCCCAGTTCTGAATGGAGTTCTCCGGCAGAGTGGAGTACCAATCGAAGGCCGTACCTTTTAGGGTACTTGCAAAGAGGCGAATCTTGAGTGCATCTTGATCCGCGATAGCTCCCGTCAAGATCTTGAAGTGGATGACGTGTTGTCTGGCCGATCCTTTCCCCGTATATGTTTGGAGAGTAGGATGTTTGAATTTTGTGGGGAACGGGACCGAGTCCATCCATAAAGGATATGGTGGCTTGATCCCATGCTCTTTGAGTATATCCTCTTCTTTAGCTTTGGCGAGGATACTGTCTACGTCCTTTTTGGTAAGGGCGCGTGACCCATTTTCTTCACAATTCTCCTCGTTATTGTTATGATTCGGAGGAGGCTCATTGTTCACCTGATTTTGGACGACAAGGAGAAGGTTTTCCATCAGAGTTTCAATCCTCTGCTGGCCTTGTTCCAACTGCTGGATGCGTGTGAGCGCATCATCTCGAGGTGGATTCTGAGGTGGCGGCTCAGAACTTTTAGCCAAGACGTTCATCCCTCGGGATTCGAACGAAGAAATCGTCCTGGTGACCGAGCTGGGGCTCATTCTTTTTGATGAAGAGCTTGATGAAGGATTACTCTCCCGTCCTTGGCTTGAAGGGGCAGGAGATTCTTCAGGATGTCTTCGTGTCCCGGTGACGCTACGGGTCACCGGACGTCGGACATGGATTTTTGATGCTGACTTTTGGCGTCTTCTGGTTTTTCCAACCATATGGACGGCAGCAACTTGGTCGGGTCTTTCTTTTTCGACCCATTTATGGGAGACTTGAAGTGTAGGAGGCTGGGTCCGTTGCTTCTCTAGTCTCTTTTGTCGATATGACGCACGGCGGCGTGCTCGACGAGCGATTTGAGCTTCAGTCAGCTCTGGCTGGGCTCTGACGATGAAGGATGTGCTCCCTCGGGCGCAGCAGCCGAGCTTGTCTTCTTTGTGGTTGGGCAAGGACAGGATGCGGACCCGGTCCTTTGCCTGTTGCAGCGAAACTTTAAACCTTTCGAGTTCGGCCCCTGTAGAGATGAAGGGTCGAACTGAAGGAGTGTAGGCCTTAGCAGGTGCTTGGAGAGGCCTGGTGATGCATGATCTGATTTTGGGCCTGTAGGAACAAGCCGGCTCATGCTGGGTTGACTTGGGAGTCAGGTTGGAGATAGGTCTCTCCTCTTTCATGTAGGCAAGAGGGTAGAACTGGTTCTCCTTGAGTGGGGCCAGGTATGCTGGCTTGGTGGATGTTTGAGACCTTCTTTGTTTTGGGGAAGGTCTTGGAGACCAAGTCTTAGGGTAGACCTGGTTGGTTGTTGGTCGAGGCTTCGCGGGGGTGCCGCGGGCTTCGGGCTTTTGGGCGCTCGCCTTTGGTGTCACGGGAGTGACACGTTGAGAGGCGATCTTCTGCCTTTTGGCAGGCGCAGTTTGTTCTTCGGGAAGTGGGAATGGTCCCAGTGTCCCGAAGATGATGGTCCGGGGAGTCGAGGTCGACCCGGAGTTCAGAGAGTTGCCGAGGGAGTTGACGCTTCGGCAGCTGGCAGGGCGCTTGTAAGTGCGCTCGGTTTGCTTCTGTTGAAGCATGAGTTGGTGCTTGTTCTCATCGAAGATAATGGTTAAGGCTGCCATTGTTAGTTTCGAAAAAGTTCTGAAACAAGACCACATCCATTAGTAATCACAAGAATATAATGATCATAAATGGGAATTTCTATGGTTGTCTTTTCAAATCGCTCAAGGGATATGACCCAAGCGACATGAAGAAGGCAAAAAGCCATAGATGGTACAATTGTTCTGACAGCGAACATGGTAGGCTCGAAATGAGCGTTCCAATGACTGCTAGAAGTAATTGTATACCTAAATTCGACTTATCGAGAAGCGGAGCTTGCTCGAGATAAGAAGAATATAAGGTAGGAGTTACAAATGTGCCGGTCACAGATACAGTAGACCCTGAAAGGGCGCACCAGTATTGCTATGCACAAATGTTGGAGATCGCATCCACGAGATGGGATTCTCTTTTTTTTTGAAATGTCAAGATTGGATTCATCAAAGAGAGCAGATGATATTCCGATCCGAATACGGGCTCAACGATTTCCGCGAGCGCCAGTACCCAGAAGGGAAGGAACCACAATTTCTCGGATCTGAATCTAAAATGACGAGAGTTTTTTTTTTTTTGAAGATTTTTTTTTTTAGATTTTCATTTTTTTTTTTAAAAAATCTTTTTTTTTTGTTTAAGATTTTTTTTTGAAAATCTTTTTTTTTTATTTTTTATTTTTTATTTTTTTTTTATTTTGATTTTTTTATTTTTTTAAGATTTTTTTTTTTTTGAAAATCTTTTTTTTTTTATTTTTGATTTTTTTTTTTAAATTTTTAAGATTTAAAGACAAGAGAGTACACATAGGCCTCCTAACCCGGTCTTATGAAACCTCAATTGATAGAATTGCCCCAAGGTAAGGGTAGGATTACTTAATGAACCCGTTTGGAGGACCCTTGCCTAGAACAGTCAAGCTGTCTCCACACTCTGGACAAGGCTTTTCTTGAATCAATCGTGATCAAAGAACGCAATTGGTTTAACCTTAGTGGTCTATGTCTTTTTTTTCAAATCCCAAATAGACTCATCGAAGAGAAACGATGGCCCAAAACCTTAGTCGAACGGGCTCAACATTTCTGCAAGCACCAAAGAACGATAGGATAGGATCAAAGCTTCTCAATTTTGAATCAGAACTGAGAAAACTGATTTTTTGATTTTTTTCTTTGAAATCTCTAATGAACTCATCGAAGAGAAACGATGGCCCAAAACCTTAGTCGAACGGGCTCAACATTTCTGCAAGCACCAAAGAACGATAGGATAGGATCAAAGTTTCTCAATTTTGAATCCAAACTAAGAAAACTGATTTTTTTTTATTTTTATTTTTTTTAATATATTTTTTTTTTTGAAATCTCTAATGAACTCATCGAAGAGAAACGATGGCCCAAAACCTTAGTCGAACGGGCTCAACATTTCTGCAAGCACCAAAGAACGATAGGATAGGATCAAAGTTTCTCAATTTTGAATTCAGAACTAAGAAAACTGATTTTTTGATTTTTTTTTCTTTGAAATCTCTAATGAACTCATCGAAGAGAAACGATGGCCCAAAACCTTAGTCGAACGGGCTCAACATTTCTGCAAGCACCAAAGAACGATAGGATAGGATCAAAGTTTCTCAATTTTGAATCCAAACTAAGAAAACTGATTTTTTTTTTTGAAAAGAAAAAGAATGGAAACAAACTCAAAGAAATAGAAATTTCCAAAAAATCCCATCTCATTTTTTTTGGGTGCAAAATCCAACATAGGCCACCAGCTAGAAAGTAGCCAAGGAATCCGGAAAAGAAGTATAAGCATAGAGCAAAAAGTATGATATGCAAATATTTCATTTCCAAGCACCGTGTTCTCAAATGAACGAGTCCCACCGGGTGTACCAGCTTGATGGAACGCGCTCCGAGGCGCCTGCTGGGGCGGCTACCGGGGTCGGCGGAACGTGGGAGTCCGTCGGGTCCGGCCCTTTCGCGCCCTGGCGGGCCCTGAAGCGTGCATCAACATTTTTTTGTGTGGGTGTGCCAGATTTTCTATTTTACTTGGAATTGCAAGTGGTCATCCGGAGATCAACCTTCGCAAGTAAAAAGGAAATCAACTTCTTTCAAGTTTTCCATTGCACAAATATTTAAGAAAAGAGACATTTTCTTGGTTTGCCGTGAAAGGCGATTTTGTTTGGCATTTATAGCCGATTTTGGCGTTTATAGCCGATTTACAATTCTTATCAATAATGAAAGACAAGAGTTGTGATTTTTGTCTCTTTTAGAAAAATACAAACTACAATGAAAAGCAAGAAAAGGAAGATCTAACTTTTCAGGAGATTGTGGGGGACTCGTTCAGATTGACGGTCGCAAGCCATGTATGGGCTCCGCCATCATCCATGCAGATGAGAACAGAAGATGCTCTTGATTCGCTTGGCTTGGCTATGACCTCAGGTTTTTAGAGGACAAAGACCAAGAGAAGGTCCTATGTCCAATAAAAAGCTAAGTAGACGGGCTGAAAAGCCACGTCTAAGCCATTGGAGGCAGCAGGAGAAGGCAAGGACCTTGGGGGGGGTGCCCCCCAAGGGACTTTTGTCACCTTGTAGTGGTGGCCGGTGCAGAACTTCAGCAGAGTTTTTCTCTCTTTTTCTTTCTCTCAGATCTCTTTCTGATATTTTTTTTTTCTGATCTTCTGATTTTCTCCTCTTTTTTCTGATTTTTTCCGATCTTTTCCGATCTTTTTCCGATCTCCATTTCAATGGAATGCTCTCCTATTTATAGGCTTTTGGTAGCCATTTAGGAGGGTTTATGAGCCTTAATGGCTTTAATGGGAGGAGTTACAAGATTTATTTCTTGATTTTGTAACTCCTTTTTCCTTGAATCTGATTGGCCGATGGAGATTAAGGGCTTTTAATCACCTTAATTACCATAATGGGAGGAGTTTCATGGTTTAAATGCCATGAATCAATTGACTTGTAACTCCAAATGCTTGCTTATGATTGGGCCGTCCAAAGAAATGAATTAATGACTGCAATAAAGCTAGTCAATTAACCACATTAATTGGTCGCCGAGCAGTTGAAGAGTCGCGGGCCATGCCGTGTCTTCTGGAATTCTTCTGGCGACGATCATCGATGGATCTACATGCTGATCGACATCGGATGAACATGTAGCTTCAGACATTGATAGCTAAGAGCGGGCCGGTGACATCTGTCTTGTCGATTTCACGATCGGTCGGACAGAAAGTGCACTTTCTTGGTCAGCCGGTTGGCGATCTTGGAGCGATCACTGATGATTTTATGCTTTTGGAGGTTGACCCGTGATTTTGACGGATGTCGTCGGATATGAGTCAATTTCAAGCACTAAAAATCACATTTTCAGGAAACCACAGGGGCCAAAGTGCGCGAAACGCGAAAAAAGACGGAAAAAACGGGTCACCGGCGGAAAATCCGGTGACCCGGACCTCCATGGTCGCCGGCGACCATGGGCCATGGTCGCAGGGGCCTGCGACCATGGGCCATGGTCGCAGGGGTCTGCGACCCTGGGGGATTTTTCCCCTTCGGAGCCCGTTTTGCGGTCGTTTTGAGGTCTTTTTCGTCGCCGTTTTCTTCTGTGTTTTTCTTGACATTTCTTCTCATTTATTGGCTTGATTTCCCTGTAGAAAACCTGATGAGAATCCTTGCATTTTTAGAGTGCAAAGTTTCCAATTTTCCGGGAAAGCCGAAGACTTTGTCGCGTAGAGCTGCTGATTTTCCGCCAGAAGCTGAAACTTGGTCAAACGATGTCGGAATGACCTGAAATTTGAGGTGAAGCCTCCTGAGCAATAAATAAGACCAACCATAGGCTTTTGTTTGAGTTTTGAAGCCGTTTGGGGTCCCGTCGATGCTTCACTTGATTTTGCTGCGGGGAAAATGCCGAGCTTTGATGTGTGGCCAAACGATGTCCGATTGACCTGAAATTTGACGGGGAGCCTATTGGAGTCATTTTGAGACGTTCCATGGGCTCCGTTTTGGATGTCATGGTCCCGGGTTGCTCCGCCGCCGGTAGGCTTGATTTTCTCTCGGAGCATCGAAACCTGGTCAAACGTTTTCGGAATGACCTGAAATTTGACGTGCAGCCTTTTGGAAGCATGTTGAAGCCACTCATGCACTTGGTTTGATGAGCGAAGGCTTCGGTGGTTCCCGCCGCCGGGAGGCTTGATTTTGCTGCTCGAGCATTGATGGAGGGTCAAACGTTGTCGGTTTGACTTGAAATTTGGCATAGAGCCCTTTTGAGACATGCTGGAGTCATCTGTAGGCTTTGATCGAAGTTTTGATGTCTCCGATGATGTCGCCGCCTGAGGGCTCCTGTTTAGCTGTCGGAGAAGTGAAGTTAGGCCAAATGTTGTCGAAATGGCCCGAAACTTCATGTGTACTCTTCTCTTGGCTATCTTGAAGGATCTTGCAGTTTTTGTTTGATTCTGACAAGATTTGATTTTTTGAAGAAGTTGCATTGCCTATTTATGGCAGGTTGCGACTTCATGCAGCTTTCTTGATGTTGAAGAGGCAAAGTGACATTTTTGGTGTCAACAAATGCCCCCTCGAGGTACAGCGACGAGTTGCTTGACTTTTGTAGTCGATGTGCCTCGAAGAGATTTTTGAAGGAGAGCTTGTGTCTTGACCAAGAGTCTTTGAGCAATCTTTCCTTTGGTAGAGTAGCCTTTGAGCTTCCAGGGGAATTTTATGGTAGTGAGGGGAATCACACACCATCTCGAGGCAAAGTTTTGAAGATGACATCAGGGATATGGATTTGGGTTTTTGTTTTTGATCTTGTGACCTAACCAGCTATATATGGCAGGTTAGGGGATCGGGTTTTGGTTTTGATCTTGTGACCCAACAAGCTGTATGTGGCAAGTTGGGGGATCAGGGTTTGGTTTTTTGTTTTGGTCTTGTGACCTAACAAGCTGTATGTGGCAAGTTAGGGGACCAGGATTTGGTTTTTGGTCACTCTTCGGGACTGTGTGGGTCCATTGGAGTGGTTTGATTTTTTGTGAAATGTCAATTTCAAGATTTTGGCTCAATTTGGTATATGAGGCTGGATGGTTTGATTTTTGGAAGCTCATGGGGCTTGGGATTTTTTTTGTATGGTCCAATCAACTCAAAAGAGGCATGGAACCATTATTGTATGCTCTTGGTAAGAGGGATTTTTTCTGACTAAAAGCCCATTTTTTCTTTTTTTTTTTTTTTTTTTTTGGTGCCTAGGTGGTCAAACCTGGCTCATATGGGCTAGCCCATGGGACCTTAAGCTTTTTAGGATGGCTTAGATCTCATGTGGGGCCATTTTTGTAAAGAATATCTAAAGATATCTCATTTGGATAGAGAATATCTAAAAATATCTTTATGGGAGAGAATCTCTCATATTCCCTTAATTTGGGAGAGAATATCTCAAGGTATCTTTCTTTTTGGGAAAGAATCTTCAATATCCTTTTTTGTTGGAGAGAATCTCTCATTTGATTGATTTTGGGAGGAAATCTCTCAAAGACATCTTTCTTTTTGGGAAAGAATCTTTCTAATTCCTTCTCTTTTGGTAAGGTTACTTAATTAGTAACACTTACCTTTCTTCTTTGTTTCCTTCTTTGATTTGCTCTCTCCTATAAAAGCAAAGGAAGGTAGGATCTCTTGCTCTTATTGCTTTCTTTTGCAACAATCTCAAGAGAGCTCCAAGACCAAGAGTGCTTCTTCTTCAAGCATCTTCAAGCTTTTTCCTTCTTCTTCTCCATCAATGGCTTCGAGTAAGTTTTCTCTCTTTTTCTTTCAAGAAAACTCCATGTAGAGAATAGGATGGTAAAAAGAAGAAAGTTTCTCTCTTTTTTTTTCTTCTTTTTTTTTTTTCTTTTCTTTTTCTTTTCTTTCTATTCTTCTTCTCTTTTTTTTTTCTTTTCTTTTCCACGTGATTTCTCTTTTTTTTTTTTTTCACGTTTTTTTTTTTTTTTTTTTTTTTTTTTTTCTTTTTTTTTTTTGTGGGCCGTACGGACAGATCCGTACGGATCTGGTCCGTACGGCCACGTGGCCTATTTTTTTTTTTTTTTTCTTTTTTTTTTTTTTTTTTTTTTTTTTTGCTGTTTTCTTTCTTCTCTTTTTTTTTTGTTTGAGAAAGTTTCTTTTTTTTTCTTTTCTTTCTCCCCTTTTTTCGAGAAAGTTTCTTCTCTTTTTTTTTTTTTTTTTTTTTTTTTTTTTTTTTGCTCATCATGATAATGCGTTTTTTGTGCAAATCTAGATGTTCATGCATGTACTATTTGTAGATTGAGCATGATAGCATACTTGAAAATCTTTGCAAATTTGGGAATTTGGAGCTTGCAGTGATGTTGAGCCCTTCTTGATTTTGCGGAGATTTTGAGGTTTCGAAAGTTTGGAGTCTCGGAGCTCGCAGCGATGTTGAGCCCATCTTCAAACTTTCTATTTCCGTCGGGGTATTTCCTTTTTTCTTTGGAATTGCCCCGGGGTCATGCCAAAATTTCGCCAGATTTTTGGTGGGACAAAGTGACCCCTTTTTTTTTTTAGCGAAATCCTGTCATTTTGATGACGATCTTTTTCTTTTCCAACCTTTGCAGGTGGTTCCTCCAGAGCAAACAAGGGTAAAGAGCCTGTTACAAGCGTACCTCGTCGATCCGCCAGATCTTCTAATGTGGCCGTTCAGCAGGCCTGGGAGAAGGTCCAGTTTATTGAGAAGAACTTGGAAGAATGCGATTCCCTCAATCGTGATGAGATGAGACAGCGATTGATCGCTCTCAAGGACGAGGAGTTCTATAAGATCATGGTAAGCAACCGTCCTTGGGTTATGGACGATCTGAGGGTTTTGCCCAAGCCTACCTTCTTCTTTGGAGATGCAGTCCCTGACGACTTGACATACCAAAGGAGATGTTTTCAGTTCTCTTACACAGCTGATGGTGAAGAGAGAACTATTTCTACCCGGTCGTCTTTTGACCGGACCATCTCGATCCTGAGCCTTTCTCCCACGTGCCCTAAGAGGGAAGATCCTCCGAGCTGGGTGAAGAGGACCAGTGTGATCAAGACTGGGGTTTTTGTTGGTGGACCCTCCGGATATGCGGAGAAGCCACCTGTCCGTATGGACATGTTGATGCCAGCCAGCGGCTACCAGGGCTCTGATTATCCGTCGGTCGATTTGAGACCGGTGGGCCTTGGCGTTTTCAGCGGTGACGGCAGTACTTGGGTGAAACCTTTTCGACTTCGTGGCCGTTTCAATGTTGACTCCGATTGGAAGTCATGGACTGACCACACCTTGCTGATTGGGGGCGCCGTTTTGAAGGAAGCCGGGATTTTTGACGCGGTCCGCGCTTTTAGGGAGACCGTGACCTTTTCTGATGATGCCTTCATGGCTATGTTGGAGTCTTTCCTCCCTCAGACCAATACCTTCGTTGTCACGAACGGTGAGATTGGTTTTTCTCTGAAGGAGTTGAGTGCTATTACTGGATTGCCCATCCTTGGCAAACTCTACGAGGAGTTCATGCCGATTGACAGCGTCCTTGAGGAGCAGTCAGAGGAGTTCAGGCTCCTATACTTTCAGCTCGTCGCCTTCTATGATTTTTTTAAGGAGGGCTCGAAAGTAAGATCCAGCAGTTGGAAGAGTTATGGCTCTTCATTCTTCAACTTCTTTGACAGCAAAGAGTCTTCTGATAGCATGACCCGGGAAGACAGGAAGAAGACTTCGGCCATGCAGGAAGAGTTGAAGGGTTTCTTCGCGAGCACAGATGCCCTTTATTCTGACATTGTACTGCGGAGAGATCTTGCTGTTTACCTCACTTATTGGCTAGGTGAGGCTATTTTTGCCGGTGGAGATGGGACGCACATCAGGCCGCATTGTATTTTTCCGGCTTGTCAGATGGCGTTTGGAGAGCGGCTTGCTTTGGTGCCCGCTCTTTACTCCTACCTGTGTACCGAACTGCAGGCTGCTGCTTTCTTGGTTCGGCTTGGGCTCCCTATGAATAGGGTATTTTCAGCCCATATCTTTTATTCGTGGTTTGTATACCACTGTCCTGGCTTCCACCAGCTGGGTGCTGCACAGGATGATGATCCTCTGATGATTCGATTGGCTAAGGGAAAAGCCGTATCTGAATCACTTTTGTTTGCCCGCATGAGGATCCGACGGTTCAGGGACGTCGAGATGGGGCAGTCTTCAGTTAAACTTTCTCCGGAGTTGCGGAAGAAGGCTTTTGATTTTGGTGCCTCCCGAGACTCTACCAGAGCAGGGTCGGGAAGGCATTACTCTTTGACCAATGCAGAGAAGGAGTGGCTTTTCAGCATACGAGTCGGCACGATGGTGTACCGTAGACATCTTTTCGTCGACATCCAGCCGTATGTACCTTCTCGCTTTGCACTTCAGTTGGGCTTCTCTCAGGGCGTTGTTGGAGCGCCTTCGAGTATGGTGAAGCGTTTTGGGGGTTTGCAGGATGGCAGAAATGCATGGGCCTTCTATAGTGCTGAAGACACTACTGCCACGATTTCTTATCCTGAGCTGTCGACTTTCCGAACTGCCGGCTTCACGAAGTGGTTCGCGGAGAGCTTTTTGGCATATCGGGGGCTTGCCAAGAAGGAGCTTGATGTAAAGCTGTCTTCTGGAAAAGGCATTGGGAAGTCGGATGGCGTCCGGCGAGAGGAAGTTTGGGCATTCCTTTCTGGAGAGAAGCACAAGATAGGCTTTCTCGGTGATCAGGGCGTCATTGGTTCTGAAGCTGTTCGGGAAGTACCTGATGAGGCTTTGGAGCAGCTAGAACAGGAGGAAGCTGAGCTCGACGCTTGGATACAAGCGGCACAGAGGCGACCTTCCGCGGAGTCTACGGGCGAGAGCAGACCATTCAGTGAGGAGTCAAGTGAGAAACCTGACTCTGATAGTGGGGCGGGTTCTTCTAGGAAGCGAACCCGTAGAGGTAGGAAGAGGAGGAGTCATCATCACAGCGAGGGGCCACATGAGGACTCTCCTGACATGGAAATCCCTCTTACCATCAACGAGGAGGTGCCAGAGGCTGTTGACGAGCCTCCAGAGAAGAGGAGTCGTGGGGAAGAGACCATTGGTGAAGGTATGATTCTTCCTTTTTCTTTTTCTACTCCTTTCATGGGGCTTTCCCTGTTCTGATTTGTTTTCTCACCCTGCTGCTGCTTTTTTTTTTTTTAGCAGAGGATGAAGACTTGCCGATGCCTGAGGTTCCGACCGATGAGGCGGTGATGGAGCCGGTTATGGCATCTGAAGAAGAACCGAGGGACTCTGGAATGACTCCGGAATCTCCAATTGGTATAACTTCTTTCGCTTTCTCTTTTTTTTTTTTTGCCTGCGACTTGATTTGCTAACATTTTTTTCTTGTCAGCTGACTTGCCACAGGATTCCGATGACTTTGAACCATCAATGGACGCAAATGTCGATGATGCTTCTGATGAGTTCATGGAGGAAGAGAGTGTTCCGCCAGTCGTCGAAGAAGGTACTTTGTAGTGATGACCCTGATGATGTTTTTTTTTTTTTTTTTTTTTTTTTTTTTTTTGAACAGGATCATATTCATACCTTTTTGTGTTTCATTTGCAGGTTTTGAAGTGACAGAAGAGAGTCCATCGCTTCCTTCAGAACCAGAGCAAGGGATGTCAGAGGTCGATCCGGAGGTAGAGACTAGTTCTGACATGATTGAGGAGATGCCTCGTGTTGAGATTCCCTCTCCAGTGGCTCCAAGTGAAAAGAGTTCTTTTGTTACTCTTCCAATGGGACATGACATGAGCAGCCGATCAGCGGAGAAGGGTGAATCTTCATCCAGTTCGCCTCTTCAATTTGCGAAGAAGGTGCTGGCTCGGGTTTTGAGTTCTTGGATCAAGACTCTCCTTTCTGGACACTTGGAAGCAGGATTTGGCATGATCCCACATGTGCAGGAGATTCTCACTGATACCGAAGAGGTTGGTCTGGACGTCACAGGTGCCAGGGCGACCGTTGATAGGATCATTGCACTGGGTGACAAGTGGTTTGAGACCATGGGCTTCCCTGATGACCAATTCTTCAAGGAGATGTTCTTGGACCCTGCTGATAAGGCTAAGTCTGACCTGAATGAGGCTACACAAAGCAAGAAGCAGCTAGTTCGGGAGAGGAACAAGGAAGAGCTAGCCATCATCGGATTGAGGCATGACCTTAACGTCCTTGATAGGGAAGTTGAGGAGGCCAGGAAACGTCTTGAGCATTTGAAGGCACAAGTCGATGCTAAGTGGGCTGCTATAACAGAGGCTCGTGACAGGGAGAGTACTCTGATTCGCAGGGTTGCAGATGCCGGTCAAGTTCTCGAGAGGAGGACTCTAGAAAACGAACGATGGCAAACTGCTGGGGAAGAGCTTCCCGGTGTAAAAGAAGGGTTACGGCATTCGCCAGCATCTCATGGCAAGTTCCTGAAGAAGCGTGCCTTGGAAACTCTGACGGATGAGGCCAAAAGTTTGCTTGAGGAGCTGAAGCTTTGGCTGGAGACCATTTTTGGCTGAGCTCCTGATTTTTTATAGCAGAAACTATTCTTCTTTTTTTTTTGGTACCACATGTATATTTTTGGTACTCTTTTTGTTTGTGAACACTTTTCTTTTTTTTTTTTTTTGGTACCACATGTATTTTTTTTTGGTACTTTTCTTTTTTTTGTAGTGCTTGTGAACACTTTTTTTTTTTTTGGTACCACATGTATTTTTTTTTGGTACTTTTCTTTTTTTGTTGTTCCCTACGCTCACTCAAATCTTTTTGTGATGAAAGCAATTGCTAAATGGGATTTGATCAAAAGTTTTGTCATTTTGTGAAAATCTTTTGTCAAATGATTGTTTTGGTAGGGGAAACGAATTCGGCATGAAAGCCGGATTTTTGTGGCATTTGCAGCCAGTTTTGACATGAGAGTCAGGTTTTTTTTTTTGTGTGGCATTCATAGCCGATTTTTGAGATGGCATAAGAGCCAAAAATTTTGTTCGTGGCATGGGAGCCAATTTTGAGATGGCATGGAAGCCGAAATTTTATGGCGTAAAAGCCAAAATTTGGGTTGGCATGGAAGCCGGTGTTTGTTTTGTGGCATCTATAGCCAGTTTGGTGGCATTGATAGCCAATTTGTGGCATTTATAGCCGGTTTGTGGCATTGATAGCCATTTTTTGAAAGCCAAGTTTTGGTTTGTCGGCGTGAAAGCCAATTTTTGTGGCATTGATAGCCGGTTTGTGGCATTTATAGCCGGTTTTTTGGCAAAAGAGCCAGGTTTTGGCATTTATAGCCAGATTTTTTGGCTTTCAAAATGCAGGTATCGACTAAATGTCGCCTCCCCGCTGAATGGTCTTGCAAGTATCGATGGAATGTCGCTTCCTTGCTCATTCGGTTTTGCGAGTATTGATGGAATGTCACTTCCTCGCGGGTTGGGTTTTGCAAGTATCGATGGAATGTCGCTTCCTTGCGAATTGGGGTGCAAATATCGACTAAGCGTCGCTTCCCTGCTTTTCCCAAGACTTTTTGGTTTTGCGGGTACTGACTTGATGTCGTTTCTCCGCGATTTTTGAAATTTGAGGTTTTCTCGAACCATTTGTAATTTTGGGTTGTGGATAGCAACTGATATGTTACATCTCCACGATTTTTGAAATTGGGTTGTGGATATCAACTGGTTTGTTGCTTCTCCACGATTTTAGGTTTTCTCGAACCTTTGAAATTTGGGTTGTGGATATCAACTGGTTTGTTGCTTTTCCACGATTTTTGAAATTGGGTTGTAGATATCAACTGGTTTGTTGCTTCTCCACGGTTTTGGATTTTGCAAGTATCGACGAAATGTCGCTTCCCCGCGATTTTGGATGCAAGTATCGATGGAATGTCGCATCCTTGCTTTTTTTCAAAAATTTTTTGTTTTGCGGGTACTGACTTTGATGTCGTTTCCCCACGATTTTTGAAAAACCATTTTTTTTTTGTTTAAAGACATGAGGGTCGTAAATTTTGACCTAGAACCATTTGGCGGTAAAAGGTAAGGTGGACTAGGGTGGAAATCCCTGAATCCGGATTTTTGTTTCAAACCATGAATTTTGGTTCAAGGATCGAAAGTTTTGGTCAAGTCAGGGAGAGGCTCCTAAACTTGGATTTTTTTTGTTTTTGAAATACAAGATTTATTTCTTGATTTTGTAACTCCTTTTTCCTTGAATCTGATTGGCCGATGGAGATTAAGGGCTTTTAATCACCTTAATTACCATAATGGGAGGAGTTTCATGGTTTAAATGCCATGAATCAATTGACTTGTAACTCCCAAATGCTTGCTTATGATTGGGCCGTCCAAAGAAATGAATTAATGACTGCAATAAAGCTAGTCAATTAACCACATTAATTGGTCGCCGAGCAGTTGAAGAGTCGCGGGCCATGCCGTGTCTTCTGGAATTCTTCTGGCGACGATCATCGATGGATCTACATGCTGATCGACATCGGATGAACATGTAGCTTCAGACATTGATAGCTAAGAGCGGGCCGGTGACATCTGTCTTGTCGATTTCACGATCGGTCGGACAGAAAGTGCACTTTCTTGGTCAGCCGGTTGGCGATCTTGGAGCGATCACTGATGATTTTATGCTTTTGGAGGTTGACCCGTGATTTTGACGGATGTCGTCGGATATGAGTCAATTTCAAGCACTAAAAATCACATTTTCAGGAAACCACAGGGGCCAAAGTGCGCGAAACGCGAAAAAAGACGGAAAAACGGGTCACCGGCGGAAAATCCGGTGACCCGGACCTCCATGGTCGCCGGCGACCATGGGCCATGGTCGCAGGGGCCTGCGACCATGGGCCATGGTCGCAGGGGTCTGCGACCCTGGGGGATTTTTCCCCTTCGGAGCCCGTTTTGCGGTCGTTTTGAGGTCTTTTTCGTCGCCGTTTTCTTCTGTGTTTTTCTTGACATTTCTTCTCATTTATTGGCTTGATTTCCCTGTAGAAAACCTGATGAGAATCCTTGCATTTTTAGAGTGCAAAGTTTCCAATTTTCCGGGAAAGCCGAAGACTTTGTCGCGTAGAGCTGCTGATTTTCCGCCAGAAGCTGAAACTTGGTCAAACGATGTCGGAATGACCTGAAATTTGAGGTGAAGCCTCCTGAGCAATAAATAAGACCAACCATAGGCTTTTGTTTGAGTTTTGAAGCCGTTTGGGGTCCCGTCGATGCTTCACTTGATTTTGCTGCGGGGAAAATGCCGAGCTTTGATGTGTGGCCAAACGATGTCCGATTGACCTGAAATTTGACGGGGAGCCTATTGGAGTCATTTTGAGACGTTCCATGGGCTCCGTTTTGGATGTCATGGTCCCGGGTTGCTCCGCCGCCGGTAGGCTTGATTTTCTCTCGGAGCATCGAAACCTGGTCAAACGTTTTCGGAATGACCTGAAATTTGACGTGCAGCCTTTTGGAAGCATGTTGAAGCCACTCATGCACTTGGTTTGATGAGCGAAGGCTTCGGTGGTTCCCGCCGCCGGGAGGCTTGATTTTGCTGCTCGAGCATTGATGGAGGGTCAAACGTTGTCGGTTTGACTTGAAATTTTGCATAGAGCCCTTTTGAGACATGCTGGAGTCATCTGTAGGCTTTGATCGAAGTTTTGATGTCTCCGATGATGTCGCCGCCTGAGGGCTCCTGTTTAGCTGTCGGAGAAGTGAAGTTAGGCCAAATGTTGTCGAAATGGCCCGAAACTTCATGTGTACTCTTCTCTTGGCTATCTTGAAGGATCTTGCAGTTTTTGTTTGATTCTGACAAGATTTGATTTTTTGAAGAAGTTGCATTGCCTATTTATGGCAGGTTGCGACTTCATGCAGCTTTCTTGATGTTGAAGAGGCAAAGTGACATTTTTGGTGTCAACAGTTTGGGGCTCGCCTTTGTATGCTTACCCGTTCTTTTGGATCTTCAGGTAGGATTCCGAACATAGTGTAATCAATGAACGGATCCCTCCAGTCGACGATTGAAGGTTGAAGGATAGAGATCCGACTTCCAACCACTCGGTGGCATTCAGCAACTGCTTGGTGTGTGTTAAGAGGAGGGAGGATCCTTCTCTCGCACACTGTAATTTGCATGTTTTCCCCTTCCTGGATCGCCATTGATGCGGCAAGTCCGGCCAGGGCATCTGCACGGATATTTTCACCTCTACGAATGTGGGTGATGTTGCAGATGTCAAACTTTTGCAGAAACGATTGTGCCTTGTTGTAATAAGGCAGCAGATCGGGCTTCCTGACTTCATATTTCTGATTCATCTGGTTGACGATCAGTTGAGAGTCTCCAAAGACTTCCAGCATAGTGATACCGGATTCGATGGCGAGTTCCAATCCTAGGATCAGAGCTTGGTATTCAGCTGCATTGTTTGTGCATGGTTCCAGTAGCGAGAAAGCGTGTGGAATCATGCATTTGTCGGGGCTAACAAAGAGGATGCCAACTCCCGAGATCAGCTTTCTGTTTTCATTTGTCCTGGTTGCACCGTCAAAGTACATGTCCCAGGAGGCATTTGGTGAGGAAGTCTCCACGTTGTAGACAGGTTCGTCTGGGAGATCATCTCTGAGTGGTGAATCTTTAGGCAATGGATGCTCTGCGAGGAAATCTGCTAGAGCTTGGCCTTTGATTGCTTTTTATGGCACATACCTAATATCAAATTGTGACAAGAGGATGGACCATTTTGCCAGTCGGGCATTAAGAGAACCTGCCTTTGTGACAAGGACCTTCAAGAGGTTGATCCTTGAGACGAGGTAGACTGTGTTGGAAAGCAAGTAGTGACGTAGCTTTTGTACGGCAAACATCACTGCAAGGCATTCTTTTTCGACTGGAGAGTAGCGATGCTCTGCACCTACTAGCATGCGGCTGAGGTAGTATAGAGCAGCTTCTTTTCCCTCACCATTCTCTTGTGCAAGCAGAGCGCCTACAGAATGATCAAGAGCTCTTGTGTACAAGATGAATGGTTTTCCAGTGGCAGGGGCAGCTAACACTGGAGGTTTGGTCAGGTATGACTTGATATCTTGAAATGCGGCTTCGCAGTCGGTATCCCAGACAAAGTCTACACCTTTTTTCATCAATCGAGAGAATGGACGGCATTTCCCCGAAAGATTGGAGATGAACCGTCTGATGTAGGCCAATCTCCCTTGGAGCCCTTTTAGTTCTCTCAAGGTTCTTGGAGAGGGCATTTCTAGAATAGCCTTGACTTTTATGGGGTCAAGTTCTATTCCAGCTTTCCGAACAAGGAATCCGAGAAACTTACCCGACGAGACGCCGAAGAAGCATTTTAGAGGATTCATCCGCAGTTTGTGTTTGTGAAGTCGGAGGAAGACTTCCCGAAGATCTTTGAGATGGTCTTCTTTTCTTCTGCTTTTGACGGCGAGGTCATCAACGTAACATTCGACCGTCTTGTGCTACATATCTTGGAATATTTTCATCATAGCCCTCTGATATGTGGCACCAGCATTTTTCAGACCAAATGGCATGACAGTGTAGCAATACACGCCAAATGGAGTCCGAAATGAAGTGTGTTTTTCATCCTCGGGATGCATCTTTATCTGATTGTAACCAGAGAAGCCATCCATGAATGTCATTCGCTCGAATCCGCAGGTATTGTCAATCATCACCTCCGGTATGGGGAGCGGGAATTCATCTTTAGGGCAAGCGCCATTCAAGTCTCTATAGTCAATACAGACTCTGATCTGCCCATTTTTCTTTGTCACGGGGACAATGTTGGCCAACCATTCTGGATGTTGTTCCTCACGGATGAAGCCAACGCTTTTGAGTTTTTGAACTTCTTGTTCAATTTTATCCATCACATCTGGACGGAATCTTCTTTGGCCTTGTTTGACAGGCTTGATTTCTTCTTGAAGATTGAGTTTGTGGACTGCTATTTTGGGGTCTAAACCAGGCATTTCAGCGTAGGACCATGCAAAGCAATCAACGAACTCACGAAGAAAAGCGATATACTCGGGTAACTCATCATCCTTTATATTCTTGCTTATGAATACAGGACGTGGGTTATCAGGTGTTCCCAAGTTTATCTTTTGAACAGGATCTTCTGTCGGAAGGTTCGAAGGTGGTTCCTCCATAATATTTTCGGAGGCTTCCAACTCAACTAAACCTTCTGGAGTTTCAACTGCATTACCAGACCAAGGCTCTGTTCCTTTCCATGGATTTTCTTGATTGGTGATCTCCTCAAGGCTTGCTATGAGATAGTCCCAATCGCCTGTTGAGTCTGGTATTTCTTTTGGAGACGAGGGTTCTTCTGGGTCAGGATGCCACAAGTCTGTATTATCGGACGATTCCTCTTTATCATAAGAGAAATCATACCAATTGGATGAGCTTCCTGGATCTTTGTCAGGTAACTCTTTAAAGAGATTTCCAGGGAGATCGATGTCTTCGTGGACTTTAGATGTTGAGGCTTGGTCGGTAAAACGACTTTTAAGCCTTTGTGTCAACTGTCTCAGAGGAGTGTCGGGATCATACCCTAACCCATATGAAGACTTTTCTACATGACCGTAGAGTCTCCAATCTTCCAGCTGGCTTTTGGTCAAGGCGGGCTCCAATGGCGTGAGAATACCGCGTCTTTCTCTCAAACCGACTGGGTTTTGAGTGTCATAGCCCATTTTCTTCATAATTGCTTGTGCCACAGGACTATATAGAGATAGCTGAGGCATACCTTCATTTTGAAAAGGTTCCAGCATGGAGTTTGATGAAGAAGCGTCCGATCTATGGAAGAAGATCGGCCTTTGCTTTGGTGATGTTGCCGGAACAACAAAGGTAGCTGACGTAGGATCTTCTACATCAGCAGGTGTCTCCATCGGAGTGAGAGCAGGCTGAACTTGCTGAGTGTCAGCTTGGCTTGACGATGCATCGTCTTCTGGCTCTGAGTCCGAGTCTGTGTCTTGCATGATAGACACGAGAGAAACAACAAATTTGCCCCCAGGCTTTTGTTTCGCCTTCTTCACTTTAGTCATGACCACCAAAGGTTTTGAATTCTTGAGGGAGATAACGAAGGGAGATTGACTACTCTCTTCTAATTTGCCGGAGGGTTTGTTTTCTTCCGGTGATTTTTGAGGAGCCCTGCCTTTATCTTTCTGGAGATTTTCAGCAGGGGGTGCTATTTCCTCTTCTTCTTTTTCTCCTTCATACATTTGGGAGTCTGCGAAGTGGACTTCTTTACCTTTGAAGGGTTTCCTGTCTGCAAAGACTCGATGTACCATGCCGTCGTCGCCGACAAACTTGATGCATTGATGTAGAGTTGAAGGAACAACACCATTCTCGTGTATCCAAGGACGTCCGAGAAGGATATTGTAGCATGAGGGGGTTTTTATTGCATACACAGTCACCTCAGAGATAAGATCACCGATTTGCAATTTGAACCTGATTTTGCCGATAGGCCTTTGAGTGCTCCCATCGTATCCAAAGATAGATACAGATGTGTGGCTTAGCTTGCCGGGTGTGATGCCCAACTCTTCAAGAGCCGAAGTGGAGATAAGGTTGAGTGCAGAACCTGGGTCGATCTGAACTCTATGTATCGGCATTTCTTTGATGTACCCTGTGAAGTACAGGGGTCGGTTGTGCCTTGCTTCGCCAAGTAGGAGGTCTTCCTTAGTGAAGGCGATGGTTGCACTGGCTGCCTTTTGAACCGAGAGGCATTGGATGCATGGTCCCTCAGTTTTCTTTTTTTCTTCTTTTAAGGAAGTTTCAGAGTTTTTGACCCGGTAGTCCATTTCAATTTGGAGGACTTGTGGGGCATGTTTGTCGACATCCTCATTCAGTTTTTGTAATTCTGAGATGAGATTATCACGAGTGCGTGGAGACATTCGTAATAAATCCAGGATGTGAAGACGTGCAGGTATGTGTTTGAAGTGCTCAACCAAGTCATACTTGAAAGCCTCCTTAGGGCCTGCATGTTCATCATTGTTGCCACTGGGGGCGCTTACAACATCTTTTCCTGAAGGATTTACATAAGTAAAGGAAGATTGGTTGTAATTTTTGTGGTAGTCCCGGCCCGAACGGGTGCCTCTACCAACTTCGAGAGCTTCTTGAGAAGGATCTTCGTTTGGAAGATTGTCTTCAGGATCAAGAGGCTGTCGTTTTTCATCTACTGGGGATGTATCTGCAGCAGAGTTGCCATCCTCAGTGATTGTGTTGCACGGAGCATTTTCCGGGAGCAAGTCCTGAACAGCATCCAGCAGCTTTTCTTCTTCGTTGACCCATCCATCACCCCAAGTTGGGTTTTCTTCATGATGATGAGTCGGGAAGAATGTGTATCCTGAAGTCACAGTCTCAGGAGAAGAAACCTGAGAGGGTGTCATCTCTGTGAAAGTCACGTGAGACGAGGTAGCTCCAGAGGATACATTGCTAGGCGTCGTCGGAGTGTAGGTAATCTCATCAGACGACGCTTCAGAAGAGCTATAATCCTGATATATTACATTACAGGAAGCTCTGATAGAAGATGTTGCCTGCTCGGAGTCAGACTCATCCTCGGATGTAAGAGGATCGTCAATCCAGCAATGTTCTCCATTTTCAGGAGTTGAGGGAGGAGGTACCTGATGGGCTTCAGGGACTTCCGGCTCTGGATTGTGAGGAATCTCGTTGACGCGGTCTTGCTCTTGTTCTAGAGCGAGACGCTGCAAGATCCTTGCATATTCTTCAAGATCAGGCATGGGAGCCAGATCCTCTTCTTCGTCTTCTCCGTGTGGCTCAACATAGTTGATTTCCACTGGAGCAATGACAGGTGCTGGGTTAACAGCATCTTCTTGTGCAGCCTCTTGGTCTTCTTCATCATCAGACCAGGATCCTTGTGGTTGCAAGGGGTTATACCAGATTACTGGCATAAGGTGAGTTTCAGGAACCCATTCTTCATCGGAGAGATATTCTCCTGTTTCAAGAGATTCCTCCCACTCGCCGGTGTAGTTGGGCTCGAATCCATCGTCGGTGTCGCTGGACTCGTATCCATCAATGGAGAACCCAACTACCGAGTTGCAAGAGTATAATGCCCCCTGCATGGCTTCTTTTTTGAATTGAGGTGGCATGAAATCACTGAGAGTGAAGTTTCTTACCGCCTTTGAAGTCCCTGGAAGGGACGTTTCTGTTGCCCCAAGTGAAGTGGTAGAGGAGGCCTCTGCCTTTTCATGAACTTCTTGTTTTGGCTGGGTCTTCTCTTGCCGTTTGAGCCTGAGGAGATGTTTCCTAGCCTGCCTTCGCTGTTGAGCGGTCGGCTTTGTTTTGACGATCTCCCAATTTTCATCTTCCAGGAGATCGGGATGTACCCCTATGGGTTGTCCGTCTGGTGTCGGGAAAGGAACCAGCTTCTCGGACACTTGAATTTTGTTTATCACCATGAAGGAAGTAGTGATCTTCTTCTTCGGTGATTTTGGTGTTTGTCCACATGACACCATGTTGACGGAGGCAGTCCCATAGTTTTTGTCAAAGGTGATGACTCCATTTTTCCACATCTCGTTTATCTTCTCTCTCACAACAAAGCATTGATTGAGAGGATGCGAGACCATCTGGTGGTATGGACAGTACCGAGGATCATTGGTTTTGCCAACGTCTCCAGGTCTTTTGGGCTCTGGCAAAATGAGTTTGCCATTTGCTAGGAGAGCCTCAAAGATTTCTTCAACGTCTTCATCGAATGGATATTTCTTTTCTACACGTTCTTTGAAGGCATCAGAGAGTTCAGGTCTCTTACCTGCAGCTCTATTTTCAGCTTTCTTTGGTTGCTGAGGAGCTGACTTAGTCTGCACATTGAGAACCTCCTTCTTCTTTGGTTTAGAGGTTGCAACAGCAGTCGGCTCTTTCTTTGATGATTTCTGACTGTTGTGGTCTTTGATCACCGTTTCAGCTTCCATGGAAGCTTCCAGGAGTTCCCCCAGGTTCTTTGATTTATTGCCGATGATCATGGAGCGGATTTTAGCTCTCATGTTGTTTCGGCAGATGTCGACTAGCGACGCTTGTGGCAGTACATCTGAGCATTTGTACGCCATTGCTTTCCACTTGTGAATGAAGTCATAAGTTGACTCATTCTCTCCCTGTTTTAGGCTGCAGAGCTGAGCCATAGTAACAGGATGATCCTCACCTTGGAAGTGGGTCAGGAAGCGTGTCTCCAGCATAGCCCAGTTCTGAATGGAGTTCTCCGGTAGAGTGGAGTACCAATCGAAGGCCGTACCTTTTAGGGTACTTGCAAAGAGGCGGATCTTGAGTGCATCTTGATCCGCGATAGCTCCCGTCAAGATCTTGAAGTGGATGACGTGCTGTCTGGCTGATCCTTTCCCCGTATATGTTTGGAGAGTAGGATGCTTGAATTTTGTGGGGAACGAGACCGAGTCCATCCATAAAGGATATGGTGGCTTGATCCCATGCTCTTTGAGTATATCCTCTTCTTTAGCTTTGGCGAGGATACTGTCTACGTCCTTTTTGGTGAGGGCGCGTGACTCATTTTATTCTCCATTTCCCTCGTTATTGCTATGATTTGGAGGAGGCTCATTGTTCACCTGATTTTGGACGACAAGGAGAAGGTTTTCCATCAGAGTTTCAATCCTCTGCTGGCCTTGTTCCAACTGCTGGATGCGTGTGAGCGCATCATCTCGAGGTGGATTCTGAGGTGGCGGCTCAGAACTTGTAGCCAAGACGTTCATCCCTCGGGATTCGAACGAAGAAATCGTCCTGGTGACCGAGCTGGGGCTCATTCTTTTTGATGAAGAGCTTGATGAAGGATTACTCTCCCGTCCTTGGCTGGAAGGGGCAGGAGATTCTTCGGGATGTCTTTGTGTCCTGGTGATGCTACGGGTCACCGGACGTCGGACATGGATTTTTTATGCTGACCTTTGGCGTCTTCTGGTTTTTCCAACCATATGGACGGCAGCAACTTGGTCGGGTCTTTCTTTTTCGACCCATTTGTGGGAGACTTGAAGTGTAGGAGGCTGGGTCCTTTGCTTCTCTAGTCTCTTTTGTCGATATGACGCACGGCGGCGTGCTCGACGAGCGATTTGAGCTTTGGTCAGCTCCGGCTGGGTTCTGACGATGAAGGATGTGCTCCCTCCGGCGCAGCAGCCGAGCTTGTCTTCTTTGTGGTTGGGCAAGACAGGATGCGGGCCCGGTCCTTTGCCTGTTGCAGCGAAGCTTTACCTTTCGAGTTCGGCCCCTGTAGAGATGAAGGGTCGAACTGAAGGAGTGTAGGCCTTGGCAGGTGCTTGTAGAGGCCTGGTGATGCATGATCTAATTTTGGGCCTGTAGGAACAAGCCGGCTCATGCTGGGTTGACTTGGGAGTCAAGTTGGAGATGGGTCTCTCCTCTTTCATGTAGGCAAGAGGGTAGAACTGGTTTTCTTTGAGTGGGGCCAGGTATGCTGGCTTGGTGGAAATTTGAGACCTTCTTTGTTTTGGGGAAGGTCTTGGAGACCAAGTCTTGGGATAGACCTGGTTGTTTGTGGGTCGAGGCTTCGCGGGGGTGCCGCGGGCTTCAGGCTTTTGGGCGCTCGCCTTTGGTGTCACGGGAGTGACACGTTGAGAGGCGATCTTCTGCCTTTTGGCAGGCGCAGTTTGTTCTTCGGGAAGTGGGAATGGTCCCAGTGTCCCGAAGACGATGGTCCGGGGAGTCGAGGTCGACCCGGAGTTCAGAGAGTTGCCGAGGGAGTTGACGCTTCGACAGCTGCCGGGGCGCTTGTAAGTGCGCTCGGTTTGCTTCTGTTGAAGCATGAGTTGGTGCTTGTTCTCATCGAAGATAATGGTTAAGGCTGCCATTGTTAGTTTCGAAAAAGTTCTGAAACAAGACCACATCCATTAGTAATCACAAGAATGTAATGATCATAAATGGGAATTTCTATGGTTGTCTTTTCAAATCGCTCAAGGGATATGACCCAAGCGACATGAAGAAGGCAAAAAGCCATAGATGGTACAATTGTTCTGACAGCAAGTATGGTGAGCCCAGAATGAGCGTTCCAGTGACTGCTAGAAGCAATTGTAAACCTAAATTCGACTTATCGAGAAGCAGGGCTTGCTCGAGATAAGAAGAATATAAGGTAGGAGTTACAAATGTGCCGGTCACAGATACAGTAGACCCTGAAAGGGCGTACCAGTATTGCTATGCACAAATGTTGGAGATCGCATCCATGAGATGGGATTCTTTGTTTTGAAATGTCAGAAATGGATTCGTCAAAGAGAGCAGGTGACATTCCGATTCAAATACGGGCTCAACGATTTCCGCGAGCGCCAGTACTCAGAAGGGAAGAGACCACAATTTCTCGAATCTGAATCCAAAAAGTGACGAGTTTTTGGAGATTTTTTTTTTTGAAATGATTTTATTTTTTTTTATTTATTTTTTTTTATTTATTTTTTTTTAAATATTTTTTTTATTTATTTTTTTATTTTATTTTTTTTTTTGAAATTTTTTTTTTTTTTTAAGATTTTTTTTTTGAAAATCTTTTTTTTTATTTTTATTTTTTTTTTAATTTTTTAAGATTTAAAGACGAGAGAGTACACATAGGCCTCCTAACCCGGTCTTATGAAACCTCAATTGATAGAATTGCCCCCAGATAAGGGTAGGATTACTTAATGAACCCGTTTGGAGGACCCTTGCCTAGAACAGTCAAGATGTCTCCACACTCTGGACAAGGCTTTTCTTGAATCAATCGTGATCAAAGAACGCAATTGGTTTAACCTTAGTGGTCTATGTCCCCTTTTTTTTTTATAAAAATCCCAAATAGACTCATCGAAGAGAAACGATGGCCCAAAACCTTAGTCGAACGGGCTCAACATTTCTGCAAGCACCAAAGAACGATAGGATAGGAACAAAGTTTCTCAATTTTGAATCCAAACTAAGAAAACTAAAATTTTTTTTATTTTATTTTTTTTTAATATTTTTTTTTTTTGAAATCTCTAATGAACTCATCGAAGAGAAACGATGGTCCAAAACCTTAGTCGAACGGGCTCAACATTTCTGCAAGCACCAAAGAACGATAGGATAGGATCAAGGTTTCTCAATTTTGAATCCAAACTAAGAAAACTGATTTTTTTTTTATTTTTTATTTTGAAATCTCTAATGAACTCATCGAAGAGAAACGATGGTCCAAAACCTTAGTCGAACGGGCTCAACATTTCTGCAAGCACCAAAGAACGATAGGATAGGATCAAAGTTTCTCAATTTTGGATTCAAACTAAGAAAACTAAAATTTTTTTTTATTTTATTTTTTTTTAATATTTTTTTTTTGAAATCTCTAATGAACTCATCGAAGAGAAACGATGGTCCAAAACCTTAGTCGAACGGGCTCAACATTTCTGCAAGCACCAAAGAACGATAGGATAGGATCAAGGTTTCTCAATTTTGAATCCAAACTAAGAAAACTGATTTTTTTTTATTTTTTATTTTGAAATCTCTAATGAACTCATCGAAGAGAAACGATGGTCCAAAACCTTAGTCGAACGGGCTCAACATTTCTGCAAGCACCAAAGAACGATAGGATAGGATCAAAGTTTCTCAATTTTGAATTCAAACTAAGAAAACTGATTTTTTTTTTTTTTTAATATTTTTTTTTTGAAATCTCTAATGAACTCATCGAAGAGAAACGATGGTCCAAAACCTTAGTCGAACGGGCTCAACATTTCTGCAAGCACCAAAGAACGATAGGATAGGATCAAGGTTTCTCAATTTTGAATCCAAACTAAGAAAACTGATTTTTTTTTTATTTTTTTTTGAAAAGAGAAAGAATGGAAACAAACTCAAAGAAATAGAAATTTCCAAAAAATCCCATCTCATGTTTTTTTTTTTTTTAGGATGCAAAATCCAACATAGGCTACCAGCTAGGAAGTAGCCAAGGAATCCGGAAAAGAAGTATAAGCATAGAGCAAAAAGTATGATATGCAAATATTTCATTTCCAAGCACCGTGTTCTCAAATGAACGAGTCCCACCGGGTGTGCCAGCTTGATGGAACGCGCTCCGAGGCGCCGTGGGGGGGCTACCGGGGTCGGCGGAACGTGGGAGTCCGTCGGGTCCGGCCCTTTCGCGCCCTGGCGGGCCCTGAAGCGTGCATCAACATTTCTTTTATGTGGGTGTGCCAGATTTTCTATTTTACTTGGAATTGCAAGTGGTAATCCGGAGATCAACCTTCGCAAGTAAAAAGGAAATCAACTTCTTTCAAGTTTTCCATTGCACAAATATTTAAGAAAAGAGACATTTTCTTAATTTGCCGTGAAAGGCGATTTTGTTTGGCATTTATAGCCGATTTTGGCGTTTATAGCCGATTTACAATTCTTATCAATAATGAAAGACAAGAGTTGTGATTTTTGTCTCTTTCGAAAAATACAAATTACAATGAAAAGCAAGAAAAGGAAGATCTAACTTTTCAGGAGATTGTGGGGGACTCGTTCAGATTGACGGTCGCAAGCCATGTATGGGCTTCGCCATCATCCATGCAGATGAGAACAGAAGATGCTCTTGATTCGCTTGGCTTGGCTATAACCTCAGGTTTTTAGAGGACAAAGACCAAGAGAAGGTCCTATGTCCAATAAAAAGCTAAGTAGACGGGCTGAAAAGCCACGTCTAAGCCATTGGAGGCAGCAGGAGAAGGCAAGGACCTTGGGGGGGGTGCCCCCCAAGGGACTTTTGTCACCTTGTAGTGGTGGCCGGCGCAGAACTTCAGCAGAGTTTTTCTCTCTTTTTCTTTCTCTCAGATCTCTTTCTGATCTTTTTTTCTGATCCTCTGATTTTCTCCTCTTTTTTCTGATCTTCCGATCTGAATTTCAATGGAATGCTCTCCTATTTATAGGCCTTTGGTAGCCATTTAGGAGGGTTTATGAGCCTTAATGGCTTTAATGGGAGGAGTTACAAGATTTATTTCTTGATTTTGTAACTCCTTTTTCCTTGAATCTGATTGGCCGATGGAGATTAAGGGCTTTTAATCACCTTAATTACCATAATGGGAGGAGTTTCATGGTTTAAATGCCATGAATCAATTGACTTGTAACTCCCAAATGCTTGCTTCTGATTGGGCCGTCCAAAGAAATGAATTAATGACTGCAATAAAGCTAGTCAATTAACCACATTAATTGGTCGCCGAGCAGTCGAAGAGTCGCGGGCCGTGCCGTGTCTTCTGGAATTCTTCTGGCGATGATCATCAATGGATCTACATGCTGATCGACATCGGATGAACATGTAACTTCAGACATTGATAACTAAGAGTGGGCCGGTGACATCTGTCTTGTCGATTTCACGATCGGTCGGATAGAAAGTGCACTTTCTTGGTCGACCGGTTGGCGATCTTAGAGCGATCAATGATGATTTTATGCTTTTGGAGGTTGACTCGTGATTTTGACGGATGTCAGAGGATATGAGTCAATTTCAAGCACTAAAAATCACATTTTCAGGAAACCACAGGGGCCAAAGTGCGCGAAACGCGAAAAAAGACGGAAAACGGGTCACCGGCGGAAAATCTGGTGACCCGGACCTCCATGGTCGCCGGCGACCATGGACCGGCGACCATGGGCCATGGTCGCAGGGGCCTGCGACCATGGACCATGGTCGCAGGGGTCTGCGACCCCGGGGGATTTTCCCCTTCGGAGCCCGTTTTGCGGTCGTTTTGAGGTCTTTTTCGTCGCCGTTTTCTTCTGTATTTTTCTTGACATTTCTTCTCATTTATTGGCTTGATTTCCCTGTAGAAAACTTGATGAGAATCCTTGCATTTTTAGAGTGCAAAGTTTCCAATTTTCCGGGAAAGCCGAAGACTTTGTCGCGTAGAGCTGCTGATTTTCCGCCAGAAGCTGAAACTTGGTCAAACGATGTCGGAATGACCTGAAATTTGAGGTGAAGCCTCCTGAGCAATAAATAAGACCAACCATAGGCTTTTGTTTGAGTTTTGAAGCCGTTTGGGGTCCCGTCGATGCTTCACTTGATTTTGCTGCGGGGAAAATGCCGAGCTTTGATATGTGGTCAAACGATGTCCGATTGACCTGAAATTTGACGGGGAGCCTATTGGAGTCATTTTGAGACGTTCCATGGGCTCCGTTTTGGATGTCATGGTCCCGGGTTGCTCCGCCGCCGGTAGGCTTGATTTTCTCTCGGAGCATCGAAACCTGGCCAAACGTTGTCAGAATGACCTGAAATTTGACGTGCAGCCTTTTGGAAGCATGTTGAAGCCACTCATGCACTTGGTTTGATGAGCGAAGGCTTCGGTGGTTCCCGCCGCCGGGAGGCTTGATTTTGCTGCTCGAGCATTGATGGAGGGTCAAACGTTGTCGGTTTGACTTGAAATTTGGCATAGAGCCCTTTTGAGACATGCTGGAGTCATCTGTAGGCTTTGATCGAAGTTTTGACGTCTCCGATGATGTCGCCGCCGGGAGCTCCCGTTTAGCTGTCGGAGAAGTGAAGTTAGGCCAAATGTTGTCGAAATGGCCCGAAACTTCATGTGTACTCTTCTCTTGGCTATCTTGAAGGATCTTGCAGTTTTTGTTTGATTCTGACAAGATTTGAATTTTTGGAGAAATTGCATTGCCTATTTATGGCAGGTTGCGACTCCATGCAGCTTTCTTGATGTTGAAGAGGCAAAGTGACATTTTTGGTGTCAACAAGAAAGCTGATCTCGGGAGTTGGCATCCTCTTTGTTAGCCCTGACAAATACATGATTCCACACGCTTTCTCGCTACTGGAACCATGCACAAACAATGCAGCTGAATACCAAGCTCTGATCCTAGGATTGGAACTCGCCATCGAATCCGGTATCACTATGCTGGAAGTCTTTGGAGACTCTCAACTGATCGTCAACCAGATGAATCAGAAATATGAAGTCAGGAAGCCCGATCTGCTGCCTTATTACAACAAGGCACAATCGCTTCTGCAAAAGTTTGACATCTGCAACATCACCCACATTCGTAGAGGTGAAAACATCCGTGCAGATGCCCTGGCCGGACTTGCCGCATCAATGGCGATCCAGGAAGGGGAAAACATGCAAATTACAGTGTGTGAGAGAAGGATCCTCCCTCCTCTTAACACACACCAAGCAGTTGCTGAATGCCACCGAGTGGTTGGAAGTCGGATCTCTATCCTTCAACCTTCAATCGGCGACTGGAGGGATCCATTCATTGATTACACCATGTTCGGAATCCTACCTGAAGATCCAAAAGAACGTGTAAGCATACAAAGGCGAGCCCCAAACTTTCATTTGGATATTCCTTCAAAAATCCTCTACAGGAAATCCTTCAACGGAGTACTTCTACGCTGCTTGTCACAACAAGAGGCCGAAGAAACACTTAAAGAAGTTCATGCTGGTCTTTGTGGAGCCCATCAGGCAGGTCCTAAGCTCTATGATCAGATAAAAAGGTTAGGTTACTATTGGCCTACCATGGTTGCTGATGCAATGCAATTTGTCAAACGTTGCCAGCTATGCCAAGTTCACGGAGATTACATTCACATGCCTCCGGAATGGCTACATCCTACAGCAATCTCATGGCCTTTCGAAGCATGGGGCATGGACATCATAGGTCCTATCTCTCCCCCTTCAAGCAAAGGTCATCGCTTCATCTTCGCCGCAACGGATTATTTCTCCAAGTGGTCAGAAGCATTTGCGTTCAACGAAATGAAGACCTCATCAGTTCTTCAGTTCCTGCGCACCAACATCATTTGTCGTTTCGGCATACCCAAGAGATTCGTCCATGATAACGGACCACAATTCCGGGATCATCGATTCTACAGGTTTTGCGACAAATACAAAATTCAAAGCTGTCCTTCGACTCCATACAATCCGGCAGCAAACGGATTAGCAGAAGCCTTCAACAAGACACTCTGCAAAATCCTCAAGAAAATGGTCTCTAGTCACAAAAGAGACTGGAGCGACAAACTGTCTGAAGCTTTGTGGGCCTATCGAACCACCGTTCGAGGACCAACCCATAGCACACCATTCTCCTTGGTCTATGGATGCGAAGCTGTCGTGCCCCTAGAGGTACAAATTCCTTCTCTGAGGGTATCTCTACAAAATGACATGACTCAAGAAAGCAATGTCAAATTGCGACTCCATGAGCTGGACAATCTCGACGAGAGACGGCTCGAAGCTCGACAAAGCATTGAACTTTACCAAGCACGCATGGCAGGATCTTTTGACAAAAGGGTCTGGCAACGCGCCTACAAAAAGGGTGACTTGGTTCTTGAGGTAAAAAGACCAATGGTCTTCGCACACAAATCCAAAGGCAAATTTGAACCAAAATGGGAGGGACCCTACGTCATCGACAAGGTCTTCTCCAACGGCGCATATGCCCTCCTAAACATGGAAGGCGACAGATGTATGCTGCCTATCAACGGCAAGTTCTTGAAGCGGTACTACCCTTGAAGACTTACCCAACTGGGTAAGAGCAATGCCTGTATGGCCAAAACCTGTTCTCAGGTACTCGCTCGTCAAACCCACTCTCTTTAGAATTTTCATATCAAATGTCAAAATTTCTAGAGATTCAAAAACAATGCTTACTTTCATCGTTTCATTGTTCAAAAAAAAAAAATCCAAGTTTAGGAGCCTCTCCCTGACTTGACCAAAACTTTCGATCCTTGAACCAAAATTCATGGTTTGAAACAAAAATCCGGATTCAGGGATTTCCACCCTAGTCCACCTTACCTTTTACCGCCAAATGGTTCTAGGTCAAAATTTACGACCCTCGTGTCTTTAAACAAAAAAAAAATGGTTTTTCAAAAATCGTGGGGAAACGACATCAAAGTCAGTACCCGCAAAACAAAAAATTTTGAAAAAAAAAAGCAAGGATGCGACATTCCATCGATACTTGCACCCAAAATCGCAGGGAAGCGACATTTCGTCGATACTTGCAAAATCCAAAAACCGTGGAGAAGTAACAAACCAGTTGATATCCACAACCCAAAATCCAAAAATCGTGGAGAAGCAACAAACCAGTTGATATCCACAACCCAAATTTCAAAGGTTCGAGAAAACCTAAAATCGTGGAGAAGCAGCAAACCAGTTGATATCCACAACCCAATTTCAAAAATCGTGGAGATGCAATATACCAGTTGCTATCCACAACCCAAAATTACAAATGGTTCGAGAAAACCTCAAATTTCAAAAATCGCGGAGAAACGACATCAAGTCAGTACCCGCAAAACCAAAAGTCTTGGGAAAAGCAGGGAAGTGACGCTTAGTCGATATTTGCACCTCAATTCGCGAGGAAGCGACATTCCATCGATACTTGCAAAACCTAACCCGCGAGGAAGTGACATTCCATCAATACTCGCAAAACCGAATGAGCAAGGAAGCGACATTCCATCGATATTTGCAAGACCATTCAGCGAGGAGGCGACATTTAGTCGATACCTGCATTTTGAAAACCAAAACTCGGCTATAAATGCCAAAATCCGGCTATAAATGCCAAAACAAAAATTTCCGGCTATAAACGCCAAAATCGGCTTTCATGCCAATAAAACAAAACTCGGTTTTCAAAAAAACTCGGCTACAAATGCCACACACAAAAAAAAAGACCTGACTCTCAAGTCAAAACCGGCTATAAATGCCACAAATTGGCTATCAATGCCACAAAACCGGCTATAAATGCCACAAATTGGCTATCAATGCCACCAAACTGGCTGTAAATGCCACAAAAACACCGGCTTCCATGCCAACCCAAATTTTGGCTTTTACGCCATAAAATTTCGGCTTCCATGCCATCTCAAAAGCGGCTTTCACGCCACAACCAAAATCAGGCTCCCATGCCAAAACAATTATTTGACAAAAGATTTTCACAAAATGACAAAGCTTTTGATCAAATCCCATTTAGCAATTGCTTTCATCACAAAAAGATTTGAGTGAGCGTAGGGAAAACAAAAAAAAAAAAAAAGAAAAGTACCAAAAAAATACATGTGGTACCAAAAAAAAAGAAAGTGTTCATAAGCACTACAAAAAAAAAAGTACCAAAAAATACATGTGGTACCAAAAAAAAAGAAGAATAGTTTCTGCTATAAAAATCAGGAGCTCAGCCAAAAATGGTCTCCAGCCAAAGCTTCAGCTCCTCAAGCAAACTTTTGGCCTCAGCCGTCAGAGTTTCCAAGGCACGCTTCTTCAGGAACTTGCCATGAGATGCTGGCGAATGCCGTAACCCCTCTTTTACACCGGGAAGTTCTTCCCCAGCAGTTTGCCATCGTTCGTTTTCTAGAGTCCTCCTCTCGAGAACTGGACCGGCATCTGCAACCCTGCGAATCAGAGTACTCTCCCTGTCACGAGCCTCTGTTATAGCAGCCCACTTCGCATCGACTTGTGCGTTCAAATGCTCAAGACGTTTCCTGGCTTCCTCAACTTCCCTATCAAGGACGTTAAGGTCATGCCTCAATCTGATGATGGCTAGCTCTTCCTTGTTCTTCTCCCGAACTAGCTGCTTCTTGCTTTGTGTAGCCGCATTCAGGTCAGACTTAGCCTTATCAGCAGGGTCCAAGAACATCTCCTTGAAGAATTGATCGTCAGGGAAACCCATGGTCTCAAACCACTTGTCACCCAGTGCAATGATCCTATCAACGATCGCCCTGGCACCTGTGACATCCAGACCAACCTCTTCGGTGTCGGTCAGAATCTCCTGTACATGTGGGATCATGCCAAATCCTGCCTCCAAGTGTCCAGAAAGGAGAGTCTTGACCCAAGAACTCAAAACCCGAGCCAGCACCTTCTTCGCAAATTGAAGAGATGAACTGGATGAAGATTCACCCTTCTCCGCTGATTGGCTGCTCATGTCATGTCCCATTGGAAGAGTAACAAAAGAACTCTTTTCACTTGGAGCCACTGGAGAGGGAATCTCAACACGAGGCATCTCCTCAATCATGTCTGAACTGGTCTCTACCTCCGGATCGACCTCTGGCATCCCTTGCTCTGGTTCTGAAGAAAGCGATGGACTCTCTTCTGTCACTTCAAAACCTGCAAATGAAACACAAAAAGGTATGAATATGATCCTGTTCAAAAAAAAAATCATCAGGGTCATCACTACAAAGTACCTTCTTCGACGACTGGCGGAACACTCTCTTCCTCCATGAACTCATCGGAAGCATCATCAACATTTGCGTCCATTGATGGTTCAAAGTCATCGGAATCCTGTGGCAAGTCAGCTGACAAGAAAAAAAATGTTAGCAAATCAAGTCGCAGGCAAAAAAAAAAAACAGAGAAAGCGAAAGAAGTTATACCAATTGGAGATTCCGGAGTCATTCCAGAGTCCCTCGGTTCTTCTTCAGATGCCATAACCGGCTCCATCACCGCCTCATCGGTCGGAACCTCAGGCATCGGCAAGTCTTCATCCTCTGCTAAAAAAAAAAGCAGCAGCAGGGTGAGAAAACAAATCAGAACATGGAAAGCCCCATGAAAGAAGTAGAAAAAGAAAAAGGAAGAATCATACCTTCACCAATGGTCTCTTCCCCACGACTCCTCTTCTCTGGAGGCTCGTCGACAGCCTCTGGCACCTCCTCGTTGATGGTAAGAGGGATTTCCATGTCAGGAGAGTCCTCATGTGGCCCTTCGCTGCGATGATGACTCCTCCTCTTCTTACCTCTACGGGTTCACTTCCTAGAAGAACCCGCCCCACTATCAGAGTCAGGTTTCTCACTTGACTCCTCACTGGATGGTCTGCTTTCGCCAGTAGACTCCACGGAAGCTCGTCTCTGTGCCGCTTGCATCCAAGCGTCGAGCTCAGCTTCCTCCTGTTCTAGCTGCTCCAAAGCCTCATCAGGTACTTCCCGAACAGCTTCAGAACCAATGACGCCCTGGTCACCGAGAAAGCCTATCTTGTGCTTCTCTCCAGAAAGGAAGGCCCAAACTTCCTCTCGCCGGACGCCATCCGACTTCCCAATGCCTTTTCCAGAAGACAGCTTTACATCAAGCTCCTTCTTGGAAAGCCCCCGATATGCCAAAAGGCTCTCCGCGAACCACTTCGTGAAGCCGGCAGTTCGGAAAGTCGACAGCTCAGGATAGGAAATCGTGGCAGTAGTGTCTTCAGCACTATAGAAAGCCCATGCATTTCTGCCATCCTGCAAACCCCCAAAACGCTTCACCATACTCGAAGGCGCTCCAACAACGCCTTGAGAGAAGCCCAACTGAAGGGCAAAGCGAGAAGGTACATACGGCTGGATGTCGACGAAAAGATGTCTACGGTACACCATCGTGCCGACTCGTATGCTGAAAAGCCACTCCTTCTCTGCATTGGTCAAAGAGTAATGCCTTCCCGACCCTGCTCTGGTAGAGTCTCGGGAGGCACCAAAATCAAAAGCCTTCTTCCGCAACTCCGGAGAAAGCTTAACTGAAGACTGCCCCATCTCGACGTCCCTGAACCGTCGGATCCTCATGCGGGCAAACAAAAGTGATTCAGATACGGCTTTTCCCTTAGCCAATCGAATCATCAGAGGATCATCATCCTGTGCAGCACCCAGCTGGTGGAAGCCAGGACAGTGGTATACAAACCACGAATAAAAGATATGGGCTGAAAATACCCTATTCATAGGGAGCCCAAGCCAAACCAAGAAAGCAGCAGCCTGCAGTTCGGTACACAGGTAGGAGTAAAGAGCAGGCACCAAAGCAAGCCGCTCTCCAAACGCCATCTGACAAGCCGGAAAAATACAATGCGGCCTGATGTGCGTCCCATCTCCACCAGCAAACACAGCCTCACCTAGCCAATAAGTGAGGTAAACAGCAAGATCTCTCCGCAGTGCAATGTCAGAATAAAGGGCATCTGTGCTCGCGAAGAAACCCTTCAACTCTTCCTGCATGGCCAAAGTCTTCTTCCTGTCTTCCCGGGTCATGCTATCAGGAGACTCTTTGCTGTCAAAGAAGTTGAAGAATGAAGAGCCATAACTCTTCCAACTGCTGGATCTGACTTTCGAGCCCTCCTTAAAAAAATCATAGAAGGCGACGAGCTGAAAGTATAGGAGCCTGAATTCCTCTGACTGCTCCTCAAGGACGCTGTCAATCGGCATGAACTCCTCGTAGAGTTTGCCAAGGATGGGCAATCCAGTAATAGCACTCAACTCCTTCAGAGAAAAACCAATCTCACCGTTCGTGACAACGAAGGTATTGGTCTGAGGGAGGAAAGACTCCAACATAGCCATGAAGGCATCATCGGAAAAAATCACGGTCTCCCTAAAAGCGCGGACCGCGTCAAAAATCCCGGCTTCCTTCAAAACGGCACCCCCAATCAGCAAGGTGTGGTCAGTCCATGACTTCCAATCGGAGTCAACATTGAAACGGCCACGAAGTCGAAAAGGCTTCACCCAAGTACTGCCGTCACCGCTGAAAACGCCAAGGCCCACCGGTCTCAAATCGACCGACGGATAATCAGAGCCCTGGTAGCCGCTGGCTGGCATCAACATGTCCATACGGACAGGTGGCTTCTCAGCATATCCGGAGGGTCCACCAACAAAAACCCCGGTCTTGATCACACTGGTCCTCTTCACCCAGCTCGGAGGATCTTCCCTCTTAGAGCACGTGGGAGCAAGGCTCATGATCGAGATGGTACGATCAAAAGACGACCGGGTAGAAACAGTCTTCTCTTCACCATCTGCTGTGTAAGAGAACTGAAAACATCTCCTTTGGTATGTCAAGTCGTCAGGGACTGCATCTCCAAAGAAGAAGGTAGGCTTGGGTAAAACCCTTAGATCGTCCATAACCCAAGGACGGTTGCTTACCATGATCTTATAGAATTCCTAATTCTTGAGAGTGATCAATCGCTGTCTCATCTCATCGCGATTGAGGGAATCGCACTCTTCCAAGTTCTTCTCAACAAACTGGACCTTCTCCCAGGCCTGCTGAACGGCCACATTGGAAGATCTAGCAGATCGACGAGGTACGCTTGTAGCAGGCTCTTTACCCTTGTTCGCTCTGGAGGAACCACCTGCAAAGTTGGAAAAGAAAAGGATTGTCATCAAAATGACAGGATTTCGCAAAAAATAAAAAAAAAATAAAAAAAAAAAAAAAAAAAAAAAGGGTCACTTTGTCCCACCAAAAATCTGGCGAAATTTTGGCATGACTCCGGGGCAATTCCAAAGAAAAAGGAAATACCCCGACTGAAATAGAAAGTTTGAAGATGGGCTCAACATTGCTGCGGGCTCCGAAACTCCAAACTTTCGAAACCTCAAAATCTCCGCAAAATCAAGAAGGGCTCAACATCACTGCGAGCTCCAAATCCCCAAATTTGCAAAGATTTTCAGGTATGCTATCATGCTCAATCTACAAAAAGTACATGCATGAACATCTAGATTTGCATAAAAACGCATTATCATGATGAGCTAAAAAAAAAAAGAAGAAACTTTCTCAAAAAAAGAGGGAGAAAGAAAAGAAAGAAAAAAAAAAAAGAAAAACTTTCAAAAAAAAAAAAAAAAAAAAAAATCAGGCCACGTGGCCGTACGGACCAGATCCGTACGGATCTGTCCGTACGGCCCACAAAAAAAAAAAAAAAAAAAAAAAAAAGAGAAAAGAAGAAAAAAAACGTGTGAAAAAAAAACAAATCACGTGGAAAAAAAAAAGAAAAAGAAGAAGAATAGAAAGAAAAAAAACAAGAAGAAAGAAAAAAAAAGAGAAAAGAAATTTTTTTCCCATCCTACATAGAGTTTTCTTGAAAGAAAAAAGAAAGAAAACTTACTTGAAGCCATTGATGGAGAAGAAGAAGGAAAAAGCTTGAAGATCCTTGAAGAAGAAAAACTCTTGGCCTTGGAGCTCTCTTGAGATTATTGCAAAAGAAAGCAATAAGAGCAAGAGATCCTACCCTCCTTGCTTTTATAGAAGAGAGCAAATCAAAGAAGGAAACAAAAAAGAAAGGTAAGTGTTACTAATTAGTAACCTTACCAAAAGAAAAGGAATTAGAAAGATTCTTTCCCAAAAAGAAAGATGCCTTTGAGAGATTTCCTCCCAAAATCAATCAAATGAGAGATTCTCTCCAACAAAATAGGATATTGAAGATTCTTTCCCAAAAAGAAAGATACCTTGAGATATTCTCTCTCAAATTAAGGGAATATGAGAGATTCTCTCCCATAAAGATATTTTTAGATATTCTCTATCCAAATGAGATATCTTTAGATATTCTTTACAAAAATGGCCCCACATGAGATCTAAGCCATCCTAAAAAGCTTAAGGTCCCATGGGCTAGCCCATATGAGCCAGGTTTGACCACCTAGGCACTATAAAAAAAAAAAAAAAAAAAAATTGGGCTTTTAGTCAGGAAAAAAATCCCTCTTACCAAGAGCATACAATAATGGTTCCATGCCTCTTTTGAGTTGATTGAACCATACAAAAAAAATTCCAAGCCCCATGAGGTTCCAAAAATCAAACCATCCAGCCTCATAAACCAAATTGAGCCAAAATCTTGAAATTGACATTCCACAAAAAAAATCCAAACCACTCCAATGGACCCACACAGTCCCAAAGAGTGACCAAAAACCAAATCCTGGTCCCCTAACTTGCCACATACAGCTTGTTAGGTCACAAGACCAAAACCAAAAACCAAATCATGATCCCCCAACTTGCCGCATACAGCTTGTTGGGTCACAAGGTCAAAACCAAAACCCGATCCCCTAACCTGCCATATATAGCTGGTTAGGTCATAAGATCAAAAACAGAAACCCAAATCCACATCCCTGATGTCATCTTCAAAACATTGCCTCGAGATGGTGTGTGATTCCTTTCACTACCATAAAATTCCCCTGGAAGCTCAAAGGCTACTCTACCAAAGGAAGGATTGCTCAAAGACTCTTGGTCAAGACACAAGCTCTCCTTCAAAAATCTCTTCGAGGCACATCGACTACAAAAGTCAAGCAACTCGTCGCTGTACCTCGAGGGGGCATTTGTTGACACCAAAAATGTCACTTTGCCTCTTCAACATCAAGAAAGCTGCATGAAGTCGCAACCTGCCATAAATAGGCAATGCAATTTCTCCAAAAATTCAAATCTTGTCAGAATCAAACAAAAACTGCAAGATCCTTCAAGATAGCCAAGAGAAGAGTACACATGAAGTTTCGGGCCATTTCGACAACATTTGGCCTAACTTCACTTCTCCGACAGCTAAACGGGAGCTCCCGGCGGCGACATCATCGGAGACGTCAAAACTTCGATCAGAGCCTACAGATGACTCCAGCATGTCTCAAAAGGGCTCCATGCCAAATTTCAAGTCAAACCGACAACGTTTGACCCTCCATCAATGCTCGAGCAGCAAAATCAAGCCTCCCGGCGGCGGGAACCACCGAAGCCTTCGCTCATCAAACCAAGTGCATGAGTGGCTTCAACATGCTTCCAAAAGGCTGCACGTCGAATTTCAGGTCATTCCGACAACGTTTGACCAGGTTTCGATGCTCCGAGAGAAAATCAAGCCTACCGGCGGCGGAGCAACCCGGGACCATGACATCCAAAACGGAGCCCATGGAACGTCTCAAAATGACTCCAATAGGCTCCCCGTCAAATTTCAGGTCAATCGGACATCGTTTGACCACATATCAAAGCTCGGCATTTTCCCCGCAGCAAAATCAAGTGAAGCATCGACGGGACCCCAAACGGCTTCAAAACTCAAACAAAAGCCTATGGTTGGTCTTATTTATTGCTCAAGAGGCTTCACCTCAAATTTCAGGTCATTCCGACATCGTTTGACCAAGTTTCAGCTTCTGGCGGAAAATCAGCAGCTTTACGCGACAAAGTCTTCGGCTTTCCCGGAAAATTGGAAACTTTGCACTCTAAAAATGCAAGGATTCTCATCAGGTTTTCTACAGGGAAATCAAGCCCATAAATGAGAAGAAATGTCAGGAAAAATACAGAAGAAAACGGCGACGAAAAAGACCTCAAAACGACCGCAAAACGGGCTCCGAAGGGGAAAAATCCCCCAGGGTCGCAGGCCCCTGCGACCATGGCCCATGGTCGCCGGCCCATGGTCGCCAGCGACCATGGCCCATGGTCGCCGGCGACCATGGAGGTCCGGGTCACCGGATTTTCCGCCGGTGACCCGTTTTTCCGTCTTTTTTCGCGTTTCGCACACTTTGGCCCCTGTGGTTTCCTGAAAATGTGATTTTTAGTGCTTTAAATTGACTCATATCCGACGACATCTCGGATCCGCCGTCAAAAGCATAAAATCATCATTGATCGCTCCAAGATCGTCAACCGGCTGACCAAGAAAGTGCACTTTCTGTCCGACCGATCGTGAAATCGACAAGACAGATGTCACCGGCCCGCTCTTAGCTATCAATGTCTGAAGTTACATGTTCATCCGATGTCGATCAGCATGTAGATCCATCGATGATCATCGCCAGAAGAATTCCAGAAGACACGGCACGGCCCGCGACTCTTCGACTGCTCGGCGACTAATTAATGTGGTTAATTGACTAGCTTTATTATAGTCATTAATTCATTTCTTTGGACGGCCCAATCATAAGCAAGCATTTGGGAGTTACAAGTCAATTGATTCATGGCATTTAAACCATGAAACTCCTCCCATTATGGTAATTAAGGTGATTAAAAGCCCTTAATCTCCATCGGCCAATCAGATTCAAGGAAAAAGGAGTTACAAAATCAAGAAATAAATCTTGTAACTCCTCCCATTAAAGCCATTAAGGCTCATAAAACCTCCTAAATGGCTACCAAAAGCCTATAAATAGAAGAGCATTCCATTGAAATTGGGATCAGAAAATCGGGATCAGAAAAAAAGATCAGAAAGAGATCTGAGAGAAAGAAAAAGAGAGAAAAACTCTGCTGAAGTTCTGCACCGGCCACCACCACAAGGTGACAAAAGTCCCTTGGGGGGTACCCCCCCCAAGGTCCTTGTCTTCTCCCGCTGCCTCCAATGGCTTAGACGTGGCTTTTCAGCCCGTCTACTTAGTTTTTTATTGGACATAGGACCTTCTCTTGGTCTTTGTCCTCTAAAAATCTGAGGTTATAGCCAAGCTAAGCGAATCAAGAGCATCCTCTGCTCTCATCTGCATGGATGACGGCGAAGCCCACACATGGCTTGCGACCGTCAATCTGAACGAGTCCCCCACAATCTCCAGAAAAGTTAGATATTCCTTTTCTTGCTTTTCATTGTAGTTTGTATTTTTCTAAAAGAGACAAAAATCACAACTCTTGTCTTTTTCATTATTGATGAGAATTGTAAATCGGCTATAAACGCCAAAATCGGCTATAAATGCCAAACAAAATCGCCTTTCACGGCAAATTAAAAAATGTCTCTTTTCTTAAATATTTTGCAATGGAAAACTTGAAAGAAGTTGATTTCCTTTTTACTTGCGAAGGTTGATCTCCGGATTACCACTTGCAATTCCAAGTAAAATAGAAAATCTGGCACACCCACACAAAAGAAATGTTGATGCACGCTTCAGGCCCGCCAGGGCGCGAAAGGGCCGGACCCGACGGACTCCCACGTTCCGCCGACCCCGGTAGCCGCCCCAACGGCGCCTCGGAGCGCGTTCCATCAATGCCAAGCAAAACTCCACAAAACTCAACAAGAAGGGGAGATCCACGAAATCTACACAAAAGCCCCAAAATAGAGCTCACAAAATCACCATTTGGTCCTCACAAAACCCCCATTTCAAAAATGGGTTTGAAAACATGGAAAACAAGCTCTAAATGAGCTAAATGAACATCAAATAAAAAGAGGAACAAGAGCCCTAACCTTGAGCTAGTTGAACAAGAAGAAGAGAGCTAGAAGATGATGAATAGTGTCGGGGATTTGGCTCAAAACGTGTCCAGTTGTAGCTTGAGATGAGAGGAAGAGATTGATAGTCTTAGATCTGGGATTGGAACTCTCTTGCTAGGTGATTCAAGGGGAAAAAGATCAAGAGGTAGCCTTCTTCACTCTCTTGCTTGATGGACCCGAAAAAAAAGGGGGAATCTTCCTTCCTCTCCCTCCGCACCCCTGGGGCTGACCTAGGTCTCGGCGGAGGAGGGAAGATCTATGGCATCAACATTTTTGTACGGGTATGCCAGGTTTACTTTCTACTTGGAATTTGGAATGGTGATAATCCGGAGATTCACCTTCACAAGTGGAAAGGAAATCAATCCTTTTTTCTAACTTTTCAAATTGCATTAATATTAAGAAAAGAGACAAGTTTTTAGAATGCCGTAAGAGGCGTTTTGTTTGTTTGCCATGAAAGGCGATTTTACAAAACTCATCAAATATGAAAGACAAGAATTGTGATTTCTTTTTGTCTCTTTAAGAAATACAAACTACAATAGAAAAGGAATAAAAGGGATCAAACTTCTCAGGAGATTGTGGGGACACGTTGAGATCGACGGTCGCAAGTCATGTATGGGCTTCGCCATCGTCCTTCAAATGAGAACATGTGATGCTTTGATTCTTTGGCTTGGCTCCTAACCTCGGTTTTTTAAAGGACAAGGACCAAGAGAAGGTCCTATATTCAATGAAAAACCGAGTAAACAGGCTGAAAAGCCACATTTAGGCCATGTTGGAGAAGGAGGTGACCTTGGGGGGGTGGCCCCCAAGGGATGTGGATCACCTTGTGGTGCTTCCGAGAGCAAAGTAACAGAACTTCGTCTCTCTCTTGGATTTTCTGGATTTTCAGAGCTTGCACTTGGGATCTATTTTCATCATGCTTTCTTCTTGGAATGGACCTCCTTTTATAGGCTTTTGATAGCCATGAGGTGTTTATTGGCATTGATGGCCATGATGAAAGAATTGATGAGGAGTTACAAATCGATTTTGTAACTCCTTTTTCAAGGCTTGTGATTGGCCGATGAAGGTAGTGGGCTTTTAATCACCTTTATGCTTCATGATGATGGGAGTTTCATGGGTTTAATGCCATGATTGCTTGGATTTGTAACTCCCAAATGCTTGGTTCTGATTGGGCCGTCCAAAATAATGAGTTAATGACTGCTTTAATGGGTCAATTAACGACATTAAGTGGTTGCCAAGGCATGTGAAGAGTCGTGGGCCGTGCTGTGCCTTTTGAGATTCTTCTTGCGATCATCACAGGTGGATCCACGCATTATTTGACGTCGGATTGCGATGCAATTTTAGACATTGATTGATGTTGGCGGGCCGGTGACGTCTGTCTTGTCGATTTCACGATCGGTCGGACAGAAAGTGCACTTTCTTGGTCAGCCGGTTGGCGATCTTGAGGCGATCGGTGATGATTTCATGCTTTTGATGGCGGATCCGAGATGTCGACAAAGATCAGTCGTTTTCAAGCATCAAACATTGCATTTTCCGAAAATCACAGAGTCCGGAACACCCGAAACACGAAAACCATCGAAAACGGACACTTTGGTGCAAAATCCGGCGACCCAGATTTCCAGGGTCGCCCGGCGACCTTGGGCTAGGGTCGCCGGCGACCATAGGGCTTTGGCTCGTTTGATCGTCGAGCGTCGTTTTCGGCCGTTTTTTCTTCTTTTTCGTCCCTTTTTTCTTCTTCTTGACATTTTTCCTCAATTATTGACTTCATTTTCTTGGAGAAAACTTGACGAGAACCCGCACGAAATCGGAGCACAAAGTTTCCCATTTTTTGGGAAAGCCGAAGACTTTGTAGCCGATTTTCCGTCAAGCGTCGAAACTAGGTCAAACGATGTCGGAATGACCTGAAAATTGAGGTGAAGCTTCTTGAGCAGTGGATAGGACCAACCATGGGCTTTTATTTGAGTTTTGAAGCTGTTTGGGGCCCCATCGATGGTTCACTTGATTTTGCTGCGGGGAAAATGCCGAGCTTTGATATATGGTCAAACGATATCCGATTGACCTGAAATTTGACGGGGAGCCTATTGGAGTTATTTTGAGACGTTCCATTTGCTCCGTTTTGGACGTCATGGTCCCGGGTTGTTCCGCCGCCGGTAGGCTTGATTTTCTCTCGGACCATCGAAACCTGGTCAAACGTTGTCGGAATGACCTGAAATTCGACGTGTAGCCTTTTGGAAGCATGTTGAAGCCACTCATGTATTTTGTTTGATGAGTGATGACTTCGGTGGTTTCCGCCGCCGGGAGGCTTGATTTTGCTGCTCGAGCATTGATGGAAGGTCAAACGTTGTCGGTTTGACTTGAAATTTGGCATGGAGCCCTTTAGAGACATTCTGGAGTCATCCGTAGGCTTTGATCAAAGTTTTGGTGTCTTTGATGATGTCGCCGCCGGAAGCGCTTGTTTAGCTGTTGGAGTAGTGAAGTTGAGCCAAACGATGTCGGAATGACCCGAAACCTCAGGTGTACCCCTCTTTTAGCTGTCTTGAAGGATTTCTCAGTTTCTGTCTGATTCTGACAAAATCTGATGCTTGAAGTAGCCTTGCCTATTTTTAGCAGGATGCAGCTTCAGGAGGCTTCTCGATGTTGATGAGACATAATGACTTTTTTTTGGTGTCAACAAATGCCCCCTCGAGGTACAGCGACGAGTAGCTTTTTGGAGTCGATATGCCTCGAAGAGAAACTTGGAGGAAAGATTCCAACTTGACCAAGAGTCTTGAGCAATTTTTTTTTTTTTTTGAATAGCCTTCTGAGTTTCCAGGGGAATTTTATGGTAGTGAAAGGGATCACGTACCATCTCAAGGCAAAGTTTTGAAAATGACATGGTGTATTTGGATTTTGGGTTTTGGATTTTGGTTTTTGACCTTGTGTCCTAACAAGCTGTATGTGGCAGGTTATGGGGTTGAGGTTTGATTTTGACCTTGTGACCCAACAAGCTGTATGTGGCAGGTTGGGGGGTCAGATTTGGTTTGTTGGTTTTGGATTTTGATTTTGGTTTTAGTCTTGTGACCTAACAAGCTGTATGTGGCGAGCTAGGGGACCGGAATTTGGTTTTGTGAAATGTCAATTTCAAGATGTTGGCTCAATTTGGTTCATGAGGTTGGATGGTTTGGTTTTTGGAAACTCATGAGACTTTCTTTTCTCTTTTTTTTTGAATGGTCCCATCAACTCAAAAGAGGCATGGGACTTTTTTTGCTCCTTTCCTTTTTTTGCTCTTGGTAAGAGGAATATTTTGACTAAAAGCCACTTTTAGTGCCTAGGTGGTCAAACCTAGCTCATATGGGCTAACCCATGGGACCTTAGGCTTTGGAGATGGCCTAGATCTCATATGGTGTCATATTTGTAAAGAATATCTAAAAATATCTCTTTTGTGTAGAGAATATCTAAAAATATCTTTACTTGGAGAGAATTTCTCAAGTTTTCTTTTTGTGGAAAGATTCTCTCAAAATATCTTTCTCTTTGGGAAAGTAGCTAAATTTTAGCACTTACCTCCTTTCTTTCTCCTTGTTTCCTCTTTTGGCTTGCTCTCTTCTATAAAAGCAAAGAGGTTTGGTGCTTTTGCTCCATTACTTTCTTTTTGCAAGAAATCTTCAAGAGTGCTCCCCAAGACAAGAAGTGCTTTCCTCTCCTTCAAGGATCTCCAAGCTTTTCTTCTTCTTCTCCATCAATGGCTTCAAGTAAGTTTTCTTCCTCCTCAAGAATCTCCATTGTAGAAGTAGCTTCTTCATTTTTTTTTCCTTCTTTTTCTTTTCTTTTGTTTTTCTTTTTTTCTTCTTCTTCTTTTTTCTTCTTTTTTTTTTCTTTTCATGCACGTTTTCCTTCTCTTTTTTTTTTCGTGCTTCTCTTTTTTTTTCTTTCTTTTTTTTTTTTCTCTTTCCACGGTTTTCTCCTTTTTTTTTTTTAACCGTGTACTCTCTTTTTTTTTCGCTGATTTCTGTTTTTTTGTTTTTTTTGTTTTTTTTTTTTTGCTGAGATTTTTTTTTCTCTCTTTCTTTTTCCTTGTTTGCTCACTATGATAATGAGGCTATGCAATTTCAATATTTATGCATTTTCTTTCTTTTATTTTTTTTTTGATGCATCAAGATAGAAGGCTAGCGTCTCTAGGTCAAGCCAACATGATTTTTGACTTGGACAAAGTTTGATTGGTTTTGACCAAATTGGGTTGGAATTGGTCAAACTTTGGTCAAGGTTTTCCTAGCATCTAATGCATGATGATATTCTTTGATGCATGATTTTGTAAATGGATTTGGAAGTATGATGATGCATACCTGAAAATCTTTTGTAAGTATCGGGATTTTGAGCTCGCAGCGATGTTGAGCTCTTTCTCGGTCTTACTGGATTTTGAGGAAGTTTGCAATTTTTGGATTCTGAAGCTCGCAGCAATGTTGAGCTCTTTTCCAGATTTTACGGAAGTTTGATGAGATTGGCTTGTCCTCGCAGCGATGTTGAGTTTGAACATTCTTTGAGAATTCTCCACTGACTATGAGCTCGCAGCGATGTTGAGCTCATCTTCAGGCTTCCTGTCTTTTTCGGAGTATTTTCCTTTTCGTTGGAATTGCCCCGGAACCATGTCAAAATTTTGCTAGGATTTTTGTAGCAGAATTCTGTTATTTTGATGTTGATTGATCTTTTCTCTTCCACCTTTTGCAGGTCGTTCTTCTAGAACGAACAAAGGTAAAGGTCCTGTTACTGACGCACCTTGTCGGTCTGCTAGATCTTCCAATGCGGCCGTTCAACAGGCTTCGGAGAAGGAGGGGACTCTCATTCGCCAGGTTGAGGAAGCTGAAGGTAATGTCCGGAGGAAGACTCAAGAGCATGAGCAGTGGCAGGTCCTTTGGGAAGAACTTCCTCGTGCTGCAGATGGGTCACGGCATTCGGTAGCGTTTTATGGGGACATTTTGAAGAAGCGTGGCCTAAAAACTTTGGAGGTCAAGGCCGAGGGTCTCCTTGAGGAGTTGAATCTTTGGTTGAAAACCATGTCGGATTGAGCTCCTAGGTTGTAACAGACTCTTTTTCCTTCTTTTTTTTTGGTACCTCTATGTATAAACAATTTTGGTACTATATTTTGTATCCCCTTCCTTTCACTTAAATCATTTCTTTTTTATGAAAACAATTTTGAGCAAAAGTTGATGGGAATGTTTGTTTAAGAATTTGATCAAAAGTTTGTTATTTTGTGAAAATCTTTTGTCAAAGAGTTGTTTTGGGCATGAAAGCCAATTTTTGTGGCGAAAAACCTGGTTTTTTTTTTTTTTTTTTTTTTATGGTTTGAAAACCAAATTTTGGATGGCGTGAAAGCCTAATTTTGTGGCGTAAGAGCCAAAATTTGTTTTGCGGCATGGGAGCCAAAATTTTGGATGGCGTGAAAGCCGAATTTTAGAATGGCGTAGAAGCCGAATTTTGGAATGGCATAAAAGCGGAATTTTGTTTTGTTTGTCTTGGCATTTATAGCTGAATTTTGAGATGGCATGAAAGCCGATTTTGGCGTTTATAGCCGAAAATTTTTTGTTTTGGCATTTATAGCCGGATTTTTTTATTTTTGGCATTTATAGCCGAGTTTCTTTTTTTTTGAAAACCAAGTTTTGTTTTATTGGCATGAAAGCCGATTTTGGCGTTTATAGCCGAAAATTTTTTGTTTTGGCATTTATAGCCGGTTTTTGGCGTTTATAGCCGGTTTTTTGCGTTTATAGCCGGATTTGGTTTTCAAAATGCAGGTATCGACTAAATGTCGCCTCCCCGCTGAATGGTCTTGCAAGTATCGATGGAATGTCGCTTCCTTGCTCATTCGGTTTTGCGAGTATTGATGGAATGTCACTTCCTCATGGGCTGGGTTTTGCGAGTATCGATGGAATGTCGCTTCCTCGCGAATTGGGGTGCAAATATCGACTAAGCGTCGCTTCCCTGCTTTTCCCAAAACTTTTGGTTTTGCGGGTACTGACTTGATGTCGTTTCTCCGCGATTTTTGAAATTTGAGGTTTTCTCGAGCCATTTGAAATTTGGGTTGTGGATAGCAATTGGTATGTTGCATCTCCACGATTTTTGAAATTTGGGTTGTGGATATCAACTGGTTTGTTGTTTTTCCACTATTCCTTGAAATTTAGGTTGTGGATAGCAACTGGTTTGTTGTTTTTCCACGATTTTTGAAATTTTGCAAGTATCGAATGGGGTTCGCTTCCTTGCGATTTTTTTTGGGTTTTGGAAGTATCGAATGGGGTTCGCATCCTTCCGTTTTTTTTTTTTTTTGGGTTTTGGAAGTATCGAATGGGGTTCGCATCCTTCCGTTTTTTTTTAAAAAAAACCATTTTTTGTTTAGAGACACGAGGGTCATAAATTTTGCCTTAAAACCATTTCGGTTTTTAAAGCCAAGGTAGACTAGGGTGAAAATTCTTGAGTCTTGGTTTTTGTTTCAAACCATGAATTTTGGGTTCAAGGATCGAAAATTTTGGTCAAGTCTGGGAAGAGGCTCCTAAACTTGGATTTTGGATTTGATTTTTTTTTTTTTTTTGAACAATGAAACGATGAAAGTAAGCATTGTTTTGAGAGATTGTTTTTTTTTTTTTGAAACTTCAACATAAAGATGAAAATTTCAAAAGGGGTGGGTTTGATGAGCAAGTACCTTGGAAATACGCTTTAGCCATGTAGATATTGCTCTGACCCGTTTGAGGAAGTCTTCAAGGGTAGTGCCGCTTCAAGAACTTGCCATTGATGGGTAGCATACGTCTGTCTCCTTCCATGTTTAGAAGAGCGTATGCACCGTTGGAGAAGACTTTGTCGATGACGAAGGGTCCCTCCCATTTTGGTTTGAATTTGCCTTTGGATTTGTGGGCAAAGACTATGGGTCTTTTTACTGCAAGAACCAAGTCACCCTTTTTGTAAGCGCGTTGCCTGACCTTCTTGTCGAAAGATCCTGCCATGCGTGCTTGGTACAACTCAATGCTTTGTAGAGCTTCAAGTCGTCTTTCATCGAGATTGTCCAGCTCTTGGAGTCTCAATTTGACATTGCTTTCTTGCGTCATATCATTTTGCAAAGATACCCTTAAGGAAGGAATTTGTACTTCCAAAGGGACAACAGCTTCGCATCCATAGACCAAAGAGAATGGTGTACTATGGGTTGGTCCTCGAACGGTGGTTCGATAGGCCCACAAAGCTTCTGGTAGTTTGTCGCCCCAGTCTCTTTTGTGACTAGAGACCATTTTCTTGAGAATTTTGCAGAGTGTCTTGTTGAAGGCTTCTGCTAGTCCGTTCGCTGCTGGATTATACGGAGTCGAAGGACAACTTTGGATTTTGTACTTGTCGCAGAACTTGTAAAATCTGTGATCCCAGAATTGTGGTTCGTTATCATGGACGAATCTTTTAGGTATGCCAAAGCGACAAATAATGTTGGTGCGCAAGAACTGAAGGACTGATGAAGTCTTCATTTCGCTGAGCGCAAATGCTTCTGACCACTTGGAGAAATAATCCGTAGCGGCAAAGATGAAGCGATGACCTTTACTTGATGGGGGGGAAATAGGACCTATAATGTCCATACCCCAGGCTTCGAAAGGCCATGAGATTGCTGTTGGATGTAGCCATTCTAGAGGCATGTGGACATAATCTCCGTGAATCTGGCATTTTTGGCAGCGCTTGGCAAATTGTATTGCATCAGCTACCTGAAGGAAACCGCGATTCAGATCTGAAACTTCTCATATAGAGACAACTATGGCTGATACAAAGCATGACAGATTTTAAAAAATCTGATTTCTGCACTATGCAGCGGAAATCAGCCATAAAGAATCGCGTAGAAACTCCATGAAATCATAATCAACATGTGTCTAATTAAAAGGAGATTATAGAAGACTATTACCTCAAAGATTTGCAAGCTTTAAACCTCTGAAAATCTGATGCAAAAGGGACAAGATCAGGTCTGCAATCAGCTACTATGCTGCAGGAATTTCTGCAGGAATTATTCTTCTTCTAATCTTCTCCTCTATCTCACTTCCAAATCTGATTGGCTAAGGTGGTGGAACCTTAATCTAGGTTTTTGAGATGAGTTTCTAGAATCATATGAGATGGAAATCTCCTCAAGAAAGAAGAGAAACAAGGGCTCCACGTTTTGGGCTTTGTTCTTGTGTTTTAAGGTCATTCACGCCCAAGGGAAGCTTCCTCCTTATATGAAGATTGCAAGGAATCCTTTCCCATTAAGTCTCTCCTACTAATTCTCTTAGAAGTCCTAAAAGGAAAGCTCAATCCTAAGATTAATTTCCTCTTAGAAACAATCCAAATTAGAAAAGGAAACTATGATGAATATCCCTTAAACTTAGCAATTAGTAATCCTAGTTGTGCAACAATTACTAATTTAAGTTTCTAAGGGAAACTCTATTATAGGAATACTTATCCAAGGAGGAGTCCAACCTTCCAAGTAGAGAGACATACTCAAAGTTGGAGACCCCACACTAAGAAATCCCTATGTTGGACGTCCCACATGCTATGGCCCACACAATGTCCCACATGTCCATAATTTGTCTAGAATTAAATTCATGTATGCCATCAAGGCCTATTTGAATTTAAATTCAAAATTATTTTTCCATAAAATAATTCAACCTCATCTCCTAATCATATTAGGAAACCATGCCAATATAGGAAAGTGACTAGAGAAGGGACCAAAAGACATATTTGCCCTTGGCTCCCAAAATGACCAAAATGTCCATGCTAAACCCATAGCAACATTAAGACCATTTTAACCTTAACTCATTCCACTAGAGAGTTATGGTTGCACTCCAGGGACAAATATTAAGTATGAAATAAGCTTGTCATAAAATGACTGTTGTCTCCGACCTACCAAGTGCAAAGACCTAAATGCCCCTCTATGTAACATCCTTAATCGAGTCAGGTTATCCGATGTACTATCAACCTTCTCGATTAAATCTCAAACCTTAGAACTTCATATCCATGACTTAATCATCATCCTGATATTATTCTCTTGATCCAGGGAGCGACCCACAAGTTCAATATCAATATGGAACATCCATATACTAAGATCTTAGATTTTGATGATCAATCGGATAATTCTAAGGGGACGATCAATCCATCAGTAGATGGCATAGATTCTATATTGCATTTGCATGTCCCAACTGATCGAGCCCGAGTACCTAACTCACAGAGCTGTTGACCCATGAAGAGAATCTCACCCATAGTGAATTAAAGCACAAGAACTTGACTTCGTCAGTTCATCCACAAATGCTCAAGATTAAGAGCACCGGTCACTTAGTAGCATGAGGTGATTTGATCTCTCTCTGTGATAGTACTATTATAGAGATCACACCTACAATGGTCCTGTTCAATGCATGACACATGCACTAATGAGATGGATCCGGGAAAGCCCTCCCGTGACTGAGGTATGTCACCCTATATAGGAGAGTATCTCATTATAACTTATACCAAGATGAAGTGCCCAACTCCATCTTTCAGTTATGAACTAATCTGTTGTTTCCAATATCCATGAATCAGACCTATCTGTGTGAAGCCACTTCACACCTGATTCAATTATTAGAAAACAATGGGCCTTACACACAACCATACATATACACATGTTTATAGAGAAAGAATCATTTCAATATATATAACCAATAAATATCCAGTAACAGAGAGAAAAAAACAGCTAGTGGGCTTTAGGGCATACACCAATCCCAACAAACTCCCACTTGCACTAAAGATCACTACTTCCTAACCTAACTCCCATAGACTCAACATTAGAAGTAAAGACTTTCTCAGTAAGAGTCTTAGTAAATGGGTCTGCTAAGTTATTAGCTGAGGCAATTTGCTCCACAACTATTTCTCCATTCTGAACGAATTCCCGGATCAAGTGGTACTTTCTCTGAATGTGCTTGCCTTTCTTGTGATTCCGGGGCTCTTTACACTGTGCTATCGCACCTGTGTTGTCGCAGTGCATGACAATCGGTTTTTCTGCTGCAGAAACAACTCCTAATTCCAAAAGGAATTTCCTGAGCCATACTGCTTCCTTTGCAGCTTCCGCTGCCGCCACATACTCTGCTTCCATGGTAGAGTCAGCAATACAATCTTGCTTAACACTTCTCCATGAAATAGCCCCTCCCGATAGAGTAAAAACATATCCTGAAGTTGACTTTCTGGCATCCGTATCTGATTGGAAATCTGAGTCTGTATACGCCAAAGGCGTTAAATCATCTGCTCGATAAGTCAACATATAATCTTTTGTTCTCTGAAGATACTTGAATATATGTTTCACAGCTGTCCAATGCATAGGTCCAGGGTTTGACTGATATCTGCTAACCATGCCGACGGCAAAGCAAATATCTGGTCTAGTACATAACATAGCATACATGAGACTTCCAACAACTGAAGCATATGGAACTCTCTTCATGTTCTCTATCTCATCAGGTGTCTTAGGACATTGATCTCGAGATAGTGGTAGTCCATGTCTAGAAGGTAGCAAGCCTTCTTGGAGTCATGCATGTTAAACTTGACCAATATCTTCTCAATATATGAAGATTGGGATAAAGCTAACATCTTATTCTTGCGATCTCGCAGGAGCTTGATCCCTAAGATGTAGCTTGCCTCACCCAAATCCTTCATCTGATATTGAGATGATAACCAAACCTTTGTGGATGATAGTGCACCTACATCGTTTCCAATGAGCAATATGTCATCTACATATAGGACCAAAAATATGACTGCATTACCACTTCCTTTCTTATACACACATGGTTCATCAATGTTTTGATTAAAGCCAAAAGTTTTGACTGCCTGATCAAACTTGATGTTCCATGCCCTAGATGCTTGCTTAAGTCCATAAATGGACTTCTTAAGTTTACAGACCATGTTCTCTTGGCTACTAGCAATGAAACCTTCTGGTTGCATCATATAGATGCATTCGTTAAGACTTCCATTAAGAAAAGCTGTCTTGACATCCATTTGCCATATCTCGTAGTCATAATGACATGCGATGGCTAAGAGAATCCTTATGGACTTGAGCATAGCCACTGGTGAAAAGGTTTCCTCATAATCGATACCCTCTTTCTGAGTATATCCTTTCGCCACCAGTCTTGCTTTGAAGGTTTCCACCTTCCCGTCCACTCCTCTCTTCCTCTTGTAAATCCACTTGCACCCTATGGGTTTGATCCCTTCAGGTGCATTTACAAGTTCCCAGACATGATTGGAATACATGGAATCCAATTCAGATTTCATCGCTTGCTGCCACATGTCAGCATCTATATCCGTTACTGCTTCATCGTAACTAGTAGGATCCTCAACCATATCCTCAGAGTCAGTCTTTAAAGACACTCCTAGATATCTATCTGGTTGTCTAGGAATTCTCCCACTACGACGAGGCTCCGGAGTGTTTAAAGGAATATCCGGTCCATCTACTGTTACTGGATCTGGTACAGATGTTATAGGGGATTCAGGAAGAATCTCCTCAAGAGTTTCTGTACTACTAAGCTCTTGATGCATCATACAATCATCCTCTAAGTATCTAGCATGAGTGCTGATGAGCACTTTTTGCTCTTTTGGATGATAAAAGATGCCACCTCTAGTTCCCTTAGGATACCCAATGAAGTAGCACATTTCCGATCTGGGTTCTACCTTGGTAGCTTTATCATTCAGTACATAAGCTGGACAACCCCAAATGTGGATATGTCTTAAACTAGGTTTTCGACCTGTCCACATTTCTTGCGGTGTCCTAGGTACTGACTTAGATGGTACCAGATTTAAAATGTATGCTGCTGCTTCTAAGGCATATCCCCAAAAAGATATAGGTAGGGTTGCATGACTCATCATGGACCTTACCATATCAAGAAGAGTACGGTTTCTTCTCTCTGCTACACCATTTTGCTGGGGTGTACCCGGTGCAGACAACTGAGACACAATCCCTTGTTGTGTGAGGTACTCCTTGAACTCACCTAGGAGGTATTCGCCACCTCGATCAGATCGAAGGGCTTTGATATGTTTCCCTAGTTGTAACTCCGCCTCAGCCTTGAATTGTTTGAACTTATCAAACGCCTCAGACTTGCGTCGCATCAAATAGACATATCCATACCTAGAGTAATCATCGGTGAAGGTGATGTAATAGTCATATCCTCCTCATGCTAGTTTGTTCATAGGACCACACACATCAGTGTGAACCAATTCTAACAACTCATTTGATCTTAGTCCTTTTCCAGAGAATGACCTTTTGGTCATCTTTCCCTTGAGACATGATTCGCACTGAGGAAAAGGTTCGAAATCTAATGAGCTCAAGGGCCCATCTTCTACCAACCTCTGAATCCGTTTTAGGTTAATGTGACCCAAACGTAAGTGCCAAAGATAGGTGTCATTGGTTGAAGATACCTTCCTCTTAAGGGAAGTAGAACTTTCTAGTTGTACATTATGCAGTGTGGGAGCAATAGGATTTATATAAAATAAGTTATCATGTATTCTACCGGAACATATAATATTTCCATCTCTACTGATATCAACACCAGAATGGAAAGAAACTGAATAATTAAATTCAATAAGTCTGGAAACAGAAATTAAATTCTTCCTCATGTCCGGAACATAGAAAACATTATTTAAAATCAAAATCCTATCATTAGAAAAATGTAGAGAAACATTTCCCACTGCAACCGCCCAAACTTTAGCTCCAGTTCCAACTCTAAAGGCAAACTCCCCTTTCTCAATTTTCTGCATTATCTGAAACCCCTGCAATGAATTGCAGATATGATTAGTGGCTCCAGAGTCTACTATCCACGAGTCAGTAGAATCAACCACTAAACAAGTTTCAATGAAATAAGAAAAAGATGTACCTTTATTAACCGAGCCTTTGAGCTTGGGACAATCTTTCTTCCAATGACCTTTGAGGCCACACTTGAAGCATTTCCCTTTGGGCTTATCATCTGTACCCTTGTCCTTTCTATTACCAGCATTGCCCTTTTTCTATCCCTTTCCCTTGATCTTCTTCTTCTTCATCTTCTTCCCTTTCGGGTTCAGATGAGAGGAAGACTGGAAAAAATGGGCTTGGGCCTTGGGCTTCATGATGGCCTCTGTCGCCTGGAGTTCCTTCATTAACTCCGCAAGGGTCATGTCCATCTTGCTCATATTGAAATTGAGCTTGAACTGATTGAAGGAATCCGGCAGAGTTTCTAGAATCATATCGGTTTGACTCTCTCCATCAATCTCAGCCCCTAGAATCTCAGCTACATTGAAACAATCCATCATCTTGAGCATATGATCTCTGACAGGTGTTCCTTCAGCCATTCTAGTATTCATGATGGTCCTTATAGCAGCTTGCCTAGCTGGCCTGCTCTTGTCTGCGAACATTTCTGACAAGGACATCATGATTTCGTAGGCTGTGTCCATATTCTCGTGCTGTGTTTCCAACACGTTGGACATGGAAGCGAGCATGTAGCATTTAGCCATGTTGTTCGCTTTCTTCCACTTCCTTTCAGCCTCTAACTGGTCTTCAGTAGAATTGGGATCAATATCAGGACAATTTTCTACCAAGACATACTTGTACTCCTCAGCAGTGAGTACTATGTCAAGATTTCTCTTCCAATCTACGTAATTAGGGCCGGTCAACTTGTTCTCATGAAGAATACTCATCAACGGGCTAAAAGAATCTTTACCCATCTCTCTCTGGATATAAAATGGTTTATAATTAGACAGGCAGTATATATGTAACATGCATATGGTGCTTGTTATAAAAGGAAAAACATGCACAAAACTTTTTACATTATTTCAACCCTAAACATAATGTATCAGTGTTTCAACCTCCTCATAAACCCTCCATCGAAAGGATGGCCGAGCCTACAGTAACGTTGAATTAAGCTCTTCTTATTTGGATTATCACTATCTGGATACATATCCAGTGACAGTCCAATCACTGATTGGTTTGACCTCATAAGACAAATAACTCTATCTCCTTGAAGAGATTATTACCGCCTTATGTCAAGTGTATTACCATCTCTTATGAAAAATTCCCAGAATGTCCAAATCTAGAAGTGAGCTTTGGTAAAGAACTCCACCGAAGGGATGGCCGCTCCCACCAACACTTCATTGACATTCTATAGAAGTGATCTTTAGTAAAGAACTCCACCGAAGGGATGGCCGCTCCTACTAACACCTCATTACGAATATTCACTTTAGTTCACTCACTAACCCATCGAAGTGGTCTTTAGTAAAGAACTCCACCGAAGGGATGGCCGCTCCCACTAACACTTCTAATGAGATTAATATGAACCGAGAATGGAAAGTCGTGGGGTTTTTCCTAAACCCCTTTCCCACTTGATAATTTATCACTAGGGTTTATAAACTTTCCTTTGATCTTTACTTCGTTTTCTCAAAAGCTCTTTTTAAAACTAGCAAACTTGGTTAATTAAATTCATGACTCAATGACTCAAGTCATCTTGAAAGTAAATAACCTTTGCATTAAAACATTTGAGAAAAACCCTTAATAGAATCAAAAACCTAATTAGGGTTTTGGGGAACCCTTAGGTAGCATCTAATTAGATTTTGAGTTTAGTCTATTTTGGAAACAAAGGGTGCCAACCCTATCCAATTTTAAACCTTAGACAATTAGACGGTGCTGGTCTAAGTTCCGTTTAAAACCAATTGACCAAACAAAAACATACTAATTTTAGAAAGATGGCATTTTTAGATCCTAATGGTGGCCATGTTTCTAGGTGACAATTATATCAATTATATAAAGCATTCAACCATGCATTCCATATATAAAAGCAAATAAAAGTATGCAATCCTTGATGGCTCCCTGTCCTTAGGATTTCAAATCCTAATCGAATTAGGACTCCTCATGCATCTAGAAGTCTTGACTCCTTCATCTCCAAGGATTCCAATTTCTTGCAACCTTCTTGTCTTGAAACTTTCCTTTTCATGCTTGTGTCCATAAATAAATTTATACAAGCAAACCCATGAAAAAACAAAACAAAAATTACATTGGTGATTCCTATGCTTTTCAAAAAAGCTTACATCAAGACTAGTTGGAATAAAATTAAGAAAACTTTACAACTTCCTATGATCGCTAACCGCGCAATCGTACACTTTCCAACTAATAAAACAAACATCCAAATCCACATAACATACATGCGAACCATCAAGGATGCTAATTATGGCTGCAACCAAATAGGTTAGTGCATAATGTACAACATGATTCAGATCTGGAAAAATTAATTCCAGCCATCCAAACATAACCAGCATACAAAAATACAGCACTAATACAAATCTGAAATAAATTTCAGCAGGGTGCCACCATGCCCCTTCTAATCTAGGATTAATAAATCACATCATGGGATCATGATTTCGCATGGAGTGGCTCTGATACCACTGAAGGAAACCGCGATTCAGATCTGAAACTTCTCATATAGAGACAACTATGGCTGATACAAAGCATGACAGATTTTAAAAAATCTGATTTCTGCACTATGCAGCGGAAATCAGCCATAAAGAATCGCGTAGAAACTCCATGAAATCATAATCAACATGTGTCTAATTAAAAGGAGATTATAGAAGACTATTACCTCAAAGATTTGCAAGCTTTAAACCTCTGAAAATCTGATGCAAAAGGGACAAGATCAGGTCTGCAATCAGCTACTATGCTGCAGGAATTTCTGCAGGAATTATTCTTCTTCTAATCTTCTCCTCTATCTCACTTCCAAATCTGATTGGCTAAGGTGGTGGAACCTTAATCTAGGTTTTTGAGATGAGTTTCTAGAATCATATGAGATGGAAATCTCCTTAAGAAAGAAGAGAAACAAGGGCTCCACGTTTTGGGCTTTGTTCTTGTGTTTTAAGGTCATTCACGCCCAAGGGAAGCTTCCTCCTTATATGAAGATTGCAAGGAATCCTTTCCCATTAAGTCTCTCCTACTAATTCTCTTAGAAGTCCTAAAAGGAAAGCTCAATCCTAAGATTAGTTTCCTCTTAGAAACAATCCAAATTAGAAAAGGAAACTATGATGAATATCCCTTAAACTTAGCAATTAGTAATCCTAGTTGTGCAACAATTACTAATTTAAGTTTCTAAGGGAAACTCTATTATAGGAATACTTATCCAAGGAGGAGTCCAACCTTCCAAGTAGAGAGACCTACTCAAAGTTGGAGACCCCACACTAAGAAATCCCTATGTTGGACGTCCCACATGCTATGGCCCACACAATGTCCCACATGTCCATAATTTGTCTAGAATTAAATTCATGTATGCCATCAAGGCCTATTTGAATTTAAATTCAAAATTATTTTTCCATAAAATAATTCAACCTCATCTCCTAATCATATTAGGAAACCATGCCAATATAGGAAAGTGACTAGAGAAGGGACCAAAAGACATATTTGCCCTTGGCTCCCAAAATGACCAAAATGTCCATGCTAAACCCATAGCAACATTAAGACCATTTTAACCTTAACTCATTCCACTAGAGAGTTATGGTTGCACTCCAGGGACAAATATTAAGTATGAAATAAGCTTGTCATAAAATGACTGTTGTCTCCGACCTACCAAGTGCAAAGACCTAAATGCCCCTCTATGTAACATCCTTAATCGAGTCAGGTTATCCGATGTACTATCAACCTTCTCGATTAAATCTCAAACCTTAGAACTTCATATCCATGACTTAATCATCATCCTGATATTATTCTCTTGATCCAGGGAGCGACCCACAAGTTCAATATCAATATGGAACATCCATATACTAAGATCTTAGATTTTGATGATCAATCGGATAATTCTAAGGGGACGATCAATCCATCAGTAGATGGCATAGATTCTATATTGCATTTGCATGTCCCAACTGATCGAGCCCGAGTACCTAACTCACAGAGCTGTTGACCCATGAAGAGAATCTCACCCATAGTGAATTAAAGCACAAGAACTTGACTTCGTCAGTTCATCCACAAATGCTCAAGATTAAGAGCACCGGTCACTTAGTAGCATGAGGTGATTTGATCTCTCTCTGTGATAGTACTATTATAGAGATCACACCTACAATGGTCCTGTTCAATGCATGACACATGCACTAATGAGATGGATCCGGGAAAGCCCTCCCGTGACTGAGGTATGTCACCCTATATAGGAGAGTATCTCATTATAACTTATACCAAGATGAAGTGCCCAACTCCATCTTTCAGTTATGAACTAATCTGTTGTTTCCAATATCCATGAATCAGACCTATCTGTGTGAAGCCACTTCACACCTGATTCAATTATTAGAAAACAATGGGCCTTACACACAACCATACATATACACATGTTTATAGAGAAAGAATCATTTCAATATATATAACCAATAAATATCCAGTAACAGAGAGAAAAAAACAGCTAGTGGGCTTTAGGGCATACACCAATCCCAACACTACCATGGTAGGCCAATAATAACCTAGCCTTTTTATCTGGTTGTAGAGCTTAGGGCCAGCCTGATGGGCTCCACAAAGACCAACATGTACTTCTTTGAGAGTTTCCTCAGCCTCTTGTTGTGATAAGCAGCGTAGGAGTACTCCGTTGAAGGATTTTCTGCAAAGTGCTTTTGAAGGTATATCCAAATGAAAGTTTGGGGCTCGTCTTTGGATCTTTAGGTAGGATTCCGAACATGATGTAATCAATGAACGGATCTCTCCAGTTGCCAATCGGAGGTTTGAGGATGGATATCCGACTTCCAACCACTTAGTGGCATTCAGCAACTGCTTGGTGTGTGTTGAGAGGAGGGAGAATCCTTCTTTGACACACTGTGACTTGCATGTTTTCCCCTTCTTGGATTGCCATGGATGCGGCGAGTCCGGCCAGGGCATCTGCACGGATGTTTTCACCTCTTAGGATGTGGGTGATATGGCAGATGTTGAATTTTTGTTGAAGCGACTGCGCCTTATTGTAGTAAGGTAGCAAATCAGGCTTCCTGACTTTATATTTCTGATTCATCTGGTTGACGACCAGTTGAGAGTCTCCAAAAGCTTCCAGCGTGGTGATGCCGGATTCGAGGGATAGTTCCAATCCTACAATCAGGGCTTGGTACTCAGCTACATTATTTGAACATGGTTCCAGTAGCGAGAAGGCGTGTGGAATCATGTATTTGTCGGGACTGATAAAGAGGATGCCAATTCCCGATATTTGCTTTCCCTTTTCATTTGTCCTGGTTGCACCGTCAAAGTACATGTCCCAGGAAGCATTTGATAAGGAAGTTTCCACATTGTAGACAAATTCGTCTGGGAGATCATCCCTGAGTGGAGAATCTTTAGGCAATGGATGCTCTGCGAGGAAGTCTGCTAGAGCTTGGCCTTTGATTGCTTTTTGTGGTACATACCTAATATCAAATTGTGATAGAAGAATGGACCATTTTGCCAGTCGGGCATTGAGAGAACCTGCTTTTGTGACAAGGACCTTTAGGAGGTTGATCCTCGAAATCAGGTAGACTGTGTTCGACAGCAGATAGTGACGCAGCTTTTGTACGGCGAACATTACTGTAAGGCATTCTTTTTCGAATGGGGAGTAGCGATGCTCTGCACCTACCATCATGCGGCTAAGGTAATATAGAGCAGCTTCTTTTCCGTCGTCGTTTTCTTGTGCGAGCAGAGCACCCAAAGAGTGGTCGAGAGCTCTTGTGTACAAGATAAATGGTTTTCCAGTTGTGGGGGCAGCCAGCACTGGAGGTTTGATGAGGTATGCTTTGATGTTTTGAAATGCATTTTCACATTCAGCATCCCAGACAAAGTCCACGCCTTTCTTCATCGGGCGAGAGAATGGACGGCATTTCCCTGATAGGTTGGAGATGAACCGTCGAATGTAGGCCAGCCTTCCTTGAAGCCCTTTTAATTCTCTTAGGGTTCTGGGAGATGACATTTCCAGGATTGTCGCGACCCCGGACCGGGACCCGGGCCCGCGACTGCGCGGCGGCGGCATGATTAACCAACACAAGACACACCGCCGCTGTTTTGATCTTTTTCCCACAGGTTTCCGCGGTGAGGATCCCACGACACGGGTCGAGCTCACACGAATGGACATGCGGAAGCGTGTAGCAAAACGATTCATACAAATCTTAAATGATAAGATACAAGAGAAATATTTAACATCGAGACAAGGTATCAAAAGAGAATGTCAAAATAGCATTCCTAGCATGATTAAGTTTCAACATTTAGACAAAGTATTTTACTTCCAATTACAAAACCCTGAGAGGCCAACAAAGGCCAATACAACAATTTGGAACCCAAAAGAATAACCCAACAGAACCAGCTAGGTGAACGAGAATCAAGATCCCGACCGGCGTCTAATTGACGTCGTTGGGCTGCCACTCGAGTACTGGGGGTGGCTCAACAGCCGCCTCCGGGCACTCCTCGTCACGCGCGAAGCCGCCGGCACCTGGACACCAAAATACAAGCATCAAACACGACGGTTTGGCAAATAAACAATTTAGACATGAATAGTCGAAATAATGCTAAAACAGTTCAAAGTTTAAATACACGTTTCAATGCTTGCGAAACTAGCATGAATACATATAATATCATGATAAGATAAATCCACATAGAGCTCATCCTTTCTCTGTCATACATGATGACAAGAGCAAGCACGCACGATAAGCACGACACGAAACACGATCCCACGCCACACAAGGTAGACGGGGTATCCGGCCGCGGAACCGGACCACGAACACGCACGATGTGTAATAAAATACACGACTAGTCTGCAGACAGTCCACGAGTTTAAGGACCCCCAGGTAGTGGATCAAGCTAAAAGGGCGGTCCAAGCTCAGTGAAATTTACTTATATCATGAATCACAAAACATGGCAATACACGTTCGAAAACATGTCAAAACAAGAGGGAAATCACTTAACGAGCACGAAGTGACAAGACTAGCAAAATAGCATAGTATTAATACTTACAAACTTAATAAATGATTCCCTTTTTATTCTTGAAACACATCTTGAAAACGACTTGCACTTGGAAATCAGACGAGAACACGATGGTGCATAAAGCATCATAAACAAAGGTTCAAACATAACTTTATCAAGCATAGGCTAAGACCACATCTTTGACCCTTGTGGAATTGAAAACCAAATGTCGAAATTCAATAAAACTTGGTGTCCCCGAAGGTATATTACATTTTGGAAATTTCAAGTGCACAAGGTCAATAAAAAGGGTCTAAGACCAAGTCTAGTTTTCATTCCTGCAAAATCCTTCAAAATAGTACTTTTTGGTGTGGTTCATGCCTCTCTACCGGTAGAAATTCCGGTAGAAGATGTTCTACCGGTAGAACTTCCGGTTGAAGTGCTTCTACCGGTAGAACTTCCGGTTGAAGCACTTCTACCGGTAGAACTTCCGGTAGAACTGAGGTTCACAGTTTTTCTCAACTCTCTGCCACAATTTGGGCCGTTTCTACCGGTAGAACTTCCGGTAGAACTGCGGTTCACAGTTTTTTTCTCACTCTCTGCCACAATCTGGGCCATTTCTACCGGTAGAACTTCCGGTAGAACTTGGGGTTTTTAATTTCCTCAATTCTCTGTCAAAATTTGAGCCCTTTCTACCGGTAGAACTTCCGGTTGAAATACCCCTACCGGTAGAACTTCGAAAATTCAATTTTTTCCACACTTCATTCACTTCTTCACTTCCACATTTTCACCACCTGCACTCCCCAAGCCTACATGCTTTCCAAGGGATGATTTCCACACAAAAATCCACTCACATTTCATTTGAATCCTCAAAATCACAAACTCATTTGCATTCAAAGCATATATCTAATAACTTGCAAATCATTCCATTGAAAACATGCTTCCATTGAAGATGAAACCTCTACATTCGATAGAGAAATTAGGGCTCTTGCTTAACAAGATTAAAACAAGCTAAAAGAGATTAATGACATGCAAGAAAGATAAGCTTGATGATAAACAACATTTCCAAAAGTAAAAATGCCCAAAAACTCAACATGCACTAGGGAAAACTAAAAGGTTTACTTGCCTCTAACCAAAGCCAAGCCAAAGCTTCTCAAAATCAACAAGAAAGGGGTGCTCCACGAGATCTACACAAAACCCCCAAAATGGAGCATACAAAAAAATCAACATTTTGGCCATCACAAATCCCCATTTCGAAAATGGGTTTGCAAACCATGAAAACAAGCTCTAGGCGAGCTAAAGAACATCAAATGGGAAGAATGAAGAAAGACACCAACCTTGAGCTAGCCAAACAAGAAGAATAGGGCTTGAGGATGATGAATAGTGGGGAGGTTTGGCTCCCAAAAACGTCCAGCTGTAGCTTGAGAAGAGAGGAAGAGGATGGTGGTCTTGGATCTTGATTTGGAACACTATAGCTAGATCATTTCCAAGGGAGAAGACCAAAGAGGAAGGCTCTCCACTCACTTGCTCTAGGGCAAAACCGTTGCAGAGATTGGAAAAAAGGAAAATGAAGAAGGAAAGGGCTTATATAGTGTCTGGAGGTGGGTCCCTTTAGCAGTGAAACTTGGAACGCTTGGAACATGGTCTTGTGGACCCCGGATGGAATCGACGAAGAAGAACAAAACGATCACCGAAAAATCTAGTTTCGGAAAAGTATTATTTTGACATAGTTTCACGACTTCGAAAAGTGTGCCCAGATTTACATGCAAAGACAGATTTACCCTTATTGGGCCAAAACTTGGGTTTCTGGGCCTCAAATGCAAGCAGCTTAAAAACGAAAGTTGCCATAAATAATAAAACCATTCAAGAGAACTAAAAATCACATCCACAACAAAGATCTAGCACAAAAAACCCATTCTTACACGTGCACTCAGGGCGTCCTTGAGCGTGTCTGACTCATACTAAACGTCCTCAAAATCCCCAAAGCTATAATCCAGACTAAGTCTAATCACATTCTAACCCAACTAGTACTAAGACTCACTTAAGACTAAACGTTTACTTAATTAGTACTAATCGAGTTGGTCTGGGTCGGGGTCTAACATCCTCCACCCCTTAGGATATTTGGTCCACCAAATATAAATAATTTTACCTCTGGTAACAGGTGTGGATACTTCTTTTGGACTTGATCTCTCAATTCCCATGTGGCTTCTTCTGGCTCGTGGTTCTCCCAAAGTACCTTGACCCAATGGACAGTCCGATTCCTCAATTCATGCTCTTTGGTGTCGATGATTCTAACCGGTTTCTCCACATACGACGCGTCTTTTCGAATCTCTAAAGGCTCATGTGGAATAATGTGAGAAGGACTGTGTGAAGGAAACCGCGATTCAGATCTGAAACTTCTCATATAGAGACAACTATGGCTGATACAAAGCATGACAGATTTTAAAAAATCTAATTTCTGCACTATGCAGCGGAAATCAGCCATAAAGAATCGCGTAGAAACTCCATGAAATCATAATCAACATGTGTCTAATTAAAAGGAGATTATAGAAGACTATTACCTCAAAGATTTGCAAGCTTTAAACCTCTGAAAATCTGATGCAAAAGGGACAAGATCAGGTCTGCAATCAGCTACTATGCTGCAGGAATTTCTGCAGGAATTATTCTTCTTCTAATCTTCTCCTCTATCTCACTTCCAAATCTGATTGGCTAAGGTGGTGGAACCTTAATCTAGGTTTTTGAGATGAGTTTCTAGAATCATATGAGATGGAAATCTCCTTAAGAAAGAAGAGAAACAAGGGCTCCACGTTTTGGGCTTTGTTCTTGTGTTTTAAGGTCATTCACGCCCAAGGGAAGCTTCCTCCTTATATGAAGATTGCAAGGAATCCTTTCCCATTAAGTCTCTCCTACTAATTCTCTTAGAAGTCCTAAAAGGAAAGCTCAATCCTAAGATTAACTTCCTCTTAGAAACAATCCAAATTAGAAAAGGAAACTATGATGAATATCCCTTAAACTTAGCAATTAGTAATCCTAGTTGTGCAACAATTACTAATTTAAGTTTCTAAGGGAAACTCTATTATAGGAATACTTATCCAAGGAGGAGTCCAACCTTCCAAGTAGAGAGACCTACTCAAAGTTGGAGACCCCACACTAAGAAATCCCTATGTTGGACGTCCCACATGCTATGGCCCACACAATGTCCCACATGTCCATAATTTGTCTAGAATTAAATTCATGTATGCCATCAAGGCCTATTTGAATTTAAATTCAAAATTATTTTTCCATAAAATAATTCAACCTCATCTCCTAATCATATTAGGAAACCATGCCAATATAGGAAAGTGACTAGAGAAGGGACCAAAAGACATATTTGCCCTTGGCTCCCAAAATGACCAAAATGTCCATGCTAAACCCATAGCAACATTAAGACCATTTTAACCTTAACTCATTCCACTAGAGAGTTATGGTTGCACTCCAGGGACAAATATTAAGTATGAAATAAGCAAGTCATAAATTGACTGTTGTCTCCGACCTACTAAGTGCAATGACCTAAATGCCCCTCTATGTAACATCCTCAATCGAGTTAGGTTATCCGATGTACTATCAACCTTCTCGATTAAATCTTAAACCTTAGAACTTCATATCCTTGACTCAATCATCATCCTGATATTATTCTCTTGATCCAGGGAGCGACCCACAAGTTCAATATCAATATGGAACATCCATATACTAAGATCTTAGATTTTGATGATCAATCGGATAATTCTAAGGGGACGATCAATCCATCAGTAGATGGCATAGATTCTATATTGCATTTGCATGTCCCAACTGATCAAGCCCGAGTACCTAACTCACAGAGCTATTGACCCAAGAAAAGAATCTCATCCATAGTGAATTAAAGCACAAGAACTTGAATTCGTCAGTTCATCCACAAATGCTCAAGATTAAGAGCACCGGTCACTTAGTAGCATGAGGTGATTTGATCTCTCTCTGTGATAGTACTATTTTAGAGATCACACCTACAATGGTCCTGTTCAATGCATGACACATGCACTAATGAGATAGATCCGGGAAAGCCCTCCCGTGACTTAGGTATGTCACCCTATATAGGAGAGTATCTCATTATAACTTATACCAAGATGAAGTGCCCAACTCCATCTTTCAGTTATGAACTAATCTGTTGTTTCCAATATCCATGAATCAGACCTATCTGTGTGAAGCCACTTCACACCTGATTCAATTATTAGAAAACAATGGGCCTTACACACAACCATACATATACACATGTTTATAGAGAAAGAGTCATTTCAATATATATAACCAATAAATATCCAGTAACAGAGAGAAAAATGCAGCTAGTGGGCTTTAGGGCATACACCAATCCCAACAAACTCCCACTTGCACTAAAGATCACTACTTCCTAACCTAACTCCCATAGACTCAACATGAGAAGTAAAGACTTTCTCAGTAAGAGTCTTAGTAAATGGGTCTGCTAAGTTATTAGCTGAGGCAATTTTCTCCACAACTATTTCTCCATTCTGAACGAATTCCCGGATCAAGTGGTACTTTCTTTGAATGTGCTTGCCTTTCTTGTGATTCCGGGGCTCTTTACACTGTGCTATCGCACCTGTGTTGTCGCAGTGCATGACAATCGGTTTTTCTGCTGCGGAAACAACTCCTAATTCCAAAAGGAATTTCCTAAGCCATACTGCTTCCTTTGCAGCTTCCGCTGCCGCCACATACTCTGCTTCCATGGTAGAGTCAGCAATACAATCTTGCTTAACACTCCTCCATGAAATAGCCCCTCCCGATAGAGTAAAAACATATCCTGAGGTTGACTTTCTGGCATCCGTATCTGATTGGAAATCTGAGTCTGTATACGCCAAAGGCGTTAAATCATCTGCTCGATAAGTCAACATATAATCTTTTGTTCTCCGAAGATACTTGAATATATGTTTCACAGCTGTCCAATGCATAGGTCCAGGGTTTGACTGATATCTGCTAACCATGCCGACGGCAAAGCAAATATCTGGTCTAGTACATAACATAGCATCATGAGACTTCCAACAGCTGATGCATATGGAACTCTCTTCATGTTCTCTATCTCATCAGGTGTCTTAGGACATTGATCTCGAGATAGTGGTAGTCCATGTCTAGAAGGTAGCAAGCCCTTCTTGGAGTCATGCATGTTAAACTTGACCAATATCTTCTCAATATATGAAGATTGCGATAAGGCTAACATCTTATTCTTGCGATCTCGCAGGAGCTTGATCCCTAAGATGTAGCTTGCCTCACCCAAATCCTTCATCTGAAATTGAGATGATAACCAAACCTTTGTGGATGATAGTGCACCTACATCGTTTCCAATGAGCAATGTGTCATCTACATATAGGACCAAAAATATGACTGCATTACCACTTCCTTTCTTATACACACATGGTTCATCAATGTTTTGATTAAAGCCAAAAGATTTGACTGCCTGATCAAACTTGATGTTCCATGCTCTAGATGCTTGCTTAAGTCCATAAGTGGACTTCTTAAGTTTACAGACCATGTTCTCTTGGCTACTAGCAATGAAACCTTCTGGTTGCATCATATAGATGCATTCGTCAAGACTTCCATTAAGAAAAGCTGTCTTGACATCCATTTGCCATATCTCGTAGTCATAATGACATGCGATGGCTAAGAGAATCCTTATGGACTTGAGCATAGCCACTGGTGAAAAAGTTTCCTCATAATCGATACCCTCTTTCTGAGTATATCCTTTCGCCACCAGTCTTGCTTTGAAGGTTTCCACCTTCCCGTCCACTCCTCTCTTCCTCTTGTAAATCCACTTGCATCCTATGGGTTTGATCCCTTCAGGTGCATTTACAAGTTCCCAGACTTGATTGGAATACATGGAATCCAATTCAGATTTCATTGCTTGCTGCCACATGTCAGCATCTATATCCGTTACTGCTTCATCGTAACTAGTAGGTTCCTCAACCATATCCTCAGAGTCTGTCTTTAAAGACACTCCTAGATATCTATCTGGTTGTCTAGGAATTCTCCCACTACGACGAGGCTCCGGAGTATTTAAAGGAATATCCAGTCCATCTACTGTTGCTGGATCTGGTACAGATGTTATAGGGGATTCAGGAAGAATCTCCTCAAGAGTTTCTGTACTACTAAGCTCTTGATGCATCATACAATCATCCTCTAAGTATCTAGCATGAGTGCTGATGAGCACTTTTTGCTCCTTTGGATGATAAAAGATGCCACCTCTTGTTCCCTTAGGATACCCAATGAAGTAGCACATTTCCAATCTGGGTTCTAGCTTGGTAGCTTTATCATTCAGTACATAAGCTGGACAACCCCAAATGTGGATATGTCTCAAACTAGGTTTTCGACCTGTCCACATTTCTTGCGGTGTCCTAGGTACTGACTTAGATGGTACCAGATTTAAAATGTATGTTGCTGCTTCTAAGGCATATCCCCAAAAAGATATAGGTAGGGTTGCATGACTCATCATGGACCTTACCATATCAAGAAGAGTACGGTTTCTTCTCTCTGCCACACCATTTTGCTGGGGTGTACCCGGTGCAGACAACTGAGACACAATCCCTAGTTGTGTGAGGTACTCCTTGAACTCACCTAGGAGGTATTCGCCACCTCGATCAGATCGGAGGGCTTTGATATGTTTCCCTAGTTGTAACTCCGCTTCAGCCTTGAATTGTTTGAACTTATCAAACGCCTCAGACTTGCGTCGCATCAAATAGACATATCCATACCTAGAGTAATCATCGGTGAAGGTGATGTAATACTCATATCCTCCTCTTGCTAGTTTGTTCATAGGACCACACACATCAGTGTGAACCAATTCTAACAACTCATTTGATCTTAGTCCCTTTCCAGAGAATGACCTTTTGGTCATCTTTCCCTTGAGACATGATTCGCACTGAGGAAAAGGTTCGAAATCTAATGAGCTCAAGGGCCCATCTTCTACCAACCTCTGAATCCGTTTTAGGTTAATGTGACCCAAACGTAAGTGCCAAAGATAGGTGTCATTGGTTGAAGATACCTTCCTCTTAAGGGAAGTAGAACTTTCTAGTTGTACATTATGCAGTGTGGGAGCAATAGGATTTATATAAAATAAGTTATCATGTATTCTACCGGAACATATAATATTTCCATCTCTACTGATATCAACACCAGAATGGAAAGAAACTGAATAATTAAATTCAATAAGTCTGGAAACAGAAATTAAATTCTTCATCATGTCCGGAACATAGAAAACATTATTTAAAATCAAAATCCTATCATTAGAAAAATGTAGAGAAACATTTCCCACTGCAACCGCCCAAACTTTAGCTCCAGTTCCAACTCTAAAGGCAAACTCCCCTTTCTCAATTTTCTGCATTATCTGAAACCCCTGCAACGAATTGCAGATATGATTAGTGGCTCCAGAGTCTACTATCCACGAGTTAGTAGAATCAACCACTAAACAAGTTTCAGTGAAATAAGAAAAAAATGTACCTTTATTAACCGAGCCTTTGAGCTTGGGACAATCTTTCTTCCAATGACCTTTGAGGCCACATTTGAAGCATTTCCCTTTGGGCTTATCATCTGTACCCTTGTCCTTTCTATTACCAGCATTGTCCTTTTTCTGTCCCTTTCCCTTGATCTTCTTCTTATTCATCTTCTTCCCTTTCGGGTTCAGATGAGAGGAAGACTGGAAAAAAAAGGGCTTGGGCCTTGGGCTTCATGATGGCCTCTGCCGCCTGGAGTTCCTTCATTAACTCCGCAAGGGTCATGTCCATCTTGCTCATATTGAAATTGAGCTTGAACTGATTGAAGGAATCCGGCAGAGTTTCTAGAATCATATCGGTTTGACTCTCTCCATCAATCTCAGCCCCTAGAATCTCAGCTACATTGAAACAATCCATCATCTTGAGCATATGATCTCTGACAGGTGTTCCTTCAGCCATTCTAATATTCATGATGGTCCTTATAGCAGCTTGCCTAGCTGGCCTGCTCTTGTCTGCGAACATTTCTGACAAGGACATCATGATTTCGTAGGCTGTGTCCATATTCTCTTGCTGTGTTTGCAACACGTTGGACATGGAAGCGAGCATGTAGCATTTAACCATGTTGTTCGCTTTCTTCCACTTCCTTTCAGCCTCTAACTGGTCTTCAGTAGAATTGGGATCAATATCAGGACAATTTTCTACCAAGACATACTTGTACTCCTCAGCAGTGAGTACTATGTCAAGATTTCTCTTCCAATCTACGTAATTAGGGCCGGTCAACTTGTTCTCACGAAGAATACTCATCAACGGGCTAAAAGAATCTTTACCCATCTCTCTCTGGATATAAAATGGTTTATAATTAGACAGGCAGTATATATGTAACATGCATATGGTGCTTGTTATAAAAGGAAAAACATGCACAAAACTTTTTACATTATTTCAACCCTAAACATAATGTATCAGTGTTTCAACCTCCTCATAAACCCTCCATCGAAAGGATGGCCGAGCCTATAGTAACGTTGAATTAAGCTCTTCTTATTTGGATTATCACTATCTGGATACATATCCAGTGACAGTCCAATCACTGATTGGTTTGACCTCATAAGACAAATAACTCTAACTCCTTGAAGAGATTATTACCGCCTTATGTCAAGTGTATTACCATCTCTTATGAAAAATTCCCAGAATGTCCAAATCTAGAAGTGAGCTTTGGTAAAGAACTCCACCGAAGGGATGGCCGCTCCCACCAACACTTCATTGACATTCTATAGAAGTGATCTTTAGTAAAGAACTCCACCGAAGGGATGGCCGCTCCTACTAACACCTCATTACGAATATTCACTTTAGTTCACTCACTAACCCATCGAAGTGGTCTTTAGTAAAGAACTCCACCGAAGGGATGGCCGCTCCCACTAACACTTCTACTGAGATTAATATGAACCGAGAATGGAAAGTCGTGGGGTTTTTCCTAAACCCCTCTCCCACTTGATAATTTATCACTAGGGTTTATAAACTTTCCTTTGATCTTTACTTCGTTTTCTCAAAAGCTCTTTTTAAAACTAGCAAACTTGGTTAATTAAATTCATGACTCAACGACTCAAGTCATCTTGAAAGTAAATAACCTTTGCATTAAAACATTTGAGAGAAACCCTTAATAGAATCAAAAACCTAATTAGGGTTTTGGAGAACCCTTAGGTAGCATCTAATTAGATTTTGAGTTTAGTCTATTTTGGAAACAAAGGGTGCCAACTCTATCCAATTTTAAACCTTAGACAATTAGAAGGTGCTGGTCTAAGTTCCGTTTAAAACCAATTGACCAAACAAAAACATACTAATTTTAGAAAGATGGCATTTTTAGATCCTAATGGTGGCCATGTTTCTAGGTGACAATTATAGCAATTATATAAAGCATTCAACCATGCATTCCATATATAAAAGCAAATAAAAGTATGCAATCCTTGATGGCTCCCTGTCCTTAGGATTTCAAATCCTAATCGAATTAGGACTCCTCATGCATCTAGAAGTCTTGACTCCTTCATCTCCAAGGATTCCAATTTCTTGCAACCTTCTTGTCTTGAAACTTTCCTTTTCATGCTTGTGTCCATAAATAAATTTATACAAGCAAACCCATGAAAAACAAAACAAAAATTACATTGGAGATTCCTATGCTTTTCAAAAAAGCTTACATCAAGACTAGTTGGAATAAAATTAAGAAAACTTTACAAGTTCCTATGATCGCTAACCGCGCAATCGTACACTTTCCAACTAATAAAACAAACATCCAAATCCACATAACATACATGCGAACCATCAGGGATGCTAATTATGGCTGCAACCAAATAGGTTAGTGCATAATGTACAACATGATTCAGATCTGGAAAAATTAATTCCAGCCATCCAAACATAACCAGCATACAAAAATACAGCACTAATACAAATCTGAAATAAATTTCAGCAGGGTGCCACCATGCCCCTTCTAATCTAGGATTAATAAATCACATCATGGGATCATGATTTCGCATGGAGTGGCTCTGATACCACTGCAGGAAACCGCGATTCAGATCTGAAACTTCTCATATAGAGACAACTATGGCTGATACAAAGCATGACAGATTTTAAAAAATCTAATTTCTGCACTATGCAGCGGAAATCAGCCATAAAGAATCGCGTAGAAACTCCATGAAATCATAATCAACATGTGTCTAATTAAAAGGAGATTATAGAAGACTATTACCTCAAAGATTTGCAAGCTTTAAACCTCTGAAAATCTGATGCAAAAGGGACAAGATCAGGTCTGCAATCAGCTACTATGCTGCAGGAATTTCTGCAGGAATTATTCTTCTTCTAATCTTCTCCTCTATCTCACTTCCAAATCTGATTGGCTAAGGTGGTGGAACTTTAATCTAGGTTTTTGAGATGAGTTTCTAGAATCATATGAGATGGAAATCTCCTCAAGAAAGAAGAGAAACAAGGGCTCCACGTTTTGGGCTTTGTTCTTGTGTTTTAAGGTGATTCACGCCCAAGGGAAGCTTCCTCCTTTTATGAAGATTGCAAGGAATCCTTTCCCATTAAGTCTCTCCTACTAATTCTCTTAGAAGTCCTAAAAGGAAAGCTCAATCCTAAGATTAATTTCCTCTTAGAAACAATCCAAATTAGAAAAGGAAACTATGATGAATATCCCTTAAACTTAGCAATTAGTAATCCTAGTTGTGCAACAATTACTAATTTAAGTTTCTAAGGGAAACTCTATTATAGGAATGCTTATCCAAGGAGGAGTCCAACCTTCCAAGTAGAGAGACCTACTCAAAGTTGGAGACCCCACACTAAGAAATCCCTATGTTGGACGTCCCACATGCTATGGCCCACACTATGGCCCACATGTCCATAATTTGTCTAGAATTAAATTCATGTATGCCATCAAGGCCTATTTGAATTTAAATTCAAAATTATTTTTCCATAAAATAATTCAACCTCATCTCCTAATCATATTAGGAAACCATGCCAATATAGGAAAGTGACTAGAGAAGGGACCAAAAGACATATTTGCCCTTGGCTCCCAAAATGACCAAAATGTCCATGCTAAACCCATAGCAACATTAAGACCATTTTAACCTTAACTCATTCCACTAGAGAGTTATGGTTGCACTCCAGGGACAAATATTAAGTATGAAATAAGCAAGTCATAAATTGACTGTTGTCTCCGACCTACTAAGTGCAATGACCTAAATGCCCCTCTATGTAACATCCTCAATCGAGTTAGGTTATCCGATGTACTATCAACCTTCTCGATTAAATCTTAAACCTTAGAACTTCATATCCTTGACTCAATCATCATCCTGATATTATTCTCTTGATCCAGGGAGCGACCCACAAGTTCAATATCAATATGGAACATCCATATACTAAGATCTTAGATTTTGATGATCAATCGGATAATTCTAAGGGGACGATCAATCCATCAGTCGATGGCATAGATTCTATATTGCATTTGCATGTCCCAACTGATCAAGCCCGAGTACCTAACTCACAGAGCTATTGACCCAAGAAAAGAATCTCATCCATAGTGAATTAAAGCACAAGAACTTGAATTCGTCAGTTCATCCACAAATGCTCAAGATTAAGAGCACCGGTCACTTAGTAGCATGAGGTGATTTGATCTCTCTCTGTGATAGTACTATTTTAGAGATCACACCTACAATGGTCCTGTTCAATGCATGACACATGCACTAATGAGATAGATCCGGGAAAGCCCTCCCGTGACTTAGGTATGTCACCCTATATAGGAGAGTATCTCATTATAACTTATACCAAGATGAAGTGCCCAACTCCATCTTTCAGTTATGAACTAATCTGTTGTTTCCAATATCCATGAATCAGACCTATCTGTGTGAAGCCACTTCACACCTGATTCAATTATTAGAAAACAATGGGCCTTACACACAACCATACATATACACATGTTTATAGAGAAAGAATCATTTCAATATATATAACCAATAAATATCCAGTAACAGAGAGAAAAATGCAGCTAGTGGGCTTTAGGGCATACACCAATCCCAACAAACTCCCACTTGCACTAAAGATCACTACTTCCTAACCTAACTCCCATAGACTCAACATGAGAAGTAAAGACTTTCTCAGTAAGAGTCTTAGTAAATGGGTCTGCTAAGTTATTAGCTGAGGCAATTTTCTCCACAACTATTTCTCCATTCTGAACGAATTCCCGGATCAAGTGGTACTTTCTTTGAATGTGCTTGCCTTTCTTGTGATTCCGGGGCTCTTTACACTGTGCTATCGCACCTGTGTTGTCGCAGTGCATGACAATCGGTTTTTCTGCTGCGGAAACAACTCCTAATTCCAAAAGGAATTTCCTGAGCCATACTGCTTCCTTTGCAGCTTCCGCTGCCGCCACATACTCTGCTTCCATGGTAGAGTCAGCAATACAATCTTGCTTAACACTCCTCCATGAAATAGCCCCTCCCGATAGAGTAAAAACATATCCTGAGGTTGACTTTCTGGCATCCGTATCTGATTGGAAATCTGAGTCTGTATACGCCAAAGGCGTTAAATCATCTGCTCGATAAGTCAACATATAATCTTTTGTTCTCCGAAGATACTTGAATATATGTTTCACAGCTGTCCAATGCATAGGTCCAGGGTTTGACTGATATCTGCTAACCATGCCGACGGCAAAGCAAATATCTGGTCTAGTACATAACATAGCATACATGAGACTTCCAACAGCTGATGCATATGGAACTCTCTTCATGTTCTCTATCTCATCAGGTGTCTTAGGACATTGATCTCGAGATAGTGGTAGTCCATGTCTAGAAGGTAGCAAGCCCTTCTTGGAGTCATGCATGTTAAACTTGACCAATATCTTCTCAATATATGAAGATTGCGATAAGGCTAACATCTTATTCTTGCGATCTCGCAGGAGCTTGATCCCTAAGATGTAGCTTGCCTCACCCAAATCCTTCATCTGAAATTGAGATGATAACCAAACCTTTGTGGATGATAGTGCACCTACATCGTTTCCAATGAGCAATGTGTCATCTACATATAGGACCAAAAATATGACTGCATTACCACTTCCTTTCTTATACACACATGGTTCATCAATGTTTTGATTAAAGCCAAAAGATTTGACTGCCTGATCAAACTTGATGTTCCATGCTCTAGATGCTTGCTTAAGTCCATAAATGGACTTCTTAAGTTTACAGACCATGTTCTCTTGGCTACTAGCAATGAAACCTTCTGGTTGCATCATATAGATGCATTCGTCAAGACTTCCATTAAGAAAAGCTGTCTTGACATCCATTTGCCATATCTCGTAGTCATAATGACATGCGATGGCTAAGAGAATCCTTATGGACTTGAGCATAGCCACTGGTGAAAAGGTTTCCTCATAATCGATACCCTCTTTCTGAGTATATCCTTTCGCCACCAGTCTTGCTTTGAAGGTTTCCACCTTCCCGTCCACTCCTCTCTTCCTCTTGTAAATCCACTTGCATCCTATGGGTTTGATCCCTTCAGGTGCATTTACAAGTTCCCAGACTTGATTGGAATACATGGAATCCAATTCAGATTTCATTGCTTGCTGCCACATGTCAGCATCTATATCCGTTACTGCTTCATCGTAACTAGTAGGTTCCTCAACCATATCCTCAGAGTCTGTCTTTAAAGACACTCCTAGATATCTATCTGGTTGTCTAGGAATTCTCCCACTACGACGAGGCTCCGGAGTATTTAAAGGAATATCCAGTCCATCTACTGTTGCTGGATCTGGTACAGATGTTATAAGGGATTCAGGAAGAATCTCCTCAAGAGTTTCTGTACTACTAAGCTCTTGATGCATCATACAATCATCCTCTAAGTATCTAGCATGAGTGCTGATGAGCACTTTTTGCTCCTTTGGATGATAAAAGATGCCACCTCTTGTTCCCTTAGGATACCCAATGAAGTAGCACATTTCCGATCTGGGTTCTAGCTTGGTAGCTTTATCATTCAGTACATAAGCTGGACAACCCCAAATGTGGATATGTCTCAAACTAGGTTTTCGACCTGTCCACATTTCTTGCGGTGTCCTAGGTACTGACTTAGATGGTACCAGATTTAAAATGTATGTTGCTGCTTCTAAGGCATATCCCCAAAAAGATATAGGTAGGGTTGCATGACTCATCATGGACCTTACCATATCAAGAAGAGTACGGTTTCTTCTCTCTGCCACACCATTTTGCTGGGGTGTACCCGGTGCAGACAACTGAGACACAATCCCTAGTTGTGTGAGGTACTCCTTGAACTCACCTAGGAGGTATTCGCCACCTCGATCAGATCGGAGGGCTTTGATATGTTTCCCTAGTTGTAACTCCGCTTCAGCCTTGAATTGTTTGAACTTATCAAACGCCTCAGACTTGCGTCGCATCAAATAGACATATCCATACCTAGAGTAATCATCGGTGAAGGTGATGTAATACTCATATCCTCCTCTTGCTAGTTTGTTCATAGGACCACACACATCAGTGTGAACCAATTCTAACAACTCATTTGATCTTAGTCCCTTTCCAGAGAATGACCTTTTGGTCATCTTTCCCTTGAGACATGATTCGCACTGAGGAAAAGGTTCGAAATCTAATGAGCTCAAGGGCCCATCTTCTACCAACCTCTGAATCCGTTTTAGGTTAATGTGACCCAAACGTAAGTGCCAAAGATAGGTGTCATTGGTTGAAGATACCTTCCTCTTAAGGGAAGTAGAACTTTCTAGTTGTACATTATGCAGTGTGGGAGCAATAGGATTTATATAAAATAAGTTATCATGTATTCTACCGGAACATATAATATTTCCATCTCTACTGATATCAACACCAGAATGGAAAGAAACTGAATAATTAAATTCAATAAGTCTGGAAACAGAAATTAAATTCTTCATCATGTCCGGAACATAGAAAACATTATTTAAAATCAAAATCCTATCATTAGAAAAATGTAGAGAAACATTTCCCACTGCAACCGCCCAAACTTTAGCTCCAGTTCCAACTCTAAAGGCAAACTCCCCTTTCTCAATTTTCTGCATTATCTGAAACCCCTGCAACGAATTGCAGATATGATTAGTGGCTCCAGAGTCTACTATCCACGAGTTAGTAGAATCAACCACTAAACAAGTTTCAATGAAATAAGAAAAAAATGTACCTTTATTAACCGAGCCTTTGAGCTTGGGACAATCTTTCTTCCAATGACCTTTGAGGCCACATTTGAAGCATTTCCCTTTGGGCTTATCATCTGTACCCTTGTCCTTTCTATTACCAGCATTGTCCTTTTTCTGTCCCTTTCCCTTGATCTTCTTCTTATTCATCTTCTTCCCTTTCGGGTTCAGATGAGAGGAAGACTGGAAAAAAAAGGGCTTGGGCCTTGGGCTTCATGATGGCCTCTGCCGCCTGGAGTTCCTTCATTAACTCCGCAAGGGTCATGTCCATCTTGCTCATATTGAAATTGAGCTTGAACTGATTGAAGGAATCCGGCAGAGTTTCTAGAATCATATCGGTTTGACTCTCTCCATCAATCTCAGCCCCTAGAATCTCAGCTACATTGAAACAATCCATCATCTTGAGCATATGATCTCTGACAGGTGTTCCTTCAGCCATTCTAATATTCATGATGGTCCTTATAGCAGCTTACCTAGCTGGCCTGCTCTTGTCTGCGAACATTTCTGACAAGGACATCATGATTTCGTAGGCTGTGTCCATATTCTCGTGCTGTGTTTGCAACACGTTGGACATGGAAGCGAGCATGTAGCATTTAACCATGTTGTTCGCTTTCTTCCACTTCCTTTCAGCCTCTAACTGGTCTTCAGTAGAATTGGGATCAATATCAGGACAATTTTCTACCAAGACATACTTGTACTCCTCAGCAGTGAGTACTATGTCAAGATTTCTCTTCCAATCTACGTAATTAGGGCCGGTCAACTTGTTCTCACGAAGAATACTCATCAACGGGCTAAAAGAATCTTTACCCATCTCTCTCTGGATATAAAATGGTTTATAATTAGACAGGCAGTATATATGTAACATGCATATGGTGCTTGTTATAAAAGGAAAAACATGCACAAAACTTTTTACATTATTTCAACCCTAAACATAATGTATCAGTGTTTCAACCTCCTCATAAACCCTCCATCGAAAGGATGGCGGAGCCTATAGTAACGTTGAATTAAGCTCTTCTTATTTGGATTATCACTATCTGGATACATATCCAGTGACAGTCCAATCACTGATTGGTTTGACCTCATAAGACAAATAACTCTAACTCCTTGAAGAGATTATTACCGCCTTATGTCAAGTGTATTACCATCTCTTATGAAAAATTCCCAGAATGTCCAAATCTAGAAGTGAGCTTTGGTAAAGAACTCCACCGAAGGGATGGCCGCTCCCACCAACACTTCATTGACATTCTATAGAAGTGATCTTTAGTAAAGAACTCCACCGAAGGGATGGCCGCTCCTACTAACACCTCATTACGAATATTCACTTTAGTTCACTCACTAACCCATCGAAGTGGTCTTTAGTAAAGAACTCCACTGAAGGGATGGCCGCTCCCACTAACACTTCTAATGAGATTAATATGAACCGAGAATGGAAAGTCGTGGGGTTTTTCCTAAACCCCTCTCCCACTTGATAATTTATCACTAGGGTTTATAAACTTTCCTTTGATCTTTACTTCGTTTTCTCAAAAGCTCTTTTTAAAACTAGCAAACTTGGTTAATTAAATTCATGACTCAATGACTCAAGTCATCTTGAAAGTAAATAACCTTTGCATTAAAACATTTGAGAGAAACCCTTAATAGAATCAAAAACCTAATTAGGGTTTTGGGGAACCCTTAGGTAGCATCTAATTAGATTTTGAGTTTAGTCTATTTTGGAAACAAAGGGTGCCAACTCTATCCAATTTTAAACCTTAGACAATTAGAAGGTGCTGGTCTAAGTTCCGTTTAAAACCAATTGACCAAACAAAAACATACTAATTTTAGAAAGATGGCATTTTTAGATCCTAATGGTGGCCATGTTTCTAGGTGACAATTATAGCAATTATATAAAGCATTCAACCATGCATTCCATATATAAAAGCAAATAAAAGTATGCAATCCTTGATGGCTCCCTGTCCTTAGGATTTCAAATCCTAATCGAATTAGGACTCCTCATGCATCTGGAAGTCTTGACTCCTTCATCTCCAAGGATTCCAATTTCTTGCAACCTTCTTGTCTTGAAACTTTCCTTTTCATGCTTGTGTCCATAAATAAATTTATACAAGCAAACCCATGAAAAACAAAACAAAAATTACATTGGAGATTCCTATGCTTTTCAAAAAAGCTTACATCAAGACTAGTTGGAATAAAATTAAGAAAACTTTACAACTTCCTATGATCGCTAACCGCGCAATCGTACACTTTCCAACTAATAAAACAAACATCCAAATCCACATAACATACATGCGAACCATCAAGGATGCTAATTATGGCTGCAACCAAATAGGTTAGTGCATAATGTACAACATGATTCAGATCTGGAAAAATTAATTCCAGCCATCCAAACATAACCAGCATACAAAAATACAGCACTAATACAAATCTGAAATAAATTTCAGCAGGGTGCCACCATGCCCCTTCTAATCTAGGATTAATAAATCACATCATGGGATCATGATTTCGCATGGAGTGGCTCTGATACCACTGCAGGAAACCGCGATTCAGATCTGAAACTTCTCATATAGAGACAACTATGGCTGATACAAAGCATGACAGATTTTAAAAAATCTAATTTCTGCACTATGCAGCGGAAATCAGCCATAAAGAATCGCGTAGAAACTCCATGAAATCATAATCAACATGTGTCTAATTAAAAGGAGATTATAGAAGACTATTACCTCAAAGATTTGCAAGCTTTAAACCTCTGAAAATCTGATGCAAAAGGGACAAGATCAGGTCTGCAATCAGCTACTATGCTGCAGGAATTTCTGCAGGAATTATTCTTCTTCTAATCTTCTCCTCTATCTCACTTCCAAATCTGATTGGCTAAGGTGGTGGAACCTTAATCTAGGTTTTTGAGATGAGTTTCTAGAATCATATGAGATGGAAATCTCCTCAAGAAAGAAGAGAAACAAGGGCTCCACGTTTTGGGCTTTGTTCTTGTGTTTTAAGGTGATTCACGCCCAAGGGAAGCTTCCTCCTTTTATGAAGATTGCAAGGAATCCTTTCCCATTAAGTCTCTCCTACTAATTCTCTTAGAAGTCCTAAAAGGAAAGCTCAATCCTAAGATTAATTTCCTCTTAGAAACAATCCAAATTAGAAAAGGAAACTATGATGAATATCCCTTAAACTTAGCAATTAGTAATCCTAGTTGTGCAACAATTACTAATTTAAGTTTCTAAGGGAAACTCTATTATAGGAATACTTATCCAAGGAGGAGTCCAACCTTCCAAGTAGAGAGACCTACTCAAAGTTGGAGACCCCACACTAAGAAATCCCTATGTTGGACGTCCCACATGCTATGGCCCACACTATGGCCCACATGTCCATAATTTGTCTAGAATTAAATTCATGTATGCCATCAAGGCCTATTTGAATTTAAATTCAAAATTATTTTTCCATAAAATAATTCAACCTCATCTCCTAATCATATTAGGAAACCATGCCAATATAGGAAAGTGACTAGAGAAGGGACCAAAAGACATATTTGCCCTTGGCTCCCAAAATGACCAAAATGTCCATGCTAAACCCATAGCAACATTAAGACCATTTTGACCTTAACTCATTCCACTAGAGAGTTATGGTTGCACTCCAGGGACAAATATTAAGTATGAAATAAGCAAGTCATAAATTGACTGTTGTCTCCGACCTACTAAGTGCAATGACCTAAATGCCCCTCTATGTGACATCCTCAATCGAGTTAGGTTATCCGATGTACTATCAACCTTCTCGATTAAATCTTAAACCTTAGAACTTCATATCCTTGACTCAATCATCATCCTGATATTATTCTCTTGATCCAGGGAGCGACCCACAAGTTCAATATCAATATGGAACATCCATATACTAAGATCTTAGATTTTGATGATCAATCGGATAATTCTAAGGGGACGATCAATCCATCAGTAGATGGCATAGATTCTATATTGCATTTGCATGTCCCAACTGATCAAGCCCGAGTACCTAACTCACAGAGCTATTGACCCAAGAAAAGAATCTCATCCATAGTGAATTAAAGCACAAGAACTTGAATTCGTCAGTTCATCCACAAATGCTCAAGATTAAGAGCACCGGTCACTTAGTAGCATGAGGTGATTTGATCTCTCTCTGTGATAGTACTATTTTAGAGATCACACCTACAATGGTCCTGTTCAATGCATGACACATGCACTAATGAGATAGATCCGGGAAAGCCCTCCCGTGACTTAGGTATGTCACCCTATATAGGAGAGTATCTCATTATAACTTATACCAAGATGAAGTGCCCAACTCCATCTTTCAGTTATGAACTAATCTGTTGTTTCCAATATCCATGAATCAGACCTATCTGTGTGAAGCCACTTCACACCTGATTCAATTATTAGAAAACAATGGGCCTTACACACAACCATACATATACACATGTTTATAGAGAAAGAATCATTTCAATATATATAACCAATAAATATCCAGTAACAGAGAGAAAAATGCAGCTAGTGGGCTTTAGGGCATACACCAATCCCAACGAACATATTTCTTGAGCATGGAAACATGAAAAACATTATGTACCCCGGAGAGTTCCGGCGGTAACGCAAGTCTGTAAGCGACATTTCCAATCTTGCTCAAAATCTCATATGGGCCAATGTATCTGCTGGACAATTTTCCTTTCTTTCCAAATCTTAGAGTACCTCTGACCGGTGAGACTTTCAAGAACACTTTGTCACCCACTTCAAATTGCAATTCTCTCCGGCGAGTGTCGGCATAACTTTTCTGTCTGCTTCGAGCGATCTTCAATCTGTCCTGAATCTGCTTAACCTTGTCGCTTGTCTCTCCAACTATCGTCGGTCCATGAAAACTACGCACACCGACTTCTTCCCATCAAACTGGAGTTCTGCATCTCCTACCATAGAGTGCCTCGAAAGGTGCCATTCCAATGCTAGAATGGTAGCTATTGTTGTACGCGAACTCACAAAGAGGTAGGTTCTCATCCCACTGGACCTTGAAATCCAACACACAAGCACGTAGCATATCTTCAAGAGTCTGTATCGTCCGCTCTGACTGACCATCGGTCTGAGGATGATACGCTGTGCTGAACTGAAGTTTGGAACCCATGGATTCAAGAAGAGATTTCCAAAACCTCGAAACAAATCTGCTATCTCTGTCGGAAGTGATGGAGACGGGCTGGCCATGCTTACTAACGATCTCATCGATGAATAGTCTAGCGAGTGGTGCCATATGCATCATATTCCCAGTCTTCATCGGAAGGAAGTGCGCAGACTTCGTAAGACGATCAACTATAACCCAAATTGCATTGTTCCCTCTCTTGGTATTAGGCAAACCGGAGACAAAATCCATAGTGATATGCTCCCATTTCCACTCCGGAATCTCCAAAGGCTGTAACAAACCGGGAGGCTTCTGATGTTCTACCTTGATCATCTGACAAGTCAAGCAACGAGACACAAAAGCTGCAATCTCTCTCTTCATATTATTCCACCAAAATCTATTCTTCAAGTTATGGTACATCTTCGTGCTACCCGGATGTATAGAGTATCTAGTATGGTGAGCTTCAATCATAATTTCATTCTTCAAATCATCAACATTCGGTACGCACAACCGGTCACGAAAATACAACACTCCATCAGAAATCCTGAAATCTGGACGTTCTGCAATCTGATCTACAATCTTGGCCAATTCTGGGTCTTGCAACTGACTATCTTTGATTCTCTGGATGAAGGTAGGCTCAGACACGGTCATATTTGCCAACAAAACACCTCTCCTCAAGTGTTGTACCTCCACACCAAGTTCTTCAAACTGTTGGAGAACACTAACTCCTCTCAAACTAGCCATAACTGCTGACTTTCTGCTCAACGCATCTGCCACAACGTTCACTTTGCCCGGATGATACTTGATTGGGAAGTCATAATCTTTTATATACTCCATCCACCGTCTCTACCTCATATTCAACTCCTTCTGTGAAAACAAATACTGCAAACTTCGGTGGTCGGAATGAACTTCGAACTTCTCCCCATAGAGGTAGTGCCGCCACATCTTTAAAGCAAAAACTACTGCCGCCAACTCCAAGTCATGAGTTGCATAATTAACCTCATGATTCTTCAACTGTCTCGAGCCATAGGCAATCACCTTGCCATCTTGCATCAATACACAACCTAATCCCACATTGGATGCATCCGTAAAAACAACAAATCCACTGCTGCCCGATGGTAAAGTGAGGATTGGGGCTGTGGTTAACCTCTTCTTCAACTCCTGAAAACTGCCTTCACACTGATCGGTCCAAACAAAAGGTACATTCTTCCGAGTCAACTTCGTCAAAGGAGCTGCAATGGACGAAAAACCTTGGACAAATCTCCGATAATATCCTGCTAACCCCAAAAAGCTTCTAATTTCTGTCACACTGCTAGGTCTCTTCCATTCGATGACTGCTTCTATCTTGGCTGGATCAACTGCTAACCCTTCTCTTGAAATGATGTGACCCAAAAAGGAAACTTGCTCTAGCCAGAATTCACATTTGTTCAACTTCGCATAGAGCTGGTGGTCTCTCAAAAGCTGCAACGATGTCCTCAAGTGCTCTTCATGCTCCTCCTTACTCTTAGAATACACGAGAACATCATCAATGAACACCACGGTAGAGTGATCTAGAAACTCTGCAAAAACCTTGTTCATGAGAGCCATGAAGACTGCGGGTGCATTTGTCAAGCCAAAGGGCATCACTAAGAACTCATAATACCCATATCTCGTTCGGAAGGCTGTCTTCGCTACATCAGACTCTCTAACCCGCAACTGATGATACCCTGACCTCAAGTCTATCTTGGAAAAGTGTGATGCTCCTTGTAATTGATCAAACAATTCATCTATTCTTGGCAAGGGGTATTTGTTCTTGACGGTCACATGGTTCAATCTTCTATAGTCAATGCACATTCTAAGACTTCCATCCTTCTTCTTCACAAAAAGAACTGGCGCTCCCCACGGTGAAACACTTGGCCTAATGAAGCCTTTACTCAACAATTCTTGCAACTGAAGTTTCAATTCCCCTAACTCTGCAGGAGCCATCCTATAAGGTGCAATTGAGATCGGTGCAGTCCCTGGAAGGAGTTCAATAGTAAACTCAACTTCTCTAACTGGTGGTAAACCCGGGATTTCTTCTGGAAAAACATCCGGAAATTCACACACTACGGGGATATCCTCCACCCCTTGGGACTGTTTATCCTCCGTGATAAACGCTATAAATGCTTCACAACCACTGCTCACCAATCTATTAGCTTTTAAAGCTGAAATGAAACCACTGGGAGACTTCTTCCTATTGCCCTGAAACATCAACTCTGTCTGTGGCCCTTGCAATCTAAAGGTAATGGTCTTACCAAAACAATCCATGGTAGCATGGTAGGTCTCTAACCAATCCATGCCTAAGATAATATCAAAATCATGCATGTCTAAAATTATGAGGTTGGCCGGTAAATTGATATCTCCTAACAAAATCTGACAACTAGGGTAAAAGGTGGTGCAAACAACATGTCTACCTACGGGTGTAGTGACGGTCAAATTATAATCCAATTCTGCATGCTGTGCATCAATCTTCTTTGCAAACAAAGGTGATGGAAAGGAGTGTGTGGATCCTGGATCAAATAAGATCTGTGCTTCTACTCCACACACAAGAAGTTTATCTTCTATGACGTCACCCGCTGCTTCAGCGTCCGTACGGTTGATATTGTACACACGTCCCTGCTGGTGTGGCCTATTCTGCTGCTGAATCTGTCTGCCCTGGTTATTCCTATTTTGCGGTGGACGAGCATTCTGGTTTTGTACTTGCCTGCCTTGCTGTTGCTGTTGTGGTGGTGGTCTCATCTGAACCGGTACTGCTTGATTCTGTGGTGCTGTTTGCCTTGGCTGCTGATATCTGTTGGCTTGACTCTGAAGGTGTGGGCAATCCTTGATTGCATGATCCATCCCTCCACACTTGAAGCAAGCACCCGTTGCCTTGCGGCATTCATGGGTAGGGTGATTCTTGCCACAATGATTGCAACCAGATTGTCTAACTTGATTTTGTTCTTGCCTTGGCTTCTTGCCACTTTGCTGTCTTTGGTTTTGCTGCTGGTAGTGCTGCTTTCTATCCTGGATGATCTCGTTGTTAAACTCCTCAAATTTGTATGCTCGACTGACTGCTTCATCAAAGGTGGCTGGAGGGATTATTCCCGAGACATCCCTCTTGAGAATGGGATTCAGTCCTTCCAAAAACTTAGTTATCTTTTTCTGTTCAGTGTCAATAAGCTCGGTAGCATATCTGGCAAGCCTCTCAAACTTCGTGACATACTCCAAAACGGACATATTTCCTTGCTTCAACTGTTGGAATTCAATTGCCTTCTGCCTCTTAACGTGGGATGGGACGTACTTGTCCGTGAAGTGTGTTTTGAAGGTTGTCCAAGCAACCTCATCCGCCATGACCTGGTATGGCTCTTTGACTGTTTGCCACCAATCGTCTGCAAGGCCATAAAATAGAGAAGCCGTGAGGTTCACCCTCTCCCTGCCCGTGCAAACAAAAACGTCAAAAATCTTAGCCGTGTTCGCGAGCCAATCATCAGCCGTCAAAGGGTCCTCTTGACCCGAGAACTCCTTGGGTCCCCTCTTCCGAAATCTTTCAAAGAGGACATTGACATCATCAGCCCTATTCTGGTACACCACATTTGGTGGGGCTTGATGTTGAGGTCTATTTTGGAGGACTTCTAGAAGTTGCCTCTGTACTTGAGCCATCTCTTCATCTTTCTTAGCCATTTGCTCTTGAAATTTTGCTTGCGTTTCATTGGCTTGTCTCTGTTGCTCTAACATGGCCTGCATGAGTTGTTGGAACTGAGTAGCAGTAGGATTCTCAGTCGGTTCTGTCTCATTCTGATTACTGCCCGAAGCATTGTGATTCGGAGCTTTACGTGGAGGCATGATGCTGCAAGACAATTTGTTAGCACATATATCGACAGATTTGGGTTGGTCATGTTGTCTAGACAAACATTCTATCGAACTCACGAATCCTCGCCACGTTCCTAAGACTTTCTAGTTTCTTTTAAGTGCCTGAAACAAGTCCCGCTCTGATACCAGTCCCGTCGCGACCCCGGACCGGGACCCGGGCCCGCGACTGCGCGGCGGCGGCATGATTAACCAACACAAGACACACCGCCGCTGTTTTGATCTTTTTCCCACAGGTTTCCGCGGTGAGGATCCCACGACACGGGTCGAGCTCACACGAATGGACATGCGGAAGCGTGTAGCAAAACGATTCATACAAATCTTAAATGATAAGATACAAGAGAAATATTTAACATCGAGACAAGGTATCAAAAGAGAATGTCAAAATAGCATTCCTAGCATGATTAAGTTTCAACATTTAGACAAAGTATTTTACTTCCAATTACAAAACCCTGAGAGGCCAACAAAGGCCAATACAACAATTTGGAACCCAAAAGAATAACCCAACAGAACCAGCTAGGTGAACGAGAATCAAGATCCCGACCGGCGTCTAATTGACGTCGTTGGGCTGCCACTCGAGTGCTGGGGGTGGCTCAACAGCCGCCTCCGGGCACTCCTCGTCACGCGCGAAGCCGCCGGCACCTGGACACCAAAATACAAGCATCAAACACGACGGTTTGGCAAATAAACAATTTAGACATGAATAGTCGAAATAATGCTAAAACAGTTCAAAGTTTAAATACACGTTTCAATGCTTGCGAAACTAGCATGAATACATATAATATCATGATAAGATAAATCCACATAGAGCTCATCCTTTCTCTGTCATACATGATGACAAGAGCAAGCACGCACGATAACCACGACACGAAACACGATCCCACGCCACACAAGGTAGACGGGGTATCCGGCCGCGGAACCGGACCACGAACACGCACGATGTGTAATAAAATACACGACTAGTCTGCAGACAGTCCACGAGTTTAAGGACCCCCAGGTAGTGGATCAAGCTAAAAGGGCGGTCCAAGCTCAGTGAAATTTACTTATATCATGAATGCACTAAACATGGCAATACACGTTCGAAAACATGTCAAAACAAGAGGGAAATCACTTAATGAGCACGAAGTGACAAGACTAGCAAAATAGCATAGTATTAATACTTACAAACTTAATAAATGATTCCCTTTTTATTCTTGAAACACATCTTGAAAACGACTTGCACTTGGGAAATCAGACGAGAACACGATGGTGCATAAAGCATCATAAACAAAGGTTCAAACATAACTTTATCAAGCATAGGCTAAGACCACATCTTTGACCCTTGTGGAATTGAAAACCAAATGTCGAAATTCAATAAAACTTGGTGTCCCCGAAGGTATATTACATTTTGGAAATTTCAAGTGCACAAGGTCAATAAAAAGGGTCTAAGACCAAGTCTAGTTTTCATTCCTGCAAAATCCTTCAAAACAGTACTTTTTGGTGTGGTTCATGCCTCTCTACCGGTAGAAATTCCGGTAGAAGATGTTCTACCGGTAGAACTTCCGGTTGAAGTGCTTCTACCGGTAGAACTTCTGGTTGAAGCACTTCTACCGGTAGAACTTCCGGTAGAACTGAGGTTCACAGTTTTTCTCAACTCTCTGCCACAATTTGGGCCGTTTCTACCGGTAGAACTTCCGGTAGAACTGCGGTTCACAGTTTTTTTCTCACTCTCTGCCACAATCTGGGCCATTTCTACCGGTAGAACTTCCGGTAGAACTTGGGGTTTTTAATTTCCTCAATTCTCTGTCAAAATTTGAGCCCTTTCTACCGGTAGAACTTCCGGTTGAAATACCCCTACCGGTAGAACTTCGAAAATTCAATTTTTTCCACACTTCATTCACTTCTTCACTTCCACATTTTCACCACCTGCACTCCCCAAGCCTACATGCTTTCCAAGGGATGATTTCCACACAAAAATCCACTCACATTTCATTTGAATCCTCAAAATCACAAACTCATTTGCATTCAAAGCATATATCTAATAACTTGCAAATCATTCCATTGAAAACATGCTTCCATTGAAGATGAAACCTCTACATTCGATAGAGAAATTAGGGCTCTTGCTTAACAAGATTAAAACAAGCTAAAAGAGATTAATGACATGCAAGAAAGATAAGCTTGATGATAAACAACATTTCCAAAAGTAAAAATGCCCAAAAACTCAACATGCACTAGGGAAAACTAAAAGGTTTACTTGCCTCTAACCAAAGCCAAGCCAAAGCTTCTCAAAATCAACAAGAAAGGGGTGCTCCACGAGATCTACACAAAACCCCCAAAATGGAGCATACAAAAAAATCAACATTTTGGCCATCACAAATCCCCATTTCGAAAATGGGTTTGCAAACCATGAAAACAAGCTCTAGGCGAGCTAAAGAACATCAAATGGGAAGAATGAAGAAAGACACCAACCTTGAGCTAGCCAAACAAGAAGAATAGGGCTTGAGGATGATGAATAGTGGGGAGGTTTGGCTCCCAAAAACGTCCAGCTGTAGCTTGAGAAGAGAGGAAGAGGATGGTGGTCTTGGATCTTGATTTGGAACACTATAGCTAGATCATTTCCAAGGGAGAAGACCAAAGAGGAAGGCTCTCCACTCACTTGCTCTAGGGCAAAACCGTTGCAGAGATTGGAAAAAAGGAAAATGAAGAAGGAAAGGGCTTATATAGTGTCTGGAGGTGGGTCCCTTTAGCAGTGAAACTTGGAACGCTTGGAACATGGTCTTGTGGACCCCGGATGGAATCGACGAAGAAGAACAAAACGATCACCGAAAAATCTAGTTTCGGAAAAGTATTATTTTGACATAGTTTCACGACTTCGAAAAGTGTGCCTAGATTTACATGCAAAGACAGATTTACCCTTATTGGGCCAAAACTTGGGTTTCTGGGCCTCAAATGCAAGCAGCTTAAAAACGAAAGTTGCCATAAATAATAAAACCATTCAAGAGAACTAAAAATCACATCCACAACAAAGATCTAGCACAAAAAACCCATTCTTACACGTGCACTCAGGGCGTCCCTGAGCTTGTCTGACTCATACTAAACGTCCTCAAAATCCCCAAAGCTATAATCCAGACTAAGTCTAATCACATTCTAACCCAACTAGTACTAAGACTCACTTAAGACTAAACGTTTACTTAATTAGTACTAATCGAGTTGGTCTGGGTCGGGGTCTAACAAGGATAGCCTTGACTTTAGTGGGGTCAAGTTCTATTCCAGCTTTCCGTACTATGAATCCGAGAAACTTACCCGATGAGACACCGAAGAAGCACTTTAGTGGGTTCATTCGCAATTTGTGTTTTCGAAGTCGGAGGAAGACTTCTCGAAGATCATTGAGATGGTCTTCTTTTCTTCTGCTTTTTATGGCGAGGTCGTCAACATAGCATTCGACCGTCTTGTGCTGCATATCTTGGAATATTTTCATCATAGCCCTCTGATATGTTGCACCTGCATTTTTCAGACCAAACGGCATAACAGTGTAGCAATACACGCCGAATGGTGTCCGAAATGATGTATGCCTTTCATCTTCAGGATACATTTTTATCTGATTGTAGCCAGAGAATCCATCCATGAATGTCATTCGCTCGAATCCATAGGTGTTGTCAATCATCACCTCTGGCATGGGGAGCGGGAATTCATCTTTAGGACATGCACTATTCAGGTCTCTGTAGTCAATACAGACCCTTATCTGCCCATTTTTCTTTGTCACGGGGACGATGTTGGCCAACCATTCAGGATGCTGTTCCTCGCGGATGAAGCCAACGTTTTTGAGTTTCTGAACTTCTTGTTCGATTTTGTCCATCACGTTGGGACGGAATCTTCTTTGGCCTTGTTTGATAGGCTTGATTTCTTTTTGCAAGTTGAGCTTGTGGACTGCTACTTTGGGATCAAAGCCAGGCATTTCGGCATAAGACCATGCAAAGCAATCAACGAACTCACGAAGAAAAGAGATATACTTGGGTAACTCATAATCCTTTATATTCTTGCTTATGAATACAGGACGTGGGTTATCAGGTGTTCCCAAGTCTATCTTTTGAACAGGATCTTCTGTTGGAAGGTTTGAAGGTGGTTCCTCCACAATATTTTCGGAGGCTTCCAACTCAACAAGACCTTCTGGAATGCCAGAGGCATTTTCAGACTGAGGCTCTGTTTCCGTCCATGAATTTTCTTGATCAGTATCCTTCTCAAGGCTATCCTTCTCAAGGCTTGTAATGAGATGGTCCCAATCATTTGCTGGAATTGGGTTGAAGTAAGGTACTTCTTTTGGAGACAATGGTTCTTCTGAGTCAGAAAACTGCTCGTCTGTATCATCGGGTAATTCCTCTTTATTATCAAAGAAATTATACCAATTGGAGGTGCTTTCAGGATTTTTGACGAGTAACTCCTCAAAGAGATATCCAGGGATATCGATGTCTTCATGAGATGTTGAGGCTTGGTCGGTAAAGCGACTTTGTAGCCATGGTGTCAACTGTCTCATAGGAGCGGTAGGATCATACCCCAACCCATATGAAGACTTGCCCTTTCGAAGGTGGATTCTCCAATGTTCTGGTTGACTTTTGATCAGGGTGGGTTCCAATGGTGTGAGAATACCACGGCCACCTCCCAAACCAGTCGGATTTTGAGCGTCGTAGCCCATTTTCTTCATGATAGCTTGTGCCATTGGACTATACAGGGATAGCTGTGGCATACCTTCGTTTTGGAAAGGTTTAAGCAGAGAGTTCAGTGGAGATGCTCCCGATCTGTGGAAGAAGATTGTTTTTCCTTCTGGCGAAGTCGCCGGAATAACAAAGGAAGCAGACGTAGGGTCTTCTATGTCTGCAAGTGTCTCCAATGGAGTGAGAGTGAGCTGATCTTGCTGAGTATCAGCTTGGCTTGATGCTGTGTCATCTTCTGGCTCTGACTCTGAGTCTGTGTCATGCATAATAGACACAAAGGAGACAGTGAACTTGCCCCCAGTCTTTTGTTTTGTCTTCTTTGCTTTGGTAGTGATTACCAAAGGCTTTGGAGATTTGAAGGAGACGACGAAGGCAGCTTGGCCGCTTACTTCGAGTTTGGTGGAGGGTTTGTTTACCTCCGATGATTGCTGAGGAGCCTTGCCTTTATCTTTCTGGAGACTGTCGGCAAGGTGAATTGTTTTTTCCTCCTGTTCTTCTTTTCCATCTTTGTACATTTGAGCATCTGTAAAATGGACATCCATGCTTTTGAAGGGTCTTTTGTCTGCGAATACTCGATGTATCAAGCCATCGTCGCCAACGAACTTGATGCACTGATGTAGAGTTGAAGGGACGACACCATTCTCATGTATCCAGGGGCGTCTAAGGAGTATATTGTAACATGAAGGGGTCCTTATTGCATACACGGTGACTTTAGAAATAAGATCACAGATTTGCAATTTGAACCTGATTTTACCGATAGGCCTTTGAGCGCTCCCGTCATATCCGAAGATGGATACGGACGTGTGACTCAGTTTGCTAGGTGGGATGCCCAGCTCTTCGAGTGCCGAAGTAGAGATGAGGTTGAGTGCAGAACCTGGATCGATCTGAACTCTGTGTACTGGCATTTCTTTGACGTACCCCGTAAAGTACAAGGGACGGTTGTGCTTTGTTTCGCCTAGGAGGAGGTCATCCTTGTCGAAAGCAATTGTTGTACTTGTTGCTTTTTGTACCGAGAGACATTCATTGCTTGATCCCTCAGTTTTCTTCTTTTCTCCCTTCGAGGGAGTATTTGATTTTTTGACCCTATAGTCAATTTCAATTTGTAGGACTTGTGGGGCATGTTTGTCGACATCAGCATTCAGTTTTTGTAATTCTGAAATGAGACTATCAAGAGTTTGTGGAGACATTCGCAATAAGTCAAGGATGTGTAGACGTGCAGGTATGTGTTTGAAGTGCTCAATCAAGTCATACTTGAAAGCCTCCTTCGGGCCTGCATTTTCATTATTATTGCCACTTGGGGCGCTTACATCTTGCTTTCCCGAAGGATTTACATAAGAAGAAGAGGGTTGATTGTAATTTTTATGGTAATCCCAGCCAGAACGGGTACCTCTACCAACTTCAAGAGCCTCTAGAGAAGGGTCTTCTTTGGGAAGATCGTTCTCAGGATCAAGGGGTTGATCCTTTGCTTAAGACGTCTCTGTAACAGCATTGATGTCTTCAGTAATTGTGTTGTATGGAGCAATTTCCGGGAACAAGTCTTGAACAGCAGCCGGCAACTTTTCTTTATTAGCCCAGATATTGCCCGTGAGATCGGGTATCTGGGACCAATTGACTGAGTTTTCATTGAAGAAGATTTCATTGGCAGAAGTTTCTTCAAGATGATCAATCGGGAGAGGCTTGAGCTCTGATGTCACAGCTTCAGGAGATGAGGGTTGAGAGGATGTTATCTCAGTGGAAGTCACCTGAGAGGATGTAGCTCTGGAAGATACGCTACAGGTTGGGGAGTACGTGTCTTCGGAAGCTTCAGAGGCACTGTCGTCCTGAGCTATTGCATTGCAGGTTATCCTGACAGGAGATGCCCCCAGTGTAGATTGTTGGGAATCGGACTCATCTTCAGATGTGAGAGGATCATCGATCCAACTATTTTCTCCATTTTCAGGAGTTGAGGGAGAAAGTTCCCGTTGATTTTCAGGGACTTCCGGTTCTGGATCATGACAAAGATTGATGCAATCCTGCTCCTGCTCTATGGCAAGATGTTGCAAGATTCTTGCATATTCTTCAAGATCAGGCATGGGAGCCAAATCTTATTCGTCATGTGCTCTTTGTGGTTCGCCCATGTTGGGTTCCACTGAAGCATTTGCTGGTGCTGGATCGACAACGTTTTCATGAACAGGGCCCTGGTCTTCTTCATCATCAGACCAAGATCCTTGTGGCTGTAATGGGTTATACCAGATTACTGGCATAAGATGAGAGTCGGGAATCCAATCCTCGTCGGAGAGGTATTCTCATGTTTCAAGGGATTCTTCCCACTCATCGATATCACTGGCAGTGTCACTGGACTCGTATCCGTTCATGGAGAATCCAACTACCGAGTTGCAAGAGTATGATGCTCCCTGCATAGTTTCATTTTTGTATAGAGGTGGCATGAAATCATCAATAGTGAATTTTCTTACCGCCTTGGAGGTTTTGGGAAGAGATTCTTCCGTCGTCCCTAGTGAAGCAGTGGAAGAAGTTTCTACTTTTTCAAGGACTTCTTGTTTTGGTTGAGACTTCTCTGTTGTTTGAGCTTGCGGAGTTGTCTCTTGGCTTCCCTCCGCTGCTGAGCGGTCGGCTTTGTTTTGACGATCTCCCAATTTTCATCATCTAGGAGATCAGGATGCACCCATATAGGTTGTCCATCTGATGTTGGATAGGGAACCAATTCTTGGGACGCTTGAGCCAATTTTATCACCTTGAATGAAGTAGTGATTTTCTCCTTCGGTGACTTTGAAGTTTGCCGACATGAATCCATGTTGACAGAAGTGGAGCCGTAGTTTTTGTCAAAAGTTATGACTCCGTTTTTCCACATCTCATTGATCTTCTCTCTCACAACGAAGCATTGATTGAGAGGATGTGAGATCATCTGATGGTATGGACAGTATCGGGGATCATTGGTTTTGCCAACATCTCCCGGTCTTTTAGGCTCTGGCAAAATGAGTTTGCCATTTGCTAGGAGAGCCTCAAAGATTTCTTCAACATCTTCATCGAATGGATATTTCTTTTCTACACGTTCTTTGAAGGCATCAGAGAGTTCAGGCCTTTTACCTGCAGTTTCGTTTTCAGGTTTCTTTGGCTGCTGAGGAGCTGACTTAGTTTGCACATTGAGAACCTCCTTTTTCTTTGGTTTTGAGGTAGTAACAGCAGTCGGCTCTTTCTTTGATGATTTCTGGCTGTTGAGGTCTTTGATCACCATTTTAGCTTCCATGGAGGCTTCGAGGAGTTCCCCCAGGTTCTTTGATTTGTTGCCAATAATCATGGAGCGAATTTTTGCTCTCATATTGTTACGGCAGATGTCGACTAGCGATGCTTGTGGCAGTACATCTGAGCATTTGTACGCCATTGCCTTCCATTTGTGAATGTAGTCGTATGTTGATTCATTCTCTCCTTGTTTTAGGTTGCAGAGTTGAGCCATAGTAACAGGATGATCCTCACCTTGGAAGTGGGTCAGGAAGAGTGTCTCTAGCATAGCCCATTTCTGAATGGAGTTCTCCGGCAGAGTGGAGTACCAATTAAAGGCTGTACCTTTTAGGGTACTTGCAAAGAAGCGAATCTTGAGGGCATCTTGATCCACAATGGCTCCCGTCAGGATCTTGAAATGGATGACATGCTGTCTGGCTGAACGTTTCCCAGTATATGTTTGGAGAGTAGGTTGCTTGAATTTTGCAGGGAACGGAACCGAGTCCATCCATAGAGGGTAGGGTGGCTTGATCCCATGTTCTTTCAATGTATCATCTTCTTTTGCTTTTGCAAGGATATCGTCCACGTCCTTTCTGGTAAGGGCGCGAGACTCATTGTTTTTTGCATTGCCCTCGTCATCTTCATGATTCGGAGGGGTTTCATTGTTAGGTGGTGGACGCTGTAGAGTGAGAATCAGATTTTCCATCAGAGCCTCAATTCTCTGTTGTCCTTGCTCCAACTGCTGGATGCGTGCAGTTAGGTGGCTCAGAACTTGTAGCCAAGACGTTCATCCCTCGGGATTCGAACGAAGAAATCGTCCTGGTGACTGAGCTGGGGCTCATTCTTCTGGATGAAGAATCTGAGGAGTGGTTACTCCGATGTTCTTGGCTTGGAGGAGTGGAACACTCTTCCAGATGTGTTCTTGCCCGAGAGACGCTGCGAGTCACTGGACGTCTAACACTGATTTTGTATGCTGACTTCCGGCGTTTTCTAGTTTTGCCAACCATATGAACAGCAACGAATTGGTCGGGTCTTTCTTTTTTGACCCATTTGTTTGAGACGTGGAGAGTAGAACGCTGGGTTCTTTGTTTCTCGAGTCTCTTTTGTCGATATGCAGTGCGGCGAAGCATACGACGAGCAATTTGAGCTTCAGTCAGCTCTGGCTGGGCTCTGGCGATGAAGGATGTAGTCCCTTGTGCGCAGCAGCCGAGTTTGTCTTCTTTGAAGCTTGGCAAGGACAGAATCTGGATACGGTCCTTTGTTTGTCGCAGTGAAGACTTGAATTTTGCGAGCTCAGCCCTTGTTGAGATGAAGGGTCGACTCGCAGGAGTGCAGGTTTCAGCATATTTTTGCGTAGGCCTAACAATGCAGGATTTAATTTTGGGCTTGTAGGAGCAAGCTGGCTCATGATGATTTTGTTTGTTTTTTGGGTGGAGGGTAGGTTTCTCCTCTTTCATGTAAGAGAGAGGGTAGAACCGATTCTCCTTGAGAGGGGCCAGGTATACTGGCTTTGCAGATGTTCGGGACCTCCGTTGCTTTGGTGAAGATCTCGGAGACCAAGTTTTGGTGTAAACTTGGTTTCTTGTGGGTTGAGGCTTCGTGGGAATGCCACGGGCTTCAGGCTTCTTGGTGTTCGCCCTTGGTGCCATTTTAGTGACACGTTGCGGGGTGGTTTTCTGCTTCTTGGCAGGTACAGTGTCTTCTGCAGGAAGTGGGAATGGTCCCAGCGATCCGAAGGCGATGGTCCGGGGAGATGAAGTTGACCCGGTGTTTGGAGAGTTGTCGAGGGAGATGACGCTTCGGCAACTGACAGGGCGCTTATGCTTGTTTTGTTTGTCTTGCAGCATAAGCTGGTACTTGTTCTCATCGAAAGTGATGGTCAATGAAGCTGCCATTGTTAGTTTTGGAAAACTACTGAAACAAGACCAAATCCATTAGTAATCACAAGAATATGGTGATCGTAAATGGAGAACAACTATGATTTTGTCTTTTCAAATCACTTGAGGGGATATGGCCCAACCCAAGGACGATGAAGAAGGCAAAAAGCCATAGAGGACACAATTGTTCTAAAATGCAAGTATGGTAGGCTCAGAGTGAGTGTTCCAGTGACTGCTAGAAGCAATTGTAGACCTTAATTCAAATTACCGAGAAGCAAGTCTCACTCGAGGTAAAATGATATAAGGTTGGAGATACAAATGTGTCGGTCGCGAATACAGTAGACCCGAAAGGGCGTACTAGCACCGCTAGGCACAAATGTTGCAAATCGCATCCTTGGAAAGGACACGAGATGGGATTTTTTTTGAAAGGTCAAAATTGGGTTCATAAAGGAGAGCAAATGGTGTTCCAATCAGAATAAAGGCTCAACATTTCTGCGAGCGATTAATTCAGAAGGGAAGGAACCAGAATTTCTCGGATGTGAATCCAATAATGACGGAAGTTTTTTTTTTGAAAGGTCAAGATTGAATTCATCAAAGAGAGCAAATGGTGTTCCGTTTCGAACAAAGGCTCAACATTTCTGCGAGCGCTAAATCCGAAAGGGAGGGAACCAAGATTTCTCAACTCTGAACTCAAAAGTGACGGAAGTTTTTTTTGAAAGGTCAAGATTGAATTCATCGAAGAGAACAAATGGTGTTCCATTCCGAACAAGGCTCAACATTTCTGCGAGCGCTAAATCCGAAAGGGAAAGAACCAAGATTTCTCAGCTCTGAATTCAAAGTGACAGAAGTTTTTTTCTTTCTTTTTTTTTAAAGATTTTTTTTAGAGAATTTTTTTTTTGAAAGGTGCACATAGATTTCCAATTCGATCTTATGAAACCTTAGTAGATTGATCAGCCCCTAGGTAAAGGTAGGATTACTTAATGAACCCGTTTGGAAGACCCTTGCCTCGAACAGTCTAGCTGTCTCCACACTCTGGACAAGGCTTTTCTTAAATCCACTTTGGTCAAAGAACACAATTGGTGGAACCTTAGTGTTTTTTTTTTAACTCTTTTTTTTTTTTGAAAGGTTTTTTTTAATGAACTCATCAAAGAGAGCAAATGGTGTTCCAATCCGAACAAAGGCTCAACATTTCTGCGAACGCTAAATCCGAAAAGTAAGGAACCAAGGTTTCTCAACTTTGAATGCAAAAGAGAGAAAACTAAGTTTTTTTTTTTTGAAATTATAATTTTTTTTGAAATCCAAATTGGACTCATCAAAGAGAAAAGATGGCCCAATCCCCGATATGAACGATAGCTGCAAACATTTCTGTGAGCTATCAAGTTCAAAGAGGAGAGGATCAAAATTTCTCAAAGTTGAATCTTGAGAAAGAGAGATCACTTTTTTTTTGAAAGCGTTTGAAATGAAGGTGTTTTTCTTATTAAATCCCAATTGAACTCATCAAAGAGAAAAGATGGCCCAATCCCTGATATGAACGATAGTTGCGAACATTTCTGTAAGCTATCAAGTTCGAAGAGGGAAGGATCAAAGTTTCTCAAAATTGAGCTTTTAAGAAAAAGAGATCAGATTTGTTTTTTTTTTTAAGTGAGAAAGACCAATTGAAATCCCATCTCATGTTTTTTTTTAGATGCAAGATGCAACATAGGCCACCAACTAGAAAGGAGCCAAGGGATCAAAGCATCACGTTCTCAAGTCAACGTGTCCCACCGGGTGTGCCAACTTGATGGACCCGAAAAAAAAGGGGGAATCTTCCTTCCTCTCCCTCCGCACCCCGGGGGCTGACGTGGGTCTCGGCGGAGGAGGGAAGATCTCGGGCATCAACATTTTTGTACGGGTATGCCATATTTACTTTCTACTTGGAATTTGGAATGGTGATAATCCGGAGATTCACCTTCACAAGTGGAAAGGAAATCAATCCTTTTTTCTAACTTTTCAAATTGCATTAATATTAAGAAAAGAGACAAGTTTTTAGAATGCCGTAAGAGGCGTTTTGTTTGTTTGCCGTGAAAGGTGATTTTACAAAACTCATCAAATATGAAAGACAAGAATTGTGATTTCTTTTTGTCTCTTTAAGAAATACAAACTACAATAGAAAAGGAATAAAAGGGATCTAACTTCTCAGGAGATTGTGGGGACACGTTGAGATCGACGGTCGCAAGTCATGTATGGGCTTCGCCATCGTCCTTCAAATGAGAACATGTGATGCTTTGATTCTTTGGCTTGGCTCCTAACCTCGGTTTTTTAAAGGACTAGGACCAAGAGAAGGTCCTATATTCAATGAAAAACCGAGTAAACGGACTGAAAAGCCACGTTTAGGCCATGTTGGAGAAGGAGGTGACCTTGGGGGGGTGGCCCCCCAAGGGATGTGGATCACCTTGTGGTGCTTCCGGGAGCAAAGTAACAGAACTTCGTCTCTCTCTTGGATTTTCTGGATTTTCAGAGCTTGCACTTGGGATCTATTTTCATCATGCTTTCTTCTTGGAATGGACCTCCTTTTATAGGCTTTTGATAGCCATGAGGTGTTTATTGGCATTGATGGCCATGATGAAAGAATTGATGTGGAGTTACAAATCAATTTTGTAACTCCTTTTTCAAGGCTTGTGATTGGCCGATGAAGGTAGTGGGCATTTAATCACCTTTATGCTTCATGATGATGGGAGTTTCATGGGTTTAATGCCATGATTGCTTTGATTTGTAACTCTCAAATGCTTGGTTCTGATTGGGCCGTCCAAAATAATGAGTTAATGACTGCTTTAATGGGTCAATTAACGACATTAAGTGGTTGCCAAGGCATGTGAAGAGTCGCGGGCCGTGCTGCGCCTTTTGAGATTCTTCTTGCGATCATCACGGGTGGATCCACGCATTATTTGATGTCGGATTGCGATGCAATTTCAGACATTGATTGATGTTGGCGGGCCGGTGATGTTTGTCTTGTCGATTTCACGATCGGTCGGACAGAAAGTGCACTTTCTTGGTCAGCCGGTTGGCGATCTTGAGGCGATCGGTGATGATTTCATGCTTTTGACAGCAGATCCGAGATGTCGACGAAGATCAGTCATTTTCAAGCATCAAACATTGCATTTTCCGAAAATCACAGAGGCCGGAACACCCGAAACGCGAAAACCATCGAAAACGGACACTTTGGTGCAAAATCCGGCGACCTGGACTTCCAGGGTCGCCCGGCAACCTTGGGCCAGGGTCGCCGGCGACCTTGGGCCAAGGTCGCCGGCGACCATAGGGCTTTGGCCCGTTTGGTCGTCGAGCGTCGTTTTCGGCCGTTTTTTCGTCTTTTTCGTCCCTTTTTTCTTCTGTATTTTTTTTTGACATTTTTCCTCAATTATTGACTTCATTTTCTTGGAGAAAACTTGACGAGAACCGCAACGAAATCGGAGCACAAAGTTTCCCATTTTTTGGGAAAGCCGAAGACTTTGTAGTCGATTTTCCGTCAAGCGTCGAAACTAGGTCAAACGATGTCGGAATGACCTGAAAATTGAGGTGAAGCTTCTTGAGCAGTGGATAGGACCAACCATGGGCTTTTATTTGAGTTTTGAAGCCGTTTGGGGTCCCATCGATGCTTCACTTGATTTTGCTGCGGGGAAAATGCCGAGCTTTGATTTGTGGTCAAACGATGTCTGATTGACCTGAAATTTGATGGGGAGCCTATTGGAGTCATTTTGAGACATTCCATGTGCTCTATTTTGGACGTCATGGCCATGGGTTGCTCCGCCGCCGGTAGGCTTGATTTTCTCTCGAGCATCGAAACCTGGTCAAACGTTGTCGGAATGACCTGAAATTCGACATGTAGCCTTTTGGAAGCATGTTGAAGCCACTCTTGTATTTTGTTTGATGAGTGATGGCTTCGGTGGTTTCCGCCGCCGGGAGGCTTGATTTTGCTGCTTGAGCATTGATGGAAGGTCAAACGTTGTCGGTTTGACTTGAAATTTGGCATGGAGCCCTTTGGAGACATTCTGGAGTCATCCGTAGGCTCTGATCAAAGTTTTGGTGTCTTTGATGATGTCGCCGCCGGGAGTGCTTGTTTAGCTGTCGGAGCAGTGGAGTTGGGCCAAACGATGTCGGAATGACCCGAAACCTCAGGTGTACCCCTCTTTTAGCTGTCATGAAGGATCTCTCAGTTTCTTTCTGATTCTTACAAAATCTGATGCTTGAAGTAGCCTTGCCTATTTTTAGCAGGATACAGCTTCAGGAGGCTTCTCGATGTTGAGGAGAGATATTGACTTTTTTTTGGTGTCAACATTGCTCTAGGTCAAGAACAAGTGCAGGGATTTAGAAATGGGAAAAGAAGAAGAAGAGGGCTTATATAGTGTCTGGAAGTGGGTCCCAAAGCAGTTGAACTTGAAACAATTAAAACATGGTCTTGTGGACCCTGGATGAAGTCGACGAAGAAGAACAAAACGATCGTCGAAAAATCCAGTTTCGGAAAAGTATAATTTTGACATGGTTTCACGACTTCGAAAATTGTGCCCAGATTTAGCATGAAAAGACAAATTTACCCCTTTTTGGGGTAAAACTTGGGTTTCTGGGCCTCAAATACATGCAGGCTAAAAATGAAAGTTGTCATAAATAATAAAACTATTCAAGAGAATTAAAAATCATGAACAAACAAAAGATCTACAACGGAAACCCATTCTTACACATGTACTCAGGGCGTCCATGAGCGTGTCTGACTCATACTAAACGTCCTCAAAATCCCTAAAGCTATAATCCAGACTAAGTCTAATCACATTCTAACCCAGCTAGTACTAAGACTCACTTAAGACTAAACACTCACTTAATTAGTACTAATCGAGTTGGTCTGGGTTGGGGGTCTAACATTCTCCAACCCTTAGGATATTTGGTCCACCAAATATAAATAATTATACATCTTGTAACAGGTGTGGATACTTCCTCTGGACTTGTCGCGACCTCGGACCGGGTTTGGGGACCAATCCGGGATCGGGACTCATTAAGATCACAACAACGGTGATAAGAGTATGTTTAATGCCACAACGTACACGGGTTAATAAAGAATACACATTACCCGTGCACGAGATTTCCCACAGGTGTCCGCAGTGAGGATTACACACCATTATGAATATTTCTGTTTAAAGTGCGGAAGCGTGTAGTTAATCACATATGAATCATTTCCATAAAACAGAAGACTGGTTGCATTTAAATAACAAGTATCAGAATGAGCAATGTTCTATAGCGTAACCCAAAAGTGTTGTTAAAGTTGAACATATATCATTTAATTACAATTCCCAAAAATAGAGGCCAACAAAGGCCAATATAGACAAAACAATATCCACCAAAAATATCAATCCAACCACCCCCAAAATGTTTCGCATCTCGACAACCGGATGTTTACATAACATCGTCGGCACGCCACTCGACTAGCGATTGCGGTTCTCCGACCGCCTCCTCTGGCTCCTCCTCGGGGTAACCGACAACGGGACCTGAGTAACAAAGTAAAGGGTCAGACACGACGGTCTGGCAGGTGGGTGAACAGATATAAGCATTCGATAGTAAAAACCTTTACCTTGGAAAACATATAAACCTATTTAAAGAATGACTTTCAAGAAGGAAATGAATCATTTAATTAAAACGCATATGCAGTCACAAAACATGTAAGGTAATCAAGGAAAGCGGGAAACAATCAATATGGCATCAACAAGAAGCTAAATCCTCTATCACTGAAGTGACAAGAGTATTGGGTGTTGACCTCAGTCACCGAAGTGAGGAGGTATAACCAATTTACATATACATATACAATAATACGGGACGGGACCACGGTAGCAAACCGGGTGTAGGGAATCACGATAGCGAACCGGATATCGGGAACCACGGGAGCGAGCCGGGTATCGGGACGGGACCATGGTTATTAAACCGAGTATCGGGATCCATGCTACAGCTGGCGGGACGGGAAGGGATCTCTAAGTCAGTGGATCAGACTGACAAGGTTATCCAAGCTTAGTGGTGTCGACTCATAGGTCATATGCAAGAAATCGGGCATGTATAAAACACTTACGATGAAATCGTATAAACAAGCAAAACAGGGTGCTCAAGGCACAAACATCATTTCAATATCGGGTCACATCATGTCGGGCATGCATTTCGGGACTAATAAAAAGAGTGCAAGTACAAATACAATGCTTTCGGAATCGATAAATCATAATTCATAAATTTCTGGAATAAACAGTTGAAATAGACTTTCAAAATATCGGGGTTTAAAACTAATTGAAGGTGAATAGGGATCCCGTATGTCTGTATAATAAAGAAAACTTGGTACTCTTTGAATTTGGAAGACATGCCGGGTTCCTTATACACTATAGTAGCCTCAATGCTTAAATGAATCTCTGTGATGTGGTTTCTCTCTCGAACGGGCTCCCAACAAACCTTTCATCTCTGCTTCGAACACATTCCCAGGTGAGCGGTGTCCATTGCTCTCAGAAAGGTTCACAAGCAATGGGATGGAAGCTCCCTTCAACCCCCCTTTATTTATAGAATTCAGGGAATTTCAGTCACCTTACGGTCAGATGGCGGTTAGCCGCCAGTGGATCCAGCGGTTAACCGCTGGCTGACCATGAGACTGACCGTGGGATTGCAGCTCTCTGGAATTGTGACCGCCTCATTTCCGTTGGCTGGCGGTTAGCCGCCGATGGATTCGACGGTTAGCCACTAGCTGACCGTATAGCTGACCGCGAGGTTGCAGCTTTCTGGAAAAGTGACCGAAACTGCTTCGGTTAGCCGCCAGTCACCAGACGGCTAGCCGCTGGGTGACCGCTGGCTGATCGCCATTCACGGGAATTCTCCACCGGGTTCAGGTCTTCTTTTCCCCAAATTAGTTTCCCTCATTTTCCATCACTTTCCTGCAATAGCATGAGCTAAAAAGCTCCTCCAAATCAACCTTCAATACTTCTCCCATATCAAAGCTTCTACCAAAGATCAGCCCAAACAACTCCATACATTTCCACATTCAATCACAAAGAAGGGAGAGAAAATCACAACCACATAGATTCATTCAAGTCTTAGACAAGAGATAAAACAAAAAATTTAAAGTCACATTTCAAGACAATAAATAGCTAACCAACCCCTTTCCCAAAAGCATTTATAGCATGACGAATGCAAATGAAAGAAGCCATTAATGAGACAATAAATCAACATATTTATCATGGAAATCATTGAAAACTAAAACATCCATTCAATCTACTTGCCTCAAGGTTTCTAACAAGAAATCCAAGTTCTAGTCACTTCTCGAAGTCAAGAACACAATCTACACTAAAACCCCCAAATACAAACGCTAAAATGGGTCAAACAAGGAATAGGAAGAAGAAACCTTCAATAAAGAGGATAGAGCTTCTCTAGAGCTAGGGAAACACAATGATACAAGATTGAGAGGGAAAACTTACTAGGAAACTCCTCAAATGAGCAAGACTATCACAAAGAAGGCCTTAGAGTGGAGGTTCTCCTTGAAAGATTATATCCATGGAGAGCACTAGTGGAGAGGAAAAAGATGATGACTTCCATTTCTTGATTTGGGTAAGGTGGTTGGTGCTTTGATGGTGGAGAAGCAAGGAGAAAAATAAAGAGATGGAAACCCTAGGTCTTAGTTGCTCTTGTGCTAGAAAAAGGGGAATGAAGGAGAAGGGTTCCTTTTTATACAAGTTGGGTGTGGGCTCCACCAATGGGAATCTCTAAGGGCTGAAATCACTAATTTCGGGATCTCGAATGAAATCGACGAAGAAGAGAAAAGTGATCACCGAAATATTTAGTTTCTAAAAAGTATATGTTTCACGGGTTTCGGGGATATCAAGTTTTGGGTATAGATTTCATGTAAAAAGACTGTTTTGCCCTCAATGCAAGAAAATCGGGTTTCGGGGTTCCGGACGGTTACGGGATCAACATGAAAGTTGTTGGGATTATCGGGAGGAGTGAAACGGGGTAGGCATACAAGTCATTGGGGTCTTAGAAAAATTCCCAAATTAACGCAAAGCTGTCAAAAGGGAACCCCCAAAGGGCCCCACTAACACAAGCACTTAAAATCCCCAAAAGCTATAACGATAACTATACTAATCCAACTTAGTAAATTCTATCAAGAACGCTTAGCACTAACACGCTACCTAATTAATACTAATCGGGGTCACTCGGGTCGGGGTCTTACAGCCTCCACCCTTAGGGCATTTGGTCCTCCAAATGAAATACAAAACTCACCTCGGGTAAGAGATGTGGATACTTCTTCTGAACTTGATCTCTCAATTCCCATGTTGCCTCTTCCGGCACATGATTCTCCCAAAGTACCTTCACCCACTGAATAGTCCGTGTCCTCAACTCTTGCTCCTTCGTGTCTATGATCTGAATGGGCTTCTCAACATAGGTAGCATCTTCTCTGATCTCCAACGGTTCATGCCGGAGGACATGTGATGGATCGGGGACGTACTTCTTCAACATTGACACATGGAAGACGTTGTGTACACCGGATAACTCGGGTGGTAAGGCTAATCTATAAGCCACATCACCAATCTTACTCACAATGTCATACGGTCCAATGCATCTCCGTGACAACTTGCCCTTCTGCCCAAACCTTAATGTTCCTCTGGTGGGTGACACTTTCAAGAAAACCTTATCTCCTTCTTTGAACTGTAGATTCCTTCTGTGAGAGTCTGCATAGCTTTTATGTCTACTCCGGGCTACTTTCAAACATTCTTGGATCTGTCTCACTTTGTCAGTAGTCTCACTCACTATAGTCGGCCCATGGAAACTGCGGGTGCCAACTTCTTCCCAACAAACGGGTGTCCTACACCTTCTGCCATATAAAGCTTCAAAAGGCGCCATCCCAATGCTTGAATGGTAGCTGTTGTTGTAAGCAAACTCACACAACGGTAGAGTCTCATCCCATTGAGTCTTAAAGTCCAACACACAAGCACAGAGCATATCCTCAAGAGTCTGGATTGTCCTCTCTGACTGACCATCTGTCTGAGGGTGATAAGCCGTACTAAACTATAACTTCGTACCCATAGACTCATGTAGGGTCTTCCAAAACCTCGAGACGAATCTGCTGTCTCTGTCTGATGTGATGCAAACTGGCTGTCAATGTTTACTGACGATCTCATTGACGAACAACTCTGCCAGGGGTAACATGTGCATCTTCTTCCCTGTCTCCATGGGGATAAAATGAGCTGACTAGGTGAGTCTGTCCACAATAACCCATATAGCGTCATTGCCTCTACTAGTCCTCGGTAGTCCCGAAATAAAGTCTATGGCAATGTGCTCCCATTTCCATTCCGGGATCTCTAATGGCTGTAGCAACCCTGGGGGCTTCTGATGTTCTGCCTTTATCAACTGACACGTCATACACCGGGAGACAAATGCTGCAATCTCCCTCTTCATGTTATTCCACCAAAATCTGCCCTTCAAGTTCTGATACATCTTTGTGCTGCTTGGGTGCATGGAATACTTAGTGTTGTGAGCTTCTGCCATGATTTTGTTCCTCAAATCTTCAATGTTAGGCACACACAGACGGTCTCGATAGTAAAGGACTCCGTCAACGATACGAAAATAAGGACGTTCTGCTATATGTTCTGCAATCTTGGCCAACTCTGGATCCTGCAACTGACTGTCCTTGATATTCTGAATGAACGAAGGCTCTGACACTGACATATTGGCGCATATAGCACCCTTCCTCAGTGGTTGTAGGTCTATCTTCAACTCCTCGAATTGATCGAAAATACAAGTGCTACTTAGATTCGCCATGCCTACTGACTTTCTGCTCAAAGCATCGGGAACTACATTCGCTTTCCCCGGGTGATACTTAATTGGAAAATCATAGTCCTTGATGTATTCCATCCATCTACTCTGCCTCATGTTCAATTCCTTATGAGAAAACAGATACTGTAGGCTGCGGTGATCCGAATGGACCTCAAACTTCTCTCCATTGAGGTAATGTCTCCACATCTTCAATGCGAAGACAACCGCTGCCAACTCAAGATCATAGGTCGCATAATTCTTCTCGTGAACTTTCAACTGCCGGGACCCATATGCAACCACTTTTCCTTCTTGCATCAACACACAACCAAGTCCAATGTTCGAAGCATCGGTAAAAATGGTAAAACCGCCACTTCCGGATGGCAAGGTAAGGACTGGTGCGGTGGTTAATCTCTTCTTCAGCTCTTGGAAACTAGCTTCACACTGATCTGTCCACACATAGGGTACATTCTTCCTTGTTAACTTCGTCAATGGTGCTGCAATCGACGAAAAACCTTGCAAAAACCTCCGGTAATACCCTGCCAATCCAAGGAAACTCCTGATTTCTGACACATTCTTCGGTCTTTCCCACTTCACTACTGCCTCAATTTTTGATGGGCTACTGACAAACCTTCCTTAGAGATAATGTGCCCTAAAAATACAACTTGCTTTAGCCAAAATTCACACTTGTTGAGCTTCGCATACAACTGGTTCTTTCTCAGAAGCTGCAATGCTATCCTCAGATGCTCTTCATGCTCTTCTCTGGTCTTGGAGTACACTAAAATATCGTCGATAAACACTACCACGAACTGGTCCAGATATTGCGCAAAGATCTTGTTCATCAAAGCCATGAACACTGCCGATGCAATTGTCAGTCCAAATGGCTAGGAACTTGTAGTGGCCATATCTTGTCCGGAAAGTTGTTTTCAATACATCTGATTCTCTAACTCTCAGCTGATGATAACCGGATCTCAAATCAATCTTTGAAAAGTACGAGGCACCTTGTAACTGATCAAACAGTTCATCTATCCTTGGCAGTGGATATTTGTTCTTGATGGTCACCTGGTTCAATCTCCGGTAGTCAATACACATTCTCATCGAACCCTCCTTCTTAACGAACAAAACTAGAGCTTCCCATGGCGAAATACTAAGTCTCACAAAACCTTTATCCAACAATTCTTGCAATTGTATCTTCAACTCTCCCAATTCCGCCGGAGCCATTCTATATGGTGCAATAGATATCGGAGCGGTCCCCAGTAACAACTCAATGGTAAAATCAATTTCTCTCATGGGTGGTAATCCTGGAATCTCCTCCGGAAATACATCCGGGAACTCCCAAACAATAGGGATCTCCTCCACCCCTTGGGACCGTTTATCCTCAGTGATAAACGCCAAATAGGCTTCACATCCACCTTTCAAAACTCTATCAGTTTTCAACGCTGAGACAAACCCTGCACGAGGATTCCTCCTCTCTCCCTGGAATAACACCCCTGCTGGTGTCTCATCCGACTTGAAGGTAAGGGTCTTATGGAAACAATCCATCGTGGAATGGTACCCTGCCAGCCAATCCATCCCTAGGATGACATCAAAATCCTTCATCTCCAACAGAATAAGATCTGCGGGTAACACCACTTCTCCTATCCGGACTGTACAACTAGGGTAATAGACCGTACACACAACTTATTTTCCTATTGGTGTAGCTACAGTCAAAATGTACTCAAGATCTCAACCATGCACATCAATCAATCTAGAAAATGCATGGGATATGAATGAATGCGTAGAGCCAGGGTCAAATAATATTCTAGCTTATATCCCGCTAACAAAAAGTGTACCTTCCACAACATTGCCTGCTGCCTCTGCATCAGCTCTGTTGACCGCATATACTTGTCCTCGCTGCTGTGCCCTTATAGGAGCTTGTTGTTGCCTGCCTTGAGGGTCATTTCTGTTCTGTTGCGGGGGACGCTGATTCTGCTGCTGTCCCTGCTGACAGGCCTGATGTTGTTGTTGTTGTTGGGGCCTATACTATTGCTGCGGTGCCTGTTGCTGGAATGGCCTTGCCTGATTATGCACCACCAGTGCATTCTGTGGCGGTGCTGGACGCCGTGCTCCTTGAGGTTGTTGATTCTGTCTATTTGGTCCCGGGCAATTCCTCATCTGGTGATCCATGGAGCCACATCTAAAGCATGCTCCGGTGATGGTACGACATTGGGAACTCTCATGGTTTTTGCCACAGTGGATACAAACGAGTTGCACATTGTCTTGCCTCTGCTTCTTGTTCTACTAATTCCTTTGCTGGTGATTCTGCAGCTGGGGTTGCCCTTGTCCTTTGCCTTGAGATTTAAGGACCTTGTGGTGGAAGTTCTCGAACTTGTATGCTCTCTTGATCGCCTCTTCAAAAGTGACCGGTGGTATAACTCCGATAGCATCTCTCTCGATGATGGGGTGAAGTCCTTCAAGGAACTTGGTTATCTTTTTCTCCACCGTGTCCACTAATTCGGGGGCATATTTGGATAACCTCTCAAACTTAGTGAGGTATTCTTGAACGGTCGTATTGCCTTGGACAAGCTGTTGAAACTCCACTGCCCTTTGTCTCCTGATGTTCGTGGGTACATATTTGTCACGAAACTGTATCTTGAAGTTTCGCCATGTAACTACGTCAGCCATTGTTCTATACTCTTCCCTTACTGTTTTTCACCAGATGTCTGCCAACCCGGTGAATAGAGATGTTGCTAGCTTTACTCTCTCTCCTCCTGTGCACATGAAGACTTCAAAGATATTCTTTGTATGGTCTAACCAATCATCTGCAGCCAAGGGATCTTCTGAGCCAACAAAATCCTTGGGTGCCCTCTTTTTGAATCTCTCAAACAATGCATTGGGGTCATGCTCCCTCTGATTGATGACAATTGCAGGTTGAGGCTGGACTGGCTCTGGCCTTCTCTGTAACACCTCCAATAACTGTCTCTGCATTTCTGCTAACTCTCTGGCATGATCCTCATCCTTTTTTCAGCATTTGCTCTTGAAGTCTAGTCTGATTCTCATTGGCTTGAAGCTGCTGATCAAGCATAGCCTACAACATCTGCTGAAACTGATTTGGCATTATGTTTTCAGTTCTATCTTCTCCAATAGGCTCGGTATAATCACTGTTGCTTGTGGTGGGATTGCCATTTATCGGTCGCTTACGAGGTGGCATGATGCTGCAAAACAAGTTGTTAGCACATAATAATCAAGGATAGGGTAACACATTGCTCACGCGATTCTAGCTAACGGAAGATCTAACGAATCCTCGCCATGTCCATAGGATTTCTAGTTTCTTTTAATTGCCTGAAACACTGCTCGCTCTGATACCAGTCTGTCGCGACCCCGGACCGGGTTTGGGGACCAATCCGGGATCGGGACTCATTAAGATCACAACAACGGTGATAAGAGTATGTTTAATGCCACAACGTACACGGGTTAATAAAGAATACACATTACCCGTGCACGAGATTTCCCATAGGTGTCCGCAGTGAGGATTACACACCATTATGAATATTTCTGTTTAAAGTGCGGAATCGTGTAGTTAATCACATATGAATCATTTCCATAAAACATAAGACTGGTTACATTTAAATAACAAGTATCAGAATGAGCAATGTTCTATAGCGTAACCCAAAAGTGTTGTTAAAGTTGAACATATATCATTTAATTACAATTCCCAAAAATAGAGGCCAACAAAGGTCAATATAGACAAAACAATATCCACCAAAAATATCAATCCAACCACCCCCAAAATGTTTCGCATCTCGACAACCGGATGTTTACATAACATCGTCGGCACGCCACTCGACTAGCGGTTGCGGTTCTCCGACCGCCTCCTCTGGCTCCTCCTCGGGGTAACCGACAACGGGACCCGAGTACCAAAGTAAAGGGTCAGACACGACGGTCTGGCAGGTGGGTGAATAGATATAAGCATTCGATAGTAAAAACCTTTACCTTGGATAACATATAAACCCGTTTAAACAATGACTTTCAAGAAGTAAATGAATCATTTAGTTAAAACGCATATGCAGTCACAAAACATGTAAAGTAATCAAGGAAAGCGAGAAACAATCAATATGGCATCCACAAGAAGCTAAATCCTCTATCACCGAAGTGACAAGAGTATTGGGTGTTGACCTCAGTCACCGAAGTGAGGAGATATAACCAATTTACATATACATATACAATAATACGGGATGGGACCACGGTAGCAAACCGGGTGTCGGGAATCACGGTAGCGAACCGGATATCGGGAACCACGGGAGCGAGCCGGGTATCGGGACGGGACCATGGTTAATAAACCGAGTATCGGGATGCATGCTGCAGCTGGCGGGACTGGAAGGGATCTCCAAGGTAGTGGACCAGACTGACAAGGTTATCCAAGCTTAGTGGTGCCGACTCATAGGTCATATGCAAGAAATCGGGCATGTATAAAACACGTACGATGAAATCGTATAAACGAGCAAAATGGGGTGCTCAAGGCACAAACATCATTTCAATATCGGGTCACATCATGTCGGGCATGCATTTCGGGACTAATAAAAAGAGTGCAAGTACAAATACAATGCTTTCGGAATCGATAAATCATAATTCATAAATTTTTGGAATAAACAGTTGAAATAGACTTTCAAAATATCGGGGCTTAAAACTAATTCAAGGTGAATAGGGATCCCGTATGTTTGTATAATAAAGAAAACTTGGTACTCTTTGAATTTGGAAGACATGCCGGGTTCCTTATACACTATAGTAGCCTCAATGCTTAAATGAATCTCTATGATGTGGTTTCTCTCTTGAACGGGCTCCCAACAAACCTTTCATCTCTGCTTCGAATACATTCCCAGGTGAGCGGTGCCCATTGCTCTCAGAAAGGTTCACAAGCAATGGGATGGAAGCTCCCTTCAACGCCCCTTTATTCATAGAATTCAGGGAATTTCAGTGACCTTGCGGTCAGATGGCGGTTAGCCGCCAGTGGATCCGGCGGTTAACCGCTGGTTGACCGTGAGACTGACCGTGGGATTGCAGCTCTCTGGAATTGTGACCGCCTCATTTCGGTTGGCTGGCGGTTAGCCGCCGATGGATTCGGCGGTTAGCCGCTAGCTGACCGCGAGGTTACAGCTCTCTAGAAAAGTGACCGAAACTGCTTCGGTTAGCCTCCAGTCACCAGACGGCTAGCCGCTGGGTGACCGGTGGCTGACCGCCAGTCACGGGAATTCTCCAACGGGTTCAGGTTCAGGTCTTCATTTCCCCAAATTAGTTTTCCTCATTTTCCATCACTTTCCTGCAATAGCATGAGCTAAAAAGCTCCTCCAAATCAACCTTCTACACTTCTCCCATATCAAAGCTTCTACCAAAGATCCGCCCAAATAACTCCATACATTTCCACATTCAATCACAAAGAAGGGAGAGAAAATCACAACCACATAGATTCATTCAAGTCTTAGACAAGAGATAAAAAAAAAAAACTTTAAAGTCACATTTCAAGACATTAAATAGCTAACCAACCCCTTTCCCAAAAGCATTTATAGCATGATGAATGCAAGTGAAACAAGCCAATAATGAGACAATAAATCAACATATTTGTCATGGAAATCATTGAAAACTAAAACATCCATTCAATCCACTTGCCTCAAGGTCTCTGTCGCGACCCCGGACCGGGTTTGGGGACCAATCCGGGATCGGGACTAATTGTGAAGTAAATAAGAAGAGGTATGTTTGATGCCCAACGCACACGGGATAATAAAAAAATACACATTACCCGTGCACGTGATTTCCCACAGAAGTCCGCGGTGAGGATTTCACAACACCCATAAGCATTTTGTATAAATTGTGGAAGCGTATGGCAAATCAAGCATGTATTTCATTTCCAAAATGACAAGACTGATTACATTTGAATAACAAGTATCAGAATGAGCAATGTCCTAAAGCGTAACCCAAAAGTACATATTAAAGTTTAATCAAAGGATAATTTAATTACAACTCCCAAAAATAGAGGCCAACAAAGGCCAATATAGACAAAACAATATCCACCAAAAATATAAATCCAACCACCCCCAAAATATTTCGCATCTCGACAACCCGATATTTACATAACATCGTCAGCACACCACTCAACTAGCGGTTGCGGTTCTCCGACCGCCTCCTTTAGCTCCTCCTCGTGATAACCGACAACGGGACCTGAGTACCAAAGCAAAGGATCAAACACGATGGTCTGGCAGGTGGGTGAACAGATATAAACATACAATACTAAAAACCTTTACCTTGGAAAACATATAAACCTGTTTAAATAATGTCTTTCAAGAAGTAAATGATTCATTTAATTAAAACGCACATGCAGTCACAAAACATGTAAGGCAATCAAGGAAATCGGGAAACAATCAAGATGGCATCCACAAGAAGCTAAATCCTCTATCACTGAAGTGACGAGAGTATCGGGTGTTCTCACCGAAGTGAGGTGCAACCAATTTACATATACATATACAATAATACGAGACGGGACCACGGTAGCAAACCGGGTGTCGGGAATCACGGTAGCGAACCGGATATCGGGAACCACGGGAGCGAACTGGGTATCGGGACGGGACCATGGTTAATAAACCGAGTATCGGGATGCATGCTGCAGCTGGCGGGACTAGAAGGGATCTCCAAGTCAGTGGACCAGACTGACAAGGTTATCCAAGCTTAGTGGTGCCGACTCATAGGTCATATGCAAGAAATCGGGCATGTATAAAACACTTACGATGAAATCGTATAAACGAGCAAAACGGGGTGCTCAAGGCACAAACATCATTTCAATATCGGGTCACATCATGTCGGGCATGCATTTCGGGACTAATAAAAAGAGTGCAAGTACAAATACAATGCTTTCGGGATCGATAAATCATAATTCATAAATTTCTGGAATAAACAATTGAAATAGACTTTCAAAATATCGGGGTTTAAAACTAATTCAAGGTGGATAGGGATCCCGTATGTCTGTATAATAAAGAAAACTTGGTACTCTTTGAATTTGGAAGACGTGCCGGGTTCCTTATACACTATAGTAGCCTCAATGCTTAAATGAATTTCTGTGATGTGGTTTCTCTCTCGAACGGGCTCCCAACAAACCTTTCATCTCTGCTTCGAACACATTCCCAGGCAAGCGGTGCCCATTGCTCTCAGAAAGATTCACAAGCAATGGGATGGAAGCTCCCTTCAACCCCCCTTTATTCATAGAATTCAGGGAATTTCGGTTACCTTGCAGTCAGATGGCGGTTAGTCGCTAGAGGATCCGGCGGTTAACCGCTGGATGACCGTGAGGCTGACCATGGGATTGCAGCTCTCTGGAATTATGACCGCTTCAATTCGGTTGGCTGGCGGTTAACCGCCGATGGATACGGCGGTTAGCCGCTGGCTGACTGCGGAGCTGACCGTGAGGATACAACTCTCTGGAAATATAACTGAACTTGCTTCGGTTAGCCGCTAGTCACCAGGCGGCTAGCCGCTGGGCGACCGCCAGTCACGGGAATTTCCTTACTGAGTCCAGATTCAGGTCTTCCTTCTCCAAACCAATTTCTTTCATTCCCCATTTTTACATTCATACTATCACCAAGAGAAGGAAGACATCCATCATCACAAAGATTCACTTAGGCATTGTACAAAAGATGAACCAAAAGCTACAATTTAAGATTTAAAGGCAACAAATGAAACAAAAGCTAGAAATCATGTTCAAGACAATAAAGAGGCTTACCAACCATTTTCAAAAGTATTTAACATCATTGAATGCCAAGGAAACAAGCCATTAATGAGATACAAATCAAGTACACATGTCATGGAAATCATTAAAACTAAAACATCCATCCAATCCACTTGCCTCAAGATCTCTAGTCAAGGAAATCAAGCTATTACTCTCTTCCTCCAAGCCAAGGATGCAATCTACACAAAACCCCCAAAATCCAAACCCTAAAATGGGTCAAACCATGAAACAAGAAGAGAGAGCTCTCAATAAAGGAAATGGAGCTCCTCTAAAGATAGGAAAACACAAAACAAAGAGATTGGAATGAAGACTTACTAGGAAGCTCTTCAAAATCACCAAACTAGTTCAATGAGGGTCTTGGGGTGAATGGATTCCTCCAAAAATGGCATCAATGAATAGCTCTAGTAGTGAAGAAGAAGAAGGTCAAGTCCATTTCTTGGTTGGTGCAAGGTTTGATAGGGATTTAGGATGGGGGAAGCAATAAGAAGAAGAGAAAAGGGAAAGAAAACCCTAGGTTGGTTGTTGTGCTGGAAAAGAGAAATGGAGAAGAGAACCTCTCTATATAAACAAGTGGGTGTGGGCTCCACCATTAAAAGATCTCTTTGGGCTGAAATCACGACTATCTGGACCTCGGACGAAAACGACGAAGAAGGGAAAAGTGATCACCGAAATATCTAGTTTCCAAAAAGTATATGTTTCGCAGGTTCTGTGAATATCAAGTTTTGGGTACAGATTTCTTGTACAAAGACTGTTTTGCCCTCACTGCAAGAAAATCGGGTTTCGGGGTTTCAGACGGTTACGGGATCAACATGAAAGTTGTAGGGATTATCGGAACGAGTGAAACGGGGTAGGCATACAAGTCATCGGGGTCTCGGGAAAATTCCCAAATTAACGTAAAGCTATCAAAAGGGAACCCCCAAAGGGCCCCACTATCACAAGTACTTAAAATCCCCAAAAGCTATTAAAGAACTATACTAATTCAAGCTTAGTCAAAACCACTAATCAAGCTTAGCACTAACACAAAACTTAATTAGTACTAATCGAGTCACTCGGGTCGAGGTCTTACAGTCTCTAACAAGAAATCCAAGCTTCTAGTCACTTCTCCAAGTCAAGAACACAATCTACACAAAAACCTCCAAATATAAACCCTAAAATGGGTCAAACAAGGAATAAGAAGAAGAAACCTTCAATAAAGAGGATAGAGCTTCTCTAGAGCTAGGAAAACACAATGATACAAGATAAAGAGGGAAAACTTACTAGGAAACTCCTCAAATGAGCAAGATTATCACAAAGAAGGCCTTAGAGTGGAGGTTCCCCTTGAAAGATTATATCCATGGAGAGCACTAGTGGAGAGGAAGAAGATGATGACTTCCATTTCTTCATTTGGGTAAGGTGGTTGGTGCTTTGATGGTGGAGAAGCAAGGAGAAAAAGAAAGAGATGGAAACCCTAGGTCTTAGTTGCTCTTGTGCTGGAAAAAGGGGAATGAGGGAGAAGGGTTCCCTTTTATACAAGTTGGGTGTGGGCTCCACCAATGGGAATCTCTAAGGGCTGAAATCACTAATTTCGGGATCTCGAATGAAATCGACGAAGAAGAGAAAAGTGATCACCGAAATATTTAGTTTCAAAAAAGTATATGTTTCGCGGGTTTCAGGGATATCAAGTTTTGGGTACAGATTTCATGTAAAAAGACTGTTTTGCCCTCAATGCAAGAAAATCGGGTTTCGGGGTTCCGGACGGTTACGAGATCAACATGAAAGCTGTAGGGATTATCAGGAGGAGTGAAACGGGGTAGGCATACAAGTCATTGGGGTCTTAGGAAAATTCCCAAATTAACGCAAAGCTATCAAAAGGGAACCCCCAAAGGGCCCCACTAACACAAGCACTTAAAATCCCCAAAAGCTATAACGATAACTATATTAATCCAACTTAGTCAATTCTATCAAGCATGCTTAGCACTAACACGCGACCTAATTAGTACTAATCGGGGTCACTCGGGTCGGGGTCTTACAGGACTTGATCTCTCGATTCTCATGTGGCTTCTTCTGGCTCGTGGTTTTCCCGAAGTACCTTGACCCAATGGATAGTCCGATTTCTCAATTCATGTTCTTTGGTGTTGATGATTCTAAACGGTTTCTCTACATATGAAGCGTCTTCTCGATTCTCTAAAGGCTCGTGTGGAATAATGTGAGAAGGATTGTGAACATATTTCTTGAGCATGGAGACGTGAAAAACATTATGTACCCCGGAGAGTTCCGGCGGTAACGCAAGTCTGTATGCAACATTTCCAATCTTGCTCAAAATGTCATATGGACCAATGTATCTGCTAGACAATTTTCCTTTCTTTCCAAATCTTAGAGTGCCTCTGATCGGTGAGACCTTTAAGAATATCTTGTCACCCACGTCAAACTGTAATTCTCTCCGGCGAGTGTCAGCATAACTCTTTTGTCTGCTTCGAACGATCTTCAATCTGCCCCGAATCTGTTTAACCTTGTCGCTTGTGTCTCCAACTATCGTCGGTCCATGAAAACTACGCACACCGACTTCCTCCCAACAAACTGGAGTTCTGCATCTCCTGCCATAGAGTGCCTTGAAAGGTGCCATTCCAATGCTAGAATGGTAGCTGTTGTTGTACGCGAATTCGCAAAGTTGTAGGTTCTCATCCCACTGAACCTTGAAATCCAAAACACAAGCACGTAGCATATCTTCAAGAGTCTGTATCGTCCGCTCTGACTAACCATCTGTCTGAGGATGATACGCCATGCTGAACTGAAGTTTAGTACCCATGGATTTAAGAAGAGATTTCCAAAATCTCGAAACAAATCTGCTGTCTCTGTCGGAAGTGATGGAGACGGGTTGGCCATGCTTACTGACGATCTCATCGATGAATAATCTTGCAAGTGGTGCCATATGCATCATATTCCCAGTCTTCATCGGAATGAAGTGAGTAGACTTCGTAAGACCGTTGCCACGCCCCCAAGACCGGGATCCGATCTCGGGGATGCGAATATGGGGCTTGTGTATTTCTCCCCAGGATCCGCGTGTATGAGGATGGCAAAATTCACAACACGTCAAAACATTTCACGGAAGCTCTACATGACGTTACGACCCAGAATCCGTATCCATCGGGTTCCGTGTCGTACTCAATCTGTCAGCATAAGATTGTCATAGAAGTATTCAAACTCAAACTGGAACAACTCATAATATCAAAACATACAGAGCTGATAGTAACAGGCTTATCATTACCCAAACATATTCAAGTTACAAATTAACGAGTGCATTAATTACAATTCCCATGAAAAAGGCTAACAAAAGCCGTATACAAAATAGCAAGCTAGAACAGATACTACCCAAGTGTGTAACATAACTCCGGAGTCAAGCTTGACGTCTACATGACATCGCTGACACAACAAGCCTGCAAAACTCGTGGCTCAACAGCCCTCTGCACACGACATAGCTCAAAACAAGGGCCTGCTATCTAGAGCACCAAAACAGAAGAATATCAGACACGACGGTCTGGCAGGTGATCAATATAGGCAAGAGCATAAACAAAATTGAGTTTAAAGGAAACAATAACTAAAAACACTTTATTGAACTTGAAACAGATTTACAAGGTTTAAAACAATGCATGAACAAGATACTTATCAAGAAATCACGAGTACATGCACGATATACGAAACAAGACATGAATACATACAATATCATGATTAGTAAATCCACACGAGCCCATCCTTTCTCCATCATACACGATGACAAGAGCAAGCACGCACGACAAGCATGACACGCAAGACACGATCCCACATATACGGGGAATTTCCAGCCACGAAACCGGAACACGAACACGCACGATGTGTCATTCAAGACACGACTAGTCTGCAGACAGTCCACATGTTTAAGGACCCCCAGGTAGTGGATCAAGTTAAAAGGGCATTCCAAGCTCAGTGGTACTCACTTATATCATGAATGCATAAAACATGGTGATACACGTTCGAGAACACGACAAAACAAGAGGGAAATCATTTAACAAGCACGACACGACGAGGTTAGCAAAATAGCATAATATAAATGCTTATCAAACTTAAGAAATGATTCCCTTTTTCTTATTCTTGAAACACGTCTTAAAACAAGCTTATTCTTGAAATTCAAACGAAAACATGATGATGCACGAAGCATCAAAACAAGCACTTTGATCCATGAAACAAATCTCCAAACAAACTTATACTTGAAATTCAAGGCGAGTACACGAGGATGTACCTAACATCATAACATAAGTTCAAACACGAAATCTATCAGGTTTAGGCTAAGACCATTCATTGACCCTTGTGGAGTTGAAACCCACATGTGGGAGTTTTGACAAGGTTTGGTGCCCCAGAAGTTATAGTACATTTTGGAATTCCAAGTGCACAAAGTCAACAAAAAGGTCTAAAACCTAGTCTAGTTTTCCTTATCGCAAAAATCCTTCAAAACAATACTTTTGGTAAAATTTCGGTCAGTCCTCAGTTACCAGTCGGTCAACCGAGGTTTATGTGTCGGTTGACCGACAGCCGACCGACGGCTGACCGACAAGCCTCAGTCCAGAAATGTAGCTCTCGGGAAAAAGGGACCGACAAGTCCTCGGTTGGCTATCGATCGACCTGTCGGTCAACCGACAGCTGACCGATAATTTTCCTGACAAAATGTTGCTCTCTGGAATTTGAACCGACAAGTCCTCGGTTGGTGTCGGTCGACCTGTCAGTCAACCGACAGATGACCGACACCTGACCGACAGAACTTGGGCAGTGCATTTCAGTTCAGAATTTCCACACTTCTTTCCCATCTTCACTTCCACACTTTCACCACCTGCACTCCCCAAGCCTACATGCTTTCCAAGGGATACATTTCTCACATTTATAAAGCATTCCATCCACAAATAAACCATTCATTCTATAAAAAGACATCAAGACATTTTCAAGTATAAAATCATAAAAACTAATAAGATCAAACATGATTCTAAGAGCTTGCAAAATCATTGCTAACAAGACAAATGAAGAAGCCAAAACTCATGACTTGAAAGAGTATAACATGACTTGCATTTTGAGATTAAGCATAGAAAACATATCTTAATGAAAGATTGAAACCATAATGAAAACATAAGACAATAAACATGAGAAATCCTATAAAGATCACTTGCCTTGGGTCAAAGTGAGGAGGGAATCACTCAAGAGTGGTCTCTACTACATCTCTAGCTCCAATCCTACAAAAGCCCCAAAGACCCAAAGAGAAAACCCTAGCAAAAATCAATCCTTTGCATAACTCCAAGAAAACTCTTTGCATAAAAGAGGAAAATACTCGAAATGGTTTGAAAAACAAGAATCTCAAACAATAAATGCCATTGCTAACCTTTAAAACCTTGAACCAAGAAGAAGAGCTTGAAAGAGGGCTTTATCCTAGCTCAAATCCTTTGAAAAATGCATCATAGGAACGCTTGAGAGAAGAGGAAGAAGGTGGGGAGATCATTCCTCCATTTGGCACACAAGATGAAGCATATAGGAGGAGAGAGAGAGAGAGAGAGAGAGAAAAAGTGTGGCTGGAAAAGGGTTCCAGCCACAGCTGGAATAGTTGCAGGAAAATGGGAGAAGAAGAAGAAGGGTTTAGCCCTTTTATAAAGTGGGCAAGTGGGTCCCATGGGCCCCAATCTTCAAGGGATTAAAACAAGTGTTTGCGGGCCCCAAACGAAGACGACGAAGAAGACAAAATTGCTCGTTGAAATATCTACTTTCCAAAAAGTATATTTTCCCCAATTTCTGGAATTTTCAAAATTTATGGACAAATTTAGTGAAAATTGTCATTTTTGCCCTTTTTCTCGAAAAACGTGATTTTTGAGTATTAAATCAAGATGGTCAAAACATGAAAGTTGTTTATAACAATAAAATGAGTCAAAAGGAATAAAAATTGGAATTTTTAGAAACCAAGAATAAATTCTCACAAAAATACAATTTACAAGGGTCGGGTCAAAACAAAGTCAACGGTCTTTTAAAACTCTCCAAAGTTATGAAAGATCTAGTCAAACTCAAAAACAAAGTCAAATCAACTCTAATCTTGTTTAAAAAGTTAAATCATGATTAAAACAATGCTAAACCTGAAAATTGAGGGTCGGGGTCTTACAACGGTCTACTATAACCCAAATCGCATTGTTTCCTCTCTTTGTATTAGGCAATCCGGAGACAAAATCCATAGTGATGTGCTCCCATTTCCACTCCGGAATCTCTAAAGGCTGTAAAAAACCAGGAGTCTTCTGATGTTCTGCTTTGATCATCTGACAAGTCAAGCAGCGAGATACAAAAGCTGCTATCTCTCGCTTCATGTTATTCCACCAAAATCTGTTCTTCAAGTTATGGTACATCTTCGTGCTACCCGAATGTATAGAGTATCTAGTATGGTGGTGTTAGACCCCGACCCAGACCAACTCGATTAGTACTAATTAAGTGAGTGTTTAGTCTTAAGTGAGTCTTAGTAATAGTTGGGTTAGAACGTGATTAGACTTAGTATGGATTATAGCTTTGGGGATTTTGAGGACGTTTAGTATGAGTTAGACACGCTCAGGGACGCCCTGAGTACACTTGTGAAAATGGGTTTTTGTTCTAGATCTTTGATGTGGATGTGATTTTTATCTCTCTTGAATGGTTTTATTATTCGTGACAGCTTTCGTTTTTAACCTGCATGCATTTGAGGCCCAGAAACCCAAGTTTTGGCCCAATAAGGGTAAATCTGTCTTGTCATGCAAAATCTGGGCACAATTTTCGAAGTCGTGAAACTATGTCAAAATTATACTTTTCAGAAACTAGATTTTTCGACGATCGTTTTGTTCTTCTTCGTCGTTTCCATCCGGGGCCCACAAGACCATGTTTTAAGTGTTTTAGGTTCAGCTGGAGAGGGACCCACCTCTCAACCCATATTAAAGATATCCTATTCTCTCTCCTCCATTTTTCTTCCAAAATCCTGTAATTGTGCTTGCCCTAGAGTGGAGATGAGAAGAAAGCTCTCTTCTTGATCTTTTTCCCTTGAAATCATCTAGAAAGAAGGCTCCAATCACTAATCCGACTCCGCCATTTTCTTCCTCTCGTCTCAAGCTTCAGCTGGACAAGTTTTGGAGCCAAACCCATTGCACTATTCATCATCTTCAACCTCTCTTCTTCTTGTTTGGTGAGCAAAAGGTTAGAGCTTGGACCCATCCTTTCACTTGATGTTCTTTGGCTCACCAAGAGCTTGTTTTCCATGTTTTCAAACCCATTTTCGGAATGGGGGTTTGTAATGGCCAAAATAGTGATTTTGAGTGCTCTCTTTTGGGGGTTTTTGTGTAGATTTCATGGAGCTCTCATCCTTGTTGGATTTTGTGGAGTTTTGCTTGGCTTTGGTTAGGGGCAAGTAAACTTTATAGATTTTTCATGTACATTGTATTGTGGTTTCATTTCTTCCATTAAGACATGATTTTTATGCTTAAACCAATTAATGCATGTTATGTTTATGTTCTCTTAAATCATTGGCTTGAGTTCCTTTACTTGTGTTGTTGTTAATGACATTTCCAAGTTCTTAGAATCAAGTGGGTCTTGTAAGTTTTATGAATTTGTATTTGGAGATGCCTTGATGTTTCTCTTTGGAATGAATGGATTAATTGTGGATGGAATGCCTTGAAAATGTATGAAATCATCCCTTGGAAAGCATGTAGGCTTGGGGAGTGCAGGTGGTGAAAGTGTGGAAGTGAAGGAGGGAAGGAAGTTGTGAAAAATCTGAACAGAATGCAACGCCCGTGCCTGTCGGTCAACTGTCGGTCAGCTTTCGGTCGACCGACACCAGCCGAGAACCTGTCGGTTCAAATTCCAGAGAGCAACATTTTTGTCAGGTCATCCGTCGGTTCTCCGTCGGTCGACCGACAGCCAACCAAGGATCTGTCAGTTCGAATTCCAGAGAGCAGCAACTCTGGGCTGGGATCTGTCGGTCAAGCCGTAGGTCGACCGACAGATCAACCTCGGTTGACCGACATGTGACCGAGGGTTGACCGACAGTTATTAAAAGAACTATTTTTGAAGGATTTTCGCGAGGATAAAAACTAGACTATGCCTTAGACCTTCATTTGACATTGTGCACTTAAAATTACTAAATGTACCTTACCTTCGGGGACACCAAGTTATATAGAGTTTCGACGTTTGGATTTCCAAGTCCACAAGGGCCAAAGATTTGGTCTTAGCCTATGCTTGATAGATTTATGTTTGGACTCTTGTTTTGATGCTTCATGCATCCTCATGTTCTTGTTTGATTCTTTTAAGTATAAGCTTGTAATTAAGACGTGTTTCAAGAATCGTGTTTCAAGAATAAAAAAGGGAATCATTTCTTAAGTTTGATAAGCATTAATATTATGCTATTTTGCTAGTCTCGTCGTGTTGTGTTTTATAAATGATCTCCCTCTTATTTTGTCGTGTTCTCGAACGTGTATTGCCGTGTTTTGTGCATTCATGATATAAGTAAATACCACTGAGCTTGGACTGCCCTTTTAGCTTGATCCACTACCTGGGGGTCCTTAAACATGTGGACTGTCTGCAGACTAGTCGTGTATTATATTACACATCGTGCGTGTTCGTGGTCCGGTTCCGCGGCCGGATACCCTATCTACCTTGTGTGGCGTGGGATCGTGTTTTCGTATCGTGCTTGTCGTGCGTGCTTGCTCTTGTCATCATGTATGACAGAGAAAGGATGAGCTCAATGTGGATTTATCTTTTCATGATATTATAAGTATTCATGCTAGTTTCATAAACTTGAAACATGTATTTAAATCTTGACCTGATTTAGCACTATTTCTTATATTCATGCCTAAATTGTTTATTTGCCAAACCGTCGTGTTTGATGCTTGTTATTTTGGTGTCCAGGTGCAGGAGAGTTCACGCGTAACGAGGAGTGCTTGGAGGAGGCTATTGAGCCACCCCCAGCACACAAGTGGCAGCCCAACAACATCATCTAGACGCTGGTCGGGATCGTGATGTCTCGTTCACTTAGTTGGGAAACTCTTTTGGGATCTATTGTTGTGTTCGCCTTTGTTGACCTCTCTTGGTTTTGTAACTTGCACTAATATACTTTTGTTAAACATTGAAACATTAATCATGATAGGAATGCTTTGATGACATTCTCTTTTGATACCTTGTCTCGATATTATATAATTCTCTTGTATCTCATTGTTTAAGATTTGAGTGACATGTTTTGCTACACGCTTCCGCATACCCTTTCGTGTGAGGTCGACCCGTGTCTTGAGATCCTCTCTGCGGAAACCTGTGGGAAAAATATAAATAAAACAGCGGCGGTGTGTTTTATGTCTTGGTTAATCATGCCACCGTAGCATTGCGGGCCCGGATCTCGGTCCAGGGTCGCAACGGTGGGCTTCAGTCATAATTTCATTCTTCAAATCATCTACGTTTGGTACACACAACCGGTCACGAAAATACAACACCCTATCTGCAATCCTGAAATCTGGACGTTCTGAAATCTCGTTTACAATCTTGGCCAATTCTGGGTCTTGCAACTGACTATCTTTGATCCTCTGGATGAAGGTAGGCTCAGACACTGTCATATGTGCCAATAAAACACCTCTCCTCAAGTGTTGTACTTCCACTCCAAGTTCTTCGAATTGTTGGAAAACACTAACTCCCCTCAAACTAGCCATAACTGCCGACTTTTTGCTCAATGCATCTGCTACAACATTCACTTTGCCCGGATGATACTTGATTGGGAAGTCATAATCTTTTATATACTCCATCCACCATCTCTGCCTCATATTCAATTCTTTCTGTGAAAACAAATATTGCAAACTTCGGTGGTCAAAATGAACTTCAAATTTCTCTCCATAAAGATAGTGCCTCCACATCTTCAAAGCAAAAACTACTGCTGCCAACTCCAAGTCGTGAGTTGCATAATTTTTCTCGTGATTCTACAACTATCTTGAGCCATAGGCAATCACTTTGCCATCTTGCATCAATACACAGCCTAACCCCACGTTTGAAGCATCCGTAAAAACAACAAATCCACCGCTGCCCAATCGAAATGTGAGGATTGGAGCTGTGGTTAACCTTTTCTTCAACTCTTGAAAACTACCTTCACATTGATCGGTCCATACAAAAGGTACATTCTTCCGGGTCAACTTCGTCAATGGTGCTGCAATAGACGAAAAACCTTGGACAAATCTCTGATAGTACCCTGCTAACCCCAAAAAGCTTCTGATTTATGTCACACTGCTGGGCCTCTTCCACTCAATAACTGCTTTTATCTTGGCTGGATCAACTGCTAATCCTTCTCTTGAAATGATGTGACCTAAAAAGGCAACTTGCTCTAGCCAGAATTCACAATTGTTCAACTTTGCATAGTGCCCGTGGTCTTTCAAAAGCTGTAACGACGTCCTCAAGTGTTCTTCATGCTCCTTACTCTTAGAATACACAAGGACATCATCAATAAACACCACTGTAGAGTGATCTAAGAACTCTACAAAAACCTTGTTCATGAGAGCCATGAAGACTGCGGGTGCATTTGTCAAGCCAAAGGGCATCACTAAGAACTCATAATGCCCATATCTCGTTCGGAAAGCTGTCTTCGACACATCAGACTCTTTAACCCGCAACTGGTGATACCCTGACCTTAAGTCTATCTTGGAAAAGTGTGCTGCTCCTTGCAATTGGTCAAATAATTCATTTATCCTTGGCAATGGGTATTTGTTCTTGACGGTCACATGATTCAATCTTCTATAATCGATGCACATTCTAAGACTTCCATCCTTCTTCTTCACAAAAAGAACTGGCGCTCCCCGAGGTGAAACACTTGGCCTAATGAAGCCTTTGCTCAACAATTCTTGCAACTGAAGTTTCAATTCACCTAACTCTGTAGGAGCCATCCTATACGGTGCGATTGAGATCGGTGCAGTCCCTGGAAGGAGTTCAATAGTAAACTCAACTTCTCTAACTGGTGGTAAACCCGAGATATCTTCTGGAAAAACATCCGGAAATTCAGACACTACGGGGATATCCTCCACCCCTTGGGACTGTTTATCCTTCGTGATAAACTCTATAAATGTCTGACAACCACTGCCCCCCAATCTATTAGCTGTCAAAGCTGAGATGAAACTGCTGGAAGACTTCTTCGTGTTGCCCTGAAACATAAACTCTGTCTGTGGCCCTTGCAATCTGAATGTTATGGTCTTACCAAAACAATCCATAGTAGCATGGTAGGTCTCTAACCAATCCATGCCTAAGATAATATCAAAATCATGCATGTCTAAAATGATGAGATTGGCCGGTAAACTGATATCTCCTAACAAAATCGAACAACTAGGGTAATAGGTGCTACAAACAACCTGTTTACCTACTGGTGTAGTGACAGTCAAAATGTAATCCAATTCTGCATGCTGTGCATCAATCTTCTTTGCAAATAAAGGAGATAGAAAGGAGTGTGTGGATCCTGGATCAAATAAGATCTATGCTTCTACTCCTCAAACAAGTAGTTTACCTTCTATGACATCACCTGCTATTTCTGCATCAGCACGGTTGATATTGTACGTGCGTCTTTGCTGGGTTGGCCTATTTTGCTGCTGATTATGCCTCCCTTGATTGTTCCTGTTCTGAGGTGGACGAACATTCTGATTCGGTACTTGTCTGCCTTGCTGCTGCTGTTGCTGTGGTGGTCTCACTTGATTCTAAACTGGTGCCTGATTCTGTGGTGCTGCCTGCCTTTGCTGCTGATAACTGTTGCCCTGATTCTGAAGCTGTCGGCAATCCTTGATTGCATGGTCCATTCTTCCACATTTGAAGCAAGCACTCGTTGCCTTGCGTCATTCATGGGTAGGGTGATTCTTGCCACAATGATTGCAACCACTTTGCCTAACTTGGTTCTGTTCTTGTCTTGGCTTCTTGCCACTTTGATGCCTTTGGCTATGCTGCTGGTGTTGCTGCTTCCTATCCTGGATGATCTCATTATTGAATTCTTCAAATTTATATACCCGCTTAACCGCTTTATCAAAGGTGGCTGGTGGAATCACTCCCGTAACATCACTCTTGAGAATGAGATTTAACCCTTCCAAAAACTTGGTGATCTTCTTGTGCTCCGTATCAATCAACTCGGTAGCATAGCGAGCAAGCCTCTCAAATTTGGTAACATACTCCATAACTGTCATGCTTCCTTGTTTCAGCTGTTGAAACTCCACTGCCTTCTGCCTCTTGACATGTGAAGGGACATACTTGTCTGTAAAATGTTTCTTGAAGGTCGTCCAAGCTACCACATTTGCCATGGCTTGATACGGTTCTTTAACTGTCTGCCACCAAGAGTCAGCAAGCCCATAGAACAATGAAGCTGTGAGGTTCACCCTCTCTCTGCCCGTGCAAATAAAAACATTAAAAATCTTCGCGGTGTTTATGAGCCAGTCATCTGCAGTTAAAGGGTCCTCTTGACCTGAGAACTCCTTGGGTTCCCTCTTTCGGAATCTTTCGAAGAGAGCATTAGGGTCATCAACCCTATTGTTGATTATAAAATTCGGGCCGGGTGGTTGCATAAATAGAACTTGTTGCCTATTCTGTAAAACTTCCAAGAGTTGTCTCTGGACTTGTGCCATCTCCTCCTCTTTCTTTGCCATCTGTTCCTGAAATTTTGCTTGGATTTCATTAGCTTGTTTTTGTTGGTCTAACATGGCTTGCATTAATGCTTGGAATTGGGTAGCGGTAGGATTCTCAGACGGATCTATCTCATTGTCATTACTACCCGAAGCATTGTGATTTGGAGCTTTTCTTGGAGGCATGATGCTGCAAGACAATTTGTTAGCACATAAATAAGCGCAATTGGGTTGGTCAATTTGGTCTAAACGAACGTTCTAACGAACTCACGAAATCCTCGCCACATTCCTAAGATTCCTAGTTTCTTTTAAGTGCCTGAAACAAGTCCCGCTCTGATACCAGTCCTGTAGCGACCCCGGAACGAGACCCGGGCCTGCGACGTAGTGAATTGTATTAATAGAACATACTGTCTGTCTTCCCACAGGTTTCGGCGGTGTGGATCCCAAGACACGGGTCGAGCTCACACGAATAGGTATGCGGAAGCGTGTAGGAAAACGAATCATACAGATTTAACACAATAAGATGTATCATAAATAAGGCATCAAGGCATGGTATCGAAGAGGAGTGTTAACAAGCAAACCTATCTTGATATAAAGTTTCAGAGTTAAACAAGAGTATATTAATTCAAAATACATATCCCAGAGAGGCAAACAAAGGCCAATACAACAAAAATAAGATCCCAAAACTAGGTGAACGAGAATCAAGATCCTGCCCGGCGTCTAGTTGACGTCGTCGGGCTGCCACTCATGTGCTGGGGGTGGCTCAATAGCCTCCTCCGGGTACTCCTCGTCAAATGCGATACCTCCTGTATCTGGGCACCAAAATAAAATGTATCAAACACGACGGTTTGACAAATAAACAATATAGGCATGAATATGAAAAATAGTGCTAAAACAGTTCAAGATTAAAGTACACATTTCAAGTTTACAAAACTAGCATGAATACTTATAATATCATGAAAATATAAATCCACATTGAGCTCATCCTTTCTCTATCATGTAAAATGACAAGAGCAAGCACGCACGAAACACGACACGCAAGACACAATCCCACGCTACACAAGGTAACGGAGAGGCTTGCCGCGGAACCGGAACACGAACACGCACGATGTGTAATATAATACATGACTAGTCTGCAGACAGTCCACATGTTTAAGGACCCCCAGGTAGTAGATCAAGCTAAAAGGGCAGTCCAAGCTCAGTGGTATTCACTTATATCATGAATACACAAAACATGGCGATACACGTTCGAGAACACGACAAAACAAGAGGGAAATCATTTATCAAATACGTCATGACAAGACTAGCTTAATAGCATAGTGTAAATACTTAATGAACTTAAGAAATGATTCCCTTTTTTATTCTTGAAACACGTCTTAAATACGAATTTATACTTGAACTTCAGACAAATGCACGATGATGTACGAAGCATCGAAATATGTGCTTTGATTCATGAAACAATCTTCCACAAACTTATACTTGAAAATCAAATGAAAACACGATGATGCATGAAGCATCAAAACAAGAGTTCAAACATAAATCTATCAAGCATAGGCTAAGACTAATCTTTGACCCTTGTGAAGTTGAAACCCAAATGTCGGAATTTACATAGTTTGATGTCCCCGAAGGTAAGGTACATTTTGGAATTTCAATTTGCACAGCGTCAATTAGAAGTCTAAAGCATAGTCTAGTTTTCAACTTCCAAGAAATTCAGAAAAGGATTGAAAATCCAAAACGGGGTCAGGTTCGCTCGATCGGTCATACATTTGCTCGAGCGGACCCAGACAGAAGTACGTTCGCTCGTGCCAACCTAAGGGTTCGCTCGAGCGGACAGGTTTCTGTCCGAAACCCTTCAAACAGAGGCATGTTCGCTCGAGCGGACCCAGTGGTCGCTCGAGCGAACAGGCTTCTGCCTGAACGCGACTGAGTGCAGAAACTGCACTTCTCTTCATCCATTTCTTGCATTTTGTTCTTCCTTCTTCTTCTCACCTCTGAACCCAACAAAACCCCTGAGCCACCATTGTAAGACCCCGACCCTCAATTTTTGGGTTTAGCATTGTTTTAACCATGATTTAGCTTTTTAAACAAGATTAGAGATGATTTGACTTTGTTTTTGAGTTTGAATAGATTTTTCATAACTTTGGAGAGTTTTAAAAGACCATTGACTTTGTTTTGACCCGACCCTTGTAAATTGTATTTTGTGAGAATTTATTCTTGGTTTCTAAAAATTCCAATTTCTATTCCTTTTGACTCATTTTATTGTTATAAACAACTTTCATGTTTTGACCATCTTGATTTAATACTCAGAAATCGCGTTTTTCGAGAAAAAGGGCAAAAATGACAATTTTCACTAAATCTGATCATGAATTTCGAAAATTTCAGAAATTGGGGAAAATATACTTTTTGGAAACTAGATTTTTCGACGATCATTTTGTTCTTCTTCGTCGATTTCACCCGAGGTCCACAAGACCAAGTTTTAAGCGTTTCAAGTTCTACTGCATTGGGACCCACCCTCCAGACACTATAAATACCCTTCTTCTCTCTCTCCTCCATTCTTCTTCTTCCCATTTTCCTGCAACCGGTTTGCCCTAGAGTGGAGAGGAGAGAAAGCTTTTTCCTCTTGGTCTTTTCCCTTGGATCTTCCATCAAGAGAGCTCCAATCTCAAATCCGACTCCGCCATTTTCTTCCTCTCTTCTCAAGCTTCGATTGGACCCGTTTTTGAGCCAAATCCCCAACACTATTCATCATCTTCAACCTCCTTTCTTCTTGTTGAGCTAGCTAAAGGTTAGGGCTCTTGTTCCTCTTTTCATTTGATGTTCTTTTAGTTCATTTAGAACTTGTTTTCTATGTTTTCAAACCCATTTTCGAAATGGGGCTTTGTAGTGACAAAAATGGTGATTTTTATGTGCTTTCTTTTGGGGCTTTTGTGTAGATTTCGTGGATCAACTCTTTGATTTGGATTTGTGAAAGATTTGCTTGGCATTTGGACAAAGGCAAGTGATCTTCATAGGACTTCTTATGTTTATTGTCTTATGCTTTCATTTTGGGTTTTAACATTTCATTAAGACATGTCTTCCATGTTTAATTAATGCAAGTCATGTTCATGCTCTTTCAAGTCATGAGTTTTGGGCTTCTTCATTTGTCTTGTTAGCATTGATTTTTCAAGCTCTTGAATCATGTTTAGTCTTGTAAGTTTTATGATTTTGTACATGAAAATGCTTTGATGTCTTTGTTATAGAATGAATGGGTTTAATTGTGGATGGAATGATGCCAAATGTTGTAAATGTATCCCTTGGAAAGCATGAAGGCTTGGGGAGTGCATGTGGTTCAAATGTGGAAGTGAAGAAGGGAGAGAAGTGTGAAAGAAATGAGCTTCAGAACCCTACCGGAAGTTCTACCGGTAGAAATGGTTCAAAATTTGACAAAGAGTTGAGAAAACCGTGAACCCTGAGTTCTACCGGAATTTCTACCGGTAGAGGTATTTCAACCGGAAGTTCTACCGGTAGAAAGGGCCCAAAATCTGACAGAGAGTGAGGAAATTGAAAAACCCCAAGTTCTACCGGAAGTTCTACCGGTAGAAATAGCCCAGATTTCGGCAGAGAGTGAGAAAAGTTAAGGAGCATGAGTTCTACCGGAAGTTCTACCGGTAGAAGTGCTCCAACCGGAAGTTCTACCGGTAGAGGTGGTTCTACCGGTAGTACTACCGGTAGAGACGCTTCAACCGGTATTTCTACCGGTAGAGAGGCGTGAACCACAACCAGAAGTACTGTTTTTGAAGATTTTTGCGGGAATGAAAACTAGACTAGGTTTTAGACCTTTTTATTGACTTTGTGCACTTGAAATTCCAAAATGTACTATAACTTCTGGGGCACCAAATCTTGTTAAAAACTCCGACATTTGGGTTTCAACTCCACAAGGGTCAATGATTGGTCTTAGCCTAAACTTGATAGATTTCGTGTTTGAATTCTTGTTTTGATGCTTCATGCATCATCGTGTCCTCGTTTGATTTCCAAGTATAAGTTTGTTTGAAGATTTGTTTCAAGAACCAAGACCATTGTTTTGATGCTTTGTGCATCATCGTGCATTCGTTTGAATTTCAAGTATAAGCTTGTTTTAAGACGTGTTTCAAGAATCGTGTTTCAAGAAAGAAAAAGGGGATCATTTCTTCAGTTGTTAAGCATTTATATTATGCTATCGTGCTAGCCTTGTCGTGACGTGTTTGACAAATGATTTCCCTCTTGTTTTGTCGTGTTTTTGATCGCGTATTGCCGTGTTTTGTGCATTCATGATATAAGTGAATTTCACTGAGCTTGGACCGCCCTTTTAGCTTGATCCACTACCTGGGGGTCCTTAAACTCGTGGACTGTCTGCAGACTAGTCGTGTCTTGAATGGCACATCGTGCGTGTTCGTGGTCCGGTTCCGCGGCCGGATACCCCGTCTACCTTGTGTGGCGTGGGATCGTGTTTCTTGTCGTGCTTGTCTTGCGTGCTTGCTCTTGTCATCATGTATGACGGAGAAAGGATGAGCTCATGTGGATTTATCTTTTCATGATATTATATGTATTCGTGCTAGTTTCGTAAGCATTGAAACGTGTATTTAAACTTTGAACTGTTTTAGCATTATTCCAATTATTCATGTCTAAATTGTTTATTTGCCAAACCGTCGTGTTTGATGCTTGTATTTTGGTGTCCAGGTGCCGGTGGTTTCGCGCGTGACGAGGAGTGCCCGGAGGAGGCTATTGAGCCACCCCCAGCACTCGAGTGGCAGCCCAACGACGTCATCTAGACGCCGGTCGGGATCGTGATTCTCGTTCACCTAGCTGATTATGTTGGGTTATTCTTTTGGGTTTCAATTGTTGTATTGGCCTGTGTTGGCCTCTCAGGGTTTTGTAATTGGAAGTAAAATACTTTGTCTAAATGTTGAAACTTAATCATGATAGGAATGCTAATTTGACATTCTCTTTTGATACCTTGTCTCGATGTTAAATATTTGTCTTGTATGGTGATTGTTTAAGAATGGTGTGATGAGTTTTGCTACACGCTTCCGCATATCTATTCGTGTGAGCTCGACCCGTGTCATGGGATCCTCACCGTGGAAACCTGTGGGAAAAAGATCACAACAGCGGCGGTGTGTCTTGTGTTGGTTAATCATGCCGCCGCCGCGCAGTCGCGGGCCCGGGTCCCGGTCCGGGGTCGCGACAAGACTGGTATCAGAGCGGACAGGTTTCTAGGAAATAAAACACTCTAGTAACCTTAAGACGTGTGGTGAGGACTCCTTAGGTCGTGTAGATTTTGTTTTGGCTAGCCATTGTTTGTTTTATCAGCTCGGTTTGTTTTTCTTCTAGTGGGGGAGACCCTCTTTGTCTCGTGTTCTTGTCCTTGTTGTTAGGGAATTTGGAGGACCAAATTCTTTTCTAGTGGGGGAGGATTTAATGTATCCGTACCCATATTTAGTATCTTTTGCTTGTTTTTGTGGCAAAGAGTCGATGTTTTGTGGCATTTTGTGGACTTAGCGTGTGGTTGTCGAAGGACTTTGGCAGAATTTTCAGCTTTTCGATGTCGCAGATGGAGTTAGCGAGGGAATTTGTGAGTAGTTGTTAGTCAGCAAGTTATGTGAATAGCATATCAAGATCCAATTATAGTTGATCGTGTATCGTCAGATGGTGTGTTAGACAAGTAAGTGCAGATTTTTGGATAAACTTGGATTATCTTCCTAAGTTAGAAGACTCCAAAAGCCGGATAAGTGGTGGACTTTATGAGGTTTGAGGTGATTTTCAGTGGTACGGCTCCAAGAAGATGTGAGAAAGTTAGAAACTTCTCGAGTATTGATGAATTTGTGACGGAGAATTGTTCGAGGAAGTTCAACAATTGTAGCTATGGTGGTGAAGTTGACTCAGCGAGGTGTATCAGTGAACGGTTAGAAGCATGAGAATTCAGTTTTTGGCAAAGTGTAGATAGTAGTATGCAGAATTGATTGTTACCTGGTTACATGATAGAGCAAATTTTGCAGACTTTACCGACTCTTGGAACATTAGTTTGGGCAGAGTACAGATGCAAGCTGAAGAATCATAACTCATGGACGAGGTCAGTTGAAAGATATAGAAAAGAATGAAACATGTGCGAGACTTGAGGATGGTGAACCTGAAACAGAGGCAGAAGATTGAGCAACCAAGGTTTGATTTGAGCAGTTTCGAGATTTAAATGCGGAGTTGTAACCGTTGAGGTGACGCGAAGTGAACAAACACGTTTGGTTAGGAATCGATTACTATGCAGAGGACCAATGGCAACTGGACAGAAAGAGTCAGAGTAACAAGAACTTTTGGTTATTTTGAAGAAAGACTTTATTCTAGGATTGTGGACACGAATCGAGCTCGCAAGGTCAGCTATGCATGCCTGGGTAAAAGATCGGAAGACAGAGACAGAGCTTGATAGAAGCACACCTTACGAAGTTTGGAAATGTGGAGTAGCATGACTGTTAGAATGTTAGCAGGTTTGGTCAGAGCTGGAAACCTACAGAGTTGTGAACCTCTTGGTTTGAACAAGCAAACAGAGATGGCAGAAGTGTACCGAGGACTGGACGACATTGCCTAAAGTAAGACACATCTGGTAGTACTCAGCGTCACCAATTTTCCGAAACCAAGGGTAGAGAGGAGAATTAGTAAGAGCAAGTGGTAGAATTGTTTCAAGGCTTGGGTTGAAGATTTTGGCTTTCCATAGAAGGATACCAAGTTGACAGATGTTTTGTTGATAACGCATCTTCAGATAAGAGATCTAGAACAATAGGCAGATATAATCAGATGTAAACAGGAACTTTGAGTATAGCACAGAAAGGTTGGACTCCAAGACTTTGAACACAGATTTGAATTCTAAGACCAGTTATACATGTCAATGGTAAGAGATTTAGAAATAAGATTTGAAAGAGGCAAACCATACGAAGTGTGGAAACTCAGAACAGCTCAGCAGGTTATGGCAGTTTAGCATCTGGTTTGTAGTAGTGAAGTATCTGAGTTGTAACCGACCGAGTCAGAAATAGGACACTTATAGAATTTTATAAGACGTGGCAGCATAGTTTCAAGAATTTGAATAACATAGATAGAGGATGGAAGAGACTGGTACGTGGTAGCACTTCAGCTTCGCCAATTCTTCGAAGACAAGGAACCAGAATCTGAGTAGTACAGTGAGAGCAGATATATGGGATTCCAGAATTTCTCCGGGATGAAGATTATTTCAGAGAAAGCATGTCTACGATCACATCTACATGAAAATGTCAGGATCATCGTGTACATCTCGGTATAGCATTTGGCATAAATTTCAGGGTGATAGAATGAGACAGAACTCGTTGTTCCTCGGACAGACGGTGATTAACGAAGTTAGTAAGAGATGATCCAGTGTAAGGACGTCAAATGACCACAGAAGGATGACTAGAGAAGTTATTGAACATTGGGATTGTTAGAAGAGCAGGTTGTTGGACAGATATGTGTGATAGTGTGAAGTTTTCAATCGAATCAGACGTGTTGTTGCCGGCGCTTCTCTTTGTCAGGATTGATCAGGGATAGCTCAGTTTCCGAGGTTCAACTTAGGGTGTCAGTGTTTTCTTTAGTCTTCGGGTCTTCAATGTTTTCTTTGATCTTTCGAGTTTTTGATTTTTGATTTGGTTTAGACCATTTGGAGGACCAAATGGATTCTAAGGGGGGGAGGATGTAAGACCCCGACCCTCAATTTTTGGGTTTAGCATTGTTTTAACCATGATTTAGCTTTTTAAACAAGATTAGAGATGATTTGACTTTGTTTTTGAGTTTGAATAGATTTTTCATAACTTTGGAGAGTTTTAAAAGACCATTGACTTTGTTTTGACCCGACCCTTGTAAATTGTATTTTGTGAGAATTTATTCTTGGTTTCTAAAAATTCCAATTTCTATTCCTTTTGACTCATTTTATTGTTATAAACAACTTTCATGTTTTGACCATCTTGATTTAATACTCAGAAATCGCGTTTTTCGAGAAAAAGGGCAAAAATGACAATTTTCACTAAATCTGATCATGAATTTCGAAAATTTCAGAAATTGGGGAAAATATACTTTTTGGAAACTAGATTTTTCGACGATAATTTTGTTCTTCTTCGTCGATTTCACCCGGGGTCCACAAGACCAAGTTTTAAGCGTTTCAAGTTCTACTGCATTGGGACCCACCCTCCAGACACTATAAATACCCTTCTTCTCTCTCTCCTCCATTCTTCTTCTTCCCATTTTCCTGCAACCGGTTTGCCCTAGAGTGGAGAGGAGAGAAAGCTTTTTCCTCTTGGTCTTTTCCCTTGGATCTTCCATCAAGAGAGCTCCAATCTCAAATCCGACTCCGCCATTTTCTTCCTCTCTTCTCAAGCTTCGATTGGACCCGTTTTTGAGCCAAATCCCCAACACTATTCATCATCTTCAACCTCCTTTCTTCTTGTTCAGCTAGCTAAAGGTTAGGGCTCTTGTTCCTCTTTTCATTTGATGTTCTTTTAGTTCATTTAGAACTTGTTTTCTATGTTTTCAAACCCATTTTCGAAATGGGGCTTTGTAGTGACAAAAATGGTGATTTTTATGTGCTTTCTTTTGGGGCTTTTGTGTAGATTTCGTGGATCAACTCTTTGATTTGGATTTGTGAAAGATTTGCTTGGCATTTGGACAAAGGCAAGTGATCTTCATAGGACTTCTTATGTTTATTGTCTTATGCTTTCATTTTGGGTTTTAACATTTCATTAAGACATGTCTTCCATGTTTAATTAATGCAAGTCATGTTCATGCTCTTTCAAGTCATGAGTTTTGGGCTTCTTCATTTGTCTTGTTAGCATTGATTTTTCAAGCTCTTGAATCATGTTTAGTCTTGTAAGTTTTATGATTTTGTACATGAAAATGCTTTGATGTCTTTGTTATAGAATGAATGGGTTTAATTGTGGATGGAATGATGCCAAATGTTGTAAATGTATCCCTTGGAAAGCATGAAGGCTTGGGGAGTGCATGTGGTTCAAATGTGGAAGTGAAGAAGGGAGAGAAGTGTGAAAGAAATGAGCTTCAGAACCCTACCGGAAGTTCTACCGGTAGAAATGGTTCAAAATTTGACAAAGAGTTGAGAAAACCGTGAACCCTGAGTTCTACCGGAATTTCTACCGGTAGAGGTATTTCAACCGGAAGTTCTACCGGTAGAAAGGGCCCAAAATCTGACAGAGAGTGAGGAAATTGAAAAACCCCAAGTTCTACCGGAAGTTCTACCGGTAGAAATAGCCCAGATTTCGGCAGAGAGTGAGAAAAGTTAAGGAGCATGAGTTCTACCGGAAGTTCTACCGGTAGAAGTGCTCCAACCGGAAGTTCTACCGGTAGAGGTGGTTCTACCGGTAGTACTACCGGTAGAGACGCTTCAACCGGTATTTCTACCGGTAGAGAGGCGTGAACCACAACCAGAAGTACTGTTTTTGAAGATTTTTGCGGGAATGAAAACTAGACTAGGTTTTAGACCTTTTTATTGACTTTGTGCACTTGAAATTCCAAAATGTACTATAACTTCTGGGGCACCAAATCTTGTTAAAAACTCCGACATTTGGGTTTCAACTCCACAAGGGTCAATGATTGGTCTTAGCCTAAACTTGATAGATTTCGTGTTTGAATTCTTGTTTTGATGCTTCATGCATCATCGTGTCCTCGTTTGATTTCCAAGTATAAGTTTGTTTGAAGATTTGTTTCAAGAACCAAGACCATTGTTTTGATGCTTTGTGCATCATCGTGCATTCGTTTGAATTTCAAGTATAAGCTTGTTTTAAGACGTGTTTCAAGAATCGTGTTTCAAGAAAGAAAAAGGGGATCATTTCTTCAGTTGTTAAGCATTTATATTATGCTATCGTGCTAGCCTTGTCGTGACGTGTTTGACAAATGATTTCCCTCTTGTTTTGTCGTGTTTTTGATCGCGTATTGCCGTGTTTTGTGCATTCATGATATAAGTGAATTTCACTGAGCTTGGACCGCCCTTTTAGCTTGATCCACTACCTGGGGGTCCTTAAACTCGTGGACTGTCTGCAGACTAGTCGTGTCTTGAATGGCACATCGTGCGTGTTCGTGGTCCGGTTCCGCGGCCGGATACCCCGTCTACCTTGTGTGGCGTGGGATTGTGTTTCTTGTCGTGCTTGTCTTGCGTGCTTGCTCTTGTCATCATGTATGACGGAGAAAGGATGAGCTCATGTGGATTTATCTTTTCATGATATTATATGTATTCATACCTTGTTTCGTATATCGTGCATGCACTAGTGATTTCTCGATAAGTATCTTGTACATGCATTGTTTTTAAATCTTGTAAACTTGTTTCAAGTTCAATGAAGTGTTTTTAGTTCTTGTTTCCTTTAAACTTCGGTTTTGTTTATGCTCTTGCCTATATTGATTACCTGCCAGACCGTCGTGTCTGATATACTTCTGCTTTGGTGCTCTAGATAGCAGGTCCTTGTTTTGAGCTGGTTCGCGTGCGGAGGGCTGTTGAGCCACGAGTTTTGCAGTCTTGTAGTGTCAGCGATGTCATGTTGACGTCATGCTCGACTCCGGAGTTACGTTACACCATTGGGTAGTATTTGTTCTAGCTTGTTTTTGTGTACGGCTTTTGTTAGCCTGTTTCTTGGGAATTGTAATCAATGCACTTGTTAATTTGAAACTTGAATATGTTGGGTAATGATAAGCCTGTTACTGTCAGCTTTGTATATCTTGATATTATGAATTGTTCCAGTCTGAATTTAAATATGTCTATGACAATTTTGTGCTGACAGATTGAGTACGACACGGAACCCGATGGATACGGATTCCGGGTCGTAACGTCTTGTATAGCTTCCGCGAAATATTTTGATGTGTTGTGAATTTGTTATCCTCACACACGCGGATCCTGGGAGGGGAAATACTACAAATTCTCCCCATGCTCGCGTCCCCGAGATCGGATCCCGGTTTTGGGGGCGCGACAACCATGCTCATCAAGGGTCAAAAACACATTCAATCATTCATTCCAAAACAAAACAATGCATAGATTACAAATAACATTTAGCATAGATTTTAGGTTAAAAACCAAAATGTCATAATTTGTACAAGAAGCCTAGAAAGTTTACTTGCCTCAAATCCAAATGCCAAGCAAAACTCCACAAAACTCAACAAGAAGGGGAGATCCACGAAATCTACACAAAAGCCCCAAAATAGAGCACACAAAAATCACCATTTGGTCCTCACAAAACCCCCATTTCGAAAATGGGTTTGAAAACATGAAAAACAAGCTCTAAATGAGCTAAATGAACATCAAATGAAAAGAGGAACAAGAGCCCTAACCTTGAGCTAGCTGAACAAGAAGAAGAGAGCTAGAAGATGATGAATAGTGTCGGGGATTTGGCTCAAAACGTGTCGAGTTGTAGCTTGAGATGAGAGGAAGAGATTGGTAGTCTTGGATCTGGGATTGGAGCTCTCTTGCTAGGTGATTCAAAGGGAAAAAGATCAAGAGGTAGCCTTCTTCACTCTCTTGCTCTATGTGAAGAACAAGTGCAGGGATTTAGAAATGGGAACAGAAGAAGAAGAGGGCTTATATAGTGTCTAGAAGTGGGTCCCAAAGCAGTTGAACTTGAAACGATTAAAACATGGTCTTGTGGACCTTGGATGAAGTCGACGAAGAAGAACAAAACGATCATCGAAAAATCTTGTTTCGGAAAAGTATAATTTTGACATGGTTTCACGACTTCGAAAATTGTGCCCAGATTTAGCATGAAAAGACAGATTTACCCCTTTTTGGGGCAAAACTTGGGTTTCTAGCCCTCAAATACATGCAGCCTAAAAATGAAAGTTGTCATAAATAATAAAACTATTCAAGAGAATTAAAAATCATGATCAAACAAAAGATCTAGAACGGAAACCCATTCTTACACGTGTACTCAGGACGTCCCTGAGCGTGTCTGACTCATACTAAACGTCCTCAAAATCCCCAAAGCTATAATCCAGACTAAGTCTAATCACATTCTAACCCAGCTAGTACTAAGACTCACTTAAGACTAAATACTCACTTAATTAGTACTAATCGAGTTGGTCTGGGTTGGGGTCTAACATCAGGAAATAACAAAACTGCTCATTTTTAATAAAATAGGTAAAACCAGACGAGGTAAGGCAAAACATGTAAAGCTGTCAGACCATGAGTTGGTCGAGCATGAGGATGATGAGGTTTAAAACAAGTAAAACCAAACCATTAGAGAAAATGGGGTATATTCGGACAAATACAGGTTTTAATGATCAGTTTTCAAATACGTATTCCGTTAATAAGTTGAGACCATACCATTAGACAAATTATGCACTTAGAGCCCGAATATCGGATTTCCACTATACTTGGTGCTCCCGAAGTTAGCAACATTCCAAGATTCCAAGTGCACAACAACAAATTGATGGGTCCCAACACGTCCTCGGGCAAGGTCCCCTCAAGATTCCATTCATTGCAGGGTCCTCGGTGATCTTTTGGTTAACTGTCGGTTAGCTGAGTTATGTTAACCGGAAACTGGCCTAATGTCAACCTGATAGAAAATGGACCTCCAGATATCCTAACCGATAAGAATTCAGTTGGTTGTCGATCAGGTCTCAATTAATTGAACTCCAATTTCGGTGAACTGATACCTTATTTCTTGTATATTTCCAGCCTCCAGTTAACGAAACCGAACTCCATGTCGGTGAACCGATAATTGATGGAATCACATGAAAACTGAGTTCTGAAACTCTGTCTCAGTTGGCTTCCTTCCCATCCATTAACATCCCTTCCAAACACATTCCACCTGCACAAAAATAGAGCAAACAATCCTCAGCAAAAACATCACCAGCCATAACATCTCCATTAAATTCATCAATCCATTTTCCATTCTCCCCACACTTCCAATTAAATGACAAAACCATGCATTGATGCCAAATTAAGGAATACAAATACCTAAATCATGGGTAAATCAAAGAACAAGACATGCATGATGCATATCAATCATGTTTACAAAATTAATTACAATCTAATGAATAATAAGCATGCAATTTAGGGAAAAGCATGAAATAGAAGCTCTAAAACTTGAAATATTTGGCATGCACAGTATAAATCCAAGTCAACCACTTTCCTTGGCCTTCAATTGGTCTCAAATCACTCTCCCAATCACCTCCTAGTTGCTGGAAACACTTCGCTACAGAAGCCCCAAAATACACCCAATAAATACCACGAAATTGGAAAACAAGGAAGGAGGAAGAACAAAGCTTTGCATCTATAGAAAAATGGTGTCATGCCCTGAAATAGAACTTCTGCACTGGTCTGATTGGGGAGCATGATTTGGGATTAAGTAGAAATTATATTTCTCCAGGATCTGTATGTGTGAAGATATCAAAATCAAAACACAACTTGAGTATTATTGTGGAAGCTTATGTGGCGTTGCGACCCAAAGCGCGTGGCAATCGGATTCCGCATCACACTCAACCTCTAGCATAAGGCAATCATATCAAGGCCAATAATCAGATTGGATCAAACCAAGATAACAAATACAGAGCTGACGGTAACATGATGATTTTTTTCCCACATATGTTCAAGTTACAAATTATAAAAGTACATTAATTATAAACCCAACAGAAAGGGCTAATAAAAGCAGGACAATAGTAACAAATTAAATAAAGTACTACCCCCAATTGCTTGACAAACTCTAGTGTCAAGATCAACGTCTACATGACATTGTCGACACTATAAACTTACGAAACACCTAGATCCATAGCCAACTGCACGAACTGGCGTAGCCCCGTATCTTAATCAAAAGTCCAAAAAGATTTCAGCCCTAAGGCACAACACAAAACATAACACAAGAGAGAAACTCACAATAACTTGAATTGATTGAATAAAGCATCACCTTACAACGGGGGGCTTCTCTATATATAGAGTAGGATTGTTCTAAATAAACAAGACATTCTACAAGAAGAATATATCTAATCTTCATCAAAATAGGATTTATGAAGAAAATATATCAAGCAACTCTACTAATTTAGAGACTAACTAAACTAATGATAGGGATCTCAAAATCAGAGATCATGTGGACCCAATCAAGAAGGTCCATTAGGGCCTGCAGGTCCTGGTCTTGGATCGGCCTTCATCACGAACTCAAGCTCGAGACGAATGACTTACACCTAGAGGAGCAAATGTAGAGGGTCAGACACGACGGTCTGGCAGGTGACTGAGATTGATAATTATTAGCGTTTTCATTTATTGCAATTTGATTGGATGTATTCATTTTAAATAGCTTGATCTCTCATGCACTCACTTTTTAATATTGGAATCTTCATGCATTTTTATTTAAGTTTTCAAGTTTGGCATCTTGAAAATTAAGACTTGATCATTATGCATGATTTAGTATTTTTGATTTACTTTCAAAAGTTTTATAAAATGAAAACTTAAAATTTATACATAAACATGTTTTGTATCACATTTTGAAACTTCTTTTTAAAAACATGTTAGTCTCTATTCAAGTCAAGTTCTTTGTGGAAGATTCCTTCTTAGAAAAATAATTTTCATACAAAAAAAAAATCTGGCTAGAAGTCGGCCAACCAAAGGTCATTCGGCCACCATTCGACCACCTATTCAGTAGATCATATTCTGTATAGGGCTGTGTTTGGCAACCTGTTTGGCCAGCTTTGGGTACTTGTTTGGCCAGTCGAATGAACAAAAATTTTAAATTATATAACCGTTGAACTAGCTGTTGGAAAAAGTAGGTAGCCGAATTGCTGTACGGCTAGCCAAATGGTAGCCAAACAAAGAGCTGTTGGAGCCTCCTTTTTTACTAGAAATTGAGCACTTCCTTGGGATTTGTGTAAATACTTTTGAGACTTTTGAGGACCAAGGAAGGTGGGACATCCTGTAAGATCCCGGTCCCGCTATAATATTTTATTATATTTTAATTAGAATATTATTATTATTTTAATTAAATGTATTACAGTTATTTAAGTGGGTAGGATTAATTGGGCCACACGATAGATTAGATGCTTGGATCGGTGAGTTGGGTTAATGGGTAGAGGACCTGACCCGTAGTTTGACCCAATAACTTAAGCCCATAAGATCCCCTTTTTAACCTAATCCCTATTTTTAAAGTACTGTACTTTCTTATCTTCGCTCTTTCGTCTGCAACTTCTCCCGGTCTTCTTCCTCCTTCAGCTTCCCAGACCATTTCAGCTTTAGGATCCAGCCATCAGAACCAAGATCAGAGGACACCACCGTTATTATCTCGACTTTCTCAACTCAGGTAACCTTCTCCTCAAATCATTAGGAATAGATCTATATTCTTGGGTTTTATCTTCTTTTTCTTCCAATGGTAGATCTAGTTGAGAGAACCATAGATCTGATCACATGGGTATTTCTTTCCCATCTCTTATGTCAGATTGGTGTTAGGATTGTGATCGAGCGCCGTGGTAATCTTGGATTGGGTATTGGTTAGGATCTGTCGCATTCTTTTTCAACCCCGGTAAAAGGCAAGTACCTAATCATGATTTATAAATTTAATATTTGTTTCTCCTTGATTTGTGTGTCAAATGCATGTAGAAACCTTTGATGCCTTTTTTTTTATGATAATATGGTGATGCTATCTTGCTTTGTGATGAGATCGAAGATTAGGGGTAATTTTGTTTATTTCACTAATTCTGCATTACTGTTGCCAACTTGAACCGGAACAGAACCTGTGAATATAGAACATCGGTTCTGTTATCTTGACCATGGCACCCGGATGGGTCACCGCTTGTAGATCGGGTCCCCACATCTGATAGGGGACCCAGGGGCGAAGCTAATGGTGGTGGACCCGTGGAGATTGAGTCCCATCTGGCCCTTCATCTAAGGGTTACACACTTTGGGGCGTCAATCATCAAAACGGGGTTTTATTTTGGGTATTAGGCAGTGGTGGGGTCCACTGGGTGATACGATCACAAATCTGGTCCTCGCATCCAGCCGTGTAACCTTGAGCGACCATGTAGATGGGGGTTGATCGTGGCTCTTGATCAGTGGGCCAATCAATCATCCGAAGTCAGTAGCTGTTGTGGCCGGCCATGGCCACGACAGAACTCGGTTCTGTGTTAAGAGAAAGTGAAGAAGCCTGTAGCATATGGAATAGGAGGGAGAGAATGATGATGGGAGTGAATAAAGAGAGAGAAAGTGTGATGTTGACATCTGGGAAAAGATAAGATAGGCTGTAGAGTTAACAGTCCTTTGGCCATTAGAATAAGAGAAAAAGAAAGAAAGAAAGAAAGGGTAAGTAGCTGTTATGACAATACTTTAGTTGTGCATTTTTTTTTATACACTAATTGGTGACGTGGGGTGTATGGCCATATGGGTGAAGTTGTCAACAGTAACTTTTCCACATGGGGTACATTGGTTTTAGATAAAAAAAAAATAATAATGTTATAGTGGTGAGTTCTGTACAATAGCTGGGATGGAACAACCATTGAGTGTTAACACTTGATTATTAGTTTTTATAAAAATGATGAATTCTATTATCATTTATCTTTTAAAACTTAGCTCATTAGTTTTATTTATTTTTAATCAAATAAAGGCCTTTATTGTTTATAAACTTTAATGAGATCCTTTGACTTATAGGTGAATGTGGACAATATTTTGAATGGGTCCTTAGGTCTTCGAAAACCATAAATTAAGGAGTATTACTTTTTATTATTATTTGCAAATTAATTTTAAATGGTATCTTTGATCTTAATGTGTTAAAATTATATTTTTGAACTTTATATTTGGATCAATGGACTTGAGTAAATACCGTCTGGGCACACGGTATCTTACTAATGTGGGGTTTAGTAATTAGTATAACTTCGGAAAAATTCTAATGGATTCGAGTTCAACCCATCTCTATTGGAAAATCCTTAATTGGGTCTATGCACCACTGATGGAGAAGAGATGCGTTGATCTTTTATATATTAGAAATTCCTGTAGTTATTGGGTACGAGACCTTATGTTTGACCTTAGGATCGCTTTGTATCTATGTCTTAACCTTCGCATGCATATATATGTTGGTTTAGGATGTGTATTCCTTTAGATGCATACCCTATTGTGTGTTATGGACTATAAAGTGGCTTGGCAAATTTTGTATGACGATTCGATTATGATATGGAATGTGGAAAAGCCAGCACTTTACTTTGACTTAGGACTCTTGTGTCGGAGCTTTATTATTCAGGTCTATTATGTTTATATGTTTATGTTTATGTTTATGTGGGTCATTTATGGACGATTGCAGATCGATATGTGGACGGTTGATCACCGATGTGAACAGATCACTTATAATCCGCTATGAATGTGAACAGGTTATCCTGATATTTGTTTTATTTGATCGGTTTATGACCACCGACGTTGTGGACGAGCTTTCCCGATTTATTTAGGGCTGACCACCCGAAACGGGGACACTTGTCTTCGTGTGAATCATATTGCTCCATTTGCTTTAGTTGGATTATTCTATACGTTCTTTTGTCATTGTCATTGTCATTACTTCGATATGATCACACTTGTCTATATTTTCTCGTTATCGTATTAAATTTCGAATTATGATTATGTTCTTGCTATTTACTTTGTAATAATTGGTGCATAGGTACCGAGCCCTACTTTACCCAGGAGACGGAGGAGGATCAAGCGTTTCAAACGTTTGAGCCAACTGACGAACCCGAGTGGGATGCCGGAGATGGCTTTGGAGCCGTCTGAGCCAGCGAACGAGAGAACGTCATCTTAGAAATTCTCTTTGAATAAACATTCTTTTAGTATTGAGACCCTTTAGAAATTATTGAATTCCTTTTGCAACTTTAATTATTAATGTTTATCTGATTTTTATGTTGGGTTTCATTTATGAATCTTCAATACCAATTGAATGAAGCTTTCGTTGCATTTAATGAAATTTATTTTGACTCACCACATGTTGAAATTTTATGTGGGTCCACTTTTGGAAGCTTGTGTTGTATTAAACACAGGAATTTGAATTTTGTTTTGATTTTTCACGTTTTTCCCCATTTCTTATTTTGGGGGACGTGACAGTTGGTATCAGAGCCCAGCACGATCTTCGGATATTAAAAATGGATAGAAACAATAGGACGTGGTGAGGATTGCGAATTTCATTTGACAGGCTTTACGTGCCAACTGTAAAGCCTATAGAATTGTTTGTTAGCTTGTTTCAGAGGATCTAACCCATCTTTATTTCAAGTTGTCATAGCATTCGGACACTATTGAATTTGTTGGTCGAAGGAAACCGATTCGGACATGCCGGATCTCGGCATTAAAAGCAGAAAGATTGTTGAAATCTGGATGTGAAGGATATCTGGCGTTTATCACGGAGGATAAACAGTCTAAAGGGGTGGAGGATATTCCCGTGGTCTGTGAGTTCCAGGATGTTTTCCCGGATGAAATTCCAGGCTTACCTCCAGTCAGGGAGATAGACTTTTCGATTGAATTGGTGCCAAGGACAACTCCGATTTCTAAAGCTCCATATAGAATGGCTCCAGCAGAGCTCAGAGAGTTGAAAACTCAATTGCAGGAATTGTTGGACAAGGGATTTGTGAGACCAAGTGTATCACCTTGGGGTGCACCGGTTATATTTGTGAAAAAGAAGGATGGTTCTATGAGGATGTGTATAGATTATAGACAACTCAATCAGGTCACAATCAAGAACAAATACCCACTCCCGAGGATTGATGAATTGTTTGACCAGCTTCAGGGAGCTGAATATTTCTCAAAGATAGACTTGAGATCCGGATATCACCAGCTCGGAGTTCGAGATCAGGACATTCAGAAGACAGCATTCAGAACAAGATATGGCCACTACGAGTTTCTAGCAATGCCATTCGGGTTAACTAATGCTCCAGGAGTATTTATGGCCTTGATGAATAAGATATTTGCTCCATTCTTGACCAGTTCATCGTTGTTTTCATAAACGACGTGTTAGTATATTCTCGGTCTCGAGAAGATCACAAGCAGCATTTGAGGTCAGCGTTGCAGACTTTGAGAGATCATCAACTCTATGCCAAGTTGAGTAAGTGCGAATTTTGGCTTCAGGAAGTGATTTTCTTGGGTCACATCATCAGCAAGGAAGGTTTGGCAGTAGATCCAGGAAAAATTGAGGCAGTGGTCAAGTGGCAGAGACCCATGTCAGTAACAGAGATTCGTAGTTTCTTGGGTTTAGCAGGTTACTACCGGAGATTTGTGAAAGGATTTTCATACATTGCTGCTCCATTGACCAGATTAACACGAAAAGAGGTACCGTTCGTGTGGACTGATGAATGTGAAGCAAGTTTTCAGGAGTTAAAGAATAGGTTGACTACAGCTCCAGTGCTCACATTGCCTTCGGAGAATGGTAAATTTGTTATTTATACGGATGACTCAAAAGTTGGATTGGGATGTGTACTTATGCAGGGTGGGAAGGTAGTGGCTTATGGCTTTAGACAATTGAAAGAGCATGAGAAAAAGTATGCCACTCATGATTTAGAACTTGCAGCAGTGGTTATGGCATTGAAAATGTGGCGACACTATCTCTATGGTGAGAAGTTTGAAATTCATTCAGACCACAAAAGTCTTCAATATTTGTTTACCCAGCCTGAATTGAACATGAGACAGACCCGGTGGATGGAATACATGAAGGATTTTGATTTTCCAATCAAATATCATCCCGGGAAAGCCAATGTAGTGGCTGATGCATTGAGTCGAAGGGCAGCAACTAATGCATGCTTGAGGGCAGAATGGTCTTGGGCAGAAATTTTTCTCGATTTGGGAATGTCTTTGCAACCAGTTGATGACAAGGTTATGTTAGCCAACATGTTTGTCTGGGAACCAGAGATCTTGAGCAAGATCAAAAGCAAGCAGTCAGAAGATCCAGAGCTAGCCCGAGTGATTGAGCAGATTGACAGCAGACCAGACTTCAGGATAGTGGAGGGTGTCTTGTACTTTCAAGATCGGTTATGTGTGCCAAATATAGAAGAACTGAAGAATGAGATCATGACAGAAGCACATCATTCCCGTTATACTATTCATCCGGGTAGTACAAAGATGTACCAGAACCTGCGTAATCATTATTGGTGGAATAATATGAAGAAGGACGTAGCAGGATTTACTGCAAGATGCTTGGTGTGTCAACAAGTAAAGGCAGAACGAAAGCAACCCCCAGGACTTTTAAAGCAGTTGGAAGTGCCCGATTGGAAATGGGAACACATAACAATGGATTTTATCTCCGGGTTACCATCGATGCATAACAAAGATAGTATCTGGGTGATAGTGGACAGGTTGACAAAGGTGGCACATTTCTTACCGATGAATATGAAGACACCTCGAGATGAGTTAGCTAAAATGTATATGGATAAGGTGGTCACAATTCATGGTGTTCCCCTATCAATTGTATCAGACAGAGATCCTAGATTTTTGGGTAAATTCTGGACTGAACTTCAGGAAGCTATGGGCACGACGTTGAGTTTCAGTACAGCGTATCATCCTCAGACTGACGGACAAACTGAAAGGACTAATCAGACACTGGAGGATATGTTGCGAGCTTGCATTCTCCAATTTGGGAAGGACTGGCAGAAAAGTCTCCCATTATGCGAGTTTGAATACAATAATAGTTATCATTCCAGTATCGGCATGGCACCATTTGAGGCGTTGTATGGACGTCGATGCAGGACCCCAATTTGTTGGGAGGAGATAGGTGTTAGGAGTTTTCATGGTCCATCTATTGTTAGTGATACTAGTGAGAAAGTGAAGCAAATCCATGATCGGTTGAAAATTGCTAGGAGCAGGCAGAAGACTTATGCAGACTTAAAGAGGAGAGATCTTCAATTCGAGATTGGTGATCATGTGGTTTTAAAGGTTTCACCAACGCGAGGAACATTGAGGTTTGGGCAGAAAGGGAAATTGTCTCGGAGATATATCGGTCCATTTGAGATCTTGGAGAGAATTGGAGAAGTTGCTTACAGATTGGCCTTACCCGGAGCGTTGTTAGCGGTGCATAATGTTTTTCATATTTCGATGTTGAAGAAGTATATCGCAGACCCATCTCACATGTTGCAGTATGAGCCATTGGAATTACAGCCAGATGTTACTTATGTTGAGCAACCGACTCAGATCATCGACACGAAGGAGCAAGTTCTCAGGACTCGGACAATACATTAGGTGAAAGTCCAGTGGGAGCGCCATAGTCCTCGAGAAGCCACTTGGGAACTCCAGGACCAAGTGAAGAAGCTTTACCCGCATCTTCTTCCAGAGGTATGTTTGCATTTGGAGGACCAAATGTCCTAAGGGGGGGAGAATGTAAGATCCCGGTCCCGCTATAATATTTTATTATATTTTAATTAGAATATTATTATTATTTTAATTAAATGTATTATAGATATTTAAGTGGGTAGGATTAATTGGGCCACACGATAGATTAGATGCTTGGATCGGTGAGTTGGGTTAATGGGTAGAGGACCTGACCCGTAGTTTGACCCAATAACTTAAGCCCATAAGATCCCCTTTTTAACCTAATCCCTATTTTTAAAGAACTGTATGTTCTTATCTTCCCTCTTTCGTCTGCAACTTCTCCCGGTCTTCTTCCTCCTTCAGCTTCCCAGACCATTTCAGCTTTAGGATCCAGCCATCAGAACCAAGATCAGAGGACACCACCGTTATTATCTCGACTTTCTCATCTCAGGTAACCTTCTCCTCAAATCATTAGGAATAGATCTATATTCTTGGGTTTTATCTTCTTTTTCTTCCAATGGTAGATCTAGTTGAGAGAACCATAGATCTGATCACATGGGTATTTCTTTCCCATCTCTTATGTCAGATTGGTGTTGGGATTGTGATCGAGCGCCGTGGTAATCTTGGATTGGGTATTGGTTAGGATCTGTCGCATTCTTTTTCAACCCCGGTAAAAGGCAAGTACCTAATCATGATTTATAAATTTAATATTTGTTTCTCCTTGATTTGTGTGTCAAATGCATGTAGAAACCTTTGATGCCTTTTTTTTTATGATAATATGGTGATGCTATCTTGCTTTGTGATGAGATCGAAGATTAGGGGTAATTTTGTTTATTTCACTAATTCTGCGTTACTGTTGCCAACTTGAACCGGAATATAGAACCTGTGAATATAGAACATCGGTTCTGTTATCTTGACCATGGCACCCGGGTGGGTCACCGCTTGTAGATCGGGTCCCCACATCTGATAGGGGACCCAGGGGCGAAGCTAATGGTGGTGGACCCGTGGAGATTGAGTCCCATCTGGCCCTTCATCTAAGGGTTACACACTTTGGGGCGTCAATCATCAAAAATGGGTTTTATTTTGGGTATTAGGCAGTGGTGGGGTCCACTGGGTGATACGATCACAAATCTGGTCCTCGCATCCAGCCGTGTAACCTTGAGCGACCATGTAGATGTGGGTTGATTGTGGCTCTTGATCAGTGGGCCAATCAATCATCCGAAGTCAGTAGCTGTTGTGGCCGGCCATGGCCACGACAGAACTCTGTTCTGTGTTAAGAGAAAGTGAAGAAGCCTGTAGCATATGGAATAGGAGGGAGAGAATGATGATGGGATTGAATAAAGAGAGAGAAAGTGTGATGTTGACATCTGGGAAAAGATAAGATAGGCTGTAGAGTTAACAGTCCTTTGGCCATTAGAATAAGAGAAAAAGAAAGAAAGAAAGAAAGGGTAAGTAGCTGTTATGACAATACTTTAGTTGTGCATTTTTTTTTATACACTAATTGGTGACGTGGGGTGTATGGCCATATGGGTGAAGTTGTCAACAATAACTTTTCCACATGGGGTACATTGGTTTTAGATAAAAAAAAATAATAATAATGTTATAGTGGTGAGTTCTGTACAATAGCTGGGATGGAACAACCATTGAGTGTTAACACTTGATTATTAGTTTTTATAAAAATGATGAATTCTATTATCATTTATCTTTTAAAACTTAGCTCATTAGTTTTATTTATTTTTAATCAAATAAAGGCCTTTATTGTTTATAAACTTTAATGAGATCCTTTGACTTATAGGTGAATGTTTACAAAATTTTGAATGGGTCCTTAGGTCTTCTAAAACCATAAATTAAGGAGTATTACTTTTTATTATTATTTGCAAATTAATTTTAAATGGTATCTTTGATCTTAATGTGTTAAAATTATATTTTTGAACTTTATATTTGGATCAATGGACTTGAGTAAATACCGTCTGGGCACACGGTATCTTACTAATGTGGGGTTTAGTAATTAGTATAACTTCGGAAAAATTCTAATGGATTCGAGTTCAACCCATCTCTATTGGAAAATCCTTAATTAGGTCTATGCACCACTGATGGAGAAGAGATGCGTTGATCTTTTATATATTAGAAATTCCTGTAGTTATTGGGTACGAGACCTTATGTTTGACCTTAGGATCGCTTTGTATCTATGTCTTAACCTTCGCATGCATATATATGTTGGTTTAGGATGTGTATTCCTTTAGATGCATACCCTATTGTGTGTTATGGACTATAAAGTGGCTTGGCAAATTTTGTATGACGATTCGATTATGATATGGAATGTGGAAAAGCCAGCACTTTACTTTGACTTAGGACTCTTGTGTCGGAGCTTTATTATTCAGGTCTATTATGTTTATATGTTTATGTTTATGTTTATGTGGGTCATTTATGGATGACTGCAGATCGATATATGGACGGTTGATCACCAATGTGAACGGATCACTTATAATCCGCTATGAATGTGAACAGGTTATCCTGATATTTGTTTTATTTGATCGGTTTATGACCACCGACACTGTGGACGGGCTTTCCCGATTTATTTAGGGCTGACCACCCGAAACGGGGACACTTGTCTTCGTGTGAATCATATTGCTCCATTTGCTTTAGTTGGATTATTCTATACGTTCTTTTGTCATTGTCATTGTCATTACTTCGATATGATCACACTTGTCTATATTTTCTCGTTATCGTATTAAATTTCGAATTATGATTATGTTCTTGCTATTTACTTTGTAATAATTGGTGCATAGGTACCGAGCCCTACTTTACCCAGGAGACGGAGGAGGATCAAGCGTTTCAAACGTTTGAGCCAACTGACGAACCCGAGTGGGATGCCGGAGATGGCTTTGGAGCCGTCTGAGCCAGCGAACGAGAGAACGTCATCTTAGAAATTCTCTTTGAATAAACATTCTTTTAGTATTGAGACCCTTTAGAAATTATTGAATTCCTTCTGCAACTTTAATTATTAATGTTTATCTGATTTTTATGTTGGGTTTCATTTATGAATCTTCAATACCAATTGAATAAAGCTTCCGTTGCATTTAATGAAATTTATTTTGACTCACCACATGTTGAAATTTTATGTGGGTCCGCTTTTGGAAGCTTGTGTTGTATTAAACACAGGAATTTGAATTTTGTTTTGATTTTTCACGTTTTTCCCCATTTCTTATTTTGGGGGACGTGACACATCCATTCTATGCTAGAGGGAGGCTAGGAGGGCAAATCAATTATTTCAACCTTTGATTCTGCAAAAAGGTTTGCTCCCCCTATCTCAGATTAATTCATGCTTGTCTTTAAAACTTTATTTTCATTAAATCGCATGATTTAGCGTTCAAAGTGTTCCAATGTTGTTTGTTTAATATGCTTTGATTTTAAACATGGTTATTAATTTGAATTCAACATTTGAATAGTTCTACACATGGTATTAAGTTAATGTTTTGAACAAACTTGTTAGATTTAAGTTGCATTTTCTAAAACTAGGTTGTTCATCATTTCAAAACATGTGTGCATCATTTAATCACTCTGTCTCTCATCTATGGTTTTTATCTTTGTATCATTTATAAGGATTCAATTTCAAAAGCAGATAGAGGATTTCAAGCATATGCATCTTTTATAGATCTTTTCATTTATGATGCATATGTCTTAGATTGGGATTTCACTTTTAATATCAGCCTATATTTAGAGGCATCAATATGTACTTAATTGCATCTCATCTTGTGCATAGCATAAAAATTGAGATAAACATATCTTGTTGTAAAGGTTATTGCTAAAACTTAGAAAAGCACAAGTGGTTGTAAAGGTTAATGCTAAGCCTTTGAAAAGCATATGTGGTTGTAAAGGTTAGAGGTGAGCATAAACCTTAAGTTCAAATAGTGAAAAATCTGGTAGGAAAATCGGGAGTGGATGTAGGCATGATTGGCAAAACCACTATAAATTTTGTTGTTATGGTGGTTAATCTTTTAATGTGTGAATGATGCTCATATGCTTAAGGTTTCTTTATTAATGCCAATGTTGAATGATTACATAGTTTCTTTACTTGTTCTTGAATTACTTAGAAACTTCTCTTGTAGTTAAGTTAATTTATTTCTAAAGCATAATTGGCATTACAAAATTAAAATTGATCTAAGTTTTTTAGCTCACCCTATTCACCCCCCTCTAGGATTCGGATCTTAGACTTTCAATTGGTATCACAGCTTAGGTGCTCTTGTTTAGCTCTAACAACCTAGAGGTAGAATCCTAGAGTGTGTTTTCATTTGTAGCAAATATGCAAGCTCATTTGGGAGAAGGCAATACCACCAATAGACCACTCCTTTTCAATGGAACACATTATCGTTATTGGAAGATTAGAATGCAAGTGTTCTTGGAATCTCAAAGTCTTGATGTTTGAAGTTTTATAGAAGAAGGCTACCATCCACCTACTGTTACTAACAAGATGCGGAAGGGTATGTCATATCAATAAAACCCAAGCCCAAGAGAGAATAGACCCAGGGTGAAAAAGATAGGGCTAATCTAAATGCTAAGGCAAAGAATGCCTTATTTTTTGCTTTATCCCAAGAAGAGTTCAATAGGGTAGTGAATTGTACTATGACTAAGGAAGTTTGGGACACCTTAGAGACCACACATGAAGAGACGAATCAAGTGAAAATTGCTAAAACTCAGATGTTGACATCTAAGTTTGAAGATATTAAAATTCTTGAGGAAGAAACCTTTGATGAATTCTATACTAAGTTCGTGGAGATTGTCAACTCCTCATAGGGTCTAGGAGAGAGGATGGATAAATCTAAGGTAGTTAGAAAAATCTTAAGATCTCTCCCGAAAAGGTTCAAACCCAAGACGGTAGCCATAGCTGAAAGTAAAGATGTTGATAAGATCAAAATTGAAGAGCTTAGAGGAAACCTCCTTACTTATGAATTAGATTTAGAAGTCCCAAGAAAAAAAGAAAGAAGTAGCGTTTTCCTCTCAACTTAAGGAAAACGAAAGTGATTGTGAGATTGATGATGACACTGCCTTAATTACCAAGAAGTTAAAAAGATTTTCCAAGAACAACAAGAATGGTAGAAATTCATATTAAACTAAGAGTCCAAAATTCCAAAGGAACCCCAAAGGATCATTTAGTAAAAAGGATGTGCAATGTTACAATTGCAAGGGATTTGGATACAATGCTCAAAATTGTTCTACCCCTAGAGAGCTTGAAAAAAGAGACAAGAAAGGAAAGAAAGTGTTGAATATAACTTGGGATGATGAAGATGAAGTTAGTGACAATAAGGAGTCCCAAAATGAAGAAGATCATGGTAATTCCCTTAATTGACTTCTATTTACATCGGTTGAAGAAAATGATAATCATAATACATTAATAGATGACACAATAGGTGATGGACCCGGCTTTCATCCTCTCCTTCCTCCCGGGGGCTGTCGGGGTCTACCGGAGGAGAAAACCGGGTATCAACAATTTTTTTTGTATGGGTATGCCAGATTTTCTATTCTACTTGGAATTTGAAGTGGTGATCTGGAGATTCACCTTCACAAGTAGAAAGGAAATCAATCATTTTTTCTAAATTTTCAAATTGCATAAATATTTAAGAAAAGAGACAAGATTTTTGAATATTGTAGGAGGCGATTTTTTTGTTTGTTTGCAGTGAAAGGCGATTTGGTGGTGAAAGGCGATTTTTGCCGTGAAAGGCGATTTACAAATCTCATCAATAGTGAAAGACAAGAATTGTGAATTTTTTTGTCTCTTTAAAAAAAATACAAAGTACAATAGAAAAGAAAGAAAAAGGATCTAACTTCTCAGGAGATTGTGGGAACATGTTCAGATCGACGGTCGCAAGTCATGTATGGACTTCGCCGTCGTCCTTCAGATGAGAACGCATGATGCTTTGACTCTTTGACTTGGCTTGGGCCTCAGTTTTTTAGAGGACAAAGACCAAGGAGAGGTCGTATATCCAATTAAAAACCAAGTAATGGGCTAAAAAACCGCGTTTAGGCCATGTTGGATAGGAGGAGAGGAAGAGCTTTGCCTTGGGGGGTGGCCCCCCAAGGGACTTCGATCACCTTGTACTATTTCTTGCAGCAGAGTAGCAAGACTTCTTCAGAGTTTCTCTGGATTTTCCAGACTCCGATTTTCTTATGGTGGATGTGTGTGTTGGTGTCGGTCGGTAGGTGTCGGTCTCTTTGGAATGGACCTTCTTTTATAGGCGCTTGGTAGCCTTGAGGTGATTTATGGGCATTGATGGCCATGAGGAGAGGTTTGATGGCATTGATGCTCCATGATGGGAAGAGTTACAAGTTTTTATTTCTTGATTTTGTAACTCTTTTTTCTTGGCTTGTGATTGGCCGATGGAGAATGATGGGCATTTAATCGCCTTTAATCTTTATGATGAGGGGAGTTTCATGGTTTTAATGCCATGATTACTTGGACTCGTAACTCCTTTTTCCTTGAATCTGTTTGGGCCATCCAAAATAATGAATTAATGACCGTATTAAGTTGTCATAAAACGGGTCAATTAACAACATTAAGTGGTCGCCGGGGCATTTGAAGAGTCACGGGTCGCACCGCGTCTTTTGGGATTCTTCTTGTGATGATCGCCGATGGATCTACAGGTTGTTTGATGTCGGATTGTGATGCAATTTCAGACATTGATTGATGTTAGTGGTTGGTGACATCTGTCTTGTCGATTTCTCGATCGGTCGGACAGAAAGTGTACTTTCTTGATCAGTCGGTTGGCAATATTGGGGCGATCAGTGATGATTTTATGCTCTTGACGGCGGATCTGAGATGTTGGCGAAGATCAGTCGTTTTCAAGCATCAAGAATTAGATTTTTGGAAAATCACAGTGGCCGGAACTCTCGAAACGCAGAAAAGATCGGAAAACGGGCCATCAGGTAAAAAATCCGGCGACCCGGATTTCTAGGGTCGCCGGCGACCATGGGGGTTTTGTCCCCTTTGCTTGCCGTTTTGTTTTTCGGCCGTTTTTTCTTCTTTTTCGTTCCTCTTTTCTTCTGTATTTTTCTTGACATTTTTCCTCAATTATTGACTTAATTTTCTTGGAGAAAACTTGATGAGAACCCGCGCAAAACCGAAGCACAAAGTTTCCCATTTTTTGGAAAAGCCAAAGACTTTGTAGCCGATTTTCCGTCAAGAGTCGAAACTAGGCCAAACGATGTCGGAATGACCTGAAATTTGAGGTGAAGCCTCTTGAGCAGTGGATAGGACCAACCATGGGCTTTTATTTGAGTTTTGAATCCATTTGGGGTCCCGTCGATGCTAGACTTGATTTTACTACGAGGAAGATGTCGAGCTTTGATATACGGTCAACCGATGTCCGATTGACCTACAATTTGACAGGGAGCCTATTTGAGTCATTTTGAAACAACCCATTAGCTCTGATTTGGATGTCATGGTTCCGGGGTTCTTCGCCGCCGGGAGGCTTGATTTTGTTTCGGAGCATCGAAGTTTGGTCAAACATTGTCGGAATGACCTGAAATTCGACATGCAGTCCTTTGGAAACATGTTGAAGCCACTCATATACTTTGTTTGATGAGTGATGGCCTCGGTGGTTCTCGCCGTCGAGAGGCTTGATTTTGCTGCTCGAGCATTGATGAAGGGTCAAACATTGTCGGTTTGACTTAAAATTTGGCAAGGAGCCTTTTGGAGGTATTTTGGAACCATCCGTAGGCTCTGATCGAAGTTTTGATGTCTTCGACACTGTTGCCGTCGGGAGCGCCTTTTAGCTGTCGAAGGAGTGAAGTTAGGCCAAATGATGTCGGAATGGTCAGAAACTTCGTGTGTACCCCTCTTTTGGCTGTCTTGAAGGATCTTGCAAATTTTGTTTGATTCTGACAAGATCTGACGCTTGAAGTAGCTTTGCCTGTTTGTAGCAGGATGCAGCTTCTTGTGGCTTCTTGATGTTGAGGAGGCAACGTGTAAGACCCCGACCCGAGTGACTCGATTAGTACTAATTAAGCTTGTGTTAGTGCTAAGCTCGATTAGTGATTTTGACTAAGCTTGGATTAGCATAGTTCTTGATAGCTTTGGGGAATTAATTTTAGTGTCTTGTGTTTAGTGGGACCCTTTGGGGGTTTCCTTTTGATAGTCTTGCCAGCTTTTGGAGGTTACTTGTTTCTCCCCTAATTCTTGTCTTGATCCTGTTTTTCTTATTTTGTCGATCCCTACAACTTTCATGTTGAACCCGTGACCGTCCGGAACCCCGAAACCCGATCTTCTTGCTTTGAGGGCAAAACAGTCTTTTTACATTGAAATCTGTACCCAAAATTTGATATCTCCGAAACCCATGAAACATATACTTTTTGGAAACTAGATATTTCGACGATCACTTTTCTCTTCTTCATCGATTTCATCCGAGGTCCCGAGATTGGTGATTTCAGCCTCCGAAGACTTTTTAGTGGTGGAACCCACACCCATTGCTTTTATAGAGAACTCTTTCCCTCCATTTCTCTCTTTCCAGCACAAGCTCAAGAACAGCCTAGGGTTTTCTTTCTCTCCTTTCTTCTTCTTCTTCTTGCTTCCTCATCCCAAGTCCCTACCAAACTTTACGCCAATCAAGAATGAACTTCACCCTCTTCTTCCTCACTACTAGAGCTACTCATTGATACCATTTGTGGGAGGATCTACTCAACTCAAGACCCTCATTAAGCTCACCTTGTCCATTTGGAGAACTTACAAGTAAGCTCCTTCCCTAATATCTTAGATCCTTGTTCTTCTAGCCTTGGGAAAGCCCTATCTTCATTATTGTGAGTCTCTCTTCTTGTTTCTTGGTTTGACCCATTTTAGGGTTTGTTTTTGGGGGTTTTTGGTGTAGCTTGGTATTTGGCTTGGAAGAGTGGAGTAGAGCTTGGATTTCTTGATTTAGAGACCTTGAGGCAAGTGGATTGAATGGATAGTTTAGCTTTCAATGATTTTTATGACAAATGTGTTTAAATCATTACTTCATTAATGCCTTGTTTTAATTACATTCAATGGTGTTAAATGCTTTGAATGGGGTTGGTAAGCCTCTTTATTGTCTTGAAACATGATTTCTAGCTTTTGTTTTCATCTATTGTCTTTAAATCATGGATTGTAGTTTTGAGTTCATCTTTTGTACAGTGCCTAAGTGAATCTGTGTGATGATGGTTGTCTTCTTCTCTTGGTAATTGTATGGATGTCAAATGGGGAATGAAAGGAATTGGTTTGGGGAAAGGGAAAGCCTGAACCTGAACCCAGTGAAGAAATTCCCGTGACTGGCGGTCAGCTGGCAGTCGCCAAGCGGCTAGCAGCCTGGTGACTAGAGGCTAACCGAAGCAAGTTCGGTTACATTTCCAGAGAGCTGTAACCTCACGGTCAGCTACGCGGTCAGCTAGCGGCTAACCGCCGTGTCCATCGACGGCTAACTGCCATCCAATCGCTTAGTTACGGTCATTTTTCCAGAGAGCTGAAATCTCACGGTCAGCTCCGCGGTCAGCTAGCGGCTAGCCGCCTAATTCATCTACGGCTAACCGCCAGCCAACCGAAATGTAGCGGTTACAATTCCAGAGAGCTGCAATTCCACGGTCAGCCTCACGGTCAGCCAGCGGTTAACCGCCGGATCCACTGGCGGCTAACCGCCATCTGACCGCAAGGTAACCGAAATTCCCTGAATTCTATGAATAAAAGAGGATTGAAGGGAGCCTCCACCCCATTGCTTGTGAACCTTTCTGAGAGCAATGGGCACCGCTCACCTGGGATCGTGTTCGAAGCCTAGGTGAAGTGTTTGTTGGTAGTACGTTAGAGAGAGAAACTACATCGTCGAGATTCATTTAAGCATTGAGGCTACCATAGTGTATAAGGAACCCGGAATGTCTCCCAAATTCAAAGAGTACCAAGTTTCCTTTATTATACGGACATACGGGATCCCTATTCACTTGGATTAGTTTTAACCCGACATTGTCTTGGCTTTTCAAAGTATACTCGTACCGTTTTGCTAGCTTTGATATACATGACAGACTTGATATGATAGCTGTGCCTTGAGCACCCACGTCTTGCCGAATATAATCTTGTACTTGATTTATTTTATACCTGTCTTGATTTCCATGTTTTGACCTGATTTCTTGTACATGACTCATAAGCCAAAACCTTGAGGCAATATTGGGCCAGAGCTTTGTAGTGCGAGCCCATGAGCCAAGAAAGAGAACATGCATACATGTACCTGTTTTATTTACTTGCATATAACCTATGAGTCGGCACCACTAAGCTTGGATACCTTGTTAGTCTGATCAACTGACTAGGTGATCCCCCTCTTGTCTTGCCAACTGCAGTTTGGGTCCTGATACCGCAGATTGCTACTGTGGTTCCTGATGCCCGGCTCGCTACCGTGGTCATGTCTAGTATATAGTATATATGTATATGTATTTCGTTGTATCTCCTCACTTCGGTGACTGAGGTCAACGCCTTGACTTGCTTGCTCTATCACTTCGGTGATAGAGGATTTAGCCTGGTGTGGTTGCCATCTTGCTCGTTTCCCGATTTCCTTGGTTACCCTTACTTGTTTTACCTTGCATATATGTTTTTAACGAAATGATGCATTTACTCATGAAAGTATTATTTAGAGAGGTTCAATTGTTTCCATGGCAAATGTTTTATCATTAAATGTTCATATCTTTTCATCTACCTGCCAGACCGTCGTGTCTGACCCTTTGCTTTGGTACTCAGGTCCCGTTGTCGGTTATCCTGAGGAGGAGCCAGAGGAGGCGGTCGGAGAACCGCAGTCGCTAATTGAGTGGCGTGCTGACGATGTTATGTAAACATCGGGATGCCGAGTTGCGAAACATTTTGGGGGATTGTTTGGATAGTTTCCTGGCGGTCATTGTTTTGTATATTGGCCTTTATTGGCCTCTATTTTTGGGAATTGTAATTAACTGATCTTCTGATTAAACTTGAATATGTACTTTTGGGTTATGCTTTAGGACATTGCTCATTCTGATGCTCATATTCAAATGTAATCAGCCTTGATATTTGGGAAATGAAATACATGCATGATTTACCATACGCTTCCGCAATTATACTAACTTGTTATGTGTGTTGGAATATCCTCACCGCGGACACCTGTGGGAAATCACGTGCACGGGTAATGAGTGTTCCTTTGTTAACCCGTGTACGCTTGATCATAAACATACCTTTAATTATTGTCATCACCCCATATGATTATATCATCGGCTTCATCATAATCGGGTCCCGATCCCGGACTTGGTCCGCGGACCCGGTCCGGGGTCGCGACACAAAGTGACTTTTTTTTGTGTCAACAAATGTCCCCTCGAGGTACAACGACGAATAACTTTTGGAGTCGATGTGCCTCGAAGAGAAACTTGAAGGAGAGCTTCTTACTTGACCAAGAGTTTTGAGCTTTTTTTTTTAATAGCCTTTTGAGTTTCCAGGGGAATTTGGGATCACATACCATCTCAAGGCAAAGTTTTGAAAATGACATGGGGGATTTGGATTTTGGATTTTGGTTTTTGACCTTGTGACCTGACAAGATGTATGTGGCAGGTTACGTGGTCGGGACTTGATTTTTTATTTTGACCTTGTGACCCAACAAGCTGTATGTGGCAGGTTGGGGGCTAGATTTGGTTTTTTGGTTTTGGTTTTGGTCTTGTGACCTAATAAGCTGTATGTGGCGAGCAAGGGGACCAGGGTTTGGTTTTGTGGAATGTCAATTTCAAGATTTTGGCTTAATTTGGTTCATGAGGTTGGATGGTTTGGTTGTTGGAAACTCATGAGGCTTTCTTTTTTTTTTTTGAATGGTCCAATCAACTCAAAAGAGGCATGGAACCATTTTTTGTATGCTCTCGGTAAGAGGGATGTTTTGACTAAAAGCCACTTTTAGTGCCTAGGTGGTGAAACCTAGCTCATGTGGGCTAACCCATGGGACCTAAGGCTTTGGAGATGGCCAAGATCTCATATGGTGTCATTTTTGTAGAGAATATCTAAAAATATCTCTTTTGTGTAGAGAATATCTAAAAATATCTTTACTTGGAGTATATCTCTCAAGTTTCCTTGTTTTTGGGAGAGATTTTCTCAAAGTATGTTTCTTTTGGGAAAGTTACTAAATTTTAGCACTTACCTCCTTTTTTTTCTCATTGTTTCCTCTTTTGGTTTGCTTTCTTCTATAAAAGCAAGGAAAGGTTGATTCGTTTGCTCCATTGCTTCCTTTTTGCAAGAATCTTCAAGAGTGCTCCAAGATCAAGAGCTCTTCTTTGTCTTCAAGGATCTTCAAGCTTTTTCTTATTCTTCTCCATGGCTTCAAGTAAGTTTTCTTCCTTCACAAGAAATCTCCATTGTAGAAGTAGTTTCTTTTCTTTTCCTTTCTTTGCCTTTTTTTTTCTTCTTCTTTTTTTCTTCTTTTCAAGCATGTTTTTTGTTCTTTTTTTTTTTTCGTGCTTCTTCTTTCTTTCCTTTTTTTTTGCTCACGGTTTTTCTTCTCTTCTCTTTTTTTTTTTTTTTGGTTTTTCTTCTCTCTCTCTCTCTCTCTCTCTCTCTCTCTCTCTCTTTTCCACGGTTTTTCCCTCCTTTTTTTCACCGTTTTTTTTCTTTTTCTTTTTTTTTTCACTCTCTCTTTTTTTTGGGCCATACGGACAGATCCGTACTGATCTGGCCGTACGGTCACGTGGCCATGGGGCCACGGCCTTGTGGGCCAGCCGAAATTTTTTCTCTTTTTTTTTTAAGAGGTTTTCTCTCTTTTCTATTTTTTTTTCTTTTCGCTCACCATGATAATGAGGTTTATGCAATTTCAAAATGTTCATGCATTTTTTTTTGTTTGATGCATCAAGATAAAAGGCTAAAGTCTCCAGGTCAAGCCAACATGATTTTTGACTTGGACAAAGTTTGATTGGTTTTGGCCAAGTTGGGTTGGAATTTGTCAAACTTTGGTCAAGGTTTTCCTAGCATCTAAAGCATGATGATTTTCTTTGATGCATGATTTTTAGTAAATTGACTTGGAAGCATGATGATGCATCCTGGAAATCTTTTGCAAGTATTGGGATTTGGAGCTCGCAGCGATGTTGAGCCCTTTCTTGGTCTTGCGGGATTTTGAGGAACTTTGCAAGTTTTGGATTTTGGAGCTCGCGGCAATGTTGAGCCTTTTTCCAAAATTGTGGAGATTTGATAAGAATGGCCTGATCTCGCAGCCATGTTTGAGTTCAATCCTTCTTTGAGAATCTTCCACTGACTATGAGCTTACGGCGATGTTGAGCTCATCTTCAGGCTTTCTGTCTTTTTCGGTGTGTTTCCCTTTTCTTCAGAATTGCCCCGGAACCATGTCAAAATTTCGTTAGAACTTTTTAGCAAAATTCTGTCATTTTGGTGATGATTGATCTTTGTTTTTCTTTCCATTCTCTGCAGGTAGTTCTTCCAGAACGAACAAGGGTAAGGGTCTTGTTACTGACGCACCTCGTCAATCTGCCAGATCTTCTAATGTGGCCGTTCAGCAGGCCTGAGAGAAGGTCCAGTTTGTTGAGAAGAACTTGGAAGATAGAGATTCTCTCAATCGTGATGAGATGAGACAGCGATTGATCGCTCTCAAGGATGAGGATTTCTACAAGATCGTGGTAAACAACCGTCCTTGGGTTACGGACGATCAGAGCGTTGTGCCCAAGCCTACCTTTTTCTTCGGTGATGCAGTCCCTGACGACTTGACATACCAAAGGAGATGTTTTCAGTTCTCTTACACAACAGATGATGAGGAGAGAACTATTTCCACCCGATCGACCTTCGATCGAACTATCTCGATCATGAGCCTTTCTCCCACGTGCCTTAAGAGGGAGAATCCTCCGAACTAGGTGAAGAGGACCAATGTGATCAAGACGGGGGTTTTTGTTGGCGGCCCTTCCGATTTTACAGAGAATTCGCCTGTCTGTATGGACATGTTGATGCCAGCCAGTGGCTACCATGGTTCTGATCATCCGTCGGTCGATTTGAGACCGGTGGACCTTGGCATTTTTCGGGGTGACGACAGTAATTGGGTGAAGCCTTTTCAACTTCGTGGCCGTTTTAGTGCTGACTCAAGTTAGGAATCATGGACTGATCACACCCTGAAGGTTGGTGGGGCCATTCTGAGGGAGGCCGAGATTTTTGATGCGGTTCGCGCTTTTCGGTAAATCATAGTTTTCTTTGATGAGGCTTTCATGGCCATGCTGGAGTCATTCCTTCCACAAACCAACACCTTCATTGTTACGAATGGTGAGATTGGTTTTTCTTTGAAGGAATTGAGCGCCGTCATCGGGCTGCTTAACCTTGGAAAACTCTATGAGGAGTTCATGCCTATCGACAGCGTCCTTGAGGAGTAGTCTGAGGAGTTCAGGCTTTTGTACTTTCAGCTCGTCACCTTTTATGATTTTTTGAAGGAGAAGGGGGGTTTGAAAGTCTCAGGTGCAGCAGTTGGAAGAGTTATGGCTCCAACTTTTTTGATAGCGGGGAGTCTTCTGATAGCATGGCCCAGGATGCTAAGTCTAAAAACCTAAGTTTGATGAAGATCTCCGCCATGCGAGAAGATTTAAGGAAGTCTTCGCAACTACAAACGCCATTTGTCTTGACATTGCATTGTGGAGAGATCTCGCTGTTTACCTTACTTATTGGCTGGGTGAGGTTATTTTGTTGGGGGAGATGGAACGCACATTAGGCCGCACTGTATTTTTCCGGCTTGTCAGATGGCATTCTGAGAGTGGCTGGCTTTGGTGCCAGCTCTTTACTCCTATTTGTGTACCGAACTGCAGGCTATTGCTTTTTTGGTTCGGCTTAGGCTCTCTATGAACAGAGTATTTTCAACCCATATCTTCTATTCGTGGTATGTATACCACTATCCTAGCTTCCATTGGTTGGGAGTCGCACAGGACGATGACCCTTTCATGATTCGATTGGCTAGAGGGACAGCCGTTTCCTGTTGACACCAAAAATGTCACTTTGCCTCTCCAACATCAAGAAAGCTGCATGAAGTCGCAACCTGAACTAAATAGGCAATGCAATTTCTCCAAAAAATCAAATCTTGTCAGAATCAAACAAAAACTGCAAGATCCTTCAAGATAGCCAAGAGAAGAGTACACATGAAGTTTCGGGCCATTTCGACAACATTTGGCCTAACTTCACTTCTCCGACAGCTAAACAGGAGCTCTCGGCGGCGACATCATCGGAGACGTCAAAACTTCGATCGGAGCCTACAGATGACTCCAGCATGTCTCAAAAGGGCTCCATGCCAAATTTCAAGTCAAACCGACAACGTTTGACCCTCCATCAATGCTCGAGCAGCAAAATCAAGCCTCCCGGCGGCGGGAACCACCGAAGCCTTCGCTCATCAAACCAAGTGCATGAGTGGCTTTAACATGCTTCCAAAAGGCTGCACGTTGAATTTCAGGTCATTCCGACAACGTTTGACCAGGTTTCGACGCTCCGAAAGAAAATCAAGCCTACCGGCGGCGGAGCTCCCCGGGACCATGGTTTCCAAGACAGAGCCTGTGGATCATCTAAAAATGACACCAATAGGTTCCCTGTCAAATTTCAGGTCAATCGGACATCGTTTGACCGCACATCAAAGCTCGGCATTTTCCCCGCAGCAAAATCAAGTGAAGCATCGATGGGACCCCAAACGGCTTCAAAACTCAAACAAAAGCCTATGGTTGGTCTTATTTATTGCTCAGGAGGCTTCACCTCAAATTTCAGGTCATTCCGACATCGTTTGACCAAGTTTCAACTTCTGGCGGAAAATCAGCAGCTCTACGCGACAAAGTCTTCGGCTTTCCCGAAAAATTGGAAACTTTGCACTCTAAAAATGCAAGGATTCTCATCAGGTTTTCTACAGGGAAATCAAGCCAATAAATGAGAAGAAATGTCAGGAAAAATACAGAAGAAAACGGCGACGAAAAAGACCTCAAAACGACCGCAAAACGGGCTCCGAAGGGAAAAATTCCCCCAAGGTCGCAGGCCATGGTCGCCGGCGACCATGGAAGTCCGGGTCACCGGATTTTCCGCCGGTGACCCGTTTTTCCGTCTTTTTTCGCGTTTCGCGCACTTTGGCCCCTGTGGTTTCCTGAAAATGTGATTTTTAGTGCTTGAAATTGACTCATATCCTCCGACATCCGTCAAAATCACGGGTCAACCTCCAAAAGCACAAAATCATCATTGATCGCTCCAAGATCGCCAACCGGTCGACCAAAAAAAGTGCTCTTTCTGTCCTACCGATCGAGAAATCGACAAGACAGATGTCACCGGCCCGCTCTTAGCTATCAATGTCTGAAGTTACATGTTCATCCGATGTCGATCAGCATGAAGATCCATCGATGATCATCGCCAGAAGAATTCCAGAAGACACGGCACGGCCCGCGACTCTTCGACTGCTCGGCGACCAATTAATCTGGTTAATTGACTAGCTTTATTGCAGTCATTAATTCATTTCTTTGGACGGCCCAATCAGAAGCAAGCATTTGGGAGTTACAAGTCAATTGATTCATGGCATTTAAACCATGAAACTCCTTCCATTATGGTAATTAAGGTGATTAAAAGCCCTTAATCTCCATCGGCCAATTAGATTCAAGGAAAAAGGAGTTACAAAATCAAGAAATAAATCTTGTAACTCCTCCCATTAAAGCCATTAAAGCCCATAAACTCTCCTAAATGGCTACCAAAAGCCTATAAATAGGAGAGCATTCCATTGAAATCGGGAATCAGAAAATCGAGATCGATCGATCGGAAAGAATCCCGAGCTCGTATCCAGAGAAAGAAAAAAGAGAGAAAAACTCTGCTGAAGTTCTGCACCGGCCACCACTACAAGGTGACAAAAGTCCCTTGGGGGGCACCCCCCCCCCCCCCCCCCCCAAGGTCCTTACCTTCTCCTGCTGCCTCCAATGGCTTAGACGTGGCTTTTCAGCCCGTCTACTTAGCTTTTTATTGGACATAGGACCTTCTCTTGGTCTTTGTCCTCTAAAAACCTGAGGTTATAGCCAAGCCAAGCGAATCAAGAGCATCTTCTGTTCTCATCTGCATGGATGATGGCGAAGCCCATACATGGCTTGCGACCGTCAATCTGAACGAGTCCCCCACAATCTCCTGAAAAGTTAGATCTTCCTTTTCTTGCTTTTCATTGTAGTTTGTATTTTTCTAAAGAGACAAAAAATCACAACTCTTGTCTTTCATTATTGATAAGAATTGTAAATCGGCTATAAACGCCAAAATCGGCTATAAATGCCAAACAAAATCGCCTTTCACGGCAAATCAAGAAAATGTCTCTTTTCTTAAATATATGCGCAATGGAAAACTTGAAAGAAGTTGATTTCCTTTTTACTTGCGAAGGTTGATCTCCGGATTACCACTTGCAATTCCAAGTAAAATAGAAAATCTGGCACACCCACACAAAAAAATGTTTAAACACGCTTCAGGCCCGCCAGGGCGCGAAAGGGCCGGACCCGACGGACTCCCACGTTCCGCCGACCCCGGTAGCCGCCCCACGGCGCCTCGGAGCGCGTTCTATCAAGTTGGCACACCCGGTGGGACCCGTTCATTTGAGAACACGGTGCTTGGAAACGAAATATTTGCATATCATACTTTTTGCTCTATGCTTATACTTCTTTTCCGGATTCCTTGGCTACTTTCTAGCTGGTAGCCTATGTTGGATTTTGCATCCTAAAAAAAATGAGATGGGATTTTTTGGAAATTTCTATTTCTTTGAGTTTGTTTCCATTCTTTCTCTTTTCAAAAAAAAAAATCAGTTTTCTTAGTTTGAATTCAAAATTGAGAAACTTTGATCCTATCCTATCGTTCTTTGGTGCTTGCAGAAATGTTGAGCCCGTTCGACTAAGGTTTTGGACCATCGTTTCTCTTCGATGAGTTCATTAGAGATTTCAAAAAAAAAAAAAAAAATCAGTTTTCTTAGTTTGGATTCAAAATTGAGAAACTTTGATCCTATCCTATCGTTCTTTGGTGCTTGCAGAAATGTTGAGCCCGTTCGACTAAGGTTTTAGACCATCGTTTCTCTTCGATGAGTTCATTAGAGATTTCAAAAAAAAAAAAAAAAATCAGTTTTCTTAGTTTGGATTCAAAATTGAGAAACTTTGATCCTATCCTATCGTTCTTTGGTGCTTGCAGAAATGTTGAGCCCGTTCGACTAAGGTTTTGGACCATCGTTTCTCTTCGATGAGTTCATTAGAGATTTCAAAAAAAAAATTATTAAAAAAAAAATAAAAAAAAATCAGTTTTCTTAGTTTGGATTCAAAATTGAGAAACTTTGATCCTATCCTATCGTTCTTTGGTGCTTGCAGAAATGTTGAGCCCGTTCGACTAAGGTTTTGGGCCATCGTTTCTCTTCGATGAGTCTATTTGGTTTTTTTTATAAAGAAGGACATAGACCACTAAGGTTAAACCAATTGCGTTCTTTGATCACGATTGATTCAAGAAAAGCCTTGTCCAGAGTGTGGAGACAGCTTGACTGTTCTAGGCAAGGGTCCTCCAAACGGGTTCATTAAGTAATCCTACCCTTACCTGGGGGCAATTCTATCAATTGAGGTTTCATAAGACCGGGTTAGGAGGCCTATGTGTACTCTCTCGTCTTTAAATCCTAAAAAAAAATTAAAATCAAAATAAAAAAAAAATAAAAAAAAAAAAAGATTTTCAAAAAAAATCTTAAAAAAAAAAAAACAAAAATTTTCAAAAAAAAAAAATAAAATAAAAAAAAAATAAATAAAAATATATTTTAAAAAAAATAAAAAATAATAAAAATAAAAAAATAAAAAAAAATCATTTCAAAAAAAAAATCTTCAAAAAAAAAATAGAAATAAATAATCTTAAAAAAAATATATATATTTTTTTTTTAAAAAAAAAATAAAAAAAAATAATATCATTTCAAAAAAAAAATCTTCAAAAAACTCGTCACTTTTGATTTCAGATCTGAGAAATTTTGGTTTCTTCTTTTCTAAGCACTGGCGCTCGCAGAAATCGCCGAGACCGTGTTCAGATCAGAATACCATTTGCTCTCCTTGATGGAACCAATCTTGACATTTCAAAAAAAAAACTCGTCACTTTTGGATTCAGATTCGAGAAATTGTGGTCTCTTCCCTTCTGAGTACTGGCGCTCGCGGAAATCGTTGAGCCCGTATTTGAATCGGAATGCCACCTGCTCTCTTTGATGAATCCATTTCTGACCTTTCAAAACAAAGAATCCCATCTCATGGTTGCGATCTCCAACATTTGTGCATAGCAGTACTGGTACGCCCTTTCAGGGTCTACTGTATCTGTGACCGGCACATTTGTAACTCCTACCTTATATTCTTCTTATCTCGAGCAAGCTCCGCTTCTCGATAAGTCGAATTTAGGTATACAATTGCTTCTAGCAGTCATTGGAACGCTCATTTCGAGCCTACCATGCTCGCTGTCAGAACAATTGTACCATCTATGGCTTTTTGCCTTCTTCATGTCGCTTGGGTCATATCCCTTGAGCGATTTGAAAAGACAACCATAGAAATTCCCATTTATGATCATTATATTCTTGTGATTACTAATGGATGTGGTCTTGTTTCAGAAATTTTGAAACTAACAATGGCAGCCTTAACCATTATTTTCGATGAGAACAAGCACCAACTCATGCTTCAACAGAAGCAAACCGAGCGCACTTACAAGCGCCCTGCCAGCTGCCGAAGCGTCAACTCCCTCGGCAACTCTCTGAACTCCGGGTCGACCTCGACTCCCCGGACCATCGTCTTCGGGACACTGGGACCATTCCCACTTCCCGAAGAACAAGCTGCGCCTGCTAAAAAGCAGAAGATCGCCTCTCAACGTGTCACTCCCGTGACACCAAAGGCGAGCGCCCAAAAGCCCGAAGCCCGCGGTACCCCCGCGAAGCCTCGACCCACAAACAACCAGGTCTATCCCAAGACTTGGTCTCCAAGACCTTCCCCAAAACAAAGAAGGTCTCAAACTTCCACCAAGCCAGCATACCTGGCCCCACTCAAAGAGAACCAGTTCTACCCTCTTGCCTACAAGAAAGAGGAGAGACCCATCTCCAACCTGACTCCCAAGTCAACCCAGCATGAGCCGGCTTGTTCCTACAGGCCCAAAATTAGATCATGCATCACCAGGCCTCTACAAGCACCTGCCAAGGCCTACACTCCTTCAGTTCGACCCTTCATCTCTACAGGGGCCGAACTCGAAAGGTTCAAAGCTTCGCTGCAACAGGCAAAGGACCGGGTCCGGATCCTGTCCTTGCCTAGCTACAAAGAAGACAGGCTCGGCTGCTGCGCCCGAGGGAGCACATCCTTCATCGTCAGAGCCCAGCCAGAGCTGACTGAAGCTCAAATTGCTCGCCGAGCACGTCGCCGTGCGTCATATCGACAGAAGAGACTAGAGAAGCAACGGACCCAGCCTCCTACACTTCAAGTCTCCCACAAATGGGTCGAAAAAGAAAGACCTGACCAAGTTGCTGCCGTCCATATGGTTGGAAAAACCAAAAGACGCCAAAGGTCAGCATCAAAAACCCATGTCCGACGTCCGGTGACCCGTAGCGTCACCAGGACACAAAGACATCCGGAAGAATCTCCTGCCCCTTCAAGCCAAGGACGGGAGAGTAATCCTTCATCAAGCTCTTCATCAAAAAGAATGAGCCCCAGCTCGGTCACCAGGACGATTTCTTCGTTCGAATCCCGAGGGATGAACGTCTTGGCTACAAGTTCTGAGCCACCACCTCAGAATCCACCTCGAGATGATGCGCTCACACGCATCCAGCAGTTGGAACAAGGCCAGCAGAGGATTGAAACTCTGATGGAAAACCTTCTCCTTGTCGTCCAAAATCAGGTGAACAATGAGCCTCCTCCGAATCATAGCAATAACGAGGGAAATGGAGAAGAAAATGAGTCACGCGCCCTCACCAAAAAGGACGTAGACAGTATCCTCGCCAAAGCTAAAGAAGAGGATATACTCAAATAGCATGGGATCAAGCCACCATATCCCTTATGGATGGACTCAGTCCCATTCCCCACAAAATTCAAACATCCTACTCTCCAAACATATACGAGGAAAGGATCAGCTAGACAGCACGTAATCCACTTCAAGATCTTGACGGGAGCTATCGCGGATCAAGATGCACTCAAGATTCGCCTCTTTGCAAGTACCCTAAAAGGTACAGCCTTCGATTGGTACTCTACTCTGCCGGAGAACTCCATTCAGAACTGGGCTATGCTGGAGACACGCTTCCTGACCCACTTCCAAGGTGAGGATCATCCTGTTACTATGGCTCAGCTCTGCAGCCTAAAACAGGGAGAGAATGAGTCAACTTATGACTTCATTCACAAGTGGAAAGCAATGGCGTACAAATGCTCAGATGTACTGCCACAAGCGTCGCTAGTCGACATCTGCCGTAACAATATGAGAGCCAGAATACGCTCCATGATCATCGGCAACAAATCAAAAAACCTGGGAGAACTCCTGGAAGCTTCTATGGAAGCTGAAACAGTGATTAAAGACCTCAACAGTCAGAAGTCATCAAGAAAAGAGCCAACCGCCATTGCAACCTCTAAACCAAAGAAGAAAGAGGTCCTTAATGTGCAAACCAAGTCAGCTCCTCAGCAACCAAAGAAAGCTGAAAATAGAGCTGCAGGTAAGAGACCTGAACTCTCTGATGCCTTCAAAGAGCGAGTAGAAAAGAAATATCCGTTCGATGAAGACGTCGAAGAAATCTTTGAGGCTCTCCTAGCAAATGGCAAACTCATTTTGCCAGAGCCCAAAAGACCTGGAGACGTTGGCAAAACCAATGATCCTCGGTACTGTCCATACCACCAGATGGTCTCGCATCCTCTCAATCAATGCTTTGTTGTGAGAGAGAAGATAAACGAGATGTGGAAAAACGGAGTCATCACCTTTGACAAAAATTATGGCCCCGCCTCCGTCAACATGGTGTCACGTGGACAAACACCAAAATCACCGAAGAAGAAGATCACTACTTCCTTCAAGGTGATAAAACGAATTCAAACGTCCGAAGTGTTGGTTCCTTGCCCGACATCAGACGGACAACCCATATGGGTACATCCCGATCTCCTGGAAGATGAAAATTGGGAGATCGTCAAAACAAAGCCGACCGCTCAGCAGCGAAGGCAGGCTAGGAAACATCTCCTCAGGCTCAAACGGCAAGAGAAGACCCAACCAAAACAAGAAGTCCATGAAAAGGCAGAGGCCTCCTCTACCACTTCACTCGAGGCAACAGAAACGTCCCCTCCAGAGACTTCAAAGGCGGTAAGAAACTTCACTCTCAGTGATTTCATGCCACCTCAATTCAAAAAAGAAGCCATGCAGGGGGCATTATACTCTTGCAACTCGGTAGTTGGATTCTCCATTGATGGATACGAGTCCAGCGACACCGACGATGGATTTGAGCCCAACTACACCGATGAGTGGAAGGAATCTCTTGAAACAGGAGAATATCTCTCCGATGAAGAATGGGTTCCTGAAACTCACCTTATGCCAGTAATCTGGTATAACCCCTTGCAACCACAAGGATCCTGGTCTGATAATGAAGAAGACCAAGAGGCTGCACAAGAAGATGCTGTTAACCCAGCACCTGTCATTGCTCCAGTGGAAATCAACTATGTTGAGCCACACGGAGAAGACGAAGAAGAGGATCTGGCTCCTATGCCTGATCTTGAAGAATATGCAAGGATCTTGCAGCGTCTCGCTCTAGAACAAGAGCAAGATCGTGTTAACGAGCCTCCTCGCAACCCAGAGCCTGAAGTCCCTGAAGATAATCAGGTACATCCACCCTTAACTCCTGAAAATGGAGAACATTGCTGGATTGACGATCCTCTTACATCCGAGGATGAGTCTGACTCCGAGCAGGCAACATCTCCTATCAGAGCTTCCTGTAATGTAATATATCAGGACTATAGCTCTTCTGAAGCGTCTCTGATGAGATTACTTACACTCCGACAACGCCTAGCAATGTATCCTCTGGAGCTACCTCGTCTCACGTGACTTTCACAGAGATGGCACCCTCTCAGGTTTCTTCTCCTGAGACTGTGACTTCAGGATACACATTCTTCCCGACTCATCATCATGAAGAAAACCCAACTTGGGGTGATGGATGGGTCAACGAAGAAGAAAAGCTGCTGGATGCTGTTCAGGACTTGCTCCCGGAAAATGCTCCGTGCAACACAATCACTGAGGATGGCAACTCTGCTGCAGATACATCCCCAGTAGATGAAAAACGACAGCCTCTTGATCCTGAAGACAATCTTCCAAACGAAGATCCTTCTCAAGAAGCTCTCGAAGTTGGTAGAGGCACCCGTTCGGGCCGGGACTACCACAAAAATTACAACCAATCTTCCTTTACTTATGTAAATCCTTCGGGAAAAGATGTTGTAAGCGCCCCCAGTGGCAACAATGATGAACATGCAGGCCCTAAGGAGGCTTTCAAGTATGACTTGGTTGAGCACTTCAAACACATACCTGCACGTCTTCACATCCTGGATTTATTACGAATGTCTCCACGCACTCGTGATAATCTCATCTCAGAATTACAAAAACTGAATGAGGATGTCGACAAACATGCCCCACAAGTCCTCCAAATTGAAATGGACTACCGGGTCAAAAACTTAGAAACCTCCTTAAAAGGAGAAAAAGAGAAAAGCGAGGGATCATGCATCCAATGCCTCTCGGTTCAAAAGGCAGCCAGTGCAACCATCGCCTTCACTAAGAAAGACCTCCTACTTGGCGAAGCAAGGCACAACCGACCCCTGTACTTCACAGGGTACATCAAAGAAATGCCGATACATAGAGTTCAGATCGACCCAGGTTCTGCACTCAACCTTATCTCCACTTCGGCTCTTGAAGAGTTGGGCATCCCACCCAGCAAGCTAAGCCACACATCTGTATCTATCTTTGGATACGATGGGAGCACTCAAAGGCCTATCGGCAAAATCAGGTTCAAATTGCAAATCGGTGATCTTATCTCTGAGGTCACTGTGTATGCAATAAAAACCCCCTCATGCTACAACATCCTTCTCGGACGTCCTTGGATACACGAGAACGGTGTTGTCCCTTCAACTCTACATCAATGCATCAAGTTCGTCGGCGACGACGGCATGGTACATCGTGTCTTTGCGGACAGAAAACCCTTCAAAGGTAAAGAAGTCCACTTCGCAGACTCCCAGATGTATGAAGGAGAAAAAGAAGAAGAGGAAATAGCACCCCCTGCTGAAAATCTCCAGAAAGATAAAGGCAAGGCTCCTCAAAAATCACCGGAAGAAAACAAACCCTCCGTTAAATTAGAAGAGAGTAGTCAATCTCCCTTCGTTATCTCCCTCAAGAATTCAAAACCTTTGGTCATCACGACTAAAGTGAAGAAGGCGAAACAAAAGCCTGGGGGCAAATTTGTTGTCTCTCTCGTGTCTATCATGCAAGACACAGACTCGGACTCAGAGCCAGAAGACGATGCATCGTCAAGCCAAGCTGACACTCAGCAAGTTCAGCCTGCTCTCACTCCGATGGAGACACCTGCTGACGTAGAAGATCCTACGTCTGCTACCTTTGTTGTTCCGACAACATCACCAAAGCAAAGACCGATCTTCTTCCATAGATCGGATGCTTCTTCATCAAACTCCATGCTGGAACCTTTCCAAAATGAAGGTATGCCTCAGCTATCTCTATATAGTCCTGTAGCACAAGCAATTATGAAGAAAATGGGCTATGACGCTCAAAACCCAGTCGGTTTGGGAGAAAGACGCGGTATTCTCACGCCATTGGAGCCCGCCTTGACCAAAAGCCAGCTGGAAGATTGGAGACTCTACGGTCATGTAGAAAAGTCTTCATATGGGTTAGGGTATGATCCCGACACTCCTCTGAGACAGTTGACACAAAGGCTTAAAAGTCGTTTTACCGACCAAGCCTCAACATCTAAAGTCCACGAAGACATCGATCTCCCTGGAAATCTCTTTAAAGAGTTACCTGACAAAGATCCAGGAAGCTCATCCAACTTGTACGATTTCTCTGATGATAAAGAGGAATCGTCCGATAATGCAGACTTGTGCTATTCTGACCCAGAAGAACCCTCGTCTCTAAAAGAAATACCAGACTCAACAGGCGATTGGGACTATCTCATAGCAAGCCTTGAGGAGATCACCAATCAAGAAAATCCATGGAAAGGAACAGAGCCTTGGTCTGGTAATGCAGTTGAAACTCCAGAAGGTTTCGTTGAGTTGGAAGCCTCCGAAAATATTGTGGAGGAACCACCTTCGAACCTTCCGACAGAAGATCCTGTTGAAAAGATAAACTTGGGAACACCTGATAACCCACGTCCTGTATTCATAAGCAAGAATATAAAGGATGATGAGTTACCCGAGTATATCGCTTTTCTTCGTGAGTTCGTTAATTGCTTTGCATGGTCCTATGCTGAAATGCCTGGTTTAGACCCCAAAGTAGCAGTCCACAAACTCAATCTTCAAGAAGAAGTCAAGCCTGTCAAACAAAGCCAAAGAAGATTCCGTCCAGATGTGATGGATAAAATTGAACAAGAAGTTCAAAAGCTCAAAAGTGTCGGCTTCATCCGTGAGGAACAACATCCAGAATGGTTGGCCAACATTGTCCCCGTGACAAAGAAAAATGGGCAGATCAGGGTCTGTATTGACTATAGAGACCTGAATGGCGCTTGCCCTAAAGATGAATTCCCGCTCCCCATACCGGAGGTGATGATTGACAATACCTGCGGATTCGAGCGAATGACATTCATGGATGGCTTCTCTGGTTACAATCAGATAAAGATGCATCCCGAGGATGAAAAACACACTTCATTTCGGACTCCATTTGGCGTGTATTGCTACACTGTCATGCCATTTGGTCTGAAAAATGCTGGTGCCACATATCAGAGGGCTATGATGAAAATATTCCAAGATATGCAGCACAAGACGGTCGAATGTTACGTTGATGACCTCGCCGTCAAAAGCAGAAGAAAAGAAGACCATCTCAAAGATCTTCGGGAAGTCTTCCTCCGACTTCGCAAACACAAACTGCAGATGAATCCTCTAAAATGCTTCTTCGGCGTCTCGTCGGGTAAGTTTCTCGGATTCCTTGTTCGGAAAGCTGGAATAGAACTTGACCCCATAAAAGCCAAGGCTATTCTAGAAATGCCCTCTCCAAGAACCTTGAGAGAATTAAAAGGGCTTCAAGGGAGATTGGCCTACATCAGACGGTTCATCTCCAATCTTTCGAGGAAATGCCGTCCATTCTCTCGATTGATGAAAAAGGGCGTAGACTTTGTCTGGGATGCCGACTGTGAAGCCGCATTTCAAGATATCAAGTCATACCTGACCAAACCTCCAGTGTTAGCTGCCCCTGCCACTGGAAAACCATTCATCTTGTACACAAGAGCCCTTGATCACTCTTTGGGTGCTCTGCTTGCACAAGAAAATGATGAAAGAAAAGAAGCTGCTCTATACTACCTCAGCCGCATGCTAGTAGGTGCAGAGCATCGCTACTCCCCAGTCGAAAAGGAATGCCTTGCAGTGATGTTTGCCGTACAAAAGCTACGTCACTACTTGCTTTCCAATACAGTCTACCTCGTCTCAAGGATCAACCTCTTGAAGGTCCTTGTCACGAAGGCCGGTTCTCTCAATGCCCGACTGGCAAAATGGTCCATCCTCTTGTCACAATTTGATATTAGGTATGTACCACAAAAAGCAATCAAAGGCCAAGCTCTAGCAGATTTCCTCGTAGAGCATCCATTGCCTAAAGATTCACCACTCAGAGATGATCTCCCAGACGAACCTATCTACAACGTGGAGACTTTCTCGCCAAATGCCTCCTGGGACATGTACTTTGACGGTGCAACCAGGACAAATGAAAAAAGAAAGCTTATCTCAGGAGTTGGCATCCTCTTTGTTAGCCCTGACAAAGACATGATTCCACACGCTTTCTCGCTACTGGAACCATGCACAAACAATGCAGCTGAATACCAAGCTCTGATCCTAGGATTGGAACTCGCCATCGAATCCGGTATCACTATGCTGGAAGTCTTTGGAGACTCTCAACTGATCGTCAACCAGATGAATCAGAAATATGAAGTCAGGAAGCCCGATCTGCTGCCTTATTGCAACAAGGCACAATCGCTTCTGCAAAAGTTTGACATCTGCAACATCACCCACATTCGTAGAGGTGAAAACATCCGTGCAGATGCCCTGGCCGGACTTGCCGCATCAATGGCGATCCAGGAAGGGGAAAACATGCAAATTACAGTGTGCGAGAGAAGGATCCTCCCTCCTCTTAACACACACCAAGCAGTTGCTGAATGCCACCGAGTGGTTGGAAGTCGGATCTCTATCCTTCACCCTTCAATCGGCGACTGGAGGGGTCCGTTCATTGATTACACCATGTTCGGAATCCTACCTGAAGATCCAAAAGAACGGGTAAGCATCCAAAGGCGAGCCCCAAACTTTCATTTGGATATTCCTTCAAAAATCCTCTACAGGAAATCCTTCAACGGAGTACTTCTACGCTGCTTGTCACAACAAGAGGCTGAAGAAACACTTAAAGAAGTTCATGCTAGTCTTTGTGGAGCCCATCAGGCAGGTCCTAAGCTCTATGATCAGATAAAAAGGTTAGGTTACTATTGGCCTACCATGGTTGCTGATGCAATGCAATTTGCCAAACGCTGCCAGCTATGCCAAGTTCACGGAGATTACATTCACATGCCTCCGGAATGGCTGCATCCTACAGCAATCTCATGGCCTTTTGAAGCATGGGGCATGGACATCATAGGTCCTATCTCTCCCCCTTCAAGCAAAGGTCATCGCTTCATCTTCGCCGCTACGGATTATTTCTCCAAGTGGTCAGAAGCATTTGCGTTCAACGAAATGAAGACCTCATCAGTTCTTCAATTCCTACGCACCAACATCATTTGTCGTTTCGGCATACCCAAGAGATTCGTTCATGATAACGGACCACAATTCCGGGATCATTGATTCTACAGGTTTTGCGACAAATACAAAATCCAAAGCTGTCCTTCGACTCCATACAATCCGGCAGCAAACGGATTAGCAGAAGCCTTCAACAAGACACTCTGCAAAATCCTCAAGAAAATGGTCTCTAGTCACAAAAGAGACTGGAGCGATAAACTGTCTGAAGTTTTGTGGGCCTATCGAACCACCGTTCGAGGACCAACCCATAGCACACCATTCTCCTTGGTCAATGGATGCGAAGCTGTCGTGCCCCTAGAGGTACAAATTCCTTCTCTGAGGGTATCTCTACAAAATGACATGACTCAAGAAAGCAATGTCAAATTGCGACTCCATGAGCTGGACAATCTCGACGAGAGACGGCTCGAAGCTCGACAAAGCATTGAACTTTCCCAAGCACGCATGGCAGGATCTTTTGACAAAAAGGTCAGGCAACGCGCCTACAAAAAGGGTGACTTGGTTCTTGCGGTAAAAAGACCAATGGTCTTCGCACACAAATCCAAAGGCAAATTTGAACCAAAATGGGAGGGACCCTACGTCATCGACAAAGTCTTCTCCAACGGCGCATATGCCCTCCTAAACATGGAAGGCGACAGATGTATGCTGCCTATCAACGGCAAGTTCTTGAAGCGGTACTACCCTTGAAGACTTACCCAACTAGGTAAGAGCAATGCCTGTATGGCCAAAACCTGTTCTCAGGTACTCGCTCGTCAAACCCACTCTCTTTAGAATTTTCATATCAAATGTCAAAATTTCTAGAGATTCAAAAACAATGCTTACTTTCATCGTTTCATTGTTCAAAAACAAAAAAAATCCAAGTTTAGGAGCCTCTCCCTGACTTGACCAAAACTTTCGATCCTTGAACCAAAATTCATGGTTTGAAACAAAAATCCGGATTCAGGGATTTCCACCCTAGTCCACCTTACCTTTTACCGCCAAATGGTTCTAGGTCAAAATTTACGACCCTCGTGTCTTTAAACAAAAAAAAAATGGTTTTTCAAAAATCGTGGGGAAACGACATCAAAGTCAGTACCCGCAAAACAAAAATTTTGAAAAAAAGCAAGGATGCGACATTCCATCGATACTTGCACCCAAAATCGCAGGGAAGCGACATTTCGTCGATACTTGCAAAATCCAAAAACCGTGGAGAAGCAACAAACCAGTTGATATCCACAACCCAATTTCAAAAATCGTGGAGACACAACATTTCAGTTGATATCCACAACCCAAATTTCAAAGGTTCGAGAAAACCTAAAATCGTGGAGAAGCAACAAACCAGTTGATATCCACAACCCAATTTCAAAAATCGTGGAGATGCAACATACCAGTTGCTATCCACAACCCAAAATTACAAATGGTTCGAGAAAACCTCAAATTTCAAAAATCGCGGAGAAACGACATCAAGTCAGTACCCGCAAAACCAAAAGTCTTGGGAAAAGTAGGGAAGCGACGCTTAGTCGATATTTGTACCCCAATTCGTGAGGAAGCGACATTCCATCGATACTTGCAAAACCTAACCCGCGAGGAAGTGACATTCCATCAATACTCGCAAAACCGAATGAGCAAGGAAGCGACATTCCATCGATACTTGCAAGACCATTCAGCGGGGAGGCGACATTTAGTCGATACCTGCATTTTGAAAACCAAAACTCGGCTATAAATGCCAAAATCCGGCTATAAATGCCAAAACAAAAAATTTCCGGCTATAAACGCCAAAATCGGCTTTCATGCCAATAAAAAAAAACTTGGTTTTAAAAAAAACTCGGCTATAAATGCCACAAATTGGCTATCAATGCCACCAAACCGGCTATAAATGCCACCAATTGGCTATCAATGCCACCAAACTGGCTGTAAATGCCACAAAAATCCGGCTTTCATGCCAAATTCGTTTCCCCTACCAAAACAACCATTTGACAAAAGATTTTCACAAAATGACAAAGCTTTTGATCAAATCCCATTTAGCAATTGCTTTCATCACAAAAAGATTTGAGTGAGCGTAGGGAAAACAAAACAAAAAAAAAAAGGTGCCAAAAAAATACATGTGGTACCAAAGCAAAAAAAAAAGAAGAAAGTGTTCACAAGCACTACAAAAAAAAAAAAGAGTACCAAAAATATACATGTGGTACCAAAAAAAAAAAGAAGAATAGTTTCTGCTACAAAAAATCAGGAGCTTAGCCAAAAATGGTCTCCAGCCAAAGCTTCAGCTCCTCAAGCAAACTTTTGGCATCAGCCGTCAGAGTTTTCAAGGCACGCTTCTTCAGGAACTTGCCATGAGATGCTGGCGAATGCCGTAACCCTTCTTTTACACCGGGAAGCTCTTCCCCAGCAGTTTGCCATCGTTCGCTTTCTAGAGTCCTCCTCTCGAGAACTTGACCGGCATCTGTAACCCTGCGAATCAGAGTACTCTCCCTGTCACGAGCCTCTGTTATAGCAGCCCACTTCGCATCGACTTGTGCCTTCAAATGCTCAAGACGTTTCCTGGCCTCCTCAACTTCCCTATCAAGGACGTTAAGGTCATGCCTCAATCCGATGATGGCTAGCTCTTCCTTGTTCTTCTCCCGAACTAGCTGCTTCTTGCTTTGTGTAGCCTCATTCAGGTCAGACTTAGCCTTATCAGCAGGGTCCAAGAACATCTCCTTGAAGAATTGGTCGTCAGGGAAATCCATGGTCTCAAACCACTTGTCACCCAGTGCAATGATCCTATCAACGATCGCCCTGGCACCTGTGACATCCAGACCAACCTCTTCGGTGTCGGTCAGAATCTCCTGTACATGTGGGATCATGCCAAATCCTGCCTCCAAGTGTCCAGAAAGGAGAGTCTTGACCCAAGAACTCAAAACCCGAGCCAGCACCTTCTTCGCAAATTGAAGAGACGAACTGGATGAAGATTCACCCTTCTCCGCTGATCGGCTGCTCATGTCATGTCCCATTGGAAGAGTAACAAAAGAACTCTTTCCACTTGGAGCCACTGGAGAGGGAATCTCAACACGAGGCATCTCCTCAATCATGTCAGAACTGGTCTCTACCTCCGGATCGACCTCTGGCATCCCTTGCTCTGGTTCTGAAGAAAGCGATGGACTCTCTTCTGTCACTTCAAAACCTGCAAATGAAACACAAAAAGGTATGAATATGATCCTGTTAAAAAAAAAAATCATCAGGGTCATCACTACAAAGTACCTTCCTCGACGACTGGCGGAACACTCTCTTCCTCCATGAACTCATCAGAAGCATCATCAACATTTACGTCCATCGATGGTTCAAAGTCATCGGAATCCTGTGGCAAGTCAGCTGACAAGAAAAATGTTAGCAAATCAAGTCGCAGGGCAAAAAAAAAAGAAAGCGAAAGAAGTTATACCAATTGGAGATTCTGGAATCATTCCAGAGTCCCTCGGTTCTTCTTCAGATGCCGTAACCGGCTCCATCACCGCCTCATCGGTCGGAACCTCAGGCATCGGCAAGTCTTCATCCTCTGCTAAAAAAAAAGCAGCAGCAGGGTGAGAAAACAAATCAGAATATGGAAAGCCCCATGAAAGAAGCAGAAAAAGGAAAAGGAAGAATCATACCTTCACCGATGGTCTCTTCTTCCGAATCTTCTTCTCCGGAGGTTCGTCAGCTTCCCCTGGCACCTCCTCATTGACAGTGAGAGGGACTTCCACATTAGGAGAGTCTTCGTCCCGCCCCGTGTGACGCTGACTCCTCCTCCTCTTCCTACCTCTACGGGTTCGCTTCCTAGAAGAACCCGCCCCACTATCAGAGTCAGGTTTCTCACTTGACTCCTCACTGGATGGTCTGCTCTTGCCAGTAGACTCCACGGAAGCTCGTCTCTGTGCCGCTTGCATCCAAGCGTCGAGTTCAGCTTCCTCCTGTTCTAGCTGCTCCAAAGCCTCATCAGGTACTTCCCGAACGGCTTCAGAACCAATGACGCCCTGGTCACCGAGAAAGCCTATCTTGTGCTTCTCTCCAGAAAGGAAGGCCCAAACTTCCTCTCGCCGGACGCCATCCGACTTTCCAGTACCTTTCCCCGAAGATAGCTTTACATCAAGCTCCTTCTTGGAAAGCCCCCGATATGCCAAAAAGCTCTCCGCGAACCACTTCGTGAAGCCGGCAGTTCAGAAAGTCGACAGCTCAGGATAAGAGATCGTGGCAGTAGTGTCTTCAGCACTATAAAAAGCCCATGCATTTCTGCCATCCTGCAAACCCCCAAAACGCTTCACCATACTCGAAGGCGCTCCAACAACGCCTTGAGAGAAGCCCAACTGAAGCGCAAAGCGAGAAGGTACATACGGCTGGATGTCGACGAAAAGATGTTTGCGGTACACCATCATGCCGACTCGTATGCTGAAAACCACTCCTTCTCTGCATTGGTCAAAGGGTAATGCCTTCCCGACCCTGCTCTGTAGAGTCTCGGGAGGCACCAAAATCAAAAGCCTTCTTCCGCAACTCCGGAGAAAGTTTCACTGAAGACTGCCCCATCTCGACGTCCCTGAACCGTCGGATCCTCATGCGGGCAAACAAAAGTGATTCAGATACGGCTTTTCCCTTAGCCAATCGAATCATCAGAGGATCATCATCCTGTGCAGCACCCAGCTGGTGGAAGCCAGGACAGTGGTATACAAACCACGAATAAAAGATATGGGCTGAAAATACCCTATTCATAGGGAGCCCAAGCCGAACCAAGAAAGCAGCAGCCTGCAGTTCGGTACACAGGTAGGAGTAAAGAGCGGGCACCAAAGCAAGCCGCTCTCCAAACGCCATCTGACAAGCCGGAAAAATACAATGCGGCCTGATGTGCGTCCCATCTCCACCAGCAAAAATAGCCTCACCTAGCCAAAAAGTGAGGTAAACAGCAAGATCTCTCCGCAGTGTAATGTCAGAACAAATGGCATCTGTGCTCGCGAAGAAACCCTTCAACTCTTCCTGCATGGCCGAAGTCTTCTTCCTGTCTTCCCGGGTCATGCTATCAGAAGGTTCTCCACTGTCGAAGAAGTTAGGGAACGAAGAGCCACAACTCTTCCAACTGCTGGATCTTACTTTCGAGCCCTCCTTCAAAAAATCATAGAAGGCGACGAGCTGAAAGTATAGGAGCCTGAACTCCTCTGACTGCTCCTCAAGGACGCTGTCAATCGGCATGAACTCCTCGTAGAGTTTGCCAAGGATGGGCAATCCAGTAATAGCACTCAACTCCTTCAGAGAAAAACCAATCTCACCGTTCGTGACAACGAAGGTATTGGTCTGAGGGAGGAAAGACTCCAACATAGCCATGAAGGCATCATCGGAAAAAGTCACGGTCTCCCTAAAAGCGCGGACCGCGTCAAAAATCCCGGCTTCCTTCAAAACGGCGCCCCCAGTCAGCAAGGTGTGGTCAGTCCATGACTTCCAATCGGAGTCAACATTGAAACGGCCACGAAGTCGAAAAGGCTTCACCCAAGTACTGCCGTCACCGCTAAAAACGCCAAGGCCCACCGGTCTCAAATCGATCGACGGATAATCAGAGCCCTGGTAGCCGCTGGCTGGCATCAACATGTCCATACGGACAGGTGGCTTCTCCGCATATCCGGAGGGTCCACCAACAAAAACCCCGGTCTTGATCACACTGGTCCTCTTCACCCAGCTCGGAGGATCTTCCCTCTTAGGGTACGTGGGAGAAAGGCTCAGGATCGAGATGGTCCGATCAAAAGACGACCGGGTAGAAATAGTTCTCTCCTCACCATTTGCTGTGTAAGAGAACTGAAAACATCTCCTTTGGTATGTCAAGTCGTCAGGGACTGCATCTCCAAAGAAGAAGGTAGGCTTGGGTAAAACCCTCAGATCGTCCATAACCCAAGGACGGTTGCTTACCATGATCTTATAGAACTCCTCATCCTTGAGAGCGATCAATTGCTGTCTCATCTCATCGCGATTGAGGGAATCGCACTCTTCCAAGTTCTTCTCAACAAACTGGACCTTCTCCCAGGCTTGCTGAATGGCCACATTGGAAGATCTAGCAGATCGACGAGGTACGCTTGTAGCAGGCTCTTTACCCTTGTTCGCTCTGGAGGAACCACCTGCAAAGGTTGGAAAAGAAAAAGATCGTCATCAAAATGACAGGATTTCGCTAAAAAAAAAAGGGGTCACTTTGTCCCACCAAAAATCTGGCGAAATTTTGGCATGACTCCGGGGCAATTCCGAAGAAAAGGGAAATACCCCGAAAGAAACAGAAAGTTTTGAAGATGGGCTCAACATCGCTGCGAGCTCCGAAACTACAAACTTTCGAAACCTCAAAATCTCCCCAAAATCAAGAAGGGCTCAACATCACTGCAAGCTCCAAATTCCCAAATTTGCAAAGATTTTGAGGTATGTTATCATGCTCTCAAATTCAATTTACAAAAAGTACATGCATGAACATCTAGATTTGCATAAAAACGCATTATCATGATGAGCAAAAAAAAAAAAAAAAAAAAGAAACTTTCTCAAAAAAAAAGGAGAAAGAAAAGAACAAAAAAAAAAAGAAACTTTCTCAAACAAAAAAAAAAAAAAAAAAAAATCAGGCCACGTGGCCGTACGGACAGATCCGTACAAAAAAAAAAAAAAAAAAAAAAAAAAGAAAAAAGAGAAAAGAGACACACGTGAAAAAAAAAAAAAAAAACAGAAATCACGTGGAAAAGAAAAGAAAAAAAAAAGAGAAGAAGAATAGAAAGAAAAAAAAGAAAAAAAAAAGAAGAGAAACTTTCTTTTTTTACCATCCTATTCTCTACATAAAGTTTTCTTGAAAGAAAAAGAGAGAAAACTTACTTGAAGCCATTGATGGAGAAGAAGAAGGAAAAAGCTTGAAGATCCTTGAAGAAGAAGAAATCTTGGTCTTGGAGCTCTCTTGAGATTGTTGCAAAAGAAAGCAATAAGAGCAAGAGATCCTACCTCCCTTTGCTTTTATAGGAGAGAGCAAATCAAAGAAGGAAACAAAGAAGAAAGGTAAGTGTTACTAATTAGTAACCTTACCAAAAGAGAAGGAATTAGAAAGATTCTTTCCCAAAAAGAAAGATGTCTTTGAGAGATTTTCTCCCAAAATCAATCAATGAGAGATTCTCTCCAACAAAAAAAGGATATTGGAGATTCTTTCCCAAAAAGAAAGATACCTTGAGATATTCTCTCCCAAATTAAGGGAATATGAGAGATTCTCTCCCATAAAGATATTTTTAGATATTCTCTATCCAAATGAGATATCTTTAGATATTCTTTATAAAAATGACCCCACATGAGATCTAAGCCATCCTAAAAAGCTTAAGGTCCCATGGGTTAGCCCATATGAGCCAGGTTTGACCACCTAGGCACTAAAAAAAAAAAAAAAAAAATGGGCTTTTAGTCAGAAAAAATCCCTCTTACCAAGAGCATACAAAAATGGTTCCATGCCTCTTTTGAGTTGATTGAACCATACAAAAAATTCCAAGCCCCATGAGCTTCCAAAAATCAAACCATCCAACCTCATATGCCAAATTGAGCCAAAATCTTGAAATTGACATTCCACAAAAATCCAAACCACTCCAATGGACCCACACAGTCCCAAAGAGTGACCAAAAACCAAATCCTGGTCCCCTAACTTGCCACATACAGCTTGTTAGGTCACAAGACCAAAACCAAAAACCAAATCATGATCCCCCAACTTGCCACATACAGCTTGTTGGGTCACAAGGTCAAAACCAAAACCCGACCCCCTAACCTGCCACATACAGCTTGTTAGGTCATAAGGTCAAAAACGAAAACCCAAATCCACATCCCTGATGTCATCTTCAAAACTTTGCCTCGAGATGGTATTTGATTCCTTTCATTACCATAAAATTCCCCTGGAAGCTCAAAGGCTACTCTACCAAAGGAAAGATTGCTCAAAGACTCTTGGTCAAGACACAAGCTCTCCTTCAAAAATCTCTTCGAGGCACATCGACTACAAAAGTCAAGCAACTCGTCGCTGTACCTCGAGGGGGCATTTGTTGACACAAAAAATGTCACTTTGCCTCTTCAACATCAAGAAAGCTGCATGAAGTCGCAACCTGCCATAAATAGGCAATGCAATTTCTCCAAAAAATCAAATCTTGTCAGAATCAAACAAAAACTGCAAGATCCTTCAAGATAGCCAAGAGAAGAGTACACATGAAGTTTCGGGCCATTTCGACAACATTTGGCCTAACTTCACTTCTCCGACAGCTAAACAGGAGCTCTCGGCGGCGACATCATCGGAGACGTCAAAACTTCGATCAGAGCCTACAGATGACTCCAGCATGTCTCAAAAGGGCTCCATGCCAAATTTCAAGTCAAACCGACAACGTTGGACCCTCCATCAATGCTCGAGCAGCAAAATCAAGCCTCCCGGCGGTGGGAACCACCGAAGCCTTCGCTCATCAAACCAAGTGCATGAGTGGCTTCAACATGCTTCCAAAAGGCTGCACGTCGAATTTCAGGTCATTCCGACAACGTTTGACCAGGTTTCGACGCTCCGAAAGAAAATCAAGCCTACCGGCGGCGGAGCTCCCCGGGACCATGGTTTCCAAGACAGAGCCTGTGGATCATCTCAAAATGACTCCAATAGGTTCCCTGTCAAATTTCAGGTCAATCGGACATCGTTTGACCGCACATCAAAGCTCGGCATTTTCCCCGCAGCAAAATCAAGTGAAGCATCGATGGGACCCCAAACGGCTTCAAAACTCAAACAAAAGCCTATGGTTGGTCTTATTTATTGCTCAGGAGGCTTCACCTCAAATTTCAGGTCATTCCGACATCGTTTGACCAAGTTTCAACTTCTGGCGGAAAATCAGCAGCTCTACGCGACAAAGTCTTCGGCTTTCCCGAAAAATTGAAAACTTTGCACTCTAAAAATGCAAGGATTCTCATCAGGTTTTCTACAGGGAAATCAAGCCAATAAATGAGAAGAAATGTCAGGAAAAATACAGAAGAAAACGGCGACGAAAAAGACCTCAAAACGACCGCAAAACGGGCTCCGAAGGGAAAAATTCCCCCAAGGTCGCAGGCCCCTGCGACCATGGCCCATGGTTGCCGGCGACCATGGAAGTCCGGGTCACCGGATTTTCCGCCGGTGACCCGTTTTTCCGTCTTTTTTCGCGTTTCGCACACTTTGGCCCCTGTGGTTTCCTGAAAATGTGATTTTTAGTGCTTGAAATTGACTCATATCCTCCGACATCCGTCAAAATCACGGGTCAACCTCCAAAAGCACAAAATCATCATTGATCGCTCCAAGATCGCCAACCGGTCGACCAAAAAAAGTGCTCTTTCTGTCCGACCGATCGAGAAATCGACAAGACAGATGTCACCGGCCCGCTCTTAGCTATCAATGTCTGAAGTTACATGTTCATCCGATGTCGATCAGCATGAAGATCCATCGATGATCATCGCCAGAAGAATTCCAGAAGACACGGCACGGCCCGCGACTCTTCGACTGCTCGGCGACCAATTAATGTGGTTAATTGACTAGCTTTATTGCAGTCATTAATTCATTTCTTTGGACGGCCCAATCAGAAGCAAGCATTTGGGAGTTACAAGTCAATTGATTCATGGCATTTAAACCATGAAACTCCTCCCATTATGGTAATTAAGGTGATTAAAAGCCCTTAATCTCCATCGGCCAATCAGATTCAAGGAAAAAGGAGTTACAAAATCAAGAAATAAATCTTGTAACTCCTCCCATTAAAGCCATTAAAGCCCATAAACTCTCCTAAATGGCTACCAAAAGCCTATAAATAGGAGAGCATTCCATTGAAATCGGGAATCGGGAAATCGAGATCGATCGATCGGAAAGAATCCCGAGCTCGTATCCAGAGAAAGAAAAAAGAGAGAAAAACTCTGCTGAAGTTCTGCACCGGCCACCACTACAAGGTGACGAAAGTCCCTTGGGGGGCACCCCCCCCCCCAAGGTCCTTACCTTCTCCTGCTGCCTCCAATGGCTTAGCCGTGGCTTTTCAGCCCGTCTACTTAGCTTTTTATTGGACATAGGACCTTCTCTTGGTCTTTGTCCTCTAAAAACCTGAGGTTATAGCCAAGCCAAGCGAATCAAGAGCATCTTCTGTTCTCATCTGCATGGATGATGGCGAAGCCCATACATGGCTTGCGACCGTCAATCTGAACGAGTCCCGCACAATCTCCTGAAAAGTTAGATCTTCCTTTTCTTGCTTTTCATTGTAGTTTGTATTTTTCTAAAGAGACAAAAAATCACAACTCTTGTCTTTCATTATTGATAAGAATTGTAAATCGGTTATAAACGCCAAAATCGGCTATAAATGCCAAACAAAATCGCCTTTCACGGCAAATCAAGAAAATGTCTCTTTTCTTAAATATATGCGCAATGGAAAACTTGAAAGAAGTTGATTTCCTTTTTACTTGCGAAGGTTGATCTCCGGATTACCACTTGCAATTCCAAGTAAAATAGAAAATCTGGCACACCCACACAAAAAAATGTTGAAACACGCTTCAGGCCCGCCAGGGCGCGAAAGGGCCGGACCCGACGGACTCCCACGTTCCGTCGACCCCGGTAGCCGCCCCACGGCGCCTCGGAGCGCGTTCCATCATTTCCGAATCTCTTTTATCTACCCATTTGAGGATCCGACGGTTCAGGGACGTCGAGATTGGGCAGTTTTCAGTGAAGCTTTCTCCGGGTCTGAGGAAGAAGGCTTTTGATTTTGGTGTCTTCCAGGATTCCACCAGGGCAGGGTCTGGAAGACACTATGCTTTGACAAACACAGAGAAGAGATGACTTTTCAACATACAAGTTGGTACATGGTGTACCGTAGACATCTTTTTGTTGATATCCAGCCGTATGTCCCTTCGCGTTTTGCATTGCAGCTTGGCTTTTCTCAAGGCGTTGTTGGAGTGCCTTCGAGCATGGTAAAGCGTTTTGGAGGTTTGCAGGACGGGAGGAATGCATGGGCTTTTTACAATGTGGAGGACACTACCGCCATGATTTCTTATCCTGAGTTGCCCACTTTCCGGACTACCGGCTTCACGAAGTGGTTCGTGGAGAGCTTTTCAGTATACCGGGGGCTTTCCAAGAAGGAGCTCGATGTCAAGCAATCTCCTGGGAAGGGTCTTGGAAGATCAAATGGTGTCCGTCAAGAGGAAGTTTTGGCTTTCATTTCTGGAGAGAAGCACAATATAGGCTTTCTCAATGAGCAGGACGTCATCAGATCAGGAGCTGCACAAGGGATTCCTAGTGAGGTCTTAAAACAGCTGGAAGAGGAGGCCGAGATCGATGCTTGGTTGCAAGCGTAGCGCGCAAAGGCTTCTATGGAGTCTACTGAGAAAAGCAGACCATCCAGTAAGGACTCTAGTGAGAGACTTGATTTTGATAGTGAGGCAGGATCTTCGAGCAGACTGTCCCACAAAAGCAAAAGGAAGAGAGGAGAACGCCGTAATATGAGACGGCAAGAAAGTCCTCTTGATTTGGAAGTTCCTCTTACCATTGTTGAGGAGGTGTCTGGGGATGCTGACGAGCCTCCAGAGAAGAGGAGCATAGAAGAGGAGACAACTGGTATGATTCTCCTTCTTTCTGTTTACGCTTCTTTTCTCATATGAGAGATTTTTTTTGATTCGCTGCTTTCTTTCTTTTGGCAGAGGATGATGATTTGATGATGCCCGAGGTTCTAGCCAATGAGGTGAGGATGGACCTGGTCGCGGCATCTGAGGAAGAGCCAAGGGACTCTGGAGTGGTTCCAGAACCTTCACCTGGTATGATTTCTTTTGTTTTTTTTTTCTCTTTTTATGTTTGTACTGCATTTGCCAACATGTTGCTTTGTTTTCTTGTTAGCTGACTTGCTAGAGGATTCCGACGACTTCGAGCCATCCACGGATGCAACCTTTGACGATGCTTCAGATGAGCTCATGGAGACAGAGAGTACTCCGCCGGTAGTCGAAGAAGGTATTTTGTAATAACAATCTCGATATTGATTTTTGACAAGATCATATTTATACCTTTTTGTCTTTTATTGATAGATTGCAAAGTAGCAGCAGAAGTTCCTCCGTCTTCCTCAGAGCCAGAACATGAGATACTTGCAGCCAATCTAGAAGTAGGGGCTTCTTCTAGTAATTTCAACGAGTCAGCTTCTTCGATTGGAAAGAGCTTATTGATCACTCCTCCAATAGGGCGTGAGATGGGCAGTCGAGTGCTGGAGCATGGCGAATCCTTATTTGGGCCGCACCTTCAGTATGCAAAGAAAGTGTTGAAGAGTGTTTTATTTTGAGCTCATGGGTCGAGACTCTCTTTTCAGGTCACTTGGAAGCTGGTTTCGGCATGATCAAGCACATGCAGGACATTCTTACTGATAGAGAGGAAGTCGGTCTGGACATTGCGAGTGCCAAGGCTTTTGTTCATGAAGTCATTGCTTTGGCCAACAAGTGGACTGAAACCAAAAGTTTCCCAGATGGTGACTTCTTTAGTGAGATGTTTATGATGCCTTCCAGCGAGGTCAAATCTGAGCTGACTGAAATCTTACGGACTTGGAAGCAGTTCGTTTGGGAGAGGAACGTTACCGAGTTGGCTATCATCGAGCTAACACAAGACATGAACCGGCTCGATAAGGAGGTTGTCGAGGCTAGGCAGCATCTTAAGCTTTTGGAGGAAGAAGCTGCTGCCAAATGGACCGCCATTATGGAAGCTCGTGCTAAGGAGGGGACTCTCATTCGCCAGGTTGAGGAGGCTGAAAGCAATCTCCAGAGGAAGACTTAAGAATATGAGCAATGGCAGACTCTCTGGGAAGAACTTCCTCGTGCTGCAGATGGGTCACGGCGTTCTGCAGCATTTTATGGGAATGTTTTGAAGAAGCGTGGCCTGAAAACTTTGGAGGCTAAGGCCAAGAGTGTGCTTGAGGAGTTGAATCTTTAGTTAAAGGCCATGTTAGACTGAGCTCCTGAGTTGTAACAAACTCCTTTTTCTTTTTTCTTTTTTTTGGTACCTCCATGTATAAACATTTTTGGTAATATATATATTTTGTGTTCCCTCCTTTCACTTAAATTATTTTTTGATCAAAAAAAAATTTAAGCAAGAGCTAAATGGGAATGATTCTTTGAGAATTTGATCAAAAGGTTGTCATTTTATGAAAATCTTTTGTCAAATGGTTGTTTTGGGCATGAAAGCCAGATTTTGTGGCGAAAGCCTGGTTTTTGATCGCTTGAAAGCCAAATTTTGGGATGGCATGGAAGTCGAATTTTGTGGCGTTAGAGCCAAAATTTGTTTGCGGTATGGGAGCCAAAATTTGTTTATGGCATGGGAGCCAAAATTTGTTTATGGCATGAGAGCCAAAATTTTAAGATGGCGTGAAAGCCGAATTTTGTGATGGCATGAAAGCCAAAATTTTGAGATGGCATGAAAGCCGATATTTTGAAATGGCATGAAAGCCAAGTTTTGTTTGTTTGTGGCATGGAAGCCAAAGTATTTTTTTTTTTGTGGCATGGAAGCCAAAGTTTTTGAGATGGTATGAGAGCCGGATTTTTGAAATGGCATGAAAGCCAGGTTTTGAGGCATAAAAGCCGATTCTGTTTGTGGCGTAGAAGCCAAAATTTTGGGATGGCATAAGAGCCAAAGTTTTATTTTTGTTTTTGTTTTGTTTTGGCATGGGAGCCAGATTTTTTAAAACCAAGTTTTGTTTTGTTGGCATAAAAGCCGATTTTTTAGCATTTATAGCCGATGTTGGCATTTATAGCCGGGTTTGGCGTTGATAGCCGTTTTTTTGATTTGGGCGTTTATAGCCGGATTTGGTTTTCAAAATGCAAGTATAGACCAAAGGTCACTTCCCTGCTGAATGGTCTTGCAACTATCGATGGAATGTCGCTTCCTCGCTGATTGGGGTGTAAGTATTGACTAAGCATCGCTTCCTTGCTTTTCTCAAAAATTTTGGTTTTGCGGGTATTGACTTGGTGTCGTTTCCCCACGATTTTTGAAATTTGAGGTTTTCTCGAACTATTTGAAATTTGGGTTGTGGATACCAACTGGAATGTTGCGTCTCCACGATTTTTGAAATTAAAAAATTTGAAATTTTGCAAGTATCGGCGAGGTGTCGCTTCCTTGCGATTTTTGAGGTTTTGGAAGTACTGAATGGGGTTCGCATCCTCTCGATATTTGGGTTTTGGAAGTATCGAATGGGGTTCGCATCCTTCCGGTTTTTTTGGTTTTGGAAGTATCGAATGGGGTTCACATCCAATACGATAAAAGTAAGCATTGTTTTGAAAGTTTTTTTTTTTTTTTTTTTTAGAAATTTCAACATAAAGATGAAAATTTCAAAAGAGGTGGGTTTGACGTGCAAGTACCTGGGAATAGGCTTTGGCCGTGTAGGCATCACGCCGTTGGAGGAAGTCTTCAAGGGTAGTACCACTTTAAGAACTTGCCGTTGATGGGTAGCATACATCTATCACCTTCCATGTTTAGAAGAGCGTATGCACCGTTGGAGAAGACTTTGTCGACGACGAAGGGTCCCTCCCATTTTGGTTCGAATTTGCTTTTGGAATTGTGGGCAAAGACTATGGGTCTTTTTACTGTAAGAACCAAGTCGCCCTTTTTGTAGATGCGCTGCCTGACCTTCTTGTCGAAAGATCCTGCCATGCGTGCTTGGTACAACTCAATCCTCTGTAGAGCTTCGAGCCGTCTCTCATTGAGATTATCCAGCTCTTGGAGTCTCAATTTGACATTGCTCTCTTGTGTCATATCATTTTGCAGAGATACCCTTAAGGAAGGAATTTGTACTTCCAAAGGGACAACAGCTTCGCATCTATAGACCAAGGAGAATGGTGTGCTATGGGTTGGTCCTCGAACGGTGGTTTGATAGGCCCACAAAGCTTCAGGTAGTTTGTCGCTCTAGTCTCTTTTGTGACTAGAGACCATTTTATTGAGAATTTTGCGGAGTTTCTTGTTGAAGGCTTCTACTAGTCCGTTCTATCGCGACCCCGGACCGAGATCCGGGCCCGCGACGCTACGGCGGTATGATTAACCAACACATAAAACACACCGCTGTTGTATTCTTTCCCACAGGTTTCCGCGGTGAGGATCCCAAGACACGGGTCTAGCTCACATGAATGGATATGCGGAAGCGTGTACCAAAACATGTCACTCAAATCTTAAACAATGAGATACAAGAGAATTATATAATATCGAGACAAGGTATCAAAAGAGAATGTCATCACAGCATTCCTATCAAGATTGAAGTTTCACAATAATCCAAAGTATGTTTACTTTCAATTACAAAACCTTGAGAGGCCAACAGAGGCCAATACAACAATTACAATCCCAAAAGATAACCCAAGCTAGGCGAAACGAGAATCAATATCCCGATCGGCGTCTAGATGACGTCGTTAGGCTGGCACTCGTGCGCTGGGGGTGGCTCAATAGCCTCCTCCGGGCACTCCTCGTCACGCGTGAACTCTCCTGAACCTGGACACCAAAATATCAAGCATCAAACACGACGGTTTGGCAAATAAACAATTTAGGCAAGAATATGAGAAGTAATGCTAAAACAGTTCAAGATCTAGATACACGTTTCAAGTTTACGAAACTAGCATAAATACTTATAATATCATGAAAAGATAAATCCACACTGAGCTCATCCTTTCTCCGTCATACATGATGACAAGAGCAAGCACGCACGACAAGCACGACACGAAAACACGATCCCACGCCACACAAGGTAGACGGGGTATCCAGTCGCGGAACCGGACCACGAAAACGCACGATGTGTAATATATTACACGACTAGTCTGCAGACAGTCCACATGTTTAAGGACCCCCAGGTAGTGGATCAAGCTAAAAGGGCAGTCCAAGCTCAGTGGTATTCACTTATATCATGAATGCACAAAACACGACGATACACGTTCGAGAACACGACAAAACAAGAGGGAAATCATTTAACAAGCACAACTTGACAAGACTAGCAAAATAGCATAGTATTAATGCTTACAAACTTAAGAAATGATTATCTTTTTGATTCTTGAAACACATCTTGAAAACGAACTTGCACTTATAAATCAAATGAGAACACAATGATGCATGAAGCATCAAAACAAGAATTCACACTTAAATCTATCAAGCATGGGCTGAGACCGATCCCTGACCCTTGTGGAATTGAAAACCAAATGTCGGAATTCAATAAAACTTGGTGTCCCCGAAGGTATATTACATTTTGGAATTCCAAGTGCACAAGGTCAATAAAAAGGTCTAAAACCTAGTCTAGTTTTCATTCCCGCAAAAATCCTTCGAAAATAGTACTTTTTGTAACTGTTGGTCTGGGTTTAGCATCTCTACCAGTAGAACTTCCGGTTGAACCACCTCTACCGGTAGAACTACCGGTTGGAGTACTTCTACCGGTAGAAGTTCCGGTAGAACTAAGGGTTCTCAATTTTTCTCCACTCTCTACCAATATTCGAGCCACTTCTACCGGTAGAACTTCCGGTAGAACTATGGGGTTCAATTTTCCTCAACTCTCTGCCAAAATTCGAGCCACTTCTACCGATAGAACTTCCGGTAGAACTAAGGGTTCTCAATTTTTTCACACTTCTCTCCACATTTTCACCACCTGCACTCCCCAAGCCTACAAGCTTTCCAAGGGATGATTTCCACATAAAAATCCACTCCCATTTCAATCAAAACTTCAAAAATCACAAATCCATTTACATTCAAAGCATATATCTAATAACTTGTAAAGCATTCCATTGAAAACATGCTTCCATTCAAGACCAAACTTCTAAATTAAAAGGAGTAATTAGCAACCATGCTTATCAAGATTAAAACAAGCTAAAAGAGATTAATAACATGCAAGAGAAGATAAGCTTGATCATGAAACAACCTTTCTAAAGATAGAACACCCAAAACTTGTAATGTACTATAAGGGACTAAAAAGTCTACTTGCCTTGTCCCAATGTCAAGGAAATCTTCTCAAAACTCAACAAGAATGGAGATCCACGAAATCTACATGAAACCCCAAAATAGAATACACAAAATCACCATTTTGGCCATTGTAAACTCCCATTTCGAAAATGGGCTTGAAAACATGTAAAACAAGCTCTAGGTGAGCAAAGAACATCAAATGGAAAGAATGAAGGAAAACACCAACCTTGAGCTAGCTAAACAAGATGAAGGGAGGTTGAAGATGATGAATAGTGCAATGGTTTGGTTCCAAAAACGTGTCCAAACGAAGCTTGAGAAGAGAGGAAGAGAATGGTAGTCTTGGATCTGAGGTTGGAGCCTTCTAGCTAGATCATTCAAGGGGGAAAGAAATCAAGAAGAACCATTCTTCTCTTCTTCACTCTAGGTCATACTATTGCAGAGATTTGGGAAAAGGGAAATGAACGAAAGGGAGAGTTTATATAGTGTCTGGAAGTGGGTCCCCTAAGCAGTGGAACTTTGAAACGATTAAAACATGGTCTTTTGGACCCCGGATGGAAACGACGAAGAAGAACAAAACGATCGTCGAAAAGTCTAGTTTCAGAAAAGTATAATTTTGACATAGTTTCACGACTTCGAAAATTGTGCACAGATTTAGCATGAATAGTCAGATTTACCCTTATTGGGCCAAAACTTGGGTTTCTGGGCCTCAATTGCATGCAGGTTAGAAACGAAAGCTGTCACGAATAATAAAACCATTCAAGAGAAATAAAAACCACAACCATAACAAAGATCTAGAGCAAGAGCCCATTCTTACACGTGTACTCAGGGCGTCCCTGAGCGTGTCTGACTCATACTAAACGTCCTCAAAATCCCCAAAACTATAATCCAGACTAAGTCTAATCACATTCTAACCCAACTAGTACTAAGACTCACTTAAGACTAAACACTCACTTAATAAGTACTAATCGAGTTGGTCTGGGTCGGGGTCTAACACGTTCGCTGCAGGGTTATATGGAGTCGAAGGACAACTATGGATTTTGTACTTATCGCAGAACCTGTAGAATCTGTAATCCCGGAATTGTGGTCCGTTATCATGGACGAATCTTTTAGGTGTGCCGAAGCGACAAATAATGTTGGTGCGCAAGAACTGAAGGCTTGATGAGGTCTTCATTTCGCTGAGCGCAAATGCTTCTGACCACTTGGAGAAATAATCCGTAGCGGCGAAGATGAAGCGATGACCTTTGCTTGATGGGGGAGAGATAGGACCTTTGATGTTTATACCCCAGGCTTCGAAAGGCCATGAGATTGTTGTAGGATGTAGCCATTCTAGAGGCATGTGGACATAATCTCCATGAATTTGGCATTGTTGGCAGTGCTTAGCAAATTGTATTGCGTCAGCTACCATGGTAGGCCAATAATAACCTAGCCTTTTTATCTGATCGTAGAGCTTAGGACCAGCCTGATGGGCTCCACAAAGACCAGAATGCTCTTCTTTAAGAGTTTCCTCAGCCTCTTCTTATGACAAGCAGCGTAGAAGTACTTCGTTGAAGGATATTCTGTGAAGTATTTTCGACGGAACATCCAAATGAAAGTTTGGGGCTCGTCTTTGGATGCTTACCCTCTCTTTTGGAACTTCAGGTAGGATTCCGAACTTGATTTAATCAATGAATGGATCCCTCTAGTTGCCGATCGGAGGTTTAAGGATCGACATCCGACTTCCAACCACTTGGTGGCATTCAGCAACTGCTCGGTGTGTATTAAGAGGAGGGAGAATCCTTCTTTGACACACTAAAATTTGCATGTTTTTCCCTTCTTGGATTGCCATAGATACGGCGAGTCCGGCCAGGGCATCTGCACGGATGTTTTCAGCTCTGAGGATGTGGGTGATGTGACAAATGCTGAATTCTTGTTGAAGTGACTGCGCGTTGTTGTAGTAAGGTAGCAAATCAGGCTTTCTGACTTCAAATTTCTGATTCATCTGGTTGACGATCAGTTGAGAGTCCCTAAAAACTTCCAGCATGGTGATGCCGGATTCGAGGGCGAGTTCCAATCCTATAATCAGGGCTTGGTACTCAGCTGCATTGTTTGAACATGGTTCCAGTATCAAGAAAGCGTGTGGAATCATGTATTTGTCAGGGCTGACAAAGAGGATGCCAGTTCCCGATATCTGCTTCCCTTTTTCATTTGTCCTGGTTGTGCCGTTAAAGTAATGTCCCAGGAAGCATTTGATAAGGAAGTTTCCACGTTGTAGACAAATTTGTTTGGGAGATCATCCCTGAGTGGAGAATCTTTAGGCAATGGGTACTTTGCTAGGAAGTCTGATAGAGCTTGGCCTTTGATTGCTTTTTGTGATACATACCTAATATCAAACTACGATAGAAGAATGGACCATTTTGCTAGTCGGACATTGAGAGAACCCGCTTTTGTAACAAGGACCTTTAAGTGGTTGATCCTCGAAACCAGGTAGACTGTGTTGGACAGCAGGTAGTGACGTAACTTTTGTACGGCAAACATCACTGCAAGGTATTCTTTTTCGACTAGGGAGTAGCGTTGCTCTACACCTACCAACATGCGGCTAAGGTAATATAGAGCAGCTTCTTTTCCGTCGTCGTTTTCTTGTGCAAGTAGAGCACCCAAAGAGTGGTTGAGAGCTCTTGTGTACAAGATGAATGGTTTTCCAGTTGCAGGGGCAGCCAACACTGGAGGTTTGGTGAAGTATGTTTTGATGTCTTGAAATACTGCTTCACATTCAGTATCCCAAACAAAATCCACACCTTTCTTCATCAAGCGAGAAAATGGACGGTACTTCCCTGACAGATTGGAAATGAACCGTCGGATGTACGCCAATCTTCCTTGAAGCCCTTTTAATTCTCTTAGGGTCCTTGGAGATGGCATTTCTAGGATATCCTTGACTTTGGTGGGGTCAAGTTCTATTCCAGCTTTCCGTACTATGAATCCGAGAGACTTACCCGATGAGACACCGAAGAAGCATTTTAGTGGATTCATCCGCAATTTGTGTTTGCGAAGTCGGAGGAAGACTTCCCGAAAATTGTTGAGATGGTCTTCTTTTCCTCTACTTTTGATGGCGAGGTCGTCCACATAGCATTGGATCGTCTTCTACTGCATATCTTAGAATATTTTCATCATGGCCCTTTGATATGTTGCACCTCCATTTTTCAGACCGAATGGCATGATAGTATAGCATTACACGCCAAGTTGAGTTTGTGGACTGCTACTTTGGGGTCTAAACCAGGCATTTCAGCATAGGACCATGCAAAGCAATTAACGAACTCACGAAGAAAAGCGATATACTCGGGTAACTCATCATCCTTTATATTCTTGTTTATGAATACAGGACGTGGGATATCAGGTGTTCCCAAGTCTATCTTTTGAACAAGATCTTCTGTTGGAACGTGGTTCCTCGACAATATTTTCAGAGGCTTCCAAATCAACAAAACGTTTTGATGTTCCGAAGGTATTTACAGACCGAGGCTCTGCTTCTGTCCATGGGTCTTCTTGATCGGTACTCTTCTCAAGACTTGCAATGAGATGATCCCAATCACTTGTTGAAACTGGGTCGAAGTAGGGTACTTCTTTTGGAGACGATGGTTCTTCTGGGTCAAAAAGCTGCACATATGTGTCATCGGACAATTCCTCTTTATTATCAGAGAAATTACACTAATTGGAGGAGCTTCCTGGATCCTTGATGGGTGACTCCTCAAAGAAATATCCAAGGAGATCAATGTCTTCATGGACACGAGATGTTGAGGCTTGGTCGGCAAAACGACTTTGTAGCCTTTGCATCAACTGTCTCATGGGAGTGGTAGGATTATACCCCAAACCCGTATGAAGACTTGTCTTTATGACGGTGGAGTTTCCAATCTTCCGGTTGACTTTTGGTCAAGGTGGGTTCCAATGGTGTGAGAATACCACGGCCACCTCCCAAACCAGTTGGATTCTGAGCGTCGTAGCCCATTTTCTTTATGATAGCTTGTGCCATTGGACTATACAGGGATAGCTGAGGCATACCTTCATTTTGGAAAGGTTCAAGCGGAGAATTAGATGGAGAAACTCCTGATCTATGGAAGAAGATTGTTTTCTCTTCTGCCGAAGTTGCGGGAATGACGAACGAAGCAGATGTAGGATCTTCTACATCAGCAGGTGTTTCCAATGGAGTGAGAGAGGGATGAACTTGCTGAGTATCAGCTTGGCTTAACGCCGTGTCGTCTTCTGGTTCTGAGTCCGAGTCTGTTGTTGGAAGTAGGTGGGCCTCGTGGATAGATTTTCAAAACTTTTGACCCACTTGACTCAGGGATCAAGTATCCATAAGGCCAAAAACCCAATCCAGGATGCAAACCCTCAATCTCACATATCAAGATTAGTAAAAACATCTATCCAGAAGATAGAATCAACAACATAAAAGCTACAAATAAATCTACAACATGTAAGGAAGTAGATTATACATTCGAAGCTCGGTTGTACTCTAATGGAGAAGTTGCTACTTTCTTTGATGACGAACTCTTTCGCAAATCAAATCAAGATCTCCAATACCCAATAGTCTTCCACACTATGTCCCTTATCAGATATCTTTTCTCAAGGAGATGGGTGGGATCTCCTAAAGAAAACTACTAGAAAAACAACTAGAAAAGGAACTAGAAGAGATGTCCAACAACTTACACAAGAGAGGAGAAGAGAACCTTGGGCATGTATACTAAAACCATAGTGGACGTCCAAGGTGGGGTTGTTCCACTTTTATAGCCTCTTGCAACTCTTCTCTTACTAATTGACATAGAAGTCTCACTTCCATTAATTAGTAACCTTCTCTTTCTAATTAGAATAGAAGTCCTACTTCCATTGATAACTTACTACTGCCACTATTAGAAGTCTTACTTCAAATAGAAATAGTAATTACCAAATTCCTTTCCATCTAGAGTTCTACTAGAGTTAGTATCTATCCAATACTTGGACTAGTGTGGGGACTACTAGGGATTCCATAGAAAGCTGGCTCCAACTGGGATACGCGATCCCACATCTCATGTGCAATCCGGGCCCACAGTTAATTGCAAATAACTCCACTATATAAATGCAATTGAACTCCAGTCTTAGGAATAAATTACAATGAAGACCCTAAACTTTCCGATTACCACAAGTAGGTCCCTCTATCAATATCCATGGATCAATTGGAATAAATTTGTCTCTTCCAATCTTAGTTCCACATCTTATTATCCTTGAGCCCCAATTAATCACTATGATCATCAGTACCATCCAATTAACTCTTAATCGAGATGGGTGCGCACTTACTAATGACAAATCCATTAATTGGCACAAGGGGATAATAGGGATAGATTCTATCTTAATCATTCAATGTTCCCATAGTCCTACTACCACATACCCAAGACACCAAGGTATTGACCTACAGTTGGCCTCACTCATTGGTGACTCAAAGCAAATGAATGATAGAAACTTGAGTTCATCAATGTCTCAGGATTGAGAGCCTATTGCTAAGGAATTATGAGAGCATACCTTATTATTGAGACTGAATTCCATAAGGTGCTTCTCATGGTCCTTCAATACATCCAATGTACCAGCACATTGATCCAGAATCTTCCATTCTGATGATCGAAACAAATCACACTATCTCATAGTGATCAAAGTGTTGCAACCTTATCAGATGAGATGCCAAGTCTCATCACTGGTTGTGAAGATATTTTAAGTGTAAGATTTGTGACATATATCTCCCGTGTGTGGATCTCATCCATACACATATATCACATCTAATATACTAATGGGACCTGGTTCAACTCATGAACCATTATGTCATATTTATTGCTCATGTGCATAAAGTAATAAAATAACATTCATCTCATGAAAGTAAAGCATGATTTTATTGATAAATAGAGAAATTAATCAATTTATGACATCAACTGATGGATTGAGTCCATACAATCTAACATCTGTGTCATGCATGATAGACACAAAGGAGACAACGAACTTCCCCCAGCCTTTTTTTTTTTGTCTTCTTTGCTTTGGTGGTGATTACCAAAGGTTTTGATGTTTCGAGAGAGATCACGAAGGGAGCTTGACTGCTTACTTCGAGTTTGGTGGAAGGTTTGTTTACTTCCGATGATTGCTGAGGAACCTTGCCCTTATCTTTCTGGAGATTTTCTGCAAAGGGTGCTGTTTCATCCTCCTGTTCTTATTTTTTGTCTTTATACATTTGAGCATCTGTAAAATGGACGTCATTCCCTTTGAAGGATTTTTTGTCTGCAAACACTCGATGTATTAAGCCGTCGTTGCCAACGAACTTGATGCACTGATGTAGAGTTGAAGGGACGACTCCATTTTCATGTATCGAGGGGCGTCCAAGAAGGATATTGTAGCATGAAAGGGTCTTTATTAGATATACAGTGACTTCAGAAATAAGATCACCGATTTACAATTTGAACCTGATTTTGCCGATAGGTCTTTGAGCGCTCCCGTCATATCAGAAGATGGATACAGCCGTGTGAGTCATCTTACTAGGTTGGATTCCCAGCTTTTCGAGTGCCGAAGTAGAAATGAGGTTGAGTGCAGAACTTGGGTCGATCTGGACTCTGTGTACTAACATCTCTTTGACGTACCCCGTGAAGTACAAGGGTTGGTTGTGGTTTGTCTCGCCTAGCAGGAGATCATCCTTATTGAAGGAAATTATTGTACTTGCTACTTTTTGAACCAAGAGGTATTCATTGCTTGATCCCTCAGCTTTCTTCTTTTCTCCCTTTGAGGAAGTACTTGATTTTTTGACCTTATAGTCCATTTCAATTTGTGGGGCATATTTGTCGACATCTGCATTCAGCCTTTGTAATTCTGAAATGAGACTATCACGAGTTTGTAGAGACATTCGCAATAAGTCAAGGATGTGCAGTCATGTAGGTATGTGTTTGAAGTGCTCAATCAAGTCGTACTTGAAAGCCTCATTCGGGCCTGCATTTTCATTATTGTTGCCACTTGGGGCGTTTACAATTTGTTTTCCCAAAGGATTTACATAAGAAGAAGAAGGTTGGTTGTAATTTTTGTGGTAACCTCGGCTAGAGCGGGTACCTCTACCAACTTTAAGAGCTTCTAGAGAAGGGTCTTCTTTTGGAAGATCACTCTCGGGATCAAGGGGTTGATCCTTGTCATTTGCTGAAGACGTCTCTGTAGCAGCATTGCCGTCTTCAGTGATCGTGTTGCACGGAGCATTTTCCTGGAACAAGTCCTGAACAGCATCTAGCAACTTCTTTTCTTTGTTGAGTAATTTATCGGTCCAGACATCATCTATGAAATCGGGTATCTGAGACTAGTCGACTGGGTTTTCATTGAAGAAGATTTCATTGACAGGAGCTTCTTTAGGATGATCAATCGGAAGAGGCTTGAGTTCTGATGTCATAGTTTCAGGAGACGAAGGCTGAGAAGATGCTATCTCAGTGGAAGTCACCTGAGAAGATGTAGCTCCGGAAGATATACTACCAGTTGGGGAGTACGTGTCTTCGGAAGCTTCAAAGGCACTATCATCCTGAGCTATTGCATTGTAGGTTATTCCGATAGGAGATGCCCCCTGCGTAGACTGTTGGGAGTCGGACTCATCCTCAGATGTAAGAGGATCATTGATCCAGCAGTTTTCTCCATTCTCAGGAGTTAAAGGAGGAAGTTCCTGTTGATTTTCAGGGACTTCTGGTTCTTGATCTTGAATATAACGAAGGTCATTGATGCGATCCTGCTCCTGCTCTATGGTAAGATGTTGCAGGATTCTTGCATATTCTTCAAGATCAGGCATAGGAGCCAAATCTTCTTCGTCATCTGCTCTTTGTGGTTCACCAATGTTGGGTTCCACTGGAGCATTTGCTTGTGCTGGATCAACAACATTTTCTTAAACAGCGTCTTGGCCTTCATCATCATCAGGCCAAGATCCTTGTGGCTGTAATTGGTTATACCAGATTACTGGCATAAGATGAGACTCAGGAATCCATTCCTCATTGGAGAGGTATTCACCTGTTTCAAGGGATTTCTCCCACTCATCGGTATCACTGGCATTGTCACTGGACTCGTATCCATCCATGGAGAATCCAATTACCGAGTTGCATGAGTATGATGCCCCCTGCGTAGTTTCATTTCTCTATTGAGGCAGCATGAAATCATCAAGGGTGAATTTTCTTACCACCTTTGAAGTCTTGGGAAGGAATTCTTCCGTCGCCCCTAATGAAGCAGTGGAAGAGGTTTCTGCCTTTTCAGGGGCTTCTTGTTTTGATTGAGACTTCTGCTGCTGTTTGAGCTTGTGGAGTTGTCTCTTGGCTTGCCTTCGTTGTTGAGTGGTCGGCTTTGTTTTGACGATCTCCCAATTTTCATCTTCTAGGAGATCGGGATGCACCCATATGGGTTGTCCATCTGGTGTTAGATAGGGAACCAACTCTTGGGTCGCTTGAGCCATTTTTATCACCTTGAATGAAGCAGTGATCTTTTCCTTTGGTGAATTTGAAGTTTTCCCACATGACACCATATTGACGGAGGCGGAGCTGTAGTTTTTGTCAAAGGTAATGACTCCGTTTTTCAACATCTCGTTGATCTTCTCTCTCACAACGAAGCATTGATAGAGAGGATGCGAGATCACCTGGTGGTATGGACAGTACCGGGGCTCGTTGGTTCTGCCAACATCTCCTAGTCTTTTGGGCTCAGGCAAGGTGAATTTGCCGTTTGCTAAGAGAGCCTCAATGATTTCTTCAACATCTTCATCAAACGGGTATTTCTTTTCTACAAGTTCTTTGAAGGCATCAGAGAGTTCTGGTCTTTTACCTGTAGCTTTGTTTTCAGCTTTTTTTTGCTGCTAAGGAGCTGACTTGGTCTGCACATTGAGAACCTCCTTTTTCTTTGGTTTTGAGCTCGTAATTGCAGTCGGCTCTTTCTTTGATGATTTCTGATTGTTGAGGTCTTTGATCACAATTTCAGCCTCCATGGAAGCTTCTAGGAGTTCTCCCAGGTTCTTTGATTTGTTGCCGATGATCATGAAGAGGATCCTTGTTCTCATGTTGTTACGGTAGATGTCGACTAGCGACGCTTGTAGCAATACATTTGAGCATTTGTATGCCATCGCCTTTTCCTTGAGAATGAAGTCATATGTTGACTCATTTTCTCCCTGTTGTAGGCTACAGAGCTGAGCCATAGTTGTTAGTGCCACATTCCTATGTGCACTTGTGTTGTATTGTCAATTCCGTGTCAATTAGTCCAAGTCCCCGCCTCTCTAAGTTTCACAAGGAAGATCAAGTTTGAAGGCAGAAGATCAAGTCTTGGAAGACATGGATTCATCTAGGAAGAACTCCATGTGTGTGTTCACCATCCCTTTCAGGTAGTTCAATCCAGGACCATCTTATAGAACCCTTGGAAAATCCCTATCCTTCTTCAGCTACAACCTATCCTGGATTTCAAGGTTTCGGTGACCTTACGGTCACCTTGCGGTTAACCGCAGAGACCCTTTGCGGCTAACCGCCAGGCAACCGTGAGTCCTACGGTCACCTTTCCAGAAAGCTGTTTCTCTTCGGTCAGCCCCGCGGTCACCTTGCGGTTAACCGCAGAGACCCTTTGCGGCTAACCGCCAGGCAACCGTAAGTCCTACGGTCACCTTTCCAGAAAGCTGTTTCTCTTCGGTCAGACCCGCGGTCACCTTGCGGTTAACCGCAGTGACCCTTTGCGGCTAACCGCCAGGCAACCGTAAGTCCTACGGTCACCTTTCCAGAGAGCAACTTTTTGCAGAGCTGCTTGCGGTTACCTTTACGGTTACATCACGGCTAACCGCCAAAGACACCTGTGGCTAACCGTGGGCTGACCGCTTTCAAAATTATATCCGTTGCAGCAGTGCATTTCAAAAGGGGCTAGCCGCCAATTTCAGAGGCTAACCGTAAAATGTATCCGTTGGGATTTTTCTATATATCAGTAGCCTCGTTTTCTGTGCAGTTTAAGGACCTTAGGGTATAGCCTTGCTTGCTACCTTCTTCCCATCAATTGTAGGCTTCCAAATCACTTCCAAAAACACTCATGTGCTTGACCTAGGTAAACCTCAGAGCTCCATTAGCTCTTAGATGAGTGTCTTGATAGGGAGTGCATCCTCTAGGATAGTTTACACCATGAGAGACTCATTTGTGTAACCCTAGAAACCAAATCCTCTTAACCCTGGTTGTGCAACACATTGGAGGCTTTCTACTCAACACCAAGAGGTCAACAAGAGGTGCAAGCTTCGACTGCGGTCAAAGCTCCACAGAACACTTCAACCATCATCAAGGCAAGTGTTCACCCTTCTTCAAATTTCTACAATATGTGTATAATGTGGTAGGTATGTAGATCTGTGTGATTAAACCCACCACATTGCTGTAAGGAGGAGTAGATCTGTGTGATTGAACCTCTGTATCAAATATGAGGTAGAATCAGAACTTGTGTAGTTTGATTCTTGATAGTGGAACCAAGGGTCTGTGTGACCCTTGAGAGTGGATGTAGGTCTGTGTGACTGAACCACTATAAATCTCTGTGTCCGTATCTATTTTGAATGTTCTACAGTTTCTGTTTCAGTTATACTCTTGCTATGCTTGTCCTGTTCTTTATTCTGTTTTGATTAAAAACAAGATTAGAAAATTAAAATTGGCAATTGTTTAGCCTCAGTCCTATTCACCCCCCCCTCTAGGACTTAGTCCTTGGCCCTAGACCGGTCTTTCAATTGGTATCAGAGCAAGGTTACTCCCATAAAGGCTTAACAACCTGGAGTAGATCGTTTTCTTAGTCTAGTGCTGATGTCTAACCCAGAAGGAAGTGCAGTAAACAGACCTCCTTTGTTTGATGGTACAAACTATGCTTTTTGGAAAGCTTGGATGACCATCTTCATCAGATCCCTTGGTTCATCTGTTTGGGATGCTGTAGAGGATGGATGGTCTCATCCTACCACCACAGCTGAAGATGGCACTGTTCAGCCTCTTGCAAAGGCAAGATGGTCACCTGATTAAAAGGCTTTGAAAGATAGTGATGCGAAGGCATTAAATGCCATATCGTGTGCCATGACAGCTGAAGAATACAAAAAGATTATGACATGTGTCACAGCTAAACAAGCTTGGGATGTTTTAGAAACAAACTATGAAGGAACTACTATTGTTAAAAGAGCCAAGCTTCAAATGTTGACTTCCCAATTTGAATCTTTAAGAATGAGGGAAGATGAAGTGTTCAATGAGTTTCGAACTAAGTTAATGGTCATTGGAAATGAAATGTGGTCTCTGGGTGAAAAAATTCCTGAAGGCAAAGCTTGTAGCAAAATCCTAAGGTCTCTACCCGAAAGATTTCACCCTAAAGTGACGTCTATAGAAGAATATAATGACCCTGAAAATATGAAAGTAGAGGAATTATCTGGCAATATTAGAACCTTTGAAATGAAATTGAATAATTCTTCTACTAAATCCAAAGACAAGAAATCTATTGCATTAAAGACATCTCAACCATCCCCTTCTAAAGAAGAATCTGATAATGAGAAAGAAAGTGATAATGAAGATGTTGCCTTACTTGCTAAGAGATTTCTGAAACAATTTAAGAAGAAGAATTCCAATTTCAAATCCTTTGATAAAGGTAAAAACAAAATCAGCTCCTCCTCTAAGAGTCAACATAGAAAGGTGAAATGTTATAACTGTCAAAAGTATGGTCATATCTCATCTGAGTGTCAAATGGATAGAAAGAAAAAGACACTTGTGGCAACTTGGGATGATGACTCATCTGAATCTGAATCAGAATCAGATGAATCTCACCAAGATGAGACCGGAAACTATAATATCTTGATGGCCAGAAGTGTTTGTGATCCGTCAGTTGAGATGAATGAAAAGTTTGAAAGATCTGATATTGATAAATCTGAGGATGAAACTGAATCTGAAGAAGACACCCCAGATAATGACATTGATGAGGAAGATCTTTAAGAAACCTATGATCAACTCTATGAGGAGAGCTGTAAACTAATTAGAACTATGAGCAAACAAGGAATTAAGATCAAAATGTTAAAAGCCAAAGTTGGAACGTTGAATAATGAAAATGCTATTCTGACCAATGATCTTCATGAAATTAATTCCAAATTTCAAATTGCTAGTGACTACATAAGAAAGCTTACAAGAGAGGAAGATGAGACTGAAAATCTAAAAGAATTGATTTCTCGTTTGAAGAATGAAGTCACCAACTTGAAGTGGTACAAAGAAAAGTATGAGTATTCTTTCACTCATGGAGAAGAAAAGTTCGAAAGATTATTTGGGATGGGCAAATATCAAAGAGACAAAACTGGGCTTGGATACAACAAAGAAGCCAAATGTAATCCTAATGTCTCTACTAAGTTTGTAAAAGGAGTGTCGCGACCCCGGACCGGGTTCGGGGAACCAAATCCGGGATCGGGACTGTTTGTGATGAAGCCGATGATATAATCATATGGAGTAATGACAATAATTTAAGGTATGTTTATAATCAAGCGTACACGGGTTAACAAAAGAACACTCCTTACCCGTGCACGTGATTTCCCATAGGTGTCCGCGGTGAGGATATTCCAACACACATAGTCATATAGTAATAATTGCGGAAGCGTATGGTAAATCATACATGTATTTCATTTCACAAAATATCAAGGCTAATTACATTTGAATATGAGTATCAGAATGAGCAATGTCCTAAAGCATAACCCAAAAGTACATATTCAAGTTTAATCAGAAGATCGGTTAATTACAGTTCCCAAAAATAGAGGCCAACAAGGCCAATATACAAAACAATAACCGCCAGAAATCTATCCAACCACCCCCAAAATGTTTCGCAACTCGGCAGCCCGATGTTTACATAACATCGTCAGCACGCCACTCCACTAGCGGCTGCGGTTCTCCGACCGCCTCCTCTGGCTCCTCCTCGGGGAAACCAACAACGGAACCTGAGTACCAAAGCAAAGGGGTCAGACACGACGGTCTGGCAGGTAGATGAAAAGATAAGTACATTTAATAATAAAGACCTTTACCTTTGAAAACATGTAAACCTGTTAAATCAATGGCTTTCAAAAGTAAATGAATCATTTCATTGAAAACATACATGCAGTAATAAAATATGCAAGGTAACCAAGGAAGTCGGGAAACAATTAAGATGGCATCCACAAGAAGCTAAATCCTCTATCACCGAAGTGACGTGAGTATCGGGTGTTGACCTCGGTCACCGAAGTGAGGAGGTGCAACCAAGTTACATATAGATATACAATAATACGGGACGGGACCGCGGTAGCAAACCGGGTATCGGGAATCACGGTAGCGAACCGGATATCGGGAACCACGGGAGCGAGCCGGGTATCGGGACGGGACCACAGTTAATAAACCGGGTATCGGGATCCAAGCTGCATCTGGCGGGACGGGAAGGGATCTCCAAGTCGGTAGATCAGACCGACAAGGTTATCCAAGCTTAGTGGTGCCGACTCATAGGTCAAATCACATACATCGAGACATGTATAAAACAAATCCAGTGCAAAGCTATAAACGGGCAAGACGGGGTGCTCAAGGCATAGCTATCACATCAAGTCTGTCATGTATATCAAAGCTAGCAAAACGGTACGAGTATACTTTGAAAAGCCAAGACAATGTCAGGTTAAAACTAATTCAAGTGAATAGGGATCCCGTATGTCCGTATAATAAAGGAAACTTGGTACTCTTTGAATTTGGGAGACATTCCGGGTTCCTTATACACTACAGTAGCCTCAATGCTTAAATGAATCTCGATGATGTAGTTTCTCTCTCTAACGTACTACCAACGAACACTTCACTTGGGCTTCGAGCACGATCCCAGGTGAGCGGTGCCCATTGCTCTCAGAAAGGTTCACAAGCAATGGGGGGAAAAGCTCCCTTCAATCCTTCTTTATTCATAAAAATTCAGGGAATTTCGGTTACCTTGCGGTCAGAAGGCGGTTAGCCGCTGATGGGTCCGGCGGTTAACCGCTGGCTGACCGTGAGGCTGACCGTGGAATTGCAGCTCTCTGGAATTGTAACCGCTACATTTCGGTTGGCTGGCGGTTAGCCGTCGATGAATTAGGCGGCTAGCCGCTAGCTGACCGCGGAGCTGACCGCGAGATTTCAGCTCTCGGGAAAAGTGACCGTAACTAGCTTCGGTTAGCCGCTAGTCGCCAGGCGGCTAGCCGCTGGGCGACCGCCAGCTGACCGCCAGTCACGGAAACTTCTTCTCTGGTTCATGTTCAGGTCTCCCTTTCCCCCAAACTAATTCCTTTCATTCCCCATTTGACACTCATACAATTACCAAGAGAAGAAGACAAACAACATCACAAGGATTCACTTAGGCATTGTGCAAAAGAAGAACCAAAACTACAATTCAAGATTTAGGGACAATAGATGAAACCAAAAGCTAGAAATCATGTTTCAAGACAATGAATGGATTCAACAACCTCTTTTTAAAACATTAAAGCCACATTGAATGCAAGTAAAAGCTCATCATAAATGGTACAATAAATACAAACATTTGATCATGGAAATCACTTTTAAAATTAAACATCCACTTGCCTCAAGGTTTCTAAACAAGAAATCCAAGCTCTAATCCACACTTCCAAGCCAAGTACCAAGCTACACCAAAAACCCCCAAAAACAAACCCTGAAATGGGTCAAACCAAGGAACAAGAAGAAGAACTCACCATAATAGGAATAGAGCTCCTCTATGGCTAAGAGATTATAAATCTAAAAGAATAGGAAGGGAAAACTCACTTGGAAGCTCTTCAAATGGTCAAGGTGAGCTCAAAGAGGGTCTTGAGTTGAGTAGATCCTTCCACAAATGGTATCAATGAATAGCTCTAGTAATGGGGAAGAAGAGGGTGAAGTTCATCTCTTGATTGGTGTGAGATTTGGTAGGGTTTTGGTGGTGAGGAAGCAAAGAAGAAGAAAAGAAGAGAGAAAGAAAACCCTAGGCTGTTCTCATATGCTTGTGCTGGAAAGGGGAAATGGAAGAAGAGTGTTCTCTTTATAAAGCAATGGGTGTGGGCTCCACCACTAGGAAAGCTCTTTGGGCTGAAATCGTTAATTTCGGGATCTCGAATGAAATCGACGAAGAAGAGAAAAGTGATCACCGAAATATCTAGTTTCGGAAACGTACATGTTTCGCGGGTTTCGAGGATATCGAGTGTTGGGCACAGATTCCATGTAAAAAGACTGTTTTGCCCTCAAAGCAAGAAGATCGGGTTTCGGGGTTCCGGACGGGTTCGGGATCAACGTGAAAGTTGTAGGGATTAACAAGACGAGTAAAACGGGATAGAAATGCAAATTACCGGAATACGAATAATCCCCCAGCACTAGTAAAACTAATAAAAAAGGGAACCCCCAAAGGGTCCCACCAACACGAAGCACTAAAATAATTTCCCAAAGCTATCAAGAACTATACTAATCCAAGCTTAGTCAAAAATCACTAATCGAGCTTAGCACTAACACGCAACATAATTAGTACTAATCGAGTCACTCGGGTCGGGGTCTTACAAGGAGAAGCCTCCTCAAGTAATCTAAACATCTCCGAAGTCATATGTCATTCTTGTGGAAGAAAAGGACATGTCAAATATGAGTGTAAAATGAAACAAGTCAAAAGACAGTCTTATAAGAATGAACTAAGGAAAACCCGGTATCATAAGAATTTCACTGTTCCACAGAAATTGAATGAACTTATGAAACAGATTGATCAACTTAGAACTCAATTCAATAATCATGCTAAAAGAAATTCTAAGAAAATCTTTCTTAAACATAATTCAGAAAAATCTAAATCTCAACAGTACAAGTGGGTTCCCAAAAGTCTACTTGTCTACACGGCCCTTAAAGCTGGAGAAAAATCTTTGTGGTACTTGGATAGTGGATGTTCTAGACACATGACTGGAGATAAAACACTCTTCTCTAAATTAAGTGAATATGATGGTGGAATTGTTACTTTTGGTGATGGCAATGTAGCTAAAGTGATTGGAAAAGGCACTGTAAATGTTCCAAACTTATCTCACTTAGAAGATGTTTTATGTGTTGATGACTTGAAGCATAACCTTCTTAGCATTTCTCAAATTTGTGATAAAAATCATGCTGTCATCTTTACTAGTCATGGTTGTGAGATTTCTAAAAATGGAAATGTCATTCTAAGAGGTTTTAGAAATCAAGAAAACTGCTATGTTGTTGGTGACCAAAAAGAACATTTCAGCTCATCTTGTTACATCGCTCATCTAGATGAAGCTCAACTGTGGCATCAAAGACTTGGACATGTAAACCATAGAGATTTGTCCAAGCTGAACAATTATGTAAAGGGTCTTCAAAAAATCAGCAGGAAGTCAAAAACCATTTGTGGAGAATGCCAAAAAGGGAAGCAAATCAGAGCATCTCACAAAAAGACCAAGTCTCTAAAGACTTCTAGACCCTTAGAGCTTCTTCACATGGATCTAGTTGGTCCAACTAAGAAAGAGAGTAGGGGTGGCAGAAAATACTTTCTTGTTATTGTAGATGATTATTCAAGATTCACTTGGGTTGCCTTTTTGAGAGAAAAATCAGATGCATATGCTGAATTCAAAAATATTGTGAAAAGAACCCAAGTTAAAAAAGGAAGAGCTATTGCTAGAATAAGAAGTGATCATGGTGGAGAATTTGAAAACTCCAAATTTGAAAAATATTGTGATAAGTATGGAATTCACCATGAATTTTCTGCCCCTAAAACTCCTCAACAAAATGGAGTTGCTGAAAGAAAGAATAGAGTCTTACAAGAGATGGCCACAGTTATGCTTCATGGAAAGAATGTTCCTAGAAATCTATGGGCTGAAGCAGTAAATAGAGCTTGTTACATCATTAATAGGGTTTACTTGAGAACTGGATTGGATAAAACTCCTTATGAACTATGGCATGAGAAGAAGCCTAACATTAGCTACTTTAAAATTTTTGGTAGCAAATGTTATATTCTCAAGGATAGAGATCACTTGAGCAAGTTTGACTCCAAAAGTGATGAAGGCATCTTTGTTGGCTATTCTCAAAACAGTCGTGCTTATAGAGTTTTAAACACCAACACTGGAACCATACAAGAATCTGTAAATGTTGTCATTGATGACAAACTAAAGGATTCCTGCAATCAAGAAGACCCTGATGATGATGAGATAAATGTTTCTACTGCAAACCTGGATAAGTCTCAAACCTCTAAGGATTTGGTTAATGTGAAGAATCATCCTATGAACCAAATTCTTGGAGATCCCTTGCTTGGTGTCAAGACTAAAAGACAACTTGAAAACATTGTTAGCTTTCTTTGCTTTACCTCTACCATTGAACCAAAATCTGTTGATGAAGCTTTCTCTGATGATTGCTGGATAAATGCTATGCAAGAAGAGCTAAATCAGTTTGTTAGGAATGAAGTTTGGGAATTAGTGCCTAGGCCTAATGACAAAAACATCATAGGTACAAAATGGATCTTCAAAAATAAACATGATGAAAATGGTACTATAGTTAGAAACAAGGCTAGGTTAGTTGCCCAAGGTTACTCTCAAATTGAAGGAATAGACTTTGAAGAAACATTTGCTCCTGTTGCTAGGCTTGAATCCATTAGAATTTTGTTTGCCATTGCTTGTTCCCTGAAATTTAAATTATATCAAATGGATGTCAAAAGTGCCTTTTTGAATGGCGTTTTAGAAGAAGAAGTTTTTGTTGAGCAACCTAAAGGTTTTGAAGACCCCAAACAACCAAATCATGTGTACTATCTTAAAAAGGCTCTCTATGGTCTCAAACAAGCCCCTAGAGCTTGGTATGAAAGGCTCACTCAATTCCTAATTAATCATAATTTTGAAAGGGGTAGTGTTGACAAAACTCTGTTTATTCAAAGAACAAATAACACCGTATTGATTGCTCAAATTTATGTTGATGATATTGTTTTTGGTTCTACTCATGATGTGTTAACCGAAAGGTTTGCTGATCTTATGAAATCTGAATTTGAAATGAGCATGGTTGGTGAACTTAACTTTTTTCTAGGATTACAAATTAAACAAGTGTCTGATGGGATGTTTATATCCCAAACCAAGTATGCTAAAGAATTGATCAAGAGGTTTGGTTTAGAGTCAGCCAAACACATGAATACTCCCATGAGTACAACACTCAAATTATCTAAAGAATATAGTGGAAAGAGTATTGATCCGAGTATGTATAGAAGCATGATAGGTAGCCTATTATATCTTACAGCTAGCAGACCGGATATTGCTTTTAGTGTAGGAGCTTGTGCTAGATATCAATTTGATCCCAAAGAAGCTCATTTGAAAGCTGTTAAGAGAATCATTAGGTATGTGTCAGGGACTTCAGGATATGGTCTATGGTATCCATATGATTCTCCTTTTTGCATTGCTGGATACTCAGATGCCGATTGGGCTGGAAATGTGGATGATAGAAAATCAACTAGTGGAGGGTGTTTCTACCTAGGAAATTGTCTAGTTGCTTGGCACAACAAAAAACAATCTTCTATTTCATTATCTACAGCTGAGGCAGAGTATATAGCAGCTGGCAGTGGTTGTACTCAAATGCTTTGGATGAAACAAATGCTTAAAGACTATGGTATTGATCAAAGTAGCATAAATTTGTACTGTGATAATACTAGTGCTATCAATATCTCCAAAAATCCTGTTCAACACTCTAGAACTAAGCATATAGACATCAGACATCACTTCATTAGAGAATTAGTTGAAGAGGCAATCATAATTTTAGAGCATATCTCTACAGAAAATCAACTTGCTGACATTTTGACCAAACCTTTGGATGTTTCTAAATTTGAGAATATGAGAAAATCTCTTGGTGTGTGCACCATTAGATAATCACTCCATCTTGTTGTGTGTGATTTGATTTTATATAAAAAAAAAGGGTAGCGGCTAGCCGTAAGTCCTCTTAGCGGCTAACCGGATTTCTCGGGCTGCGTCTTATATTCTCGCAACCCTTCGTTTTTCTTTTGTTCTGCGTCTCTTCCCCCTGTCTCTTCCTCTTCTCCTCTCTGACTGGTTCTCTCTTCCTCTCTCGTTTGCAAGGTAAACTCCCTTCTTTTTCTTTTTCATTTTCGTTTTTGTTTTTTTTTTTGTGCTTTCTATTTGATGCTCACATTGTGGTTTTTCGTCTATTTTCGTCTGCTCTCTTTCGGTGTGTTTCTTTTAGGGCTTTTTGTTTTCTTCCTCTATTACTCTTCTGTTCTCCTTTCTCTTTTCCAATCCTTTCCCTTTTTGTTCTCCTTTTAGCCGTTAGTCTTCCTACCTCTCTTGAGTTCTTTCTTTTCCTTTGTGCATTCTACCTATCTGTCAAAATGCCTCCTCGTATGAAGACTGCAGTGAATCGTCCTTCAAAACGGGGACGCTCAACCCCTGGCACCTCCTCTTCTCGCCCTAGGTCTCCTTCACCTCCACCCTCACCCTCACTATCCACCTCTCCCGACCTTTCTCGGTCCACATCTCCATCCCCTTCTCCTCCTCCACAGCAGCCACCTGCCCAGTTAAAGCCAAATGCCAAACTGTTGGCATCTCTAAAATCCAGATCCATCATGGTTGAACGGCGCACTCTGCGCAAGGTCGTTGCCCCTCATGAGACCGTTGCCATTCTTGCCCAAGTAGGATGGAAAACCTGTTAGATTGGGGCGATTAGGCTTATCCATCCCTAGTCTATGGGATGTTTGCTTCCATCACCTCCGCAGAGTCCTCCGCTGACTCTTGCAAATTCTCCATTGCTCTTAAGAACAGAGACTCAGTTACAATTGACCCTGCATATATTTCTTCAGTCATCAATATACCCTTGATTGTGAATGGTCTCACTTCTGTTGCTGATACTCTTACCGAAGCTGCGAAGGCCGATGCCACCACCATCCTTTGTGGCTATCCCGCGGTTTGGGATCGGAAAAATTTTCTTCCTTTGAACTCTTTGATTCCCAAATATCGGCTTTTACACCACCTTTTCACATTTAATGTCTACCCCCGCAAAGGCAATCGAACTGAGTTGACCACATTCATGGAAAATCTTTTGTCCAAGGTGGTCTCCGGTGAACGGATCTGTCTCCCCTCTCTCATCTGTCGAGCCATTGTCCGTTTTCACTCATCCGCTGCTTCCAAGACTGCTATCCCCTTTGGCTTTCTCATGTCTGAATTAGCTCGCTCTATCGGTATCCTTCGACCCTCTAAGACACCACTCTCCCATACTCCGTTTGGTCATGCCAATCTTATTCAGATGAACCTCTCTCCAAATGTAGAGGCCGGGCAAGCCCCACCTCCTGCCGGGGTCGACCCTTTGCAGCCGCCAAGTCCTACAGGTCATCAGCAGCTTGGTTCGGCGCCACCCTCTTCTTCTCAGCAGGTTCCTCCCTCTCCTGTTCCCCGGTCTATTGCTGAGCGGATGGATGCTTTCGAGCGTAATCAGAATAAGATCGCGAAGCTTTTGAAGAAGACGCTCAAATATCTCAGTGGAATCTCTAAAGCCTGCCGCTCCAATGAATTGGATGCCATGCCACCTTCTCCGTCGCCTCCTTCTGACTAGCTTCGTTGCACCTTCTTCTGGAGGCCACTTGTGTTTTTATTGGTTATTGTGATTTTTGGTGGTGTCTTTGTGGCTCTCTTCTTTTCCTATGGTTATTTTCATACTTTTGGATGGCTACTAAATTTGACTGATTAGCTTAACTGTTTCATACTGATGATTCCTATATGGATGGCTACTGCTTTTTACTGCATTTTCATATACATCTACTTGTCATCTATCTTGCTATCTCTTTCAATGGTGATCTGTGGTTCTTTCTCTTGTTGTATGCTTGGTGGTAATTTGTGTTAATTGATGCCTTTCTTGTCCTTATTGCTGCTTGCTCCCTTTGTCACTTCCTGACAAAAAGGGGGAGAATACACATGGATTCAATCCCGTAAATTGGAAAGGTTATCTTAAGGGGGAGAGTGTAGAGAACACTCTATCTATGATTTCTGCGATTAACAATTCAGGGGGAGTAGCAATCCCACCATAGAATGTATTTTTCATTGTTCTTTGCAGGTGCATTTTTACGAAGAAATTCTAGAGTCATGAGTCTTTGAGTTGTATTTGGTGTATTTTGTGTAAAGATCATGTATTTGAGTCCATTGGTTGTATTTCAAACTAGAATAGGTGTTTTGTCATGAAATTGACAAAGGGGGAGATTGTTAGTGCCACATTCCTATATGCACTTGTGTTGTATTGTCAATTCCGTGTCAATTAGTCCAAGTCCCCGCCTCTCTAAGTTTCACAAGGAAGATCAAGTTGGAAGGCAGAAGATCAAGTCTTGGAAGACATGGATTCATCTAGGAAGAACTCCATGTGTGTGTTCACCATCCCTTTCAGGTAGTTCAATCCAGGACCATCTTATAGAACCCTTGGAAAATCCCTATCCTTCTTCAGCTACAACCTATCCTGGATTTCAAGGTTTCGGTGACCTTACGGTCACCTTGCGGTTAACCGTAGAGACCCTTTGCGGCTAACCGCCAGGCAACCGTGAGTCCTACGGTCACCTTTCCAGAAAGCTGTTTCTCTTCGGTCAGCCCCGCGGTCACCTTGCGGTTAACCGCAGAGACCCTTTGCGGCTAACCGCCAGGCAACCGTAAGTCCTACGGTCACCTTTCCAGAAAGCTGTTTCTCTTCGGTCAGACCCGCGGTCACCTTGCGGTTAACCGCAGTGACCCTTTGCGGCTAACCGCCAGGCAACCGTAAGTCCTACGGTCACCTTTCCAGAGAGCAACTTTTTGCAGAGCTGCTTGCGGTTACCTTTACGGTTACATCACGGCTAACCGCCAAAGACACCTGCGGCTAACCGTGGGCTGACCGCTTTCAAAATTATATCCATTGCAGCAGTGCATTTTAAAAGGGGCTAGCCGCCAGTTTCAGAGGCTAACCGTAAAATGTATCCGTTGGGATTTTTCTATATATCAGTAGCCTCGTTTTCTGTGCAGTTTAAGGACCTTAGGGTATAGCCTTGCTTGCTACCTTCTTCCCATCAATTGTAGGCTTCCAAATCACTTCCAAAAACACTCATGTGCTTGACCTAGGTAAACCTCAGAGCTCCATTAGCTCTTAGATGAGTGTCTTGATAGGGAGTGCATCCTCTAGGATAGTTTACACCATGAGAGACTCATTTGTGTAACCCTAGAAACCAAATCCTCTTAACCCTGGTTGTGCAACACATTGGAGGCTTTCTACTCAACACCAAGAGGTCAACAAGAGGTGCAAGCTTCGACTGCGGTCAAAGCTCCACAGAACACTTCAACCATCATCAAGGCAAGTGTTCACCCTTCTTCAAATTTCTACAATATGTGTATAATGTGGTAGGTATGTAGATCTGTGTGATTAAACCCACCACAGTGCTGTAAGGAGGAGTAGATCTGTGTGATTGAACCTCTGTATCAAATATGAGGTAGAATCAGAACTTGTGTAGTTTGATTCTTGATAGTGGAACCAAGGGTCTGTGTGACCCTTGAGAGTGGATGTAGGTCTGTGTGACTGAACCACTATAAATCTCTGTGTCCGTATCTATTTTGAATGTTCTACATTTTCTGTTTCAGTTATACTCTTGCTTTGCTTGTCCTGTTCTTTATTCTGTTTTGATTAAAAACAAGTTTAGAAAATTAAAATTGGCAATTGTTTAGCCTCAGTCCTATTCACCCCCCCTCTAGGACTTAGTCCTTGGCCCTAGACTGGTCTTTCAATAGTAACAGGAAGATCCTCACCTTGGAAGTGAGTCAAGAAGTGTGTCTCCAGCATGGCCCAATTCTGGATGGAGTTCTCCGGTAGAGTGGAGTACAATCAAAGGCCGTACCTTTTAGGGTACTTGCAAAGAGGCGGATCTTGAGGGCATCTTGATCCGCGATAGCTCCCGTCAGGATCTTGAAGTAGATGACATGATGTCTGGCTGAACCTTTGCCCGTATATGTATGGAGAGTAGGTTGTTTGAATTTTACAAGGAACGGGACCGGGTCCATCCATAAGGGATAGGGTGGCTTGATCCCATGTTCTTTCAGTGTATCCTCTTCTTTTACTTTTACGAGGATATCATCAACGTCCTTTTTGGTAAGGGCGCGTGACTTATTGTTTTCTGCATTGGCCTCACCATCTTGATGATTCGGAGGGGCTTCATTGTTAGGTGGACGCTGTAAAGTGAAAAGGAGATTTTCCATCAGAGCCTCAATTCTCTGTTGTCCTTGCTCCAATTGCTGGATGCATGCGGTTACGTCATCATGCGGTGGAGGCTGCTCAGAACTTGTAGCTAGGATGTTCATCCCTCGGGATTCGAACGAAGAAATCGTTTTGGTGAACGAGCTGGGGCTGATTCTTTTGGATGAAGAGTCCAAGGAGTGATTACTCCAGTGTCCTTGGCTTGAAGGAGTGGAGGATTCTTCCAGATGTGTTCGTGTCTGGGAGAAGCTGCGAGTCACCGGACATATGACACGAAATTTGGTTGTTGACTTTTGGTTTTGCCAACCATGTGGATAGCAACAACTTGGTCGGGTCTCTCTTTTTCAACCCATTTTTTAGAGACCATGAGGGTAGAACGCTGGGTTCTTTGCTTTTCTAGTCTCTTTTGTCAATATGTCGCGCGGCGATGTATACGACGGGCAATTTGGGCTTCAGTCAGCTCTGGTTGGGCTCTGGAGATGAAGGATGTAGTCCCCCGTGCGCAGCAGCCAAGCTTGTCTTCCTTGAAGTTAGGCATGGACAAGATCCGGACGATGTCCTTTGCTTATCTCAGTGAGGCTTTGAATTTTACGAGTTTGGCCCCTGTTGAGAAAAAGGGTCGACTCACAGGAGTTCAGGCTTCAGCGAGTTTTTGTGGAGGCCTCACGATACAGTATTTGATTTTGGGCTTGTACGAGCAAGCCGGCTCATGCTGGATTGATTTGTTCATTTGGCGGAGGGTGGGTTTCTCCTCTTTCATGTAAGAGAGAGGGTAAAACCGGTTCTCCTTGAGAGGGGCCAAGTATGCTGGCTTTGTAGATGTTAGGGACCTCCTTTGTTTTGGTGAAGGCCTCGGGGACCAGGTCTTGGGGCAGACTTGGTTTCTTGTAGGTTGAGGCTTTGTGGGAGCGCCATGGGCTACAGTTAACAAGTCAAGAGAGTTTTCAAGGAACGAGAATCAACGGATACAGTAAACAAGTCAAGGGGAGATTACAATCCAATCCTAGGCAAGTGTTGTCATCCTTGTACCATATGTGTTTTAACGGAGTGCGTGGGGAATTCAAATCATCAATGCTTATAAGGAATTCCTAGGTGTACAATCATGTGAAACTTTGATTAATTCGACTCCATACGCATTCGGTTAAACCATACACAATACACGAATACCTAAACAACCTATCGAAGCACACCAAACCACGTGCTACGATTTCAAAACCCCATTAATGGTCATGAGAGACTAGGTTCATGGTTTCCAATATCTAAGGTCCAAACCTAAGTTAACAATCTCGTTTCCAACAAGAATATGGTCTAAATAATTAATCTCCTTTATTACCTCCTCGATCTCCAATCATCATGAGACATGGACCATTGGATTCTACGCTCCAAGAGCTTTCCAACGGTATATGGCTCGCGAAATTCCGACGTACGGTTTAAAAGTTATAGCCTTCAGAAATCTGGCCCCTAAATATATATATTTTTAATGGGCCAGCTCTCCTAAGCTGCAGCTTAGCTTATCCTAAGCTGAAACAGGGCTGGTCCTAAAAAATCAAAGTCGATTATGCTATTTTTTGCATGATGATCATCTTCAAAATCAAGATAAATCCAATCAGAACTGGATTTTTCAGTTCCATCATGCAAAAAACAGATATAATCAATTTTGATTCATGGAACCAGCACCATTCCAGCTTTGGATAAGCTAAGCTGCAGCTTAGGAGAGCCTTGCTCATTTTTAATTATTATTATATATATATATATATATTTTATTCTCCGTTGTGCCAGACGTTCAGAACGTCTGAACATTCAGAACGTTCAGCATTCTGAACGTTGAACAGCCGTCAGAATTTTTTTTTTATTCATTCAGTCATGCACCCCCAGGCCTTTCCATCCGAGGTTCCCAAGCCCCAGGCCATTCCATCATCATCTCATCCACTTACATCCATTAACATCAATTAAATGATAAATTACAATTTAAATAAAGATTACCCAAAACTATTTTAGCCTATTAACCCCAAATTAATAACAGAAACATGCTTGGAATTTGGGAAAGCTAACAAGAACACAGCCAATCAATGGGAAACATACACACATGCTTAATTATAAAATGCAAATCTACTTGCCTCAACCAAGAAGAAGATTGGAATCGGGGAATTCGAGGAGAAGCTTTATATCACAAAACCCACAAATCTAACCCAACCAACGCAACCTAAAACGCAAAGGAAAAGAAAAGAAAGGAAAAGATCAAGATCTAACCTAAATCTAAACCAAAAATAATTGATTGAAAATATGAAAGTGAGGGAAATCTTACGAAACTAATGTCAATGAAAAGAGGAGATCGCGAGGAAGAAGATGAGCGGTTCGGATCTTCGAGATGGTCTTTCTGGGAAAGAGCTCCGGAGCCTTGGAAAAATGAGGAATAAGAAGATGGCTGAGGTAGAGTTCTCATTCATTGCAGAGAATGAAAAGAGATTAGGGTTAATCTCTTGATTAACAAGAAAGGGAGGAGGAAAAGACTAGTTTACCCTTAAGTGGGTCCGGAGAAGCAATTAATTATTAGAAGGCTTTCTGGTCGTCGAATCGCAACAAGCTAGAAGACAAAAATGATCAACACGATGAGATCTTTCCAACGAACCCCAAATCACGGCGATAGGAATTTTTCGGTAAAACACTCATTTTTCCCTAAATTGCAAACTACCCCCCTACTAGGGTCAAATGAACTTAGAATCGCACGAAACTCCGTAGGCACTATTCTAACGCTAAAAGAAACTTGCTCACCATCTAAACCCACCTAAATATCTAACAAAACAATAATAATAATATCAAAATAAGTGGGTCAACTGGCCGGTTATTGGGTCCAACTAACCCAGTAAGGTCATGGACCTTACAATAAACATAGTTTATCTGACAAAGAATACTAACAAAACCCCTTATGAAGTTTACTTTGGAAGAAAACCAAATTTGGGGTATTTAAAAGTATTTGAGAGTATATGTTACATTATGAGAGATAAAGAGAAGTTAGGAAAATTCGAGCCCAAGTCTGATGAAGGGATATTTTTATGATATTCTGAAAAGGGCAAAGCTCACAGAGTCTCTAATTACATAATCAGTACATGTTGTTATTTGTGAAAATAATCAAGTTGGAAGAGCTCTACAGGACGATGATGAGGCTGAAACAGTTAGTGAATAGTCAACCCCCATGCTGAAATAAGCATTTTAAGATATTCCGAGATACTTTCCTATTTAATGAGGGGTTAGTAACACATTACATGGGATTAAGGGTTGTTTAAGATTGAAATCCGTGTCACGGGCCAGTAGTAGGGAATTTCTAGGCAGCTCAAGGAAAATGTTGGCTCTAAATCGCATTTCACGCAATTCCGATCCGTTTCTAACTGAAAAATACACACTTTAGTACATTTAGAAACACTTTTCTCTTTAAAATGGATTTCAAGCGAGTCTAGGGTTAGGTACGCTTTACATGGGATTGAGGATTGTTTATGACCGAAACGCATGCGTGGGACAGTTTGAACACTATTTTACTATTAAATCGTGTTTTACGCGGCTCAAGGAAAATGTTAACTTTAAACCGTATTTTACGTAATTCGCGGTTGAAAGATGCGTCCTTGAAAATCTTAGGATATTCTTTTCCTTTGCAACGAGTTTCACGCAAATTGGGGCTTAAGAAGTAATTTCGTGGGATTCTGAACGATTTTCTACAGCAAACCATATTTTGTGTAATCAATAGGGTATATTTCGATGAAAACGTATGCTGGGTAATTCAAGGGAATGTTAGGGCATTTGGTTTAGTCTTTTACTTTAAATTGCATTTTTTTACGATTCTTGGCTGAAATATGCATTTTAGGATATTAAGAGATACGTTTTTCTTTTAAATGGATTTTACGTGATTCTTGTGTTAGGAACGTGTTGCAAGGGGTTGGAGTTTTTTAAGATTGAAAGCCGTGCTTCGAGCAATTAGAAGGGGATTTCCTAGTTGTCTATGCGAAAATGTTGGGAGGGTAAATCGGGTCTCACGCAAGTCAGTTGAAAGACGCACTCTAGGAAATTTTGTGATATCTTTTTACAGTAAAACATGTTTAAGGGGATTAAGAGTAATCTCGTGGGATTCAAGCCCATTTCTGACGGACAAACGTGTTTCCTGCAATTAATAACAAGCTTGTAACTGGATTAAACCATGAGATGGATGATTTTAGGACATTTCAGGGTATTCTGGTCTAGTCCTTTTCTTTGAGATGTGTTTCATGCTTTTTTATGCTCAAATATGATTTTTGGATATCTTGAAATACTTTTTTGTTTTAAAATTGGTTTCAAGCGATTGTATGGTTAAAAACACTTTAAATTTGATTTGAAGTTGCACTCTAGAAAATTCTTGGATATCTTTTTTGATTAAAACGGATTTTAGGCAAATTAGGGCTTAAGAACTAATCTCGTGGGATTTTAAACCGTTTCGGATTTAAAGCCTTATTTTGTGCAATCTGTAGCCTATAATTCGATAAAAACGCGTGAAGGATGATTCGATGACGTTTTACAGTATTATGGCCCTGTCTTTTGCTTTGAGATGCATTTCATACGAATCTGGGCTAAAATTTCTCTTTTTTTTTGCTTCAAAATGGGTTTCACATGTTTCTGGGATTATGAACGCATTGTAGGGGATTCAAGACTAATTAGGAAAGAAAACCCGTGCTTTGGGCAGTTTGTTGAGGATTGTAGGAGGCTCTAGGAAAAGGTATGTTGTAAACCTCGTTTGACTAAATTCACGGTTGAAAGACTCGCCCAAGAAAATTTGGTGATAACCTTTTACTTTAAATCGTGTTTCAGGCAAATTAGGGCTTAGTGACTAATATCATGGGATTCTATCTCGTTCCTAGCCGACATACATATTTCGTGTTATCTGTCATGACCCCGGATCGGGGCCGAGGCCCTAATCCGGTGCCACGACGTTTCCCAGAGGTTCCCATGGTGAGGATTGCACGCATATTTCGAATTATCTTACTATCACGCATAACGATTTATTTACGGAAGCGCGTGGCAGACACGCAAGTAACTTCACACATAAATAGAGTATAAAAGAACTCATGTCCGAGGGAGAAACATAACTATCATACGCATTAGTTCAAGTTTAAAGTTGTGCAAATACACTAAGCGTAAAGTTAAGTTTTACAACCCTAAAAGATAGCGAACAAAGGCTAATGACAAGTTCCCAAAAGATGGAAGATATATTTCCCAAATGTTACGCATCTCAAGACCAAACCCGACGTCTAATTGACATCGTTGGGCTGCCATTCACGCTCTACAGGCTGCTCTACAGTCGCCTCCTCGTGCTCCTCATCAAGGGCAATGAAACTTGGATCTGAGCACTAAAATGAAGGGGTCAGACACGACGGTCTGGCAAGCAAAAGAACAAAGTATAATCATGCCATAAATCAATAGTTTTGAGTTAATAAAACAACATGTACGATAAAGAGATTTTGAATAAAATAAAGCATTTCAATGATAGTATCATTTATAAGATCAGATGTTAAATCAAGAGGATCATTCGAAAACAATACCTTGGCAAAACAATACCTTAACAAAACAATACCTTGGCAACCACATGGAGCTACATTCTCCGTCACATGAGGTGACGAGAGCACTCAAGATTCTCCGTCATGAAATGGTGAAGGGAGACACAAGCATAAATTGTAGTAACCTAACATAACTGAGAACTACTCATGAGTCCCACCGCGGAATGGGCTAAATAAGCAAGCAAGCACGTACATATTTTCCAAACTAATGTTGGACAAGATTTAAGGACCCAAGATGGCGGATCAAACCGACAATGGTCGTCCAAGCTAAGTGGAGCTGACACAAAAATACACACACTTTCAAAACAATGTTTGACACTTTAAAATTCAGGTACTACTCACTCTATAATCAAGTACACGCATACTCATTCATGAAAGTTCATGAAATAGTAGTCCCGACATGATGTGTATAAAAACACGATTCATGCAATGATTCCCAAATGGATTTTAAAATCAAAACCTTGGAAACATTCTTTTCAAGACAATATGAATCACAAAATGAGAATGTGATTTACAAATCACAATTCCACATTGAGGCCTTGAGACCGTAACCGTCGAATCCTATATACTTTGAAATCCCATGTTGATCATTCATTTAGATGATGCTCAATTTTTAAACGACATTAAGAATATCAAGGTATACACATCGACCAAGAAGGGTCTACAAGTGATTGGAATAGAAACCCCTCCAATCCTCTTCAATCCCCAAAACTCCTTGGGAGGTTGGTCACCTGTCGGCTGGCAGGCAGCTAGCTGCCTGGGACCAGGTCAGCTAGCCGACCAGTCGCCGACCCTTCAAAAATCCCATTTTCCTCCGTACTAATGTGGTGACCACCCCGTGCGGTCACCAGTCGGCTAGCCGATTAGTGACCGCCTGCTGCCCGCCCAATCAGTGGGAAGTTCATTTTTCAATTGTTTTCAGCCCCCCCTTTTTCCTCCAAAATGTTTCTCCGCTCCTCACCTCAATTCCCTGCAATAAAATGAGCTAACAAGCTCCTCCAATTCATCATTCAACACTTTCATTTCATCACTTCAAATCCAATCAACCAAATCTCCTTCATTTGCTCCACAATTTCCAACAATCCAAGCATAAAAATACCAATTTAAATGAAACCAATGACAAAGCTGAATTCAATGAAATACATCAAACTATATGATCATTGAAACACATGCTTAGTAAACTAAACTTCAAGATAAAACAAGATTAAACATAGTTAGTTCAAAAACAAGAAACCAAGAAAAAACATCAATAAATCAACACATGCACTTTCATATTTCATTCATTAATTTGCCTTAGCTCAAAAAGCACTCAAAGGTAATCTCTCAACACTCCGCTCTACATCTGAACTCCAATCTACAAGAAGCCCCATGAAAAGAGCTCAAAATAAAGGAAATTTTGAAAGAGAAAGGGTTCCTCCTTAGGAAGCCTTGCATGCATGATAATGGAACTTTAATGGACTCCAAAAAGCCATGGTTGGAAGATGGAAACCATTGCTTACCTCTAGAAGCTCTAACAATGGAGAGAAGCCTCAAGAGAAAGATGATCCCAGCTGAAATCTCTTGAAAATGGTACTAAGAGGAAGCTTGGAAGATGGGGAAGAGATTGGCACACTCAAATCTCCATTTTTGCCAAAGAAATCTCAACATGCAAAGGAGAGAAGGCAATGAAAATGGCTGGTTCTCTCCTTGGACTTAGCTGGTTTGAGAAACATGCGAGTGTGGAATGAGGAGGAATAACACACATGGCTGTATTTTGTGTAGGGTGGGCTGTGGGCCCCACTTGGCCAATTCACTTCAAAGGCTTGGAAACCCATCATACGGGTCCCGGATGAGATCAACGAAAGAGAGTAAAATGATCTTCGAAATATCTAATTTCCAAAAATATAATTTTCACATGATTTTGCAAACATTGGAATTCATGCACAGATTTTGAGGTGAAAGTATGTTTTGTCCTTTTTGCTGAAAAATACGATTTTAAAGTTTTGAAAACGAACGGAGAGAAAATAAAAGTTGTAAATGCTATTTTCACAAATCAGAGGAATTTAAAATCATGATTTTCTAAATATCAAGAACCAATTCTCCCCACACGCAAACGGGTCCCACAGGCCACCCTCGGCCCGTGTCACGCTAAATTCAACGGGTCTAAAAAATTCCCAAAGCTATGAAAAATCTATCGAGCCCGCAATCTAAGCTAACATCATCTAATCGCACTTAAGATCTAATCTCGGCTGAAACGACTCTAAACAAAGCAAACCTAGGTCGGGGTCTTACATTATCAGTAGCCTGTATTTGTATAAAAATGCATGCCGGGTGATTTTAGAGCATTTCAAGGAATTCTGGTATAGTCTTTTGCTTTGAAATGCATTTCACGCAATTCTATGCTGATATTTGCATTTTAGGGTATTCTGAGGTACTTTTCTCTTTAATATAGAATTTAAGCAATTCTAGGGTTAGGCACTCATTACATGAGGTTTAGGGTTGTTTAAGACTGAAACCAGTGCTTTCGGCATTTTGTAAAGGGTTCTCGAAGGCTCAGGAAAAATGTTGTCTCCAAACTGCAATTCATGGTAGAAAGATGCGCTCAAAAATTTCTTGCATAGCCTTTTCCTTTAAAATGGTTTTCCAGCAAATCCAGGCTTAATAACTAATTTCGTGGGGTTTTGAGCCATTTATGAGTGAAAATCGTATTTCATGCAATCAGTAGCCAAGAATTGGATGAAAAAGCATGCTGGGTGTTTTCAGGCATTTAAGGGTTTAATTGTCTAATCTTTTGCTTTGAAATGTGTTTCATACGATCATGTGTTGAAATAAGATTTTTAGGATATCCTAATATACGTTTTGCTTTAAAATTTATTTCACGCGATTCTAGGGTTAGGAATGCATTGAAGGGGATTAAAAGTTGTATAAGACTGAACACCGTGCTTTGGGCATAGGGGATTTTAGGCAGGTCTGGAAAAATATTGGGTGTAAATCGCGTTTCACACAGTTCATGGTCGAAACGCATGCTCGAGAAAATTCTCTATTATCTTTTTACTTTAAAATAGGTTTCGAGCAAGTTAGGGTATAAGAACTAATCTAATGGGATTCATGGCCCTTTTGGTTGACAAACAACATATTGTGTGCAATCAATAGCCTTTATTTCGATAAAAACACATACTTAATGATTTTGGGGCATTTTAGGGTATTTTGGACTAGTCTTTTGCATTGAGATGCATTCGTGCAATTCTATGCTGAAATACGCATTTTAGGATATATTGAGATAATTTTTTTTATTTAAAATGGGTTTCACAAGCGATACTAAGGTTAGGAACGCATTACATGGAATTAAGGGTTGTTTAAGACTGAAACTCGTACTTCGGGCAGGTAGTAGGGGATTAGAGACAGCTCCAGAAATATGTTGGTTCTAAATTGCATTTCACGCAATTCATGGTTGATGCGCTCTAGAAAATTATGGGATATCATTTTCCTTTTAAATCGAGATTTTGGTAAAATCGGGTGTAAGAACTAATCGCTTGGGATTCTGAGCGATTTCTAAATGAAATACACATTTTAGTATATTCAGAGATACTTCTCTTTATAAAATGGGTTTCAAACGAGTTTAGGGTTAGGTATGCTTTGGATGGGTTTCAGGATCGTTTAAGATCGAAATGCGTGTTTTGGGCAGTTCAAGTGCCATTTTAATATTAAATCGCGTTCTATGCGGTCCTAGGAAAATGTTGGCTCTGTCGCGACCCCGGACTACATTATCCGGACCTAATCCGGGATTGGGACTAATGGTGGGTGCTTATAAATGAATGTTTGGCTGGTGCCATAGAATATAACATGCATACACGGGTCTATAAAGAATAAGATGCCACCCCTGCACATGATTTCCCACAGGTGTGCGCGGTAAGGATATCATCACAACAATATAAATGTTTTGTTTAAATACGGAAGCGTGTAGCAAATCAAACATGCAATTCATCTCTAATAATAAGATTGATAACACATGTATAAAAAGTATAAGAATGAGCAATGATCATTAGGAAATTCCCAAAAGTGAATGTTAATGTTTATACAAATATCAGTTAATTAACATTTCCCAAAATAGAAGCCAACAAAGGCCAATACAACCCAAAATAATTTTCCAAAAGAATGAGTTATCCACAACTCCAAAATGAACCGAATATCGAAGCAACCGAATGTCTAAATGACATCATCGGCGTGCCACTCGACTAAACGTTGCGGTTCACCAACCGCCTCCTTGCACTCCTCCTCTGGATAACTAACGACTGGACCTGAGTACCAAAGAAATGGGTAAAACACGACGGTTTGGCAAGTGGGTGAAAAGATATAGCAATAAAACAAGAAACGAATTTACCTTGGAAAACATTTAAACTTGCTTGAACAATAATTTTCCTAAAAGAAATGAATCATTTAATGAAAAACAATTATACAGTATAAAACATGTAAAGGTAACCAAGGAATCGGGAAACAAGCAAGATGGCAACCACACGAAGTTAAGTCCTCTATCACCGAAGTGACAAGAGCATATCGGGGTGTTGATCTTAGTCACCGAAGTGAGGAGACTCAACGAAAATTTACATATACATTAATATACGGGACATGACCACGGTAGTGAGCCGGGCATCAGGAACCACGGTAGCAATCCGGGGTATCAGGACAAGACCACGGTAATAACCGAATAACGGGATCCAAACTGCAGCTAGCGGGACAAAGGGGGGATCTCCAAGTCAGTGGATCAGACTGACAAGGTTATCCAAGCTTAGTGGTGCCGACTCATAGGTCAAATAATAGAAATCAAGACATATGTAAAATACATCAAGTGTAAGTAAATAAACGGGCGGGACGGGGTGCTCAAAGGCACAACTGTCATTTCATGTCGGGCATTGCACTTCGGGACTAATGACTGTTACAAGTACATTTTCAATGCTTTCGGGGATAATAGTCATATAGTGTAAATCTTGGGAACAAGGAAATACAAATGAACTATTGGAATTTCGGGTAAAATATCAGGTTCAAGATTTGTTCAAGGTGAACACAGATCCCGTATGACGATTTTAGTAATAACTTGGTACTCCTTGAGTTTGGGGACATCTCAGGCTCCTTATACACCTTGGAAATTTTTTCAAAAACTTCAATGAATCATTGTGATGTGGTTTCTTTCTTGCTCCAACATAGTCTGAGGTGAATAGTGCCCATTGCTCTCAAAAGTGTCCAAAAGTGATTGGGACGGGAACCCCCCTTCATTTCTCTCCATTTTCAAATTCCTAGGTAAGGTCGGCCATCTGGCAGTTAACCGCCAATGGGCTCGGCGTTTAGCCGCTAGTTGACCGTGGGGTGACCGCGATTGACCTAACTGAATGCAGCATACTGGAATTGTGACCGCCTAAGTTTTGTTAACTGAATGCAACATAATGTCACATTTTCAAGGGTTAAACAAGCTAACAAGTTGCATGAGCATTTATTTCAAACATTCGATGCAAGTTAAGGATGAATAATGAAATCATATACATTTCTCATAAAAACCATTTAACACTCTAAATATCTATTCATCCACTTGCCTTGGGTCTCTAATCAAGAAAATCAAGCTCTAAACTCTCTTCTAAGAAAAGAATCCAAGCTACACTAAAAACCCCCAAATACAAAACCCTAAAAGGGTCAAAACTAGGAATGGAGAAGAAGAAACTTTCAATAATGAAAATGGAGACTTCCAAAGTCTAGGAAAATACATATCAAAGAGAAAGGGAAGGATTGCTTACTTGTAGGGTCTTCAAAGGGGCAAGAATACCTTAATGAGGATCTTGGAATGGGGAGTTTCTTCCAAAAATGGAATCAATGGAGAGCCTTCAAGGAGAGGAAGAAGAAGATAACATCCATTCTTCAATTGTGCAAGGTCGGTGGTGATTTAGGAGATGGGAGAGCAAGTAGTAAGGAAGAGAAGAAGAAAACCCTAGATGGGAGAGACTTGTGTTGGAAAATGGAGAAGGGAAATGAAGAAGAAGAGTTGTGTTTATATACAAATCAAGAGTGGGCTCCACCACTTGAAATCTTTGTAGGCTAAAATCATGGTTTTCGGGACTTCGAATGAATTCGTCGAAGAAGGGAAAAATGATCACCGAAATATTTAGTTTCTTAAAATTATATGTTTCAAGGGTTTTGTGGATATCAATTTTCGTGTCCAGATTTAGTGTAAAAAGATTGTTTTGCCCTCAATGCTAGGAAAGTCGGGTTTCGGGGTTCCGGGCGGGGATGGGATCAACATGAAAGTTGTTGAGATTAACAAGATGAGTAAAATGGGGTTGAAATATAAATTACCGGAATCTCAGATAATCCCCCAAATAAACGTAAAGTCATAAAAGGAACCCCCAAAGGCCCCCACTAATTACAAAGGCAGTCGAAATTCCCCAAAGCTATAACAAAAGCTATTCTAATCCCAACTTAACCACGAACCACTAATCACACTTAAGACTAATACACGACTTAATTAGTACTAATCAAGTTCACTCAGGTTGGGGTCTTACATGCTCAAACAGCATTTCATTCACGCAATTCTTGGTTGAAATACGCGCTATAGAAAATTCTGGGATATCCTTTTCCTTTAAAACGGGTTTCATATAAATTAGGGATTAAGAAGTAATCTCGTGGGATTCTGAGCGGTTTCTAACTGCATACACTATTTGGTGTAATCAATAGCATATATTTCGATGAAAACACATGCTGGGTGATTATAGGACATGTCGAGGAATTATGGTTTTGTCTCTTACTTTGAATTGCATTTTTTACAATTCTTTGCTGAAATATGCATTTTAGGATATTTTGAGATACATTTTTCTTTCAAATGGGTTTTGCATGATTATAGGGTTAGGACCGTGTTGCAGGGAATCGAGGTTGTTTAAGACCGAAACCCATGCTTCGGGTAGTTCGAAGGGGACTTCCTAGCCATCTCTACGAAAAGATTAGGGGTAAACCGCGTTTGAAGCAATTCATGGTTGAAAGGTGCACTCTAGACAATTATGTGATATCATTTTACTATAAACATGTTTAAGGAAAATTAAGACTTAGTAACTAATCTCGTGGGATTCAAGACCGTTTCTAACAAACAAATAACTTATTTCTTATGATCAAAAGCCTGTAAGTAGATAAAACTGCGTGTTGGATGATTCTAAGACATTTAAGGGTATTTTGGTCTAATCTTTTGCTTTGAAATGCGTTTAACACGATTCTTTGTTGAAACATGTATTTTAAATATCTTGAGATACTTTTCTATTTTAAAATTGGTTTCCGGAGATTGTAGGGTTTGGAATGCTTTAAATGGGATTGACGATTGTTTTAGAATGAAACGCGTGCCTCGGGCAGTTCCAGGGCCATTTTAAAATTAAGTTGCGTTCTATTCGACTCTAGGAAAATGTTGTCTCTAAACTGCATTTCATACGGTTCATGGTTGAATGATGGGCTCTAGAAAGTTCGTGAATGTTGACACTAAAAAATGTCACTTTACCGCTTCAACATCAAGAAAGCTGCATGAAGTCGCAACCTGCCATAAATAGGCAATGCAATTTCTCCAAAAAATCAAATCTTGTCAGAATCAAACAAAAACTGCAAGATCCTTCAAGATAGCCAAGAGAAGAGTACACATGAAGTTTCGGGCCATTTCAGAATCATTTGGCCTAACTTCGCTTCTCCGACAGCTAAAATGGCGCTCCCGGCGGCGACATCATCGGAGACATCAAAACTTCGATCAGATCTACGGATGACTCCAGCATGTCTCAAAAGGGCTCCATGTCAAATTTCAAGTCAAACCGACAACGTTTGACCCTCCATCAATGCTCGAGCAGCAAAATCAAGCCTCCCGGTGGCGGGAACCACCGAAGCCTTCGCTCATCAAACCAAGTGCATGAGTGGCTTCAACATGCTTCCAAAAGGCTGCACGTCGAATTTCAGGTCATTCCAACAACGTTTGACCAGGTTTCGATCCTCCGAGAGAAAATCAAGCCTACCGGAGGCGGAGCTCCCCGGGACCATGGTTTCCAAGACAGAGCCTATGGATCATCTCAAAATGACTCCAATAGGTTCCCTGTCAAATTTCAGGTCAATCAGACATCGTTTGACCACATATCAAAGCTCGGCATTTTCCCCGCAGCAAAATCAAGTAAAGCATCGATGGGACCCCAAACGGCTTCAAAACTCAAACAAAAGCCTATGGTTGGTCTTATTTATTGCTCAGGAGGCTTCACCTCAAATTTCAGGTCATTCCGACATCGTTTGACCAAGTTTCAGCTTTTGGCGGAAAATCAGCAGCTCTATGCGACAAAGTCTTCGGCTTTCCTGGAAAATTGGAAACTTTGCACTCTAAAAATGCAAGGATTCTCATCAGGTTTTCTACAGGGAAATCAAGCCAATAAATGAGAAGAAATGTCAGGAAAAATACAGAAGAAAACGGCGACGAAAAAGACCGCAAAACGGACCAAAAAAGGGGAAAAAACCCCCAGGGTCGCAGCCCGCGACCCTGGCCCAGGGTCGCCGGCCCATGGTCGCCGGCGACCATGGAAGTCCGGGTCACTGGATTTTTCGTCGGTGACCTGTTTTTCCGTCCCTTTTCGCGGTTTACGCGTTTTGGCCCCTATGGTTCCCTGAAATTGTGATTTTTAATGCTTGAAATTGACTCATATCCGACGACATCTCGGATCCGCCGTCAAAAGCATAAAATCATCAGTGATCGCTCCAAGATCGCCAACCGGTCGACCAAAAAAGTGCTCTTTCTGTCCGACCGATCAAGAAATCGATAAGACAGATGTCACCGGCCCGCTCTTAGCTATCAATGTCTGAAATTACATGTTCGTCCGATGTCGATCAGCATGAAGATCTATCGATGATCATCGCCAGAAGAATTCCAGAAGACACGGCACGGCCCGCGACTCTTCGACTACTCGGCGACCAATTAATGTGGTTAATTGGCTAGCTTTATGGCAGTCATTAACTCATTCTATTGAACGGCCCAATCAGAAGCAAGCATTCGGGAGTTACAAATCAAGAGATTCATGGCATTCAAGCCATGAAACTCCTCCCATTATGGTAATTAAGGTGATTAAATGCCCTCAATCTCCATCGGCCAATCAGATTCAAGGAAAAAGGAGTTACAAAATCAAGAAATAAATCTTGTAACTCCTTTCATTAAAGCAATTAAAGCTCATAAACTCTCCTAAATGGCTACCAAAAGCCTATAAATAGGAGAGCATTCCATTGAAATCCGGATCAGAGAAAAAAAAGAGATCAGATCGGAAGAGAGCGGAAAGAATCCAGAGAAAGAAAAAGAGAGAAAAACTCTGCTGAAGTTCTGCACCGGCCACCACTACAAGGTGATAAAAGTCCCTTGGGGGGCACCCCCCCCCAAGGTCCTTGCCTTCTCCCGCTGCCTCCAATGGCTTAGACGTGGCTTTTCAGCCCGTCTACTTAGCTTTTTATTGGACATAGGACCTTCTCTTGGTCTTTGTCCTCTAAAAATCTGAGGTTATAGCCAAGCCAAGCGAATCAAGAGCATCCTCTGTTCTCATCTGCATGGATGATGGCGAAGCCCATACATGGCTTGCGACCGTCAATCTGAACGAGTCCCCCACAACCTCCTGAAAAGTTAGATCCTCCTTTTCTTGCTTTTCATTGTAGTTTGTATTTTTCTAAAAGAGACAAAAATCACAACTCTTGTCTTTCATTATTGATGAGAATTGTAAAGCGGCTATAAACGCCAAAATCGGCTATAAATGCCAAACAAAATCGCCTTTCACGGCAAACCAAGAAAATGTCTCTTTTCTTAAATATTTGTGCAATGGAAAACTTGAAAGAAGTTGATTTCCTTTTTACTTGCGAAGGTTGATCTCCGGATTACCACTTACAATTCCAAGTAAAATAGAAAATCTGGCACACCCACACAAAAGAAATGTTGATGCACGCTTCATGCCCCCCGGGCGCGAAAGGGGCGGACCCGACGGACTCCCACGTCCGCCGACCCCGGTAGCATCCTCGGGCATTCGGAGCGCGTTCCATCAAGCTGGCACACCCGGTGGGACTCGTTCATTTGAGAACACGGTGCTTGGAAATGAAATATTTGCATATCATACTTTTTGCTCTATGCTTATACTTCTTTTCCGGATTCCTTGGCTACTTTCTAGCTGGTAGCCTATGTTGGATTTCGCATCCTAAAAAAAATGAGATGGGATTTTTTGGAAATTTCTATTTCTTTGAGTTTGTTTCCATTCTTTCTGTTTTCAAAAAAAAAAAATCAGTTTTCTTAGTTTGAATTCAAAATTGAGAAACTTTGATCCTATCCTATCGTTCTTTGGTGCTTGCAGAAATGTTGAGCCCGTTCGACTAAGGTTTTGGACCATCGTTTCTCTTCGATGAGTTCATTAGAGATTTCAAAAAAAAATTAATAAAAAAATCAGTTTTCTTAGTTCGGATTCAAAATTGAGAAACTTTGATCCTATCCTATCTTTCTTTGGTGCTTGCAGAAATGTTGAGCCCGTTCGACTAAGGTTTTGGGCCATCGTTTCTCTTCGATGAGTCTATTTGGGATTTGAAAAAAAAAGACATAGACCACTAAGGTTAAACCAATTGCGTTCTTTGATCACGATTGATTCAAGAAAATCCTTGTCCAGAGTGTGGAGACAGCTTGAATGTTCTAGGCAAGGGTCCTCCAAACGGGTTCATTAAGTAATCCTACCCTTACCTGGGTGCAATTCTATCAATTGAGGTCTCATAAGACCGGGTTAGGAGGCCTATGTGTACTCTCTCGTCTTTAAATCTTAGAAAAATTAATTAAAAATAAAAAAAAAGATTTTCAAAAAAAAAATCTTAAAAAAACAAAAATCTTCAAAAAAAAAATATAAATAAAAATATATTTTAAAAAAAAAATAAAAAAAATAAAATAAAAATAATAAAATAAAAAAAATCATTTCAAAAAAAAAATCTCCAAAAACTCATCACTTTTGATTTCAGATCTGAGAAATTTTGGTTTCTTCTTTTCTGAGCAATGGCGCTCGCGGAAATCGCCGAGACCGTGTTCAGATTAGAATACCATTTGCTCTCCTTGATGGAACCAATCTTGACATTTCAAAAAAAAAAAAAAAAACTCGTCACTTTTGGATTCAGATTCGAGAAATTGTGGTCTCTTCCCTTCTGAGTACTGGCGCTCGCGGAAATCGTTGAGCCCGTATTTGAATCGGAATGCCACCTTCTCTCTTTGACGAATCCATTTCTGACCTTTCAAAACAAAGAATCCCATCTCATGGATACGATCTCCAACATTTGTGCCTAGCAATACTGGTACGCCCTTTCAGGGTCTACTGTATCTGTGACCGGCACATTGTAACTCCTACCTTATATTCTTCTTATCTCGAGCAAGCTCCGCTTCTCGATAAGTCGAATTTAGGTATACAATTGCTTCTAGCAGTCATTGGAACGCTCATTTCGAGCCTACCATGCTTGTAACCAGAACAATTGTACCCTCTATGGCTTTTTGCCTTCTTCATATTGCTTGGGTCATGTCCCTTGAGCGATTTGAAAAGACAACCATAGAAATTCCCATTTATGATCATTATATTCTTGTGATTACTAATGGATGTGGTCTTGTTTCAGAACTTTTTCGAAACTAACAATGGCAGCCTTAACCATTATCTTCGATGAAAACAAGCACCAGCTCATGCTTCAACAGAAGCAAAGCGCGCGCACTCATAAGCGCCTTGTCAGCTGCCGAAGCGTCAACTCCCTCGGCGACTCTCCGAACTCCGGGTCGACCTCGACTCCCCGGACTATCTTCTTTGGGACGCTGGGACCATTCCCATTTCCCGAAGAACAAGCTGCGCCTGCTAAAAAGCAGAAGATCGCCTCTCAACGTGTCACTCCCGTGACACCAAAGGCGAGCGCCCAAAAGCCCGAAGCCCGCGGCACCCCCGCGAAGCCTCGACCAACAACCAACCAGGTCTACCCTAAGACTTGGTCTCCAAGACCTTCCCCAAAACAAAGAAGGTCTCAAACCTCCACCAAGCCAGCATACCTGGCCCCACTCAAGGAGAACCAGTTCTACCCTCTTGCCTACATGAAAGAGGAGAGACCTATCCCCAACTTGACTCCCAAGTCAACCCAGCATGAACCGGCTTGCTCCCACAAGCCCAGAATCAGATCATGCATCACCAGGCCTCTACAAGCACCTGCTAAGGCCTACACTCCTTCAGTTTGACCCTTCATCTCTACAGGGGCCGAACTCAAAAGGTTCAAAGCTTCGCTGCAACAGGCAAAGGACCGGGTCCGGATCCTGTCCTTGCCTAGCTACAAAGAAGACAGGCTCGGCTGCTACGCCCGAGGGAGCACATCCTTCATCGTCAGAGCCCAGCCAGAGCTGACCAAAGCTCAAATGGCTCGTCGAGCACGCCGCCGTGCGTCATATCGACAAAAGAGACTAGAGAAGCAAAGGACCCAGCCTCCTACACTTCAAGTCTCCCACAAATGGATCGAAAAAGAAAGACCCGACCAAGTTACTGCCGTCCATATGGTTGGAAAAACCAGAAGACGCCAAAAGTCAGCATAAAAAATCCATGTCCGACGTTCGGTGACCCGTAGCGTCACCAGGACACAAGGACATCCCGAAGAATCTCCTGCCCCTTCCAGCCAAGGACTGGAGAGTAATCCTTCATCAAGCTCTTCATCAAAAAGAATGAGCCTCAGCTCAGTCACCAGGACGGTTTCTTCGTTCGAATCCCGAGGGATGAACGTCTTGGCTACAAGTTCTGAGCCACCACCTCAGAATCCACCTCAAGATGATGCGCTCACACGCATCCAGCAGTTGGAACAAGGCCAGCAGAGGATTGAAACTCTGATGGAAAACCTTCTCCTTGTTGTCCAAAATCAGGTGAACAATGAGCCTCCTCCGAATCATAGCAATAACGAGGGAAATGGAGAAGAAAATGAGTCACGCGCCCTTACCAAAAAGGACGTAGACAGTATCCTCGCCAAAGCAAAAGAAGAGGATATACTCAAGGAGCATGGCATCAAGCCACCATATCCTTTATGGATGGACTCGATCCCGTTCCCCACAAAATTCAAACATCCCACTCTCCAAACATATACGGGGAAAGGATCAGCCAGACAGCACGTCATCCACTTCAAGATTTTGATGGGAGCTATCGCGGATCAAGATGCACTCAAGATCCGCCTCTTTGCAAGTACCCTAAAAGGTACGGCCTTCGATTGGTACTCCACTCTTCCGGAGAACTCCATTCAGAACTGGGCTATGCTAGAGACACGCTTCCTGACCCACTTCCAAGGTGAGGATCATCCTGTTACTATGGCTCAGCTCTGCAGCCTAAAACAGGGAGAGAATGAGTCAACTTATGACTTCATTCACAAGTGGAAAGCAATGGCATACAAATGTTCGGATGTATTGCCACAGGCGTCGCTAGTCGACATTTGCCGAAACAACATGAGAGCTAGAATCCGCTCCATGATCATCGGCAACAAATCAAAGAACCTGGGAGAACTCCTGGAAGCTTCTATGGAAGCTGAAACGGTGATTAAAGACCTCAACAGTCAGAAGTCATCAAGAAAAGAGCCAACCGCCGTTGTAACCTCTAAACCAAAGAAGAAAGAGGTCCTCAATGTGCAAATCAAGTCAGCTCCTCAGCAACCAAAGAAAGCTGAAAACAAAACTGCAGGTAAAAGGCCTGAACTCTTTGATGCCTTCAAGGAACGTGTAGAAAAGAAATATCCGTTCGATGAAGACGTTGAAGAAATCTTTGAGGCTCTCCTAGCAATTGGCAAACTCATTTTGCCAGAGCCCAAAAGACCGGGAGATGTTGGCAAAACAAATGATCCTCGGTACTGTCCATACCACCAGATGGTCTCGCATCCTCTCAATCAATGCTTTGTTGTGAGAGAGAAGATAAACGAGATGTGGAAAAACGGAGTCATCACCTTTGACAAAAACTATGGGACTGCCTCCGTCAACATGGTGTCGTGTGGACAAACACCAAAATCACCGAAGAAGAAGATCACTACTTCTTTCAAGGTGATAAAAAGAATTCAAACGTCCGAAGTGTTGGTTCCTTGCCCGACACCAGACGGACAACCCATATGGGTACATCCCGATCTCCTGGAAGATGAAAACTGGGAGATCGTAAAAACAAAGCCGACAGCTCAACAGCGAAGGCAGGCTAGGAAACATCTCCTCAGGCTCAAACGGCAAGAGAAGACCCAGCCAAAACAAGAAGTCCATGAAAAGGCAAGGCCTCCTCTACCACTTCACTCGGGGCAACAAAAACGTCCCTTCCAGAGACTTCAAAGGCGGTAAGAAACTTCACTCTCAGTGATTTCATGCCACCTCAATTCAAAAAAGAAGCCATGCAGGGGGCATCATACTCTTGCAACTCGGTAGTTGGATTCTCCATCGATGGATACGAGTCCAGCGACACCGACGATGGATTCGAGCCCAACTACACCGGCGAGTGGGAGGAATCTCTTGAAACAGGAGAGTATCTCTCCGACGAAGAATGGGTTCCTGAAACTCACCTTATGCCAGTAATCTGGTATAACCCCTTGCAACCACAAGGATCCTGGTCTGATGATGAAGAAGATCAAGTGGCTGCACAAGAAGATGTTGTTAACCCAGCACCTGTCATTGCTCCAGTGGAAATCAACTATGTTGAGCCACACGGAGAAGACGAAGAAGAGGATCTGGCTCCCATGCCTGATCTTGAAGAGTATGCATGGATCTTGCAGCGTCTCGCTCTAGAACTAGAGCAAGATCGCATTAACGAGCCTCCTCGCAACCCAGAGCCTGAAGTCCCTGAAGCCCATCAGGTACCTCCTCCCTCAACTCCTGAAAATGGAGAAAATTGCTGGGTAGATGATCCTCTTACATCTGAGGATGAGTCTGACTCCGAGCAGGCAACATCTCCTATCAGAGCTTCCTGTAATGTAATATATCAGGACTATAGCTCTTCTGAAGCGTCGTCTGATGAGATTACCTATACTCCGACGACGCCTAGCAATGTATCCTCTGGAGCTACCTCGTCTCACGTGACTTTCACAGAGATGACACCCTCTCAGGTTTCTTCTCCTGAGACTGTGACTTCAGGATACACATTCTTCCCGACTGATCATCATGAAGAAAACCCAGATAATGATGCTTGGGATGATGAAATAGTCAACACAGAAGAAAAGCTGCTGGATGCTGTTCAGGACTTGCTCCCAGAAAATGCTCCGTGCAACACAATCACAGAGGATGGCAACTCTGCTGCAGATACATCCTCAGTGGATGAAAAGCGACAGCCTCTTGATCTTGAAGACAATCTTCCAAACGAAGGTCCTTCTCAAGAAGCTCTCGAAGTTGGTAGAGGCACCCGCTCTGGCCGGGACTACCACAAGAATTACAACCAATCTTCCTTTACTTATGTAAATCCTTCGGGAAAAGATGTTGTAAGTGCCCCCAGTGGCAAAAACAATGAACATGCAGGCCCCAAGGAGGCTTTCAAGTATGACTTGGTTGAGCACTTCAAACACATACCTGCACGTCTTCACATCCTAGACTTATTGCGAATGTCTCCACGCACTCGTGATAATCTCATCTCAGAATTACAAAAACTGAATGAGGATGTCGACAAACATGCCCCACAAGTCCTCCAAATTGAAATGGACTACCGGGTCAAAAACTCAGAAACCTCCTTAAAAGGAGAAAAAGAGAAAAGCGAGGGATCATGCATCCAATGCCTCTCAGTTCAAAAGGCAGCCAGTGCAACCATCGCCTTCACTAAGGAAGACCTCCTACTTGGCGAAGCAAGGCACAACCGACCCCTGTACTTCACAGGGTACATCAAAGAAATGCCGATACATAGAGTTCAGATCGACCCAGGTTCTGCACTCAACCTTATCTCTACTTCGGCTCTTGAAGAGTTGGGCATCCCACCCTGTCGCGCCCCCAAAACCGGGATCCGATCTCGGGGACGCGAGCATGGGGAGAATTTGTAGTATTTCCCCTCCCAGGATCCGCGTGTGTGAGGATAACAAATTCACAACACATCAAAATATTTCGCGGAAGCTATACAAGACGTTACGACCCGGAATCCGTATCCATCGGGTTCCGTGTCGTACTCAATCTGTCAGCACAAAATTGTCATAGACATATTTAAATTCAGACTGGAACAATTCATAATATCAAGATATACAAAGCTGACAGTAACAGGCTTATCATTACCCAACATATTCAAGTTTCAAATTAACAAGTGCATTGATTACAATTCCCAAGAAACAGGCTAACAAAAGCCGTACACAAAAACAAGCTAGCACAAATACTACCCAATGGTGTAACGTAACTCTGGAGTCAAGCATGACGTCAACATGACATCGCCGACACTACAAGACTGCAAAACTCGTGGCTCAACAGCCCTCCGCACGCGAACTAGCTCAAAACAAGGACCTGCTATCTAGAGCACCAAAGCAGAAGTATATCAGACACGACGGTCTGGCAGGTAATCAATATAGGCAAGAGCATAAACAAAACCGAAGTTTAAAGGAAACAAGAACTAAAAACACTTCATTGAACTTGAAACAAGTTTACAAGATTTAAAAACAATGCATGTACAAGATACTTATCGAGAAATCACTAGTGCATGCACGATATACGAAACAAGGTATGAATACATATAATATCATGAAAAGATAAATCCACATGAGCTCATCCTTTCTCCGTCATACATGATGACAAGAGCAAGCACGCAAGACAAGCACGACAAGAAACACGATCCCACGCCACACAAGGTAGACGGGGTATCCGGCCGCGGAACCGGACCACGAACACGCACGATGTGCCATTCAAGACACGACTAGTCTGCAGACAGTCCACGAGTTTAAGGACCCCCAGGTAGTGGATCAAGCTAAAAGGGCGGTCCAAGCTCAGTGAAATTCACTTATATCATGAATGCACAAAACACGGCAATACGCGATCGAAAACACGACAAAACAAGAGGGAAATCATTTGTCAAACACGTCACGACAAGGCTAGCACGATAGCATAATATAAATGCTTAACAACTGAAGAAATGATCCCCTTTTTCTTTCTTGAAACACGATTCTTGAAACACGTCTTAAAACAAGCTTATACTTGAAATTCAAACGAATGCACGATGATGCACAAAGCATCAAAACAATGGTCTTGGTTCTTGAAACAAATCTTCAAACAAACTTATACTTGGAAATCAAACGAGGACACGATGATGCATGAAGCATCAAAACAAGAATTCAAACACGAAATCTATCAAGTTTAGGCTAAGACCAATCATTGACCCTTGTGGAGTTGAAACCCAAATGTCGGAGTTTTTAACAAGATTTGGTGCCCCAGAAGTTATAGTACATTTTGGAATTTCAAGTGCACAAAGTCAATAAAAAGGTCTAAAACCTAGTCTAGTTTTCATTCCCGCAAAAATCTTCAAAAACAGTACTTCTGGTTGTGGTTCACGCCTCTCTACCGGTAGAAATACCGGTTGAAGCGTCTCTACCGGTAGTACTACCGGTAGAACCACCTCTACCGGTAGAACTTCCGGTTGGAGCACTTCTACCGGTAGAACTTCCGGTAGAACTCATGCTCCTTAACTTTTCTCACTCTCTGCCGAAATCTGGGCTATTTCTACCGGTAGAACTTCCGGTAGAACTTGGGGTTTTTCAATTTCCTCACTCTCTGTCAGATTTTGGGCCCTTTCTACCGGTAGAACTTCCGGTTGAAATACCTCTACCGGTAGAAATTCCGGTAGAACTCAGGGTTCACGGTTTTCTCAACTCTTTGTCAAATTTTGAACCATTTCTACCGGTAGAACTTCCGGTAGGGTTCTGAAGCTCATTTCTTTCACACTTCTCTCCCTTCTTCACTTCCACATTTGAACCACATGCACTCCCCAAGCCTTCATGCTTTCCAAGGGATACATTTACAACATTTGGCATCATTCCATCCACAATTAAACCCATTCATTCTATAACAAAGACATCAAAGCATTTTCATGTACAAAATCATAAAACTTACAAGACTAAACATGATTCAAGAGCTTGAAAAATCAATGCTAACAAGACAAATGAAGAAGCCCAAAACTCATGACTTGAAAGAGCATGAACATGACTTGCATTAATTAAACATGGAAGACATGTCTTAATGAAATGTTAAAACCCAAAATGAAAGCATAAGACAATAAACATAAGAAGTCCTATGAAGATCACTTGCCTTTGTCCAAATGCCAAGCAAATCTTTCACAAATCCAAATCAAAGAGTTGATCCACGAAATCTACACAAAAGCCCCAAAATAGAACACACAAAAATCACATTTTGGCCACTACAAACCCCCATTTCGAAAATGGGTTTGAAAACATAGAAAACAAGTTCTAAATGAACTAAAAGAACATCAAATGAAAAGAGGAACAAGAGCCCTAACCTTTAGCTAGCTGAACAAGAAGAAAGGAGGTTGAAGATGATGAATAGTGTCGGGGATTTGGCTCAAAAACGGATCCAATCGAAGCTTGAGAAGAGAGGAAGAAAATGGCGGAGTCGGATTTGAGATTGGAGCTCTCTTGATGGAAGATCCAAGGGAAAAGACCAAGAGGAAAAAGCTTTCTCTCCTCTCCACTCTAGGGCAAACCGGTTGCAGGAAAATGGGAAGAAGAAGAATGGAGGAGAGAGAGAAGAAGGGTATTTATAGTGTCTGGAGGGTGGGTCCCAATGCAGTAGAACTTGAAACGCTTAAAACTTGGTCTTGTGGACCCCGGGTGAAATCGACGAAGAAGAACAAAATGATCGTCGAAAAATCTAGTTTCCAAAAAGTATATTTTCCCCAATTTCTGAAATTTTCGAAATTCATGGACAGATTTAGTGAAAATTGTCATTTTTGCCCTTTTTCTCGAAAAACGTGATTTTTGAGTATTAAATCAAGATGGTCAAAACATGAAAGTTGTTTATAACAATAAAATGAGTCAAAAGGAATAGAAATTGGAATTTTTAGAAACCAAGAATAAATTCTCACAAAATACAATTTACAAGGGTCGGGTCAAAACAAAGTCAATGGTCTTTTAAAACTCTCCAAAGTTATGAAAAATCTATTCAAACTCAAAAACAAAGTCAAATCATCTCTAATCTTGTTTAAAAAGCTAAATCATGGTTAAAACAATGCTAAACCCAAAAATTGAGGGTCGGGGTCTTACACACCCAGCAAGCTAAGCCACACATCTGTATCTATCTTTGGATACGATGGGAGCGCTCAAAGGCCTATCGGCAAAATCAGGTTCAAATTGCAAAGGTGATCTTATCTCTGAGGTCACTGTGTATGCAATAAAAACCCCCTCATGCTACAACATCCTTCTCGGACGTCCTTGGATACACGAGAACGGTGTTGTCCCTTCAACTCTACATCAATGCATCAAGTTCGTCGGCGACGACGGCATGGTACATCGAGTGTTTGCGGACAGAAGACCCTTCAAAGGTAAAGAAGTCCACTTTGCAGACTCCCAAATGTATGAAGGCGAAAAAGAAGAAGAGGAAATATCACCCCCTGCTGAAAATCTCCAGAAAGATAAAGGCAAGGCTTCTCAAAAATCACCGGAAGAAAACAAACCCTCCGGCAAATTAGAAGAGAGTAGTCAATCTCCCTTCGTCATCTCCCTCAAATCTTCAAAACCTTTGGTCATCACAACCAGAGTGAAGAAGGCAAAGCAAAAGCCTGGGGGCAAATTTGTTGTCTCTTTCGTGTCTATCAAGCAAGACATGGATTCGGACTCAGAGCCAGAAGACGACACCTCGTCAAGCCAAGCTGACACTCAACAAGTTCAGCCTGCTCTCACTCCGATGGAGACACCTGCTGATGTAGAAGATTCTACGTCTGCCACCTTTGTTGTTCCGGCAACATCACCAAAGAAAAAGCCGATCTTCTTCCACAGATCGGACGCTTCTTCATCAAACTCCATGCTGGAACCTTTCCAAAATGAAGGTATGCCTCAGCTATCTCTATATAGTCCTGTGGCACAAGCAATTATGAAGAAAATGGGCTATGATGCTCAAAACCCAGTCGGTTTGGGAGAAAGACGCGGTATTCTCATGCCATTGGGGCCCGCCTTGACCAAAAGCCAGCTGGAAGATTGGAGACTCTACGGTCATGTAGAAAAGTCTTCATATGGGTTTGGGTATGATCCCGACACTCCTCTGAGACAGTTGACACAAAAGCTTAAAAGTCGTTTTACCGACCAAGCCTCAACATCTCAAGTCCATGAAGACATCGATCTCCCTGGATATCTCGTTAAAGAGTTACCTGACAAAGATCCAGGAAGCTCATCCAATTGGTACGATTTCTCTGATGATAAAGAGGAATCGTCCAATAATATAGACTTGTGCTACTTTGACCCAGAAGAGCCCTCGTCTCCAAAAGAAGTACCTTACTTCGACCCAGTTTCAACAGGCGATTGGGACCATCTCATAGCAAGCCTTGAGAAGATCACCAATCAAGAAGACCCGTGGAAAGGAACAAACCCTCGGTCTACAAATGCCCTTGGAATCCCAGAAGGTTTTGTTGAGCTGGAAGCCTCCGAAAATATTGTGGAGGAACCACCTTCGAACCTTCTAACAGAAGATCCTGTTGAAAAGATAGACTTGGGAACACCAGATAACCCACGTCCTGTATTCATAAGCAAGAATATAAAGGATGATGAGTTACCCGAGTATATCGCTTTTCTTCGTGAGTTCGTTGATTGCTTTGCATGGTCCTACGCTGAAATGCCTGGTTTAGACCCCAAAGTAGCAGTCCACAAACTCAATCTTCAAGAAGAAATCAAGCCTGTCAAACAAGGCCAAAGAAGATTCCGTCCAGATATGATGGATAAAATTGAACAAGAAGTTCAAAAGCTCAAAAGCGTCGGCTTCATCCGTGAGGAACAACATCCAAAATGGTTGGCCAACATTGTCCCCGTGACAAAGAAAAATGGGCAGATCAGAGTCTGTATTGACTATAGAGACTTGAATGGCGCTTGCCCTAAAGATGAATTCCCGCTCCCCATACCGGAGGTGATGATTGACAATACCTGCGGATTCGAGCGAATGACATTCATGGATGGCTTCTCTGGTTACAATCAGATAAAGATGCATCCCGAGGATGAAAAACACACTTCATTTCGGACTCCATTTGGCGTGTATTGCTACACTGTCATGCCATTTGGTCTGAAAAATGCTGGTGCCACATATCAGAGGGCTATGATGAAGATATTCCAAGATATGCAGCACAAGACGGTCGAATGTTACGTTGATAACCTCGCCGTCAAAAGCAGAAGAAAAGAAGACCATCTCAAAGATCTTCGGGAAGTCTTCCTCCGACTCCGCATACACAAACTGCGGATGAATCCTCTAAAATGCTTCTTCGGCGTCACGTCGGGTAAGTTTCTCGGATTCCTTGTTCGGAAAGCTGGAATAGAACTTGACCCTATAAAAGTCAAGGCTATTCTAGAAATGCCCTCTCCAAGAACCTTGAGAGAATTAAAAGGGCTCCAAGGGAGATTGGCCTACATCAGATGGTTCATCTCTAATCTTTCGGGGAAATGCCGTCCATTCTCTCGATTGATGAAAAAGGGTGTCGACTTTGTCTGGGATGCTGACTGTGAAACCGTATTTCAAGATATCAAGTCATACCTGACCAAACCTCCAGTGTTAGCTGCCCCTGCCACTGGAAAACCATTCATCTTGTACACAAGAGCTCTTGATCATTCTGTAGGCGCTCTGCTTGCACAAGAGAATGGTGAGGGAAAGGAAGCTGCTCTATACTACCTCAGCTGCATGCTAGTAGGTGCAGAGCATCGCTACTCTCCAGTCGAAAAGGAATGCCTTGCAGTGATGTTCGCCGTACAAAAGCTACGTCACTACTTGCTTTCCAACACAGTCTACCTGGTCTCGAGGATCAACCTCTTGAAGGTCCTTGTCACAAAGGCAGGTTCTCTCAATGCCCGACTGGTAAAATGGTCCATCCTTCTATCACAATTTGATATTAGGTATGTACCACAAAAAGCAATCAAAGGCCAAGCTCTAGCAGACTTTCTCGCAGAGCGTCCATTGCCTAAAGATTCTCCACTCAGAGATGATCTCCCAGACGAACCCGTCTACAACGTGGAGACCTTCTCGCCAAATGCCTCCTGGGACATGTACTTTGACGGTGCAACCAGGACAAATGAAAACAGAAAGCTGATCTCGGGAGTTGGCATCCTCTTTGTTAGCTCCGACAAATACATGATTCCACACGCTTTCTCGCTACTGGAACCATGCACAAACAATGCAGCTGAATACCAAGCTCTGATCCTAGGATTGGAACTCGCCATCGAATCCGGTATCACTATGCTGGAAGTCTTTGGAGACTCTCAACTGATCGTCAACCAGATGAATCAGACATATGAAGTCAGGAAGCCCGATCTGCTGCCTTATTACAACAAGGCACAATCGCTTCTGCAAAAGTTTGACATCTGTCACATCACCCACATTCGTAGAGGTGAAAACATCCGTTCAGATGCCCTGGCCGGATTTGCCGCATCAATGGCGATCCAGGAAGGGGAAAACATGCAAATCACAGTGTGCGAGAAAAGGATCCTCCCTCCTCTTAACACACACCAAGCAGTTGCTGAATGCCACCGAGTGGTTGGAAGTCGGATCTCTATCCTTCAACCTTCAATCGGGGACTGGAGGGATCCGTTCATTGATTACACTATGTTCGGAATCCTACCTGAAGATCCAAAAGAACGGGTAAGCATTCAAAGGCGAGCCCCAAACTTTCATTTGGATATTCCTTCAAAAATCCTCTACAGGAAATCCTTCAACGGAGTACTTCTACGCTGCTTATCACAACAAGAGGCCGAAGAAACACTTAAAGAAGTTCATGCTGGTCTTTGTGGAGCTCATCAGGCTGGTCCCAAGCTCTACGACCAAATCAAAAGGTTGGGTTACTACTGGCCTACCATGGTACCCGACGCAATGCAATTTGCTAAGCGCTGCCAACAATGCCAAGTTCATGGAGACTACATTCACATGCCTCCGGAATGGCTACACCCTACAGCAATCTCGTGGCCTTTTGAAGCATGGGGCATGGACATCATAGGTCCTATCTCTCCCCCTTCAAGCAAAGGTCATCGCTTCATCTTCGCCGCAACGGATTATTTTTCCAAGTGGTCAGAAGCATTTGCGTTCAACGAAATGAAGACCTCATCAGTCCTTCAGTTCCTGCGCACCAACATCATTTGTCGTTTCGGCATACCTAAAAGATTCGTCCATGATAACGGACCACAATTCCGGGATCATCGATTCTACAGGTTCTGCGACAAATACAAAATTCAAAGCTGTCCTTCGACTCCATACAATCCGGCAGCAAACGGATTAGCAGAAGCCTTCAACAAGACATTCTGCAAAATCCTCAAGAAAATGGTCTCTAGTCACAAAAGAGACTGGAGCAACAAACTGTCTGAAGCCTTGTGGGCCTATCGAACCACCGTTCGAGGACCAACCCATAGCACACCATTCTCCTTAGTCTATGGATGCGAAGCTGTCGTGCCCCTAGAGGTACAAATTCCTTCTCTGAGGGTATCTCTACAAAATGACATGACTCAAGAAAGCAATGTCAAATTGCGACTCCATGAGCTGGACAATCTCGACGAGAGACGGCTCGAAGCTCGACAAAGCATTGAACTTTACCAAGCACGCATGGCAGAATCTTTTGACAAAAGGGTCCGGCAACGCGCCTACAAAAAGGGTGACTTGGTTCTTGCGGTAAAAAGACTAATGGTCTTCGCTCACAAGTCCAAAGGCAAGTTTGAACCAAAATGGGAGGGACCCTACGTCATCGACAAGGTCTTCTCCAACGGCGCATATGCCCTCCTAAACATGGAAGGCGACAGATGTATGCTGCCTATCAACGGCAAGTTCTTGAAGCGGTACTACCCTTGAAGACTTACCCAACTGGGTAAGAGCAATGCCTGTATGGCCAAAACCTATTCTCAGGTACTCGCTCGTCAAACCCACTCTCTTTAGAATTTTCATATCAAATGTCAAAATTTCTAGAGATTAAAAAACAATGCTTACTTTTATCGTTTCATTGTTCAAAAACAAAAAAAAAATCCAAGTTTAGGAGCCTCTCCCTGACTTGACCAAAACTTTCGATCCTTGAACCAAAATTCATGGTTTGAAACAAAAATCTGGATTCAGGGATTTCCACTCTAGTCCACCTTACCTTTTACCGCCAAATGGTTTTAGGTCAAAATTTACGACCCTCGTGTCTTTAAACAAAAAAAAAATGGTTTTTCAAAAACCGCGGGGAAGTGACACTTAGTCGATACTCGCAAAACTCAAAAAATCGGAAGGATGCGAACCCCATTCGATACTTCCAAAACCTCTAAAATCGTGGAGACACAACATATCAGTTGATATCCACAACCCAAAGGTTCGAGAAAACCGCAAATTTCAAAAATCAAGGGGAAAACGACATCAAGTCAGTACCCGCAAAACAAAATTTTTGAAAAGCAAGGATGCGACATTCCATCGATACTTGCAAAACCTAACCCGCGAGGAAGTGACATTCCATCAATACTCGCAAAACCGAATGAGCAAGGAAGCGACATTCCATCGATACTTGCAAGACCATTCAGCGGGGAGGCGACATTTGGTCGATACCTGCATTTTGAAAACCAAAACTCGGCTATAAACGCCAAAACTCGGCTATAAACGCCAAAATCTGGCTATAAACGCCAAAAACCGGCTATAAATGCCACAAACCGGCTATCAATGCCACAAAAAATTGGCTTTCACGCCGACAAACCAAAACTTGGCTTTCAAAAAACCCGGCTATCAATGCCACCAAACCGGCTATCAATGCCACAAATTGGCTATTAATGCCACCAAACTGGCTGTAAATGCCATAAAATTTCGGCTTCCGTGCCAACCCAAATTTCGGCTTTTACGCCATAAAATTTCGGCTTCCATGCCATCTCAAAATCGGCTTTCACGCCACAACCAAAATCAGGCTCCCATGCCAAAACAATTTTTTGACAAAAGATTTTCACAAAATGACAAAGCTTTTGATCAAATCCCATTTAGCAATTGCTTTCATCACAAAAAGATTTGAGTGAGCGTAGGGAAAACAAAAAAAAAAAGAAAAAGAAAAAAGTACCAAAAAAATACATGTGGTACCAAAAAAAAAGAAAAGTGTTCACAAGCACTACAAAAAAAAGAGTACCAAAAAATATACATGTGGTACCAAAAAAAAAGAAGAATAGTTTCTACTACAAAAAATCAGGAGCTCAGCCAAAAATGGTCTCCAGTCAAAGCTTCAGCTCCTCAAGCAAACTTTTGGCATCAGCCGTCAGAGTTTCCAAGTCACGCTTCTTCAGGAACTTGCCATGAGATGCTGGCGAATGCCGTAACCCTTCTTTTACACCGGGAAGCTTTTCCCCAGCAGTTTGCCATTGCTCGTTCTCTAGAGTCCTCTCAAGAACTTGACCGGCATTTGCAACCCTGCGAATCAGAGTACTCTCCCTGTCACGAGCCTCTGTTATAGCAGTCCACTTAGCATCAACTTGTGCCTTCAAATGCTCGAGATGCTTCCTGGCCATTTCGACCTCTCCATCAAGGATGTCAAGGTCGCGCTTTAATCCAAGGATGACTAGCTCTTCCTTATTCTTCTCTCGGACTACCTGCTTCCTGCTCTGTGTAGCCTCATTCAGGTCGGACTTAGCCTTATCAGCAGGATCCAAGAACATCTCTTTGAAGAATTGGTCGTCAGGGAAATCCATGGTCTCAAACCACTTGTCACCCAGTGCAATGATCCTATCAACGATCGCCCTGGCACCTGTGACATCCAGACCAACCTCTTCGGTATTAGTGAGAATCTCCTGTACATGTGGGATCATGCCAAATCCTGCCTCCAAGTGTCCAGAAAGGAGAGTCTTGATCCAAGAACTCAAGACCCGAGCCAGCACCTTCTTCGCAAATTGAAGAGACGAACTGGATGAAGATTCACCCTTCTCCGCTGATCGGCTGCTCATGTCATGTCCCATTGGAAGAGTAACAAAGGAACTCTTTCCACTTGGAGCCACTGGAGAAGGAATCTCAGCATGAGGTATCTCCTCTATCGCGTCAGAACTGGTTGTAGGAGTCTCTACCTCCGGATCGACCTCTGGCATCCCTTGCTCTGGTTCTGAAGAAGGCGATGGACTCTCTTCTGTCACTTCAAAACCTGCAAATGAAACACAAAAAGGTATGAATATAATCCTGTTAAAAAAAAATCATCAGGGTCATCACTACAAAGTACCTTCTTCGACGACTGGCGGAACACTCTCTTCCTCCATGAACTCATCAGAAGCATCATCAACATTTGCGTCCATTGATGGTTCAAAGTCATCGGAATCCTGTGGCAAGTCAGCTGACAAGAGAAATGTTAGCAAATCAAGTCGCAGGCAAAAAAAAAAAAAAAGAAAAGAGAAAGCGAAAGAAGTTATACCAATTGGAGATTTCGGAGTCATTCCAGAGTCCCTCGGTTCTTCTTCAGATGCCATAACCGGCTCCATCACCGCCTCATCGGTCGGAACCTCAGGAATCGCCAAGTCTTCATCCTCTGCTAAAAAAAAAAGGAAGCAGCAGCAGAGTGAGAAAACAAATCAGAACATGGAAAGCCCCATGAAAGAAGCAGAAAAAGAAAAAGGAAGAATCATACATTCACTAATGGTCTCTTCTCCACGGCTCCTCTTCTCTGGAGGCTCGTCGACAGCCTCTGGCACCTCCTCGTTGATGGTAAGAGGGATTTCCATGTCAGGAGAGTCCTCATGTGGCCCCTCGCTGTGATGATGACTCCTCCTCTTCTTACCTCTATGGGTTCGCTTCCTAGAAGAACCCGCCCCACTATCAGAGTCAGGTTTCTCACTTGGCTCCTCACTGGATGGTCTGCTCTTGCCAGTAGACTCCGCGGAAGCTCGCCTCTGTGCCGCTTGCATCCAAGCGTCGAGCTCAGCTTCCTCCTGTTCTAGCTGCTCCAAAGCCTCATCAGGTACTTCCCGAACAGCTTCAGAACCAATGACGCCCCGGTCATCGAGAAAGCCTATCTTGTGCTTCTCTCCAGAAAGGAAGGCCCAAACTTCCTCTCGCCGGACGCCATCCGACTTTCCAGTACCTTTCCCCGAAGACAGCTTTACATCAAGCTCCTTCTTGGAAAGCCCCAGATATGCCAAAAAGCTCTCCGCGAACCACTTCGTGAAGCCGGCAGTTCGGAAAGTTGACAGCTCAGGATAAGAAATCGTGGCAGTAGTGTCTTCAGCACTATAAAAAGCCCATGCATTTCTGCCATCCTGCAAACCTCCAAAACGCTTCACCATACTCGAAGGCGCTCCAACAACGCCTTGAGAGAAGCCCAACTGAAGCGCAAAGCGAGAAGGTAAATACGGCTGGATGTCGACGAAAAGATGTCTACGGTACACCATCGTGCTGACTCGTATGCTGAAAAGCCACTCCTTCTCTGCATTGGTCAAAGGGTAATGCCTTCTCGACCCTGCTCTGGTAGAGTCTCGGGAGGCACCAAAATCAAAAGCCTTCTTCCGTAACTCCGGAGAAAGTTTCACTGAAGACTGCCCCATCTCGACGTCCCTGAACCGTCGGATCCTCATGCGGGCAAACAAAAGTGATTCGGATACGGCTTTTCCCTTAGCCAATCGAATCATCAGAGGATCATCATCCTGTGCAGCACCCAGCTGGTGGAAGCCAGGACAGTGGTATACAAACCACGAATAAAAGATATGGGCTGAAAATACCCTATTCATAGGGAGCCCAAGCCGAACAAAAAAAGCAACAGCCTGCAGTTCGGTACACAAGTAGGAGTAAAGAGCAGGCACCAAAGCAAGCCGCTCTCCAAACGCCATCTGACAAGCCGGAAAAATACAATGCGGCCTGATGTGCGTCCCATCTCCACCAGTAAACACAGCCTCACCTAGCCAATAAGTGAGGTAAACAGCAAGATCTCTTCGCAGTGCAATGTCAGAACAAATGACATCTGTGCTCGCGAAGAAACCCTTCAACTCTTCCTGCATGGCCGAAGTCTTCTTCCTGTCTTCCCGGGTCATGCTATCAGAAGACTCTTTGCTGTCAAAGAAGTTGAAGAATGAAGAGCCATAACTCTTCCAACTGCTGGACCTGACTTTCGAACCCTCCTTCAAAAAATCATAGAAGGTGACGAGCTGAAAGTATAGGAGCCTGAACTCCTCTGACTGCTCCTCAAGGACGCTGTCAATCGGCATGAACTCCTCGTAGAGTTTGCCAAGGATGGGCAATCCGGTGATGGCGCTCAACTCCTTCAAGGAAAAAGCAATCTCACCATTCGTTACAACGAAGGTATTGGTTTGTGGGAGAAATGATTCCAACATGGCCATGAAGGCCTCGTCGGAAAAAGCCACGGTCTCCCTAAAAGCACGGACCACGTCAAAAATCCCGGCTTCCTTCAAAATGGTGCCACCAATCAGCAGGACGCGATCAGTCCACGACTTCCAATCGGAGTCAACACTGAAACGGCCACGAAGTCGAAAAGGCTTCACCCAATTGCTGCCGTCACCGCTGAAAACGCCAAGGCCCACCGGTCCCAAATCGACCGACGGATAATCAGAGCCCTGATCGCCGCTGGCTGGCATCAACATGTCTATTTGGGCAGGCGACTTCTCTGCATATCCGGAAGGTCCACCAACAAAAACCCCGGTCTTGATCACACCGGTCCTCTTCACCCAGCTCGGAGGATCTTCCCTCTTAAGGCACGTGGGAGAAAGGCTCAGGATCGAGATGGTCCGATCAAAAGACGACCGGGTGGAAATAGTTCTCTCCTCACCATCTGCTGTGTAAGAGAACTGAAAACATCTCCTTTGGTATGTCAAGTCGTCAGGGACTGCATCTCCAAAGAAGAAGGTAGGCTTGGGTAACACCCTCAGATCGTCCATAACCCAAGGACGGTTGCTTACCATGATCTTATAGAACTCCTCATTCTTGAGAGCGATCAATCGCTGTCTCATCTCATCGCGATTGAGGGAATCGCACTCTTCCAAGTTCTTCTCAACAAACTGGACCTTCTCCCAGGCCTGCTGAACGGCCACATTAGAAGATCTGGCGGATCGACGAGGTACGCTTGTAGCAGGCTCTTTACCCTTGTTCGTTCTGGAGGAACCACCTGCAAAGGTTGGAAAAGAAAAAAAAAAAGATCATCATCAAAATGACAGAATTTCGCTAAAAGCAAATCTGGCGAAATTTTGGCATGGTTCCGGGGCAATTCCGAAGAAAAGGGAAATACCCCGAAAGAAATAGAAAGTTTTGAAGATGGGCTCAACATCGCTGCGAGCTCCGAAACTCCAAACTTTCGAAACCTCAAATTCTCCGCAAAATCAAGAAGGGCTCAACATCGCTGCGAGCTCCAAATTCCCAAATTTGTAAAGATTTTCAGGTATGCTATCATGCTCTCAAATTCAATCTACAAAAAGTACATGCATGAACATCTAGATTTGCATAAAAACACATTATTCATGATAACCAAAAAAAAAAAAAAGAAACTTTCTAAAAAAAGAAGAAGAAAAAAAAAAAAAAGAAAGAAAACGTGCAAAAAGAAAAAAGAGAAAGAAAGAAGCACGAAAAAAAAAAAAAAAGAAGGAAATCACGTGGAAAAAAAAAAGAGAAGAAGAATAGAAAGAAAAGAAAAAAAGAAAAAAAAAGGAAGAAAGAAAAAAAAAAAGAAGAGAAACTTTTTTTCCATCCTATTATCTACATGGAGTTTTCTTGAAAGAAAAAGAAAGAAAACTTACTTGAAGCCATTGATGGAGAAGAAGAAGGAAAAAGCTTGAAGATCCTTGAAGAAGAAGAACTCTTGGTCTTGGAGCTCTCTTGAGATTGTTGCAAAAGAAAGCAATAAGAGCAAGAGATCTAGCCTCCTCCTTGCTTTTATAGAAGAGAGCAAATCAAAGAAGGAAACAAAAAAGAAAGGTAAGTGCTACTAATTAGTAACCTTACCAAAAGAGAAGAAATTAGAAAGAATCTTTCCCAAAAAGAAAGATGTCTTTGAGAGATTTTCTCCCAAAATCAATCAATGAGAGATTCTCTCCAACAAAATAGGAGATTGGAGATTCTTTCCCAAAAAGAAAGATACCTTGAGATATTCTCTCCCAAATTAAGGGAATATGAGAGATTCTCTCCCATAAAGATATTTTTAGATATTCTCTATCCAAGTGAGATATCTTTAGATATTCTTTACAAAAATGGCCCCACATGAGATCTAAGCCATCCTAAAAAGCTTAAGGTCCCATGGGCTAGCCCATATGAGCCAGGTTTGACCACCTAGGCACTAAAAAAAAAAAAAAAAAAAGAAAAGGGGCTTTTAGTCAGGAAAAAATCCCTATTACCAAGAGCATACAAAAATGGTTCCATGCCTCTTTTGAGTTGATTGAACCATACAAAAAAAATTCCAAGCCCCATGAGCTTCCAAAAATCAAACCATCCTGCCTCATAAACCAAATTGAGCCAAAATCTTAAAATTGACATTCCACAAAAAAATCCAAACCACTCCAATGGACCCACACAGTCCCAAAAAGTGACCAAAAACCAAATCCTGGTCCCCTAACTTGCCACATACAGCTTGTTAGGTCACAAGACCAAAACCAAAAACCAAATCATGATCCCCCAACTTGCCACATACAGCTTGTTGGGTCACAAGGTCAAAACCAAAACCCGACCCCCCTAACCTGTCACATACAGCTTGTTAGGTCACAAGGTCAAAAACAAAAGCCCAAATCCACATCCCTGATGTCATCTTCAAAACTTTGCCTCGAGATGGTACTTGATTCCTTTCATTTACCATAAAATTCCCCTGGAAGCTCAAAGGCTACTCTAACAAAGGAAAGATTGCTCAAAGACTCTTGGTCAAGACACAAGCTCTCCTTCAAAAATCTCTTCGAGGCACATCGACTACAAAAGTCAAGCAACTCGTCGCTGTACCTCGAGGGGGCATTTGTTGACACAAAAAAATGTCACTTTGCCTCTTCAACATCAAGAAAGCTGCATGAAGTCGCAACCTGCCATAAATAGGCAATGCAATTTCTCCAAAAAATCAAATCTTGTCAGAATCAAACAAAAACTGCAAGATCCTTCAAGATAGCCAAGAGAAGAGTACACATGAAGTTTCGGGCCATTTCAGAATCATTTGGCCTAACTTCTCTTCTCCGACAGCTAAAATGGCGCTCCCGGCGGCGACATCATCGGAGACATCAAAACTTCGATCAGAGCCTACGGATGACTCCAGCATGTCTCAAAAGGGCTCCATGCCAAATTTCAAGTCAAACCGACAACGGTTGACCCTCCATCAATGCTCGAGTAGCAAAATTAAGCCTCCCGGGGGCGGGAACCACCGAAGCCTTCGCTCATCAAACCAAGTGCATGAGTGGCTTCAACATGCTTCCAAAAGGCTGCACGTCGAATTTCAGGTCATTCCAACAACGTTTGACCAGGTTTCGATCCTCCGAGAGAAAATCCAGCCTACCGGCGGCGGAGCTCCCCGGGACCATGGTTTCCAAGACAGAGCCTGTGGATCATCTCAAAATGACTCCAATAGGTTCCCTGTCAAATTTCAGGTCAATCAGACATCGTTTGACCACATATCAAAGCTCGGCATTTTCCCCACAGCAAAATCAAGTGAAGCACCGATGGGACCCCAAACGGCTTCAAAACTCAAAGCCTATGGTTGGTCTTATTTATTGCTCAGGAGGCTTCACCTCAAATTTCAGGTCATTCCGACATCGTTTGACCAAGTTTCAGCTTTTGGCGGAAAATCAGCAGCTCTATGCGACAAAGTCTTCGGCTTTCCTGGAAAATTGGAAACTTTGTACTCTTAAAATGCAAGGATTCTCATCAGGTTTTCTACAGGGAAATCAAGCCAATAAATGAGAAGAAATGTCAGGAAAAATACAGAAGAAAACGGCGATGAAAAAGACCGCAAAACGGACCAAAAAAGGGGAAAAAACCCCCAGGGTCGCAGCCCGCGACCCTGGCCCAGGGTCGCCGGCGACCATGGAAGTCCGGGTCACCGGATTTTTTGCCGGTGACCCGTTTTTCCATCCATTTTCGCGTTTTACGCGTTTTGGCCCCTGTGGTTCCCTGAAATTGTGATTTTTAATGCTTGAAATTGACTCATATCCGACGACATCTCGGATCCGCCGTCAAAAGCATAAAATCATCAGTGATCGCTCCAAGATCGCCAACCGGTCGACCAAAAAAGTGCTCTTTCTGTCCGACCGATCAAGAAAACGACAAGACAGATGTCACCGGCCCGCTCTTAGCTATCAATGTCTGAAGTTACATGTTCATCCGATGTCGATCAGCATGAAGATCCATCGATGATCATCGCCAGAAGAATTCCAGAAGACACGGCACGGCCCGCGACTCTTCGACTGCTCGGCGACCAATTAATGTGGTTAATTGGCTAGCTTTATGGCAGTCATTAATGAAAGAAACCGCGATTCAGATCTGAAACTTCTCATATAAAGACAACTATGGCTGATGCAAAGTATGACAGATTTTAGAAAATCTGATTTCTGCACTATGCAGCGGAAATCAGCCATAAAGAATCGCATAGAAACTCCATGAAATCATAATCAACATGTGTCAAATAAAAAAGAGATTATAGAAGACTATTACCTCAAAGATTTGCAAGCTTTAAACCTCTGAAAATCTGATGCAAAAGTGACAAGATCAGGTCTGCAATCAGCTACTATGCTGCTGGAATTTCTGCAGGAATTATTCTTCTAGTCTTCTCCTCTATCTCAAGATCCTAATCTGATTGGCTAAGGTGGTGGAACCTTAATCTAGGTTTTGAGATGAGTTTCTAGAATCATATGTGATAGAAATCTCCTCAAGAAAGAAGAGAAACAAGGGCTGGACGTTTTTGGGGCTTCTTCTTGTGAATCACGCCCAAGGGAAGCTTCCTCCTTTTATTAAGAACACAAGGAATCCTTTCCCATTATGTCTCTCCTACTAATTCTCTTAGAAGTCCTAAAAGGAAAGCTCAATCCTAAGATTAATTTCCTCTTAGAAACAATCCAAATTAGAAAAGGAAACTATATTATAGGAATACTTATCCAAGGAGGAATCCAACCTTCCAAGTGGAGAGACCTACTCAAAGTTGAAGACCCCACACAAGGAAATTCCCATCTTGGACGTCCCACATGCTATGGCCCACACTATGGCCCACATGTCCATAATTTGTCTAGAATTAAATTCATGTATGCCATTAAGGCCTATTTGAATTTAAATTCAAAATTATTTTTCCATAAAATAATTCAACCTCATCTCCTAATCAAATTAGGAAACCATGCCAATATAGGAAAGTGACTAGAGAAGGGACCAAAAGACATATTTGCCCTTAGCTCCCAAAATTACCAAAATGTCCATGCTAAACCCATAGCAACATTAAGACCATTTTAACCTTAACTCATTCCACTAGAGAGTTATGATTGCACTCCAGGGACAAATATTAAGTATGAAATAAGCAAGTCATAAATTGACTGTTGTCTCCGACCTACCAAGTGCAATGACCTAAATGCCCCTCTATGTAACATCCTCAATCGAGTTAGGTTATCCGATGTACTATCAACCTTCTCGATTAAATCTTAAACCTTAGAACTTCATATCCTTGACTTAATCATCATCCTGATATTATTCTCTTGATCCAGGGAGCGACCCACAAGTTCAATATCAATATGGAACATCCATATACTAAGATCTTAGATTTTGATGATCAATCGGATAATTCTAAGGGGACGATCAATCCATCAGTAGATGGCATAGATTCTATATTGCATTTGCATGTCCCAACTGATCAAGCCCGAGTACCTAACTCACAGAGCTGTTGATCCAAGAAAAGAATCTCACCCATAGTGAATTAAAGCACAAGAACTTGACTTCGTCAGTTCACCCACAAATGCTCAAGTTTAAGAGCACCGGTCACTTAGTAGCATGAGGTGATTTGATCTCTCTCTGTGATAGTACTATTTTAGAGATCACACCTACAATGGTCCTGTTCAATGATGACACATGCACTAATGAGATAGATCCGGGAAAGCCCTCCCGTGACTTAGGTATGTCACCCTTTATAGGATAGTATCTCATTATGACTTATACCAAGATGAAGTGCCCAACTCCATCTTTCAGTTATGAACTAAACTGTTGTTTCCAATATCCATGAATCAGACCTATTTGTGTGAAGCCACTTCACAACTGATTCAATTATTAGAAAACAATGGGCCTTACATACAACCATACATATACACATGTTTATAGAGAAAGAATCATTCCAATATATAAAACCAATAAATATCCAGTAATAGAGAGAAAAAAGCAGCTAGTGGGCTTTAGGGCATACACCAATCCCAACAATTAACTCATTCTATTGAACGGCCCAATCAGAAGCAAGCATTCGGGAGTTACAAATCAAGAGATTCATGGCATTCAAGCCATGAAACTCCTCCCATTATGGTAATTAAGGTGATTAAATGCCCTCAATCTCCATCGGCCAATCAGATTCAAGGAAAAAGGAGTTACAAAATCAAGAAATAAATCTTGTAACTCCTTTCATTAAAGCAATTAAAGCTCATAAACTCTCCTAAATGGCTACCAAAAGCCTATAAATAGGAGAGCATTCCATTGAAATCCGGATCAGAGAAAAAAAAGAGATCGGATCGGAAGAGAGCGGAAAGAATCCAGAGAAAGAAAAAGAGAGAAAAACTCTGCTGAAGTTCTGCACCGGCCACCACTACAAGGTGACAAAAGTCCCTTGGGGGGCACCCCCCCAAGGTCCTTGCCTTCTCCCGCTGCCTCCAATGGCTTAGACGTGGCTTTTCAGCCCGTCTACTTAGCTTTTTATTGGACATAGGACCTTCTCTTGGTCTTTGTCCTCTAAAAATCTGAGGTTATAGCCAAGCCAAGCGAATCAAGAGCATCCTTTGTTCTCATCTGCATGGATGATGGCGAAGCCCATACATGGCTTGCGACCGTCAATCCGAACGAGTCCCCCACAACCTCCTGAAAAGTTAGATCCTCCTTTTCTTGCTTTTCATTGTAGTTTGTATTTTTCTAAAAGAGACAAAAATCACAACTCTTGTCTTTCATTATTGATGAGAATTGTAAATCGGCTATAAACGCCAAAATCGGCTATAAATGCCAAACAAAATCGCCTTTCACGGCAAACCAAGAAAATGTCTCTTTTCTTAAATATTTGTGCAATGGAAAACTTGAAAGAAGTTGATTTCCTTTTTACTTGCGAAGGTTGATCTCCGGATTACCACTTGCAATTCCAAGTAAAATAGAAAATCTGGCACACCCACACAAAAGAAATGTTGATGCACGCTTCATGCCCCCCGGGCGCGAAAGGGGCGGACCCGACGGACTCCCACGTCCGCCGACCCCGGTAGCATCCTCGGGCATTCGGAGCGCGTTCCATCAGTGAATTTCCTTTTCCTTAAAAATTTGTTTTGGGCAAATCTGGGCCTGAAAACTAATATCGTGGGGTTTTTGAGCTATTTCCAAGTGGAAACCGTATTTCGTGCAATCAATAGCCAATATATGGTTGAAAAATCGTGCTTGTGAGTCCAAGGCATTTAAAGGCATTTTTGAGTGATCTAATCTTTTACTTTGAAATGTGTTTCATACGATTATGGGCAGAAATACAAGTTTTACGATATCCTAAGATACGTTTTGCTTTAAAATGTGGTTCGCGCGATTTTAACGCAAATCTGGGGTTAAGCATGGTTTAAAATCTCGGTCTCGATCGCGATATTGGCTAGGCTGAAAAACTGATATGATATCTGTATCGGTCATGGATATCGATTCGTTGCGGTCGTCGAGGTTTGAATTTTTTTTAATCCAAAAAATCCAAAATATTAGAAAATACTGGAAAACTATATTTTTTCCATTAGTAACAACAATAAATCAAAATCTCGGGCACCTTAAGTTATGAGTTCTGTCAGTGTCGCAGTTCGCTGTCTTCTTCAGTATTTCATATAATACAACCATTATTGCTGCTCATGATCAATTTATTAGTGTAAAATATAAGAAAATAAAGATAACATATCAATTATCATTTAATACTAACTCAATCATCAAATAAGTTGTGAAATTCAAGACCCTGAAGATGACATATTAAAATCAGAAATATGATAGCGAGATAGATAAATAATAAAGCACTTGGGCATCAAAAGGTTCATGGTTTACCCGAAATTAGAGGGGACTAATAGAGTGTAGAGACTAGAGAGAGATTGATGAGTATGAGTGTATGACGGATTGACAGCCTAATTCCAAGTGGAGTGTCGCCTTGGCTCGATATCATCATCATCATCATCATCATTTCTTCGGTATTAGTTAAAAAGATATACTCCATACTGTTGCGTAGCACTACCATACCCATGACCATATTCAGATTGTTCTTGATAAGATAATGAACTATCTTGAACCCTTGTAGGTTGAGATGGCTGGTTGTACTCAAATGGCATGAAATATGCATGAGGGGCGTGAAAAAATAGTGGGAAAATTGGTGGGGGAAGCCTCCCTTGCTCAATTAACATTTATTCGATAGAAAGTATCAGCGATGGTGAAGGGGGTGCCCAATTAGGGTCATATGAATAACCCTCATGCTGTCTATACATGGCACTTTATTGGCCAACATAACCCCCATGCCTATCCATACATGTCACCTTGGCCAACATAACTCCCATGTGATGGACCCGGCCTTTCATCCTCTCCTTCCGCCCCAAGGGCCGCCGGGTTCCAGCGGAGGAGAAAAGCGGGTATCAACATTTTTTTGTATAGGTATGCCAGATTTTCTATTTTACTTGGAATTTGAAGTGGTGATGATCTAGAGATTCACCTTCACAAGTAGAAAGGAAATCGATCATTCTTTCTAACTTTTCAAATTGCATAAATATTTAAGAAAAGAGACAAGTTTGTTTTTTAATACCGTAGGAGGCAATCTTTTTGTTTGTTTGTCGTAAAAGGCGATTTGGTGCTGTGAAAGGCGATTTGGTGCCGTGAAAGGCAATTTACAAATCTCATCAAAATGAAAGACAAGAATTGCGATTTTTTGTCTCTTTAAAAAAATACAAAGTACAATTGAAAAGAAAGAAAAGGGATCTAACTTCTCAGGAGATTGTGGGGACACACGTTCAGATCGACGGTCATAAGTCATGTATGGACTTCACCATTGTCCTTCAGATGAGAATGCTTGATGCTTTGACTCTTTGGCCTGGCTTGGGCCTCAGTTTTTTAGAAGACAAAGACCAAAGGGAGGTCCTATGTCTAATAAAAAACCAAGTAAACGGGCTGAAAAGCCGCGTTTAGGCCACGTTGGATAGAAGGAGAGGAACTTGGGAGGGTGGCCCCCCAAGGGACTTCGATCACCTTGTGGTGTTTCTTGCAGTAGAGGAGCCGGTCTTCGTCAGAATTTCTCTTGGATTTTCCAGACTCCGGATGCGTGTATGTGTGTCTTGGTGTCGGTCTCTTTGGAATGGACCTCCTTTTATAGGTTCTCGGTACCCATGAGGTGGTTTATGGGCATTGATGGCCATGATGAGAGGTTTGATGGCATTGATGCTCCATGATGGGAGGAGTTACAAGGTTTTATTTCTTGATTTTGTAACTCCTTTTTCTTGGTTTGTGATTGGCCGATGGAGAATGATGGGCATTTAATTGCCTTTAATCTCCATGATGAGGGGAGTTTCATGGTTTTAATGCCATGATTACTTGGACTTGTAGCTCTTTTTACCTTGAATCTGATTGGGCCGTCCAAAATAATGAGTTAATGACCGCATTAAGTTGTCATAAAACGGGTCAATTAACAACATTAAGTGGTCGCTGGGACATTTGAAGAGTCGCGGGCCACGCCGCGTCTTTTGGGATTCTTCTTGTGATGATCGCCGATGGATCCACACGTTGTTTGATGTCGGATTGCGATGCGATTTCAAACATTGATTAATGTCAGTGGGCCGGTGACATCTGTCTTGTCGATTTCTCGATCGGTTGGACAGAAAGTGTACTTTCTTGGTTAGCCGGTTGGCGATCTTGGGGCGATCAGTGATGGTTTCATGCTCTTGACGGCGGATCCGAGATGTCAGCGAAGATCAGTCATTTTCATGCATCAAGAATTGGATTTTTGGAAAACCACAGGGGCTGGAACTCTCGAAACGTGAAAGGGATCGAAAAACGAGCCCCCCAGCGGAAAATCCGGCGAACCGAACTTCTAGGGTCGCCGGCGACTATGCTCCCAGGGTCATCAGCGACCATGGGGGGTCTTGTCCCCTTTGGTCGCCGCTTCGTTTTTTGTCGTTTCTTCTTTTTTTTCGTTCCTTTTTTCTTCTGTATTTTTCTTGACATTTTTCCTCAATTATTGAGTTGATTTTCTTGGAGAAAACTTGACGAGAACTTGCGCAAAACCGGAGCACAAAGTTTCCCATTTTTTGGAAAAGCCGAAGACTTTGTAGCTGATTTTCCGTCAAGAGTCGAAACTAGGCCAAACGATATCAGAATGACCTGAAATTTGAGGTGAAGCCTCTTGAGTAGTGGATAGGACCAACCATGGGCTTTTATTTGAGTTTTAAAGCCGTTTAAGGTCCCGTCGTTGCTAGACTTGATTTTGCTGCGAGGAAGATGTCGAGCTTTGGTATATGGTCAACCGATGTCTGATTGACCTGCAATTTGACAGGGAGCCTATTGGAGTCATGTAAAGATGATCCATTAGCTCCGATTTGGATGTCATGGTCCCGGGAGGCTCCGCCACCGGTAGGTTTGATTTTGTTTCGGAGCATCGAAGTCTGGTCAAATGTTGTCGGAATGACCTGAAATTCGACGTGCAGCCCTTTGGAAGCATGTTGAAGCCACTCATATACTTTGTTTGATGAGTGATGGCCTTGGTGGTTCTCGCCGCCGAGAGGCTTGATTTTGCTGCTCGAGCATTGATGGAGGGTCAAATGTTGTCGGTTTGACTTGAAATTTGGCAAGGAGCCTTTTTAAAGGTATTTTGAAACCATCCGTAGGCTCTGATCGAAGTTTTGATGTCTTCGACACTGTCGCCGCCCGGAGTGCCTGTTTAGTTGTCGGAGGAGTGAAGTTAAGCCAAATGATGTCAGAATGGCCTAAAACTTCATGTGTGCCCCTCTTTTGGCTGTTTTGAAGGATCTTGCAGTTTTTGTTTAATTCTGACAAGATCTGATGCTATTTGTAGTTGGATGCGGCTTCATGATGTTGAGGAGGCAATGTGACTTTTCTTATGTCAACAAGTGCCCCCTCGAGGTACACCGACGAATAGCTTTTGGAGTCGATGTGCCTCGAAAAGAAACTTAAAGGAGAGCTTCCTACTTAACCAAGAGTTTTGAGCTTTTTTTTTATTTGAATAGCCTTTTGAGTTTCCAGGGGAATTCCATGGTAGTGAGAGGGATCACGTACCATCTCAATGCAAAGTTTTGAAAATGACATGGGGGATTTGGATTTTTGGGTTTTGGATTTTGGTTTTTGACCTTGTGACCTAACAAGCTGTATGTGGCAGGCTAGGGGGTCGGGGTTTGATTTTTTATTTTGACCTTGTGACCCAACAAGCTGTATGTGGCAAGTTGGGGGGTCAGATATGGATTTTTGGTTTTGGTTTTGGTTTTGTTTTGGTCTTGGTCTTATGACCTAACAAGCTGTATGTGGTGAGCTAGGGGACAAGGGTTTGGTTTTTTGTAGAATGTCAATTTCAAGGTTTTGGCTTAATTTGGTTCAAGAGGTTGGATGGTTTGTTTTTTTTTTCTTTTTTTTTTCTTTTTTGAATGGTCCAATCAACTCAAAAGAGGCATGGAACCATTTTTTTTTAATGCTCTTGGAAAGAGGGATGTTTTGACTAAAAGCCACTTTTAGTGCCTAGGTGGTCAAACCTGGCTCATGTGGGTTAACCCATGGGACATAAGGCTTTGGAGATGGCCTAGATCTCATATGGTGTCATTTTTGTAGAGAATATCTAAAAATATCTCTTTTGTGTAGAGAATATCTAAAAATATCCTTACTTGGAGAGAATCTCTCATGTTTCCTTGTTTTTGGGAGAGATTTTCTCAAAGTATCTTTCTTTTGAGAAAGTTACTAAATTTTAGCACTTACCTCCTTTCTTTTCTCCTTGTTTCCTCTTTTGGTTTGCTCTCTTCTATAAAAGCAAAGGAAGATTGATTCTTTTGCTCCTATTGCTTTCTTTGTTTCCAAGAATCTTCAAGAGTGCTCCAAGATCAAGAGCTCTTTTTTGTCTTCAAGGATCTTCAAGCTTTTCCTTCTTCTCCTCCATGGCTTCAAGTAAGTTTTCTTCCTTGACAAGAAACTCCTTTGTAGATGGTAAAAAAGTTTATCTTTCTTTTCTTTTTCTTTTTCCTTTCTTTTTTTTTTTCTTCTTTTTCTTTTCAAGTACATGTTCTTTTTTTTCTTCTTTTCTTTTTTTTTTCTTGCTTCTTTTTTTTTCACGTTTTCCCCTTCTTTTTTTTCTCATCGTTATTTCTTCTTTTTTTTTCTCTCTTTTTTTTCACCATTTTTGTTCTTTTTCTTTTTTCCACGATGTTTCCACCTTTTTTTCACCATTTTTTCCTTCTCTTTTTTTTCTCTCTCTTTTTTTTTGGGCCGTACGGACAGATCCGTACAGATCTGGCCGTACAGCCACATGGCCATGGGGCCATGGCCTTATGGGCCAGCCGAAATTTTTTCTTTCTTTTTGTTTTTGAAGAGGTTTTCTCTCTTTTCTTCTTTTTTTTTTTCGCTCACCATGATAATGAGGTTTATGCAATTTCAAAATGTTCATGCATTTTTTTTTTGGTTTGATGCATCAAGATAGAAGGCTAGAGACTCTAGGTCAAGCCAACATGATTTTTGACTTGGACAAAGATTGATTGGTTTTGACCAAGTTGAGTTGGAATTGGTCAAACTTTGGTAAAGGTTTTCCTAGCATCTAATGCATGATGGTTTTCTTTGATGCATGATTTTTAGTAAATTGTCTTGGAAGCATGATGATGCATACCTGGAAATCTTTTGCAAGTTTTGGGATTTGGAGCTCGCAGCAATGTTGAGCCCTTTCTTAGTCTTGCGTGATTTTGATGAACTTTGCAAGTTTTGGATTTTGGAACTTGCAGCAATGTTCAGCCCTTTTCCAATTTTACGGAGATTTGATAAGACTGGCCTGATCTCGCAGCAATGTTTGAGTTCAGACCTTCTTTGAGAATCTTCGACTGACTATGAGCTTGCGGCGATGTTGAGCTCATCTTCAGTATTCCCGTCTTTTTCGGGGTGTTTCCCTTTTCTTCGGAATTGCCCCGGAACCATGTCAAAATTTCGCTAGAATTTTTTAGGAAAATTATGTTATTTTGATGATTGTTCTTTTCTTTTCCATCTTTTGCAGGTAGTTCTTCCAGAACGAACAAGGGTAAGAGGCCTGTTACTGACGCACCTCATCGGTCTGCCAGATTTTCTAATGCGGCCGTTTAGCAGGCCTGGGAGAATGTCCAGTTTGTTGAAAAGAACTTGGAAGAATGTGATCCCCTCAACCGTGATGAGATGACACAGCGATTGATCGCTCTCAAGGATGAGGAATTCTACAAGATTACGGTAAGTAGCCGTCCTTGGGTCACGGGGATCACGTACCATCTCAAGGCAATGTTTTGAAAATGACATGGGGGATTTGGGTTTTTGACCCTGTGACCTAACAAGCTGTATGTGGTAGGTTAGGGGGTCGGGGTTTGATTTTTGATTTTGACCTTGTGACCCAACAAGCTATATGTGGCAAGTTGGGAGGTCAGATTTGGTTTTTTGGTTTTGGTTTTGATTTTGTTTTGGTCTTGGTCTTGTGACCTAACATGCTGTATGTGGCGAGCTAGAGGATCAGGGTTTGGGTTTTTGTGGAATGTCAATTTCAAGGTTTTGGCTTAATTTGGTTCATGAGGTTGGATGTTTTGGTTTTTTCGAAACTCATGATGCTTTCTTCTTTTTGTTTCTTTTTTAATGGTCCAATCAACTCAAAAGAGGCATGGAACCAATTTTTTGTATGCTCTTGGTAAGAGGGGTTTTTTTACTAAAAGCCACTTTTAGTGCCTATGTGGTCAAACTTGGCTCATGTGGGCTAACCCATGGGACCTTAAGCTTTGATGATGGCTTAGATCTCATATGGTGTCATTTTTGTAGAGAATATCTAAAAATATCTCTTTTGGGTAGAGAATATCTAAAAATATCCTTACTTGGAGAGAATCTCTCGAGTTTCCTTGTTTTTGGGAGAGATTTTTTCAAAGTATCTTTCTTTTGGGAAAGTTACTAAATTTTAGCACTTACCTCCTTTCTTTTCTCCTTGTTTCCTCTTTTGGTTTGCTCTCTTCTATAAAAGTAAATGGAGGTTGGATCTCTTGCTCCATTGCTTTCTTTTTGTAAGAATCTTCAAGAGTGCTCCAAGATCAAGAACTCCTCTTTGTCTTTAAGGATCTTCAAGCTTTTTCTTCTTCTCCTCCATGACTTCAAGTAAGTTTTCTTTCTTCACAAGAAAGCTCCATTGTAGAAGTAAGGAAAGCTTCTTTCTTTCTTTGTGTTTTTCTTTTCGTTTTCTTTTTCTTTTTCTTTTCAAGCACGTTTTTTTTTTCTTCTTTTCTTTTTCTTTTTTTTTTTCGTGCTTCCTCTTTCTTTCTCTGTTTTTTTCTCTCTTTTTTTTTGCTCACGGTTTTTCTTCTTTTTTTTTCACTTTTTTTTCACGGTTTTTTTTCACTTTTTTTTCACGCTTTTTTTTTTCTTCAAGGCTGTACGGACAGGTCTGTATGGCCATTCGTACTGCCACATGGCAGTGGGCCACGGCCTGTGGGCCCAAAATTTCCTCTTTTTTTTTAAAGAGGTTTCTCTCTTTTCTTTTTTCTTTTTCTTTTTGCGCACACCATGATAATGAGGTTATGCAATTTCAAGATGTTCATGCATTTTTCTTTTGATGCGTCAAGATAGAAGGCTTGATCTCCAGGTCAAGCCAACATGATTTTTGACTTGGACAAAGTTTGATTGGTTTTGACCAAATTGGGTTGGAATTGGTCAAACTTTGTTTAAGGTTTTCCTACCATCTAATGTATGATGATGTTTTTTTATGCATGATTTTTACTAAATTGACTTCGAAGCATGTATGATGCATACCTAGAAATCTTTTGCAAGTATTTGGATTTGGAGCTCGCAGCGATGTTGAGCCATTTCTTAGTCTTGCGGGATTTTGAGGAACTTTGCAAGTTTTAGATTTTGGAGCTCGCAACAATGTTGAGCCCTTTTCCAATGTTGCGGAAAATTTGATAAAATTGGTCTGATCTCACAGCAATGTTTGAGTTCAAACCTTCTTTGAAAATCTTCCACTGACTATGAGCTTGCAGAGATGTTGAGCTCATCTTCGGACTTCCTATCTTTTTCGGGGTGTTTCCCTTTTCTTCAGAATTGCCCCAGAACCATGCCAAAATTTCGCTAGAATTTTTTTAGCAAAATTCTGTCACTTTGGTGATGAATGATCTTTTCTTTTCCATCTTTTACAGGTAGTTCTTCCAGAATGAACAAGGGTAAGGGGCCTGTTACTGACGCACCTCGTCGGTCCACTAGATCGTCTAATGCGGCCATTCAGCAGGCCTGAGAGAAGGTCCAGTTTGTTGAGAAAAACTTGGAAGAATGTGACTCCCTCAATCGAGATGAGATGAGACAGCGATTGACCGCTCTCAAGGATGAGGAATTCTACAAGATTGCGGTAAGCAGCCGTCCTTGGGTTACAGACGATTAAAGCGTTGTGCCCAAGCCTACCTTCTTCTTCGGTGATGCAGTCCCTGATGACTTGACATACGAAAGGAGATGTTTTCAGTTCTCTTACACTACAGATGGTGAGGAAAGAACTATTTCCACCAGGTCGACCTTCGATCGAGCTATCTTGATCATGAGCCTTTCTCCCACGTGCCTTAAGAGGGAGGATCCTCCAAGCTGGGTGAAGAGGACCAATGTGATCAAGACCGGGGTTTTTGTTGGCGGCCCTTCCGGTTTTGCAGAGAAGTCGCATGTCCGTACGGACGTGTTGATGCCAACAAGTGGCTACCAAGGTTCTGATCATCCGTCGGTCGATTTGAGACCGGTGGGCCTTGGCATTTTTCGGAGCGACGGCAGCAATTGGGTGAAGCCTTTTCAACTTCGTGGCCGTTTCAGTGATGATACGAGCTGGGAATCATGGACTAATCACACCCTGAAGGCTGGCAGGGCCATTCTGCAGGAGGCCGAGATTTTTGACACGGTTCATGCTTTTCGGCAAACCGTGGTTTTCTCCGATGAGGCTTTCATGGCCATGCTGGAGTCATTCATTCCATAAACCAACACCTTCATTGTTACGAATGGTGAGATCGGTTTTTCTTTGAAGGAATTGAGCGCCATCAGCCGGTTGCCTATCCTCGGCAAACTCTATGAGGATTTCATACTTATCGACAGCATCCTGGAGGAGCAGTCTGAGGAGTTCAGGCTTTTGTACTTTTAGCTCGTCGCCTTCTATGATTTTTTGAAAGAGAAGGAGGGCTCGAAAGTCAGGTGTAGAAGTTGGAAGAGTTGTAGCTCCAACTTTTTTGACAGCGGGGAGTCTTCTAATAGCATGGCCCAGAATGCTATGGCTAAAAACCCCAGTTTGAAGAAGATCTCCACCATGCGAAAAGATTTGAGGGGGCTCTTTGCAAGCACAGATGCCATTTGTTCTGACATTGCATTGTGGAGAGATCTCGCTGTTTACCTCACTTATTGGCTGGGTGAGGCTGTTTTTGCTGGAGGAGATGGAACTCATATCAGGCCGCATTGCATTTTTCCAGCTTGTCAGATGGCATTCGAAGAGCGGCTGGCTTTGGTGCCTGCTCTTTACTCCTATTTGTGTACCGAACTGCAGGCTGCTACTTTTCTGATTCGGATTGGGCTCCTTATGAACAAGGTACTTTCTATCCATATGTTTTATCTGTGGTATGTATACCACTGTCCTAACTTCCATCAGTTGGGAGTTTCACAGGACGATGACCTTTTATTATTCGTTTGGCTAAAGGGACATCCGTTTCTGAATCTCTTTTGTCTGCCCATTTGAGGATCTGATGGTTCAGGGACGTCGAGATTGGGCAATCTTCAGTGAAGCTTTCTCCACGTCTACGGAAAAAGGCTTTTGATTTTGGTGTCTCTAGTGATTCCACCAGGGCAGGGTCAGGAAGACACTATACTTTGACAAACGCAGAAAAGAGATGACTTTTCAGCATACGGGTCTGTACGATAGTGTACTGCAGACATTTTTTTGTTGATATCCAGCCATATGTCCCCTCGCGTTTGCGCTGCAGCTTGGCTTCTCTCTAGGCGTTGTTGGAGCGCCTTCGAGAATAGTGAAGCGTTTTGGAGGTTTGCAGGATGGGAGGAATGCAAGGGCTTTTTACAGTGCAGAGGACACTACCGCTATGATTTCCTATCCCGAGCTGCCCATTTTCCGGACTTTTGGCTTCACGAAATGGCTTGTGGAGAGCTTCTCAGTGTGCCGGGGACTTTCCAAGAAGAAGCTCGATGTCAAGCAATCTCCTGGGAAGGGTCTTGGCAGATCAGATTGTATTCGTCGAGAGGAAGTTTTTGCTATTCGTCGAGAGGAAGTTTTGGCTTTCCTTTCTGGAGAGAAGCATAAAATAGGCTTTCTCAATGAGCAGGACGTCATCAGATCAGGAGTTGCACAAGGGATTCCTGGTGAGGTCTTGAAACAGCTGGAAGAGGAGGAGGCCGAGATCGACGTTTGGATGCAAGCAGAGCGCACAAAGGCTTCCATGGAGTCTACCGAGAAAAGAAGACCATTCAGTGAGGACTCTAGTGAAAGACCTGATTTTGATAGTGAGGCAGGATCTTCGAGCAGACTATCCCATAGAAGTAAGAGGAAGATAGGACAATGCCGTAATATGAGACGGCAAGAAAGTCGTTCTGATCTGGAAGTTCCTCTCACCATTGCTAAGGAGGTGTCTGGGGATGCAGACGAACCTCCAGAGAAGAGGAGCCAAGAAGAGGAAACAACTGGTATGATTCTCCTTCTTTCTGTTTACGCTTCTTTTTTCGTATGAGAGATTTTTTTTAATCTGCTACTTTCTTTCTTTTGGCAGAGGATGACAATTTGGTGATGCACGAGGTTCTGGCCGATGAGGGGAGGATGGACCCATTTGTGGCATCTGAGGAAGAGCCAAGGGACTCTGGAGTGGTTCCAGAACCTTCACCTGGTATGATTTCTTTTGCTTTTTCTTCCCTTTTTTTTGTTTGTGCTGCCATTTGCCAACATGTTGCTTTGTTTTCTTGTTAGCTGACTTGCCAGAGGATTCTGACGACTTCGAGCCATCCATGGATGCAACCTTTGACTATGCTTCGGATGACCTCATGGAGGCAGAGAGTACTCCGCTGGTCGTCGAAGAAGGTATTTTATAATAATAATATCGATATTGATTTTTGACAAGATTATATTCATACCCTTTTGTCTTTTATTGACAGATTGTGAAGTAGTAGGAGAAGTTCCTTCGTCTTCCTCAGGGCCAAAACAGGAGATACCTGCAACCGATCCAGAAGTAGGTGCTTCTTCTACTTTCAATGCGGCAGTTGTGAAACCTTATGATGAATCAGCTTCTTCGATTGGAAAGAGCATATTAATTACTCCGCCAACGGAACATGACTTGGGCAGTCGGGCGCCGGAGCATGGTGAATCCTCATCTGGGCCGCACCTTCAGTATGCAAAGAGGGTGTTGAAGAGTGTTTGGAGGTCATGGGTCAAGACTCTCTCTTCAGGTTACTTGGAAGCTGGTTTTGGCAGGATCAAGCACGTGCATGACATCCTTGCTGATGGAAAGAAGTCGGTCTAGACATTGTAAGTGCCAAGGCTTTTGTTGATGAAGTCATCGCTTTGGGTGGCAAGTGGACTGAGACCAAGAGTTTCCCAAATGGTGACTTCTTTAATAAGATGTTCATGAAGCCTTCTAGCGAGGTCAAATCTGAGCTGACTGGGATCTCACGGACTCGGAAGCAGTTCATTCGGGAGAGGAACGTTACCGAGTTGGCCATCATGGAGCTAAAACAAGACCTGAACCGCCTTGATAAGGAGGTTATCGAGGCTAGGCAGCCTCTTGAGCTCTTGGAGGAAGAAGCTGCTGCCAAGTAGACCGCCATTTTGGAAGCTCGTGCCAAGGAGGGGACTCTCATTCGCCAAGTTGAGGAGGTTGAAAGCTATCTCCGAAGGAAGACTCAGGAATATGAACAATGGCAGACTTTTTGGGAAGAACTTCCTCGTGCTGCAGATGGGTCGCGGCGTTCTGCCGCATTTTATGAGAATGTTTTGAAGAAGCGTGGCCTGAAAACTTTGGAGGCTAAGGCCAGGAGTCTGCTTGAGGAGTTGAATCTTTGGTTGAAGACCATGTTAGACTGAGCTCCTGAGTTGTAACAGACTCCTTTTCTTCTTCTTTTTTTTTGGTACCTCCATGTATAAACATTTTGGTACTATATATATATTTTGTATCCCCTCCTTTCACTTAAATCATTTTTTGATGAAAACAAATTTAAGCAAGAACTGAATGGGAATGCTTGTTTAAGAATTTGATCAAAAGGTTGTGATTTTGTGAAAATCTTTTGTTAAAGGATTGTTTTGGGCATGAAAGCCAATTTTTGTGGCGAAAGCCTGGTTTTTGATGACTTGAAAGCCGAATTTTGGGATGGCATGGAAGCCGAATTTTGTGGCATAAAAGCCAAAATTTATTTGCTGCATGGGAGCCAAAATTTGTTTGTGGCATGGGAGCCAAAATTTTAAGATGGCGTGAAAGCCGAAATTTTGAAATGGCATTAATGGACCCTCGATTTCCATCCTCTCCTTTCACCCCAGGGGCTACCGGGTTTCGGCGGAGGAGGAAATGCGGGTATCAACATTTTTGTACGGGTATGCCAGATTTTCTATTCTACTTGGAATTTGGAATGGTGATGATCCGGATATTCACCTTCACAAGTAGAAAGGAAATCAATCCTTCTTCCTAACTTTTCAAATTGCATAAATATTTAAGAAAATAGACAATTTTTGTTTTGAATGCCGTAAGAGACGATTTTTGTTTGTTTGCCGTGAAAGGCGATGTGGTGCCATGAAAGGCGATTTACAAATCTCATCAAAATGAAAGACAAGAATTGTGACTTTTTTTTGTCTCTTTAAAAAAAATACAATGTACAATAGAAAATAAAGAAAAGGGATCTAACTTCTCAGGAGATTGTGGGGACACGTTCAGATCGACAGTCGCAAGTCATGTATGGACTTCGCCATCGTTCTTCAAATGAGAACGCTTAATGCTTCGATTCTTTGGCTTGGCTCCAACCTCAGTTTTTTTGAGGATGAAGACCAAGAGGAGGTCCTATATCCAATGAAAAACCGAGTAAACGGGCTGAAAAGCCGCGTTTAGGCCATGTTGTAGAAGAAGGGGACCTTGGGGGGGTGGCCCCTCAAGGGACTTTGATCACCTTGTAGTGTCTCTTGCAGCAGAGCAGCAAGACTTCGTCGGATTTTCTCTGGGACTTTTCCAGACTCCGGATAGGTGTCGGTGTGGATGTACAAAAATGCAAGGATTCAAAGTTTCAAGTCGATGTCGGTGTCTCTCTCTTGGAATGGACCTCCTTTTATAGGCTTTTGGTAGCAATGAGGTGGTTTATGGGCATTAGTGGCCTTGATGAGAGAATTGATGGCATTGATACTTCATGATGGGAGGAGTTGCAAGTTTTTATTTCTTGATTTTGTAACTTCTTTTTCTTGGTTTGTGATTGGCCGATGGAGAATGATGGGCATTTAATTGCCTTTAATCTCCATGATGTGGGGAGTTTCATGGTTTTAATGCCATGATTGCTTGGACTTGTAACTCCCATAAGCTTGAATCTGATCGGGCCGTCCAAAATAATGAGTTAATGATCGCATTAAGTTGTCATAAAACGGGTCAATTAACGACATTAAATGGTCGCCGGAGCATGTGAAGAGTCGCGGGCCGCGTCGCGTCTTCTGGAATTCTTCTTGCGATCATCGCAGGTGGATCCACACATTGTTTGATGTCGGATTGCGATGCAATTTCAGACACTGATAGATGTTGGTGGGCCAGTGACATCTGTCTTGTCGATTTCTCGATCGGTCGGACAGAAAGTGTACTTTCTTGGTCAACCGGTTGGCGATCTTGGAGCTATCAGTGATGATTTCATGCTCTTGAAAGTGGATCCAAGATGTTGGTGAAGATCAGTCGTTTTCAAGCATCAAAAATTGGATTTTCAAAAAATCACAGAGGCAGGAACTCCCGAAGCGCTAAAAGGATCGGAAAATGGGCCATCCGACGGAAAATCTAGCGACCCGGATTTCCAGGGTCGCCGGTGACCATGCACCCAGGGTCACCGGCGACCTTGGGCTAAGGTCGCCGGTGACCATGGGCCATAGTTGCCGGCGACCATGTGGCTTTGGCCCCTTTGGTCGCCGAGTGTCTTTTTCGGCCGTTTTTTCTTCTTTTTCGTTCCTTTTTCCTTCTATATTTTTCTTGACATTTTTCCTCAATTATTGACTTGATTTTCTTGGAGAAAACTTGACGAGAAGTCGCACAAAACCGGACCACAAAGTTTCCCATTTTTTTGGAAAGCCGAAGTCTTTGTAACCGATTTTTCGTCAAGAGTCGGAACTAGGTCAAACGATGTTAGAATGACCTGAAAATTGAGGTGAAGCTTCCTGAGCAGCGGATAGGACCAACCATGGGCTTTTATCTGATTTTTGAAGCCATTTGGGGCCCTGTCGATGCTTGACTTGATTTTACTGCGGGGAAGATGCCGAGCTTTGATCCGCGGTCGACCGATGTCTGATTGTCCTGAAATTTGATAGGGAGCCTATTGGAGTCATGTAGAGATGATCCATTAGCTCCGATTTGAATGTCATGGTTCCGGGGTGCTCCGCCACCGGTAGGCTTGATTTTCTTTCGGAGCGTCAAAATCTGGTCAAATGTTGTCGAAATGACCTGAAATTCGACGTGCAGCCCTTTGGAAGCATGTTGAAGCCACTCATATACTTTGTTTGATGAGTGATGGCCTCGACGGTTGTCGCCGCCGAGAGGCTTGATTTTGCTTTTCGATGAGTGATGGCCTCGGATTTCCGTCCTCTCCTTCCGCCCCGGAGGCTGCCTGGGTATCGGCGGAGGAGGGAAACGCGGGTATCAACTTTTTTGTACGGGTATGCCATATTTACTATTCTACTTGGAATTTGGAATGGTGATGATCCGGAGATTCACCTTCACAAGTAGAAAGGAAATCAATCCTTCTTTCTAACTTTTCAAATTGCATAAAATTTAAGAAAAGAGACAAGTTTGTTTTTGAGAATGCCGTAGGAGGCGTTTTTTTGTTTGTTTGCCGTGAAAGGCGATTTACAAATCTCATCAAATATTAAAGACAAGAATTGTGATTTCTTTTTGTCTCTTTAAAAAATACAAATTACAATAGAAAAGAAAGAAAAGGAATCTAACTTCTCAGGAGATTGTGGGGACACGTTCAGATCGACGGTCGCAAGTCATGTATGGACTTCGCCATCATCCTTCAAGTGAGAACGCTTGATGCTTCGATTCTTCAGCTTGGCTCCAACCTCAGTTTTTTTAAGGACAAGGATCAAGAAGAGGTCCTATATCCAATGAAAAACCGAGTAAACGGGTTGAAAAGCTGCGTTTAGGCCATGTTGTAGAAGGAGGGTACCTTGGGGGGGTGGCCTCCCAAGGAATTTGATCACCTTGTAGTGATTCTGGCGGCAGAGCAGTAGGACTTCGTCAGGATTTCTTCGGAAGAATGCAAGTGTGCAAACCAGGTTGGTGGAAAGTTAGAAAAGAAAGTTGTTTTTCTCTTTGGAATGGACCTCCTTTTATAGGCTTTTGGTAGCCATGAGGTGTTTATTGGCATTGATGGCCATGGAGCTCTCTCTTAATGTCCTTTGTGGAGGGAACTACGCATTTCAAGATCCTTTTTAAGCTAACCTAGTGTTTTGAAGGACTTTCAAGTAAGAAATCCCTTCCATTTCTTTGATGTGTATTTTCCTAGCTTATGAGAGTCTCCATTTTCATTATTAAACTTTCTTCTTCTTGATTCATTGTTTTGACCCTTTTAGGGTTTTTTTGGGGGTTTTGTTTTTAGCTTTGAATCTTGGCTTGGAAGAGTGATCAGAGCCTGATTCGCTTGATTAGAGACCCAAGGCAAGTGGATGAATTGGTATTTTTAGTATTAAATGGTTTTATGAGAAATATGAATGATTTTACTATTCATTCTTGACTTGCAGTGGTTTTCAAAATAAATGCTCATGAATGAGTCTTATGGGTCTCTTAGAAATATTAGCATTTATAGCCTTTCATTTATTACTTGTTGATAGATCAAATGAATATTTGTGATTGGTGGTTTCTTCTCTTCTCTTGTGGTTGAATGTGATTGAGAAGAAGGTGACTGGATCAATGCTTATAGAAGTTTTGATGGGGGAAGTGCTGAAGGATGAATTGGAGGAGCTTGTTAGCTCATTTTATTGCAGGGAAATGAATGGTATATGAAGAGAACTGATTGGAGGAAGAAAACGCTCGAATCTAAACTTAATATGAATTTCCCGCAGCTGGGCGGTCAGCTAGCAGTTACTTGTCGGCTAGCCGTTTGGTGACTGGCAGCTAAACGAACCAGGTTCGTTCACAATTCTAGAGAGCTACTTTTCTGTTCTGAAGGGGGCGGTCAGCTAGCGGTCACCTATCGGCTAGCCGCCTGGTGACTGGAGGCTAACCGAACCAGATTCAATTACAATTCTAGTATGCTGCACTCTATTGGGCTACTCGCGGTCAGCGGGCGGTTAACCCCCGAACCCGTCGGCGGCTAAGCACCAGGTAACCGACCTTGCCCAGAAATTCTGAAATGAAGAGAAATGAAAAGGGTTTCCGTCCCAATTACTTGTGAGCCCTTTCAGGGAGAGAAGTTTACTATTCACCTGAGGCTGTGTCTGGAGCAGAAATGAAATGTTTATAAGATTATGAGAGGTTTGTTGGGAACCCTATGAGAATAAGGAAATTTATAGAAACCCGTTTGAGAAAAAAATCCCATCACGGAGATCCATCGAAGTTTTTGAAATCTCTAGAGTGCATAAGGAGCCCGGAATGTCTCTAAATTCAAGGAGTACCAAGTTTATATTGAAATTGACCTACGGGAGCCCTATCCACCTTGACTGATCTTGAGCCTCGGTAATTGTCCCGAAATTTCGAAAGTTCTATTATATTTTCTTATTCCCGAATTTCTAATATGCAATTCCCATGATTTATGATTTAATCACTTGTCATTCCTGAAAGCACTGAATTTGCATTTTTAGCACTTTTATAGCCCAGTTATACTTTGCCTGAAATGAAGTGATACTTGTGCCTTTGAGCACCCCCGTCCCTCCCGTTTATATACTTGCACTTGATGTACTTTTATGCATGTCCCAATTCTGTTATTGGACCTATGAGTCGGCACCACTAACCTTGGACGACCTTGTCGGTTTGATCCACCAACTTGAAGGTCCCCCTCCCGTCCCGTCAGCTGTAGTTGGGATCCTGATACCCGGTTTATTACCGAGGTCCCGTCCTGATACCCGGCTTGCTACCGTGGTTCCCGATGCCCAGGTTACTACCGTGGCCATGTCTCGTATAATTATATGTATATGTATATATCGTTGAATATCCTCACTTCGTGTGACAGAGAGCAACGTCCCAATGTCCTCTTATCACTTCGGTGACAGAGGATTTAGCTTTGTGTGGTTGCCATATTGTTTGATTCCCAATTCCTTGGATACCTGTACATGTTTTATACTAAATATATGTTTTTCAGTAAATGATTCATTTCTTTTACGAAAGTTATTGTTTAAAAGGGTTTAAATGTTTTACAACGTAAATCCAATTATTGTTATATTGTTATATCTTTTCACCCACCTGTCTAACCATCGTGTCTGATCCATTTCTTTCATACTTAGGTCAAAACGTTCTTTATCCCGAGGCAGGGCTTGAGGAGGCGGTTGGTGAACCGCAGCGATTAGTTGAGTGGCACGCTGAACCCCGAGATGCGACACATTTTGGGAGTTGTGGATAACTCATTCTTTTAGGAATTATATTTTGGGTTGTATTGGCCTTTGTTGGCCTCTATTTTTGAGAATTTTAATTTAATGATCTTTTATATAAACTTTAACATTATTTTGGGAAATACAATAATGATCATTGCTCACTCTGACATCAAGTTATTCTTATGTGCCATTACTTTGTTATCTTGAAATGATTTATAAGTTTGATTTGCTACACGCATCCGCACTCAAACAAAAATACTATGTTGATGTGATATCCTCACCACGGACACCTGTGGGAAATCACGTGCATGGGTAGTATCTCATTATTTAATGACCCGTGTACGTAGTGGCCAAAATAAATACATATTCTGTGGCACCAACCATGTTATTAGTATTATTCACAAAATCATTAGTCCCGATCCCAAATTAGGTCGGCGGCCCGGTCCGAGGTCGCGACAAGTAGCACCTTATGCAAATCTATCTTTCATTTACGGACTGTTCTCATAAATCCCAAGCAATAGTTTCTTAATCCTGAGAGATTAATGGACTCAAGTTTTTACTAAGCATTTACTTTGAGTCACCAATGAGTGAGGCCAACTATAGGTCAACACCTTGGTTCTTGGGTACGTGGTAGTGGGGCTATGGGAATATATAATTATCAAGATGGAATCTATCTTTTAAAAAAGAAATATCCCTCCTGCTAATTAATGAAATTTATCATTGCACCCGTCTTGATTAAAAGTCGATCAGATGGTACCGATGATTACTGTGATTAATTGGGTTACAAGGATAATAAGATATAGATCCAATTTGGCTGGACATATTAATTCTAATGGATACATTGATATAATTGATGGAGGCGCCTACTTGCAGTAATTGAAAAGATTATGGTCTTCTTGTTATTATTCCTAACATAGTAGTGTAATTGCATTTATATAGTAGACTTATTTGCAATTAACTGTGGGGCCGGAGTTCAAATGAGATGTAGGGTCCAAATTTTCAGTTGGAGCCAGATTCTAAGGAATCCCTAGCGATTCTCATGCTAGCCATAATAAGAGAAGGTTACTAATCCAATTGGAACTCTTAATGAAAGGAGGGGTAAGACATATACTAAGAATAAAAGTGAGACTTCTAATTCTGGACAAAGAGGAGGTGCTCCATAAACTATAAATAAGAGGAAAGGGTTAGATATCTCTATACACAATCTCATAAGCCTCTCTCTTCTTCCTCCTCTTCTCTCCTCTGGTTTCTTTCTAGAGTGCTAGGGTTTTTTTTTCTTCTCCTTAAATATCCCACCTTTCTCTTTGGGAAGTTCTCTACAAGAGGGTCATATCATGGAAGAACACAAACGCTAAGAAGATTAAATCTGTGAAAGGGTTTCGTAGAATCAAGTTTTCAAGTTCTCAATTTCAGCACAACCAAGCTCCTAAGTTATAGATCCACCATCTAGTTTCTTTTAGTAGATCTTCTAGTTTGTGCTTGCTTTTCTTGATCTGTCTTCTTGATAGATCTTTGATCTTAATGCATGAGATTAGGGTTTTAGATCTTGGGATTGGGTTCTTGGCCTTCTGGGTGTTTGATCCCTGAATTAAGTGGCTCAAATTTTTTTTAAACCCATCTAGAAGGCCACCTACTTCCAACAAAGAGTCTTATCTTTAGCACCATTCACTCCTAGTTCCCTCATAATTAGATAAAATAGAGAATCCTGCAATTTGAGAGTCTGATTAACGTCATTCTTTTCACTTCTACCTTGATCAATTAAGGGTATGTAATGGTCGGATGGTAAGGAGTGTGTAAGCAGCTAATGCTTCTTTTATTTTTTTTGGTAAGTACTCTCTCTCTCTCTCTCTCTTTCTCTCTCTCTGTGCGTGTGTGTGTGTGTGTGTGCAAGTTCCTCACCATCAGCGCTACTGCTTGGGATGATCCCTTGTTTTTTTTGTGGAAGGGAGGTGCCTCACCAAGCAAACCAAAATGCTTGAGTTAGAGTTCCTATATAAAGGTGGTTACCAATGAGGAATTTAATAAGGCCCCTTTAAAAGCTTTTAGGCTTGTTTATTATTAGGATAATTTTCTCCTTCAAGCAGACTATATGTACATTCCAGCTTTATGGGGCCCAGTTGGGCGTGCAAACCAGGTTGGTGGAAAGTTAGAAAAGAAAGTTGTTTTTCTCTTTAGAATGGACCTCCTTTTATAGGCTTTTGGTAGCCATGAGGTGTTTATTGGCATTGATGGCCATGATAAGAGAAATGATGGTATTGACGAGAGGAGTTACAAGTTTTATTTCTTGATTTTGTAACCCCTTTTTCTTGACTTGTGATTGGCCGATGAAGGATAATGGGCATTTAATCGCCTTTAATCTTCATGATGACAGGAGTTTCATGGGTTTAATGCCATGATTGCTTGGATTTGTAACTCTCAAATGCTTGAATCTGATTGGGCCTTCCAAAATAATGATTTAATGACCGCATTAATTTGTCATAAATGGATTAATTAACGACATTAAGTGGTCGCCAGGGCATGTGAAGAGTCACGGGCCGTGCCGCGTCTTTTGGGATTCTTCTTGTGATCATCGCAGGTGGATCCACACGTCGTTTGATGTCAGATTGCAGTGCAATTTCAGATATTGGTTGATATTGGTGGGCCGGTGACATCTGTCTTGTCGATTTCACGATTGGTCGGACAGAAAGTGTACTTTCTCTGTCAGCCGGTTGGCGATCTTGGAGCGATCAGTGATGATTTCATGCTCTTGACGGTGGATCCAAGATGTCGGTGAAGATCAGTCGTTTCCAAGCATCAAAAATTGGATTTTCAGAAAATCACAGAGGCAGGAACACTCAAACGTGAAGACGATCGGCAACGGGCAATCCGGTGAAAAACCGGCGACCCAGATTTCCAGGGTCGCCGGCGACCATGCACCCAGGGTCGCCGGCGACCAAGGGGCTTTGGCCCTTTTGGTCGCCGAGTGTTTTTTTCGGCCGTTTTTCCTTCTTTTTTGTTCATTTTTTCTTCTGTATTTTTCTGGACATTTTTCCTCAATTATTGACTTGATTTTATTGGAGAAAACGTGACGAGAACCCGCACAAAACCAGAGCGTAAAGTTTCCCATTTTTCTGGAAAGCCGAAGACTTTGTAGCCGATTTTCCGTCAAGAGTCAAAACTAGGCCAAACGATGTCAGAATGACCTGAAAATTGAGGAGAAGCTTCTTGAGCAGTGGATAGGACCAACCATGGGCTTTTATTTGAGTCTTTAAGCTGTTTGGAGTCTCGTCGATGTTTGACTTGATTTTGCTGCGGGGAAAATGCCGAGCTTTGATATGTGGTCAAATGATGTCCGATTGACCTGAAATTTGACAGGGAGCCTATTGGAGTCATGTAGGGATGATCATTAACTCCGATTTGGATGTCATGTTCCCGAGGTGCTCCGCCGCCGGCGGGCTTGATTTTCTTTCGGAGCGTCGAAACCTGGTCAAACGTTGTCGGAATGACCTGAAATTCGACTTGCAGCCTTTTGGAAGCATGTTGAAGTCACTCATATGATTTGTTTGATGAATGATGGCCTTGGTGGTTCTCACCGCCGGGAGGCTTGATTTTACTGCTCGAGCGTTGATGGAGGGTCAAACGTTGTCAGTTTGACTTGAAATTTGGCATGGAGCACTTTGGAGGTATTTTGGAACCATCCGTAGGCTCTGATCGAAGTTTTGGTGTCCTCGATGATGTTGCTGCCAGGAGCTCTTGTTTAGCTGTCGGAGAGGTGAGGTTAGGCCAAACGATGTTGGAATGGCCCGAAACTTCATGTGTACCCTTCTTTTGGCTGTTTTGAAGGATCTTGTAGTTTTTGTCTGATTCTGACAAGATCTGATGCTTGAAGTAGCTTTGCCTATTTTGTAGCAGGATGCAGCTTCATGTGGCTTCTTGATGTTGAGGAGACATAGTGACTTTTTTGGTGTCAACAAGCGTTGATGGAGGGTCAAGCATCGTCGATTTGACTTGAAATTTGGCATGGAGCCCTTTGGAGGTGTTTTGGAGTCATCCGTTGGCTCTGATCGAAGTTTTGGTGTGTTCGATGATGTCGCCGCTGGGAGCGTCTGTTTAGCTGTCGGAGGAGTGAAGTTAGGCCAAACGATGTCGAAATGGCCGGAAACTTCTTGTGTACCCCTCTTTTGGCTGGCTTGAAGGATCTTGCAGTTTTTGTCTGATTCTGACAAGATCTGATACTTAAAGTAGCTTTGCCTGTTTGTAGCAGGATGCAGCTTCATGTGGCTTCTTGATGTTGAGGAGACATAGTGACTTTTTTGGTGTCAACAAATGCCCCTTCGAGGTACAACGACGAGTAGCTTTTTTGAGTCAATGTACCTCGAAAAGAAACTTGAAGGAGAGCTTCTGACTTTAACTAAGAGTCTTGAACAATTTTTTTTTATTGAATAGCCTTCTGAGTTTCCAGTGGAATTTCATGGTAGTGAGAGGGATCACATACCATCTCAAGGCAAAGTTTTGAAAATGACATGGGGGATTCGGATTTTGGGTTTTGGATTTTGGTTTTTGACCTTGTGACCTAACAAGCTGTATGTGGCAGGTTAGGGGGTCGGAGTTTGGTTCTTGATTTCGACCTTGTGACCCAACAAGCTGTATGTAGCAGGTTGGGGGGTCAATTTTGGTTTGGTTTTGGTTTGGTTTGGATTTTGATTTTGGTTTTGGTGTTGTGACCTAATAGGCTATGTGGAGAGCTAGGAGACCAAGGTTTGGTTTTTTGTGGAATGTCAATTTCAAGATTTTGGCTTAGTTTGGTTCATGAGGTTAGATGGTTTGGTTTTTGGAAACTCATGAGGCCTTCTTTTTTTTTTCTCTTTTTTTTAATGGTCCAATCAACTCAAAAGAGGCATGGGGACATTTTTTTTTTGGTAAGAGGGATGTTTTGACTAAAAGCCACTTTTAGTGCCTAGGTGGTCAAACCTGGCTCATATGGGCTAACCCATGGGACCTAAGGCTTTGGAGATGGCCTAGTTTCATATGGTGTCATTTTTGTAGAGAATATCTAAAAATATCTCTTTACTTGGAGAGAATCTCTCAAGTTTCCTTGTTTTTGGGAGAGATTTTCTCAAAGCATCTTTCTTTTGGGAAAGTAGCTAAATTTTAGCACTTACCTCCTTTCTTTTCTCCTTGTTTCCTCTTTTGATTTGCTCTCTTCTATAAAAGCAAAGGGGTTGGATCTTTGGCTGCATTGCTTATTTTTTTGCAAGAATCTTCAAGAGTGCTCCAAGATCAAGAAGTGCTTTTCTTTTTCGAGGATCTCCAAGCCTTTTCTTCTTCTTCTTCATCAATCGCTTCAAGTAAGTTTTCTTCCTCCACTCCATTGTAGAAGTGGGAAATTTCTTTTCTTTCTTTCTTTTTCTTTCATTTTTTTTTCTAAAGTACGTTTTTTTTTCGTGCAATTTCATTTTTTTTTCTCTTTTTTTTTCGCGGTGCTTTCTCTTCTTTTTTTTTCACTGTTTTTTTACTTTTTCTTTTTTTTTCAGAGTTTTTTTTTTCCTTTTTCTTCTTGGCTGTACGGACCTGGCCGTACTGCCACGTGGCAGTGGGCCTGAAATTTTTTTTTTTGTTGAGGTTTCTTTCTTTTTTTTTTTTTTTTTTTGATTCATCATGATAATGAGGTTATGCAATTTCAATATGTTCATGCATTTTTTTTTTTTTTGATGCATCAAGGTAGAAGGCTAGAGTCTCTAGGTCAAGTCAACATGATTTTTGACTTGGACAAAGTTTGATTAATTTTGACCAAATTGGGTTGGAATTGGTCAAACCTTGGTCATGGTTTTCCTAGCATCTAATGCATGATGATGTTCTTTGATGCATGATTTTTGGTAAATGGACTTGGAAGCATGATGATGCATACCTAACAATCTTTTGCAAGTATTGGGATTTGGAGCTCGCAACGATGTTGAGCCCTTTCTTGGTCTTGTTGGATTTTGAGGAACTTTGTAATTTTGAGATTTTGGAGCTCGCAGCAATGTTGAGCCCTTTTCCAATTTTGAGGAGATTTGATGAGATTGGTTTGTTCTCGCAGCAATGTTTGAGTTCGGACCGTCTTTGAGAATCTTTGACTGACTATGAGCTTGCAACAATGTTGAGCTCATCTTCTGGTTTCCTGTCTCTCTCGGGGTATTTCCCTTTTCTTTGGAATTTCCCCGGAACCATGTCAAGTTTTTGCTAGAATTTTTTTGTAGCAAAATTATGTCATTTTGGTGATGATTGATCTCTGTTTTTCGTCCTTTGCAGGTAGTTCTTCTAAAACGAACAAGGGTAAGGGCCCGTTACTGACGCACCTCGTCGGTCTGCTAGATCTTCCAGTGCGACCGTTCAGCAGGCCCGGGAGAAGGTCCAGTTTATTGAGAAGAACTTGGAAGAATGTGACTCCCTCAATCGTGATGAGATGAGACAACGATTCATCGCTCTCAAAGATGAGGAGTTCTACAAGATCATGGTAAGCAGCCGTCCTTGGGTTACGGACGATCAGAGCATTGTGCCCAAGCCTACCTTCTTCTTTGGTGATGCAGTCCCTGATGTCTTGACATACCAAAGCAGATGTTTTCAGTTCTCTTACATAGCAGATGGTGAGGAGAGAACTATTTATACCCGGTCGACCTTCGATCGAACCATCTCGATCATGAGTCTTTCTCCCACGTGCCCTAAGAGGGAGGATCCTCCGAGCTGGGTGAAGATAATAATTGTGATCAAGACCGGGGTTTTTGTTGGCGGCCCTTCCGGTTTTGCAGAGAAGTCGCCTGTCCGTATGGACATGTTGATGCCAGCCAGTGGTTACCAAGGTTCTGATCATTCGTCGGTCGATTTGAGACCAGTGGGCCTTGGCATTTTTTCGGGTGACGGCTGCAATTGGGTGAAGCCTTTTCGACTTCGTGGCTGTTTCAGTGTTGACTCGAGCTGAGAATCATGGACTAATCACACCCTGAAATTCGACGTGCAGCCCTTTGGAAGCATGTTGAAGTGACTCATATACTTTGTTTGATGAGTGATGGTCTCGGTGGTACTCGCCGCCGAGAGGCTTGATTTTGCTGTTCGAGCGTTGATGGAGGGTCAAACGTTATCGATTTGACTTGAAATTTGGCATGGAGCCCTTTGGAGGTATTTTGGAGTCATCCGTAGGCTTTGATCGAAGTTTTGGTGTCTTAGAGATGTCGCCGCCGGGAGCGTCTGTTTAGCTGTTGGAGGAGTGAAGTTAGGCCAAACGATGTCGGAATGGCCCTAAACTTCTTGTGTACCCCTCTTCTAGCTGTCTTGAAGGATCTTGCAGTTTTTGTCTAAATCTGACAAGATCTAATGCTTGAAGTAGCTTTGCCTGTTTGTAGCAGGATGCAGCTTCATGTGGCTTCTTGATGTTGAAGAGACATAGTGACTTTTTTGGTGTCAACAGGCATGAAAGCTGGGTTTTGTTTGTTTGTGGTATGGAAGCCAAAGTTTTTTTTTTTTTTTTTTGTTTTGGCATGGGAGCCAAATTTTTGAAAACCAAGCTTTGTTTTGTTGGCATGAAAGCCGATTTTTGGCATTGATAGCCGATTTTTTTTTTGGCATTAATAGCTGATTTTTTCACGTGAGAGCCGGATTTTTGACATTTATAGCCGGATTTCGCGTTTCGAAAATGCAAGTATCTACCAAAGGTCACCTCCCTGCTGAATGGTCTTGTAAGTATCGATGAAATGTCGCTTCCTCGCAGATTGGGGTGCAAGTATCGACTGAGCATCGCTTCCTTGCTTTTTTGGTTTGCGAGTATCGATGGAATGTCACCTCCTTGCGGGATTGGGGTGCTAGTATCGACTAAGCGTCGCTTCCTTGCTCTTTTTAAAAATTTTGGTTTTGCGGGTACTAACTTGGTGTCGTTTCCCCATGATTTTTGAAATTTGAGGTTTTCTCGAACCATTTGAAATTTGGGTTGTGGATATCAACTGGAATGTTACGTCTCCACGATTTTTGAAATTTGAAATTTTGAAATTTTGCAAGTATCGACGAGGTGTCGCTTCCTTGCGATTTTTGAGGTTTTGGAAGTATCGAATGGGGTTTGCATCCTCCCTCTTTTTGGGTTTTGGAAGTATCGAATGGGGTTCGTATCCTTCCGATTTTTGGGTTTTGCGAGTATCGACTGAGTGTCGCTTCCCCGCGGTTTCTAAATACCATTTTTTATTTAAAGACACAAGGGTCGTAAATTTTGACTTAAAACCATTTTTCGTTATAAAAGCCGAGGCGGACTCGGGTGGAAATTCCTGAGTCCTGATTTTTGTTTCAAACCATGAATTTTGGGTTCAAGGATGAAAATTTCGGTCAAGTCCGGGAAGAGGCTCCTAAACTTAGATTTTTGGTTTTGATTTCTTTTTCAAACAATGAAACGTTGAAAGTAAGCATTGTTTAGAGAATTTTTTTTTTTGAAATTTCAACATAAATATGAAAATTTGAAAAGGGGTGGGTTGGACGAGCAAGTACCTGGAAATAGGCTTTGGCTGTGTAGGCGTCGCTCTGACCCAGTGGAGGTCTTCAAGGGTAGTACCACTTCAAGAACTTGTCGTTGATGGGCATCATACATCTGTCTCCTTCCATGTTAGAAGAGCGTATGCGGCGTTGGAGAAGACTTTGTCGATGACGAAGGGTCCTTCCCATTTTGGTTTGAATTTGCCTTTGGAATTGTGGGCAAAGACTATGGGTCTTTTTACTACAAGAACCAAGTCGCCCTTTTTATAGGCGCGTTGCCTCACCTTCTTGTTGAAAGATCCTGCCATACGTGCTTGGTACAACTCAATGCTTTGTAGAGCTTTGACCTGTCTCTCATCGAGATTATCCAGCTCTTGGAGTCTCAATTTGACATTGCTTTCTTGCGTCATGCCATTTTGCAAAGATACCCTTAAGGAAGGAATTTGTACTTCCAAAGGGACAACAGCTTCGCATCCATAGACCAAGGAAAATGGCGTGCTATGGGTTGGTCCTCGAACGGTGGTTCTATAGGCCCACTGAGCTTCTGGTAGTTTGTCCCCCCAGTCTCTTTTGTGACTAGAGACCATTTCTTAAGAATTTTGCAGAGTGTCTTGTTAAAAGCTTCTGCTAGTCCGTTCACTGCAGGATTATATGGAGTCGAAGGACAACTTTGGATTTTGTACTCATCGCAGAACCTGTGGAATTTATGATCCTGGAATTGTGGTCCGTTATCATGGACAAATCTTTTAGGCATGCCGAAGCGACAAATAATGTTGGGGCCCAAGAATTGAAGGACTGATGAGGTCTTCATTTCACTGAGCGCAAATGCTTTCGACCACTTGGAGAAATAATCTGTAGCGGCGAAGATGAAGGATGACCTTTGCTTGATGGGGGAGAGATAGGACCTATGATGTCCATACCCCAGGCTTCGAAAGGCCATGAGATTGCTGTCGGATGTAGCCATTCTGGAGGCATGTAGACATAATCTCCATGAATTTGACATTGTTGGCAGCGCTTAGCAAATCGCATTACGTCAGGTACCATGGTAGGCCAATAATAACCTAGCCTTTTTATCTGATCATAGAGCTTAGGACCGGCCTGATGGGCTCCACAAAGACCAGCATGTACTTCTTTGAGAGTTTCCTCAGCCTCTTGTTGTGACAAACAGCATAGAAATACTCTGTTCGAGGATTTTCTATAAAGTATTTTCGAAGGAATATCCAAATAAAAGTCTGGGCCACGTCTTTGGATGCTTACCCTCTATTTTGGATCTTCCGGTAGGATTCCGAACATAATGTAATCAATGAACGGATCCCTCCAGTCCCTGATCGGGGGTTTGAGGATGGACATCCGACTTCCAAGCACTTGGTGGCATTCAACAACTGCTCAGTGTGTGTTAAGAGGAGGGAGAATCCTTCTTTGACACACTGTGATTTGCATGTTTTCCCCTTCTTGGATTTCCATAGATGCGGCGAGTCCAGCCAGGGCATCTGCACGGATGTTTTCACCTCTAAGGATCTGGGTGATGTGACAGATGTTGAATTTTTGTCGAAGTGATTGCGCCTTGTTGTAGTAAGGTAGCAAATTAGGCTTCCTGACTTCAAATTTCCGATTCATCTGGTTGACGATCAGTTGAGCGTCTCCAAAAGCTTCCAGTATGGTGATGCCGGATTCGAGGGTGAGTTTCAATCCTATGATCAGGGCTTGGTACTCAGCTGCATTGTTTGAACATGGTTCCAGTAGTGAGAAAGCGTGTGGAATCATGTATTTGTTGGGGCTGACAAAGAGGATGCCAATTTCCGATATTTGCTTCCCTTTTTCATTTGTCCTGGTTGCGCCATCAAAGTACATGTCCCTGGAGGCATTTGATAAGGAAGTTTCCACGTTGTAGACAAAATTCATCTGGGAGATCATTCCTGAGTGGAGAATCTTTAGGCAATGGGTGCTCTGCAAGAAAGTCTGCTAGAGCTTAGCCTTTGATTACTTTTTGTGGTACATCCCTAATATCAAACTGCGATAGAAGGATGAACCATTTTGCCAGTTGGGCATTGAGAGAACCCGCTTTTGTGACAAGAATCTTTAAGAGATTGATCCTCGAAACCAGGTAGACTGTGTTGGACAGCAAGTAGTAACGCAGCTTTTGTACGGCAAGCACCACTGCAAGGCCTTCTTTTTCGACTGGGGAGTAGCGATGCTCTGCACCTACCAACATGCGGCTAAGGTAATATAGAGCAGCTTCTTTTCCGTCGTCGTTTTCTTGTGCGAGTAGAGCACCCAAAGAGTGGTCGAGAGCTCTTATGTACAAGCTGAATGGTTTTCCAGTCGTGGGGGCAGCCAACACTGGAGGTTTGGTTAGGTATGCTTTGATGTCTTGAAATGCGGCTTCACATTCAGCATCCCAAACAAAATCCACACCTTTCTTCATCAAGCGAGAAAATGGACGGCATTTCCCTGACAGATTGGAGATGAACCGTCGGATATACGCCAATCTTCCTTGAAGCCCTTTTAATTCTCTTAGGGTCCTTGGAGATGGAATTTCCAGGATAGCCTTGACTTTGGTGGGGTCAAGTTCTATTCTCGCTTTCTGAACTATGAATCCGAGGAACTTACCCGATGAGACACCGAAGAAGCATTTTAATGGATTCATCCGCAATTTGTATTTGCGAAGTCGGAGGAAGACTTCTTAAAGATCATCGAGATGGTCTTCTTTTCTTCTGATTTTGATGGCGAGGTCATTGACATAGCATTCGACCGTCTTGTACTGTATATCTTGGAATATTTTCATCATAGCCCTCTGATACGTTGCACCTGCATTTTTCAGACCAAATGGTATGACAGTGTAGCAATAAATGCCAAATGGAGTCCGAAATGATGTGTGTCTTTCATCTTCAGGATGCATCTTTATCTAATTGTAGCCAGAGAATCCATCCATGAATGTCATTCGCTCAAACCCACAAGTGTTGTCAATCATCACGTCTGGTATGGGGAGCAAGAAATCATCTTTAAGCCATGCATTATTCAGGTCCATATAGTAGATACAGACCCTTATTTGCCCATTTTTCTTTGTCACGGGGACGATGTTGGCCAACCATTCAGGATGCTGTTCCTCGCGGATGAAGCCAACGCTTTTGAGTTTCTGAACTTCTTGCTCAATTTTGTCCATCACGTTAGGATGGAATCTTCTTTGGCCTCGTTTGACAGGCTTGATTTCTTTTTGCAAGTTGAGTTTGTGGACTGCTATTTTGGGGTCTAAGCCGGGTATCTCAGCATAAGACCATGCAAAATAATCGACGAACTCGCGAAGAAAAGAGATATACTCGGGTAACTCATCATCCTTTATATTCTTGCTTATGAATACAGGACGTGGGTTATCAGGTGTTCCCAAGTCTATCTTTTGAACAGGATCTTATGTTGGAAGGTTTGAAGGGGGTTCCTCCACAATATTTTCGGAGGCTTCCAACTCAACAAGACCTTCTGAAGTTCCAAAGGCATTTACAGACCGAGGCTCTGCTTCTGTCCATGGGTTTTCTTGATCAGTACTCTTCTCAAGACTTGCAATGAGATGGTCCCAATCACCTGTTGGAACTAGGTTGAGGTAGGGTACTTCTTTTGGAGACGATGGTTCTTCTGGGTCAAAAAATCGTGCGTCTGTGTCATCGGACAATTCCTCTTCTTTGTCAGAGAAATTATACCCATTGGAAGAACTTCCTGGATCCTTGATGGATGACTCCTCAAAGAGATATCCAGGGAGATCAATGTCTTCATGGACACGAGATATTGAGGCTTGGTCGGCAAAACGACTTTGCAGCCTTTGTATCAACTGTCTCATGGGAGTGGTATGATCATACCCCAACCCGTATGAAGACTTGTTTTTGTGATGGTGGAGTTTCCAATCTTCCGGTTGACTTTTGGTCAGGGTGGGTTCCAATGGTGTGAGAATACCACGGCCACCTCCCAATCCAATTGGATTCTGAGCGTCGTAGCCCATTTTCTTCATGATAGCTTGTGCCATTGGACTATACAGGGAAAGCTGAGGCATACCTTTGTTTTGGAAAGGTTCAAGTGGAGAATTTGGTGAAGAGACTCCCAACCTGTGGAAGAAGATTGCCTTTTCTTCTGCCGAAGTTGCCAGAACGACGAAAGAAGCAGACGTAGGATCTTCTACATCAGCAGGTGTCTCCAATGGAGTAAGAGCGGGCTGAACTTGCTGAGTATTAGCTTATCTTAACGCTGTGTCGTCTTCTGGCTCTGAGTCCAAATCTGAGTCATGCATAATAGATATAAAGGAGACAGCGAACTTGCCTCCAGCCTTTTGTTTTGTCTTCTTTGCTTTGGTGGTGATTACCAAAGGTTTTAATGTTTCGAGAGAGATCACGAAGGGAGCTTGACTGCTTACTTCGAGTTTGGTGGAAGGTTTGTTTTCTTTCGATGATTGCTGAGGAGCCTTGCCCTTATCTTTCTAGAGATTTTCAGCAAAGTGTGTTGTTTCTTCCTCCTGTTATTCTTTTCCATCTTTATACATCTGAGCATCTGCAAAATGAACGTCCTTGCCTTTGAAGGGCCTTTTGTATATAACACTCGATGTATCAAGCCGTTGTTGCCAACAAACTTGATGCACTGATGTAGAGTTGAAGGACAACTCCATTCTCATGTATCCAGGGGCGTCCAAGAAGGATATTGTATCATGAACGGATCCTTATTGCATATACAGTGACTTCAGAAATAAGATCACAGTTTTGCAATTTGAACCTGATTTTGCCGATTGGCCTTTGAGCGCTCCCGTCATATCCGAAGATGGATACTGATGGACCCTCGGAATTTCCGTCCTCTCCTTCCGCACCCCGGGGGCTGACCTGGGTCCCGGCGGAGGAGGGAAAAAGCTGGTATCAACATTTTTGTACGGGTATGCCAGATTTACTTTCTACTTGGAATTTGGAATGGTGATGATCCGGAGATTCACCTTCACAAGAGGAAAGGAAATCAATCCTTTTTTCTAACTTTTCAAATTGCATAAATATTAAAAAAAGAGACAAGTTTGTTTTTTAGAATGCCGTAGGAGGCGTTTTTGTTTGTTTGCCGTGAAAGGCGATTTTGCTGTGAAAGGCAATTTTACAAAACTCATCAAATGTGAAAGACATGAATTGTGATTTCTTTTTGTCTCTTTAAAAAATACAAACTACAATAGAAAAGGAAGAAAAGGGATCTAACTTCTTAGGAGATTGTGGGGACACGTTGAGATCGACGGTTGCAAGCCATGTATGGACTTCGCCATCGTCCTTCAAATGAGAACGGTTGATGCTTTGATTCTTCTGCTTGGCTCCTAACCTCAGTTTTTTAAAGGACAAGGACCAAGAGGAGGTCCTATATCCAATGAAAAACCAAGTAAACGGGCTGAAAAGCCACATTTAGGCCATGTTGGAGAAGGATGGGACCTTGGGGGGGGGGGGGGGGGGGGGTGGGGTGTCCCCCTAAGGGACTTTGATCACCTTGTGGTGTTTCTTGCAGAAAAGCAGCAGGACTTCGTCTGGCTTTCTTCGGGAGAAGTGCAGAATTTCAAGTCGATGTGTATCGATTTGTCGATCGATCCGTCGATGAATGTCCCTCTCTTGGAAATGGATATCCTTTTATAGGCTTTTGATAGCCATGATGAGAGAATTGACGAGGAGTTACATGTTTTTATGATTTGATTTTGTAACTCCTTTCTCATGGCTTGTGATTGGCCGATGAAGGGTAGTGGGCATTTAATCGCCTATAATCTTCATGATGATTGGAGTCTCATGGGTTTAATGCCATGATTGCTTGAATTTGTAACTCCCAAATGCTTGAATCTGATTGGGCCGTCCAAAATAATAAGTTAATGACCGCATTAAGTTGTCATAAACGGGTCAACTAAAGTCATTAAGTGGTCGCCAAGGCATGTGAAGAGTCGCGGGCTGCGCCACGTCTTTTGAGATTCTTCTTGTGATCATCACAGGTGGATCCACACATTGTTTGATGTCGGATTGCGATGCACTTTCAGACATTGATTGATGTTGGTGGGCCGGTGACATCTGTCTTGTCGATTTCACGATCGGTCGGACAGAAAGTATACTTTCTTGGTCAGCCGGTTGGCGATTTTGAAGCGATCGATGATGATTTCATGCTTTTGACGGCGAATCCGAGATGTTGGTGAAGATCAGTCATTTTCAAGCATCAAACATTGGATTTTCAGAAAATCACAAAGGCAGGAATGCTCGAAACGCGAAAAAGATCGAAAAGCGGGGCATTTGGTGCAAAATCCGGTGACCCGGATTTGCAGGGTCGCCGGCGACCATGCACCCAGGGTCGCTGGCGACCTTGGGCTAGGGTCGCCGGCGACCTTAGGGTTTTTGCCCTTTGGTCGCCGAGCTTCATTTTTGGCCGTTTTTCCGTCTTTTTTGTTCCTTTTTTATTATGTATTTTTCTTGACATTTTTCCTCAATTATTGTCTATGAGATCGGGTATCTGGGACCAATCGACTGGATTTTCATTGAAGAAGACTTCATTGGCAGGAGCTTCTTTAGGATGATCAATTGGAAGAGGCTTGAGTTTCGAGGTCACAGTTTCAGGAGACGAAGGCTGAGAAGATGCTATCTCAGTGGAAGTCACCTGGGAGGATGTAGCTTCGGAAGATATACTACTAGTTGAGGAGTACGTGTCTTCAGAAGCTTCAGATGCACTATCATACTGAGCTATCGCATTACAGGCTATTCTGACAGGAGATGCCCCCAGCATAGACTGTTAGGAGTCAGGCTCATCCTCGGATGTAAAAGAATCATCGATCCAACAATTTTCTCCATTTTCAGGAGTTGAAGGGGGAAGTTCCCGTTGATTATCAGGGACTTTTGGTTCTGGATTTTGATTATGACGAAGATTGTTGATGCGATCCCGCTCCCGCTCTATGGCAAGACATTGCAAGATTCTTGCATATTCTTCAAGATCATGCATAGGAGCCAAATCTTCTTCGTCATCTGCTCCTTGTGGTTCATCAATGCTGGGTTCCACTGGAGCATTGGCCTGTGCCGGGTTGATAGCCTCTTGATCTTCTTCATCATCAAACCAGGATCCTTGTGGCTGCAATGAGTTATACCAGATTACTGGCATAAGATGAGACTCGGGAATCCATTCTTCATCAGAAAGGTATTCACCTGTTTCAAGGGATTCTTCCCACTCATCGGTATCACTGGCAGTATCACTGGACTCGTATCCATCCATGGAGAGTCCAATTACCGAATTGCAGGAGTATGATGCCCCCTGCTTAGTTTCATTTCTGTACTAAGGTGGCATGAAATCACCAAGGGTGAATTTTCTTATCGCCTTTGAAGTTTTGGGAAGGGATTCTTCCGTCGCCTCTAGTGAAGCAGTGGAAGAGGTTTCTGCCTTTTTAGGGACTTCTTATTTTGGTTGAGACTTCTGCTGCTATTTGAGCTTGCGGAGTTGTCTCTTGGCTTGCCTTCGTTGTTGAGTAGTCGGCATTGTTTTGACGATCTCCCAATTTCCATCTTCTAGGAGATCGGGATGCACCCATAAGGGTTGTCCATATGGTGTTAGAAGGGAACCGACTCTTAGGAGACTTGAGCCATTTTTATCACCTTGAATGAAGTAGTGATCTTCTCCTTCGGTGAACTTGAAGTTTGCCTACATGACACCATATTGACGGAGGCGGACCCGTAGTTTTTATCAAATGTAATGACTCTGTTTTTCCACATCTCGTTGATCTTCTCTCTCATAACGAAGCATTGATTTAGAGGATACGAGATCATCCGGTAGTATAGACAATACCGAGGATCGTTGGTTTTGCAAACATCTTCCAGTCTTTTGGTCTCGGGCAAGGTGAGTTTGTCGTTTACTAAGAGGGCCTCAAAGATTTCTTCAACATCTTTATCGAACGGGTATTTCTTCTCTACACGATCTTTGAAGGCATCAAAGAACTCAGGTCTTTTACCTGTAGCTTTGTTTTCAGCTTTCTTTGGCTGCAGAAGAGTTGACTTGGTTTGCACATTGAGAACCTCCTTTTTCTTTGGTTTTGAGGTTGTAATGGCAGTTGGCTCTTTCTTTAATGATTTCTGACTGTTGAGGTCTTTGATCACCATTTCAGCCTCCATGGAAGCTTCTAGAAGTTCTCCCAGGTTTTTTGATTTGTTTCCGATGATCATGGAACGGATCCTTTCTCTCATGTTGTTACGGAAGATGTCGACTAGCGACGCTTGTGGCAGTACATGTGAGCATTTGTACGCCATCGCCTTCCGCTTGTGAATGAAGTCGTATGTTGACTCATTCTCTCCCTGTTTTAGGTTGTAGAGCTGAGCCATAGTAACATGATGATCCTCACATTGGAAGTGAATCAGGAAGCGTGTTTCCAGCATGGCCCAGTTTTGGATGGAGTTCTCAGCAGAGTGGAGTACCAATCAAAGGCCGTACCTTTTAGGGTACTTCCAAAGAGACGGATCTTGAGGGCATCTTGATCTGCGATAGCTCCCGTTAGGATCTTGAAGTGGATGACATGCTGTCTGGCCGATCCTTTCCTCGTATATGTCTGGAGAGTAGGTTGTTTGAATTTTGCAGGGAACGGAACCGAGTCCATCCACAGGGGATAGGGTGGCTTGATCCCATGTTCCTTCAATGTATCCCCTTCTTTTGCTTTTGCGAGGATATCGTCAACGTCCTTTTTGTATAGGGTGCGTGACTCATTGTTTTCCGCATTGGCCTCGTCGTCTTGATGATTCGTAGGAGCTTCATTATTAGGTGGACGCTGTAAAGTGAGAAGGAGATTTTCCATCATAGCCTCAATTCTTTGTTGTCCTTGTTCCAACTGCTGGATGCGTGTGGTTACGTCATCATGCGGTGGAGGTTGCTCAGAACTTGTAGCCAGGACGTTCATCCCTCGGGATTCGAATGAATAAATCGTTCTAGTGACCAAGCTGGGGCTTATTCTTTTGGATGAAGAGTCCGAGGAGTGGTTACTCCGGTGTCCTTGGCTTGAAGGAGTAGAGGATTCTTCCAGATGTCTTCGTGTCCGAGAGACGCTGCGAGTCACCGGACGTCTGACACGAATTTTGGTTGCTGACTTCTGGCATCTTCTGGTTTTGCCGACCATATGGACAACAACAACTTGGTCGGGTCTTTCTTTTTCGACCCATTTTTTAGAGACCCGGAGGTTAGAATGCTGGTTCTTTGCTTCTCTAGTCTCTTTTCTTGATATGCCACGCGGCGACGCATACGACGAGCAATTTGAGTTTCGGTCAGCTCTGGCTGGGCTCTGGCGATGAATGATATAGTCCCCCGTGCGCAACAGTCGAGCTTGTCTTCTTTGAAGCTAGGCATGGACAGGATTTGGACATGGTCTTTTGCTTGTTGCGTGAGGCTTTGAATTTTGCGAGTTCGTCCCCTGTCGAAATGAAGGATCGACTCGCAAGAGTACAGGCTTCAGCGGGTTTTTGCGGAGGGCTAATGATGCAGGATTTGATTTTGGACTTGTAGGAGCAAGCCGGCTCATGCTGGATTGGTTTGTTTATTTGGCCGAGGGTAGGTTTCTCCTCTTTCATGTAAGAGAGAGGGTAGAACCGATTCTCCCGGAGAGGGGCCAGGTATGCTGGCTTTGTAGATATTTGGGACCTCCTTTGTTTTGATGAAGGTCTCCGGGACCAAGTTTTGTGGCAAACCTAGTTTCTTGTAGGTTGAGGCTTCATGAGAGCACCACAGGCTTCAGGCTTCTTTGTGTTCGCCCTTGGTGCCATGTTAGTGACACGTTGCGGGGCGATTTTCTGCTTCTTTGTAGGTATATTTTCTTGTACGGGGAGTGGAAATGGTCCCAGCGACTCGAAGACGATGGTCTGGGGAGTTGAGGTTGATCCGGTGTTTTGAGAGTTATCGAGGGAGATGACGTTTCGACAACTGGCAGGGCACTTATGAGTGCGATTTTCTTGCTTGTTTTGAAGCATAAGCTGGTACTTGTTCTCATCAAAAGTGATGGTCAATGAAGCTGCCATTGTTAGTTTTTGGAAAACTTCTGAAACAAGACCACATCCATTAGTAATCACAAGAATATGGTGATCATAAATGGAGAACAACTATGGTTTTGTCTTTTCAAATAGCTCAAGGGGACATGTAGCCCAAGCAAGATAAAGAAGGCAAAAAGCCATAAAGGGTACAATTGTTCTAAATGCAAGTATGGTAGGCTCAGGGTAAGCATTCCAGTGACTGCTAGAAGCAATTGTAGATTTTAATTCAAACTACGGAGAAGCAAGGTTCACTCGAAGTAAAATGATATAAGGTTGGAGATACAAATGTGTTGGTCGCGAATACTGTAAGACCCCGACCCGAGTGACTCGATTAGTACTAATTAAGTTGTGTGTTAGTGCTAAGCTTGATTAGTGGTTTTGACTGAGCTTGGATTAGTATAGTTCTTTTATAGCTTTGGGGAACTTTTAGTGTCTTGTGTTTAGTGGGACCCTTTGGGAGGTTCCTTTTTGTTAGTCTTGCTTGTATTTGGAGGTTACTTGATTTTCCCCTAATTCTTGTCTTGATCCCGTTTTACTTATTTTGTAGATCCTTACAACTTTCATGTTGAGCCCGTACCCGTCCGGAACCCCGAAACCCGATTTTCTTGCATTGAGGGCAAAACAGTCTTTTTACATGAAATCTTTACCCAAAAGTTGATATCCCCAAAACCCGCGAAACATATACTTTTTGGAAACAAGATATTTCGACGATCACTTTTCTCTTCTTCGTCGATTTCGTCCGAGGTCCCGATAATAGTGATTTCAGCCCAAAGAGTTTTCCTAGTGGTGGAGTCCACTCCCTTGGCTTTAAATAGAGAACTCATCCTCGTCATTTCCCTTTTTCCAGCACAAGAGCAACCTAGGGTTTCCTTGCTTCTTTCTCTTCTTCTCCTTGCTTCTTTCTCTTCTTCTCCTTGCTTCTCCACCATCAAAGCACCACCCATCTTGCTCCAATCAAGAAATGGAAGTCATCATCTTCTTCCTCTGTTCTAGAGCTCTCCATTGATACAACATTTGAAGGAAGACCTCCATTCTAAGATCTTCTTTGAACTAGTCTTCCTCATTTGAGGAGTTTCCTAGTAAGTTTTCCCTCTCAATCTTGTACCATTGTGTTTTCCTAGCTCTAGAGAAGCTCTATCCTCATTATTGAAGGTTTCTTCTTCCTATTCCTTGTTTGACCCATTTTAGGGTTTCTTTTTGGGGGTTTTTGTGTAGCTTGGAGTTTGGGTTGGAAGAGGAGAGAATTAGCTTGGTTTTCTTGTTAGAGACCTTGAGGCAAGTGGATTTAACGAATGTTTTGAGTTTATATTGGTTTTCATGACAAACATGATTTGATTGGCTATTTCCATTAATGACTTACTTACTTGCATTCAATGTGATTTTAATGCTTTTGAAAAAGGGTTGTTGAGCCATTTATTGTCTTGTAATATGATTGATAGCCTTTGTTTTATCTTGTGCCTAAAACTTGAATGAATCTATGTAATTGTGGTTACATCTTTCCATTTGTGAATGAATGTGGAAATGAATGAATGGATGGATGATTGGTGGATGTTGTGAGGAGTTTGGATGGAGTTTGTTGAAGACAATGTTGAGGTGCTTACATGCCCTCTATTGGTATGGAATGGAACCTCAAGGAAAATTGGATTGTAAGAGAAGGAGAATGGAGAGAAGAACTTTCCACGAAACCAGTTCTGGACAGTTCGCTCTAGCGAACTGCCCAGGAAAGGGTTCGTGTCATTCCAGAGAGTTGTTCGCTCGTGTGAACCCAGTGTCCGCTTGAACGAACTCTTCCATCAGCATTCCAGAGAATGGTTGGCTCGAGCGTACGATTTGTTCGCTCGTGCCATCCTGAACTGGGCAGGTCCGCTCGAGCGACTTTTGGTCTGCTCGAGCGAACCCTCCCAGAAGCCATTCCAGAGAGCACTTCCCTCGAGCGAACCCCATATCCGCTCAAGCGACGTGTATTGTTCATCTGGGGCCACTTTGGAAGCAAAAAATGAAATATCCTAGCTATAGAGGGAGGTTTGTTAACATCCCTATCATGATGAGAAGACTTATAACCATTGTTTGAAGCTCGATTGAGAAAGAGACTACAATCACAAGAATTCATTGAAGTTTTGGAAACTTCCAAGTGTCTAAAGAGCCCGAAATGTCTTCAATTCAAAGAGTACCAAGTAAATTCAAAGTAGAAATACGGGATCCCTATTCACTTGAATTAGTTTTAACCCTGACACTGTCCGACATTTCGAAAGGTTACTTCACCTCTTTGTTTCCGAAATTTATGATTTGTTATCTATCAATCCCGAAAACATTGAAAGTATATTTGTACTGTTTTACTTGTCTTGACATGCATGCCCGACATGATATGACAGCTGTGCCTTTGAGCACCCCCGTCCTGCCCGGTTATATTCTTGCTTTTGATTTGCGTTACACGTGATTTGATTTCTATGATTTGACCTATGAGTCGGCACCACTAAGCTTGGATAACCTTGTCAGTCTGATCCACTGACTTGGAAATTCACCTCTTGTCCCGCCAACTGCAGTTTGGATCCCGCTACCCGGTTCATTAACCGTGGCCTTGTCCTGATACCGCAGATTGCTACTGTGGTTCCTGATGCCCGGCTCGCTACCGTAGTCATGTCTTGTATATAGTATATATGTATATGTAATTCGTTGTACCTCCTCACTTCGGTGACTAAGGTCAATGCCTTGATATGCTTACTCTATCACTTTGGTGATAGAGGATTTAGCTTCGTGTGGTTGCCATCTTGCTTGTTTCCTGAATTCCTTGGTTACCTTTACCTGTTTTACCTTGCATATATGTTTTTAATTAAATGATACATTTACTCATGAAAGTATTGTTTAGACAGGTTTAAATGTTTTCCAAGGTAAATGTTTTATTATGAAATGTGTATACCTTTTTGTCCACCTGCCAGACCGTCGTGTCTGATCCTTTACTTTTGGTACTCAGGTCCCGTTGTTGGTTTCCCCGAGGAGGAGTCAAAGGAGGCGGTCAGAGAACCGCAACAGCTAGTTGAGTGGCGTGCCGACGATGTTATGTAAACATCCGGTCGTCGAGTTGCGAAACATTTTGGGGGATGTTAGAAACTATATTTTGTATGGTTATTGTTTTGTCCATATTGGCCTCTATTGGCCTCTATTTTTAGACCTAAGCCCGGTCCGGGGTCGCGACAGACTGGTATCAGAGCGAGACGTGTTTCAAGCAATTAAAAGAAACTAGAAATCCTAAGGACGTGGCGAGGATTCGTTAGATCTTTTGTTAGCTAGAATCGCGTGAGCAATGTGTGACCCTGTTTTGGATTTTTATGTGCTAACAACTTGTTTTGCAGCATCATGCCACCTCGTAAGCGACCGGTAAATGGCAATCCCACAGCGAGTAACAGTGATTTTACTGAACCGATTGAAGAAGATAGAATTGAAAATACAAGAGTTGACAATACGATGCCCAACCAGTTTCAACAGATGTTGCAAGCTATGCTTGACCAGCAACGTCAAGCCAATGAGAACCAAACCAGACTGCAAGAACAAATACTTAAGAAAGATGAGGATCATGCCAGAGAGTTGGCAGAGATCCAGAGACAGTTGTTGGAGGTGCTACAGACGAGACCTGAACATATTCAACCTCAGCCTGCGATTGTCATCAATCAGAGAGAGCATGACCCCAATGCATTGTTTGAGAGGTTCAGAAAGAGAGGTCCAAAGGAGTTCGTGGGGACAAAAGACCCCTTGGCTGCAGATGATTGGCTAGAGCATACAGAAAATATATTTGAAGTTTTCAGATGTAATGGAGGAGAGAAAGTACAACTAGCAGCATCACGCTTCACCAGCTCGGAAGATAATTGGTGGAAGACAGTAAGGGAGGAATACAGGACTATGGCAGACGCAGTGGCTTGGGCAAACTTCAAGAGGCAATTTAGAGACAAATATGTGCCCGCCCATGTCAAGAGGCAGAAAGCAGTGGAGTCCAGCAGCTTGTCCAATGCAGTATGACAGTGCTAGAGTACCGCACCAAGTTCGAGAGGTTATCATGGTATGCTCTGGAGTTGGTGGACACGGTGGAGAAGAAGATAGCTAAATTCTTAGAAGGACTTCACCCCATCATCGAGAGAGATGCCACCGGTGTAGTACCACCTCTCACCTTTGAAGAAGTTGTCAAGAGAGCATATAAGTTTGAGAATTTTTACCATAAGATTCTTAAGGTCCAAGGCAAAGGACAAGGGCAACCTCAGCAGCAACACAACCAGCAAAGGAACCAGCAGAACAAGAGACAGAGGCAAGACCAAAATGTGCAACTTGTTTGCATTCATTGCGGGAAGAACCACGATAGTGCCCAATGTCGTACAGCCTCGGGAGCATGCTTTAGACGTGGCTCCATGGATCACTAGATGAGGAATTGTCCAAGATAGAACAGGCCGAATTAGCAGCAGCAAGGAGCACCGCGTCAGGCACCGCCACAGAATGCACTAGTAGTGCAGAATCAGGCAAGGCCACTTCAGCAGCAGGCACCACCGCAGCAGTATAGACCCCAGCAGCAGCAGCAACGGACTCGTTAGCAAAGGCAGCAGCAGAATCAGCGTCCCCCGTAACTGAATCGAAATGCCCCTCAAGGAAGGCAGCAGCAAGCATCTATCAGGCCACAGCAACGAGGACAAGTGTATGCGGTCAACAGAGCGGATACAGAAGCAGCGGGTGATGTTATGGAAGGTACACTTCTTGTTAGTGGGATAGAAGCTAAGATATTGTTTGACCCTGGCTCCACACATTCTTTTATATCCCATGCATTTTCTAAATTGATTGATGTGCATGGTAGGGAACTTGAATACATTTTGACTGTGGCAACCCTAGTAGGAAAACAAGTTGTGTGCACTAGTTATTACCCTAGTTGTACAGTCCGGATAGGAGAAGTTGTGTTACCCGCAGATCTTATTCTGTTGGAGATGAAGGATTTTGATGTCATCCTAGGGATGGATTGGCTGGCAGGGTACCATTCCACAATGGATTGTTTCCATAAGACCCTCACATTCAAGTTGGAAGAGACACCAGCAGGGGTGTTATTCCAGGGAGAGAGGAGGAATCCTCGTGCAGGGTTTGTCTCAGCGTTGAAAGCTGATAGACTATTGAGAAGTGGATGTGAAGCCTATTTGGGGTTTATCACAGAGGATAAACGGTCCCAAGGGGTGGAGGAGATCCTTATTGTTTGAGAGTCCCCAGATGTATTTCCGGAGGAGATTCCAGGTTTACCACCCATGAGAGAAATTGATTTCACCATTGAATTGTTACAGGGGACCGCTCCGATTTCAATAGTACCTTATAGAATGGCTCCGGCGGAATTAGGAGAGTTGAAGATACAATTGCAAGAGTTATTGGACAAAGGTTTTGTTAGACCGAATATTTGGCCGTGGGGAGCTCTGGTTTTGTTTGTTAAGAAGAAGGATGGTTCAATGAGAATGTGTATTGACTACCGGAGATTGAACCAAGTGACCATCTGATCCTTTACTTTTAGTACTCAGGTCCCGTTGTTGGTTTCCCCGAGGAGGAGTCAGAGGAGGCGGTCAGAGAACCGCAGTAGCTAGTTGAGTGGCATGCCGACGATGTTATGTAAACATCCGGTCGTCGAGTTGCGAAACATTTTGGGGGATGTTAGAAACTATATTTTTTATGGTTATTGTTTTGTCCATATTGGCCTCTATTGGCCTCTATGTTTGGGAATTGTAATTAAATGATATATGTTCTAACTTTAACAGTATTTGTAGGTTACGCTATTGAACATTGCTCATTCTGATACTTGTTATTTAGATGCAACCAGTCTTGTTATTATGGAAATGAAATTACATGCTTGATTTGCCATACGCTTCCGCAATCATATTAAATGTTTATGTGTGTTGGAAAATCCTCACCGCGGACACCTGTGGGAAATCACTTGCACAGGTAATGTGTGTCCTTTTATTAACCCGTGTACGCTTGATCATAAACATATCTTTAATTATTGTCATCACTCCATATGATCAATCACATTAGTCCCGATCCCGGATTTGGACCCTAAGCCCGATCCGGGGTCACGACAAATACAGTGGACCCGAAAGGGCGTACTAGCACCGCCAGGCACAAATGTTGCAGATAGCATCCTTGGAAAGGACACGAGATGGGATTTCTTTTTGAAAGGTCAAAATTGGGTTCATAAAAAAGAGCAAATGGTATTCCAATCTGAACATAGGCTCAAACATTTCTGCGAGCACCGAGTCCAAAAGGGAAGGAACCAGAATTTATCGGATGTGAATCCAATAATAACGGAAGTTTTTTTTTTTTGAAAGGTCAAGATTGAATTCATCGAAAAGAGCAAATGGCGTTCCAATCCGAACAAAGGCTCAACATTTCTGCGAGCACTGAATCTGAAAGGGAAAGAACCAAGATTTCTCAATTCTGAACTCAAAAGTGATTGAAGTTTTTTTTTTTTTTTTTGAAAGGTTAAGATTGAATTCATCAAAGAGAGCAAATGGTGTTCCAATCCGAACAAAGGCTCAACATTTCTGTGACCACTGAATCCGAAAGGGAAAGGATAAGATTTCTCAATTCTGAACTCAAAAGTGATCGAAGTTGTTTTTTATTTTGACAGTTTTTTTTCTTTTGAAGATTTTATTTTTTTAAAGGTGCACATAGATTTCCAGTTCGATCTTAAGAAACCTTAGTAGATAGATCAGGCCCCAGGTAAGGGTATGATTACTTAATGAACCCGTTTGAAGGACCCTTGCCTCGAACAGTCTAGCTGTCTCCACACTTTGGACAAGGCTTTTCTTAGATCCACTTTGGTCAAAGAACGCAATCGGTGCAACCTTAGTGTTTTTTTTCCAACTCTTTGTTTTTTAAAGTTTTCTAATGAACTCATCAAAGGGAGCGAATGGTGTTCCAATCCGAACAAAGGCTCAAACATTTCTGCGAACGCTAAATCCGAAAAGAAAAAACCAAAGTTTCTCAAATTTGATTCCAAAAGAGAGAAAGCTGATTTTTGTTTTTGAAAGAGTTTGAAATGAAAATTTTTTGTTTCAAAAACCCATATCGGACTCATTGAAGAGAAAAGATGGCCCGTTCCCCGATATGATCAATAGCTGCAAATATTTCTGTGAGCTATCAAGTTCAAAGAGAGAGGATCAAAGTTTCTCGAAATTGAATCCAAGAAAGAGAAATCAAGTTTTTTTTTTAAATGAGAAAGAATGAATGAAATCCCACCCCATGTTTTTTTTAGATGCAAGATCGAACATAGGCCACTATCTAGAAAGGAGCCAAGGAATCGAAGCATCACGTTTTCAAGTGAACGACTTCCACCGGGTGTGCCAACTTGATGCACCCAGCCTTTCGTCCTCTCCTTCCGCCCCGGGGGCTGTCGGGGTCCCGCGGAGGAGAAAAGCAGGTATCAACATTTTTTTGTACGGGTATGCCAGATTTTCTATTCTACTTAGAATTTGAAGTGGTGATGATCTGGAGATTCACCTTCACAAGTAGAAAGCAAATCGATCCTTCTTTCTAACTTTTCAAATTGCATAAATATTTAAGAAAAGAGACAAGTTTGTTTTTGAATGCCGTAGGAGGCGATTTTTTTGTTTGTTTGCCGTAAAAGGCGATTTGGTGCCGTGAAAGGTGATTTACAAATCTCATCAAAATGAAAGACAAGAATTGCGATTTTTTTGTCTCTTTAAAAAAAATACAAAGTACAATAGAAAAGAAAGAAAATGGATCTAACTTCTCAGGAGATTGTGGGGACACGTTCAGATCGACGGTCGCAAGTCATATATGGACTTCGCCATCGTCCTTTAGATGAGAACGCTTGATGCTTTGACTCTTTGGCTTGGCTTGGGCCTAAGTTTTTTAGAAGACAAAGACCAAGGGGAGGTCCTATGTCCAATAAAAAACCAAGTAAACAGGCTGAAAAGCCGCATTTAGGCCACGTTGGATAGAAGGAGAGGACCTTGGGGGTTGCCCCCCCAAGGGACTTCGATCACCTTGTGGTGTCTCTTGCAGCAGAGTAGCAAGACTTCGTCAGAGTTTCTTTGGGATTTTCCAGACTCCGGATGTGTGTATGTGTGTCTTGGTGTCGGTAGTTGTCGGTCTCTTTCGAATGGACCTCCTTTTATAGGCTCTTGGTAACCACGAGGTGGTTTATGGGCATTGATGGCCATGATGAGAGGTTTGATGGCATTGATGCTCCATGATGGGAGGATTTATAATTTTTTATTTCTTGATTCTATAACTCCTTTTTCTTGGCTTGTGATTGGTCAATGGAGAATGATGGGCATTTAATCGCCTTTAATCTCCATGATGAGGGGAGTTTCATGGTTTTAATGCCATGATTACTTGGGCTTGTAACTCTTTCTTCCTTGAATCTGATTGGGCTGTCCAAAATAATGAGTTAATGACCGCATTAAGTTGTCATGAAACGGGTCAATTAACAACATTAAGTGGTCGCCGGGACATTTGAAGAGTCGCGGGCCGCGCCGCATCTTTTGGGATTCTTCTTGTGATGATCGCCGATGGATCCACACGTTGTTTGATGTCGGATTGCGATGCAATTTCAGACATTGATTGATGTTAGTGAGCCGGTGACATCTGTCTTGTCGATTTCTCGATCAGTCGGACAGAAAGTGTACTTTCTTGGTCAGCCGGTTGGTGATCTTGGGGCGATCAGTGATGATTTCATGCTCTTGACGGCGGATCCGACATGTCAGCGAAGATCAGTCATTTTCATGCATCAAGAATTGGATTTTTGGAAAATCACAGGGGCTAGAACTCTCGAAACGTGAGAAGGATCGGAAAACGGGCCACCCGGCAGAAAATCCGGCGACCCGGACTTCTAGGGTTGCTGGCGACCATGGCGGTGACCATGGGGGTTTTGTCCCCTTTGGTCGCCGCTTCGTTTTTCAGCCGTTTCTTCTTCTTTTTCGTTCCTTTTTTCTTCTGTATTTTTCTTGACATTTTTCCTCAATTATTGACTTGATTTTCTTGGAGAAAACTTGATGAGAACCTGCGCAAAACCGGAGCACAAAGTTTCCCATTTTTTTGAAAAGCCGAAGACTTTGTAGCTGATTTTCCATCAAAAGTCGAAACTAGGCCAAACGATGTTGGAATGACCTGAAATTTGAGGTGAAGCCTCCTGAGCAGTGGATAGGACCAACCATAGGCTTTTATTTGATTTTTGAAGCCGTTTGAGGTCCCGTCGATGCTAGACTTGATTTTGCTGCGAGGAAAATGTTGAGCTTTGGTATACGGTCAACCGATGTCCAATTGACCTGCAATTTGACAGGGAGCCTATTGGAGTCACGTAGAGATGATGCATTAGCTCCGATTTGGATGTCATGGTCCCGGGAGGCTTCGCCGCTAGTAGGCTTGATTTTGTTTTGGAGCATCGACATCTGGTCAAACGTTGTCAGAATGACCTGAAATTCGACGTGCAACCTTTTGGAAGCATGTTGAAGCCACTCATATACTTTATTTGATAAGTGATGGCCTCGGTGGTTCTCGCCGCCGAGAGGCTTGATTTTGTTACTCGAGTGTCGATGGAGGTCAAACGTTGTCGGTTTGACTTGAAATTTGGCAAGGAGCCTTTTGGAGGTATTTTGGAACCATCCGTAGGCTCTGATCGAAGTTTTGATGTCTTCAACACTGTCGCCGTTAGGAGCGCCTGTGTAGCTGTCGAAGGAGAGAAGTTAGGGCAAATGATGTCGGAATGGCCTGAAACTTCATGTGTACCCCTCTTTTGGTTGTTTTGAAGGATCTTATAGTTTCTGTTCAATTATGACAAGATTTGATGCTGTTTGTGTAAGACCCCGACCCGATTGACCTCGATTAGTGTTAATTAAGTCACGTGTTGGTGCTAAGCGTGGTGATTAGAATTTGACTAAGCTTGGATTAGAATAGCTCTTGTTATAGCTTTGGGGAATTTAAGGGTGTGTTTGGCATCGTGCCACTTGGATGTTCCCATGTTCCCATGAGATAAGGGTGTAGAAAACATGTTTGGTATGTGTATATGACTGTTCCGAATTTTGTTCTCATGGGAAGGAATCTCAAAATTTTAACTCACCAGCATAAGAAAGTTGGAACAAAAAAACTTTGTTTTTTTTTAAGAAACAACTTGCTGGCACTATTGGTTCTTTCTTATCTCTTACATTTTAAAGAATATCATTTGAAGATCCTAAATCTTCTCACTTATCCTAAATATAGGCCCCATGTTCACAATCCCAAAGGAGGTGTCCCCACTTTATAATTCCTAGAGGTGGGTCACATGGTCACAATTACAAAAGGTGGGCTCCTATTATAATTCTGTAATGGTGGGACCACATTATAAATCGTTTATAAAGGTAGGCATCATGTCGTGATTTCTCTAGGTGGGTCCCGTGTCCACAATCACATTTTAATGGTGCCCACATGTTTGGATTTATAAATGTGGGTACCACATTGTAATTTTTTAAAGGTGGGTCCCATGTTCACAATTAACAAAAAGTATGGCTCCACATTTTAATGATGGCCCCATGTTCGGATTTCTAAATGTGAGTACCACTTTGTAATTTTTTAAAGGTGGGTCCCGTGTTCTTAATTAACAAAAAGTATAGCCCCACATTATAATTCCTATAAAGGTGGGCCAACATTATAGATTTTATAAATGTGCTACCCCTATGTTCTAATTTTTAAAGGTGGGGACCACTTGCTAATTTCTAAAGGTGAGCCCTATGTCTACAATTACAAAAAATGTGGCTCCACTTTGTAATTAATAAATATGGGTCATATAGTCTCGTTTACAAAAGGTGGACCCACATTGTAAATTCTATGAATTTGAGCCCATATTCTAATTTCTAAAGGTGGATCCCATATTTACATTTACAAAAAGTTGGCCCACATTATAATTCCTATAAAGGTGAGCCCACATTATAAATCCAATGGATAAGGGTTCCATGTTCTAATTTTTAAAGGCGGGTACCAAGTTGAAACTTCTACAGGTGGGTCCCATTTATGATAATAATTGTATTGTACATAATAAAATGTGGGGTCCCACATTGTAAATCCTATGTTTACTCCTTGAAGCAAAACTTTTATAATGTTATCAAACAAGTTCTGTATGGCATATTTTTAGTAGAGTAATTTAATATAATGTTGCTAAACAAGTTCCGCAGAGTATAGACTCGGCACAACCTGATCTCAGCACAACCTAATCCGAGCACAAATTTAGGAACAACACAAGAACGATGCCAAACAAGCCCTAAGTGTTTTGTGTTTAGTGGGGGCCCTCTGAGGGTTCCCTTTTTATAGTCTTGACTTGTACTTGGAGGTTTACTCGAGATTCCCATAATCTTTACCTTGGTCCCGTTTTACTTGTCCCGCTAATCCCTACAACTTTCATGTTGATCCCGTACCCGTCCGGAACCCCGAAACCAGACTTTTATAGCATTGAGGGCAAAACAGTCTTTTTACATGAAATCTTTATCCAAAAGTTGATATTCTCGGAACCCGCAAAACATATACTTTTTGGAAACTAGATATTTCGGTGATCATTTCTTCCTTCTTCGTCGAACTCATCCGAGGTCCCGAAAGTAGTGATTTCAGCCCAAAGAGTTTGTTAGTGGTGGAGCCCACACCCATTGTCTTTAAATAGAGAACCCATTCTCTTCATTTCTCTTTTCCAGCACAACATAAAGCTAGGGTTCCTCTTTTCCCTTTTTCTCCTTTCTTCTTGCTTCTCCACCACCAAAGCACCACCCACCTTGCTCAAATTGAAAGATGGAAGTCATCATCTCCTTCTCCTCCACTAGAGCTCTCCATTGATATAATCCTTGGAGAGAAACCTCCATTCTAAGGCCTTCTTTGAGCTAGTCTTGCCCATTTGGAGAACCTACAAGTAAGCTTCCTCCCTAATCTCTTAGATTTGCATTCTTCTAGTATGTGGAAAGCTCCATTTTCATTATTGAGAGTTATCTCTTCTTGTTCCTTGTTTGACCCATTTTAGGGTTTGTATTTGGGGGTTTTTGTGTGTAGCTTGAATCTTGACTTGGAGGAGTATTAGAGCTTGATTTGACTCATCTTGGACCTAAGGCAAGTAGAATGAATTGATGTTTTGAGTTTGGAATGGTTTTCATGACAAGTGTGATTGATTTTGTATTGCCATGAATGTTTTGGTTTTACTTGTATACATTGTGAAATAAATGCTCTTGAAAAGGTTGGTTAGTTCATTTATTGTCTTAAAAATGTGGTTTTGAAACTCTTGTTTAGGACTTAAATGGATCACTATGGTTGTGGTTATTCTCCTTCTATTGGGTTGGAATGTGGAGAGGAAGGAAGTGATTAGAGAATGGCTTGTAGAAGCTTTGATATGGGAGAAGTGTTGAAGATTGAATTGGAGGAGTTTTTTAGCTCATGTTGTTGCAGGAAAGTGAATGGAGAATGAGAGAAATTGATTTGGAGAAAGGAAGACCTGAATCTAAACCCAGTGAGGAATTCCTGTGACTGGCGGTCAGCCAGCGACTAGCCGTCTGGTGACTGACAGCTAACCGAAGCAATTTCGGTTACTTTTCCAGAGAGCTGCAATCTCGCGGTCAGCTAGCGGGTAACCGCCGAATCCATCGGCGGCTAACCGCCAGCCAACCGAATTGAGGCGATCACAATTCCAGAGAGCTGCAATCCCGTGGTCAGCCTAACGGTCAGCCAGCGGTTAACCGCCGGATCCACTGGCGGCTAACCGCCATCTGACCGCTAGGTAACCGAATTTCCCTTGAATTCTATGAATAAAGGGGGGTTGAAGGGAGCTTCCATCCCATTGCTTGTGAACCTTTCTGAGAGCAATGGGCACCGATCACCTGGGAATGTGTTCGAAGCAGAGATGAAATGTTTGTTGGGAGCCCGTTCGAGAGAGAAACCATATCACAGAGATTCGTTTAAGCATTGAGGCTACTAAAGTGTATAGGGAACCTGGCATGTCTTCCAAATTCAAAGAGTACCAAGTCTTCTTTATTATACAGACATACAGGATCCCTATTCACCTTGAATGAGTTTTAAACTCCGATACTGTTCCGATATTTCGAAAGTTTGTTTCACCTTTTTATTCCCGAAATTTATGAGTTATGATTTATCAATCCCGAATACCTTGAAAGTGTACCTGAACTGTTTTTACTAGCCTTGACATGCATCCCCGACATGATGTGATAGTTGTGCCCGTGAGCACCCTGTCTTGCCCGCCTATAGTCTTGCACTGGATTTTTTTTACACATGTCTTGATTTATGTGATTTAACCTATGAGTCGGCACCATTAAGCTTGGATGACCTTGTCGGTCTGATCTACTGACTTGGAGATCCCCTCCCGTCCCGCCAGCTGCAGTTTGGTTCCTGATGCCCGGTTTATTAACCGTGGTCCCGTCCCGATACCTGGTTCGCTCCCGTGGTTCCCGATATCTGGTTCGCTACCGTGATTCCCGATACCCGGTTTGCTACCGCGGTCCCGTCCCGTATTATTGTATATGTATATGTAAATTTTGTTGTACCTCCTCACTCCGGTGACCGAGGTCAATGCCCGATACTCTCGTCACTTTGGTGATAGAGGATTTAGTTTCTTATGGATGCCATCTTGCTTGTTTCCCTATTTCTTTGGTTACCTTACATGTTTTATTACTGCATATGTGTTTTCATTTAAATGATTCATTTACTTCTTGAAAGTCATTGTTTAACCAGGTTTATATGTTTTCCAAGGTAAAGGCTTTTATTATCGAATGTTCATATCTTTTCACCCACCTGCCATACCGTCGTGTCTGACCCTTTGCTTTGGTACTCAGGTCTAGTTGTCGGTTATCCCGAGGAGGAGCCAGAGGAGGCGGTCGGAGAACCGCAACAGCTAGTTGAGTGGCGTGCCGACGATGTTATTTAAACATCCGGTTGCTGAGATTCGAAATATTTTGGGGGTGTCATTAAATGTTATTTTTGGTGGATATTGTTTTGTCTATATTGGCCTTTGTTGGCCTCTATTTTTTGGAATTGTAATTAAATGATATATGCTCAAACTTTAATAGTATTTTTGAGACATGCTATAGAACATTGCTCATTCTGATACTCACTATCTTAAATGTAATCAGCCTTGTTATTTTGGAAATGAATTACATGCTTGATTTGCTACACGCTTCCGCAATTTAACAAAGTATTCATGTGAATGTGAAATCCTCACCGCAGACACCTGTGGGAAATCACGTGCACGGGAATGTGTTTTTTTTTATTAACCCGTGTACGCTTGGGTCTCAAACATACTTATGATCTTTTTATGTCATTTACTTCACAAACAGTCCCGATCCTGGATTGGTCCCCAAACCCGGTCCGGGGTCATGACAGTTTGAAGTAGGATGCAGTTTTATGATGTTGAGGAGGCAAAATGACTTTTTTTTTGTCAACACCATGATGACCATGAGTACGTTCTCCCACTCCTTGCCCAGCGGCTCTACTACTACCCCCTGCCTCGGTCTGTCTAACATGTTTGACATAGCCACGGGGAGGATTTAACTCGGTAGCACCAAGAAAATTGTCAGACCCCATCCCAGACTAGCTCGATTAGTGTTAATTAAGTGAGTGTTTAGTTTTAAGAGGTTTAGTATTCGTGGGATTAGAATAGTGTTTAGTCTTGGTGTTAGTTTTGGGAATTTTGAGAGCGTTTGTTGATTCAGACACACTCAGGGAGGCCCTGAGTGTACGTGTAAGAATGGGAGCATAAGCATAGATTTCTGTTTCGATTGCGATTTTGATTTATCTTGAGTGGTTGTATTGTTTACCTCGATTTTCGTATTTAACTCGTCAGTGTACGGGCCGGAAATCTGTGTTTTTAATCAAAAGGGTAGGATTTGTCTTTTTCACCCAAATCTGGACACGATTTTCGAGATGTCGAAACCACGTTAAAAATATACTTTTTCGAAACTAGATTTTTCAAGGATCGTTTTATCCTTCTTCGTCGACCTTGTCTGGGGCCCGCAGGGCCTTGTTTAAGCCATTTGAAATTCCAGACTCTAAGGGGCCCCACAGCCAAGCCATATTAATCCTTTTCTCTCTTCACTCTCACTCACCTTGCATTCCCGTGGACTTTTCATCATGCCAGAGCTTGAGGACCTCTCCCTTCTCTTCTTCTCTCCATCTTTTCCTCCTTGAAGCTCAATCTTTCTAACTTGGATAGAAGCTTGGACCTCACCATCATCTTCCTCATCTTCCAAGCTCTCCGTTGGACCTATTTTGTTGGGCATTTCGACTTGGCTAGCTATCTTCTTCTCCATTCCTTCTTGTTTGGCCATTTCTAGGTTAGAGCTTCATCAATCTCGTCAATGGAGTTCCTTTCTTTTCCTTAAGACCTTGTTTTTCATGTTCACAAACATTTTCTTCAAATGGGTTCCTTTGTTTTCAAATGTTAGGGCTTTGAAGTTCTTTTTGGGATTTTTGTAGATTTGACTCCATTCTTGAGTAGAGCTTTTGGAGAAGGTTTGAACCTTTAAGGCAAGTTATCCTTTTAGCTTTCTTTAATGAATGTGTGAGTGTGGATTTCATCTTTTGTCCAAATGTGATTTTTAGGGTCGCTTTTGTCTTAATGTAAAGGTGATGTTTTGTTTGGAAATCCATTTTTTAGCTTGCATTTATGTGTTTTAGCATGATTTGCATGTATTTGATTAGCTCAAGTTTACTTTAGTTGGATTTGTATTGTTTTGGAGAAGACAGTGTCAGAGTTCTGTAACTGAGATGGTCTTTCCCGAGCTGGCAGTCAGCTGGCGGTCACCTAGGCAGCTAGCCGAATGGTGATGGCGGCTAACCGACCCAGTTACGGTTAGATATCCAGAAGGCGGCAAATTCTGGGTAGCCCTAGCGGCTAGCCGAAGATTTGACCACGGCTACCCGCCAATAGAACCGTCAGGTAGCCGAAACCCGCGGTTAGAAACACAGAATTCTGTAGCAGAATGGGTTCTGACGGTCAGCTAACGGTCAGCTGGCGGCTAACCGCCTTGCACCTCCGCGGCTAGCCGACAGGTGACCGAACATTTTCGGTTACATTTCCAGTATGCTGTTATTTTTTGTTTGGGACCCCAGCGGCCAACTGGCGGCTAGCCGATCTGTTTTTTTTTTCTGCGGCTAGCTGACAGGTGACCGCGAGTCAACCGAAATTCAGTTTGTGCCCATTTTTCGGATTTTCTTTGGAATGAAAACCAGAATATGATTAAGGGCTTTTAGCTTGACATCGTGCATTAGAACTCATAATGTCTCCTAACTTCGGAAGCACGAAGTATATTTCAACACAACATTTGAGTGTCAAATAGAGGAGCTTAATACATATGCTTGAGGAATTTGTTTAGACTCAGTTTTGACACAATGACTATCGTTTGCTCCTGTTTTGATTTACAAGCTTCTGTCATGTTTTAAGGGGTTTCAAGAACCTATAAGGGAATCATTTCACAAGTTTAGTTTTTGTTATAGCTTATGCTACTCCTGGTTAGTTTTGTTTCGCCCTGTTCTGATGATGATTTCCCTATTTTCGATTTGTTTTGTACATGTTGGCTTCGTTTTATGCGTTCATGACTTATGATGAACACTACTGAGCTTAGACTGCCCTTTCAGTCTAATCCACTGTCTGGGGGTCCTTAAACACTTGGACTTTCTGCAGATTAGTCGTATATTATATATATACATCCTGTTCTGACCGGTAACGCGGCCGGTGCCTGCCTACCTTTTATGGTACGGGATCCGGTTTTGCTCTGTTTTGCTCCTGTTTATGTTCTGCTTTCTTTTTTCATTTATATATGATGGAGAAAGGATGGGCTCTTTGTGGGATTATCTAATCATGATATTATAAGCAACCATGCTAGTTCTGCTTATTTGAAATGCATTCTAGTTCTGTAATTGTTTAAGTTCATTATATGTTTTCAGAAATATTTCTCCTCTTTCAATGGTTTTATGTATGCACCTAAATTGATTTCTTGCCAAACCGTTGTGTTTGATTCTTGTATTTTTGGTGCTTAGGTGCGGACGCCTTTGCCCCTGAGTAGGAGTGTCAGGAGGAGGCTGTTGAGCCACCCCCAGCTCGTGAGTGGCAGCCCAACGACGTTATCTAGGCGTCGGGAGGGTCTTTGAGACATGCATCTTTTGGGAAGGGTTTTACATTTTGATTCTTTTGGGATTGTATTGGCCTTTATTGGCCTCTTATTGGGTTGTATTTAACATTACACTTTTGTTAACTCTAAACTTGAATGTAATTGGGTATTGTCCTGTTTATATTTCCCTCTCTAGAATACATGCTTGATGAATTTAAATATATGAGAGTGGTTTCTATATCTTATGTCTTATCTTGACGTGATTTGCTACATGCTTCCGCCATCCATTGTTTTGTGTGAGTCTGTCCCGTGTCCTCGGGATCCTCACCGCGGGAACCTGTGGGAAGTCGATGTCGTCAGCGTTTTCCCTGTCGCGGGCCCGGGCTCCCGGTCCGGGGTCGCGACAAAAATGCTCAACTGTCTCATAAGTAACAGGCTCATCATCTCTATAAGGACCCTCGTCCCTTGGAGAGTTAGGTGAAATTTCTGCTGATGATGAAGAAGTAGAAATTCTTGACTCACTCTCCTCATCCACCTCCTATCCCCTTGGCTTACTCGTATCAAGTGTGCGCCCTGCTGCATTGTCAAGTTTATTTCTTATATCCTTTCTGTGGCCTTCACTAGCTCAGGCCTATCCCCAGTCGATTCCTCCATTAACTCCTCAAACTCCGGGTCTTGGTCTAACACCGATTCTTCTTGTTTCTCCAGCCATTCACCTAACACAGTATCCTATTCTGAAAAGATATAGTCCAAATTAATTGAAAAAAATAATCCTGTTGATCCTCAAATTTCTTCTCTTTCTATTTCTACTCCGGAGCTTGAGGTTGTAGTGGATGTAGACCAATTTATTTAGCTTCTGCATTGTCAATCTATTTCTTGGTCTTGTGTGAATAAACGAGAAGGTGCTTCGGTTTCTTTCACAATTGGAAGACGATGTAGTTTGACAAGGACTTTAATAGCAATCGTCCTTAGTGCAGGAGCACTCTCTCCAAAATTCAACCACCATTCAACTGAAAAAAATAGAAATGATATTAGAGTCAATAAAATAATAATAAGTCCTTGAATAATATAGAGATGAGATTACAATCAATACCAGGATTGGTCTGTGTGATAGCTCTTCACTCAGTCGTCGTTCCAAAGCTTCCAGCACGTACATTGTATTTGTCAATTTGAAGACATTAACGTAGAAAAATAAAGTAGAGAAATTACAATGTTATATACTTTTTTCCTTAATTATCCTATCTGATTTGTAGCCCAAATTGCTTCATCTGTACTCTCTACCAGTCTTTCAATTAATCTTTTAGTCCCAAACGGATTTCATCATATCCCCCACTCCATATCCCCCACTTGGAATTCTAAAGGTCTCCGCCTCTTGTCTGCATAACCCTTCTGACGATCCCGAGACTCCTTCATTCTCATCTGAATAACCCTGACTTTCTCATTGGAATCAGCAATCTCTGAGGGGCCATGAAAACTCCGAACTCCAACTTCCTCCCAACATGCCGGAGTTCTGCATCTCCGTCCGTATAGTGCCTCAAATGGTGCCATACCAATACTTGAATGATAACTATTATTGTAGGAAAACTCACACAGAGACAAGCCTTCATCCCAACTCTCCTTAAAATCCAAAACACATGCTCTGAGAAGATCTTCCAAAGTCTGAATAGTACGCTCCGACTGTCCATCTGTCTGAGGGTGGTAAGCTGTACGTTCATCTTTTGACCCGTTCGTCGAATTTGGACGTTCTATATATAGTCGGAAAGCTCTTGGAACGTAGAATCATTTGGTCCATACATCATAGTGATTAGAGTTCAGGAAATAGTAATGATATCTAAGTCAGTGACTCTACCCATTTAAATCATGCTAATCACATCGCTCTTAGGCAAACTAAGTGTAATCCCTCTAGGATCCAGCTGAGTGTGTTCTATGTAGTTTGGAAGGGACTTGGATAGTGTTGTAGTTTATTCTTTGTGTGAGTAGTGGGTTGGACTCAAGATCTCAACGCCATTTGCCCTTTTCTCTCACGAATTTCTATGAATCGTTGAACTATGTATAAAATTATCAACAAGCATCTTCATCGTCATTAATTAATCTTAATTATAGCATTAATCACTTAATCATGGGTGAAATGGGGGCACCGTTATATATGACAGGTGTTTAAGGCTATCATACGGGGCCAAATGAGGTGTCTACACCCGCCCCGACCAAAAGCCAACTAGAAGATTAGAGACTCTACTGTCATATAGAGAAGTCTTCGCATGGGTTAGGGTATGATCCTGAAACTCCCATGAGACAGTTGACACAAAGGTTGATAAGTAGATTTGCCGACCAAGCCTCAACATCTCGTGCCCACAAAGACATTAATCTCCCTGGATATCTCTTTAAAAAGTCACCTGTCAAAGATCCAGGAAGCTCATCCAATTGGTACAATTTCTCTGATGATGAAGAGGAATTGTCCGATAGCACAGACGTGTGGTCTTCTAGTCCAGAAGAGCCATCGTCTCCAAAAGAAGTACCTTATGTCGACCCAATTTCAACAGGCGATTGGGACCATCTCATAGCAAATCTTGAGCATATAACCAAACAAGAAGACCCATGGATAGAAACCGAGCCTTGGTTTGAAAATGCCCTTGATACTCTAGAGGGTTTTGTTGAGTTGGAAAACTTACGAAAATATTGTGAGGAGCCACCTTCAAACCCTCTAATAGAAGATCTTGTTCAAAAGATAGACTTGGGAATACCAGATCACCCACATCCTATATTTTTAAGTAAGAATATAAAGAATGATGAGTTACCCGAGTATATCGCTTTTTATTGTGACTTTATTGATTGTTTTGCATGGTCTTATCCCAAAATGCCTGGTTTAGACCCAAAATAGGAGTCCACAAGCTCAATCTACAAAAAGATATCAAGCCTGTCAAACAAGGCCAAAGAAGATTCCGTCTTGATGCGATGGATAAAATTGAACAATAAGTTCAGAAACTCAAAAGCACTGGCTTCTGTTGGAAGTAGATGGGCCTCGTGGATAGGTTTTTAAAAAATTTTGACCCACTTGAGTTAGGGATCAAGTATCCATAAAGCCATAAACCACATCCAGGATCCAATCACCCAATTTCATCAACCATGTATAGCAATAAACTCTATCTAGAAGATAGAAACCAGCAACAATCAAGCAACCAAAAGATCTACAGCATTCAATGAAATAGATTATACCTTTGGAGCCCAGTAGTGCTCTAATGGAGAAGAAGACAATTAGCTTGAACAAGACCTCTTCTTGTAGTAAATTAGGATCTTCAAGATCTTGTTGTCTTCAACGCTATGACCTACTATAAGATTTATTTTGTCAGGAAGAATGGTGGGATCTTCAAGAGAAAACAACTAGAAGCTCTAAAGGAACTCAAGGAGAACTATAAGAGAGAGAGAGAGAGAAGATGTGAGCGTGCAACACACTTGCACAAAGGGGTTTGGGCACGAATTCCAATGATCACATGTTCAGCCCCTAGCTCCCCTTATATTGCTTTGGCACTCTCCTCTTACTAATTAAATAGAAGTCTTACTTCCATTAAGAATTAGTAACTTTCTCCTTTCCAATTATTATAGAAGTCTCACTTCCATAACAATTAGTAACCTACTATTACCACTATTAGAAATCTCACTTCAAATGGAAATAGTAACTTTCTAATTCCTTCCTTTTAGAGTTCAAGTAGGATTACTAACTATCTAATAACTTGGGCTAGCATAGGGACCACTAGGGATTCCATAGAAAGCTGGCTCCAACTGGAACACCGCGACCCCACATCTCATGTACAATCCGAGCCCACAGTTAACTTCAAATAACACCACTATATAAATGCAATTGTACTTCAGTCTTAGGAATAAATTACAAAGAAGACCATAAACTTCCCTATGACCACAAGTAGACCCCTCTATCAATATCCATGAATTAATTGAATTAAATCTGTCCCTTTCAATCTTAGATCCACATCTTATTATCCTAGAGACCCAATTAATCATAGTGATTATCAGTACCATCCAATTAACTCTTAATCTAGATGAGCGCACTTACTAATGATAAATCCATTAACTGGCACAAGGGGATAATATCGATAGATTATATCTCGACCATTGAATGTTCCCACAATCTTACTACCATGTATGCAAGACACCGAAGTGTCGACCTACAGGTGGCCTCACTCATTGGTGACTCAAAGCAAATGAATAGATAGAAACTTGAGTTCATCAATGTCTCAAGATTGAGAGCCTATTGCTAGGGACTTATGAGAGCAGACCTTAAAACAAAGATAGTGTTCCATAAGGTGCTTCTCATGGTCCTTCAATACTTCCAATGTACTAGCACCATGTTCCAGAATCTTACATTTTGATGATCGAGACAAATCACACTCTCATAGTGATCAAAGTGTTGTAACCTTATCAGATGAGATGCCCAGTCTCATCACTGGTTGTGAAGATATTTAAGTATAAAATTTGTGACACATGTCTCCCGTATGTAGATCTCATCCATACATATATATCACATTTAATATACTAATGGGACCGGTTAACTCATGAACCATCATGTCATAAGTTTTGGTTATGTGCATGAAGTAATAAAACACCATTCATCTCATGAAAGGAAAGCATGGTTTTATTGATAAATAAATAAATTAATCAATTTATTACATCATTTGATGGATTGAGACCATACAAACTAACAACTTCATCCATGAGGAACAACATCCTGAGTGGCTAGCCAGCATTATCCCCGTGCTAAAGAAAAATGGGCAGATTAGGGTTTGTATTGATTATAGAGACCTGAATGGTGTATGTCCTAAAGACAAATTCCCACTCCCCATATTGGAGGTGATGATTGACAATACCTGCAGATTCGAGCGAGTGACATTCATGGATGGCTTCTATGGTTATAATCAGATAAAGATGCATCCTGAAGATGAAAAGAACACATCATGTCGGACTCAATATGGCATGTATTACTACATTGTCCTACCATTTGCTCTGAAAAATGCTGGTGCTATATATCAGAGGGCCATGATGAAGATATTTCAAGATATGCAACACAAGATGGTTGAATGATACGTTGATGACCTCGCTGTCAAAAGAAAAAAAAGAGAAGACCATCTCAAAGATCTTCGAGAAGTCTTCCTCTAACTTCACAAACACAAATTACGAATGAATCCCCTAAAGTGCTTCTTAAGTGTCTCATCGGGTAAGTTCCTTAGATTCTTAGTTCGGAAAGTTGGAATAGAACTTGACCCCATTAAAGTCAAGGTTATTCTAGAAATGCCCTCACCAAGAACCTTAAGAAAAATGAATGGACTCCAAGGAAGATTGGCATACATCCGATGGTTCATCTCTAATCTTTTAGGGAAGTGTCGTCCATTCTCTCACTTAATAAAGAAAGGTGTAAATTTTTTATGGGATGTTGAATATGAAGCTGCATTTCAAGATATCAAGTCATACCTAACAAAACTTCTAGTATTGGCTACCCCTACACCTGGAAAACCTTTCATCTTGTACACAAGAGTCCTCGACCACTCTTTGGGCGCTCTACTCGCACAAGAAAATGATGGAGGAAAAGAAGCAACTCTATACTACCTCAGCCATATGTTGGTAGCTGCGGAACATAGTTACTCTTTAGTCAAAAAAGAATGCATTGCAGTGATGTTTGCCATGCAAAAGCTGTGTCACTACCTTCTTTCCAACACAGTCAACTAATTTTGAGGACAACCTCTTGAAGGTCCTTGTCACGAAAGAAATTTCTCTCAATGCTCGATCGACAAAATGGTCCATCCTTCTGTCACAATTTGATATTAGGTATGTACTGTAAAAGGCAATCAACGGCCAAGCTTTAGCAAACATTCTTGCAGAGCATCCACTGGCTAAAGATTCTCAACTCAAAGATGATCTCCCAGACGAACTTGTCTATAACGTGGAGACTTCCTTATGAAATTCCTCCTGGGACCTGTACTTTGATGGTGCAACCAGGACAAATGAATAAAGAAAGATGATCTCGAGAGTTGGCATCTTCTTTATTAGCCCCGACAAATACATGATTCCACATGCTTTCTCGCTATTGGAATTGTGCTCAAACAATGCTGCCGAATACCAAGCTCTGATCTTCGGATTGGAACTCGCCCTCAGTCCAACGTCACTGTGCTAGAAGTCCTTGGATACTCTCAGTTGATTGTCAATCGGATGAATAAAAAATATGAAGTCAGGAAGCCTGATCAGTTGCCTTACTACAACAAGGCACAGTCACTTCAGCAAAAATTTGACATCCGTCACATCACCCACATCCTCAGAGGTGAAAACGTTCGTATAGATGCCCTGGCTGGACTTGACGCATCAATGGCAATCAGGAAGGGGAAAACATGCAAATTACAGTGTGTCAAAGAGGGATCCTCCATCCTTTTAACACACACCAAGCAGTTGCCGAATGCCACCAAGTGGTCGGAAGTCGGATCTCCATCCTTAGAACTCCAATCCGCGATTGAAGGGATCCGTTCATTGATTACACCATGTCCAATCCTACCTGAAGATTTAAAAGAATGGGTAAGTATTCAAAGACGAGCCCCAAACTTTGATTTGGATAGTCCTTTAAAAATCCTTTACAGAAAATCCTTCAACGGAGTACTTTTACACCGCTTGTCACAAAAAGAGGCTAAAGAAACAATCAAAGAAGTTCATGCTGGTCTTTGTGGAGCCCATCAAGCTGGTCCTAAGCTTTATGATCAAATAAAAAGGTTAGGTTATTAATTGGCCTACCATGGTAGCTGACGCTATGCAATTTGCTAAGTGCTGCCAACAATGCCAAGTTCATGGAGATGAAGTTCATCTGCTTCCAAAATAGCTACATCCTACGACGATATCATGGCCTTTCAAAGCCTGGGGAATGGACATCGTAGGTCCTATCTCTTCCCCATCAAGTAAAGGTCATCGCTTTATCTTCACCACTACGGATAATTTCTTTAAGTGGTCAAAAGCATTTGCGCTCATTGAAATGAAGACCCCATCAGTTCTTCAGTTCTTGAGCATCAACATCATTTGTCGTTTTGGCATACCCAAAAGATTCATCCATGATAAAGAACCAACTATCTAAAGCTTTATGGGCATATTGAACCACCGTTCAAGGACCAACCAATAACACACCATTCTCTTTGGTTTATGGATGCAAAGTTGTTGTGCCCTTGGAGGTACAAAGTCATTTTCTAAGGGAATCTTTGCAAAATGACACGATGCAAGAAAACCATGCGAAGTTGAGACTCCAAGAGCTAGACAATCTCGATGAAAGGCGACTCAAAGCTTGACAAAGCATTGAGCTTTACCAAGCATGGATTGCAATATCTTTTGACAAAAATGTCAGGCAACGTGCCTACAAAAAGGGTGACTTGGTTCTTGCAGTAAAAATACCAATGGTTTTCATCCACAAGTCTAGAGGCAAATTTGAGCCAAAATGGGAGGGACCTTATGTCATAGATAAGGTTTTCTCCAATGACGCATATGCTTTCCTAAACATAGAGGGTGATTGTAAGACCCCAACCCAAGTGACCTTGATTAGTACTAATTAAGTTGCGATTTAGTTCTAAGTGAGATTAATGGATTTTGGTGAAGCTAAGGATGGAATAGCTTTTTATATATATAACTTTGGGGAGTTTTGAGTGCCTTTTATTTAGCAGGACCCTTTGGGGGTTCTTTTAGTGACTCTGCTTTTATATGGGGGATTGTTCGAGATTCCAATAATCCACTTTTTGACCCCTTTAGATTCACCTCGTTTATCTCTCCAACTTTTGTGTTGATCCTGTTTCCGTTTGAAACCCCAAAACCCGACTTCTCCAACATCGAGGGCAAAACAGTCTTTTTACACCAAATATGGACACAAAAGTCAACATCTCGAAAACCCTTGAAATATATACTTATTAGAAACTAGATTTTTCAACAATCATTTTCCATTTCTTCGTCGAACTCATTTGAGGTACCGAAAGCCATGATTTCAGCCTGACAGGATTTTCTAGTGGTGGAGCCCACTTTCACTTACTATAAATAGAGAACCCATTCCCTTATCCCTTTCTTTCAAGTCAAATCTAGCCCCAAGCTTGGGTTCTTTCCCTCTTCTTCTTATAGCTTTCTTCATCTCTCTTCCACTCCAATCTTGCATCAATAAAGATATGGGCTTCATCTTCTTCATCCTCACCTTGAAAGCTTCCTCTTGATACTCTTGGAAGAGAAATCTAGTCACATTAGGATCTCCTTTGAGCTTATCTTGTCCATTTGAAGACCTCCCAAGTAAGCAATCCTCCCCATCTCTTAGATTTGTGTTTTCCTAGCTGTAGAAAGTCCCTATCTTCATTATTAAGGCCTTCTTCTTCTTGTTCTTTGGTTTTTGACCATTTAGGGTTCTTGTTTTGGGGGTTTTTGTGTATCTTTGAAATCTTTGGCTTGGAGGAGAGAATAGGAGCCCTCTTACCTTGTTTGAGACCTAAGGCAAGTGGATGAATGGATTTATTTTGAAAGATTCCTTATTATTTCACTATGCTCTTACAATGTTTTCATGCTTTCATCTATTTTGAAATACATGCCATGATTTTCATCATTTTTTGCAAATGCATGCTTAGTAAGCTACTCTCTCTCTCCTTCTTGATGAGCTTAATTGAAATGTTTAGGGTGTTTTATTCAATGTGGTTTATATTTTTTAAATGATTTCACATGTATGATGGGTTTAGTTGGATGTGATGGGAAATAGTGACGAATGTTGTGGTGATTGGGAGAAATTTGATGATGGTTATTGGGAGGCAAGGAGGCCAGTTGTTACAGGAAGAATGATTTGTAGAATGAGGAGAAAAAGGCCAGAATGGCCATTTTCGGATAGCAAAAATGACTGACTGCTCGAGCGGACATTAGGCTGCTCGTGCGCGCAGGCCTTCTGGCTGTAGTCCAGGAATACATATTGGTTGTCCGCTCGAGGGCACAGGCATTCTGCCTTTTACGCCCAAGTAACAAAATGCCTACCCGCTCGAGCAGATATGGGCCCGCTCGAGCTAGCAGACGTTCTGTTCCCCAATCCTCTTGCACAGCCTAGGTTCGCTCGAGAGCACCTTAGCCCACTTGAGCGCACTCCCTCTCGGGTCTGGGCCATTCTTGGAGCTCAGAAGGAGGTTTTGAGGAGGGAGATGGGGCAATTTAGATCCTTATCTTCATGATGTAATGTGGGAAGGACATTTGGGGGAGCCCTAAGATAGGTATGTTGGGAGCCCCATTGTGATGGGAGATCTAAGAAACAATGTATGAAATCCGTTTGAGAAAGAAATTCAATTACGAAGATTTACCAAAATTTTTTAAATTACCTAGGTGAATAAAGAGCCCGGAATGTCTCAAAAACTTAAGGAGTACCAAGTCTATACTAAGATCGACATACGGGACCTCTGTTCACCTTGAACAAATTTTGAATACCGATACTTGGCCTTGAAATTTTGGAAACCCAATTATGTTCTATTTTCCCAAGATTAATACGCACTTCCCGAAATTAATGCTCTATGATTTGTCATGCCCGAAAACACTAAGATTGTATTTTAGCATTTTGCTAGCCCAGTTGTGCATTGCCTAATATTTAAGTGATATTTGTGCCAATGAGCACCCCGTCTCGCCCGTTTATGCATTTACATCATATGTTTTTTTTTTTTATACATGTCCCAATTGCTCGCATATGACCTATGAGTTGGCACCACTAAGCTTGGACGACCTTGTCGGCCTGATCCACCGACTTGGAGGTCTCCCTCTCGTCTCGCCAGCTGCAGTCTGGATCCCATCCCATCCCAATACCCAGCTCGCTATCGTGGTCTCGTCCCGTATAATTATTATATATATTTTGTTGAGTCTCATCACCTCGTCTGTTAGAGATCAATGTTCCGATGTGCTTTCATCACTTCGGTGATGGAGGATTTAGTTTTGTGTGGTTGTCATCTTGCCAGTTTCTTGTTCCTTGGTACACTTACATGTTTTTATATTGCATTTGTATTTTCTAACCGGTGATATACTTCTTTTATGAAAAATGTTGTTTAAATAGGTTTTAATGATTTCCAAAGTAAATTCAATTATTATTTTGTTGTGATATCCTTTCACCCACCTGCCAAACCGTCCTGTCTGACCCATTCTTTGGTACTCAGGTCCAGACGTCGATTACCCCGAGGAGGAGCATGAGGAGGTGGCTGGAGAGCCGCAACGAGTAGATGAATGGCAGGTTGACGGCATTGTTTAGACGTTCGATTGAGCCTCGAGATACGACACATATTGGGATTGTGGATAACATATTTTGGGATTTTTATTTTGGTGGTACTGGCTTTTGTTGGCCATTATTTTTGGGGAGTGATAATTAACTAATCTTTTTGTATAAACATTTAACTTTACTTTTGGGAAACTGCTCCTGAATATTGCTCACTCTGATATTTTGTTTATACATGTGTTATCAGTTTTATTACTAGAAATGAATTATATCTTCGATTTGCTACACGCTGCCGCACTTAAAAGAAAAACACTATGTTAATGTGATATGCTCACCTTGGACACCAGTGGGAAATTGCATACACAGATGGTATTGTATTCTTGTTAATCCGTGTACGTACGTATCAATATAAACAATGCAGTCGACATGGCAACATCTACGGTACTCTTATTTATTCATCCATTATCTAAATCCTCCCGATCTCGGATTTGGCCCGTGGGCCAGGTCCGTGGTCGTGACAGTGACTATAAGCTGCCCATTAATGGCAAGTTCTTGAAGCAATACTACCATTGAAGACTTCCTCAACAGGGTCGAGCATTACCTGCATGGCCACAGCCCGTTTCAAGGTATTTGCTCGTCAAACCCACCTCTTTTAAAAATTTCATCATTATGTTGAAATTTCTAAAAGAAACTCAAAACAATGCTTACTCCAATCATTTCATTGTTAAAAAATCATTTAAAAAATCCAAGTTTAGGAGCCTATTTCCTAACTTAACCAAACTTTTCGACCCTTAAATCCAAAATTCATGGTTTGATACAAAAATAAGGAATCATGGATTCCCACTGAATCTGCCCTGACTTTTGCCACTAAAAATGGTTTTAGGTCAAAATTTACAACTCTCATGTAAACAAAAAATGATTTTTCAAAAATCTTGGGGAAGCGACGTTTAGTTGATACTTGCAAAAATAAAAAATCAAAAGAATGCGATTCACATTCAACACTTCCAAATCTCAAAATCGCATGGAAGAGGCATTCCATCGATTTTGCAAAATTTCAAAAAAAATCGTGGATACGCAACGTTTCAGTTAATATCCGCAATCCAAATTTCAAAACCCAAAGGTTTAAAAAAGAATCAAATTAAAAAAATCGTGGGGAAGCAACATTCAGTTGATACGCACAAAGTAAAATTTTTGAAAAGCAAGAAAGCTACGCTTAGTCGGTACTTGTACCCAAATTCACAAGGAAGCGACATTCCATCGATACTCGCGACCGAATGAGCAAGGAAGCGACATTCCATCGATACTTGCAAAACCATGCAACAAGGAAGTGACGCTTAGTCGATACTTGCACCCAAATTCGCAAGGAAGCGATATTCCATCGATACTCGCAACCGAATGAGCAAGGAGGCAACATTCTATCGATACTTACAAAACCATTCAGCAAGGAGGCGACGCTTAGTCAATACTTGCATTTTTTAAAACCAAAAACCTGGCTTTCATGCCAAAAACCCAAAAAACATATAAACCAAAAACCTACTGACTTTCACGCCAAAAACCAAAAACTTGACTTTCATGCTAAAATAATCAAAAACCTGGCTTTCATGCCTACAAGCCAAAAAAATGGCTTTAAAAAAACCTGGCTTTCATGCCAAAAACAAACTTTGGCTCTCATGCGATACAAACAAATCTTGGCTTTCACATCAAAAATAAATCTTGGCTCTCATGCCACAAAAAAATCTTGGCTCCCATGCCACAAACAAATATTGGCTCTCATGCCACAAAACAAAATTTTGGCTCTTATGCATAAAACAAATTTTGGCTCTCATGCCATAAAATAAATCTTGCCTTTCATTCCAAAAACAAAATCTGGCTTCCATGCTAAAAATTTTTGGCTCTTATGCCACAAAACAAAATTTTGGCTCTCATGCAATAAACAAATTTTGGCTATTATGTCATAAAACAAATTTTGGCTCTCATGCCATAAAACAAATCTTGGCTTTCATTCCAAAAACAAAATCTAGATTCCATGCTGCAAAATTTTGGCTCCCATGCCGTAAAATCTTGGATCTCATGCCACAAAAAAAATTCTTAGCTTTCAAGCCAAAAAAAAAATCTTGGCTCTCATGCCACACAAAAAAAATCTTGGCCTTCACTCCAAAAACAAAATCTTGGCTCTCGTGCCATAAAAAATTTTTTTGGCTCTCACGCCACAAACCCAAATTTGGCTTCTATGCCACAAAATCTAGCTTCCATGCCACAACCAAACCTTTTGGCTCCCATGCCATCCCAAAATTCAGCTTTTAAACCATAAAAAAAAAAAAAGGCTTTTTGCCGTAAAATCTGGCTATCATGCCAAAACAACCTTTTGACTAAAGATTTTCACAAAATAATAGCCTTTTGATCAAATTTTCAAACAAACATTCCCATTTAACTCTTGCTTAGATTGATTTTCATCAAAAAGGATTTAAGTGAAAGGAGGGAACAAAAAAAATGAGAGGAAAACTTGGTAAAAAATGATGATAAGCACTAGAAAAAGAGTACCAAAAAATGTGTATACATGAGGGATCCAAAAAAAAGAATGAGTTTATTACAAAATGTTTAGGAGCTCAGTCTAACATAGTCTTCAACCAAAGACTCAACTCCTCAATAACCTTTTGGGCTTAACTTTCAAGGTTTCTAGGCCACGCTTCTTCCAAAGATCGCCATAATATGCGACAGAATGTCATGATTCATCTTTGGCACAGGGATGCTATGCCCAAAGATTTTGCCATTGCTCATTTTCCTGAGTCCTCTCCAGCAGAATTCTATCGGCATTTGTAACCTGGCGAATCAGAGTCTCCTCCCTAGCATGAGCCTCTGCTATGGCAATCCACTTGGCCGCAACTTGCGCCTCTAATTGCTCAAGCGGCCTATCTTTGATGACCTCTCCATCGAGGCAATCAATGTCTGGCCTCGGCTCAATGATGACCAGCTCGGTGATGTTCCAATCTTGGACAAACTGCTTCTTGATCTGCGATATCTCATCCATTGCAGATTTGGCTTTGGTGGAAAGTTTTAGAAAACATCTCCTCGAAGAAAGCATAATCTATAAAGTTCTCAGTCTCAGTCCACTTGCTACCCAGTGCGATGATGTCATCAACAAAAGCCCTGGCACCTATGACATCCAAACCAACCTCTTCACTCTCGGAGAATATCTCCTGCACATGCTTGATCATGCCAAATCCAGCATCCAAGTGACTAGAAGAGATGGTCTCAATCCATGAGCCCAAGACACTCTTCAGTACCTTTTTCGCAAACTGATGGGATGGCCCAGATGAAGGCTCACTCCGCTCCATCAACCGACTGCCCATGTCGTGCCTCGCCAGAAGAGTAATCAATAAACTCTTTCCAATTGGAGGCATTGGAGAAGGAATCTCAGCACGGGGTCTCACCTCTGCCGTGTCAAGGCTAGTCGAAGAAGCCCCTAGTTCTGGATCAAACTCTAACACCCCTTGCTCCGGTTCAGAAGAAGACAAAGGAACTTCTCATGTCATTTCACAACCTACCAATGAAAGACAAAAAGGTATGAATATCATCCTATCAAAATATCATCATCAGGATTATTACTATAAAATACCTTCTTCGACAACTGGTGGAACACTTTCTACCTCCACGAACTCATCCAAAGCATCATCAAAAGTTACATCCATGGATGGTCCAAAATCATCGGAATCCTATGGCATATCAGTTGACAACAACAAAAAAGAGAGCAGTATGTTAGGAAATGATGGCACAGATAAAAGAAAGAAAAACAAAAGAAATCATACCAGGATAAGATTCTGGAACTACACCAGGGTCTCTTGGTTCTTCCTTAGTTGCCGCAATCGGATCCGTCACCGATTTATCAGCCGGAACCTCAGACATCACCAAATCTACCCTTGCTAAAAAAAACAGAGAGCATCAAATCAAAATAGGGAAATATCCATGAAAGAAAATACACGGAAAGAGAAAGGGTAAGAATTCACCAACGATCTCTTCTTCTCGACTTCTCTTTTCTGGAGGCACATCAACACCCCCTGACACCTCCTCAACAATGGTGAGAGGAACTTCTAGATCAGGAGAGTATTCATGCCGTCTATTATTATGGCGTTGCCCTCTTTTCCTCTTGCCTCTACGGGATAGTCTGCTTGAAGAAACTACCCCACTGTCAACATCAAGTCTCTCACTTGACCCCTTGCTGGATGGTATTCTCTTGCCAGTGGAGTTCACGGAAGCCCATTTCCACTTCGCTTGTATCCCAGCATCGATCTAGGCTTCCTCATGCTCCAACTGTTCCAAGACCTCACTAGGTACTTCTAGGGAAACTTAAGATCTGATGACGTCCTGCTCATTAAGAAAGTCTATCCTCTGCTTTTCTCCAGAAAGGAAGACTAGAACTTCCTCTCGCCAGACACCATCTGATCTTCCGAGACCCTTCCCAGAAGACTGTTTAACATCAAGTTCCTTCTTGGAAAGCCCTCAATACACCGAAAAGCTCTCCATAAATCACTTTGTGTGAAGGCAGGAGTCCGAAAACTGGACAACTCAGGATAAGAGATCATGGCAATAGTGTTCTCTACAATATAGAAAGCCCATGCATTTCTCCCATCCTGCAAACCTCCAAATTGCTTCACCATACTCAAATGCGCTCCAACAATGCCTTGAGAGAAGCCCAACTATAGTGAAAAGCGGAAGGGACATACAGCTGGATGTCAACAAAAAGATTTCTATGGTACACTATTGTGCCAACACAGATGTTGAAAAGCCACTTCTTCTCTGCGTTGGTCAAGGAATAATATCTTCCTGACATAGCCCTGGTGGATTCGTGGGAGACACCAAAGTGAAAAGCCTTCCTCCGCAAATCTGGAGAAAGTTTTACTGAAGACTGCCCTATCTCGACTTCTTGATACCGTCGAATCCTCATACGGGTAGAAAAAAGTGATTCGAAAATGAATGTCCATCTAGCGAATCGAATCATAAAGGGATCATCATCTTGTGCAGCACCCAACTTGTGGAAGCCATGATAGTGGTATACATATCACGAATAAAATATATGGGATGAAAATACCCTATTCATAGGGAGCCCAAGCTGAACCAAGAAAGCAACAGCATGCAATTCGGTGCACAAATAGGAGATAAGAGCAGGCACCAAAGCAAGATGCTCACCAAACGCCATCTAACAAGCCGGATAAATACAGTGGGCTAATGTGGATGCCATCTCCACTAGCAGAAACAGCCTCACCCAGCCATTAAGTGAGGTAAATAACGAGATCTCTCCACAGCACAATGTCAAAATAAATGGCATTTGTCGCGACCCTGGACTGAGACCCGGGCCCGCAACGCAGTGATTTACACTAATGGAACATACCGCCTGGTTTCCCACAGGTTTCCGCGGTGAGGATCCCACGAAACGGGTCGAGCTCACATGAATAGGTATGCGGAAGCGTGTAGCAAAACGAATCATACAGATTTAACACAATAAGATGTAGCAAAAATAAGGCATCAAGGCATGGTATCGAAGAGGAGTGTCAACAAAGCAATCCTATCTTGATATAAAATTTCATAGTTAAACAAAAGTATATTAATTCAAAATACATATCCATGAGAGGCCAACAAAGGCCAATACAACAAAAATAAGATCCCCACAGATATCCCACAACTAGGTGAATGAGAAGTCAAGATCCCGCCCGGCGTCTAGATGACGTCGTCGGGCTGCCACTCATGTGCTGGGGGTGGCTCAATAGCCTCCTCCGGGCATTCCTCGTCAAACGCGATACTTCCTGCACTTGGACACCAAAATAAAATGCATCAAACACGACGGTTTGACAAATAAACAATTTAGGCATGAATATGAAAAATGGTGCTAAAACAGTTCAAGATTAAAGTACACATTTCAAGTTTACGAAACTAGCATGAATACTTATAATATCATGTAAAGATAAATCCACATTGAGCTCATCCTTTCTCTATCATATAAAATGACAAGAGCAAGCACGTACGAAACACGACACTCAAGACACGATCCCACGCTACACAAGGTAACGGGGAGGCCAGCCGCAGAACCGGAACACGAACACGCACGATGTGTAATATAATACACGACTAGTCTGCAGACAGTCCACATGTTTAAGGACCCCCAGGTAGTGGATTAAGCTAAAAGGGCAGTCCAAGCTCAGTGGTATTCACTTATATCATGAATGCACAAAACACGGCGATACACGTTCGAGAACACGACAAAACAAGAGGGAAATCATTTATCAAACACGACACGACAAGACTAGCAAAATAGCATAGTATAAATGCTTAATGAACTTAAGAAATGATTCCCTTTTGATTCTTGAAACACATCTTGAAAACGAACTTGTCCTTGGAAATCAAACGAGAACACGATGATGCATGAAGCATCAAAACAAGAGTTCAAACATAAACCTATCAAGCATAGGCTAAGACCAATCTTTGACCCTTGTGGAATTGAAACCCAAATGTCGGAATTCTATATAGCTTGGTGCCCCCGAAGGTAAGATACATTTTAGAAATTCAAGTGCACAATGTCAAATGAAGGTCTAAGGCATAGTCTAGTTTTCATCAAAATTCGGCTAGCTGGCGGTCACCTGGCGGCTTGCTGCACTGGGGTCTGGCGGCTAGCCAAGAGCTGACTGCTAGCTGACCGCTGGGTCAAAACAAGGGAAACACATCTCTCGGAAAAAGTAGCCGAAATGGCTTACGGTTAGCTGGTGGCTAGCCGCCACGGATAGCCGTGAGCTGACCGTGAGGTCACCGTAGACCTGGGCAGATTTTTGCAAGCTACTAGAAAAGTAACAGCTCAATGCGGTTGGCTGGCGGCTAGCCGCCGTGGAAAAATGCGGTTAGCCGCTGGCTGACCGCCAGGCTCGGGCTGGATAAATTCCAAGTCAGACATTACATTTTTCTTTCCTTCTTCACTTCTATATTTGAACCACCTGCACTCCCCAAGCCTACATGCTTTCCAAGGGATGATTTTTACACAAATATCCACTCTCATTTCAATCAAAACTCCAGAATCACTAAACCATTCACATTCAAATCATGTATTTAATAACTTGTAAAGCATTTAATTGAAATACATGCTTCCATTCAAGATAAAACTTCTAGATTAGATAGAGTGATTAACAACCATGCTTGTAAAGATTAAACAAAACTAAAAGAGATTAGTAACATGAATGAAATGATAAGCTTGATAATAAAACAACATTTCTCAAGGTAAAATACCCAAAACTTATAATGCATTATGAAAAACTAAAATGTTTACTTGCCTTAGTCCAATGTCAAGCAAAAACTCCACAAAATACAACAAGAAGGGAAGATCCCCGAAATCTACACAAAACCCCCAAAATAGAGCACACAAAAATCACCATTTTGGTCATTACAAACCCCCATTTCGAAACATGGGTTTGAAAACATGGAAAACAAGCTCTAAATGAGCTAAATGAACATCAAATGAAAAGAGGAACAAGAGCCCTAACCTTGAGCTAGCTGAACAAGAAGAAGAGAGCTAGAAGATGATGAATAGTGTCGGGGATTTGGCTCAAAAACGTGTCCAGCTGTAGCTTGAGAAGAGAGGAAGAGATTGATAGTCTTGGATCCGGAATTGGAGCTCTCTTGCTTGATGATTCAAGGAGAAAAAGATCAAAGAGAAAGCGCCTTCTTCTCTTCTTCACTCTAGGTCAAGAACGGTTGCAGGAAATGGGAAGGAGAATGGAGGAGAGAGAATGGGAGGGCTTCTATAGTGTCTGGGAAGTGGGTCCCAAAGCAGTTGAACTTGAAACGATTAAAACATGGTCTTGTGGACCCCGGATGGGATCGACGAAGAAGAACAAAACGATCGTCGAAAAATCTAGTTTTGGAAAAGTATAATTTTGACATGGTTTCACGACTTCGAAATTTGTGCCCAGATTTAGCATGAAAAGACAGATTTATCCTCTTGGGCAAAAACTTGGGTTTCTGGGCTTCAAATACATGCAGGTTAAAAATGAAAGTTGTCACAAATAATAAAACCATTCAAGAGAATTAAAAATCATGATCAAACAAAAGATCTAGAACGAAAACCCATTCTTACACGTGTACTCAGGGTGTCCCTGAGCGTGTCTGACTCATACTAAACGTCCTCAAAATTCTCAAAGCTATAATCCGGACTAAGTCTAATCACATTCTAACCCAGCTAGTACTAAGACTCACTTAAGGCTAAACACTCGCTTAATTAGTACTAATCGAGTTGGTCTGGGTCAGGGTCTAACATCCTCCACCCCTTAGGATATTTGGTCCACCAAATATAAATAATTATACCTCTGCTAACAGGTGTGGATATTTCCTCTGGACTTGATCTCTCAATTCCAATGTGGCTTCTTCTGGCTCGTGGTTTTCCCAAAGTACCTTGACCCAATGGATAGTCCAATTTCTCAATTCATGTTCTTTGGTGTCAATGATTCTAACAGGTTTCTCCACAGATGAAGTGTCTTCTCGAATCTGTAAAGGCTCGTTTGGAATAATGTGAGAAGGACTGTGAACATATTTCTTGAGCATGGAGACGTGAAAAACATTATGTACCCCGGAGAGTTCCGGTGGTAACGCAAGTCTGTATGCAACATTTCCAATCTTGCTCAAAATCTCATATGGACCAATGTATCTGCCAGACAATTTTCCTTTCTTTCCAAATCTTAGAGTGCCTCTGACCGGTTAGACCTTTAAGAATACCTTGTCACCCACTTCAAACTGTAATTTTCTCCGGTGGGTATCAGCATAACTCTTCTGTCTGCTTTGAGCAATCTTCAATCTGTCATGAATCTGTTTAACCTCGTCGCTTGTCTCTCCAACTATCGTCGGTCCATGAAAACTACGCACACCGACTTCCTCCCAGTAAACTAGAGTTCTGCATCTCCTGCCATAGAATGCCTCGAAAGGTGCCATTCCAATGCTAGAATGGTAGCTATTGTTGTACGCGAACTCGCAAAGGGGTAGGTTCTCATCCCACTGAACCTTGAGATCCAAAACACAAGCATGTAGCATATCTTTAAGAGTCTGTATCGTCCGCTCTGACTGACCATCTGTCTGAGGATGATATGCCGTACTGAACTGAAGTTTGGTACCCATGGATTCAATAAGAGATTTCCAAAATCTCGAAACAAATCTGCTATCTCTGTCGGAAGTGATGGAGATGGGTTGGCCACGCTTACTAACGATCTCATCGATGAATAATCTTGCAAGTGGTGCCATATGCATCATATTCCCAGTCTTCATCGGAATGAAGTGAGTAGACTTCGTAAGACGGTCTACTATAACCCAAATCGTATTGTTTCCTCTCTTGGTATTAGGTAATCCGGAGAAAAAATCCATAGTGATGTGCTCCCATTTCCACTTTGGAATCTCTAAAGGCTGTAACAAACCAGGAGGCTTCTGATGTTCTGCTTTGATCATCTGACAAATCAAGCAACGAGATACAAAAGCTGTTGTCTCTCGCTTCATGTTATTCCACCAAAATTTGTTCTTCAAGTTATGGTACATCTTCGTGCTACCCGGATGTATAGAGTATCTAGTATGGTGGGCTTCAGTCATAATTTCATTCTTCAAATCATCTACATTTGGTACACACAACCGGTCACGAAAATACAACACTCGATCTGAAATCTTGAAATCTGGACGTTCTGAAATCTGATCTACAATCTTGGCCAATTCTGGGTCTTACAACTGACTATCTTTGATCCTCTGGATGAAGGTAGGCTCAGATACTGTCATATTTGCCAATAAAACACCTCTCCTCAAGTGTTATACTTCCACTCCAAGTTCTTCAAACTGTTGGAAGACACTAACTCCTCTCAAACTAGCCATAACTGCCGACTTTCTGCTCAATGCATCTGCTACAACATTCACTTTGCCCGGATGATACTTGATTGGGAAGTCATAATCTTTTATATACTCCATCCACCGTCTCTGCCTCATATTCAATTCCTTCTGTGAAAACAAATATTGCAAACTTCAGTGGTCGGAATGAACTTCAAATTTTTCTCCATAAAGGTAGTGCCTCCACATCTTCAAAGCAAAAACTACTGATGCCAACTCCAAGTCGTGAGTTGCATAATTTTTCTCATGATTCTTCAACTGTTTTGAGCCATAGGCAATCACTTTGCCATCTTGCATCAACACACAGCCTAATCCCACGTTCGAAGCATCCGTAAAAACAACAAATTCACCGTTGCCCGATGGTAATGTGAGGATTGGAGCTGTGGTTAACCTTTTCTTCAACTCTTGAAAACTACCTTCACACTGATCGGTCCATACAAAAGGTACATTCTTCCGGGTCAACTTCGTCAATGGTGCTGCAATAGACGAAAAACCTTGGACAAATCTCTGATAGTATCCTGCTAACCCCAAAAAGCTTCTGATTTCTGTCATACTGCTAGGCCTCTTCCACTCAATAACTGCTTCTATCTTGGCTGGATCAACTGCTAATCCTTCTCTTGAAATGATGTAACCTAAAAAGGCAACTTGCTCTAGCCAGAATTCACATTTTGTTCAACTTCGCATAGAGCTGGTGGTCTCTCAAAAGCTGTAACGACGTCCTCAAGTGTTCTTCATGCTCCTCCTTACTCTTAGAATACACGAGGACATCATCAATAAACACCACTGTAGAGTGATCTAAGAACTCTGCAAAAACCTTGTTCGTGAGAGCCATGAAGACTGCGGGTGTATTTGTCAAGCCAAAGGGCATCACTAAGAACTCATAATGCCCATATCTCGTTCGGAAAGCTGTCTTCGACACATCAGACTCTCTAACCCGCAACTGATGATACCCTGACCTCAAGTCTATCTTGGAAAAGTGTGCTGCCCCTTGTAATTGGTCAAATAATTCATCTATCCTTGGCAAGGGGTATTTGTTCTTGACGGTCACATGATTCAATCTTCTATAGTCGCTGCACATTCTAAGACTTCCATCCTTCTTCTTCACAAAAAGAACTGGCACTCCCCAACGTCAAACACTTGGCCTAATGAAGCCTTTGCTCAACAATCCTTGCAACTGAAGTTTCAATTCACCTAACTCTGAAGGAGCCATCCTATAAGGTGCGATTGAGATCGGTGTTGTCCCTGAAAGGAGTTCAATAGTGAACTCAACTTTTCTAACTAGTGGTAAACCCGGGATCTCTTCTGGAAAAACATCCGGAAATAAACACACTACGGGGATATCCTCCACCCCTTGGGACTGTTTATCCCCCATGATAAAAGCTATAAATGCCTGACGACCACTGTCCACCAATCTATTAGCTTTCAAAGCTGAGATGAAACTGCTGGAAGACTTCTTCATGTTGCCCTGAAACAGCAACTGTGTCTGTGGCCCTTGCAATCTGAATGTGATGGTCTTACCAAAACAATCCATAGTAGCATGGTAGGTCTCTAACCAATCCATGCCTAATATAATATCAAAATCATGCATGTCTAGAATGATGAGATTGGCCGGTAGACTAATATCTCCTAACAAAATCAAACAACTAGGGTAATAGGTGCTACAAACAACCTGCTAACCTACTGGTGTAGTGACAGTCAAAATGTAATCCAATTTTGCATGCTGTGCATCAATCTTCTTTGCAAATAAAGGAGATAGAAAGGAGTGTGTGGATGCTGGATCAAATAAGATCTGTGCTTCTACTCCACAAACAAGAAGTTTACCTTCTTTGACGTCACCTGCGGTTTCTGCGCCAGCGCGATTGATATTGTACATGCGTACCTACTGGTTTGGCCTATTCTACTGCTGATTCTGCCTCCCTTGATTGTTCCTGTTCTGAGGTGGATGAGCATTCTGATTTTGTACTTGTTTGCCTTACTGCTGCTGTTGTTGTGGTGGTCTCACTTGATTCTGAACTGGTGCCTAATTCTGTGGTGCTGCCTGCCTTTGCTGCTGATATCTGTTGCCCTGATTCTGAAGCTGTGGGCAATCCTTGATTGCATGGTCCATTCCTCCACATTTGAAGCAAGCACCCGTTGCCTTGCGGCATTCATGGGTAGAGTGGTTCTTGCCACAATGATTGCAACCATTTTGCCTAACTTGGTTCTGTTCTAGTCTTGGCTTCTTGCCACTTTGTTGCCTTTGGTTATGCTGCTGGTGTGGTTGCTTCCAATCCTGAATGATCTCATTGTTGAATTCTTCAAATTTATACGCCCGCTTAACCGCTTCATCAAATGTGGCTGGTGGAATCACTCCCGTAACATCCCTCTTGAGAATGGGATTTAACCGTTCTAAAAATTTGGTCATCTTCTTATGCTCCGTATCAATCAACTCGGTAGCATAGCGAGCAAGCCTCTCAAATTTGGTAACATACTCCAAAACTGTCATGCTTCCTTGTTTCAGCTGTTGAAATTCCACTGCCTTTTGCCTCTTGACATGTGAAGGGACATACTTGTCAGTAAAATTTTTCTTGAAGGTCGTCCAAGCTACCTCATCTGCCATGGCCTGATACGGTTCTTTAACTGTCTGCCACCAAGAGTCAGCAAGCCCATAAAATAGTGAAACTGTGAGGTTCACCCTCCCCCTGCCCGTGCAAGTAAAAACATCAAAAATCTTCATGGAATTCATGAGCCAGTCATCTGCAGTTAAAGGTTCCTCTTGACCTGAGAACTCCTTGGGTCCCCTCTTTCGGAATCTTTCGAAGAGAGCATTAGGGTCATCAACCCTATTGTTGATTATAAAATTTGGGCCGGGTTGTTGCATAAATGGAACTTGTTGCCTATTCTGTAAAACTTCCAAGAGTTGTCTCTGGACTTGTGCCATCTCCTCATCTTCCTTTGCCATCTGTTCTTGAAATTTTGCTTGGGTTTCATTAGCTTGTTTTTGTTGGTCTAACATGGCTTGCATTAGTGCCTGGAGTTGGGTAGCGGTAGGATTCTTGGACGGATCTGTCTCATTGTGATTACTACACGAAGCATTGTGATTTGGAGCTTTTCTTGGAGGCATGATGCTGCAGATCAAAACGTTAGTACACAATAATATGGTTGGGGTTGGTTTCTAAATCCATACGAAAATATCTAACGAGCTCACGGATCCTCACCACGACCCTAAGATTTTCTAGTTTCTTTTAAGTGCCTGAAACAAGTCCCGTTCTGATACCAGTCCTGTCGCGACCCCGGACCGAGACCCGGGCCCACGACGTAGTGATTTACACAAATGGAACATACCACCTACTTTCCCACAGGTTTCCGCGGTGAGGATCCCACGACACGGGTCGAGCTCACACGAATAGGTATGGGGAAGCATGTAGCAAAACGAATCATACTGTCACGTCCCCAAAACCGGGTTCCGATCTCGGGGACGCGAATTAAGGGGTTTTTGTATTCCTCCCCAGGATCCGCGTGTGTGAGGATGGCAAAATTCACAACACATCAAAATATTTCGCGGAAGCTCTACAAGACGTTATGACCCAGAATCCGTATCCATCGGGTTCCGTGTCGTACTCAATCTGTCAGCATAAGACTATCACAGAAATATTCAAACTCAGACTAGAACAACTCATAATATAAAAACATACAGAGCTGACAGTAACAGGCTTATCATTACCCAAACATATTCAAGTTACAAATTAACGAGTACATTAATTACAATTCCCACGAAAAATGCTAACAAAAGCCGGACGAAATAGCAAGCTAAAACAAATACTACCCAAGGTGTAACGTGACTCCGGAGTCAAGCATGACGTCTACATGACATCGCTGACACAACAAGCCTGTAAAACTCATGGCTCAATAGCCCTCTGCACACGAACTAGCTCAAACAAGGACCTGCTATCTAGAGCACCAAAATAGAAGAATATCAGACACGACGGTCTGGCAAATAAACAATTTAGGCAAGAGCGTAAACGAAATTGAAGTTTAAAGGAAACAATAACTAAAAACACTTTATTGAACTTGAAACAAGTTTACAAGATTTAAAAACAATGCATGAACAAGATACTTATCAAGAAATCACGAGTACATGCACGATATACGAAACAAGACATGAATACATATAATATCATGATTAGTAAAACCACAAAGAGCCCATCCTTTCTCCATCATACATGATGACAAGAGTAAGCACGCACGACAAGCACGACACGATCCCACATATACGGGGAATTTCCGGCCGCGGAACCGGAACACGAACACGCACGATATGTAATATAATACACGACTAGTCTGCAGACAGTCCACATGTTTAAGGACCCCCAGGTAGTGGATCAGGCTAAAAGGGCAATCCAAGCTCAGTGGTAATCACTTATATCATGAATGCACAAAACATGGCGATACACGTTCGAGAACACGACAAAACAAGAGGGAAATCATTTATCAAACATGTCATGACAAGGCTAGCAAAATAGCATAATATAAATGCTTATCAAACTTAAGAAATGATTCCCTTTTGATTCTTGAAACACGATTCTTGAAACACGTCTTAAATACAAGCTTATACTTGAAATTCAAACAAAAATACGATGCACGAAGCATCGAAACAAGCACTTTGATCCATGAAACAAATCTCCAAACAAACTTATACCTGAAATTTAAGGCGAGTACACGAGGATGTACGTAACGTCAAAACAGAAGTTCAAACATGAAATCTATCAAGTTTAGGCTAAGACCATTCCTTGACCCTTGTGGAGTTGAAACCCAAATGTCGGAATTCTATATAGCTTGGTGCCCCCGAAGGTAAGATACATTTTGGAATTTCAAGTGCACAATGTCAAAAGAAGGTCTAAGGCATAGTCTATTTTTCCTCAAAATTCGACTAGCTGGCGGTCACCTGGCGGCTAGCCGCACTGGGGTCTGGCGGCTAACCGCTAGCTGACCGCTAGATGACTGCTGGATCAGAACAGGGGAAACACATCTCTCGGGAAAAGTAACCGAAATGGCTCACGGTTAGCTGACGGCTAGCCGCCACGGCTAGTCGTGAACTGACCGTGAGGTCACCGTAGACCTGGGTAGATTTTTGCAAGCTACTAGAAAAGTAACCGCCCAATGCGGTTGGCTGGAGGCTAGCCGCAATAGGAAATGCGGTTAGCCGCTGGCTAACCGCCAGGCTCGGGCTGGGCGAATTTCAAGTTAGAAATTGCAATTTTCTTTCCTTCTTCACTTCCACACTTGAACCACCTGCACTCCCCAAGCCTACATGCTTTCCAAGGGATGATTTTCACAACAATATCCACTCACATTTCAATCAAAACATCAAAATCACCAACCCATTTACATTCAAATCATGAATTACTAACTTGTAAAGCCTTCCATAGAAAAACAAGCTTCCATTCAAGACAAAACTTCTAAATTAAATGAAGTAATTAGCAACCATGCTTATCAAGATTAAAACAAGCTAAAAGAGATTAATAACATGCAAGAGAAGATAAGCTTGATGATGAAACAACATTTCTAAAGATAAAACACGCAAAACTTGTAATGTACTATAAGGGACTAAAAAGTCTACTTGCCTTGGTCCAATGCCAAGCAAAAACTCCACAAAATCAACAAGAAGGAAGATCCACGAAATCTACACAAAAGCCCCAAAATAGAACACATAAAAATCACATTTTTGGTCATCACAAACCCACATTTCGAAAATGGGCTTGAAAACATGGAAAACAAGTTCTAAATGAACTAAAAGAACATAAATGAAAAGATGGTTCCAAGCTCTAACCTCGAGCTAGCTGAACAAGATGAAGAGAGGTTGAAGATGATGAATAGTGCAATGGATTGGCTCCAAAAATACTCCAAACGAACTTGAGAAGAGAGGAAAAGAATGGCGGAGTCGGATTAGAGATTGGAGCTCTCTTGCTAGATGATTCCAAGGGAGAAAAGTCAAGAAGAAGGCTTTCTTCTCTTCTCCACTCTAGGTCAAAACGTTGCAGGGATTTGGGAAGAAGAATGGAGGAGAGAGAATAGGAGAATATTTATATGGCATGAGAAGTGGGTCCCCTTTCAGCTGAACTTTGAAACGATAAAAACATGGTCTTGTGGACTCCGGATGAAAACGACGAAGAAGAACAAAACGATCGTCGAAAAATCTAGTTTCGGAAACGTATAATTTCCCCAATTTCTGGAATTTCGAAATGTATGGATAGATTTAGTGAAAATTGTCATTTTTAACCTTTTTCTCGAAAAACGTGATTTCTGAGCCTCAAATCCAAATGGATAAAACATGTGATGGAACGCGCTCCGAGGCGCCGTTGGGGCGGCTACCGGGGTCGGCGGAACGTGGGAGTCCGTCGGGTCCGGCCCTTTCGCGCCCTGGCGGGCCCTGAAGCGTGCATCAACATTTCTTTGTGTGGGTGTGCCAGATTTTCTATTTTACTTGGAATTGCAAGTGGTAATCCGGAGATCAACCTTCGCAAGTAAAAAGGAAATCAACTTCTTTCAAGTTTTCCATTGCACAAATATTTAAGAAAAGAGACATTTTCTTAATTTGCCGTGAAAGGAGATTTGTTTGGCATTTATAGCCGATTTTGGCGTTTATAGCCGATTTACAATTCTTATCAATAATGAAAGACAAGAGTTGTGATTTTTGTCTCTTTAGAAAAATACAAACTACAATGAAAAGCAAGAAAAGGAAGATCTAACTTTTCAGGAGATTGTGGGGGACTCGTTCAGATTGACGGTCGCAAGCCATGTATGGGCTTCGCCATCATCCATGCAGATGAGAACAGAAGATGCTCTTGATTCGCTTGGCTTGGTTATAACCTCAGGTTTTTAGAGGACAAAGACCAAGAAAAGGTCCTATGTCCAATAAAAAGCTAAGTAGACGGGCTGAAAAGCCACGTCTAAGCCATTGGAGGCAGCAGGAGAAGGCAAGGACCTTGGGGGGGGGGGGGGGGGTGCCCCCCAAGGGACTTTTGTCACCTTGTAGTGGTGGCCGGTGCAGAACTTCAGCAGAGTTTTTCTCTCTTTTTTCTTTCTCTCAGATCTCTTTCTGATCTTTTTTCTGATTTTCTCTGATTTTCTCCCTTTTTTTCTGATCTTTTTCGATCTGAATTTCAATGGAATGCTCTCCTATTTATAGGCCTTTGGTAGCCATTTAGGAGGGTTTATGAGCCTTAATGGCTTTAATGGGAGGAGTTACAAGATTTATTTCTTGATTTTGTAACTCCTTTTTCCTTGAATCTGATTGGCCGATGGAGATTAAGGGCTTTTAATCACCTTAATTACCATAATGGGAGGAGTTTCATGGTTTAAATGCCATGAATCAATTGACTTGTAACTCCCAAATGCTTGCTTCTGATTGGGCCGTCCAAAGAAATGAATTAATGACTGCAATAAAGCTAGTCAATTAACCACATTAATTGGTCGCCGAGCAGTCGAAGAGTCGCGGGCCATGCCGTGTCTTCTGAAATTCTTCTGACGATGATCATCGATGGATCCACATGCTGATCGACATCGGATGAACATGTAACTTCAGACATTGATAGCTAAGAGCGGGCCGGTGACATCTGTCTTGTCGATTTCACGATCGGTCGGACAGAAAGTGCACTTTCTTGGTCGACCGGTTGGCGATCTTGGAGCGATCAATGATGATTTTATGCTTTTGACGGCGGATCCGAGATGTCGTCGGATATGAGTCAATTTAAAGCACTAAAAATCACATTTTCAGGAAACCACAGGGGCCAAAGTGCGCGATACGCAAAAAAAGACGGAAAAACGGGTCACCGGCGGAAAATCCGGTGACCCGGACCTCCATGGTCGCCGGCGACCATGGACCGGCGACCATGGGCCATGGTCGCAGGGGCCTGCGACCATGGGGGATTTTTCCCCTTCGCAGCCCGTTTTGCGGTCGTTTTGAGGTCTTTTTCGTCGCCGATTTCTTCTGTATTTTTCTTGAAATTTCTTCTCATTTATTGGCTTGATTTCCCTGTAGAAAACTTGATGAGAATCCTTGCATTTTTAGAGTGCAAAGTTTCCAATTTTCCGGGAAAGCCGAAGACTTTGTCGCGTAGAGCTGCTGATTTTCCGTCAGAAGCTGAAACTTGGTCAAACGATGTCGGAATGACCTGAAATTTGAGGTGAAGCCTCCTGAGCAATAAATAAGACCAACCATAGGCTTTTGTTTGAGTTTTGAAGCCGTTTGGGGTCCCGTCGATGCTTCACTTGATTTTGCTGCGGGGAAAATGCCGAGCTTTGATATGTGGCCAAACGATGTTCGATTGACCTGAAATTTGACGGGGAGCCTATTGGAGTCATTTTGAGACGTTCCATGGGCTCCGTTTTGGATGTCATGGTCCCGGGTTGCTCCGCCGCCGGTAGGCTTGATTTTCTCTCGGAGCATCGAAACCTGGTCAAACGTTGTCGGTTTGACTTGAAATTTGGCATAGAGCCCTTTTGGGACATGCTGGAGTCATCTGTAGGCTTTGATCGAAGTTTTGACGTCTCCGATGATGTCGCCGCCGGGAGCTCCCGTTTAGCTGTCGGAGAAGTGAAGTTAGGCCAAATGTTGTCGAAATGGCCCGAAACTTCATGTGTACTCTTCTCTTGGCTATCTTGAAGGATCTTGCAGTTTTTGTTTGATTCTGACAAGATTTGAATTTTTGGAGAAATTGCATTGCCTATTTATGGCAGGTTGCGACTTCATGCAGCTTTCTTGATTTGAAGAGGCAAAGTGACATTTTCGGTGTCAACAAATGCCCCCTCGAGGTACAGCGACGAGTTGCTTGACTTTTGTAGTCGATGTGCCTCGAAGATATTTTTGAAGGAGAGCTTGTGTCTTGACCAAGAGTCTTTGAGCAATCCTTCCTTTGGTAGAGTAGCCTTTGAGCTTCCAGGGGAATTTTATGGTAGTGAAAGGAATCACACACCATCTCGAGGCAAAGTTTTGAAGATGACATCAGGGATGTGGATTTGGGCTTTTGTTTTTGACCTTGTGACCTAACAAGCTGTATGTGGCAGGTTAGGGGGTCGGGTTTTGGTTTTGACCTTGTGACCCAACAAGCTGTATGTGGCAAGTTGGGGGATCATGATTTGGTTTTTGGTTTTGGTCTTGTGACCTAACAAGCTGTATGTGGCAAGTTAGGGGACCAGGATTTGGTTTTTGGTCACTCTTTGGGACTGTGTGGGTCCATTGGAGTGGTTTGGATTTTTGTGGAATGTCAATTTCAAGATTTTGGCTCAATTTGGTATATGAGGCTGGATGGTTTGATTTTTGGAAGCTCATGGGGCTTGGAATTTTTGTATGGTTCAATCAACTCAAAAGAGGCATAGAACCATTTTTGTATGCTCTTGGTAAGAGGGATTTTTTTCCTGACTAAAAGCCCAAATTTTATTTTTTTTTTATTTTTTTTTTTTTTATAGTGCCTAGGTGGTCAAACCTGGCTCATATGGGCTAGCCCATGGGACCTTAAGCTTTTTAGGATGGCTTAGATCTCATGTGGGGCCATTTTTGTAAAGAATATCTAAAGATATCTCATTTGGATAGAGAATATCTAAAAATATCTTTATGGGAGAGAATCTCTCATATTCCCTTAATTTGGGAGAGAATATCTCAAGGTATCTTTCTTTTTGGGAAGAAATCTCCAATATCCTTTTTTGTTGGAGAGAATCTCTCATTTGATTGATTTTGGGAGGAAATCTCTCAAAGACATCTTTCTTTTTGGGAAAGAATCTTTCTAATTCCTTCTCTTTTGGTAAGGTTACTAATTAGTAACACTTACCTTTCTTCTTTGTTTCCTTCTTTGATTTGCTCTCTCCTATAAAAGCAAAGGAAGGTAGGATCTCTTGCCCTTATTGCTTTCTTTTGCAACAATCTCAAGAGAGCTCCAAGGCCAAGAGTTTTTCTTCTTCAAGGATCTTCAAGCTTTTTTCTTCTTCTTCTCCATCAATGGCTTCAAGTAAGTTTTCTCTCTTTTTCTTTCAAGAAAACTTTATGTAGAGAATAGGATGGTAAAAAAAAAGTTTCTCTTCTTTTTTTTCTTTCTTCTTTTTTTTTCTTTCTTTCTTTTCTTTCTATTCTTCTTCTTTTTTTTTTTTTTTTTCTCCACGTGATTTCTTCTTTTGTTTTTTTTTTCTTTTTTTTTTTCACACGTTTTTTTCTTCTTTTTTTTTTGTGGGCCGTACGGACAGATCCGTACGGATCTGGTCCGTACGGCCACGTGGCCTGATTTTTTTTTTTATTTTTTTTTTTTGCTTATCATGATAATGCGTTTTTATGCAAATCTAGATGTCCATGCATGTACTTTTTGTAAATTGAATTGAGTAGCATGATGTGATAGCACACCTGAAAATCTTTGCAATTTTGGGAATTTGGAGCTCGCAGCGATGTTGAGCCCTTCTTGATTTTGCGGAGATTTTGAGGTTTCGAAAGTTTGGAGTTTCGGAGCCCGCAGCAATGTTGAGCCCATCTTCAAACTTTCTATTTCCGTCGGGGTATTTCCTTTTTCTTTGGAATTGCCCCGGAGTCATGCCAAAATTTCGCCAGATTTTTGGTGGGACAAAGTGACCCCTTTTTTTTTTTAGCGAAATCCTGTCATTTTGATGACGATCTTTTTCTTTTCCAACCTTTACAGGTGGTTCCTCCAGAGCGAACAAGGGTAAAGAGCCTGCTAAAAGCGTACCTCGTCGATCTGCTAGATCTTCCAATGTGGCTGTTCAGCAGGCCTGGGAGAAGGTCCAGTATGTTGAGAGAAACTTGGAAGAATGCGACTCTCTCAACAGAGATGAGATGAGACAACAACTGATTGCCCTCAAGAGTGAGGAGTATTATAAGATCATGGTAAGCAACCGTCCTTGGGTTATGGACGATCTAAGGGTTTTGCCCAAGCCTACCTTCTTCTTTGGAGATGCAGTCCCTGACGACTTGACATACCAAAGGAGATGTTTTCAGTTCTCTTACACAGCAGATGGTGAAGAGAAGACTGTTTCTACCCGGTCGTCTTTTGATCGTACCATCTCGATCATGAGCCTTGCTTCCACGTGCTCTAAGAGGGAAGATCCTCCGAGCTGGGTGAAGAGGGCCAGTGTGATCAAGACCGGGGTTTTTGTTGGTGGACCCTCCGGATATGCGGAGAAGCCACCTGTCCGTATGGACATGTTGATGCCAGCCAGCGGCTACCAGGGCTCTGATTATCCGTCGGTCGATTTGAGACCGGTGGGCCTTGGCGTTTTCAGCGGTGACGGCAGTACTTGGGTGAAGCCTTTTCGACTTCGTGGCCGTTTCAATGTTGACTCCGATTGGAAGTCATGGACTGACCACACCTTGCTGATTGGGGGCGCCGTTTTGAAGGAAGCCGGGATTTTTGACGCGGTCCGCGCTTTTAGGGAGACCGTGACTTTTTCCGATGATGCCTTCATGGCTATGTTGGAGTCTTTCCTCCCTCAGACCAATACCTTCGTTGTCACGAACGGTGAGATTGGTTTTTCTCTGAAGGAGTTGAGTGCTATTACTGGATTGCCCATCCTTGGCAAACTCTACGAGGAGTTCATGCCGATTGACAGCGTCCTTGAGGAGCAGTCAGAGGAGTTCAGGCTCCTATACTTTCAGCTCGTCGCCTTCTATGATTTTTTGAAGGAGGGCTCGAAAGTTAGATCCAGCAGTTGGAAGAGTTATGGCTCTTCATTCTTCAACTTCTTTGACAGCAAAGAGTCTCCTGATAGCATGACCCGGGAAGACAGGAAGAAGACTTTGGCCATGCAGGAAGAGTTGAAGGGTTTCTTCGCGAGCACAGATGCCCTTTATTCTGACATTGCACTGCGGAGAGATCTTGCTTTTTACCTCACTTTTTGGCTGGGTGAGGCTATTTTTGCTGGTGGAGATGGGATGCACATCAGGCCGCATTGTATTTTTCCGGCTTGTCAGATGGCGTTTGGAGAGCGGCTGGCTTTGGTACCTGCTCTTTACTCCTACTTGTGTACCGAACTGCAGGCTGCTGCTTTCTTGGTTCGGCTTGGGCTCCCTATGAATAGGGTATTTTCAGCCCATATCTTTTATTTGTGGTTTGTATACCACTGTCCTGGCTTCCACGAGCTGGGTGCTGCACAGGATGATGATCCTCTGATGATTCGATTGGCTAAGGGAAAAGCCATATCCAAATCACTTTTGTTTGCCCGCATGAGGATCCGACGGTTCAGGGACGTCGAGATGGGGCAGTCTTCAGTGAAGCTTTCTCCGGAGTTGCGGAAGAAGGCTTTTGATTTTGGTGCCTCCCGAGACTCTACCAGAGCAGGGTCGGGAAGGCATTACCCTTTGACCAATGCAGAGAAGGAGTGGCTTTTCAGCATACGAGTCGGCACGATGGTGTACCGTAGACATCTTTTCGTCGACATCCAGCCGTATGTACCTTCTCGCTTTGCGCTTCAGTTGGGCTTCTCTCAAGGCGTTGTTGGAGCGCCTTCGAGTATGGTGAAGCGTTTTGGGGGTTTGCAGGATGGCAGAAATGCATGGGCTTTCTATAGTGCTGAAGACACTACTGCCACGATTTCTTATCCTGAGCTGTCGACTTTCCGAACAGCCGGCTTCACGAAGTGGTTCGCGGAGAGCTTTTTGGCATTTCGGGGGCTTTCCAAGAAGGAGCTTGATGTAAAGCTGTCTTCTGGAAAAGGCATTGGGAAGTCGGATGGCGTCCGGCGAGAGGAAGTTTGGGCCTTCCTTTCTGGAGAGAAGCACAAGATAGGCTTTCTCGGTGACCAGGGCGTCATTGGTTCTGAAGCTGTTCGGGAAGTACCTGATGAGGCTTTGGAGCAGCAGAACAGGAGGAAGCTGAGCTCGACGCTTGGATGCAAGCGGCACAGAAACGAGCTTCCGTGGAGTCTACTGGCGAAAGCAGACCATCCAGTGAGGAGTCAAGTGAGAAACCTGACTCTGATAGTGGGGCGGGTTCTTCTAGGAAGCGAACCCGTAGAGGTAAGAAGAGGAGGAGTCATTATCGCAGCGAGGGGCCACATGAGGACTCTCCTGACATGGAAATCCCTCTTACCATCAACGAGGAGGTGCCAGAGGCTGTCGACGAGCCTCCAGAGAAGAGGAGTCGTGGGGAAGAGACCATTGGTGAAGGTATGATTCTTCCTTTTTCTTTTTCTACTTCTTTCATGGGGCTTTCCATGTTCTGATTTGTTTTCTCACCCTGCTGCTGCTTTTTCCTTTTTTTTTTTTTTTTTTTTTTTTTTTTTTTTTTTTTAGTAGAGGATGAAGACTTGCCGATGCCTGAGGTTCCGACCGATGAGGCGGTGATGGAGCCGGTTATGGCATCTGAAGAAGAACCGAGGGACTCTGGAATGACTCCGGAATCTCCAATTGGTATAGCTTCTTTCGCTTTCTCTTTTTTTTTTTTGCCTGCGACTTGATTTGCTAACAGTTTTTTTTCTTGCCAGCTGACTTGTCACAGGATTCCGATGACTTTGAACCATCAATGGACGCAAATGTCGATGATGCTTCTGATGAGTTCATGGAGGAAGAGAGTGTTCCGCCAGTCGTCGAAGAAGGTACTTTGTAGTGATGACCCTGATGGTTTTTTTTTTTTGAACAGGATCATATCATACCTTTTTGTGTTTCATTTGCAGGTTTTGAAGTGACAGAAGAGAGTCCATCGCTTTCTTCAGAACCAGAGCAAGGGATGCCAGAGGTCGATCCGGAGGTAGAGATTAGTTCAGACATGATTGAGGAGATGCCTCGTGTTGAGATTCCCTCTCCAGTGGCTCCAAGTGAAAAGAGTTCTTTTGTTACTCTTCCAATGGGACATGACATGAGCAGCCGATCAGCGGAGAAGGGTGAATCTTCATCCAGTTCGTCTCTTCAATTTGCGAAGAAGGTGCTGGCTCGGGTTTTGAGTTCTTGGGTCAAGACTCTCCTTTCTGGACACTTGGAGGCAGGATTTGGCATGATCCCACATGTACAGGAGATTCTGACCGACACCGAAGAGGTTGGTCTGGATGTCACAGGTGCCAGGGCGATCGTTGATAGGATCATTGGACTGGGTGACAAGTGGTTTGAGACCATGGGTTTCCCTGACGACCAATTCTTCAAGGAGATGTTCTTGGACCCTGCTGATAAGGCTAAGTCTGACCTGAATGAGGCTACACAAAGCAAGAAGCAGCTAGTTCGGGAGAAGAACAAGGAAGAGCTAGCCATCATCGGATTGAGGCATGACCTTAACGTCCTTGATAGGGAAGTTGAGGAGGCCAGGAAACGTCTTGAGCATTTGAAGGCACAAGTCGATGCGAAGTGGGCTGCTATAACAGAGGCTCGTGACAGGGAGAGTACTCTGATTCGGAGGGTTGCAGATGCCGGTCAAGTTCTCGAGAGGAGGACTCTAGAAAACGAACGATGGCAAACTGCTGGGGAAGAGCTTCCCGGTGTAAAAGAAGGGTTACGGCATTCGCTAGCATCTCATGGCAAGTTCCTGAAGAAGCGTGCCTTGGAAACTCTGACGGCTGAGGCCAAAAGTTTGCTTGAGGAGCTGAAGCTTTGGCTGGAGACCATTTTTGGCTGAGCTCCTGATTTTTTATAGCAGAAACCATTCTTCCTTTTTTTTGGTACCACATGTATTTTTTGGTACTCTTTTTTTTGTAGTGCTTGTGGACACTTTCTTTTTTTTTTTTTTTTTTTTGGTACCACATGTATTTTTTTTTGGTACTTTTCTTTTTTTTTTTTTGTAGTGCTTGTGAACACTTTCTTTTTTTTTTTTTTTTTGCTTTGGTACCACATGTATTTTTTGGTACCCTTTTTTTTTTGTTGTTCCCTACGCTCAATCAAATCTTTTTGTGATGAAAGCAATTGCTAAATGGGATTTGATCAAAAGCTTTGTCATTTTGTGAAAATCTTTTGTCAAATAATTGTTTTGGCATGGGAGCCTGATTTTGGTTGTGGCGTGAAAGCCGCTTTTGAGATGGCATGGAAGCCGAAATTTTATGGCGTAAAAGCCAAAATTTGGGTTGGCATGGAAGCCGGTGTTTTTGTGGCATTTACAGCCAGTTTGGTGGCATTGATAGCCAATTTGTGGCATTTATAGCCGGTTTTGTGGCATTGATAGCCGGGTTTTTTTTTTTTTAAAGCCAAGTTTTGGTTTGTCGGCGTGAAAACCAATTTTTTGTGGCATTGATAGCCGGTTTGTGGCATTTATAGCCGGTTTGACATGAGAGTCAGGTTTTTTTTTTTTTGTGTGGCATTTATAGCCGATTTTTTTTTGAAAACCGAGTTTTGTTTTATTGGCATGAAAGCCGATTTTGGCGTTTATAGCCGGAAATTTTTGTTTTGGCATTCATAGCCGGATTTTGGCATTTATAGCCGAGTTTTGGTTTTCAAAATGCAGGTATCGACTAAATGTCGCCTCCCCGCTGAATGGTCTTGCAAGTATCGATGGAATGTCGCTTCCTTGCTCATTCGGTTTTGCGAGTATTGATGGAATGTCACTTCCTCGCGGGTTAGGTTTTGCAAGTATCGATGGAATGTCGCTTCCTCGCGAATTGGGGTGCAAATATCGACTAAGCGTCGCTTCCCTGCTTTTCCCAAGACTTTTGGTTTTGCGGGTACTGACTTGATGTCGTTTCTCCGCGATTTTTGAAATTTGAGGTTTTCTCGAACCATTTGTAATTTTGGGTTGTGGATAGCAACTGGTATGTTGCATCTCCACGATTTTTGAAATTGGGTTGTAGATATCAACTGGTTTGTTGCTTCTCCACGATTTTAGGTTTTCTCGAACCTTTGAAATTTGGGTTGTGGATATCAACTGGTTTGTTGCTTCTCCACGATTTTTGAAAAACCATTTTTTTTTTTGTTTAAAGACACGAAGGTCGTAAATTTTGACCTAGAACCATTTGGCGGTAAAAGGTAAGGTGGACTAGGGTGGAAATCCCTGAATCCGGATTTTTGTTTCAAACCATGAATTTTGGTTCAAGGATCGAAAGCTTTGGTCAAGTCAGGGAGAGGCTCCTAAACTTGGATTTTTTTTTTGTTTTTGAACAATGAAACGATGAAAGTAAGCATTGTTTTTGAATCTCTAGAAATTTTGACATTTGATATGAAAATTCTAAAGAGAGTGGGTTTGACGAGCGAGTACCTGAGAACAGGTTTTGGCCATACAGGCATTGCTCTTACCCAGTTGGGTAAGTCTTCAAGGGTAGTACCGCTTCAAGAACTTGCCGTTGATAGGCAGCATACATCTGTCGCCTTCCATGTTTAGGAGGGCATATGCGCCGTTGGAGAAGACTTTGTCGATGACGTAGGGTCCCTCCCATTTTGGTTCAAATTTGCCTTTGGATTTGTGTGCGAAGACCATTGGTCTTTTTACCGCAAGAACCAAGTCACCCTTTTTGTAGGCGCGTTGCCGGACCCTTTTGTCAAAAGATCCTGCCATGCGTGCTTGGTAAAGTTCAATGCTTTGTCGAGCTTCGAGCCGTCTCTCGTCGAGATTGTCCAGCTCATGGAGTCGCAATTTGACATTGCTTTCTTGAGTCATGTCATTTTGTAGAGATACCCTCAGAGAAGGAATTTGTACCTCTAGGGGCACGACAGCTTCGCATCCATAGACCAAGGAGAATGGTGTGCTATGGGTTGGTCCTCGAACGGTGGTTCGATAGGCCCACAAAGCTTCAGACAGTTTATCGCTCCAGTCTCTTTTGTGACTAGAGACCATTTTCTTGAGGATTTTGCAGAGTGTCTTGTTGAAGGCTTCTGCTAATCCGTTTGCTGCCGGATTGTATGGAGTCGAAGGACAGCTTTGGATTTTGTATTTGTCGCAAAACCTGTAGAATCGATGATCCCGGAATTGTGGTCCGTTATCATGGACGAATCTCTTGGGTATGCCGAAACGACAAATGATGTTGGTGCGCAGGAACTGAAGAACTGATGAGGTCTTCATTTCGTTGAACGCAAATGCTTCTGACCACTTGGAGAAATAATCCGTTGCGGCGAAGATGAAGCGATGACCTTTGCTTGAAGGGGGAGAGATAGGACCTATGATGTCCATGCCCCATGCTTCAAAAGGCCATGAGATTGCTGTAGGATGCAGCCATTCCGGAGGCATGTGAATGTAATCTCCGTGAACTTGGCATAGCTGGCAACGTTTGGCAAATTGCATTGCATCAGCAACCATGGTAGGCCAATAGTAACCTAACCTTTTTATCTGATCATAGAGCTTAGGACCTGCCTGATGGGCTCCACAAAGACCAGCATGAACTTCTTTAAGTGTTTCTTCGGCCTTTTGTTGTGACAAGCAGCGTAGAAGTACTCCGTTGAAGGATTTCCTGTAGAGGATTTTTGAAGGAATATCCAAATGAAAGTTTGGGGCTCGCCTTTGTATGCTTACCCGTTCTTTTGGATCTTCAGGTAGGATTCCGAACATAGTGTAATCAATGAACGGATCCCTCCAGTCGACGATTGAAGGTTGAAGGATAGAGATCTGACTTCCAACCACTCGGTGGCATTCGGCAACTGCTTGGTGTGTGTTAAGAGGAGGGAGGATCCTTCTCTCGCACACTGTAATTTGCATGTTTTCCCCTTCCTGGATCGCCATTGATGCGGCAAGTCCGGCCAGGGCATCTGCACGGATATTTTCACCTCTACGAATGTGGGTGATGTTGCAGATGTCAAACTTTTGCAGAAGCGATTGTGCCTTGTTGTAATAAGGCAGCAGATCGGGCTTCCTGACTTCATATTTCTGATTCATCTGGTTGACGATCAGTTGAGAGTCTCCAAAGACTTCCAGCATGGTGATACCAGATTCGATGGCGAGTTCCAATCCTAGGATCAGAGCTTGGTATTCAGCTGCATTGTTTGTACATGGTTCCAGTAGCGAGAAAGCGTGTGGAATCATGCATTTGTCGGGGCTAACAAAGAGGATGCCAACTCCCGAGATCAGCTTTCTGTTTTCATTTGTCCTGGTTGCACCGTCAAAGTACATGTCCCAGGAGGCATTTGGTGAGGAAGTCTCCACGTTGTAGACAGGTTCGTCTGGGAGATCATCTCTGAGTGGTGAATCTTTAGGCAATGGATGCTCTGCGAGGAAATCTGCTAGAGCTTGGCCTTTGATTGCTTTTTGTGGCACATACCTAATATCAAATTGTGACAAGAGGATGGACCATTTTGCCAGTCGGGCATTAAGAGAACCTGCCTTTGTGACAAGGACCTTCAAGAGGTTGATCCTTGAGACGGGGTAGACTGTGTTGGAAAGCAAGTAGTAACGTAGCTTTTGTACGGCAAACATCACTGCAAGGCATTCTTTTTCGACTGGAGAGTAGCGATGCTCTGCACCTACTAGCATGCGGCTGAGGTAGTACATAGCAGCTTCTTTTCCCTCACCATTCTCTTGTGCAAGCAGAGCGCCTACAGAATGATCAAGAGCTCTTGTGTACAAGATGAATGGTTTTCCAGTGGCAGGGGCAGCTAACACTGGAGGTTTGGTCAGGTATGACTTGATATCTTGAAATGCGGCTTCGCAGTCGGTATCCCAGACAAAGTCTACACCTTTTTTCATCAATCGAGAGAATGGACGGTATTTCCCCGAAAGATTGGAGATGAACCGTATGATGTAGGCCAATCTCCCTTGGAGCCCTTTTAGTTCTCTCAAGGTTCTTGGAGAGGGCATTTCTAGAATAGCCTTGACTTTTATGGGGTCAAGTTCTATTCCAGCTTTCCGAACAAGGAATCCGAGAAACTTACCCGACGAGACGCCGAAGAAGCATTTTAGAGGATTCATCCGCAGTTTGTGTTTGCGAAGTCGGAGGAAGACTTCCCGAAGATCTTTGAGATGGTCTTCTTTTCTTCTGCTTTTGACGGCGAGGTCATCAACGTAACATTCGACCGTCTTGTGCTGCATATCTTGGAATATTTTCATCATAGCCCTCTGATATGTGGCACCAGCATTTTTCAGACCAAATGGCATGACAGTGTAGCAATACACGCCAAATGGAGTCCGAAATGAAGTGTGTTTTTCATCCTCGGGATGCATCTTTATCTGATTGTAACCAGAGAAGCCATCCATGAATGTCATTCGCTCGAATCCGCAGGTATTGTCAATCATCACCTCCGGTATGGGGAGCGGGAATTCATCTTTAGGGCAAGCGCCATTCAGGTCTCTATAGTCAATACAGACCCTGATCTGCCCATTTTTCTTTGTCACGGGGACAATGTTGGCCAACCATTCTGGATGTTGTTCCTCACGGATGAAGCCCACGCTTTTGAGTTTTTGAACTTCTTGTTCAATTTTATCCATCACATCTGGACGGAATCTTCTTTGGCCTTGTTTGACAGGCTTGATGTCTTCTTGAAGATTGAGTTTGTGGACTGCTACTTTGGGGTCTAAACCAGGCATTTCAGCATAGGACCATGCAAAGCAATCAACGAACTCACGAAGAAAAGCGATATACTCGGGTAACTCATCATCCTTTATATTCTTGCTTATGAATACAGGACGTGGGTTATCTGGTGTTCCCAAGTCTATCTTTTCAACAGGATCTTCTGTCGGAAGGTTCGAAGGTGGTTCCTCCACAATATTTTCGGAGGCTTCCAACTCAACGAAACCTTCTGGAGTTTCAACTTCATTACCAGACCAAGGCTCTGTTCCTTTCCATGGATTTTCTTGATTGGTGATCTCCTCAAGGCTTGCTATGAGATAGTCCCAATCGCCTGTTGAGTCTGGTATTTCTTTTGGAGACGAGGGTTCTTCTGGGTCAGGATGCCACAAGTCTGTATTATCGGACGATTCCTCTTTATCATCAGAGAAATCATACCAATTGGATGAGCTTCCTAGATCTTTGTCAGGTAACTCTTTAAAAAGATTTCCAGGGAGATCGATGTCTTCGTGGACTTTAGATGTTGAGGCTTGGTCGGTAAAACGACTTTTAAGCCTTTGTGTCAACTGTCTCAGAGGAGTGTCGGGATCATACCCTAACCCATATGAAGACTTTTCTACATGACCGTAGAGTCTCCAATCTTCCAGCTGGCTTTTGGTCAAGGCGGGCTCCAATGGCGTGAGAATACCGCGTCTTTCTCCCAAACCGACTGGGTTTTGAGCGTCATAGCCCATTTTCTTCATAATTGCTTGTGCCACAGGACTATATAGAGATAGCTGAGGCATACCTTCATTTTGGAAAGGTTCCAGCATGGAATTTGATGAAGAAGCGTCCGATCTATGGAAGAAGATCGGCCTTTGCTTTGGTGATGTTGCCGGAACAACAAAGGTAGCAGACGTAGGATCTTCTACATCAGCAGGTGTCTCCATCGGAGTGAGAGCAGGCTGAACTTGCTGAGTGTCAGCTTGGCTTGACGATGCATCGTCTTCTGGCTCTGAGTCCGAGTCTGTGTCTTGCATGATAGACACGAGAGAGACAACAAATTTGCCCCCAGGCTTTTGTTTCGCCTTCTTCACTTTAGTCGTGATGACCAAAGGTTTTGAAGATTTGAGGGAGATGACGAAGGGAGATTGACTACTCTCTTCTAATTTGCCGGAGGGTTTGTTTTCTTCCGGTGATTTTTGAGGAGCCTTGCCTTTATCTTTCTGGAGATTTTCAGCAGGGGGTGCTATTTCCTCTTCTTCTTTTTCTCCTTCATACATTTGGGAGTCTGCGAAGTGGACTTCTTTACCTTTGAAGGGTTTCCTGTCCGCAAAGACTCGATGTACCATGCCGTCGTCGCCGACAAACTTGATGCATTGATGTAGAGTTGAAGGAACAACACCATTCTCGTGTATCCAAGGACGTCCGAGAAGGATGTTGTAGCATGAGGGGGTTTTTATTGCATACACAGTGACCTCAGAGATAAGATCACCGATTTGCAATTTGAACCTGATTTTGCCGATAGGCCTTTGAGTGCTCCCATCGTATCCAAAGATAGATACAGATGTGTGGCTTAGCTTGCCGGGTGGGATGCCCAACTCTTCAAGAGCCGAAGTGGAGATAAGGTTGAGTGCAGAACCTGGGTCGATCTGAACTCTATGTATCGGCATTTCTTTGATGTACCCTGTGAAGTACAGGGGTCGATTGTGCCTTGCTTCGCCAAGTAGGAGGTCTTCCTTAGTGAAGGCGATGGTTGCACTGGCTGCCTTTTGAACCGAGAGGCATTGGATGCATGATCCCTCAGTTTTCTTTTTTTCTTCTTTTAAGGAAGTTTCAGAGTTTTTGACCCGGTAGTCCATTTCAATTTGGAGGACTTGTGGGGCATGTTTGTCGACATCCTCATTCAGTTTTTGTAATTCTGAGATGAGATTATCACGAGTGCGTGGAGACATTCGTAATAAATCCAGGATGTGAAGACGTGCAGGTATGTGTTTGAAGTGCTCAACCAAGTCATACTTGAAAGCCTCCTTAGGGCCTGCATGTTCATCATTGTTGCCACTGGGGGCGCTTACAACATCTTTTCCCGAAGGATTTACATAAGTAAAGGAAGATTGGTTGTAATTTTTGTGGTAGTCCCGGCTCGAACGGGTGCCTCTACCAACTTCGAGAGCTTCTTGAGAAGGATCTTCGTTTGGAAGATTGTCTTCAGGATCAAGAGGCTGTCGTTTTTCATCTACTGGGGATGTATCTGCAGCAGAGTTGCCATCCTCAGTGATTGTGTTGCACGGAGCATTTTCCGGGAGCAAGTCCTGAACAACATCCAGCAGCTTTTCTTCTTCGTTGACCCATCCATCACCCCAAGTTGGGTTTTCTTCATGATGATGAGTCGGGAAGAATGTGTATCCTGAAGTCACAGTCTCAGGAGAAGAAACCTGAGAGGTGAAAGTTCCGGATCCTTACCCTAGAGGGGGGGGGGGGTGAATAGGGTGAGCTACAAATTGATTTCCAATTTTAATTTTCTTCAAATTAAACTCCAACTAGTGATGATTACAAGAAAAGGTGCGGAAGATAAACAAATCAATCACCACAAGTCATTCACCATTGCTCAAAGATTTATAGTGGTTCGGCCTCAATGCCTACATCCACTACCGGCTTGTGATCACACACCCCACCGGATTTCCACTATTTATGCTTTTACAAAAGGCTAAGCAATAACCCTTACAATGATGTTTTTAAGGCTAAACAACAACCTATCTATGTGCTTTTCTAGGATAAGCAATAACCTTTACAATTTGCTTTTCTTTGGCTTAGCAATAACCTTTCATACAAATAGATTTTCTTTCTCAAGAAAGTGTCTAAACACTATGAGAGAAATACATTAAGCACGATATAATTTGCCTCTAAAATAGGCGAATGAGAAAGTGAAAATCAACTCTCACAACACACTATAAAATGCAAAGATGAATGCTCATGATGTGTGTGTGTGAAAACTTCAATCAAGTTGAAAATGAAAGCTCAATCAGTTTATGCTTGAAGCAATTAAAAGTTTAATGCACATAACATGATTTGATTGAAGTGATATGCAAATCACATGAACAAAGTACAAGCTTAATGATGATATGAAAATCCAAGGCTTGTAGGTTGTATGAAATTAATTATATCTAAACATGTGATGCAAGTGATATGTTGTTTTCAAAATCAAAGTATTTTGACTAAAGTTTTAAAGATTGGAAACAACAAGGAAGATTCATACAAGTTAGTGAAACATGTTATAACATAAATTGAAGATTTTGATAACCATGTTTAAGAAGTTTTCTACCACAAACTTGATTAGAATCAAGGTGAAGAATCCAATAACTTAAATCAAAGATTAAGAGAAGAATGGATTCAACATATCATAGTTAATATGCTAAAAATCATTTACCAATAATTTAGACAATGCATAAAAACATATGATTAGGAAAAGTCAAAGCTTACTTGGTGATTGAACTTCTTTAATCCAAGTTTAGCTTTACTTAATGATCCTTTGGCCTCTTTAATTCCTTTCCTTTGATTTGCCTTATTATACCTCAGAAATGGCTTCAAGAATCATCTCCTTTGGCCTTGGAATGAACTTCCTTTTATAGGAAAAATGGGCCAACGGCTATATGTCGGTTAGCCGACATCCAGGGGTCGGTTAACCGACACTCCCAACGGTCACATGCCAACGGTTATAATTTCGAAATTTTGCTGACCAAAAAGCATGGTTCGGTTAACCGACATGTTCGGTTAACCGAGGCCTGACCGACAAGCTAGCCGACAATGAAAACAGGGTCAGAAAACACCTCTCTGGAATTCTAACCGAGAGAGCTTCGGTCAGGATCAAAAGCAACTTCGGTTAACCGAGCCTTGACCGACATGCTGACCGACGTGTAAAATATATGATAATGCAGCTCTCTGGAAATCTGACCGACAAGGTGTTCGGTTAGTCCATTTTCTATGGTCGGTTAACCGACACATAACCGACACACTGACCGACATCAGAGACACCCTTCAGAAATGCTAACCGAGTGAGTTCGGTTAGGCTTCGGTTCAAGGTCGGTTAGCCGACACCTGACCGACAGGCAGACCGACAGTACTGTCAGACTGTTTTCTGAAGATCTGAGTTTTACAAGTAAAGATCTAACTTTTGAAAGCTTTTGAAACACAGAGTGTAAAGGTGTTTGAGACAAGGTTTAATCAAGATAAAAACTTTTCAAAATAAGACTAAAATCAGCCAAAAGGTTTGAAACATAGTTTTAGCAAGTTGATTTAAATCCTGAGATTTTCAAGATAAACATGTGAGAAATGAAATGAGATGATCATGATGCAAATGTTGGACATCAAATTGCAAACACAACTTAGGGTCTAACAATCTCCCCCTTTGCAATTTGATGGCAACACACTAACAAATGCTAAGAAACATAAAACACATCACTCAACCATTCATTCATTTCTACAACTCTTGGTCTCCATACATTTCAACTCCACCTGAGTTGAAAATTGTGGCTTCTTCATGATCTTCCTTCCTCTCTTTGCTCCCCCATTCTTCATGATCTTCATGATCATTCTTTGCTCCCCCATTGTGTGTGCTTCCACACAAATTCTCTCCCACAATCTTTTTCTCCCCCATAGTCTTAGAAATCATACTTAGCCATTTCCATTTCTTTCAATTCTTCTCCCCCATTGACATCAAATTGCTTAAAAAGTCTGCAAAAACAGCTCATGCAAACATATACCTTTCTCATAGCATAGCATTGATATCATTTGATAAATTTTGAATGTAAAAGTAAAGAAGAAGCTACCATGTAAAGACAAAAAGGATTCATAAGTTTTCATTCATGTCTAAAATGAAAATGTTCACATCATTAGTGATGAAAATGTTCACATCATTAGTGAAACACATAAACCATAAACATAAACATTCTCATACCCACCATCAACATTCAGAAACACATCCATCAAAAACCAATTTGAACCAACATACACCACCAATCATACTACCAATTAGAAAACAAAAAATAGTGGTGTCATCAAGTATTTTCTACTCCGAATCAGGAGGTGGTGGTGACGGAGAAGGTGGAGCTCCAACATCATCTCGGCTGCAACTCTTTGAAATTCTTGAGAGATACTGAAACAGTTTGTTCAGTGTCTTCTTGTTCTTCTTTTGTTCTTTCTTCATGTAAGTCATATCTCTCTCAAGAGCTGCCAAGCGGTCCACTGAAGAGGAAGGACGAGGAGATGGTATCGATGTTGAGCCATGAGTAGGAGAAGGAGGTGCTTGAGCCAAGGGAGGGTCATCAGCTATAGGGATTTGAGCGTTGGGAATAAGATTCATTTGATTCACATTAGCTGGTGATAAAGGAGTTTTGAAAACAGGTTTCTCCCCAGAAGGCTTAGGTATCCCAAATGAGAATGCCAATTGTGTCATCAAATATCCAAATGGTATTGCATTTTTCTGACTCATGTTGTTATGAAATTTGATGATTGAATGACAAATGATGGAGGGCAAGCAAATGGGTGTACTAGTTACCACCTTGGACAAGAGATTAACCATATAGGCTGTAAGCTCAGTCCTATTTCCCATCCTAGGGTAGACATTGTATGTAAAGCAATGATGAATAATCCTATAAATGGGAAAGAGAGAATTTATGGTAAGATGATGTTTTCTTTTGTCCCAAGGGGCATTGAAACCACAAATGTCCCTAGTGGCCTTGGTTCTCTCATCTTCATTAGGGGAATCTGATATCATTGTAAGTCCATTTGGAGTGCACGGTATCCCCAAGATATTTCCTATTCTCTCAGGTGTGATCTCTACATTCCTATCTTCAAAGGAGATTGTAAAAGAACAAGTATTTTCTCCAATGAGAGTGCTTGAGATTGATGAGTACATATATCTTACCAATGTGGGATAGACATCTCCACCCCAATGAAGTATACCATCCCATCCTACTCTATGGACAATCCCCATTAAGTCATGGTTTTTAATTTGATTTACTAACACCCTTCTTTCCATAGCTATAGACCTATCTCTCAATAGTTACAGAGTGTTAGCATCAACTCTCAGTTCTATGGATGGTGGTGGAGGGGAATCACTAAAGTCTGAATGTTCATCTATAGGCCTACTGGATGTGGCAGTGGCCTTCCCCTTTTTAGATGGCCTAGGTATGGCTTTTTTCATTCTTGGAGGCATGTTGGTTGGGCAAGATTGAAGGTTTTTCTTTAATGTGAATTAGTATAAATCTTTTTCCCAATGCTCAATAGGTGAGAAGATCACTGAAAATTAAGCAGATTTGGTTGAGACAAAACATCAAACACCTATTGTGCAGACTAAGGAAAAGATAGCACAGTTGGCTGTGGATGCCCCAAAGTATGGATCTCAAGACCTACATTACATGCAAACATTCCACAAAGACTATAAATAAACCAATCATTTCAAGAAAATTCGAAGAAGGGAAGTTTGGGAATTTTTGAATGGAACAGTTACCTTGATCTTAGGGGAAAAATGATTGATCCCAGCTTGGAAGAGGAGACTCTTTTGATGACAATGATTCCTTTGAAAAGATCAGAAAATGCTTGCAAGAAATCAGAGGGAATGACCAAGGCTTGATGATCTCACAGATTCTCGTTGACTGTCAAGGTCTTGAGGCTCCAACGTTGGTGAAGGAGATGAAAATGATGATGACTTGCTTGGAGGATGATTGAGAGAGGATTTTAATTGGGTTGAAGGAAGTTTTTAGAGCAATGAGGAGGAGATTTGACTAATTTGAGGGTTTTGAACAGGAAGTTCTCGTCTAGGGCATGAAGAAGGAAGATGATGAATAGTGAAGTGATTTTCCAGATCGTGCGCAGGGTTTTATTCGACCCTGTGAGTTGTCGGTTAGCCGACAACTTAAGTGTCGGTCAGCCGACACTTGTAGAAAAGTGAAATAATTCACTAATCTACATTTTTGACCTATGATCACTCGTTTGAGGATTTTTACGATAATTTGACTATTGGAGAACAATTAAAATGATCATAAGAAACAATCTAATAAATTCTTTTTCAAAATTCATTGATTAAACACATGCATTTTAATCATAAAATACTTTTTGAATTTTAAAAATGCATTACTACTCAAACAAGCAAAATTCAAACATGTAGAGATTGCTCAAGGAACTTAGAATCATCTAGACCTAGGACAAAAAAAAAATGTACATTTTGAGAAGTAATTGGTCCATTCTAATTTCAAAGGTTTTAATGTTTGTCTAGGATTCTAACCTTAGCTATCCATCTAAGGTCTTGAGCCTTTAGGCCAATGTTTGAGATTCCACCAACCACGGGAGATAATTTTTCAATTTTAGTAGATTTCTCATCAATTTTTGGTTTGACAATTTTATAATGATGATTAGTCTTTGATGGTTGGTGATGATTTTTCACTATGTTCTTATTTCTTTTAACTTTTCCTCCTCCTTTTTGCATTTTGAATTTTAATTTTAATTGTTCAACCTTTTTCAAAATTTCTTTCATTTCCATGGTTAAAGGAGGTAAAGTGAGATGTTTCTTGTTGATAGATTTAACTTGATAGCTTTGGACTTGATTGGTCCTTTTAAAATCTATCTTAGGAGACTCTTGTTGAATAGATTTAACTTGTTTGAACTTTAAAGAGTCTTCCTTTGATTTAAATGTCTTACCCTTCATAAAATTTGATTTTACTTCCTTTGATTCATAGATGGGTTTAGACAAATGACTTCTTCTTAGTTTGCACTCAAATTTGAAATGCCCTTCTTTACCACAATAATGACATTTTGTTTTGGGCAAATTGGTGTGAGTGCTAGAGAGAGAGGACTCACCTTTTACAAACTTGTTTATGAACTTAGGGTCATGATAAGTATGTTTATTAAATCCAAGACCCGTCCTATCTCCATGTGATTTACCCAATTTAAACAAGTTTTCAAGTTTCTCTTCACTTTGGGTAAATTTGCACTCAAACTTTTGCTTGTGGGTCTCAAGTTGAGTGACTTTGTTTTTAAGAATTGAATTTTCATTATTTGCTTTTATGAGTTGAATTTCAATTCCATTAAACTTGTTTACCTTTTCATGAGCAAGTTTCAATTCAAGTTTTAGTTCATTCACATTAGATCCAAGATGTAAAGTTTTTAAATCACTTTGAGTTTTGAATAAATTTTCCTTGGTGATAATTAACTTGGATTCTAAATTAGAAATGTCTTCAACTTGATTCTTCACATGATCACTTATATTTGTGTTTTCTTTGAGAAGTTTATCACAACTTATCTTAGATACATTTAATTCTTCTTGAACCTTTGACAAGTTATCCATAGAAATTTTTAATTTTGATTTTAGATTGATAATGTTTTCATCTTGTCTTCTTATTGTATCTATTAATCTCAAATTTTCTTTCTTTAGCTCATCATTATTTGTTTCAATTTCATTTTGTTCATTTTGAGTATTAGACAAGTTGTGTAAAGTGATCGTGAACTTAGAGTTTAGGCAATTTATAGCTTCATCTTTCTCTCTAAGTTCATCTTTTGAGGTGACTAATTCTTTGTTTAGTCTTTTAGATTCTCCTTTTAACTTGTTATGACTTTTAACAAGCTTTAAGTACAAAGTGTACAAATCATCATATGCTTGTTGAAGATCATCTTGATTTTCATTTTCTTCATCACTTGATTCAAGTTGATATTCATTATGTTCATGATTTGAATCTCCAATGGATGGAAGAGGATGACTAGGAGAATCTTCAAGGGAATCTACACTCTCTATCTTAGTGGAATCCATAGCAATGATTTTCAAGATAAATCCAACTAGGGTCTAAGCTCTAGGTTTTTACACCTAATCAAGAGTTCCAAAACACTTGATCCTAAATATAGAGCACGAGGCTCTGATACCAATTGAAAGTTCCGGATCCTTACCCTAGAGGGGGGGGGGGGGGTGAATAGGGTGAGCTACAAATTGATTTCCAATTTTAATTTTCTTCAAATTAAACTCCAACTAGTGATGATTACAAGAAAAGGTGCGGAAGATAAACAAATCAATCACCACAAGTCATTCACCATTGCTCAAAGATTTATAGTGGTTCGGCCTCAATGCCTACATCCACTACCGGCTTGTGATCACACACCCCACCGGATTTCCACTATTTATGCTTTTACAAAAAGCTAAGCAATAACCCTTACAATGATGTTTTTAAGGCTAAACAACAACCTATCTATGTGCTTTTCTAGGATAAGCAATAACCTTTACAATTTGCTTTTCTTTGGCTTAGCAATAACCTTTCATACAAATAGATTTTCTTTCTCAAGAAAGTGTCTAAACACTATGAGAGAAATACATTAAGCACGATATAATTTGCCTCTAAAATAGGCGAATGAGAAAGTGAAAATCAACTCTCACAACACACTATAAAATGCAAAGATGAATGCTCATGATGTGTGTGTGTGAAAACTTCAATCAAGTTGAAAATGAAAGCTCAATCAGTTTATGCTTGAAGCAATTAAAAGTTTAATGCACATAACATGATTTGATTGAAGTGATATGCAAATCACATGAACAAAGTACAAGCTTAATGATGATATGAAAATCCAAGGCTTGTAGGTTGTATGAAATTAATTATATCTAAACATGTGATGCAAGTGATATGTTGTTTTCAAAATCAAAGTATTTTGACTAAAGTTTTAAAGATTGGAAACAACAAGGAAGATTCATACAAGTTAGTGAAACATGTTATAACATAAATTGAAGATTTTGATAACCATGTTTAAGAAGTTTTCTACCACAAACTTGATTAGAATCAAGGTGAAGAATCCAATAACTTAAATCAAAGATTAAGAGAAGAATGGATTCAACATATCATAGTTAATATGCTAAAAATCATTTACCAATAATTTAGACAATGCATAAAAACATATGATTAGGAAAAGTCAAAGCTTACTTGGTGATTGAACTTCTTTAATCCAAGTTTAGCTTTACTTAATGATCCTTTGGCCTCTTTAATTCCTTTCCTTTGATTTGCCTTATTATACCTCAGAAATGGCTTCAAGAATCATCTCCTTTGGCCTTGGAATGAACTTCCTTTTATAGGAAAAATGGGCCAACGGCTATATGTCGGTTAGCCGACATCCAGGGGTCGGTTAACCGACACTCCCAACGGTCACATGCCAACGGTTATAATTTCGAAATTTTGCTGACCAAAAAGCATGGTTCGGTTAACCGACATGTTCGGTTAACCGAGGCCTGACCGACAAGCTAGCCGACAATGAAAACAGGGTCAGAAAACACCTCTCTGGAATTCTAACCGAGAGAGCTTCGGTCAGGATCAAAAGCAACTTCGGTTAACCGAGCCTTGACCGACATGCTGACCGACGTGTAAAATATATGATAATGCAGCTCTCTGGAAATCTGACCGACAAGGTGTTCGGTTAGTCCATTTTCTATGGTCGGTTAACCGACACATAACCGACACACTGACCGACATCAGAGACACCCTTCAGAAATGCTAACCGAGTGAGTTCGGTTAGGCTTCGGTTCAAGGTCGGTGTCGCGACCCCGGACCGGGACCCGGGCCCGCGACTGCGCCGCGGCGGCATGATTATTCAAAACACACCGCCGCCGCTGTTGTGATATAATTTCATTTATTTTCCCACAGGTTTCCGCGGTGAGGATCCCAAGACACGGGTCGAGCTCACACGAATGGGTATGCGGAAGCGTGTAGCAAAACAATTCATACAATCTTGAACGATAAGATACAAGAAACATATATAATATGGAGACAAGGTATCAAAAGAGAATGTCGTCAAAGCATTCCTAGCATGAATAAAGTTTAACATTTAGACAAAGTGTTTTACTTCCAGTTACACAACCCCCAAGAGGCCAACAAAGGCCAATACAACATATGGAATCCCAAAAAGAACAACCCGACAAAACCCAAGCTAGGTGAAACGAGAATCACGATCCCGACCGGCGTCTAGATGACGTCGTTGGGCTGCCACTCGAGTGCTGGGGGTGGCTCAACAGCCTCCTCCGGGCACTCCTCGTCACGGGCGAAACCACCGGCACCTGGACACCAAAATACAAGCATCAAACACGACGGTTTGGCAAATAAACAATTTAGGCATGAATAATTGAAATAATGCTAAAACAGTTCAAAGTTTAAATACACGTTTCAATGCTTACGAAACTAGCACGAATACATATAATATCATGAAAAGATAAATCCACATGAGCTCATCCTTTCTCCGTCATACATGATGACAAGAGCAAGCACGCAAGACAAGCACGACAAGAAACACGATCCCACGCCACACAAGGTAGACGGGGTATCCGGCCGCGGAACCGGACCACGAACACGAACGATGTGTCAATTCAAGACACGACTAGTCTGCAGACAGTCCACGAGTTTAAGGACCCCCAGGTAGTGGATCAAGCTAAAAGGGCGGTCCAAGCTCAGTGAAATTCACTTATATCATGAATGCACAAAACACGGCAATACGCGATCGAAACACGACAAAACAAGAGGGAAATCATTTAACGAGCACGACGTAACAAGACTAGCAAAATAGCATAGCATTAATGCTTACAAACTTAATAAATGATTCCCTTTTTGATTCTTGAAACACATCCTGAAAACGACTTGCACTTGGAAATCAGACGAGAACATGATGGTGCATAAAGCATCATAAACAAAGGTTCAAACATAACTTTATCAAGCATGGGCTAAGACCACATCTTTGACCCTTGTGGAATTGAAAACCAAATGTTGAAATTCAATAAAACTTGGTGTCCCCGAAGGTATATTACATTTTGGAAATTTCAAGTGCACAAGGTCAACAAAAAGGGTCTAAGACCAAGTCTAGTTTTCATTCCTGCAAAATCCTTCAAAACAGTGCCTTTTTGTAACTGTCGGTCAACGCTCGGTTAACCGTCGGTTAACCGAGGTCGATCTGTCGGTCGACCGAAGGTTTGACCGACAGATCCCAGCCCAGAATTGCTGCTCTCTGGAAATTGAACCGACAGATCCTCGGTTGACCGAATGTGAACCGACAGATGACCAGACAGAAAATGTTGCTCTCTGGAAATTGAACCGACAGATCCTCGGTTGGTTGTCGGTCGACCTGTCGGTTGACCGACATCGAACCGAGGGATGTCCTGACAGAAATGCTGCTCTCTGGAATTCGAACCGACAGATTTCGGTTGGTGTCGGTCGACCTGTCGGTCGACCGAAGTATGACCGACAGCTGACCGACAGGCACGGGCAGTGCATTCTGTTCAGAATTTTCACAACTTTTTCTCCCTTCTTCACTTCCACACATTTACCACCTGCACTCCCCAAGCCTCCATGCTTTCCAAGGGATTCATTATACACATTAAAGAGCATTCCATCCACAAATTTGTCCATTTATTCCAAAGAGAAACATCAAGGCATTCCCATAACAATTTCATGAACTTACAAGACCAACATGATTCTAAGAACTTAGTAAATCATTAGTGACAAAACCAATAGAGAAACTGAAGTGCATGGCTTGAAAGAGTGTAGACATAACTAGCATTAAGAGAACCAACACAAAAGTCATACCTTAATGAAGAAAAATGGAACCCTAATGCAATATACATGGAAAAATCCCAAAAAGTTTACTTGCCTCAATCCAAAGTCAAAGAAAGCTTCACAAAAACCAACAATGAGGGGTGCTCCACGAGATCTACACAAAACCCCCAAAATGGAGCATACAAAAATCAACATTTTGGCCAACATAAACCCCCATTTCGAAAATGGGTTTGAAATCATGATAAACAAGCTCTTGGTGAGCCTAAGAACATCAAAAGAAGGAATGAAAGAAGAACACTAACCTTGAGCTCGTTGAACAAGGTGAAGGGAGGTTGAAGATGATGAATAGTAGAAGGGGTTTGGCTCTAAAACGTGCCCAATCGAAGCTCGCGAAGAGAGGAAGAGAATGGCGGAAACGAATCGAAGATCGGAGCCTTCTTGCTAGATGGTTTCAAGGGAAAAAGATCAAGGAGAGGGCTGCCTTCTCCACTCCACTCTAGGGCAACCGTTGCAGGATTTTTTTGGAAGAAGAAAATGGAGGAGAGAGAGTAAGAGACTTTTTATATGGGTTGAGAGGTGGGTCCCTCTCTAGCTGAACTAGAAACGCTTAAAACATGGTCTTGTGGACCCCGGATGAAGTCGACGAAGAAGAACAAAACGATCGTCGAAAAATCTAGTTTCAGAAAAGTATACTTTTGACATGGTTTCACGACTTCGAAAAGTGTGCCCAGATTTTGCATGAAAAGACAGATTTGCCCTTATTGGGCCAAAACTTGGGTTTCTGGGCCTCAAATGCATGCAGCTTAAAAACGAAAGTTGCCATAAATAATAAGGCCATTCAAGAGAAATAAAAATCACATCCACATCAAAAATCTAGAACAAAAACCCATTCTTACACGTGCACTCAGGGCGTCCCTGAGCGTGTCTGACTCATACTAAACGTCCTCAAAATCCCCAAAACTATAATCCAGACTAAGTCTAATCACATTCTAACCCAACTAGTACTAGGACTCACTTAAGACTAAACGTTCACTTAATTAGCACTAATCGCGTTGGTCTGGGTCGGGGTCTAACATCCTCCACCCCTTAGGATATTTGGTCCACCAAATATAAACAATCTTACCTCTGGTAACAGGTGTGGATACTTCTTTTGGACTTGATCTCTCAATTCCCATGTGGCTTCTTCTGGCTCGTGGTTCTCCCAAAGCACTTTGACCCAATGGATAGTCCGATTTCTCAACTCATGCTCTCGGGTATCGATGATTCTAACCGGTCTCTCCACATACGACGCATCTTCTCGAATCTCAAGAGGCTCGTGTGGAATAATGTGAGAAGGACTGTGAACATACTTCTTGAGCATAGAGACGTGAAAGACATTATGTACCCCTGAGAGTTCTGGCGGTAACGCAAGCCTGTAAGCGACATTTCCAATCTTGCTCAAAATCTCATATGGGCCAATGTATCTGCTGGACAATTTTCCTTTCTTTCCAAATCTTAGAGTACCTCTGACCGGTGAGACTTTCAAGAACACTTTGTCACCCACTTCAAATTGCAATTCTCTCCGGCGAGTGTCAGCATAACTTTTCTGTCTGCTTCGAGCGATCTTCAATCTGTCCTGAATCTGCTTAACCTTGTCGCTTGTCTCTCCAACTATAGTCGGTCCATGAAAACTACGCACACCGACTTCTTCCCAACAGACTGGAGTTCTGCACCTCCTACCATAGAGTGCCTCGAACGGTGCCATTCCAATGCTAGAATGGTAGCTATTGTTGTACGCAAACTCGCAAAGAGGTAGGTTCTCATCCCACTGGACCTTGAAATCCAACACACAAGCACGTAGCATATCTTCAAGAGTCTGTATCGTCCGCTCTGACTGACCATCGGTCTGAGGATGATACGCTGTGCTGAACTGAAGTTTGGACCCCATGGATTCAAGAAGAGATTTCCAAAATCTCGAAACAAATCTGCTATCTCTGTCGGAAGTGATGGAGACGGGCTGACCATGTTTGCTAACAATCTCGTCAATGAATAGCCTAGCGAGTGGTGCCATATGCATCATGTTCCCAGTCTTCATCGGAAGGAAGTGCGCAGACTTCGTAAGACGATCAACTATAACCCAAATTGCATTGTTTCCTCTCTTGGTATTAGGCAAACCGGAGACAAAATCCATAGTGATATGCTACCATTTCCACTCCGGAATCTCCAAAGGCTGTAACAACCCAGGAGGCTTCTGATGTTCTGCCTTGATCATCTGACAAGTCAAGCAACGAGATACAAAAGCTGCGATCTCTCGCTTCATATTATTCCACCAAAATCTGCTCTTCAAGTTATGGTACATCTTCGTGCTACCCGGATGTATAGAGTATCTAGTATGGTGAGCTTCAATCATAATTTCATTCTTCAAATCATCAACATTCGGCACGCACAACCGGTCACGAAAATACAACACTCCATCAGAAATTCTGAAATCTGGACGTTCTGCAATCTGATCTACAATCTTGGCCAATTCTGGGTCTTGCAACTGACTATCTTTGATTCTTTGGATGAAGGTAGGCTCAGACACGGTCATATTTGCCACTAGGACACCTCTCCTCAAGTGTTGTACCTCTACTCCCAGTTCTTCCAACTGTTGGAGAACACTAACTCCTCTCAAACTACCCATCACTGCTGACTTTCTGCTCAATGCATCTGCCACAACGTTCACTTTGCCCGGATGATACTTGATTGGGAAGTCATAATCTTTAATATACTCCATCCACCGTCTCTGTCTCATATTCAATTCCTTCTGTGAAAACAAATATTGCAAACTTCGGTGGTCGGAATGAACTTCGAATTTCTCCCCATAGAGGTAGTGCCTCCACATCTTCAAAGCAAAAACTACTGCTGCCAACTCCAAGTCATGCGTTGCATAATTAACCTCATGGTTCTTCAACTGTCTCGAACCATAGGCAATCACCTTGCCATCTTGCATCAATACACAACCTAATCCCACATTGGACGCATCCGTAAAAACAACAAATCCACCGCTGCCCGATGGTAATGTGAGGATTGGGGCTGTGGTTAACCTCTTCTTCAACTCCTGAAAGCTGCCTTCACACTGATCAGTCCAAACAAAAGGGACATTTTTCCGGGTCAACTTCGTCAATGGTGCTGCAATAGACGAAAAACCTTGGACAAATCTCCGATAGTATCCTGCTAACCCCAAAAAGCTTCTAATTTCTGTCACACTGCTGGGTCTCTTCCACTCGATGACTGCTTCTATCTTGGCTGGATCAACTACTAATCCTTCTCTCGAAATAATGTGACCCAAAAAGGAAACTTGCTCTAGCCAAAATTCACACTTGTTCAACTTCGCATAGAGCTGGTGGTCTCTCAAAAGCTGCAACGATGTCCTCAAGTGCTCTTCATGCTCCTCCTTACTCTTAGAATACACGAGGACATCATCAATGAACACCACGGTAGAGTGATCTAGAAACTCTGCAAAAACCTTGTTCATGAGAGCCATGAAGACTGCAGGCGCATTTGTCAAACCAAAGGGCATCACTAAGAACTCATAATGCCCATATCTCGTTCGGAAAGCTGTCTTCGCCACATCAGACTCTCTAACCCGCAACTGATGATACCCTGACCTCAAGTCTATCTTGGAAAAGTGTGTTGCTCCTTGTAATTGGTCAAACAACTCATCTATCCTTGGCAAAGGGTATTTGTTCTTGACGGTCACATGGTTCAATCTTCTATAGTCGATGCACATTCTAAGGCTTCCATCCTTCTTCTTCACAAAAAGAACTGGCGCTCCCCACGGTGAAACACTTGGCCTAATAAAGCCCTTGCTCAACATTTCTTGCAACTGAAGTTTCAATTCTCCTAACTCTGCAGGAGCCATCCTATAAGGTGCAATTGAGATCGGTGCAGTCCCTGGAAGGAGTTCAATAGTAAACTCAACTTCTCTAACTGGTGGTAAACCCGGGATTTCATCTGGAAAAACATCCGGAAATTCACACACTACGGGGATATCCTCCACCCCTTGGGACTGTTTATCCTCCGTGATAAACGCTATAAATGCCTCACACCCACTGCTCACCAATCTATTGGCTTTCAAAGCTGAAATGAAACCACTAGAAGACTTCTTCCTATTTCCCTGAAACATCAACTCTGTCTGTAGCCCTTGCAATCTGAAGGTAATGGTCTTACCAAAACAATCCATGGTAGCATGGTAGGTCTCTAACCAATCCATGCCTAAGATAATGTCAAAATCATGCATGTCTAAAATTATGAGGTTGGCCGGTAATTTGATATCTCCTAACAAAACCTGACAACTAGGGTAAAAGGTCGTGCAAACAACATGTCTACCTACGGGTGTAGTGACAGTCAAATTATAATCCAATTCTGCATGTTGTGCATCAATCTTCTTTGCAAACAAAGGTGATAGAAAGGAGTGTGTGGATCCTGGATCAAATAAGATCTGTGCTTCTACTCCACAAACAAGAAGTTTACCTTCTATTACGTCACCTGCTGCTTCAGCGTCAGTACGGTTGATATTGTATACACGTCCCTGCTGGTGTGGCCTGTTCTGCTGCTGAATCTGTCTGCCCTGATTGTTCCTATTCTGCGGTGGACGAGCATTCTGGTTTGGTACTTGCCTGCCTTGTTGCTGTTGTTGCTGTGGTGGTCTCATCTGAACTGGTACTGCTGGATTCTGTGGTGGCATCTGCCTTGGCTGCTGATATTTGTTGGCTTGACTCTGGAGGTGTGGGCAATCCTTGATTGCATGGTCCATTCCTCCACACCTGAAGCAAGCACCCGTTGCCTTGCGGCATTCGTGGGTAGGGTGATTCTTGCCACAATGATTACAACCAGATTGTCTAACTTGAGTCTGTTCCTGTCTTGGCTTCTTGCCACCTTGCTGTCTTTGGTTTTGCTGATGGTAGTGCTGCTTTCTATCCTGGATTATCTCATTGTTAAACTCTTCAAATTTGTATGCCCGACTGACTGCTTCATCAAAGGTGACTGGTGGGATTATTCCCGAGACGTCCCTCTTGAGAATGGGATTCAGTCCTTCCAAAAACTTAGTTATCTTTTTCTGTTCAGTGTCAATAAGCTCGGTAGCATATCTGGCAAGCCTCTCAAACTTCGTGACATACTCCAAAACGGACATACTCCCTTGCTTCAACTGTTGGAACTCAATTGCCTTCTGTCTCTTAACATGGGAGGGGACGTACTTATCCGTGAAGTGTGCCTTAAAGGTCGTCCAAGCAACCTCATCTGCCATGACCTGGTATGGCTCTTTGACTGTTTGCCACCAATCGTCTGCAAGCCCATAAAATAGAGAAGCGGTGAGGTTCACCCTCTCCCTGCCAGTGCAAACAAAAACGTCAAAAATCTTAGCCGTGTTCGCGAGCCAATCATCAGCAGTCAAAGGATCCTCTTGGCCCGAGAATTCCTTGGGTCCCCTCTTCCGAAATCTCTCGAAGAGAACATTGACATCATCAGCCCTATTCTGGTACACCACATTTGGTGGGGCTTGATGCTGAGGTCTATTTTGGAGGGCTTCTAGAAGTTGCCTCTGTACTTGAGCCATTTCCTCGTCTTTCTTAGCCATTTGCTCTTGAAATTTTGCTTGCGTTTCGTTTGCTTGCCTCTGTTGCTCCAACATGGCCTGCATCAATTGTTGGAACTGAGTAGCGGTAGGATTTTCAGTCGGTTCTGTCTCATTCTGATTACTGCCTGAAGCATTGTGATTCGGGGCTTTACGTGGAGGCATGATGCTGCAAGACAATTTGAAATATATAGACATATTTGGGTTGGTCATGTTGTCTAGACAAACATTCTATCGAACTCACGAATCCTCGCCACGTTCCTAAGACTTTCTAGTTTTTTTTAACTGCCTGAAACATGTCCCGCTCTGATACCAGTCCTGTCGCGACCCCGGACCGGGACCCGGGCCCGCGACTGCGCCGCGGCGGCATGATTATTCAAAACACACCGCCGCCGCTGTTGTGATATAATTTCATTTATTTTCCCACAGGTTTCCGCGGTGAGGATCCCAAGACACGGGTCGAGCTCACACGAATGGGTATGCGGAAGCGTGTAGCAAAACAATTCATACAATCTTGAACGATAAGATACAAGAAACATATATAATATGGAGACAAGGTATCAAAAGAGAATGTCGTCAAAGCATTCCTAGCATGAATAAAGTTTAACATTTAGACAAAGTGTTTTACTTCCAGTTACACAACCCCCAAGAGGCCAACAAAGGCCAATACAACATATGGAATCCCAAAAAGAACAACCCGACAAAACCCAAGCTAGGTGAAACGAGAATCACGATCCCGACCGGCGTCTAGATGACGTCGTTGGGCTGCCACTCGAGTGCTGGGGGTGGCTCAACAGCCTCCTCCGGGCACTCCTCGTCACGGGCGAAACCACCGGCACCTGGACACCAAAATACAAGCATCAAACACGACGGTTTGGCAAATAAACAATTTAGGCATGAATAATTGAAATAATGCTAAAACAGTTCAAAGTTTAAATACACGTTTCAATGCTTACGAAACTAGCACGAATACATATAATATCATGAAAAGATAAATCCACATGAGCTCATCCTTTCTCCGTCATACATGATGACAAGAGCAAGCACGCAAGACAAGCACGACAAGAAACACGATCCCACGCCACACAAGGTAGACGGGGTATCCGGCCGCGGAACCGGACCACGAACACGCACGATGTGTCAATTCAAGACACGACTAGTCTGCAGACAGTCCACGAGTTTAAGGACCCCCAGGTAGTGGATCAAGCTAAAAGGGCGGTCCAAGCTCAGTGAAATTCACTTATATCATGAATGCACAAAACACGGCAATACGCGATCGAAACACGACAAAACAAGAGGGAAATCATTTAACGAGCACGACGTAACAAGACTAGCAAAATAGCATAGCATTAATGCTTACAAACTTAATAAATGATTCCCTTTTTGATTCTTGAAACACATCCTGAAAACGACTTGCACTTGGAAATCAGACGAGAACATGATGGTGCATAAAGCATCATAAACAAAGGTTCAAACATAACTTTATCAAGCATGGGCTAAGACCACATCTTTGACCCTTGTGGAATTGAAAACCAAATGTTGAAATTCAATAAAACTTGGTGTCCCCGAAGGTATATTACATTTTGGAAATTTCAAGTGCACAAGGTCAACAAAAAGGGTCTAAGACCAAGTCTAGTTTTCATTCCTGCAAAATCCTTCAAAACAGTGCCTTTTTGTAACTGTCGGTCAACGCTCGGTTAACCGTCGGTTAACCGAGGTCGATCTGTCGGTCGACCGAAGGTTTGACCGACAGATCCCAGCCCAGAATTGCTGCTCTCTGGAAATTGAACCGACAGATCCTCGGTTGACCGAATGTGAACCGACAGATGACCAGACAGAAAATGTTGCTCTCTGGAAATTGAACCGACAGATCCTCGGTTGGTTGTCGGTCGACCTGTCGGTTGACCGACATCGAACCGAGGGATGTCCTGACAGAAATGCTGCTCTCTGGAATTCGAACCGACAGATTTCGGTTGGTGTCGGTCGACCTGTCGGTCGACCGAAGTATGACCGACAGCTGACCGACAGGCACGGGCAGTGCATTCTGTTCAGAATTTTCACAACTTTTTCTCCCTTCTTCACTTCCACACATTTACCACCTGCACTCCCCAAGCCTCCATGCTTTCCAAGGGATTCATTATACACATTAAAGAGCATTCCATCCACAAATTTGTCCATTTATTCCAAAGAGAAACATCAAGGCATTCCCATAACAATTTCATGAACTTACAAGACCAACATGATTCTAAGAACTTAGTAAATCATTAGTGACAAAACCAATAGAGAAACTGAAGTGCATGGCTTGAAAGAGTGTAGACATAACTAGCATTAAGAGAACCAACACAAAAGTCATACCTTAATGAAGAAAAATGGAACCCTAATGCAATATACATGGAAAAATCCCAAAAAGTTTACTTGCCTCAATCCAAAGTCAAAGAAAGCTTCACAAAAACCAACAATGAGGGGTGCTCCACGAGATCTACACAAAACCCCCAAAATGGAGCATACAAAAATCAACATTTTGGCCAACATAAACCCCCATTTCGAAAATGGGTTTGAAATCATGATAAACAAGCTCTTGGTGAGCCTAAGAACATCAAAAGAAGGAATGAAAGAAGAACACTAACCTTGAGCTCGTTGAACAAGGTGAAGGGAGGTTGAAGATGATGAATAGTAGAAGGGGTTTGGCTCTAAAACGTGCCCAATCGAAGCTCGCGAAGAGAGGAAGAGAATGGCGGAAACGAATCGAAGATCGGAGCCTTCTTGCTAGATGGTTTCAAGGGAAAAAGATCAAGGAGAGGGCTGCCTTCTCCACTCCACTCTAGGGCAACCGTTGCAGGATTTTTTTGGAAGAAGAAAATGGAGGAGAGAGAGTAAGAGACTTTTTATATGGGTTGAGAGGTGGGTCCCTCTCTAGCTGAACTAGAAACGCTTAAAACATGGTCTTGTGGACCCCGGATGAAGTCGACGAAGAAGAACAAAACGATCGTCGAAAAATCTAGTTTCAGAAAAGTATACTTTTGACATGGTTTCACGACTTCGAAAAGTGTGCCCAGATTTTGCATGAAAAGACAGATTTGCCCTTATTGGGCCAAAACTTGGGTTTCTGGGCCTCAAATGCATGCAGCTTAAAAACGAAAGTTGCCATAAATAATAAGGCCATTCAAGAGAAATAAAAATCACATCCACATCAAAAATCTAGAACAAAAACCCATTCTTACACGTGCACTCAGGGCGTCCCTGAGCGTGTCTGACTCATACTAAACGTCCTCAAAATCCCCAAAACTATAATCCAGACTAAGTCTAATCACATTCTAACCCAACTAGTACTAGGACTCACTTAAGACTAAACGTTCACTTAATTAGCACTAATCGCGTTGGTCTGGGTCGGGGTCTAACAGTCGGTTAGCCGACACCTGACCGACAGGCAGACCGACAGTACTGTCAGACTGTTTTCTGAAGATCTGAGTTTTACAAGTAAAGATCTAACTTTTGAAAGCTTTTGAAACACAGAGTGTAAAGGTGTTTGAGACAAGGTTTAATCAAGATAAAAACTTTTCAAAATAAGACTAAAATCAGCCAAAAGGTTTGAAACATAGTTTTAGCAAGTTGATTTAAATCCTGAGATTTTCAAGATAAACCTGTGAGAAATGAAATGAGATGATCATGATGCAAATGTTGGACATCAAATTGCAAACACAACTTAGGGTCTAACAAGAGGGTGTCATCTCTGTGAAAGTCACGTGAGACGAGGTAGCTCCAGAGGATACATTGCTAGGCGTCGTCGGAGTGTAGGTAATCTCATCAGACGACGCTTCAGAAGAGCTATAATCCTGATATATTACATTACAGGAAGCTCTGATAGAAGATGTTGCCTGCTCGGAGTCAGACTCATCCTCGGATGTAAGAGGATCGTCAATCCAGCAATGTTCTCCATTTTCAGGAGTTGAGGGAGGAGGTACCTGATGGGCTTCAGGGACTTCCGGCTCTGGATTGTGAGGAATCTCGTTGACGCGGTCTTGCTCTTGTTCTAGAGCGAGACGCTGCAAGATCCTTGCATATTCTTCAAGATCAGGCATGGGAGCCAGATCTTCTTCTTCGTCTTCTCCGTGTGGCTCAACATAGTTGATTTCCACTGGAGCAATGACAGGTGCTGGGTTAACAGCATCTTCTTGTGCAGCCTCTTGGTCTTCTTCATCATCAGACCAGGATCCTTGTGGTTGCAAGGGGTTATACCAGATTACTGGCATAAGGTGAGTTTCAGGAACCCATTCTTCATCGGAGAGATATTCTCCTGTTTCAAGAGATTCCTCCCACTCATCGGTGTAGTTGGGCTCGAATCCATCGTCGGTGTCGCTGGACTCGTATCCATCAATGGAGAATCCAACTACCGAGTTGCAAGAGTATGATGCCCCCTGCATGGCTTCTTTTTTGAATTGAGGTGGCATGAAATCACTAAGAGTGAAGTTTCTTACCGCCTTTGAAGTCTCTGGAAGGGACGTTTTTGTTGCCCCGAGTGAAGTGGTAGAGGAGGCCTCTGCTTTTTCATGGACTTCTTGTTTTGGCTGGGTCTTCTCGTGCCGTTTGAGCCTGAGGAGATGTTTCTTGGCTTGCCTTCGCTGCTGAGCGGTCGGCTTTGTTTTGACGATCTCCCAATTTTCATCTTCCAGGAGATCGGGATGTACCCATATGGGTTGTCCGTCTGGTGTCGGGCAAGGAACCAACACTTCGGACGTTTGAATTCTATTTATCACCTTGAAGGAAGTAGTGATCTTCTTCTTCGGTGATTTTGGTGTTTGTCCACATGACACCATGTTGACGGAGGCAGTCCCATAGTTTTTGTCAAAGGTGATGACTCCGTTTTTCCACATCTCGTTTATCTTCTCTCTCACAACAAAGCATTGATTGAGAGGATGCGAGACCATCTGGTGGTATGGACAGTACCGAGGATCATTGGTTTTGCCAACGTCTCCAGGTCTTTTGGGCTCTGGCAAAATGAGTTTGCCATTTGCTAGGAGAGCCTCAAAGATTTCTTCGACGTCTTCATCGAACGGATATTTCTTTTCTACTCGCTCTTTGAAGGCATCAGAGAGTTCAGGTCTCTTACCTGCAGCTCTATTTTCAGCTTTCTTTGGTTGCTGAGGAGCTGACTTAGTCTGCACATTGAGAACCTCCTTCTTCTTTGGTTTAGAGGTTGCAACAGCAGTCGGCTCTTTCTTTGATGATTTCTGACTGTTGAGGTCTTTGATCACCGTTTCAGCTTCCATGGAAGCTTCCAGGAGTTCCCCCAGGTTCTTTGATTTATTGCCGATGATCATGGAGCGGATTTTAGCTCTCATGTTGTTTCGGCAGATGTCGACTAGCGACGCTTGTGGCAGTACATCTGAGCATTTGTACGCCATTGCTTTCCACTTGTGAATGAAGTCATAAGTTGACTCATTCTCTCCCTGTTTTAGGCTGCAGAGCTGAGCCATAGTAACAGGATGATCCTCACCTTGGAAGTGGGTCAGGAAGCGTGTCTCCAGCATAGCCCAGTTCTGAATGGAGTTCTCCGGAAGAGTGGAGTACCAATCGAAGGCCGTACCTTTTAGGGTACTTGCAAAGAGGCGGATCTTGAGTGCATCTTGATCCGCGATAGCTCCCATCAAGATCTTGAAGTGGATGACGTGCTGTCTGGCTGATCCTTTCCCCGTATATATTTGGAGAGTAGGATGCTTGAATTTTGTGGGGAACGGGACCGAGTCCATCCATAAAGGATATGGTGGCTTGATCCCATGCTCTTTGAGTATATCCTCTTCTTTTGCTTTGGCGAGGATACTGTCTACGTCCTTTTTGGTAAGGGCGCGTGACTCATTTTCTTCTCCATTTTCCTCGTTATTGCCATGATTCGGAGGAGGCTCATTGTTCACCTGATTTTGGACGACAAGGAGAAGGTTTTCCATCAGAGTTTCAATCCTCTGCTGGCCTTGTTCCAACTGCTGAATGCGTGTGAGCGCATCATCTCGAGGTGGATTCTGAGGTGGCGGCTCAGAACTTGTAGCCAAGACGTTCATCCCTCTGGATTCGAACGAAGAAATCGTCCTGGTGACCGAGCTGGGGCTCATTCTTTTTGATGAAGAGCTTGATGAAGGATTACTCTCCCGTCCTTGGCTGGAAGGGGCAGGAGATTCTTCGGGATGTCTTTGTGTCCTGGTGACGCTACGGGTCACCGGACGTCGGACATGGATTTTTGATGCTGACCTTTGGCGTCTTCTGGTTTTTCCAACCATATGGACGGCAGCAACTTGGTCGGGTCTTTCTTTTTCTACCCATTTGCGGGAGACTTGAAGTGTAGGAGGCTGGGTCCTTTGCTTCTCTAGTCTCTTTTGTCGATATGACGCACGGCGGCGTGCTCGACGAGCGATTTGAGCTTTGGTCAGCTCCGGCTGGGCTCTGACGATGAAGGATGTGCTCCCTCGGGCGCAGCAGCCGAGCTTGTCTTCTTTGTGGTTGGGCAAGGACAGGATGCGGACCCGGTCCTTTGCCTGTTGCAGCGAAGCTTTAAACCTTTCGAGTTCGGCCCCTGTAGAGATAAAGGGTCGAACTGAAGGGGTGTAGGCCCTAGCAGGTGCTTGTAGAGGCCTAGTGATGCATGATCTGATTTTGGGCCTGTAGGAACAAGCCGGCTCATGCTGGGTTGACTTGGGAGTCAAGTTGGAGATGGGTCTCTCCTCTTTCATGTAGGCAAGAGGGTAGAACTGGTTTTCTTTGAGTGGGGCCAGGTATGCTGGCTTGGTGGAAATTTGAGACCTTCTTTGTTTTGGGGAAGGTCTTGGAGACCAAGTCTTGGGATAGACCTGGTTGTTTGTGGGTCGAGGCTTCGCGGGGGTGCCGCGGGCTTCAGGCTTTTGGGCGCTCGCCTTTGGTGTCACGGGAGTGACACGTTGAGCGGCGATCTTCTGCCTTTTGGCAGGCGCAGTTTGTTCTTCGGGAAGTGGGAATGGTCCCAGTGTCCCGAAGACGATGGTCCGGGGAGTCGAGGTCGACCCGGAGTTCAGAGAGTTGCCGAGGGAGTTGACGCTTCGGCAGCTGGCGGGGCGCTTATGAGTGCGCGCGCTTTGCTTCTGTTGAAGCATGAGTTGGTGCTTGTTCTCATCGAAGATAATGGTTAAGGCTGCCATTGTTAGTTTCGAAAAAGTTCTGAAAACAAGACCACATCCATTAGTAATCACAAGAATATAATGATCATAAATGGGAATTTCTATGGTTGTCTTTTCAAATCGCTTAAGGGATATGACCCAAGCGACATGAAGAAGGCAAAAAGCCATAGATGGTACAATTGTTCTGACAGCAAGTATGGTGAGCCCAGAATGAGCGTTCCAGTGACTGCTAGAAGCAATTGTAAACCTAAATTCGACTTATCGAGAGGCAGGGCTTGCTCGAGATAAGAAGAATATAAGGTAGGAGTTACAAATGTGCCGGTCACAGATACAGTAGACCCTGAAAGGGCGTACCAGTATTGCTATGCACAAATGTTGGAGATCGCATCCATGAGATGGGATTCTTTGTTTTGAAATGTCAGAAATGGATTCGTCAAAGAGAGCAGGTGGCATTCCGATTCAAATACGGGCTCAACGATTTCCGCGAGCGCCAGTACTCAGAAGGGAAGAGACCACAATTTCTCGAATCTGAATCCAAAAAGTGACGAGTTTTTGGAGATTTTTTTTTTGAAATGATTTTTTTTTTATTTTATTTTTATTTTATTTTTTTTTATTTTTTATTTTTTTTAAATATTTTTTTTATTTATTTTTTTATTTTATTTTTTTTTTGAAAATTTTTGTTTTTTTTTTTTTTTTTTAAGATTTTTTTTTTGAAAATCTTTTTTTTTTATTTTTATTTTTTTTTTAATTTTTTAAGATTTAAAGACGAGAGAGTACACATAGGCCTCCTAACCCGGTCTTATGAAACCTCAATTGATAGAATTGCCCCCAGGTAAGGGTAGGATTACTTAATGAACCCGTTTGGAGGACCCTTGCCTAGAACAGTCAAGCTGTCTCCACACTCTGGACAAGGCTTTTCTTGAATCAATCGTGATCAAAGAACGCAATTGGTTTAACCTTAGTGGTCTCTGTCCCTTTTTTTATAAAAATCCCAAATAGACTCATCGAAGAGAAACGATGGCCCAAAACCTTAGTCGAACGGGCTCAACATTTCTGCAAGCACCAAAGAACGATAGGATAGGAACAAAGTTTCTCAATTTTGAATCCAAACTAAGAAAACTAAATTTTTTTTTATTTTATTTTTTTTTTAATATTTTTTTTTTGAAATCTCTAATGAACTCATCGAAGAGAAACGATGGTCCAAAACCTTAGTCGAACGGGCTCAACATTTCTGCAAGCACCAAAGAACGATAGGATAGGATCAAGGTTTCTCAATTTTGAATCCAAACTAAGAAAACTGATTTTTTTTTTTTTTTTTTTTTTGAAATCTCTAATGAACTCATCGAAGAGAAACGATGGCCCAAAACCTTAGTCGAACGGGCTCAACATTTCTGCAAGCACCAAAGAACGATAGGATAGGATCAAGGTTTCTCAATTTTGAATCCAAACTAAGAAAACTGATTTTTTTTTTTTTTTTTTTGAAATCTCTAATGAACTCATCGAAGAGAAACGATGGCCCAAAACCTTAGTCGAACGGGCTCAACATTTCTGCAAGCACCAAAGAACGATAGGATAGGATCAAAGTTTCTCAATTTTGAATTCAAACTAAGAAAACTGATTTTTTTTTTTGAAAAGAGAAAGAATGGAAACAAACTCAAAGAAATAGAAATTTCCAAAAAATCCCATCTCATGTTTTTTTAGGATGCAAAATCCAACATAGGCTACCAGCTAGAAAGTAGCCAAGGAATCCGGAAAAGAAGTATAAGCATAGAGCAAAAAGTATGATATGCAAATATTTCATTTCCAAGCACCGTGTTCTCAAATGAACGAGTCCCACCGGGTGTGCCAGCTTGATGGAACGCGCTCCGAGGCGCCGTTGGTGCGGCTACCGGGGTCGGCGGAACGTGGGAGTCCGTCGGGTCCGGCCCTTTCGCGCCCTGGCGGGCCCTGAAGCGTGCATCAACATTTCTTTGTGTGGGTGTGCCAGATTTTCTATTTTACTTGGAATTGCAAGTGGTAATCCGGAGATCAACCTTCGCAAGTAAAAAGGAAATCAACTTCTTTCAAGTTTTCCATTGCACAAATATTTAAGAAAAGAGACATTTTCTTAATTTGCCGTGAAAGGCGATTTGTTTGGCATTTATAGCCGATTTTGGCGTTTATAGCCGATTTACGATTCTTATCAATAATGAAAGACAAGAGTTGTGATTTTTGTCTCTTTAGAAAAATACAAACTACAATGAAAAGCAAGAAAAGGAAGATCTAACTTTTCAGGAGATTGTGGGGGACTCGTTCAGATTGACGGTCGCAAGCCATGTATGGGCTTCGCCATCATCCATGCAGATGAGAACAGAAGATGCTCTTGATTCGCTTGGCTTGGCTATAACCTCAGGTTTTTAGAGGACAAAGACCAAGAGAAGGTCCTATGTCCAATAAAAAGCTAAGTAGACGGGCTGAAAAGCCACGTCTAAGCCATTGGAGGCAGCAGGAGAAGGCAAGGACCTTGGGGGGGGGGGGGGGGTGCCCCCCAAGGGACTTTTGTCACCTTGTAGTGGTGGCCGGTGCAGAACTTCAGCAGAGTTTTTCTCTCTTTTTTCTTTCTCTCAGATCTCTTTCTGATCTTTTTTCTCATTTTCTCTGATTTTCTCCCTTTTTTTCTGATCTTTTTCGATCTGAATTTCAATGGAATGCTCTCCTATTTATAGGCCTTTGGTAGCCATTTAGGAGGGTTTATGAGCCTTAATGGCTTTAATGGGAGGAGTTACAAGATTTATTTCTTGATTTTGTAACTCCTTTTTCCTTGAATCTGATTGGCCGATGGAGATTAAGGGCTTTTAATCACCTTAATTACCATAATGGGAGGAGTTTCATGGTTTAAATGCCATGAATCAATTGACTTGTAACTCTCAAATGCTTGCTTCTGATTGGGCCGTCCAAAGAAATGAATTAATGACTGCAATAAAGCTAGTCAATTAACCACATTAATTGGTCGCCGAGCAGTCGAAGAGTCGCGGGCCATGCCGTGTCTTCTAGAATTCTTCTGGCGATGATCATCGATGGATCTACATGCTGATCGACATCGGATGAACATGTAACTTCAGACATTGATAGCTAAGAGCGGGCCGGTGACATCTGTCTTGTCGATTTCACGATCGGTCGGACAGAAAGTGCACTTTCTTGGTCGACCGGTTGGCGATCTTGGAGCGATCAATGATGATTTTATGCTTTTGACGGCGGATCCGAGATGTCGTCGGATATGAGTCAATTTAAAGCACTAAAAATCACATTTTCAGGAAACCACAGGGGCCAAAGTGCGCGATACGCAAAAAAAGACGGAAAAAACGGGTCACCGGCGGAAAATCCGGTGACCCGGACCTCCATGGTCGCCGGCGACCATGGACCGGCGACCATGGGCCATGGTCGCAGGGGCCTGCGACCATGGGCCATGGTCGCAGGGGTCTGCGACCCTGGGGGATTTTTCCCCTTCGCAGCCCGTTTTGCGGTCGTTTTGACGTCTTTTTCGTCGCCGTTTTCTTCTGTATTTTTCTTGACATTTCTTCTCATTTATTGGCTTGATTTCCCTGTAGAAAACTTGATGAGAATCCTTGCATTTTTAGAGTGCAAAGTTTCCAATTTTCCGGGAAAGCCGAAGACTTTGTCGCGTAGAGCTGCTGATTTTCCGCCAGAAGCTGAAACTTGGTCAAACGATGTCGGAATGACCTGAAATTTGAGGTGAAGCCTCCTGAGCAATAAATAAGACCAACCATAGGCTTTTGTTTGAGTTTTGAAGCCGTTTGGGGTCCCGTCGATGCTTCACTTGATTTTGCTGCGGGGAAAATGCCGAGCTTTGATATGTGGCCAAACGATGTCCGATTGACCTGAAATTTGACGGGGAGCCTATTGGAGTCATTTTGAGACGTTCCATGGGCTCCGTTTTGGATGTCATGGTCCCGGGTTGCTCCGCCGCCGGTAGGCTTGATTTTCTCTCGGAGCATCGAAACCTGGTCAAACGTTGTCGGTTTGACTTGAAATTTGGCATAGAGCCCTTTTGGGACATGCTGGAGTCATCTGTAGGCTTTGATCGAAGTTTTGACGTCTCCGATGATGTCGCCGCCGGGAGCTCCCGTTTAGCTGTCGGAGAAGTGAAGTTAGGCCAAATGTTGTCGAAATGGCCCGAAACTTCATGTGTACTCTTCTCTTGGCTATCTTGAAGGATCTTACAGTTTTTGTTTGATTCTGACAAGATTTGAATTTTTGGAGAAATTGCATTGCCTATTTATGGCAGGTTGCGACTTCATGCAGCTTTCTTGATTTGAAGAGGCAAAGTGACATTTTCGGTGTCAACAACATGAAAGCTGTTTATAACAATAAAATGAGTCAAAAGGAATAAAAATTGGAATTTTTAGAAACCGAGAATAAATTCTCACAAAAATACAATTTACAAGGGTTGGGTCAAAACAAAGTCAACGGTCTTTTAAAACTCTCCAAAGTTATGAAAAATCTATTCAAAATAAAAAACAAAGTCAAATCAACACTAATCTTGTTTAAAAAGCTAAATCATGATTAAAAGAATGCTAAACCCGAAAATTGAGGGTCGGGGTCTTACACATACAGATTTAACACAATAAGATGTAGCAAAAATAAGGCATCAAGGCATGGTATCGAAGAGGAGTGTCAACAAAGCAATCCTATCTTGATATAAAATTTCATAGTTAGACAAAAGTATATTAATTCAAAATACATATCCATGAGAGGCCAACAAAGGCCAATACAACAAAAATAAGATCCCAACAGATATCCCACAACTAGGTGAACGAAAAGTCAAGATCCCGCCCGGCGTCTATATGACGTCGTCGGGCTGCCACTCATGTGCTGGGGGTGGCTCAATAGCCTCCTCCGGGCACTCCTCGTCAAACGCAATACTTCCTGCACCTGGAGACCAAAATAAAATGCATCAAACACGATGGTTTGACAAATAAACAATTTAGGCATGAATATGAAAAATGGTGCTAAAACAGTTCAAGATTAAAGTACACATTTCAAGTTTACGAAACTAGCATGAATACTTATAATATCATGAAAAGATAAATCCACATTGAGCTCATCCTTTCTCTATCATATAAAATGACAAGAGCAAGCACGCACGAAACACGACACTCAAGACACGATCCCACGCTACACAAGGTAACGGGGAGGCCGGCCGTGGAACTGGAACACGAACACGCATGATGTGTAATATAATACACGACTAGTTTGCAGATAGTCCACATGTTTAAAGACCCCCCGGTAGTGGATCAAGCTAAAGGGGCAATCCAAGCTCAGTGGTATTTACTTATATCATGAATGCACAAAACACGGCGATACATGTTCGAGAACACGACAAAACAAAAGGGAAATCATTTATCAAACACGACATGACAAGACTAGCAAAATAGCATAGTATAAATGCTTAATGAACTTAAGAAATGATTCCCTTTTGATTCTTGAAACACATCTTGAAAACGAACTTGTACTTGGAAATCAAACGAGAACACGATGATGCATGAAGCATCAAAACAAGAGTTCAAACATAAACCTATCAAGCATAGGCTAAGACCAATCTTTGACCCTTATGGAATTGAAACCCTAATGTCGGAATTCTATATAGCTTGGTGCCCCCGAAGGTAAGATACATTTTGGAATTTCAAGTGCACAATAGCAAATGAAGGTCTAAGGCATAGTCTAGTTTTCATCAAAATTCGGCTAGCTGGCGGTCACCTGGCAGCTAGCCGCACTAGGGTCTGGTGGATAGCCGCTAGCCGGTAGCTGACTGCTAGCTGACCGCTGGGTCAAAACAAGGGAAACACATCTCTCGGAAAATGTAGCCGAAATGGCTCACGGTTAGCTGGCGGCTAGCCGCCACGGATAGCCGTGAGCTGACCGTGAGGTCATCGTAGACTTGGGCAGATTTTTGCAAGCTACTGGAAAAGTAACAGCCCAATGCGATTGGCTGGTGGCTAGCCGCCGTGGAAAAATGCGGTTAGCCGCTGGCTGACCGCTAGGCTCGGGCTGGGTAAATTTCAAGTTAGAAATTACATTTTTCTTTCCTTCTTCACTTCTATATTTGAACCACCTGCACTCCCCAAGCCTACATGCTTTCCAAGGGATGATTTTTACACAAATATCCACTCTCATTTCAATCAAAACTTCAGAATCACTAAACCATTCACATTCAAATCATGTATTTAATAACTTGTAAAGCATTCAATTGAAATACATGCTTCCATTCAAGATAAAACTTCTAGATTAGATAGAGTGATTAGCAACCATGCTTGTAAAGATTAAACAAAACTAAAAGAGATTAGTAACATGAATGAAATGATAAGCTTGATAATAAAACAACATTTCTCAAGGTAAAATACCCAAAACTTATAATGCACTATGAAAAACTAAAATGTTTACTTGCCTTAGTCCAATGTCAAGCAAAAACTCCACAAAATACAACAAGAAAGGAAGATCCACGAAATCTACACAAAACCCCCAAAATAGAGCACAAAAAAATCACCATTTTGGTCATTACAAACCCCCATTTCGAAACATGGGTTTGAAAACATGGAAAACAAGCTCTAAATGAGCTAAATGAACATCAAATGAAAAGAAGAACAAGAGCCCTAACCTTGAGCTAGCTGAACAAGAAGAAGAGAGCTAGAAGATGATGAATAGTGTCGGGGATTTGGCTCAAAAATGTGTCCAGGATTGGAGCTCTCTTGCTTGATGATTCAAGGAGAAAAAGATCAAAGAGAAGGCCTTCTTCTCTTCTTCACTCTAGGTCAAGAACAGTTGCAGGAAATGGGAAGGAGAATGGAGGAGAGAGAATGGGAGGGCTTATATAGTGTCTGGGAAGTGGGTCCCAAATCAGTTGAACTTGAAATGATTAAAACATGGTCTTGTGGACCCCGGATGGAATCGACGACGAAGAACAAAACAATCGTCGAAAAATCTAGTTTCGGAAAAGTATAATTTTGACATGGTTTCACGACTACGAAATTTGTGCCCATATTTAGCATGAAAAGACAGATTTACCCTCTTGGGCAAAAACTTGGGTTTCTGGGCCTCAAATACATGCATGTTAAAAATGAAAGTTGTCACAAATAATAAAACCATTCAAGAGAATTAAAAATCATGATCAAACAAAAGATCTAGAACGAAAACCCATTCTTACACGTGTACTCAGGGCGTCCCTGAGCGTGTCTGACTCATACTAAACGTCCTCAAAATTCCCAAAGCTATAATCCGGACTAAGTCTAATCACATTCTAACCCAGCTAGTACTAAGACTCACTTAAGACTAAACACTCGCTTAATTAGTACTAATCGAGTTGGTCTGGGTCGGAATCTAACAGTATTTGTGCCCACAAAGAAATTCTTCAAATCTTCTTGCATGACCGATGTCTTTTTCAAACCCGGATTCTTAGCCCTGGCTTCCTAAGTTTTACTGTTAGAAGACTTTCTACTGTCAAAGAAGTTGGGGGAAGAAGAGCTAAGACTCCTCCAACTACTAGATCTGACTTTCGAGCCCTCAGTTTCCTTCAAAAACTCATAGAAGGCAACAAGCTGAAAGTATAGAAGCCGGAACTCCTTAGATTGTTCCTCAAGGACACAGTCGATAGGCATGAACTCTTCATAGAGTTTGCCGAGGATAGGCAACCTAGTGATAACACTCAGCTCTTTCAAAGAGAAACCAATCTCACTATTCATGACAACGAAGGTGTTAGTTTGTGGGAGAAATGACTCCAACATAGCCATGACGGCCTCGTAAAAAAATATCATGGTCTCCCTAAAGGCGCAGACATCATTAAAGATCTCGGCTTTCTTTAAACTAGAGCCACCAATTTGCAGGACATGATCAGTCCATGACTTCTAGTCTGAGTCAGAATTGAAATGGCTGTGAAGCCGGAAAGTTTCACCCAGCTGTTGCCGTCAACCAAGAAAATACCAAGGCCCACCGGGCTCAAATCGACCGATGGATGATCAGAACCCTCGTAGCCTCTAGCAGGCATTAACTGTTAGATTGTATGGACTCAATCCATCAGTTGATGTCATAAATTGATTAATTCTTTATTTATCAATAAAATCATGCTTTACTTTCATGAGATGAATGTTATTTTATTATTTTATGCACATGACCAATACATATGACAATGGTTCATGAGTTGAACCGGGTCCCATTAGTATATTAGATGTAATATATGTGTATGGATGAGATCCACACACGGGAGATATATATCACAAATCTTATACTTAAAATATCTTCACAACCAATGATGAGACTGGGCATCTCATCTGATAAGGTTGCAACACTTTGATCACTATGAGATAGTGTTATTTTTCTCGATCATCAGAATGGAAGATTCCGGATCAATGTGCTGGTACATTAGATGTATTGAAGGACCATGAGAAGCACCTTATGGAATTCCGTCTCAATAATAAGGTATGCTCTCATAATTCCCTAGCAATAGGCTCTCAGTCCTGAGACATTGATGAACTCAAGTTTCTATCTATTCATTTGCTTTGAGTCACCAATGAGTGAGGCCAACTATAGGTCAACACCTCGGTGTCTTGGGTATGTGGTAGTAGGACTGTGGGAACATTGAATGATTAAGATGGAATCTATTTCTATTATCCCCTTGTGCCAATTAATGGATTTGTCATTAGTAAGTGCGCACCCATCTCGATTAAGAGTTAATTGGATGGTACTGATAATCATAGTGATTAATTGGGGCTCAAGAATAATAAGATGTGGAACTAAGATTGGAAGAGACAGATTTATTCCAATTGATCCATGGATATTGATAGAGGGGCCTACTTGTGGTAATCGGGAAGTTTAGGGTCTTCATTGTAATTTATTCCTAAGACTGGAGTGCAATTGCATTTATATAGTGGTGTTATTTGCAATTAACTGTGGGCCCAGATTGCACATGAGATGTGGGGTCGCGTGTCCAAGTTGGAGCCAGCTTTCTGTGGAATCCCTTGTGGTCCCCACGCTAGCCCAAGTTATTAGAAAGATACTAATCCTACTTGAACTCAATAGGAAGGAATTAGAAAGTTACTATTTCTATTTGAAGTAGGACTTCTAATAGTGGTAATAGTATACTTACTAATTGTTGTGGAAGTAAGACTTCTATTTCAATTAAGAAAAGAGGAGACTTGAGAGGCTATAAAAGGGGATTTATCCCTCATGGACGTCCATCAATATAGGAGTAAAAAACGTCCAGCTTTTTGTGTAATAGTTGCACTGCTTTCTTCTCTCTTCCTCTTCTAGTTCCTTAGGGTTTCGAGTTGGGTTTTCTCTTGAAGATTCCACCGATCTTCTTGAGAACATAGATCTAATTCAGGTCATAGCGTGGAAGGCTAAGGGGTGGTGGAGATTCTGATCTTAGTTTGTAGAAAAGTTCTACATCAACGAAAGTCATAAACTTCTCCATTAGAGCGCAACCGAGCTCCAAAGGTATAATCTGCTTCCTTGTATGTGGTAGATTTTAATGGATGCTTGTTCGCTTCTGTTATATCTTTTAGATAATTTTACTTACTGTACATGATCATGAGATTGAGGGTTATGCATCCTGGATTGGGTTTTTGGCCTTATGGATACTTGATCCTTGAGTCAAGTGGGTCAAAAGTTTTGAAAATCTATCCTCGAGGCCCACCTACTTCCAACATTAACATGTCCATACGGGCTGGCGACTTCTCCATATATCCGGAAGGACCGCCAACAAAACCCCGATCTTGATTACATTGGTCCTTTTCATCCATCTTGGAGGATCTTCTCTCTTAGAGCATGTGGGAGAAAGGCTCATGATCGAGATAGTATGATCAAAAGTCAACTGGGTAGTAACATTCCTTTCCTCACCATCCGTTGTGTAACAGAATTGAAAACATCTCCTTTGGTATGTAAAGTCTTCAGGGACTGCATAACCAAAGAAAAAGGTAGGCTTCTACATGATGCATTGATCATCCATGACCCAAGGACGATTGCTTACCATGATCTTGTAAAACTCCTCATCCTTGAGGGTGATCAATCGCTCCCTCATCTAATCCCTATTGAGAGAATCACACTCTTCCAAAATTTTCTCCATGTACTAGATCTTCTCCTAGGCCTGCTATATGGCCGCATTAGAAGATCTAGGCGATTGGCGGGGTATGCCGGTTACAGGTAGGCATGAAATTTTGGAGATAGCCCACTCAATGCTGGGCCCTGTCATGCCCGGGCCAGGCCAGCAAGGCCCATGATTGGTATTCAGGTCGGGTCGGGCCATGCCGAACCGTTTGGGGGTCAACCCAGCATGGCCCGAGCCCCAGTCAGGCCTGGGCTATGCAGCTCATGGGCAGCCCACAGATCCCCCTCCCCTTTTATATATATATTTTAAAATTTTTCTAATTTTTTTTTAATTGGACAGACACAAAGTCACAAAGTTGGACTTAGACTCTTGGACCAATTTCATTAAAATAAAGAAATTAAGAGAAATAAATAAGTAGAATAACACTAATGATGTTTTGAAAAAAATACATCAAATAAATTGTATTTCTTTGAAATTTTAATTACAAAAGTTCAAAAAAAAAAATTACAAGTTTGAACTTAGATCAATATATATATATATATAATGAAATTCAAACCTTCTGAAAATGAAAAAAAATTACAACTTTAAAAACCTCTGATACATTCTAAAAAATAAATTACAACTTTGAAAACCTATGATACATTCTAAAATTAAATTAGAACTTTAAAAACAAATGATACATTCTAAAAAATAAATTACAAGTGGAAAGCCTAATATACATTCTAAAAAAAAATTATACTATGATATATGTAGCACCGATAGCTCGTCTTCTATCTCGAAATCATCATCGATGTGTTGTTCCCTATCCGCGCTTGATACCAATCCCACAAGCACATGTAGGTCTCAACGGTTTCTTCTATAAGCATAGTCCTACTGGGGTCAATAACGCGCCCACTTACACTAAATGCCTACTCTGATGCAACTGTAGACGCTAGTATTATTAATATATCACCGGCCATGGCAGAAAGCACAGGAAACTTAGTTTCGAATTATTTCCACCATGCCAAATGATCAAAAGCATCTTCTTCATCATCCAAGAATGGAACATGATTGCTCCCCAGGTACACTGTTAATTCATTAAGATTGTAAGAGGATCCTCTGGAAGAAGATGAGTCACTTCCATGAGATTTCCTCATAATACTCCAAATGACCTTCCTTTTCCTTTTATGTACCTGGGGAGGGCCTGTTCGGACCTTGGGTGCTATGGATCTACCTAATTGGGTAGCATAATCCAAATAAACTATTTCTAATTGTGTATTAACTATAGACATGTCATTTATTTTAATTGTATTCATGTTAGAGAGTAGATGAGTGGAGAGAAATGAGAGAGTAGATGAGTCTAGAGAAATGAGAGGAATGAGGGCTATTTATAGAATTCCTAAGTGATAAAATGACAAAAAATACCCCATCATATGACCGTTTTATAATAGTTAGGGGGTATAATTGTAAAAAATGATCAAAAGTCACTAAACCGTTTATAGCTGTTGGGGGTTAAAAATGTAAAAGAATAGATATTTGACCTTTTTTTGAGGGGGTTTTTCAAAAAATGACCGTTGGGCCCTCCTTGGGTCGTGCCTTGGCCGTGACGCCCACAGGCTTGGGGCACAGGCCCAGCACACCTCTGCCTTGGGCCTAGTAGCCCTAGCCCAGCACGGCCCAGAGGTTGCTGTCGGGTAGGGCTGTGCCAACCCGTTGACTAAATAAATTGCCCAGACACAGTTTTTCCTGGCCGGGCCCGGGCTGGGCTTGGGCGGCCCACCCAAATTTATACCTCTAGTAATTACAAGCCCCTTATGCTTGCTCATTCTGGAGGAACCGCCTGCAAAGGTTGGAAAATAAAAGATCAATCACCAAAATGACAGAATTCTGCTAAAGAAAAAATTTTGGAGAAATTTTGGCATGGTTTCTGGGCAATTCCAAAGAAAAAGGAAACACCCCGAAAAAAGATGGGAAGCTTGAAGATGAACTCAACATCACTGTGAGCTCATATTTAATTAAAGATTCTTAAAGATAGCTCAGACTCAAACATTGCGGCAAGATCAAGCAACTCTTCTCAAATCTCCTTAAGATTAAAAATGGACTCAACATTGCGGTGAGCAGCAAACTCCAAAACTTGCAAAACTTTCCAAGTATGCATTATCATGCCATTCTTTCAATTCAATTTACAAAAATCATGCATAGAAAAAAAAAATTTCGTGCATTAGACGCTAGGAAATCCTTGATCAAAGTTCGACCAATTCCAACCTAACTTGGTCAAAACCAATCAAACACTGTCCAAGTCAAAACTCATGTTGGCTTGACTTAGAAACCCTAGCCTTTTATTTGATGCATCAAAGAAAAAAAAATTGCATGAACATTTGGTTTGCATAAACCTCATTATCATGGTGAGCAAAAAAAAAAAAAAAAAAAAACAAACAAAAAAGAAAAAAAAAAAGGAAACCCTTTCAAAAACAAGAGAAGAAAAAAAAAAGGAAAAAACAAATAGAAATGGGGTTGGCCCACGGCCGTGGTCGTACAGCCAAGAATGTACAAACAGAATCATTCGAACTTGTTTGTACAGCCACAAAAGAAAAGAAAACTAGAAAGAAAAAGAAGACATGGAAAACAGAATGGAAAAAAAAAGGAGAAAGAGAAAGAAAAGAAAAGAAAGGAAGTGGAAAAAAAAAAGAGAAAGTATTTCCTACTTCTACATTGAGTTTCTTGTTGAAAAAGAAACCTTACTTAAAGCTATTGATTGAGAAGAAGAGGAACTTGATGATCCTTGGAAAGAAAGAGATCTTGGTCTTGAAACACTCTTGAGATCTTTGCAAAAGAAAGCAAGAAGTGCAAGGGATCCAATCTCCCTTTGCTTTTATAGAAGAGATCAAACCAGAGAAGGAAACAAGGAGAAAAGTAAGGAGGTAAGCGCTACAAATTAGCAACCTTCCCAAAAGAAAGTTACTTTGAGAGATTCTCTCCAAAAGAAATATATTTTGAGAAACTCTCTCCCAAAAGAAAGGGAATTTGAGAGATTTTCTTCAAGAAAGGATATTTTAAGATATTCTCTACCCAAAGGAGATATTTTGAGATTTTCTCTACAAAGTGACACCACATGAGATCTAAGCCATCTTTAAAGGCTTAAGTTCCAATGGGTTAGCCCGTATGAGCCAGGTTTGACTACCTAGGTACTAAAAGGGGCTTCCTACTAATTGAATCCCATCCAAAATTATGGACATCTTTTTCCATAAAAAATCCCTCTTACCAAGAGCATACAAAATGGTTCCATGCCTCTTTTGAGTAGATTGGACCACAAAAAAAAAAAAAAAAAATTAAAAAAATCCTAGTTTTATGATCTTTCAAAATTCAAACCATCCAACCTCATGCACCAAAATAAGCCAAAACCTTGAAATTAACATTCAACAAAAATCCAAACCACTCCAATGGACCCAAAATAGTCCCAAAGAGTGACCAAAATCCAAATCCTGGCCCCCTAGCGTTCCACATACATCTTGTTAGGTCACAACGTCAAAACCAAAAAACCAAATCCTGGCCCCTTAACCTACCACGTACAGCTTGTTAGGTCACAAGGGCAAAAAAAAAACTCGCCTAATGCACCACATAAAGCCATTAGGTTTACAAGGTCAAAAAAAAAAAAAAAAAATTCCCAAACCCAAAATCCAAAATCCGAAAACCAAAATTCAGATCTGATGTTATTTTGAAAACTTTGCCCTGAGGCGGTACATGATCCCTCTCACTGCCATGAAATTCCCTTGGAAACTCAAAAAAGCTACTCCATAAAAGAAATTGCTTAGGACTGTTAGTCAAGTCAAAAGCTTTCCTTCAAAGTTCTCTTCGAGGCACATCAACTACAAAAGTTATGCAACTCGTCGTTGTACCTCGAGGGGGCATTTGTTGACACCAAAAATGTCACTTTGCATCTTCATACACTTTCAACATCAAAGAAGTTACATTGAAGCTACATCCAACTGCAACAGGCAATGCTACTTCAACCATCAGATCTTGTCATAATCATCCAAAAACTGCAAGATCCTTCAAAACATCAATAAGAAGAGTAGACATAAAGTTTCAGGCCATTTCGACATCGTTTGGCCTGACTTCACTCTTTGAGCAGCAGAATAGGAGCTCCCAGCGTCGGTATAGCTGGAGACCTTGTTTAACAAAACAGAGCACACAATTAGCCTTGAAAAGCCACTAGAAGACTCTACGTCAAATTCCAGGCCATTCCGACATTGTATGGCCCAAAAAACAAACAGCCTGGCAAAATCAGCTCTCCTAACTACGACAGTGTCGAAGACATCAGATCTTCAATGAGAGCCTATGGATGGTCCAAAAATACTTCCAAGAGGCTCTGTGTCAAGTTTCAGGTCGAACAGACAACATTTGACCATACATCAACCCTCAAATAGCAAAATCAAGCCTCTCGGCGGTGAGAACCACTGAGGCCATCACTCAATAAACAAAGCATATGGGTGATCTCTAAGTACTTCCAAGGGGCTACATGTCAAGTTTCAGGTCATTTCGATAAAATTTAGCCAGACTTTGACCTCCCGACAGTGGAGCCTCTAGGAACCATGATTCCTAAATCGGAGCTATTGGATCTTTTAAAATGACTCCAAGAGGCTTCTTGTCAAATTCCATGTCAATTAGACATCGTTTAACTGTACATCAAAGCGCGACATCTTCCTCGCGAAAAAATCAAGTCTACCGGCGCCAGGACCCCACACGTCTTCAAAACTCAAGCGAAAACATGTGGTTGATCTTATTTATTGCCCATGAGGATTCACCTTAAATTCCAGGTCATTCCAACATCATTTGACCGAGTTTTGGCTTTTGACGGCAAATCGGCAACTCCATGCGATAAAGTCTTCTGCTTTCCTAGAAAATTAGAAACTTTGCCCTTTGATTTACACGACTTCTCATCAAGTTTTCTGCAAGGAAATCATGCCAAAACATGTGCAAAAATCCCAAGAAAAACATCAAAGAAGAAAGTAGCAAAAAAAAAACTAGAAGATGGTTGAAAATCGGCAACCAAAAGGGGCAAAAAGTCCCATGGTCGTTGGTGACCCTGGAAATCCGGGTTGCCGGATTTCCGCCAAAATACCATTCTAGGTGTCTTTTCGCGTTCCGAGCTATTTGGCCTCTGTGATTCTCCAAAAATCTGATATTCGGGGCATGAAATTTGTCAGTCTTCGTCAACATCACGGATTCACGTCAAAGTCATGGGTTCATCATTGGACAATTCGAAATCGCCAACTGGCCGACCAATAAAGCACATTTTCTGCCCGACCGATCAAGAAATAGATAGGACAAATGGTATCGGTCCATAAGTAACAATTAATGTCTAAAATTGTATAATCATACGATAACAATCAGCATGAAAATGCATTGGCGATCAAGGTTTCCTACGTCGAAGGTAAAATTCTAAAAGACACGGCATGGCCCTCAACTCTTCAAATGCTTTGGTGGCCACTTAATGCAGTTAACGACCCATTTTATGACAAATTAATGTGGTCAATTGCTCATTATTGTGGATGGCCCAATTGGAAGCCAAGAAATGGGAGTTACAAGTCAAGTACAATCATGGCACTTAACCATGTAACTCATCCCATCATGGAGTTTAAAGGCAATTAAAGGCCCTTTATTCTCCAACAACTAATCAAAACCAAAGAAAAAGGAGTTACAAAAACACAAATTTAAAAACTTGTAACTCCTCCCATCATGGAGCATTAATGCACTTAATGCATTAAAGGCCCATAAACTCCCCTCATTGCCACTAAAAGCCTATAAAAGGAGGCCATTCCAAGACAAACACACAGACAAGATATGGAAAAAAAAAGATGGAAAAACTCTGCAAAGTTGCTACGACGACCTCTCATCCGTTGAAGAAGTTCTGCAGCAACTACCACTACAAGGTGACCAAAGTCCCTTGCACCCCACCCCCAAGGCCTTCTCCCTCTGTCTCCATGGCTTGGACGTGGCCTTTCAGCCTGTCTACTTAGATTTTATTTGATATAGGACCTCCTGTTGGACCTTATTCTCTAAAAATATGAGGTTCAAGCAAAGCCAAAGGAATTGAAGGTATCCTCTGTTATCATCTTAAGGATGACGGCGAAGTCCAAACATGACTTGTGACCGTCAATCTGAATGGGTCCCACAATCTCTTGAGAAGTTAGATACCCCTTTCTTACTTTTCATTGTACTTTGTATTTTTAAAGAGACATAAAAAAATTACAAATCTTGTCTTTTCTTTTGATAAGAATTGTAAATAGCCTTTCACGGCAAAAACATTGCCTCTCACGGCAAACAAATGAAATCTACTTTCACAACATTAAAATTAATAAAATCATGTCTCTTAACACATGTGCAATGAAAGTTAGAAAAAAGTAAAATTTCTTTTCTACCTGTGAAGGTGGATCTACGGACCACCACCTATCAATTCCAAGTAGAGTAGAAAACTTGACATACCCGTACAAAACAAGTTGATGTTCACTTTGTCTCCGATCACGAAAGGGTTGGACCTCACGGATTCTCACGTTCGTTGACCCCGGTAGTCCTGTAAGTGAATAAGTGAGTCCATCAGTTCCTTACAACAACTCTAGATTCATCCAATTTGTTCTTAAATATCCATTTTGTGCCAATTAGATTTTTTTCTTTAAGAAGTGGAAAAGATCCCAAACATCATTCTTCTTAAACTGATTCAACTCTTCTTGCATTGCCTCAATCCATTCAGATTTAGTTTCAGCCTTAGAAAAGTTCTTGGGCTCGATTTGAGAGACAAACGAATAATGAGCACACAAATTTTGAACTTGCCTCTTCGTCATGACCCCACTTCTGATGTCTCCAATGATATTATCTAAGTTGTGATCCTTCATTAACCTATATGGTATAATTGAAGTAGAAGGAGTAACATCTTCATTTTCTTTTTGGGATGACTGTTCATGAACTATTTCAGATTCATCATCGTCTTGTAGAGCTCTTCCAACTTGGTTATTTTCATCAATAACTACATGTACTCATTCCATGACAATCAAGGTTCTGTGATTAAAGACTCTGTAAGCTTTGTTCTTTTCAAAATATCCTAAATATATCCCTTCATCAGACTTGGGCTCGAATTTTTCCAACTTCTCTCTATCTCTCATAATGTAACATTTACTCCCAAATACTTTTAAATACCCCAAATTTGGTTTTCTTCCAAAGTAAAGTTCATTAGGGGTTTTGTTGGTATTCTTTGTTAGATAAACTCTATTTATGAGATAGCATGCAATGTTTGAAGCAGAAATTGGTGATTAATACCATGACTATCACAAAATTCAGTGAATCTTTCATTTTCAAACTCTCCTCCATGATCACTTCTAATCTTTTGAATTTTGCGATCTTTTTCAACTTGAATCTTGTTACAAATTCTTATGATATTATCTACTGCATCTGATTTTTCATGAAGGAAAGCAATCCATCCAAAATGAGAATAATCATCTACCATTACCAATATGTATTTTCTTCCTCTGATACTCTGCATGATTGCAAGCCCAATCAAGTCCATATGAATCAATTCAAGGGGACGAGAAGATGATATATCCTTTAATCCTTTAAAGCTCTTCTTGATCTATTTTCCTAATTGACATTCCTTGCGAATTTTAGATTTTTCATCACTGAACTTGGGAATTCCTTTCACAATTTAATTCTTTGACAATGTCTGCATCAATTTGTAGTTTATGTGTCCCATCCTTTGGTACCATAACTGTCACGACCCCGGAACGGGTTTAGGGTCCAATCCGGGATCGGGACTCATTAGAATAATGATAATGGTGATAAGAGTATGTTTGGTCCCAATACGTACACGGGTTAATAAAGAACACACATTATCCATGCACGTGATTTTCCACAGGAGTCCGCGGTGAGGATTTCACAACAACATTAAACATTTTGTATAATTGCGGAAGCGTATGGCAAATCATGCATATAAATCATTTCCATAAAACATAAGACTAATTGCATTTAAGTATCAAGTATCAGAATGAGCAATGTTCTAAAGCTTAACCCAAAAGTACTGTTAAAGTTTTAAACAAATATCTCTTAGTTACATTTCCAAAAATTAGAGGCCAACAAAGGCCAATGTAAACAAAACAATGTCCACCAAAGTATCAATAAAAGACACCCCCAAAATGTTTCGCATCTCTCGAGACGGCCGGATGTTTAAACAACATCATCGGCACGCCACTCCACTAACTGTTGCGGTTCTCCGACCGCCTCCTCATGCTCCTCCTCGGGAAAGTCAACATCGGGACCTGAGTACCAAAAGTGGGTCAAACACGACAGTTTGGCAGGCGGGTGAAAAGATACGATAATAAATGAAATTACCTTTGAAAGCATTTGAATCTATATACATGACAATCTCCATGAAAAGATAATTCATTTAATTAAAAACATGCATGTACTACAAAACAAGTGAAGGTACCAAGGAAATAGGAACAACAAGATGGCATCCACAAGAAGCTAAATCCTCTATCACCGAAGTGACAAGAGTCTATCGGGGTGTTGATCTCAGTCACCGAAGTGAGGAGGTGCAACAACATTTACATATACATAAGTAATAATACGGGACGGGACCACGGTAGCGAGCCGGGTATCGGGATGGGACCACGGTTAATAAACCGGGTATCGGGATCCAAACTGCAGCTGGCGGGACGGGAGGAGGAATCTCCAAGTCAGTGGATCAGACTGACAAGGTTATCCAAGCTTAGTGGTGCCGACTCATGGGTCACAAGCGGGAAAACAAAACAAATACATATAACGAAACGGGGTGCTCATAAGTACAAAAGCATAACTGTATCAGTCGGGCATATACGGGCTAGCAACAATGCTAAAAACATGAATTTCAATACTGTCGGGCAAGTCTAGTCATAAAACACGAGATTTAAAATGTACAAGTGAAATTCGGTTCGTATTAAGGTATGAATGGATTTCTCATATTCTCCGGGCTAAGTGTCGAAAGTCCAAGATTTGAATCAATGTAAATAGGGTCCCGTATGTTAGGTTGATATACATTTGGTACTCTTTTGAGAATTGAAAACATTCCGGGGCCTTATACACATTGACAAAATTAAAAGACCTAAACACAAAGTCATAAAGGGATCTCTTCTACCATATGGTTCCTCCAAAAGAATTGATTCAGATTGGGGTTCGATCAGTTCGTCAGTTGTCTGTCGGTTGGCCGAGGTGGGTGTGTCGGCTGGCCGACAGATGGCTGTCGGTCGACCGACGTTGAGGTCTCGGTCAGCCGACAAATGACTGACAGAGATTTTGGCAAATTGTAACTTACTGTTATTTGAGCCGACAGGTTGTTGGTTGGCTTTCAGTCAACCGAACTAGGGAGTTCGGTCAGCCGACAGCTGACCGACAGATTTCCTGATGGAAATCTGATCGAAACTGGTCTCTGGAATTGAGACCGACAGAACTCGGTTAGCTGTCGGTCGACCGAAGTGGGGACTTCGGTCGGCCGACAGCTGACCGACGCACACGATCAGGTCAGTTTCGAGTCAGGTTTCTGCTGTCTTTCTTCCCTTATTCACATACAACCTGGGCACCCTTCCTTGTACATTTTGAGGGTTTCAAGACCTCATTCAAGCCCATTTAATCTACTAATATAATCGCCCCAATCAACTCCTTTCCATCCACATGCAATCCCATCCATTCTTCCATCAAATCCTTCCATTCCATCCACATTCAATCAAAAGAAATCCAATCCATCATGAGTTAAAAATTCCAATCAAATAAGCTATGACATTCTCAACATGCACAAGAGAGAAATAGACTAACATTATGCATTTCTAAATCAATGTGAATCATAAGGAAAACATGAATAGCGAGAATGTGAAACATCAATGTATGAAGTAGGAAACCACATTTTCAATAAAACATGTAAATATCAAATCATCCACTTGCCTTAGGTCTTCTAACAAGTAAATCCAAGCTTTAAACCAAATTTCCAAGCTGAGAACCAAGCTACAAGTAAAACCCCCAAAACAAACCCTAAAATGGGTCAAACCAAGAAACAAGAAGAAGAAACTCACAATAATAAAAATGGAGCTCCTCAATGACTAGGAGAATACAAATCTAAGGGATTAGGAGGGAAAACTTACTAGGAAACTCCTTAAATGAACAAGACTAGTTCAAAGAAGATCTTAGAATGGAGGTCTCCCTTCAAAAGTTGTATCAATGGAGAGCTCTTGTGAGGAGGACGAAGATGGTAAGGTCCAATCTTGGTTTAGCAATGGTTTAGTGGTGTTATGAGATGGAGAAAGCAAGAAAGAAATGGAGGAAACTCATGGCTGCTGGGATTCATCTCTTAGCACATTAATTATGGCAAGGAAGTAGAGAAGAGAAGAAGGGTTCTCTTTATATATCAAAGGTGAAGTGGGTCCCACAACTTAAAGTACTAGTCGGGCTAGAAACATGTATTTCGGGACCTCAAATGGATTCGATGAAGAAGGCAAAGTTGATCAACAAAATTTCTAGTTTCCAAAAAGTATATTTTTCACGGGTTTCGGGGATATCAAATTTTGGGTACAAATTTCATGTAAAAAGACTGTTCTGCCCTCAATGCTAGGAAAATCTGGTTTCGGGGTTCCGGACGGGCACGGGTTCAATATGAAAGTTGTAGGGATCGACGAGACGAGTAAAACGTGATATGAACAAAATCACAAGAATCTCGAATAATCCCCAAAGTAAATTCAAGACTAATAAAAAGGAACCCCCAAAGGGTCCCACCAAGCACGAGACACTTAGAACTCCCAAAAAGCTAAAAAAAAGCTATTCTAATCCAAGCTAGTTGAATTCTAATCACCATGCTCAGCACTAACACGCAACTTAATTAGTACTAATCGAGTCACTTGGGTCGGGGTCTTACATCCTCCACCCCTTAGGGCATTTGGTCCTCCAAATGAAATATAAAACTCACATCGGGTAGGAGATGCGGATACTTCTTATGCACTTGATCTCGCAATTCCCACGTTGCCTCTTCCGGCCCATGATTCTCCCAAAGTACCTTCACCCACTGAATAGTCCGTGTCCTCAACTCTTGTTCCTTTGTATCAATGATCTGAATGGGCTTCTCCACATAAGTGGCATCCTCTCTGATTTCTAACGGTTCATGCCGGAGCACATGTGAAGGGTCGGGGACATACTTCTTCAACATCGACACATGGAAGACATTGTGTACACCGGATAGCTCAGGTGGTAAGGCTAATCTATAAGCCACATCACCGATCTTGCTCATGATATCATACGGTCCAATGTATCTCCGTGACAACTTGCCTTTCTGCCCAAACCTCAATGTTCCTCTGATCGGTGACACCTGCAAGAAAACCTTATCTCCTTCCTTGAACTGTAGATCCCTTCTGTGAGAGTCTGCATACCTTTTCTGTCTACTACGGGCTACTTTCAGACATTCCTGAATCTGCCTCACTTTATCGCTAGTCTCGCTCACTATGGACGGTCCATGGAAACCGCGGGTGCCAACTTCTTCCCAACAAACAGGTGTCCTACACCTTCTGCCATACAAGGTCTCAAATGGTGCCATCCCAATGCTAGAGTGGTAGCTATTGTTGTAAGCGAACTCACACAATGGTAGAGTCTCATCCCATTGAGTCTTGAACTCCAATACACAAGCATGGAGCATATCTTCAAGAGTCTGAATCGTCCTCTCCGACTGACCATCTGTCTGAGGGTGATAAGCCGTGCTGAACTGTAACTTTGTACCCATAGACTCATGTAGGGTTTTCCAAAACCTCGAGACGAATCTGTTGTCTCTGTCGGATGTGACAGAAACTGGCTGTCCATGTCTACTGACGATCTCATCGACAAACAACTCTGCCAGGGGTAACATATGCATCTTCTTTCTTATCCTCATGGGGATAAAATGAGCTGACTTGGTGAGTCTATCCACTATAACCCATATTGCGTCATTGCCTCTGCTAGTTCTCGGTAATCCCGTAATAAAATCCATGGTAATATGCTCCCACTTCCATTCCGGGATCTCTAATGGCTGCAATAACCCTGGAGGCTTTTGATGTTTTGCCTTAATCAATTGACATGTCATACAGCGAGATACAAACGCTGCGATCTCTCTCTTCATGTTGTTCCACCAAAATATGCTTTTCAAGTTCTGATACATCTTCGTGCTGCCTGGGTGCATAGAGTACTTCGTGTTGTGAGCTTCTGCCATGATGTCATTCCTCAAATCTTCGATGTTAGGTACACATAGGCGGTCTCGATAGTAAAGAACTCCGTCAACGATACGAAAATCAGGACGTTCTGCTATCTGTTTTGAAAACTTAGCCAATTTTGGATCTTGCAACTGACTGTCCTTGATCTTCTGGATGAACGAAGGCTCTGACACTGACATATTGGCCATTATAACACCCTTCCTAAGTGGCTGGAGGTCTATCCTCAACTCCTCAAATTGATTGAAGATACAAGTGCCACTTAAATTCGCTATGCCCACTGACTTTCTACTCAAGGCATCGGCAACTATATTCGCTTTCCCCGGGTGATATTTGATTAGAAAATCATAGTCCTTGATATATTCCATCCATCTCCTCTGTCTCATATTCAACTCCTTCTGAGAAAACAGGTACTGTAGGCTGCGATGGTCGGAATGGACCTCAAATTTCTCTCCATAGAGGTAATGTCTCCACATTTTCAACGCGAAGACAACCGCTGCCAACTCAAGATCATGGGTTGAATAGTTCTTCTCGTGATCTTTCAACTGTCGGGACCCATAAGCTACAACCTTTTCTTCTTGCATTAACACACAACCAAGTCCAATGTTCGAAGCATCGGTGAAAATGGTAAAACCGCCGCTTCCAGATGGCAAAGTAAGGACTGGTGCGGTGGTTAACCTCTTCTTCAACTCTTGGAAACTGACTTCACACTGATCTTTCCACACATAGGGTACATTCTTCCTTGTTAACTTCGTCAACGGTGCTGCAATCGACGAAAATCCTTGTACAAACCTCCTGTAATACCCTGCCAATCCAAGAAAACTCCTAATTTCTAACACATTCTTCAGTCTTTCCCACTTCACTACTGCCTCAATCTTAGACGGGTCTACTGACAAACCTTCCTTGGAGATAATGTGTCCCAAAAATGCAACTTGCTCTAACCAAAATTCACACTTGTTGAGCTTCGCATACAACTGATTCTCTCTCAAGAGTTGCAATGCTATCCTCAGATGCTCTTCATGCTCTTCTTTGGTCTTGGAGTACACCAAAATATCATCGATAAACACTACTACAAACTGATCTAGATACTGAGTATATATCTTGTTCATCACCGCCATGAATACTGCCGGTGCATCAATCAATCCAAATGGCATCGCTAGAAATTCATAGTGGCCATATCTCGTCCGGAAAGCTGTTTTCAACATATCTGATTCCCTAACTCTCAGCTGATGGTAACCGAATCTCAAATCGATCTTTGAGAAATACGAAGCACCTTGTAACTGATCAAACAGTTCATCTATCCTTGGCAATGGATATTTGTTCTTGATGGTCCCTTGATTCAACCTTCGATAATCAATGCACATCCTCATCAAACCATCCTTCTTCTTGACAAATAAAACCGGAGCTCCCCACGGCGAACTGCTCGGTCTCACAAAACCTTTATCTAACAACTCTTGCAATTGTATCTTCAACTCTCCCAATTCCGCCGGAGCCATTCTATATGGTGCAATCGAAATTGGAGCGGTCCCCGGTAACAACTCAATGGTGAAATCAATTTCTCTCATGGGTGGTAATTGTCACGACCTCAAACCCGGGGTCCGTGAAGTAATAATCATGTTTCTCCCAAGATCCGCGTGTGTGAGGATTACAAATTCCAACACCTCTGAATATTTAGCGGAAGCTTTCGTGGTGTTGCGACTCGGAGTCCGTGGCCATTGGATTCCACACCGCACTCAACCCAAGCATATAATCATCTTATCGTTGATCCATCTCAGACTGGAATAAACCATCATAATAAAAGTACAGAGCTGACAGTAACAGGGTATTGCATTCCCAGATATGTTCAAGTTACAATTAACAATGTATATTAATTACAATCCCAAGAGAAAGGCTAATAGAAGCCATACAAAGCAAGCTAATGATTACTACCCCATATGTGACGTAATCCCGATGTCAAGCTCATTGTCTACATGACATAGCCGACAGACACCTGTAAGCTCATGGCTCCACAGCCAACACGTGCACTCATCTCGGGTGAAGAAATCTGAACCTGAGTACCAAAGTAGTGGGTCAGACACGACGGTCTGGCAGGTGGGTGAAAAGATATAACAATATACTGAACGATAAAACATGTAATAAATCATGCTGTCTGATCAAAATTGTACATAATTACAAATGTATAGGAAATCATGGATATCTGACAAAATATTGTATTCATATAAAACGGGTATGAAACATAAATATTTGACAAAACATGTATTCCTTTAAAGCATGTATAAAGCATGAACATTTCACAAACCGGAAACTCATTTCAAACATGTATAAATAATAAACATTTCCCAAATCGGGAATTCATTTAAAGCGTGTATAAACAATAACCATTTCCCAAATCTGGAACTCATTTAAAGCATGTATAAATAGTGCACATTTATTAAGAAGAGACGTGATCAATATAAAGTAGTACGGGTATCAAGGATCAGGAACTATCAAGATGGCAACCACACAAAGCTAAATCCTCTATCACCGAAGTGATAGAGCAAGCATATCAAGGCGTTGACCTCAGTCACCGAAGTGAGGAGGAACAACGAAATACATATACATATATACTATATACTAGACATGACCACGGTAGCGAGCCGGGCATCAGGAACCACAGTAGCAATCTGCGGTATCAGGACCCAAACTGCAGTTGGCAAGACAAGAGGGGGACCACCTAGTCAGTTGATCAGACTAACAAGGTATCCAAGCTTAGTGGTGCCGACTCATAGGTTATATGCAAGTAAACAAAACAAGTACATGTATGCATGTTCTCTTTTTGGCTCATGGGCTCGCACTACAAAGCTCTGGCCCCATATTGCCTCAAGGTTTTATTCTCAAAATAATAATCCTTTTGGTTCATGGGCTCGCACTACAAAGCTCTGGCCCCATCTTACCTCAAGGTTTTATTCTCAAAATAATAATCCTTTTGGTTCATGGGCTCGCACTACAAAGCTCTGGCCCCATCTTACCTCAAGGTTTTATTCTCAAAATAATAATCCTTTTGGTTCATGGGCTCGCACTACAAAGCTCTGGCCCCATCTTACCTCAAGGTTTTGGCTTATGAATCATGTACAAGAAATCAAATCAGATAAATACATATGACGGGACGGGGTACTCAAGGCACAGCTATCATATCAGGTTTGGCATGTTTATCAACGCTAGCAAAACAATACAAGTATGTACTTTCAAAGTTTTCGGGATGATAGATTCCAATCATCAATTTCGAGAATAACAAGGTAGGTACCCCTTTTTGAAAAGCCAAGACAGTGTCGGGTTAAAACTAATCCAAGTGCATAGGGATCCCGTATGCCTGTATAATAAAGGAAACTTGGTACTCTTTGAATTTGGGAGACATCCCGGGTTCCTTATACACCATAGTAGCCTCAATGCTTAAATGAATCTCGATGATGTGGTTTCTCTCTCTAACGTACTACCAACAAACACTCCACCTATGCCTCGAACACAATCCCAGGTGAGCGGTGTCACTGCTCTCAGAAAGGTTCCCAAGCAATGGGGTGGAGGCTCCCTTCAATCCTCTTTTATACATAGAATTCAGGGAATTTCGGTCACCTGGCGGTCAGATGGCGGTTAGCCGCCAGCGAATCCGGCGGTTAACCGCTGGCTGACCGTGAGGCTGACCGTGGAATTGCAGCTCTCTGGAATTGTAACCGCTACCATCCGGTTGGCTGGCGGTTAACCGCTGATGAACATGGCGGTTAGCCGCTATCTGACCGCGGAGCTGACCGTGAGGTTACAGCTCTCTGGAAATGTAACCGAACTTGCTTCGGTTAGCCGCTAGTCACTAGGCGGCTAGCCGCTGGGCGACCGCCAGCTGACCGCCAGTCACGGGAATTTCTTCACTGGGTTCAGGTTCAGGTCTTCCCTTCCCCCAAACCAATTCCTTTCATTCTCCATTTGACATTCATACAATTACCAAGAGAAAGAAGACAACCAACATCACAAGGATTCACTTAGGCATTGTACAAAAGATGAACCAAAAGTCACAATTCAAGATGTCATTTTCCATCGTGGCGAACCACTCAAATACATTTCAAATCGTTTTACAACAAGAGCATATAACTTTTCTAACATGGAATGGAATAGTGTATGTGATTCAATGGTTCACCAAGGGGAGTCCCAATGCATACTTAATATCTAAAGGTTGATTTATAATAATGAGTTTGGCACCAATAAAAATCCACAACACTTAAGATAATAAAGTATGCTTTAAGACTCATAAGGATTCCCGGGTAAAATCCCATGTCAAAACTTTCTTTCATTTTTCCATTCAATTGGTACACTTCAAGCATTTCATTTCATTGATCCAAATATTCACTTCCATTTGCATTCTTATACAATTTGGGCTTTCTCCTAGCCTTAAGAACTCCATCAACACATCATACACTAAATCATTCCATTATTTCCATGAATTTTTCACAATGACAAAATACTAACATTCACCAAAATCACTAAAATTCTGAAATACATATAACCAATCCAAAGACAACTCTTTGCTAAATAAAATCCATATAGTTGAAACATCAACTTAGAGAAACAATAGACATAAATCATCTCTTGAACATTTCAATGAAAAATCAATAATAAAAGCTAACCATTTGCATAAAACATGATTAATGAAAATAAATCATTTCATCCACTTGCCTTAGGTCTCTAATCAAGCAAATCAAGCTCTAAACACTCTTCCAAGTCAAGGCTTCAAGCTACACAAAAACCCCCAAAAAGCAACCCATCTTAGAACCCTAAAATGGTAACTCAACAAAGAGAAGGAATGGGCTCAAACAAGCTAAGAAATAAGACCTAGGGGAAAGCCATTGCTCAACAATAGAAGATGGAAAGAGATCCTTACCTCTAGGGCCATTAATCAACAAGAAGGAGCTTGAAATAGGGGCTGCCCACCTTGGTTTCCCATGAAAATGGTGTCAAAAGAGAGAGGAGATGAAGGGGAAGAAGTTGCCGGAGTTTCCTCGTCGGATTGGTAGCTTGAAGGCTTCATTTGAGCAAGAGAAATGGAAGAAAAGGAAGAAGAAAGGTGGCTGGTACTGTAGCAGGGAGTTGCAACCGATGGAATGGGAAAAAATGAGGGAGAAAGAGATGGGGTTGTCCTTTTATAATGGGTGGTGTGGGGTCCACACTAAGTATAACTTGTAATGGAGATTAGGGGGCTTTCTAGACCTCAGATCAAGAAACTTAAAACATGAAAATTGTCCGGAATAAAATTATCTTTCCAACAAGGTCAATATTAACATACTTCCGGGGTCCACATAAAAAGTCAACTGTTTGGTCAAAGGGGTTAAAGAATAGAAAATTTGGGATTTCTAGAAAAACTGATTTTAGAAGCTTCGAATGGGCACGGAGTGAACATGAAAGTTGTAGGGAATGGCGAGATTAGTCTAACGAAGCTGAAATGGGAATTTTTGGGAATCACCAAGAATCTCCCCACGCTGACCGCGCAAAACAAATGAGACCCTACGGTCATAGTCTAGGTTCGCTGGCTCTCAAAACTTCCCAAAGCTAATGAAAAGTCATTCTAACTCAAAAACTCAACCAAACAACCACTAAACCGATCGAGAAAACCAAATCACGATTAAAACCACACTAAACCAAGAAATTAGGGGTCGGGTTCCCACAGTAATCCTGGAATCTCCTCCAGAAATACATCCGGGAACTCCCAAACAATAGGGATCTCCTCCACCCCTTGGGACCGTTTATCCTCCGTGATAAACGCCAAATAGGCTTCACAACCACTTCTCAAAGGTCTATCAGCTTTCAACGCTGAGACAAACCCTGCACAAGGATGCCTCCTCTCTCCCTGGAATAACACCCCTACTGGTGTCTCATCCAACTTGAACGTGAGGGTCTTATGGAAACAATCCATTGTGGCATGGTACCCTGCCAGCCAATCCAGCCCTAGGATGACATCAAAATCCTTCATCTCCAATAGAATAAGATCTACGGGTAACACAACTTCTCCTATTCGGACCGTACAACTAGGGGAATAACTAGTACACACAACTTGTTTTCCTACTGGAGTAGCCACAGTCAAAATATATTCGAGTTCTCTACCATGCACATCAATCAATCTAGAAAATGTGTGGGATATAAAAGAGTGTGTGGAGCCAGGGTCAAACAATATCTTAGCTTCTATCCCACTAACAAGAAGTGTACCTTCCACAACATTGCCCGCTGCCTCTGTATCAGCTCTGTTAACTGCATAAACTTGTCCTCGCTGCTGTGGCCTGATAGGAGCTTGCTGCTGCCTTCCTTGAGGGACATTTCTGTTCTGTTGCGGGGGACGCTGATTCTGCTGCTGTCCTTGCTGACGGGCTGGCTGCTGCTGTTGCTGAGGTCTATACTGTTGTTGTGGTGCCTGTTGCTGAAGTGGCCTTGGCTGATTCTGTACAACCATCGCATTCTGTGGCGGTGCTCCCTGCTGTTGCTGATTCTGCCTATCAGGTCTGGGGCAATTCCTTATCTGGTGGTCTATGAGCCACACCTGAAGCACGCTCCTGTGATGGTACGACACTGTGTACTCTCATGGTTCTTTCCACAATGGATACAGACTAACCGAACATTCTGGTCTTGCCGCTGTCTCTTGTTCTGCTGGTTTCTCTGCTGGTTGTGCTGCTGTTGTGGTTGCCCCTGTCCCTTGCCTTGAACCCTGAGGATCTTGTGATGAAAGTTCTCAAACTTGTAGGCTCTCTTGACAGCTTCCTCAAAGGTAAGAGGTGGTACTACACCGATGGCATCCCTCTCAATGATAGGGTGAAGTCCTTCCAGGAACTTGGCAATCTTCTTCTCCACCGTGTCCACCAACTCCGGAGCATATCGAGACAACCTCTCGAATTTGGTGAGGTACTCTAACACAGTCATACTCCCTTGGACAAGCTGCTGGAACTCTGCTGCCTTCTGTCTCTTGACATGGGCAGGCACATATTTTTCTTTGAATTGCCTCTTGAAGTTTGCCCAAGCTACTGCGTCCGCCATAGTCCTATATTCTTCCCTCATTATCTTCCACCAATTATCTGCTAAGCTCGTGAAGAGTGATGCTGCAAGTTGTACCCTTTCACCTCCGGTACATCTGAAAATTCCAAAGATATTCTCTGTATGCTCTAACCAGTCATCTGCAGCCAATGGATCTTCGTTCCCCACAAAATCCTTTGGAGCTCTCTTTCTGGATTTCTCAAACAATGCATTAGGGTCATGTTCCCTTTGGTTGATGACTATTGCAGGTGGAGGTTGAACCGGTTCTGGCCTTCTCTGTAACACCTCTAACAATTGCCTCTGCATCTCTGCTAACTCCCTAGCATGGTCTTTATCTTTCTTGAGCATCTGTTCTTGCAATCTGGTTTGGTTCGCATTAGCCTGATGCTGCTGGTCAAGCATGGCTTGCATCATCTGTTGGAACTGATTTGGCATTGCATTTTTAGTTCTTGTATCCTCAGCTCTATCTTCTTCAGTTGGCCCTGTACCCTCAACTGGCCCAGTATAATCACTGTTGCTTGCGATGGGATTGCCGTTTACGGGTCGCTTACGAGGTGGCATGATGCTGCAAAACAAGTTGCTAGCACATAAAAATCCAAAACAGGGTCACACATTGCTCACGCGGTTCTAGCTAACGGAAGATCTAACGAATCCTCGCCACGTCCTTAGGATTTTTAGTTTCTTTTAATTGCCTAAAACACGTCTCGCTCTGATTCCAGTCTGTCACGACCCCGGATCGGGTTTAGGGTCCAATCCGGGATCGGGACTCATTAGAATAATGATAATCGTGATAAGAGTATGTTTGGTGCCAATATGTACACGGGTTAATAAAGAACACACATTATCCGTGCACGTGATTTCCCACAGGAGTCCGCGGTGAGGATTTCACAACGACATTAAACATTTTGTATAATTGCGGAAGCGTATGGCAAATCATGCATATAAATCATTTCCATAAAACATAAGACTGATTGCATTTAAGTATCAAGTATCAGAATGAGCAATGTTCTAAAGCTTAACCCAAAAGTACTGTTAACGTTTTAAACAAATATCTCTTAGTTACATTGCCCAAAATTAGAGGCCAACAAAGGTCAATGTAAACAAAACAATGTCCACCAAAGTATCAATAAAAGACACCCCCAAAATGTTTCGCATCTCTCGAGACGGCCGGATGCTTAAACAACATCATCGGCACGCCACTCCACTAACTGTTGCGGTTCTCCGACCGCCTCCTCATGCTCCTCCTCTGGAAAGTCAACATCGGGACCTGAGTACCAAAAGTGGGTCAAACACGACGGTTTGGCAGGCGGGTGAAAAGATACGATAATAAATGAAATTACCTTTGAAAGCATTTGAATCTGTATACATGACAATCTCCATGAAAAGATAATTCATTTAATGAAAAACATGCATGTACTACAAAACAAGTGAAGGTACCAAGGAAATAGGAACAACAAGATGGCATCCACAAGAAGCTAAATCCTCTATCACCGAAGTGAGAAGAGCCTATCGGGGTGTTGATCTCAGTCACCGAAGTGAGGAGGTGCAACAACATTTACATATACATAAGTAATAATACGGGACGGGACCACGGTATCGAGCCGGGCATCGGGACGGGACCACGGTTAATAAACCGGGTATCGGGATCCAAACTGCAGCTGGCGGACGGGAGGGGGAATCTCCAAGTCGGTGGATCAGACTGACAAGGTTATCCAAGCTTAGTGGTGCCGACTCATGGGTCACAAGCGGGAAAACAAAACAAATACATATAACGAAATGGGGTGCTCATAAGTACAAAAGCATAACTGTATCAGTCGGGCATATACGGGCTAGCAACAATGCTAAAAACATGAATTTCAATACTGTCGGGCAAGTCTAGTCATAAAACATGAGATTTAAAATGTACAAGTGAAATTCGGTTCGTATTAAGGTATGAATGGATTTCTCATATTCTCCGAGCTAAGTGTTGAAAGTCCAAGATTTGAATCAATGTAAATAGGGTCCCCTATGTTAGGTTGATATACATTTGGTACTCTTTTGAGAATTGAAAACATTCCAGGGCCTTATACACATTGACAAATTTAAAAGACCTAAACACAAAGTCATAAAGGGATCTCTTCTACCATATGGTTCCTCCAAAAGAATTGATTCGGATTGGGGTTCGATCAGTTCGTCAGTTGTCTGTCGGTCGGCCGAGGTGGGTGTGTCGGCTGGCCGACAGATGGCTGTCGGTCGACCGGCGTTGAGGTCTCGGTCAGCCGACAGATGACTGACAGAGATTTTGGTAAATTGTAACTTACTGTTATTTGAGCCGACAGGTTGTCGGTTGGCTTTCGGTCAACCGAACTAGGGAGTTCGGTCAGCCGACAGCTGACCGACCAATTTCCTGATGGAAATCTGATCGAAACTGGTCTCTGAAATTGAGACCGACAGAACTCGGTTAGCTGTCGGTCGACCGAAGTGGGGACTTCGGTCAGCCGACAGCTGACCGACGCACACGATCAGGTCAGTTTCGAGTCAGGTTTCTGCTGTCTTTCTTCCCTTATTCACATACGACCTGGGCACCCTTCCTTGTACATTTTGAGGGTTTCAAGACCTCATTCAAGCCCATTTAATCTACCAATATAATCGCCCCAATCAACTCCTTTCCATCCACATGCAATCTCATCCATTCTTCCATCAAATCCTTCCATTCCATCCACATTCAATCAAAAGAAATCCAATCCATCATGAGTTAAAAATTCCAATCAAATAAGCTATGACATTCTCAACATGCACAAGAGAGAAATAGACTAACATTATGCATTTCTAAATCAATGTGAATCATAAGGAAAACATGAATAGCGAGAATGTGAAACATCAATGTATGAAGTAGGAAACCACATTTTCAATAAAACATGTAAATATCAAATCATCCACTTGCCTTAGGTCTTCTAACAAGCAAATCCATGCTTTAAACCAAATTTCCAAGCCAAGAACCAAGCTACAAGCAAAACCCCCAAAACAAACCCTAAAATGGGTCAAACCAAGAAACAAGAAGAAGAAACTCACAATAATAAAAATGGAGCTCCTCAATGACTAGGAGAATACAAATCTAAGGGATTAGGAGGGAAAACTTACTAGGAAATTCCTCAAATGTGCAAGACTAGTTCAAAGAAGATCTTAGAATGGAGGTCTCCCTTCAAAAGTTGTATCAATGGAGAGCTCTTGTGAGGAGGATGAAGATGGTAAGGTCCAATCTTGGTTTAGTAATGGTTTAGTGGTGTTATGAGATGGAGAAAGCAAGAAAGAAATGGAGGAAACTTATGGCTGCTGGGATTCATCTCTTAGCACATTAATTAGGGTAAGGAAGAAGAGAAGAGAAGAAGGGTTCTCTTTATATATCAAAGGTGAAGTGGGTCCCACAACTTAAAGTACTAGTCGGGCTAGAAACATGCATTTCGGGACCTCAAATGGATTCGACGAAGAAGGCAAAGTTGATCAACAAAATTTCTAGTTTCCAAAAAGTATATTTTTTGTGGGTTTCGGGGACATCAAATTTTGGGTACAGATTTCATGTAAAAAGACTGTTTTGCCCTCAATGCTAGGAAAATCGGGTTTCGGGGTTCCGGACGGGCACGGGTTCAATATGAAAGTTGTAGGGATCGACGAGACGAGTAAAACGTGACACGAACAAAATCACAAGAATCTCGAATAATCCCCAAAGTAAATTCAAGACTAATAAAAATGAACCCCCAAAGGGTCCCACTAAGCACGAGACACTTAGAACTCCCAAAAAGTTATAAAATAGCTATTCTAATCCAAGCTAGTCGAATTCCAATCACCATGCTTAGCACTAACACGCAACTTAATTAGTACTAATCGAGTCACTTGGGTCGGGGTCTTACAATAAGTAACATTCTTGATCTTTTGTTATTAAGCACCTAGATTCGTTCTCACCACATTCTTCTATGATGTAAATATTTCCTTTTGTCCTTGTACCAGTGAGTAACTTAGTTGGATTTATCATTCACCACTTTGCATGACTTGCTATCAAAAACTACTTTGTTTTCTTTATCATACAATTGACTTATGCTACGAAGATTATGCTTCAATCCTTCCACAAGGAATATATCATTCAAGTTGGGCATTTGATCTCCTTTCACACATCCTTTGCCAACGATTTGAGCCTTACTATTGTCTCCAAAGGATACATTTCCTCCATCATAATCCACAAGAAAGATAAATCTAGATTGGTCTCCCATCATATGCTTGGAGTAGCCACTATCTAAAAAACAGATTTTCCTTAGCTTTTAATGTGGATTGAACTAAGAGACTTTTAACTGTTTTCTCCTTTATAATCCAACTAGACATAAGAGATATAGAGGAGATGATCCTGGGAACAAACTTAACAGGCACTCTGGAGGGATTATTGAGAAACAACCAAATTTTATATGGGCAATTAGGAACTAAATGTCCATTACAATTGCAAAAGTGACAAGTCCATCTAGGAGTAGAAAATTTCTCATCTATAGGTTTGTGAAGAGTCCTAGTAATATGTTGAAAGCTATTATTCTTACTACTAGAGGAACACTTAAAACCTATACCAGTCTTGTCACCATAAATTTTATGCATACCCAACTTTTGATAAAACTTATTATTTCCCAATGTGAATTTATCAACAATAAGTTTTCCTTTTATGAGTTTCATTTGAAGAGATTTAGTCTCAAGTTAACTAGATTCTAACTTAGATTGCAAATTATGAATTTCATTATGAGCATGTGCTAGATTTTCATTTAAGGTAGTCAACTTAGTTCTAAATTTCTTTTCTAATTTTTTTCAACATCAACTCATCTTTTAGGCTATTCACATCATCGACAAGCCGTTTGGATTCTACATTTAGGGTTTTGTTTTTCTTACTCAAGATTTCACAAATTTCATATAATTCATCATAGGCTTGTTGAATCTCATCTTCTTCATTTTCATCTTTTGTTTCCTCTTTCCCTATTGTGTCATCTATTAGTGTATTGTGATCATAACTTTCTTCAACTGATGTAAATAGAAGCCAATTGGAGGAATAATCATTATCTTCTTCATTTGAGACTAATCATTGTCTCTAACTTCATCTTCATCATCCCAAGTTATATTCAACTTCTTTCCTTTCTTATATCTTTTTTTATAACTCTCTAGGGGTAGAACAATTTTGAGCTATTGTGTCCAAATCCCTCGCAATTGTAACATTGCACATCCTTTTTACTAAATGATCCTTTGGGATTCCAGTTCCTTTGGAATTTCAGACTCTTAGTTTCATCTGAATTTCTACCATTCTTGTTGTTCTTGAAAAATCTTTTGAACTTCTTGGTAAAAAAGGCATTGTCATCATGACTCTCACCATCACTTTCATTTTCCTTATGTTGAGAGGAAAGAGCTACTCCTTTCTCTTTGCTAGGGACTTCTAAATCTAATCCATGAGTAAGGAGGTTTCCTCTAAGCTCTTCAATTTTGAACTTATTAACATCTTTACTTTCAGCTATGGCTACTGTCTTGGGTTTGGACTTTTTTGGGAGAGATCTTAAGAGTTTCCTAACTTCCTCAGATTCAGCCATCCTCTCTCCTAGACCTATGAGGGAGTTGACAATCTACATGAATTTAGTATTTAATTCATCAAAGGTTTCTTCCTCAAGCATTTTAATATCTTCAAACTTAGATGTCAACATCTGTATTTTAGCAATTTTCACTTGATCCGTCCCTTCATGTGTGGTCTCTAAGGTGTCCCAAACTTCCTTAGCCGTATTACAATTCACTACCCTATTGAACTCTTCTTGAGATAAATCACAAAATAAGGCATTCTTTGCCTTAGCATTCAGATTAGCCCTATCTTTTTCACCTTAGGTCCATTCTCTCTTAGGCTTGAGTTTTATGAATATGACTGTTAGATTGTACGACCTCAATCCAGTGGATGATCCAAATAAATTGATTTTTTTCATGCTTTATTCAGAAGATGAATGGTATCTTATTCTATGTTTTCATATAACCAATACAAAATGACATGATGGTTCATGAGATATACCAGAGCCCACAAGTATATTAGATGTGATCCATGTGTGTGGATGAGATCTACATACAGGAGACATAGATCACAAATCTTATATTTAAATCGATTCACAGCCAGAGATGAGATTGGGCATCTCATCTAACAAGGCTACAACATTGTGATCACTATGAGATAGTGTGATATGTCAGATCATCAGAATGTAAGACTCTGGATCATTGTGTTGGTACATTGGATGTACTGAAGAACCATGAGTCCGTACATTATATAAATCTATCATAAATCTATCTTTGATAAAAGGACTGCTCTCATAATTCCCAATCAATAGGCTTTGTTGACACATAAAAAATCCATCTGTCCGTACATAACCTACACCAAGGCAAAATATTCATTTTCCATAAGAAAATGATGACATTGAATTCTGATTGGCCACAACAAGGGAATTCCCCAACATCTGTTGTCTACAAAGTCTATTGGCCATGGCAATCTCTGGTACACCAGTCGCTCAAAACAATGAAGTAGCTGCTGGTCTCTAGCCAAGAAATGACCGTTAGACGACATGTACACTGGCCACCTGTAAGACCCCGACCCGAGTGACCTCAATTAGTGTTAATTAAGTCGTGAGTTAGCTTCAAGTGTGATTAGTGAATTTTGATTACGTTGATAATAGAATAGCTTTTATTATAGCTTTGGGGTATTTTGAGTGCGTTTGAGATTAGTGGGACCCTTTGGGGTTTCCTTTTTGTGACTTTGCGTGTTCTTGGGGGATTATCCGAGATTCCCGTTGTCGCGACCCCGGACCGAGACCCGGGCCCGCGACTGTTGCGGCGGCGGCATGATTAACCAACACAAGACACACCGCCGCTGTTTTGATCTTTTTCCCACAGGTTTCCGTGGTGAGGATCCCATGACACGGGTCGAGCTCACACGAATTGATATGCGGAAGCGTGTAGCAAAACTCATCACACCATTCTTAAACAATCACAATACAAGATCAATAATTAACATCGAGACAAGGTATCAAAAGAGAATGTCAAAATAGCATTCCTATCATGATTAAGTTTCAACATTTAGACAAAGTATTTTACTTCCAATTACAAAACCCTGAGAGGCCAACAAAGGCCAATACCACAATCTGAACCCCAAAATAATAACCCAACATAAACAGCTAGGTGAACGAGAATCACGATCCCGACCGGCGTCTAGATGACGTCGTTGGGCTGCCACTCGAGTGCTGGGGGTGGCTCAATAGCCTCCTCCGGGCACTCCTCGTCACGCGCGAAACCACCGGCACCTGGACACCAAAATACAAGCATCAAACACGACGGTTTGGCAAATAAACAATTTAGACATGAATAGTTGAAATAATGCTAAAACAGTTCAAAGTTTAAATACACGTTTCAATGCTTACGAAACTAGCACGAATACATATAATATCATGAAAAGATAAATCCACATGAGCTCATCCTTTCTCCGTCATACATGATGACAAGAGCAAGCACGCAAGACAAGCACGACAAGAAACACGATCCCACGCCACACAAGGTAGACGGGGTATCCGGCCGCGGAACCGGACCACGAACACGCACGATGTGCCATTCAAGACACGACTAGTCTGCAGACAGTCCACGAGTTTAAGGACCCCCCAGGTAGTGGATCAAGCTAAAAGGGCGGTCCAAGCTCAGTGAAATTCACTTATATCATGAATGCACAAAACACGGCAATACGCGATCGAAAACACGACAAAACAAGAGGGAAATCATTTAACGAGCACGACGTGGCAAGACTAGCAAAATAGCATGGTGTTAATGCTTACAAACTTAAGAAATGATTCCCTTTTCGACTCTTGAAACCCATCTTGAAAACAACTTGCACTTGGAAATCAAGCGAGAACACGAGGATGCACGAAGCATCATAAACAAAGATTCAAACATAACTCTGTCAAGCATAGGCTAAGACCACATCTTTGACCCTTGTGGAATTGAAAACCAAATGTCGAAATTCAATAAAACTTGGTGTCCCCGAAGGTATATTACATTTTAGAAATTTCAAGTGCACAAGGTCAATAAAAAGGGTCTAAGACCAAGTCTAGTTTTCATTCCTGCAAAATCCTTCAAAACAGTACTTTTTGGTGTGGTTCATGCCTCTCTACCGGTAGAAATTCCGGTAGAAGATGTTCTACCGGTAGAACTTCCGGTTGAAGTACTTCTACCGGTAGAACTTCCGGTTGAAGCACTTCTACCGGTAGAACTTCCGGTAGAACTGCGGTTCACAGTTTTTCTCAACTCTCTGCCACAATCTGGGCCGTTTCTACCGGTAGAACTTCCGGTAGAACTGCGGTTCACAGTTTTTTTCTCACTCTCTGCCGAAATCTGGGCCATTTCTACCGGTAGAACTTCCGGTAGAACTTGGGGTTTTTAATTTCCTCAACTCTCGGTCAAAATTTGAGCCCTTTCTACCGGTAGAACTTCCGGTTGAAATACCCCTACCGGTAGAACTTCGGAAAATCAATTTCTTTCACACGTCATTCACTTCTTCACTTCCACATTCTTACCACCTGCACTCCCCAAGCCTACATGCTTTCCAAGGGATGATTTCCACACAAAATCCATTCACATTTCATTCAAAGCATCAAAATCATAAACCCATTTACATTCAAAACATAAATCTAATAACTTGCAAACCATTCCATTGAAAACATGCTTCCATTGAAGATGAAACCTCTACATTAGATAGAGAAATTAGTACTTTTGCTTAATAAGATTAAAACAAGCTAAAAGAGATTAATGACATGCAAGGAAGATAAGCTTGATGATAAACAACATTTCCAAAAGTAAAAATGCCCAAAAACTCAACATGCACTAGGGAAAACTAAAAGGTTTACTTGCCTCTAACCAAAGCCAAGCCAAAGCTTCACAACTCAACAAGAAAGGGGTGCTCCACGAGATCTACACAAAACCCCCAAAATGGAGCATACAAAATCAACATTTTTGGCCATTAGAAAACCCCATTTCGAAAATGGGTTTGAAAACCATGAAAAACAAACTCTTGGTGAGCTAGAGAACATCAAATGACAAGAATGGAGAAAGACACCAACCTTGAGCTAGTCAAACAAGAAGAATAAGGCTTGAAGATGATGAATAGTGCAGTGGCTTGACTCCAAAAACACTCCAGCTGTAGCTTGAGACGAGAGGAAGAGGATGGTGGTCTTGGATCGAAAAATGGAGCCTTCTAGCTAGATGATTTCAAGGGAAAAGGATCAAGAAGAAGCTTGCTTCACCTCTCCACTCTAGGGCAAAACGTTGCAGGATTTGGGAAAAGGGCAAATGAAGGAGAAAGAGAGTATATATAGTGTCTGGAGGTGGGTCCCTTTAGCAGTGAAACTTGGGACGCCTGGAACATGGTCTTGTGGACCCCGGATGGAATCGACGAAGAAGAACAAAACGATCGTCGAAAAATCTAGTTTCGGAAAAGTATTATTTTGACATAGTTTCGCGACTTCGAAAAGTGTGCCCAGATTTACATGCAAAGACAGATTTACCCTTATTGGGCCAAAACTTGGGCTTCTGGGCCTCACATGCATGCAGCTTGAAAACAAAAGTTGTCACAAATAATAAAATCACTCGAGAAATAAAGATCACATCCACATCAAAGATCTAGCACAAAACCCCATTCTTACTCGTGTACTCAGGGCGTCCCTGAGCGTGCCTGACTCATACTAAACGTCCTCGAAATCCCCAAAGCTATTATCCAGACTAAGTCTAATCACATTCTAACCCAACTAGTACTTAAGACTCACTTAAGACTAAACGTCACTTAATTAGTACTAATCGAGTTGGTCTGGGTCGGGGTCTAACATCCTCCACCCCTTAGGATATTTGGTCCGCCAAATATAAATAATCTTACCTCTGGTAACAAGTGTGGATACTTCTTCTGGACTTGATCTCTCAATTCCCATGTGGCTTCTTCTGGCTCGTGGTTCTCCCAAAGCACTTTGACCCAATGGATAGTCCGATTTCTCAATTCATGCTCTCGGGTGTCGATGATTCTAACCGGTTTCTCCACATATGAGGCATCTTCTCGAATCTCTAAAGGCTCGTGTGAAATAATGTGAGAAGGACTGTGAACATATTTCTTGAGCATGGAGACATGAAAAACGTTATGCACCCCGGAGAGTTCTGGCGGTAACGCAAGTCTGTACGCAACATTTCCAATCTTGCTCAGAATCTCATATGGGCCAATGTATCTGCTGGACAATTTTCCTTTCTTTCCAAATCTTAGAGTACCTCTGACCGGTGAGACTTTCAAGAACACTTTGTCACCCACTTCAAATTGCAATTCTCTCCGGCGAGTGTCAGCATAACTTTTCTGTCTGCTTCGAGCGATCTTCAATCTGTCCTGAATCTGCTTAACCTTGTCGCTTGTCTCTCCAACTATCGTCGGTCCATGAAAACTACGCACACCGACTTCTTCCCAACAAACTGGAGTTCTGCATCTCCTACCATAGAGTGCCTCGAAAGGTGCCATTCCAATGCTAGAATGGTAGCTATTGTTGTACGCGAACTCACAAAGAGGTAGGTTTTCATCCCACTGGACCTTGAAATCCAATACACAAGCACGCAACATATCTTCAAGAGTCTGTATCGTCCGCTCCGACTGACCATCTGTCTGAGGATGATACGCTGTGCTGAACTGAAGTTTGGAACCCATGGATTCAAGAAGAGATTTCCAAAATCTCGAAACAAATCTACTGTCTCTGTCGGAAGTAATGGAGACGGGCTGGCCATGCTTACTAACAATCTCATCGATGAATAGTCTTGCAAGTGGTGCCATATGCATCATGTTCCCAGTCTTCATCGGAAGGAAGTGCGCAGACTTCGTAAGACGATCAACTATAACCCAAATTGCATTGTTTCCTCTCTTGGTATTAGGCAAACCGGAGACAAAATCCATAGTGATGTGCTCCCATTTCCACTCCGGAATCTCCAAAGGCTGTAACAACCCAGGAGGCTTCTGGTGTTCTGCCTTGATCATCTGACAAGTTAAGCAGCGAGACACAAAAGCTGCTATCTCTCTCTTCATATTATTCCACCAAAATCTATTCTTCAAGTTATGGTACATCTTCGTGCTACCCGGATGTATAGAGTATCTAGTATGGTGAGCTTCAATCATAATTTCATTCTTCAAATCGTCAACATTCGGCACGCACAACCGGTCACGAAAATACAACACTCCATCAGAAATTCTGAAATCTGGACGTTCTGCAATCTGATCTACAATCTTGGCCAATTCCGGGTCTTGCAACTGACTATCTTTGATTCTTTGGATGAAGGTAGGCTCAGACACGATCATATTTGCCAACAAAACACTTCTCCTCAAGTGTTGTACCTCCACTCCAAGTTCTTCAAACTGTTGGAGAACACTAACTCCTCTCAAACTCGCCATCACTGCTGACTTTCTACTCAATGCATCTGCTACCACATTCACTTTGCCTGGATGATACTTGATTGGGAAGTCATAATCTTTAATATACTCCATCCACCGTCTCTGCCTCATATTCAATTCCTTCTGTGAAAACAGATATTGCAAACTTCGGTGGTCTGAATGAACTTCAAACTTCGCTCCATAGAGGTAGTGTCGCCACATTTTCAAAGCAAAAACTACTGCCGCTAACTCCAAGTCATGAGTTGCATAGTTTACCTCATGATTCTTCAACTGTCTCGAACCATAGGCAATCACCTTGCCATCTTGCATCAAAACACATCCTAATCCCACGTTGGAAGCATCCGTAAACACAACAAATCCACTGCTGCCCGATGGTAAAGTGAGGATTGGGGCTGTGGTTAACCTCTTCTTCAACTCCTGAAAACTTCCTTCACACTGATCAGTCCAAACAAAAGGGACATTTTTCCGGGTCAACTTCGTCAAAGGAGCTGCAATGGACGAAAAACCTTGGACAAATCTCCGATAATATCCTGCTAACCCCAAAAAGCTTCTAATTTCTGTCACACTGCTAGGCCTCTTCCATTCAATGACTGCTTCTATCTTGGCTGGATCTACTGCTAATCCTTCTCTCGAAATGATGTGACCCAAAAAGGAAACTTGCTCTAGCCAGAATTCACATTTGTTCAACTTAGCATAGAGCTGGTGGTCTCTCAAAAGCTGCAATGACGTCCTCAAGTGCTCTTCATGCTCCTCCTTACTCTTAGAATACACGAGGACATCATCAATGAACACCACGGTAGAGTGATCTAGGTACTCTGCAAAGACCTTGTTCATGAGAGCCATGAAAACTGCGGGTGCATTTGTCAAGCCAAAGGGCATCACTAAGAACTCGTAATGCCCATATCTCGTTCGGAAAGCTGTCTTCGCCACATCAGACTCTCTAACCCGCAACTGATGATACCCTGACCTCAAGTCTATCTTGGAAAAGTGTGTTGCTCCTTGTAATTGGTCAAACAATTCATCTATCCTTGGCAAGGGGTATTTGTTCTTGACGGTCACATGGTTCAACCTTCTGTAGTCGATGCACATTCTAAGACTTCCATCCTTCTTCTTCACAAAAAGAACTGGCGCTCCCCACGGTGAAACACTTGGCCTAATAAAGCCCTTACTCAACAATTCTTGCAACTGAAGTTTCAATTCACCTAACTCTGCAGGAGCCATCCTGTAAGGTGCAATTGAGATCGGTGCAGTCCCTGGAAGGAGTTCAATAGTAAACTCAACTTCTCTAACTGGTGGTAAACCCGGGATTTCTTCTGGAAAAACATCCGGAAATTCACACACTACGGGGATATCCTCCACCCCTTGGGACTGTTTATCCTCCGTGATAAACGCTAAAAATGCCTCACAACCACTGCTCACCAATCTGTTGGCTTTTAAAGCCGAAATGAACCCACTGGAACACTTTTTCCTATTTCCCTGAAACATCAACCCTGTTTGTGGCCCTTGCAATCTGAAGGTAATTGTTTTACCAAAGCAATCCATGGTAGCATGGTAGGTCTCTAACCAATCCATGCCTAAGATAATGTCAAAATCATGCATGTCTAAAATTATGAGGTTGGCCGGTAATTTGATATCTCCTAACAAAATCTGACAACTAGGGTAAAAGGTGGTACAAACAACATGTCTACCTACGGGTGTAGTGACAGTCAAATTATAGTCCAATTCTGCATGCTGTGCATCAATCTTCTTTGCAAACAAAGGTGATAGAAAGGAGTGTGTGGATCCTGGATCAAATAAGATCTGTGCTTCTACTCCACACACAAGAAGTTTACCTTCTATGACGTCACCCGCTGCTTCAGCGTCTGCACGGTTGATATTGTACACACGTCCCTGCTGGTGTGGCCTGTTCTGCTGCTGAATCTGTCTGCCCTGGTTGTTCCTATTCTGCGGTGGACGAGCATTCTGGTTTTGTACTTGCCTGCCTTGTTGCTGTTGTTGCTGTGGTGGTCTCATCTGAACTGGTATGGCTTGATTCTGTGGTGCTATCTGCCTTGGCTGCTGATATCGGTTGGCTTGACTCTGGAGGTGTGGGCAATCCTTGATTGCATGGTCCATTCCTCCACACCTGAAGCAAGCACCCGTTGCCTTGCGGCATTCGTGGGTAGGGTGATTCTTGCCACAATGATTACAACCAGATTGTCTAACTTGAGTCTGTTCTTGCCTTGGCTTCTTGCCACTTTGCTGTCTTTGGTTTTGCTGCTGGTAGTGCTGCTTTCTATCCTGGATAATCTCGTTGTTAAACTCTTCAAATTTGTATGCCCGACTAACTGCTTCATCAAAGGTGACTGGTGGGATTATTCCCGAGACATCCCTCTTGAGAATGGGATTCAGCCCTTCCAAAAACTTAGTTATCTTTTTCTGTTCAGTGTCAATAAGCTCGGTAGCATATCTGGCAAGCCTCTCAAACTTCGTGACATACTCCAAAACGGACATACTTCCTTGCTTCAACTGTTGGAATTCAATTGCCTTCTGTCTCTTAACATGGGAGGGGATGTACTTGTCTGTGAAATGTGTCTTGAAGGTTGTCCAAGCAACCTCATCCGCCATGACTTGGTATGGCTCTTTGACCGTCTGCCACCAATCGTCTGCAAGCCCATAAAATAGAGAAGCTGTGAGGTTCACCCTCTCCCTGCCAGTGCAAACGAAAACGTCAAAAATCTTAGCAGTGTTCGCGAGCCAATCATCAGCCGTCAAAGGGTCCTCTTGACCCGAGAACTCCTTGGGTCCTCTCTTCCGAAATCTCTCAAAGAGAACATTGACATCATCAGCCCTATTCTGGTACACCACATTTGGTGGGGCTTGATGTTGAGGTCTATTTTGGAGGACTTCTAGAAGTTGCCGCTGTACTTGAGCCATCTCTTCATCTTTCTTAGCCATTTGCTCTTGGAATTTGGCTTGAGTTTCGTTTGCTTGCCTCTGTTGCTCTAACATGGCCTGCATGAGTTCTTGGAACTGAGTAGCAGTAGGATTTTCAGTCGGTTCTGTCTCATTCTGATTACTGCCCGAAGCATTATGATTCGGAGCTTTACGTGGAGGCATGATGCTGCAAGACAATTTGTTAGCACATATATCGACAGATTTGGGTTGGTCATGTTGTCTAGACAAACATTCTATCGAACTCACGAATCCTCGCCACGTTCCTAAGACTTTCTAGTTTCTTTTAAGTGCCTGAAACAAGTCCCGCTCTGATACCAGTCCTGTCGCGACCCCGGACCGAGACCCGGGCCCGCGACTGTTGCGGCGGCGGCATGATTAACCAACACAAGACACACCGCCGCTGTTTTGATCTTTTTCCCACAGGTTTCCGTGGTGAGGATCCCATGACACGGGTCGAGCTCACACGAATTGATATGCGGAAGCGTGTAGCAAAACTCATCACACCATTCTTAAACAATCACAATACAAGATCAATAATTAACATCGAGACAAGGTATCAAAAGAGAATGTCAAAATAGCATTCCTATCATGATTAAGTTTCAACATTTAGACAAAGTATTTTACTTCCAATTACAAAACCCTGAGAGGCCAACAAAGGCCAATACCACAATCTGAACCCCAAAATAATAACCCAACATAAACAGCTAGGTGAACGAGAATCACGATCCCGACCGGCGTCTAGATGACGTCGTTGGGCTGCCACTCGAGTGCTGGGGGTGGCTCAATAGCCTCCTCCGGGCACTCCTCGTCACGCGCGAAACCACCGGCACCTGGACACCAAAATACAAGCATCAAACACGACGGTTTGGCAAATAAACAATTTAGACATGAATAGTTGAAATAATGCTAAAACAGTTCAAAGTTTAAATACACGTTTCAATGCTTACGAAACTAGCACGAATACATATAATATCATGAAAAGATAAATCCACATGAGCTCATCCTTTCTCCGTCATACATGATGACAAGAGCAAGCACGCAAGACAAGCACGACAAGAAACACGATCCCACGCCACACAAGGTAGACGGGGTATCCGGCCGCGGAACCGGACCACGAACACGCACGATGTGCCATTCAAGACACGACTAGTCTGCAGACAGTCCACGAGTTTAAGGACCCCCAGGTAGTGGATCAAGCTAAAAGGGCGGTCCAAGCTCAGTGAAATTCACTTATATCATGAATGCACAAAACACGGCAATACGCGATCGAAAACACGACAAAACAAGAGGGAAATCATTTAACGAGCACGACGTGGCAAGACTAGCAAAATAGCATGGTGTTAATGCTTACAAACTTAAGAAATGATTCCCTTTTCGACTCTTGAAACCCATCTTGAAAACAACTTGCACTTGGAAATCAAGCGAGAACACGAGGATGCACGAAGCATCATAAACAAAGATTCAAACATAACTCTGTCAAGCATAGGCTAAGACCACATCTTTGACCCTTGTGGAATTGAAAACCAAATGTCGAAATTCAATAAAACTTGGTGTCCCCGAAGGTATATTACATTTTAGAAATTTCAAGTGCACAAGGTCAATAAAAAGGGTCTAAGACCAAGTCTAGTTTTCATTCCTGCAAAATCCTTCAAAACAGTACTTTTTGGTGTGGTTCATGCCTCTCTACCGGTAGAAATTCCGGTAGAAGATGTTCTACCGGTAGAACTTCCGGTTGAAGTACTTCTACCGGTAGAACTTCCGGTTGAAGCACTTCTACCGGTAGAACTTCCGGTAGAACTGCGGTTCACAGTTTTTCTCAACTCTCTGCCACAATCTGGGCCGTTTCTACCGGTAGAACTTCCGGTAGAACTGCGGTTCACAGTTTTTTTCTCACTCTCTGCCGAAATCTGGGCCATTTCTACCGGTAGAACTTCCGGTAGAACTTGGGGTTTTTAATTTCCTCAACTCTCGGTCAAAATTTGAGCCCTTTCTACCGGTAGAACTTCCGGTTGAAATACCCCTACCGGTAGAACTTCGGAAAATCAATTTCTTTCACACGTCATTCACTTCTTCACTTCCACATTCTTACCACCTGCACTCCCCAAGCCTACATGCTTTCCAAGGGATGATTTCCACACAAAATCCATTCACATTTCATTCAAAACATCAAAATCATAAACCCATTTACATTCAAAACATAAATCTAATAACTTGCAAACCATTCCATTGAAAACATGCTTCCATTGAAGATGAAACCTCTACATTAGATAGAGAAATTAGTACTTTTGCTTAATAAGATTAAAACAAGCTAAAAGAGATTAATGACATGCAAGGAAGATAAGCTTGATGATAAACAACATTTCCAAAAGTAAAAATGCCCAAAAACTCAACATGCACTAGGGAAAACTAAAAGGTTTACTTGCCTCTAACCAAAGCCAAGCCAAAGCTTCACAACTCAACAAGAAAGGGGTGCTCCACGAGATCTACACAAAACCCCCAAAATGGAGCATACAAAATCAACATTTTTGGCCATTAGAAAACCCCATTTCGAAAATGGGTTTGAAAACCATGAAAAACAAACTCTTGGTGAGCTAGAGAACATCAAATGACAAGAATGGAGAAAGACACCAACCTTGAGCTAGTCAAACAAGAAGAATAAGGCTTGAAGATGATGAATAGTGCAGTGGCTTGACTCCAAAAACACTCCAGCTGTAGCTTGAGACGAGAGGAAGAGGATGGTGGTCTTGGATCGAAAAATGGAGCCTTCTAGCTAGATGATTTCAAGGGAAAAGGATCAAGAAGAAGCTTGCTTCACCTCTCCACTCTAGGGCAAAACGTTGCAGGATTTGGGAAAAGGGCAAATGAAGGAGAAAGAGAGTATATATAGTGTCTGGAGGTGGGTCCCTTTAGCAGTGAAACTTGGGACGCCTGGAACATGGTCTTGTGGACCCCGGATGGAATCGACGAAGAAGAACAAAACGATCGTCGAAAAATCTAGTTTCGGAAAAGTATTATTTTGACATAGTTTCGCGACTTCGAAAAGTGTGCCCAGATTTACATGCAAAGACAGATTTACCCTTATTGGGCCAAAACTTGGGCTTCTGGGCCTCACATGCATGCAGCTTGAAAACAAAAGTTGTCACAAATAATAAAATCACTCGAGAAATAAAGATCACATCCACATCAAAGATCTAGCACAAAACCCCATTCTTACTCGTGTACTCAGGGCGTCCCTGAGCGTGCCTGACTCATACTAAACGTCCTCGAAATCCCCAAAGCTATTATCCAGACTAAGTCTAATCACATTCTAACCCAACTAGTACTTAAGACTCACTTAAGACTAAACGTCACTTAATTAGTACTAATCGAGTTGGTCTGGGTCGGGGTCTAACACCCGTAATTAGTGTTTTAACCCCGTTTGAATCATCTCGTTAATCTCTACAACTTTCGGGTTGGTCACGTGCCCTTTCGAAACACCGAAACCCAACCTTCCTAGCTTTAGGGGCAAAACAGTCTTTTATACCAAATCTGGACATTAAATTTGATATCCCTGAAACCCTTAAAAAATATACTTTTTAGAAACTAGAATTTTTTATGATCATTTCTCCCTTCTTCGTCGAACTCATTTAAAGTTTGAAAGTCATGATTTTAGCCCACAAAGATAACTAGTGGTGAAGCCCATCTCACTTGCTTATATAAGGAAACCGTTCATCTCTTTCCCCTTCTCCTTTTTCCAACTCAAAGCCACCCATGCTAGGGTTTTTCTTTCCCTTTTTTCTTCTTGCTCTTCCATCTCCCAATCTCCACCAAATCTTGTATCAAAGGCCATATGGAAGTCATCTTCTTCTTCCTCACTACTAGAGCTCTCCATTGATGCTATTATTGGAGGAACCCACTCATCTCAACACCCTCTTTGTCACGCCCCCAAGACCGGGATCCGATCTCGGGGACGCGAATATGGGGTTTGTGTATTTCTCCCCAGGATCCGTGTGTGTGAGGATGGCAAAATTCACAACACGTCAAAACATTTCGCGGAAACTCTACATGACGTTACGACCCGGAATCCGTATCCATCGGGTTCCGTGTCGTACTCAATCTGTCAGAATAAGATTGTCATAGAAGTATTCAAACTCAGACTGGAACAACTCATAATATCAAAACATACAGAGCTGACAGTAACAGGCTTATCATTACCCAAACATATTCAAGTTACAAATTAACGAGTGCATTAATTACAGTTCCCATGAAAAAGGCTAACAAAAGTCGTACACAAAATAGCACGCTAGAACAGATACTACCCAAGTGTGTAACGTAACTCCGGAGTCAAGCATGACGTCTACATGACATCGCTGACACAACAAGCCTGCAAAACTCGTGGCTCAACAGCCCTCTGCACACGAACTAGCTCAAAACAAGGGCTTGCTATCTAGAGCACCAAAACAGAAGAATATCAGACATGACGGTTTGGCAGGTGATCAATATAGGCAAGAGCATAAACAAAATTAAGTTTAAAGGAAACAATAACTAAAAACACTTTATTGAACTTGAAACAGATTTACAAGGTTTAAAACAATGCATGAACAAGATACTTATCAAGAAATCACGAGTACATGCACGATATACGAAACAAGACATGAATAGATATAATATCATGATTAGTAAATTCACACGAGCCCATCCTTTCTCCATCATACACGATGACAAGAGCAAGCACGCACAACAAGCACGACACGCAAGACACGATCCCACATATACGGGGAATTTCCGACCGCTGAACCGGAACACGAACACGCACGATGTGTCATTCAAGACACCACTAGTCTGCAGACAGTCCACATGTTTAAGGACCCCCAGGTAGTGGATCAAGCTAAAAGGGCAGTCCAAGCTCAGTGGTACTCACTTATATCATGAATGCATAAAACATGACAATACACGTTCGAGAACACGACAAAACAAGAGGGAAATCATTTAACAAGCACGACACGACGAGACTAGCAAAATAGCATAATATAAATGCTTATCAAACTTAAGAAATGATTCCCTTTTTCTTATTCTTGAAACACGTCTTAAAACAAGCTTATTCTTGAAATTCAAACGAAAACACGATGATGCACGAAGCATCAAAACAAGCACTTTGATCCATGAAACAAATCTCCAAACAAACTTATACTTGAAATTCAAGGCGAGTACACGAAGATGTGCGTAACATCAAAACAGAAGTTCAAACACGAAATCTATCAGGTTTAGGCCATGTGGGTCCTTAAAACTTCTGTTTCAACATCAAAACAGAAGTTCAAACTAGTGGTGTCTGCAGACTTCTGTTTTGATGGTCTGCAGACTTCTGTTTAAGGACCCCCAGGTGGAGTTTTGATGGTCTAACATCAACTTCTGTTTCAACATCAAAACAGAAGTTCAAACACGAAATCTATCAGGTTTTAGACCATTCATTGACCCTTGTGGAGTTGAAACCCACATGTCGGAGTTTTGACAAGGTTTGGTGCCCCAGAAGTTATAGTACATTTTAGAATTCCAAGTGCACGAAGTCAACAAGAAGGTCTAAAACCTAGTCTAGTTTTCCTTCTCGCAAAATAATTCAAAATAGTACTTTTGGTAAAATTTCGGTCAGTCCTCGGTTACCTGTGGTCAACCGAGGTTTATGTGTCGGTTGATCGACAGCCGACTGACGGCTGACCGACAAGCCTCAGTCTAGAAATGTAGCTCTCGGGAAAAAGGGACCGACAAGTCCTCGGTTGGCTATCGGTCAACCTGTCGGTCAACCGACAGCTGACCGACAATTTTCCTGACAAAATGTTGCTCTCTGGAATTTGAACCGACAAGTCCTCGGTTGGTGTCGGTCGACCTGTCGGTCAACCGACAGATGACCGACACCAGACCGACAGAACTCGGGCAGTGCATTTCAGTTCAGAATTTCCACACTTCTTTCCCATCTTCACTTCCACACTTTCACCACCTGCACTCCCCAAGCCTACATGCTTTCCAAGGGATACATTTCTCACATTTATAAAGCATTCCATCCACAAATAAACCATTCATTCTATAAAAAGAGATCAAGACATTTTCAAGTATAAAATCATAAAAACTAACAAGATCAAACATGATTCTAAGAGCTTGCAAAATCATTGCTAACAAGACAAATGAAGAAGCCAAAACTCATGACTTGAAAGAGTATAACATGACTTGCATTTTGAGATTAAGCATAGAAAACATATCTTAATGAAAGATTGAAACCATAATGAAAACATAAGACAATAAACATGAGAAATCCTATAAAGAGTGGTCTCTACTAGACCTCTAGCTCTAATCCTACAAAAGCCCCAAAAACCCAAAGAGAAAACCCTAGCAAAAATCAATCCTTTGCATAACTCCAAGAAAACTCTTTGCATAAAAGAGGAAAATATTCTAAATGGTTTGAAAAACAAGAATCTCAAACAATAAATGTCATTGCTAACCTTTAAAACCTTGAACCAAGAAGAAGAGCTTGAAATAGGGCTTTATCCTAGCTCAAATCCTTTGAAAAATGCATCCTAGGAAAGCTTGAGAGCAGAGGAAGAAGGTGGGGAGATCATTCCTCCATTTGGCACACAAGATGAAGCATATAGGAGGAGAGAGAGAGAAAAAGTGTGGCTGGAAAAGGGTTCCAGCCACAGCTGGAATAGTTGCAGGAAAATGGGAGAAGAAAAAGAAGGGTTTAGCCCTTTTATAAAGTGGGCAAGTGGGTCCCATGGGCCCCAATCTTCAAGGGATTAAAACAAGTGTTTGCGGGCCCCAATCGAAGACGACGAAGAAGACAAAATTGCTTGTTGAAATATCTACTTTCCAAAAAGTATATTTTCCCCAATTTCTGAAATTTTCAAAATTTATGGACAGATTTAGTGAAAATTGTCATTTTTGCCCTTTTTCTCGAAAAACGCAATTTCTAAGTATTAAATCAAGATGGTCAAAACATGAATGTTGTTTATAACAATAAAATGAGTCAAAAGGAATAAAAATTGGAATTTTTAGAAACCAAGAATAAATTCTGACAAAAATACAATTTACAAGGGTCGAGTCAAAACAAAGTCAGCGGTCTTTTAAAACTCTCCAAAGTTATGAAAGATCTATTCAAACTCAAAAACAAAGTCAAATCAACTCTAATCTTGTTTAAAAAGCTAAATCATGATTAAAACAATGCTAAACCTAAAAATTGAGGGTCGGGGTCTTACACGCTTTGAACTAGTTTAGTGTTTTTGAAGAACTTCCAAGTAAGGAATCCCTCCCTTTCTCTTTGATATGTGTTTTCCTAGACTTTGGGAGTCTCCATTTTCATTATTGAAAGTTTCTTCTTCTCCATTCCTTATTTTGACTCTTTTAGGGTTTATTTTGTGGTTTTTGTGTAGCTTGGAGTTTTGGCTTGGGAGAGTTACTAGAGGCTTGATTTGCTTAATTAGAGACCAAAGGCAAGTGGATGAATAGATACTTTAAACTTTGAATGGTTTTTATGAGAAATATTGATGATTTCACTACCTCTTTTGTGCTTTCATTGAGTTGTATTGATTTGAAATAAATGCTCATTAATGAATCTTGTTAGTTAATTAAATATCTTGGAAAAGTTGGTTTATAGTCCTCATTTATTTCTTGATTGTAGCACAAATGAATCCTTGTGAATGGCGGTTTCTTTTCTCTTTCTCTTATGGTTGAATGAGGTGAAGAAGGAGATTGGGTTGTATGTTTGTACAAGGTTTGATGGTGTTGGGAATGGGGGAAGTGTTGGATGATGAATTGGAGGAGCTTTTAGCTCATTTTATTGCAGGAGAATGAATGGGAAAGGAAGGTAACTGATTTGAGGAAGAAAAGGGTTCGGATATGAACTCAATGGGAATTTCCAGCAGCTAGGCGGTCAGCTAGTGGTCACCTGTCGTCTAGCCGCCTGGTGACTAGCGGCCTACCGAATCAGGTTCGGTCACAATTCCAGAGAGTTGCATTTTGTCCTGAAGGGAGCGGTCAGCTGGCGGTCACCTGTCGGCTAGCCGCCTAGTGACTGACGGCTAGCCGAACCCATTTCGGTTACAATTCCAGTATGTTGCATCCTGTCGGTCTAATCTTGTCCTAATTGCATTATATGTGTTTTATACGTGTCCCAATTTTTGTTAAATGACCTATGAGTCGGCACCACTAAGCTTGGACGACCTTGTCGGTCTGATCCATCTACTTGGAGGTCCCCCTCCCATCCCGTCAGCTGCAGTTTTGATCCCGATACCCGGTTTATTACCGAAGTCCCGTCCCGATACCAGGCTCACTCCGGTGGTTCCCGATATCCGGTTTTCTACCGTGGTCGCATCCCGTATTATTATATGTATATGTATATTTTCGTTGAGTCTCCTCACTTTGGTGACTGAGACCAACGCCCCGATATACTCTTGTCACTTCGGTGATAGAGGACTTAGCTTTGTGTGGATGCCATCTTGTTTGTTTCCCGATTACTTGGATACTTGTACATGTTTTACATTGCATATATGTTTTTCAGTAAATGATTCATTTCTTTTATGAAAGTTATTATTTAAACATGTTTAAATGTTTTCCAAGGTAAATTCAACTATTGTTCTATTGTTAGGTGTTTTCACCCACCTGCCAGACCGTCGTACTTGACCCACTTTTGGTACTCAGGACCAGTCGTCAGTTATCTTGAGGCAGGGCATGAGGAGGCGGTCGGCGAGCCGTAACGATTAGTCGGGTGGCATGCCGATGATGTCGTTTAGACATTTGGTTACCTCGAGTTACGTCACATTTTGGGGATTGTGAATATCCTATTCTCTTGGGGATTTATATTTTGTTTATATTGGCCTTTGTTGGCCTCTACTTTTGGGAATGTAATTAAATGATCTTTTGTATAAACTTTAACCTTATTATTGGGAAATGCTAATGAATATTGCTCACTCTAACATCAAGTTATTCATATGTGCCATTACTTGTTATCTTGAAATGATTTATAAGTTTGATTTGCTACACACTTTTACACTTAAATAAATATATATTATGTTGTTGTGATATCCTCACCGCGGACACCTGTAGGAAATCACGTGCACAGGTTGTGCCTTATTTCTTATAGACCCGTGTACGCATTGTATATTCTATGGCACCAATCATATCATTTGTACATTCATCCATCTATCGTTATGAGTCCCGATCCCGGATTAGGCTTGCAGGCCCGGTCCGGGGTCGTGACAAACTGGTATTAGAGCTGGTCGTGTTTAAGGCAATTAAAAAAAAACTAGAAATCCTAAGGACGTGGTGAGGATTCATTAGACGTTTCTTTAGCTAGAATCGTGTGAGCAATGTGTGACCCTGTATTTTATTATTATGTGCTAACATCTTGTTTTACAGCATCATACCACCCCGTAAGAGACCAATAAACAACAATCCCACTGCGAGTAACAGTGACCATACGGGGCCAGTTGAGAAAGATATTGTGGAAAATACAATGCAAAATTAGTTTCAACAAATGATGTAAACCATGCTTGATCAACATCGTCAGGCAAATGAAAACCAAGCTAGACTACAAGAGGAAATCCTTAAGAAAGATGAAGATCATACCATAGAATTGGCAGAGATGTAGAGGCAGTTGTTAGAGGTGTTACAAAGGAGACTTGAACCGATTCAAGCTCAACCCGCAATTGTCATCAATCAGAGGGAACATGACCCTAATGCCTTATTTGAGCGGTTTTGAAAAATAGGTCCAAATGATTTTGTTGGGACAGAAGATCCTGTGGCTGCAGACGATTGGTTAGAGCAAACCGAGAACGTCTTTGAGGTCTTCCAATGTACGGGGGCTGAAAGAGTAAAACTTCCAGCATCTATGTTTACCGGGTTAGCAGACATTTGGTGAAAGACAGTGAGAGAGGAATACAGGACTATGGCAGATGCAGTGGCTTGGGTAAACTTCAAGAAGTAGTTTGGAGACAAGTATGTACCCACTCATGTCAAGAGACAAAAGGCAGTGGAATTCCATCAACTTGTACAAGGGAATATGACGGTTCTCAAATACTTCACTAAGTTTGAGAGATTATCTAGATATGCTCCAGAGTTAGTGGACATGGTTGAGAAGAAGATTGCTAAGTTCCTCGAAGGGCTTAACCCGATCATTGAAAGAGATGCTACAGGGGTTGTACCACCTGCCACTTTTGAAGAGGCGGTTAAGAGGGCCTACAAATTTGAGAACTTTCATAACAAAATCCTTAAAGTTCAGGGAAAAGGGCAGACTCGTCAGCAGAATTACCAGCAAAGAAACCAGCATCATAAGAGGCAGAGATCAGAGTATAATGTGCAGAACTTACTAGTTTGTATCCACTGTGGAAAGAACCATGAGAGTACCCAATGTCGTACAGTCACAGGAGCATGCTTCAGGTGTGGCTCAATGGACCATCAGATGAGGAATTGCCCAAGACCGAACAGGCAGAATCAGCAGTAGCAACAGGGGGCACAATGTCCAGCACCGCCTTAAAACATGCTAGTAGTCCAAAATCAGGCAAGGCCACTTCAGATACAAGCACCGCAGCAACATCATAGACCACAGCAGCAGCAGCAGCAAGCCCATCATCAACAGGGACATAATCAAAATCAGCGTCCACCGCAACATAATAGAAACGTCCCACAAGGCTGAAGCAGCAGATTCCAATCAGGCCACAACAACGAGGACAAGTCTATGCGGTCAATAGGGCTGATGCAGAGGCGACAGGCAATGTAATGGAAGGAACACTCCTTGTTTGTGGGATTAAAGCTAGGATTTTATTTGACCCTGGCTCGACGCATTCATTTTTATCCCATGCATTTTCTAAGTTGATTGATGTGCATGGTAGAGAACTTGAATATATTTTGACTATAGCTACTCCAGTAGGTAAACAAGTTGTATGTACTACTTATTACCCTAGTTGCATAGTTCAGATAAGAGAGGTTGTCTTACCCGCAGACCTTATTCTGTTGGAGATGCATGATTTCGATATCATCCTAGGGATGGACTGGCTGGCAGGGTACCATGCCACAATGGATTGTTTCCACAAGACCATCACCTTCAAATTAGATGAGAGACCAGCAGAAGTGTTGTTTCGGGGAGAGAGGAGGAATCCTCGTGCAGGGTTTGTCTCAGCGTTGAAAGCTGATAGACTTCTAAACAGTGGATGTGAAGCCTATTTAGGGTTTATCGCAGAGGATAAACGGTCCCAAGGGTGGAGGCGATCCCTATTGTTTAGGAATTCCCAGATGTTTTTCCAAAAGAAATTCCGGGATTGCCACCCATCAGAGAAATCTATTTCACTATTCAGTTATTACCAGGGACCGCTCTGATATCTATTTCACCTTATCGGATGGCTCCAGCGGAATTGGGAGAGTTGAAGATACAATTGCAAGAATTGTTGGACAAAGGTTTTGTAAGACCTAGCATTTCGCCGTGGGGAGCTCCGATTCTGTTTGTTAAGAAGAAAGATGGTTCCATGAGGATGTGCATTGATTACCAGAGGTTGAACCAAGTGACCATAAAAAACAAATATCTATTACCAAGGATAGATGAACTGTTAGATCAATTGCAAGGTGCTTCATATTTTTCGAAGATTGACTTGAGATTCGGTTATCATCAGCTGAGAGTCAGAGAATCAGATGTACTAAAGACAACATTTCGGACGAGATATGGCCACTATGAGTTCCTAGTGATGCCATTTGGGCTGACTAATGCACCGGCAATGTTTATGGCATTAATGAACAAGATATTTGCTCAGCATCTGGATCAGTTTGTAGTGGTGTTTATTGGTGACATTTTGGTGTACTCCAAGACCAAAGAAGAGTGTGAAGAGCATCTGAGGACAACACTACAACTTCTAAGGGAAAACCAGCTGTATGCAAAGCTCAACAAGTGTGAATTTTGGCTGAAACAAGTAGCATTCTTGAGGCACATCATCTCTAAAGAAGGGTTGTCAGTAGATCCGTCCAAGATTGAGCCAGCAGTGAAGTAGGAAAGACCGAAGAATGTGTCAGAAATTTGACGTTTTCTGGGATTGGCAAGATATCACCGGAGGTTTATGCAAGGATTTTCGTCGATTGCGTCACCATTGACGAAGTTGACAAGGAAAACATATAGACAGATCAGTGTGAAGCTACTTTCCAAGAGCTGAAAAAGAAATTACATACCTCACCGGTCCTTACTTTACCATTCGGAAGCGGTGGTTTTTACTATTTTTACCGATGCTTCGAATGTTGGACTTGGATGTGTGTTGATGCAAGAAGGAAAAGTTGTTGCGTATGGATCCCGGCAGTTGAAAGATCACGAGAATAACTATGCCACTCATGATCTTGAGTTGGCAGCGGTCGTCTTTGCGTTGAAAATGTGGAGACATTATCTCTATGGAAAGAAGTTCGAAGTCCACTCTGACCACCGCAGCTTATAGTATTTGTTTTCTCAGAATGAACTAAATATGAGACAGAGAAGATTGATGGAATACATCAAGGACTATGATTTTCCAATCAAGTACCACCCGGGGAAAGCAAATGTAGCTGCCGATGCCTTGAGCAGGAAATCAGTAAGCTTGGCAAATCTAAGTGGCACTTGCATCTTTGAGAAATTCGAAGAGTTGAGAATAGGTCTACAGCCACTGAAGAAGGGTGTGATATTAGCCAACATGTCAGTGTCAGAACCTACCTTCATTCAAAAGATCAAGGATAGTCAGTTGCAAGAACCAGAGTTAGCCAATATTTCAAAACATATAGCAGAACGTCCTGACTTTCATATTGTTGATGGAGTCTTGTACTACCGTAACCGTTTATGTGTGCCTACCATTGAACAATTGAGGAATGACATCATGACAGAAGCTCATAGTACGAAGTATTCCATGCACCCAGGCAGTACAAAGATGTATCAGAACTTGAAAGGTAGATTTTGGTGGAACAATATGAAGAGGGAGATTGCGGCATTTCTCTCCCAGTGTATGACTTGTCAGTTGATAAATGCAGAACATCAGAAGCCTCCAGGATTGTTACAACCGTTAAAGATCCCGGAATGGAAATGGGAACACATTTCCATGGATTTTATTTCGGGATTACTGAGGACCAGCAGAAGTAAAAATGCAATGTGGGTCATTGTAGACCGTCTCACCAAATCAGCTCATTTTATTCCTATGAGGAAAAGGAAGAAGATGCATATGTTACCCTTGCGGAATTGTTTGTCAATGAGATCATCAGTATACATGGACAGCCAGTTTCCATCACATTTGACAGAGACAGCAGATTCGTCTTGAGATTTTGGAAGACATTACATGAGTCCATGGATACGAAACTGCAGTTCAGCATGGCTTATCACCCTCAGACAGATGGCCAGTTAGAGAGAACAATTCAAATCCTTGAGGATATGCTCTGTGCTTGTATGTTAGACTTTAAGACTCAATGGGATGAGACCTTACCGTTGTGTGAGTTCGCTTACAACAAGAACTATCATTCAAGCATTGGAATGGCACCTGTTTACTGGGAAGAAGTTGGCACCTGTAGTTTCCATGGGCCAGCCATTATGAGTGAAACCAGTGATAAAGTCAAGTTGATCCAAGAACGTCTGAAAGTAGCCCGGAGTAGATAGAAACGATAACCGAAGGGATTTACAGTTCAAAGAAGGAGACAAGGTCTTCCTGAAAGTATCACCTACTAGAGGAACTTTGAGATTTGGACAGAAGGGCAAGCTATCACGGAGATTCATTGGACCGTATGATATCAGGAGTAAGATTGGTGATGTAGCTTATAGATTAGCCTTACCACCCGAGCTTTCCGGTGTCTATAACGTCTTCCATGTGTCAATGTTGAAGAAGTACATCCCCGACCCTTCACACGTACTTCTGCATGAGCCATTGGAAATCCAAAAAGATGCTACCTATGTTGAGAAGCCAGTCTAGATCATTGATACGATGGAACAAGAGTTAAGGACACGGACTATTCATAGGGTGAAAGTTCTCTGAGAAAATCATAGACCAGAAGAAGCAACATGGGAATTGCGAGATCAAGTGTAGAAGAAGTACCCATATCTGCTACCTGAGGTGAGTTTTATATTTCATTTGGAGGACTAAATGCCATAAGGGGTGGAGGATGTAAGACCCCAACCCAAGTGACCTCGATTAGTTTTAATTAAGTGTGAGTTAGCTTCAAGTGTGATTAGTGGATTTTGATTAAGTTGATAATAGAATAGTTTTTGTTATAGCTTTGGGGTATTTTGAGTGCCTTTGAGATTAGTGCGACCCTTTGGGAGTTCCTTTTCGTGACTTTGCGTGTTCTTGGGGGATTATCCGAGATTCCTATAATTAGTGATTTCACCCTGTTTGAATCATCTCATTAATCTCTACAACTTTCACGTTGGTCCCATGCCCATTCGAAACACCGAAACCCGACCTTCCTAACTTCAGGGGCAAAACAGTCTTTTATACCAAATCTGGAAACGAAATTTGATATCTCCGAAACCTTTGAAAATCATACTTTTTAGAAACTAGAATTTTTTATGATCATTTCTCCCTTCTTTGTCGAACTCATCCGAAGTCCCAAAAGTCATGATTTCAGCCCACAAAGATAATTAGTGCTAGAGCCCATCTCACTTGCTTATATAAGGAAACCCTTTTTCTCTTTCCCCTTCTCCTTTTTCCAGCTCAAAGCCACCCAAGCTAGGGTTTTTCTTTCCCTCTTTTCTTCTTGCTCTTCCATCTCCCAATCTCCACCAAATCTTGCATCAAAGGCCATATGGAAGTCATCTTCTTCTTCCTCACTGCTAGAGCTCTCCATTGATGCTATTCTTGGAGCAACCCACTCATCTCAAGACCCACTTTGAACTAGTTTAGTGTTTTTGAAGAACTTCCAAGTAAGCAATCCCTCTATTTCTCTTTGATATGTATTTTCCTAAACTTTGGGAGTCTCCATTTTCATTATTGAAAGTTTCTTCTTCTCCATTCCTTGTTTTGACTCTTTTAGGGTTTATTTTGTGGGTTTTGTGTAGATTGGAGTTTTGGTTTGGGAGAGTTACTAGAGGCTTGATTTGCTTGATTAGAGACCAAATGCAAGTGGATAAATAGATACTTTGAACTTTGAATGGTTTTTATGAGAAATATTGATGATTTCACTACCTCTTTTGTGCTTTCATTGAGTTGCATTGATTTGAAATAAATGCTCATTAATGAATCTTGTTAGTTCATTTAATGTCTTGGAAAAGTTTGTTAATAGTCCTCATTTATTTCTTGATTGTAGCACAAATGAATCCTTGTGAATGGTGGTTTCTTTTCTCTTTCTCTTATGGTTGAATGAGGCGAAGAAGAAGGAGATTGGGTTGTATGTTTGTAGAAGGTTTCATGATGTTGGGAATGGGGGAAGTGTTGAATGATGAATTGTAGGAGCTTTTAGCTCTTTTTATTGCAAGAGAATGAATGGGAAAGGATGGTAACTGAATTGAGGAAGAAAAAGGCTCGGATCTGAACTCAATGGGAATTTCCCGCAGCTGGAAGGTCAACTGGCGGTCACCTATTGGCTAGCCGCCTGGTGATTGGTGGCCTACCGAACCAGGCTCGGTCATAATTCCAGAGAGCTGCTTTCTGTCCTGAAGGGGGCGGTCAGTAGGTGGTCACCTGTCGGCTAGCCGCATGGTGACTGACGGCTAACCGAACCCATTTCGGTTACAATTCCAGTTTGCTACATCCTATTGGTCTGCTCGCGATCAGCCAGCGGCTAACCGCTGAATCCATCGGGGGCTAACCGCCAGGTAACCGACCTCACCCGGAAATTTTGAAATGAAGAGAAAAGAAGGGATTTTCTTCCCAACCGCTTGTGAACCCTTTTCAGAGAACGATGGGTACTGTTCACCTGAGGATTGTTTGGAGCAGAAATGAAATGTTTAAATGATGGGAATAGGTTTATTAAAGGCCTGTTTGAGAGAGAAAATGCCATTACAAAGATTTGGTATAGTTTCAAGCTAAGGTGTATAAAGAGCCCGAGATGTCCTTAAAACTCAAGGAGTACCAAGTTTATATTGAAATCGACGTATGAGACCCCTATTTACCTTGAGTTAACCTCTAATCCCGATAATTGTCCTGAGATTTTGAAGTTCAGTTTTATTCCATTGTCTCCGAAATTTGATATGCACTCCTGAAATCCATGATTTATAATTTGTTACTCCCGAAAATATTAAAATTACATTTGTAGCATTTTGTTATTCCCGATGTTGAATTGACATTTGTTCCTTCGAGCACCCCGTTCCCGCCCGGTTATTTAATCGCATTATATGTGTTTTATGCGTGTCCTGATTTCTGTTACATGACCTATGAGTCGGCACCACTAAGCTTGGACGAAATTCTCAGTCTAATCCACCGACTTAGAGGTCCCCCTCCCGTCCCACCAGCTGCAGTTTGGATCCCGATACCCAGTTTATTACTGAGGTCCTGTCCCGATACCCAACTCGCTCCCGTGGTTCTCGATATCCGGTTCACTACCATGATTCTTGATACTCTGTTTGCTACTGTGGTCCCGTCTCATATTATTATATGTATATGTATATTTTCGTTGAGTCTCCTCACTTCGGTGACTAAGACCAACGCCCCGATATAGTCTTGTCACTTCGCTAATAGAGGACTTAGCTTTGTGTGGTTGCCATCTTGTTTGTTTCCCGATTCCTTGGATACATGTACATGTTTTACATTGCATATATGTTTTTTAGCAAATGATTCATTTCTTTTATGAAAGTTATTATTTAAACAGGTTTAAATGTTTTTCAAGGTAAATTCAATTATTGTTTTATTGTTAGGTATTTTCACCCACCTGCCAGACCGTCGTGTTTGATCAACTTTTGGTACTCAGGTCCAGTCGTCGTTTATCTTGAGGCGGAGCATCAGGAGGCGGTCAGTGAACCGCAATGATTAGTCGAGTGGCATGCCAATGATGTCGTTTAAACATTCGGTTTCCCTCGAGTTACGTCACATTTTGGGGATTGTGAATATCCTATTCTTTTGGGGATTTATATTTTGTTTATATTGGACTTTGTTGACCTCTATTTTTGGGAATGTAATTAAATGATCTTTTGTATAAACTCTAACCTTACTTTTGGGAAATGCTAATGAATATTGCTCACTTTGACATCAAGTTATTCATATGTGTCATTAGTTGTTCTCTTGAAATTATTTATAAGTTTGATTTGCTACACGCTTCCGCACTTAAATATATATATATTATGTTGTTATGATATCCTCACCGCGGACACCTATGGGAAATCACGTGCACGGGTTGTGCCTTATTTCTTATAGAACCGCATACGCATTGTATATTCTATGGCACCAATCATTTCATTTGTACATTCATCCATCTATCATTATGAGTCCCGATCCTGGATTAGGCCCGCGGGCCCGGTCCGGAGTTGCGACACCACCGCACTACTTCTTTCTCGGCTACCTAACGCCCACGATCTCCCGTGAACTGGCCAGTTTTCTTTTTATCGTGGCTGCTGAACCTGCAACATCTCCCACTGAAGACAGTTTTGAAACCACCTCCACTCCTCCATGATCTCCAGCAGTTATGGCTCCTTAAAGGCTATAAAAGGAAGACTGGGGAGAGCATCAAATCATTCGTCGATCTAGCGCAAAATGGCCTAGAAACTCTACCATTTTCAAAACTCTCTCCTCCTTCATAAAAAAGGTGAGAATTAGGCAATAGCGGACGCTTCTCCTTGGACCTGGGCGACAGCTTCTGAAAGGCAGCCTTTGTTCTTCTCACCATGGAGGAAGGACAAAGATTGTCTATGCTATTTTGAAGCATACTTCTCTGATTAATCCTTCCTCCTAAATAACGGTAATGAACTACAAAGACTGACTAAAGGAGCAAAATTGCAAGCTTCTCCAACTCCGTCTCCAGCAAACTCGAAGACAGCAGACTCCTCTTCTCTCCCTTTAATGTATATTTCCATTGTTTTGATGCGAGGGGGTTACATAAAAATTGTAAACAACCTGAACTCAGAAGGTGAAGCAACAAAGAACACCATGTGAAACAAAAGTGGAGATGGCTCCTCTTATGTGAGCGACCATTCTTGCGAGTCGTCTTCACATCTTTCTATAATGTTTGAAGGATTTAATAAGAAAGAGACCTTTTCTTATTCCCCTCCTTTTCTTCTTCCTTTTTTTGGGTGAAATAGGTTCTACTTTGACTCATCAATGAGTGAGACCAATTATATGTCAACACCTCGATGTCTTGGGTATATGGTAGTGGGACTGTGGGAACATATAATTCTCAAGTTGGAATCTATCCTCATAAATATCCCCTTATGCCAATTAATGGATTTTATCATTAGTAACTGTACACCTATCTCAATTAAGAGTTTATTGGATGGTATTGATGATTACTGTGATTAATTAAGTCACAAGGATAATAAGAGATGGATCCAGTTTGGTTGGACTGATTTATTTCAATAGATCCATGGATATAAATGATGAGGGGCTTACTTGTAGTAATTAGAAAGTTTATAGTCGCCTTGTAATTATTCGTAAGACTGGAGTGCAATTGCATTTAATTAATGGACTTATTTGCAATTAACTATGGGTCCAGAGTTCACATGAGATGTGGGGTCCAGATTCCTAGTTGGAGCTAGATACTAAGGAATCCCTAGTGGTTCCGATGCTAGCCCTAATAAGAGAAGGTTGCTAATCTCATTAGAACTCTTAAGGAAAGGAGGAGTAGGATACTGACTAAGAATAGAAGTCAGACTTCTAATCTTGGTCTAAGAGGAGGTGTACCATAAACTATAAATAAGAGGTGAGGGTTAGAGATCTACACACCAATAATCTATCAAGTTCCTCTCTCTCTTCCTCCTCTTTCTCCTCTGGTTTCCTACTGGAGATCTAAGGTTTTCTTCTACTTGGAGATCCCACCATTCTCCTTTAGAAGTTCTCTAAGGGGGTCATAGCGTGGAAGAACACAAAGGCAAGGGAGATCAAAGTTTTCGAAAAGAGTTTTTGTAGAGATCAAGTTATCCAAGTTCTTAATTAGAGCATAACCAAGCTCCAAAGGTATAGATCTATTATTTGTTTGAATTGGTGGATCTAGTTATGCTTGTTGTTTCTTGATCTATCTTCTTGATGGATGTTTGATCTTAATGCATGAGATTAGGGTTTTAGATCTTGGGCTTGGGTTCTTGGCCTTATGGATATTTAATCCCTGCATCAAGTGGGTCAAAAGTTTTGAATACTAATCCATGAAGCCCACCTACTTCCAACAATGACATACCCTTCCGCATCTTGGTCAGTAACAGTAGATGGATGGTAGCCTTCTTCTATAATACTTCATACATCAAGACTTTGAGATTCCAAGAACACTTGCATTCTAATCTTCCAATAATGATAATGCGTTCCATTAAAAAGGAGTAGTCTATTAGTGGCATTGCCTTCTCCCAAATGAGCTTGCATATTTGCGACAAATGAAAACACACTCTAGGATTCTAACTCTAGGATGTTAGACCCAAACAAGAGCACCTAGGCTCTTTTACCAATTGAAAGTCCAAGATCCAAACCCTAGATGAGTGGGGTGAATAGGGTAAGCTCAAAAACCTAGACCACTTTTGATTTTCTAATACCAAATATGCTTTGGAAATTAATTGACTCGACTATAAGTGAAGTTTCTAAGACTTATATGAATAAGTAAAGAAACTATGTAATCATTCAACATTGACATTAACAAGAAACATTAATAAACTAAACATATGAGCATCATCTATACATTAAAAAATCAACCACCATAACAACCAAATTTATAATGGTTCGGCCAATCATAACTACATCCACTCCCTATTTTCCTACCGGATTTTTCACTATTTCAACTTGAGCTTTAGAATAACCTCTAACCTTACAACCACATACGCGCCTTTCAAAGCCTTAGCATAACCTTTACAACCACTTGCGCTTTTCTAAGGCTTAGCAATAACATTTACAACAAGATGTTCTTATCTCAATTTGTTATGCCTAAGTATGCGTAAGATGAGATGCAATTAAGTGCATATTGATGCCTCTTAATATAGGTTGATAATAAAAGTGAAAACCAATCTAAGACATGCATGATAAATGCAAAGATCTATAAAAGATGCGTACGCTTGAAACCCTCTATTTCTTTTTGAAATTTAAAGCTCATAAATGATAAAAAGGTAAAATCCATAAATGAGAGATAGAGTGATTAAATGATACACATATGTCTTGAAATGATAAAAAAACTAGTTTTAAAAAATGTAACTTAAATCTAGGAAGTTTGTTCAAAAGTTTAATTTAATGGCATGTGTAGAACTATTCAAATGTTGAAGTCAAATCAATAATCATGTTTAAAATCAAAGCATGTTGAACACTTTGAACACTAAATCTTGCCATTTAATGAAAACAAAGTTTTAAAGACAAGCATGAATTAATGTGAGATAGAGGGAGCAAACCAATCTGAAGAAACAAAGGTTGAAATCAGATTTGCCCTCCTAGCCTCCCTCTAGCCCAACATGGATGCCAGACCATCCTTGGCCCTAATAATCTCAAAAAGTTTTGGCAAAAATTCCAAGTAATGTCTCAATTTATAGTAAAAAGGGATTCCAATGGCTCCTTGTCACGACCCCGGATCGGGACCGCGACTTGGTTGATGATTATGATAATTTCCCACAGGTTCCCGCGGTGAGGATCCCGAGACACAGGGACTAACTCACATGTTCAAGTTTGCGGAACCGTGTAACAAATCACATCAAGATGAAACATAATAAAATAACATCAAGTGCATAAGTAAAATGGCTTCAAGGCTAGGATATCAGAAAAAGAAATATTAGATGGCAATCCCATTATGATTCAAGTTAGAAGTTAATACAAAAGAAAGTTAAGTTTGTTACATCCCAAATAAGAGGCCAACAAAGGCCAATACAATTCCCAAAAGAAAACAAGAAGACCCAAAACATATGAAGTGAAACTCAAGACCTTGTCCGACGTCTAGTTGACGTCGTCGGGCTGCCACTCTCTAGGTAGGGGTGACTCAATAGTCTCCTCCTGACATCCTCCTCAAAGGCAGCGTCGCCTGCTCCTGGGCACCAACATAAATAAGTATCAAACATGATGGTTTGGCAGGTAATCAATTTAGGTATGAGCATGGATCAAAATAAAATAACTTGCCAAATTTAAAACAAATACTGACAGAGATGCATTTTGAAGATACAAAACAAGGCTAGCATGAGTACTTATAAAACACCATGAATAGTTAAACCACAAAGAGCCCATCCTTTCTCTATCATATAAAATGAAAGAGCAAGCACGCACGACAAGCACGATAAACACGATAAACATGATAAACAAAACATGATTCCCACGTCACACTGAGGTAAACGGGGATTTTTGGCCATGGAACCGGACATGCACGATGTGTAATAAAATACACGACTAATCTGTAGATAGTCCACAATTTTAAAGACCCCGTGACAGTGGATCAGACTAAAAGGGCAGTCTATGCTCAGTGGTGTTCACTTGAATTCATGAATGCATAAAACACGAGATATACGTTCGAAACAAATCAAAATAAAGGGGAAAATCGCTTATCAAAACGAAACAAGACATGGCTAGCAAAAGGCATAATTGTATACATAACAAGCTTAGGAAGTGATCCCCTTTTTAAATACTTGAAACAAACCAAAAAACGAGCTTATTCTTGAAATTCCAACGAGTACACAATGATATTCACTGTGTCAAGACTAAAATTTGAAAGCAGGGTTTATCAAGCACATGAAAGGACTTCAGGTTGACCCTTGTGTAATTGAATCCCGAATTTTGAATCTAAAAGAAAATCAGTGCCCCCGAAGTTAAAAGACATTTCACGTTTTCAAGTGCACAATATCAGGCTTAAGGTCCCTTAACATATCCCGGTTTTCACTCTTTTAGAAATTCTTCAAAAACAAGCATATTGTTAATTTCGGTCAGCGTCGCGGTCACTTGTCGGCTAGCCGAAATAGTGAGTGTCGGCTAGTCCCCAACTGACCGACATGCTGACCGCTGAAATCTAGAACAGAAATACAGCATTTTGGAAAAGGAATCGACGGACCTCGGTTGGCTCGCGGTTAGCCGAGGTGGTGCAGTTCGGCTAGCCGCCAGCTGACCGAAATTCATTGACAAGGTGTAGGCTTCTGGAAATGGAACTGCCAAAGCTCGGTTGGCTAGCGGTTAACCAAAATGGATGTTTCGGCTAGCCGCTAGCTGACTAACGACTACCGCAGCTGCACGGATAACGCAGTTCAAGTTAGATTTTCACATTTCTTTCTTCCTTTCTTCTCATTTCTTCTTCCATTCTTCTCATTTTTGATTCAACATGCACTTTCCTGAGCCTACATGCTCTTCAAGGGATTAAATACAAATTTATATTAAAATCTAAGACATCACATTTCCATTCTCCATTCTAAACAAAATCCCAAAATTTCCAATCAAGGCATAGATTTCCAATTAAATTTGGAATTTCAAGTATTTGAAAGGCATTTGATACCAATGTAATAAAGACGATAAAAACAACCATAAAAGCTTAAAACACATTTAGATTCACAAGCTTGCTAACTCAAAGATGTATTTGAAGTAAAAATACAAACCAATACACACATGCTAATATCTATCCTAGATTGTTTACTTGCCTTTGCCCAAGATGTCACAGCCCCGCCCAACTCACAATGAAATTATCTGCTTTGGCCCACGTGCATGCGCGGGGACTTCCCAGGAGGTCACCCATCCTAGTACTGCTCCCCGCCCGAGCATGCTTAACTACGGAGTTTTTACGGTTTCCAGGGCCGCACGGTTTTAAAGGGCCTCATGCTAAGTTAATATGGGGTTTGACTTATAAGCTCAGGGTTAGGACTCGGATATTTCTAATGCAGGCTAACAGAGACTCACCGTTTGAAGCCCGTGGTTGACACGCTTCGCCTCGTGGTTAAGGGTGCCGCCCGGACCAAGTTCTCACATTCTCCCCCACCGGAAATAGAGCCGTCCTCGGCTCTAATACCAATTGTCACAGCCCCGCCCAACTCAGCATGAAATTGTTCGCTTTGGCCCACGTGCACGCGCTGGGACTTCCTAGGAGGTCACCCATCCTAGTACTGCTCCCGCCTGAGCACGCTTAACTACGGAGTTCTTACGGTTTCCAAGGCCGCACGGTTTTAAAAGGCCTCATGCTAAGTTAATATGGGGTTTGACTTATAAGCTCAGGATTAGGACTCGGATATTTCTAATGCGGGCTAACGGAGACTCACCGTTTGAAGCCCGTGGTTGACACGCTCCGCCCCGTGGTTAAGGGTGCCACCCGGACCAAGTTCTCACACAAGATGCCAACAAAACACTCCACAAGCACTCCTATCCAAGAGACAAAAACCCAAGAAAACCATTCAAAGCCCAACAAAAAATGAAAAAAAAAAAACCCATTTCGAAATGGGTGTTGCATGCTAGACAAACAAGATCCTTTGGAGCTCAAAAGACTCCATTGAATAAATGGGTTGAAGCTCTTACCTAGAGGGTCTCAACAAGAAAAAAAAGGAGAAAATGGAGAGGTTTTCTAGTTGGAAACTTCAAGAGATTTGCACCAATGGAATGGTTGAGATGAGAGGAAGAAGATGATGGTCTTGGAATTCCATTTGGAGGCCTTTAGCTTGTGCATTCAAAAGGAGAAAGTGAAGAGGAAAAAGGGGTTTCTCAACCCTAGGTTCTAGAAAAGTTGTGGGATTTTGATAATGAAGGAGAAAGAAAGAAGAACTTACGTAGGTGGGTTGTGGGTGTTAGATTGTATGGACTCAATCCATCAGTTGATTTGATAAATTGATTAATTTCTTTATTTATCAATAAAATCATGCTTTACTTTCATGAGATGAATGTTATTTTATTACTTTATGCACATGACCAATACATATGACATAATGGTTCATGAGTTGAATCGGGTCCCATTAGTATATTAGATGTGATATATGTGTATGGATGAGATCCACACATGAGAGATATATGTCACAAATCTTATACTTAAAATATCTTCACAGCTAGTGATGAGACTGGGCATCTCATCTGATAAGGTTGCAGCACTTTAATCACTATGAGATAGTGTGATTTGTCTCGATCATCAGAATGGAAGATTCTGGATCAATGTGCTGGTACATTGGATGTATTGAAGGACCATGAGAAGCATCTTATGGAATCCCGTCTCAATAATAAGGTATGCTCTCATAATTCCCTAGCAATAGGCTCTCAATCCTGAGACATTGTTGAACTCAAGTTTCTATCTATTCATTTGCTCTGAGTCACCAATGAGTGAGGCCAACTGCAGGTCAACACCTCGGTGTCTTGGGTATGTGGTAGTAGGACTGTGGGAACATTGAATGATCAAGATGGAATCTAGCTCTATTATCCCCTTGTGCCAATTAATGGATTTGTCATTAGTAAGTGCGCACCCATCTCGATTAAGAGTTAATTGGATGGTACTGATGATCATAGTGATTAATTAGGGCTCCAGGATAATAAGATGTGGAGCTAGGATTGGAAGAGACAGATTTATTCCAATTGATCCATGGATATTGATAGAAGGGCCTACTTGTGGTAATTGGGAAGTTTAGGGTCTTCATTGTAATTTATTCCTAAGACTGGAGTGCAATTGCATTTATATAGTGGTGTTATTTGCAATTGACTGTGGGCCCGGATTGCACATGAGATGTGGGGTCGCGTGTCCTAGTTGGAGCCAGCTTTCTATGGAATCCCTAGTGGTCCCCACGCTAGCCCAAGTTATTAGAAAGATACTAATCCTACTTGAACTCTAAAAGGAAGGAATTAGAAAGTTATTATTTCTATTTGAAGTAGGACTTCTAATAGTGGTAATAGTATACTTACTAATTGTTGTGGAAGTAAGACTTCTATTTCAATTAAGAAAAGAGGAGACCTGGGAGATTATAAAAGCGAATTCACCCCTCTTGGACGTCCATAATATTGGAGTAAAAAACATCCAGCCTTTTTGTGCAATAGTTGCACTGCTCTCTTCTCTCTTCTTCTTCTAGTTCCTTAGATTTTCGAGTTGGGTTTTCTCTTGAAGATTCCACCAATCTTCTTGAGAAAAGAGATCTAATTCGGGTCATAGCTTGGAAGGCTAAGAGGCGTTGGAGATTCTGATCTTAGTTTGTAGAAAAGTTCTACATCAACGAAAGTCATCAACTTCTCCATTAGAGCACAACCGAGCTCCAAAGGTATAATCTACTCCCTTGTATGTTGTAGATTTTTAATGGATGCTTGTTCGCTTCTATTCTATCTTTTAGATAGTTTTACTTACTGTACATGATCATGAGATTGAGGGTTATGCATCTTGGATTGGGTTTTTGGCCTTATGGATACTTGATCCCAGCGTCAAGTGGGTCAAAAGTTTTGAAAATCTATCGATGAGGCCCACCTACTTCCAACAGTGGGCCCCATGTGTCTGAGACTATAGATGGTTAAAACATGGTCTTGCGGGCCCCGGATGAAATCAACGAAGAAGGATAAAATGATCCTTGAAAAATCTAGTTTCCGAAAAGCATAATTTTGAGAAGATTTTGTTCATGAGGGCCATAAAGACTGCAGGTGCATTTGTTAAGCCAAAGGGCATCACTAAGAACTCAAAGTGCCCGTATCTTGTTCGACAAGCTATTTTATGTATATCCGAGTCTCTAACTCTGAATGAATGATACCCAAACCTCAAGTCTATCTTAGAAAAATAGGATGCTCCTTGCAATTGGTCAAACAGTTCATCTATTCTTGGCAATGGATACTTGTTCTTGACGATCACTTGGTTCAATCTTTTGTAGTCAATACACATTCTCAAGCTTCCATCTTTCTTTTTCACAAATAAAACTGGCGCTCCCCAAGGTGAAACACTTGGCCTAATGAAGCCTTTGCTCAACAATTCTTGCAGCTGAAGTTTTAATTCACCCATTTCTATTGGAGCCATTCTATGTGGTGCAATAGAGATTGGGGTTGTCCCTGGAAGAAGCTCAATTATGAACTCAACTTCTCTGATTGGTGGTAATTCTAGGATTTCTTCTAGAAAAACATCAGGGAATTCGCATACAATTGGGATATCCTCCACCCCTTGGGACTGTTTATCCTCCGTGATAAACACAATAAATGATTCGCACCCACTCTGTAGTAATCTGCTTGCTTTCAACACTAATATAAATCATGTTCTAGTTTTCTTCTTGTTCTCTGAAATAGCAATTATGCCTATTTTCCTTGCAATCTGAATGTTACGGTTTTACTAAAACAATCCATGGTAGCGTGATATGCTTCTAACCAATCCATGCCTACGATTATGTCAAAATCATGCATGTCCAAAAGAATAAGATTTGCCGGTAATTTAACTTCTCCTAACAAACTGGACAGTTAGGGTAGTAGGTTCTACAAACAACCTGTTTACTTACTGGTATAGTAACAATCAAAACATAATCTAATTCTGTATACGGTGCATCAATCATCTTGGCAAAAACAAGAGATAATAACGAATGTGTAGATCCAGGATCAAATAAAATATGTGCTTCTATTCCACGACAAGAAGCTTACCTTCTACTACGTCTCGAGTAGCTTCAGCATCCGCACGATTTAGATGAAACAAATGTCCATGCTGTGGTTGCCTAGCTTGTTCCTTATTTTGCCTCCCTAGTGCATTTCTATTTTGTTGCGAGGGATAAGCATTCTGATTCTGTGCTGGTAATCTGACTTGCTGCTGTTGCTGCTGCTGAGGTGGTCTAGCATGGTTCTGGATTGGTGCCTAATATTGTGGAGCTACTTGTCGCTAAGGTTTATTTCTATTGCCTTGGTTAAGAATTTGTGGGCAATCTCTGATTGCATGGTTCAGGGCCCCACACTTGAAACAAGCACCAGAGGCCTTGCGACATTCATGAGTCTCATGATTCTTGCCACAGTGAGCACAACCTTGCCTCACTTGATTTTGTTCTTATCTTGGTTTCTTGTTATGTTGTTGCTTCTAGTGTTGTTATTGATAGTGCTGCTTTCTATCCTGAATGATTAGGTTGTTAATGTCTTCAAATTTATATGCCCTCTTAACTGCTTCATCATAGGTAGCTGGTGGAACTACTCCTATTGCATATCTCATGATGTGTAATACAATACACAACTAATCTGCAGATAGTCCGCAAGTTTAAAGACCCCTTAACAGTGGATCAGACTCAAAGGGCAGTTTAAGCTCAGTGGTGTTCACTTGAATTCATGAATGCATAAAACACGAGATACACATTCAAAACAAATCAAAATAAATGGGAAAATCACTTACCAAAATGAAACAAGACATGGTTAGCAATCCCATTTTTAAATACTTGAAACAAATCTTAAAACTAGCTTATTCTTGAAATTCAAACAAGTACACAATGATATTCACTGTGTCAAGACTAAAATTTGAAAACAGGGTTTATCAAGCACATGAAAGGACTTCAGGTTGACCCTTATGTAATTGAATCCCAAATTTCGGAATTTAAAAAAAAATCGGTGCCCCCGAAGTTAAAAGACATTTCAGGTTTTCAAGTGCACAATATCAGGCTTAAGGTCACTTAACATGTCTTGGTTTTCACTCTTACAATAATTCTTCAAAAATAGGCAATTTGTTAATTTCAGTCAGCATCGCGGTCACATGTTGGCTAGCCGAAATAGTGAGTGTCCACTAGCCGCCAACTGACCGACATGCTGACCACTGAAATCCAGATCAGAATTACACCATTCTGGAAAAGGAACCGACGGACCTCGGTTGGCTCGCGGTTAGCCGATGTGGTGCAGTTTGGCTAGCCGCTAGCTAACCGAAATTCATTGACAAGGTGCATGCTTCTAGAAATGGAACCACCAAAGCTCAGTTGGGTAGCGGTTAACCGAAATGGGTGTTTCATCTAGCCGCTAGCTGACCGACGGCTAATCGCCGCTGCACGAATAAGGCAGTTCAAGTTAGAATTTCACATTTCTTTCTTCCTTTCTTCTCATTTTTTCTTCCCTTCTTCTCATTTCTGATTCAACATGCACTTCCCTGAGCCTACATGCTCTCCAAGGGATTAAATACAAATTTTATATCAAAATCTAAGACATCACATTTCCATTCTCCATTCTAAACAAAATCCCAAAATTTCCAATCAAGGCATAGATTTCCAATTAAATTTGGAATTTCAAGTATTTGAAAGGCATTTGATACCAATGTAATAAAGAGGATAAAAACAACCATAAAAGCTTAAAACACATTTAGATTTACAAGCTTGCTAACTCAAATATGTATTTGAAGTAAAAATACAAACCAATACACACATGCTAACATCTATCCTAGATTGTTTACTTGCCTTTGCTCAAGATGCCAACAAAACACTCCACAAGCACTCCTATCTAAGAGACAAAAACCCAAGAAAACCATTCAAAGCCCAACAAAAAATGAAAAAAAAAAAAAAACCCATTTCGAAATGGGTGTTGCATGCTAGACAAACAAGATCCTTTGGAGCTCGAAAGACTCCATTGAATAAATGGGTTGAAGCGCTTACCTAGAGGGTCTCAACAAGAAAAAAAAGGAGAAAATGGAGAGGTTTTCTAGTTGGAAACTTCAAGAGATTTGCACCAATGGAAAGCTTGAGATGAGAGGAAGAAGATGATGGTCTTGGAATTCCATTTGCAGGCCTCTAGCTTGTGCATTCAAAAGGAGAAAGTGAAGAGGAAAAAGGGGTTTCTCAAACCTAGGTTCTAGAAAAGTTGTAGGATTTTGAGAATGAAGGAGATATAAAGAAGAAGAACTTAAGTAGGTGGGTTGTGGGCCCCATGTGTCTGAGAGTAGAGATGGCTAAAACATGGTCTTGCGGGCCCTGGATGAAATCAACGAAGGATAAAATGATCCTCGAAAAATTTAGTTTCCGAAAAGTATAATTTTGAGATATTTTTGCGATTTCGAAATTTGTGTCCAAATTTAGGTGAGAAAAGACAATTTTACCCCTTTTTGGGCCAAAACTTGTATTTTTGGGCTTCAAACACGAACGAGCCGAAAAGAAAAGTTATAAGGTATAATAAAATCGTTCAAATGAAATCAAAATCACGTAAAACGAAAACCAACACGATCCTCCCATGCTTACACGTACACTCAGGCCTTCTTGAGCGTGCCTGACTAACACTTAACGCTCTCAAAATTTCAAAACTAAATCCAGGACTAAAACTAATTATATTCTAACCCAACGGTAACTAAACCCACTTAGGACTAAGCACACACTAAGAATACACTAATCGGTTTAGGCTGGGTTGGGGTCTAACACTCCTGGTTGGTTATTCGAGTTTTGGGTTCAATTAACTGAACTCAATGGTCATATTTCAACGGTCATAAAATTTGAATTTGACTGACTGAATTTCCTAATGTCGGTTAACAGAACTGATGTTGGTCGACCGACAGCTGACCGAAATTCCAGATTTTAACTTTTCTTACATTCTTGAATTAGAACCAAGAGCTGACCGAACTTGAGGTTGGTTAACCAAACATTCCCTGAGAAAAAGGTGTGAAAAATATTTCATAAAGGGAAATTTGGCCATGGAGAACTAGACTTGAATAGAGTCTAACATGTTTTAAAAATGAGTTTCAAAATGTGATTCAAAACATGTTTATGCATGACTATTCAAAATACTTTTGATGCTAGTATGAAAAACTCAAAACATGAATAAAGATCAAGACTTAATTAATGATGTCAAATATGAAAACTAAAATGCATGAAGATTCCAATATAAAAAAATATGAGTGCATGAGAGATCAAGCTATTTAAAATGAATGCAGCTAATCAAATTGCAACAAATGAAAAACCTAACAATTTTTTGATTCATGCGATATGTTCGTTCATATATCTCTTTGAGATTAGCCAATTGACATATTATAAAATAATCTTTGATTTATGAATAATGTGTTGGATCATATATTATATATACTTTTGCACAATTTGAGGCTAACCTAGATGTTGAATTAATCAAATAATGATGATTTTCCCTTGTTAGTGTTTTCTTAAAGATGCAAAGCAGGTATCAATGATTGGATGACATTTTTGCATTATGGAGAATGCATCATCATTATCATCCATCATATTATATCAAAGATGTGGACATTACATTGTCGATCAGGTTACAAATAATACATGTTGCTTTACCATCCATTAGACGAAAGTACAGATCGTAGATATGAATAAAAGACAGAATGAGACAACCAATTGAGGAACTTTATCAAAAATCTACAATGGACACCTATAAAATTAAGGTAAATGAAGTACATATTGTGGTGATTACCCCCCATTATTTTCTAAGTGATGTTATATCACTGAAAGTGAGAATCTAAACCTTAGGGGAGATGGGTTTACCGACGAAAAGGGATGGTCCTAACTGTAGCCTACTCTTAACTTCTAAGTTAGAGTTCAAAGGAAATTTGGTTAGATGTACTGTCCACCAGAGAGTATATTGAGATATTCCTCATAGTGAACCTTTATTTTGGAACTAATGGGGGAGATTGATTTGTTCCAAATTTGCCCATCTCTGAGATTCGTGCACTGTTAGGCTTGCGCCTGTGTTGGACTGGACTTTTAGTCCTTAACAGAAGACTCACTGCTTTGTGCATAGTGAGTGAAAGCACTCTTGATGGGTTTACCTTTGCGGATGTGGCGGTCATGGCTACCTTCCATGGGTCTTGTCGGTAAGACTCTAGAGCATTCGCTAAGACCAGGACTAGCGCGTGGCCTATGAAATAGCCGGCATGGAGAATATGGATGCCCGTCCATAATGTATAATGTGAATATGTATTGTGAATTTCACTTAGGTCACTTACTCAGACACTAAAGTTTTATGATGCATATTCTACCTTCAGGTTCAAGGGACATCCACCTACGAGGGATACATTATATAGTTTTTAGTTATTTTCTTAATATTATTATTTATTTTTTATTCTTAAGAAAAGTTTTTTTAGAAATTAGTGGGGAATTGTTGGATATTGTCTAAAACCCAATCATTTAAAAAATAAATTCCAAGACACATTTGAATATGTCTTTTCAAAATCAAGTGTTTTGTGCCCTTTAGATGAGATGTGTCATTTGGGCCCATCTGAGTGGATGTGACCCAATTTCAAAGGTTGCTTTCAAACATTATAAATTAAGGTGATTTTCAAGTTTTTATAGAAGATTCAAATGAGCATAATGCATTATTTTCAGAAGCATATTGTCTACTAGTATTTTATTCTCGTTTATTTCTACTTTGAATTACTGATTCTGGTGTGCAGACTTCGAATCAGAGTTGGGCATTGTATCCCTGGGACAGAATTTCATCAAAACCAATGTTGGGAAATTGTTGTCTTTAAATTATTGGGGAAATTACTTACGAAGAATGTGCAATCATGAAAATCAAATAAACAATTCGTATAAATAATTAGTGAATAATGTGTATGTTAGTGAATGTGAGAAATTGAATAAGAAAGCAAAAGAAATATGGGCAAGGCCCACCAATTAAGATGCTTTCTTAAAGACAGCAATTTCCCACATGCAGGTGGTTTTGACGAAATTTTGTCCCTAAGATACAATGCACACTAGAATAAAAAATATGGAATCGCCCTTAAAATCAAAGTAAAAATAAAAGAGAATAAAACACCCTTAGACAATATGCTTCTGAAAATGATGCATTATGCTCATTTGAATCTTCTCTATAAAAACTTGAAAATCACCTTAATTTATAAGTTTTGAAAGCAACCTTTGAAATTGGGTCGCATCCACTCAAATGGACCCAAAAACACATCTCATCGAAAGGGCACAAAACACTTGACTTTGAAAAGACACATTCAAGTCACTTGTAAATTATTTTTTACATTATTGGGTTTTAGAAAATACCCAGAAATATGGGCACAAGTAAAATTAATGTAATTGAAGTAAAAATTGTGGTGAATACCTCATTATTTCTCAAAGTGATGTTATATCACTGAAAGTGAGAATCTAAACCTCAAGAGAGATGGGTTTATTGATATAGTGGGATGGTCTTGATTGTAGCCTACTCTTAACTTTTAAGTTAGAGTTCAAAGGAAATTTGGTCAGATGTACTGTCCACCAGAGGGTATATTGAGATATTCCTCGTGGTGCACCTTTATTTTGGAAATAGTGGGGGAAATTGATTTTTTCCAAATTTGCCCATCTCTAAGATTCGAGCATTGTTTGGCTTTCTCCAATGTTAGGCTAAACCTTTAGTCTTTAATAGACTCATTGTTTTGTGAGGAGTGAGGGAAAGCACTCCTGATGGGTTTGCCTTTGTGGATGTGAAGGTCATGGCCGCCTTCCATGGGTCTTGCCAGTAAGACTCTAGAGCATTCGCTAACATCAGGACTAGGCATGTCCTATGAAATAGCGCGGCGTGGAGAATATGAATGCCCGACCATGTTGTATAATGTGAATATGTATCGTGAACTTAACTTAGGTCACTTACACAGTAAAGTTTTATGATACATACTCTACCTTCAAGTTCAAGAGACATCCACCTGTGAGGGATGCATTATACAATTTTTAGATATTTTCTAATCATTATTATTTAGTTTTATTATTAAATAGAGGGCTTTTAGAAAATAGTGGACGATTGTTGGATATTTTCTAAAACCCAATCATTTTAAAAATAAATTCCAAGAGACATTTGAATGTGTCTTTTCAAAATCAAGTGTTTTGTGCCCTTTGGATGAGATGTGTCTTTTGGGCCCATTTGAGTGGATGTGACCCGATTTCGAAGATTGCTTTCAAGCATTATAAATTAAGGTGATTTTCAAGTTTTATAAAGAAGATTCAAATGAGCATAATGCAGTATTTTCAGAAGCATATTGTCTAAGATTATTTTATTCTCGTTTAGTTTTACTTTGATTTTAAGGGCAATTCCATATTTCTGATTCTGGTATGCAGACTTCGAATCAAAGTTGGGGATTGTATCCTAGGGACATAATTTCAACAAAACCACCATCATGTGGGAAATTGCTGTCTTTAGAAAAGCATTTTAATTGGTGTGCCTTGCCCCGCCCCCCCCCCCCCCCGCCCCCCCGTTTTTTTTTTTGCTTTCTAATTCAATTTCTCACATGATTCACTAACATTCCCATTATTCACTAATTATTTATAATAATTGTTTATTTGATTTCCCAATTGCATATTTTTCGTAAGTAATTTCCCCAACACTTAATTGGCGTGTTTACTCTTTGTTGCTGCTTCACTCTTTTTGTTTGTTTTGGCCCCGTTTGTGGCCTCTTTGCTTCACCCGGGCGGTGACTTTTTTAGTTGGCTTGTGAATTTCCTTTTTCTTTCATGGCCTAAACTATGGGTTCCATTCTGATGCTCCTTCACTCTTTTTATTTGTTTTGGTCCAATTTGTGGGCTTTGTGTGTCACCTAGGTGGTGGGTTTTTAGTTAGCTTGTGGGACATGTGAGTTCCATTTTTTGTAGTTAGCTCTACCTTGTTTGCTTTTCCCTCCTTCCGAGAGGTGCAAATCTTGTAGAGCTTCTTATTCATTCTTCATAAAGCGAAAATCTTGTAGAGCTTCCTATTCCTAGTCCCTGAGTCGCCTGAAACCTTCACAAAGCGAAAATAATCTAAGAATAAAACAAAATGCATATTTCAGCATAGAATTGCATTAAACGCTTTTTAAAAGTGAAAGACTAGACCAGAGTACCCTGAAATGACCTAGAGTCATTAGGCATGCGTCTTTATCAAAATAAACGCTATTGATTGCACAAAATTCTTTTGCTATTCAGAAACGGGGTAGAATCCCACGAGATTAGTTCTTAAGCCCTAATTTTCCTTAAATTTGTTTTAAAGTAAAACGACATTATAGAATTTTCATAGCGCGTCTTTCAACTATGAATTGTGTGAAATGTGGTTTAAAACCTATCTTTTCCCAGAGCCACCTAGAATCACCAACGAACTTCCCGAAGCATAGGTCTTGGTCTGAAACAGCCTTGAAAACCCTGCAATGCTTTCCTAACCCTAGAATCACGTGAAACACATTTTGAAGCGAAACGTATCTCAGAATATCCAAAAATGTGTACTTCAGCCAAGAATCGTATGAAACGCATCTCAAATCAAAAGACTAGATCAAAATACCCTGATATGTCCTACTGTGAGAACCCGACCCCTAATTTCTTGGTTAGTGTGGTTTTAATCATGATTTGGTTTCTCAATGGGTTTAGTGATTGTTTGGTTGAGTTTTTGAGTTTGAATAGATTTTTCATAACTTTGGAGAATTTTAAAAGACGTTGACTTTGTTTTGACCCGACCCTTGTAAATTGTATTTTTGTGAGAATTTATATTTGGTTTCTAAAAATTCCAAATTTTATTCCTTTTGACCCATTTTGTTGTTACAAACAACTTTCATGTTTTGACCATCTTGAATAAATACTCAGAAATTGCGTTTTTCGAGAAAAAGGGCAAAAATGACAATTTTCACTAAATCTGTCCATAAATTTCGAAAATTCCAGAAATTGGGGAAAATACACTTTTTGGAAAGTAGTTATTTCAACGAACAACTTTGTCTTCTTCGTCGAACCGATTTGAGGTCCCGAAATGCATGTTTCTAGCCCGGCAAATGTTTTAAGTTGTGGGACCCATCTCCCCTTTGTTATAAAAGGAACCCTTCTTCTCTTCTCTCCTTCCTTGACCTAATCTCTAAGAGAGGAGATGCCCCATCAGCCATGGTTTTTCTCCATCCCTTTCTTGCTTCCTCCATCTCATAGCACCACCAAACAATGCCAAACCGAGATTAGACTCCACCATCTTCATCCTCATCTCAAGAGCTATCCATTGATGTTATTTTTGAAGAAAACCAAGCTTTTCAAGATTTCTTTTGAGCAACCTCTAGCTTTTTGAAGAACTTCCAAGTAAGGAATCCTTGTAATCTTTTGGATTTGTGTTTTCCTAGCCTTTAAGAAGCTTTGTTTTGATTATTGGAGGCTTTCCTTTTGTTTTGATTTGGTTTTGCCATTTTAGGGTTCTAAGATGGGTTTCTTTTGGGGGTTTTGTTTAGATTGGTGATTTATAGCTTGGAGAAGTGATTAGTGGTTGATTTGATTAGCGTTGGACCCAAGGCAAGTGGATGAAATGATTTATTTTCATTGATCATGTTTTATACAAATGTGTAGCTTTCATTAATGATTTTCATTACTTATGCTTTACTTCATGACATGCTTTTATTGAGATTTGAAATACACTCTTTAGTGTATCTTTCTAGTATATTGTATTCTTGAAAATGGTATCTTGATTGTATTAAGTTTTGACTTGTTTCATGTGATGGATTTCTTTTGGTTGAATGTGAATGGAATGGATGATTTGATGGAAGAATGGATGTAGTTGAATGGGGAATTTGAAGTGTTGAGAATGGAGTTTTGATTGTTTGAAATGGAGGATCTTTTAGCTCACTTTATTACAGGGATCTGACCCTTGAAAATGAGGAGTGTTTGGAGAAAGAAGGGACTGAAAACAGCTTCAGAATTATGTGTCCGCAGTAACGTCGGTCAGCTGTCGGTCAGCCCGTCGGTTAACCTACAGCCAACCGAGGTGGACCGAAACCCTCTCGGTTCCAATTCCAGAGAGCAGATTTCCATCAGAAATCTGTCGGTCAGCTGTCGGCTGACCGAACTCCCTAGTTCGGTCGACCGAGAGCCAACCGACAGATCTTTCGGTTCATTTTCCAGAGAGCAACAAACTTCCTAATGTGTGTAGAGCTGACAGTCAGCGTCGGTCAGCCGTCGGCTAGCCGACATCCCAGTTCGGCTGACCGACAGCCAACCGATGAGCTGACCGACAGCAATTGTATTGTTTTCTTCTTGAGGAACCATAGGGAACTATATTGGAGGAGAGTGAGGAACTGTACAGAAGAAGAAATTCCATCATCATGACTTTGTTGTTTAGGTCTTTTAGATTTGTTAATGTATATAAGGCCCCGGAATGTTTTCAATTCTTAAAGAGTACCAAATGTATGTCGAACCTAACATACGGGACCCTAGTTACATTGATTCAAATCTTGGACTTTCAACACTTGGCCCGGAGAATATGAGAAATCCATTCATGCTTTATTTTGACCGAATTTCACTTGTACACTTTGAATCTCGTGTTTTATGACTAGACTTGCCCGACAGTACTGAAATTCATGTTTTTAGCATTGTTGCTAGCTCGTACATGCCCGACCTATACAGATGTGCTTTTGTCCTTATGAGCATCTCGTCCCGTCATATGTATTTATTTGACCTGATTTCTTGTACATGATTCATAAGCCAAAACCTTGAGGTAAGATGGGGCCAGAGCTTTGTAGTGCGAGCCCATGAACCAAAAGGATTATTATTTTGGAGAACAAAACCTTGAGGTAAGATGGGGCTAGAGCTTTGTAGTGCGAGCCCATGAGCCAAAAGGATTATTATTTTGAGAACAAAACCTTGAGGTAAGATGGGGCCAGAGCTTTGTAGTGCGAGCCCATGAGCCAAAAGGATTATTATTTTGAGAACAAAACCTTGAGGTAAGATGGGGCCAGAGCTTTGTAGTGCGAGCCCATGAGCCAAAAGGATTATTATTTTGAGAATAAAACCTTGAGGCAATATGGGGCCAGAGCTTTGTAGTGCGAGCCCATGAGCCAAAAAGAGAACATGCATACATGTACTTGTTTTAATTACTTGCATATAACCTATGAGTCGGCACCACTAAGCTTGGATACCTTGTTAGTCTGATCCACTGACTAGGTGATCCCCCTCTTGTCTTGCCAACTGCAGTTTGGGTCCTGATACAGCAGATTGCTACTGTGGTTCCTGATGCCCGGCTCGCTACCGTGGTCATGTCTAGTATATAGTATATATGTATATGTATTTCGTTGTTCCTCCTCACTTCGGTGACTGAGGTCAACGCCTTGATATGCTTGCTCTATCACTTCGGTGATAGAGGATTTAGCTTTGTGTGGTTGCCATCTTGATAGTTCCCGATCCTTGATACCCGTCCTACTTTATATTGATCACGTCTTTTCTTAATCAATGTGCACTATTTATACATGCTTTAAATGAGTTCCAGATTTGTAAAATGTTTACTATTTATACATGCTTTAAATGAGTTCCAGATTTGTAAAATGTTTACTGTTTATACATGCTTTAAATGAGTTCCAGATTTGTAAAATGTTTACTGTTTATACATGCTTTAAATGAGTTCCAGATTTGTGAAATGTTCATGTTTTATACATGCTTTAAAGGAATACATGTTTTGTCAAATATTTATGTTTCATATCCGTTTTATATGAATATAGGATTTTGCCAAGAGATTCCTGATTTCCTATGCATTGTAATTATGTACAATTTTGATCAGACAGCATGATTTATTACATGTTTTATCGTTCAGTATATTGTTGCATCTATTCACCCACCTGCCAGACCGTCGTGTCTGACCCACTACTTTGGTACTCAGGTTCAGATTTCTTCACCCGAGATGAGTGTACGTGTTGGCGGTGGAGCCATGAGCTTACAGGTTGTTTGTCGGCTATGTCATGTAGACATTGAGTTTGACATCGGTATTACGTCACATATGGGTAGTGATCATTAGCTTGTTTTGTATGGCTTCTATTAGCCTTTTCTTGGGATTTGTAATTAATACACATTGTTATTTGTAACTTGAACATATATGGGAATGTAATATCCTGTTACTGTCAGCTCTGTACTTTTATTGTGATAGTTTATTCCAGTCTGAGATGGATCAAAGATAAGATGATTATATGCTTGGGTTGAGTGCGGTGCGGAATCCAATGGCCACGGACTCCGGGTCGCAACACCATAAAAGCTTCCGCTAAATATTCAGAGTGTGTTGAAATTTGTAATCCTCACACACGCGGATCTTGGGAGAAACATAACTTTCAATTCACGGACCCCGGGTTTGGGGTCGTGACACCTACAATGGTCCAAAACCTGTTTTAATCCAAGTACATAGCCAATTGATTGCACGAAATATGATTTTCAGTCAGGATATGGGGCAGAATGTCACAAGATAATTTCTTAAGCCCTAATTTGCTCAAAAACCATTTAAGCGTAGAGTAAGAAAATATCACGGTATTTTCGAGAGCAGATCTTTCAATTGTGAGATGTGTGAAACGCGGTTTACAGCCTACATTTTCCCAGAGTCGCCTAGAATCCCAAACAAACTCCTCGAAGCATGGGTTTTAGTCTTATACACCCTCGAATCCCCCACAATTCGTTCCTTAACCTAGCATCGCGCGAAACCCACTATACAGCAAAATGCATATCAGAATATCGTAAAATGCATATTTCAGCCTAAAATCTTATGAAATGCATTGCAAAGCAAACGTTTAGACCATAACCCCTTGGAATGCCCTGGAATCATCCACGACGAGTTTTTATCCAAACATAGGCTATTGATAAGATGAAATACGGTTTTCAGTCAAAAACGGCTTTGTGCCCCACAAGATTAGTACATAAGCCCGAATTTACCTGAAACCCATTCTAAAGTAAAAAACTATCACAGTAATTGTATGAGTGCGTCTTTCAATCTTGAGTTGCGTGTAATGTGGTTTACCACCTGCATTTTGTGAGAGCTGCCTAGAATCACCAACGAGCTTCCCGAAGCACGGGTCTTGGTCTTAAACAACTTCGAAACACCTGCAATGCGTTTTAAACCCCAGAATTGAGTGAAAACATGTTTTAAAGAAAAATGTGTCTCATAATACCCTAAAATGTGTATTTCGGCCTACAATCATAAGAAAACGCATCTCGCAGTAAAATACTTGATTGAAATACCGTAAAATGGCCTAGAATCGTTTTTATCCTAATATAGTCTTTTGATTGCATGAAATACGATTTTCAGTCAAAGACGACTATGAGCCCCACGAGATTAACTTTAAAGCCCTAATTTGCCTTAAACTCATTTTAAAGTAAGAAAATATCATAGTACTTTCCAGAGGGCGTCTTTCAATTACATCTTAGCATTTGGAAATGTATTTTGGAGGACAAACATTTGGAATTCTCTAAATGCTCCAGAAAAAAATACTCCCAATGCTTGTAGCCAACAAGCCCTAGGTTCAAACCAATATGACATATTTACATAGACACATATTTCCCATTATGAAAATGGGTTGAAAATTAGCTATTTTTAGGCATACAAGGCTCGTGTTTTCGTCACATATTCATGTGTCCATTGATGATTTGTGTGTCAATGTCATTGCACCATTCATTAAAGAGATAGGCCAATGGTAATTATACTAACAATTGACCATGAGTTTTGTAGATTTGGATCTAATGGGTAGATGCAATTTTAGATAGGCACTCTTTGGGCTTGAATCTACCTGCACCAAGACAGCAATCACTAGATGTGGTGGGTATGAGTGTGGAAGAAGCAGAGAAAATGATAAAAGAAGATATGCCCATGGCCATCTTCTAAGTTGTTTTGCCTGATTGCTTTGTCACCATGGATTATGTAAGACCTCGACCTCTAATTTTTGCGATTAGTGTGTGTTTAGCTGTGGGTTAGTTCTCTAAGTGAGTTTTGAGCCTAATCGAGTTGGTTTGTGGTTTAGAATAGTTTTCTATAGATTTTGGGAATTTTGAGAGCCGTTGGACACAGTTTGACAGCTGGGGGATGCCTTGGGTTGCACGTGTCAGTGTCGGGGGAGGGGTTTGTTCTTGATTTTGAAAAATTCCAATTTTAAATTGGTTTCTTTTGATAGGTCAAATTAGCCCTAACAACTTTTGAGTTTAGCCCGATCCGATTCAAAACTCAGAAAATCAAATTTTCAGCCCTAGGGGCAAAACAACCTTTTCACATTTAAATCTGAGCCCAAATTTCGAAATTCCAGAAACATGTCAAAAATATACGTTTTAAAAACTAGATTTTATGAGGATCATTTTAGTCTACTTCGTCTAGTCCATTGAGGGCCAGAAGGCCCATTTTTAAGCTGATGAATGAAGATTGATCACCACCACTCTACTCCATGCATTGAGAGCTTCCTATTGGCCCCATTTTCTCATCGTTTTGTCGTAAACAACCTCTCCAACAACCAATAGAGTTGTTGTAAGGCTAACTTAGAGTAACCCACTTGCTCCCATCTTTTAACATGTTGATCTAGGTCATAAATGAGCCACTAATTCTAACAAGCAAGATCAAATTCCATGTCCTTGTTTGTTTTCTAAATTTTTGAGCCAATTTTCTTTTGGGCCAGATCTAGGAGTGATCTTGGAGTGCTAGAGGCCAAGGCAAGTGATCTCTTTAGTTTTTCCTTGTGAATGTTAATTATGGAGACTATTTCAATTCCAAGTATATGATTTTATTTACTAATCTTGCATTTGTTGGAAGTGGGTGGGCCTCATGGATAGATTTTCAAAAAATTTGACCCACTTGACTCAGGGATCAAGTACCCATAAGGCCACAAACCATATCCAGGATGCAATCCCTCCGTCTCATCAATCATGTACAGCAATAAAACCTATCTAAAAGATAAAAATCAGCAACACAATGTATCACGCTCCCGGACCGAGGACCTGACAACCTCAATGCCAGAAAATACCGCCCGCACGCGCTAATTATTTTCCCACAGCATTCCACTGTGAGGATCCCAGACGATCCATCACAACCAATTAATCAATTACACCACAAATAATAATGTATGGAAGCATGTAGCAAAATAAAAATCAAATGAAACAAAAGATAATTGCACCAGCTTTGTATGAAAAGAGAAATATATATATATATATATATAAGAGCATAGCCCAAAGTTAAAGTTAGAGTTGTGAGGATTAAAAAAGTGTATTAAGTTTTACATCCCAAAAGAAGACCGACAAGGCCATAACTAAGTTCCCAAAATAAACATCATTCCCTAAAATGTTATCGCAGTTCAATTTCCAATACGACGTCTACATGACATTATTGGGCTACCACTCTCATTGCACTAGCGGGTCTACCACCTCAACCGCGCACTCCGCCTCAATATCTGCGGGTCCGACATTTGATACCAAACAAAAGAGTATCAAACACAACGGTCTGGCAGTTGAATAAAACAGATAAGATGTACGGGTTTTATAAATGCCATATTTAAAATCATAAAATGCAATTGAAACGAAACATATGTAAAAAATAAATTAGATAAATCATTTCTATACAAATAAAAGAATTTCATATTTAAAATACTTCAAACTGACTAACAAATAATCAAAATATTGGCAAACCACATTTAGTTATATTCTCCTATTACCGAAGTAACAAGAGCACTCAGACAGAAACCGATGCCATACAAAATGGCAGGAACAAAGAACCGTTACCATACGAGATGGCCGGAACAAACAACCGTTACCATACGAGATGGCTGGAACAGACAGAAACCGTTGCCACAGCTGGAGCAAACAAACAGAGTCCAAACTGCAGTTGGCAAAGTATTTGAGGATCCTAAGCCGGGTGATCAATCCGACAAAGTGACCCAAGCTTAGTGGTACCGTCGCAAACCCAAATGATATAATTCAAATCACTGAATACAATTCGAACTGATGAAAGGACTACTCTATATCCAAACAATCGAACAATTTCAGAACAAATAGTCGAGTAGCCTTATAAAGTGTACATCGAGATTTGTAGTAATTCCCCAGTAATTAGATTATCAAGTGTCCCTCCTACCTTTCCCTTTAATATCCATAATACCGAATATTTTGGGTTCCAATTTCCCATTCCCTAGCATCCAGGGTCATTAGGGGAAGTCTACGCCTCTAAACAAGTAAAACAGGTGCATGAAACGCCCCTAGGACGGATCCCAGGTCTGCTTGAGCGCAGGAACCTTCGCTCTAGCGGAGCCTCCCAGAAGCCGGTCCGCTCGAGTGGATCTAAGCTCGCTCGACAGGCAAAGCTTCTGCCTGCTCCTGCGCCAGACAGAGCCTAGCCCGCTCGAGCGGCCATAGACCCGCTCGAGAGGACTATGCTACTGTCTGGACTCGTTTTCCTATGGAAAAGTCTGCTTCCTTATGCCTGCAGTGCACCTTTTTCTCCTTCAATCACTTCCACTCACCTTCCTAAACGACCCTAGGTTTCAATTAGATTCAAACACACTCCATTCAACCACAACTATCACCATTCAATCCAATCCCAAACCATATGCATTATCAACCAAGATTTCAAATTTCAACATAAGTAAAAATGTAGAAATTCAAAGATTTAAAACTTAGCCTTGTAAAACAATTCATGGCCATAAAATCTCCATGTGCAGAAAACTGATTATAACACAACCATTTAACATTCTGAAACACACCTTAAACAGTCAAATAAAATCAGTAGAATAAAATACAACTTTCAAGTCAAAACTTTTGAGAAAACAGAGTGCAGATTTGCATGCATTCAAAAGGCTGATTATTCACTTGCCTAGGGTTGTAAATAGGAGGTAAACACAATCCAAATACTCCTTCTCAGCTCAATCTCCAATCTACACCAAAAAAGGCCCATAGAAAACCCACTAAAAATCCACAAAATTCTGGAAAACAATGGAGTTCTCCATGAAAACCCTTGCATGCATGATAAAAGGCTTCTAAAGGCTTAAAAGAACACATGGTATCAATAAGGTAGCAATGGCTTACCTTTAGGTGGTTTAAACAAGAACAAAATCTTGGAGCATATGATGAACCCAGCTGAAATTCCTTAAAATTGGTATGGTTGGAAAGCTTGAGAGATGGAGAAAGCAATGGTGTAGTTTGTTCTTAACTTGGGCATAAAAAAGCAAGACATGTAAAGAGAGAAAGTGTGAAGAAGAGGAAGGACTTCTCCCTGGTTAGTTGCAGGAAAATGAAATAAAGAGTGAAGAAGAAGACCTAACGTGAGATTCTTATGTAAATGGTAGTTGTGGGCCCTATTGGCCCCCAAAACTTCAAGGCTTTAAAACTCCTATTTGTGGTTCCCGGATAAAGTCGACGAAGAAGAGAAAAATGATTATTCAAAAATCTTGTTTTCAAAAAGTATATTTTTCTCATGATTTTTAAATTTTGAAATTTATGCACAGATTTAGTGTAAAAAGACGAATTTGCCCCTTTTTCTCAAAAAATGCGATTTCTGGGGTCCAATGAATCTTTTTGACAACTTTCCTTTCTGACTGAATCTCAATGTCTCTCAATGTCCCTTTAATCGGTGACACTTTCAAAAATACTTTATCTCCTACTTGAAAATGTAGGTCTTTCCTCCGAACATCTGTGTAACTTTTCTGTTAGCTTCTTACGGCCTTCAAATGCTCATGAATGAGTTTAACTTTCTCATTGGTCTCACCAATCAATGTCGGTCTATGAAAGTTGCGTTCTCCGACCTCTTCCCAACACACTAGAGTTCTGCATCTCATTCCATATAGTGCTTCGAAGGGTGCCATCTCTATACTCGAGTGGTAACTGTTGTTATATGCTAATTCGCAAAGAAGTAGACTTTCGTCCCACTGAGTTTTGAAGTCAAGCACGCATGCCCGAAGCATGTCCTCCAACGTCTGGATGGTCCTTTTTTATTGTCCATATGTCTATGGGTGATACGCCGTGCTGAATTGAAGTTTTGTACCCATGGATTCAAGTAGAGTCTTCCAGAATCTCGAGACAAAACTGTTAACTCTGTCCGATGTGATGGACACTGTTTGACCATGTCGGCTGATGATCTCGTTAACAAACGTTTGTGCTAGTGATAACATTTGCATCTTCTTTCCCGACTTCAACGGAATGAAACTTGCAAACTTCGTCAGTCGGTCAACTATAACCCATATGACATTGTTTCCTCTGCTAGTTGTTGGAAAACCTGAGATAAAATCCATGGTAAGGTGTTCCTATTTCCACTGTGGATTCTCTAACGGCTGCAAAAGACCTGCTAGTTTCTGATGTTCTGCCTTTATCAACCGACAAGTCATGCATTGGGATACAAATGTTGCAATTTCTCTCTTCATATTGTTCCACTAGAATCTGCTTTTCAAATTATGGCACATCTTTGTACTCCCCAGTGTATAGAATACTTGGTGCTATGTGATGGAATGCGCTCCGAGGCGCCGTGGGGCGGCTACCGGGGTCGGCGGAACGTGGGAGTCCGTCGGGTCCGGCCCTTTCGCGCCCTGGCGGGCCTGAAGCGTGCATCAACATTTTTTTGTGGGGGGGTGTGCCAGATTTTCTATTTTACTTGGAATTGCAAGTGGTAATCCGGAGATCAACCTTCGCAAGTAAAAAGGAAATCAACTTCTTTCAAGTTTTCCATTGCACAAATATTTAAGAAAAGAGACATTTTCTTGGTTTGCCGTGAAAGGCGATTTTGTTTGGCATTTATAGCCGATTTTGGCGTTTATAGCCGATTTACAATTCTCATCAATAATGAAAGACAAGAGTTGTGATTTTTGTCTCTTTTAGAAAAATACAAACTACAATGAAAAGCAAGAAAAGGAGGATCTAACTTCTCAGGAGATTGTGGGGGACTCGTTCAGATTGACGGTCGCAAGCCATGTATGGGCTTCGCCGTCATCCATGCAGATGAGAACAGAGGATGCTCTTGATTCGCTTGGCTTGGGTATAACCTCAGATTTTTAGAGGACAAAGACCAAGAGAAGGTCCTATGTCCAATAAAAAGCTAAGTAGACGGGCTGAAAAGCCACGTCTAAGCCATTGGAGGCAGCAGGAGAAGGCAAGGACCTTGGGGGGGGGGTGCCCCCCAAGGGACTTTTGTCACCTTGTAGTGGTGGCCGGTGCAGAACTTCAGCAGAGTTTTTTCTCTCTTTTTTCTTTCTCTGGATACGAGCTCTGGATTCTTTCCGATCGATCGATCTCGATTTTCTGATCTCTTTTTTCAATGGAATGCTCTCCTATTTATAGGCTTTTGGTAGCCATTTAGGAGGGTTTATGAGCCTTAATGGCTTTAATGGGAGGAGTTACAAGATTTATTTCTTGATTTTGTAACTCCTTTTTCCTTGAATCTGATTGGCCGATGGAGATTAAGGGCTTTTAATCACCTTAATTACCATAATGGGAGGAGTTTCATGGTTTAAATGCCATGAATCAATTGACTTGTAACTCCCAAATGCTTGCTTCTGATTGGGCTGTCCAAAGAAATGAATTAATGACTGCAATAAAGCTAGTCAATTAACCACATTAATTGGTCGCCGAGCAGTCGAAGAGTCGCGGGCCGTGCCGTGTCTTCTGGAATTCTTCTGGCGATGATCATCGATGGATCTTCATGCTGATCGACATCAGATGAACATGTAACTTCAGACATTGATAGCTAAGAGCGGGCCGGTGACATCTGTCTTGTCGATTTCTCGATCGGTCGGACAGAAAGAGCACTTTTTTTGGTCGACCGGTTGGCGATCTTGGAGCGATCAATGATGATTTTATGCTTTTGGAGGTTGACCCGTGATTTTGACGGATGTCGGAGGATATGGGTCAATTTCAAGCACTAAAAATCATATTTTCAGGAAACCACAGGGGCCAAAGTGCGCGAAACGCGAAAAAAGACGGAAAAACGGGTCACCGGCGGAAAATCCGGTGACCCGGACTTCCATGGTCGCCGGCGACCATGGGCCATGGTCGCAGGGGCCTGCGACCATGGGTCATGGTCGCAGGGGCCTGCGACCCTGGGGGAATTTTCCCCTTCGGAGCCCGTTTTGCGGTCGTTTTGAGGTCTTTTTCGTCGCCGTTTTCTTCTGTATTTTTCCTGACATTTCGTCTCATTTATTGGCTTGATTTCCCTGTAGAAAACCTGATGAGAATCCTTGCATTTTTAGAGTGCAAAGTTTCCAATTTTCCGGGAAAGCCGAAGACTTTGTCGCGTAAAGCTGCTGATTTTCCGCCAGAAGCTGAAACTTGGTCAAACGATGTCGGAATGACCTGAAATTTGAGGTGGAGCCTCCTGAGCAATAAATAAGACCAACCATAGGCTTTTGTTTGAGTTTTGAAGCCGTTTGGGGTCCCGTCGATGCTTCACTTGATTTTGCTGCGAGGAAAATGCCGAGCTTTGATATGTGGCCAAACGATGTCCGATTGACCTGAAATTTGACGGGGAGCCTATTGGAGTCATTTTGAGACGTTCCATGGGCTCCGTTTTGGATGTCATGGTCCCGGGTTGCTCCGCCGCCGGTAGGCTTGATTTTCTCTCGGAGCATCGAAACCTGGTCAAACGTTGTCAGAATGACCTGAAATTTGACGTGCAGCCTTTTGGAAGCATGTTGAAGCCACTCATGCACTTGGTTTGATGAGCGAAGGCTTCGGTGGTTCCCGCCGCCGGGAGGCTTGATTTTGCTGCTCGAGCATTGATGGAGGGTCAAACGTTGTCGGTTTGACTTGAAATTTGGCATGGAGCCCTTTTGGGACATGCTGGAGTCATCTGTAGGCTCTGATCGAAGTTTTGACGTCTCCGATGATGTCGCCGCCGGGAGCGCCATTTTAGCTGTCGGAGAAGCGAAGTTAGGCCAAATGATTCTGAAATGGCCCGAAACTTCATGTGTACTCTTCTCTTGGCTATCTTGAAGGATCTTGTAGTTTTTGTTTGATTCTGACAAGATTTGATTTTTTGGAGAAGTTGCATTGCCTATTTATGGCAGGTTGCGACTTCATGTAGCTTTCTTGATGTTGAAGAGGCAAAGTGACATTTTTGGTGTCAACAAATGCCCCCTCGAGGTACAACGACGAGTTGCTTGACTTTTGTAGTCGATGTGCCTCGAAGAGATTTTTGAAGGAGAGCTTGTGTCTTGACCAAGAGTCTTTGAGCAATCTTTCCTTTGGTAGAGTAGCCTTTGAGCTTCCAGGGGAATTTTATGGTAATGAAAGGAATCAAATACCATCTCGAGGCAAAGTTTTGAAGATGACATCATGGATGTGGATTTGGGCTTTTGTTTTTGACCATGTGACCTAACAAGCTGTATGTGGTAGGTTAGGGGGTCGGGTTTTGGTTTTGACCTTGTGACCCAACAAGCTGTATGTGGCAAGTTGGGGGATCATGATTTGGTTTTTGGTTTTGGTCTTGTGACCTAACAAGCTGTATGTGGCAAGTTAGGGGACCAGGATTTGGTTTTTGGTCACTCTTTGGGACTGTGTGGGTCCATTGGAGTGGTTTGGATTTTTGCGGAATGTCAATTTCAAGATTTTGGCTCAATTTGGTTTATGAGACTGGATGGTTTGATTTTTGGAAGCTCATGGGGCTTGGAATTTTTTTTGTATGGTTCAATCAACTCAAAAGAGGCATGGAACCATTTTTGTATGCTCTTGGTAAGAGGGATTTTTTCCTGACTAAAAGCCCTTTTTTTTTTTTTTTTTTAGTGCCTAGGTGGTCAAACCTGGCTCATATGGGCTAACCCATGGGACCTTAAGCTTTTTAGGATGGCTTAGATCTCATGTGGGGTCATTTTTGTAAAGAATATCTAAAGATACCTCATTTGGATAGAGAATATCTAAAAATATCTTTATGGGAGAGAATCTCTCATATTCCCTTAATTTGGGAGAGAATATCTCAAGGTATCTTTCTTTTTGGGATTTGGGAAAGAATCTCCAATATCCTTTTTTTTGTTGGACAGAATCTCTCATTTGATTGATTTTGGGAGGAAATCTCTCAAAGACATCTTTCTTTTTGGGAAAGAATCTTTCTAATTCCTCCCCTTTTGGTAAGGTTACTAATTAGTAACACTTACCTTTCTTCTTTGTTTCCTTCTTTGATTTGCTCTCTCCTATAAAAGCAAAGGAAGGTAGGATCTCTTGCTCTTATTGCTTTCTTTTGCAACAATCTCAAGAGAGCTCCAAGACCAAGAGTTTTTCTTCTTCAAGGATCTTCAAGCTTTTTCCTTCTTCTTCTCCATCAATGGCTTCAAGTAAGTTTTCTCTCTTTTTCTTTCAAGAAAACTCCATGTAGAGAATAGGATGGAAAAAAAATGTCTTCTCCTTTTTTTTTTCTTTCTTCTTTTTTTTTCTTTTTTTTTTCTTTCTATTCTTCTTCTCTTTTTTTTTTCTTCTCTTTTCCATGTGATTTCTGTTTTTTTTTTTTTCACGTGTGTCTCTTTTCTCTCTTTTTTTTTTTTTTTTTTTTTGTGTATGGATCTGTCCGTACGGCCATGTGGCCTGATTTTTTTTTTGTTTTTTTTTTCTCCCTTTTTTTTTGAGAAAGTTTCTTTTTTTTTCTTTTCTTTCTCCCTCTTTTTTTTTTGAGAAAGTTTCTTTTTTTTTTCTTTTCTTTCTCCCTCTTTTTTTTTTGAGAAAGTTTCTTTTTTTTTTTTTTTTTGCTCATCATGATAATGCGTTTTTATGCAAATCTAGATGTTCATGCATGTACTTTTTGTAGATTGAGCATGATAGCATACCTGAAAATCTTTGCAAATTTGGGAATTTGGAGCTCGCAGCGATGTTGAGCCCTTCTTGATTTTGCGGAGATTTTGAGGTTTCGAAAGTTTGTAGTTTCGGAGCTCGCAGCGATGTTGAGCCCATCTTCAAAACTTTCTATTTCTTTCGGGGTATTTCCCTTTTCTTCGGAATTGCCCCGGAACCATGCCAAAATTTCGCCAGATTTGCTTTTAGCGAAATTCTGTCATTTTGATGATGATCTTTTTTTTCCTTTTCCAACCTTTGCAGGTGGTTCCTCCAAAACGAACAAGGGTAAAGAGCCTGCTACAAGCGTACCTCGTCGATCCGCCAGATCTTCTAATGTGGCCGTTCAGCAGGCCTGGGAGAAGGTATGATTCTTCCTTTTTCTTTTTCTACTTCTTTCATGGGGCTTTCCATGTTCTGATTTGTTTTCTCACCCTGCTGCTGCCTCTTTTTTTTTTTTAGCAGAGGATGAAGACTTGCCGATGCCTGAGGTTCCGACCGATGAGGCGGTGATGGAGCCGGTTATGGCATCTGAAGAAGAACCGAGGGACTCTGGAATGATTCCAGAATCTCCAATTGGTATAACTTCTTTCGCTTTTTCTTTTTTTTTTTTTTTTGCCTGCGACTTGATTTGCTAACATTTTTCTTGTCAGCTGACTTGCCACAGGATTCCGATGACTTTGAACCATCAATGGACGCAAATGTTGATGATGCTTCCGATGAGTTCGTGGAGGAAGAGAGTGTTCCGCCAGTTGTCGAAGAAGGTACTTTGTAGTGATGACCCTGATGATTTTTTTTAACAGGATCATATTCATACCTTTTTGTGTTTCATTTACAGGTTTTGAAGTGACAGAAGAGAGTCCATCGCTTTCTTCAGAACCAGAGCAAGGGATGCCAGAGGTCGATCCGGAGGTAGAGACCAGTTTTGACATGATTGAGGAGATGCCTCGTGTTGAGATTCCCTCTCCAGTGGCTCCAAGTGGAAAGAGTTCTTTTGTTACTCTTCCAATGGGTCATGACATGAGCAGCCGATCAGCGGAGAAGGGTGAATCTTCATCCAATTCGTCTCTTCAATTTGCGAAGAAGGTGCTGGCTCGGGTTTTGAGTTCTTGGGTCAAGACTCTCCTTTCTGGACACTTGGAGGCAGGATTTGGCATGATCCCACATGTACAGGAGATTCTGACCGACACCGAAGAGGTTGGTCTGGATGTCACAGGTGCCAGGGCGATCGTTGATAGGATCATTGCACTGGGTGACAAGTGGTTTGAGACCATGGGTTTCCCTGACGACCAATTCTTCAAGGAGATGTTCTTGGACCCTGCTGATAAGGCTAAGTCTGACCTGAATGAGGCTACACAAAGCAAGAAGCAGCTAGTTCGGGAGAAGAACAAGGAAGAGCTAGCCATCATCGGATTGAGGCATGACCTTAACGTCCTTGATAGGGAAGTTGAGGAGGCCAGGAAACGTCTTGAGCATTTGAAGGCACAAGTCGATGCGAAGTGGGCTGCTATAACAGAGGCTCGTGACAGGGAGAGTACTCTGATTCGCAGGGTTGCAGATGCCGGTCAAGTTCTCGAGAGGAGGACTCTAGAAAACGAACGATGGCAAACTCTGGGGAAGAGCTTCCCGGTGTAAAAGAAGGGTTACGGCATTCGCCAGCATCTCATGGCAAGTTCCTGAAGAAGCGTGCCTTGGAAACTCTGACGGCTGAGGCCAAAAGTTTGCTTGAGGAGCTGAAGCTTTGGCTGGAGACCATTTTTGGCTGAGCTCCTGATTTTTTATAGCAGAAACCATTCTTCTTTTTTTTGGTACCACATGTATTTTTTGGTACTCTTTTTTTGTAGTGCTTGTGAACACTTTCTTTTTTTTTTTGGTACCACATGTATTTTTTTTTGGTACTTTTCTTTTTTTTTTTTGTAGTGCTTGTGAACACTTTCTATTTTTTTTTTTTTTTTTTTGCTTTGGTACCACATGTATTTTTTTTGGTACCCTTTTTTTTTGTGTTCCCTACGCTCACTCAAATCTTTTTGTGATGAAAGCAATTGCTAAATGGGAGCCTGATTTTGGTTGTGGCGTGAAAGCCGATTTTGAGATGGCATGGAAGCCGAAATTTTATGGCGTAAAAGCCAAAATTTGGGTTGGCATGGAAGCCGAAATTTTGTGGCATTTACAGCCAGTTTGGTGGCATTGATAGCCAATTTGTGGCATTGATAGCCGGTTTTGACATGAGAGTCAGGTTTTTTCTTTGTGTGGCATTTGTAGCCGAGTTTTTTGAAAACCAAGTTTTATTTTATTGGCATGAAAGCCGATTTTGGCGTTTATAGCCGGAAATTTTTGTTTTGGCATTTATAGCCGAGTTTTGGTTTTCAAAATGCAGGTATCGACTAAATGTCGCCTCCCCGCTGAATGGTCTTGCAAGTATCGATGGAATGTCGCTTCCTTGCTCATTCGGTTTTGCGAGTATTGATGGAATGTCACTTCCTCGCGGGTTAGGTTTTGCAAGTATCGATGGAATGTCGCTTCCTCGCGAATTGGGGTGCAAATATCGACTAAGCGTCGCTTCCCTGCTTTTCCCAAAACTTTTGGTTTTGCGGGTACTGACTTGATGTCGTTTCTTCGCGATTTTTGAAATTTGAGGTTTTCTCGAACCATTTGTAATTTTGGGTTGTGGATAGCAACTGGTATGTTACATCTCCACGATTTTTGAAATTGGGTTGTGGATATCAACTGGTTTGTTGCTTCTCCACGGTTTTTGGATTTTGCAAGTATCGACGAAATGTCGCTTCCCTGCGATTTTGGGTGCAAGTATCGATGGAATGTCGCATCCTTGCTTTTTTTCAAAATTTTTGTTTTGCGGGTACTGACTTTGATGTCGTTTCCCCACGATTTTTGAAAAACCATTTTTTTTTGTTTAAAGACACGAGGGTCGTAAATTTTGACCTAAAACCATTTGGTGGTAAAAGGTAAGGTGGACTAGGGTGGAAATCCCTGAATCCGGATTTTTGTTTCAAACCATGAATTTTGGTTCAAGGATCGAAAGTTTTGGTCAAGTCAGGGAGAGGCTCCTAAACTTGGATTTTTTGTTTTTTTTTTTTTTTTTGAACAATGAAACGGTAAAAGTAAGCATTGTTTTTGAATCTCTAGAAATATTTACATTTGATATGAAAATTCTAAAGAGAGTGGGTTTGACGAGCGAGTACCTGAGAACAGGTTTTGGCCATACAGGCATTGCTCTTACCCAGTTGGGTAAGTCTTCAAGGGTAGTACCGCTTCAAGAACTTGCCGTTGATAGGCAGCATACATCTGTCGCCTTCCATGTTTAGGAGGGCATATGCGCCGTTGGAGAAGACCTTGTCGATGACGTAGGGTCCCTCCCATTTTGGTTCAAATTTGCCTTTGGATTTGTGTGCGAAGACCATTGGTCTTTTTACCGCAAGAACCAAGTCACCCTTTTTGTAGGCGCGTTGCCTGACCTTTTTGTCAAAAGATCCTGCCATGCGTGCTTGGGAAAGTTCAATGCTTTGTCGAGCTTCGAGCCGTCTCTCATCGAGATTGTCCAGCTCATGGAGTCGCAATTTGACATTGCTTTCTTGAGTCATGTCATTTTGTAGAGATACCCTCAGAGAAGGAATTTGTACCTCTAGGGGCACGACAGCTTCGCATCCATAGACCAAGGAGAATGGTGTGCTATGGGTTGGTCCTCGAACGGTGGTTCGATAGGCCCACAAAGCTTCAGACAGTTTGTCGCTCCAGTCTCTTTTGTGACTAGAGACCATTTTCTTGAGGATTTTGCAGAGTGTCTTGTTGAAGGCTTCTGCTAATCCGTTTGCTGCCGGATTATATGGAGTCGAAGGACAGCTTTGGATTTTGTATTTGTCGCAAAACCTGTAGAATCGATGATCCCGGAATTGTGGTCCGTTATCATGGACGAATCTCTTGGGTATGCCGAAACGACAAATGATGTTGGTGCGTAGGAATTGAAGGACTGATGATGTCTTCATTTCGCTGAACGCAAATGCTTCTGACCACTTGGAAAAATAATCCGTAGCGGCGAAGATGAAGCGATGACCTTTGCTTGAAGGGGGAGAGATAGGACCTATGATGTCCATGCCCCATGCTTCAAAAGGCCACGAGATTGCTGTAGGATGCAGCCATTCCGGAGGCATGTGAATGTAATATCCGTGAACTTGGCATAGCTGGCAGCGTTTAGCAAATTGCATTGCGTCGGGTACCATGGTAGGCCAGTAGTAACCCAACCTTTTGATTTGGTCGTAGAGCTTGGGACCAGCCTGATGAGCTCCACAAAGACCAGCATGAACTTCTTTGAGTGTTTCTTCGGCCTCTTGTTGTGACAAGCAGCGTAGAAGTACTCCGTTGAAGGATTTCCTGTAGAGGATTTTTGAAGGAATATCCAAATGAAAGTTTGGGGCTCGCCTTTGTTTGCTTACCCGTTCTTTTGGATCTTCAGGTAGGATTCCGAACATAGTGTAATCAATGAACGGATCCCTCCAGTCGCCGATTGAAGTTTGAAGGATAGAGATCCGACTTCCAACCACTCGGTGGCATTCAGCAACTGCTTGGTGTGTGTTAAGAGGAGGGAGGATCCTTCTCTCGCACACTGTAATTTGCATGTTTTCCCCTTCCTGGATCGCCATTGATGCGGCAAGTCCGGCCAGGGCATCTGCACGGATGTTTTCACCTCTACGAATATGGGTGATGTTGCAGATGTCAAACTTTTGCAGAAGCGATTGTGCCTTGTTGTAATAAGGCAGCAGATCGGGCTTCCTGACTTCATATTTCTGATTCATCTGGTTGACGATCAGTTGAGAGTCTCCAAAGACTTCCAGCATAGTGATACCGGATTCGATGGCGAGTTCCAATCCTAGGATCAGAGCTTGGTATTCAGCTGCATTGTTTGTGCATGGTTCCAGTAGCGAGAAAGTGTGTGGAATCATGTATTTGTCAGGGCTAACAAAGAGGATGCCAACTCCTGAGATCAGCTTTCTTTTTTCATTTGTCCTGGTTGCACCGTCAAAGTACATGTCCCAGGAGGCATTTGGCGAGAAAGTCTCCACGTTGTAGATAGGTTCGTCTGGGAGATCATCTCTGAGTGGTGAATCTTTAGGCAATGGATGCTCTGCGAGGAAATCTGCTAGAGCTTGGCCTTTGATTGCTTTTTGTGGTACATACCTAATATCAAATTGTGACAAGAGGATGGACCATTTTGCCAGTCGGGCATTGAGAGAACCGGCCTTCGTGACAAGGACCTTCAAGAGGTTGATCCTTGAGACGAGGTAGACTGTGTTGGAAAGCAAGTAGTGACGTAGCTTTTGTATGGCAAACATCACTGCAAGGCATTCCTTTTCGACTGGGGAGTAGCGATGCTTTGCACCTACTAGCATGCGGCTGAGGTAGTATAGAGCAGCTTCTTTTCTTTCATCATTTTCTTGTGCAAGCAGAGCACCCAGAGAGTGATCAAGGGCTCTTGTGTACAAGATGAATGGTTTTCCAGTGGCAGGGGCAGCTAACACTGGAGGTTTGGTCAGGTATGACTTGATATCTTGAAATTCGGCTTCGCAGTCGGCATCCCAGACAAAGTCTACACCTTTTTTCATCAATCGAGAGAATGGACGGCATTTCCCCGAAAGATTGGAGATGAACCGTCTGATGTAGGCCAATCTCCCTTGAAGCCCTTTTAGTTCCCTTAGGGTTCTTGGAGAGGGCATTTCTAGAATAGCCTTGACTTTTATGGGGTCAAGTTCTATTCCAGCTTTCCGAACAAGGAATCCGAGAAACTTACCCGACGAGACGCCGAAGAAGCATTTTAGAGGATTCATCCGCAGTTTGTGTTTGCGAAGTCGGAGGAAGACTTCCCGAAGATCTTTGAGATGGTCTTCTTTTCTTCTGCTTTTGACGGCGAGGTCATCAACGTAACATTCGACCGTCTTGTGCTACATATCTTGGAATATTTTCATCATAGCCCTCTGATATGTGGCACCAGCATTTTTCAGACCAAATGGCATGACAGTGTAGCAATACACGCCAAACGGAGTCCGAAATGAAGTGTGTTTTTCATCCTCGGGATGCATCTTTATCTGATTGTAACCAGAGAAGCCATCCATGAATGTCATTCGCTCGAATCCGCAGGTATTGTCAATCATCACCTCCGGTATGGGGAGCGGGAATTCATCTTTAGGGCAAGCGCCATTCAAGTCTCTATAGTCAATACAGACTCAGATCTGCCCAGTTTTCTTTGTCACGGGGACAATATTGGCCAACCACTCTGGATGTTGTTCCTCACGGATGAAGCCAACGCTTTTGAGTTTTTGAACTTCTTGTTCAATTTTATCCATCACATCTGGACGGAATCTTCTTTGGCCTTGTTTGACAGGCTTGACTTCTTCTTGAAGATTGAGTTTGTGGACTGCTACTTTGGGGTCTAAACCAGGCATTTCAGCATAGGACCATGCAAAGCAATCAACGAACTCACGAAGAAAAGCGATATACTCGGGTAACTCATCATCCTTTATATTCTTGCTTATGAATACAGGACGTGGGTTATCAGGTGTTCCCAAGTTTATCTTTTCAACAGGATCTTCTGTCGGAAGGTTCGAAGGTGGTTCCTCCACAATATTTTCGGAGGCTTCCAACTCAACGAAACCTTCTGGAGTTTCAACTGCATTACCAGACCAAGGCTCTGTTCCTTTCCATGGATTTTCTTGATTGGTGATCTCCTCAAGGCTTGCTATGAGATAGTCCCAATTGCCTGTTGAGTCTGGTATTTCTTTTGGAGACGAGGGTTCTTCTGGGTCAGGATGCCACAAGTCTGTATTATCGGACGATTCCTCTTTATCATCAGAGAAATCATACCAATTGGATGAGCTTCCTGGATCTTTGTCAGGTAACTCTTTAAAGAGATATCCAGGGAGATCGATGTCTTCATGGACTTGAGATGTTGAGGCTTGGTCGGTAAAACGACTTTTAAGCTTTTGTGTCAACTGTCTCAGAGGAGTATCAGGATCATATCCGAACCCATATGAAGACTTTTCTACATGACCGTAGAGTCTCCAATCTTCCAGCTGGCTTTTGGTCAAGGCGGGCCCCAATGGCGTGAGAATACCACGGCCTTCTCCCAAACCGACTGGGTTCTGAGCGTCAAAGCCCATTTTCTTCATGATAGCTTGTGCCACAGGACTATATAGAGATAGCTGAGGCATACCTTCATTTTGGAAAAGTTCCAGCATGGAGTTTGATGAAGAAGCGTCCGATCTATGGAAGAAGATCGGCCTTTGCTTTGGTGATGTTGCCGGAACAACAAAGGTAGCAGACGTAGGATCTTCTACATCAGCAGGTGTCTCCATCGGAGTGAGAGCAGGCTGAACTTGCTGAGTGTCAGCTTGGCTTGACGATGCATCGTCTTCTGGCTCTGAGTCCGAGTCTGTGTCTTGCATGATAGACACGAGAGAAACAACAAATTTGCCCCCAGACTTTTGTTTCGCCTTCTTCACTTTAGTCGTGATGACCAAAGGTTTTGAAGATTTGAGGGAGATGACGAAGGGAGATTGACTACTCTCTTCTAATTTGCCGGAGGGGTTGTTTTCTTCCGGTGATTTTTGAGGAGCCTTGCCTTTATCTTTCTGGAGATTTTCAGCAGGGGGTGCTGTTTCCTCTTCTTCTTTTTCTCCTTCATACATCTGGGAGTCTGCGAAGTGGACTTCTTTACCTTTGAAGGGTTTTCTGTCCTCAAAGACACGATGTACCATGCCGACGTCGCCGACGAACTTGATGCATTGATGTAGAGTTGAAGGAACAACACCATTCTCGTGTATCCAAGGACGTCCGAGAAGGATGTTGTAGCATGAGGGGGTTTTTATTGCATACACAGTGACCTCAGAGATAAGATCACCGATTTACAATTTGAACCTGATTTTGCCGATAGGCCTTTGAGTGCTCCCATCGTATCCAAAGATAGATACAGATGTGTGGCTTAGCTTGCTGGGTGGGATGCCCAACTCTTCAAGAGCCGAAGTGGAGATAAGGTTGAGTGCAGAACCTGGGTCGATCTGAACTCTATGTATCGGCATTTCTTTGATGTACCCTGTGAAGTACAGGGGTCGGTTGTGCCTTGCTTCGCCAAGTAGGAGGTCTTCCTTAGTGAAGGCGATGGTTGCATTGGCTGCCTTTTGAACCGAGAGGCATTGGATGCATGATCCCTCAGTTTTCTTTTCTCCCTTTGAGGAAGTTTCAGAGTTTTTGACCCGGTAGTCCATTTCAATTTGGAAGACTTGCGGGGCATGTTTGTCGACATCCTCATTCAGTTTTTGTAATTCTGAGATGAGATTATCACGAGTGCGTGGAGACATTCGTAATAAATCCAGGATGTGAAGATGTGCAGGTATGTGTTTGAAGTGCTCAACCAAGTCATACTTGAAAGCCTCCTTAGGGCCTGCATGTTCATCATTGTTGCCACTGGGGGCGCTTACAACATCTTTTCCCGAAGGATTTACATAAGTAAAGGAAGATTGGTTGTAATTTTTGTGGTAGTCCCGGCCCGAACGGGTGCCTCTACCAACTTCGAGAGCTTCTTGAGAAGGATCTTTGTTTGGAAGATTGTCTTCAGGATCAAGAGGCTGTCGTTTTTCATCTACTGGGGATGTATCTGCAGCAGAGTTGCCATCCTCAGTGATTGTGTTGCACGGAGCATTTTCCGGGAGCAAGTCCTGAACAGCATCCAGCAGCTTTTCTTCTTCGTTGACCCATCCATCACCCCAAGTTGGGTTTTCTTCATGATGATGAGTCGGGAAGAATGTGTATCCTGAAGTCACAGTCTCAGGAGAAGAAACCTGAGAGGGTGCCATCTCTGTGAAAGTCACGTGAGACGAGGTAGCTCCAGAGGATACATTGCTAGGCGTCGTCGGAGTGTAGGTAATCTCATCAGACGACGCTTCAGAAGAGCTATAGTCCTGATATATTACATTACAGGAAGCTCTGATAGGAGATGTTGCCTGCTCGGAGTCAGACTCATCCTCGGATGTAAGAGGATCGTCAATCCAGCAATGTTCTCCATTTTCAGGAGTTAAGGGTGGATGTACCTGATTATCTTCAGGGACTTCAGGCTCTGGGTTGCGAGGAGGCTCGTTAACACGATCTTGCTCTTGTTCTAGAGCGAGACGCTGCAAGATCCTTGCATATTCTTCAAGATCAGGCATGGGAGCCAGATCCTCTTCTTCGTCTTCTCCGTGTGGCTCAACATAGTTGATTTCCACTGGAGCAATGACAGGTGCTGGGTTAACAGCATCTTCTTGTGCAGCCTCTTGGTCTTCTTCATCATCAGACCAGGATCCTTGTGGTTGCAAGGGGTTATACCAGATTACTGGCATAAGGTGAGTTTCAGGAACCCATTCTTCGTCGGAGAGATATTCTCCTGTTTCAAGAGATTCCTCCCACTCATCGGTGTAGTTGGGCTCGAATCCATCGTCGGTGTCGCTGGACTCGTATCCATCAATGGAGAATCCAACTACCGAGTTGCAAGAGTATAATGCCCCCTGCATGGCTTCTTTTTTGAATTGAGGTGGCATGAAATCACTGAGAGTGAAGTTTCTTACCGCCTTTGAAGTCTCTGGAAGGGACGTTTTTGTTGCCCCGAGTGAAGTGGTAGAGGAGGCCTCTGCCTTTTCATGGACTTCTTGTTTTGGCTGGGTCTTCTCTTGCCGTTTGAGCCTGAGGAGATGTTTCCTAGCCTGCCTTCGCTGTTGAGCTGTCGGCTTTGTTTTTACGATCTCCCAGTTTTCATCTTCCAGGAGATCGGGATGTACCCATATGGGTTGTCCGTCTGGTGTCGGGCAAGGAACCAACACTTCGGACGTTTGAATTCTTTTTATCACCTTGAAGGAAGTAGTGATCTTCTTCTTCGGTGATTTTGGTGTTTGTCCAGGTGACACCATGTTGACGGAGGCGGGGCCATAATTTTTGTCAAAGGTGATGACTCCGTTTTTCCACATCTCGTTTATCTTCTCTCTCACAACAAAGCATTGATTGAGAGGATGCGAGACCATCTGGTGGTATGGACAGTACCGAGGATCATTGGTTTTGCCAACGTCTCCAGGTCTTTTGGGCTCTGGCAAAATGAGTTTGCCATTTGCTAGGAGAGCCTCAAAGATTTCTTCGACGTCTTCATCGAATGGATATTTCTTTTCTACTCGCTCTTTGAAGGCATCAGAGAGTTCAGGTCTCTTACCTGCAGCTCTATTTTCAGCTTTCTTTGGTTGCTGAGGAGCTGACTTGGTTTGTACATTAAGGACCTCTTTCTTCTTTGGTTTAGAGGTTGCAATGGCGGTTGGCTCTTTTCTTGATGACTTCTGACTGTTGAGGTCTTTGATCACCATTTCAGCTTCCATGGAAGCTTCGAGGAGTTCCCCCATGTTTTTTGATTTATTGCCGATGATCATGGAGCGGATTTTAGCTCTCATGTTGTTTCGGCAGATGTCGACTAGCGACGCTTGTGGCAGTACATCTGAGCATTTGTACGCCATTGCTTTCCACTTGTGAATGAAGTCATAAGTTAACTCATTCTCTCCCTGTTTTAGGCTGCAGAGCTGAGCCATAGTAACAGGATGATCCTCACCTTGGAAGTGGGTCAGGAAGCGTGTCTCCAGCATAGCCCAGTTCTGAATGGAGTTCTCCGGCAGAGTGGAGTACCAATCGAAGGCCGTACCTTTTAGGGTGCTTGCAAAGAGGCGAATCTTGAGTGCATCTTGATCCGCGATAGCTCCTGTCAAGATCTTGAAGTGGATGACGTGCTGTCTGGCCGATCCTTTCCCCGTATATGTTTGGAGAGTAGGATGTTTGAATTTTGTGGGGAACGGGACCGAGTCCATCCATAAAGGATATGGTGGCTTGATCCCATGCTCTTTGAGTATATCCTCTTCTTTTGCTTTGGCGAGGATACTGTCTACGTCCTTTTTGGTAAGGGCGCGTGACTCATTTTCTTCTCCATTTCCCTCGTTATTGCTATGATTCGGAGGAGGCTCATTGTTCACCTGATTTTGGACGACAAGGAGAAGGTTTTCCATCAGAGTTTCAATCCTCTGCTGGCCTTGTTCCAACTGCTGGATGCGTGTGAGCGCATCATCTCGAGGTGGATTCTGAGGTGGCGGCTCAGAACTTGTAGCCAAGACGTTCATCCCTCGGGATTCGAACGAAGAAATCGTCCTGGTGACCGAGCTGGGGCTCATTCTTTTTGATGAAGAGCTTGATGAAGGATTACTCTCCCGTCCTTGGCTGGAAGGGGCAGGAGATTCTTCGGGATGTCTTTGTGTCCTGGTGACGCTACGGGTCACCGGACGTCGGACATGGATTTTTGATGCTGCCCTTTGGCGTCTTCTGGTTTTTCCAACCATATGGACGGCAGCAACTTGGTCGGGTCTTTCTTTTTCGACCCATTTGCGGGAGACTTGAAGTGTAGGAGGCTGGGTCCTTTGCTTCTCCAGTCTCTTTTGTCGATATGACGCACGGCGGCGTGCTCGACGAGCGATTTGAGCTTTGGTCAGCTCTAGCTGGGCTCTGACGATGAAGGATGTGCTCCCTCGGGCGCTGCAGCCGAGCCTGTCTTCTTTGTAGCTAGGCAAGGACAGGATCCGGACCCGGTCCTTTGCTTGTTGCAGCGAAGCTTTGAATTTTTCAAGTTCGGCCCCTGTAGAGATAAAGGGTCGAACCGAAGGAGTGTAGGCCTTAGCAGGTGCTTGTAGAGGCCTGGTGATGCGTGATCTGATTCTGGGCTTGTGGGAGCAAGCCGGTTCATGCTGGGTCGACTTGGGAGTCAGGTTGGAGATGGGTCTCTCCTCTTTCATGTAGGCAAGAGGGTAGAACTGGTTCTCCTTGAGTGGGGCCAGGTATGCTAGCTTGGTGGAGGTTTGAGACCTCCTTTGTTTTGGGGAAGGTCTTGGAGACCAAGTCTTAGGGTAGACCTGGTTGGTTGTTGGTCGAGGCTTCGCGGGGGTGCCGCGGGCTTCGGGCTTTTGGGCTTTCGCCTTTGGTGTCACGAGAGTGACACGTTGAGAGGCGATCTTCTGCTTTTTGGCAGGAGCAGCTTGTTCTTCGGGAAGTGGGAATGGTCCCAGTGTCCCGAAGACGATGGTCCGGGGAGTCGAGGTCGACCCGGAGTTCAGAGAGTTGCCGAGGGAGTTGATGCTTCGGCAGCTGGCAGGGCGCTTGTAAGTGCGCTCGGTTTGCTTCTGTTGAAGCATGAGTTGGTGCTTGTTCTCATCGAAGATAATGGTTAAGGCTGCCATTGTTAGTTTCGAAAAAGTTCTGAAACAAGACCATATCCATTAGTAATCACAAGAATATAATGATCATAAATGGGAATTTCTATGGTTGTCTTTTCAAATCGCTCAAGGGATATGACCCAAGCGACATGAAGAAGGCAAAAAGCCATAGATGGTACAATTGTTCTGACAGCAAGTATGGTGAGCCCAGAATGAGCGTTCCAGTGACTGCTAGAAGCAATTGTAAACCTAAATTCGACTTATCGAGAAGTAGGGCTTGCTCGAGATAAGAAGAATATAAGGTAGGAGTTACAAATGTGCCGGTCACAGATACAGTAGACCCTGAAAGGGCGTACCAGTATTGCTAGGCACAAATGTTGGAGATCGCATCCATGAGATGGGATTCTTTGTTTTGAAATGTCAGAAATGGATTCGTCAAAGAGAGCAGGTGGCATTCCGATTCAAATACGGGCTCAACGATTTCCGCGAGCGCCAGTACTCAGAAGGGAAGAGACCACAATTTCTCGAATCTGAATCCAAAAGTGACGAGTTTTTTTTTTTGAAATGTCAAGATTGGTTCCATCAAGGAGAGCAAATGGTATTCTGATCTGAACACGGTCTCGGCGATTTCCGCGAGCGCTAGTGCTCAGAAAAGAAGAAACCAAAATTTCTCAGATCTGAAATCAAAAGTGACGAGTTTTTGGAGATTTTTTTTTTTTGAAATGATTTATTTTATTTTATTTTTTTTTTATTTTTTTTTAAAAAATATTTTTTTATTTATTTTTTTTATTTTATTTTTTTTTTGAAAATTTTTGTTTTTTTTTTTTAAGATTTTTTTTGAAAATCTTTTTTTTTTATTTTGATTTTAATTTTTTTTAAGATTTAAAGACGAGAGAGTACACATAGGCCTCCTAACCCGGTCTTATGAAACCTCAATTGATAGAATTGCCCCCAGGTAAGGGTAGGATTACTTAATGAACCCGTTTGGAGGACCCTTGCCTAGAACAGTCAAGCTGTCTCCACACTCTGGACAAGGCTTTTCTTGAATCAATCGTGATCAAAGAACGCAATTGGTTTAACCTTAGTGGTCTATGTCCTTCTTTATAAAAAATCCCAAATAGACTCATCGAAGAGAAACGATGGCCCAAAACCTTAGTCGAACGGGCTCAACATTTCTGCAAGCACCAAAGAACGATAGGATAGGATCAAAGCTTCTCAATTTTGAATCAGAACTAAGAAAACTGATTTTTTGGATTTTTTTGAAATCTCTAATGAACTCATCGAAGAGAAACGATGGCCCAAAACCTTAGTCGAATGGGCTCAACATTTCTGCAAGCACCAAAGAACGATAGGATAGGATCAAAGTTTCTCAATTTTGAATTCAAACTAAGAAAACTGATTTTTTTTTTTTTTTTGAAATCTCTAATGAACTCATCGAAGAGAAACGATGGTCCAAAACCTTAGTCGAACGGGCTCAACATTTCTGCAAGCACCAAAGAACGATAGGATAGGATCAAAGTTTCTCAATTTTGAATTCAAACTAAGAAAACCAATTTTTTTTTTTAAAAGAGAAAGAATGGAAACAAACTTAAAGAAGTAGAAATTTCCAAAAAATCCCATCTCATTTTTTTTTGGGTGCAAAATCCAACATAGGCCACCAGCTAGAAAGTAGCCAAGGAATCTGGAGAAGAAGTATAAGCATAGAGCAAAAATATGGTATGCAAATATTTCATTTCCAAGCACCGTGTTCTCAAATGAACGAGTCCCACCGGGTGTGCCAGCTTGATGGAACGCGCTCCGAGGCGCCGTGGGGCGGTTACCGGGGTCGGCGGAACGTGGGAGTCCGTCGGGTCCGGCCCTTTCGCGCCCTGGCGGGCCTGAAGCGTGCATCAACATTTTTTTGTGGGGGGGTGTGCCAGATTTTCTATTTTACTTGGAATTGCAAGTGGTAATCCGGAGATCAACCTTCGCAAATAAAAAGGAAATCAACTTCTTTCAAGTTTTCCATTGCACAAATATTTAAGAAAAGAGACATTTTCTTGGTTTGTCGTGAAAGGCGATTTTGTTTGGCATTTATAGCCGATTTTGGCGTTTATAGCCGATTTACAATTCTCATCAATAATGAAAGACAAGAGTTGTGATTTTTGTCTCTTTTAGAAAAATACAAACTACAATGAAAAGCAAGAAAAGGAGGATCTAACTTCTCAGGAGATTGTGGGGGACTCGTTCAGATTGACGGTCGCAAGCCATGTATGGGCTTCGCCGTCATCCATGCAGATGAGAACAGAGGATGCTCTTGATTCGCTTGGCTTGGGTATAACCTCAGATTTTTAGAGGACAAAGACCAAGAGAAGGTCCTATGTCCAATAAAAAGCTAAGTAGACGGGCTGAAAAGCCACGTCTAAGCCATTGGAGGCAGCAGGAGAAGGCAAGGACCTTGGGGGGGGGGGTGCCCCCCAAGGGACTTTTGTCACCTTGTAGTGGTGGCCGGTGCAGAACTTCAGCAGAGTTTTTTCTCTCTTTTTTCTTTCTCTGGATACGAGCTCTGGATTCTTTCCGATCGATCGATCTCGATTTTCTGATCTCTTTTTTCAATGGAATGCTCTCCTATTTATAGGCTTTTGGTAGCCATTTAGGAGGGTTTATGAGCCTTAATGGCTTTAATGGGAGGAGTTACAAGATTTATTTCTTGATTTTGTAACTCCTTTTTCCTTGAATCTGATTGGCCGATGGAGATTAAGGGCTTTTAATAACCTTAATTACCATAATGGGAGGAGTTTCATGGTTTAAATGCCATGAATCAATTGACTTGTAACTCCCAAATGCTTGCTTCTGATTGGGCCGTCCAAAGAAATGAATTAATGACTGCAATAAAGCTAGTCAATTAACCACATTAATTGGTCGCCGAGCAGTCGAAGAGTCGCGGGCCGTGCCGTGTCTTCTGGAATTCTTCTGGCGATGATCATCGATGGATCTTCATGCTGATCGACATCGGATGAACATGTAACTTCAGACATTGATAGCTAAGAGCGGGCCGGTGACATCTGTCTTGTCGATTTCTCGATCGGTCGGACAGAAAGAGCACTTTTTTTGGTCGACCGGTTGGCGATCTTGGAGCGATCAATGATGATTTTATGCTTTTGGAGGTTGACCCGTGATTTTGACGGATGTCGGAGGATATGAGTCAATTTCAAGCACTAAAAATCACATTTTCAGGAAACCACAGGGGCCAAAGTGCGCGAAACGCGAAAAAAGAAGGAAAAACAGGTCACCGGGGGAAAATCCGGTGACCCAGACTTCCATGGTTGCCGGCAACCATGGGCCATGGTCGCAGGGGCCTGCGACCATGGACCATGGTCGCAGGGGCCTGCAACCCTGGGGGAATTTTCCCCTTCGGAGCCCGTTTTGCGGTCGTTTTGAGGTCTTTTTCATCGCCGTTTTCTTCTGTATTTTTCCTGACATTTCTTCTCATTTATTGGATTGATTTCCCTGTAGAAAACCTGATGAGAATCCTTCCATTTTTAGAGTGCAAAGTTTCCAATTTTCCGGGAAAGCCGAAGACTTTGTCGCGTAAAGCTGCTGATTTTCCGCCAGAAGCTGAAACTTGGTCAAACGATGTCGGAATGACCTGAAATTTGAGGTGGAGCCTCCTGAGCAATAAATAAGACCAACCATAGGCTTTTGTTTGAGTTTTGAAGCCGTTTGGGGTCCCGTCGATGCTTCACTTGATTTTGCTGCGGGGAAAATGCCGAGCTTTGATATGTGGCCAAACGATGTCCGATTGACCTGAAATTTGACGGGGAGCCTATTGGAGTCATTTTGAGACGTTCCATGGGCTCCGTTTTGGATGTCATGGTCCCGGGTTGCTCCGCCGCCGGTAGGCTTGATTTTCTCTCGGAGCATCGAAACCTGGTCAAACGTTGTCAGAATGACCTGAAATTTGACGTGCAGCCTTTTGGAAGCATGTTGAAGCCACTCATGCACTTGGTTTGATGAGCGAAGGCTTCGGTGGTTCCCGCCGCCGGGAGGCTTCATTTTGCTGCTCGAGCATTGATGGAGGGTCAAACGTTGTCGGTTTGACTTGAAATTTGGCATGGAGCACTTTTGGGACATGCTGGAGTCATCTGTAGGCTCTGATCGAAGTTTTGACGTCTCCGATGATGTCGCCGCCGGGAGGGCCATTTTAGTTGTCGGAGAAGCGAAGTTAGGCCAAATTATTCTGAAATGGCCCGAAACTTCATGTGTACTCTTCTCTTGGCTATCTTGAAGGATCTTACAGTTTTTGTTTGATTCTGACAAGATTTGATTTTTTGGAGAAGTTGCATTGCCTATTTATGGCAGGTTGTTACTTCATGTAGCTTTCTTGATGTTGAAGAGGCAAAGTGACATTTTTGGTGTCAACACTATGGGCTTCAGCCATGATTTCATTTCTTAATTCATCAATATTTGGAACACACAATCGGTCACGGAAGTACCGTACTCCATCCACGATTCTGAAATCTGGGCGATCTAAAATGTGCTCCACAACTTTTGCTAAGTTTGGATCTTGTAGCTGAGTCTCCTTGATTTTCTGAATGAAAGTAGGCTCTGACATTGACATGTTTGCTAACATAACACCTCATCTCAATGGTTGAAACTCAACTTCTAGTTCTTCGAACTGCTGGAGTATACCCATTCCTCGCAAAGTAGCCATGCTCCCAGACTTTCTGCTCAATGCGTCTGCCACGACATTTACTTTTCCTGGTTGGTATTTGATTGGAAAATCATAATCTTTGATAAACTCCATCCATCTCCTCTGCCTCATGTTTAATTCTTTCTGAGAAAATAGATACTGTAGACTACAGTGGTCTTAATGAACTTCAAATTTTTCTCCATAAAGGTAGTGTCTCAACATTTTCAATGCAAAGACTACTGCTACTAATTCTAAACCATGTGTTGCATAATTTTTCTCGTGCTCCTTCAGTTTCCTTGACCCATACGCTATGACCTTGCTGTTGGAAGTAGGTGGGCCTCGTGGATAGATTTTCAAAACTTTTGACCCACTTGGTTCAAGGATCAAGTATCCATAAGGCCAAAAACCCAATCCAGGATGCAAAACCCTCAATCTCATGATCATATACAGTAAGTAAAACTATCTAAAAGATAGAACAGAAACGAACAAGCATCCATTACAATCCACAACATACAAGGAAACAGATTATACCTTAGGAGCTCGGTTGTACTCTAATGGAGAAGTTGATCACTTTCGTTGATGTAGAACTTTTCTACAAACTAAGATCAGAATCTCCACCACCTCTTAGCCTTCCACGCTATGACCCGAATTAGATATCTCTTCTCAAGAAGATCGGTGGAATCTTCAAGAGAAAACCCAACTCGAAACCCTAAGGAGCTAGAAGAGGAAGAGAGAAGAGAGCAGTGCAACTATTGCACAAAAAGGAGGGACGTTTTTCACTATAATATGATGGACGTCCAAGAGGGATGTGTTCCCTTATATAATCTCTCAAGTATCCTCTTTTCTTAATTGAAATAGAAGTCTTACTTCCACAACAATTAGTAAGTATACTATTATCACTATTAGAAGTCCTACTTCAAATAGAAATAGTAACTTTCTAATTCCTACCTTTTAGAGTTCAAATAGGATTAGTATCTTTCTAATAACTTGGACTAGCTTGGGGACCACTAGAGATTCCATAGAAAGCTGGCTCCAACTGGGACACGCGACCCCACATCTCATGTGCAATCCGGGCCCACAGTTAATTGCAAATAACACCACTATATAAATGCAATTGCACTCCAGTCTTAGGAATAAATTACAATGAAGACCCTAAACTTCCCGATTACCACAAGTAGGCCCCTCTATCAATATCCATGGATCAATTGGAATAAATCTGTCTCTTCCAATATTAGTTCCACATCTTATTGTCCTTGAGCCCCAATTAATCACTATGATCATTAGTACCATCCAATTAACTCTTAATCGAGTTGGGTGCGTACTTACTAATGACAAATCCATTAGTTGGCACAAGGGGATAATAGAGATAGATTCCATCCTGATTATTCAATGTTCCCACATACCCAAGACACCGAGGTGTTGACCTATAGTTGGCCTCACTCATTGGTGACTCAAAGCAAATGAATAGATAGAAACTTGAGTTCATCAATGTCTCAGGATTGAGAGCCTATTGCTAGGGAATTATGAGAGCGGACCTTATTATTGAAACGGAATCCCATAAGGTGCTTCTCATGGTCCTTCAATACATCCAATGTACAAGCACATTGATCCAGAATCTTCCATTCTGATGATCACGACAAATCACACTATCTCTTAGTGATCAAAGTGTTGCAACCTTATCAGATGAGATGCCCAATCTCATCACTGGTTGTGAAGATGTTTTAAGAATAAGATTTGTGACATATATCTCCCGTGTGTAGATGTCATCGATACACATATATCACATCTAATATACTAATGGGACCCGGTTCAACTCATGAACCATTATGTCATATGTATTGGTCATGTGTATAAAGTAATAAAACAACATTCATCTCATGAAAGAAAAGCATGATTTTATTGATAAATAAAGAAATTAATCAATTTATGACATCAACTGATGGATTGAGTCCATACAATCTAACACTTGCCATTTTACATTAACACACATCCAAGTCCCACAGTCGAAGTATCCGTATAAACTATAAACTACAAAATTACCACTACCTGAAGGTAAAGTGAGAACTGGAGCTGTGGTTAACCTCTTTTTCAACTCTTCAGAACTTGCTTCACAATTTTCGGTCCACGCGAATGGCACTTTCTTCAGAGTTTGTTTGGTCAAAGGTGCTGCAATAGATGAAAATCCATGCACAGACCTTCAGTAGTGGCCCGCTAAACCCAGAAAACTCCTAATTTCGGTTATTTCTTTGGCCTCTCCCAATTGATGATTGCTTCTATCTTTGTCGGATCAACTGCTACCCTCTTTGGAAATGATATGATCGAGGAAAGAAACTTGTGTCAACCAAAAGTCACATTTCTCGAGCTTTACATACAACTGGTTGTCCCTCAACAACTGCAGCGATGTCCTCAAGTGCTGCTCAGGCTATTCTCTAGACTTGGAGTACACTAGTATGTCATCAATGAAGACAATGATGAACTGGTCTAAGTAAGGTGCAGAGATCTTGTTCATTAAAGCCATGAACACCGCTGGTGCATTCGTCCGTGCAAAGGGCATTACTAAAAATTCATAGTGCCCATACCTTGTCCAGAAGGCTGTATTCGGTACATCCGATTCTCATAGCCTCAGCTGATAATATCTGGACCTCAAGTCTATCTTCGAAAAATACTATGTTCCCTGCAATTGATCAAATAGCTCATCTATTATTGGCAATGGGTACTTGTTCTTAATGGTTACTTGATTCAGTCTTCTATAATCTATGCACATTCTAAAGCTTCCATCTTTCTTCTTGACAAACAACACCGGAGCTCCCCACAGTGACATGCTTGGTCTAATAAAACATTTCTTCAATAACTCTTGCAACTGTAATTTCAATTCACACAATTCTGCCGGAGTGATTCTATGCGGTACGATGGAAATTGGAGTTCTTCCTGGCATAAGCTCTATGGTAAATTCCACTTCCCTGACTGGTAGCAATCCTGGAATTTCTTCCGCGGATACATATAGAAATTTGCACACTACGGGGATTTGCTCAACCCCTTGGGACTATTTGTCCTCTGTAATGAATGCTATGAATCCCTCGCATCCGCTTCTCTATAATTTAACTGTTGACAATGCTGAAACAACACTAGCCTGTGAAACCCTTTTCTCTCCATGAAATTTTACCCCCTGTGATGCTCCATCTAACTTGAAGGAAATAATTTTGTTAAAACAGTCCATGCTAGCTTGATGTCCAGACAACCAATCCATCCCCAAAATGACATCGAAGTCATGCATGTCAATCAAGATAAGGTCTGTTGGGAATGTGACATCACCTATCTTAACTGTACAACTAGGGTAAAATGTAGTACACACGACTTGTTTTCCTACTGGTGTTGTGACAGTTAGAATAAAGTCTAGTTCGCTACATATCAATCAATTTAGCAAACTTGGGAGATAGAAATGAATGTGTGGATCCAAGATCAAACAATACTTTAGCTTCTATCCCACAGACAAAAAGTATACCTTCAACTACGTTGCCCACTGCATCCGCGTCCACTTGATTCAGATGATATGCGCGTCCTTGTTGTTGAGGTCTGTTATGATTCTGGTTCTATCTCCCTTATTGCTCATTCTTGTTTTGTTGAGGTGGACGGGCGTTTTGATTCTGAGGTTGTTGGCGGGGCTGTTGTTGCTGGTTCTGCTGCTGTGGCAATCTAGGTTGGTTCTGAGCTGCTTGTTGGTTTTGCTGAGGTGGCCTGTTGCCTTGGTTCCTATTGTTTGGGCAATATTTCATCAAGTGGTTCGTAAGGCCACACTTAAAGCATCCGCCTGTGACTCTGTAACATAGGTGGGAAGGGTGGTTCTTGCCGCAATGCCGACATCCACCTTGCCTTTGGGTGTTCTGATTTTGCTTTGACTTCTTTTTCTGATAGGATCTTTGTCCTTGGTGCTGACGTTTCCTTTGGGAATCCTTAATAATCTTGTTATTGATGTTTTCAAATTTGTAAGCTCTTCTGACCGCTTCTTAAAAGGTAGCAGGCAGGACAACAACAGTAGCATCTCTCTCAATAATATGGTTAAGTCCATCTAGGAATTTGATAATCTTTTTCTCCTCGGTATCTACAAGCTCTGGTGCATATCGAGACAATCTTTCGAGCATTGTAACATATTCAAGGACTGTCATGTCTCCTTGTGTGTGTAGCTGAAATTCCACCGCCATCTGTCTCTTGATGTGAGCGGGTATATACTTCTCAGTGAACTGCTCCTTAAAAGTAGCCTATGCGGTATCATTAGCAATGTCCTGATAGCCATCTTTGAGTGTTTTCCACCAAATGTAGGCCAAGCCGATAAACATAGAGGCCGCCAAGTGAACTTGTTGTCTGCCTGTGCACTGAAAAAGATTGATGAGCTAACCAGTCATCTGTTGTCAAAGGATCCTCCTCCCCTGTGAATTCTTTTCGACCTCTCTTACAGAAGGGTTCGAATAATACATTCGGGGTTGTTGTCACGGTTATTGATAACAATCTGAGGATCCATGTGTTGAGGTTGTACATGTTCTGGTCTCCTACCCAACACTTCCAACAATTGCCTCTGTACTTATGCTAACTCTTCGTCTTTCTTGGCCATCTGCTCTTGCAATCTGGCCTGATTCTCATTGGCTTTTCTCTGTTGTTCCATCATCATCTCATTTGTTTTTTGTTGCTATTCCATCATCCTTTGCATAAAATCCTGAAATTGATTATCTCCAGAGGAGCCTGCAGTATGCGCATTGCTGGTAGAAGGATTTGTGTTTGTATAGTCTCCGCGTGGAGGCATTTTGCTGCAAAACCACTTGTTAGTACAATAAAATATATCAAGAAAAACGTACCCACAATCCCCACACAATACTAACTAACGAAAATTCTAACGGATCCTCTTCACGTCCCTATGTTTCTAATGTCTTTTAATTGCCCGACATATTTCTCGCTCTGATACCAAGACCTGTCATGACTCCGACCGAGGATTTGATAACCAAGTCCATAATCCGGGGCCATGGCGCGACAGGCCAAAAAATTTGACCCGCACGCGCTAAGTATTTTCCCACAGGATTCCGCGGTGAGGATCCCAGACGATCCATCACAACCAATTAATCAATTACACCACAAATAGTAACGTGCGGAAGCATGTACAAAAATAAAAATCAGATGAAACATAAGATAATTGCACAAGCTTTGTATCAAAAGAGAAATATATATATATATATATATATAAGAGCATAGCCCAAAGTTAAAGTTAAAGTTATGAGGATCAAGAAAGTGCATTAAGTTCTACATCCCAAAAGAAGACCGACAAGGCCATAACTAAGTTCCCAAAATAAACATCATTCCCCAAAATATTATCCCAGCTCAATTTCCAACACGACGTACTACATGACATCGTTGGGCTGCCACTCGCGTTCCAATGGTGGGTCTACCGCCTGAACAGCGTGCTCCGCCTCAATATCTGTGGGTCCGACATCTGACACCAAACAAAAGAGTATCAGACACGACGGTCTGGCAGGTGAATAAAACAGATAAGATGTACAAGTTTTATAAATGCCATATTTAAAATAAAAAAATGCAATTGAAACAAAACATATGTAAAGAATAAATCAGATAAATCATTTCTGTACAAATAAAAGAATTTCATATTTAAAATACTTCAAACTGACTGACAAATAATCAAAATATTGGCAAACCACATTTAGCTATATTCTCCTATTACCGACGTAACAAGAGCACACAGACAGAAACCGTTGCCATACAAAATGGCCGGAACAAATAACCCTTGCCATACGAGATGGTCGGAACAAACAACCGTTGCCATACGAGATGGCTGAAATAGACAGAAACAATTGCCATGGCGAAAGCAAACAAACGGGGTCCAAACTACAATCGGCAAAGTATTTGAGGATCCTAAGCCGGGTAATCAATTCAACAAAGTGACCCAAGCTTAGTGGTTACGTCTCAAACCCAAATGATATAATTCAAATCGGTGAATACAATTCGAACCGATGAAAGGAATATATCCAAACAGTCGAACAATTTCAGAATAAATAGTCGAGTAGCCTTATCGATGTTTTTCAAACGTGGCGAACCACTCCAATCTATTCAAAATAATTTATATGAAATATGTAAAATCTTCAAATCTGAAATGATCGATAAGGGGTTGAATGGGTTACCTAAGGTTATCTCGTTCTACACTTAGTTTCTCAATGTCGGTCTGTGAACGAAGGATTTGGTGCCTGTGAAGATCTCAACCAATTGAGAACATAAAGTGTACATCGAGATTTGTAGTAATTCCCCGGTAATTAGATTATCAAGTGTCCCTCCTACGTTTCCCTTTAATATCCATAATACCGAATATTTTGGGTTCCAATTTCCCATTCCCTAGCATCCATGGTCATTGGGGGAAGTCTACGCCTCCAAACAAGCAAAATAGGCACAAGAAATGCCCCTGGGACAGAGCGCTCGAGCACCTCTGCTTAAGCGGAGCCTCCCAAAAGGCCGTCCACTTGAGCAGCTCCAAGCTCGCTCGAGTGGGCAAAGCTTCTGCCTGCTCCTGTGCCAGACAGAGCCGGAGCGAGGGGACTGTGTTGCTTTTTGGACTCGTTTTCCTGTAGAAAATCTGCTTCCTTATGCCTGTAGTGCTCCTTTTTCTGCATCAATCACTTCCACTCACCTTACTAAACCACCCTGGGTTTCAATTAGATTCAAACACACTCCATTCAACCACAACTATCACCATTTAATCCAATCCCAAACCATATGCATTATCAACCAAAATTTCAAATTTCAACATAAGTAAAAATGCAGAAATTCAAAGATTCAGAACTTAGCCTTGTAAAACAATTCATGGCCATAAAATTTCCATGCTATTATATACTCAAATCCTGCAAAATACTGATTATAACACAGCCATATAACATTCTGAAACACACCTTAAATAGTCAAATAAAATCAGTAGAATAAAATACAACTTTCAAGTCAAAACTTTTGAGAAAACAAAGTGCAGATTTGCATGCATTCAAAAGGGCTGATTATTCACTTGCCCGGGGTTGTAAATAGGTGGTAAACACAATCCAAATACTCCGTCTCAGCTCAACCTCCAATCTACACCAAACAAAGCCCATGGAAAACCCACTAAAAATCCACAAAATTCTGGAAAACGAGGGAGTTCTCCATGAAAACCCTTGCATGCATGATAAAAGGCTTCTAAAGGCTTAAAAGAACACATGGTATCAATAAGGTAGCAATGGCTTACCTTTAGGTGGTTCAAACAAGAACAAAAGCTTGGAGAAGATGATGAACCCAGCTGAAATTCCTTGAAAATATTATGGTTGGAAAGCTTGAGAGATGGGGAAAGCAATGGCGTAGTTTGTTCTTCACTTGGGGATCAAAAAGCAAGACATGCAAAGAGAGAAAGTGTGAAGAAGAGAAAAGACTTCTCCCTGGTTAGTTGCAGGAAAATGAAATGAAGAGTGAAGAAGAAGACCCAACATGAGATTCTTATGTAAATGGGTAGTTGTGGGCCCTATTGGCCCCCAAAACTTCAAGGCTTTAAAACTCCTGTTTGTGGGTCCTAGATGAAGTCGACGAAGAAGAGAAAAATGATTGTCGAAAGATCTAGATTTCAAATAGTATATTTTCCTCATGATTTTTAAATTTAAAAATTTATGCACAGATTTAGTGTAAAAAGATGAATTTGCCCTTTTTTTATTGAAAAATGCGATTTCTGGGGTTCAGATACAAACGGAACAAACATGAAAGTTGTTGGGCTCAAAATAACAAACTCAAAATTACCGAAATCAATATTTTTCAAAAATCAAAAAATTCAAAAAAAAATCAAATTCCCACACTAACACGCGTCACACGGCCCACCCCGGGCCCGGTCAAACCAGACTCAACGCGCTCAAAATTCTCCAAAGCTATTCAAAATTCTAATATAACTAAAAACCCAAGCCAATCGTCCTTTAATCCCACTTAGAAACTAATAAAAATTAGAATAATAATTAAAAATTTAAAACCTGGGTCGGGGTCTGACATCCTCCACCCCTTAGAGACATTTGGTCCTCCTAATGTTTACTAACCTCTAGTAGCAAGTGCGGGTATTTCTTCTGAACCTAATCACGTAATTCCCAAGTAGCTTCTTTCGGCTCGTGATTCTCCCGAAGCACTTTTACCTAGTGAATTGTCCAGTTCCTCAATTCTTACTCTTTCATGTCAATGATTCTAACCGATTTCTCAAGATAAGTGGCATCTTCCCGAATCTCTAATGGCTCATGTCTTAGCACATGTGAGGGCTCCGAAACATATTTCTTCAACATCGAGACATGAAACACATCGTGCACACCCGAAAGTTCTAGCAGTAAGGGGAGTCTGTAAGCCACGTCACCAATACGACTTAAGATCTCATACGGTTCAATGAATCTTCATGACAATTTTCCTTTTAGACCGAACCTCAATGTCCCTCTGATCAGTGATACTTTAAAAAATACTTTAGCTCCTACTTGAAACTGTAGGTCCTTCCTCCAAACATCTGTATAACTTTTCTATCGGCTTCTCGCGACCTTCAAACACTCATGAATGAGTTTAACTTTCTCATTGGTCCCACAAATCAATGTCGGTCCATGAAAGCTGCATTCTTCGACCTCTTCCCAACACACTGGAGTTCTGCATCTCCTTCCATATAGTGCTTCGAAAGGTGCCATCCCTATACTCGAGTGGTAATTGTTGTTATATGCGAATTCGCAAAGAGGTAGACTTTCATCCCACTGAGTTTTGAAGTCAAGCACGCATACCCGAAGCATGTCCTCCAACGCCTGGATGGTCCTTTCTGACTGTCCATCTGTCTGTGGGTGATACGCCATGTTGAATTGAAGTTTTGTACCCATGGATTCATGTAGAGTCTTCCAAAATCTCGAGACAAATATGTTATCTTTGTCTGATGTGTTGGAGACTAGTTGACCATGTCAGCTGACGATCTCATTAACAAACGTTTATGCCAGTGATAGCATTTGCATCTTCTTTCCCGTCTTCAATTGAATGAATCATGCAGACTTCGTCAGTCGATCAACTATAACCCATATGGCATTGTTTCCTCTGCTAGTCGTCGGTAAACCCGAGATAAAATCCATGGTAAGGTGTTCCCATTTCCACTATGGAATCTCTAATGGTTGCAAAAGACCTGCTGGTTTCTGATGTACTGCCTTAATCAACTGGCAAGTCATGCATCGGGACACAAATGCTGCAATTTCTCTCTTCATATTGTTTCACCAGAATCTGCTCTTCAAATTATGGTACATCTTTGTACTCTGTTGGTGCATAGAATACTTTGTGCTATGGGCTTCAGCCATGATTTCATTTCTTAAGTCATCAATATTTGGATCACTTAATCGGTCACGAAAGTACAATACTCCATCCACGATTCTAAAATCTGGGCGATCTAAAATGTGCTCCATAATTTTTGCAAAGTCTGGATCCTATAGCTGAGTCTCCTTGATTTTCTGAATGAAAGTAGGCTCTGACACTGACATGTTTGCTAGCATAACACCTTGTCTCAACGGTTGAAACTCAACTCCCAATTCTTCGAACTGCTGGAGTTACCCATTCCTCGCAAACTAGCCATGCTCCCAGACTTTCTGCTCAATGCGTCTGCCATGACATTTACTTTTCCTGGATGGTATTTGATTGGAAAATCATAATATTTGATATATTCCATCCATCTCCTCTGCCTCATGTTTAATTCTTTCTGAGAAAATAGAGTGTCTAGACTGCGGTGGTCTGAATGAACTTCAAACTTTTCTCCATAGAGGTAGTGTCTCCACATTTTCAATGCAAAGACTACTGCTAGTAATTCTAAATCATGTGTTGCGTAATTTTTCTCATGCTCCTTCAGTTGCCTTGGGCCATATGCTATGACCTTGCCATCTTGCATTAACACACATCCAAGTCCTACAGTCGAAGCATCCGTATAAACTACAAAATTACCACTACCTGAAGGTAAGGTGAGAACTGGAGCTGTGGTTAACCTCTTTTTCAACTCTTCAAAACTTGCTTCACACTGTTCGGTCCACACGAATGGCACGTTCTTCTGGGTTAGTTTGGTCAAAGGTGCTGCAATAGATGAAAATCCATGCACAAACCTTTTGTAGTAGCCCGCTAAGCCCAGAAAACTCCTGTTTTCAGTTACATTCTTTGGCCTCTCCCAATTTATGATTGCTTCTATCTTTGCCGGATCAACTACTAAACCTTCTTTGGAAATGATATGACTGAGGAAAGAAACTTGTGTTAGCCAAAAGTCACATTTATCAAGCTTTGCATACAACTGATTGTCCCTCAACAACCACAGCGATGTCCTCAGGTGCTACTCATGCTCTTCTCTAGACTTGGAGTATACTAGTATGTCATCAATGAAGACAACAGTGAACTGGTCTAAGTAAGGTGCAAAGATCTTGTTCATTAAAGCCATGAACACCGCTGGTGCGTTCGTCCGTCCAAAGCTCATTACTAAAAATTCATAGTGCCCATATCTTGTCCGGAAGGCTATCTTCGGTACATCCGATTCTCTTACCCTCAGCTGATAATATCCGGACCTCAAGTGTATCTTCAAAAAATACTCTGTTCCCTACAATTGATCAAATAGCTCATCAATTCTTGGCAATGGCTACTTGTTCTTAATGGTTACTTGATTCAGTTTTCTATAATCTATGCACATTCTCAAGCTTCCATCTTTCTTCTAGACAAACAACACCGGAGCTCCCCACGGTGTTATGCTTAGTCTGATAAAACATTTCTTTAATAACTCTTACAACTGTAATTTCAATTCACACAATTCTGCCGGAGTGATTCTATATGGTGCGATGGAAATTGGAGTTGTTCCTACCATAAGCTCAATGGTAAATTCCACTTCCCTGACTGGTGGCAATCCTGGAATTTCTTCCGGGAATACATCTGGAAATTCGCACACTACGGGGATTTGCTTCACCCCTTGGGACTGTTTGTCCTCAGTAACGAATGCTATAAATCCCTCGCATCCGCTTCTCAATAATTTAATTGCTGCCAATGCTGAAACAACACCGGCCTATGAAACCCTTTTCTCTTCAGGAAATTTCACCCCTTCTCACGCTCCATATAACTTGAAGGAAATAATTTTGTTAAAACAATCCATACTAGCATGATGTCTAGACAACCAATCCATCCCCAAAATGACATTGAAGTCATGCATGTCTAACAGGATAAGGTCTGCTGGGAATGTGACATCACCTATCTTAACTGTACAACTAGGGTAAAATGTAGTACACACGACTTGTTTTCCTACGGTGTTGTGATAGTTAGAATACAGTCTAGTTAGCTACACATCAATCACTGTAGCAAACTTGGGAGATAAAAATGAATGTGTGGATCCATAATCAAACAATACTTTCGCTTCTATTCCACAGACAAAAAGTATACCTTCAACTATGTTGCCCGCTGCATCCGCATCCACTTGATTCAGATGATATGCGCATCCTTGTTGTTGAGGTCTATTCCGATTTTGGTTCTGTCTCCCTTGTTGTGCATTCCTATTTTGCTGAGGTGGATGGGTGTTTTAATTCTGAGGTTGTTGGCAGGGCTACTGTTGCTAGTTCTGCTACTGTCTGCTACCTTATGAAATTATGTCTCGATTATATGGTCTGCTCTCATAATTCCATGCAATAGGCTCTCAATCTTGAGACATTGATGAACTCAAGTTTCTATCTATTCATTTGCTTTGAGTCACCAATGAGTGAAGCCAACTATAGTGTTGACACCAAAAAAGTCACTATGTCTCCTCAACATCAAGAAGCCACATGAAGCTGAATCCTGCTACAAACATGCAAAGCTACTTCAAGCATCAGATTTTGTCAGAATCAGACAAAAACTGCAAGATCCTTCAAGACTGCCAAAAGAGGGGTGCACAAGAAGTTTCGGGCCATTCCGACATCGTTTGGCCTAATTTCACTTCTCCGACAGCTAAATAAGTGCTCCCAGTTGCGACAGTGTCGAAGACACCAAAACTTTGATCAGAGCCTACGGATGGTTCCAAAATACCTCCAAAAGGCTCCTTGTCAAATTTCAAGTCAAACCGACAACGTTTGACCCTCCATTAACGCTCGAGCAACAAAATCAAGCCTCTCGGTGGCGAGAACCACCGAGGCCATCACTCATCATACAAAGCATATGAGTGGCTTCAACATGCTTCCAAAGGGCTGCACGTCGAATTTCAGGTCATTACGACAACGTTTGACCAGAGTTCGACGCTCCGAAAGAAAATCAAGCCTATCGGCGGCGGAGCACCCTAGGACCATGACATCCAATTCGGAGCTAATGGATCATCTCTACATGACTCCAATAAGCACCCTGTCAAATTTCAGGACAATCGAACATCGGTTGACCGCATATCAAAGCTCGGCATCTTCCCCACAGCAAAATCAAGTCAAGCATCGACGAGACCCCAAACAGCTTAAAACTCAAATAAAAGCCCATGGTTGGTCCTATCCACTGCTCAAGAAGCTTCACCTCAATTTTCAGGTCATTCCGACATCGTTTGACCTAGTTTCGACTCTTGACGGAAAATCGGCTACAAAGTCTTCGGCTTTCCAGAAAAATGGGAAACTTTGTGCTCCGGTCTTGCGTGGGTTCTCGTCAAGTTTTTTCCAAGAAAATCAAGTCAATAATTGAGGAAAAATTTCAAGAAAAATACAAAAGGAAAAGGCATCGAAAAAGAAGAAAAAACGGCCGAAAAAGAGACTCGGCGACCAAAGGGGCCAAAACCCCATGGTTGCCGGCGACCCTGGAAATTCGGGTCGCCGGATTTTAGCCGAATGGCCCAATTTCCAATCGCTTTCGCGTTTCAGGAGTTCCTGCCTCTGTGATTTTCTGAAAATCCAATTTTTGATGTTTGAAAACGACTGATCTTCGCTGACATTTCGGATCCACCGTCAAGAGCATGAAATCATCATTGATCGCTCTAAGATCGCCAATCGGATGACCAAGCAAGTACACTTTCTGTCCGACCGATCGAGAAATCGACAAGACAGATGTCACCGGCCCACCAACATCAATCAATGTCTGAAATTGTATCGCAATCCGACATCAAATAGCGTGGAGATCCATCAGCAATCATCACAAGAAGAATCCCAAAGGACGCGGCGCGGCCTGCGACTCTTCACATGCCTCGGCGACCACTTAATGCTATTAATTGACCCATTTATGACTACTTAACGCGGTCAATAACTCATTATTTTGGACGGCCCAATCAGATTCAAGCATACGGGAGTTACAAGTCCAAGCAATCATGGCATTAAAACCATGAAACTCCCCTCATCATGGAGATTAAAGGCGATTAAATGCCCAGCATTCTCCATCGGCGAATCAAAAGCCATGAAAAAAGGAGTTACAAAATCAAAGAATAAAAACTTGTAACTCCTCATCAATTCTCTCATCATGGCCATCAATGCCCATAAACCACCTCGTGGCTACCAAGAGCCTACAAAAGGAGGTCCATTCCAAGAAGAATGTATGTGATCCCAATATATGTGATACCAATCCCCGAAAATCCAGAAAATTCAAGAGAGAGACGAAGTCCTGCTGCTCTGCTGCAAGAAACACCACAAGGTGATCAAAATTCCTTGGGGGGCCACCTCCCCCAAGGTCCCCTTCTACTATCCAACATGGCCTAAACGCGGCTTTTCAACTCATTTACTTGGTTTTTTATTGGATATAGGACCTCCCCTTGGTCTTTATCCTCTAAAAAACTGAGGTTGGAGCCAAGCCAAAGAATCGAAGCATCAAGAGTTCTCATTTGAAGGACGATGGCGAAGTCCATACATGACTTGCGACTGTCGATCTGAACGTGTCCCTGCAATCTCCTGAGAAGTTAGATCACTTTTCTTTCTTTTCTATTGTATTTTGTATTTTTTAAAGAGATAAACAAAAATCACAATTCTTGTCTTTCATATTTGATGAGATTTGTAAATCGCCTTTCACGGCAAAATCGCCTTTCACGGCAAACAAACAAAAAAATGCCTCTTACGGCATTCAAAACAAACTTGTCTCTTTTCTGAAATATTTATGCAATTTGAAAAGTTAGAAAGAATGATCGATTTCCTTTGTACTTGTGAAGATGAATCTCCGGATCATTACCATTTCAAATTCCAAGTAGAATAGTAAATCTGGCATACCAGTACAAAAATGTTGATACCCACGTTTTTCCTCCTCCGTAGAGACCCAGGCAGCCCCCAGGGTGGAAGGAGAGGACAGAAAACCAGGGTCCATCAAGTTGGCACACCCGGTGGGACCCGTTCACTTGAGAACGTGATGCTTCGATCCCTTGGCTCCTTTCTAGTTGGTGGCCTATGCTGCATCTTACATCTAAAAAAAAAAACATGAGATGGATTTCAGTCATTCTTTCTCATTTAAAAAAAAATCTGATTTCTTTTCTCGGATTCAATTTTGAGAAATTTTGATCCTCTCTTCTTCGAATTTGATAGCTCCCAGAAATGTTTGCAGCTATTGTTATATCGGAGATTGGGCCATCTTTTCTCTTTGATGAGTCCGATAGGGGTTTTCAAAAAAATAAAAAATAAAAAAAACTTCATTTCAAATTCTTTCAAAAAAAATGATTTCTCTTTCTTAGATTCAACTTTGAGAAATTTTGATCCTCTCCTCTTCGAACTTGATAGCTCACAGAAATGTTTGTAACTATTGTTCATATCGGGGATTGGGCCATCTTTTTTCTTTGATGAGTCTAATTGGGATTTTAAAAAAAATTTATATATATTTCAAAAAAAAAATTATTAGTTTTCTTTCTTTGGACTCAAATTCGAGAAATTTTGGTTATTCCCTTACGGATTTAACGCTCGCAGAAATGTTGAGTTGTTGTTCGGATTGGAACACCACTTGTTCTCTTTGATGAGTTCATTAGAAACCTTTCAAAAAATAAAATTTTCAAAAAAAAAAAAAAAAAACACTAAGGTTGCACCCATTGCGCTCTTTGACTAAAGTGGATTTAAGAAAAGCCTTGTCTAGAGTATGGAGACAGCTAGACTGTTCGAGGCAAGGGTCCTTCAAACGGGTTCATTAAGTAATCCTACCCTTACCTGGGGGCTGATCTATCTACTAAGGTTTTATAAGATCGAATTGGAAACCTATTTGCACCTTTCAAAAAAAAATTTCACTTTCGAGTTCAGAATTGAGAAATCTTGGCTCTTTCCCTTTCGGATTTAATGCGTGCAGAAATGTTCAGTTGTGGTTCGGATTGGAATACCATTTGCCCTCTTTGATGAATTCAATCTTAAACCTTCAAACAAAAAAAAAAAAAAAAACTTACGTCACTTTTGAGTTCAGAATTGAGAAATCTTGGCTCTTTCCCCTTCGGATTTAACGCTCGCAGAAATGTTGATTTGTGGTTCGGATTGGAACACCGTTTGCTCTCTTTGATGAATTCAATCTGGACCTTTCAAAAAAAACTTCCATCACAGTTGGGCTTACATTCGAGAAATTCTGGTTCCTTCCCCTTCAGATTTAGCGCTCCCAGAAATGTTTGAGCCCTTGTTCAGATTGGAATACCATTTGCTCTCCTTTATGAATCCAAATTTGACCTTCCAAAAAAAATCCCATCTCGTGTCCTTTTCAAGGATGTGATTTGCAACATTTGTGCCTAGCGGTGCTAGTACGCCCTTTCGGGTCTACTGTATTCGCGACCGACACATTTGTATCTCCAACCTTATATCATTTTACCTCGAGTGAGCGTTGCTTCTCGGTAATTTGAATTAAGGTCTACAATTGCTTCTAGCAGTCACTAGTACGCTCACCCTGAGACTACCACACTTGCATTTTAGAACAATTGTATCCTCTATGGCTTTTTGCCTTCTTCATCTTGGTTGGGCCGGGCCATGTCCCCTTGAGTGATTTGAAAAGACAAAACCATAGTTGTTCTCCATTTATGACCACCATATTTTTGTGATTACTAATGGATGTGGTTTTGTTTTAGAAGTTTTCCAAAACTAACAATGGCAGCTTCATTGACCATCACTTTCGATGAGAACAACTACTAGCTTATGCTTCAAGACAAGCAAAACAAGCGCACTCATAAGCGCCCTGCCAGTTGCCGAAGCGTCATCTCCCTTGATAACTCTCAAAACACCAGGTCAACCTCAACTCCCCGGACCATCGTCTTTGGATCTCTGGGACCATTCCCACTCCATGCAGAAGAAACTGTACCTGCCAAGAAGCAGAAGATCGCCCCGTAACGTGTCACTAACATGGCACCAAGGGCGAACACAAAGAAGCCTAAAGCCCGTGGCGCTCCCACGAAGCCTCAACCTACAAGAAACCAGGTTTGCCCCAAAAACTGGTCCCCGAGATCTTCACTGAAGCAACGGAGATCCCAAACATCTACAAAGCCAGCATACCTGGCCCCTCTCAAGGAGAACCGGTTCTACCCTCTCTCTTATATGAAAGAGGAGAAACCTACCCTCCGCCCAAAGAACAAACAAAATCAGCATGAGCCGGCTCGCTCCTACAAGCCCAAAATCAAATCCTGCATCGTTAGGCCTCCGTAAAAACCTGCTAAAGCCTGCAATCCTGCGAGTCGACCCTTCATCTCAACAGGGGCCGAACTCGCAAAATTTAAATCCTCATTGTGACAGGCTAAGGACCGCGTCCGGATTCTGTCCATGCCCAGCTTCAAAGAAGACAAGCTTGGCTGCTGCGCACGGGGGACTACATCCATCATTGCCAGAGCCCAGCCAGAGCTGACTGAGGCTCAAATTTCTCGTCGTATGCATCGCCGCGCGGCATATCGACAAAAGAGACTTGAGAAGCAAAGAACCCAGCATTCTACTCTCCATGTCTCTAACAAATGGGTCGAAAAAGAAGACCCAACCAAGTCGTTGCTGTCCATATGGTTGGCAAAACCAGAAAACGCTAGAAGTCAGCAACAAAAATCCGTATCAGACGTCCGGTGACTCGCAGCGTCTCCTAGATACGAACACATCTAGAAGAATCCTCCACTCCTTCAAGCTACGGACACTAGAGTAACCACTCCTCGGACTCTTCATCCAGAAGAATGAACCCCAGCTCAGTCACCAGGACGATTTCTTCTTTCAAATCCCGACGGATGAATGTCTTGGCTACAAGTTCTGAGCAGCCTCCACCACATAATCCACAGGATGACGTAACCGTACGCATCCAGCAGTTGGAGCAAGGACAACAGAAAATTGAGGTTCTGATGGAAAACCTCCTTCTCACTTTACAGCGTCCACCTAACAAAGAAACCCCTCCAAATCATCAAGATGACGAAGGCAATGCAGAAAACAATGAGTCACGCGCCCTTACCAAAAAGGACGTTGACGATATCCTCGCAAAAGCAAAAGAAGAGGATACATTGAAGGAACGTGGGACCAAATGACGAAGGCAATGCAGAAAACAATGAGTCACCCGCCCTTACCAAAAAGGACGTTGACGATATCCTCGCAAAAGCAAAAGAAGATGATACATTGAAGGAACATGGGATCGAGCCACCCTATCCTCTATGGATGGACTCTGTTCCATTCCCTGCAAAATTCAAACAACCTACTCTCGAAACATATACGGGGAAAGGTTCAGCCAGACAGCATGTCATCCACTTCAAGATCCTGACAGGAGCTATTGCGGATCAAGACACCCTCAAGATTCGCCTATTTGGAAGTACCCTAAAAGGTACAGCCTTTGATTGGTACTCCACTTTGCCGGAGAACTCCGTCCAAAACTGGGCCATGCTGGAGACACGCTTTCTGACTCACTTCCAAGGTGAGGATCATCCCGTTACTATGGCTCAGCTCTGCAGCCTAAAACAGGGAGAGAATGAGTCAACATACAACCCCATTCACAAGTGGAAGGCAATGGCGTACAAATGCTCAGATGTACTGCCACAAGCGTCGCTAGTCAACATCTGCCGTAACAACATGAGAGCAAGAATCCGCTCCATGATCATCGGTTACAAATCAAAGAACCTGGGAGAACTCCTGTAAGCTTCCATGGAAGCTGAAATGGTGATCAAAGACCTCAATAGTCAGAAATCATCAAAGAAAGAGCCGATTGCCATTACGACCTCAAAAACCAAAGAAAAAGGAGGTTCTCAATGTGCAGACCAAGTCAGCTTCTCAGTAGCTAAAGAAATCTGAAAACAAAGCTACGGGTAAAAGACCTGAACTCTCTGATGCCTTCAAAGAACGTGTAGAAAAGAAATATCTATTCGATGAAGATGTTGAAGAAATCTTTGAGGCTCTCCTAGCAAATGGCAAACTCACTTTGCCTGAGTCCAAAAGATCGGGAGATGTTGGCAAAACCAACGATCCCCGATATTGTCCATATCACCAGATGATCTCGCATCCTCTCACTCAATGCTTCGTTATGCGAGAGAAGATCAACGAGATGTGGGAAAACGGAGTCATTACCTTCAACAAAAACTACGGCTCCGCCTGTCGCGCCCCCAAAACCGGGATCCGATCTCGGGGACGCGAGCATGGGGAGAATTTGTATTTCCCCTCCCAGGATCCGCGTGTGTGAGGATAACAAAATTCACAACACATCAAAATATTTCGCGGAAGCTATACAAGACGTTACGACCCGGAATCCGAATCCATCGGGTTCCGTGTCGTACTCGATCTGTCAGCACAAGATTGTCATAGACATATTTAAATTCAGACTGGAACCATTCATAATATCAAGATATACAGAGCTGACAGTAACAGGCTTATCATTACCCAACATATTCAAGTTACAAATTAACAAGTGCATTAATTACAATTCCCAAGAAACAGGCTAACAAAAGCCGTACACAATAACAAGCTAGAACAAATACTACCCAATGGTGTAACGTAACTCCGGAGTCAAGCATGACGTCTACATGACATCGCTGACACAACAAGCTGCAAAACTCGTGGCTCAACAGCCCTCTGCACGCGAACTAGATCAAACAAGGACCTGCTATCTAGAGCACCAAAATAGAAGTATATCAGACACGACGGTCTGGCAGGTGATCAATATAGGCAAGAGCATAAACCAAAATCAAGGTTTAAAGGAAACAAGAACTGAAAACACTTCATTGAACTTGAAACAAGTTTACAAGATTTAAAAACAATGCATGTACAAGATACTTATCGAGAAATCACTAGTGCATGCACGATATACGAAACAAGGTATGAATACATATAATATCATGATTAGTAAATCCACAAAGAGCCCATCCTTTCTCCATCATACATGATGATAAGAGTAAGCACGCAAGACAAGCACGACAAGAAACACGATCCCACGCCACACAAGGTAGACGGGGTATCCGGCCGCGGAACCGGACCACGAACACGCACGATGTGTCAATTCAAGACACGACTAGTCTGCAGACAGTCCACGAGTTTAAGGACCCCCAGGTAGTGGATCAAGCTAAAAGGGCGGTCCAAGCTCAGTGAAATCACTTATATCATGAATGCATAAAACATGGCGATACACGTTCGAGAGCACAACAAAACAAGAGGGAAATCATTTGTCAAACACGTCACGACAAGGCTAGCACGATAGCATAATATAAATGCTTAACAAACTGAAGAAATGATTCCCTTTTTCTTTCTTGAAACACGATTCTTGGAACACGTCTTAAATACAAGCTTATACTTGAAATTCGGCCAAATACACGATGAAACACGAAGTATCAAAACAAGATTCTTGGTTCTCGAAACAAATCTTCAAACAACTTATACTTGAAATTCAAGGCGAGTACACGATGATGTACGTAACATCAGAACGGAAGTTCAAACACGAAATCTATCAAGTTTAGGCTAAGACCATTCATTGACCCTTGTGGAGTTGAAACCCAAATGTCGAAGTTTTGATAAGGTTTGGTGCCCCAGAAGTTATAGTACATTTTGGAATTCCAAGTGCACAAGGTCAATAAAAGGGTCTAAAACCTAGTCTAGTTTTCCTTCTCGCAAAAGTCCTTCAAAACAGTATTTTTTTGTAACTGTCGGTCAACTCTCGGTTAACCGTCGGTTAACCGAGGTCGATCTGTCGGTCGACCGAAGGATTGACCGACAGATCCCAGCCCAGAATTGTTGCTCTCTGGAATTCAAACCGACAGATCCTCGGTCGACCGAAGGCTTGACCGACGGATGACCTGACAAAAATGTTGCTCTCTGGAAATTGAACCGACAGATTTCGGTTGGTGTCGGTCGACCTGTCGGTCGACCGAAGTTGGACCGACAGCTGACCGACAGGCACGGGCAGTGCATTTCTGTACAGATTTTTCACAACTTCTTCCCTTCTTTATTCACATATTCGAACCACCTGCACTCCCCAAGCCTTCATGCTTTCCAAGGGATACATTTCACACATTATCGAGCATTCCATCCATAATTTGTCCATTTATTCCAAAGAGAAACATCAAGACATTTTAAGGTATAAAATCATAAAAACTAACAAGATTAAACATGATTCCAAGAACTTACAAAGTCATTGCTAACAAGACAAATGAGGAAGCTAAAACCCATGACTTGAAAGAGCATGAACATGACTTGCATTATGAGATTAAACATGGAAAACATGTCTTAATGAAAGATTGAAACCCTAATGCAAACATAAGCAATATACATAAGAAATCCTATAGAGATCACTTGCCTTTGTCCAAATGCCAAGCAAAACTTTCACAAATCCAAATCAAAGAGTTGATCCACGAAATCTACACAAAAGCCCCAAAAGAAAGCACATAAAAATCACCATTTTTGTCACTACAAAGCCCCATTTCGAAAAATGGGTTTGAAAACATAGAAAACAAGTTCTAAATGAACTAAAAGAACACCAAATGAAAAGAGGAACAAGAGCCCTAACCTTTAGCTAGCTGAACAAGGAGAAGAGAGCTTGAAGACGATGAATAGTGTCTGGGATTTGGCTCAAAAACGGGTCCAATCGAAGCTTGCGAAGAGAGGAAGAAAATGGCGGAGTCGGATTTGAGATTGGAGCTCTCTTGATGGAAGATCCAAGGGAAAAGACCAAGAGGAAAAAGGCTTTCTCTCCTCTCCACTCTAGGGCAAGGCAAGGACCGGTTGCAGGAAAATGGAAGAAGAAAATGGAGGAGAGAGAGTAAGAGACCTTTTATAGTGTCTGGAGGGTGGGTCCCAAAGCAGTAGAACTTGAAACGATTAAAACTTGGTCTTGCGGACCCCGGATGAAATCGACGAAGAAGAACAAAACGATCGTCGAAAAATCTAGTTTTCAAAAAGTATATTTTCCCCAATTTCTGAAATTTTCGAAATTCATGGACAGATTTAGTGAAAATTGTCATTTTTGCCCTTTTTCTCGAAAAACGCGATTTCTGAGTATTAAATCAAGATGGTCAAAACATGAAAGTTGTTTATAACAATAAAATGAGTCAAAAGGAATAAAATTTGGAATTTTTAGAAACCAATAATAAATTCTCACAAAAATACAATTTACAAGGGTCGGATCAAAACAAAGTCAATGGTCTTTTAAAACTCTCAAAAGTTATGAAAAATCTATTCAAACTCGAAAACAAAGTCAAGTCATCTCTAATCTTGTTTAAAAAGCTAAATCACAATTAAGACAATACTAAACCCAAAAATTGAGGGTCGGGGTCTTACATCCTCCCCCCCTTAGAATCCATTTGGTCCTCCAAATGGTCTAAACCAAATCAAAAATCAAAAACTCAAAAGATCAAAGAAAACACTGAAGACCCAAAGACTAAAGAAAACACCGAAGACTCAAAGACCAAAGAAAACACTGACACCCTAAGTTGAACCTCGGAAACTGAGCTATCCCTGATCAATCCTGACAAAGAGAAGCGCCGGCAACAACACGTCTGATTCGATTGAAAACTTCACACTATCACACATAACTGTCCAACAACTTGCTCTTCTAACAAATCCAATGTTCAATAACTCCCGTAGTCATCCCTCTGTGGTCATTTGACGTCCTTACACTGGATCATCTCTTTTACTAACTTTGTTAATCACTGTCTGTCTAAGGAACAACGAGTTCTGTCTCATTCTATCACCCTGAAATTTTTATGCCCACTGTTATACCGAGATGTACACGATGATCCTGACATTTTCATGTAGATGTGATCGTAGACATGCTTTCTCTGAAATAATCTTCATCCCGGAGAAATTCTGGAATCCCATATATCTGCTCTCACTGTACTACTCAGATTCTGGTTCCTTGTCTTCGAAGAATTGGCGAAGCTGAAGTGCTACCACGTACCAGTCTCTTCCATCCTCTATCTACGTTATTCAAATTCTTGAAACTATGCTGCCACGTCTTACAAAATTCTATAAGTGTCCTGTTTCTGACTCAGTCGGTTACAACTCAGGTACTTCACCACTACAACCCAGATGCTAAACTGCCATAACCTGCTGAGCTGTTCTGAGTTTCAACACTTCGTATGGTTTGCCTCTTACAAATCTTATTTCTAAATCTCTTACCATTGACATGCATAACTGGTCTTAGAATTCAAATCTGTGTTTAAAGTCTTGGAGTCCAACCTTCCTGTGCTATACTCAGAGTTCCTGTTCACATCTGATTATATCTGCCTATTGTTCTAAGTCTCTTACCTGAAGAGGCGTTATCAACAAAACATCTGTCAACTTGGTATCCTTCTATGGAAAGCCAAAATCTTCAACCCAAGCCTTGAAACAATTCTACCACTTGCTCTCACTAATTCTCCTACCTACCCTTGGTTTCAGAAAATTGGTGACGCTGAGTACTACCAGATGTGTCTTACTTCAGGCAATGTCGTCCAGTCCTCGGTACACTTCTGCCATCTCTGTTTGCTTGTTCAACCAAGAGGTTCACAACTCTGTAGGTTTCCAGCTCTGACCAAACCTGCTAACATTCTAACAGTCATGCTACTCCACATTTCCAAACTTCGTAAGGTGTGCTTCTATCAAACTCTGTCTCTGTCTTCCGGTCTTTTACCCAGGCATGCATAGCTGACCTTGCGAGCTCGATTCGTGTCCACAATCCTAGAATAAAGTCTTTCTTCAAAATAACCAAAAGTTCTTGTTACTCTGACTCTTTCTGTCCAGTTGCCATTGGTCCTCTGCATAGTAATCGATTCCTAACCAAACGTGTTTGTTCACTTCGCGTCACCTCAACGGTTACAACTCTGCATTTAAATCTCGAAACTGCTCAAATCAAACCTTGGTTGCTCAATCTTCTGCCTCTGTTTCAGGTTCACCATCCTCAAGCCTCGCACATGTTTCATTCTTTTCTATATCTTTCAACTGACCTTGTCCATAGGTTATGATTCTTCAGCTTGCATCTGTACTCTGCCCAAACTAATGTTCCAAGAGTCGGTAAAGTCTGCAAAATTTGCTCTATCATGTAACCAGGTAACAATCAATTCTGCATACTGCTATCTACACTTTGCCAAAAACTGAATTCTCATGCTTCTAACCATTCACTGATACTCTTTGCTGAGTCAACTTCACCACCATAGCTACAATTGTTGAACTTCCTCGAACAATTCTCCGTCACAAGTTCATCAATACTCGAGAAGTTTCTAACTTTCTCACATCTTCTTGGAGCCGTACCACTGAAAATCACCTCAAACTACATAAAGTCCACCACTTATCCAACTTTTGGAGTCTTCTAACTTAGGAAGATAATCCAAGTTTATCCAAAAATCTGCACTTACTTGTCTAACACACCGTCTGACGATACACGATCAACTATAATTGGATCTTGATATGCCATTCACATAACTTGCTGACTAACAACTGCTCACAAATTCCCTCGCTCACTCCATCTGTGACATCGAAAAGCTGAAAATTCTGCCAAAGTCATTCGAGAATCACGTGCTAAGTCCACAAAATGCCACAAAACATCGACTCTTTGCCACAAAAACAAGCAAAAGATACTAAATGTGGGTACGGATACATTAAATCCTCCCCCACTAGAAAAGAATTTGGTCCTCCAAATTCCCTAACAACAAGGACAAGAACACGAGACAAAGAGGGTCTCCCCCACTAGAAGAAAACAAACCGAGATGATAAAACAATGGCTAGCCAAAACAAAATCCACACGATCTATGGAGTCCTCACCACACGTCTTAAGGTTACTAGAGTGTTTTATTTCCTAGAAACCTGCCCGCTCTGATACCAGTCTGTCGCGCCCCCAAAACCGGGATCCGATCTCGGGGACGCGAGCATGGGGAGAATTTGTATTTCCCCTCCCAGGATCCGCGTGTGTGAGGATAACAAAATTCACAACACATCAAAATATTTCGCGGAAGCTATACAAGACGTTACGACCCGGAATCCGTATCCATCGGGTTCCGTGTCGTACTCGATCTGTCAGCACAAGATTGTCATAGACATATTTAAATTCAGACTGGAACCATTCATAATATCAAGATATACAGAGCTGACAGTAACAGGCTTATCATTACCCAACATATTCAAGTTACAAATTAACAAGTGCATTAATTACAATTCCCAAGAAACAGGCTAACAAAAGCCGTACACAATAACAAGCTAGAACAAATACTACCCAATGGTGTAACGTAACTCCGGAGTCAAGCATGACGTCTACATGACATCGCTGACACAACAAGCTGCAAAACTCGTGGCTCAACAGCCCTCTGCACGCGAACTAGATCAAACAAGGACCTGCTATCTAGAGCACCAAAATAGAAGTATATCAGACACGACGGTCTGGCAGGTGATCAATATAGGCAAGAGCATAAACCAAAATCAAGGTTTAAAGGAAACAAGAACTGAAAACACTTCATTGAACTTGAAACAAGTTTACAAGATTTAAAAACAATGCATGTACAAGATACTTATCGAGAAATCACTAGTGCATGCACGATATACGAAACAAGGTATGAATACATATAATATCATGATTAGTAAATCCACAAAGAGCCCATCCTTTCTCCATCATACATGATGATAAGAGTAAGCACGCAAGACAAGCACGACAAGAAACACGATCCCACGCCACACAAGGTAGACGGGGTATCCGGCCGCGGAACCGGACCACGAACACGCACGATGTGTCAATTCAAGACACGACTAGTCTGCAGACAGTCCACGAGTTTAAGGACCCCCAGGTAGTGGATCAAGCTAAAAGGGCGGTCCAAGCTCAGTGAAATCACTTATATCATGAATGCATAAAACATGGCGATACACGTTCGAGAGCACAACAAAACAAGAGGGAAATCATTTGTCAAACACGTCACGACAAGGCTAGCACGATAGCATAATATAAATGCTTAACAAACTGAAGAAATGATTCCCTTTTTCTTTCTTGAAACACGATTCTTGGAACACGTCTTAAATACAAGCTTATACTTGAAATTCGGCCAAATACACGATGAAACACGAAGTATCAAAACAAGATTCTTGGTTCTCGAAACAAATCTTCAAACAACTTATACTTGAAATTCAAGGCGAGTACACGATGATGTACGTAACATCAGAACGGAAGTTCAAACACGAAATCTATCAAGTTTAGGCTAAGACCATTCATTGACCCTTGTGGAGTTGAAACCCAAATGTCGAAGTTTTGATAAGGTTTGGTGCCCCAGAAGTTATAGTACATTTTGGAATTCCAAGTGCACAAGGTCAATAAAAGGGTCTAAAACCTAGTCTAGTTTTCCTTCTCGCAAAAGTCCTTCAAAACAGTATTTTTTTGTAACTGTCGGTCAACTCTCGGTTAACCGTCGGTTAACCGAGGTCGATCTGTCGGTCGACCGAAGGATTGACCGACAGATCCCAGCCCAGAATTGTTGCTCTCTGGAATTCAAACCGACAGATCCTCGGTCGACCGAAGGCTTGACCGACGGATGACCTGACAAAAATGTTGCTCTCTGGAAATTGAACCGACAGATTTCGGTTGGTGTCGGTCGACCTGTCGGTCGACCGAAGTTGGACCGACAGCTGACCGACAGGCACGGGCAGTGCATTTCTGTACAGATTTTTCACAACTTCTTCCCTTCTTTATTCACATATTCGAACCACCTGCACTCCCCAAGCCTTCATGCTTTCCAAGGGATACATTTCACACATTATCGAGCATTCCATCCATAATTTGTCCATTTATTCCAAAGAGAAACATCAAGACATTTTAAGGTATAAAATCATAAAAACTAACAAGATTAAACATGATTCCAAGAACTTACAAAGTCATTGCTAACAAGACAAATGAGGAAGCTAAAACCCATGACTTGAAAGAGCATGAACATGACTTGCATTATGAGATTAAACATGGAAAACATGTCTTAATGAAAGATTGAAACCCTAATGCAAACATAAGCAATATACATAAGAAATCCTATAGAGATCACTTGCCTTTGGCCAAATGCCAAGCAAAACTTTCACAAATCCAAATCAAAGAGTTGATCCACGAAATCTACACAAAAGCCCCAAAAGAAAGCACATAAAAATCACCATTTTTGTCACTACAAAGCCCCATTTCGAAAAATGGGTTTGAAAACATAGAAAACAAGTTCTAAATGAACTAAAAGAACACCAAATGAAAAGAGGAACAAGAGCCCTAACCTTTAGCTAGCTGAACAAGGAGAAGAGAGCTTGAAGATGATGAATAGTGTCTGGGATTTGGCTCAAAAACGGGTCCAATCGAAGCTTGCGAAGAGAGGAAGAAAATGGCGGAGTCGGATTTGAGATTGGAGCTCTCTTGATGGAAGATCCAAGGGAAAAGACCAAGAGGAAAAAGGCTTTCTCTCCTCTCCACTCTAGGGCAAGGCAAGGACCGGTTGCAGGAAAATGGAAGAAGAAAATGGAGGAGAGAGAGTAAGAGACCTTTTATAGTGTCTGGAGGGTGGGTCCCAAAGCAGTAGAACTTGAAACGATTAAAACTTGGTCTTGCGGACCCCGGATGAAATCGACGAAGAAGAACAAAACGATCGTCGAAAAATCTAGTTTTCAAAAAGTATATTTTCCCCAATTTCTGAAATTTTCGAAATTCATGGACAGATTTAGTGAAAATTGTCATTTTTGCCCTTTTTCTCGAAAAACGCGATTTCTGAGTATTAAATCAAGATGGTCAAAACATGAAAGTTGTTTATAACAATAAAATGAGTCAAAAGGAATAAAATTTGGAATTTTTAGAAACCAATAATAAATTCTCACAAAAATACAATTTACAAGGGTCGGATCAAAACAAAGTCAATGGTCTTTTAAAACTCTCAAAAGTTATGAAAAATCTATTCAAACTCGAAAACAAAGTCAAGTCATCTCTAATCTTGTTTAAAAAGCTAAATCACAATTAAGACAATACTAAACCCAAAAATTGAGGGTCGGGGTCTTACATCCGCCTCTGTCAACATGGTGTCATGTGGGCAAACTTCAAAGTCACCAAAGGAGAAGATCACTACTTCATTCAAGGTGATAAAAATGGCACAAAAGTCCCAAGAGTTGGTTCCCTATCCAACACCAGATGGACAACCCATATGGGTGCATCCCGATCTCCTAGAAGATAAAAATTGGGAGATCGTCAAAACAAAGCCGACCGCTCAGCGGCGAAGGCAAGCCAAAAGACATCTCCGCAAGCTCAAACAGTGGCAGAAGTCTCAACCAAAACAAAAAAATCCCTGAAAAGGCAGAAACCTCTTCCACTGCTTCACTAGGGGCGACAGGAGAATTCCTTCCCAAAACTTCAAAGGCGGTAATAAAATTCACCCTTGATGATTTCATGCCACCTTAATACAAAAATGAAACTGTGCAGGGGGCATCATACTCCTGCAACTTGGTAATTGGATTCTCCATGGATGGATACAGTCCAGTGATACTGCCAGTGATATCGATGAGTGGGAAGAATCCCTTGAAACAGGAGAATACCTCTCTGATGAGGAATGGATTCCTGAATCTCATCTTATGCCAGTAATCTGGTATAACCCATTACAGCGGCAAGGATCCTGGTCCGATGATGAAGAAGACCAAGAGGCTGCCAACCCGGCACCAGCCGATGCTCCAGTGGAACCCAACATGGGTGAACTATAAGGAGTAGATGTCGAAGAAGATTTGGCTCCTATGCCTAATCTTGAAGAATATGCAAGAATCTTGCAACATCTTGCCATAGAGCAGGAGCAGGATCGCATCAATGATCTTCATCATGATCCAGAACTAGAAGTCCCTGTAAATCAATGGGAACTTTCTCCCTCAACTCCTGAAAATGGAGAAAACAACTGGATCGATGATCCTCTTATATCCGAGGATGAGTTCGATTCCCAATAGTCTACACTGGGGGCATCTCCTGTCAGGATAACCTGCAATGCGATAGCTCAGGACGATATTGCCTCTGAAGCTTCCGAAGACACTACTCCCCAACCAGTAGTGTACCTTCCAGGGCTACATCCTCTCAGGTGACTTCCACTGAGATAGCATCTTCACAGCCCTCGTCTCCTGAAGCTGTGACATATAAGCTCAAGCCCTCCCGATTGATCATCTTGAAGAAACTTCACAGCCCTCGTCTCCTGGAGCTGTGACATCTGAGCTCAAGCCTCTCCCGATTGATCATCTTGAAGAAACTCCTGCCAATGAAGTCTTCTTCAATGAAAACCCAGTCGATTGGTCCTAGGTACCCGATCTCATAGACAATGTCTAGACTGATAAAGAAAAGTTGTTGGATGCTGTTCAGGACTTGTTTCCGAAAAATGCTCCGTGCAACTCAATCACTGAGGACGGCAATGCAGCTACAGAGACGTCTTCAACAAATGACAAGGATCAACCCCTTGATCCCGAGAGTGATCTTCCAAAAGAAGACTCTTCTTTAGAAGTTCTTGAAGTTGGTAGAGGTACCCGTTCTGGCCGGGGTTACCGCAAAAATTACAACCAACCTTCTTCTTCTTATGTAAATCCTTCGGGAAAGCAAGGTGTAAACGCCCCAAGTAGCAATAATAATGAAAATACAGGCCCGAAGGAGGCTTTCAAGTACGACTTGATTGAGCACTTCAAACACGTACCTGCACGTCTGCACATCCTTGACTTATTACGAATGTCTCCACAAACTCGTGATAGTCTCATTTCAGAATTACAAAGGCTGAATGCGGATGTTGACAAACATGCCCCACAAGTCCTACAAATTGAAATGGACTATAGGGTCAAAAAATCAAGTACTTCCTCAAAGGGAGAAAAGAAGAAAGCTGAGAAACCAAGCAATGAATGCCTCTCGGTTCAAAAAGCAGCAAGTGCAACAATTGCCTTCGACAAGGATGACCTCTTGCTAGGCGAGACAAAGCACAACCGACCCTTGTACTTTACAGGGTACGTCAAAGAAATGCCAGTACATAGAGTCCAGATTGATCCAGGTTCGGCACTCGAAGTGCTGGGCATCCCACCTAGCAAGCTGAGTCACACGTCTGTATCCATCTTTGGATATGATGGTAACGCTCAAAGGCTTATCGGCAAAATCTGGTTCAAATTGCAAATCGGTGAACTTATTTCTGAAGTCACTATGTATGCAATAAGGACCCCTTCATGCTACAATATCCTCCTTAGCCGCCCCTGAATACATGAGAATGGTGTCGTCCCTTCAACTTTACATTAGTGCATCAAGTTCGTTGGCAACGACTGCTTGATACATCGAGTGTTTGCAGACAAAAAGCCCTTCAAAGGCAAGGACGTCCATTTTGCAGATGCTCAAATGTATAAAGATGGAAAAGAAGAAAATGAGGAAAAAACAATTTACTTTGCCGACAATCTCCAGAAAGATAAAGGCAAGGCTCCTCAGCAATCATCAGAAGTAAACAGACCTTCCACCAAACTCGAAGTAAGCAGTCAAGCTCCCTTCATGATCTCTCTCTCGACATCAAAACCTTTGGTAATTACCGCCAAAGCAAAGAAGACAAAACAAAAGGCTGGGGGCAAGTTCACCATTTTCTTTATGTCTATTATGTATGACATAGACTCAAAATCAGAGCCAGAAGACGACACAACGTCTAGCCAAGCTGATAGTCAGCGAGTTCAGCTTGCTCTCACTCCTTTGGAGACAGCTACTAACGTAGAAGATCCTACGTCTGCTTCTTTCGTTGTTCCGGCAACTTCGCCAGAAGAAAAAACATTCTTTTTCCACAGATCGGGAGTCTCTTGATCAAATTCTCCGCTTAAACCTTTCCAAAGCGAAGGTATGCCTCAGCTATCTCTGTATAGTCCAATGGCACAAGCTATCATGAAGAAAATGGGCTACGATGCTCAAAATCCAAACGGTTTGGGAGGTGGTCATGGTATTCTAACACCATTGGAACCCACCTTGACAAAAGTCAAACAGAAGATTGGAAAGTCCACCTTCATAAAGGCAAATCTTTATACGGGTTGGGGTATGATCGTACCACTCCCATGAGACAATTGATACAAAGGCTGCAACGTCGTTTTGCCGACAAAGCCTCAACATCTCGTGTCCATGAAGATATTGATCTCCCTGGATATCTCTTTGAGGAGTCACTTGTCAAGGATCCAAGAGGTTCCTCCAATTGGTATAATTTCTCTGACAATGAAGAGGAATTGTCCGATGACACAGACGCGCGATTTTTTGACCCAGAAGAACCATCGTCTCCAAAAGAAGTACCCTACTTCAATCCAGTTCCAGCAGGTAACTGGGATCATCTCATTGCAAGTCTTGAGAAGACTACCAATCAAGAAGACCTATGGACAGAAGCAGAGCCTCGGTCTGTAAATGCCTTCAGAACTCCAGAAGGTTTTGTTGAGTTGGAAGCCTCCAAAAATATTGTGGAGGAACCACCTTCAAACCTTTTGACAGAAGATCCTGTTCAAAAGATATACTTGGGAACACCTGATAACCCACGTCCTGTATTATAAGAAAGAATATAAAGGATGATGAGTTACCCGAGTATATCTCTTTTCTATGTGAGATTGTCAATTGTTTTGCATGGTCTTACGCTGAAATGCTCGGCTTAGATCTCAAAGTAGCAGTCCACAAGCTCAACTTGCAAAAAGAAATCAAGCCTGTCAAACAAGGCCAAAGAAGATTCCATCCTGACGTGATGGACAAAATTGAACAAGAAGTTCAGAAACTCAAAAACGTTGGCTTCATCCGCTAGGAACAGCATCCTGAATGGTTGGCCAACATCGTCCCCGTGACAAAGAAAAATGGGCAGATAAGGGTCTGTATCGACTACAGGAACCTGAATAATGCATGCCCTAAAGATGAATTCCCGCTCCCCATACCAGAGGTGATGATTGATAACACCTATGGGTTCAAGCGAATGACATTCATGGATGGATTCTCTGGCTACAATAAGATAAAAATGCATCCTGAAGATGAAAGACATACATCGTTTCGGACTCCATTTGGCGTGTATTGCTACAATGTCATGCCATTTGGCCTAAAAAAACGTAGCTGGAACATATCAGAGGGCTATGATGAAAATATTCCAAGATATGCAGCACAAAACGGTCAAATGCTATGTTGACGACCTCACCATCAAAAGCAGAAGAAAAGAAGACCATCTCGACGGTCTTCAAGAAGTCATCCTCCGACTTCGCAAACACAAATTGCGGATGAATCCACTAAAATGCTTCTTCGGTGTCTCATTGGGTAAGTTTCTCGGATTCATAGTACGGACAGCTGGAATAGAACTTGACCCCACCAAAGTCAATGCTATCATGGAAATGCCATCTCCAAGGACCCTAAGAGAACTAAAAGGGTTTCAAGGAAGATTGCCATACATTCGACGGTTCATCTCCAGTTTATCAAGGTAGTGCCGTCCATTCTCTCGCTTGATGAAGAAAGGTGTGGACTTTGTCTAGGATGCTGAATGTGAAATTGCATGCGGCTAAAGATTGGTCCGGTCGAAAAAAGTCCTACCAACAAAAGCAGTGACAAAAGCAGGTTCTCTCAATGCTCGACTGGTAAAATGGTCCATCCTTCTATCACAATTTGATATTAGGTATGTACCACAAAAAGCAATCAAAGGCCAAGCTCTAGCTGACTCTTTCGCAGAGCACCATTGCCTAAAGATTCTCCACTCGGGGATGACCTCCCAGACGAATTTGTCTATAACGTGGAAACTTCCTTATCAAATGCCTCCTGGAACATGTACTTTGACAGCGCAACCAGGACAAATAAAAAAGGAAAGCAAATATCGGGAATTGGCATCCTCTTTGTCAGCCCCGACAAATACATGATTCCATACGCTTTCTCGCTACTGGAACCATGTTCAAACAATGCAGCTGAGTACCAAGCCCTGATTGTAGGATTGGAACTAGCCCTTGAATCCGGCATCACCATGCTGGAAGCTTTTGGAGACTCTCAACTGATCGTCAACTAAATGAATCATAAATTTGAAGTCAAGAAGCCCGATTTGCTACCTTACTACAACAAGGTGCAATCGCTTCGACAAAAATTCAACATCTGTCACATCACCCACATCCTAAGAGGTGAAAACATCCGTGCAGATGCCCTGGCTGGACTTGCCACATCTATGGCAATCCAAGAAGGGGAAAACGTGCAAATTACAGTGTGTCAAAGAAGGATTCTCCCTCCTCTTAACACACACCAAGCAGTTGCCGAATGCCACCAAGTGGTTGGAAGTCGGATGTCTATCCTCAAACCTTCGATCGGTGACTGGAGGGATCCGTTCATTGATTACATCATGTTCGGAATCCTACCTGAAGATCCAAAAGAGCAGTTAAGCATTCAAAGACGAGCCCCGAGCTTTCATTTGGATATTCTTTCAAAAGCACTTTACAGAAAATCTTTTAACGGAGTACTCCTACGCTGCTTGTAACAACAAGAGGCTGATGAAACTCTCAAAGAAGTGCATGTTGGTCTTTGTGGAGCCCATCAGGCTGGTCCTATGCTCTACGATCAGATAAAAAGGCTAGGTTATTATTGGCCTACTATGGTAGTTGAGGCAATGTGATTTGCTAAGCGTTGCCAACAATGCCAAGTTCATGGAGATTATGTCCACATGCCTCCAGAATGGCTACATCCAACAACAATCTCATGGCTTTTCGAAGCCTAGGGTATGGACATCATAGGTCCTATCTCACCCCCATCAAGCAAAGGTCATCGCTTCATCTTCGCCACTACAGATTATTTCTCCAAGTGGTCAGAAGCATTTGCGCTCAGCGAAATGAAGACCTCATCAGTCCTTCAATTCTTGTGCACCAACATTATTTGTCGCTTCGGCATACCTAAAAGATTCGTCCATAATAACGGACCACAATTCCGAGATCACATATTCTACATGTTCTGTGACAAATACAAAATCCAAAGTTGTCCTTCGACTCCATATAATCTTGCAGCGAACGGACTAGCAGAAGCCTTCAACAAGACACTCTGTAAAATTCTCAAGAAAATGGTCTCTAGTCACAAAAGAGACTGGGGCGACAAACTACCAGAAGCTTTGTGGGCCTATCGAACCACCGTTCGAGGACCAGCCCATAACACACCATTCTCTTTGGTCTATGGATGAGAAGTTGTTGTCCCTTTGGAAGTACAAATTCCTTCCTTAAGGGTATCTGTGCAAAATGGCATGACGCAAGAAAGCAACGTCAAATTGAGACTCCAAGAGTTGGATAATCTCGACGAGAGACGGATTGAAGCTCTACAAAGCATTGAGCTATACCAAGCATGCATGGCAGGATCTTCCGACAAGAAGGTCAGGCAGCGCGCCTACAAAATAGGCGACTTGGTTCTTGCAGTAAAAAGACCCATAGTCTTTGCCCACAATTCTAAAGGCAAATTCGAACCAAAATGGGAGGGACCCTTTGTCATTGACAAAGTCTTATCCAACGGCGCATATGCTCTTCTAAACATGGAGGGAGACAAATGTATGCTACCCATCAATGGCAAGTTCTTGAAGTGGTACTACCCTTGAAGACCTCCTCAAACGGGTCAGAGCAAGGCCATATGCTATTTCCAGGTACTTGCTCGTCAAACCCATCCTCTTTGAAATTTTCATCTCTATGTTGAAATTTCCAAAAAAAAAAAAAAAAAACTCAAAACAATGCTTACTTTCATCGATTCATTATTCAAAAATCATCAAAATCTAAAAATCTAAGTTTAGGAGCCTCTTCCCAGACTTGACCAAAATTTTCTATCCTTGAACCCAAAATTCTTGGTTTGAAGCAAAAACCAAGACTCAGGAATTTCCACCCTAGTCCGCCTCAGTTTTTACAACCAAAATGGTTTTAAGTCAAAATTTACGACCCTCGTGTCTTTAAACAAAAAAATGGTTTTTTAGAAACCGCAGGGAAGCGACACTTAGTCGATACTCGCAAAGCCCCAAAATCGGAAGGATGCGAACCCCATTCGATACTTCCAAAACCCAAAAATCGGAAGGATGCGAACCCCATTCGATACTTCCAAAACCCAAAAATTGCAAGGAAGCGAACCCCATTCGATACTTGCAAAACCTCAAATTTCAAAATCGTGGAGAAGCAACATTCCAGTTGATATCCACAACCCAAATTGCAAATGGTTCGAGAAAACCTCAAATTTCAAAATCGTGGAGAAGTAACATTTCAGTTGATATCTACAACCCAAGTTTCAAATGGTTTGAGAAAACCTCAAATTCCAAAAATCGTGGAAAACCGACACCAAGTCAGTACCCGTAAAACCAAAAATTTTGGGAAAAGTGGGGAAGCGACACTTAGTCGATACTTGCACCCCAATCCACAAGGAAGCGACATTCCATCGATACTCGCAAACCCAGCCCGCGAGGAAGCGACATTCTATCGACACTCGTAAACCGAATGAGTAAGGAAGCGACATTCCATCGATACTTGCAAGACCATTCAACGGGGAGGCGACATTTGGTCGATACCTGCATTTTGAAAACCAAAACTAGGCTATAAACGCCAAACCCGGCTATAAACGCCAAAATCGGCTATAAACGCCAAAATCCGGCTATAAATGCCAAAAATTCGGCTATAAACGCCAAAATCGGCTGTAAACGCCAAAATCCGGCTATAAACGCCAAAATTTGCTTTCATGCCATCAAAACAAAACTTGGTTTTCAAAAATCTAGCTCCCACGCCAAAACAAAAAAAAAAAAAAAAAAAAAAAGAACAAAACAAATTTCAGCTCCTATGCCATAAAACCTGGCTCTTATGCCAATTCAAAAAAAAAATCGTCTTTCATGCCATCTCAAAACAAATTTCGGCTCTCGTGCCAATTCAAAAAAAAACAACTTTGGCTTCCATGCCATAAACAACAAACTTTGGCTCTCACGCCACAAACAAAACTTTTGGCTCCCATGCCGCAAAACAAATTTTGGCTCTGACACCACAAAATTCGGCTTTCATGCCATCTCAAAAAAAAAAAAAAAAGAAAGCTTTGGCTCCCATGCCACAAACCAAAAACTTTGGCTCTCATGCCATAAACAAAAAAACTTTGGCTCCATTGCCACAAACAAAATTTTTGGCTCCCATGCCGCAAAACAAATTTTGGCTCTTACGCCACAAAATTCGGCTTCCATGCCATTCTAAAAATCGGTTTTCAAGCCATAAAAAACCAGGCTTTCACCACAAAAATTAGCTTTCATGCCCAAACAACCCTTGACAAAAGATTTTCACAAAATGACAACCTTTTGATCAAATTCCCAAACAAACATTCCCATCAACTTTTGCTTAAATTTGTGAAAAGAAGGGGATACAAAAAAATATAGTACCAAAAATGTTTATACATGAAGGTACCAAAAAAAAAAAAAAAAAGAAGAAAAGGAGTTTGTTACAACTTAGGAGCTTAATCAAACATGGTTTTCAATCAAAGATTCAACTCCTCAAGCAGACACTTGGCCTTAGCTTCCAAAGTTTTCAGGCCACGCTTCTTCAAAATGTTCCCATAAAATGTGGCCGAACGCCGCGACTCATCTGCAGCACGAGGAAGTTCTTCCCAGAGGACCTGCCACTGCTCATACTCCTGAGTCTTCCTCCGGAAATTACTTTCAGCCTCCTCAACCTGGCGAATGAGAGTCCCCTCCTTGTCACGAGCCTCCACAATGGCGGTCCATTTGGCAGCAGCTTCTTCCTCCAAAAGCTCAAGACGCTGCCTAGCCTCGACAACCTCCTTATCAAGGCGGTCCAGGTCTTGCTTTAGCCCTATGATGGCCAACTCGGTAACGTTCCTCTCCCGAACGAATTTCTTCTGAGTCCGAGTGATCTCAGTCAGCTCAACTTTGACTTTGCTAGAAGGCTTCATAAATATCTCATCAAAGAAGTCACCATCTGGGAAACCCTTGGTCTCAGTCCACTTGTTCCCTAAAGCAATGACTTCATCAACAAAACCCTTGGTGCTTGCAATGTCCAGACCAACTTCTTCGCTATCAGCAAGAATGTCTTGTACATGCTTGATCATGCCAAAGCCAGCTTCCAAGTGACCCGAAGAGAGAGTCTTGACCCATGAGCTCAAAACACTCTTCAACACCTTCTTTGCATACTGAAGGTGCGGCCCAGACGAGGATTCGCCCTGCTCCGGCACCTGACTGCCCATCTCATGCCACATTGGAGGAGTAATTAATAAAATCTTTCCAATCAAAGAAGCTAACTCGTTGAAAATGGAAGAAGCCCCTACTTCGGGATCGACTGCAGGTATCCCCTGTTCTGGCTCTAAGGAAGACGGAGGAACTTCTCCTGTTGCTCCACAATCTGTCAATGAAAACACAAAAATGTACGAATATGATCTTGTCAAAAAATATATATATATCAAGATTATTATTACAAAATACCTTCTTCGACGACCGGCGGAGTACTCTCTGCCTCTCTAAGCTCATCCGAAGCATCGTCAAAAGTTGCATCCATCGATGGCTCGAAATCGTCAGAATCCTTTGGCAAGTCAGCCAACAAGAAAACAAAAGCTACATGTTGGCAAATGACAGCACAAACAAAAAGAAAAATGAAAAAAAAAAGAAGCCAAAGCAATCATACCAGGTGAAGATTCTGGAACTACTCCAGCGTCCTTGGGTTCATCCTCAGATGCCGCAATCGGATCCGTCATCGCCTCATCGGCCGGAACCTCGGGCATCACCAAATCATCATCCTCTACCAAAAAAATGAAAGCAGCAGGTCAAAACAAAATCTCTTATAAGAGAAAAAAAGTGATAAAAGAAAGAAGGAAAATCATACAAGCTGTCTCCTCTTCTCTGCTCCTCTTCCCTGGAGGCTAGTCAGCATCCCCAGACACCTCCTTAGCAATGGTGAGAGGAATTTCTAGATCAGAAGGACCTTTATGCCATCTCATATTATGGTACTGTCCTTTTTTCCTCTTGCTTCTGCAAGTCAGCCTGCTCGAAGATCCTGCCCCACTATCTGTTGGAAGTAGTTGGGCCTCGTGGATAGATTTTCAAAACTTTTGACCCACTTGACTTAGGAATTAAGTATCCATAAGGCCAAAAACCCAATACAGGATGCATAACCTTCAATCTCATGATCATGTACAGTGAGTAAAACTATCTAAAAGATATAACAAAAGCAAACAAACATCCATTAAAATCTACCACATACAAGGAAGCAGATTATACTTTTGGAGCTAGGTTGTGCTCTAATGGAGAAGTTGATGACTTTCGTTGATGTAGAACTTTTCTACAAACTAAAATCAGAATCTCCACCACCTCTTAGCCTTCCACGCTATGACCCAAATTAGATCTCTCTTCTCAAGAAGATCGGTGGGATCTACAAGAGAAAACTCTCAAGGAAACTAGAAGAGAACTAGACGAGGGAAGAGAGAAGACAAAACATGTGCAACTCTTGCACAAAAGGTATGGGCGTGAATCCCTAGGTAGGAATTTGCATTCGGACGTCCAACACCTCTTATGTCCTCTATTTATTGCTAAAAGCAAGCTTCTCTTCTTTGTTATCTAATTGAAATAGAAGTCTTACTTCTCTAACAATTAGTAACTCTCTTCTTTCTAAATTAGAAGTCTCACTTCCATTATAATTAGTAACTTACTATTACCACTATTAGAAGTCTCACTTCTAATAGAAATAGTAACTTTCTATTTCCTTTTAGAGTTCTACTATAATTAGTATCTTTCTAATAACTTGGGCTAGCGTGGGGACCACTAGGGATTCATTAGAAAGTTGGCTCCAACTGGGACACGCGACCCCACATCTCATGTGCAATCCGGGCCCACAATTAATTGCAAATAACACCACTATATAAATGCAATTACACTCCAGTCTTAGGAATAAATTACAATGAAGACCCTAAACTTCCCAATTACCACAAGTAGGCCCCTCTATCAATATCCATGGATCAATTGGAATAAATTTGTCTCTTCCAATCTTAGTTCCACATCTTATTATCCTTGAGCCCCAATTAATCACTATGATCATCAGTACCATCCAATTAACTCTTAATCGAGATGGGTGCACACTTACTAATGACAAATCCATTAATTGGCACAAGGGGATAATAGAGATAGATTCCATCTTGATCATTCAATGTTCCCACAGTCCTACTACCACATACCCAAGACACCGAGGTGTTGACCTACAGTTGGCCTCACTCTTTGGTGACTCAAAGCGAATGAATAGATAAAAACTTGAGTTCATCAATGTCTCAGGATTGAGAGCCTATTGCTAGGGAATTATGAGAGTAGACCTTATTATTGAGACGGAATTCCATAAGGTGCTTCTCATGGTCCTTCAATACATCCAATGTACCAGCACCATGATCCAGAATCTTCCATTCTGTTGATAGAGACAAATCACACTATCTCATAGTGATCAAAGTGCTGCAACCTTATCAGATGAAATGCCTAGTCTCATCACTGGTTGTGAAGATATTTTAAGTATAAGATTTGTAATATATATCTCCTGTGTGTGGATCTCATCCATACACATATATCACATCTAATATACTAATGGGACCCGGTTCAACTCATGAACCATTATGTCATATGTATTGGTCATGTGCATAAAGTAATAAAATAACATTCATCTCATGAAAGTAAAGCATGATATTATCGATAGATAAAGAAACTAATCAATTTATAACATCAACTGATGGATTGAGTCCATATAATCTAACACTATCAACATCAGGCCTCTCACTAGAGTCCACACTAGATGGCCTACTTTTCTCAGTAGACTCTATGGAAGCCTTCGTACGCTCTGCTTGCATCCAAGCATCGATCTCGGCCTCCTCCTCTTCCAGCTGTCTCAAGACCTCACCAGGAATCCCTTATGCAGATCATGCTCGTTGAGAAAGCCTATCTTATGCTTCTCTCCAGTAAGGAAGGCCAAAACTTCCTTTCGATGGACACCATCTGATCTGCCAAGACCCTTCCCAGGAGACTGGTTGACATCAAGCTCCTTCTTGGAAAGCCCCCGGTACATTGAGAAACTCTCCACGAACCACTTCGTGAAGCCAGAAGTCCGGAAAGTGGGTAGCTCAGGATAGGAAATCATGGCGGTAGCGTCCTCATCGCTATAAAAAGCCCATGCATTCCTCCCATCCTGCTGACCTCCAAAATGCTTCACCATGCTCGAAAGCGCTCCAACAACGCCTTGACAGAAGCCAAGCTGCAATGCAAAACGCGAAGGGATATACGGCTGGATATAGACGAAAAGATATCTACGGTACACCATTGTGCCTACCCGTATGTTGAAAAGCTATCTCTTCTCCGCGTTTGTCAAAGCATAGTGTCTTCCCGACCCTGCCCTGGTCGAATCACGGGAGACACCAAATTCAAAAGCCTTCTTCTGCAAACCTGGAGAAAGCTTCACTGAATACTGCCCAATCTCGATGTCCCTGAACCATCGGATCCTCAAACGGGCAGACAAAAGAGATTCGGAAACGGCTGTCCCTCTAGCCAAACGAATCATAAAAGGATCTTCATCCTATGCAACTCCCAACCGATGGAAGCTAGGACAATGGTATACATACCACGAATAAAAGATATGGACTGAAAATGGGGAAAACTGGTGGATCCATGATCCTCTCACATTTGAGGATGAGTCTGATTCCCAACAGTCTACACTGGGGGCATCTCCTGTTAGGATAACCTGCAATGCAATAGCTCGGGAAGATAGTGCCTCTGAAGCTTTCGAAGACATGTACTCCCCAACCGGTAGTGTATCTTCCAGAGCTACATCTTCTCAGGTGACTTCCACTGAGATATCATCCTCTCAGCCCTCGTCTCCTGAAGCCGTGACATCAAAACTCAAGCCTCTCCCGGTTGATCATCTTGATGAAATTTCTGCCAATGAAATCTTCTTCAATGAAAACCCAATCAATTGGTCCCAGATACCCGATCTCATAGACGATATCTGGACTAATAAAGAAAGGTTGCCGGATGCTGTTCAGGACTTGTTCTCGGAAATTACTCCGTGCAACACAATCACCGAGGACAGCAATGCAGCTACAGAGACGTCTTCAGCAAATGACAAAGATCAACCCCTTGATCCAGAGAGTGATCTTCCAAAAGAAGACCATTCTCTAGAAGCTCTTGAAGTTGGTAGAGGTACCCGTTCTGACCGGGATTACCATAAAAATTACAACCAACCCTCTTCTTCTTATGTAAATCCTTCGGGAAACCAAGTTGTAAGCACCCCAAGTGGCAATAATAATGAAAATGCAAGCCCGAAGGAGGCTTTCAAGTACGACTTGATTGAGCACTTCAAACACATACCTGCACGTCTGCACATCCTTGACTTATTACGAATGTCTCCACAAGCTCGTGATAGTCTCATTTCAGAATTACAAAGGCTGAATGCGGATGTCGACAAGCATGCCCCACAAGTCCTACAAATTGAAATGGACTATAGGGTCAAAAAATCAAATACTCCCTTAAAGGGAGAAAAGAAGAAAACTAAGGGATCAAGCAATGAATGTCTCTCGGTTCAAAAAGTAGCAAGTGCAACAATTGCCTTTGACAAGGATGACCTCCTGCTAGGCGAGACAAAACACAACCGACCCTTGTACTTTACTGGGTACGTCAAAGAAATGCCAGTACACAGAGTTCAGATCGATCCAGGTTTTGCACTCAACCTCATTTCTACTTCAGCACTCGAAGAGCTGGGCATTGTTGACACCAAAAATGTCACTTTGCCTCTTCAACATCAAGAAAGCTGCATGAAGTCGCAACCTGCCATAAATAGGCAATGTAACTTCTCCAAAAAATCAAATCTTTTCATAATCAAACAAAAACTGCAAGATCCTTCAAGACAGCCAAGGGAGGAGTACACAAGGAGTTTCGGGCCATTTCAGAATCATTTGGCCTAACTTCGCTTCTTCGACAGCTAAATTGGCGCTCCCGGCGGCGACATCATCGAAGACGTCAAAACTTCGATCAGAGCCTACAGATGACTCCAGCATGTCTCAAAAGGGCTCCATGCCAAATTTCAAGTCAAACCGACAACGTTTGACCTTCCATCAATGCTCCAGCAGCAAAATCAAGCCTCCCGGCGGCGGGAACCACCGAAGCCTTCGCTCATCAAACCAAGTGCATGAGTGGCTTCAACATGCTTCCAAAAGGCTGCACGTCGAATTTCAGGTCATTCCGACAACGTTTGACCAGGTTTCGATGCTCCGAAAGAAAATCAAGCCTACCGGCGGCGGAGCTCCCCGGGACCATGGTTTCCAAGACAGAGCCTGTGGATCATCTCAAAATGACTCCAATAGGTTCCCTATCAAATTTTAGGTCAATCGGACATCGTTTGACCGCCATCAACGCGCGGCATCTCCCTCGCGGCAAAATCAAGTCTACTAGCGACGGGACCCCAAACAGCTTCAAAACTCAAACAAAAGCCTATGGTTAGTCTTATTTATTGCTCAGGAGGCTTCACCTCAAATTTCAGGTCATTCCGACATCGTTTGACCAAGTTTCAGCTTCTGGCGGAAAATCAGCAACTCTACGCGACAAAGTCTTCGGCTTTCCCGGAAAATTGGAAACTTTGCACTCTAAAAATGCAAGGATTCTCATCAGGTTTTCTATGGGGAAATCAAGCCAATAAATGAGAAGAAATGTCAGGAAAAATACAGAAGAAAACGGCGACGAAAAAGACCGCAAAACGGACCAAAACGGGGAGAAAAACCCCCAGGGTCGCCGGCGACCATGGAAGTCTGGGTCACCGGATTTTTCGCCGGTGACCCGTTTTTCCGTCCCTTTTCGCGTTTCTCGCACTTTGGCCCCTGTGGTTTCCTGAAAATGTGATTTTTAGTGCTTGAAATTGACTCATATCCGACGACATCTCAGATCCGCCGTCAAAAGCCTAAAATCATCATTGATCGCTCCAAGATCGCCGACCGGTTGACCTAAAAAGTGCTCTTTCTGTCCGACCGATCGAGAAATCGACAAGACAGATGTCACCGGCCCACTGCTAGCTATCAATGTCTGAAATTACACGGTCATCCGATGTCGATCAGCATGTAGATCCATCGGTGATCATCTCCAAAAGAATCCCAAAAGACGCAGCGCGGCCCGCGACTCTTCAACTGCTCGGCGACCATTTAATGCAGTTAATTGACTAGCTTTATTGCAGTCATTAATTCATTTCTTTGGACGGCCCAATCAGAAGCAAACATCCAGGAGTTACAAATCAATTAAGTCATGGCATTCAAGCCATGAAACTCCTCCCATTATGGTAATTAAGGTGATTAAAAGCCCTTAATCTCCATCGGCCAATCAGATTCAAGGAAAAAGGAGTTACAAAATCAAGAAATAAATCTTGTAACTCCTCCCATTAAAGCCATTAAAGCCCATAAACTCTCCTAATGGCTACCAAGAGCCTATAAATAGGAGAGCTTTCCAAGAAGAAAGGGATCGGAAAAAGGACGAACGGAAAACCGAAGATCGAAAATCAAAAGGTGCAGAGAATCCCGAATTCCAAACAGACAGAGTCTAGAGAAAGAGAGAAAATTCTGCAGAAATTCTACATCAAGCACCACTACAAGGTGACAAAAAGTCCCTTGGGGGGTACTCCCCCCCAAGGTCCTTGCCTTCTCCCGCTGCCTCCAATGGCTTAGACGTGGCTTTTCAGCCCGTCTACTTAGCTTTTTATTGGACATAGGACCTTCTCTTGGTCTTTGTCCTCTAAAAACCTGAGGTTATAGCCAAGCCAAGCGAATCAAGAGCATCCTCTGTTCTCATCTGCATGGATGATGGCGAAGCCCATACATGGCTTGCGACCGTCAATCTGAACGAGTCCCCCACAATCTCCTGAAAAGTTAGATCCTCCTTGTAAGACCCCGACCCGAGTGACCTCGATTAGTGCTAATTTGTTGTGCATTAGTGCTGAGCTCGATTAGTGATTTTTTTTTACTAAGCTTGGACTAGAATAGCTCTTTTATGGCTTTGGGTGAGTGTTAGTGCTTTGTGTTTGATGGGACCCTTTGGGGGTTCCCTTTTTGGATAGTTTTACTATTGTGTGGGGGATTGTTCGTGTTCCAGTGATTTGCATTTATATTCCGTTTTACTCGTCTTGTTAATCCCTATAGCTTTCATGTTGATCTCGTACTCGTTCGGAACCCCGAAAACCCGATTTTCTTGCATTGAGGGCAAAACAGTCTTTTTACATAAAATCTGTACCCAATAGTCGATATCCTCGAAACCCGCGAAGCATATACTTTTTGAAAACTAGATATTTCGACGATCATTTTTCTCTTCTTCGTCGATTTCGTCCGAGGTCCCGAGATTGGTGCTTTCAGCCTCCAAAGATTTCCTAGAGATGGGACCCACACCCACTTGTGTATAAGAAGAACCCTCTTCTTCCATTTCCCCTTTTCCAACACAAGAGAAACCTAGGGTTTTCTTTCCCTCTTTTCTTCTTCTTCTTGCTTCTACATTGCCCAAATCCCCACCAACCTTGCATCTTTTGAGAAATGGAGATCACCACCCTTTTCCCCTCCTTGCAAGCTTCTCTTTGATACCATTTGAGGAAGGAAGACACCCATTTTAGAACTCTCTTGAAGCTCATCTTGCCTTTTGAGGACTTTCCTAGTAAGTTTTCCTTTCCAATCTCTTAGATTTGTGTTCTTCTAGTTTTAGAGGAGCCCTATTGTCATTATTGAAGCTTTCTTCTCTCTATTCCTTGTTTGACCCATTTTAGGGTTTGCATTATGGGGGTTTTGTGTAGATTGCACCCTTGGCTTGGAGGAAGAGAGTATTAGCTTGATTTCTTTGTTTAGAGACTCTAAGGCAAGTGGATTGAATGGATGTTTTGGTTTTAATGATTTTCATGACATGTAGACTTGATTTATATCTCATTAATGACTTGTTTCCTTGGCATTCAATGATGTTAAATGCTTTTGAAAAGAGTTGGTAAGCCTCTTTATTGTCTTAAACATGATTTCTAGCTTTGTTTCATTTGTTATCTTTAAATCTTGAATTGTAACTTTTGGTTCGTCTTTTGTACAATGCCTAAGTGAATCCTTGTGATGTTGGTTGTCTTCCTTCTCTTGGTGATTGTATGAATGTTAAGTGGAGAATAAAAGGAATTGGTTTGGGGGAAAGGAAGACTTGAATCTGAACCCAGTGGAGAAATTCCCGTGACTGGCGGTCAGCTGGCGGTCGCCCAGCGGCTAGCTGCCTGGCGACTAGCGGCTAACCGAAGAAAGTTCGGTTACATTTCCAGAGAGCTGTAACCTCACGGTCAGCTCCGCGGTCAGCTAGCGGCTAACCTCCGTGTCCATCGACGGCTAACCGCCATCTAACCGCATAGTTACGGTCACTCTTCCAGAGAGCTGCAATTCCACGGTTAGCCTCACGGTCAGCCAGCGGTTAACCGCCGGATTCACTGGCGGCTAACCGCCATCTGACCGCAAGGTAACCAAAATTCTCTGAATTCTATGAATAAAAGAGGATTGAAGGGAACCTCCACCCCATTGCTTGTGAACCTTTCTGAGAGCAATGGGCACCGCTCACCTAGGATTGTATTCGAAGCATAGGTGAAGTGTTTGTTGGTAGTACGTTAGAGAGAGAAACCACATCGTCGAGATTCATTTAAGCATTGAGGCTACTATAGTGTATAAGGAACCCGGAATGTCTCCCAAATTCAAAGAGTACCAAGTTTTCCTTTATTATACAGACATACGGGATCCCTATTCACCTTGGATTAGTTTTAAACCCCGACATTTTGAAAGTCTGTTGCAATTGTTTATTCCAGAAATTTATGAGTTATGATTTATCGATTCCGAAAGCATTGTAATTGTACTTGCACTCTTTTATAGTCCCGAAATGCATGCCCGACATGATGTGACCCGATATTGAAGTGATGATTATGCCTTGAGTACCCCGTCTCGCCCGCTTATAGCCTTGCACTAGATTTGTTTTATACCTGTCCCGAGTTATGTGATTTGACCTATGAGTCGGCACCACTAAGCTTGGATAACCCCGTCGGTCTGATCTACCGACTTGGAGATCCCTTCCCGTCCCGCCAGCTGCAGCTTGGATCCCGATACCCGGTTTATTAACCGTGGTCCCGTCCCGATACCTGGCTCGCTCCCGTGGTTCCCGATATCTTGTTCGCTACCGTGATTCCCGATACCCGGTTTGCTACCGCGGTCCCGTCCCGTATTATTGTATATGTATATGTAACTTGGTTGCACCTCCTCACTTCGGTGACCGAGGTCAGCACCCGATACTCACGTCACTTCGGTGATAGAGGATTTAGCTTCTTGTGGATGCCATCTTGATTGTTTCCCGACTTCCTTGGTTACCTCACCTGTTTTATTACTGCATGTGTGTTTTCAATGATATGAGTCATTTACTTTTGAAAGCCATTGTTTAAACAGGTTTACATGTTTTTCAAGGTAAAGGTTTTTATTATTAAATGTTTATATCTTTTCATCTACCTGCCAGACCGTCGTGTCTGACCCTTACTTTGGTACTCAGGTCCCGTTGTCGGTTATCCCGAGGAGGAGCCAGAGGAGGTGGTCGGAGAACCGCAACCGCTAGTTGAGTGGCGTGCTGACGATGTTATGTAAACATCGGACTGCCGAGTTGCGAAACATTTTGGGGGATTGTTTGGATAGTTTTCTGGTGGTTATTGTTTTGTTATATTGGCCTTTATTGGCCTCTATTTTTGGGAATTGTAATTAAATGATCTTCTGATTAAACTTGAATATGTACTTTTGGGTTATGCTTTAGGACATTGCTCATTCTGATACTCATATTCAAATGTAATCAGCATTATGATTTTGGAAATGAAATACATGCATGATTTACCATACGCTTCCGCAATTATACTATATGATTATGTGTGTTGGGATATCCTCACCGCGGACACCTGTGGGAAATCACGTGCACGGGTAGTGTGTGTTCTTTGGTTAACCCGTGTACGTCTGATCATAAACATACTTTTAATTATTGTCATCTTTCCATATGATCACAACTATTGGCTTCACTAAATTAGTCCCGATCCCGGATCTGGTCCCCGAGCCGGTCCGGGGTCGCGACACTCCTTTTCTTGCTTTTCATTGTAGTTTGTATTTTTCTAAAAGAGACAAAAATCACAACTCTTGTCTTTCATTATTGATGAGAATTGTAAATCGGCTATAAACGCCAAAATAGGCTATAAATGCCAAACAAAATCGCCATTCACGGCAAACCAAGAAAATGTCTCTTTTCTTAAATATTTGTGCAATGGAAAACTCGAAAGAAGTTGATTTCCTTTTTACTTGCGAAGGTTGATCTCCGGATTACCACTTGCAATTCCAAGTAAAATAGAAAATCTGGCACACCCACACAAAGAAATGTTGATGCACGCTTCAGCCCCCCGGGCGTGAAAGGGCCGGACCTGACGGACTCCCACGTCCGCCGACCCCGGTAGCACCCTCGCAGGAGCGCGTTCCATCAGGCATCCCACCTAGCAAGCTGAGTCACACGTTCGTATTCATCTTCGGATATGACGGGAGCGCTCAAAGACCTATCGGCAAAATCAGGTTCAAATTGTAAATCGGTGATCTTTTTCCTGAAGTCACTGTGTATGCAGTAAGGACCCCTTCATGCTACAATATCCTCCTTGATCGCCCCTGGATACATGAAAACGGTGTTGTCCCTTTAACTCTACATTAGTGCATCAAATTCGTTGGCAACGATGGCTTGATACATCGAGTGTTTGCAGACAAAAAGCCCTTCAAAGGCAAGGATGTCCATTTTGCAGATGCTCAGATATATAAAGATGGAAAAGAAGAACAGGAGGAAGAAACAATTCATTTTGCCGACAATCTCCAAAAAGATAAAGGCAAGGCTCCTCAGCAATCATCAGAGGTAAACAAACCTTTCACCAAACTCAAAGTAAGCAGTCAAGCTCCCCTCGTTGTCTCCTTTAAATCTCCAACGCCTTTGGTAATCACTACCAAAGCAAAGAAGACAAAACAAAAGGCTGGGGGCAAGTTCACTGTCTCCTTTGTGTCTATTATGCATGACACAGACTCGGAGTCAGAGCTAGAAGATGACACAGCATCAAGCCAAGTTGATACTCAGTAAGATCAGCCCGCTCTCACTCCATTGGGGACAGTTGCTGACATAGAAGATCCAACGTCTGCTTCCTTTGTTATTCCGGCAACTTTGCCAGAAGAAAAAACAGTCTTCTTCCACAGATTAGGAGCATCTCCACTAAACTCTCTGCTTCAAAATTTCCAAAACGAAGGTATGCCTCAGCTATCCCTGTATAGTCCGATGGTACAAGCTATCATGAAGAAAATGGGCTACGACGCTCAGAATCCGACTGCTTTGGGAGGTGGCCGTGGTATTCTCACACCATTGGAAGCCACCCTGACCAAAAGTCAACCAGAAGATTGGAAAATCCACATTCATAAAGGCAAGTCTTCATATGGGTTGGGGTATGATCCTACCGCTCCTATGAGACAATTGACACCATGGCTGCAAAGTCGCTTTACCGACCAAGCCTCGACATCTCATGAAGACATTGATCTCCCTAGATATCTCTTTGAGGAGTCACTCGTTAAGGATCCAGAAAGCTCTTCCAATTGGTATAATTTCTCTGATGATAAAGAGGAATTGCCCAATGACACAGACGCGCGGTTCTCTGACCCAGAAGAACCATCGTCTGCAAAAGAAGTACCTTACTTCAACCCAGTTCCAGCAAATGATTGGGACCATCTCATTGCAAGTCTTGAGAAGGATATTGATCAAGAAGATCCATGGACAGAAATAGAGCCTCAGTCGGAAAATGTCTCTGCCACTCCAGAAGGTCTTGTTGAGTTGGAAGCCCCCGAAAATATTGTGGAGAAACCACTTTCAAACCTTCCGACAGAAGATCTTGTTCAAAAGATAGACTTGGGAACACCTGATAACCCACGTCCTATATTCATAAGCAAGATTATAAAGGATGATGAGTTACCCGAGTATATCTCTTTTCTTCGTGAGTTCGTTGATTGCTTTGCATGGTCTTATGCTGAAATGCCTGGCTTGGATCCCAAAGTAGCAGTTCACAAGCTCAACTTGCAAAAAAAAAATCAAGCCTGTCAAACAAAGCCAAAGAACATTCCGTCTCAACGTGATGGACAAAATTGAACAAGAAGTTTAGAAACTTAAAAACGTTGGCTTTATCCGCGAGAAACAGCATCTTGAATGGTTGGCCAATATCGTCCCTGTGACAAAGAAAAATGGGCAGATAAGGGTCTGTATCGACTACAAAGACCTGAATAATGCATGTCCTAAAGATGAATTACCGCTCCCATACCAGAGGTGATGATTGACAACACCTGTGGGTTCGAGCGAATGACATTCATGGATGGGTTCTTTAGCTACAATCAGATAAAGATGCATCCTGAAGATGAAAGGCATACGTCATTTCGGACTCCATTTGGCGTGTATTGCTGCACTGTCATGCCATTTGGTCTGAAAAATGCAGGTGTAACATATCAGAGGGCTATGATGAAAATATTCCAAGATATGCAACACAAGACGGTTGAATGCTATGTCGACGACCTCGCCATCAAAAGCAGAAGAAAAGAAGACCATCTCGACGATCTTCGAGAAGTCTTCCTTCGACTTCGCAAACACAAATTGCGGATGAATCCACTCAAATGCTTCTTCGGTGTCTCATCGGGTAAGTTCCTTGGATTCATAGTACGGAAAGCTGGAATAGAACTCGACCCCACTAAAGTCAAGGCTATCCTGGAAATGCCATCTCCAAGAACCCTAAGAGAATTAAAAGGGCTTCAAGGAAGGTTGGCCTACATCCGACAGTTCATCTCTAATCTGTCAGGGAAGTGCCGTCCATTCTCTCACTTGATGAAGAAAGGCGTGAACTTTGTCTGGGATGCTGAATGTGAAAATGCATTTCAAGACATCAAAGCATACCTCACCAAACCTCCAGTGCTGGCTGCCCCCACAACTGGAAAACCATTTATCTTGTAGACAAGAGCTCTCGACCACTCTTTGGGTGCTCTGCTCGCACAAGAAAACGACAACGGAAAAGAAGCTGCTCTATATTACCTTAGCCGCATGTTGGTAGGTGCAGAGCATCGCTACTCCCAAGTCGAAAAAGATTGCCTTGCAGTGATGTTTGCCGTACAAAAGCTACGTCACTACCTGCTGTCCAATACAGTCTACCTGATTTCGAGGATCAACCTCCTAAAGGTCCTTGTCACAAAAGCAGGTTCTCTCAATGCCTGACTAGCAAAATGGTCCATCCTTCTATCACAATTCGATATTAGGTATGTACCATAAAAAGCAAGCAAAGGCCAAGCTCTAGCAGATTTCCTCGCATAGCATCCATTGCCTAAAGATTCTCCACTCAGAAAATGATCTCCCAGACGAATTTGTCTACAATGTGGAAACTTCCTTATCAAATGCTTCCTGGGACATGTACTTTGACGGTGCAACCAGGACAAATGAAAAAGGAAAGCAAATATCGGGAATTGGCATCCTCTTTGTCAGCCCCGACAAATACATGATTCCACACGCCTTCTCGCTACTGGAACCATGTTCAAACAATGCAGCTGAGTACCAAGCCCTGATTGTAGGATTGGAACTCGCCCTCGAATCCGGCATCACCATGCTGGAAGCTTTTGGAGACTCTCAACTAATTATCAACCAGATGAATCAAAAATCTGAGGTCAGGAAGCCAGATTTGTTGCCTTACTACAACAAGGCGCAGTTGCTCCGACAGAAATTCAACATCTGTCACATCACCCACATCCTCAGAGGTGAAATCATCTGTATAGATGCCCTAGCTGGACTCGCTGCATACATGGCAATCCAAGAAGGGGAAAACATGCAAGTCACAGTATGTCAAAGAAGGATTCTCCCTCCTCTTAACACACATCAAGCAGTTGCTGAATGCCACAAGTGGTTGGAAGTCGAATGTCCGTCTTCAAACCTCCGATCGGCGACTGGAGGGATCCGTTCATTGATTACATCATGTTCAGAATCCTACCTGAGGATCCAAAAGAGCGGGTAAGTATCCAAAGACGAGCCCTGAACTTTCATTTGGATATACCTTCAAAAGGACTTTACAGAAAATCCTTCAACGGAGTACTTCTACGCTGCTTGTCACAACAAGAGGCTGAGGAAACTCTTAAAGAAGTGCATTCTGGTCTTTGTGGAGCCCATCAGGCGGTCCTAAGCTCTACAACTAGATAAAAAGGATAGGTTATTATTGGCCTACCATGGTAGCTGATGCTGCAATTTGCCAAGCGCTGCCAAAAATGCCAAATTCATGGAGATTATGTCCACATGCCTCCAGAATGGCTACATCCAACAGCAATCTCATGGCCTTTCAAAGCCTGGGGTATGGACATCATAGGTCCTATCTCTCCCCCATCAAGCAAAGGTCATCGCTTCATCTTCGCCGCTACATATTATTTCTCCAAGTGGTCGAAAGCATTTGCGCTCAGTGAAATGAAGACCTCATCAGTCCTTCAATTCTTGGGCACCAACATTATTTGTCGCTTCGGCATACCTAAAAGATTCATCCATGATAACGGACCACAATTCCGGGATAACAGATTCTACAGGTTCTGCGACAAGTATAAAATCCAAAGTTGTCCTTCGATTCCATATAATCCAGCAGCGAACAGACTAGCAGAAGCCTTCAACAAGACACTTTGTAAAATTCTCAAGAAAATGGTCTCTAGTCACAAAAGAGACTGGGGCAACAAACTACCAGAAGCTTTGTGGGCCTATTGAACCACCGTTCGAGGACCAGCCCATAGCACACCATTCTCCTTGGTCTATGGATGCGAACCTGTTGTCCCTTTGGAAGTACAAATTCCTTCCTTAAGGTTATCTCTGCAAAATGACATAACTCAAGAAAGCAATGTCAAATTGAGACTCCAAGAGCTGGATAATCTCGATGAAAGACAACTCAAAGCTCTACAAAGCATTGAGTTGTACCAAGCACGCATGGCAGGATCTTTCGACAAGAAAGTCAGGCAACGCGCTTACAAAAAGGGCGACTTGGTTCTTACAGTAAAAAGACCCATAGTCTTTGCCCACAATTCTAAAGGCAAATTTGAACCAAAATGGGAGGGACCCTTTGTCATCGACAAAGTGTTGTCCAACGGTGCATACGCACTTCTAAACATGAAAGGAGACAGATGTATGCTGCCCATCAACGACAAGTTCTTGAAGCGGTACTACCCTTGAAGACTTCCTCGAATGGGTCAGAGCGATATCTACACGGCCAAAGCCTATTTCCAGGTACTTGCTCGTCAAACCCATTCCCTTTTGAAATTTTCATCTTGAAATTTCCAAAAAAAAAAAAAAAACTTTCAAAACAATGCTTACTTTCATCGTTTCATTGTTAAAAAAAAAATCAAATTCAAAATCCAAAAATCCAAGTTTAGGAGCCTCTTCCCAGACTTGACCAAAATTTTCAATCCTTGAACCAAAAAATTCTTGGTTTGAAACAAAAATCACGACTTAGAAATTTCCACCCTGGTCCGCTTCGACTTTTACAACCAAAATGGTTTTAAGTCAAAATTTATGACCCTAGTGTCTTTAAACAAAAAATGGTTTTTTAGAAACCGCGGGAAAGGGACATTCAGTCGATACTCGCAAAACCCAAAAAAAAAAAAAAACGGAAGGATGCGAACCCCATTCGATACTTCCAAAAAACCCAAAAAATCATAAGGACGCGAACCCCATTCGATACTTACAAAACCTCGAATTTCAAAATCGTGGAGACGCATTATTCCAATTGATATCCACAACCAAAATTTCAAATGGTTAAAAAAAAACCTCAAATTTCAAAAAATCGTGGGGAAATGACACCAAATCAATACCCGCAAAACCAAAAAGTTTTGGGAAAAGCAGGGAAGCGACACTTAGTCGATACTTGCACCCCAATCCACAAGGAAGCGACATTCCATCGATACTCGCAAACCCAAACCGCGAGGAAGCGACATTCCATTGATACTCGCAAATGAATGAGCAAGGAAGTGACTTTCCATCGATACTTGCAAGACCATTCAGCGGGGAGGCGAAATTTAGTCGATACCTGCATTTTGAAAACCAAAATTCGCCTATAAACGCCAAAATCGGCTATAAACGCCAAAATTCGGCTATAAACGTCAAAATCCGGCTATAAACGCCAAAATCAGCTTTCATGCCAACAAAACAAAACTTGGTTTTAAAAAAAAATCTGGCTCCCATGCCAAAACAAAACAAAACAAAACAAACAACAACAAAACAAAACATGGCTTCTATGCCATTCCAAAAATCGGCTCTCATGCCACAAACCAAAAACTTTGGCTCTCATGCCACAAATAAAAAAACTTTGGCTTTCATGCCACAAACAAAAACTATCATGCCATAAACAAATTTGGCTTCCATGCCACCAAATAAAATTCGGCTTCTATGCCATTCCGAAATTCGGCTTTCATGCCATCTCAAAAATTCTGGCTCTAATGCCATATAAAAATTTTTGGCTCCCATGCCGCAAAACAAATTTTGGCTATTACGCCACAAAATTAGGATTCCATACCATCTAAAATTTGGTTTTCAAGCCATCAAAAACTAGGCTTTCGCCACAAAAATTGGCTTTCATGCCCAAAACAATCCTTCGATAAAAGATTTTCGCAAAATGACAACCTTTTGATCAAATTCTTGAACAAACATTCCCATCAGCTTTTGCTCAAATTTGTTTTCATTAAAAATGATTTAAGTGAAAAGAAGGGGATACAAAAATATAGTACCAAAATTGTTTATACATGGAGGTACCAAAAAAAAGAAGAAAAAGAGTTTGTTACAACTCAGGAGCTCAATCTATCATGGACTTCAACCAAAGGTTCAACTCCTCAAGCAGACCCTTGGCCTTAGCTTCCAAAGTTTTTAGGCCATGTTTCTTCAAAATATTCCCATAAAATGCGGCCAAATGCTGCGACCCATCTGCAGCATGAGGAAGTTCTTTCAAGAGGACCAGCCACTGCTCAAACTCCTTAGTCTTCCTCCGGAAATTGCTTTCAACTTCCTCAACCTGGCGAATGAGATCCTTGTCATAAGCCTCCACAATGGTGGTCCATTTGGCAGTAGCTTCTTCCACCAAAAGCTCCAGACGCTGCCTAGCCTCGACAACCTCCTTATCAAGGCGGTCCAAGTCTTGCTTCAGCCCCATGATGGTCAACTCGGTAACGTTCCTCTCCCGAACGAACTGCTTCCGAGTCTTCGTGATCTCAGTCAGCTCAGCTTTGACTATGCTGGAAGGCTTCATAAAATTTCGTCAAAGAAGTCACTATCTGGGAAACTCTTGGTCTCAGTCCACTTGTTCCCCAAAGCAATGACTTCATCAACAAAATCTTTGGCGCTTGCGATGTCCAGACCGACTTCTTCGCTATCAGCAAGAATGTCCTGTACATGCTTGATCATGCTAAAGCCAGCTTCCAAGTGATCCGAAGAGAGAGTCTCAACCCATGAGCTCAAAACAGTCTTCAACACCTTCCTTGCATATTGAAGGTACGGCGCAGATGAGGATTCGCCATGCTCTAGCACCTGACTGCCCATGTCATGCTCCATTGGAAGAGTAATCAATAAACTCTTTCCAACTGAAGAAGCTAACTCATTAAAGGAAGAAGAAGCCCCTACTCCTGGATCAGCCGCAGGTATCCCCTGTTCTAGCTGTAAGGAAGACGGAGGAACTTCTCCTGCTGCTTCACAATCTGCCAAGGAAAAGACAAAAAGGTATGAATATAATCTTGTCAAAAAAATCAATATCAAGATTAGTATTGCAAAATACCTCCTTTGACGACCCGCGGAGTACTCTCTCCCTCTCTGAGCTCATCCGAAGCATCGTCAAAAGTTGCATCCATGCATGGCTCGAAATCGTCAGAATCCTCTGGAAAGTCAGCTAACAAGAAAACAAAAGCTACATGTTGGCAAATGACAGCACAAACAAAAAGAAGAAAAAAAAGAAGCCAAAGCAATCATACCAGGTGAAGGTTTTGGAACCACTCCAGAGTCCCTGGGCTCTTCCTCGGATGCCACGACTGGATCCGTCATCGCCTCATCGGCCGGAATCTCAGGCATCACCAAGTCATCATCCTCTGCCAAAAGAAAGAAAGCAGCGGATCAAAACAAAAATCTCTCATAAAAGAAAAGAAGTAGCAAAAGAAAGAAAGAGGATCATACCAGCTGTCTCCTCTTCTCTGTTTCTCTTCTCCGGAGGCTCATCAACATCCTCATACACCTCCTCAGCAATGGTGAGAGGAACTTCAAAATCAAAAGGACTATCATGCTGTCTCATGTTACGGCGCTGTCCTCTCTTCCTCTTGCTTCGGCGGGTCAATCTGCTCGACGATCCTGCCCCTCTATCAACATCAAGCCTCTCACTAGAGTCCTCACTGGATGGCCTACTTTTTCCGTAGACTCCATGGAAGCCTTCGTGCGCTCTGCTTGCATCCAGGCATCGATCTCGGCTTCCTCCTCTTCCAGTTGTCTCAAGATCTCACCAGGAATCCCTTGTGTAGCTTCTGATCTGATGAATTGAAAGAATAACATAACTTGCATTATGAATTGAACAAGACAAAATCATGGCTAACAAGACAAATGAAGAAGCCAAAACTCATGAATTGAAAGAATATAACATAACTTGCATTATGAATTTAACATAGAAAACATGTCTTAATGAAATATTGAAACCATAATGAAACCATAAAGCAATAAACATGAGAAATCCTATAAAGATCACTTGCCTCAATCCAATGCCAAGGAAAACTCCACAAAAACTCAACCAAAGAGAAGATCCACGAAATCTACACAAAAGCCCCAAAATAGAACACATAAAAATCACATTTTTGGTCATCACAAACCCCCATTTCGAAAATGGGTTTGAAAACATAGAAAACAAGCTCTAAGTGAGCTAAAGAACATCAAATGAAAATATGGGTCCAAGCTCTAACCTTGAGCTAGCTGAACTTGATGAAGAGAGGTTGAAGATGATGAATAGTAAAATGGTTTGGCTCCAAAACGTGTCCAGCTGAAGCTTAAGAAGAGAGGAAGAGATTGACGGAGTCGGATCGGGGATTGGAGCTCTCTAGATGGATGTTTCAAGGGGAACAAGATCAAAGAGGAAAGCTTCTCCTCTCCTTGGCTCTAGGTCAAGACCAGTTGCAGGATTTGGAATGGGAAAAGAATGGAGGAGAGAGAATAAGAGGATATTTATAGTGTCTGGAAGGTGGGTCCCAATGCAGAGGAACTTGAAGCGCTTAAAATATGGTCTTGCAGACCCCGGATGAAATCGACGAAGAAGAACAAAATGATCGTCGAAAAATCTAGTTTTCAAAAAGTATATTTTCCCCAATTTCTGGAATTTTCGAAATTTATGGACAGATTTAGTGAAAATTGTCATTTTTGCCATTTTTCTCGAAAAACGCGATTTCTGAGTATTAAATCAAGATGGTCAAAACATGAAAGTTGTTTATAACAATAAAATGAGTCAAAAGGAATAAAAATTGGAATTTTTAGAAACCAAGAATAAATTCTCACAGAAATACAATTTACAAGGGTCGGGTCAAAACAAAGTCAACGGTCTTTTAAAACTCTCCAAAGTTATGAGAAATCTATTCAAACTCAAAAACAAAGTCAAATCAACTCTAATCTTGTTTAAGAAGCTAAATCACAATTAAAACAATGCTAAACCCAAAAATTGAGGGTCGGGGTCTTACATCCTCCCCCCCTTAGAATCCATTTGGTCCTCCAAATGGTCTAAACTAAATCAAAAATAAAAAACTCGAAAGATCAAAGAAAACACCGAAGACTCAAAGACTAAAGAAAACACTGACACCTTGAGTTGAACCTCGGCAACTGAGCTATCCCTGATCAATCGTGACGATGAGATGCGCCGGCAACAACACGTCTGATTCGATTGAAAACTTCACACTATCACACATATCTGTCCAACAACCTGCTCTTCTAACAAATCCAATGTTCAATAACTTCTCTAGTTATCCTTCGGTGGTCATTTGACGTCCTTACACTGGATCATCTCTTTTACTAACTTTGTTAATCACTGTCTGTCTGAGAAATAGCGAGTTCTGTCTCATTCTATCACCCTGAAATCTTATGCCAAATGTTATACCGAGATGTACACGATGATTCTGACATTTGCATGAAGATGTGATCGTAGACATGCTTTCTCTGAAATAATCTTCATCCCAGAGAAATTCTGGAATCCCATATATCTGCTCTCACTGTACTACTCGGATTCTGGTTCAACCTTTCTGTGCTATACTCAGAGTTCCTGTTCACACTGATTCTATCTGCCTGTTGTTCTAGATCTCTTACCTGTGATGCGTTAACAACCAAATATCCGTCAACTTTGTATTCTTCTATGGAAAGCCAAAATCTTCAACCCAAGCCTTGAAACAATTCTACCACTTCCTACTTGTCCTCCAAGGTTCACCCACATAAACCAAATCCTTGAGTGCTTAACTGGAAACTTCATAATCTGGAGTCTGTTCAATCTTCTGCCTCTGTCTCAGATTCACCAACCTCAAGTCTTGCACACGTGTTATTCTTCTCTGGATCTTTCAACTGACCTTGTCCATGAGTTATGATTCTCCAACTTGCATCTGTACTCTGCCCAAACTAATGTTCCAAAAGTCAGTAAAATCCGCACAATTTGCTCTATCAAGTGACTAGGCAACAAACAATTCTGTATACAAGTCTCTCCACTGCTGCCGAAAATTGAATTATATGCTTTTAACCACGCACTGACGCACTTTGCTAAGTCAACTTCACCATTATAGCTACACTTGCTAAACTTCCTCGAACAAATCTCTGTCACAAGTTCATCAATACGCGAGAAATTTCTTACTTTTTCACATCTTCTTGGAGCTATACTACTGAAAATCACTTCAAATCTCATAAAGTCCACCACTTACTCTGTTTCTGGAGTCTTCTGGCTTAGGGAAATTATCCAAAAGTCCACACTTATTTGCCCAACACACCATCTGACGGTCCACGATCAACTATAATTGGATCTCGATATGCTATTCACATTCCTTGCTGACTATCAATTGCTCACATATTCCCTTGCTAACTGCGTCTACGACATCGAAAAACTAAAAATTCTGCCAAAATCCTTCGAGAACTACGTGCTAAGCCCACAAAATGCCACAAAAACCAACTCTCTGACACAAAAACAAGCAAAAGATACTAAACGTGGGTACGGAGACATTAAATTCTCCCCCACTAGAAAGAATTTGGTCCTCCAAATTCCCTAACAACAAGAACAAGAAGACGAGGCAAAGAGGGTCTCCCCCACTAGAAGAAAAGCAAACCGAGCCGATAAAACAATGGCTAGCCAAAACAAAATCCACACGACCTAAGGAGTCCTCACCACACGTCTTAAGGTTACTAGAGTGTTTTATTTCCTAGAAACCTGCCTGCTCTGATACCAGTCTGTCACGCCCCCAAAACTGGAATCCGATCTCGGGGACGCGAGTTTGGGGGAATTTGTATTTCCCCTCCCAGGATCTGCGTGTGTGAGGATGAAAAAATTCACAACACATCAAAATATTTCGCGGAAGCTCTACAAGACGTTACGACCCGGAATCCGTATCCATCCAGTTCCGTGTCGTACTCGATCTGTCAGCATAAGATTATCATAAACATATTTAAACTCGGACTGGAACAAATTTATAATATCAAAATATACAGAGCTGACAATAACAGGCTTATCATTACCCAAACATATTCAAGTTACAAATTAATGAGTGCATTAATTACAATTCCCAAGAAACAGGCTAACAAAAGCCGTACACAAAAACAAGCTAGAACAAATACGACCCAATGGCGTAACGTAACTCCGGAGTCAAGCATGACGTCTACATGACATCGCTGACACAACAAGCCTGCAAAACCCGTGGCTCAACAGCCCTCTGCACATGAACTAGCTCAAAGCGAGGACCTGCTATCTAGAGCACCAAAGCAGAAGAATATCAGACACGACGGTCTGGCAGGTGATCAATATAGGCAAGAGCATAAACAAATTTGAAGTTTAAAGGAAACAAGAACTAAAAACACTTTATTGAACTTGGACAGATTTACAAGATTTAAAAACAATGCATGAACATGATACTTATCGAGAAATCACTAGTGCATGAATGATATACGAAACAAGACATGAATACATATAATATCATGATTAGTAAATCCACAAAGAGCCCATCCTTTCTCCATCATACATGATGACAAGAGTAAGCACGCACGACAAGCACAACACGATCCCACATATACGGGGAATTTCCGGCCGCGGAACCGGAACACGAACACGCATGATGTGTCATTCAAGACACGACTAGTCTGCAGACAGTCCACATGTTTAAGGACCCCCAGGTAGTGGATCAAGCTAAAAGGGCAGTCCAAGCTCAGTGGTAATCACTTATATCATGAATGCACAAAACACGGCAATACTTATTCGAGAACACGTCAAAACAAGAGGGAAATCATTTAACAAGCACGACACGACGAGACTAGCAAAATAGTATATTTTCCCCAATTTCTGGAATTTTCGAAATTTATGGACAGATTTAGTGAAAATTGTCATTTTTGCCATTTTTCTCGAAAAACGCGATTTCTTAGTATTAAATCAAGATGGTCAAAACATGAAAGTTGTTTATAACAATAAAATGAGTCAAAAGGAATAAAAATTGGAATTTTTAGAAACCAAGAATAAATTCTCACAGAAATACAATTTACAAGGGTCGGGTCAAAACAAAGTCAACGGTCTTTTAAAACTCTCCAAAGTTATGAGAAATCTATTCAAACTCAAAAAAAAGTCAAATCAACTCTAATCTTGTTTAAAAAGCTAAATCACAATTAAAACAATGCTAAACCCAAAAATTGAGGGTCGGGGTCTTACACTACTTGTGAAGGTGAATCTTCGGATCATCACCATTCCAAGTTCCAAGTAGAATAGTAAATCTGGCATACCCGTACAAAAAGTTGATACCTGCATTTTCCCTCCTTCACTAATACCCAAGCAGCCCCCGGGGTGGAAGAAGAGGACGGAAATCAGAGGGTCCATCAGTTGCTTTATTTTCTTGTTAGCTGACTTGCTAGAGGATTCTGACGACTTCGAGCCATGCATGGATGTAACCTTTGACGATGCTTCGGATGAGCTCCTAGAAGCAGAAAGTACCACACCGGTCGTCGAAGAAGGTATTTTGTAATAATAATCTCGATATTGATTTTTGACAAGATCATATTCATACCTTTTCATCTTTTATTGACAGATTGTGAAGCAGCATGAGAACAGGAGATCCCTGCAGCCGATACAGAAGTAAGGACTTCTTCTACTAGTTTCAACGCGGCAGGTTATGATGAGTCAGCTTCTTTAAGTGGAAAGAGCTTATTAATTACTCCTCCAATAGAACATGACATGGGCAGTCAGGCGCCGGAGCATGGCAAATCCTCATCTAGGCCACACCTTTAGTATGCAAAGAAGGTGTTAAAGAGTGTCTTGAGCTCATGGGTTGAGACTCTCTCTTTAGGTCATTTGGAAGCTGGTTTCGGCATGATCAAGCATGTGCAGGACATCCTTGCTGATAGTGAAGAAGTCGGTCTGGACATTGCAAGTGCTAAGGCTTTTGTTGATGAAGTCATTGCTTTGGGCAACAAGCGGACTGAGACCAAGAGTTTCCCAGATGGTTACTTCTTTAACGAGATGTTTGTGAAGCCTTCCGGTGAGGTCAAATCTGAGCTGAATGAGATCTTGCAGACTCGGAAGCAGTTCGTTCAGGAGAGGAACGTTACCGAGTTGGCCATCATCGAGTTATCACAAGACCTGAACTGCCTTGATAAGGAGGTTGTCGAGGCTAGGCAGCGTCTTAAGCTTTGGAGGAATAAGATGCTGCCAAATGGACCTTGTGGAAACTCGTGCTAAGGAAGGGACTCTGATTCACCAAGTCGAGGAGGCTGATAGCAATCTCCGGAGGAAGACTCAGGAATATTAGGAATGGCAGATTCTTTGGGAAGAACTTCCTCGTGCTGCAGATGGGTCGCAGCATTCTGCCGCATTTTATGGAAATGTTTTGAAGAAGCGTGGCCTGAAAGCTTTGGAGGCTAGGGCCAAGAGTCTGCTTGAGGAGTTAAATCTTTGGTTGAAGACCATGTTAGACTGAGCTCCTGAGTTGTAACAAACTCCTTTTCTTAATTTTTTTTTGGTACCTCCATGTATAAACATTTTTGGTACTATATTTTTTTGTATTCCCTCCTTTCACTTAAATTATTTTTTGATGAAAACAAATTTAAGCAAGACCTGAATGGGAATGTTTGTTTGAGAATTTGATCAAAAGGTTGTCATTTTGTAAAAATCTTTTGTCAAAGGGTTGTTTTGGGCATAAATGCCAGATTTTGTGGCGAAAGCCTGGTTTTTTGATGGCTTAAAAGCCGAATTTTGGGATGGCAAGAGCCAGAATTTGTGGCATAAGAGCCGAAATTTGTTTATGGCATAGGAGCCAAAAAAAATTTGTGGCATGGAAGCCAAAGTTTTCGAGATGGCAGAAAGCCGAATTTGGGATGGCATGAGCCGATTTTATTTGTGGCATGGAAGCCAAATTTTTTAAAACCAAGTTTTGTTTTATTGGCATGAAAGCCATTTTTTTAATTTTTTTTGGTGTGAAGGCCGGGTTTTTTGGCATTTATAGCCGATTTTGGCATGAAAGCCAATTTTTGGCATTTATAGCTGATTTTGTGGCATTGATAGCCGGGTTTGGCGTTTATAGCCAATTTTTGGTTTTCAAAATGCAGGTATCGACCAAAGGTCGCCTCCCTGCTGAATGGTCTTGCAAGTATCGATGGAATGTTGCTTCCTTACTCATTCGATTGCGAGTATCGATGAAATGTCACCTCCTCGCGTATTGGAGTGCAAGTATTGACTAAGCGTTGCTTCCTTGCTTTTTCAAAAATTTTGGTTTTGTGGGTATCAATTGAATGTCACTTCCCCACGATTTTTGAAATTTAAGGTTTTTTGAAATTTGGGTTGTGGATATCAACTGGAATGTTGCGTCTCCATGATTTTTTTTAAAATTTAAAATTTTGCAAGTATCGACGAGGTGTCGCTTCCTTGCGATTTTGAGGTTTTAGAAGTATCAAATGGGGTTCGCATCCTTCCGATTTTGAGATTTTGAAAGTATCAAATGGGGTTCGCATCCTTCCGATTTTTGGGTTTAGCGAGTATCAACTGAGCGTCGATTCCCCGCAGTTTCTAAAAGTCGGTTTTTGTTTAATGACACGAAGGTCGTAAATTTTGACTTAAAACCATTTTTTGTTGTAAAAGTGGGGGCGGACTAGGGTGGAAATTCCTGAGTCTTAATTTTTGTTTCAAACCATGAATTTTGGGTTCAAGGATCGAAAATTTTGGTCAAGTCCGGGAAGAGGCTCCTAAACTTGGATTTTTGGTTTTGATTTTTCTTTCGAACAATGAAATGATAAAAGTAAGCATTGTTTTGCGAGTTTTTATTTTTTTTAGAAATTTCAATATAAAGATAAAAATTTCAAAAGGGATGGGTTTGATGTGCAAGTACCTAGGAATGGGCTTTGGCCGTATAGGCATTTCTGACCCATTGGAGGAAGTCTTCAAGGGTAGTACTGCTTCAAGAACTTGTCCTTGATGGGCAGCATACATCTGTCACCTTCCATTTTAGAAGAGCGTATGCACCGTTGGAGTAGACTTTGTCGATGACGAAGGATCCCTCCCATTTTAGTTTGAATTTGCCTTTGGATTTGTGGGCAAAGACTATGGGTCTTTTTATTGCAAGGACCAAGTCGCCCTTTTTTGTAGGCGCGTTGCCAAACCTTCTTGTCGAAAGATCCTATCATACGTGCTTGGTACAACTCAATGATTTATAGGGCTTGGAGCCGTCTCTCATCGAGATTATCCTGCTCTTGGAGTCTCAATTTGACAATACTTTCTTGCGTCATGTCATTTTGCAAAGATACCCTAAAGTTAGGAATTTGTACTTCCAAAGTGACAACAGCTTCGCATCCATAGACCAAGGAGAATGGTGTGCTATGGGATAGTCCTCGAACGGTGGTTCGATAGGCCCACAAAGCTTCTAGTAGTTTGTCGCCCCAATCTCTTTTGTGACTGGAGACCATTTTCTTGAGAATTTTGCAGAGTGTCTTGTTGAAGGCTTCTGCTAGTCCGTTTGCTGTAGGATTATATGGAGTCGAAGGACAACTTGTATTTTATACTTGTTGCAGAACCTGTAAAATCCATGATCTCGGAATTGTGGTCCGTTATCATGGACGAATCTTTTAGGTATGCCGAAGTGACAAATAATGTTGGTGTGCAAGAATTGGAGGACTGATGAGGTTTTCATTTCACTGAGCGCAAATGCTTCTGACCACTTAGAGAAATAATCTGTAGCTGTGAAGATGAAGCGATGACCTTTGCTGGATGGAGGAGAGATAGGACCTATGATGTTCATACCCCAGGCTTTGGAAGGCCATGAGATTGCTGTAGGATGTAGCCATTCTGAAGGCATGTGGACATAATCTCCATGAATTTGGCATTGTTGGAAGCGTTTAACAAATCTCATGGCATCAGCTACCATGGTAGGCCAACAATAACCTAACATTTTTATCTGATCGTAGAGCTTAGGACCGGCCTGATGGGCTCCACAAAGACCAAAATGCACTTCTTTGAGAGTTTCCTTAGCCTTTTGTTGCGACAAGTAGCGTAGAAGTACTCCATTGAAGGATTTTTTGTAAAGTATTTTTGAAGGAATATCCAAATGAAAGTTTAGGGCTCGTCTTTGAATACTTACCCATTCTTTTGGATCTTCAGGTAGGATTCCGAAAATAATGTAATTAATGAACGGATCCCTCCAGTCGCCGATCAGAGGTTTAAGGATGGACATCCGACTTCCAACCATTTGGTGGTATTCAGCAACTGCTTGGTGTGTGTTAAGAGGAGGGATAATCCTTCTTTGATACATTGTAATTTGCATGTTTTCCCCTTCTTGGATTGCCATAGTCGTAGTGAGTCCGGCTAGGGCATCTGCACGGATGTTTTCACCTCTGAGGATGTGGTTGATGTGACAGATGTTGAACTTTTGTCGAAGCGATCGCGCCTTGTTGTAGTCAGGTAACAAATCAGGCTTCCTGACCTTAAATTTCTTATTCATCTGGTTGACGATTAGTTGAGAGTCCCCAAAAGCTTCTAGCATGGTGATGCCGGATTCGAGGGCGAGTTCCAATCCTACAATCAGAGCTTGGTACTCAGCTGCATTGTTTGAACATTGTTCATTGTTTGAACATGGTTCTAGTAGCGAGAAAGCGTGTGGGATCATGTCTTTGTCGCGGCTAACAAAGAGGATGCCAATTCCCGATATATGCTTTCCTTTTTCATTTTTCCTGGTTGCGCCGTCAAAGTACATGTCCCAGGAAGTATTTGATAAGAAAGATTCCACGTTGTAGATAGGTTCTCTGGGTGATCATCCCTGAGTGGAGAATCTTTAGGCAATGGGTGTTGTTTCTTCCTCTTTTCCGTTTTTATACATCTGAGCATCTGTAAAATGGAAGTCTTTGCTTTTGAAGGGCTTTTTGTCTGCAAACACTTGATGCATCAAGCCGTCGTTACCAACGAACTTGATGCACTGATGTAAAGTTGAAGGGACGACACCATTCTCGTGTATTCAGGGGCATCCAAGAAGGATATTGTAGCATGAAGGGGTCCTTATTGCATATACAGTGACTTCAGAAATAAGATCACAGATTTGCAACTTCAACCTGATTTTGCCGATAGGCCTTTGAGTGCTCCCGTCATATTCAAAGATTGATACAGACGTGTGACTCAACTTGTTAGGTGGGATGCCCAGCTCTTCGAGTGCAGAAGTAGAGATGAGGTTGAGTGCAGAACCCGGATCGATCTGAAATCTGTGTACTGGCATCTCTTTGACAGAGGTTGAAGGCAATTGTTGCACTTGCTGCTTTTTGAAACAAGAGGCATTCAATGCTTGATCCCTTAGTTTTCTTCTTTTCTCTCTTTGAGGAAGTACTTGATTTTTTGACCTTGTAGTCCATTTTAATTTGTAGGACTTGTGGGGCATGTTTGTCGACATCCTCATTTAGCCTTTGTAGTTCTAAAATGAGACTATCACGAGTTTATGGAGGCATTCGTAATAAGTTAAGGATGTGCAGTTGTGTAGGTATGTGTTTGAAGTGCTCAATCAAGTCGTACTTGAAAACATCCTTCGAGCCTACATTTTCATTATTGTTGCCACTTGGGGCGTTTACAACTTGCTTTCCTAGAGGATTTACATAAGAAGAAGAAGGTTAGTTGTAATTTTTGTGGTTATCCCGGCCAGAGCGAGTACCTCTACCAACTTCAAAAGCTTCTAGAGAAAGGTCTTCTTTTGGAAGATGTCACGACCCCGAACCGGGTTTGGGGACCAATCCGGGATCAGGACTAATTGTGAATGACATAAATAAGAAAAGGTATGGTTAATGCCCAACGCACATGGGATAATAGAGAATACACATTACCCGTGCACGTGATTTCCCACAGGTGTCCGCGGTGAGGATATCTCAACAACATTATGAATACTTTGTTAAATTGCGGAAGCGTATGGCAAATCAAGCATATAATTCATTTCCAAGATAATAAGACTAATTGCATTTAAATAACAAGTATCAGAATGAGCAATGTTCTATAGCGTAACCCAAAGTACTGTTAAAGTTGAACATATATCATTTAGTTACAATCCCCAAAATTAGATGCCAACAGAGGCCAATATAGACAAAACAATATCCACCAAAATAACTATCCATAACCACCCCCCAAAATGTTTCGTATCTCGACAACCGGATGTTTACATAACATCGTCGGCACGCCACTCAACTAGTTGTTGCGGTTCTCCGACCGCCTCCTCTGGCTCCTCCTCGGGATAACCGACAACGGGACCTGAGTACCAAAGCAAAGGGTCAGACATGACGGTCTGGCAAGTGGGTGAACAGATATAAACATTCGATAATAAAAACCTTTACCTTGGAAAACATATAAACCTGTTTAAACAATGACTTTCGAGAAGTAAATGGGTCATTTAATTGAAAACACATATGCAGTAATAAAACATGTAAGGTAACCAAGGAAATCGGGAAACAAGCAAGATGGCATCCACAAGAAGCTAAATCCTCTATCACCGAAGTGACAAGAGTATCGGGTGTTGACCTCAGTCACCGAAGTGAGGAAGTGCAACCAATTTACATATACATATACAATAACACGGGACGGGACCACGGTAGCAAACCGGGCATCAGGAATCACGGTAGCGAACCGGGTATCGGGAACCACGAGAGCGAGCCGGGTGTTGGGATGGGACCACAGTTAATAAACCGGGTATCGGGATCCAAACTGCAGCTGGCGGGACGGGAGGGGATCTCCAAGTCGGTAGATCAGACCGACAAGGTCATCCAAGCTTAGTGGTGCCAACTCATAGGTCAAATGCAAGAAATCAGGCATGTATATAACACTTACGATGAAATCGTATAAACAGGCGAAACGGGGTGCTCGAGGCACAAATATCATTCCAATATCGAGTCATGCACATCGGGACTAGCACAATGCTACAAATACAGTTCAGTGTTTTCGGGATTGATAATTCATAACTCATACAATTTCGGGGATAGAAAGTGTACAATAGACTTTCAAAATATTGGGACAAGTGCCGGGGTTTAAAACATTTTCAAGGTGAATAGGAATCCTGTATGTCCATTTAATAAACACTTGGTACTCCTTAAATTTGGGGACATTCCGAGTTCCTTATGCCCTTGGAAGTTTCTGGAACTTTAATGAACACTCGTGATGTGGTCTCTTCCTCTAATGGATTTCAAACAATGGTTATAAGTCTTCTCATCACCATAGGAATGCTAACCAACCTCTCTTAATCATATAAATGCTTAATTCCAGCTCCAACGTGTCCCTAGTGAAACAACACCCATCGCTCGAGCGGACATTACATTTCGCTCGAGCGGAGGAGTCTCTGGAATGGTTTCTGGGAGGGGTCGCTCGAGTGGACCTGCCCTTGTTCAGGCTGGCTCGAGCGAACTACCAGTTCGCTCGAGCTAGCAACTCTCTGGATGGAATGCTGGGAACGTTCGCTCGAGCGGACCCAAGTTCACTCGAGCGAACTGGTCTCTGGAATGGAACGAACTCCTTTCTAGGTAGTTTGCTCGAGCGAAGTGTCAAGTTCGCTCGAGCGAACTGTCCAGAACTGGGTTCTGAAACAGTTCTGCTGCTTCCTTCTTCCCTCTTCTTACAACCCATTTGAGCCTCTTCTCTACAATAAAATGGGAGGCTCATGACTCCCTTCAATCATTGCCCAATCATCATCAAATCCCCTATAAACAAACATCCAAATCTCCTCATCTCTACATTCAAACAATCACCAAGAGAAGGAATACACCCACATCACAAGAATCATTTAAGTCTTGTACAAGGGGTAAATCAAAAGCTACAATCCACACTTTCAAGACAATAAATAAGCAAAAGCTAAAAATCATATTCCAAGACAATAAATGGGCTTACCAACCCTTTTCAAAGGCATTAAAATCATATTAAATGCAAGTAAGCAACTCATTAATGGAAATAGCCAACCAATCATGTTTGTCATGAAAATCAATCAAAACTCAAAACGTCCATTCAATCTACTTGCCTCAAGGTCTCTAAACAAGGAAATCAAGCTTCTAGACAACTCTTCCAAGCCAAGGATGCAATCTACACAAAAACCCCCAAATGCAAACCCTAGAATGGGTCAAACCAAGAAACAAGAAGAGATAACTCTCAATAATGAAAAAGGAGCTCTCCCAAGACTTGAAGAACACAAATCAAAGAGGGTCTTGAGATGAGTAGATTCTTCTACAAATGGTATTAAAGAGAAGCTTGCAAGGAGGGGAAGAGGGTGGTGATCTCCATTTCTCAAAAGATGCAAGGTTGGTGGTGATTTGGCAATGGAGAAGCAAGGAGAGGAAGAAGAAAAGGGAAAACCCTAGGTTTGGCTCTTGTGCTGGAAAAAGAGAGAATGGAGGGGGAGGGTTCTCTATTGAAAGACAATGGGTGTGGGCTCCACCACTAACAAACTCTTTGGGCTGAAATCACTACTATCGGGATCTCGAACGAAATCGACGAAGAAAAGAAAAGTGATCACCGAAATATCTAGTTTCCAAAAAGTATATGTTTCGTGGGTTTCGGGGATATCAAGTTTTGGAAACAGATTTCATGTAAAAAGACTATTTTGCCCCCAATGCTAGAAAATCGAGTTTCGGAGTTCCAGACGGGTACGGGATCAACATGAAAGTTGTAGGGATTATCGGGACGAGTGAAACGGGGTAGGCATACCAGTCATCGGGATCTCGGGTAATTCCCAAATTAACGCGAAGCTATCAAAAGGGGACCCCCAAAGGCCCCACTAAACACAAAGCAAGAGAAATTCCCCAAAGCCATAACAGGAACTATACTAATCCCACTTAGTCAAGTTCTATCAAACATGCTTAGCACTAACACGCGACTGAATTAGCACTAATCGGGAACACTCGGGTCGGGGTCTTATAGAAGATCACTCTCGGGATCAAGGGGTTGATCCTTGTCATTTGCTGAAGACGTCTCTGCAGCAATATTTTCGTCTTCAGTGATCGCGTTGCATGGAGTATTTTCTGGGAACAAGTCCTGAACAGCATCCAGTAACTTTTCTTTATCGGTCCAGACATCACTTATACGGCCGGGCATCTAGGACTTGTTGACCGGGTTTTTATTAAAGAATACTTCATCAGCTGGAGCTTCTTCAAGATGATCAGTCAGAAGAGGTGTGAGCTCTGACGTCACAGTTTCAGGGAACGAAGGCTGAGAAGGTGATATCTCAGTGGAAGTCACCTGAGAAGATGTGGCTCTGGAAGATATACTACCAGTTGGGGAGTACGCGTCTTCGACAGATGAAGCTTCAGAGGCACTATCATCCTGAGCTATCTCATTGCAGGTTATCCTAATAGGAGATGCCCCCAGTATAGATTGTTAGGAATCGGACTCATCCTCGGATGTAAGAGGATCATTGATCCAGCAGTTTTCTCGATTTTCAGGAGTTGAAGGAGGAAGTTCCTGTTGATTTTCAGGGATTTCTGGTTTTGGAATTTGATCGTGACGAAGGTCATTGATGCGATTTTGCTCCCACTCTATGGCAAGACGTTGCAATATTCTTGCATATTCTTCGAGATCGGGCATGTGAGCCAAATTTTCTTCGTCAATTGTTCCTTGTGGTTCATCAATGTTGGGTTCCACTGGAGCGCTTGCTTGTGCTGGATCAACAACATTTTCTTGAACAACCTCTTGGTCTTTGTCATCATCAGACCAGGATCCTTATGGCTATAATGGGTTATACCAGATTACCGGCATAAGATGAGACTCGGGAACCCATTCTTTATCGGAGAGGTATTCTCATGTTTCAAGGGATTCCTCCCACTCATCGGTATCACTGGCAGTATGACTAGACTCATATCCATCCATGGAGATTCCAATTACCGAGTTACAAGAGTATGATGGCCTCTGTGTAGTTTCATTTCTGTAATGAGGTAGCATGAAATCACCAAGGGTGAATTTTCTTACCTCCTTTGAAGTCTTGGGAAGGAATTCTTCCATTGGCCCTAGTGAAGCAGTGGAAGAGGTCTCTGCCTTTTCAAGGACTTCTTGTTTTGGCTGAGTCTTCTCCTGCTGTTTGAGATTGCGGAGTTATCTCTTGGCTTGCCTTCGCTGTTGAGCGGTCGGCTTTGTTTTGACGATCTTCCAATTTTCATCTTCCAGGAGATCGGGATGCACCCATATGGGTTGTCCATCTAGTGTTGGGTAAGGAACCCACCCTTGGGACGTTTGAGCCATTTTTATCACCTTGAATGGAGTAATGATATTCTCCTTTGGTGACTTTGAAGTTTGCCCACATGACACCATGTTAACAGAGGCAAACCCATAGTTTTTGTCAAAGGTGATGACTCCATTTTTCCACATCTCGCTGATCTTCTCTCTCACAACGAAGCATTGATTGAGAAGATGCGAGATCATCTGGTGGTATGGACAATACCGGGGATTGTTGGTTTTGCCAACATCTCTCGGTATTTTGGGCTCAGGCAAGGTGATTTTGCCATTTGCTAAGAGAGCCTCAAAGATTTCTTCAACATCTTCATCGAACGGGTATTTCTTCTCTACTCGTTCTTTGAAGGCATCAGAGAGTTTAGGTCTTTTACTTGTAGCTTTGTTTTCAGCTTTCTTTGGCTGCTGAGGGGCTGACTTGGTTTGCACATTAAGAACCTCCATTTTCTTTGGTTTTGAGGTCGTAATGGCAGTCGGCTCTTTCTTTGATGATTTCTTACTTTAGAGGTCTTTGATCACCATTTCAGCCTAATGGATGCTTCTAGGAGTTCTCATAGGTTTTTTGATTTGTTGCCGATGACCATGGAGAGGATCCTTGCTCTCATGTTGTTACGGCAGATGTCGACTAGCGACGCCTGTGGCAGTACATCTGAGCATTTGTTCACCATCGCCTTCCACTTGTGAATGAAGTCATATGTTGATTCATTCTCTCCATGTTTTATGCTACAAAGTTGTACCTTAGTGACAGGATGATCCTCACATGTGAAGTGGGTCAGGAAGCGTGTCTCCAGCATGGCCCAGTTTTGGACGGAGTCCTCTGGTAGAGTGGAGTACCAATCAAAGGCCGTACCTTTTAAGGTACTTGCAAAGAGACGGATCTTAAGGGCATCTTGATCCGTGATAGCTCCCGTCAGGATCTTAAAGTGGATGACATGCTGTCTGGCTGAACCTTTCCCGGTATATGTCTGGAGAGTAGGTTGTTTAAATTTTGTAGGAAACGTAACCGAGTCCATCCATAGGGGATAGGGTGGCTTGATCCCATGTTCCTTTAGTGTATTCTCTTCTTTTGCTTTGGTGAGGATATCATCAATGTCCTTTTTGGTAAGGGCGCATGACTTATTGTTTTCGGCATTAGCCTCGTCATCTTGATGACTCGGAGGAGGTTGATTATTTTCTTGATGCTGAAAAGTGAGAAGAAGATTTTCCATGAGAGTTTCGATCCTCTGCTGACCTTGCTCCAATTGTTGGATGCGTACGGTCATCTCATCATGAGGTGGATTGTAAGGTGGCTCAAAATTTGTAGCCAGGATGTTCATCCCTTGGGATTCGAACGAAGAAATCATCCTGGTGACTGAGCTGGGGCTCATTCTTTTGGTAAAGGAGCTTAGGGAAGGGTTACTCCGATGTCCTTGGTTTGAAGGAGTAGAGGATTCTTCTAGATGTCTTCATGTCCGAGAGACGCTGCGAGTCACCGGATGTCTGACATGAATTTTGGTTGCTGACTTTTGGCGTCTTCTGGTTTCCCAACCATATGGACAGCAACAACTTGGTTGGGTCCTTCTTTTTCAACCCATTTTTTAGAGACCTGAAGGGTAGAATGCTGGATTCTTTGCTTCTCTAGTCTCTTTTGTCGATATGCTATGCGCCGACGTATACGTCGAGCAATTTGAGCTTCGGTGAGCTCCGGCTGGGCTTTGGCGTTGAAGGATGTAGTTCCCGTGCGCAGCAGCCGAGCTTGTCTTCTTTGAAGCTAGGCATGGACAGGATCTGGATGCAGTCCTTTGCCTGCTGTAGTGAGGCTTTGAATTTTACGAGTTCGGCCCCTGTTGAGATGAAGGGTTGACTCGCAGCAGTGTAGGCCTTAGCAGGTTTTTGCGGAGGCCTTACGATGTACGATTTGATTTTGGGCTTGTATGAACAAACCATCTCATGCTTGGTTGATTTGTTTGTTTGGTGGAGGATAAGTTTCTCCTCTTTCATGTAAGAGAGAGGGTAGAACCGATTCTCCTTGAGAGGGGCAAGGTACGCTGGCTTTGTAGATGTTCGGGACCTCCTTTGTTTTGGTGAAGGTCTCGAGGACCAAGTCTTGGGAAAGACCTGGTTTCTTGTAGATTGAGGCTTCGTGGCAGTGCCACGAGCTTTAGGTTTCTCTTTGTTCACCCTTGGTGCCATGGTAGTGACACGTTGCGGGGCGATTTTCTACTTCTTGGCAGGTACAGTTTCTTTTATGGGGAATGGGAATGGTCCCAACGACTTGAAGACGATGGTCCGGGGAGTAGAGGTCGACCAGGTGTTTTGAGAGTTGTTGAGGGAGATGACACTTCGGCAACTGGCAGGGCGCTTGTGAGTGTGCTTGTTTTCCTTATCTTGAAGCATGAGCTAGTACTTGTTCTCATCAAAAGTGATGGTCAATGAAGCTGCTATTGTTAGTTTGGAAAACTTCTGAAACAAGAGTATATCCATTAGTAATCACAAGAATATAGTGATCATAAATGGAGAATAACTATGGTTTTATCTTTTCAAATCGCTCGAGGGGATATGGCCCAGCCCAAGCAAGATGAAGAAGGTAAAAAGCCTTAGAGGGTACAATTGTTCTAAATGCAAGTATGGTAGGCTCGGGGTGAGGATTCCAATGACTGCTATAAGCAATTGTAGATCTTAATTCAAATTATCGAGAAGCAAGGCTCACTCGAGGTAAGATGATATAAGGTTGGAGATACAAATGTGTCGGTCGCGTACACAGTAGACCAGAAAGGGTGTACTAGCACCGCTAGGCACAAATGTTGCAAATCGCATCCTTGGAAAGGACACGAGATGGGATTTTCTTTTTCAAAGGTCAAGATTGGATTCATAAAGGAAAGCAAATGGTATTCCAATCTGAACACAGGCTCAAACATTTTTGCGAGCACTAAATTCGAAAAGGAAAGAACCAAGATTTCTCAAATCTGAACTCAAAAGTAACAGAAGTTTTTTTTTTCTTTTGAAAGGTCAAGATTGAATTCATCAAAGAGAGGAAATGGTATTCCAATCCGAACATAGACTTAAACATTTCTCCGAGCACTAAATTCGAAAGGGAAAGAACCAAGATTTCTCAAATCTAAACTCAAAAGTGACGGAAGTTTTTTATTTCGAAAGGTCAATATTGAATTCATCAAAAAGAGCAAATGGTGTTCCAATCCGAACATAGGCTTAAACATTTTTTCAAGCACTAAATTCGAAAAGGAGAGAACCGAGATTTCTCAAATCTAAACTTAACACTCAAAAGTTTTTTTTTTTTTTTTTTTGGTTTTGAAGAGACTTTTTTTGAGATTTTTTTTAAGGGTGCACATAGGTTTCCAATTCGGGCTTATGAAACCTTAGTAGATAGATCAGCCCCTAGGTAAGGGGAGGATTGCTTAATGAACCCGCTTGGAGGACCCTTGCCTCGAGCAGTCTAATTGCCTCCACACTCTAGACAAGGCTTTTCTTAAATCCACTTTGGTCAAAGAACGCAATTGGTGCAACCTTAGTGCTTTTTTTTTAAAGATTTCTACTGGACTCATTAAAGAGAGCGAATGGGCCCTCCAAATCCAAATGCTGGCTACAAAAGATTTCCTCGAGCCATTGTCTGAAAAGAAAGAAACCAAAGTTTCTCAAATTTGAATCCAAAAGAGAGAAAACTGATTTTTTTTAATTTGAAATGAGATTTTTTTTTTGAAAAACCCTATCGGACTCATCAAAAAGAAAAGATGGCCCATTCCCCGATATGAACAATAGCTGTAAACATTTCTGTGATCTATCAACTTTGAAAAGGAGAGGATCAAAGTTTCTTAAAATTGAATACAAGAGAGAGAAAACTGATTTTTTTTAATTTGAAATGAGATTTTTTTTTTTGTTTTTGAAAATCCCTATCGGACTCATCAAAGAGAAAAGATGGCCCATTCCTCGATATGAACAATAGCTGCAAACATTTTTGTGAACTATCAAGTTCAAAGAGGAGAGGATCAAAGTTTCTCAAAATTGAATCAAAGAGAGAAAACTGATTTTTTTTAATTTGAAATGAGATTTTTTTTTTGAAATTCCCTATTGGACTTGTGTGGAGTATTTTACCGAAACTGAGGTTACATCTGACTTCAGTAATGATACCGGTCAAGAGGGGCCCCGGCTCCCATCTCCCTGGCGCTGCAGCGCCTCAGCCGCCACAAAGGTAGGATTGGTCTCGGTAGAAGTACCAACCACGTCTTTCCGAACTCAGTCTCGTGCGTTGACATCCTTGTCCGACCTCAGGCATAATTGACCTCGGTACCTTCTCCAGTTCGGCCTCTTGGCCGAGGTGAACACTGAGCGTCTAATCCCCATTATGAGATGGGACAACCACCTTGCAAGATGTCCTGACAGGTAGGGTGGCCACCGGCCATAGATAAGAGCTTCTTCCTATCAGCAGATCACATCCACATTTATGTGAGGGATTTTAGGGGAGATCCGGTGGGACAAGTATCCTCACCTACCCCCACTAAGGATCTCAGATGTGGGCTGATGGGACAAGTATCCTCACCTACCTCCACTATGGAACCTTCCATTCTCCTCTATATATGCTTGCATGGTAAGCCATGAACACATACGCAATATACACACATCATATACTTTGCTACTTTACTCACACCTTCTTCTTCACTTCACCTTAGTTCAGTGACTGCACTAACTCAGGCGTCGGAGTGCCTTTGGCTGACAGCAGCCTCGGGCCCTGACCCCCGTTTTCTTCTCCCTTTCAGGACTCTAGCCATCGGCGACGTTCCTGCTCAGCTAAGACAACATCCCACTACTCTCCTTTATCATCTAAACGAAGTCTGTGATTTTTAGGCACGCACAACTGGCGCCGTCTGTGGGGAAAGATTTGGAAATACCATATTTTGGTACTGAAAGTCATGCCTCCGAAGTCTAGGAAGGGAAAGGGCGTTGCTGGACCATCCATGTCCAAGCAGCTAGAGACGTTCTTGTCCTCCATGCCACCTCCTCTGGTGACGAACCAGGCAGAAGCACTGGCGACGAGCCAGGAAAGAGCAGTCAGGCCGCCTAATCCTCAGCACAGGAGGGTTGGCGGAGAACCTGGCATGAGAAGTGTAGGATCGCCCGTCACAGTGACACACTCGTCGTCAAGGGATGCAGCCGCATCTCCTGGCCCCGGTCCCGTACTGGAGCGGGTCAGGCCGACTACCTCTCAGGCGGAGCGTCCACGTCTGGAAGTCGTCCTCACCGAGCCACCCCGTAAGGACGTTCCTCCTCAGGGACAGTCCCAACGGGGCAAGGCTCTAGTTCAGCCTGATCCTCGCCAGACTCATCACGAGGACCACATGGAAGAGGATCACATCCACCTCGACGATGAAGGCGACGACATGGCATTCGAGGAGGATGCCGAGGCCCAAGCCGAAGCAATCAAGGCTCAAAACCTCGTCATTGAAGAGCAAAGAGTTCAGATCCTCCAACTCCAGCAGTAGCTCGAGGGAAAGAAGGCCCCTTCCGGGGCTCCGCTAGTGCCTCATGCATAGCAGCGAACCCGGAAAGCTGCTAAAGCTTGGCTAGATCTGAGGCACATCATAAACAGAAGGCGTGACCGAGCTCGCGAAGAGGGCTCGAGTAGCACCCACGCCAGCGCTGACCAGCAGCAGTGCCATAAACTAAACCAGGGTGCCGACCCCGACATGGCTGAGTATATTAATCAGCTAATCGAGCTGGCCGTGCATCAGAATCTGGAGTTCGCTGGCCTCGCTCGACGTCGGTTGTCTACCAAAGAGAGCGACAACCACGGCACGTCTCCATTCACCCGGGAAATCAGGGATCATCCCCTCCCTGATAAGTTTAATGTCCCGCGGTTCAATCTCTATGACGGGACTTCGGACCCTGAGGCGCACCTCCGACACTTCACCCAGAAGATGTCGGTATGGTATGGCGATGACAACCTGGACTGCAAAGTTTTCTCCTCCAGTCTGGGTGACCTCCCACTTCGGTGGTTCTGTGCGTTCTCCGAGGGGTCAATTTCAAGCTGGTAACAGCTTCGAAATTCCTTCGTCGAGAAGTTCCAAACACATCGGGTTATCCCGAAGACAGATGCCGACCTGATGGCTATCAAAATGAGGCCAACTGAGAATATCACCCGGTTCGCTAAAAGATTTTGGACTATCTACGGCCAGGTCGAAGACGCCAGTGACGAACTGGCCATCAAGTCCTTCTGACACGCTCTGTTGCCAGCCAACGAGCTTCGGAAGGAACTGGTACGGTTCCCTGTGGTCTCGGTGAAAGCACTGATGGCCCAGGTAAATCAGTTCATTGAGCAGGAGGAAGACGAAGTCCGAGCTCGGGAAAGCCACAGCCACTGGCATGAAGATCGACCTTCCAAGAAGGACAAGAAGCTCGCCAAGAAGGAGGCGGACCGAAACAGAGAGCCGTCCGTCTCGGCAGAACGCTCCACTCCCACCTCGGGAGGCAACGTGAAGCCGAAGTCAACTGGCGCCTCTTACAGAGCGGTTAACACTATCTTCAAGGAGCACATTTACAAGCTCCTCGACAAGATCCAAGCCCAACCTTTCTTCAAATGGCCCCGGCCTATGAAGGGTGATCCCTCCACCCGAGACCAGAGCAAGTTCTGTGGCTATCACAAAGATAAAGGACACAGAACCGAAGATTGCCATGCCTTCAAGGCGCACCTCGAGAGGCTCGTGAAGGACGGGTATCTGAAGGATCACGTCAAAGAGGAAGGCAGAGTAAATCATACTCAACGCCAGCCCGACGACCGAGATAGCGATGAGCCTGTAGGGACCATCGACGTCATCCATCTGGCCTCCGCTCCTAAGGGCAGTGACCAGGCCCACGCCGAGGCCAGGAGGGCCCAGCATGGCAAACAAGTGATGACGGCCGAGCTTGGCCCCTCGGCAAAGAAGGCACGTATTGAGAAACCAAAGATTTGGTTCTCTGACCAAGACTTGGACGGGGTCCAGCTACCCCACAATGATCCCCTGCTCTTGACTATGAGGTTGCAGAACTTCAACGTCAAGAGGATCCTAGTTGACCCCGGAAGCTCCTCGGAAATCCTCTGTTTTGACCGCTTCAAAAAGATGGGTCTAAGAGAGGGGGACCTGCAGGAAGCCCGCACCCCACTGGTGGGTTTCAGCTCCAAGTCCGTGTACCCCAAAGGGAAGATCTCCCTCAAGGTCGAAGAGGGAGGAGCCTCCATGACAGCAGACTTCCTGGTGGTGGATGCACCATGCCCATACAATACCATCTTGGGAAGGACCTGGCTACACAACATGGAAGCTGTCCCCTCCACTCCTCACCAGAAGCTCAAATTCCAGCTGCAGGACGGGGAAGGTGGCTTCAAAGTAATCATAGTCCGCGGTGACCAACATATGGCCAAAGAGTGCCTCCTAGCCGTGGTCCCCAGAGAAGCAGAGCCGCAGAGAGTTCACGTGACCGAGCTCGAGGCAAGATAGACCCCAGCGATCCAGAAAGGTACTTCCTGCTAGGGAGTCGACTTGCGAAGGATGAAAGGGCCGAGATGCTTGATTTCCTGTTACAGAACATGGAGGTCTTCGCTTAGACCCCATATGAAATGCCTGGCATCGACCCCGAGGTCATGTGCCACATGATGAATGTTGATCCCGAACATAAGCCTGTAGTCCAAAAGACTCGCAGGACAGGAATCCAGCAAATAGAGGCAGTGAACGAGGAGGTCAAAAAACTGTTGGAGGCAGAGGCCATCAGGGAAGTCCACTATCCTGTGTGGCTGGCCAACACAGTAGTGGTCAAAAAGAAGAATGGAAGCTGGAGCGTCTGTGCCGATTTCACCGACCTCAACAAGGCTTGTCCCAAAGACAGTTTTCCCCTTCCGAAGATAGACCAGCTGATTAATGCCACTGCCGGGCACGATAGGATGGGTTTCCTCGACGCTTACCGAGGCTACCATCAGATTCCGATGCATGGGCTTGACGAAGAAAAAACCGCGTTCATAACACCCAGAGGCATTTACTGCTACAAAGTGATGCCCTTCGGGTTAAAAAACGCTAGAACTACTTATCAAAGACTGGTAACAAAAATGTTCCAGGCCCAGCTCGGCAAGACGGTTGAGGTATACATTGATGATATGGTTGTCAAAAAGGTCACAAGACCACTTGACCGACCTGCATCAAACCTTCACCGTCCTAAAAAAATTCAAGCTCAAGCTGAACGCCTCCAAATGTGCATTTGGCGTCGGTTCGGGCAAATTTCTGGGCAGCCTGGTCACCAGACGCGTAATAGAGGCCAATCCCGATCAAATCTCGGTAATTCGGGCCCTCCAAAGTCTGACCTTGGCAAAGCAAGTCCAGAGGCTGACAGGGATGGCAGCAGCACTGAACCGCTTTATCAGCAAAGCCTCCGACAAGTGCTGTCCCTTCTTCCAACTCCTGAAGAAAAATTCAAGGTTCCAATGGACTCCCGAGTGCGAAAGTGCCCTTCAGAAGCTCAAAGGATACCTCTCCTCACCTCCCCTGCTGTCCACTCCGACCCAGGGTGAGGTCCTGTACCTGTACTTAGCGGTCTCAGACCATGCAGTGAGCTCGGTACTCGTCAGAGAAGAAGACAGGCAACAAAGGCCTATCTATTACGCGAGCAAAATCCTGCTGGATGCCGAGACGAGATACCTGCCATTGGAGAAGCTTGCTTTTGTGCTCGTCAGTGCCTCCCGCAAGCTTTCCTACTACTTCCAGACTTATTCTATAGTGGTTGTGACAGAACACCCCCTCAAATCTCTATTCCGAAAAGCAGACTTATCTGGGAGAGTGTCAAAATGGGCTGTCGAACTGGGACAGTATGATATCCGATACCAACCAAGAACGGCAATCAAAGCCCAGGTGTTGGCAGACTTTATTGTAGAATTCACATCTCCTAGTTCGGCACCAAGCCAGCTCGACACCGAACTTGGGGGCAAGGAGGTGACAACCATCGAGACCGAAGCAAAACAGGAGCGGTCCTGGAAACAGTTCCTCGACTCATCTTGGAAGGTCTTCGTCGATGGATCCTCAACCTCCAAAAAGGCCGGCGCAGGCATTGTCCTCTAATCTCCGGAGGGCCTTGTCATCGAGAAAGCTCTACTCTGGACTTCAAAGCATCGAACAATGAAGCTGAGTACGAAGCACTAATCGCAGGGCTGGGCAGTTCAAAAATTATGGGGGCACGACAACTGGTGGTCTTCAGTGATTCACAGCTGGTGACGAGCCAACTGAATGGAGACTACCAGGCCCGTGACGATAGGATGGCAGCCTACCTAGCTCACGCCAAGCAACTCCTATCTCAGTTCCAAAAAGCTAAAGTCAGGCAGATCGGCAGAGATTCCAACTCTCATGCCGACGCACTTGCAAGCTTGGCATCTGCTGTCGAGGCAGGAAGGAAAAGGACTGTCGAGTGGAAGCACTGGACAGACCAAGTATAGAGCTCCACCCACCTCGGCAGATACTATGTACCGACCTCGGACCGAGCTGGATGGATGATTTCATTTCCTACCTCAGGGACGACCAACTCCCCGAGGACAAAAATCAGGCCCACAAAATTAGACTGAAAGCAGCTCGGTTCTGGCTATCTCCGGATGGCAAGCTCTACAAAAAGTGCTACAATGGCCCTTACCTCCAGTGTGTTCACCCGAGCAAAGTCGAAATTCATGAAGGGATCTGTGGCAGTCACATTGGAGGTCGGTCACTCGCTTACCGAGCTATCAGTCAGGGCTACTGGTGGCCCTACATGCAGAAGGACGCACAGGCCTACGCCAGGAAATGTGAGAAGTGCCAGAAGTTTTCTCACTCTCTCCATCAGCCAGCGCATGACCTGAGTCCTCTTTCCAATCCCTGGCCTTGTGCCCAATGGGGACTGGACCTGGTGGGACCTCTCCACCGAACTCCGGGGAATAAGAGATGGTTAATAGTGGCCACTGACTACTTCACCAAGTGGATAGAAGCTAAGGCGTTGTCCTCCATCACCGAGAAGGATACCAGAAACTTCATATGGAGGAACATCGTGACAAGATTTGGAGTGCCTCGAGCCTTGGTCTCGGACAACGGGACTCAGTTCGACTCCAACTACTTCAAAAACTTCTGTCAAGAGCTTGGGATCAGGAACTACTACTCCACTCCAGCCTACCCCTAGAGCAATGGACAGGCCAAAATCTCCGATAAGGTAGTGCTCAACGGGCTCAAGAAGAGACTGGCCCGAGCCAAAGGGAGATGGGTAGAGGAGCTCCCGAGTGTCCTTTGGGCGTACCGAACTACCCCAAGGTGCTCAACCTTGGCCACACCCTTCTCCCTGGCCTATGGGATGGAGGCTGTAATTCCACTTGAGGTCTATCTCCCGACCCTCAGGTCGGAACTGTTCAACCAAGGCCGAAACGATGTAAACCTCGCCACAGAGCTCGACCTGGCCAAGGAACGAAGGGATGCAGCAACTATCCGCCTCGCTTCCTACCAGTGACAGTTGGCCAAATGATACAATCAAAAGGTCAAGGAAAGGAAGTTCTCACCTGGAGAATTGGTCTTAAAGAAGACCCTCCCAGCAGACAAAAATCCCAGCGAAGGAAAGCTTGCACCGAACTGGCATGGGCCGTTCAAATTGACTTGAGTAGCTGGGCAATCTGCATACAATCTTGAGGACATGGAGGGTAGAGAGCTGCCACGTCCATGGAATGCCACGCACCTCAAGAAATACTACTTTTGAGATGTACTCGGATTTTGGAAGTCAATAAACTAATTCTTTTTATAGAATGTGTTTTTACTTTCCAAACTGTCTCCTACTCTCAAATATGGCCAAGTTATGGAACTCGGCACATGCGTACAGCTCGGTCATAGGATCAGCTTGCATTTCGGCACGGTCACAGGACCTGCTGCTCAGCTCGGTTAACGAAACCAGCTCATTTTGGCTCAGTCACAAGACTTGCCGCTCAGTTTGGTTATCAAGGTCAGCTACTTCGGCTCGGTCGATGGACCAGTCGAGTTCTAATTAAGACCGAACTCAGTTATGGTCAAAGGACCAAGCACGTTTAGTTTTACCGAGATCAATGCTTGTTACGGTTACGGAATCTAAACGGCACCTCAGGTTACAAACTTATACATTCAGTTCGGCTACAGAGCCGAGCTCAATTACTTGTCTTGCTTTGTCTTATTTATCATTGTTCACAGAGCCAAGCACATAAAAAGACAGGGAAAGAAGAAAAGAAATAACTCATAACACATTTGCTCGAGTTGAAAACAAAAGTCAATTTCATTTACCAATAGATGATTACAATCATTTTGCTAATGAAAAAAGAAAAATACATCAAATTAATTTCAAGTTGCAACCTCGGCGTCCCCAGCAGCAGCATTCTCCTCAGCGTCATCATTGACCTCGGTGGCATTGGCTTCGGCTCTCCCAGAAGGGGCCTCAGGAGCTTGGTTCGGCACGGGCTGAGGAAGAGGAAACTGGGCGATCTCTGTATATATAGGGTTGTCCTCGGGGACCCCTACCGCCCTCAGCGATCCTGTCCACCCTAGCCTCCAGGCTTTCTGGCTGACCTCACGGACCTAGGCAACATACAAATCGGTGGCTTCCGCCACCCCATCATCAAAAGCCCGGTCGACTTCAGTCCGGAGTTTCTCAGCCTCAGCGCGGAGTTCAACCTCCACCTCCTCCCACCTCTTCTCGAGCTCAGCCGTCGTCTTAACTTGATTTTCCAGTTCTGCTCTGGCCTTTTCAAGCTCGGTCTTGAGGCCCGTGGCAAACATCTCCTGCTCGGCCGCCTTCTTTTTGATCTCGCCGAGCTCTACCTCAAGGTCCGTTTTCCTCTTCTCCGTCCTCTTGGCCTGGGCAACGTTCTGGTGGGCCTTCTCTGCCAACACCAGGCTCCTTTGCAGGATCTGTGCACGCAACTGTTAGAGTCAATATCAGAACTGCAAAAGTCAAAGTAAATTCACAGGCTGAGAAGAGAGAATTACCCTGAGGGCGTCGCCCATCTGAGCCACATCTAGGTCCACCTCGCTCAGCTTCCAGTGTTCTGCCATGTCTCCAGGCAGAGCGCAGGCATGCGCGAGGGCGTTGACGACTAAAGTACCGTCACTCAACCGGCCGTCCGCCAACAACGGCTGGCCATCCTCCAGAAGGAAGTCGGGATTCCAGGATGGAGGGACGAGCGACGGCGAGCGCCGAGAGGATGGATTGGGTTCGCCCTAGGCCGGATCTGCGACCCTGGGCCTTTTTCCCAATCGAACCACATCCCGGTTGGACTTGGTGGCGCGCTCAGTTGCTGAGGAAGGTTGAGGAGAAGACCGAGTAGGGGCAGAGACGACTGTGTTTATCGGGCTAAAAGGGAGGGCAGCTCCCGAGGAGGGGGTAGGCGAGCCTCCGAAAATAGCGGCGTCGAGGCTTACGATTGTCGGACGGCGCCAGCCCATCTCGGCCTCTTCGTCTGAGCCAGAAGATTGAAGATTCACGAGGTCCTCTAGCCGAGCCTCCTCGGTTCGCCCTCTGATTGGTTTTCCCTTTCAGATTCGGTCTCGGCGGCGGTCTCAGCCTGGGAGGGCCCGGCTTCGGCTGAGGCTTAAAGAGGTATGATCTCGGGGGCCACTTGAGGAAACCCCACAGCTGGAGTTGCTTGCTCCTCGGCCTCGGCTAAAGTTAGAACTTGCTACCCCCTTAGATTTTCGTACCGTCTTCTGATGAAAGATAGGTACACGGGCTCATACCCGAGAAGAACTGAAGCTGATCGGGTCCGGTGGCCCTTGTAGCTATAAATTCTTTGTAACCAGGTGACATTTTGTCGCCACCTGGAGTTCTTCTTTTGCTGTTTTCTCTCCTTGTGACCTGCAAACCAAGCAATTGAGCATCAGTCCGGCAGAACAAAAGTACATCAAAAGATAGAAGAATTTGAGATATTTACTCGGTGGCTCCCCGAGACGACGAAGGATGTGATCCACCCTGGGCTCTCCGAGGGCATACTCCCAGTTCCCAGTGACGTAAAGGCGGTCATCCCCGGCGTATTTAGTATTGTCCTCGAGCTGTTGATTATAGGGGTTTCCTTCGACCGAACTTGGAGGTAGTACGCATCGTCCTTCGGAGAGCGACAAAGGTCATAGACATCTTCAATATCTTCGACGCCAAGGCCGGTCCCCAGAATCCTATTGAGCTCAGCTATGCCCATGATTATCTTGTAACCGTTGGGCATGAGCTGGCAGGGGGTGAGATTCCACCTCCTGAGACAGGCCCTCAGGAGGGGATGGACCTGGAATCTCACCCCACCTTCTATAATGGCAACTAATGGGAAAGGCATCCACCCGTCTACGAAGATCCGAGGTCGGATTTGGTCATCAGGACCGTCCGCCCTGATATCGACGTTCTCGGGTATATGGAATTTATTCCTAAGCTTTGCTAGGGCAAGGTTTGTATCTATCCAATGTCTGTATACCCCCATCTTCCCCGGCATGGACTAAAAGCAGACGACGGCGACGGAGAAGGACAGAATGTACCCCAGAAAGGAGGCCCTGGAAGAAAACCCCAGAACAGGAAAAATGGCAGAAGAAGGGCAGAGAGGGACTCATTGGTACGCGAGGCCGAAACAGATGTAGAGACGACAGAATCTCGGGTTTCAGAGCGACGAATGGACTTCTCAGACGACGGAGTCTCTCAGGGAGGTCTCAGGCAGAGTCAGACGCAGTAGCAGATTTAGCAAAAGTAGGCCTCCTTCGAGGACGAGATCTTTTATACAGAGATGAAAATCTCTTCGTATCCCGGAAGACGCGTATGCAGACACCGCCTCTGGCACGCCACTCGTCTCCTCGATATGACTTCACAGCCATCGGGGGTGTGACACGTGGCAGCACTGCGTCGCCTTCATAATTATATGGGCGGGCTATTAAACCGCCTCTAGACAGCTGCACGCCATCCATGTGCCTCGGAAAGCAAAACGACACCCCACGCCTCTTAAAAGCTACAGGTTCGGTTTCAGAAACTCCATTTCTACCTAGCTCCCGACCCCAAAGGGTTACAATACCCCCGAGGTCAGGAGCTGGGGGGCAATTGTGTGGAGTATTTTACCAAAACCGAGGTTACATTTGACTTCGGTAATGGTACCGGTCAAGAGGGGCCCTGGCTCCCATCTTCCTGGCACTGCAGCGCCTCAGCCGCCACCAAGGTAGGATTGGTCTCGGTAGAAGTACCGACCACGTCCTTCCGAACTCAGCCTCGTGCGTTGACATCCTTGTCCGACCTCAGGCATAATTGACCTCGGTACCTTCTCCAGTTCGGCCTCTTGGCCGAGGTGAACACTGAGCGTCTAATCCCCATTATGAGATGGGACAGCCACCTCGCAAGATGTCCTGACAAGTAGGGTGGCCGCCGGCCATAGATAAGGGCTTATTCCTATCAGCAGATCACATCCACATTTATGTGAGGGATTTTAGGGGAGATCCGGTGGGACAAGTATCCTCACCTACCCCCACTAAGGATCTCAGATGTGGGCTGATGGGACAAGTATCCTCACCTACCTCCACTATGGAACCTTCCATTCTCCTCTATATATGCTTGCATGGTAAGCCATGAACACGTACGCAATATACACACAGCATATACTTTCCTACTTTGCTCACACCATCTTCTTCACTTCACCCTAGTTCAGTGACTGCACTAACTCAGGCGTCGGAGTGCCTTTGGCTGACAGCAGCCTCGGGCCCTGACCCTCGTTTTCTTCTCCCTTTCAGAACTCTGGCCATCGGCGACGTTCCTGCTCAACTAAGACAACATCCCACTACTCTCCTTTATCATCTAAACCAAGTCCGTAATTTTTAGGCACGCACAAGACTCATCAAAGAGAAAAGATGACCATTCCTAGATATGAAAATAGCTGTAAACATTTTTGTGAGCTATCAAGTTCGAGGAGGAGAAGATCAAAGTTTCTCAAAATTGAATCCAAGAGAGAAAATTGATTTTTTTTAATTTGAAATGAGATTTTTTTTTTGTTTTTGAAAATCCCTATCGGACTCATCAAAGAGAAAAGATGGCCCATTCCCCGATATCAACAATAGCTGTAAACATTTCTGTGAGCTATCAAGTTTGAAGAGAAGAAGATCAAAGTTTCTCAAAATTGAATCCAAGAAAGAGAAATCAGGTGTTTTTTCTTTTTTTTGCGAAATGAGAAAGACTGAATGAAATCCCATCTCATGCCTTTTTAGATGCAAGATCCAACATAGGCCACCAACTAGAAAGAAGGCAAGGAATCAAAGCATCACGTTCTCAAATAAACGGGTCCCACTGGGTACGCCAACTTGATGGACCCGGCTGTCGTCCTCTCCTTCCGCCCAGGGGCTGCAGGGGTCCGGCGGAGGAGAAAAGTGGGTATCAACATTTTTTGTACGGGTATGCCAGATTTTCTATTCTACTTGGAATTTGAAGTGGTGATCCAGAGATTCACCTTCACAAGTAGAAAGGAAATCAATCTTTTTTCTAACTTTTCAAATTGCATAAATATTTAAGAAAATAGACAAGCTTTTCTTTGAATGCCATAGGAGGCAATTTGTTTTTGTTTGTTTGCCGTGAAAAGCAGTTTACAAATCTCATTAATAATGAAAGACAAGAATTGTCATTTTTTGTCTCTTTAAAAAATACAAGATACAATAGAAAAGTAAGAAAATGGATCTAACTTCTCAGGAGATTGTGGGGACTCGTTCAGATGAGAACGCATGATGCTTTGATTCTTTTGGCTTGGCTCTAACCTCAGATTTTTAGAGGACAAAGACCAAGGGGAGGTCTTATATCCAATAAAAAAAAGTAAACGGGCTGAAAAGCCGCGTTTAGGCCATGTTGGATAGAAGGAGAGGAGACCTTGGGGGGGTGGCCCCCCAAGGGACTTCGATCACCTTATGGCGTTGCAGCAAAGTTTCTTCAGGATTTTCTTACTCTCTCTGTGCCTGTGTAGCCCTCTGTATGTGAATTTCTCTTGGATTTCCTGATCGATCTTTCTTGTTGTGGATGTCTCTCTCTCTACCATTGGATCTCTTTGGAATGAACCCCCTTTTATAGGCTTTTGGTAGCCATGGAGTGGTTTATGATCATTGATGGCCATGATGAGATGATTGATGGCATTGATGCTCCATGATGGAAGGAGTTACAAGTTTCTATTTTTTGATTTTGTAACTCCTTTTTCTTGGCTTGTGATTGGCCGATGGAGAATGATGGGCATTTAATCGCCTTTAATCTCCATGATGAGGGGAGTTTCATCGCTTTAATGCCACGATTGCTTGGACTTGTAACTCTCATTTGCTTGATTTTGATTGGGCCGTCCAAAATAATGGGTTAATGACCGCATTAAGTTGTCATAAAACGGGGTCAATTAACATCATTAAGTGGTCGCCAGGGCATTTGAAGAGTCGCGGGCCGTGCAGCGTCTTTTGGAATTCTTCTTGTGACGATCGCCAATGGATCCACATGTTATTTGATGTCGGATGGCGATGCAACTTCAAACATTGATTGATGCTAGTGGGCCGGTGACATCTGTCTTGTCGATTTCTTGAACGGTCGGACAGAAAGTGTACTTTCTTGGTCAATCGGTTGGCGATCTTGGAGCGATCAATGATGATTTCATGCTCTAGATGGCGGATCAGAGATGTTGGCAGAGATCAGTCGATTCCAAGCATCAAGAATTGGATTTTCGAAAAATCACAGGGGCTGAACTCCTGAAACGCGAAAAAGATCGGAAAACGGGCCACCCGGTGGAAATCCGGTGACCCGGATTTCCAAGGTCGCCGGCAACCATGCACCCAAGGTTGCCGACGACCATGGGAAAAGGTCGCAGGTGACCGTGGGCTATGGTCACCGGCGACCATGGGGGTTTGTCCCCTTTTGGTCGCCGTTTATAGGCCGTTTCTTGGTCTTTTCGTTCCTTTTTCTCCTGTATTTTTCTTGACATTCTTGCTCATTTATTGACTTGATTTTCCTGAAGAAAACTTGACGAGAAGCCGCGCAAACCGGAGCACAAAGTTTTGTATTTTTCGGAAAAGCCGAAGACTTTGTAGCCGACTTTCCCTCAAGAGTCGAAACTAGGTCAAACGATGTCGGAATGACCAGAAATTTGAGGTCAAGCCTCCTGAGCAGTGGATAGGACCAACTATGGGATTTTGTTTGAGTTTTGAAGCCATTTGGGGTCCTGTCGTTGCTAGACTTGATTTTACTGCGAGGAAGATATCGCGCTTTGATGTACAGTCAACTGATGTCCGATTGTCCTGAAATTTGATAGGGAGCCTATTGGAGTCATTTTGAGACAATCCATTAGCTCCGATTTGAATGTCATGGTCCCGGGGTGCTCCGCCGCCTGGAGGCTTGATCTTGTTTCGAAGCGTCAAAGTCTGGTCAAACGTTGTCGGAATGACCTGAAATTCAACGTGTGGCCCTTTGGGAGCATGTTGAAGCCACTCATGTGCTCTTTTTGATCAGTGACGGCCTCGGTGGTTCTCACCGCTGAGAGCCTAGATTTTGCTGCTCGAAAGTTGATGGAGGGTCAAGCGTTGTCGGTTTGACTTGAGATTTGACAAGGAGCCTTTTAGAGGTATTTTGGAACCATCTGTAGGCTCTGATCAAAGTTTTGATGTCTTCGACACTATCGCTGCCGGGAGCGCCTGTTTAACTGTCGGAGGAGTGAAGTAAGGCCAAATGATGTCAGAATGGCCTGAAACTTCATGTGTACTCCTCTTTTGGCTGTTTTGAAGGATCTTGTAGTTTTGTTTGAATCTGACAAGATCTGATGCTTGAAGTAGCATTGCCTGTTTGTAGTAGGATGCAGCTTCATGTGGCTTCTTGATGTTAAGGAGGCAAAGTGACTTTTTTGGTGTCAACATGGACCGATAAAGAAAAGCTGCTGGATGTTGTTTGGGACCTGTTCCCTGAAAATGCTCCATGCAACGCAATCACTGAGGACAGCAATGCTGTTACAGAGATGTCTTCAGCAAATGAGAAGGGTCAACCCCCTGATTCTTAGGGTGAACTTCCAAATGAAGAACTTTCTCCAGAAGCTCTTGAAGTTGGTAGAGGTAACCGCTCTGGCTGGGATTACCATAAAAATTACAACCAACCTTCTTCTTCTTATGTAAATCCTTTAGGAAAGCAAGTTGTAAACGCCCCAAGTGGCAACAATAATGAAAATGCAGGCCCCAAGGAGGCTTTCAAGTATGACTTGGTTGAGCACTTCAAACACATACCTGCACAACTGCACATCTTTGACTTATTATGAATGTCTCCACACACTCGTGATAATCTCATTTCAGAACTGCAAAGACTGAATGATGATGTCAACAAACATGCCCCATAAGTCCTAGAAATTGAAATGGACTATAGGGTCAAAAAATCAAATACTTCCTCAGAGGAAGAAAAAAAGAAAACCGAGAGATCAGGCATTGAATGCCTCTTGATTCAGAAAGTAGCAAATGCAACCATCGCCTTGGATAAGGATGACCTCCTGCTAGGCGAGACAAAGTACAACCGACCCTTGTAGTTCACAGGGTACGTCAAAGAGATGCCAATACATAGAGTCCAGATCAACCCAGGTTATGCACTCAACCTCATCTCTATTTCGACACTCGAAGAGTTGGGCATTCCACCTAGCAAGCTGAGTCACACATCTATATCCATCTTTGGATATGATGGGAGCACTCAAAGGCCTATAGGCAACATCAAGTTCAAGTTGTAAATCGGTGATCTTGTCTCTGAAGTCACTGTGTATGCGATAAGAACCCCTTCATGGTACAACATCCTTCTTGGACGACCCTGGATACACGAGAATGGTGTTGTCCCTTCAACTTTACATTAATGCATCAAGTTCATTGGCAACGATGGCTTGATACATCAAGTGTTTCTAGACAAAAAGCCCTTCAAAGGAAAAGACGTTCATTTTGCAGATGCTCAGATGTACGAAGATGAAAAAGAAGAAAATGAGGAAGAAACAACAACCTTTGCCAAAAATCTCCAAAAAGAGAAAGGCAAGGCTCCTCAGCAATTATCGAAAGAAAATGTCACGACCCCGGACAGAGCCCGCGGGCCTAATCCGGGATCGGGACTGAGTTGTAAGATTAGATGTTTGGAATGATAATGCCATATAGCTTTAGAACATATGAAAATCTTTGGCCAATGCGTACACGGGTCATCAATGAACAAGGTACTACTCGTGTATGTGATTTCCCACAGGTGTCCGCGGTGAGGATATTACAACAACATAAATATTTTTGCTTAAGTGTGAAAGCGTGTAGCAAATCTAAATCACAACTTCATTCCCAAAGTACAAGACTGATAACACATATGAATAACAAGTATCAGAATGAGCAATGATCATTAGTACTTTCCAAAAGTAATGTTAAAGTTTAAACAAAAGATCATTTAATTACATCCGCCAAATAGAGGCCAACAAAGGCCAATGAAAACAAAGTATAGACTCCCAAAAGAATGGTTATCCACAACCCAAAATGTTACGCAACTCAGAAAGCCGAATGTCTAGACGACATAATTGGCATGCCACTCCACTAAATGCTGTGGTTCACCGACCGCCTCCTCGTGTTCCAACTCTAGGAAACCAACGACTGGACCTGAGTACCAAAAAGTGGGTCAAACACGACGGTTTGGCAGGTGGGTGAAAAGATATAACAATAAAACGATAATTGGATTTACCTTGGAAAACATATAAACCTATTGAAACAATAACTTTCATAAAAGAAATGAATCATTTAATATAAAACATATATGCAGTATAAAACATATAAAGGTAACCAAGGAATCGGGAAACAAGCAAGATGGCAACCACACGAAGCTAAGTCCTCTATCACCGAAGTAACAAGAGCATATCAAGGCGTTGATCTTAGTCACGCGAGGTGAGGAGATTCAATGAAATATACATATACATATAATATAAGAGAAATGACCACAATAGAGAGCCGGACATCAGGAACCACGGTAGCAATCCGGGGTATCAGTACAAGACCAGCAATAACCGGGTAGCGGGATCCAAACTGCAGCTGGCGGGACAAAAGGGGGATCTCCAAGTTGATTGATCAAACCGGCAAGGTCATCGAAGCTCGTGGTGCCGACTCATTGGTCAAATAACAGAAATCAGGACACGAACAAAATACATCAAGTGCAAGTATGTAACCAGACAGGGCAAGGGTGCTCAAGACACAAGTATTCTTTCAATATCAAGCAATGCACATCGGGACTAGTAAAATGCTACAAATACAAATTTCAGTGCTTTCGGGAATGATAAATCATGAATATTCGGGAATGTATATCAAAATTCAAGAACAATGAAAACACCATTGAACTTTTGAAAATTGCGGAACAAGTGTCGGGGTTCAAGACTAGTTGAAGGTGAATAGGGGTTCCGTATGTCGATTCAATATAGACTTGGTACTATTGAGTTTGGAGACATTCCGGGCTCCTTATATACCTTAGGAATTTCAAAACTTTCAATGAATCTTCATGATATGGATTCTTTCTCAAGTGGGCTTCATACATTGCCTCATAACTCCTCCGATACAAATGGATTTCATTAAAAACCTCTTCCAAACGTTACACCATGGAGGTAAAGTTCTAAACAGCTCCTTCCCCCTCTCCTAATCTCCTTTCGTGCTCCAAAAATGGTCCATACCAGAGAGGGGATGCACTAGAGTAGACCTGGGCTGTACAGGAAGGCTAGCAGACAATACATCTGCATGCTCGAGCGGTCAAACGCCCACTCGAGCGAACAGCCTGCACGCTCGAGCAAACCTATGGCCGCTCGAGCGGGCAGTCATTCTGCTGCCCGAGCTACAGTCAGATTGACTGCCCGCTCAAGCGGCCTGATTTCTGCTCGAGCGAGTAGTTAAATTCTGCTGCTTGAAAAGGGCCATCCTGGCCTTCTTCTCCTTCTCATCCAATACATTTTTCCTGCAACAAGGCCTCCTTGCCTCCCAATAACAACTATCAAAACTTTAACAAACATCTAAATCCAAACATCTTCTTCTCAAACACATTCAACCACAAAGGAGGAGAGAAAATCCACAATCACAAGGATTCATTTATACCACCAATAAGTAATAAATGAAAGGCCATAAATACAATGTTTCCAAAAGTTAAACAATCCACAAGACTTATTTATGAGCATTAATTTCAAATCAATGTAGGTCAAGAATAACAAGAGTAGAAATAAGAAAATCAACATGTTTCTCATAAAAGCTATTTAATGCTCAAAATATCAAATCATCCACTTGCCTTGGATCTGAAATCAAGCTCCTAATCATACTCTTCCAAGACAACAACAAAAGCTACACAAAAACCCCCAAATACAAAACCCTAAAGGAGTGAAAACAAGGAATGGGAAAGGAAGAGCTTCAATAATGAAAATGGGGACTCTTATAAGCCAGGAAAACACACATCAAAAAGAATAGGAGGGATTGGTTACTTGGAAGTTCTTCAAATGAACAAGGAAGGCTCAAAGAGGATCTTGAGATAAGTGGTTCCCTCTACAAAGGACATCAAGAGAGAGCTCTAGTAGTGAAGAGGAAGAAGATGACCTTCATTTTCGCCATTGATGCAAGGTTGGTAGAGATTGAGATGGGAAAGCTAGAAGAAGAAGAGAAGAGAGGAAAAACCCTAGATTTTTGTTGGGCTTGAGCTGGAAAGGGAAAACAGAAGGAGGGTTATCCTTTTATACAAGTAGAGAGTGGGCTCCAATTTTAGAAATCTCTTTGAGCTGAAATAATGACTTTCGGGACCTCGAATGAGTTCGACGAAGAAGGGAAAAACGATCGTCGAAATATCTAGTTTCTAAGTACATTTGTCAAGGGTTTCGGGAATATCAAATTTTGGGTACAGATTTAGTGTAAAAAGACTGTTTTACCCCTAATATTAGAAAAGTCGGGTTTCAGGGTTCCGAACGGGCACGGGATCAATAGGGGAATCGTAGGGATTAACGAGATGAGTACAATGAGATTGGAATACAAATATTGGAATTTCGAGAAATCCCAAATTACACGCAAAGTCACGAATGAAAGTTCCGGATCCGAACCCTAGAGGGGGGGGGGGGGGGATGAATAGGGTGATCTACAAATAATTGCCAAATTTGATTTTCTTCAAATTAAACTTCAACTAGTGATGATTTTATGAAAATGTGCGGAAGATAAACAAATCAATCACCACAAGTCATTCACCATTGCACAATGTTTTATAGTGGTTCGGCCTCAATGCCTACATCCACTACCAGCTTGTGATCTCACACCCCTCCGGATTTCCACTATTTGTGCTTTCCAATAGGCTAAGCAGTAACCTCTACACTATGCTTTCCAAGGATAAGCAATAACCCTACAATGGTGTTTTTCAAGGCTAAACAACAACCTTTACACACAAGGGTTTTCTTCTCAATATTAGTGTCTACAAAACACTTCAAGAGAATACAATTAGGCTCAATTGAAATGCCTCTAGATTAGGCAAATATGAAAGTGAAAATCAAACTCACACAAACACTATGAAAATGCAAAGATGAATGGTCATTAAGAGTGTGTGTGAAACCTTTAATTAATTTAAAATAAAACTCCAACAATGTATGCTAGAAGCATTTGTTAGTTAAAAGCAAGTAAAACATTTTGATTGAAGGGTTTTGCAAATCACATGTATAAAATTAACTTAAAGAAGATATGAAAATCTAGGATTCAAGTTGTATCAAAAGTCATGACAAAACATGTGATGCTAAATCAATATTGTTTTCAAAGATCAATATTTAACTAAAGTTTAAATGATTGAAAACAACAGAGAAAGATTCAAACAAGTTAATAACACATGCTTTAAAAGAAAACAACGATTTTTCAAAGCATGATTACCAAAGATTGAAAAATAACTTGCTTTGAGTCAAGATATGGAATCCAAACAAGTAAATCAAAGATTAAATGTGTTATGAATTCCACACAATAAAGTTATCATGCTATAAAACATTTTCCAAAGGTTAGTGACTAGAAGCATGAAACATATAAGAGGAAATTAAAGCTTACTAGAGTTTTAAACTTCTTAAACTTCAAGCTTTAGCTTTCCATTTGGTCCTTAAAGCATCCTTAGTTCATTCTCCTTGCTTGGGCTCTCAAAACACCAAATATGGACTCTCCAATTCCTCTCTTTTGCTTTGGAAAGAGCTTGCTCTTTATGGAAAAAGTAATCCAACGGATACCTGTCGGTCAGCGGACAACTAGGGCTCGGTTGACCGATGGCTCAACGGTCTAAAGGCAACGGTCATATTTTTGAAATTTTTCTGACCAAATTGCTCTTGTCGATTGACAGCCATTATCGGTCGACCGACTATGGACCAACAGCCGAACCGTCAGCTCAAAGATGTATGAAATGATGCTGTCTGGATTTTGAACCGACAAGTTCTCGGTTTGAATTTTTATGTACTGTCGGTTGACAGACAGCAACCGAGTGAACCGGCAGAGAAGATCTGAAATTTGTAACTCTCTGGAATTCGGACTGACAGATCCATCGGTTGACCTCGGCTCACTTTCTCGGTTAGCCGACATGAACCGACAAGCTGACCGACAACAGGTCAGTTGAATTTCTGAGTTCCTTCAGTTTTGAAAATGTCTAACTTTGAAATCATTTTTGAAAACTCAGTAATGAAGGGTGTCTTGGCAAACTAATTCATCAAGAAAATATAATTAAAAATAAATTTAAATTAACCATAAAGTAGTTTTAACAAAACATGTGTAGGTTAATTTAAAGAAATGATTTTCAAGATAAAAATAGTGAAATGAGTGATTAAGAGATGAGATGAATATGATGCAAATGTTGGACATCAAATTGCAAACACAACTTAGGGTCTAACAATCTCCGCCTTTGCAATTTGATGGCAACACACTAAAAAGGCTAAGAAACATAAAACACATCAGTCATACATTCATTCATTTATACATTTCTTGGTCTCCATTGATTTTAATTTCAACTCCACTTGAGTTGAGACTGGCTTGGCTTCTTCATGTTCTTCCTTTCTTTCTTTGCTCCCCCATTCTTCTAGCTTTCCCCCTTTGTTCTAAGAGATTTCTTTACTCTTTTCTTCTGTACTCTTCTCTACTCCCCCATGGTGTTTGCTTCCACACAAATTCTCTCCCACATCCTTTTTCTACCTTTTCTCCCCCATTGTCTTAGAAATCACACTTAGTCCTTATTTCTTCTCCCCCATTGACATCAAATTGCTAAATAGTCTGCAAACAAAGCTCATGCAAACATATACCTTTCTCACAGCATAATATTAATATCATGAAATTAAAGGGAAAAAAATCAATTGGATGGCTCATTGGACAGAAGGATGTCATTCATATATAATGTAAACTAAAAAGTCTTGCATTTGTCATAATGTCATAACCACAGACATGATACTATAAACCACCCAAAAAATATTTTAAAACAAAAGTTTCATCCTTTTTCCCAACAAAATAAACACCACCAAAAATACACCAATCATGACAAAATGTGGTGAAGGACATTTCATTCCAACTTTAATGGCTCCTAGTCAGAATTCGGAGGTGGAGGAGACGAAGAAGGTGGAGCTGCAATATCATCTCAACTACAACTTTTTGAAATTCTGGAGAGATACTGAAACAATTTGTTTAGTGTCTTCTTGTTCTTCTTTTGCTCTTTCTTCATATAAGCCATGTCTCTCTCAAGGGCTGCCAAGTGGTCTTGAGATGTGCCAGATGAGGAGGGACCAGAAGTGTGCCTAGAAGATGAGGCACGAGGAGGAGGTGAAGGGTGAGCACGTGGTTCTTAAGCCAAAGGAACTTCTTCTGCTATGGGAATATTTGGGTTTGGAATAAGATTCATTTGATTTATACTGGTCATGGACAAAGGAGCTTTGAAAATGGGTCTTTCACCAGTGGGTATTGGAATTCCAAAAGAGATGGCAATCTGCGTCATCAGATACCCATAGGGAATAGCATTCTTTTGAGCCAAGGAATTACGAAATTTTATGATATTGTGGCAAATGAGCGAGGGTAGACAAATGGGTGTACCTGAGACCACTTTTGACAGAATACTTACCATGAAGGCAGTAAGTTCAGTCCTGTTTCCACCTCTAGGATAAACATTATATGTGAAGAGATTGTGGATGATCCTATAGATGGGAATGAGAGAATTGATGGTTAGATGGTGTTTCCTCGTATTCCAAGGAGCATTAAAACCACATATGTCAATGGTAGCTTTGATTCTCTCATCTTCAGAGGGAGGGTCAGGCGCAAATGTAATACCATTAGGGGTGCAAGAGATGTCCATGATAGCTCCTATCCTTTTAGGTGTGAATACTTCATCTCTATCCTCAAAAGAGATGGTGAATGAGCAAGCATCAACAGTATCGTCAGTGTTAGTGATGGATGCATACATGAATTTGACTAATGAAGGATATGCATTTTCACCCCAATGTAAAATTCTTTCCCAACCTGTTTTAGACACAATTTCAGTCAGATTCTGGTTGATGGTCTTGACAAGAGCTCTCCTTTCCACAACTACAGATCGATCTTTAAGACTGTTTAAAATGGTTGAGCTTGATCTCAATTCAATAGAGGGAGGTGGAGGAGATGGGGATGAGCTATCCTCAGGATTTTCTTGAATGGGTTTGCTAGAGGAAGCTGTGGCTTTTCGTTTCTTGGAAGGACGAGAAGTGGTCATCTTCTTAGAAGGCATTGTCACAAATGCTTGGAGTGCACAGTGATGTTTAAACAGAAGGATTTGACAATGTTGAGAAAAATTGTGCAAGAAGATGAGGGAAAACAAATGCTCAATGTCCTAGCTTCAAAAGACTACACATAGCTGACAAGAAAATAATAACAATGGTTCAGGAATTTTGTCAAACAATTGGCAGGCAGAAATTGAAGACTGAAGGAAATACCAAATCTGATTGCATACATCTGACCTTAATGGTCTACAAACATTTAGTAAATGATTGCAACATCATTCAAAGACAAGAAAGTATCAAATGATGATGAAGCAGAGGATTTAAGTCTCGTTGGATTTATACCAGAATTTGTACACGAGACCAAAAAGGGAGAGATCAGCACATGTCTTGTAATGGATGATGTGATTGAGTGATTTTTGTAGAGGCTAGAAGCAACGCACATGCTGAATCGAGGTATCCGTACTTTTGAAGAAGAACTCAGCGATGTACAGTATCAGGAAGATGATCAGTGACCACGAGATTGGTCAATGGACGATGACGCTCAGTTGATGAAGATGAATGGACTCATTTCTCAAAAATATTGAAGATTTCAGCCTTTGAAAGAGGAGTTCCAACAGATTGAAGAGAAGGGAATATAGAACTAGGGTTTTGAAGACAAGGCAGAGAAACATGAACTGATATTAGTTCTGCGCACAGGGTTTTATCGTCCCTATGAGTTGTCGGTCAGCCGACACCTGTAGAGAAGTGAAATAATCCACTAATCTACATTTTTGACTTATGATCACTAGTTTGAGGATATTTGAGGTAATTTGACTATAGAGAGCAGTTTAAGATGATCATAAGGAACTATCTAATAAAAAATAGAACCTTTTTTTTTATTAAATAGATTGATTAAACACATGGATTTTATCATAAAATACCTTTTGAAATTTTTAAAAATGTATTTTCAACAATTAGTTCTCAAACAAGTAACACTTTAAACATGTAGAGAATGTCAAGGGAATTAGAGTCAACTATACTTAGGACCAATATAAAGATGTAAATTATGAGAAGTGATTGGTCTATTCTAATTCCAAAGGCCTTAATGTTTGTCTAAAAATCTAACCTTAGGTATCCATCTAAGGTCTTGAATCTTTAAGCCTATGTTTGAGATTCTACCAACAAAAGGAGATAATTTTTCAATTTTAGTAGACTTGTCATCAATTCTTGGTTTGACAATTTTATAATGATGATTAGTCCTTGGTGGTTGGTGATGATTTTTCTTTATGTTCTTACTTCTTTTAACTTTTCCTCCTTCTTTTTGCATTTTGAATTTTAATTTCAATTGTTCAACCTTTTTAAAAATTTCTTTCATTTCCAAGGTTAAAGGAGGTAAAGTGAGATGTTTCTTGTTGATAGATTTAACTTGATAACTTTGGACTTGATTGGTCCTTTTAAAATCCATCTTAGGAGACTCTTGTTGAATTGAATTAACTTGTTTGAATTTTAAAGAGTCTTTCTTTGCTTCAGATGTCTTTCCCTTCATTGAACTTGAATTTTCCTTTCTAGATTCATAGATGGGTTTAGACAAATAACTTCTTCTTAGTTTGCACTCAAATTTGAAATGCCCTTCATTACCACAATAATGACATTTTTGTGTGGGCATCTTAGTGTGAGTGCTAGAAAGAGAGGACTCACCTTTCACAAAGGTGTTGGTGAATTTAGGACCATGTGAAGTATACTTATTAAATCCAAGGCCCGCCCGCCCTATCTCCTTGAGATTTACCCAATCTAAATAGTTTTTCAAATTTTTCTTCACCTTGGGTAAATTTGCACTCATACTTATGTTTGTGGGACTCAAGTTGAGTGACTTGATTTTTAAGAGTTGAATTTTCATTTATAACTTTCATTAGTTTAAATTCAATTCCATTAAACTTGTTTACCTTTTCATAAGCAAGTTTCAATTCAAGTTTTAGTTCATTCACATTAGATCCAAGTTGTAAAGTTTTTAAATCCCTTTGAGTTTTAGATAAATTTTCTTTGGTGATTATTAACTTGGATTCTACGTTAGAAATGTCTTCAACTTGATTTTTCACATGATCACATATATTAGTGTTTTCTTTGAGAAGATTATCACAACTTTTCTTAGATACATTTAATTCTTCTTGAACCTTTGACAAGTTATCCATATAAATTTTTAATTTTGATTCTAGATAGATAATGTTTTCATCTTGTCTTTTTATTCTATCTATTAAACTCAAATTTTCTTTCTTTAGCTCATCATTATTTGTTTCAATTTCATTTTGTTCATTTTGAGCATTAGACAAGTTGTGTAAAGTGATCATAAACTTAGAGTTTAGGCATTGCATGACTTCATCTTTCTCTCTAAGTTCATCTTTTGAAGTGACTAATTCTTTGTTTAGTCTTTTAGATTCTACTTTTAACTTATTATGATTTTTAACAAGCTTTAAGTATAAGGTATACAAATCATCATATGCTTGTTGAAGATCATCTTGATTTTCATTTTCTTCTTCACTTGATTCAAGTTGATATTCATTATGTTCAAGATTTGAATCTCCAATGGATAGAAGAAGGAGACTAGAGGAATCTACACATTCTAACTTAGTGGAATCCATTCTAATGATTTTCTAGATAGATACAACTAGGGTCTAAACTCTAGGTTTTTTACACCTAATCAAGAGTTCCAAACACTTGATCCTAAAATATAGAGCACGAGGTTCTGATAACAATTGAAAGTTCCGGATCCGAACCCTAGAGGGGGGGGGGGGTGTGAATAGGGTGATCTACAAATAATTGCCAAATTTAATTTTCTTCAAATTAAACTTCAACTAGTGATGATTATATGAAAAGGTGCGGAAGATAAACAAATCAATCACCACAAGTCATTCACCATTGCACAATGTTTTATAGTGGTTCGGCCTCAATGACTACATCTACTACCGGCTTGTGATCTCACACCCCACCAGATTTCCACTATTTGTGCTTTTCAATAGGCTAAGCAGTAACCTCTACACTATGCTTTCCAAGGATAAGCAATAACCTTACAATGGTGTTTTTCAAGGCTAAACAACAACCTTTACACACAAGGGTTTTCTTCTCAATATTAGTGTCTACAAAACACTTCAAGAGAATACAATTAGGCTTAATTGAAATGCCTCTAGATTAGGCAAATATGAAAGTGAAAATCAAACTCACACAAACACTATGAAAATGCAAAGATGAATGGTCATTAAGAGTGTGTGTGTGAAACCTTCAATCAATTTAAAATAAAACTCCAACAATGTATGCTAGAAGCATTTGTGAGTTAAAAGCAAGTAAAACATTTTGATTGAAGGGTTTTGCAAATCACATGTATAAAATTAACTTAAAGAAGATATGAAAATCTAGGATTCAAGTTGTATCAAAAGTCATGAGAAAACATGTGATGCTAAATCAATATTGTTTTCAAAGATCAAGATTTAACTAAAGTTTAAATGATTGAAAACAACAGAGAGATTCAAACAAGTTAATAACACATGCTTTAAAAGAAAACAAAGATTTTTCAAAGCATGATTACCAAAGATTGAAAAATAACTTGCTTTGAGTCAAGCTATGGAATCCAAACAAGTAAATCAAAGATTAAATGTGTTATGAATTCCACACAACATAGTTATCATGCTATAAAACATTTTCCAAAGGTTAGTGACTAGAAGCATGAAACATATAAGAGGAAATTAAAGCTTACTAGAGTTTTAAACTTCTTAAACTTCAAGCTTTAGCTTTTCATTTGGTCCTTAAAGCATCCTTAGTTCATTCTCCTTGCTTGGGCTCTCAAAACACCAAATATGGACTCTCCAATTCCTCTCTTTCGCTTTGGAAAGACCTTGCTCTTTATGGAAAAAGTAATCCAACGGATACCTGTCGGTCAGCCGACAACCAGGGTTCGGTTGACCGACGGCTCAACGGTCTAAAGGCAACGGTCATATTTTTGAAATTTTTCTGACCAAATTGCTCTTGTCGGTTGACCACCATTATCGGTCGACCGACTATGGACCGACAGCCGAACCGATAGCTCAACGATGTATGAAATGATGTTTTCTGGATTTTGAACTGACAAGTTCTCGGTCTGAATTTTTATGTACTGTCGGTTGACCGACATCAACCGAGGAGTGGACCGGCAGAGAAGATCTGAAATTTGTAGCTCTCTGGAATTCGGACCGACAGATCCATCGGTTGACCTCGGCTCACTTTCTCGGTTAGCCGACATGAACCGACAAGCTCACCGACAACAGGTCAGTTGAATTTCTGAGTTCCTTCAGTTTTGAAAATGTCTAACTTTGAAATCATTTTTGAAAACTCAGTAATGAAGGGTGTCTTGGCAAACTAATTCATCAAGAAAATATAATTAAAAATAAATTTAAATTAACCATAAAGTAGTTTGAACAAAACATGTGTAGGTTAATTTAAAGAAATGATTTTCAAGGTAAAAATAGTGAAATGAGTGATTAAGAGATGAGATGAATATGATGCAAATGTTGGACATCAAATTGCAAACACAACTTAGGGTCTAACAACAAAAAGGAACCCCAAAGGGTCCCACTAACTACAAAGGCACTAAAAATTCCCCAAAGCTATATCAAAAGCTATTTTATTCCCAACTTAACTAAAATTCGCTAATCACGCTTAGAACTAACACATGACTTAATTAATACTAATCGAGGTCACTCGGGTCGGGGTCTTACAAAAAACAAACCTTCCGGCAAATCCAAAGAGAGCACTCTATCTTCCTTCATTGTCTCCCTCAAATCTTCCAAGCCTTTGATAATCACTGCCAAAGAAAAGAAGACAAAACAAAAAAACTGGGGCAAGTTTACTGTTTCCTTCGTGTCTATCATACAAGACGCATATTCAGATTCAGAGAGAAGACGATACACCGTCAAACCAAGCTGATACTCAGCAAGTTCAACCTGCTCTCACTCTATTAGAGACACTTGCCGACGTGGAAGACCCTGCGTCTGCTTTCTTCATCATTCCGACAACTACGGCAGAAGAAAAGCCAATCTTCCTCCACAAATCGGAAACTTCTTCATCAAATTATTTGCTTGAACCTTTCCAAAACAAAGGTATGCCTCAGCTATCCCTATATAGTCCAATGGCATAAGCTATCATGAAGAAAATGGGCTATGATGTTTAGAATCCAATTGGTCGGGAGGAGGCTATGGTATTCTCACACCATTGGAACCCACCCTAACCAGAAGTCAACCAAAGGATTGGAAACTCCACCATCATAAAGACAAGTCTTCACACGGGTTGGGGTATGATCCCAACACTCCCATGAGACAGTTGACACAAAGGCTGCAAAGTCGTTTTGCCGACCATGCCTCAACATCTCGTGATCATGAAGACATTGACCTCCCTGGATATCTCTTTGAAGAATCACCCCTTAAGGGTCCAGGAAGCTCATCCAATCGATACGATTTCCCTGATAATGAAGAGGAATTGTCCGAGAATACAGAAATATGGATTTTTGATCCAGAAGGATCATCATCTCCATTGCCCTACTTCGACCCAGTTGTAATAAATGATTGGGACTATCTCATAGCAAGTCTTGAGAAGAGTACTGATCAAGAAGACCCATGGACAAAAGCAGAGCCTTGGTTTGAAAATAACTTTGGAATTCCAGAAGGCCATGTTGAGTTGGAAGCCTCCAAAAATATTATGGAGGAACAACCTTCAAACCTTCCAATAGAAGATCATGTTCAAAAGATAGACCTGGGGACACCTGATAACCCACGTTCTGTATTCATAAGCAAGAATATAAAGGATGATGAGTTACCCGAGTATATCTCCTTTCTTCGAGAGTTTGTTGATTGCTTTGCATGGTCTTATGCCGAAATGCCTGGCTTAGACCCCAAAATAGCAGTCCACAAACTCAATTTGCAATAAGAAATCAAGCCTATTAAACAAGGCCAAAGAAAATTCCGTCCTGACGTGATGGACAAAATTGAACAAGAAGTTCAGAAACTCAAAAGCGCTGGCTTCATTCGCGAAGAACAGCATCCTGAAGGGTTAGCCAACATCGTCCCCGTGACAAAGAAAAATGGGTAGATTAGGTCTGTATTGACTATAGAGACCTAAATAATGCGTTCCCTAAAGATGAATTCCTGCTTCCAATACCGGAGGTGATGATTGACAATACCTACATATTTGAGCTAATGACATTCATGGATGGCTTCTCTGGCTACTATCAGATAAAGATGCATCCTAAAGATGAAAAGCATACATCATTTTGGAACCCGTTTGGTGTGTATTGCTACACTGTCATGCCATTTGGCATGTTAGTAGGTGCAGAGCAGTGCTATTCTCTAGTCGAAAAAGAATGCCTTGTAGTGATGTTCGTCGTACAAAAGCTACATCACGACCTACTGTCCAACACAGTCTACCTGATTTCAAGAATCAATCTCCTAAAGGTCCTTGTCACAAAAACAGGTTCTCTCAATGTTCGACTGGCAAAATAGTCCATCCTTCTATCACAATTCGATATTAGGTTTGTACCATAAAAAGCAATCAAAGGCCAAGCTCTAGCAGACTTTCTAGCATAACATCCATTGCCTAAGGATTCTCCACTTTGGGATGATCTCCCAGACGAACCTGTCTACACCGTGGAGACTTCCTCATCAAATGTTTCCTGGGATATGTACTTCAACGGCGCAACCAAGACAAATGGGAAAAGAAAGATGATCTAGGGAATTGGCATTCTCTTTGTTAGCCCCGACAAACACATGATTCCACACACTTTCTCACTACTGGAACTGTGTTCAAACAATGCAGCTGAATACCAAGCCCTGATTGTATGATTGGAACTCGCCCTCGAATCCAGCATCACCGCGCTGGAAGCTTTTGGGGACTCTCAACTGATCATCAACGAGATGAATCAAAAATTTGAAGTCAGGAAGTCCGATTTGTTGCCTTACTACAACAAGGCGCAATCGCTTTGATAAAAGTTCGACATCTATCACATCAGCCACATCCTTAGAGGTGAAAACATTCGTGCAGATGCCTTGGATGGACTCGCAGCGTCTATGGCAATCCAAGAAGGGAAAACATGTATATTATAATATGTCAAAGAAGGATTCTCCCTCCTCTTAGCACACACCAAGCAGTCGCTGAATGCCACCAAGTGGTTGGAAGTCGAATATCCATCCTCAAACCTACGATCGGTGACTGGAGGGATCCGTTCATTGATTACACTATGTTCAGAATCCTACCTGAAGACCTAAGAGAACGTGTAAGCATCCAAAGACGGGCCCCAAACTTTCATTTGGATATTCCTTTAAAAACACTTTATAGAAAATCCTACAACGGAGTACTTCTACGCTACATGTCGCCACAAAAGGCTTAGGAAAATCTCAAAGAAGTACATGATGGTCTTTGTGGAGCCCATCAGGTTGGTCCTAAGCTGTACGATCAAATAAAAAGGTTAGGTTATTATTGGCCTATCATGGTAGCTGACGCAATGCGATTAACTAAGCGCTGCCAACAATGCCAAATTCATTGAGGTTATGTCCACATGCCTCCAGAATGGCTACATCCTACAGCGATCTCATGGCCTTTTGAAGCCTGGGGTATGGACATCATAGGTCTTATCTCTTCCCTATCAAGCAAAGGTCATCGCTTTATCTTCGCCGCTACGGATTATTTTTCCAAGTGGTCAGAAGCATTTGCGCTCAGTGAAATGAAGACCTCGTTAATCCTTCAGTTTTTGCGCACCAACATTATTTGTCGCTTTGGCATACCTAAAAGATTCGTCCATGATAACTGTCACGACCCCAAACCCGGGGTCCGTGAAGTAATAATTATGTTTCTCCCAAGATCCGCGTGTGTGAGGATTTCAAATTCCAACACCTCTGAATATTTAGCGGAAGCTTTCGTGGTGTTGCGACTCGGAGTCCGTGGCCATTGGATTCCGCACCGCACTCAACCCAAGCATATAATCATCTTATCGTTGATCCATCTCAGACTGGAATAAACCATCATAATAAAAGTACAGAGCTGACAGTAACAGGGTATTGCATTCCCATATATGTTCAAGTTACAATTAACAATGTATATTAATTACAAATCCCAAGAAAAGGCTAATAGAAGCCTTACCAAAAACAAGCTAATGATCACTACCCCTTATGTGACGTAGTACCGATGTCAAGCTCGATGTCAACATGACATAGCCGACAAACACCTGTAAGCTCATGGCTCCACAGCCAACACGTGCACTCATCTCGGGTGAAGAAATCTGAACCTGAGTACCAAAGTAGTGGGTCAGACACGACGGTCTGGCAGGTGGGTGAAAAGATATAGCAATATACTGAACGATAAAACATGTAATAAATCATGCTGTCTGATCAAAATTGTACATAATTGCAGTGCATAAGAAATCATGAATATCTGACAGAATTCGGTATTCATATAAAAACGGGTATGAACATGAATATTTGACAAAACATGTATTCCTTTGAAGCATGTATAAAATGATAAACATTTCACAAATCGGGGACTCATTTAAAACATGTATAAACAATAAACATTTATAAATAATGCATCCTTTATTAGGGAAAGACATGATCAATATAAAACAGTACGGGTATCAAGGATCAGGAACTATCAAGATGGCAACCACACAAAGCTAAATCCTCTATCACCGAAGCGATAGAGCAAGCATATCAAGGCGTTGACCTCAGTCACCGAAGTGAGGAGGTGCAACCAAGTTACATATACATATATAATAATACGGGACGGGACCGCGGTAGCAAACCGGGTATCGGGAATCACGGTAGCGAACCGGATATCGGGAACCACGGGAGCGAGCCGGGTATCGGGACGGGACCACGGTTAATAAACCGGGTATCGGGATCCAAGCTGCAGCTGGCGGGACAAGTGGGGAATCTCCAAGTCAGTGGATCAGACTGACAAGGTTATCCAAGCTTAGTGGTGCCGACTCATAGGTTATATGCAAGTAAACAAAACAAATACATGTACGCATGTTCTCCTTTTGGTTCATGGGCTCGCACTACAAAGCTCTGGCCCCATCTTACCTCAAGGTTTTATTCTTACGGGTCATATACAAGAAATCAAATCAAGTGAATACATATGACGGGACGGGGTGCTCATTAGCACAAAAACATATCTGTATCGGTCGGGCATGTACGGGCTAGCAACAATGCCAAAAACATGAATTTCAATACTGTCGGGTAAGTCTAGTCATAAAACATGAGATTTAAAATGTACAAGTGAAATTCGAGTTTAAATAAGACATAATGGATTTCTATACTTTTCCGGGCCCATCGTTGAGGCTCCTAGATTCATATCGATGTGAATAGGGTCCCGTATGTCTAATTTGACATAAACTTGGTACTCCATAAGAATTAAGGACATCTCGGGTCCCTATGCACATTGACGATTCTAAGGATCCTTGACGAATCTTCATAATGGGTTTCTCTTCATCCGGACTCCATAAAATGCCTTCCAAGTTCTTATATTGCATTGGGGCTCCAAACAATACCTCCCCAAGCTTAAAACGATGTTTCGAGTCTCCAAGTATTGATAGGTCATATGCAAGAAGTCGGGCATGTATAAAACGCTTGATGAAATTGTATAAACGGGCAAAACAAGGTGTTTAAGGCATAAATATCATTTCAACACCGGGTCAAGTACATCGGGCTGGTAAAATGCTACGAGTACAGTTTCAGTATTCTCGGGATTGATGAAATCATAACTCATTAATTTCGGAAATCGTGGGGTGCAACAAACTTTCAAAATGTCGGGACAGGTATCGGGGTTCAAGATAACTCAAGGTGGATAGGGACCCCGTATGTCTATTTTTCAGTAAACACTTGGTACTCCTTGAGTTTAGAGACATTCCGGGCTCCTTAAACCCTGAGTGACCTCAACATTTCAACAAATCTTGGTGATGTGGTTTCTCACTCGAACGGGCTTCCAACAAACATTTCATCTTTGTTTCGAACATGTTCCAGGTGGAAAGTGCCCATTGCTTTCGAAAAGGTTCACAAGCAAGATGGGATGGGAACTCCCTTCATCTCTCTTTATTCCCATAATTCTGGGGAATTCGGTTACCTGGCGGTCACCTGGCGGTTAGCCGCCAATGGATTTGGCGGTTAGCCGCTGGCTGACCGCAGGGCTGACCGTAGTTGACCTGACCAAATGCAGCATTCTGGAAATGTAACCGCTTCAGTACGGTCGTCTGGTGGTTAGCCGCCGATGGATTCGACGGTTAGCCGCTAGCTGACCGCGAGGCTGACCGTAAGGTTACAGCTCTCTGGAAAAGTAACCGAAACCGGTTCGGCTAGCCGCCAGTCACCAGACGGCTAGCCGCTAGGTGACCGTCAGCTGACCGCCAGTTGCGGGAACTCCACAATACAGTTCAGATTCAGGTCTTCTTTTCTCCAATCCATTCCTTTCCCTCTCCAATCACTTACCTACAATAAAATGAGCTGAAAGCTCCTCCTATTCCACCTTCAACTCCTCTCCAATATCAAAATTTCTACATATCATTATCCAATCACTTCTTTTCTTTTTCACCCACAACCATAAGAGAAAAGAAACTCCACAATCACCAAGATTCATTTAAGCCAAAAACAAGAGATAGACAAAGACTAAAATCCACCATGTTTCCAAAAAATTAAACGTACTTCCAAATCAATGTGAATCATAAAGAAAACATGAATAGTGATAATGTAAAACATCATGTATGAAATAGAAAAACCGCATTTCTCATAAAACATGTAAATATCAAATCATCCACTTGCCTTGGGTCTCTAATCAAGCAAATCAAGCTCTAAACACTCTCAAGATCAACCTACAAGAAAAGCAAAGAAAACCCCCAAAACAAACCCATAAGAACCCTAAAAATAGTAACTCATCAAAGAGAAGGAATGGGTTCAAACAAGCTAAGAAATAGGACCTAGGGGAAAGACATTGCTCAACAATAGAAGATGGAAAGAGATCCTTACCTCTAGGGCCATTAATCAATAAGAAGGAGCTTGAAATAGGGGCTGCCCACCTTGGTTTCCCATGAAAATGGTGTCAAAAGAGAGAGGAGATGAAGGGGAAGAAGTTGCCGGAGTTTCCTCGTCGGATTGGTGGCTTGAAGGCTTCATTTGAGCAAGAGAAATGGAAGAAAAAGAAGAAGAAGGTTGCTGGTACTGTAGCAGGGAGGTTGCAGCCGATGGAATGGGAAAAAATGAGGGAGAAAGAGATGAAGTGTCCTTTTTATAATGGGTGATGTGGGGTCCACACTAAGTATATCTTGTAATGGAGATTAGGGGGCTTTCTAGACCTCGGATCAAGAAACTTAAAACATGAAAAGTGTCCGGAATGAAATTATCTTTCCAGGAAGGTCAACATTGATATACTTCCGGGGTCCACATAAAAAGTCAACTATTTGGTCAAAGGGGTCAAAGAATGGAAAATTTGGGATTTCAAGAAAAACTGATTTTAGAAGCTTCGAATGGGCACGGAGTGAATACGAAAGTTGTAGGGAATGACGAGATTAGTCTAACGAAGCTGAAATGAGAATTTTTGGGAATCACCAAGAATCTCCCCACGCTGACCACGCAAAACAAATGGGACCCTATGGTTACTGTCTAGGTTCACTGGCTCTCAAAACTTCCCAAAGCTAATGAAAAGTCATTCTAACTCAAAAACTTAACCAAACAACCACTAAACCCATCGAGAAAACCAAATCACGATTAAAACCACACTAAACCAAGAAATTAGGGGTCGGGTTCTCACAATAACGGACAACAATTCCAGGATCACAGATTCTACAGGTTCTGCGACAAGTACAAAAATCCAAAATTGTCCTTCAACTCCATATAATCCGGCAACGAACGGACTAGCAAAAGCCTTCAACAATACACTCTACAAAATTCTCAAGAAATGGTCTCTAGTCACAAAAGATACTGGGGCTACAAACTACCAGAAGCTTTATGGGCCTATCGAACCACCATTCGAAGACCAACCCATAGTACACCGTTCTCATTGGTTTATGGATCCGCAGCTGTTGTCCATTTGGAAATACAAATTCCTTCCTTAAGGGTATCTTTACAAAATGACATGACGCAAGAAAGCAATATCAAGTTAAGAGTCCAAGAGCTAGATAATCTTGACGAGAGACGGCTTGAAGCTCTCCAAAGCATTAATCTTTACTAAGCACGCATGGCAGGATCTTTCGACAAGAAGGTCAGGCAACGCGCCTGCAAAAGGGAGACTTGGTTCTTGCAGTAAATGTTAGATTGTACAGACTCAATCCATCAGTTGATATGATAAATTGATTAATTTCTTTATTTATCAATAAAATCATGCTTTACTTTCATGAGATGAATATTATTTTATTACTTAATGCACATGACCAATACACTTGACATAATGGTTCATGAGTTGAACCAGGTCCCATTAGTATATTAGATGTGATATATGTGTATGGATGAGATCCACACACGGGAGACATATATCACAAATCTTATACTTAAATATCTTCACAACCAGTGATGAGACCGGGCATCTCATTTGATAAGGTTGCGGCACTTTGATCAATATGAGATAGTGTGATTTGTCTCAATCATCAGAATGTAAGATTCTGGATCATGGTACTGGTACATTGGATGTATTGAAGGACCATGAAAAGCACCTTATGAGATTCTGTCTCGATTATAAGGTCTACTCTCCTAATTCTCTAGCAATAGGCTCTCAATCCTGAGACATTGATGAACTCAAGTTTCTATCTATTCATTTGCTTTGAGTCACAATGAGTGAGGCCAACTGTAAGTCAACACCTCGGTGTCTTAAGTATGTGATAGTAGAACTGTTGGAACATTAAATGATCAAGATGGAATCTATCTCTATTATCCCCCTGTGCCAATTAATGGATTTGTCATTAGTAAGTACGCACCCATCTTGATTAAGAGTTAATTGAATGGTACTGATGATCATTGTGATTAATTGGGGCTCAAGGATAATAAGATGTGGAACTAAGATTGGAAGAGATAGATTTATTCCACTTGATCCATGAATATTGGTAGAGGGGCCCACTTGTGGTAATCAGGAAGTTTAGGGTCTTCATTGTATTTTACTCCTAAGATTAGAGTGCAATTGCATTTATATAGTGGTGTTATTTGCAATTAACTGTGGGCCCGGATTGCACATGAGATGTAGGGTCGCGGTGTCCCAGTTGGAGCCAGCTTTCTATGGAATCCCTAGTGGTCCCCATGCTAGCCCAAGTTACTAGAAAGATACTAATCCTACTTGGACTCTAAAAGAAAGGAATTAGAAAGTTACTATTTCTATTTGGAGTTAGACTTCTAATAGTGGTAATAGTATACTTACTAATTGTTGTGGAAGTGAGATTTCTATTTCAATTAGGAAAAGGGGAGGCTTGAAATGTTATAAAAATGGAATTAACCCCTCTTGGACGTCCACTATTATTGGAGAAAAACGTCCAGCCCTTTTTGTGTGCCACTGTTGCACATCTCTCTCCCCTCTTCCTCTTCTAGTTCCTCGGAGTTTCTAGTTGAGTTCTCTCTTGAAGATTCCACCAATCTTCTTGAGAAAAGAGATCTAATAGCGGGTCATAGCGTGGAAGACAACAAGGTCTTGGAGATCCTAATTTGCTTCAAGAAGAGTTCTTGATCAAGATAATTGTCTTCTCCTCCATTAGAGCACTACCAGGCTCCAAAGGTATAATCTGCTTCTCTTTTGTAGTAGGTTGTTTTGGTTACATGGTGTTGATGATTTCTATCTTTTAGATTTTTTATTGCTATACTTGATGATGGAACGCGCTCCGAGGCGCCGTGGGGCGGCGACCGGGGTCGGCGGAACGTGGGAGTCCGTCGGGTCCGGCCCTTTCGCGCCCTGGCGGGCCTGAAGCGTGCATCAACATTTCTTTGTGTGGGTGTGCCAGATTTTCTATTTTACTTGGAATTGCAAGTGGTAATTCGGAGATCAACCTTCGCAAGTAAAAAAGAAATCAACTTCTTTCAAGTTTTCCATTGCACAAATATTTAAGAAAAGAGACATTTTCTTGGTTTGCCGTGAAAGGCGATTTTGTTTGGCATTTATAGCCGATTTTGGCGTTTATAGCCGATTTACAATTCTCATCAATAATGAAAGACAAGAGTTGTGATTTTTGTCTCTTTTAGAAAAATACAAACTACAATGAAAAGCAAGAAAAGGAGGATCTAACTTCTCAGGAGATTGTGGGGGACTCGTTCAGATTGACGGTCGCAAGTCATGTATGGGCTTCGCCATCATCCATGCAGATGAGAACAGAGGATGCTCTTGATTCGCTTGGCTTGGCTATAACCTCAGGTTTTTAGAGGACAAAGACCAAGAGAAGGTCCTCTGTCCAATAAAAAGCTAAGTAGACGGGCTGAAAAGCCACGTCTAAGCCATTGGAGGCAGCAGGAGAAGGCAAGGACCTTGGGGGGGGGGGGGGGGGTGCCCCCCCCAAGGGACTTTTGTCACCTTGTAGTGGTGGCCGGTGCAGAACTTCAGCAGAGTTTTTCTCTCTTTTTCTTTCTCTCAGATTTCTGGATCTGTGGTGCTTTGGAAGTGATCTCCGATTGATCCATCCGGATTTCAATGGAATGCTCTCCTATTTATAGGCTTTTGGTAGCCATTTAGGAGAGTTTATGGGCTTTAATGGCTTTAATGGGAGGAGTTACAAGATTTATTTCTTTGATTTTGTAACTCCTTTTTCCTTGAATCTGATTGGCCGATGGAGATTAAGGGCTTTTAATCACCTTAATTACCATAATGGGAGGAGTTTCATGGGTTAAATGCCATGAATCAATTGACTTGTAACTCCCAAATGCTTGCTTCTGATTGGGCCGTCCAAAGAAATGAATTAATGACTTCAATAAAGCTAGTCAATTAACCACATTAATTGGTCGCCGAGCAGTCGAAGAGTCGCGGGCCGTTCCGTGTCTTCTGGAATTCTTCTGGCGATGATCATCGATGGATCTTCATGCTGATCGACATCGGATGAACATGTAACTTCAGACAGTGATAGCTAAGAGCGGGCCGGTGACATCTGTCCTGTCGATTTTTCGATCGATCGGGCGGAAAGTACACTTTTTTGGTCGACCGGTTGGCGATCAATGTTGATTTTGATACTTTTGGAGGTTGACCCGTGATTTTGACGGATGTCGGCGGACATGAGTCAATTTCAAGCACTAAAAATCACATTTTCAGGAAACCACAGGGGCCAAAGTGCGCGAAACGCGAAAAAGGATGGAAAAAGGGGTCACCGGCGAAAAATCCGGTGACCCGGACTTCCATGGTCGCCGGCGACCATGGGCCATGGTCGCAGGGGCCTGCGACCCTGGGGGAATTTTCCCCTTCGGAGCCCGTTTTGCGGTCGTTTTGAGGTCTTTTTCGTCGCCGTTTTCTTCTGTATTTTTCCTGACATTTCTTCTCATTTATTGGCTTGATTTCCCTGTAGAAAACCTGATGAGAATCCTTGCATTTTTAGAGTGCAAAGTTTCCAATTTTCCGGGAAAGCCGAAGACTTTGTCGCGTAGAGCTGCTGATTTTCCGCCAGAAGCTGAAACTTGGTCAAACGATGTCGGAATGACCTGAAATTTGAGGTGAAGCCTCCTGAGCAATAAATAAGACCAACCATAGGCTTTTGTTTGAGTTTTGAAGCCGTTTGGGGTCCCGTCGATGCTTCACTTGATTTTGCTGCTGGGAAAATGCCGAGCTTTGATATGTGGCCAAACGATGTCCGATTGACCTGAAATTTGACAGGGAGCCTATTGGAGTCATTTTGAGACGTTCCATGGGCTCCGTTTTGGATGTCATGGTCCCGGGTTGCTCCGCCGCCGGTAGGCTTGATTTTCTCTCGGAGCATCGAAACCTGGTCAAACGTTGTCAGAATGACCTGAAATTTGACGTGCAGCCTTTTGGAAGCATGTTGAAGCCACTCATGCACTTGGTTTGATGAGCGAAGGCTTCGGTGGTTCCCGCCGCCGGGAGGCTTGATTTTGCTGCTCGAGCATTGATGGAGGGTCAAACGTTGTCGGTTTGACTTGAAATTTGGCATGGAGCCCTTTTGAGACATGCTGGAGTCATCCGTAGGCTCTGATCGAAGTTTTGACGTCTCCGATGATGTCGCCGCCGGGAGCGCCATTTTAGCTGTCGGAGAAGCGAAGTTAGGCCAAATGATTCTGAAATGGCCCGAAACTTCATGTGTACTCTTCTCTTGGCTATCTTGAAGGATCTTGCAGTTTTTGTTTGATTCTGACAAGATTTGAATTTTTGGAGAAATTGCATTGCCTATTTATGGCAGGTTGCGACTTCATGCAGCTTTCTTGATGTTGAAGAGGTAAAGTGACATTTTTGGTGTCAACAAATGCCCCCTCGAGGTACAGCGACGAGTTGCTTGACTTTTGTAGTCGATGTGCCTCGAAGAGATTTTTGAAGGAGAGCTTGTGTCTTGACCAAGAGTCTTTGAGCAATCTTTCCTTTGGTAGAGTAACCTTTGAGCTTCCAGGGGAATTTTATGGTAATGAAAGGAATCAAATACCATCTCGAGGCAAAGTTTTGAAGATGACATCAGGGATGTGGATTTGGGCTTTGTTTTTGACCTTGTGACCTAACAAGCTGTATGTGGCAGGTTAGGGGGGTCGGGTTTTGGTTTTGACCTTGTGACCCAACAAGCTGTATGTGGGAAGTTGGGGGATCATGATTTGGTTTTTGGTTTTGGTCTTGTGACCTAACAAGCTGTATGTGGCAAGTTAGGGGACCAGGATTTGGTTTTTGGTCACTCTTTGGGACTGTATGGGTCCATTGGAGTGGTTTGGATTTTTGTGGAATGTCAATTTCAAGATTTTGGCTCAATTTGGTTTATGAGGCTGGATGGTTTGATTTTTGGAAACTCATAGGGCTTGGAATTTTTTTTGTATGGTTCAATCAACTCAAAAGAGGCATGGAATCATTTTTGTATGCTCTTGGTAAGAGGGAATTTTTTTCTGACTAAAAGCCCCTTTTTTTTTTTTTTTATAGTGCCTAGGTGGTCAAACCTGGCTCATATGGGCTAGCCCATGGGACCTTAAGCTTTTTAGGATGACTTAGATCTCATGTGGGGCCATTTTTGTAAAGAATATCTAAAGATATCTCATTTGGATAGAGAATATCTAAAAATAGCTTTATGGGAGAGAATCTCTCATTGATTGATTTTGGGAAAAAATCTATCAAAGACATCTTTCTTTTTGGGAAAGAATCTTTCTAATTCCTTCTCTTTTGGTAAGGTTACTAATTAGTAACACTTACCTTTCTTCTTTGTTTCCTTCTTTGATTTGCTCTCTCCTATAAAAGCAAAGGAAGATAGGATCTCTTGCTCTTATTGCTCTCTTTTGTAACAATCTCAAGAGAGCTCCAAGACCAAGAGTTCTTCTTCTTCAAGGATCTTCAAGCTTTTTCCTTCTTCTTCTCCATCAATGGCTTCAAGTAAGTTTTCTCTCTTTTTCTTTCAAGAAAACTCCATGTAGAGAATAGGATGGAAAAAAAAGTGTCTCTTCTCTTTTTTTTTTTTCTTTTTTCTTTTCTTTCTATTCTTCTTCTCTTTTTTTTTCTTTTCCACGTGATTTCTTTTTTTTTCACGTGTGTCTCTTTTCTTTTTTTTTTTTTTTTTTTTTGTGGGAAAGTTTCTTCCTTTTTTTTTTGTTCTTTTCTTTCTCCCCCTTTTTTTTTGAGAAAGTTTCTTTTTTTTTCTTTTTGCTCATCATGATAATGCGTTTTTATGCAAATCTAGATGTTCATGCATGTACTTTTTGTAGATTGAGCATGATAGCATACCTGAAAGTCTTTGCAAATTTGGGAATTTGGAGCTCGCAGTGATGTTGAGCCCTTCTTGATTTTGCGGAGATTTTGAGGTTTCGAAAGTTTGGAGTTTCGGAGCTCGCAGCGACGTTGAGCCCATCTTCAAAACTTTCTTTTTCTTTCGGGGTATTTCCCTTTTCTTCGGAATTGCCCCGGAACCATGCCAAAATTTCGCCAGATTTGCTTTTAGCGAAATTCTGTCATTTTGATGATGATCTTTTTTTTTTTCTTTTCCAACCTTTGCAGGTGGTTCCTCCAGAACGAACAAGGGTAAAGAGCCTGCTACAAGCGTACCTCGTCGATCTGCTAGATCTTCCAATGTGGCCGTTCAGCAGGCCTGGGAGAAGGTATGATTCTTCCTTTTTCTTTTTCTGCTTCTTTCATGGGGCTTTCCATGTTCTGATTTGTTTTCTCACCCTGCTGCTGCTTTTTTTTTTTTAGCAGAGGATGAAGACTTGGCGATGCCTGAGGTTCCGACCGATGAGGCGGTGATGGAGCCGGTTATAGCATCTGAAGAAGAACCGAGGGACTCTGGAATGACTCCGGAATCTCCAATTGGTATAACTTCTTTTGCTTTCTCTTTTCTTTTCTTTTTTTTTTTTTTTTTTTTTTTGCCTGCGACTTGATTTGCTAACATTTCTCTTGTCAGCTGACTTGCCACAGGATTCCGATGACTTTGAACCATCAATGGACGCAAATGTTGATGATGCTTCTGATGAGTTCATGGAGGAAGAGAGTGTTCCGCCAGTCGTCGAAGAAGGTACTTTGTAGTGATGACCCTGATGATTTTTTTTAACAGGATCATATTCATACCTTTTTGTGTTTCATTTGCAGGTTTTGTAGTGACAGAAGAGAGTCAATCGCTTCCTTCAGAACCAGAGCAAGGGATGCCAGAGGTCGATCCGGAGGTAGAGACTCCTACAACCAGTTCTGACACGATAGAGAAGATACCTCGTGCTGAGATTCCTTCTCCAGTGGCTCCAAGTGGAAAGAGTTCTTTTGTTACTCTTCCAATGGGACATGACATGAGCAGCCGATCAGCGGAGAAGGGTGAATCTTCATCCAGTTCGTCTCTTCAATTTGCGAAGAAGGTGCTGGCTCGGGTTTTGAGTTCTTGGGTCAAGACTCTCCTTTCTGGACACTTGGAGGCAGGATTTGGCATGATCCCACATGTACAGGAGATTCTGACCGACACCGAAGAGGTTGGTCTGGATGTCACAGGTGCCAGGGCGATCGTTGATAGGATCATTGCACTGGGTGACAAGTGGTTTGAGACCATGGATTTCCCTGACGACCAATTCTTCAAGGAGATGTTCTTGGACCCTGCTGACAAAGCTAAGTCTGACCTGAATGAGGCTACACAAAGCAGGAAGCAGGTAGTCTGAGAGAAGAATAAGGAAGAGCTAGTCATCCTTGGATTAAAGCGCGACCTTGACATCCTTGATGGAGAGGTCGAAATGGCCAGGAAGCATCTCGAGCATTTGAAGGCACAAGTTGATGCTAAGTGGACTGCTATAACAGAGGCTCGTGACAGGGAGAGTACTCTGATTCGCAGGGTTGCAGATGCCGGTCAAGTTCTTGAGAGGAGGACTCTAGAGAACGAGCAATGGCAAACTGCTGGGGAAAAGCTTCCAGGTGTAAAAGAAGGGTTACGGCATTCGCCAGCATCTCATGGCAAGTTCCTGAAGAAGCGTGCCTTGGAAACTCTGACGGCTGATGCCAAAAGTTTGCTTGAGGAGCTGAAGCTTTGGCTGGAGACCATTTTTGGCTAAGCTCCTGATTTTTTGTAGCAGAAACTATTCTTCTTTTTTTTGGTACCACATGTATATTTTTGGTACTCTTTTTTTTTTGTGTAGTGCTTGTGAACACTTTTCTTTTTTTTTTTTTGGTACCACATGTATTTTTTGGTACTTTTCTTTTTTTGTAGTGCTTGTGAACACTTTCCTTTTTTTTGCTTTGGTACCACATGTATTTTTTTGGTACCCTTTTTTTTTTTTTTTTGTGTTCCCTACGCTCACTCAAATCTTTTTGTGATGAAAGCAATTGCTAAATGGGATTTGATCAAAAGCTTTGTCATTTTGTGAAAATCTTTTGTCAAATGGTTGTTTTGGTAGGAGAAACGAATTTGGCATGAAAGCCGGATTTTTGTGGCATTTACAGCCAGTTTGGTGGCATTGATAGCCAATTGGTGGCATTTATAGCCGGTTTGGTGGCATTGATAGCCAATTTGTGGCATTTATAGCCGGTTTTGACATGAGAGTCAGGTTTTTTTTTTTTTTGTGTGGCATTTGTAGCCGAGTTTTTTGAAAACCAAGTTTTGTTTTATTGGCATGAAAGCCGATTTTGGCGTTTATAGCCGGAAATTTTTGTTTTGCCATTTATAGCCAGATTTTGGCATTTATAGCCGAGTTTTGGTTTTCAAAATGCAGGTATCGACTAAATGTCTCCTCCCCGCTGAATGGTCTTGCAAGTACCGATGGAATGTCGCTTCCTTGCTCATTCGGTTTTGCGAGTATTGATGGAATGTCACTTCCTCGCGAATTGGGGTGCAAATATCGACTAAGCGTCGCTTCTCTGCTTTTCCCAAAACTTTTGGTTTTGCAGGTACTGACTTGATGTCGTTTCTCCGCGATTTTTGAAATTTGAGGTTTTCTCGAACCATTTGTAATTTTGGTTGTGGATAGCAACTGGTATGTTACATCTCCACGATTTTTGAAATTGGGTTGTGGATATCAACTGGTTTGTTGCTTCTCCACGGTTTTTGGATTTTGCAAGTATCGACGAAATGTCGCTTCCCTGCGATTTTGGGTGCAAGTATCGATGGAATGTCGCATCCTTGCTTTTTTTCAAAAAATTTGTTTTGCGGGTACTGACTTTGATGTCGTTTCCCCACGATTTTTGAAAAACCATTTTTTTTTTTGTTTAAAGACACGAGGGTCGTAAATTTTGACCTAGAACCATTTGGCGGTAAAAGGTAAGGTGGACTAGGGTGGAAATCCCTGAATCCGGATTTTTGTTTCAAACCATGAATTTTGGTTCAAGGGTCGAAAGTTTTGGTCAAGTCAGGGAGAGGCTCCTAAACTTGGATTTTTTTGTTTTTGAACAATGAAACGATGAAAGTAAGCATTGTTTTTGAATCTTTAGAAATTTTGATATTTGATATGAAAATTCTAAAGAGAGTGGGTTTGACGAGCGAGTACCTGAGAACAGGTTTTGGCCATACAGGCATTGCTCTTACCCAGTTGGGTAAGTCTTCAAGGGTAGTACCGCTTCAAGAACTTGCCGTTGATAGGCAGCATACATCTGTCGCCTTCCATGTTTAGGAGGGCATATGCGCCGTTGGAGAAGACTTTGTCGATGACGTAGGGTCCCTCCCATTTTGCTTCAAATTTGCCTTTGGATTTGTGTACGAATACCATTGGTCTTTTTACCGCAAGAACCAAGTCACCCTTTTTGTAGGCGCGTTGCCTGACCTTTTTGTCAAAAGATCCTGCCATGCGTGCTTGGTAAAGTTCAATGCTTTGTCGAGCTTCGAGCCGTCTCTCGTCGAGATTGTCCAGCTCATGGAGTCGCAATTTGACATTGCTTTCTTGAGTCATGTCATTTTGTAGAGATACCCTCAGAGAAGGAATTTGTACCTCTAGGGGCACGACAGCTTCGCATCCATAGACCAAGGAGAATGGTGTGCTATGGGTTGGTCCTCGAACGGTGGTTCGATAGGCCCACAAAGCTTCAGACAGTTTATCGCTCCAGTCTCTTTTGTGACTAGAGACCATTTTCTTGAGGATTTTGCAGAGTGTCTTGTTGAAGGCTTCTGCTAATCCGTTTGCTGCCGGATTGTATGGAGTCGAAGGACAGCTTTGGATTTTGTATTTGTCGCAAAACCTGTAGAATCGATGATCCCGGAATTGTGGTCCGTTATCATGGACGAATCTCTTGGGTATGCCGAAACGACAAATGATGTTGGTGCGTAGGAATTGAAGAACTGATGAGGTCTTCATTTCGTTGAACGCAAATGCTTCTGACCACTTGGAGAAATAATCCGTAGCGGCGAAGATGAAGCGATGACCTTTGCTTGAAGGGGGAGAGATAGGACCTATGATGTCCATGCCCCATGCTTCAAAAGGCCATGAGATTGCTGTAGGATGCAGCCATTCCGGAGGCATGTGAATGTAATCTCCGTGAACTTGGCATAGCTGGCAACGTTTGGCAAATTGCATTGCATCAGCAACCATGGTAGGCCAATAGTAACCTAACCTTTTTATCTGATCATAGAGCTTAGGACCTGCCTGATGGGCTTCACAAAGACCAGCATGAACTTCTTTAAGTGTTTCTTCGGCCTCTTGTTGTGACAAGCAGCGTAGAAGTACTCCGTTGAAGGATTTCCTGTAGAGGATTTTTGAAGGAATATCCAAATGAAAGTTTGGGGCTCGCCTTTGTATGCTTACCCGTTCTTTTGGATCTTCAGGTAGGATTCCGAACATAGTGTAATCAATGAACGGATCCCTCCAGTCGCTGATTGAAGTTTGAAGGATAGAGATCCGACTTCCAACCACTTGGTGGCATTCAGCTACTGCTTGGTGTGTGTTAAGAGGAGGGAGGATCCTTCTCTCGTACACTGTAATTTGCATGTTTTCCCCTTCCTGGATCGCCATTGATGCGGCAAGTCCGGCCAGGGCATCTGCACGGATGTTTTCACCTCTACGAATGTGGGTGATGTTGCAGATGTCAAACTTTTGCAGAAGCGATTGTGCCTTGTTGTAATAAGGCAGCAGATCGGGCTTCCTGACTTCACATATCTGATTCATCTGGTTGACGATCAGTTGAGAGTCTCCAAAGACTTCCAGCATAGTGATACCGGATTCGATGGCGAGTTCCAATCCTAGGATCAGAGCTTGGTATTCAGCTGCATTGTTTGTGCATGGTTCCAGTAGCGAGAAAGCGTGTGGAATCATGTATTTGTCAGGGCTAACAAAGAGGATGCCAACTCCTGAGATCAGCTTTCTTTTTTCATTTGTCCTGGTTGCACCGTCAAAGTACATGTCCCAGGAGGCATTTGGTGAGGAAGTCTCCACGTTGTAGACAGGTTCGTCTGGGAGATCATCTCTGAGTGGAGAATCTTTAGGCAATGGATGCTCTGCGAGAAAGTCTGCTAGAGCTTGGCCTTTGATTGCTTTTTGTGGTACATACCTAATATCAAATTGTGACAAGAGGATGGACCATTTTGCCAGTCGGGCATTGAGAGAACCGGCCTTCGTGACAAGGACCTTCAAGAGGTTGATCCTCTAGACCAGGTAGACTGTGTTGGAAAGCAAGTAGTGACGTAGCTTTTGTACGGCAAACATCACTGCAAGGCATTCCTTTTCGACTGGGGAGTAGCGATGCTCTGCACCTATTAGCATGCGGCTGAGGTAGTATAGAGCAGCTTCTTTTCTTTCAACATTTTCTTGTGCAAGCAGAGCACCCAGAGAGTGATCAAGGGCTCTTGTGTACAAGATGAATGGTTTTCCAGTGGCAGGGGCAGCTAACACTGGAGGTTTGGTCAGGTATGACTTGATATCTTGAAATGCGGCTTCACAGTCGGCATCCCAGACAAAGTCTACACCCTTTTTCATCAATCGAGAGAATGGACGGCATTTCCCCGAAAGATTGGAGATGAACCGTCTGATGTAGGCCAATCTCCCTTGGAGCCCTTTTAATTCTCTCAATGTTCTTGGAGAGGGCATTTCTAGAATAGCTTTGACTTTTATGGGGTCAAGTTCTATTCCAGCTTTCCGAACAAGGAATCCGAGAAACTTACCCGACGAGACGCCGAAGAAGCATTTTAGAGGATTCATCCGCAGTTTGTGTTTGCGGAGTCGGAGGAAGACTTCCCGAAGATCTTTGAGATGGTCTTCTTTTCTTCTGCTTTTGACGGCGAGGTCATCAACGTAACATTCGACCGTCTTGTGCTGCATATCTTGGAATATTTTCATCATAGCCCTCTGATATGTGGCACCAGCATTTTTCAGACCAAATGGCATGACAGTGTAGCAATACACACCAAATGGAGTACGAAATGAAGTGTGTTTTTCATCCTCGGGATGCATCTTTATCTGATTGTAACCAGAGAAGCCATCCATGAAAGTCATTCGCTCGAATCCGCAGGTATTGTCAATCATCACCTCCGGTATGGGGAGCGGGAATTCATCTTTAGGGCAAGCGCCATTCAAGTCTCTATAGTCAATACAGACTCTGATCTGCCCAGTTTTCTTTGTCACGGGGACAATATTGGCCAACTACTCTGGATGTTGTTCCTCACGGATGAAGCCAACGCTTTTGAGTTTTTGAACTTCTTGTTCAATTTTATCCATCACATCTGGACGGAATCTTCTTTGGCCTTGTTTGACAGGCTTGATGTCTTCTTGAAGATTGAGTTTGTGGACTGCTACTTTGGGGTCTAAACCAGGCATTTCAGCATAGGACCATGCAAAGCAATCAACGAACTCATGAAGAAAAGCGATATACTCGGGTAACTCATCATCCTTTATATTCTTGCTTATGAATACAGGACGTGGGTTATCAGGTGTTCCCAAGTTTATCTTTTGAATAGAATCTTCTGTCGGAAGGTTCGAAGGTGGTTCCTCCACAATATTTTCGGAGGCTTCCAACTCAACGAAGCCTTCTGGGGTTTCGACTGCATTACCAGACCAAGGCTCTGTTCCTTTCCATGGATTTTCTTGATTGGTGATCTCCTCAAGGCTTGCTATGAGATAGTCCCAATCGCCTGTTGAGTCTGGTATTTCTTTTGGAGACGAGGGTTCTTCTGGGTCAGAATAGCACAAGTCTGTATTATCGGACGATTCCTCTTTATCATCAGAGAAATCGTACAAATTGGATGAGCTTCTTGGATCTTTGTCAGGTAACTCTTTAAAGAGATATCCAGGGAGATCGATGTCTTCGTGGACTTGAGATGTTGAGGCTTGGTCGGTAAAACGACTTTTAAGCTTTTGTGTCAACTGTCTCAGAGGAGTGTCGGGATCATACCCTAACCCATATGAAGACTTTTCTACATGACCGTAGAGTCTCCAATCTTCCAGCTGGCTTTTGGTCAAGGCGGGCCCCAATGGCGTGAGAATACCTCGGCCTTCTCCCAAACCGACTGGGTTCTGAGCGTCAAAGCCCATTTTCTTCAAGATAGCTTGTGCCACAGGACTATATAGAGATAGTTGAGGCATACCTTCATTTTGGAAGGGTTCAAGCGAGGAATTTGATGAAGAAGCATCCGATCTATGAAAGAAGATCGGCTTTTGCTTTGGTGATGTTGCAGGAACAACAAAGGTAGCAGACGTAGGATCTTCTACATCAGCAGGTGTCTCCATCGGAGTGAGAGCAGGCTGAACTTGCTGAGTGTCAGCTTGGCTTGACGATGCATCGTCTTCTGGCTCTGAGTCCGAGTCTGTGTCTTGCATGATAGACACGAGAGAAACAACAAATTTGCCCCCAGACTTTTGTTTCGTCTTCTTCACTTTAGTCGTGATGACCAAAAGTCTTGAATTCTTGAGGGAGATGACGAAGGGAGGTTGACTACTCTCTTCTAATTTGCCGGAGGGTTTGTTTTCTTCCGGTGATTTTTGAGGAGCCTTGCCTTTATCTTTCTGGAGATTTTCAGCAGGGGGTGCTATTTCCTCTTCTTCTTTTTCTCCTTCATACATCTGGGAGTCTGCGAAGTGGACTTCTTTACCTTTGAAGGGTTTTCTGTCCGCAAAGACACGATGTACCATGCTGTCGTCGCCGACGAACTTGATGCATTGATGTAGAGTTGAAGGGACAACACCGTTCTCGTGTATCCAAGGACGTCCGAGAAGGATGTTGTAGCATGAGGGGGTTTTTATTGCATACACAGTGACCTCAGAGATAAGATCACCGATTTGCAATTTGAACCTGATTTTGCCGATAGGCCTTTGAGCGCTCCCATCGTATCCAAAGATAGATACAGATGTGTGGCTTAGCTTGCTGGGTGGGATGCCCAACTCTTCGAGAGCCGAAGTGGAGATGAGGTTGAGTGCAGAACCTGGGTCGACCTGAACTCTGTGTATAGGCATTTCCTTGATGTACCCTGTGAAGTACAGGGGTCGGTTGTGCCTTGCTTCGCCAAGTAGGAGGTCTTCCTTAGTGAAGGCGATGGTTGCACTGGCTGCCTTTTGAACCGAGAGGCATTGGATGCATGATCCCTCGCTTTTCTCTTTTTCTCCTTTTAAGGAGGTTTCTGAGTTTTTGACCCGGTAGTCCATTTCAATTTGGAGGACTTGCGGGGCATGTTTATCGACATCCTCATTCAGTTTTTGTAATTCTGAGATGAGATTATCACGAGTACGTGGAGACATTCGCAATAAGTCTAGGATGTGAAGACGTGCAGGTATGTGTTTGAAGTGCTCAACCAAGTCATACTTGAAAGCCTCCTTGGGGCCTGCATGTTCATTGTTTTTGCCACTGGGGGCGCTTACAACATCTTTTCCCGAAGGATTTACATAAGTAAAGGAAGATTGGTTGTAATTCTTGTGGTAGTCCCGGCCAGAGCGGGTGCCTCTACCAACTTCGAGAGCTTCTTGAGAAGGGTCTTCACTTGGAAGATTGTTTTCATGATCAAGAGGCTGTCGTTTTTCATCTACTGGGGATGCATCTGCAGCAGAGTTGCCATCCTCAGTGATTGTGTTGCACGGAGCATTTTCCGGGAATGAGTCCTGAACAGCATCCAGCAGCTTTTCTTCTTCGTTGACCCATCCATCATCCCAAGTTGGGTTTTCTTCATGATGATGAGTCGGGAAGAATGTGTATTCTGAAGTCACAGTCTCAGGAGAAGAAACCTGAGAGGGTGTCATCTCTGTGAAAGTCACGTGAGACGAGGTAGCTCCAGAAGATACATTGCTAGGCGTCGTCGGAGTATAGGTAATCTCATCAGACGACGCTTCAGAAGAGCTATAGTCCTGATATATTACATTATAGGAAGCTCTGATAGGAGATGTTGCCTGCTCGGAGTCAGACTCATCCTCGGATGTAAGAGGATCGTCAATCCAGCAATGTTCTCCATTTTCAGGAGTTAAGGGTGGATGTACCTGATTATCTTCAGGGACTTCAGGCTCTGGGTTGCGAGTAGGCTCGTTAACACGATCTTGCTCTTGTTCTAGAGCGAGACGCTCCAAGATCCTTGCATATTCTTCAAGATCAGGCATGGGAGCCAGATCCTCTTCTTCGTCTTCTCCGTGTGGCTCAACATAGTTGATTTCCACTGGAGCAATGACAGGTGCTGGGTTAACAGCATCTTCTTGTGCAGCCTCTTGGTCTTCTTCATCATCAGACGAGGATCCTTGTGGTTGCAAGGGGTTATACCAGATTACTGGCATAAGGTGAGTTTCAGGAACCCATTCTTCGTCGGAGAGATACTCTCCTGTTTCAAGAGATTCCTCCCACTCGCCGGTGTAGTTGGGCTCGAATCCATCGTCGATGTCGCTGGACTCGTATCCATCAATGGAGAATCCAACTACCGAGTTGCAAGAGTATAATGCCCCCTGCATGGCTTCTTTTTTGAATTGAGGTGGCATGAAATCACTGAGAGTGAAGTTTCTTACCGCCTTTGAAGTCTCTGGAAGGGACGTTTTTGTTACCCCGAGTGAAGTGGTAGAGGAGGCCTCTGCCTTTTCATGGACTTCTTGTTTTGGCTGGGTCTTCTCTTGCCGTTTGAGCCTGAGGAGATGTTTCCTAGCCTGCCTTCGCTGTTGAGCTGTCAGCTTTGTTTTTACGATCTCCCAGTTTTCATCTTCCAGGAGATCGGGATGTACCCATATGGGTTGTCCGTCTGGTGTCGGGCAAGGAACCAACACTTCGGACGTTTGAATTCTTTTTATCACCTTGAAGGAAGTAGTGATCTTCTTCTTCGGTGATTTTGGTGTTTGTCCACATGACACCATGTTGACGGAGGCAGTCCCATAGTTTTTGTCAAAGGTGATGACTCCGTTTTTCCACATCTCGTTTATCTTCTCTCTCACAACAAAGCATTGATTGAGAGGATGCGAGACCATCTGGTGGTATGGACAGTACCGAGGATCATTGGTTTTGCCAACGTCTCCAGGTCTTTTGGGCTCTGGCAAAATGAGTTTGCCATTTGCTAGGAGAGCCTCAAAGATTTCTTCAACGTCTTCATCGAACGGATATTTCTTTTCTACTCGCTCTTTGAAGGCATCAGAGAGTTCAGGTCTCTTACCTGCAGCTCTATTTTCAGCTTTCTTTGGTTGCTGAGGAGCTGACTTGGTTTGCACATTAAGGACCTCTTTCTTCTTTGGTTTAGAGGTTGCAATGGCGGTTGGCTCTTTTCTTGATGACTTCTGACTGTTGAGGTCTTTAATCACCGTTTCAGCTTCCATAGAAGCTTCCAGGAGTTCTCCCAGGTTTTTTGATTTGTTGCCGATGATCATGGAGCGTATTCTGGCTCTCATGTTGTTTCGGCAGATGTCGACTAGCGACGCCTGTGGCAATACATCTGAACATTTGTATGCCATTGCTTTCCACTTGTTAATGAAGTCATAAGTTGACTCATTCTCTCCCTGTTTTAGGCTGCAGAGCTGAGCCATAGTAACAGGATGATCCTCACCTTGGAAGTGGGTCAGGAAGCGTGTCTCCAGCATAGCCCAGTTCTGAATGGAGTTCTCCGAAAGAGTAGAGTACCAATCGAAGGCCGTACCTTTTAGGGTACTTGCAAAGAGGAGGATCTTGAGTGCATCTTGATCCGCGATAGCTCCCGTCAAAATCTTGAAGTGGATGACGTGCTGTCTGGCTGATCCTTTCCCCGTATATGTTTGGAGAGTAGGATGCTTGAATTTTGTGGGGAACGGGACCGAGTCCATCCATAAAGGATATGGTGGCTTGATCCCATGCTCTTTGAGTATATCCTCTTCTTTAGCTTTGGCGAGGATACTGTCTACGTCCTTTTTGGTAAGGGCGCGTGACTCATTTTCTTCACAATTTTCCTCGTTATTGCCATGATTCGGAGGAGGCTCATTGTTCGCCTGATTTTGGACGACAAGGAGAAGGTTTTCCATCAGAGTTTCAATCCTCTGCTAGCCTTGTTCCAACTGCTGGATGCGTGTGAGCTCATCATCTCGAGGTGGATTCTGAGGTGGTGGCTCAGAACTTGTAGCCAAGACGTTCATCCCTCGGGATTCGAACGAAGAAATCGTCCTGGTGACCGAGCTGGGGCTCATTCTTTTTGATGAAGAGCTTGATGAAGGATTACTCTCCCGTCCTTGGCTTGAAGGGGCAGGAGATTCTTCGGGATGTCTTTGTGTCCTGGTGACGCTACGGGTCACCGGACGTCGGACATGGATTTTTTATGCTGACCTTTGGCGTCTTCTGGTTTTTCCAACCATATGGACGGCAGCAACCTGGTTGGGTCTTTCTTTTTCGACCCATTTGTGGGAGACTTGAAGTGTAGGAGGCTGGATCCGTTGCTTCTCTAGTCTCTTTTGTCGATATGACGCACGGCGGCGTGCTCGACGAGCGATTTGAGCTTCAGTCAGCTCTGGCTGGGCTCTGACGATGAAGGATGTGCTCCCTCGGGCGCAGCAGCCGAGCCTGTCTTCTTTGTAGCTAGGCAAGGACAGGATCCGGACCCGGTCCTTTGCCTGTTGCAGCGAAGCTTTGAACCTTTCGAGTTCGGCCCCTGTAGAGATGAAGGGTCGAACTGAAGGAGTGTAGGCCTTAGCAGGTGCTTGTAGAGGCCTGGTGATGCATGATCTAATTTTGGGCCTGTAGGAACAAGCCGGCTCATGCTGGGTTGACTTGGGAGTCAGGTTGGAGATGGGTCTCTCCTCTTTCATGTAGGCAAGAGGGTAGAACTGGTTCTCTTTGAGTGGGGCCAGGTATGCTGGCTTGGTGGAAGTTTGAGACCTTCTTTGTTTTGGGGAAGGTCTTGGAGACCAAGTCTTAGGGTAGACCTGGTTGGTTGTTGGTCGAGGCTTCGCGGGGGTGCCGCGGGCTTCGGGCTTTTGGGTGCTCGCCTTTGGTGTCACGGGAGTGACACGTTGAGAGGCGATCTTCTGCTTTTTAGCAGGCGCAGCTTGTTCTTCGGGAAGTGGGAATGGTCCCAGTGTCCCGAAGACGATGGTCCGGGGAGTCGAGGTCGACCCGGAGTTCAGAGAGTTGCCGAGGGAGTTGACGCTTCGGCAGCTGGCAGGGCGCTTGTAAGTGCGCTCGGTTTGCTTCTGTTGAAGCATGAGTTGGTGCTTGTTCTCATCGAAGATAATGGTTAAGGCTGCCATTGTTAATTTCGAAAAAAGTTTTTTCTGAAACAAGACCACATCCATTAGTAATCACAAGAATATAATGATCATAAATGGGAATTTCTATGGTTGTCTTTTCAAATCGCTCAAGGGATATGACCCAGGCGACATGAAGAAGGTAAAAAGCCATAGATGGTACAATTGTTCTGACAGCAAGTATGGTGAGCCCAGAATGAGCGTTCCAGTGACTGCTAGAAGCAATTGTAAACCTAAATTCGACTTATCGAGAAGCAGGGCTTGCTCGAGATAAGAAGAATATAAGGTAGGAGTTACAAATGTGCCGGTCACAGATACAGTAGACCCTGAAAGGGCGTACCAGTACTGCTATGCACAAATGTTGGAGATCGCATCAATGAGATGGGATTCTTTGTTTTGAAAGGTCAGAAATGGATTCGTCAAAGAGAGCAGGTGGCATTCCGATTCAAATACGGGCTCAACGATTTCCGCGGGCGCCAGTACTCAGAAGGGAAGAGACCACAATTTCTCGAATCTGAATCCAAAAGTGACGAGTTTTTTTTTTGAAATGTCAAGATTGGTTCCATCAAGGAGAGCAAATGGTATTCTGATCTGAACACGGTCTCGGCGATTTCCGCGAGCGCCAGTGCTCAGAAAAGAAGAAACCAAAATTTCTCAGATCTGAAATCAAAAGTGACGAGTTTTTGGAGATTTTTTTTTTGAAATGATTTTTTTTATTTTGTTATTTTTATTATTTTTATTTTTTTTAATATATTTTTATTTATTTTTTTTTATTTTTATTATTTTTTTTGAAAATTTTTGTTTTTTTAAGATTTTTTTTTTGAAAATCTTGTTTTTTATTTTTTTTTATTTTTTTTTTAAGATTTAAAGACGAGAGAGTACACATAGGCCTCCTAACCCGGTCTTATGAAACCTCAATTGATAGAATTGTCCCCAGGTAAGGGTAGGATTACTTAATGAACCCGTTTGGAGGACCCTTGCCTAGAACAGTCAAGCTGTCTCCACACTCTGGACAAGGCTTTTCTTGAATCAATCGTGATCAAAGAACGCAATTGGTTTAACCTTAGTGGTCTATGTCTTTTTATTTTTTTAAATCCCAAATAGACTCATCGAAGAGAAACGATGGCCCAAAACCTTAGTCGAACGGGCTCAACATTTCTGCAAGCACCAAAGAACGATAGGATAGGATCAAAGTTTCTCAATTTTGAATCCAAACTAAGAAACTGATTTTTTTATTTTTTTTTTAATAATTTTTTTTTTGAAATCTCTAATGAACTCATCGAAGAGAAACGATGGTCCAAAACCTTAGTCGAACGGGCTCAACATTTCTGCAAGCACCAAAGAACGATAGGATAGGATCAAAGTTTCTCAATTTTGAATCCAAACTAAGAAAACTGATTTTTTTTTATTTTTTTTTAATAATTTTTTTTTGAAATCTCTAATGAACTCATCGAAGAGAAACGATGGTCCAAAACCCTAGTCGAACGGGCTCAACATTTCTGCAAGCACCAAAGAACGATAGGATAGGATCAAAGTTTCTCAATTTTGAATTCAAACTAAGAAAACTGATTTTTTTTTTTGAAAAGAGAAAGAATGGAAACAAACTCAAAGAAATAGAAATTTCCAAAAAATCCCATCTCATTTTTTTTTAGGATGCAAAATCCAACATAGGCTACCAGCTAGAAAGTAACCAAGGAATCCGGAAAAGAAGTATAAGCATAGAGCAAAAAGTATGATATGCAAATTTTTCATTTTCGAGCACCGTGTTCTCAAATGAACGAGTCCCACCGGGTGTGCCAGCATGATAGAACGCGCTCCGAGGCGCCGTGGGGCGGCTACCGGGGTCGGCGGAACGTGGGAGTCCGTCGGGTCCGGCCCTTTCGCGCCCTGGCGGGCCTGAAGCGTGCATCAACATTTCTTTGTGTGGGTGTGCCAGATTTTCTATTTTACTTGGAATTGCAAGTGGTAATCCGGAGATCAACCTTCGCAAGTAAAAAAGAAATCAACTTCTTTCAAGTTTTCCATTGCACAAATATTTAAGAAAAGAGACATTTTCTTGGTTTGCCGTGAAAGGCGATTTTGTTTGGCATTTATAGCCGATTTTGGCGTTTATAGCCGATTTACAATTCTCATCAATAATGAAAGACAAGAGTTGTGATTTTTGTCTCTTTTAGAAAAATACAAACTACAATGAAAAGCAAGAAAAGGAGGATCTAACTTCTCAGGAGATTGTGGGGGACTCGTTCAGATTGACGGTCGCAAGTCATGTATGGGCTTCGCCATCATCCATGCAGATGAGAACAGAGGATGCTCTTGATTCGCTTGGCTTGGCTATAACCTCAGGTTTTTAGAGGACAAAGACCAAGAGAAGGTCCTATGTCCAATAAAAAGCTAAGTAGACGGGGGGCTGAAAAGCCACGTCTAAGCCATTGGAGGCAGCGGGAGAAGGCAAGGACCTCGGGGGGGGGGGGGGGGGGGGGGTGCCCCCCCAAGGGACTTTTGTCACCTTGTAGTGGTGGCCGGTGCAGAACTTCAGCAGAGTTTTTCTCTCTTTTTCTTTCTCTCAGATTTCTGGATTTGTGGTGCTTTGGAAGTGATCTCCGATTGATCCATCCGGATTTCAATGGAATGCTCTCCTATTTATAGGCTTTTGGTAGCCATTTAGGAGAGTTTATGGGCTTTAATGGCTTTAATGGGAGGAGTTACAAGATTTATTTCTTTGATTTTGTAACTCCTTTTTCCTTGAATCTGATTGGCCGATGGAGATTAAGGGCTTTTAATCACCTTAATTACCATAATGGGAGGAGTTTCATGGGTTAAATGCCATGAATCAATTGACTTGTAACTCCCAAATGCTTGCTTCTGATTGGGCCGTCCAAAGAAATGAATTAATGACTGCAATAAAGCTAGTCAATTAACCACATTAATTGGTCGCCGAGCAGTCGAAGAGTCGCGGGCCATGCCGTGTCTTCTGGAATTCTTCTGGCGATGATCATCGATGGATCTTCATGCTGATCGACATCGGATGAACATGTAACTTCAGACAGTGATAGCTAAGAGCGGGCCGGTGACATCTGTCCTGTCGATTTTTCGATCGATCGGGCGGAAAGTACACTTTTTTGGTCGACTGGTTGGCGATCAATGTTGATTTTGATACTTTTGGAGGTTGACCCGTGATTTTGACGGATGTCGGCGGACATGAGTCAATTTCAAGCACTAAAAATCACATTTTCAGGAAACCACAGGGGCCAAAGTGCGCGAAACGCGAAAAAGGACGGAAAAACGGGTCACCGGCGAAAAATCCGGTGACCCGGACTTCCATGGTCGCCGGCGACCATGGGCCATGGTCGCAGGGTCACCGGCGAAAAATCCGGTGACCCGGACTTCCATGGTCGCCGGCGACCATGGGCCATGGTCGCAGGGGCCTGCGACCTTGACCCAGGGTCGCAGGCCCGGGGAATTTTCCCCTTCGGAGCCCGTTTTGCGGTCGTTTTGAGGTCTTTTTCGTCGCCGTTTTCTTCTGTATTTTTCCTGACATTTCTTCTCATTTATTGGCTTGATTTCCCTGTAGAAAACCTGATGAGAATCCTTGCATTTTTAGAGTGCAAAGTTTCCAATTTTCCGGGAAAGCCGAAGACTTTGTCGCGTAGAGCTGCTGATTTTCCGCCAGAAGCTGAAACTTGGTCAAACGATGTCGGAATGACCTGAAATTTGAGGTGAAGCCTCCTGAGCAATAAATAAGACCAACCATAGGCTTTTGTTTGAGTTTTGAAGCTGTTTGGGGTCCCGTCGATGCTTCACTTGATTTTGCTGCGGGGAAAATGCCGAGCTTTGATATGTGGCCAAACGATGTCCGATTGACCTGAAATTTGACGGGGAGCCTATTGGAGTCATTTTGAGACGTTCCATGGGCTCCGTTTTGGATGTCATGGTCCCGGGTTGCTCCGCCGCCGGTAGGCTTGATTTTCTCTCGGAGCATCGAAACCTGGTCAAACGTTGTCAGAATGACCTGAAATTTGACGTGCAGCCTTTTGGAAGCATGTTGAAGCCACTCATGCACTTGGTTTGATGAGCGAAGGCTTCGGTGGTTCCCGCCGCCGGGAGGCTTGATTTTGCTGCTCGAGCATTGATGGAGGGTCAAACGTTGTCGGTTTGACTTGAAATTTGGCATGGAGCCCTTTTGAGACATGCTGGAGTCATCCGTAGGCTCTGATCGAAGTTTTGACGTCTCCGATGATGTCGCCGCCGGGAGCGCCATTTTAGCTGTCGGAGAAGCGAAGTTACGCCAAATGATTCTGAAATGGCCCGAAACTTCATGTGTACTCTTCTCTTGGCTATCTTGAAGGATCTTGCAGTTTTTGTTTGATTCTGACAAGATTTGAATTTTTGGAGAAATTGCATTGCCTATTTATGGCAGGTTGCGACTTCATGCAGCTTTCTTGATGTTGAAGAGGCAAAGTGACATTTTTGGTGTCAACACTTGATTAATGAGATTGAGGAATTACATCCTGGATATGGTTTATGGCCTTATGGGTACTTGATCCCTGAGTCAAGTGGGTCAAAAGTTTTGAAAATCTATCCACGAGGCCCACCTACTTCCAACAGTAAAAAGGCCAATGGTTTTCGCCCACAAATCCAAAGGCAAGTTTAAACCAAAATGGGAGGGACCCTTTGTCATCGACAAAGTCTTCTCCAATGGCGCATACACTCTTCTAAACATGGAGGGAGAAAGATGTATGCTGCCCATCAACGACGAGTTCTTGAAGCGGTATTACCCTTGAAGACTTTCTACACCGGGTCAGAACGAGGCCTACATGGCCAAAGCCTATTCATAGGTACTTGCTCGTCAAACCCACTCCTTTCGGAATTTTTATCTTTTTGTTGAAATTTCTAAAAAAAAAATCTCAAAAAATGCTTACTTTCATAGTTTCATTATTAAAAAATCCAAGTTTAGGAGCTTCTTCCCGAACTTGACCAAAATTTTCGATCCTTGAACCCAAAATTCATGGTTTGAAACAAAAATCAGGACTCAGGGATATTTCACCCTAGTCCACCCTGGCTTTTACAACAAAAGATGGTTTTGAGTCAAAATTTATGACCCTCGTGTCTTTAAACAAAAAAATGGTTTTTCAAAAAACCACGGGGAAGCAATGTGCAGTCGATACTCACAAAACCCAAAAATCATTTGTTATACGAACCCTATTCGATACTTCTAAAATCTCAAAATCGCAAAGAAGCGATGCCTCGTCGATACTTGCAAAATTTCAAAAATCGTGGAGATGCAACATTTCAGTTGATATCCACAATCGAAATTTCAAAGGTTCAAAAAAACCTCAAATCGTGGAGACGCAACATTCCGATTGATATCCACAACCTAAATTTCAAAAAAAAATCTCTCGAATTTCAAAAATCGTGGGGAAGCAACATTTAGTCGATACCCGCAAAACCAAATTTTTGAGAGAGCAGGGAAGCGATGTCTAGTCGATACTTGCACCCCAATCCGCAAGGAGGAGGCATTCCATCGATACTCGCAATCGAATGAGCAAGGAGGCAACATTCCATCGATACTTACAATACCATTTAGCAGGGAGGCTACTATCGATACTTGCATTTTTTAAAACCAAAAGTTGGCTATAAATGCCAAAAAAAACTGGCTCTCATTCCAAAACCTGCTATAGATGCCAAAAACCCAGCTTTCACACCAAAAAAAAACAAAAAGCCGGCTTTCACGCCAAAAAACCAGCTTCTTAAGCCAACAATCAAAATTTTGGCTTTCACGCCAACAAAACAAAACCTGGTTTTCAAAAAATTTGTCTTTCACACCAACAAACAAAAAACAAAATCTGTCTCCCAAGCCAAAAACAAATTTCGGCTCTTATGCCAAAAAAAAAAAAAAAAACAAATTTCAACTCTTATGCCAAAAACAAATTTTGGCTTTTACGCTACAAAATCTGGCTATCATGCCATCACAAAATTCATCTTTCATGCCATCTCAAAATTCGGCTTTCATGCCATCAAAAGAACCTGGCTTTTTCCCATAAAATCTAGCTCTCATGACGAAAAAATCCTTTGACAAAATATTTTCACAAAATTACAACCTTTTGATCAAGTTTTTAAACAAACATTCTCATCCAACTTTTGCTTATTTTCATAAAAAAAAAAAGAATATAAGTGAAAGGTATATAGAGTACCAAAGATGTTTCTACATGGAGGTACTAAAGAAAAGAAGAAAAGAGTTTGTTACAAAAACCAAGAGCTTAGTCTAGCATGGTCTTCAACCAAAGATTCAACTCCTTAAGCAGACTCTTGGCCTTAGCCTCCAAAGCTTCCAGGCCACGCTTCTTCAACATCTTTCCATAAAATCTGGTAGAACGCCGCGACCCATCTGCAGCGCGATGAAGTTCTTCCCAGAGAATCTGCCATTGCTCATATTCTTGAGTCTTCCTCCGGAGATTGCTGTCAGCCTCCTTAACCTGGTGAATTAGAGTCCCCTCTCTAGCACGAGCTTCCACAATGGCGGTCCATTTGGCAGCAGCTTGTTCTTCCAATAGCTAGAGACGCGGCCTGGCCTCGACGACCTCCCTATCCAAACGGCGCAGGTCTTATGTTAGCTCAATGATAGCCAACTTGGTGATGTTCCTCTCCCGAACGAACTGCTTCCGAGTCCTCGAGATCTCATTCAATTCAGATTTGACCTCGTTAGAAGGCTTCAAAAACATCTCATTAAAGAAGTCACCATTTGGGAAATTCTTCGTCTCAGTCCATTTGTTGCCCAAAGCTATGACTTCATCAACAAAAGCCTTCGCACTTGCAATATCCAGACTGACCTCTTTCCTCTCAGCAAGAATGTCCTATACATGCTTGAACATGCCGAAGCCAGCTTCCAAGTGGCCAAGAGAGAGAGTTTCGATCCATGAGCTCAAGACAGTATTCAACACTTTCTTCGCATACTGAAGAGACGACCCAGATAAAGGCTCGCCCCTTTCCATCAGTTGACTGCCCGTGTCATGCCCTATTGGAGGAGTAATCATCAAGCTCTTTCCAATCGAAGACACTGGCGAAGGAATCTCCTTGGAAGGTTCCACCCTACCGCATTGAAACCAGTAGAAGAAGTCCCTACTTCTGGATCAGCTGTAGGCATCCCTTGCTCTGACCCTCAGGGAGACGGAGGAACTTTTCCTGTTACCTCATAATTTGCCAGCAAAACATAAAAAGGTATGAATATGATCCTGTTAAAAAACCCATTATCATTAGGGTTATTACTACAAATACCTTCTTCGACGACCGGCATAATACTTTCTGCCTCCATGACCTCATCCGAAGCATCGTCAAAGGTTGTATCCATGGATGGCTCGAAGTCATCATAATCCTCTGGCAAGTCAGCTGGCAAGAAAACAAAAAAAATATGTTAGCAGATGACGGCAAAGAAAAACAAAAAGAGGTAAAAGAAAAAGAAAATCATACCAGGCGAAGGTTCTGGAACCATTCCAGAGTCCCTTGGGCCTTCCTTAGATGCCACAATCGGATCCATCACCGCCTTATTGGCCGGAACCTCAGGCATCACTAAGTCCTCATCCTCTGCTAAAAAGGGAGGAGAGGAGGCAAATCAAAATAAAGAAATCTCAATGACAGAAATGAAAAGAGAAAGAAGAAGAATCACACCTTCATTAACAATCTCTTCTTCCCGACTCGTCTTTTCCGAAGGCTCCTCGGCATCCCTGGACACCTCTTCAGCAATGGTAAGAAGGACTTCCAAATCAGGAGAGTCTTTGTGCCATCTCTTATTACGGTGTTGCCCTCTCTTCCTCCTGCCTTTATGGGTCGGTTTGCTTGAAGTGCCCACCCCACTGCCAAAGTCAGGACTTTTACCTGACTCCTTACTGGATGGTCTGCTTTTCCTAGTGGACCCCATAGAAGCCTTCATTTGCTCTGCTAGCATCCAAGTCCCGATCTCGGCCTCCTCCTCCTTTAGTTGTTTCAAGGCCTTACCAGGTACCTCTTGTATAGCTTCTGATCTGATGACGTCTTGTTCACAGAAAAGCCTATATTATGCTTCTCTCAAGAAAGGAAAGTCAAAACTTCCTCTCATCAGACACCATCTGATCTACCAAGACTTTTCCCAGGAGATTGTTTGATATCGAGCTCCTTCTTGGAAAGCCCCAGATACACTGAAAAGCTCTCAGCGAACCATTTCGTGAAGCAAATAGTCTGGAAATTGGCCAACTCAGGATAGGAAATCATAATGGTAGTGCCCTCCACACTGTAAAAAGCCCATGTATTCCTCCCATCCTGCAAAACCTCCAAAACGCTTCACCATGCTCGAAGGCACTCCAACAACGCTTTGAGAGAAGCCTAACTGCAGCTCAAAACGAGAGGGGACATACCGCTGGATGTTGACAAAAAGATGTCTAGGTATACCATCGTAACAATGCGTATGTTGAAAAGCAACCTCTTTTCTGCGTCTGTTAGAGAATAGTGTCTTCCTGACCCTGCCCTGGTGGAATCACGAGAGACAACAAAGTCAAAAGCCTTCTTTCATAAATCTGGAGAAAGCTTTACTGAAGATTGCCCAATCTTGACGTCCTTGAACCGTCAGATCCTCAAATGGGTAGACAAAAGAGATTCAGAAAGGGCTGTCCCTCTAGCCAATCGAATTATAAAAGGGTCATCATCCTGTGCAACTCCCAATTGATGGAAGCCGGGATGGTGGTACACATATCACGAATAAAATTTATGGGCTGAAAATACCTTGTTCTTAGGGAGCCCAAGCCGAACCAGAAAAGCAGCAGCCTGCAGTTCGGTACACAAATAGGAGTAAAGAGCAGGGACCAAAGCCAGCCGCTCTTCGAATGCCATCTGACAAGCCGGAAAAATGCAGTGCGACCTGATGTGCGTTCCATCTCCTCCAGCAAAAATAGCCTCACCTAGCCAATAGGTGAGGTAAACAACGAGATCTCTTCACAGTGCAATGTCAAGATAAATGGCATCTGTGCTTGCGAAGAATTTCTTCAAATCTTCTCGCATAACAGAGTTCTTCTTCAAACCCGGGTTTTTAGCCCTAGCATCCTGGGCCATACTATCAGGAGACTCCCTGTTGTCAAAAAAGTTGGAGCTACAACTCTTCCAACTGCTGCACCTGACTTTTGAGCCCTCCTTCTCCTTCAAAAAATCGTAGAATGCGACGAGCTAAAAGTACAAAAGCCTGAACTCCTCAGACTGCTCCTCAAGGACGTTGTCAATAGGCATAAACTCCTCATAGAGTTTTTCGAGGATAGGCAGCCCGGTGATGGCACTCAATTCCTTCAAAGAAAAACGAATCTCACCGTTTGTAACAATGAAAGTGCTGGTTTGTTGAAGGAAAGACTCCAGTATGGCCATGAACGCCTCATCGGAGAAAACCACGGTTTACCGAAAAGTACGAACCGCGTCAAAAATCTTAGCCTCCCTTAGAATGGACCCACCAACCTTCAGGGGTGTAATCAGTCCATGATCCCCAGCTTGAGTCAACATTGAAACGGCCATGAAGTCGAAAAGACTTCACCCAATTACTACCGTCACCCCGAAAAATGCCGAGGCCCACCGGTCTCAAATCGACCAACAGATGATCAGAACCTTGGTAGCCACTAGCTAGCATCAACATGTCCATACGGACAGGCGACTTCTCTACATATCCAGAAGGGCCGCCAACAACAACCGGTCTTGATCACATTAGTCCTCTTCACCCAGCTTGGAGGATCTTCCCTCTTAGGGCATGTGAGAGAAAGACTCATGATCAAGATGGTTCGATCAAAGGTCGACCGGGTGGAAATAGTTCTATCCTCATCATATACCTTGTAACAGAACTGAAAACATCTTCATTGATATGTCAAGTCGTCAGGGACTGCATCACCGAAGAAGAAGGTAGGCTTGGGCACAATGCTCTGATCGTCCGTGACCCAAGGACGACTGCTTACCACAATCTTATAGAATTCATCATCCTTGAGAGCGATCAATCGCTATCTCATCACGGTTGAGGGAGTCGTACTCTTCCAAGTTCTTCTCAACAAACTGGACCTTCTCCCAGGGCTGCAGTACGGCCGCATTAGAAGATCTGGCAAACCGGCGAGGTGCGGCGATAATAGGCCCCTTACACTTGTTCATTCTGGAGGAACTACCTGCAAAAGGATGAAAAATAGAAAAGAAAATCAATCATCGAAGTGACAGAATTTTGCTAAAAAAAATTATAGTGAAATTTTGGCATGGTTCCGGGGCAATTCCGAAGAAAAAGGAGTCACCCCGAAAAAGATAAGAAGGTTGAAGATGAGCTCAACATCACTGCGAGCTCGTAGTCAATGGAGGATTCTCAAAGAAGACTCAAACTCAAACATTGCTGCGAGATCAAGCCAGTCTTGTTAAATGTCTGCAAGAATCGGAAAGGGCTCAACATTACTGCGAGCTCTAAATCCCAAAACTTGCAAAAAGTTTCCAGGTATGCACAATCATATCATTCTCCCAATCAAAACTACAAAAATCATGCATAAAAATTTCTTGTCATGCATTAGATGTTAGGAAACCTTGACCAAAGTTTAACCAATTCCAACCCAACTTGGTCAAAATTAATCAAACTCTGTCCGAGTCAAAATTCATGTTGACTTGACCTAGAAATCCTAGCCTTTTGTTTGATGCATGAAAAAAATGCATGAAAATCTTGAATTGCATAAACCACATTATCACGGTGAGCAAAAAAAAAAAAAAAAAAAAAAAAAAAAAAAAAAAAAAACACGAAGGGGAAACCTCTCAAAAAAAAAAAGGGGGCTGGCCCACAAGCCGTGGCCCAAAGAAAAAAAAACGTGAGAGAAAAGAGAAAAAAAAGTGCTGAAAGAAAAGAAAGAAAAAAAAAGAGAAAAGAAAGAAGAACTTTTTTACCATCCTACTTCCACAATAGAGTTTTCTTGAAAAAGGAAACTTACTTAAAGCCATTGATGGAGAAGAAGAAGAAAAAACTTGAAGATCCTTGAAGAAGAAGAGGAGTTCTTGATCTTGGAGCACTCTTGAAGACTCTTGCAAAAAGAAAGCAATGAAGCAAAGATCCAGTCTCCCCTTGCTTTTATAGAGGAGAGCAAACCAAAGGAGGAAACAAGGAGAAAAGAAAGGAGGTAAGTGCTAAAAATTAGCAACTTTCCCAAAAAGAAAGGAGATTTGAGATATTCTCTCCCAAAGAAAGATACTTTGAGAAAATCTCTCCAAAAAATAAGGAAATTTGAGAGATTCTCTCCAAGTAAGGATATTTTTAGATATTCTCTACCCACAAGAGATATTTTTAGATATTCTCTACAAAATGACACCACATGAGATCTAGGCCATCTCTAAAAGCTTAAGATCCCATGGGTTAGCCCACATGAGTCAGGTTTGACCACCTAGGCACTAAAAAGGGCTTCCTATAAAAAGATCCTTTTTACCAAGACCATACAAAATGTTTCCATGCCTCTTTTGAGTTGATTGGACTGTTCAAAAAAAAAAAAAAAACAAAAAAGAAAAAAGAAAGCCTCATGAGTTTCCAAAAATCCAAACCATCCAACCTCATGAACCAAATTAAGCCAAATCTTGAAATTGACATTCCACAAAAAACCAAACCCTGGTCCCCTGGGTTGCCACATACAGCTTGTTAGGTCACAAGGCCAAAACCAAAAAAAAAAAAAAAAAAAAACAAAGAAAAACCCAAATCTTGACCCCCTAGCTCGCCACATACAGCTTGTTAGGTCACAAGGTCAAAACCGAATCTGACCCTCAACTTGCCACATACAGCTTGTTGGGTCACAAGGTCAAAATCAAAAGTCAAACCCCAACCCCCTAACCTGCCACATACAGCTTGTTAGGTCGCAAGGTCAAAAATAAAAACCAAAAAACCTTTCTTGACCGCCTAATGTGTCACATAAAGCCTTTAGGTTCACAAGGTCAAAAGGGGAAATCCAAAAACCAAAAACCCAAATCCCCCATGTCATTTTCAAAACTTTGCCTTGAGAAGGTACATGATCCCTCTCACTTCCATAAAATCCCCTTGGAAACTCAAAAGACTATTAAAAAAAAAAAAAAACAAAACAAAACTCAAGACACTTGGTCAAGTCTGAAGCTCTCCTTCAAATTTCTCTTTGATGCACATCAACTCAAAAAGCTACGCAACTCGTCGCTATACCTCGGGGGGACATTTGTTGACACCGAAAAAGTTGCCTTGCCTCCTCGACATCAAGAAGCCACACGAAGCTACATCCTACTACAAACATGCAATGCTACTTCATACATCAGAACTTGTCAGTATCAAACAAAAACTGCAAGATCCTTCACAACAGCCAAAAGAGGGGTACACATAAATTTTTGGACCATTTCAACATCATTTCGCCTAACTTCACTCCTCCAACAGCTGAGCACGCATTCCCAGCGGCGGTGAAGCCAGAGATCCTGACACATAAAACAGAGCACACAGCTAGCCTCAAAATGCCACTAGAAGGCTCTACATCAAGTTTTAGGCGATTCCGACATCATTTGGCTAACTTCACTCCTCCGATAGCTAAATAGGCACTCTCGGCGGTGACAGTGTCGAAGGCATCAAAACTTCGATCAGAGCCCATGAATAGTCCCAAAATACCTCCAAAAGGCTCTGTGTCAAATTTCAAGTCAAACCGACAACGTTTGATCCTCCATCAACCCTCGAGCAGTAAAATCAAGCCTGTCGGTGGCGAAAACTACCGAGGTTATCAGTCATCAAACAGAGCATATAGGTGGCTTTAACATGCTTCCAAAGGGCTGCACATCAAATTTCAGGTCATTTCGACGACGTTTGACCTGACTTTGACGCTCCGAAACAAAATCAAGCCTCCCGGGATCATCACATCCAAATCAGAGCTAATGGATTGTCTCAAAATGACTCCAATAGGCTCCCTATCAAATTTCAGGTCAATCAGACATTTGTTGACCACACATCAAAGCACGGCATCTCCCTCGTGGCAAAACCAAGCCTACTGGCGATGGGACCCCACACGGCTTCAAAACTCAAACAAAAGCCCATGGTCGGTCCTATCTGCTACTCAGCAAGCTTCACCTCAAATTTCAGGTCATTCTGACATTGTTTGACCTAGTTTTGACTCTTGACGGAAAATCGACAACAAAGTTTATGGCTTTCCCGGAAAATCGGAAACTTTGCTATATGATAGGCAAGGCTTCTCGTCAAGTTTTCAACAAGGAAATCAAGCCATAATATATAAAAAAAATGTCATAAAAAATATCGAGGAAGAAAAGAATAAAAAAATAGGAGAAACACCCGAAAGACGGTGACCAAAAGGGGAAAATACCCCGTGGTCGCCAGCAACCATAGCCCATGATCGCTGGCGACCTTGCTCCATGGTCGCCGATGACCCTGGGTGCATGGTCGTCGCCGCCGCCGGAAGGCCTGTTTTTCGACCCTTTTTGTGTTTTGGGAATTCCAGGTCCTGTGGTTTTCCAAAAATCTGATTCTTGATGCTTGAAATCGACTGATCTTCATCAACATTTCGGATCCGCTGTTAAGAGCATGAAATCATCATTGATCGCTCCAAGATCGCCAACTGGCTAACCAAGAAAGTACACTTTCTATCCGACCGATCGAGAAATCAACAAGGCAGATGTTATCGGCCCACTGGCACCAATCAATGTCTGAAGTTGCATCACCATCCGACATCAAATAACATATGCATCCATCGGCGATCATTGCAAGAAGAATTCCAAAAGACGCGATCCAGCCCGCGACTCTTCAAATGCCCTGGCGACCACTTAGTGTTGTTAATTGACCCGTTTTATGACAACTTAATGCGGTCATTAACTCATTATTTTGGACGGCCCAATCAGAATCAAGCAAATGGGAGTTACAAATCAAATCAATCATGGCATTAAAACCATGAAACTCCTCTCATCATGGAGATTAAAGGCGATTAAATGCCCATCATTCTCCATCGGCTAATCACAAGCCAAGAAAAAGGAGTTACAAAATAAAAGAATTAAAACTTATAAATCCTCCCATTATGGAGCATCAATGCCATCAATTCTCTCATCATGGATCATCAATGCCATCAATGATTCATAAACCACCCCATGGCTACCAAAAGCCTATAAAAAGGGGGTCATTCCAAGAGAAACATATAGAAGGAGGCGAAATCTAAGATCCACACACACATAGAGATAGAGAAATCCCGAAGAAGCTCTGCTGCAGCAAACACCACAAGGTGATCAAAGTCCCTTGGGGCCCCCCAAGGCAAGGCCCTCTTTTCTTCTATCAACATGGCCTAGATGTGGCTTTTCGGCCCATCTACTTAGTTTTTTATTAGGAATAGGACATCCTCTCGGTGTTTATCCTCTAAAAAACTAAAGTCTTTATTGGGTATAGGACCTCCTCTTCGTGACCGGAGACCAAGCGAACATCAAGTTTTTTTGTACGAGTATGTCAAATTTTATACTCTACTTGGAATTAACAAGTGGTGGTTAATTTGTATATCCACCTTCACAAGTAGAAAAGAAAATTAACTTTTTTTCTAACTTTCATTGCACATGTGTTAAGAAAAGAGACATGATTTGATTTTAATGCCGTGAAAGGCGATTTTCATTTGTTTAACATGAAAAGCAATGTTTTTGCCGTAAAAGGCGATTTACAATTCTTATCAAAAGAAAAGACAAGAGTTATCATTTTCTTATGTCTCTTTTAGAAATACATAATACAATGAAAAGTAAGAAAGGGGGATCTAACTTCTCAGGAGATTGCAGGGACTCATTTAGATTGACGGTCGCGAGTCATGTTTGGACTCCGCCATCATCCTTCAGATGATAACAAAGGATGCCTTCGATTCCCTTGGCCCGACTTGAACCTTAGATTTCTAGAGAATAAGAAACAAGAGGAGGTCTTATATCCAATAAAAATCTGAGTAGACAGGCAGAAAGCCGCGTCTAAGCCATTGAGACAAAGGGAGTGTCACAACCACAAAATGGTGATAGGATTAGGGCCGTGGCTAGTGATGGACCCTTTGGGGGTTTCCGTCCTCTCCTTCCGCACCCCGGGGGCTGACCTGGGTCTCGGCGGAGGAGGGAAATCACGGGTATCAACATTTTTGTACGGTTATGTCAGATTTACTTTCTACTTGGAATTTGGAATGGTGATGATCCGGAGATTCACCTTCACAAGTGGAAAGGAAATCAATCATTCTTTCTAACTTTTCAAATTGCATAAATATTAAGAAAAGAGACAAGTTCGTTTTTTTAGAATGCCGTAGGAGGCGTTTTTTTGTTTGTTTGCCGTAGAAGGCAATTTTTGCCGTGAAAGGCGATTTTACAAAACTCATCAAATTGAAAGACAAGAATTGTGATTTCTTTTTGTCTCTTTAAAAAATACAAACTACAATAGAAAAGGAAGAAAAGGGATCTAACTTCTCAGGAGATTGTGGGGACACGTTGAGATCGACGGTCGCAAGTCATGTATGGACTTTGCCATCGTCCTTCAAATGAGAACGGTTGATGCTTTGATTCTTCGGCTTGGCTCCTAACCTCAGTTTTTTAAAGGACAAGGACCAAGAGAAGGTCCTATATCCAATGAAAAACCGAGTAAATGGGCAGAAAAGCCGCTTTTAGGCCATGTTGTAGAAGGAGGGGACCTTAGGGGGGTGGCCCCCCAAGGGACTTTGATCACCTTGTGGTGTTTCTTTTAGCAGAGTAGCAGGACTTCGTCTGGATTTCTTTAGAAGACTGCAAGTGTGCAAGTACAGAATTTCAAGTCGATGTGTGTATCGATTCCTTCCCCTCCATTTCTTTTCTTTTGGACCTCCTTTTATAGGCTTTCGGTAGCCATGAGGTGATTCTGGGCATTGATGGCCATGATGAGAGAATTGATGAGGAGTTACAAGTTTTTACTCTTTGATTTAGTAACTCCTTTTTCATGGCTTGTGATTGGCCGATGAAGGGTAGTGGGCATTTAATCGCCTTCAATCTTCATGATGATGGGAGTTTCATGGGTTTAATGCCATGATTGCTTGGATTTGTAACTCCCAAATGCTTGAATCTGATTGGGCCGTCCAAAATAATGAGTTAATGACCGCATTAAGTTGTCATAAACGGGTCAATTAACGACATTAAGTGGTCGCCAAGGCATGTGAAGAGTCGCGGGCCGCGCCGCGTCTTTTGAGATTATTCTTGTGATCATCACAGGTGGATCCACACATTGTTTGATGTCGGATTGCTATGCAATTTCAGACATTGATTGATGTTGGTGGGCCGGTAACATCTGTCTTGTCGATTTCACGATCGGTCGGACAAAAAGTATACTTTCTCGGTCAGCCGGTTGGCGATCTTGGGGCGATCGGTGATGATTTCATGCTTTTGACGGCGGATCCAAGATGTCGGTGAAGATCAGTGGTTTTCAAGCATCAAATATTGGATTTTCAGAAAATCACAGAGGCCGGAACACCCGAAACGCGAAAAGGATCGGAAAACGGGCCGTTTGGTGCGAAATCCGGCTACCCGGATTTGTAGGGTCGCCGGCTACCTTGCACCCAGGGCTGTTGGCGACCATAGGGATTTGGCCCTTTTGGTCGCCAAGCTTCGTTTTCGGCCGTTTTTCCGTCTTTTTTGTTCCTTCTTTTTTCTGTATTTTTCTTGACATTTTTCCTCAATTATTGACATGATTTTCTTGGAGAAAACTTGACGAGAACCTGCGCAAAACTGGAGCACAAAGTTTCCCCTTTTTCGGGAAAGCCGAAGACTTTGTAGCCGATTTTCCGTCAAGAGTCAAAACTAGGTCAAACAATGTCGGAATGACCTGAAAATTGAGGTGAAGCTTCTTGAGCAGTGGATAGGACCAACCATGGGCTTTTATTTGTGTTTTGAAGCCATTTGTGGTCCTGTCGATCTTGACTTGATTTTACTGCGGGGAAAATGCCGAGCTTTGATATGTGGTCAAACGATGTCCGATTGACCTGAAATTTGATGGGGAACCTATTGGAGTCATTTTGAGACAACCCATTAGCTCCGCTTTTAGATGTCATGGTCCCGGGGTGCTCCGCCGCCAGTAGGCTTGATTTTCTTTCGGAGCATCGAAACCTGGTCAAACGTTATCGGAATGACCTGAAATTCGATGTACAGCCCTTTGGAAGCATGTTGGAGCCACTCATGTGCTTTGTTTGATGAGTGATGGCCTCGGTGGTTCCCGTCGTCGGGAGGCTTGATTTTGTTGCTTGAGCGTTGATGGAGGGTCAAACGTTGTCGGTTTGACTTGAAATTTGGCATGTAGCCCTTTGGAAGTATTTTGGAACCATCCATAGGCTCTGATCAAAGTTTTGGCGTCTTTGATGATGTCGCCGCCAGGAGCGCTTGTTTAGCTGTCGGAAAAGTGAAGTTAGGCCAAACGATGTCGGAATGGCCCGAAACCTCAGGTGTACCTCTCTTTTAGCTGTCTTGAAGGATCTTTCAGTTTTTGTCTGATTCTGACAAGATCTAATGCTTGAAGTAGCTTTGCCTGTTTTGTAGCAGGATACAGCTTCACGAGGCTTCTTGATGTTGAGGAGACATAGTGACTTTTTTGGTGTCAACAAATGCCCCATCGAGGTACAGCGACGAGTAGCTTTTTGGAGTCGATGTGCCTCGAAGAAAAACTTGAAGGAGAGTTTCCGACTTGACCAAGAGTCTTGAGCAATTTTTTTTTTTGAATAGCCTTCTGAGTTTCCGGGGGAATTTTATGGTAGTGAGAGGGATCACGTACCATCTCAAGGCAAAGTTTTGAAAATGACATAGGGTATTTGGATTTTGGGTTTTGGATTTTGGTTTTTGACCTTGTGACCTAACAAGCTGTATGTGACAGGTTAGGGGGTCCGGGTTTGATTTTTTATTTTGACCTTGTGACCCAACAAGCTGTATGTGGCAGGTTGGGGGGGTCAGATTTGGGATTTTGGTTTTGGTTTGGTTTGGATTGGATTTTGATTTTGGTTTTGGTCTTGTGACCTAACAAGCTGTATGTGGCGAGCTAGGGGACCGAAATTTGGTTTTGTGAAATGTCAATTTCATGATTTTGGCTCAATTTGGTTCATGAGGTTGGATGGTTTGGTTTTTGGAAACTCATGAGGCTTTCTTTTCTTTTTTTTTTTTTGAATGGTCCCATCAACTCAAAAGAGGCATGGGACTTTTTTTTTTTTTTGCTCTTGGTAAGAGAAATATTTTGACTAAAAGCCACTTGTAGTGCCTAGGTGGTCAAACCTGGCTCATATGGGCTAACCCATGGGTCCTTAGGCTTTGGAGATGGCCTAGATCTCATATGGTGTCATATTTGTAGAGAATATTTAAAAATATCTCTTTTGTGTAGAGAATATCTAAAAATATTCTTACTTTGAGAGAATCTCTCAAGTTTCCTTCTTTTGTGGAAAGATTTTCTCAAAATATCTTTCTTTTTGGGAAATTAGCTAAATTTTAGCACTTACCTCTTTTCTTTCTCCTTGTTTCCTCTTTTGGTTTGCTCTCTTCTATAAAAGCAAGACGGGTTGGTTCTTTTGCTCCATTGCTTTCTTTGTTTGCTAGAAATCTTCAAGAGTGCTCTCCAAGATAAGAAGTGCTTTTTCTTCTTCAAAAGGGCACCAAGCTTTTCTTCTTATTCTCCATCAATGGCTTTAAGTAAGTTTTCTTCCTCCACAAGAAAGTCCATTGTAGATGCAGCTTCTTCTTTTTTTTCTCTCTTCTTCTTTTTTTTCTTTTCTTTTTTTTTTCCCAAGCACGTTTTTTTTTCTTTCCCCTTTTTTTTCGTGCTTCTTCTCTTTTTTTTTTCTTCTTTTTTTCTTTCTTCTTTTCTTTTTTCCTCACAGTTTTCTTCTTTTTTTTTACCGTGCGCTTTTTTTTTCTTTTCTTTTTTTTTCTCTCGCTGATTTTTCCTCGTTTTTTTTTAAAGTTTTTTTTTTTCAGTTTTTATTTCCACGCTGATTTTTTTTTCAGCATTTTTTTCTCTATGTTTTTTTTTCCTTGGCTGTACGGACAGCCTGCCACGTGGCAGTGGGCCATTTTTTTTTTTTTTTGCTGAGATTTTTTTCTCTCTCTCTCTCTTTCTTTTTCCTTTTCTTTCCTTTGTTTGCTCACCATAATAATGAGGTTCATGCAATTTCAATATGTTTATGCATTTTTTTTAATGCATCAAGATAGAAGGCCAGAGTCTCTAGGTCGAGCCAACATGATTTTTGACTTGGACAAAGTTTGATTGGTTTTGACTAAATTGGGTTGGAATTGGTCAAACTTTGGTCAAGGTTTTCTTAGCTTCTAATTCATGATGATATTCTTTGATGCATGATTTTTGTAAATGGATTTGGAAGCATGATGATGCATACCTGAAAATCTTTTGCAAGTATTGGGATTTTGAGCTCGCAGCGATGTTGAACTCTTTCTCGGTCTTGCTGGATTTTGAGGAACTTTGCAACTTTTTTATTCTGAAGCTCGCAGTAATGTTGAGCTCTTTTCCAAATTTTGCGGAAATTTGATGAGATTGGCTCGTTCTTGCAGCGATGTTGAGTTCGAACCTTCTTTGAGAATTTTACACTGACTATGAGCTCTCAGCAATGTTGAGCTCACCTTCAGGCTTCCTGTCTTTCTTGGGGTATTTCCCTTTTCTTTGGAATTGCCCCGGAACCATGTCAAAATTTTGCTAGAATTTTTCTGTAGCAGAATCTTGTCATTTCGATGATGATTGATCTTTTCTCTTCCATCTTTTGCAGGTAGTTCTTCCAGAACGAACAAGGGTAAAGGTCCTGTTACTGACGCACCCCGTCGGTCTGACAGAATTCTAATGCTGCCGTTCAGCAAGCTTAAGAGAAGGTTCAGTTTGGTGAGAAGAACTTGGAAGAGTGTGATTCCCTCAATCGTGATGAGATGAGACAGCGATTGATCGCTCTCAAAGATGAGGAATTATACAAAATCATGGTAAGCATCCGTCCTTGGATTACAGACGACCAGAGAATTGTGCTCAAGCCTACCTTCTTCTTTGGTGATGATGCAGTCCCCGATGACTTGACATACCAAATGAGATGTTTTCAGTTCTCTTACACAGCAGATGGTGAGGAGAGAACTATTTCTACCCGGTCGACTTTCGATCGGACCATCTCGATCCTGAGCCTTTCTCACACGTGCCCTAAGAGGGAAAATCCTCCGAGCTGGGTGAAGAGGACCAGTGTGATCAAGATCGGGGTTTTTGTTGGCGGCCCTTCCGGTTTTGCAAAGAAGTCGCCTGTCCGTATGGACATGTTAATGCCAGCCAGTGGCTACCAAGGTTCCGATCATCCATCGGTTGATTTGAGACCGGTGGGCCTTGGTATTTTTCGGGGTGACGGCAACAATTGGGTGAAGCCTTTTCGACTTCATGGTCGTTTTAGTGCTGACTCGAGCTGGGAATCATGGACTGATCACACCCTGAAGATTGGCGAGGCCGTTCTGCGGGAGGCCGAAATTTTTGATGCAGTTTGCTCTTTTCGGCAAACCGTCATTTTCTCCATGAGGCTTTCATTGCCATGCTGGAGTCATTCCTTCCACAAACCAACACCTTCACTGTGACGAATGGTGAGATTGGTTTTTCTTTGAAGGAACTGAGCGCCATCACCGGATTGCCTATCCTCGGCAAACTCTATGAGGAGTTCATGCCTATTGACAGCATCCTTGCGGAGTAGTCTGAGGAGTTTAGGCTTGTATACTTTCAGCGCGTCGCCTTCTATGATTTTTTGTAGGAGAAGGAGGGCTCGAAAGTTAGATGCAGCAGTTGGAGGAGTTGGAGCTCCAACTTTTTTGACAGCAGGGAGTCTTCTGATGGCATGGCCCAGGATGCTAGGGCTAAAGCATCAAGTTTGAAGAAGATTACCGCTATGCGAGAAGATTTAAAGAAGTTCTACGGAAGCACAGATGCCATTTGTTCTGACATTGCATTGCGGAGAGATCTCGCGATTTACCTCACTTATTGGCTGGGTGAGGCTGTTTTTGCGTTTGGAGATGGAACGCACATCAGGCCGCATTTTATTTTTCCAGCTTGTTAGATGGCGTTTGGAGAGCGGCTGGCTTTGGTACCTGCTCTTTACTCCTACTTGTGTACCGAACTGCAGGCTGCTGCTTTCCTGGTTCAGCTTGGGCTCCCTATGAACAGGGTATTTTCTGCCCACATCTTCTATTCGTAGTATGTATACCACTGTCCTAGCTTCCATCGTTTGGGGATTGCACAGGACGAAGATCCCTTTATGATTCGTTTGGCTAGAGGGACAACCGTTTCCGAATCGCTTTTATCTACTCGTTTGAGGATCCGATGATTTAGGGACGTCGAGATTGGGCAGTCTTCAGTGAAGCTTTCTCCGGGTTTGCGGAAGAAGGCTTTTGACTTTGGTGTCTCCCGTGATTGGACCAGGGCAGGGTCGCGAATACATTATGCTTTGACAAAAACGGAGAAGAGATGGCTCTTCAATATACGGGTTGGTACGATGGTGTACCGCAGACATCTTTTCGTCGATATCCAGCCATATGTCCCTTATGTCCCTTCGCGTTTTGCATTGCAGCTTGGCTTCTCTCAAGGCGTTGTTGGAGCGCCTTCGAGCATGGTGAAGCGTTTTGGAGGTTTGCATGATGGGAGAAATGCATGGGCTTTTTATAGCGCTGAGGACACTATTGCCATGATTTCCTATCCTAAGCTGCCCACTTTCCGGACTGCTGGCTTCACGAAGTGGTTCGTAGAGAGCTTCTCAGTGTACCGGGGGCTTTCCAAGAAAGAGCTTGATGTCAAGCAATCTCCTGGGAAAGGTCTTGGCAAATCGGGTGGTGTCCGTCGGGAGGAAGTTTTGGCCTTCCTTTCTGGAGAGAAGCATAAGATAGGCTTTCTCAATGAGCAGGACGTCATCAGATCAGGAGCTGCACAAGGGATTCCTGGTGAGGTCTTAAGACAGCTGGAGGAGGAGGAGGCCGAGATCGATGCTATGATACAAGCAGAGCATACGAAGGCTTCCATGGAGTTTGCTGAGAAAAGTAGGCCATCCAGTGAGGACTCTAATGAGAGGCCTGATGTTGATAGTGGGGCAGGATCGTAGAGCAGATTGACCCACCGAGGCAAGAGGACGAGAGGACAACGCCATAACATAAGACGGCATGATAGTCCTTCTGATCTTGAAGTGCCTCTCACCATTGCTAAGGAGGTGTCTGGGGAAGCTGACGAGCCTCCGGAGAAGAGGAGTAAAGAAGAGGAGACAGCTGGTATGATTCTCCTTCTTTCTTTTGTTTCTTCTCTTCTTTTATGAGAGATTTTTTTGATCCCCTGCTTTCTTTCTTTTGGCAGAGGATGATGACTTGGTGATACCTGAGGTTCCGGCCGATGAGGCGATGACGGATCCAGTCGTGGCATCTGAGGAAGAGCCCAGAGACTCTGGAGTGGTTCCAGAATCTTCACCTGGAATGATTGCTTTGGCTTCTTTTTCCTTTGTTTGTGCTGTCATTTGCTAACATGTAGCTTTTGTTTTCTTGACTTGCCAGAGGATTCTGACGATTTCGAGCCATCCATGGACGCAACCTTTGATGATGCTTTGGATGAGCTCGGAGAGGCAGAGAGTACTCTGCCGGTTGTCGAAGCAGATATTTTGCAATACTAATCTTGGTATTGAATTTTTTGTGACAATATTATATTCATACCTTTTTATCTTGTCCTTGGCAGATTATGGAGCAGCAGGAGAAGTTCCTCCGACTTCCTCAGAGCCAGAACAGGGTATACCTGCGGCTGATCCAGGAGTAGGGGCTTCTTCTTCCTTCAATGAGTCAGCTTCTTCGGTTGGAAAGAGTTTATTGATTACTTTTCCAATGGAGCGTGACATAGGCAGCCGGGTGCAAGAGCATGGCGAATCCTTATCTGCACCGCACCTTCAGTATGCAAGGAAGGTGTTGAAGACTATTTTGAGCTCATGGGTTGAGACTCTCTCTTCAGGTCACTTGGAAGCTGGCTTTAGCATGATCAAGCATGTACAGGACATTCTTGCTGATAGCAAAGAAGTCGGTCTGGACATCACAAGCGCCAAAGATTTTGTTGAGGAAATCATCGCCTTGGGGAACAAATGGACTGAGACCAAGAGTTTCCCAGATGGTGACTTATTTGATGAGATGTTTATAAAGCCATCCAGCAAAGTCAAAGCTGAGTTGACTGAGGTCATGAAGACTCGGAAGCAGGTCATTCAGGAGAAGAACATTACCGAGTTATCCATCATGGGGCTGAAGCAAGACTTAGACCGCCTTGATAAGGAGGTTGTCGAGGCTAGGCAGCGTCTTGAGCTTTTGGAGGAAGAAGCTGCTGCCAAATGGACCGCCATTGTGGAGGCTCATGACAAGGAGGGGACTCTCATTCGTCAGGTTGAGGAAGCCGAAGGTAATATCCGGAGGAAGACTCAGGAGTATGAGCAGTGGCAAGTCCTCTGGAAAGAACTTCCTCGTGCTGCAGATGGGTCGCGGCATTCGGCCGCATTTTATGGGAACATTTTAAAGAAGCGTGGCCTGAAAACTTTGGAAGCTAAGGCCAAGGGTCTGCTTGAGGAGTTGAACGTTTGGTTGAAGACCAAGCTAGATTGAGCTCCTGAGTTGTAACAAACTATTTTCTTCTTTCTCTTTCTTTTTGGTACCTCCATGTATAAACAATTTTGGTACTATATTTTTTGTATCCCCTTCTTTTCACTTAAATCATTTTTGATGAAAAAAAATTTGAGCAAAAGGTGATGGGAATGTTTGTTCAAGAATTTGATCAAAAGGTTGTCATTCTGTAAAAATCTTTTGTCAAAGAGTTGGTTTTGGGCATGAAAGCCAATTTTTGTGGCAAGAAGCCTGGTTTTTTTGATGGCTTAAAAACCGAATTTTTAGATGGCATGGAAGCCTAATTTTCTGGCGTAAGAGCCAAAATTTGTTTTGCAGCATGGGACCCGAAAATTTGAAATGGCATAGAAGCCGAATTTTGTTTTGTGGCATGGAAGCCAAATTTGTTTGTGGCATGGGAGCCAAAATTTCAGGATGGCGTGAAAGCCAAATTTTGAAATGGCATGGAAGCCGAATCTTATTTTTTGGCATGGAAGCCAAATTTGTTTGTTGCATGAGAGCCAAAGTTTTTGGATGGCGTGAAAGCCGATTTTTGAAATGGCATAGAAGCCTAATTTTATTTTGTGGCATGGAAGCCAAATTTGTTTGTGGCATGAGAGCCAAAAATTTTGTTTGTGGCATGAGAACCAAGTTTTGAGATGGCATGAAAGCCGAAGTTTTTTTTTTGTTTGTGGCATGAGAGCCAAATTTTTTTTTTGTTTGTGGCATGAGAGCCAAAGTTTTTGGATGGCGTGAAAGCCAATTTTTGGAATGGCATAGGAGCCGAGTTTTGTTTTGCTGTTTGTTTTGTTTTGGCATGGGAGCCAGATTTTTTGAAAACCAAGTTTTGTTTTATTGGCATGAAAGCCGATTTTGGCGTTTATAGCCAGATTTGGCGTTTATAGCCGATTTTGGCGTTTATAGCCGGGCTTTGGAGTTTATAGCCGAGTTTTGGCGTTTATAGCCGATTTTAGCGTTTATAGCCGGGCTTTGGCGTTTATAGCCGAATTTTTTTGTGTTTATAGCCGGATTTGGCTTTTATAGCCGATTTTGGCATTTACAGCCGATTTTCGAGTTTATAGCCGGGCTTGGTTTTCAAAAAGCAGGTATCGACTAAATGTCGCCTCCCCGCTAAATGGTCTTGCAAGTATCGATGGAATGTCGCTTCCTCGCAGATTGGGGTGTAAGTATCTACTAAGCATCGCTTCCCTGCTTTTCCCAAAACTTTTGGTTTTACAGGTAATGACTTGGTGTAGTTTCTCCGCGATTTTTGAAATTTGGGGTTTTTTGAACCATTTGGAATTTGGATTGTGGATATCAATTGGAATATTGCGTTTCCACGATTTTCAAATTCAAGGTTTTGCAAGTATCGAATGGGGTTCGCTTCCTTGCGATTTTTGGGTTTTTTGGAAGTATCGAATGGGGTTCGCATCCTTCCGATTTTTGGGTTTTGGAAGTATCGAATGGGGTTCGCATCCTTCCGGTTTCTAAAAAAAACCATTTTTTTGTTTAAAGACACGAGGGTCATAAATTTTGACTTCAAACCATTTTAGTTATAAAAGCCGAGGCGGACTAGGGTGGAAACTCCTGAGTCCTGGTTTTTGTTTCAAACCAAGAATTTTGGGTTCAAGGATCGAAAATTTTGGTCAAGTCTGGGAAGAGGCTCCTAAACTTGGATTTTTGAATTTTGATGATTTTTTTTTTAACAATGAAACAATGAAAGTAAGCATTGTTTAGAGAGAGTTTTTTTTTTTGGAAATTTCAAGATGAAAATTTCAAAAGGGAATGGGTTTGACGAACAAGTACCTGGAAATAGGCTTTGGCCGTGTAGATATCGCTCTGACCCGTTTGAGGAAGTTTTCAAGGGTAGTACCGCTTCAAGAACTTGCCGTTGATGGGTAGCATACATCTGTCTCCTTCCATGTTTAGAAGAGCGTATGCGCCGTTGGAGAAGACATTGTCGATGACGAAGGGTCCCTCCCATTTTGGTTCAAATTTGCCTTTGGAATTGTGGGCAAAGACTATGGGTCTTTTCACTGCAAGAACCAAGTCGCCCTTTTTGTAGGCGCGTTGCCTGACCTTTTTGTCGAAAGATCCTGCCATGCGTGCTTAGTACAACTCAATGCTTTGTAGAGCTTCAAGTCGTCTGTCATCGAGATTATCCAGCTCTTGGAGTCTCAATTTGACATTGCTTTCTTGTGTCATGTCATTTTGCAGAGATATCTTTAAGGAAGGAATTTGTACTTCTAAAGGGACAACAACTTCGCATCCATAAACCAAGGAGAATGGTGTGCTATGGGTTAGTCCTCGAACGGTGGTTCGATAGGCCCACAAGGCTTTTGGTAGTTTGTCGCCCCAGTCTCTTTTGTGACTAGAGACCATTTTCTTGAGAACTTTGCAGAGTGTCTGTTGAAGGCTTCTGCTAGTTCGTTCGCTGCTGGATTATACGGAGTTGAAGGACAACTTTGGATTTTGTACTTGTTGCAGAACCTGTAGAATCTGTGATCCCGGAATTGTGGTCCGTTATCATGGACGAATCTCTTAGGTATGCCGAAGCGACAAATAAAGTTGGTGCGCAAGAACTGAAGGACTGATGAAGTCTTCATTTCGCTGAGCGCAAATGCTTCTGGCCACTTGGAGAAATAATCCGTAGCGGCGAAGATAAAGCGATGACCTTTGCTTGATGGGGGAAAGATAGGACCTATAATGTCCATAGCCCAGGCTTCGAAAGGCCATGAGATTGCTGTAGGATGTAGCCATTCTGGAGGCATGTGGACATAATCTCAATGAATTTGGCATTTTTGGCAGCACTTGGCAAATTGCATTGCATCAGCTACCATGGTAGGCCAATAATAACCTAGCCTTTTTATCTGGTTGTAGAGCTTAGGACCAGCCTGATGGGCTCCACAAAGACCAGCATGCACTTCTTTAAGAGTTTCATCTGCCTCTTGTTGTGACAAGCAGCGTAGAAGTACTCCATTGAAGGATTTTCTGTAAAGTGCTTTTGAAGGAATATCCAAATGAAAGTTCAGGGCTTGTCTTTGGATGCTTACCCGCTCTCTTGGATCTTCAGGTAGGACTCCGAACATGATGTAATCAATGAACGGATCTCTCCAGTCGCCGATCGGAGGTTTAAGGATGGACATCCGACTTCCAACCACTTGGTGGCATTCAAGAACTGCTTGATGTGTACTAAAAGGAGGGAGAATCCTTCTTTGACACACTGTGACTTGCATGTTTTCCCCTTCTTGAATTGCCATAGATGCGGCGAGTCCAGCCAAGGCATTTGCACGGATGTTTTCACCTTTGAGGATGTGGGTGATGTGACAGATGTTTAATTTTTGTAGAAGCGACTGCGCCTTTTTGTAGTAAGGTAGCAAATCAGTCTTCCTGACTTCAAATGTCTGATTCATCTGGTTGACGATCAGTCGAGAGTCTCCAAAAGCTTCCAACATGGTGATACCGGATTCGAGGACGAGTTCCAATCCTAGAATCAGGGCCTGGTACTCAGCTGCATTGTTTGAACATGATTCCAGTAGCGAGAAGGCGTGTGGAATCATGTATTTGTCGGGGCTGACAAAGAGGATGCCAATTCCCGATATTTGCTTTCCCTTTTCATTTGTCCTGGTTGCACCGTCAAAGTACATGTCCCAGGAAGCATTTGATAAGGAAGTCTCCACATTGTAGACAAACTCATCTGGGAGATCATCCCTCAGTGGAGAATCTTTAGGCAATGGATGCTCTGCGAGGAAGTCTGCTAGAGCTTGTCCTTTGATTGCTTTTTGTGGTACATACCTAATATCAAATTGTGATAGAAGGATGGACCATTTTGCCAGTCGGGCATTAAGAGAACCTGCTTTTGTGACAAGGACCTTTAAGAGGTTGATCCTCGAAATCAGGTAGACTGTATTAGACAGCAGATAGTGACGCAGCTTTTGTACGGTAAACATCACCGCAAGGCATTCTTTTTCGACTGGGGAGTAGCGATGCTTTGCACCTACCAACATGCGGCTAAGGTAATATAAAGCAGCTCCTAGAGAAGGGTCTTCTTTTGGAAGATCACTCTCGGGATCAAGGGGTTGATCCTTGTCATTTGCTGAAGACGTTTCTGTAGCAGCATTGGCGTCTTCAGTGATTGTATTGCACGGAGCAATTTCCGGGAACAAGTCCTGAACATCATCCGACAACCTTTCTTTACTAGTCCAGATATCGTCTATGAGATCGGGTATCTGGGACCAATTGATTGGGTTTTCATTGAAGAGGATTTCATTGACAGGAGTTTCTTCAAGATGATCAACCGGGAGAGGCTTGAGTTTCGATATCACAGCTTCAGGAGACGAGGGCTGAGAAGATGATATCTCAGTGGAAGTCACCTGGGAAGATGTAGCTCCGGAAGATACACTACCAGTTGGGGAGTACTTGTCTTCGGAAGCTTGAGAAGCACTATCATCCTGACCTATCGCATTGCAGGATATCCTGACAGGAGATGCCCCCAGTGTAGACTGTTGTGAATCGAATTCATCCTCAGATGTAAGAGGATCATCAATCCAAATGTTTTCTCCATTTTCAGGAGTTGAGGGAGAAAGTTCCCATTGATTTTCAGGGACTTCCAGTTCTGGATCATGACGAAGATCATTGATGCGATCCTGCTCCTGCATTATGGCAAGATGTTGCAAGATTCTTGCATATTCTTCAAGATTAGGTATAGGAGCCAAATCTTCTTCATCATCTGCTCCTTGTGGTTCACCTATGTTGGGTTCCACTGAGGCATCTGCTGGTGCCAGGTCAACAGCATTTTCAGCCTCTTGGTCTTCTTCATCATCGGACCAGGATCCTTGTGGCTGCAATGGGTTATACCAGATTACTGGCATAAGATGAGTCTCGGGAATCCATTCCTATTCGGAGAGGTATTCTCCTGTTTCAAGGGATTCTTCCCACTCATCGATATCGCTGGCAGTGTCACTGGACTCGTATCCATCCATGGAGAATCCAACTACCAAATTGCAGGAGTATGATGCCCCCTGCGCAGTTTCATTTTTGTATAGAGGTGGCATGAAATCATCAAGGGTGAATTTTCTTACCGCCTTTGAAGCATTGGGAAGGGATTCGTCGCCCCTAATGAAGCAGTGGAAGTGGTTTCTGCCTTTTCAAGGATTTCTTATTTTGGTTGAGACTTCTGCTGGTTTTTGAGCTTGCGGAGTTGTCTCTTGGCTTGCCTTCGCTGTTGAGCGGTCGGCTTTGTTTTGACGATCTCCCAATTTTCATCTTCTAGGAGATCGGGATGTACTCATATAGGTTGTCCATCTGGTGTTGGATAGGGAACCAACTCTTGGGATGTTTGAGCGATTTTTATCACCTTGAATGAAGTAGTGATCTTCTTCTTCGGTGACTTTGAAGCTTACCCACATGACACCATGTTGACAGCGGCGGAGCCGTAGTTTTTGTCAAAGGTGATGACTCCGTTTTTCCACATCTCATTGATCTTCTCTCTCACAACGAAGCATTGATTGAGAGGATGTGAGATCATCTGGTGGTAGGGACAGTATCGGAGATCATTGGTTTTGCCAACATCTCCCGGTCTTTTGGGCTCCTGTAAAGTGAGTTTGCCATTTGCTAGGAGAGCCTCAAATATTTCTTCAACACCTTCATCAAACAGATATTTCTTTTCTACACATTCTTTGAAGGCATCGGAGAGTTCAGGCCTTTTACCCGTAGCTTTGTTTTCAGCTTTCTTGGGCTGCTGAGGAGCTAACTTAGTTTACACATTGAGAACCTCCTTTTTCTTTGGTTTTGAGGTCGTAATAGCAGTTGGCTCTTTCTTTGATGATTTCTAACTATTGAGGTCTTTGATCACCATTTCAGCTTCCATGGAAGCTTCGAGGTGTTCTCCCAGGTTCTTTGATTTGTTGCCGATGATCATGGAGCGAATTTTTGCTCTCATATTATTACGGCAGATTTCGACTAGCCATGCTTGTGGCAGTACATCTGAGCATTTGTACGCCATTGCTTTCCATTTGTGAATGAAGTCGTATGTCGACTCATTCTCTCCCTGTTTTAGGCTGCAAAGCTGAGCCATAGTAACAGGATGATCCTCACCTTGGAAGTGGTTCAGGAAGCGTGTCTCCAGCATAGCCCAGATCTGGACGGAGTTCTCCGGCAAAGTGGAGTACCAATCAAAGGCTGTACCTTTTAGGGTACTTGCAAAGAGGCGAATCTTGAGGGCATCTTGATCTGCAATAGCTCCTGTTAGGATCTTAAAGTGGATGACATGTTGTCTGGCTGAACCTTCCCCGTATATGTCTGGAGAGTAGGTTGTTTGAATTTTGCAGGGAACAAAACCGAGTCCATCCATAGAGGATAGGGTGGCTTCATCCCATGTTCTTTCAATGTATCCTCTTCTTTTTCTTTTGCGAGGATATCGTCCACGTCCTTTTTGGTAAAGGCGCGTGACTCGTTGTTTTCTGCATTGGCCTCATCATCTTCATGATTCGGAGGGCCTTCATTGTTAGGTGGTGGACGCTGTAGAGTGAGAAGGAGGTTTTCCATCAGAGCCTCAATTCTCTGTTTTCCTTGCTCCAACTGCTGGACGCGTGCGGTTACGTCATCATGCGGTGGAGGCTGCTCAGAACTTGTAGCCAAGACGTTCATCCCTCGGGATTCGAACGAAGAAAACGTCCTGGTGACTGAGCTGGGGCTCATTCTTCTGGATGAAGAATCTGAAGAGTGGTTACTCCGGTGTCCTTGGCTTGGAGGAGTGGAGGATTTTTCTAGATGTGTTCGAGTCCGAGAGACGCTGTGAGTCACTGGACGTCTAACACGGATTCTGGTTGCTGACTTCTGGTATTTTCTGGTTTTGCCAACCATATGGACAACAACGAATTGGTCGGGTCTTTCTTTTTCGACCCATTTGTTTGAGACATGGAGAGTAGAACGTTGGGCTCTTTGTTTCTCAAGTCTCTTTTGTCGATATGCAGCACGGCGACGCATACAACGAGCAATTTGAGCTTCAGTCAGCTCTGGCTGGGCTCTGGCGATGAAGGATGTAGTCCCCCGTGCGCAGCAGCCGAGTTTGTCTTCTTTGAAGCTGGGCAAGGATAGGATCTAGATGCGGTCCTTTGCCTGTCGCAGTGAAGATTTGAATTTTGCGAGTTGGGCCCCTGTTAAGATGAAGGGTTGACTCGTAGGAGTGCAGGCTTCAGCATGTTTTTGCGGAAGCCTAACGATGCAAGATTTGATTTTGGGCTTGTAGGAGCAAGCCGGCTCATGCTGATTTTGTTCGTTCTTTGGACGGAGGGTAGGTTTCTCCTCTTTTATGTAAAAGAGAGGGTAGAACTGATTCTCCTTGAGAGGGGCCAGGTATGCTGGCTTTGTAGATGTTCAAGACCTCCTTTGCTTTGGTGAAGATCTCGGAGACCAGGTTTTGGGGCAGACCTGGTTTTTTGTGGATTGAGGCTTCGTGGGAGCGCCACGGGCTTCAAGCTTCTTGGTGTTCGCCCTTGGTGCCATGTTAGTGACACGTTGCGGGGCGATTTTTTGCTTTTTGGCAACTTCAGTTTCTTCTGCGGGGAGTGGGAATGGTCCCAGCGACCCGAAGACGATGGTCCGGGGAGTTGAGGTTGACCCGGTGTTTTGAAAGTTGTCGAGGGAGATGACGCTTCGGCAACTGGCAGGGCGCTTATGCTTGTTTTGCTTGTCTTGAAGCATTAGCTGGTATTTGATCTCATCGAAAGTGATGGTCAATGAAGCTGCCATTGTTAGTTTTGAAAAACTTCTGAAGCAAGACCAAATCTATTAGTAATCATAAGAATATGGTGATCATAAATGGAAAACAATTATGGTTTTGTCTTTTCAAATCACTTGAGGGGACATGGCCCAACCCAAGCAAGATGAAGAAGGTAAAAAGCCATAGAGGATACAATTGTTCTAAAATGCAAGTATGGTAGGCTCAGGATGAGCGTTCCAGTGACTGCTAGAAGCAATTGTAGACCTTACTTCAAATTACCGAGAAGCAAAGCTCACTCGAGGTAAAATGATATAAGGTTGGAGATACAAATGTGTCGGTCGCGAATACTTCAGACCCAAAAGGACGTACTAGCACCGCTAGGCACAAATGTTGCAAATCGCATCCTTGGGAAGGACACGAGATGGGATTTTTTGAAAGGTCAAATTTGGATTCATAAAGGAGAGCAAATGGTGTTCCAATCCGAACAAAGGCTTAACATTTCTGCGAGTGCTAAATCCATAAGGGAAGGAACCAGAATTTCTCGGATGTGAATCCAGTAATGACAGAAGTTTGTTTTTTTTGAAGGGTCAAGATTGAATTCAACAAAGAGAGCAAATGGTGTTCCATTCCGAACAAGGCTCAACATTTCTGCGAGCGCTAAATCCGAAAGGGAAGGAACCAAGATTTCTGAACTCTGAATTCAAAAGTGACGGAGATTTTTTTTTTTGAAGGGTCAAGATTGAATTCATCGAAGAGAGCAAATGGTGTTCCATTCCGAACAAGGCTCAACATTTCTGAGAGCGCTAAATACGAAAGGGAAGGAACCAAGATTTCTCAACCCTTAATTGAAAAGTGATGGAGGTCTTTTTTTTTGTTTTTTTTTTTTTTTTAAGATGTTGACACCAGAAAAAGTCACTATGTCTCCTCAACATCAAGATGCCTCGTGAAGCTGCATCCTGCTACAAAACAGGCAAAACTACTTCAAGCATCAGATCTTATCAGAATCAGACAAAAACTGAAAGATCTTTCAAAACAGCCAAAAGAGGGGTACACTTGAGGTTTCGGGCCATTCCGACATCGTTTGGCCTAACTTCATTTCTCCAACAGCTAAAGAAGCGCTCCCGACGGTGACATCATCAAAGACATCAAATCTTTGATCAAAGCCCATGGATGACACCAGAATGTCTCCAAAGGGCTCCATGCCAAATTTCAAGTGGAACCGACAATGTTTGACCCTCCATCAACTCTCGAGCAGCAAAATTAAGCCTCCCGGCGGCGAGAACCACCGAAGCCATCACTCATCAAACAAAATACATGAGTGGCTTCAACATACTTCCAAAAGGCTGCACATCGAATTTCAGGTCATTCCGACAACTTTTGACCAGGTTTCGATTCTCCGAAAGAAAATCAAACCTACTGGCGGCGGAGCACCCCGGGACCATGACATCCAATGCGGAGCTAATGGGTCGTCTCAAAATGACTCCAATAGGTTCCCCGTCAAATTTCAGCTCAATCGGACATCATTTGACCACATATCAAAGATCGGCATTTTCCTCGCAGCAAAGTCAAGTCAAGCATCGATGGGACCCCAAACGGCTTCAAAACTCAAATAAAAGCTCATGGTTAGTCCTATCCATTGCTCAAGAAGCTTCACCTCAATTTTCAGGTCATTCCGACATCGTTTGACCAAGTTTCGACTCTTGACGGAAAATCGGCTACAAAGTCTTCGGCTTTCCCGAAAAATGGGAAACTTTGCGCTCCGGTTAGGCGCGGATTCTCGTCAAGTTTTCTCCAAGAAAATCAAGTCAATAATTGAAGAAAAATGTCATGAAAAATACAAAAGAAAGAAGGAACAAAAAAGACAGAAAAACGGCCGAAAACGAAGCTCGGCGACCAAAAGGGCCAAAGCCCTATGGTCGCCGGCGACCCTGGCCCAAGGTCGCCGGCGACCTTGCAAATCCGGGTCTCCGGATTTCGCACCAAACGGCCCGTTTTCCGATCCTTTTCACGTTTCGAGCGTTCCTGCCTCTGTGATTTTCTGAAAATCCAATCTTTGATGTTTGAAAACCACTGATCTTCACCGACATCTTGGATCCGCCGTCAAAAGCATGAAATCATCACCGATCGCTCCAAGATCGCCAACCGGCTGACCAAGAAAGTATACTTTCTGTCCGACCGATCGTGAAATCGACAAGACAGATGTCACCGGCCCACCAACATCAATCAATGTCTGAAATTGCATCGCAAACCGAAATCAAACAATGTGTGGATCCACCTGTGATGATTACAAGAAGAATTTCAAAAGACGCGGCACGGCCTGCGATTGTTCACATGCCCCGGCGTCCACTTAATGTCGTTAATTGACCCGTTTATGACAACTTAATACGGTCATTAACTCATTATTTTGGACGGCCAAATCAGATTCAAGCATTTGGGAGTTACAAATCCAAGCAATCATGGCATTAAACCCATGAAACTCCCATCATCAGGAAGATTGAAGGCGATTAAATGCCCACTATCCTTCATCGGCCAATCACAAGCCAAGAAAAAGGAGTTACAAAATCAAAGAATAAAACTTGTAACTCCTCATCAATTCTCTCATCATGGCCATCAATGCCCATAATCACCTCATGGCTACCAAAAGCCTATGAAGGAGGTGGGTTCCAAGAAGAATGCATGAATAAAATCCCAAGTGCAATCCCAAGCTCCAAAAATCTAGAAAATCCAAGAGAGAGACGAAGTCCTGCTGCTTTGCTCCAAGAAGCACTACAGGGTGATCAACGTCCCATGGGGGGCCACCCCTCCAAGGTCCCCTCCTTTTACAACATGGCCTAAATGCGGTTTTCCAGTCCGTTTACTCGGTTTTTCATTGGATATAGGACCTCCTCTTGGTCCTTGTCCTTTAAAAAACTGAGGTTAGGAGCCAAGCCGAAGAATCAAAGCATCAACCGTTCTCATTTGAAGGACGATGGCGAAGTTCATACATGAATTGCGACCGTCGATCTCAATGTGTCCCCACAATCTCCTGAGAAGTTAGATTCCTTTTCTTCATTTTCTATTGTAATTTGTATTTTTTAAAGAGACAAAAAGAAATCACAATTCTTGTCTTTCATATTTGATGAGTTTTGTAAATTCGCCTCTCACGGCAAAATCGTCTTTCACGGCAAAATCGCATTCCACGGCAAACAAACAAAAAAACGCCTCCTACGGCATTCTCAAAAAACAAACTTGTCTCTTTTCTTAATATTTATGCAATTTGAAAAGTTAGAAAAAATGATTGATTTCCTTTCTACTTGTGAAGGTGGATCTCCGGATCATCACCATTCCAAATTCCAAATAGAAAGTAAATCTGGCATACCCGTACAAAAATATTGATACTTGCAATTTCCCTCCTCCGCCGAGACCCAGGTCAGCCCCCGGGGTGCGGAAGGAGAGGACTGAAACCTCCGATCGGGTCCATCAAGTTGGCACACCTGGTGGGACGCGTTGACTTGAGAACATGATGCTTTGATCCCTTGGCTCCTTTCTAGTTGGTGGCTTATGTTGCATTTTGCGTCTAAAAAAAAAAAACAAACATGATATGGGATTTCAATTGTTCTTTCTCACTTCAAAAAAAAGAAAAACACAAATTTGATTTCTTTTCTTAGATTCAACTTTGAGAAATTTTGATCATTTCCTCTTTGAACTTGATAGCTCATAGAAATGTTTGCAGCTATGGTTCATATCAGGGATTGGGCTATCTTTTCTCTTTGATGAGTCCAATTGAGATTTCAAAAAAAAAAAAAAAACAACCTTCATTTCAAATTCTTTCAAAAAAACAAAATGATCTCTCTTTCTTAAGACTCAACTTTGAGAAACTTTGATCCTCTCCTCTTCAAACTTGATAACTCACAGAAATGTTTGCAGCTATCGTTCATATCAAGGATTGGGCCATCTTTTCTCTTTGATGAGTCCAGCTGAGATTTCAAAAAAAAATTTATTATAATTTCAAAAAAAAAAATAGTTTTCTCTCTTTTGAATTCAAATTTGAGAAACTTTGGTTTTTCCTTTTCGGATTTAGTGCTCGCAGAAATATTGAGCCTTTGTTCAGATTGGAACACCATTTGTTCTCTTTGATGAGTTCATTAAAAAATCTTTCAAAAAAGAGTTCAAAAAAAAAAAACACTAAGGTTCCACCAGTTGCGTTCTTTGACCAAAGTAGATTTAAGAAAAGCCTTATCCAGAGTGTGGAGACAGCTAGACTGTTCGAGGCAAGGGTCCTCCAAACGGGTTCATTAAGTAATCATACCCTTACCTGGGGGCTGATCTATCTACTAAGGTTTCATAAGATCGAATTGGAAATCTATGTGCACCTTTCAAAAAAAAATCTTTTTAAAAAAAAAATTTTAAAGAAATTTTTTTTTTCGTCACTTTTGAGTTCAGAATTGAGAAATTTTTGGTTCCTTCATTTTCGGATTTAGCGCTCGCAGAAATGTTGAGCCTTTGTTCTGAACGGAACATCATTTGCTCTCTTTGATGAATTCAATCTTGACCCTTCAAAAAAAAAAAAAAAAACTTCCGTCACTTTTGAGTTTAGAATTGAGAAATCTCGGTTCCTTCCCTTTCGGATTTAGCACTCGCAGAAATGTCGAGCCTTGTTCGGAATGGAACACCATTTGCTCTCCTTGATGAATTCAATCTTGACCCTTCAAAAAAAAAAAAAAAAAACTTCCGTCATTACTGGATTCACATTCGAGAAATTCCAGTTCCTTCCCTTCTGGATTTAGCGCTCGCAGAAATGTTGAGCCTTTGTTCGGATTGGAACACCATTTGCTCTCCTTTATGAATCCAAATTTGACCTTTCAAAAAATCCCATCCCGTGTCCTTCCCAAGGATACGATTTGCAACATTTGTGCCTAGCGGTGCTAGTACGTCCTTTTGGGTCTACAGTATTCGCGACCGACACATTTGTATCTCCAACCTTATATCATTTTACCTCGAGTGAGCTTTGGATGCAAGAATCTTGCAACATCTTGCCATAGAGTAGGAGCAGGATCGCATCAATGATCTTCGTCATGATCCAGAACCGGAAGTCCCTGAAAGTCAATGGGAACTTTCTCCCTCAACTCCTAAAAATGGAGAAAACAGTTGGATTGATGATCCTCTTACATCGGAGGATGAGTCTGATTCCCAATAGTCTACACTGGGGGCATCCCCTGTCAGGATAACCTGCAATGCGATAGCTCAAGACAATAGTGCCTCTGAAGCTTCCGAAGACACGTACTCCCCAACCGGTAGTGTATCTTTCGGAGCTACATCTTCTCAAGTGACTTCTACTGAGATGTCATCCTCTCAGCCCTCGTCTTCTGAAGCTGTGACATCGGAGCTCAAGCCTCTCCCGATTGATCATCTTAAAGAAACTCCTACCAATGAAATCTTCTTCAATGAAAACCCAGTCGATTGATCCCAGATACCCGATCTCATAGACGATGTCTGGACTAATAAAGAAAGATTGTCGAATGATGTTCAAGACTTGTTCCTGGAAATTGCTTCATGCAACACAATCACTAAAGACGCCAATGCTGCTACAGAGACGTCTTCAGCAAATGACAGGGATCGACCCCTTGATCCCGATAGTGATCTTCCAAAAGAACACCTTTCTCTAGAAGCTGCTCTATATTACCTTAACTGCATGTTGGTAGGTGCAGAGTATCGCTACTCCCCAGTCGAAAAAGAATGCCTTGCAGTAATGTTTGCCGTACAAAAGCTGCGTCACTACCTGCTATCCAATACGGTCTACCTGGTTTCGAGGATCAACCTCTTAAAGGTCCTTGTCACAAAAGCAGGTTCTCTCAATGCCCGACTGGCAAAATGGTCCATCCTTCTATCACGTTTGATATTAGGTATGTACCACAAAAAGCAATCAAAGGCCAAGCTCTAGCAGACTTCCTCGCAGAGCATCCATTTGTCTACACTCAGGGATAATCTCCCAGACGAATTTGTCTACAACGTGGGAATTTCCTTATCAGATGCTTCCTGGGACATGTACTTTGACGGTGCAACCAGGACAAATGAAAACGGAAAGCAAATATTGGGAATTGGCGTCCTATTTGTCAGCCCCGACAAATACCTGATTCCACACGCCTTTTCGCTACTGGAACCATGTTCAAACAATGCAGCTGAGTACCAAGCCCTGATTATAGGATTGGAACTCGCCCTCGAATCCGGCATCTGGAAGCTTTTGGAGACTCTCAACTGATTGTCAACCAGATGAATCAAACATTTGAAGTCCGAAAGTCTAATCTGCTACCTTACTACAATAAGGCGCATCGCTTCGACAAAAATTCAACATCTGTCACATCACCCACATACTCAGAGGTGAAAACATCCGCGCAGATACCCTGGTTGGACTCGCCGCATCCATGGCAGTCCAAGAAGGGGAAAACATGCAAATCATAGTGTGTCAAAGAAGGATTCTCTCTCCTTTTAACACACACCAAGCAGTTGCTGAATGCCACCAAGTGGTTGGAAGTCGGATGTCCATCCGTAAACCTCCGATCGGTGACTGGAGAGACCCGTTCATTGATTACATCATGTTCGAAATCTTACCAGAAGATCCAAAAGAGCGGGTAAGTATCCAAAGACGTGCCCCGAACTTTCATTTGGATATACCTTCAAAAGAACTTTATAGAAAATCCTAAAACGGAGTACTCCTACGCTGCTTGTCATAATAAGAGGCTGAAGAAACTCTCAAAGAAGTACATGCTGGTCTTTGTGGAGCCCATCAGGCTGGTCCTAAGCTCTACAACCAGATAAAAAGGCTAGGTTATTATTGGCCTACCATGGTAGCCGATGCAATGCAATTTGCCAAGCGCCGCCAAAAATGCCAAATTCATGGAGATTATATCCACATGCCTCCAGAATGGCTACATCGAACAGCAATTTCATGGCCTTTCGAAGCCTAGGGTATGGACATCATAGGTCATATCTCTCCCCCATCAAGCAAAGGCCATCACTTCATCTTCGCCGCTACGGATTATTTCTCCAAGTGGTCAGAAGCATTTGCGCTCAGCGAAAGGAAGACTTCATCAGTCCTTCAGTTCTTGCGCACCAACATTATTTGTCGCTTCGGTATACCTAAAAGATTCGTCCATGATAATGGACCACAATTCCGGGATCACAGATTCTACAGGTTCTGCGACAAGTACAAAATCCAAAGTTGTCCTTCGACTCCATATAATCCAGCAGCGAACGGACTAGCAGAAGCCTTCAACAAGACACTCTGCAAAATTCTCAAGAAAATGGTCTCTAGTCACAAAAGAGACTGGGGCGAAAAACTACCAAAAGCCTTGTGGGAACCACCGTTCGAGGACCAACCCATAGTACACCATTCTCTTTGGTCTATGGATGCGAAGCTGTTGTCCCTTTGGAAGTACAAATTCCTTCCTTAAGGGTATTTTTGCAAAATGACATGACGCAAGAAAGCAATGTCAAATTGAGACTCAAAGAGCTGGATAATCTCGATGAAAGACGACTCGAAGCTCTACAAAGCATTGAGTTGTACCAAGCACGCATGGCAAGATCTTTCGACAAGAAGGTCAGGCAACGCGCCTACAAAAAGGGCAACTTGGTTCTTGCAGAAAAAAGACCCATGGTCTTTGCCCACAATTCCAAAGGCAAATTTGAACCAAAATGGGAGAGACCCTTCGTCATTGACAAAGTCTTCTCCAACAATGCATACGCTCTTCTAAACATGGAAGGAGACAGATGGATGATGCCCATAAACGGCAAGTTCTTGAAGCGGTACTACCCTTAAAGACTTCCTCAAACGGGTCAGAACGATATCTATACGGCCAAAGCCTATTTCAAGGTACTTGCTCGTCAAACCCACCCCTTTTGAAATTTTCATCTTTATGTTGAAGTTTAAAAAAAAAAAAAAAAAAAAAAACTCTCTCAAGACAATGCTTACTTCCATTGTTTCATTGTTAAAAAAAAAAATCAATCAAAACCCAAAAATCCAAGTTTAGGAGCCTCTTCCCAGACTTAACCAAAAATTTCGATCCTTGAACCCAAAAATTCATGGTTTGAAACAAAAACCAGGACTCAGGAATTTCCACCCTAGTCCGCCTCGGCTTTTACAACCAGAATGGTTTTAAGTCAAAATTTATGACCCTCGTGTCTTTAAACAAAAAAAAATGGTTTTTTAGAAACCGCGGGGAAGCAACATTCAGTCGATACTCGCAAAACCTAAAAACCGAAAGGATAAGAACCCCATTCAATACTTCCAAAACCCAAAAGTCGCAAGGAAGCGAACCCCATTCGATACTTGCAAAACCTCAAATATCAAAATCGTGGAGACGCAACATTCCTGTTGATATCCACAACCCAAATTTCAAATGGTTCAAAAAACCCCAAATTTCAAAAATCGCGGAGAAACAACATCAAGTCAGTACCCGCAAAACCAAAAGTTTTGGGAAAAGTAGGGAAGTGACGCTTAGTCGATACTTGCACCCCAATTTGCGAGGAAGCGGCATTCCATCGATACTCGCAAACCCAGCCTGCGAGGAAGTGATATTCCATCAATACTCGTAAACAGAGTGAGCAAGGAAGCGACATTCCATCGATACTTGCAAGACCATTCAACGGGGAGGCGACATTTAGTCGATACCTGCATTTTGAAAACCAAGCCCAGCTATAAACGCCAAAATCGGCTATAAATGCCAATTCTCGTTATAAATGCCAAAATCGGCTGTAAATGCCAAATCCGACTATAAACGCCAAAATTCAGCTATAATTGCCAAAGCCCGGCTATAAACGCCAAAATCGGCTATAAACGCCAAAATTCGGCTATAAATGCCAAAACAAAAAAAAAATTCGGCTATAAACGCCAAAATCGGCTTTCATGCCAACAAAACAAAACTTAGTTTTCAAAAATCTAGCTCCTATGCCAAAACAAAACTCGGCACCTATGCCATTCCAAAAATCGGTTTTCTTGCCATCTTAAAATTCGGCTTCTATGCCATTTCAAAATTCGGCTTTCATGCCATCTCAAAATGCCGCAAAACAAATTTTGGCTCTTATGCCACAAAATTAGGCTTCCATGCCGTTCTAAAATTTGATTCTCAAATCATAAAAAATAAAAAAAAAAACCAGGCTTTTTGCCACAAAATTGGCTTTCATGTCCAAAACCAACTCTTTGACGAAAGATTTTCACAAAATGACAACCTTTTGATCAAATTCTCAAACAAACATTCCCATCAGCTTTTACTCAAATTTGTTTACTTCAAAAAACGAATTTAAGTGAAAAGAAGGGGATAAAAAAATATAGTACCAAAATTATTTATACATGGAGGTACCAAAAAAAAAAACAAGAAGAGAAAAGAGTTTGTTACAACTCAGGAGCTCAATCTAGCATGGTCTTCAACCAAAGGTTCAACTCCTCAAGCAGACCCTTGGCCTTAGCTTCCAAAGTTTTCAGGCCATGCTTTTTCAAAATGTTCCCATAAAATGTGGCCGAACGCCGCGACCCATCTGCAGCACGAGGAAGTTCTTTCCAGAGGACCTGCCACTGCTCATGCTCCTGAGTCTTCCTCCGGACATTACCTTCAGCTTTCTCAACCTGGCGAATGAAAGTCCCCTCCTTGTCACGAGCCTCTACAATGGCAGTCCATTTGGCAGCAGCTTCTTCCTCCAAAAGCTCAAGACACTGCCTAGCTTCGACAACCTCCTTATCAAGGCAATCCAAGTCTTGCTTCAGCCCCATGATGGATAACTCGGTAACGTTCTTCTCCCGAACGAACTACTTCCGAGTCTTCATGGCCTCAGTCAGCCCAGCTTTGACTTTGCTGGAAGGCTTCACAAACATCTCATCAAAGAAGTCACCATCTAGGAAACTCTTGGTCTCAGACCACTTGTTCCCCAAAGCAATGACTTCATCAACAAAATCTTTGGCGCTTGCAATGTCCAGACCGACTTCTTCGCTATCAGTAAGGATGTCCTGTACATATTTGATCATGCTAAAGCCAGCTTCTAAGTGACCTGAAGAGAGAGTCTAAACCCATGAGCTCAAAACAATCTTCAACACCTTCTTTGCATACTGAAGGTGCGATGCAGATGAGGACTCGCCATGCTCTGGAGCCCGACTACCCATGTCATGCCCTATTGGAAGAGTAATCAATAAACTCTTTCCAACCGAAGAACCTGACTCGTTGAAGGAAGAAGAAGCCCCTATTCCAGGATCGGCTACAGGTATCCCATGTTTTGGCTCTGAGGAAGTCGGAGGAACTTCTCCTACTGTTCCACAATCTACCAAAGAAAAAACACAAAAAGGTATGAATACGATCTTGTCAAAAAAAATCAATATCAAGATTTGTATTGCAAAAATACCTTCTTCGACGACCGGCGGAGTACTCTCTGCCTCTCCGAGTTCATCCAAAGCATCATTAAAGGTTGCGTCCATGGATGGCTCGAAGTCGTCAGAATCCTCTGGCAAGCCAAGAAAACAAAAGCTACATGTTAGCAAATGACAGCACAAACAAAAAGAAAAAAAAAACCAAAGCAATCATACCAGGTGAAGGTTCTGGAACCACTCCAGAGTCCCTGGGCTCTTCCTTAGATGCCACGACTGGATCCGTCATCGCCTCATCGGCCGGAACCTCTGGCATCACCAAGTCATCATCCTCTGCCAAAAGAAAGAAAGCAGCGGATAAAAAAAATCTCTCATAAAAGAAAAGAAGTGGCAAAAGAAAGAAAGAGGATCATACCAGCTGTCTCCTCTTCTCTGCTCCTCTTCTCCGGAGGCTCGTCAGCATCCTTAGACACCTCCTCAGCAATGGTGAGAGGAACTTCAAGATCAGAAGGACTATTGTGCCGTCTCATGTTACGGTGTTGTCCTCTCCTCCTCTTGCCTCGGCGGGTCAATCTGCTCGACGATCTTGCCCCACTGTCGCGCCCCCAAAACCGGGATCCGATCTCGGGGACGCGAGCATGGGGAGAATTTGTAGTATTTCCCCTCCCAGGATCCGCGTGTGTGAGGATAACAAATTCACAACACATCAAAATATTTCGCGGAAGCTATACAAGACGTTACGACCCGGAATCCGTATCCATCGGGTTCCGTGTCGTACTCAATCTGTCAGCACAAAATTGTCATAGACATATTTAAATTCAGACTGGAACAATTCATAATATCAAGATATACAAAGCTGACAGTAACAGGCTTATCATTACCCAACATATTCAAGTTTCAAATTAACAAGTGCATTGATTACAATTCCCAAGAAACAGGCTAACAAAAGCCGTACACAAAAACAAGCTAGAACAAATACTACCCAATCGTGTAACGTAACTCCGGAGTCAAGCATGACGTCAACATGACATCGCTGACACTACAAGACTGCAAAACTCGTGGCTCAACAGCCCTCCGCACGCGAACTAGCTCAAAACAAGGACCTGCTATCTAGAGCACCAAAGCAGAAGTATATCAGACACGACGGTCTGGCAGGTAATCAATATAGGCAAGAGCATAAACAAAACCGAAGTTTAAAGGAAACAAGAACTAAAAACACTTCATTGAACTTGAAACAAGTTTACAAGATTTAAAAACAATGCATGTACAAGATACTTATCGAGAAATCACTAGTGCATGCACGATATACGAAACAAGGTATGAATACATATAATATCATGATTAGTAAATCCACAAAGAGCCCATCCTTTCTCCATCATACATGACGATAAGAGTAAGCACGCACGACAAGCACGACAAGAAACACGATCCCACGTCACACAAGGTAGACGGGGTGTCCGGCCGCGGAACCGGACCACGAACACGCACGATGTGTCAATTCAAGACACGACTAGTCTGCAGACAGTCCACGAGTTTAAGGACCCCCAGGTAGTGGATCAAGCTAAAAGGGCGGTCCAAGCTCAGTGAAATCACTTATATCATGAATGCATAAAACATGGCGATACACGTTCGAGAGCACAACAAAACAAGAGGGAAATCATTTGTCAAACACGTCACGACAAGGCTAGCACGATAGCATAATATAAATGCTTAACAACTGAAGAAATGATCCCCTTTTTCTTTCTTGAAACACGATTCTTGAAACACGTCTTAAAACAAGCTTATACTTGAAATTCAAACGAATGCACGATGATGCACAAAGCATCAAAACAAGAATTCAAACACGAAATCTATCAAGTTTAGGCTAAGACCAATCATTGACCCTTGTGGAGTTGAAACCCAAATGTCGGGGTTTTTAACAAGATTTGGTGCCCCAGAAGTTATAGTACATTTTGGAATTTCAAGTGCACAAAGTCAATAAAAAGGTCTAAAACCTAGTCTAGTTTTCATTCCCGCAAAAATCTTCAAAAACAGTACTTCTGGTTGTGGTTCACGCCTCTCTACCGGTAGAAATACCGGTTGAAGCGTCTCTACCGGTAGTACTACCGGTAGAACCACCTCTACCGGTAGAACTTCCGGTTGGAGCACTTCTACCGGTAGAACTTCCGGTAGAACTCATGCTCCTTAACTTTTCTCACTCTCTGCCGAAATCTGGGCTATTTCTACCGGTAGAACTTCCGGTAGAACTTGGGGTTTTTCAATTTCCTCACTCTCTGTCAGATTTTGGGCCCTTTCTACCGGTAGAACTTCCGGTTGAAATACCTCTACCGGTAGAAATTCCGGTAGAACTCAGGGTTCACGGTTTTCTCAACTCTTTGTCAAATTTTGAACCATTTCTACCGGTAGAACTTCCGGTAGGGTTCTGAAGCTCATTTCTTTCACACTTCTCTCCCTTCTTCACTTCCACATTTGAACCACATGCACTCCCCAAGCCTTCATGCTTTCCAAGGGATACATTTCACACACTTTTAAAGCATTCCATGCACAATAAACCATTCATATTTCAATCTAAACCTTCAAGTCATCAAAATCATTCATTATAAAAATCATGTTACTACACAACTTGTAAACCATTAAGCAAGATATATGCTTTCAATCAAGAAAAGACCTCAAGATTAGGAAAATAATTAGTAACCATGCTTGACATGACTAAGCAAACCAAGAGAGATTCAAACATTAAATGAAATGGAAAAACTTAGAAATAAGGGCATCATTTTCTCAAAGCAAAATGTCAAAAATCATAATACATCATAAAAACCCAAAATGATTACTTGCATTATGAAAATTAACATAGAAAACATGTCTAAATGAAACCATAATGAAACCATAAAACAATGTACATGAAAAATCCTATAAAGATCACTTGCCTTTGTCCAAATGCCAAGCAAATCTTTCACAAATCCAAATCAAAGAGTTGATCCATGAAATCTACACAAAAGCCCCAAAATAGAACACACAAAAATCACATTTTGGCCACTACAAACCCCCATTTCGAAAATGGGTTTGAAAGTTAGAGAAAAGAGCTCTTTATGAGCTAAATAAACTCCATGGAAGAGATGGGTTCAAGCTCTTACCAATGGCTGCCCAAACAAGAAGAGATGAAGAAAACGAAGTGGGTGCTCAGCTGAAATCCTCAACTAGATGGGTGTAATGGAGAGCTCGAGTTGAGAGGAAGAAAACCACGTTTTTAGATTTGCAAATGGAGCTTCCTAGCCATAGATCCAAGAGAAAGAAGCTTGGGGCAAAAAGAGGGTTTTCTCTCCAGCCCTAGGTCAAGAAGTTGCAGGAATTTGAGAAATGGGCATGGAAGAGGAGGAAGACAACTTATGTGACTTGAAAATGGGACCCATTCTGCTGAAACTTAAAATGGCTAAATCATGGTCTTGCGGGCCCCGGATGAAATCGACGAAGAAGACTAAAATGATCCTCAAAATATCTAGTTTCCAAAAAGTATATTTTCCCCAATTTCTGAAATTTTCGAAATTCATGGACAGATTTAGTGAAAATTGTCATTTTTGCCATTTTTCTTGAAAAACGCGATTTCTGAGTATTAAATCAAGATGGTGAAAACATGAAAGTTGTTTATAACAATAAAATGAGTCAAAAGGAATAAAATTTGGGATTTTTAGAAACCAATAATAAATTCTCACAAAATACAATTTACAAGGGTCGGGTCAAAACAAAGTCAATGGTCTTTTAAAACTCTCCAAAGTTATGAAAAATCTATTCAAACTCAAAAACAAAGTCAAATCATCTCTAATCTTGTTTAAAAAGCTAAATCATGGTTAAAACAATGCTAAACCCAAAAATTGAGGGTCGGGGTCTTACATCCTCCCCCCCTTAGAATCCATTTGGTCCTCCAAATGGTCTAAACCAAATCGAAAATCAAAAACTCGAAAGATCAAAGAAAACACTGAGGACCCAAAGACTAAAGAAAACACTGACACCCTGAGTTGAACCTCGGCAACTGAGCTATCCTTGACCAGTCCTGACGATGAGATGCGCCGGCAACAACACGTCTGATTCGATTGAAAACTTCACACTATCACACATATCTGTCCAACAACCTGCTCTTCTAACAAATCCAATGTTCAATAACTTCTCTAGTCATCCTTCGGCGGTCATTTGACGTCCTTACACTGGATCATCTCTAGATGTACACGATGATTCTGACATTTGCATGTAGATGTGATCGTAGACATGCTTTCTCTGAAATAATCTTCATCCCGGAGAAATTCTGGAATCCCATATATCTGCTCTCACTGTACTACTCAGATTCTGGTTCCTTGTCTTTGAAGAATTGGCGAAGCTGAAGTGCTACCACGTACCAGTCTCTTTCATCCTCTATCTATGTTATCCAAATTCTTGAAACTATGCTGCCACGTCTTATAAAATTCTATAAGTGTCATGTTTCTGATTCAGTCGGTTACAACTCAGATACTTCACTACTACAAACCAGATGCTAAACTGCCATAACCTGCTGAGCTGCTTTGAGTTTCAACACTTTGTATGGTTTGCCTCTTTCAAATCTTATTTCTAAATCTCTTACCATTGACATGTATAACTGGTCTTAGAATTCAAATCTGTGTTCAAAGTCTTGGAGTCCAACCTTTCTGTGCTATACTCAAAGTTCCTGTTTACATCTGATTATATCTGCCTATTGTTCTAGATCTCTTATCTGAAGATGCGTTATCAACAAAACATCTGTCAACTTGGTATCTTTCTATGGAAAGCCAAAATCTTCAACCCAAGCCTTGAAACAATTCTACCACTTGCTCTTACTAATTCTCCTCTCTACCCTTGGTTTCGGAAAATTGGTGACGCTGAGTACTACCAGATGTGTCTTACTTCAGGCAATGTCGTCCAGTCCTCGGTACACTTCTGCCATCTCTGTTTGCTTGTTCAAACCAAGAGGTTCACAACTCTGTAGGTTTCCAGCTCTGACCAAACCTGCTAACATTCTAACAGTCATGCTACTCCACATTTCCAAACTTCGTAAGGTGTGCTTCTATCAAACTCTGTCTCTGTCTTCCGGTCTTTTACCCAAGCATGCATAGCTGACCTTGCGAGCTCGATTCGTGTCCACAATCCTAGAATAAAGTCTTTCTTCAAAATAACCAAAAGTTCTTGTTACTCTGACTCTTTCTGTCCAGTTGCCATTGGTCCTCTGCATAGTAATCGATTCCTAACCAAACGTGTTTGTTCACTTCGCGTCACCTCAACGGTTACAACTCCGCATTTAAATCTCGAAACTGCTCAAATCAAACCTTGGTTGCTCAATCTTCTGCCTCTGTTTCAGGTTCACCATCCTCAAGTCTCGCACATGTTTCATTCTTTTCTATATCTTTCAACTGACCTCGTCCATGAGTTATGATTCTTCAGCTTGCATCTGTACTCTGCCCAAACTAATTTTCCAAGAGTCGGTAAAGTCTGCAAAATTTGCTCTATCATGTAACCAGGTAACAATCAATTCTGCATACTACTATCTACACTTTGCCAAAAACTGAATTCTCATGCTTCTAACCGTTCACTGATACACCTCGCTGAGTCAACTTCACCACCATAGCTACAATTGTTGAACTTCCTCGAACAATTCTCCGTCACAAATTCATCAATACTCGAGAAGTTTCTAACTTTCTCACATCTTCTTGGAGCCGTACCACTGAAAATCACCTCAAACCTCATAAAGTCCACCACTTATCCGGCTTTTGGAGTCTTCTAACTTAGGAAGATAATCCAAGTTTGTCCAAAAATCTGCACTTACTTGTCTAACACACCATCTGACGATACACGATCAACTATAATTGGATCTTGATATGCTATTCACATAACTTGCTGACTAACAACTACTCACAAATTCCCTCGCTAACTCCATCTGCGACATCGAAAAGCTGAAAATTCTGCCAAAGTCCTTCGAGAACCACACGCTAAGTCCACAAAATGCCACAAAACATCGACTCTTTGCCACAAAAACAAGCAAAAGATACTAAATATGGGTACGGATACATTAAATCCTCCCCCACTAGAAAAGAATTTGGTCCTCCAAATTCCCTAACAACAAGGACAAGAGCACGAGACAAAGAGGGTCTCCCCCACTAGAAGAAAACAAACCGAGCTGATAAAACAAACAATGGCTAGCCAAAACAAAATCCACACGACCTAAGGAGTCCTCACCACACGTCTTAAGGTTACTAGAGTGTTTTATTTCCTAGAAACCTGCCCGCTCTGATACCAGTCTGTCGCGCCCCCAAAACCGGGATCCGATCTCGGGGACGCGAGCATGGGGAGAATTTGTAGTATTTCCCCTCCCAGGATCCGCGTGTGTGAGGATAACAAATTCACAACACATCAAAATATTTCGCGGAAGCTATACAAGACGTTACGACCCGGAATCCGTATCCATCGGGTTCCGTGTCGTACTCAATCTGTCAGCACAAAATTGTCATAGACATATTTAAATTCAGACTGGAACAATTCATAATATCAAGATATACAAAGCTGACAGTAATAGGCTTATCATTACCCAACATATTCAAGTTTCAAATTAACAAGTGCATTGATTACAATTCCCAAGAAACAGGCTAACAAAAGCCATACACAAAAACAAGCTAGAACAAATACTACCCAATGGTGTAACGTAACTCCGGAGTCAAGCATGACGTCAACATGACATCGCTGACACTACAAAACTGCAAAACTCGTGGCTCAACAGCCCTCCGCACGCGAACTAGCTCAAAACAAGGACCTGCTATCTAGAGCACCAAAGCAGAAGTATATCAGACACGACGGTCTGGCAGGTAATCAATATAGGCAAGAGCATAAACAAAACCGAAGTTTAAAGGAAACAAGAACTAAAAACACTTCATTGAACTTGAAACAAGTTTACAAGATTTAAAAACAATGCATGTACAAGATACTTATCGAGAAATCACTAGTGCATGCACGATATACGAAACAAGGTATGAATACATATAATATCATGATTAGTAAATCCACAAAGAGCCCATCCTTTCTCCATCATACATGATGATAAGAGTAAGCACGCACGACAAGCACGACAAGAAACACGATCCCACGTCACACAAGGTAGACGGGGTGTCCGGCCGCGGAACCGGACCACGAACACGCACGATGTGTCAATTCAAGACACGACTAGTCTGCAGACAGTCCACGAGTTTAAGGACCCCCAGGTAGTGGATCAAGCTAAAAGGGCGGTCCAAGCTCAGTGAAATCACTTATATCATGAATGCATAAAACATGGCGATACACGTTCGAGAGCACAACAAAACAAGAGGGAAATCATTTGTCAAACACATCACGACAAGGCTAGCACGATAGCATAATATAAATGCTTAACAACTGAAGAAATGATCCCCTTTTTCTTTCTTGAAACACGATTCTTGAAACACGTCTTAAAACAAGCTTATACTTGAAATTCAAACGAATGCACGATGATGCACAAAGCATCAAAACAAGAATTCAAACACGAAATCTATCAAGTTTAGGCTAAGACCAATCATTGACCCTTGTGGAGTTGAAACCCAAATGTCGGAGTTTTTAACAAGATTTGGTGCCCCAGAAGTTATAGTACATTTTGGAATTTCAAGTGCACAAAGTCAATAAAAAGGTCTAAAACCTAGTCTAGTTTTCATTCCCGCAAAAATCTTCAAAAACAGTACTTCTGGTTGTGGTTCACGCCTCTCTACCGGTAGAAATACCGGTTGAAGCGTCTCTACCGGTAGTACTACCGGTAGAACCACCTCTACCGGTAGAACTTCCGGTTGGAGCACTTCTACCGGTAGAACTTCCGGTAGAACTCATGCTCCTTAACTTTTCTCACTCTCTGCCGAAATCTGGGCTATTTCTACCGGTAGAACTTCCGGTAGAACTTGGGGTTTTTCAATTTCCTCACTCTCTGTCAGATTTTGGGCCCTTTCTACCGGTAGAACTTCCGGTTGAAATACCTCTACCGGTAGAAATTCCGGAAGAACTCAGGGTTCACGGTTTTCTCAACTCTTTGTCAAATTTTGAACCATTTCTACCGGTAGAACTTCCGGTAGGGTTCTGAAGCTCATTTCTTTCACACTTCTCTCCCTTCTTCACTTCCACATTTGAACCACATGCACTCCCCAAGCCTTCATGCTTTCCAAGGGATACATTTCACACACTTTTAAAGCATTCCATGCACAATAAACCATTCATATTTCAATCTAAACCTTCAAGTCATCAAAATCATTCATTATAAAAATCATGTTACTACACAACTTGTAAACCATTAAGCAAGATATATGCTTTCAATCAAGAAAAGACCTCAAGATTAGGAAAATAATTAGTAACCATGCTTGACATGACTAAGCAAACCAAGAGAGATTCAAACATTAAATGAAATGGAAAAACTTAGAAATAAGGGCATCATTTTCTCAAAGCAAAATGTCAAAAATCATAATACATCATAAAAACCCAAAATGATTACTTGCATTATGAAAATTAACATAGAAAACATGTCTAAATGAAACCATAATGAAACCATAAAACAATGTACATGAAAAATCCTATAAAGATCACTTGCCTTTGTCCAAATGCCAAGCAAATCTTTCACAAATCCAAATCAAAGAGTTGATCCATGAAATCTACACAAAAGCCCCAAAATAGAACACACAAAAATCACATTTTGGCCACTACAAACCCCCATTTCGAAAATGGGTTTGAAAGTTAGAGAAAAGAGCTCTTTATGAGCTAAATAAACTCCATGGAAGAGATGGGTTCAAGCTCTTACCAATGGCTGCCCAAACAAGAAGAGATGAAGAAAACGAAGTGGGTGCTCGGCTGAAATCCTCAACTAGATGGGTGTAATGGAGAGCTCGAGTTGAGAGGAAGAAAACCACGTTTTTAGATTTGCAAATGGAGCTTCCTAGCCATAGATCCAAGAGAAAGAAGCTTGGGGCAAAAAGAGGGTTTTCTCCCCAGCCCTAGGTCAAGAAGTTGCAGGAATTTGAGAAATGGGCATGGAAGAGGAGGAAGACAACTTATGTGACTTGAAAATGGGACCCATTCAGCTGAAACTTAAAATGGCTAAATCATGGTCTTGCGGGCCCCGGATGAAATCGACGAAGAAGACTAAAATGATCCTCAAAATATCTAGTTTCCAAAAAGTATATTTTCCCCAATTTCTGAAATTTTCGAAATTCATGGACAGATTTAGTGAAAATTGTCATTTTTGCCATTTTTCTTGAAAAACGCGATTTCTGAGTATTAAATCAAGATGGTCAAAACATGAAAGTTGTTTATAACAATAAAATGAGTCAAAAGGAATAAAATTTGGGATTTTTAGAAACCAATAATAAATTCTCACAAAATACAATTTACAAGGGTCGGGTCAAAACAAAGTCAATGGTCTTTTAAAACTCTCCAAAGTTATGAAAAATCTATTCAAACTCAAAAACAAAGTCAAATCATCTCTAATCTTGTTTAAAAAGCTAAATCATGGTTAAAACAATGCTAAACCCAAAAATTGAGGGTCGGGGTCTTACACCCACTATCAACATCAGGCCTCTCATTAGAGTCCTCACTGGATGGTCTACTCTTCTCAGTAGACTCCGTGGAATCCTTCGTATGCTCTACTTGTATCATAGCATCGATCTCGGCCTCCTCCTCCTCCAGCTGTCTCAAGACCTCACCAGGAATCCCTTGTGCAGCTCCTGATCTGATTATGTCCTGCTCATTGAGAAAGCCTATCTTATGCTTCTCTCCAGAAAGGAAGGCCAAAACTTCCTCCCGAAAGACACCATCCGATTTGCCAAGACGTTTCCCAGGAGATTGCTTGACATCGAGCTCTTTCTTGGAAAGCCCCCGGTACACTGAGAAGCTCTCCGCGAACCACTTCGTGAAGCCAGCAGTCCGGAAAGTGGGCAACTCAGGATAGGAAATCATGGCAGTAGTATCCTCAGCACTATAAAAAGCCCATGCATTTCTCCCATCCTGCAAACCTCCAAAACACTTCACCATGCTCGAAGGCGCTCCAACAACGCCTTGAGAGAAGCTAAGCTGCAATGCAAAACGCGAAGGGACATACGGCTGGATATCGACGAAAAGATGTATGCGGTACACCATTGTACTGACGGACCCGAAAGAAATCTTCCGTCCTCTCCTTCCGCACCCCGGGGGCTGACCTGGGTCTCTGCGGAGGAGGGAAAATCTCAGGCATCAACATTTTTGTACGGGTATGCCAGATTTACTTTCTACTTGGAATTTGGAATGGTGATAATCCGGAGATTCACCTTCACAAGTGGAAAGGAAATCAATCCTTTTTTCTAACTTTTCAAATTGCATTAATATTAAGAAAAGAGACAAGTTTGTTTTTTTAGAATGCCGTAGGAGGCATTTTTGTTTGTTTGCCGTAAAAGGCGATTTTGCCATGAAAGGCGATTTTACAAAACTCATCAAATGTGAAAGACAAGAATTGTGATTTCTTTTTGTCTCTTTAAGAAATACAAACTACAATAGAAAAGTGAGAAAAGGGATCCAACTTCTCAGGAGATTGTGGGGACACGTTGAGATCGACGGTCGCAAGTCATGTATGGGCTTCGCCATCGTCCTTCAAATGAGAACATGTGATGCTTTGATTCTTTGGCTTGGCTCCTAACCTCGGTTTTTTAGAGGACAAGGACCAAGAGAAGGTCCTATATCCAATGAAAAACCGAGTAAACGGGCTGAAAAGCCTCGTTTAGGCCATGTTGGAGAAGGAGGTGACCTTGGGGGGTGGCCCCCCAAGGGACGTTGATCACCTTGTGATGCTTCCGGGAGCAAAGTAGCAGGACTTCATCTCTATCTTGGATTTTCTAGATTTTCAGAGCTTGCACTTGGGATCTATTTTCATCATGCATTCTTCTTGGAATGGACCTCCTTTTATTGGCTTTTGGTAGCCATGAGGTGTTTATTGACATTGATGGCCATGATGAAAGAATTGATGAGGAGTTACAAGTTGATTTTGTAACTCCTTTTTCATGGCTTGTGATTGGCCGATGAAGGTAGTGGGCATTTAATTCCCTTTAAGCTTCATGATGATGGGAGTTTCATGGGTTTAATGCTATGATTGCTTGGATTTGTAACTCCCAAATGCTTGAATCTGATTGGGCCGTCCAAAATAATGAGTTAATGACCGCATTAGGTTGTCATAAACGGGTCAATTAACGTCATTAAGTGGTCGCCCAAGCATGTGAAGAGTCGCGGGCCGCGCTGCGCCTTTTGAGACTCTTCTTTCGATCATCACAGGTGGATCCACACATTGTTTGATGTCGGATTGCAGTGCAATCTCAGACATTGATTGATGTTGGTGGGCCAGTGACAACTGTCTTATCGATTTCACGATCGGTCGGACAGAAAGTGCACTTTCTTGGTCAGTCGGTTGGCGATCTTGAGGCGATCGGTGATGATTTCATGCTTTTGACGGGAGATCCGAGATGTCGACGAAGATCAGTCGTTTTCAAGCATCAAACATGGGATTTTTAGAAAATCACAGAGGCAGGAACACTCGGAACGCGAAAAGGACCGAAAAACGATCAATTTGGTGCAAAAGCCGGCGACCTTAGGGGTTTTTGCCCTTTGGTCGCCGAGCTTCGTTTTCGGCCGATTTTGCTTCTTTTTGGTTCCTTTTTTCTTCTGTATTTTTCTTGACATTTTTCCTCAATTATTGACTTCATTTTCTTGGAGAAAAATTGACGAGAACCCGCGCGAAATCGGAGCACAAAGTTTCCCATTTTTCGGGAAAGCCGAAGACTTTGTAGCCGATTTTCCGTCAAGAGTCGAAACTAGGTCAAACGATGTCGGAATGACCTGAAAATTGTGGTGAAGCTTCTTGAGCAGTGGATGGGAACAACCATGGGCTTTTGTTTGAGTTTTGAAGCCGTTTGGGGTCCCATCGATGCTTCACTTGATTTTGTTGCGGGGAAAATGCCGAGCTTTGATATGTAGTCAAACGATGTCCGATTGACCTGAAATTTGACAGAGAGCCTATTGGAGTCATTTTGAGACGTTCCATCAGCTCCGTTTTGGATGTCATGGTCCCAGGATGCTCTGCCACCGGTAGGCTTGATTTTCTCTCGGAGCATCGAAACCTTGTCAAACGTTGTCGGAATGACCTGAAATTCGACGTGCAGCCTTTTGGAGGCATGTTGAAGCCACTCACGTTTTTTGTTTGATGAGTGACGGCTTCTGTGGTTCCCGCCACCGGGAGGCTTGATTTTGCTGCCCGAGCGTTGATGGAAGGTCAAACATTGTCGGTTTGACTTGAAATTTGGTATGGAGCCCTTTGGAGACATTCTGGAGTCATCCGTAGGCTTTGATCAAAGTTTTGGTGTCGGAGCAGTGAAGTGGGGCCAAACGTTGTCGGAATGGCCCGAAACCTCAGGTGTACCCCTCTTTTAGCTGTCTTGAAGGATCTCTCAGTCTCTGTCTGATTCTGATAAGATCTGATGCTTGAAGTAGCCTTGCCTGTTTTATAGCAGGATGCAGCTTCACGAGGCTTCTTGATATTGAGGAGACATAGTGACTTTTTTGGTGTCAACATGTACCAATCCGTATATTGAAGAGCCATCTCTTCTCCCTGTTTGTCAAAGCATAATGTCTTCCCGACCCTGCCCTGGTCGAATCACGGGAGACACCAAAGTCGAAAGCCTTCTTCCTCAAACCTGGAGAAAGCTTCACTGAAGACTGCCCAATCTCGACGTCCCTAAATCGTCGGATCCTCAAACGGGCAGATAAAAGAGATTCGGAAACGGCTGTCCCTCTAGCCAAACGAATCATAAAGGGATCTTCGTCCTGTGCAACCCCCAAACAATGGAAGCTAAGACAGTGGCATACATACCACGAATAGAAGATGTGGGCAGAAAATACCTTGTTCATAGGGAGCCCAAGCCGAACCAGGAAAGCAGCAGCCCGCAGTTTGGTACACAAGTAGGAGTAAAGAGCAGGTACCAAAGCCAGCCGCTCTCCAAACGCGATCTGACAAGCCGGAAAATACAGTGCGGCCTGATGTGTGTTCCATCTCCTCCAGCAAAAACAGCCTCACCTAGCCAGTAAGTGAGGTAAACAGCGAGATCTCTCCGCAACGCAATGTCGAAACAAATGGCATCTGTGCTTGCGAAAAACTTCTTTAACTCTTCTAGCATAGCGGCGATCTTCTTCAAACTTGATGTTTTAGCCCTCGTATCCTGGGCCATGCCATCAGAAGACTCCCCGTTGTAAAAAAAGTTGGAGTTGCAACTCCTCCAACTGCTGCATCTAATTTTCAAGCCCTCCTTCTCCTTCAAAAAATAATAGAAGGCGACAAGCTGAAAGTATACAAGCCTGAACTCCTCAGACCGCTCCTCAAGGATGCTGTCAATAAGCATAAACTCCTCATAGAGTTTGTCGAGGATAGGCAATCCGGTGATGGCGCTCAATTCCTTCAAAGAAAAACCAATCTCACCATTCGTCACAATGAAGGTGTTGGTTTGTGGAAGGAATGACTCCAGCATGGCCATGAAAGCCTCATCGGAGAAAACAACGGTTTGCCGGAAAGCGCGAACCGCATTAAAAATCTCGGCCTCCCGCAGAACGGCCTCGCCAATATTCAGGGTGTGATCAGTCCATGATTCCCAGCTCGAGTCAGCACTGAAACGGCCACGAAGTAGAAAAGGCTTCACCCAATTGCTGTCGTCACCCCGAAAAATGCCAAGACCCACCGATCTCAAATCAACCGATGAATGATCAGAACCTTGGTAGCCACTGGCTGGCATCAACATGTCCATACGGACAGGCGACTTCTCTGTAAAACCGGAAGGGCCGCCAACAAAAACCCCGGTCTTGATCACACTGGTCCTCTTCACCCAGCTCGGAGGATCTTCCCTCTTAGGGCACGTGGGAGAAAGGCTCAGGATCGAGATGGTCTGATCGAAAGTCAACCGGGTAGAAATAGTTCTCTCCTCACCATTTGCTGTGTAAGAGAACTGAAAACATCTCCTTTGGTATGTCAAGTCATCAGGGACTGCATCACCAAAGAAGAAGGTAGGCTTGAGCACAACGCTCTGATCGTCCGTAACCCAAGGACGACTGCTTACCATGATCTTGTAGAATTCCTCATCTTTGAGAGCGATCAATCGCTGTCTCATCTCATCGCGATTGAGGGAATCACACTCTTCCAAGTTCTTCTCAACAAACTGGACCTTCTCCCAAGCCTGCTGAACGGCCGCACTAGAAGATCTGGCAGACCGACGAGGTGCGTCAGTAACAGGACCTTTACCCTTGTTCGTTCTGGAAGAACTACCTACAAAAGATGGAAGAGAAAAAATCAATCATCATCGAAATGACAGAATTTTGCTAAAAAAAAATTCTAGCAAAATTTTGACATGGTTCCGGGGCAATTCCAAAGAAAAGGGAAATACTCCGAGAAAGACAGGAAGTCTGAAGATGAGTTCAACATCGCTGCGAGCTCATAGTCAGTGCAAAATTCTCAAAGAAGGTTCAAATTCAACATCGCTGTTAGAACGAGCCAATCTCATCAAATTTCCGCAAAATTTGGAAAAGAGCTCAACATTGCTGCGAGCTTCAGAATCCAAAAATTGCAAAGTTCCTCAAAATCCAGCAAGACCGAGAAAGAGCTCAACATCGCTACGAGCTCAAAATCCCAATACTTGCAAAAGATTTTTAGGTATGCATCATCATGCTTCCAAGTCCATTTACAAAAAATCATGCATTAAAGAATATCATCATGCATTAGAAGCTAGGAAAACCTTGACCAAAGTTTGACCAATTCCAACCCAATTTGCTCAAATCCAATCAAACTTTGTCCAAGTCAAAAATCGTGTTGGCTTGACCTAGAGACTTTAGCCTTCTATCTTGATGCATTAAAAAAAAATTGTGTGCATAAACATATTCAAATTGCATGAACCTCATTATCATGGTGAGCAAACAAAGGAAAGAAAAAGAAAAAGAAAGAGAGACAGAAAAAAAATCTCAGCAAAAAAAAAAAAATAAAAAAAAAATTTTTTGGGCCCACAAGCTGTGGTCCACTGCCACGTGGCAGGCTGTCCGTATAGCCAAGAAAAACAGAAAAAAAAAAAGAAAGCCGACAAAAAAGGAAAAAAGAGGGAAAATCAGCGTGTGATAAAAAGAACGAAAAAAAAAAAGCAACAAAAAAGCACACGGCAAAAAAAAAAAGAAGAGAAAACCGTGAGAAAAAAAAAAGAGAAGGAGAAGCACGAAAAAAAAAGGAAAAAACGAGCTTGGGAAAAAAAGAAAAAGGAAGAAAAAAAAGAGAAGAAGAGAAAACAACAAAGAAAGAAAGAAGCTACTTCTACAATGGAGATTCTTGTGGAGGAAGAAAACTTACTTGAAGCCATTGATGGAGAAGAAGAAGAAAAGCTTGGAGCCCTTTTGAAGAAGAAAAAGCACTTCTTATCTTGGAGAGCACTCTTGGAGATTTCTTACAAACAAAGAAAGCAATGGAGCAAAAGAACCAACCCTCTTGCTTTTATAGAAGAGAGCAAACCCAAAGAGGAAACAAGGAGAAAGAAAAGAGGTAATTGCTAAAATTTAGCTACTTTCCCAAAAGAAAGATATTTTGAGAAAATCTTTCCACAAAAAGAAGGAAACTTGAGAGATTCTCTCCAAATAACGATATTTTTAGATATTCTCTACACAAAAGAGATATTTTTAGATATTCTCTACACATATGACACCATATGAGATCTAGGCTATCTCCAAAGCCTAAGGTCCCATGGGTTAGCCCATATGAGCCAGGTTTGACCACCTAGGCACTACAAGTGGCTTTTAGTCAAAATATTCCTCTTACCAAGAGCAAAAAAAAAAAAAAAAAAGAAAGTCCCATGCATCTTTTGAGTTGATGGGACCATTCAAAAAAAAAGAAAAAAAGAAAAAGTTCCCTGCCTCTTTTGAGTTGATGGGACCATTCAAAAGAAAGAAAAAGAAAGCCTCATGAGTTTCCAAAAACCAACTCATCCAACCTCATGAACCAAATTGAGCCAAAATCTTGAAATTGACATTTCACAAAGCCAAATTCCGGTCCCCTAGCTCGCCACATACAGCTTGTTAAGTCACAAGACCAAAACCAAAATCAAAACCCAAACCAAACCAAAAACCAAAATCAAAACTCAAACCAAACCAAAAACCAAAACCAAAAAACCAAATCTGACCCCCAACCTGCCACATACAGCTTGTTGGGTCACAAGGTCAAAATCAAAAATCAAACCTCGATCCCCTAACTTGCCACATACAGCTTGTTAGGTCACAAGGTCAAAAACCAAAATCCAAAACCCAAAATCCAAATACCCCATGTCATTTTCAAAACTTTGCCTTCAGATGGTACGTTATCCTTCTCACTACCATAAAAATTCCCCCGGAAACTCGTAAGGCTATTCAAAAAAAAAAAAAAAATGCTCAAGACTCTTGGTCAAGTTGGAAACTCTCCTTCAAGTTTCTCTTCGAGGCACATCGACTTCAAAAGGCTACTCGTCGCTGTACCTCGAGGGGGCATTTGTTGACACCAAAAAAGTCACTATGTCTCCTCAACATCAAGAAGCCTCGTGAAGCTGCATCCTGCTACAAAACAGGCAAAACTACTTCAAGCATCAGATCTTATCAGAATCAGACAAAAACTGAAAGATCCTTCAAAACAGCCAAAAGAGGGGTACACTTGAGGTTTCGGGCCATTCCAACATCGTTTGGCCTAACTTCACTTCTCCAACAGCTAAACAAGCGCTCCCGGCAGCGACATCATCAAAGACACCAAAACTTTGATCAAAGCCTATGGATGACTCCAGAATGTCTCCAAAGGGCTCCATGCCAAATTTCAAGTCAAACCGACAATGTTTGACCCTCCATCAACGCTCGAGCAGCAAAATCAAGCCTCCCGGCGGCGAGAACCACCGAAGCCATCACTCATCAAACAAAATACATGAGTGGCTTCAACTTGCTTCCAAAAGGCTGCACGTCGAATTTCAGGTTATTCCGACAACGTTCGACCAGGTTTCGATGCTCCGAAAGAAAATCAAGCCTACCGGCGGCGGAGCACCCTGGGACCATGACATCTAAAAGCAGAGCTAATGGGTCATCTCGAAATGACTCCAATAGGTTCCCCGTCAAATTTCAAGTCAATCGGATATCGTTTGACCACATATCAAAGCTCGGCATTTTCCCCGCAACAAAGTCAAGTCAAGCATCGATGGGACCCCAAACCGCTTCAAAACTCAAATAAAAGCTCATGGTTGGTCCTATCCATTGCTCAAGAAGTTTCACCTCAATTTTTAGGTCATTCTGACATTGTTTGACCTAGTTTCGACTCTTGACAGAAAATCGGCTACAAAGTCTTCGGCTTTCCCGAAAAATGGGAAACTTTGCGCTCCGGTTTCACGCGGGTTCTCGTCAAGTTTTCTCCAAGAAAATCAAGTCAATAATTGAGGAAAGATGTCAAGAAAAATACAAAAAAAAGAAGGAACAAAAAAGACAGAAAAACGGCCGAAAACGAAGCTCGGCGACCAAAAGGGCCAAAGCCCTATGGTCGCCGGCGACCCTGCAAATCCGGGTCGCCGGATTTTGCACCAAATGGCTCGTTTTCCGATCCTTTTCGCGTTTCGAACGTTCCTGCCTCTGTGATTTTCTGAAAATCCAATCTTTGATGCTTGAAAACCACTGATCATCACCGACATCTTGGATCCGCCGTCAAAAGCATGAAATCATCACCGATCGCTCCAAGATCGCCAATCGGTTGACCAAGAAAGTATACTTTCTGTCCGACCGATCGTGAAATCGACAAGACAGATGTCACCGGCCCACCAACATCTATCAACGTCTGAAATTGCACCGCAATCCGACATCAAACAATGTGTGGATCCACCTGTGATGATCACAAGAAGAATTTCAAAAGACGCGGCGCAGCCCGCGACTCTTTACATGCCCCGGCGACCACTTAATGTCGTTAATTGACCAGTTTATGACAACTTAATACGTTCATTAACTCATTAATTTGGATGGCCAATCAGATTCAAGCATTTGGGAGTTACAAATCCAAGCAATCATGGCATTAAACCCATGAAACTCCCATCATCATGAAGATTAAGGCGATTAAATGCCCACTATCCTTCATCGTCCAATCACAAGCCAAGAAAAAAGAGTTACAAAATCAAAGAATAAAAATTGTAACTCCTCATCAATTCTTTCGTCATGGCCATGAATGCCCATAATCACCTCATGGCTACCAAAAGCCTATAAAAGGAGGTGGGTTCCAAGAAGAATGCATGAATAAAATCCCAAGTGCAATCCCAAGCTCTGAAAATCCAGAAAATCCAAGAGAGAGACGAAGTCCTGCTGCTTTGCTCCCAGAAGCACTACAAGGTGATCAACGTCCCTTGGGGGGCGACCCCCCCAAGGTCCCCTCCTTCTACAACATGGCCTAAACACAATTTTTCAGCCCGTTTACTCAGTTTTTCATTGGATATAGGACCTCCTCTTGGTCCTTGTCCTTTAAAAAACTGAGGTTAGAAGCCAAGCCGAAGAATCAAAGCATCAACCATTCTCATTTGAAGGACGATGGCGAAGTTCATACATGACTTGCGACCGTCGATCTCAACGTGTCCCCACAATCTCCTGAGAAGTTAGATTCCTTTTCTTCCTTTTCTATTATAGTTTGTATTTTTTAAAGAGAAAAAAAGAAATCACAATTCCTGTCTTTCATATTTGATGAGTTTTGTAAATTCGCCTTTCACGGAAAAATATCCTTCCACGGGAAACAAACAAAAAAACGCCTCCTACGGCATTCTCAAAAAACAAACTTGTCTATTTTCTTAATATTTATGCAATTTGAAAAGTTAGAAAAAAGGATTGATTTCCTTTCTACTTGTGAAGGTGGATCTCCGGATCATCACCTTTCCAAATTCCAAATGGAAAGTAAATCTGGCATACCCGTACAAAAATGTTGATACCCGCGATTTCCCTCCTCCGCCGAGACCCAGGTCAGCCCCCGGGGTGCAAAAAAGGAGAGGACGGAAACCTCCGATCGGGTCCATCAGAAGATTTTTTTTTTTAAGATGCACATAGGTTTCCAATTCGATCTTATGAAACCTTAGTAGATAAATCAGCCCCCAAGTAAGGGTAGGATTACTTAATGAACCCGTTTGAAGGACCCTTGCATCGAACAGTCTAGCTGTCTCCACACTCTGGACAAGGCTTTTCTTAAATCCACTTTAGTCAAAGAGCGCAATTGGTGCGACCTTAGTGTTTTTTTTTTAACCCTTTTTTAAAGATTTCTAATGAACCCATCAAAGAGAGCGAATGGTGTTCCAATCCGAACAGAGGCTCAACATTTCTATGAGCGCTAAATCCGAAAAGGAAAAACCAAAGTTTCTCAAATTTGAATTCAAAAGAGAGAAAACTGATTTTTTTTTGAAATTATGATTTTTTTTTTTTTTGAAATCTCAGTTGGACTCATCAAAGAGAAAAGATGGCCCAATCCTCGATATAAACGATAGCTGCAAACATTTCTGTGAGCTATCAAGTTCGAAGAGGAGAGGATCAAAGTTTCTCAAAGTTGAATCTTAAGAAAGAGAGACCATTTTTTTTTAAGAGAATTTGCAATGAAGGTTTTTTTTTTTTTTTTGAAATCCCAATTGGACTCATCAAAGAGAAAAGATGGCCCAATCCCTGATATGAACGATAACTGCAAACATTTCTGTGAGCTATCAAGTTCAAAGAGGAGAGGATCAAAGTTTCTCAAAGTTGAATCTAAGAAAAGAAATCAGATTTGTGTTTTTTTTTTTGAAGTGAGAAAGAACAATTGAAATCCCATCTAATGTTTGTTTTTTTTTTTTTAGATGCAAAATGCAACATAGGCCACCAACTAGAAAGGAGCCAAGGGATCAAAGCATCACGTTATCAAGTCAACGGGTCCCACTGGGTATGCCAACTTGATGGACTCATCGGAGGTTTCCGTCCTCTCCTTCCGCACCCCGGGGGCTGACCTGGGTCTCGGCGGAGGAGGGAAATGCGGGTATCAATATTTTTGTATGGGTATGCCAGATTTACTTTCTACTTGGAATTTGGAATGGTGATGATCCGGAGATTCACCTTCACAAGTGGAAAGGAAATCAATCCTTCTTTCTAACTTTTTAAATTGCATAAATATTAAGAAAAGAGACAAGTTTGTTTTTTGAGAATGCCGTAGGAGGTGTTTTTTTGTTTGTTTGCCGTGGAAGGCGATTTTTGCCGTGAAAGGCGATTTTACAATACTCATCAAATATGAAAGATAAGAATTGTGATTTCTTTTTGTCTCTTTAAAAAATACAAACTACAATAGAAAAGGAAGAAAAGGGATCTAACTTCTCAGGAGATTGTGGGGACACGTTGAGATCGACGGTCGCAAGTCATGTATGGACTTCGCCATCGTCCTTCAAATGAGAACGGTTGATGCTTTGATTCTTCGGCTTGGCTCCTAAGCTCAGTTTTTTAAAGGACAAGGACCAAGAGAGGGTCCTATATCCAATGAAAAACCAAGTAAACGGGCTGAAAAGCCGCGTTTAGGCCATGTTGTAGAAAGAGGGGACCTTGGGGGGGTGGCCCCCCAAGGGACTTTGATCACCTTGTGGTGTTTCTTGCAGCAGAGGAGCAGGACTTCGTCTGGATTTCTACGAAAGACTGCAAGTGTGCAAGTGCAGAATTTCAAGTCGATGTGTGTATCGATTCCTTCCCCTCCATTCTTTTCTTTTGGACCTCCTTTTATAGGCTTTTGGTAGCCATGAGGTGATTATGGGCATTGATGGCCATGATGAGAGAATTGATGAGGAGTTAGAAGCTTTTATTCTTTGATTTTGTAACTCCTTTTTCATGGCTTGTGATTGGCCGATGAAGGTAGTGGGCATTTAATCGCCTTTAATCTTCATGATGATGGGAGTTTCATGGGTTTAATGCCATGATTGCTTGGATTTGTAACTCTCAAATGCTTGAATCTGATTGGGCCGTCCAAAATAATGAGTTAATGACCGCATTAAGTTGTCATAAATGGATCAATTAACGACATTAAGTGGTCGCCAAGGCATGTGAAGAGTCGCGGGCCGCGCCGCGTCTTTTGAGATTCTTCTTGTGATCATCAGAGGTGGATCCATACATTGTTTGATGTCGGATTGCTATGCAAATTCAGATATTGATTGATGTTGGTGGGCCGATAAGTTCTGTCTTGTCGATTTCACGATCGGTCGGACGGAAAGTATACTTTCTTGGTCAGTCGATTGGTGATCTTGGAGCGATCGGTGATGATTTCATGCTTTTGAGGGTGGATCCAAGATGTCGGTGAAGATCAGTGGTTTTCAAGCATCAAAGATTGGATTTTCAGAAAATCACAGAGGCAGGAACACCCGAAACGCGAAAAGGATCAGAAAACGGGCCATTTGGTGTGAAATCCGACGACCTGGATTTGCAGGGTCGCCGGCGACCTTGGGCCAGGGTCGCCAGCGACCTTGGGCCAAGGTCGCCGGCGACCATAGGGCTTTGGCCCTTTCGGTCGCCGAGCTTCGTTTTCGGCCGTTTTTCCGTCTTTTTTGTTCCTTTTTTCTTTTGTATTTCTCTTGACATTTTTCCTCAATTATTGACTTGATTTTCTTGGACAAAACTTGATGAGAACCCGCTCAAAACTGGAGCACAAAGTTTCCCATTTTTCTTGAAAGCCGAAAACTTTGTAGCCAATTTTCCGTCAAGAGTCGAAACTAGGTCAAACGTTGTCGGAATGACCTGAAAATTGAGGTGAAGCTTCTTGAGCAGTGGATAGGACCAACCATGGGATTTTATTTGAGTTTTGAAGCCGTTTGTGGTCCCGTCGATGATTGACTTGATTTTGCTGCATGGAAAATGCCGACCTTTGATATGTGGTCAAACGATGTCCGATTGACCTGAAATTTGACGGGGAACCTATTGGAATCATTTTGAGACAACCCATTAGCTCCTCTTTTAGATGTCATGGTCCCGGGGTGCTCCGCCGCCGGTAGGCTTGATTTTCTTTCGGAGCATCGAAACATGGTCAAACGTTGTCGGAATGACCTGAAATTCGACGTGCAGCCCTTTGGAAGCATGTTGAAGCCACTCATGTGCTTTGTTTGATGAGTAATGGCCTCGGTGGTTCCCACCACCGGGAGGCTTGATTTTGCTGCTTGAGCTTTGATGGAGGGTCAAAAGTTGTCGGTTTGACTTGAAATTTGGCATGGAGCCCTTTGGAGGTATTTTGGAACCATCCATAAGCTCTGATCAAAGTTTTGGCGTCTTTGATGATGTCGCCGCCAGGAGCGTTTGTTTAGCCGCTGGAAAAGTGAAGTTAGGCCAAACAATGTCAGAATGGCCTGAAACCTCAGGTGTACCCCTGTTTTAGCTGTCTTGAAGGATCTTTCAGTTTTTGTCTGATTCTGACAAGATCTGATGCTTGAAGTAGCTTTGCCTGTTTTGTAGCAGGATGTAGCTTCACGAGGCTTCTTGATGTTGAGGAGACATAGTGACTTTTTTGTTGTCAACAGCTGGCGAATTACTATAGCATAATATTTCTTTATCCTCAGGATCCACATTGGTGAGAGCTACAAGGTCCAATCATTGTCATGGAACATTTAGCGGAAGCTTGCGTTGTGGTACAACCTGAAATCCGATGCACATCGGATTTCATATTGTATCACTAATGTCTTATTAGCAGAATCATATGGATAATACATCCACAGACTGGTACATCATAACAAAATATAAACAAAGCTAGACAAGTAACAAGAGATTTCGTTCCCATATTCAAGTCATAATTACAAAAGATGTATTAATTACAATCTCAAAATAAAAGACCAACAAAGGTCAGTAAAACAGAAAACAAAACCCTAAAATAATAGTCCTAGGTATTTCACGGCTCATGTGCAAGGAACGGTTTCTACATGATGTTGACACCAAAAATGTCACTTTGCCTCTTCAACATCAAGAAAGCTGCATGGAGTCGCAACCTGCCATAAATAGGCAATGCAATTTCTCCAAAAATTCAAATCTTGTCAGAATCAAACAAAAACTGCAAGATCCTTCAAGATAGCCAAGAGAAGAGTACAAATGAAGTTTCGGGCCATTTCGACAACATTTGGCCTAACTTCACTTCTCCGACAGCTAAACGGGAGCTCCCGGCGGCGACATCATCGGAGACGTCAAAACTTCGATCAAAGCCTACAGATGACTCCAGCATGTCTCAAAAGGGCTCTATGCCAAATTTCAAGTCAAACCGACAACGTTTGACCCTCCATCAATGCTCGAGCAGCAAAATCAAGCCTCCCGGCGGCGGGAACCACCGAAGCCTTCGCTCATCAAACCAAGTGCATGAGTGGCTTCAACATGCTTCCAAAAGGCTGCACGTCGAATTTCAGGTCATTCCGACAACGTTTGACCAGGTTTCGATGCTCCGAGAGAAAATCAAGCCTACCGGCGGCGGAGCAACCCGGGACCATGACATCCAAAACGGAGCCCATGGAACGTCTCAAAATGACTCCAATAGGCTCCCCGTCAAATTTCAGGTCAATCGGACATCCAAAATAGGAGAGCATTCCATTGAAATTAAGATCGGAAAAAAGAGGAGAAAATCAGAAGATCAGAAAAAAAGGGATCAGAAAGAGATCTGAGAGAAAGAAAAAGAGAGAAAAACTCTGCTGAAGTTCCGCACCGGCCACCACTACAAGGTGACAAAAGTCCCTTGGGGGGGCACCCCCCCCCCCCCCCCCCCCCCCAAGGTCCTTGCCTTCTCCTGCTGCCTCCAATGGCTTAGACGTGGCTTTTCAGCCCGTCTACTTAGCTTTTTATTGGACATAGGACCTTCTCTTGGTCTTTGTCCTCTAAAAACCTGAGGTTATAGCCAAGCCAAGCGAATCAAGAGCATCTTCTGTTCTCATCTGCATGGATGATGGCGAAGCCCATACATGGCTTGCGACCGTCAATCTGAACGAGTCCCCCACAATCTCCTGAAAAGTTAGATCTTCCTTTTCTTGCTTTTCATTGTAGTTTGTATTTTTCTAAAAGAGACAAAAATCACAAATCTTGTCTTTCATTATTGATAAGAATTGTAAATCGGCTATAAACGCCAAAATCGGCTATAAATGCCAAACAAAATCGCCTTTCACGGCAAACCAAGAAAATGTCTCTTTTCTTAAATATTTGTGCAATGGAAAACTTGAAAGAAGTTGATTTCCTTTTTACTTGCGAAGGTTGATCTCCGGATTACCACTTGCAATTCCAAGTAAAATAGAAAATCTGGCACACCCACACAAAGAAATGTTGATGCACGCTTCAGGCCCCGCCAGGGCGCGAAAGGGCCGGACCCGACGGACTCCCACGTTCCGCCGACCCCGGTAGCCGCCCCACGGCGCCTCGGAGCGCGTTCCATCAAGCTGGCACACCCGGTGGGACCCGTTCATTTGAGAACACGGTGCTTGGAAATGAAATATTTGCATATCATACTTTTTGCTCTATGCTTATACTTCTTTTCCGGATTCCTTGGCTACTTTCTAGCTGGTAGCCTATGTTGGATTTTGCATCCTAAAAAACATGAGATGGGATTTTTTGGAAATTTCTATTTCTTTGAGTTTGTTTCCATTTTTTCTCTTTTCAAAAAAAAAAAAAATCAGTTTTCTTAGTTTGAATTCAAAATTGAGAAACTTTGATCCTATCCTATCGTTCTTTGGTGCTTGCAGAAATGTTGAGCCCGTTCGACTAAGGTTTTGGACCACCGTTTCTCTTCGATGAGTTCATTAGAGATTTCAAAAAAAAAAAAATATTAAAAAAAAAATAAAAATAAAAAAAAATTAGTTTTCTTAGTTTGAATTCAAAATTGAGAAACTTTGATCCTATCCTATCGTTCTTTGGTGCTTGCAGAAATGTTGAGCCCGTTCGACTAAGGTTTTGGACCATCGTTTCTCTTCGATGAGTTCATTAGAGATTTCAAAAAAAAAAATATTAAAAAAAAATAAAAATAAAAAAAAAAATTAGTTTTCTTAGTTTGAATTCAAAATTGAGAAACTTTGATCCTATCCTATCGTTCTTTGGTGCTTGCAGAAATGTTGAGCCCGTTCGACTAAGGTTTTGGACCATCGTTTCTCTTCGATGAGTTCATTAGAGATTTCAAAAAAAAAAAAATTAAAAAAAATAAAATTAAAAAAAAATTAGTTTTCTTAGTTTGGATTCAAAATTGAGAAACTTTGATCCTATCCTATCGTTCTTTGGTGCTTGCAGAAATGTTGAGCCCGTTCGACTAAGGTTTTGGACCATCGTTTCTCTTCGATGAGTTCATTAGAGATTTCAAAAAAAAAATATTAAAAAAAATAAAAATAAAAAAAATTAGTTTTCTTAGTTTGGATTCAAAATTGAGAAACTTTGTTCCTATCCTATCGTTCTTTGGTGCTTGCAGAAATGTTGAGCCCGTTCGACTAAGGTTTTGGGCCATCGTTTCTCTTCGATGAGTCTATTTGGGATTTTTATAAAAAAAGGGACATAGACCACTAAGGTTAAACCAATTGCGTTCTTTGATCACGATTGATTCAAGAAAAGCCTTGTTCAGAGTGTGGAGACAGCTTGACTGTTCTAGGCAAGGGTCCTCCAAACAGGTTCATTAAGTAATCCTACCCTTACCTGGGGGCAATTCTATCAATTGAGGTTTCATAAGACCGGGTTAGGAGGCCTATGTGTACTCTCTCGTCTTTAAATCTTAAAAAATTAAAAAAAAAATAAAAATAAAAAAAAAGATTTTCAAAAAAAAAAATCTTAAATAAAAAAAAAACAAAAATTTTCAAAAAAAAATAAAATAAATAAATAAATAAATAAAAAAAATATTTTAAAAAAAAAATAAAAAATAAAAAAAATAAAATAAAAAAAAAATAAAAAAAACATCATTTCAAAAAAAAAATCTCCAAAAACTCGTCACTTTTGGATTCAGATTCGAGAAATTGTGGTCTCTTCCCTTCTGAGTACTGGCGCTCGTGGAAATTGTTGAGCCCGTATTTGAATCGGAATGCCACCTGCTCTCTTTGACGAATCCATTTCTGACATTTCAAAACAAAGAATCCCATCTCATGGATGCGATCTCCAACATTTGTGCATAGCAGTACTGGTACGCCCTTTCAGGGTCTACTGTATCTGTGACCGGCACATTTGTAACTCCTACCTCTTATTCTTCTTATCTCGAGCAAGCCCTGCTTCTCGATAAGTCGAATTTAGGTTTACAATTGCTTCTAGCAGTCACTGGAACGCTCATTCTGAGCTCACCATACTTGCTGTCAGAACAATTGTACCATCTATGGCTTTTTGCCTTCTTCATGTCGCTTAGGTCATATCCCTTGAGCGATTTGAAAAGACAACCATAGAAATTCCCATTTATGATCATTATATTCTTGTGATTACTAATGGATGTGGTCTTGTTTCAGAACTTTTTCGAAACTAACAATGGCAGCCTTAACCATTATCTTCGATGAGAACAAGCACCAACTCATGCTTCAACAGAAGCAAAGCGCGCGCACTCATAAGCGCCCTGTCAGCTGCCGAAGCGTTAACTCCCTCGGCAACTCTCTGAACTCCGGGTCGACCTCGACTCCCCGGACTATCTTCTTTGGGACGCTGGGACCATTCCCACTTCCCGAAGAACAAGCTGCTCCTGCCAAAAAGCAGAAGATCGCCTCTCAACGTGTCACTCTCGTGACACCAAAGGCGAAAGCCCAAAAGCCCGAAGCCCGCGGCACCCCCGCGAAGCCTCGACCCACAAACAACCAGGTCTATCCCAAGACTTGGTCTCCAAGACCTTCCCCAAAACAAAGAAGGTCTCAAATTTCCACCAAGCCAGCATACCTGGCCCCACTCAAAGAAAACCAGTTCTACCCTCTTGCCTACATGAAAGAGGAGAGACCCATCTCCAACCTGACTCCCAAGTCAACCCAGCATGAGCCGGCTTGTTCCTACAGGCCCAAAATCAGATCATGCATCACCAGGCCTCTCCAAGCACCTGCTAAGGCCTACACTCCTTCAGTTCGACCCTTCATCTCTACAGGGGCCGAACTCGAAAGGGTCAAAGCTTCGCTGCAACAGGCAAAGGACCGGGTCCGCATCCTGTCCTTGCCCAACCACAAAGAAGACAAGCTCGGCTGCTGCGCCCGAGGGAGCACATCCTTCATCGTCAGAGCCCAGCCGGAGCTGACCAAAGCTCAAATCGCTCGTCGAGCACGCCGCCGTGCGTCATATCGACAAAAGAGACTAGAGAAGCAACGGACCCAGCCTCCTACACTTCAAGTCTCCCACAAATGGGTCGAAAAAGAAAGACCCGACCAAGTTGCTGCCGTCCATATGGTTGGAAAAACCAGAAGACGCCAAAGGTCAGCATCAAAAATCCATGTCCGACGTCCGGTGACCCGTAGCATCACCAGGACACAAAGACATCCCGAAGAATCTCCTGCCCCTTCCAGCCAAGGACGGGAGAGTAATCCTTCATCAAGCTCTTCATCAAAAAGAATGAGCCCCAGCTCGGTCACCAGGACGATTTCTTCGTTCGAATCCCGAGGGATGAACGTCTTGGCTACAAGTTCTGAGCCGCCACCTCAGAATCCACCTCGAGATGATGCGCTCACACGCATCCAGCAGTTGGAACAAGGCCAGCAGAGGATTGAAACTCTGATGGAAAACCTTCTCCTCGTTGTCCAAAATCAGGTGAACAATGAGCCTCCTCCGAATCATGGCAATAACGAGGAAAATGGAGAAGAAAATGAGTCACGCGCCCTTACCAAAAAGGACGTAGACAGTATCCTCGCCAAAGCTAAAGAAGAGGATATACTCAAAGAGCATGGGATCAAGCCACCATATCCTTTATGGATGGACTCGGTCCCGTTCCCCACAAAATTCAAGCATCCTACTCTCCAAACATATACGGGGAAAGGATCAGCCAGACAGCACGTCATCCACTTCAAGATCTTGACGGGAGCTATCGCGGATCAAGATGCACTCAAGATCCGCCTCTTTGCAAGTACCCTAAAAGGTACGGCCTTCGATTGGTACTCCACTCTGCCGGAGAACTCCATTCAGAACTGGGCTATGCTGGAGACACGCTTCCTGACCCACTTCCAAGGTGAGGATCATCCTGTTACTATGGCTCAGCTCTGCAGCCTAAAACAGGGAGAGAATGAGTCAACTTATGACTTCATTCACAAGTGGAAAGCAATGGCGTACAAATGCTCAGATGTACTGCCACAAGCGTCGCTAGTCGACATCTGCCGAAACAACATGAGAGCTAAAATCCGCTCCATGATCATCGGCAATAAATCAAAGAACCTGGGGGAACTCCTGGAAGCTTCCATGGAAGCTGAAACGGTGATCAAAGACCTCAACAGTCAGAAATCATCAAAGAAAGAGCCGACTGCTGTTGCAACCTCTAAACCAAAGAAGAAGGAGGTTCTCAATGTGCAGACTAAGTCAGCTCCTCAGCAGCCAAAGAAAGCTGAAAATAGAGCTGCAGGTAAGAGACCTGAACTCTCTGATGCCTTCAAAGAGCGAGTAGAAAAGAAATATCCGTTCGATGAAGACGTCGAAGAAATCTTTGAGGCTCTCCTAGCAAATGGCAAACTCATTTTGCCAGAGCCCAAAAGACCTGGAGACGTTGGCAAAACCAATGATCCTCGGTACTGTCCATACCACCAGATGGTCTCGCATCCTCTCAATCAATGCTTTGTTGTGAGAGAGAAGATAAACGAGATGTGGAAAAACGGAGTCATCACCTTTGACAAAAACTATGGGACTGCCTCCGTCAACATGGTGTCATGTGGACAAACACCAAAATCACCGAAGAAGAAGATCACTACTTCCTTCAAGGTGATAAAAAGAATTCAAACGTCCGAAGTGTTGGTTCCTTGCCCGACACCAGACGGACAACCCATATGGGTACATCCCGATCTCCTGGAAGATGAAAATTGGGAGATCGTCAAAACAAAGCCGACCGCTCAGCAGCGAAGGCAAGCCAAGAAACATCTCCTCAAGCTCAAACGGCAAGAGAAGACCCAGCCAAAACAAGAAGTCCATGAAAAGGCAGAGGCCTCCTCTACCACTTCACTCGGGGCAACAGAAACGTCCCTTCCAGAGACTTCAAAGGCGGTAAGAAACTTCACTCTCAGTGATTTCATGCCACCTCAATTCAAAAAAGAAGCCATGCAGGGGGCATCATACTCTTGCAACTCGGTAGTTGGATTCTCCATTGATGGATACGAGTCCAGCGACACCGACGATGGATTCGAGCCCAACTACACCGATGAGTGGGAGGAATCTCTTGAAACAGGAGAATATCTCTCCGATGAAGAATGGGTTCCTGAAACTCACCTTATGCCAGTAATCTGGTATAACCCCTTGCAACCACAAGGATCCTGGTCTGATGATGAAGAAGACCAAGAGGCTGCACAAGAAGATGCTGTTAACCCAGCACCTGTCATTGCTCCAGTGGAAATCAACTATGTTGAGCCACACGGAGAGGACGAAGAAGAAGATCTGGCTCCCATGCCTGATCTTGAAGAATATGCAAGGATCTTGCAGCGTCTCGCTCTAGAACAAGAGCAGGACCGCGTCAACGAGATTCCTCACAATCCAGAGCCGGAAGTCCCTGAAGCCCATCAGGTACCTCCTCCCTCAACTCCTGAAAATGGAGAACATTGCTGGATAGATGATCCTCTTACATCCGAGGATGAGTCTGACTCCGAGCAGGCAACATCTCCTATCAGAGCTTCCTGTAATGTAATATATCAGGACTATAGCTCTTCTAAAGCGTCGTCTGATGAGATTACCTATACTCCGACGACGCCTAGCAATGTATCCTCTGGAGCTACCTCGTCTCACGTGACTTTCACAGAGATGACACCCTCTCAGGTTTCTTCTCCTGAGACTGTGACTTCAGGATACACATTCTTCCCGACTCATCATCATGAAGAAAACCCAACTTGGGGTGATGGATGGGTCAACGAAGAAGAAAAGCTGCTGGATGCCGTTCAGGACTTGCTCCCGGAAAATGCTCCGTGCAACACAATCACTGAGGATGGCAATTCTGCTGCAGATACATCCCCAGTAGATGAAAAACGACAGCCTCTTGATCCTGAGGACAATCTTCCAAGTGAAGACCCTTCTCAAGAAGCTCTCGAAGTTGGTAGAGGCACCCGTTCGGGCCGGGACTACCACAAAAATTACAACCAATCTTCCTTTACTTATGTAAATCCTTCGGGAAAAGATGTTGTAAGCGCCCCCAGTGGCAACAATGATGAACATGCAGGCCCTAAGGAGGCTTTCAAGTATGACTTGGTTGAGCACTTCAAACACATACCTGCACGTCTTCACATCCTGGATTTATTACGAATGTCTCCACGCACTCGTGATAATCTCATCTCAGAATTACAAAAACTGAATGAGGATGTCGACAAACATGCCCCACAAGTCCTCCAAATTGAAATGGACTACCGGGTCAAAAACTCTGAAACTTCCTTAAAAGAAGAAAAAAAGAAAACTGAGGGATCATGCATCCAATGCCTCTCGGTTCAAAAGGCAGCCAGTGCAACCATCGCCTTCACTAAGGAAGACCTCCTACTTGGCGAAGCAAGGCACAACCGACCCCTGTACTTCACAGGGTACATCAAAGAAATGCCGATACATAGAGTTCAGATCGACCCAGGTTCTGCACTCAACCTTATCTCCACTTCGGCTCTTGAAGAGTTGGGCATCCCACCCAGCAAGCTAAGCCACACATCTGTATCTATCTTTGGATACGATGGGAGCACTCAAAGGCCTATCGGCAAAATCAGGTTCAAATTGCAAATCGGTGATCTTATCTCTGAGGTCACTGTGTACGCAATAAAAACCCCCTCATGCTACAACATCCTTGTCGGACGTCCTTGGATACACGAGAATGGTGTTGTTCCTTCAACTCTACATCAATGCATCAAGTTCGTCGGCGACGACGGCATGGTACATCGAGTCTTTGCGGACAGAAAACCCTTCAAAGGTAAAGAAGTCCACTTCGCAGACTCCCAAATGTATGAAGGCGAAAAAGAAGAAGAAGAGGAAATAGCACCCCCTGCTGAAAATCTCCAGAAAGATAAAGGCAAGGCTCCTCAAAAATCACCGGAAGAAAACAAACCCTCCGGCAAATTAGAAGAGAGTAGTCAATCTCCCTTCGTTATCTCCCTCAAGAATTCAAAACCTTTGGTCATCACGACTAAAGTGAAGAAGGCGAAACAAAAGCCTGGGGGCAAATTTGTTGTCTCTCTCGTGTCTATCATGCAAGACACAGACTCGGACTCAGAGCCAGAAGACGATGCATCGTCAAGCCAAGCTGACACTCAGCAAATTCAGCCTACTCTCACTCCGATGGAGACACCTGCTGATGTAGAAGATCCTACGTCTGCTACCTTTGTTGTTCCGGCAACATCACCAAAGCAAAGGCCGATCTTCTTCCATAGATCGGACGCTTCTTCATCAAATTCCATGCTGGAACCTTTCCAAAATGAAGGTATGCCTCAGCTATCTCTATATAGTCCTGTGGCACAAGCAATTATGAAGAAAATGGGCTATGACGCTCAAAACCCAGTCGGTTTGGGAGAAAGACGCGGTATTCTCACGCCATTGGAGCCCGCCTTGACCAAAAGCCAGCTGGAAGATTGGAGACTCTACAGTCATGTAGAAAAGTCTTCATATGGGTTAGGATATGATCCTGATACTCATCTGAGACAGTTGACACAAAAGCTTAAAAGTCGTTTTACCGACCAAGCCTCAACATCTCAAGTCCATGAAGACATCGATCTCCCTGGATATCTCTTTAAAGAGTTACCTGACAAAGATCCAGGAAGCTCATCCAATTGGTATGATTTCTCTGATGATAAAGAGGAATCGTCCGATAATACAGACTTGTGGCATCCTGACCCAGAAGAACCCTCGTCTCCAAAAGAAATACCAGACTCAACAGGCGATTGGGACTATCTCATAGCAAGCCTTGAGGAGATCACCAATCAAGAAAATCCATGGAAAGGAACAGAGCCTTGGTCTGGTAATGCAGTTGAAACTCCAGAAGGTTTCGTTGAGTTGGAAGCCTCCGAAAATATTGTGGAGGAACCACCTTCGAACCTTCCGACAGAAGATCCTGTTCAAAAGATAAACTTGGGAACACCTGATAACCCACGTCCTGTATTCATAAGTAAGAATATAAAGGATGATGAGTTACCCGAGTATATCGCTTTTCTTCGTGAGTTCGTTGATTGCTTTGCATGGTCCTATGCTGAAATGCCTGGTTTAGACCCCAAAGTAGCAGTCCACAAACTCAATCTTCAAGAAGTCGTCAAGCCTGTCTGATGGAACGTGCTCCGAGGCGCCGTGGGGCGGCTACCGGGGTCGGCGGAACGTGGGAGTCCGTCGGGTCCGGCCCTTTCGCGCCCTGGCGGGCCCTGAAGCGTGCATCAACATTTCTTTTGTGTGGGTGTGCCAGATTTTCTATTTTACTTGGAATTGCAAGTGGTCATCCGGAGATCAACCTTCGCAAGTAAAAAGGAAATCAACTTCTTTCAAGTTTTCCATTGCACAAATATTTAAGAAAAGAGACATTTTCTTGGTTTGCCGTGAAAGGCGATTTTGTTTGGCATTTATAGCCGATTTTGGCGTTTATAGCCGATTTACAATTCTCATCAATAATGAAAGACAAGAGTTGTGATTTTTGTCTCTTTTAGAAAAATACAAACTACAATGAAAAGCAAGAAAAGGAAGATCTAACTTTTCAGGAGATTGTGGGGGACTCGTTCAGATTGACGGTCGCAAGCCATGTATGGGCTTCGCCATCATCCATGCAGATGAGAACAGAAGATGCTCTTGATTCGCTTGGCTTGGCTATAACCTCAGGTTTTTAGAGGACAAAGACCAAGAGAAGGTCCTATGTCCAATAAAAAGCTAAGTAGACGGGCTGAAAAGCCACGTCTAAGCCATTGGAGGCAGCGGGAGAAGGCAAGGACCTTGGGGGGGTGCCCCCCAAGGGACTTTTGTCACCTTGTAGTGGTGGCCGGTGCAGAACTTCAGCAGAGTTTTTCTCTCTTTTTCTTTCTCTCAGATCTCTTTCTGATCTTTTTTTTTTGATCCTCTGATTTTCTCCTCTTTTTTCTGATCCGAATTTCAATGGAATGCTCTCCTATTTATAGGCCTTTGGTAGCCATTTAGGAGGGTTTATGAGCCTTAATGGCTTTAATGGGAGGAGTTACAAGATTTATTTCTTGATTTTGTAACTCCTTTTTCCTTGAATCTGATTGGCCGATGGAGATTAAGGGCTTTTAATCACCTTAATTACCATAATGGGAGGAGTTTCATGGTTTAAATGCCATGAATCAATTGACTTGTAACTCCCAAATGCTTGCTTCTGATTGGGCCGTCCAAAGAAATGAATTAATGACTGCAATAAAGTTAGTCAATTAACCACATTAATTGGTCGCCGAGCAGTCGAAGAGTCGCGGGCCATGCCGTGTCTTCTGGAATTCTTCTGGCGATGATCATCGATGGATCTACATGCTGATCGACATCGGATGAACATGTAACTTCAGACATTGAAAGCTAAGAGTGGGCCGGTGACATCTGTCTTGTCGATTTCACGATCGGTCGGACAGAAAGTGCACTTTCTTGGTCGACCGGTTGGCGATCTTGGAGCGATCAATGATGATTTTATGCTTTTGACGGCGGATCCGAGATGTCGTCGGATATGAGTCAATTTAAAGCACTAAAAATCACATTTTCAGGAAACCACAGGGGCCAAAGTGCGCGAAACGCGAAAAAAGATGGAAAAACGGGTCACCGGCGGAAAATCCGGTGACCCGGACCTCCATGGTCGCCGGCGACCATGGGCCATGGTCGCAGGGGCCTGCGACCATGGGCCATGGTCGCAGGGGTCTGCGACCCTGGGGGATTTTTCCCCTTCGGAGCCCGTTTTGCGGTCGTTTTGAGGTCTTTTTCGTCGTCGTTTTCTTCTGTATTTTTCTTGACATTTCTTCTCATTTATTGGCTTGATTCCCCTGTAGAAAACTTGATGAGAATCCTTGCATTTTTAGAGTGCAAAGTTTCCAATTTTCCGGGAAAGCCGAAGACTTTGTCGCGTAGAGCTGCTGATTTTCCGCCAGAAGCTGAAACTTGGTCAAACGATGTCGGAATGACCTGAAATTTGAGGTGAAGCCTCCTGAGCAATAAATAAGACCAACCATAGGCTTTTGTTTGAGTTTTGAAGCCGTTTGGGGTCCCGTCGATGCTTCACTTGATTTTGCTGCGGGGAAAATGCCGAGCTTTGATATGTGGCCAAACGATGTCCGATTGACCTGAAATTTGACGGGGAGCCTATTGGAGTCATTTTGAGACGTTCCATGGGCTCCGTTTTGGATGTCATGGTCCCGGGTTGCTCCGCCGCCGGTAGGCTTGATTTTCTCTCGGAGCATCGAAACCTGGTCAAACGTTGTCGGAATGACCTGAAATTCGACGTGCAGCCTTTTGGAAGCATGTTGAAGCCACTCATGCACTTGGTTTGATGAGCGAAGGCTTCGGTGGTTCCCGCCGCCGGGAGGCTTGATTTTGCTGCTCGAGCATTAATGGAGGGTCAAACGTTGTCGGTTTGACTTGAAATTTGGCATAGAGCCCTTTTGAGACACGCTGGAGTCATCTGTAGGCTTTGATCGAAGTTTTGACGTCTCCGATGATGTCGCCGCCGGGAGCTCCCGTTTAGCTGTCGGAGAAGTGAAGTTAGGCCAAATGTTGTCGAAATGGCCCGAAACTTCATGTGTACTCTTCTCTTGGCTATCTTGAAGGATCTTGCAGTTTTTGTTTGATTCTGACAAGATTTGAATTTTTGGAGAAATTGCATTGCCTATTTATGGCAGGTTGCGACTCCATGCAGCTTTCTTGATGTTGAAGAGGCAAAGTGACATTTTTGGTGTCAACAAATGCCCCCTCGAGGTACAGCGACGAATTGCTTGACTTTTGTAGTCGATGTGCCTCGAAGAGATTTTTGAAGGAGAGCTTGTGTCTTGACCAAGAGTCTTTGAGCAATCTTTCCTTTGGTATAGTAGCCTTTGAGCTTTCAGGGGAATTTTATGGTAGTGAAAGGAATCACACACCATCTCGAGGCAAAGTTTTGAAGATGACATCAGGGATGTGGATTTGGGTTTCTGTTTTTGATCTTGTGACCTAACCAGCTATATATGGCAGGTTAGGGGATCGGGTTTTGGTTTTGACCTTGTGACCCAACAAGCTGTATGTGGCAAGTTGGGGGATCATGATTTGGTTTTTGGTTTTGGTCTTGTGACCTAACAAGCTGTATGTGGCAAGTTAGGGGACCAGGATTTGGTTTTTGGTCACTCTTTGGGACTGTGTGGGTCCATTGGAGTGGTTTGGATTTTTGTGGAATGTCAATTTCAAGATTTTGGCTCAACTTAGTATATGAGGCTGGATGGTTTGATTTTTGGAAGCTCATGGGGCTTGGAATTTTTTGTATGGTTCAATCAACTCAAAAGAGGCATGGAACCATTTTTGTATGCTCTTGGGTAAGAGGGATTTTTTTTCCTGACTAAGAGCCCATTTTTTTTTTTTTTAGTGCCTAGGTGGTCAAACCTGGCTCATATGGGCTAGCCCATGGGACCTTAAGCTTTTTAGGATGGCTTAGATCTCATGTGGGGCCATTTTTGTAAAGAATATCTAAAGATATCTCATTTGGATAGAGAATATCTAAAAATATCTTTATGGGAGAGAATCTCTCATATTCCCTTAATTTGGGAGAGAATATCTCAAGGTATCTTTCTTTTTGGGAAGAAACCTCCAATATCCTTTTTTGTTGGAGAGAATCTCTCATTTGATTGATTTTGGGAGGAAATCTCTCAAAGACATCTTTCTTTTTGGGAAAGAATCTTTCTAATTCCTTCTCTTTTGGTAAGGTTACTAATTAGTAACACTTACCTTTCTTCTTTGTTTCCTTCTTTGATTTGCTCTCTCCTATAAAAGCAAAGGAAGGTAGGATCTCTTGCCCTTATTGCTTTCTTTTGCAACAATCTCAAGAGAGTTCCAAGGCCAAGAGTTTTCCTTCTTCAAGGATCTTCAAGCTTTTTCCTTTTTCTTCTCCATCAATGGCTTCAAGTAAGTTTTCTCGCTTTTCTTTCAAGAAAACTTTATGTAGGGAATAGGATGGTAAAAAGAGAAAGTTTCTCTTCTCTTTTTTTTTTTTCTTTCTTCTTTTTTTTTCTTTCTTTCTTTTCTTTCTATTCTTCTTCTTTTTTTTTTTTCTCTTTTCCACGTGATTTCTTCTTTTGTTTTTTTTTTTTTTCTTTTTTTTTCACACGTTTTTTTCTTCTTTTTTTTTTTTGTGGGCCGTACGGACAGATCCGTACGGATCTGGTCCGTACGGCCACGTGGCCTGTGGGCCACGGCCTGATGGGCCAGCCCCTGATTTTTTTTTTTTTTTTTTTTTTTTTTTTTGCTGTTTTCTTTCTTCTCTTTTTTTTTTCTAGAAAGTTTCTTTCTCTTTTTTTGTTCTTTTCTTTCTCCCCTTTTTTTTTTTAAGAAAGTTTCTTTTTTTTTTTTTGTTCTTTTCTTTCTCCCCTTTTTTTTTTTTTGAGAAAGTTTCTTTTTTTTTTTTTTTTTTTTTTTTTTTTTGCTCATCATGATAATGCGTTTTTATGCAAATCTAGATGTTCATGCATGTACTTTTTGTAAATTGAATTGAGTAGCATGATGTGATAGCATACCTGAAAATCTTTGCAAATTTGGGAATTTGGAGCTCGCAGCGATGTTGAGCCCTTCTTGATTTTGCGGAGATTTTGTGGTTTCGAAAGTTTGGAGTTTCGGAGCCCGCAGCAATGTTGAGCCCATCTTCAAACTTTCTATTTCCGTCGGGGTATTTCCTTTTTCTTTGGAATTGCCCCGGAGTCATGCCAAAATTTCGCCAGATTTTTGGTGGGACAAAGTGACCCTTTTTTTTTTTTAGCGAAATCCTGTCATTTTGATGACGATCTTTTTCTTTTCCAACCTTTGCAGGTGGTTCCTCCAGAGCGAACAAGGGTAAAGAGCCTGCTACAAGCGTACCTCGTCGATCTGCTAGATCTTCCAATGTGGCCATTCAGCAGGCCTGGGAGAAGGTATGATTCTTCCTTTTTCTTTTTCTGCTTCTTTCATGGGGCTTTCCATGTTCTGATTTGTTTTCTCACCCTGCTGCGGCTTTTTTCTTTTTTTTTTTAGCAGAGGATGAAGACTTGCCGATGCCTGAGGTTCCGACCGATGAGGCGGTGATGGAGCCGGTTATGGCATCTGAAGAAGAACCGAGGGACTCTGGAATGACTCCGGAATCTCCAATTGGTATAACTTCTTTCGCTTTCTCTTTTTTTTTTTTTTTGCCTGCGACTTGATTTACTAACATTTTTTCTTGTCAGCTGACTTGCCACAGGATTCCTATGACTTTGAACCATCAATGGACGCAAATGTCGATGATGCTTCTGATGAGTTCATGGAGGAAGAGAGTGTTCCGCCAGTCGTCGAAGAAGGTACTTTGTAGTGATGACCCTAATGATTTTTTTTTTGAACAGGATCATATTCATACCTTTTTGTGTTTCATTTGCAGGTTTTGAAGTGACAGAAGAGAGTCCATCGCTTTCTTCAGAACCAGAGCAAGGGATGCCAGAGGTCGATCCGGAGGTAGAGACCAGTTCAGACATGATTGAGGAGATGCCTCGTGTTGAGATTCCCTCTCCAGTGGCTCCAAGTGAAAAGAGTTCTTTTGTTACTCTTCCAATGGGACATGACATGAGCAGCCGATCAGCGGAGAAGGGTGAATCTTCATCCAGTTCGTCTCTTCAATTTGCGAAGAAGGTGCTGGCTCGGGTTTTGAGTTCTTGGGTCAAGACTCTCCTTTCTGGACACTTGGAGGCAGGATTTGGCATGATCCCACATGTACAGGAGATTCTGACCGACACCGAAGAGGTTGGTCTGGATGTCACAGGTGCCAGGGCGATCGTTGATAGGATAATTGCACTGGGTGACAAGTGGTTTGAGACCATGGGTTTCCCTGACGACCAATTCTTCAAGGAGATGTTCTTGGACCCTGCTGATAAGGCTAAGTCTGACCTGAATGAGGCTACACAAAGCAAGAAGCAGCTAGTTCGGGAGAAGAACAAGGAAGAGCTAGCCATCATCGGATTGAGGCATGACCTTAACGTCCTTGATAGGGAAGTTGAGGAGGCCAGGAAACGTCTTGAGCATTTGAAGGCACAAGTCGATGCGAAGTGGGCTGCTATAACAGAGGCTCGTGACAGGGAGAGTACTCTGATCCGCAGGGTTGCAGATGCCGGTCAAGTTCTCGAGAGGAGGACTCTAGAAAACGAACGATGGCAAACTGCTGGGGAAGAGCTTCCCGGTGTAAAAGAAGGGTTACGGCATTCGCTAGCATCTCATGGCAAGTTCCTGAAGAAGCGTGCCTTGGAAACTCTGACGGCTGATGCCAAAAGTTTGCTTGAGGAGCTGAAGCTTTGGTTGGAGACCATTTTTGGCTAAGCTCCTGATTTTTTTATAGCAGGAACCATTCTTCTTTTTTTTTTTAGTACCACATGTATTTTTTGGTACTTTTTTTTTGTAGTGCTTGTGAACACTTTCTTTTTTTTTGGTACCACATGTATTTTTTTGGTACTTTTCTTTTCTTCTTTTTTTTTTGTAGTGCTTGTGAACGCTTTCTTTTTTTTTTGCTTTGGTACCACATGTATTCTTTTGGTACCTTTTTTTTTTTTTTTTTTGTTCCCTACGCTCACTCAAATCTTTTTGTGATGAAAGCAATTGCTAAATGGGATTTGATCAAAAGCTTTGTCATTTTGTGAAAATCTTTTGTCAAATAATTGTTTTGGCATGGGAGCCTGATTTTGGTTGTGGCGTGAAAGCCGATTTTGAGATGGCATGGAAGCCGAAATTTTATGGCGTAAAAGCCAAAATTTGGGTTGGCATGGAAGCCGAAATTTTGTGGCATTTACAGCCAGTTTGGTGGCATTGATAGCCAATTTGTGGCATTTATAGCCGGTTTTGTGGCATTGATAGCCATTTTTTGAAAGCCAAGTTTTGGTTTGTCGGCGTGAAAGCCGGTTTTGGCGTTTATAGCCGGAAATTTTTTGTTTTGGCATTTATAGCCGGATTTTGGCATTTATAGCCGAGTTTTGGTTTTCAAAATGCAGGTATCGACTAAATGTCGCCTCCCCGCTGAATGGTCTTGCAAGTATCGATGGAATGTCGCTTCCTTGCTCATTCGGTTTTGCAAGTATTGATGGAATGTCACTTCCTCGCGGGTTAGGTTTTGCAAGTATCGATGGAATGTCGCTTCCTCGCGAATTGGGGTGCAAATATCGACTACGCGTCGCTTCCTTGCTTTTCCCAAGACTTTTGGTTTTGCGGGTACTGACTTGATGTCGTTTCTCCGCGATTTTTGAAATTTGAGGTTTTCTCGAACCATTTGTAATTTTGGGTTGTGGATAGCAACTGGTATGTTGCACCTCCACGATTTTTGAAATTGGGTTGTGGATATCAACTGGTTTGTTGCTTCTCCACGATTTTAGGTTTTCTCGAACCTTTGAAATTTGGGTTGTGGATATCAACTGGTTTGTTGCTTTTCCACGATTTTTGAAATTGGGTTGTGGATATCAACTGGTTTGTTGCTTCTCCACGGTTTTGGATTTTGCAAGTATCGACGAAATGTCGCTTCCCTGCGATTTTGGATGCAAGTATTGATGGAATGTCGCATCCTTGCTTTTTTTTCAAAAATTTTTTGTTTTGCGGGTACTGACTTTGATGTCGTTTCCCCACGATTTTTGAAAAACCATTTTTTTTTGTTTAAAGACACGAGGGTCGTAAATTTTGACCTAGAAACATTTGGCGGTAAAAGGTAAGGTGGACTAGGGTGGAAATCCCTGAATCCAGATTTTTGTTTCAAACCATGAATTTTGGTTCAAGGATCGAAAGTTTTGGTCAAGTCAGGGAGAGGCTCCTAAACTTGGATTTTTTTTGTTTTTGAACAATGAAACAATGAAAGTAAGCATTGTTTTTGAATCTCTAGAAATTTTGACATTTGATATGAAAATTCTAAAGAGAGTGGGTTTGACGAGCGAGTACCTGAGAACAGGTTTTGGCCATACAGGCATTGCTCTTACCCAGTTGGGTAAGTCTTCAAGGGTAGTACCGCTTCAAGAACTTGCCGTTGATAGGCAACATACATCTGTCGCCTTCCATGTTTAGGAGGGCATATGCGCCGTTGGAGAAGACTTTGTCGATGACGTAGGGTCCCTCCCATTTTGGTTCAAATTTGCCTTTGGATTTGTGTGCGAAGACCATTGGTCTTTTTACCGCAAGAACCAAGTCACCCTTTTTGTAGGCGCGTTACCGGACCCTTTTGTCAAAAGATCCTGCCATGCGTGCTTGGTAAAGTTCAATGCTTTGTCGAGCTTCGAGCCGTCTCTCGTCGAGATTGTCCAGCTCATGGAGTCTCAATTTGACATTGCTTTCTTGAGTCATGTCATTTTGTAGAGATACCCTCAGAGAAGGAATTTGTACCTCTAGGGGCACGACAGCTTCGCATCCATAGACCAAGGAGAATGGTGTGCTATGGGTTGGTCCTCGAACGGTGGTTCGATAGGCCCACAAAGCTTCAGACAGTTTATCGCTCCAGTCTCTTTTGTGACTAGAGACCATTTTCTTGAGGATTTTGCAGAGTGTCTTGTTGAAGGCTTCTGCTAATCCGTTTGCTGCCGGATTGTATGGAGTCGAAGGACAGCTTTGGATTTTGTATTTGTCGCAAAACCTGTAGAATCGATGATCCCGGAATTGTGGTCCGTTATCATGGACGAATCTCTTGGGTATGCCGAAACGACAAATGATGTTGGTGCGTAGGAATTGAAGAACTGATGAGGTCTTCATTTCGTTGAACGCAAATGCTTCTGACCACTTGGAGAAATAATCCGTTGCGGCGAAGATGAAGCGATGACCTTTGCTTGAAGGGGGAGAGATAGGACCTATGATGTCCATGCCCCATGCTTCAAAAGGCCATGAGATTGCTGTAGGATGCAGCCATTCCGGAGGCATGTGAATGTAATCTCCGTGAACTTGGCATAGCTGGCAGCGTTTGGCAAATTGCATTGCATCAGCAACCATGGTAGGCCAATAGTAACCTAACCTTTTTATCTGATCATAGAGCTTAGGACCTGCCTGATGGGCTCCACAAAGACCAGCATGAACTTCTTTAAGTGTTTCTTCGGCCTCTTGTTGTGACAAGCAGCGTAGAAGTACTCCGTTGAAGGATTTCCTGTAGAGGATTTTTGAAGGAATATCCAAATGAAAGTTTGGGGCTCGCCTTTGTATGCTTACCCGTTCTTTTGGATCTTCAGGTAGGATTCCGAACATAGTGTAATCAATGAACGGATCCCTCCAGTCGACGATTGAAGGTTGAAGGATAGAGATCCGACTTCCAACCACTCGGTGGCATTCGGCAACTGCTTGGTGTGTGTTAAGAGGAGGGAGGATCCTTCTCTCGCACACTGTAATTTGCATGTTTTCCCCTTCCTGGATCGCCATTGATGCGGCAAGTCCGGTCAGGGCATCTGCACGGATATTTTCACCTCTACGAATGTGGGTGATGTTGCAGATGTCAAACTTTTGCAGAAGCGATTGTGCCTTGTTGTAATAAGGCAGCAGATCGGGCTTCCTGACTTCATATTTCTGATTCATCTGGTTGACGATCAGTTGAGAGTCTCCAAAGACTTCCAGCATAGTGATACCGGATTCGATGGCGAGTTCCAATCCTAGGATCAGAGCTTGGTATTCAGCTGCATTGTTTGTGCATGATTCCAGTAGCAAGAAAGCGTGTGGAATCATGCATTTGTCGGGGCTAACAAAGAGGATGCCAACTCCCGAGATCAGCTTTCTGTTTTCATTTGTCCTGGTTGCACCGTCAAAGTACATGTCCCAGGAGGCATTTGGTGAGGAAGTCTCCACGTTGTAGACAGGTTCGTCTGGGAGATCATCTCTGAGTGGTGAATCTTTAGGCAATGGATGCTCTGCGAGGAAATCTGCTAGAGCTTGGCCTTTGATTGCTTTTTGTGGCACATACCTAATATCAAATTGTGACAAGAGGATGGACCATTTTGCCAGTCGGGCATTAAGAGAACCTGCCTTTGTGACAAGGACCTTCAAGAGGTTGATCCTTGAGACGAGGTAGACTGTGTTGGAAAGCAAGTAGTGACGTAGCTTTTGTACGGCAAACATCACTGCAAGGCATTCTTTTTCGACTAGAGAGTAGCGATGCTCTGCACCTACTAGCATGCGGCTGAGGTAGTATAGAGCAGCTTCTTTTCCCTCACCATTCTCTTGTGCAAGCAGAGCGCCTACAGAATGATCAAGAGCTCTTGTGTACAAGATGAATGGTTTTCCAGTGGCAGGGGCAGCTAACACTGGAGGTTTGGTCAGGTATGACTTGATATCTTGAAATGCGGCTTCGCAGTCGGTATCCCAGACAAAGTCTACACCTTTTTTCATCAATCGAGAGAATGGACGGCATTTCCCCGAAAGATTGGAGATGAACCGTCTGATGTAGGCCAATCTCCCTTGGAGCCCTTTTAGTTCTCTCAAGGTTCTTGGAGAGGGCATTTCTAGAATAGCCTTGACTTTTATGGGGTCAAGTTCTATTCCAGCTTTCCGAACAAGGAATCCGAGAAACTTACCCGACGAGACGCCGAAGAAGCATTTTAGAGGATTCATCCGCAGTTTGTGTTTGCGAAGTCGGAGGAAGACTTCCCGAAGATCTTTGAGATGGTCTTCTTTTCTTCTGCTTTTGACGGCGAGGTCATCAACGTAACATTCGACCGTCTTGTGCTGCATATCTTGGAATATTTTCATCATAGCCCTCTGATATGTGGCACCAGCATTTTTCAGACCAAATGGCATGACAGTGTAGCAATACACGCCAAATGGAGTCCGAAATGAAGTGTGTTTTTCATCCTCGGGATGTATCTTTATCTGATTGTAACCAGAGAAGCCATCCATGAATGTCATTCGCTCGAATCCGCAGGTATTGTCAATCATCACCTCCGGTATGGGGAGCGGGAATTCATCTTTAGGGCAAGCGCCATTCAAGTCTCTATAGTCAATATAGACTCTGATCTGCCCATTTTTCTTTGTCACGGGGACAATGTTGGCCAACCATTCTGGATGTTGTTCCTCACGGATGAAGCCAACGCTTTTGAGTTTTTGAACTTCTTGTTCAATTTTATCCATCACATCTGGACGGAATCTTCTTTGGCCTTGTTTGACAGGCTTGGTTTCTTCTTGAAGATTGAGTTTGTGGACTGCTATTTTGGGGTCTAAACCAGGCATTTCAGCGTAGGACCATGCAAAGCAATCAACGAACTCACGAAGAAAAGCGATATACTCGGGTAACTCATCATCCTTTATATTCTTGCTTATGAATACAGGACGTGGGTTATCAGGTGTTCCCAAGTTTATCTTTTGAACAGGATCTTCTGTCGGAAGGTTCGAAGGTGGTTCCTCCACAATATTTTCGGAGGCTTCCAACTCAACGAAACCTTCTGGAGTTTCAACTGCATTACCAGACCAAGGCTCTGTTCCTTTCCATGGATTTTCTTGATTGGTGATCTCCTCAAGGCTTGCTATGAGATAGTCCCAATCGCCTGTTGAGTCTGGTATTTCTTTTGGAGACGAGGGTTCTTCTGGGTCAGGATGCCACAAGTCTGTATTATCGGACGATTCCTCTTTATCATCAGAGAAATCATACCAATTGGATGAGCTTCCTGGATCTTTGTCAGGTAACTCTTTAAAGAGATTTCCAGGGAGATCGATGTCTTCGTGGACTTTAGATGTTGAGGCTTGGTCGGTAAAACGACTTTTAAGCCTTTGTGTCAACTGTCTCAGAGGAGTGTCGGGATCATACCCTAACCCATATGAAGACTTTTCTACATGACCGTAGAGTCTCCAATCTTCCAGCTGGCTTTTGGTCAAGGCGGGCTCCAATGGCGTGAGAATACCGCGTCTTTCTCCCAAACCGACTGGGTTTTGAGCGTCATAGCCCATTTTCTTCATAATTGCTTGTGCCACAGGACTATATAGAGATAGCTGAGGCATACCTTCATTTTGAAAAGGTTCCAGCATGGAGTTTGATGAAGAAGCGTCCGATCTATGGAAGAAGATCGGCCTTTGCTTTGGTGATGTTGCCGGAACAACAAAGGTAGCAGACGTAGGATCTTCTACATCAGCAGGTGTCTCCATCGGAGTGAGAGCAGGCTGAACTTGCTGAGTGTCAGCTTGGCTTGACGATGCATCGTCTTCTGGCTCTGAGTCCGAGTCTGTGTCTTGCATGATAGACACGAGAGAAACAACAAATTTGCCCCCAGGCTTTTGTTTCGCCTTCTTCACTTTAGTCATGATGACCAAAGGTTTTGAATTCTTGAGGGAGATAACGAAGGGAGATTGACTACTCTCTTCTAATTTGCCGGAGGGTTTGTTTTCTTCCGGTGATTTTTGAGGAGCCTTGCCTTTATCTTTCTGGAGATTTTCAGCAGGGGGTGCTATTTCCTCTTCTTCTTTTTCTCCTTCATACATTTGGGAGTCTGCGAAGTGGACTTCTTTACCTTTGAAGGGTTTCCTGTCCGCAAAGACTCGATGTACCATGCCGTCGTCGCCGACAAACTTGATGCATTGATGTAGAGTTGAAGGAACAACACCATTCTCGTGTATCCAAGGACGTCCGAGAAGGATGTTGTAGCATGAGGGGGTTTTTATTGCATACACAGTGACCTCAGAGATAAGATCACCGATTTGCAATTTGAACCTGATTTTGCCGATAGGCCTTTGAGTACTCCCATCGTATCCAAAGATAGATATAGATGTGTGGCTTAGCTTGCCGGGTGGGATGCCCAACTCTTCAAGAGCCGAAGTGGAGATAAGGTTGAGTGCAGAACCTGGGTCGATCTGAACTCTATGTATCGGCATTTCTTTGATGTACCCTGTGAAGTACAGGGGTCGGTTGTGCCTTGCTTCGCCAAGTAGGAGGTCTTCCTTAGTGAAGGCGATGGTTGCACTGGCTGCCTTTTGAACCGAGAGGCATTGGATGCATGATCCCTCAGTTTTCTTTTTTTCTTCTTTTAAGGAAGTTTCAGAGTTTTTGACCCGGTAGTCCATTTCAATTTGGAGGACTTGTGGGGCATGTTTGTCGACATCCTCATTCAGTTTTTGTAATTCTGAGATGAGATTATCACGAGTGCGTGGAGACATTCGTAATAAATCCAGGATGTGAAGACGTGCAGGTATGTGTTTGAAGTGCTCAACCAAGTCATACTTGAAAGCCTCCTTAGGGCCTGCATGTTCATCATTGTTGCCACTGGGGGCGCTTACAACATCTTTTCCCGAAGGATTTACATAAGTAAAGGAAGATTGGTTGTAATTTTTGTGGTAGTCCCGGCCCGAACGGGTGCCTCTACCAACTTCGAGAGCTTCTTGAGAAGGATCTTCGTTTGGAAGATTGTCTTCAGGATCAAGAGGCTGTCGTTTTTCATCTACTGGGGATGTATCTGCAGCAGAGTTGCCATCCTCAGTGATTGTGTTGCACGGAGCATTTTCCGGGAGCAAGTCCTGAACAGCATCCAGCAGCTTTTCTTCTTCGTTGACCCATCCATCACCCCAAGTTGGGTTTTCTTCATGATGATGAGTCGGGAAGAATGTGTATCCTGAAGTCACAGTCTCAGGAGAAGAAACCTGAGAGGGTGTCATCTCTGTGAAAGTCACGTGAGACGAGGTAGCTCCAGAGGATACATTGCTAGGCGTCGTCGGAGTGTAGGTAATCTCATCAGACGACGCTTCAGAAGAGCTATAATCCTGATATATTACATTACAGGAAGCTCTGATAGAAGATGTTGCCTGCTCGGAGTCAGACTCATCCTCGGATGTAAGAGGATCGTCAATCCAGCAATGTTCTCCATTTTCAGGAGTTGAGGGAGGAGGTACCTGATGGGCTTCAGGGACTTCCGGCTCTGGATTGTGAGGAATCTCGTTGACGCGGTCTTGCTCTTGTTCTAGAGCGAGACGCTGCAAGATCCTTGCATATTCTTCAAGATCAGGCATGGGAGCCAGATCCTCTTCTTCGTCTTCTCCGTGTGGCTCAACATAGTTGATTTCCACTGGAGCAATGACAGGTGCTGGGTTAACAGCATCTTCTTGTGCAGCCTCTTGGTCTTCTTCATCATCAGACCAGGATCCTTGTGGTTGCAAGGGGTTATACCAGATTACTGGCATAAGGTGAGTTTCAGGAACCCATTCTTCATCGGAGAGATATTCTCCTGTTTCAAGAGATTCCTCCCACTCATCGGTGTAGTTGGGCTCGAATCCATCGTCGGTGTCGCTGGACTCGTATCCATCAATGGAGAATCCAACTACCGAGTTGCAAGAGTATGATGCCCCCTGCATGGCTTCTTTTTTGAATTGAGGTGGCATGAAATCACTAAGAGTGAAGTTTCTTACCGCCTTTGAAGTCTCTGGAGGGGACGTTTCTGTTGCCCCGAGTGAAGTGGTAGAGGAGGCCTCTGCCTTTTCATGGACTTTTTGTTTTGGCTGGGTCTTCTCTTGCCGTTTGAGCCTGAGGAGATGTTTCATGGCTTGCCTTCGCTGCTGAGCGGTCGGCTTTGTTTTGACGATCTCCCAATTTTCATCTTCCAGGAGATCGGGATGTACCCATATGGGTTGTCCGTCTGGTGTCGGGCAAGGAACCAACGCTTCGGACGTTTGAATTCTATTTATCACCTTGAAGGAAGTGGTGATCTTCTTCTTCGGTGACTTTGGTGTTTGTCCATATGACACCATGTTGACGGAGGCAGTCCCATAGTTTTTGTCAAAGGTGATGACTCCGTTTTTCCACATCTCGTTTATCTTCTCTCTCACAACAAAGCATTGATTGAGAGGATGCGAGACCATCTGGTGGTATGGACAGTACCGAGGATCATTGGTTTTGCCAACGTCTCCAGGTCTTTTGGGCTCTGGCAAAATGAGTTTGCCATTTGCTAGGAGAGCCTCAAAGATTTCTTCGACGTCTTCATCGAACGGATATTTCTTTTCTACTCGCTCTTTGAAGGCATCAGAGAGTTCAGGTCTCTTACCTGCAGCTCTATTTTCAGCTTTCTTTGGTTGCTGAGGAGCTGACTTAGTCTGCACATTGAGAACCTCCTTCTTCTTTGGTTTAGAGGTTGCAACAGCAGTCGGCTCTTTCTTTGATGATTTCTGACTGTTGAGGTCTTTGATCACCGTTTCAGCTTCCATGGAAGCTTCCAGGAGTTCCCCCAGGTTCTTTGATTTATTGCCGATGATCATGGAGCGGATTTTAGCTCTCATGTTGTTTCGGCAGATGTCGACTAGCGACGCTTGTGGCAGTACATCTGAGCATTTGTACGCCATTGCTTTCCACTTGTGAATGAAGTCATAAGTTGACTCATTCTCTCCCTGTTTTAGGCTGCAGAGCTGAGCCATAGTAACAGGATGATCCTCACCTTGGAAGTGGGTCAGGAAGCGTGTCTCCAGCATAGCCCAGTTCTGAATGGAGTTCTCCGGCAGAGTGGAGTACCAATCGAAGGCCGTACCTTTTAGGGTACTTGTAAAGAGGCGGATCTTGAGTGCATCTTGATCCGCGATAGCTCCCGTCAAGATCTTGAAGTGGATGACGTGCTGTCTGGCTGATCCTTTCCCCGTATATGTTTGGAGAGTAGGATGCTTGAATTTTGTGGGGAACGGGACCGAGTCCATCCATAAAGGATATGGTGGCTTGATCCCATGCTCTTTGAGTATATCCTCTTCTTTAGCTTTGGCGAGGATACTGTCTACGTCCTTTTTGGTGAGGGCGCGTGACTCATTTTCTTCTCCATTTCCCTCGTTATTGCTATGATTTGGAGGAGGCTCATTGTTCACCTGATTTTGGATGACAAGGAGAAGGTTTTCCATCAGAGTTTCAATCCTCTGCTGGCCTTGTTCCAACTGCTGGATGCGTGTGAGCGCATCATCTCGAGGTGGATTCTGAGGTGGCGGCTCAGAACTTGTAGCCAAGACGTTCATCCCTCGGGATTCGAACGAAGAAATCGTCCTGGTGACCGAGCTGGGGCTCATTCTTTTTGATGAAGAGCGTGATGAAGGATTACTCTCCCGTCCTTGGCTGGAAGGGGCAGGAGATTCTTCGGGATGTCTTTGTGTCCTGGTGATGCTACGGGTCACCGGACGTCGGACATGGATTTTTGATGCTGACCTTTGGCGTCTTCTGGTTTTTCCAACCATATGGACGGCAGCAACTTGGTCGGGTCTTTCTTTTTCGACCCATTTGTGGGAGACTTGAAGTGTAGGAGGCTGGGTCCTTTGCTTCTCTAGTCTCTTTTGTCGATATGACGCACAGCGGCGTGCTCGACGAGCGATTTGAGCTTTGGTCAGCTCCGGCTGGGCTCTGACGATGAAGGATGTGCTCCCTCGGGCGCAGCAGCCGAGCTTGTCTTCTTTGTGGTTGGGCAAGGACAGGATGCGGACCCGGTCCTTTGCCTGTTGCAGCGAAGCTTTAAACCTTTCGAGTTCGGCCCCTGTAGAGATAAAGGGTCGAACTGAAGGGGTGTAGGCCCTAGCAGGTGCTTGTAGAGGCCTAGTGATGCATGATCTGATTTTGGGCCTGTAGGAACAAGCCGGCTCATGCTGGGTTGACTTGGGAGTCAAGTTGGAGATGGGTCTCTCCTCTTTCATGTAGGCAAGAGGGTAGAACTGGTTTTCCTTGAGTGGGGCCAGGTATGCTGGCTTGGTGGAAATTTGAGACCTTCTTTGTTTTGGGGAAGGTCTTGGAGACCAAGTCTTGGGATAGACCTTCTTTGTTTTGGGGAAGGTCTTGGAGACCAAGTCTTGGGATAGACCTGGTTGTTTGTGGGTCGAGGCTTCGCGGGGGTGCCGCGGGCTTCAGGCTTTTGGGCGCTCGCCTTTGGTGTAACGGGAGTGACACGTTGAGAGGCGATCTTCTGCCTTTTGGCAGGCGCAGTTTGTTCTTCGGGAAGTGGGAATGGTCCCAGTGTCCCAAAGAAGATAGTCCGGGGAGTCGAGGTCGACCCGGAGTTCAGAGAGTTGCCGAGGGAGTTGACGCTTCGGCAGCTGACAGGGCGCTTATGGGTGCGCGCGCTTTGCTTCTGTTGAAGCATGAGCTGGTGCTTGTTCTCATCGAAGATAATGGTTAAGGCTGCCATTGTTAGTTTCGAAAAAGTTCTGAAACAAGACCACATCCATTAGTAATCACAAGAATATAATGATCATAAATGGGAATTCCTATGGTTGTCTTTTCAAATCGCTTAAGGGATATGACCCAAGCGACATGAAGAAGGCAAAAAGCCATAGATGGTACAATTGTTCTGACAGCAAGTATGGTGAGCCCAGAATGAGCGTTCCAGTGACTGCTAGAAGCAATTGTAAACCTAAATTCGACTTATCGAGAAGCAGGGCTTGCTCGAGATAAGAAGAATTAGAGGTAGGAGTTACAAATGTGCCGGTCACAGATACAGTAGACCCTGAAAGGGCGTACCAGTACTACTATGCACAAATGTTGGAGATCGCATCCATGAGATGGGATTCTTTGTTTTGAAATGTCAGAAATGGATTCGTCAAAGAGAGCAGGTGGCATTCCGATTCAAATACGGGCTCAACGATTTCCGCGAGCGCCAGTACTCAGAAGGGAAGAGACCACAATTTCTCGAATCTGAATCCAAAAGTGACGAGTTTTTGGAGATTTTTTTTTTGAAATGATTTTTATTTTTATTTTTTTTATTTTTTATTTTTTTTTTAAATATTTTTTTTATTTATTTATTATTTATTTATTTTATTTTTTTTGAAAATTTTTGTTTTTTTTTTTTTTTTTAAGATTTTTTTTTTGAAAATCTTTTTTTTTTAATTTTTATTTTTTTTAATTTTTTAAGATTTAAAGACGAGAGAGTACACATAGGCCTCCTAACCCGGTCTTATGAAACCTCAATTGATAGAATTGCCCCCAGGTAAGGGTAGGATTACTTAATGAACCCGTTTGGAGGACCCTTGCCTAGAACAGTCAAGCTGTCTCCACACTCTGGACAAGGCTTTTCTTGAATCAATCGTGATCAAAGAACGCAATTGGTTTAACCTTAGTGGTCTATGTCCCCTTTTTTTTTTATAAAAATCCCAAATAGACTCATCGAAGAGAAACGATGGCCCAAAACCTTAGTCGAACGGGCTCAACATTTCTGCAAGCACCAAAGAACGATAGGATAGGAACAAAGTTTCTCAATTTTGAATCCAAACTAAGAAAACTAATAATTTTTTTTTTATTTTATTTTTTTTTTAATATTTTTTTTTTTGAAATCTCTAATGAACTCATCGAAGAGAAACGATGGTCCAAAACCTTAGTCGAACGGGCTCAACATTTCTGCAAGCACCAAAGAACGATAGGATAGGATCAAGGTTTCTCAATTTTGAATCCAAACTAAGAAAACTGATTTTTTTTTTTTTTTTTTTTTTGAAATCTCTAATGAACTCATCGAAGAGAAACGATGGTCCAAAACCTTAGTCGAACGGGCTCAACATTTCTGCAAGCACCAAAGAACGATAGGATAGGATCAAAGTTTCTCAATTTTGAATTCAAACTAAGAAAACTGATTTTTTTTTTTTAATATTTTTTTTTTGAAATCTCTAATGAACTCATCGAAGAGAAACGATGGTCCAAAACCTTAGTCGAACGGGCTCAACATTTCTGCAAGCACCAAAGAACGATAGGATAGGATCAAAGTTTCTCAATTTTGAATTCAAACTAAGAAAACTGATTTTTTTTTTTTTTTGAAAAGAGAAAGAATGGAAACAAACTCAAAGAAATAGAAATTTCCAAAAAATCCCATCTCATGTTTTTTTTTTTTTTTAAGGATGCAAAATCCAACATAGGCTACCAGCTAGGAAGTAGCCAAGGAATCCGGAAAAGAAGTATAAGCATAGAGCAAAAAGTATGATATGCAAATATTTCATTTCCAAGCATCGTGTTCTCAAATGAACGAGTCCCACCGGGTGTGCCAGCTTGATGGAACGCGCTCCGAGGCGCCGTGGGGCGGCTACCGGGGTCGGCGGAACGTGGGAGTCCGTCGGGTCCGGCCCTTTCGCGCCCTGGCGGGCCCTGAAGCGTGCATCAACATTTCTTTTGTGTGGGTGTGCCAGATTTTCTATTTTACTTGGAATTGCAAGTGGTCATCCGGAGATCAACCTTCGCAAGTAAAAAGGAAATCAACTTCTTTCAAGTTTTCCATTGCACAAATATTTAAGAAAAGAGACATTTTCTTGGTTTGCCGTGAAAGGCGATTTTGTTTGGCATTTATAGCCGATTTTGGCGTTTATAGCCGATTTACAATTCTCATCAATAATGAAAGACAAGAGTTGTGATTTTTGTCTCTTTTAGAAAAATACAAACTACAATGAAAAGCAAGAAAAGGAAGATCTAACTTTTCAGGAGATTGTGGGAGACTCGTTCAGATTGACGGTCGCAAGCCATGTATGGGCTTCGCCATCATCCATGCAGATGAGAACAGAAGATGCTCTTGATTCGCTTGGCTTGGCTATAACCTCAGGTTTTTAGAGGACAAAGACCAAGAGAAGGTCCTATGTCCAATAAAAAGCTAAGTGGACGGGCTGAAAAGCCACGTCTAAGCCATTGGAGGCAGCGGGAGAAGGCAAGGACCTTGGGGGGGTGCCCCCCAAGGGACTTTTGTCACCTTGTAGTGGTGGCCGGTGCAGAACTTCAGCAGAGTTTTTCTCTCTTTTTCTTTCTCTCAGATCTCTTTCTGATCTTTTTTTTTTTATCCTCTGATTTTCTCCTCTTTTTTCTGATCCGAATTTCAATGGAATGCTCTCCTATTTATAGGCCTTTGGTAGCCATTTAGGAGGGTTTATGAGCCTTAATGGCTTTAATGGGAGGAGTTACAAGATTTATTTCTTGATTTTGTAACTCCTTTTTCCTTGAATCTGATTGGCCGATGGAGATCAAGGGCTTTTAATCACCTTAATTACCATAATGGGAGGAGTTTCATGGTTTAAATGCCATGAATCAATTGACTTGTAACTCCCAAATGCTTGCTTCTGATTGGGCCGTCCAAAGAAATGAATTAATGACTGCAATAAAGCTAGTCAATTAACCACATTAATTGGTCGCCGAGCAGTCGAAGAGTCGCGGGCCATGCCGTGTCTTCTGGAATTCTTCTGGCGATGATCATCGATGGATCTACATGCTGATCGACATCGGATGAACATGTAACTTCAGACATTGATAGCTAAGAGTGGGCCGGTGACATCTGTCTTGTCGATTTCACGATCGGTCGGACAGAAAGTGCACTTTCTTGGTCGACCGGTTGGCGATCTTGGAGCGATCAATGATGATTTTATGCTTTTGACGGCGGATCCGAGATGTCGTCGGATATGAGTCAATTTAAAGCACTAAAAATCACATTTTCAGGAAACCACAGGGGCCAAAGTGCGCGAAACGCGAAAAAAGATGGAAAAACGGGTCACCAGCGGAAAATCCGGTGACCCGGACCTCCATGGTCGCCGGCGACCATGGACCGGCGACCATGGGCCATGGTCGCAGGGGCCTGCGACCATGGGCCATGGTCGCAGGGGTCTGCGACCCTGGGGGATTTTTCCCCTTCGGAGCCCGTTTTGCGGTCGTTTTGAGGTCTTTTTCGTCGCCGTTTTCTTCTGTATTTTTCTTGACATTTCTTCTCATTTATTGGCTTCATTTCCCTGTAGAAAACTTGATGAGAATCCTTGCATTTTTAGAGTGCAAAGTTTCCAATTTTCCGGGAAAGCCGAAGACTTTGTCGCGTAGAGCTGCTGATTTTCCGCCAGAAGCTGAAACTTGGTCAAACGATGTCGGAATGACCTGAAATTTGAGGTGAAGCCTCCTGAGCAATAAATAAGACCAACCATAGGCTTTTGTTTGAGTTTTGAAGCCGTTTGGGGTCCCGTCGATGCTTCACTTGATTTTGCTGCGGGGGAAATGCCGAGCTTTGATATGTGGCCAAACGATGTCCGATTGACCTGAAATTTGACGGGGAGCCTATTGGAGTCATTTTGAGACGTTCCATGGGCTCCGTTTTGGATGTCATGGTCCCGGGTTGCTTCGCCGCCGGTAGGCTTGATTTTCTCTCGGAGCATCGAAACCTGGTCAAACGTTGTCGGAATGACCTGAAATTCGACGTGCAGCCTTTTGGAAGCATGTTGAAGCCACTCATGCACTTGGTTTGATGAGCGAAGGCTTCGGTGGTTCCCGCCGCCGGGAGGCTTGATTTTGCTGCTCGAGCATTGATGGAGGGTCAAACGTTGTCGGTTTGACTTGAAATTTGGCATAGAGCCCTTTTGAGACACGCTGGAGTCATCTGTAGGCTTTGATCGAAGTTTTGACGTCTCCGATGATGTCGCCGCCGGGAGCTCCCGTTTAGCTATCGGAGAAGTGAAGTTAGGCCAAATGTTGTCGAAATGGCCCGAAACTTCATGTGTACTCTTCTCTTGGCTATCTTGAAGGATCTTGCAGTTTTTGTTTGATTCTGACAAGATTTGAATTTTTGGAGAAATTGCATTGCCTATTTATGGCAGGTTGCGACTCCATGCAGCTTTCTTGATGTTGAAGAGGCAAAGTGACATTTTTGGTGTCAACACTGTCAAACAAGGCCAAAGAAGATTCCGTCCAGATGTGATGGATAAAATTGAACAAGAAGTTCAAAAACTCAAAAGTGTCGGCTTCATCCGTGAGGAACAACATCCAGAATGGTTGGCCAACATTGTCCCCGTGACAAAGAAAAATGGGCAGATCAGGGTCTGTATTGACTATAGAGACCTGAATGGCGCTTGCCCTAAAGATGAATTCTCGCTCCCCATACCGGAGGTGATGATTGACAATACCTGCGGATTCGAGCAAATGACATTCATGGATGGCTTCTCTGGTTACAATCAGATAAAGATGCATCCCGAGGATGAAAAACACACTTCATTTCGGACTCCATTTGGCGTGTATTGCTACACTGTCATGCCGTTTGGTCTGAAAAATGCTGGTGCCACATATCAGAGGGCTATGATGAAAATATTCCAAGATATGCAGCACAAGACGGTCGAATGTTACGTTGATGACCTCACCGTCAAAAGCAGAAGAAAAGAAGACCATCTCAAAGATCTTCGGGAAGTCTTCCTCCGACTCCGCAAACACAAACTGCGGATGAATCCTCTAAAATGCTTCTTCGGTGTCTCGTCGGGTAAGTGTCACGACCCCAAACCCGGGGTCCGTGAATTGAGAGTTATGTTTCTCCCAAGATCCGCGTGTGTGAGGATTACAAATTCATTCCAACACACTCTGAATATTTAGCGGAAGCTTTTATGGTGTTGCGACTCGGAGTCCGTGGCCATTGGATTCCGCACCGCACTTAACCCAAGCATATACTCATCTTATCAATGATCCATCTCAGACTGGAATAAACTATCACAATAAAAGTACAGAGCTGACAGTAACAGGATATTACATTCCCATATATGTTCAAGTTACAATTAACAATGTATATTAATTACAATCCCAAGCAAAAAGGCTAATAAAAGCCATACAAGAAAACAAGCTAATGATTACTACCCATATGTGACGTAATACCGATGTCAAGCTCAATGTCGACATGACATAGCCAACAAACACCTGTAAGCTCATGGCTCCACAGCCAATACGTGCACTCATCTCGGGTGAAGAAATCTGAACCTGAGTACCAAAGTAGTGGGTCAGACACGACGGTCTGGCAGGTGGGTGAATAGATGCAACAATATACTGAACGATAAAACATGTAATAAATCATGCTGTCTGATCAAAATTGTACATAATAAAAATGTATCGGAAATCATGAGTATCTGACGAAATCATGTATTCATATAAAACGGGTATGAAACACGGATATTAGGCAAAGCATGTATTCCTTTAAAGCATGTATAAAACATGAACATTTCACAAATCGGGAACTCATTTAAAACATGTATAAACAATAAACAACTTTCAAATCGGGTACTCATTTAAAGCGTGTACGAACAATATACATCTTACAAATCGGGGACTCATTTAAAGCGTGTATAAACAATATACAACTTTCAAATCGGGTACTCATTTAAAGCATGTACAAACAATAAACATTTTACAAATCGGGTACTCATTTAAAGCATGTACGAACAATGTACATTTTTCAAATCGGGGACTCATTTAAAGCATGAAGAATTAATGCATCCTTTATTAAGAAAAGACATGATCAATATAAAACAGTACGGGTAACAAGGATCAGGAACTATCAAGATGGCAACCACACAAAGCTAAATCCTCTATCACCGAAGTGACTAGAGTATCGGGCGTTGACCTCGGTCACCGAAGTGAGGAGGTACAACAAAATTCACATATACATATACAATAATACGGGACGGGACCACGGTGGCAAACCGGGTATCGGGAATCACGGTAGCGAACCGGATATCGGGAACCACAGGAGCGAGCCGGGTATCGGGACGGGACCACGGTTAATAAACCGGGTATCGGGATCCATGCTGCAGCTGGCGGGACAAGTGGGGAATCTCCAAGTCAGTGGATCAGACTGACAAGGTTATCCAAGCTTAGTGGTGCCGACTCATAGGTTATATGCAAGTAAACAAACAAATACATGTATGCATGTTCTCTTTTAGCTCATGGGCTCGCACTACAAAGCTCTGGCCCCCTATTGCCTCAAGGTTTTACTCTCATGGGTCATATACAAGAAATCAAATCCAATAAATACATATGACGGGACGGGGTGCTCATAAGCACAAAAGCATATCTGTATTGGTCGGGCCTGTACGGGCTAGCAACAATGTTAAAAACATAACTTTCAATACTGTCGGGCAAGTCTAGTCATAAAACACGAGATTTTAAGTGTACAAGTGAAATTCGGTCAAAATAAAGCATGAATGGATTTCTCATATTCTCCGGGCCAAGTGTTGAAAGTCCAAGATTTGAATCAATGTAACTAGGGTCCCGTATGTTACGTTTGACATACATTTGGTACTCTTTAAGAATTGAAAACATTCCGGGGCCTTATATACATTAACAAATCTAAAAGACCTAAACAACACAGTCATGGTGATGGAATTTCTTCTTCTGTACAGTTCCTCACTCTCCTCCAATATAGTTCCCTATGGTTCTTCAAGAAGAAAACAATACAATTTCTGTCGGTCAGCTCCCCGGTTGGCTGTCGGTCAGCCGAACTGGGATGTCGGCTAGCCGACGGCTGACCGGCGCTGACTGTCAGCTCTACACACATCAGGAAGTTTGTTGCTCTCTGGAAAATGAACCGAAAGATCTGTCGGTTGGCTCTCGGTCGACCGAACTAGGGAGTTCGGTCAGCCGACAGCTGACCGACAGATTTCCTGATGGAAATCTGCTCTCTGGAATTGGAACCGAGAGGGTTTCGGTCCACCTCGGTTGGCTGTCGGTTAACCGACAGGCTGACCGACAGCTGACCGACGTTACTGCGGACACAGAATTCTGAAGCTGTTTTCAGTCCCTTCTTTCTCCAAACACTCCTCATTTTCAAGGGTCAGATCCCTGTAATAGAGTGAGCTAAAAGATCCTCCATTTCAAGCAATCAAAACTTCATTCTCAACACTTCAAATTTCCCATTCAACTACATCCATTCTTCCATCAAATCATCCATCCCATTCACATTCAACCCAAAAGAAATCCATCACATGAAACAAGTCAAAACTTAATACAATCAAGATATCATTTCCAAGGAAGCAATGTACTAGAAAGATACACTAAAGAGTGTATTTCAAATCTCAATAAAAGCATGTCATGAAGTAAAGCATAAGTAATGAAAATCATTAATGAGAGCTACACATTTGTATAAAACATGATCAATGAAAATAAATCATTTCATCCACTTGCCTTGGGTCCAATGCTAATCAAATCAACCACCAATCACTTCTCCAAGCTATAAATCACCAATCTAAACAAAACCCCCAAAAGAAACCCATCTTAGAACCCTAAAATGGCAAAACCAAATCAAAACAAAAGGAAAGCCTCCAATAATCAAAACAAAGCTTCTTAAAGGCTAGGAAAACACAAATCCAAAAGATTACAAGGATTCCTTACTTGGAAGTTCTTCAAAAAGCTAGAGGTTGCTCAAAAGAAATCTTGAAAAGCTTGGTTTTCTTCAAAAATAACATCAATGGATAGCTCTTGAGATGAGGATGAAGATGGTAGAGTCCAATCTCGGTTTAGCAATGATTTGGTAAAGCTTGATGAGGAAGAGAGCAAGAGGAAGATGGGGAAACCGGTGGCTGCTGGGATCCTCCCTCTCCCATGGTGATTAGGGCAAAGAGAAGAGAAAGAGAGGAGAAGGGCTCCATATATAGCAAAGAGGAAATGGGTCCCACAACTTAAAACATTTGCCGGGCTAAAAACATGCATTTCGGGACCTCAAATCGGTTCGACGAAGAAGACAAAGTTGATCAACGAAATTTCTAGTTTCCAAAAAGTATATATTTCGCGGGTTTTGGTGACATTGAAAATCGTGTCCAGATTTTGGGTGAAAAGACTATTTAGCCCTCAAATTGAGAAAAGTCGGGTTTAGGAGTTTCAAACGAGGACGGGTCCAACATGAAAGTTGTTTGTAACAACAAAATGGGTCAAAAGGAATAAAATTTGGAATTTTTAGAAACCAAGAATAAATTCTCACAAAAATACAATTTACAAGGGTCGGGTCAAAACAAGGTCAACGTCTTTTAAAACTCTCCAAAGTTATGAAAAATCTATTCAAACTCGAAAACTCAACCAAACAATCACTAAACCCATCGAGAAAACCAAATCACGATTAAAACCACACTAAACCAAGAAATTAGGGGTCGGGTTCTCACATCCTCCCCCCCTTAGAACATTTGGTCCTCCAAATGAACTAAACAAATCCAAAACAAGTGGGGATATTAATCCGCACTTCGAAAACAAAATCACAAATCAAAACTCCAAAACGGTCCTCTCGAAAACATCTGAACTCGCTGGGTCGCCCTCGTGGTAGAACCCCTTGGTCAACTATCAACGGTCGTCAAACCTTCTTCCACTGGCTCGAATCCGTCACTGTCCTCAATCTGACTGCTCAAGGAATTCGCCAACTCTAACTCCTTCTAAGTTCAACCAAGTCTCTTGTTTCTAAACACCTTGATACTGAAAATTCTTGGAACCATTTTGTCGACTTCATCGCAACTATCGAAGCTAGGGTTTCACATCCACTGCACAATCTTCAAGGTTAACTCTTGCTAGCTTTAATTCTTTCTGCTCGTTGCTCTTGATCCTCTGTACAATATTCGGTCTCTAACACTAACATGTTTGTCCCTTCACTATGCTTTAGTATTTGGAGCTCCGTGCTCACTCTTGCAACTGCTCTGCCAAGTCTACCTTTCCTAATAAAATCCAAAATAACTGATTTCCTGCTCCGTATATATGTACATTGAAATCCGATGCTCCTCGTGTCGATAAAATCTGTAAAGATCTTCGTAGTCGGGCGATCAAGTAGAGATTCTTCCTGCAGTCAACTCCTTCATTAGTTGCCGAAATCCAACTCCAAAAGCTTCTAACCACACAATGACACATCCTGCTGGGTCTACTCCACCATATGGCTGCACTTGTTGAAAACCCTAAAATAATTCTCTGACAAACCTCATCAAATTCTAGGAATCTCTAATTCTGGACATCTCCTTGGAGCTCTACTAATTGAAAACTTGTCTCTAAACATCTGCACTGTTCCTGTACAACTGTCAATGTCGGTCCAAGAGAATGAAGATTCTGACTCACTCCGATGTACTGTAACTCTATCTTTATCGTAGAACACTGCACCTAGTGTCATTCTTCTCCAGGTCTTCCAACCGGCCTTGTCCGTAGGCTATGATTCTCCTGTTGTATCTGTACTCTGCCCAAACTGATATTCCAAAAGTCCGTAAAGTTTGCAAGATCTCCTCTATCATAAAACCAGGTAACAATCCATTCTGTACACAGCTCTCTACACCATAGCTGAAAGTTTTCTTCCTATCATTTAACCACACACTGATGCATCCTGCTGAGTCGACTTCACCATCATTTTGGAATTATTAAAAATCTTCTAGCACTTCTCAGCCAAGAGTTCATCAAATTCGAGAAATTTCTTGCTTTTGGTACCCACTTGAATCTCTATCAACTGAAAATCACCTCAAACTTCCTGAAATTCGCCCATTTGTCTAGTTTCTGTAGTCTTTTGGTTTAGGGAAATATTCCAGATTTATCCAAAATCCACACTTACTTGCCTGGCGCACCATCTGACGGTACACGATCAACTGAAATTGGGTCTCAATATGCTGTTCACATTCCTTGTTGACTAACAACTGCTCACAAACTCCTTTGCTAGCTCCATCTGTAACATCGAAAAGCTGGGAATTCTGCCAAAGTCCTCCGAGATCCACATGCTAAAACCACAAAACTCTAACTCTCTGACGCAAAAACAAGAAAAAAAAACACTGAATGTGGGTGTGGAGATATTAAATCCTCCCCCACTAGAAAAGAATTTGGTCCCCCAAATTCCCTAGCAAGAACAAAAAGGAAGAGACAAGAAGGGTCTCCCCCACTAGAAAGAAAACAAATCCGAACCAAAACAGAATGGCATCTAGCCAAAACAAGACAAAAAATCTAACGGTTTCCTCACCACACGTCTTAAAGTTCCTAGAGTGTTTTATTTCCTAGAAACTTGCCCGCTCTGATACCAGTCTGTCACGACCCCAAACCCGGGGTCCGTGAATTGAGAGTTATGTTTCTCCCAAGATCCGCGTGTGTGAGGATTACAAATTCATTCCAACACACTCTGAATATTTAGCGGAAGCTTTTATGGTGTTGCGACTCGGAGTCCGTGGCCATTGGATTCCGCACCGCACTTAACCCAAGCATATACTCATCTTATCAATGATCCATCTCAGACTGGAATAAACTATCACAATAAAAGTACAGAGCTGACAGTAACAGGATATTACATTCCCATATATGTTCAAGTTACAATTAACAATGTATATTAATTACAATCCCAAGCAAAAAGGCTAATAAAAGCCATACAAGAAAACAAGCTAATGATTACTACCCATATGTGACGTAATACCGATGTCAAGCTCAATGTCGACATGACATAGCCAACAAACACCTGTAAGCTCATGGCTCCACAGCCAATACGTGCACTCATCTCGGGTGAAGAAATCTGAACCTGAGTACCAAAGTAGTGGGTCAGACACGACGGTCTGGCAGGTGGGTGAATAGATGCAACAATATACTGAACGATAAAACATGTAATAAATCATGCTGTCTGATCAAAATTGTACATAATAAAAATGTATCGGAAATCATGAGTATCTGACGAAATCATGTATTCATATAAAACGGGTATGAAACACGGATATTAGGCAAAGCATGTATTCCTTTAAAGCATGTATAAAACATGAACATTTCACAAATCGGGAACTCATTTAAAACATGTATAAACAATAAACAACTTTCAAATCGGGTACTCATTTAAAGCGTGTACGAACAATATACATCTTACAAATCGGGGACTCATTTAAAGCGTGTATAAACAATATACAACTTTCAAATCGGGTACTCATTTAAAGCATGTACAAACAATAAACATTTTACAAATCGGGTACTCATTTAAAGCATGTACGAACAATGTACATTTTTCAAATCGGGGACTCATTTAAAGCATGAAGAATTAATGCATCCTTTATTAAGAAAAGACATGATCAATATAAAACAGTACGGGTAACAAGGATCAGGAACTATCAAGATGGCAACCACACAAAGCTAAATCCTCTATCACCGAAGTGACTAGAGTATCGGGCGTTGACCTCGGTCACCGAAGTGAGGAGGTACAACAAAATTCACATATACATATACAATAATACGGGACGGGACCACGGTGGCAAACCGGGTATCGGGAATCACGGTAGCGAACCGGATATCGGGAACCACGGGAGCGAGCCGGGTATCGGGACGGGACCACGGTTAATAAACCGGGTATCGGGATCCATGCTGCAGCTGGCGGGACAAGTGGGGAATCTCCAAGTCAGTGGATCAGACTGACAAGGTTATCCAAGCTTAGTGGTGCCGACTCATAGGTTATATGCAAGTAAACAAACAAATACATGTATGCATGTTCTCTTTTAGCTCATGGGCTCGCACTACAAAGCTCTGGCCCCCTATTGCCTCAAGGTTTTACTCTCATGGGTCATATACAAGAAATCAAATCCAATAAATACATATGACGGGACGGGGTGCTCATAAGCACAAAAGCATATCTGTATTGGTCGGGCCTGTACGGGCTAGCAACAATGTTAAAAACATAACTTTCAATACTGTCGGGCAAGTCTAGTCATAAAACACGAGATTTTAAGTGTACAAGTGAAATTCGGTCAAAATAAAGCATGAATGGATTTCTCATATTCTCCGGGCCAAGTGTTGAAAGTCCAAGATTTGAATCAATGTAACTAGGGTCCCGTATGTTACGTTTGACATACATTTGGTACTCTTTAAGAATTGAAAACATTCCGGGGCCTTATATACATTAACAAATCTAAAAGACCTAAACAACACAGTCATGGTGATGGAATTTCTTCTTCTGTACAGTTCCTCACTCTCCTCCAATATAGTTCCCTATGGTTCTTCAAGAAGAAAACAATACAATTTCTGTCGGTCAGCTCCCCGGTTGGCTGTCGGTCAGCCGAACTGGGATGTCGGCTAGCCGACGGCTGACCGGCGCTGACTGTCAGCTCTACACACATCAGGAAGTTTGTTGCTCTCTGGAAAATGAACCGAAAGATCTGTCGGTTGGCTCTCGGTCGACCGAACTAGGGAGTTCGGTCAGCCGACAGCTGACCGACAGATTTCCTGATGGAAATCTGCTCTCTGGAATTGGAACCGAGAGGGTTTCGGTCCACCTCGGTTGGCTGTCGGTTAACCGACAGGCTGACCGACAGCTGACCGACGTTACTGCGGACACAGAATTCTGAAGCTGTTTTCAGTCCCTTCTTTCTCCAAACACTCCTCATTTTCAAGGGTCAGATCCCTGTAATAGAGTGAGCTAAAAGATCCTCCATTTCAAGCAATCAAAACTTCATTCTCAACACTTCAAATTTCCCATTCAACTACATCCATTCTTCCATCAAATCATCCATCCCATTCACATTCAACCCAAAAGAAATCCATCACATGAAACAAGTCAAAACTTAATACAATCAAGATATCATTTCCAAGGAAGCAATGTACTAGAAAGATACACTAAAGAGTGTATTTCAAATCTCAATAAAAGCATGTCATGAAGTAAAGCATAAGTAATGAAAATCATTAATGAGAGCTACACATTTGTATAAAACATGATCAATGAAAATAAATCATTTCATCCACTTGCCTTGGGTCCAATGCTAATCAAATCAACCACCAATCACTTCTCCAAGCTATAAATCACCAATCTAAACAAAACCCCCAAAAGAAACCCATCTTAGAACCCTAAAATGGCAAAACCAAATCAAAACAAAAGGAAAGCCTCCAATAATCAAAACAAAGCTTCTTAAAGGCTAGGAAAACACAAATCCAAAAGATTACAAGGATTCCTTACTTGGAAGTTCTTCAAAAAGCTAGAGGTTGCTCAAAAGAAATCTTGAAAAGCTTGGTTTTCTTCAAAAATAACATCAATGGATAGCTCTTGAGATGAGGATGAAGATGGTAGAGTCCAATCTCGGTTTAGCAATGATTTGGTAAAGCTTGATGAGGAAGAGAGCAAGAGGAAGATGGGGAAACCGGTGGCTGCTGGGATCCTCCCTCTCCCATGGTGATTAGGGCAAAGAGAAGAGAAAGAGAGGAGAAGGGCTCCATATATAGCAAAGAGGAAATGGGTCCCACAACTTAAAACATTTGCCGGGCTAAAAACATGCATTTCGGGACCTCAAATCGGTTCGACGAAGAAGACAAAGTTGATCAACGAAATTTCTAGTTTCCAAAAAGTATATATTTCGCGGGTTTTGGTGACATTGAAAATCGTGTCCAGATTTTGGGTGAAAAGACTATTTAGCCCTCAAATTGAGAAAAGTCGGGTTTAGGAGTTTCAAACGAGGACGGGTCCAACATGAAAGTTGTTTGTAACAACAAAATGGGTCAAAAGGAATAAAATTTGGAATTTTTAGAAACCAAGAATAAATTCTCACAAAAATACAATTTACAAGGGTCGGGTCAAAACAAGGTCAACGTCTTTTAAAACTCTCCAAAGTTATGAAAAATCTATTCAAACTCGAAAACTCAACCAAACAATCACTAAACCCATCGAGAAAACCAAATCACGATTAAAACCACACTAAACCAAGAAATTAGGGGTCGGGTTCTCACAGTAAGTTTCTCGGATTCCTTGTTCGGAAAGCTGGAATAGAACTTGACCCCATAAAAGTCAAGGCTATTCTAGAAATGCCCTCTCCAAGAACCTTGAGAGAACTAAAAGGGCTCCAAGGGAGATTGGCCTACATCAGACGGTTCATCTCCAATCTTTCGGGGAAATGCCGTCCATTCTCTCGATTGATGAAAAAGGGTGTAGACTTTGTCTGGGATGCCGACTGTGAAGCCGCATTTTAAGATATCAAGTCATACCTGACCAAACCTCCAGTGTTAGCTGCTCCTGCCACTGGAAAACCATTCATCTTGTACACAAGAGCCCTTGATCACTCTCTAGGCGCTCTGCTTGCACAAGAGAATGGTGAGGGAAAAGAAGCTGCTCTATACTACCTCAGCCGCATGCTAGTAGGTGCAGAGCATTGCTACTCTCCAGTCGAAAAAGAATGCCTTGCAGTGATGTTCGCCGTACAAAAGCTACGTCACTACTTGCTTTCCAACACAGTCTACCTGATCTCAAGGATCAATCTCTTGAAGGTTCTTGTCACCAAGGCAGGTTCTCTCAATGCCCGACTGGCAAAATGGTCCATCCTCTTGTCACAATTTGATATTAGGTATGTGCCACAAAAAGCAATCAAAGGCCAAGCTCTAGCAGATTTCCTCGCAGAGCATCCATTGCCTAAAGATTCACCACTCAGAGATGATCTCCCAGACGAACCTGTCTACAACGTGGAGACTTCCTCACCAAATGCCTCCTGGGACATGTACTTTGACGGTGCAACCAGGACAAATGAAAACAGAAAGCTGATCTCGGGAGTTGGCATCCTCTTTGTTAGCCCCGACAAATGCATGATTCCACACGCTTTCTCGCTACTGGAACCATGCACAAACAATGCAGCTGAATACCAAGCTCTGATCCTAGGATTGGAACTCGCCATCGAATCCGGTATCACTATGCTGGAAGTCTTTGGAGACTCTCAACTGATCGTCAACCAGATGAATCAGAAATATGAAGTCAGGAAGCCCGATCTGCTGCCTTATTACAACAAGGCACAATCGCTTCTGCAAAAGTTTGACATCTGCAACATCACCCACATTCGTAGAGGTGAAAACATCCGTGCAGATGCCCTGGCCGGACTTGCCGCGTCAATGGCGATCCAGGAAGGGGAAAACATGCAAATTACATTGTGTGAGAGAAGGATCCTCCCTCCTCTTAACACACACCAAGCAGTTGCTGAATGCCACCGAGTGGTTGGAAGTCGGATCTCTATCCTTCAACCTTCAATCGGCGACTGGAGGGATCCGTTCATTGATTACACTATGTTCGGAATCCTACCTGAAGATCCAAAAGAACGGGTAAGCATTCAAAGGCGAACCCCAAACTTTCATTTGGATATCCCTTCAAAGATCCTTTACAGGAAATCCTTCAACGGAGTACTTCTACGCTGCTTGTCACAACAAGAGGCCGAAGAAACACTTAAAGAAGTTCATGCTGGTCTTTGTGGAGCCCATCAGGCAGGTCCTAAGCTCTATGATCAGATAAAAAGGTTAGGTTACTATTGGCCTACCATGGTTGCTGATGCAATGCAATTTGCCAAACGTTGCCAGCTATGCCAAGTTCACGGAGATTACATTCACATGCCTCCGGAATGGCTGCATCCTACAGCAATCTCATGGCCTTTTGAAGCATGGGGCATGGACATCATAGGTCCTATCTCTCCCCCTTCAAGCAAAGGTCATCGCTTCATCTTCGCCGCAACGGATTATTTCTCCAAGTGGTCAGAAGCATTTGCGTTCAACGAAATGAAGACCTCATCAGTTCTTCAGTTCCTGCGCACCAACATCATTTGTCGTTTCGGCATACCCAAGAGATTCGTCCATGATAACGGACCACAATTCCGGGATCATCGATTCTACAGGTTTTGCGACAAATACAAAATCCAAAGCTGTCCTTCGACTCCATACAATCCGGCAGCAAACGGATTAGCAGAAGCCTTCAACAAGACACTCTGCAAAATCCTCAAGAAAATGGTCTCTAGTCACAAAAGAGACTGGAGCGACAAACTGTCTGAAGCTTTGTGGGCCTATCGAACCACCGTTCGAGGACCAACCCATAGCACACCATTCTCGCTGGTCTATGGATGCGAAGCTGTCATGCCCCTAGAGGTACAAATTCCTTCTCTGAGGGTATCTCTACAAAATGACATGACTCAAGAAAGCAATGTCAAATTGCGACTCCATGAGCTGGACAATCTCGACGAGAGACGGCTCGAAGCTCGGCAAAGCATTGAACTTTACCAAGCACGCATGGCAGGATCTTTTGACAAAAGGGTCCGGCAACGCGCCTACAAAAAGGGTGACTTGGTTCTTGCGGTAAAAAGACCAATGGTCTTCGCACACAAATCCAAAGGCAAATTTGAACCAAAATGGGAGGGACCGTACGTCATCGACAAAGTCTTCTCCAACGGCGCATATGCCCTCCTAAACATGGAAGGCGACAGATGTATGCTGCCTATCAACGGCAAGTTCTTGAAGCGGTACTACCCTTGAAGACTTACCCAACTGGGTAAGAGCAATGCCTGTATGGCCAAAACCTGTTCTCAGGTACTCGCTCGTCAAACCCACTCTCTTTAGAATTTTCATATCAAATGTCAAAATTTCTAGAGATTCAAAAACAATGCTTACTTTCATTGTTTCATTGTTCAAAAACAAAAAAAAATCCAAGTTTAGGAGCCTCTCCCTGACTTGACCAAAACTTTCGATCCTTGAACCAAAATTCATGGTTTGAAACAAAAATCCGGATTCAGGGATTTCTACCCTAGTCCACCTTACCTTTTACCGCCAAATGGTTCCAGGTCAAAATTTACGACCCTCGTGTCTTTAAACAAAAAAAAAAATGGTTTTTCAAAAATCGTGGGGAAACGACATCAAAGTCAGTACCCGCAAAACAAAAATTTTGAGAAAAAGCAAGGATGCGACATTCCATCGATACTTGCACCCAAAATCGCAGGGAAGCGACATTTCGTCGATACTTGCAAAATCCAAAAATCGTGGAGAAGCAACAAACCAGTTGATATCCACAACCCAAATTTCAAAGGTTCGAGAAAACCTAAAATCGTGGAGAAGCAACAAACCAGTTGATATCCACAACCCAATTTCAAAAATCGTGGAGATGCAACATACCAGTTGCTATCCACAACCCAAAATTACAAATGGTTCGAGAAAACCTCAAATTTCAAAAATCGCGGAGAAACGACATCAAGTCAATACCCGCAAAACCAAGAGTCTTGGGAAAAGCAGGGAAGCGACGCTTAGTCGATATTTGCACCCCAATTCGCGAGGAAGCGACATTCCATCGATACTTGCAAAACCTAACCCGCGAGGAAGTGACATTCCATCAATACTCGCAAAACCGAATGAGCAAGGAAGCGACATTCCATCGATACTTGCAAGACCATTCAGCGGGGAGGCGACATTTAGTCGATACCTGCATTTTGAAAACCAAAACTCGGCTATAAATGCCAAAATCAGGCTATAAATGCCAAAACAAAAATTTCCGGCTATAAACGCCAAAACCGGCTTTCATGCCAATAAAACAAAACTTGGTTTTCAAAAAAACTCGGCTACAAATGCCACACACAAAAAAAAAAAAAAACCTGACTCTCATGTCAAAACCGGCTATAAATGCCACAAATTGGCTATCAATGCCACCAAACCGGCTATAAATGCCACCAATTGGCTATCAATGCCACCAAACTGGCTGTAAATGCCACAAAAATCCGGCTTTCATGCCAAATTCGTTTCCCCTACCAAAACAACCATTTGACAAAAGATTTTCACAAAATGACAAAGCTTTTGATCAAATCCCATTTAGCAATTGCTTTCATCACAAAAAGATTTGAGTGAGCGTAGGGAGCAACAAAAAAAAAAGGTACCAAAAAATACATGTGGTACCAAAGCAAAAAAAAAAAAAAAATAGAAAGTGTTCACAAGCACTACAAAAAAAAAAAAGAAAAGTACCAAAAAAAATACATGTGGTACCAAAAAAAAAGAAAGTGTTCACAAGCACTACAAAAAAAAAAGAGTACCAAAAAATATGGTACCAAAAAAAAGAAGAATGGTTTCTGCTATAAAAAATCAGGAGCTTAGCCAAAAATGGTCTCCAGCCAAAGCTTCAGCTCCTCAAGCAAACTTTTGGCCTCAGCTGTCAGAGTTTCCAAGGCACGCTTCTTCAGGAACTTGCCATGAGATGCTGGCGAATGCCGTAACCCTTCTTTTACACCGGGAAGCTCTTCCCCAGCAGTTTGCCATCGTTCGTTTTCTAGAGTCCTCCTCTCGAGAACTTGACCGGCATCTGCAACCCTGCGGATCAGAGTACTCTCCCTGTCACGAGCCTCTGTTATAGCAGCCCACTTCGCATCGACTTGTGCCTTCAAATGCTCAAGACGTTTCCTGGCCTCCTCAACTTCCCTATCAAGGACGTTAAGGTCATGCCTCAATCCGATGATGGCTAGCTCTTCCTTGTTCTTCTCCCGAACTAGCTGCTTCTTGCTTTGTGTAGCCTCATTCAGGTCAGACTTAGCCTTATCAGCAGGGTCCAAGAACATCTCCTTGAAGAATTGGTCGTCAGGGAAACCCATGGTCTCAAACCACTTGTCACCCAGTGCAATGATCCTATCAACAATCGCCCTGGCACCTGTGACATCCAGACCAACCTCTTCGGTGTCGATCAGAATCTCCTGTACATGTGGGATCATGCCAAATCCTGCCTCCAAGTGTCCAGAAAGGAGAGTCTTGACCCAAGAACTCAAAACCCGAGCCAGCACCTTCTTCGCAAATTGAAGAGACGAACCGGATGAAGATTCACCCTTCTCCGCTGATCGGCTGCTCATGTCATGTCCCATTGGAAGAGTAACAAAAGAACTCTTTTCACTTGGAGCCGCTGGAGAGGGAATATCAACACGAGGCATCTCCTCAATCATGTCAGAACTGGTCTCTACCTCCGGATCGACCTCTGGCATCCCTTGCTCTGGTTCTGAAGAAAGCGATGGACTCTCTTCTGTCACTTCAAAACCTGCAAATGAAACACAAAAAGGTATGAATATGATCCTGTTCAAAAAAAAAAAAAAAAAAATCATCAGGGTCATCACTACAAAGTACCTTCTTCGACGACTGGCGGAACACTCTCTTCCTCCATGAACTCATCAGAAGCATCATCGACATTTGCGTCCATTGATGGTTCAAAGCCATCGGAATCCTGTGGCAAGTCAGCTGACAAGAAAAAACCGTTAGCAAATCAAGTCGCAGGCAAAAAAAAAAAAGAGAAAGCGAAAGAAGTTATACCAATTGGAGATTCCGGAGTCATTCCAGAGTCCCTCGGTTCTTCTTCAAATGCCATAACCGGCTCCATCACCGCCTCATCGGTCGGAACCTCAGGCATCGGCAAGTCTTCATCCTCTGCTAAAAAAAAAAGAGCAGCAGCAGGGTGAGAAAACAAATCAGAACATGGAAAGCCCCATGAAAGAAGTAGAAAAAGAAAAAGGAAGAATCATACCTTCACCAATGGTCTCTTCCCCACGACTCCTCTTCTCTGGAGGCTCGTCGACAGCCTCTGGCACCTCCTCGTTGATGGTAAGAGGGATTTCCATGTCAGGAGAGTCCTCATGTGGCCCCTCGTTGCGATGATGACTCCTCCTCTTCTTACCTCTACGGGTTCGCTTCCTAGAAGAACCCGCCTCACTATCAGAGTCAGGTTTCTCACTTGACTCCTCACTGGATGGTCTGCTTTCGCCAGTAGACTCCACGGAAGCTCGTCTCTGTGCCGCTTGCATCCAAGCGTCGAGCTCAGCTTCCTCCTGTTCTAGCTGCTCCAAAGCCTCATCAGGTACTTCCCGAACAGCTTCAGAACCAATGACGCCCTGGTCACCGAGAAAGCCTATCTTGTGCTTCTCTCCAGAAAGGAAGGCCCAAACTTCCTCTCGCCGGACGCCATCCGACTTCCCAATGCCTTTTCCAGAAGACAGCTTTACATCAAGCTCCTTCTTGGAAAGCCCCCGATATGCCAAAAAGCTCTCCGCGAACCACTTCGTGAAGCCGGCAGTTCGGAAAGTCGACAGCTCAGGATAAGAAATCGTGGCAGTAGTGTCTTCAGCACTATAGAAAGCCCATGCATTTCTGCCATCCTGCAAACCCCCAAAACGCTTCACCATATTCGAAGGCGCTCCAACAACGCCTTGAGAGAAGCCCAACTGAAGCGCAAAGCGAGAAGGTACATACGGCTGGATGTCGACGAAAAGATGTCTGCGGTACACCATCGTGCCGACCCGTATGCTGAAAAGCCACTCCTTCTCTGCATTGGTCAAAGAGTAATGCCTTCCCGACCCTGCTCTGGTAGAGTCTCGGGAGGCACCAAAATCAAAAGCCTTCTTCCGCAACTCCGGAGAAAGCTTAACTGAAGACTGCCCCATCTCGACGTCCCTGAACCGTCGGATCCTCATGCGGGCAAACAAAAGTGATTCAGATACGGCTTTTCCCTTAGCCAATCGAATCATCAGAGGATCATCATCCTGTGCAGCACCCAGCTGGTGGAAGCCAGGACAGTGGTATACAAACCACGAATAAAAGATATGGGCTGAAAATACCCTATTCATAGGGAGCCCAAGCCGAACCAAGAAAGCAGCAGCCTGCAGTTCGGTACACAGGTAGGAGTAAAGAGCGGGCACCAAAGCAAGCCGCTCTCCAAACGCCATCTGACAAGCCGGAAAAATACAATGCGGCCTGATGTGCGTCCCATCTCCACCAGCAAACACAGCCTCACCTAGCCAATAAGTGAGGTAAACAGCAAGATCTCTCCGCAGTGCAATGTCAGAATAAAGGGCATCTGTGCTCGCGAAGAAACCCTTCAACTCTTCCTGCATGGCCAAAGTCTTCTTCCTGTCTTCCCGGGTCATACTATCAGGAGACTCTTTGCTGTCAAAGAAGTTGAAGAATGAAGAGCCATAACTCTTCCAACTGCTGGATCTGACTTTCGAGCCCTCCTTCAAAAAATCATAGAAGGTGACGAGCTGAAAGTATAGGAGCCTGAATTCCTCTGACTGCTCCTCAAGGACGCTGTCAATCGGCATGAACTCCTCGTAGAGTTTGCCAAGGATGGGCAATCCAGTAATAGCACTTAACTCCTTCAGAGAAAAACCAATCTCACCGTTCGTAACAACGAAGCTATTGGTCTGAGGGAGGAAAGACTCCAACATAGCCATGAAGGCATCATCGGAAAAAGTCACGGTCTCCCTAAAAGCGCGGACCGCGTCAAAAATCCCGGCTTCCTTCAAAACGGCGCCCCCAATCAGCAAGGTGTGGTCAGTCCATGACTTCCAATCGGAGTCAACATTGAAACGGCCACGAAGTCGAAAAGGCTTCACCCAAGTACTGCCGTCACCGCTGAAAACGCCAAGGCCCACCGGTCTCAAATCGACTGACGGATAATCAGAGCCCTGGTAGCCGCTGGCTGGCATCAACATGTCCATACGGACAGGTGGCTTCTCCGCATATCCGGAGGGTCCACCAACAAAAACCCCGGTCTTGATCACACTGGTCCTCTTCACCCAGCTCGGAGGATCTTCCCTCTTAGAGCACGTGGGAGCAAGGCTCATGATCGAGATGGTACGATCAAAAGACGACCGGGTAGAAACAGTCTTCTCTTCACCATCTGCTGTGTAAGAGAACTGAAAACATCTCCTTTGGTATGTCAAGTCGTCAGGGACTGCATCTCCAAAGAAGAAGGTAGGCTTGGGTAAAACCCTCAGATCGTCCATAACCCAAGGACGGTTGCTTACCATGATCTTATAGAATTCCTCATTCTTGAGAGCGATCAATCGCTGTCTCATCTCATCGCGATTGAGGGAATCACACTCTTCCAAGTTCTTCTCAACAAACTGGACCTTCTCTCAGGCCTGCTGAACGGCCACATTGGAAGATCTAGCAGATCGACGAGGTACGCTTGTAGCAGGCTCTTTACCCTTGTTCGCTCTGGAGGAACCACCTGCAAAGGTTGGAAAAGAAAAAGATCGTCATCAAAATGACAGGATTTCGCTAAAAAAAAAAAAGGGGTCACTTTGTCCCACCAAAAATCTGGCGAAATTTTGGCATGACTCCGGGGCAATTCCAAAGAAAAAGGAAATACCCCGACGGAAATAGAAAGTTTGAAGATGGGCTCAACATTGCTGCGGGCTCCGAAACTCCAAACTTTCGAAACCTCAAAATCTCCGCAAAATCAAGAAGGGCTCAACATCGCTGCGAGCTCCAAATTCCCAAAATTGCAAAGATTTTCAGGTATGCTATCACATCATGCTACTCAATTCAATTTACAAAAAGTACATGCATGAACATCTAGATTTGCATAAAAACGCATTATCATGATGAGCAAAAAAAAAAAAAAAAAAAAAAAAAAGAAACTTTCTCAAAAAAGGAGGGAGAAAGAAAAGAAAAAAAAAAAAAAGAAACTTTCTCAAAAAAAAAAAAAAAAAAAAATCAGGCCACGTGGCCGTACGAATCTGTCCGTACGGCCCACAAAAAAAAAAGAAGAAAAAAACGTGTGAAAAAAAAAAGAAAAAAAAAACAAAAGAAGAAATCACGTGGAGAAGAAAAAAAAAAAAAGAAGAAGAACAGAAAGAAAAGAAAGAAAGAAAAAAAAAGAAGAAAGAAAAAAAAAGAAGAGAAACTTTTTTTTACCATCCTATTCTCTACATAAAGTTTTCTTGAAAGAAAAAGAGAGAAAACTTACTTGAAGCCATTGATGGAGAAGAAGAAGGAAAAAGCTTGAAGATCCTTGAAGAAGAAAAACTCTTGGCCTTGGAGCTCTCTTGAGATTGTTGCAAAAGAAAGCAATAAGAGCAAGAGATCCTACCTTCCTTTGCTTTTATAGGAGAGAGCAAATCAAAGAAGGAAACAAAGAAGAAAGGTAAGTGTTACTAATTAGTAACCTTACCAAAAGAGAAGGAATTAGAAAGATTCTTTCCCAAAAAGAAAGATGTCTTTGAGAGATTTCCTCCCAAAATCAATCAAATGAGAGATTCTCTCCAACAAAATAGGATATTGAAGATTCTTTCCCAAAAAAGAAAGATACCTTGAGATATTCTCTCCCAAATTAAGGGAATATGAGAGATTCTCTCCCATAAAGATATTTTTAGATATTCTCTATCCAAATGAGATATCTTTAGATATTCTTTACAAAAATGACCCCACATGAGATCTAAGCCATCCTAAAAAGCTTAAGGTCCCATGGGCTAGCCCATATGAGCCAGGTTTGACCACCTAGGCACTAAAAAAAAAAAAAAAAATGGGCTTTTAGTCAGAAAAAATCCCTCTTACCAAGAGCATACAAAAATGGTTCCATGCCTCTTTTGAGTTGATTGAACCATACAAAAAATCCCAAGCCCCATGAGCTTCCAAAAATCAAACCATCCAGCCTCATATACCAAATTGAGCCAAAATCTTGAAATTGACATTCCACAAATATCCAAACCACTCCAATGGACCCACACAGTCCCAAAGAGTGACCAAAAACCAAATCCTGGTCCCCTAACTTGCCACATACAGCTTGTTAGGTCACAAGACCAAAACCAAAAAACAAATCATGATCCCCCAACTTGCCACATACAGCTTGTTGGGTCACAAGGTCAAAACCAAAACCCGACCCCCTAACCTGCCACATACAGCTTGTTAGGTCACAAGGTCAAAAACAAAAGCCCAAATCCACATCCCTGATGTCATCTTCAAAACTTTGCCTCGAGATGGTGTGTGATTCCTTTCACTACCATAAAATTCCCCTGGAAGCTCAAAGGCTACTCTACCAAAGGAAGGATTGCTCAAAGACTCTTGGTCAAGACACAAGCTCTCCTTCAAAAATCTCTTCGAGGCACATCGACTACAAAAGTCAAGCAATTCGTCGCTGTACCTCGAGGGGGCATTTGTTGACACCAAAAATGTCACTTTGCCTCTTCAACATCAAGAAAGCTGCATGGAGTCGCAACCTGCCATAAATAGGCAATGCAATTTCTCCAAAAATTCAAATCTTGTCAGAATCAAACAAAAACTGCAAGATCCTTCAAGATAGCCAAGAGAAGAGTACACATGAAGTTTCGGGCCATTTCGACAACATTTGGCCTAACTTCACTTCTCCGACAGCTAAACGGGAGCTCCCGGCGGCGACATCATCGGAGACGTCAAAACTTCGATCAAAGCCTACAGATGACTCCAGCATGTCTCAAAAGGGCTCTATGCCAAATTTCAAGTCAAACCGACAACGTTTGACCCTCCATCAATGCTCGAGCAGCAAAATCAAGCCTCCCGGCGGCGGGAACCACCGAAGCCTTCGCTCATCAAACCAAGTGCATGAGTGGCTTCAACATGCTTCCAAAAGGCTGCACGTCGAATTTCAGGTCATTCCGACAACGTTTGACCAGGTTTCGATGCTCCGAGAGAAAATCAAGCCTACCGGCGGCGGAGCAACCCGGGACCATGACATCCAAAACGGAGCCCATGGAACGTCTCAAAATGACTCCAATAGGCTCCCCATCAAATTTCAGGTCAATCGGACATCGTTTGGCCACATATCAAAGCTCGGCATTTTCCCCGCAGCAAAATCAAGTGAAGCATCGACGGGACCCCAAACGGCTTCAAAACTCAAACAAAAGCCTATGGTTGGTCTTATTTATTGCTCAGGAGGCTTCACCTCAAATTTCAGGTCATTCCGACATCGTTTGACCAAGTTTCAGCTTCTGGCGGAAAATCAGCAGCTTTACGCGACAAAGTCTTCGGCTTTCCCGGAAAATTGGAAACTTTGCACTCTAAAAATGCAAGGATTCTCATCAGGTTTTCTACAGGGAAATCAAGCCAATAAATGAGAAGAAATGTCAAGAAAAATACAGAAGAAAACGGCGACGAAAAAGACCTCAAAACGACCGCAAAACGGGCTCCGAAGGGGAAAAATCCCCCAGGGTCGCAGACCCCTACGACCATGGCCCATGGTCGCAGGCCCCTGCGACCATGGCCCATGGTCGCAGGCCCCTGCGACCATGGAGGTCCGGGTCACCGGATTTTCTGCCGGTGACCCGTTTTTCCGTCTTTTTTCACGTTTCGCGCACTTTGGCCCCTGTGGTTTCCTGAAAATGTGATTTTTAGTGCTTTAAATTGACTCATATCCGACGACATCTCGGATCCGCCGTCAAAAGCATAAAATCATCATTGATCGCTCCAAGATCGTCAACCGGCTGACCAAGAAAGTGCACTTTCTGTCCGACCGATCGTGAAATCGACAAGACAGATGTCACCGGCCCGCTCTTAGCTATCAATATCTGAAGTTACATGTTCATCCGATGTCGATCAGCATGTAGATCCATCGATGATCATCGCCAGAAGAATTCCAGAAGACACGGCATGGCCCGCGACTCTTCGACTGCTCGGCGACCAATTAATGTGGTTAATTGACTAGCTTTATTGCAGTCATTAATTCATTTCTATGGACGGCCCAATCAGAAGCAAGCATTTGGGAGTTACAAGTCAATTGATTCATGGCATTTAAACCATGAAACTCCTCCCATTATGGTAATTAAGGTGATTAAAAGCCCTTAATCTCCATCGGCCAATCAGATTCAAGGAAAAAGGAGTTACAAAATCAAGAAATAAATCTTGTAACTCCTCCCATTAAAGCCATTAAGGCTCATAAACCCTCCTAAATGGCTACCAAAAGCCTATAAATAGGAGAGCATTCCATTGAAATTAAGATCGGAAAAAAGAGGAGAAAATCAGAAGATCAGAAAAAAAGGGATCAGAAAGAGATCTGAGAGAAAGAAAAAGAGAGAAAAACTCTGCTGAAGTTCCGCACCGGCCACCACTACAAGGTGACAAAAGTCCCTTGGGGGGGCACCCCCCCCCCCCCCCCCCCCCCAAGGTCCTTGCCTTCTCCTGCTGCCTCCAATGGCTTAGACGTGGCTTTTCAGCCCGTCTACTTAGCTTTTTATTGGACATAGGACCTTCTCTTGGTCTTTGTCCTCTAAAAACCTGAGGTTATAGCCAAGCCAAGCGAATCAAGAGCATCTTCTGTTCTCATCTGCATGGATGATGGCGAAGCCCATACATGGCTTGCGACCGTCAATCTGAACGAGTCCCCCACAATCTCCTGAAAAGTTAGATCTTCCTTTTCTTGCTTTTCATTGTAGTTTGTATTTTTCTAAAAGAGACAAAAATCACAAATCTTGTCTTTCATTATTGATAAGAATTGTAAATCGGCTATAAACGCCAAAATCGGCTATAAATGCCAAACAAAATCGCCTTTCACGGCAAACCAAGAAAATGTCTCTTTTCTTAAATATTTGTGCAATGGAAAACTTGAAAGAAGTTGATTTCCTTTTTACTTGCGAAGGTTGATCTCCGGATTACCACTTGCAATTCCAAGTAAAATAGAAAATCTGGCACACCCACACAAAGAAATGTTGATGCACGCTTCAGGCCCCGCCAGGGCGCGAAAGGGCCGGACCCGACGGACTCCCACGTTCCGCCGACCCCGGTAGCCGCCCCACGGCGCCTCGGAGCGCGTTCCATCACATGACAACCTCTGTACATCAATCACACGTCTCTCATTGCTCAGCAACCGCTGCCTCAGAAACCACACCATGTGTCTGTTAGGTTGTATGGATTCAATCCATCAGTTGATGTCATAAATTGATTAATTTCTTTATTTATCAAGAAAATCATGTTTTGCTTTCATGAGATGAATGTTATTTTATTACTTTATGCACATGACCAATACATATGACATAATGGTTCATGAGTTGAACCGGGTCCCATTAGTATATTAGATGTGATATATGTGTATGGATGAGATCCACACACGGGAGATATATGTCACAAATCTTATACTTAAAATATCTTCACAACCAGTGATGAGACTGGCATTTCATCTGATAAGGTTGCAACACTTTGATCACTATGAGATAGTGTGATTTGTCTCGATCGTCAGAATGAAAGATTCTGGATCAATGTGCTGGTACATTAGATGTATTGAAGGACCATGAGAAGCACCTTAAGAATACTATCTTTACTTTAAGGTCTGCTCTCATAATTCCCTAGCAATAGGCTCTCAATCCTGAGACATTAAAGAACTCAAGTTTCTATCTATTCATTTGCTTTGAGTCACCAATGAGTGAGGCCAATTGTAGGTCAACGCCTCGGTGATTTGGGTGAGTGGTAGTAGAGCTGTGAGAACATTCAATGGTCAAGATGGAATCTATCCTGATTATCCCCTTGTGCCAATTAATGGATTTATCATTGGTAAGTGCGCACCCATTCCGATTAAGAGTTAATTGGATAGGTACCAATCGATCATTATAATTAATTGGGGCTCAAGGATAATAAGATATGGATCTAATTTGGTGGACAGGTCCAATTGATCTATGGATATAGATGGAGGGGCCTACTTGTGGTCATAGGGAAGTTTAGGGTCTTCTATGTAATTTATTCCTAAGACTGGAGTTCAATTGCATTTATATAGTGAAGTTATTTGCAATTAACTGTGGGCCCGGATTGCACATGAGATGTGGGGTCGCATGTCCCAGTTGGAGCCAGCTTTCTAAGGAATCCCTAGTGGTCCCCACACTAGCCTAAGTATTGGATAGATACTAATTCTAGTAGAACTCTAGATAGAAAGGAATTAGAGAATTACTATTTCTATTTGAAGTGAGACTTCTAATAGTGGAAATAGTAAGCTACTAATTATTAATGGAAGTAGGACTTCTATTTTAATTAGAAACAGAAGGTTACTAATTAATGGAAGTGAGACTTCTATGGGAATTAGTAATAGAGGAGTTGCAAGAGGCTATAAAAGGGTAGCAAACCCCTTTGGACGTCCCAAGCATTATTGTGCAAGGCTAGCCCTCTCTCTCTTCTCCTCTCTTGTGCAAGTTGTTGCACATTTCTTCTAGTTCCTTTTCTAGTTGTTCTCTAGTAGTTTTCTTTAGGAGATCTCACCCATCTCCTTGAGAAAAGAAATCTGATAAGGGACATAGTGTGGAAGACAATTGGGTCTTGGAGATCTTGATTTGATTTGTGAAAGAGTTCGACGTCAAATAAAGTAGCAACTTCTCCATTGGAGCACAACCGAGCTCCGGATGTATAATCTACTTCCTTGCATGTTGTAGATTTATTTGAAGTTTTCATGTTGCTGGTTCTATCTTCCAGATAGATGTTTTTACTGATCTTGATATGTGAGATTGAGGGTTTGCATCTTGGATTGGGTTTATGCCCTTTGGGATAGATGATCACTGAGTTAAGTGGGTCAAAAGTTTTTGAAACCTATCCTAAGGGCCCAACAGTATTCCAACAGTGTCGGTCGGGAACTCAAACCTACGGCACCAAGCGTAGATCAGACAAAAAGCCTGGCAAATATTTAAGATAAAAAGTATAGTTTGCATATACAAAGCCAAATATAAATAGAAGTAATAAATCAGGAAAATAGTAACAAAGGCTAATCTGACAAATGCAAGAAAATATGATTTACCAAATCATAAACATAAATACAGTTATTATCTCAGAAAATCAATGCAAACAAAATGAGTAGACTGATGCAAGAAAATATGATTAACCAATCATAAACATGAGTTAATTTAAAATAATTAAATATTGGCAACCACTTGGCATATACTCAAGGAGGAGGAAAAGCAACCGCTACCCCAACTAAGTAGAACGGAGAGTACCCAAAAACTCACCCTGGAGTCACTGTCGTTCAGAAAATTAATGCCCTGCTACGAGGGACCTAGTGGTCTAACCCCGTTAGGGAAAGTACTATAGTGATACCCGTCACATCAGAACTCAAACTGTAGTGAACAATAGATACTGGACTCAAACCGTAATACACGGTGAGCAATAATAGCTTCGTGATGTCGACTCGAAAATCAATGCAGAAAACAAGTTTCAGTGCTTAAATCAAAATAAATAAGTAATTAGTTTCTCGCAAGATATAAATGCAAATATAAGGAATTATCAGACAATTGGAATGCTTAAAAACATAACAAAGCAGACTCGGCTTTCAAAAACATGAAACTGAGCATTTCAAGCTCAAAATATTAAAATAGGATAAAAAAGGCATCAAGGTAATATTTTTCCAATTCAAGCTAAAACAATAAAATAGGTAAAAGCAGGTTTCAAAATAATATTTTTCCAAGTCAGGCTAGAAACAATAAAACGGGTCAAAACAGGCTTCAAAGTAGTATTCTTTTCAATTCAGGTTTAAAACCGTAAAATGGGTCCAAGCAGGTTTCAAAACAATATTTTCTAATTCAGGTTTAAAATAGAAAACCAGGTCAAAGCAAGTTTTCAAGACGACATTTTTCTTCAGTTCAAGCTAAAAACAGTAAACAGGTAAAAATGGGCTTCAAGACACTATTTTTCTAAGTCTGGGAATTTTACAGAAAATAGGGCAACATTTTGGGTAGAAATAAGGGAACTCGACGGAAAATAAAGGTGATCCGGGAAACTCGGAAGGGCAGGGTAATAAATGCTCACACACAAACCGAGAGACCCTTTGTGGATCTGGGTAGGTCCAATGGTCAAGCTGGGCGAGAACCGCGTGCTGAGACCTTTGGAGTCCCATAGTGCAAGATGCTAAAAAAATCAGATTTTACAAGATACAAGATAAAAATATAGAAAGTCTAGTTAAATAATCATACACATGCAAGTACAGTGATTCTTAAAGTTATACACTCAGAGGGATGGATATTGGTGTATTTTGTACACTTGATGCATTCTGAAGGTAGAAATATCCAACCCCTAAGTCCGGATAAAATACGAGTCACCGTACTCCACATGTATCAATAGTTGTTAGGGTCTAAGTACAGAATTAAATTAACATCGGGCAAGTTGGGGACTGGGTTCATCATAGTCTAGGTCTCGGTCTTCTTTTCGTAGAAGACAGTCTCTTGCAATGCCCGGGGTTTAAGTCAAAAGCCTTAATTTAAAATCAGTAGGCAATTATAAATCTTTTTTAAACATTGATTAAAACATCCAAGTTTTTGGTTCGAAAACACATAAACGCCTATCAGGTTAATCAAACTAAAATCTAATTAAAATCCAGTCTTCAAGGGTCCTTAAAACAGGGCCTACAGGATAGGGTTCACCGGGTCCACACAGTAAGGGGTTGTACTCAGGTGGAGTTATAGCTAAAATCAGGTGGAGCTAATTTCAGGTAGAACTAGTCCAAGTGGAACTGATTCAGGTGGAACTAGATCCATGGAAGGAGCTAAAGTCAAGGGAGGAGCTGAAATCAGGTGTTGAATTCATGAATTTGCACATTTACGTATCATTTTAGGATGAATTGGGGATTTAATTAGGTGAATTGCATCATTATTCATATAATTTCATCATTTCATGCATTTTCACCTAGAAACATGAATTTTCATAATTTTCATATATTTTCTACATTAACTTAGAATGTTTTGCAAATTTTCTCCGAAGAGTCACAGTTGGAGTAAAACTCTATCCAGGTGGGTCCTGCCACATTATGGGCTCTTGAGTATTTGATGTGTTGAATTAGAATGTGCAGAAAATGAGAATTATAGGCCTCTATCATGGAACCCACTTGCAAGCACACATTGTCATCCTCGGCCCGGCATTGCTGAATTGAAGTAAATTGAAGAATTCACCATGTGGACCCCACACACAAGCCATATGCAAATTAATCAAAGGAGGGGTCCACTCATCATGTCAGTAAAGAGTCTTAACTACAGTAGAAGACTTCTCATAGGGCCCACTGTTCAAGCAGATGAAATGTCCCACTTGGCAGGGTCTACAGTAGTTGCAAATATGAAATTATTGATGGATAATTCAAAGAGTACAATTCTGATTGGAACAAAAGAAGAAGAGTTTGAATTATCCACATTTGATGTCCTTTCAAAAATGAAAGTTGTGCAGAGATAGAATCCAATGCAAATCAAAATTTACATGTTAATCCCCTTTTTCTCAGTATAAGTCATCTTCAAATGGTCATAACTTTCAATCTGACCGTCGGATCGATAAAATTTACCTACTGTTAGAAAACTTATTAAGAGTCGATATCCGTGGAGTCCAAGAACGTGTAAATCAGAATTATATTGACAAAGTTATGGGCCCGGAGATTTTCATGTTCACTTTTAGATGGGATTGCAATTAAATCCACACCTTTGATAATCAATTGCTATACATCCCTTGTGGGAGCCCATCTGAAGATTAGCCAAGGACACCTAAATTAAGAAAGATAATCATCTCAAAGCCAAAAGTCTTTCCAAAAGAAAAGTTAGCTTGGAGAATAAGAAAGAATCCCTACAAATAAGGAAAAAAAAAAGACCTAAAAGGGTGGTACTTCTTTACTAAAATGGGTTTGCAAAAAAGCATAAAAGAAGACATGATGGAGACCCATAGGACCACATTCCATTCGTCCAAAACAACTCCACCCATCTTTCTTTATTGGTTTATTCTCTCCTAGCCACACCTTCTCTTCCTTACCTCTTTTCTCCATTATTTTATTTTGGTAGCCTTAGGCCATGTCCAAGGATTTATTTTGAAGGAGAATCTTTGTGAAGGAGAAGTTGTAAAAATGAAGTTCTCAATGAAAATCATATATTTTGCAATGGAGGAGTAGATTCTTTTGGATCGGAGCACAAAGTGAAGTTAAGTAATTTTATTTTTATTTTTGTTCTATGTCTTTAATTTAATTCTTTTGTCCCTATGATGCATGTTTATTAGAATAAGAGATCTGCCTTTGCGCCATAGGCAAACCTTCGCTTTATATTTTTAATAAATTTCTTTTTGATCAGTTAATCTTCTTTTGATAAAATATACTTAAATTTTGATGCCTTTGATATTTTATGCTTAATTTGTTAACTGACGCTCAAAGTAATTTATATTTTTATGAGGTGATGGAGATCTTGGGTTCTTCTCCTTAAGAATTGAATTTTAAAAATATATATATCTTCCGGATTAGAAACATTGAGTTGCTTCTGATCTGAGTTATTTCCAAGACAAAAGACTAAATTAAAGTATATGGATTGAGAATTGAAATTAATTAATGAACTCTTTGTTTCTCTAATCTACCTTTATCATTATTGTTATCCGTTCATTTTGCATAGTAGCTTTATCTCTCATTCAAATATTGATTTATATTTATTTTTATTATAAAAAAATTCATATTTTAATAAAAAAATTATTTCAATAGTGCTCCTTGTGGGATTCGCCTTGTACTTATCACTGTCTCAAAAAGACAGCTGTGCACTTGCAGTATTAAAAGATAGGATTTAAATTCACATCAAATTTTTAGCACCATTGCCGGGGAGCCAAATTTGAGTTTTTGTTAAAAATATGATGTTTTTTATTTTTATTAGATTCATATGCATGCTCATAGTTAGGTTCCATTGGTTGTTTAGTCATCTAATTTGCATTAGTAGGGTTCTTTGCAATTAGTATTAGTTAGAATTTCACTTTTCTAATTTTTCAGACTTTTCTGATCTTTTTATTTTTCTGATATTTTTTTTATAATTAATTGAATTTTTGGAACAAATAATTAATTAATAAAAAACCAAAAAAAAATATTTTTTTTGGGAAGGATTTCTTTTAATCCCGAATTTCTGTAAATAAAAAAAATTATTTTAGATTGGTTTAACTAATGTCTTGATTAGATTAGGATTGGTAAGGTAGAGTTTAAAATTTTTAGGACTAGGTGTTTTGATTAATATGCTAACCTTTGAATTTTGAACTTAGGCAGTTGAAATTTTGAAATTCCATCTCTTAAATTGTTTAGATTAGTTAGAGTTTTAAAATCTAAAATTTGAATTGGATAAGATTGGATTTCTTATAATTGAAAACTTTTTGAAAACTCTAACCATATCTAGACACTTGTTTGGATAATTTAGAATTTCTGATTTTTTTTAGATAGAATTTTTTATTTGTTTCAATAACTTAGAATCCACTTTGATGGAGTTTTTATTAACTTGGTATCTTTTGAATTTTCTTATTTTTTTAAAATTAGGATAAGATAGAATTTTGAGTTGATTTGTTAACATAGAACTTACTAACAAGAGTTTCTTTTAAATAGGTCACCTTGGTAAGAGGAGAGTTGCACAAAAGCAGGAAACTGCGTGGATTTGCTCTAAGCAAACAATTGCTCTCAGAATTGCTAAAAAAAAATTTGCTCTCAGAATTGCAAAATTTGCCCAAAAAAAAAAAAGAAGCGTGGGCCCGCTGTAAGAGTTTCTAAACTTTACGCCACGAATCTTTTACTTGCAAGTGGGGCTTGAGCAATTTAAATTTCAGCAAGTATGATTGTGTGATTGACACACCAAGTAAATTGAGCCCACACACTTAGTTAAGGGCAATTGACCCCAATAAGATAAGGACTTGATTTCATCACCAGATCCTTGCCCAATTAGATTTAACCACCTCTCACATAGTAACCTAAACATTAATTAAAATAAAATAGAAATGAGACCATAGGACTCGAGCTCATTAGGACGGAGACTACAAAAGGTTGTACCAATTGAGCTCTTTGGTCAAGTCGATGTCTAGGTAAGTCCCGTCCCTCCAAAGGTTGGCAATCTCTGTTCTAAGAGTTTGGTTCTTAAGTGGGATCCTTGCCAAGTGTATTGTGACCCTACCACTCATCCTGGGACTTACCTGGTCGATTTGGCTTCATAAGACCGGATTAGAGGCCTTAGTGCATTATTCAAACCAGTTAGGAGTTGTCTAGTGAGTTAGGCTAACCTTAGGATAATTTCTTGTGCTCAATCTTTGTGCTTGACTGCTTGTGCATCATCTAGCAAGACCATTAGGGCCCCGCATATAGATTAGGCTTGCATTTCTTTAAGGTTGAAACCAATGCACGTGCTCTAGACCTGAGAGAGAGAAACTGTGGGTACGCAAGGGTAAAAGGTTAGTCAGGATAGAGCCTGAGCTAGCATTAACCATTGTCGGAAAGTCCTCAATTTTTGAAGAAATTGTTTGAATGACTAATCAAATGGACTCACCCATGACTTTAAAGGACTACATGTACCCCAGCAGGACAACTCAACCGTCCTGTATCACCCTGTCCCAAGCCAATGCCACATTTGAGCTGAAATCTAGCATGATCCAGATGCTCCCAGTATTGCTTGGGTTAGACCATGAAAACCCATATCAACATGTTAGGGAATTTGAGGACATCTATGGGACCATGAGAATTTATCACATGACTGAGGAGGCCCTTAAACTTAGATTATTTCCTTTCATCCTAAAAGAAAGAGCTAAAGCTTGGCTTTATGCCTTACAGACCGGGTCCATTACTACATAGGCCAAGCTAGTCGAAGAATTTTATAAAAAATTCTACTCTAAGCAGAAAACCGCTTCAATTAGGCAGGACATCAATGGATTCCATCAAATGGAAAGGGAGACACTTTACAATTATTTGGAATGGTTCAAGGACCTCTTAATCCAATGTCCCCACCATGGATTTGAAAAAATCCAATTAGTCCAAATTGTGTATGAAGGTATGGATTGCCCAACCAAACAAATGGTGGAATCTTTTTGTAGTGGGGATTTTACACAGAAAATAGTAGAAGAAGCTTAGACATTTTTGGAAGATACCATTGAAAATCAAGGCAAGAGTTGATTCATGGGAGGCTGATTTCAGGTGGGCTTGATTCAGGTAGGACTGATTTTCAGGTGAGCTAAAATAAGAAGAAGAAGAGGAAGAAGTGCCCAGATGTGCAAGGGGGTGCCTGGCTGTGTTTGCCCGAAAGAGCTGGCTGGCAGTAGTAGGGAGAAAAACTGGATGACAGCCGTACGGAGAAGGCAGCAGGGGCTGTGGACTAAGTGCTGGGAGGAGATGGCCGCCGTACTGTGAGAAGAAGGGTAGTGACCAAGGGCAGGGGCTAGAAATGAGGGGCAGCTACAGGCTATGGAGGAGTTGTATAGGGTAAGAAAAATGGAAGAGTGGTTGCTGGCTATGCAGGTGTAGGAAGAATGGCCACTGGGCGATTTGTAAATGGATGGTCATTGGCAAGGGGGCAGGTGCATTGAGTGCAGGCCACTGGAAGAGGAGACAGCAGACTGGGCTACTAGACAGGAAGGAGGAGGAGGAGACGTCTGCGTGCAGGGCAGTTGCAGGTTAGCTGTGTAACGCCCCACCCCATGTCTATGCATGATATTGTCCGCTTTGGCACATGGGCCTCACAATTTTGCTTCTGATGGGCCTCAACCCATCAAAAGGCCTCATGCAAGGTAAGGGTGTAAGCTCTACATAAAACCCCATTCACTTTCCTCTCTATAGTCGATGTGGGACCCCAGGGCATCACATTCCACCCCCCTTAGGGCTATACGTCCCTGCGCAATAGCCTGCTAGACCTTGTAGCCTACCAACCCTCTTAGCCCGCCCACATGGAGACCTGCCGACTAGCACTGGACCACGACAAGGGACCCACACTCGAACTAGTTAAAAGTCGGCTCTGATACCATTTGTAATGCCCCACCCAATACCCATGCATAATATTGTCTGCTTTTGCACACGTGCCTCACATTTTTGCTTCTGATGGGCCTCAACCCATCAAAAGGCCTCATGCAAGGTAAATGTGTAAGCTCTACATATAACCCCATTTACTTTCCTTTCAATAGTTGATGTGAGACTCTGGGGCGTCACATTACCAACTGTCATGTCCCCCAAAATAAGAATTGGGAAAAACGTGAAAAATAAAACAAATTCAAATTTCCTGTGTTTAATACAACACAAGCTTCCAAAAGTGGACCCACATAAAATTTCCACCTGTGGTGAATCAAAATAAATTTCATTAAATGCAACGGAAGCTTTATTCAATTGGTAGTCAAGGTTCATAAATGGAAGCCGACAGAAAAATCAGATAAACATTAATAATTAAAGTTGCAGAATGAATTAAATAAATTTCTAAAAGATGTCTCAACACTAAGAGAAAGTTCATTTAAAATAATTCTAAGGTGACGTTCTCTCTTGTGCAGGCTCAGATGGCTCCAAAGCCATCTCCGGCATCCCACTCAGGTTTATCAGTTGGCTCAAACGTTTGAAACGTTTGACCCTCCTCCGTCTCCTCGGTAAAGTAGGGCTCGGTACCTATGTATCAAATATTACAAAGTAAATAGCAAGTACATAATCACAATTTAATACAACAACGAGAAGAATATATACAAGTGTAATCATATAGAAGTAATGACAATGAGAATGACGAGAAATAACGTATAACATAATCCAAATGAAGCAAAAGGAACAGTATGATTCACATGAAGACAAGTGTCCCTATTGTGGGTGGTCAGCCCTAAATAAATCGGGAAAACCCGTCCATAACGTCGGTGGTCATAAACCGATCAAATAAAAAAATCAGGATAACTTGTTCACATTCATAGCGGATTATAAGTGATCCAGTCACATCGGTGATCAACCGTCCATATATCGATCTGTAGTCATCCATAAATGACCCACATAAAGATAAACATAAACATATAAACGTAATAGACTTGAATAATAAAGCTCCGACACAAGAGTCCTAAGTCAAAGTAAAGTGCTGGCCATTCCACATTGCATATCATAATTGAATCGTTATACAAAATTTGCCAAACCACTTTATAGTCCATGACACACAATAGGGTATACATCTAAAGAAATACACATCCTAAACCAACATATATATGCATGCGAAGGTTAAGACATAGATACGAATCGATCCTAAGGTCAAACATAAGGTCTCGTACCCAACAACCACATGAATTTCTAATGGATAAAAGATCAACGCATCCCTTCTCCATCAATGGAGCATAGACCCAGTTAAGGGTTTTCCAATAGAGAGATGGGTTGAACTTGAATCTACTAGATTTTCCCGAGGTTATACGAAGTACTAAACCCCACATTAGTAAGACACCGTTTGCCCAGACGGTATTTACTCAGTCTAATGATCCGATTAATAAGGTCTAAAATTATGTTTTTGACACATTAAAAATCAAAGATAACATTTAATATTTAATTTGAAAATTTATAATGATAAATGACCTTAGTTTATAATTTTAGAAAGCTAAGGGTCCCATCTTAGTGTATTTCCAAGAATATAGATCTTAAGAGTCCAATGGGTTCATTAATAACGTACAAAAAAATATAATTTTAACACATTAAAACCCAAAGATATCATTTAATATTAAGTTGAAAATAATAATAATCTTAGTTTATAGTTTTAGAAAACCTAAGAATTCCATCTATAACATTTTCCAATTGGGAAATTCTATATAAAATGGGCCCAAGGTCTATTTTATTTCATTAAAATTATAATGGACTTTTTTCTAAAATATAATGGGCCAAGTGTTAAAAGCCATAATTTATAGTCATGTGTTGTCACAATGGAATTTATCTCTGACTCCACCGCGTCATCACCAATCTCTCTCTTATATACTCCCATACGTCTTAACCTCACATGGGATAACATCACATGGGATGACATCATCAGGTCATTCCCTTTGGCCCCACCACACTATATTCAAAGAAGCACTTCCACATTGACTCAAAGTTCTGTATCAGGGAGTCTTTTTTTTTTTTCCAATTCATGTCTTAGTTGAATACCACCACACAGAAACCCATCCTAGAATGAGGAGGCTTCACGTCAGACGCTGCAAGGGGTATTTAGATAGTGGCCCCCCGCCCTGGATTAACTTCACCACACTGTCATCCAGCCATGGACAACTGGATGCCCGGACCAGATCCATGATCGGATCGTTCTGTGGGTCACACAACCTGGTTAACTACAATTAAAATATTTTCAAGATAACTCACACCCCAAAATCAAAATCAAAAGATGGCCATATATGTGCAAGGTTTCATCCCAAAAAGAGAAAATAAAACATCGAGGGCATAAAAAGGGGTTTCTATATGCATCCACATACGAACACAAGAAGAACACAAGCATTAAATTTATAAATTATGATTAGGTATTTGCCTTTTACCGGGGTTGAAAAAAAATGCACAGATCTTAACCAATATCCAAACCGAGATCCTCACAGTGCTTGAGAATAATGCTGTCACCAATCTGACAAAGAAGATTGCAACAAATGCTCAAATGAACAGATCTATGGTTCTCTTAACCAAATCTATCATTGGAAAGAAAAAGGAGATAACCCAAGATTATAGATCTACTCCTAAAAGTTTGAGGAGAGGATTACCTATGATAAGAAACTTGAGCGAAGAATGATGGTATCCTCTGATCTTGATTATGATGGCTAGATCCTAAAGCTGCAATGGCTTGGGAAGTCGAAAGAGGAAGAAGACGAAGATTAACCGGGAGGAGTTGCAGAGATAAGTGGGGAGGGATAAGTCGTGCGGTTAATGAAAACTAGGGATTTGGTTAAAAGAGGATATTCTTTGGGCTTAAGTCATTGGGTCAAACTACGGGTCGGGTCATCTGCCCACTAGCCCAACTTACAAATCTACACATCTAATCTAACTTGTGCCCCACTTAATCCTACCCACTTAAATATCTAAAATACATTTAATTAAATAATACTAATATTTTAATGATAAATATAATTAATGGTGGGGCTAGATATTACATTCTCCCCCCCTTAGGACATTTGGTCCTCCAAATACAAACATACCTCTGGAAGAAGATGCGGGTAAAGCTTCTTCACTTGGTCCTAGAGTTCCCAAGTGTTTCTTGAGGACTATGGTACTCCCACTGGACTTTCACCCAATGTATTGTCTGAGTCTTGAGAACTTGCTCCTTTGTGTCGATGATCCGAGAAGGTCACTCAACATAGGTAACATCTGGCTGCAATTCCAATGGCTCATACTGCAATACATGAAATGGGTATGCGATATACTTCTTCAACATCGAGACATGAAAAACGTTGTGCACTGCTGACAACTGTCACGACCCCGGATCAGGCCCGTGGGCCTAATCTAGGATTGGGACTAATGAGAATGATAGACGATGTTGTTAGTACCATATAACATATAATGCATACACGGGTCAATAAAGAACATAATACTACCCCTGCAGGTGATTTCCCACAGGTGTCCGCGGTGAGGATTTCTCAACGACAAAAACATTTTGTTTAAGTACGGAAGCGTGTAGCAAATCAAGTACAAGATTCATTTCCATAATAACAAGACTAATAATACATATGAATAACAAGTATCAGAATGAGCAATGATCATTAGCACTTTCCAAAAGTAAGGTTAAAGTTTAGAAAAAAGATCATTTAATTACATTCCCCCAATTAGAGGCCAACAAAGGCCAATGTAAACAAAGTATAGACTCCCCAAAAGAATTGTTATATACAACCCAAAATGTTACGCAACTCAAACAGCCGAATGTCTATACAACATCATCGGCATGCCTGTTGCGACCCCAGACCAGGTTTAAGGTCCAATCTGGGATCGGGACTAAGTAAGTGAATAAATAAGAGGTATGGTTAGTGCCAAAATGTACACGGGTTAATTAAGAACACACGTCACCCGTGCACGTGATTTCCCACAGGTGTCCACGGTGAGGATTTCACAACAACATGAATATTTGTTTAAGTACGGAAGCGTGTAGCAAATCAAGCATGTAATTCATTTCCATAATAATAAGACTGATTGCATTTAAGTAACAAGTATCAGAATGAGAAATGTTCTATAGCTTAACCCAAAAGTACTGTTAAAGTTTGGACATATATCATTTAATTACAATTCCCAAAAATAGAGGCCAATAAAGGCCAATATAAACAAAACAATATCCTCCAAAATAAAGGTTAATAACACCACAATAATGTTACACATCACTCGAGGCAACCAGATGTCTATACAACATCATCGGCGTGCCACTCGACTAACTGCTGCGGTTCTCTGACCGCCTCCTTGTGCTCTTCCTCGGGGTAACCGACAACGGGACCTGAGTACCAAAGAAATGGATCAGACACGACGGTTTGGCAGGTGGATGAAAGGATATAAAACATTTGATAATAAAGGCATTTACCTTGGAAAACATTTAAACCTGTTTAACAATAACTTTCATGAAAAGATAAGTCATATATTCAAACATGTATGCAAAGTAAAGCGAGTAAAGGTACCAAGGAAACGGGAAACAAGCAAGATGGCATCCACAAGAAGCTAAACCTTCTATCACTGAAGTGACAAGAGTATATCGGGGCGTTGACCTCAGTCATTGAAGTGAGGATGTGCAACAGCATTTACATATACATATATAATAATACGGGACGGGACCACGGTAGCAAACCGGGTATTGGGAATCTCGATAGCGAACCGGATATCGGGAACCACGGGAGCTAGCCGGGTATCGGGACGGGACCACAGTTAATAAACCGGGCATCGGGATCCAAACTGCAGCTAGCGGGACTGGAGGGGTTCTCCAAGTCGGTAGATCAAACCGACAAGGTTATCCAAGCTTAGTGGTGCCGACTCATAGGTCAAATCATATAAATCAAGACATGTGTAAAATAAATCAAGTGTAAAACTATAATGGGGCAAGATGGGGGTACTCAAGGCACAACTATCATATTATGTCGGGCATGTATTTCGGGACTAGCAATTAGCACAAATATCTTTTTCAATGCTTTCGGGAGAAACAGTCGCATAGTGTAAATCTCAAGTACAAGGAAGAACAAATGAACTATTGGGGCTTCGAACAAAATATCAGGTTCAAGATTCGTTTAAGGTGAATAGGCATTCCGTATATCGATCTTAAAGATAACTTGGTAGTCTTGAATTTGGAGACATTCCGGAATACTTATACACCTTGGAAACTTCTAAAGGGCTTCAATGGATCTTTGTGTTGCGGTTTTCCTTCTCAAATGAACTTCAAACATTGCCTCATGGGTCTCCCGGTATCAAGGAATTCCTTTAAAAACATTTTTCGGGCTTTAAAAGTGTTTTAGACCCAAGCGGGGGTGCGCTCGAGCGGACCTGAGCCACGCAGGAACCCAGGCAACCAGCAAGGTTGCCTGCTCGAGCAGACAACATGCGCGTATGTCCGCTCGAGCAGGTAGTCTCACTGCCGCCCGAGTTGGCAAGCAGATTGAGCGCGCAGCCAATCCCTGCTGCCCGAGACTGGCCTTCATGGCCTTTCTTTCTCCATTCTCCTATACACTTTCTCCTGCAATAAAATGGCCATCTAATCATGCATCAAATACTACTTGAAACCCCCATCAAACTCCCATGAACCTTTACTTCCCAAACATTTCCTCCTCCACATTCAATCACACAAAAGAGAGAAGAACATCCACCAACACAAGGATTCATTTAAGTCTTCAACAAGAAGTAAAACAAGGAAATATAAACCATATTTTCAAGATCATAAAGATCTCACCAACCATTTTCAAGGACATTTATTCCACATTAAATGCAAGAAAACAAATCATTAATGAAGATACAAATCAACCATGCTTGTCATGAAAATGCTCAAAAGCTTAAAACATCTAATCATTCCACTTGCCTTAGATCTCTAATCAAGGGAATCAAGCAATTACTCTCCTCTTCCAAGCCAAACTCCAAGCTACACAAAACCCCCAAAAACAAACCCTAAAATGGGTCAAACAAAGAAAGAAGAAGAATAACTCTTGAATAATGAAAATGGGGCTTCTCTATAGCTAGGAGAAAACATAACAAAGAGATTGAGAAAGAAAACTTACTTGCAAGGTCTCTAAATGAACAAGAGTGACTCAAAGAGGGTCTTGGAATAGAGGTTTCTCTTCACTAATTGTATCCAAGGAGAGCTCTAGTGATGGAGAAGAAGATGGTGACCACCATTTGTGCTATTGGTGCAAGTTTGGAGGAGATTTAGCGGTGAAGAAGCAAGGAGAAGAAGAAGACAAGGAAAAACCCTAGGTTGTTGTTGTTGTGCTGGAAAAAAGGAAATGAAGAGAAGGGTTCTCTATTTAAAGCCAATGGGAGTGGGCTCCACCACTTAGAAACTTTGGAGGCTGAAATCACTACTTTCGAGACCTCGAACGAAATCGACGAAGAAGAAAAAAGTGATCACCGAAATATCTAGTTTCCAAAAAGTATATGTTTCGTGGGTTTTGGGTACGGATTTAGTGTAAAATACTGTTTTGCCCCCAATGCTAGGAAAGTCGGGTTTCGGGGTTTCGGACGGTTACGGGATCAACATGAAAGTTGTAGGGATTAGCGGGATAAGTGAAACGGGGTAGGCATACAAGTCATCGGGATCTCGGGTAATTCCCAAATTAACGCAAAGCTATCAAAAGGGAACCCCCAAAGGGCCCCACTAAACATGAAGCACTTAAAATTCCCCAAAGCTATAAAAGAACTAAACTAATCCAACTTAGTCAAATCTACCAAACACGCTTAGCACTAACACGCGACTTAATTAGTTCTAATCGGGGTCACTCGGGTCGGGGTCTAACATCCTCCACCCCTTAGGGCATTTGGTCCTCCAAATGAAATACAAAACCCACCTCGAGTAGGAGATGTGGATACTTCTTCTGCACTTGGTCTCACAATTCCCACGTTGCCTCTTCCGGTCCATGATTCTTCCAAAGCACCTTCACCCACTGAATAGTTCGTGTCCTCAACTCTTGCTCCTTCGTGTCTATGATCTGAATGGGCTTCTCAACATAGGTAGCATCTTCTCTAATTTCCAATGGTTCATGTCGGAGTACCTGTGATGGATTGGGGACATACTCTTTCAACATCGACACATGGAAGACGTTGTGTACACCGGATAGCTCGGGTGGTAAGGCTAATCTATAAGCCACATAACCAATCTTGCTCACAATGTCATACGGTCCAATGTATCTTCGTGACAACTTGCCCTTCTGCCCAAATCTCAATGTTCCTCTGGTAGGGGACACTTTCAAGAAAACCTTATCTCCTTCTTTAAACTGTAAGTCCCTTCTGTGAGAGTCTGCATAGCTTTTCTATCTGCTCCGGGCTACTTTCAGACATTCCTGAATTGTCTTACTTTGTCACTGGTCTCACTCACTACGGTCGGTCCATGGAAACTGTGGGTGCCAACTTCTTCCCAACAAACAGGTGTCCTACACTTCCTGCCATACAAGGCTTCAAAAGGCGCCATCCCAATGCTCGAGTGGTAGCTATTGTTGTAAGCGAACTCACACAACGGTAGAGTCTCATCCCACTGAGTCTGGAAGTCCAGTACACAAGCACGGAGCATGTCCTCAAGGGTCTGAATTGTCCTCTCTGACTGGCCATCTATCCGAGGGTGATAAGCCGTGCTGAACTGTAGCTTCGTACCCATAGACTCATGTAGGGTTTTCCAAAATCTCGAGACGAATCTGCTGTCTCTGTCGGATATGATGGAAACTGGTTGTCCATGTCTACTAACAATCTCATTAACAAACAACTCTGCTAATGGTAACATATGCATCTTCTTTCCTGTCTTCATGGGGATGAAATGAGCTGACTTGGTGAGTCTGTCCACTATAACCCATATTGTGTCATTGCCTCTGCTAGTTCTCGGTAGTCCCGAAATAAAGTCCATGGTAATGTTTTCCCATTTCCATTCCGGGATCTCTAATGGCTATGGCAACCCCGGAGGCTTCTGATGCTCTGCCTTTATCAACTAACATGTCATGCAACGAGAGACAAACGCTGCAATCTCTCTCTTCATGTTGTTCCACCAAAATCTGCCCTTCAAATTCTGATACATCTTCGTGCTACCTAAGTGCATGGAGTACTTCGTACTATGAGCCTCTGCCATGATGTCCTTCCTCAATTCTTCGATGTTAAGCACACACAAACGGTCTCGATAATAGAGGACTCCATCAATGATACGAAAATCAGGACGTTCTGCTATATGCTCTGAGATCTTAGCCAACTCTGGATCTTGCAACTGACTATCCTTGATCTTCTGAATGAACGAAGGTTCTGACACTAACATGTTAGCCAACAATACACCATTCCTTAGTGGCTGTAGGTCTATCCTTAACTCTTCAAATTGTTCAAAAATACAAGTACCACTCAGATTTGCCAAGCCTACTGATTTTCTGCTCAAAGCATCGGCAACTACATTCACTTTCCCCGGGTGATATTTGATTGGAAAATCGCAGTCCTTAATATACTCCATCCATCTCCTCTGTCTCATGTTCAATTCCTTCTAAGAAAACAGATATTATAGGCTGCGGTGGTCAGAATGGACCTCGAACTTCTCTCCATAGAGGTAATGTCTCCACATTTTCAACGCGAAGACAACCGCTGCCAACTCAAGATCATGGGTTGCATAATTCTTCTCATGATCTTTCAGTTGCCGGGACCCATATGCAACAACTCTTCCTTCCTGCATCAACACACAACCAAGTCCAACATTCGAAGCATCGGTAAAAATGGTAAAACCGCCGTTTCCAGATGGCAAAGAAAGGACTGGTGCAGTGGTCAATCTCTTCTTCACCTCCTGGAACTAGCTTCACACTGATCTGTCCACACATAAGGTACATTCTTCCTTGTCAACTTCGTCAATGGTGCTGCAATCGATGAAAATCCTTGTACAAATCTCCGGTAATACCCTACCAATCCAAGAAAACTCCTGATTTCTGACACATTCTTCGGTCTTTCCAACTCCACTACTACCTCAATCTTGGACGGATCTATTGACAATCCTTCTTTGGAGATAATGTGCCCCAAAAATGCAACTTGTTCTAGCCAGAATTCACACTTGTTAAGCTTTGCATACAAGTGGTTCTCTCTCAATAGCTGCAACGCTATCCTCAGATGCTCTTTATGCTCTTCTCTGGTCTTGGAGTACACCAAAATATCATCAATGAACACCACTACAAATTGGTCTAGGTATTGTACAAATATCTTGTTCATCAAAGCCATGAACACTGCCGATGCATTAGTCAGTCCAAATGGCATCACTAGGAACTCATAGTGGCCATATCTTGTCCGGAAAGCTATTTTCAACACATCCGATTCTCTTACTCTCAGCTAATGGTAACCGGATCTCAAATCAATCTTCGAGAAATATGAAGCACCTTGTAACTGATCAAACAGCTCATCTATCCTTGGCAGTGGATATTTGTTCTTGATGATCACTTGATTCAACCTTCGGTAGTCGATACACATTCTCATCAAACCATCTTTCTTCTTGACGAACAAAACCGGAGCTCCCCATAGCAAAATGCTAGGTCTTACAAAACCTTTGTCCAACAACTCTTGCAATTGTACCTTAAGTTCTCCCAATTCTGCTGGAGCCATTCTATATGGTGCAATAGATATCGGAACGGTCCCTGGTAACAACTCGATAGTGAAATCAATTTCTCTTATGAGTGGTAATCCTGGAATCTCCTCCGGAAATACATCCGGGAACTCCCAAACAATAGGGATCTCCTCCACCCCTTGGGACCGTTTATCCTCCGTGATAAATGCCAAATAGGCTTCACATCCACTTCTCAAAAGTCTATCAGCTTTCAATGCTGATACAAACCCTGCACGAGGATTTCTCCTCTCTCCCTGAAACAACACCCCTACTGGTGTCTCATCCAATTTGAATGTGAGGGTCTTATGGAAACAATCCATTGTGGCATGGTACCCTGCCAGCCAATCCATCCCTAGGATGACATCAAAATCACTCATCTCCAAGAGAATAAGATCTGCGGTTAACACAACTTCTCCTATCTGAACTGTACAACTAGGGTAATAGATAATGCACACAACTTGTTTTCCTACTGGTGTAGCTATAATTAAAATATACTCAAGTTCTCTATCATGCACATCAATCAATCTAGAAAATGCATGGGATAAAAATGAATGCGTGGAGCCAGGGTCAAACAATATCTTAGCTTCTATCCCACAAACAAGAAGTGTACCTTCCACAACATTACCTGCTGCCTCTGCATCAGCTCTGTTGACTGCATACACTTGTCCCCACTGCTGTGGCCTGATTTGAGCTTGTTGATGCCTGCCTTGAGGGGCATTTATGTTCTGTTGCGGGGGACACTGATTCTGCTATTGTCTTTGTTGACAGGGCTGTTGCTGCTGTTGCTGAGGTCTATACTGTTATGGTGGTACCTACTGTTGAAGTGGCCTTGCCTGATTCTACACCACTAGTGCATTCTGTGGCGGTGCTCCTTGAGGCTGCTGATTCTGTCTATTCGGTCTCGGGCAATTCCTCATCTGATGGTCCATGGAGGCACATCTAAAGCATGCTCCTGTGATGGTACGACGTTGGGCACTCTCATGGTTCTTGCCACAGTGCATACAGACTAGTTGCACATTCTGATCTTGTCTTTGCCTCTTGTTCTGTTGGTTCCTTTGCTGGTGATTTTGTGGTGGAGTCTGTCCTTGGCCCTTGCCTTGAACTCTAAGGACCTTGTAGTGGAAGTTCTCGAACTTGTATACCCTCTTGATCGCCTCTTCAAAAGTGATCGGTGGTATAACTCCCGTAGCATCTCTCGATGATGATGGGGTGAAGTCCTTCAAGGAACTTGGTTATCTTTTTTTCCACCGTGTCCACTAATTCGGGGGCATATCTTGACAGCCTCTCAAATTTAGTGAGGTATTCTTGAATGGTCATATTGCCTTGGACAAGCTGTTGAAATTCCACTGCCTTCTGCCTCCTGATGTGCGTGGGCACATATTTGTCACGAAACTGTATTTTGAAGTTTTGCCATGCAACTGTGTCAGCCATTATTCTATACTCTTCCCTCACTATTTTCCACCAGATGTCTGCCAACCCGGCGAATAAAGTCGTTGCCAGCTTTACTCTCTCTCCTCCCGTGCATCTGAAGACTTCAAAGATGTTCTCAGTACGGTCCAACCAATCATCTACAATCAAGGGATCTTCCGAGCCAACAAAATCCTTGGGTGCCCTCTTTCTGAATCTCTCAAACAATGCATTGGGGTCATGCTCCCTCTGATTGATTACAATTGCGGGTTGAGGCTGGACTGGTTCTGGCCTTCTCTGTAACACTCCTAATAACTGCCTCTGCATTTCTGCCAACTCTCTGGCATGATCCTCATCCTTCTTAAGCATCTGCTCTTGGAGTCTAGTTTGGTTCTCATTGGCTTGACGTTGCTGGTCAAGCATAGCCTGCATAATTTGCTGAAACTGATTTGGCACTGTATTGTCAACTCTTGCATTCTCAACTCTATCTTCTTCAATAGGCTCAGTAAAATCGCTATTACTTGCGGTGGGATTGCCATTTACCGGTCCCTTACGAGGTGGCATGATGCTGCAAAACAAGTTGTTAGCACATATAAATCAAATATGGGTCACACATTGCTCACGCAATTCTAGCTAACGAAAGATCTAACGAATCCTCGCCACGTCCTTAGGATTTCGTGTTTCTTTTAATTGCCTGAAACATGTCTCGCTCTGAAACCAGTTTGTCACGACCCCGGACCGGGTTTAAGGTCCAATCTGGGATTGGGACTAAGTAAGTGAATAAATAAGAGGTATGGTTAGTTCAAAACGTACATGGGTTAATTAAGAACACACGTCACCTGTGCACGTGATTTCCCGCAGGTATCCACGGTGAGGATTTCACAACAACATGAATATTTGTTTAAGTGCGGAAGTGTGCAGCAAATCAAGCATGTAATTCATTTCCATAATAATATGATTGATTGCATTTAAGTAACAAGTATCAGAATGAGCAATGTTCTATAGCCTAACCCAAAAGTACTGTTAAAGTTTGGACATATATCATTTAATTATAATTCCCAAAAATAGAGGCCAATAAATGCCAGTATAAACAAAACAATATCCTCCAAAATAAAGGTTAATAACACCCCCACAATGTTACGCATCACTCGAGGCAACCGGATATCTATACAACATCATCGGCGTGCCACTCGACTAACTACTGTGGTTCTCTGACCGCCTCCTCGTGCTCTTCCTCGGGGTAACCGACAACGGGACCTGAGTACCAAAGAAATGGATCAGATACGACGGTCTAGCAGGTGGATGAAAAGATATAAAACATTTGATAAAAAAGGCATTTACCTTGGAAAACATTTAAACCTGTTTAACAATAACTTTCATGAAAAGATAAGTCATCTATTCAAACATGTATGCAAAGTAAAGTGAGTAAAGGTACCAAGGAAACGGGAAACAAGGAAGATGGCATCCACAAGAAGCTAAATCCTCTATCACTGAAGTGACAAGAGTATATCGGGGTGTTGACCTCAGTCATCGAAGTGAGGAAGTGCAACAGCATTTACATATACATATATAATAATACGGGATGGGACCACGGTAGCAAACCGGGTATTGGGAATCGCGGTAGCGAACCGGATATCGGGAACCACGGGAGCGAGCCGGGTATCGGGACGGGACCACGGTTAATAAACCCGGCATCAGGATCCAAACTACAGCTGGCGGGACTGGAGGGGTTCTCCAAGTCGGTAGATCAAACCGACAAGGTTATCCAAGCTTAGTGGTGCCGACTCATAGGTCAAATCATATAAATCAAGACATGTGTAAAATAAATCAAGTGTAAAACTATAATCGGGCAAGACGGGGGTACTCAAGGCACAACTATCATATGATGTCGGGCATGTATTTCGAGACTAGCAATTAGCACAAATATCTTTTTCAATCCTTTCGGGAAAAATAGTCGCATAGTGTAAATCTCAGGTACAAGGAAGAACAAATGAACTATTGGGGCTTCGAACAAAATATCAGGTTCAAGATTCGTTTAAGGTGAATAGGCATTCCGTATATCGATCTTAAAGATAACTTGGTAGTCTTGAATTTGGAGACATTCCGGAATACTTATACACATTGGAAACTTCTAAAGGGCTTCAATGGATCTTTGTGTTGCGGTTTTCCTTCTCAAATGAACTTCGAACATTGCCTCATGAGTCTCCCGGTATCAAGGAATTCCTTTAAAAACATTTTTCGGGCTTTAAAAGTGCTTTAGACCCAAGGGGGGGTGCGCTCGAACGGACCAAAGGGCGCTCGAGCGGACCTGAACCACGTAGGAACCTAGGCAACCAGTAAGGTTGCCCGCTCAAGCGGACATATGTCCGCTCCAACGGGCATTCTCACTGCCGCTCGAGTTGGCAGGCAGATTGAGCGCGCAGCCAATAACTGCTGCCCGAGACTAGGCTTCTTGGCCTTTCTTTCTCCATTCTCCTTTACACTTTCTCCTGCAATAAAATGGCCATCTTGCCTCGAATAATCATGCATCAAATACTACTTGAAACCCCCATCAAACTCCCATGAACCTTTACTTCCCAAACATTGCCTCCTCCACATTCAATCACACAAAAGAAAGAAGAACATCCATCAACACAAGGATTCATTTAAGTCTTCAACAAGAAGTAAAACAAGGAAATATAAACCATATTTTCAGATCATAAAGAGCTCACCAACCATTTTCAAGGACATTTATTTCACATTAAATCCAAGAAAACAAATCATTAATGAAGATACAAATCAACCATGCTTGTCATGAAAATGCTTAAAAGCTCAAAACATCTAATCATTCCACTTGCCTTAGATCTCTAATCAAGGGAATCAAGCAATTACTCTCCTCTTCCAAGCCAAACTCCAAGCTACACAAAACCCTCAAAAACAAACCCTAAAATGGGTCAAACAAGGAAAGAAGAAGAAGAACTCTTCAATAATGAAAATGGGGCTTCTCTATAGCTAGGAGAAAACATAACAAAGAGATTAAGAAAGAAAACTTACTTGCAAGGTCTCTAAATGAACAAGAGTGACTCAAAGAGGGTCTTGGAATAGAGGTTTCTCTTCACTAATTGTATCCAAGGAGAGCTCTAGTGATGGAGAAGAAGATGGTGACCACCATTTGTGCTATTGGTGCAAGTTTGGAGAAGATTTAGCGATGAAGAAGCAAGGAGAAGAAGAAGACAAGGAAAAACCCTAGGTTGTTGTTGTGCTGGAAAAAAGGAAATGAAGAGAAGGGTTCTCTATTTAAAGCCAATGGGAGTGGGCTCCACCACTTAGAAACTTTGGAGGCTGAAATCACTACTTTCGGGACCTCGAACGAACTCGACAAAGAAGAGAAAAGTGATCACCGAAATATCTAGTTTCCAAAAAGTATATGTTTCACGGGTTTTGGGGATAACAACTTTTAGGTACAGATTTAGTGTAAAATGACTGTTTTGCCCTCAATGCTAGGAAAGTCGGGTTTCGGGGTTCCGGACGGTTACGGGATCAACATGAAAGTTGTAGGAATTAGGGGGACAAGTGAAATGGGGTAGGCATACAAGTCATCGGGATCTCGGGTAATTCCCAAATTAACGCAAAGCTATCAAAAGGGAACCCCCAAAGGGCCCCACTAAACCAAACCACTTAAAATTCCCCAAAGCTATAAAAGAACTAAACTAATCCAACTTAGTCAAATCTACCAAACACGCTTAGGACTAACATGCGACTTAATTAGTACTAATCGGGGTCACTCGGGTCGGGGTCTTACAATGCCACTCCACTAAACGATGTGGTTCACTGACCGCCTCCTCAAGCTCCTCCTCGGGGAAACCAACGACTGGACCTGAGTACCAAAAAGTGGGTCAAACACGAGGTTTGGCAGGTGGGTGAAAAGATATAACAATAAAACAATAATTGAATTCGCCTTGGAAAATATTTAAACCTGTGTAAACAATGATTTTCATAAAAGAAACGAACCATTTAATGAAAATCATATATACAGTATAAAACATGTAAAGGTAACCAAAGGATTAGGAAACAAGCAAGATGACAACCACACGAAGCTAAGTCCTCTATCTCCGAAGTGACAAGAGCATCTCAAGGGGTTGGCCTCAATCACCGAAGTGAGGAGGTACAATGAAATTTACATATACATATATAATAATACGGGACATGACCACGGTAGCAAGCCGGGTATTAGAAACCACGGTAGCAATCCGGGGTATCAGGACAAGACTACGGTAATAACCGGATAGCGGGATCCAAACTGTAGCTGGCGGGACAATTGGGGGACTTCCAAGTCGGTGGATCAAACCAACAGGGTTGTCCAAGCTCAGTGGTGCCAACTCATGAGTCAAATCACAGAAATCAAGACATGAACAAAATGCATCAAGTGCAAGTATGTAACCGGACATGGTAAGGGTGCTCGCGGAACAAGTATCCTTTCAATATCAAGCAATACACATCGGGACTAATAAAATGCTACAAATACAAATCTTAGTGCTTTCAGGAATGATAAATCATGAATATTTAGGAATGTATATCAAAATCCGAGAACAATGAAAACACCATTGAACTTTCGAAAATTGCGGAACAAGTGTCGGGGTTCAAGACTAGTTCAAGGTGAATAAGGGTCTCGTATGTCGATTCTATATAGACTTGGTACTCTTGAGTTTAGAGACATTCCGGGCTCCTTATAAACCTTAGGAATTTCAAAACTTTTGATGAATCTTTGTAATGTGGATTCTTTCTCAAACGGGCTTTATACATTGCCTCTTAACTTCTCCGATCCAAACGGATTTCATTAAAAACCTCTTCCAAACGTTACATCATGGAGGTAAAGTTCTAAACAACTCTTTCCCCTCTCCAAATCTCCTTTCGTGCTCCAAAAATGGTTCATACCCGAGAGGGGGTGCGCTCCAGCGGACCAAGGTGCGCTCGAGCGAACCTGGTCTGTACAGGAAGACAGGCAAATAGCAAGTCTGCCCGCTCGAGGGGCCAAACGTTCGCTCTAGCTGATAGCCTGCGCGCTCGAGTGGACATATTGACGCTCGAGCGGGCAGTCATTCTGCCGCCCGAGTTGCAATTAGATTGATTGTGCGCTCGAGCGGCCTGGGATGCGCTCGAGTAGGCAGTCAAACTCTGCTGCCCGAGAATGGCCATTTTGGCCTTCTCCCCCCTTTTCTCGAACACATTTTTCCTACAATAAAAAGGTCTCCTTGCCTCCAACGATCACTCATCAAACCTCTTCGAACACTACTTAAAACTCCAATCAAAATGTCAATGAACATTTAATTCCAAACATCTCCTTCTCCACATTCAATGACCAAAGAGAAAGAGAAAATCCACAACCACAAGGATTCATTTAAGCCATAAACAAGAGATAAAACAAAAGGGCTATAAACCACATTTCCATGACAATAAATGAGCTAACAAAACCCCTTTCATGAGGATTTATTTCACAATGAATGCAAGTTAAATAAACATTAATGGAGACAACAAGATCAATCCTATTTGTTATAAAGACCATTTAACACTCCAATACCCATTCATCCACTTGCCTTGGGGTCTCTAACAAGTCAACCAAGCTCAAATCCAGTCTTCCAACCCCCAAAAATACAAACCCTAAATGGTTCAAAACAAGAAATAAGAAAGAGAGGGTTTACAATAAGTGAAATGGAGCTTGCCTAAGGCTAGGAGGATACATATCCAAGAGATTGAAAGGATTACTTACTTGAGAGTTCTTCAAAACACTAGATTGGCTCAAGGAAAGTCTTGGAATGGGAGGTTTTCTCCACCAATGATATCAAGAGAGAGCTTTAGTGGAGAGGGAGAAGATGATGACACTTATTTTTCATATTGGTGCAAGTTTGGGAGTGGATTGAGGATGGAGAAGCAATAAGAAGAAGAAAGAAGGGAAACCCTAGCTTGGGGTGACTCTTTTGTGCTGGAAAGGAGGAAGAAGAAGATGGGTTCCCTTTTTATACAAATGGGGTGTGGGCTCCACCACTAGAAATCTTGTGGGCTGAAATCACGGCTTTCGGGACTTCGAACGAATTCAACGAAGAAGGGAAAAATGATCAATGAAATATCTAGTTTCCAAAACGTATATATTTCGAGGGTTTCGGGGATATCGAATTTTGGGTACAGATTTAGTGTAAAAAGACTGTTTTGCCCTCAATGTTAGGAAAGTTGGGTTTCAGGGTTCCGGACGGGCACGGGATCAACACGAGAACCGTAGGGATTAATGAAACGAGTAAAACAGGATTGGAATACGAATAACAGAAATTTGAATAATCCCCCAATCACGTGTAAGGTTACAAAGAGGAACCCCCAAAGGGTCCCACTATCACAAAGGCACTCAAAATTCCCAAAGCTATATCAAAAGTCATTCTAATCCCCACTTAACCAAAATTTGCTAATCACGCTTAGAACTAATACATGACTTAATTAGTACTAATCGAGGTCACTCGGGTCGGGGTCTTACAATAACGCTGCTGGTTAGGCCAATCCGTATGCAACTTCTCCAATTCTCTCTAAGATCTCAAATGGACCGATATATCTCCGAGATAATTTCCCTTTCTGTCCAAATCTCAATGTTCCTCGCGTTGGTAAAACCTTTAGAAACACATGTTCACCAATCTCGAATTGAAGATCTCTTATCTTTAAGGCTGCATAACTCTTTTGTCGGCTTCTCACAATTTTCAACCGATTATGGATTTGCTTCACTTTCTCACTGGTATCACTAACAATAGATGGACCATGAAAACTCCTAACACCTATCTCCTCCCAACAGATTAGGGTCCTGCATCGACGTCCATACAACTCCTCAAATGGTGCCATGCCGATACTGGAATGATAGTTATTATTATATGCAAACTCGCACAATGTGAGACTTTTCTGCCAGTCCTTCCCAAATTGGAGAATGCAAGCTCACAACATATCCTCCAGTGTCTGATTAGTCCTTTCAGTTTGACCGTTGGTCTGAGATGATACGCTGTACTGAAACTCAACGTTGTGCCCAGAGCTTCTTGAAGTTCAGTCTTGCCTAAAAATCTAGGATCTCTATCTAATACAATCGATAGGGGAACACCATAAATTGTGACCACTTTCTCCATATACATTCTAGCTAACTCATCCCAAGGTGTCTTCATGTTCATTGGTAAGAAATGAGTCACTTTTATCAACCTGTCCATATTATCCAGATACTATCTTTGATATGCATCAATGGCAACCCAGAGATAAAATCCATTGTTATGTGTTCCCATTTCCAGTCAGTCACTTCCAACTGCTTTAAAAGTCCCAAGGGTTGCTTTCGTTCTGCCTTTACTTGTTGACACACCAAGCGCCTCGTTGTAAATCCTGCTACTTCCTTCTTCATATTATTCTACCAATAATGATTACACATGTTTTGGTACATCTTTGTACTATCCGGATGAATGGTATAACGGGAATGATGTGCCTTCGTCATGATCTCATTCTTCAATTCTTCTATATTTAGCAAACATAACCGGTCTTAAAAGTACAACACACCCTCCACTATTATGAAGTCTGGTCTGTTGTCAATCTGTTCAATCACTCGAGCTAGCTTTGTATCCTCTGACTGCTTGCCTTTGATCCGGCTCAAGATCTCTAGTTCCCAGACAAACATGTTAGCTAACATAACCTTGTCATCAATTGGCTGCAAAGACACTCCCAGATCGAGGAAAGTTTTTGCCAAGACCATTCTGCCCTCAAGCATGCATTAGATGCTGCCCTTCGACTCAATGCATCAATTGGCTTTCCCGTGATGATATTTGATTGGAAAATCAAAACCCTTCATGTATTCCATCCACTGGGTCTGTCTCATGTTCAAATATTGAAGACTTCTATGGTCTGAATGAATTTCAAACTTCTCACCATAGAGATAGTGACGCCACATCTTCAATGCCATAACCACTACTGTAAGTTTCAAATCATGAGTGACATACTTTTTCTCATGCTCTTTCAATTGTTTAGAGTCATAAGCCACTACATTCCCATCCTGCATAAGTACACTTCCCAATCCAACTTTCGAGGCATCCGAATAAATAACAAATTTACCATTCTCTATAGGCAATGTGAGCACTGGAGCTGTAGTCAACCTATTCTTTAACTTCTGAAAACTTGATTCACACTCGTTAGTCCACACGAACGATACATCTTTTCGTGTTAATCTGGTCAATGGAGTAGCAATGGATGAAAATCCTTTCACAAATCTCCTGTAGTAACCTGCTAAACCCAAGAAACTACGAATCTCTGTTACTGACATGGGTCTCTGCCACTTGACCACTGCCTCAATTTTTTCTGGATCTACTGCCAAACCTTCCTTGCTAATGATGTGACCCAAGAAAATCACTTACTAAAGCCAAAATTCGCACTTGCTCAACTTGGCATAGAGTTGATGATCTCTCAAAGTTTGCAATGTTGTCCTCAAATGCTACTCGTGATCTTTTTGAGACTGAAACTATACTAACACGTCGTCTATGAAAACAACGATGAACTGGTCAAGAAATGGAGCAAATATCTTATTCATCAAGGCCATAAATACTCCTGGAGCATTGGTTAACCCGAATGGCATCACTAGAAACTCATAGTGGCCATATCTTGTTCTGAATGCTGTCTTCTGAATGTCCTGATCTCGAACTCTGAGCTGGTGATATCCAAATCTTAAGTCTATCTTTGAAAAATATTCAGCTCCCTGAAGCTGATCAAACAATTTATCAATCCTTAGGAGAGGGTATTTGTTCTTGATTGTGACTTGAATGAGTTGTCTATAATCTATGCATATCCTCATAGAACCATCCTTTTTCTTCACAAATAGGACCGGCGCCCCCCAAGGTGATACACTTGGTCTCACAAATCCCTTGTCCAACAAATCCTGCAATTGAGTTTTCTACTCTCTGAGTTCTGCTGGAGCCATCCTATATGGAGCTTTAGAAATTGCAGCTATCCCTGACACCAATTCAATCAAAAAGCCTATCTCCCTGACTGGAGGTAAGCCTAGAATTTCATCCGGGAAAACATATGGGAACTCATAGACCACTGGAATATCCTCCACCCCTTCAGACTATTTATCCTCCATGATAAATGCCAAATATCCTTCACATCCAGATTTCAACAATCTTTTTGCTTTCAATGCCGAGATCCGGCATGTCCGAATCAGTTTCCTTCGACCAACAAACTCAATAGTGTCCGAATGCAATGACAACATGATAGTTTTATTAAAACAGTCCATCACTGCTCTATAGGTCGCTAGCCAATCCATCCCAAGTATGACATCAAAATCCTTCATCATTAAAAGAATCAGGTCTGCAGGTAAGATGAAATCTCCAATTTGAACTCGGGTACTCGGAAAATATTGGTGGCAACGAACCTGCTTGCCCACTGGGTACCCACTACTAAAGCAAGATCTAATTTCACTACAACCTCATTGATATTGTGAGAACCCGACCCCTAATTTCCTGGTTTAGTGTGGTTTTAATCGTGATTTGGCTTTCCCAATGGGTTTAGTGGTTGTTTGGTTGATTTTTTGAGTTAGAATGACTTTTCATTAGCTTTGGGAAGTTTTGAAAGCCAGTGAACCTAGATAGTGACCGTAGGGTCCCATTTGTTTTGCGTGGTCAGCGTGGGGAGATTCTTGGTGATCCCAAAAATTCTCATTTCAGCTTCGTTTGACTAATCTCGCCATTCCCTACAACTTTCGTGTTCACTCCATGCCCATTCGAAGCTCCTAAAATCAGTTTTTCCAACACTGGGGGCAAATCCATTCTTTAACCCCTTTGACCAAACAGTTGACTTTTTATGTGGACCCCGGAAGTATATCAATATTAACCTTGTTGGAAAGATAATTTTATGCCGGACACTTTTCATGTTTTAAGTTTCTTGATCCAAGGTCTAGAAAGCCCTCTAAACTCCATTACTAGTTCTACTTAAGTGTGGACCCCACACCCACCCATTATAAAAAGGACAACTTCCTCTCTTTCTCCCTCATTCCCATTTCCATCGGCTGCAACTCTCCAGCTACAGTACCAGCAGCCACTCTCCTTCCTTTTCTTCCATTTCTCTTGCTCAAATGGAGCCTCCAAGCCACCAATCCGACGAGGGAGCTCCGGCAACTTCTTCCTCTTCATCTCCTCTCTCTTTTGATACCATTTTCGTGGGAAACCAAGGTGGGCAGCCCCTTTTTCCAAGCTCCTTCTTGTTGATTAATGGCCCTAGAGGTATTTCCATCTTCTATTGTTGAGCAATGACTTTCCCCTATGTCCTATTTCTTAGCTTGTTTGAACTCATTCCTTCTCTTTGATGAGTTACCATTTTTTTAGGGTTCTTATGGGTTGCTTTTTGGGGGTTTTTGTGTAGCTTGGAGCCTTGGTTTGGAAGAGTGTTTAGAGCTTGATTTGCTTAATTAGAGACCCAAGGCAAGTGGATGAATGGATGGTTTCAAGTATTAGCATGTTTTATGAGAAAAATATGAATTTTTTTTACATGTGCTTAATGATTTGATACTTGTTTTTAATCATGCTTTTCACTATGATTTTCTATTGCTTTTGAAAAGATGATTGTTGAATGCTAACATGTTTATGGAAAATCTTGATTCACATTAATGTCTTGTTTCTACTTGCATTCAATGTGATTAAATGCTCATGAAAGGGTTGATTAGCCCATGTATTTCCTTAAAATGTGATTTATAGCTTTTGTTTTTATCTCTTGTCTAAGACTTGAATGAATCTATGTGGTTGTGGTTATTTTCCTTCTCTTTGTGATTTAATGTGGAAAAGAATGGAGATGTATGATGGAGCCTTGGTGGTTGTTGTGAGGAGTTTTGTTGGGGATTTGAAGATAGTATTGAGGTGCTTTCATGCCCTCTAATGATGTGGAAATGGAACCTCAAAAATGGGTTTTAGTATGAAGAAAAGAAGGCAGAGCAGAACTATCCCGGAACTGGTTCTGGACAGTTCGCTTGAGCGAAGTGATACTTCGCTGGAGCGAACTACCCAGAAAAGGGTTCGTCCCACTCCAGAGAGTTGTTCGCTCGAGCAAACATGGGTCCGCTCGAGCGAACCCTCCCAGAAACCATTCCAGAGACCCCTCCGCTGGAGCGAACTGTAATGTCCGCTCGAGCGATGGGTGCTGATTCACAGGGGACATGTTTGGAGCTAAAGTAAAACATTTATATGATTGTGAAAGGTTCATGAGGAGCCCCGTTGTGTCGGAAGATTTATTAAGTGATGTATGAAGCCCGGATGAGAAAGAAACCATAATCACAAGGTATCCATTGGAGTTTTGGAAAATCGCCAAAGTGTATAAGGAGCCCGAAATGTCTCCAAACTTAAGGAGTATCAAGTATTTTCTGAAAACGAAATACGGGACCCCTATCCACTTTGAATTAGTTTGAACCCTGATGTCTATTCTAGAATTTCGAAAGGCTAATTGCATTGCTTTGTTCCCGAAGTTTTTATGTTCATCCCCGAAAACATTGAACTGTATTTAGCATTTTTGCTAGCCTGGCTATGCCCTACCCGATATAAAAGGATATTTGTGCCTTCGAGTGCCCCAATGGAATGTAAGAACTTGGAAGGCATTGAATGGACTCCGGATGAAGAGAAACCCCATTATGAAGATTCGTCAAGAATCCTTAGACTCGTCAATGAGCATAGGGATCTGAGATGTCCTTAATTCTCATGGAGTACCAAGTATATGTCAAATTAGACATACGGGACCCCATTTACATTGATTTAAATCTAGGACCCTCAACGTTTGGCCCGGGAAAGTATAGAAATCCATTATGTCTTATTTAAACTCGAGTTTCACTTGTACACTTTAAATCTCATATTGTATGACTAGACTTGCCCCGAAGGTATTGAAATTTATGTTCTGTTTTTAGCATGTTGCTAACCCGTTTATGCCCGACCCGATACAGATATGTTTTTGTGCCTATCGGTATCCCGTCCCGTTTTATTCGTACTTGTTGATTTCTTGTATATGACCCATGAACCAAAACCATGAGGCAATATGGGGCCAGAGCTCTGTAGTGCGAGCCCATGAGCCAAAAAGAGAACATGCATACATGTATTTATTTTGTTTACTTGCATGTAACCTATGAGTCAGCACCACTAAGCTTGGATGACCTTGTCGGTCTGATCTACCGACTTGGAGATCTCCTCCCGTCCCGCCAGCTGCAGCTTGGATCCCGATACCCGGTTTATTAACCGTGGTCCCGTCCCGATACCCGGCTCACTCCCGTGGCTCCCGATATCCGGTTCGCTACTGTGATTCCCGATACCCGGTTTGCTACCGTGGTCCCGTCCCGTATATAGTATATGTATATGTAAATTTCGTTGTTCCTCCTCACTTCGGTGACTGAGGTCAACGCCTTGATATGCTTGCTCTATCACTTCGGTGATAGAGAATTTAGCTTTGTGTGGTTGCCATCTTGATAGTTCCTGATCCTTGATACCCGTACTGCTTTATATTGATCATGTATTTTCTTAATAAATGTTCATTATTTATACATGTTTTAAATGAGTTCCTGAAAGTTCAGTCTAGGGCCAATGACTAAGTCCGAGAGGGGGGGGGGGGGTGAATAGGACTGAGGCTAAACAATTGCCATTTTTAATTTTCTGATCCTGTTTTTAATCAAAATAGAATAAAGAACAAGACAAGCATAGCAAGAGTACAACTGAAACAGAAACTGTAGAACATTCAGAAGAGATATGGACACAGAGATTTATAGTGGTTCGGTCACACAGACCTACATCCACTCTCAACGGTCACAGAAACCCTTGGTTCCACTATCATGAATCAAACTACACAAGTTCTGATTCTACCTCATATTTGATACAGAGGTTCAATCACACAGATCTACTCCTCCTTATAGCAATGTGGTGAGTTTAATCACACAGATCTACACACCTACCACATTAAACACATATTGTAGAAATTTGAAGAAGGGTGAACACTTGCCTTGATGATGGTCGAAGTGTTCTGTGGAGCTCTGACTGCAGTCGAAGCTTGCACCTCTTGTTGACCTCTTGGTGTTGAGCAGAAAGCCTCCAATGTGTTGCACAACCAAGGTTAAGAGGATTTGGTTTCTAGGGTTACACAAATGAGTCTCTCATGGTGTAAACTATCCTAGAGGATGCACTCCCTAACAAGACAGTCATCTAAGAGCTAATGGAGCTCTAGGGTTTACCTAGGTCAAGCACATGAGTGTTTTTGGAGTGATTTGGAAGCCTACAATGGATGGGAAGAAGGTAGCAAGCAAGGCTATGCCCTAAGGTCCTTGAAATACTCAGTGAAACAAGCTACACCTTTATAGAAAACTCCCAACGGATACATTTTACGGTTAGCCTCTAAAATTGGCGGCTAGCCCCTTTTCAAAATCCCTGAGCCAACGGATATAAATTTGAAAGCGGTCAGCTCACAGTTAGCCGCGGGTGGTCTTGGCGGTTAGTCGTGAGGTGACCGTAAAGGTGACCGCAAGAATGACAGGAGAAAATAGCTCTCGGGAAAACAAACCGTAAGACTTACGGTTGCCTGCGGTTAGCCGTAAAGCTCCATGCGGTTAGCCGTAAGGTAACCGAACGGGTGACCGCAGATCCTGACAGAGAAAGAATTGCTCTCTGGAAAGGTGACCGCAGGACTTCGGTTACCTGGCGGTTAGCCGTGAAGGGTCTCTGCGGTTAACCGCGAGGTAACCGTGGAGCTGGCCGAAATCCATGACAGGAAAAACAGCATGCTGGAAAGGTAACCGTGGGTTTTTCGGTTACCTGGCAGTTAGCCGTAATGTGAAAAGAGGCTAGCCGCCAGGTGACCGTAAGGTCACTGAACCCTCTGAATTTCAGGAAAAGATTTAACTGATTAGACACAAGGTATTTTCCAAGGGATCTACAGGATGGTCCGGGTTTGAAATACCTGAGTGAGGGTTGGTTAGCTCAAATGGAGTTCTTCCTTGGTAAATCCAGGCCTTTCAAGACTAGAACTTCTGCCTTCAAACTTGATCTTCCTTGTGAAACTAGAGAGGCAATGTCTTGGATTCTTTGACACGAAATTAACAATACAAAAACCAGTGTACATTGGAATGTGACACTAACAATCTCCCCCTTTGTCAATTACGGGGCAAAACACCTATTCTAGATTGAATTACAACAATTGGACTCAAATACAAGTAAGAAAAACAGTACATGATCTTAACACAGAATATAACCATTAAAAACTTAAAGACTCATGACTCTAGAAGCTTCCCTTAAGATGCACCTGCACAGAGCATTGAAAAATACATTCTATGGTGGGATTGCTACTCCCCCTGAATTGTTAGTCGTAAAAAAAATCATAGATAGAGTGTTCTCTACACTCTCCCCCTTAAGATAACCTCTCCAATTTACAGGATTCAATCCATGTATTCTCCCCCTTTTTGTCAGGAATTGACAAAGGGAGCAAGCAGCAATTAGGACAAGAAAAGCATCAAATAACCCAAATTACCACCAAGCATACAACAAGAGAAAGAACCACAAATCACCATTGACATAGATAGCAAGATAGATGACAAGTAGATGTATATGAAAATGCAGTAAAAAGCAGTAGCCATCCATATAGTAATCATTAGTATGAAAAAGGTAAGCTAATCAGCCAAATTTAGTAGCCATCCAAAAGTATATGAAAATAACCATAAGAAGGGAAGAGAGCCACAAAGACACCACCAAAAATAACAATAACCAATAAAAACACAAGTGGCCTCAAGAAGAAAGTGCAACGAAGCTAGTCAGAAGGAGGCGACGGAGAAGGTGGCATGGCATCCATATCATTGGAGAGGCAGGCTTTAGAAATGCCACTGAGATATTTGAGCGTCTTCTTCAGCAGCTTCGCGATCTTATCCTGATTACACTCGAATGCATCCATCCGCTCAGCAATAGACCGGGGAACAGGAGAGGGAGGAACCTGCTGAGAAGAAGAGGGTGGCGCTGAACCAAGCTGCTGATGACCTGTAGGACTAGGCTGCTAAGAAGGGTCGACCCCGGCAGGAGGTGGGGCTTGCCCGGCCTCTACATTCGGAGAAAGGTTCATCTGAATAAGATTGGCATGACCAAACGGGGTATGGGAGAGTGGTGTCTCAGAGGGTCGAATGATACCGATAGATCGAGCTAATTCAGACATGAGAAAGCCAAAGGGGATAGCAGTCTTTGAAGCAGCGGATGAGTGAAAACGGACAATGGCTCGACAGATGAGAGAGGGGAGACAGATCCATTCACCGGAGACCACCTTGGACAAAAGATTTACCATGAATGTGGTCAACTCAGTTCGATTGCCTTTGCGGGGGTAGACATTAAATGTGAAAAGGTGGTGTAAAAGCCGATATTTGGGAATCAAAGAGTTCAAAGGAAGAAAATTTTCCGATCCCAAACCGCGGGATGGCCACAAAGGATGGTGGTGGCATCGGCCTTCGCAGCTTCTGTAAGAGTATCAGCAACAGAAGTGAGACCATTCTCAGTCAAGGGAATATTGATGACTGAAGAGACATATTCAGGGTCAATTGTAACTGAGTCTCTGTTCTTAAGAGCAATGGTGAATTTGCAAGAGTCAACGGAGGACTCTGTTGAGGTGATGGAAGAAAACATCCCATAGACTAGGGATGGATAGGCCTTATCGCCCCAATCTAATAGGTTTTCCCATCCTACTTGGGCAAGAATGGCAGCAGTCTGATGAGGGCCAACGACCTTGTGTAGAGTGCGCCTTTCAACCATGATGGATCTGGATTTTAGAGACGCCAACAATTTGGCATTCGGCTTTAACTGGGCAGGGGGCTGCTGTGGAGGAGGAGAAGGTGATGGAGATGGGGACCGAGAAAAGTCGGGAGATGTGGATAGTGATGGTGAGGGTGGAGGTGAAGGAGACCGAGGGCGAGAAGAGGAGGTGCCAGGGGTTGAGCATCCCCGTTTTGAAGGACGATTCACAGCAGTCTTCATACGAGGAGGCATTTTGATAGATAGGTAGAATGCACAAGGGAAAAAAAAAAAAGAAGAACACAAGAGAGGTAGGAAGACTAACGGCTAAATGGAGAACAGAAAGAGAAAGGATGGAAAAGAGAATGGAGAACAGAAGAGTAACAGAGGGAGAAAAAGCCCTAAATGAAACACACCGAAAGAGACCAGACAAAGACAGGAGAAAAACCACAATGTTAACATCAAATAGAAAGCACAAAAAAAAACATTAACGAAATAGAAATGAAAAAGAAAAGGATGGAGTTTACCTTGCAAACGAGAGGGGATGAGAGGACCAGTCAGAGAGGAGAAGAGGAAGAGACAGGGGGAAGAGACGTAGAACAAAAGAAAAACGAAGGGCTGCGAGACTTTAAGTTGCAGCCCGAGAAATCCGGTTAGCCGCTAAGAAGACTTACGGCTAGCCGCTACATTTTTTTTTATATATATAAACCCAAATCACACATAACAAGATGGAGTGATTATCTAATGGTGCACACACCAAGAGATTTTCTCATATTCTCAAATTTAGAAACATCCAAAGGTTTTGTCAAAATGTCAGCAAGTTAATTTTCTGTAGGGATATGCTCTAAAATTATGATTGCCTCTTCAACTAATTCTCTAATGAAGTGATGTCTGATGTTTATATGCTTAGTTCTAGAGTGTTGAACAGGATTTTTGGAGATATTGATAGCACTAGTGTTATCACAATACAAATTCATGCTACATTGATCAATACCATAGTCTTTAAGCATTTGTTTCATCCAAAGCATTTGAGTACAACCACTGCCAACTGCTATATATTCTGCCTCAGCTGTAGATAATGAAATAGAAGATTGTTTTTTGCTGTGCCAAGCAACTAGACAATTTCCTAGATAGAAACACCCTCCACTAGTTGATTTTCTATCATCCACATTTCCAGCCCAATCGGCATCTGAGTATCCAGCAATGCAGATAGGAAAATCATATGGATACCATAGCCCATATCCTGAAGTCCCTGACACATACCTAATGATTCTCTTAACAGCTTTCAAATGAGCTTCTTTGGGATCAGATTGATATCTAGCACAAGCTCCTACACTAAAAGCAATATCCGGTCTGCTAGCTGTAAGATATAATAGGCTGCCTATCATGCTTCTGTACATACTTGGATCAACACTTTTTCCACTAGATTCTTTAGATAATTTGAGTGTTGTACTCATGGGTGTGTTCATGTGTTTAGCTGACTCTAAACCAAACCTCTTAACCAATTCTTTAGCATACTTGGTTTGGGATATAAACATTCCATCAGCCAATTGTCTAACTTGTAATCCTAGAAAGAAGTTAAGTTCACCAACCATGCTCATTTCAAATTCAGATTTCATAAGATCTGCAAACTTTTTGGTTAACACATCATGAGTAGAACCAAAAACAATATCATCTACATAGATTTGAGCAATCAATATGGTGTCATTTGTTCTTTGAATAAACAGAGTTTTATCAACACTACCCCTTTCAAAATTATGGTTAATCAGAAATTGAGTGAGCCTTTCATACAAAGCTCTAGGGGCTTGTTTGAGACCATAGAGAGCCTTTTTAAGATAGTACACATGATTAGGCTGCTTGGGGTCTCCAAACCCTTTAGGTTGCTCAACATAAACTTCTTCTTCTAAAACTCCATTCAAAAAGGCACTTTTGACATCTATTTGATATAATTTAAATTTCAAGGAACAAGCAATGGCAAACAAGATTCTAATGGATTCAAGCCTAGCAACAGGAGCAAATGTTTCTTCAAAGTCTATTCCTTCAATTTGAGAGTAACCTTGGGCAACTAACCTAGCCTTGTTTCTAACTATAGGACCATTTTCATCATGTTTATTTTTGTAGATCCATTTGGTACCTATGATGTTTTTGTCATTAGGCCTAGGTACTAATTCCCAAACTTCATTCCTAACAAACTGATTTAGCTCTTCTTGCATAGCATTTATCCAACAATCATCAGAGAAAGCTTCATCAACAGATTTTGGTTCAATGATAGAGGTAAAGGAAAGAAAACTAACAATGTTTTCAAGTTGTCTTCTAGTCTTGACACTAAGCAAGGGATCTCCTAGAATTTGGTTCATAGGATGATTCTTCACATCAACCAAATCCTTAGAGGTTTGAGACTTATCCAGGTTTGCAGTAGAAACATTTATCTCATCATCATCAGGGTCTTCTTGATTACAGGAATCCTTTAGTTTGTCATCAATGACAACATTTACAGATTCTTGTATGGTTCCAGTGTTGGTGTTTAAAACTCTATAAGCATGACTGTTTTGAGAATAGCCAATAAAGATGCCTTCATCACTTTTGGAATCAAACTTGCTCAAGTGTTCTCTATCCTTGAGAACATAACATTTGCTACCAAAAATTTTAAAGTAGCTAATGCTTGGCTTCTTCTCATGCCATAGTTCATAAGGAGTTTTATCCAATCTAGTTCTCAAGTAAACCCTGTTAATGATGTAACAAGCTGTATTCACTGCTTCAGCCCATAGATCTCTAGGAACATTCTTTCCATGAAGCATAACTGTGGCCATCTCTTGTAAGACTCTATTCTTCCTTTCAGCAACTCCATTTTGTTGAGGAGTTTTAGGGGCAGAAAATTCATGGTGAATTCCATACTTATCACAATATTTTTCAAATCTGGAATTTTCAAATTCTCCACCATGATCACTTCTTATTCTAGCAATTGCTCTTCCTTTTTCAACTTGGATTCTTTTCACAATCTTTTTAAATTCAGCATATGCATCTGATTTTTCTCTCAAAAAAGCAACCCAAGTGAATCTGGAATAATCATCTACAATAACAAGAAAATATTTTCTACCACCCCTACTCTCTTTCTTAGTTGGACCAACTAGATCCATGTGAAGAAGCTCTAAGGGTCTAGAAGTCTTCAGAGACTTGGTCTTTTTGTGAGATGCTCTGATTTGCTTCCCTTTTTGGCATTCTCCACAAATAGTTTTTGACTTCCAGCTGATTTTTGGAAGACCCTTTACATAATTGTTCAGCTTGGACAGATCTCTATGGTTTACATGTCCAAGTCTTTGATGCCACAGTTGAGCTTCATCAAGATGAGCGATGTAACATGATGAGCTGAAAGATTCTTTTTGGTCACCAACAACATAGCAGTTTTCTTGATTTCTAAACCCTCTTAGAATAACATTTCCATTTTTAGAAATCTCACAACCATGACTAGTAAAGATGACAGCATGATTTTTATCACAAATTTGAGAGATGCTAAGAAGGTTATGCTTCAAGTCATCAACACATAAAACATCTTCTAAGTGAGACAAGTTTGGAACATTTAGAGTGCCTTTTCCAATCACTTTAGCTACATTGCCATCACCAAAAGTAACAATTCCACCATCATATTCACTTAATTTTGAGAAGAGTGTTTTATCTCCAGTCATGTGTCTAGAACAACCACTATCCAAATACCACAAAGATTGATCTCCAGCTTTAAGGGCTGTGTAGACTAAAAAGCTTTTAGGTACCCATTTGTACTTATGAGATTTTGACTTATCCGAATCATGTTGATGAAAGGATTTCTTAGAATTTCTTTCAGCATGATTATTGAATTGAATTCTAAGTTGATCAATCTGTTTCATAAGTTCATTCAATTTTTGTGGAACAGTGAGATTCTTATGAAACCTGTTTTTGCTTAGTTCATTCTTATAGGACTGTCTTTTGACTTGTTTCATTTTACACTCATATTTGACATGTCCTTTTCTCCCACAAGAATGACATATGACTTCAGAGATGTTTAGATTACTTAAGGAGGCTTCTCCTTTTACAAACTTTGTAGAGACATTAGGATTACATTTGGCTTCTTTGTTGTAACCAAGTCCAGTTTTGTCTCTTTGATATTTGTCCATCCCAAATAATCTTTCGAACTTTTCTTCTCCATGCGTGAAGGAATACTCATACTTTTCTTTGTACCAACTCAATTTGGAGACTTCATTCTTCAAACGAGAAATCAAATCTTTTAGATTTTCAGTCTCATCTTTCTCTCTTGTAAGCTTTCTTATGTAGTCACTAGCAATTTGAAATTTGAAATTAATTTCATGAAGATCATTGGTCAAAATATTATTTTCATTATTCAAAGTTTCAACTTTGTCTTTTAACATTTTGATCTTAATTCCTTGTTTGCTCATAGTTCTAATTAGTTTACAGCTCTCCTCATAGAGTTGATCATAGGTTTCTTGAAGATCTTCCTCATCAATGTCATTATCTGGGCTGTCTTCTTCAGATTTAGTTTCATCCTCAGATTTATCAATATCAGATCTTTCAGAATTTTCATTCATCTCAACTGACGGATCACAAACACTTCTGGCCATCAAAACATTATAGTTTCCAGTCTCATCTTGGTGAGATTCATCTGATTCTGATTCCGATTCAGATGAGTCATCATCCCATGTTGCCACAAGTGTCTTTTTCTTTCTTTCCACTTGACACTTAGATGAGATATGACCATACTTTTGACAGTTATAACATTTCACCTTTCTATGTTGACTCTTAGAGGAGGAGCTGACTTTGTTTTTACCTTTATCAAAGGATTTGAAATTGAAATTCTTCTTCTTAAATTGTTTCAGAAACCTCTTAGCAAGTAAGGCAACATCTTCATTATCACTTTCTTTCTCATTATCAGATTCTTCTTTAGAAGGGGATGGTTGAGATGTCTTTAATGCAATAGATTTCTTGTCTTTGGATTTATTAGAAGAATTTAACAATTTCATTTCAAAGGTTCTAATATTGCCAGATAATTCCTCTACTTTCATATTTTCAGGGTCATTATATTCTTCTATAGAAGTCACTTTATGATGAAATCTTTCAGGTAGAGACCTCAGGATTTTGCTACAAACTTTGCCTTCAGGAATTTTTTCAGCCAGAGACCACATTTCATTTACAATGACCATTAACTTAGTTCGAAACTCATCGACCACTTCATCTTCCCTCATTCTTAAAGATTCGAATTGGGAAGTCAACATTTGAAGTTTGGCTCTTTTAACAATAGTAGTTCCTTCATAGTTTGTTTCTAAAAGATCCCAAGCTTGTTTAGCTGTGACACATGTCATAATCTTTTTATATTCTTCAGCTGTCATGGCACACGATATGGCATTCAATGCCTTCACATCACTATCTTTCAAAGCCTTTTGATCAGGTAACCATCTTGCCTTTGCAAGAGGCTGAACAGTGCCATCTTCAGCTGTGGTGGTAGGATGAGACCATCCATCCTCTACAGCATCCCAAACAGATGAACCAAGGGATCTGATGAAGATAGTCATCCGGGCTTTCCAAAAAGCATAGTTTGTACCATCAAACAAAGGAGGTCTGCTTACTGCACTACCTTCTGGGTTAGACATCAGCACTAGACTAAGAAAACGATCTACTCCAGGTTGTTAAGCCTTTATGGGAATAAACTCGCTCTGATACCAACTGAAAGTTCAGTCTAGGGCCAATGACTAAGTCTTAGAGGGGGGGGGGGGGGGTGAATAGGACTGAGGCTAAACAATTGCCATTTTTAATTTTCTAATCCTGTTTTTAATCAAAATAGAATAAAGAACAAGACAAGCATAGCAAGAGTACAACTGAAACAGAAACTGTAGAACATTCAGAAGAGATATGGACACAGAGATTTATAGTGGTTCGGTCACACAGAACTACATCCACTCTCAAGGGTCACACAAACCCTTGGTTCCACTATCATGAATCAAACTACACAAGTTCTGATTCTACCTCATATTTGATACAGAGGTTCAATCACACAGATCTACTCCTCCTTACAGCAATGTGGTGAGTTTAATCACACAGATCTACACACCTACCACATTAAACACATATTGTAGAAATTTGAAGGAGGGTGAACACTTGCCTTGATGATGGTCGAAGTGTTCTGTGGATCTCTGACCGCAGTCGAAGCTTGCACCTCTTGTTGACTTCTTGGTGTTGAGTAGAAAGCCTCCAATGTGTTGCACAACCAAGGTTAAGAGGATTTGGTTTCTAGGGTTACACGAATGAGTCTCTCATGGTGTAAACTATCCTAGAGGATGCACTCCCTAACAAGACACTCATCTAAGAGCTAATGGAGCTCTAGGGTTTACCTAGGTCAAGCACATGAGTATTTTTGGAGTGATTTGGAAGCCTACAATGGATGGGAAGAAGGTAGCAAGCAAGGCTATGCCATAAGGTCCTTGAAATACTCAGTGAAACAAGCTACAACTTTATAGAAAACTCCCAACGGATACATTTTACGGTTAGCCTCTAAAATTGGCGGCTAGCCCCTTTTCAAAATCCCTGAGCCAACGGATATAATTTTGAAAGCGGTCAGCTCACAGTTAGCCGCGGGTGGTCTTGGCGGTTAGCCGTGAGGTGACCGTAAAGGTGACCGCAAGAATGATAGGAGAAAATAGCTCTCGGGAAAACAAACCGTAGGACTTACGGTTGCCTGCGGTTAGCCGTAAAGCTCCATGCGGTTAGCCGTAAGGTAACCGAACGGGTGACCGCAGATCCTGATAGAGAAAGAATTGCTCTCTGGAAAGGTGACCGCAGGACTTCGGTTACCTGGCGGTTAGCCGTGAAGGGTCTCTGCGGTTAACCGTGAGGTAACCGTGGAGCTGGCCGAAATCCATGACAGGAAAAACAGCTTGCTGGAAAGGTAACTGTGGGTTTTTCGGTTACCTGGCAGTTAGCCGTAATGTGAAAAGAGGCTAGCCGCCAGGTGACCGTAAGGTCACTGAACCCTCTGAATTTCAGGAAAAGATTTAACTGATTAGACAGAAGGTATTTTCCATGGGATCTACAGGATGGTCCGGGTTTGAAATACCTGAGTGAGGGTTGGTTAGCTCAAATGGAGTTCTTCCTTGGTAAATCCAGGCCTTTCAAGACTAGAACTTCTGCCTTCAAACTTGATCTTCCTTGTGAAACTAGAGAGGCAATGTCTTGGATTCTTTGACACGGAATTGACAATACAAAAACCAGTGTACATTGGAATGTGACACTAACAGTTCCTGATTTGTGAAATACTCATTATTTATACATGCTTTAAATGAGTTTCCAGTTTGTGAAATGTTCATGTTTTATACTAGTTTTAAAGGAGAACATGTTTTGTCAAATATTCATGTTTCATCCCCGTTTTATATGAATACAGGATTTTGTCAGATATTCATGATTTCCGATACATTTTTATTATGTTCAATTTTGATCAGACAGCATGATTTATTTTACATGTTTTATTGTTTAGTATATTGTTTATATCTTTTCACCCACCTGCCAGACTGTCGTGTCTGACCCACTACTTTGGTACTCAAGTTCAGACTTCTTCACCCGGGATGAGTGCACGTGTTGGCTGTGGAGCCATGAGCTTACAAGTTGTTTGTCAGCTATGTCATGTAGACATTGAACTTGACATCGGTATTACATCACATATGGGGTAGTGATCATTAGCTTGTTCTTGTATGGCTTCTATTAGCCTTTTGCTTGGGATTTGTAATTAATACACATTGTTTTTGTAACTTGAACATATATGGGAATGTAATATCCTGTTACTGTCAGCTCTTTACTTTATTGTGATGGTTTATTCTAGTCTAAGATGGATCATTGATAAGATGACTATATGCTTGGGTTGAATGCGGTGCGGAATCCAATGGCCACGGACTCCGAGTCGCAACACCATGAAAGCTTCCGCTAAATATTCAGAGTGTATTGGAATTTGTAATCCTCACACACGCGGATCTTGGGAGAAACATAATTATTACTTAACTCCCAATTCACGGACCTCGGGTTTGGGGTCGTGACAGATATGTCTAGCAAAATCATGGGAAACAAAAGAATGTGTAGAGCCATGGTCAAATATGGCCTTAGCTTCTACCTCTGAGATTAGAACAATACTTTCCACAACTTCTGCAGAAGCATCTGCATCCTCATGAGTAACTGCATATTCTCTGCCCATATGCTGAGCTTCGTTCTGCTACCCTGGCACTGGCCTAGGTGCTCTTGGTTGACCCACTGGTTGTTGCTGCGTCTGTTGCTGGAATGGCCTCTGTTGTACCTGAGCCGGCCTCTGTTGTCTAGAGTTGGCCTATGTGGCGCTACACCCTATATTACTGGTACTGAGGAGCTGGTGCTCGGTACATTTGCTGTTTGTGGTTCTCGAGGAATTTGTTGTGGTCCCTACGGAGGTACTGTCCTCCAAGACTGCTGTACAGGAGCATGAGAAGTTGCTAGCTGGGACGCTTGCAACTTACTACCACCATTAGGACAATCGCGAACTCTATGGCCAAACTGTCCATAATGAAAACATGCCCCTTCTCCTTTAGCACTTCTCAGTAAGGTGATTCTTTCCACACCGCCCGCACAGTTGTCTCTGACCAACCGAGGTTAACCTTGAATCTTCAGTTTCTTTGGGTTGCCCTGACTAGAACATTGCCTCAACTGATGTTGCTGGTATTTGGCTTGCCGTTCTGCTGCCTTCTTCTTTATTGCACCCTCAGCCTAATATGCACTCTTCACAGCCTCCTAGAACGTCGGGCGTTGATTATCTCCAATCATCATGTAAATATCAGCTAATAACCCATCAAGAAAACGCATGATTTTCTCTTCCTCTGGAGCTACTAGTATAGGTGCATACTTAGCTGATCTTGTGAACTGTTGTCCATACTGCTGCACTGACATATCACCTTGCACTAAGTTCTAAAAATCCCACTTCCACTGGTCCTTGACATATTTAAGGATGAATATCCATAAACTCCTTGGTGAAAGTTTCCCATGTATTTTCTTCAGCTACTGCCTCTGCTTGCACTACTGCTTTGACTGAGTTCCACCATTGGAGAGCTATTCCCCTGAACATGTAAGCTGCCAAATTAATTTGCTGCCTTTGAGTGCAATTGAAGACTGCAAAAATCTTCTCCTACTGTTCTATAAAATCATCTACTACCATGGGATCTTCGGAACCATGAAACTCAGGAGGAACCCTTTTCCAAAATTTCTTATAGAGGTCATTTGGATTTACTTCCCTAGGAGGCATGACCACTTGCATTGGCTGAGCGGCTCTGTCAGTCAAAGCTAAGATCTGAGCCTGGAATGTTGCTCTATCTTTGTCTGCTTGTGCTCTCTCGTGTTCTTCCCTTTCTCGTTGTTTCTCTACAACTTGTTCAGTCTCACGTGCTCTCTACTTCTCATTTTGAGTATTCTGGGCCTGCACAAAAGCTTGCAAGAGTTGGTTGAAACGATCATCTGAATTATTCGATCCATTCCCCGGTTCCTTGTCCTGAGATTTGGTTGTACGCTGTGCCATGACCTACAATAAGATGACGATGTGTTAGATTCTATGAAACAAGCTACCAAACAATTCTATAGGCTTTACAGGTAATACGTAAAGCGTATCTAACGGACATTGCAATCCTATCCACATCCTATTGTTTCTATCTATTTTTAATATCCAAAGATCGTACTGGGCTCTAATACCAACTATCACATCCCCCAAAATAAGAATTGGGAAAAACGTGAAAAATAAAACAAATTCAAATTTCCAATGTTGAATACAACACAAGCTTCCAAAAGTGGACCCACATAAAATTTCAACATGTGGTGAGTCAAAATAAATTTCATTAAATGCGACGGAAGCTTTATTCAATTGGTTTTCAAGGTTCATAAATGAAACCCAACAAAAAAATCAGATAAACATTAATAATTAAAGTTGCAGACCGAATTAAATAATTTCTAAAACATGTCTCAACACTAAGAGAAAGTTCATTTAAAATAATTCTAAGGTGACGTTCTTTCTTGTGCAGGCTCAGATCGCTCTGAAGTCATCTCCGGCATCCCACTCGGGTTCATCAGTTGGCTCAAATGTTTCAAACGTTTAACCTTCCTCCATCTCCTCGGTAAAGTAGGGCTCGGTACCCATGCACCAAATATTACAAAGTAAATAGTAAATACATAAACACAATTCGAAATTTAATACAACAACGAGAAGAATATAGACAAGTGTAATCATATAGAAGTAATGACAATGAGAATGACGAGAAAGAACATATAACATAATCCAAATGAAGCAAAAGGAGCAATATGATTCACACGAAGAAAAGTGTCCCCATTGTGGGTGGTCAGCCCTAAATAAATCGGGAAAACCCGTCCATGACGTCGGTGGTCATAAACCGATCAAATAAAAAAATAAGGATAACATGTTCACATTCATAGGGGATTATAAGTGATCCGGTCACATCGGTGATCAACCGTCCATATATCGATCTGCAGTTGTCCAAAAATGACCCACATAAACATAAACATAAACATATAAACGTACTAGACCTGACTAATAAAGCTTTGACACAAAACTCCCCAGTCAAAGTAAAGTGCCGGCCACTCCACATTCCATATCAAAATCGAATCGTTATACAAAATTTACCAAACCACTTTATAGTCCATAACACAATAGGGTATGCATCTAAAGAAATACACATCATGCATCTAAAGAAATACACATCCTAAACCAACATATATATATATATATATACGCGAAGGTTAAGATATAGATACGAATCGATCCTAACGTGAAACATAAGATCTAGTACCCAACAACCACAGGAATTTCTAATAGATAAAAGATCAATGGATCCCTTCTCCATCAATGGTGCATGGACCCAATTAAGAGTTTTCCAATAGAGATGGGTTGAACTCGAATCCACTAGAATTTTCCCGAGGTTATACGAAGTACTAAACCCCATTTAGTAAGATACCGTTTGCCCGGATGGTATTTACTCGGTCTAATGATCCGATTAATAAGGACCAAAATTATAATTTTGACACATTAAAAAATCAAAGATAACATTTAATATTTAATTCGTAAATTTATAATGATAAATGACCTTAGTTTATAATTTTAGAAAGCTTAGGGTCCCATCTTAGTGTATTTCCAAGAATATAGATCTTAAGAGTCCAATGGGTTCATTAATAACGTACAAAAAAATATAATTTTAACACATTAAAACCCAAAGATATCATTTAATATTAAGTTGCAAATAATAATAATCTTAGTTTATAGTTTTAGAAAACCTAAGAATTCCATCTATAACATATTCCAATTGGGAAATTCTATATAAAATGGGCCCAAGGTCTATTTTATTTCATTAAAATTATAATGGACTTTTTTTCTAAAATATAATGGGCCAAGTGTTAAAAGCCATAATTTATAGTCATGTGTTGTCACAATGGAATTTATCTCTGACTCCACCACGTCATCACCAATCTCTGTCTTATATACTCCCATACGTCTTAACCTCACATGGGATAACATCACATGGGATGACATCATCAGGTCATTCCCTTTGGCCCCACCACACTATATTCAAAGAGGCACTTCCACGTTGACTCAAAGTTCTGTAACAGGGAGTTTTTTTTTTTTTTTTCCAATTCATGTCTTAATTGAATACCACCACACATTAACTCATCCTGAAACGAGGAGGCTTCACGTCAGACGCTGCAAGGGGTATTTGGATAGTGGCCCCTGCCCTGGATTAACTTCACCACACTGTCATCCAGCTACGGACGACTGGATGCCCGGACCAGATCCATGATCGGATCGTTCCGTGGGTCACACAACCTGATTAACTACAATTAAAATATTTTCAAGATAACTCACACCCCAAAATCAGAATCAAAAGATGGCCATATATGTGCAAGGTTTCATCCCAAAAAGAGAAAATCAAACATTGAGGGCATAAAAAGGGGTTTCTATATGCATCCACATACGAATCCAAGAAGAACACAAGCATTAAATTTATAAATTATGATTAGGTACTTGCCTTTTACCCGGGTTGAAGAAAAATGCACAGATCCTAACCACTATCCAAACCGAGATCCCCACAGCGCTCGAGAATAATCTTATCACCAATCTGACGAAGAAGATTGAAACAAATGCTCAAATGAACAGATCTATGGTTCTCTTAACTAAATCTACCATTGGAAAGAAAAAGGAGATAACCCAAGAATATAGATCTACTTCTAAAAGTTTGAGGAAAGGATTATCTATAATAAGAAAGTTGAGCAAAGAATGATGGTATCCTCTGATCTTAATTCTGATGGCTGGATCCTAAAGCTGCAATTGTTTCGGAAGTCGAAAGAGGAAGAAGACGAAGATTAGCCGGGAGGAGTTGCAGCGATAAGTGGGGAGGGATAAGTCGTGCGGTTAATGAAAACTAGGGATTTGGTTAAAAGAGTATATTCTTTGGACTTAAGTTATTGGGTCAAACTACGGGGTCAAGTCATCTACCCACTAGCCCAACTTACCAATCCACACATCTAATCTAACATGTGCCCCACTTAATCCTACCCACTTAAATAACTAAAATACATTTAATTAAATAATACTAATATTTTAATAATAAATATAATTAATGGTGGGGCCAGATCTTACAGGATGGATGGAAGAAGTGCAAGTGGGTGGCCGCTGGTGCAAAGGAGAAGTGGTAGTTGAGTGCAGGGAGAGAGTGGCCCGGAGCTAAATGCAGGGAAGAGGACTGGCCGGGCTGAGCCGGGAAGGGAACTGGCCGCTGAACAAGAAGAATGTGAGTGGGTGGCCGCCCAGGAACAGTGTAGGGACTGGGTTGTAGCAATAAGGTTGGCCGATGGTTTCAGGTGCTGCGGTAGAGTGTAGGCCGAGAGCTGAGCAAGGAAGAGTGGAGTGGACAGCAGTGGCCGTTGGGGAGAGGCAGCAGTGGCCGCTGACTAACTGTGCAAGAGAAAATGGCTGCAGGATCAAGGGAAGAAGATGACTGCCGGCTAGCATGATATGTTGCTGGTTGGCAGCAATAAATGCTGGTCTGAGTTCTGTGTGGGCTGATTCGAGGCAAGAAGGAGTGGCCAGCAGCTAGTGGCCGGTGAGTTGGCCAGGAGCATGGAGAAATGTGTGGGCCCCACAGATGGGGGTGGCCTCTTCAGGCGAGGGTAACAGTAGAACTGAGGGTGAGGGCTGGTTTCACTGAGCCAAGGGAATCAATTTTCCCCTTTATTAAGGCCCATTCAGATTCAATCCAACCCATTAAAATTCAACTTTTCCCAAACAATCCAACTATGGAAAGAGGTTAACAAAAGCTAATTTATTTTCTAAAACAAGATTAACATTTCAAGATCAAGTCAAATCAAGATTAACCATACACAATATGCAATTTAAATTAAACACTTTCCTTTAATTGAAAGCTAAACCAAACCTCAAACCTCAGTCAAGTCAAGTTCTAACCTGGAGCTTTCTCTTTTAAACAAAACCCCAAAAATCCATCCTAACAAGAAAAACCCACTCACTGAGTCAAAACCCACTCCAAAATAGAAAATACAAAGGAAGAAGAAGAAGAGTTCAAGCCAAGGAGAAAGAGGGCTTACCTTTTTGAAAATTAAGGAAGAAGAAGGTGTTGCATGAGGGGGCTACCACTGTCGGATCCATACCAAATCATAGTATGATGCGAAGGAGACAACGAGGAGTTGTATGGCCGGTCGGATCTCTCAAGGATGCCTCCACGGAGGAGTTCTCCAACTTGCCATGGAAGGGGAGGAGAAGAGGAGAAAAGAAAGAAACTCTCTTGTACTACAGTGGCCGGTTGTAAATGAGCTGGGAATGAGAGTTATAAAGGTAAATAATGGTGGTGGGTGGCATTCAATGTGGTTGGTGGTGGTAGGTAAGATATTTGCAAAAGTTGCCTTTGTGAGTTTGCCACCATCTTAGCCGAACTTGGAGCAAGTTAACGAAGGTCTTCGGGACCCCGGACAGATCAGGTCAAAGAAGAAGAATTATAGGTTTAGGGAAGGGCTTTCCAACGAGCCAAGAATCATAATTTTCTGAGATTGAGGATATAATCTAATATTTTCCCAAACTGCGGTAATACCTCGAAAAGAGTATTAGGGGTCAAATTGGGCTTTCTAGGCCTTAGATGACTTGGGGCTGAACATGAAAGTTGTTAGGCAGGTCAAGATCTAAATCTTGAGATCAAGATTCACTCGATTTAGGATTCCAAGTAATAGTCAATTGTTCATTCAAAGCCTATCAGTTATGACGGAAATGGTCAATTAAAGGGTTTCAGGGTCTCAGATTGATTTGAGTTGAATATAAAGGTTGACTGGAATGATGATCTCGATCAAATAAGATGAAGGTAATATTTTGTCAGAATTCATGAATAATCTCTTGGTCTCAATCGAAAACACAGATGGGTTCCAAAAGGGGGTCAAACTAGACTCAGAGACTCCAAAACATCCCAAAGCTAATTGAAGACTATTCTAGCATAGAAAACACTACAAATGGTCTCTAATCCCCACTTAGCAATCCTAACCACATAATCACTAACGCTAACCCTAGGGTTAAGAGGTCGGGTCCTTACAGGAAGAAGGCCTTGGGGGGGTTGGGCAGCCCCCCAAGAGACTTTGGTCATCTTGTAGTGGTGGTTGCTACAGAACTTCTTCAACGGAGGAGAGGTCGTCATAGCAACTTTGCAAAGTTTTGCCGTCCTTTTTTCCGTGTCTTGTCTATGTGTTTATCTCAAAATGGTCTCCTTTTAAAGGTTTTTGGTGGCCATGAAGGGAGTTTATAGAATGGCTTTCTTGGTTTGCCGGTTGGCGATTTCGAAGCGTCTGATGATGAATGGCGAAACCGTGATGTTGACGAAGATCGATGGATTTCGTGCCCCAAACATCAGATTTTTTGGAAATCATAGAGGCCAAATAGCTTGTAACGTGAAAAGACACCCATAATGGGTTTTTAGCGGAAATCCGGCGATTCGGATTTCCAGGGTTTCCAGGGTCACCGGCGACCATGCACCCGGCTCGCGGGCGACCATGGGGCTTTTCGTCCCTTTTGGTCGCCGATTTTCAGCCATCTTCCGGTTTCTTTCTGCTTCTTTCTTCTTTGATATTTTTCTTAGCATTTTTGCACATGTTTTGGCATGATTTCCCTGTAGAAAACTTGATGAGAAGCTACGTAGATCGGAGGGCAAAGTTTCTGATTTTTCGAGAAAGCTGAACACTTTGTCGCGTAGAGTTGCCAATTTGTAGTTAGAAGCCTAAACTTGGTCAAACGATGTCGGAATGACCTGAAATTTGAGATAAAGCCCTATGGGCAATAAATAAGACCAACTACAGGGTTTCTCTTGAGCGTTGAAACCATGTGGGGTCCTGTCGCAATAGACTTGATTTTGTCGCGAGGAAGAACCCGCACTTTGATGTACGGTCAAAAGATGTCCGATTGACTTGAAAGTTGACAGGGAGCCTCTTGGAGTAATTTTAAGATGATCCATTAGCTCCGATTCAGGAATCATGGTCCCGAGGGACTCCGCCGCCAGGAGGCCTTATTTAGCTTCCGAGAGGTCAAAGTCTTAACAAATGTTGTCGAAATGACCTAAAACTTGACATGTAGGCCCTTGGAAGTATTTTGAGATCACCCATGTGCTCTTTTTATGAGTGATGGCTTCGGTGGTTCCCACTGTTGATAGGATTGGTTTTGCTGTTTGAGGGTTGATGCAGGATCAAACGTTGTCGGTTCGACTTGAAACTTGACATAGAGCCTCTTGGAAGTATTTTTATACCATCCATAGGCTCTTATTGAAGATCTGATGCCTTCGATGCTGTCGCCGCCGGGAGAGCTAATTTTATTTCGGTTGTTTGCTTTTTAGGCCAAACGGTGTCGAAATGGCCTGTAATTTGATGTAGAGCCTTCTAGTGGCCTTTTTAGGCTAACTATGTGCTCTATTTTGTGAAACAAGGACTCCAGCTTTACCTCCGCCGGGAGCTCCTATTTAGCTGCTAGAAGAGTGAAGTCATGCCAAAAGATGTCGAAATGGCCTGAAACTGTATGTGTACTCTTCTTATGGCTGTTTTGAAGGATCTTGCAGTTTTTGGATGATTTTGACAAGATTTGATGCTTGAAGTAGCATTGCTTGTGGCGGTCGGATGCAGCTTCATGTAGATTCTTTTATGTTGAAAGTGTATGAAGAGGCAAAGTGACATTTTGGTGTCAACAGAAACAAGGCGAGACTTATAGCCAAATGATATGCTCAAATAAAAGGAATTGATTTTGAAGAAACCTTTGCTCCAATAGCCTGTTTGGAGTCCATACGTATATGATTGGGATATGCTAGTAGTATGGGAATTAAACTGTTTGAAATGGATGTTAAAAGAGTATTCTTGAATGGTGAAGTTGAGGAAGATGTGCATGGGACACAACCAGAAGGCTTTGAAGATCCTCATCATCCAAAATATGTTTTCAAACTTAAGAAAGCACTTTATGGTTTAAAACAAGCACCAAGGGCCTGATATGAGAAGCTTACAAGTCACTTGATTGAAAACGATTTTGATTGTGGAAAAGTTGATAAAACTCTTTTTATCAAAAAGGTTGATTAAGACATCCTCGTTGCTCGGATTTACATTGATGATATATTTTTGGATCCACTTCAGAAAAACTTGCTCAAAAGATTTTCAGAGTTGATGAGCTCCACATTTGAGATGAGTCTGGTCAGTCTTTTCCAATTTTTTCTTGGACTTAAGGTTAATCAGACTAAGAAGCAAATTTTCCTTAGTTATTCCAAATTTGCTTTAGAAATTGTTAAGAAGTTTGGGTTAGGAGACTCTAAAGCTAGTTCTAATCCCATGGGATCTACTACAAAAAATTTTAGTGACCCTCAAGGTAAAAAGGTAGACCAAAAACTCTACAGAAGCATGATAGGACGCCTCCTTTACCATACAGCTAGCAGACTAGACCTCTCCTTTAGTGTGGGGATATGTGCTAGGTACCAATCTGACCCTTGTGAGTCCTACCTTAAGGCTATCAAGCGTCACATGAAATATATTCGCTATGGTTTCTAGCATCCCCGTGACTCAACATTACAATTGATTGGATATAGTGATGCATATTGGGCAAGATCCATAGCTGATAGGAAGAGCACTAGTGGCTGCTGTTATTTCATAGGAAATTGCTTAGTAGCTTGGCATAGCAAAACGGAGAATTATGTATCCTTGTCTACTACAGAAGCTAAATACATTGTTGTAGGTAGTTGCTGCGCCCAACTATTGTGGATGAAACAAACTCTTTTAGATTATAATGTTCCACAACAATGTATGCCTATCATGTGTGATAATTCTAGTGCCATTAGCATCTCTAAGAACCCTGTTCAGCACTCTTGCACAAAGCACATTGACATTTAATATCATTTTCTGTGTGATCATGCTGATCAAGGCAACATTTAGTTACTTATTGTTCCCATCGATGCTCAACTGGCCGATTTCTTTACTAAACCCCCTAACAATGAACGGTTTATCATTTTAAGACATCAATTAGGCATTGGCCCATGCCCTGATTACTAAGTCCTTGTTGTTTAATCACCTGTTCCTACATTTCATTTTATCATTGTATTATAAACAGGTGCAACTAACGAGGTTTGTGTTTCACTTTTCATGGGTAGGCTCCTTTGCAATTAGATGTCAAAGGGGGAGAGAAATTGAGAAGTGGCAAGTCATTCATGGCTTTGGTTGTGGGGGAGAATAGTCAAGGACTGTCTAACTTAGGGGGAGGAAAACCTTATTGATACATTTGTTAAGAAATGCTTATGTTGAGGGGAGAAGTAAAGCCATAGATTTTTCAAGTCAATGCTCCCGCAAGCAAAATCCAAAGCTCCCTAATATCCAAAGATCCCTAAGGTCCAAAGAAGAAGGTGTTAAAGTATCTTTGAAGAAAGAGAGAGAGTTCAAACTTCAAGAGTTTTCCATCAAATTGCAAAGGGGGCGATTGTTAGGGTTTTCATTTCTTGTAATTTAATTGGATGCATTCATTTTAAATAGCTTGATCTCTCATGCACTCATACTTTTTAATATTGGAATCTTTATCCATTTTAGTTTTCATATTTGACATCATGTAATTAAGTCTTGATCTTTATGCATGTTGTGAGTTTTTCATGGAAGCATCAAAAGTATTTTGAAAAGTCATGCATAAACATGTTTTGAATCGCATTTTGAAACTCATTTTTAAAACAAGTTAGCCTCTATTCAAGTCTAGTTCTCCATGGCCAAATCTCCCTTTATGAAATCTTTTTCTCAGGGAATGTTCGGTCAACTGACCTCAAGTTCGGTCAGCTCTCGATTCCAATTCCATAATGTAAGAAAAGTTAAAATTGGGAATTTTGGTCAGTTGTCGGTCAACTGACATCAGTTCCGTTAACCGACATTAGGAAGTTCAATTAGTCAAATTCAAATTTTATGACCGTTGGAATATGACCGTTGAGTTTGGTTAACCGACCAGAGAGCCGTTGGAACCCCTTTTTACTATAAATTGAGCTATTCCTTGGGACTTGTGCCAACACTTTTTGAGATTTGTGAGGGCCAAGGAAGGTGGGGCATCCATGCTAGGTTAGAGGAAGGCTAGGAGGGCAAATCAATAATTTCAACCTTTTGTTCTTCAAATGGGTTTGCTCCCTTTATCTCACATTAACTCATGCTTATCTTTAAAACTTTATTTTCATTAAACGGCATGATTTAGTGTTCAAAGTGTTCAAATGTTGTTTGTTTAACATGCTTTGATTTTAAACATAATTATTAATTTGACTTCAACATTTGAATAGTTCGACACCTATTATTAAATTAATATTTTGAACAACCGTGCTAGATTTAAGTTACATTTTTTAAAACTAGTTTGTTTATCATTTCAAAACATGTGTGCATCATATAACCACTCTATATCTCATTAATAGCTTTTAGCTTTGTATAATTTATGAGCATTAAATTTCAAAAAGAGATAGAGGGTTTCAAGCATTTGCATCTTTTATAGATCCTTGCATTTATCATGCATATGTCTAATATTGGTTCTCACTTTTATTATCAACCTATGTTAGGAGGCATCAATATGTACTTAATTGCATCTCATCTTGTGCATACTTAGGCATAAACAATTAAGATAAAAACATCTTATTGTAAAGGTTATTGGTAAGCCTTAGAAAAGCATAAGTGGTTGCAAAGGTTAATGATAAGCCTTTGAAAAGCATATATGGTTGTGAGGTTAGAGGTTAGCCTAAACCTCAAGCTGAAGTAGTGGAAAATCCAGTAGGGAAACCGGGAGTGGATGTAGGCATGATTGGCTGAACCACTATAAATTTGGTTGTTATGGTTGTTGATTTTTTAATGAATAGATGATGCTCATACAATTATTTTATTAATGTTTCTTGTTAATGCCAATGTTGAATGATTACATAGTTTCTTTGCTCATTCATAAAAGTCTTAGCCCATGTTTGGCATCTCTATTTCATGCCTCTATTTATCTAAATGTCTAAATTGGACAGAGGTTTAAACAATTAGAGTGTTTGGCACAAAATTATAGACTCTGTCCGCTTTAGACATTTAGAGGCAAATCCTCTAAAATCCAAATGCTCCAAAAATGGGTAGATGAGAAATAGAGCTTTTGGGTCTTAAAATATAGAGGCGAGGTATTTAAAATAGATTCGTGTGTTATCAAAAGCGTTTTTTTTTTATTCTAGCCTCTTTTTTTTTTATGGCTCTTTTTTTAATGGCTCTATTTTATATGGATCTATGAAAAAAAGACTAAAGATGCCAAACAAGCCCTTAGAAACTCTACTTTTAGTCAAGTCAACTAACTTCAAAGCATATTTGGGATTAGAAAACCAAAAGTGGTCTAGATTTTTGAGCCCACCCCCCCCCTCGGGTTTAGATCCCAGACTTTCAAAAGTCACATATGCAAAAATAAAAATGTTTTTCTATACATGAGTAAAAAAGTTGGCAAGACTCACTATTAGACCATTAAATATGGTCTTGGCAAAAAAACACAATCATTTTGCTCATGTGGTTTAGAAAAAATGTAGTCCCAAGGGCAACATTAGATAACAATCATGTACATACTTTATGGAAGTGATAGTGCAACCTTTCTCAAAATCTCATTTCTCAAAAGAAAAGAATAGAAAATGAACAGATCTGAATGGATAATTATGAAGCAAAGGGTAGTTAAATAAAAATAGCTTTTGAAATAAGGGTGGTTGCAGAGGAGACACAACTCTTGAAACCAACAAAGATGCTTCCTCATTTCTTCTCAAATCTCAATACGTTCAGACAAACAAAGAAACACGATAAGAGTGGATTACTAGACGGATGCAAAGAGAAACCAGAGCCACTGATAATATGTGATTTTGAATACACTGCCTATATTTTATAAATATTAGAACCACCACTACTTTCTTTCTGTAACATATCAAACCGTATGGATTACTACATGAGACTTCTTCACTACAACCGGGACACCACCACAAGATCCTGCATGTCTCAGGCTATCAGGATACTCTAAGGAACAAGGAGATTATCAATATTCCATCAACCCACATGATCACGATTTGGCAACAACATTTACTATGCTATTTCACTATACTACATAACGATGTCAGAATACTCATGACATTAGAGATTATATTATTAAAGATATGATGATTACAAAGCAGACATTTGTGCGTATGTGTTCATGGAGATGCAAAGTAAACCATCCAAACACTTCCTTGCTTTCATCCACTCACATGTCTAAAGAGATTTTTTTTTCCAATGCTATTAGAAACTCTGTAGTACTTGTAAGACCCCAACCCGGGTTTGATGTGTTTGGCACCATTTAAGCCGAGTATTAGTCTCTAAGTGGGATTAGAGGACGTCTAGATTATATTTTGAGTTTGACTAGTTTTTTCATAGCTTTGGGGAATTTGAGAGCCATCGAGCTTGGTCTGACATGGCCCGGGGTGGCCTGTGTGACTCGTGTACATGTGGGGGATTTATTCTTGATTTCGAAAAAGATTATGATTTCTACTTCTCTTGATTTGTTATACAGGACCCTATAACTTTTACGTTCTTTCCGTTCATGTTCGAAACCTAAAAACTTCGTTTTTCGACAAAAAGGGAAAAACGGACTTTTCACACCTAAATTTGTGTACGATTTTCAACATTTTCGAACCATGTGGAAAATATACTTTTTAGAAACTGAATTTTTCAACGAACGATTTTCTCTTCTTCATCAATCTCATTCAGGACACACAAATGGGGTTTCCAAGCCCTTGAAGTTTTGGAGCCAGTGGAGCCCACAACCCTTTTGAAATCAAAATAGAGCCCACGTAGGCTCTTCCTCTTTCATTCTCAGTTTCAGAAATTTCAAACCAGAAGCTCTACCCTCTTCATTCCATCTTCTCTCCTATGCATGCTTGGACTTCTTTGGCCAAAAGGGAGATCTAAGTACACCAATCTCTTCTCCATTCGTCCAGCTCCACTAGGACACCATTTTGAAGGAACTCTACAAAAACCACCTCTCCTTTCAAGCCTTTCTTTCTGGTTATTGCATTTCCATGTAAGGTCTTGACTTCTCCTCTTAGATAGGGGTTCTTCAGACCCTTATGAAACTTTCCATCATGCGTGGAAGGAGGTTCTTGGAGAACTCCTTTCATTTTAAAAAATGTTGCGTTTTTGAGATGTCTTTCTTGGGGATTTTTGTAGATTGGAGCTCCTAGCCGTTGAGGAGAGTTTTTAGAGTGCTTTTGGAACTCTTTGGGTCTAAGGCAAGGAATAATATGATAATGAAATGCATGCAACCTAAATGATTGTTTCTTCTCAAAATTCTGAATTGGAATTCTCATACACTAAGTTGTTTTCTCTATATAATTGGATTGTTAATTTCTTTCAGAAGTGTTTTAGTGTATGCTTATGTCTATGTTTCATATAAGTTGTCTTTTATAACAACATGGATTTTTTATTGTCAATTAATTGTCTTTAGGATATTGGAAATGCATTTCATAATTCTGTATTTTCTATGATTATAATCTTTTTTTTAATTAGATTGGTGAATGGAATGGGTTGAAATGTTTGAGGTTGAATGGAGATTTGTCTAAAGCTAAGGGAAGCTCATTTTTCTATAGGAAGGATGGTGGAGATGAATGGAAGAAAAAGGGGACTGAAATTATTCAAAAGATGCAGAATGTTTTGCAGGGGACGAGCTCAGGCAGTAGCCTAGCTCGCTCGAGCGAGCTTGGACTCACTCTAGCGAGCAAGCCTCTAGGCAGTTCGCTCAAGCGGATGAATACTCGCTCGAGCAGGCATGTGTTCTATCCTGGGGCTGTTTTTTGCACACTTGTTTCTCATGTTTTGTTGTGCAAATCCCTAAGGACTTAATTATGTTTGGGAATGGAAATTTTGACTAAAAAACATGTACTTTGTCATGGATAAAAGGGGAAAGAAAGGAAACTTGTAATTTAAATTACAGAGGAAAATATCATGACTTCATCGAAGTATCGATGTAAGCCATTAGTTCTCAAATGTCGGCAAACTTCAGGGGTATTAAATCCTTATTTCTTAAACCTACATTTGGACACTAGGTGTGCATTGAGACGGCCCTGGGTAAGCCATTCCATCGCAACCAATTACCTCATTCCAGATTCAAGGATTTTGTATATCCTCTTATAAAACATTTTGAATAGCTTTGTGTGGTTCGCCACATTGCAAAATCTCGGTAAGGCTACTCTTTTATTTCGTTCTCCGTATGTTCATATATGTCATGTTCAAAGTAGTCCTTTTGATGATTTGAAATATGTGTCTTTGATTTGATTTATATTTTTCGGATTTTGGGTTGGCACCACTAAGCTTGGGTTGCCTTGTTAGTTTGATCACTGGATTGGGATCCTTAATTAATTTTGCCAACTGCAGCTTGGAAACCCTATTTGTTTACCATTCGTTTTGCGGAAGATTCCATTTGATTCCCATCTATATTTGGTTATATATGTATTATATGATTGCTCCGGCCATTTCATATGGTGACGGTTATACTTTGTTTGCTCTTATTACTTCAACAATAGGAGAATATAGCTCAGTGTGGTTGCCATTGCTTTACTCCACTGTCAAAACTCTTCAAATGTTTTCTTTGCTAATCATTTGGTTTCAGCATTTAATTTCCTTTACTACTTCACTACTTCTCTTTAGTATTATTATATTTAAAGGGAAATATTCATATGCATCTATCCCTCACCATTTTTGGTGAGGGATAGATGTATATGAAGATCCCCCATATTTAAATATGACTTTGTACACACTTGTTCATGCTCTTATCTATTTTTTTTCACCTGCTAGACCGTCGTGTTTGGTATTCATTTGTTTGGTGCCAGATGTCGATCTCTTTGCTCATGAGGCAGAGCATGAGGAGGAGGAGGTTGAGCCGCCAGTTGCTTGAGAGTGGCAACCCGACGATGTCATTTAGACATCGGGTTGGGTTACGTTTTACGTCACATTTTGGGGATTGATCAACACTTCTTGGGAACTTGTTTCACTAGCCTTTATTGGCTTCTATTTTGGGATCATATAACTTTAAACTTATTTTCTTGGTGTTGTAAAACTTAAACATTAACTTTGGGTTTGCTTCAGCGTGTTTCTTACTCTGACACGAGACTTGGATATTATTTTATGTTATTGTACTTCAGGTTGTGTTTGCTAAATGTTTCTGTGAATTTGTTCGTTCTCATGTGATTGTGAGGTACGGATCATGGAATCATCACCACAGAAACCTGTGGGAAACAGCGCGAGCAGGCAAAATTTTCTAGCTCGCCATGCCGCAACTCTGGATTAGGGCCTTGGTTGGCTCGGCCCCAGTCCGAGGGTGTGACAGTAGTCCAAAGAAATAATTGCATGAATTTTAAATACCTAATCAGTGTGTGTGTGTGTGTGTGTGTGTGTGTGTGTGTATATATATCACATTAAAATTCAACATGTGGACAATATCATGTAAGCAAACTAAGTCCAATATGCATGAGATTACATCATGCATACAATTGATAAAATGAAGAAAAAAATCTCATAACTAATGTAGACATATCGGTAGGAGTGCCCAAAATAAGTTTGTTTGTGCAAATAATCATTGCATGAAATTGAAGTACTTGAATGATAAACACATACCTTGGATGTGACATAAACATTTGGAATTTTCTTACCAACAATTGCATATTTCTCATGAAGTTGAAAAAAAAAAAATCTCATGTACTCATGGTTGCAGTTTTCTTGCGTGATAAGGAAAATTGTTGTCTATAAATTGTTGGGGAAATTACTTACAAAGAATGTGCAATCAGAAAATCAAATAAACAAATAGAATAAATAATTAGTGAATGTAAGAAATTGAAAAAGAAAGCAAAAGAAAAATGGGCAAGGCACACCAATTAAGATGCTTTCTTAAAGACAGTAATTTCCCACATGCAGGTGGTTTTGATGAAATTATGTCCCCAGGATACGATGCCCAACTCTAATTTGAAGTCTGCACACTAGAATCAGAAATATGGAATTGTCCTTAAAATCAAAGTAAAAATAAAAGAGAATAAAATACTCTTAGACAATATGCTTCTAAAAATAATGCATTATGCTCATTTGAATCTTCTCTATAAAAACATGAAAATCACAATTAATTTATAATGTTTGAAAGCAACCTTTGAAATTGGGTCACATCCACTCAAATGGGCCCAAAAGACACATCTCATCCAATGGGTACAAAACACTTGATTTTGAAAAGACACATTCAAATATCTCTTGGAATTTATTTTTTTAAATATTGGATTTAAAAAAAAAAATCCAACATTAAGTGCCCATGGAAGTTACTTGGTCAACTTCTTTTAGACCTATGAAAGCTTTATCATAGGTGGTAGTATCCTCAAAAGAGGTGCATCATCTAGTAGCCTTGAGAGCAATAGCCACCATAACCAAGCTTCTGAGCAAAAAATATTTGGTTCCAAGGAGAAAGTGTTAGACCCCAACCCAGACTAACTCGATTAGTACTAATTAAGTGACTTTTTAGTCTTAAGTGAGTCTTAGTACTAGTTGCGTTAGAATGTGATTAGACTTAGTCCGGGTTATAGCTTTGGGGATTTTGAGGATGTTTAGTATGAGTTAGACACGCTCAGGGACGCCCTGAGTACACGAGTAAGAATGGGTTTTTGTTCTAGATCTTTGATGTGGATGTGATTTTTATTTCTCTTGAATGGTTTCATTATTTGTGGCAACTTTTGTTTTTAACCTGCATGCATTTGAGGCCCAGAAACCCAAGGTTTGGCCCAATAAGGGTAAATCTGTCTTTTCATGCAAAATCTGGGCACACTTTTCGGAGTCGTGAAACTATGTCAAAACTATACTTTTCCAAATCTAGATTTTTCGACGATCATTTTGTTCTTCTTCGTCCACTTCATCCGGGGTCCATAAGACCATGTTTTAAGAGTTTCAACTTCCACTGCTTAGGGGACCCACTTCCAGACACTATATAAACTCTTCTTCTCCTTCTTTTCTCTTTTCCAAATCTTTGCACATTTTGACCTAGAGCAAGTGAGTGAAGGAAGTTCTCTTTGGTCTTCTCCCTTGGAAATCATATAGCAAGAAGGCCCAAATCTCCGATCCGACTCCGCCAATCTCTTCCTCTCTTCTCAAGCTTCGTTTGGAGTGTTTTTGGAGCCAAACCATCCCACTATTCATCATCTTCTAGCTCTCTCCTTCTTGTTTGGCTAGCAAAAGATTAGAGCTTGGACCCATCTTCCCATTTGATGTTCTTTAGCTCATTTAGAGCTTGTTTTTCATGATTTCAAACCCATTTTCGAAATGGGGGTTTGTAGTGGCCAAAATGATGATTTTTGTGTGCTATATTTTGGGGGTTTTGTGTAGATTTCGTGGAGCAACCGTTCTTATTGGAAGTTGTGGAGTATTTTTCTTGGCATTGGTTAGAGGCAAGTGAACTCTTTGGGATTCTTCATGTTTATTGCATTAGGGTTTCATTTTCTTCATTAAGATATGATTTTTGTGTTAGTTCTCTTAATGCAAGTTATGTCTATATTCTTTCAAGCCATGTACTTCAGTTTCTCTATTAGTCTTGTCATCAATAATTTATCAAGTTCTTAGAACCATGTTGGTCTTGTAAGTTTTGTGAAATTTGTACATGGAAATGTCTTGATGTTTTCCTAATGGATTGAATGGTTTAATTTTGGATTGAATGTGGTTTTCGACCCTTGGTGAGCATGGTGGCTCAGGGGTTTTGTTGGTTCAGAAGTGAGAAGAAGAGGAAGTAAAATGTATGAAGATTGGTGAAGAAAAGAGCAGTTTCTGCACTCAGACGCACTCAGGCAGAAGCCTGTTCGCTCGAGCGACCATAGGGTCCGCTCGAGCGAACATGCCTCTGTTTGAAGGGTTTCGAACAGAAACCTGTCCACTCGTGCGAACTTTTGGGTTGGCTCGTGCGAACAAGTTTCTGTCTGGGGTCCGCTCGAGCGATGGTAAGACCGCTTAAGCGAACCTGATGCTCACAGCTTTGGATTTTCAATCTTTTTCTAAATCTCTTGGAAATTGAAAACTAGACTATGCTTTAGACCTTTAATTGACATTGTGTAAATTGGAACTCCAAAATACCTTACCTTCGGGGACATCAAGCTATGTAAATTCTGACATTTGGGTTTCAACTTCACAAAGGTTAATGAACAGTCTTAGCCTATGCTTGATGGATTTCATTTACACTCTTGGTTTGATGCTTCATGTATTATCATGTTCTCGTATGGATTTCAAGTATAAGCTTGTTTTAAGATGCTTTTCAAGAATAAAAAAGGGAATCATTTCTTAAGTTTGTTAAGCATTTATATTATGCTATTTTACTAGTCTTGTCATGATACATTTGATAAATGATTTCCTTCTTGTTTTGTCGTGTTCTTGAACGTATATTGATGTGTTTTGTGCATTCATGATATAAGTGAATACCACTGGGCTTGGACTGCCCTTTTAGCTTGATCCACTACCTGGGGGTCCTTAAACATGTGGACTGTCTGCAGACTAATCGTGTATTGTATTACACATCGTGCGTGTTCGTGATCCAGTTCCGCGGCCGGATACCCCGTCTACCTTGTGTGGCGTGGGATCGTGTTTTTCGTGTCGTGCTTGTCGTGCGTGCTTGCTCTTGTCATCATGTATGACGGAGAAAGGATGAGCTCAATGTGGATTTATCTTTTCATGATATTATGAGTATTCATGCTAGTTTCATAAACTTGAAATGTGTATTTAAATCTTGAACTGTTTTAGCACTATTTCTCATATTCATGCCTAAATTGTTTATCTGCCAAACCGTCATGTTTGATACTTGTTATTTGATGTCCAGGTGCAGGAGAGTTCACGCTTGATGAGGAGTGCCTGAGGGAGGCCATTGAGCCACCCCCAGCACACGACTGGCAGCCCAACGACGTCATCTAGATGCCGGTCGGGATCCTGATTCTCGTTTCGCCTAGTTTGGGTTATTCTTTTTGGGATTGTAATTGTTGTATTGGCCTCTGTTGGCCTCTCAGGGTTTTGTAATTGGAAGTAAAAATACTTTGTTTAAACGTTGAAACTTAATCATGGTAGGAATGCTATGTTGACATTCTCTTTTGATACCAAGCCTCGATATTATAATTTCTCTTGTATCTCATTTTTTAAGATTTGTGTGACATGTTTTACTACATGCTTCCGCATACCCATTCGTGTGAGCTCGACCCGTGTCTTGGGATCCTCACCGCGGAAACCTGTGGGAAAATAATAGCGGCGGTGTGCTTTGTGTTAGTTAATCATACCGCCGCACGTCGCGGGCCCGGGTCTCGGTCCGGGGTCGCGACAGAAAGGATAAGATCAGACAAACTTTCTTTAAGCATCTTGATGTCAATAGTAGATTTTATCTTGGAGCAGTCATCTATAACTTTCAAATACATAGAAGCGTCTTGGAAACTATAAATGTCATCTTGATCGAATGATTTCGTCCTAGCAACTTATCTGGCATTGGAATTATATTGAGAAGCATTGTATAGTTGCAACTGCATTGAAGCCATTGTGCACAACGAAGATACTTTTTGAACATCTATTTCTGTAACAAAGTCGTATTAAAATGTTATTTAATATTGAATATGCAATAGAGTTGTAATAAAAAAAGGCAGTGATTACCAACTCCTAATGTGATGGATGCATATTGTCGCGACCCCGAACTGGGCCCACGGGCCTTGTAAGACCCGACCCGAGTGACCTCGATTAGTACTAATTAAGTCGCGTGTTAGTTCTAAACATGATTAATGGATTTTGGTTAGTGGGGAATAGAATAATTTTTTATATGGCTTTGGGAGTTTTGAGTGCCTTCTTAATTAGATGGACGCCTTGGGGGTTCTTTTTAGGATTTTGCGTGTACATGGGGGATTATTCGAGATTCCAATAATTAGTGTTTTAACCCCGTTTAAATCATCCCATTAATCTTTACAACTTTCGTGTTTGACCCGTTCCTATTCGAAACCCCGAAACCCGACTTTTCCAATATCAAGGGCAAAACACTCTTTTTACATCAAATTTGGACACAAAATTTGATGGTCCCGAAACCCTTAACATATATACATTTTAGAAACTATAAATTTCAGCGATTGCTTTTCCCTTCTTCGTCGAACCCATCCGAGGTCCCCAAAGCCATGATTTCAGCCCTACAAGATTTCTTAGAAGTGGAGCCCATCTTCACAAGTATATATAAGGAGAAGCCTTCCTCTCTTTTCCCTTTTCCAGCTCAAATCCATTAAGCTAGGGTTTTCCTCTTCATCTTCTTCTTCTTGGTCTTTCATCTCCAACCAACTACTAATATTGCATTAATGGCTTTGTGGAGATCATCTTCTCCTTCCTCACCATTAAAGCTCTCTAGTGATACCGTTTGTGGAGGAAGTCACTTATTCCAAGATCTTCTTTGAGCTAACCTAGTGCTTTAGAAGAATTTCCAAGTAAGCAATCCCTCCCATCTTCTTGATGTTTGTTTTCCTAGCCTATGGGAGTCCCCATTTTCATTTTTGAAAGCTTCTCCTCCCCCATTCCTTATCTTGACCATTTAGGGTCTGTTTTTGGGGGTTTTTTTGTATCTTGGAATCTTTGTCTTAGAAGAGCGATTAGCGGCTTGATGTGCTAGCTTGGACCTACTAAGGCAAGTGGATGAATAGATATCTTGAGTATTGGAAGTTTTTCATGTGAAATGTGATTGGCATTATTATTTTCATTCATACCTATTATTGTTGATTTCATGGATTTTGAAATACTATATGAAGAGTCTTGTTAGCTCATTTAATATCTTGAAAATGTTGGTACATAATCTTTGATTTAGTACTTGTTCATAGCACATATGAATTTTTGTGAATGATGGATTTTTCTTCCTTCCTCTTGTGGTGCAATGTGGTTGGGAAGGAGTTGTTTGGATGTGATGGGAATTAGTGAAGAATGTTGTGTTGTTTTGAAGAAATTTGATGATTCATATTGGGAGGCAAGGAGGCCTTTGTTGCATGAAAAATGATTTGGAAAAGGAGGAGTAGAAGGCCAAGATGGCCATTTTCGGGCAGCAGGAATGACTACCCGCTCGAGTAGACAGACATTATGTCTGTTGCGTCCAAACAACAGAATGCCTGCTCGCTCAAGCGGATATAGGCCCGCTTGAGTAAGCACACTCTGTTTGCCAGGCCTCGAGCGCATCCCAGATTCGCTCGATCGCACTTTGGCCCGCTCGAGCACGTCCCCTCTCTAATATGGGCCACTTTTGGAGCTCGGAAGGTGGTTTTTGAGGAGGGAGAAGGAGTTGTTTAGAACCTTATCTTCTTGATGTGATGTTTAGAAGAGGTTAACAAGGAGTCCCTTTGTGTCAGGGAGATTTAAGGGACAACGTACGAAGCCCGTTTGAGAAAGAAACCCATCACGAAGATTCATTGAAGTTTTGAAATTACCAAGGTGTATAAGGAGCCCGGAATGTCTCCAAAACTCAAAGAGTACCAAGTCTATACTGAAATCGACATACAGGACCCCTATTCACTTTGAACTAATCTTGAATCCTGATACTTGTCCCGAAATCTCGAAAGTTCAATTGTGTTCCATTGTTCCCGAATTTTGATATGCACTCCCGAAATTCACGGTTTCTGATTTGTCATTCCCGAAAACACTGAAATTTCATTTGTAGCATTTTGATAGCCACGATGTGCATTACCTGATATTAAAGTGACATTTGTGCCTTCGAGCACCCCCGTCCTGCCTGTTTATATAATTGCATCATATGTAATTTTATACATGTCCCGACTTCTGTTATGTGACCTATGAGTCGGCACCACTGAGCTTGGACGACCTTGTTAGTTTGATCCACTGACTTGGAGGTCCCCTTCCCGCCCTGCCAACTGCAATTTGGATCCCGATACCCGGTTTAACACCGTGGTCCCGTCCCGATACTCGGCTTGCTACCGTGGTTCCCGATACCCTGCTCGCTACAGTGGTCCCGTCCCATATAGTTATATGTATATGTATATTTCATTGAATCTTATCACCTCGTGTGTTAGAGATCAACGCCCTAATATGCTCTTGTCACTTCGGTGATAGAGGACTTAGCTTTGTGTGGTTGCCATCTCCCTAGTTCCTGATTCCTTGGTACACTTACATGTTTTTATATTGCATTGTGTTTTCTAATTAGTGATATGTTTCTTTTATGAAAAATGTTGTTTAAACAGGTTTTAATGATTTCTAAGGTAAACTCATTTATAATTGTGTTGTATATCCTTTCACCCACCTGCCAGACTGTTGTGTTTCAACCACTCTTTGGTAATCAGGTCCAAACGCCGGTTACCCCGAGACGGAGTTTGAGGAGGCGGCCGAAGAGCCACAACCAGTAGGTGAATGGCGGGCTGACGACGTCGTTTAGACGTTCGATCGAGCCTTAAGATGCGATACATGTTGGAGATTGTGACTAACTCATTCTTTTAGGAAATTATTTTGGGTTGTATTGGCCTTTGTTCGCCTTTATTTTTGGGAAGTATTAATCAACTGATCTTTTGATAAACATTTAACATGTACTTTTGGGAAAATGCTATATTGATCAATGCTCACTTTGACATCAAGTTATTTTTATGTGCCAATACTCTTGTTATCTAGAAATGATTTATGAGTTTAATTTGCTACACACTTCCGCACTTAAACAAAAATACTATCTTGATGTGAGATCCTCACCGCGGACACCTGTGGGAAATCACGTGCATGGGTAGTATCATATTCCTTACTGATCCGTGTACGTATTAGCCAATCAAATCTATACATATGGCATTGGTACATTCTTTATCTTCCAAAAACCTCGTCTCGATCCCGGATTAGGTCGGTGACCCGGTCCGGGGTTGCGACAGGCCTAATCTGGGATCAAGACGGTATAAATGATAATGATACCAATCCCTTAGTTCAGTTGGCAACTACATACACGGATCAACAAGGAACACCATAACATCCATGCACACGATTTCCCATAGGTGTCTGTGGTGAGGATATCACACCAACATAACATTTTCATTCAAGTTCGGAAGCGTGTAGCAATCAAATATATAATTCATTTCCATCAAACAAGACTGATGGCACAAGGTAAACAACATGATGTTAGAGTGAGCAATGATGATTATAGCATTTTCCGAAAGTAAAGTTGAACGTTTAAACAAAAGATCAGTTAATTAATCACTCTCCAAAAAATAAAGGCCAACAAAGGCCAGCACAATCAAAAGAATGTGTTAGTCACATTCCCCAAAATGTTCTGTATCTTAAGGCTTGACCGAATGTCTAGGCGACATTGTCAGCCTGCCACTCTCTTACTCGTTGCGGCTCACCGGCCGCCTCCTCTAGCTCCTCCTCGAGATAACCGGCATTTGGACTTGAGTACCAAAGAATGGGTCAGACACGACGGTCTGGCAGGTGGGTGAAAAGATATAACAACATGATAATATTTAAAATTTACTTTTGGAAAACGTTAAAATCTGCTTAAATAATAATTTCCATGAAAGAGAATGCTAACAAAATGGCAACCACACTAAGCTAAATCCTCCATCACTAATGTGATGAGAGCATGCTAGAGGCGTTGGTCTCGGACACTTGAGGTGATGAGAACCAACTAAATATATATATACATGTAGCTAGACAAGACCACGGCCGCGGAACCGAGTAATGGGACAGGCAGGATCCAAATTGCAACTGGCGGGAGCAAGAGGGGGATGCCAAACCAGTGGATCAAGCCGACAAGGTTGTCCAAACTTAGTGGTGCCGACTTATAGGTTACGAGAAAGAAATCAAGACATATACATATATATATATATATATATATATATATATATATATGTAAATAGGTATATAACACCTAAGCAGGCGGGTCAAGGTGCCCATAGGCACATAAATCACATTCATGTTTGGTCATGCATATACAGGGCTAGCAAGACACTTAAAGTGCATAAATCAGTATTTCTGAAGCAGGGCTAGTAAAATCATGTAAAAACCGATGAGTCCGCATGAAATCCAACGAAAAAAAAATACAAAGTATCTCCACAAAATATCGGACCATACATGGGGGATCCAAGATTCAAATCAAGGTGTATAGGGGTCCCATATGTTAGATGTTGTCATTGGCTTGGTACTCAATAAAATTTAGGACATTCCAAGCTCCCTATACAAATCGACAAGTCTAAAAATCCTCAATGAATCTCCATGATGGGGTTTCTTCCTAGATCAACTTCCACACTTTGCTTTCTCAGTCTTACCATCACATTGGGGCTCCAAACAACACCTCCCCAAGCCTTAGAAGAACATTTCAAGTCTTCCTGCATTGACTCAGGCCCACTACACGGTTGGCTCGAGCGGATCCGGAGTTCGCTTGAGCCAATGGCTCTCTGTGAGAGGTTCGCTCGAGCAGACCTTCCCAACTCAGGTTGGCTCGAGCGAATTGTCAAGTTAGCTCGAGCCAACTGCTCTCTGGATGGGGTTCGCTCGAGCGAATTGTCAAAGAAACTATAGTAAAGTGCAGTTCGGCTCCTTCCTTTCCTCCATTGCAAACCTCCTTTGAGCCTCCATTCCCACACACAAATAGGGGTTCAAAACTTCTTCTTAACCCTCAATATTCATCATCAAACCTCCCACACATTGTATCAAATCTCCTCCTTTCCATCCACATTTAACCACATGAGTGAACCCATCATTCATGGACACTCATGAGTAGCATAAACAAGTTTTAACATAAATCAAATGCAAACATTTTCCAGGAGATTGAGAAGATAAGAAGACACATCAATATGCACATTTGAAGCCAATAGAAAACCATATCAGTGAACAAGAATTAGACCATCAATACCATTAGTGAAATCAAATTTCTCACAAAACATGTTCAAAAATCAAAGAAATCTATTCATCCACTTGCCTCAAGTTCCAATAAGCTACTCAAGCTCCTAATCACACTCTCTCAAAGCCAACCTACAAACACATTCAAAAACCCCCAAACACAAACCACAAATGATCAAAACCTAAGAATTGGAAGAAGAAAGCTTGCAATGGTGGAGATGGAGCTTCTCTAAAGTGAGGAAAACCCAAATCTAAAAGATGGAAGAGGAAGCTTACAAGGAAGTTCTTCAAATGCACAAAGCTAGTTCAATGAGAACCTTGGAATGGATGGTTTCCTCCACAAGTAGTATCAATGGAGAGCCTCCAAGATGAGGAAGAAGAAGAAGACCACCATTTTTCGATTGGCATGAGCTTGGTAGTGGATGGGAGATGGGAGAGGAAGAAGAAGAAAAGGGAAAACCCTAGCTTGGGCTAGAACTTGTTGAGCTGCAAAAAAAGGAAGAAGGGGAAAAAGGGTTCTCCTTTTATAACAAGTGAGGGTGGGCTCCACTACTAGCAAATCTTGTCCGGCTAAAAACATGGCTTTTAGGACCTAGGATGAGTTCGACGAAGAAGAGAAAAATGATCGTCGAAAAAATCTAGTTTCTAAAAAGTATATATTTCAAGGGTTTTGGAGACATCGAATTTTGTGTCCAGATTTGGTGTAAAAAGACTGTTTTGCCCTCGAAGTAGGAACAGTCGGGTTTTGGGATTTCAAACGGAAATGAAGTCAACACAAGAGTTGTAGAGGTTAGCGAGATAAGTCAAACGAGGCTAAAACATGAATAATCGGAATCTCGAATAATCCCCCATGTACATGTAAAGTCACTAGAAGAACCCCCAAAGGGTCCTACTATATCAAGAAGGCACTCAAAACTCCCCAAAGCTATTTAAAATCTATTATATTCCCAACTTAACCAAAATCCAATAATCTCACTTAGAACTAGCACACGGCTTAATTAGTGCTAATAGCAGTTGCTCGGGTCGGATCTTACACAAATATAAATAATAGAGACAAAAACAAAAATTGTATTAGAACAAACTGAAATGGAACAGAAAGTGCATGTAATAGAAAATGTTGATCGATCTATTTTAGTAGAATACTTGTAGAAGATGGCACTATCCTTCTCTTGATACCGAAGATGGACTGTGCACCTAATAATTACCAGTCTAACTATTTTCTTAGCAAACAACTAATTAAAGAACTTTGGTGATTACTGTTTTTTCTGCTTCTGTAATCAAATTAAACATATTGAATTAGTATTTAAATAATAAAATAAACTATTTGAGTCCTTGAATGAAAAATAGATCCAACAGATGAGGAAGTCATACCCAACAAATTAAAGGAACACCCCACATTGCGAACCAGCCAAATCGAAAGAAAAAAAAAACCAAGTAACTAAACGAATCATACGCAACAAACATAAACACCGTGCACTCTCATCCTACTTAAGTCTATGTATCAAGGAGTAGTTGTTGAAAGAGTTGTTAAGGATTTTGTATCTTGCAATTTGATGGATGCATTATTCATTTTATTCATCATTTGAATTCTCTCACATGCATTGTTTTAGAAAAGCTTGAAATCTTGATTTATACATGCATTGTTTTAAATCTTGTACACCTTATGATTTATGCATGTTTTGGTTTTAAACATTGGATGCATTTTTTAGTTTTAAAAGGATTTTATAAATCAAGCTAGCCATTTGTTTTAACTTTCAAATCTATTTAGGCTTTTGATGTTTCATGATTTTAAAGCACTTGGATTGGTTTAAATCATGTTTCCATGCTTGGTTTGATGGCCCAAAAATCCCCTCTTGAAAATACTTTGAAATATGCAAAAATTGGGATTTTTGTCTTAGGCTGTCGGTCAACCGACAAGCTAGGTGTCGGCTAACCGACAGGTGAGCCGAGGTCAACCGATGGATCTGTCGGTCCGAATTCCAGAGAGCTAAAATTTCAAATCTTCTCTGTCGGTCAGCATGTCGGTCAGGGATCGGTTAACCGACCTTGCTTTCGAAACTGACCGAAGCTCTCTCGGTTAGAAAACCAGAGAGGTGTTTTCTGACCTAGTTTACATTGTCGGTTAGGGTGTCGGTCAATCCTCGGTTAACCGAACATGTCGGCTAACCGAAACATGCTTTATGGTCAGCAAATTTTTGAAAAATATGACCGTTGGCTTGTGACCGTTGGGGGTGTCGGTTAACCGACCCCTGGATGTCGGCTGACCGACAGGTAGCCGTTGAGCAACTTTTTCTATAAAAAGAAGCTCATTCCTTAGCCCCAAGTGATGATCTTTGGAGCCCTTCTTGAGGTATTTTGAGGGAAAAGAAAGGGGATCAAGCTAAGGAAGGCTAAGGGTCATTAAGGAAAGCTAAAGCTTGGATTAATGAAGTTAAACCACCAAGTAAGCTTTGCCTTTTTATAATCATTGTTTTATGCTTTGTTTAATCTTTGGTAAATGATTTTAGCATATAAACTATGATGTGTTGAATCCTCTACTTCTTTAATCTTTGATTTAAGTCATTGGATTCTTCACCTTGATTTCTAAACAAGTTTGTTTTAATACTTTATAAAACATGTTTTGTCAAAACCTTTGATTTATTTTATAAACATGTTTCATTAACTTGTTTGAATCATCTTTGTTGTTTTCATTCATTTGAACTTTAGTTAAATTAGTTTGTTTTTGAAAACAACATTGAATATGCATCACATGTTTAGACATAATTAATTTCATACAACTTGTGAGCTTTTGATTTCATATCTTCAACAAGTTTGTATTTGGTACATGTGATTTGCATATTACTTCAATCAAATATTTTTATGTGTATTAAACTTTTAATTGCTTCAAGCATAAATTGATTAAGCTTTATTTTAATACTTGATTGAAGTTTCCACACACACATCATGAGCATTCATCTTTGCATTTTTATAGTGTGTTGTGTGAGTTGTTTTACACTTTCTTATCCGCCTAATTTAGAGGCAATTATATTGAGCTTAAATTGTATCTCTTAGAGTGTTTTGTGAAGACACCTTCTTGAGAGAAAATCTTTTATTGTAAAGGTTATTGCTTAGCCTAAGAAAAGCATTGTGTAAAGGTTATTGCTTAGCCTATAAAAGCACATTGTAAGGTTATTGCTTAGCCTAGAAAAGCATATTGTGTAAGGTTATTGCTTAGCCTAGAAAAGCATATTGTTTAAGGTTATTGCTTAGCCTATTAAAAAGCATAAATAGTGGAAATCCGGTGGGGTGTGAGAACACAAGCCGGTAGTGGATGTAGGCATTGAGGCCGAACCACTATAAATGATTGTGTTATGGTGAATGCTTATGTGGTGATTGTTGTTGTTTAGCTTCCGCATTTTATTTGTTAATCATCACAAGTGACTAATTGTTTTAAAGAAGTTTAAAATTGGCATAATTGGTCATTAAGTTGTAGCTCACCCTATTCACCCCCCCTCTAGGGTTCGGATCCTGAACTTTCAAGAGTGTCCTCCATAATAGGAATTAAATTCTTCATTGGCATGACTATAATCGAAGCAAGAAAATATACCATCTGAAAGATAATTCATCCTTGCAATAGATTCAAGCACAAGAGTGAGAGAGAAACCTTAGTCAGTAAACGCATTTCACCATCTAAAGGGTAGCCAACTGATGCATTTCACCAAGAGTCACTTTGAAGCATTGCATATCTCTGAGCCCTAGATTTGAGGCTCCATTTGATAGTCCAAACAATTCTTATTAGTGAATCAGCTGACGTGGTAGTCCAGAATTGCAAAATGGGAACAAATTTTTTGAAAAACTTAAGCATACTTTATTTACATAATGTCACGTCCCCAGAAATGGGTCTGGGAATTAACGTGAGATTAAGGGCCTAATAATAATTATAACAAACAAACCATCCATCAATGTGGCCCCCAATCATGGTCCCATAGGATCGAAGTCCGTGGTGAGGTTTAAATATTTCCTCAATTTATCGTAAAACACAGTGGAACTTATTATTTAATCAAAAGGTACAAAATAACATTTTAGAGTATAAATATTTATTGTAATCTCAAGTTAAAGTTGATAAAAACTAACAAAGTAATGTAATTAAACAATATCAACAAAACCTATGATAAAAATATATATATATATATATATATATTTATATAAACTATCCATTAAAATGAAAGCACTCAGGTTGAGTCACCTATCGTTGTCTTCACTCGTACTCACCATCAGGTTATGTCACCTGAATTAACACTTTCACATTTCCCAGTAGATGAGCTACGTACCTATGCAACTATGGCATCATCAGGCTACGACTAGCCGGCAGGTGAATATATATAAATAGAATCAAATATACAATGGAAAATGATTAACACAATATTTCATAAGTTCAATTCAAAACCTGTAATTCATACTCTCATATAAAACCAGAAGTTCTTACTTAGAAAGCCAATCTATACTTTCATAAATTCCACTGAAAACATATTCTTATGTCATAAAATACACCACTTATGCTTTTACCATGACAATAAGTCATGGCACTTCTGGTCCTTACCTTCTCCATAAGTTCTTTAATCCACTTCAGTTGATTAGCATGTTCATATATAATCATAAGATCATAGATCCCATACACATTCAAGGGTTAATCACTCCCTATATAGAAATTCATACTACGATGATCAACCGTTCCATAAGTGATGATCAACCGTTCCATAAGTTCATACATACCGAGCTGCAATCGTATAGAAATTCTTATGTGGAATCATACTAGCATATATACATAAATCCATACTATAACAGCATATAAAAAGAAAGTAATCATTTCCATTAAAACATGTGGAAAGTCCTCTAATATAGTTTCAAAAGGTATTATAAAGTCATAAAATCCTATGGAAAAGACCCAGTTTTCAAGAGAAAATAGATCAAATTATAAATAATAGTCGGTTAACCAACCAGGGGTTGACCAACAACGTGACCGAATGTGAGAATCCCCTCAAATCTTCACCTCAATGGCTTCGGAACCAACAGGGAACCGAAGATCTTTTATCTGAAATTCGGTTCCCTGATATCCAAGTTCAGTTAATAGAACTCGACATAGAACTAAAGTTCTGAAGCACAAACATGAATCGGATTCAGGGATTCTTCTCCTTATTTCTCCTGTACCTGCATCAAAATTCAAGGCCTAGCCCTCTACACATATATAAATCAAATCTTATTCTCCATTCGTCATTTCCACCATTCTATCCATTTATTCATTCACATCCACCTTTTCCATTTATTTTCCATAAATCCAAACTTATTTAACAATTGAATTTAAAACAGTAATTAAACCAGTTATAGATCCATAAAAAACACATGCATATCCATTGCAAGAAATAAATATCCACTTGCACTTGGGGTAGAAATCACAAAAATGCCCAATCCTTATCTCAAAAACCCCAAAACCTAGGGAAAAAATAAAACCCACATAATTAACCAAACTTATCACTAATAAAGAAGATAATAAAACCCATCTACTACAATTCTAAGAAAAATCCCCAAATCCAAATAACCTAAGTCAAACCAAAACACTTACCTAAGATAGAGGAATTAGGGAATCTCCAAGAAAGTTGCATCAAGAGGTAGCTTTGGTTCTTGTGGAATTGATGATGATGATAGATGAAGAACATGATGGTTGGATTGTTCATATGGCCAAGAGGTGGAAACAAAAGGAAACCAGAGAAAGAAAGGAAAATGAAATGAATGAAAGAGAGAAACAGACAATGAGAGAGAATTTATGAAGATTAGAAATAAAGAAAGACAGATAAGGGAGAGATGGTCTGCCTTTGTGGGACAAGGGAGAAATAAAGAAAGAGAGAGGAAGTGTTGGAAATAGGTGGGCATCATGGATAGGTTTTCAAAACTTTTGACCCACTTGAAGCGAGGATCAAGTATCCATAAGGCCAAAAACCTAATCCAGGATCCAAAACCTCTTTCTCATGTAACAAGATCATAATAAACACTATCCAGAAGATAGAAAACAGAAGCAACAACCAACCACAAAAATCTACAAAAGAGATGATGTAGATCTAACCTTGGGAGCCCTATTGTGCTCTAATCGAGAAGTTAATCGCTTAGCATGTTGAGAAACTCTTTTACAAGAAAAAGAAGGATCTCTAAACACCTCTTGATTTCCCACGCTATGACCCTCTATCAAAGATCTTCTCAAGGAGAATTGTGGGACCTTCAAAGAGAAGAAAACCATAGAATCTCTATAAAGGAACCAAAGGAGAAAATAGGCGGAGGAGAGAGGATCTTGGGCGTGTGTAATGGTAATGGACGTCCAGCCCTCTCTTCTCCTTTTTATAGCATGTGAGCACCCCCTCTACAATTATAATTAGAAGTCTCACTTCTATTATAAGCATGTATCATTCTCCTCCTTCCTTTAAGAGCTCTAATATGATTAGAAACAATCTCTTTTTTGGACTAGCGTGGAGACCACTAGGGATTCCTTAGTGTTGACACCAAAAATGTCACTTTGCCTCTTCAACATCAAGAAAGCTGCATGGAGTCGCAACCTGCCATAAATAGGCAATGCAATTTCTCCAAAAATTCAAATCTTGTCAGAATCAAACAAAAACTGCAAGATCCTTCAAGATAGCCAAGAGAAGAGTACACATGAAGTTTCGGGCCATTTCGACAACATTTGGCCTAACTTCACTTCTCCGACAGCTAAACGGGAGCTCCCGGCGGTGACATCATCGGAGACGTCAAAACTTCGATCAAAGCCTACAGATGACTCCAGCATGTCTCAAAAGGGCTCTATGCCAAATTTCAAGTCAAACCGACAACGTTTGACCCTCCATCAATGCTCGAGCAGCAAAATCAAGCCTCCCGGCGGCGGGAACCACCGAAGCCTTCGCTCATCAAACCAAGTGCATGAGTGGCTTCAACATGCTTCCAAAAGGCTGCACGTCAAATTTCAGGTCATTCTGACAACGTTTGACCAGGTTTCGATGCTCCGAGAGAAAATCAAGCCTACCGGCGGCGGAGCAACCCGGGACCATGACATCCAAAACGGAGCCCATGGAACGTCTCAAAATGACTCCAATAGGCTCCCCGTCAAATTTCAGGTCAATCGGACATCGTTTGACCACATATCAAAGCTCGGCATTTTCCCCGCAGCAAAATCAAGTGAAGCATCGACGGGACCCCAAACGGCTTCAAAACTCAAACAAAAGCCTATGGTTGGTCTTATTTATTGCTCAGGAGGCTTCACCTCAAATTTCAGGTCATTCCGACATCGTTTGACCAAGTTTCAGCTTCTGGCGGAAAATCAGCAGCTCTACGCGACAAAGTCTTCGGCTTTCCCGGAAAATTGGAAACTTTGCACTCTAAAAATGCAAGGATTCTCATCAAGTTTTCTACAGGGAAATCAAGCCAATAAATGAGAAGAAATTTCAAGAAAAATACAGAAGAAAACGGCGACGAAAAAGACCTCAAAACGACCGCAAAACGGGCTCCGAAGGGGAAAAATCCCCCAGGGTCGCAGACCCCTGCGACCATGGCCCATGGTCGCCGGTCCATGGTCGCAGGCCCCTGCGACCATGGAGGTCCGGGTCACCGGATTTTCCGCCGGTGACCCGTTTTTCCGTCTTTTTTCGCGTTTCGCGCACTTTGGCCCCTGTGGTTTCCTGAAAATGTGATTTTTAGTGCTTGAAATTGACTCATATCCTCTGACATCCGTCAAAATCACGGGTCAACCTCCAAAAGCATAAAATCATCATTGATCGCTCTAAGATCGCCAACCGGTCGACCAAGAAAGTGCACTTTCTGTCCGACCGATCGTGAAATCGACAAGACAGATGTCACCGGCCCACTCTTAGCTATCAATGTCTGAAGTTACATGTTCATCCGATGTCGATCAGCATGTAGATCCATCGATGATCATCGCCAGAAGAATTCCAGAAGACACGGCACGGCCCGCGACTCTTCGACTGCTCGGCGACCAATTAATGTGGTTAATTGACTAGCTTTATTGCAGTCATTAATTCATTTCTTTGGACGGCCCAATCAGAAGCAAGCATTTGGGAGTTACAAGTCAATTGATTCATGGCATTTAAACCATGAAACTCCTCCCATTATGGTAATTAAGGTGATTAAAAGCCCTTAATCTCCATCGGCCAATCAGATTCAAGGAAAAAGGAGTTACAAAATCAAGAAATAAATCTTGTAACTCCTCCCATTAAAGCCATTAAGGCTCATAAACCCTCCTAAATGGCTACCAAAGGCCTATAAATAGGAGAGCATTCCATTGAAATTTGGATCGGAAGATCAGAAAAAAGAGGAGAAAATCAGAGGATCAGAAAAAAAGATCAGAAAGAGATCTGAGAGAAAGAAAAAGAGAGAAAAACTCTGCTGAAGTTCTGCGCCGGCCACCACTACAAGGTGACAAAAGTCCCTTGGGGGGCACCCCCCCCAAGGTCCTTGCCTTCTCCTGCTGCCTCCAATGGCTTAGACGTGGCTTTTCAGCCCGTCTACTTAGCTTTTTATTGGACATAGGACCTTCTCTTGGTCTTTGTCCTCTAAAAACCTGAGGTTATAGCCAAGCCAAGCGAATCAAGAGCATCTTCTGTTCTCATCTGCATGGATGATGGCGAAGCCCATACATGGCTTGCGACCGTCAATCTGAACGAGTCCCCCACAATCTCCTGAAAAGTTAGATCTTCCTTTTCTTGCTTTTCATTGTAATTTGTATTTTTCTAAAGAGACAAAAATCACAACTCTTGTCTTTCATTATTGATAAGAATTGTAAATCGGCTATAAACGCCAAAATCGGCTATAAATGCCAAACAAAATCGCCTTTCACGGCAAATTAAGAAAATGTCTCTTTTCTTAAATATTTGTGCAATGGAAAACTTGAAAGAAGTTGATTTCCTTTTTACTTGAGAAGGTTAATCTCCGGATTACCACTTGCAATTCCAAGTAAAATAGAAAATCTGGTACACCCACATAAAAGAAATGTTGATGCACGCTTCAGGGCCCGCCAGGGCGCGAAAGGGCCGGACCCGACGGACTCCCACGTTCCGCCGACCCCGGTAGCCTCCCCACGGCGCCTCGGAGCGCGTTCCATCAAGCTGGCACACCCGGTGGGACTCGTTCATTTGAGAACACGGTGCTTGGAAATGAAATATTTGCATATCATACTTTTTGCTCTATAGTTATACTTCTTTTCCGGATTCCTTGGCTACTTTCTAGCTGGTAGCCTATGTTGGATTTTGCATCCTAAAAAAAAACATGAGATGGGATTTTTTGGAAATTTCTATTTCTTTGAGTTTGTTTCCATTCTTTCTCTTTTCAAAAAAAAAAAATCAGTTTTCTTAGTTTGAATTCAAAATTGAGAAACTTTGATCCTATCCTATCGTTCTTTGGTGCTTGCAGAAATGTTGAGCCCGTTCGACTAAGGTTTTGGGCCATCGTTTCTCTTCGATGAGTTCATTAGAGATTTCAAAAAAAAAAAAAAAAAATCAGTTTTCTTAGTTTGGATTCAAAATTGAGAAACCTTGATCCTATCCTATCGTTCTTTGGTGCTTGCAGAAATGTTGAGCCCGTTCGACTAAGGTTTTGGACCATCGTTTCTCTTCGATGAGTTCATTAGAGATTTCAAAAAAAAAAAAATATTAAAAAAAAATAAAAATAAAAAAAAATCAGTTTTCTTAGTTTGAATTCAAAATTGAGAAACTTTGATCCTATCCTATCGTTCTTTGGTGCTTGCAGAAATGTTGAGCCCGTTCGACTAAGGTTTTGGGCCATCGTTTCTCTTCGATGAGTTCATTAGAGATTTCAAAAAAAAAAATCAAAAAATCAGTTTTCTTAGTTCTGATTCAAAATTGAGAAGCTTTGATCCTATCCTATCGTTTTTTGATGCTTGCAGAAATGTTGAGCCCGTTCGACTAAGGTTTTGGGCCATCGTTTCTCTTCGATGAGTCTATTTGGGATTTTTTTTTATAAAGAAGGACATAGACCACTAAGGTTAAACCAATTGCGTTCTTTGATCACGATTGATTCAAGAAAAGCCTTGTCCAGAGTGTGGAGACAGCTTGACTGTTCTAGGCAAGGGTCCTCCAAACGGGTTCATTAAGTAATCCTACCCTTACCTGGGGGCAATTCTATCAATTGAGGTTTCATAAGACCGGGTTAGGAGGCCTATGTGTACTCTCTCGTCTTTAAATCTTAAAAAAATTAAAAATAAAAAATAAAAATAAAAAAAAAAGATTTTCAAAAAAAAAATCTCTTAAAAAAAAAAAAAACAAAAATTTTCAAAAAAAAATAAAATAAAAAAATAAATAAATAAAATATTTTAAAAAAAAAATAAATAAAAAATAAAAAAAATAAAATAAAAATAAAATAAAAAAAAATCATTTCAAAAAAAAAAATCTCCAAAAACTCGTCACTTTTTGGATTCAGATTCGAGAAATTGTGGTCTCTTCCCTTCTGAGTACTGGCGCTCGCGGAAATCGTTGAGCCCGTATTTGAATCGGAATGTCACCTGCTCTCTTTGACGAATCCATTTCTGACATTTCAAAACAAAGAATCCCATCTCATGGATGTGATCTCCAACATTTGTGCATAGCAATACTGGTACGCCCTTTCAGGGTCTACTGTATCTGTGACCGGCACATTTGTAACTCCTACCTCTTATTCTTCTTATCTCGAGCAAGCCCTGCTTCTCGATAAGTCGAATTTAGGTTTACAATTGCTTCTAGCAGTCACTGGAACGCTCATTCTGGGCTCACCATACTTGCTGTCAGAACAATTGTACCATCTATGGCTTTTTGCCTTCTTCATGTCGCTTGGGTCATATCCCTTGAGCGATTTGAAAAGACAACCATAGAAATTCCCATTTATGATCATTACATTCTTGTGATTACTAATGGATGTGGTCTTGTTTCAGAACTTTTTCGAAACTAACAATGGCAGCCTTAACCATTATCTTCGATGAGAACAAGCACCAACTCATGCTTCAACAGAAGCAAACCGAGCGCACTTACAAGCGCCCCGCCAGCTGCCGAAGCGTCAACTCCCTCGGCAACTCTCTGAACTCCGGGTCGACCTCGACTCCCCGGACTATCTTCTTTGGGACACTGGGACCATTCCCACTTCCCGAAGAACAAGCTGCGCCTGCTAAAAAGCAGAAGATCGCCTCTCAACGTGTCACTCCCGTGACACCAAAGGCGAGCGCCCAAAAGCCTGAAGCCCGCGGCACCCCCGCGAAGCCTCGACCCACAAACAACCAGGTCTATCCCAAGACTTGGTCTCCAAGACCTTCCCCAAAACAAAGAAGGTCTCAAATTTCCACCAAGCCAGCATACCTGGCCCCACTCAAAGAAAACCAGTTCTACCCTCTTGCCTACATGAAAGAGGAGAGACCCATCTCCAACTTGACTCCCAAGTCAACCCAGCATGAGCCGGCTTGTTCCTACAGGCCCAAAATTAGATCATGCATCACCAGGCCTCTACAAGCACCTGCCAAGGCCTACACTCCTTCAGTTCGACCCTTCATCTCTACAGGGGCCGAACTCGAAAGGTTTAAAGCTTCGCTGCAACAGGCAAAGGACCGGGTCCGCATCCTGTCCTTGCCCAACCACAAAGAAGACAAGCTCGGCTGCTGCGCCCGAGGGAGCACATCCTTCATCGTCAGAGCCCAGCCGGAGCTGACCAAAGCTCAAATCGCTCGTCGAGCACGCCGCCGTGCGTCATATCGACAAAAGAGACTAGATAAGCAAAGGACCCAGCCTCCTACACTTCAAGTCTCCCACAAATGGGTCGAAAAAGAAAGACCCGACCAAGTTGCTGCCGTCCATATGGTTGGAAAAACCAGAAGACGCCAAAGGTCAGCATCAAAAATCCATGTCCGACGTCCGGTGACCCGTAGCATCACCAGGACACAAAGACATCCCGAAGAATCTCCTGCCCCTTCCAGCCAAGGACGGGAGAGTAATCCTTCATCAAGCTCTTCATCAAAAAGAATGAGCCCCAGCTCGGTCACCAGGACGATTTCTTCGTTCGAATCCCGAGGGATGAACGTCTTGGCTACAAGTTCTGAGCTGCCACCTCATAATCCACCTCGAGATGATGCGCTCACACGCATCCAGCAGTTGGAACAAGGCCAGTAGAGGATTGAAACTCTGATGGAAAACCTTCTCCTTGTCGTCCAAAATCAGGTGAACAATGAGCCTCCTCCAAATCATAGCAATAACGAGGGAAATGGAGAAGAAAATGAGTCACGCGCCCTCACCAAAAAGGACGTAGACAGTATCCTCGCCAAAGCTAAAGAAGAGGATATACTCAAAGAGCATGGGATCAAGCCACCATATCCTTTATGGATGGACTCGGTCCCGTTCCCCACAAAATTCAAGCATCCTACTCTCCAAACATATACGGGGAAAGGATCAGCCAGACAGCACGTCATCCACTTCAAGATCTTGACGGGAGCTATCGCGGATCAAGATGCACTCAAGATCCGCCTCTTTGCAAGTACCCTAAAAGGTACGGCCTTCGATTGGTACTCCACTCTGCCGGAGAACTCCATTCAGAACTGGGCTATGCTGGAGACACGCTTCCTGACCCACTTCCAAGGTGAGGATCATCCTGTTACTATGGCTCAGCTCTGCAGCCTAAAACAGGGAGAGAATGAGTCAACTTATGACTTCATTCACAAGTGGAAAGCAATGGCGTACAAATGCTCAGATGTACTGCCACAAGCGTCGCTAGTCGACATCTGCCGAAACAACATGAGAGCTAAAATCCGCTCCATGATCATCGACAATAAATCAAAGAACCTGGGGGAACTCCTGAAAGCTTCCATGGAAGCTGAAACGGTGATCAAAGACCTCAACAGTCAGAAATCATCAAAGAAAGAGCCGACTGCTGTTGCAACCTCTAAACCAAAGAAGAAGGAGGTTCTCAATGTGCAGACTAAGTCAGCTCCTCAGCAACCAAAGAAAGCTGAAAATAGAGCTGCAGGTAAGAGACCTGAACTCTCTGATGCCTTCAAAGAGCGAGTAGAAAAGAAATATCCGTTCGATGAAGACGTCGAAGAAATCTTTGAGGCTCTCCTAGCAAATGGCAAACTCATTTTGCCAGAGCCCAAAAGACCTGGAGACGTTGGCAAAACCAATGATTCTCGGTACTGTCCATACCACCAGATGGTTTCGCATCCTCTCAATCAATGCTTTATTGTGAGAGAGAAGATAAACGAGATGTGGAAAAACGGAGTCATCACCTTTGACAAAAACTATGGGACTGCCTCCGTCAACATGGTGTCATATGGACAAACACCAAAGTCACCGAAGAAGAAGATCACTACTTCCTTCAAGGTGATAAATAGAATTCAAACGTCCGAAGTGTTGGTTCCTTGCCCGACACCAGACGGACAACCCATATGGGTACATCCCGATCTCCTGGAAGATGAAAATTGGGAGATCGTCAAAACAAAGCCGACCGCTCAGCAGCGAAGGCAAGCCAAGAAACATCTCCTCAGGCTCAAACGGCAAGAGAAGACCCAGCCAAAACAAGAAGTTCATGAAAAGGCAGAGGCCTCCTCTACCACTTCACTCGGGGCAACAGAAACGTCCCCTCCAGAGACTTCAAAGGCGGTAAGAAACTTCACTCTTAGTGATTTCATGCCACCTCAATTCAAAAAAGAAGCCATGCAGGGGGCATCATACTCTTGCAACTCGGTAGTTGGATTCTCCATTGATGGATACGAGTCCAGCGACACCGACGATGGATTCGAGCCCAACTACACCGATGAGTGGGAGGAATCTCTTGAAACAGGAGAATATCTCTCCGATGAAGAATGGGTTCCTGAAACTCACCTTATGCCAGTAATCTGGTATAACCCCTTGCAACCACAAGGATCCTGGTCTGATGATGAAGAAGACCAAGAGGCTGCACAAGAAGATGCTGTTAACCCAGCACCTGTCATTACTCCAGTGGAAATCAACTATGTTGAGCCACACGGAGAAGACGAAGAAGAGGATCTGGCTCCCATGCCTGATCTTGAAGAATATGCAAGGATCTTGCAGCGTCTCGCTCTAGAAGAAGAGCAAGACCGCGTCAACGAGATTCCTCACAATCCAGAGCCGGAAGTCCCTGAAGCCCATCAGGTACCTCCTCCCTCAACTCCTGAAAATGGAGAACATTGCTGGATTGACGATCCTCTTACATCCGAGGATGAGTCTGACTCCGAGCAGGCAACATCTTCTATCAGAGCTTCCTGTAATGTAATATATCAGGATTATAGCTCTTCTGAAGCGTCGTCTGATGAGATTACCTACACTCCGACGACGCCTAGCAATGTATCCTCTGGAGCTACCTCGTCTCACGTGACTTTCACAGAGATGACACCCTCTCAGGTTTCTTCTCCTGAGACTGTGACTTCAGGATACACATTCTTCCCGACTCATCATCATGAAGAAAACCCAACTTGGGGTGATGGATGGGTCAACGAAGAAGAAAAGCTGCTGGATGCTGTTCAGGACTTGCTCCCGGAAAATGCTCCGTGCAACACAATCACTGAGGATGGCAACTCTGCTGCAGATACATCCCCAGTAGATGAAAAACGACAGCCTCTTGATCCTGAAGACAATCTTCCAAACGAAGATCCTTCTCAAGAAGCTCTCGAAGTTGGTAGAGGCACCCGTTCGGGCCGGGACTACCACAAAAATTACAACCAATCTTCCTTTACTTATGTAAATCCTTCGGGAAAAGATGTTGTAAGCGCCCCCAGTGGCAACAATGATGAACATGCAGGCCCTAAGGAGGCTTTCAAGTATGACTTGGTTGAGCACTTCAAACACATACCTGCACGTCTTCACATCCTGGATTTATTACGAATGTCTCCACGCACTCGTGATAATCTCATCTCAGAATTACAAAAACTGAATGAGGATGTCGACAAACATGCCCCACAAGTCCTCCAAATTGAAATGGACTACCGGGTCAAAAACTCTGAAACTTCCTTAAAAGAAGAAAAAAAGAAAACTGAGGGATCATGCATCCAATGCCTCTCGGTTCAAAAGGCAGCCAGTGCAACCATCGCCTTCACTAAGGAAGACCTCCTACTTGGCGAAGCAAGGCACAACCGACCCCTGTACTTCACAGGGTACATCAAAGAAATGCCGATACATAGAGTTCAGATCGACCCAGGTTCTTCACTCAACCTTATCTCCACTTCGGCTCTTGAAGAGTTGGGCATCACACCCGGCAAGCTAAGCCACACATCTGTATCTATCTTTGGATACGATGGGAGCACTCAAAGGCCTATCGGCAAAATCAGGTTCAAATTGCAAATCGGTGATCTTATCTCTGAGGTGACTGTGTATGCAATAAAAACCCCCTCATGCTACAATATCCTTCTCGGACGTCCTTGGATACACGAGAATGGTGTTGTTCCTTCAACTCTACATCAATGCATCAAGTTTGTCGGCGACGACGGCATGGTACATCGAGTCTTTGCGGACAGGAAACCCTTCAAAGGTAAAGAAGTCCACTTCGCAGACTCCCAAATGTATGAAGGAGAAAAAGAAGAAGAGGAAATAGCACCCCCTGCTGAAAATCTCCAGAAAGATAAAGGCAAGGCTCCTCAAAAATCACCGGAAGAAAACAAACCCTCCGGCAAATTAGAAGAGAGTAGTCAATCTCCCTTCGTTATCTCCCTCAAGAATTCAAAACCTTTGGTCATCATGACTAAAGTGAAGAAGGCGAAACAAAAGCCTGGGGGCAAATTTGTTGTTTCTCTCGTGTCTATCATGCAAGACACAGACTCGGACTCAGAGCCAGAAGACGATGCATCGTCAAGCCAAGCTGACACTCAGCAAGTTCAGCCTGCTCTCACTCCGATGGAGACACCTGCTGATGTAGAAGATCCTACGTCAGCTACCTTTGTTGTTCCGGCAACATCACCAAAGCAAAGGCCGATCTTCTTCCATAGATCGGACGCTTCTTCATCAAACTCCATGCTGGAACCTTTTCAAAATGAAGGATGCCTCAGCTATCTCTATATAGTCCTGTGGCACAAGCAATTATGAAGAAAATGGGCTATGACGCTCAAAACCCAGTCGGTTTGAGAGAAAGACGCGGTATTCTCACGCCATTGGAGCCCCCCTTGACCAAAAGCCAGCTGGAAGATTGGAGACTCTACGGTCATGTAGAAAAGTCTTCATATGGGTTAGGGTATGATCCCGACACTCCTCTGAGACAGTTGACACAAAGGCTTAAAAGTCGTTTTACCGACCAAGCCTCAACATCTAAAGTCCACGAAGACATCGATCTCCCTGGAAATCTCTTTAAAGAGTTACCTGACAAAGATCCAGGAAGCTCATCCAATTGGTATGATTTCTCTTATGATAAAGAGGAATCGTCCGATAATACAGACTTGTGGCATCCTGACCCAGAAGAACCCTCGTCTCCAAAAGAAATACCAGACTCAACAGGCGATTGGGACTATCTCATAGCAAGCCTTGAGGAGATCACCAATCAAGAAAATCCATGGAAAGGAACAGAGCCTTGGTCTGGTAATGCAGTTGAAACTCCAGAAGGTTTCGTTGAGTTGGAAGCCTCCGAAAATATTGTGGAGGAACCACCTTCGAACCTTCCGACAGAAGATCCTGTTCAAAAGATAAACTTGGGAACACCTGATAACCCACGTCCTGTATTCATAAGCAAGAATATAAAGGATGATGAGTTACCCGAGTATATCGCTTTTCTTCGTGAGTTCGTTGATTGCTTTGCATGGTCCTACGCTGAAATGCCTGGTTTAGACCCCAAAATAGCAGTCCACAAACTCAATCTTCAAGAAGAAATCAAGCCTGTCAAACAAGGCCAAAGAAGATTCCGTCCAGATGTGATGGATAAAATTGAACAAGAAGTTCAAAAACTCAAAAGTGTTGGCTTCATCCGTGAGGAACAACATCCAGAATGGTTGGCCAACATTGTCCCCGTGACAAAGAAAAATGGGCAGATCAGAGTCTGTATTGACTATAGAGACTTGAATGGCGCTTGCCCTAAAGATGAATTCCCGCTCCCTATACCGGAGGTGATGATTGACAATACCTGCGGATTCGAGCGAATGACATTCATGGATGGCTTCTCTGGTTACAATCAGATAAAGATGCATCCCGAGGATGAAAAACACACTTCATTTCGGACTCCATTTGGCGTGTATTGCTACACTGTCATGCCATTTGGTCTGAAAAATGCTGGTGCCACATATCAGAGGGCTATGATGAAAATATTCCAAGATATGCAGCACAAGACGGTCGAATGTTACGTTGATGACCTCGCCGTCAAAAGCAGAAGAAAAGAAGACCATCTCAAAGATCTTCGGGAAGTCTTCCTCCGACTTCGCAAACACAAACTGCGGATGAATCCTCTAAAATGCTTCTTCGGCGTCTCGTCGGGTAAGTTTCTCGGATTCCTTGTTCGGAAAGCTGGAATAGAACTTGACCCCATAAAAGTCAAGGCTATTCTAGAAATGCCCTCTCCAAGAACCTTGAGAGAACTAAAAGGGCTCCAAGGGAGATTGGCCTACATCAGACGGTTCATCTCCAATCTTTCGGGGAAATGCCGTCCATTCTCTCGATTGATGAAAAAAGGTGTAGACTTTGTCTGGGATACCGACTGCGAAGCCGCATTTCAAGATATCAAGTCATACCTGACCAAACCTCCAGTGTTAGCTGCCCCTGCCACTGGAAAACCATTCATCTTGTACACAAGAGCTCTTGATCATTCTATAGGCGCTCTGTTTGCACAAGAGAATGGTGAGGGAAAAGAAGCTGCTCTATACTACCTCAGCCGCATGCTAGTAGGTGCAGAGCATCGCTACTCTCCAGTCGAAAAAGAATGCCTTGCAGTGATGTTTGCCGTACAAAAGCTACGTCACTACTTGCTTTCCAACACAGTCTACCTCGTCTCAAGGATCAACCTCTTGAAGGTCCTTGTCACAAAGGCAGGTTCTCTTAATGCCCGACTGGCAAAATGGTCCATCCTCTTGTCACAATTTGATATTAGGTATGTGCCACAAAAAGCAATCAAAGGCCAAGCTCTAGCAGATTTCCTCGCAGAGCATCCATTGCCTAAAGATTCACCACTCAGAGATGATCTCCCACACGAACCTGTCTACAACGTGGAGACTTCCTCACCAAATGCCTCCTGGGACATGTACTTTGACGGTGCAACCAGGACAAATGAAAACAGAAAGCTGATCTCGGGAGTTGGCATCCTCTTTGTTAGCCCCGACAAATGCATGATTCCACACGCTTTCTCGCTACTGGAACCATGCACAAACAATGCAGCTGAATACCAAGCTCTGATCCTAGGATTGGAACTCGCCATCGAATCCGGTATCACTATGCTGGAAGTCTTTGGAGACTCTCAACTGATCGTCAACCAGATGAATCAGAAATATGAAGTCAGGAAGCCCGATCTGCTGCCTTATTACAACAAGGCACAATCGCTTCTGCAAAAGTTTGACATCTGCAACATCACCCACATTCGTAGAGGTGAAAATATCCGTGCAGATGCCCTGGCCGGACTTGCCGCATCAATGGCGATCCAGGAAGGGGAAAACATGCAAATTACAGTGTGCGAGAGAAGGATCCTCCCTCCTCTTAACACACACCAAGCAGTTGCCGAATGCCACCGAGTGGTTGGAAGTCGGATCTCTATCCTTCAACCTTCAATCGTCGACTGGAGGGATCCGTTCATTGATTACACTATGTTCAGAATCCTACCTGAAGATCCAAAAGAACGGGTAAGCATACAAAGGCGAGCCCCAAACTTTCATTTTGATATTCCTTCAAAAATCCTCTACAGGAAATCCTTCAACGGAGTACTTCTACGCTGCTTGTCACAACAAGAGGCCGAAGAAACACTTAAAGAAGTTCATGCTGGTCTTTGTGGAGCCCATCAGGCAGGTCCTAAGCTCTATGATCAGATAAAAAGGTTAGGTTACTATTGGCCTACCATGGTTGCTGATGCAATGCAATTTGCCAAACGCTGCCAGCTATGCCAAGTTCACGGAGATTACTTTCACATGCCTCCGGAATGGCTGCATCCTACAGCAATCTCATGGCCTTTTGAAGCATGGGGCATGGACATCATAGGTCCTATCTCTCCCCCTTCAAGCAAAGGTCATCGCTTCATCTTCGCCGCAACGGATTATTTCTCCAAGTGGTCAGAAGCATTTGCGTTCAACGAAATGAAGACCTCATCAGTTCTTCAATTCCTACGCACCAACATCATTTGTCGTTTCGGCATACCCAAGAGATTCGTCCATGATAACGGACCACAATTCCGGGATCATCGATTCTACAGGTTTTGCGACAAATACAAAATCCAAAGCTGTCCTTCGACTCCATACAATCCGGCAGCAAACGGATTAGCAGAAGCCTTCAACAAGACACTCTGCAAAATCCTCAAGAAAATGGTCTCTAGTCACAAAAGAGACTGGAGCGATAAACTGTCTGAAGCTTTGTGGGCCTATCGAACCACCGTTCGAGGACCAACCCATAGCACACCATTCTCCTTGGTCTATGGATGCGAAGCTGTCGTGCCCCTAGAGGTACAAATTCCTTCTCTGAGGGTATCTCTACAAAATGACATGACTCAAGAAAGCAATGTCAAATTGAGACTCCATGAGCTGGACAATCTCGACGAGAGACGGCTCGAAGCTCGACAAAGCATTGAACTTTACCAAGCACGCATGGCAGGATCTTTTGACAAAAGGGTCCGGCAACGCGCCTACAAAAAGGGTGACTTGGTTCTTGCGGTAAAAAGACCAATGGTCTTCGCACACAAATCCAAAGGCAAATTTGAACCAAAATGGGAGGGACCCTACGTCATCGACAAAGTCTTCTCCAACGGCGCATATGCCCTCCTAAACATGGAAGGCAACAGATGTATGCTGCCTATCAACGGCAAGTTCTTGAAGCGGTACTACCCTTGAAGACTTACCCAACTGGGTAAGAGCAATGCCTGTATGGCCAAAACCTGTTCTCAGGTACTCGCTCGTCAAACCCACTCTCTTTAGAATTTTCATATCAAATGTCAAAATTTCTAGAGATTCAAAAACAATGCTTACTTTCATTGTTTCATTGTTCAAAAACAAAAAAAAAATCCAAGTTTAGGAGCCTCTCCCTGACTTGACCAAAACTTTCGATCCTTGAACCAAAATTCATGGTTTGAAACAAAAATCCGGATTCAGGGATTTCCACCCTAGTCCACCTTACCTTTTACCGCCAAATGGTTCTAGGTCAAAATTTACAACCCTAGTGTCTTTAAACAAAAAAAAAATGGTTTTTCAAAAATCGTGGGGAAACGACATCAAAGTCAGTACCCGCAAAACAAAAATTTTTTAAAAAAAAGCAAGGATGCGACATTCCATCAATACTTGCATCCAAAATCGCAGGGAAGCGACATTTCGTCGATACTTGCAAAATCCAAAACCGTGGAGAAGCAACAAACCAGTTGATATCCACAACCCAATTTCAAAAATCGTGGAAAAGCAACAAACCAGTTGATATCCACAACCCAAATTTCAAAGGTTCGAAAAAACCTAAAATCGTGGAGAAGCAACAAACCAGTTGATATCCACAACCCAATTTCAAAAATCGTGGAGGTGCAACATACCAGTTGCTATCCACAACCCAAAATTACAAATGGTTCGAGAAACCTCAAATTTCAAAAATCGCGGAGAAACGACATCAAGTCAGTACCCGCAAAACCAAAAGTCTTGGGAAAAGCAGGGAAGCGACGCTTAGTCGATATTTGCACCCCAATTCGCGAGGAAGCGACATTCCATCGATACTTGCAAAACCTAACCCGCGAGGAAGTGACATTCCATCAATACTCACAAAATCGAATGAGCAAGGAAGCGACATTCCATCGATACTTGCAAGACCATTCAGCGGGAAGGCGACATTTAGTCGATACCTGCATTTTGAAAACCAAAACTCGGCTATAAATGCCAAAATCCGGCTGTAAATGCCACAAAAATCCGGCTATAAATGCCACAAACCGGCTATCAATGCCACGAAAAATTGGCTTTCACGCCGACAAACCAAAACTTGGCTTTCAAAAAATGGCTATCAATGCCACAAAACCGGCTATAAATGCCACAAATTGGCTATCAATGCCACCAAACTGGCTGTAAATGCCACAAAATTTCGGCTTCCATGCCAACCCAAATTTTGGCTTTTACGCCATAAAATTTCGGCTTCCATGCCATCTCAAAATCGGCTTTCACGCCACAACCAAAATCAGGCTCCCATGCCAAAACAATTATTTGACAAAAGATTTTCACAAAATGACAAAGCTTTTGATCAAATCCCATTTAGCAATTGCTTTCATCACAAAAAGATTTGAGTAAGCGTAGGGAACAACAAAAAAAAAAGAAAAGTACCAAAGCAAGAAAAAAAAAATAGAAGGTGTTCACAAGCACTACAAAAAAAAAAAAAAAAAAAAAAAAAAAAAGAAAAGTACCAAAAAAAAAATACATGTGGTACCAAAAAAAAGAAAGTGTCCACAAGCACTACAAAAAAAGAGTACCAAAAAATACATGTGGTACCAAAAAAAAAAAAGAATGGTTTCTGCTATAAAAAATCAGGAGCTCAGCCAAAAATGGTCTCCAGCCAAAGCTTCAGCTCCTCAAGCAAACTTTTGGCCTCAGCCGTCAGAGTTTCCAAGGCACGCTTCTTCAGGAACTTGCCATGAGATGCTAGCGAATGCCGTAACCCTTCTTTTACACCGGGAAGCTCTTCCCCAGCAGTTTGCCATCGTTCGTTTTCTAGAGTCCTCCTCTCGAGAACTTGACCGGCATCTGCAACCCTGCGGATCAGAGTACTCTCCCTGTCACGAGCCTCTGTTATAGCAGCCCACTTCGCATCGACTTGTGCCTTCAAATGCTCAAGACGTTTCCTGGCCTCCTCAACTTCCCTATCAAGGACGTTAAGGTCATGCCTCAATCCGATGATGGCTAGCTCTTCCTTGTTCTTCTCCCGAACTAGCTGCTTCTTGCTTTGTGTAGCCTCATTCAGGTCAGACTTAGCCTTATCAGCAGGGTCCAAGAACATCTCCTTGAAGAATTGGTCGTCAGGGAAACCCATGGTCTCAAACCACTTGTCACCCAGTGCAATGATCCTATCAACGATCGCCCTGGCACCTGTGACATCCAGACCAACCTCTTCGGTGTCGGTCAGAATCTCCTGTACATGTGGGATCATGCCAAATCCTGCCTCCAAGTGTCCAGAAAGGAGAGTCTTGACCCAAGAACTCAAAACCCGAGCCAGCACCTTCTTCGCAAATTGAAGAGACGAACTGGATGAAGATTCACCCTTCTCCGCTGATCGGCTGCTCATGTCATGTCCCATTGGAAGAGTAACAAAAGAACTCTTTTCACTTGGAGCCACTGGAGAGGGAATCTCAACACGAGGCATCTCCTCAATCATGTCTGAACTGGTCTCTACCTCCGGATCGACCTCTGGCATCCCTTGCTCTGGTTCTGAAGAAAGCGATGGACTCTCTTCTGTCACTTCAAAACCTGCAAATGAAACACAAAAAGGTATGAATATGATCCTGTTCAAAAAAAAAAAAAAAATCATCAGGGTCATCACTACAAAGTACCTTCTTCAACGACTGGCAGAACACTCTCTTCCTCCATGAACTCATCAGAAGCATCATCGACATTTGCGTCCATTGATGGCTCAAAGTCATCGGAATCCTGTGGCAAGTCAGCTGACAAGAAAAAACTGTTAGCAAATCAAGTCGCAGGCAAAAAAAAAAAAAAAAAAAAAAAAAAAAAAAAAAAAAAAAAGAGAAAGCGAAAGAAGTTATACCAACTGGAGATTCCGGAGTCATTCCAGAGTCCCTCGATTCTTCTTCAGATGCCATAACCGGCTCCATCACCGCCTCATCGGTCGGAACCTCAGGCATCGGCAAGTCTTCATCCTCTGCTAAAAAAAAAAAAGAGCAGCAGCAGGGTGAGAAAACAAATCAGAACATGGAAAGCCCCATGAAAGAAGTAGAAAAAGGAAAAGGAGGACTCATACCTTCACCGATGGTCTCTTCTTCCCGAATCCTCTTCTCCGGAGGTTCGTCAACTCCCCCTGGCACCTCCTCATTGACAGTGAGAGGGACTTCCACATTAGGAGAGTCTTCGTCCCGCCCCGTGTGACGCTGACTCCTCCTCCTCTTCTTACCTCTACGGGTTCGCTTCCTAGAAGAACCCGCCTCACTATCAGAGTCAGGTTTCTCACTTGACTCCTCACTGGATGGTCTGCTTTCGCCAGTAGACTCCACGGAAGCTCGTTTCTGTGCCGCTTGCATCCAAGCGTCGAGCTCAGCTTCCTCCTGTTCTAGCTGCTCCAAAGCCTCATCAGGTACTTCCCGAGCAGCTTCAGAACCAATGACGCCCTGGTCACCGAGAAAGCCTATCTTGTGCTTCTCTCCAGAAAGGAAGGCCCAAACTTCCTCTCGCCGGACGCCATCCGACTTCCCAATGCCTTTTCCAGAAGACAGCTTTACATCAAGCTCCTTCTTGGAAAGCCCCCGATATGCCAAAAAGCTCTCCGCGAACCACTTCGTGAAGCCGGCAGTTCGGAAAGTCGACAGCTCAGGATAAGAAATCGTGGCAGTAGTGTCTTCAGCACTATAGAAAGCCCATGCATTTCTGCCATCCTGCAAACCCCCAAAACGCTTCACCATACTCGAAGGCGCCCCAACAACGCCTTGAGAGAAGCCCAACTGAAGCGCAAAGCGAGAAGGTACATACGGCTGGATGTCGACGAAAAGATGTCTACGGTACACCATCGTGCCGACTCGTATGCTGAAAAGCCACTCCTTCTCTGCATTGGTCAAAGAGTAATGCCTTCCCGACCCTGCTCTGGTAGAGTCTCGGGAGGCACCAAAATCAAAAGCCTTCTTCCGCAACTCCGGAGAAAGCTTAACTGAAGACTGCCCCATCTCGACGTCCCTGAATCGTCGGATCCTCATGCGGGCAAACAAAAGTGATTCGGATACGGCTTTTCCCTTAGCCAATCGAATCATCAGAGGATCATCATCCTGTGCAGCACCCAGCTGGTGGAAGCCAGGACAGTGGTATACAAACCACGAATAAAAGATATGGGCTGAAAATACCCTATTCATAGGGAGCCCAAGCCGAACCAAGAAAGCAGCAGCCTGCAGTTCGGTACACAGGTAGGAGTAAAGAGAGGGCACCAAAGCAAGCCGCTCTCCAAACGCCATCTGACAAACCGGAAAAATACAATGCGGCCTGATGTGCGTCCCATCTCCACCAGCAAAAATAGCCTCACCTAGCCAAAAAGTGAGGTAAACAGCAAGATCTCTCCACAGTGCAATGTCAGAATAAAGGGCATCTGTGCTCGCGAAGAAACCCTTCAACTCTTCCTGCATGGCCAAAGTCTTCTTCCTGTCTTCCCGGGTCATGCTATCAGGAGACTCTTTGCTGTCAAAGAAGTTGAAGAATGAAGAGCCATAACTCTTCCAACTGCTGGATCTAACTTTCGAGCCCTCCTTCAAAAAATCATAGAAGGCTACGAGCTGAAAGTATAGGAGCCTGAACTCCTCTGACTGCTCCTCAAGGACGCTGTCAATCGGCATGAACTCCTCGTAGAGTTTGCCAAGGATGGGCAATCCAGTAATAGCACTCAACTCCTTCAGAGAAAAACCAATCTCACCGTTCGTGACAACGAAGGTATTGGTCTGAGGGAGGAAAGACTCCAACATAGCCATGAAGGCATCATCGGAAAAAGTCACGGTCTCCCTAAAAGCGCGGACCGCGTCAAAAATCCCGGCTTCCTTCAAAACGGCGCCCCCAATCAGCAAGGTGTGGTCAGTCCATGACTTCCAATCGGAGTCAACATTGAAACGGCCACGAAGTCGAAAAGGCTTCACCCAAGTACTGCCGTCACCGCTGAAAACGCCAAGGCCCACCGGTCTCAAATCGACCGACGGATAATCAGAGCCCTGGTAGCCGCTGGCTGGCATCAACATGTCCATACGGACAGGTGGCTTCTCCGCATATCCGGAGGGTCCACCAACAAAAACCCCGGTCTTGATCACACTGGCCCTCTTCACCCAGCTCGGAGGATCTTCCCTCTTAGAGCACGTGGAAGCAAGGCTCATGATCGAGATGGTACGATCAAAAGACGACCGGGTAGAAACAGTCTTCTCTTCACCATTTGCTGTGTAAGAGAACTGAAAACATCTCCTTTGGTATGTCAAGTCGTCAGGGACTGCATCTCCAAAGAAGAAGGTAGGCTTGGGTAAAACCCTCAGATCGTCCATAACCCAAGGACGGTTGCTTACCATGATCTTATAGAATTCCTCATTCTTGAGAGCGATCAATCGCTGTCTCATCTCATCGCGATTGAGGGAATCGCACTCTTCCAAGTTCTTCTCAACAAACTGGACCTTCTCCCAGGCCTGCTGAACGGCCACATTGGAAGATCTAGCAGATCGACGAGGTACGCTTGTAGCAGGCTCTTTACCCTTGTTCGCTCTGGAGGAACCACCTGCAAAGGTTGGAAAAGAACAAGATCGTCATCAAAATGACAGGATTTCGCTAAAAAAAAAAAAGGGATCACTTTGTCCCACCAAAAATCTGGCGAAATTTTGGCATGACTCCGGGGCAATTCCAAAGAAAAAGGAAATACCCCGACGGAAATAGAAAGTTTGAAGATGGGCTCAACATTGCTGCGGGCTCCGAAACTCCAAACTTTCGAAACCTCAAAATCTCCGCAAAATCAAGAAGGGCTCAACATCGCTGCGAGCTCCAAATTCCCAAATTTGCAAAGATTTTCAGGTATGCTATCACATCATGCTACTCAATTCAATTTACAAAAAGTACATGCATGAACATCTAGATTTGCATAAAAACGCATTATCATGATGAGCAAAAAAAAAAAAAAAAAAAAAAAAAAAAAAAAAAAAAAAAAGAAGAAACTTTCTTAAAAAAAAGGGGGAGAAAGAAAAGAACAAAAAAAGAGAAAGAAACTTTCTAGAAAAAAAAAAGAGAAGAAAGAAAACAGCAAAAAAAAAAAAAAAAATCAGGGGCTGGCCCATCAGGCCGTGGCCCACAGGCCACGTGGCCGTACGGACCAGATCCGTACGGATCTGTCCGTACGGCCCACAAAAAAAAAAAAAAGAAGAAAAAAAACGTGTGAAAAAAAAAAGAAGAAAAAAAACAAAAGAAGAAATCACGTGGAAAAGAGAAAAAAAAAAGAAGAAGAATAGAAAGAAAAGAAAGAAAGAAAAAAAAGAAGAAAGAAAAAAAAAAAAAAAAAAAAAGAAGAGAAACTTTTTTTTACCATCCTATTCTCTACATAAAGTTTTCTTGAAAGAAAAAGAGAGAAAACTTACTTGAAGCCATTGATGGAGAAGAAGAAGGAAAAAGCTTGAAGATCCTTGAAGAAGAAAAACTCTTGGCCTTGGAGCTCTCTTGAGATTGTTGCAAAAGAAAGCAATAAGGGCAAGAGATCCTACCTTCCTTTGCTTTTATAGGAGAGAGCAAATCAAAGAAGGAAACAAAAAAGAAAGGTAAGTGTTACTAATTAGTAACCTTACCAAAAGAGAAGGAATTAGAAAGATTCTTTCCCAAAAAGAAAGATGTCTTTGAGAGATTTCCTCCCAAAATCAATCAAATGAGAGATTCTCTCCAACAAAAAAGGATATTGGAGATTTCTTCCCAAAAAGAAAGATACCTTGAGATATTCTCTCCCAAATTAAGGGAATATGAGAGATTCTCTCCCATAAAGATATTTTTAGATATTCTCTATCCAAATGAGATATCTTTAGATATTCTTTACAAAAATGGCCCCACATGAGATCTAAGCCATCCTAAAAAGCTTAAGGTCCCATGGGCTAGCCCATATGAGCCAGGTTTGACCACCTAGGCACTAAAAAAAAAAAAAAAAAAAAAAAAATGGGCTTTTAGTCAGGAAAAAAAAATCCCTCTTACCCAAGAGCATACAAAAATGGTTCCATGCCTCTTTTGAGTTGATTGAACCATACAAAAAATTTCAAGCCCCATGAGCTTCCAAAAATCAAACCATCCAGCCTCATATACCAAGTTGAGCCAAAATCTTGAAATTGACATTCCACAAAAATCCAAACCACTCCAATGGACCCACACAGTCCCAAAGAGTGACCAAAAACCAAATCCTGGTCCCCTAACTTGCCACATACAGCTTGTTAGGTCACAAGACCAAAACCAAAAACCAAATCATGATCCCCCAACTTGCCACATACAGCTTGTTGGGTCACAAGGTCAAAACCAAAACCCGATCCCCTAACCTGCCATATATAGCTGGTTAGGTCACAAGATCAAAAACAGAAACCCAAATCCACATCCCTGATGTCATCTTCAAAACTTTGCCTCGAGATGGTGTGTGATTCCTTTCACTACCATAAAATTCCCCTGGAAGCTCAAAGGCTACTATACCAAAGGAAAGATTGCTCAAAGACTCTTGGTCAAGACACAAGCTCTCCTTCAAAAATCTCTTCGAGGCACATCGACTACAAAAGTCAAGCAATTCGTCGCTGTACCTCGAGGGGGCATTTGTTGACACCAAAAATGTCACTTTGCCTCTTCAACATCAAGAAAACTGCATGGAGTCGCAACCTGCCATAAATAGGCAATGCAATTTCTCCAAAAATTCAAATCTTGTCAGAATCAAACAAAAACTGCAAGATCCTTCAAGATAGCCAAGAGAAGAGTACACATGAAGTTTCGGGCCATTTCGACAACATTTGGCCTAACTTCACTTCTCCGACAGCTAAACGGGAGCTCCCGGCGGCGACATCATCGGAGACGTCAAAACTTCGATCAAAGCCTACAGATGACTCCAGCATGTCTCAAAAGGGCTCTATGCCAAATTTCAAGTCAAACCGACAACGTTTGACCCTCCATCAATGCTCGAGCAGCAAAATCAAGCCTCCCGGCGGCGGGAACCACCGAAGCCTTCGCTCATCAAACCAAGTGCATGAGTGGCTTCAACATGCTTCCAAAAGGCTGCACGTCAAATTTCAGGTCATTCTGACAACGTTTGACCAGGTTTCGATGCTCCGAGAGAAAATCAAGCCTACCGCCGGCGGAGCAACCCGGGACCATGACATCCAAAACGGAGCCCATGGAACGTCTCAAAATGACTCCAATAGGCTCCCCGTCAAATTTCAGGTCAATCGGACATCGTTTGACCACATATCAAAGCTCGGCAATTTCCCCGCAGCAAAATCAAGTGAAGCATCGACGGGACCCCAAACGGCTTCAAAACTCAAACAAAAGCCTATGGTTGGTCTTATTTATTGCTCAAGAGGCTTCACCTCAAATTTCAGGTCATTCCGACATCGTTTGACCAAGTTTCAGCTTCTGGCGGAAAATCAGCAGCTCTACGCGACAAAGTCTTCGGCTTTCCCGGAAAATTGGAAACTTTGCACTCTAAAAATGCAAGGATTCTCATCAAGTTTTCTATAGGGAAATCAAGCCAATAAATGAGAAGAAATGTCAAGAAAAATACAGAAGAAAACGGCGACGAAAAAGACCTCAAAACGACCGCAAAACGGGCTCCGAAGGGGAAAAATCCCCCAGGGTCGCAGACCCCTGCGACCATGGCCCATGGTCGCAGGCCCCTGCGACCATGGCCCATGGTCGTCGGTCCATGGTCGCCGGCGACCATGGAGGTCCGGGTCACCGGATTTTCCGCCGGTGACCCGTTTTTTCCGTCTTTTTTCGCGTTTCGCGCACTTTGGCCCCTGTGGTTTCCTGAAAATGTGATTTTTAGTGCTTGAAATTGACTCATATCCTCTGACATCCGTCAAAATCACGGGTCAACCTCCAAAAGCATAAAATCATCATTGATCGCTCTAAGATCGCCAACCGGTCGACCAAGAAAGTGCACTTTCTGTCCGACCGATCGTGAAATCGACAAGACAGATGTCACCGGCCCACTCTTAGCTATCAATGTCTGAAGTTACATGTTCATCCGATGTCGATCAGCATGTAGATCCATCGATGATCATCGCCAGAAGAATTCCAGAAGACACGGCACGGCCCGCGACTCTTCGACTGCTCGGCGACCAATTAATGTGGTTAATTGACTAGCTTTATTGCAGTCATTAATTCATTTCTTTGGACGGCCCAATCAGAAGCAAGCATTTGGGAGTTACAAGTCAATTGATTCATGGCATTTAAACCATGAAACTCCTCCCATTATGGTAATTAAGGTGATTAAAAGCCCTTAATCTCCATCGGCCAATCAGATTCAAGGAAAAAGGAGTTACAAAATCAAGAAATAAATCTTGTAACTCCTCCCATTAAAGCCATTAAGGCTCATAAACCCTCCTAAATGGCTACCAAAGGCCTATAAATAGGAGAGCATTCCATTGAAATTCGGATCGGAAGATCAGAAAAAAGAGGAGAAAATCAGAGGATCAGAAAAAAAGATCAGAAAGAGATCTGAGAGAAAGAAAAAGAGAGAAAAACTCTGCTGAAGTTCTGCACCGGCCACCACTACAAGGTGACAAAAGTCCCTTGGGGGGCACCCCCCCAAGGTCCTTGCCTTGTCCTGCTGCCTCCAATGGCTTAGACGTGGCTTTTCAGCCCGTCTACTTAGCTTTTTATTGGACATAGGACCTTCTCTTGGTCTTTGTCCTCTAAAAACCTGAGGTTATAGCCAAGCCAAGCGAATCAAGAGCATCTTCTGTTCTCATCTGCATGGATGATGGCGAAGCCCATACATGGCTTGCGACCGTCAATCTGAACGAGTCCCCCACAATCTCCTGAAAAGTTAGATCTTCCTTTTCTTGCTTTTCATTGTAATTTGTATTTTTCTAAAGAGACAAAAATCACAACTCTTGTCTTTCATTATTGATAAGAATTGTAAATCGGCTATAAACGCCAAAATCGGCTATAAATGCCAAACAAAATCGCCTTTCACGGCAAATTAAGAAAATGTCTCTTTTCTTAAATATTTGTGCAATGGAAAACTTGAAAGAAGTTGATTTCCTTTTTACTTGCGAAGGTTGATCTCCGGATTACCACTTGCAATTCCAAGTAAAATAGAAAATCTGGCACACCCACATAAAAGAAATGTTGATGCACGCTTCAGGGCCCGCCAGGGCGCGAAAGGGCCGGACCCGACGGACTCCCACGTTCCGCCGACCCCGGTAGCCGCCCCACGGCGCCTCGGAGCGCGTTCCATCACTTAGAAGCTTGCTCCAATTAGGATATATGAACCCCACATCTTATGTACGATCCAGACCTATAGTTAATTGCAAATAACTCCACTAAATAAATGCAACTGAACTCCAGTCTCGGGAATAAATTACAAGAAGAATCTAATCTTCCCAATTACTAGAAGTAGGCCCCTCCATCAAGTATATCCATGGATCAATTGGATTAAATCTGTCACACCAAATTAGATCCATATCTTATTATCCTTATGACCCAATTAATCATAGTAATCATCAGTACCATCCAATTAACTCTTAATTGAGATGGGTGCACACTTACCATTGATATATCCATTAATTGGCAAAGGGGATTTATCTAGAAGAGGATAGATTCCATCTTGATAAATATATGTTCCCATAGTCCACTACCATGTACCCAAGAAACCGAGGTGTTGACCTACAATTGGACTCACTCATTGGTGACTAAAAATAAACAAATAGCAAGAACTTGAGTTCATTATTCTCTTAGGATTAAGAGCCTATTACTAGGGGATTATGAGAGCGATCCTTAAATCAAAGATAGATTTGCATAAGGTGCAACTCATGGTCCTTCAGCACATACAATGTACCAGAACAATGATCTAGAGTCTTACACTCTGATGATTGAGACAAATCACACTATCCCATAGTGATCATAATGATGCAACCTTGTCAAATGAGATGCTCAATCTCATCACTGGTTGTGAATCAATTCAAGTATAAGATTTGTGATCTATATCTTCTGTATGTGGATCTCATTTGCACATATAAATCATATTTAATATACTTATGGGCTCTGGTTCATCTCATGAGCCATCATGTCATATTGTATTGGTCATGTACAAACAAGGAATAAAATACCATTAATCTCATGAAATAAATACTATTCATCACATGAATAAAAGCATGATTATATAAATTAATTAAGAAATAAATCAATTTATTTACATCATTCACTGGATTGAGACGATATAATCTAACAATCTCCCACTTAGACTCAATTCTAGACGGGGTTGCATATCATACACATCCCCATCTATATGCTGCTCAAAGACTTTGGTAATCAAAGGCTTAATAAACGGAACTGCGAGATTATCCGCAGATGCTATTTTGGTGATAGCTTTGTCACCTCTATACACCATCTCTCTAATGAGATGATATTTCCTTTATACGTGCTTTTGGATTTTATGGCTTCTTGGTCCCTTGGGTTGTGCGAGTACCCCGCTGCTGTCATAGTAAACTGTGAGTGCCTGTCATGCCAAGGTAATACTCCAAGTTCCAAAAAGAATATTTTGAGCCATACTACTTGCTTAGATGCCTCACAAGCTGCTACGCATTCAGCCTCCGAAGTAGAATCAGTGGTACATTCTTGTTTAATACTTCTCCAGCTGAAAGTTAATGTGAATTTAAATCCAATCTTTTAATACTACAAGTACATAGCTGTCCTTTTGAGACAGTGGCAAGTATAGGTCGAATCCCACAAGGAACACTATTGAAATATTTTTTATTAAAATCTGAATTTTTTTATAATGAAAATAAAAATAAATCAAGATTTGAATGAGAGATAAAGCTAATATGCAAGATAAATGGATAAAAATAATGATAAAGGTAGATCAGAGCAACAAAATGTCCATTAATTAATTTCAATTCTCAATCCATATACTTTAATTTTGGCTTTTATCTTGTAAATAACTCAGATCAGAAACAACTCAATGTTTCTGATCCGGAAGATATATATATTTTTTAAATTCAACTCTTAAGCAGAAGAACCAAAGATCTCCATCACCTCATAAAAGTATAAATTACTTTGAGTGTCAGTTAAAAAATTAAGCATAAAATATCAAAGGCATAAAAACTTAAGTATATTTTATCAAAAGAAGATTAACTGATCAAAAAGAAATTTATTAAAAATATAAAGCCGAGGTTTGCCTGTGGCGCGAAGGCAAATAGATCTATTATTCAATTAAACATGCATCATAGGGACAAAAGAATTAAATTAAGGACATAGAATAAAAATAAAATCACTTAACTTCACTTTGTGCTCCGATCCAAAAAATCTACTCCTCCATTGTAAAATATATGATTTTCAATAAGAACTTCATTTTTACAACTTCTCCTTCACAAAGATTCTCCTTCAAAATAAATCCTTGGACATATCCCAAGGCTACCAAAATAAAATAATGGAGAAAACAGGTAAGGAATAGAAGGTGTGGCTAGGAGAGAATAAACCAATAAAGAAAGATGGGTGAAGTTGTTTGCACGTGTGGGAATGTGGTCCTATGGATCTCCATCATGTCTCCTTTTATGCTTTTTGCAAAGCCCATTTTAGTCAAGAAGTACCACCCTTTTAGATCTCTTTTTTCCTTATTTGTAGGGATTCTTTCTTGTTCTCCAAGCTAACTTTTCTTTTGGAAAGATTTTTGGCTTTGAGATGATTCTCTTTCTTAATTTCGGTGTCCTTGGTGCACACACCTTCCTTTCAAAAATATCTTATCTCCCAAGATTGCTTGTTGATGTGGATGAGAAAATCAAAAGTTGTGCACATAAGAGAGTCTATAATTATGGGACATCCATGCATGGTGGGGACCCCTTTGGTTAGACTTCCAAAGTGCTTGGGTACTTCCCTTTTTTTTTTTTTCTAATTTCTCTTCAAGTGGATCCCAAAAATTGAAGATTCCCTACAAGAATAAAAAGAATAATTCAGCCATAATATGTATAAAATTCATAAATGTCATGCTTGGGACCCTAATGAGATCAAGCACATGAATGCACCGCTGGATAATTTTCCATGAACTAATTGATGATGCAAGAATCAAAAAGCTAATTGGTGTGACATTAAGATGATATAAACCAATGATTTCATAAAATTCATGCAAGATTGATGATTTTGAATGATTTTGACTAAAATTCCAACTTTAATGGTCATATGCATGGAATTATGAAATTGAGTGCAAACTACCCTAATTAAGGCCACAAAGTAACATAAAATGATGATGAAGACTACAATTTTGTGAACTTATCACAACCCCAAACCAGTTTTTTGCTAGTCCTCGAGCAAAATAAGTGAAAAAGGAGAAGTTTACTATCCTAACAAAGGTAGAAAAACAAAAAGAAAAATGCCACTTTTGTTGGCTTTCTCGGCTGCATTTAGCCTATGCAGCAAGCCCTTAAACTCCTAGATTCCCCCCAGTGGACGAGTTGTGCCTTGTGAGGGTTTGCAGTGAATTTACCCACAAAAAATTTTTTTTTTATTATCAAAAGAATGATTAAAACCAATCAAAATCCAGGGAAACTTATTCCAAGAGAAAATCTATTGACACTGACTATTCTCGGTTCTTGGAATATTAAAAAACAAATCTTAAATTCGGTTACCAATCCCATCTTTTAGTCAGAAATTCTCGAAAGCATGCTAATTGATTGTGCACGGTGAAGAGCATGTATACGAAATAAGCATCAAATGATCCACCAATAATTTCAGTGAAAATATTTTTTTTTAAATTCAAGGCCGCCTAAATGTAGCAAAGAAAAACAGTCTTCCTCTCAACGCAATAGTGACGGCTTTCGCACTACTGTTTTTTCAAAGGGTGCATTTTTTTTTCTTTTGTTTTTTTTTTTCAAACACACAAATGTGACTGTGTAATGCCTATGTCCTTTAAGCTTTCTAATGAACCCATGCAACGAGCATTAGGCCAATGACTCCCAAATCATATGGCTTTAGGGCACTAGGTATGTAAATACACCTACGGGCTTACTGGCTCGGGTTAAAAAAGCTACGAACCCAAACTAGTCACAAAACTTTTTATTCTTTTAAAGACTTTTAACTAAACACTTTTTTTTCTTTTTTTTTTTTTTTTACATTCTTCTTCTTCTTCTTCTTCTTTTTTTCTTTTTCTTTTTTTTTTTTCAATACCCAACAATAGGCAGCCATTTTCATGTATCCACCCGTCGAACCAAGAAGCTATGTTCCCTAAGGGTCGATTTTCCATTTCTTTTTCAATCATCAAAGAAAAACGGAAAGCATAGCTTCACATTCAAAACCTCGAAAATGTATACAATTTGTGTAAAAGTGAGGGATCAAAATTCAACGCTTTTCCAAAAACCCTTTCCATAAATAAAATAGTGAACCATTGTTTTCTTTCGCCCAAAATAAATATCTTCAGCCAATAAAAAATTCTCTTGAAAGTTTCCCTCAATCCTAACAATAGCAAAAAAAAAGGTTATTTTTTTAAAAAATATCCTAAAGACCAAAGCAAAGCGAAAAAGAGAATGTATAATGAAAATTGAACAAATGATCACATGTCAAGTTCTAACTCACACCCCCAAACCTAAATTCAACATTGTCCTCAATGTTATGAATGTATGTGTAATATGAAAATGAACAATAAGGAAAATTAGAACATCTTACCATGTGGGGTGATTGCAAAAGAATGTGATCAACCAGCTTAATTACCTTCCAAAATTGGGTTGCCTCCCAAACAGCGCTAAGTTTAATGTCGTCAGCCCGAATGACCAAAAAATGATTAGTCCTAGTAACTTGGGTCTTCCAAAAGGATATCCTCAATGTTTTTATCCTTTAGTTACAGAAACAGTTTCAACCGTTGACCATTCACCTTGAAAACTTCCCCATTCTTAGGATTTTCAATTTCCACAGCACCATGAAAGTAAACAGTCTTGACAATGAATGGACCAATTCACTAGGTTCGTAACTGTTAGACCCCAACCCAAACCAACTCGATTAGTACTAATTAAGTGAGTGTTTAGTCTTAAGTAAGTCTTAGTACTAGTTGGGTTAGAATGTGATTAGACTTAGTCTGGATTATAGCTTTGGGGATTTATAGGATGTTTCGTATGAGTCAGAAACGCTCAGGGACGCCCTGAGTACACGTGTAAGAGTGGGTTTTCGTTCTAGATATCTTGTATGATCTTGATTTTCATTTCTCTTGAATGGTTTTACTATTTGTTACAACTTTCATTTTTAGCCTGCATGTATTTGAGGCCCAGAAACCCAAGTTTTGGCCCAAAAGGGGTAAATCTGTCTTTTCATAATAAATCTGAGAACAAATTTCGAAGTCGTGAAACCATGTCAAAATCATACTTTTACGAAACTAGATTTTTGACGATCGTTTTGTTCTTCTTCGTCGACTTTGTCCGGGATCCACAAGACCATGTTTTAATCGTTTCAAGTTCAACTGCAGTTGGGACCCACTTCCAGACACTATTTATACTCTCTTACTCTCTCTCCTCCATTCTTTTTCCCAATTCCTGCAACTTTCATTGACCTAGAGTGAAGAGGAGAAGAAGGTTTCTCTCTTGGTTCTTTTTCCCTTGAATCACCCATCAAAAGGGCTCTCATCTACGATCCGACTCCGCCATTCTCTTCCTCTCTTCTCAAGCTTCGTTTGGGACGTTTTTGGACCCAATTCCTTGCACTATTCATCATCTTCAAGCTCTATTCTTCTTGTTCAGCTAGCACAAGGTTGGGGTTCCTCTTCATTCTTTCATTTGATGTTCATTTAGCTCATTTAGAGCTTGTTTTCCATGTTTTCAAACCCATTTTCGAAATGGGGGTTTGTGATGGCCAAAATGGTGATTTTTGTGTGCTCTATTTTGGGGGTTTTGTGTAGATTTCGTTGAGCTCACATTCTTGTTGTTTTTGTGGAGTTTTGGCTTGGCTTTGGATTTGAGGCAAGTAAACTTTCTAGGCTTTTTTTACACATTATGACATTTGGGTTTTTAACCTAAAATCCATGCTAAATGTTAGATTTGTGATCTATGCATTGTTTTGTTTTGGAATGAATGATTGAATGTGTTTTTGACCCTTGGTGAGCATGGTGGCTCAGGGGTTTTGTTTGGTTCAGAGGTGAAAAGGGGAAGGAAGAAAATGTATGAAGATGAGTGGAAGAAAGTGCAGTTTCTGCACTTAGACGCGTTCAGGCAGAAGCCTGTTCGTTCGAGCGAACATGCCTCTGTTTGAAGGGTTTCGGACAGAAACCCGTCCGCTCGAGCGAACCCTTTGGTTGGCTCGTGCGAACAAGTTTCTGTCTGGGGTCCGCTCGAGCGAACCTGATACTCACAGCTTTGGATTTTCAATCTTTTTCTAAATTTTTTGGAAATTGAAAACTAGACTATGCTTTAGACTTTTAATTGACATTGTGTAAATTGGAATTCCAAAATGTACCTTACCTTCGGGGACAACAAGTTATGTAAATTTTGACATTTAGGTTTCAACTTCACAAAGGTCAATGGACAGTCTTAGCCTATGCTTGGTGGACTTCGTTTACGCTCTTGTTTGGATGCTTCATGCATTATCACGTTCTCGTTTGGATTTCAAGTTTAAGCTCGTTTTAAGGCATGTTTCAAGAATAAAAAAGGGAATCATTTCGTAAGTTTGTTAAGCATTTATATTATGCTATTTTGCTAGTCTTGTCAGGTTACGTTTGATAAAGGATTTCCCTCTTGTTTTGTCGTGTTCTTGAACTCGTTCTTCATGTTTTGTGCATTCATGATATAAGTGAATACCACTAAGCTTGGACTGCCCTTTTAGCTTGATCCACTACCCGGGGGTCCTTAAACATGTGGACTGTTTGCAGACTAGTCGTGTATTATATTACACATCGTGCGTGTTAGTGTTCCGGTTCCGCGGATGGCCTCCCCGTCTACCTTGTGTAGCGTGGGATCGAGTCTTGCGTGTCGTGCTTGTCGTGCGTGCTTGCTCTTTTCATCATGTATGATAGAAAAAGGATGAGCTCAATGTGGTTTATCTTTTCATGATATTATAAGTATTCATGCTAATTTGTAAACTGAAATGTGTACATTAATCTTAGATTGTTTTAGCACTATTTTTCATATTTGTGCCTTAATTTTTTATTTGCCAAACCGTCGTGTTTGATGCATGTTATTTTGATGTCCAGGTGCAGGAGGTATCGCGTTCAACGAGGAGTGCCCGGAGGAGGCTATTGAGCCACCCCTAGCACATGAGTGGCAGCCCGACGACGTCATCTAGACGCCGGGCGGGATCTTGTTTCTCATTTCGCCTAGTTTTGGGTTATCTTTTGGGATTTTATTTTGTGGTATTGGCCTTTCTTGGCCTCTCATGGTTTTGTAACTTGAATTATATACTTTGTTAAACGATGAAACTTTAATCATGATAGGAATGCTTTGCTGACATTTCTCTTTCGATACCAAGTCTCGATATTATAATTTCTCTTGCGTTCTGTTGTTTAAGATTGGTGTGATTCATTTTGCTACACGCTTCCGCATACTTATTCGTGTGAGCTCGACACGTGTCTTGGGATCCTCACCGCGGAAACATGTGGGAAAACAGGTGGTATGTTTTATGTTCTATTAATTCATATCGCCGTGTTGTGGGCCCGGGTCTTGGTCCGGGGTCGCGACAGTAACTTCCCTAGAAACAGGTGTAACCGGGAGTTATACAAAAGGACTTTCATACCCAGTTCAAAGGATTTTATTAAAATTGACTTATCATGGTTCAACTTCATTCTTTCCTTATAGATCTTGGCATTCTCATAGGCATCATTTCGAAGTTCTTCCAACTCATTGAGTTGCAATTTGTGCAGAGTACCAGCAGTGGGTAAGTCAAAATTAAAATTCTTAATGGCCCAATAAGTTCTATGCTCCAATTAACAGGCAAGTGGCATGCCTTCTCATAGACCAACCTATATAGGGACACCCCAATAGGGGTCTTGTAAGCGGTTCGATAGGCCCACAGTGCGTCGATCAATCGAAAAGACCAGTCTTTCCGAGTGGGATTGACCATCTTTCTAGAATTTGTTTAATTTGCCTATTTGAAATTTCCGCTTGGCCACTTGTTTGTGGGTGATAAAGTGTAGTAACCCTATGGGTGACAGAATATTTTTTCAACAAATGCTCAAAGGGACGATTGCAAAAGTGAGTGCCCCGTCACTAATGATTGCTCTAGGTGTACCAAAGCAAGAAAAGATGTGATCTCTCACAAACTTGATCACCATATGGTGGTCATTCTTGTTTGTCGGTATGGCTTCTACCCACTTGGAAACATAGTCTACTAGCAGCAAAATGTAAAGATTTCCAAAGGAATTTGGAAATGGCCCCTTGAAGTCAATTCCCCACACATCAAAAATTTCCAACACAAGTATGGGATTCAAGGGCATCATGTTCCTTCGATTGAGCTTGCCAAGATTTTGACACCTCTCACAGTTCAAACAGAAAGTGTGGCAATCTTTAAAGATAGTGGATAAGTAAAATCCACACTACAAAACTTTTGTGGCTGTCTTTTTCGAACTAAAGTGGCCCCCACAAGCATGATCATGGCTGAAGGAAATGATCGAGTAATGGTCATGATCAGGAATGCATCTCCTGATGATCTAGTCCGCGCAGTACTTAAAAAGATACGAGTCATCGCAGAAAAAGTACTTGACCTCAGCTACAAATTTTGATCGATCCTGTTTTAACCAATGGGTGGGCATCTCCTCTGTAACAAAGTAATTCATTATATCTGCAAACCAGGGGATTTGAGAAATATTGGGCAATTATTCATCAGGAAAACTTTAATTCAATGGGACCTCATTTGATGGCTCTAAAGGTATCCTCGAAAGATGGTTTGCTACAACATTCTCACATCCTTTTTTATCTCTTATTTTTAAATCAAACTCTTGCAGCAGAAGGATCCACCGGATCAATCGGTCTTTTGCATCCTTTTTGGACATAAGGTATCTCAAGACTGCATGATCCGTGTAGATGATGACTTTGGACCCTATCAAGTAGGACCGAAATTTCTCCAAGAAAAAAATGACAGCTAGCAATTCTTTTTCAGTGGTTGTGTAATTTAGCTATGCATCATCGAGAGTCATACTTGCATAGTAAATCACATGAGGTAACTTCCCAACCCGTTGACCCAAAACAGCTCCAATAGTAGTATCGGATGCATCACACATTAGCTCAAATGGAATGGTCTAGTCAGGTGGCTAAATTATAGGGGCTGAAGTTAGTTCCTTCTTCAGTCTCTCAAAAACCTTTAGACACTTCTCATCAAATTCAAATGGGGCCTCTTTTGTCAGTAATTGGCATAAAGGTTTAGTGATTTTACTAAAATCCTTGATGAATCGACGATAAAAACCAGCATGGCCCAAGAATGATAGAATCTGCTTAACTGGTTTTGGTGGTACCAATTTGGAGATCAAATCAATTTTTGCTTTGTCCACCTCAATTCCATTATCAGAAATAATGTGTCCCAGAACTATGACTCTTTTTACCATAAAATGGCATTTCTCCCAATTTAATACTAGATTCCTTTCTTTGCATCTTTCAAATACCAGGGACAAATGGTGTAAGCACTCCTCAAAAGAATTGCCATAGACCGGAAAATCATCCATGAAAACCTCAATGAATCTTTCTACCATGTCAGAAAATATGCTCAACATGCACCTTTGAAAGGTGGCCGGTGCGTTGCATAGCCCAAAGGGCATGCGTCTATAAGGGAATGTGCCAAACAGACAGGTGAAGGTGGTCTTTTCCTGGTCCTCGGGTGCAAGTGGGATTTGATTGTAACTGGAATAACCATTAAGAAAACAATAATATGCATGACCGGCTAACCTTTCGAGCATCTGATCCATGAATGGGAGGGGAAAATGATATTTCCAAGTGACTGAGTTCAACTTCGTATAATCAATGCATACCCTCCATCCAGTCTATATCTGAGTGGGTACCAATTCATTACTTTCATTTTGAACCACTGTTATTCCAGATTTCTTTGGTACTACTTGAATCGGGCTCTCCCATGCACTATCAGATATGGGGTAAAGCACCCCTGTGTCAAGTAATTTTAAGACTTCCGATCTAATCACTTCCTTCATTGTATGGTTCAGTCACCTTTGTAGTTCACGATAAGTTTTTTCATTTTCTTCCAAATGGATTCTATGTTGGACAACAGATGGGCCAATTCCTTTGATATCTGCAATGGACCATCCTATAGCTTCCTTGTGTTCTTCCAAAATTTTAACGAGTTTTTCCTCTTGGACAGGGTCCAAGTCTGAAGTTATAATCATTGGAAGGGTTTCTAGCGGGCCTAAAAATACATATTTCAATATATCTAGCAACTGCTTGAGTTCTAACTTAGGGGACTCTATAATTGATGGGACAGGTGGGGAAGCAGATGGAGTCAGAATCTCATGCTTCGGTTGCCACCTGGAGAAATCCATGGATGGAGTTGAGTCTGACAATGCATTGACTTCCTCATATGTCCATCAACATCAAAATCATTTCCAAAGTGGGCCAAACAAGCCTCTAGTGGATTTTCAAGTTTCAAATGGGGTAAGTGATTTTCCACCAATTCATGAATGTAACTAACTTCGAAAACCCCATCATCCTCATCATGAGGTTACTTACTGACATTAAAAATGTTCACTTGAACTGTCATGGTCCTAAAAGAAATTTACATCACTCCATTCCTATAATTGATCAAGGCATTTGAGGTGGCTAGGAATGGTCTCCCCAAGATGACTGGAATTTTGGATTCAGCCCCAAATGTGTGTTTGGTATCCAAGACAAAAAAATCGACAGGAAACACGAAGTCTCCAACTTTGATAAGAACGTCTTCAACTACCCCCTTGGGGTATCGAATTGTTGCATCAGCCAATTGCAAGGTTGCATGGGTCTTTTCAACTCCCCCAAACCTAATTCTTCATAAACAGAGTACGAAAGAAGGTTCACACTTGCACCCAAGTCTAGCAAAGCTTTCTTTATGAGATGGTCCCCTATCTAGCAAGAATGGTAGGACACTCAGGGTCTTTATATTTGATCGGGGTTGGACAGGAAATGATTGAGCTAGCTTGTTGAGCTAGAAAACCCTTTTTGGGCACATTAGTAGTCCTTTTGAAGGTGCAAAGGTCCTTCAGAAATCTTGCATAGGCCGGAATTTGTTGGATAGCATCAAGTAGTGGGACATTAATCCTCACTTGTTTGAATACTTCTAGCATTTTACCCAATAGAACAGTTGATTTTGCTGGGCCTAACCTCTGTGGGTATGGTGCCTTGGGAAAATAGGTCATAAGAGTGGCTCACTAGATGATGGTTCAACATTGAATGGGTTCTCTGGTTCTAATATGCTTTCAGCATTCACACTTGGTTCCTCAGTTTCTACTTTCTCACTTGATTCGTCTTCAGGTTCCTTGGGTAGTTTGACCTTATTATCAACCTGTGTACCCGACCTAAGAGTGATTATGGATTTGACTTGTTCCGGGCCTTTTCCTTAAGGATCGTGAACAAATGACCCTTAGGATTAGGTTCGGGGTGACTAGGGAAGGTTCTCTTGTCTCTGGCACTGATGGAGTTAGACAATTGGCCCATCTGATATTCTAATTTTACAAGGGTTTGAGTGTGGCCATTCAAAAGTTGAGTAGTGGTCTGCTGGAATTGAGCAGTACTTTGAAACAATTGGGCCGTGGTTTGAGACATGAGTTTCGTGGCCTCTTCTAACGAATCTACCCTCTGGGTTAATGGACTGGGATTGAAATTGAGTTTTTGGAAACCTGGTGGGGCACTAACTTGAGATTGATTGGGCTAAAATTGAGTGGACTGAGATGGGCCACCTTGAGTTGGGCCTTTCTTCCAAGAAAAGTTCTGGTTGTCCCTCCAACCTGGATTGTAAGTATTACAGTACGGGTCGTACCTTTGACGATTATCAAAACAAGTGTTTTGATATAGTGCATTCACCTCCTCAACAGGCTCGGTTTGACCCAAAGTTGTTAAGTCAATCCCTCCATTCACAGCCTGATTATATCTTAATGACTCCAAAGTGTTTGGAGTGGGCTTTTGGTTCAGCTCTAAGGCCTCTATTCTTCTCACCAGTTAGCCAATTTGGCCTTTGCCTCAATTTTGGGTTCAATCTTAAACATCCCCCTTTTTCAAGAATGGTGGGTTTGATGGGCTCCCTCTTGATAGGGGCCCACTGCAACGTGTTTTCAGCCGTATCTTCCATTCTGTTGTTTTCTGTGTAAATTGCCCACCACAGAAAGATTCTACCATTTGTTTGGTTGGGTAATCCATGCCTTCATATACAATTTGGACTAATCGGATTTTTTCAAATCCATGGTGGGGACACTGGATTAAGAGGTCCTTGAACCATTCCAAATAACTGTAAAGTGTCTCCGCTTCCAATTGATGGAATCCATTGATAGCCTGCCTAATCGAAGCGGTTTTCTATTTGGAGTAGAATTTTTTGTAAAATTCTTCAACTAGCTTGGCCCATGTAGTGATGGACCCAGCCTGTAAAGCATAAAGTCAAGCTTTAGCCTTTTCTTTTAGGGAGAAAGGAAATAATCTAAGTTTAAGGGCCTCCTCAGTTATGTAATTGATTCTCATGGTCCCACAGATGTCCTCAAATTCCCTAACATGTTGATATGGGTTTTCATGGTTTAGCCCAAGGAATACTGGGAGCTTCTGGATCATGCCAGATTTTAGCTCAAATGTGGCATTGGTCTGAGGCAGGGTGATGCAGGACGATTGAGTTGTCCTAGTGGGGTACATGTAGTCCTTTAAAGTCATGGGTGGGTCCATTTGATCAACCATTCTAACAATTTCTTCAAATATTGAAGACTTCCCGACAATGGTTAAGGCTAATTCGAGCTCTACCCTGACTAACATTTTACTCTTGTATGCCCACAGTTTCTCTCTCTCTTAGGTCTAGAGCGCATGCATCGAGCTTAACATTAAAGAAATGCAAGCCTAATCTATATGCGGGGCCCTAATGGTCTTACTAGATGATACACAAGCAGTCAAGCACAAAGATTGAGCACAAGAAATTATCCTAGGGTTAGCCTAACTCACTAGACAGCTCCTAACTGGTTTGAAGAGTGTACTAAGGCCTCCAATTCGGTCTTATCAATCCAAATTGACTAGGTAAGTCCCCGGAATGGGTGGTGGGGTCATAATGCACTTGGCAAGAGTCCCGCTTAAGAACCAAACTCCTAGAACAGAGACTGCCACCCTTTTGGTAAGGACAGGACTTACCTAGACATCAACTTGACCAAAGAGCGCAATTGGTGCAACCTTTTGTGGTCTTTGTCGTAATGAGTTCAAGTCTTATGGTCTTGTTTCTAATTGATTTTAATTAATGTTTAGGTTACAATGTGAGAGGTGGTTAAACCTAATTGGGCAAGGATTTGGTGATGAAATCCAATCCTTATCTTATTCGAGTCAATTGCCCTTAACTAAGTGTGTGGGGTCCAATTTACTTAGTGTGTCAATCACACAATCATACTTGCTGAAATTTAAATCACTCGAGCCCCACTTGCAAGTAAAAGATTCGTGCGGTAAAGTTTAGAAACTCTTACAGCGGGCCCACACCTCTTTTTTTTTGGCAAATTTTGCAATTCTGATAGCAACTTGTTCGCTTAGAGCAAATCCACGTAGTTTCCGGCTTTTGTGCAACTCTCCTCTTACCAATGTAACCTATTCAAAAGAGACTTTTGTTAGTAAATCCTAAGTTAACAAATCAACTCAAAATTCTATCTTATCCTAATTAAAAAAAATAAGAAAAAGACACCAAGTTAATAAAAACTCAATAAAAGTGGATTTTAAGTTATTGAAACAAATCAAAAATTCTATCTACAAATTAAAAAAAAAAAACATAAATTCTAAATTATCCAAACAAGTGTCCAGATATGGTTAGAGTTTTCAAAAAGTTTTCAATTATAAGAAATCCAATCTTATCCAATTCAAATTTTAGATTTTAAAACTCTAACTAATCCAAACACCTTAAGGGATGGAATTTTAAATTTTCCAAATACCTAATTTCAAAATTCAAAGGTTAGCATATTAATCAAAACAACTAGTCCTAAAGATTTTAAACTCTATCTTACCAGTCCTAATCTAATCAATACATTAGTTAAACGAATCTAAAATAAAAAAAAATTGTTTTTATTTACTGAAATTCTGAATTAAAAGAAATCCTTCAAAAAAAATTTGGTTTTTTTTATTAATTAATTATTTATTCAGAAAATTTAATTAATTATCAAAAAAATCAGAAAAATCAGAAAAGTCTGAAAAATTAGCAAAGTGAAATACTAACTAATACTAATTGCAAAGAACACTACTAATGCAAATTAGATAACTAAACAACCAATGCAACCTAACTATGAACATGCATATGAATCTAATAAAAATAAAAATAATCAGATTTTTAACAAAAACTCAGATTTGGCTCCCCAGCAACAACGCCGAAAACTTGATGTGAATTTAAACCCAATCTTTTAATACTACAAGCGCACAACTGTCCTTTTGAGACAGTGGCAAGTACAAGTCAAATCCCACAAGGAGCACTACTGAAATATTTTTTTATTAAAATATGAATTTTTTTATAATGAAAATAAAAATAAATCAATATTTGAATGAGAGATAAAGCTACTATGCAAGATAAATGGATAACAAAAATGATAAAGGTAGATCAGAGCAACAAAATGTCCATTAATTAATTCAATTCTCAATCGATATACTTTAATTTAGTCTTTTGTCTTTGAGATAACTCAAATCAGAAACAACTCAATGTTTCTGATCCGGAAGATATATATATTTTTTAAAATTCAATTCTTAAGAAGAAGAACCTAAGCTCTCCATCACTTCATAAAAATATAAATTACTTGGAGCGTCAGTTAACAAATTAAGCATAAAATATCAAAGCCATAAAAACTTAAGTATATTTTATCAAAAAAAGATTAACTTATCCAAAAGAAATTTATTAAAAATATAAAGCGGATGTTTGCCTGTGGCGCGAAGGCAGATCTATTATTCTATTAAATATGCATCATAGGGATAAAATAATTAAATTAAAGACATAAAACGAAAATAAAATCACTTAACTTCACTTTGTTCTCCAATCCAAAAAATCTACTCCTCCATTGCAATATATATGATTTTCATTGAGAACTTCATTTTTACAACTTCTCCTTCACAAAGATTCTCCTTCAAAATAAATCCTTGGACATGGCCCAAGGCTACCAAAATAAAATAATGGAGAAAAGAGGTAAGAAAGAGAAGGTGTGGATAGGAGAGAATAAACCAATAAAGAAAGATGGGTGAAGTTGTTTAGACATGTGGGAATGTGGTCCTATGGGTCTCCATCATGTCTCCTTTTATGGATTTTGCAAAGCCCATTTTAGTAAAGAAGTACACCCTTTTAGGTCTCTTTTTCCTTATTTGTAGGGATTCTTTCTTGTTCTCCAAGCTAACTTTTCTTTTGGAAAAATTTCTGGCTTTGAGGTGATTCTCTTTCTTAATTTAGGTGTCCTCGGTGCACACACATTCCTTTCAAAAATATCTTATCTCCCAAGATTGCTTGTTGATGTGGATGAGAAAACCAAAAGTTGTGCACATACGAGAGTCTATAATTATGGGACGTCGATGCATGGTGGGGACCCCTTTGGTTAGACTTCCAAAGTGCTTGGGCTCTTCCCTTTTTTTTCTGTAATTTTTCTTCAAGTGGATCCCAAAAATTAAAGATTCCCTACAATAATAAAAAGAATAATTCAGCCGTAATATGTATAAAATTCATAAATGTCATGCATGGGACCCTAATGAGAACAAGCACATGAATGCACCACTGGATAATTTTCCATGAACTAATTGATGATGAAAGAATCAAAAAGCTAATTGGTGTGACATTAAGATGATGTAAACCAATGATTTCATAAAATTCATGCAAGATTGATGATTTTGAATGATTTTGACTAAAATTCCAACTTTAATGCTCAAATGCATGGAATTATGAAATTGAGTGAAAATTACCCTAATTAAGTCCACAAAGTAACATAAAATGATGACGAAGACTACAATTTTGTGGACTTATCAATAGCCAAGCATAAACACATATCCAAAGGTGGATTTCTTGAAATCTTTATCTGACATGAAGTTAGAATCCGTGTATCCAACTAGAATCAACTCGTCACTACGTAAATTAACATGTAATCTCTAGTTCTTCTAAGTAATTGAGAATACATTTCATTGCAGTCAAATGGTCAAGACCTGGGTTTTACTGACATCTGCTAACTAGGCCTACTACATGATAGATATCCGGTCCAATAAAAAGCATAGCATACATGAGGCTACCAACGGCCGAAGACTATGGTGCCGCTCTCATCTGTTCCTTTTTCCTCAGTTGTCTTAGGACACTGATCCTTGAAAAAATGCAATCCATGCCTAAAAGGTGTGATACCCTTCTTGGTGTTTTGCATTGTAAATAATACTAGTACCTTATCTATGTATGCATCTTGGGATAAGCTAATCATCCTATTTTTTGGGTCTTAATAAAGCTTGATCTCTAAGATGTAGCTAGCTTTTCCCAAATTCTTCATATCAAATTTTTAGCCAGCCAAACTTTTACCATTGATAACATTCCTATATCACTCCCAAGGAGGAGGATGTTACTGACATATAATACCAGAAAAACTACCCTCCCTCCTTCACTTTTCATGTACACACGACTCATCTAGATTTTGACAAAAACCAAACAATTTGGTTGCCTGGTCAAAACGGATGTTCCATCTCTGAGACACCCGCTTCAGTCCATAAATGCATTTCTGCAGTTTGTAAACTCTTTGCTCTTGGTCCTTAACTACAAAACCTTTTGCTTGCATCATATAGACGTCTTCATCAAGATGGCCGTTAATAAACTTTGTCTTGACATCCATTCGTCAAATCTTGTAATCGAGATAAGCAATAATGGATAAGAGAATCCAAATAGACTTGAGCATGGCTACTGGTGAAAAAGTCTCACCATAATCGATACCCTCTTTCTGAGTGTACCATTTCACAACAAGCCTGGCCTTAAAGGTCTTAACTTTTCTGTCCAGTCCTCTTTTTCTCTTGTAGACCCACTTGCACCCAATAAGTTTAATTTTGGCAGGTAAGTCTACAAGATTCCAGACCTGATTGAAGTACATGGACTCCAACTCAGCTTTCATAGCTTCTTGCCAATGTCCCGAATCTTAGTCATTCATTGCTTCATCATAGTTGCAGGGATCCTGTTCTTGTTCCTCCAGGATTGCCTCGTATGACTCTCCCAATAACGTGAACTTGTTAGGTGGCCTAACAATCCACCCACTACAGCAAGGCTCCAGTGTAACTACTGGTTTAGGTAAGGGCGGATTTTCCTCGAGTTCGGTTCTTTTTGGGTTTGGAATAAATTTTTCTTAAATTTCTTCCAGAACAACCTTTTCAAAAAAAAATTGGTCAATCATATAATCTTCTTTCAGAAAAACCGCATTGGTGCTAACAAGCACTTGCTGCTAACTAGGATTATAAAACAACCAACCTTTAGTTCCTTTAGGATATCCTACAAAGGTGCACACTTCTAACTTCAATTTCAACATATCCGCCTTTAGCTTCATGTCGCGACCCTTGACCGGGTCCGCAGGCCTAATCCGGGATCGAGACTGAGTTGGAAGATTAGATGCTTGGAATGATAATGCCATATAGCTTTTGAACATATGAAAATCTTTGGCCAATGCGTACACAGGTCATCAATGAACAAGGTACTACCCGTATACGTGATTTCCCACAGGTGTCCGCGAAGAGGAAATTACAACAAAATAAATATTTTTTCTTAAGTGCGGAAGCGTGTAGCAAATCTAAATCACAACTTCATTCCCAAAGTACAAGACTGATAACACATATGAATAACAAGTATCAGAATGAGCAATGATCATTAGTACTTTCCAAAAGTAAGGTTAAAGTTTAAACAAAAGATCACTTAATTACATCCCCCAAATAGAGGCCAACAAAGGCCAATGAAAACAAAGTATAGACTCCCAAAAGAATGGTTATCCACAACCTAGAATGTTACGCAACTCAGACAGCCGAATGTCTAGATGACATCATCAGCATGCCACTCCACTAAAAGCTGCGGTTCACCGACCGCCTCCTCATGCTCCTCCTCGGGGAAACTGACGACTGGACCTGAGTACCAAAAAGTGGGTCAAACACGACGGTTTGGCTGGTGGGTGAAAAGATATAACAATAAAACGATCATTGAATTTACCTTGGAAAGCATTTAAACCTATTGAAACAATAACTTTCATAAAAGAAATGAATTATTTAATGAAAAACATATATGCAGTATAAAACATGTAAAGGTAACCAAGGAATCAGGAAACAAGCAAGATGGTAACCACACGAAGCTTAGTCCTTTATCACCGAAGTGACAAGAGCATATCAGGGCGTTGATCTCAGTCACGCAAGGTGAGGAGATTCAATGAAATATACATATACATATAATATACGGGACATGACCACGATAGCGAGCCGGGCATCAGGAACCATGGTAGCAATCCGGAGTATCAAGATAAGACCACGGCAATAACTGGATAGCGGGATCCAAACTACAGCTGGTGGGATAAGAGGGGGGATCTCCAAGTCGGTTGATTAAACCGGCGAGGTCATCCAAGCTTAGTGGTGCCAACTCATAGGTCAAATAACAGAAATCAGGACATGAACAAAATACATCAAGTGCAAGTATGTAACCGAACAGGGCAAGGGTTCTCAAGGCACGAGTATTCTTTCAATATCAAGCAATGCACATCAGGACTAGTAAAATGCTACAAATACAAATTTCAGTGCTTTTGGGAATGATAAATCATGAATATTCGGGAATGTATATCAAAATTCGAGAACAATGAAAACACCATCGAACTTTCAAAAATTACGGAACAAGTGTCGGGGTTCAAGACTAGTTCAAGGTGAATAAGGGTCCCGTATGTTGATTCAATATAGACTTGGTACTCTTGAGTTTGGTGACATTCCGGGCTCCTTATACACCTTAGAAATTTCAAAACTTTCAATGAATCTTCGTGATGTGGATTCTTTCTAAAACAGGCTTCATACATTGCCTCATAACTCCTCCAATACAAACGGATTTCATTAAAAACCTTGGCCAAACGTTACACCATGGAGGTATAGTTCTAAGCAGCTCCTTCCCCCTCTCCTAATCTCCTTTCGTACTCCAAAAATGGTCAATACCCGAGTGGGGGTGCACTCGAGGGGACCTGGGCTGTACAGGAAGGCTGGCAGATAGAACGTCTACGCACTCGAACGGTCAAATGCCTGCTCGAGCGGATAGCCTGCGCGCTCGAGTGGACCTATGGCCGCTCGAGCGGGCAATCATTCTGCTACCCGAGCTACAGTCAGATTGACTGCGCGCTCGAGCGGCTTGATGTTCGCTCGAGCGAGCAGTCAAATTCTGCTGCTCGAAAAGGGCCATCCTGGCCTTCTTCTCCTTCTCCTCCAATACATTTTTCCTGCAAGAAGGCCTCCTTGCCTCCCAATAACAATCGTCAAAACTTCAACAAACATCTAAATCAAAACATCTTCTTCTCAATCACATTCAACCATAAAAGAGGAGAGAAAATCCACAATCACAAGGATTCATTTATACCACCAATAAGTAATAAATGAAAGGCCATAAATGCAATGTTTCCAAAAGTTAAACAATCCACAAGACTTATTTATGAGCATTAATTTCAAATCAATGTAGGTCAAGAATAACAAGAGTAGAAATAACAAAATAAACATGTTTCTCATAAAAGCTATATAATGCTCAAAATATCAAATCATCCACTTGCATTGGGTCTCTAATCAAGAAATCAAGCTCTTAATCATACTCTTCCAAGCCAAGAACAAAAGCTACACAAAAACTCCCAAATACAAAGTCCTATAGGAGTCAAAACAAGGAATGGGAAAGGAAGAGCTTCAATAATGAAAATGGGGACTCTCATAAGCTAGGAAAACACACATCAAAGAGAATCAGAGCGATTTCTTACTTGGAAGTTCTTCAAATGAACAAGGAAGGCTCAAAGAGGATCTTGAGATGAGTGGTTCTCTCCATAAAGGACATCAAGAGAGAGCACTAGTAGTGAAGAGGAAGAAGATGACCTCCATTTTCGCCATTGATGCAAGGTTGGTAGAGATTGAGATGGGAAAGCTAAAAGAAGAAGAGAAGAGAGGAAAAACCCTAGATTTTTGTTGGGCTTGAGATGGAAAGGGAAAAGAGAAGGAGAGTTATCCTTTCATACAAGTAGAGAGTGGGCTCCACTTTTAGAAATCTCTTTGGGCTGAAATCATGACTTTCGGGACCTCGAATGAGTTCGACGAAGAAGGGAAAAACGATCGCTGAAATATCTTGTTTCTAAAAAGTACATTTTTCAAAGGTTTCGGGAATATCAAATTTTGGGTACAGATTTAGTATAAAAAGACTGTTTTGCCCCTGATATTAGAAAAGTCGGGTTTCAGGGTTCCAAACGGGCATGGGATCAACATGGGAATTGTAGGGATTAACAAGATGAATAAAACGGGATTGAAATACAAATATTGGAATTTCGAAAAATCCCCAAATTACATGCAGAGTCACAAAAAGGAACCCCCAAAGGGTCCCACTAACCACAAAGGCACTCAAAATTCCCCAAAGCTATATCAAAAGCTATTATATTCCCAACTTAACCAAAATTCGCTAATCACGCTTAGAACTAACACACGGCTTAATTAGTACTAATCGAGGTCACTCGGGTCAAGGTCTTTCATTCAGCACGTGAGCTAGACAACCCCAAATGTGTAAATGTTGTAGACTGGGCTTTCGCCAAGACCACAACTCCGAGGGAGTCTTAGGTACAGACTTAGATGATACGAGGTTTAGTATGTATATTGTAGTGGCTCCAAAAGCTTGGTCGGAGTCCCAAGTGCAAGGGTGCGTTTGTAGTAACAACTGGTGAGACCAGGTCAATCCACAGGTAGCAATGCGTTTGTCAGGACCCAACCCAGGTTTAGTATATTTTATTATTATTCTAACTGTGATTAGTCTCTAAGCGGGATTAGAGGACAATTAGCTTTGGTTTTTAGTTCGATTAGAATTTTGAATAGCTTTGGGGAATTTTGAGCGCGATGAGTCGGATTTGACTGGGCCCGGGGTGGCCCGTGTGACGCGTGTTAGTGTGAGAATTCGATTTATTTGATTTTTAAAAATACGGATTTTGATATTTTTGAGTTTGTCATTTTGATCCCAGCAACTTTCGTATTTGCTCCGTTTACATTTGAAATCCAGAAATCGCGTTTTTCGAAAAAAAGGGCAAAACAGCCTTTTCACACCCAAATCTATGCATAAATTTCGAAATTTGAAAATCATGAGGAAAGTATACTTTTTGAAAACTAAATTTTTCGACAATCATTTTTCTTATCTTCGTCGACTTCATTCGGGACCCACAAATGATCGATCCAGCCACTTGAAGATTTGGGGCCCATGAGGCCCACCTCATTCACTTAAAACCCACGTTGGGTTTCTTCTTCCTCTTCCTTCATTTCATTTTTCCTGCAACACACTGAACCTGAGTGTTTCTTCTTCTCCATTTTCAGCCCCTTCTCTCCTCTTGCATGTGTACTTCTTGAGTGCCGTTTGAATATTTGATCTCCCAAACTCACTCTCCTCATCTCAAGCTTTCCAAAGATATCATTTTTGAGAAGTTTCAGCTGGAACCCATCTCTTCTCCAAGCTCTTCTTCTTCCTTAGAGCTTCTCAAGGTTAGCAATGGCTATCTTCTTCCCAAATCATGGTTTTATTGGTCCAATAGAAGCCTCTTTCCATTCATGCAAGGACTCTTTCATAGGACTCCATTGTTTTCCAAATTTTAGTGGTTTTGAATGGGTTTTTCCATGGGTTTTTCATATAGGCCAGCAGCTGGTTGTGTAGGAGTTACTTGGATTGCATCTGAGACCCATTTGGACTCAGGCAAGTGAATAAACAGATCTTGGAATACATGCAGCTGAATTTGTATTGCTTCTTTGCTTCTTCAAAGTATAATATGAAGTTTCTACTTCATTGATTTATTTCTCTTGGCTTTACAAAGTGGAAATCCTGCAGTCCTTACATTAAATCTGTGCCCAATTTATGTGCTGACTTTCTGCAGGTTTACATGTCTAAATAATGTGCAGGTTATGCTATGTTTTAAATGAATAGTTTAGTACAGATTTCTGCAATGTTTTAATTCCAGTTATATTCAGACTCTACAGGAATTTTGTATGTATTTGTGTACAAATTTCTGCAGGATTTTAAGGTACAAATGGGTTCAGATTTCTGTAACAATGAGTTCAGATTTCTACTGGGTTCTGTATTTCCAATGTCATGCAATATGTTGAAATTGTTTTGGGAAATCTGAATGTAAGTACTGGTCATGGTTCAATGGGAATTCTCAATGTCAAGAAAGACTTCTAATGTATGAGAAAGGAGCTGGAGGTCTGAAGAGGAGATAAGGAAGGGAAAGAAAACAGATGGAAGGTTGAATCAGGAGGCCAAGACATGAACTGAACGGACCAGGCTTTGCCTGATCTGTTTCCAGGCCCATTTCAGACCTGTTTCCAGGCCCATTCCAGCCCATTTTTCAGGCCCATTTTAGGCCTGCTTCCAGCCATTTTCCAGCCCATTTTTCAGGCTTGTTTCCAGCCCTTTTCCAGTCCATTTTTCCGGCCTGTTTCCAGCCCATTTCAGGCCCTTTTTCCAGCCCATTTCCTCTATTGTTTGGAGCCCATTTAGGCCCTATTGACGCATGGAAGTCCTGAATGAATACATTAAATAGAATAATTTTGAATCGTGAATTTAAATGGGAAAAGCGATGGAATTGTTTGATGTTAGAATTACCCGGGAACTTATTAAAGTCTTAATATACACTTTATATCCTTAATTGTCGGAGATCTTCAGTGGCACCAACTCCTCATTTATTATCGACATTAGGAGCCTAAGTGTATATCGAGACGACCTGTGGTAAGCCATTGAACCATTATACCCTAATTCGTTCCAAGTTATAATGTTTATTTGTTTTCTTTTACAAATTAATTTGAAATGGATTGAGTGGTTCACCACGTTTGGAATTATCGGTAAGACTACTCAGTTGGTTCGTTCGATTCTGTCCGCTTGTATTTGTTCAAAGCAGTTCTTTTTATCGATTTTGAAATGCATTATTTTGATTTGATTTGCATTAATTCAGATTTGGTTTTGAAAGGCACCACTAATCTTAGGTCACCTTGTCGGGCTGATCACCTGGCTTGGGATCTTTAAATTATCCGCCAACTGTAGTTTGGACTCTGTTTGCTCCGGCCATGGCAACGGTTCTGTTTTCCAGTCCCACGAGTAGTGGCAACGGTTTATGTCTGTTCCGGCCATCTCGTATGGCAACGGTTATCTGTTCCGGCCATGTCATATGGCGACGGTTATTTGTCTGTGTGCTCTTGTTACTTCGGTAATAGGAGAATATAGCTAAATGTGGTTTGTCAACATTTTGATTATCTATCAGTCAGTTTGAAATATTTTAAACATGCAATTCTTTTATTTGTGTAGAAATTATTCAATTGATTTATTCTTTATATATGTTTTGTTTCAACTGCATTTTTATGATTTTAAACATGACATTTATAAAACTTGTATATCATCTGTATTATTCACCTGCCAGACCGTCGTGTCTGATACTTTCCGTTTGGTGTCAGATGTCAAACCCGCAGCCGTTGAGGCGAAGCACACGAAGGAGGCAGTAGGACCTCCGGTGGAGCAAGAGTGGCAGCCCAATGATGTCATGTAGACGTCATGTTGGGTTTGGAGTTTCGAAAACATCTTTTGGGGAGTGACTTTATTTTATTTTGGGAACTTTGTTTATGGCCTCTGTTGGCCTTGTTGGGTTGTGTAAATTAAATATTTTGTGATCATCACAACTTTAACTAACTTTGGGGTTATACTATGTATATATTTCTCTTTTGATGCCAAGCTTGTGTATTTATCTCATGTTATATTTGATTTTTATTTTGATACGTGCTTCCGCATATCATTATTTATTGTGGACTTGATTAATTGGTTGTGATGGATGGTCTGGGATTCTCACCCGAGCGAATGTATGACCGCACGAGCGAACAAGCTTCTGGCTGGGGTCCACTCGAGCGAATGTATGACCGCTCAAGCGAACCTGACTGACTCAGTTTTGGATTTTCACCTCTTTTCTGAATTTCTTGGAAATTGAAAACTAGATTATGCTTTAGACTTTTAATTGACGTTGTGTAAATTGGAATTCCAAAATGTACCTTACCTTCGGGGACATCAAGCTATGTAAATTCTGACATTTGGGTTTCAACTTCACAAAGGTCAATGAACAGTCTCAGCCTATGCTTGGTGGACTTGTTTGCACTCTTATTTTGATGCTTCATGCATCATCATGTTCTCATTTGATTTTCAAGTATAAGTTTGTGGAAGATTGTTTCATGAATCAAAGCGCTTGTTTTGATGCTTCGTACATCATCATGCATTTGTTTGAATTTCAAGTATAAATTCGTATTTAAGACGTGTTTCAAGATGTGTTTCAAGAATCAAAAAGGGAATCATTTCTTAAGTTCATTAAGCATTTACACTATGCTATTTTACTAGTCTTGTCGTGACGTGTTTGATAAATGATTTCTCTCTTGTTTTGTCGTATTCTCGAACGTGTATCACCCTATTTTATGCATTCATGATATAAGTGAATACCACTAAGCATGGACTGCCCTTTTAGCTTGATCCACTACCTGGGGGTCCTTGAACATGTAGACTGTCTGCAGACTAGTCGTGTATTATATTACACATCGTGCGTGTCTTTCCGGTTCCGCAGCTGGCCTCCCCGTTACCTTGTGTAGCGTGGGATCATGTCTTGCGTGTCGTGTTTCGTGCGTGCTTGCTCTTGTCATTTACGTGATAGAGAAAGGATGAGCTCAATGCGGATTTATCTTTTCATGATATATTAAGTATTCATGCTAGTTTTATAAACTTGAAATGTGTACTTTAATCTTGAACTGTTTTAGTACTATTTTTCGTATTCATGCCTAAATTGTTTATTTACCAAACCGTCGTGTTTGATGCATTTTATTTTGGTGTCCAGGTGCAGGAGGTATCGCGTTTGACGAGGAGTGCCCGGAGGAGGCTATTGAGCCACCCCCAGCACATGAGTGGCAGCCCGACGACGTCAACTAGACGCCGGGCGGGATCTTGATTCTCATTCACCTAGTTTTGGGATCTTATTTTGTTGTATTGGCCTTTGTTGGCCTCTCTTGGATATGTATTTTGAATTAATATACTTTTGTCTAACTATGAAACTTTATATCAAGATAGGATTGCCTTGTTGACACTCCTCTTCGATACCATGCCTTGATACCTTATTTATGTTACATCTTATTGTATTAAATTTGTATGATTCGTTTTGCTACATGCTTCCGCATACCTTTTCGTGTGAGCTCGACCCGTGTCTTGGGATCCTCATCGCGGAAACCTGTGGGAAGACAGGCAGTATGTTCTATTAATGCAATTCTATGCGTCGCGGGCCCGGGTCTCGGTCCGGGGTCACGACATATTCTAACTGTCATAACACCAGTAGGGAAACAAGTTGTTTGTAGCACATATCACCCTAGTTGCACAGTTAAGATAGGTGATGTCACATTACCAGCAGACCTTATCTTGTTAGACATGCATGACTTCGATGTCATTTTGGGGATGGATTGGTCGTTTGGACATCATGCTAGTATGGACTGTTTTAACAAAATTATTTCCTTCAAGTTGGATGGAGCATCATCAGGAGTGGTATTTCAGGGAGAGAAAAAGGTTTCACAGGCTAGTGTTATTTCAACATTGTCAGCAGTTAAACTATTGAGAAGCGAATGCGAGGGATTCATAGCATTTATTACAGAGGACAAACAGTTGTATGCAAAGCTTGAGAAATGTGACTTTTGGCTGACACAAGTTTCTTTTCTAGGTCATATCATTTCCAAAGAAGGGTTAGCAGTGGATCCGGGAAAGATAGAAGCAATCATCAATTGGGAGAGGCCAAAGAATGTAACCGAAATCAGGAGTTTTCTGGGTTTAGAGCGCTACTACAGAAAGTTTGTACAGGGATTTTCATCTATTACAGCACCTTTGACCAGACTAACCCGAAAGAATGTGCCATTCGTGTGGACCGATCAGTGTGAAGCAAGTTTTGAAGAATTGAAAAAGAGGTTAACCACAGCTCCAGTTCTCACCTTACCTTCAGGTAGTGGAAATTTTGTAGTTTATACGGATGCTTCGACTGTGGGACTTGGATGTGTGTTAATGCAAGATGGCAAAGTCACAGCGTATGGCTCAAGGCAGCTGAAGGAACACGAGAAGAATTATGCGGCGCATGACTTGGAATTGGCAGCGGTTGCATTTGCACTAAAGATGTGGAGACACTATTTGTATGGAGAAAAATTTGAAGTTCACACGGATCATCGTAGTCTCCAGTATTTGTTCTCCCAAAAGGAATTGAACATGAGGCAGAGAAGATGGATAGAGTATATTAAAGACTACGACTTTCCAATCAAATACCATCCAGGGAAAGTAAATGTTATGGCAGACACATTGAGCAGAAAGTCTGGGAGCATGGCTAGTTTGCGAGGAATGGGTACACTCCAGCAGTTCGAAAAATTGGGAGTTGAATTTCAGCCATTGAGACAAGGTGTTATGCTAGCAAACATGTCAGTGTTTGAGCCTACTTTTATTCAAAAAATCAAGGAGACTCAGCTACAGGATCCAGAGTTAGCTAAAATTGTGGAGCACATCTTAGATCGCCTAGATTTCAGAATCGTGGATGGAGTATTGTACTTCCGTGACCGATTGTGTGTCCCGAATATTGATGACTTAAGAAATGAGATTATGGCTGAAGCCCAAAGCACCAAGTATTCTATGCACCCAGGGAGTACAAAGATGTACCAAAATTTGAAGAACATATTCTGGTGGAACAATATGAAGAGAGAAATTGCAGCATTTGTATCTCGATGTATGACTTGCCAGTTGATAAAGGCAAAACATCAGAAACCAGTAGGTCTTTTGCAACTATTAGAGATTCCATAGTGGAAATGGGAACATCTTACAATGGATTTTATCTCAGGCTTACCGACAACTAGCAGAGGGAACAATGCCATATGGGTTATAGTTGACCGACTAACGAAGTCTGCACGTTTCATTCCGTTGAAGATGGGAAAGAAGATGCAAATGTTATCATTGGCACAAACGTTTGTTAACGAGATCGTTAGCCAACATGGTCAACCAGTTTCCATCACATCGGACAAAGATAGCAGATTTGTCTCGAGATTCTGGAAGACTCTGCATGAATCCATGGGTACAAAACTTCAATTCAGCACAGTGTATCACCCACAGATAGATGGACAGTCAGAAAGGACCATCCAGACGTTGGAGGACATGCTTAGAGCGTGTGTGCTTGACTTAAAAACTCAATGGGATGAAAGTCTACCTCTTTGTGAATTTGCATATAACAACAGTTACCACTCGAGTATAGGTATGGCGCCTTTCGAAGCACTATATGGAAGGAGATGCAGAACTCCAGTGTGTTGGTGATGGAACGCGCTCCTGCCGAGGGTGCTACCGGGGTCGGCGGACGTGGGAGTCCGTCGGGTCCGGCCCTTTCGCGCCCGGGGGGCTGAAGCGTGCATCAACATTTCTTTGTGTGGGTGTGCCAGATTTTCTATTTTACTTGGAATTGCAAGTGGTAATCCGGAGATCAACCTTCGCAAGTAAAAAGGAAATCAACTTCTTTCAAGTTTTCCATTGCACAAATATTTAAGAAAAGAGACATTTTCTTGGTTTGCCGTGAAAGGCGATTTTGTTTGGCATTTATAGCCGATTTTGTGGCGTTTATAGCCGATTTACAATTCTCATCAATAATGAAAGACAAGAGTTGTGATTTTTGTCTCTTTTAGAAAAATACAAACTACAATGAAAAGCAAGAAAAGGAGGATCTAACTTTTCAGGAGATTGTGGGGGACTCGTTCAGATTGACGGTCGCAAGCCATGTATGGGCTACGCCATCATCCATGCAGATGAGAACAGAGGATGCTCTTGATTCGCTTGGCTTGGCTATAACCTCAGGTTTTTAGAGGACAAAGACCAAGAGAAGGTCCTATGTCCAATAAAAAGCTAAGTAGACGGGCTGAAAAGCCACGTCTAAGCCATTGGAGGCAGCGGGAGAAGGCAAGGACCTTGGGGGGGAGGTACCCCCCAAGGGACTTTTGTCACCTTGTAGTGGTGGCCGGTGCAGAACTTCAGCATAGTTTTTCTCTCTTTTCCTTTCTCTGGATTTTCTGTGTTTGATCCGTCTGGATTCGATTCTCTTCTGGATACAAACTCTGGATTCTTTCCGATCTGGATTTCAATGGAATGCTCTCCTATTTATAGGCTTTTGGTAGCCATTTAGGAGAGCTTTTATGGGCTTTAATTGCACTTAAGCCGCATAAATGGAGGAGTTACAGGGTTTAATTCCTTTATTTCGTAACTCCTAGATCTTGGCTTCTGATTCGCCGGTGGAGATTAAGGGCATTTAATCGCCTTTGATCGCCATGATGGGAGGAGTTTCATGGGTTAAATGCCATGAATCAATTGACTTGTAACTCCCAAATGCTTGCTTCTGATTGGGCCGTCCAATAGAATGAGTTAATGACTGCCATAAAGCTAGCCAATTAACCACATTAATTGGTCGCCGAGCAGTCGACGAGTCGCGGGCCGTGCCGTGTCTTTTGGAATTCTTCTAGCGATGATCATCGATGGATCTTCATGCTGATCGACATCGGATGAACATGTAACTTCAGACATTGATAGCTAAGAGCGGGCCGGTAACATCTGTCCTGTTGATTTTTCGATCGATCGGGCGGAAAGCACACTTTTTTGGTCGACCGGTTGGCGATCAATGTTGATTTTGATACTTTTGGAGGTTGACCCGTGATTTTGACGGATGTCGGAGGATTTGGCGCCTCAAAAGTATGAATTTTGAAAAGTCCCAGGGGTTGGAAGCTTCGAATCGCGAAAAACGACGGAAAACGGAGCTCCCGGGGCGAAACCGGAGATTCCTGGCTTCCAGGGTCGCGGGGGTCTGCGACCCTGGGGGAATTTTCCCCTTCGGAGCCTGTTTTGCGGTCGTTTTGAGGTCTTTTTCATTCGTTTTTTCTTCTGTATTTTTCTTTGACATTTTTGCTCATTTGTTGGCCTTATTCCCTTGTAGAAAAATTGATGAGAATCCTTGCAATTTGGGTTGCAAAGTTTCCAATTTTCCAGGAAAGCCGAAGACTTTGTCGCGCAGGGTTGCCGATTTTCCGTCAGAAGCTGAAACTGGGTCAAACGATGTCCGAATGACCTGAAATTTGAGGTGGAGCCTCCTGACCAATAAATAAGACCAACCATAGGCTTTTGTTTGAGTTTTGAAGCCGTATGGGGTCCCGTCGCCAGTAGGCTTGATTCTGCCGCGAGGTAGATGTCGCGCTTTGATGTGCGGTCAACCGATGTCCGATTGACTTGAAATTTGATAGGGAACCTATTGGAGTCATTTTGAGATGATCCACAGGCTCTGTCTTGGAAACCATGGTCCCGGGGAGCTCCGCCGCCGAGAGGCCTGATTTGGCTTCCGAGAGTCAAAGTCTGGTCAAATGTTGTCGAAATGACCTGAAACTTGACGTGTAGCCCTTTGTAAGCATTTTGAAGCTGCCCATGTGCTCTGTTTGATGAGTAATGATTTCGGTGGTTTTCGCCGCCGAGAGGCTTGATCTAGCTGCTTGAGGGTTGATGTAGGGTCAAACGTTGTCGGTTTGACTTGGAACTTGGCGTGGAGCCTTTTGGATGCATTTTGAGATCATCCACAGGCTCTGATCGGGAATTTGATGTCTCCGATGCTGTCGCCGCCGAGAGCTCCTGTTTAGCTGTCGGAGAATTGAATTTAGGCCAAATGTTGTCGAAATGGCCCGAAACTTCATGTGTACTCTTCTCTTGGCTATCTTGAAGGATCTTGCAGTTTTTGTTTGATTCTGACAAGATTTGGTTTTTTGGAAGCAGCATTGCCTATTTTGGTAGGCTGCGGCTTCATGTGGCTTGAAGAGGCAAAGTGACATTTTTAGTGCCAACAGTTGGGAAGAGGTCGGAGAATGCAGCTATCATGGACCGACATTAATTGATGAGACCAATGAGAAAGTTAAACTCATTCATGAATGTTTGAAGACTGCGAGAAGCCGATAGAAAAGCTATGCTGATATTAGAAGAAAGGACCTACAGTTTCAAGTAAGAGATAAAGTATTTTTGAAAGCGTCACCGATCAGAGGGACATTGAGGTTCGGTCAAAAAGGAGAATTGTCAAGTAGATTCATTGGACCGTATGAGATTTTGAGCCGTATGGGTGAAGTGGCTTATGTTGGAAGTAGGTGGGCCTCGTGGATAGATTTTCAAAACTTTTGACCCACTTGATGCAGGGATCAAGTATCCATAAGGCCAAAAACCCAATCCATGATGCATAACCCTCAACCTCATGATCACGTACTGTAAGTAAAACTATCTAAAAGATAGAAACAGGCAGCCAACAAGCATCCATAAAATCTACAACATGCAACGAAGCAGATTATCCTTTGGAGCTCGGTTGTGCTCTAATGGAGAAGTTGATGACTTTCGTTGATGTAGAACTTTTCTATAAACTAAGATCAGAATCTCCAACACCTCTTAGCCTTCCATGCTATGACCCGAATTAGATCTCTTTTCTCAAGAAGATTGGTGGAATCTTCAAGAGAAAACCCAACTCGAAAATCTAAGGAACTAGAAGAAGAAGAGAGAAGAGAGCAGTGCAACTATTGCACAAAAAGGCTGGACGTTTTTTTACTCTAATAGTATGGACGTCCAAGACGGGTGGATCCCTTTTTATAATCTCCCAGGTCTCCTCTTTTCTTAATTGAAATAGAAGTCTTACTTCCACAACAATTAGTAAGTATACTATTACCACTATTAGAAGTCCTACTTCAAATAGAAATAGTAACTTTCTAATTCCTTCATTTTAGAGTTCGAATATGATTAGTATCTTTCTAATAACTTGGGCTAGCGTGGGGACCACTAGAGATTCCATAGAAAGTTGGCTCCAACTGGGACATGCGACCCCACATCTCATGTGTAATCCAGGCCCACAGTTAATTGCAAATAACACCACTATATAAATGCAATTGCACTCCAGTCTTAGGAATAAATTACAATGAAGACCCTAAACTTACCAATTACCACAAGTAGGCCCTTCTATCAATATCCATGAATCAATTGGAATAAATCTGTCTCTTTCAATCTTAGTTCCACATCTTATTATTGTTGAGCCCCAATTAATCACTATGATCATCAGTACCATCCAATTAACTCTTAATCGAGATGGGTGCGCACTTACTAATGATTAATCCATTAATTAGCACGAGGGGATAATAGTAATAGATTCCATTTTTATCATTCAATGTTCCAACAGTCCTACTACCACATACCCAAGACACCGAAGTGTTGACCTACAGTCAGCCTCACTCATTGGTGACTCAAAGAAAATGAATAAATAGAAACTTGAGTTCATCAATGTCTCAAGATTGAGAGCTTATTGCTAGGGAATTATAAGAGCAGACCTTATTATTGAGATGGAATTCCATAAAGTGTTTCTCATGGTCCTTCAATACATCCAATGTACCAGCACCATGATCCAGAATCTTCCATTCTGATGACCGAGCCAAATCACACTATCTCATAGTGATCAAAGTGCTGCAACCTTATCAGATGAGATGCCCAGTCTCATCACTGGTTGTGAAGATATTTTAAGTATAAGATTTGTGACATATATCTCCCGTGTGTGGATCTCATCCATACACATATATCACATTTAATATACTAATGGGACCCGGTTCAACTCATGAACCACTATGTCATATGTATTAGTCATGTGCATGAAGTAATAAAATAACATTCATCTCATGAAAGCAAAGCATGATATTATTGATAGATAAAGAAACTAATCAATTTATCACCTCAACTGATAGATTGAGTCCATACAATCTAACAGCTTACAGACTCGCCCTACCGCCAGAACTTTCGGGTGTGCACAATGTGTTTCATGTATCGATGTTGAAGAAATATGTTTCAGACCCCTCACATGTGCTAAGACTTGAACCATTGGAAATTCGGGAAGATGCCACTTATGTCGAGAAACCGGTTAGAATCGTTGATACGAAAGAGCAAGAATTGAGGAACCAGATGATTCAGTGGGTAAAAGTGCTTTGGGAGAATCACGATCTAGAAGAAGCTACTTAGGAATTACGTGATCAGGTTCAGAAGAAGTACCCGCACTTGCTACCAGAGGTTAGTGATCATTTGGAGGACCAAATGCCTATAAGGGGTGGAGGATGTCAGGCCCCGACCCAGGTTTAGTATATTTTATTATTATTCTAACTGTGATTAGTCTCTAAGCGGGATTAGAGGACGATTAGCTTCGGTTTTTAGTTAGATTAGAATTTTGAATAGCTTTGGGGAATTTTGAGCGCGATGAGTCGGGTTTGACTGGGCCCGGGGTTGCCTGTGTGACGCGTGTTAGTGTGGGAATTCGATTTATTTGATTTTTGAAAATATGGATTTTGATATTTTTGAGTTTGTTATTTTAATCCCAGCAAGTATTTGCTCCGTTTACATTCGAAACCCAGACATCGCATTTTTCGAGAAAAAGGGCAAAACAGCCTTTTCACACCCAAATATGTGCATAAATTTCGAAATCTGAAAATCATGAGGAAAGTATACTTTTTGAAAACTAAATTTTTCGACGATCATTTTTCTCTTCTTTGTCGACTTCATTCGGGACCCACAAATGTTCGATCCAGCCACTTGAAGATTTGGGGCCCATGGGGCCCACCTCATTCACTTAAAACCCACGTTGGGTTTCTTCTTCCTCTTCCTTCATTTCATTTTTCCTGCAACACACTGAACCTGAGTGTTTCTTCTTCTCCATTTTCAGCCCCTTCTCTCCTCTTGCATGTGTACTTCTTGAGTGCCGTTTGAAGATTTGATTTCACAAACTCACTCTCCTCATCTCAAGATTTCCAAAGATATCATTTTTGAGAAGTTTCAGCTGGAACCCATCTCCTCTCCAAGCTCTTCTTCTTCCTTAGAGCTTCTCAAGGTTAGCAATGGCTATCTTCTTCCCAAATCATGGTTTTATTGGTCCAATTGAAGCCTCTTTCCATTCATGCAAGGACTCTTTCGTAGAACTCCATTGTTTTCCAAATTTTAGTGGTTTTGAATGGGTTTTTCATATAGGCCAGCAGCTGGTTGTGTAGGAGTTACTTGGATTGCATTTGAGACCCATTTGGACTCAGGCAAGTGAATAAACAGATCTTGGAATACATGCAGCTGAATTTGTATTGCTTCTTCAAAGTATAATATGAAGTTTCTACTTCATTGATTTATTTATCTTGGCTTTACAAAGTGGAAATCCTGCAGTCCTTACATTAAATCTGTGCCGAATTTATGTGCTGATTTTCTGCAGGTTTACATGTCTAAATAATGTACAGGTTATGATATGTTTTAAATGAATAGTTTAGTACAGATTTCTGCAATGTTTTTGATGATGCACAAAAATGGATTCGTACACCACCGGTCAAGTAATAATGGTAAAATAATTAATGCAGTAATTGAGATGAGAGAGAGATTTATAGTGGTTCGGTCAGTGACCTACGTCCACTTTCGGAAAGGCTGAGATCGCCGGATATATTAATTTTCAAGGGTTACAACTTAGGAGAGAGAGAGCTTTGCCAGGAAATAATAATTGCTTACCCCTCAAGTACCGAGGGGCTTTCGTATTTATAAGCGTCCCCTAACAGATGGGGAGACTTTACAGCGCCGTTTACGAGGAGCCTTCGAGGTGTCCTCGACTGGCGAGGCAGTTGTGATATCCTCCGCAGGACTTGGTAAAAGCGGGACGTGGCTTGACTGCTTTCGAAACGATCCGGACTGCTGTGACGTGGCCAGGCATCGTGGATTTGGACTCGAACCCCATTGGACCAAACGGATCTTCATTAATTTAAGCCTTGGCTCATCACAGACTGGGCCACTCGGGCCTGACTCATCATTTGCCCCTCAATGCCCTGTGTCCAATGGAACTTGGAGAGGAGGGCATTCGTTCGAATTTTCGGCTGAGTTCTCAACTGCAAAAACTTCGGGAGGCCAAAACATCTATCTCGAGGCCTTTTTTGGACTTTTGAAACATTAGTCACAGCCGTAGGCGGTGAGTCTTGTAGGGCTCGCCGAGAGCTTCGATTTGATATATAATAAGCCTCATTTGAAGTTATGGACCAAAATTTACGGTCAAAATAGCGAGCAGGCCCGCTGGGCACGGTTTTGGGCGAGCGGAGGGGCTGGCGCCTGTGCTGGGCGCCCATGGGTTGGTCTGGGCGCCCATGGGAGGTGCTGGGCGCCCATGGGTCTGGGCGCCCATGGTCTGGTCTGGGCGCCCATAAGAAGTGCTGGGCGCCCATGGGTTGGTCTGGGCGCCCATGGGAGGTGCTGGGCGCCCATGGTCTGGTCTGGGCGCCCTTGAGGGGTGCCGAGCGCCCATGGGGCCTGCGCGCCCATTGTCTGGGCGCCGGGCGCAGCACGCGCAGGGGCGACGGGCGCTAGCGAGGCGGGCGATGCAGCGGTGTCGGCGCCCGTTCATCCACACCATTTTTTCCATCAGTATCCTTTCTCTATTTCTTTTTCTGTAAAGAATAGTTTTAGAACGTGGATAATGTAGAATAAATCTTCTTTTCAAACAGACACATGTCATATTATTTTTTTTTTTCAATTCCAAGCACTGTGAGGCTGGGCGCCCAGAGGCGTGGGCTTCGCTGCGGAGGGGCTGGCCGCTGTCTGCGTGGGCGAGCAACTCGTGTGCTGTCCAGGAAGTTGATTTGGGCGGCCAGGTAGTGGTCACGGTGATCTGATGTAGTATCTCGGGTTGCAGGTGACCTGAGTTTCAAGATCCTATCTTTTGAGATCGAGCTTTTGGCGACCCGCGAGAGAACCGGTAAGCTGGAGATAGGCTGCCTGCTTGAGAGCAGTGCATAGGCTAAGCTTTTTGGCGACCCGCGAGAGGGTAGCCAAGCTGGAGATAGGTTGCCTGTTTGAGAACAGTGCAGAGGACAAGCTTTTTGGCGACCCGTGAGAGGGACGCTAAGCTGGAGATAGGCTGCCTGTTTGAGAACAGTGCAGCGGCCAAGCTTTTTAGCGACCCGCGAGAGGGACGCTAAGCTGAAGATAGGCTGCCTGTTTGAGAACAGTGCGCAGATCAAGCTTTTGGCGATCCGTGAGATGATTCACCTCGCCTGAACCTGTTGATTTCCTCAGCGTTCATATATTTTTGAGCTTTTGCCAATAGTTCTGGCATGCTCTTTGGTGGTCGCTTCATTACTGAAAAGAGGAAGCGTGATGACCGGAGGCCTCCTAGGAAGGCGGTCATGCTGACCTTATCATCGGGCTCCTCGACCTGAAGGACCTCCTCGTTAAAACGAGTGAGGTAGCTCCTTAGGCTCTCCTCTCGATCCTGTTTTACGTTGAGCAGGTGGGTGGCAGGCTTTTGTTGGCTGCGTCCACCAATAAACTGTGCCACAAATGATCTGCTTAGTTCGGCAAAGGAGCCTATGGAGGCCGGGGTGAGACTGACAAACCATTGTCGTGCGGGACCCTTCAAGGTAGTTGGGAATGCCCTACACATAATTTCGTCGGGGACGTTGTGCAGCTGCATCAAGGTTTTAAAAGTTTCGAGGTGGTCCAGTGGATCCTTCGTACCGTCAAAAGTTTCGACGGATGGCATCTTGAATTTTTGAGGGAGTGGGTAGCTCACCACGTCGGGCGTGAACGGTGTGTCCGTTCGCCTGACTAGGTAATCCACTGTCTCTGGTGCCTGCGCCTTCATGGCGTTGAAGACATCACCTAGCTGATTTTGCATTTCCCTGATCTTCTCGTCCCAGCGATTGGGGGCTTCCCTGGACGGATCATGGAAATAACTCCCATCCTCCGTGCTTTGGTTTTCACTTTCCCCCTCTTGGAAATGAGGATCCTCCCCATCAGAAGCGGAGGGAGGATGTGAAAACTCTTCGTGATTTGACCCTCCCGGAGGTGGGGGTCCTCCAAACTGGGCCCCACGGGGGGCGCCCATGGAACGGGCGCCAGGGTGTACACCATGGGCGCCCTGTGCCTGGGCGCCCTGGGCATGGGGGCCAGGAGCATGGGCGCCCGGGGCCTGGGCGCCTAGGTGGGGAGCTCCTCGCCGTCGTGGAGCTCTTTGATGCCCCGGGCGTGTTCCTCCTTGCGGTACTCCTCCGACTCCTTCTTGCCCCGCGAGCATGAGTTGTAGTATTTGCTGGTTTTGGGTCACCAGCTGTTGCATAGTCTCCAACATTAGTTGAGGAGTGGGAGCAGGAGCATTCGGGCCAGGATTAGTCGGTGGACGACCATCCTCGCCCTCTTCGCGTCTTGTCGATCTGGTGGTCACCATAATTTGAATGAGGGTGAAAACTTTTTGTACCGTTCCCACAGACGGCGCCAAACTGATGATGCACAAAAATGGATTCGTACACCACCGGTCAAGTAATAATGGTAAAATAATTAATGCAGTAATTGAGATGAGAGAGAGATTTATAGTGGTTCGGTCAGTGACCTACGTCCACTTTCGGAAAGGCTGAGATCGCCGGATATATTAATTTTCAAGGGTTACAACTTAGGAGAGAGAGAGCTTTGCCAGGAAATAATAATTGCTTGCCCCTCAAGTACCGAGGGGCTTTCGTATTTATAAGCGTCCCCTAACAGATGGGGAGACTTTACAGCGCCATTTACGAGGAGCCTTCGAGGTGTCCTCGACTGGCGAGGCAGTTGTGATATCCTCCGCAGGACTTGGTAAAAGCGGGACGTGGCTTGACTGCTTTCGAAACGATCCGGACTGCTGTGACGTGGCCAGGCATCGTGGATTTGGACTCGGACCCCATTGGACCAAACGGATCTTCATTAATTTAAGCCTTGGCTCATCACAGACTGGGCCACTCGGGCCTGACTCATCAGTTTTAATTCCAGTTATATTCAGATTCTACAGGAACTTTTGTATGTGTTTGTGTACAAATTTCTGCAGGATTTTAATGTACAAATGGGTTCAGATTTCTGTAACAATGATTTCAGATTTCTACTGGGTTCTGTATTTCCAATGTCATGCAATATGTTGAAATTGTTTTGGGAAATCTGAATGTAAGTACTGGTCATGGTTCGATGGGAATTCTCAATGTCAAGAAAGACTTGTAATGTATGAGAAAGGAGCTGGACGTCTGAAGAGGAGATAAGGAAGGGAAAGAAAACAGATGGAAGGTTGAATCAGGAGGCCAAAACATGAACTGAACGGACCAGGCCTTGCCTGATCTGTTTCCAGGCCCATTTCAGACCTGTTTTCAGGTCCATTTCAGCCCATTTTTCAGGCCCATTTTAGGCCTGTTTCCAGCCATTTTCCAGCCCATTTTTCAGGCCTGTTTCCAGCCTGTTTCCAGCCATTTTCCAGTCCATTTTTCAGGCTGTTTCCAGCCCTTTTCCAGGCCCTTTTTCCATCCCATTTCCTCTATTGTTTGGAGCCCATTTTGGCCCTATTGACGCATGGAAGTCCGGAATGAATACATTAAATTGAATAATTTTGAATCTTGAATTTAAATGGGAAAAGCGATGGAATTGTTTGATGTTAGAATTACCTGGGAACTTATTAAAGTCTTAATATACACTTTATATCCTTAATTCTCAGAGATCTTCAGTGGCACCAACTCCTCATTTATTATCGACATTAGGAACCTAAGTGTATATCAAGACGACCTATGGTAAGTCATTGAACCATTATACCCTAATTCCTTCCAAGTTATAATGTTTATTTGTTTTCTTTTATAAATTGATTTGAAATGGATTGAGTGGTTCGCCACGTTTGAAATTATCGGTAAGACTACTCAGTTGGTTCGTTCGATTTTGTCCGCTTGTATTTGTTCAGAGCAGTTCTTTTTATCGATTTTGAAATGTATTATTATGATTTGATTTGCATTAATTCAGATTTGGTTTTGAAAGGCACCACTAAGCTTAGGTCACCTTGTCAGGCTGATCACCTGGCTTGGGATCTTTAAATTATCCGCCAACTGTAGTTTGGACTCTGTTTGCTCCGGCCATGGCAACGGTTCTGTTTTCCGGTCCCACGAGTAGTGGCAACGGTTTATGTCTGTTCCGGCCATCTCGTATGGCAACGGTTATCTGTTCCGGCCATGTTATATGGCGACAGTTATTTGTCAGTATGCTCTTGTTACTTCGGTAATATGAGAATATAGCTAAATGTGGTTTGTCAACATTTTGATTATCTATCAGTCAGTTTGAAATATTTTAATTATGCAATTCTTTTATTTGTGTAGAAATTATTCAATTGATTTATTCTTTATATATGTTTTGTTTCAACTGCATTTTTATGATTTTAAATTTATAAAACTTGTATATCATCTGTATTATTCACTTGCCAGACCGTCGTGTTTGATACTTTCCGTTTGGTGTCAGATGTCAAACCCGCAGCCGTTGAGGCGGAGCACACGAAGGAGGCAGTAGGACCTCCGGTGGAGCAAGAGTGGCAGCCCAATGATGTCATGTAGACGTCATGTTGGGTTTGGAGTTTCGAAAACATCTTTTGGGGAGTGACTTTATTTTATTTTGAGAACTTTGTTTATGGCCTCTGTTGGCCTTGTTGGGTTGTGTAAATTAAATATTTTGTGATCATCACAACTTTAACTAACTTTGGGGTTATGCTATGTATATATTTCTCTTTTGATGCCAAGCTTGTGTATTTATCTCATGTTATATTTGATTTTTATTTTGCTACGTGCTTCCGCATATCATTATTTATTGTGGACTTGATTAATTGGTTGTGATGGATCGTCTGGGATCCTCTCCGCGGAATCCTGTGGGAAAATAATTTAGCGTATGCAGGCGAAATTTTTAGACACGTCGCGCCACTTTTCTGGATTAAGGACTTGATTAACGGGGCCTCGGTCTGGGGGCGTGACAGCGTTTGAGAAACTTTCCAACTTTTAATATGTCCTAATTGGAAAGTAAATCAAACCATAGTAAGAAACCAATCAAATTACATCAACTTTTCTAAAATAACTGAATTTAAAAAGTTTAATTACAATGCTTTCCAAAAATAAAAGAACTATTCTACTAAAGGAAACCTAATCTAAGTAATCCTAGAAAATATTTAAAAACCTGCAAAATAAAACACAAATCAAACAACCAATTTAATATGAAAAACCAAAATAAGATTTCCAAAATTAGATCCTACTTACCAAAAAAAGTTATAATGAAAATATGAATGATTTATGAGGTCCTAAATGAAAACAATGGAATTCTAGACAAATTCCTGAAAATATAATGCATGCTGAAAAATTCTAAGTATGAAAAACCTTGTGCACAGACCTATTTTCACTAGACCGTACAACCGGCCTAAGATAATCTAAACCTAAATCTGATGGCTATAATTAAGATTATGATGCATGATCACAACAAAAGAAATAGAAGTAAAAAATTACTTAAAACGAAAAAGATATGATCACCGAAATATGCTTAGTTGAACCAGTTATGCTGCTGAAATTTGGTACGACCTTGTTGGTACCCTTGTTTGTGCCTCTAGTTGACACAGTTACTGAGGTTATTTTTATATGAAATTCTGGGTTTTTAATTCCTATTACGTTACTTTTCTTCTTTTGAATTTCAATGAAAAATAACTTATTTTTCCTCGTTTTCAAATCGTGTACTTTTGGAACATAGTCAGACCAAAACTATTGAAACAGTGCAGTTTTTTCAATGTACAAATTTTCAACTATATTATAGTGTCCGAAATTATCCTTATTAATCCTTATTAATCAGTCATTAAACATTGTGATTTCAGAAACAAAAACCTATTCTAATGAAATTTCTAATTATGATGCATGTACAAAAACATCCAACAATAGATTATGCAAGTAACAAAAATAGTAAGTTTCTACTAAAGATGGAAAGATGCAAGTTGGGGTTTCTAAATCAAGCATTTGCAATAAAACGATCAAAATATTAACTTAAAAAATAAAATAAAAAAGAGTGTAAAGCTTTTGTCTAAAGATGGACAGGCATGCTTGTTCCCACCCCCCAACCTAGTATGAACATAATCCTCAATGTGTGTATGAATGATATGCAATGAACATGTGAAACATGAGGAACATAAAAACTAACGGAGGGTAAAGTGTAGAAAGCACCTGGGATACTGTTGATATCCCATGAACCTGTCCAGAGTGAGTAAAAATACACAAAAACAAAGCAACAAGAATAATTTACATATGTACACAGAGAAGAACGCTATTAGATCCAACGCCCATCAGTCCTGATAATCAGGACTAGCCAGAGGTAAAACAGCGTCCTTTGGATCAAATGACTCCAATAATGGTTTCAAACACTGCTCATTTACTTTGAAACTTGCACCATTCTTGGGATTTTCTAGCTCAATAGGCCAGTGTGGAAAAACTTTCTTAACAATAAAATGGCCCGTCCAATCGGAACGCAACTTCCTCTAAATAGATGTAAACGTGAATTATAAAGAAGGACCTTTTGTGAGAGATGAAGCAATTTTCTGAGAATGTGCTTGCATGGAAAACCTTGGTCCGTTCTTTATAAGTACGAGCACTTTGATAAGACTCGTTGTGAATCTCTTCCAACTCATTTAACTGGAGCTACCTCTTAATTCCACCTTTCTCCATATCAAAGTTTAGTTGTTTTATTGCCCAATATGCCTTATGTTCCAATTCCACCAGAAGGTGGCAAGCTTTTCCATAAATCAGTCGGTATGGAGACATGCCTATTGGAGTTTTGAATGCAGTGTGGTAAGCCCATAATGCATCAGTTAGTCGGAGGGATCAATCTTTGCAAGTAGGGTTTATTGTGGTCTCCAATATACATTTGATTTCCCGATTTGAGACCTTAACGCCCACTAGTTTGCAGGTGATAGGGGGTAGCCACTTTATGTGTAATTCCATATTTTTTCAACAAAGCCTCGATTACACAATTACAGAAGTGGGTACCTCCATCACTAATGATTGTTTGTGGGGTCCCGAATCTAGAAAATATATGCTCCTTCAGAAATTTCTTGACTAGATTCGCATCACTTTTCTGACGTGGGAAAGCTTCAATCCACTTGGACACATAATCAACGGCTACTAAGATATAGTGATAACCAAAACTCGAGGAAAATGGTCCCATGAAATCTATACCCCAAATATCAAACAGTTCAACGATCAAAATTGGGTTCAGGGCATCATGTTCCTTTTTGAAATGGAACCCAATTATTGAGAGTTTGCACAGGACTTGCGAGATTCATAAACATCCTTAAAATGGGTGGGCCAGTAAAAACCACATTGCATAATCTTAAAAGTGGTCTTTTTAAAAGAAAAATGGCCCCCACAAGCCTACAAATGACAAAAGGAGATGACACTATTTTTCTCATCATCTAGCACACAAATCCTAATGATTTGGTCTGTGCAGTATTTAAACAAGTACGGGTCATTCCAGAAAAAATTCTGGACCTTAGAAAAGAATTTATCCCTTTCTTGCTTTTTCCTATATTTCGAGAACTTTGGAAATTTGACTCATTTTGGGTGAAAAGACGACTATGCCCCTAGGTAAGGGAAATTAGGCTAAATGAAGGATTTCTGAGCACCAAATGCCTGAGGTCTAACCACAAAAGTTTCTCATCATGGTTTGGGCCAACTACCGAAGCTATTACAGTATTTTTCAGAAATACCCAAAATATCCCTAGGTTTGCTCGAAGTCCGAACTAGCCCTTACCAAGTGTTGAACTTGGTTCGAAAGAACACATAACTCTCCAAAACCTCACCAAGCAATATTCTATCCCTCTAACTCAAATGAACACACTCAAAATGAGCTCTCCACGTTCCCTTGAATTTATGAGTAGGTCTAAGGTTACCCCTAAACTTGGCCAATCTGTGACCAACCGACTCCGAACACCTCTAGAACATCTAGGTTAGCCACACTAGCAATTAAACACACTTAGTTAGCTATTACAAATAATTAATTATCAATAAATATAATTAATTATCAATAAACGGAATTGGCTGGGGCCGAGTTCCTATAGATTTGTAATTGTATCAATCAAAAGTAGGACACAAATAAGTGAAAACCGCCTTCATGAAAATAATCACACATTACATGCAAGTGGTTCTATTTCAAATCTTGATCAACAATTATTGGATAAGTTTTTGTTCAAATTAATCTATCAATTTTTTTTTAATTCAAAGGGATTTTATATCATATGAACCTTTTGCTATTTTTATTTCACAAAGATCTAAATTGGTCTAATTTTTTTATATCCTACGAACCTGGGTTTTGTTATCTTTTCATCCTAGGGAACTTTTTTCTAAATCAAATTTGATTTGTAGTTTAAGTAAGTTTACTGCACTTTTATACTTTTAAATAGATTTTGATGTATAGAACTTCTTTTCTTCCTAATGAAAACCTAGATTTAAAAATATTTTAAGTTCGAGCCTCCTTTGCAATTTGTGTGTGTGGGGTGTGTGTGTGTGTGTGTGTGTGTGTGTGTGTGTGTGTGTAAGGAGGTGTTCTTGTGAGAGACACTCTCACCTTACTATGTAAATATGGATGTGAGGGCCCCATTTAAGTTGTTGGCATTGGATATGGATGTGAGGGGCCCCACCTTATCTCTCATAGTAAGGTGAGAGATGCTTTCACAAGAGCATCTCCCTATATATATATATATATATATGAATGTTACAAACTACCCCCTTGAAAAAGAGGTTTTTTGACCGCCATGTAACATCAACTTGAAAGATGAGAATTAGAAGAGATGCTCAGGCACAAGGCTAACCTGAAAACTGTTTCTCCAAAGATAAACCCAATAACATTGACCACCTGCAATCCAGAAACTCAAGAAAACTCGACCTGGTTCGACTTGAGAAGCCGCCGACTCATGTAAAATCAATAAGACTCGGTTCACATGGTCAACTTTTGGGTTGAGTCTAACCAGAGTTGAAATGAGTCTATTTCATTTTCTTAAACAGTACCGAACCTCAACAACTATCCCATGTGCTAGCCCAGAATTGGTTGGCTGCAGCTGTGGACCCCCAACAATTTGCAGTTCAATGTTTTTTTTAAGTTTAAACTTCAATGGATGTTATTGTGGCAATTTCTTTCTTACTAACTGGATTATTTAAATCTAGGTTTTGGGTCTATGGCCTTCTCCTTGTTTGATTCTATCACTTCGACGAATTCTCCTCTCCAAAACTAGATTGGGATTCTTAAGTCACACACCAAAGTTGGGTCTCATCTAAACTCCTCTAGGGATTAGGATTAGGAAAGAGATTGTTAGACCTATCATTAGATTGCAATTTGATGTCTTCATATGCATTCATTTTTAACATATCTTGAATTTTCACTTGTGCGTCATTATTTGGAAAATCATGATATCTAGATTTGATTTTGGATTGCATAAGTGGAAAAAATCATGTTTAGAAAAACATCTAGTAAAGATTTAAGCATGAATTAAAACTTGCCTTCCATGACCCCAAATTTCCTCTTTAAACAAGCATAACTTTTACAGGGAATATTCGGTCAAATCTTCAAGCTACCAAAAATGCTCAGTTATACCAGTCGGTTGTTGGAAGTAGGTGGGCCTCGTGGATAGATTTTCAAAACTTTTGACCCACTTGACTCAAGGATCAAGTACCCATAAGGCCAAAATCCCAATCCAGGATGCATAACCCTCAATCTCATGATCATGTACAGTAAAAAAAATCTATCTAAAAGATAGAAACAAACAGCCATCAAGCATCCATAAAAATCTACAACATTCTAGGAAGTGATTATACCTTTGGAGCTTGGTTGTACTCTAATGAAGAAGTTGATGACTTTCATTGATGTAGAACTCTTCTACTTATCAAATAGGAATCTCCAACACCTCTTAGCCTTCCACGCTATGACCCGAATCAGATCTCTTTTTTCAAGAAATTGGTGGAATCTCCAAGAGAAAACCCAACTCGAAACTCCAAGGAACTAGAAGAGAAAGAGAGGAGAGAGCAGTGCAACAATTGCACAAAAGAAGGCTGGACGTTTTTTACTCCAATAGATGGACGTCCATGAGGGGTTCTATTCCCTTTTATAACCTTTCAATGCTCCTCTTTTCTTAATTGAAATAGAAGTCTCACTTCCACAACAATTAGTAAGTGTATTATCACCACTATTAGAAGTCATACTCCAAATAGAAATAGTAACTTTCTAATTCCTTCCTTTTAGAGTTCAAGTAGGATTAGTATCTTTCTAACAACTTGGGCTAGCGTGGGGACCACTAGGGATTCCATAGAAAGCTGGCTTCAACTGGGACACGCAACCCCACATCTCATGTGCAATCCGGGTCCACAGTTAATTGTAAATAACACCACTATATAAATGCAATTGCACTCCAGTCTTAGGAATAAATTACAATGAAGACCCTAAACTTCCCGATTACCACAAGTAGGCTCCTCTATCAATATCCACGGATCAATTGGAATAAATCTGTCTCTTCCAATCTTAGTTCCACATCTTATTATCCTTGAACCCCAATTAATCACTGTGATCATCAGTACCATCCAATTAACTCTTAATCGAGATAGGTGCGCACTTACTAATGACAAATCCATTAATTGGCACAAGGGGATAATAGAGATGGATTCCATCTTGATCATTCAATGTTCCCACAGTCCTACTACCACATACCTAAGACACCGAACTCATTGGTGACTCAAAGTAAATGAATAGATAGAAATTTGAGTTCATCAATGTCCCGGGATTGAGAGCCTACTGCTAGGGAATTATGAGAGCATACCTTATTATTGAGACGGAGTTCCATAAGGTACTTCTCATGGTCCTTCAATACATCCAATGTACTAGCACTATGATTCAGAATCTTACATTCTGATGATCGAGACAAATCACACTATCTCATAGTGATCAAAGTGCTGCAACCTTATCAGATGAGATGCCCAGTCTCATCACTGGTTGTGAAGATATTTAAGTATAAGATTTGTAACATATATCTCCCGTATGTGGATCTCATCCATACATATATATCACACCTAATATACTAATGGGACCCAGTTCAACTCATGAACCATTACGTCATATGTATTGGTTACGTGCATGAAGTAATAAAATAACATTCATCTCATGAAAGTAAAGCATGATTTTATTGATAAATAAAGAAATTAATCAATTTATCACATCAACTGATGGATTGAGTCCATACAATCTAACATCGGTCATAGTTCGGCTAACCGAGTTGGTTAATTGACTTTCACCGAACCCACTTCGGTTAAAAAACCAAAGAGCTCGTTTCTCTATCATTTTCTATGGTCGGTGAAGCTGTCAGTTCAGAGTCGGTTATCCAAACATAATTCGATTAACCAATAGTGAACCAAAAATTGAGAAATATGACCATTACAAATATGACCGTTGAGAGTTCGATTAACCGAACTTGAAGACTTGAAGGGGGTTAACTGACAACTAGCTGTTGGAACACTTTTTCTTTTTAAGCTTGCTTGTCCCAAGGCCAAAGAGAGACACTTTTGAGGAAATTTTGAAGAGCAATTAGGCCAATGATTGGGAAGCAAGCTAAGGAAGGCTAGTGGGTCATTTGGAAAGCAAAGCCTTGAATTCAATGAGTTAAATCTACTAGTAATCTTTGTTTTCAACATCATATGTTACACGCTTGGCTTAAAATATTTATAAATCTATTTTAGCATGTTAACTATGGTCTGATTGAATCCATTACATGTTTTACTCTTTGAATTAATCTTTACTGTTGGATTCATCATTTAGATTTATACCAAGTTAGCTCTATTTTTCATATCAAAAGAATCTCATGCACTTATTTTATCTTTGATTTTCTTCATAGCATGAATCTCATACTTGGTTAAATCATTAGCTAGTTGTTTTTATTCCAAGCTTTCATAGGCAAACTAATTTGTTTAGAAAACAACTATGCTAATCATGATGTCTCGCATGTTTTAGACTCGAAGTTTTCACACAGCTTGCAAAGAGCTTGATAGGCACATCATTACAAGTTGTCTTTAACATGTGAGTAGCATTCTTGCCTCAATTAAAATGTTTTTATGAGCTAAAACTTTTAAAAGCCTTGGCATGCATTTATGAGCTTTCATTTTTAAAATTGATTGAGGACATCATGTATATACATTGAGCATTCATCTTTGCATTCATATAGTAAATGTGTGAGTTAAGTTTTTCACTTTTATAGTCACCTAATTTAGAGGCATTATATTTGAGCTTAAATTGTAATCTCTTCTAGTGTTTTGTAGTCACTTCTTAGAGAGAATCGACTTCATGATGTTAGGTTCGTGCTTAGCCTTAGAAAAGCATTTGTGTAAGTTTAAAAGGTGAACCATAAAACCCAAGAGGTTTTAGCCTTGGAAAGCAGAATTGTAGAAGGCTATTACTTTGCCTATTGAAAAGCATAGATAGTGGAAATCTGGTGTGGAGTAGGATCACAAGCCGAGAGTGGATCTAGGCATTGAGACTGAACCGCTATAAATCTTTGTGTAATAATGTTTGATTTGTAGTGATTGTTGTTGTTAGCTTCCGCACTTAATTTCATAATCATCACTAATGACTAATTATTTTAAAGAAGATTAAAAATTTTCATAATTGGTCAATAATTCAAGCCCACCCTATTCTAACCCAACCCCCCCCCCCCCCCCGGGTTCGGATCCCGGACTTTCAGAGATTACATGGGCCCACACGTGGCATGATGGGCCGGACCTCTTATATATAACACCAAGTATGAAAGTGTACATTTGACTCTATGCCAGTTGAACATCTACACCATATTTTGTGAATGGATGCTGTGTGGGGATATTTCTTCCCCCTTATCCACCCCTGCCAGGTGCATGGCTCACAATGTCCTGATGGGACTGGGCCCAAGAGTTAGGCCCGATGGGACTGCAGGGTGGGGCTATGATGGGATCAGACTCTGATAGAGTCTCCCTCTTGTCCCCTCTCTTCCTCTATATGAGCACAGCAACGGCTCCAGAAGCTGGATGCCCAACAAACACCACTCACTGGTATGCCATTTCTTCTCCCACTACATCTCCTACCTCTGTTCTAGTCCTGCACCTGCAGCTAACAAAGGCATCGGAGAGCCCTGTGCTGCCCAAGCCAGGGTCCTCTGACCTTCTCCTTTTTCCACTCACTGGCTCGAGGCAGCGGTTTTCCATCATCACCAAGGAGCAGCAATCTCCATCCTCCTCAAGTGGGCCGCAAAATCTCTCCCCCCCGGGTCCGTGAGTTTTTTGTGCGCTTACAATTGCCTCGAGGAACCGAAAAGATTTCCATTTGGGTCACACTGCAGTCTCCACGGCTTCATCACCACATTTTCTCTCATCCTCATTTCCTTGGTGGGTTGGCGTGTCTTTATGGGGTCCATATCAGAACATCCATCAGGAGATTTCAGGATCTCACTAGACAAGTGCCAGCACATGGGGAGGGTGGAATTTCATAGAGACCATGCAAGTTGTTGAAGGCGAGGTAGATGGAGGAGGCTGGTCTCGGTCTCTCCCGAGGACGCTAATCCGATGATCTCGGCAGGCCACTCGTTTCGGCAGACTCCCAGATCGGCAGGCCCCCCATTTCGGCTGCCTTCTCCAGCTGGCCAATTGTGAGAACCCGACCCCTAATTTCTTGGTTTAGTGTGGTTTTAATCGTGATTTGGTTTTCTCGATGGGTTTAGTGATTGTTTGGTTGAGTTTTTGAGTTTGAATAGATTTTTCATAACTTTGGAGAGTTTTAAAAGACGTTGACTTTGTTTTGACCCGACCCTTGTAAATTGTATTTTTGTGAGAATTTATTCTTGGTTTCTAAAAATTCCAAATTTTATTCCTTTTGACCCATTTTGTTGTTACAAACAACTTTCATGTTTTGACCATCTTGAATAAATACTCAGAAATTGCGTTTTTCGAGAAAAAGGGCAAAAATGACAATTTTCACTAAATCTGTCCATAAATTTCGAAAATTCCAGAAATTGGGGAAAATATACTTTTTGGAAAGTAGTTATTTCAACGAACAACTTTGTCTTCTTCGTCGAATCGATTTGAGGTCCCGAAATGCATGTTTTTAGCCCGGCAAATGTTTTAAGTTGTGGGACCCATCTCCCCTTTGTTATAAGAGGAACCCACCTCTTCTCTTCTCTTCTTCCTTGACCTAATTTCTAAGAGAGGAGCAGCCCCAGCAGCCATGGCTTTCTCCATCTCTTTCTTGTTTCCTCCATCTCATAGCACCACCAAACAATGCCAAACCAAGATTAGACTCCACCATCTTCATCCTCATCTCAAGAGCTATCCATTGATGTTATTTTTGAAGAAAACCAAGCTTTTCAAGATTTCTTTTGAGCAACCTCTAGCTTTTTGAAGAACTTCCAAGTAAGGAATCCTTGTAATCTTTTGGATTTGTGTTTTCCTAGCCTTTAAGAAGCTTTGTTTTGATTATTGGAGGCTTTCCTTTTGTTTTGATTTGGTTTTGCCATTTTAGGGTTCTAAGATGGGTTTCTTTTGGGGGTTTTGTTTAGATTGGTGATTTATAGCTTGGAGAAGTGATTAGTGGTTGATTTGATTAGCGTTGGACCCAAGGCAAGTGGATGAAATGATTTATTTTCATTGATCATGTTTTATACAAATGTGTAGCTTTCATTAATGATTTTCATTACTTATGCTTTACTTCATGACATGCTTTTATTGAGATTTGAAATACACTCTTTAGTGTATCTTTCTAGTACATTGCATTCTTGAAAAGGGTATCTTGATAATACTAAGTTTTGACTTGTTTCATGTGATGGATTTCTTTTGGGTTGAATGTGAATGGAATGGATGATTTGATGGAAGAATGGATGTAGTTGAATGGGGAATTTGAAGTGTTGAGAATGAAGTTTTGATTGCTTGAAATGGAGGATCTTTTAGCTCACTTTATTACAGGGATCTGACCCTTGAAAATGAGGAGTGTTTGGAGAAAGAAGGGACTGAAAACAGCTTCAGAATTCTGTGTCCGCAGTAACGTCGGTTAGCTGTCGGTCAGCCTGTCGGTTAACCGACAGCCAACCGAGGTGGACCGAAACCCTCTCGGTTCCAATTCCAGAGAGCAGATTTCCATCAGGAAATCTGTCGGTTAGCTGTCGGCTGACCGAACTCCCTAGTTCGGTCGACCGAGATCCAACCGACAGATCTTTCGGTTCATTTTCCAGAGAGCAACAAACTTCCTGATGTGTGTAGAGCTGACAGTCAGCGTCGGTCAGCTGTCGGCTAGCCGACATCCCAGTTCGGCTGACCGACAGACAACCGAGGAGCTGACCGACAGCAATTGTATTGTTTTCTTCTTGAGGAACCATAGGGAACTATATTGGAGGAGAGTGAGGAACTGTACAGAAGAAGAAATTCCATCATCATGACTGTGTTGTTTAGGTCTTTTAGATTTGTTAATGTATATAAGGCCCCGGAATGTTTTCAATTCTTAAAGAGTACCAAATGTATGTCGAACGTAACATACGGGACCCTAGTACATTGATTCAATCTTGGACTTTCAACACTTGGCCCGGAGAATATGAGAAATCCATTCATGCTTTATTTTGACCGAATTTCACTTGTACACTTAAAATCTCGTGTTTTATGACTAGACTTGCCCGACAGTATTGAAATTCATGTTTTTAGCATTGTTGTTAGCCCGTGCATGCCCGACCGATACAGATATGCTTTTGTGCTTATGAGCACCCCGTCCCGTCACATGTATTTGTTGGATTTGATTTCTTGTATATGACCCATGAGAGTAAAACCTTGAGGCAATAGGGGGCCAGAGCTTTGTAGTGCGAGCCCATGAGCTAAAAGAGAACTTGCATACATGTATTTGTTTTGTTTGCTTGCATATAACCTATGAGTCGGCACCACTAAGCTTGGATAACCTTGTCAGTCTGATCCACTGACTTGGAGATTCCCCACTTGTCCCGCCAGCTGCAGCATGGATCCCGATACCCGGTTTATTAACCGTGGTCCCGTCCCGATACCCGGCTCGCTCCCGTGGTTCCCGATATCCGGTTCGCTACCGTGATTCCCGATACCCGGTTTGCCACCGTGGTCCCGTCCCGTATTATTGTATATGTATATGTGAATTTTTGTTGTACCTCCTCACTACGGTGACCGAGGTCAACGCCCGATACTCTAGTCACTTCGGTGATAGAGGATTTAGCTTTGTGTGGTTGCCATCTTGATAGTTCCTGATCCTTGTTACCCGTACTGTTTTATATTGATCATGTCTTTTCTTAATAAAGGATGCATTAATTCTTCATGCTTTAAATGAGTCCCCGATTTGGGAAATGTTTATTGTTTATCCATGTTCTAAAAGAGTTCCCGATTAGGGAAGTGTTTATTGTTTATCCATGTTTTAAAAGAGTTCCCGATTAGGGAAATGTTTATTGTTTATACATGTTTTAAATGAGTCCCCGATTTGTGAAATGCTTATTGTTTATACATGTTTTAAATGAGTCCCCGATTTGAAAAATGTATATCGTTCGTACATGCTTTAAATGAGTACCCGATTTGTAAAATGTTTATTGTTTGTACATGCTTTAAATGAGTACCCGATTTGTAAAATGTATATTGTTTATACACGCTTTAAATGAGTCCCCGATTTGTAAGATGTATATTGTTCGTACACGCTTTAAATGAGTACCCGATTTGAAAGTTGTTTATTGTTTATACATGTTTTAAATGAGTTCCCGATTTGTGAAATGTTCATGTTTTATACATGCTTTAAAGGAATACATGCTTTGCCTAATATCCGTGTTTCATACCCGTTTTATATGAATACATGATTTCGTCAGATACTCATGATTTCCGATACATTTTTATTATGTACAATTTTGATCAGACAGTATGATTTGTTTCATGTTTTATCATTCAGTATGTTGTTATATCTTTTCACCCGCCTGCCAGACCGTCGTGTCTGACCCACTACTTTGGTACTCAGGTTCAGATTTCTTCACCCGAGATGAGTGCACGTATTGGCTGTGGAGCCATGAGCTTACAGGTGTTTGTTGGCTATGTCATGTCGACATTGAGCTTGACATCGGTATTACGTCACATATGGGTAGTAATCATTAGCTTGTTTTCTTGTATGGCTTTTATTAGCCTTTTTGCTTGGGATTGTAATTAATATACATTGTTAATTGTAACTTGAACATATGTGGGAATGTAATATCCTGTTACTGTCAGCTCTGTACTTTTATTGTGATAGTTTATTCCAGTCTGAGATGGATCATTGATAAGATGAGTATATGCTTGGGTTAAGTGCGGTGCGGAATCCAATGGCCACGGACTCCGAGTCGCAACACCATAAAAGCTTCCGCTAAATATTCAGAGTGTGTTGGAATGAATTTGTAATCCTCACACACGCGGATCTTGGGAGAAACATAACTCTCAATTCACGGACCCCGGGTTTGGGGTCGTGACACCAATGTCCCCAGTTCGTCCATATCTCCCAGCTCGGCAGGGACATCCCTGTTTGGCAGCCCCGATTAGCTCAGCCCAGCAAATGTCTCCCAATTCGACACCTCTGCCCAGCTCGGTACCTCCAGTTCGGTCACGCCCGGTTCGGCCCCAGCTTGGTAGGTCCAGCTCGGTCATACCCACCTCGACGGATTTCTCTCCTGGCAGGCACGACGATTTCAGCAGCAGCAGCCAGTGTGCCCAGCTCGGCAGCGCACGGTCTCGGTAATGACGTCCTCGGCAGCGCACGGTCTCGGTAATAACGTCCTCGGCAGGTACTACATCAGCTCCATCTCGGCAGCTGGCGCATCTTCACCTCGGCAGACCGTCCCAGCCAGTACGATCATCTCGGCTGAACCTGCAGCTCGGTCGTCCAGTTCGGCAGACCCCTCCGAGGCACGATGATCTTGGCAGCGTGCGTTCCAGCTCGGCAGCACACGCTCGGTAATCTCCCAGGCCCCCGTTTTGCAGTTCGGCAGCCTGGCGCATTTTCAGTTCGGTAGACATCCGAACTCCCCATTCAGCAGCAACAGCCAGCTCGGCAGGTACTACAGCAGGCATCCCTGCTCGATCTCCCTACCTCAGCAAAACTTGCAGCTCGGAAGATTCCCATTTCGGCAGCTTGAGATAGTTCAGCAGACCTTCGCTTCTGTTAGGCTTCTGTGGGCACTTAGGAGTCAAGGAATCGAAGTGGGTGCGGATCTCCTCGGCCATCTTGGCTTGCTGTTCGGGGTCTGGAACCTCGTCGCTGCAACTCGGTTTTGGTGCGACCCATTCTCCGGCCATCACGAGTGGTCCCTTTTCGGTACTGGATCTGATGCTGCTACAAATAAACAACAACAACTAAAGAGGTGAGGACGTGAGGTTTTTGGCCGGAATCTGGAGGTGGGTCGGATCGGAATCTGACTCCTCCAAGTGTTCTTCATCGGGCGGTTGCATGAAAAAGCGTGGGATTTTCTCCACGCCGGCATCTACGGGGCCTTTCACTCCGGTTTCCGACTCATCGAACGCCCTCAGCCCCTTCATCCGGTCATGATTCAAAGATGTTCCGGCCAGAGGAGCTTCTCCATTACTCTTGTATGTCTCTGCAGGGAGAGAGGGGTGGGTGTCCGTCAGATGAGATCATTACTCTTGTATGTCTCTGCAAGGAGAGAGGGGTGGGTGTCCGTCAGATGAGATCATTACTCTTGTATGTCTCTGCAAGGAGAGAGGGGTGGGTGTCTGTCGATGAGAAGAGAAGGACCAATTCTCTCCATTTTTCATTGGCCCAAGTGGACTTCTAGAAGGGGATTTGGATGAGTGTTAGAAACCAAGTTTGACTTTTAGAGATTGGTGCTTAAAAGGGCGTTGGGATTTGGGTTGTGTTTCCTAACATCACTTCATGGGCTTGGTGATCCTAGTGACCACCCCAATTGGTGCTCTTATTATCCACTCCCCTGAGTTCCAATGTTTTACTACACTTGTAACACATGCACCTGCAACAGTCAACATGGGCCACCACCTTATACCACACGTATATGTAACGTGTCTTGGGTATATGAGAGATGTCATGCACATATTTCGGAAAATCAGGCTCGGTGATGCCACCAGCCTCGATAAAATAGTTACGTCCCGATTTCGGAAAATCAGGCTCGGTGATGCCACCAGCCTCGATAAAAATATTACACTGGCTCCGGTAAAAGTACCAGCCAGTTACGTCCCGATTTCGGAAAATCAGGCTCGGTGATGCCACCAGCCTCGATAAAAATATTACACTGGCTCCGGTAAAAGTACCAGCCAGTTACGTCCCGATTTTGGAAAATCAGGCTCGGTGATGCCACCAGCCTCGATAAAATAGTTACGTCCCTCATCTCGGCTACGCGCCAGATTCCGCTTACGCGGCGACAGACTACACTGGCTCCGGTAACAGTACCAGCCAGTTACGTCCCTCATCTCGGCTCATCTCGGCTACGCGCCAGTTTCCGCCTACACGGCGAAAGACTGCACCTCTGGTGACGAGCCAGCAGGTTGTGTTGCTCAAACTCGGACACGGATAAACTGTGAGAACCCGACCCCTAATTTCTTGGTTTAGTATGGTTTTAATCGTGATTTGGTTTTCTCGATGGGTTTAGTGATTGTTTGGTTGAGTTTTTGAGTTTGAATAGATTTTTCATAACTTTGGAGAGTTTTAAAAGACGTTGACTTTGTTTTGACCCGACCCTTGTAAATTGTATTTTTGTGAGAATTTATTCTTGGTTTCAAAAAATTCCAAATTTTATTCCTTTTGACCCATTTTGTTGTTACAAACAACTTTCATGTTTTGACCATCTTGAATAAATACTCAGAAATTGCGTTTTTCGAGAAAAAGGGCAAAAATGACAATTTTCACTAAATCTGTCCATAAATTTCGAAAATTCCAGAAATTGGGGAAAATATACTTTTTGGAAAGTAGTTATTTCAACGAACAACTTTGTCTTCTTCGTCGAACCGATTTGAGGTCCCGAAATGCATGTTTTTAGCCCGGCAAATGTTTTAAGTTGTGGGACCCATCTCCCCTTTGTTATAAGAGGAACCCACCTCTTCTCTTCTCTTCTTCCTTGACCTAATTTCTAAGAGAGGAGCAGCCCCAGCAGCCATGGTTTTCTCCATCCCTTTCTTGCTTCCTCCATCTCATAGCACCACCAAACAATGCCAAACCGAGATTAGACTCCACCATCTTCATCCTCATCTCAAGAGCTATCCATTGATGTTATTTTTGAAGAAAACCAAGCTTTTCAAGATTTCTTTTGAGCAACCTCTAGCTTTTTGAAGAACTTCCAAGTAAGGAATCCTTGTAATCTTTTGGATTTGTGTTTTCCTAGCCTTTAAGAAGCTTTGTTTTGATTATTGGAGGCTTTCCTTTTGTTTTGATTTGGTTTTGCCATTTTAGGGTTCTAAGATGGGTTTCTTTTGGGGGTTTTGTTTAGATTGGTGATTTATAGCTTGGAGAAGTGATTAGTGGTTGATTTGTTTAGCGTTGGACCCAAGGCAAGTGGATGAAATGATTTATTTTCATTGATCATGTTTTATACAAATGTGTAGCTTTCATTAATGATTTTCATTACTTATGCTTTACTTCATGACATGCTTTTATTGAGATTTGAAATACACCCTTTAGTGTATCTTTCTAGTATATTGTATTCTTGAAAATGGTATCTTGATTGTATTAAGTTTTGACTTGTTTCATGTGATGGATTTCTTTTGGTTGAATGTGAATGGAATGGATGATTTGATGGAAGAATGGATGTAGTTGAATGGGGAATTTGAAGTGTTGAGAATGGAGTTTTGATTGTTTGAAATGGAGGATCTTTTAGCTCACTTTATTACAGGGATCTGACCCTTGAAAATGAGGAGTGTTTGGAGAAAGAAGGGACTGAAAACAGCTTCAGAATTATGTGTCCGCAGTAACGTCGGTCAGCCGTCGGTCAGCCCGTCGGTTAACCGACAGCCAACCGAGGTGGACCGAAACCCTCTCGGTTCCAATTCCAGAGAGCAGATTTCCATCAGAAATCTGTCGGTCAGCTGTCGGCTGACCGAACTCCCTAGTTCGGTCGACCGAGAGCCAACCGACAGATCTTTCGGTTCATTTTCCAGAGAGCAACAAACTTCCTAATGTGTGTAGAGCTGACAGTCAGCGTCGGTCAGCCGTCGGCTAGCCGACATCCCAGTTCGGCTGACCGACAGCCAACCGATGAGCTGACCGACAGCAATTGTATTGTTTTCTTCTTGAGGAACCATAGGGAACTATATTGGAGGAGAGTGAGGAACTGTACAGAAGAAGAAATTCCATCATCATGACTTTGTTGTTTAGGTCTTTTAGATTTGTTAATGTATATAAGGCCCCGGAATGTTTTCAATTCTTAAAGAGTACCAAATGTATGTCGAACCTAACATACGGGACCCTAGTTACATTGATTCAAATCTTGGACTTTCAACACTTGGCCCGGAGAATATGAGAAATCCATTCATGCTTTATTTTGACCGAATTTCACTTGTACACTTGAAATCTCGTGTTTTATGACTAGACTTACCCGACAGTATTGTAATTCATGTTTTTAGCATTGTTGCTAGCTCGTACATGCCCGACCTATACAGATGTGCTTTTGTCCTTATGAGCATCCCGTCCCGTCATACGTATTTATTTGACCTGATTTCTTGTACATGATTCATAAGCCAAAACCTTGAGGTAAGATGGGGCCAGAGCTTTGTAGTGCGAGCCCATGAACCAAAAGGATTATTATTTTGAGAACAAAACCTTGAGGTAAGATGGGGCCAGAGCTTGGTAGTGCGAGCCCATGAACCAAAAGGATTATTATTTTGAGAATAAAACCTTGAGGCAATATGGGGCCAGAGCTTTGTAGTGCGAGCCCATGAGCCAAAAAGAGAACATGCATACATGTACTTGTTTTAATTACTTGCATATAACCTATGAGTCGGCACCACTAAGCTTGGATACCTTGTTAGTCTGATCCACTGACTAGGTGATCCCCCTCTTGTCTTGCCAACTGCAGTTTGGGTCCTGATACCGCAGATTGCTACTGTGGTTCCTGATGCCCGGCTCGCTACCGTGGTCATGTCTAGTATATAGTATATATGTATATGTATTTCGTTGTTCCTCCTCACTTCGGTGACTGAGGTCAACGCCTTGATATGCTTGCTCTATCACTTCGGTGATAGAGGATTTAGCTTTGTGTGGTTGCCATCTTGATAGTTCCCGATCCTTGATACCCGTCCTACTTTATATTGATCACGTATTTTCTTAATCAATGTGCACTATTTATACATGCTTTAAATGAGTTCCAGATTTGTAAAATGTTTACTGTTTATACATGCTTTAAATGAGTTCCAGATTTGTAAAATGTTTACTGTTTATACATGCTTTAAATGAGTTCCAGATTTGTGAAATGTTCATGTTTTATACATGCTTTAAAGGAATACATGTTTTGTCAAATATTTATGTTTCATATCCGTTTTATATGAATATAGGATTTTGCCAAGAGATTCCTGATTTCCTATGCATTGTAATTATGTACAATTTTGATCAGACAGCATGATTTATTACATGTTTTATCGTTCAGTATATTGTTGCATCTATTCACCCACCTGCCAGACCGTCGTGTCTGACCCACTACTTTGGTACTCAGGTCCAGACTTCTTCACCCGAGACGAGTGCACGTGTTGGCTGTGGAGCCATGAGTTTTCAGGTTGTTTGTCGGCTGTGTCATGTAGACATTGAGCTTGACATCGGTATTACGTCACATATGGGTAGTGATCATTAGCTTGTTTTGTATGGCTTCTATTAGCTTTTTCTTGGGATTGTAATTAATATACATTGTTAATTGTAACTTGAACATATATGGGAATGTAATATCCTGTTACTGTCAGCTCTGTACTTTTATTATGATGGTTTATTCCAGTCTGAGATGGATCAATGATAAGATGATTATATGCTTGGGTTGAGTGCGGCGCGGAATCCAATGGCCACGGACTCCGAGTCGCAACACCATAAAAGCTTCCGCTAAATATTCAGAGTGTGTTGGAATGAATTTGTAATCCTCACACACGCGGATCTTGGGAGAAACATAACTCTCAATTCACGGACCCCGGGTTTGGGGTCGTGACAGACTGGTATCAGAGCGGGCAAGTTTCTAGGAAATAAAACACTCTAGGAACTTTAAGACGTGTGGTGAGGAAACCGTTAGATTTTTTGTCTTGTTTTGGCTAGATGCCATTCTGTTTTGGTTCGGATTTGTTTTCTTTCTAGTGGGGGAGACCCTTCTTGTCTCTTCCTTTTTGTTCTTGCTAGGGAATTTGGGGGACCAAATTCTTTTCTAGTGGGGGAGGATTTAATGTCTCCACACCCACATTCAGTGCCTTTTTTCTTGTTTTCGCGCCAGAGAGTTAGAGTTTTATGGTTTTAGCATGTGGATCTCGGAGGACTTTGGTAGAATTCCCAGCTTTTCGAAGTCACAGATGGAGCTAGCGAAGGAATTTGTGAGCAGTTGTTAGTCAGCAAGGAATGTGAACAGCATATTGAGACCCAATTCCAGTTGATCGTGTACCGTCAGATGGTGCGTCAGGCAAGTAAGTGTGGATTTTAGATAAATCTGGAATATTTTCCTAAACCAAATGACTACAGAAACTAGACAAATGGGCGAATTTCAGGAAGTTTGAGGTGATTTTCAGTTGATAGAGATTCAAGTGGATACCAAAAGCAAGAAATTTCTCGAATTTGATGAACTCTTAGCAGAGAAGTGCTAGAAGATTTTTTTTTATAATTCTAGAATGATGGTGAAGTCGACTCAGCAGGATGCATCAGTGTGTGGTTAAATGATAGGAAGAAAACTTTCAGCTATGGTGTAGAGAGCTGTGTACAGAATGGATTGTTACCTGGTTTTATGATAGAAGAGATCTTGCAAACTTTACGGACTTTTGGAATATCAGTTTGGGCAGAGTACAGATACAACAGGAGAATCATAGCCTACGGACAAGGCCGGTTGGAAGACCTGGAGAAGAATGACACTAGGTGCAGTGTTCTACGACAAAGATAGAGTTACAGTACATCGGAGTGAGTCAGAAACTTCATTCTCTTGGACTGACATTGGCAGTTGTTCAGGAACAGTGCAGATGTGTAGAGACCGGTTTTCAATTAGCAGAGCTCCAAGGAGATGTCCAGAATTAGAGATTCCTAGAAATTGATGAGGTTTGTCAGAGAATTATTTTAGGATTTTCAACAAGTGCAGCCATGTGGAGGAGTAGACCCAGCAGGATGTGTCATTGTGTGGTTAGAAGCTTTTAGAGTTGGATTACAGCAACTAATGAAGGAGTTGACTACAGGAAGAGTCTCTACTTGATCGCCCAACAATGAAGATCTTTGCAGATTTTAGCGACACGAGGAGCATGGGATTTCAATGTACAGATATACGGAGCAGGAAATCAGTTATTTTGGATTTTATTAGGAAAGGTAGACTTGGCAGAGCAGTTGCAAGAGTGAGCACGGAGCTCCAAATACTAAAGAATAGTGAAGGGACAAGCATGTTAGTGTTAGAGACCGAATATTGTACAGAGGATCAAGAGCAACGAGCAGAAAGAATTAAAGCTAGCAAGAGTTAACCTTGAAGATTGTGCAGTGGATGTGAAACCCTAGCTTCGATAGTTGCGATGAAGTCGACAAAATGGTTCCAAGAATTTTCAGTATCAAGGTGTTTAGAAACAAGAGACTTGGTTGAACTTAGAAGGAGTTAGAGTTGGCGAATTCCTTGAGCAGTCAGATTGAGGACAGTGACGGATTCGAGCCAGTGGAAGAATGTTTGACGACCGTTGATAGTTGACCAAGGGGTTCTACCACGAGGGCGACCCAGCGAGTTCAGATGTTTTCGAGAGGACCGTTTTGGAGTTTTGATTTGTGATTTTGTTTTCGAAGTGCGGATTAATATCCCCACTTGTTTTGGATTTGTTTAGTTCATTTGGAGGACCAAATGTTCTAAGGGGGGGAGGATGTGAGAACCCGACCCCTAATTTCTTGGTTTAGTGTGGTTTTAATCGTGATTTGGTTTTCTCGATGGGTTTAGTGATTGTTTGGTTGAGTTTTTGAGTTTGAATAGATTTTTCATAACTTTGGAGAGTTTTAAAAGACGTTGACTTTGTTTTGACCCGACCCTTGTAAATTGTATTTTTGTGAGAATTTATTCTTGGTTTCAAAAAATTCCAAATTTTATTCCTTTTGACCCATTTTGTTGTTACAAACAACTTTCATGTTTTGACCATCTTGAATAAATACTCAGAAATTGCGTTTTTCGAGAAAAAGGGCAAAAATGACAATTTTCACTAAATCTGTCCATAAATTTCGAAAATTCCAGAAATTGGGGAAAATATACTTTTTGGAAAGTAGTTATTTCAACGAACAACTTTGTCTTCTTCGTCGAACCGATTTGAGGTCCCGAAATGCATGTTTTTAGCCCGGCAAATGTTTTAAGTTGTGGGACCCATCTCCCCTTTGTTATAAGAGGAACCCACCTCTTCTCTTCTCTTCTTCCTTGACCTAATTTCTAAGAGAGGAGCAGCCCCAGCAGCCATGGTTTTCTCCATCCCTTTCTTGCTTCCTCCATCTCATAGCACCACCAAACAATGCCAAACCGAGATTAGACTCCACCATCTTCATCCTCATCTCAAGAGCTATCCATTGATGTTATTTTTGAAGAAAACCAAGCTTTTCAAGATTTCTTTTGAGCAACCTCTAGCTTTTTGAAGAACTTCCAAGTAAGGAATCCTTGTAATCTTTTGGATTTGTGTTTTCCTAGCCTTTAAGAAGCTTTGTTTTGATTATTGGAGGCTTTCCTTTTGTTTTGATTTGGTTTTGCCATTTTAGGGTTCTAAGATGGGTTTCTTTTGGGGGTTTTGTTTAGATTGGTGATTTATAGCTTGGAGAAGTGATTAGTGGTTGATTTGTTTAGCGTTGGACCCAAGGCAAGTGGATGAAATGATTTATTTTCATTGATCATGTTTTATACAAATGTGTAGCTTTCATTAATGATTTTCATTACTTATGCTTTACTTCATGACATGCTTTTATTGAGATTTGAAATACACCCTTTAGTGTATCTTTCTAGTATATTGTATTCTTGAAAATGGTATCTTGATTGTATTAAGTTTTGACTTGTTTCATGTGATGGATTTCTTTTGGTTGAATGTGAATGGAATGGATGATTTGATGGAAGAATGGATGTAGTTGAATGGGGAATTTGAAGTGTTGAGAATGGAGTTTTGATTGTTTGAAATGGAGGATCTTTTAGCTCACTTTATTACAGGGATCTGACCCTTGAAAATGAGGAGTGTTTGGAGAAAGAAGGGACTGAAAACAGCTTCAGAATTATGTGTCCGCAGTAACGTCGGTCAGCCGTCGGTCAGCCCGTCGGTTAACCGACAGCCAACCGAGGTGGACCGAAACCCTCTCGGTTCCAATTCCAGAGAGCAGATTTCCATCAGAAATCTGTCGGTCAGCTGTCGGCTGACCGAACTCCCTAGTTCGGTCGACCGAGAGCCAACCGACAGATCTTTCGGTTCATTTTCCAGAGAGCAACAAACTTCCTAATGTGTGTAGAGCTGACAGTCAGCGTCGGTCAGCCGTCGGCTAGCCGACATCCCAGTTCGGCTGACCGACAGCCAACCGATGAGCTGACCGACAGCAATTGTATTGTTTTCTTCTTGAGGAACCATAGGGAACTATATTGGAGGAGAGTGAGGAACTGTACAGAAGAAGAAATTCCATCATCATGACTTTGTTGTTTAGGTCTTTTAGATTTGTTAATGTATATAAGGCCCCGGAATGTTTTCAATTCTTAAAGAGTACCAAATGTATGTCGAACCTAACATACGGGACCCTAGTTACATTGATTCAAATCTTGGACTTTCAACACTTGGCCCGGAGAATATGAGAAATCCATTCATGCTTTATTTTGACCGAATTTCACTTGTACACTTGAAATCTCGTGTTTTATGACTAGACTTACCCGACAGTATTGTAATTCATGTTTTTAGCATTGTTGCTAGCTCGTACATGCCCGACCTATACAGATGTGCTTTTGTCCTTATGAGCATCCCGTCCCGTCATACGTATTTATTTGACCTGATTTCTTGTACATGATTCATAAGCCAAAACCTTGAGGTAAGATGGGGCCAGAGCTTTGTAGTGCGAGCCCATGAACCAAAAGGATTATTATTTTGAGAACAAAACCTTGAGGTAAGATGGGGCCAGAGCTTGGTAGTGCGAGCCCATGAACCAAAAGGATTATTATTTTGAGAATAAAACCTTGAGGCAATATGGGGCCAGAGCTTTGTAGTGCGAGCCCATGAGCCAAAAAGAGAACATGCATACATGTACTTGTTTTAATTACTTGCATATAACCTATGAGTCGGCACCACTAAGCTTGGATACCTTGTTAGTCTGATCCACTGACTAGGTGATCCCCCTCTTGTCTTGCCAACTGCAGTTTGGGTCCTGATACCGCAGATTGCTACTGTGGTTCCTGATGCCCGGCTCGCTACCGTGGTCATGTCTAGTATATAGTATATATGTATATGTATTTCGTTGTTCCTCCTCACTTCGGTGACTGAGGTCAACGCCTTGATATGCTTGCTCTATCACTTCGGTGATAGAGGATTTAGCTTTGTGTGGTTGCCATCTTGATAGTTCCCGATCCTTGATACCCGTCCTACTTTATATTGATCACGTCTTTTCTTAATCAATGTGCACTATTTATACATGCTTTAAATGAGTTCCAGATTTGTAAAATGTTTACTGTTTATACATGCTTTAAATGAGTTCCAGATTTGTAAAATGTTTACTGTTTATACATGCTTTAAATGAGTTCCAGATTTGTGAAATGTTCATGTTTTATACATGCTTTAAAGGAATACATGTTTTGTCAAATATTTATGTTTCATATCCGTTTTATATGAATATAGGATTTTGCCAAGAGATTCCTGATTTCCTATGCATTGTAATTATGTACAATTTTGATCAGACAGCATGATTTATTACATGTTTTATCGTTCAGTATATTGTTGCATCTATTCACCCACCTGCCAGACCGTCGTGTCTGACCCACTACTTTGGTACTCAGGTCCAGACTTCTTCACCCGAGACGAGTGCACGTGTTGGCTGTGGAGCCATGAGTTTTCAGGTTGTTTGTCGGCTGTGTCATGTAGACATTGAGCTTGACATCGGTATTACGTCACATATGGGTAGTGATCATTAGCTTGTTTTGTATGGCTTCTATTAGCTTTTTCTTGGGATTGTAATTAATATACATTGTTAATTGTAACTTGAACATATATGGGAATGTAATATCCTGTTACTGTCAGCTCTGTACTTTTATTATGATGGTTTATTCCAGTCTGAGATGGATCAATGATAAGATGATTATATGCTTGGGTTGAGTGCGGCGCGGAATCCAATGGCCACGGACTCCGAGTCGCAACACCATAAAAGCTTCCGCTAAATATTCAGAGTGTGTTGGAATGAATTTGTAATCCTCACACACGCGGATCTTGGGAGAAACATAACTCTCAATTCACGGACCCCGGGTTTGGGGTCGTGACAGACTGGTATCAGAGCGGGCAAGTTTCTAGGAAATAAAACACTCTAGGAACTTTAAGACGTGTGGTGAGGAAACCGTTAGATTTTTTGTCTTGTTTTGGCTAGATGCCATTCTGTTTTGGTTCGGATTTGTTTTCTTTCTAGTGGGGGAGACCCTTCTTGTCTCTTCCTTTTTGTTCTTGCTAGGGAATTTGGGGGACCAAATTCTTTTCTAGTGGGGGAGGATTTAATGTCTCCACACCCACATTCAGTGCCTTTTTTCTTGTTTTCGCGCCAGAGAGTTAGAGTTTTATGGTTTTAGCATGTGGATCTCGGAGGACTTTGGTAGAATTCCCAGCTTTTCGAAGTCACAGATGGAGCTAGCGAAGGAATTTGTGAGCAGTTGTTAGTCAGCAAGGAATGTGAACAGCATATTGAGACCCAATTCCAGTTGATCGTGTACCGTCAGATGGTGCGTCAGGCAAGTAAGTGTGGATTTTAGATAAATCTGGAATATTTTCCTAAACCAAATGACTACAGAAACTAGACAAATGGGCGAATTTCAGGAAGTTTGAGGTGATTTTCAGTTGATAGAGATTCAAGTGGATACCAAAAGCAAGAAATTTCTCGAATTTGATGAACTCTTAGCAGAGAAGTGCTAGAAGATTTTTTTTTATAATTCTAGAATGATGGTGAAGTCGACTCAGCAGGATGCATCAGTGTGTGGTTAAATGATAGGAAGAAAACTTTCAGCTATGGTGTAGAGAGCTGTGTACAGAATGGATTGTTACCTGGTTTTATGATAGAAGAGATCTTGCAAACTTTACGGACTTTTGGAATATCAGTTTGGGCAGAGTACAGATACAACAGGAGAATCATAGCCTACGGACAAGGCCGGTTGGAAGACCTGGAGAAGAATGACACTAGGTGCAGTGTTCTACGACAAAGATAGAGTTACAGTACATCGGAGTGAGTCAGAAACTTCATTCTCTTGGACTGACATTGGCAGTTGTTCAGGAACAGTGCAGATGTGTAGAGACCGGTTTTCAATTAGCAGAGCTCCAAGGAGATGTCCAGAATTAGAGATTCCTAGAAATTGATGAGGTTTGTCAGAGAATTATTTTAGGATTTTCAACAAGTGCAGCCATGTGGAGGAGTAGACCCAGCAGGATGTGTCATTGTGTGGTTAGAAGCTTTTAGAGTTGGATTTCAGCAACTAATGAAGGAGTTGACTACAGGAAGAGTCTCTACTTGATCGCCCAACAATGAAGATCTTTGCAGATTTTAGCGACACGAGGAGCATGGGATTTCAATGTACAGATATACGGAGCAGGAAATCAGTTATTTTGGATTTTATTAGGAAAGGTAGACTTGGCAGAGCAGTTGCAAGAGTGAGCACGGAGCTCCAAATACTAAAGAATAGTGAAGGGACAAGCATGTTAGTGTTAGAGACCGAATATTGTACAGAGGATCAAGAGCAACGAGCAGAAAGAATTAAAGCTAGCAAGAGTTAACCTTGAAGATTGTGCAGTGGATGTGAAACCCTAGCTTCGATAGTTGCGATGAAGTCGACAAAATGGTTCCAAGAATTTTCAGTATCAAGGTGTTTAGAAACAAGAGACTTGGTTGAACTTAGAAGGAGTTAGAGTTGGCGAATTCCTTGAGCAGTCAGATTGAGGACAGTGACGGATTCGAGCCAGTGGAAGAATGTTTGACGACCGTTGATAGTTGACCAAGGGGTTCTACCACGAGGGCGACCCAGCGAGTTCAGATGTTTTCGAGAGGACCGTTTTGGAGTTTTGATTTGTGATTTTGTTTTCGAAGTGCGGATTAATATCCCCACTTGTTTTGGATTTGTTTAGTTCATTTGGAGGACCAAATGTTCTAAGGGGGGGAGGATGTGAGAACCCGACCCCTAATTTCTTGGTTTAGTGTGGTTTTAATCGTGATTTGGTTTTCTCGATGGGTTTAGTGATTGTTTGGTTGAGTTTTTGAGTTTGAATAGATTTTTCATAACTTTGGAGAGTTTTAAAAGACGTTGACTTTGTTTTGACCCGACCCTTGTAAATTGTATTTTTGTGAGAATTTATTCTTGGTTTCAAAAAATTCCAAATTTTATTCCTTTTGACCCATTTTGTTGTTACAAACAACTTTCATGTTTTGACCATCTTGAATAAATACTCAGAAATTGCGTTTTTCGAGAAAAAGGGCAAAAATGACAATTTTCACTAAATCTGTCCATAAATTTCGAAAATTCCAGAAATTGGGGAAAATATACTTTTTGGAAAGTAGTTATTTCAACGAACAACTTTGTCTTCTTCGTCGAACCGATTTGAGGTCCCGAAATGCATGTTTTTAGCCCGGCAAATGTTTTAAGTTGTGGGACCCATCTCCCCTTTGTTATAAGAGGAACCCACCTCTTCTCTTCTCTTCTTCCTTGACCTAATTTCTAAGAGAGGAGCAGCCCCAGCAGCCATGGTTTTCTCCATCCCTTTCTTGCTTCCTCCATCTCATAGCACCACCAAACAATGCCAAACCGAGATTAGACTCCACCATCTTCATCCTCATCTCAAGAGCTATCCATTGATGTTATTTTTGAAGAAAACCAAGCTTTTCAAGATTTCTTTTGAGCAACCTCTAGCTTTTTGAAGAACTTCCAAGTAAGGAATCCTTGTAATCTTTTGGATTTGTGTTTTCCTAGCCTTTAAGAAGCTTTGTTTTGATTATTGGAGGCTTTCCTTTTGTTTTGATTTGGTTTTGCCATTTTAGGGTTCTAAGATGGGTTTCTTTTGGGGGTTTTGTTTAGATTGGTGATTTATAGCTTGGAGAAGTGATTAGTGGTTGATTTGTTTAGCGTTGGACCCAAGGCAAGTGGATGAAATGATTTATTTTCATTGATCATGTTTTATACAAATGTGTAGCTTTCATTAATGATTTTCATTACTTATGCTTTACTTCATGACATGCTTTTATTGAGATTTGAAATACACCCTTTAGTGTATCTTTCTAGTATATTGTATTCTTGAAAATGGTATCTTGATTGTATTAAGTTTTGACTTGTTTCATGTGATGGATTTCTTTTGGTTGAATGTGAATGGAATGGATGATTTGATGGAAGAATGGATGTAGTTGAATGGGGAATTTGAAGTGTTGAGAATGGAGTTTTGATTGTTTGAAATGGAGGATCTTTTAGCTCACTTTATTACAGGGATCTGACCCTTGAAAATGAGGAGTGTTTGGAGAAAGAAGGGACTGAAAACAGCTTCAGAATTATGTGTCCGCAGTAACGTCGGTCAGCCGTCGGTCAGCCCGTCGGTTAACCGACAGCCAACCGAGGTGGACCGAAACCCTCTCGGTTCCAATTCCAGAGAGCAGATTTCCATCAGAAATCTGTCGGTCAGCTGTCGGCTGACCGAACTCCCTAGTTCGGTCGACCGAGAGCCAACCGACAGATCTTTCGGTTCATTTTCCAGAGAGCAACAAACTTCCTAATGTGTGTAGAGCTGACAGTCAGCGTCGGTCAGCCGTCGGCTAGCCGACATCCCAGTTCGGCTGACCGACAGCCAACCGATGAGCTGACCGACAGCAATTGTATTGTTTTCTTCTTGAGGAACCATAGGGAACTATATTGGAGGAGAGTGAGGAACTGTACAGAAGAAGAAATTCCATCATCATGACTTTGTTGTTTAGGTCTTTTAGATTTGTTAATGTATATAAGGCCCCGGAATGTTTTCAATTCTTAAAGAGTACCAAATGTATGTCGAACCTAACATACGGGACCCTAGTTACATTGATTCAAATCTTGGACTTTCAACACTTGGCCCGGAGAATATGAGAAATCCATTCATGCTTTATTTTGACCGAATTTCACTTGTACACTTGAAATCTCGTGTTTTATGACTAGACTTACCCGACAGTATTGTAATTCATGTTTTTAGCATTGTTGCTAGCTCGTACATGCCCGACCTATACAGATGTGCTTTTGTCCTTATGAGCATCCCGTCCCGTCATACGTATTTATTTGACCTGATTTCTTGTACATGATTCATAAGCCAAAACCTTGAGGTAAGATGGGGCCAGAGCTTTGTAGTGCGAGCCCATGAACCAAAAGGATTATTATTTTGAGAACAAAACCTTGAGGTAAGATGGGGCCAGAGCTTGGTAGTGCGAGCCCATGAACCAAAAGGATTATTATTTTGAGAATAAAACCTTGAGGCAATATGGGGCCAGAGCTTTGTAGTGCGAGCCCATGAGCCAAAAAGAGAACATGCATACATGTACTTGTTTTAATTACTTGCATATAACCTATGAGTCGGCACCACTAAGCTTGGATACCTTGTTAGTCTGATCCACTGACTAGGTGATCCCCCTCTTGTCTTGCCAACTGCAGTTTGGGTCCTGATACCGCAGATTGCTACTGTGGTTCCTGATGCCCGGCTCGCTACCGTGGTCATGTCTAGTATATAGTATATATGTATATGTATTTCGTTGTTCCTCCTCACTTCGGTGACTGAGGTCAACGCCTTGATATGCTTGCTCTATCACTTCGGTGATAGAGGATTTAGCTTTGTGTGGTTGCCATCTTGATAGTTCCCGATCCTTGATACCCGTCCTACTTTATATTGATCACGTCTTTTCTTAATCAATGTGCACTATTTATACATGCTTTAAATGAGTTCCAGATTTGTAAAATGTTTACTGTTTATACATGCTTTAAATGAGTTCCAGATTTGTAAAATGTTTACTGTTTATACATGCTTTAAATGAGTTCCAGATTTGTGAAATGTTCATGTTTTATACATGCTTTAAAGGAATACATGTTTTGTCAAATATTTATGTTTCATATCCGTTTTATATGAATATAGGATTTTGCCAAGAGATTCCTGATTTCCTATGCATTGTAATTATGTACAATTTTGATCAGACAGCATGATTTATTACATGTTTTATCGTTCAGTATATTGTTGCATCTATTCACCCACCTGCCAGACCGTCGTGTCTGACCCACTACTTTGGTACTCAGGTCCAGACTTCTTCACCCGAGACGAGTGCACGTGTTGGCTGTGGAGCCATGAGTTTTCAGGTTGTTTGTCGGCTGTGTCATGTAGACATTGAGCTTGACATCGGTATTACGTCACATATGGGTAGTGATCATTAGCTTGTTTTGTATGGCTTCTATTAGCTTTTTCTTGGGATTGTAATTAATATACATTGTTAATTGTAACTTGAACATATATGGGAATGTAATATCCTGTTACTGTCAGCTCTGTACTTTTATTATGATGGTTTATTCCAGTCTGAGATGGATCAATGATAAGATGATTATATGCTTGGGTTGAGTGCGGCGCGGAATCCAATGGCCACGGACTCCGAGTCGCAACACCATAAAAGCTTCCGCTAAATATTCAGAGTGTGTTGGAATGAATTTGTAATCCTCACACACGCGGATCTTGGGAGAAACATAACTCTCAATTCACGGACCCCGGGTTTGGGGTCGTGACATAAACCATCAGGCTATTTAGCTTTCAAACTTCTAACGGGTTGAATCACCCTAAAGAAGTTAAAAGCTGGGGGGCTTTGTGTGGGGATATTTCTTCCCCCTTATCCACCCCTGCCAGGTGCATGGCTCACAATGTCCTGATGGGACTGGGCCCGAGAGTTAGGCCCGATGGGACTGCAGGGTGGGCTATGATGGGATCAGACTCTGATAGAGTCTCCCTCTTGTCCCCTCTCTTCCTCTATATGAGCACAGCAATGGCTCCAGAAGCTGGATGCCCAACAAACACCACTCACTGGTATGCCATTTCTTCTCCCACTACATCTCCTACCTCTGTTCTAGTCCTGCACCTGCAGCTAACAAAGGCATCGGAGAGCCCTGTGCTGCCCAAGCCAGGGTCCTCTGACCTTCTCCTTTTTCCCCTTTCAGGTTGGAGGCAGCGGTTTTCCATCATCACCAAGGAGCAGCAATCTCCATCCTCCTCAAGTGGGCCGCAAAATCTCTCCCCCCCGGGTCCGTGAGTTTTTTGTGTGCTTACAGATGCTTATCCTCCAAAGCTCTTGCCTTGTGAGAGGAGGATGTTCCATATCTACTTCTTACATCCTTGGCACATTTGTGCAATCAACTATCCAAAAGTTCTCCACCAATTAGTTGAAGACAGCACAAAAATATGGGTCTAGGGTTGCAAATGGGGTATCCGATTATCCGAAAGTTCCAACATGCAAAAAATCGGGTATGGAACCTATTTTAGGTTTTGATGCATTAACGGGTTCAGGTCAGGAACCCAATTTAGGTTCCGATTGATAAAAGGGTTCAATTCAAGGTCCATATGGGTTTTGACCCATAGACCTGGGACTCGGCATATGAGTATTTGATACTGCAAACTGTAGCTCCAAATCAACTTTTTTTCTGAACCTTTTTATGTATAATATTAGAGGTAGTAGACTTGATGTACTGTTATAAGTTGAATGATATGCCTTATTTTAAGGAAAAACAAAAAATGAAGAGAACTTAGAACAGGTTTTAGAACTAGATACAGTCCTCTAGTGGACCCGGTTTAGGAATTGAATCCAAATTTTTCTAGTAGAACCCGCTCTGGAACCAACAAAACAGGTTTTGAGTCAGAACCGAAGCCGTTATTAAAAAAAAAAAAGATCCAAATCCGGGTCCAATAAGGTTCCGAAACCGAACCGATACGTTTGCAATCCTAAGTGGTTCATATCCTATATATATATATATATATATAGAGAGAGAGAGAGAGAGAGAGAGAGAGAGAGAGAGAGAGAGAGAGAGAGAGAGAGAGAGAGAGAGAGAGGACAAACAAAAAAACTACAAGGATCTTCTTCTGTGAGAGAGGCCAAAGAAGAGTGTAGATCTTTTACCTACAGATACTACTAGAAAGGAGGGAAAATGCGTATCTGTTCTTTTCTCTCTGTTTATGTGTTTAAAGATAGGGGTGATTCCTGACCTGACTTCAACTCAACTCGAACCAAACCCATTAATTCTAGATGCAGGCTAACATTCCCAACCTGACTAAATAGTTGGGAAAGGTTCAGGAAATACATGCTACTCAACCCGACAACCTGGCCCTAATCCTATCCACATATTCGAGGTTTGCGGTTACATTTCTCACCCAATTAAAGAAACAGATTAGGAGAATTAAATAAACAGATTAGGGGAGAGAGAGAGAGAGAGAGAGAGAGAGAGAGAGAGAGAGAGGAGAGGCGAGTCCTTATTGGCTGTAACTTGTAAGTCATTGTCCAAGTTTTATTGGAATTTGTTCTCTATATCAGAGAATGAGTAGCAATGTGTCACATGTAGTCTTGTACAAAGAATATTGCAATTAAAGAGGAATTTGTCTCTTTCATATCCTCCATGCTCAAACAAACCCCTCTCCATCACCCCCTCTTCCTTCTTCGTCTGCACCTTAAATGGCAAATAAAAAATAAAAAAAATCCTCAAAAACCTCACTTCCAAAACATAACTCTACACAACTCTATTATGTTATCAGAAGCTAGCATAAAGAAATGGATTGTGTTTGACAAAATGGATGGCTAGGAACTCCCAACCTTTATAGATTCTTCATTCACGGGCCTGACCCATGAACAACCTGCCCTTATTCTTGTCCCACTTTAATTACTAGTGGGCCCTTAAATTCAAATGATTCCAACGGTTGAGATTATGGCTCCCACCAGAACCCAACCTTTTGTGCTGATTTTTGCTTTTTTTTTTTTTTGGTTTGTGGGCTGGATCCGGGCTTATTTCTGATCTGATAGTTAAACGGATGCTTAAACAGCTGACTATACTCCCAGCGCAGCCAACATGGGTAACCAAACAGGGATGCACATTTCGCAAATGGGTTGGGGCAGGCCCAAACTTTCAGGCTTGTGTCCTGACTCCTGTACATGAACTTCATACTAGGCCCATACTAAAATCATTGGGCTGGGACAAGCTTTGTCACAACCTTACTTGCTCCATGAACAATCCTAGTTATGGTCATCCAAAGATAGATAAGTCCATCCAATGTGGGGCATGCATTTATATACACCAGATTGATGGATAGGATTATGATGACAATAATGATGATTATTCACATTATCATAGATCACAATTTTGAAATTCAACCAGACTGACTGGCAAAGACCAAATGGGTCGATGAGTTAGACAGAGGTTTACCAAAACCACAGTTCAACTTTGTTGATTTACTGGACCCAACTGTGGAGTTCAAGTCTAATCTGAGATCTGAGTCTTAATACACTGGCCTAGAATCTAGATAGGAGGAACAAGTTGCAACAAAAATAAGAGTTTTTGAACAGAGACTGGACTGTTGCTCATGTTAACCTAGAGGGTATTTTGGTCATTTTGAGGCTAACAAGCATCACTAGCTTGTGGCTGTTTTTCTTCCCTGTTCTTTTATCTAAAAATATGTAGTAAAATGGAACTGTTCAAAACGAGTACATTCAACTTCAGCTAGGGTACCTAGAGCTCTCTCACTTGTAAAAGTATACAAAATTAGAATGAGGCCTACCTCCCCCAAATCAACAGACAAGAATCTAGAATTACCCGAAACAATTGCCGAAACACCAACAGGGGCAACCACCCAATTCCCCGATGAATGCTGGTTTGACGATACTTGCATCCTTGACATGGACTACTTTGTAAAAACACTAGCCGGCATAAAGGCAAAAGGCGTCCGCCCAAACCTCGTTGGGTCAATAATCACTCATTATGCTTCCAAATGGCTTCCGGACCTGTCCAGTGATGATTCCATCAAGGTCCTGAACAATGTGGAAGACTCCCCAGAGAGCCTCACAGCCTCCTGGATGAAGAAACGCTTCTTCATCGAGACTTTAGTAGGAATCCTCCCTCCAGAGAAGGATTCAGTTTCATGCAATTTCCTCCTGCGCCTCCTCCGGGTCGCTAACATGGTTGGAGTTGAGCTCGCTTACCGAGTTGAGATCGAGAAACGGATTGCATGGCAGCTTGACCAGGCATCACTCAAGGAGCTTATGATACCTGCATTTACTCACACATGTGCGACACTTCTAGACATTGAGCTAGTTCATAGACAGGTTAAGAGGTTCCTCACCCTGGATGAAGCTGCTAAGAGTGGGGCTGCGCTTGTCAAGGTAGCCAAGCTGATAGATTGCTATCTGGCTGAGGCTGCAGTAGATGCAAATATGACATTGTTAGAGTTTATCGCACTCGGCGGAGCTCTTCCTAGACATGCCCGTGCATCAGATGATGGGTTGTATCGTGCCATTGATACCTATTTAAAAGTATGTTCACTAAGATCTTGGTAGTAAGTTATGAACTTTTTTTTTTACAAGAAAACCAATCCAACCAAACATCAACAAACATGCAGTATAAGACACTTATACTGCAGCAGAAGAAAAACACAGACAGAAACATTCAAATTACAACAATAGCTGTCAGCAAAAGATAAAAAAACACAACAGCTTAGTTATAAAGCATTTGTTTAATGTAGCAATGAATCTTGATGTTACCAATGCAGGCACATGCAACCACCTCCAATCAAGAAAGGAAGACCATCTGTCAGTTGATTGATATCCGAAAGCTGTCACCTGAGGCCACCCTCCATGCCTCACAGAATGAGCGCTTGCCCATCCGTGCTGTAATCCAGGTTCTCTTCTCTGAGCACATGAAGCTCAACCGACGGAGTGATTGGAGTGGGTCATTTAGCGGGGTCCACAGCCCAAAACCTACACTAGAAACACCCACACGATGTCTCTCAAAGCGTCAAATGACAGCTCAGCAGTTGGAGATACAGAAGCTGCGGGAGGATGTGATGAGGCTCCAGAGCCAGTGTACCTCCATGCAAGCACAGATAGAAAAGCTTCTGGAGAAGAAGAGATTTTTCCGATGGCGGAAGTTAAGCACACCATTATTCCGCCACAATGGCACTGCAGAGAGGGTTGGGGAAGGTTGTGGTGAGGCAGTGGAGTGTCAAACACCTGTTGAGACAAAGGGGAAACTTGTGCAAAGCAGGAAAACCCCTAATAAATGGAGGAACTCCGTGTCTTGAAGGAGATATTTGCTTTAAATTTTCCGTAATTTGCTTATCTTCTAGTTTACACTCTTAGTACTGATTTATTCCAATGTCCTAAAGATATCCAAACTCCCTTTTTTTGCTTTTTTTACTATGAATTTCATTTTCTTAACTGTAACAGAATAACCCTGCATTTGGATTCACACAATTGGCCAAGATAAGGATGGTCAATTTAAAAGTAACAAAGTGAAATATCCGAAGTTGAGTTGAACTATGCTAGAGTGAACAACCAACAAAACATCAAAGTCATGTTCATTTTATAGTAATGTATCATTTCACTTCCACTTGGTTGCAACTTAATTACTTCATCAAAATCATGTTCATTTTATAGTAATGCATCATTTCACTTCCACTTGGTTGCAACTTAATTACTTCAGTGTAATGCAGTTGTGAATCTAATTCCAAACAAACTAAACAGAATCCACTTGGTTAAAATGGCCAAAGTTGGCTTTCTCTCTGTTCATTTTGAAAGAACCAATCCTATATTAAGGGTTATGCCATTATGGTCATTTATGTTGGACTCGAACCCAAAACAATTGCGAAGACATTGAGAGCCAACCGACTTTTCTATAGGAAAACAATGCAGTCACTCACTTCCACTGTCTTTAAACTTAGTTCTTGCAATTTGATTTACCTGCAGATGCACAAACGGCATTGAAAGGAAAGAAAACCTAGAGAGAGAGAGAGAGAGAGAGAGATATCAAAAGATTTTTTAATCCTCCCTTTATATTAGAGAAACATGAGCTTTAACCAAAGATAGAAAATAGTTATTTCATCATTTGGACGTCAAACAAACAATTGAATCCCAATCAAGAGACAACTAACATTTCTAATAGAAAATGCATTACTTATTGTAGCCAAAGAAGAAGTCTCTATGAATTCATGGGAAAGGCAAATGTAATGTTTTGTGTTGGATGAAATACAAGGATTGTTGTAATCAAGGAAGGCAACTTTCAGACATGTTCCAAGAGAGCTTAAAGAGAAGCAGATTCTCTTGCCAAAGCAAGAGTAACAAGAAGTTGTTTGAGAGTTGTGGAGGATAGCCTCTCTTTGTAAATGGTCTATGGATTCTTTTTCTCACCTTTGGCCTTTTATGACCTGAGTTTTTGTTTTAATGTACATTCAATTATTATGCCAAAAATAAGATTCATCAACAAAGCCTTGTCCCAACTATTTACATGAATCAAATTTCTCCATTCCAAAAAAAAAAAAAATGAAAATGCTCTACTTGCTCAGTTCCAATTTCTCACAACTATAAAAATCTAGCCCAGTCAAAAGTATAAAAACATGCACAAGAAAGCGTAGTAAGTAAAGTTTTAAGGGAAATTATCATGCTCCCATAAATATGCCGCTGACGGCAGTTAAAAGCTGATTTGTCCTATATGGGGCCCACCTTTTGTTGATTGAATCCACTCATATTATGACAATGAACATTGTATCTAAGAAACACCCCAAATTGCATGCCTAACGTAGTTGCATACAATATTCCCCTGTATTTCACGGGAACAAGCCAACAGTTCATATCATTCCAATTGAACTGAAGCTTGGAATGATTTCTCGAGTGGTGTTCAGGTGATATGACAGGGTTTGATCATTCACAGGTGAGGCTATCACATAGGATAAATCAGGATTTATCCGCCGTCAGCACTCTAACATCATACTCATGATATGCCCATTTCTCAGAGTTTATATGGAGCACATAATTATGGGTTAAAAGATCCATCTTTTTGCAATCAATGCTTAGTGAACTTGCATTTCGAAACCTGCTATTACATTTAAGTAACATCAACACATCATAGTTTGTACAAGGCTTTGATGATGACGATGAAGTAATATCAATGCAAAACGTAATCAAAGGATAAATAGGCAAATGTGTTTGAAAATATGCATCAACTAAGTCAATCAGAAGGAAAAATACAATGGAACTGCTGAAACTGCTTCCTTCCCAAAGGTATCAGTCACACTATCACATTGACAGCCATAATTAAATGGCTTGAATGATGCAATAATTACCAGAAGTCCCTACAGGAGCATGATCCATCTTTAAAATGATGAAATCGGTTCCTATCACGAACGATAATCTCCCTATTGTACACTTTCGAGATGAGCTTCATTGCAAAGTGGCAGTCACTGCACACTCGGAGGTTCTTTACAACTCGAAGAGTCAAACCCGGGCATGTACTGATAAGCCCGTAGGAAATTGCCAGCTTCTCACTGTGGCGACAAAGAGCATTTTCTTTCTCCTCCTCGTCCATGTCAATTAACACTTCAGATTTGTTAGGCACATATCCTGCAACTTTTAGGCGATGTATCATGTCTTCAAGCATCAAGTATATTTCATCAGATTGAGGGTGTGATTTGTCGCCCATGACAAATTCATGAACAATCCCATCCACCTCGATCAAACTGCATCCGGGGGGCTTCTTTATGTTTCTTTCTGCCATGAGCTCCCTTGTTCTTTTAACTTCATCCCACTTCTGTACTGAACCATATATGTTCGATAAGAGTACATATGCTCCACCATTAGTAGGGTCAAGGTCAAGAAGTTTTCTAACTGCTCTCTCTGCAACCTCAAGATTGCCATGGATCCTGCAAGCACCAAGAAGACCACCTAAAACAAAATAATCTGGTTTCATGGGCATCTTTTTTATGAACTCTTCCGCTCTTTCTATCTGGCCGGCACGACCCAATAGATCCACCACACACCCATAGTGTTCGATGGTAGGCTCGATGTTGTAAACACAGGACATAGATCTGAAATATGAACAACCTTTGTCAACAAGGCCAGCATGACTACAAGCGGCCAAGACGCCAACAAATGTAACTGCATCGGGTTTCACACCACAACTTTGCATCTCAGAGAAAAGCTCTAAGGCCTTCTCTGCATGCCCACACATTGCCAGACCCCCAATCATCGACGTCCAAGACATAACATCTCTTTGAGGCATCTCATAGAAAACTCCTGATGCACTCTCTATGCACCCACACTTTGCATACATGTCCACAAGTGCTGTCCCAAGAGCCACATCAACCTCTATATTCTCCTTATTGATGTAGGCATGCAACCATTTACCAAGCTCAAGAGCACCCAGATGCGAACAAGCCAGCAGCAAGCTTGTCATGGTCACCTTATCTGGTTTCACACCCATGGCCTGCATCTCCTGAAAGAATACCAATGCTTCCTTGTAATCACTATCCTCAACATACCCCTTAATCATGATATTCCAAGAAAACAAATTCCTCTCGGGCATTTCATCAAACAGCTTCCGGGCAAGGAACACGCACCCAGTCTTGCAATATGCATCCAAAAGAGCCGTCACAACAACCAAATGAAACCCCATTTGGTTCTCCATCATATACTCATGAATCTTCTTTGCCATATCCAAATTTCTCACCCTCGCACAAGCTGTCAAAACATTTACCAGAGTAACCTCATTGGGCCTCACATTTCCAAACTGCATCCTATGAAAGAGGCTCAAGGCCGCACTCGATCGATTCCAATTCGTATAGGCAGCGATCATCGTCGCCCAAGAAACCACAGTCCTCTCACTCATTTTATCAAACACCCGTTTCGCTGAAGTCAAACACCCACGATTCGAGTACATGTTCATCAGAGTATTCTGAACATAGACATCAGATGCGAACCCAAACTTCACCACATGGCAATGCAGCTGCTTCCCTTCATCCAAGTCTGCACAAGCCTGAAACAGAGAAGGGAATGTGAAGTTATCAGGGGAGAGGCCTCCGTTGATGACTTCACGATAGAAGAGGACAGCCTCTCGAGGCAAGTCCCTATTGGTATAGCCTCGGATTATGGAGTTGTAGATGAATTTGGTAGGGTCGGGAATTTGGTCGAACACAATGCGGGCATAAGGGAGGCTTCCGGTGTCTTCAAGGGCACAGAAAGCGACTATTCGGCTTGCAGCATAGACATTGGAGAAGAGGCCTGTGCGGATCATGTGGCCATGGATTTGCTTGAGTTGGGACATGGAGTTGCAGTTTTCAAGGTGGAGGAGAGATGGGTGGGTTTTTATTGGGCTGTTTTTGCTGGTGTTGGCAGTTTTGGAGAGGGGTTTTTGGAGGGATGGTGGTGGGATGATGGGGTGGAGGGTTAGAGGAGCTGCCATGGCTGCGGCGGCGGCGACTGCTGGTGCTTACTACCGCTTCTTCTAACGAAGGTAGACGGTTATTTCTGTTATGTATATCTAGAGGCCAATCTAAAATGGAAAAGGGAAAATTAGCAAGAACCACATGTCGTTGTTGATGTTTACAAACAGAGGAATGGAATAGTTCATGTGTTGTGGGACCCAAGTTGGCCTAATTTTACTTTGGTGGAGTGACATGGACCATTAGATTGATTTCCATGAAGGAAAGGGATCTAGATCAATTGTAGAAGAAAAGGAGTCGTAGGTGATTTGCTGCATAAAAGCTCCTATGAAAACATCATTATTGGATCAAATCCATGAACGAAATATCACTCAATAGTATGTTTTAGGATAATCAAACTCTATTAATTTGAAAATCTCAATCAAGAGCGTTGACTAGTGGACAAAAGTTAATTTTCAATTAGATGAGACTTTATGTATTTTGTTATAGATGGACAAAGTTTTTTTAAATGAAGGCAATAAACCTAGCTAAATTGACTTGGTTTTTAAAAGAAAATTCACTCTTTCATTTCAAGTTTAATTCAAATTGGGCTGATCTAAAAATATTTCTTATCTTTTTTCAACTTGCATTTCTCCAGTAGGTTAAAAATAAGCTATTAAGTGATGGTCGCACTGATTGGTGGAGGTCGTCAAATTAATAGAGGTGGTCATAGGTTGGGATGTCAAACGGCCCGACCGGCCCACTCCAGCCTCGACTCTCCCGTGCCACGGGCCGGGCCGGGCCGGCCCACCTGGGAAAAACCCTGGCACGGCCCGTCATGGGCCCGGCTAGAGCGGGCTGGGCCGTGTCGGGCCAGGAGGGCCTCTTTCAATTTTTTTTCCTTTTTTTTTTCTTTTAAGTTTTGATGGAATAGAGAGGGACCATAAAGTTTAAAGCCTCAAATATTCAGCACAAGCTTAGAGTTTAGAATTTAAATAGATCCCTCGAAAGTCAAATGTCACAAGTCGCAACCTTGAAGTTCATACTGGAACGAAGTCGGAAAATTCATCTTATTCAATAATTTTTTAATGGTAGAACCGAAATAATTCAAAACAAAATTTGTATGAAATGAAATGAATTTCATGATTTTGCTTCTAAGAAATCTTCGTATGCCTATATGAAGGAAGCCCTCAAATCTTACTAGGAATTAACAAGGCTCTATACCATATCAAGATGAATGAGAGTTTAATTGGGCTTGCAATAGCATCCTACTGACTAAATGGCTGGGCCGGCTCAGACCTATCTAGTGATGTTATCCCATTGATATGTGTTTGGTACTTCATATCAACTGGCCACCACTTGTGTAGTTTGGGGGACATGGAACAAAACCACTCATCCAAAGGATCACCTTTCAGAGTAGGTTTTTTTTTTTTTTTTTTTTTTTGATAAAAGGATAATTTCACTCGACACAAAGATCAAACAAATACACCAAAGAGCAAACAACGAAGCAACTTCCTCTTGTCCTAATCAACACAAGTTCTAGGTGTAAGACCCCGACCCGAGTGACTCGATTAATACTAATTAAGTCGCGTGTTAGTGCTAAGCTTGATTTGTAGATTTGACTAAGTCTGGATTAGAATAGCTTCGCTTTATGCTTTGGGGAATTTTGGGGAGTCTTTTGATTTGTAGGACCCTTTGGGGGTCCCCTTTTTATAGCTTTGCGTTGATTTGAGAATTATCCGAGATCCCGGTGACTTGTATTTCTACCCCGTTTCACTTGTCCCACTAAGCCCTACAACTTTAATGTTGATCCCGTACCCGTCCGGAACCCCGAAACCCGACTTTCCTAGCATTGAGGGCAAAACAGTCATTTTACATGAAATCTGTACCCAAAACTTGATATCCCCGAAACCCGCGAAATATATATTTTTTGGAAACTAGATATTTCGGTGATCGTTTTTCCCTTCTTCGTCAATTTTGTCCGAGGTCCCGATAATGGTGATTTCAGCCTCCAAAGATTTCCTAGTGGTGGAGCCCACTCCCATGGCTTTATATAGAGAACCCATCTCTTCTTTCTCTTTTTCCAGCAACTCGTCCAAACCTAGGGTTTTTCCCTTTTTCTTCTTCTTCTCCTTACTTCTCCACCACCAAATCACCACCCACCTTGCATCTTTTGAGAAATGGAAGTCATCATCTTCTTCCTCACCACCAGAGCTCTCCATTAATACAACTTTTGAAGAGGAACCTCTATTCCAAGACCCTCTTTGAGCTTACCTTGTCCATTTGAAGAGTTTCCAAGTAAGCTTCCTCCCTAATCTCTTAGATTTGTGTTCTTCTAGTCTTGGAAGAGCTCCACTTTCAGTTTTTTAGAGTTTTTTTTTTTCTTCATTCCTTGTTTGACCCATTTTAGGGTTTGCATTTGAGGGTTTTTGTTGTGCTTGTAGGTTTCTTGAGAGAGAGCTTGATTGTTGCTTATTTTCTTGATTAGAGACCTCAAGGCAAGTGGAATGAATGGATGTTTTGAGTTTTGAATGGTTTTCATGACAAACATGATTGGTTGCTATTTCCATTAATGACTTGTATGTCTTGCATTCATTGTGAAATAAATGTTCTTGAAAGTGGTTGGTTGGCTCATTATTATCTTGAAAAATGTGGTTTATACCTCTTTATTTTATCTCTCACCTAAGATTTGAATGAGTTAATGTGATTGTGGATATTCTTCTCTCTTTCTGATTGAATGTGGAAGAGGAATGGAGATGAATGTATGGTCTCTTGGTAGATGTTGTGAGGAGTTTTAATAGGAATTTGAGGATGATATTGAGGTGCTTATATGCCCTCTAATGGTGTAGATAGGGATCCTCAAAATGATGGGTTTGTAGGAGGAGAAGACAAGCAGAGCAGAACTGTCTCGGAACTGGTTCTGGATAGTTTGCTCGAGCAAACTGGCACTTCGCTCGAGCGAACTGCCCAGGATGGGACTCGTTCCGTTCCGGAGAACAGTTCGCTCGAGGGAACCATTGGTCCGCTTGAGCGAACGGTTCCAGCATCCCATTAAGAGAGTTGCTAGTTCGAGCGAACTGGTAGTTCGCTCGAGCCAGCCTGAACTGGGCAGGTCCGCTCGAGCGAACCCTCCCAGAAACCATTCTAGAGACTCCTCTGCTCGAGCGAACTGTGATGTCTGCTCGAGCGATGGGTGCTGTTTCGCAGGGGACATGTTTGAAGCCGAAGTAAAATGTTTATATGTTTGTGAGAGGTTCATTGGGAGCCCCGTTGTGTCGGAAGGTCTATTAAGTGATGTTTGAAGCCCAGATGAGAAAGAAACCGTAATCACAAAGCATTCATTGAAGTCTTGGAAACTTGCAAGTGTATAAGGAACCCGGCATGTCTTCCAAAATTCAAAGAGTACCAAGTTTTTATTATATAGACATACGGGATCCCTATTCACCTTGAATTAGTTTTAAACCCCGATATTGTCCCGATATTTCGAAAGTTTATTTCACCTTTTATTCCGGAAATTATGATTTATGCTATATCAATCCCGAAAACATTGATAGTGTACTTGTACTGTTTTACTAGTCTTGACATGCATGTCCGACATGATATGACAGTTGTGCCTTTGAGCACCCTCGTCTTGCCCGGTTATATTCTTGCTCTTGATTTGTTTTACACATGACTTGATTTCTATGATTTAACCTATGAGTCGGCATCACTAAGCTTGGATAACCTTGTCAGTCTGATCCACTGACTTGGAGATCCCCCTCTTGTCCTGCCAGTTACAGTTTGAATCCCGCTACCCGGTTTATTGACCGTGGTCTTGTCCCGATACCGCAGATTGCTACTGTGGTTCCTGATGCCCGGCTCGCTACCGTGGTCATGCCCCGTATATAGTATATGTATATATAAATTTCGTTGTTCCTCCTCACTTCGGTGGCTGAGGTCAACGCCTTGATATACTTGCTCTATCACCTCGGTGATAGAGGATTTAGCTTCGTGTGGTTGCCACCTTGCTTGTTTCCCGAATTCCTCGGTTACCATTACTTGTTCTACACTGCATATATGTTTTCAATTAAATGATCCATTTACTTCTTGAAAGTTATTGTTTAAGCAGGTTTATGTATTTTCCAAGGTAAATGCTTTTATTTTAGAATGGTCATATCTTTTCTTCCACCTGCCAGACCATCGTGTCTGATCCATTTCTTTGGTACTCAGATCCCGTTGCTGGTTATCCCGAGGAGGATCCAGAGGAGGCGGTCGGAGAACTGCAACAGTTAGTGGAGTGGCGCGCCGACGATGTTGTTTAAACATCCGGTTGCCTCGAGAGATGCGTAACATTATGGGGGTGTTATTAACCATTTGTTTTGGTGGAGATTGTTTCGTTTATATTGGCCTTTATTGGCCTCTATTTTTGGAGAATTGTAATTAAATGATATATGTTCAAACTTTAACAGCACCTTTGGGTTATGCTATAGACCATCGCTCATTCTGATACTGGTTATTCAAATCTAATCAGCCTTGTTATCTTGGAAATGAAATACATGCTTGATTTGCTACACGCTTCCGCAACTTATACAAAAATACTCATGTTGTTGTGAAATCCTCACCGCGGACACCTGTGGGAAATCATGTGTACGGGTAACATGTATTCTTTAATAACCCGTATACGTTTTAGCACTAACCATACCTTTTAGTTATGTCACTTACTTAGTCCCGATCCCGGATTGGACCCTAAACCCTGTCCGGGGTCACGACAGACTAGTATCAAAGCGAGACGTGTTTCAAGTAATTAAAAGAAACTAGAAATCCTAAGGACGTGGTGAGGATCTGTTAGATCTTTCGTTAGCTAGAATCCCGTGAGCAATGTGTGACCCTATTCTTGATTTTTATGTGCTAACAACTTGTTTTGCAGCATCATGCCACCTCGTAAGCGACTCGTAAACGGCAATCCCACCGCAAGTAACATTGATTATATCGGGCCAGTTGAGGATACAGGGCCAGTTGGGGAAGATAGAGTTGAGAATGCAATGCCAAATCAATTTCAGCAAATGATGCAAGCTATGCTTGACCAACAGCATCAGGCAAATGAGAACCAGACTAGACTCCAAGAACAAATGCTCAAGAAGGATGAGGATCATGCCAGAGAATTGGCAGAGATACAGAGGCAGTTACTAGAGGTGCTACAAAGGAGACCTGAACCTATCCAACCTCAACCTACAATTGTCATCAATCAGAGAGAGCATGACCCCAATGCATTATTTGAGAGATTCAGAAAGAGGGCACCTAAAGATTTTGTTGGCTCAGAAGATCCCTTGATTGCAAATGATTGGTTGGACCATACGGAGAACATCTTTGAAGTCTTCAGATGCACAGGAGGAGAAAGAGTAAAGCTGGCAACGTCTTTATTCACCGGGTTGGCAGACATCTGGTGGAAAACAGTAAGGGAAAAGTATAGAACTATGGCTGACACAGTTGCATGGCAAAACTTCAAGATACAGTTTCGTGACAAATATGTGCCCACACACATCAGGAGGCAGAAGGCAATGGAATTTCAACAGCTTGTCCAAGGTAATATGACCGTTCAAGAATACCTCACTAAATTTGAGAGGTTGTCAAGATATGCCCCCGAATTAGTGGACACGGTGGAGAAAAAGATAACCAAGTTCCTTGAAGGACTTCACCCCATCATCGAGAGGGATGCTACGGGAGTTATACCACCGATCACTTTTGAAGAGGCGATCAAGAGAACATACAAGTTCGAGAACTTCCACCACAAGGTCCTTAGAGTTCAAGGCAAGGGGCAAGGACAGACTCCACCACAGAACCATCAACAAAGGAATCACCAGCACAAAAGGCAGAGACAAGATCAGAATGTGCAGCTAGTTTGTATTCATTGTGGGAAGAACCATGACAGTGCCTAGTGTCGTACAGTCTCGGAAGCATGCTTTAGATGTGGTTCGATGAACCATCAGATGAGGGACTGTCCAAGACAGAACAGGTAGAACCAGCACTAGCATGGGGCACCAAGTCCAGCACCGCCACAGAATGCACTAGTGGTGCAGAATCAGGCAAGGCCACTCCAGCAACCAGCACAACAGCAACAGTACAGACCTCAGCAACAGCAGCAATAAGCCCGTCAGCAAGGACAGCAGCAGAATCAGCGTCCACCGCAACATAACAGAAATATCCCTCAAGGCAGGCAGCAGCAAGCTCCTATCAGGCTACATCAGCGAGGACAAGTATATGCGGTTAATAGAGCTGATGCAGAGGCAGCAGGCAATGTTGTGGAAGGTACACTCCTTGTTAGTGGGATAGAAGCTAAGATATTGTTTGACCCTGTTCTACACATTCATTTATATCCCATGCATTTTCTAGATTGATTGATGTGCATGGTAGAGATCTTGAGTATGTTTTGACTGTGGCTACTCCAGTAGGAAAACATGTTGTGTGTACTAGCTATTATCCTAGTTGTACAATTCAGATAGGAGAGGTTGTGTTACCTGCAGATCTTATTCTGTTGGAGATGAGTGATTTTGATGTCATCCTAGGGATGGATTGGTTGGCAGGGTACCATGCCATAATGGATTGTTTCCATAAGACCCTCACATTTAAGTTGGATAAGACATCAGCAGGGGTGTTATTACAGGGAGAGAGGAGGAATCCTCGTGCAGGGTTTGTCTCAGCATTGAAAGCTGATAGACTTTTGAGAAGTGGATGTGAAGCCTATTTGGCGTTTATCACGGAGGATAAACGGTCCCAAGGGGTGGAGGAGATCCCTATTGTTTGGGAGTTCTTGGATGTGTTTTCGGAGGGGATTCCAGGATTGCACCTATAAGAGAAATCGATTTCACCATTGAATTGTTACCAGGGACCGCTCCGATCTCTATTGCACCATATAGAATGGCTCCGGCAGAATTGGGAGAGTTAAAGATACAATTGCAAGAGTTGTTGGATAAAGGTTTCGTGAGGCCTAGCATTTCACCGTGGGGAGCTCCGGTTTTGTTCGTTAAGAAGAAAGATGGCTCGATGAGAATGTGTACTGGCTACCGGAGATTGAACCAAGTCACCATCAAGAACAAATATCCATTGCCAAGGATAGATGAACTGTTTGATCAGTTACAAGGTGCCTCGTACTTTTCAAAGATTGATTTGAGTTCCGGTTACCATCAGCTGAGAGTCAGAGAATCGGATGTACTGAAAACAGCTTTCCGGACAAGATATGGCCACTATGAGTTCCTAGTGATGCCATTTGGACTGACTAATGCACCGGCAATGTTCATGGCTTTGATGAACAAGATATTTGCACAATACTTAGACCAATTTGTAATGGTGTTCATTGATGATATTTTGGTGTACTCCAAGACCAGGGAAGAGTATGAAGAGCATTTGAGGATAGCGTTATAGCTGTTGAGAGAGAACCAGCTGTATGCGAAGCTCAATAAGTGTGAATTTTGGCTAGAGCAAGTTGTATTTTTGGGGCACATTATCTCCAAGGAAGGATTGTCAGTAGACCCGTCCAAGATTAAGGCAGTAGTGAAGTGGGAGAGACCGAAGAATGTGTCTGAAATCAGGAGTTTTCTTGGATTGTCAGGGTATTACCGGAGATTTGTACAAGGATTTTCGTCGATTGCAGCACCGTTGACGAAGTTGACAACGAAAAATGTGCCGTATGTATGGACAGATCAGTGTGAGGCCAGTTTCCAAGAGTTGAAGAAGAGATTGACCACCGCATCAGTCCTTACTTTGCCATCCGGAAGCAGCGGTTTTACTATTTTTACCAATGCTTCGAATGTTGGACTTGGTTGTGTGTTGATGCAGGAAGAAAGAGTTGTTGCATATGGGTCCCGGCAGCTGAAAGATCAAGAGAAGAATTATGCAACCCATGACCTTGAGTGTCACGACCCCAAACTCGGGGTCCGTGAAGTAATAATTATGTTTCTCCCGAGATCCGCATGTGTGAGGATTACAAATAAATTCCAATACACTCTGAATATTTAGCGGAAGCTTTCGTGGTGTTGCGACTCGGAGTCCGTGGCCATTGGATTCCGCACCGCACTTAACCCAAGCATATACTCATCTTATCAATGATCCATCTCAGACTGGAATAAACCATCACAATAAAAGTACAGAGCTGACAGTAACAGGGTATTACGTTTCCATATATGTTCAAGTTACAATTAACAATGTGTATTAAGTACAATCCCAAGAAAAAGGCTAATAGAAGCCATACAAAACAAGCTAATGATTACTACCCCATATGTGACGTAATCCCGATGTCAAGCTCATTGTCTATATGACATAGCCGACAAACACCTGTAAGCTCATGGCTCCACAGCCAACACGTGCACTCATCTCGGGTGAAGAAATCTGAACCTGAGTACCAAAGTAGTGGGCCAGACACGACGGTCTGGCAGGTGGGTGAAAAGAGATAACAATATACTGAACGATAAAACATGTAATAAATCATGCTGTCTGATCAAAATTGTACATAATTACAAATGTATAGGAAATCATGAATATCTGACAGAATATTGTATTCATATAAAACGGGTATGAAACATAAATATTTGACAAAACATGTATTCCTTTAAAGCATGTATAAAACATGAACATTTCACAAACCGGAAACTCATTTCAAACATGTATAAATAATAAACATTTCCCAAATCGGGAATTCATTTAAAGCATGTATAAATAGTGCACATTTGTTAAGAAGAGACGTGATCAATATAAAGTAGTATGGGTATCAAGGATCAGGAACTATCAAGATGGCAACCACACAAAGCTAAATCCTCTATCACCGAAGTGATAGAGCAAGCATATCAAGGCGTTGACCTCAGTCACCGAAGTGAGGAAGAACAACGAAATACATATACATATATACTATATACTAGACATGACTACGGTAGCGAGCCGGGCATCAGGAACCACAGTAGCAATCTGCGGTATCAGGACCCAAACTGCAGTTGGCAAGACAAGAGGGGGATCACCTAGTCAGTTGATCAGACTAACAAGGTATCCAAGCTTAGTGGTGCCGACTTATAGGTTATATGCAAGTAAACAAAACAAGTACATGTATGCATGTTCTCTTTTTGGCTTATGGGCTCGCACTACAAAGCTCTGGCCCCATATTGCCTCAAGGTTTTATTCTCAAAATAATAATCCTTTTGGTTCATGGGCTCGCACTACAAAGCTCTGGCCCCATCTTACCTCAAGGTTTTATTCTCAAAATAATAATCCTTTTGGTTCATGGGCTCGCACTACAAAGCTCTGGCCCCATCTTACCTCAAGGTTTTATTCTCAAAATAATAATCCTTTTGGTTCATGGGCTCGCACTACAAAGCTCTGGCCCCATCTTACCTCAAGGTTTTATTCTCAAAATAATAATCCTTTTGGTTCATGGGCTCGCACTACAAAGCTCTGGCCCCATCTTACCTCAAGGTTTTTGGCTTATGAATCATGTACAAGAAATCAAATCAGATAAATACATATGACGGGACGGGGTGCTCAAGGCACAGCTATCATATCAGGTTTGGCATGTTTATCAACGCTAGCAAAACAATACAAGTATGTGCTTTCAAAGTTTTCGGGATGATAGATTCCAATCATCAATTTCGAGAATAACAAGGTAGGTACCCCTTTTTGAAAAGCCAAGATAGTGTCGGGTTAAAACTAATCCAAGTGCATAGGGATCCCGTATGCCTGTATAATAAAGAAAACGTGGTACTCTTTGAATTTGGGAGACATCCCGGGTTCCTTATACACCATAGTAGCCTCAATGCTTAAATGAATCTCGATGATGTGGTTTCTCTCTCTAACGTACTACCAACAAACACTCCACCTATGCTTCGAACACAATCCCAGGTGGGCGGTGTCCATTGCTCTCAGAAAGGTTCACAAGCAATGGGGTGGAGGCTCCCTTCAATCCTCTTTATTCATAGAATTCAGGGAACTTCGGTCACCTTGCGGTCAGATGGCGGTTAGCCACCATCGAATCCGGCGGTTAACCGCTGGCTGACCGTAAGGCTGACCGTGGAATTACAGCTCTCTGGAATTGTAACCGCTACAATTCGGTTGGCTGGCGGTTAGCCGCGGATGAATTTGGCGGTTAGCCGCTATCTGACCGCGGAGCTGACCGTGAGGTTACAGCTCTCTGGAAATGTAACCGAACTTGCTTCGGTTAGCCGCTAGTCACTAGGCGACTAGCCGCTGGGCGACCGCCAGCTGACCGCCAGTCACGGGAATTTCTTCACTGGGTTCGGGTTCAGGTCTTCGTTCCCCCAAACCAATTCCTTTCATTCTCCATTTGACATTCATACAATTACCAAGAGAAAGAAGACAACCAACATCACAAGGATTCACTTAGGCATTGTACAAAAAATGAACCAAAACTCACAATTCAAGATGTCATTTTCAGTCGTGGCGAACCACTCAAGTACATTTCAAATCGTTTTACAACAAGAGCATATAACTTTTCTAACATTGAATGGAATAGTGTATGTGATTCAATGGTTCACCAAGGGGAGTCCCAATGCATACTTAATATCTAAAGGTTGATTTATAATAATGAGTTTGGCACCAATGAAAATCCACAACACTTAAGATTATAAAGTATGCTTTAAGACTCATAAGGATTCCCGGGTAAAATCCCATGTCAAAACTTTCTTTCATTTTTTTCCATTCAATTGGTACACTTCAAGCATTTCATTTCATTGATCCAAATATTCACTTCCATTTGCATTCTTATACAATTTGGGCTTTCTCCTAGCCTTAACAACTCCATCAACACATCATACACTAAATCATTCCATTATTTCCATGAATTTTTCACAATGACAAAATACTAACATTCACCAAAATCACTAAAATTCTGAAATACATATAACCAATCCAAAGACAACTCTTTGCTAAATAAAATCCATATAGTTGAAACATCAACTTAAAGAAACAATAGACATAAATCATCTCTTGAACATTTCAATGAAAAATCAATAATAAAAGCTAACCATTTGCATAAAACATGATTAATGAAAATAAATCATTTCATCCACTTGCCTTAGGTCTCTAATCAAGCAAATCAAGCTGTAAACACCCTTCCAAGCCAAGGCTCCAAGCTACACAAAAACCCCCAAAAAGCAACCCATCTTAGAACCCTAAAATGGTAACTCATCAAAGAGAAGGAATGGGCTCAAACAAGCTAAGAAATAGGACCTAGGGGAAAGCCATTGCTCAACAATAGAAGATGGAAAGAGATCCTTACCTCTAGGGCCATTAATCAACAAGAAGGAGCTTGAAATAGGGGCTGCCCACCTTGGTTTCCCATGAAAATGGTGTCAAAAGAGAGAGGAGATGAAGGGGAAGAAGTTGCCGGAGTTTCCTCGTCGGATTGGTGGCTTGAAGGCTTCATTTGAGCAAGAGAAATGGAAGAAAAAGATGAAGAAAGGTGGCTGGTACTGTAGCAGGGAGTTGCAGCCGATTGGAGTGGAAAAAATGAGGGAGAAAGAGATGAAGTTGTCCTTTTATAATGGGTGGTGTGGGGTCCACACTAAGTATAACTTGTAATGGAGATTAGGGGGCTTTCTAGACCTCGGATCAAGAAACTTAAAACATGAAAAGTGTCCGGAATAAAATTATCTTTCCAACAAGGTCAATATTGACATACTTCCGGGGTCCACATAAAAAGTCAACTGTTTGGTCAAAGGGATTAAAGAATAGAAAATTTGGGATTTCTAGAAAAACTGATTTTAGGAGCCTCGAATGGGCACGGAGTGAACACGAAAGTTGTAGGGAATGGCGAGATTAGTCTAACGAAACTGAAATGAGAATTTTTGGGAATCACCAAGAATCTCCCCACGCTGACCGCGCAAAACAAATGGGACCCTACGGTCATAGTCTAGGTTCACTGGCTCTCAAAACTTCCCAAAGCTAATGAAAAGTCATTCTAACTCAAAAACTCAACCAAACAACCACTAAACCCATCGAGAAAACCAAATCACGATTAAAACCACACTAAACCAAGAAATTAGGGGTCGGGTTCTCACATTGAGTTGGCAGTGGTTGTCTTTGCATTGAAAATGTGGAGACATTACCTCTATGGAGAGAAGTTCGAGGTCCATTCTGACCACCGCAGCCTACAATATATGTTTTCTCAGAAGGAATTGAACATGAGACAGAGGAGATAGATGGAGTATATCAAGGATTACGATTTTCCAATCAAGTATCACCCGGGGAAAGTGAATGTAGTTGCCAATGCCTTGAGCAGAAAATCAGTGGGCTCGGCAAATTTGAGTGGTAATTGTATTTTCGAACAATTTGAGGAGTTGAGGATAGTGCTACAACCACTGAGGGAAGGTGTTATAGTTGCCAATATGTCCGTGTCAGAGCCTTCTTTCATTCAGAAGATCAAGGATAGTCAGCTGCAAGATCCAGAGTTGGCCAAGATTTCAGAACATATAGCAGAACGTCCTGATTTTCGTATCGTTGATGGAGTTCTTTATTATCGAGACTGTCTATGTGTGCCTAACATCGATGATTTGAGGAATGACATCATGGCAGAAGCTCACAGTACGAAGTATTCCATGTACCCAGGTAGCACAAAGATGTATCAGAACTTGAAGGGCAGGTTTTGGTGGAACAACATGAAAAGAGAGATTGCAGCGTTTGTCTATCGTTGCATGACGTGTCAATTGATAAAGGTAGAGCATCAGAAGCCTCCGGGGTTGCTACAGCCTTTAGAGATCCCGGAATGGGAATGGGAGCACATTACCATGGACTTTATTTCGGGACTACTGAGAACTAGCAGAGGCAATGACGCAATATGGGTTATAGTGGACAGACTCACCAAGTCAGCTCATTTTATCTCGATGAAGATAGGAAAGAAGATGCATATGTTACCATTAGCAGAATTGTTTGTTAATGAGATTGTTAGTAGACATGGACAACCAGTTTCCATCATATCCGACAAAGACAGCAGATTCATCTCGAGATTTTGGAAAACCCTACATGAGTCTATGGGTACGAAGTTACAGTTCAGCACGGCTTATCACCCTAAGACAGATGGCCAGTTAGAGAGGACAATTCAAACCCTTTAGAACATGCTCCGTGCTTGTGTGTTAGATTTCAAGACTCAATGGGATGAGACTCTATCGTTATGCGAGTTCGCTTACAACAACAGCTACCATTCAAGCATTGGGATGGCGCCTTTTGAGGCTTTGTATGGCAGAAGGTGTATGACACCTGTTTGTTGGGAAGAAGTTGGCACCCGCAGTTTCCATGGACCGACCATAGTGAGTGAAACTAGTGACAAAGCGAAACAGATTCAGGAATGTTTGAAAGTAGCCCAGAGTAGAAAAAAAAGCTATATAGACTCTCACAGAAGGGATTTACAGTTTAAGGAAGGAGATAAAGTCTTCTTGAAGGTGTCACCTACCAGAGGAACATTGAGATTTGGGCAGAAGGGCAAGTTGTCGCGGAGATACATTGGACCATATGACATTGTGAGCAAGATTGGTGATGTGGCTTATAGATTAGCCTTACCACCTGAGCTTTCTTGTGTACACAAACACAATGTCTTCCATGTGTCGATGTTGAAAAAGTACATCCCTGATCCTTCGCATGTACTCCAGCATGAGCCGTTGGAAATCAGAGAAGATTCTACCTATGTTGAAAAGCCCATTCAGATCATAGACACGAAAAAGCAAGAGTTGAGGACACGGACTATACAGTGGGTAAAGGTACTTTGGGAAAATCATGGACCGGAAGAAGCGACGTGGGAATTGAGAGATCAATTTCAGAAGAAGTATCTGCATCTCCTACCCAAGGTGATTTTTATATTTCATTTGGAAGACCAAATGCCCTAAGGGGTGGAGGATGTAAGACCCCGACCCGAGTGACTCGATTAGTACTAATTAAGTCGCTGATTAGTCTTAAGTGAGTCTTAGTACTAGTTGGGTTAGAATGTGATTAGACTTAGTCTGGATTATAGCTTTGGGGATTTTGAGGACGTTTAGTATGAGTCAGACACGCTCAAGGACACCCTGAGTACACGAGTAAGAATGAGTTTTTGTTCTAGATCTTTGGTGTGGTTGTGATTTTTATTTATCTTGAATGGTTTTATTATTGTGACAACTTTCATTTGTAACCTGCATGTGATTGAGGCCCAGAAAACCAAGTTTTGGCCCAATAAGGGTAAATCTGTCTTTTCATGCTAAATCTGGGCACACTTTTCGAAGTCGTGAAACTATGTCAAAATTATACTTTTCCGAAATTAGATTTTTCAATGATCGTTTTGTTCTCCTTCGTTGTTTTCATCCGGGGTCCACAAGACCATGTTTTAAGCATTTCAAAACTCAGCTGCCAGGGACCCACTTCCAGACACTATATAAGCTCATTCTCTTCTTCTTTCCCCATTTCCAAATTCCTGCAACCTTCTTGACCTAGAGCAAGTGAGTGAAGAAAGCTTCTCCTTGGTCTTTCTCCCTTGGAAATCATCTAGCTAGAAGGCTCAAATCTCTAATCCGACTCTGCCATTCTCTTCCTCTCTTCTCAAGCTTCGTTTGGGACGTTTTTGGAGCCAAACTGTTAGACCCCGACCCAGACCAACTCGATTAGTACTAATTAAGTGAGTGTTTAGTCTTAAGTGAGTCTTATTACTAGTTGGGTTAGAATGTGATTAGACTTAGTCTGGGTTATAGCTTTGGGGATTTTGAGGATGTTTAGTATGAGTCAGACACGCTCAGGGACGCCCTGAGTACACGAGTAAGAATGGGTTTTTGTTCTAGATCTTTGCTATGGTTGTGATTTTTATTGATCTTAAAAGGTTTCATTATTTGTGGCAACTTTCGTTTTTAACCTGCATGCATTTGAGGCCCAGAAACCCAAGTTTTGGCCCAATAAGAGTAAATCTGTCTTTTCATGCAAAATCTGGGCACACTTTTCGGAGTCATGAAACTATGTCAAAACTATACTTTTCCGAAACTAGATTTTTCGAGGATCGTTTTGTTCTTCTTTGTCGACTTCATCCGGGGTTCACAAGACCATATTTTAAGCGTTTCAAGTTCCACTGCTTAGGGGACCCACTTCCAGACACTATATATAGTCTCTTATTCTCTCTTCTCCATTCTTTTCCAAATCTCTGCAACTTTTGACCTAGAGCAAGTTAGTGAAGGAAGTTTTCTTCTTTGGTCTTCTCCCTTGGAAATCATCTAGCAAGAAGGCTCTAATCTCCGATCCGACTCCGCCAATCTCTTCTTCTCTTCTCGAGCTTCGTTTGGAGTGTTTTTTAAGTCAAACCATCCCACTATTCATCATCTTCTAGCTCTCTCCTTCTTGTTTGGCTAGCAAAAGGTTAGAGCTTGGACCCATCTTCCCATTTGATGTTCTTTAGCTCATTTAGAGCTTGTTTTTCATGATTTCAAACCCATTTTTGAAATGGGGGTTTGTAGTGGCCAAAATGATGATTTTTGTGTGCTATATTTTGGGGGTTTTGTGTAGATTTCATGGAGCACCCCTTCTTATTGGAATTTGTGGAGTATTTTGCTTGGCATTGGTTAGAGGCAAGTGAAGTCTTTGGGATTCTTCATGTTTATTGCATTAGGGTTTCATTTTCTTCATTAAGATATGATTTTTGTGTTAGTTCTCTTAATGCAAGTCATGTCTATATTCTTTCAAGCCATGTACTTCAGTTTCTCTATTAGTATTGTCATCAATGATTTATCAAGTTCTTAGAACCATGTTGGTCTTGTAAGTTTTGTGAAATTTGTACATGGAAATGTCTTGATGTTTTCCTAATGGATTGAATGGTTTAATTATGGATTGAATGTGGTTTTTGACCCTTGGTGAGCATGGTGGCTCAGGGGTTTTGTTGGTTCAGAAGTGAGAAGAAGAGGAAGTAAAATGTATGAAGATTGGTGAAGAAAAGAGCAGTTTTTGCACTCAGACGCGCTCAGGCAGAAGCCTGTTCGCTCGAGCAACCATATGGTCCGCTCGAGCGAACTTGCCTCTGTCTGAAGGGTTTCGAGCAGAAACCTGTCCGCTCGAGCGAACTTTTGGGTTGGCTTGTGCAAACAAGTTTCTGTCTGGGGTCCGCTCGAGCGATTGTTTGACCGCTCGAGCGAACCTGATGCTCACAACTTTGGATTTTCAATCCCTTTCTAAATCTCTTGGAAATTGAAAACTAGACTATGCTTTAGACTTTTAATTGACGTTGTGTAAATTGGAATTCCAAATGTGAACCTTACCTTCGGGGACATCAAGCTATGTAAAATTCTGACATTTGGGTTTCAACTTCACAAAGGTCAATGGACAGTCTTAGCCTATGCTTGATGGATTTCGTTTACACTATTGATTTGACGCTTCATGTGTTATCATGTTCTCGCATAGATTTCAAGTATAAGCTTGTTTTAAGACATGTTTCAAGAATAAAAAAGGGAATCATTTCTTAAGTTTGTTAAACATTAATATTATGCTATTTTGCTAGTCTCGTCGTGTTGTGTTTTATAAATGATCTCCCTCTTGTTTTGTCGTGTTCTCGAACGTGCATTGCCGTGTTTTGTACATTCATGATATAAGTGAATACCACTGAGCTTGGACTGCCCTTTTAGCTTGATCCACTACCTAGGGGTCCTTAAACATGTGGACTGTCTGCAGACTAGTCGTGTATTGTATTACACATCGTGCGTGTTCGTGATCCGGTTCCGCGGCCGGATACCCCGTCTACCTTGTGTGGCGTGGGATCGTGTTTTTCGTGTCGTGCTTGTCGTGCGTGCTTGCTCTTGTCATCATGTATGACGGAGAAAGGATGAGCTCAATGTGGATTTATCTTTTCATGATATTATAAGTATTCATGCTAGTTTCGTAAACTTGAAACGTGTATTTAAATCTTGAACTGTTTTAGCACTATTTCTGATATTCATGCCTAAATTGTTTATTTGCCAAACCGTCGTGTTTGATGCTTGTTATTTGATGTCCAGGTGCAGGAGAGTTCACACTTGACGAGGAGTGCCCGGGGGAGGCTATTGAGCCACCCCCAACACACGAGTGGCAGCCCAACGACGTCATCTAGACGCCGGTCGGGATCCTGATACTCGTTTCGCCTAGTTTGGGTTATTCTTTTTGGGATTGTAATTGTTGTATTGGCCTCTGTTGGCCTCTCAGGGTTTTGTAATTGGAAGTAAAAATACTTTGTTTAAATGTTGAAACTTAATCATGGTAGGAATGGTATGTTGACATTCTCTTTTGATACCAAGTCTCGATATTATAATTTCTCTTGTATCTCATTGTTTAAGATTTGTGTGACATGTCTTGCTACATGCTTCCGCATACCCATTCGTGTGAGCTCGACTCGTGTCTTGGGATTCTCACCGCGGAAACCTGTGGGAAAATAATAGCGGCGGTGTGTGTTGTGTTAGTTAATCATACCGCCGCATGTCGCGGGCCCGGGTCTCGGTCCGGGGTCTCAACACAAACCATTACACTATTCATCATCTTCAACCTCTCTTCTTCTTGTTTAGCTAGCTCAAGGTTGGTGTTTTCCTTCATTCTTTCTTTTCATGTTCATTTAGCTCACCTAGAGCTTGTTTTTCATGTTTTCAAACCCATTTTCGAAATGGGGGTTTGTAATGACCAAAATGGTGATTTTGTGTGCCCTATTTTTGAGGGTTTTGTGTAGATTTCTTGGATCTCCATTCTTGTTGAGTTTTGGGAAGAATTCCTTGACATTGAGCCAAGGCAAGTAAACCTTTTAGTTCTTTCTAGTACATTGCAAGTTTTAGGGCATTTTACATTGGGAAATGTTGTTTTATCATCAAGCTTGTCTTTTCCTTCATGTTACTAATCTCTTTTAGTTTGTTTGATCTTGTTAATCATGGTTGTTAATTACTTTGCCTAATATAGAAGTTTTATCTTGAATGGAAGCATGTTTTTCAATGGGATACTCTACAAGCTATTAATACATGGTTTGAATGTGAATGGGTTGTGATTTTTGGATATTTTGATTGAAATGTGAGTGGATTTTGATGTGAAATCATCCCTTGGAAAGCATGTAGGCTTGGGGAGTGCAGGTGGTTCAAATGTGGAAGTGAAGAAGGGAGAAAAGTACAGTTTCTGCACTCACTCGCGTTCAGGCAGAAGCCTGTTCCCTCGAGCGACCATAGGGTCCGCTCGAGCGAACATGCCTCTGTTTGAAGGATTTCGAGCAGAAACCTGTCCGCTCGAACGAACTTTTGGGTTAGCTCGTGCAAACAAGTTTCTGTCTGGGGTCCGCTCGAGCGATGGTTCAACCGCTGGAGCGAACCTGATGCTCACAGCTTTGGATTTTCAATCTTTTTCTAAATTTCTTGGAAATTGAAAACTAGACTATGCTTTAGACTTTTAATTGACATTGTGTAAATTGGAATTCCAAAATGTACCTTACCTTTGGGGACATCAAGCTACGTAAATTCTGACATTTGGGTTTCAACTTCACAAAGGTCAATGGACAGTCTTAAGCCTATGCTTGATGGACTTCGTTTGCGCTCTTGTTTGGATGCTTTATGCATTATCATATTCTTGTTTGGATTCCAAGTTTAAGCTCGTTTTAAGACGTGTTTCAAGAATAAAAAAGGGAATCATTTCGTAAGCTTGTTATGCATTTATATTATGCTATTTTGCCAGTCTTGTCAGGTTATGTTGATAAATGATTTCCCTCTTGTTTTGTCGTGTTCTCGAACGTGTATCGCCGTGTTTTGTGCATTCATGATATAAGTGAATACCACTGAGCTTGGACTGCCCTTTTAGCTTGATCCACTACCTGGGGGTCCTTAAACATGTGGACTGTCTGCAGACTAGTCGTGTATTATGTTACACATCATGCGTGTTCGTGATCCGGTTCCACGGCCGGATACCCCGTCTACCTTGTTTGGCGTTGGATCTTGTTTTTCGCGTCGTGCTTGTCGTGCGTGCTTGCTCTTGTCATCATGTATGACGGAGAAATGATGAGCTCAATGTGGATTTATCTTTTCATGATATTATAAGTATTCATGCTAGTTTCGTAAACTTGAAACGTGTATTTAAATCTTGAACTGTTTTTGTATTATTTCTCATATGCATGCCTAAATTGTTTATTTACCAAACCGTCGTGTTTGATGCTTGTTATTTTGGTGTCCAGGTGCAGGAGATGTCCTGCTTGACGAGGAGTGCCCGGAGGAGGCTTTTGAGCCACCCCCAGCACATGAGTTGCATCCCAACGACGTCATCTAGACCAAGCGGGATCTTGACTTCGCGTTCACCTAGCTTTGGGGCTATCTTTTGGGTTCTTTTATTGTTGTATTGGCCTCTGTTGGCTTCTCATGGTTTTGTAACTTGAATTAACATACTTTGTTTAAATGTTGAAACTTAATCATGATAGGAATGCTATGTTGACATTCTCTTTGGTACCAAGTCTCGATATTATAATTTCTCTTGCATCTTATTGTTTAAGAATTGTGTGATTCGTTTTGCTACACGCTTCCGCATACCCATTCGTGTGAGCTTAACCCGTGTCTTGGGATCTTCACCGCGGAAACCTGTGGGAAAACAGGCGGTATGTTTTATATGTTAGTTAATTATATTGCCGTAGTCGCGGTCCTGGGTCTCGGTCCGGGGTCGCGACAGGACTGGTATCAGAGCGGGACTAGTTTCAGGCGCTTAAAAGAAACTAGAAAATCTTAGGAACGTGGCGAGGATTCGTGAGTTCGTTAGAACGTTTGTTTAGACAAGTTGACCAACCCAAGTATGCCTATATATGTGCTAACGAATTGTTTTGCAGCGTCATGCCTCCAAGAAAAGCTCCAAACCATCATGCTTCGGGTAGTAATCACAATGAGACAGATTCGTCTGAGAATCCTACCGCAACTCAATTCCAGGCATTAATACAAGCTATGATAGATAAACGGAAACAAGCCAATGAAACTCAAGCAAAATTTCAAGAACAAATGGCAAAGAAAGATGAGGAGATGGCACAAGTTCAGAGACAACTTCTGGAAGTCATCTAAAATAGACCTCAACATCAAGTTGTACCAAATGTGGTGTACCACAATAGAGTGGATGACATCAATGTTCTCTTCGAGAGATTCCGGAAGAGGGGACCCAAGGAGTTCTCAGGTCAAGAGGACCCTTTGACTGCAGATGACTGGCTCACTAACATCGCTAAGATCTTTGATGTTTTTACTTGCACGGGCAGGGAGAGGGTGAATCTCACAGCTTCTTTGTCCTATGGGCTTGCTGACTCTTGGTGGCAGACAGTTAAAGAGCCATACCAGTTCATGGCAGATGAGGTAGCTTGGACGACCTTCAAGACACACTTCACAGACAAGTATGTCCCTTCTCATGTCAAGAGACAGAAGGCAGTCGAATTTCAACAGTTGAAACAAGGAAACATGTCAGTTCTGGAGTATGTTACTAAGTTTGAGAGGCTTGTTCGTTATGCTACCGTGTTGATAGATACGGAGCATAAGAAGATCACCAAGTTTTTGGAAGGATTGAATCCCATTCTCAAGAGGGATGTCACGGGAGTGATTCCACCAGCCACATTTGATGAAGCAATTAGTTGGGCATATAAATTCGAAGAGTTCAACAATGAGATCATCCAGGATAGGAAGCAGCACTACCAGCAGCATAACCAAAGGCAACAAAGTGGCAAGAAGCCAAGACAAGAACAGAACCATGTTAGGCAAAGTGGTTGTAATCATTGTGGCAAGAATCACCCTACCCACGAATGCCGCAAGGCAACGGGTGCTTGCTTCAAGTGTGGAGGAATGGACCATGCAATCAAGGATTGCCCACAACTTCAGAATCAGGGCAACAGATATCAGCAGCAGAGGCAGGCAGCACCACAGAATCAGGCACCAGTTTAGAATCAAGTGAGACCACCACAACAACAGCAACAGTAAGGCAGACAAGTACAGAATCAGAATGCTCGTCCACCTCAGAACAAGAACAATCAAGGGAGGCAGAATCAGTAGCAGAATAGGCTAAACAAGCAGGGGCGCACGTACAATATCAACCGTACTGATGCAGAAACCGCAGGTGACGTCATAGAAGGTAAACTTCCTGTTTGTGGAGTAGAAGCACAGATCTTATTTGATCCAGGATCCACACACTCTTTTCTATCTCCTTTATTTGCAAAGAAGATTGATGCACAACATGCAGAATTTGATTACATCTTGACTGTCACTACACCAGTAGGTAAACAGGTTGTTTGTAGCACCTATTACCCTAGTTGTTCGATTTTGTTAGGAGATATCAGTTTACCGGCCAATCTCATCATTCTAGACATGCATGATTTTGATATTATATTAGGCATGTATTGGTTAGAGACCTACCATGCTACTATGGATTGTTTTGGTAAGACCATCACATTTAGATTGCAAGGGCCATAGACAGAGTTGGTATTTTAGGGCAACATGAAGAAATCTTCCAGCAGTTTCATTTCAGCCTTGAAAGCTAATAGATTGGTGGGCAGTGGTTGTGACGTATTTATAGCGTTTATCACGGAGGATAAACAGTCCCAAGGGGTGGAGGATATCCTCGTAGTGTGTGAATTTCCGGATGTTTTTCCAGAAGAAATCCCAGGTTGACCACCAGTTAGAGAAGTTGAGTTTACTATTGAACTTCTTCCAGGGATTGCACCGATCTCTATTGCACCTTATAGGATGGCTCTTGCAGAGTTAGGTGAATTGAAACTTCAGTTGCAAGAATTGTTGAGCAAAGACTTTATTAGGCCAAGTGTTTCACCTTGGGGAGCGCCAGTTCTTTTTGTGAAGAAGAAGGATGGAAGTCTTAGAATGTGCATCGACTATAGAAGATTGAATCATGTGACCGTCAAGAACAAACACCCCTTGCCAAGGATAGATGAATTATTTGATCAATTACAAGGAGCAGCACACTTTTCCAAGATAGACTTGAGGTCAAGGTATCATCAGTTGAGGGATAGAGAGTCTGATGTGGCGAAGACAGCTTTCCGAACGAGATATGGGCATTATGAGTTCTTAGTGACGCCCTTTGGCTTGACAAATGCACCCGCAGTCTTCATGGCTCTCATGAACAAGGTTTTTGCAGAGTTCCTAGATCACTCTACAGTGGTGTTCATTGATGATGTCCTCGTGTATTCTAAGAGTAAGGAGGAGCTTGAAGAACACTTGAGGACGTCATTACAGCTTTTGAGAGACCATCAGCTCTATGCTAAATTGAACAAATGTGAATTCTGGCTAGAACAAGTTGCCTTTTTAGGTCACATCATTTCAAGAGAAGGATTAGCAGTTGATCCAGCCAAGATAGAAGCAGTTATTGAGTGGAAGAGGCCTAGCAGTGTGACAGAAATCAGAAGCTCTTTGGGGTTAACAGGATATTATCGGAGATTTGTCCGAGGTTTTTCGTCTATTCCAGCACCATTGACGAAGTTGACTCGGAAGAACGTACCTTTTGTTTGGACCGATCAGTGTGAAGGCAACTTTCAAGAGTTGAAGAAAAGGTTAACCACAACTCCAATCCTCACATTACCATCGGGCAGCGGTGGATTTGTTGTTTTTACGGATGCGTCCAACGTGAGATTAGGCTGTGTATTGATGCAAGATGGCAAAGTGATTGCCTATGGCTCGAGACAGTTGAAGAATCATGAGGTTAATTATGCAACTCACGACTTGGAGTTGGCGGCACTAGTTTTTGCTTTGAAGATGTGGAGGCACTACCTCTATGGAGAGAAATTTTTGTTTTCACAGAAGGAATTGAATATGAGGCAGAGACGGTGGATGGAGTATATAAAAGATTATGACTTCCCAATTAAGTATCATCCGGGCAAAGTGAACGTTGTAGTAGATGCGTTGAGCAGGAAATCAGCAGTTATGGCTAGTTTGAAAGGAGTTAGTGTTTTCCAACAGTTTGAAGAACTTGGAGTGGAAGTACAACACTTGAGGAGAGGTGTTTTATTGGCAAACATGACAGTGTCTGAGCCTACCTTCATCCAGAGAATCAAAGATAGTCAGTTGCAAGACCCGAAATTGGCCAAGATTGTAGATCAGATCTCAGAACGTCCAGATTTCAAGATTTCTGATGGAGTGTTGTATTTTCGGGACCGGTTGTGTGTACCAAATGTAGATGATTTGAAGAATGAAATTATGACTGAAGCCCACCATACTAGATACTCTATACATCCGGGTAGCACGAATATGTACCATAACTTGAAGAACATATTTTGGTGGAATAACATGAAGCGAGAGATAGCAGCTTTTGTGTCTCGTTGCTTGACTTGTCAGATGATCAAGGCAGAACACCAGAAGCCTCCTGGTTTGTTACAGCCCTTAGAGATTCCAGAGTGGAAATGGGAGCACATCACTATGGATTTTGTCTCCGGTTTGCCTAATACCAAGAGGGGAAACAATGCAATTTGGGTTATAGTAGACCGTCTTACGAAGTCTGCTCACTTCATTCCGATGAAGACTGGGAATATGATGCATATGGCACCACTTGCAGGACTATTCATCGATGAGATTGTTAGTAAGCATGGCCAGCCCGTCTCCATCACTTCCGACAGAGATAGTAGATTTGTTTCGAGATTTTGGAAATCTCTTTTTGAATCCATGGGTACCAAACTTTAGTTCAGCACAGCGTATCATCCTCAGGCAGATGGTCAGTCAGAGCGGACGATACAGACTCTTGAAGATATGCTACGTGCTTGTGTATTGGATTTCAAGGTTCAGTGGGATGAGAACCTACCTCTTTGTGAGTTCACGTACAACAATAGCTACCATTCTAGCATTGGAATGGCACCTTTTGAGGCGCTCTATGGTAGGAGATGCAGAACTCCAGTCTGTTGGGAAGAAGTCGGTGTACGTAGCTTTCATGGACCGACGATAGTTAGAGAGACAAGCGACAAGGTTAAACAGATTCAGGACAGATTGAAGATCGCTCGAAGCAGACAGAAGAGTTATGCTGACACTCGTCGGAGAGAATTACAGTTTGAAGTGGGTGACAAGGTATTCTTGAAAGTCTCACCAGTCAGAAGCACTCTAAGATTTGGAAAGAAAGGAAAATTGTCCAGCAGATACATTGGTCCATATGAGATTTTGAGCAAGATTGGAAATGTCGCATACAGACTCGCATACAGACTCTCCGGGGCACATAATGTTTTTCACGTCTCCAAACTCAAGAAGTATGTTCACAGTCCTTCTCACATTATTCCACACGAGCCTTTAGAGATTGCTTCATATGTGGAGGAACCGGTTAGAATCATTGACACCAAAGAACATGAATTGAGAAATCGGACTATCCATTGGGTCAAAGTACTTTGGGAGAACCACGAGCCAGAAGAAGCCACATGGGAATTGAGAGATCAAGTCCAGAAGAAGTATCCACACCTATTACCAGAGGTAAAATTATTTATATTTGGTGGACCAAATATCCTAAGGGGTGGAGGATGTTAGACCCCGACCCAGACCAACTCGATTAGTACTAATTAAGTGAGTGATTAGTCTTAAGTGAGTCTTAGTACTAGTTGGGTTAGAATGTGATTAGACTTAGTCGGGATTATAACTTTGGGGATTTTGAGGACGTTTAGTATGAGTCAGACACGCCCAGGGACGCCCTGAGTACACGAGTAAGAATGGGTTTTTGTTCTAGATCTTTGGTGTGGTTGTGATTTTTATTGATCTTGAATGGTTTTATTATTTGTGACAACTTTCATTTGTAAACTGCATGTGATTGAGGCCCAGAAAACCAAGTTTTGGCCCAATAAGGGTAAATCTGTCTTTTCATGCTAAATCTGGGCGCACTTTTCGAAGTCGTGAAACTATGTCAAAATTATACTTTTCCGAAACTAGATTTTTCGACGATCGTTTTGTTCTCCTTCGTCGCTTTCATCCGGGGTCCACAAGACCATGTTTTAAGCGTTTCAAAACTTAGCTGCCAGGGACCCACTTCCAGACACTATATAAGCTCATTCTCTTCTTCTTTCCCCATTTCCAAATTCCTGCAACCTTCTTGACCTAGAGAAAGTGAGTGAAGAAAGCTTCTCCTTGGTCTTTCTCCCTTGGAAATCATCTAGCTAGAAGGCTCAAATCTTTAATCCGACTCCACCATTCTCTTCCTCTCTTCTCAAGCTTCGTTTGGGACGTTTTTGGAGCCAAACCATTACACTATTCATCATCTTCAACCTCTCTTCTTCTTGTTTAGCTAGCTCAAGGTTGATGTTTTCCTTCATTCTTTCTTTTCATGTTCATTTAGCTCACCTAGAGCTTTTTTTTCATGTTTTCAAACCCATTTTCGAAATGGGGGTTTGTAATGACCAAAATGGTGATTTTGTGTGCCCTATTTTTGGGGTTTTGTGTAGATTTCGTGGATCTCCATTCTTGTTGAGTTTTGGGAAGAATTCCTTGACATTGAGCCAAGGCAAGTAAACCTTTTAGTTCTTTCTAGTACATTGCAAGTTTTAGGGCATTTTACATTGGGAAATGTTGTTTTATCATCAAGCTTGTCTTTTCCTTCATGTTACTAATCTCTTTTAGTTTGTTTGATCTTGTTAAGCATGGTTGTTAATTACTTTGCCTAATCTAGAAGTTTTATCTTGAATGGAAGCATGTTTTTCAATGGGATACTCTACAAGCTATTAATACATGGTTTGAATGTGAATGGGTTGTGATTTTTGGATATTTTGATTAAAATGTGAGTGGATTTTGATGTGAAATCATCCCTTGGAAAGCATGTAGGCTTGGGGAGTGCAGGTGATTCAAATGTGGAAGTGAAGAAGGGAGAAAAGTGCAGTTTTTGCACTCACTCGCGTTCAGGCAGAAGCCTGTTCCCTCGAGCGATCATAGGGTCCGCTCGAGCAAACATGCCTTGTTTGAAGGATTTCGAGCATAAACCTGTCCGCTCGAGCGAACTTTTGGGTTGGCTCGTGCGAACAAGTTTCTGTCTGGGGTCCGCTCGAGCAAACCTGATGCTCACAGCTTTGGATTTTTAATCTTTTTCTAAATTTCTTGGAAATTGAAAACTAGACTATGCTTTAGACTTTTAATTGACGTTGTGTAAATTGGAATTCCAAAATGTACCTTAACTTCGGGGACATCAAGCTACGTAAATTCTGACATTTGGGTGTCAACTTCACAAAGGTCAGTGGATAGTCTTAGCCTATGCTTGATGGACTTCGTTTGCGCTCTTGTTTGGATGCTTTATGCATTATCATGTTCTCGTTTGGATTTCAAGTTTAAGCTCGTTTTAAGACGTGTTTCAAGAATAAAAAAGGGAATCATTTCGTAAGCTTGTTAAGCATTTATATTATGCTATGTTGCCAGTCTTGTCAGGTTATGTTGATAAATGATTTCCCTCTTGTTTTGTCGTGTTCTCGAATGTGTATCGCCGTGTTTTGTGCATTCATGATATAAGTGAATACCACTGAGCTTGGACTGCCCTTTTAGCTTGATCCACTACCTGGGAGTCCTTAAACATGTGGATTGTCTGCAGACTAGTCGTGTATTATGTTACACATCGTGCGTGTTCGTGATCCAGTTCCGTGGCCGGATACCCCGTCTACCTTGTGTGGCGTGGGATCGTGTTTTTCGTGTCGTGCTTGTCGTGCGTGCTTGCTCTTGTCATCATGTATGATGGAGAAATGATGAGCTCAATGTGGATTTATCTTTTCATGATATTATAAGTATTCATGCTAGTTTCGTAAACTTGAAACGTGTATTTAAATCTTGAACTGTTTTAGCATTATTTCTCATATGCATGCCTAAATTGTTTATTTACCAAACCGTCGTGTTTGATGCTTGTTATTTTGGTGTCCAGATGCAGGAGATGTCGCGCTTGACGAGGAGTGCCCGGAGGAGGCTTTTGAGCCACCCCCAGCACATGAGTGGCATCCCAACGACGTCATCTAGACGCCGAGCAGGATCTTGACTTCGCGTTCACCTAGCTTTGGGGCTATCTTTTGGGTTCTTTTATTATTGTATTGGCCTCTGTTGGCTTCTCATGGTTTTGTAACTTGAATTAACATACTTTGTTTAAATGTTGAAACTTAATCATGATAGGAATGCTATGTTGACATTTTCTTTGGTACCAAGTCTCGATATTATAATTTCTCTTGCATCTTATTGTTTAAGAATTGTGTGATTCGTTTTGCTACACGCTTCCGCATACCCATTCGTGTGAGCTTGACCAGTGTCTTGGGATCCTCACCGTGGAAACCTGTGGGAAAACAGGCGGTATGTTTTATATGTTAGTTAATCATATCGCCATAATCGCGGTCCCGGTCTCGGTCCAGGGTCGCGATAGAGGCGGTCCGAGAACCACAACAGTTAGTGGAGTGGCGCGCTGACGATGTTGTTTAAACATCCGGCTGCCTCTAGAGATGCGTAACATTATGGGGGTGTTATTAACCTTTTGTTTTGGTGGATATTGTTTTGTTTATATTGGCCTTTATTGGCCTCTATTTTTGGGGAATTGTAATTAAATGATATATGTTCAAACTTTAACAGCACCTTTGGGTTACGCTATAGACCATCGCTCATTCTGATACTTGTTATTCAAATGTAATAAGCCTTGTTATCTTGGAAATGAAATACATGCTTGATCTGCTACACGCTTCCGCAACTTATACAAAAATACTCATGTTGTTGTGAAATCCTCACCGCAGACACCTGTGGGAAATCACTTGTACGGGCAATATGTATTCTTTAATAACCCGTATACGTTTTGGCACTAACCATACCTTTTATTTATGTCACTTACTTAGTCCCGATCCCGGATTGGACCCTAAACCCTGTTCGGGGTCACGACACTAGAAAACTATGACATTTTAGCAAAATTGTTAGATACCCAACTATGTTGGAGTGTCAATACCAAAGAGGTCTTTTTAAGGCTCCTAATTATCTCCCCTTTGTCAATTCCTACTCCTTTAATTCAATTTACTTCAATTTACCATACATCCAAACACACACGTCAAGTTTGACTTACACCTTTCAGTGTAGTTGATGAGCAATTTTGTGTTAGATTGTATAGACTCAATCCATCAGTTGATATGATAAATTGATTAATTTCTTTATTTATCAATAAAATCATGCTTTACTTGCATGAGATGAATGTTATTTTATTACTTTATGCACATGACCAATACACTTGACATAATGGTTCATGAGTTGAACTGGGTCCCATTAGTATATTAGAAGTGATATATGTGTATGGATGAGATCCACACACGGGAGATATATGTCAAAAATCTTATACTTAAATATCTTCATAACCAGTGATGAGACTGGGCATCTCATTTGATAAAGTTGCAGTACTTTGATCACTATGAGATAGAGTAATTTGTCTCAATCATCAGAATGGAAGATTCTGGATCATGGTGCTGGTAAATTGGATGTATTGAAGGACCATGAGAAACACCTAATGGAATTCTGTCTAGAATATAAGGTTTGCTCTCATAATTCCCTAGCAATAGGCTCTCAATCTTGAGACATTAATGAACCCAAGTTTCTATCTATTCATTTGCTTTGAGTCACCAATGAGTGAGGCCAACTTTAGGTCAACACCTCAATGTCTTGCGTATGTGGTAGTAGGACTGTGGGAACATTAAATGATCAAGATGGAATCTATTGTGAGAACCCGACCCCTAATTTCCTGGTTTAGTGTGGTTTTAATCGTGATTTGGTTTTCCCGATGGGTTTAGTGGTTTTTTGGTAGAGTTTTTGAGTTAGAATGACTTTTAATTAGCTTTGGGAAGTTTTGAGAGCCAATGAACATAGACAGTGACCGTAGGGTCCCATTTGTTTTGCGTGGTCAGCGTGGGGAGATTCTTGGCGTTTCCTAAAAATTTCCATTTTAGCTTCGTTTGACTAATCTCGCCATTCCCTACAACTTTCGTGTTAACTCCGTGCCCATTCGAAACTCTTAAAATCAGTTTTTCTTGAAATCCCAAATTTTCCATTCTTTGACCCCTTTGACCAAACAGTTGACTTTTTATGTGGACCCCAGAAGTATGTCAATATTAACCTTGTTGAAAAGATAATTTTATTCCGAACACTTTTCATGTTTTAAGTTTCTTGATCCGAGGTCTAGAAAGCCCCCTAATCTCCATTACAAGTTATACTTAGTGTGGACCCCACACCACCCATTATAAAAAGGACACTTCATCCCTTTCTCCCTCATTCCCATTTCCATCGACTGCAACCTCCATGCTACAGTACCAGCAGCCCCTCTTCTCCTTTTTCTTCCATTTCTCTTGCTCGAATGAAGCCTTCAAGCCACCGATCCGACGAGGAAACTCCGGCAACTTCTTCCCCTTCATCTCCTCTCTCTTTTGACACCATTTTCATGGGAAACCAAGGTGGACAACCCCTATTTCAAGCTCCTTCTCGTTGATTAATGGCCCTAGAGGTAAGGATCTCTTTCCATCTTCTATTGTTGAGCAATGGCTTTCCCCTAGGTCTTATTTCTTAGCTTGTTTGAGCCCATTCCTTCTCTTTGTTGAGTTACCATTTTAGGGTTCTAAGATGGGTTGTTTTTTTTGTTGGGGGTTTTTGTGTAGCTTGGAGCCTTGGCTTGGAAGAGTGTTTAGAGCTTGGATTTGCTTAGCCTGGACCTAAGGCAAGTGGATGATTTGATATCTACATGTTTTATGAGAAATGCGGTTTTTCTATTTCATACATGATGTTTCACATTATCACTATTCATGTTTTCTTTATGATTCACATTGATTTGGAAGTACATTTAATGTTTTGGAAACATGGTGGATTTTAGTCTTTGTCTATCTCTTGTTTTTGGCTTAAATGAATCTTGGTGATTGTGGAGTTTCTCTTCTCTTATGGTTGAGGGTGAAAAAAGGAATAAGTGATTGGATAATGATATGTAAAAGTTTTGATGTTGGAGAAGAGTTGAAGGTGGAATAGGGGAAGCTTTCAGCTCATTTTATTGCAGATAAGTGATTGGAGAGGGAAAGGGATGGATTGGAGAAAAGAGGACTTGAATCTGAACTGCATTGTGGAGTTCCCGCAACTGGCGGTCAGCCGACGGTCACCTAGCGGCTAGCCGTCTGGTGACTGGCGGCTAACCGAACCGGTTTCGGTTCCTTTTCTAGAGAGCTGTAACCTTACGGTCAGCCTCGCGGTCAGCTGGCGGCTAACCGTCGAGTCCATCGGCGGCTAACCGCCAGCCAACCGAACTGAAGCGGTTACATTTCCAGAATGCTGCATTTGGTCAGGTCAACCACGGTCAGCCCCGCGGTTAGCCAGCGGCTAACCGCCGAATCCATAGGCGGCTAACCGCCAGGTGACCGAATTTCCCAGAATTATGGGAATAAGGAGAGATGAAGGGAGTTCCCATCCATTTTCCTTGTAAACATTTCCGAAAGCAATGGGCACTTTTCACCTGGAATATGTTCGAAACAAAGATGAAATGTTTGTTGGAAGCCGTTCGAGTGAGAAACCACATCGCCGAGATTTATTGAAATGTTGAGGTTACTCAGGTGTGTAAGGAGCTCGAAATGTCTCTAAACTCAAGGAGTACCAAGTGTTTACTGAAAATTAGACATACGGGATCCCTATCCACCTTGAGTTATCTTGAACCCCGACACTTGTCCTGATATTTCGAAAGTTTATTGCACCCCTGTTTATTCCCGAAATTTATGAGTTGTGATTTATCCATCCCGAAAGCACTGAACTGTATTTGTAGCATTCGTGCTAGCCCTGATTTGCATGACCCGATATTGAAATGATATTTGTGCCTTGAGCACCCTGTTTCGCCTGTTTATACAATTTCATCAAGCGTTTTATACATGCCCGACTTCTTGCATATGACCTATCAATACTTGGAGACTCGAAACATCGTTTTAAGCTTGGGGAGGTATTGTTTGGAGCCCCAATGCAATATAAGAACTTGGAAGGCATTTTATGGAGTCTGGATGAAGAGAAACCCATTATGAAGATTCGTCAAGGATCCTTAGACTCGTCAATGTGCATAGGGACCCGAGATGTCCTTAATTCTTATAGAGTACCAAGTTTATGTCAAATTAGACATACGGGACCCTATTCACATCGATATGAATCTAGGACCCTCAACGACGGGCCCGGAAAAGTATAGAAATCCATTATGTCTTATTTAAACTCGAATTTCACTTGTACATTTTAAATCTCATGTTTTATGACTAGACTTACCCGACAGTATTGAAATTTATGTTTTTGGCATTGTTGCTACCCCGTACATGCCCGACCGATACAGATATGTTTTTGTGCTAATGAGCACCCCGTCCCGTCATATGTATTCACTTGATTTGATTTCTTGTATATGACCCGTAAGAATAAAACCTTGAGGTAAGATGGGGCCAGAGCTTTGTAGTGCGAGCCCATGAACCAAAAGGAGAACATGCGTACATGTATTTGTTTTGTTTACTTGCATATAACCTATGAGTCGGCACCACTAAGCTTGGATAACCTTGTCAGTCTGATCCACTGACTTGGAGATTCCCCACTTGTCCCGCCAGCTGCAGTTTGGATCCCGATACCCGGTTTATTAACCGTGGTCCCGTCCCGATACCCGGCTCACTCCCGTGGTTCCCGATATCCGGTTCGCTACCGTGATTCCCGATACCCGGTTTGCCACCGTGGTCCCGTCCCGTATTATTGTATATGTATATGTGAATTTTGTTGCACCTCCTCACTTCGGTGACCGAGGTCAACGCCCGATACTCTAGTCACTTCGGTGATAGAGGATTTAGCTTTGTGTGGTTGCCATCTTGATAGTTCCTGATCCTTGATACCCGTACTGCTTTATATTGATCATGTCTTTTCCTAATAAAGGATGCATTAATTCTACATGCTTTAAATGAGTACCCGATTCGTAAAATGTTTATTGTTTATACATGCTTTAAATGAGTACCCGATTTGTAAAATGTTTATTGTTTGTACATGCTTTGAATGAGTACCCGATTTGTAAAATGTTTATTGTTTATACACGCTTTAAATGAGTACCCGATTTGAAAGATGTTTATTGTTTATACACGTTTTAAATGAGTTCCCGATTTGTAAAATGTTCATGTTTTATACATGCTTTAAAGGAATACATGCTTTGCCTAATATCTGTGTTTCATACCCGTTTTATATGAATACATGATTTCGTCAGATACTCATGATTTCCGATACATTTTTATTATGTACAATTTTGATCAGACGGTATGATTTATTTCATGTTTTAACCATTCAGTATATTGTTATATCTTTTCACCCACCTGCCAGACCGTCGTGTCTGACCCACTACTTTGGTACTCAGGTTCAGACTTCTTCACCCGAGACGAGTGCACGTGTTGGCTGTGGAGCCATGAGCTTTCAGGTGTTTGTCGGCTATGTCATGTCGACATTGAGCTTGACATCGGGTTTACGTCACATATGGGGTAGTGATCATTAGCTTGTTTTTGTATGGCTTCTATTATCCTTTTTCTTGGGATTTGTAATTAATACACATTGTTATTTGTAACTTGAACATATATGGGAATGTAATACCCTGTTACTGTCAGCTCTGTACTTTTATTATGATAGTTTATTCCAGTCTGAGATGGATCAATGATAAGATGATTATATGCTTGGGTTGAGTGCGGTGCAGAATCCAATGGCCACGGACTCCGAGTCGCAACACCACGAAAGCTTCCGCTAAATATTCAGAGGTGTTGGAAGGAATTTGTAATCCTCACACACGCAGATCTTGGGAGAAACATAATTATGAGTTCACGGACCCCGGGTTTGGGGTCGTGACAGACTGGTATCAGAGCGGGCAAGTTTCTAGGAAATAAAACACTCTAGGAACTTTAAGACGTGTGGTGAGGAAACCGTTAGATTTGTCGTCTTGTTTTGGCTAGATGCCATTCTGTTTTGGTTCGGATTTGTTTTCTTTCTAGTGGGGGAGACCCTTCTTGTCTCTTCCCTTTTTGTTCTTGTTAGGGAATTTGGGGGACCAAATTGTTTTCTAGTGGAGGAGGATTTAATGTCTCCGCACCCAAATTCAGTGCCTTTTTCTTGTTTTCGCGCCAGAGAGTTAGAGTTTTGTGGTTTTAGCATGTGAATCTCGAAGGACTTCGGTGAGGACTTTGGCAGAATTTTCAGCTTTTCATTGTCACAGATGGAGCTAGCGAAGGAGTTTGTGAGCAGTTGTTAGTCAGCAAGGAATGTGAACAGCATATTGAGACCCAATTTCAGTTGATCGTGTATCGTCAGATGGTGCGTCAGGCAAGTAAGTGTGAATTTTGGATAAATCTGGAATATTTTCCTAAACCAAAAGACTACAGAAACTAGACAAATGGTGGATTTCAGGAAGTTTGAGGTGATTTTCAGTTGATAGAGATTCAAGTGGATACCAAAAGCAAGAAATTTCTCGAATTTGATGAACTCTTGGCGGAGAAGTGCTAGAAGATTTTTAATAATTCCAGAATGATGGTGAAGTTGACTCAGTAGAATGCATCAGTGTGTGGTTAAATGATAGGAAGAAGATTTTCAGCTGTGGTGTAGAGAGCTATGTACAGAATGGATTGTTTCCTGGTTTTATAATAGAGGAGATCTTGCAAACTTTACGGACTTTTGGAATATCAGTTTGAGCATAGTACAGATACAACGGGAGAATCATAGCCTACGGACAAGTCCGGTTAGAAGACTGGAGAAAAATGACACTAGGTGTAGTGTTTTACGACAGAGATAGAGTTACGGTACATCGGAGTGAGTCAGAACCTTCATTCTCTTGGACTGACATTGGCAGTTGTTCAGGAACAGTGCAGATGTTTAGAGACAAGTTTTCAATTAGTAGAGCTCCAAGGAGATGTCCAGAATTAGAGATTCCTAGAAATTGATGAGGTTTGTCAGAGAATTATTTTAGGATTTTCAACAAGTGCAGCCATATGGAGGAGTAGACCCAGCAGGATGTGTCATTGTGTGGTTAGAAGCTTTTAGAGTTGAATTTCAGCAACTAATGAAGGAGTTGACTACAGGAAGAATCTCTACTTGATCGCCCGACAACGAAGATCTTTACAGATTTTATCGACGTGAGGAGCATCAGATTTTAATGTACAGGTATACAGAGCAGGAAATCAGTTATTTTGGATTTTATTAGGAAAGGTAGACTTGGCAGAGCAGTTGCAAGAGTGAGCACGGAGCTCCAAATACCAAAGAATAGTGAAGGGACAAGCATGTTAGTGTCAGAGACCGAATATTGTACTGAGGATCAAGAGCAATGAGCAGAAAGAATTAAAGCTAGCAAGAGTTAACCTTGAAGATTGTGCAGTGGATGTGAGACACTAGCTTCGATAGTTGCGATGAAGTCAACAAAATGGTTCCAAGAATTTTCAGTATCAAGGTGTTTAGAAACAAGAGACTTGGTTGAACTTAGAAGGAGTCAGAGTTGGTGAATTCCTTGAGCAGTCAGATTGACAGGACAGTGACGGATTCGAGCCAGTGGAAGAATGTTTGACGACCGTTGATAGTTGACTAAGGGGCTCTACCACGAGGATGACCCAGCGAGTTCAGGTGCTTTCGAGAGGACCGTTTTGGAGCTTTGATTTGTGGTTTTGTTTTTGAAGTGCGGATTAATGTCCCCACTTGTTTTGGATTTGTTTAGTTCATTTGGAGGACCAAATGTTCTAAGGGGGGGAGGATGTGAGAACTCGACCCCTAATTTCCTAGTTTAGTGTGGTTTTAATCGTGATTTGGTTTTCCCGATGGGTTTAGTGGTTTTTTGGTAGAGTTTTTGAGTTAGAATGACTTTTAATTAGCTTTGGGAAGTTTTGAGAGCCAATGAACATAGACAGTGACCGTAGGGTCCCATTTGTTTTGCATGGTCAGCGTGGGGAGATTCTTGGCGTTTCCTAAAAATTTTCATTTTAGCTTCGTTTGACTAATCTCGCCATTCCCTACAACTTTCGTGTTAACTCCGTGCCCATTCGAAACTCTTAAAATCAGTTTTTCTTGAAATCCCAAATTTTCCATTCTTTGACCCTTTTGACCAAACAGTTGACTTTTTATGTGGACCCCAGAAGTATGTCAATATTAACCTTGTTGGAAAGATAATTTTATTCCGAACACTTTTCATGTTTTAAGTTTCTTGATCCGAGGTCTAGAAAGCCCCCTAATCTCCATTACAAGTTATACTTAGTGTGGACCCCACACCACCCATTATAAAAAGGACACTTCATCCCTTTCTCCCTCATTCCCATTTCCATCGACTGCAACCTCCATGCTACAGTACCAGCAGCCCCTCTTCTCCTTTTTCTTCCATTTCTCTTGCTCGAATGAAGCCTTCAAGCCACCGATCCGACGAGGAAACTTCGGCAACTTCTTCCCCTTCATCTCCTCTCTCTTTTGACACCATTTTCATGGGAAACCAAGGTGGACAACCCCTATTTCAAGCTCCTTCTCGTTGATTAATGGCCCTAGAGGTAAGGATCTCTTTCCATCTTCTATTGTTGAGCAATGGCTTTCCCCTAGGTCTTATTTCTTAGCTTGTTTGAGCCCATTCCTTCTCTTTGTTGAGTTACCATTTTAGGGTTCTAAGATGGGTTGTTTTTTTTGTTGGGGGTTTTTGTGTAGCTTGGAGCCTTGGCTTGGAAGAGTGTTTAGAGCTTGGATTTGCTTAGCTTGGACCTAAGGCAAGTGGATGATTTGATATTTACATGTTTTATGAGAAATGCGGTTTTTCTATTTCATACATGATGTTTCACATTATCACTATTCATGTTTTCTTTATGATTCACATTGATTTGGAAGTACATTTAATGTTTTGGAAACATGGTGGATTTTAGTCTTTGTCTATCTCTTGTTTTTGGCTTAAATGAATCTTGGTGATTGTGGAGTTTCTCTTCTCTTATGGTTGAGGGTGAAAAAAGGAATAAGTGATTGGATAATGATATGTAAAAGTTTTGATATTGGAGAAGAGTTGAAGGTGGAATAGGGGAAGCTTTCAGCTCATTTTATTGCAGATAAGTGATTGGAGAGGGAAAGGGATGGATTGGAGAAAAGAGGACTTGAATCTGAACTGCATTGTGGAGTTCCCGCAACTGGCGGTCAGCCGACGGTCACCTAGCGGCTAGCCGTCTGGTGACTGGCGGCTAACCGAACCGGTTTCGGTTCCTTTTCTAGAGAGCTGTAACCTTACGGTCAGCCTCGCGGTCAGCTGGCGGCTAACTGTTGAGTCCATCGGCGGCTAACCGCCAGCCAACCGAACTGAAGCGGTTACATTTCCAGAATGCTGCATTTGGTCAGGTCAACCACGGTCAGCCCCGCGGTTAGCCAGCGGCTAACCGCCGAATCCATAGGCGGCTAACCGCCAGGTGACCGAATTTCCCAGAATTATGGGAATAAGGAGAGATGAAGGGAGTTCCCATCCCATTTTGCTTGTAAACATTTCCGAAAGCAATGGGCACTTTCCACCTGGAATATGTTCGAAACGAAGATGAAATGTTTGTTGGAAGCCGTTCGAGTGAGAAACCACATCGCCGAGATTTGTTGAAATGTTGAGGTTACTCAGGTGTGTAAGGAGCTCGAAATGTCTCTAAACTCAAGGAGTACCAAGTGTTTACTGAAAATTAGACATACGGGATCCCTATCCACCTTGAGTTATCTTGAACCCCGACACTTGTCCTGATATTTCGAAAGTTTATTGCACCCCTGTTTATTCCCGAAATTTATGAGTTGTGATTTATCCATCCCGAAAGCACTGAACTGTATTTGTAGCATTCGTGCTAGCCCTGATTTGCATGACCCGATATTGAAATGATATTTGTGCCTTGAGCACCCTGTTTCGCCTGTTTATACAATTTCATCAAGCGTTTTATACATGCCCGACTTCTTGCATATGACCTATCAATACTTGGAGACTCGAAACATCGTTTTAAGCTTGGGGAGGTATTGTTTGGAGCCCCAATGCAATATAAGAACTTGGAAGGCATTTTATGGAGTCCGGATGAAGAGAAACCCATTATGAAGATTCGTCAAGGATCCTTAGACTCGTCAATGTGCATAGGGACCCGAGATGTCCTTAATTCTTATAGAGTACCAAGTTTATGTCAAATTAGACATACGGGACCCTATTCACATCGATATGAATCTAGGACCCTCAACGACGGGCCCGGAAAAGTATAGAAATCCATTATGTCTTATTTAAACTCGAATTTCACTTGTACATTTTAAATCTCATGTTTTATGACTAGACTTACCCGACAGTATTGAAATTCATGTTTTTGGCATTGTTGCTACCCCGTACATGCCCGACCGATACAGATATGTTTTTGTGCTAATGAGCACCCCGTCCCGTCATATGTATTCACTTGATTTGATTTCTTGTATATGACCCGTAAGAATAAAACCTTGAGGTAAGATGGGGCCAGAGCTTTGTAGTGCGAGCCCATGAACCAAAAGGAGAACATGCGTACATGTATTTGTTTTGTTTACTTGCATATAACCTATGAGTCGGCACCACTAAGCTTGGATAACCTTGTCAGTCTGATCCACTGACTTGGAGATTCCCCACTTGTCCCGCCAGCTGCAGCTTGGATCCCGATACCCGGTTTATTAACCGTGGTCCCGTCCCGATACCCGGCTCGCTCCCGTGGTTCCCGATATCCGGTTCGCTACCGTGATTCCCGATACCCGGTTTGCCACCGTGGTCCCGTCCCGTATTATTGTATATGTATATGTGAATTTTGTTGCACCTCCTCACTTCGGTGACCGAGGTCAACGCCCGATACTCTAGTCACTTCGGTGATAGAGGATTTAGCTTTGTGTGGTTGCCATCTTGATAGTTCCTGATCCTTGATACTCGTACTGCTTTATATTGATCATGTCTTTTCCTAATAAAGGATGCATTAATTCTACATGCTTTAAATGAGTACCCGATTTGTAAAATGTTTATTGTTTATACATGCTTTAAATGAGTACCCGATTTGTAAAATGTTTATTGTTTGTACATGCTTTGAATGAGTACCCGATTTGTAAAATGTTTATTGTTTATACACGCTTTAAATGAGTACCCAATTTGAAAGATGTTTATTGTTTATACACGTTTTAAATGAGTTCCCGATTTGTAAAATGTTCATGTTTTATACATGCTTTAAAGGAATACATGCTTTGCCTAATATCCGTGTTTCATACCCGTTTTATATGAATACATGATTTCGTCAGATACTCTTGATTTCCGATACATTTTTATTATGTACAATTTTGATCAGACAGTATGATTTATTTCATGTTTTAACCATTCAGTATAATGTTATATCTTTTCACCCACCTGCCAGACCGTCGTGTCTGACCCACTACTTTGGTACTCAGGTTCATACTTCTTCACCCGAGACGAGTGCACGTGTTGGCTGTGGAGCCATGAGCTTTCAGGTGTTTGTCGGCTATGTCATGTCGACATTGAGCTTGACATCGGGTTTACGTCACATATGGGGTAGTGATCATTAGCTTGTTTTTGTATGGCTTCTATTAGCCTTTTTCTTGGGATTTGTAATTAATACACATTGTTATTTGTAACTTGAACATATATGGGAATGTAATACACTGTTACTGTCAGCTCTGTACTTTTATTATGATAGTTTATTCCAGTCTGAGATGGATCAATGATAAGATGATTATATGCTTGGGTTGAGTGCGGTGCGGAATCCAATGGCCACGGACTCCGAGTCGCAACACCACGAAAGCTTCTGCTAAATATTCAGAGGTGTTGGAAGGAATTTGTAATCCTCACACACGTGGATCTTTGGAGAAACATAATTATGAGTTCACGGATCCCGGGTTTGGGGTCGTGACATCTATCTCTATTATCCCCTTGTGCCAATTAATTGATTTGTCATTAGTAAGTGCGCACCCATCTCGATTAAGAGTTAATTGGATGGTACTGATGATCACTGTGATTAATTGGAGCTAAAGGGTAATAAGATATGGAACTAAGATTTGAAGAGACAGATTTATTCCAATTGATCCATGAATATTGATAGAGGGGCCTACTTGTGGTAATCGGGAAGTTTAGGGTCTTCATTGTAATTTATTCCTAAGACTGGAGTGCAATTGCATTTATACAGTGGTGTTATTTGCAATTAACTGTGGGCCCGAATTGCACATGAGATGTGAGGTCGCGGTGTCCCAGTTGGAGCCAGTTTTCTAAGGAATCCCTAGTGGTCCCCACGCTAGCCCAAGTTATTAGAAAGCTACTAATTATAGTAGAAGTCTAAAAGGAAATAGAAAGTTACTATTTCTATTTGAAGTGAGACTTCTAATAGTGGTAATAGTAAGTTACTAATTATAATGGAAGTGAGACTTCTATTTTAATTAGAAAGAAGAGAGTTACTAATTGTTAGAGAAGTAGGACTTCTATTTCAATTAGATAACAAAGAAGATGAACTTGCTTTTAGCAATAAATAGAGGAGATAAGAGTGCTTGGACGTCCCAGTGGAAATACCTACCTAGGGATTCACGCCCATGCCCTTTTGTGCAAGAGTTGCACATGCTTCGTCTCCTCTCTTCCCTTTTCTAGGTCTCTTCTAGTTTTCTTAAGAGTTTTCTCTTGGAGATCCCACCCATCTTCTTGAAGAAAGAGAATCCGATGCGGGTCATAGCGTGGAAGATCAAAAGGTCTTGGAGATTCCTATTTGATAATTAAAAGAGTTTCATCATCAAATAAAGATGCAACTTCTCCATTGGAGCACAACCGAGCTCCAAAGGTATAATCTACTTCGTTGCATATTGTAGATTTTTATGGATGCTTGTTGGCTGCTTGTTTCTATCTTTTAGATAGTTTTATTTACTGTACATGATCACGAGATTGAGAGTTATGCATCCTGGATATAGTATTTGGCCTTATGGGTACTTGATCCCTAAGTCAAGCGGATCAAAAGTTTTGAAAATCTATCCACGAGGCCCACCTTCTTCCAACATTTTGAACCATCATCCCGTTGGACGATTGCCTATTCCACATGCAACTAAGCATAAAGTTTATTTAAAAGTCTTTATTAGATAAATATTTACCAATTAAGTTAATTTTTGTCTGATAGGTAATTCATTGTCTAACAACATCATTTTTTTATGAGATATTGAGAAAAGTCCGAGTTACCAAGATTTTTATATACCAGTCGGATAACCACAATGATCAAAATCAAATAAATTCTATGATTCTATTTCTCAAAACCTAGCTAGTTCAACTTGAATTATTATCCAAATTTACATAATCAAATATCTAGATCACTAAGAAGTTAAGGTCCGTGGGAATATGGAAATCAGATTAAGGGCTTGAAATATTCGAGGGTTAGAGTATTATAAATAATACTAATAAATTTAGAAAAAGAATAGGAGGGTTAGAGTATTATAGACTTTGTAAAATTGAAAAAGGACACAAAATACCCCTTATATGACCGTTTTATGGTTGTTTGGGGGGGGGGGGGGGGGGGGGTAAAATGGACAATTTTTAAAAAAACAACCACTTTTGGGCAGGCCAGGCGGGCCGTGCCTAGCGGGCCCATCCTAGCAAGCCATGGAGGGCAGCCCACATGCCAGGCAGGCCTGGCAGGCCCGGGCCAAACGGGCCAATGGGCCCGGCCTCCTCGGCCCAGCACGGCCAGTGTCACGGGCTGTGCCTTTTCAACCGCACGGCCCGTTGGCTGTTCGGCCCGGCCCAGCCCATTTGACATCCCTAGTTAAAGGTACGTGGTTATTTATAACTATCAAGAAATATAGTTCGCATCCGTAAAGTTTCCAAAATGTAAATAACTTGGCCAAAGAGAGCTTTTAGATTTAAGAATTATTGGTCGAGTGATCTATTAGATTATATGACTTCAATCCAGTAGAAATCTGGATAAAATGATTTGTGTTATTAATTAATTTATATTTTCATGCTTTATTCAAGAGGAATTCTATGTTTGCACATGACCAATAAAAAATCACATGATGGTTCATGAGATGAACCGGAGCCCACAAGTATATTAGATGTGGTCCATGTGTTTAGATGAGATCCACATTCGGGAAACATAGATCACAAATCTTATACTAAAATTGATTCACAACCAGTGATGAGCTTGGGCATCTCATCTCATAAGGTTGCAACACTGTGATCACTATGAAATAGTGTAATATGTCTCGATCATCAAAGTATAAGACTCTGGATCATTATGCTATTACATTAGATTAACTGAAGGACCATGAGTAGCACCTTGTACAAATTTGTCTTTGATTAAAGGACTACTCTCATAATTACCAAGCAATAGGCTTTTAATCCCGAGAGATTGATGGACTCAAGTTTTTACTATACATTTACTTTAAGTCATCAATGAGTGAGGCCAATTATAGGTCAACACCTCGATGTCTCCGGTACGTGGTAATGGGACTATGGGTGTTAGATTGTATGACCTCAATATAGAAGATAATAGGATAAATTGATTTATTTCATTCATTAATTTATATTTTCATGCTTCATTTATGAGATGAATTGTATTTTATTCTATGTTTGCACATGACCAATATAAAATGGCATAATGGTTCATGAGATGAACCAGAGCCCACAAGTATATTAGATGTGATCCATGTATTTGGATGAGATCCACATACAAGAGACAGATCACAAATCTTATACTTAAATTGATTCACAGCTAGTGATGAGATTGGGCATCTTATTTGATAAGGTTGCAGCGCTGTGATCTGTAAGGACCCGACCTCTTAACCCTAGGGTTAACACTAGTAATTCAGTGGTTAGGATTGCTAAGTGGGTATTAGAGACCATTTGTGGTATTTTCTGTGTTAGATTAGTCTTTGATCAACTTTAAGGAGTTTTGAGTCTCTAAGTCTAGTTTAACCCTCTTTTTTAACCTGTCTGTGTTTTCGATTTAGACCTGGAGAGTTATACTTGAATTTTGAAAAAATGTCATTCTAAGCCTATTTGATCAAAATCATTATTCCATTCAACCTTTGTATTCAACATGAATCAATTTGAGACCCTGAAACCCTTCAATTGACCATTCCCGTCATAATTGATAGGCTTTGACCAAATAGTTGACTTTTTCCTTGGAACCCTGAACTGAGTGACTCTTATGCTCAAAATTTATATCTCGACCAGCCCAACAACTTTCATGTTCAACCCGAACTCATCTGAGGCCCAGAAAGGCCAATTTGACCCCTGACTCACTTTTTGAGGCAAATACCGTAGTTTGGAAAATTACAGATTCTGTCCCCAGTCTCATAAAATTATAATTCTTGGCTTGTTGGAAAGCCTTTCCCAAGACCTGCAATTCTTCTTCTTTGACCTGATCCATCCGAGGTCCCAAAGATCTTCGTTAACGCACCCCAAGTTCGATATGGTGGTAGGAAACTCACAAAGGTAACTTTCGCAAATATCCTACCTACCACCACCTACCACATTGAATACTACCTACCACTGCTACTTGCCTTTACAACTCTCATTCCTAGCTCATTTGCAACCAGCCAGCAAACATAAGAGATTTTCTCTCTTTCTCTCTTTTCTTTCCTTTTCCTCTCCTTCCATGGCTTGTTGGAGAGCATTTCCTTGGAGGCTTTTCTTGCCCTATCTAGCCCGGCCAATCAACTTCCTGTCGCCTTCCTCACAACATACTTTATTTTGGTATGAATCCGACAATGGCAGCCCCCTGATGCATCCATTTCTTCTTCCTTGATCTTCAAGAGGTAGGCCCACTTTCTTTTTGGCTAGGACCCATCTTCTTTTTCCTCTGTATTTTCTGTTTTTGGAGTGGGTCTTGACTCTGTGTTTGGGTTTTCCTTTTTAGGATGGATTTGGGACTTTGTTTAAAAGAGAAGCTCCCAGTTAGAGCTTGGCTTGACCAAGGTTTGAAGGTTGGATTAGCTTCCGATTAGAGACAAGTATTTAATTTAAATTGCATATTGTGCATTGTTAATCTTGATTTGACTTGATCTTGAAATGTTAATCATGTTTTAAAAAAATACATCAGTTTTTTTTAACCTCTTTCCATGGTTGGATTGTTTGGGAAAAATCGAATTTCTAATGAGTTAGATTGAATCTGAATGGGCCTTAATAATGGGATAAATGGACTCCCTTGGCTCAGTGAAACCAGCCCTCACCCTCAGCTCTATAGTTACCCTTGCTTGAAGAGGCCACCCCCATCTGTGGGGCCCACCTTGGAGCCCCTGCCTCCTTTGTTCCAGATCAGTGGTTGGGCCACCTCAGTCCTTTGGCCATCAGTCTCAGCGACTAGTGGGCCTTTTCTGCTTCTCTTTTCCTTATTGTCTCGGCCACTGCAATCACTTCACCTGCTCACAGTAGCGGCTACACATTTCTTCTTGCTCTCGGCTTCTTCTCCTTGCATTGCACTCAGCTACTCCTCCCTTCTCAGCTCCCAGCCAACTCTTCCTCCTGCAATTGCCCCTAGCAGTTACTGTTTTATTCGAAGACCAACGGCCATTGGTTTCTTCTTCTTGTCCCAGCTGCCTGTAAAGACCCCTTTGTTAGATTATATGGTCTCAATCCAGTAGATGATGTAATAAATTAATTTATTTATCAATATAATCATGCTTTCCTTTCATCAGATGAATGGTGTTTCGTTACTTACCTACACATAACCAATACGAATAACATGATGATTCATGAGATGAACCAGAGTCCACAAGTATACTAGATGTAATACATGTGTATGAATGAGATCCACAAATGGGAGACATGTGTCGCAAATCTTATACTTAAATAGCTTCACAACCAGTGATGAGATTGGACATCTTGTCTGACAAGGTTGCAGTACTTTGATCACTATGAGATAGTGTGATTTTTCTCAATCATCAGAATGTAAGATTCTAAATCATTGTGCTAGTGCATTGGATGTCTTGAAGGACCATGAGAAGCACCTTATGAAAAACTGTCTATACTTTAAAGTTTGCTCTCATAATTCCCTAGCAATATGCTTATAATCTTAAGATATTAATGAAGTCAAGTTTCTGTCTATTCATTTTCTTTGAGTCACCAAAGAGTGAGGCCAATTGTAAGTCAACACCTCGGTGTCTTGGGTTCGTGGTTGTAGGACTGTGGGAACATTCAATGATCAAGATGTAAACTATCCTCATTATCCCCTTGTGCCAATTAATGGATTTATCATTGATAAGTAAACACCCATCTCAATTAAGAGTTAATTGGATAACTACCTATACGCGCACAAAAATTCACAGGCCTGGGGGGGGCGGGGGGGGGGGGGGGGGGGGGGGGGTGATTTTGAGGCTCACTGGAGGAGGACGGAGATTGATGCTCCTTATAGATGAGAAAGACCGCTGCCTGCCTTGAACCTGAGAAAGGGAAAGAGAGATGACAGTGAAGGACCCTGGCTTGGGCAGCGCAGGGCTCTCCGATGCCTAAGTTAGTTGCAGGACTAAGCAAAGGTTGGAGATAGAGTTGGGGAGGAGACGGCGTACCAGCGTCTGGATATCCCCCCCTTTTTACCTGTTGAAGGCTTCTGTATTTATAGAGGAGGAGAGTGGACTTTGGGGCAAGCACTTGAGAGCCTGTCCCATTGTAGCCTACTTTTCTTTAATTGTAGTCCCATCGTAGCCCACTCTGTCCTATCGGGCCATACCCCGACGCCTGGACGGTGCAGCTGTGTCAGGGATTTGGGCGGTGCCCTTATCCTCTCATATGTTTCGGACAACTGTCCATGGTCGTCCTGATCAGCAGTCTGACCGAGACCGAGGTGGAGCATGGGACCGAGATGAGGCTGCGCTCCGGTCTCATGCTTGTACCGAGACCAAAGCCAAGGGTCATTTTACCGAAATGGGGCACATAGCTGAGAGAGCTGAGATGGAGAATCTGGTTCTCTCCAAGTACTGGCCGAGATGAAGCACATAGCTAGTGACCTCGGTAACGTAGAATTGTATACCCACACAGAGTCCCCCAGCTTTTGACCTCTTAGAGTTTCCTAATTCGTTGAGGTCGAAAGCTAAATACTAGGAGGGCTTTTGTCTCGCCCTTTGCGATTTATAGGCAGCTTTTCCAAGTCTTTCTTCAGCTGGTTCGTCATCAACTGAGAAGTTTGAGAGATCAAGGCATGATTGGCTGGTACTTTTATCGGAGCTAGTGTAATCTTTTGGGCAGCGATCTGGTGTTGGACCAAGATACCTTATGCCGAGATCGGGACTTAACTGGCTGGTACTTTTACTGGAGCCAGTGTAATCTGTCGGGCAGCGATCTGGTGCAGGACCGAGATGCTGTATGCCGAGATCGGGAATTAACTGGCTGGTACTTTTACCGGAGCCAGTGTAATCTGTCGGGCAGCGATCTGGTGCAGGACCGAGATGCTGTATGCCGAGATCGGGACTTAACTGGCTGGTACTTTTATCGGAGCCAGTGTAATCTATTGGGCAGCGATCCGGTGCAGAACCGAGATGCTGTATACCGAGATGGGGACTTAACTGGCTGGTACTTTTATCGGAGCCAGTGTAATCTGTCGGGCAGCGATCCGGTGCAGGACCGAGATGCTGTATGCCGAGATAGGGACTTAACTGGCTGGTACTTTTACCGGAGCCAGTGTAATCTGTCGGGCAGCGATCTGGTGCTGGACCGAGATGCTGTTTGCCGAGATCGGGACTTAACTGGCTGGTACTTTTACCGGAGCCAGTGTAATCTGTCGGGCAGCGATCTGGTGCAGGACCGAGATGCTGTATGCCGAGATCGGGACTTAACTGGCTGGTACTTTTACCGGAGCCAGTGTAATCTGTCGGGCAGCGATCTGGTGCAGGACCGAGATGCTGTATGCCGAGATCAAGACTTAACTGGCTGGTACTTTTACCGGAGCCAGTGTAATCTGTCGGGCAGCGATCTGGTGCTGGACCAAGATGCCTTATGCCGAGATCGGGACTTAAGTGGCTGGTACTTTTACCGGAGCCAGTGTAATCCTTTTTTTCGAGGCTGCTGGCATCACCGAGCCTGCTTTTGGGACTTTATCTGAAAGGGCGAATGTCACTGCTGCCGAGCGGGGGAAGGCACTGCCGCCGAACTTGAGAGGACCAAGTCATGCTCACCCAGCTGGTACTATTACCGGAGCTGGTGGCCTCGGTGCATTGCTGCCGAGCTGGAGAGTTACTTCTGCCGGGCTGGAGAGTAGCATTGCAGCTGAAGATGATGAAGTATCCCAGCGGCAAAGGATAATGCCATCAAAGCTGATAGTAGAGGACCGTGCCGCCAATGGCGGTAGAGGATCGTGCGATCGAAGCTGACGGCTAAGGATCGTGCCGCTGAAGCGAGGGTCGTGAGGGATTTTTAGTAGCTCTCCTTGAGGTGGAAGAGATTGGTTGCGTGCCGAGCTGGAGGAGGCACTGCCGCCGAGCTGGAGAGGACCGAGTCATGCTCGCCCAGCTGGTATTGTTCCGGAGCTGGTGGCCTCAGTGCACTGCTGCTGAGCTGGAGAGTTACTTCTGCCAAGCTGGAGAGTAGCATTGCTGATGACGTTGATGAAGTACTTGGCCGAGGTGGAGAACCAGGCCGAGATGAAGTACTTGGCCGAGGTGGAGAACCTGGCCGAGGTCGATTGGTACTTTTGCCGAGATGCCATGTGGCCAAATATCTGGCGCTGCAACCGAGATGCGGGGGGTCTGGATGACCGTGAGATCAAGGCTGACAGTAGATGGCCGTGTCGCTGAAGATGACGGTGTCATCGAAGCTGGAGGCATCATCGAAGCCGATGGTAGAGGAACGTGCCGTATGACGGTAGATGATCGTGCCATCAAGGCTGATGGGCCATCGAAGCTGAGTGACGGTGTCAGCGAAGCTGGAGGCATCATCGAAGCCGATGGTAGAGGAACGTACCGTATGACGATAGAGGATCGTGCCATCAAGGCTGATGGGCCATCGAAGCTGAGTGACGGTGTTAGCAAAGCTGGAGGCATCATCGAAGCCGATGGTAGAGGAACGTACCGTATGATGGTAGAGGATCGTGCCATCAAGGCTGATGGGCCATCGAAGCTGAGTGACGGTGTCAGCGAAGCTGGAGGCATCATCGAAGCCGATGGTAGAGGAACGTGCCGTATGATGGTAGAGGACTGATCGACCCGAAAGAAATCTTCCGTCCTCTCCTTCCGCACCCCGGGGGCTGACCTGGGTCTCGGCGGAGGAGGGAAAATCTCGGGCATCAACATTTTTGTACGGGTATGCCAGATTTACTTTCTACTTGGAATTTGGAATGGTGATAATCCGGAGATTCACCTTCGCAAGTGGAAAGGAAATCAATCCTTTTTTCTAACTTTTCAAATTGCATAAATATTAAGAAAAGAGACAAGTTTGTTTTTTGAGAATGCCGTTGGAGGCGTTTTTTTGTTTGTTTGCCTTAAAAGGCGATTTTGCCTTGAAAGGCGATTTTACAAAACTCATCAAATGTGAAAGACAATAATTGTGATTTGTTTTTGTCTCTTTTAGGAAATACAAACTACAATAAAAAAGTAAGAAAAGTGATCTAACTTCTCAGGAGATTGTGGGGACACGTTGAGATCGACGGTCGCAAGTCATGTATGGGCTTCGCCATCGTCCTTCAAATGAGAACATGTGATGCTTTGATTATTTGGCTTGGCTCCTAACCTCAGTTTTTTAAAGGACAAGGACCAAGAGAAGGTCCTATATCCAATGAAAAACCAAGTAAACAGGCTGAAAAGCCGCGTTTAGGCCATGTTAGAGAAGGAGGTGACCTTGGGGGGGTGGCCCCCCAAGGGACGTTGATCACCTTGTGGTGCTTCCGGGATCAAAGTAGTAGAACTTCGTCTCTCTCTTGTTGGATTTTCTGAATTTTCAGAGCTTGCACTTGGGATCTCTTTTCATCATGCTTTCTTCTTGGAATGGACCTCCTTTTATAGGCCTTTGGTAGCCATGAGGTATTTATTGGCATTGATGGCCATGATGAAAGAATTGATGAGGAGTTACAAATCGATTTTGTAACTCCTTTTTCAAGGCTTGTGATTGGCCGATGAAGGTAGTGGGCATTTAATCACCTTTATGCTTCATGATGATGGGAGTTTCATGGGTTTAATGCCATGATTGCTTAGATTTGTAACTCCCAAATGCTTGGTTCTGATTGGGCCGTCCAAAATAATGAGTTAATGACTGCTTTAATGGGTCAATTAAAGATATTAAGTGGTTGCCAAGGCATGTGAAGAGTCGCGGGCCGTGCTGCGCCTTTTGAGATTCTTCTTGAGATCATCACGGGTGGATCCACGCATTATTTGATGTCGGATTGCGATGCAATTTCAAACATTGATTGATGTTGGCGGGCCAGTGACGTCTATCTTGTCGATTTCACGATCGGTCGGGCAGAAAGTGCACTTTCTTGGTCAGCCGGTTGGTGATCTTGAGGCGATCGGTGATGATTTCATGCTTTTGACGGCGGATCCGAGATGTCGACGAAGATCAGTGGTTTTGAAGCACCAAACATTGGATTTTCAGAAAATCACAGAGGCCAGAACACCCGAAACGCGAAAAGAATCGAAAACGGACACTTCGGCGCAAAATCCGGCGACCCGGATTTCCAGGGTCGCCGGGTGACCATACACCCAGGGTCGCCGGCGAACCTGGGCCAGGGTCGCCGGCGACCTTGGGCCAGGGTCACCGGCGACCATGGGGCTTCGGCCTGTTTGGTAGCCGAGCGTCGTTTTCGGCCGTTTTGTCGTCTTTTTCGTCCCTTTTTTCTTCTGTATTTTTCTTGACATTTTTCCTCAATTATTGACTTGATTTTCTTGAAGAAATCTTGAAGAGAACCTTTGCGAAATCGGAGCACAAAGTTTCCTATTTTTCGGGAAAGCCGAAGACTTTGTAGCCGATTTTCCGTCAAGTGTCGAAAATAGGTCAAACGATGTCGGAATGACCTGAAAATTGAGGTGAAGCTTCTTGAGCAGTGGATAGGACCAACCATGGGCCTTTATTTGAGTTTTGAAGCCGTTTGGGGTCCCATCGATGCTTCACTTGATTTTGCTGCGGGGAAAATGCCGAGCTTTGATATGTGGTCAAACGATGTCCGATTGACCTGAAATTTGACGGGGAGCCTATTGGAGTCATTTTGAGACGTTCCATGGCCTCCGTTTTGGATGTCATGGTCCTGGGTTGCTCCGCCGCCGGTAGGCTTGATTTTCTCTCGGAGCATCGAAACCTGGTCAAACGTTGTCGGAATTACCTGAAATTTAACGTGCGGCCTTTTGGAAGCATGTTGAAGCCACTCATGTATTTTGTTTGATGAGTGATGGCTTCGGTGGTTCCCGCCGCCGGGAGGCTTGATTTTGCTGCTCGAGCATTGATGGGGGGTCAAACGTTGTCGGTTTGACTTGAAATTTGGCATGGAGCCCTTTGGAGACATTCTGGAGTCATCCGTAGGCTTTGATCAAAGTTTTGGTGTCTTTGATGATGTCACCGCCGGGAGCGCTTGTTTAGCTGTCGGAGCAGTGAAGTTAGGCCAAACGCTGTCGGAATGGCCCGAAACCTCAGGTGTACCCCTCTTTTAGCTGTCTTGAAGGATCTCTCAGGTTCTGTCTGATTCTGAAAAGATCTGATGCTTGAAGTAGCCTTGCCTGTTTTGTAGCAGGATGCAGCTTCAGGAGGCTTCTTGATGTGGAGGAGACATAGTGCCTTTTTTGGTGTCAACAAATGCCCCCTCGAGGTACAGCGACGAGTAGCTTTTTGGAGTCGATGTGCCTCGAAGAGAAACTTGGAGGAGAGATTCCAACTTGACCAAGAGTCTTGAGCTTTTTTTTTTTTTTTTGAATAGCCTTCTGAGTTTCCGGGGGAATTTTATGGTAGTGAGAGGGATCACGTACCATCTCAAGGCAAAGTTTTGAAAATGACATGGGGTATTGGATTTTGGGTTTTGACCTTGTGACCTAACAAGCTGTATGTGGCAGGTTAGGGGGTCGGGGTTTGATTTTGGTTTCGACCTTGTGACCCAACAAGCTGTATGTGGCAGGTTGGGGGGTCAGATTTGGTTTGTAGGTTTTGGATTTTGATTTTGGTTTTGGTCTTGTGAGCTAACAAGCTGTATGTGGCGAGCTAGGGGACCGGATTTTGGTTTTGTGAAATGTCAATTTTAAGATTTTGGCTCAATTTGGTTCATGAGGTTGAATGGTTCGGTTTTTGGAAACTCATGAGACTTTCCTTTTTTGCTCTTTTTTTTTTTTTTTTTTTTGAATGGTCCCATCAACTCAAAAGAGGCATGGGACTCTCTTTGTTTTTTGCTCTTTTCTTTTTTTTTTTTTGTTTTTTGCTCTTGGTAAGAGGAATATTTTGACTAAAAGCCACTTTTAGTGCCTAAGTGGTCAAACCTGGCTCATATGGGCTAACCCGTGGGACCTTAGGCTTTGGAGATGGCCTAGATCTCATATAGTGTCATATTTGTAAAGAATATCAAAAAATATCTCTTTTGTGTAGAGAATATCTAAAAATATCTTTACTTGGAGAGAATTTCTCAAGTTTTCTTTTTGTGGAAAGATTCTCTCAAAATATCTTTCTCTTTGGGAAAGTAGATAAATTTTAGCACTTACCTCCTTTCTATCTCTTTGTTTCCTCTTTTGGCTTGCTCTCTTCTATAAAAGCAAAGAGGGTTGGTGCTTTTGCTCCATTACTTTCTTTTTGCAAGAAATCTTCAAGAGTGCTCCCCAAGGCAAGAAGTGCTTTCTCTTCTTCAAGGATCTCCAAGCTTTTCTTCTTCTTCTCCATCAATGGCTTCAAGTAAGTTTTCTTCCTCCTCAAGAATCTCCATTGTAGAAGTAGCTTCTTCATTTTTTCTTTTCTTTTCTTTTTCTTTTCTTTTCTTTCTTCTCATGCATGTTTTTCTTTTTTTTTTTCGTGCTTCTCTTTTTTCTTTCTTTCTTTTTTTTTTCTCTTTTTTCTTTTCATGGTTTTCTCTTCCTTTTTTTTTTTAAAACCGTGTACTCTCTCTCTTTTTTTGTTTTTTTTTTCAGCGTGTTTCTTTTCTTTTTTTTTTTTTTTGCTGTTTTTTTTTTCTGGCTGTACGGACAGGTCCGTACTGACCTGACCGTACTGCCACGTGGCAGTGGGCCACGGCCTGTGGGCCAAAATTTTTATTTTTATTTTTTATTTTTTGCTGAGAATTTTTTTTCTCTATTTCTTTTTCTTTTTCCTTGTTTGCTCACTATGATAATGAGGCTATGCAATTTCAATATGTATGCATTTTTTTTTGTTTGATGCATCAAGATCGAAGGCTAAAGTCTCTAGGTCAAGCCAACATGATTTTTGACTTGGACAAAGTTTGATTGGTTTTGACCAAATTGGGTTGGAATTGGTCAAACTTTGGTCAAGGTTTTCCTAACATTTAATGCATGATGATATTATTTGATGCATGAGTTTTGGTAAATAGATTTGAAAGTATGATGATGCATACCTGAAAATCTTTTGCAAGTGTTGGGATTTTGAGCTCGCAGCGATGTTGAGCTCTTTCTTGGTCTTGTTGGATTTTGAGGAAGTTTGCAACTTTTGGATTCTGAAGCTCGCAGCAATGTTGAGCTCTTTTACAGATTTTGCGGAAGTTTGATGAGATTGGCTTGTTCTCGCAGCGATGTTGAGTTCAAGCCTTCTTTGAGAGTTCTTCACTGACTATGAGCTCGCAGCGATGTTGAGCTCATCTTCAGGCTTCCTGTCTTTTTCGGAGTATTTTCCTTTTCTTTGGAATTGCCCCGGAACCATGTCAAAATTTTGCTAGATTTTTTTTTGTAGCAGAATTCTGTCATTTTGATGTTGATTGATCTTTTCTCTTCCATCTTTTGCAGGTAGTTCTTCTAGAACGAACAAAGGTAAAGGTTCTGTTATTGACGCACCTCGTCGGTCTGCTAGATCTTCCAATGCTGCCGTTCAGCAGGCTTGGGAGAAGGTCCAGTTTGTGGAGAAAAACTTGGAAGAATGCCATTCCCTCAATCGTGATGAGATGAGACAGCGATTGATCGCTCTCAAGGATGAGGAGTTCTAAAAGATCATGGTAAGCAGCCGTCCCTGGGTTACGGACGATCAGAGCGTTGTGCTCAAGCCTACCTTCTTCTTCGGTGATGCAGTCCCCGACGACTTGACATACCAAAGGAGATGTTTTCAGTTCTCTTATACAGCAGATGGTGAGGAGAGAACTATTTCTACCCGGTCGTCTTTTGATCGGACCATCTCGATCCTGAGCCTTTCTCCCACGTGCCCTAAGAGGGAAGATCCTCCGAGTTGGGTGAAGAGGACCAGTGTGATCAAGACCGGGGTTTTTGTTGGTGGACCTTCCGGTTTTGCAGAGAAGCCACCTGTCCGTATGGACGTGTTGATGCCAGCTAGTGGCTACCAAGGTTCTGATCATCCATCGATCGATTTGAAACCGGTGGGCCTTGGCGTTTTTCGGGGTGACGGCAGCAATTGGGTGAAGCCTTTTCGACTTCGTGGCCGTTTCAGTGCTGACTCGAGCTGGGAGTCATGGACTGATCACACCTTGAGGATTGGTGAGGCCGTTCTTCGGGAGGCCGAGATTTTTGACGCGGTTCGCGCTTTTCGGCAAACCGTCGTTTTCTCCGATGAGGCTTTCATGGCCATGCTGGAGTCATTCCTTCCACAAACCAACACCTTCATTGTGACGAATGGTGAGATTGATTTTTCTTTGAAGGAGCTGAGCGCCATCACCGGATTGCCTATCCTCGGCAAACTCTATGAGGAGTTTATGCCTATTGACAGCGTCCTTGAGGAGCAATCTGAGGAGTTTAGGCTTGTGTACTTTCAGCCCGTTGCCTTCTATGATTTTTTGAAGGAGAATGAGGGCTCGAAAGTTAGATCCAGTAGTTGGAGAAGTTGCAGCTCCAACTTTTTTGACAGCGGGGGTTCTTCTGATGTCATGGCCCAGGATGTCAGGGCTAAAGCATCAAGTTTGAAGAAGATCGCTGCTATGCGAGAAGATTTGAAGAAGTTCTTCGCAAGCATGGATGCCATTTGTCCTGACATTGCATTGCGGAGAGATCTCGCTGTTTACCTCACTTACTGGCTGGGTGAGGCTGTTTTTGCTGGAGCAGATGGGACGCACATCAGGCCGCACTGTGTTTTTCCGGCTTGTCAGATGGCGTTTGGAGAGCGGCTGGCTTTGGTACCTGCTCTTTACTCCTATTTATGTACCGAACTGCAGGCTGCTGCTTTCCTGGTTCGGCTTGGGCTCCCCATGAACAGGGTATTTTCTGCCCACATCTTCTATTCGTGGTATGTATACCACTGTCCTAGCTTCCATCGTTTGGGAGTTGAACAGGACGAAGATCCCTTTATGATTCGTTTGGCTAGAGGGACAGCCGTTCACGAATCACTTTTATCTGCCCGTTTAAGGATCCGACGATTTAGGGACGTCGAGATTGGGCAGTCTTCAGTGAAGCTTTCTCCGGGCTTGCGGAAGAAGGCTTTTGACTTTGGTGTCTCCCGTGATTCGACCAGGGCAGGGTCGGGAAGACAATATGCTTTGACAGACGCGGAGAAGAGGTGGCTCTTCAACATACGGGTTGGTACGATGGTGTACTGCAGACATCTTTTCGTCGATATCCAACCGTATGTCCCTTCGTGTTTTGCATTGCAGCTTGGCTTCTCTCAAGGCGTTGTTGGAGCGCCTTCGAGCATGGTGAAGCGTTTTGGAGGTTTGCAAGATGGGAGAAATGCATGGGCTTTTTATAGCGCCGAGGATACTACCGCCATGATTTCTTATCCTGAGCTGCCCACCTTCCGGATTGCTGGCTTCACGAAGTGGTTCGTGGAGAGCTTTTCAATGTACCGGGGGCTTTCCAAGAAAGAGCTCGATATTAAGCAATCTCCTGGGAAGAGTCTTGGCAAATCGGATGGTGTCCGTCGGGAGGAAGTTTTGGCCTTCCTTTCTGGAGAGAAGCACAAGATAGGCTTTCTCAACAGGCAGGACATCATCAGATCAGGAGCTGCACAGGGGATTCCTGGTGAGGTCTTAAGACAGCTGGAGGAGGAGGAGGCCGAGATCGATGCTATGATTCAGGCAGAGCATACGAAGGCTTCCATGGAGTCTACTGAGAAAAGTAGACCATCTAGTGAGGACTCTTGTGAGAGGCCTGATGTTGATAGTGTGGCAGGATTGTCGAGCAGATTGACCCGCCGAGGCAAGAGGAGGAGAGGACAACGCTGTAACATGAGACGGCACGATAGCCCTTCTGATCTTGAAGTTCCTCTCACCATTGCTGAGGAGGTGTCTGAGGATGCTGACGAGCCTCCGGAGAAGAGAAGCAGAGAAGAGGAGATAGCTGGTATGATCCCCTTTCTTTCCTTTTGTTTCTTCCTTCCCTTTTTTTTTTTGTGAAAGATTTTGTTTTGATCCGCTGCTTCTTTGTTTAGCAGAGGATGATGACCTGGTGATGCCTGAGGTTCCGGCCGATGAGTAGGCTTGTCAATGGGGCGGGTATGGGGCGGGTCGCCATGCCCCATACCCGCCCCGATAAGAAATTCCCCATCCCCATACCCAACCCGATAAGAAATTCCCCATCCCCATACCCGCCCCATAACCCGGGCGGGTATGGGGATGAATCCCCATCCCCGTCCCAGTCGGGTCACGGGGAAACCCGACCCGCCCCGCTGACCCGAAAGTTTCAAAGATGACTCCTACGAGACATCTGGACTGCTGTAAGACGTATGGACTTAAAGACAGAGTGTTCTCTCTATTTATAGACAGTGAAGGGCATTGGAGCCTTTATTCAAACATTTCATCTGCAACAGCAAGTAGGAGAGGGACTGGGAGCATTTTCTTCTGTGTATGTCTTGAAGCCCAGGGGGCCAGGCCTCGATTTCCACATCAGGTTCTCTCTCTTTCCCTTCTTCTTCTTCTTCTTTTTCTGCAACTGTCATTCGATCTTCTCTCTATACTCTCTGCGATTTATCTCTTTCTTCTCCTTCATCTTCATCGCCTTCCTCTGTTTTTTTTCTAATCTTCTCGAAGAGGGGGAAAAGCACAATATCATTTGGATTTTTTAGGATCATCTCGTCCAAATCTCAGGATTTCGTCGAACAGCTTGCGATCGAGACCTTTTTAACATTGCGATGATGATATCGAGTGCATTAGCTTTAAGATCCAGGAGTTTGAGATTGTGGATGCCTGTAGAACGAACTTCTTGGGGGAGTATAAACATAGGCATTCCCAATTATTTCCTAAATTTGATTCATGAGGAAACACCTACCTATCTCGGGTTTGTGAGCCGTTGGTTTATTAATGGAAAAAAATATATCCGGGGCGGGTATGGGACGGGTCGGCCGTCCCCATATCCGCCCCTGACCCGGTCAACTTTTTGACCGGGTCCGGGTCAACCCGCCCCGTTGACCTGAACGGGGCGGGTAATTTATGACCCGACCAGGTCGGGTCAACCGGGTCGGCGGGTTTTCCCCACCCAGTTGACAAGCCTACCGATGAGGCAATGACGGATCCAGTCATGGCATCTGAGGAAGAGCCCAGGGACTCTGGAGTGGTTCCAGAACCTTCACCTGGTATGATTTGCTTTGGCTTTTGCTTTTTTTTTTTTTTTTTTTTTTTGCTGTCATTCGCTAACATGTAGCTGACTTGCCAGAGGATTCCGACGATTTCGAGCCATCTATGGACGCAACTTTTGACGATACTTCGGATGAGCTCAAAGAGGCAGAGAGTACTCCGCCGGTCGTCGAAGCATGTATATTTGCAATAATAATCTTGATAAATTTTTGACAAGATTATATTCATACCTTTTTGTCTTTTCCTTTTTTTTTCTTTGACAGATTGTGAAGCAGCAGGAGAGATTCCTTCGTCTTCCTCAGAGCCAGAACAGGGAATACCTGCGGCTGATGCAGAAGTAGCGGCTTCTTCCACTTTCAATGAGTTAGCTTCTTCCGTTGGAAAGAGTTTATTGATTACTCTTCCAATGGAGCATGACGTGGGCAGTCGGGCACCAGAGCATGGCGAATCCTCATCTGCACCGCACCTTCAGTATGCAAGGAAGGTGTTGAAGACTGTCTTGAGGTCATGGGTCGAGACTCTTTCTTCAGGTCATTTGGAAGCTGGTTTTGGCATGATCAAGCATGTGCAGGACATCCTCGCTGATAGCAAAGAAGTCGGTCTGGACATTTCAAGTGCCAAGGATTTTCTTGAGGAGATCATCACCTTGGGGAACAAATGGACTGAGACCAAGAGTTTCCCAGATGGTGACTTCTTTGATGAGATGTTCTTAAAACCTTCCAGCAAAGTCAAAGCTGAGCTGACGGTGGTCACGAAGACTCGGAGGCAGATCGTTCGGGAGAAGAACGTTACCGAGTTATCCATCATGGGGCTGAAGCAAGACTTGGACCGCCTTGATAAGGAGGTCGTTGAGGCTAGGCAACGTCTTGATCTTTTAGAGGAAGAGGCTGCTGCCAAATGGACCGCCATTGTGGAGGCTCGTGACAAAGAGGAGACTCTCATTCGCCAGGTTGAGGAAGCTGAAGCTAATGTCCGGAGGAAGACTCAGGAGCATGAGCAGTGGCAGGTCCTCTGGGAAGAACTTCCTCGTGCTGCAGATGGGTCACGACATTCGGCCGCGTTTTATGGGGACATTTTGAAGGAGCGTGGCCTAAAAACTTTGGAAGTTAAGGCCAAGGGTTTGCTTGAGGAGTTGAACCTTTGGTTGAAGACCATGTAGGATTGTGCTCCTGAGTTGTAACAAACTCTTTTTCCCTTTTTCTTTTTTTTTTGGTACCTCCATGTATAAACAATTTTGGTACTATATTTTGTATCCCCTTTCTTTCACTTAAATCATTTTTTGATGAAAACAATTTTGAGCAAAAGTTTGATGGGAATGTTTGTTTAAGAATTTGATCAAAAGATTGTCATTCTATGAAAATCTTTTGTCAAAGAGTTGTTTTGGGCATGAAAGCCAATTTTGTGGCGGAAAGCCTTATTTTTGATGGTTTGAAAACCAAAATTTGGATGGCGAGAAAGCCTAATTTTGTGGCGTAAGAGCCAAAATTTGTTTTGAGGCATGGGAGCCAAAATTTTTGGATGGCGTGAAAGCTGAATTTTAGAATGGCATAGAAGCCGAATTTTGTTTTGTTTGTCTTGGCATTTATAGCCGAGTTTTGGCATTTATAACCAGATTTTGGCGTTTATAGCCGATTTTTTTTTTGTTTTGTTTTGGCATTTATAGCCGAATTTTGTTTTGGCATGAGAGCCGATTTTGAGATGGCATGAAAGCCGATTTTGGCGTTTATAGCCGAAAAATTTTGTTTTTGGCATTTATAGCCGGATTCTGGCATTTATAGCCGGATTTGGAGTTTATAGCCGAGTTTTGAGATGGCATGAGAGCCAAAAATTTTGTTTGTGGCATGAGAGCCGATTTTGAGATGGCATGAAAGCCAATTTTGGCGTTTATAGCCGAAAAATTTTGTTTTTGGCATTTATAGCCGAATTTTGGCATTTATAGCCGGATTTGGCATTTATAGCCGAGTTTTGGCGTTTATAGCCAGATTTTGGCGTTTATAGCCGAGTTTTTTGAAAACCAAGTTTTGTTTTATTCGCATGAAAGCCGATTTTGGCGTTTATAGCCGAAAAATTTTTGTTTTTGGCATTTATAGCCGAATTTTTGGCATTTATAGCCGGATTTTGGCGTTTATAGCCAAGTTTTGGTTTTCAAAATGCAGGTATCGACTAAATGTCGCCTCCCCGCTGAATGGTCTTGCAAGTATCGATGGAATGTCGCTTCCTTGCTCATTCGGTTTTGCGAGTATTGATGGAATGTCACTTCCTCGCGGGTTAGATTTTGGGAGTATCGATGGAATGTCGCTTCCTCGCGAATTGGGGTGCAAATATCGACTAAGCGTCGCTTCCCTGCTTTTCCCAAAACTTTTGGTTTTGTGGGTACTGACTTTGATGTCGTTTCTCCGCGATTTTTGAAATTTGAGGTTTTCTCGAACCATTTGAAATTTGGGCTGTGGATAGCAACTGGTATGTTGCATCTCCAAGATTTTTGAAATTTGGGTTGTGGATATCAACTGGTTTGTTGCTTCTCCACGATTTTTGAAATTTGCAAGTATCGAATGGGGTTCGCTTCCTTGCGATTTTTGGGTTTTGGAAGTATCGAACGGGGTTCGCATCCTTCCGGTTTTTTTTTTTGGGTTTTGCGAGTATCGACTGAATGTCGCTTCCCCGCGGTTTCTAAAAAACCATTTTTTGTTTAGAGACTCGAGGGTCATAAATTTTGACCATTTTGGTTGTAAAAGCCAAGGTAGACTAGGGTGAAAATTCCTGAGTCCTGGTTTTTATTTCAAACCATGAATTTTGGGTTCAAGGAACGAAATTTTGGTCAAGTCTGGGAAGAGGCTCCTAAACTTGGATTTTTGGATTTTGATTTTTTTTTCTTTTTGAACAATGAAACGATGAAAGTAATCATTGTTTTGAGAGATTGTTTTTTTTTTTTTGGAAATTTCAACATAAAGATGAAAATTTCAAAAGAGGTGGGTTTGACGAGCAAGTACCTTGGAAATAGGCTTTAGCCGTGTAGATATTGCTCTGACCCGTTTGAGGAAGTCTTCAAGGGTAGTACCGCTTCAAGAACTTTCCGTTGATGGGTAGCATACATCTGTCTCCTTCCATGTTTAGAAGAGCGTATACACCGTTGGAGAAGACTTTGTCAATGACGAAGGGTCCCTCCCATTTTGGTTCGAATTTGCCTTTGGATTTGTGGGCAAAGACTATGGGTCTTTTTACTGCAAGAACCAAGTCACCCTTTTTGTAGGCGCGTTGCCTGACCTTTTTGTCGAAAGATCCTGCCATGCGTGCTTGGTACAACTCAATGCTTTGTAGAGCTTCGAGTCGTCTTTCATCGAGATTATCCAGCTCTTGGAGTCTCAATTTGACATTGCTTTCTTGCGTCATGTCATTTGGCAAAGATACCCTTAAGGAAGGAATTTGTACTTCCAAAGGGACAACAGCTTCGCATCCATAGACCAAAGAGAATGGTGTGCTATGGGTTGGTCCTCGAACGGTGGTTCGATAGGCCCACAAAGCTTCTAGTAGTTTGTCGCCCCAGTCTCTTTTGTGACTAGAGACCATTTTCTTGAGAATTTTGCAGAGTGTCTTGTTAAAGGCTTCTGCTAGTCCGTTCGCTGCTAGATTATATGGAGTCGAAGGACAACTTGGGATTTTGTACTTGTCGCAGAACCTATAGAATCTGTGATCCCGGAATTGTGGTCCGTTATCATGGACGAATCTTTTAGGTATGCCGAAGCGACAAATAATGTTGGTGCGCAAGAACTAAAGGACTGATGAAGTCTTCATTTCGCTGAGCGCAAATGCTTCCGACCACTTGGAGAAATAATCCGTAGCGACGAAGATGAAGCGATGACCTTTGCTTGATGGGGGAGAAATAGGACCTATGATGTCCATACCCCAGGCTTCGAAAGGCCATGAGATTGCTGTTGGATGTAGCCATTCTGGAGGCATGTGGACATAATCTCCGTGAATCTGGCATTTTTGGCAGCGCTTGGCAAATTGCATTGCATCAGCTACCATGGTAGGCCAATAGTAACCTAGCCTTTTTATCTGGTTGTAGAGCTTAGGGCCAGCCTGATGGGCACCACAAAGACCAGCATGTACTTCTTTGAGAGTTTCCTCAGCCTCTTGTTGTGATAAGCAGCATAGGAGTACTCCGTTGAAGGATTTTCTGTAAAGTGCTTTTGAAGGTATATCCAAATGAAAGTTTGGGGCTCGTCTTTGGATGCTTACCCGCTCTTTTGGATCTTCAGGTAGTATTCTGAACATGATATAATCAATGAACGGATCTCTCCAATCGCCAATCGGAGGTTTGAGGATGGATATCTGACTTCCAACCACTTGGTGGCATTCAGCAACTGCTTGGTGTGTGTTGAGAGGAGGGAAAATCCTTCTTTGACACACTGTGACTTGCATGTTTTCCCCTTCTTGGATTGCCATGGATGCGGCAAGTCCAGCCAGGGCATCTGCACGGATGTTTTCACCTATGAGGATATGGGTGATGTGACAGATGTTGAATTTTTGTCGAAGCGATTGCGCCTTATTGTAGTAAGGTAGCAAATCAGGCTTCCTGACTTCATATTTCTGATTCATCTGGTTGACGACCAGTTGAGAGTCTCCAAAAACTTCCAGCATGGTGATGCCGGTTTCGAGGGCGAGTTCCAATCCAACAATCATGGCTTGGTACTCAGCTGCATTATTTGAACATGGTTCCAGTAGCGAGAAGGCGTGTGGAATCATGTATTTGTCGGGGCTGACGAAGAGGATGCCGATTCCTGATATTTGCTTTCCTTTTTCATTTGTCCTGGTTGCACCGTCAAAGTACATGTCCCAGGAAGCATTTGACAAGGAAGTTTCCACATTGTAGACAAATTCGTCTGGGAGATCATCCCTGAGTGGAGAATCTTTAGGCAATGGATGCTCTGCGAGGAAGTCTGCTAGAGCTTGGCCTTTGATTGCTTTTTGTGGTACATACCTAATATCAAATTGTGATAGAAGAATGGACCATTTTGCCAGTCGGGCATTGAGAGAACCTGCTTTTGTGACAAGGACCTTTAGGAGGTTGATCCTCGAAATCAGGTAGACTGTGTTCGACAGCAGATAGTGACGCAGCTTTTGTACAGCGAACATTACTGCAAGGCATTCTTTTTCGACTGGGGAGTAGCGATGCTCTGCACCTACCATCATGCGGCTAAGGTAATACAGAGCAGCTTCTTTTCCGTCGTCATTTTCTTGTGCGAGCAGAGCACCCAAAGAGTGGTCGAGAGCTCTTGTGTACAAGATAAAGGGTTTTCCAGTTGTGGGGGCAGCCAGCACTGGCGGTTTGATGAGGTATGCTTTGATGTCTTGAAATGCACTTTCACATTCAGCATCCCAGACAAAGTCCACGCCTTTCTTCATCAGGCGAGAGAATGGACGGCATTTCCCTGATAGATTGGAGATGAACCGTCGAATGTAGGCCAGCCTTCCTTGAAGCCCTTTTAATTCTCTTAGGGTTCTGGGAGATGGCATTTCCAGGATAGCCTTGACTTTGGTGGGGTCAAGTTCTATTCTAGCTTTCCGTACTATGAATCCGAGAAACTTACCCGATGAGACACCGAAGAAGCACTTTAGTGGATTCATCCGCAATTTGTGTTTGCGAAGTCGGAGGAAGACTTCTCGAAGATCCTCGAGATGGTCTTCTTTTCTTCTGCTTTTTATGGCGAGGTCGTCAACATAGCATTCGACCGTCTTATGCTGCATATCTTGGAATATTTTCATCATAGCCCTCTGATATGTCGCACCTGCATTTTTCAGGCCAAACGGCATAACAGTGTAGCAATATACGCCGAATGGTCTCCGAAATGATGTATGCCTTTCATCTTCAGGATGCATCTTTATCTGGTTGTAGCCAGAGAATCCATCCATGAATATCATTCGCTCGAACCCATAGGTGTTGTCAATCATCACCTCTGGTATGGGGAGCGGGAATTCATCTTTAGGACATGCATTATTCAGGTCTCTGTAGTCGATATAGACCCTTATCTGCCCATTTTTCTTTGTCACGGGGACGATGTTGGCCAACCATTCAGGATGCTGTTCCTCGCGGATGAAGCCAACGTTTTTGAGTTTCTGAACTTCTTGTTCAATTTTGTCCATCACGTCGGGACAGAATCTTCTTTGGCCTTGTTTGATAGGCTTGATTTCTTTTTGCAAGTTGAGCTTGTGGACTGCTACTTTGGGATCCAAGCCAGGCATTTCGGCATAAGACCATGCAAAGCAATCAACGAACTCACGAAGAAAAGAGATATACTCGGGTAACTCATCATCCTTTATATTCTTGCTTATGAATACAGGACGTGGGTTATCAAGTGTTCCCAAGTCTATCTTTTGAACAAGGTCTTCTGTCGGAAGGTTTGAAGGTGGTTCCTCCACAATGTTTTCGGAGGCTTCCAACTCAACAAGACCTTCTGAAGCACCAGAGGCATTTTCAGACTAAGGCTCTGTTTCTGTCCATGAATCTTCTTGATCGGTATCCTTCTCAACGCTTGCAATGATATGGTCCCAATCATTTGCTGGAACTGGGTTGAAGTAGGGTACTTCTTTTGGAGACGATGATTCTTTTGGGTCAGAGAACTGCTCGTCTGTGTCATCGGGCAATTCCTCTTTATCATCAGAGAAATTATTCCAATTGGAGGAGCATTTTGGGTCCTTGACGAGTGACTCCTCAAAGAGATATCCAGGGATAGCGATGTCTTCATGAGATGTTGAGGCTTGGTCGGTAAAGCGACTTTGCAGCCATGGTGTCAACGGTCTCATAGGAGCGGTAGGATCATACCCAAACCCATATGAAGACTGGCCTTTGTGAAGGTGGATTTTCCAATCTTCTGGTTGACTTTTGGTCAGGGTGGGTTCCAATGGTGTAAGAATACCACGGCCACCTCCCAAACCAGTCGGATTTTGAGCGTCGTAGCCCATTTTCTTCATGATAGCTTGTGCCATTGGACTATACAGGGATAGCTGAGGCATACCTTCGTTTTGGAAAGGTTCAAGCAGAGAGTTCAGTGGAGATGCTCCTGATCTGTGGAAGTAAATCACTTTTTCTTCTGGCGAAGTTGCCGGAATAACAAAGGAAGCAGACGTAGGGTCTTCTATGTCTGCAGGTGTCTCCAATGGAGTGAGAGCGGGCTGATCTTGCTGAGTACCAGCTTGGCTCGATGCTGTGTCATCTTCTGACTCTGACTCTGAGTCTGTGTCATGCATAATAGACACAAAGGAGACAGTGAACTTGCCCCCAGTCTTTTGTTTTGTCTTCTTTGCTTTAGTAGTGATTACCAAAGGCTTTGGAGATTTGAAGGAGACGACGAAGGGAGCTTGGCCGCTTACTTCGAGTTTGGTGGAGGGTTTGTTTTCCTCCGATGATTGCTGAGGAGCCTTGCCTTTATCTTTCTGGAGATTGTCGGCAAAGCGAATTATTTTTTCCTCCTGTTCTTCTTTTCCATCTTTATACATTTGAGCATCTGCAAAATGGACATCTCTACCTTTGAAGGGCTTTTTGTCTGCAAATACTCGATGTATCAGGCCATCGTCGCCAATGAACTTGATGCACTGATGTAGAGTTGAAGGGACGACACCATTCTCATGTATCCAGGGGCGTCCAAGGAGTATATTGTAGCATGAAGGGGTCCTTATTGCATACACAGTGACTTCAGAAATAAGATCACCGATTTGCAATTTGAACCTGATTTTGCCGATAGGCCTTTGAGCGCTACCGTCATATCCGAAGATGGATACGGACGTGTGACTCAGCTTGCTAGGTGGGATGCCCAGCTCTTCGAGTGCCGAAGTAGAGATGAGGTTGAGTACAGAACCTGGATCGATCTGAACTCTGTGTACTGGCATTTCTTTGACGTACCCCGTAAAGTACAAGGGACGGTTGTGCTTTGTTTCGCCTAGGAGGAGGTCATCCTTGTCGAAGGCAATTGTTGCACTTGCTGCTTTTTGTACCGAGAGGCATTCATTGCTTGATCCCTCAGTTTTCTTCTTTTCTCCCTTTGAGGGAGTATTTGATTTTTTGACCCTATAGTCCATTTCAATTTGAAGGACTTGTGGGGCATGTTTGTCGACATCCGCATTCAGCCTTTGTAATTCTGAAATGAGACTATCACAAGTTTGTGGTGACATTCGTAATAAGTCAAGGATGTGCAGACGTGCAGGTATGTGTTTGAAGTGCTCAATCAAGTCGTACTTGAAAGTCTCCTTCGGGCCTGCATTTTCATTATTATTGCCACTTGGGGCACTTACAACTTGTTTTCCCGAAGGATTTACATAAGAAGAAGAAGGTTGGTTGTAATTTTTGTGGTAGTCCCGGCCAGAACGGGTACCTCTACCAACTTCAAGAGCCTCTAGAGAAGGGTCTTCTTTTGGAAGATCGTTATCAGGATCAAGAGGTTGATCCTTTGCTGAGGACGTCTCTGTAACAGCATTGGCATCTTCAGTGATTGTGTTGCACGGAGCAATTTCCGGGAACAAGTCCTGAACAGTAGCCGGCAACTTTTCTTTATTAGCCCAGACATTGCCCATGAGATCGGGTATCTGGGACCAATTGACTGGGTTTTCATTGAAGAAGATTTCATTGGCAGAAGTTTCTTCAAGATGATCAATCGGGAGAGGCTTGAATTTCGATGTCACAGCTTCAGGAGACGAAGGTTGAGAGGATGTTATCTCAGTGGAAGTCACCTGAGAGGATGTAGCTCCGGAAGATATGCTATCGGTTGGGGAGTACGTGTCTTCGGAAGCTTCAGAGGCACTGTCGTCCTGAGCTATTGCATTGCAGGTTATCCTGACAGGAGATGCCCCCAGTGTAGACTGTTGGGGATCAGATTCATCCTCGGATGTGAGAGGATCATCGATCCAACAGTTTTCTCCATTTTTAGGAGTTAAGGAAGAAAGTTCCCGCTGATTTTCAGGGACTTCCGGTTCTGGATTATGACGAAGATTGATGCGATCCTGCTCCTGCTCTATGGCAAGATGTTGCAAGATTCTTGCATATTCTTCAAGATCAGGCATGGGAGCCAAATCTTCTTCGTCATTTGCTCCTTATGGTTCGCCCATGTTGCGTTCCACTGAAGCATTTGCTGGTGCTGGATTGACAGTATTTTCTTGAACAGGGTCCTGGTCTTCTTCATCATCAGACCAAGATCCTTGTGGCTGTAATGGGTTATACCAGATTACTGGCATAAGATGAGACTCAGGAATCCATTCCTCGTCGGAAAGGTATTCTCCTGTTTCAAAGGATTCTTCCCACTCATCTATATCACTGGCAGTATCACTGGACTCGTATCCATTCATGGAGAATCCAACTACCGAGTTGCAAGAGTATGATGCCCCCTGTACATTTTCATTTTTGTATAAAAGTGGCATGAAATCATCAAGAGTGAATTTTCTTACCGCCTTGGAGGTTTTGGGAAGAGATTCTTTCGTCGTCCCTAGTGAAGCAGTGGAAGAAGTTTCTGCTCTTTCAAGGACTTCTTGTTTTGGTTGAGACTTCTGCTGCTGTTTGAGCTTGCGGAGCTGTCTCTTGGCTTGCCTTCGCTGCTGAACGGTCGGCTTTGTTTTGACGATCTCCCAATTTTCATCATCTAGGAGATCGGGATGTACCCATATAGGTTGTCCATCTGGTGTTGGATAGGGAACCAATTCTTGGGACGCTTGAGCCATTTTTATCACCTTGAATAAAGTAGTGATTTTCTCCTTCGGTGACTTTGAAGTTTGCCGACATGACACCATGTTGACAGAGGCGGGGCCATAGTTTTTATCAAAGGTTATGACTCCGTTTTTCCACATCTCATTGATCTTCTCTCTCACAACGAAGCATTGATTGAGAGGATGTGAGATCATCTGATGGTATGGACAGTATCGGGGATCATTGGTTTTGCTAACATCTCCCGGTCTTTTGGGCTCTGGCAAAATAAATTTGCCATTTGCTAGGAGAGCCTCAAAGATTTCTTCAACGTCTTCATCGAACGGATATTTCTTTTCTACACGTTCTTTGAAGGCATCAGAGAGTTCAGGCTTTTTACCTGTAGTTTTGTTTTCAGGTTTCTTTGGCTGCTGAGGAGCTGACTTAGTCTGCACATTGAGAACCTCCTTTTTCTTTGGTTTTGAGGTTGTAACAGCAGTCGGCTCTTTCTTTGATGATTTCTGACTGTTGAGGTCTTTGATCACCATTTCAGCTTCTATGGAAGCTTTGAGGAGTTCCCCCAGGTTCTTTGATTTATTGCCGATAATCATGGAGCAGATTTTTGCTCTCATATTGTTACGGCAGATGTCGACTAGCTACGCTTGTGGCAACACATCTGAGCATTTGTACGCCATTGTTTTCCATTTGTGAATGAAGTCGTATGTTGACTCATTCTCTCCCTGTTTTAGGCTGCAGAGTTGAGCCATAGTAACAGGATGATCCTCACCTTGGAAGTGGGTCAGGAAGCGTGTCTCCAGCATAGCCCAGTTCTGGATGGAGTTCTCCGGTAGAGTGGAGTACCAATCAAAGGCTGTACCTTTTAGGGTACTTGCAAAGAGGCGAATCTTGAGGGCATCTTGATCCGCAATAGCTCCCGTTAGGATCTTGAAATAGATGACATGTTGTCTGGCTGAACCTTTCCCAGTATATGTCTGGAGAGTAGGTTGTTTGAATTTTGCAGGGAACGGAACCGAGTCCATCCATAGAGGGTAGGGTGGCTTGATCCCATGTTCCTTCAATGTATCCTCTGCTTTTGCTTTTGCGAGGATATCGTCCACGTCTTTTCTGGTAAGGGCGCGAGACTCATTGTTTTCTGCATTGCCCTCGTCATCTTCATGATTCGGAGGGGTTTCATTGTTAGGTGGTGGACGCTGTAGAGTGAGAATCAAATTTTCCATCAGAGTCTTAATTCTTTGTTGTCCTTGCTCCAACTGCTGGATGCGTGTGGTTACATCGTCATGCTGTGGAGGCGGCTCAGAACTTGTAGCCAAGACGTTCATCCCTCGAGATTCGAACGAAGAAATCGTCTTGGTGACTGAGTTGGGGCTCATTCTTCTGGATGAAGAATCTGAGGAGTGGTTACTCCGGTGTTCTTGGCTTGGAGGAGTGGAAGATTCCTCCAGATGTGTTCGTGTCCGAGAGACGCTGTGAGTCACTGGACATCTAACACTGATTTTGGTTGCTGACTTCCGGTGTTTTCTGGTTTTGCCAACCATATGAACAGCAACGATTTGGTCGGGTCTTTCTTTTTCGACCTATTTGTTTTAGACGTGGAGAGTAGAACGCTGGGTTCTTTGTTTCTCGAGTCTCTTTTGTCGATATGCAGTGCGGCGACGCATACGACGAGCAATTTGTGCTTCAGTCAGCTCTGGCTGGGCTCTGGCGATGAAGGATGTAGTCCCTTGTGCGCAACAGCCGAGTTTGTCTTTTTTGAAGTTCGGCAAGGACAGAATCTGGACGCAGTCCTTTGTCTATCGCAATGAAGACTTGAATTTTGCGAGCTCGGCCCCTGTTGAGATGAAGGGTCGACTCGCGGGAGTGCAGGCTTCAGCATGTTTTTGCATAGGCCTAACAATGCAGGATTTGATTTTGGGCTTGTAGGAGCAAGCCGGCTTATGATGGTTTTGTTTATTTTTTGGGTGGAGGGTAGGTTTCTCCTCTTTCATGTAAGAGAGAGGGTAGAACTGATTCTCCTTGAGAGGGGCCAGGTATGCTGGCTTTGCAGATGTTCGGGACCTCCGTTGCTTTGGCGAAGATCTCGGGGACCAAGTTTTGGGGTAAACCTGGTTTCTTGTTGGTTGAGGCTTCGTGGGAACGCCACGGGCTTCAAGCTTCTTGGTGTTCGCCCTTGGTGCCATTTTAGTGAGACATTGCGGGGCGGTTTTCTGCTTCTTGGCAGATACAGTGTCTTCTGCGGGAAGTGGGAATGGTCCTAGCGATCCGAAGACGATGGTCCGGGGAGTTGAAGTTGACCCGGTGTTTGGAGAGTTGTCGAGGGAGATGACGCTTCGGCAACTGGCAGGGCGCTTGTGCTTGTTTTGCTTATCTTGAAGCATAAGCTGGTACTTATTCTCATCGAAAGTGATGGTCAATGAAGCTGCCATTGTTAGTTTTGGAAAACTTCTGAAACAAGACCAGATCCATTAGTAATCACAAGAATATGGTGATCGTTAATGGAGAACAACTACGGTTTTGTCTTTTCAAATCACTTGAGGGGACATGGCCCAACCCAAGGACGATGAAGAAGGCAAAAAGCCATAGAGGATACAATTGTTCTAAAATGCAAGTATGGTAGGCTCAGAGTGAGCGCTCCAGTGACTGCTAGAAGCAATTGTAGACCTTAATTCAAATTACCGAGAAGCAAGGCTCACTCGAGGTAAAATGATATAAGGTTGGAGATACAAATGTGTCGGTCGCGAATACAGTAGACCCGAAAGGGCGTACTAGCACCGCTAGGCACAAATGTTGCAAATCGCATCCTTGGGAAGGACACGAGATGGGATTTTTTTTGAAAGGTCAAATTTGGATTCATAAAGGAGAGCAAATGGTATTCCAATCCGAACAAAGGCTCAACATTTCTGCGAGCGCTAAATTCAGAAGGGAAGGAACCAGAATTTCTCGGATGTGAATCCAATAATGACGGAAGTTTTTTTTTTTTAAAAGGTCAAGATTGAATTCATCAAAGAGAGCAAATGGTGTTCCGTTTCGAACAAAGGCTCAACGTTTCTGCGAGCGCTAAACCCGAAAGGAGGGAACCGAGATTTCTCAACTCTGAACTCAAAAGTGACAGAAGTTTTTTTCTTTTGTTTTTTTTTTTTTTTTGAAAGGTCAAGATTGAATTCATCGAAGAGAGCAAATGGTGTTCCATTCCGAACAAGGCTCAACATTTCTGCGAGCGCTAAATCCGAAAAGGAAAGAACCAAGATTTCTCAACTCTGAATTCAAAGTGACAGAAGTTTTTTTTTCTTTTTTAAAAAGATTTTTTTTTAAAAAAGATTTTTTTTTTAAAAAAAGATTTTTTTTTTTTAGAGAATTTTTTTTGAAAGGTGCACATAGATTTCCAATTCGATCTTATGAAACCTTAGTAGATAGATCAGCCCCCAGGTAAGGGTAGGATTACTTAATGAACCCGTTTGGAGGACCCTTGCCTCGAACAGTCTAGCTGTCTCCACACTCTGGACAAGGCTTTTCTTACATCCACTTTGGTCAAAGAACGCAACTGGTGGAACCTTAGTGTTTTTGTTTTTTTTTTCTTTTTTTTTTAAAAAAAATCCCCTTTTTTTTTGAAAGGGTTTTTATAAACTCATTAAAGAGAACGAATGGTGTTCCAATCCGAACAAAGGCTCAACATTTCTGCGAGCGCTAAATTCGAAGGGAATGAACCAAGGTTTCTCAACTTTGAATGCAAAAGAGAGAAAACTAATTTTTTTTTTGGAATTATAATTTTTTTTTGAAATCCCAGTTGGACTCATCAAAGAGAAAAGATGGCCCAATCCCCGATATGAACGATAGCTGCGAACATTTCTGTGAGCTATCGATTTCAAAGAGGAGAGGATCAAAATTTCTCAAAGTTGAATCTTGAGAAAGAGAGATCATTTTTTTTTTTTGAAAGAGTTTGACATGAAGGTGTTTTTTTTGAAATCCCAATTGGACTCATCAAAGAGAAAAGATGGCCCAATCCCTGATATGAACGATAGCTGCGAACATTTCTGTGAGCTATCAAGTTCGAAGAGGGAAGGATAAAAAATTCTCAAAGTTGAATCTAAGAAAAGAGATCAGATTTTGTTTTTTTTTTTTTGAAGCGAGAAAGAACAATTGAAATCCCATCTCATATTTTTTTTTTTTTTAGATGCAAGATGCAACATAGGCCACCAACTAGAAAGGAGCCAAGTGATCAAAGCACCACGTTCTCAAGTAAACGAGTCCCACCGGGTATGCCAACTTGATGGACCCGAAAGAAATCTTCCGTCCTCTCCTTCCGCACCCCGGGGGCTGACCTGGGTCTCGGCGGAGGAGGGAAAATCTCGGGCATCAACATTTTTGTACAGGTATGCCAGATTTACTTTCTACTTGGAATTTGGAATGGTGATAATCCGGAGATTCACCTTCGCAAGTGGAAAGGAAATCAATCCTTTTTTCTAAATTTTCAAATTGCATAAATATTAAGAAAAGAGATAAGTTTGTTTTTTGAGAATGCCGTAGGAGGCGTTTTTTTGTTTGTTTGCCGTAAAAGGCGATTTTGCCTTGAAAGGCGATTTTACAAAACTCATCAAATGTGAAAGACAAGAATTGTGATTTGTTTTTGTCTCTTTAGGAAATACAAAGTACAATAGAAAAGTAAGAAAAGGGATCTAACTTCTCAGGAGATTGTGGGGACACGTTGAGATCGACGGTTGCAAGTCATGTATGGGCTTCGCCATCGTCCTTCAAATGAGAACATGTGATGCTTTGATTATTTGGCTTGGCTCCTAACCTCAGTTTTTTAAAGGACAAGGACCAAGAGAAGGTCCTATATCCAATGAAAAACCAAGTAAACGAGCTGAAAAGCCGCGTTTAGGACATGTTGGAGAAGGAGGTGACCTTGGGGGGGTGGCCCCCCACGGGACGTTGATCACCTTGTGGTGCTTCCGGGATCAAAGTAGCAGAACTTCGTCTCTCTCTTGGATTTTCTGAATTTTCAGAGCTTGCACTTGGGATCTCTTTTCATCATGCTTTCTTCTTGGAATGGACCTCCTTTTATAGGCCTTTGGTAGCCATGAGGTGTTTATTGGCATTGATGGCCATGATGAAAGAATTGATGAGGACTTACAAATCGATTTTGTAACTCCTTTTTCAAGGATTGTGATTGGCCGATGAAGGTAGTAGGCATTTAATCACCTTTATGCTTCATGATGATGGGAGTTTCATGGGTTTAATGCCATGATTGCTTGGATTTGTAACTCCCAAATGCTTGGTTCTGATTGGGCCGTCCAAAATAATGAGTTAATGACTGCTTTAATGGGTCAATTAACGACATTAAGTGGTTGCCAAGGCATGTGAAGAGTCGCGGGCCGTGCTGCGCCTTTTGAGATTCTTCTTGCGATCATCACGGGTGGATCCACGCATTATTTGATGTCGGATTGCGATGCAATTTCAGACATTGATTGATGTTGGCGGGCCGGTGACGTCTGTCTTGTCGATTTCACGATCGGTCGGGCAGAAAGTGCACTTTCTTGGTCAGCCGGTTGGCGATGTTGAGGCGATCGGTGATGATTTCATGCTTTTGACGGCGGATCCGAGATGTCGACGAAGATCAGTGGTTTTGAAGCACCAAACATTGGATTTTCAGAAAATCACAGAGGCCAGAACACCCGAAACGTGAAAAGAATCGAAAACGGACACTTCGGCGCAAAATCCGGCGACCCGGATTTCCAGGGTCGCCGGGCGACCATGCACCCAGGGTTGCCGGCGACCGTGGGGCTTCGGCCCGTTTGGTCGCCGAGCGTCGTTTTCGGCCGTTTTTTCGTCTTTTTCGTCCCTTTTTTCTTTTGTATTTTTCTTGACATTTTTCCTCAATTATTGACTTGATTTTCTTGAAGAAATCTTGACGAGAACCTTTGCGAAATCGGAGCACAAAGTTTCCTATTTTTCGGGAAAGCCGAAGACTTTGTAGCCGATTTTCCGTCAAGCGTCGAAACAAGGTCAAACGATGTCGGAATGACCTGAAAATTGAGGTGAAGCTTCTTGAGCAGTGGATAGGACCAACCATGGGCTTTTATTTGAGTTTTGAAGCCGTTTGGGGTCCCATCGATGCTTCACTTGATTTTGCTGCGGGGAAAATGCCGAGCTTTGATATGTGGTCAAATGATGTCCGATTGACCTGAAATTTGACGGGGAGCCTATTGGAGTCATTTTGAGACGTTCCATAGGCTCCGTTTTGGATGTCATGGTCCCGGGTTGCTCCGCCGCCGGTAGGCTTGATTTTCTCTCGGAGCATCGAAACCTGGTCAAACGTTGTCGAAATGACCTGAAATTTGACGTGCCGCCTTTTGGAAGCATGTTGAAGCCACTCATGTATTTTGTTTGATGAGTGATGGCTTCGGTGGTTCCCGCCGCCGGGAGGCTTGATTTTGCTGCTCGAGCATTGATGGGGGGTCAAACGTTGTCGGTTTGACTTGAAATTTGGCATGGAGCCCTTTGGAGACATTCTGGAGTCATCCGTAGGCTTTGATCAAAGTTTTGGTGTCTTTGATGATGTCGCCGCTGGGAGCGCTTGTTTAGCTGTCGGAGCAGTGAAGTTAGGCCAAACGCTGTCGGAATGGCCCGAAACCTCAGGTGTACCCCTCTTTTAGCTGTCTTGAAGGATCTCTCAGGTTCTGTCTGATTCTGAAAAGATCTGATGCTTGAAGTAGCCTTGCCTGTTTTGTAGCAGGATGCAGCTTCAGGAGGCTTCTTAATGTGGAGGAGACATAGTGACTTTTTTGGTGTCAACAAGGATCGTGCCATCAAGGCTGATAGGCCATCGAAGCTGAGTGACGGTGTCAGCGAAGCTGGAGGCATCATCGAAGCCGATGGTAGAGGAACGTGCCGTATGACGGTAGAGGATCGTGCCATCAAGGCTGATGGGCCATCCCAAATGGAAATCTTTTCGGTTCTTCGAGGCGTGGTGTTTGGAAAGATGACTTTTTGATCTTTCCCCACAGACGACACCAATTGTACGCTCACAAAAATTCACAGGCCCCGAGGGGGGGGTGATTTTGAGGCTCACTGGAGGAGGACGGAGATTGATGCTCCTTATAGATGAGAAAGATCGCTGCCTGCCTTGAACCTGAGAAAGGGAAAGAGAGAGATGACAGTGAAGGACCCTGGCTTGGGCAGCGCAGGGCTCTCCGATGCCTAAGTTAGTTGCAGGACTAAGCAAAGGTTGGAGATAGAGTTAGGGAGGAGACGGCGTACCAGGGTCTGGATATCCCCCCCTTTTTACCTGTTGAACGCTTCTGTATTTAAAGAGGAGGAGAGTGGACTTTGGGGCAAGCACTTGAGAGGCTGTCCCATTACAGCCTACTTTTCTTTAATTGTAGTCCCATCGTAGCCCACTCTGTCCTATTGGGCCATACCCCGACGCCTGGACGGTGCAGCTGTGTCAGGGATTTGGGCGGTGCCCTTATCCTCTCATATGTTCCGGACAGCTGTCCATGGTCGTCCTGATCAGCAGTCTGACCGAGGCCGTGGTGGAGCATGGGACCGAGATGAGGCTGCAGCTCCGGTCTCATGCTTGTACCGAGACCGAAGCCAAGGGTCATTTTACCTAAATGGGGCACATAGCTGAGAGAGCTGAGATGGAGAATCTGGTTCTCTCCAAGTACTGGCCGAGATGAAGCACATAGCTAGTGACCTCGGTAACATAGAATTGTATACCCACATAGTACCTATGATCACTATAATTGATTGGGTCTCAAGGATAATAAGATATGGATCCAATTTGGTGGACAAGACCAATTGATCCATGGATATAGATGGAGGGTCCTACTTGTGTCCTAGGGAAGTTTGGGGTCTTTATGTAATTTATTCCTGAGACTGGAGTTCAACTGCATTTATATAGTGGAGTTATTTACAATTAACTGTGAGCCCGAATTGCACATGAGATGTGGGAGCCAAATTTCTATGGAATCCCAAGTGGTCCCCACGCTAGCCCAAGATTGGATCAGTACTAATTCTACTTGAACTCAAAAGGAAAGGAAATAGAAAGTTACTATTTCTATTGGAAGTGAAACTTTTAATAGTGATAATAGTAAGTTACTAATTGTTATGAAAGTGAGACTTCTAATAATAATTAGAAAGAAGAAAGTTACTAATTCTTATGGAAGTGAGACTTCTATTATTAATTAGTAAGAGGAGGTTGCATAGGTTATAAATAGAGGAGAATAAGGAGGTGGACGTCCCCATGCTATTCCATCTAGGAAATCATGCCCAAGCCTCTGTAGTGCAAGAGTTGCACACCTTCTCTCCTCTTCTCCTTCTTTTAGTTTCTCTTCTGGTTTACCTTTGAGGTTTTAGTTGATTCTTCTTGGAGATCCCACCATTCTCCTTGAGGAAAGAGATCTGAAGTGAGTCATAGCATGGAAGACTAAAAGGTCTTGGAGATCCTAGATGCTTTGTGAATGAGTTCTCCATCAAAGAAAAGGATCAACTTCTCCATTACAGCTCTACCAAGCTCCAAAGGTATAATCTACTTCCTTGTATGTTGTATATTTCGTGGTTTCTTGTTAGGTGCGGTTTTTATCTTCTAAATAAAGTTTATTATTGTTCATGGTTAATGACTTTGAGAACTTGGATCCTGGATTGGGTTTTCATGCCTTATGGATAGTTGATCCCTCCGTCAAGTGGGTCAAAAGCTATTGAAACCTATCCACGAGGCCCGCCTACTTCCAACAATTGGTATCAAAGCCATAGCTCATCTCTAATCATGTTAGATCAGTAAGCTTGTCCTAATCTTTGCATGAGATGCAAAGATGATAGAGTGAGGACTATATAAGGATTAGTTTTGATGGATTTGCTTGGTTTTAGAGTAGATCCATGTTTGGATAGTCACAAAAGGGTTTAACAATGATGGAAAGATGGTAGGAAGCCATTGGAACACTTTAGAAGTGGTTTGGAACAGTTTGGATACAAATTTTAGAAACCCAAAACTCTGGCTTCATTAGTCCGGTCAACCTGGCTTCAGGCCTGGTCGACCTAGTGACTGTAGGCCGGTCGACCAAGCCTTCTGTCTGGTGGACCGGGTACACTGTCACATCATGTGCAGTTTTCAAATTTTCCAGTTTCGGGTCTTCTTTGGCGTCTTGTTTTTCCAGCATTGTTTGGCAGCCTGGTTTTGTGATTTGTATGGTGTATGAGATACTAACTTGCAGGTGATCTTGTCCTCTCCATGTGGCCCACGAGTCTTTTACTTTCTATTTATGGTTGTTGGTTTATTTGAGGCTAAGTGTAAAGGCCATCATGGTTTCCTTGGTTTCCCATGAATGGGCAAGGCATGGTGAATTTCCCCATAGCCCTTTTATTTCCACCATTAGAATATCATGTAAGTCTCATCGTCAAAGCATAGGAATTCATGTAATTTTCTATTTTTGGCGGTGTATGAGATGAAGGAGGAGATAATTAGTTTCTATTTTAGTACTTTCTATTTATGTATGAATGCTTTTATAGAATATTTCCAAATCTGATCCAAACATGGCAGTTTCTAAAATTGATCAATTCAAATTAATTTTTGGAAAGAGTTCTAATTAGTGTTGGTGGACCCATAAGATGGACCCATTGGTAACACTAATCTTAGAAACTGGACTTTCCTTAAATATAACTTGAGTTGGAACCAATCATTGGTCATATCATGAGATGATTTAATGTTTATATATGTGGGCCCTAAGGCCTAAAAAGGAAATCATCAATTCTAAAATATTAAGCGTGAGTGGGACATTTAAATTGAGAAATCCCCATGGTTTTCCACCATAGGTCCATTGTAAGGAAAGTATTAGCATCGCACCATCTTGATAATGGGTGTTCCCCACGGAGGGCATTTATTTGTCCGGCTACTAGATATGAATCTCCTAAGGATAGTGTTGGTGAGACGAGGTGGGGGCCTACTACCCAAGGAGAAGTTGCTCGCAACGGTTGTCAGGCAATGCTAGTTGGAGGGTCACACTTAACTAAAATAGTGATGTAGTGTCCCCAAGGATTTGCCTCATGTATTGTAGAAACCAAAGCTAATCGGGAGACATACATTATTTGATATGAGATACCTAGATAATAATGAATGATTGTTGACACCAAAAATGTCACTTTGCCTCTTCAACATCAAGAAAGCTGCATGAAGTCGCAACCTGCCATAAATAGGCAATGCAATTTCTCCAAAAATTCAAATCTTGTCAGAATCAAACAAAAACTGCAAGATCCTTCAAGATAGCCAAGAGAAGAGTACACATGAAGTTTCGGGCCATTTCGACAACATTTGGCCTAACTTCACTGCTCCGACAGCTAAACGGGAGCTCCCGGCGGCGACATCATCGGAGACGTCAAAACTTCGATCAAGCCTACAGATGACTCAAGCATGTCTCAAAAGGGCTCTATGCCAAATTTCAAGTCAAACCGACAACGTTTGACCCTCCATCAATGGTCGAGCAGCAAAATCAAGCCTCCCGGCGGCGGGAACCACCGAAGCCTTCGCTCATCAAACCAAGTGCATGAGTGGCTTCAACATGCTTCCAAAAGGCTGCACGTCGAATTTCAGGTCATTCCGACAACGTTTGACCAGGTTTCGATGCTCCGAGAGAAAATCAAGCCTACCGGCGGCGGAGCAACCCGGGACCATGACATCCAAAACGGAGCCCATGGAACGTCTCAAAATGACTCCAATAGGCTCCCCGTCAAATTTCAGGTCAATCGGACATCGTTTGGCCACATATCAAAGCTCGGCATTTTCCCCGCAGCAAAATCAAGTGAAGCATCGACGGGACCCCAAACGGCTTCAAAACTCAAACAAAAGCCTATGGTTGGTCTTATTTATTGCTCAGGAGGCTTCACCTCAAATTTCAGGTCATTCCGACATCGTTTGACCAAGTTTCAGCTTCTGGCGGAAAATCAGCAGCTTTACGCGACAAAGTCTTCGGCTTTCCCGGAAAATTTGGAAACTTTGCACTCTAAAAATGCAAGGATTCTCATCAAGTTTTCTACAGGGAAATCAAGCCAATAAATGAGAAGAAATGTCAAGAAAAATACAGAAGAAAACGGCGACGAAAAAGACCTCAAAACGACCGCAAAACGGGCTCCGAATGGGAAAAATCCCCCAGGGTCGCAGACCCCTGCGACCATGGCCCATGGTCGCAGGCCCCTGCGACCATGGCCCATGGTCGCCGGTCCATGGTCGCCGGCGACCATGGAGGTCCGGGTCACCGGATTTTCCGCCGGTGACCCGTTTTTTCCGTCTTTTTTCGCGTTTCGCGCACTTTGGCCCCTGTGGTTTCCTGAAAATGTGATTTTTAGTGCTTTAAATTGACTCATATCCGACGACATCTCGGATCCGCCGTCAAAAGGATAAAATCATCATTGATCGCTCCAAGATCGTCAACCGGCTGACCAAGAAAGTGCACTTTCTGTCCGACCGATCGAGAAATCGACAAGACAGATGTCACCGGCCCGCTCTTAGCTATCAATGTCTGAAGTTACATGTTCATCCGATGTCGATCAGCATGTAGATCCATCGATGATCATCCCCAGAAGAATTCCAGAAGACACGGCACGGCCCGCGACTCTTCGACTGCTCGGCGACCAATTAATGTGGTTAATTGACTAACTTTATTATGGTCATTAATTCATTTCTTTGGACGGCCCAATCAGAAGCAAGCATTTGGGAGTTACAAGTCAATTGATTCATGGCATTTAAACCATGAAACTCCTCCCATTATGGTAATTAAGGTGATTAAAAGCCCTTAATCTCCATCGGCCAATCAGATTCAAGGAAAAAGGAGTTACAAAATCAAGAAATAAATCTTGTAACTCCTCCCATTAAAGCCATTAAGGCTCATAAACCCTCCTAAATGGCTACCAAAAGCCTATAAATAGGAGAGCATTCCATTGAAATGGAGATCGGAAAAAAAAGGAGAAAATCAGGATCAGAGAAAAGATCAGAAAAAAAGATCAGAAAGAGATCTGAGAGAAAGAAAAAGAGAGAAAAACTCTGCTGAAGTTCTGCACCGGCCACCACTACAAGGTGACAAAAGTCCCTTGGGGGGGCACCCACCCAAGGTCCTTGCCTTCTCCTGCTGCCTCCAATGGCTTAGACGTGGCTTTTTAGCCCGTCTACTTAGCTTTTTATTGGACATAGGACCTTCTCTTGGTCTTTGTCCTCTAAAAACCTGAGGTTATAGCCAAGCCAAGCGAATCAAGAGCATCTTCTGTTCTCATTTGCATGGATGATGGCGAAGCCCATACATGGCTTGCGACCGTCAATCTGAACGAGTCCCCCACAATCTCCTGAAAAGTTAGATCTTCCTTTTCTTGCTTTTCATTGTAATCTGTATTTTTCTAAAGAGACAAAAATCACAACTCTTGTCTTTCATTATTGATGAGAATTGTAAATCGGCTATAAACGCCAAAATCGGCTATAAATGCCAAACAAAATCGCCTTTCACGGCAAACCAAGAAAATGTCTATTTTCTTAAATATTTGTGCAATGGAAAACTTGAAAGAAGTTGATTTCCTTTTTACTTGCGAAGGTTGATCTCCGGATTACCACTTGCAATTCCAAGTAAAATAGAAAATCTGGCACACCCATAAAAGAAATGTTGATGCACGCTTCAGGGCCCGCCAGGGCGCGAAAGGGCCGGACCCGACGGACTCCCACGTTCCGCCGACCCCGGTAGCCGCCCCAACGGCGCCTCGGAGCGCGTTCCATCAAGCTGGCACACCGGTGGGACCCGTTCATTTGAGAACACGGTGCTTGGAAATGAAATATTTGCATATCATACTTTTTGCTCTATGCTTATACTTCTTTTCCGGATTCCTTGGCTACTTTCTAGCTGGTAGCCTATGTTGGATTTTGCACCCAAAAAACATGAGATTGGATTTTTTGGAAATTTCTACTTCTTTAAGTTTGTTTCCACTCTTTCTCTTTGCAAAAAAAAATCAAAAAAAAAATAATCAGTTTTCTTAGTTTGAATTCAAAATTGAGAAACTTCGATCCTATCCTATCGTTTTTTGGTGCTTGCAGAAATGTTGAGCCCGTTCGACTAAGGTTTTGGGCTATCGTTTCTCTTCGATGAGTTCATTAGAGATTTCAAAAAAAAAAAAAAATCAGTTTTCTTAGTTTGGATTCAAAATTGAGAAACCTTGATCCTATCCTATCGTTCTTTGGTGCTTGCAGAAATGTTGAGCCCGTTCGACTAAGGTTTTGGGCCATCGTTTCTCTTCGATGAGTTCATTAGAGATTTCAAAAAAAAAAAAATAAAAAAAAAAAATAAAAAAAAAATCAGTTTTCTTAGTTTGAATTCAAAATTGAGAAACCTTGATCCTATCCTATCGTTCTTTGGTGCTTGCAGAAATGTTGAGCCCGTTCGACTAAGGTTTTGGACCATCGTTTCTCTTCGATGAGTTCATTAGAGATTTCAAAAAAAAAAATATATTAAAAAAAAAATAAAAAAAAAATTAGTTTTCTTAGTTTGGATTCAAAATTGAGAAACTTTGATCCTATCCTATCGTTCTTTGGTGCTTGCAGAAATGTTGAGCCCGTTCGACTAAGGTTTTGGGCCATCGTTTCTCTTCGATGAGTCTATTTGGGATTTTTATAAAAAAAGGGACATAGACCACTAAGGTTAAACCAATTGCGTTCTTTGATCACGATTGATTCAAGAAAAGCCTTGTCCAGAGTGTGGAGACAGCTTGACTGTTCTAGGCAAGGGTCCTCCAAACGGGTTCATTAAGTAATCCTACCCTTACCTGGGGGCAATTCTATCAATTGAGGTTTCATAAGACCGGGTTAGGAGGCCTATGTGTACTCTCTCGTCTTTAAATCTTAAAAAATTAAAAAAAAAATAAAAATAAAAAAAAAAGATTTTCAAAAAAAAAAATCTTAAAAAAAAAAACAAAAAAACAAAAATTTTCAAAAAAAAATAAAATAAAAAAATAAATAAAAAAAAATATTTTAAAAAAAAATAAAAAATAAAATAAAAATAAAATTAAAAAAAAATCATTTCAAAAAAAAAAATCTCCAAAAACTCGTCACTTTTTGGATTCAGATTCGAGAAATTGTGGTCTCTTCCCTTCTGAGTACTGGCGCTCGCAGAAATCGTTGAGCCCGTATTTGAATCGGAATGCCACCTGCTCTCTTTGACGAATCCATTTCTGACATTTCAAAACAAAGAATCCCATCTCATGGATGCGATCTCCAACATTTGTGCATAGCAATACTGGTACGCCCTTTCAGGGTCTACTGTATCTGTGACCGGCACATTTGTAACTCCTACCTTATATTCTTCTTATCTCGAGCAAGCCCTGCTTCTCGATAAGTCGAATTTAGGTTTACAATTGCTTCTAGCAGTCACTGGAACGCTCATTCTGGGCTCACCATACTTGCTGTCAGAACAATTGTACCATCTATGGCTTTTTGCCTTCTTCATGTTGTTTGGGTCATATCCCTTAAGCGATTTGAAAAGACAACCATAGAAATTCCCATTTATGATCATTATATTCTTGTGATTACTAATGGATGTGGTCTTGTTTCAGAACTTTTTCGAAACTAACAATGGCAGCCTTAACCATTATCTTCGATGAGAACAAGCACCAACTCATGCTTCAACAGAAGCAAACCGAGCGCACTTACAAGCGCCCCGCCAGCTGCCGAAGCGTCAACTCCCTCGGCAACTCTCTGAACTCAGGGTCGACCTCGACTCCCCGGACCATCGTCTTCGGGACACTAGGACCATTCCCACTTCCCGAAGAACAAACTGCGCCTGCCAAAAGGCAGAAGATCGCCTCTCAACGTGTCACTCCCGTGACACCAAAAGCGAGCGCCCAAAAGCCCGAAGCCCGCGGCACCCCCGCGAAGCCTCGACCCACAAACAACCAGGTCTATCCCAAGACTTGGTCTCCAAGACCTTCCCCAAAACAAAGAAGGTCTCAAATTTCCACCAAGCCAGCATACCTGGCCCCACTCAAAGAAAACCAGTTCTACCCTCTTGCCTACATGAAAGAGGAGAGACCCATCTCCAACCTGACTCCCAAGTCAACCCAGCATGAGCCGGCTTGTTCCTACAGGCCCAAAATCAGATCATGCATCACCAGGCCTCTCCAAGCACCTGCTAAGGCCTACACTCCTTCAGTTCGACCCTTCATCTCTACAGGGGCCGAACTCGAAAGGTTCAAAGCTTCGCTGCAACAGGCAAAGGACCGGGTCCGCATCCTGTCCTTGCCCAACCACAAAGAAGACAAGCTCGGCTGCTGCGCCCGAGGGAGCACATCCTTCATCGTCAGAGCCCAGCCAGAGCTGACCAAAGCTCAAATCGCTCGTCGAGCACGCCGCCGTGCGTCATATCGACAAAAGAGACTAGAGAAGCAAAGGACCCAGCCTCCTACACTTCAAGTCTCCCGCAAATGGGTCGAAAAAGAAAGACCCGACCAAGTTGCTGCCGTCCATATGGTTGGAAAAACCAGAAGACGCCAAAGGTCAGCATAAAAAATCCATGTCCGACGTCCGGTGACCCGTAGCATCACCAGGACACAAAGACATCCCGAAGAATCTCCTGCCCCTTCCAGCCAAGGACGGGAGAGTAATCCTTCATCAAGCTCTTCATCAAAAAGAATGAGCCCCAGCTCGGTCACCAGGACGATTTCTTCGTTCGAATCCCGAGGGATGAACGTCTTGGCTACAAGTTCTGAGCCGCCACCTCAGAATCCACCTCGAGATGATGCGCTCACACGCATCCAGCAGTTGGAACAAGGCCAGCAGAGGATTGAAACTCTGATGGAAAACCTTCTCCTTGTCGTCCAAAATCAGGTGAACAATGAGCCTCCTCCGAATCATGGCAATAACGAGGAAAATGGAGAAGAAAATGAGTCACGCGCCCTTACCAAAAAGGACGTAGACAGTATCCTCGCCAAAGCTAAAGAAGAGGATATACTCAAAGAGCATGGGATCAAGCCACCATATCCTTTATGGATGGACTCGGTCCCGTTCCCCACAAAATTCAAGCATCCTACTCTCCAAACATATACGGGGAAAGGATCAGCCAGACAGCACGTCATCCACTTCAAGATCTTGACGGGAGCTATCGCGGATCAAGATGCACTCAAGATTCGCCTCTTTGCAAGTACCCTAAAAGGTACGGCCTTCGATTGGTACTCCACTCTTCCGGAGAACTCCATTCAGAACTGGGCTATGCTGGAGACACGCTTCCTGACCCACTTCCAAGGTGAGGATCATCCTGTTACTATGGCTCAGCTCTGCAGCCTAAAACAGGGAGAGAATGAGTCAACTTATGACTTCATTCACAAGTGGAAAGCAATGGCGTACAAATGCTCAGATGTACTGCCACAAGCGTCGCTAGTCGACATCTGCCGAAACAACATGAGAGCTAAAATCCGCTCCATGATCATCGGCAATAAATCAAAGAACCTGGGGGAACTCCTGGAAGCTTCCATGGAAGCTGAAACGGTGATCAAAGACCTCAACAGTCAGAAATCATCAAAGAAAGAGCCGACTGCTGTTGCAACCTCTAAACCAAAGAAGAAGGAGGTTCTCAATGTGCAGACTAAGTCAGCTCCTCAGCAACCAAAGAAAGCTGAAAATAGAGCTGCAGGTAAGAGACCTGAACTCTCTGATGCCTTCAAAGAGCGAGTAGAAAAGAAATATCCGTTCGATGAAGACGTCGAAGAAATCTTTGAGGCTCTCCTAGCAAATGGCAAACTCATTTTGCCAGAGCCCAAAAGACCTGGAGACGTTGGCAAAACCAATGATCCTCGGTACTGTCCATACCAGATGGTCTCGCATCCTCTCAATCAATGCTTTGTTGTGAGAGAGAAGATAAACGAGATGTGGAAAAACGGAGTCATCACCTTTGACAAAAACTATGGGACTGCCTCCGTCAACATGGTGTCATATGGACAAACACCAAAATCACCGAAGAAGAAGATCACAACTTCCTTCAAGGTGATAAATAGAATTCAAACGTCCGAAGTGTTGGTTCCTTGCCCGACATGGGTACATCCCGATCTCCTGGAAGATGAAAATTGGGAGATCGTCAAAACAAAGCCGACCGCTCAGCAGCGAAGGCAAGCCAAGAAACATCTCCTCAGGCTCAAACGGCAAGAGAAGACCCAGCCAAAACAAGAAGTCCATGAAAAGGCAGAGGCCTCCTCTACCACTTCACTCGGGGCAACAGAAACGTCCCCTCCAGAGACTTCAAAGGCGGTAAGAAACTTCACTCTCAGTGATTTCATGCCACCTCAATTCAAAAAAGAAGCCATGCAGGGGGCATCATACTCTTGCAACTCGGTAGTTGGATTCTCCATTGATGGATACGAGTCCAGCGACACCGACGATGGATTCGAGCCCAACTACACCGATGAGTGGGAGGAATCTCTTGAAACAGGAGAATATCTCTCCGATGAAGAATGGGTTCCTGAAACTCACCTTATGCCAGTAATCTGGTATAACCCCTTGCAACCACAAGGATCCTGGTCTGATGATGAAGAAGACCAAGAGGCTGCACAAGAAGATGCTGTTAACCCAGCACCTGTCATTGCTCCAGTGGAAATCAACTATGTTGAGCCACACGGAGAAGACGAAGAAGAGGATCTGGCTCCCATGCCTGATCTTGAAGAATATGCAAGGATCTTGCAGCGTCTCGCTCTAGAACAAGAGCAAGACCGCGTCAACGAGATTCCTCACAATCCAGAGCCGGAAGTCCCTGAAGCCCATCAGGTACCTCCTCCCTCAACTCCTGAAAATGGAGAACATTGCTGGATTGAAGATCCTCTTACATCCGAGGATGAGTCTGACTCCGAGCAGGCAACATCTTCTATCAGAGCTTCCTGTAATGTAATATATCAGGATTATAGCTCTTCTGAAGCGTCGTCTGATGAGATTACCTACACTCCGACGACGCCTAGCAATGTATCCTCTGGAGCTACCTCGTCTCACGTGACTTTCACAGAGATGACACCCTCTCAGGTTTCTTCTCCTGAGACTGTGACTTCAGGATACACATTCTTCCCGACTCATCATCATGAAGAAAACCCAACTTGGGGTGATGGATGGGTCAACGAAGAAGAAAAGCTGCTGGATGCTGTTCAGGACTTGCTCCCGGAAAATGCTCCGTGCAACACAATCACTGAGGATGGTAACTCTGCTGCAGATACATCCCCAGTAGATGAAAAACGACAGCCTCTTGATCCTGAAGACAATCTTCCAAACGAAGATCCTTCTCAAGAAGCTCTCGAAGTTGGTAGAGGCACCCGTTCGGGCCGGGACTACCACAAAAATTACAACCAATCTTCATTTACTTATGTAAATCCTTCGGGAAAAGATGTTGTAAGCGCCCCCAGTGGCAACAATGATGAACATGCAGGCCCTAAGGAGGCTTTCAAGTATGATTTGGTTGAGCACTTCAAACACATACCTGCACGTCTTCACATCCTAGACTTATTGCGAATGTCTCCACGCACTCGTGATAATCTCATATCAGAATTACAAAAACTGAATGAGGATGTCGACAAACATGCCCCACAAGTCCTCCAAATTGAAATGGACTACCGGGTCAAAAACTCAGAAACCTCCTTAAAAGAAGAAAAAGAGAAAAGCGAGGGATCATGCATCCAATGCCTCTCGGTTCAAAAGGCAGCCAGTGCAACCATCGCCTTCACTAAGGAAGACCTCCTACTTGGCGAAGCAAGGCACAACCGACCCCTGTACTTCACAGGGTACATCAAAGAAATGCCGATACATAGAGTTCAGATCGACCCAGGTTCTGCACTCAACCTTATCTCCACTTCGGCTCTTGAAGAGTTGGGCATCCCACCCGGCAAGCTAAGCCACACATCTGTATCTATCTTTGGATACGATGGGAGCACTCAAAGGCCTATCGGCAAAATCAGGTTCAAATTGCAAATCGGTGATCTTATCTCTGAGGTCACTGTGTATGCAATAAAACCCCCCTCATGCTACAACATCCTTCTCGGACGTCCTTGGATACACGAGAATGGTGTTGTTCCTTCAACTCTACATCAATGCATCAAGTTTGTCGGCGACGACGGCATGGTACATCGAGTCTTTACGGACAGGAAACCCTTCAAAGGTAAAGAAGTCCACTTCGCAGACTCCCAAATGTATGAAGGAGAAAAAGAAGAAGAGGAAATAGCACCCCCTGCTGAAAATCTCCAGAAAGATAAAGGCAAGGCTCCTCAAAAATCACCGGAAGAAAACAAACCCTCCGGCAAATTAGAAGAGAGTAGTCAATCTCCCTTCGTTATCTCCCTCAAGAATTCAAAACCTTTGGTCATCATGACTAAAGTGAAGAAGGCGAAACAAAAGCCTGGGGGCAAATTTGTTGTCTCTCTCGTGTCTATCATGCAAGACACAGACTCGGACTCAGAGCTAGAAGACGGTGCATCGTCAAGCCAAGCTGACACTCAGCAAGTTCAGCCTGCTCTCACTCCGATGGAGACACCTGCTGATGTAGAAGATCCTACGTCAGCTACCTTTGTTGTTCCGGCAACATCACCAAAGCAAAGGCCGATCTTCTTCCATAGATCGGACGCTTCTTCATCAAACTCCATGCTGGAACCTTTTCAAAATGAAGGTATGCCTCAGCTATCTCTTTATAGTCCTGTGGCACAAGCAATTATGAAGAAAATGGGCTTTGACGCTCAAAACCCAGTCGGTTTGGGAGAAAGACGCTGTATTCTCACGCCATTGGAGCCCGCCTTGACCAAAAGCCAGCTGGAAGATTGGAGACTCTACGGTCATGTAGAAAAGTCTTCATATGGGTTAGGGTATGATCCTGATACTCCTCTGAGACAGTTGACACAAAAGCTTAAAAGTCGTTTTACCGACCAAGCCTCAACATCTCAAGTCCATGAAGACATCGATCTCCCTGGATATCTCTTTAAAGAGTTACCTGACAAAAATCCAGGAAGCTCATCCAATTGGTATGATTTCTCTGATGATAAAGAGGAATCGTCCGATAATGCAGACTTGTGCTATTCTGACCCAGAAGAACCCTCGTCTCCAAAAGAAAACCAGACTCAACAGGCGATTGGGACTATCTCATAGCAAGCCTTGAGGAGATCACCAATCAAGAAAATCCATGGAAAGGAACAGAGCCTTGGTCTGGTAATGCAGTTGAAACTCCAGAAGGTTTCGTTGAGTTGTAAGCCTCCGAAAATATTGTGGAGGAACCACCTTCGAACCTTCCGACAGAAGATCCTGTTCAAAAGATAAACTTGGGAACACCTGATAACCCACGTCCTGTATTCATAAGCAAGAATATAAAGGATGATGAGTTACCCGAGTATATCGCTTTTCTTCGTGAGTTCGTTGATTGCTTTGCATGGTCCTATGCTGAAATGCCTGGTTTAGACCCCAAAGTAGCAGTCCACAAACTCAATCTTCAAGAAGACGTCAAGCCTGTCAAACAAGGCCAAAGAAGATTCCGTCCAGATGTGATGGATAAAATTGAACAAGAAGTTCAAAAACTCAAAAGCGTTGGCTTCATCCGTGAGGAACAACATCCAGAATGGTTGGCCAACATTGTCCCCGTGACAAAGAAAAATGGGCAGATCAGGGTCTGTATTGACTATAGAGACCTGAATGGCGCTTGCCCTAAAGATGAATTCCCGCTCCCCATACCGGAGGTGATGATTGACAATACCTGCGGATTCGAGCGAATGACATTCATGGATGGCTTCTCTGGTTACAATCAGATAAAGATGCATCCCGAGGATGAAAAACACACTTCATTTCGGACCCCATTTGGCGTGTATTGCTACACTGTAATGCCGTTTGGTCTGAAAAATGCTGGTGCCACATATCAGAGGGCTATGATGAAAATATTCCAAGATATGCAGCACAAGACGGTCGAATGTTACGTTGATGACCTCGCCGTCAAAAGCAGAAGAAAAGAAGACCATCTCAAAGATCTTCGGGAAGTCTTCCTCCGACTCCGCAAACACAAACTGCGGATGAATCCTCTAAAATGCTTCTTCGGCGTCTCGTCGGGTAAGTTTCTTGGATTCCTTGTTCGGAAAGCTGGAATAGAACTTGACCCCATAAAAGTCAAGGCTATTCTAGAAATGCCCTCTCCAAGAACCCTAAGGGAACTAAAAGGGCTTCAAGGGAGATTGGCCTACATCAGACGGTTCATCTCCAATCTTTCGGGGAAATGCCGTCCATTCTCTCGATTGATGAAAAAAGGTGTAGACTTTGTCTGGGATACCGACTGCGAAGCCGCATTTCAAGATATCAAGTCATACCTGACCAAACCTCCAGTGTTAGCTGCCCCTGCCACTGGAAAACCATTCATCTTGTACACAAGAGCTCTTGATCATTCTGTAGGCGCTTTGCTTGCACAAGAGAATGGTGAGGGAAAAGAAGCTGCTCTATACTACCTCAGCCGCATGCTAGTAGGTGCAGAGCATCGCTACTCTCCAGTCGAAAAAGAATGCCTTGCAGTGATGTTCGCCGTACAAAAGCTACGTCACTACTTGCTTTCCAACACAGTCTACCTGGTCTCGAGGATCAACCTCTTGAAGGTCCTTGTCACGAAGGCCGGTTCTCTCAATGCCCGACTGGCAAAATGGTCCATCCTCTTGTCACAATTTGATATTAGGTATGTGCCACAAAAAGCAATCAAAGGCCAAGCTCTAGCAGATTTCCTTGCAGAGCATCCATTGCCTAAAGATTCACCACTCAGAGATGATCTCCCAGACGAACCTGTCTACAACGTGGAGACTTCCTCACCAAATGCCTCCTGGGACATGTACTTTGACGGTGCAACCAGGACAAATGAAAACAGAAAGCTGATCTCGGGAGTTGGTATCCTCTTTGTTAGCCCCGACAAATGCATGATTCCACACGCTTTCTCGCTACTGGAACCATGCACAAACAATGCAGCTGAATACCAAGCTCTGATCCTAGGATTGGAACTCGCCATCGAATCCGGTATCACTATGCTGGAAGTCTTTGGAGACTCTCAACTGATCGTCAACCAGATGAATCAGAAATATGAAGTCAGGAAGCCCGATCTGCTGCCTTATTACAACAAGGCACAATCGCTTCTGCAAAAGTTTGACATCTGCAACATCACCCACATTCGTAGAGGTGAAAATATCCGTGCAGATGCCCTGGCCGGACTTGCCGCATCAATGGCGATCCAGGAAGGGGAAAACATGCAAATTACAGTGTACGAGAGAAGGATCCTCCCTCCTCTTAACACACACCAAGCAGTTGCCGAATGCCACCGAGTGGTTGGAAGTCGGATCTCTATCCTTCAACCTTCAATCGTCGACTGGAGGGATCCGTTCATTGATTACACTATGTTCGGAATCCTACCTGAAGATCCAAAAGTACGGGTAAGCATACAAAGGCGAGCCCCAAACTTTCATTTGGATATTCCTTCAAAAATCCTCTACAGGAAATCCTTCAACGGAGTACTTCTACGCTGCTTGTCACAACAAGAGGCCGAAGAACCACTTAAAGAAGTTCATGCTGGTCTTTGTGGAGCCCATCAGGCAGGTCCTAAGCTCTATGATCAGATAAAAAGGTTAGGTTACTATTGGCCTACCATGGTTGCTGATGCAATGCAATTTGCCAAACGCTGCCAGCTATGCCAAGTTCACGGAGATTACATTCACATGCCTCCGGAATGGCTGCATCCTACAGCAATCTCATGGCCTTTCGAAGCATGGGGCATGGACATCATAGGTCCTATCTCTCCCCCTTCAAGCAAAGGTCATCGCTTCATCTTCGCCGCAACGGATTATTTCTCCAAGTGGTCAGAAGCATTTGCGTTCAACGAAATGAAGACCTCATCAGTTCTTCAATTCCTACGCACCAACATCATTTGTCGTTTCGGCATACCCAAGAGATTCGTCCATGATAACGGACCACAATTCCGGGATCATCGATTCTACAGGTTTTGCGACAAATACAAAATCCAAAGCTGTCCTTCGACTCCATACAATCCGGCAGCAAACGGATTAGCAGAAGCCTTCAACAAGACACTCTGCAAAATCCTCAAGAAAATGGTCTCTAGTCACAAAAGAGACTGGAGCGATAAACTGTCTGAAGCTTTGTGGGCCTATCGAACCACCGTTCGAGGACCAACCCATAGCACACCATTCTCCTTGGTCTATGGATGCGAAGCTGTCGTGCCCCTAGAGGTACAAATTCCTTCTCTGAGGGTATCTCTACAAAATGACATGACTCAAGAAAGCAATGTCAAATTGCGACTCCATGAGCTGGACAATCTCGACGAGAGACGGCTCGAAGCTCGACAAAGCATTGAACTTTACCAAGCACGCATGGCAGGATCTTTTGACAAAAGGGTCCGGCAACGCGCCTACAAAAAGGGTGACTTGGTTCTTGCGGTAAAAAGACCAATGGTCTTCGCACACAAATCCAAAGGCAAATTTGAACCAAAATGGGAGGGACCCTACGTCATCGACAAAGTCTTCTCCAACGGCGCATATGCCCTCCTAAACATGGAAGGCGACAGATGTATGCTGCCTATCAACGGCAAGTTCTTGAAGCGGTACTACCCTTGAAGACTTACCCAACTGGGTAAGAGCAATGCCTGTATGGCCAAAACCTGTTCTCAGGTACTCGCTCGTCAAACCCACTCTCTTTAGAATTTTCATATGTCAAAATTTCTAGAGATTCAAAAACAATGCTTACTTTCATTGTTTCATTGTTCAAAAACAAAAAAAATCCAAGTTTAGGAGCCTCTCCCTGACTTGACCAAAACTTTCGATCCTTGAACCAAAATTCATGGTTTGAAACAAAAATCCGGATTCAGGGATTTCCACCCTAGTCCACCTTACCTTTTACCGCCAAATGGTTCTAGGTCAAAATTTACGACCCTCGTGTCTTTAAACAAAAAAAAATGGTTTTTCAAAAATCGTGGGGAAACGACATCAAAGTCAGTACCCGCAAAACAAAAAATTTTGGAAAAAAGCAAGGATGATGTAAGACCCCGACCCTCAATTTTTGGGTTTAGTATTGTCTTAATTGTGATTTAGCTTTTTAAACAAGATTAGAGATGATTTGACTTTGTTTTTGAGTTTGAATAGATTTTTCATAACTTTTGAGAGTTTTAAAAGACCATTGACTTTGTTTTGATCCGACCCTTGTAAATTGTATTTTTGTGAGATTTTATTATTGGTTTCTAAAAATTCCAAATTTTATTCCTTTTGACTCATTTTATTGTTATAAACAACTTTCATGTTTTGACCATCTTGATTTAATACTCAGAAATCGCGTTTTTCGAGAAAAAGGGCAAAAATGACAATTTTCACTAAATCTGTCCATGAATTTCGAAAATTCCAGAAATTGGGGAAAATATACTTTTTGAAAACTAGATTTTTCGACGATCGTTTTGTTCTTCTTCGTCGATTTCATCCGGGGTCCGCAAGACCAAGTTTTAATCGTTTCAAGTTCTACTGCATTGGGACCCACCCTCCAGACACTATATAAACCTTCCTCTTCTTCTCTCCCCATTTCCATTTTCCTGCAACCGGTCCTTGCCTTGCCCTAGAGTGGAGAGGAGAGAAAGCCTTTTTCCTCTTGGTCTTTTCCCTTGGATCTTCCATCAAGAGAGCTCCAATCTCAAATCCGACTCCGCCATTTTCTTCCTCTCTTCGCAAGCTTCGATTGGACCCGTTTTTGAGCCAAATCCCCGACACTATTCATCGTCTTCAACCTCCATTCTTCTTGTTTGGCTAGCAAAAGGTTAGGGCTCTTGTTCCTCTTTTCATTTGGTGTTCTTTTAGTTCATTTAGAACTTGTTTTCTATGTTTTCAAACCCATTTTCGAAATGGGGCTTTGTAGTGACAAAAATGGTGATTTTTATGTGCTTTCTTTTGGGGCTTTTGTGTAGATTTCGTGGATCAACTCTTTGATTTGGATTTGTGAAAGTTTTGCTTGGCATTTGGACAAAGGCAAGTGATCTCTATAGGATTTCTTATGTATATTGCTCATGTTTGCATTAGGGTTTCAATCTTTCATTAAGACATGTTTTCCATGTTTAATCTCATAATGCAAGTCATGTGCATGCTCTTTCAAGTCATGGGTTTTAGCTTCCTCATTTGTCTTGTTAGCAATGATTTTGTAAGTTCTTGGAATCTTGTTTGATCTTGTTAGCTTTATGATTTTATACCTTAAAATGTCTTGATGTTTTCTCTTTGGAATGAATGGACAAATTGTGGATGGAATGCTCTTTAATGTGTGTAATGAATCCCTTGGAAAGCATGGAGGCTTGGGGAGTGCAGGTGGTAAAAATGTAGAAGTGAAGAAGGGAAGAAGTTGTGAAAAATCTGTACAGAAATGCACTGCCCGAGTCCTGTCGGTCAGGTGTCGGTCAAGTTTCGGTTGACCGACAGGTCGACCGACACCAACCGAGGACCTGTCGGTTCAATTTCCAGAGAGCAACATTTTTGTCAGGTCATCCGTCGGTTCGCCTTCGGTCGACCGAGGATCTGTCGGTTTGAATTCCAGAGAGCAACAATTCTGGGCTGGGATCTGTCGGTCAAGCCTTCGGTCGACCGACAGATCGACCTCGGTTAACCGACGGTTAACCGATCGTTGACCGACAGTTACAAAAAGGACTGTTTTGAAGGACTTTTGCGAGAAGGAAAACTAGACTAGGTTTTAGACCTTTTTATTGACCTTGTGCACTTGGAATTCCAAAATGTACTATAACTTCTGGGGCACCAAACCTTATCAAAACTTCGACATTTGGGTTTCAACTCCACAAGGGTCAATGAATGGTCTTAGCCTAAACTTGATAGATTTCGTGTTTGAACTTCCGTTCTGATGTTACGTACATCATCGTGTACTCGCCTTGAATTTCAAGTATAAGTTGTTTGAAGATTTGTTTCGAGAACCAAGAATCTTGTTTTGATACTTCGTGTTTCATCGTGTATTTGGCCGAATTTCAAGTATAAGCTTGTATTTAAGACGTGTTTCAAGAATCGTGTTTCAAGAAAGAAAAAGGGAATCATTTCTTCAGTTTGTTAAGCATTTTATATTATGCTATCGTGCTAGCCTTGTCGTGACGTGTTTGACAAATGATTTCCCTCTTGTTTTGTCGTGCTCTCGAACGTGTATCGCCATGTTTTATGCATTCATGATATAAGTGATTTCACTGAGCTTGGACCACCCTTTTAGCTTGATCCACTACCTGGGGGTCCTTAAACTCGTGGACTGTCTGCAGACTAGTCGTGTCTTGAATTGACACATCGTGCGTGTTCGTGGTCCGGTTCCGCGGCCGGATACCCCGTCTACCTTGTGTGGCGTGGGATCGTGTTTCTTGTCGTGCTTGTCTTGCGTGCTTACTCTTATCATCATGTATGATGGAGAAAGGATGGGCTCTTTGTGGATTTACTAATCATGATATTATATGTATTCATGTCTTGTTTCGTATATCGTGCATGCACTAATGATTTCCTGATAAGCATCATGTTCATGCATTGTTTTTAAATCTTGTAAATCTATTCAAGTTCAATGAAGTGTTTTTAGTTCTTGTTTCCTTTAAACTTCGATTTTGTTTATGCTCTTGCCTATATTGATCACCTGCCAGACCGTCGTGTCTGATATACTTCTATTTTGGTGCTCTAGATAGCAGGTCCTTGTTTTGATCTAGTTCGCGTGCAGAGGGCTGTTGAGCCACGAGTTTTGCAGCTTGTTGTGTCAGCGATGTCATGTAGACGTCATGCTTGACTCCGGAGTTACGTTACACCATTGGGTAGTATTTGTTCTAGCTTGTTATTTTGTACGGCTTTTGTTAGCCTGTTTCTTGGGAATTGTAATTAATGCACTTGTTAATTTATAACTTGAATATGTTGGGTAATGATAAGCCTGTTACTGTCAGCTCTGTATATCTTGATGTTATGAATGGTTCCAGTCTGAATTTAAAAATGTCTATGACAATCTTGTGCTGACAGATCGAGTACGACACGGAACCCGATGGATACGGATTCCGGGTCGTAACGTCTTGTATAGCTTCCGCGAAATATTTTGATGTGTTGTGAATTTTGTTATCCTCACACACGCGGATCCTGGGAGGGGAAATACAAATTCTCCCCATGCTCGCGTCCCCGAGATCGGATCCCGGTTTTGGGGGCGCGAAAGACTGGTATCAGAGCGGGCAGTTTTCTAGGAAATAAAACACTCTAGTAACCTTAAGACGTGTGGTGAGGACTCCATAGGTCGTGTGGACTTTGTTTTGGCTAGCCATTGTTTTATCAGCTCGGTTTGTTTTCTTCTAGTGGGGGAGACCCTCTTTGTCTCGTGTTCTTGTCCTTGTTGTTAGGGAATTTGGAGGACCAAATTCTTTTCTAGTGGGGGAGGATTTAATGTATCCGTACCCATATTTAGTATCTTTTGCGTGTTTTTGTGTCAGAGAGTCGGTTTTTTTGTGGCATTTTGTGGACTTAGCGTGTGGTCCTCGAAGGACTTTGGCAGAATTTTCAGCTTTTCGATGTCACAGATGGAGTGAGCGAGGGAATTTGTGAGCAATTGTTAGTCAGCAAGTTATGTGAATGGTATGTAAAGATCCAATTACAGTTGATCGTGTATCGTCAGACGGTGTGTTAGACAAGTAAGTGCAGATTTTTGGATAAACTTGGATTATCTTCCTAAGTTAGAAGACTCCAAAAGTCGGACAAGTGGTGGACTTTATGAGGTTTGAGGTGATTTTCAGTGGTACGGCTCCAAGAAGATGTGAGAAAGTTAGAAACTTCTCGAGTATTGATGAACTTGTGACGGAGAATTGTTCGAGGAAGTTCAACAAGTGTAGCTATGGTGGTGAAGTTGACTCAGCAAGGTGTATCAGTGAATGGTTAGAAGCATGAGAATTCAGTTTTTGGCAAAGTGTAGATAGCAGTATGCAGAATTGATTGTTACCTGGTTACATGATAGAGCAAATTTTGCAGACTTTACCGACTCTTGGAACATTGGTTTGGGCAGAGTACAGATACAAGATGAAGAATCATAACCTATGGACAAGGTCAGTTGAAAGATATAGAAAAGAATGAAACATGTGCGAGGCTTGAGGATGGTGAACCTGAAACAGAGGCAGAAGATTGAGCAACCAAGGTTTGATTTGAGCAGTTTCGAGATTTAAATGCAGAGTTATAACCGTTGAGGTGACGCGAAGTGAACAAACACGTTTGGTTAGGAATCGATTATTATGCAGAGGACAAATGGCAACTGGACAGAAAGAGTCAGAGTAACAAGAACTTTTGGTTATTTTGAAGAAAGACTTTATTCTAGGATTGTGGACACGAATCGAGCTCGCAAGGTCAGCTATGCATGCCCTGGTAAAAGACAGGAAGACAGAGACAGAGTTTGATAGAAGCACACCTTACGAAGTTTGGAAATGTGGAGTAGCATAACTGTTGGAATGTTAGCAGGTTTGGTCAGAGCTGGAAACCTACAGAGTTGTGAACCTCTTGGTTGAACAAGCAAACAGAGATGACAGAAGTGTACCGAGGACTGGACGACATTGCCCAAAGTAAGACACATCTGGTAGTACTCAGCGTCGCCAATTTTCTGAAACCAAGGGTAGATAGGAGAATTAGTAAGAGCATGTGGTAGGATTGTTTCAAGGCTTGGGTTGGAGATTTTGACTTTCCATAGAAGGATACCAAGTTGATAGATGTTTTGTTGATAACGCATCTTCAGATAAGAGATCTAGAACAATAGACAGATATAATCAGATGTGAACAGGAACTCTGAGTATAGCACAGAAAGGTTGGACTCCAAGACTTTAAACACAGATTTGAATTCTAAGACCAGTTATGCATGTCAATGGTAAGAGATTTAGAAATAAGATTTGTAAGAGGCAAACCATACGAAGTGTTGAAACTCAGAACAGCTCAGCAGGTTATGGCAGTTTAGCATCTGGGTTGTAGTAGTGGAGTATCTGAGTTGTAACCGACCGAGTCAGAAACAGGACACTTATAGAATTTTATAAGATGTGGCAGCATAGTTTCAAGAATTTGAATAACGTAGATAGAGGATGGAAGAGACTGGTACGTGGTAGCACTTCAGCTTCGCCAATTCTTCGAAGACAAGGAACCAGAATCTGAGTAGTACAGTGAGAGCAGATATATGGGATTCCAGAATTTCTCCGGGATGAAGATTATTTCAGAGAAAGCATGTCTACGATCACATCTACATGAAAATGTCAGGATCATCGTGTACATCTCGGTATAACAGTTGGCATAAAAATTTCAGGGTGATAGAATGAGACAGAACTCGTTGTTCCTTAGACAGACAGTGATTAACAAAGTTAGTAAAAGAGATGATCCAGTGTAAGGACGTCAAATGACCACAGAGGGATGACTACGGGAGTTATTGAACATTGGATTTGTTAGAAGAGCAAGTTGTTGGACAGTTATGTGTGATAGTGTGAAGTTTACAATCGAATCAGACGTGTTGTTGCCGGCGCTTCTCTTTGTCAGGATTGATCAGGGATAGCTCAGTTTCCGAGGTTCAACTTAGGGTGTCAGTGTTTTCTTTGGTCTTTGAGTCTTCGGTGTTTTCTTTAGTCTTTGGGTCTTCAGTGTTTTCTTTGATCTTTTGAGTTTTTGATTTTTGATTTGGTTTAGACCATTTGGAGGACCAAATGGATTCTAAGGGGGGGAGGATGTAAGACCCCGACCCTCAATTTTTGGGTTTAGTATTGTCTTAATTGTGATTTAGCTTTTTAAACAAGATTAGAGATGATTTGACTTTGTTTTTGAGTTTGAATAGATTTTTCATAACTTTTGAGAGTTTTAAAAGACCATTGACTTTGTTTTGATCCGACCCTTGTAAATTGTATTTTTGTGAGATTTTATTATTGGTTTCTAAAAATTCCAAATTTTATTCCTTTTGACTCATTTTATTGTTATAAACAACTTTCATGTTTTGACCATCTTGATTTAATACTCAGAAATCGCGTTTTTCGAGAAAAAGGGCAAAAATGACAATTTTCACTAAATCTGTCCATGAATTTCGAAAATTCCAGAAATTGGGGAAAATATACTTTTTGAAAACTAGATTTTTCGACGATCGTTTTGTTCTTCTTCGTCGATTTCATCCGGGGTCCGCAAGACCAAGTTTTAATCGTTTCAAGTTCTACTGCATTGGGACCCACCCTCCAGACACTATATAAACCTTCCTCTTCTTCTCTCCCCATTTCCATTTTCCTGCAACCGGTCCTTGCCTTGCCCTAGAGTGGAGAGGAGAGAAAGCCTTTTTCCTCTTGGTCTTTTCCCTTGGATCTTCCATCAAGAGAGCTCCAATCTCAAATCCGACTCCGCCATTTTCTTCCTCTCTTCGCAAGCTTCGATTGGACCCGTTTTTGAGCCAAATCCCCGACACTATTCATCGTCTTCAACCTCCATTCTTCTTGTTTGGCTAGCAAAAGGTTAGGGCTCTTGTTCCTCTTTTCATTTGGTGTTCTTTTAGTTCATTTAGAACTTGTTTTCTATGTTTTCAAACCCATTTTCGAAATGGGGCTTTGTAGTGACAAAAATGGTGATTTTTATGTGCTTTCTTTTGGGGCTTTTGTGTAGATTTCGTGGATCAACTCTTTGATTTGGATTTGTGAAAGTTTTGCTTGGCATTTGGACAAAGGCAAGTGATCTCTATAGGATTTCTTATGTATATTGCTCATGTTTGCATTAGGGTTTCAATCTTTCATTAAGACATGTTTTCCATGTTTAATCTCATAATGCAAGTCATGTGCATGCTCTTTCAAGTCATGGGTTTTAGCTTCCTCATTTGTCTTGTTAGCAATGATTTTGTAAGTTCTTGGAATCTTGTTTGATCTTGTTAGCTTTATGATTTTATACCTTAAAATGTCTTGATGTTTTCTCTTTGGAATGAATGGACAAATTGTGGATGGAATGCTCTTTAATGTGTGTAATGAATCCCTTGGAAAGCATGGAGGCTTGGGGAGTGCAGGTGGTAAAAATGTAGAAGTGAAGAAGGGAAGAAGTTGTGAAAAATCTGTACAGAAATGCACTGCCCGAGTCCTGTCGGTCAGGTGTCGGTCAAGTTTCGGTTGACCGACAGGTCGACCGACACCAACCGAGGACCTGTCGGTTCAATTTCCAGAGAGCAACATTTTTGTCAGGTCATCCGTCGGTTCGCCTTCGGTCGACCGAGGATCTGTCGGTTTGAATTCCAGAGAGCAACAATTCTGGGCTGGGATCTGTCGGTCAAGCCTTCGGTCGACCGACAGATCGACCTCGGTTAACCGACGGTTAATCGATCGTTGACCGACAGTTACAAAAAGGACTGTTTTGAAGGACTTTTGCGAGAAGGAAAACTAGACTAGGTTTTAGACCTTTTTATTGACCTTGTGCACTTGGAATTCCAAAATGTACTATAACTTCTGGGGCACCAAACCTTATCAAAACTTCGACATTTGGGTTTCAACTCCACAAGGGTCAATGAATGGTCTTAGCCTAAACTTGATAGATTTCGTGTTTGAACTTCCGTTCTGATGTTACGTACATCATCGTGTACTCGCCTTGAATTTCAAGTATAAGTTGTTTGAAGATTTGTTTCGAGAACCAAGAATCTTGTTTTGATACTTCGTGTTTCATCGTGTATTTGGCCGAATTTCAAGTATAAGCTTGTATTTAAGACGTGTTTCAAGAATCGTGTTTCAAGAAAGAAAAAGGGAATCATTTCTTCAGTTTGTTAAGCATTTTATATTATGCTATCGTGCTAGCCTTGTCGTGACGTGTTTGACAAATGATTTCCCTCTTGTTTTGTCGTGCTCTCGAACGTGTATCGCCATGTTTTATGCATTCATGATATAAGTGATTTCACTGAGCTTGGACCGCCCTTTTAGCTTGATCCACTACCTGGGGGTCCTTAAACTCGTGGACTGTCTGCAGACTAGTCGTGTCTTGAATTGACACATCGTGCGTGTTCGTGGTCCGGTTCCGCGGCCGGATACCCCGTCTACCTTGTGTGGCGTGGGATCGTGTTTCTTGTCGTGCTTGTCTTGCGTGCTTACTCTTATCATCATGTATGATGGAGAAAGGATGGGCTCTTTGTGGATTTACTAATCATGATATTATATGTATTCATGTCTTGTTTCGTATATCGTGCATGCACTAATGATTTCCTGATAAGCATCATGTTCATGCATTGTTTTTAAATCTTGTAAATCTGTTCAAGTTCAATGAAGTGTTTTTAGTTCTTGTTTCCTTTAAACTTCGATTTTGTTTATGCTCTTGCCTATATTGATCACCTGCCAGACCGTCGTGTCTGATATACTTCTATTTTGGTGCTCTAGATAGCAGGTCCTTGTTTTGATCTAGTTCGCGTGCAGAGGGCTGTTGAGCCACGAGTTTTGCAGCTTGTTGTGTCAGCGATGTCATGTAGACGTCATGCTTGACTCCGGAGTTACGTTACACCATTGGGTAGTATTTGTTCTAGCTTGTTATTTTGTACGGCTTTTGTTAGCCTGTTTCTTGGGAATTGTAATTAATGCACTTGTTAATTTATAACTTGAATATGTTGGGTAATGATAAGCCTGTTACTGTCAGCTCTGTATATCTTGATGTTATGAATGGTTCCAGTCTGAATTTAAAAATGTCTATGACAATCTTGTGCTGACAGATCGAGTACGACACGGAACCCGATGGATACGGATTCCGGGTCGTAACGTCTTGTATAGCTTCCGCGAAATATTTTGATGTGTTGTGAATTTTGTTATCCTCACACACGCGGATCCTGGGAGGGGAAATACAAATTCTCCCCATGCTCGCGTCCCCGAGATCGGATCCCGGTTTTGGGGGCGCGACAGATGCGACATTCCATCGATACTTGCATCCAAAATCGCAGGGAAGCGACATTTCGTCGATACTTGCAAAATCCAAAACCGTGGAGAAGCAACAAACTAGTTGATATCCACAACCCAATTTCAAAAATCGTGGAAAAGCAACAAACCAGTTGATATCCACAACCCAAATTTCAAAGGTTCGAGTAAACCTAAAATCGTGGAGAAGCAACAAACCAGTTGATATCCACAACCCAATTTCAAAAATCGTGGAGATGCAACATACCAGTTGCTATCCACAACCCAAAATTATAAATGGTTCGAGAAAACCTCAAATTTCAAAAATCGCGGAGAAACGACATCAAGTCAGTACCCGCAAAAGCAAAAGTCTTGGGAAAAGCAGGGAAGCGACGCTTAGTCGATATTTGCACCCCAATTCGCGAGGAAGCGACATTCCATCGATACTTGCAAAACCTAACCCGCGAGGAAGTGACATTCCATCAATACTCGCAAAACCGAATGAGCAAGGAAGCGACATTCCATCGATACTTGCAAGACCATTCAGCGGGAAGGCGACATTTAGTCGATACCTGCATTTTGAAAACCAAAACTCGGCTATAAATGCCAAAATCCGGCTATAAATGCCAAAACAAAAATTTCCGGCTATAAACGCCAAAATCGGCTTTCATGCCAATAAAACAAAACTCGGTTTTCAAAAAAAACTCGGCTACAAATGCCACACACAAAAAAAAAAACCTGACTCTCATGTCAAAACCGGCTATAAATGCCACCAATTGGCTATCAATGCCACAAAAATCCGGCTATAAATGCCACAAACCGGCTATCAATGCCACGAAGAATTGGCTTTCACGCCGACAAACCAAAACTTGGCTTTCAAAAAATGGCTATCAATGCCACAAAACCGGCTATAAATGCCACAAATTGGCTATCAATGCCACCAAACTGGCTGTAAATGCCACAAAATTTCGGCTTCCATGCCAACCCAAATTTTGGCTTTTACGCCATAAAATTTCGGCTTCCATGCCATCTCAAAATCGGCTTTCACGCCACAACCAAAATCAGGCTCCCATGCCAAAACAATTATTTGACAAAAGATTTTCACAAAATGACAAAGCTTTTGATCAAATCCCATTTAGCAATTGCTTTCATCACAAAAAGATTTGAGTGAGCGTAGGGAACAACAAAAAAAAGGTACCAAAAAAATACATGTGGTACCAAAGCAAAAAAAAAAAAAGAAAGTGTTCACAAGCACTACAAAAAAAAGAGTACCAAAAAATACATGTGGTACCAAAAAAAAGAAGAATGGTTTCTGCTATAAAAAATCAGGAGCTCGGCCAAAAATGGTCTCCAGCCAAAGCTTCAGCTCCTCAAGCAAACTTTTGGCCTCAGCCGTCAGAGTTTCCAAGGCACGCTTCTTCAGGAACTTGCCATGAGATGCTGGCGAATGCCGTAACCCTTCTTTTACACCGGGAAGCTCTTCCCCAGCAGTTTGCCATCGTTCGTTTTCTAGAGTCCTCCTCTCGAGAACTTGAGAGGCATCTGCAACCCTGCGAATCAGAGTACTCTCCCTGTCACGAGCCTCTGTTATAGCAGCCCACTTCGCATCGACTTGTGCCTTCAAATGCTCAAGACGTTTCCTGGCCTCCTCAACTTCCCTATCAAGGACGTTAAGGTCATGCCTTAATCCGATGATGGCTAGCTCTTCCTTGTTCTTCTCCCGAACTAGCTGCTTCTTGCTTTGTGTAGCCTCATTCAGGTCAGACTTAGCCTTATCAGCAGGGTCCAAGAACATCTCCTTGAAGAATTGGTCGTCAGGGAAACCCATGGTCTCAAACCACTTGTCACCCAGTGCAATGATCCTATCAACGATCGCCCTGGCACCTGTGACATCCAGACCAACCTCTTCGGTGTCGATCAGAATCTCCTGTACATGTGGGATCATGCCAAATCCTGCCTCCAAGTGTCCAGAAAGGAGAGTCTTGACCCAAGAACTCAAAACCCGAGCCAGCACCTTCTTCGCAAATTGAAGAGACGAACTGGATGAAGATTCACCCTTCTCCGCTGATCGGCTGCTCATGTCATGTCCCATTGGAAGAGTAACAAAAGAACTCTTTCCACTTGGAGCCACTGGAGAAGGAATCTCAGCACGAGGTATCTTCTCTATCGCGTCAGAACTGGATGTAGGAGTCTCTACCTCCGGATCGACCTCTGGCATCCCTTGCTCTGGTTCTGAAGGAAGCGATGGACTCTCTTCTGTCACTTCAAAACCTGCAAATGAAACACAAAAAGGTATGAGTATGATCCTGTTAAAAAAAATCATCAGGGTCATCACTACAAAGTACCTTCTTCGACGACTGGCGGAACACTCTCTTCCTCCACGAACTCATCGGAAGCATCATCAACATTTGCGTCCATTGATGGTTCAAAGTCATCGGAATCCTGTGGCAAGTCAGCTGACAAGAGAAATGTTAGCAAATCAAGTCGCAGGCAAAAAAAAAAAAAAGAGAAAGCGAAAGAAGTTATACTAATTGGAGATTCTGGAATCATTCCAGAGTCCCTCGGTTCTTCTTCAGATGCCATAACCGGCTCCATCACCGCCTCATCGGTCGGAACCTCAGGCATCGCCAAGTCTTCATCCTCTGCTAAAAAAAAAAAAAAGCAGCAGCAGAGTGAGAAAATAAATCAGAACATGGAAAGCCCCATGAAAGAAGCAGAAAAAGAAAAAGGAAGAATCATACCTTCTCCCAGGCCTGCTGAACGGCCACATTAGAAGATCTGGCGGATCGACGAGGTACGCTTGTAGCAGGCTCTTTACCTTTGTTCGTTCTGGAGGAACCACCTGCAAAGCTTGGAAAAGAAGAAAAAAAAAGATCATCAAAATGACAGGATTTCGCTAAAAAGAAAAAAGGATCACTTTGTCCCACCAAAAATCTGGCGAAATTTTGGCATGGTTCCGGGGCAATTCCGAAGAAAAGGGAAATACCCCGAAAGAAATAGAAAGTTTGAAGATGGGCTCAACATCGCTGTGAGCTCCGAAACTCCAAACTTTCGAAACCTCAAAATCTCCGCAAAATCAAGAAGGGCTCAACATCACTGCGAGCTCCAAATTCCCAAATTTGCAAAGATCTTCAGGTATGCTATCACATCATGCTACTCAATTCAATTTACAAAAAGTACATGCATGAACATCTAGATTTGCATAAAAACGCATTATCATGATGAGCAAAAAAAAAAAAAAAGAAAAAAAAGAAAGGAAACTTTCTCAAAAAAAAAAAGAGGGAGAAAGAAAAGAAAAAAAAAAGAAACTTTCTCAAAAAAAAAAAGGGGAGAAAGAAAAGAACAAAAAACTTTCCCACAAAAAAAAAAAAACAAAAAAAAAAAAAAAACAAAAGAAGAAATCACGTGGAAAAGAGAAAAAAAAAGAAGAAGAATAGAAAGAAAAGAAAAAGAAAAAAAAAAAAGAAGAAAGAAAAAAAAGAAGAGAAACTTTCTTTTTTTACCATCCTATTCTCTACATGGAGTTTTCTTGAAAGAAAAAGAGAGAAAACTTACTTGAAGCCATTGACGGAGAAGAAGAAGGAAAAAGCTTGAAGATCCTTGAAGAAGAAGAACTCTTGGTCTTGGAGCTCTCTTGAGATTGTTGCAAAAGAAAGCAATAAGGGCAAGAGATCTAGCCTCCTCCTTGCTTTTATAGGAGAGAGCAAATCAAAGAAGGAAACAAAAAAGAAAGGTAAGTGTTACTAATTAGTAACCTTACCAAAAGAGAATGAATTAGAAAGATTCTTTCCCAAAAAGAAAGATGTCTTTGAGAGATTTCCTCCCAAAATCAATCAAATGAGAGATTCTCTCCAACAAAATAGGAGATTGGAGATTCTTTCCCAAAAAGAAAGATACCTTGAGATATTCTCTCCCAAATTAAGGGAAGATGAGAGATTCTCTCCCATAAAGATATTTTTAGATATTCTCTATCCAAATGAGATATCTTTAGATATTCTTTACAAAAATGACCCCACATGAGATCTAAGCCATCCTAAAAAGCTTAAGGTCCCATGGGTTAGCCCATATGAGCCAGGTTTGACCACCTAGGCACTAAAAAAAAAAATGGGCTTTTAGTCAGAAAAAAAAATCCCTCTTACCAAGAGCATACAAAAATGGTTCCATGCCTCTTTTGAGTTGATTGAACCATACAAAAAAAAAAATATTCCAAGCCCCATGAGCTTCCAAAAATCAAACCATCCAGCCTCATAAACGAAATTGAGCCAAAATCTTGAAATTGACATTTCACAAAAATCCAAACCACTCCAATGGACCCACACAGTCCCAAAGAGTGACCAAAAACCAAATCCTGGTCCCCTAACTTGCCACATACAGCTTGTTAGGTCACAAGACCAAAACCAAAAACCAAATCATGATCCCCCAACTTGCCACATACAGCTTGTTGGGTCACAAGGTCAAAACCAAAACCCGACCCCCTAACCTGCCACATACAGCTTGCTAGGTCACAAGGTCAAAAACAAAAGCCCAAATCCACATCCCTGATGTCGTCTTCAAAACTTTGCCTCGAGATGGTGTGTGATTCCTTTCACTACCATAAAATTCCCCTGGAAGCTCAAAGGCTACTCTACCAAAGGAAGGATTGCTCAAAGACTCTTGGTCGAGACACAAGCTCTCCTTCAAAACTCTCTTCGAGGCACATCGACTACAAAAGTCAAGCAACTCGTCGCTGTACCTCGAGGGGGCATTTGTTGACACCAAAAATGTCACTTTGCCTCTTCAACATCAAGAAAGCTGCATGAAGTCGCAACCTGCCATAAATAGGCAATGCAATTTCTCCAAAAATTCAAATCTTGTCAGAATCAAACAAAAACTGCAAGATCCTTCAAGATAGCCAAGAGAAGAGTACACATGAAGTTTCGGGCCATTTCGACAACATTTGGCCTAACTTCACTGCTCCGACAGCTAAACGGGAGCTCCCGGCGGCGACATCATCGGAGACGTCAAAACTTCGATCAAAGCCTACAGATGACTCCAGCATGTCTCAAAAGGGCTCTATGCCAAATTTCAAGTCAAACCGACAACGTTTGACCCTCCATCAATGCTCGAGCAGCAAAATCAAGCCTCCCGGCGGCGGGAACCACCGAAGCCTTCGCTCATCAAACCAAGTGCATGAGTGGCTTCAACATGCTTCCAAAAGGCTGCACGTCGAATTTCAGGTCATTCCGACAACGTTTGACCAGGTTTCGATGCTCCGAGAGAAAATCAAGCCTACCGGCGGTGGAGCAACCCGGGACCATGACATCCAAAACGGAGCCCATGGAACGTCTCAAAATGACTCCAATAGGCTCCCCGTCAAATTTCAGGTCAATCGGACATCGTTTGGCCACATATCAAAGCTCGGCATTTTCCCCGCAGCAAAATCAAGTGAAGCATCGACGGGACCCCAAACGGCTTCAAAACTCAAACAAAAGCCTATGGTTGGTCTTATTTATTGCTCAGGAGGCTTCACCTCAAATGTCAGGTCATTTCGACATCGTTTGACCAAGTTTCAGCTTCTGGCGGAAAATCAGCAGCTTTACGCGACAAAGTCTTCGGCTTTCCCGGAAAATTTGGAAACTTTGCACTCTAAAAATGCAAGGATTCTCATCAAGTTTTCTACAGGGAAATCAAGCCAATAAATGAGAAGAAATGTCAAGAAAAATACAGAAGAAAACGGCGACGAAAAAGACCTCAAAACGACCGCAAAACGGGCTCCGAAGGGGAAAAATCCCCCAGGGTCGCAGACCCCTGCGACCATGGAGGTCCGGGTCACCGGATTTTCCGCCGGTGACCCGTTTTTTCCGTCTTTTTTCGGGTTTCGCGCACTTTGGCCCCAGTGGTTTCCTGAAAATGTGATTTTTAGTGCTTTAAATTGACTCATATCCGACGACATCTCGGATCCGCCGTCAAAAGCATAAAATCATCATTGATCGCTCCAAGATCGTCAACCGGCTGACCAAGAAAGTGCACTTTCTGTCCGACCGATCGAGAAATCGACAAGACAGATGTCACCGGCCCGCTCTTAGCTATCAATGTCTGAAGTTACATGTTCATCCGATGTCGATCAGCATGTAGATCCATCGATGATCATCGCCAGAAGAATTCCAGAAGACACGGCACGGCCCGCGACTCTTCGACTGCTCGGCGACCAATTAATGTGGTTAATTGACTAACTTTATTATGGTCATTAATTCATTTCTTTGGACGGCCCAATCAGAAGCAAGCATTTGGGAGTTACAAGTCAATTGATTCATGGCATTTAAACCATGAAACTCCTCCCATTATGGTAATTAAGGTGATTAAAAGCCCTTAATCTCCATTGGCCAATCAGATTCAAGGAAAAAGGAGTTACAAAATCAAGAACGAGTCCCCCACAATCTCCTGAAAAGTTAGATCTTCCTTTTCTTGCTTTTCATTGTAATCTGTATTTTTCTAAAGAGACAAAAATCACAACTCTTGTCTTTCATTATTGATGAGAATTGTAAATCGGCTATAAACGCCAAAATCGGCTATAAATGCCAAACAAAATCGCCTTTCATGGCAAACCAAGAAAATGTCTCTTTTCTTAAATATTTGTGCAATGGAAAACTTGAAAGAAGTTGATTTCCTTTTTACTTGCGAATGTTGATCTCCGGATTACCACTTGCAATTCCAAGTAAAATAGAAAATCTGGCACACCCATAAAAGAAATGTTGATGCACGCTTCAGGGTCCGCCAGGGCGCGAAAGGGCCGGACCCGACGGACTCCCACGTTCCGCCGACCCCGGTAGCCGCCCCAACGGCGCCTCGGAGCGCGTTCCATCAATGATGAGGATCATAGATAGTTAGTCTTAATCCTAATTCTGACCAACTTTGATCCGTACCAATCTAGGTGCTATTCGTACTCCCTAAGGAGGTATACCCTAAGAGATTAGAATTCCGATGTAATCTGAATTTAGTGGTTATGAGGATTCCCACATAAATTTGGTAGAATACTAAACCCTAATGTCATTTATATTCTTTAATTGGATGTATGGTTATGTGCTATAATTTATTTAGAATGAATTCATCTACTTTCAACCCATTTGCGACCATTCTCAACTAGAATAAATTGGTTGGATCCAACTACGTGGACTGCAAAAGGAACCTGGATATTGTCCTGACTACTTCAGGGTACAAATATGTCCTTACAACACCCTGCCTTGAGGAGTCAGAGCCAGATACACTACAGGACCAGAAAGACCTTTACACCAACTGGACCAAAGACAATGAGATGGCCAGGTGCTATATTCATGCATCCATTGATGGAACGCGCTCCTGCCGAGGGTGCTACCGGGGTCGGCGGACGTGGGAGTCCGTCGGGTCCGGCCCTTTCGCCCTTGGGGGGCTGAAGCGTGCATCAACATTTCTTTGTGTGGGTGTGCCAGATTTTCTATTTTACTTGGAATTGCAAGTGGTAATCCGGAGATCAACCTTCGCAAGTAAAAAGGAAATCAACTTCTTTCAAGTTTTCCATTGCACAAATATTTAAGAAAAGAGACATTTTCTTGGTTTGCCGTGAAAGGCGATTTTGTTTGGCATTTATAGCCGATTTTGGCGTTTATAGCCAATTTACAATTCTCATCAATAATGAAAGACAAGAGTTGTGATTTTTTTGTCTCTTTAGAAAAATACAAACTACAATGAAAAGCAAGAAAATGAGGATCTAACTTCTCAGGAGATTGTGGGGGACTCGTCCAGATTGACGGTCGCAAGCCATGTGTGGGCTTCGCCATCATCCATGCAGATGAGAACAGTGGATGCTCTTGATTCGCTTGGCTTGGCTATAACCTCAGATATTTAGAGGACAAAGACCAAGAGGAGGTCCTATGTCCAATAAAAAGCTAAGTAGACGGGCTGAAAAGCCACGTCTAAGCCATTTGGAAGCAGGAGGAGAAGGCGAAGGACCTTGGGGGGAAGGTACCCCCCAAGGGACTTTTGTCACCTTGTAGTGGTGGCTGGTGCAGAACTTCAGCAGAGTTTTTCTCTCTTTTTCTTTCTCAGGATTTTCTGTGTTTGATCCGTCTGGATTCGATTCTCTTCTGGATTCTTTCCGAGATGGATTTCAATGGAATGCTCTCCTATTTATAGGCTTTTGGTAGCCATTTAGGAGAGCTTTTATGGGCTTTAATGGCTTTAATGGGAGGAGTTACAAGATTTATTTCTTGATTTTGTAACTCCTTTTTCCTTGAATCTGATTGGCCGATGGAGATTAAGGGCTTTTAATCACCTTAATTACCATAATGGGAGGAGTTTCATGGCTTGAATGCCATGACTTAATTGATTTGTAACTCCTGGATGCTTGCTTTTGATTGGGCCGTCCAAAGAAATGAATTAATGACTGCAATAAAGCTAGTCAATTAACTGCATTAAATAGTCGCCGAGCAGTTGAAGAGTCGCGGGCCGCACCGCGTCTTTTGGGATTCTTTTGGAGATGATCACCGATGGATCTACATGCTGATCGACATCGGATGACCGTGTAATTTCAGACATTGATAGCCAGCAGCGGGCCGGTGACATCTGTCTTGTCGATTTCTCGATCGGTCGGACAGAAAGAGCACTTTTTAGGTCAACCGGTCGGCGATCTTGGAGCGATCAATGATGATTTTATGCTTTCGACGGCGGATCTGAGATGTCGTCGGATATGAGTCAATTTCAAGCACTAAAAATCACATTTTCAGGAAACCACAGGGGCCAAAGTGCGCGAAACGCGAAAAGAAACGGAAAAAACGGGTCACTGGCGAAAAATCTGGTGACCTAGACTTCCATGGTCGCCGGCGACCATGGGCCAGGGTCGCGGGCTGCGACCCTGGGGGTTTTTCTCCCCTTTTTGGTCCGTTTCGCGGTCTTTTTCGTCGCCGTTTTCTTCTGTATTTTTCCTGACATTTCTTCTCATTTATTGGTTTGATTTCCCTGTAGAAAACCTGATGAGAATCCTTGCATTTTTAGAGTGCAAAGTTTCCAATTTTCAGGGAAAGCCGAAGACTTTGTCACGTAGAGCTGCTGATTTTCCGCCAGAAGCTGAAACTTGGTCAAACGATGTCGGAATGACCTGAAATTTGAGGTGGAGCCTCCTGAGCAATAAATAAGACCAACCATAGGCTTTTGTTTAAGTTTTGAAGCCGTTTGGGGTCCCGTCGCCAGTAGACTTGATTTTGCCGCGAGGGAGATGCCGCGCGTTTGATGTGCGGTCAAACGATGTCCGATTGACCTGAAATTTGACAGGGAACCTATTGGAGTCATTTTGAGATGATCCACAGGCTCTGTCTTGGAACCCTAGTCCCGGGGAGCTCCGCCGCCGGTAGGCTTGATTTTCTTTCGGAGCGTCGAAACCTGGTCAAACGTTGTCGGAATGACCTGAAATTTGACGTGCAGCCTTTTGGAAGCATGTTGAAGCCACTCATGCACTTGGTTTGATGAGCGAAGGCTTCAGTGGTTCCCGCCGCCGGGAGGCTTGATTTTGCTGCTCGAGCATTGATGGAGGGTCAAAGTTGTCGGTTTGACTTGAAATTTGGTATGGAGCCCTTTTGAGACATGCTGGAGTCATCCGTAGGCTCTGATCGAAGTTTTGACGTCTTCGATGATGTCGCCGCCGAGAGCGCCAATTTAGCTGCCGGAGAAGCGAAGTTAGGCCAAATGATTCTGAAATGGCCCGAAACTCCTTGTGTACTCCTCCCTTGGCTGTCTTGAAGGATCTTGCAGTTTTTGTTTGATTCTGACAAGATTTGATTGTTTAGAGAAGTTGCATTGCCTATTTATGGCAGGTTGCGACTTTATGCAGCTTTCTTGATGTTGAAGAGGCAAAGTGACATTTTTGGTGTCAACAAATGCCCCCTCGAGGTACAGCGACGAGTTGCTTGACTTTTGTAGTCGATGTGCCTCGAAGAGATTTTTTTTTTTTTTTTTAAGGAGAGCTTGTGTCTTGACCAAGAGTCTTTGAGCAATCTTTCCTTTGGTAGAGTAGCCTTTGAGCTTCCAGGGGAATTTTATGGTAGTGAAAGGAATCAAGTACCATCTCGAGACAAAGTTTTGAAGATGACATCAGGGATGTGGATTTGGATTTCTGTTTTTGATCTTGTGACCTAACCAGCTATATACGGCAGGTTAGGGGATCGGTTTGGTTTTGATCTTGTAGACCTAATAGGCTGTATGTGGCAAGTTAGAGGATCAGGATTTGGTTTTTTAGCTTTGGTCTTGTGACCTAACAAGCTGTATGTGGCAAGTTAGGGGATCAGGATTTGGTTTTTGGTCACTCTTTGGGATTGTGTGGGTCCATTGGAGTGGTTTGGATTTTGTGTAATGTCAATTTCAAGATTTTGGCTCAATTTGGTATATGAGGCTGGATGGTTTGATTCTTTGGAAGCTCATGGGGCTTGGAATTTTTTTGTATGGTTCAATCAACTCAAAAGAAGCATGGAACCATTTTTGTATGCTCTTGGTAAGAGGGATTTTTTTCCTGACTAAAAGCCCATTTTTTTTTTTAGTGCCTAGGTGGTCAAACCTGGCTCATATGGGCTAACCCATGGGACCTTAAGCTTTTTAGGATGGCTTAGATCTCATGTGGGGCCATTTTTGTAAAGAATATCTAAAGATATCTCATTTGGATAGAGAATATCTAAAAATATCTTTATGGGAGAGAATCTCTCATATTCCCTTAATTTGGGAGAGAATATCTCAATGTATCTTTCTTTTTGGGAAAGAATCTCCAATCTCCTATTTTGTTGGAGAGAATCTCTCATTGATTGATTTTGGGAGAAAATCTCTCAATGACATCTTTCTTTTTGGGAAAGAATCTTTCTAATTCCTTGTCTTTTGGTAAGGTTACTAATTAGTAGCACTTACCTTTCTTTTTTTTTTTCGTTTCCTTCTTTGATTTGCTCTCTTCTATAAAAGCAAGGAGGAGGCTAGATCTCTTGCCCTTATTGCTTTCTTTTGCAACAATCTCAAGAGAGCTCCAAGACCAAGAGTTCTTCTTCTTCAAGGATCTTCAAGCTTTTTCCTTCTTCTTCTCCATCAATGGCTTCAAGTAAGTTTTCTCTCTTTTTCTTTCAAGAAAACTCCATGTAGAGAATAGGATGGTAAAAAAAGAAAGCTTCTCTCTCTTTTTTTTTTTCTTTCTTTTTCTTTTCTTTCTATTCTTCTTTTTTTTTTCTTTTTTTTTCGTGCTTCTTTCTTTCTCTTTTTCTTTTTGCACGTTTTCTTTCTTCTCTTTTTTTTTTCTTTTCCCCTTTTTTTTTTTTTTGAGAAAGTTTCTTTTTTTTTTTTTTTTTTTTTTGATCATCATGATAATGCGTTTTTATGCAAATCTAGATGTTCATGCATGTACTTTTTGTAGATTGAATTTGAGAGCATGATAGCATACCTGAAAATCTTTGCAAATTTGGGAATTTGGAGCTCGCAGCGATGTTGAGCCCTTCTTGATTTTACGGAGATTTTGAGGTTTCGAAAGTTTGGAGTTTAGGAGCTCGCAGCGATGTTGAGCCCATCTTCAAACTTTCTATTTCTTTCGGGGTATTTCCCTTTTCTTCGGAATTGCCCCGGAACCAAGCCAAAATTTCGCCAGATTTTCTTTTAGCGAAATCCTGTCATTTTGATGATGATCTTTTTTTTCTTTTCCAACCTTTGCAGGTGGTTCCTCCAGAACGAACAAGGGTAAAGAGCCTGCTACAAGCGTACCTCGTCGATCCACCAGATCTTCTAACGTGGCCGTTCAGCAGGCCTGGGAGAAGGTCCAGTATGTTGAGAGAAACTTGGAAGAGTGCGACTCTCTCAACAGAGATGAGATGAGGCAACAACTGATCGCTCTCAAGAGTGAGGAATATTATAAGATCATGGTAAGCAACCGTCCTTGGGTTATGGACGATCTGAGGGTTTTGCCCAAGCCTACCTTCTTCTTTGGAGATGCAGTCCCTGATGACGTGACATACCAGAGGAGGTGTTTTCAGTTTTCTTACACAGCTGATGGTGAGAAGGGAACTGTGGTTACCCGGTCAACGTTTGATCGTACTATCTCGATCATGAGCCTTTTTCCCACGTGCTCTAAGAGGGAAGATCCTCCAAGCTGGGTGAAAAGGACCAACGTGATCAAGACCGGGGTTTTTGTTGGCGGTCCCTCCGGATATGGGGAGAAGTCGCCTGCCCAAATGGACATGTTGATGCCAGCCAGCGGCTATCAGGGCTTTGATTATCCGTCGGTCGATTTGGGACTGGTGGGCCTTGGCGTTTTTAGCGGTGACGGCAGCAATTGGGTGAAGCCTTTTCGACTTCGTGGCCGTTTCAGTGTTGACTCCGATTGGAAGTCGTGGACTGATCGCGTCCTGCTGATTGGTGGCACCATTTTGAAGGAAGCCGGGATATTTGATGCAGTCCGTGCCTTCAGAGATACCGTGGCTTTTTCCGACGAGGCCTTCATCGCCATGTTGGAATCATTTCTCCCACAAACCAATACCTTCGTTGTAACGAATGGTGAGATTGGTTTTTCCTTGAAGGAGTTGAGCACCATTACTGGATTGCCCATGAAGGAAACCGCGATTCAGATCTGAAACTTCTCATATAGAGACAACTATGGCTGATGCAAAGTATGACAGATTTTAAAAAATCTGATTTCTGCACTGTGCAGCGGAAATCAGCCATAAAGAATCGCGTAGAAACTCCATGAAATCATAATCAACATGTGTCAAATTAAAAGGAGATTATAGAAGACTATTACCTCAAAGATTTGCAAGCTTTAAACCTCTAAAAATCTGATGCAAAAGGGACAAGATCAGGTCTGCAATCAGCTACTATGCTGCTGGAATTTTTGCAGGAATTATTCTTCTTCTAGTCTTCTCCTCTATCTCAAGATCCTAATCTGATTGGCTAAGGTGGTGGAACCTTAATCTAGGTTTTGAGATGAGTTTCTAGAATCATATGTGATAGAAATCTCCTCAAGAAAGAAGAGAAACAAGGGCTGGACGTGTGGGGCTTTGTTCTTGTGATCCACGCCCAAAGGAGTGCTCCCTCCTTTTATGTAGATCACCAAGAATCCTTTCCCATTATGTTTCTCCTACTAATTCTCTTAGAAGTCCTAAAAAAGAAAGCTCAATCCTAAGATTAATTTCCTCTTAGAAACATTCCAAATTAGAAAAGGAAACTATGATGAATATCCCTTAAACTTAGCAATTAGTAATTCTAGTTGAGCAACACTTACTAATCTCAAGTTTCTAATAAAAAGGAAACTTTATTATAGGAATACTTATCCAAGGAGGAATCCAACCTTCCAAGTAGAGAGACCTACTCAAAGTTGGAGACCCCACACTAAGAAATCCCTATGTTGGACGTCCACACCTTTGGCCCACACTATGGCCCACATGTTCATAATTTGTCTAGAATTAAATTCACGTATGCCATCAAGGCCTATTTGAATTTAAATTCAAAATTATTTTTCCATAAAAATAATTCAACCTCATCTCCTAATCAAATTAGGAAACCATGCCAAAATAGGAAAGTGACTAGAGAAGGGACCAAAAGACATATTTGCCCTTGGCTCCCAAAATGACCAAAATGTCCATGCTAAACCCATAGCAACATTAAGACCATTTTAACCTTAACTCATTCCACTAGAGAGTTATGGTTGCACTCCAGGGACAAATATTAAGTATGAAATAAGCTTGTCATAAAATGACTGTTGTCTCCGACCTACCAAGTGCAATGACCTAAATGCCCATCTATGTAACATCCTCAATCGAGTCAGGTTATCCGATGTACTATCAACCTTCTCGATTAAATCTTAAACCTTAGAACTTCATATCCTTGACTTAATCATCATCCTGATATTATTCTCTTGATCCAGGGAGCGACCCACAAGTTCAATATCAATATGGAACATCCATATACTAAGATCTTAGATTTTGATGATCAATCGGATAATTCTAAGGGGACGATCAATCCATCAGTAGATGGCATAGATTCTATATTGCATTTGCATGTCCCAACTGATCAAGCCCGAGTACCTAACTCACAGAGCTGTTGACCCAAGAAAAGAATCTCACCCATAGTGAATTAAAGCACAAGAACTTGACTTCGTCAGTTCATCCACAAATGCTCAAGATTAAGAGCACCGGTCACTAAGTAGCATGAGGTGATTTGATCTCTCTCTGTGATAGTACTATTTTAGAGATCACACCTACAATGGTCATGTTCAATGCATGACACATGCACTAACGAGATAGATCCGGGAAAGTCCTCCCGTGACTTAGGTGTGTCACCCTATATAGGAGAGTATCTCATTATAACTTAAACCAAGATGAAGTGCCCAACTCCATCTTTCAGTTATGAACTGTTAGACCCCGACCCAGACCAACTCGATTAGTACTAATTAAGTGACGTTTAGTCTTAAGTGAGTCTTAAGTACTAGTTGGGTTAGAATGTGATTAGACTTAGTCTGGATAATAGCTTTGGGGATTTCGAGGACGTTTAGTATGAGTCAGGCACGCTCAGGGACGCCCTGAGTACACGAGTAAGAATGGGGTTTTGTGCTAGATCTTTGATGTGGATGTGATCTTTATTTCTCTTGAGTGATTTTATTATTTGTGACAACTTTTGTTTTCAAGCTGCATGCATGTGAGGCCCAGAAACCCAAGTTTTGGCCCAATAAGGGTAAATCTGTCTTTGCATGTAAATCTGGGCACACTTTTCGAAGTCGCGAAACTATGTCAAAATAATACTTTTCCGAAACTAGATTTTTCGACGATCGTTTTGTTCTTCTTCGTCGATTCCATCCGGGGTCCACAAGACCATGTTCCAGGCGTCCCAAGTTTCACTGCTAAAGGGACCCACCTCCAGACACTATATATACTCTTTTTCTCCTTCCTTTGCCCTTTTCCCAAATCCTGCAACGTTTTGCCCTAGAGTGGAGAGGTGAAGCAAGCTTCTTCTTGATCTTCTTCCTTTGAAATCATCTAGCTAGAAGGCTCCATTTTTCGATCCAAGACCACCATTCTCTTCCTCTCTTCTCAAGCTACAGCTGGACGTTTTTGGGAGCCAAACCTCCCCACTATTCATCATCTTCAAGCCTTATTCTTCTTGTTTGGCTAGCTCAAGGTTGGTGTCTTTCTCCATTCTTGTCATTTGATGTTCTCTAGCTCACCAAGAGTTTGTTTTTCATGGTTTTCAAACCCATTTTCGAAATGGGGTTTTGTAATGGCCAAAAATGTTGATTTTGTATGCTCCATTTTGGGGGTTTTGTGTAGATCTCGTGGAGCACCCCTTTCTTGTTGAGTTGTGAAGCTTTGGCTTGGCTTTGGTTAGAGGCAAGTAAACCTTTTAGTTTTCCCTAGTGCATGTTGAGTTTTTGGGCATTTTTTTACTTTTGGAAATGTTGTTTATTATCAAGCTATCTTTCTTGCATGTCATTAATCTCTTTTAGCTTGTTTTAATCTTGTTAAGCAAGAGTACTAATTTCTCTATCTAATGTAGAGGTTTCATCTTCAATGGAAGCATGTTTTCAATGGAATGGTTTGCAAGTTATTAGATTTATGTTTTGAATGTAAATGGGTTTATGATTTTGATGTTTTGAATGAAATGTGAATGGATTCTGTGTGGAAATCATCCCTTGGAAAGCATGTAGGCTTGGGGAGTGCAGGTGGTAAGAATGTGGAAGTGAAGAAGTGAATGACGTGTGAAAGAAATTGATTTTCCGAAGTTCTACCGGTAGGGGTATTTCAACCGGAAGTTCTACCGGTAGAAAGGGCTCAAATTTTGACCGAGAGTTGAGGAAATTAAAAACCCCAAGTTCTACCGGAAGTTCTACCGGTAGAAATGGCCCAGATTTCGGCAGAGAGTGAGAAAAAAACTGTGAACCGCAGTTCTACCGGAAGTTCTACCGGTAGAAATGGCCCAGATTTCGGCAGAGAGTGAGAAAAAAACTGTGAACCGCAGTTCTACCGGAAGTTCTACCGGTAGAAACGGCCCAGATTGTGGCAGAGAGTTGAGAAAAACTGTGAACCGCAGTTCTACCGGAAGTTCTACCGGTAGAAGTGCTTCAACCGGAAGTTCTACCGGTAGAAGCACTTCAACCGGAATTTCTACCGGTAGAACATCTTCTACCGGAATTTCTACCGGTAGAGAGGCATGAACCACACCAAAAAGTACTGTTTTGAAGGATTTTGCAGGAATGAAAACTAGACTTGGTCTTAGACCCTTTTTGTTGACCTTGTGCACTTGAAATTTCCAAAATGTATTATACCTTCGGGGACACCAAGTTTTATTGAATTTCGACATTTGGTTTTCAATTCCACAAGGGTCAAAGATGTGGTCTTAGCCTATGCTTGACAGAGTTATGTTTGAATCTTTGTTTATGATGCTTCGTGCATCCTCGTGTTCTCGTTTGATTTCCAAGTGCAAGTTGTTTTCAAGATGGGTTTCAAGAATCGAAAAGGGAATCATTTCTTAAGTTTGTAAGCATTAACACCATGCTATTTTGCTAGTCTTGCCACGTCGTGCTCGTTAAATGATTTCCCTCTTGTTTTGTCGTGTTTTCGATCGCGTATTGCCGTGTTTTGTGCATTCATGATATAAGTGAATTTCACTGAGCTTGGACCGCCCTTTTAGCTTGATCCACTACCTGGGGGTCCTTAAACTCGTGGACTGTCTGCAGACTAGTCGTGTCTTGAATGGCACATCGTGCGTGTTCGTGGTCCGGTTCCGCGGCCGGATACCCCGTCTACCTTGTGTGGCGTGGGATCGTGTTTCTTGTCGTGCTTGTCTTGCGTGCTTGCTCTTGTCATCATGTATGACGGAGAAAGGATGAGCTCATGTGGATTTATCTTTTCATGATATTATATGTATTCGTGCTAGTTTCGTAAGCATTGAAACGTGTATTTAAACTTTGAACTGTTTTAGCATTATTTCAACTATTCATGTCTAAATTGTTTATTTGCCAAACCGTCGTGTTTGATGCTTGTATTTTGGTGTCCAGGTGCCGGTGGTTTCGCGCGTGACGAGGAGTGCCCGGAGGAGGCTATTGAGCCACCCCCAGCACTCGAGTGGCAGCCCAACGACGTCATCTAGACGCCGGTCGGGATCGTGATTCTCGTTCACCTAGCTGTTTATGTTGGGTTATTATTTTGGGGTTCAGATTGTTGTATTGGCCTTTGTTGGCCTCTCAGGGTTTTGTAATTGAAAGTAAAATACTTTGTCTAAACATTGAAACTTTAATCATGCTAGGAATGCTAATTTGACATTCCCTTTTGATACCTTGTCTCGATGTTAATTATTGATCTTGTATTGTGATTGTTTAAGAATGGTGTGATGAGTTTTGCTACACGCTTCCGCATATCTATTCGTGTGAGCTCGACCCGTGTCATGGGATCCTCACCGCGGAAACCTGTGGGAAAAAGATCAAAACAGCGGCGGTGTGTCTTGTGTTGGTTAATGCTGCGCCGCCGCGCATTCGCGGGCCCGGGTCCCGGTCCGGGGTCGCGACAGGACTGGTATCAGAGCGGGACATGTTTCAGGCACTTAAAAGAAACTAGAAAGTCTTAGGAACGTGGCGAGGATTCGTGAGTTCGATAGAATGTTTGTCTAGACAACATGACCAACCCGATTATGTCGATATATGTGCTAACGAATTGTCTTGCAGCATCATGCCTCCACGTAAAGCTCCGAATCATAATGATTCGGGCAGTAATCAGAATGAGACAGAACCGACTGAAAATCCTACTGCTACTCAGTTCCAACAACTCATGCAGGCCATGTTAGAGCAACAGAGGCAAGCAAACGAAACTCAAGCCAAATTCCAAGAGCAAATGGCTAAGAAAGATGAAGAGATGGCTCAAGTACAGAGGCAACTTCTAGAAGTCCTCCAAAATAGACCTCAACATCAAGCCCCACCAAATGTGGTGTACCAGAATAGGGTTGATGACGTCAATGTCCTCTTTGAAAGATTTCGGAAGAGGGGACCCAAGGAGTTCTCGGGTCAAGAGGACCCTTTGACGGCTGATGATTGGCTCGCGAACACGGCTAAGATTTTTGATGTTTTCGTTTGCACTGGCAGGGAGAAGGTGAACCTCACAGCTTCTCTATTTTATGGGCTTGCAGACGATTGGTGGCAGACGGTCAAAGAGCCATACCAGGTCATGGCAGATGAGGTTGCTTGGACAACCTTCAAGACACATTTCACAGACAAGTACGTCCCATCCCATGTTAAGAGACAGAAGGCAATTGAATTCCAACAGTTGAAGCAAGGGAGTATGTCCGTTTTGGAGTACGTTACGAAGTTTGAGAGGCTTGCCAGATATGCTACCGAGCTTATTGACACTGAACAGAAAAAGATAACTAAGTTTTTGGAAGGACTGAATCCCATTCTCAAGAGGGATGTCTCGGGAATAATCCCACCAGTCACCTTTGATGAAGCAGTTAGTCGGGCATACAAATTTGAAGAGTTTAATAACGAGATTATCCAGGATAGAAAGCAGCACTACCAGCAGCAAAACCAAAGACAACAAAGTGGCAAGAAGCCAAGGCAAGAACAGACTCAAGTTAGACAGTCTGGTTGTAATCATTGTGGCAAGAATCACCCTACCCACGAATGCCGCAAGGCAACGGGTGCTTGCTTCAGGTGTGGAGGAATGGACCATGCAATCAAGGATTGCCCACACCTCCAGAGTCAAGCCAACCGATATCAGCAGCCAAGGCAGACAGCACCACAGAATCAAGCCATACCAGTTCAGATGAGACCACCACAGCAACAACAGCAACAAGGCAGGCAAGTACAAAACCAGAATGCTCGTCCACCGCAGAATAGGAACAATCAGGGCAGACAGATTCAGCAGCAGAACAGGCCACACCAGCAGGGACGTGTATACAATATCAACCGTACTGACGCTGAAGCAGCAGGTGACGTAATAGAAGGTAAACTTCTTGTTTGTGGAGTAGAAGCATAGATCTTATTTGATCCAGGATCCACACACTCCTTTCTATCACCTTTGTTTGCAAAGAAGATTGATGCACAGCATGCAGAATTGGATTATAATTTGACTGTCACTACACCCGTAGGTAGACATGTTGTTTGCACCACCTTTTACCCTAGTTGTCAGGTTTTGTTAGGAGATATCAAATTACCGGCCAACCTCATAATTTTAGACATGCATGATTTTGATATTATCTTAGGCATGGATTGGTTAGAGACCTACCATGCTACCATGGATTGCTTCGGTAAGACCATTACCTTCAGATTGCAAGGGCCACAGACAGAGTTGATGTTTCAGGGAAATAGGAAAAAGTGTTCCAGTGGGTTCATTTCGCTTTAAAAGCCAACAGATTGGTGAGCAGTGGTTGTGAGGCATTTTTAGCGTTTATCACGGAGGATAAACAGTCCCAAGGGGTGGAGGATATCCCCGTAGTGTGTGAATTTCCGGATGTTTTTCCAGAAGAAATCCCGGGTTTACCACCAGTTAGAGAAGTTGAGTTTACTATTGAACTCCTTCCAGGGACTGCACCGATCTCAATTGCACCTTACAGGATGGCTCCTGCAGAGTTGGGTGAATTGAAACTTCAGTTGCAAGAATTGTTGAGCAAAGGCTTCATTAGGCCAAGTGTTTCACCTTGGGGAGCGCCAGTTCTTTTCGTGAAGAAGAAGGATGGAAGTCTTAGAATGTGCATCGACTATAGAAGATTGAACCATGTGACCGTCAAGAACAAATACCCCTTGCCAAGGATAGATGAATTGTTTGACCAATTACAAGGAGCATCGCACTTTTCCAAGATAGACTTGAGGTCAGGGTATCATCAGTTGCGGGTTAGAGAGTCCGATGTGGCGAAGACAGCTTTCCGAACGAGATATGGGCATTACGAGTTCTTAGTGATGCCCTTTGGCTTGACAAATGCGCCCGCAGTCTTCATGGCTCTCATGAACAAGGTCTTTGCAGAGTACTTAGATCACTCTACTGTGGTGTTCATTGATGATGTCCTCGTGTATTCTAAGAGTAAGGAGGAGCATGAAGAGCACTTGAGGACATCATTGCAGCTTTTGAGAGATCACCAGCTCTATGCTAAGTTGAACAAGTGTGAATTCTGGCTAGAGCAAGTTTCCTTTTTGGGTCACATCATTTCGAGAGAAGGATTAGCAGTAGATCCAGCCAAGATAGAAGCAGTCATCGAATGGAAGAGGCCTGGCAGTGTGACAGAAATTAGAAGCTTTTTGGGGTTAGCAGGATATTATCGGAGATTTGTCCAAGGTTTTTCGTCCATTGCAGCTCCTTTGACGAAGTTGACCCGGAAAAATGTCCCTTTTGTTTGGACTGATCAGTGTGAAGGCAGCTTTCAGGAGTTGAAGAAGAGGTTAACCACAGCCCCAATCCTCATTTTACCATCGGGCAGCAGTGGATTTGTTGTGTTTACGGATGCTTCCAACGTGGGATTAGGATGTGTTTTGATGCAAGATGGCAAGGTGATTGCCTATGGTTCGAGATAGTTGAAGAATCATGAGGTAAACTATGCAACTCATGACTTGGAGTTAGCGGCAGTAGTTTTTGCTTTGAAAATGTGGCGACACTACCTCTATGGAGCGAAATTTGAAGTTCATTCAGACCACCGAAGCTTACAATATTTGTTTTCACAGAAGGAGTTGAATATGAGGCAGAGACGGTGGATGGAGTATATTAAGGATTATGACTTCCCAATCAAGTATCATCCGGGCAAAGTGAATGTGGTAGCAGATGCATTGAGCAGAAAGTCAGCAGTGATGGCTAGTTTGAGAGGAGTTAGCGTTCTCCAACAGTTGGAAGAACTTGGAGTGGAGGTACAACACTTGAGGAGAGGTGTCTTAGTGGCAAATATGACCGTGTCTGAGCCTACCTTCATCCAAAGAATCAAAGATAGTCAGTTGCAAGACCCGGAATTGGCCAAGATTGTAGACCAGATTGCAGAACGTCCAGATTTCAGAATTTCTGATGGAGTGTTGTATTTTCGTGACCGGTTATGTGTACCGAATGTTGATGATTTGAAGAATGAAATTATGATTGAAGCTCACCATACTAGATACTCTATACATCCGGGTAGCACGAAGATGTACCATAACCTGAAGAATAGATTTTGGTGGAATAATATGAAGAGAGAGATAGCAGCTTTTGTGTCTTGCTGCTTAACTTGTCAGATGATCAAGGCAGAACACCAGAAGCCTCCTGGGTTGTTACAGCCTTTGGAGATTCCGGAGTGGAAATGGGAGCATATCACTATGGATTTTGTCTCCGGTTTGCCTAATACCAAGAGAGGGAACAATGCAATTTGGGTTATAGTTGATCGTCTTACGAAGTCTGCGCACTTCCTTCCGATGAAGACTGGGAATATGATGCATATGGCACCACTTGCAAGACTATTTATAGACGAGATTGTTAGTAAGCATGGCCAGCCCGTCTCCATCACTTCCGACAGAGATAGCAGATTTGTTTCGAGGTTTTGGAAATCTCTTCTTGAATCCATGGGTTCCAAACTTCAGTTCAGCACAGCGTATCATCCTCAGACCGATGGTCAGTCAGAGCGGACGATACAGACTCTTGAAGATATGCTACGTGCTTGTGTGTTGGATTTCAAGGTCCAGTGGGATGAGAACCTACCTCTTTGTGAGTTCGCGTACAACAATAGCTACCATTCTAGCATTGGAATGGCACCTTTCGAGGCACTCTATGGTAGGAGATGCAGAACTCCAGTTTGTTGGGAAGAAGTCGGTGTGCGTAGTTTTCATGGACCGACGATAGTTGGAGAGACAAGCGACAAGGTTAAGCAGATTCAGGACAGATTGAAGATCGCTCGAAGCAGACAGAAAAGTTATGCTGACACTCGCCGGAGAGAATTGCAATTTGAAGTGGGTGACAAAGTGTTCTTGAAAGTCTCACCGGTCAGAGGTACTCTAAGATTTGGAAAGAAAGGAAAATTGTCTAGCAGATACATTGGCCCATATGAGATTCTGAGCAAGATCGGAAATGTTGCATACAGACTTGCGTTACCGCCGGAACTCTCCGGGGTACATAATGTTTTTCATGTCTCCATGCTCAAGAAATATGTTCACAGTCCTTCTCACATTATTCCACACGAGCCTTTAGAGATTCGAGAAGACGCGTCGTATGTGGAGAAACCGGTTAGAATCATCGACACCAAAGAGCATGAATTGAGAAATCGGACTGTCCACTGGGTCAAAGTGCTTTGGGAGAACCACGAGCCAGAAGAAGCCACATGGGAATTGAGAGATCAAGTCCAGAAGAAGTATCCACACCTGTTACCAGAGGTAAAATTATTTATATTTGGTGGACCAAATATCCTAAGGGGTGGAGGATGTTAGACCCCGACCCAGACCAACTCGATTAGTACTAATTAAGTGACGTTTAGTCTTAAGTGAGTCTTAAGTACTAGTTGGGTTAGAATGTGATTAGACTTAGTCTGGATAATAGCTTTGGGGATTTCGAGGACGTTTAGTATGAGTCAGGCACGCTCAGGGACGCCCTGAGTACACGAGTAAGAATGGGGTTTTGTGCTAGATCTTTGATGTGGATGTGATCTTTATTTCTCTTGAGTGATTTTATTATTTGTGACAACTTTTGTTTTCAAGCTGCATGCATGTGAGGCCCAGAAACCCAAGTTTTGGCCCAATAAGGGTAAATCTGTCTTTGCATGTAAATCTGGGCACACTTTTCGAAGTCGCGAAACTATGTCAAAATAATACTTTTCCGAAACTAGATTTTTCGACGATCGTTTTGTTCTTCTTCGTCGATTCCATCCGGGGTCCACAAGACCATGTTCCAGGCGTCCCAAGTTTCACTGCTAAAGGGACCCACCTCCAGACACTATATATACTCTTTTTCTCCTTCCTTTGCCCTTTTCCCAAATCCTGCAACGTTTTGCCCTAGAGTGGAGAGGTGAAGCAAGCTTCTTCTTGATCTTCTTCCTTTGAAATCATCTAGCTAGAAGGCTCCATTTTTCGATCCAAGACCACCATTCTCTTCCTCTCTTCTCAAGCTACAGCTGGACGTTTTTGGGAGCCAAACCTCCCCACTATTCATCATCTTCAAGCCTTATTCTTCTTGTTTGGCTAGCTCAAGGTTGGTGTCTTTCTCCATTCTTGTCATTTGATGTTCTCTAGCTCACCAAGAGTTTGTTTTTCATGGTTTTCAAACCCATTTTCGAAATGGGGTTTTGTAATGGCCAAAAATGTTGATTTTGTATGCTCCATTTTGGGGGTTTTGTGTAGATCTCGTGGAGCACCCCTTTCTTGTTGAGTTGTGAAGCTTTGGCTTGGCTTTGGTTAGAGGCAAGTAAACCTTTTAGTTTTCCCTAGTGCATGTTGAGTTTTTGGGCATTTTTTTACTTTTGGAAATGTTGTTTATTATCAAGCTATCTTTCTTGCATGTCATTAATCTCTTTTAGCTTGTTTTAATCTTGTTAAGCAAGAGTACTAATTTCTCTATCTAATGTAGAGGTTTCATCTTCAATGGAAGCATGTTTTCAATGGAATGGTTTGCAAGTTATTAGATTTATGTTTTGAATGTAAATGGGTTTATGATTTTGATGTTTTGAATGAAATGTGAATGGATTCTGTGTGGAAATCATCCCTTGGAAAGCATGTAGGCTTGGGGAGTGCAGGTGGTAAGAATGTGGAAGTGAAGAAGTGAATGACGTGTGAAAGAAACTGATTTTCCGAAGTTCTACCGGTAGGGGTATTTCAACCGGAAGTTCTACCGGTAGAAAGGGCTCAAATTTTGACCGAGAGTTGAGGAAATTAAAAACCCCAAGTTCTACCGGAAGTTCTACCGGTAGAAATGGCCCAGATTTCGGCAGAGAGTGAGAAAAAAACTGTGAACCGCAGTTCTACCGGAAGTTCTACCGGTAGAAATGGCCCAGATTTCGGCAGAGAGTGAGAAAAAAACTGTGAACCGCAGTTCTACCGGAAGTTCTACCGGTAGAAACGGCCCAGATTGTGGCAGAGAGTTGAGAAAAACTGTGAACCGCAGTTCTACCGGAAGTTCTACCGGTAGAAGTGCTTCAACCGGAAGTTCTACCGGTAGAAGCACTTCAACCGGAATTTCTACCGGTAGAACATCTTCTACCGGAATTTCTACCGGTAGAGAGGCATGAACCACACCAAAAAGTACTGTTTTGAAGGATTTTGCAGGAATGAAAACTAGACTTGGTCTTAGACCCTTTTTGTTGACCTTGTGCACTTGAAATTTCCAAAATGTATTATACCTTCGGGGACACCAAGTTTTATTGAATTTCGACATTTGGTTTTCAATTCCACAAGGGTCAAAGATGTGGTCTTAGCCTATGCTTGACAGAGTTATGTTTGAATCTTTGTTTATGATGCTTCGTGCATCCTCGTGTTCTCGTTTGATTTCCAAGTGCAAGTTGTTTTCAAGATGGGTTTCAAGAATCGAAAAGGGAATCATTTCTTAAGTTTGTAAGCATTAACACCATGCTATTTTGCTAGTCTTGCCACGTCGTGCTCGTTAAATGATTTCCCTCTTGTTTTGTCGTGTTTTCGATCGCGTATTGCCGTGTTTTGTGCATTCATGATATAAGTGAATTTCACTGAGCTTGGACCGCCCTTTTAGCTTGATCCACTACCTGGGGGTCCTTAAACTCGTGGACTGTCTGCAGACTAGTCGTGTCTTGAATGGCACATCGTGCGTGTTCGTGGTCCGGTTCCGCGGCCGGATACCCCGTCTACCTTGTGTGGCGTGGGATCGTGTTTCTTGTCGTGCTTGTCTTGCGTGCTTGCTCTTGTCATCATGTATGACGGAGAAAGGATGAGCTCATGTGGATTTATCTTTTCATGATATTATATGTATTCGTGCTAGTTTCGTAAGCATTGAAACGTGTATTTAAACTTTGAACTGTTTTAGCATTATTTCAACTATTCATGTCTAAATTGTTTATTTGCCAAACCATCGTGTTTGATGCTTGTATTTTGGTGTCCAGGTGCCGGTGGTTTCGCGCGTGACGAGGAGTGCCCGGAGGAGGCTATTGAGCCACCCCCAGCACTCGAGTGGCAGCCCAACGACGTCATCTAGACGCCGGTCGGGATCGTGATTCTCGTTCACCTAGCTGTTTATGTTGGGTTATTATTTTGGGGTTCAGATTGTTGTATTGGCCTTTGTTGGCCTCTCAGGGTTTTGTAATTGAAAGTAAAATACTTTGTCTAAACATTGAAACTTTAATCATGCTAGGAATGCTAATTTGACATTCCCTTTTGATACCTTGTCTCGATGTTAATTATTGATCTTGTATTGTGATTGTTTAAGAATGGTGTGATGAGTTTTGCTACACGCTTCCGCATATCTATTCGTGTGAGCTCGACCCGTGTCATGGGATCCTCACCGCGGAAACCTGTGGGAAAAAGATCAAAACAGCGGCGGTGTGTCTTGTGTTGGTTAATGCTGCCGCCGCCGCGCATTCGCGGGCCCGGGTCCCGGTCCGGGGTCGCGACATGAACAAATCTGTTGTTTCCAATATCCATGAATCAGACCTATCTGTGTGAAGCCACTTCACACCTGATTCAATTATTAGAAAACAATGGGCCTTACACACAACCATACATATACACATGTTTATAGAGAAATAATCATTCCAATATATATAACCAATAAATATCCAGTAACAGAGAGAAAAAAGAAAAAAACAGCTAGTGGGCTTTAGGGCATACACCAATCCCAACAAACTCCCACTTGCACTAAGGATCACTACTTCCTAACCTAACTCCCATAGACTCAACATGAGAAGTAAAGACTTTCTCAGTAAGAGTCTTAGTAAATGGGTATGCTAAGTTATTAGCTGAGGCAATCTGCTCCACAACTATTTCTCCATTCTGAACGAATTCCCGGATCAAGTGGTACTTTCTCTGAATGTGCTTGCCTTTCTTGTGATTCCGGGGCTCTTTACACTGTGCTATCGCACCTGTGTTGTCGCAGTGCATGACAATCGGTTTTTCTGCTGCAGAAACAACTCCTAATTCCAAAAGGAATTTCCTGAGCCATACTGCTTCCTTTGCAGCTTCCGCTGCCGCCACATACTCTGCTTCCATGGTAGAGTCAGTAATACAATCTTGCTTAACACTTCTCCATGAAATAGCCCCTCCTGATAGAGTAAAAACATATCCTGAGGTTGACTTTCTGGCATCCGTATCTGATTGGAAATCTGAGTCTGTATACGCCAAAGGCGTTAAATCATCTGCTCGATAAGTCAACATATAATCTTTCTTTATCCGAAGATACTTGAATATATGTTTCACAGCTGTCCAATGCATAGGTCCAGGGTTTGACTGATATCTGCTAACCATGCCGACGGCAAAGCAAATATCTGGTCTAGTACATAACATAGCATACATGAGACTTCCAACAGCTGATGCATATGGAACTCTCTTCATGTTCTCTATCTCATCAGGTGTCTTAGGACATTGATCTCGAGATAGTGGTAGTCCATGTCTAGAAGGTAGCAAACCCTTCTTGGAGTCATGCATGTTAAATTTGACCAATATCTTCTCAATATATGAAGATTGGGATAAGGCTAACATCTTATTCTTGTGATCTCGCAGGAGCTTGATCCCTAAGATGTAGCTTGCCTCACCCAAATCCTTCATCTGAAATTGAGATGATAACCAAACCTTTGTGGATGATAGTGCACCTACATCGTTTCCAATGAGCGATATGTCATCTACATATAGGACCAAAAATATGACTGCATTACCACTTCCTTTCTTATACACACATGGTTCATCAATGTTTTGATTAAAGCCAAAAGATTTGACTGCCTGATCAAACTTTATGTTCCATGCTCTAGATGCTTGCTTAAGTCCATAAATGGACTTCTTAAGTTTACAGACCATGTTCTCTTGGCTACTAGCAATGAAACCTTCTGGTTGCATCATATAGATGCATTCGTCAAGACTTCCATTAAGAAAAGCTGTCTTGACATCCATTTGCCATATCTCGTAGTCATAATGACATGCGATGGCTAAGAGAATCCTTATGGACTTGAGCATAGCCACTGGTGAAAAGGTTTCCTCATAATCGATACCCTCTTTCTGAGTATATCCTTTCGCCACCAGTCTTGCTTTGAAGGTTTCCACCTTCCCGTCCACTCCTCTCTTCCTCTTGTAAATCCACTTGCACCCTATGGGTTTGATCCCTTCAGGTGCATTTACAAGTTCCCAGACTTGATTGGAATACATGGAATCCAATTCAGATTTCATCGCTTGCTGCCACATGTCAGCATCTATATCCGTTACTGCTTCATCGTAACTAGTAGGATCCTCAACCATATCCCCAGAGTCTGTCTTTAAAGACACTCCTAGATATCTATCTGGTTGTCTAGGAATTCTCCCACTACGACGAGGCTCCGGAGTGTTTAAAGGAATATCCGGTCCATCTACTGTTACAGGATCTGGTACAGATGTTATAGGGGATTCTGGAAGAATCTCCTCAAGAGTTTCTGTACTACTTAGCTCTTGATGCATCATACAATCATCCTCTAAGTATCTAGCATGAGTGCTGATGAGCACTTTTTGCTCCTTTGGATGATAAAAGATGCCACCTCTTGTTCCCTTAGGATACCCAATGAAGTAGCACATTTCCGATCTGGGTTCTAGCTTGGTAGCTTTATCATTCAGTACATTAGCTGGACAACCCCAAATGTGGATATGTCTTAAACTAGGTTTTCGACCTGTCCACATTTCTTGCGGTGTCCTAGGTACTGACTTAGATGGTACCAGATTTAAAATGTATGCTGCTGCTTCTAAGGCATATCCCCAAAAAGATATAGGTAGGGTTGCATGACTCATCATGGACCTTACCATATCAAGAAGGGTACGGTTTCTTCTCTCTGCTACACCATTTTGCTGGGGTGTACCTGGTCCAGACAACTGAGACACAATCCCTTGTTGTGTGAGGTACTCCTTGAACTCACCTAGGAGGTATTCGCCACCTCGATCAAATCGAAGGGCTTTGATATGTTTCCCTAGTTGTAACTCCGCCTCAGCCTTGAATTGTTTGAACTTATCAAACGCCTCAGACTTGCGTCGCATCAAATAGACATATCCATACCTAGAGTAATCATCGGTGAAGGTGATGTAATACTCATATCCTCCTCTTGCTAGTTTGTTCATAGGACCACACACATCAGTGTGAACCAATTCTAACAACTCATTTGATCTTAGTCCCTTTCCAGAGAATGACCTTTTGGTCATCTTTCCCTTGAGACATGATTCGCACTGAGGAAAAGGTACGAAATCTAATGAGCTCAAGGGCCCATCTTCTACCAACCTCTGAATCCGTTTTAGGTTAATATGACACAAACGTAAGTGCCAAAGATAGGTGTCATTGGTTGAAGATACTTTCCTCTTAAGGGAAGTAGAACTTTCTAGTTGTACATTATGCAGTGTGGGAGCAATAGGATTTATATAAAATAAGTTATCATGTATTCTACCGGAACATATAATATTTCCATCTCTACTGATATCAATACCAGAATGGAAAGAAACTGAATAATTAAATTCAATAAGTCTGGAAACAGAAATTAAATTCTTCCTCATGTCCGGAACATAGAAAACATTATTTAAAACCAAAATCCTATCATTAGAAAAATGTAGAGAAACATTTTCCACTGCAACCGCCCAAACTTTAGCTCCAGTTCCAACTCTAAAGGCAAACTCCCCTTTCTCAATTTTCTGCATTATCTGAAACCCCTGCATTGAATTGCAGATATGATTAGTGGCTCCAGAGTCTACTATCCACGAGTCAGTAGAATCAACCACTAAACAAGTTTTAATGAAATAAGAAAAAGATGTACCTTTATTAACCGAGCCTTTGAGCTTGGGACAATCTTTCTTCCAATGAACTTTGAGGCCACACTTGAAGCATTTCCCTTTGGGCTTATCATCTGTACCCTTGTCCTTTCTATTACCAGCATTTCCCTTTTTCTGTCCCTTTCCCTTGTTCTTCTTCTTCTTCATCTTCTTCCCTTTCGGGTTCAGATGAGAGGAAGACTGGAAAAAGTGGGCTTGGGCCTTAGGCTTCATGATGGCCTCTACCGCCTGGAGTTCCTTCATTAACTCCGCAAGGGTCATGTCCATCTTGCTCATATTGAAATTGAGCTTGAACTGATTGAAGGAATCCGGCAGAGTTTCTAGAATCATATCGGTTTGACTCTCTCCATCAATCTCAGCCCCTAGAATCTCAGCTACATTGAAACAATCCATCATCTTGAGCATATGATCTCTGACAGGTGTTCCTTCAGCCATTCTAGTATTCATGATGGTCCTTATAGCAGCTTGCCTAGCTGGCCTGCTCTTGTCTGCGAACATTTATGACAAGGACATCATGATTTCGTAGGCTGTGTCCATCTTCTCGTGCTGTGTTTGCAACACGTTGGACATGGAAGCGAGCATGTAGCATTTAGCCATGTTGTTCGCTTTTTTTCACTTCCTTTCAGCCTCTAACTGGTCTTCAGTAGAATTGGCATCAAGATCAGGACAATTTTCTATCAAGACATACTTGTACTCCTCTGCAGTGAGTACTGTGTCAAGATTTCTCTTCCAATCTACGTAATTAGGGCCGGTCAACTTGTTCTCACGAAGAATACTCATCAACGGGCTAAAAGAATCTTTACCCATCTCTCTCTGGATATAAAATGGTTTATAATGAGACAGGCAGTATATATGTAACATGCATATGATGCTTGTTATAAAAGGAAAAACATGCACAAAACTTTTTACATTATTTCAACCCTAAACATAATGTATCAGTGTTTCAACCTCCTCATAAACCCTCCATCGAAAGGATGGCCGAGCCTACAGTAACGTTGAATTAAGCTCTTTTTATTTGGATTATCACTATCTGGATATATATCCAGTGACAGTCCAATCACTGATTGGTTTGACCTCATAAGACAAATAACTCTAACTTCTCGAAGAGATTATTACCGCCTTATGTCAAGTGTATTACCATCTCTTATGAAAAATTCCCAGAATGTCCAAATCTAGAAGTGAGCTTTGGTAAAGAACTCCACCGAAGGGATGGCCGCTCCCACCAACACTTCATTGACATTCTATAAAAGTGATCTTTAGTAAAGAACTCCACCGAAGGGATGGCCGCTCCTACTAACACCTCATTACGAATATTCACTTTAGTTCACCCACTAACCCATCGAAGTGGTCTTTAGTAAAGAACTCCACTGAAGGGATGGCCGCTCCCACTAACACTTCTAATGAGATTAATATGAACCGAGAATGGAAAGTCGTGGGTTTTTTCCTGAACCCCTCTCCCACTTGATAATTTATCACTAGGGTTTATAAACTTTCCTTTGATCTTTACTTCATTTTCTCAAAAGCTCTTTTTAAAACTAGCAAACTTGGTTAATTAAATTCATGACTCAATGACTCAAGTCATCTTGAAAGTAAATAACCTTTGCATTAAAACATTTGAGAAAAGCCCTTAAGAGAATCAAAAACCTAATTAGGGTTTTGGGGAACCCATAGGTAGCATCTAATTAGATTTCTAGTTTAGTCTATTTTTGGAAACCAAGGGTGCCAACCCTATCCAATTTTAAACCTTAGACAATTGGAAGGTGCTGGTCTAAGTTCCGTTTAAAAACCAATTGACTAAACAAAAACATACTAATTTTAGAAAGATGCCATTTTTAGATCCTAATGGTGGCCATGTTTCTAGGTGACAATTATAGCAATTATATAAAGCATTCAACCATGCATTCCATATATAAAAGCAAATAAAAGTATACAATCCTTGATGGCTCCCTGTCCTTAGGATTTCAAATCCTAATCGAATTAGGACTCCTCATGCATCAAGAAGTCTTGACTCCTTCATCTCCAAGGATTCCAATTTCTTGTAACCTTCTTGTCTTGAAACTTTCCTTTTCAAGCTTGTGTCCATAAATAAATTTATACAAGCAAACCCATGAAAAACAAAATAAAAATTACATTGGAGATTCCTATGCTTTTCAAAAAAGCTTACATCAAGACTAGTTGGAATAAAATTAAGGAAACTTTACAACTTCCTATGATTGCTAACCACGCAATCGTACATTTTCCAACTAATTAAAACAAAAACATCCAAATCCACATAACATACATGCGAACCATCAAGGATGCTAATTATGGCTGCAACCAAATAGGTTAGTGCATAATGTACAACATGATTCAGATCTGGAAAAATTAATTCCAGCAATCCAAACATAACCAGTATACAAAAATACAGCACTAATTCAAATCTGAAATAAATTTCAGCAGGGTGCCACCATGCCCCATCTAATCTAGGATTAATTAAGCACATCATGGGATCATGATTTCGCATGGAGTGGCTCTGATACCACTGAAGGAAACCGCGATTCAAATCTGAAACTTCTCATATAGAGACAACTATGGCTGATGCAAAGTATGACAGATTTTAAAAAATCTGATTTCTGCACTGTGCAGCTGAAATCAGCCATAAAGAATCGCGTAGAAACTCCATGAAATCATAATCAACATGTGTCAAATTAAAAGGAGATTATAGAAGACTATTACCTCAAAGATTTGCAAGCTTGAAACCTCTGAAAATCTGATGCAAAAGGGACAAGATCAGGTCTGCAATCAGCTACTATGCTGCTGGAATTTCTGCAGGAATTATTCTTCTTCTAGTCTTCTCCTCTATCTCAAGATCCTAATCTGATTGGCTAAGGTGGTGGAACCTTAATCTAGGTTTTGAGATGAGTTTCTAGAATCATATGTGATAGAAATCTCCTCAAGAAAGAAGAGAAACAAGGGCTGGACGTGTGGGGCTTTGTTCTTGTGATCCACGCCCAAAGGAGTGCTCCCTCCTTTTATGTAGATCACCAAGAATCCTTTCCCATTATGTTTCTCCTACTAATTCTCTTAGAAGTCCTAAAAAAGAAAGCTCAATCCTAAGATTAATTTCCTCTTAGAAACATTCCAAATTAGAAAAGGAAACTATGATGAATATCCCTTAAACTTAGCAATTAGTAATTCTAGTTGACCAACACTTACTAATCTCAAGTTTCTAATAAAAAGGAAACTTTATTATAGGAATACTTATCCAAGGAGGAATCCAACCTTCCAAGTAGAGAGACCTACTCAAAGTTGGAGACCCCACACTAAGAAATCCCTATGTTGGACGTCCCACACCTTTGGCCCACACTATGGCCCACATGTTCATAATTTGTCTAGAATTAAATTCATGTATGCCATCAAGGCCTATTTGAATTTAAATTCAAAATTATTTTTCCATAAAAATAATTCAACCTCATCTCCTAATCAAATTAGGAAACCATGCCAAAATAGGAAAGTGACTAGAGAAGGGACCAAAAGACATATTTGCCCTTGGCTCCCAAAATGACCAAAATGTCCATGCTAAACCCATAGCAACAATAAGACCATTTTAACCTTAACTCATTCCACTAGAGAGTTATGGTTGCACTCCAGGGACAAATATTAAGTATGAAATAAGCTTGTCATAAAATGACTATTGTCTCCGACCTACCAAGTGCAATGACCTAAATGCCCATCTATGTAACATCCTCAATCGAGTCAGGTTATCCGATGTACTATCAACCTTCTCGATTAAATCTTAAACCTTAGAACTTCATATCCTTGACTTAATCATCATCCTGATATTATTCTCTTGATCCAGGGAGCGACCCACAAGTTCAATATCAATATGGAACATCCATATACTAAGATCTTAGATTTTGATGATCAATCGGATAATTCTAAGGGGACGATCAATCCATCAGTAGATGGCATAGATTCTATATTGCATTTGCATGTCCCAACTGATCAAGCCCGAGTACCTAACTCACAGAGCTGTTGACCCAAGAAAAGAATCTCACCCATAGTGAATTAAAGCACAAGAACTTGACTTCGTCAGTTCATCCACAAATGCTCAAGATTAAGAGCACCGGTCACTAAGTAGCATGAGGTGATTTGATCTCTCTCTGTGATAGTACTATTTTAGAGATCACACCTACAATGGTCCTGTTCAATGCATGACACATGCACTAATGAGATAGATCTGGGAAAGCCCTCCCGTGACTTAGGTGTGTCACCCTATATAGGAGAGTATCTCATTATAACTTAAACCAAGATGAAGTGCCCAACTCCATCTTTCAGTTATGAACAAATCTGTTGTTTCCAATATCCATGAATCAGACCTATCTGTGTGAAGCCACTTCACACCTGATTCAGTTATTAGAAAACAATGGGCCTTACACACAACCATACATATACACATGTTTATAGAGAAATAATAATTCCAATATATATAACCAATAAATATCCAGTAACAGAGAGAAAAAAGAAAAAAACAGCTAGTGGGCTTTAGGGCATACACCAATCCCAACAGCCCATCCTTGGCAAACTCTACGAGGAGTTCATGCCGATTGACAGCGTCCTTGAGGAGCAGTCAGAGGAGTTCAGGCTCCTATACTTTCAGCTCGTCGCCTTCTATGATTTTTTGAAGGAGAAGGAGGGCTCGAAAGTAAGATCCAGCAGTTGGAAGAGTTATGGCTCTTCATTCTTCAACTTCTTTGACAGCAAAGAGTCTTCTGATAGCATGACCCTGGAGGACCGGAAGAAGGCTTCCGCCATGCAAGAAGAGTTGAAAGACTTCTTCACAGGTACAGATGTAATTTGTTCTGACATTGCACTGCGGAGAGAAATTGCAGTTTACCTCACTTATTGGCTAGGTGAGGCTATTTTTGCTGGAGGAGATGGAACACACATCAGGCCGCATTGTATTTTTCCGGCTTGTCAGATGGCGTTTGGAGAGCGGCTTGCTTTGGTGCCTGCTCTTTACTCCTACTTGTGTACCGAACTGCAGGCTGCTGCTTTTTTGGTTCGGCTTGGGCTCCCTATGAATAGGGTATTTTCAGCCCATATCTTTTATTCGTGGTTTGTATACCACTGTCCTGGCTTCCACCAGCTGGGTGTTGCACAGGATGATGATCCTCTGATGATTCGATTGGCTAAGGGAAAAGCAGTATCCGAATCACTTTTGTTTGCCCGCATGAGGATCCGACGGTTCAGGGACGTCAAGATGGGGCAGTCTTCAGTTAAGCTTTCTCCGGAGTTGCGGAAGAAGGCCTTTTATTTTGGTGCCTCCCGAGACTCTACCAGAGCAAGGTCGGGAAGGCATTACTCTTTGACCAATGCAGAGAAGGAGTGGCTTTTCAGCATACGAGTCGGCACGATGGTGTACCGTAGACATCTTTTCGTCGACATCCAGCCGTATGTACCTTCTCGCTTTTCACTTCAGTTGGGCTTCTCTCAAGGCGTTGTTGGAGCGCCTTCGAGTATGGTGAAGCGTTTTGGAGGTTTGCAGGATGGCAAAAATGCATGGGCTTTTTATAGTGCTGAAGACACTACTGCCACGATTTCTTATCCTGAGCTGTCGACTTTCCGAACTGCCGGCTTCACGAAGTGGTTCGCGGAGAGCTTTTTGGCATATCGGGGGCTTTCCAAGAAGGAGCTTGATGTAAAGCTGTCTTCGGGGAAAGGTACTGGAAAGTCGGATGGCGTCCGGCGAGAGGAAGTTTGGGCCTTCCTTTCTGGAGAGAAGCACAAGATAGGCTTTCTTGGTGACCAGGGCGTCATTGGTTCTGAAGCTGTTCGGGAAGTACCTGATGAGGCTTTGGAGCAGCTAGAACAGGAGGAAGCTGAGCTCGACGCTTGGATGCAAGCGGCACAGAGGCGAGCTTCCGTGGAGTCTACTGGCAAGAGCAGACCATAAAGTGAGGAGCCAAGTGGGAGACCTGACTCTGACAGTGGGGCAGGATCTTCTAGGAAGCGAGCCCACAGAAGTAAGAGGAAGAGGAGTTAGCGTCACACGGGGCGGGACGAAGACTCTCCTGATGTGGAAGTCCCTCTCACTGTCAATGAGGAGGTGCCAAGGGAAGCTGACGAACCTCCGGAGAAGAGGATTCGGGAAGAAGAGACAATCGGTGAAGGTATGATTCTTCCTTTTTCTTTTTCTGCCTTTTTCATGGGGCTTTCCATGTTCTGATTTGTTTTCTCACCCTGCTGCTGCTTTTTTTTTTTTTACCAGAGGATGAAGACTTGGCGATGCCTGAGGTTCCGACCGATGAGGCGGTGATGGAGCCGGTTATGGCATCTGAAGAAGAACCGAGGGACTCTGGAATGATTCCAGAATCTCCAATTGGTATAACTTCTTTCGCTTTCTCTGTTTTTTTTTTTGCCTGCGACTTGATTTGCTAACATTTTTCTTGTCAGCTGACTTGCCACAGGATTCCGATGACTTTGAACCATCAATGGACGCAAATGTTGATGATGCTTCCGATGAGTTCATGGAGGAAGAGAGTGTTCCGCCAGTCGTCGAAGAAGGTACTTTTTAGTGATGACCGTGATGATTTTTTTTTAACAGGATCATATTCATACCTTTTTGTGTTTCATTTGCAGGTTTTGAAGTGACAGAAGAGAGTCCATCGCTTTCTTCAGAACCAGAGCAAGGGATGCCAGAGGTCGATCCGGAGGTAGAGACTCCTACAACCAGTTCTGACGCGATAGAGGAGATACCTCGTGCTGAGATTCCTTCTCCAGTGGCTCCAAGTGGAAAGAGTTTTTTTGTTACTCTTCCAATGGGACATGACATGAGCAGCCGATCAACGGAGAAGGGTGAATCTTCATCCAGCTCGTCTCTTCAATTTGCGAAGAAGGTACTGGCGCGGGTTTTGAGTTCTTGGATTGAGACTCTCTTTTCTGGACACCTAGATGCCGGATTTGGCATGATCCCACATGTACAGGAGATTCTCACTGATACCGAAGAGGTTGGTCTGGATGTCACAGGTGCCAGGGCGATCGTTGATAGGATCATTGCACTGGGTGACAAGTGGTTTGAGACCATAGATTTCCCTGACGACCAATTCTTCAAGGAGATGTTCTTGAACCCTGCTGATAAGGCTAAGTCTGACCTGAATGAGGCTACACAAAGCAAGAAGCAGCTAGTTCGGGAGAAGAACTTGGAAGAGCTAGCCATCATCGGATTGAGGCATGACCTTAACGTCCTTGATAGGGAAGTTGAGGAGGCCAGGAAACGTCTTGAGCATTTGAAGGCGCAAGTCGCTGCCAAGTGGGCTGCTATAACAGAGGCTCGTGACAGGGAGAGTGCTCTGATTCGCAGGGTTACAGATGCCGGTCAAGTTCTCGAGAGGAGGACTCTAGAAAACGAACAATGGCAAACTGCTGGGGAAAAGCTTCCCGGTGTAAAAGAAGGGTTACGGCATTCGCCAACATCTCATGGCAAGTTCCTGAAGAAGCGTGCCTTGGAAACTCTGACGGCTGAGGCCAAAAGTTTGCTTGAGGAGCTGAAGCTTTGGCTGGAGACCATTTTTGGCTGAGCTCTTGATTTTTTGTAGCAGAAACCATTCTTCTTTTTTTTTTTTTTTTTGGTACCACATGTATATTTTTTGGTACTCTTTTTTTGTGTAGTGCTTGTGAACACTTTTTTTTTCTTGTACCACATGTATTTTTGGTACTCTTTGCAAGTACTCATTCTACAAAAGTTACTTTTTTTTTTGTTTTCCCTACGCTCACTTAAATCTTTTTTTGATGAAAGTAATTGCTAAATGGGATTTGATCAAAAGCTTTGTCGTTTTGTGAAAATCTTTTGTCAAATGATTGTTTTGGTAGGGAAAACGAATTTGGCATGTGTTAGACCCCGACCCAGACCAACGCGATTAGTGCTAATTAAGTGAACGTTTAGTCTTAAGTAAGTCCTAGTACTAGTTGGGTTAGAATGTGATTAGACTTAGTCTGGATTATAGTTTTGGGGATTTTGAGGACGTTTAGTATGAGTCAGACACGCTCAGGGACGCCCTGAGTGCACGTGTAAGAATGGGTTTTTGTTCTAGATTTTTGATGTGGATGTGATTTTTATTTCTCTTGAATGGCCTTATTATTTATGGCAACTTTCGTTTTTAAGCTGCATGCATTTGAGGCCCAGAAACCCAAGTTTTGGCCCAATAAGGGCAAATCTGTCTTTTCATGCAAAATCTGGGCACACTTTTCGAAGTCGTGAAACCATGTCAAAAGTATACTTTTCTGAAACTAGATTTTTCGACGATCGTTTTGTTCTTCTTCGTCGACTTCATCCGGGGTCCACAAGACCATGTTTTAAGCGTTTCTAGTTCAGCTAGAGAGGGACCCACCTCTCAACCCATATAAAAAGTCTCTTACTCTCTCTCCTCCATTTTCTTCTTCCAAAAAATCCTGCAACGGTTGCCCTAGAGTGGAGATGAGAAGAGAGCTTCCTTCTTGATCTTTTTCCCTTGAAACCATCTAGCAAGAAGGCTCCGATCTTCGATTCGTTTCCGCCATTCTCTTCCTCTCTTCGCGAGCTTCGATTGGGCACGTTTTAGAGCCAAACCCCTTCTACTATTCATCATCTTCAACCTCCCTTCACCTTGTTCAACGAGCTCAAGGTTAGTGTTCTTCTTTCATTCCTTCTTTTGATGTTCTTAGGCTCACCAAGAGCTTGTTTATCATGATTTCAAACCCATTTTCGAAATGGGGGTTTATGTTGGCCAAAATGTTGATTTTTGTATGCTCCATTTTGGGGGTTTTGTGTAGATCTCGTGGAGCACCCCTCATTGTTGGTTTTTGTGAAGCTTTCTTTGACTTTGGATTGAGGCAAGTAAACTTTTTGGGATTTTTCCATGTATATTGCATTAGGGTTCCATTTTTCTTCATTAAGGTATGACTTTTGTGTTGGTTCTCTTAATGCTAGTTATGTCTACACTCTTTCAAGCCATGCACTTCAGTTTCTCTATTGGTTTTGTCACTAATGATTTACTAAGTTCTTAGAATCATGTTGGTTTTGTAAGTTTCATGAAATTGTTATGGGAATGCCTTGATGTTTCTCTTTGGAATAAATGGACAAATTTGTGGATGGAATGCTCTTTAATGTGTATAATGAATCCCTTGGAAAGCATGGAGGCTTGGGGAGTGCAGGTGGTAAAAATGTGGAAGTGAAGAAGGGAGAAAAAGTTGTAAAAATTCTGAACAGAATGCACTGCCCGTGCCTGTCGGTCAGCTGTCGGTCCGACTTCGGTCGACCGACAGGTCGACCGACACCAACCGAAATCTGTCGGTTCGAATTCCAGAGAGCAGCATTTCTGTCAGGACATCCCTCGGTTCGCTGTCGGTCAACCGACAGGTCGACCGACAACCAACCGAGGATCTGTCGGTTCAATTTCCAGAGAGCAACATTTTCTGTCTGGTCATCTGTCGGTTCACATTCGGTCAACCGAGGATCTGTCGGTTCAATTTCCAGAGAGCAGCAATTCTGGGCTGGGATCTGTCGGTCAAGCCTTCGGTCGACCGACAGATCGACCTCGGTTAACCGACGGTTAACCGAGCGTTGACCGACAGTTACAAAAAGGTACTGTTTTGAAGGATTTTGCAGGAATGAAAACTAGACTTGGTCTTAGACCCTTTTTGTTGACCTTGTGCACTTGAAATTTCCAAAATGTAATATACCTTCGGGGACACCAAGTTTTATTGAATTTCAACATTTGGTTTTCAATTCCACAAGGGTCAAAGATGTGGTCTTAGCCCATGCTTGATAAAGTTATGTTTGAACCTTTGTTTATGATGCTTTATGCACCATCATGTTCTCGTCTGATTTCCAAGTGCAAGTCGTTTTTAAGATGTGTTTCAAGAATCAAAAAGGGAATCATCTATTAAGTTTGTAAGCATTAATGCTATGCTATTTTGCTAGTCTTGTTACGTCGTGCTCGTTAAATGATTTCCCTCTTGTTTTGTCGTGTTTCGATCGCGTATTGCCGTGTTTTGTGCATTCATGATATAAGTGAATTTCACTGAGCTTGGACCGCCCTTTTAGCTTGATCCACTACCTGGGGGTCCTTAAACTCGTGGACTGTCTGCAGACTAGTCGTGTCTTGAATTGACACATCGTGCGTGTTCGTGGTCCGGTTCCGCGGCCGGATACCCCGTCTACCTTGTGTGGCGTGGGATCGTGTTTCTTGTCGTGCTTGTCTTGCGTGCTTGCTCTTGTCATCATGTATGACGGAGAAAGGATGAGCTCATGTGGATTTATCTTTTCATGATATTATATGTATTCGTGCTAGTTTCGTAAGCATTGAAACGTGTATTTAAACTTTGAACTGTTTTAGCATTATTCCAATTATTCATGCCTAAATGGTTTATTTGCCAAACCGTCGTGTTTGATGCTTGTATTTTGGTGTCCAGGTGCCGGTGGTTTCGCGCGTGACGAGGAGTGCCCGGAGGAGGCTGTTGAGCCACCCCCAGCACTCGAGTGGCAGCCCAACGACGTCATCTAGACGCCGGTCGGGATCGTGATTCTCGTTTCACCTAGCTTGGGTTATGTTGGGTTGTTCTTTTGGGGTTCCATTGTTGTATTGGCCTTTGTTGGCCTCTTTGGGTTGTGTAACTTGAATTAATATACTTTTGTTAAAACTTGAAATGTTAATCATGATAGGAATGCTTGATGACTTTCCTTTTTGATACCTTGTCTCCATATTATATATGCTTCTTGTATCTTATCGTTCAAGATTGTATGAATTGTTTTGCTACACGCTTCCGCATACCCATTCGTGTGAGCTCGACCCGTGTCTTGGGATCCTCACCGCGGAAACCTGTGGGAAAATAAATGAAATTATATCACAACAGCGGCGGCGGTGTGTTTTGAATAATCATGCCGCCGCGGCGCAGTCGCGGGCCCGGGTCCCGGTCCGGGGTCGCGACAGCATGAAAGCAGGATTTTTGTGGCATTTACAGCCAGTTTGGTGGCATTGATAGCCAATTTGTGGCATTTATAGCCGGTTTGGTGGCATTGATAGCCGGGTTTTTTGAAAGCCAAGTTTTGGTTTGTCGGCGTGAAAGCCAATTTTTTGTGGCATTGATAGCCGGTTTGTGGCATTTATAGCCGGTTTTGACATGAGAGTCAGGTTTTTTTTTTGTGTGGCATTTATAGCCGATTTGGTGGCATTGATAGCCGGTTTTGGCAAAAGAGCCAGGTTTTTGGTTTTCAAAAATGCAAGTATCGACTAAGAGTCGCCTCCCTGCTGAATGGTCTTGCAAGTATCGATGGAATGTCGCATCCTTGCTCATTCGGTTGCGAGTATCGATGGAATTTCGCCTCCTCGCGGATTTGGGTGCAAGTATCGATGGAATGTCGCATCCTTGCTTTTCAAAAATTTTGTTTTCCGGGTACTGACTTGATGTCATTTTCCCCTTGATTATTGAAATTTGCGGTTTTCTCGAACCTTTAGGTTGTGGATATCAACTGATATGTTGCATCTCCACGGTTTTAGGTTTTTTTTTTTTCGAACCTTTTTTGAAATTTGGGTTGTGGATATCAACTGATATGTTGCGTCTCCACGGTTTTTGGATTTTGTAAGTATCGACGAAATGTTGCTTCCCTGCGATTTTGGGTGCAAGTATCGATGGAATGTCGCATCCTTGCTTTTTTAAAAAAAATTTATTTTGCGGGTACTGACTTTGATGTCGTTTCCCCACGATTTTTTTGAAATTTGTGGTTTTCTCGAACCTTTGGGGTTTGGGTTGTGGATATCAACTGAAATATTGCGTTTCCACGATTTTAGGTTTTCTCGAACCTTTGAAATTTGGGTTGTGGATATCAACTGAAATGTTGTGTCTCCACGATTTTTGGAGGTTTTGGAAGTATCGAATGGGGTTCGCATCCTTCCGATTTTTTGAGTTTTGCGAGTATCGACTAAGTGTCACTTCCCCGCGGTTTTTGAAAAACCATTTTTTTTTGTTTAAAGACACGAGGGTCGTAGATTTTGACCTAAAACCATTTGGCGGTAAAAGGTAAGGTGGACTAGGGTGGAAATCCCTGAATCCGGATTTTTGTTTCAAACCATGAATTTTGGTTCAAGGATCGAAAGTTTTGGTCAAGTCAGGGAGAGGCTCCTAAACTTGGATTTTTTTTGTTTTTGAACAATGAACAGTAAAAGTAAGCATTGTTTTTGAATCTCTAGAAATTTTGACATTTGATATGAAAATTCTAAAGAGAGTAGGTTTGACGAGCGAGTACCTGAGAACAGGTTTTGGCCATACAGGCATTGCTCTTACCCAGTTGGGTAAGTCTTCAAGGGTAGTACCGCTTCAAGAACTTGCCATTGATGGGCAGTATACACCTGTCGCCTTCCATGTTTAGGAGGGCATATGCGCCGTTGGAGAAGACCTTGTCGATGACGTAGGGTCCCTCCCATTTTGGCTCAAACTTGCCTTTGGACTTGTGAGCGAAGACCATTGGTCTTTTTACCGCAAGAACCAAGTCACCCTTTTTGTAGGCGCGTTGCCTGACCTTTTTGTCAAAAGATCCTGCCATGCGTGCTTGGTAAAGTTTAATGCTTTGTCGAGCTTCGAGCCGTCTCTCATCGAGATTGTCCAGCTCATGGAGTCGCAATTTGACATTGCTTTCTTGAGTCATGTCATTTTGTAGAGATACCCTCAGAGAAGGAATTTGTACCTCTAGGGGCACGACAGCTTCGCATCCATAGACCAAGGAGAATGGTGTGCTATGGGTTGGTCCTCGAACGGTGGTTCGATAGGCCCACAAGGCTTCAGACATCTTGTCGCTCCAGTCTCTTTTGTGACTAGAGACCATTTTCTTGAGGATTTTGCAGAGTGTCTTGTTGAAGGCTTCTGCTAATCCGTTTGCTGCTGGATTGTATGGAGTCGAAGGGCAACTTTGAATTTTGAATTTGTCGCAGAACCTGTAGAATCGATGATCCCGGAATTGTGGTCCGTTATCATGGACGAATCTTTTAGGAATGCCGAAACGACAAATGATGTTGGTGCGTAGGAATTGAAGGACTGATGAGGTCTTCATTTCGTTGAACGCAAATGCTTCTGACCACTTGGAAAAATAATCCGTTGCGGCGAAGATGAAGCGATGACCTTTGCTTGAAGGGGGAGAAATAGGACCTATGATGTCCATACCCCAGGCTTCGAAAGGCCACGAGATTGCTGTAGGGTGTAGCCATTCCGGAGGCATGTGAATGTAATCTCCGTGAACTTGGCATAGCTGGCAGCGTTTGGCAAATTGCATTGCATCAGCTACCATGGTAGGCCAATAGTAACCTAACCTTTTTATCTGATCATAGAGCTTAGGACCTGCCTGATGGGCTCCACAAAGACCAGCATGAACTTCTTTAAGTGTTTCTTCAGCCTCTTGTTGTGACAAGCAGCGTAGAAGTACTCCGTTGAAGGATTTCCTGTAGAGGATTTTTGAAGGAATATCCAAATGAAAGTTTAGGGCTCGCCTTTGGATGCTTACCCGTTCTTTTGGATCTTCAGGTAGGATTCCGAACATAGTGTAATCAATGAACGGATCCCTCCAGTCGCCGATTGAAGGTTGAAGGATAGAGATCCGACTTCCAACCACTCGGTGGCATTCAGCAACTGCTTGGTGTGTGTTAAGAGGAGGGAGGATCCTTCTCTCGCACACTGTGATTTGCATGTTTTCCCCTTCCTGGATCGCCATTGATGCGGCAAGTCCGGCCAGGGCATCTGCACGGATGTTTTCACCTCTACGAATGTGGGTGATGTAACAGATGTCAAACTTTTGCAGAAGCGATTGTGCCCTGTTGTAATAAGGCAGCAGATCGGGCTTCCTGACTTCATATATCTGATTCATCTGGTTGACGATCAGTTGAGAGTCTCCAAAGACTTCCAGCATAGTGATACCGGATTCGATGGCGAGTTCCAATCCTAGGATCAGAGCTTGGTATTCAGCTGCATTGTTTGTGCATGGTTCCAGTAGCGAGAAAGCGTGTGGAATCATGTATTTGTCGGGGCTAACAAAGAGGATGCCACCTCCCGAGATCAGCTTTCTTTTTTCATTTGTCCTGGTTGCACCGTCAAAGTACATGTCCCAGGAGGCATTTGGTGAGGAAGTCTCCACGTTGTGGACAGGTTCGTCTGGGAGATCATCTCTGAGTGGTGAATCTTTAGGCAATGGATGCTCTGCGAGGAAATCTGCTAGAGCTTGGCCTTTGATTGCTTTTTGTTGCACATACCTAATATCAAATTGTGACAAGAGGATGGACCATTTTGCCAGTCGGGCATTGAGAGAACCTGCCTTCGTGACAAGGACCTTCAAGAGGTTGATCCTTGAGACGAGGTAGACTGTGTTGGAAAGCAAGTAGTGACGTAGCTTTTGTACGGCGAACATCACTGCAAGGCATTCTTTTTCGACTGGAGAGTAACGATGCTCTGCACCTACTAGCATGCGGCTGAGGTAATATAGAGCAGCTTCCTTTCCCTCACCATTCTCTTGTGCAAGCAGAGCGCCTACAAAATGATCAAGAGCTCTTGTGTACAAGATGAATGGTTTTCCAGTGGCAGGGGCAGCTAACACTGGAGGTTTGGTCAGGTATGACTTGATATCTTGAAATGCAGCTTCACAGTCGGCATCCCAGACAAAGTCTACACCCTTTTTCATCAATCGAGAGAATGGACGGCATTTCCCCGAAAGATTGGAGATGAACCGTCTGATGTAGGCCAATCTCCCTTGGAGCCCTTTTAATTCTCTCAAGGTTCTTGGAGAGGGCATTTCTAGAATAGCCTTGGCTTTTATGGGGTCAAGTTCTATTCCAGCTTTCCGAACAAGGAATCTGAGAGACTTACCCGACGAGACGCCGAAGAAGCATTTTAGAGGATTCATCCGCAGTTTGTGTTTGCGGAGTCGGAGGAAGACTTCCCGAAGATCTTTGAGATGGTCTTCTTTTCTTCTGCTTTTGACGGCGAGGTCATCAACGTAACATTCGATCGTCTTGTGCTGCATATCTTGGAATATTTTCATCATAGCCCTCTGATATGTGGCACCAGCATTTTTCAGACCAAATGGCATGACAGTGTAGCAATACACGCCAAATGGAGTCCGAAATGAAGTGTGCTTTTCATCTTCAGGATGCATCTTTATCTGATTGTAGCCAGAGAAGCCATCCATGAATGTCATTTGCTCGAATCCACAGGTATTGTCAATCATTACCTCTGGTATGGGGAGCGGGAATTCATCTTTAGGGCAAGCGCCATTCAAGTCTCTATAGTCAATACAGACTCTGATCTGCCCATTTTTCTTTGTCACGGGGACAATGTTGACCAACCATTCAGGATGTTGTTCCTCACGGATGAAGCCAACGCTTTTGAGTTTATGAACTTCTTGTTCAATTTTATCCATCACATCGGGACGGAATCTTCTTTGGCCTTGTTTGACAGGCTTGATGTCTTTTTGAAGATTGAGTTTGTGGACTGCTACTTTGGGGTCTAAACCAGGCATTTCAGCGTAAGACCAAGCAAAACAATCAACGAACTCACGAAGAAAAGAGATATACTCGGGTAACTCATCATCCTTTATATTCTTGCTTATGAATACAGGACATGGGTTATCAGGTGTTCCCAAGTTTATCTTTTGAACAGGATCTTCTGTCGGAAGGTTCGAAGGTGGTTCCTCCGCAATATTTTCGGAGGCTTCCAACTCAACGAAACCTTCTGGAGTTTCAACTGCATTACCAGACCAAGGCTCTGTTCCTTTCCATGGATTTTCTTGATTGGTGATCTCCTCAAGGCTTGCTATGAGATAGTCCCAATTGCCTGTTGAGTCTGGTATTTCTTTTGGAGACGAGGGTTCTTCTGGGTCAGGATGCCACCCGTCTGTGTCATCGGGCGATTCCTCTTCATCATCAGAGAAATCGTACCAATTGGAGGAGCTTCCTGGATCTTTGTCAAACAACTCTTCAAAGAGATATCCAGGGAGATCGATGTCTTTATGGACTTGAGATGTTGAGGCTTGGTCGGTAAATCGACTTTTAAGCCTTTGTGTCAACTGTCTCAGGGGAGTGTCGGGATCATACCCTAACCCAAATGAAGACTTTTCTACATGACCGTAGAGTCTCCAATCTTCCAGCTGGCTTTTGGTCAAGGCGGGCCCCAATGGCGTGAGAATACCGCGTCTTTCTCCCAAATCGACTGGGTTTTGAGCGTCATAGCCCATTTTCTTCATAATTGCTTGTGCCACAGGACTATATAGAGATAGCTGAGGCATACCTTCATTTTGGAAAGGTTCCAGCATGGAGTTTGATGAAGAAGCGTCCGATCTATGGAAGAAGATCGGCCTTTTCTTTGGTGATGTTACCGGAACAACAAAGGAAGCATACGTAGGATCTTCTACGTCAGCAGGTGTCTTCATCGGAGTGAGAGCAGGCTGAACTTGGTGAGTGTCAGCTTGGCTTGACGAGGTGTCGTCTTCTGGCTCTGAGTCTGAATCCGTGTCTTGCTTGATAGACACGAAAGAGACAACAAATTTGCCCCCAGGCTTTTGCTTTGCCTTCTTCACTCTGGTTGTGATGACCAAAGGTTTTGAAGATTTGAGGGAGATGACGAATGGAGGTTGACTGCTCTCTTCGGATTTACCGGAGTGTTTGTTTTCTTCCGGTGATTTTTTAGGAGCCTTGCCTTTATCTTTCTGGAGATTTTCAGCAAAGGGTGCTATTTCCTCTTTTTCTTCTTTTTCGCCTTCATACATTTGGGAGTCTGCGAAGTGGACTTCTTTACCTTTGAAGGGTCTTCTGTCCGCAAACACTCGATGTACCATGCCGTCGTCACCGACGAACTTGATGCATTGATGTAGAGTTGAAGGGACAACACCATTCTCGTGTATCCAAGGGCGTCCGAGAAGAATGTTGTAGCATGAAGGGGTTTTTATTGCATACACAGTGACTTCAGAGATAAGATCACCGATCTGCAATTTGAACCTGATTTTGCCGATAGGCCTTTGAGTACTCCCATCGTATCCAAAGATAGATACAGATGTGTGGCTTAGCTTGCTGGGTGGGATGCCCAACTCTTCGAGAGCCGAAGTGGAGATGAGGTTCAGTGCAGAACCCGGTCGATCTGAACTCTATGTATCGGCATTTCTTTGATGTACCCTGTGAAGTACAGGGGTCGGTTGTGCTTTATTTCGCCTAGGAGGAGGTCATCCTTGTCGAAGGCAATGGTTACACTGGCTGCTTTTTGCACCGAGAGGCATTCAATGCATGATCCCTCAGTTTTCTTTTCTCCCTTTGAGGAAGTTTCAGAGTTTTTGACCCGGTAGTCCATTTCAATTTGGAGGACTTGCGGGGCATGTTTGTCGACATCCTCATTCAGTTTTTGTAATTCTGAGATGAGATTATCACGAGTGCGTGAAGACATTCGTAATAAATTCAGGATGTGCAGTCGTGCAGGTATGTGTTTGAAGTGCTCGATCCAATCATACTTGAAAGCCTCCTTAGGGCCTGCATGTTCATCATTGTTGCCACTGGGGGCGCTTACAACATCTTTTCCCGAAGGATTTACATAAGTAAAGGAAGATTGGTTATAATTTTTGTGGTAGTCCCGGCCCGAGCGGGTGCCTCTACCAACTTCGAGAGCTTCTTGAGAAGGATCTTCGTTTGGAAGATTGTCTTCAGGATCAAGAGGCTGTCGTTTTTCATCTACTGGGGATGTATCTGCAGCAGAGTTGCCATCCTCAGTGATTGTGTTGCACGGAGCATTTTCCGAGAGCAAGTCCTGAACAGCATCCAGCAGCTTTTCTTCTGTGTTGACTATTTCATCATCCCAAGCATCATTATCTGGGTTTTCTTCATGATGATCAGTCGGGAAGAATGTGTATCCTGAAGTCACAGTCTCAGGAGAAGAAACCTGAGAGGGTGTCATCTCTGTGAAAGTCACGTGAGACGAGGTAGCTCCAGAGGATACATTGCTAGGCGTCGTCGGAGTATAGGTAATCTCATCAGACGACGCTTCAGAAGAGCTATAGTCCTGATATATTACATTACAGGAAGCTCTGATAGGAGATGTTGCCTGCTCGGAGTCAGACTCATCCTCGGATGTAAGAGGATCGTCTATCCAGCAATGTTCTCCATTTTCAGGAGTTAAGGGTGGATGTACCTGATTATCTTCAGGGACTTCAGGCTCTGGGTTGCGAGGAGGCTTGTTAACGCGATCTTGCTCTTGTTCTAGAGCGAGATGCTGCAAGATCCTTGCATATTCTTCAAGATCAGGCATGGGAGCCAGATCCTCTTCTTCGTCTTCTCCGTGTGGCTCAACATAGTTGATTTCCACTGGAGCAATGACATGTGCTGGGTTAACAGCATCTTCTTGTGCAGCCACTTGATCTTCTTCATCATCAGACCAGGATCCTTGTGGTTGCAAAGGGTTATACCAGATTACTGGCATAAGATGAGACTCAAGAGCCCATTCTTCATCGGAGAGATATTCTCCTGTTTCAAGGGATTCTTCCCACTCATCGATATCACTGGCAGTGTCACTGGACTCGTATCCGTTCATGGAGAATCCAACTACCGAGTTACAAGAGTATGATGCCCCCTGCATAGTTTCATTTTTGTATAGAGGTGGCATGAAATCATCAAGAGTGAATTTTCTTACCGCCTTGGAGGTTTTGGGAAGAGATTCTTCCGTCGTCCTGAGTGAAGCAGTGGAAGAAGTTTCTGCTCTTTCAAGGACTCCTTGTTTTGGTTGAGACTTCTGCTACTGTTTGAGCTTGCGGAGCTGTCTCTTGACTTGCCTTCGCTGCTGAGCGGTTGGCTTTGTTTTGACGATCTCCCAATTTTCATCATCTAGGAGATCGGGATGCACCCATATAGGTTGTCCATCTGGTGTTGGATAGGGAACCCATTCTTGGGACGCTTGAGCCATTTTTATCACCTTGAATGAAGTAGTGATCTTCTCCTTCGGTGACTTTGAAGTTTGCCGACATGACACCATGTTGACAGAGGCGGGGCCATAGTTTTTATCAAAGGTTATGACTCCGTTTTTCCACATCTCATTGATCTTCTCTCTCACAACGAAGCATTGATTGAGAGGATGTGAGATCATCTGATGGTATGGACAGTATCGGGGATCATTGGTTTTGCCAACGTCTCCCGGTCTTTTGGGCTCTGGCAAAATGAGTTTGCCATTTGCTAGGAGAGCCTCAAAGATTTCTTCAACGTCTTCATCGAACGGATATTTCTTTTCTACACGTTCTTTGAAGGCATCAGAGAGTTCAGGCCTTTTACCTGCAGTTTTGTTTTCAGCTTTCTTTGGTTGCTGAGGAGCTGACTTGGTTTGCACATTGAGGACTTCTTTTTTCTTTGGTTTAGAGGTTACAATGGCGGTTGGCTCTTTTCTTGATGATTTCTGACTGTTGAGGTCTTTAATCACCGTTTCAGCTTCCATAGAAGCTTCCAGGAGTTCTCCCAGGTTTTTTGATTTGTTGCCGATGATCATGGAGCGGATTCTAGCTCTCATGTTGTTTCGGCAGATGTCGACTAGCGACGCTTGTGGCAGTACATCTGAGCATTTGTACGCCATTGCTTTCCACTTGTGAATGAAGTCGTATGTTGACTCATTCTCCCCCTGCTTTAGGCAGCAGAGTTAAGCCAAAGTAACAGGATGATCCTCACCTTGGAAGTGGGTCAAGAAGCATGTCTCCAGCATAGCCCAGTTCTGGATGGAGTTCTCCGGCAGAGTGGAGTACCAATCGAAGGCCGTACCTTTTAGGGTACTTGCAAAGAGGCGAATCTTGAGTGCATCTTGATCCGCGATAGCTCCCGTCAAAATCTTGAAGTTGATGACGTGCTGTCTGGCTGATCCTTTCCCCGTATATGTTTGGAGAGTAGGATGTTTGAATTTTGTGGGGAACGGGACTGAGTCCATCCATAAGGGATATGGTGGCTTGATCCCATGCTCTTTGAGTATATCCTCTTCTTTAGCTTTGGCGAGGATACTGTCTACGTCCATTTTAGTAAGGGCGCGTGACTCATTTTCTTCATGATTTTCCTCATTATTGCGATGATTCGGAGGAGGCTCATTGTTCACCTAATTTTGGACAACAAGGAGAAGGTTTTCCATCAGAGTTTCAATCCTCTGCTGGCCTTGTTCCAACTGCTGGATGCGTGTGAGCGCATCATCTTGAGGTGGATTCTGAGGTGGTGGCTCAGAATTTGTAACCAGGACGTTCATTCCTCGGGATTCAAATGAAGAAACCGTCTTGGTGACTGAGCTGGGGCTCATTCTTTTTTATGAAGAGCTTGATGAAGGATTACTCTCCCGTCCTTGGCTTGAAGGGGCAGGAGATTCTTCGGGATGTCTTCGTGTCCTGGTGACGCTACGGGTCACCGGACGTCGAACATGGATTTTTTATGCTGACTTTTGGCGTCTTCTGGTTTTTCCAACCATATGGACGGCAGCAACTTGGTCGGGTCTTTCTTTTTTGACCCATTTGTGGGAGACTTGAAGTGTAGGAGGCTGGGTCCGTTGCTTCTCTAGTCTCTTTTGTCGATATGACGCACGGCGGCGTGCTCGACGAGCGATTTGAGCTTCAGTCAGTTCTGGCTGGGCTTTAACAATGAAGGATGTACTCCCTCGGGCGCAGCAGCCGAGCTTGTCTTCTTTGTAATTGGGCAAGGACAGGATGCGGACCCGGTCCTTTACCTGTTGCAGTGAAGCTTTGAACCTTTCGAGTTCGGCCCCTGTAGAGATGAAGGGTCGAACTGAAGGAGTGTAGGCCTTGGTAGGTGCTTGTAGAGGCCTAGTGATGCATGATCTGATTTTGGGCTTGTGGGAGCAAGCCGGTTCATGCTGGGTTGACTTGGGAGTCAAGTTGGAGATGGGTCTCTCCTCTTTCATGTAGGCAAGAGGGTAGAACTGGTTCTCCTTGAGTGGGGCCAGGTATGCTGGCTTGGTGGATGTTTGAGACCTTCTTTGTTTTGGTGAAGGTCTTGGAGACCAAGTCTTGGGATAGGTCTGGTTGTTTGTGGATCGAGGCTTCGCGGGGGTGCCGCGAGCTTCGGGCTTTTGGGCGCTCGCCTTTGGTGTCACGGGAGTGACACGTTGAGAGGCGATCTTCTGCTTTTTAGCAGGCGCAGCTTGTTCTTCGGGAAGTGGGAATGGTCCCAGCGTCCCAAAGAAGATAGTCCGGGGAGTCGAGGTCGACCCGGAGTTCGGAGAGTTGCCGAGGGAGTTGACGCTTCGGCAGCTGACAAGGCGCTTATGAGTGCGCGCGCTTTGCTTCTGTTGAAGCATGAGTTGGTGCTTGTTCTCATCGAAGGTGATGATCAGTGAAGCTGCCATTGTTAGTTTCAAAATTTCTGAAACAAGACCACATCCATTAGTAATCACAAGAATATGATGATCATAAATGGGGAATTCTATGATTTTGTCTTTTCAAATCGCTCAAGGGACATGACCCAAGCAATATGAAGAAGGCAAAAAGCCATAGAGGGTACAATTGTTCTGGTAGCAAGTATGGTGAGCCCAGAATGAGCGTTCCAGTGACTGCTAGAAGCAATTGTAAACCTAAATTCGACTTATCGAGAAGCAGGGCTTGCTCGAGGTAAGACAAATATAAGGTTGGAGTTACAAATGTGCCGGTCGCAAATACAGTAGACCCTGAAAGGGCGTACCAGTATTGCTAGGCACAAATGTTGGAAATAGCATCCATGAGATGGGATTCTCTATTTTGAAAGGTCAGAAATGGATTCGTCAAAGAGAGCAGGTGGCATTCCGACTCAAATACGGGCTCAACGATTTCCGCGAGCGCCAGTACTCAGAAGGAAAGAGACCACAATTTCTCGAATCTGAATCCAAAAGTGACGAGTTTTTTTTTTTTTTTTTTGAAATGTCAAGATTGGTTCCATCAAGGAGAGCAAATGGTATTCCAATCTGAACACGGTCTCGGCGATTTCCGCAAGCGCCAGTGTTCAGAAAAGAAGAAACCAAAATTTCTCAGATCTGAAATCAAAAGTGACGAATTTTTGAAGATTTTTTTTAAATGATTTTTTTTATTTTATTTATTTTTATTTATTTTTATTTTTTTTTAAATTTTTTTTAAGATTATTTATTTTTATTTTTTTGAAGATTTTTTTTTATTTTTATATATTTTTTTTAAGGTTTTTAAAGACGAGAGAGTACACATAGGCCTCCTAACCCGGTCTTATGAAACCTCAATTGATAGAATTGCCCCCAGGTAAGGATAGGATTACTTAATGAACCCGTTTGGAGGACCCTTGCCTAGAACAGTCAAGCTGTCTCCACACTCTGGACAAGGCTTTTCTTGAATCAATCGTGATCAAAGAACGCAATTGGTTTAACCTTAGTGGTCTATGTCTTTTTATTTATTTATTTGAATTTTTTTTTTTAGATCCCTGACAGACTCATCGAAGAGAAACGATGGCCCAATCCCCGATCCGAACACGGGCTCAATGATTTCCGCGAGCACACATGCCCAGAAGAGAAAGGATCAAAGTTTCTCAATTTTGAATTCAAACTAAGAAAACTGATTTTTTTTATTAAATTTTTTTTGAAATCTCTAATGAACTCATCGAAGAGAAACGATGGCCCAAAACCTTAGTCGAACGGGCTCAACATTTCTGCAAGCACCAAAGAACGATAGGATAGGATCAAAGTTTCTCAATTTTGAATTCAAACTAAGGAAACTGATTTTTTTTTTTTGGATTTTTTTTTTTGAAAAGAGAAAGAGTGGAAACAAACTCAAAGAAATAGAAATTTCCAAAAAATCCCATCTCATTTTTTTTAGGATGCAAAATCCAACATAGGCTACCAGCTAGAAAGTAGCCAAGGAATCCGGAAAAGAAGTATAAGCATAGAGCAAAAAGTATGATATGCAAATATTTCATTTCCGAGCACCGTGTTCTCAAATGAACGGGTCCCACCGGGTGTGCCAGCTTGATGGAACGCGCTCCTGCCGAGGGTGCTACCGGGGTCGGCGGACCTGGGAGTCCGTCGGGTCCGGCCCTTTCACGCCCGGGGGGCTGAAGCGTGCATCAACATTTCTTTGTGTGGGTGTGCCAGATTTTCTATTTTACTTGGAATTGCAAGTGGTAATCTGGAGATCAACCTTCGCAAGTAAAAAGGAAATTAACTTCTTTCAAGTTTTCCATTGCACAAATATTTAAGAAAAGAGACATTTTCTTGGTTTCCCGTGAAAGGCGATTTTGTTTGGCATTTATAGCCGATTTTGGCGTTTATAGCCGATTTACAATTCTCATCAATAATGAAAGACAAGAGTTGTGATTTTTTTGTCTCTTTAGAAAAATACAAACTACAATGAAAAGCAAGAAAAGGAGGATCTAACTTCTCAGGAGATTGTGGGGGACTCGTTCAGATTGACGGTCGCAAGCCATGTGTGGGCTTCACCATCATCCATGCAGATGAGAACAGTGGATGCTCTTGATTCGCTTGGCTTGGCTATAACCTCAGATTTTTAGAGGACAAAGACCAAGAGGAGGTCCTATGTCCAATAAAAAGCTAAGTAGACGGGCTGAAAAGCCACGTCTAAGCCATTTGGAAGCAGGAGGAGAAGGCGAAGGACCTTGGGGGGAAGGTACCCCCCAAGGGACTTTTGTCACCTTGTAGTGGTGGCCGGTGCAGAACTTCAGCAGAGTTTTTCTCTCTTTTTCTTTCTCTAGATTTTCTGTGTTTGATCCGTCTGGATTCGATTCTCTTCTGGATACGAGCTCTGGATTCTTTCCAAGATGGATTTCAATGGAATGCTCTCCTATTTATAGGCTTTTGGTAGCCATTTAGGAGAGCTTTTATGGGCTTTAATGGCTTTAATGGGAGGAGTTACAAGATTTATTTCTTGATTTTGTAACTCCTTTTTTCTTGAATCTGATTGGCCGATGGAGATTAATGGCTTTTAATCACCTTAATTACAATAATGGGAGGAGTTTCATGGCTTGAATGCCATGACTTAATTGATTTGTAACTCCTGGATGCTTGCTTCTTATTGGGCCGTCCAAAGAAATGAATTAATGACTGCAATAAAGCTAGTCAATTAACTGCATTAAATGGTCGCCGAGCAGTTGAAGAGTCGCGGGCCGCACCGCGTCTTTTGGGATTCTTTTGGAGATGATCACCGATGGATCTACATGCTGATCGACATCGGATGACAGTGTAATTTCAGACATTGATAGCTAGCAGCGAGCCGGTGACATCTGTCTTGTCGATTTCTCGATCGGTCGGATAGAAAGAGCACTTTTTAGGTCAACCGGTCGGCGATTTTGGAGCGATCAATGATGATTTTATGCTTTCGACGGCGGATCTGAGATGTCGTCGGATATAAGTCAATTTCAAGCACTAAAAATCACATTGTCAGGAAACCACAGGGGCCAAAGTGCGCGAAACGCGAAAAGAGACGGAAAAACGGGTCACCGGCGAAAAATCCGGTGACCAGGACTTCCATGGTCGCCGGCGACCCTAGGGGTTTTTCTCCCCTTTTTGGTCCGTTTCGCGGTCTTTTTCGTCGCCGTTTTCTTCTGTATTTTTCCTGACATTTCTTCTCATTTATTGGTTTGATTTCCCTATAGAAAACCTGATGAGAATCCTTGCATTTTTAGAGTGCAAAGTTTCCAATTTTCCGGGAAAGCCGAAGACTTTGTCGCGTAGAGCTGCTGATTTTCCGCCAGAAGCTGAAACTTGGTCAAACGATGTCGGAATGACCTGAAATTTGAGGTGGAGCCTCCTGAGCAACAAATAAGACCAACCATAGGCTTTTGTTTGAGTTTTGAAGCCGTTTGGGGTCCCGTCGCCAGTAGACTTGATTTTGCCGCGAGGGAGATGCCGAGCGTTTGATGTGCGGTCAATCGATGTCCGATTGACCTGAAATTTGACAGGGAACCTATTGGAGTCATTTTGAGATGATCCACAGGCTCTATCTTGGAAACCCTGGTCACGGGGAGCTCCGCCGCCGATAGGCTTGATTTTCTTTCGGAGCGTCGAAACCTGGTCAAACGTTGTCGGAATGACCTGAAATTCGACGTGCAGCCTTTTGGAAGCATGTTGAAGCCACTCATGCACTTGGTTTGATGAGCGAAGGCTTCGGTGGTTCCCACCGCCGGGAGGCTTGATTTTGCTGCTCGAGCATTGATGGAGGGTCAAACGTTGTCGGTTTGACTTGAAATTTGGCATGGACCCCTTTTGAGACATGCTGGAGTCATCCGTAGGCTCTGATCGAAGTTTTGACGTCTTCGATGATGTCACCGCCGGGAGCGCCAATTTAGCTGCCGGAGAAGCGAAGTTAGGCCAAATGATTCTGAAATGGCCCGAAACTCCTTGTGTACTCCTCCCTTGGCTGTCTTGAAGGATCTTGTAGTTTTTGTTTGATTCTGACAAGATTTGATTTTTTTGGAGAAGTTGCATTGCCTATTTATGGCAGGTTGCGACTTCATGCAGCTTTCTTGATGTTGAAGAGGCAAAGTGACATTTTTGGTGTCAACATCCATGTCTAGTATTTTGCAACACCAATATCAATCCTATAAGGCTGCATCTGATATTATATCGAACTTAAAGGAGAAGTTTGCAGATCAAGGGAGGTCTACTAGGAAGGCTACTATGAGGGTTCTCATTAGTACTAAGATGGCTGGGGGTACACCAATATAGGACCACATGCTCAAGATGATGGACTCATTGAATGAGTTAGATGTATTGGGTGTTGCAATTGATGCAGAATCGCAGATTGACATAATCCTCGAGTCACTGCGAGATTCGTTCAACCATTTCAAGATTAATTATAATATGAATAAAATGAATTTGACCCTAGCTGAGCTGTCTAGCCAACTGGTAGCGACTGAGGGCATCATGGAGAAGACAACCACCCTGATGACAGAAAAGTCATTTGCCAAGTCCAAGACGAAAAGCAAAAGCCGAAAGGCAAAAAGAAATCAATCCCAAGGGTCCTAAGGTGGAGAATTATGCTATTGGTGGTGTGGCAAAGTCTACGGGAGCAAAGGGAAAGTGTTTCCATTGTAGTATGACAGGACATTGGAAGATTAATTGTCCTGATTTTCTGTCTAAGAAAAGGACCTAATGTATGATTGAGTCACTTGTTTCTGAAGTTAGTTTTGCAACTAATACTTCAGAATCCTGGTGTGTTGACGCCAGTGCAACTAATCACATCTGTAATTTGTTGTGGGGTTCCTAGAAATCAGGAGGCTTAGTGTTAGAGAAATCATTGTTAACTTGGGATCGGATGCTAAGGCGGAGGTGGTTTCAGCGGGAGTTGTTACTTTACTTTTTTCAAATAATAAATTGGTTTTGTCATATACATTATATGTACCGTCTTTGATGTGGAATTTAATTTCAGTTTCTAGTATGATGAATAAGAGTTATTCTATTACTTTTTGGTACTAAAGTTGTCATAAAGAGGAACGGTACTTTTATATGTTCTAGCAAGATAATCAATGGTGTTTCTTTATTAACTCCGACAATGTATGGGATACCGAAATTAATAATAGACCATCATTGAAGAGGAAGTCACCTTCATCTAATCCAATAAAATTTATGAGATATTGTTAGATTATGTCTCAATCCAGTGGATGATGTAATAAATTGATTTATTTATCAATATAATAATGCTTTCCTTTCATGAGATGAATGGTGTTTCATTACTTACTTGTACATAACCAATACGAATGACATTATAGTTCATGAGATGAACCGGAGTTCACAAGTATAATAGATGTAATACATGTGTATGGATGAGATCCACATACGGGAGACATGTATCGCAAATCTTATACTTAAATAGCTTCACAACCAATGATGAGATTGGACATCTTGTCTGACAAGGTTGCAGTACTTTGATCACTATGAGATAGTGTGATTTTTCTCAATCATCAGAATGCAAGATTCTGGATAATTGTGCTGGTACATTGGATGTATTGAAGGAACATGAGAAGCACCTTATGAAACACTGTCTATACTTTAAGGTTTGCTCTCATAATTCCCTAGTAATAGGCTTATAATCCTAAGATATTATTGAGCTCAAGTTTTTGTCTATTCATTTACTTTGAGTCACCAATGAGTGAGGCCAATTGTAGGTCAACACCTCAGTGACTATAATTGATTGACTCTTAAGGATAATAAGATATGGATTCAATTTGGTGGACATGACCAATTGATCCATGGATATAGATGGAGGGGCCTACCAGTGGTCATAGGGAAGTTTAGAGTCTTTATGTAATTTATTCCTAAGACTGGAGTTCAATTGCATTTATATAGTGGAGTTATTTGCAATTAACTGTGGGCCCGGATTGCACATGAGATGTGGGGTCGCAGTGTCCTAGTTGGAGCTAGCTTTCTATGGAATCCCTAGTGGTCCCCATGCTAGCCCAAGATTGGATCATTACTAATTCTACTTGAACTCAAAAGGAAAAGAAATAGAAAGTTACTATTTCTATTGGAAGTGAGGCTTCTAATAATGATAATAGTAAGTTACTAATTGTTATGGAAGTAAGACTTCTAATAATAATTAGAAAGAAGAAAGTTACTAATTCTTATGGAACCGAGACTTCTATTATTAATTAGTAAGAGGAGGTTGCATAGGCTATAAATAGAGGAGAATAAGGAGGTGGACGTCCCCATGCTATTCTATCTAGGAATTCACGCCCAAGCCTCTTTAGTGCAAGAGTTGCACGCCTTCTCTCCTTTTCTCCTTTTAGTTTCTCTTCTGGTTTGCCTTTGAGGTTCTAGTTGATTCTTCTTAGAGATCCCACCATCTCCTTGAGGAAAGTGATCTGAAGCGAGTCATAGCGTGGAAGACTAAGAGGTTTTGGAGATCCTAGTTTGCTTTGCGAAAGAGTTCTTCATAAAGAAAAAGGATCAACTTCTCCATCAGAGTTTTACCAAGCTCCAAAGGTATAATCTACTTCCTTGTATATTGTAGATTTCATGGTTGCCTGTTAGGTGTTGTTTCCATCTTCTAGACAGAGTTTATTACTGTTCATGGTTGATGGGTTTGAGGACTTGGATCCTGGATTGGGTTTTGTTGCCTTATGGATAGTTGATCCCTATGTCAAGTGATTCAAAAGTTTTTTGAAACCTATCCACAAGGCCCACCTACTTCCAACACCCTTTCTCCTTGTTCTACTTGCCTAGCCGACCTGCAAGGCCACCTGGATCTCTTCCCAGCACCACCGTCCTCTCCTCTTCTCCTTCCCTGCCATCATCTTCTTCTCCTTGTTCTTGTTTTCTAGTAACCATGAAACCAGAGGCCAGTCCCCTGCAAATTCTCAGTGGCCACTCCCCCTCACTGCAACAATCCACATCCATCATCTCTTTGCAAACTCTTGGTCACTCTCCCTACAAACTCTACCTACATCATTTTCAGCTCAGTGGCCACCTGATGTTTCCCTAGTTCCAACGGCCATCAGTCTGCACATAGTAGCCAGCACACTTTCTTCTCCTTCAGCCCACTGGCCAGTGCTCCTCCCGCTACATTCAGCCCAGTCGGCTACTTCACCTCTCTTCCCTGCCAGCAGCCAGTGCTCCTCCCACTGCCATCCTCCCTGCACCATGTCCTAGCTGTATCTCCTTGATACCAGCTACAGCTTCTTCTCCAGCTGCCATTGCGGCTTTTCTTCCCTGCACTCAGCCCGACTATTCTTCTCCTTGCACTCGGCCAGTGGCCATCCTCCCTTCTTCCCTTGTCTCGGTTTCCGGCTAGCCTTCTCCCTGCACGGCTTGCGGCCAGCCCTTGCAGCAGGTTGCTTCATCTTCCTTCTCTTCTTCTTGTTCAGTCTGTTAGCACCAGCTGCACTTTTGGCCTATTGGAAATAGGTGGGCCTCGAGGATAGGTTTCAAAAACTTTTGACCCACTTAACATAGGGATCAAGTACCCATAAGGCCATAAACCGATTCTAGGATCCAAGAACCTTAAACTTATGATCACTATCTCTAAGATAGAAAATAGTAGCAACATACATCCACAAGTAATCCACAACATATAAGGAAGTAGATTATACCTTGGGAGCTCGTTTGTGCTCTAATGGAGGTGAAGACTTGCTAGATGAACTCTTTCTTAGTAGCTAATTAGGATCTCCAAGACCTAATTGTCTTCTACGGTATGACTTGCTTCAGATCTCTTTCCTCAAGGAGAATGGTGGGATATCCAAGAGAAACCAACTAGAAGCTTTAAGGAAACTAGAAGAGAAACTGGAAGAGAGGAGAAGGAAGAGAGGGCATGCAACTCTTGCACAATGAAGGATTGGGCGTGAATTCCAATGTGGGAATTTGCATGGGACATCCAAGCCCTTTTCCTCCTCTTTATATAGATCTAAGCCACCTCCTCTTACTAATTAATAATAAGTCTTACTTCCAAAAGAATTAGTAACTTTCTTCCTTTTAATTATTATTAGAATTATTAGAAGTCTCACTTTCAATAGAAATAGTAACTTTCTATTTTCTTTCCTTTTGAGCTCAAGTAGAATTAGTAATGATCTAATAATTGGGCCAGCGTGGGGACCTCTAGGGATTCCATAGAAAGCTAGCTCCAATTGGGACACCCTGATCCCACATCTCACGTGTAATCCGGGCCCACAGTTAATTGTAAATAACTCCACTATATATATGCAACTGAACTCCAGTCTTAAGAACAAATTACAAGAAGACCCTAACCTTCCCTATCACCACAAGTAGGCCCCTCCATCAAATCCATGGATCAATTGGATAAAGCCTATCCCACCAACTTAGATCTATATCTTATTATCTTTGAGACACAATTTATCACAGTGATCATTAGTACCATCCAATTAACTCTTAATTTAGATGGGTGCGTACTTACCAATATAAATCCATTAATAGGCACAAGGGGATAATGAAGATAGATTCCATCCTGACCATTGAATGTTCCTACGGCCCTACTACCATGTACCCAAGACACCGAGGTGTTGACCTACAATTGGCTTCACTCATTTGTGACTCAAAGTAAATGAATAGATAGATACTTGAGTTCATTAATGTCTTCGGATTAAGAGCTTATTGCTAGGGAATTATGAGAGAAGACCTTAAAGTAAAGATAATGTTCCATAAGTTGCTTCTCATGGTCCTTCAATACATCCAATGTAACAGCACAGTAATCCAGAGTCTTACACTCTGATGATCGAGACAAATCACAGTATCTCATAATGATCAAAATGCTGCAACCTTGTCAGATGGGATGCCAAATCTCATCACCGGCTATGAATCAATTTAAGTATAAGATTTGCGACACATGTCTCCCGTATGTGGATCTCATCCATACACATGTATTACATTTAATATACTTGTGGATTCAGGTTCATCTCATGAACCATTATGTCATTCGAATTGGTTATGTGCAAGTAAATAATAAAATACCATTCATCTCATGAAAGGAAAGCATGATTATATTGATAAATAAAGAAATAAATCAATTTATTACATCATCCATTGGATTGAGACCATATAATATAACACAGCCACCTGCAGCAGCCCCCTTCCCAGCTACCATGAGACTTGTAATAGTCCTTTTCCAGTGGCTATCAGCCCCGCTGCTGCCGGATACAACCTACGTAACCTGCACAGTGGCCACCTTGCCCCCCTTCTGCTTCTCCATTCTTATTCTACTTTCACCTGAAATCAGCCCAGTCCTCTTCGCCTGAATCCAGCTACATCTCTCACCTGAAACTAGTTGTTCTTCTCCTTGTTTTCCACTAGTCAATTACTGAGTATAACCTTGGTCCAATGGGTCCCACCTCGAGAACCACAGAACCCAATCTTTAGGCCCCGTTTTAAGATCTTTGAAAACTGAATTTTTAAATTGGATCTTAGCCTAATTTAGACCTGTTTTCAAACCTGATCAACCTTTAGGGATTTCTGAATTTTGAACCAAAACTTGGATGTTTTAACCAATGTTTAGAAAGGAATTTATAATTGCTTGTTTTCATAAAATAGAGGCTTTTAACTTAAAACTCAGACAATGAAGGAAAACTGTCTTTGATATACCCAGTACCTTGACTTGCCTGATGTTAATTTCAACTCTGTACTTAGACTAGGACATATATTGATACATGTGGAGCATGGTGACTCGTTTTTTTATCCAAACTTAGGGGTTGGATATTCCTACCTTAAGAATGCATCAAGTGTATAAAAATACACCAATATTCATCCCTTTGAGCATATGATAGTGAGAATCATCGTACTTGCATGTTTATGTTATTCACTAGACTTGTTGTATTTTATCATGCATCTCGTAAACCTGATTTGTTGTATTTTATCATGCACTTTATAAATCTCAATTTTAGCATTTTGCCACATGGGACTCCAAAGGTCTTAGCGCACGGTTCTCGCCCTGCCTGACCATTGGATGTACTTAGATCTACAAGGGTTTCTCGGTTTGTGTGCGAGCATTTATTGCCCTACCCTTCTGAGTTACTTGGATCACCTTTGTTTCCGTCACCCATTTTTTGTTCCCATATTTCTACCCAAAATGCTGTCCGATTTTCTGTAAAATTCCAAGACTCAGAAAAAATACTATCTTGAAGCCCGTTTTTACATGTTTACTGTTTTAGCCTGAATTGAAGAAAATATTGTCTCGAAATCTGTTTTGACCCATCTTACTGTTTTCAACCTAAATTGAAAAGAATACTGTTTTAAAACCTGCTTTGACCCGTTTTACTATTTTAAACCTGAATAAAAAAAATCTTGTCTTGAAAACCCGCTTTGACCCGTTTTACTATTTTAAGCCTGACCTGGAAAAATATTGTTTTGAAGCCCATTTTACCAGTTTTACTATTTTAAGCCTAAATTACTCGGTTTACTGTTTTAAAAGCCGAATCCACTTTGTTATGTTTTTAAGCATTCCGATTGTTTGATAAGTCCTTGTATTTGCACTTATATTTTGCGAGTAATCGATTTACATATTTATTCTGAATTAAGCGCTGAAACCTATTTTTTGCATTGATTTTCGAGTCGGCACCACCAAGCTATTATTGCTCGCCGTGTATTGCAGTTTGAGTCCAGAGTCTGTTATATATGGTTATGTATATATGTTGCTCGCTGCAGTTTGGGTTCTAATATTATGGGTGTCACTATAGTATCTCTCCTGATTGGGTTAGACCGAGAGGTATCCCGTAGCAGAGCCTCTGATTTCTGAACAGCCATGACTCAAGGGTGAGTTTTTAGGTACTCTCAATTCTACTCAGTTAGGGTTAGCAGTTACTTGCTCCTCCTTGAGTATATGCCAAGTGTTTGCCATTATTTAATTGTTTGAAATTAACTTATGTTTATGATTGGTAAATCATATTTCTTGCATCAGTGTGCTCAGTCTGTCTACATTGATTTTATGAAATAATCATTGTATTTATGTTTATGATTTGGTAAATATTTTCTTGCATCTGTCTGTCTAGCTTTTGTTATTGTTATCCTGATTTATCGCATGTATTTATATTTTGCTTTGTACCTGTAAACTATATATTTTAGGGTTTTTTACCATACGGGATATAAAAGACCATGACTTCCTCAAAATGGCGTTGACCAAAACTATATCCCAAATGTGGGTATTATATATGGGACCCCAAATTCCTTTTCCAATTCTACCCATTTTGTGATATCGCACAATCTATGCAATATTGCACAAACCGTTTGATCTCGCTCTTATATTTCCCTCCGCCACTTTCTCGATAGTTAAAAAAGGTTCCCAAAAAGAGTAGTCTTTCATTTTCTTTACCTAAAGATGATTCATGAGATGCAGTTGCCCAAAACCCTAAGAAAACCCACTTTGGCCGAAAATTTCAACCTTTCCCCTTTAGCCATACATTCATCAACTCCAATCAACTCTCCTCCACAAACCCTTTCTTCATTCTACATTCCACCCTCCTTACTCTCCAAAACCCTAACCATGCCAAGAACAAAAAATCCTAGTGTTGGGGGCGCACCAAAGAAAGGAACAGTGGCCAAAGGAAGGAAATCCAAGGGAAGCACTTCAGGGGGAGTGAGAGAAGGGCAGAAAAAAGACCAAGGGAGTCTTCTCCTCCTCCTCCTTAGAAAACTGCGGAACAGATCAAATGGGAGAAGAAAGTGGACAAGAAGGCCTTTGTGATCGAACGTAGAGTCGATGTGGGAAAACTTGGGAATGGAGAGTGCTTCGGAGCTATAATTAGCAGCAAGCTAGAGTATATGGACACCGCCTTTTCAGGGTATATTCCTAACCTGGTTCGTCAATTTTACAAGTCTATGGAGCTTGCTATAGTAGGGGGTGAGCAAATTGAGGCCATGGTGAACGGAACAAAAATTAGAGTGGATCAATATATTATTGTAAAAGCCTTAGGATACACTCCTGTGGCTAGGGAGAAGATCACCTACCCTAAACCTCAAAATGTTTCATTGGAAATTCCCTATGCCCAATTGGTGTTGAGAGAAGAGGCTGTAGTAGAAGGGACAACCACAGTTGGGAATTTGAATGGGGAAGCAGGGATGTTGAATAAAATCATGCATTACAACATTTTTCCTCGAGGTGACGAGAAGATGCTGGGAAGAAAGGAGATGGAATTGCTTTGGGTGATCTGGAGCCCAAATGAAGGGCTGAATGTAGCTCAATTCATTTATAATCAGATGAGGAGATACCCGGAAGAGAGCACAGCTAAGGCAGCCCTCCCATACCCTTGTCTCATCACTAAGATATGTTTGGATCAGAAGGTGGAGAAAGGTCCAGATGACTGGCTCCTGCCTAGTGATAGAGGGGCAATCACTGTTAAAACTATGGCAAAAGCCCGATCACAAAAGCGGGACCCTCCAGTAGCAGCTCAGTCCTCTTCTTCCCTTCCAAAGCAAGTGAAGGGTTCATCTTTTCAGACTTATATGAAGGAATTATTGAAGTGGATTGGGTGCAAAGTGGATGACTGCATAGATGGGCATAAAAAGATTCAACAAGAAATGAAGAAACAGAGATCCCGGCTGTTAGACCCCGACCCAGACCAACGCGATTAGTGCTAATTAAGTGAACGTTTAGTCTTAAGTGAGTCCTAGTACTAGTTGGGTTAGAATGTGATTAGACTTAGTCTGGATTATAGTTTTGGGGATTTTGAGGACGTTTAGTATGAGTCAGACACGCTCAGGGATGCCCTGAGTGCACGTGTAAGAATGGGTTTTTGTTCTAGATTTTTGATGTGGATGTGATTTTTATTTCTCTTGAATGGCCTTATTATTTATGGCAACTTTCGTTTTTAAGCTGCATGCATTTGAGGCCCAGAAACCCAAGTTTTGGCCCAATAAGGGCAAATCTGTCTTTTCATGCAAAATCTGGGCACACTTTTCGAAGTCGTGAAACCATGTCAAAAGTATACTTTTCTGAAACTAGATTTTTCGACGATCGTTTTGTTCTTCTTCGTCGACTTCATCCGGGGTCCACAAGACCATGTTTTAAGCGTTTCTAGTTCAGCTAGAGAGGGACCCACCTCTCAACCCATATAAAAAGTCTCTTACTCTCTCTCCTCCATTTTCTTCTTCCAAAAAAATCCTGCAACGGTTGCCCTAGAGTGGAGATGAGAAGAGAGCTTCCTTCTTGATCTTTTTCCCTTGAAACCATCTAGCAAGAAGGCTCCGATCTTCGATTCGTTTCCGCCATTCTCTTCCTCTCTTCGCGAGCTTCGATTGGGCACGTTTTAGAGCCAAACCCCTTCTACTATTCATCATCTTCAACCTCCCTTCACCTTGTTCAACGAGCTCAAGGTTAGTGTTCTTCTTTCATTCCTTCTTTTGATGTTCTTAGGCTCACCAAGAGCTTGTTTATCATGATTTCAAACCCATTTTCGAAATGGGGGTTTATGTTGGCCAAAATGTTGATTTTTGTATGCTCCATTTTGGGGGTTTTGTGTAGATCTCGTGGAGCACCCCTCATTGTTGGTTTTTGTGAAGCTTTCTTTGACTTTGGATTGAGGCAAGTAAACTTTTTGGGATTTTTCCATGTATATTGCATTAGGGTTCCATTTTTCTTCATTAAGGTATGACTTTTGTGTTGGTTCTCTTAATGCTAGTTATGTCTACACTCTTTCAAGCCATGCACTTCAGTTTCTCTATTGGTTTTGTCACTAATGATTTACTAAGTTCTTAGAATCATGTTGGTTTTGTAAGTTTCATGAAATTGTTATGGGAATGCCTTGATGTTTCTCTTTGGAATAAATGGACAAATTTGTGGATGGAATGCTCTTTAATGTGTATAATGAATCCCTTGGAAAGCATGGAGGCTTGGGGAGTGCAGGTGGTAAAAATGTGGAAGTGAAGAAGGGAGAAAAAGTTGTAAAAATTCTGAACAGAATGCACTGCCCGTGCCTGTCGGTCAGCTGTCGGTCCGACTTCGGTCGACCGACAGGTCGACCGACACCAACCGAAATCTGTCGGTTCGAATTCCAGAGAGCAGCATTTCTGTCAGGACATCCCTCGGTTCGCTGTCGGTCAACCGACAGGTCGACCGACAACCAACCGAGGATCTGTCGGTTCAATTTCCAGAGAGCAACATTTTCTGTCTGGTCATCTGTCGGTTCACATTCGGTCAACCGAGGATCTGTCGGTTCAATTTCCAGAGAGCAGCAATTCTGGGCTGGGATCTGTCGGTCAAGCCTTCGGTCGACCGACAGATCGACCTCGGTTAACCGACGGTTAACCGAGCGTTGACCGACAGTTACAAAAAGGTACTGTTTTGAAGGATTTTGCAGGAATGAAAACTAGACTTGGTCTTAGACCCTTTTTGTTGACCTTGTGCACTTGAAATTTCCAAAATGTAATATACCTTCGGGGACACCAAGTTTTATTGAATTTCAACATTTGGTTTTCAATTCCACAAGGGTCAAAGATGTGGTCTTAGCCCATGCTTGATAAAGTTATGTTTGAACCTTTGTTTATGATGCTTTATGCACCATCATGTTCTCGTCTGATTTCCAAGTGCAAGTCGTTTTTAAGATGTGTTTCAAGAATCAAAAAGGGAATCATCTATTAAGTTTGTAAGCATTAATGCTATGCTATTTTGCTAGTCTTGTTACGTCGTGCTCGTTAAATGATTTCCCTCTTGTTTTGTCGTGTTTCGATCGCGTATTGCCGTGTTTTGTGCATTCATGATATAAGTGAATTTCACTGAGCTTGGACCGCCCTTTTAGCTTGATCCACTACCTGGGGGTCCTTAAACTCGTGGACTGTCTGCAGACTAGTCGTGTCTTGAATTGACACATCGTGCGTGTTCGTGGTCCGGTTCCGCGGCCGGATACCCCGTCTACCTTGTGTGGCGTGGGATCGTGTTTCTTGTCGTGCTTGTCTTGCGTGCTTGCTCTTGTCATCATGTATGACGGAGAAAGGATGAGCTCATGTGGATTTATCTTTTCATGATATTATATGTATTCGTGCTAGTTTCGTAAGCATTGAAACGTGTATTTAAACTTTGAACTGTTTTAGCATTATTCCAATTATTCATGCCTAAATGGTTTATTTGCCAAACCGTCGTGTTTGATGCTTGTATTTTGGTGTCCAGGTGCCGGTGGTTTCGCGCGTGACGAGGAGTGCCCGGAGGAGGCTGTTGAGCCACCCCCAGCACTCGAGTGGCAGCCCAACGACGTCATCTAGACGCCGGTCGGGATCGTGATTCTCGTTTCACCTAGCTTGGGTTATGTTGGGTTGTTCTTTTGGGGTTCCATTGTTGTATTGGCCTTTGTTGGCCTCTTTGGGTTGTGTAACTTGAATTAATATACTTTTGTTAAAACTTGAAATGTTAATCATGATAGGAATGCTTGATGACTTTCCTTTTTGATACCTTGTCTCCATATTATATATGCTTCTTGTATCTTATCGTTCAAGATTGTATGAATTGTTTTGCTACACGCTTCCGCATACCCATTCGTGTGAGCTCGACCCGTGTCTTGGGATCCTCACCGCGGAAACCTGTGGGAAAATAAATGAAATTATATCACAACAGCGGCGGCGGTGTGTTTTGAATAATCATGCCGCCGCGGCGCAGTCGCGGGCCCGGGTCCCGGTCCGGGGTCGCGACACCGGCAGGAGTATCTTATGAAGTTTGCCGTATCACAAGGAGCTGAGCCTTATGTGCCACCCCAGAGAGAGGCAGAGGCAGGCCCGAGCCAGCCTAAGGGTGATGGTGATGCTGCAGTACGAAGAGAGGCAGAGGGAGAAGAAGATGATGATGAGGAAGATGAAGATGAAGATGAAGGGGAAGATGATACTGAAGAATTAGTCAGTGAATGAATTGTCTAGGTTGATGGTTGGTCTTAGTTTAGCAGTGGGGGGTATTTCAATTGTCTCATTTTGCATTTTTGTCAAGTGAATTGTGATGGGCATGGCCATGGGGTAGTTGACCCAAGCCATGTAAGGCCATGCCCCATTTGGTCTTAAAACTTTCATTGATAACCCTCTCAATTCAATCCTAAACTCCTTAATTACTCGTTTGTGTCATTACTTCCATTAGAATACATGTTTGAATTATATGCTACTCTTGTGTTGCTCTGTATGTGTGTGATGTTAGATTAGGCATCGTGAGATTAGCTTTTACGGGATATGTTCATTCAAATGTGTGAAATTTACTTGAGTGATGTGCTTTTGTGAGTTTTGGAATCAAATTTGATGTGATGGCTAACTCATTTTAATTTGAACATCTTGATTGAATGTTTTCATCGTATTAGGCATTTGCGTCAATTGGGCATAAGTCATGTATTTCCATGTTGAAATGAGAATCATCTGTACAAAAAGATAGCTTCTTCTTAATTTGCTAGGGACTAGCAAAGTCCAAGTTGGGGGGTGTGATAAGTACCTAATTGTTAAGCAATTAGAGACTCAATTTCCCTTCCATCACCTTGATTCGTGTCTAATTCCTTTGATTTCATATAATCTTGCACGAGTATTGGTCTTTTGTCATTTGCAGGAAATTAGTGAAGAATGAAGCTTTTGGGATGATGAATAGACCAAGCGCAGATTGAAGGATCAAGTGACTTTGAAGAATTGAGCAACAAAAAGCAGGAAATTGAACTGCTATACTCCAACCGGAAGATCTACCGGTGGAAATGTCCAAAAATTGGACAAAAAGCTAAAAAAATGAGATTTCACTCTTCTACCGGAATTTCTACCGGTAGAACTGATTGTACCGCAAGTTCTACCGGTAGACAATGCTGATATTCAACCAGTGAGCTGAAGGAATGGAGTTCTACTCGTCAAACCGGAAGTTCCACCGGTAGAAACAGTTTGGTTGCTGTTAAACCGCAATTTCTACCGGTAGAAATGGCTGAAAATCAGGCAGAGAGTTGGACATCTGCAGTGCACCTGTTCTACCGGTATTTCTACCGGTAGAACGACTTCTACCGGTAGTTCTACCGGTAGAACACTCGGATTTCACTTTTTGGGGCACTTTTGTAATTAAAATTTTGGGACCTATATAAAGCATTGTAACTCGACAATTAGGGTTATCTGGGAATTGTCTTGGTTTCCCAGCCCCCTTTTCTTTCCTTCTTTGATAGATGAGTGTATAGGGAGTTTTGAATTGAAAATCAATGTTCAATTTTGCTTAGTTCTTGTATTTAAGACAGAATTCTTCAATCTACTTCAATTTTTCAGTAGAGGTAATATTTCAATTTTGTTCTTGCTGTTCTCTTGCCTTAATTTTTAGTATGAGGAATTCTCCATTAATGGAGGGGTAAAATCTCAGATGGTTTGACCAAAAGGGAATTCAGCCTAGGTTTTGCATAGTTTCTTCTTCCTGATAATGCTTTACTGTTGAGAGATAATTTCCATGGATGTTCTGTTTCCAGAAATTATGAATGAGATGTTAAGCCTTTGACTAATTGTGTTCATCTATGATGATACAATTAGTGCTTAGGTCGATGACTCTCGATTTATAGAAAAGAATGCCTAGAATCTCCTTGGAAATTAGTCAATTACTGAGATTTGATTTCCACGAAGGAATTTTCCAGTTTAGAATTGGATGGCTCTAATTCTACCCTGTGTGTTGGAAAGGAAGATGAAAACCATGAGAATCTAGGTGAATTAAACCTTAGGTTGAACCATCTCTTAGTTTAACAATTTCAATTAGCTTTCTGCAGTTTTAATCAGTCTTAGCCTAGAATTAATCCCATTCTTGAACAAAAGTTGGTCACTCCAGACCAAAAGAAGTCCTCTAGAGCTGAAACCCTAGTCCGTTCTCTGTGGATTCGACCTCTTCATGAGCGAAGTGCTACTCAGCGATGAAATTGTCCTCCGCTTAGGACACGCACTTAAAATAGCTAAGCAATTGTTTAAACAGGTTTAAATGTTTTCCAAGGTAAATTTATTTATTATTGTACTGCTATATCTTTTCACCCACATGCCAAACCGTCGTGTTTGACCCACTTTTTGGTACTCAGGTCCAGTTGCTGGTTATCTTGAGGAGCTTGAGTAGGCGGTCGGTGAACCACAGTGATTAGTTGAGTGGCATGTCGATGATGTCGTGTAGACATTAGGTTGCCTCGAGATTAGACACATTTTGAGGATTTTGGCTAACTATTCTTTTGGGGTTTATATCTTGGATTGTACTGGCCTTTGTTGGCCTTTATTCTTTTGGAGAGTGAAAAATACTAATTGATCTTTTATATAAACATTTAATTTTACTTTTGGGAAATGCCTATGATTATTGCTCACTCTGACATCAAGTTGTTTATGCGTTGCCATTCTCATTATGTTAGAATGAATTTATGGATTTGATTTACTACACGCTTCCGCACTCAAACGAATATTATGTTGTTGTGATATCCTTACTGCGGACACTTGTGGGAAATCACATGCACAGGTAGTGTTATATTTCTTATTGACCCATGTACACATTGTATATTCTATGGCATCAATCATATCATTTGGATCATTCATTATCTTAATAAGCCTCGATCCCGGATTAGGTCCGTAGGCCCGATCCTTGGTCGGGACACCCACCTACTTCCAACAGTGAGAACATATAATTCTCAAGATGGAATCTATCCTCGTAAATACCACCTTTGCCAATTAATGGATTTTATCATTAGTGAGTGCACACCCATCTCAATTAAGAGTTATTTGGATGGTACTGATGATTACTGTTATTAACTGGGTCACATTGATAATAAGAGATGGATTCAATTTGGTTGGACATATTTATTCCAATAGATCCATGAATATAATTGATGGAGGGGCCTACTTGTAGTAATTGGGAAGTTTAGGGTCTTCTTATAATTATTCCTAAGACTGGAGTGAAATTGCATTTAATTAGTGGACTTATTTGCAATTGACCGTGGGTCCATAGTTACATGAGATGTGGGGTCTAGATTCGTAGTTGGAGCTAGATTATAGGGAATCCCTAGTGGTCCCCATGCTAGCCCTTGTAAGAGAAGGTTACTAATCTCAGTAGAACTTTTAAGGAAAGGAGGACTATGACACTTACTAAGAATAGAAGTGAGACTTCTAATCTAGATCTAAGAGGAGGTGTGCCATAAACTATAAATAAAAGGTGAGGGTTAGAGATCTCTACACACAATAATCTCTCAAGTTCCTCTCTCTCTCTCTCTTCCTCCTTTCTCTCATTTGGTCTTCTACTAGAGTGCTAGGGTTTTCTTCTACCTGGAGATCCCACAATTCTCCATTAGAACTTCTCTAAGAGAGTCACAGCATGGAAGAACACAAAAGAAAGGAAGATCAAAATTTGCAAAAATAGTTTTTCGTAAAGATCTAATTCTTGATTAGAGCACATCCATGCTCTAAATGTATAGAACTATTATCTATTTAAATTAGTAGATCTAGTTATGCTTGTTGTTTCTTGATCTATCTTCTTGATGTGTATTTGATCTTGATGTATGAGATTAGGGTTTTAGATCTTGGGTTTGGGTCTTGGCGTTATGGATATTTGATCCCTGCATTAAATGGGTCAAAAGTTCTGAATACTTATCCTCGATGCCCACCTACTTCCAACATGGTCATGATAAAAAGAAGAGATTTTATATCATTAGATGAGAGGGGTTACATAAACCAATATTATATATATATATATATGGAAATATTCATATGCATAGTAGAGTTGACTTTATAACACATTCGAATCATCCACACACATGGAACCCTTTTAAGTACACTCGACCCATTGAATTTTCGCCTATCCAAATGGATTGCTCTGTTGGATCGAGGGTCAAATTTTTTGCTGTAATATAAAGTCATTAAATTTGTAGGCCACGGATGAAGGGGTTAAAGGCATGGAATTGACCCAAGTTTGATATATGGTCTCATCCAAGGTGTCTCTTCCATGCCCCACAAGTCCCATGATTAGTGGGTCCCTAGGTGGGCCCCATTAAGTTTGTCCTTCACCATATGGTCAGGGAAGGATGGACAAGAATATCCCCCAATATATATATATATATCTGGGAAATATTCGAGTGAGAACTAGTTCTCACCTATTATACGAGAACTTTTTTGCGGGGCGCAACTAGCAACCCATCCAAACCTAGCAACTAATAGGGAACCCCCTAATAGTCATTAATCTCAAGGATTGGCACACATCCGAATGGACTGAACCGGTGGATCGAGGGTTGAATGTTTTTTTTTAATATGAAGCCATTAAACTTGTGGGCCACGGAAGGGGTTAGGGGCATGGGTTTGAGGTCAAACTTAATACTTGTGGTGGTCTCACATAGATCTTTCCATCCCCCTTGTTCCCATCCCCAAATGGGGCACATAATTGGGCCCCACAAAAAAGTTCTAACATAATATGTGAGAGAAGTTCCAATTGAGAAATCAGCCGGTTAATTTTTAATTAATTTTGACCATATCTTAGATTGATTTGACCCTCAAATTTAACTCATAAAAAATGTTTTCTCTCTTCACTCCCCTAATTAATCTTCCTACGGTTAAGAAACTCTTGCATTACCCACTCCGAAACTTCTTAACATCTCTATTACACTTGTAACCCCTTCCTATCTTCTGACTCCTCCACTTCCCTCATTTTTAATTTCTTTTTCAGTTTCAAGAAATTCCGACTACAACTCCTACAATGATTTCCTTTGTCATTTATCATGAATTCCTTGTTGGGTATGTGGGCTTGGGTTTGGCTCATTTTGTATTAGCCCAATCCAATTGTATTAGCTCAATCCATTTGTATTGTGGTTGATGGGTAGTTTGGACTTGATGAACATCTCGAGTTTGAGCACCTTCAGGCGCATGGCGCATTTGGAGTCAGCTTTGATTTGGTCACTCAATATGGATAGTGAATTTTAGCCAAGGTAGAGAATTGCTGGAAGTATGGCTTCAATTTACCAAAGCCCAGCCACCACAGTTGACTTATATTGAGAGCTACCTCATTTGATGTGAATGTGGTGCACATGCACTAGACTCTCACATGGGTAGCCGTAGTGTGAGACTTTGAAGCTCACATTGGGTTGTGAGCTACCAATCCATTGGGTTATGAACCACCACATGCACCGGATAACATGCATTTAATGATCACTACATGCTTTGACCCCCTAGCACTCGTATAAATGGAGGGAGGCTATGGGAAAGAAGAAAGGCAGAAGAAAGGATAAGAAAACGTAGTCTCTTTTGCAGTGGTATTTCAAACACCACATAAGATAATGAGTGAGGTATTGAGTGAACACTGGGATTGGGAATGTGAGAGAAATCTCATATGTAGAATACCTCCTCTTGTATATCTCCTTTGTAGTGAATTACTTGTCATCTTCCCTGTTAGACCACGGCCCAGATTAGCCCGATTAGTATTTTATTAAGTGTGTGCTTAGAATTAAGTGGGTTTAGTGTTTGTTGGGTTAGATTATGTTTGGACTTAGTATTGGACATAACTTTGGGAATTTTGAGAGCATTTTGTTTTAGTTAGACACGCTTAGGGATGACCTGAGTGCACGTGTAAGCATGAGAGGATGATTCTGAATTTCTGATTTTTAATTGTGGTTTTGATTAATTTTGAATGATTTTTTTTATTATTTATAACTTTCATTTTCAGTCCGTCTATATTTGAAGCCCAGAAACCTGTGTTTTGGCCCAAAGGGGTAAATTTGACCTTTTAGACTCAATTCTGGACAAAAATTTTGAAATCTCAAAACCATGTGAAATTTATACTTTTTGGATACTAGATTTTTCAAGGATCATTTTATCCTTCATCATCGATCACGTTCGGGGCCCGCAAGATGATGTTCTAGCCATTACATGTTTCAAACCAAATGGGGCCCACAATCCACTCACTTAAACTCTCCTTCTCCCTCCCACACATTTCAGAACTGAAACTCCTGCATTTTCATCAAAAACTCAGAACTTGGAAAGAACTCTTTCTCTTCTAACTTTCTCTTCTTGCATGCCATAGCTAGAGGCCTTGGAATGGAAATCTGAGCACATCCTTTTCTTCCTTTTCCTCCAAGCTTTCCATTGCTGTTATTTTCTTGGAGTTTCCAGCTAGACAACTACTCCATTTTCTTCGTTGCCTCCTATTTGGACACCTCTAGGTAAGGGCTTCAGCCCATCTCTTCAATGTTGTCTTCTTAGCTCCTAAAGAATTTGTTTTGCAAACATACAAATCCATTTTCGAATTGGGTCTTTGTTTTCAAGATTTTGTTGGATTTTGAGGTGTTTTTCTTGGTGCTTTGTAGATCTATTGGTTCAGCTGTAGAAAGGGATTCTTGAGAAGGTTTTTGACTTGCACTTTGGATCAAGGCAAGTGATTAATCTAGGTTCTTGTTGCATGGAAGACATCTAATGTATTTTTCTTGCAAAGTGCTTGTTTAAGTTTAATAGGTTTTCAAACTATGCTATGCATTAATGATTCCTTGTATTTGGTCTTTCGATCAGATGCATGTCATCTTGATTACTCACCAAATGCTTTTCCCCTATTTAAATATGAATGTCAATATATGTCTTGAAGTTTGATCTTGTTTTGATGGAATATGGATAAGTGGTGATGAATGGTGAGGTTGTGTTAAGAAGATGTTCGGAATTGGCTTTATTGGGAGACTTGCAGGTTCTGGAAGTGTAAAGGCTTGTTTAAGAATGAAAGGGAGGGAAATCTAATGAAGAATGTGAAAATCTGAAACTGAACTGAACTCCCTGTATAAGTTCGGTCAGCTGTCGGTTCGCTGTCGGCTAGCTGACAAGTGGCCACCAGCTAACCAAAAAATGTCGGTTCCATTTCCAAAAGCTTGCATCGCATCAGGGAGTCATCGGTCAACTGGCAGCTAGCCGAACTGTAAGACCTCGGTTAGCCGACAGTGAATCTAGTTCGGTTCCATTTCCAGAAAACTGCAATTTCTGGCTTGGAGTCAGGCGGTCAGCTGGCGGCTAGCCGACATACCCCACTTCGATTAGCTGACAGGTGACCGAGAGCTGACTGAATTTGCAAAATGAACTATTTTAGAGGGTTTCTGCAAGAATGAAAACTAGAATATGTTAAGGGACTTTAATTTGACATTATGCACTTGAAATATGAAATGTCCTCTAACCTTGGGAGCACCAACTCACTTTTCATTTCGACATTTGAGCTTTCAATACAAGAGGGTCAAAGGAGGGGTCTTAACATATATTTGATAAGCTTGTTTTCGAACCTTAGTTTTGACACGACGTATGTCGGTTTGCACATGTCTCTATTTGAAAGTATCAACTTTGTTTGTAATTGTTTCAAGAACTAATAAGGGGATCACGATTTGCTATAGCTTATGTTATCTCTGTTTAGCCTCACTTCGCTTTGTTTTGATAAGTGTTTTTCCCTATTTTCGATCCATTTCGTATATGTATCACTTTGTTTTGTGCATTCATGAATTTAAGTGAATACCACTGAGCTTGGATTGCCCCTTTTATCTAATCCACTTGTCCGGGAATCATTAGACATATGGACTATCTGCAGATTGGTCGTGTATTTATATACACATCTTTGCTTTGCTCTGGTTCCGCAGTTGGCTCCCCGTCTACCTCGTGTGGCGTGTGATTTTGTTTTGCTTTGTCTTTGCTTACTCTTGTTATCATGTATGATAGAGAAACGATGGGCTCAATGTGGGTTTAATTATTCATGATATTATATGTATTCATGCTAGTTTTGTTTCTTTGAAATGTATCTTAGCCATGTAATTGTTTTAAATTTAGTAAATGGTTTTCACATTGTTTCTTCAAACTTTATTTAAAGTATGCTCTTTTCTAAATTGATTACCTGCCAACCGTCGTGTTTGATCCTTGTTTGTTTTGGTGCCCAGGTGTAGGCGACGTTGCCTTTGAGGAGGAGTGTCCGGAGGAGGCTATTGAGCCACCCCCAGCCTGAGAGTGGCTGCCCGATGACGTCATCTAGACCTCAGGTGGGATCTTGAGATGCGATTTGCTAAGGGTTTCACATTTTTTCTTTTGGAATGTATTGGCCTTTGTTGGCCTCTTATTTGGGTTGTAAACTTAATCAACTTACTTTTGCTAACTTGAAACTTGGAATGTATTGGCCTTTGTTGGCATCTTATTTGGGAAATGCTATGTTTACATTTCGCCCTATGAAATTATGTCTTGATGATTTTACTTATGCAACTTGAAATTATCATGTTTTGTCTAGAGGTGATTTGCTACACTCTTCCACAACCATGATCGTGTGAGTTTTTCCCGCCTCTCGAGATCCTTACCGTGGGAACTTGTTGTAAGACCCTGACCCGAGTGACCTCGATTAGTACCAATTAAGTCGCATATTCATTCTAAGCGTGCTTAATGGATTTGGTTAAGTTTGGAATAAAATAACTTTTCTATAGCTTTGGGGAGTTTTGAGTGCCTTCTAGATTTAGTGGGACCATTTGGGGGTTCTTTTAGTGAATGTGCGTGTACTTGGGGTATTATGTAAGATTCCAAAAAAATTCATGTTTTGATTCCATTTTACTCATCCCGTTAATCTCTTCAACTTTCATGTTGATCCCGTGCCCGTTCGAAACCATGAAACCCAACTTTTCCAATATCAGGGGCAAAACAGTCTTTTTACACCTAATCTGGACACAAAATTCAATATTCCCGAAACCTTTGAAATATATACTTTTTAGAAACAAGAAATGTTGGCGATCGTTTTTCCCTTTTTCATCGAATTCATCTGAGGTCCCAAAAGTCATGATTTCAACCCCACAAGACTTGTTAGAATTGGAGCCCACTCTTAAACCTTTATCCCTTATCTTCTTTTCTTGGCTCAAAACATGAGAAGAGTGTATCCCTAGAGTGGTCTTCTTCCTTCTTATTCTTGCTTCTTCATTCCTTTTCCACTACCAAGCCTTTATCAATGGAGAAATACATATCATCATCTTCTTCCTCTCCTTGAGAACTCTGTAATGACACCATTTGTGGAGGAAGTCACCCATCCCAAGATCCTCTTTGAGCCATTCTTGTCCATTAAAGACTCTATAAGTAAGCTTCTCCTTAAATATCTTAGATTTGTGTTCTTCTAGCCTTAGAGAAGTTCCTATTTCATTATTGAAAGCTTTCTTTTCTTGATCTTGGTTTTTGACCATTTAGGGTTTGTTTTTGGGGGTTTTTGTGTAGCTTTGAACCCTTGGCTTGGAAGAGTGATTAGAAGATTTAATTGGTAAGATTAGACCTAAGGCAAGTGGATGAATGGATGAGTTTTGAACAATTACATGTTTCATGAAAATATCTTGATTTGCACTAATGGTTCTTAATGATTTTACATGTGTTTTTCATTGTTTTCCTTGCCATGATTCCTATTGTTCTTAAAGTACATATTGATGAGTTGATTTCTCTATTATATGCATCTTGATAAATGTATCCATTATATTTTCAAAGATGTAAATGAATCTTGTGGATGATGGGTTTTCTTTTCTCTCTTGTGATTGAATATGAATGGAAATGAAGTGAATGGAGATGTTTGGTGGGAGGTTTTGATGGTGATTCGAATGGCATTTAAAGGAGGTTTTGAGCCTTTCATTTAGGTGTAGAAATGAGGCTCAAAGGGTTTTTCAAGAAGAGAAAAAGGAAAGAGCTGAACTGTTCTAGGAATCAATTCCATCCAGAGGACAGTTCACTCGAGCGAACCTTAGCTCGCTCAAGCGAACTCTCCCAGAACCCCTCACAGAGAATGGTTAGCTTAAGCGAATTAATAGTTCACTCGAGCCAACCTGAATTGGGCAGGTCCGCTCGAGCGAACCTGAATTGGGCAGGTCCGCTCGAGCGAACCTCATAGAAAGTCCATCGCGCTAGCAAACTTTAGGTCTGCTTGAGCAATGGGTACTGTTCACCTGGGGATATGTTTAGAGAAGGAATGTGATGTTTAAATGATTGGGAGAGGTTTGTTGGAGCCCTGCTGTAATGGGGAAATTTATAGACAATGTATGAAGCCCGTTTGAGAATGAAACGCCATCACAAAGATTCATCAAAGTCTTGAAATTATCAAGGTGTATAAGGAACCCGGAATGTCTCCAAACAACTCAAGGAGTACCAAGCCTATACTGAAATCAACATACGGGGACCCCTATTCGAAAGTTTAATTGTATTTTATTGTACCTGAAATTTGATATGCACTCCCGAAATTCATGATTTATGAATTATCATTCCTGAAAACACTGAAATTACAATTGTAGCATTTTCCTAGTCCTGATGTGCATTGATCGAAATGAAGTGATGTTTATGCCTATGTGCACCTCGTCCCGCCGTTTATGTATTTGCATCTTATGTATTTTTATACATGTCCCGATTTCTACTATATGACCTATGAGTCGGCACCATTAAGCTTGGATGACCTTGTCAGTCTGATCCACCGACTTGAAGATCCCCCTTCCGTCTTGCCAGCTGCAGTTTGGATCTCAATACCCGGTTTATTATCGTGGACCTGTCCCGATACCCGGCTTGCTACTGTGGTTCCTGATACCCGGCTCGCTATTGTGGTCCCGTCCTGTATCATTATATGTATATGTATATTTCGTTGAATCTCCTCACTTCATGTGACAGAGATAAATGTCTCGATGTGCTTTTATTACTTCGGTGATAGAAGATTTAGCTTTGTATGATTGCCATCTTGCTAGTTCCTGATTCCTTGGTACCTTTACATGCTTTTAAATTGCATATGTACTTTCTAACAAGTGATGCATTCTTTTTATGAAAAACACTGTTTAAACATGTTTCATGGTTTTCCCAAGGCAAATTCATTATTAATATATTGTTATATCCTTTCACCCACCTGCTTGACCGTTGTGTTTGACCTACTCTTTGGTACTCAGGTCTAGAAGCCGGTTATCCTTAGACGGAGCTTGAGGAGGCGGTTGGAGAATCGTAACGTGTAGTTGAGTAGCAGGCCGATGATGTCGTTTAGACATTCAGTTGCTCCGAGATACAATACATTTTGGGGATTGTGGATAGCATATTCTTTTGGGAATATTGTTTTGGGTTGTATTGGCCTTTGTTGGCCTTTATTTTTGGGGAATGTTAATTAACTGATCTTTTGTATAAACTATTAACATTTATTTTTTGGAAAAATGCTATATTGATCATTGCTCACTCTGACATCAAGTTGTTTATAGGTGTCATTATTCTTGTTATTCTGGAATGAAATTATGAAGTTGATTTTCTACACACTTCCGCATTTAAACAAAAAAATTATGTTGATGTGATATCCTCACTGCGGACACCTGTGGGAAATCATGTGCATGGGTAGTATCATATTCTTTATTGACCTGTGTACGTATTAGTCAATAAATAAACTTATGTTCTATGGCATCTCATGAGTCCCGATCCCGGATTAGGCCCGTGGGCTCGGTCCTGGGTTATGACACTTGTGGCAAACCGTGTTGTGGGCCTGGGTTTTGGTCCGGGGTCGTGACAGGACTGGTATCAGAGCGGGACATGTTTCTAGCACTTAAAAGAAACTAGAACATCCTCGGAATGTGGTGAGGATTCTTGAGCTCGTTAGTTCGTTTAGTATGCGGCTTAGATACCAACCAAACCATGTTTATTTTGTACTAACACTTTGTTTTGCAGCATCATGCCTCTAAGAAAAACTCCAGCAAATCATCATGCTTCAAGTAGTAATAATCATGAAACAGATCCGGTCAACCCACCTATAGTGACACATTTCCAGGAACTGATGCAGGTATGCTAGAGCAACAGAGGTGTTGACACCAAAAATGTCACTTTACCTCTTCAACATCAAGAAGCTACATGAAGCCTCATCCTACCACAAATAGGCAATGCTACTTTAAGAGTCAAATTATGTCAGAATCAAACAAAAACTGCAAGATCCTTCAAAACAACCAAAAGAAGAGTACACGTCAAGTTTCGGGCCATTCCAACATTATTTGGCCTAACTTCACTCCTCTAGCAGCTGAATAGGTGCCCCTGGTGGTGACAGCGTCGAAGACATCAAATCTTTGATAAGAGCCTATGGGTGGTCTCAAAATACGTATAAAAGGCTCAACGTCAAGTTTAAGGTCGAACCGACAACGTTTGATCCACATCAACCATTGAACAACAAAATCAAGCCTTTCAGCGACGAGAACCACCAAGGCCATCACTCATCAAACTGAGCACATGGGTGACTTCAAAAAGCTTCCAAAGGGCTACACGTCAAATTTTAGGCCATTTTGACAACATTTGACCGGACTTTGACTCTCGGAAACCAAATTAGGCCTCCTGGCGGTGGAGCTCACCAAGGCCATGATTTCCAAATCGGAGGTACTAGATTGTCTCAAAATGACTCCAATAGGCTCCCTGTCGAGTTTCAGATAAATCGGACATCGGTTGACCGCACATCAAAGTGCGGCATCTCCCTCACAACAAAATCAAGTCTACTGGTGACAAGACCCCACACTACTTCAAAATTTAAACAAAATCCTATGGTTGGTCTTATTTATTGCTAAGGAGGCTTCACCTAAAATTTCAGGTCATTTCGACAACGTTTGGCTCAGTATTGGTTTTTGAAGGCAAATCGGCAACTCTGCGCGACAAAGTCTTCGGCTTTCCTGAAAAATTGGAAACTTTGCTCTCTGATATGCAAGGCTTCTTGTCAAGTTTCTGCAGGGAAATTGGGCCAAAACATGTACAAAAATGTTAGGAAAAATACTGAAGAAAAAAGAATCGGAAAAACCGAAGAAACGACCGAAAAACGGTGACCAAAAAGGGAATAATCCCCCATGGTAGCGGCGACGATGGCCCATGCTAGCCAGCGACCTTGCCCCATGGTCGCCGGCGACCCTGGGTGCATGGACTTCGGCGACCTTGGAATTTTGGGTTACTAGATTTTCGGTGAATGACCTTTTTTCAGTCCCTTTTCGCAGTTCAAAATGTCCAGCCCCTGTGGTTTTCCAAAATTCTGACTTTTGAGGCTTGGAATCCGTCGACCTTCGTCAACATCATGAATCCGTCGTCAAAAGCATCATATCATCATTGATCACTTCGAAATCGCCAATCGATTGACTAAGAAAGCACACTTTCTACCTGATCAATTGAGAAATCAACAGGACAGATGGCACCGGCCCACTGATAGCAATCAATGTCTGAAGTTGCATGGTCATCTGACATTGATCAATGAAGATCCATCGGAAACCATCACAAGAAGAATTCCAAAAGACACGGCACAGCCCGCGACTCTTCAAGCACCTCAATGACCACTTAATGCAGTTAAATGACCCGTTTTATGACAAATTAATGCGGTCATTAACTCGTTATTTTGGACGGCCCAATCAGAAGCGAGCAAATGGGAATTACAAGTCAGCCATAAACACGGCATTAAACCGTGTAACTCCCATCATGGAACTTAAACACGATTAAAAGATCTTAATTCTCCATCAGCCAATCAGAAGCCAAGAAAAAGGAGTTACAAAATAAAGAATAAAGAACTTGTAACTCCTCCCATTATATGGCTTTAATACATTGAAAGCCTACAAACCCACCTAATGGCTACCAAAGGCCTATAAAAGGGGGGTCATTCCAAAGGAAATCAATCCAGAAAAATCCCGGAAAAATCAATCAAAAAATCTATACAAAGAGAAAGCTCTGCAAAAGTTGCTACAATGACCTTTCCTCCCTTGAAGAAGTTCTGCAGCGACCGTAATAACAAGATGACCAAAGTCCCTTGTGCGGGGGGATTGGCTTAGACGTGGCTTTTCAGCCCATCTACTCGGTTTTTTTATTGGACATAGGACCTACTCTTAGTTTTTGTCCTCTAAAAAACTGAAGTTTAAGCTAAGCCAACAAATCAAGAACAACCTCTGTTCGCATCCGAAGGATGATGGCAAAGTCCACACATGGCTTGCTACTGTCAACCTTAATGAGTCCCCATAATCTCCTGAGAAGTTAGATTTCATTTTCTTGCTTTTCATTGTATTTTGCATTTTTCTGAAGAGATATAAAAAAATCATAACTCTTGTCTTTCATTATTGATAAGAATTGTAAATCACTTTTCATGGCAAAAATTGCCTTTCGTGGCAAACATCGCCTTTGATGGCAAAAACAAATGAAATTGCCTTTCACGGCAAACAAACCATGTCTCTTTTCTTAAAAATATATGCAATGGCAAACTAGAAAACAGTTGATTTCCTTTTTTACTTGCGAAGGTGGATCTCCGGACCACCACTTGTCAATTCCAAGTAGAGTAATAAATCTAGCATACCCGTATGAAAAAAATGTTGATGCTCGCATTCCGACACTGGTTGCGAAAGGGTTGGACCCCACGGACTCTCACATCCGCTAACCTCGATAGCGCTAATCCTGAAAAAGCGAGTCCATCAAGCTGGCACACGCGGTGGTACTCGTTCATTTGAGAACATGTTTTTAGAAAAGAAATGTTTGCATATTATATTTCTGCTTTGTGCTTATGCTTCTTTCCTAGATTCCTTTGGCCCTTTCTAGTTGGTGGCCTATGTTACTTATGCGAAACGATTTTTTGGAAATTTCTAATTCTATCTTTGAATTTATTAACACTATTTCTTTCTTTCAAACAAAATTTCAGATTTCTTATCTTTGGAATCAACTTTGAGAAACCTTAATCCTTTCCTCTTCGAACTCAACAACTCATAGAAATGTTCGATGCAATCGTTCGTATCGGGGAGTGGGCCATTGTTTCTTTTCGATGAGTCCGTTAGAGATCTTCCAAAACAAAAAAAATCTCATATTTCTCATTTTTGGATTCAACTTTCAAAAACCTTGATACTTTCCTCTTCGAACTCGATAGCTCACAGAAATGTTCGTTGCAATCGTTCGTATTGGGGAATGGGCCATCATTTCCCTTCGATGAGTCCATTAGGGATCTCCAAAAAAAAAAAAAACAAAAAAAAGGAGGCAAAGATCACTAAAGTTTGCACCAATTGCGTTGTTTGACCACAATTGGTTCAAAAAAAGCGTTGTCCAGAGTGTGGAGACAGCTAGACTATTCTATGCAAGGGTTTTCCAAACGGGTTCATTAAGTAATCCTCCAAATGGTCTTACGCTGAGGTGCTTGGTTTAGACCCCAAAATAGTAGTCCACAACCTCAATCTCCAAAAAGACATCAAGCCTGTCAAATAAGGCCGAAGAAGATTCCGTTCGGCTATAATCAGGTAAAGATGCATTCTGCGGATTCAAGCGAATGACATTTATAGATGGCTTATCTAGCTACAATCAGATAAAGATGCATCCCGAGGATAAAAACCACACATCATTTCGGACTCCATTTGGCGTGTATTGCTACACTGTCATGCCATTTGGTATGGAAAATGCTGGTGTCACATATAAGAGGGCTACGGTGAAGATATTCCAAGATATGCACCATATGACGGTTGAATGTTACATTGATGTCGCCCTTACCACTGAAAAACAATTCATCTTGTACACAAGAGCCCTCGACCATTCTCTGGGCACTCTGCTCGTACAAGAGAATAACGAAGGAAAATAAGATGCTCTATACTACCTCAGCCGTATGCTAGTAGGTGCGGAGCATCACTATTCTCTAATAAAAAAAGAATGCCTTGCAGTGATGTTTGCCATGCAAAAGCTACGTCACTACATTCTTTCCAACATAGTCTACCTGATTTCGAGGATCAACCTCTTAAAGGTCCTTGTCACAAAAGCAAGTTCTCTCAATGCCCGACTAGTAAAATGGCCCATCATCCTATCACAATTTGATATCAGGTATGTACTACAAAAAGCAATTAAAGGCCAAGCTCTAACAGATTTTCTCACAGAGCATCCATTGCCTAAAGATTCTCCACTCAGAGATGATCTCCTAGATGAGCCTGTCTACAACGTGGAGACTTTCTCACCAAATGCCTTCAGGGATATGTACTTTGATGGTGCAACCAGGACAAATGAAAAGGGAAAGTTGATCTCAAGAGTTGGCATCCTCTATGTTAACCTCGATAAGTACATAATTCCACATGCTTTTTCACTATTGGAACCATGTTCAACCAATGCAACTAAATACCAAGCTCTAATCGTGTGATTGGAACTCGCCCTGCAATCCGGCATCACCATGCTGGAAGTCTTCGGGGACTCTCAACTAATCATCAACTAGATGAATAAAAAATATGAAGTCAGGAAGTCTGACTTGTTGCCCTATTACAACAAGGCACAATCGCTTCAGCAAAAGTTTGACATTTGTCACATCACACATCCTCAGAGGTGAGAGCATCCATGCAAATTCCCTGGCCGGCTTGCCGCATCTATGGTGATCCAGGAAGGGGAAAATATGCAAATTATAGTGTGTGAAGGAAGGATACTCCCTCCTCTCAATAAACTCCAAGCAATTGTTGAATGCCACCAAGTGGTTGGAAGTCGAATCTCTATCCTCAGACCTCCAATCAGCGACTGGAGGGATTTGTTCATCGATTACACCAGTGCAAAATCCTACCTGAAGATCCAAAAGAACGGCTAAGCATTTAAAGATGAGCCCCAAACTTTTATTTGGATGTTCCTTCAAAAACCTTTATAGAAAATCCTTCAACGGAGTATTTCTACATTGCTTATCACAACAAGAGGCCAAAGAAACACTCAAAGATGTTCATGCTGGTTTTTGTGGAGCCCATCAGGCCAGTCCTAAGCTCAACGATCAGATAAAGAGGTTAGGTTATTATTGGCCTACCATGGTAGCTAACACTATGCGATTTGCTAAGCGCTGCCAACAATGCCATGTTCATGGAGACTATGTTCATATGCCTCTAGAATGGCTACACCCTACAATGATCTCATGGCCTTTCGAAGCCTTGAGTATGGATATCAAAGGTCCTATTTCTCCCCCATCAAGCAAAGGTCATCGCTTCATCTTCGCCGCTACGAATTATTTCTCCAAGTGGTCATAAGCATTTGTACTCGGCGATATGAGACCTCATCAGTCCTTCAGTTCTTGCACACACACATTATTTTTCATTTTGGCATAACTAAAAGATTCGTCCATGACCACGGACCACAATTTCGGGGTCACAGATTCTACAGGTTTTGCGACAAATTCAAAATCAAAGCTATCCATCGACTCCATATATTCCGGCAGCAAACGGGTTAGCAGAAGCCTTCAACAAGACACTCTGCAAAATCGTCAAGAAAATGGTCTCTAGTCACAAAAGAGACTGGAGCGACAAATTGTCTGAAGCTTTGTGGGCCGATCGGACCACCATTCGAGGACCAACTCATAGCACACCATTCTCCTTGGTCTATGGAGGTGTAGCTGTCGTACCCTTGGAGGTACAAATTCCTTCCCTAAGGGTATCTTTGCAAAATGACACGACTTAAGAAAGCAATGTGAAGTTGAGACTCCAAGAGTTGGACAATCTCGACGAGTGACGACTCGAAGCTCGATAAAGTATCAAGCTTTACCAAGCACACATGGCAGGATCTTTTAACAAGAAGGTCCGGCAATGCGCCTACAGAAAGGGTGACTTGGTCCTTGCAGTAAAAAGACCAATGGTTTTCGCTCACAAATCCAAAGGCAAATTTGAGCCAAAATGGGAGGGACCTTACGTCATAGACAAGGTTTTCTCCAACGGTGCATATGCTCTCCTAAACATGGAAGGTGACAGATCTATGCTGCCCATCAACGACAAGTTCTTAAAGCGGTACTACCCTTGAAAACTTATGCCACTAGGTTAGCAATGCCTGCACGGCCAAAGCCTATTCCCAGGTACTTGCTCGTCAAACACTCTCCTTTTAGATTTTTCATCCTTATGTTGAAATTTCTAAAAACTTAAACAATGCTTACTTTCATCGTTTCATTGTTTTAAAAAAAAATCCAAGTTTAGGAGCCTTTTCCTAACTTGACCCAAATTTCAACCCCTGATCCCAAAATTCATGGTTTGAAACAAATCAGGACTCAGGGATTTCCACCCTAGCCCACCCCGCCTTTTACCGCCAAAATGGTTTTAGGTCAAAATTTACAACCTTGGTGTCTTTAAACAAAAATGGTTTTTCAAAAAACGTGGGGAAGCGACGCTTAGTCGGTACTTGCAAAACTCAAAATCGGAAGGATGAGAACCACATTCGTTACTTCCAAAATTGCAAGGAAACGACATTTCGTCGATACTAGAAAATTTTCAAAAATCATGGAGACGCAACATTTCAGTTGATATCCACAAACCAAATTTAAAAAAAAAATGATCCAAAACACCTCAAAATTTCAAAAATTATGGGGAAACGACATTAAGTTAGTACTTGCAAAACAAAATTTTTGAAAGGTGAGGAAGCGACATTCCATCGATACTCGCAACTGAATGAGCAAGGAGGTGACATTCCATCGAACTTGCAAGACCATTCAGTAGGGAGGCAACTTTTAGTCGAAACTTGCATTTTGAAAACCAGGACCCGGCTCTTATGCCAACAAAACAAAAACAAAACCTGGCTCTTATGTCGAAAACCTGGGTTTCATGCCAAAAATTGGCTCTCATGCCACAAATTAGCTCATGCCAAAAACCTAGCTTTTAAGCCGGCAAACCAAAACTTAGCTTTCAAAAAACCTAGCTTTCATGCCAAAGATCGGCTTTCATGCCACAAAAAACCGTCTTTCATGCCACAAAAAACCTGGCTTTCACGCCAAAAATCAGCTTTCATGCCATGAAAACCTAGCTTTCAGGCCAAAAATCGGCTTTTATGCCACAAAACCTGGCTTTCACGCCAAAAACAAAATTTTGGTTCTCATGCCATAAAACCCAAATTTGGGTCTCATGTCACAAACAAAATCTGGCTCCCATGCTAAAACAACTATTTGACAAAAATTTTTTGCAAATTGACAAACTGTTGATCAAATTTTCAAACAAACATTCCCACTTAACTATTGCTTGAATTTGTTTTCATCACAAAAGGATTTAAGTGAAAGGAAGGAATACAAAAAAAAGGAGTGCTAAAAAAATTATGTTCACATGCACTACAAAGAAAAAATAGAGAAAAGAGTACCCAAAAAATGTGTGCATACATGGGGTTCAAAAAAAAAAAAAAAACAAGAGAGTTTGCAACAAAAAGAACCAGGAGCTCAACCAAACATGGTCTCCAACCAAAGATTCAACTCCTCAAGCAAACTCTTGGATTTGGCACTTGAGGCTTCAATGGCTCGCTTCTTCAGAAATCTCCCGTAAGATGCGGTTGAACACTCTAACCCGTCTTCAACACCTGGAAGCTTCTCCCACGCAGTTTTCCATCGTTCATTTCTCAAGTGCTCTCCTTGACAATGCAATCGGAGTTTGCAACCTGGCGAATCAAGGTCCTTTCCCTGGCACGAGCCTCTGCTAAAGCAGCCCACTTGGTCGTAACTTGTGCCTCTAATTGCTCAAGATGGCGCCTAGCTTCAAGAACATCCCTATGGAGGCATTTCCTCAGCTCAATGATGACCAACTCGGTGACGTTCCTCTCCCGGACAAACCATTTCCTATCTGCATGGTCTCAACCATTTTAGACTTGGCTTGTTTAGCGGGATCCAGAAACATCTCTTTGAAGAACTCGTCATTAGGAAAATTCTTGGTATCGGACCACTTGTCGCCTAGCACAATGATCCTATCAACGATTGCCCTGGCACCTGTGACATCAAGACCAACCTCTTCGACATCCGCAAAAATCTCCTGGACATGCTTGACCATGACAAATCCAGCATCCAAATAACCAGAAAGGAGAGTCTCGATCCAAGATCTGAAAACCCCCGCCAACACCTTCTTCGCAAACTGAAGGGATGGTCCAAATGAAGATTCACCCCGCTCTATCAGTCTGCTGCCCATGTTGTGCCCCGTTGGAAAAGTAATAAAAAAAAACTCTTTCCAATTGGAGCCACTGGGGAAGGAATCTTTGCACGAGGACTCACCTCTGCCGTGTAAAAATTTGTAGTAGAAGCCCTACCTCTAGATCAACCTCCGACACCCCTTGCTCTAGTTTTGAAGAAGGCGATGGGATCTCTCCTATCACTTCCAAGCCTGCTAATGAAACACAAAAAGTATGAATACGATCCTATCGAGAAAGTAATTATCACCAGGGTTATTATTACAAAGTATCTTCTTAGACAACTGGCGGAGTACTCTCTGCCTCCATGAACTCATCTGAAGCATCGCCAAACGTTGCATCCATTGATGGTTAAAAGTCGTTAGAATATTGTGTCAAGTCAGCTGACAAGAAGACAAGCAATATGTCAGCAAATGACGACACAAACAAAAAAATAGAAACACAAAGAAGTCATACAAAGTGGAGATTCTTGAATCACTCCAGAGTCCCTCGGTTCTACTTTAGATGTCGCAATCGGATCCGTCACTGCCTCATCGGCCAGAACCTCAGGCATCACCAAGTCCTCATTCTCTGCTAAAAGGGGGGAGAGAGCAAATCAAAACAAGAAATTCTCAATGAAAGAAATGGAAAGAGGAAGACGAAGAATCATACCTTCACCAACAGTCTCTTCTTCTTAACTCCTCTTTTCCGGAGGCTTGTCGGCATCCCCCTGACACCTCCTCATTGATGGTAAGAAGGACTTCCAAATCAGGAGAGTATTTGTGCTATCCCATGCTACGGAGCTGCTCTCTCCTCCTCTTGCCTCTGTGGGTTGGTTTGCTCGAAGAACCTACCCCACTGTTGAAGTCAGACCTCTCACTTGACCCCTCACTTGATGGTCTGCTCTTGCCAGTAGACTCCACAGAAGCTCTCCTCTGCGCCGCTTACATCCAAGTGTCAAGCTCAGCTTCTTCCTTTTCCAGCTGCGCTAAGGCCTCACTAGGCACTTCCTGGACAGCTTCGAAACCGATGATGCCCTTGCTCATCGAGAAAGCCTATCTTATGCTTTTCTCTAGAAAGGAAGGACAAAACTTCCTCTTAGCCATTTGATTTGCTAAGGCCCTTCCCGGAAGACTGCTTAACAACAAGCTCCCTATTGGAAAGCCTCTGGTAGACCGAAAAGCACTCCATGAACCACTTCATGAAGCTGGCAGTCCGGAAAGTAGACAGCCCAGGATAAGAAATCATGGCAGTAGTGTCCTCAGTACTATAAAAAGCCCATGCATTTCTGTCATCCTGCAGACCTGCAAAGTGCCTCACCATACTCAAAGGCGCTCCAACAACGCCTTGAGAGAAGACCAACTGCAACGCAAAGCGGGACGGGACATACAACTGGATGTTGACGAAAAAATGTTTACGGTACACCATTATGACAACACGTATGTTAAAAAGACACCCCTTCTCTACGTTGGTCAAGGAGTAATGTCTTCCCGACCCTGCCCTGGTGGAGTCGTGGGAGGCACCAAAATCAGAAGCCTTCTTCCACAACTCCGAAGAAAGCTTCACTAAAGACTGCCCTATGTCGACGTCCCTGTACCGTTGGATCCTCATGCGGGTAAACAAAGGAGATTCAAAGACGGCTTTACCTCTAGCCAGCCGAATCACTTGTACAACACCTAACTAGTGGAAGCCAGGACAGTGGTATACAAACCAGCCAGTAAGTGAGGTAAACAACAAGATCTCTCCGCAACGCGATGTCAGAAGAAATGGCATCTGTACCTGCGAAGAAATCTATCAAGTCTTCTTTCATGACAAGAGTCTTCTTTGAACCCGGATTCTTATCCCTATCTTCCTGGGCCGTTTGATCAGAAGAATCTTTGCTATCAAAGAAGTTGGGGAACGAAGAGCTAAAACTCCTCCAACCGCTGGACCTAACTTTCGAGCGCTCCTTCTGATTCAAAAATTCATAGAAGGTGACATGCTAAAAGTACAGAAGCCTAAACTCCTCAAACTGCTCCTCAAGGACGCAATCGATAGGCATGAACTCCTCATAGATTTTGCCAAGGATAGGCTACTCAGTAATGGTGCTCAGCTCCTTAATGGAAAAGATCACAGTCTCCCTAAAAGCACGGACCGCATCAAAAATCCCAGCTTCCTTCAAGATGGCGCCACCAGTTAGCAGGACATGGTCAGTCCATGACTCCCAACCTGGGTCAGCACTGAAACGGCCACGAAGTCGAAAAGGCTTCACCTAATTACTGCCGTCACCGCTGAAAACACCAAGGCCCACCGGTCTCAAATCAACCGACAAATGATGAAAACCCTGATAACCACTGGTCAGCATCAATATGTCCATGCGGGTAGGCGACTTCTCCGTATATCTGGAAGGGCCGCCAACAAAAACCCCGGTCTTGATCACATTGGTGCTCTTCACCCAGGTTGGAGGATCTTCCCTCTAGATCATGTTGAAGAAAGGCTCATGATCGATATAGTATGATCGAAGGTCGACAGGGTAGCAACAGTCCTTTCCTCACCATTAGATGTGTAAGAGAACTAAAAACATCTCCTCTGGTATGTTATGTTGTTTGGGATTGCATCACCAAAGAGAAAGGTAGGCTTCGGCACAACGCTCTGGTCGTCCATGACCCAAGGATGACTGCTTACCATGATCTTGTAAAACTCTTCATTCTTAAGAGCGATCAATTATTGCCTCATTTCATCTTGTTGAGGGAGTCACACTCTTCCAAGTTTCTCTCCACATGTTGGACCTTCTCCCAGGCCTGCTGAATGGCCACATTGAAAGATCTAGCAGATTGGCGAGGTGTGCTAGTAACTAGCCCCTTACCCTTGTCAGTTCTGGAGGAACCACCTGCAAAGGTTGGAAAATAAAAAGATCAATTGACAGAATTATTTTAAAAAGGTTTGCGGAAATTTTGGCATGATTCCGAGGCAATTCCAAAGAAAAGGGAAAAAACCCCAAAAGAGATAGAAAGCTTGAAGATTGCCTCAACATCGCTGCGAGCTCGAAAACTTGCAAAGATTCTCAAATCTCCATAAGATTAGGAAAGGGCTCAACAATGCTGTGAGCTCCAAACTCCAAAAGTTGCAAAGATTTCCATATATGCATTATCATATCATGCTCCCAATTCAATTTACAACAATCATGCATAGAAAGGAAATTGCCATGCATTAGATGCTAGGAAACCCTTGACAAAAGTTTGACCAATTCTAACCTAACTTGGTCAAAACCAATCAAACTTTGTCTAAGCAAAAACTCAGCCAAAACTCATGTTGGCTTGACTTAGAAACTCTAGCCTTTTATTTGATGCATAAGAAAAAGGAAAAAAAAAATGCATGAACATCTTGATTTGCACAAACCGCATTATCATGGTAAGCAAAAAAAAAAAAAAAAAAAAAGAAAAGAAGAAAGAAGCCTCTTAAAAACAAGAGAGAAGAAAAAAATGGACTAGCCCACTGTCACGTGGCCGTACGGCGAAGTCCGTATGACCTTGTCCATACGGCCACAAAAAAAAAAAAAAAAAAAAAAAAAAAAAAAAAAAAAAAAAAAAAAAAAAAAAAAGAAAGAAAAAGAAAACATGTGAAAAAAAAAAGAAAAAAAAGAAGAAAGATAACTGTGAAAAACAAAGAGAGAGAGAGAGAGAGAGAGAGAGAGAGAGAGAGAGAGAGAGAGAGAGAGAAAATAAAACGAGAAAAGAGCAAAAGAAAAAGAAGAACTTTTTTTACCATTCTACTTCTACAATTGAGTTTTCTTGGAAAAGAAGAGTTACTTAAAGCTATTGATGGAGAAGAAGAAGAAACGCTTGAAGATCCTTGAAGAAGAAAAGCTCTTGGTCTTGAAGCACTGTTGAAGGTTTTTGCAAAATAAAATAATAAATGCAAGAGATCCAATCCCCTTTGCTTTTATAGAAGAGAGTAAGCCAAAGAAGGAAACAAAGAGAAAAGCAAGGAGGTAAGTGCTTCAAATTAGCAACCTTCCCAAAAGAAAAATACTTTGAAGGATTCTTTCCCAAAAGAAAGATATTTTGAGAGATTCTCTCCCAAAAGAAAGGGAATTAGAGAGATTTTCTCCCAGAAGAAAGGGAATTTGAGATATTCTCTCCCAAACAAAGATAGTTTGAGATATTCTCTCCAAAAAGAAAGGAAACTTGAGAGATTCTCTCCAAGTAAGGATATTTTTAGATATTCTCTATCCCAAGGAGATATTTTTAGATATTCTTTACAAAATGACACCACATGAGATATATGCCATCTTTAAAGCTCAAGGTCCCATGGGTTACCCCACATGAGCCAGGTTTGACCACCTAGGCACTAAAAGGGGCTTCCTATCAAAAATCCCTCTTACCAAGAGCATACAAAATGGTTCCATGCCTCTTTTGAGTTGATTGGACCACCAAAAAAAAAAAAATCCAAGCCTTATGAGCTTCCAAAATTCAAAACCATCAAACCTCGTAAACAAAATTGAGCCAAAATCTTGAAATTGACATTCTACCAAAATCCAAACCACTCCAATGGACGTAAAATAGTCCCAAAGAGTGATCAAAATCCAAATCCTGATCCCCCAACTTGCTACACACAGCTTGTTAGGTCACAAGGTCAAAACCAAAAAAAAAATCCTAACCCCCCAACTTGCCACATACAGCTTGTTGGGTCATAAGTTCAAAATAAAAAATCAAACCCCGACCCCCTACCTACCACATACAACTCGTTAGGTCACAAGGTCAAAAACCCCAAAAAACATTCTTGACCACCTGATGCGCCACTTAAAGCCCTTAGGTTCACAAGGTCGAAAGGAAAACCCAAAATCCAAAACCTAAATCCAAATCCCTCATGTCATTTTCAAAACTTTGCCTTGAGATGGTATGTGATCCCTTTCACTACCATAAAATCCCCTTGGAAACTCAAAAGGCTACTCTACCAAAAATAAAAATGCTTAACGACTCTTGGTCAAGTCAGAAGTTCTCCTTCAAACTTCTCTTCATGGAACATTGACTTCAAAATTTATGCAACTCATCGCTGAAACTCGAGGGGGCATTTGTTGACACTAAAAAGTCACTTTGCCTCTTCAACATCAAGAAGCTACATGAAGCCGCATCCTATTACAAACAGGCAATGCTACTTTAAGTGTCATATCTTGTCAGAATCAAACAAAAACTGTAAGATCCTTCAAAATAGTCAAAAGAAGAGTACACATGAAGTTTCGGTCCATTCCAACGTTATTTGGCCTAACTTCACTCATCTAGCAGCTGAGCAGGTGCCCCCCGCGGCGACAGCATTGAAGACATCAAATCTTCAATCTGAGCCTATGGATGGTCTCAAAATGCCTCCAAAAGGCTCCATGTCAAGTTTTAGGTCGAACCGTCAACGTTTGACCCCACATCAACCCTTAAACAGCAAAATCAAGCCTCTTAGCGGCGAGAACCACCGATGCTATTACTCATCGAACAAAGCATATGGGTGACTTCAAAAGGCTTCCAAAGGGCTACACATCAAATTTTAGGTCATTTCGACAACATTTGACTGGACTTTGACTCTCGAAAGCCAATTCAGGCCTCCCGGCGGCGGAGTTCCCCAGGACCACGATTTCCAAATCGGAGCTAATGCATCTTCTCAAAATGACTCCAATAAGCTCCCTGTTAAATTTCAGGTCAATCGGACATCGGTTGACCGCACATCAAAGTGAGGCATCTCCCTCGCAACAAAATTAAGTCTACTGGCAAACCCCACATGGATTCAAAACTCAAACAAAAGCCTACGATTGGTCTTATTTATTGCTCAAGAGGCTTCACTTTAAATTTCAAGTCATTCTAACAACGTTTGACCCAGTTTTGGCTTATGACAGCAAATCGGCAACTCTGAGCGATAAAGTCTTTGGCTTTCCCGGAAAATCGGAAACTTTGCTCTCCAATATGCAAGGCTTCTCGTCAAGTTTTCGGCACAGAAATCGGGCCAAAACATGTACAAAATTGTCAGGAAAAACATCGAAGAAAAAAGAATCTGAAAAACTAGAGAAATGGCCGAAAAACGGCGACCAAAAGAGGAAAAATCCCCAAAGGTCATCGGCGACCCTAGGTGCATGGTCTCTGGCGACCCTGGAAGTCCAGGTCGCCAGATTTTCACCAGATGACCCTTTTTCGGTCCCTTTTCGCATTTTTAGATGTCCGGCCCCTGTGGTTTTCCAAAATTCTAACTTTTGAGGCTCGGAATTCGTCGATCTTCGTCAACATCACAGATCCGCCGTCAAAAGTATCATATCATCATTGATCGCTTTGAAATCGCTGATCGGCCGACCAAGAAAACACACTTTCTATATTGTCGATCGAGAAATTGATAGGACACATGGCACCGGCCCACTGGTAGCAATCAATGTATGAAGTTGAATGGTCATCCGACATCAATCAGCATGAAGATCCATCGGCAACCATCACAAGAAGAATTCCAAAAGACGTGGCATGGCCTGCAACTCTTTAAATGCCTTAACAACCACTTAATGCAGTTAAATGACCCATTTTATGACAAATTAATGAGGTCATTAACTAGTTATTTTGGATGGCCCAATCAAAAGCGAGCAATTGGGAGTTACAAGTCAGCCATAGACATAGCATTAAACTGTGTAACTCCTCCCATCATGGAACTTAAAGGTGATTAAAAGCTCTTAATCCTCCATCGGCCAATTAGAAGCCAACAAAAAAGAGTTAAAAAATAAAGAATTAAAAACTTATAACTCCTCCCATTATGTGGCTTTAATACATTAAAAGCCCATAAACCCACCTAATGGCTACCAAAGGCCTATAAAAGGGGGGGTCATTCCAAAGGAAATCAATCTAGAAAAATCCCAAAAAACTCAATCAAAAAATCTATACAAAAGAGAAAGCTCTGCAAAAGTTACTACAACGACCTCTCCTCCCTTGAAGAAGTTCTGTAGCGACCACAATAACAAGGTGACCAAAGTCCCTTGGGGGGTCCATGCCCCCCAAGATCCTTCTCTTCGGCCTCCTCTATGGCTTAGACGTGGCTTTTTAGCCCATCTACTCTTTTCTTTATTGGATATAGGACCTCCTCTTGGTTTTTGTCCTCTAAAAATTTGAACTTTAAGCCAAGGCAACCGAATCAAGAGCAACCTTTGTTCTCATCTGAAGGATGACGGTGAAGTCCACACATGGCTTGTGGCCGTCAATCTGAACGAGTCCCCACAATATCCTGAGAAGTTAGATTTCCTTTTCTTGCTTTTCATTGTATTTTGTATTTTCTAAAGAGACATAAAAAAATCACAACTCTTGTCTTTCATTATTGATAAGAATTACAAATCGCCTTTCACGGTAAAAACAAATGAAATCGCCTTTCATGGCAAACAAACCATGCCTCTTTTCTTAAATATATGTGCAATGGAAAACTAAAAAAAAGTTGATTTCCTTTTCTATTTGCGAAGGTGGATCTTTGGACCACCACTTGTCAATTCCAAGTAGAGTAGAAAATCCGGCATACCATAAAAAAAAAAAAAAGTTGATGCTCGCATTTGAACACCTATCACGAAAGGGTTGGACCCTACGGACTCTTACGTTCGCTGACCTCGATAGCACCACGCCCGGAAAATCGAGTCCATCAAGAGCGAAGCAAATGAAAATCAAGCTAGGTTCAATGAGCAAACGGTTAAGAAAGATGAGGAAATGGCCCAAGTGCAGAGACAACTCCTGGACATCCTACGAAAAAGACCTCAAGCTCGGCTTATTCAGCCTTTGGGCCCGAATATTGTAATCAACAATAGGGATCATGACCCTAATGTGTTGTTCGAAAGGTTTAGGAAGAGGTCGCCTAAGGAATTCTCTGGACAAGAAGACCCACTGATTGCTGATGATTGATTGGCAAACACTGAGAAAATTTTTGATGTTTTCACATGCACAGGAAGGCAAAAAGTACATCTTACAGCTTCCTTGTTCTACGAGCTTACAGACACATGGTGGCAAACGGTTAAAGAACCATATCAGATAGTGGCTAATGATGATCTTCGGCAGCCTTCAAGACCTAATTTACTCACAAATACGTCCCTTCTCATGTTAAGACCTAGAAAGTTATTGAGTTCTAGCAACTCAAGCAAGGCAATATGATAGTTCTTGAATATGTTACCAAGTTTGAGAGACTAGTTCGATATGCCCCAGAGTTGATAAACACCATATAGAAAAAGATCACCAAGTTCTTGGAAGGGTTGAACCCAATTATTGAAAAAGATGCTACAGGAGTAGTACCACCCGCTACATTTAATGAAGCTATCAAGCGGGCATACAAGTTTGATGACATTAACAACAAGATAATCCAAGAAAGGAAGCATCAACATTAGCAAAACCGAAATTTTCAGCATAACAAGAAACCCAGGCAGGATTAGAAACAGGGAAGGCAGGGTTGTGCCACTTGTAGAAAAAATCATGAAACTAGTCAGTGTTGCAAGGCCATAGGAGCTTGTTTCAGATGTGGTTCAATGGACCATGTAATCAAAGATTGCCCACTTATGTAGAATCAAGGCAACAGGAATCAGTGGTAAAGGCATGCAGCTTTTCGAAACTAGGCACTAGTTTAGAATCAGGCTAGGCCACCTCAACAGCAGCAGCAAGCCAGACCACAAGCTCAGAATCAGAATGCTCATCCTCCACAACATAATAGAAATGCCAAGGAAGGAAAAATCAGGCACAGAACAGGCTACAACAGCATGGGCATGCATATTATCTCAATCATATGGATGCAAAAGTTATAGGAGACGTGGTGGAAGGTAAACTTCTTGTAAGACTCTGAACCGAGTGTCCATGATTAGTGCTAATTAAGTCGTGTGTTAGTACAAAGCGTGATTAGTAGAATTTGACTAAGTTGGATTAGTATAACTCTTGATATAACTGTTAGACCCCGACCCAGACCAACTCGATTAGTACTAATTAAGTAAACGTTTAGTCTTAAGTGAGTCTTAGTACTAGTTGGGTTAGAGTGTGATTAGACTTAGTCTGGATTATAGCTTTGGGGATTTTGAGGACGTTTAGTATGAGTCAGACACGCTCAGGGACGCCCTGAGTGCACGTGTAAGAATGGGTTTTTGTGCTACATCTTTGTTGTGGATGTGATTTTTAGTTCTCTTGAATGGTTTTATTATTTATGGCAACTTTCGTTTTTAAGCTGCTTGCATTTGAGGCCCAGAAACCCAAGTTTTGGCCCAATAAGGGTAAATCTGTCTTTGCATGTAAATCTGGGCACACTTTTCGAAGTCGTGAAACTATGTCAAAATAATACTTTTCCGAAACTAGATTTTTCGGCGATCGTTTTGTTCTTCTTCGTCGATTCCATCCGAGGTCCACAAGACCATGTTCCAAGCGTTCCAAGTTTCACTGCTAAAGGGACCCACCTCCAGACACTATATAAGCCCCTCCCTTCTTCATTTTCCCTTTTTCCAATCTCTGCAACGGTTTTGCCCTAGAGCAAGTGAGTGGAGAGCTTTCCTCTTTGGTCTTCTCCCTTGGAAATGATCTAGCTATAGTGTTCCAAATCAAGATCCAAGACCACCATTCTCTTCCTCTCTTCTCAAGCTACAGCTGGACGTTTTTGGGAGCCAAACCTTTCCACTATTCATCATCTTCAAGCCCTATTCTTCTTGTTTGGCTAGCTCAAGGTTGGTGTCTTTCTTCATCTTTCCATTTGACGTTCTTAGGCTCACCAAGAGCTTGTTTCTCATGATTTCAAACCCATTTTCGAAATGGGGTTTTGTAATGGCCAAAAATGTTGATTTTGTATGCTCCATTTTGGGGGTTTTGTGTAGATCTCGTGGAGCACCCCTTTCTTGTTGATTTTGAGAAACTTTGGCTTGGCTTTGGTTAAAGGCAAGTAAACCTTTTAGTTCTCCTTAGTGCATTTCAAGTTTTTGGGCATTGTTACTTTTAGAAATGTTGTTTATCATCAAGCTTATCTTTCTTGCATATTATTAATCTCTTTTAGTTTGTTTTAAGCTTGATAAGCAAGAGTACTAATTTCTCCATTTTATTTAGAAGTTTGTCTTGAATGGAAGTATATTTTCTATGGAAAGCCTTACAAGTTAGTGATTCATGACTTGAATGTATAAGGGTTAATGATTTTGATGTTTTGAATGAAATGTGAATGGATTTGGTGTGAAAATCATCCCTTGGAAGCATGTAGGCTTGGGGAGTGCAGGTGGTGAAAATGTGGAAGTGAAGAAGTGAATGAAGTGTGGGAAAAAAAATTGAAATTCCGAAGTTCTACCGGTAGGGGTATTTCAACCGGAAGTTCTACCGGTAGAAAGGGCTCAAATTTTGACAGAGAGTTGAGGAAATTAAAAACCCCAAGTTCTACCGGAAGTTCTACCGGTAGAAATGGCCCAGATTTCGGCAGAGAGTGAGAAAAAAACTGTGAACCGCAGTTCTACCGGAAGTTCTACCGGTAGAAACGGCCCAAATTGTGGCAGAGAGTTGAGAAAAACTGTGAACCGCAATTCTACCGGAAGTTCTACCGGTTGAAGTGCTTCAACCGGAAGTTCTACCGGTAGAAGCACTTCAACCGGAAGTTCTACCGGTAGAACATCTTCTACCGGAATTTCTACCGGTAGAGAGGCATGAACCACACCAAAAAGTACTGTTTTGAAGGATTTTGCAGGAATGAAAACTAGACTGGGTCTTAGACCCTTTTTATTGACCTTGTGCACTTGAAATTTCCAAAATGTAATATACCTTCGGGGACACCAAGTTTTATTGAATTTCGACATTTGGTTTTCAATTCCACAAGGGTCAAAGATGTGGTCTTAGCCTATGCTTGATAAAGTTATGTTTGAACCTTTGTTTATGATGCTTTATGCACCATCGTGTTCTCGTTTGATTTCCAAGTGCAAGTCGTTTTCAAGATGTGTTTTAAGAATAAAAAGGGAATCATTTATTAAGTTTGTAAGCATTAATACTATGCTATTTTGCTAGTCTTGTCACTTCGTGCTCGTTAAGTGATTTCCTTCTTGTTTTGACGTGTTTTCGAACGTGTATTGCCATGTTTTGTGCATTCATGATATAAGTAAATTTCACTGAGCTTGGACCGCCCTTTTAGCTTGATCCACTACCTGGGGGTCCTTAAACTCGTGGACTGTCTGCAGACTAGTCGTGTATTTTATTACACATCGTGCGTGTTCGTGGTCCGGTTCCGCGGCCGGATACCCCGTCTACCTTGTGTGGCGTGGGATCGTGTTTCGTGTCGTGCTTGTCGTGCGTGCTTGCTCTTGTCATCATGTATGACGGAGAAAGGATGAGCTCATGTGGATTTATCTTTTCATGATATTATATGTATTCGTGCTAGTTTCGTAAGCATTGAAACGTGTATTTAAACTTTGAACTGTTTTAGCATTATTTCAACTATTCATGTCTAAATTGTTTATTTGCCAAACCGTCGTGTTTGATGCTTGTATTTTGGTGTCCAGGTGCCGGCGGCTTCGCGCGTGACGAGGAGTGCCTGGAGGGGGCTGTTGAGCCACCCCCAGCACTCGAGTGGCAGCCCAACGACGTCATCTAGACGCCGGTCGGGATTTTGATTCTCGTTCACCTAGCTGGTTATGTTGGGTTATTCTTTTGGGTCCCAAATTGTTGTATTGGCCTTTGTTGGCCTCTCAGGGTTTTGTAATTGGAAGTAAAATACTTTGTCTAAATGTCGAAACTTAATCTTGATAGGAATGCTCATTTGACATTCTCTTTTGATACCTTGTCTCGATGTTAAATATTTCTCTTGAATCTTATCGTTTAAGAATTGTATGACATGTTTTGCTACACGCTTCCGCATATCCATTCGTGTGAGCTCGACCCGTGTCATGGGATCCTCACCGCGGAAACCTGTGGGAAAATAAAATATAAAGCGGCGGCGGTGTGTTTTGATTAATCATGCCGCCGTGGCAGTCATGGGCCCGGGTCTCGGTCCGGGGTCGCGACAGGACTGGTATCAGAGCGGGACTTGTTTCAGGCACTTAAAAGAAACTAGAAAGTCTTAGGAACGTGGCGAGGATTCGTGAGTTCGATAGAATGTTTGTCTAGACAACATGACCAACCCAAATCTGTCGATATATGTGCTAACAAATTGTCTTGCAGCATCATGCCTCCACGTAAAGCTCCGAATCACCATGCTTCGGGCAGTAATCAGAATGAGACAGAACCGACTGAAAATCCTACTGCTACTCAGTTCCAACAACTCATGCAGGCCATGTTAGAGCAACAGAGACAAGCCAATGAAACGCAAGCAAAATTTCAAGAGCAAATGGCTAAGAAAGATGAAGAGATGGCTCAAGTACAGAGGCAACTTCTAGAAGTCCTCCAAAATAGACCTCAACATCAAGCCCCACCAAATGTGGTGTACCAGAATAGGGCTGATGATGTCAATGTCCTCTTTGAAAGATTTCGGAAGAGGGGACCCAAGGAGTTCTCGGGTCAAGAGGACCCTTTGACGGCTGATGATTGGCTCGCGAACACGGCTAAGATTTTTGACGTTTTCGTTTGCACTGGCAGGGAGAGGGTGAACCTCACAGCTTCTCTATTTTATGGGCTTGCAGACGATTGGTGGCAGACGGTCAAAGAGCCATACCAGGTCATGGCAGATGAGGTTGCTTGGACAACCTTCAAGACACATTTCACAGACAAGTACGTCCCATCCCATGTTAAGAGACAGAAGGCAATTGAATTCCAACAGTTGAAGCAAGGGAGTATGTCCGTTTTGGAGTACGTTACGAAGTTTGAGAGGCTTGCCAGATATGCTACCGAACTTATTGACACTGAACAGAAAAAGATAACTAAGTTTTTGGAAGGACTGAATCCCATTCTCAAGAGGGATGTTTCGGGAATAATCCCTCCAGCCACCTTTGATGAAGCAGTCAGTCGGGCATACAAATTTGAGGAGTTTAAATTTGAGATCATCCAGGATAGAAAGCAGCACTACCAGCAGCAAAACCAAAGACAGCAAAGTGGCAAGAAGCCAAGGCAAGAACAGACTCAAGTTAGATAGTCTGGTTGTAATCATTGTGGCAAGAATCACCCTACCCACGAATACCGCAAGGCAACCGGTGCTTGCTTCAAGTGTGGAGGGATGGACCATGCAATCAAGGATTGCCCACACCTTCAGAGTCAAGCTAACAGATATCAACAGCCAAGGCAGACAGCACCACCAAATCAAGCAGTACCGGTTCAGATGAGACCACCACAGCAACAACAGCAACAAGGCAGGCAAGTACAAAACCAGAATGCTCGTCCACCGCAGAATAGGAACAACCAGGGCAGACAGATTCAGCAGCAGAACAGGCCACACCAGCAGGGACGTGCATACAATATCAATCGTGCTGACGCTGAAGCAGCCGGTGACGTCATAGAAGGTAAACTTCTTGTTTGTGGGGTAGAAGCACAAATCTTATTTGATCCAGGATCCACACACTCCTTTCTATCACCTTTGTTTGCAAAGAAGATTGATGCACAGCATGCAGAATTGGATTATAATTTGACTGTTACTACACCCGTAGGTAGACATGTTGTTTGTACCACCTTTTACCCTAGTTGTCAGATTTTGTTAGGAGATATCAATTTACCGGCCAACCTCATAATTTTAGACATGCATGATTTTGACATTATTTTAGGCATGGATTGGTTAGAGACCTACCATGCTACCATGGATTGTTTTGGTAAGACCATTACCTTCAGATTGCAAGGGCCACAGACAGAGTTGATGTTTCGGGGCAATAGGAAAAAGTCTTTCAGTGGTTTCATTTCGGCTTTAAAAGCTAACAGATTGGTGAGCAGTGGTTGTGAGGCATTTTTAGCGTTTATCACGGAGGATAAACAGTCCCAAGGGGTGGAGGATATCCCCGTAGTGTGTGAATTTCCGGATGTTTTTCCAGATGAAATCCCGGGTTTACCACCAGTTAGAGAAGTTGAGTTTACTATTGAACTCCTTCCAGGGACTGCACCGATCTCAATTGCACCTTACAGGATGGCTCCTGCAGAGTTAGGTGAATTGAAACTTCAGTTGCAAGAATTGTTGAGCAAAGGCTTCATTAGGCCAAGTGTTTCACCGTGGGGAGCGCCAGTTCTTTTTGTGAAGAAGAAGGATGGAAGTCTTAGAATGTGTATCGACTACAGAAGGTTGAATCATGTGACCGTCAAGAACAAATACCCCTTGCCAAGGATAGATGAATTGTTTGACCAATTACAAGGAGCAACACACTTTTCCAAGATAGACTTGAGGTCAGGGTATCATCAGTTGCGGGTTAGAGAGTCTGATGTGGCGAAGACAGCTTTCCGAACGAGATATGGGCATTACGAGTTCTTAGTGATGCCCTTTGGCTTGACAAATGCACCCGCAGTTTTCATGGCTCTCATGAACAAGGTCTTTGCAGAGTACCTAGATCACTCTACCGTGGTGTTCATTGATGATGTCCTCGTGTATTCTAAGAGTAAGGAGGAGCATGAAGAGCACTTGAGGACGTCATTGCAGCTTTTGAGAGACCACCAGCTCTATGCTAAGTTGAACAAGTGTGAATTCTGGCTAGAGCAAGTTTCCTTTTTGGGTCACATCATTTCGAGAGAAGGATTAGCAGTAGATCCAGCCAAGATAGAAGCAGTTATTGAATGGAAGAGGCCTAGTAGTGTGACAGAAATTAGAAGCTTTTTGGGGTTAGCAGGATACTATCGGAGATTTGTTCAAGGTTTTTCGTCCATTGCAGCTCCATTGACGAAGTTGACCCGGAAAAATGTCCCTTTTGTTTGGACTGATCAGTGTGAAGGAAGTTTTCAGGAGTTGAAGAAGAGGTTAACCACAGCCCCAATCCTCACATTACCATCGGGCAGCGGTGGATTTGTTGTGTTTACGGATGCATCCAACGTGGGATTAGGCTGTGTATTGATGCAAGATGGCAAGGTGATTGCCTATGGTTCGAGACAGTTGAAGAATCATGAGGTTAATTATGCAACGCATGACTTGGAGTTAGCAGCAGTGGTTTTTACTTTGAAGATGTGGAGACACTACCTCTATGGAGCGAAATTTGAAGTTCATTCAGACCACCGAAGCTTACAATATTTGTTTTCACAGAAGGAGTTGAATATGAGGCAGAGAAGGTGGATGGAGTATATTAAAGATTATGACTTCCCAATCAAGTATCATCCGGGCAAAGTGAATGTGGTAGCAGATGCATTGAGCAGAAAGTCAGCAGTGATGGCTAGTTTGAGAGGAGTTAGCGTTCTCCAAATGTTGGAAGAACTTGGAGTGGAGGTACAACACTTGAGGAGAGGTGTCTTAGTGGCAAATATGACCGTGTCGGAGCCTACCTTCATCCAAAGAATCAAAGATAGTCAGTTGCAAGACCCGGAATTGGCCAAGATTGTAGATCAGATTGCAGAACGTCCAGATTTCAGAATTTCTGATGGAGTGTTGTATTTTCGTGACCGGTTGTGCGTGCCGAATGTTGACGATTTGAAGAATGAAATTATGATTGAAGCTCACCATACTAGATACTCTATACATCCGGGTAGCACGAAGATGTACCATAACTTGAAGAATAGATTTTGGTGGAATAATATGAAGAGAGAGATAGCAGCATTTGTGTCTCGTTGCTTAACTTGTCAGATGATCAAGGCAGAACATCAGAAGCCTCTTGGTTTGTTACAGCCTTTGGAAATTCCGGAGTGGAAATGGGAGCACATCACTATGGATTTTGTCTCCGGTTTGCCTAATACCAAGAGAGGGAACAATGCAATTTGGGTTATAGTTGATCGTCTTACGAAGTCTGCGCACTTCCTTCCGATGAAGACTGGGAATATGATGCATATGGCACCACTCGCTAGACTATTCATCGATGAGATCGTTAGTAAGCATGGCCAGCCCGTCTCCATCACTTCCGACAGAGATAGCAGATTTGTTTCGAGGTTTTGGAAATCTCTTCTTGAATCCATGGGTTCCAAACTTCAGTTCAGCACAGCGTATCATCCTCAGACCGATGGTCAGTCAGAGCGGACGATACAGACTCTTGAAGATATGCTACGTGCTAGTGTGTTGGATTTCAAGGTCCAGTGGGATGAGAACCTACCTCTTTGTGAGTTCGCGTACAACAATAGCTACCATTCTAGCATTGGAATGGCACCTTTCGAGGCACTCTATGGTAGGAGATGCAGAACTCCAGTTTGTTGGGAAGAAGTCGGTGTGCGTAGTTTTCATGGACCGACGATAGTTGGAGAGACAAGCGACAAGGTTAAGCAGATTCAGGACAGATTGAAGATCGCTCGAAGCAGACAGAAAAGTTATGCTGACACTCGCCGGAGAGAATTGTAATTTGAAGTGGGTGACAAAGTATTCTTGAAAGTCTCACCGGTCAGAGGTACTCTAAGATTTGGAAAGAAAGGAAAATTGTCCAGCAGATACATTGGCCCATATGAGATTTTGAGCAAGATTGGAAATGTCGCTTACAGACTTGCGTTACCGCCGGAACTCTCCGGGGTACATAATGTTTTTCATGTTTCCATGCTCAAGAAATATGTTCACAGTCCTTCTCACATTATTCCACACGAGCCTTTAGAGATTCGAGAAGACGCGTCGTATGTGGAGAAACCGGTTAGAATCATCGACACCAAAGAGCATGAATTGAGGAATCGGACTGTCCATTGGGTCAAGGTACTTTGGGAGAACCACGAGCCAGAAGAAGCCACATGGGAATTGAGAGATCAAGTCCAAAAGAAGTATCCACACCTGTTACCAGAGGTAAAATTATTTATATTTGGTGGACCAAATATCCTAAGGGGTGGAGGATGTTAGACCCCGACCCAGACCAACTCGATTAGTACTAATTAAGTAAACGTTTAGTCTTAAGTGAGTCTTAGTACTAGTTGGGTTAGAATGTGATTAGACTTAGTCTGGATTATAGCTTTGGGGATTTTGAGGACGTTTAGTATGAGTCAGACACGCTCAGGGACGCCCTGAGTGCACGTGTAAGAATGGGTTTTTGTGCTAGATCTTTGTTGTGGATGTGATTTTTAGTTCTCTTGAATGGTTTTATTATTTATGGCAACTTTTGTTTTTAAGCTGCTTGCATTTGAGGCCCAGAAACCCAAGTTTTGGCCCAATAAGGGTAAATCTGTCTTTGCATGTAAATCTGGGCACACTTTTCGAAGTCGTGAAACTATGTCAAAATAATACTTTTCCGAAACTAGATTTTTCGGCGATCGTTTTGTTCTTCTTCGTCGATTCCATCCGGGGTCCACAAGACCATGTTCCAAGCGTTCCAAGTTTCACTGCTAAAGGGACCCACCTCCAGACACTATATAAGCCCTTTCCTTCTTCATTTTCCCTTTTTCCAATCTCTGCAATGGTTTTGCCCTAGAGCAAGTGAGTGGAGAGCTTTCCACTTTGGTCTTCTCCCTTGGAAATGATCTAGCTATAGTGTTCCAAATCAAGATCCAAGACCACCATTCTCTTCCTCTCTTCTCAAGCTATAGCTGGACGTTTTTGGGAGCCAAACCTTTCCACTATTCATCATCTTCAAGCCCTATTCTTCTTGTTTGGCTAGCTCAAGGTTGGTGTCTTTCTTCATCTTTCCATTTGACGTTCTTAGGCTCACCAAGAGCTTGTTTCTCATGATTTCAAACCCATTTTCGAAATGGGGTTTTGTAATGGCCAAAAATGTTGATTTTGTATGCTCCATTTTGGGGGTTTTGTGTAGATCTCGTGGAGCACCCCTTTCTTGTTGATTTTGAGAAGCTTTGGCTTGGCTTTGGTTAAAGGCAAGTAAACCTTTTAGTTCTCCTTAGTGCATTTCAAGTTTTTGGGCATTGTTACTTTTGGAAATGTTGTTTATCATCAAGCTTATCTTTCTTGCATATTATTAATCTCTTTTAGTTTGTTTTAAGCTTGATAAGCAAGAGTACTAATTTCTCCATTTTATTTAGAAGTTTGTCTTGAATGGAAGTATATTTTCTATGGAAAGCCTTACAAGTTAGTGATTCATGACTTGAATGTATAACGGTTAATGATTTTGATGTTTTGAATGAAATGTGAATGGATTTGGTGTGAAAATCATCCCTTGGAAGCATGTAGGCTTGGGGAGTGCAGGTGGTGAAAATGTGGAAGTGAAGAAGTGAATGAAGTGTGGGAAAAAAAATTGAAATTCCGAAGTTCTACCGGTAGGGGTATTTCAACCGGAAGTTCTACCGGTAGAAAGGGCTCAAATTTTGACAGAGAGTTGAGGAAATTAAAAACCCCAAGTTCTACCGGAAGTTCTACCGGTAGAAATGGCCCAGATTTCGGCAGAGAGTGAGAAAAAAACTGTGAACCGCAGTTCTACCGGAAGTTCTACCGGTAGAAACGGCCCAAATTGTGGCAGAGAGTTGAGAAAAACTGTGAACCGCAGTTCTACCGAAAGTTCTACCGGTAGAAGTGCTTCAACCGGAAGTTCTACCGGTAGAAGCACTTCAACCGGAAGTTCTACCGGTAGAACATCTTCTACCGGAATTTCTACCGGTAGAGAGGCATGAACCACACCAAAAAGTACTGTTTTGAAGGATTTTGCAGGAATGAAAACTAGACTGGGTCTTAGACCCTTTTTATTGACCTTGTGCACTTAAAATTTCCAAAATGTAATATACCTTCGGGGACACCAAGTTTTATTGAATTTCGACATTTGGTTTTCAATTCCACAAGGGTCAAAGATGTGGTCTTAGCCTATGCTTGATAAAGTTATGTTTGAACCTTTGTTTATGATGCTTTATGCACCATCGTGTTCTCATTTGATTTCCAAGTGCAAGTCGTTTTCAAGATGTGCTTCAAGAATAAAAAGGGAATCATTTATTAAGTTTGTAAGCATTAATACTATGCTATTTTGCTAGTCTTGTCACTTCGTGCTCGTTAAGTGATTTCCCTCTTGTTTTGACGTGTTTTCGAACGTGTATTGCCATGTTTTGTGCATTCATGATATAAGTAAATTTCACTGAGCTTGGACCGCCCTTTTAGCTTGATCCACTACCTGGGGGTCCTTAAACTCGTGGACTGTCTGCAGACTAGTCGTGTATTTTATTACACATCGTGCGTGTTCGTGGTCCGGTTCCGCGGCCGGATACCCCGTCTACCTTGTGTGGCGTGGGATCGTGTTTCGTGTCGTGCTTGTCGTGCGTGCTTGCTCTTGTCATCATGTATGACGGAGAAAGGATGAGCTCATGTGGATTTATCTTTTCATGATATTATATGTATTCGTGCTAGTTTCGTAAGCATTGAAACGTGTATTTAAACTTTGAACTGTTTTAGCATTATTTCAACTATTCATGTCTAAATTGTTTATTTGCCAAACCGTCGTGTTTGATGCTTGTATTTTGGTGTCCAGGTGCCGGCGGCTTCGCGCGTGACGAGGAGTGCCTGGAGGGGGCTGTTGAGCCACCCCCAGCACTCGAGTGGCAGCCCAACGACGTCATCTAGACGCCGGTCGGGATTTTGATTCTCGTTCACCTAGCTGGTTATGTTGGGTTATTCTTTTGGGTCCCAAATTGTTGTATTGGCCTTTGTTGGCCTCTCAGGGTTTTGTAATTGGAAGTAAAATACTTTGTCTAAATGTCGAAACTTAATCTTGATAGGAATGCTCATTTGACATTCTCTTTTGATACCTTGTCTCGATGTTAAATATTTCTCTTGAATCTTATCGTTTAAGAATTGTATGACATGTTTTGCTACACGCTTCCGCATATCCATTCGTGTGAGCTCGACCCGTGTCATGGGATCCTCACCGCGGAAACCTGTGGGAAAATAAAATATAAAGCGGCGGCGGTGTGTTTTGATTAATCATGCCGCCGTGGCAGTCGTGGGCCCGGGTCTCGGTCCGGGGTCGCGACAATAGCTTTGGGGAATTTTTAGTGTCTTGTGCTTAGTGGGACCCTTTGGTGGTTCCTTTTTGGTAGTCTTGCGTTTACTTGGGGGATTACTCGAGATTCCTATAATTCTTGACTTGATCCCGTTTTACTCATCTCGCCGATCCCTACAACTTTCATGTTGATCTCGTACCCGTTCGGAACCCCGATATTTGACTTTCCTTACATTTAGAGTAAAACAGTCTTTTTACACTAAATTTGTACCCAAAATTTGATATCTCCAAAACTAGCGAAAAATATACTTTTTGGAAACTAGATATTTAGGTGATCATATTTCCCTTCTTCGTCGATTTCGTTCGAGGTCCCAAAAGTAGTGATTTCAGCCTCCAAAGATTTTCTAGTGGTGGAACCCACACCCATTGGTATATAAGGAGCCCATCTTCTTCTTCTTCCTTTTTCCAGCATAAACCTAACAAAAGCTAGGGTTTTTCCTCTCTTCTTTTTCCTCTTGCTCATCCACCACCAAATCACCACCAAGCTTGCACCAATAACTCAAATGGAGGTCATCACTCTCTTCCTCTCCTTGAGAGCTTCTTCTTGATGTTATTCTTGGAGGAAACCTCCCACCACAAGACTCTCTTTGGACTAGCTTGATACTTTTGAAGAACTTCCTAGTAAGTTTTCCCTTCCAATCTCTTTGATATGTATTCTCCTAGCTATAGAGAATCCCCATCTTCCTTATTGAGAGTTCTTTCTTCTCCATTCCTTATTTGACCCTTTTTAGGGTTTGTATTTGGGGGTTTTTGTGTAGATTGTGTTCTTTGCTTGGAAGAAGTGTTTAGAGCTTGTGTTGACTTAGCTTGGACCTAAGGCAAGTGGAATGAATAAATGTTTTGAGTTTTGAATGGTTTCATGAGAACATTGATGATTTCACTATGCTTTTATTGACTTGCATTGAATTCGAAATGAATGCTCATTAATGGATTTGGTTAGCCCATTTATTGTCTTGAAAATGTGGTTTATAGCTCTTTGTTTCACCTCTTGTTTGAGACTTTAATGAATCATTGTGGTTGTGGATATTCTTTTTCTATTTGGTGATTGAATGTGGAGAAGGAAATGCTTGGGAATTAAATGTTCATGGAAGCTGGAGGGGAGTTTTAAGTAATGTTTGAAGGTGTTTGATGAGGGGTTAGTGGAGGCAAGGAGGCTTTTTTGTTGCAAGTGAAAGGTGTGGAAGAAAAGGGGAAGAAAGGCCTGAATGGCCATTCTCGGGCAGCACAGTTGACTGCCAGCTCGAGCACATCCTAGACTGCTTGAGCACGCAGTCAATCTAACTGTAATCTCGGGCGGCAGAATGTCCACTCGAGCGGGCAGACTTGCTGTCTGCCCGTCCTTGAACGCAGCCTAGGTCAGCTCAAGCGCACCCCCTCTTGGGTCTAAATCACTTTTGGAGCTCGAAAAAGGTTTTTAAAGGAATCTCTTGGTATCGAGGAGATCCATGAGGCAATGTTCGAAGTCCATTTGAGAAGAAAAACCACATCTCAAGGATCCATTGAAGTTCTTTAAAATTTTCCAAGGTGTATAAGTATTCCGGAATGTCTCCAAATTCAAAGAGTACCAAGTTATTATTAAGATCGACATACGGGATCCCTATTCACGTTAATCAAATCTTGAACATGATATTTTGCCTGAAACTCCAATAGTTCATTTGTATTTCCTTGTACCCAAGATTTACACTATGTGACTGTTATTCTCGAAAACATTGAAAGAGATACTTGTGATAATTACTAGTCCCGAAATGCATGCCCGACATGATATGTTAATTGTGCCCTTGAGCACTCTCGTCTTGCCCGATTATAGTCTTGCACTTGATTTATTTTACAAATGTCTTGATTTCTATGATTTGACCTATGAGTCGGCACCACTAAGCTTGGATAACCTTTTCAGTCTGATCCGCTAACTTGGAGATCCGCCACTTGTCCTGCCAGCTGCAATTTGGATCTCGCTACCCGGTTTATTAACCGTGGTCTTGTCCCGATACCGCGGATTGTTACTGTGGTTCCTGATGCCCAACTCGCTACCTGGTCATGTCCCGTATATTATATATGTATATGTATATTTCATTGTACCTCCTCACTTCGGTGACTGAGGTCAATGCCTTGATATGCTTGCTCTTGTCACTTCGGTGATAGAGGATTTAGGTTCGTGTTGTTGCCACCTTGCTTGTTTTCCTGATTCCTTGGATACCAGTACATGTTTTATTACTGCATATATGTTTCCAGTAAATGATTCACTTCCTTAGAAAGTTATTATTTAAACAGATTTAAATGTTTTCCAAGGTAAATGCATTTATTATCGAATGATTATGTCTTTTCATCCACCTTTCAAACCATTGTGTCTGATCCATTTCTTTGGTACTCAGGTCCCGTTGTTGGTTACCCCGAGGAGGAGCTCGAGGAGGCGGTGGGAGAACCACAACAGTTAGTTAGTGGCGCGCCGATGATGTTGTTTAAACATCTGGTTGCCTCGGGAGACGTTACATTTTGGGTTGTGGCTTACTATTCTTTTTGTGGTTATTGCTTTGTTTATATTGGCCTTTGTTGGCCTCTATTTTTGGGGAATGTAATTAAATGATCTTTTGTTTAAACTCTAACATTACTTTTGGGGAACGCTAATGATCATTGCTCACTCTGATACTTATTATTCAAATGTAATCAGTCTTATTATTATGGAAATGAATTACATACTTGATTTGCTACACACTTCTGCAATTTTACAAAATATTCATGTTGTTGTGATATCCTCACCGCGGACACCTGTGGGAAATCACGTGCACAGGTAATATCCGTTCTTTATTAACTCGTGTAGGCTTTGGCACCAACCATACGATTATCTTATCTACTATCTTTCCATCATCCATAGTTGGTCCCGATCCCGGATTAGGCCGCAAGCCCGGTCCGGGGTCGCAAAAGAACTGGTATCAAAGAGAGACGTGTTTCAAGCAATTAAAAGAAACTAGAAATCTTAAGGACGTGGTGAGAATTTGTTAGATCTTTCGTTAGATAGAATCGTGTGAGCTATGTGTGACCCTGTTTTTTATTTATATGTGCTAACAACTTATTTTGCAGCATCATGCCACCTCTTAAGCGACCATTAAACGGCAATCCCACCACAAGTAACAGTGAACACACAGGCCCAGTTGACGAAGATATGGTTGATAACAATATGCCGAATCAGTTTCAAGAAATGATGCAGGCTATGCTTGGTCAGCAGCGTCAGGCAAATGAGAACCAGGCTAGACTCCAAGAGCAAATGCTTAAGAAGGATGAGGATCATGCCAGGGAGTTGGCAGAGATGCAGAGACAGTTACTAGAAGTACTACAGAGAAGGCCAGAACCAGTTCAACCTCAACCTGCAATCGTCATTAACCAAAGAGAGCATGACCCAAATGCATTGTTTGAACGGTTTTGGAAGAGGGCATCAAAAGATTTTATTGGGATAGAAGAACCATTGGCTACAGATGATTGGCTAGAGCATATAGAGAATATCTTTGAGGTCTTTAGATGTACTGGAGGTGAGAGAGTACAACTTGCAGCATCACTCTTCACCAGTTCGGCAGACATTTGGTGGAAGACAATGAGGGAAGAGTACAGGACTATGGCTGGGCAAACTTCAAGAGGCAATTTAGAGACAACTATGTACCCACACATGTCAAGAAGCAAAAAGCAGTGGAGTTCCAGCAGCTTGTCTAAGGGAGTATGACAGTGCTAAAGTACCTCACCAAATTTGAGAGGTTATCTAGATATGCTTCGGAGTTGGTGGACACAGTGGAGAAGAAGATTGCTAAGTTCTTAGAAGGACTTCACCCTATCATTGAGAGGGATGCCATAGGAGTAGTACCACCTGTCATATTTGAGGAAGCTATCAAGAGAGCCTATAAGTTTGAGAACTTTCACCACAAGATCCTTAGAGTTCAAGGCAAGGGACAGGGGCAACCTCAACAGCAGAATCACCAGCAGAGGAACCAGCAGCACAAGAGGCAGAGGCAAGACCAAAATGTTCAGCTAGTTTGTATCCACTATGGGAAGAACCATGAGAGTGCCTAGTGTCCTACAGTCTCGGGAGCATGCTTTAGATGTGGTTCGATGAACCATCAGATGAGAGATTGTCCAAGACAGAATAGACAGAATCAGCAGCCTCAGGGAGCACCGCGTCCAGCACCACCACAGAATGCAATGGTGGTCCAAAATCAGGCAAGGCCACTTCAGCAACAGGCACCGAAGCAATAATATAAGCCCTAGCAGCAACAGTAGGCCTGTTAACAGGGACAACATCAGAATCAGCGTCCCTCCCAACAGAACAGAAATGTCCCTCAAGGTAGGCAGCAACAGGCTTCGATCAGGCCACAGCAACGAGGACAAGTGTACGCGGTTAATAGAGCTGATACGGAGGCAGCATGCAATGTTATGGAAGGTACACTTCTGGTTTGTGGGATAAAAGCTAGGATATTGTTTGACCATGGCCTACGCATTCTTTTATATCCCATGCATTTTCTAAGATGATTGATGTGCATGGTAGAGAACTTGAATATATCTTGACTGTGGCTACCCCAATAGGAAAAGATGTTGTCTGTACTACTTATTACCCCACTTGTACAGTCCAGCTGGAAGAGGTTGTGTTACCCGCAGATCTTATTTTGTTGGAGATGAATGATTTTGACGTCATCCTAGGGATGGATTGGCTAGCAGGGTACCATGCCACGTTGGATTGTTTCCATAAGACCCTCACATTCAAGTTGGATGAGACACCAGCAGGAGTGTTGTCTCAGGGAGAGAGGAGGAATCCTCGTGCAGGGTTTGTCTCAGCATTGAAAGCTGGTAGACTTCTAAGAAGTGGATGTGAAGCCTATTTGGCGTTTATCACGGAGAATAAATGGTCCTAAGGGGTGGAGGAGATCCCTATTGTTTTGGAGTTCCTGGATGAGTTTCCGGAGGAGATTCCAGGATTACCACCCATAAGAGAAATCGATTTCACCATCGAGTTGTTACCAGGGACTGCTCCGATTTCTATTGCACCTTATCGTATGGCTCCGGCGGAATTGGGAGAACTTAAGATACAGTTGCAGGAGTTGTTGGACAAAGGTTTCGTAAGGCCTAGCATTTCACCGTGGGGAGCTCCGGTTTTGCTCGTCAAAAAGAAAGATGGTTTGATGAGAATGTATATTGACTACCGAAGGTTGAATCAAGTGACCATCAAGAACAAATATCCATTGCCAAGGATAGATGACATGTTTGATCAATTACAAGGTGCTTCGTATTTCTCAAAGATTGATTTGAGATCTGGTTACCATTAGCTGAGAGTCAGAGAATCAGATGTGTTGAAAACAGTTTTCCAGACAAGAGATGGCCACTATGAGTTCCCAGTGATGCCATTTGGGTTGACTAATGCACCGGCAGTGTTCATGGCATTGATGAACAAGATATTTGCACAATATCTGGACCAGTTTGTAGTGGTGTTCATCGATGATATTTTGGTGTACTCCAAGACCAAAGAAGAGCATGAAGAGCATCCGAGGATAGCATTGCAACTTCTGAGAGAGAATCAGCTGTATGCGTAGCTTAACAAGTGTGAATTTTGGCTAGAGCAAGTTACATTTTTGGGGCATATTATATTATCTCCAGAGAAGGATTGTCAATAGATCTGTCCAAGATTGAGGCAGTAGTGAAGTGGGAAAGACCGAAGAATGTGTCAGAAATAAGAAGTTTCCTTGGATTGGCAGGGTATTACCGGAGGTTTGTACAAGAATTTTCGTCGATTGTAACACCATTGACGAAGTTGACAAGGAAAAATGTACCTTATGTGTGGACAGATCAGTGTGAGGCTAGTTTTCAAGAGCTAAAGAAGAGAGTGATTACAGCACCAGTCCTTACTTTACCATCCGGAAGGGCGGTTTTACCATTTTCACCGATGCTTCGAATGTAGGACTCGGTTGTGTGTTGATGCAAGAAGGAAAATTTATTGCATATGGGTTCCGGCAGCTGAAAGATCATGAGAAGAACTATGCAACCCATGACCTTGAGTTGGCAGCGATTGTCTTCGCGTTGAAAATGTGGAGACATTATCTCTATGGAGAGAAGTTTGAGGTCCATTCTGATCACCGCAGCCTACAATACTTGTTTTCTCAGAAGGAATTGAACATGAGACAGAGGAGATGGATGGAATATATCAAAGATTATGATTTTCCAATCAAATATCACCCGGGGAAAGCAAATGTAGTTGCCGATGCTTTGAGCAGGAAATCAGTAGGCTTGGAAAATCTAAGTGGCACCTGTATTTTTGAACAATTTGAGGAGTTGAGGATAGACCTACAACCACTAAGGAAGGGTGTGATATTTGCTAATATGTCAGTGTCAGAACCTTCTTTCATTCAAAAGATCAAGGATAGTCAGTTGCAAGATCCAGAGTTGGCTAAGTTTTCAGAACACGTAGCAGAATGTCCTGATTTTTGTATCGTTGATGGAGTTCTTTATTATCGAGACTGTCTGTGTGTGCCTAACATCGAAGATTTGAGGAATGACATCATGGCAGAAGCTCACAGTACGAAGTATTCCATGCACCCAGGCAGCACAAAGATGTATCAAAACTTGAAAGGCAGATTTTGGTGGAACAATATGAAGAGAAAGATTGCAGTGTTTGTCTCTCGCTGTATGACGTGTCAGCTGATCAAGGCAAAGCATCAGAAGCCTCCAGGGTTGCTCCAGCCATTAGAGATCCCGAAATGGAAATGAGAGCACATTACCATGGATTTTATTTCGGGACTACCGAGAACTAGCAAGGGCAATGATGCAATATGGGTCATTGTGGATCGTCTCACGAAGTCAGCTCATTTTGTCCCCATGAAGACAGGAAAGAAGATGCATATGTTACCCCTGGCAGAGTTGTTCGTTAATGAGATCGTCAGTAGACATGGACAGCCAGTTTCTATCACATCTGACACAGATAGCAGATTCATCTCAAGATTTTGGAAGACACTACATGAGTCTATGGGTACAAAGCTACAGTTCAGCATGGCTTATCACCCTCAAACTGATGGCCAATCCGATAGGACAATTCAGATCCTTGAGGATATGCTCGTGCTTGTGTGTTAGACTTCAAGACTCAATGGGATGAGACCCTACCATTGTGTGAGTTCGCTTATAACAACAGCTACCACTCAAGCATTGGAATGGCACCTTTTGAAGCTTTGTATGGCAGAAGGTGTAGGACACCTGTGTGTTGGGAAGAAGTCGGAATTCGCAGTTTCTAAGGACCAACCATAGTCAGTGAGACCAATGACAAAGTGAGACAGATTCAAGAACGCCTGAAAGTACCCCAAAGTAGACAGAAGAGTTACGCGACTCTAACCGAAGGGATTTGCAGTTCAAAGAAGGAGATAAGGTTTTCTTGAAGGTGTCACCTACGAGAGGAACATTGAGATTTAGGCAGAAGGGCAAGTTATCACGGAGATACATTGGACCATATGATATTGTGAGCAAGATTGGTGATGTGGCTTATAGATTAGCCTTACCACCCAGCTTTCCGGTGTGCAGAACGTCTTCCATGTGTCGATGTTGAAGAAGTATGTCCCCGACCCATCCCATATACTCCGGCATGAACCATTGGAAATCAGAGAAGATGCTACCTATGTTGCGAAGCCCATTCAGATCATTTATACAAAGGAACAAGAGTTGAGGACACGGACTATTCAGTGGGTGAAAGTACTTTGGGAGAATCATGGACCGGAAGAAGCAACGTAGGAACTACGAGATCAAGTACAGAAAAAGTATCCACATCTCCTACCCGAGGTGAGTTTTATATTTCATTTAGAGGACCGAATTCCCTAAGGGGTGGAGGACGTAAGACCCCGACCCGAGTGTCCACGATTAGTGCTAATTAAGTCGCGTGTTAGTGCTAAGCATGATTAGTAGAATTTGACTAAGTTGGATTAGTATAGCTCTTGATATAGCTTTGGGGAATTTTAAGTGTCTTGTGTTTAGTGGGACCCTTTGGGGGTTCCTTTTGGTAGTCTTGCGTTTACTTGGGGATTACTCGAGATTCCTATAATTCTTGTCTTGATCCCGTTTTACTCATCTCGTCGATCCCAACAACTTTCATGTTGTTCTGTACCGGTCCGGAACCCTGAAACCCGACTTTCCTTGCATTGAAGGCAAAACAGTCTTTTCACACTAAATCTGTACCCAAAATTTGATATCTCCAAAACCCGTGAAAAATGTACTTTTTGGAAACTAGATATTTAGGTGATCATTTTTCCCTTTTTCGTCGATTTCGTTCGAGGTCCCGAAAGTAGTGATTTCAGCCTCCAAAGATTTTCCAGTGGTGGAACCCACACCCATTGATATATAAGGAACCCATTTTCTTCTTCTTCCTTTTTCCAGCACAAACCTAACAAAAGCTAGGGTTTTTCCTCTCTTCTATTTCCTCTTGCTCATCCACCACCAAATCACCACCAATCTTGCACCAATAGCTCAAATGGAGGTCATCATTCTCTTCCTCTCCCTGAGAGCTTCTTCTTGATGCTATTCTTGGAGGAAATCTCCCACCACAAGACTCTCTTTGGACTAGCTTGATACTTTTGAAGAACTTCCTAGTAAGTTTTCCTTTCCAATCTCTTTTATATGTATTCTCTTAGCTATAGAGAAGCCCCATCTTCCTTATTGAGAGTTATTTCTTCTTCATTCCTTGTTTGACCCATTTTAGGGTTTGTATTTGGGGGTTTTTGTGTAGATTGTGTTCTTGGCTTGAAAGAAGTGTTTAGAGCTTGTGTTGGCTTAGCTTGGACCTAAGGTAGGTGGAATGAATAGATGTTTTGAGTTTTGAATGGTTTCATGCGAACATTGATGATTTCACTATGCTTTTATTGACTTGCATTGAATTCAAAATGAATGCTCATTAATGGATTTAGTTAGCCCATTTATTGTCTTGAAAATGTGGTTTACAGCTCTTTGTTTCACCTCTTGTTTAAGACTTTAATGAATCATTGTGGTTGTGGATATTCTCGTTCTATTTGGTGATTGAATGTGGAGAAGGAAATGCTTGGGAATTCAATGTTCATGGAAGCTGGAGGGGAGTTTTAAGTAATGTTTGAAGGTGTTTGATGAGGGGTTAGTGGAGGCAAGAAGGCCTTTTTATTGTAGGTGAAAGGTGTAGAAGAAAAGGGGAAGAAAGGCCTGAATGGCCATTCTCGGGCAGCACATTTAACTACCCGCTCAAGCACATCCCAGGCTGCTCAAGCACGCAGTCAATCTGACTGCAATCTCTGGCTGCAGAATGACTGTCCGCTCGAGCACGCAGGCTATCCGTTTGAGTGGACACATGTCCACTCGAGCGGGCAGACTTGCTGTCTGCCATCCTTGAACGCAACCCAGGTCCGCTCGAGCGCACCTCGGTCCGCTCGAGATCACCCCCTCTTGGGCCTAAATCACTTTTGGAGCTCAAAAAAGGTTTTTAAAGGAATCTCTTGGTATCGGGGAGATCCATGAGGCAATGTTCGAAGTCCATTTGAGAAGAAAAGCCACATCACAAAGATCCATTTAAGTTTTTTAAAAATTTCCAAGGTGTATAAGTATTCCAAAATGTCTCCAAATTTAAAGAGTACCAAGTTATTATTAAGATCGACATAAGGATTGTAAGACTCCGACCCCTAATTTTCGTGATTTGTGTGTTTTTAGCTGTGGGTTAGTTCTCTAAGTGAGATTTGAGTATAATCGAGTTAGTTTGTGGTTTAGTTCAGTTTTCTATAGCTTTGGGAATTTTTGAGAGACATTGGACTTAGTCAGACACACTCAGGGAGGCCCTGAGTGCACGTGTTAGCATGGGAGGATAATTATGTTTTCCGATTTTAATCGTGATTTTGACCTCATTTGAATGGTTTTATTATTTGTTACAACTTTTGTTTTTAAATTGTCCGTGTTTGAGGCCCAAAAACCCAAGTTTTGGCCCAAAGGGGTAAATCCGACTTTTCATACAAAAATCTGGGCACAATTTTCAAAGTCGTGAAACCATGTCAAAATTATACTTTTCCGAAACTAGATTTTTCGACGATCGTTTTGTTCTTCTTCGTCGACTTCATCCGGGATCCACAAGACCATGTTTTAAACGTTTCAAGTTCAACTGCTTTGGGACCCACCTTCCAAACACTATATAAGCTCTCTTTCTTCTTCATTTCCCATTTCCGAATCCCTGCAATTGTTTTGACCTAGAGTGAAGAAGAGAAGAAGGCCTTTTCTTGATCTTTTTCTCCTTGAATCATCTAGCAAGAGAGCTCCAATCCCCGATCCGACTCCGTCAATCTCTTCCTCTCTTCTCAAGCTACAGCTGGACATGTTTTTGAGCCAAATCCCCGAGATTATTCATCATCTTCAAGCTCTCTTCTTCTTGTTTGGCAAGCTATAGGTGAGAGCTTCAACCCACCTTTTCATTAGAGTCTTTTTAACTCCTAAGGAACTTGTTTTTCATTCTTGCAAACCCTTTTGTGAAAATGGGTTCTTTGTTTTCATTTTGGTTGAGTTTTGAATGGATTTCTTGGGGTTTTGTAGCTTTTGGGCTTATCTCTTGGTTAGGATTGCTTGTCAAGAGATTTGTTTGGCATTTGGGCAAGGCAAGTAATCTCTATGGGTTAATGTTGCATGTGTGTTGTGGATTTCATTGTTATCATTGATATTGCATTTTTTTTTCAAAGTGTACTCAAGTTGTTGCCAAGTATTCTAAATGGTGATATTTTTACCCCATTTGTTAGTTCTATTTCCTTACAAGTAATGATTGTCAATGACTTCCCAAAATTTTGATTGGGATTGCAAGTTTATGTTTTGTTTAGCTTGTGAAATGATTTTTAAGTTTGAATGATTTTGGAAATGCTTGAATTGATCCCTTGGAGAGCATGAAGGCTCAAGGAAGTGCACGTAGTACAAATATAAGAAGAATGGAAGAAGAAGTGTACAAATCTGACTTGAAATGCACTGCCCCGTGCAGTTTCGGTCAGCTGGCGGCTAACAGAAATCCCCATTTCGGTTAACCGCTAGCCAACCAAGCTTGACCGCTCCATTTCCAGAAGCCGGTACCTCGTCAGTGTGTTGTCGGTTAGCTGGTGGCCAGCCGAACTACACCACCTCGGCTAGCCGCGAGCCAACCGAACTCCGTCGGTTCCTTTTCCAAAATGCTGTACTTCCTGATCTGGATCCCAGCAGTCAGCTGGCGGTCAATTGGCAGCTAACCGACCTGCAATTCTGTGGCTAGCCGACAGGTGACCGTGAGCTAACCGAAATTCGGTTTTAGAATTTTTCTGTTGGATTTTCTTGGGAATGAAAACCAGAATATGTTGAGGGGCTTTTAGCTTGATATTGTGCATTTGAAAATCTGAAATGTTGTTTAACTTCAGGGCACCAATTCGCTTTTAAATTCCAACATTTAGGTTTCAATTACACAAGGATCAAACGATGGGCCTTAGCATATGTATGAGAATTCTGTTTTGAAAACCTTAGGGTTGATGTTTCATGCATCGGTTTGCACTAGTTTTGACTTATAAGTACCAAATGTTGTTTCGAGTATCAGTTTGTACTCGTTTTTGACCATAAGTATCAGCTTTGTTTTGAATGGTTTTAAGAACAAAAAAGGGGACTACTTTTGTGCCTTTACATGTCAATAGCTTACGCTATCTTGTCTCACCTTGCTTGCACCATCCACCTCATGTGGTGGATGAGGTAAATGTAAAAAACTCGGTCCGGGCGGCACCCTTAACCATGGGGTGAAGCGTGTCAACCACAGGCTTCAAACGGCGAGTCTCCCCTAGCCTTGCTTGCTCCGTCCACCTCGTGTGGCGGAGGATATATTGTTTTGTCTTGTCTTGGAAATAGTTCCCCCTATTCTCGATCTGTTTTGTACATGTTCGTCCTGTTTTGTGCATCATGATTTATGATGAACACCACTGAGCTTGGACTGCCCTTTCAGTCTGATCCACTGTCTGGGGGTCCTTAAACACTTGGACTTTCTGTAGATTAATCGTATATTATATATATATACATCCTGTTTTGACCGGTAACGCGGCCGGTACCCGCCTACCTTTTATGGTACGGGATCCTGTTTTGTTTTGTTCTGTTTCTATTTCTATTCTGCTTTCTCTTTTCATTTCTATATGATGGAGAAAGGATGGGCTCAATGTGGGATTATATATTCATGATATTATAAGTATTCATGCTAGTTTCGTTTCGTATATTATTCGTGGGCTTTTGTTTTCTTGATAAGCATATTATTCAAGCATTGTTTTAAATCCTGTAATTTGTTTAAATTCAGTAAAATGTTTTAAACATTCTCTTCTTTCAAATTTTAAATACTTTTATACTCTTGCCTAAATTGATTACCTACCAGACCGTCGTGTCTGATATTCTATATTTTGGTGCTCTAGGTAACAGGTTCTCGTCTTGAGCTAGTACGTGCGCAGGTGGCTGCAGAGCCAAGAGTTTTGCAGGTTTGTTGTGTCGGTGATGTCATATAGACGTCATGCTCGACGCCGGAGTTACGTTATATACCTGGGTAGCATTTTGTTCTTAGCTTGTTATTTTGTAAGGTTTTTGTTAGCCCTTTTCCTTGGGATTGTAATTAATACATTTGTTATTTTATAACATGAACATGCTTGGGTAATGATTAAGCCTGTTACTGTAAGCTCTGTATATGTATTATCTTGGTTTGTTTCCAGTCCGGGTTTGAGCATTACTATGATAGCTTTATGCTGATAAGTTGAGTGTGACGCGGAATCTGATGGCCACGGACTCCGAGTCGTAACGCCTCGTAAGCTTCCGCGAAATGTTTTGATGTGTTGGAAATTATGTATTCCTCACACACGCGGATCCTGGGGAGAAATGTTATTTATCACTTACTTCCCCATTCGCGTCCCCAAGGTCGGACCGCTGCAGGGATCCGGGTTCGGGGGCATGACAAACTGGTATCAGAGCGGGCGGGTTTCTAGGAAATAAAACACTCTAGGAACCTTAAGACGTGTGGTGAGGAGTCCTTAGACTGTGTGAATTTTATTTTGGCTAGCCATCGTTTCTGTGAGTTCGGGTTTGCTTTTGCTCTAGTGGGGGAGACCCTCTTTGTCTCATGTTCTTGTCCTTGTTGTTAGGGAATTTGGAGGACCAAATTCTTTTCTAGTGGGGGAGAATTTAATGTCTCCGTACCCACATTTAGTATCTTTTGCTTGTTTTTGTGCCAGAGAGTGAGAGTTTTGTGGAATTTGAATGTGTTTCTCGACGGATTTTGGCAGAATTTTCATTTTTTCGATGTTGCTGATGCAGTTAGCAAGGGAATATGTGAGCAATTAATAGTCAGCAAGGAATGTGAATAGCATATCGAGATCCAATTATAGTTGATCATGGACCGTCAAATGGTGTGTTAGACAAATAAGTGTGGACTTTTGGATAAATTCAGATTATTTTCCCTAAGTCAGAAGACTCTAGAAGCTGGATAAGTAATGGACTTTATGAGGTTTGAGGTGATTTTCAGTGGTACAGCTCCAAGAAGATGTGAAAAGTTAGAAATTTCTCGAGATTGATGAACTTTTGTCGGAGAAGTGCTTGAAGATTTTCAACAATTCTAAAGAGGATAGTGAAGTCAACTCAGCAGGGTGTGTCAGTGGGTGGTTAAAAGCATAGGAAGTCAGTTTTCAGCTGTAGTGTAGAGAGTTGTATGCAGAATTGATTGTTACATGGTCACATGATAGAAGAGGTTTTGGCGGACTTTGCCGACTTTTGAAATATCAGTTTGGGTAGTGTGCAAATGCAAGCTGGGGAATCATCACCTATGGACAAGGCCAGTTGAAAGATTCAGAGAAGAATGATGCATGTGCAAGACTTGAGAACGACGAACTTGAAATAGAGGCAGAAGATTAAGCAACCAAGGTTTGATTGGAGCAAGTTCGAGATTTAAATTCAGGGTTATAACCGTCTGAGGTGTGATGCGAAGTGGACAAACACGTTTGGTCAGGAATCAATATCGTGTAAGAGGACCAATGACAATTGAGCAGAAAGGGTCAGCATTGGGTACTTTGAAGAAAGACTTTATTCTAGGATTGTAGACGCAGATCGAACTTGCAAGGTCAGCTATGCAAGCCTAGGTAGAAGACTGGAAGACAGAGATAGAGTTTGACAGAAGCACACCTTACAAAGTTTGGACATGTGGAGTAGCATTCCAGTTAGTGTGTTAGCGGGTCTACTTAGAGCTGAAAACCTACAAAGTTGCGAACCTTGTGATTTCCACAAGCAGACAGAGATTGGGGAAGTGTTTAGATAACCGTCCAAACATTTGATTGAGTCGGCTTAGCATATGAAGAAGTGGAAGATTTCCAGGACATTCACCTTGAAGATAGTACGTTGACACGAGACCTAATTTTGACAGATTTGACAGAGACATTTGGAAGTACTCAACGTCACTAATTTTCTGAAGCCAAGGGCAGACAAAAGGAAAAGGCTAGAGTTCGAAGAGTTGATAAGAGCTCGAGTTAGAGATTCCAAGACTGGCAGAGACAGTGACAATACATCAGAATGAGTCAGAATTTTCAATTTCCTGGACCGACATTGATGGATAAGACAAGTAATAGATTCGAGACAATGCAAGGACAGTTGATGATAGCTAGGGATTGACGAAAGGATTCTTCGAACATTGATTGTGTCAAAGAAACAAATTGCTAGTAAGATCTTGGACCATCCAAATCAGAGACCTCGACCATAGACTCCTCTCACCACCATGTTTGACCGGGGTTATTGCAGCTGTGCAAGAGCAATGCAGATCATTAGTGTTGAGATACAGTGTTTGAGAAGAGGATGACCATGTGACTTCAGGTGTTTCCGAGAGAACCGTGAGTCTAAGCAGACATTTTGAGATTTTTGCGATCTCGTGTGGGAGTAATATCCTTGCTTTGTTTTTAAGTTGTTTAGATCATTTGGAGGACCAAATGTTCTAAGGGGGGGAGTGTTAGACCCCGACTCGGACCAACTCGATTAGTACTAATTAAGCGAGTGTTTAGTCTTAAGTGAGTCTTAGTACTAGCTGGGTTAGAATGTGATTAGACTTAGTCTGGATTATAGCTTTGGGAATTTTGAGGACGTTTAGTATGAGTTAGACACACTCAGGGATGCCCTGAGTATACGTGTAAGAATGGGTTTTCGTTCTAGATCTTTTGTTTGATCATGATTTTTAATTCTCTTGAATGGTTTTATTATTTGTGACAACTCTCATCTTTAGCCTGCATGTATTTGAAGCTCAGAAACCCAAGTTTTGGCCCAAAAGGGGTAAATCTGTCTTTTCATGCTAAATCTGGGCACAATTTTCGAAGTCGCGAAATCATGTCAAAATCATACTTTTCCAAAACTAAATTTTTCGACGATCGTTTTGTTCTTCTTCGTCGACTTCATCCGGGGTCTACAAGACCATGTTTTAATCGTTTCAAGTTCGACTGCTTGGGGACCCACTTTCAGACACTATATAAGCTCTCTTCTTCTTCTTTTCCCATTTCCAAATCCCTGCAATTGTTTTGACCTAGAGTGAAGAAGAGAAGGTCTTCTGTTGATCTTTTTCCCCTTGAATCATCAACCAAGAGAGCTCCAATTTCGGATCCAAGACTATCAATCTCTTCCTCTCTTCTCAAGCTACAGCTGGATACGTTTTGAGCCAAATCCCCGCCACTATTCATCATCTTCTAGCTCTCTTCTTCTTGTTCAGCTAGCTCAAGGTTAGGGCTCTTGTTCCTCTTTTCATTTGATGTTCATTTAGCTCATTTAGAGCTTGTTTTCCATGTTTTCAAACCCATTTTCGAAATGGGGGTTTGTGAGGACCAAATGGTGATTTTTGTGTGCTCTATTTTGGGGATTTTGTGTAGATTTCGTGGATCTCCCCTCTTGTTGAGTTTTGCTTGGCTTTTTGACTTGAGGCAAGTAACCTTTCCAGGCTTTTTGTGCATGTTTATGACATTTGGGTTTTTAACCCTAAATTTTATGTTAAATGTTAGATTTGTAATCTATGCATGGTTTTGGTTGGGAATGAATGATTGAATGTTGTTTTTTACCCTTGGTGAGCATGGTGGCTCAGGGGTTTTGTTGGGTTAAGAGGTGAGAAGAAGAAGGAAGAAAAATGTATGAAGGAGAATGAATGGAAGTGCACTTTCTGCACATAGTCGCGTTTAGGCAGAAGCCTGTTCGCTCGAGCGACCACTGGGTCCGCTCGAGCGAACATGCCTTTATTTGAAGGGTTTCGGACAGAAACCTGTCCGCTCGAGCGAACCCTTTTGTCCGCTCGAGCGAACAAGCTTTTGTCTGGAGTCCGCTCGAGCGAATGTATGACCACTCGAGCGAACCTGACCCAGTTTTGGATTTTCAATCCTTTTCTGAATTTCTTGGAAATTGAAAACTAGACTATGCTTTAGACTTTTAATTGACGTTGTGTAAATTGAAATCCCAAAATGTACCTTACCTTCGGGGACATCAAACTATGTAAATTCCGACATTTGGGTTTCAACTTCACAAGGGTCAAAGATTAGTCTTATTAGCCTATGCTTGATAGATTTATGTTTGAACTCTTGTTGTGATGTTTCATGCATCATCGTGTTTTTGTTTGAATTTCAAGTATAAGCTTGTATTTAAGACGTGTTTCAAGAATCGTGTTTCAAGAATCAAAAGGGAATCATTTCTTAAGTTTGTTAAGCATTTATATTATGCTATTTTGCTAGCCTTGTCGTGTCTCGTCTGATAAATGATTTCCCTCTTGTTTTGTCGTGTTCTCGAATGTGTATCGCCCTGTTTTGTACATTCATGATATAAGTGAATACCACTGAGCTTGGACTGCCCTTTAGCTTGATCCACTACCTGGGGGTCCTTAAACATGTGGATTGTCTGCAGACTAGTCGTGTATTATATTACACATCGTGCGTGTTCGTGTTCCTGTTCCGCGGCCGGCCTCCCCGTTACCTTGTGTAGCGTGGGATCGTGTCTTGCGTGTCGTGTTTCGTACGTGCTTGCTCTTGTCATTTTACAGGATAGAGAAAAGATGAGCTCAATGTGGATTTATCTTTTCATGATATTATAAGTATTCATGCTAGTTTCGTAAAATTGAAATGTGTACTTTAATCTTGAACTATTTTAGCACCATTTTTCATATTCATGCCTAAATTGTTTATTTGCCAAACCGTCATGTTTGATGCATTTTATTTTTGTGTCCAGGTGCAGGATGTATCGCATTTGACGAGGAGTGCCCGGAGGAGGCTATTGAGCCACCCCCAGCACATGAGTGGCAACCCGACGACGTCATCTAGACACCGGGCAGGATCTTGATTTCTCGTTCACCTAGTTATGGGATATCTGTTAGGATCTTATTTCTGTTGTATTGGCCTTTGTTGGCCTCTCATGGGAATGTAATTTGAATTAATATACTTTTGTCTAACTATGAAACTTTTTATCAAGATAGGATTGCTTTGTTGACACTCCTCCTCTATACCATGCCTTGATGCCTTATTCATGCTACATCTTGCTGCATTAAGTCTATATTATTAGTTTTGCTACACGCTTCCGCATACCTATTCGTGTGAACTCGACCTGTGTCTTGGGATCCTCACCGCGGAAACCTGTGGGAAGACAGGCGGTATATGTTTCATTAATGCAATTCTATGCGTCGCGGGCCCGGGTCTCGGTCCAGGGTCACGACAGGACTGGTATCAGAGCGGGACATGTTTCAGGCACTTAAAAGAAACTAGAAAATCTTAGGGTCGTGGCGAGGATCCATGAGCTCGTTAGATCTTTTCGTATGGATTTAAAGACCAACCCGACCACATTATCTTGTACTAATGTTTTGTTTTACAGCATCATGCCTCTAAGAAAAGCTCCAAATCACAACGCTTCGGGTAGTAATTACAATGAGACAGATCCGTCTAAGAATCCTACCGCTACCCAATTCCAAGCACTAATGCAAGCCATGTTAGACCAACAAAAACAAGCTAATGAAACCCAAGAAAAATTTCAGGAACAGATGGCAAAGAAAGATGAGGATATGGCACAAGTCTAGAGACAACTCTTGGAAGTTTTACAGAATAGGCAACAAGTTCCATTTATGCAACCACCCGGCCCGAATTTTATAATCAACAATAGGGTTGATGACCCTAATGCTCTCTTCGAAAGATTCCGAAAGAGGGGACCCAAGGAGTTCTCAGGTTAAGAGGACCCTTTAACTGCAGATGACTGGCTCACGAACACTGCGGAGATTTTTGATTTTTTACTTGCATGGGCAGGGAGAGGGTGAACCTCACAGCTTCACTGTTCTATGGGCTTGCTGACTCTTGGTGGCAGACAGTTAAAGAACCGTATCAGGCCATGGCAGATGAGGTAGCTTGGACGACCTTCAAGACACATTTTACCGACAAGTATGTCCCTTCTCATGTCAAGAGGCAGAAGGCAGTGGAATTTCAACAGCTGAAACAAGGAAGCATGATAGTTCTGGAGTATGTTACCAAATTTGAGAGGCTTGCTCGCTATGCTACCGAGTTGATTGATACGGAGCATAAGAAGATCACCAAATTTTTGGAAGGGTTAAATCCCATTCTCAAGAGGGATGTTACGGGAGTAATTCCACCAGCCACATTTGATGAAGCGGTTAAGCGGGCGTATAAATTTGAAGAATTCAACAATGAGATCATTCAAGATAGGAAGCAGCAACACCGGCAACATAACCAAAGGCAACAAAGTGGCAAGAAGCCAAGACAAGAACAGAACCAAGTTAGGCAAAGTGGTTGCAATCATTGTGGCAAGAACCACCCTACACATGAATGCCGCAAGGCAACGGGTGCTTGCTTCAAATGTGGAGGAATGGACCATGCAATCAAGGATTGCCCACAGCTTTAGAATCAGGGCAACAGATATCAGCAGCAAAGGCAGGCGGCACCACAGAATCAGGCACCAGTTCAGAATCAAGTGAGACCACCACAACAACAGCAGCAGCAAGGCAGACAAGTACAGAATCAGAATGCTCATCCACCTCAGAACAGGAACAATCAAGGGAGGCAGAATCAGCAGCAGAACAGGCCAAACCAGCAGGGACACACGTACAATATCAACCGTGCTGATGCAGAAACAGCAGGTGACGTCATAGAAGGTAAACTTCTTGTTTGTGGAGTAGAAGCATAGATCTTATTTGAGCCAGGATTGATGGACACGAAAAGGGAATCTTCCGTCCTCTCCCTCCGCACCCCGGGGGCTGACCTGGGTCTCGGCGGAGGAGGGAAGATCTCGGGCATCAACATTTTTTTGTACGGGTATGCCAGATTTACTTTCTACTTGGAATTTGGAATGGTGATGATCCGGGGATTCACCTTCACAAGTGGAAAGGAAATCAATCCTTTTTTCTAGCTTTTCAAATTGCATTAATATTAAGAAAAGAGACAAGTTTGTTTTTTTAGAATGTCGTAGGAGGCGTTTTTGTTTGTTTGTCGTAAAAGGCGATTTTGCCGTGAAAGGCGATTTTACAAAACTCATTAAATGTGAAAGACAAGAATTGTGATTTCTTTTTGTCTCTTTAAGAAATACAAACTACAATAGAAAAGTGAGAAAAGGGATCTAACTTCTCAGGAGATTGTGGGGACACGTTGAGATCGACGGTCGCAAGTCATGTATGGGCTTCGCCATCGTCCTTCAAATGAGAACATGTGATGCTTTGATTCTTTGGCTTGGCTCCTAACCTTGGTTTTTTAAAGGACAAGGACCAAGAAGAGGTCCTATATCCAATGAAAAACCAAGTAAACGGGTTGAAAAGCCACGTTTAGGCCATGTTGGAGAGGCAGGTGACCTTGGGGGGGGGGGGGGGGGGGGGGGGGGTGGCCCCCATGGGACGTTGATCACCTTGTGGTGCTTTCGGGAGCAAAGTAGCAGAACTTCGTCTCTCTCTTGGATCTTCTGGATTTTCAGAGCTTGCACTTGGGATCTATTTTTGTTTCTCCTTTCTTGGAATGGACCTCCTTTTATAGGCTTTTGGTAGCCATGAGGTGTTTATTGGCATTGATGGCCATGATGAAATAATTGATGAGGAGTTACAAGTTGATTTTGTAACTCATTTTTCAAGGCTTGTGATTGGCCGATGAAGGTAGTGGGCATTTAATCACTTTTATGCTTCATGATGATGGGAGTTTCATGGGTTTAATGCCATGATTGCTTGGATTTGTAACTCCCAAATGCTTGAATCTGATTGGGCCATCCAAAATAATGAGTTAATGACCGCATTAAGTTGTCATAAACGGGTCAATTAACGTCATTAAGTGGTCGCCCAGGCATGTGAAAAGTCGCAGGCCGCGCTGCGCCTTTTGAAATTCTTCTTGCGATCATCACAGGTGGATCCACGCATTGTTTGATGTCGGATTGCGATGCAATTTCAGACATTAGTTGATGTTGGTGAGCCGGTGACTTCTGTCTTGTCGATTTCACGATCGGTTGGACAGAAAGTGCACTTTCTTGGTCAGCCGGTTGGCGATCTTGAGGCGATCGGTGATGATTTCATGCTTTTGATGGCGGATCCGAGATGTCGACGAAGATTAGTCGTTTTCAAGCATCAAACATTGGATTTTCCGAAAATCACAGAGGCCGGAACACCCGAAACGCGAAAACCATCGAAAAACGGACGCTTTGGTGCAAAATCCGGCAACCCGGATTTGCAGGGTCGCCGGGCGACCATGCACCCAGGGTTGCCGGCGACCTTAGGGTTTTTTGCCCTTTCGTATCCGACCTTCGTTTTCGGCGGATTTTGCGTCTTTTTCGTTCCTTTTTTCTTCTGTATTTTTCTTGACATTTTTCCTCAATTATTGACTTCATTTTCTTGGAGAAAACTTGACGAGAACCCGCACGAAATCGGAGCACAAAGTTTCCCATTTTTCGGGAAAGCCGAAGACTTTGTAGCCGATTTTCCGTCAAGAGTCGAAACTAGGTCAAACGATGTCGGAATGACCTGAAAATTGAGGTGAAGCTTCTTGAGCAGTGGATAGGACCAACCATGGGCTTTTATTTGAGTTTTGAAGCCGTTTGGGGTCCCATCGATGCTTCACTTGATTTTGCTGCGGGGAAAATGCCGAGCTTTGATATGTGGTCAAACAATGTCCGATTGACCTGAAATTCGACAAGGAGCCTATTGGAGTCATTTTGAGACGTTCCATGGGCTCCGTTTTGGATGTCATGGTCCTGGGTTGCTCCGCCGCCGTTAGGCTTGATTTTCTCTCGGAGCATCGAAACCTGGTCAAACTTTGTCGGAATGACCTGAAATTCGACGTGCAGCCCTTTGGAGGCATGTTGAAGCCACTCATGTACTTTGTTTCATGAGTGATGACTTCTGTGGTTCCCGCCGCCGGGAGGCTTGATTTTGCTGCTCGAGCATTGATGGAGGGTCAAACGTTGTCAGTTTGACTTGAAATTTGGCATGGAGCCCTTTGGAGACATTCTGGAGTCATCCGTAGGCTCTGATCAAAGTTTTGGTGTCTTTGATAATGTCGCCGCCAGGAGCGCTTGTTTAGCTATCGGAGTAGTGAAGTTAGGCCAAACGCTGTCGGAGTGGCCCGAATCCTCAGGTGTACCCCTCTTTCAGCTGTTTTAAAGGATCTCTCAGTTTATGTCTGATTCTGACAAGATCTGATGCTTGAAGTAGCTTTGCCTGTTTTGTAGCAGGATGCGTCTTCACGAGGCTTCTTATGTTGAGGAGACATAGTGACTTTTTTGGTGTCAACAAACACTACACCATAATAATCGATTAGTAACGGATCTGCGTTCGTTACACAAAAAATTAGTAAAGGTTATTATACGTTGAGACAATTGCGTTACAAATGAAAAGTAACAGAAGTTAGTAACACTTAATAACCGTTAGAAAGATTACTAACGGTTATAAAATGTGACTGAAATTAATTTCAGCAACACATAAAGAATCGTTACAATTTATTAGTAACGGTTATTAATTTTGTTCATAGTTTGTTCCCAACGGATAAAACTGTTGGTAATTCCCACTTTCTGACATATAACTATTTGGGCAAACTATTTGTAACGGTTGATATCCGTTACTAAGTATTTTTAAAAAACTAAAAAAAAATTAGAAAAGAAGAAGAAGAAGAAGAAGAAACAATACCTCCTCCACTTTTTTTCTTCATCATCAACAAGAACTGGTTCCTCAGGATGGATCCTATAACTTAACTTTTCAATTATGTCTGCAACAACCACATGATTATCGAATGTAACAACAACAATAATCAAACATGCCTTCATTGCAAAAACTAAAATGGGCACATGCACCCTTCTTAGTGTACTAAATTATCTAATAAAAGATTGTTCCCAACAGCAATATCGAATGTAAAAGATTTGTCGAAATTTCGACAAAGTCTCCCCTATACATGTGACATTAAAAAATTTTTTTACAACATGTTAAGTACCTGTACATAACAAAAAAAAAAAAAAAAAAAAAAAAAAAAAAAAAAAAAAACTTCATATAAACATCTCAATGCCTCAACACACCATAAGGTCATTCACCACTACGTCATTAGTGGTTCACCATTCAACCATAGCACTTCAATATATGAGCACTTCAATATATGGGCCCCACCTTGGCGGACGACACTCCCATAAAGTCCAACACCTGTTCCTTGGCATCAAACATGCACATGCACATATACACACATACACAGATAGCTTGGGAGAACAAGCTATGGGTCTCTTAATTTTTCTTCTTTTCTCTGTTTTATCCAATGTGAGGAAATGAGAACCAACCAATGGCTCCTACTTCCTACTTTATATAGGGGGACGGTGGACCCATCTTTCAGCAGTTTAATTTATTGAGGGTCATCTTTGATCGCCAATGGAACCAAAAAGTGCTTCATTAAATTGGGTCTCACATAGCTATATGACTTGGAAATTAATTTTAGAGACATATAACAAATGACATATCAATTGGATTAGTTAGTAAATATCATGAAGAAAAACAAACATTTCCAGCTCACCACATATATAAGAAATGTCTACACCATCACCTTCGTCTAGTTCTGCTAGAAGACCTTTCTCTGGACCATCATTTGCAACCTGGTGACAACAATAAACAGTCACATATGTAAGATCTTTAGAATAAATGCCATGTCAAATTCAAAAATTCTGAGTTGTCATTGGGTAATCAAATATACTAGCTCAAGATTGCATTTGAAATATCCAACACAAGAACCATTCAAAATTATTGATTGCTAATAAAAAATCACATTAGGGAGCACTCTACTTTTCTACTAATAAATAATACTAAAGATATTCATAATATAGTGATTAAGAAAAGCCACTTGTCTGCCTTTGTAGACTTATGCATCCATTAATCATAATGATAGAAACCCACTTAAAGGCAATATGATTATTTGATAATTTAATAAAGGAAAACGTAGGAAATCTTGGATCAGACAAAGGGCCTTTCAAATTCTTTTTGGTTTGCAAAGGTGTTAAAACAAAACCTTAAACTAAGTATGCATGGCCACTCACATCCTGAACAAACAAAGAGAAATTTGAATTAAGAATCCTTCTCCATTTTCATTAAGCAGAATAGGATTGATAGTGAAGAATTTGGGAAGACTCATTATAATATATGAAAGTAGAAAAATATAACTTGGTTGGTGAGTGTTGACATGTTGGGAAAGAGTTGAGTGCAACCCCTTAATTTTATTGGTCTGTGTCAATTGCTTAAGAAAGATGATCTTTATCTCATATACACACATGATGTAGATACCAACTATTCAAACATTATCAACCATACAAACAAAGTAACAATAAATTGTGAACAGCAAACCCAAGTATACCATTGCCCAAGAAAATTCACAAAGCAACAAGTAATCAATAACTAAAGAACCATAGTACCCATCCCACAAAATTGAAATTTCAAGCATATAAAGAACATAAAGTGAATTCATTATAAATAATCTACTCCATCTCACATCAAATAAAAATAACTACTTTCATCCACTGATCCAAGAAACTAGCACCACAAACACCCATCAAATCTCAAATCTCAAATCTCCTCCAAAGAAAACCCACACGACCAAAACAAGATCTCATCTTTACCCAACCTCCCAAACCCACCCATCTAAAAAAGGAAAGCCACATCCTAAAAACCCTAACTCAACACCCATCACATCATCAATTCACATAAAAAAAATCCTAAAGATACTAAAAAATCATAATAATTTTTTAAAAGAAACTCATTTTCTTGATTTCTCAACACTTTCAATATATATCATGGTGTAAAGCAAGCCATTTTAATGTCAATGTCAATGTATTTGCTAGTAAAAGCCAATTATCTGATAGAAAAGAACCATAAGCAAAGAAGTACTTCCAACTGCAAATGATCAATCTACATCAATGCATTTTTTGGCACATATATAGCATATCTAACTTAAAATGATCAAGAATGTTGAAGTATAGCTTGGATGACACAATTGACAACTAATCAAATACAAATGAATAAGACTAGTGGTCAGATTAAAAAAAATAAAAAACTAAGTACAAGGAAACAAAAACAAAAAAAAAATTAAATAAATAAATAACTAGTTACCTGCTTATATTTCTTGTAGATTCGCTTGGTTACTATGTTCTTGGATTCATCAAAAAATGTGGGAACTTCTCTTCTTTTAAATCATCTCCTCCCTGCCACATCCCCTTCTGAATTTTGGAAACCAGTATATCATCTCCTGATGAACAATCAAACCGTATAATGGCAGAGTCTCTTTTCTCATCTTCAAAAGTGACGCTTGAAACATTTCCATGAGTACTTAATAAAGAAAAAACCTGCTGGTGAAGGAAGTATCCATCAGAAGCAGTTCAGAATATTATCAGATCAAGAATCATGTTGCATAGCTTATATTCATATCAATAATATATATCAAAATCAATAGTTAATGCTAGAGGTATACTAAGAAGAAACACACATATAACATTAGACGCACAATAAATTGGCAATACAAGGAACAGGAATGGATAACAAATAGACCAAACTCATCAGATACAAAAGAAAATAAACGAGATTGAGTCAATAAAATGTCCATTATACTAACCAGCTAAATTACATTCTACCCAAGCTTTAATAGGTGAAAAAAGACCAGCCTCAAAATCGATTTAAGAACTAATCAATATACAAACAAGATTCTTGTTCCAACATCAATTCAGTAGCAGATCATGGCATAATATAATTATTATGTTTAAATCAACTAGTAGATAGATGAAACCCAAGTTATAGCCACATCTGTAAAAGCTAGACAATAAAGAAAAGGAAAGGACATATCAAGAAGTAAAGCCCATTTCATTTACACATGATCACAGATCAAAGAACTTGGAAAAAGTGAAAATGAAAAAAAAATCTAACACACTGCATACTTCAAAAGAGCTCTCAAACAATTCCATAAAACAAAAAATCAGTAACCATGGAGAAATTAGGAAAAGAAGAAAAGAGATACAAATCCAGGGATGGGATCAATGCTAAAAATTATAATAGTGATAGAGATCACATTAAACCTACACAGCACAATTGCTGCATAGATGACCAACCCCACAAACATTGCAGTTAGGAAAAGAACATGTAAGCAAAACCCAGAATTTATTTAATGACAAGCAATCTTCCAAGCTGATGAGCCAAAGGGAACAGAACCAAACTGCAAAAAACAAAAAAACAGAGAAAAGCATGAGTTTTGAAAAATGACAAAGATGCCCATACTAATAATGGCAGTGCATATATGCAATAGCTATAACATAAAAATTTAATTTACTCACCCAATGAGCAGGCAAAATGCATGCTTCAACAAAGGCAAGTCTCTCACTGATTCTAGTACCAAACTCCTGTGCATAAGGATCTTCATGGTATGCATTGTGATGAACCGTCTGAAGAGAAAACAGAACAAAGCAAATGACTTCTGACTTCTGACGTCTGAAGTCGAGGATGGCGGATTTGGGATCGCGAGGGGTGTTGGCGTTGGTGGTGTTGCTTTCTTCGTCTTTTTGGCGTTGAACAACCACCTGTGGGGGGGGGACTAAGAATTAGGATTTTCATTCCATGGCTAAGACAAGCCCCATCTACCATTTCAAATTCAAAACACCACTGAAATCCACATTTACTACTTCTACAGAACACCCATGGCCATAACCGAGCCCAAAGCCCCCATCTTGCCGAGGCATATACCAGGTCCTCTCTTTCCTCCCTCTTCTCCTCAGCCCACTCGTTCCTCACCTACAATGGCAGCAACACATTAAAAAAAAAAAAAAGAAAGAAAGGAAAAGAAACAGAGAAGAAGAACAAAAAAAGAAAAAAAAAACACACCTGGGCCAGGGGCTGAGCTCCCCTTCCTCTCCTCCCTTCTCTCCCTTCGTTCTCTCTTCCTCTCTTCACTCTACCTGCTCCACTCTCGGTCTTGACCTGAAACCACAGCAGCATTCAAAAAAAAAAAAAACTATAAAAGGAAATAGAAAGGAAAGAATGGAGAAAGAAGAAGGAGAAGAAGAGGAAGGGACCCACGTACCTGGGCCACCCAGGGGCGAGCTTCCCCTTCCTCTCCTCCCTGCTCTTCCTCTTCGCCTCTGCTGCTCCCCTCTTTCATTCGTTTCTCATCTTTAAAACAATGGCAGCAACAGCAGAGTTAAAAAAAAAAATAGAAAATGAAGAGAGAAGAGAGAATAGAAGAAAGAAAAAGAAAGATCTACATACCTTGAACCCCCTTTCCTCCTCCCTTCACTCTCCTTGCTGCATCCAAGATTTCCACCTGCAACAATGGCAGGAAGTAAAAAAAAAAAAAAGACAGAGAGAAACCAGAAAATGGAAAGGAAGGTTGAGACCCACTTACCTGAATGCCGGCGAACCTGCGCACTACTGCTCCGTCCCCCTATTTCACCCACTCGTCCCTGCCTCACCTGAAACAGCAAGAGCAAGCAAGAAACAAACAAAAAGAGAGGGACAGAGAGAATGGAAAATGAAAATGATCCTGGGCATTTCGACAAGAACCTGGCGGTGGCGAGGATGGCATTGAGGTGGGATCCGGTGAGGCGAAAGGAAGGCGTGGAGGGAGGGCAGCGGCTGCAGATCCAATCGAGTTTTTCGGAGAAGATGGAGGGGTTTTGGGCGACGAGATCGCAGAACTCAATCAGAGCTTCCATGGCGAGAGAGAGAGAGAGGTACAGAGAGAGAAGAGTGCAGAGCGAGAGGGAGAGGGAGGGAGGGAGAGAGAGAAATAGAGAGAGAGAGAGGGAGAGGGGGAGGGAAAGGGATTCGTCGACGCGGGAGGGGAAAAGGGGAAAAAAAGAGTGGGAAAGAAAAAGAAAGTGGGAAAGAAGGAGCGGGTAGCGAGAGTTTAAGATCCTTTTGCGACCGCCACTGGCGGTCGCCCGCTTTCTTGTTCCGCGAATGGTCATTTTTCTAGTAGTGAGGGGAATAAAAAGTGGGAAGGAAAATGAAAACATGGGGGGTTAGCGACGTATTTTGGTAGACCATATTATATCGGTTTTACTAATAACCGATATTAATAAATTTTTAAAACCGATATAAGTCATTGTTTTTTAATAGTGTATATAATATCGGTTTCAGAATAACCGATATAAAATATAGCAATTAATATCACTTATTTGTTAGCTGATATTATATATATCGATTATTAAATCGGTTACTATGTAACCGATATAAAAAAAATTGACCGATATAAAAAATTATTAACCGATATAAAAAACCATGACTGAAGAAATTATATCGGTTATATGAAAAACCGATATAGGGCAGTTTTTGTAACTGATATAAAAGCCATTTTTCCTAATAGTGGGAGCCGGAGATGCGGGCGCCCTTGAAGGGCTGGGAGGGGCCGAACTCGGCGCGGCATGCCATGAGGCCGGGCATCTCGACCTCAGCGAGATCGAGCTCGAGGCGGCCGAAGTCGGCTTGGGACATGTCCTTCACCAATAGAGCCATGACTGGGTGTTGCAGAGCACTGACTGAGTCTCTCCTTCTCCTTCTTCCTGTGAAAATGAGAGGGAGAGGAAAGGAGGAGGAAACGAAATGATTAGGGCTTACATAGAGGAAGAGGGAGATGGAGGGTAGAGCGCGGGAGCAGGGGAAAAAAAAGGGGGGAAGGGAAAATCGAAGGAAAAAGGGCTTTCGGCGGATGATTTGTTGAGTAATGAATTCGTCTCAATTCAATAATTTTTTGATTTATATTTTAACATCAGTCACGGTTGACTATCCGTTAGTGAAAATCTTGATATACGTCACAAAATAATTCGGGTAATTTAGTAACGGTTAAGTAATTTTGTAACGGAACTTTATCTGTTATTAATTTACTAACGGCCAGATATGCGTTACTAATAAGAAATCTCAAATGTTGCAAAATCACCCAAATGGTGTAGTGAAATGCCCCCTCGAGGTACAGCGACGAATAGCTTTTTGGAGTCGATGTGCCTCAAAGAGAAACTTGGAGGAGAGGTTCCAACTTGACCAAGAGTCTTGAGCAATTTTTTTTTTTTTAATAGCCTTCCGAGTTTCCAGGGGAATTTTATGGTAGTGAGAGGGATCATGTACCGTCTCAAGGCAAAGTTTTGAAAATGACATGGGGTGTTTGGATTTTGGGTTTTGGTTTTCGATTTTTTGACCTTGTGACCTAACAAGCTGTATGTGGCAGGTTAGGGGGTCGGGGTTTGTTTTTTGATTTTGACCTTGTGACCCAACAAGCTGTATGTGGCAGGTTGGGGAGTCAGATTTGATTTGTTGGTTTTGGTTTGGTTTGGATTTTGATTTTGGTTTTGGTCTTGTGACCTAACAAGTTGTATGTGGCGAGCTAGGGGACCAGAATTTGGTTTTGTGAAATGTCAATTTCAAGATTTTGGCTCAATTTGGTTCATGAGGTTGGATGGTTTGGTTTTTGGAAACTCATGAGACTTTCTTTTCTCTTTTTTTGGATGGTCCTATCAACTCAAAAGAGGCATGGGACTTTTTTTTTTTTTTTGCTCTTTTCTCTTTTTTTTTGCTCTTGGTAAGAGGAATATTTTGACGAAAAGCCACTTTTAGTGCCTAGGTGGTCAAACCTGGCTCATATGGGCTAACCCATGGGACCTTAGGCTTTGGAGATGGCCTAGATCTCATATGGTGTCATATTTGTAAAGAATATCTAAAATATCTCTTTTGTGCAGAGAATATCTAAAAATATCCTTACTTGGAGAGAATTTCTCAAGTTTTCTTTTTGTGGAAGGATTCTCTCAAAATATCTTTCTTTTTGGGAAAGTAGCTAAATTTTAGCACTTACCTCATTTTTTTCTCCTTGTTTCCTCTTTTGGCTTGCTCTCTTCTATAAAAGCAAGAGGGTTGGTGCTTTTGCTCCATTGCTTTCTTTTTGCAAGAAATCTTCAAGAGTGCTCTCCAAGATAAGAAGTGCTTTCTCTTCTTCAAGGATCTCCAAGCTTTTCTTCTTCTTCTCCATCAATGGCTTCAAGTAAGTTTTCTTCCTCCGCAAGAATCTCCATTGTAGAAGTAGCTTCTTCATTTTTTTTTTCTTCTTCTTTTTCTTTTCTTTTCTTTCTTTTTTCTTCAAGCACGTTTTTCCTTTTTTTTTTTTCTTTTCGTGCTTCTTCTTCTTTTTTTTTCTTTTCACGGTTTTCTTTTTTTTTTCTTCAAGCACGTTTTCTTTTTTTTTTTTCGTGCTTCTTCTTCTTTTTTTTTTCTTTTACGGTTTTCCTTTTTTTTTTCACCGTGTATTTTTTTTTTTGTTTTTTTCTTGGCTGTACGGACAGCCTTGCCACGTGGCAGTGGGCCACGGCCTGTGGGCCAGAAATTTTTTTTTGTTTTTTTTTGGCTGAGATTTTTTTTCTCTCTCCCTTTCTTTTTCTTTTTCCTTGTTTGCTCACCATGATAATGAGGCTATGCAATTTCAATATATTCATGCATTTTTTGTTTGATGCATCTAGATAGAAGGCTAGAGTCTCTAGGTCAAGCCAACATGATTTTTGACTTGGACAAAGTTTGATTGGTTTTGACCAAATTGGGTTGAAATTGGTCAAACTTTGGTCAAGGTTTTCCTAGCATCTAATGCATGATGATATTCTTTGATGCATGATTTTTGTAAATGGATTTAGAAGTATGATGATGCATACCTGAAAATCTTTTGCAAGTATCGGGATTTTGAGCTCGCAGCGATGTTGAGCTCTTTCTCGGTCTTGCTGGATTTTGAGGAAGTTTACAACTTTTGGATTCTGAAGCTCGCAGCAATGTTGAGCTCTTCTCCAGATTTAGCGGAAGTTTGATGAGATTGGCTTGTTCTCGCAGTGATGTTGAGTTCAAGCCTCCTTTGAGAATTCTCCACTGACTATGAGCTCGCAGTGATGTTGAGCTCATCTTCAGGCTTCCTATCTTTTTAGGAGTATGTTCCTTTTCGTCGGAATTGCCCCGGAACCATGTCAAAATTTTGCTAGAATTTTTGTAGCAGAATTCTGTCATTTTGATGTTAATTGATCTTTTCTCTTCCATCTTTTGCAGGTAGCTCTTCTAGAACGAACAAGGGTAAAGGTCCTGTTAATGACGCACCTCGTCGGTCTGCTAGATCTTCCAATGCTGCCGTTCAGCAGGCTTGGGAGAAGGTCCAGTTTGTTGAGAAGAACTTAGAAGAGTGTGATTCCCTCAATCGTGATGAGATGAGACAGCGATTGATCTCTCTCAAGGATGAGGAGTTCTATAAGATCATAGTAAGCAGCCGTCCTTGGGTTACAGACGATCAGAGCGTTGTGCTCAAGCCTACCTTCTTCTTTGGTGATGCAGTCCTCGACGACTTGACATACCAAAGGAGATGTTTTCAGTTCTCTTACACAGCAGATGGTGAGGAGAGAACTATTTCTACCCGGTCGTCTTTTGATCGGACCTTCTCGATCCTGAGCCTTTCTCCCACGTGCCCTAAGAGGGAAGATCCTCCGAGCTGGGTGAAGAGGACCAGTGTGATCAAGACCGGGGTTTTTGTTGGTGGACCTTCCGGTTTTGCAGAGAAGCCACCTGTCCGTATGGACATGTTGATGCCAGCCAGTGGCTACCAAGGTTCTGATCATCCATCGGTTGATTCGAGACCGGTGGGCCATGGCGTTTTTCGGGGTGACGGCAGCAATTGGGTGAAGCCTTTTCGACTTCGTGGTCGTTTCAGTGCTGACTCGAGCTGGGAGTCATGGACTGATCACACCCTGAGGACTGGTGAGGCCCTTCTTCGGGAGGCCGAGATTTTTGATGCGGTTCGCGCTTTTCGGCAAACCGTCGTTTTCTCCGATGAGGCTTTCATGGCCATGCTGGAGTCTTTCCTTCCACAAACCAACACCTTCATTGTGACGAATGGTGAGATTGGTTTTTCTTTGAAGGAATTGAGCGCCATCACTGGATTGCCTATCCTCGGCAAACTCTATGAGGAGTTTATGCCTATTGACAGCATCCTTGAGGAGCAATCTGAGGAGTTTAGGCTTGTGTACTTTCAGCTCGTCGCCTTCTATGATTTTTTGAAGGAGAAGGAGGGCTCGAAAGTTAGATGCAGCAGTTGGAGAAGTTGCAGCTCCAACTTTTTTGACAGCGGGGATTCTTCTGATGGCATGGCCCAGGATGTTAGGGCTAAAGCATCAAGTTTGAAGAAGATCGCTGCTATGCGAGAAGATTTGAAGAAGTTCTTCGCAAGCACGGATGCCATTTATCTTGACATTACGTTGCGGAGAGATCTCGCTGTTTACCTCACTTACTGGCTGGGTGAGGCTGTTTTTGCTGGAGGAGGAGGAGGCCGAGATCGATGCTATGATACAGGCAGAGCATACGAAGGCTTCCATGGAGTCTACTGAGAAAAGTAGACCATCCAGTGAGGACTCTTGTGAGAGGCCTGATGTTGATAGTGGGGCAGGACCATCGAGTAGATTGACCCGCCGAGGCAAGAGGAGGAGAGGACAACGCCGTAACATGAGACGGCACGATAGTCCTTCTGATCTCGAAGTTCCTCTCACCATTGCTAAGGAGGTGTTTGAGGATGCTGATGAGCCTCCGGAGAAGAGAAGCAGAGAAGAGGAGATAGCCGGTATGATCCCCTTTCTTTCCTTTTGTTTCTTCCTTCTTTTTTTTTTCTTGTGAAAGTTTTTGTTTTGATCCGCTGCTTCTTTTTTTAGCAGAGGATGATGACCTGGTGATGCCTGAGGTTCCTGCCGATGAGGCGATGACGGATCCAGTCGTGGCATCTGAGGAAGAGCCCAGGGACTCTGGAGTGGTTCCAGAACCTTCACCTGGTATGATTTGCTTTAGATTTTGCTTTTTTTTTCTTCTTTTGCTGTCATTTGCTAACATGTAGCTGACTTGCCAGAGGATTCTGACGATTTCGAGCCATCTATGAACGTAACTTTTGACGATGCTTTGGCTGAGCTCAAAGAGGCAGAGAGTACTCCAACGGTCGTCGAAGCAGGTATATTTGCAATAATAATCTTGATATATTTTTGACAAGATTATATTCATACATTTGTCTTTTCTTTTTTTCTTTCTTTGACAGATTGTGAAGCAACAGGAGAGATTCCTCCGTCTTCCTCAGAGCCAGAACAGGGGATACCTGCGGCCGATACAGAAGTAGAGGCTTCTCCTTCTTTCAATGAGTCAGCTTCTTCCGTTGGAAAGAGTTTATTGATTACTCTTCCAATGGAGCATGACGTGGGCAGTCAGGCACCATAGCATGGCGAATCCTCATCTGCACCGCACCTTCAGTATGCAAGGAAGGTGTTGAAGACTGTCTTGAGCTCATGGGATGAGACTCTTTCTTCAGGTCATTTGGAAGCTGGTTTTGGCATGATCAAGCATGTGCAGGACATCCTTGCTGATAGCAAAGAAGTCGGTCTGGACATCGCAAGCGCCAAGGATTTTGTTTAGGAGATCATCACCTTGGGGAACAAATGGACTGAGACCAAGAGTTTCCCAGATGGTGACTTCTTTGATGAGATGTTCGTAAAACCTTCCAGCAAAGTCAAAGCTGAGCTGACTGAGGTCATGAAGACTCGGAGGCAGATCGTTCGGGAGAAGAACGTTACCGAGTTATCCATCATGGGGCTGAAGCAAGACTTGGATCGCCTTGATAAGGAGGTTGTCGAGGCTAGGCAACGTCTTGATCTTTTAAAGGAAGAGGCTGCTGCCAAATGGACCGCCATTGTGGAGGCTCGTGACAAGGAGGGGACTCTCATTCGCCAGGTTGAGGAAGCTGAAGGTAATGTCCGGAGGAAGACTCAGGAGCATGAACAGTGGCAGGTCCTCTGGGAAGAACTTCCTCGTGCTGCAGATGGGTCACGACATTCGGCCGCGTTTTATGGGGACATTTTGAAGAAGCGTGGCCTAAAAACTTTGGAAGTTAAGGCCAAGGGTCTGCTTGAGGAGTTGAACCTTTGGTTGAAGACCATGTCGGATTGAGCTCCTGAGTTATAACAAACTCTTTTTCCTTCTTCTTTTTTTTGGTACCTCCATGTATAAACAGTTTTGGTAGTATATTTTGTATCCCCTTCCTTTCACTTAAATCATTGATGAAAATAATTTTGAGCAAAAGTTGATGGGAATGTTTGTTTAAGAATTTGATCAAAAGGTTGTCATTTTGTGAAAATCTTTTGTCAAAGAGTTGTTTTGGGCATGAAAGCCAATTTTGTGGTGAAAAGCCTGGTTTTTTGATGGTTTGAAAACAAATTTTGGATGGCGTGAAAGCCTAATTTTGTGGCGTAAGAGCTAAATTTGTTTGTGGCATGAGAGCCAAAGTTTTTTGGATAGCGTCAAAGCCGAATTTTGGAATGGCATAGAAGCCGAATTTCATTTTGTGGCATGGGAGCCAAATTTTGTTTGTGGCATGAGAGCCAAAGCTTTTTGGATGGCGTGAAAGCCGATTTTTTGGAATGGCATAGGAGCCGAATTTTGTTTTATTTGTTTTGGCATTTATAGCCGAATTTTGGCATTTACAGCCAGATTTTGGCGTTTATAGCCGAGTTTTTGCGTTTATAGCCGAGTTTTTTTTTTTTTTTTTGAAAACCAAGTTTTGTTTTGTTGGCATAAAAGCCGATTTTGGCGTTTATAGCCGAATTTTTTTTGTTTTGGCATTTATAGCCGAATGTTGGCATTTATAGCCAAATTTTGGCGTTTATAGCCGAGTTTTGGCGTTTATAGCCGGATTTTGGTTTTCAAAATGCAGGTATCGACTAAATGTCACCTCCCCGCTGAATGGTCTTGCAAGTATCGATGGAATGTCGCTTCCTTGCTCATTCGGTTTGTGAGTATTGATGGAATGTCACTTCCTCGCGGGTTGGGTTTTACGAGTATCGATGGAATGTCGCTTCCTCGTGAATTGGGGTACAAGTATCGACTATGCGTCGCTTCCCTGCTTTTCCCCAAACTTTTGGTTTTGCGGGTACTGACTTGGTGTCGTTTCCCCGCAATTTTTTTTGAAATTTGAGGTTTTCTTGAACCATTTGAAATTTGGGTTGTGGATAGCAGCTGGAATATTGCGTCTCCACAATTTTTGAAATTTGGGTTGTGGATATCAACTGGCTTGTTGCTTCTCCATGATATTTGAAATTTGGGTTGTGGATATCAACTGGTTTGTTGCTTCTCCACGATTTTTTGAAATTTTGCAAGTATCGAATGGGGTTCGTTTCCTTGCGATTTTTTGGGTTTTGGAAGTATCGAATGGGGTTCGCATCCTTCCGGTTTTTGGGTTTTGCGAGTATCGACTAAGTGTCGCTTCCCCGCGGTTTCTAAAAAACCATTTTTTGTTCAGAGACACAAGGGTCATAAATTTTGGCTTAAAACCATTTCGGTTGTAAAAGCTGAGGCGGTCTAGGGTGAAAATTCCTAAGTCCCGATTCTTTTTTCAAACCATGAATTTTGGGTTCAAGGATCGAAAATTTTGGCCAAGTCTGGGAAGAGGCTCCTAAACTTGGATTTTGGATTTGATGATTTTTTTTTTTGAACAATGAAACGATGAAAGTAAGCATTGTTTTGAAAGTTTTTTTTTGGAAACTTCAACATAAAGATGAAAATTTCAAAACGGGTGGGTTTGACGAGCAAGTACCTTGGAAATAGGCTTTCGCTGTGTAGATATCGCTCTGACCCGTTTGAGAAAGTCTTCAAGGGTAGTACCGCTTCAAGAACTTGTCGTTGATGGGTAGCATACATCTGTCTCCTTCCATGTTTAGAAGAGCGTATGCACCGTTGGAGAAGACTTTGTCGATGACGAAGGGCCCCTCCCATTTTGGTTCAAATTTGCCTTTGGATTTATGGGCAAAGACTATGGGTCTTTTTACTGCAAGAACTAAGTCACCCTTTTTGTAGGCGCGTTGCCTGACCTTCTTGTCGAAAGATCCTGCCATGCGTGCTTGGTACAACTCAATGCTTTGTAGAGCTTTAAGTCGTCTTTCATCGAGATTATCCAGCTCTTGGAGTCTCAATTTGACGTTGCTTTCTTGCGTCATGTCATTTTGCAAAGATACTCTTAAGGAAGGAATTTGTACGTCCAAAGGGACAACTGCTTCGCATCCATAGACCAAGGAGAATGGTGTGCTATGGGTTGGTCCTCGAACGGTGGTTCGATAGGCCCACAAAGCTTCTAGTAGTTTGTCGCCCCAGTCTCTTTTTTGACTAGAGACCATTTTCTTGAGAATTTTGTAGAGTGTCTTGTTGAAGGCTTCTGCTAGTCCGTTCGCTGCTGGATTATATGGAGTCGAAGGACAACTTTGGATTTTATACTTGTCGCAGAACCTGTAGAATCTGTGATCCCGGAATTGTGGTCCGTTATCATGGACGAATCTTTTAGGTATGCCAAAGCGACAAATAATGTTAGCGCGCAAGAACTGAAGGACTGATGAAGTCTTCATTTGCTGAGCGCAAATGCTTCTGACCACTTGGAGAAATAATCCGTAACGGCGAAGATGAAGCGAAGACCTTTGCTTGATGGGGGAGAAATAGGACCTACGATGTCCATACCCCAGGCTTCGAAAGGCCATGAGATTGCTGTTGGATGTAGCCATTCTGAAGGCATGTGGACATAATCTCCATGAATCTGGCATTTTTGACAGCGCTTGGCAAATTGCATTGCATCGGCTACCATGGTAGGCCAATAATAACCTAGCCTTTTTATCTGGTTGTAGAGCTTAGGGCCAGCCTGATGGGCTCCACAAAGACCAGCATGAACTTCTTTGAGAGTTTCCTCAGCCTCTTGTTGTGACAAGCAGCGTAGGAGTACTCCGTTGAAGGATTTTCTGTAAAGTGCTTTTGAAGGTATATCCAAATGAAAGTTCGGGGCTCGTCTTTGGATGCTTACTCGCTCTTTTGGATCTTCAGGTAGGATTCCGAACATGATATAATCAATGAACGGATCTCTCCAGTCGCCAATCGGAGGTTTGAGGATGGAAATTCGATTTCCAACCACTTGGTGGCATTCAGCAACTGCTTGGTGTGTGTTGAGAGGAGGGAGAATCCTTCTTTGACACACTGTGACTTGCATGTTTTCCCCTTCTTGGATTGCCATGGATGCGGCGAGTCCGGCCAGGGCATTTGCACGGATGTTTTCACCTCTGAGGATGTGGGTGATATGATAGATGTTGAATTTTTGTCGAAGCAACTGCGCCTTGTTGTAGTAAGGTAGCAAATCAGGCTTCCTGACTTCATATTTCTGATTCATCTAGTTGACGATCAGTTGAGAGTCCCCAAAAGCTTCCAACATGGTGATGCCGGATTCGAGGGCGAGTTCAAATCCTACAATCAGGGCTTGGTACTCAGTTGCATTGTTTGAACATGGTTCCAGTAGCGAGAAGGCATGTGGAATCATGTATTTGTCGGGACTGACAAAGAAGATGACAATTCCCGATATTTGCTTTCCTTTTTCATTTGTCCTAGTTGCACCGTCAAAGTACATGTCCCAGGAAGCGTTTGACAAGGAAGTTTCCACATTGTAGACAAATTCGTCTGGGAGATCATCCCTGAATGGAGAATCTTTAGGCAAATGATGCTCTGCGAGGAAGTCTGCTAGAGCTTGGCCTTTGATTGCTTTTTGTGGCACATACCTAATATCAAACTGTGATAAAATGATGGACCATTTTGCCAGTCAGGCATTGAGAGAACCTGCTTTTGTGACAAGGACCTTCAGGAGGTTAATCCTCGAAATCAGGTAGACTGTGTTCGACAGCAGATAGTGATGCAGCTTTTGTACAGCGAACATTACTGCAAGGCATTCTTTTTCGACTGGGGAGTAGCGATGCTCTGCATCTACCATCATGCAGCTAAGGTAATATAGAGTAGCTTCTTTTCCGTCGTCGTTTTCTTGTGCGAGCAGAGCACCCAAAGAATGGTCGAGAGCTCTTGTGTACAAGATAAATGGTTTTCCAGTTGTGGAGGCAGCCAGCACTGGAGGTTTGGTGAGGTATGCTTTGATGTCTTGAAATGCATTTTGACATTCAGCATCCCAGACAAAGTCGACGCCTTTCTTCATCAGGCGAGAGAATGGACGGCATTTCCCTGATAGACTGGAGATGAACCGTCGAATGTAGGCCAGCCTTCCTTGAAGCCCTTTTAATCCTCTTAGGGTTCTTGGAGATGGCATTTCCAGGATAGCCTTGACTTTAGTGGAGTCAAGTTCTATTCCAGCTTTCCGTACTATGAATCCGAGAAACTTACCCGATGAGACACCGAAGAAGCACTTTAGTGGATTCATCCGCAATTTGTGTTTGCGAAGTCGGAGGAAGACTTCTCGAAGATCATTGAGATGGTCTTCTTTTCTTCTGCTTTTTATGGCGAGGTCGTCAACATGGCATTCGATCTTCTTGTGCTGCATATCTTGGAATATTTTCATCATAGCCCTCTGATATGTTGCACCTGCATTTTTCAGACCAAACGGCATAACAGTGTAGCAATACACGCCGAATGGTGTCCGAAATGATGTATGCCTTTCATCTTAAGGATGGATCTTTATCTGATTATAGCCAGAGAATCCATCCATGAATGTCATTCGCTCGAACCCATAGGTGTTGTCAATCATCACCTCTGGTATGGGGAGCAGAAATTCATCTTTAGGACATGCATTATTCAGGTCTCCGTAGTCAATACAGACCCTTATCTGCCCATTTTTCTTTGTCAGGGGGACAATGTTGGCCAACCATTCAGGATGCTGTTCCTCGCGGATGAAGCCAACGTTTTTGAGTTTCTGAACTTCTTGTTCAATTTTGTCCATCACGTCGGGACGGAATCTCCTTTGGCCTTGTTTGATAGGCTTGATTTCTTTTTGCAAGTTGAGCTTGTGGACTGCTACTTCGGGATCCAAGCCAGGCATTTCGGCATAAGACCATGCAAAGCAATCAACGAACTCACGAAGAAAAGAGATATACTCGGGTAACTCATCATCCTTTATATTCTTGCTTATGAATACAGGACGTGGGTTATCAGATGTTCCCAAGTCTATCTTTTGAACAGGATCTTCTGTTGGAAGGTTTGAAGGTGGTTCCTCCATAATGTTTTCGGAGGCTTCCAATTTAACAAGACCTTCTGGAGTGCCAGAGGCATTTTCAGACTGAGGCTCTGTTTCTGTCCATGGATCTTCTTGATCAATGTCATTCTCAAGGCTTGCAATGAGATGGTCCCAATCATTTGCTGGAATTGGATTGAAGTAGGGTACTTCTTTTGGAGACGATGGTTCTTCTGGATCAGAGAACCGCGCGTCTATGTCATCGGGCAATTCCGCTTTATTATCAGAGAAATCATACCAATTGGAGGAGCTTTCTGGATTTTTGACGAGTAACTCCTCAAAGAGATATCCAGGGATATCAATGTCTTCATGAGATGTTGAGGCTTGGTCGGTAAAGCGACTTTGTAGCCATGGTGTCAACTGTCTCATAGGAGCGATAGGATCATACCCCAACCCATATGAAGACTTGCCTTTGTGAAGGTGGATTTTCCAATCTTCTGGTTGACTTTTGGTCAGGGTGGGTTCCAATGGTGTGAGAATACCACGGCCACCTCCCAAACCAGTCGGATTTTGAGCGTCATAGCCTATTTTCTTCATGATAGCTTGTGCCATTGGACTATACAGGGATAGTTGAGGCATACCTTCGTTTTGGAAAGGTTCAGGCAGAGAGTTCAGTGGAGATGCTCCTAATCTGCGGAAGTAATTCACTTTTTCTTCTGGTGAAGTTGTCGGAATAACAAAGGAAGCAAACGTAGGATCTTCTATGTCTGCAGGTGTCTTCAATGGAGTGAGAGCGGGCTGATCTTGCTGAGTATCAGCTTGGCTTGATGCTGTGTCATCTTCTGACTCTGACTCCGAGTTTGTGTCATGTATAATAGACACAAAGGAGACAGTGAACTTGCCCCCAGCCTTTTGTTTTGTCTTCTTTACTTTGGTAGTGATTACCAAAGGCTTTGGAGATTTGAAGGAGACGACGAAGGGAGTTTGACTGCTTACTTCGAGTTTGGTAGAGGGTTTGTTTACCTCCGGTGATTGCTGAGGAGCCTTGACTTTATCTTTCTGGAGACTGTCGGCAAAGTGCATTGTTTTTTTCTCCCGCTCTTCTTTTCCATCTTTATTCATTTGAGCATCTGTAAAATGGACGTCCTTGCCTTTGAAGGGCTTTTTGTCTGTGAATACTCGATGTATCAAGCCATCGTCGCCAACGAACTTGATGCACTGATGTAGAGTTGAAGGGACGACACCATTGTCATGTATCCAGGGGCGTCCTAGGAGTATATTGTAGCATGAAGGGGTCCTTATTGCATACATGGTGACTTCAGAAATAAGATCACCGATTTGCAATTTGAACCTGATTTTGCCGATAGGCCTTTGAACGCTCCCGTCATATCCGAAGATGGATACGGATGTGTGACTCAGCTTGCTAGGTGGGATGCCCAGCTCTTCGAGTGCCGAAGTAGAAATGAGATTGAGTGCAGAACCTGGATCGATCTGAACTCTGTGTACTGGCATTTCTTTGATGTACCCTGTAAAGTATAAGGGTCGCTTGTGCTTTGTTTCGCCTAGGAGGAGGTCATCCTTGTCGAAGGCAATTGTTGCACTTGCTGCTTTTTGTACCGAGAGGCATTCATTGCCTGATCCCTCAGTTTTCTTCTTTTCTCCCTTTGAGGGAGTATTTGATTTTTTGACCCTATAGTCCATTTCAATTTGTAGGACTTATGGGGCATGTTTGTCGACATCCGCATTCAGCCTTTGTAATTCTGAAATGAGACTATCACGAGTTTGTGGAGACATTCGTAATAAGTCAAGGATGTGTAGACGTGCAGGTATGTGTTTGAAGTGCTCAATCAAGTCGTACTTGAAAGCCTCCTTCAGGCCTGCATTTTCATTATTATTGCCACTTGGGGCACTTACAACTTGTTTTCCCGAAGGATTTACATAAGAAGAAGAGGGTTGATTGTAATTTTTGTGGTAATCCCGGCCAGAACGGGTACCTCTAGCAACTTCAAGAGCCTCTAGAGAAAGGTCTTCTTTTGGAAGATCGTTCTCAGGATTAAGAGGTTGATCCTTTGCTGAGGACGTCTCTGTAACAACATTGGCATCTTCAGTGATTGTGTTGCACGGAGCAATTTCTGGGAACAAGTCCTGAACAGCAGCCGGCAACTTTTCTTTATTAGCCCAGACATCGCCCGTGAGATAGGGTATCTGGGACCAGTTGACTGAATTTTCATTGAATAAGATTTCATTGGCAGAAGTTTCTTTAAGATGATCAATCGGGAGAGGCTTGAGTTCCGATGTCACAGCTTCAGGAGACGAGGGCTGAGAGGATGTTATCTCAGTGGAAGTCACCTGAGAGGATGTAGCTCCGGAAGATACGCTACCGGTTGGGGAGTACGTGTCTTCGGAAGCTTCAGAGGCACTGTCGTCCTGAGCTATTGCATTGCAGGTTATCCTGACAGGAGATGCCCCCAGTGTAGACTGTTAGGAATCAGACTCATCCTCGGATGTGAGAGGATCATCGATCCAACTGTTTTCTCCATTTTCAGGAGTTAAGGGAGAAAGTTCCCGCTGATTTTCAGGGACTTCCGGTTCTGGATCATGACGAAGATTGTTGCGATACTGCTCCTGTTCTATGACATGATGTTGCAAGATTCTTACATATTCCTCAAGATCAGGCATAGGAGCCAAACCTTCTTCGTCATCCGCTCCTTGTGGTTCGCCCATGTTGGGTTCCACTGAAGCATTTGCTGGTGCTGGATCAACAACGTTTTCTTGAACAGGGCCCTGGTCTTCTTCATCATCAGACCAAGATCCTTGTGGCTGTAATGGGTTATACCAGATTACTGGCATAATATGAGACTCGGGAATCCATTCCTCGTCGGAGAGGTATTCTCCTGTTTCAAGGGATTCTTCCCACTCATCTTCATGGAGAATCCAACTACCAAGTTGCAAGAGTATGATGCCCCCTGCATATTTCCACTTTTGTATAGAGGTGGCATGAAATCATCAAGAGTGAATTTTCTTACCGCCTTGGAGGTTTTGGGAAGAGATTCTTCCGTCGTCCCTAGTGAAGCAGTGGAAGAAGTTTTTGCTTTTTCAAGGACTTCTTGTTTTGGTTGAGACTTCTGCTGCTGTTTGAGCTTGCGGAGTTGTCTCTTGGCTTGCCTTCGCTGCTGAGCGGTCGGCTTTGTTTTGACGATCTCCCAATTTTCATCATCTAGGAGATCGGGATGCACCCATATAGGCTGTCCATCTGATGTTGGATAGGGAACCAATTCTTGGGACGCTTGAGCCATTTTTATCACCTTGAATGAAGTAGTGATCTTCTCCTTCGGTGACTTTGAAGTTTGCCGACATGACACCATGTTGACAGAGGCGGGGCCATAGTTTTCATCAAAGGTTATGACTCCGTTTTTCCACATCTCATTGATCTTCTCTCTCACAACGAAGCATTGATTGAGAGGATGTGAGATCATCTGATGGTATGGACAGTATCGAGGATCATTGGTTTTGCCAACATCTCCCGGTCTTTTGGGCTCTGGCAAAATGAGTTTGCCATTTGCTAGGAGAGCCTCAAAGATTTTTTCAACATCTTCATCCAATGGATATTTCTTTTCTACACGTTCTTTGAAGGCATCAGAGAGTTCAGGTCTTTTACCTGCAGTTTTGTTTTCAGGTTTCTTTGGTTGCTGAGGAGCTGACTTAGTCTGCACATTGAGAACCTCCTTTTTCTTTGGTTTTGAGGTTGTAACAGCAGTTGGCTCTTTCTTTGATGATTTTTTACTGTTGCGGTCTTTGATCACCATTTCAGCTTCCATGGAAGCTTCGAGGAGTTCTCCCAGGTTCTTTGATTTGTTGCCGATGATCATGGAGCGAATTTTTGCTCTCATATTGTTACGGCAGATGTCGACTAGCGACGCTTGTGGCAGTACATCTGAGCATTTGTGCGCCATTGCCTTCCATTTGTGAATGGAGTCGATGTTGACTCATTCTCTCCCTGTTTTAGGCTGCAGAGTTGAGCCATAGTAATAGGATGATCCTCACCTTGGAAGTGGGTCAGGAAGCGTGTCTCTAGCATAGCCTAGTTCTGGATAGAGTTCTCCGGCAGAGTGGAGTACCAATCAAAGGTTGTACCTTTTAGGGTACTTGCAAAGAGGCGAATCTTGAGGGCATATTGATCCGTAATAGCTCCCATCAGGATCTTGAAATGGATGACGTGTTGTCTGGCCGAACCTTTCCCCGTATATGTCTGGAGAGTAGGTTGTTTGAATTTTGCAGGGAACGGAACCGAGTCCATCCATAGAGGGTAGGGTGGCTTGATCCCATGTTCTTTCAATGTATCCTCTTCTTTTGCTTTTGCAAGGATATCGTCCACGTCCTTTCTGGTAAGGGCGCGAGACTCATTGTTTTCTGCATTGCCCTCGTCATCTTCATGATTCGGAGGGGTTTCATTGTTAGGTGGTGGACGCTGTAGAGTAAGAATAAGGTTTTCCATCAGAGCCTCAATTCTCTGTTGTCCTTGCTCCAACTGCTGGATGCATGCAGTTACGTCATCATGTGGTGGAGGCTGCTCAGAACTTGTAGCCAAGACGTTCATCCTTCGGGATTCGAACGAAGAAATTGTCCTGGTGACTGAGCTGGGGCTCATTCTTCTGGATGAAGAATCTGATGAGTGGTTACTCCGGTGTCCTTGGCTTGGAGGAGTGGAAGATTCTTCCAGATGTGTTCGTGTCCGAGAGACGCTGCGAGTCACTGGACGCCTAACACTGATTTTGGTTGCTGACTTTTGGCGTTTTCTGGTTTTGCCAACCATATGAACAACAACGAATTGGTCGGGTCTTTCTTTTTCGACCCATTTGTTTGAGACGTGGAGAGTAGAACGCTGGGTTCTTTGTTTCTCGAGTCTCTTTTGTCGATATGCAGTGCGGCGACGCATACGACGAGAAATTTGAGCTTCAGTCAGCTCTGGCTAGGCTCTGGCGATGAAGGATGTAGTCCCTCGTGAGCAGCAGCCGAGCTTATCTTCTTTGAAGCTTGGCAAGGACAGAATCTGGTCGTGGTCCTTTGCCTGTCGCAGTGAAGATTTGAATTTTGCGAGTTCGGCCCCTGTTGAGATGAAGGGTCGGCTCGCAGGAGTGCAGGCTTCAACATGTTTTTGCGTAGGCCTAACAATGCAGGATTTAATTTTGGGCTTGTAGGAGCAAGCCGGCTCATGATGATTTCGTTTGTTCTTTGGGTGGAGGGTAGGTTTCTCCTCTTTCATGTAAGAGTGAGGGTAGAACCGATTCTCCTTGAGAGGGGCCAGGTTTGCTGGCTTTGCAGATGTTTGGGACCTCCGTTGCTTTGGTGAAGATCTCGGGGACCAAGTTTTGGGGAAAATTTGGTTTCTTGTGGATTGAGGCTTCATTGAAACGCCACGGGCTTCAGGCTTCTTGGTGTTCGCCCTTGGTGCCATTTTAGTGACACGTTGCGGGGTGGTTTTCTGCTTCTTGGTAGGTACAGTGTTTTCTGCGGGAAGTGAGAATGGTCCCAGCGATCCGAAGACGATGGTCCGGCGAGTTGAAGTTGACCCGGTGTTTGGAGAGTTGTCGAGGGAGATGACGCTTCGGCAACTGGCAGGGCGCTTATGCTTGTTTTGCTTGTCTTGAAGCATAAGCTGGTACTTGTTCTCATCGAAAGTGATGGTCAATGAAGCTGCCATTGTTAGTTTTGGAAAACTTCTGAAACAAGACCAAATCCATTAGTAATCACAAGAATATGGTGATCGTAAATGGAGAACAACTATGGTTTTGTCTTTTCAAATCACTTGAGGGGACATGGCCCAACCCAAGGACGATGAAGAAGGCAAAAAGCCATAGAGGATACAATTGTTCTAAAATGCAAGTATGGCAGGCTCAGAGTGAGCGTTCCAGTGACTGCTAGAAGCAATTGTAGACCTTAATTCAAATTACCGAGAAGCAGGGCTCACTCGAGGTAAAATGATATAAGGTTGGAGATACAAATGTGTCGGTTGCGAATACAGTAGACCCGAAAGGGCGTACTGGCACCGCTAGGCACAAATGTTGCAAATCGCATCCTTGGAAAGGACACGAGATGGGATTTTTTGAATGGTCAAATTTGGATTCATAAAAGAGAACAAATGGTGTTCCAATCTGAACAAAGGCTCAACATTTCTGCGAGCGCTAAATTCAGAAGGGAAGGAACCAGAATTTCTCGGATGTGAATCCAGTAATGACGGAAGTTTTTTTTGAAAGGTCAAGATTGAATTCCTCGAAGAGAGCAAATGGTGTTCCATTCCGAACAAGGCTCAACATTTCTGCAAGCGCTAAATCCGAAAGGGAACGAACCAAGATTTCTCAACTCTAAACTCAAAGTGATGGAAGTTTTTTTTTTTTTTTGAAAGGTCAAGATTGAATTCATCGAAGAGAGCAAATGGTGTTCCATTCCAAACAAGGCTCAACATTTCTGCGAGTGCTAAATCCGAAAGGGAAAGAACCAAGATTTCTCATCTCTGAATTCAAAAGTGACAGAAGTTCTTTTTTTTTTTTCTTTTTTAAAGATTTTTTTTAGAGGATTCTTTTTTTAAAGGTGCACATAGATTTCCAATTCGATCTTATGAAACCTTAGTAGATAGATCAGCCCCCAAGTAAGGGTAGGATTACTTAATGAACCCGTTTGGAGGACCCTTGCCTCGAATAGTCTAGCTGTCTCCACACTCTGGACAAGGCTTTTCTTAAATCCACTTTGGTCAAAGAACGTAACTGGTGGAACCTTAGTGTTTTTTTTTTTTTTTTTTTTTTTTTTTTTAAAAAACTCTTTTTTGAAAGGTTTTTAATAACCTTATCAAAGAGAACAAATGGTGTTCCAATCCGAACAAAGGCTCAACATTTCTGCGAGCGCTAAATCCGAAAGGGAAGGAACCAAGGTTTCTCAAATTTGAATTCAAAAGAGAGAAAATTAAATTTTTTTGATATTATAATTTTGTTTGAAATCCTAATTGGACTCATCAAAGAGAAAAGATGGCCCAATCCCCGATATGAACGATAGCTGCGAACATTTCTGTGAGCTATCAAGTTCAAAGAGGGAAGGATCAAAATTTCTGAAAGTTGAATCTTGAGAAAGAGAGATCATGTTTTTTGAAAGAGTTTGAAATGAAGGTGTTTTTTTTTTTTTTTGAAATCCCAATTGGACTCATCAAAGAGAAAAGATGGCCCAATCCCCGATATGAACGATAGCTGCAAACATTTCTATGAGCTATCAAGTTCGAAGAGGAGAGGATCAAAATTTCTCAAAGTTGAATCTAAGAAAAGAAATCAGATTTGTTTTTTTTTATTTTTTTTTGAAGTGAGAAAGAACAATTGAAATCCCATCTCATGTTTTTTTTTTTTTAGATGCAAGATGCAACATAGGCCACCAACTAGAAAGGAGCCAAGGGATCAAAGCACCACGTTCTCAAGTCAACGGGTCCCACCGGGTATGCCAACTTGATGGACCCGAAAAGGGAATCTTCCGTCCTCTCCCTCTGCACCCCGGGGGCTGACCTGGGTCTCGGCGGAGGAGGGAAGATTTCGGGCATCAACATTTTTTTGTACGGGTATGCCAGATTTACTTTCTACTTGGAATTTGGAATGGTGATGATCCGGGGATTCACCTTCACAAGTGGAAAGGAAATCAATCCTTTTTTCTAACTTTTCAAATTGTATTAATATTAAGAAAAGAGACAAGTTTGTTTTTTTAGAATGCCGTAGGAGGCGTTTTTGTTTGTTTGCCGTAAAAGGCGATTTTGCCGTGAAAGGCGATTTTACAAAACTCATCAAATGTGAAAGACAAGAATTGTGATTTCTTTTTGTCTCTTTAAGAAATACAAACTACAATAGAAAGGTGAGAAAATGGAGAGGGAGGTGACCTTGGGGTTGGAGGGGTGGCCTCCAAGGGACGTTGATCACCTTGTGGTGCTTCCGGGAGCAAAGTAGCAGAACTTCGTCTCTCTCTTGGATCTTCTGGATTTTCAGAGCTTTCACTTGGGATCTATTTTTTTTTCCCCTTTCTTGGAATGGACCTCCTTTTATAGGCTTTTGGTAACCATGAGGTGTTTATTGGCATTGATGGCCATGATGAAAGAATTGATGAGGAGTTACAAGTTGATTTTGTAACTCCTTTTTCAAGGCTTGTGATTGGCCGATGAAGGTAGTGGGCATTTAATCACTTTTATGCTTCATGATGATGGGAGTTTCATGGGTTTAATGCCATGATTGCTTGGATTTGTAACTCCCAAATGCTTGAATCTGATTGGGCCGTCCAAAATAATGAGTTAATGACCGCATTAAGTTGTCATAAATGGGTCAATTAACGTCATTAAGTGGTCGCCCAGGCATGTGAAGAGTCGCGGGCCGCGCTGTGCCTTTTGAAATTCTTCTTGCGATCATCACAGGTGGATCCACGCATTGTTTGATGTCGGATTGCGATGCAATTTTAGACATTAGTTGATGTTGGTGAGCCGGTGACATCTGTCTTGTGAATTTCACGATCGGTCGGACAGAAAGTGCACTTTCTTGGTCAGCCGGTTGGCGATCTTGAGGCGATCGGTGATGATTTCATGCTTTTGACAGTGGATCTGAGATGTCGACGAAGATCAGTCGTTTTCAAGCATCAAACATTGGATTTTCCTAAAATCACAGAGGCCGGAACACCCGAAACGCGAAAACCATCAAAAAACGGACGCTTTGGTGCAAAATCCGGCGACCCGGATTTGCAGGGTCGCCGGGCGACCATGCACCCAGGGTCGCCGGCGACCTTGGGCCAGGGTCGCCAGCGACCTTGGGATTTTTTGCCCTTTGGTCGCCGAGCTTCGTTTTCGGCCGATTTTGCATCTTTTTCGTTCCTTTTTTCTTCTGTATTTTTCTTGACATTTTTCCTCAATTATTGACTTCATTTTCTTGGAGAAAACTTGACGAGAACCCGCACGAAATCGGAGCACAAAGTTTCCCATTTTTCGGGAAAGCCGAAGACTTTGTAGCCGATTTTCCGTCAAGAGTCGAAACTAGGTCAAACGATGTCGGAATGACCTGAAAATTGAGGTGAAGCTTCTTGAGCAGTGGATAGGACCAGCCGTGGGCTTTTATTTGAGTTTTGAAGCCGTTTGGGGTCCCATCGATGCTTCACTTGATTTTGCTGCGGGGAAAATGCCGAGCTTTGATATGTGGTCAAACGATGTCCGATTGACATGAAATTCGACGAGGAGCCTATTGGAGTCATTTTGAGACGATCCATGGGCTCCGTTTTGGATGTCATGGTCCCGGGTTGCTCCGCCGCCGGTAGGCTTGATTTTCTCTCGGAGCATCGAAACCTGGTCAAACTTTGTCGGAATAACCTGAAATTCGACGTGCAGCCCTTTGGAGGCATGTTGAAGCCACTCATGTACTTTGTTTCATGAGTGATGACTTCTGTGGTTCCCGCCGCCGGGAGGCTTGATTTTGCTGCTTGAGCAATGATGGAGGGTCAAACGTTGTCGGTTTGACTTGAAATTTGGCATGGAGCCCTTTGGAGACATTCTGGAGTCATCCGTAGGCTCTGATCAAAGTTTTGGTATCTTTGATGATGTCGCCGCCGGAAGCGCTTGTTTAGCTGTCGGAGCAGTGAAATTAGGCCAAATGCTGTCGGAGTGGCCTGAATCCTCAGGTGTACCCCTCTTTCAGCTGTTTTGAAGGATCTCTCAGTTTATGTCTAATTCTGACAAGATCTGATGCTTGAAGTAGCTTTGCCTGTTTTGTAGCAGGATGCGGCTTCACGAGGCTTCTTATGTTGAGGAGACTTAGTGACTTTTTTGGTGTCAACAAGGATCCACACACTCTTTTCTATCTCCTTTATTTGCAAAGAAGATTGATGCACAACATGCATAATTGGATTACATTTTGACTGTTACTACACCAGTAGGTAAACAGGTTGTTTGTAGCACCTATTACCCTAGTTGTTCGATTTTGTTAGGAGATATCAGTTTACCAGCCAATCTCATCATTCTAGACATGCATGATTTTGATATTATCTTAGGCATGGATTGGTTAGAGACCTAACATGCTACTATGGATTGTTTTGGTAAGACCATCACATTCAGATTGCAAGGGCCACAGACAGAGTTGATGTTTCAGGGCAATAGGAAGAAATCTTCCAGTAGTTTCATCTCAGCTTTGAAAGCTATTAGATTGGTGGGCAGTGGTTGTCAGGCATTTATAGCGTTTATCACGGAGGATAAACAGTCCCAAGGGGTGGAGGATATCCCCGTAGTGTGTGAATTTCCGGATGTTTTTCCAGAAGAAATCTCGGGTTTACCACCAGTTAGAGAAGTTGAGTTTACTATTGAACTGTAAGACCCCGACCCTCAATTTTTGGGTTTAGCATTGTTTTAATCATAATTTAGCTTTTTAAACAAGATTAGAGTTGATTTGACTTTGTTTTTGAGTTTGAATAGATTTTTCATAACTTTGGAGAGTTTTAAAAGACCGTTGACTTTGTTTTGACCCAACCCTTGTAAATTGTATTTTTGTGAGAATTTATTCTCGGTTTCTAAAAATTCCAAATTTTATTTCTTTTGACCCATTTTATTGTTACAAACAACTTTCATGTTTTGACCATCTTGATTTAATACTCAGAAATCGCGTTTTTCGAGAAAAAGGGCAAAAATGACAAATTTCACTAAATCTGTCCATAAATTTCGAGAATTCCAGAAATTGGGGAAAAAATACTTTTTGAAAACTAGATTTTTCAACGATCATTTTGCTCTTCTTCGTCGATTTCATCCGGGGTCCGCAAGACCATGTTTTAATCGTTTCAAGTTCTACTGCATTGGGACCCACCTTCCAAACACTATAAATATCCTCTTCTTCCCCCTCCTCCATTCTTTTTCCCCATTTTTCCTGCACTGGTCCTTGCCCTAGAGTGGAGATGAGGAGAAGACTCTCTTCTTGATCTTTTTCCCTTGAAATCATTTAGTAAGAGAGCTCCAATCCCCGATCCGACTCCGTTAATCGCTTCCTCTCTTCTCAAGCTTCGTTTGGAGTGTTTTTGGAGCCAAACCATTTCACTATTCAGCATCTCCAACCTCCCTTCTTCTTGTTCAGCTAGCTCGAGTTTGGTACTTTCCTCCATTCTTTCATTGGTGTTCTTTTAGTTCATTTAGAACTTGTTTTCTATGTTTTCAAACCCATTTTCGAAATGGGGGTTTGTGATGACCAAAAATGGTGATTTTTATGTGTTCTATTTTGGGGCTTTTGTGTAGATTTTGTGGATCTTCTCTTTGGTTGAGTTTTTGTGGAGTTTTCCTTGGCATTGGATTGAGGCAAGTGATCTTTATAGGATTTCTCATGTTTATTGCTTTATGGTTTCATTATGGTTTCAATATTTCATTAAGACATGTTTTCTATGTTAAATTCATAATGCAAGTTATGTTATATTCTTTCAATTCATGAGTTTTGGCTTCTTCATTTGTCTTGTTAGCCATGATTTTGCAAGCTCTTAGAATCATGTTTGATCTTGTTAGTTTTTATGATTTTATACTTGAAAATGTCTTGATGTCTTTTTATAGAATGAATGGTTTAATTGTGGATGGAATGCTTTAAAAATGTGTGAAATGTATCCCTTGGAAAGCATAAAGGCTTGGGGAGTGCATGTGGTTCAAATGTGTAAGTGAAGAAGGGAGAGAAGTGTGAAAAAAGTTGAACATCATAAATTCTACCAGAATTTCTACCGGTAGAAGCGCTTAAACCGGAAGTACTACCGGTAGAAATGGCTCGAATTTTGGCAGAGAAGTGTGAAAAACTGTGAACCCTTAGTTCTACCGGTAGAGGTGATTCTATCGGAATTTCTACCGGTAGAGACGCTTAAACCGGAAGTTCTACCGGTAGAGATGCTGAACCCAGACCGACAGTTACAAAAAAGTACTGTGTTTTGAAGGATTTTGCGGGAATGAAAACTAGACTAGGTTTTAGACCTTTTTATTGACTTTGTGCACTTGGAATTCCAAAATGTACTATAACTTTTGGGGCACCAAACCTTGTCAAAACTCCGACATTTGGGTTTCAACTCCACAAGGGTCAATGAATGGTCTTTAGCCTAAACTTGATAGATTTCATGTTTGAACTTCTGTTTTGATACTTCATGCATCATCGTGTTCTCGTTTGATTTTCAAGTACAAGTTCGTTTGAAGAATTGTTTCAAGAACCAAAACTCTTGTTTTGATGCTTCGTGCATCATCGTGCATTCGTTTGAATTTCAAGTATAAGCTTGTATTTAAGACGTTTTCAAGAATCGTGTTTCAAGAATCAAAAAGGGAATCATTTCTTAAGTTTTATAAGCATTTATATTATGCTATTTTGCTAGTCTCGTCGTGTCGTGCTTGTTAAATGATTTCCCTCTTGTTTTGACGTGTTCTCGAATAAGTATTGCCGTGTTTTGTGCATTCATGATATAAGTGATTACCACTGAGCTTGGACTGCCCTTTTAGCTTGATCCACTACCTGGGAGTCCTTAAACATGTGGACTATCTGCAGACTAGTCATGTCTTGAATGACACATCGTGCGTGTTCGTGTTCCTGTTCCGCGGCCGGAAATTCCCCGTATATGTGGGATCGTGTCGTGCTTGTCGTGCATGCTTACTCTTGTCATCATGTATGATGGAGAAAGGATGGGCTCTTTGTGGATTTACTAATCATGATATTATATGTATTCATGTCTTGTTTCGTATATCGTTCATGCACTAGTGATTTCTCGATAAGTATCATGTTCATGCATTGTTTTTAAATCTTGTAAATCTGTTTCAAGTTTAATAGATTGTTTTAGTTCTTGTTTCCTTTAAACTTCAAATTTGTTTATGCTCTTGCCTATATTGATCACCTGCCAGACCGTCGTGTCTGATATTCTTCTGCTTTGGTGCTCTAGATAGCAAGTCCTTGCTTTGAGCTAGTTCGTGTGCAGAGGGCTGTTGAGCCACGAGTTTTGCAGGCTTGTTGTGTCAGCGATGTCATGTAGACGTCATGCTTGACTCCGGAGTTACGTTACACTCTTGGGTAGTATTTGTTTTAGCTCGCTTTTGTGTACGGCTTTTGTTAGCCTTTTTCTTTGGAATTGTAATTAATGTACTCGTTAATTTGTAACTTGAATATGTTTGGGTAATGATAAGCCTGTTACTGTCAGCTCTGTATGTTTTGATATTATGATTAGTTCCAATCCGAGTTTAAATATTTCTATGACAATCTTATGCTGACAGATTGAGTACGACACGAAACCCATTGGATTCGGATTCCGGGTCGTAACATCTTGTAGAGCTTCCGCGAAATATTTTGTTGTGTTGGGAATTTTCCAATCCTCACACACGCGGATCCTGGGAGGGGAAATACAAATCCCCTAAACTCGTGTCCCCGAGATCGGATCCCGGTTTTGGGGGCGTAACATGAACTCCTTCCAGGGACTGTACCGATCTCAATTACACCTTATAGGATTGATCCTGTAGAGTTAGGTGAATTGAAACTTCAGTTGCAAGAATTGTTGAGCAAAGGCTTCATTAGGCCAAGTGTTTCACCTTGGGGAGCGCCAGTTCTTTTTGTGAAGAAGAAGGATAGAAGTCTTAGAATGTGCATCGACTATAGAAGATTGAATCATGTGACCGTCAAGAACAAATACCCCTTGCCAAGATAGACTTGAGGTCAAGGTATCATCAGTTGCGAGTTAGAGAATCTGAGGTGTCGAAGACAGCTTTCCGAACGAGATATGAGCATTATGAGTTCTTAATGATGCCCTTTGGCTTAACAAATGCACCCGCAGTCTTCATGGCTCTCATGAACAAGGTTTTTGCAGAGTTCTTAGATCACTCTACAGTGGTGTTTATTGATGATGTCCTTGTGTATTCTAAGAGTAAGGAGGAGCATGAAGAACACTTGAGGACATCGTTACAGCTTTTGAGAGACCACCGGTTCTATGCGAAGTTGAACAAATGTGAATTCTGGCTAGAGCAAGTTGCCTTTTTAGGTCACATCATTTCAAGAGAAGGATTAGCAGTTGATCCAGCCAAGATAGAAGCAGTTATTGAGTGGAAGAGACCTAGCAGTGTGACAGAAATCAGAAGCTTTTCGGGTTAGCAGGATACTATCGGAGATTTGTCCAAGGTTTTTCGTCTATTGCAGCACCATTGATGAAGTTGACCCGGAAGAATATACCTTTTGTATGGACCAATCAGTGTGAAGGTAGTTTTCAAGAGTTGAAGAAAAGGTTAACCACAGCCCCAATCCTCACAATACCATCGGGCAACGGTGGATTTGTTGTTTTTACGGATGCTTCGAACGTGGGATTAGGCTGTGTATTGATGCAAGATGACAAAGTGATTGCCTATGGCTCAAGACGATGAATAGTGAAATGGTTTGGCTCCAAAAACACTCCAAATGAAGCTTGAGAAGAGAGGAAGAGAGTGACGGAGTCGGATCAGAGATTGGAGCTCTCTTGCTAGATGATTTCAAGGGAAAAAGATCAAAGAGGAAGCTTCTCCTCTTCTCCGCTCTAGGTCAAGAACGTGCAGGGATTTGGGAAGAAGAATGGAGGAGAGAGAATAGGAGACTATATATAGTGTCTACATGGTGGGTCCCAAAGTGTCTGCATGGTGGGTCCCAAAGCAGTAGAACTTGAAACGATTAAAACATGGTCTTGCAGACTCCGGATGAAATCGACGAAGAAGAACACAACGATCATCGAAAAATCTAGTTTTCAAAAAGTATATTTTCCCCAATTTCTGGAATTTTTGAAATTTATGGACAGATTTAGTGAAGATAGTCATTTTTGCCCCTTTTTCTCGAAAAACGTGATTTCTGAGTATTAAATCAAGATGGTCAAAACATGAAAGTTGTTAAAAACAATAAAATGAGTCAAAAGGAATAAAAATCGAAATTTTTAGAAACCAAGAATAATTCTCACAAAAACACAATTTACAAGGGTTGGGTCAAAACAAAGTCAACAGTCTTTTAAAACTCTCCAAAGTTATGAAAGATCTATTCAAACTCAAAAACAAAGTCAAATCAACTCTAATCTTGTTTAAAAAGCTAAATCATAACTAAAACAATGCTAAACCTGAAAATTGAGGGTCGGGGTCTTACACAGAGGATCAAAGATAGTCAGTTACAAGACCCAAAATTGGCCAAGATTGTACATCAGATTTCAGAACGTCCAGGTTTCAGGATTTCAGATGGAGTATTGTATTTTCGTGACCGGTTGTGTGTTCCAAGTGTAGATGATTTGAAGAATGAAATTATGACTGAAGCCCACCATACTAGATACTCTATACATCCGGGTAGCACGAAGATGTACCATAACTTGAGGAACAGATTTTGGTAGAATAACATAAAGCGAGAGATAGCAGCTTTTGTATCTCGTTGCTTGACTTGTCAGATGATCAAAGAAGAACATCAGAAGCCTCCTGGTTTGTTACAGCCTTTAGAGATTCTGAAGTGGAAATGGGAGCACATCACTATGGATTTTGTCTCTGGTTTGCCTAATACCAAGAGAGGAAACCATGCAATTTGGGTTATAGTAGACCATCTTACGAAGTCTGCTCACTTCATTCCGATGAAGACTGGGAATATAATGCATATGGCACCACTTGCAAGATTATTCATCGATGAGATCGTTAGTAAGCATGGCCAACCCATCTCCATCACTTCCGACAGAGACAACAAATTTGTTTCGAGATTTTGGAAATCTCTTCTTGAATCCATGGGTACCAAACTTCAGTTCAGCATAGCGTATCATCCTTAGACAGATGGTCAGTCAGAGCGGACGATACAAACTCTTGAAGATATGCTATGTGCTTGTGTATTGGATTTCAAGGTTCAGTGGGATGAGAACCTACCACTTTGTGAGTTCGCGTACAACAATAGCTACCATTCTAGCATTGGAATGGCACCTTTCGAGGCACTCTATGGCAGGGGATGCAGAATTCCAGTTTACTAGGAAGAAGTCGGTGTGCGTAGTTTTCATGGACCGACGATAGTTGGAGAGACAAGCGACAAGGTTAAACAGATTCAGGACAGATTAAAGATTGCTCAAAGCAGACAGAAGAGTTATGCTGACACTCGCCAGAGAGAATTACAGTTTGAAGTGGGTGACAAGGTATTCTTAAAGGTCTCACCGGTCAGAGGCACTCTAAGATTTGGAAAGAAAGGAAAATTGTCTAGCAAATACATTGGTCCATATGAGATTTTGAGCAAGATTGGAAATGTTGCATACAGACTTGCGTTATCGCCGGAACTCTCCGGGGTACATAATGTTTTTCACGTCTCCATGCTCAAGAAATATGTTCACAGTCCTTCTCACATTGTTCCACACGAGCCTTTAGAGATTCGAGAAGACGCTTCATATGTGGAGAAACCGGTTAGAATCATCGACACCAAAGAACATGTATTGAGAAATCGGACTATCCATTGGGTCAAGGTACTTTGGGAAAACCACGAGCCAGAAGAAGCCACATGGGAATTGAGAGATCAAGTCCAGAGGAAGTATCCACACCTGTTACCAGAGGTATAATTATTTATATTTGGTGGACCAAATATCCTAAGGGGTGGAGGATGTTGCACCCCGACCCAGACCAACTCGATTAGTACTAATTAAGCGAGTGTTTAGTCTTAAGTGAGTCTTAGTACTAGCTGGGTTAGAATGTGATTAGACTTAGTCTGGATTATAGCTTTGGGAATTTTGAGGACGTTTAGTATAAGTCAGACACGCTCAGGGACGCCCTGAGTACACGTGTAAGAATGGGTTTTCGGTCTAGATCTTTTGTTTGATCATGATTTTTAATTATCTTGAATGGTTTTATTATTTGTGACAACTCTCATTTTTAGCCTGCATGTATTTGAGGCCTAGAAACCCAAGTTTTGGCCCAAAAGGGGTAAATCTGTCTTTTCTTGCTAAATCTGGGCATAATTTTTGAAGTCGCGAAACTATGTCAAAATTATACTTTTCCAAAACTAGATTTTTCGACGATCATTTTGTTCTTCTTCGTCGACTTCATCCGGGGTCCACAAGACCATGTTTTAATTGTTTCAAGTTCGACTGCTTTGGGACCCACTTCCAGACACTATATAAGCTCTCTTCTTCTTTTTCCCATTTCCAAATCCTTGCAATTGTTTTGACCTAGAGTGAAGAAGAGAAGAAGGTCTTCTCTTGATCTTTTTCCCCTTGAATCATCAAGCAAGAGAGCTCCAATTCCGGATCCAAGACTATCAATCTCTTCCTCTCTTCTCAAGCTACAGCTGGACACGTTTTGAGCCAAATCCCCGACACTATTCATCATCTTCTAGCTCTCTTCTTCTTGTTCAGCTAGCTCAAGGTTAGGGCTCTTGTTCCTTTTTTCATTTGATGTTCATTTAGCTCATTTAGAGCTTGTTTTCCATGTTTTCAAACCCATTTTCAAAATGGGGGTTTGTGAGGACCAAATGGTGATTTTTGTGTGCTCTATTTTGGGGATTTTGTGTAGATTTCGTGGATCTCCCCTCTTGTTGAGTTTTGCTTGGCTTTTGGACTTGAGGCAAGTAACCTTTCTAGGTTTTTTGTGCATGTTTATGACATTTGGGTTTTTAACCCTAAATTTTATGTTAAATGTTAAACTTGTAATCTATGCAGGGTTTTGGTTGGGAATTAATGATTGAATGTTGTTTTTGACCCTTGGTGAGCGTGGTGGCTCATGGGCTTTGTTGGGTTCAGAGGTGAGAAGAAGAAGGAAGAAAAATGTATGAAGGAGAATGAATGGAAGTGCACTTTCTCCACCTAGTCGCGTTCAGGCAGAAGCCTATTCGCTCGGGTGACCATGCCTCTGTTTGAAGGGTTTCGGACAGAAACCTGTCCGCTCAAGCGAACCCTTTTGTCCGCTCGAGCGAACAAGCTTCTGTCTGGGGTCCGTTTGAGCGAATGTATGACCGCTCGAGCGAACCTGACCCAGTTTTGGATTTTCAATCCTTTTCTGAATTTCTTGGAAATTGAAAACTAGACTATGCTTTAGACTTTTAATTGACGTTGTGTAAATTGGAATCCCAAAATGTACCTTACCTTCGGGGACATCAAACTATGTAAATTCCGACATTTGGGTTTCAACTTCACAAGGGTCAAAGATTAGTCTTAGCCTATGCTTGATAGATTTATGTTTGAACTCTTGTTTTGATGTTTCATGCATCATCGTATTTTCGTTTGAATTTCAAGTATAAGCTTGTATTTAAGACGTGTTTCAAGAATCGTGTTTCAAGAATCAAAAGGGAATCATTTCTTAAGTTTGCTAAGCATTTATATTATGCTATTTTGCTAGCCTTGTCGTGTCTCGTCTGATAAATGATTTCCCTCTTGTTTTGTCGTGTTCTCGTACGTGTATCGCCCTGTTTTGTGCATTCATGATATAAGTGAATACCACTAAGCTTGGACTGCCCTTTTAGCTTGATCCACTACCTGGGGGTCCTTAAACATGTGGACTGTCTGCAAACTAGCCGTGTATTATATTACACATCGTGTGTGTTCGTGTTCCGGTTCCGCGGCCGGCCTCCCCATTACCTTGTGTAGCGTGGGATCGTGTCTTGCGTGTCGTGTTTTGTGCGTGCTTACTCTTGTCATTTTACATGATAGGGAAAGGATGAGCTCAATATGGATTTATCTTTTCCTGATATTATCAGTATTCATGCTAGTTTCGTAAACTTGAAATGTGTATTTTAATCTTGAACTGTTTTAGCACCATTTTTCATATTCATGCCTAAATTGTTTATTTGCCAAACCGTCGTGTTTGATGCATTTTATTTTGGTGTCCAGGTGCAGGAGGTATCGCGTTTGACGAGGAGTGCCCGGAGGAGGCTATTGAGCCACCCCCAGCAAATGAGTGGCAGCCCGACGACGTCATCTAGACGCCGGGCGGGATCTTGATTTCTCGTTCACCTAGTTATGGGATATCTGTCGGGATCTTATTTTTGTTGTATTGGCCTTTGTTGGCCTCTCATGGGAATGTAATTTGAATTAATATACATTTGTCTAACTATGAAACTTTTTATCAAGATAGGATTGCTTTGTTGACACTCCTCTTCGATACCATGCCTTGATGCCTTATTCATGCTACATCTTGCTGCATTAAGTCTGTATTATTAGTTTTTCTACACGCTTCCGCATACCTATTCGTGTGAGCTCGACCCGTGTCTTGGGATCCTCACCGCGGAAACCTAAGGGAAGATAGGCGGTATATGTTTCATTAATGTAATTCTATGCGTCGCGGGCCCGAGTCTCGGTCTGGGGTCGCAACAGGGAGGATGTAAGACCCCGACCCCTAATTTTCGTGATTTGTGTGTTTTTAGCTGTGGGTTAGTTCTCTAAGTGAGATTTGAGTGTAATCGAGTTAGTTTGTGGTTTAGTTCAGTTTTCTATAGCTTTGGGAATTTTTTAGAGCCATTGGACTTAGTCAGACACGCTCAGGGAGGCCCTGAGTGCACGTGTTAGCATGGGAGGATAATTATGTTTTCCGATTTTAATCGTGATTTCGACCTCATTTGAATGGTTTTATTATTTGTTACAACTTTTTTTTTAAACTGTCCGTGTTTGAGGCCCAAAAACCCAAGTTTTGGCCCAAAGGGGTAAATCTGACTTTTCATGCAAAAATCTGGGCACAATTTTCGAAGTCGTGAAACCATGTCAAAATTATACTTTTCCGAAACTAGATTTTTCGACGATTGTTTTCTTCTTCTTCGTCGACTTCATCCGGGGTCCACAAGACCATGTTTTAAACGTTTCAAGTTCAACTGCTTTGGGACCCACCTTCCAGACACTATATAAGCTCTCTTTCTTCTTCATTTCCCATTTCCGAATCCCTGCAATTGTTTTGACCTAGAGTGAAGAAGAGAAGAAGGCCTTCTCTTGATCTTTTTCTCCTTGAATCATCTAGCAAGAGAGCTTCAATCCCCGATCCGACTCCGTCAATCTCTTCCTCTCTTCTCAAGCTACAGCTGGACATGGTTTTGAGCCAAATCCCCGACACTATTCATCATCTTCAAGCTCTCTTCTTCTTGTTTGGCAAGCTATAGGTGAGAGCTTCAACCCACCTTTTCATTAGAGTCTTTTTAACTCCTAAGGAACTTGTTTTTCATTCTTGCAAACCCTTTTGTGAAAATGGGTTCTTTGTTTTCATTTTGGTTGAGTTTTGAATGGATTTCTTGGGGTTTTGTAGCTCTTGGGCTTATCTCTTGGTTAGGCATGCTTGTGAAGAGATTTGTTTGGCATTTGGGTAAGGCAAGTAATCTCTATGGGTTAATGTTGCATGTGTGTTGTGGATTTCATTGTTATCTTTGATATTGCATTTTATTTTCAAAGTGTACTCAAATTGTTGCCAAGTATTCTAAATGGTGATTTTTGACCCCATTTGTTAGTTCTATTTCCTTACAAGTAATGATTGTCAATGACTTCCCAAAATTTTGTTTGGGATTGCAAGTTTATGTTTTGTTTAGCTTGTGAAATGATTTTTAAGTTTGAATGATTTTGGAAATGCTTGAATTGATCCCTTGGAGAGCATGAAGGCTCAAGGAAGTTCATGTAGTACAAATATAAGAAGAATGGAAGAAGAAGTGTACAAAGCTGACTTGAAATGCACTGCCCCGTGCAGTTTCGGTCAGCTGACTGCTAACCGAAATCCCCATTTCGGTTAACCGCTAGCCAACCGAGCTTGACGGCTCCATTTCTGTAAGACCCCGACCCGAGTGACCCCGATTAGTACTAATTAGGTCGCGTGTTAGTGCTAAGCGTGCTTGATAGAATTGACTAAATTAGATTAGTATAGTTATCGTTACAGCTTTTGGGAATTTTAAGTGCTTGTGTTAGTGGGGCCCTTTGGGGGTTCCCTTTTGATAGCTTTACAGTAATTTGGGTATTTTCCCGAGACTCGGATGACTTGTATGCCTACCCCGTTTCACTCGTCCCGATAATCCCTACAACTTTCATGTTGATCCCGTAACCGTCCGGAACCCCGAAACCTGATTTTCTTGCATTGAGGGCAAAACAGTCTTTTTACATGAAATATGTACCCAAAACTTGATTCCCCGAAACCCGCGAAATATATACTTTTTGGAAACTAGATATTTCGGTGATCACTTTTTTCTTCTTCGTCGATCTCATTCGAGATCCCGAAATTAGTGATTTCAGCCCTTAGAGATTCCCATTGGTGGAGCCCACCCCAACTTGTATAAAAAGGAACCCTTCTCCCTCATTCCCCTCTTTCCAGCACAAGAGCAACTAAGACCTAGGGTTTCCATCTCTTTCTTTTTCTCCTTCCTTCTCTACCATCAAAGCACCAACCACCTTACCCAAATCAAGAAATGGAAGTCATCATCTTCTTCCTCTCCACTAGTGCTCTCCATGGATATAATCTTTCAAGGGGAACCTCCACTCTAAGGCTTTCTTTGTGATAATCTTGCTCATTTGAGGAGTTTTCTAGTAAGTTTTCCCTCTCAATCTTGTATCATTGTGTTTTCCTAGCTCTAGAGAAGCTCTATCCTCTTTATTGAAGGTTTCTTCTTCCTATTCCTTATTTGACCCATTTTAGGGTTTGTATTTGGGGGTTTTTGTGTAGATTGTGTTCTTGACTTGGAGAAGTGACTAGAAGCTTGGATTTCTTGTTAGAGACCTTGAGGCAAGTGGATTGAATGGATGTTTTAGTTTTCAATGATTTCCATGATAAATATGTTGATTTATTGTCTCATTAATGGCTTGTTTCACTCGCATTCATCATGCTATAAATGCTTTTGGGAAAGGGGTTGGTTAGCTATTTAATGTCTTGAAATGTGACTTTAAAGTTTTTGTTTTATCTCTTGTCTAAGACTTGAATGAATCTATGTGGTTGTGATTTTCTCTCCCTTCTTTGTGATTGAATGTGGAAATGTATGGAGTTGTTTGGGCGGATCTTTGGTAGAAGCTTTGATATGGGAGAAGTGTTGAAGGTTGATTTGGAGGAGCTTTTTAGCTCATGCTATTGCAGGAAAGTGATGGAAAATGAGGGAAACTGATTTGGGGAAAAGAAGACCTGAACCTGAACCCAGTGGAGAATTCCCGTGACTGGCGGTTAGCCAGCGGTCACTCAGCGGCTAGCCGTCTGGTGACTGGCGGCTAACCGAAGCAGTTTCGGTCACTTTTCCAGAGAGCTGCAACCTCGCGGTCAGCTAGCGGCTAACCGCCGAATCCATCGGCGGCTAACCGCCAGCCAACCGAAATGAGGCGGTCACAATTCCAGAGAGCTGCAATCCCACGGTTAGTCTCATGGTCAGCCAGCGGTTAACCGCCGGATCCACTGGCGGCTAACCGCCATCTGACCGCAAGGTGACCAAAATTCCCTGAATTCTATGAATAAAGGGGGGGTTGAAGGGAGCTTCCATCCCATTGTTTGTGAACCTTTCTGAGAGCAATGGGCACCGCTCACCTGGGAATGTGTTCGAGGCAGAGATGAAAGGTTTGTTCGGAGCCCGTTCGAGAGAGAAACCACATCACAGAGATTCATTTAAGCATTGAGGCTACTATAGTGTATATGGAACCCGGCATATCTTCCAAATTCAAAGAGTACCAAGTTTTCTTTATTATACAGACATACGGGATCCCTATTCACCTTGAATTAGTTTTAAACCCCGATATTTTGAAAGTCTATTTCAACTGTTTATTCCAGAAATTTATGAATTATGATTTATCGATTCCGAAAGCATTGTATTCGTACTTGCACTCTTTTTATTAGTCCCGAAATGCATGCCCGACATGATGTGACCCGATATTGAAATGATGTTTGTGCCTTGAGCACCCCGTTTTGCTCGTTTATATGATTTCATTGTAAGTGTTTTATACATGCCCGATATCTTGCATATGACCTATGAGTCGGCACCACTAAGCTTGGATAACCTTGTTAGTCTGATCCACTGACTTGGAGATCCCTTCCCATCCCGCCAACTGTAGCATGGATCCCGATACTCGGTTTATTAACCGTGGTCCCGTCCCGATACCCGGCTTGCTCCCGTGGTTCCCGATATCCGGTTCGCTACCATGATTCCCGACACCCGGTTTGCTACCGTGGTCCCGTCCCGTATTATTGTATATGTATATGTAAATTGATTGTACCTCCTCACTTCGGTGACTAAGGTCAACACCCAATACTCTTGTCACTTCGGTGATAGAGGATTTAGCTTCTTGTGGATGCCATATTGATTGTTTCCCACTTTCCTTGATTACCTTACATGTTTTGTGACTGCATATGCGTTTTTAATTAAATGATTCATTTACTTCTTGAAAGTCATTGTTTAAACAGGTTTATATGTTTTCCAAGGTAATGTTTTTTACTATCGAATGCTTATATCTGTTCACCTACCTGCCAGACCGTCGTGTCTGACCTTTTGCTTTGGTACTCAGGTCCCGTTGTCGGTTACCCTGAGGAGGAGCCAGAGGAGGCGGTCGGAGAACTGCAACCGCTAGTCGAGTGGCGTGCCGACGATCTTATGTAAACATCCGGTTGTCGAGATGCGAAACATTTTGGGGGTGGTTGGATTGATATTTTTGGTGGATATTGTTTTGTCTATATTGGCCTTTGTTGGCCTCTATTTTTGGGAATTGTAATTAAATGATATATGTTCAACTTTAACAGCACTTTTGGGTTACGCTATAGAACATTGCTCATTCTGATACTTGTTATTTAAATGCAACCAGTCTTATGTTTTATGGAAATGATTCATATGTGATTAACTACACGCTTCCGCACTTTAAACAGAAATATTCATAATGGTGTGTAATCCTCACTGCGGACACTTGTGGGAAATCTCATGCACGGGTAATGTGTATTCTTTATTAACCCGTGTACGTTGTGGCATTAAACATACTCTTATCACCGTTGTTGTGATCTTAATGAGTCCCGATCCCGGATTGGTCCCCAAACCCGGTCCGAGGTCGCGACAGACTGGTATCAGAGCGGGACGTGTTTCAAGCAATTAAAAGAAGCTAGAAATCCTAAGGACGTGGCGATGATTCGTTAGATCTTCCGTTAGCTAGAATCGCGTGAGCAATGTGTGACCCTATCCTTGATTATTATGTGCTAACAACTTGTTTTGCAGCATCATGCCACCTCGTAAGCGACCGGTAAATGGCAATACCACCGCAAGCAACAGTGATTATACCGAGCCTATTGGAGAAGATAGAACTGAAAACATAATGCCAAATCAATTTCAGCAAATGTTGCAGGCTATGCTTGATCAGCAGCGTCAAGCCAATGAGAATCAGACTAGACTTCAAGAGCAAATGCTGAAGAAGGATGAGGATCATGCCAGAGAGTTGGCAGAAATGCAGAGACAGTTATTGGAGGTGTTACAGAGAAGGCCAAAGCCAGTCCAGCCTCAACTTGCAATTGTCATCAATCAGAGGGAGCATGACCACAATGCATTGTTTGAGAGATTCAGAAAGAGGGTACCCAAGGATTTTGTTGGCTCAGAAGATCCCTTGACTGCAGATGATTGGTTAGACCATACAGAGAATATCTTCGAAGTCTTCAGGTGCACAGGAGGAGAGAGAGTAAAGCTGGTAACATCTTTATTCACTGGGTTGGCAGACATCTGGTGGAAAACAGTAAGGGAAGAGTATAGAACAATGGCTGACGTAGTTGCATGGCGAAACTTCAAGATACAGTTTCGTGACAAATATGTACCCACGCACATCAGGAGACAGAGGGCAGTGGAGTTTCAACAGCTTGTCCAAGGCAATACGACCGTTCAAGAATACCTCACTAAGTTTGAGAGGTTGTCCAGATATGCCCCTTAATTAGTGGACACGATGGAGAAAAATATAACCAAGTTCCTTGAAGGACTTCACCCCATCATCGAGAGAGATGCTATGGGAGTTATACCACCGGTCACTTTTGAAGAGGTGATCAAGAGAGCATACAAGTTCGAGAACTTCCACCACAAGGTCCTTAAATCTCAAGGCAAAGGACAAGGGAAACCCCAGCAGCAGAATCACCAGCAAAGGAGTCAGCAGAACAAGAAGCAGAGGTAAGACAATGTGCAACTCGTTTGTATCCACTATGACAAAAACCATGAGAGTGCCCAATGTCGTACCATCACCGGAGCATGCTTTAGATGTGGCTCCATGGATCACCAGATGAGGAATTGCCCGAGACCGAATAGACAGAATCAACAACCTCAAGGAGCACCGCGTCCAGCACCGCCACAGAATGCATTGGTAGTGCAAAATCAGGCAAGGCCACTCCAGCAACAGGCACCGCAGTAATAGTATAGGCCCCAACAACAGCAGCAGCATCAGGCCCGTCAACAGGGACAGCAGCAGAATCAGCGTCCCCTGCAACAGAACAGAAATGCCCCTCAAGGCAGGCAGCAGCAAGCTCCTATAAGGCCACAGCAGCGAGGACAAGTATATGCAATCAACAGAGCTGATGCAGAGGCAGCAAGCAATGTTGTGGAAGGTACACTTCTTGTCAGCTGGATAGAAGCTAGAATATTATTTGACCCTGGCGCTACGCATTCATTCATATCCCATGCATTTTCTAGATTGATTTATGTACATGGTAGAGATCTTGAGTACATTTTGACTGTAGCTACACTAGTAGGAAAATAAGTTGTGTGTACGGTCTATTACCCTAGTTGTACAGTCCGGATAGGAGAAGTGGTGTTACCCGCAGATCCTATTCTATTGGAGATGAAGGATTTTGATGTCATCCTAGGGATGGATTGGCTGGCAGGGTACCATGCCACGATGGATTGTTCCCATAAGACCCTTACCTACAAGTTGGATGAGACACCAGCAGGGGTGTTATTCCAGGGAGAGAGGAGGAATCCTCGTGCAGGGTTTGTCTCAGCGTTGAAAGATGATAGACTTTTGAAAGGTGGATGTGAAGCCTATTTGGCGTTTATCACGGAGGATAAACGGTCCCAAGGGGTGGAGGAGATCCCTATTGTTTGGGAGTTCCCGGATGTATTTCCGAAGGAGATTCCAGGATTACCACCCATGAGAGAAATTGATTTCACCATTGAGTTGTTACCAGGGACTGCTCCGATATCTATTACACCATATAGAATGGCTCCGGCGGAATTGGGAGAGTTGAAGATACAATTGCAAGAATTGTTGGATAAAGGTTTTGTGAGACCTAGTATTTCGCCATGGGGAGCTCCAGTTTTGTTCGTTAAGAAGAAGGATGGTTCGATGAGAATGTGTATTGACTACCGGAGATTGAACCAGGTGACCATCAAGAACAAATATCCACTGCCAAGGATAGATGAACTGTTTGATCAGTTACAAGGTGCCCCGTACTTTTCGAAGATTGATTTGAGATCCAGTTATCATCAGCTGAGAGTTAGAGAATCAGATGTGTAGAAAACAGCTTTTCGGACAAGATATGGCCACTACGAGTTCTTAGTGATGCCATTTGGACTGACAAATGCACCGGCAGTGTTCATGGCTTTGATGAACAAGATCTTTGCGCAATATCTAGACCAATTCGTGGTAGTGTTTATCGACGATATTTTAGTGTACTCTAAGACCAGAGAAGAGCATGAAGAGCATCTGAGGATAGCATTGCAGCTTCTGAGAAAGAACCAGTTGTATGCGAAGCTCAACAAGTGTGAATTTTTGCTAGAGCAAGTCACATTTTTGGGGCACATTATCTCTAAGGAAGGTTTGTCAGTAGACCTGTCAAAAATTGAGGCAGTAGTGAAGTGGGAAAGACCGAAGAATGTGTCAGAAATCAGGAGTTTCCTTGGATTGGCAGGGTATTACCGGAGGTTTGTGCAAGGTTTTTCGTCGATTGCAGCACCATTGACGAAGTTGACAAGGAAGAATGTACCCTATGTGCGGACAGATCAGTTTCCAAGAGCTGAAGAAGAGATTAACCACCACACCAGTCCTTACCTTGCCATCCAGAACCGACGGTTTTACCATTTTTACCGATGCTTTGAACATTGGACTTGGTTGTGTGTTGATGCAAGAAGGAAAAGTGGTTGCATATGGGTCCCGGCAGTTGAAAGATCACGAGAAGAATTATGCAACCCATGATCTTGAGTTGGCAGCGGTTGTCTTCGCATCGAAAATGTGGAGACATTACCTCTATGGAGAGAAGTTTGAGGTCCATTCGGATCACCGCAGCCTACAGTATTTGTTTTCTCAGAAGGCATTGAACATGAGGCAGAGGAGATGGATGGAATACATCAAGGACTATGATTTTCTAGTTAAGTATCACCCGGGGAAAGCAAATGTAGTTGCCGATGCTTTGAGCAGAAAGTCAGTAGGCATGGCGAATCTAAGTGGCACTTGTATTTTCGATTAATTCGAGGAGTTGAAGATAGAACTACAACCACTGAGGAAGGGTGTTATATGCGCCAATATGTCAGTGTCAAAGCCTTCGTTCATTCAGAAGATCAAGGACAGTCAGTTGCAGGATCCAGAGTTGGCCAAGATTGCAGAACATATAGCAGAACGTCTGATTTTCGTATCGTTGACGGAGTCCTTTACTATCGAGACTGTCTGTGTGTGTCTTGTCGCGACCCCGGACCGAGATCCGGGCCCGCGACGCTACGGCGGCAATGTGATTCACCAACACATAAAACACACCGCCGCTTTTATTTATTTTTCCCACAGGTTTCCGCAGTGAGGATCTCAAGACACGGGTCGAGCTCACACGAATGGGTATGCGGAAGCGTGTAGCAAAACATGTCACACAATCTTAAACAAGAAGTTACAAGAGACATATATAATATCGAGACAAGGTATCGAAAGAGAATGTCATCAAAGCATTCCTAGCATGATTAACGTTTCAATGTTTAACAAAAGTATATTAATTCAAGTTACAAAACCCTGAGAGGCCAACAAAGGCCAATACAACAATTACAATCCCACAACATAACCCAGCTAGGCGAAACGAGAATCAAGATCCCGACCGGCGTCTAGATGACGTCGTTGGGCTGCCACTCGTGTGCTGGGGGTGGCTCAACAGCCTCCTCCGGGCACTCCTCGTCACGCGTGAACTCTCCTGCACCTGGACACCAAAATAACAAGCATCAAACACGACGGTTTGGCAAATAAACAATTTAGGCAAGAATATGAGAAAATAATGCTAAAACAGTTCAAGGCTTAAATACACGTTTCAAGTTTACGAAACTAGAATGAATACTTATAATATCATGAAAAGACAAATCCACATTGAGCTCATCCTTTCTCCGTCATACTTGATGACAAGAGCAAGCACGCACGACAAGCACGACACGAAAACACGATCCCACGCCACACAAGGTAGACGGGGTATCCAGCCGTGGAACCGGACCACGAACACGCACGATGTGTAATATAATACACGACTAGTCTGCAGACAGTCCACATGTTTAAGGACCCCCAGGTAATGGATCAAGCTAGAAGGGCAGTCCAAGCTCAGTGGTATTCACTTATATCATGAATGCAAAAAACACGGCAATACACGTTCGAGAACACGACAAAACAAGAGGGAGATCATTTATAAAACACAACACGACGAGACTAGCAAAATAGCATAATATTAATGCTTAGCAAACTTAAGAAATGATTGCCTTTTTTATTCTTGAAACACGATTCTTGAAACACGTCTTAAATACAAGCTTATACTTGAAAAATCAAACAAGAACATGAGGATGCATGAAGCATCAAAACAAGAGTCCAAACATAAATCTATCAAGCATAGGCTAAGACCAAATCTTTGACCCTTGTGGACTTGAAAACCCAAATGTCGAAACTCTATATAACTTGGTGTCCCCGAAGGTAAGGTACATTTAGGAATTTCAAGTGCACAATGTCAAATGAAGGTCTAAGGCATAGTCTAGTTTTCATTCCCGCAAAATTTCTTCAAAAACAGTTCTTTTAATAACTGTCGGTCAACCCTCGGTCACCTGTCGGTCAACCGAGGTTGATCTGTCGGTCAACCGACGGCTTGACCGACAAATCCTAGCCCAGAATTGCTGCTGTCTGGAATTCGAACCGACAAATCCTCGGTTGGCTGTCGGTCGACTGACGGCGAACCGACGGATGACCTGACAAAAATGTTGCTCTTTGGAATTTGAACCGACAGGTTCTCGGCCGTCGGTTGACCTGTCGGTTGACCGACAGGCACGGGCAGTGCATTCTATTCAGATTTTTCACAACTTCCTTCCCTCCTTCACTTCCACACTTTCACCACCTGCACTCCCCAAGCCTACATGCTTTCCAAGGGATGATTTCATACATTTTCAAGGCATTCCATCCACAATTAATCCATTCATTCTAAAGAGAAACATCAAGGCATTTCCAAATACAAATTCATAAAACTTACAAAACCCACTTGATTCTAAGAACTTGGAAAAGTCATTAGCCACAACACAAGTAGAGGAACTCAACCCATGATTTAAGAGAACATAAACATAATATACATTCATGGGTTTAAGCATAAAAATCATGTCTTAATGGAAGAAATGAAACCACAATACAATGTACATGAAAAACCTATAAAGTTTACTTGCCTCAACCAAAGCCAAGGAAAACTCCACAAAATCCAACTAGAATGGGGTGCTCCACGAAATCTACACAAAACCCCCAAGAGAAAGCACACAAAAATCACCATTTTGGCCACTACAAACCCCCATTTCGAAAATGGGTTTGAAATCATGATAAACAAGCTCTAGGTGAGCTGAAGAACATCAAATGGAAAGAATGAAGGAAAACACCAACCTTGAGCTAGCTAAACAAGATGGAGGGAGGTTGAAGATGATGAATAGTGCAATGGTTTGGCTCCAAAAACGTCCCAATCGAAGCTTGAGAAGAGAGGAAGAGAATGGCGGAGTCGAATCGGAGAATGGAGCCTTCTTGCTAGATGATTTCCAAGGGAGAAAGACCAAGGAAGAACTTTCTTCTCTTCTCCACTCTAGGGCAAACCGTTGCAGGAAAATGGGGAAAAAAGAATGGAGGAAAGAGAATAGGAGAATATTTATATGGGTTGAGAAGTGGGTCCCTTTACAGCTGAACTTTGAAATGCTTAAAACATGGTCTTGTGGACCCCGGATGGAAACGACGAAGGAGAACAAAACGATCGTCGAAAAATCTAGTTTCGGAAAAGTATAATTTTGACATAGTTTCACGACTTCGAAAAGTGTGCCCAGATTTAGCATGAATAGTCAGATTTACCCTTATTGGGCCAAAACTTGGGTTTCTGAGCCTCAAATGCATCCAGGTTAAAAACGAAAGTTATCACAAATAATAAAACCATTCAAGAGAAATAAAAATCACAACTATAGCAAAGATCTAGAACAAGAACCCATTCTTACTCGTGTACTCAGGGTGTCCCTGAGCGTGTCTGACTCATACTAAACGTCCTTAAAATCTCCAAGGTATAATCCAGACTAAGTCTAATCACATTCTAACCCAACTAGTACTAAGACTCACTTAAGACTAATCGTTCACTTAATTAGTACTAATCGAGTTGGTCTGGGTCGGGGTCTAACATGTCTAACATCGAAGATTTGAGGAACGACATCATGGCAAAAGCTCACAGCACTAAGTATTCCATGCACCCAGGCAGCACAAACATGTATCAGAACTTGAATGGCAGATTTTGTTGGAATAACATGAAGAGGGAGATTGCAGCATTTGTCTCCCGGTGTATGACGTGTCAGTTGATAAAGACAGAATATCAGAAGCCCCCAGGGTTACTACAACCATTAGAGATCCCGGAATGGAAATGGGAGCACATTACCGTGGACTTTATTTCGGGACTACCGAGGACTAGTAGAGGCAATGACGCTATATGGGTTATTGTGGACAGACTAACCAAGTCAGCTCATTTTATCCCCATGAAGACAGGGAAGAAGATGCACATGTTACCCCTGGCAGAGTTGTTCGTCAATGAGATCGTCAGTAGACATGGACATCCAGTTTCCATCACATCAGACAGAGACAGCAGATTCGTCTCGAGGTTTTGGAAGACCCTACATGAGTCTATGGGTACGAAGTTACAGTTTAGTACAGCTTATCACCCTCAGACAGATGGTCAGTCAGAGACGACAATCCAGACTCTTGAGGATATGCTCTGTGCTTGTGTGTTGGACTTTAATACTCAATGGGATGGGACACTACTGTTGTGTGAGTTTGCTTACAACAACAGCTACCATTCAAGCATTGGGATGACGCCTTTTGAAGCTTTATATGGCAGAAGGTGTAGGACACCCATTTGTTGGGAAGAAGTTGGCACCCGCAGTTTCCATGGGCCGACGATAGTGAGTGAGACCACTGACAAAGTGAGACAGATCCAAGAATGTTTGAAAGTAGCCCGGAGTAGACAGAAAAGCTATGCAGACTCTCGCAGAAGGGATCTACAGTTCAAAGAAGGAGATAAGGTTTTCTTGAAAGTGTCACCCATAAGAGGAATATTGAGGTTCGGTCAAAAGGGCAAGTTGTCACGGAGATACATTGGACCGTATGACACTGTGAGTAAGATTGGTGATGTGGCTTATAGATTAGCCTTACCAACCGAGTTATCCGGTGTACACAACGTCTTCCATGTGTCAATGTTGAAGAAGTACGGTCCCGATCCATCACATGTCCTCCGGCATGAACCATTGGATATCAGAGAAGATGCTACCTATGTTGAGAAACCCATTCAGATCATAGACACGAAGGAGCAAGAGTTGAGGACACGGACTATTCAGTGGGTGAAGGTACTTTGGGAGAATCATGGGCCAGAAGAGGCAACATGGGAATTGAGAGATCAAGTTCAGAAGAAGTATCCACATCTCCTACCCGAGGTGAGTTTTGTATTTCATTTGGAGGACCAAATGCCCTAAGGGGTGGAGGATGTAAGACCCCGACCCGAGTGACCCCGATTAGTACTAATTAGGTCGCGTGTTAGTGCTAAGCGTGCTTGATAGAATTGACTAAGTTGGATTGGTATAGTTATCGTTATAGCTTTTGGGGATTTTAAGTGCTTGTGTTAGTGGGGCCCCTTGCGGGTTCCCTTTTGATAGCTTTGCATTAATTTGGGAATTTTCTCGAGACCCCGATGACTTTTATCTCGACCCCGTTTCACTCGTCCCGATAATCCCTACAACTTTCATGTTGATCCCGTAACCGTCCGGAACCCCGAAACCCGATTTTCTTGCATTGAGGGCAAAATAGTCTTTTTACATGAAATCTGTACCAAAAACTTGATATCCCCGAAACCCGCGAAACATATACTTTTTGGAAACTAGATATTTCGGTGATCACTTTTCTCTTCTTCGTCGATTTCATTCGAGATCCCGAAATTAGTGATTTCAGCCCTTAGAGATTCCCATTGGTGGAGCCCACACCCAACTGGTATAAAAAGGAACCCTTCTCCGTCATTCCCCTTTTCCAACACAAGAGCAACTAAGACCTAGGGTTTCCATCTCTTTCTTTTTCTCCTTGCTTCTCCACCATCAAAGCACCAACCACCTTACCCAAATCAAGAAATGGAAGTCATCATCTTCTTCCTCTCCACTAGTGCTCTCCATGGATATAATCTTTCAAGGGGAACCTCCACTCTAAGGCCTTCTTTGTGATAATCTTGCTCATTTGAGGAGTTTCCTAGTAAGTTTTCCCTCTCAATCTTGTATCATTGTGTTTTCCTAGCTCTAGAGAAGCTCTATCCTCTTTATTGAAGGTTTCTTCTTCCTATTCCTTGTTTGACCCATTTTAGGGTTTGTATTTGGGGGTTTTTGTGTAGATTGTGTTCTTGACTTGGAGAAGTGACTAGAAGCTTGGATTTCTTGTTAGAGACCTTGAGGCAAGTGGATTGAATGGATGTTTTAGTTTTCAATGATTTCCATGATAAATATGTTGATTTATTGTCTCATTAATGGCTTGTTTCACTCGCATTCATCATGCTATAAATGCTTTTGGGAAAGGGGTTGGTTAGCTATTTAATGTCTTGAAATGTGACTTTAAAGTTTTTGTTTTATCTCTTGTCTAAGACTTGAATGAATCTATGTGGTTGTGATTTTCTCTCCCTTCTTTGTGATTGAATGTGGAAATGTATGGAGTTGTTTGGGCGGATCTTTGGTAGAAGCTTTGATATGGGAGAAGTGTTGAAGGTTGATTTGGAGGAGCTTTTTAGCTCATGCTATTGCATGAAAGTCATGGAAAGTGAGGGAAACTGATTTGGGGAAAAGTAGACCTGAACCTGAACCCAGTGGAGAATTCCCGTGACTGGCGGTCAGCCAGCGGTCACACAGCGGCTAGCCGTCTGGTGACTGGCGGCTAACCGAAGTAGTTTCGGTCACTTTTCCAGAGAGCTGGAACCTCGCGGTCAGCTACGCGGTCAGCTAGCGGCTAACCGCCGAATCCATCGGCGGCTAACCGCCAGCCAACCGAAATGAGGCGGTCATAATTCCAGAGAGCTGCAATCCCACGGTCAGTCTCATTGTCAGCCAGCGGTTAACTGCCGGATCCACTGGCGGCTAACCGCCATCTGACCGCAAGGTGACCGAGATTCCCTGAATTCTATGAATAAAGGGGGGTTGAAGGGAGCTTCCATCCCATTGCTTGTGAACCTTTCTGAGAGCAATGGGCACCGCTCACCTGGGAATGTGTTCGAAGCAGAGATGAAAGGTTTATTGGGAGCCCGTTCGAGAGAGAAACCACATCACAGAGATTCATTTAAGCATTGAGGCTACTATAGTGTATAAGGAACCCGGTATGTCTTCCAAATTCAAAGAGTACCAAGTTTTCTTTATTATACAGACATACGGGATCCCTATTCACCCTGAATTAGTTTTAAACCCCAATATTTTGAAAGTCTATTTCAACTGTTTATTCCAGAAATTTATGAATTATGATTTATCGATTCCGAAAGCATTATATTCGTACTTGCACTCTTTTTATTAGTCCCGAAATGCATGCCCGACATGATGTGACCCGATATTGAAATGATGTTTGTGCCTTGAGCACTCCGTTTTGCTCGTTTATATGATTTCATCGTAAGTGTTTTATACATGCCCGATTTCTTGCATATGACCTATGAGTCGGCACCACTAAGCTTGGATAACCTTATCAGTCTGATCCACTGACTTGGAGATCCCTTCCCGTCCCGCCAGCTACAGCATGGATCCTGATACTCGGTTTATTAACCGTGGTCCCGTCCCGATACCCAGCTCGCTACCGTGGTTCCCGATATCCGGTTTGCTACCGTGATTCCTGACACCCGGTTTGCTACCATGGTCCCGTCCCGTATTATTATATATGTATATGTAAATTGGTTGTACCTCCTCACTTCGGTGACTGAGGTCAACACCCAATACTCTTGTCACTTCGGTGATAGAGGATTTAGCTTCTTGTGGATGCCATATTGATTGTTTCCCGCTTTCCTTGATTACCTTACATGTTTTGTGATTGCATATGCGTTTTAATTAAATGATTCATTTACTTCTTGAAAGTCATTGTTTAAATAGGTTTATATGTTTTCCAAGGTAAAGGTTTTTACTATCGAATGCTTATATTTGTTCACCCACCTGCCAGACCGTTGTGTCTGACCCTTTGCTTTGGTACTCAGGTCCCGTTGTCGGTTACCTCGAGGAGGAGCCAAAGGAGGCGGTCGGAGAACCGCAACCGCTAGTCGAGTGGCGTGCCGACAATGTTATGTAAACATCCGGTTGTCGAGATGCGAAACATTTTGGGGGTGGTTGGATTGATATTTTTGGTGAATATTGTTTTGTCTATATTGGCCTTTGTTGGCCTCTATTTTTTGGAATTGTAATTAAATGATATATGTTCAACTTTAACAGCACTTTTGGGTTACGCTATAGAACATTGCTCATTCTGATACTTGTTATTTAAATGTAACCAGTCTTATGTTTTATGGTAATGATTCATATGTGATTAACTACACGCTTCCGCACTTTAAACAGAAATATTCATAATGGTGTGTAATCCTCACTGCGGACACCTGTGGGAAATCTCGTGCACGGCTAATGTGTATTCTTTATTAACCCATGGACGTTGTGGCATTAAACATACTCTTATCACTGTTGCTGTGATCTTAATGAGTCCCGATCCCAGATTGGTCCCCAAACCCGGTCCGGGGTCGCTACAATTTCCAGAAGCCGGCACCTCGTCGGTGTGTTGTCGGTCAGCTGGCGGCCAGCCGAACTACACCACCTCGGCTAGCCGCGAGCCAACCGAACTCCATCGGTTCCTTTTCCAGAATGTTGTAATTCCTCATTTGGATCCTAGCAGTCAGCTGGCGGTCAGTTGGCGGCTAACCGACCTGCAATTCTGCGGCTAGCCGACAGGTGACCATGAGCTAACCAAAATTCGGTTTTAGAATTTTTCTGTTGGATTTTCTTGGGAATGAAAACCAGAATATGTTGAGGGGCTTTTAGCTTGATATTGTGCATTTGAAAATCTGAAATGTTGTTTAACTTCAGGGCACCGATTCGCTTTTAAATTCCAAAATTTAGGTTTCAATTACACAAGGATCAAACGATGGGCCTTAGCATATGTATGAGAATTCTGTTTTGAAAACCTTAGGGTTGATGTTTCAAGCATCGGTTTGCACTAGTTTTGACTTATAAGTACCAAATGTTGTTTCGAGTATCAGTTTGCACTCGTTTTTTACCATAAGTATCAGCTTTGTTTTGAATAGTTTTAAGAACAAAAAAGGGGACTACTTTTGTGCCTTTACATGTTAATAGCTTACGCTATCTTGTCTCGCCTTGCTTGCACCATCCACCTCATGTGATCGATGAGGTAAATGTAAGAACTCGGTCCGGGCAGAACCCTTAACCATGGGGCGAAGCGTGTCAACCATGGGCTTCAAACAGCAAGTCTCCCCTAGCCTTGCTTGCTCCGTCCACCTCGTGTGGCGGAGGATATATTGTTTTGTCTTGTCTTGGAAATAGTTCTCTTATTCTCGATCTGTTTTGTATGTTCGTCCTGTTTTGTGCATTCATGATTTACGATGAACACCACTGAGCTTGGACTGCCCTTTCAGTCTAATCCACTGTCTGGGGGTCCTTAAACACTTGGACTTTCTGCAGATTAGTCGTATATTATATATATACACATCCTGTTCTGACCGGTAATGTGGTCCGTACCCGCCTATCTTTTATGGTACGAGATCCTGTTTTGCTTTGTTCTGTTTCTGTTTCTGTTCTGCTTTCTCTTTTCATTTCTATATGATGGAGAAAGGATGGGCTCAATGTGGGATTATCTATTCATGATATTATAAGTATTCATGCTAGTTTCGTTTCGTATATTGTTCGTGGGCTTTTGTTTTCTTGATAAGCATATTGTTCAAGCATTGTTTTAAATCCTGTAATTTGTTTAAATTCAGTAAATTATTTTAAACATTCTTTTCTTTCAAATTTTAAATACTTTTATACTCTTGCCTAAATTGATTACCTGCCAGACCGTCGTGTCTGATATTCTATATTTTGGTGCTCTACGTAGCAGGTTCTCGTCTTGAGCTAGTACGTGTGCAGGTGGCTGCAGAGCCACGAGTTTTGCAGGTTTGTTGTGTCGGTGATGTCATATAGACGTCAGGCTCGACTCCGGAGTTACGTTACATACCTGGGTAGCATTTGTTCTTAGCTTGTTATTTTGTAAGGCTTTTGTTAGCCCTTTTCCTTGGGATTGTAATTAATACATTTGTTAATTTATAACTTGAACATGCTTGGGTAATGATTAAGCCTGTTACTGTCAGCTCTGTATATGTATTATCTTAGTTTGTTTCCAGTCTGAGTTTGAGCATTACTATGATAGCTTTATGCTGATAAGTTGAGTGTGACGTGGAATCCGATGGCCACGGACTCCGGGTCGCAATGCCTCGTAAGCTTCCTCAAAATGTTTTGATGTGTTGGAAATTATGTATTCCTCACACACGTGGATCCTGTGGAGAAATATTATTTATCACTTACTTCCCCATTCGCGTCCCTGAGGTCGGACGGCTGCGGGGATCCGGGTTTGGGGGCGTGACATGGATCCTTATTCACCTTAACCAAATCTTGAACCTGATATTTTGTCCGAAACTCCAATAGTTCATTTGTATTTCCCTGTACCCGAGATTTACACTTTGTGACTGTTATTCCCGAAAACATTGAAAGAGATACTTGTGATAATTACTAGTCTCGAAATGCATGCCCGACATGATATGTTAATTGTGCCCTTGAGCATTCCCGTTTTGCCCGATTATAGTCTTGCACTTGATTTATTTTACACATGTCTTGATTTCTATGATTTGACCTATGAGTCGGCACTACTAAGCTTGGATAACCTTGTCAGTCTGATCCGCTGACTTGGAGATCCGCCACTTGTCCCGCCAGCTGCAGTTTGGATCCCGCTACCCGGTTTATTAACAGTGGTCTTGTCCTGATACCGCGGATTGTTACTGTGGTTCCTGATGCCTGACTCACTACCGTGGTCGTGTCCCATATATTATATATGTATATGTAAATTTCGTTGTACCTCCTCACTTTGATGACTGAGGTCAACGCCTTGATATGCTTGCTCTTGTCACTTCGGTGATGGAGGATTTAGCTTCGTGTGGTTGCTACCTTGCTTGTTTTCCTTATTCCTTGGATTCCAGTACATGTTTTATTACTACATATATGTTTCTAGTAAATGATTCACTTCCTTGTGAAAGTTATTGTTTAAACATATTTAAATGTTTTCCAGGGTAAATGCATTTATTATCGAATGATTATGTCTTTTCATCCACCTGCCAGACCGTCGTGTCTGATCCATTTCTTTGGATTCAGGTCCCGTTGTTGGTTAGCCCGAGGAGGAGCTTGAGGAGGCGGTCGGAGAACCGCAGCAGTTAGTTGAGTGGCGCGCCGATGATGTTGTTTAAACATCCGATTGCTTCGGGAGAAGTTACATTTTGGGTTGTTGCTTACTATTCTTTTGGTGATTATTGTTTTGTTTATATTGGCCTTTGTTGGCCTCTATTTTTGGGGAATGTAATTAAATGATCTTTTGTTTAAACTTTAACATTACTTTTGGGGAACGCTAATGATCATTGCTCATTTTGATACTTGTTATTCAAACGTAATCAGTCTTATTATTATGGAAATGAATTACATACTTGATTTGCTACACGCTTCTACAATTATACAAAATATTCATGTTGTTGTGATATCCTCACAGCGGACACCTGTGGGAAATCACGTGCACGGGTCATATGCATTCTTTATTAACCCGTGTACGCTTTGGCACCAACCATACCATTACATTTATCTTTATCTTTCCATTTATTTATTTATTGAGTCCCGATCCCGGTTTAGGCCGCAAACCCTGTCCGGGGTTGTGACACTTCTTGTTTGTGGAGTTGAAACACAAATTTTATTTGATCCTGGATCTCCGCATTCCTTTTTATCTTCCATGTTTGCCAAGATGATTGATACACCACTTATAGAACTTGATTATATTTTGATTGTCACCACACTAGTACGTAAATAGGTTGTTTGTAGAACCTATTACCCTAGTTGTTCAGTTATATTAGGAGAAGTTAATTTACTAGCCAACCTTATTGTTCTGGACATGCATGATTTTGATATCTTAGGCATGAATTGATTAGAAGCATATCATGCTACCATGGATTGTTTTAGCAGAACTATAACATTCAAATTACAAGGAGCACTGGCAAAATTGATGATTCAGGGAAACAGGATGAAAACTCAAACCGGTTTCATATTAGCTTTGAAGGCAAGCAGATTAGTGCAGAGTGGTTGTGAAGCATTTATTGCATTTATCACGGAGGATAAATAGTCCCAAGGAGTGGAGGAAATCCCCGCTGTTTGTGAATTTTTGGATGTTTATCTAGAAGAAATCTCGGGACTTCCACAAATTCAAGAGGTTGAATTTACAATTGAGCTTCTTCCAGGGACAACTCCAATCTCTATTGCACCATATAGAATGGCTTCAGCAGAATTAGGTGAATTGAAACTTCAGTTGCAAGAATTGTTGAGCAAAGGCTGCATTAGGCCAAGTGTTTCACCTTGAGGAGCACCAGTCTTATTTGTGAAAAATAATGATGGAAGCCTGAGAATGTGCATTGACTACAGAAGATTGAACCATCTGACCATCAAGAACAAGTATCCGTTGCCCATGATAGATGAATTGTTTGACCAATTGCAATGAGCAGCATACTTTTCGAAGATAGACTTGAGGTCCGGGTACCATCAGTTGAGAGTTAGAGACTTGAATGTGCAGAAAACAACTTTTCGAACAAGATATGGGCATTATGAGTTCTTAGTGTCGCCCTTTGGTCTGACAAAATGCACCTGCAGTATTCATGGCTCTCATGAACAAAGTCTTTGCACAGTACTTGGATCACTCCACAATGGTTTTTATTGATGATGTTCTCATGTATTCCAAGAGTAAGGAGGATCATGAAGAACACTTGAGGACATCGTTACAGCTTTTGAGGGACAACCAGCTTTATGCAAAGCTCAGTAAGTGTAAATTTTGGTTAGAGCAGGTTGCTTTTCTAGGCCACATTATCTCAAGAGAAGGCTTAGCAATTGATCCATCCAAGATAAAAATAGCTGTCAATTGGAAAAGACCTAGCAATGTGACTGAAATCAGAAGCATCTTGGGATTAACATGCTAGTATCGAAGATTTGTCCAAGGTTTTTCATCCATTGCAGTACCCTTGACAAAATTGACCTGGAAACACGGTCCATTTGTTTGGACTGATCAGTGTGAAAAAAGTTTCCAAGAGCTGAAAAGAAGATTGACCACAGCACCAAACCTTACATCACCATTAGGCAATGGCGGGATTCATTATTTATATAGATGCATCGAATGTGGGACTGGGTTGTGTATTGATGCAAGATGGCAATGTGATTGCTTATAGCTCTAGACAGTTAAAAGATCATGAGAGGAACTATGCAACTCATGACTTAGAGTTGGCAGCAGTCGTCTTTGCTTTGAAGATGTAGAGACACTACCTCTATGGAGAAAAATTCGAAGTCCATTCAAACCACCGAAGTTTGCAATACTTATTCTCGCATAAAGAATTGAATATGAGGCAGAGACGGTGGATGGAGTACATCAAGGACTATGACTTTCCAATCAAGTATCATCTGGGGAAATTGACGTAGTAGCTGACGCTTTCAGCAGAAAATCAGTGATCATGGCCAGTTTATGAGGAGTTAGTGAGCAGTTTGAAGAGCTTGGAGTGGAAGTATGGCCACTGAGGAAGGGTGTGATATTAGCGAATATGGCGGTATCTGAACCTACCTTCATCCAAAAGATTAAGGACAGTCATTTGCAAAACCCAGACTTGGCAAAGATTGTGGAACACGTTGCAGAACGTCCAGATTTCAGAATTATGAATGGAATATTATACTTTCGTGATCAGTTGTGTCTGCCCAATGTTTATCATGACGACCCCGGATTGGGACCGAGGCCCTAATTTGGTGCCGTGTTGTTTCCCACAGGTTCCCGCGGTGAGGATTCCATGCATATTTCGAATCATCTCACGATCACACATAAAGATTTATTTACGGAAGCGCGTGGCAAACACACAAGTAACATCACACACAAAGTAGAGTATAACAGAACTCATGTCAGAGGGAGAAACATAGCTAGCATACCCATTAGTTCAAGTTAAAGTTGTGCACACACACAAAGATAGAGTTAAGTTTTTACATTCCCAAAAGATAGCCAACAAAGGCTAATAATAAGTTCCAAAAGATAGAAGAAATATTTCCCAAGTGTTATGCATCTCAAGACCCAACCCGACGTCTAATTGAAATCATTGGGCTGCCATTCTCGCTCAACCAGCTGCTCTACAGTCACCTCCTCGTGTTCATCCTTAAAGGCAACGAAACTTGGATCTGGGCACCAAAATGAAAGGGTCAAACACGATGGTCTGGCAGGCAAAAGAATGAAGTACAATCATGCTATAAATCAATAGTTTTGAGATGAATAAAACAACATGTACGATAAAGAGAATCCAAATAAAACAAAGCATTTCAATGACACTATCATTTATAAGATCGGATGTTAAATCAAGATGACCATTCGAAAACAATACCTTGACAACCACATGGAGCTACATTTTTGTCACATGAAGTGGCGAGAGCACTCGAGGTTCTCCGTCACACATGGTGAAGGGAGACACTATCAAAATTGTAGTAACTCAGTATAACTAAGAACTACTCACGAGTCTGGCCGTGGAACGGCTAAATTATCAAGCAAGCACGTACGTATTTTCCAAACTAATGTTGGACAAGATTTAAGGACCCAAGGTGGCAGATCAAACTGACAATGGTCGTCCAAGCTGAGTGGAGCCGACACGAAAATGCACACACTTTCAGAACGATGTTTGATACTTACAAATCTGGGAACTACTCACTCTATATCAAGTACACGCACACTCGTTCACGAAAGATCACGAAATAGTAGTCCTGAAACACAATGTGTATAAAAACACTATTCACGCAATGATTCCCAAACGAGCTTTAAATCAAAACCTTGGAAACATTCTTTTCAAGACGATATGAACCACAAAACGAGGATTTGGTTTATAAATCGCAATTCCACATCACAATCCTCATCGAGATCTTAGGACCGTAACTATCGAATTAGTATACACTCTGAAATCCTATGTCAATCATTCATTTAGTTGATGCCCAATTTTAAACGACATTAAGAATATCAAGGTGTACACATTAACCAAGAAGGGTCAACAAGTGATTGGGACAGAAAACTCTTTCATTTCTTTTCATTATCCAAAACTTCTGGGAAGTCGGTCACCTGTCGGCTAGTGACCACCCCATCAGAATCCTGATTTTTCTCCTTACTGATATGGTGACCGCCCTTGAGCGATGACCTATCAGTCACCTGTCGGCTAGTCGACTGGTGACTGCTAGGTGATTGCCCAATTGCAGGCAATTCATTTCTGAATTGTTTTCCACCCCTTTCTTCCTTCAAAACATTTCTCTTACAACCCACTTCTTTCCCTGCAATAACCCAGTCTCAAACTCCCCCATTTCACCATTCAACACTTCAAATCTAACCAACCAAACCTCCTTCAATCACTTCAAGATTTCCAACAATCCAAGCATAAAAATACCAATTTAGATAAAATAATTATCAAAATAGATTTCAATGAAATGAAACAAAACACATGCACATTAAAACATATGTTTAGTAAACTAAACTTCAAAACAAAACAATATTAAATATAGTTAGTTCAAAAATAAGAAATCAAGAGGAAAATCCATAAATCAACACATGCACATTCATATTTCATTCATTCACTTGCCTTGGCTCAAAATGCACTCAAAGGTAGTCTCCCAACACTTCTCTCTACAGCTGAACTCCAATCTACAAGAAGCCCCATGAAAAGAGCTCAAAATCAAGGAAATTTTGGAGGAGAAAGGGTTCCTCCTTAGGAAGCCTTGCATGCATGATATTGGAACTCTAATGGACTCCATAAAACCATAGTTGGAAGATAAAAGGCATTGGTTACCTCTAGAAGCTCTAACAATGGAGAAGAACCTCAAGAGGAAGATGATCCCAAGTGAAATCCTTTGAAACTTGTACCAAGAGAAAGCTTAGAAGATGAGAAAGGGTTTGGTGGACTCAAATGTTCATTTTAGTCAAGAAAATCACAACATGCAAAAGAAAGAAGTAGAGAAGAAGAGCTGGTTTCTTTCCCTGGACTTAGCTAGTTTCAAAACATGCAAATGAAAGTGAGGGAGAAGAACACACGTGGGCTACATTTGAGTTGGGTGGGGTGTGGGCCCCACTAGGCCAAGTCACTTCAAGGGCTTAAAAACCCTTCATGCGGGCCCCGGATGAGATCAACAAAAGAGAGTAAAATGATTGTCGAAATATCTAGTTCCCAAACATATAATGTTCACATGATTTGCAAACATTGAAATTCATGCACATATTTCGAGGTGAAAAGTCTGTTTTGCCCTTTTTGTTGAAAATTGCGATTTCAAAGTTTTGAAAACAGACAGAGAGAACATAAAAGTTGTAAATGCTATTTTGACAAATCAAAGGAATTTAAAATCATGATTTTCCAAATATCAAGAATCAATTCTCCCCACACGCACACGGTCCCACAGGCCACCCCCGGCCTGTGCCAAGCTAAATTCAACGGCTCTCAAAAATTCCCAAAAGCTATGAAAAATCTATCGAGCTCACAATCTAAACTAAATGTCATCTAATCACACTTAAGATCTAATCTCAGCTTAAATGACGCTAGTCAAAGCAAACCTGGGTCGAGGTCTTACATCCTCCACCCCTTAGAGCATTTGGTCCTCCAAATGAACACTAACCTCTGGCAACAAGTGAGGATACTTTCTCTGAACTTGATCCCGTAGTTCCCAAGTTTCTTCTTCTGGCCCATGATTTTCCCAAAGTACTTTCATCCAATGGATTGTCCGTATTCTCAATTCTTGCTCCTTCATTTCTATGATCTTGACCGATTTCTCAACATATGTGGCATCTTCTCAAATCTCTAACGGTTCATGTCACAACACATGTGAAGGGTCTTGGACATACTTTTTCAACATGGAGACGTGAAATAAGTTAGTACACCAGAAAATTCCGGCGGTAAGGCAAGTCTGTAAGCCACGTCACCGACGTGACTTAAAATTTCATACGGTCCAATGTATCTCCTTGACAACTTACCTTTTTGCCCAAACCTTAGAGTTCCCTTAGCTGGTGACACTTTCAAAAATACCTTCTCCTTCTTGAATCTGTAAATCCCTTCTTCGAACATCTGCGTAACTCTTTTGTCTGCTTCTGGCAACTTTTAACCTTTCATGAATTAGCTTGATCTTATTGTTTATCTCACTAATCAATGTCAGTCCATGAAATATGCGTTCACTAACCTCTTCCCAACACATAGGAGTTCTGCATCTTCTGCCGTACAGTGCCTCAAAAGTTGCCATTCCAATACTCGAGTGGTAGCTATTATTGTATGCAAATTCACAAAGTGGCAAGCTCTCATCCCTCTGAGTCTTGAAATCCAACACACAAGCTCGTAGCATATCTTCCAAAGTCTAGATAGTCCTCTCTGACTTACCATCTGTCTGAGGGTGACACGCGGTACTAAACTGAAGCTTCGAACCTGTAAGACCCCGACCCTCAATTTTTAGGTGTAGCATTGTTTTAATCATGATTTAGCTTTTTAAACAAGATTAGAGTTAATTTGACTTTGTTTTTGAGTTTGAATAGATTTTTCATAACTTTGGAGAGTTTTAAAAGACCGTTGACTTTGTTTTGACCCAACCCTTGTAAATTGTATTTTTGTGATAATTTATTCTCGGTTTCTAAAAATTCCAAATTTTATTCCTTTTGACCCATTTTATTGTTACAAACAACTTTCATGTTTTGACCATCTTGATTTAATACTCAGAAATTGCGTTTTTCGAGAAAAAGGGCAAAAATGACAAATTCCACTAAATCTGTCCATAAATTTCGAAAATTCTAGAAATTGGGGAAAATATACTTTTTGAAAACTAGATTTTTCGACGATCGTTTTGTTCTTCTTCATCGATTTCATCCGGGGTCCGCAAAACCATGTTTTAACCGTTTCTGATTCTACTGCATTTGGGACCCACTTCCAGACACTATAAAAGATCTCCTATTCTCTCTCCTCAATCCTTTCTTCCTGATTTCCTTGCAACTGTGTTTGACCTAGAGTGGAGAAGAGAAAAGGCTTCCTCTTTGATCTTTCTTCCATTGAAACATCTAGCATAAGAGCTCCATTCCTCGATCCGACTTCGCCATTCTCTTCCTCTCTTCTCAAGCTTCAGCTGGACACATTTTTAGAGCCAATACCATGTACTATTCATCATCTTCAATCTCTCTTCACCTTGTTCAGCTAGCTCAAGGTTAGAGCTTGGAACCATCTTTTCATTTATGTTCTTTTAGTTTATTTAGAACTTGTTTTCTATGTTTTCAAACCCATTTTCGAAATGGGGGTTTGTGATGACCAAAAATGGTGATTTTTATGTGTTCTATTTTGGGGCTTTTGTGTAGATTTCGTGGATCTTCTCTTTGGTTGAGTTTTTGTGGAGTTTTCCTTGGCATTGGATTGAGGCAAGTGAACTTTATAGGATTTCTCATGTTTATTGCTTTATGTTTCATTATGGTTTCAATATTTCATTAAGACATGTTTTCTATGTTAATTTCATAATGCAAGTTATGTTATATTCTTTCAATTCATGAGTTTTGGCTTCTTCATTTGTCTTGTTAGCCATGATTTTGCAAGCTCTTAGAATCATGTTTGATCTTATTGGTTTTTATGATTTTATACTTGAAAATGTCTTTATGTCTTTTTTATAAAATGAATGGTTTATTTGTGAATGGAATACTTTACAAGTTAGTAATACATGATTTGAATGTAAATGGGTTTGTGATTTTTTAAGTTTTGTTTGAAATGGGAGTGGATTTTTGTGTGGAAATCATCCCTTCGAAAGCTTGTAGGCTTGGGAGTGTAGGTGGTAAAAATATGGAAGTGAAGAAGGGAGAGAAGTGTGAAAAACTGTGAACTCTTAGTTCTACCGGAAGTTCTACCGGTAGAAGTGGCTCGAATTTTGGCAGAGAAGTGTGAAAAACTGTGAACCCTTAGTTCTACCGGAAGTTCTACCGGTAGAAGTGGCTCGAATTTTGGCAGAGAGTTGAGAAAAAATTGTGAACCCTTAGTTCTACTGGAAGTTCTACCGGTAGAAGTGCTCCAACCGGTAGTTCTACCGGTAGAGGTGGTTCTACTAGAATTTCTACCGGTAGAGACGCTTAAACCGGAAGTTCTACCGGTAGAGATGCTGGACCCAGACCGACAGTTACAAAAAGTACTGTTTTTGAAGGATTTTGCGGGAATGAAAACTAGAGTAGGTTTTAGACCTTTTTATTGACTTTGTGCACTTGAAATTCCAAAATGTACTATAACTTCTGGGGCACCAAATCTTGTTAAAACTCTGACATTTGGGTTTCAACTCCACAAGGGTCAATGAATGGTCTTTAGTCTAAACTTGATAGATTTCGTGTTTGAACTTCTGTTTTGATGTTACGTACATCATCGTGTACTCGCCTTGAATTTCAAGTACAAGTTTGTTTGAAGAATTGTTTCAAGAACCAAAACTCTTGTTTGATGCTTCGTGCATCATCGTGCATTCGTTTGAATTTTAAGTATAAGTTCGTTTTAAGACGTGTTTCAAGAATAAGAAAAAAGGAAATCATTTCTTAAGTTTGATAAGCATTTATATTATGCTATTTTGCTAGTCTCATCGTGTCGTGCTTGTTAAATGATTTCCCTCCTGTTTTGTCGTGTTCTCGAACGTGTATCGCCATGTTTTGTGCATTCATGATATAAGTGAGTACCACTGAGCTTGGACTGCCCTTTTAACTTGATCCACTACCTGAGGGTCCTTAAACATGTGGACTGTCTGCAGACTAGTCGTGTCTTGAATGACACATCGTGCGTGTTCGTGTTCCGGTTCCGGTTCCGCGGCCGAAAATTCCCCGTATATGTGGGATCGTGTCGTGCTTGTCGTGCTTGTCGTGGGTGCTTACTCTTGTCATCATATATCATGGAGAAAGGATGGGCTCTTTGTGGATTTACTAATCATGATATTATATGTATTCATGTCTTGTTTCGTATATTGCTCATGCACTCGTGATTTCTTGATAAGTATCTTGTTCATGCATTGTTTTTAAATCTTATAAATCTGTTTCAAGTTTAATAGATTGTTTTTAGTTCTTGTTTCCTTTAAACTTCAAAATTGTTTATGCTCTTGCCTATATTGATCACCTGCCAGACCGTCATGTCTGATATTCTTCTGCTTTGGTGCTCTAGATAGCAGGTCCTTGTTTTGAGCTAGTTCGTGTGCAGAGGGCTGTTGAGCCACGGGTTTTGCAGGCTTGTTGTGTCAGTGATGTTATGTAGACGTCATGCTTGACTCCGGAGTTACGTTACACCCTTGGGTAGTATTTGTTCTAGCTTGCTATTTTGTACGGCTTTTGTTAGCCTGTTTCTTGGGAATTGTAATTAATGCACTCGTTAATTTGTAACTTGAATATGTTTGGGTAATGATAAGCCTGTTACTGTCAGCTCTGTATGTTTTGATATTATGAGTTGTTCCGGTCTGAGTTTGAATATTACTATGACAATCTTATGCTGGCAGATCGAGTACGACACGGAACCCGATGGATGCGGATTCCGGGTCGTAACGTCTTGTAGAGCTTCCGCGAAATATTTTCATGTGTTGTGAATTTTGTCATCCTCACACACGCAGATCCTGGGAGGGGAAATACAAATTCCCCAGGCTCGCGTCCCCGAGATTGGATCCCGATTTTGGGGGCGTGACAGTACCCATAGACTCATGTAAAGTCTTCCAAAATCTCGAGACGAATCTATTATCTCTGTCTGATGTGATCAAAACTAGTTGGCCATGATGGCTGACAATCTCATTGACAAATGCTTCTGTGATAGGTAACATGTGTTGGAACTAGGTGGGCCTCGTGGATAGATTTTCAAAACTTTTGCCCCACTTGATACAGGGATCAAGTACCCATAAGGCCATAAACCAAATCCAGGATGCATAACCCTCAATCTCATGATCATGTATAGTAAATACAACTATCTAAAAGATAGAAACAAGCAGCCAACAAGCATCCATAAAAATCTACAACATGCAACGAAGTAGATAATACCTTTGGAGCTCGGCTGTGCTCTAATGGAGAAGTTGATGACTTCTTTGATGTAGAACTCTTCTACAAGATTATATCAGAATCTCCAACACCTCTTAGCCTTCCACGCTATGACCCGAATCAGATCTCTCTTCTCAAGAAGATTGGTGGAATCTTCAAGAGAAAACCCAACTCGAAACTCCAAGGAACTAGAAAGGGAATAGAGGAGAAAGATGAGCAACTATTGCACACTTTAGGGATGGACGTTTTTCTCCTATATTGTTGGACATCCAAGAGGGGAGAATTCCCCTTTTTACAGCACTTTAAGCCTCCTCTTTTCCTATTTGAAATAGAAGTTTAACTCCCATTACAAATTAGCAACATTCTCTTTTCCTAATTGAAATAGAAGTCTCACTTCCATAACAATTAGTAAGTATACTATTACCACTATTAGAAGTCCTACTTCAAATAGAAATAGTAACTTTCTAATTCCTTCCTTTTAGAGTTCAAGTAGGATTAGTATCTATTTAGTAACTTGGGCTAGCGTAGGGACCACTAGGGATTCCATAAAAAGCTGACTCCAACTGGGACACGCGACCCCACATCTAATGTGCAATCCGGGCCCATAGTTAATTGCAAATAACACCACTATATAAATGCAATTGCACTCCAGTCTTAGGAATAAATTACATAGAAGACCCTAAAATTCCCAATTACCACAAGTAGGCCCCTCTATCAATATCCATGGATCAATTGGAATAAAACTATCTCTTCCAATCTTAGTTCCACATCTTATTATCCTTGAGCCCCAATTAAGCACAGTGATCATCAGTACCATCCAATTAACTCTTAATCGAGATGGGTGTGCACTTACTAATGATAAATCCATTAATTGGCATAAGGGGATAATAGAGATAGATTCCATCTTGAACATTCAATGTTCTCACAGTCTTACTACCACATACCCAAGACACTGAGGTGTTGACCTACAGTTGGCCTCACTCATTGGTGACTCAAAGGAAATGAATGGATTTTTGAGTTCATCAATGTCTCAGGATTGAGAGCCTATTGCTAGGGAATTATGAGACCATACCTTATTATTGAGACGAAATTCTATAAGGTGCTTCTCTTGGTCCTTCAATACATCTAATGTACCAGCACCATGATCCAGAATCTTCCATTCTAATGATCGAAACAAATCACACTATCTTATAGTCATCAAAGTGCTGCAACCTTATCAAATGAGATGCCCAGTCTCATCACTGGTTCTGAAGCTATTTAAGTATAATATTTGTGATATATGTCTCCCGTGTGTGGATCTCATCCATACACATAGATCACATCTAATATACTAATGGGATCCAGATCAACTCATGAACCATTATGTCATATGTATTGGTCATGTGCATGAAGTGTAAAACCCCGACCCGAGTGACTCGATTAGTACTAATTTAGTTGCGTGTTAGTGCTAAGCGTGTTGATTAGAATTTGACTAGCTTGGATTAGAATAGTTATTTTATAGCTTTTTGGGAGTTCTAAGTGTCATGTGCTTAGTGGGACCCTTTGGGGGTTCCTTTTTATTAGTCTTGAATTTACTTTAGGGATTATTCGAGATTCTTGTGATTTTGTTCGTATCATGTTTTACTCGTCTCGTCAATCTCTACAACTTTCATATTGATCCCGTACCCGTTCAAAACCCCGAAACCCGATTTTTCCTAGCTTTGAGGGCAAAACAGTCTTTTTACATGAAATATGTACCCAAAATTTGATGTCCCCGAAACCCGCAAAATATATACTTTTTGGAAACTAGAAATTTTGTTGATCAACTTCACCTTCTTCGTCGAATCCATTTGAGGTCCAAAAATGCATGTTTTTAGCCCGACTAGTACTTTAAGTTGTGGGACCCACTTCACCTTTGATATATAAAGAGAACCCTTCTTTTCTTCTCTTCTTCCTTGCCCGAATTAATGTTCTAAGAGATGAATCCCAGCAGCCATGAGTTTCCTCCATTTCTTTCTTGCTTTCTCCATCTCATAGCACCACTAAACCATTGCTAAACCAAGATTAGACCTTACCATCTTCATCCTCTTCACAAGAACTTTCCATTGATACAACTTTTGAAGGGAGACCTCCATTCTAAGATCTTCTTTGAACTAGTCTTGCTCATTTGAGGAGTTTCCTAGTAAGTTTTCCCTCCTAATCTCTTAGATTTGTACTCTCCTAGTCTTAGAGGAGCTCCATTTTTTATTATTGTGAGTTTCTTCTTCTTGTTTCTTGGTTTGGCCCATTTTAGGGTTTGTTTTGGGGGTTTTGCTTGTAGCTTGGATCTTGGCTTGGAAATTTTGGTTTAGTGCTTGGATTTGCTTGTTAGAAGACCTAAGGCACGTGGATGATTTGATATTTACATGTTTTATGAGAAATGTGGTTTTCCTATTTCATACATTGATGTTTCACATTATCACTATTCATGTTTCTTTATTATTCACATTGATTTGGAAATGTATAATGTTGGTCCATTCCTTTCTTATTCATATTGAAAATGTCATAGCCCTTTTGATTGAAATCTTAATTTATGATTGGAATGGATTTCTTTTGGTTGAATGTGAATGGAATGGAGGGATTTGATGGAAGAATGGATGGATTTGATGGAAGAATGGATGAGGTGGGATGTGGATGGGAATGAGAGGATTGGGGTGTTGTATTGGTAGATTAAATGGGCTTGAATGAGGTTTTGAAACCCTCAAAGTGTACAAAGAAAGGTGCCCAGGTTGTATGTGAATAAGGGATGAAAGACAGCAGAAAATCTGACTTGAAACAGAACTGACTGTGCAGCGTCGGTTTGTTGTCGGTCAGCTGTCGGCCGACCGACATCCCATGTCGGTCGACCGAAAGCCAACCGACAACCTGTCGGCTCAAATAACAGCGAGCTGCATTCAGTCAGGAGTTCTGCAGGTCTGCTGTCGGTTGACCGTCAACTCGACGTTGGTCGACCGACAGCAACCGACAGAACTGTCGGCTCCATTTCCAGAGAGCTGCATTTTCTGCAGTTTCTGATGCCCAGGTGTCGGTCAACTGATACCCAACCGACACCTCGACCGACACTCGACCGACATCCTCTCGGTCCCAATTCCAGAGAGTTGTTTTCTCCCTATTTCTGAACTAGGCTAGCCGTCGGTCAGCTTGTTGGTCGACCGACATGACCATGTCGGTTAACCGACAAGCCAACCGAGGGTTGACCGAAATTACAATTCTAAAAGATTTCTTTTAAAGAAAGTGTGGAACTATATTGAAGAAGAAATCCCTTTATCATGTTGTTGTTTAGGTCTTATAGACTTGTCAATGTATATAAGGTCCTGGCATGTTATCAATTCTCAAAGAGTACCAAATGCATATCAAATTCGACATACGGAACCCTATTTACATTGATTCAAATCTTGGATTTTCAACACTTGGCCCGGAGAATATGAGAAATCCATTCATGCTTTAATTCGAACCGAATTTCACTTGTACATTTTAAATCTCATGTTTTATGACTAGACTTGCCCGACTGTATTGAAATTCATGTCTTTAGCATTGTTGCTAGCCCGTACATGCCCGATCGATATAGTTATGCTTTGTACTTATGAGCACCCTGTCTCGTTATACGTATTTGTTTTGTTTTCCCGCTTGTGACCCATGCGTCGGTACCACTATGCTTGGATAACCTTGTCAGTCTGATCCACTGACTTGGATTTCCCCCTCCCGTCCCGCCAGCTGCAGTTTGGATCCCGATACCCGGTTTATTAACCGTGGTCCCGTCCCGATACCCGGCTCGCTACCGTGGTCCCGTCCCATATTATTACTTATGTATATGTAAATATTGTTGCACCTCCTCACTTCGGTGACTGAGATCAACACCCCGATAGCCTCTTGTCACTTCGGTGATAGAGGATTTAGTTTCTTGTGGATGCCATCTTGTTATTCCTATTTCCTTGGTACCTTTACTTGTTTTTCAGTACATGCATGTTTTTTTATTAAATGAATTATCTTTTCGTGAAGATTGTCATTATACAGATTTAAATGCTTTCAAAGGTAATTTCAATTATTATCGTATCTTTTCACCCGCCTGCCAAATTGTCGTGTTTGACCCACTTTTGGTACTCAGGTCCCGATGTTGACTTTCCCGAGGAGAAGCATGAGGAGGCAGTCGGAGAACCACAGCAGTTAGTGGAGTGGCGTGCCGATGATGTTGTTTAAACATCCAGCCGTCTCGAGAGATGCGAAACGTTTTGGGGGTGTCTTTTATTGATACTTTGGTGGACATTGTTTTGTTCATATTGGCCTTTGTTGGCCTCTAATTTTGGGAAATGTAACTAAGAGATATGTGTTTAAACTTTAACAGTACTCTTGGGTTAAGCTTTAGAACATTGCTCATTCTAATACTTGATACTTTAATGCAACCAGTCTTATGTTTTATGGAAATGATTTATATGCATGATTTGCCATTCGCTTCCGCAATTATAAAATGTTTAATGTTGTTGTGAAATCCTCACCGCGGACTCCTGTGGGAAATCACGTGCACGGGTAATGTATGTTCTTTATTAACTTGTGTACATCGTGACACCAAACATACTCTTATCACCATTGTTATTACTCAATTAGTCCCGATCCCGGATTGGACCGTTGGGACCCGGTCCGGGGTCGTGACAGACTGGTATCAGAGCGAGACGTGTTTCAGGCAATTAAAAGAAACCAGAAATCCTAAGGACGTGGCGAGGATTCGTTAGATCTTTCATTAGCTAGAATCGCGTGAGCAATGTGTGACCCTATTCTTGATTATTATGTGCTAACAACTTGTTTTGCATCATCATGCCACCTCGTGAGCGACCGGTAAATGGGTATCCCACTGCAAGTAACAGTGCTTATGCTGAGCCTATTGAGGAGGATAGAGTTGAGAATACGGGAGTTAACAATGCAATGCCAAATCAATTCCAACAGATGATGCAAGCTATGCTTGACTAGCAGCGTCAGGCTAATGAGAATCAGACGAGACTCCAAGAACAGATGCTTAAGAAAGATGAAGATCATGCTAGAGAGTTAGCAGAGATGCAGAGGCAACTGTTAGAGGTGCTACAGAGAAGGCCAAAATCGGTTCAACCTCAACCTGCAATAGTCATCAACCAAAGGGAACATGACCCTAATGCACTGTTTAAGAAGTTTAGAAAGAGAGCCCCAAAGGATTTTGTGGGGACCGAAGATCCATTGACTGCAGATGACTGGCTAGAACATATGGAGAATATCTTCGAAATTTTCAGATGTACCGGAGGTGAAAGGGTATCACTTGCAGCATCACTCTTCACCAGCTTAGCAGATAATTGGTGGAAGACTGTGAGGGAGGAGTACAGAACTATGGCAGACGCAGTAGCTTGGGCAAACTTCAAGAGGCAATTCAGAGACAAATATGTGCCTGCCCATGTCAAGAGACAGAAGGCAGTAGAGTTCCAGCAGCTTGTCCAAGGGAGTATGACCGTGTTAGAGTACCTCACCAAATTCGAGAGGTTGTCCAGATATGCTCCGGAATTGGTAGACACGGTGGAAAAGAAGATTTGCCAAGTTCCTAGAAGGACTTCACCCTATCATTGAGAGGGATGCCACCGGTGTAGTACCACCTCTTACCTTTGAGGAAGCTGTCAAGAGAGCCTACAAGTTTGAGAACTTTCATCACAAGATCCTCAAGGTTCAAGGCAAGGGACAAGGGCAACCACAACAGCAGCATAACCAGCAGAGAAACCAGCAGAATAAGAGACAAAGGCATGACCAGAATGTTCGGTTAGTCTGTATCCACTGTGGAAAGAACCATGAGAGCACCCAGTGTCGTACCATCACAGGGGCGTGCTTCAGGTGTGGCTCCATGGACCACCAAATGAGGAATTGCCCCAGACCCGATAGGTAGAATCAGCAACAGCAAGGAGCACCGCGTCCAGTACCGCCACAGAATGCGATGGTTTTGCAGAATCAGCCAAGGCCACTTTAGCAGCAGGCACCACCGCAACAATATAGACCTCAACAACAGCAGCAGCCAGCCCGTCAACAAGGACAGCAGCAGAATCATCGTCCCCCGCAATAGAACAGAAATGTCCCTCAAGGGATGCAGCAGCAAGCTCCTATCAGGCCAAAGCAGCGAGGACAAGTTTACGCAGTTAGCAGAGCTGATGCAGAGGCAGCGGGCAATGTGGTGGAAGGTACACTTCTTGTTAGTGGGATAGAAGCTAAGATATTATTTAACCGTAGCTCCACACACTCTTTTATATCCCACGCATTTTCTAGATTGATTGATGTGCATGGTAGAGAACTCAAATATATTTTGACTGTGGCTACTCCCGTAGGAAAACAAGTTGTGTGTACTAGCTTTTACCCTAGTTGTACAGTTCAGATGGCGGAAGTTGTGTTACCCGCAGATCTTATTCTGTTGGAGATGAAGGATTTTGATGTCATCCTAGGGATGGATTGGCTGGCAGGGTACCACGCCACAATGGATTGTTTCCATAAGACCCTCACGTTCAAGTTGGATGAGACACCAGTAGGGGTGTTATTCCAGGGAGAGAGGACGAATCCTCGTGCAGGGTTTGTCTCAGCATTGAAGGCTGATAGACTTTTGAGAAGTAGATGTGAAGCCTATTTGGCGTTTATCACGGAGGATAAACGGTCCCAAGGGGTGGAGGAGATCCCTATTGTTTGGGAGTTCCCGGATGTATTTCCGGAGGAGATTTCAGAATTACCACCCATGAGAGTAATTGATTTCACCATTGAGTTGTTACCGGGGACCCCTCCGATTTCAATTGCACCTTATAGAATGGCTCCGGCAAAATTGGGAGAGTTGAAGATACAATTGCAAGAGTTGTTAGACAAAGGTTTTGTAAGACCTAGTATTTCGCCGTGGGGAGCTCCGGTTTTGTTTGTGAAGAAGAAGGATGGTTCGATGAGGATGTGTATTGATTACCGAAGATTAAATCAAGTGACCATCAAGAACAAATATCCATTGCCAAGGATAGATAACTGTTTGATCGGTTACAATGTGCTTTGTATTTTTCGAAGATTGATTTGAGATCCGGTTACCATCAGCTGAGAGTCAGAGAAGAAGATGTGTTGAAAATAGCTTTCCGGACAAGATATGGCCACTATGAATTTCTAGTGATGCCATTTGGATTAACTAATGCACCGGCAGTGTTCATGGCGTTGATGAACAAGATATATGTGCAGTATCTGGATCAGTTTGTAGTAGTGTTCATTGATAATATTTTAGTGTACTCCAAGACCAAAGCAGAGCATGAAGAACATCTGAGGATAGCATTGCAGCTTTTGAGGGAGAATCAGTTGTATACGAAGTTCAACAAGTGTGAATTTTGGTTAGAGCAAGTCGCATTTTTGGGACACATTATCTCCAAGGAAGGTTTGTCAGTAGACCCATCTAAGATTGAGGCAGTAGTGAAGTGGGAAAGACTGAAGAATGTATCAGAAATCAGGAGTTTTCTTGGATTGGTAGGGTATTACCGGAGGTTTGTACAAGGATTTTCGTCGATTGCAGCACCGTTGACGAGGAAAAATGTGCCTTATGTGTGGACAGATCAGTGTGAGGTCAGTTTCCAAGAGTTGAAGAAGAGGTTAACCACTGTACCAGTCCTTACTTTGCCATCTGGAAGTGGCGGTTTTACCATTTTTACCGATGCTTCGAACATTGGACTTGGTTGTGTGTTAATGCAAGAAGGAAAGGTTGTACCTTATGGGTCCCGACAGTTGAAAGATCACGAGAAGAACTATGCAACCCATGATCTTGAGTTGGCAGCGGTTGTCTTCGCGTTGAAAATGTGGAGACATTACCTCTATGGAGAGAAATTTGAGGTCCATTACGATCACCGCAGCCTACAGTACCTGTTTTCTCAGAAGGAGTTGAATATGAGACAGAGGAGATGGATGGAATATATCAAGGACTATGATTTAACAATCAAATATCACTCGGGAAAAGCGAATGTAGTTGCTAATGCCTTGAGTAGAAAGTCAGTGGGCATGGCGAATTTAAGTGGCACTTTTATTTTCGATCAATTTGAGGAGTTGATGATAGACCTCCAGCCACTTAGGAAGGGTGTTATAATGGGCAATATGTCAGTGTCAGAGCCTTCGTTTATCCAGAAGATCAAGGACAGTCAGTTGCAAGATCCAGAGTTGGCCAAGATTGCAGAACATATAGTAGAACGTCCTGATTTTCGTATCATTGACGGAGTTCTTTACTATCGAGATCGTCTATGTGTGCCTAATATAGAAGATTTGAGGAATAACATTATGGCAGAAGCTCATAGTACCAAGTACTCCATGCACCCGGGCAGCACGAAGATGTATCAGAACTTGAAGGGCAGATTCTGGTGGAACAATATGAAAAGAGAGATTGCAGCGTTTGTCTCCCGTTGCATGACGTGCCAGTTGGTAAAGGCAGAACACCAGAAGTGTCGCGACCCCGGACCGGGTTCAGGGACCAAATCCGAGATCGGGACTAATTAGAATAATGATAATGGTGATAAGGGTATGTTTGGTGCCAATACGTACACGGGTTAATAAAGAACACACATTACCCGTGCACGTGATTTCCCACAGGAGTCCGCGGTGAGGATTTCACAACAACTTCAAACATTTTGTATAATTGCGGAAGCGTATGGCAAATCAAGTATATAAATCATTACCAAAATGACAAGACTGATTACATTTGAATAACAAGTATCAGAATGAGCAATGTCGTATAGCGTAACCCAAAAGTACATGTTAAAGTTTAATCAACAATAATTTAATTACAACTCCCAAAAAAAGAGGCCGACAAAGGCCAACATAGACAAAACAATGTCCACCAAAATAAATAAATCCAATCACCCCCAAAATGTTTCGCATCTCGACAACCGGATGTTTACATAACATTGTCAGCACGCCACTCAACTAGCGGTTGCGGTTCTCCGACCGCCTCCTCTGGCTCCTCCTCGGGATAACCAACAACGGGACGTAAGTACCAAAGCAAAAGGGTCAGACACGACGGTCTGGCAGGTGGGTGAAAGGAAATAAACATTTGATAATAAAGACCCTTACCTTGGAAAAACATGCAAACCTGTTAAAACAATGTCTCTCAAGGAGTAAATGAATCATTTAATTAAAACGCATATGCAGTCACAAAACATGTAAGGTAATCAAGGAAATCGGGAAACAATCAAGATGGCATCCACAAGAAGCTAAATCCTCTATCACCGAAGTGACGAGAGTATCGGGTGTTGTCCTCAGTCACCGAAGTGAGGAGGTACAACCAATTTACATAGACATATACAATAATACGGGACGGGACCGCGGTAGCAAACCGGGTGTCGGGAATCACGGTAGCGAACCGGATATCGGGAACCACGGGAGCGAGCCGGGTATCGGGACGGGACCACAGTTAATAAACCGGGTATCGGGATCCATGCTGCAGCTGGCGGGACGGGAAGGGATCTCCAAGTCAGTGGATCAGACTGACAAGGTTATCCAAGCTCAGTGGTGCCGACTCATAGGTCATATGCAAGAGATCGTGCATGTATAAAACACTTACGATGAAATCATATAGACGAGCAAAACGGGGTGCTCAAGGCTCAAACATCATTTCAATATCGGGTCACATCATGTCGGGCATGCATTTCGGGATTATAAAAGAGTGTAAGTACAAATACAATGCTTTCGGAATCGATAAATTATAACTCATAAATTTCTGGAATAAACAATTGCAATAGACTTTCAAAATATCGGGGTATAAAACTAATCCAAGGTGAATAGGGATCCCGTATGTCTGTATAATAAAGGAAACTTGGTACTCTTTGAATTTGGGAGACATTCCGGGTTCCTTATACACTATAGTAGCCTCAATGCTTAAATGAATCTCGATGATGTAGTTTCTCTCTCTAACGTACTACCAACAACCACTCCACCTATGCTTCGAACACAATCCCAGGTGAGCGGTGTCCATTGCTCTCAGAAAGGTTCACAAGCAATGGGGTGGAGGCTCCCTTCAATCCTCCTTTATTCATAGAATTCAGGGAATTTCGGTTACCTTGCGGTCAAATGGCAGTTAGCCGCCAGCGAATCTGGCGGTTAACCGATGGCTGACCGTGAGGCTGACCGTGGAATTGCAGCTCTCTGGAATGGTAACCGCTACGATTCGGTTGGCTGGCGGTTAGCCGCTGATGAATTCAGCGGTTAGCCGCTAGCTGACCGCGGAGCTGACCGTGAGGTTACAGCTTTCTGGAAACGTAACCGAACTTGCTTCGGTTAGCCGCTAGTCACCAGGCGGCTAGCCGTTGGGCGACCGCCAGCTGACCGCCAGTCACGGGAATTTCTTCACTGGGTTCAGATTCAGGTCTTCCCTTCCCCCAAACCAATTCCTTTCATTCTCCATTTGACATTCATACAATCACCAAGAGAAGGAAGACAACCAACATCACAAGGATTCACTTAGGCATTGTACAAAATACGAACCAAAAGTTACAATTCAAGATTTAAAGATAACAAATGAAACAAAGCTAGAAATCATGTTTAAGACAATAAAGAGGCTTACCAACTCTTTTCAAAAGCATTTAACATCATTGAATGCCAAGGAAACAAGTCATTAATGAGGTATAAATCAAGTCTACATGTCATGGAAATCATTAAAACTAAAACATCCATTCAATCCACTTGCCTCAAGGTCTCTATGCAAGAAAATCAAGCTATTACTCTCTTCCTCCAAGCCAAGGATGCAATCTACACAAAAACCCCCAAATCCAAACCCTAAAATGGGTCAACCAAGAAGGAAGAAGAATGACTCTTCAATAATGACAATAGGGCTCCTCTAAAACTAGAATAACACAAATCTAAGTTTACTAGGAAAGTCCTCAAAAAGCAAGATGAGCTTCAAGAGAGTTCTAAAATGGGTGGCTTCCTTCCACAAATAGTATCAATGGAGAGTTCTAGTAGGGAGGAAGAAGATGGTGATCACCATTAGTACTCTAAGTGAAAGCTTGGTGGAGATTTGGTGGTGGATGAGCAAGAGGAAGAAGAAGAAGAGGAAAAAGCCCTAGCTTTTGTGTTTGTGCTGGAAAAAGGGGAATGAGGGAGAAGGGTTCCTTTTTATACAAGTTGGGTGTGGGCTCCACCAATGGAAATCTCTAAGGGCTGAAATCACTAATCTCGGGACCTCGGACGAAATCGACGAAGAAGGGAAAAGTGATCGTCGAAAGATCTAGTTTCTAAAAAGTATATGTTTCGCGGGTTTTGAGGATATCGACTTTTGGGTACAGATTTTTTTGTAAAAAGACTGTTTTGCCCTCAATGCAAGAAAATCGGGTCTCGGGGTTCCGAACGGGTACGGGATCAACATGAAAGTTGTAGGGATTAACAAGACGAGTAAAATGGGATAGGAATGTAAATCACCGGAATACGAATAATCCCCCAACACTAGTAAAACTATCCAATAAGGGAACCCTCAAAAGGGTCCCACCAACACAAAGCACTAAAACTCTCCCAAAACAAAAAAAAAGAGTTATTCTAGTCCAAGCTTAGTCAAAAATCACTAATCGAGCTTAGCACTAACACGCAACGTAATTAGCACTAATCGAGGTCACTCGGGTCGGGGTCTTACAAGAAGCCTCCAGGGTTGTTGTCGCCATTAGAGATCCCGGAATGGAAATGGGAGTACATTACCATTGATTTTATTTCGGGATTACCGAGAACTAGCAGAGGCAATGATGCGATATGGGTTATAGTGGATAGAGTCACCAAGTCAGCTCATTTTATCCCCATGAGGACAGGAAAGAAGATGCATATGTTACCCCTGGCAGAGTTATTTGTTAATGAGATTGTCAGTAGACATGGACAGCCAGTTTCTATCACATCCGACAGAGACAGCAGATTCGTCTCGAGGTTTTGGAAGACCCTACATGAGTCTATGGGTACGAAATTACAGTTCAGCACCGCTTATCACCCTCAGACAGATGGCCAGTCAGAGAGGACGATTCGGACTCTTGAGGATATGCTTCGTGCTTGTGTGTTGGACTTCCAGACTCAATGGGATGAGACTCTACCTTTGTGCGAGTTCGCCTACAACAATAGCTACCACTCTAGCATTGGGATGGCACCATTTGAGGCCTTGTATGGCAGAAGATGTAGGACACCTGTTTGTTGGGAAGAAGTTGGCACCCGCAGTTTCCATGGACCGACCATAGTAAGCGAGACCAGTGACAAAGTGAGGCAGATTCAGGAATGTTTGAAAGTAGCCCGTAGTAGACAGAAAACCTATGCAGACTCTCACAGAAGGGATCTACAGTTCAAGGAGGGAGATAAGGTTTTCCTGAAAGTGTCACCTACTAGAGGAACATTGAGGTTTGGGCAGAAAGGCAAGTTGTCACGGAGATACATTGGACCGTATGATATCATGAGTAAGATCGGTGATGTGGCTTATAGATTAGCCCTACCACCTGAGCTATCCGGTGTACATAATGTCTTCCACTTTTCGATGTTGAAGAAGTATGTCCCCGACCCTTCACATGTACTCCAGCATGAACCGTTGGAAATCCGAGAAGATGCCACCTATGTGGAGAAACCCATTCAGATCATTGATACAAAGGAACAAGAGTTGAGGACACGGACTATTCAGTGGGTGAAGGTACTTTGGGAGAATCATGGGCCGGAAGAGGCAACGTGGGAATTGCGAGATCAAGTGCAGAAGAAGTATCCGCATCTCCTATCCGATTTGAGTTTTGTATTTCATTTGGAGGACCAAAGGCCCTAAGGGGTGGAGGATGTAAGACCCCGATCCGAGTGACTCGATTAGTACTAATTAAGTTCGTGTTAGTGCTAAGCGTGTTGATTAGAATTTGACTAGCTTGGATTAGAATAGCTATTTTATAACTTTTTGGGAGTTCTAAGTGTCTTATGCTTAGTGGGACCCTTTGGGGGTTCCTTTTTATTAGTCTTGAATTTACTTTGGGGATTATTCGAGATTCTTGTGATTTTGTTCATATCATGTTTTACTCGTCTCGTCAATCCCTACAACTTTCATGTTGATCCCGTACCCGTCCAGAACCCCAAAACCCGATTTTTCCTAGCTTTGAGGGCAAAACAGTCATTTTACATGAAATATGTACCCAAAATTTGATGTCCCCGAAACCCAGAAATATATACTTTTTGGAAACTAGAAATTTTGTTGATCAACTTTGCCTTCTTCGTCAAATCCATTTGAGGACCCAAAATGCATGTTTTTAGCCCGACTAGTACTTTAAGTTGTGGGACCCACTTCACCTTTGATATATAAAGAGAACCCTTCTTCTCTTCTCTTCTTCCTTGCCCTAATTAATGTTCTAAGAGATGAATCCCAGCAGCCATGAGTTTCCTCCATTTCTTTCTTGCTTTCTCCATCTCATAGCACCACTAAACCATTGCTAAACCAAGATTGGACCTTACCATCTTCATCCTCTTCACAAGAGCTCTCCATTGATACAACTTTTGAAGGGAGACCTCCATTCTAAGATCTTCTTTGAACTAGTCTTGCTCATTTGAGGAGTTTCCTAGTAAGTTTTCCCTCCTAATCTCTTAGATTTGTACTCTCCTAGTCTTAGAGGAGCTCCATTTTTTATATTGTGAGTTTCTTCTTCTTGTTTCTTGGTTTGACCCATTTTAGGGTTTGTTTTGGGGGTTTTGCTTGTAGCTTGGATCTTGGCTTGGAAATTTTGCTTTAGAGCTTGGATTTACTTGTTAGAAGACCTAAGGCAAGTGGATGATTTGATATTTACATGTTTTATGAGAAATGTGGTTTTCCTATTTCATACATTGATGTTTCACATTATCACTATTCATGTTTATTTATTATTCACATTGATTTGGAAATGCATAATGTTGGTCCATTCCTTTCTTATTCATATTCAAAATGTCATAGCCCTTTTGATTGAAATCTTAATTTATGATTGGAATGGATTTCTTTTGGTTGAATGTGAATGGAATGGAGGGATTTAATGGAAGAATGGATGAGGTGGGATGTGGATGGGAATGAGAGGATTGGGGTGTTGTATTGGTAGATTAAATGGGCTTGAATGAGGTTTTGAAACCCTCAAAGTGTACAAAGAAGGGTGCCTAGGTTGTATGTGAATAAGGGAAGAAAGACAGCAAAAAATCTGACTTGAAACAGAACTGACTGTGCAGCGTCGGTTTGTTGTCGGTCAGCTGTTGGCCGACCGACATCCCATGTCGGTCGACCGAAAGCCAACCGACAACCTGTCGGCTCAAATAACAGCGAGCTGCATTCAGTCAGGAGTTCTGCAGGTTTGTTGTCGGTTGACCGTCAACTCGATGTCGGTCGACTGACAGCAACCGACAGAACCGTCGGCTCCATTTCCAGAGAGCTGCATTTTCTACAGTTTCTGATGCCCAGGTGTCGGTTAACCGATACCCAACCGACACCTCAACCGACACTCGACCGACATCCTCTCGGTCCCAATTCCAGAGAGCTGTTTTCTCCCCATTTCTGAACTCGGCTAGCCGTCGGTCGACCGACATGACCATGTCGGTTAACCGACAAGCCAACCCAGGGTTGACCGAAATTACAATTCTGAAAGATTTCTTTTAAAGAAAGTGTGGAACTATATTGAAGAAGAAATCCCTTTATCATGTTGTTGTTTAAGTCTTATAGACTTGTCAATGTATATAAGGTCCCGGCATGTTATCAATTCTTAAAGAGTACCAAATGCATATCAAATTCGACATACGGAACCCTATTTACATTGATTCAAATCTTGGATTTTCAACACTTGGCCCGGAGAATATGAGAAATCCATTCATGCTTTAATTCGAACCGAATTTCACTTGTACATTTTAAATCTCGTGTTTTACGACTAGACTTGCCCGACAGTATTGAAATTCATGTCTTTAGCATTGTTGCTAGCCCGTACATGCCCGATCGATATAGTTATGCTTTGTACTTATGAGCACCCCGTCTCGTTATACGTATTTGTTTTGTTTTCCCGCTTGTGACCCATGCGTCGGCACCACTAAGCTTGGATAACCTTGTCAGTCTGATCCACTGACTTGGAGATTCCCCCTCCCGTCCCGCCAGCTGCAGTTTGGATCCCGATACCCGGTTTATTAACCGTGGTCCCGTCCCGATACCCGGCTCACTACCGTGGTCCCGTCCCGTATTATTACTTATGTATATGTAAATATTGTTGCACCTCCTCACTTCGGTGACTGAGATCAACACCCCGATAGACTCTTGTCACTTCGGTGATAGAGGATTTAGCTTTTTGTGGATGCCATCTTGTTATTCCTGTTTCCTTGGTACCTTTACTTGTTTTTCAGTACATGCATGTTTTTTTATTAAATGAATTATCTTTTCATGAAGATTGTCATCATACAGATTTAAATGCTTTCAAAGGTAATTTCATTTATTATCGTATCTTTTTACCCGCCTGCCAAACTGTCGTGTTTGACCCACTTTTGGTACTCAGGTCCCGATGTTGACTTTCCCAAGGAGAAGCATGAGGAGGCGGTCGGAGAACCGCAGCAGTTAGTGGAGTGGCGTGCCGATGATGTTGTTTAAACATCCGGCCGTCTCGAGAGATGCGAAACGTTTTGGGGGTGTCTTTTATTGATACTTTGGTGGACATTGTTTTGTTCATATTTGCCTTTGTTGGCCTCTAATTTTGGGAAATGTATCAAAGAGATATGTGTTTAAACTTTAACAGTACTCTTGGGTTAAGCTTTAGAACATTGCTCATTCTGATACTTGATACTTAAATGCAACCAGTCTTATATTTTATGGAAATGATTTATATTCATGATTTGCCATACGCTTCCGCAATTATAAAATGTTTAATGTTGTTGTGAAATCCTCACCGCGGACTCCTGTGGGAAATCACGTGCACGGGTAATGTATGTTCTTTATTAACCTGTGTATGTCGTGACACCAAACATACTCTTATCACCATTGTTATTACTCAATTAGTCCCGATCCCGGATTGGACCGTTGGGACCCGGTCCGGGGTCGTGACATGAAGTAATGAAATAACATTCATCTCATGAAAGTAAAGCATGATTTTATTGATAAATAAATAAATTGATCAATTTAACACATCAACTGATGGATTGAGTCCATACAATCTAACAACGTGTGCATTTTTTTTTCCTGTCTTCATCGGAAGGAAATGTGCTCATTTTGTGAGACGGTCGACGATAACCCATATCGCATTGTTCCCTTGTTGGTAGTTGGTAAGCCTGAAATAAAATCCATTCTGATATGCTCCCATTTTCACTGCGGAATCTCTAATGGTTGCAAAAGACCTGGAGGCTTCTGATGTTCTTCCTTTATCAATTGACATGTCATGCATCGAGACACAAAAGTTGTTATTTCTTTCTTCATGTTGTTCCACCAAAATCTACTCTTCAAGTTATGATACATTTTTGTACTCCTCGGGTGCTGGTGTATCTGGTGCTATGAGCCTCTACCATGATTTCATTTCTCAAGTCATTAATATTTGGAATGCAAAACCGATCACAGAAGTATAGCACTCCATCTACAATCCAGAAATTTGGACGTTCTGTCATGTGCTATACAATTTTCACTAAGTCTAGATCATGCAACTGAGTCTCCTTGATTTTCTAAATGAAGGTAGGCTCTGACACTGATATGATTGCTAACATCGCACCTTTCCTCAACAGCTGAAACTAAACTCCCAAGTCTTCAAACTGCTGAAATATACAAGTCCCTTAGAAACTAGCTGTACTGTCAGGCTTTTTGCTCAACGCATCTGCAACTACATTCACTTTTCCTAGATGGTACTTGATTGGAAAATCGTAATCTTTGATATACTCCATCCATCTCCTCTATCTCATGTTCAATTCCTTTTGAGAAAACCAATATTGTAAGCTTCAATGATCCGAATGGACTTCAAATTTCTCTCCATAGAGATAATGTCTCCACATCTTCAATATAAAGATGACCGCTGCCAACTCCAAGTCATGGGTTGCATAGTTTTTCTCGCGATCCTTCAATTGTCTAAAGCCATAAGCAATAACCTTGCCATCTTCCATCAGTACACAACCGAGTCCTAAATTCAAAGAATCTGTATACACCACGAACCCACCGCTACTCGATGGTAATGTGAGGATAGGTGTTGTGGTCAACCTCTTTTTCAAGTCTTCGAAACTAACTTCACAATGCTCATTCCAAACAAATGGTATGTTTTTTCGGGTTAGTTTGGTCAAAGGTACTACAATAGAAGAAAATCCCTACACAAACCTTCTATAATAGCCTGCGAAACCCATAAAACTTCTAATTTCTGTCACATTCTTCGGCCTTTCCCAACAGATAACTACCTCAATCTTGGCTGGATCAACTGGTAAACCTTCCTTAGAGATGATGTGGCCTAGAAAAGCCACTTGCTCTAGCCAAAATTCAAACTTCTCGAGCTTCATATAACACTGATTATCCCTCAGAAGTTACAATGATGTTCTCAAATGTTGCTCATGTTCTTCCTTAGACTTAGAGTACACCAAGATATCATCGATGAAAACAACTGTGAATTGATCTAAGTGTGGTGCAAATTGTTGGTCAACACCTCGGTGTCTTGGGTATGTGGTAGTAGGACCGTGGGAACATTGAATGATCAAGATGGAATCTATCTCTATTATCCCCTTGTGCCAATTAATGGATTTGTCATTAGTAAGTGCGCACCCATCTCGATTAAGAGTTAATTGGATGGTACTGATGATCACCATGATTAATTGGGACTCAAGGATAATAAGATGTGGAACTAAGATTGGAAGAGACAGATTTATTCCAATTGATCCGTGGATATTGATAGAGGAGCCTATTTGTGGTAATCGGGAAGTTTACGGTCTTCATTGTAATTTATTCCTAAGACTGGAGTGCAATTGCATTTATGTAGTGGTTTTATTTGCAATTAACTGTGGGCCCGGATTACACGTAAGATGTGGGGTCGCGTGTCCCAGTTGGAGCTAGCTTTCTATGGAATCCCTAGTGGTTCCCACGCTAGCCCAAGTTGTTAGAAAGATACTAATCCTACTTGAACTCTAAAAGGAAGGAATTAGAAAGTTACTATTTTTATTTGGAGTAAAACTTCTAATAGTGGTAATAGTACACTTACTAATTATTGTGGAAGTGAGACTTCTATTTCAATTAAGAAAAGAGGAGCATTGAAAGGTTATAAAAGGGAATAGAACCCCTCATGGACATCCATCTATTGGAGTAAAAAACGTCCAGCCTTCTTTTGTACAATTGTTGCACTACTCTCTCCTCTCTTTCTCTTCTAGTTCCTCGGAGTTTCGAGTTGGGTTTTCTCTTGGAGATTCCACCAATCTTCTTGAGAAAAGAGATCTAATTCGGGTCATAGCGTGGAAGGCTAAGAGGTGTTAGAGATTCCTATTTGATAAGTAGAAAAGCTCTACATCAACGAAAGTCATCAACTTCTCCATTAGAGCACAACCGAGCTCCAAAGGTATAATCTACTTCCTTGTATGTTGTAGATTTTTATAGATGCTTGATGACTGCTTGTTTATATCTTTTAGATAGATTTTTTTACTGTACATGATCATGAGATTGAGGGTTATGCATCCTGGATCGGGTTTTTGGCCTTATGGGTACTTGATCCCTGAGTCAAGTGGGTCAAAAGCTTTGAAAATCTATCCACGAGGCCCACCTACTTCCAACACAAATATCTTATTCATTAGAGCCATGAATACTACTAGTGCGTTTATCAGTCCAAAGGGCATCACTAAGAACTCATAATGCCCATATCTAGTCCCGAAAGCTGTCTTTGGTACATCCGATTCTCTAACTCTCAACTGATGATAGCCAGACCGTAAGTCAATCTTTGAAAAGTATGCTTCTCCTTGCAACTGATCAAAAATGGATATTTGTTTTTTATGGTAACCTGGTTCAACCTTCTGTAATCAATACACATTCTCAAGCTGCCATCTTTCTTCTTAACAAACAAAACTAGAGCTCACCATGGTGAGATGCTTGGTCTAACAAAACCCTTCTCTCGTAATTCTTGTAACTATGCCTTCAATTCACCCAATTCAGCCGGAGCCATTCTGTAAGGTGAAATAGAAATTGGAGCAGTCCCTGGTAATAGTTCAATTATGAAGTCAATATCTCGAATTGGTGGCAAACCTAGAATCTCTTCTAGGAAAACATCTGGAAATTCACATACAACGGGGATTCCCTCCACCCCTTGGGACTGTTTATCCTCCGTGATAAACGCTATATATCCCTGACAACCACTTCTCAAAAGTTTGGAAGCTTTCAAAGATGAAATTAGTTTTGCTTGTGGTGGCTTCATGTCTCTTTGAAATTTAATTCCCATAGGAATAGCATCCAATCTGAAAGTAATAACTTTGTTAAAGCAATCCATGGTTCCATGGTGTCTCGCTAACCAATCCATTCCCAAGATAATGTCGAATTGTGCATGTCCAACACAATAAGGCTTGCTGGCAAATCAACTTCTCCTACCTTAACTGCACAATTTGGATAGTAGTTTCTACAAGCAATTTGTTTACCTGCTGGAGTGGTGGCAACCAAAACATATGCTAGTTCGCTAATAGGAATAGGAATCAACTTAGCAAACATAGGAGATATAAAAAAATGGGTGGATCCAGGATCGAACAATATCTTAGCTTTTACTCCATAGACAAGAAGTTTACCTTCAACTATGTTGCCTGCTGCATCTGCGTCCACTTGGTTGAGATGGAAGATACGTCCATGATGTTATTATTATCTATAATGATGGTTCTGAGGTTGTTGCCTTGCTTGTTGTTGTTGTTGCTACTGAGGTGTTCTAGTTTGGTTCTGAACTGCTTATTGGTTTTGCTGGGGTGCTTGCTGCTGAGGCCTGTTGCCCTGGTTGTTAAACCTTGGACAATCACGGAGCCAGTGGTCAAAAGATCCACACTTGAAACATACTCCTATAATCTTGCAGCATTCATTGGAGTTATGATTCCTGCCACAATGTGTTGAAAGTAGGCGGGCCTCGTAAATAGGTTTTCAAAAATTTTTGACCCACTTGATTCAGGGATCAAGTACCCATAAGGCCATAAACCACATCCAGGATCCAATCCCTCAAACTCATCAACCATGTACAGTAATAAACTCTATCTAGAAGATAGAAACCAGCAACACCATGCAACCAGAATAATCCACAACAAATAGAGAAGTAGATTATACCTTTGGAGCCCGACAGTGCTCTAATGGAGAAAAAGACAAATTACTTGAACCAGAACTCTTCTTGAAGCAAATTATGATCTCCAAGACCTTGTTGTCTTCCACGCTTTGACCCGCTATCAGGTCTTTTTTCTCAAGAAGAGTGTGGAAACTTGAAGAGAAAACCCAACTAGAAACTCCAAGGAACTAGAAGAGAAAGAGAGGAAAGAGAGATGTGCAACTATTGTACAAAAGAGGGATGGGCGTGTTCTCCTTATGGTGGACGTCCACGGGGGGGGGGGGGGGGGGGGGGGGGGGGTGGTTTCCCCTTTTATAGCCCTTATGCAACTCCTCTTCTTACTAATTAACTAGAAGTCCTACTACCAAAACAAATAGTAACTTTCTCCTTTTCTAATTACAATAGAAGTCTCACTTCCACAATAACTAGTAACTTTACTATTACCACTATTAGAAGTCCTACTTCAAATAGAAATAGTAACTTTCTAATTCCTTCCTTTTATAGTTCAAGTAGGATTAGTATCTTTCTAATAACTTGGGCTAACGTGGGGACCACTAGGGATTCCATAGAAAGTTGGCTCCAACTGGGACACGGCGACCCCACATCTCATGTGCAATCCGAGCACATAGTTAACTGCAAATAACACCACTATATAAATGCAATCGCACTTCAGTCTTAGGACTAAATTACAAAGAAGACCCTAAACTTCCCAATTACCATAAATAGGCCCCTCTATCAATATCTATGAATCAATTCACAACAACAAACTGCACTTTTCCCGACATCATTTGCAGACGCAGTGAAAATTTGCGCCGGCAAAAGTCTTATTTCCAACGCATATTTGGACTGCGTTGGTAAAAGTCACAGAAATTGCTACTTTTACCGACGCAAGTAAGATCGCGTTGGCAAAAATTGTGGTAACCATATTGGCGCCAACAAAGAATTCCCCCAAAAGGGAGGGAAAGTTTTGCCAACGCATGTTTTTCTAAAGCCGACGCAATAATGCGTTGGCAATTATCTTGCCTACTGGCGACGCACAGGTGTGCGTTGGGAAAGCTCTGAGTTTTTATTTGCACCATTGCCGATGCATGAGTTACGTCCGCAAAGCTCCATCTATGACAAACTTACCTTTCTTGACACTATTTTCCGATGCTGTGAAAGTTTGCGATGGCAAAAGTCACAGAGAATAGTTGCTTTTACCAACGCAAGTAAGACCGCGTTGGCAAAAGCCGTGGAAAAACTTTCCCGACAATATTTGCCGACACAGTGAAAATAGGCGTAGGCAAAAGTCTTTTTTCCGATGCATATTTGGACTGCGTTGGCAAAAGTTGTGGAAAACATACATTGGCTTGAACAAAGATTTCCCCCAAAAGAGTGTGAAAGTTTTGCCAACGCGTGTTTTCCTACTAGCGATGCAATAATGCGTTGACAATTATTTTGCCTATTGGCAATGCATAGGTTTGCGTCCGCAAAGCCCCATTTAGTAAAATTCTTTTTTGCCAAAATAATATGAGCACTCTGTTTTAATCGCTTTGATTTATTCCCAACTCTATGCCTCTTTCATGTTTTTTTTTTAAATAAAATTATGGGGGCAACTACAATGGCTTCTAGCGGAGTATGTTGGAAACTTTTTTGGATGGGTCCCCCTCATGCCCATATAAGGATAATCAGAGTCATCCATGATCAACTTACTTATTTATGGGGTATCCCAATTTTTTTATTTAGAATTGAGTTGGTCCCACTGCAAGGTTGACCGAACAAAAAACCATGGCTAAAAAATAATTTTTTTATTATTTTTTATTTTTTTTGTGTTCAATCGTACAATGAGATAACCTCCATTCAAAATGGGGTTTGACGATACCTTATAAATGTATGGAGTGATCATTCTAAGCAGCTTTGGTTATTCATCGAGGACCAAACTCATATATAAGGAAAGCTCCCACCCAACTTGATTAAAACACGTAAGGTCTATATTTTGAGCCTGTAAGCACCACTTAAAATCCTAATAAAAATCCTAACCCGCCCTTTCTCCAAATCTACCTTAATCCTCAATTGTCTCCCTCTCTCCTTGATGTTCCTCTTTGGCATTGACATTGGTGTACGGTGCACCGTGATCCCTCTCTGTTAAAGGTATTGTTCAATCTCACTTGATCTCCACCCTGTCTCCTTCTCTCCTCTCACTATCTCTTGTGTGCAAAATCGTGCTTGGATTTGTTTTTTAATTTTTAGTTTTTAACTTTTGGGTAGCTGGGAGCAAGTGGGTTTTTTTTAGTAGGTTAACGTGGGTACAAGATCTTATGGTACCATTTTTACACTTTTCTAGAATGGTGGGCCCATATACATGCAAATTATTATAGTAGGCCCATATTTTATTGACAATTGGGGCCAGGCCCAGTACAGCCCATGCAACGTCGGCACCCTAGCCCAATATGGCCCACCCATTGGCCAGGCTGGTCCGGGCCACAGCACGTAGATGGGCTTTTGTTTCATCCGGCCATAAAACCTCCCAAGATAAAACCGTCCCTCATCAAATATTTGGATTGTAAAAATCATTCCTTTAAAAAAATCGCTCCTTTGGTTTTCACAAATGTTCCCTGCGCACGCTAATTTCCCCTCCCCCTTTCTGCTTGCGCCATTTGAGACCTCCACCGTTTCTCTAATTGCATTCTCTTGTCACCATTTTCTAAGGTTTTCGTTTCGTTTTGTGGATCTCTCACTCCCTCTGCTCGCAATCCATCTCCTTCATTCCTTTTATTCTTTCTCCATTCTCGCTCCTGTTTCAGAATCCCAAAAGCGAGAGAAAATGCGGAGGATAAACCTAGAGAAGAAAAGAAACCGAGACAGAGAAGAAAAGACTGAGGAGAAGAAATCTGGAGAAGAAGACGAAGCTAGCCAGGTATTTTCTCTTGATCTCTCTCCACAAGTTTTAGGGGTTTTGTGACTAATGATTTAGAGTCTCTTTTCTATGTGACTTATGATTTAAGGTTTTTGTGTGATATGATTTAGGGTTTAAAATCAAAATCAGAGAGCATACATGTTTTCGAATTCCGCTACCATATCACCAAGTGTTGGGGCTTTTTCCTATTCTCCCTTCATGGGCTATCTAACTGCTCCTGCTCATCTTTGCGTGCTTTTGCAGAGCCTAATCGGAAAATCCCTGCCTCTGAAAGTGTGAATCCATAGAGTAGAAATTTGGAGACGTTAATGGCAGCTTTTCTAATAATGCTTTAGATCATAAGAGGCATTGAAGGTTCTTTACTGTTTATTTGTTTTAAATGGATAAGTCGGATTAGTATTTTTCACAGCAAGAAGATCTATGTGACGCATAACTGAAAATTAGATTAATTTTCTTAGTGGCAGTTTTAGAAAGACCCTTTATCTTTTAGTAGATTAAATGCTCCTCTCAAAATTTTGTTTTTGAGAAGCTATCCTTTCTTTTCAGAGGGAGTATTTGTCCTAGGGCGTTAAGCCATCCACAGTCCCTTCATGCTACCAATCCTATTGAAGGTGCATGGTTTAGTGGTAAAGAGTAAAGCCCATTGATTTGATGAGCCCCAGCATAATTGGAGATTCTGTGTCAGGATTTAAATATCTTGATGGTTTGATCCATAGCCTCAATATACATAATTAACAAGAAAATCATCAATAGTTTGGAAAAAACTACCAAATAATGTTGTCGAAACATTACTAAAACATAGATAATGCGGGATACAGAGCATGCAATCACGAGACTATAATAATTAATAATGAAACAGAATAAAAATCTATGCGTTCTTTAAGGCCTATGATATGCTACTACCTCTTACCTTTAAAGGTATTCTGCTCTCTCTCTCTCTCTCTCTCTCTCTCTCTCTCTCTGAGGGGAGAAGGATCTATTTCTTGGAAGTTTTATGTATATATTTTTTGAACTTTGAAATCCATATGTTTAATAAGTTGATGTAAACCATCAGTGAATTTTACTGGATGAAGCGGGGAGTTAGACGAAAACTAGACCCAAGGGAGAGTCTTTTCTAAGGTACTTGTATTGGTGGGGGAAACTTAGTCCACCTTTACTAAGAGGAGTAGCTATAAACTTGGTCTACTTTTGAAGTTGAATTTTTTTTTCTTAGGTGTCAGTAGAAGATATATGCTGAGGATCCTAGCTCCACAAGAATTTATATTTTATGCACTGGGAGGAAGTGGAAACTATAGATAATCTACTTCTTTGTTTAATAGGCTGTGGGAAGTTGAACCACTTCTTCAACCTATTCAAGTGAATCGGGCACTCCATTTGCTAGACAATTTTGTTGCCAACTGGCCAAATGGTGGTGGATTATGGGCTAGGAGTAATTTTTCCTACAAGATGTTTCCACTTGGAACTATTATTGAGAGTGATATGAAAATAATAAACAGATCATGAGGGGAAAGTGAAGTTAATTCTGAAATTGATTGGAATTATCAAAAGTACTAATTCAGTTATGTTCCAAAGAGAGAAATAATTTGTTTACCATTTGTTCAATAACCGTCCAATCTAGTCAACTTGGTTTTGGGAATTACAATTGAAAACAAGATGATTCTGCTCTGGGGTTATTACTTGGTTTGGACCTTTTGGTTTGGCTTTGATGTTAATGGTTTGGTTTTTGTTGTTAGGACTCTATCTTGGCTATAACCCATTTTCCCCAAGTTTCTTATATTTGCAGTTTTTTCCACCTTTGTCTTTAAGACTCTTGACCAGCTAGCTGAAGTATAAATCAGAAAATGGTGAAATGCTTTCAATATTTAATCTCTCTCTATATATATATATATATTTATATATATATATATGAGTTGAATTAGTACTACTGGTTGGCTTCAACCTTCTTTCAAACAAAGAGAAAAGACTTTAAAAAATTGTCTAAATCACATTGGTATCAAATGTGATGATACCGTGGAGGATTCTGGAGCTCACTTGGTGAATTATTAATATAGGAGGTTGGAGATCTTGAATTGGAGGTGGGTCATGTTTCCCCCATCTAGTTATTTTAAGCTTTGTGTTCTTATTTTTGCATGTAGCAATAGTTTTTAGAAATCAAATTTAAATGTCTAAATCACATTGGTATAATGAATGAATAATGGTGAAACTTGACACACATCTAAATATTTCAGCCATCCACAAGTAGGCTCCAAAGACTCGAATCTACCTCGCTAGTACACCTGCTTAGGAGTCAAGTAGATTTTACAAAATAAAGGAGTTATGGAGGATGACTATGGATTGGGAGATCTAAGTACCTTTCATCTGAAGCATGTTTCGATTGAAACTTTTAAATTAGGAAAGTATTTCCTCAACATGTATGAATTTTTTGTTTTACTTCTACTTTGAAAGATCACAAGACATTGATTATAATTTATATATGCTTTTTATTCTTTATCATATCCATGTGAAATATCTGTTTGAACTTTGAATGACTGGATACCCTTCAACATCACCCCGCCCCTCACCTTCCCCCTCCCTTCTTCTTTCTCTCTGTCTGTGCGTATGCTAATTTGTTCTCTAAAGAGATGGTCATACTCTTATGAATAAAACGAGGAAGCATTGATACAAAATTAAGCTTTATGCTAAGCTTTTGCTTATTTAGATGGTCTGCCTCAGAATCAAGAAACAACATCTTGTTCCCACTATAATTTATGTATGTTTCACCTTCTTTTCTGAATGACTTTAATCATATTAGTAGCGCTTCCACAAGTCAATTTTTATGATCCATTTCACTGTTTGCAGGCAATCTTGGATCTATTTAGCATTTTACGTACTTATATGCTCATACTCATCAAAAGATGATACTTTACAGTGTACGTATTATTATTTTTTAATAATTATACATATTATATTAGAATCAATAAAATATGATTGCTCTTGTTCATGTACATTGAAATGATCTGCATACTGCATTGTAGTTTGAGAGTGTGTGGATTGAGTGGAGGACCTGGACTACAATGTTGGAATAGATTGCTTAATGATTTAGAACTTGATACCTCATTATCGCATGTTTCAGACTTTCAGGTTATGTGAAGGTGGGGAGCTTTTGGATATGATTTTCTTTAGGTAAGTTTTTTTTTTATTGTCATATGGATATTGCAAAGTGATTATATAAATTTATTATGCTAATTTAATATTGTCTCATTATCCTAAGATATTTTTTGGAGTGAATGCTTTGCCTTGCAAGAATTTATTGCTACTTTTATTCTGATGGTGTTCTTTTTTTGTTTTGCAGATTGGGGGTTTTATTGTACTGGCTGCGGGCTCTTAGGGATTATACCTTTTTTATTTTGATCACAGACATTTGTGGATATTAAAGATTTTTGGAAATAATCAAGTAATAATATTTGTGTATTTTAGAGATTTGTGGGTTTATTTTGGTTTATGATGTAAGATATTTGGCTGTGGATGTTATTTTCGATTTATTGATGAACTTATTTTAAATTGGGTTGTGCATCAAGCTTGTTGGTTTGAACATTTATTCCGATTTTTATTTGTGGTATATAGGGAGAAATGAAATTTTAATTTAAAAAAAATAATAATAATATTTTCTGACGCACCAGTGTGCGTTGCAAAAAATAAAATGTATTACAACATTTCCCGAAGTGATTTGTGCGTCGGCGAAGTGGCATTTCCCAACGCATTAGCTCAAAGATATAGTGCATTCCCAACGCATTGGTAGCGTCGGTTATTTCATGCATTCCCAACGCATTGGTAGCGTCGGCTATTTTATGAATACCCAACGCTTAATCATCGTTGGCCATTACCATGAATTCCCAACGCACTACGAGCATCGTCCATTACTAGGAATTTCCAACGCACTACAAGCGTCGGCCATGACTATGAATTCCCAACGCGTTGCTAGCGTCGGCCATTACTAGGAACTCCCAACGCACTACCAGCGTCGGCATTTATTTTGCTAACGCTGGTACTGCGTTGGCAAATATGGTTTTCGAATCAGGAAAATTGGACTTTTTGCCGACGCACATCTCTTTGCCGACGTATTGGCCGACGCTGCAGTGCGTTGGCAATTGTACATGGATATGCCGACGCAGTTAAAATAGCGTCGGCTATGGATTTGGCTACACATGGTTGCCGACGCGCTGTCGACACGTTGAAATGCGTCGGGAAATCCTTTGCCAACGCAAAACCTACCTTTCTAGACGCGGTGACTGCGTTGGCAAAACTGTATTTTGTTGTAGTGTGGATAAAATATGTCCCTTCCAATCTTAGATCAACATCTTATTATCCTTGAGCCCCAATTAATCACAGTGATCATCAGTACCATCCAATTAACTCTTAATCGAGATGGGTGTACACTTACTAATGACAAATCCATTAATTGGTACAAAGGGATAATATAGATAGATTCCATCTTGACCACTAGATGTTCCCACAGCCCTACTACCACGTATCCAAGACACCGAGGTGTTGACCTACAGTTAGCCTCACTCATTGGTGACTCAAAGCAAATGAATAGACAGAAACTTGAGTTCATCAATGTCTCAGGATTGAGAGCATATTGCTAGGGAATTATGAGAGCAGACCCTAAGATGAAGACAGTGTTTCATAAGGTGCTTCTCATGGTCCCTCAATATATCCAATGTACCAGTACCGCGATCCAAAATCTTACATTCTGATAATCAAGACAAATCACACTATCTCATAGTTATCAAAGTGATACAACCTTATCAAATGAGATGCCCAGTCTCATCACTGGTTGTGAAGATATTTAAGTATAAAATTTGTGACACATTTCTCCCGTATGTGAATCTCATCCATACATACATATCACATATAATATACTAATGGGACCCGGTTCATCTCATGAACCATCATGTCATATGTATTGGTCATGTGCATTAAGTAATAAAACACCATTTATCTCATGAAAGGAAAGCATGATTTTATTGATAAATAAAGAAATTAATCAATTAATTACATCATCTGATGGATTGAGACCACACAACCCAACACAATGGTCACATTGTCCTATTGGTTGAGCATTTTGATTCTGTCTTACTCTCTTATTTTGCTGCTGCTTCCAATTCTACTGGTTCTTCTGAGTTGCTTGATTTTGTTTTCTTTGAGCTTCTTGGATGATCTTGTTATTGATATTTTCAAACTTGTAGGCCCTCTTTACTGCTTCTTGGAATGTGGTTGGTAGGACAACACCTATAGGATCTTTTTCTATGATGGGATTGAGACCTTCCAGGAACTTTATAACCTTTTTTTTGCTCTGTGTCGATTAGCTCTAGGGCATATCGAGACAGTCTCTCAAACTTTGTAACGTATTCGAGGACTCTCATGTCCCCTTATTTGAGTAGCTAGAATTCTATAGCCATTTGCCTCTAATGTGAGAGGGCACATACTTCTCAGTGAACTGTTCCTTGAATGTGGCCCATGCAATGATGTGGACACTACGTCAAAACACACTATAAACGACTCCACCATGCCTGATTAATCAACGCCTACAACCCATCGGTATTAAACGACCGTTTCACTCAAATGACGACCAACATCGTCCGTCATTTTTCAATAAACCAAAATGGGTCCCCAAGTCCCAGTTTCACTGTGTCATTTTTCATTCCCTCGCTTTTCTTTCTTTCCCTCCATTTCCCTCCATTTTCTTTCTTTCTCAATCGATTGGCCTCATTTCTCTTCCTCGGCTCTCATCGATTGTCCTCATCTCTCTTTCTCAATCGATTGGCCTCATCTCTCTTTCTTTCTTTCTCAATCGATTGGCTTCATCTCTCTTCTAGTCTATCTCTCACACAAGGTTTCTCATTCCGATCTCATACACCGGCAACAACGCACTGATGGTATTCAGTTTGCAGAAATGAAGGTTGGAGATGAGGGCATCCAGTTTGATTGGTGCAGGCCAGGTCTTCCTCTGCTCATTTTTCTTTGTAATTGTTCTCTCCGCTGACTTCTCTCTGCAAAATCCTCAAGGTGAAATCTCACACTTCTGATTTATTTTCTATTTCCATGCTTTTAAGGGTCTCAAATCAGGGCAGGATTTTGGGGATTTTAGGTGTTTTTGGATTTAGGTCATATGACTGCTCGTATGACATCTACTCCCTCCTAACATCATTTTCTCTTCTTAAAAAAAGCACAACAGCAAAGGAAGGCCGATAGACAAAGACAACAACCTCCATTTTATTTGCAACCAATAATCATCTCCTCATTCTCCAATACCTCTGTCGTTCATTCAATCCCACTCTTTTCATCTCTGAGCTGGTCATACAAGTACGTTTCCCTTTTGATTTAATGAAGTGGCCTGGTTTTCTGTTGATTTTATTGATGTTTATTAGTTAACAAAATCTTTCTTTTATATTCCCTTTTATTGTTGGTTTTATGTTGATTTAATGACGCTGGGCAAAGTAATTTTGTGTACTAGTTGAAGGTGTTGATATCTTTAATTTAAAATGGGAACTGGTTCTTGTCAATTCTTGTCTTGTGTACTAGTTGCCTGGTTTTCATTCGCCTAATTCTTGTCATTGTTAATTGCTAGTTGCTTCAATGAATTTATCTTTTTCTTTCCCCTTCTTTCTCTTTCTTTTTAACTTGAAACTGAGTTATCCATACCTCTTGCATTAGTACAATGGTAATTATGGTCAACAACAACCTACTAATCTGGTAAGTAATCAATGTTGGTTCACTAAAGGCATAATTATTTAATGGCGAGCCTAAAATTTGGTTATAGTCAAGAACAACCTACTAATCTGGTAAGTAATATTAGGCTTGTACTTATCCCAGACAACCATAATCATAAATTGGCCTCTGCATGTGTTGAGGCCTATTCTCAATCAAACATGTTTTTCATAGTCACAATAGTACGTAGCCATATCTCAATTGAACTAGCTTATCGAAGGATATCTATCAATTGGGTCAAAAGGTAACCGTTTGAACCTATGTGCACCCATCCAAGTGTACCCCTTTCCAGCTCCTACACCTCCTCCTCAGTGGGTTCCACGCTAGCCTCTCACCAACAAAACCATGTACCATTCACCCAAAGAGATCGCATCTTCACATCTCCATATCATTCAACATAATGGTGCCCTGCATTTTGGTGGACCTCCAAAACACGAGTTTTGGCCTAAAATTTTGATGTGGTCTGTCTTGTTATTTCCTTCACAATCTTCTAATTTTGCAACAAAACGAACAATCCTTTGAAAGTTTTCCCTCTAGATGGATAGCTTGGTTTTGATTAAATGATATGGAAACTTTCTAGGAAAAAGTCTGCAAATAGGGAAAATGGGTTTCTTGTATGTAGCAGAGTTTTCTTTTTTTTTTTCCATAAGGTAAATTTGTATTAAGAGAAGGAAGGGAAAATGGGCATAGAGCCCCCAAAATATAGAGTTAAAACGGAAAGGTTAGGCTTACAAAAAGTGCGAACGAAACTTGACAAAGGCCTACATAATTAGCCAGCCCATATAAACAAAAGAGTGCTGAGCAAAGTTGGAAAAGAATTCATTGAACGAAAAACAAGGTCAATTGCATGACTGAGGCCAAGCAACTAAGAAAAGAAAAGAGGAAACAAAGAGGGGGAGTACTAATGGCAACATAGGTAAAGATAGAAGTCCATGTTATCACAAAATTCAGCAATGTCCAACAGAACAAACAGAAAACAACCTTACCAACTTAGGCACACAAACAGACAACTATGAAGAGACACCCCTTTTTAGAACCAGCTTTATAACAAAATCATATAATCCTTTCTACACTCTAAACAACCTTCAAGGAAACAGGGCAACCTGAAATACTACACCCACATTGAATTAAACCTTTCCAATTACAAGTATTACATGGTAAAATGAACTGCCTAGATTTAACTCACTCACTCCTTACATCCAGAAATCTACATAATGTACATAAATTCCATTCCAAATATGAAAAGAAAAGAGGAAAGTAGTTGTGGCAACAAAGAATAGATTACAGGCCACATTTTAAAAAAATTCATTAGATAATTCAAACAGAATAAACAGAAAATGGACCTACTAGTTCTCTTAGGTGCACCAATAAACATCTATTGAGAGACAACCTAGAACCAGTTGTTGCTAGAATCATTTAATCCATTCATACATAATTCGGCAGAAAGGGGCAACTCTACTAATGCACTCACAATGAAATAGCCCTTTTGAAGTAGTGTATTTACATGGGAAAGTGAATAACCTATATTTTAAGTAAATTATTCTCTATATGAAAACCAACCTTAATTACATGAATTAGTGTTAAGGTTAAAAAAAAGTACATGAATAACTGTGGTAGTCTCAAGAGAAGTACACTTCGAACAGGGCATGATGCAGAGTCTTTTATTTTTATTTTTTGTAGAAGACATAATGCATTGAGATTAAATGCCAGCCACAAGCTATTCTTTTTTATTGTCACAGTTATTTTGAATTTATTGTGTTGCCTTGGGCTACATGAGATTTAACCCATGAGTATAGGTTAGTTTGTTGTCTGGGACTTGTGATATAGCCATACAACTAGTGTAGAGATTACATGAAAATTCAAATTTTATCTTTTTTATTAATTACGTTGGATGCATAGGTTAATACTGATGGGTCAGGCCCGACCAAGTGGCCCATTCCGTCATGAGCCAAGCCTGATTTAATGGAGATCCGTTTAATCCAATGGAGTCCGAGTCCATATCCACGAAGCCCGGCCACGTGGCAGCAGTCCGGGTCGCTTTGGAAGCAGTCAGGCCACGTCCCGCTTTTACCAAGTCCTGCGGATAACTGCTTCGCCAATCGAAGACACCTGCCGCATCGGTTTGGTGGACACCTCGAACGCTCCTCGTGAACCGTGCTGAGAAGTCTCCCCATCTGTTAAAGGACGGTTATAAATACGAAAGCCCCTCGGCACTTGAGAGGCAGGCAATTATTATTTACTAGTAAAGCTCTCTCTCTCCTAAGTTGTAACCCTTGAATATTAATATATCTGGCAACCTTAGCCTTTCCGAAAGTGGACGTAGGTCACACTGACCGAACCACTATAAATCTCTTTCTCGTCTTTATTATCGCATTATTTATTACTTGACCGGTGGTGTCTGAACCAGAGTTTGGCATCATCAGTTTGGCGCCGTCTGTGGGAATGACTAAAATTCTCACGTTAGAATCCTCATTTTCCAAAATTATGGTGATCACCACCAGATCTGCAAGACGCCCAGAGGATAATCCCTCTCGAGAAGCCGAGAATGATCCTCCACCGACTAATCCTGCCCCAGATGCCCCTGCTCCCACTCCACAACAGATGTTAGAAACAATGCAACAGCTGGTGACCCAAAACCAGCAGATCCTACAGTTCATGCTCACAGCAGGAACGGGAGGAGCACACCAAGGAGTACCACGCCCGGGGCATGCAAGGGCTCCACGCCGGGGAGCTCCTCCCCTGGGCGCCCATCCCCCTGGCGCCAATCCCCTGGGCGCCCATCCCCCTGGCGCCAACCCCATGGGCGCCCATCCCTTGGGCGCCCAAGGGTTTCCCCTGGCCCCTCCTTTTGGGGTTACGCTGGGGGCTGGGAGAATAAATCAGGAAGGACTTCCCCCTCCCGGTGGAGTGCAGTTCGAAGGATTCCCACCTCCAGGAGGAGCAGGTCACGGAGGACTTCCACCTCCGAGAGGAGCACATCATGAAGGAGCCCCACCTACTCCCTCTGCATCTAATGGGGATGGTCCTAGTTTCCAAGAAGGGGAAAGTGAAAACATGGAGGAGAGCAACTTCCATGATCACTCCCGTGGAGCTCCCAATCGTTGGGAGGAGAAGATCAGGGAAATGCAGAACCAACTAGGTGATGTCTACAACGCCATGAAGGCGCAGGCCCCACAAACAGTGGATTACTTAGTCGGGCGGACGGATACACCGTTCAAGCCCGACGTGGTAAACTACCCTCTTCCTCCAAGGTTCAAAATGCCGTCCATAGAAACCTTCGATGGGACGAAGGATCCATTGGACCACCTGGAGACATATAAAACCGTAATGCAGCTGCATAATATCCCTGACAAGGTTATGTGCAGGGCATTCCCAACTACCCTGAAGGGTTCCGCTCGGCAGTGGTTTGCCAATATAGCTCCAGCCTCCATCTCCACCTTTGGGGAGTTAAACAAATCATTTGTGTCACACTTCATCGGAGGGCGCCGCCATCAGAAGCCCGCCACACACCTGCTCAGCGTGAAGCAGGACAAAAATGAGAGCCTCAGGAGCTACCTCACTCGTTTTAACGAGGAGGTACTTCAGGTTGAAGATCCCGATGATAAAGTGACAATGACAGCCTTCCTGGGAGGCCTTCGCTCGTCGAGTTTCCTATTCTCAGTGATGAAGCGCCAGCCAAAAAGCATGACAGAGCTACTAGCAAAGGCCCAAAAATATATAAATGCTGAAGACATCACCAGGGCCAGGCGAGGTGAGTCCTCCAGATCAGGGGACAAGGGGAAAGAGCGGGACAGAGACGAAAAGAAGGAGACAAGCAACAAGCGAAGCAGGACAGAGAGGTTACCTGTCAGAGACCGACTCGGTCCTGCTCCACAGAGAGACCGACTCGTCCCTGCTCCGCAGAGAGACCGACAAGCATTCACCCCCCTCAATGCCACTGTTGAGCACATTTTGCTCCAGATACGAGATGACCCAGCCGTGAAATGGCCTGGAAAGATGAAGTCTCCTCCAAACCGCAGAAACCCGGACAAATATTGTCGCTTCCATCGCGACCACGGTCACGACACCGACGATTGCTATGACCTCAAGAGGCAGATTGAGGATCTTATTCAACGTGGTCACCTGCGTCAGTATGTTGCTGGTAGAGTGCAAGCACCACCACCTCACAATCGGGAGGACCAGCAGCCCATCGGGGAGATCCGAACTATCTTGGGCGGACTAGCAGAGTCGCTCTCTGCCGTGAAAGCCCATGCTAGGAGGGCAAGGCATCCTGATGAAGCACGCCCATCTAAGGCGCCCAGGCACGGCTTCAGCGAAACCACCATATCCTTCTCAGATAAGGATCTGGAAGGGATCCAGCAGCCCCATGACGACCCTCTGGTGCTCACTATGACCGTCGCCAATTTCCAGGTGCATAGGATCTTGGTAGATAGTGGCAGCTCTGCGGATATCCTATACGCAGAGGCTTATGATAAGCTAAAGCTGGGCCGGGAAAGACTGCAGCCTATTAAACCCCCCTCATTGGGTTCTCAGGGGAGAAAGTGTATCCCCTCGGGACAATCACACTGCCAATTACAGCCGGAACAGCACCCCGAAGCTCCACTACTCTGGTTAATTTCTTGGTGATAGAATGCCCGTCAGCCTACAACATCATATTGGGGCGACCTGCTCTTAACGCATTAAGAGCCGTCCATTCCACCAATCATCTCATCCTCCGCTTTCCAACCCCGAATGGAGTCGGGGAGGTCAGAGGGGATCAGGTTGCAGCAAGAGAATGCTATTTCTCCTCAATGAAGGCCAAGAAGACACAGGAGGCATTGCAAGTCGACATCTTGGACCCGAGAGATGACGCCACCACAGAAAGAGGTGAACCAGTTGAAAAACTTACCCCTGTGGCATTAAATGAAGAACATCCTGACAGGAGAGTGTACATCGGCTCTTCTCTTTCAGAAGATCTGGTCTGCAATTTAACAGATTTTCTGAGAGTGAATGAGGACGTTTTCGCATGGTCCCATGCGGATCTTGAAGGAATCAATCCTGAAGTCGCCACCCACCGCCTCAATGTCGACCCTCGCCACAAACCTGTTCGACAAAAGCTAAGGGGCGCCTCCACTGAAAGGGCCCAAGCAATGGATAAAGAAGTCGGGAAGTTGATAAAAAATGGAGCGGTCAGAGAGGTAGCATATCCCGAATGGCTATCAAATGTAGTGATGGTGACAAAGGCCAATGGGAAGTGGCGCCTCTGTGTTGACTTCACTGAGCTCAACAAAGCGTGCCCGAAGGACAGCTATCCACTGTCTCGGATTGACCTCCTCATCGACGCCACAGCAGGACATGAACTCCTCTCCTTCCTGGATGCCTATTCTGTATACAACCAGATCAGCATGCATCCCCCAGATCAAGAAAGGACGTCGTTCATCACTCCAAAGGGGACCTACTGCTACAGGGTCATGCCCTTCGGGCTGAAAAACGCAGGTGCAACCTACCAGCGCCTGGTGAACAAAATGTTCCAGTCCCAGATTGGGCGAACAATGGAGGTTTATATCGACGATATGCTAGTGAAGAGCTTGGCTGCAGCAGATCACATCAACCATCTTCAAGAGACTTTCAATGTTCTCAGAGCCTACCACATGAAGCTGAACCCTGAGAAATGCGCCTTTGGCGTGGGATCGGGAAAATTCTTGGGCTTCATGGTCAACCAGAGGGGAATTGAGGCGAACCCTGATAAAATCAAAGCTATACTCGACATGAAGTCGCCCACTTCGACCAAGGAGGTGCAGCGCCTTAACGGAAGAATTGCAGCACTCAATAGATTCGTCTCCCAATCTGCAGATAAGTGTCTGCCTTTCTTCAAAATTCTCCGAAAGTCTTTCGAATGGGGACCTGAGGCTGAGGAGGCCTTCCAGAAGCTTAAAGCATACTTGGCCACACCTCCTCTCCTTTCACATGCAGCACCCGGTGAAGTATTATATCTGTACCTGTCTGCTTCCTCCTCATCAATCAGCTCTGTTCTGATCAGAAATCATGATGGTGTGCAAAGGCCCATCTATTATGTCAGTAGAGCATACCGAGGTGCCGAGATCAGATACTCGGGGTTAGAAAAACTTGCCATTGCCCTCATCTCTACTGCCAGGCGACTACGGCACTATTTTCAGAGCCATACTATCGTGGTCGTCACCAATCAGCCCTTGAAAAGAGTCCTTGCAAAGCCGGATGTTTCCGGGAGACTCCTAAAGTGGGCAGTAGAACTGGGCGAGTTTGATATCCAGTATCAACCAAGGGTATCCATCAAGGCACAAGCACTGGCAGATTTTGTAGCTGAATTTACGTACTCCGAATGTGAACCCACCATATCGCTGCCGTCTAGCCCAGAGCAAGTCGAACCGCCACCCGACCACGACACTCGGGCGGGCGCACAGATTCCAGCACCGGGCGCCCATGCCACTCCGGGCGCCCCGACACCAGCAGTGGGACCCCAGGTCACCCCGGGCGCCCAGACATTAGTGGGCGCCCAGGCCACCCCGGGCGCCCAGACATCCATGGGCGCCCAGGCCACCCCAGGCGCCCAGACATCTATGGGCGCCCATACCACTCCGGGCGCCCACACCCCTCCTGGCGGCCTGACATCCCCAACGAGCGTCCAGATACCTCTCTGTGCCCAGGCACCTACAGATGATTTTTCTTCACTGCCGCTTTGGAACCTGTATGTTGATGGCTCCGCAACCAGAGAGGGAGGTGGAGCCGGACTCATCTTGATCAGCCCTGATGGTACACCCATCAAATATGCAGTGAAGCTACACTTTGTTGCCACAAACAATGAAGCAGAATATGAAGCCCTCTTCTCTGGCTTGAGATTAGCAGCAGAAATGGACGCCCAATCCCTCACCGCCTTTAGTGATTCACAGTTGATAGTCAATCAAGTGAATGGCGAATTCGAAGCAAAAGAAACAAAGATGCAGGAATATCTTGGCATGACGAAGAAGCTGGTCCAGCAGTTTCAACATTTTCGAATCTGTCACATCCCAAGAGGTGATAACATGGCTGCAGATGCTCTAGCCAGGCTCGCCTCATCCCTGGAGGCCTCATTTGCAGAACCAACTCTCATCGGGCACCAGTTCGAGCCAAGTAAGTTGGATGTAGACACCACAAACATCAACTGTACAACGGCAGAATCGAATTGGATGACCCCAATAAGGGAGTACCTCCGAGAAGAAAAAACACCAGATGATCCCCTTGAGGCCAAGAAGCTTAGGATGAGAGCTTCCAAATTCACCCTCCTACAAAATGTACTCTACAAAAAGGGTTACAACCTACCGTTGCTGCGCTGCCTTTCCCCAGAAGAAGCTGACTACGCCCTCAGAGAGATTCACGAAGGGATTTGTGGAAATCACTCTGGAGGACGCTGCCTCGCCCATAAAGTACTTAGGCAAGGGTACTTTTGGCCAAGCATGGTAAAAGACGCCAAAGAATTCACCAAAAGGTGTGACAAATGCCAGCGCTTCGCCACTGTGTCAAGGCAGCCACCAGAGGAGCTGACTACCATCCTCAGGCCATGGCCTTTCTCCAAGTGGGGCATTGACATCTTGGGCCCCCTGCCTTTGAGTAGAGGTCAGTGCAAATTCATAGTCGTCGCCATAGACTATTTCACAAAATGGGCGGAGGCAGAACCCTTAGCAAAAATAATAGACTCCAAGGTGAAGGATTTCGTCTGGAAAAACCTGGTCTGTCGCTTTGGGATACCTCACGCCATTGTCAGTGACAATGGCAAGCAGTTCGACAACAGGCTCTTCAATTCCTTCTGCGCAGACCTTCAGATAAAGCAGCCTCACTCTAGCCCGGCACACCCCCAGGCAAATGGGCAGGCAGAGGTGATGGTGAGAACAGTCCTGCGCAACCTTAAAACAAGGCTCAAAAGAGCAAAAGGTCTGTGGGTCGACGAGCTTCCGGGGGTATTGTGGGCCTATCGAACCACGCCACGGACTCCTACCGGGGAAACCCCTTTCTCTCTTGCTTTTGGGACTGAGGCGATCATTCCTGTCGAAATAGGGGTACATTCCCTAAGAGTCCACCACTACGACCCTACCACCAATGAGGAAGGACTCCGTCTCAACCTCGATTTGCTAGAGGAGGCAAGAGAAATGTCTGTGGTCCGTAATGCGGAGTACAAACGACGCATGGCCAAGTACTACAATTCGAGGGTGAAACCTCGTTCCTTCCAACCAGGAGACCTAGTCCTCAAAAAGGTGATTCTCGCCACAAAGGACTCTCGTGAAGGAAAGTTGGGACCAAATTGGGAAGGTCCATATCTCATAATAGAAGTGGTGAGACCGGGCACCTACAGAATCCAGAACTCTGAAGGAAAGGTCTTACCTCATCCATGGAATGCAGAGCACTTGAAGAGGTACTACCAATGAAGATTTAGTATGGAAGAATTAGGGTTTTTGTTGGGGACTTGATGTTGCACTTTCTATTGTTCAAAACATTGTTCAAAGCAAAGCAATGGATGGATAAATAAAATTATATTACTTTCATTACAAAAAGGTTGCATAAATCAAGCTTATAAACAGAAGCAAAAGTCCCTATACTCTAATCACTCTCATCCCCCTCTTCATCATCCTCCTCTGCATCGTACTCAGCATCACCAGAGTTGCTGCCACCATCATCAGGCGCCTCCATCGGCACAAAGCCTGATATGTCAATGTCTGGAAAGGCAGCCGAAATCTTCTCTCGAAGCTCCTCGTAGCCATCAATGAAGGCATCTGCAAGGCCAATCTGTAGGTCCCTCTCAGCTTGAGAAGCTCTCTCGTGCGCTGCCTTCATCTCTGCCTCCACAGCAACTTCTCTGAGCTTCGCCCTCTCAAGGGTCCGAGCAAGCTCAGCCTCACTGAGCGAAGCCCTCTCACGGGCCTTCGTAAGCTCAGCCTCACTGAGCAAAGCCTTCTCGCGGGCCTTCGTAAGCTCAGCCTCATTGAGCGAAGCCTTCTCGCAGGTCTTCGAAAGTTCAACTTCTACCTCGGCAGCCCTCTTAATGGCTGCTGAAAGTCCGATCTCAAGCTCGTTCACCCTCTCACGGGCCGCAGCAAGATCAATCCCCGAAGCCCTACCAGCGGCTTCCAGAGTAGTAATCTTCTCTTGAGCAGTGCAGAGCTCTAGCCGCACAGCCTTCTTCTCCCGTCTCATCTGACCATAAGATTGGGCTCTCGACAGCAAGCAGATGGATGCAGTGGAAACCTGAAGAGATAAGGGACGAAAGTGAGACGGTTAAAAAGAAATAAAGGGGTAACGGTCTGGAGAAAAAGGAATAAGAATCTTTACCTGAGCCAGGCCCTCTACAAATGAGTCAATAACCCCCTCGGTGCCTAAGGCATTAACCCGAGAAACCTCATGCGGCAGCACATATCTCCCTAGCCTGTCCCGCCTCTCCCACGAATGGCCCAGCATGGAACCAGTCCTAGCCGATACCCCTGAAGAAGTACCCGGTTGTGGAGGACACAGTTGAGGGGCAGGAAGTGTAGCTGAAGAGGAAGACTGCGGGAAAGCAGTCTTAGCGGAAGAGATCCCTGCCTGAGGAGACACCATGGGTAAAGCCACTCGAGGAGGAGGCACCCGAGACTTGACGCAAGTCGCTGGCGGAGAGGTTCTTGGAGAGGCGTCGTTCGTCCTCACCGCCTTGGAGGAAGGGGTACCTCTGTCCGAGAAGCGGGTCGAAAAGCGGGCGCCTATCATCTCTCTGCTTATCTCTATGCCTGTTAGAGAGAAGTGTTAGCCAATGGTACATGGGTACAGCATGCATATCAGGTAAAAGTTTAAGATTATTGCCAAAGCAGGAGTAGCTTACTTTTTCTTTTGGATGACGGTCCAGAGGGGGACCCGCCTGTCCTATCCGAAGAAGAGTCCGTAGGAGGACCACTGGTCTTGCCTCTCTCCTTGGGAAGAAGGACTCCCAAGTCCTTGTCAGGGTGATCTCTCACCGCTTGCAGCTTGCGCTCCTGTTCCGTGGAAAGAAGGGGAGGATCTGCAAATGAGGACATGACAGTGAGCACATGCATAAAAACAAGGAAGCAATCAGAAAGAAAGCAATCAGAAAATGTACCTAGTCTCTTAGCGTCAATCCATTTGGTGGGTACCAAAGGTCGATCTAACTCAGCAACCCACTCTCCACCGATGAAGAAGAAGCGAGATTTCCAATCGTGGCAGTTTGAACGTAATCCCGTGAGCAGTCTTCCGCCCCTAGGGGTAAAATAGTACCATCCCCTGTGAGGGGCTGGGGACTCGATCAAACTGTAAGCAGCATGAAACTCGATAGGAGAAGCGTCCTCTTGATGTACTCTCCGCCACAATGCAAAGAAGCCAAGCAGAACTCTCCATCCGTTAGGTGCTAATCGCCCCGGAGTTAAGGAAAAATAGTGGAGAGCACGGCAAATGGGAGAAGGTATTGGAAATCTTAGCCCGGCCTCGATCATCTCTTCGTATATCAAGATGTCACGGGAAGAATCGTCACAAGTTGGCTCGTCCGCTTCAGCACGGCGGCACAGCACAGTAGGAGGGATGCAAGCACTAATCTTCAAAAGATCACCGTCAGTTTTGAGTACACTAAAGGTAGTACTCACCTTTGATCCAGCATCCTTAACAACGACTTTCCCCTGGTACTTTTTGCGTCGACGCAGAATTCTGCTGGATACATCACTAGTGCCTTCGCCCGCGCTCGTGGGGCCCTGCCCGCACGCTCCCGTCTTTGAACTCGTCGACCTCAACCTAGTCTGGGCGCTAGCGCTTTTGGGAGCCTCCGTGCGCGCCACGTCCTCGCCCGTGGGACCCGCAGCACTCGCAACCACCTGGGCCCCCAGCCTCACGCCCGCCTGAGGGCCCGCACCGGGCACTGCCGCCACAGGGACTCCTGGGGCACCGGACGCCGCCGCCGCAGGGACGCAAGGGGCGCCGGGCGCCGCCGCCGCAGGGCCGCCAAGGGCGCCGGGCACCACCACCGCAGGAACGCACGGGGCGCCGGGCTTCGCCGCCGCAGGGCCGCCAAGGGCGCCGGGCACCACCACCGCAGGAACGCACGGGGCGCCGGGCTTCGCCGCCGCAGGGCCGCCAAGGGCGCCGGGCACCACCACCGCAGGGACGCAAGGGGCGTCGGGCTTCGCCGCCGCAGGGCAGGCAAGGGCGCCGGGCGCCACCACCGCAGGACCGCCACGGGCGCCGGGCGCCGCCGCCGCAGGGGCGCCAAGGGCGCCGAGCGCCGCCGCCGAAGGGACGCCGGGCGCTGCCGCCGCCGGGACGCCTGGGGCGCCTGGCGATACCGCCACCGGGGCGCCCGGGACGGGCGCTGCCTTGCTGCCGGCGTCCCCGTAACCCGTAACGCCACTGCCGCCGCCTGCCAGGCTGCCGACGACCCTGCCTGCATCGCCCGTGCTGCCGGCGATTTTGACACCGACTGCCTGCCTGCTGTTAACTCCCTCCTGGGATTGCTCAGCCATGGTGGGTCTTCTTCTTTGGGGATAAGGAAGATGGAAGATGCAATTTTTGAAATAGGAGCCCAAGAGATGGGTTGTCTCCTACTGACTGTAACACAAAAATAATAAAATAAAGAAGTAAGAAAGGTGAAGATCTCTGGAAAGGGGAATAGTTGAGGAAGGTGGGGTTGCCTAGGGATTCACAAGTTGAAGAGGAAAGAGGAACAGTTGAAGAGAAAAGACCTCTGTCATGCTCTCCTCTCTTTTAAAGGGCTTTTATAGCCTATGGTTTCACAAGCCCCACAAAGCCTAGGGTTTAAAAAAAAAAAAAAAAAAAAAAAAAAAAAAAAAAAAAAAAAACCAGACATAAGAGGAGTCTCACGCTAACAGGACACTCCTAAAAAATCCTTCTCCTCAGGGCCGGGGAAGAACACAAGAAGCTGGCAGGGAGAGGAACGCGGTAATCATTTAAATGGAAAAGAAGCCCGGATAGTAAAAATGCCCCCCTTTCAAAGCTTCTTTAGGCGCGGGGCATTGAGGGGCAAATGATGGGTCAGGCCCGACCAAGTGGCCCATTCCGTCATGAGCCAAGCCTGAGTTAATGGAGATCCGTTTAATCCAATGGAGTCCGAGTCCATATCCACGAAGCCCGGCCACGTGGCAGCAGTCCGGGTCACTTTGGAAGCAGTCAGGCCACGTCCCGCTTTTACCAAGTCCTGCGGATAACTGCTTCGCCAATCGAAGACACCTGCCGCATCGGTTTGGTGGACACCTCGAACGCTCCTCGTGAACCGTGCTGAGAAGTCTCCCCATCTGTTAAAGGACGCTTATAAATACGAAAGCCCCTCGGCACTTGAGAGGCAGGCAATTATTATTTACTAGTAAAGCTCTCTCTCTCCTAAGTTGTAACCCTTGAATATTAATATATCCGGCAACCTTAGCCTTTCCGAAAGTGGACGTAGGTCACACTGACCGAACCACTATAAATCTCTTTCTCGTCTTTATTATCGCATTATTTATTACTTGACCGGTGGTGTCTGAACCAGAGTTTGGCATCATCAAATACTTTTGATAACTTAATTAGGTGTGTGCCTTTTGCGTTTTTGAGTAAAATTAGTATTTGACATGGGCTAAATTAATTTTTGGTGTGACTTAACCTTTTTATTAATTATTATTATTTATTTTAGAATATTGGTTTTGAGTTATAAATCAATTTTATGAGGTAAAAATTGGCCCCCCTCTTTAGATTTCCCCAGAAGATGAATAATGCAATCAATAAATAGAACAACTCCTATTTTTGATAGGTTGGCCCTCTATATAGTTCCATTCCTGTGACTTTGGGAATTTCACCCATTAGATGTATGTAGTCGAATAGAGTTTGAAATAGTGAATGATTAATGTAACCATTAATTGTGTTGGTAAAGACTTTATTACTAGATGTGGTGGCTATGGTCATTATTGTTGGTGGATCTATAACTATGTTTCATGGATAATATGTTATCTCATTTGATGCAGAATGATGTCATCATGTAACAAAGCATGGATGTAGCACGAGTGAAATCTTCTTTACCCATAAACCTTATTATTTTCCATTTGCATTAATGATATTTGTAATAGGTTGTCTCATCAAGGTGAGATTCAATCCAGCTAGCCAGCCTATAGGGCCAACTACTACAACCTTTTCCACTAACATAGGTCGGACTGTGAAGACTCATGTGCCACCAACCTATAACAGCTGGAAAAAAGTGCCACGGCACCTTAAGGAGGATGTATGGAAGCATGTCCTCGTGAGTGTTTGTCCATTTTTAATTGGTGATTTACAATTTATTGATGTAATGTAACAATGCATGATTTATCTTTATATGTTATGATTGTGCAGACACTTTTTGATGTTCTTGAATGCCACCGCCCATGTGTCCTAACAAGAGCGAATGTGACGTGGAGGGATTAGAAGTGCGATCTCTGATGTAAAGTGTATGATAAATATAACACGGACGCGGAAAGAAAGAAGGCTTTACCGCAATACTTGAAAAGAGAGGATGGGAGACTTTTGTGGATTCAGAAGGGTCATTCGAGACACAGTTAAGGAGGAGGGTAGGAAAGGCCGCGAGGGTATCTTTGAAAAGCCCACACACTTCTGGCAGAAAAGGGCAGGCAAGGGTTGCTGACGAGTTGGTAAATATGATTGTTTCAATCTATTTTAGTTCTTCAATTTATTATGTAATGCCAACGTTTCCTTCAAACATTTTCAGCAACAAAAACATCCTAAAAGGGAGGTCACCCGGTGTGAGATCTTTATCAATACACATTACAAGAAGGATGGCACTGCTTCAAGTCACCATGTGGTAAAGAAACATCAACTTATTTGAGATTCATATTTCTTATTTCGGATGACTGATTTGGTTTCATTGCTAAAAAAGATATATACCTCGATGCTAAGATTGATACAATCGTCTTAGCATACAAATAGTCATCTATACAAAAGAATCATTTTGAAAACCTCTTAAAGAAGAGGGAGTGAAACATGAGGAAGATGAGTGCCCTAACCATTTCCATTCCACTTATCAATCAAACATATCATAAGCCACTGAAAAGGAATGATGATATGGAGTAATTGGTGTCTTTTCTTTCTGGGTTTTCTTTGTGCCTTGTTTCTTTTTGGATTTCCCACGTTAGATGCAGGGAAATAAAGATGAGATAGAGAATAGAACATTGCACGGTTGGTGTTTGTTTTTTTTTTTTAATGTTTATTAAGGTATGGATCTCTCTCTCTCTCTGCATGTGTGTGCGTTCTTTGCTGAAATTACTATATATTGAAAGAAAGTGAAAACATGAAAGAATGATTTACATGATGAAGAAAAAATCTTAAATTCTTTACTGCTTTTAATTGTTTTGTCTTAGTCTTAAGTCTTTTGGCTTCTTTATATTTTCCTTCCAATCTTTTCTTTTGCTAAATTCCTTGGGATTGTTTCTTTTGTTTCTCAATTTGCTGAAACTGCTCTATTCACATTAAGAGAAAGAAAGAACTCCTTCTCATCCTTTATAGAGGGCTCTTGGTGTTAGACCCCGACCCAGACCAACTCGATTAGTACTAATTAAGTGAGCGATTAGTCTTAAGTGAGTCTTAGTACTAGTTGGTTTAGAATATGATTAGACTTAGTCTGGATTATAGCTTGGAGATTTTGAGGACGTTTAGTATGAGTCAGACACGCTCAGGGATGCCCTGAGTATACGAGTAAGAATGGGTTCTTGTTCTAGATCTTTGATGTGGATGTGATTTTTATTTCTCTTGAATGGTTTTATTATTGTGAAAACTTTTGTTTTTAATCTGCATGCATTTGAGGCCCAGAAACCCAAGTTTTGGCCCAATAAGGGTAAATCTGTCTTTCCATGCAAACTTCTGGGCACAATTTTCGAAGTCGTGAAGCTATGTCAAAAGTATAGTTTTCCGAAACTAGATTTTTCGACGATCATTTTGTCCTTCTTCGTCGTTTCCATCCGAGGTCCACAAGACCATGTTTTAAGTGTTTTAGGTTCAGCTGGAGAGGGACCCACCTCTCAACCCGTATAAAAGATCTCCTATTCTCTCTCCTCCATTTTTCTTCCAAAATCCTGCAACTGTGCTTGCCCTAGAGTGGAGATGAGAAGAAAGCTCTCTTCTTGATCATTTTCCTTTGAAATCATCTAGCAAGAAGGCTCCAATCACTAATCCGACTTTGCCATTTTCTTCCTCTCGTCTCAAGCTTCAGCTAGACACGTTTTGGAGCCAAACCCATTTCACTATTCATCATCTTCAACCTCTCTTCTTCTTGTTTGGTGAGCAAAAGGTTAGAGCTTGGACCCATCCTTTCACTTGATGTTCTTTAGCTCACCAAGAGCTTGTTTTCCATGTTTTCAAACCCATTTTCGGAATGGGGGTTTGTAATGGCCAAAATAGTGATTTTTGTGTGCTTTCTTTTGGGGGTTTTGTGTAGATTTCATGGAGCGCCCATTCTTGTTGGATTTAGTGGAGTATTTGCTTGGCATTGGTTAGAGGCAAGTAAACTTTATAGGTTTTTCATGTACATTGTATTGTGGTTTCATTTCTTCCATTAAGACATGATTTTTATGCTTAAACCCATGAATGTTTGTTATGTTTATGTTCTCTTAAATCATGGGTTGAGTTCCTCTACTTGTGTTGTGGCCAATGACTTTTCCAAGTTCTTAGAATCAAGTGGGTTTTGTAAGTTTTATGAATTTGTATTTGGAAATGCCTTGATGTTTCTCTTTGGAATGAATGGATTAATTGTGGATGGAATGCCTTGAAAATGTATGAAATCATCCCTTGGAAAGCATGTAGGCTTGGGGAGTGCAGGTGGTGAAAGTGTGGAAGTGAAGGAGGGAAGGAAGTTGTGAAAAATCTGAACAGAATGCACTGCCCGTGCCTGTCGGTCAGCTGTCGGTCATCTTTCGGTCGACCGACACCAGTCGAGGATCTGTCGGTTCAAATTCCAGAGAGCAACATTTTGTCAGGTCATCCGTCGGTTCGCCGTCGGTCGACCGACAGGTTGACCGATAGCCAACCGAGGATCTGTTGGTTCAAATTCCATATAGCAGCATTCTTGGCTGGGATCTGTCGGTCAAGCCGTCGGTCGGTCGACGGATCAACCTCGGTTGACCGACAGGTGACCGAGGGTTGACCGACAGTTACTAAAAGAACTGTTTTTAAAAAAATTTTGCTGGAATGAAAACTAGACTATGCCTTAGACCCTCATTTGACATTGTGCACTTGAAATTCCTAAATGTACCTTACCTTCGGGGACACCAAGTTATATAGAGTTTCGACGTTTGGGTTTTCAAGTCCACAAGGGTCAAGGATTTGGTCTTAGCCTATGCTTGATAGATCTATGTTTGGACTCTTGTTTTGATGCTTCATGCATCCTCATGTTCTTGTTTGATTTTTCAAGTATAAGCTTGTATTTAAGACGTGTTTCAAGAATAAAAAAGGAAATCATTTCTTAAGTTTGCTAAGCATTAATATTATGCTGTTTTGCTAGTCTCGCCGTGTTGTGTTTTATAAATGATCTCCCTCTTGTTTTGTCGAGTTCTCGAACGTGTATTGCCGTGTTTTGTGCATTCATTATATAAGTGAATACCACTGAGTTTGGACTGCCCTTCTAGCTTGATCCACTACCTGGGGGTCCTTAAACATATGGACTGTCTGCAGACTAGTCGTGTATTGTATTACACATCGTGCGTGTTCGTGGTCCGGTTCCGCGGCCGAATACCCCGTCTACCTTGTGTGGCGTGGGATCGTGTTTTCGTGTCGTGCTTGTCGTCCGTGGTTGCTCTTGTCATCAAGTATGACGGAGAAAGGATGAGCTCAATGTGGATTTATCTTTTCATGATTTTATAAGTATTCATGCTAGTTTCGAAAACTTGAAACATGTATTTAAATCTTGACCTGATTTAGCACTATTTCTTATATTCATGCCTAAATTGTTTATTTGCCAAACCGTCGTGTTTGATGCTTGTTATTTTGGTGTCCAGGTGCAAGAGAGTTCACGCGTGACGAGGAGTGCTCGGAGGAGGCTGTTGAGCCACCCCCAGCACACGAGTGGTAGCCCAACGACATCATCTAGACGCCGATCGGGATCGTGATGTCTCGTTCACTTAGTTAGGAAATTCTTTTGGGATCTATTGTTGTATTGGCCTTTGTTGGCCTCTCTTAGTTTTGTAACTTGCACTAATATACTTTTGTTAAACATTGAAACGTTAATCATGATAGGAATGCTTTGATGACATTCTCTTTTGATACCTTGTCTCGATATTATATAATTCTCTTGTATCTCATTGTTTAAGATTTGAGTGACATGTTTTGCTACACGCTTCCGCATATCCATCGTGTGAGCCAGACCCGTGTCTTGGGATCCTCACCGTGGAAACCTGTGGGAAAAATATAAACAGCGGCGGTGTGTTTTGTGTCCGCCTCGCAGTCGAGGGCCCGGGCCTCAGTCCGGGGTCGTGACAGGACTGGTATCAGAGCAGGACATGTTTCGGACACTTAAAAGAAACTAGAAAATCTTAGGAACGTGGCGAGGATTCGTGAGTTCGTTAGAACGTTTGTTTAGACCAAGTTGACCAACCCAATTGTGCTTATATATATGCTAACAAATTGTCTTGCAGCATCATGCCTCCAAGAAAAACTACGAACCACCAAGCTTCGGGTAGTAATAACAATGAGACAGATCCGTCTGAGAATCCTACCGCTACTCAATTCCAGGCTCTAATGCAAGCTATGATAGAGCAACAAAAACAGGCCAATGAAACACAAGCAAAGTTCCAAGAGCAAATGGCAAAGAAAGATGAGGAGATGGCTCAAGTACAGAGGCAACTTCTGGAAGTCCTCCAAAACAGACCTCAACATCAAGCTCCACCAAATGTTGTGTACCAAAATAGAGTTGATGATCCTAATACTCTCTTTGAGAGATTCAGAAAGAGGGGACCCAAGGAGTTCTCGGGTCAAGAGGACCCTTTGACCGCAGACGATTGGCTTACCAACACAGCAAAGATCTTTGACGTTTTTGTTTGCACAGGCAGGGAGAGGGTCAACCTCATAGCTTCCTTGTTCTATGGGCTTGCTGACTCTTGGTGGCAGACTGTTAAGGAGCCATACCAGGTCATGGCAAACGAGATAGCTTGGACGACCTTTAAGACACACTTCACGGACAAGTACGTCCCATCTCATGTTAAGAGACAGAAGGCAATCGAATTCCAACAGTTGAAGCAAGGAAGTATGTCAGTTCTAGAGTATGTCACGAAGTTTGAGAGGCTTGCTCGCTATGCTACCGAGTTGATAGATACGGAGCATAAGAAGATTGTCAAATTTTTGGAAGGGCCGAATCCCATTCTCAAGAGGGACGTCTCGGGAGTGATTCCACCGGTTACCTTTGATGAGGCAGTTAGTCGGGCATATAAGTTTGAAGAGTTCAACAATGAGATAATCCAAGATAGAAAGCAGCACTACCAGCAACAGAACCAAAGGCAGCAAAGTGGCAAGAAGCCAAGGCAGGAACAGAATCAAGTTAGACAGAGTGGTTGCAATCACTGTGGCAAGAATCACCCTACCCACGAATGCCGCAAGGCAACGGGTGCTTGTTTCAAGTGTGGAGGAATGGACCATGCAATCAAGGATTGCCCACACCTTCAGAGTCAAGCTAACAGATATCAACAGCCAAGACAGACAGCCCCACAGAATCAGGCAATAGTGAGGCCACCACAGCAACAGCAGCAGCAAGGCAGGCAAGTACAGAATCAGAATACTCGTCCACCGCAGAACAGGAACAATCAGGGCAGGCAGATTTAGCAGCAAAATAGGCCCAACCAGTAAGGACGTGCGTACAATATCAACCGGGCTGACGCTGAAGCAGCAGGTGACGTCATAGAAGGTAAACTTCTTGTTTGTGGAGTAGAAGCATAGATCTTATTTGATCCAGGATCCACACACTCTTTTCTATCCCCTTTGTTTGCAAAGAAGATTGATGCACAGCATGCAGAATTGGATTTCATTTTGACTGTTACTACACCAGTAGGTAGACATGTTGTTTGTACCACCTATTACCCTAGTTGTTCGATTTTGTTAGGAGATATCAGTTTACCGGCCAACCTCATCATTTTAGACATGCATGATTTTGATATTATTTTAGGCATGGATTGGTTAGAGACCTACCATGCTACTATGGACTGTTTTGGTAAGACCATCACATTCAGATTGCAAGGGCCACAGACAGAGTTGATGTTTCAGGGCAATAGGAGGAAGTCTTCCAGTGGTTTCATTTCAGCTTTGAAAGCTAATAGATTGGTGGGCAGTGGTTGTGAGGCATTTATAGCGTTTATCACGAAGGATAAACAGTCCCAAGGGGTGGAGGATATCCCCGTAGTGTGTGAATTTCCGGATGTTTTTCCAAAAGAAATCCCGGGTTTACCACCAGTTAGAGAAGTTGAGTTTACTATTGAACTCCTTCCAGGGACTGCACCGATCTCAATTGCACCTTATAGGATGGCTCCTGCAGAGTTAGTCGAATTGAAACTTCAGTTGCAAGAAATGTTGAGCAAAGTCTTTATTAGGCCAAGTGTTTCACCGTGGGGAGCCCCAGTTCTTTTTGTGAAGAAGAAGGATGGAAGTCTTAGAATGTGCATCGACTATAGAAGATTGAATCATATGACCGTCAAGAACAAATACCCCTTGCCAAGGATAGATGAATTGTTTGACCAATTACAAGGAGCAACACACTTTTCCAAGATAGACTTGAGGTCAGGGTATCATCGATTGCGGGTTAGAGAGTCTGATGTGGCGAAGACAGCGTTTCGAACGAGATATGGGCATTATGAGTTCTTAGTGATGCCTTTTGGTTTGACAAATGTACCCGCAGTCTTCATGGCTCTCATGAACAAGGTTTTTGCAGAGTTCCTAGATCACTCTACAGTAGTGTTCATTGATGATGTCCTCGTGTATTCTAAGAGTAAGGAGGAGCATGAAGAGCACTTAAGGACGTCGTTACAGCTTTTGAGACACCATCAGCTCTATACTAAGTTGAACAAATGTGAATTCTGGCTAGAGCAAGTTTCCTTTTTGGGCCACATTATTTCAAGAGAAGGATTAGCAGTAGATCCAGCCAAGATAGAAGCAGTTATTGAGTGGAAGAGGCCTAACAGTGTGACAGAAATCAGAAGCTTTTTGGGGTTAGCAGGATATTATCGGAGATTTGTCCAAGGTTTTTCGTCTATTGCAGCACCATTAACGATGTTGACCCGGAAAAATGTACCTTTTTGTTTGGACCGATCAGTGTGAAGGCAGTTTTCAGAAGTTGAAGAAAAGGTTAACCACAGCCCCAATCCTCACATTACCATCGGGCAGCGGTGGATTTGTTGTTTTTACGGATGCATCCAACGTGGGATTAGGCTGTGTATTGATGCAAGATGGCAAAGTGATTGCCTATGCCTCGAGACAGTTGAAAAATCATGAGGTAAATTATGCAACTCATGACTTGGAGTTGGCGGCAGTAGTTTTTGCTTTGAAGATGTGGAGGCACTACCTCTATGGAGAGAAGTTCGAAGTCCATTTAGACCACCGAAGTTTGCAATATTTGTTTTCACAGAAGGAATTGAATATGAGGTAGAGACGGTGGATGGAATATATAAAAGATTATGACTTCCCAATCAAGTATCATCCCGGTAAAGTGAACGTTGTGGCAGATGCATTGAGCAGAAAGTCAGCAGTTATGGCTAGTTTGAGAGGGGTTAGTGTTTTCCAACAGCTTGAAGAACTTGGAGTGGAGGTACAACACTTGAGGAGAGGTGTTTTGTTGGCAAACATGACAGTGTCTGAACCTACCTTCATCCAGAGAATCAAAGATAGTCAGTTGCAAGACCCAGAATTCACCAGGATTGTAGATCAGATTGCGGAACGTCCAGATTTCAGGATTTCTGAAGGAGTGTTGTATTTTCGTGACCGGTTGTGTGTACCAAATGTAGATGATTTGAAGAGTGAAATTATGACTGAAGCACACCATACTAGATACTCTATATATCCGGGTAGCACAAAGATGTACCATAACTTGAAGAATAGATTTTGGTGGAACAATATGAAGCGAGAGATTGCAGCTTTTGTGTCTCGTTGCTTGACCTGTCAGATAATCAAGGCAGAACATCAGAAGCCTCCTGGTTTGTTACAACCTTTGGAGATTTCGGAGTGGAAATGGGAGCACATCACTATGGATTTTGTCTCCGGTTTGCCTAATACCAAGAGGGGAAACAATGCGATTTGGGTTATAGTTGATCGTCTTACGATGTCTGCGCACTTCCTTCCGATGAAGACTGGGAATATGATGCATATGGCACCACTTGCAAGATTATTCGTTGACGAGATTGTTAGTAAACATGGCCAACCAGTCTCCATCACTTCTGACAGAGATAGTAGATTTGTTTCGAGATTTTGGAAATCTCTTCTTAAATCCATGGGTTCCAAACTTCAGTTCAGCACATCGTATCATCCTCAGACAGATGGTCAGTCAGAGCGGACAATACAGACTCTTGTAGATATGCTACGTTCTTGTGTATTGGATTTCAAGGTTCAGTGGGATGAGAACCTACCTCTTTGTGAGTTTGCGTACAACAATAGCTACCATTCTAGCATTGGAATGGCACCTTTCGAGACACTCTATGGTAGGAGATGCAGAACTCCAGTCTGTTGGGAAGAAGTGGGTGTGCGTAGTTTTCATGGACCGACGATAGTTGGAGAGACAAGCGACAAGGTTAAGCAGATTCAGGACAGATTGAAGATCGCTCGAAGCAGACAGAAGAGTTATGCTGACACTCGCCGGAGAGAATTACAGTTTGAAGTGGGTGACAAAGTATTCTTGAAAGTCTCACCGGTCAGAGGCACTTTAAGATTTAGGAAGAAAGGAAAATTGTCCAGCAGATACATTGGCCCATATGAGATTTTGAGCAAGATTGGAAATGTTGCATACAAACTTGCGCTACCGCCGGAACTCTCCGGGGTACATAATCTTTTTCACGTCTCCATGCTCAAGAAATATGTCCACAGTCCTTCTCACATTTTTCCACACGAGCCTTTAGAGATTCGAGAAGACGCTTCATATGTGGAGAAGCCGGTTAGAATCATCGACACCAAAGAGCACGAATTGAAAAATCGGACTATCCATTGGGTCAAAGTACTTTGGGAGAATCACGAGTCAAAAGAAGCCACATGGGAATTGAGAGATCAAGTCCAGAAGAAGTATCCACACCTATTACCAGAGGTAAAATTATTTATATTTGGTGGACCAAATATCCTAAGGGGTGGAGGATGTTAGACCCCGACCCAGACCAACTCGATTAGTACTAATTAAGTGAGCGATTAGTCTTAAGTGAGTCTTAGTATTAGTTGGGTTAAAATGTGATTAGACTTAGTCTGGATTACAGCTTGGAGATTTTGACGACGTTTAGTATGAGTCAGACACGCTCAGGGACGCCCTGAGTATACGAGTAAGAATGGGTTCTTGTTCTAGATCTTTGATGTGGATGTGATTTTTATTTCTCTTGAACAGTTTTATTATTGTGACAACTTTCATTTTTAATCTGCATGCCTTTGAGGCCCAGAAACCCAAGTTTTGGCCCAATAAGGGTAAATCTGTCTTTTCATGCAAACATCTGGGCACAATTTTCGAAGTCATGAAACTATGTCAAAAGTATACTTTTCCGAAACTAGATTTTTCGACGATCGTTTTGTCCTTCTTCGTCGTTTCCATCCGAGGTCCACAAGACCATGTTTTAAGTGTTTTAGGTTTAGCTGGAGAGGGACCCACCTCTCAACCCGTATAAAAGATCTCCTATTCTCTCTCCTCCATTTTTCTTCCAAAATCCTGCAACTGTGCTTGCCCTAGAGTGGAGATGAGAAGAAAGCTCTCTTCTTGATCTTTTTCCCTTGAAATCATCTAGCAAGAAGGCTCCAATCACTAATCCGATTCCGCCATTTTCTTCCTCTCGTCTCAAGCTTCAGCTGGACACGTTTTGGAGCTAAACCCATTTCACTATGCATCATCTTCAACCTCTCTTCTTCTTGTTTGGTGAGCAAAAGGTTAGAGCTTGGACCCATCCTTTCACTTGATGTTCTTTAGCTCACCAAGAGCTTGTTTTCCATGTTTTCAAACCCATTTTCGGAATGGGGGTTTGTAATAGCCAAAATAGTGATTTTTGTGTGCTTTCTTTTGGGGGTTTTGTGTGGATTTCGTGGAGCTCCCATTCTTGTTGGATTTAGTGGAGTATTTGCTTGGCATTGGTTAGAGGCAAGTAAACTTTATAGGTTTTTCATGTACATTGTATTGTGGTTTCATTTCTTCCATTAAGACATGATTTTTATGCTTAAACCCATGAATGTATGTTATGTTTATGTTCTCTTAAATCATGGGTTGAGTTCCTCTACTTGTGTTGTGGCTAATGACTTTTCCAAGTTCTTAGAATCAAGTTGGTTTTGTAAGTTTTATGAATTTATATTTGGAAATGCCTAGATGTTTCTCTTTGGAATGAATGGATTAATTGTGGATGGAATGCCTTGAAAATGTATGAAATCATCCCTTGGAAAGCATGTAGGCTTGGGGAGTGCAGGTGGTGAAAGTGTGGAAGTGAAGGAGGGAAGGAAGTTGTGAAAAATCTTAACAGAATGCACTGCCCGTGCCTGTCGGTCAGCTGTCGGTCATCTTTCGGTCGACCGACACCAGTCGAGGATCTGTCGGTTCAAATTCCAGAGAGCAACATTTTGTCAGGTCATCCGTCGGTTCGCCGTCGGTCGACCGATAGGTCGACCGATAGCCAACCGAGGATCTGTCGGTTCAAATTCCAGAGAGCAGCATTCTGGGTTGGGATCTGTCGGTCAAGCCGTCGGTCGGCCGACAGATCAACCTCGGTTGACTGACAGGTGACCGAGGGTTGACCGACAGTTACTAAAAGAACTGTTTTTGAAGAAATTTTGCAGGAATGAAAACTAGACTATGCCTTAGACCTTCATTTGACATTGTGCACTTGAAATTCCTAAATGCACCTTACCTTCGTGGACACCAAGTTATATAGAGTTTCGACGTTTGGGTTTTCAAGTCCACAAGGGTCAAGGATTTGGTCTTAGCCTATGCTTGATAGATCTATGTTTGGACTCTTGTTTCGATGCTTCATGCATCCTCATGTTCTTGTTTGATTTTCAAGTATAAGCTTGTATTTAAGACGTGTTTCAAGAATCGTGTTTCAAGAATAAAAAAAGGAATCATTTCTTAAGTTTGCTAAGCATTAATATTATGTTGTTTTGCTAGTCTCGTCGTGTTGTGTTTTATAAATGATCTCCCTCTTGTTTTGTCGAGTTCTTGAACGTGTATTGCCATGTTTTGTGCATTCATGATATAAGTGAATACCACTGAGCTTGGACTGCCGTTCTAGCTTGATCCACTACCTGGGGGTCCTTAAACATGTGGACTGTCTGCAGACTAGTCGTGTATTGTATTACACATAGTGCGTGTTCGTGGTCCGGTTCCGCGGCCAGATACCCCGTCTACCTTGTGTGGCATGGGATCGTGTTTTCGTGTCGTGCTTGTCGTGCGTGCTTGCTCTTGTCATCAAGTATGACAGAGAAAGGATGAGCTCAATGTGGATTTATCTTTTCATGATATTATAAGTATTCATGCCAGTTTCGAAAACTTGAAACATGTATTTAAATCTTGACCTGATTTAGTACTATTTCTTATATTCATGCCTAAATTATTTATTTGCCAAACCGTCGTGTTTGATGCTTATTATTTTGGTGTCCAGGTGCAGGAGAGTTCACGCGTGACGAGGAGTGCTCGGAGGAGGCTGTTGAGCCACCCCCAGCACACGAGTGGCAGCCCAACGACGTCATCTAGACGCCGGTCGGGATCGTGATGTCTCGTTCACTTAGTTGGGAAATTCTTTTGGGATCTATTGTTGTATTGGTCTTTATTGGCCTCTCTTTGTTTTGTAACTTGCACTAATATACTTTTGTTAAACATTGAAACGTTAATCATGATAGGAATACTTTGATGACATTCTCTTTTGATACCTTGTCTCGATATTATATAATTCTCTTGTATCTCATTGTTTAAGATTTGAGTGACATGTTTTGCTACACGCTTCCGCATATCCATCGTGTGAGCCAGACCCGTGTCTTGGGATCCTCACCACGGAAACCTGTGGGAAAAATATAAACAGCGGCGGTGTGTTTTGTGTCCGCCGCGCAGTCGCGGGCCCGGGCCTCGATCCTGCCTCTGTTTTCCTATCCTTTTCGCGTTTCGGGTGTTCCTGCCTCGTTTTTTTTTATTTAGAAATCCAATCTTTGATGCTTGAAAACCACTGATCTTCACCGACATCTTGGATCCACCGTCAAAAGCATGAAATCATCACCGATCGCTCCAAGATCGCCAACCGGCTGACCAAGAAAGTATACTTTCTGTCCGACCGATCGTGAGATCGACAAGACAGATGTTACCGGCCCACCAACATCAATCAATGTTTGAAATTGCATCGCAATCCGACATCAAACAATGTGTGGATCCACCTGTGATGATCACAAGAAGAATCTCAAAAGACGCGGCGCGGCCCGCGACTCTTCACATGCCCTGGCGACCACTTAATGTCGTTAATTGACCCGTTTATGACAACTTAATGCGGTCATTAACTCATTATTTTGGACGGCCCAATCAGATTCAAGCATTTGGGAGTTACAAATCCAAGCAATCATGGCATTAAACCCATGAAACTCCCATCATCATGAAGATTAAAGGCGATTAAATGCCCACAACCCTTCATCGGCCAATCACAAGCCATGAAAAAGGAGTTACAAAATCAAAAAATAAAAACTTGTAACTCCTCATCAATTCTCTCATCATGGCCATCGACGCCCATAATCACCTCATGGCTACCAAAGGCCTATAAAAGGAGGTCCAAAAGAAAAGAAATGGAGATGAAGGAATCGATACACACTTCGACTTGAAATTCTGCACTTGCACACTTGCAGTCTTCCGAAGAAATCTAGACGAAGTCCTGCTGCTCTGCTGCAAGAAACACCACAAGGTAATCAAAGTCCCTTGGGGGGCCACCCCCCCAAGGTCCCTTCCTTCTACAACATGGCCTAAACGCGGCTTTTCAGCCCGTTTACTCGGTTTTTCATTGGATATAGGACATTCTTTTGGTCCTTGTCCTTTAAAAAACAGAGGTTAGGAGCCAAGCCGAAGAATCAAAGCATCAACCGTTCTCATTTAAAGGACGATGGCGAAGTCCATATATGACTTGCGATTGTCGATCTCAACGTGTCCCTACAATCTCCTGAGAAGTTAGATCCCTTTTCTTCCTTTTCTATTGTAGTTTGTATTTTTTAAAGAGACAAAAAGAAATCACAATTCTTGTCTTTCATATTTGAAAAGTTTTGTAAAATCGCCTTTCATGGCAAAAATCGCCTTCCACGGCAAACAAACAAAAAAACGCCTCCTACGGCATTCTCAAAAAACAAACTTGTCTCTTTTCTTAATATTTATGCAATTTGAAAAGTTAGAAAGAATGATTGATTTCCTTTCCACTTGTGAAGGTGAATCTCTAGATCATCACCATTCCAAATTCCAAGTAGAAAGTAAATCTGGCTTACCCATACAAAAATGTTGATACCCGCGATTTCCCTCCTCCGCCGAGACCCAGGTCAGCCCCCGGGTACGGAAGGAGAGGACGGAAACCTCCGATGGGTCCATCAAGTTGGCATACCCGGTGGGACCCCAAGACTTGACAACGTGATGCTTTGATCCCTTGGCTCCTTTCTAGTTGGTGGCCTATGTTGCATTTTGCATCTAAAAAAAAAAAAAAAACAAACATGAGATGGGAATTCAATTGTTCTTTCTCACTTCAAAAAAAAAAAAAAAAAAAACACACAAATCTGATTTCTTTTCTTAAATTCAACTTTGAGAAACTTTGATCCTCTCCTCTTTGAACTTGATAGCTCACAGAAATGTTTGCAGCTATCGTTCATATCGGGGATTGGGCTATCTTTTCTCTTTGATGAGTCCAATTGGGGTTTCAAAAAAAAAAAAAAAAAACCTTCATTTCAAATTCTCTAAAAAAAAAAAATGGTCTCTCTTTCTTAAGATTCAACTTGGAGAAACTTTGATCCTCTCCTCTTCGAACTTGATAGCTCACAAAAATGTTTGCAGCTATCGTTCATATCGGGGATTGGGACATCTTTTCTCTTTGATGAGTCCAACTGAGATTTAAAAAAAAAAGAAAAAAATTATAATTTCAAAAATAAAATCAGTTTTCTCTCTTTTGAATTCAAATTTGAGGAACTTTGGTTTTTCCTTTTCGGATTTAGCGTTCGCAGAAATGTTGAGCCTTTGTTTGGATTGAAACACCATTCGTTCTCTTTGATGACTTCATTAAAAACCTTTCAAAAAAGAGTTAAAAAAAAACACTAAGGTTCCACCAGTTGCGTTCTTTGACCAAAGTGGATTTAAGAAAGGCCTTGTCCAGAGTGTGGAGACAGCTAGACTGTTCGAGGCAAAAGTCCTCCAAAAGGGTTCATTAAGTAATCCTACCCTTACCTGGGGGTTGATCTATCTACTAATGTTTCATAAGATCGAATTGGAAACCTATGTGCATCTTAAAAAAAAAAATCTTCAAAAAAAAAACAAAAAAAAAAAAAAAAGCTCCGTCACTTTTGAATTCAGGTTTGAGAAATCTTGGTTCCTTCCCTTTCGGATTTAGCGCTCACAGAAATGTTGATCCTTGTTCGGAATGGAACACCACTTGCTCTCTTCGATGAATTCAATCTTGACCCTTCAAAAAAAAAAACCTCCGTCACTTTTGAATTCAGAGTTAAGAAATCTTGGTTCCTTCCCTTTCGGATTTAGCGCTCGCATAAATGTTGAGCCTTGTTCGGAATGGAACACCATTTGCTCTCTTTGATGAATTCAATCTTGACCCTTCAAAAAAAAAACTTCCGTCATTACTGGATTCACATCCGAGAAAATCTGGTTCCTTCCCTTCTGGATTTAGCGCTTGCAGAAATGTTGAGCCTTTGTTCCGATTGGAACACCATTTGCTCTCCTTTATGAATTCAATCTTGACCCTTCAAAAAAAAAAACTTCCGTCATTACTGGATTCACATACGAGAAAATCTGGTTCCTTCCCTTCTGGATTTAGCGCTTGCAGAAATGTTGAGACTTTGTTCGGATTGGAACACCATTTGCTCTCCTTTATGAATCCAAATTTGACCTTTCAAAAAATCCCATCTCGTGTCCTTCCCAAGGATGCGATTTGCAACATCTGTGCCTTGCGGTGCTAGTACGCCCTTTTGGGTCTACAGTATTCGCGACCGACACATTTGTATCTCCAGCCCTATATCATTTTACTTCGAGTGAGCTTTGCTTCTCGGTAATTTGAATTAAGGTCTACAATTGCTTCTAGCAGTCACTGGAACGCTCATCATGAGCCTACCATACTTGCATTTTAGAACAATTGTATCCTCTATGGCTTTTTGCCTTCTTCATCTTGCTTGGGCCGGGCCATGTCCCCTCAAGTGATTTGAAAAGACAAAACCATAGTTGTTTTCCATTTATGATCACCATATTCTTGTGATTACTAATGGATTTGGTCTTGTTTCAGAAGTTTTCCAAAACTAACAATGGCAGCTTCATTGACCATCACTTTCGATGAGAACAAGTACCAGCTGATGCCTTAAGACAAGCAAAACAAGCATAAATGCCCTGCCAGTTGCCAAAGCGTCACCTTCCTCGACAACTCTCAAAACACAGGGTCAACCTCAACTCCCCAGACCATCGTCTTCAGGTCGCTGGGACCATTCCCACTCCCCGTAGAAGAAATTGTACCTGCCAAGAAGCAGAAAATCGCCCCGCAGCATGTCACTAACATGGCATCAAGGGCGAACACCAAGAACCCTGAAGCCCGTGGCGCTCCCATGAAGCCTCAATCCACAAAAAACCAGGTTTGCCCCAAAACCTGGTCTCCGAGATCTTCACCAAAGCAAAGGAGGTCTCGAACATCTGCAAAGCCAGCATACCTGGCCCCTCTCAAGGAGAATCGGTTCTACCCTCTCTCTTACATAAAATAGGAGAAACCTACGCTCCGCCTAAAGAACAAACAAAATCAGCATGAGCCGGCTTGCTCCTACAAGCCCAAAATCAAATCCTGCATCGTTAGGCCTCCGCAAAAACATGCTGAAGCCTGCACTCCTGCGAGTCGACCCTTCATCTCAGCAGGGGCCCAACTCGTAAAATTCAAATCTTCACTGCGACAGGCAAAGGACCGCATCCAGATCCTATCCTTGCCCAGCTTCAAAGAAGACAAACTAGGTTGCTGCGCACGGGGGACTACATCCTTCATCACCAGAGCTGACTGAAGCTCAAATTGCTCGTCGTATGAGTCGCCATGCGGCATATCAACAAAAGAGACTTGAGAAACAAAGAACCCAGCGTTCTACTCTCCATGTCTCAAACAAATGGGTCGAAAAAGAAAGATCCGACCAATTCATTGCTGTCCATATGGTTGGCAAAACCAGAAAATGCCAGAAGTCAGTAACTAAAATCCGTGTCAGACGTTCAGTGACTCGCAGCGTCTCTCGGACTTGAACATATCTAGAAAAATCCTCCACTCCTCCAAGCCAAGGACACCGGAGTAACCACTCTTCAGATTCTTCATCCAGAATAATGAGCCCCAGCTCAGTCACCAGGACGTTTTCTTCGTTCGAATCCCAAGGGATGAACGTCTTGGCTACAAGTTCTGAGCAGCCTCTACCGCATGATGACGTAATCGCACGCGTCCAGCAATTGGAGCAAGGACAACAGAGAATTGAGGCTCTGATGGAAAACCTCCTTCTCACTCTACAGCGTCCACCACCTAACAATGAAGGCCCTCCGAATCATGAAGATGATGAGGCCAATGCAGAAAACAACGAGTCATGCGCCTTTACTAAAAAGGACGTGGACGATATCCTCACAAAAGCAAAAGAAGATGATACATTGAAGGAACATGGTATCAAGCCACCCTATCCTCTATGGATGGACTGGTTCTGTTCCCTGTAAAATTCAAACAACCTACTCTCCAAACATATACGGGGAAAGGTTCAGCCAGACAACATGTCATCCACTTTAAGATCCTAACAGGAGCTATTGCGGATCAAGACGCCCTCAAGATTCGCCTCTTTGTAAGTACCCTAAAAGGTACAGCCTTTGATTGGTACTCCACTTTGCCGGAGAACTCCGTCTAGAACTGGGCTATGCTGGAGACACGCTTCTTGACCCACTTCCAAGGTGAGGATCATCTTGTTACTATGGCTCAGCTCTGCAGCCTAAAACAGGGAGAGAATGAGTCGACATATGACTTCATTTACAAATGGAAAGCAATGGCGTACAAATGCTCAGATGTACTTCCACAAGCGTCGCTAGTCGACATCTGCTGTAACAATATAAGAGCAAAAATTCGCTCCATGATCATCGGCAACAAATCAAAGAACCTGGGAGAACTCCTCGAAGCTTCCATGGAAGCTGAAATGGTGATCAAAGACCTTAACAGTCAGAAATCATCAAAGAAAGAGCCAACTGCTATTACGACCTCAAAACCCAAGAAAAAGGAGGTTCTCAATGTGCAAACTAAGTCAGCTCCTCAGCAGCCCAAGAAAGCTGAAAACAAAGCTACGGGTAAAAGGCCTGAACTCTCCGATGCCTTCAAAGAACGTGTAGAAAAAAAATATCCGTTCGATGAAGATGTTGAAGAAATATTTGAGGCTCTCCTAGCAAATGGCAAACTCACTTTGCCGGAGACCAAAAGACCGGGAGATGTTGGGAAAACCAATGATCCCGGATACTGTCCATACCACCAGATGATCTCACATCCTCTCAATCAATGCTTCGTTGTGAGAGAGAAGATCAATGAGATGTGGAAAAACGGAGTCATCACCTTTGACAAAAACTATGGCTCCACCGCTGTCAACATGGTGTCATGTGGGCAAGCTTCAAAGTCACCGAAGAAGAAGATCACTACTTCATTCAAGGTGATAAAAATGGCTCAAACATCCCAAGAGTTGGTTCCCTATCCAACACCAGATGGACAACCTATATGAGTACATCCCGATCTCCTAGAAGATGAAAATTGGGAGATCGTCAAAACAAAGCCGACCGCTCAACAGCGAAGGCAAACCAAGAGACAACTCTGCAAGCACAAACAGCAGCAGAAACCTCAACCAAAACAAGAAATCCTTGAAAAGGCAGAACCACTTCCACTGCTTCACTAGGGGTGACGGAAGAATCCCTTCCCAAAGCTTCAAAGGCGGTAAGAAAATTCACCCTTGATGATTTCATGCCACCTCTATACAAAATGAAACTGCGCAGGGGGCATCATACTCCTGCAATTCGGTAGTTGGATTCTCCATGGATGGATACGAGTCCAGTGACACTGCCAGCGATATCGACGAGTGGGAAGAATCCCTTAAAACAGGAGAATACCTCTCCGACGAGGAATGGATTCCCGAGACTCATCTTATGCCAGTAATCTGGTATAACCCATTGCAGCCACAAGGATCCTGGTCCGATGATGAAGAAGACCAAGAGGCTGAAAATGCTGTTGACCTGGCACTAGTAGATGCCTCAGTGGAACCCAACATGTGTGAACCACAAGGAGCAGATGATGAAGAAGATTTGGCTCCTATATTTAATTTTGAAGAATATGCAAGAATCTTGCAACATCTGGCCATAGTACAGGAGCAGGATCGCATCAATGATCTTCGTCATGATCCATAACCGGAAGTCAATGAAAATCAATGGGAACTTTCTCCCTTAACTCCTGAAAATGGAGAAAACATTTGGATTGATGATCCTCTTACATCTGAGGATGAATTCGATTCCCAACAGTCTATACTGGGGGCATCTCCTATCAGGATATCCTGCAATGCGATAGCTCAGGATGATAGTGCTTCTGAAGCTTCCGAAGACACGTACTCCCCAACTGGTAGTGTATCTTCCGGAGCTACATCTTCCCAGGTGACTTCCACTGAGATATCATCTTCTCAGCCCTCGTCTTTTGAAGCTGTGACATCGGAACTCAAGCCTCTCCCGGTTGATCATCTTGAAGAAACTCCTGCCAATGAAATCTTCTTCAATGAAAACCCAGTCAATTGGTCCCAGACACCCGATCTCATAAACGATATCTGGACTAATAAAGAAAGGTTGTCGGATGCTGTTCAGGACTTGTTCCTGGAAATTGCTCCGTTCAACACAATCACTGAAGACATCGATGCTGCTACAGAAACGTCTTCAGCAAATGACAAGGATCAACCCCTTGATCCCGAGAGTGATCTTCCAAAAGAAGACCCTTCTCTAGAAGCTGCTCTATATTACATTAGCCGCATGTTGGCTGGTGCAGAGCATCCCTACTCCCCAGTCAAAAAAGAATGCCTTGCGGTGATGTTCGCCATACAAAAGCTGCGTCACTACCTGCTGTCCAATACAGTCTACCTGATTTCGAGGATCAACCTCTTAAAGGTCTTTGTCACAAAAGCAGGTTCTCTCAATGCCCGACTGGCAAAATGGTCCATCCTTCTATCACAATTTGATATTAGGTATGTACCACAAAAAACAATCAAAGGACAAGCTCTAGCAGACTTCCTCGCATAGCATCCATTGCCTAAAGATTCTCCACTCAGGGATGATCTCCTAGATGAGTTTGTCTACAATGTGGAAACTTCCTTATCAAATACTTCCTAGGACATGTACTTTGACGGCGCAACCAGGGCAAATGTAAAAGGAAAGCAAATATCGGGAATTGGCATCCTCTTTGTCAGCCCCGACAAATACATGATTCCACATGCCTTCTTGCTACTGGAACCATGTTCAAACAATGCAGCTGAGTACCAGGCCCTGATTATAGGATTCGAACTCGCCCTCGAATCCGGCATCACCATGTTGGAAGCTTTTGGAGACTCTCAACTGATCGTCAACCAGATGAATCAGACATTTGAAGTCATGAAGCTTGATTTGCTACCTTACTACAAAAAGGCGCAGTCGCTTCTACAAAAATTCAACATCTGTCACATCACCCACATCCTCAGAGGTGAAAACATCGGTGCAGATGCTCTGGCTAGACTCGCCGCATCTATGGTAATCCAAGAAGGGGAAAACATGCAAGTCATAGTGTGTCAAAGAAGGATCTCCCTCCTCTTAACACACATCAAGCAGTTGCTGAATGCCACCAAGTGGTTGGAAGTCGGATGTCCATCCTTAAACCTCTGATCGGCGACTGGAGAGATCCGTTCATTGATTACATCATGTTCGGAGTCCTACCTGAAGATCCAAAAGAGCGGGTAAGCATCCAAAGATGAGCCCCTAACTTTCATTTGGATATTCCTTCAAAAGTACTTTACAGAAAATCCTTCAACGGAGTACTTCTACGCTGCTTGTCACAACAATAGGCTGATGAAACTAGTAAAGAAGTGCATGCTGGTCTTTATGGAGCCCATCAGGCTGGTCCTAAGCTCTACAACCAGATAAAAAGGCTAGGTTATGCAACGAACACATGAGTCCAAAAAAAAACCAGGCTTTTTGCCACAAAAATTGGCTTTCATGCCCAAAACAACCCTCTGACAAAAGATTTTCATAAAATGACAACCTTTTGATCAAATTCTTGAACAAACATTCCCATCAGCTTTTACTCAAATTTGTTTTCATCATAAAATGATTTAAGTGAAAAGAATGGGATACAAAAAAATATAGTACCAAAATTGTTTATACATGGAGGTACCAAAAAGAAGAAGAAGAAAAGAGTTTGTTACAACTCAGGAGCTCAATCTAGCATGGTCTTCAGCCAAAGGTTCAACTCCTCAAGCAGACCCTTGGCCTTAGCTTCCAAAGTTTTCAGGCCACGCTTCTTCAAAATGTTCCCATAAAATGCGGCCGAACGCCGCGACCCTTCTGCAGCATGAGGAAGTTCTTTCCAGAGGACTTGCCACTGCTCATACTCCTGAGTCTTCCTCCGGACATTACCTTCAGCTTCCTCAACCTGGCGAATGAAAGTCCCCTCCTTGTCACGAGCCTCCACAATGGCGGTCCATTTGGCAGCAGCTTCTTCCTCCAAAAGCTCAAGACGCTGCCTAGCCTCGACAACCTCCTTATCAAGGCGGTCCAAGTCTTGCTTCAGCCCTATAATGGATAACTCGGTAACGTTCTTCTCCCGAACGAACTGCTTCCGAGTCTTCGTGACCTCAGTCAGCTCAGCTTTGACTTTGCTGGAAGGATTCACAAACATCTCATCAAAGAAGTCACAATCTGGGAAACTCTTAGTCTTAGTCCACTTGTTCCCCAAAGCAATGACTTCATTAACAAAATCTTTGGCGCTTGCAATGTCCAAACCGACTTCTTCGCTATCAACAAGGATGTCCTGTACATGCTTGATCATGCTAAAGCCAGCTTCCAAGTGACCTGAAGAGCGAGTCTGGAGTATTAGTCTTCTCTACAACCATGGTAGCAGATGCAATGCAATTTGCCAAGCGCTGCCAAAAATGCCAAATTCGTGGAGATTATGTCCATATGCCACCAGAATGGCTACATCCAACAACAATCTCATGGCCTTTTGAAGCCTAGGGTATGGACATCATAGGTCCTATCTCTCCCCCATCAAGCAAAGGTCATCGCTTCATCTTCGCCGCTACGGATTATTTCTCCAAGTGGTCAGAAGCATTTGCGCTCAGCAAAATGAAGACTTCATCAGTCCTTTAGTTCTTGCGCACCAACATTATTTGTCACTTCGGCATACCTAAAAGATTTGTCCATAATAACAGAACACAATTCCGGGATCACAGATTCTACATGTTCTGCGACAAGTACAAAATCCAAAGTTGTCCTTCGACTCCATATAATCCAGCAGCGAACGGACTAGCGGAAGCCTTCAACAAGACACTCTGCAAAATTCTCAAGAAAATGGTCTCTAGTCACAAAAGAGACTGGGGCGACAAACTACCAGAAGGTTTGTGGGCCTATCGAACTACCGTTCGAGGACCAACCCATAGGACACCATTCTCCTTGGTCTATGGATGCGAAGCTGTTGTCCCTTTGGAAGTACAAATTCCTTCCTTAAAGGTATCTTTGTAAAATGACATGACGCAAGAAAGAAATATCAAATTGAGACTCCAAGAGCTGGATAATCTCGATGAAAGACGACTCGAAGCTCTACAAAGCATTAAGTTGTACCAAGCACGCATGGCAAGATCTTTCGACAAGAAGGTCAGGCAACACGCCTACAAAAAGGGCGACTTGGTTCTTGCAGTAAAAGGACCCATAGTCTTTTCCCACAATTCCAAAGGCAAATTTGAACCAAAATGGGAGGGACCTTTCGTCATCGACAAAGTCTTCTCCAACGGTGCATACGCTCTTCTAAACATGGAAGGAGACAGATGTATGTTGCCCATAAACGGCAAGTTCTTGAAGCGGTACTACCCTTGAAGACTTTCTCAAACGGGTCAGAGCGATATCTACACGGCCAAAGCCTATTTCCAAGGTACTTGCTCGTCAAACCCACCCCTTTGAAATTTTCATCTTTTGTGTTGAAGTTTCTAAAAAAAAAACTCTCTCAAAACAATGCTTACTTTCATCGTTTCATTGTTAAAAAAAAAATCAAAATCCAAAAATCCAAGTTTAGGAGCCTCTTCCCAGACTTGACCAAAATTTTTGATCCTTGAACCCAAAATTCTTGGTTAGAAACAAAAACCAGGACTCAGGAATTTCCACCCTAGTCCGCCTCGGCTTTTATAACCAAAATGGTTTTAAGTCAAAATTTATGACCCTCATGTCTTTAAACAAAAAAATGGTTTTTTTAGAAACCGGAAGGATGCGAACCCCATTCGATACTTCCAAAGCCCAAAAACCAGAAGGATGCGAACCCCATTCGATACTTCCAAAAAACCCAAAAATTACAAGGAAGCGAACCCCATTCGATACTTGCAAAACCTTAAATTTCAAAATCGTGGAGACGCAATATTCCAATTGATATCCACAATCCAAATTCCAAATGGTTCAAAAAACCCTAAATTTCAAAAATTGCGGAGAAACGACATCAAGTCAGTACCCGCAAAAACAAAAGTTCTGGGAAAAGCAGGGAAGCAACGCTTAGTCGATATTTGCACCCCAATCCGCGAGGAATCGACATTCCATCGATACTCGCAAACCCAGACCGCGAGGAAGTGACATTCCATCAATACTCGCAAATCGAATGATCAAGGAAGCGACATTCCATCGATACTTGCAAGACCATTCAGCGGGGAGGCGACATTTAGTCGATACCTGCATTTTGAAAACCAAGCCCGGCTATAAACACCAAAATCGGCTGTAAATGCCAAAATCGGCTATAAACGCCAAATCCAGCTATAAACGCCAAAATTCGGCTACAAACGCCAAATCCGGCTATAAACGTCAAAATCGGCTTTCATGCCAATAAAACAAAACTTGGTTTTCAAAAAATCTCGCTCCCATGCCAAAACAAAATAAACAACAAAACAAAACTCGGCTCCTATGCCATTCCAAAAATTGGCTTTCACGCCATCCAAAAACTTTGGCTCTCATGCCACAAACAAAAAAAAAAAAACTTTGGCTCTCATGCCACAAACAAAAAAAAAACTTTGGCTCTCATTCCACAAACAAAAAAAAAAACTTCGGCTTTCACGCCAATTCAAAAATTAGGCTTTCATGCCATCTCAAAACTTGGCTCTCATGCCACAAACAAAATTTTTGGCTCTCATGCCACAAACAAATTTCACTTCCATGCCACAAAATAAAATTAGGCTTCTATGCCATTTCAAAATTCGGCTTTCACGCCATCCTGAAATTTTGGCTCCCATGCCACAAACAAATTTGGCTTCCATGCCACAAAACAAAATTTGGCTTCTATGCCATTTCAAAATTTTGGCTCCCATGCCGCAAAACAAATTTTGGCTCTTACGCCACAAAATTAGGCTTCCATGCCTTCTAAAATTCGGTTTTCAAGCCATAAAAAAAACCAGGCTTCTTGCCACAAAAATTGGCTTTCATGCCCAAAACCAACTCTTTGACAAAAGATTTTCACAAAATGACAACCTTTTGATCAAATTCTTGAACAAACATTCCCATCAGCTTTTGCTCAAATTTGTTTTCATCAAAAATTATTTAAGTAAAAAGAAGGGGATACAAAAAATATAGTACCAAAATTGTTTATACCTGGAGGTACCAAAAAAAAAAAAAGAGAAAGAAGAAAACAGTTTGTTACAATTCAGGAGTTCAATCTAGCTTGGTCTTCAACTGAAGGTTCAACTCCTCAAGCAGACCCTTGGCCTTAGCTTCCAAAGTTTTTAGGCCACACTTCTTCAAAATGTTCCCATAAAATGCGGCCGAATGCCGCGACCCATCTGCAGCACGAGGAAGGTCTTTCCAGAGGACCTGCCACTGCTCATACTCCTGAGTCTTCCTCTGGACATTACCTTCAGCTTCCTCAACCTGACGAATGAGAGTCCCCTCCTTGTCACGAGCCTCCACAATGGTGGTCCATTTGGCAGTAGCTTCTTCCTCCAAAAGCTCAAGACGCTGCCTAGCCTCGACAACCTCCATATCGAGGCGGTCTAAGTCTTGCTTCAGCCCCATGATGGATAACTCGGTAACGTTCTTCTCCCGAATGACCTGCTTCCGAGTCTTCGTGACCTCAGTCAGCTCAGCTTTGACTTTACTAGATGGCTTTATAAACATCTCATCAAAGAAGTCACCATCTGGGAAACTCTTGGTCTCAGTCCAGTTGTTCCCCAAGGCGATGATGTCCTCAACAAAATCTTTGGTGCTTGCGATGTCCAGACCGAATTCTTTGCTATCAGCAAGAATGTCTTGTACATGCTTGATCATGCTAAAGCCAGCGTCCAAGTGACCTGAAGAGAGAGTCTCAACCCATGAGCTCAAAACAGTGTTCAACACCTTCATTGCATACTGAAGGTGCGGTGCAGATGAGGATTTGCCATGCTCTGGCACCCGACCGCCTATGTCACGCTCCAATGGAAGAGTAATCAATAAACTCTTTCCAACCGAAGAAGCTGACTCATTGAAGGAAGAAGAAGCCCATACTCCTGGATCAACCACAGGTATCCCCTATTCTGGCTCTAAGGAAGTTGGAGGAACTTCTCCTGCTGCTCCGTAATCTGCTAAGGAAAAGACAAAAAGGTATGAATATAATCTTCTAAAAAAAATTCAATACCAAGATTAGTATTGCAAAATACCTGCTTCGACAACCAGCGGAGTACTCTCTGCCTCTCCGAGCTCATCCAAAGCATCATCAAAGGTTGCGTCCATGGATGGCTCGAAATCATCAGAATCCTCTGGCAAGTCAAGAAAACAAAAGCTACATGTTAGCAAATGACAGCACAAACAAAGAAAAAATAAGCCAAAGCACTCATACCAGGTGAAGGTTCTAGAACCACTACAAAGTCCTTGGGCTCTTCCTCAGATGCCACGACTGGATCCATCATTGCCTCATCGGCCGGAACCTCAGACATCACCAAGTCATCATCCTCTGCCAAAAGAAAGAAAGCAGTGGATAAAAAAAACTCTCATAAAAGAAGAGAAGAAACAAAAGAAAGAAGGAGAATCATACCAGTTGTCTCATCTTCTTTACTCCTCTTCTCCGGAGGCTCGTCAGCTTCCCCAGGCACCTCCTCAGCAATGGTGAGAGGCACTTCAAGATCAGAAGGACTATCATGCGTCTCATGTTACAGCGTTGTCCTCTCCTCCTCTTGCCTCGGCCGGTCAATCTGCTCGACGATCCTGGCCCACTATCAACATCAGGCCTCTCACTAGAGTCCTCACTGGATGGCCTACTTTTCTCAGTAGACTCCATGGAAGCCTTCGTATGCTCTGCTTATATCATAGCATCGATCTCAGCCTCCTCCTCTTCCAGCTGTCTCAAGACCTCACCAGGAATCCCTTGTGTAGCTCCTGATCTGATGATATCCTGCTCATTGAGAAAGCCTATCTTATGCTTCTCTCCAGAAAGGAAGGACAAAACTTCCACTTGACAGACACCATACGATTTGCCAAGACCTATCCTAGGAGATTGCTTGACATCAAGCTCTTTCTTGGAAAGCCCCCGGTACACTGAGAAGCTCTCCACGAACCACTTCGTGAAGCCAGTAGTCCGGAAAGTGGGCAGCTCAAGATTGGAAATCATGGCGGTAGTGTCCTCAGCACTGTAAAAAGCCCATGCATTTCTCCCATCCTGCAAACCTCCAAAATGCTTCACCATGCTCGAAGGCGCTCCAACAATGCCTTGAGAGAAGCCAAGCTGCAATGTAAAACGCGAAGGGACATACGGCTGGATATCGACGAAAAGATGTCTGCGGTACACCATCGTACCAACCCGTATATTGAAGAGCCATCTCTTCTCCGCGTTTGTCAAAGCATAGTGTCTTCCCGACCCTGCCCTGTCGAATCACGGGAGGCACCAAAGTCAAAAGCCTTCTTCCGCAAATCCAGAGAAAGCTTCACTGAAGACTGCCCAATCTCGACGTCCCTAAATCGTTGGATCCTCAAACGGGCAGACAAAAGCGATTCGAAAACGGCTGTCCCTCTAGCCAAACGAATCATAAAGGGATCTCTGTCCTGTACAATCCCCAAACAATGGAAGATAGGACAGTGGTATACATACCACGAATAGAAGATGTGGGCAGAAAATACCCTGTTCATAAGGAGCCCAAGCCGAACCAGGAAAGCAGTAGCCTGCAGTTCGGTACACAAGTAGGATTAAAGAGCAGGTACCAAAGCCAGCCGCTCTCCAAACGCCATCTGACAAGCCGGAAGAATACAATGCGGCCTGATGTGCGTTCCATCTCCTCCAGCAAAAATAGCCTCACCCAACCAATAAGTGAGGTAAACAGCGGGATCTCTCCACAATGCAATGTCAGGGCAAATGGCATTTGTGCTTGCGAAAAACTTCTTTAACTCTTCTCGTATAGCGGCGATCTTCTTCAAACTTGATGTTTTAGCCATAGCATCCTGGGTCATGCCATCAGAAGACTCCCCGCTGTAAAAAAAGTTGGAGTTGCAGCTCCTCCAACTGCTGCATCTAACTTTCGAGCCCTCCTTCTCCTTCAAAAAATCATAGAAGGTGACGAGCTGAAAGTATACAAGCCTAAACTCCTCATACTGCTCCTCAAGGACGCTGTCAATAGGCATGAACTCCTCATAGAGTTTACCGAGGATAGGCAACCCGGTGATGGAGCTCAGTTCCTTCAAAGAAAAACCAATCTCACCATTCGTCACAATGAAGGTGTTGGTTTGTGGAAGGAATGACTCCAGCATGGCCATGAAAGCCTCATCGGAGAAAATGACGGTTTACCGAAAAGCGCGAACCGCATAAAAAATATCGGCCTCCCGCAGAATGGCCTCGCCAATCCTCAGGGTGTGATCAGTCCATGATTCCCAGCTCGAGTCACACTGAAATGGCCACGAAGTCGAAAAGGCTTCACCCAATTGCTGCCGTCACCCCGAAAAACGCCAAGGCCCACCAGTCTCAAATCAATCGATGGATGACCAGAACCTTGGTAGCCACTGGTTGGCATCAACATGTCCATACGGACAGGCGACTTCTCTGCAAAACCGGAAGGGCCGCCAACAAAAACACCGGTCTTGATCACACTGGTCCTCTTCACCCAGCTCGGAGGATCTTCCCTCTTAGGGCACGTGGGAGAAAGGCTCAGGATCGAGATGGTCCGATCGAAAGTCGACTAGGTAGAAATAGTTCTCTCCTCACCATCTGCTGTGTAAGAGAACTGAAAAATCTCCTTTGGTATGTCAAGTCGTCGGGGACTGCATCACCAAAGAAGAAGGTAGGCTTGAGCACAATGCTCTGGTCATCCGTAACCCAAGGACGGCTGCTTACCATGATCTTGTAGAATTCCTAATCTTTGAGAGAGATCAATCGTTGTCTCATCTCATCACGATTGAGGGAATCGCACTTTTCCAAGTTCTTCTCAACAAACTGGACCTTCTCCCAAGCCTGCTGAACGGCCGCATTAGAAAATCTGGCAGACCGACGGGGTGCGTTAGTAACAGGACCTTAACCCTTGTTCGTTCTGGAAGAACTACCTGCAAAAGATGGAAGAGAAAAGATCAATCATCATCGAAATGACAAAGTTCTGCTAAAAAAAATTCTAGCAAAATTTTGACATAGTTCTGGGGCAACTCCAAAGAAAAGGGAAATACCCCGAGAAAGACAGGAAGCCTGAAGATGAGCTCAACATCGCTGCGAGCTCATAGTCAGTGCAAAATTCTCAAAGAAGGTTCGAACTCAACATCGCTGCGAGAACGAGCCAATCTCATCAAATTTCCGCAAAATCTGGAAAAGAGCTCAACGTTGCTACGAGCTTCAGAATCCAAAAATTGCAAAGTTCCTCAAAATCCAGCAAGACCGAGAAAGAGCTCAACATCACTACAAGCTCAAAATTCCAATACTTGCAAAAGATTTTCAGGTATGCATCATCATGCTTCCAAATCCATTTACAAAAATCGTGCATCAAAGAATATCATCATGCATTAGAAGCTAGGAAAACCTTGACCAAAGTTTGACCAATTCCAACTCAATTTGGTCAAAACCAATCAAACTTTGTCCAAGTCAAAAATCATGTTGGCTTGACCTAGAGACTCTAGCCTTCTATCGTGATGCATTAAAAAAAAACGCATAAACATATTGAAATTGCATGAACCTCATTATCATGGCGAGCAAACAAAGGAAAGAAAAAGAAAAAGAAAGAGAGAGAGAGAGAGAGAGAAAAAAAACCTCAGCAAAAAATAAATAAATAAATAAAATTTTGGCCCACAGGCCGTGGCCCACTGCCACGTGGCTGGCTGTCCATATAGCCAAGAAAAGGAAAAAAAAAAAAAACGCTGAAAAAAAAATCAGCGTGGAAAAAAAACAGGAAAAAATAAGAAAAATCAGCAAGAGAAAAAAAAAAAGAAAAGAAAAAAAAGCACACGGTAAAAGAAAAAAAAGAAAACCGTGAGGAAAAAAAAAGAAGAAAGAAAAAAAGAAGAAGCACGAAAAAAAAAGGGGAAAGAAAAAAAACATGCTTGGGAAAAAAAAAAGAAGTAGAAAAGAAAAAAAAAGAAGAGAACAAAAAAAATAAGAAGCTACTTCTACAATGGAGTTTCTTGTGGAGGAAGAAAACTTACTTGAAGCCATTGATGGAGAAGAAGAAGAAAAGCTTGGAGCCCTTTCGAAGAAGAAAAAGCACTTCTTATCTTGGAGAGCACTCTTGAAGATTTCTATCAAACAAAGAAAGCAATGGAGCAAAAGAACCAACCCCTCTTGCTTTTATAGAAGAGAGCAAACCAAAAGAGGAAACAAGGAGAAAGAAAAGAGGTAAGTGCTAAAATTTAGCTACTTTCCCAAAAAGAAAGATATTTTGAGAAAATCTTTCCACAAAAGAAGGAAACTTGAGAGATTCTCTCAAAGTAAGGATATTTTTAGATATTCTCTACACAAAAGAGATATTTTTAGATATTCTCTACAAATATGACACCATATGAGATCTAGGCCATCTCCAAAGCCTAAGGTCCCATGGGTTAGCCCATATGAGCCAGGTTTGACCACCTAGGCACTACAAGTGGCTTTTAGTCAAAATATTCCTCTTACCAAGAGCAAAAAAAAAAAAAAAAAAAAGTACCATGCCTCTTTTGAGTTGATGGGACCATTCAAAAAAAGAAAAAGAAAAGAAAGCCTCATGAGTTTCCAAAAACCAAACCATCCAACCTCATGAACCAAATTGAGCCAAAATCTTGAAATTGACATTTCACAAAACCAAATTTCGATCCCCTAGCTCGCCACATATAGCTTGTTAGGTCACAAGACCAAAACCAAAATCAAAATCCAATCCAAAACCAAAACCAAAACCAAAAAACCAAATCTGACCCCCCAACCTGCCACATACAGCTTGTTGGGTCACAAGGTCAAAATAAAAAATCAAACCCCGACCCCCTAACCTGCCAAATATAGCTTGTTAGGTCACAAGGTCAAAAACCAAAATCCAAAACCCAAAATCCAAATACCCCATGTCATTTTCAAAACTTTGCCTTGAGATGGTACGTGATCCCTCTCACTACCATAAAGTTCCCCCCGAAACTCAGAAGGCCATGCCTCTTTTGAGTTGATGGGACCATTCAAAAAAAGAAAAAGAAAAGAAAGCCTCATGAGTTTCCAAAAACCAAACCATCCAACCTCATGAACCAAATTGAGCCAAAATCTTGAAATTGACATTTCACAAAACCAAATTTCGGTCCCCTAGCTCGCCACATACAACTTGTTACGTCACAAGACCAAAACCAAAATCAAAATCCAATCCAAAACCAAAACCAAAACTAAAAAACCAAATCTGACCCCCCAACCTGCCACATACAGCTTGTTGGGTCACAAGGTCAAAATAAAAAATCAAACCCCGACCCCCTAACCTGCCAAATACAGCTTGTTAGGTCACAAGGTCAAAAACCAAAATCCAAAATCCAAAATCCAAATACCCCACGTCATTTTCAAAACTTTGCCTTGAGATGGTACGTGATCCCTCACACTACCATGAAGTTCCCCCGGAAACTCAGAAGGCTATTCAAAAAAAAAAAAAAATGCTCAAGACTCTTGGTCAAGTTGGAAACTCTCCTTCAAGTTTCTCTTCGAGGCACATCGACTCCAAAAAGCTACTCGTCGCTGTACCTAGAGGGGACATTTGTTGACACAAAAAAAGTCACTATGTCTCCTCAACATCAAGAAGCCTCGTGAAGCTGCATCCTGCTACAAATCAGGCAAAGCTATTTCAAGCATCGGATTTTGTCAGAATCAAACAAAAACTGAGAGATCCTTCAAGACAACTAACAAAGGGGTACACCTGAGGTTTCGGGCCATTTCGATATCGTTTGGCCTAACTTCACTTCTCCGATAGCTAAACAAGCGCTCATGGCAGCGACATCATCAAAGGCTCCAAAACTTTGATTAGAGCCTATGGATGACTCCAGGATGTCTCCAAAGGGCTCCATGCCAAATTTCAAGTCAAACCGACAACGTTTGACCCTCCATCAACGCTCAAGCAGCAAAATCAAGCCTCCCAGCGGCGGGAACCACCGAGGCCATCACTCATCAAACAAAGCACATGAGTGGCTTCAACATGCTTCCAAAGGGCTGCACGTCGAATTTCAGGTGATTCCGACAACGTTTGACTAGGTTTCGATGCTCCGAAAGAAAATCAAGCCTACCGACAGCGGAGCACCCCGGGATCATGACATCCAAAGTGGAGCTAATGGGTTGTCTCAAAATGACTCCAATAGGTTCCCCATCAAATTTCAGGTCAATCGGACATCGTTTGACCACATATCAAAGCTCGACATTTTCCCGCAGCAAAATCAAGTCAAGCATCGATGGGACCGCAAACGGCTTCAAAACTCAAATAAAAGCCCATGGTTGGTCCTATCCACTGCTCAAGAAGCTTCACCTCAATTTTCAGGTCATTCCGCCATCGTTTGACCTAGTTTCGACTCTTGACGGAAAATCGGCTACAAAGTCTTCGGCTTTCCCCAAAAATGGGAAAATTTGTGCTCCAGTTTTGCGCTGGTTCTCCTCAAGTTTTCTCCAAGAAAATCAAGTCAATAATTGAGGAAAAATGTTAAGAAAAATACAGAAGAAAGAAGGAACAAAAAAGACGGAAAAACGGCCGAAAACGAAGCTCGGCGACCAAAAGGGCCAAACCCTATGGTCGCAGGCGACCTTGGCCCAAGGTCACCGGCGACCCTAGCCCAAGGTCGCCAGGCGACCCTGCAAATCCGGGTCGCCGGATTTCGCACCAAATGGCCCGTTTTCCTATCCTTTTCGCGTTTCGGGTGTTCCTGCCTTTGTGATTTTCTGAAAATCCAATCTTTGATGCTTGAAAACCACTGATCTTCACCGACATCTTGGATCCGCCGTCAAAAGCATGAAATCATCACCGATCGCTCCAAGATCGCCAACCGGCTGACCAAGAAAGTATACTTTCTGTCCGACCGATCGTGAGATCGACAAGACAGATGTTACCGGCCCACCAACATCAATCAATGTCTGAAATTGCATCGCAATCCGACATCAAACAATGTGTGGATCCACCTGTGATGATCACAAGAAGAATCTCAAAAGACGCGGCGCGGCCCGCGACTCTTCACATGCCCTGGCAACCACTTAATGTCGTTAATTGACCCGTTTATGACAACTTAATGGGGTCATTAACTCATTATTTTGGACGGCCCAATCAGATTCAAGCATTTGGGAGTTACAAATCCAAGCAATCATGGCATTAAACCCATGAAACTCCCATCATCATGAAGATTAAAGGCGATTAAATGCCCACTACCCTTCATCGGCCAATTACAAGCCATGAAAAAGGAGTTACAAAATCAAAGAATAAAAACTTGTAACTCCTCATCAATTCTCTCATCATGGCCATCGATGCCTATAATCACCTCATGGCTACCAAAAGCCTATAAAAGGAGGTCCAAAAGAAAAGAAATGGAGATGAAGGAATCGATACTCACATCGACTTGAAATTCTGCACTTGCACACTTGCAGTCTTCCGAAGAAATCCAGACGAAGTCCGGCTGCTCTGCTGTAAGAAACACCACAAGGTGATCAAAGTCCCTTGTGGGGCCACCCCCCCAAGTTCCCCTCCTTCTACAACATGGCCTAAACGTGGCTTTTCAGCCCATTTACTCGGTTTTTCAGTGGATATAGGACCTTCTCTTGGTCCCTGTCCTTTAAAAAACCGAGGCTAGGAGCCAAGCTGAAGAATCAAAGCATCAACCGTTCTCATTTGAAGGACGATGGCGAAGTCCATACATGACTTGCGACCGTCGATCTCAACGTGTCCCAACAATCTCCTGAGAAGTTAGATCCCTTTTGTTCCTTTTCTATTGTAGTTTGTATTTTTTAAAGAGACAAAAAGAAATCACAATTCTTGTCTTTCATATTTGATGAGTTTTGTAAAATCGCCTTTCACGGCAAAAATCGCCTTCCACGACAAACAAACAAAAAAACGCCTCCTACGGCATTCTCAAAAAACAAACTTGTCTCTTTTCTTAATATTTATGTAATTTGAAAAGTTAGAAAGAATGATTGATTTCCTTTCCACTTGTGAAGGTGAATCTCCGAATCATCACCATTCCAAATTCCAAGTAGAAAGTAAATCTGGATACCCGTACAAAAATGTTGATACCCGCGATTTCCCTCCTCCGCCGAGACCCAGGTCAGCCCCCGGGGTGCGGAAGGAGAGGACGGAAACCTCCGATGGGTCCATCAGGCTATGCTTTGTTGTTTATGTTCTCCCCTGCTTTGGTCCAAGCTGCTTTCAGCAAGTACTAAAAGGTTGTGCGTTGTGCTTCTGTGCCTGGAGGTGTCCTGTAAAGCCTTCTCTTTGAGCTGTATCTCTGTTTTTGGATGGCTTCTGATCTTGCTTCCTATCTTGGGATGTGCTCTGATTTTTGTTGTCTTTTTTGGTGATGTTGTAGTGGTGTGCTAGGCCGGTTTTGTTGCCCTGCTGCAGAGCCCAAATGTATAGTAGAAGTTGTTGTGTCGTGCTTTGCCTGGGGTGGTTTTCTTCTCCATGCTGTGAAGTGTAGGTTTGTGGGCGTGTTGGGTTCTACGGTGCATTGTATTTGAGTGCCGATGGTTTCACCTCTGTTTTAAGTGCAGTTCTGGAGAATTTTTTTCAAAGCTTCCCTTCAGCTTGGGCTGCTGAGTTCCTTCTATTGGATTAGTTACTTGTAGTTCTGCATTTTTGTCTCAGTTGAAACAACCTTGTGCTCAACTTCCATGTCCTCCTCTTGGCTATCTACTGCTATAGCTGGTTTCTTCTGCTTTCGCCTTGTGCTCAGCTCCCATGTTCTCCTCTTGGTTGTCTTCTGCTGCAGCTGGTTTCTTCTGCTTTCGTATAGCCTCGAGGCGTCGAGTTACAGCAAAATATGTTCCCTCCTTTCATTTTACTCTTTACAACTCATACCAATAACCCTCAATTGTGTCAACACTAGAAGAAAGGAATCAGTCAGTTTTGTTTCAGCTAGACTTCTTTTTTCTTCTTTTGATTAATAGCCTTCATTCCCTTCTTTGTTTTCTGGTCGCCACTGCCACTGTGATTTGGGTCCATTGAACTCTTCCTCATCATGGATTTAGGTTCGTTGATCTCGTCTTCATTATCTGTCAAAAGCTCAGATAATCCGTTGGTCTATGTTCTATTACTCTATATCAAAATATCTACTGCACAAAGCTCACACATCTTATGCACACACTTACATTTTTTTTTTTTTTTGCTCGAAGGTAAATTTGTATTGATAAAGGAAAGAAAGGAACAAGGGCATTTAGTCCCCAAAGTCAAAATGGCTAAATGAAACTTACATATGTATTTTATATATGTAATATGTTGAAATCACAATTCACAACAGATTCCATTAAAGTGGAGAAACACAACATGAGAGAAACTCCTAGACTACAAACATTATATATTTTGAACTTAACACATGCACATGTAACATATTTGTGAAATGATCAAGTTGTGTTTGTAAATGCTTCCTCTTCTTTCTTTCTTTCTTTTTAAATAATTGACACTATAGATGAAATAGGCCCAATACTAGAAACTACTATGTTGATGAGGTGCTGATTCATATTTAATAAAATTTTACATCGAGTACCATAGCTGATATACAACTTTAAAACTTTACCATAAATCCGAACCGTTCGCACAGAGATCTTCCTAGAGATTTTGCACTTACCCCATACTCATCTACAGTGAAATTTATGATGAACGATTAAAATGCATAAAACCATCGCATTTTGAGACCTAAAATCAAGGGTTAGTATCAGACAAAAACAAAATATTTTGCTTGCCCATTAACCAAAACCACCAATGATTGGCATGCAAGCAATGTTGAGAAGCGGACTCCACCCAAGGGGGGCTGTTTAAAGTAGTATTAAACAACAACTTAGATTGCGCTTCATCTAATTGGGTCAATTGGGCTTTTGAGATGAGTTGTTGCTATTGGGTCCATGATTGGCCAAAAAACTTGTCATGCTAGTTATGATATTGTAATTTCCTACCGTGTTTTATTTAACAATTTTTTTTACAGGAAAGGCTTAGTAGAATGTGTGACGATGACCCTTCCATTGCACATAATGATATCGACAATTATGGGGTTACAAAGGTATACGGTTTATTTGATATTTATATTTAGATATCAACTTGATTTTAATCAATACTTAACAATGAATACATATCAATAGCAGCTATTGACCTTTTTAATTTTTGAAATAGGTTTTTGGTACCGATACTCGTGGACGTGTCAGGGCTTGGGGTTCAGTGTCTCAAGGTCAATCGTTCATAATTCAAATCCTTATAAGAGAGCTTATGAAGAATCGCATGTGGCCCTTGAGACTGATGTGGATGGGTTGAAATCTCGAATGGCGGACATGGAGAAGATTGTTGCTTCCCTTTCTCAAAGTGGGACGCAAATGCGGTCTTTGACCGATCACGAGAGTTCCTCTCGAGTAAGACACAACTTTACATATAAAATGTATATTCATAAACTTATTTAGATAATTGAGTATGATAAAAAAAACTTACATTATGTGCTTCTTAATTATAATGTAGGTGAGACTGCCATCCACACATCAAGAGACACAAGCAAGCTCGAGATCAACACTCCCAGGGACATACAAGTTGATGCATTTAAGGAAGAGCACAGTTGTAGCCTTTGGGAGTTTGATAAGGGTACCACTGGACAATTCAGATTGTTATAGAATTGTTACAGATGAGATTGTCAATGGTGACATCAAGTTGATGGACATAGTTAGGAAGATGGAAGATATTATGGTTGCAGACATTATTGATTGGCCAACATTTAGGACTTTCCCTTTGCTAGTTTTTTCTTTTCTAAATTACTTGGATTTTGATGATGGGATGGATGTTCAGTTGTTTTGGATGGAGCTCTGTTTCCTGGACAACTTTTTGAGTTTTGATGATGGGATGGATGTTCAGCTGTTTTGAATGGAGCTTTGTTTCTTGGACAACATTTTGAATTTTGAAATATTGTATGGATGTTCACTTCTAGTGTTATTTTAAATTGATATATATATTGATATAGTGGTCAATGGATGTTTGAAAGGTTAATGGTTGTATATTGGTATGTGAATGGATACGAGTGGATAATGTACATGTGTGGTGATTATTATTTGATTTCAGCAGGTTGAAATTTTCTTTATTTTTCAATTAATTTTTTTTTCTGGAAAATAAATAGAACGACGGCTTTTAACTATCGTTTTATTTTATATTATGATTTTTAATCTTCATTAAATTTAACATAAACGACATAGGTAAATTGTCGTTTTATCCAATGTTTAGCCGTCGGCATATTGATTTAATGTGTGGATAATAATCGTATTAACCGATGGTTATTAGCCGTCATTAATTTAAATATTTGCGATATGAAAAAACCGTCGTTCATTTTATAATTATCGATAGTTATTAACTGTCGTTTTTAAAAGCGACTACAAAATTCACAACGGTCTTACCGACGGACACATGCGTCATTTTTTAAAGGAAACGACGGTTCTTGGCTGTCGATTTTTCAGCTTTTTTACGTAGTAGGAGTTGAAGGGACAACACCATTCTAGTGTATCCAAGGGTGTCCGAGAAGGATGCTGTCGTATGAATGGGTTTTTATTGCATATACAACGACTTCAAAGATAAGGTCACCGATTTGCAACTTGAACCTGATTTTGTCGATAAGCCTTTGAGTGCTCCCATCGTATCCAAAGATAGATACAGATGTGTGGCTTAGCTTACTGGGTGGGATACCCAACTCTTCAAGAGCCAAAGTGGAGAAGAGGATAAGTGCAAAACCTGGGTTGATCTGGACTCTATGTATTAGCATTTCTATCGCGACCCCGGACCGGGTTTAGGGTTCAAATCCGGGATCGGGACTGAGTGAGAGTAATGATGGAATATAATGATAAACAAGAATAATAGTATGTTTAATACCAATACATACACAGATAATAAAAGGACTCACATTACCCGTGCACGTGATTTTCCACAGGTGTCCGCGGTGAGGATATCACAACAGCATGAATATTTTGTATATTTGCGGAAGCGGCGTGTAGCAAATCAAGCATGTAATTCATTTCCATGATAATAAGACTGATTACATTTGTATAACAAGTATCAGAATGAGCAATGTTCTATAGCGAAACCCAAAAGTATTGTTAAAGTTTAAACAAAAGATCATTTAGTTACATTTCCCAAAAATAAAGGCCAACAAAGGCCAATATAACAAAACAATAGCCCAAAAGTATAATTAATAACAACCCCCAGATGAAACGCATCTCGACAATCAGATGTTTAGACAACATCGGCACGCCACTCAACTAGCTGTTGCGGTTCTCCGACCGCCTCCTCTGGCTCCTCCTCGGGATAACCGACAACTGGACCTGAGTACCAAAGAAATGGATCAAACACGATGGTCTGGAAAGTGGAAGAAAAGATATGAAACACTTGATAATAAAGGCATTTACCTTAGAAAACATATAAACCTGTTTAAAACAATAACTTTCAAGAAGTAACCAAGACATTTATTTAAAAACATATATGCAGTAATAAAACATGGAAGGTAACCAAGGAATTCGGGAAACAAGCAAGATGGCAACCACATGAAGCTAAATCCTCTATCATCGAAGTGATAGAGCAAGCATATCAAGGCGTTGACCTCAGTCACCGAAGTGAGGAGGTACAATGAAATTTACATATACATATACTATATACGGGACATGACCACCGTAGCGAGCCGGTTGTCAGGAACCACAGTAGCAATCTGCGGTATCGGGACAAGACCACGGTTAATAAACCGGGTAGCGGGATCCAAACTGCAGCTGGCGGGGCAAGAGGGGGATCTCCAAGTCAGTGGATCAGACTAACAAGGTTATCCAAGCTTAGTGGTGCTGACTCATAGGTCAAACCATATAAGTCAAGACATGTGTAAAACAAATCAAGTGCGAGAATATAATCGGGCAAGACGGGGATGCTCAAGGCACAACTATCATATCATGTCGGGCATGTATTTCGAGTCTAGCGATTAGCACAAGTATCCCTTTTCAAAGCTTTCGAGAATAACAGTCACTTAGTGTAAATCTCGGGTACAAGAAAATACAAATGAACTATTGGGGTTTCGGGCAAAATATCAGATTCAAGATTCGTTTAAGGTGGATAGGCATTCCGTATGTCGATCTTAAAGATAACTTGGTACTCTTGGAATTGGAGACATTCCGGAACACTTATACACCTTGAAAATTTCTAAGGAACTTCAATGGATCTTCGTGTTGTGGTTTTCCTTCTCAAATGATCTTTAAATGTTGCCTCATGGGTCTCCCGGTATCAAGGGATTCCTTTAAAAACATTTTTCGGGCTTTAAAAGTGCTCTAGACCCAAGGGAGGGTGAGCTCGAGCTGGCCGAAGGGCGCTCGAGCGGACCTGAACCACGCAGGAACCCAGGCAACCAGCAAGGTTGCCCGCTCGAGCGGACGACATGCGCTCTCGAGCGGACATATGCCCGCTCGAGCAGGCAGTCTCACTGCCGCCCGAGTTTGGCAACAGATTGGCTGCGCGCTCAAGCGGGCTGCCAATCCCAGCTGCCCGAGAATGGCCTTCATGGCCTTTCTTTCTCCATTCTCTTATACACTTTCACCTGCAATAAAATGGCCATCTTGCCTCCAATAATCATGCATCAAATACTACTTGAAACCCCCATTAAACTTCCATAAATCTTTACTCCCCAAACATTTCCTCCTTCACATTCAATCACCAAACAAGAAGAAAATAGCCACAACACAAGGATTCATCTAATTCTTCAACAAGAAGTAAAACAAAGAAATGTAAATCACATTTTCAAGATCATAAAGAGCTAAACAACCATTTTCAAAGGCATTTATTACACATTGAATGCAAGCAAACAAACCATTAATGAAGATACAAAATTAATCATGTTTGTCATGAACCCATTTAAAACTCAAAGCATCTAGTCATTCCACTTGCCTCAAGGTCTCTAATTAAGGGAATCAAGCAATTACTCTCCTCTTCCAAGCCAAACTCCAAGCTACACAAAACCCCCAAAAACAAACCCTAAGATGGGTCAACCAAGGAAAGAAGAAGAAGAACTCTTCAATAATGAAAATGGGGCTTCTCTATAACTAGGAGAAAACATAACAAAGAGATTTGGAAAGAAAACTTACTTGAAAGGTCTCTAAATGAACAAGAGTGATTCAAAGAGGGTCTTGGAATAGAGGTTTCTCTTCACTAATGGTATCCAAGGAGAGCTCTAGTGATGGAGAAGAAGATGGTAGCTTCCATTTGAGCCATTGATGCAAGCTTGGAGGAGATTGAGGATGGAGAAGCAACAAGAAAAGGGGAAAAAGGAAAAACCCTAGCTTTCTCTTAGGCTGTGCTGGAAAAAGGGAGAAGAAGAGAAGGGTTCTCTATTTAAAGTCAACGGGAGTGGGCTCCACCACTAAGAAACTTTGGAGGCTGAAATCACTACTTTCGGGACCTCGAACGAAATCGACGAAGAAGAGAAAAGTGATCACCGAAATATCTAGTTTCCAAAAAGTATATGTTTCGCGGGTTTTGGGGATATCAACTTTTGGGTACAGATTTAGTGTAAAATGACTGATTTGCCCTCAATGCTTGGAAAGTCGGGTTTCGGGGTTCCGAACGAGTACGGGATCAACATGAAAGTTGTAGGGAATAATGGGACAAGTGAAACGGGATAGAAATACAAGTCATCGGAATCTCGGATAATTCCCAAATTAACGTAAAGCTATAAAAAAGGAAACCCCCAAAGGCCCCCACTAAACACAAAGCACTAAAATTTCCCAAAACTATAAAAGAGCCATACTAGTCCCCGCTTAACCAAAATGCACTAATCACGCTTAGCACTAACACGCGACTTAATTAGCACTAATCATGTACACTCGGGTCGGAGTCTTACAATTTCCTTGATGTACCATGTGAAATACAGGGGTCGGTTGTGCCTTGTCTCGCCAAGTAGGAGGTCTTCCTTAGTGAAAGTGACGGTTTCTTTTGCTACTTTTTTAACCGAGAGGCATTTAGTGTAAGACCCCTCAGTTTTATTCTTTTCTTCTTTTGAACAAGTTTCTAATTTTTTGACCCTATAGTCCATTTCAATTTGTAGGACTTGTGGGGCATGTTTACCGACATCCACATTTAGCATTTGTAACTCTGAAATGAGATTATCACGAGTGTGTGAGGACATTCATAATAAATCTAGGATGTGTATTCGTGCAGGTATGTGTTTGAAGTGTTCAATCAAGTCATACTTAAAAGGCCCCTTCGGGCCTGCATGTTCATTATTGGTGCCACTTGGGGCGTTTACAACATCTTTTCTGGAAGGATTTACATAAGTAGAAGAAGATTGATTGTGATTTTTGTGGTACTCCCGGCCAGAGCGGGTACCTCTACCAACTTTGGGTGGTTCTTGAGAAGGGTCTTCGTTTGGAAGATCACCCTTGAGATCAAGGGGTTAATCCTTCTCATTTACTAGGGATGTGCATGTAGCAGAGTTGCCATCCTTAGTGATTGCATCACATAGAGCATTTTCCGAGAACAAGTCCTGAACAGGATCCAACAACTTTTCTTCTTTGTTAATCAATTCATCGGCCCAAACATCATTAGCTAGAGCTTCTTCATGATGATCAGTCAGGAGGGGTGTGAATTCTGATGTCACGGTTTCAGGAGACAAAGTCTGAAAAGGCGACATCTCAGTGGAAGTTAGTCGAGAAGAAGTAGCTCTAGAGGATATACTGCCAGATGTGGTCTGAGAGTAAGTGGCCTCAGCAGACAAGGCTCCAGAGGAACTATCATCCTGAACTACCACGTTGCAGGTAGCTCTAATAGGAGACATCCCCAGAATGGACTATTGGAAGTCGAACTCATCCTCGGATGTAAGAGGATCATCTATCTAATAGTTTTCTCCATTTTCAGGAGTTGAGGGAGGAGGTACCTATTGGTCTCCAGGGACTTCCAGTTCTAGATTTTGGTTGCGATGAAGCTCGTTGATGTGATCTTGCTCTTGTTCTAGGGCAATAAGCTGCAAGATCCTCACATATTCTTCAAGATTAGGCATGGGAGCTAAATCTTCTTCTTCGTCTGCTCCTTATGGTTCAACATGGTTGGGTTCCACTGGAGCAATGGCAGGTGCCGGATCAACAACATTTTGTTGAACACCCTCTTGGTCTTCTTCATCATCAAGCCAGGATCTTTGTGGCTATGAGGGGTTATACCAGATTACTGGCATAAGGTGAGTTTCCATAACCCATTCTTCATCGAGAGGTATTCTCCTGTTTCAAAGGATACCTCCCACTCGTCGATGTCACTGGACTCGTATCCATTCATGGATAATCCAACTACCAAATTGTAAGAGTATGATACCCCCCGCGTAGTTTCATTTATGAATTGAGGTGGCATGAAATCACTGAGAGTGAATTTTCTTACCGCCTTTAAAGTCTCGGGAAGGGACTTTTCTGTTGCCCCTAGTGAAGCGGTAGAAAAAGTCTCTGCCTTTTCATAGACTTCTTGTTTTGGTTGAGCTTTCTCCTGCTGTTTGAGCTTGCGAAGATTTCTCTTAGCTTGCCTTTGCTACTGAGCTGTCGGCTTTGTTTTGACAACCTCCCAGTTTTCATCTTCTAGGAGATCAAGATGCACCCATATGAGTTGCCCGTTTGGTGCTGGGTAAGGAACTAGATCTTGGGACACTTGAATTCTTTTTATCACCTTAAAGGAAATAGTGATTTTCTTCTTTGATGATTTGGATGTTTGTCCATATGACACCATATTGACAGAGGCAGACCCGTAGTTTTTGTCAAAGGTGATGACTTCGTTTTTCTACATCTCGTTAATCTTTTCTCTCACAATGGAGCATTGATTGAGGGAATGTGAGATGAAGTGGAATTGTCTAATGACACAGACATTCTTTAATACAAAAATAAAGAATTAAAAACTTATAACTCCTCCCATTATGTCGCTTTAATACATTAAAAGCCCATAAACCCACCGAATGGCTTCCAAAGGCCTATAAAACGAGGGTCATTCTAAAGGAAATCAATCCAGAAAAATCCCGGAAAAATCAATCAAAAATTCTATACAAAAGATAAAGCTCTGCAAAAGTTTCTACAACGACCTCTCCTCCCTTGAAGAAGTTCTGCAGCGACCGCAACAACAAGGTGACCAACCCCCAAGGTCTTTCTCCTTCTCCTCCTCTATGGCTTAGATGTGATGTGGCTTTTTAGCCCATCAACTCGGCTTTTTATTGGACATAGGACATCGTCTTAGTTTTTATCCTCTAAAAATCCGAGGTTTAAGCCAAGCCAAGCAAATCAAGAGCAACCTCTGTTCTCATTCGAAGGATGATGGGGAAGTCCACACATGGCTTGCGACCATCAATCTGAACGAGTCCCCACAATCTCTTGAGAAGTTTGATTTCCTTTTCTTACTTTTCATTGTATTTTGTATTTTTCTAAAAATACATAAAAAAATACAACTCTTGTCTTTCAAGGAATAGTAAATCACCTTTCACGGCAAAAATCACCGTTCACAGCAAACATTGCCTTTCACGGCAAACAAACCATGTCTCTTTTCTTAAATATATTGGCAATGGAAAACTAGAAAGAAGTTGATTTCCTTTTCTAGTTGCGAAGGTGGATCTCTAGACCACCACTTATCAATTCCAAGTAGACTAGAAAATCTGGCATACCCGTATAAAAAAATGTTGATGCTCTCATTCTGACACGAGTCGCGAAAGGGTTGGACCCAATGGACTCCCACGTCTGCTGACCTCGGTAGCGCCACGCCCATAAAAGTGAGTCCATCAAGCTGGCACACCTAGTAGGACTCGTTCATTTGAGAACATGTGCTTAGAAGAGAAATCTTTGCATATCATATTTATGCTCTATGCTTATGCTTCTCTTTCTAGATTCCTTAGCCCCTTTCTAGTTGGTGGCCTATGTTGGATTTTGCATCTAAGGAAAAATGAGAAAGGATTTTTTGGAAATTTCTAATTCTATCTTTGAATTTATTTCCACTCTTTCTTTCTTTCAAACAAAATTTCAGATTTCTCACCTTTGGAATCAACTTTGAGAAACCTTAGTCCTTTCCTCTTCGAACTCGATAGCTCATAGAAATGTTCGATGCAATCATTCATATCAGGGAGTGGGCCATCGTTTCTCTTCGATGAGTCTGCTAGGGATTTGCCAAAAAATAAATTTCAGATTTCTCATCTTTGGAATCACCTTCGAGAAACCTTGATCCTTTCCTCTTCGAACTCGATAGCTCACTGAAATGTTCGATGCAATCGTTCGTATCAGGAATGGCCCATCGTTTTTCTTTGATGAGTCCATTAGGGATCTTCCAAAACAAAAAAAAGTTCAGATTTCTCATTTTTGGATTCAACTTTGAGAAACCTTGATCTTTTCCTCTTCGAACTCAATAGCTCACAAAAATGTTCGATGCAATCGTTTTTATCAGGAAATGAGCCATCGTTTCTTTTCAATGAGTCCGTTAGGGATCTCCCAAAAAACAAAAAAAAAAAGGAGGCAAAGATCACTAAAGGTCGCACCAATTGCGTTCTTTGATCACGATTGATTCAAGAAAAGCCTTGTCCATAGTGTGAAGACAGCTAGACTGTTCTAGGCAAGGGTACTCTATCAATTGAGTAATCCTACCCTTACCTGGGGGCTAATCTATCAATTGAGGTTTCATAAGACCAAAATAGTAAGCCTAGGTGTAATCTTCAATCTTTAGATTTTTCTTTAAAAAAAAGAGAAAAAGAGAAATCTTCAAGAAAATAGCTTTCAAAAAACATTCCATCACTTTTGGATTCAAATTTGAGAAATCTTGGTCCCTTCCCTTTCAGAAAGAAGCTCGTAGAAATGTTTCAGTCAGCTTCTAGATCAAAATACCATTTCCTCTCTTTGTAAATCGATTTTGACCTTTCAAAAAAAAAAAACTTTCATCACTTTTGGGTTCATCACATTCGAGAAATCTTGGTCCTTTCCTTTTCAGAACGAAGCTTTTCGAAATGTTTGAGTTGGCTTTCGGATCAGAATACCATCTACACTCTTTGCGAATTAGATTTTGACCTTTAAAAAAAATTCCATCACTTTTGGGTTCAGATTCGAGAAATCTTGGTCCCTTCCCTTTCGGAACGAAGCTCGTAGAAATGTTTAAGTCAGCTTCCGGATCTGAATACCATTTGTTCTCTTTGCGGATCCGATTTTGACTTTTCAAAAAAAAAAAAAAAAAAAAACTCCCATCACTTTTGGGTTCAGATTCGAGAAATCTTGGTCCCTTCTCTTTCGGAACGAAGCTTGTAGAAATGTTTGAGTTGGGTTCTAAATCGGAATACCAATAGCTCTCTTTGCGAATTTGATTTTGACCTTTCAAAAAAAAAATAAAAAACTTTCGTCACTTTTGGGTTCATATTCAAGAAATCTTGGTCCCTTCCCTTTCGAAACGAAGCTCGTAGAAATGTTTGAGTCGGCTTCCGGATCGGAATACCATTTGCTCTCTTTGATGAATCCAATCTTGGCCTTTCAAAAAATTTGATCTTGTGTCCATTCCACGGATTCAATTTCCCACATTTGTGCCTAACAGTGGCAGTACGCCCTTTCAGATCTACTGTATTCGTGACCGACACACTTGTTCTCTCCAACATTTGTGCCCAGCGGTGCTAGTACGCCCTTTCGGGTTTACTGTATTCACGACCGACACATTTGTACCTCCAACCTTATATTCATCTTACTTCGAGTGAGCCTTGCTTCTTGGTGATTTGAATTAAGGTTTACAATTGCTTCTAACAGTCACTAGAACGCCCAGAACGCCCATTCTGGGCCTACCATACTTGCGATCAAAACATTTGTACCTTCTATGGATTTTTGCCTTCTTCATATCGCTTGGGTCGGACCATGTCCCTCGAGCGATTAGAAAAGACAAAACCATAGTTTTTCCCATTTATGATCATTATATTCTTGTGATTACTAGTGGATGTGGTCTTGTTTTAGATTTTTTTTTAAACTAACAATGGAAGTTTCTTTGACCATTACTTTCGACGAAAGTATGTACCAACTCATGCTTCCACAAAAGCAAAACAAGCTCACTCACAAGCGCCCTACCAGGTGCTAAAGCATCATCCCTCTCGATAACTCTTTGAACACTAGGTCGACCTCGACTCCCCGGACCATCGTCTTCGGGACATTGGGACCATTCCCACTTCCCGTAGAAATAACTGCACCTGTTAAAAAGCAGAAAATCGCCCTTTAACGTGTCACCGCCATGACACTAAAGGCGAGCGTCAATAAACTCGAAGTCCGCGGCAGCCCCGCGAGGCCTCGACCTATAAGGAGCCGGGTCCATCCCAAGACTTGTTTCCCAAAACCTTCGCCAAAACAAAAAAGGGCTCAAGCATCCACAAGGCCAGCATACTTGGCCCCACTCAAGGAGAACCGGTCCTACCCTCTTGCCTACATGAAAAAGGAGAGACTCACCTCTCACTAAAACAAAAATCAAACCAGCACGAGCCGGCCGGTTCCTACAAGCCTAAAATCAAATCGTGCATCACAAGGCCTCTGCATGAATCTGCCAAGGCCTACACTCCTTCGATTCGACTTTTCATCTCTACAGGGACTGAACTCAGAAAATTCAAAGCTTCGCAACGACAGGCAAAGGACCGGGTCCGATTCCTGTCCATGCCCAGCTTCAAAGAAGACAGGCTCGGTTGTTGCGCTCGTGGGAGCACATCCTTCATCGCTAATGTTAGATTGTATGGACTTAATCCATCAGATGATGTAATAAGTTGATTAATTTCTTTATTTATCAATATAATCATGCTTTCCTTTGATGAGATGAATGGTGTTTTATTACTTTATGCACATAACTAATACATATGACATGATGGTTCATGAGATGAACTGGGTCCCATTAGTATATTATATGTGATATATGTGTATGGATAAGATCCACATACGGGAGACATGTGTCACAAATCTTATACTTAAATATCTTCACAACCAGTGATGAGACTGAGCATCTCATCTGATAACGTTGCAGCACTTTGATCACTATGAGATAATGTGATTTGTCTCCATCATCAGAATGTAAGATTATGGATCATAGAACAATTACATTGGATGTATTAAAGGACCATGAGAAGCACCTTATAAAACATTGTCTTTACCTTAACGTTTGCTCTCATAATTCCCTAGCAATATGCTCTCAATCCATAGACGTTGATGAACTCAAGTTTCTGTCTATTCATTTGCTTTGAGTCACCAATGAGTGAGGCCAATTGTAGGTCAACACCTCAGTGTCTTAGGTACGTGATAGTAGAACTGTGGGAACATTGAATGGTCAAGATGGAATTTATCTATATTATCTCCTTGTGCTAATTAATGGATTTATCATTAGTAAGTGCGCACCCATCTCGATTAAGAGTTAATTAGATGGTACTGATGATCACTGTGAATAATTGGGTCTCAAGGATAACAAGATGTCGATCTAAGATTGGAAGGGACATATTTAATCCAATTGATCCATGGATATTGATAGAGGGGCCTACTTGTGGTCATAGGGAAGTTTAGGGTCTTCTTTGTAATTTATTCCTAATACTAGAGTGCAATTGCATTAATTGTGGGCCCGAATTGCACATGAGATGTGGGGTCGCAGTATCCCAGTTGGAGCCAGCTTTCTATGGAATCCCTAGTGGTCCCCACACAAGCCCAAGTTATTAGATAGTTAATAATCCTATTTGAACTCTAAAAGAAAGGAATTAGAAAGTTACTATTTATATTTGAAGTGAGACTTCTAATAGTGGTAATAGTAGGAAGAGAAAGTTACTAATTCTTATAGAAGTGAGACTTCTATTAATTATTAGTAAGGTGAGGAGTTATAGGGCTATATATAGGGGATCCAACCCCTTGGACGTCCCATCCTAGGAGTGCACGCCCAACCCTTTTAAGGTGTAAGAGTTGCACTACTCTTTTTCCCATCTTTCTCTTCTAGTTTCTTAAGAGCTTCTAGCTGGTTTTCTCTTAAAGATCCCACCATTCTTCTTGAGAAAAGATATCTAAAAGTTTATCATAGTGTGGAAGACATCAAGATCTTAGAGATCCTAATTTACTACAAGAAGAGTTCTTGTTCAAGCTTATTGTCTTCTTGTCCATTAGAGCACTACCGGACTGTCGCGACCTCGGACCGAGACCCGGGACCACGACGCGGCGATATGATTAACTAACATAAAACATACCGCCGGTTTTCCCACAGGTTTCCGCGGTGAGGATCCCAAGACACGGGTCGAGGTCACACGAATGGGTATGCGGAAGCGTGTAGCAAAATGAATCATACAATTCTTAAAAACAACAAGATGCAAGAGAAATTTTAATATCGAGACTAGGTATCAAAAGAGAATGTCAACATAGCATTCCTATCATGATTAAAGTTTCATAGTTAGACAAAAGTACATTAGTTCAAGTTACATAACCAAGAGAGGCCAACAAAGGCCAATACAACAAAAGATCCCAAAAAGAATATCCCAACTAAGTGAACGAGAAATCAAGATCCCGACCGGCTTCTAGATGACATCGTTGGGCTGCCACTCATGTGCTGGGGGTGACTCAATAGCCTCCTCCGGGCACTCCTTGTCAAGCGTGAAACCTCCGGCACCTGGACACCAAAATAACAAGCATCAAACACGACGGTTTGGAAAATAAACAATTTAGGCATGAATATGAGAAATAATGCTAAAATAGTTCAAGATTTAGATACACGTTTCAAGTTTACGAAACTAGCATGAAGACTTATAATATCATGAAAAGATAAATCCGCATTGAGCTCATCCTTTCTCCGTCATACATGATGACAAGAGCAAGCACGCACGACAAGCACGGCACGAAAGACACGATCCTCCGCCACACAAGGTAGACGGGGAATCCGGCCGTGGAACCGAATCACGAACACGCACGATGTAATACAATACACGACTAGTGTGCAGACAGTCCACATGTTTAAGGACCCCCAGGTAGTGGATCAAGCTAAAAGGGCAGTCCAAGCTCAGTGGTATTTACTTATTGATGGACCCGAAAAAAAAGAAAGGGGGAATCTTCCGGCCTCTCCCTCCGCACCCCGGGGGCTTACCTGGGTCTCGGCGGAGGAGGGAAGATCTCGGGCATTAACATTTTTTGTACGGGTATGCCAGATTTACTTTCTACTTGGAATTTGGAATAGTGATAATCCGGAGATTCACCTTCACAAGTGGAAAGGAAATCAATCCTTTTTTCTAACTTTTCAAATTGCATAAATATTAAGAAAAGAGACAAGTTTTTAGAATGCCGTAAGAGGCGTTTTTGTTTGTTTTGCCGTGAAAGGCGATTTTGCCGTGAAAGGCGTTTTTACAAAACTCATCAAATATGAAAGACAAGAATGGTGATTTCTTTTTGTCTCTTTAAGAAATACAAACTACAATAGAAAAGGAAGAAAAAGGATCTAACTTCTCAGGAGATTGTGGGGACACGTTGAGATCGACGGTCGCAAGTCATGTATGGGCTTCGCCATCGTCCTTCAAATGAGAACATGTGATGCTTTGATTCTTTGGCTTGGCTCCTAACCTCAGTTTTTTAAAGGACAAGGACCAAGAGAAGGTCCTATATCCAATGAAAAACCGAGTAAACGGGTTGAAAAGCCGCGTTTAGGCCATGTTGGAGAAGGAGGTGACCTTGGGGGGGTGGCCCCCCAAGGGACGTTGATCACCTTGTGGTGCTTCCGGGAGCAAAGTGGCAGGACTTCGTCTCTCTCTTGGATTTTCTGAATTTTCAGAGCTTGCACTTGGGATCTCTTATTTCTCTTTTCATGCTTTCTTCTTGGAATGGACCTCCTTTTATAGGCCTTTGGTAGCCATGAGGTGTTTATTGGCATTGATGGCCATGATGAAAGAATTGATGAGGAGTTACAAATTGATTTTGTAACTCCTTTTTCAAGGCTTGTGATTGGCCGATGAAGGTAGTGGGCATTCAATCACCTTTATGCTTCATGATGATGGGAGTTTCATGGGTTTAATACCATGATTGCTTGGATTTGTAACCCCCAAATGCTTGGTTCTGATTGGGCCGTCCAAAATAATGAGTTAATGACTGCTTTAATGGGTCAATTAACGTCATTAAGTGGTTGCCAAGGCATGTGAAGAGTCGCAGGCCGCGCTGCGCCTTTTGAGATTCTTCTTGCAATCATCATGGGTGGATCCACGCATCATTTGATGTCGGATTGCGATGCAATTGCAGACATTGATTGATGTTGGCGGGCCGGTGACATCTGTCTTGTCGATTTCACGATCGGTCGGACAGAAAGTGCACTTTCTTGGTCAGCCGGTTGGCGATCTTGAGGCGATCGGTGATGATTTCATGCTTTTGACGGCGGATCCAAGATGTCAACGAAGATCAGTGGTTTCGGAGCACCAAACATTGGATTTTCAGAAAATCACATAGGCCAGAACACCCGAAACGCGAAAAGAATCGAAAAACGGACACTTCGGCTTTGGCCCGTTTGGTCGCCGAGCGTCGTTTCAGCCGTTTTTTCGTCTTTTTCTTCCCTTTTTTCTTCTGTATTTTTCTTGAAATTTTTCCTCAATTATTAACTTGATTTTCTTGAAGAAATCTTGACGAGAACCCTCGCGAAATCGGAGCACAAAGTTTCCTATTTTTCGGGAAAGCCGAAGACTTTGTAGCCGATTTTCCGTCAAGCGTCGAAACTAGGTCAAACGATGTCGTAATGACCTGAAAATTGAGGTGAAGCTTCTTGAGCAGTGGATAGGACCAACCATGGGCTTTTATTTGAGTTTTGAAGCCGTTTGGGGTCCCATCGATGCTTCACTTGATTTTGCTGCGGGGAAAATGCCGAGCTTTGATATGTGGTCAAACGATGTCCGATTTACCTGAAATTTGACGGGGAGCCTATTGGAGTCATTTTGAGACGTTCCATGGGCTCCGTTTTGGATGTCATGGTCCCGGGTTGCTCCGCCGCCGGTAGGCTTGATTTTCTCTCGGAGCATCGAAACCTGATCAAACATTGTCGGAATGACCTGAAATTCGACGTGCAGCCTTTTGGAAGCATGTTGAAGCCACTCATGTATTTTGCTTGATGAGTGATGGCTTCGGTGGTTTCTGCCGCCGGGAGGCTTGATTTTGCTGCTCGAGCATTGATGAAGGGTCAAACGTTGTCGGTTTGACTTGAAATTTGGCATGGAGCCCTTTGGAGACATTCTGGAGTCATCCGTAGGCTTTGATCAAAGTTTTGGTGTCTTTGATGATGTCGCCGCCGGGAGCGCTTGTTTAGCTGTCGGAGCGGTGAAGTTGGGCCAAACGATGTCGGAATGACCCGAAACCTCAAGCGTACCCCTCTCTTAGCTGTCTTGAAGGACCTCTCAATTTCTGTCTGATTCTGACAAAATTTGATGCTTGAAGTAGCCTTGCCTATTTTTAGCAGGATGCAGCTTCAGGAGGCTTCTCGATGTTGAGGAGACATATTGACTTTTTTGGTGTCAACAAATGCCCCCTCGAGGTACAGCGACGAGTAGCTTCTTGGAGTCGATGTGCCTCGAAGAGAAACTTGGAGGAAAGGTTCCAACTTGACCAAGAGTCTTGAGCATTTTTTTTTTTTTTTTGAATAGCCTTCTGAGTTTCCGGGGGAATTTTATGGTAGTGAGAGGGATCACGTACCATCTCAAGGCAAAGTTTTGAAAATGAAATGGGGTATTTGGATTTTGGGTTTTGGATTTTGGTTTTTGACCTTGTGACCGAACAAGCTGTATGTGGCAGGTTAGGGGGTCGGGGTTTGATTTTGATTTTGACCTTGTGACCCAACAAGCTGTATGTGGCAGGGGTTGGGGGGTCAGGTTTGGTTTGTGGGTTTTGGATTTTGATTTTGGTTTTGGTCTTGTGACCTAACAAGCTGTATGTGGCGAGCTAGGGGACCGGAATTTGGTTTTGTGAAATGTCAATTTCAAGATTTTGGCTCAATCTGGTTCATGAGGTTGGATGGTTTGGTTTTTGGAAACTCATGAGACTTTCTTTTTTCTTCTCTTTTTTTTTTTTTTTTGAATGATCCCATCAACTCAAAAGAGGCATGGGACTTTTTTTGCTCTTTTCTTTTTTTTTTTTTTGCTCTTGGCAAGAGGAATATTTTGACTAAAAGCCACTTTTAGTGCCTAGGTGGTCAAACCTGGCTCATACGGGCTAACCCATGTAACCTTAGGCTTTGGAGATGGCCTAGATCTCATATGATGTCATATTTGCAAAGAATATCCAAAAATATCTCTTTTGTGTAGAGAATATCTAAAAATATCTTTACTTGGAGAGAATTTCTCAAGTTTCCTTTTTGTGGAAAGATTCTCTCAAAATATCTTTCTCTTTGGGAAAGTAGCTAAATTTTAGCACTTACCTCCTTTCTTTTCTCCTTGTTTCCTCTTTTGGTTTGCTCTCTTCTATAAAAGCAAGAGGGTTGGTGCTTTTGCTCTATTACTTTCTTTTTGCAAGAAATCTTCAAGAGTGCTCCCCAAGGCAAGAAGTGCTTTCTCTTGAAGCTTCTTGAAGGATCTCCAAGCTTTTCTTCTTCTTCTCCATCAATGGCTTCAAGTAAGTTTTCTTCCTCAAGAATCTCCATTGTAGAAGTAGCTTCTTCATTTTTTCCTTCTTTTCTTTTTCTTTTCTTCTTTCTTCTTCTCTTTTTTCTTTTTTCTTTTCTTTTCTTTTCATGCACGTTTTTCTCCTTTTTTTTTTCGTGCTTCTCTCTTTTTTTTTTCTTTCTTTTTTTTCTTTCTTTTTTTTTCTTTTCACGGTTTTCTTTCTTTTTTTTTTTCGTGAACTCTTTTTTTCTTTCTGTTTTTTTTTCTCCACGCTGATTCCCTTTTTTTTTTTAGCGTGTTTCTCTTTTTTTTTTTTTTTTCTCTTTTTTTTTCTGAGATTTTTTTTTCTCTCTTTCTTTTTCTTTTTCCTTGTTTGCTCACTATGATAATGAGGCTATGCAATTTCAATATGTATGCATTTTTTTTTTGTTTGATGCATCAAGATAGAAGGCTAGAGTCTCTAGGTCAAGCCAACATGATTTTTGACTTGGACAAAGTTTGATTGGTTTTGACCAAATTGGGTTGGAATTGGTCAAACTTTGGTCAAGGTTTTCCTAGCATTTAATGCATGATGATATATTTTTGATGCATGAGTTTTGGTAAATAGACTTGGAAGTATGATGATGCATACCTGAAAATCTTTTGCAAGTGTTGGGATTTTGAGCTCGCAGCGATATTGAGCTCTTTCTCGGTCTTGCTGGATTTTGAGGAAGTTTTGCAATTTTTTGGATTCTGAAGCTCGCAGCAATGTTGAGCTCTTTTCCAGATTTTGCGGAAGTTTGATGAGATTGGCTCGTTCTCGCAGCGATGTTGAGTTCGAGCATTCTTTGAGAATTCTCCACTGACTATGAGCTCGCAGCGATGTTGAGCTCATCTTCAGACTTCCTGTCTTTTTTTCGGAGTATTTTCCTTTTCGTTGGAATTGCCCCGAAACCATGTCAAAATTTTGCTAGAATTTTTTTGTAGCAGAATTCTGTCATTTTGATGTTGATTGATCTTTTCTCTTCCATCTTTTGTAGGTAGTTCTTCTAGAACGAACAAAGGTAAAGGTCCTGTTACTGACACACCTCGTCGGTCTGCTAGATCTTCCAATGCTGCCGTTCAGCAGGCTTGGGAGAAGGTCCAGTTTGTGGAGAAAAACTTGGAAGAATGCGATTCCCTCAATCGTGATGAGATGAGACAGCGATTGATCGCTCTCAAGGATGAGGAGTTCTATAAGATCATGGTAAGCAGCCGTCCCTGGGTTACGGACGATCAGAGCGTTATGCTCAAGCCTACCTTCTTCTTTGGTGTTGCAGTCCCCGACGACTTGACATACCAAAGGAGATGTTTTCAGTTCTCTTACACAGCAGATGGTGAGGAGAGAACTATTTCTACCCGGTCGTCTTTTGATCGGACCATCTCGATCCTGAGCCTTTCTCCCACGTGCCCTAAGAGGGAAGATCCTCCGAGTTGGGTGAAGAGGACCAGTGTGATCAAGACCGGGGTTTTGTTGGTGGACCTTTCGGTTTTGCAGAGAAGCCACCTGTCCGTATGGACGTGTTGATGCCAGCCAGTGGCTACCAAAGTTCTAATCATCCATCGGTTGATTTGAGACCGGTGGGCCTTGGCATTTTTCGGGGTGACGACAGCAATTGGGTGAAGCCTTTTCGACTTCGTGGCCGTTTCAGTGCTGACTCGAGCTGGGAGTCATTGACTGATCACACCTTGAGGATTGGTGAGGCCGTTCTTCGGGAGGCCGAGAATTTTGACGTGGTTCGCGCTTTTCGGCAAACCATCGTTTTCTCCGATGAGGCTTTCATGGCCATGCTGGAGTCATTCCTTCCACAAACCAACACCTTCATTGTGACGAATGGTGAGATTGGTTTTTCTTTGAAGGAGCTGAGCGCCATCACCGGGTTGCCTATCCTCGGAAAACTCTATGAGGAGTTTATGCCTATTGACAGCGTCCTTGAGGAGCAGTTTGAGGAGTTTAGGCTTGTGTACTTTCAGCTCGTCGCCTTCTATGATTTTTTGAAGGAGAAGGAGGGCTCAAAAGTTAGATCCAGCAGTTGGAGAAGTTGCAGCTCCAACTTTTTTTACAGCGGGGATTCTTCTGATGGCATGGCCCAGGATGTTAGGGCTAAAGCATCAAGTTTGAAGAAGATCGCTGCTATGCGAGAAGATTTGAAGAAGTTCTTCGCAAGCACGGATGCCATTTGTCTTGACATTGCGTTGTGGAGAGATCTCGCTGTTTACCTCACTTACTGGCTGGGTGAGGCTGTTTTTGCTGGAGGAGATGGGACGCACATCAGGCCGCACTGCATTTTTTCGGCTTGTCAGATGGCGTTTGGAGAGCGGCTGGCTTTGGTACCTGCTCTTTACTCCTATTTGTGTACCGAACTGCAGGCTGCTGCTTTCCTGGTTCGGCTTGGGCTTCCCATGAACAGGGTATTTTCTGCCCACATCTTCTATTCGTGGTATGTATACCACTGTCCTATCTTCCATCGTTTGGGAGTTGCACAGGACGAAGATCCCTTCATGATTCGTTTGGCGAGAGGGACAGCCGTTCACGAATCACTTTTATCTGCCCGTTTAAGGATCCGACGATTTAGGGACGTCGAAGTTGGGCAGTCTTCAGTGAAGCTTTCTCCGGACTTGCGGAAGAAGGCTTTTGACTTTGGTGTCTCCCGTGGTTCGACCAGGGCAGGGTCGGGAAGACATTATGCTTTGACGGACGCGGAGAAGAAGTGGCTCTTCAACATACGGGTTGGTACGATGGTGTACCGTAGACATCTTTTCGTCGACATCCAACCGTATGTGCCTTCGCGTTTTGCGTTGCAGCTTGGCTTCTCTCAAGGCGTTGTTGGAGCGCCTTCGAGTATGGTGAAGCGTTTTGGAGGTCTGCAGGATGGGAGAAATGCATGGGCATTTTATAGCGCCGAGGACACTACCGCCATGATTTCCTATCCTGAGCTGCCCACCTTCTGGACTGCTGGCTTCACGAAGTGGTTCGTGGAGAGCTTTTCAGTGTACCGGGGGCTTTCCAAGAAAGTGCTCGATATTAAGCAATCTCCTGGGAAGAGTCTTGGCAAATCGGATGGTGTCCGTCGGGAGGAAGTTTTGGCCTTCCTTTCTGGAGAGAAGCACAAGATATGCTTTCTCAACGGGCAGGACATCGTTAGATCAGAAGCTGCACTGGGGATTCCTGGTGAGGTCCTGAGACAACTGGAGGAGGAGGAGGCCGAGATCGATGCTATGATACAGGCAGAGCATACGAAGGCTTCCATGGAGTCTACTGAGAAAAGTAAACCATCCAGTGAGGACTCTTGTGAGAGGCCTGATGTCGATAGTGTGGCAGGATCGTCGAGCAGATTGACCCGCCGTAGCAAGAGGAAGAGAGGACAGCGCCGTAATATGAGACAGCATGATAGTCCTTCTGATCTTGAAGTTCCTCTCACCATTGCTGAGGAGGTGTCTGAGGATGTTGACGAGCCTCCGGAGAAGAGAAGCAGGGAAGAGGAGATAGCTGGTATGATCCCCTTTCTTTCCTTTTGTTTCTTCCTCTTTTCTTTTTTGTGAAAGGTTTTGTTTTGATCCGCTGCTTCTTTTTTTTTTAGCAGAGGACGATGTCCTAGTGACGCCTGAGGTTCCTGCCGATGAGGCGATGATGGATCCAATCGTGGCATCTGAGGAAGAGCCCAGGGACTCTGGAGTGGTTCCAGAACCTTCACCTGGTATGATTTGCTTTGGCTTTTGGCTTTTTGTCTTCTTTTGCTGTCATTTGCTAACATATAGCTGGCTTGCCAGAGGATTCCGACGATTTCGAGCCATCCATGAACGCAACTTTTGACGATGCTTCGGATGAGCTCAAAGAGGCAGAGAGTACTCCGCCGGTCGTCGAAGCAGGTATATTTGCAATAATGATCTGATATATTTTTGACAAGATTATATTCATACCCTTCTTTTTTTCTTTGACAGATTGTGAAGCAGCAGGAGAGATTCCTCCGCCTTCCTCAGAGCCAGAACAGGGGATACCTGCTGCTGATCCAGAAGTAGGGGCTTCTCCTTCTTTCAATGAGTCAGCTTCTTCCGTTGGAAAGAGTTTATTGATTACTCTTCCAATGGAGCATGACGTGGGCAGTCGGGCACCAGAACATGGTGAATCCTCATCTGCACCGCACCTTCAGTATGCTAGGAAGGTGTTGAAGACTGTCTTGAGCTCATGGGTTGAGACTCTTTCTTCAGGTCATTTGGAAGCTGGTTTTGGCATGATCAAGCATGTGCAGGACATCCTCGCTGATAGCAAAGAAGTCGGTCTGGTCGTCGCAAGTGCCGAGGATTTTGTTGAGGAGATCATCACCTTGGGGAACAAATGGACTGAGACCAAGAGTTTCCCAGATGGTGACTTCTTTGATGAGATGTTCTTAAAACTTTCCAGCAAAGTCAAAGCTGAGCTGACTGAGGTCACGAAGACTCAGAGGCAGATCGTTCGGGAGAAGAACGTTACCGAGTTATCCATCATGGGGCTGAAGTAAGACTTGGACCGCCTTGATAAGGAGGTCGTTGAGGCTAGGCAACGTCTTGATCTTTTAGAGGAAGAGGCTGCCGCCAAATGGGCCGCCATTGTGGAGGCTCGTGACAAGGAGGGGACTCTCATTCGCCAGGTTGAGGAAGCTGAAGGTAATGTCCGGAAGAAGACTCAGGAGCATGACCAGTGGCAGGTCCTCTGGGAATAACTTCCTCGTGCTGCAGATGGGTCACGGCATTCGGCCGCGTTTTATGGGGACATTTTGAAGGAGCGTGGCCTAAAAACTTTGAAAGTTAAGGCCAAGGGTCTGCTTGAGGAGTTGAACCTTTGGTTGAAGACCATGTAGGATTGAGCTCCTGAGTTGTAACAAACTATTTTTCCTTTTTCTTTTTTTTTTGGTACCTCCATGTATAAACAATTTTGGTACTATATTTTGTATCCCCTTCCTTTCACTTAAATCATTTTTGACGAAAACAATTTTGAGCAAAAGTTTGATGGGAATGTTTGCTTAAGGATTTGATCAAAAGGTTGTCATTTTGTGAAAATCTTTTGTCAAAGGGTTGTTTTGGGCATGAAAGCCAATTTTGTGGCGAAAAGCCTGATTTTTTGATGGTTTGAAAACCGAAATTTTGGATGGCATGAAAGCCTAATTTTGTGGCGTAAGAGCCAAAATTTGTTTTGCGGCGTGGGAGCCAAAATTTTTGGATGGCGTGAAAGCCGAATTTTAGAATGGCATAGAAGCCGAATTTTGTTTTGTTTGTCTTGGCATTTATAGCCGAATTTTGGCATTTATAGCCAGATTTTGGCGTTTATAGCCGATTTTTTTTTTGTTTTGTTTTGGCATTTATAGTCGAATTTTGGCGTTTATAGCCGAATTTTGAGATGGCATGAAAGCCGATTTTGGCATTTATAGCCGAAAAAATTTTGTTTTTGGCATTTATAGCCGAATTTTGGCATTTATAGCCAGATTTGGCGTTTATAGCCGAGTTTTGGCGTTTATAGCCAGATTTTGGCGTTTATAGCCGAGTTTTTTTTGAAAACCAAGTTTTGTTTTATTGGCATGAAAGCCGATTTTGGCATTTATAGCCGAAAAATTTTTGTTTTGGCATTTATAGCCGAATTTTTGGCGTTTATAGCCGGATTTTGGCGTTTATAGCCGAGTTTTGGTTTTCAAAATGCAGGTATCGACTAAATGTCGCCTCCCCGCTGAATGGTCTTACAAGTATCGATGGAATGTCGCTTCCTTGCTCATTCGGTTTTGCGAGTATTGATGGAATGTCACTTCCTCGCGGGTTAGGTTTTGCGAGTATCGATGGAATGTCGCTTCCTCGCGGATTGGGGTGCAAATATCGACTAAGCGTCGCTTCCCTGCGTTTCCCAAAACTTTTGGTTTTGCGGGTACTGACTTGATGTCGTTTCTCCGCGATTTTTGAGGTTTTCTCGAACCATTTGAAATTTGGATTGTGGATAGCAACTGGTATGTTGCATCTCCAAGATTTTTGAAATTTGGGTTGTGGATATCAACTGGTTTGTTGCTTCTCCAAGATTTTTGAAATTTGCAAGTATCGAATGGGGTTCGCTTCCTTGCGATTTTTGGGTTTTGGAAGTATCGAATGGGGTTCGCATCCTTCCGGTTTTTTGGGTTTTGCGAGTATCGACTGAATGTCGCTTCCTCGCGGTTTCTAAAAACCAAAATTTTTTGTTTAAAGACACGGAGGTCATAAATTTCGACTTAAAACCATTTTGGTTGTAAAAGCCGAGGCGGTTTAGGGTGAAAATTCCTAAGTCCCGATTTTTGTTTCAAACCATGAATTTTGGGTTCAAGGATCGAAAATTTTGGTTAAGTCTGGGAAGAGGCTCCTAAACTTGGAGTTTTGGATTTTGATTTTTTTTTTCTTTTTGAACAATGAAACGATGAAAGTAAGCATTGTTTTGAGAGATTGTTTTTTTTTGGAAACTTCAACATAAAGATGAAAATTTCAAAAGAGGTGGGTTTGACGAGCAAGTACCTTGGAAATAGGCTTTAGCCGTGTAGATATTGCTCTGACCCGTTTTGAGGAAGTCTTCAAGGGTAGTACCGCTTCAAGAACTTGCCGTTGATGGGTAGCATACATCTGTCTCCTTCCATGTTTAGAAGAGTGTATGCACCGTTGGAGAAGACTTTATTGATGACGAAGGGTCCCTCCCATTTTGGTTCGAATTTGCCTTTGGATTTGTGGGCAAAGACTATGAGTCTTTTTACTGCAAGAACCAAGTCACCCTTTTTGTAGGCGCGTTGCCTGACCTTTTTGTCGAAAGATCCTGCCATGCGTGCTTGATACAACTCAATGCTTTGTAGAGCTTTGAGTCGTCTTTCATTGAGATTATCCAGCTCTTGGAGTCTCAGTTTGACATTGCTTTCTTGCGTCATGTCATTTTGCAAAGATACCCTTAAGGAAGGAATTTGTACTTCCAAAGGGACAATAGCTTCGCATCCATAGACCAAAGAGAATGGTGTGCTATGGGTTGGTCCTCGAACGGTGGTTCGATAGGCCCACAAAGCTTCTAGTAGTTTGTCGCCCCAGTCTCTTTTGTGACTAGAGACCATTTTCTTGAGAATTTTGCAGAGTGTCTTGTTGAAGGCTTCTGCTAGTCCGTTCGCTGCTGGATTATATGGAGTCGAAGGACAACTTTGGATTTTGTACTTGTCGCAGAACCTATAAAATCTGTGATCCCGGAATTGTGGTCCGTTATCATGGACGAATCTTTAAGGTATGCCAAAGCGACAAATAATGTTGGTGCGCATGAACTGAAGGACTGATGAAGTCTTCATTTCGCTGAGCGCAAATGCTTCCGACCACTTGGAGAAATAATCCGTAGCGGCGAAGATGAAGCGATGACCTTTGCTTGATGGGGGAGAAATAGGACCTATGATGTCCATACCCCAGGCTTCGAAAGGCCATGAGATTGCTGTTGGATGTAGCCATTCTGGAGGCATGTGGACATAATCTCCGTGAATCTGGCATTTTTGGCAGCTCTTGGCAAATTGTATTGCATTAGTTACCATGGTAGGCCAATAGTAACCTAGCCTTTTTATCTGGTTGTAGAGCTTAGGGCCAGCCTGGTGGGCTCCACAAAGACCAGCATGTACTTCTTTGAGAGTTTCCTCAGCCTCTTGTTGTGATAAGCAGCGTAGGAGTACTCCGTTGAAGGATTTTCTGTAAAGTGCTTTTGAAGGTATATCCAAATGAAAGTTTGGGGCTCGTCTTTGGATGCTTACCCGCTCTTTTGGATCTTCAGGTAGTATTCCGAACATGATATAATCAATGAACGAATCTCTCCAGTCGCCAATCGGAGGTTTGAGGATGGACATCCGACTTCCAACCACTTGGTGGCATTCAGCAACTGCTTGGTGTGTGTTGAGAGGAGGGAAAATCCTTCTTTGACACACTGTGACTTGCATGTTTTCCCCTTCTTGGATTGCCATGGATGCGGCAAGTCTAGCCAGGGCATCTGCACAAATGTTTTCACCTCTGAGGATGTGGGTGATATGGCAGATGTTGAATTTTTGTTGGAGCGACTGCGCCTTATTGTAGTAAGGTAGCAAATCAGGCTTCCTGACTTCATATTTCTGATTCATCTGGTTGACGACCAGTTGAGAGTCTCCAAAAGCTTCCAACAAGGTCATGCCAGATTCGAGGGCGAGTTCCAATCCAACAATCAGGGCTTGGTACTCAGCTGCATTGTTTGAACATGGTTCCAGTAGCGAGAAGGCGTGTGGAATCATGTATTTTTCGGGGCTGACGAAGAGGATGCCGATTCCCGATATTTGCTTTCCTTTTTCATTTGTCCTGGTTGCACCGTCAAAGTACATGTCCCAGGAAGCATTTGACAAGGAAGTTTCCACATTGTAGACAAATTCGTCTGGGAGAACATCCTTGAGTGGAGAATCTTTAGGCAATGGATGCTCTGCGAGGAAGTCTGCTAGAGCTTGGCCTTTGATTGCTTTTTGTGGTACATACCTAATATCAAATTGTGATAGAAGAATGGACCATTTTGCCAGTCGGGCATTGAGAGAACCTGCTTTTGTGACAAGGACCTTTAGGAGGTTAATCCTCGAAATCAGGTAGACTGTGTTCGACAGCAGATAGTGACGCAGCTTTTGTACAGCGAACATTACTGCAAGACATTCTTTTTCGACTGGGGAGTAGCGATGCTCTGCACCTACCATCATGCGGCTAAGGTAATATAGAGCAGCTTCTTTTCCGTCGTCGTTTTCTTGTGCGAGCAGAGCACCCAAAGAGTGGTCGAGAGCTTTTGTGTACAAGATAAATGGTTTTCCAGTTGTGGGGGCAACCAGCACTGGAGGTTTGATGAGGTATGCTTTGATGTCTTGAAATGCACTTTCACATTCAGCATCTCAGACAAAGTCCACGCCTTTCTTCATCAGGCGAGAGAATGGACGGCATTTCCCTGATAGATTGGAGATGAACTGTCGAATGTAGGCCAGCCATCCTTGAAGCCCTTTTAATTCTCTTAGGGTTCTGGGAGATGGCATTTCCAGGATAGCCTTGACTTTGGTGGGGTCAAGTTCTATTCCAGCTTTCCGTACTATGAATCCGAGAAACTTACCCGATGAGACACCAAAGAAGCACTTTAGTGGATTCATCCGCAATTTGTGTTTGCGAAGTCGGAGGAAGACTTCTCGAAGATCATTGAGATGATCTTCTTTTCTTCTGCTTTTGATGGCAAGGTCGTCAACATAGCATTCGACCGTCTTGTGCTGCATATCTTGGAATATTTTCATCATAGCCCTCTGATATGTCGCACCTACATTTTTCAGGCCAAACGGCATAACAGTGTAGCAATACACGCCGAATGGTGTCCGAAATGATGTATGCCTTTCATCTTCAGGATGCATTTTTATCTGATTGCAGCCAGAGAATCCATCCATGAACGTCATTCGCTCGAACCCATAGGTGTTGTCAATCATCACCTCTGGTATGGGGAGCGGGAATTCATCTTTAGGACATGCACTATTCAGGTCTCTATAGTCAATACAGACCCTTATCTGCCCATTTTTCTTTGTCACGGGGACAATGTTGGCCAACCATTCAGGATGCTGCTCCTCGCGGATGAAGCCAACGTTTTTGAGTTTCTGAACTTCTTGTTCAATTTTGTCCATCACGTCGGGACGGAATCTTCTTTGGCGTTGTTTGATAGGCTTGATTTCTTTTTGCAAGTTGAGCTTGTGGACTGCTACTTTGGGATCCAAGCCAGGCATTTCGGCATAAGACCATGCAAAGCAATCAACGAACTCACGAAGAAAAGAGATATACTCGGGTAACTCATCATCCTTTATATTCTTGCTTATGAATATAGGACGTGGGTTATCAGGTGTTCCCAAGTCTATCTTTTGAACAGGCTCTTCTGTTGGAAGGTTTGAAGGTGGTTCCTCCACAATATTTTCGGAGGCTTCCAACTCGACAAGACCTTCTGGAGTGCCAGAGGCATTTTCAGACTGAGGCTCTGTTTCTGTCCATGAATCTTCTGGAACAGTATCCTTCTCAATGCTATCCTTCTCAAGGCTTGCAATGAGATGGTCCCAATCATTTGCTGGAATTGGGTTGGAGTAAGGTACTTCTTTTGGAGACGATGATTCTTCTGGGTCAGAGAACTGCTCGTCTGTGTCATCGGGTAATTCCTCTTTATCATCAGAGAAATTATACCAATTGGAGGAGCATTTTGGGTCCTTGACGAGTGACTCCTCAAAGAGATATCCAGGGATATCAATGTCTTCATGAGATGTTGAGGCTTGGTCGATAAAGCGACTTTGCAGCCATGGTGTCAACTGTCTCATAGGAGCAGTAGGATCATACCCCAACCCATATGAAGACTTGCCTTTTTGAAGGTGGATTTTACAATCTTCTGGTTGACTTTTGGTCAGGGTGGGTTCCAATGGTGTAAGAATACCACGGCCACCTCCCAAACCAGTCGGATTTTGAGCGTCGTAGCCCATTTTCTTCATGATAGCTTGTGCCATTGGACTATACAGGGATAGCTGAGGCATACCTTCATTTTGGAAAGGTTCAAGCAGAGAGTCCAGTGGAGATGCCCCCGATCTGTGGAAGTAAATCACTTTTTCTTCTGGCGAAGTTACCGGAATAACAAAGGAAGCAGACGTAGGGTCTTCTATATCTGCAGGTGTCTCCAATGGAGTGAGAGTGAGCTGATTTTGCTGAGTATCAGCTCGGCTCGATGCTGTGTCATCTTCTGACTCTGACTCTGAGTCTGTGTCATGCATAATAGACACAAAGGAGATAGTGAACTTGCCCCCAGTCTTTTGTTTTGTCTTCTTTGCTTTGGTAGTGATTACCAAAGGCTTTGGAGATTTGAAGGAGACGACGAAGGGAGCTTGGCCGCTTACTTCGAGTTTGGTGGAGGGTTTGCTTTCCTCCGATGATTGCTGAGGAGCCTTGCCTTTATCTTTCTGGAGACTGTCGGCAAAGCAAATTGTTTTTTCCTCCTGTTCTTCTTTTCCATCTTTATACATTTGAGCATCTGCAAAATGGACATCTCTGCCTTTGAAGGGCTTTTTGTCTGCAAATACTCGATGTATCAGGCCATCGTCGCCAATGAACTTGATGCACTGATGTAGAGTTGAAGGGACGACACCATTCTCATGTATCCAGGGGCGTCCAAGGAGTATATTGTAGCATGAAGGGGTCCTTATTGCATACACAGTGACTTCAGAAATAAGATCACCGATTTGCAATTTGAACCTGATTTTGCCGATAGGCCTTTGAGCGCTACCGTCATATCCGAAGATGGATACGGACGTGTGACTCAGCTTGCTAGGTGGGATGCCCAGCTCTTAGAGTGCCGAAGTAGAGATGAGGTTGAGTGCAGAACCTGGATCGATCTGAACTCTTTGTACTGGTATTTCTTTGACGTACCCCGTAAAGTACAAGGGACGGTTGTGCTTTGCTTTGCCTAGGAGGAGGTCACCCTTGTCGAAGGCAATTGTTGCACTTGCTGCTTTTTGTACCGAGAGGCATTCATTGCTTGATCCCTCAGTTTTCTTCTTTTCTCCCTTTGAGGGAGTATTTTTGACCCTATAGTCCATTTCAATTTGTAGGACTTGTGGGGCATGTTTGTCGACATCCGTATTCAGCCTTTGTAATTCTGAAATGAGACTATCACGAGTCTGTGGAGACATTCGCAATAAGTCAAGGATGTGCAGACGTGCAGGTATGTGTTTGAAGTGCTCAATCAAGTCGTACTTGAAAGCCTACTTCGGGCCTGCATTTTCATTATTATTGCCACTTGGGGCGTTTACAGCTTGTTTTCCTGAAGGATTTACATAAGAAGAAGAGGGTTGATTGTAATTTTTGTGGTAATCCCGGCCAGAACGGGTACCTCTACCAACTTCAAGAGCCTCTAGAGAAGGGTCTTCTTTTGGAAGATCGTTCTCAGGATCAAGGGGTTGATCCTTTGCTGAGGACGTCTCTGTAATAGCATTGGCATCTTCAGTGATTGTGTTGCACGGAGCAATTTCCAGGAACAAGTCCTGAACAGCAGCCGGCAGCTTTTCTTTATTAGCCCAGACATCGCCCGTGAGATCGGGTATCTGGGACCAATTGACTGAGTTTTCATTGAAGAAGATTTCATTGGCAGAAGTTTCTTCTAGATGATCAATTGGGAGAGGCTTGAGCTCTGATGTCACAGCTTCAGGAGACGAGGGTTGAGAGGATGTTATCTCAGTGGAAGTCACCTGAGAGGATGTAGCTCCGGAAGATACGCTACCGATTGGGGAGTACGTGTCTTCGGGATCTTCAGAGGTACTGTCGTCCTGAGCTATTGCATTGCAGGTTATCCTGACAGGAGATGCCCCCAGTGTAGACTGTTGGGAATCGGACTCATCCTCGGATGTGAGAGGAGCATTAATCCAACAGTTTTCTCCATTTTCAGGAGTTGAGGGAGGGAGTTCCCGTTGATTTTCAGGGACTTCCAGTTCTGGATCATGACGAAGATTGATGCGATCCTGCTCCTGCTCTATGGCAAGAAGTTGCAAGATTCTTGCATATTCTTCAAGATCAGGCGTGGGAGCCCAATCTTCTTCATCATTGGCTCCTTGTGGTTCGCCCATGTTGGGTTCCACTGAAGCATTTGCTGGTGCTGGATCAACAGCGTTTTCTTGAACAGGGTCCTGGCCTTCTTCATCATCAGACCAAGATCCTTGTAGCTGTAATGGGTTATACCAGATTACTGGCATAAGATGAGACTCGGGAATCCATTCCTCATCGGAGAGGTATTCCCCTGTTTCAAGGGATTCTTCCCACTCATCTATATCACTGGCAGTATCACTGGACTCGTATCCATTCATGGAGAATCCAACTACCGAGTTGCAAGAGTATGATGTCCCCTGCACATTTTCATTTTGGTATGGTATAGAGGCGGCATGAAATCATCAAGAGTGAATTTTCTTACCGCCTTGGAGGTTTTGGGAAGAGATTCTTCCGTCGTCCTTAGTGAAGCAGTGGAAGAGGTTTCTGCTTTTTCAAGGACTTCTTGTTTTGGTTGAGATTTCTGCTGCCGTTTAAGCTTGCGGAGCTGTCTCTTGGCTTGCCTTCGCTGCTGAGCGGTCGGCTTTGTTTTGACGATCTCCCAATTTTCATCATCTAGGAGATCGGGATGCACCCATATAGGTTGTCCATCTGGTGTTGGATAGGGAACCAAGTCTTGGGAGGCTTGAGCCATTTTTATCTCCTTGAATGAAGTAGTGATCTTCTCCTTCGGTGACTTTGAAGTTTGCCGACATGACACCATGTTGACAGAGGCGGGGCCATAGTTTTTATCAAAGGTTATGACTCCGTTTTTCCACATCTCATTGATCTTCTCTCTCACAACGAAGCATTGATTGAGAGGATGTGAGATCATCTGATGGTATGGACAGTATCGGGGATCATTGGTTTTGCCAACATCTCCCGGTCTTTTGGGCTCTGGCAAAATGAGTTTGCCATTTGCTAGGAGAGCCTCAAAGATTTCTTCAACGTCTTCATCGAACGGATATTTCTTTTCTACACGTTCTTTGAAGGCATCAGAGAGTTCAGGCCTTTTACCTGCAGTTTTGTTTTCGGGTTTCTTTGGCTGCTAAGGAGCTGACTTAGTCTGCACATTGAGAACCTCCTTTTTCTTTGGTTTTGAGGTTATAACAGCAGTCGGCTCTTTCTTTGATGATTTCTGATTGTTGAGGTCTTTGATCACCATTTCAGCTTCCATGGAAGCTTCGAGGAGTTCCCCCAGGTTTTTTGATTTGTTGTCGATGATCATGGAGCGGATTTTTGCTCTCATATTGTTACGGCAGATGTCGACCACCGACGCTTGTGGCAGTACATCTGAGCATTTGTACGCCATTGCCTTCCATTTGTGAATAAAGTCGTATGTTGACTCATTCCCTCCCTGTTTTAGGCTGCAGAGCTGAGCCATAGTAACAGGATGATCCTCACCTTGGAAGTGGGTCAGGAAGCATGTCTCCAGCATAGCCCAGTTTTTGATGGAGTTCTCCGGCAGAGTGGAGTACCAATCAAAGGCTGTACCTTTTAGGGTACTTGCGAAGAGGCGAATCTTGAGGGCATCTTAATCCGCAATAGCTCCCGTCAGGATCTTGAAATGGATGACATGCTGTCTGGCTGAACCTTTCCCAGTATATGTCTGGAGAGTAGGTTGTTTGAATTTTGCAGGGAACGGAACCGAGTCCATCCATAGAGGGTAGGGTGGCTTGATCCCATGTTCCTTCAATGTATCATCTTCTTTTGCTTTTGCGAGGATATCATCCACGTCCTTTTTGGTAAGGGCGCGAGACTCATTGTTTTCTGCATTGCCCTCGTCATCTTCATGATTCGGAGGGGTTTCATTGTTAGGTGGTGGACGCTGTAGAGTGAGAATCAAATTTTCCATCAGAGTCTCAATTCTCTGTTGTCCTTGCTCCAACTGCTGGATGCGTGCAGTTACGTCATCATGCAGTGGAGGCTGCTCAGAAAAAGTAGCCAAGACGTTCATCCCTCGGGATTCGAATGAAGAAATCGTCCTGGTGATTGAGCTGGGGCTCATTCTTCTGGATGAAGAATCTGAACAGTAGTTACTCCGACATTCTTGGCTTGGAGGAGTGGAAGATTCCTCCAGATGTGTTCGTGTCCGAGAGACGCTGCGAGTCACTGGACGTCTAACACTGATTTTGGTTGCTGACTTTCGGCGTTTTCTGGGTTTACCAACCATATGAACAGCAACGATTTGGTCGGGTCTTTCTTTTTCGACCCATTTGTTTGAGACGTGGAGAGTAGAACGCTGGGTTCTTTGTTTCTCAAGTCTCTTTTGTCGATATGCAGTGCGGCGACGCATACGACGAGCAATTTGAGCTTCAGTCAGCTCTGGCTGGGCTCTGGCGATGAAGGATGTAGTCCCTCGTGCACAGCAGCCGAGTTTGTCTTCTTTGAAGCTTGGCAAGGACAGAATCTGGATGCGGTCCTTCGTCTGTCGCGATGAAGACTTGAATTTTGCGAGCTCGGCCCCTGTTGAGATGAAGGTCGACTCGCAGGAGTGCAGGCTTCAGCATGTTTTTGCGTGGGCCTAACAATGCAGGATTTGATTTTGGGCTTGTAGGAGTAAGCCTGCTCATGATGGTTTTGTTTGTTTTTTGGGTGGAGGGTAGGTTTCTCCTCTTTCATGTAAGAGAGAGGGTAGAACTGATTCTCCTTGAGAGGGGCCAGGTATGCTGGCTTTGCAGATGTTTGGGACCTCCGTTGCTTTGGCGAAGATCTCGGGGACCAAGTTTTGGTGTAAACCTGGTTTCTTGTGGGTTGAGGCTTCGTGGGAACGCCACGGGCTTCAGGCTTCTTGGTGTTCGCCCTTGGTGCCATTTTAGTGACACGTTGCGGGGCGGTTTTCTGCTTCTTGGCAGGTACAGTGTCTTCTGCGGGAAGTGGGAATGGTCCCAGCGATCCGAAGACGATGGTCCGGGGAGTTGAAGTTGACCTGGTGTTTGGGGAGTTGTCGAGAGAGATGACGCTTCGGCAACTGGCAGGGCGCTTATGCTTGTTTTGCTTATCTTGAAGCATAAGCTGGTACTTGTTCTCATCGAAAGTGATGGTCAATGAAGCTGCCATTGTTAGTTTTTGGAAAACTTCTAAAACAAGACCAAATCCATTAGTAATCACAAGAATATGGTGATCGTAAATGGAGAACAACTATGGTTTTGTCTTTTCAAATCACTTGAGCGGACATGGCCCAACCCAAGGACGATGAAGAAGGCAAAAAGCCATAGAGGATAGAATTGTTCTAAAATGCAAGTATGGTAGGCTCAGAGCGAGCGTTCCAGTGACTGCTAGAAGCAATTGTAGACCTTAATTCAAATTACCGAGAAGCAAGGCTCACTCGAGGTAAAATGATATAAGGTTGGAGATACAAATGTGTCGGTCGCGAATACAGTAGACCCGAAAGGGCGTACTAGCACCGCTAGGCACAAATGTTGCAAATCGCATCCTTGGGAAGGACACGAGATGGGATTTTTTGAAAGGTCAAATTTGGATTCATAAAGGAGAGCAAATAGTATTCCTATCCGAACAAGGGCTCAACATTTCTGCGAGCGCTAAATTCAGAAGGGAAGGAACCATAATTTCTCGGATGTAAATCCAGACGTGACGGAAGTTTTTTTTTTTTTGAAAGGTCAAGATTGAATTCATCAAAGAGAGCAAATGGTATTCCAATCCGAACCACAACTCAACATTTCTGCGAGCGTTAAATTCGAAAGGGAAAGAACCAAAATTTCTCGATTCTAAATCCAAAAGTGACGGAAGTGTTTTTTTTTTTTTTTTTTTTTTTTAAGATTGAATTCATCAAAGAGAGCAAATGGTGTTCCAATCCGAACCACAACTCAACATTTCTGCAAGCGTTAAATCCGAAAGGGAAAAAACCCAAAATTTCTCAACTCTGAATTCAAAGTGACAAAAGTTTTTTTTTTTTAGGATTTTTTTTTAGAGAATTTTTTTTTTGAAAGGTGCACATAGATTTCCAATTCGATCTTATGAAACCTTAGTAGATAGATCAGCCCCCAGGTAAGGGTAGGATAACTTAATGAACCCGTTTGGAGGACCCTTGCCTCGAACAGTCTAGCTGTCTCCACACTCTGGACAAGGCTTTTCTTAAATCCACTTTGGTCAAAGAACGCAACTGGTGGAATCTTAGTGTTTTTTTTTGAAAGGTTTCTAATGAACTCGTCAAAGAGAACAAGTGGTGTTCCAATCCGAACCACAACTCAACATTTCTGCGAGCGTTAAATCCGAAAAGGAAAGAATCAAAGTTTCTTTGTGAAATTGAATTCAAAAGAAGATTTTTTTTTGAAATTATATTTTTTTTAATCTCAATTGGACTCATCGAAGAGAAAAGATGGCCCAATCCCTGATACGAACGATAACTGCAAACATTTCTGTGAGCTATCAAGTTCGAAGAGGGAAGGATCAAAGTTTCTCAAAGTTGAGTTTTTAAGAAAAAGAGATCATTATTTTTTTGAAAGAATAAAATTTTTGAAATCTCAATTGGACTCATCAAAGAGAAAAGATGGCCCAATCCCCGATATGAACGATAGCTGCGAACATTTCTGTGAGCTATCGAGTTCGAAGAGGGAAGGATCAAAATTTCTCAAAGTTGAATCTAAGAAAAGAGATCAGATTTGTTTTTTTTTGAAGTGAGAAAGAACAATTGAAATCCCATCTCGTATTTTTTTAGATGCAAAATGCAACATAGGCCACCAACTAGAAAGGAGCCAAGTGATCAAAGCATCACGTTCTCAAGTCAACGTGTCCCACCGGGTGTGCCAGCTTGATGGACCCGAAAAAAAGGAAAGGGGGAATCTTCCGTCCTCTCCCTCCGCACCCCGGGGGCTGACCTGGGTCTCGGCGGAGGAGGGAAGATCTCGGGCATCAATATTTTTTTTACGGGTATGCCAGATTTACTTTCTACTTGGAATTTGGAATAGTGATAATCCAGAGATTCACCTTCACAAGTGGAAAGGAAATCAATCCTTTTTTCTAACTTTTCAAATTGCATAAATATTAAGAAAAGACACAAGTTTTTAGAATGCCGTAGGCGTTTTTGTTTGTTTTACCGTGAAAGGCGATTTTGCCGTGAAAGGCATTTTTACAAAACTCATCAAATATGAAAGACAAGAATTGTGATTTCTTTTTGTCTCTTTAAGAAATACAAACTACAATAGAAAAGGAAGAAAAGGGATCTAACTTCTCAGGAGATTGTGGGGACACGTTGAGATCGACGGTCGCAAGTCATGTATGGGCTTCGCCATCGTCCTTCAAATGAGAACATGTGATGCTTTGATTCTTTGGCTTGGCTCCTAACCTCAGTTTTTTAAAGGACAAGGACCAAGAGAAGGTCCTATATCCAATGAAAAACCGAGTAAACGGGCTGAAAAGCCGCGTTTAGGCCATGTTGGAGAAGGAGGTGACCTTGGGGGGGTGGCCCCCCAAGGGACGTTGATCACCTTGTGGTGCTTCCGGGAGCAAAGTGGCAGGACTTCGTCTCTCTCTTGGATTTTCTGAATTTTCAGAGCTTGCACTTGGGATCTCTTTTTTCTCTTTTCATGCTTTCTTCTTGGAATGGACCTCCTTTTATAGGCCTTTGGTAGCCATGAGGTGTTTATTGGCATTGATGGCCATGATGAAAGAATTGATGAGGAGTTACAAATTGATTTTGTAACTCCTTTTTCAAGGCTTGTGATTGGCCGATGAAGGTAGTGGGCATTCGATCACCTTTATGCTTCATGATGATGGGAGTTTCATGGGTTTAATGCCATGATTGCTTGGATTTGTAACCCCCAAATGCTTGGTTCTAATTGGGCCGTCCAAAATAATGAGTTAATGACTGCTTTAATGGGTCAATTAACGTCATTAAGTGGTTGCCAAGGCATGTGAAGAGTCGCGGGCCGCGCTGCGCCTTTTGAGATTCTTCTTGCAATCATCACGGGTGGATCCACGCATCATTTGATGTCGGATTGCGATGCAATTTTAGACATTGACTGATGTTGGCGGGCCGGTGACATCTGTCTTATCGATTTCACGATCGGTCGGACAGAAAGTGCACTTTCTTGGTCAGCCGGTTGGCGATCTTGAGGCGATCGGTGATGATTTCATGCTTTTGACGGCGGATCCGAGATGTCGACGAAGATCAGTGGTTTCGGAGCACCAAACATTGGACTTTCAGAAAATCACAGAGGCCAGAACACCCGAAATGCGAAAAGAATCGAAAAACGGACACTTCGGCGCAAAATGCGGCGACCCGGATTTCCAGGTCGCCGGGCGTCCATGCACCCAGGGTCGCCGGCGACCCTGGGCCAGGGTCGCCGGCGACCCTGGGCCAAGGTCGCCAGCAACCATGGGGCTTTGGCCCGTTTGGTCGCCGAGCGTCGTTTCGGCCATTTTTTCATCTTTTTCTTCCCTTTTTTCTTCTGTATTTTTCTTGACATTTTTCCTCAATTATTGACTTGATTTTCTTGAAGAAATCTTGACGAGAACCCTCGCAAAATCGGAGCACAAAGTTTCCTAATTTCGGGAAAGCCGAAGACTTTGTAGCCGATTTTCCATCAAGCGTCGAAACTAGGTCAAACGATGTCGGAATGACCTGAAAATTGAGGTGAAGCTTCTTGAGCAGTGGATAGGACCAACCATGGGCTTTTATTTGAGTTTTGAAGCCGTTTGGGGTCCCATCGATGCTTCACTTGATTTTGCTGCGGGGAAAATGCCGAGCTTTGGTATGTGGTCAAACGATGTCCGATTGACTTGAAATTTGACGGGGAGCCTATTGGAGTCATTTTGAGACGTTCCATGGGCTCCGTTTTGGATGTCATGGTCCCGGGTTGCTCCGCCGCCGGTAGGCTTGATTTTCTCTCGGAGCATCGAAACCTGGTCAAACGTTGTCGGAATGACCTGAAATTCGACGTGCAGCCTTTTGGAAGCATGTTAAAGCCACTCATGTATTTTGTTTGATAAGTGATGGCTTCGGTGGTTTCCGCCGCTGGGAGGCTTGATTTTGCTGCTCGAGCATTGATGAAGGGTCAAACGTTGTCGGTTTGGCTTGAAATTTGGCATGGAGCCCTTTGGAGACATTCTGGAGTCATCCGTAGGTTTTGATCAAAGTTTTGGTGTCTTTGATGATGTCGCCGCCAGGAGCGCTTGTTTAGCTGTCGGAGCGGTGAAGTTGGGCCAAACAATGTCGGAATGACCCGAAACCTCAGGCGTACCCCTCTCTTAGCTGTCTTGAAGGACCTCTCAGTTTCTGTCTGATTCTGACAAAATCTGATGCTTGAAGTAGCCTTGCCTATTTTTAGCAGGATGCAGCTTCAGGAGGCTTCTCGATGTTGAGGAGACATATTGACTTTTTTGGTGTCAACACTTATATCATGAATGCACAAAACACGGCGATACACGTTCGAGAACACGACAAAACAAGTGGGTAATCATTTATCAAACACAACACGACAAGACTAGCAAAATAGCATAGTATAAATGCTTAACAAACTTAAGAAATGATTCCCTTTTTCTTATTCTTGAAACACATCTTAAAACGAGCTTATACTTGAAATTCGAGCAAATGCACGATGATGCACGGAGCATCAAACCAAGAGTCCAAACACGAAATCTATCAAGTTTAGGCTAAGACCATTCATTGACCCTTGTGGAGTTGAAACCCAAATGTCGGAATTTTGACAAGGTTTGGTGCCCCAGAAGTTATAGTACATTTTGGAATTTCAAGTGCACAAAGTCAATAAAAGGGTCTAAAACCTAGTCTAGTTTTCATTCTCGTAAAAATTCTTCAAAAACAACACTTTTAGTCACTTTCGGTCAACCCTCGGTTGTTGTCGATCAACCGAGGTTGATCTGTCGGTCGATCGACGGCTTCACCGACAAATCCCAGTCCAGAATTTAGAGCTCTCTGGAATTCGGACCGACAGGTCCTCGGTTGGCTGTCGGTCGTCGATCGACGGATGACCTGACAAAATGCTGCTCTCTGGAATTCAAACCGACGGCTCTCGGTTGGCTGTCGGTCGACCTGTCGGCTGACCAACAGAACATGGGCAGTGCATTTCTGTGCAGATTTTGTCACACTTCTTTCCCTTCTTCACTTCCACTCTTTCACCACCTGCACTCCCTAAGCCTACAAGCTTTCCAAGGGATAATTTCACATCAAAATCCATTCACATTTCATTCAAAACATCAAATCACCAACCCATTTACATTCAAATCATGTATTAATAACTTGTAAAGCATTCCATTGAAAAACATGCTCCCATTCAAGATAAAACTTCTAGATTAGATAGAGTAATTAGTAACCATGCTTATAAAGCTTAAACACATTAAAAGAGATTGATAACATGAGGGAAATGGTAAGCTTGATAATAAAACCACATTTCTAAAGATAAAATACCCAAAACTTGCAATGTCCAAAAATGGACTAAAATGTCTACTTGCCTTGGCCCAATGTCAAGGAAATTTTCACAAAACTCAACAAGAATGGAGATCCACGAAATCTACACAAAACCCCGAAAATAGAGCACACAAAAATCACCATTTTGTTCACTACAAACCCCCATTTCAAAAATGGGTTTGAAAACATGTAAAACAAGCTCTAAGTGAGCTAAAGAACATCAAATGAAAAGATGGGTCCAAGCTCTAACCTTGAGCTAGCTGAACAAGATGAAGAGAGGTTGAAGATGATGAATAGTGTCGGGGATTGGCTCCAAAAACGTGTCCAGCTGAAGCTTGAGAAGAGAGGAAGAGAATGGCGGAGTCGGATTTGAGATTTGAGCCTTCTTGCTAGATGATTCCAAGGGAAAAAGGCCAAAGAGAAACTTTCTTCTCTTCTCCACTTTAGGTCAAGACCGTTGCAGGAAAATGGGGAAGAAAGAATGGAGGAGAGAGAATAGGAGAGCTTTTATATGGGTTGAGAGGTGGGTCCCTTTCCAGCTGAACTTTGAAATGGTTAAAACATGGTCTTGTGGACCCCGGATGGAAACGACGAAGGAGAACAAAACGATCGTAAAAAAATCTAGTTTCGGAAAAGTATAATTTTGACATAGTCTCACGATTTCGAAAAGTGTGCCCAGATTTAGCATGATAGTCAGATTTACCCTTATTAGGCCAAAACTTGTATTTCTGGGCCTCAAATGCATGCAGGTTAAAAATAAAAGTTATCACAAATAATAAAACCATTCAAGAGAAATAAAAATCACGATCAAACAAGATATCTAGAATGAAACCCACTCTTACACGTGTACTCAGGACGTCCCTGAGCGTGTCTGACTCATACTAACGTCCTCAAAATCCCCAAAGCTATAATCCATGCTAAGTCTAATTACATTCTAACCCAACCAGTACTAGGACTCGCTTAAGACTAAACACTTACTTAATTAGTACTAATCGAGTTGGTCTGGGTCGGGGTCTAACACGGACTCCAAAGGTATAATCGATTTCCTTATATGTTATATATTTTTGGTTGCTTGTTTATTGCTGGTTTCTATCTTCTAGATAGAGTTTATTGATGTACATGGTCAATGAGATTGAGTGTTTGGATCCTAGATGTGGTTTATAGCCTTATGGGTACTTGATCCCTGAGTCAAGTGGGTTAAAAGGTTTTGAAAATCTATCCACGAGGCCCACCTACTTCCAACAATTAGTATCAGAGACATACCTCATCTCTAATCATGTTAGATCAGTTATCTTATTCTAATCTTTGCATGAGATGCGAAGAGGATAGAGCGAGAGCTATGTACGGATCAGTTTTGATGGATTTGTCTTGTTTATTAGTAGATCCATGATTGGATAGTCACAAAAGAGTTTAATAATGATGGAAGGATGGTAGGAAGTCATTGGAAGCCTTCAGAAGTGTTTTGGAGGTGTTTGAATTCGAAACGGAGAAAACCCAAAAATCTAGGCTTGTCTGGCCGGTCGACCGGGCTTCGTGCGCGGTCGAGCACATGATTGCAGGCCGGTCAACCGGGGACATTGTAGCAAACTGTAGATTTTTCAGTTTTCTAATTTTGTGTCTATTTTGGCGGCCTATTTTTCCAGCATTATTTGGCAGCCTGATTTTGTGATTTGTATGGTTGTATGAGATACTAACATGCAGGTGATCTTGTCTTCTCCATGTGGCCCACAAGTCTTTCACTTTTTATTTATAGTTGATGGTTTATTTAGGGCAACTTATAAAGGGTATAATGGTTTCCTTGGTTTCCCGTAAAAGGGAAAGGCATGGTGAATTTCCCTATAGCCCTTTTTATTTCCATGTTTAGATTACTATGTAAGTCTCATCATCAAGGCATAGGAATATATGTAATTTTCTAAATTTGTAAATTCTGGCGATGTCCTAGACGGAGAAGGAAAGTGAAGTTAGACTACTAATCAAAGAGTTTGAAGATTACCAAAAGCGTTTTGGAGATGCTCAAAGAGTTTGAGGAATCCTAGAGTTTTGGAAAGTCTAGAAGTCCAAGAAATCTATTCCACTTGGGCCATGTGGAGGAGAGGACTAGTTTCTAATTTTAACACTTTCTATTTACAGATGAATGCATGTTTTAGAGAGTTTCTAAATCTGATACAAACATAGCAATTTCCAAAATTGGTCAAATCAAATTAATTTTTGGAAAGAGTTCTAATTAGTGTTGGCGGACCCGTGAGATGGACCAGGTAACACTAGTCTTAGAGACTGAACTTTCCTTAAAATAACTTGACTTGGAACCAATCATTAGTCATATCATGAGATGATTTGATGTTTATTGTCGCGACCCCGGACCAGGTTTAGGGTCCAATCCAGGATCGGGATTAAATAAGTGACATAAATAAGAGGTATAGTTAGTGCCAAAACGTATACGTGTTATTAAAGAATACATATTGCCCGTACACGTGATTTCCCAAAGGTGTCCGCGGTGAGGATTTCAAAACAACATGAGTATTCTTGTATAAGTTGCGGAAGCGTGTAGCAAATCAAGCATGTATTTCATTTCCAAGATGACAAGGTTGATTACATTTGAAAACAAGTATCAGAATGAGCAATGGTCTATAGCGTAACCCAAAGGTACTGTTAAAGTTTGAACATATATCATTTAATTACAATTCCCTAAAAATAGAGGCTAATAAAGGCCAATATAAACAAAACAATATCCACAAAAACAAATGGTTAATAACACCCCCATAATGTTACGCATCTCTCGAGGCAACCGGATGTTTAAACAACATCGTCGGCGCGCCACTCCACTAACTGTTGCGGTTCTCCGACCGCCTCCTCTGGCTACTCCTCGGGATAACCAGCAACGGGACTTGAGTACAAAAGAAATGGATCAGACACGACGGTCTGGCAAGTGGAAGAAAAGATATGACCATTCTAAAATAAAAGCATTTACCTTGGAAAATATATAAACCTGTTTAAAACAATAACTTTCAAGAAGTAAATGAATCATTTAATTGAAAACATATATGCAGTGTAAAACAAGTAAAGGTAACCAAGGAATTCGGGAAATAAGCAAGGTGGCAACCACATGAAGCTAAATCCTCTATCACCGAGGTCATAGAGCAAGCATATCAAGGCGTTGACCTCAGCGACCGAAGTGAGGAGGAACAACGAAATTTACATATACATATACTATATACGGGGAATGACCGCGGTAGCTAGCCGGGCATCATGAACCACAGTAGCAATCTGCGGTATCGGGACAAGACCACGGTTAATAAACCGGGTAGCGGGATCCAAACTGCCGCTAGCGGGACAAGAGGGGATCTCTAAGTCAGTGGATCAGACTGACATGGTTATCCAAGCTTAGTGGTGCCGACTCATAGGTCAAATCATAGAAATCAAGTCATGTGTAAAACAAATCAAGAGCAAGAATATAACCGGGCAAGATGAGGGTGCTCAAAGGCACAACTGTCATATCATGTCGGGCATTCTTGTCAAGACTAGTAAAACAGTACAAGTACACTATCAATGTTTTCGGGATTGATATAGCATAAATCATAATTTCCAGAATAAAAGGTGAAATAAACTTTCAAAATATCGGGACAATATCGGGATTTAAAACTAATTCAAGGTGAATAGGGATCCCGTATGTCTATATAATAAAAACTTGGTACTCTTTGAATTTTGGAAGACATGCCGGGTTCCTTATACACTTGCAAGTTTCCAAGACTTCAATGAATGCTTTGTGATTACTGTTTCTTTCTCATCTGGGCTTCAAACATCACTTAATAGACCTTCCGACATAATGGGGCTCCCAATGAACCTCTCACAATCATATAAACATTTTACTTCGGCTCCAAACATGTCCCCTGCGAAACAACACCCATCACTCGAGCGGACATCACAGTTCGCTCGAGTGGACAAGTCTCTGGAATGGTTTCTGTGAGGGTTCGCTCGAGCGGACCAGGGGTCGCTCGAGCGGACCTGTCCAATTCAGGCTGGCTAGAGCGAACTACCATTTCGCTTGAACTAGCAACTCTCTTGATGGGATGCTGGAACCGTTCGCTCGAGCGGACTATTCTCTAGAATGGAACGAGTCCCATCCTGGGCAGTTCGCTCGAGTGAAGTGCCAGTTCGCTCGAGCAAACAGTCCAGAACCAGTTCCGGGACAGTTCTGCTCTGCTTGTCTTCTCCTCCTACAAACCCATCATTTTGAGGATCCCTTTCTACACCATTAGAGGGCATATAAGCACCTCAATATCATCCTCAAATTCCTATTAAAACTCCTCACAACATCTACCAAGAAGCCATACATTCATCTCCATTCCTCTTCCACATTCAATCACAAAGAGAGAAGAATATCCACAATCACATTAACTCATTCAAATCTTACATAAGATAAAATAAAGAGGTATAAACCACATTTTTTTCAAGATAATAATGAGCCAAGCAACCACTTTCAAGAACATTTATTTCACAATGAATGCAAGACAAACAAGTCATTAATGGAAATACCAACCAATCTTGTTTGTCATGAAAACCATTCAAAACTTAAAACATCCATTCATTCCACTTGCCTTGGGGTCTCTAATCAAGAAAATAAGCAACAATCAAGCTCTCTCTCTCAAGAAACCTACAAGCACAACAAAAATCCCCAAATGCAAACCCTAAAATGGGTCAAATCAGGAATGAAGAAGAAGAAACTCTCAAAAATGAAAGTGGAGCTCTTCCAAGACTAGAAGAACACAAATCTAAGAGATTAGGGAGGAAGCTTACTTGGAAACTCTTCAAATGGACAAGGTAAGCTCGAAGAGGGTCTTGGAATAGAGGTTCCTCTTCAAAAGTTGTATCAATGGAGAGCTCTAGTGGTGAGGAAGAAGATGATGACTTCCATTTCTCAAAAGATGCAAGGTGGGTGGTGATTTGGTGGTGAAGTAAGGAGAAGAAGAAGAAAAAGGGAAAAACCCTAGGTTTGGATGAGTTGCTGGAAAAAGAGAAAGAAGAGATGGGTTCTCTATATAAAGCCATGGGAGTGGGCTCCACCACTAGGAAATCTTTGGAGGCTGAAATCACCATTATCGGGACCTCGGACGAAATTGACGAAGAAGGGAAAAACGATCACCGAAATATCTAATTTCCAAAAAGTATATATTTCGCATGTTTCGGGGATATCAAGTTTTGGGTACAAATTTCATGTAAAATTACTGTATTGCCCTCAATGCTAGGAAAGTCGGGTTTCGGAGTTCCGGATGGGTACGAGATCAACATGAAAGTTGTAGGGATTAGCGGAACAAGTGAAATGGGGTAGAAATACAAGTCACCGGGATCTTGGATAATTCCCAAATCAACGCAAAGCTATAAAAAGGGGACCCCCAAAGGGTCCTACAAATCAAAAAACTCCCCAAAATTCCCCAAAGCATAAAGCGAAGCTATTCTAATCTAGACTTAGTCAAATCTACAAATCAAGATTAGTACTAACACGCGACTTAATTAGTACTAATCGAGTCACTCGGGTCGGGGTCTTACATCCTCCAACCCTTAGGGCATTTGGTCCTCCAAATGAAATATAAAACTCACCTCAGGTAGGAGATGCGGATACTTCTTCTGAACTTGATCTCTCAATTCCCACATCGCTTCTTCCGGTCCATGATTTTCCCAAAGTACCTTTACCCACTATATAGTCCGTGTCCTCAACTCTTGCTCTTTCATGTCTATGATCTGAATGAGCTTTTCAACATAGGTAGCATCTTCTTTGATTTCCAATGGCTCATGCTGGAGTACATGCGAACAATCAGGGACGTAATTTTTCAACATCGACACATGGAAGACATTGTGTACACCAAAAAGCTCAAGTGGTAAGGCTAATCTATAAGCCACATCACCAATCTTGCTCACAATGTCATATGGTCCAATGCATCTCCGCGACAACTTGCCCTTCTGCCCAAATCTCAATGTTCCTCTAGTAGGTGACACCTTCAAGAAGACCTTATCTCCTTCCTTAAACTGTAAATCCCTTCTGTGAGAGTCTGCATAGCTTTTTTGTCTACTCCGGGCTACTTTCAAACATTCTTGAATCTGTCTCACTTTATCATTGGTTTCACTCACTATGGTCGGTCCATGGAAACTGCTAGGTGCCAACTTCTTCCCAACAAACAGGTGTCCTACACCTTCTGCCATACAAAGCCTCAAAAGGCGCCATCCCAATGCTTGAATGGTAGCTGTTGTTGTAAGCGAACTCACACAACGGTAGAGTCTCATCCCATTGAGTCTTGAAATCTAACACACAAGCACGGAGCATGTCCTCAAGGGTCTGAATTGTCCTCTCTGACTGGCCATCTGTTCGAGGGTGATAAGTTGTGCTGAACTGTAGCTTCGTACCCATAGACTCATGTAGGGTTTTCCAAAATCTCGAGATGAATCTGCTGTCTCTATCAGATGTGATGGAAACTGATTGTCCATGTCTACTAACAATCTCATTAACAAACAATTCTGCTAATGGTAACATATGCATCTTCTTTCCTGTCTTCATGGGAATAAAATGAGCTGACTTGGTGAGTCTGTCCACTATAACCCATATTGCGTCATTGTTAGACCCCGACCCAGACCAACTCGATTAGTACTAATTAAGTGAGCGATTAGTCTTAAGTGAGTCTTAGTACTAGTTGGGTTAGAATGTGATTAGACTTAGTCTGGATTATAGCTTTGGGGATTTTGAGGACGTTTGGTATGAGTCAGACACGCTCAGGGACGCCCTGAGTACACGTGTAAGAGTGGGTTTCGTTCTAGATATCTTGTTTGATCGTGATTTTAATTTCTCTTGAATGGTTTTATTATTTGTAACAACTTTCGTTTTTAACCTAGATGCATTTGAGGCCCAGAAAATCCAAGTTTTGGCCTAATAAGGGTAAATCTGTCTTTTCATGCAAAATCTGGGCACAATTTTCGAAGTCGTGAAACTATGTCAAAAGTATACTTTTCCGAAACTAGATTTTTCGACGATCATTTTGTCCTTCTTCGTCGTTTCCATTCGGCATCCACAAACCATGTTTTAAGTGTTTTAGGTTCAGCTGGAGAGGGGCCCACCTCTCAACCCATATAAAAGATCTCCTATTCTCTCTCCTCCATTTTTCTTCCAAAATCTTGCAATTGTGCTTGCCCTAGAGTGGATATGAGAAGCAAGCTCTCTTCTTGATCTTTTTCCCTTGAAATCATCTAGCAAGAAGGCTCCAATCACTAATCCGACTCCGCCATTTTCTTCCTCTCGTCTCAAGCTTCAGCTGGACACGTTTTGGAGCCAAACCCATTTCACTATTCATCATCTTCAACCTCTCTTCTTCTTGTTTGGTGAGCAAAATGTTAGAGCTTGGACCCATCCTTTCACTTGATGTTTTTTAGCTCACCAAGAGCTTGTTTTCCATGTTTTCAAACCCATTTTCGGAATGGGGGTTTGTAATGGCCAAAATAGTGATTTTTGTGTGCTTTCTTTTGGGGGTTTTGTGTAGATTTCGTAGAGCACCCCATTCTTGTTGGATTTTGTGGAGTATTTGCTTGGCATTGGTTAGAGGCAAGTAAACTTTATAGGTTTTTCATGTACATTATGTTGTGGTTTCATTTCTTCCATTAAGACATGATTTTTATGCTTAAACCCATGAATGTATGTTATGTTTATGCTCTCTTAAATCATGGGTTGAGGTCCTCTACTTGTGTTGTGGCTAATGACTTTTCCAAGTTCTTAGAACCAAGTGGGTTTTGTAAGTTTTATGAATTTGTATTTGGAAATGCCTTGATATTTCTCTTTGGAATGAATGGATTAATTGTGGATGGAATGCCTTGAAAATGTATGAAATCATCCCTTGGAAAGCATGTAGGCTTGGGGAGTGCAGGTGGTGAAAGTGTGGAAGTGACGGAGGGAAGGAAGTTGTGAAAAATCTTAACAGAATGCACTGCCCGTGCCTGTCGGTCAGCTTTCGGTCTACCGACACCAACCGAGGATCTGTCGGTTCAAATTCCAGAGAGCAACATTCTTGTCAGGTCATCTGTCGGTTCGCTGTCGGTCGACCGACAGGTCGACCGACAGCGAACCGAGGATCTGTCGGTTCAAATTCCAAAGAGCAGCATTTCTGGGCTGGATCTTGTCGGTCATCCATCGGTCGACCGACAGTTTTAACGTCGGTTGACCGACAGTTATTAAAAGAACTGTTTTTGAAGAAATTTTGCGGGAATGAAAACTAGACTATGCCTTAGACCTTCATTTGACATTGTGCACTTGAAATTCCTAAATGTACCTTACCTTCGGGGACACCAAGTTATATAGAGTTTCGACGTTTGGGTTTTCAAGTCCACAAGGGTCAAAGATTTGGTCTTAGCCTATGCTTGATAGATTTATGTTTGGACTCTTGTTTTGATGCTTCATGCATCCTCATGTTCCTGTTTGATTTTTCAAGTATAAGCTTGTATTTAAGACGTGTTTCAAGAATCGTGTTTCAAGAATAAAAAAGGGAATCATTTCTTAAGTTTGCTAAGCATTAATATTATGCTATTTTGCTGGTCTCGTCGTGTTGTGTTTTATAAATGATCGCCCTCTTGTTTTGTCGTGTTCTCGAACGTGTATTGTCGTGTTTTGTGCATTCATGATATAAGTGAATACCACTGAGCTTGGACTGCCATTCTAGCTTGATCCACTACCTGGGGGTCCTTAAACATGTGGACTGTCTGCAGACTAGTCTTGTATTATATTACACACCGTGCGTGTTCGTGGTCCGGTTCCGCGGCCGGATACCCCGTCTACCTTGTGTGGCGTGGGATCGTGTTTTTCGTGTCGTACTTGTCGTGCGTGCTTGCTCTTGTCATCATGTATGACGGAGAAAGGATGAGCTCAATGTGGATTTATCTTTTCATGATATTATAAATATTCATGCTAGTTTCGTAAACTTGAAACGTGTATTTAAGCCTTGAACTGTTTTAGCATTATTTTCTCATATTCTTGCCTAAATTGTTTATTTGCCAAACCGTCATGTTTGATGCTTGTTATTTTGGTGTCTAGGTGCAGGAGAGTTCACGCGTGACGAGGAGTGCTCGGAGGAGGCTGTTGAGCCACCCCCAGCACATGAGTGGCAGCCCAACGGCGTCATCTAGACGCTGGTCGGGATCGTGATGTCTCGTTCACTTAGTTGGGATATTCTTTTGGGATCTTTTGTTGTATTGGCCTTTGTTGGCCTCTCTCTTGGTTTTGTAACTTGCACTAATATACTTTTGTTAAACATTGAAACGTTAATCATGATAGGAATGCCTTGATGATATTCTCTTTTGATACCTTGTCTCGATATTATATAATTCTCTTGTATCTCATTGCTTAAGCTTTGTGTGACATGTTTTGCTACACGCTTCCGCATATCAATTCGTGTGAGCTAGAACCGTGTCTTGGGATCCTCACCGCGGAAACCTGTGGGAAAATAAAACAGCGGCGGTGTGTTTTATGTGTTGGTTAATCGCATGCCGCCGCGCAGTCGCGGGCCAGGGCCTCGGTCCGGGGTCGCGACAGTCATTGCCTCTGCTAGTTCTCTGTAGTCCCGAAATAAAGTCCATGGTAATGTGCTCCCATTTCCATTCCGGGATCTCTAATGGCGGTAGCAACCCCGCGGGCTTCTGATGCTCTGCCTTTATCAATTGACACGTCATGTAACGAGAGACAAACGCTGCAATCTCTCTTTTCATGTTGTTCCACCAAAATATGCCCTTCAAGTTCTGATACATCTTTGTGCTACCTGGGTGAATGGAATACTTCGTACTGTGAGCTTTTGCCATGATGTCATTCCTCAAATCTTCGATGTTAGGCACACATAGACGGTCTTGATAATAAAGAACTCCGTCAACATTACGAAAATCAGGATGTTCTGCTATATGCTCTGAAATCTTGTCCAACTCTGGATCTTGCAGCAGACTATCCTTTATCTTCTGAATGAAAGAAGGCTCTGACACGGACATATTGGCAACTTTAACACTTTCCCTCAGTGGCTGTAGGTCTATCCTCAACTCCTCAAATTGTTCGAAAATACAAGTACTACTCAAATTTACTAAGCCCACTGATTTTCTGCTCAAGGCATCGGCAACTACATTCGCTTTCCCCATGTGATACTTGATTGGAAAATCATAATCCTTGATATACTCCATCCATCTCCTCTGTCTCATGTTCAATTTCTTATGAGAAAACAGATATTGTAGGCTGCGGTGGTCAGAATGGACCTCAAACTTATCTCCATAAAGGTAATGCCTCCACATTTTCAATGCGAAGACCACCGTTGTCAACTCAAGGTCATGGGTTGCAAAATTCTTCTCGTGATCTTTCAGCTGCCGGGACCCATATACAACAACTCTTCCTTCCTGTATCAACACACAACCAAGTCCAACATTCGAAGCATCAGTAAAAATGGTAAAACCGCCGCTTCCGAATGGCAAAGTAAGGACTGGTGCGGTGGTCAATCTCTTCTTCAACTCTTGGAAACCGGCCTCACACTGATCTGTCCATACATACAGTACATTTTTCCTTGTCAGCTTCGTCAACGGTGCTGCAATCGACGAAAATCCTTGTACAAATCTCCGGTAATACCTTGCCAATCCAAGAAAACTCCTGATTTCAGACACATTCTTCGGTCTCTCCCACTTCACTACTGCCTCAATCTTGGACGGGTCTACTGACAATCCTTCCTTGGAGATAATGTGCCCCAAAAATGCAACTTGATCTAGCCAAAATTCACACTTGTTGAGCTTCGCATACAACTGGTTCTCTCTCAACAGCTGCAACGCTATCCTCAGATGCTCTTCATGCTTTTCTCTGGTCTTGGAGTACACCAAAATATCATCAATGAACACCACTGAAAATTGGTCTAGGTACTGTGGAAATATCTTGTTCATCAAAGCCATGAATACTGCCGGTGCATTAGTCAGTCCAAATGGCATCACTAGGAACTCATAGTGGCCATATCTTGTCCGGAAAGCTGTTTTCAGCACATCTGATTCTCTGACTCTCAGCTGATGGTAACCAGATCTCAAATCAATCTTCGAAAAGTACGAGGGACCTTGTAACTGATCAAACAGTTCATCTATCCTTGGCAATGGATATTTGTTCTTAATGGTCACTTGGTTCAATCTCCGGTAGTCAATACACATTCTCATCGAGCCATCTTTCTTCTTAATGAACAAAACCGGAGCTTTCCATGGTGAAATGCTAGGCCTCACGAAACCTTTATCCAACAACTCTTGCAATTGTATCTTCAACTCTCCCAATTCCACCGGAGCCATTCTATATGGTGCAATAGAGATCGGAGCGGTCCCTAGTAACAATTCAATGGTGAAATCAATTTCTCTTATGGGTGGCAATCCTAGAATCTCCTCCGGAAACACATCCGAGAACTCCCAAACAATAGGGAACTCCTCCACCCCTTGGGACCGTTTATCCTCCGTGATAAACGCCAAATAGGCTTCACATCCACTTCTCAAAAGTCTATCAGCTTTCAACGCTGAGACAAACCCTGTACAAGGATTCCTCCTCTCTCTTTGGAATAACACCCCTGCTGGTGTCTCATCCAACTTGAATGTGAGGGTCTTATGGAAACAATCCATTGTGGCATGGTACCCTGCCAGCCAATCCATCCTTAGGATGACATCAAAATCACTCATCTCCAACGGAATAAGATCTGCGGGTAACACAACCTCTCCTATTTGAATTGTACGACTAGGATAATTGCTAGTACACACAACGTGTTTTCCTACTGGAGTAGCCACAGTCAAAACATACTCAAGATCTCTACCATGCACATCAATCAATCTAGAAAATGCATGGGATATAAATGAATGTGTAGAACCAGGGTCAAACAATATCTTAGCTTCTATCCCACGAACAAGGAGTGTACCTTCCATAACATTGCCTGCTGCCTCTGCATCAGCTCTATTAATAGCATATACTTGTTCCTCGCTGCTGTGGCCTGATAGGAGCTTCCTGCTGCCTGCCTTGGGGGATATTTTTGTCATGTTGCGGTGGATGCTGATTCTGCTGCTATCCTTGCTGATGGGCCTGTTGTTGCTGTTGCTGAGGTTTGTACTGTTGCTGCGGTGCCTGTTACTGGAGTGGCCTTGCCTGATTCTGCACCACTATTGCATTCTGTGGCGGTGCTGGACGCGGTGCCCCATGTTGTTGCTGGTTCTGCCTGTTTTGTCTTGGACAGTCCCTCATTTGATGGTTCATCAACCACTTCTAAAGCATGCTCCCGAAACTATACGACACTGGGCACTGTCATGGTTCTTCCCACAATGAATACAAACTAGCTGTACATTCTAATCTTGTCTCTGCCTTTTGTGCTGGTGATTCCTTTGTTGATGGTTCTGTGGTGGAGTCTGTCCTTGCCCCTTGCCTTGAACTCTAAGGACCTTGTGGTGGAAATTCTCGAACTTGTATGCTCTCTTGATCGCCTCTTCAAAAGTGATCGGTGGTATAACTCCCGTAGCATCCATCTCGATGATGGGGTGAAGTCCTTCAAGGAACTTGGTTATCTTTTTCTCCACCGTGTCCACTAATTCGGGGGCATATCTTGACAACCTCTTAAATTTAGTGAGGTATTCTTGAATGGTCATATTACCTTGGACAAGCTATTGAAACTCCACTGCCTTCTGCCTCCTGATGTGTGTGGGTACATATTTGTCACGAAACTGTATCTTGAAGTTTTGCCATGCAACTGCGTCAGCCATTGTTCTATACTCATCCCTTACTGTTTTCCACCAGATGTCTGCCAACCCGGTAAATAAAGACGTTGCCAGCTTTACTCTTTCTCCTCCTGTGCATCTGAAGACTTCAAAGATGTTCTCCGTATGGTCCAACCAATCATCTGCAGTCAAGAGATCTTCTGAGCCAACAAAATCTTTGGGTGCCCTCTTTCTGAATCTCTCAAACAATGCATTGGGGTCATGCTCTCTATGATTGATGACAATTGCAGGTTGAGGATGGATAGGTTCAAGTCTCCTTTGTAGCACCTCTAGTAACTGCCTCTGCATCTCTGCCAATTCTCTGGCATGATCCTCATCCTTCTTGAGCATTTGTTCTTGGAGTTTAGTTTGGTTCTCATTTGCCTGACGTTGTTGGTCACGCACAGCTTACATCATTTGCTGAAATTGATTTGGCATTGCATTCTCAACTCTATCTTCCCCAACTGGGCCTGTATCCTCAACTGGCTCGGTATAATCACTGTTACCTGCAGTAGGATTACCGTTTACGGGTCGCTTACAAGGTGGCATGATGCTGCAAAACAAGTTGTTAGCACATAAAAATCAAGAATAGGGTCACACATTGCTCACGGAATTCTAGCTAACGAAAGATCTAACGAATCATCGCCACGTCCTTAGGATTTCTAGTTTCTTTTAATTGCTTGAAACACGTCTCGCTCTGATACCAGTCTGTCGCGACCCCGGACAGGGTTTAGGGTCCAATCCGGGATCGGGACTAAGTAACATAAATAAGAGGTATGGTTAGTGCCAAAACGTATACGGGTTATTAAAGAATCATAATGCCCGTACACGTGATTTCCCACAGGTGTCCGCGGTGAGGATTTCACAACAACATGAGTATTCTTGTATAAGTTGCGGAAGCGTGTAGCAAATCAAGGATTTATTTCATTTCCTAGATGACAAGGCTGATTACATTTGAATAACAAGTATCAGAATGAGCAATGGTCTATAGCGTAACCCAAAAGTACTATAAAAGTTTGAACATATATCATTTAATTACAATTCTCCAAAAATAGAGGCCAATAAAGGCCAATATAAACAAAACAATATTCACCAAAACAAATGGTTAATAACACCCCCATAATGTTACGCATCTTTCGAGGCAACCGGATTTTTAAACAACATCGTCGGCGCGCACTCCACTAACTGTTGCAGTTCTTCGACCGCCTCCTCTGGCTCCTCCTCGGGATAACCAGCAACAGGACCTAAGTACCAAAGAAATGGATCAGACACGACGGTCTGGCAGGTGGAAGAATAGAAATGACCATTCTAAAATAAAAGCATTTACCTTGGAAAATATATAAACCTGCTTAAATAATAACTTTCAAGAAGTAAATGAATCATTTAATTGAAAACATATATGCAGTGTAAAACAAGTAGAGGTAACCAAGGAATTCGGGAAACAAGCAAGGTGGCAACCATACAAAGCTAAATCCTTTATCACCGAGGTGATAGAGCAAGCATATCAAGGCGTTAACGTCAGCCACCGAAGTGAGGAGGAACAACGAAATTTACATATAAATATACAATATACGGGATATGACCACGGTAGCGAGCCGGGCATCAGGAACCACAGTAGCAATCTGCGGTATCGGGACAAGACCACGGTTAATAAACCGAGTAGCGGAATCCAAACTGCAGCTGGCGGGATAAGAGGGGGATCTCTAAGTCAGTGGATCAGATGAACAAGGTTATCCAAGCATAGTGGTGCCGACTCATAGGTTAAATCATAGAAATCAAGTCATCTGTAAAACAAATCAAGAGCAAGAATATAACCGGGCAAGACGGGGGAGCTCAAAGGCACAACTGTCATATCATGTCGGGCATGCATGTCAAGACTAGTAAAACAGTACAAGTACACTATCAATGTTTTCGGGATTGATATAGCATAAATCATAATTTCCGGAATAAAAGGTGAAATAAACTTTCGAAATATCAGGACAATATCGGGGTTTAAAACTAATTCAAGGTGAATAGGACCCGTATGTCTATATAATAAAAACTTGCTACTCTTTGAATTTTGGAAGACATGCCGGGTTCCTTATACACTTGTAAGTTTCCAAGACTTCAATGAATGCTTTGTGATTACGGTTTCTTTCTCATCTGGGCTTCAAACATCACTTAATAGACCTTCCGACACAATGGGGCTCCCAATGAACCTCTCACAATCATATAAACATTTTACTTTGGCTCCAAACATACCCCCTGCGAAACAACACGCATCGCTCGAGCAGACATCGCAGTTAGCTCGAGCGGAGGAGTCTCTGGAATGGTTTTTGGGAGGGTTCGCTCGAGCGGACCTGCCCAGTTCAGGCTGGCTAGAGCAAACTACCATTTCGCTCGAACTAGCAACTCTCTGGATGGGATACTGGGCAATTCGCTTGAGTGAAGTGCCAGTTCGCTCGAGCGAACTGTCCAGAACAAATTCCGGGACAGTTCTGCTCTGCTTGTGTTCTCCTCCACAAACCCATCATTTTGAGGATCCCTTTCTACACCATTAGAGGGCATATAAGCACCTCAATATCATCCACAAATTCCTATTAAAACTCCTCACAAGATCTACCAAGAAGCCATAAATTCATCTCCATTCCTCTTTCACATTCAATCACCAAGAGAGAAGAATATCCCCAATCACATTAACTCATTCAAATCTTACATAAGAGATAAAATAAAGAGGTATAAACCACATTTTTTCCAAGATAATAATGAGCCAACCAACCACTTTCAAGAACATTTATTTCACAATGAATGCAAGACAAACAAGTCATTAATGGAAATAGCAACCAATCATGTTTGTCATGAAAACCATTCAAAACTTAAAACATCCATTCATTCCACTTGCCTTGGGGTCTCTAATCAAGAAAATAAGCAACAATCAAGCTCTTTCTCAAGAAACCTACAAGCACAACAAAAACCCCCAAATGCAAACCCTAAAATGGGTCAAAAATGAATAAAGAAGAAGAAACTCTCAAAAATGAAAGTGGAGCTCTTCCAAGACTAGAAGAACGCAAATCTAAGAGATTAGGGAGGAAGCTTACTTGGAAACTCTTCAAATGGACAAGGTAAGCTCAAAGAGGGTCTTTGAATAGAGGTTCCTCTTCAAAAGTTGTATCAATGGAGAGCTCTAGTGGTGAGGAAGAAGATGATGACTTCTATTTCTCAAAAGATGCAAGGTGGGTGGTGATTTGGTGGTGGAGAAGTAAGGAGAAAAAGAAAAAAAAAAGGGAAAAACCCTAGGTTTGGATGAGTTGCTGGAAAAAGAGAAAGAAGAGATGGGTTCTCTATATAAAGCCATGGGAGTGGGCTCCACCACTAGGAAATCTTTGGAGGCTGAAATCACCATTATCGGGACCTCGGACGAAATTGACGAAGAAAGGAAAAACGATCACCGAAATATCTAGTTTCCAAAAAATATATATTTCGTGTGTTTCGGGAATATCAAGTTTTGGGTACAAATTTCATGTAAAATTACTGTTTTGCCCTCAATGCTAAGAAAGTCGGGTTTCGGGGTTCCGGACGGGTACGAGATCAACATGAAAGTTGTAGGGATTAGCGGAACAAGTGAAACGGGGTAGAAATACAAGTCACCGGGATCTCGGATAATTCCCAAATCAATGGAAAGCTATAAAAAGGGGACCCCCAAAGGGTCCTACAAATCAAAAGACTCCCCAAAATTCCCCAAAGCATAAAGTGAAGCTATTCTAATCCAGACTTAGTTAAATCTACAAATCAAGCTTAGTACTAACGCGCGACTTAATTAGTACTAATCAAGTCACTCGGTTCGGGGTCTTACATTAATATATGTGGGGCCATATACCTAAAAGGAAATCCTCAATTCTAAAATATTAAGTGCGAGCGGGGCATTTAAATTGAGAAATCCCCATGGTTTTCCACCATAGATCCATTGTAAGGAAAGTATTAGCCTCACGCCATTTTGAGAATGGCCGTTCACCACGGAGGGCTTTTATTTGTCTAGTTACTAGATATGGATCTCCTATGGATAGTGTTGGTGAGACGGGGTGGGGCCCACTCCCCAAGGAGGAGTTTCCCACAACGGCTATAATGCAACGCTGGTTGGTGGGTCACACTTAACTAAAATAATGATGTAGTATCCCCAAGGATTTGCCTCATGTATTTTAAAAACCGTCATAAATTATTTGGAATGAGATACCTCTATGATAATGAATGATGGGGATCATGGATAGTTAGTCTTAATCCTAATTTTGACCAACTTTGGTCCTGTAAGACCCCGACCCGAGTGACCTTGATTAGTGCTAATTACGTTGCATGTTAGTGCTAAGCTCGATTAGTGATTTTTGACTAAGCTTGGAATAGAATGACTCTTTTTTTTGTTTTGGGAGAGTTTTAGTGCTTTGTGTTGGTGGGACCCTTTTGAGGGTTCCCTTATTGGATAGTTTTACTAGTGTTGGGGGATTATTCGTATTCCGGTGATTTGCATTCCTATCCCGTTTTACTCGTCTTGTTAATCCCTACAACTTTCATGTTGATCCCGTACCCGTTCGGAACCCCAAGACCCGATTTTCTTGCATTGAGGGTAAAACAGTCTTTTTACATAAAATCTGTACCCAAAAGTCGATATCCTCGAAACCCGCGAAACATATACTTTTTAGAAACTAAATCTTTCGATGATCAATTTTCCCTTCTTCGTCGATTTCGTCCGAGGTCTCGAGATTAGTGATTTTAGCCCAAAGAGTTTCTTAAGTGGCGGAGCCCATTCCAAAATGTTTATATAGAGACCCATCTTCTTCTTTCACTCTTTTTCCAGCACAAGAGTCTCAACCTAGGGTTTCTTTGCTTCCTTCTATTCTTCTTCTTGCTTCTCCACCATCAAGCACCACCCACCTTGCATCAATCAAGAAATGAATTTCACCTTCCTCTTCCTCACTACTAGAGCTATCCATTGATACTATTTGTGGAAGGAAGCCACCCATTTTAGAACTCTCTTGAAGCTCATCTTGCCTTTTGAGGACTTTCCTAGTAAGTTTTCCCTTCCAATCTCTTAGATTTGTATTCTTCTAGTTTTAGAGGAGCCCTATTGTCATTATTGAAGCTTTCTTCTCCCTATTCCTTGTTTGACCCATTTTAGGGTTTGCATTTTGGGGGTTTTGTGTAGATTGCACCCTTGGCTTGGAGGAAGAGAGTAATAGCTTGATTTCTTTGTTTAGAGACTCTAAGGCAAGTGGATTGAATGGATGTTTTGGTTTTAATGATTTCCATGACATGTAGACTTGATTTATACCTCATTAATGACTTGTTTCCTTGGCATTCAATGATGTTAAATGCTTTTGAAAAGAGTTGGTAAGCCTCTTTATTGTCTTAAACATGATTTCTAGTTTTGTTTCATTTGTTATGTTTAAATCTTGAATTGTAACTTTTGGTTCGTCTTTTGTACAATGCTTAAGTGAATCCTTGTGATGTTGGTTGTCTTCCTTCTCTTGGTGATTGTATGAATGACAAATGGAGAATGAAAGGAATTGGTTTGGGGGAAGGGAAGACCTGAATCTGAACCCAGTGAAGAAATTCCCGTGACTGGCGGTCAGCTGGCGGTCGCCCAGCGGTTAGCCGCCTGGTGACTAGCGGCTAACCGAAGCAAGTTCGGTTACGTTTCCAGAAAGCTGTAACCTCACGGTCAGCTCCGCGGTCAGCTAGCGGCTAACTGCCGAATTCATCAGCGGCTAACCGCCAGCCAACCGAATTGTAGCGGTTACCATTCCAGAGAGCTGCAATTCCACGGTCAGCCTCACGGTCAGCCAGCGGTTAACCGCCGGATTCGCTGGCGGCTAACCGCCATCTGACCGCAAGGTAACCGAAATTCCCTGAATTCTATGAATAAAGGAGGATTGAAGGGAGCCTCCACCCCATTGCTTGTGAACCTTTCTGAGAGCAATGGACACCGCTCACCTAGGATTGTGTTCGAAGCATAGGTGGAGTGGTTGTTGGTAGTACGTTAGAGAGAGAAACCACATCATCGAGATTCATTTAAGCATTGAGGCTACTATAGTGTATAAGGAACCCGGAATGTCTCCCAAATTCAAAGAGTACCAAGTTTCCTTTATTATACAGACATACGGGATCCCTATTCACCTTGGATTAGTTTTAAACCCCGATATTTTGAAAGTCTATTGCAATTGTTTATTCTAGAAATTTATGAGTTATAATTTATCGATTCCGAAAGCATTGTATTTGTACTTGCACTCTTTTATAGTCCCGAAATAGATGCCCGACATGATGTGACCCGATATTGAAATGATGTTTGAGCCTTGAGCACCCCGTTTTGCTCGTCTATACGATTTCATCGTAAGTGTTTTATACATGCACGATCTCTTGCATATGACCTATGAGTCGGCACCACTGGGCTTGGATAACCTTGTCAGTCTGATCCACTGACTTGGAGATCCCTTCCCGTCCCGCCAGCTGCAGCATGGATCCCGATACCCGGTTTATTAACTGTGGTCCCGTCCCGATACCCGGCTCGCTCCCGTGGTTCCCGATATCCAGTTTGCTACCGTGATTCCCGACACCTGGTTTGCTACCGCAGTCTCGTCCCGTATTATTGTATATGCCTATGTAAATTGGTTGTACCTCCTCACTTCGGTGACTGAGGACAACGCCCGATACTCTCGTCACTTCGGTGATAGAGGATTTAGCTTCTTGTGGATGCCATCTTGATTGTTTCCCGATTTCCTTGATTACCTTACATGTTTTGTGACTGCATACGCGTTTTAATTAAATGATTCATTTACTCCTTGAGAGACATTGTTTTAACAGGTTTGCATGTTTTTCCAAGGTATGGTTTTTATTATCAAATGTTTATTTCCTTTCACCCACCTGCCAGACCGTCGTGTTTGACCCTTTTGCTTTGGTACTCAGGTCCCGTTGTTGGTTATCCCGAGGAGGAGCCAGAGGAGGCGGTCGGAGAACCACAACCGCTAGTTGAGTAGCGTGCTGACGATGTTATGTAAACATCGGGTTGTTGAGATGCGAAACATTTTGGGGGTGATTGGATTTATTTATTTTGGTGGACATTGTTTTATCTATGTTGGCCTTTGTTGGCCTCTTTTTTTGGGAGTTGTAATTAAATTATTGTTGATTAAACTTTAACATGTACTTTTGGGTTACGCTATACGACATTGCTCATTCTGATACTTGTTATTCAAATGTAATCAGTCTTGTCATTTTGGTAATGATTTATATACTTGATTTGCCATACGCTTCCGCAATTATACAAAATGTTTGAAGTTGTTGTGAACTCCTCACCGCAGACTCCTGTGGGAAATCACGTGCACGGGTAATGTGTGTTCTTTATTAACCCGTGTACGTATTGGCACCAAACATACACTTATCACCATTATCATTATTCTAATTAGTCCCGATCCCGGATTTGGTCCCTGAACCCGGTCCGGGGTCGCGACAGGTCCGCACCAATTTAGGTGGTATTCGTACTCCCCAAGGAGGCATACCCCAAGGGATTGGGATTCCGATGCATTCTGAAATTAGTGGTTATGAAAATTCTCACATAAATTTAGTAGAATACCAAACCCTAATGTCATTTATAGTCTTTAATTGAATGTATGGTTATGTGCTATAGTTTTTCAAGCATGAATTTGAATACTTTCAATCCACTTGCGACCATCCTCAACCAGAATAAGTTGGTGGGATCCAATTATATAGACTGGAAATAGAACCTGGATATTGTTCTGACTGCTTCGGGATATAAGTATGTCATCATCAAACCCCCCCTTAGTGAGCCCGAGCTGGATGCATCACAGGAAGAAAAGGAACTTTACACCAAATGGACCAAAGACGATGAGATGGCCAAATGTTACATGCAGGCATCCATGTCTAATGTTTTGCAACACCAACATCAATCCTATAAGGCTGCATATGATATTATATCAAACTTAAAGGAGATGTATGTAAAACAGGGCAGCGCTGCTAGGCAGGCTGCTATAAGGGTGCTTATTAGCACCAAGATGGCTGAAGGCACACCAGTACAGGACCACATGTCGAAAATGATGGACTCATTGAATGAGTTAGATGTACTGAGGGCTACGATTGATGCAGAATCGTAGATTGATATAATCCTTGAGTCGCTACCAGATCCATTCAACAATTTCAAGGTAAATTTCAATATGAATAAGATGAATCTAACTTTAGCCGAGCTATCTAGCCAGCTGGTAGCAACTGAGGGGATTATGAAGAAAAATCCCACTACCCTGATGACAGAAAAGTCAGTTGCCAAGTCCAAGTTGAAAGGCAAAAGGTGGAAAGGCAAGAAGAAATCAATTCCGAAGGGTCCTAAGGTGGAGAATGGTCCTAATGGTGGTGTGGCCAAGGCTAAGGGTTCGGGGACAAAAGGAAAGTATTTCCATTGTGGTATGACAGGACATTGGAAAAGGAATTGTCCAGATTATCTGTTTAAGAAGAAGACCTCAGGTATGATCGAGTCACTTATTTCTGAAGTTAGTTTTGCAACTAGTACTTCAGAATCATGGTGTGTTGACTCCGGTGCAACAAATCACATCTGTAATACATTGCAGGGGTTCAGGGAAACCAGGAAGCTTAGTGACGGAGAAATCATAGCTAACCTAGGATCTGATGCTAAGGCATAGGCAGTTTCACTAGGAGTTATTACTTTATGTTTTTCAGATAATAATTTTGTTTTGTCGGACACTTTATATGTACCGTCTTTAAGATGGAATTTAATTTCAGTTTCTAGTTTGGTGAATAAAAGTTATTCAATTACTTTTGATACTGAAGTTGTCATAAAGAGAAACGGTACTTTTATATGTTCTGGCAAGGTTACCAATGGACTTTATTTATTAACTCCCACAATGTATGAGATACATGATACCAAAACTATAAATAGGTCATTATTGAAGAGAAAGTCACCTTCATCTAATCCAACAAAACTTTGGCACCTGAGGCTAGGTCATATAAACCTAAATAGGATTGACAGGCTAGTGAAAGATAGTATCTTGCCTTCATTGGTGGTAGAACCAATGCCTGTCTGGAAGGCAAAATGACCAAAAAACCCTTTTCATCTAAGGGCAGTAGGGCCAAAAATTATTGGGATTAGTGCATAGTGATGTGTGTGGACCCATAAATGTCAGAATCAGAGGAGGATATGAGTACTTCATCACTTTCACAGATGATTCCTTAAGATATGGATACATATACCTTATGCACTGCAAGTCTGAGGCCTTTGAAAAGTTCAAAGAGTTTCGAGTGGAAATGGAAAAGCAATTAGGTAAGAGTATCAAAACTCTTCAATCAGATCGAGGAGGGGAATATCTCTTTGCTGATTTTATGGGATACTTATCAGAGAATGGGATTCTATCCTAGTTGTCTGCTCCTGGAATGCCTCAACAGAATGGAGTAGCGGAAAGAAGGAACCAGACTCTTTTAGATATGATTTGGTCTATGCTGAGTTTCTCATGATTACCTATATCATTTTGGCGATACGCCTTGGATACTGCGATATACATACTAAACCTCGTACCATCTAAGTCTATACCTATGACTCCCCGAGAGTTGTGGTCCGGGCAAAAGCCTAGTATACAACATTTACACAATTGGGATTGTCGGCACACGAGCTGAAAGTTAAGACGGATAAGCTAGAATCGAAGTCGGAAGTATGCACGTTTGTAGGATATCCTAACGGAACTAAAGGTTGGTTATTCTATAATCCCAGAGAGCAGAAAGTGCTGGTCAGCACCAATGCGGTTTTTTTGGAGGAAGATATATGATTGACAGGAAATCTTTAGAAAAGGTGATCTTAAAAGAGATTCAAAAGCAATCAGTTCCAAATCCAAGTATGACTGAACTTGAGGAAGAACCGCCCTTACCAAACCCAGTAGTTACACCAGTGCCTCGTCGTAGTGGGAGGATTGTCAGATACCCCCTAATAGGTTCTCGTTCTTGGGAGAGTCTTACAAGGCAATCCCAGAAGAACCAGAACAAGATCCCTCTAACTATGATGAAGCATTCAATGATATAGATTCAAGACGTTGGCAAGATGCTATGAAAGCTGAGATGGAGTCTATGTACTCCACTTAGGTCTGGACACTTGTGGACTTGCCTGCCAATATTAAACCTATTGGGTGCAAGTGGGTCTACAAGAGGAAAAGAGGACCAAATGGTAGAATGGAGACCTTTAGGGCCAGGCTTGCTGCGAAAAGGTATACTCAGAAAGAGGTTATCAATTATGAGGAAACCTTCTCGCCGGTAGCCATGCTCAAGTCCATCCGGATACTCTTATCCATTGAGGCTCATCTCGATTACAAGATTTGGCAAATGGATGTCAAGACGGTATTTCTTAACGGCCATCTTAAGGAAGACATCTATATGGTGCAGCTAGACAGTTTTGTAGCTAAGAACCAAAAGTAAAAGGTTTGCAAGCTGCAGAAGTCCATTTATGGACTAAAGAGGAATCCTGAAGCTGGAACATCCATTTTGACCAGGCAATCTAGTCATTTGGTTTTTGTCAGAATCCGGATGAGTCATGTGTGTACGTGAAAAGTGAAGGTGACAGGGTAGTTTTTCTGGTATTATGTGTTGACGACATCCTTCTTCTCAGGAAAGACATAGGAATGTTGTCAATAGTGAAAATTTGGTTAGCAAAGACTTTTGTTATGAAGGACTTGGGAGAAGTTAGCCACATCCTAGGGATCAAACTCCATTGAGACCGAAAAAATAGGATGATTGGGTTATCCCAAGATGCGTACATAGATAAGGTGCTGGTACGGTTTTCTATGCAAGACTCCAAGGAGGGTATTACACCTTTCAAGCATGGAGTGAACCTTTCCAAGGATTAGTGTCCAAAGACACCAGTGGAAAAGGAGTTGATGAGGTCGATACCAGAGGTTTCAGCTGCTGGTAACGTTATGTATGCCATGCTATGTACTAGACCGGATATCTGTCATGCAAAGGGCCTACTCAGCAGATATCAATCTAATACAAGACCTGAACATTGGACTGCTGTAAAGTGTATTCTCAAATACTTGAGAATGACTAGATATTACAAGTTGATTTATGGCAATGATGAGCTGATTCCAGTCGGATACACAGATTTTGACTTCATGTCAGTCAAGGATTCCAGGAAATCCACCTCTGGTTATGTGTTTATGCTGGGTGGCGGAGCTATCAGCTAGAGGAGTATTAAACAGGAATGTACAGCTGATTCCACCTCGGAAGCTGAATATGTAGCGCCTTGTGAAGCAGCTAAGGAAGCAGTATTGCTAAAAAGATTCCTTCTAGAACTTGAGGTGGTACCTTTGGCACGACAGCTGATCACAGTTTACTGTGACAGTAGCGAGGCAGTCTCCCTATCCAAGGAACCCAAGAACCGTAAGAGCCAAAAGCACGTACAAAGGAAGTGTCATTTGGTCAGAGAAATTGTGCTGAGAGGTGATATCGCTATCACCAAGATAGCCTCTGTGGATAATCTAGCAGATCCCTTTACTAAGCCTTTGACTACCAAAGTCTTTGATCAGCATGTAGATGGGATGGGCATGAGATGCAACCCTACTGGCATTGAGCCCAAGTGAGAGATTGTTATATTGTATGGACTCAATCCATTAGATGATGTAATAAATTAAGATAGTGTGATTTGTCTCCATCATCAGAATGTAATATTTTGGTTCATAGAGCTGGTATATTAGATGTATTGAAGGATCATGAGAAGCACCTTATGAAACACTGTCTTTACCTTGAGGTTTACTCTCATAATTCCCTAGCAATAGGCTCTCAATCTTGAGACATTGATGAACTCAAGTTTCTGTCAATTCATTTGTTTTGAGTCACCAATGAGTGAAACCAACTGTAGGTCAACACCTCGGTGTCTTCGGTACGTGATAGTAGAACTGTATAGGAACATTGAAGGGTCAAGATGGAATCTATCTATATTATCCCATTGTGTCAATTAATGGATTTATCATTAGTAAGTGCACACCCATCTCGATTAAGAGTTAATTGGATGGTACTGATGATCACTGTGATTAATTAGGTCTCAAGGATAATAAGATGTGGATCTAAGATTGGAAGTGACAGATTTAATCCAATTGATCCATAGATATTGATAGAGGGGCCCACTGGTAGTCATAGGGAAGTTTAGGTTTTTCTTTGTAATTTATTCCTAAGACTGGAGTACAATTGCATTTATACAGTGGAGTTATTTACAATTAATTGTGGGCCCAGGTTTAACATGAGATGTGGGGTCGCAGTATCCCAGTTGGAGCCAGCTTTCTATGGAATCCCTAGTGGTCCCCATGCTAGCCCAAGTTATCAGATAGTTACTAATCCTACTTGAACTCTAAAAGGAAGGAATTAGAAAATTACTATTTCTATTTGAAGTGAGACTTCTAGTAATGGTAATTGTAGGAAGAGAAAGTTATTAATTCTTGTGGAAGTGAGATTTCTATTAATTATTAGTAAGAGGAGGAGTCATAGGGCTACATATAAGGGATCCAACCCCATGCACGCCCCATCCTAGGAGTGCACGCCCAACCCTTTTAAGGAGCAAGAGTTGCACTACTCTTTTTCCCAACTTTCTCTTCTAGTTTCTTAAGAGCTTCTAGTTAGTGTTCTCTTGAAAATCCCACCATTCTCCTTGAGAAAAGAGATCTGAAAGTGGGTCATAGCATGGAAGACATCAAGGTCTTAGAGATCCTAATTTGCTACAAGAAGAGTTCTTGTTCAAGCTTATTGTCTTCTTCTCAATTAGAGCACTACCGGGCTCCAAAGGTATAATCTATTTTCTTGTATGTTATAGATTTTTGGTTGCTTATTTGTTGCTGATTTCTATCTCCTAGATAGAGTTTATTACTGTACATGATTGATGAGATTGAGTGTTTGGATCCTGGATGTGGCTTATGGCCTTATGGTACTTAATCCCTGAGTTAAATGGGTCAAAAGTTTTGAAAACCTATCCACGGGGCCCACCTACTTCCAATAGCTAAAGCCCAGCTAGAGTTGACCGAAGCTCAAATTGCTCGTCGTATATGCCGCCGCAGATCATATTGACAAAAGAGACTAGAGAAACAAAGGACCCAACATCCTACACTTCAGGTTTCTAAAAAATGGGTCAAAAAAGAAAGACCCGACCAAGTTGCTACTGTCCATATGGTTGGAAATACCGGAAGTCGCCACTTCATGTCCGACGCCAGGTGACTTGCAGCGTCTCCCGAACACAAAGGCATTTAGAAGAATCCCCTGCTCCTCCAAGCCCAGGACAATGGAGTAATCCTTTCTCAAGCTCTTTATCCAAAAGGATGAGCCCCTAGCTCAGTCACCAAGACGATTTCTTCGTTCGAATCTCGAGGGATGAACGTCCTAGCTACAAATTCTGAGCCATCTCGGAATCCACCTCAAGATGAGCGATCGCATGCATCCAACAATTGGAACAAGGTTAGCAAAGGATCGAGACTTTGATAGAGAACCTTCTTCTCAACTTTCAACATCAAGAAAATAATGAACCTCCTTCGAATCATTAAGATGACAAGGTAAATGTAGAAGATAATGAGTCCCGCGCCCTTACCAAAAAGGACGTGGATGATATCCTCGCCAAAACAAGAGAAGATGATACACTCAAGGAGCATGGGATCAAGCTACCATATCCCTTATGGATGGACTCAATCCCTTTCCCGACAAAGTTCATGCATCCTACTCTCCAAACATGCTGGAATGGCCCAAAACTTCATGCGTACTCTTGTTTCTGGCTGTTTTGAAGGATCTTGCAGTTTTTGTTTGATTCTAACAAGATCTGACTCTTGAAGTAGCATTACCTGTTTGTGGTAGGATGCGGCTTCATGTAACTTCTTGATATTGAAGAGGTAAAGTGACATTTTTTGTGTCAACACTCTCATCACATTAGTGATGGAGGATTTAGCTTTGTGTGGTTGCCATCTTGCATGTTTCCTATTCATTGGTACCTTTTCATGTTTTATATTAATTGTAAGACCCCGACCCGAGTGACCCCGATTAGTACTAATTAAGTCGCGTGTTAGTGCTAAGCGTGGTGATTAGAATTTGACTAAGTTTGGATTAGAATAGCTCTTATTATAGCTTTGGGGAATTTTAAGTGTCCTGTGTTTAGTGGCACCCTTTGGGGGTTCCTTTTTGATAGTATTGCGGTTATTTGGGGGACTCTTGAGATTCCTATAATTCTTGTCTTGATCCCGTTTTACTCGTCTTGTCGATCCCTACAACTTTCGTGTTGAGCCCATACCCGTTCGGAACCCCGAAACCCGATTGTCCTTGCATTGAGGGCAAAACAGTCTTTTACACTAAATTTGTACCCAAAACTTGCTATTTCCGAAACCTGTGAAAAATAAACTTTTTTGGAAACTAGATGTTTCGGTGATCACTTTTCTCTTCTTCGTCGACTTCGTTCGAGGTCCCGATAGTCGTGATTTCAGCCCAAAGAGGTTTCCTAGTGATGGGACCCACACCCACTTGTATATATAGAACCCACCTTCTTCTTTCTCCTTTTTTTTCCAGCACAATAGCCACAAACCTAGGGTTTTTCCCTTTTCCCCTTCTTCTCCTTGCTTCTCCATTGCCAAATCTCCACCAAGCTTGCACCTAGAGCACTAATGGTAGTTACCATCTTCTTCTCCATCACTAGAGCTCTCCTTGGATGCAATTTGTGAAGAGAAACCTCTATCCCAAGACCCCCTTTGAGTCACTCTTGTTCATTTAGAGACCTTGCAAGTAAGTTTTCCCTTCCAATCTCCTTGTTATGTATTCTCCTAGCTTTAGAGAAGCTCTATTTTCATTATTGAGAGTTCTCCCTTCTTGTTTCATGGTTTGACCCATTTTAGGGTTTGTATTTGGGGGTTTTTGTGTAGATTGTGTTATTGGCTTGGAGAAGTGTCTAGAAGCTTGATTCCCTTGATTAGAGGCCTTGAGGCAAGTGAATGAATGGATGTTTTTAGCATTGAATAGTTTTTATGGTAAATGTGGTTGGTTTTGTATTTCATTAATGTCTTATTTCTACTTTGCATTCAATGTGATTAAATACTCATGAAGAGGGGTGGTTAGCCCATTTATTGCTTTGAAATGTGATTTTATAGCTCTTGTTTTATCTCTTGTCTAAGGCTTGAATGAAACTATGTGGTTATGGTTATTATCCTTCTCTTTGTGATTGAATGTGGAAAAAGGGATGGCGATTAATAGATGGATTCTTGGTGTATATTGTTAGAAGTTTGGATGAAGATCATGAGAAGTTTAATGGAGATTTGGACCTTACATTTGTGTGAAGAAATGGGGTTCAAAGGAGTTGTAAGAAGAGGAAAGAAGGAAGGAGCAGAACTGTTCCGAACCCAGTTCTGGACAGTTCGCTCGATCGAACTTGACACTTCGCTCGAGCGAACTGCCCAGAAAGGGGCTCATCCCATTCCAGAGAACAGTTCACTCGAGCGAACTTGGGTCTGGTCGAGCAAACGTTCCCAGCCTCCCATCCAAAGAGTTGCTAGCTTGAGTGAATTGATGTTTCGCTCGAGCCAGCCTGAATTGGGCAGGTCCACTCCAGCGAACCCTAGTCCGCTCGAGCGAACCCTCCCAGAAACCATTCAAGAGACTCCTCCGCTCGAGCGAACTGTAATGTCAGCTCGAGCGATGGGTGCTGTTTCACAGGGGACATGTCTGGAGCTGAAGTAAAATATTTATTTGACTCTGAGAGGTTCATTGGGAGCCCCGTGGTGTCGGAAGATTTAGCAAGTGATGTAGGGGGCCCAGATGAGAAAGAAACCATAATCACAAAGTATTCGTTGAAGTTTTGGGAACTTCGAAGTGTATACGGAACCCGGAATGTCTTAAAATTCAAAGAGTACCAAGTTTTTATTAAATAGACATACGAGATCCTTGAACGAGTTCTGAACCCGATACTTATCCGACATTTTGAAAGTTTATTTCACCTTTTATTTTGGAAATCTATGATTTATGCTATATCAATCCCGAAAACATTGATAGTGTACTTGTACTGTTTTACTAGTCTTGACATGCAGACCCGACATGATATGACAGTTGTGCCTTTGAGCACCCCCGTCTTGCCCAGTTATACTTTTGCTCTTGATTTGTTTTACACGTGACTCGATTTATACGATTTGACCTATGAGTCGGCACCACTAAGTTGGGTAACCTCATCAGTCTGATCCACTGACTTGGAGATCCCCCACTTGTCCCTCCAGCTGCAATCGGATCCCGCTACCCGGTTTATTAACCGTGCTCTTGTCCCGATATCGCAGATTGCTACTGTGGTTTCTGATGCCCGGCTCGCTACCGTGGTCATGTCCCGTATATTATATATGTATATGTAAATCTCGTTGTACCTTCTCACTTCGGTGACTGAGGTCCACGCCTTGATACACTTGCTCTTATCACTTCGGTGATAGAGGATTTATCTTCTTATGGATGCCATCTTGTTTGTTTCCCGAATTCCTTGGATACCAGTACATGTTTTATTACTGCATATGTGCTTTCAATGAAATGATTTAGTTACTTCTTGAGAGTCATTGCTTAAACAGGTCTATATGTTTTCCAAGGTAAATGCTTTTATTTTTGAATGGTTATATCTTTTCATCCACCTGCCAGACCGTCGTGTCTGATCCATTTCTTTGGTACTCAGGAACAGTTGTCGGTTATCCCGAGGAGGCGGTCGGAGAACCGCAACATCTAGTTGAGTGGCATGCCAATGATGTTGTCTAAACATTCGATTGCCGAGTTTCGAAACATTTTGGGGGTGTCATTAATTGATATTTTGGTGGATATTGTTTTGTCTATTGATGGAACGCGCTCCTGCCGAGGGTGCTACCGGGGTCGGCGGACGTGGGAGTTCGTCGGGTCCGGCCCTTTCGCGCCCGGGGGGCTGAAGCGTGCATCAACATTTCTTTGGGTGGGTGTGCCAGATTTTCTATTTTACTTGGAATTGCAAGTGGTAATCCAGAGATCAACCTTCGCAAGTAAAAAGAAAATCAACTTCTTTCAAGTTTTCCATTGCACAAATATTTAAGAAAAGAGACATTTTCTTGGTTTGCCGTGAAAGGCGATTTTGCTTGGCATTTATAGCCGATTTTGGCGTTTATAGCCGATTTACAATTCTCATCAATAATGAAAGACAAGAGTTGTGATTTTTGTCTCTTTTAGAAAAATACAAACTACAATGAAAAGCAAGAAAAGGAGGATCTAACTTTTCAGGAGATTGTGGGGGACTCGTTCAGATTGACGGTCGCAAGCCATGTATGGGCTTCGCCATCATCCATGCAGATGAGAACAGAGGATGCTCTTGATTCGCTTGGCCTGGCTATAACCTCAGGTTTTTAGAGGACAAAGACCAAGAGAAGGTCCTATGTCCAATAAAAAGCTAAGTAGACGGGCTGAAAGGCCACGTCTAAGCCATTGGAGGCAGCGGGAGAAGGCAAGGACCTTTGGGGGGGGGGGGCTACCCCCCAAGGGACTTTTTGTCACCTTATAGTGGTGGCCGGTGCAGAACTTCAGCAGAGTTTTCTGTCTTTTTCTAGACTCTGTCTGTCTGGAATTCGGGATTCTCTGCATACGAGCTCTGGATTCTTTTTTTTCCGATGTCCGGATTCTTTCCCGATCTCCGGATTCTTTCCGATCTCCGGATTCTTTCCGATCTGTGGTGTTTTTTTGCCGTCCTTCCCGGAATGCTCGAGGTGCTCTCCTATTTATAGGCTTTCTGGTAGCCATTTAGGAGGGTTTATGAGGGTTTATGAGCCTTAATTATCATAAAGCTACATAAATGGAGGAGTTACAAGGTTTAATTCCTTTATTTTGTAACTCCTGGATCTTGGCTTCTGATTGGCCGGTGAAGATTGAGGGCATTTAATCGCCATGATGGGAGGAGTTTCAAGGTTTAAGTGCCATGAATCTCTTGATTTGTAACTCCCGAATGCTTGCTTCTGATTGGGCCGTCCAATAGAATGAGTTAATGACTGCCATAAAGCTAGCCAATTAACCACATTAATTGGTCGCCGAGCAGTCGAAGAGTCGTGGGCCGCGCCGCGTCTTTTGGGATTCTTTTGGCGATGATCATCGATGGATCTTCATACTGATCGACATCAAATGAACATGTAACTTCAGACATTTGATAGCTAAGAGCGGGCCGGTGACATCTGTCTTGTCGATTTCTCGATCGGTCGGACAGAAAGAGCACTTTTTAGGTCAACCGGTCGGCGATCTTGGAGCGATCAATGATGATTTTATGCTTTCGACGGCGGATCTGAGATGTCGTCGGATATGAGTCAATTTCAAGCACTAAAAATCACATTTTCAGGAAACCACAGGGGCCAAAGTGTGCGAAACGCGAAAAGGGACGGAAAAATGGGTCTCCGGTGAAAAATTCGGTGACCCGGACTTCCATGGTCGCCGGCGACCATGGGCCAGGGTCGCCAGCGACCCTGGGGGTTTTTCTCCCCTTTTTGGTCCGTTTTGCGGTCTTTTTCGTCGCCGTTTTCTTCTGTATTTTTCCTGACATTTCTTCTCATTTATTGGATTGATTTCCTTGTAGAAAACCTGATGAGAATCCTTGCATTTTTAGAGTGCAAAGTTTCCAATTTTCAGGGAAAGCCGAAGACTTTGTCGCGTAGAGCTGCTGATTTTCCGCCAGAAGCTGAAACTTGGTCAAACGATGTCGGAATGACCTAAAATTTGAGGTGAAGCCTCCTGAGCAATAAATAAGACCAACCATAGGCTTTTGTTTGAGTTTTGAAGCCGTTTGGGGTCCCGTCGCCAGTAGACTTGATTTTACCGCGAGGGAGATGCCGCGCGTTGATGTGCGGTCAAACGATGTCCGATTGACCTGAAATTTGACAGGGAACCTATTGGAGTCATTTTGAGATGATCCACAGGCTCTGTCTTGGAAACCATGGTCCCGAGGAGCTCCGCCGCCGGTAGGCTTGATTTTCTTTCGGAGCGTCGAAACCTGGTCAAACGTTGTCGGAATGACCTGAAATTCGACGTGCAGCCTTTTGGAAGCATGTTGAAGCCACTCATGCACTTGGTTTGATGAACGAAGGCTTCGGTGGTTCCCGCCACCGGGAGGGTTGATTTTGCTGCTCGAGCATTGATGGAGGGTCAAACGTTGTCGGTTTGACTTGAAATTTGGCATGGAGCCCTTTTGAGACATGCTGGAGTCATCCGTAGGCTCTGATCGAAGTTTTGACGTCTTCGATGATGTCGCCGCCGGGAGCGCCAATTTAGCTGTCGGAGCGGTGAAGTTGGGCCAAATGATTCTGAAATGGCCCGAAACTCCTTGTGTACTCCTCCCTTGGCTGTCTTGAAGGATCTTGCAGTTTTTGTTTGATTCTGACAAGATTTGATTTTTTGGAGAAGTTGCATTGCCTATTTATGGCAGGTTGCGACTTCATGCAGCTTTCTTGATGTTGAAGAGGCAAAGTGACATTTTTGGTGTCAACATCTATATTGGCCTTTGTTGGCCTCTATTTTTGGGAATTGTAATTAAATGATATATGCTCAAACTTTAACAGTACTTTTGGGTTATGCTTTAGAACATTGCTCATTTTGATACTTGTTATTTAAATGTAATCAGCCTTGTTATATTGGAAATGAATTACATGCTTGATTTGTTACACGCTTCCGCAAATATACAAAATATTCATGTTGTTGTGATATCCTCACCGCGGACACCTGTGGGGAATCACGTGCACGGGTAATGCGTATTCTTTTATTATCCCGTGTACGTATTGGCATCAAACATACCTATGATCTATATATGTCACTTGCTTCACATTAGTCCCGATCCTGGATTGGATCCCAAACCCGGTCCGGGGTCGCGACAAACTAGTATCAGAGCGAGACGTGTTTCAGGAAATTAAAAGAGACTAGAAATCCTAAGGACATGGCGAGGATTCGTTAGATCTTGTTAGTGGGATAGAAGCTAGAATATTATTTGACCCTGGCTCTACGCATTCTTTTATATCCTATGCATTTTCTAGATTGGTTGATGTGCATGGTAGATATCTTGAGTACATTTGGACTGTGGCTACCCCAGTAGGAAAACAAGTTGTGTGTACTGTCTATTACCCCAGTTGTACAATTCAAATAGGAGAAGTTATGTTACCCGCAGATCTTATTCTGTTGGAGATGAACGATTTTGATGTCATCCTAGGGATGGATTGGCTGGCAGGGTACCATGCACAATGGATTGTTTCCATAAGACCCTCACATTCAAGTTAGATAAGACACCAGCAGGGGTGTTGTTTCAAGGAGAGAAAAGGAATCCTCGTGCAGGGTTTGTCTCAGCGTTGAAAGCTGTTAGACTATTGAGAAGTGGATGTGAAGCCTATTTGGCGTTCATCATGGAGGATAAACGGTCCCAAGGGGTGGAGGAGATCCCTATTGTTTGGGAGTTCCCGAATGTATTTCCGGAGGAGATTCCGGGATTACCACCCATAAGAGAAATTGACTTCACTATCGAGTTGTTACCGGGGACCGCTCCGATATCTATTGCACCATATAGAATGGCTCCGGCGGAATTGGGAGAGTTGAAGATACAATTACAAGAGTTGTTGGATAAAGGTTTTGTAAGACCTAGTATATGAGGCTGGATGGTTTGATTCTTTGGAAGCTCATGGGGCTTGGAATTTTTTTTGTATGGTTCAATCAACTCAAAAGAGGCATGGAACCATTTTTTGTATGCTCTTGGTAAGAGGGATTTTTTTCCTGACTAAAAGCCCAATTTTTTTTTTTTTAGTGCCTAGGTGGTCAAACCTGGCTCATATGGGCTAACCCATGGGACCTTAAGCTTTTGAAATGGCTTAGATCTCATATGGTGTCATTTTTGTAAAGAATATCTAAAAATATCTCTTTTGGATAGAGAATATCTAAGAATATCTTTAATTGGAGAGAATCTCTCATCTTCCCTTTATTTTGGGAGAGAATATCTCAAGGAATATCTCATTGGGAGAGAATATCTCAAATCCCCTCCTTTTTGGGAGAAAATCTCTCTAATTGCTTTCTTTTTTGGAGAGAATATCTCAAGGCATCTTTCTTTTAGGAAAGAACCTTTCTAATTCTTTTCTTTTGGTAAGGTTACTAATTAGTAACACTTACCTCTTTCTTTTCTCCTTGTTTCCTTCTTTGGTTTACTCTCTTCTATAAAAGCAAAGGAAGGTAAGATCTCTTGCTCTTATTGCTTTCTTTTTGCAACAATCTCAAGAGTGCTTCAAGACCAAGAGTTCTTCTTCTTCAAAGATCTTCAAGCTTTTCTTCTTCTTCTTCTCCATCAATGGCTTCAAGTAAGTTTCTTTTTCAAGAAAACTCCTTTCTAGAAAGTAGGATGGTAAAAAAAAAGAAGGTCTTTTCTTTTCTTTCTTTGTTTTTTTTTCACGTGTTTCTCTTTTCTCTTTTTTTTTTCTTTTCTTTCTATTCTTCTTCTCTTTTTTTTTTTCTTTTTCCACGTGATTTCTGTTTTTTTTTTTTCCGTGCTTCCTTTTCTTTTTTTTTTCTTTTTGCACGTTTTCTTTTTTTTTTTTTATTGTGGGCCGTACGGACAGATCCGTACGGATCTGGTCCGTACGGCCACGTGGCCTGTGGGCCACGGCCTGATGGGCCAGCCCCTCTCCTCTTTTTTTTTCTTCTCTTTTTTTTTTTTGCTGTTTTCTTTCTTCTTTCTTTTTTTTTTCTTCTTTTTTTTTTTTTTAGAAAGTTTCTTTTTTTTTGTTCTTTTCTTTCTCTCCCTTTTTTTTTGAGAAAGTTTCTTCTTTTTTTTTATGTTTTTTTTGGTTTTTTTTTTTTTTTTTGTTGCCCATGCATGCATTTTTTGTAAATTGAATAGAGTAGCATGATGTGATAGCATACCTGAAAATCTTTACAAATTTGGGAACTTGGAGCTTGCAGTGATGTTGAGCCCTTCCTGATTTTGCAGAGATTTTGAGGTTTCGAAAGTTTGGAGTTCCGGAGCCCGCAGCAATGTTGAGCCTATCTTCAAACTTTCTATTTCAGTCGGGGTATTTCCTTTTTCTTTGGAATTGCCCCGGAGTCATGCCAAAATTTCGCCAGATTTTTGGTGGGACAAAGTGACCCTTTTTTTAGCGAAATCCTGTCATTTTGATGACGATCTTTTTTTTTCTTTTCCAACCTTTGCAGGTGGTTCCTCCAGAGCGAACAAGGGTAAAAAGCCTGCTACAAGCGTACCTCGTCGATCTGCTAGATCTTCCAATGTGGCCGTTCAGTAGGCCCGGGAGAAAGTCCAGTTTGTGGAAAGAAATCTTGAAGAGTGCGACTCTCTCAACAGAGATGAGATGAGACAGCGACTGATCACTCTCAAGGGAGAGGAATTTTATAAGATCATGGTAAGCAGTCGGCCGTGGGTTATGGACGATCAGAGGGTGTTGCCCAAACCTACCTTCTTCTTTGGTGATGCAGTCCCTGACAACGTGGCATACCAGAGGAGATGTTTTCAGTTCTCTTACACAGCTGATGGTGAAGAGAAGACTGTTGCTACCCGGTCGACGTTTGATCGTACTGTCTCGATCATGAGCCTTGCTCCCACGTGCTCTAAGAGGGAAGATCCTCCAAGCTGGGTGAAAAGGACAAATGTAATCAAGACCGGGGTTTTTGTTGGCGGTCCTTCCGGATATGCGGAGAGGTCGCCTGCCGATATGGACATATTGATGCCGGCTAGTGGCTACCAAGACTCTAATTATCCGTCGGTCGATTTGAGACCGGTGGGCCTTGGCGTTTTCAGCGGTGACGGTAGTAATTGGGTGAAGCCTTTTTGACTTCGTGGTCGTTTTAATGCTGACTCCGATTGGAAGTCATGGACTGACCACACCTTGCTGATTGGGGGCTCCGTTTTGAAGGAAGCTGGGATTTTTGACGCGGTCCGTGCCTTCAGAGATACCGTGGCTTTTTCCGACGAGGCCTTCATGGCCATGTTGGAATCATTTCTCCCACAAACCAATACCTTCGTTGTAACGAATGGTGAGATTGGTTTTTCCTTGAAGGAGCTGAGCGCCATTACTTGATTGCCCATCCTTGGCAAACTCTACGAGGAGTTCATGCCGATTGACAGCGTCCTTGAGGAGCAGTCAGAGGAGTTCAGGCTCCTATACTTTCAGCTCGTCGCCTTCTATGATTTTTTGAAGGAGAAGAAGGGCTCGAAGGTAAGATCCAGCAGTTGGAAGAGTTGTGGCTCTTCATTCTTCAACTTCTTTGATAGCAAAGAGTCTTCTGACAGCATGACCCTGGAGGACCGGAAGAAGGCTTCCGCCATGCAAGAAGAGTTGAAAGACTTCTTCGCAGGTATAGATGTAATTTGTTCTGACATTGCACTGCGGAGAGAATTTGTAGTTTACCTCACTTATTGGCTAGGTGAGGCTGTGTTTGCTGGTGGAGATGGGACGCACATCAGGCCGCATTGTATTTTTCCGACTTGTCAGATGGCGTTTGGAGAGCGGCTTGCTTTGGTACCGGCTCTCTACTCCTATCTATGTACCGAACTGCAAGCTGCTGCTTTCTTGGTTCGGCTTGGGCTTCCTATGAATAGGGTATTTTCAGCCCATATCTTTTATTAGTGGTATGTATACCACTGTCCTGGCTTCCATCGGCTTGGTGCTGCGCAGGATGATGATCCTCTGATGATTCGATTGGCTAAGGGAAAAGCCGTAATCGAATCTCTTTTATTTGCCCGCATGAGGATCCGACGGTTCAGGGACGTCGAGATGGGGCAGTCTTCAGTGAAGCTTTCTCCGACGTTGAGAAAGAAGGCTTTTGACTTTGGTGCCCCCCGTGACTCTACCAGGGCAGGGTCAGGGAGACATTACGCCTTGACAAATGCAGAGAAGGAGTGGCTTTTCAGCATACGCATCGGCACGATGGTGTACCGCAGACATCTTTTCGTCGATATCCAACCGTATGTACCTTCTCGCTTTGCGCTGCAATTGAGCTTCTCACAAGGTGTTGTTGGAGCACCTTCAAGCATGGTAAAGCGCTTTGGCGGTTTGCAGGATGGCAGAAATGCATGGGCTTTCTACAGTGCTGAAGACACTACTTCCATGTTTTCTTATCCTGCGTTGTCGACTTTCCGGACTGCCGGCTTCACGAAATGGTTCGCAGAGAGCTTTTTGGCATATTGGGGGCTTTCCAAGAAGGAGCTTGATGTAAAGCTATCTTCCGGAAAAGGCATTGGAAAGTCGGATGGCGTCCGGCGAGAGGAAGTTTGGGCCTTTTCTGGAGAGAAGCCCAAGATTGGCTTTCTCGATGACCAAGGCGTCATCGGTTCTGAAGCTGTTCGAGAAGTGCCTGATGAGGCGTTAGAGCAGCTAGAACAGGAGGAAGCTGAGTTTGATGCTTGGATGCAAACGGCACAGAGGCGAGCTTCCGCGGAGTCTACTGGCAGACGTAGATCATCCAGTGAGGAGTCAAGTGAGAAACCTGACTCTGATAGTGGGGCGGGTTCTTCTAGGAAGCGAACCCGTAGAGGTAAGAAGAAGAGGAGTCAGCGTCACACGGGGCGGGACGAAGACTCTCCTAATGTGGAAGTCCCTCTCACTGTCAATGAGGAGGTGCCAGGGGAAGCTGACGAACCTCCGGAGAAGAGGATTCGGGAAGAAGAGACCATCGGTGAAGGTATGATTCTTCTTTTTTTCTCTCTTTGCTTCTTTTCATGGATTCTCCCATGTTCTGATTTGTTGTCTGCTTTCCGCTTCTGCTTTTCCTCCCCTTTTTTTTTTTTAGCAGAAGAAGAAGACTTGATGATGCCTGAGATTCCGGCTGATGAGGCAGTGACGGAGCCGGTTATGGCATCTGAAGAAGAACCGAGGGACTCTGGAAGGATTCCAGAATCTCCAATTGGTATAACTTCTTTCGCTTTCTCTTTTTTTTTTTTTTTTGCCTGCGACTTGATTTGCTAACATTTTTCTTGTCAGCTGACTTGCCACAGGATTCCGATGACTTTGAACCATCAATGGACGCAAATGTTGATGATGCTTCCGATGAGTTCATGGAGGAAGAGAGTGTTCCGCCAGTCGTCGAAGAAGGTACTTTGTAGTGATGACCCCGATGAATTTTTTTTTTTTTAAACAAGATCATATTCATACCTTTTTGTGTTTCATTTGCAGGTTTTGAAGTGACAGAAGAGAGTCCATCGCTTTCTTCAGAACCAGAGCAAGGGATGCCAGAGGTCGATCCGGAGGTAGAGACTCCTACAACCAGTTCTGACGCGATAGAGAAGATACCTCGTGCTGAAATTCCTTCTCCAGTGGCTCCAAGTGGAAAAAGTTCTTTTGTTACTCTTCCAATGGGACATGACATGAGCCGCCGATCAACGGAGAAGGGTGAATCTTCATCTAGTTCGTCTCTTCAATTTACGAAGAAGGTGCTGGCTCGGGTTTTGAGTTCTTGGATCGAGACTCTCTTTTCTGGACACCTGGATGCCGGATTTGGCATGATCCCACATGTACAGGAGATTCTCACTGATACCGAAGAGGTTGGTCTGGATGTCACAGGTGCCAGGGCGATCGTTGATAGGATCATTGCACTGGGTGACAAGTGGTTTGAGACCATGGATTTCCCTGACGACCAATTCTTCAAGGAGATGTTCTTGGACCCTGCTGATAAGGCTAAGTCTGACCTGAATGAGGCTACACAAAGCAAGAAGCAGCTAGTTCGGGAGAAGAACTTGGAAGAGCTAGCCATCATCGGATTGAGGCATGACCTTAATGTCCTTGATAGGGAAGTTGAGGAGGCCAGGAAACGTCTTGAGCATTTGAAGGCGCAAGTCGCTGCCAAGTGGGCTGCTATAACAGAGGCTCGTGACAGGGAGAGTGCTCTGATTCGCAGGGTTGCAAATGCCGGTCAAGTTCTCGAGAGGAGGACTCTAGAAAACGAACAATGGCAAACTGCTGGGGAAAAGCATCCCGGTGTAAAAGAAGGGTTACGGCATTCGCCAGCATCTCATGGCAAGTTCCTGAAGAAGCGTGCCTTGGAAACTCTGACGGCTGAGGCTAAAAGTTTGCTTGAGGAGCTGAAGCTTTGGCTGGAGACCATTTTTGGCTGAGCTCTTGATTTTTTTTTTTTTGTAGCAGAAACTACTCTTCTTTCTTTTGGTACCACATGTATATATATATATTTTTTTTTTTGGTACTTTTTTTTTTTTTGCAGTGCTTGTGAACACTTTTTTTTTGGTACCACATGTATTTTTGGTACTCTTTACAATTACTCATTCTACAAAAGTTACTTTTTTTTTTTGTTTTCCCTACGCTCACTTAAATCTTTTTGTGATGAAAGTAATTGCTAAATGGGATTTGATCAAAAGCTTTGTCATTTTGTGAAAATCTTTTGTCAAATGATTGTTTTGGTAGGGGAAACGAATTTGGCATGAAAGCCGGATTTTTGTGGCATTTACAGCCAGTTTGGTGGCATTGATAGCCAATTTGTGGCATTTATAGCCGGTTTGGTGGCATTGATAGCCGGGTTTTTTGAAAGCCAAGTTTTGGTTTGTCTGCGTGAAAGCTAATTTTTTGTGGCATTGATACCCGGTTTGTGGCATTTATAGCCGGTTTTGACATGAGAGTCAGGTTTTTTTTTTTTTTTTTGTGGCATTTATAGCCGATTTGGTGGCATTGATAGCCGGTTTTGGCAAAAGAGCCAGGTTTTTGGTTTTCAAAAATGCAAGTATCGACTAAGAGTCGCCTCCCTGCTGAATGGTCTTGCAAGTATCGATGGAATGTCGCATCCTTGCTCATTCGGTTGCGAGTATCGATGGAATTTCGCCTCCTCGCAGATTTGGGTGCAAGTATCGATGGAATGTCGCATCCTTGCTTTTCAAAAATTTGTTTTGCGGGTACTGACTTGATGTCGTTTTCCCCTTGATTTTTGAAATTTGTGGTTTTCTCGAACCTTTGGGTTGTGAATATCAAAACATTGAATCTCCACGATTTTAGGTTTTTTCGAACCTTTTTTGAAATTTGGGTTGTGGATATCAACTGATATGTTGCGTCTCCACGGTTTTCGGATTTTGCAAGTATCGACGAAATGTCGCTTCCCTGCGATTTTGGGTGCAAGTATCGATGGAATGTCGCATCCTCGTGGTTTTTTTTTTTGAAAAACCATTTTTTTTGTTTAAAGACACGAGGGTCGTAAATTTTGACCTAAAACTATTTGGCGGTAAAAGGCAGGGTGGACTAGGGTGGAAATCCCTGAATCCGAATTTTCATTTCAAACCATGAATTTTGGGTTCAAGGATCGAAAATTTTGGTCAAGTCAGGGAGGGGCTCCTAAACTTGGATTTTTTTTTTTTTTGAACAATGAAACGATGAAAGTAAGCATTGTTTTTTGAGTTTCTTTAAAAATTTCGACATTTTGATATGAAAATTCTAAAGGAGTGGGTTTGATGAGCAAGTACCTGAAAATAGGCTTTTGCCGTGCAGGCATTGCTCTTACCCAGTTGGGTAAGTCTTCAAGGGTAGTACCGCTTTAAGAACTTGCCATTGATGGGCAGCATACACCTGTCGCCTTCCATGTTTAGGAGGGCATATGCGCCGTTGGAGAAGACCTTGTCGATGACGTAGGGTCCTTCCCATTTTGATCCAAAACTTGCCTTTGGACTTGTGAGCGAAGACCATTGGTCTTTTTACCGCAAGAACCAAGTCACCCTTTTTGTAGGCGCGTTGCCTGACCTTTTTGTCAAAAGATCCTGCCATGCGTGCTTGGTAAAGTTCAATGCTTTGTCGAGCTTCGAGCCGTCTCTCGTCGGGATTGTCCAGCTCATGGAGTCGCAATTTGACATTGCTTTCTTGAGTCATGTGATTTTGTAGAGATACCCTCAGAGAAGGAATTTGTACCTCTAGGGGCGCGACAGCTTCGCATCCATAGACCAAGGAGAATGGTGTGCTATGGGTTGGTCCTCGAACGGTGGTTCGATAGGCCCACAAAGCTTCAGACAGTTTGTCGCTCCAGTCTCTTTTGTGACTAGAGACCATTTTCTTGAGGATTTTGCAAAGTGTCTTGTTGAAGGATTCTGCTAATCCGTTTGCTGCCGGATTGTATGGAGTCGAAGGATAGCTTTGGATTTTATATTTGTCGCAGAACCTGTAGAATCGATGATCCCGGAATTGTGGTCCGTTATCATGGACGAATCTTTTAGGTATGCCGAAACGACAAATGATGTTGGTGCGTAGGAATTGAAGGACTGATGAGGTCTTCATTTCGTTGAACGCAAATGCTTCTGACCACTTGGAGAAATAATCCGTAGCGGCGAAGATGAAGCGATGACCTTTGCTTGAAGGGGGAGAGATATGACCTATGATGTCCATGCCCCATGCTTCAAAAGGCCATGAGATTGTTGTAGGATGCAGCCATTCTGGAGGCATGTGAATGTAGTCTCCATGAACTTGGCATTGTTGGCAGCGCTTAGCAAATTGCATTGCGTCGGGTACCATGGTAGGCCAGTAGTAACCCAACCTTTTGATTTGGTCGTAGAGCTTGGGACCAGCCTGATGAGCTCCACAAAGACCAGCGTGAACTTCTTTGAGTGTTTCTTCAGCTTCTTGTTGTGACAACCAGCGTAGGAGTACTCCGTTGAAGGATTTCCTGTAAAGGATCTTTGAAGGGATATCCAAATGAAAGTTTGGGGCTCGCCTTTGGATGCTTACCCGTTCTTTTGGATCTTCAGGTAGGATTCCGAACATAGTGTAATCAATGAACGGATCCCTCCAGTCGCCGATTGAAGTTTGAAGGATAGAGATCCGACTTCCAACCACTCGGTGGCATTCAGCAACTGCTTGGTGTGTGTTAAGAGGAGGGAGGATCCTTCTCTCGCACACTGTGATTTGCATGTTTTCCCCTTCCTGGATCGCCATTGATGCGGCAAGTCCGGCCAGGGCATCTGCACGGATGTTTTCACCTCTACGAATGTGGGTGATGTGACAGATGTCAAACTTTTGCAGAAGCGATTGTGCCTTGTTGTAGTAAGGCAGCAGATCAGGCTTCCTGACTTCATATTTCTGATTCATCTGGTTGACGATCAGTTGAGAGTCTCCAAAGACTTCCAGCATGGTGATACCAGATTCAATGGCGAGTTCCAATCCTATGATCAGAGCTTGGTATTCAGCTGCATTGTTTGTGCATGGTTCCAATAGCGAGAAAGCATGTGGAATCATGTATCTGTTAGGGCTAACAAAGAGGATGCCAACTCTCGAGATCAGCTGTCTTTTTTCATTTGTCCTGGTTGCACCGTCAAAGTACATGTCCCAGGAAGCATTTGGCGAGAAGGTCTCCACGTTGTAGACGGGTTCGTCTAGGACATCATCTCTGAGTGGTGAATCTTTAGGCAATGGAGGCTCTGCGAGGAAATCTGCTAGAGCTTGGCCTTTGATTGCTTTTTGTGGCACATACCTAATATCAAATTGTGATAGAAGGATGGACCATTTCGCCAGTCGTGCATTGAGAGAACCTGCTTTTGTAACATGGACCTTCAAGAGGTTGATCCTTGAGACGAGGTAGACTGTGTTGGAAAGCAAGTAGTGACGTAGCTTTTGTACGGCGAACATCACTGCAAGGCATTCTTTTTCGACTGGAGAGTAACAATGCTCTGCACCTATTAGCATGCGGCTGAGGTAGTATAGAGCAGCTTCTTTTTTTTCATCATTTTCTTGTGCAAGCAGAGCACCCAGAGAATGATCAAGGGCTCTTGTGTACAAGATGAATGGTTTCCCAGTGGTAGGAGCAGCTAACACTGGGGGTTTGGTTAGGTATGACTTGATATCTTGAAATGAGGCTTCACAGTCAGCATCCCAAACAAAGTTTACACCCTTTTTCATCAATCGAGAGAATGGACGACACTTCCCCGAAAGATTGGAGATGAACCGTCTGATGTAGGCCAATCTCCCTTGGAGCCCTTTTAATTCTCTCAAGGTTCTTGGAGAGGGCATTTCTAGAATAGCCTTGACTTTTATGGGGTCAAGTTCTATTCCAGCTTTCCGAACAAGGAATCCGAGAAACTTACCCGACGAGACGCCGAAGAAGCATTTTAGAGGATTCATCCGCAGTTTGTGTTTGCGGAGTCGGAGGAAGACTTCCCGAAGATCTTTGAGATGGTCTTCTTTTCTTCTACTTTTGACGGCGAGGTCATCAACGTAACATTCGACCGTCTTGTGCTGCATATCTTCGAATATTTTCATCATAGCCCTCTGATATGTGGCACCGGCATTTTTTAGACCAAATGGCATGACAGTGTAGCAATACACGCCAAATGGAGTCCGAAATGAAGTGTGCTTTTCATCTTCAGGATGCATCTTTATCTGATTGTAGCCAGAGAAGCCATCCATGAATGTCATTCGCTCGAATCCACAGGTATTGTCAATCATTACCTCTGGTATGGGGAGCGGGAATTCATCTTTAGGGCAAGCGCCATTCAAGTCTCTATAGTCAATACAGACTCTGATCTGCCCATTTTTCTTTGTCACGGGGACAATGTTGGCCAACCATTCAGGATGTTGTTCCTCACGGATGAAGCCAACGCTTTTGAGTTTTTGAACTTCTTGTTCAATTTTATCCATCACATCTGGACGGAATCTTCTTTGGCCTTGCTTGACAGGCTTGATGTCTTCTTGAAGATTGAGTTTGTGGACTGCTACTTTGGGGTCTAAACCAGGCATTTCAGCGTAAGACCAAGCAAAACAATTAACGAACTCACGAAGAAAAGAGATATACTCGGGTAACTCATCATCCTTTATATTCTTGCTTATGAATACAGGACGTGGGTTATCAGGCATTCCCAAGTTTATCTTTTGAACGGGATCTTCTGTCGGAAGGTTCGAAGGTGGTTCCTCCACAATATTTTCGGAGGCTTCCAACTCAACGAAACCTTCTGGAGTTTCAACTGCATTACCAGACCAAGGCTCTGTTCCTTCCCATGGATTTTCTTGATTGGTGATCTCCTCAAGGCTTGCTATGAGATAGTCCCAATCGCCTATTGAGTTTGGTATTTGTTTTGGAGACGAGGGTTCTTCTGGGTCAGGATGCCACCCGTCTGTGTCATCGGGCGATTCCTCTTCATCATCAGAGAAATCGTACCAATTGGAGGAGCTTCCTGGATTTTTGTCAAACGACTCTTCAAAGAGATATCCAGGGAGATCGATGTCTTTATGGACTTGAGATGTTGAGGCTTGGTCTGTAAATCGACTTTTAAGCCTTTGTGTCAACTGTCTCAGGGGAGTGTCGGGATCATACCCTAACCCAAATGAAGACTTTTCTACATGACCGTAGAGTCTCCAATCTTCCAGCTGGCTTTTGGTCAAGGCGGGCCCCAATGGCGTGAGAATACTGCGTCTTTCTCCCAAACCGACTGGGTTTTGAGCGTCATAGCCCATTTTCTTCATAATTGCTTGTGCCACAGGACTATATAGAGATAGCTGAGGCATACCTTCATTTTGGAAAGGTTCCAGCATGGAGTTTGATGAAGAAGCGTCCGATCTATGGAAGAAGATCGGCCTTTTCTTTGGTGATGTTGCCGGAACAACAAAGGAAGCATACGTAGGATCTTCTACGTCAGCAGGTGTCTTCATCGGAGTGAGAGCATGCTGAACTTGTTGAGTGTCAGCTTGGCTTGACGAGGTGTCGTCTTTTGGCTCTGAGTCCGAATCCGTGTCTTGCTTGATAGACACGAAAGAGACAACAAATTTGCCCCCAGGCTTTTGCTTTGCCTTCTTCACTCTGGTTGTGATGACCAAAGGTTTTGAAGATTTGAGGGAGATGACGAAGGGAGGTTGACTGCTCTCTTCGGATTTACCGGAGTGTTTGTTTTCTTCTGGTGATTTTTGAGGAGCCTTGCCTTTATCTTTCTGGAGATTTTCAGCAAAGGGTGCTATTTCCTCTTTTTCTTCTTTTTCGCCTTCATACATTTGGGAGTCTGCGAAGTGGACTTCTTTACCTTTGAAGGGTCTTCTGTCCGCAAACACTCGATGTACCATGCCGTCGTCACCGACGAACTTGATGCATTGATGTAGAGTTGAAGGGACAACACCATTCTCGTGTATCCAGGGGCGTCCGAGAAGATGTTGTAGCATGAAGGGGTTTTTATTGCATACACAGTGACTTCAGAGATAATATCACTGATCTGCAATTTGAACCTGATTTTGCCGATAGGCCTTTGAGTACTCCCATTGTATCCAAAGATAGATACAGATGTGTGGCTTAGCTTGCTGGGTGGGATGCCCAACTCTTCGAGAGCCGAAGTGGAGATGAGGTTGAGTGCAGAACCTGGGTCGACCTGAACTCTGTGTATAGGCATTTCCTTGATGTACCCTATGAAGTACAGGGGTCGGTTGTGCCTTGCTTCGCCAAGTAGGAGGTCGTCCTTTGTGAAGGCGATGGTTGCACTGGCTGCTTTTTGCACCAAGAGGCATTCAATGCATGATCCCTCAGTTTTCTTTTCTCCCTTTGAAGAAGTTTCAGAGTTTTTGACCCGGTAGTCCATTTCAATTTGGAGGACTTGCGGGGCATGTTTGTCGACATCCTCATTCAGTTTTTGTAATTCTGAGATGAGATTATCACGAGTGCGTGGAGACATTCGCAATAAGTCTAGGATGTGAAGACGTGCAGGTATGTGTTTGAAGTGCTCAACCAAGTCATACTTGAAAGCCTCCTTGGGGCCTACTTGTTCATTGTTTTTGCCACTGGGGGTGCTTACAACATCTTTTCCCGAAGGATTTACATAAGTAAAGGAAGATTGGTTGTAATTCTTGTGGTAGTCCCGGCCAGAGCGGGTGCCTCTACCAACTTCGAGAGCTTCTTGAGAAGGATCTTCGTTTGGAAGATCGTCTTCAGGATCAAGAGGCTGTCGTTTTTCATCTACTGGGGATGTATCTGCAGCAGAGTTGCCATCCTCAGTGATTGTGTTGCACGGAGCATTTTCCGGGAGCAAGTCCTGAACAGCATCCAGCAGCTTTTCTTCTGTTTTGACTATTTCATCATCCCAAGCATCATTATCTGGGTTTTCTTCATGATGATCAGTCGGGAAGAATGTGTATCCTAAAGTCACAGTCTCAGGAGAAGAAACCTGAGAGGGTGTCATCTCTATGAAAGTCACGTGAGACGAGGTAGCTCCAGAGGATACATTGCTAGGCGTCGTCGGAGTATAGGTAATCTCATCAGACGACGCTTCAGAAGAGCTATAGTCCTGATATATTACATTACAGGAAGCTCTGATAGGGGATGTTGCCTGCTCGGAGTCAGACTCATCCTCGGATGTAAGAGGATCGTCTATCCAGCAATGTTCTCCATTTTCAGGAGTTAAGGGTGGATGTACCTGATTATCTTCAGGGACTTCAGGCTCTGGGTTGCGAGGAGGCTCGTTAACGCGATCTTGCTCTTGTTCTAGAGCGAGACGCTGCAAGATCCTTGCATATTCTTCAAGATCAGGCATGGGAGCCAGATCCTCTTCTTTGTCTTCTCCGTGTGGCTCAACATAGTTGATTTCCACTGGAGCAATGACAGGTGCTGGATTAACAGCATCTTCTTGTGCAGCCACTTGATCTTTTTCATCATCAGACCAGGATCCTTGTGGTTGCAAAGGGTTATACCAGATTACTGGCATAAGGTGAGTTTCAGGAACCCATTCTTCATCGGAGAGATATTCTCCTGTTTCAAGAGATTCCTCCCACTCGCCGGTGTAGTTGGACTTGAATCCATCGTCGATGTCGCTGGACTCGTATTCATCAATGGAGAATCCAACTACCGAGTTGCAAGAGTATGATGCCCCCTGCATAGCTTCTTTTTTGAATCGAGGTGGCATGAAATCACTGAGAGTGAAGTTTCTTACCGCCTTTGAAGTCTCTGGAAGGGACGTTTCTGTTGCCCCGAGTGAAGTGGTAGAGGAGGCCTCTGCCTTTTCATTGACTTCTTGTTTTGGCTGGGTCTTTTCTTGCCGTTTGAGCCTGAGGAGATGTTTCCTAGCCTGCCTTCGCTGTTGAGCTGTCGGCTTTGTTTTTACGATCTCCCAATTTTCATCTTCCAGGAGATCGGGATGTACCCATATGGGTTGTTCGTCTGGTGTCGGGTAAGGAACCAACACTTCGGACGCTTGAATTTTGTTTATCACCATGAAGGAAGTAGTGATCTTCTTCTTCGGTGATTTTGGTGTTTGTCCACATGACACCATGTTGACGGAGGCAGTCCCATAGTTTTTGTCAAAGGTGATGACTCCGTTTTTCCACATCTCATTGATCTTCTCTCTCACAACAAAGCATTGATTGAGAGGATGCGAGACCATCTGGTGGTATGGACAGTATCGGGGATCATTGGTTTTGCCAACATCTCCCGGTCTTTTGGGCTCTGGCAAAATAAGTTTGCCATTTGCTAGGAGAGCCTCAAAGATTTCTTCAACATCTTCATCGAACGGATATTTCTTTTCTACACGTTCTTTGAAGGCATCAGAGAGTTCAAGCCTTTTACCTGCAGCTCTATTTTCAGCTTTCTTTGGTTGCTGAGGAGCTGACTTGGTTTGCACATTGAGGACCTCTTTTTTCTTTGGTTTAGAGGTTACAATGGCGGTTGGCTCTTTTCTTGATGACTTCTGACTGTTGAGGTCTTTAATCACCGTTTCAGCTTCCATAGAAGCTTCCAGGAGTTCTCCCAGGTTTTTTGATTTGTTGCCGATGATCATGGAGCGGATTCTAGCTCTCATGTTGTTTCGGCAGATGTCGACTAGCGACGCTTGTGGCAGTACATCTAAGCATTTGTACGCCATTGCTTTCCACTTGTGAATGAACTCGTATGTTGACTCATTCTCCCCCTGCTTCAGGCTACAAAGCTGAGCCATAGTAGCAGGATGATCCTCACCTTTGAAGTGAGTCAGGAAGCGTGTCTCTAGCATGGCCCAATTTTGGATGGAGTCCTCCGGAAGAGTGGAGTACCAATCGAAGGCCGTACCTTTTAGGGTACTTGCAAAGAGGCGGATCTTGAGGGCATCTTGATCTGCAATAGCTCCCGTCAGGATTTTGAAGTGGATGACGTGCTGTCTGGCTGATCCTTTCCCCGTATATGTTTGGAGAGTAGGATGTTTGAATTTTGTTGGGAATGGGACTGAGTCCATCCATAAGGGATATGGTGGCTTGATCCCATGCTCTTTGAGTATATCCTCTTCTTTAGCTTTGGCGAGGATACTGTCTACGTCCTTTTTGGTAAGGGCGCGTGACTCATTTTCTTTACAATTTTCCTCGTTATTGTGATGATTCGGAGGAGGCTCATTGTTCACCTGATTTTGGACAACAAGGAGAAGGTTTTCCATCAGAGTTTCAATCCTCTGCTGGCCTTGTTCCAACTGCTGGATGCGTGTGAGCGCATCATCTTGAGGTGGATTCTGAGGTGGTGGCTCAGAATTTGTAACCAGGACGTTCATTCCTCGGGATTCAAACGAAGAAACCGTCCTGGTGACTGAGCTGGGGCTCATTCTTTTTGATGAAGAGCTTGATGAAGGATTACTCTCCCGTCCTTGGCTTGAAGGGGCAGGAGATTCTTCGGGATGTCTTCGTGTCCTGGTGACGCTACGGGTCACCGGACGTCGGACATGGATTTTTTATGCTGACTTTTGGCGTCTTCTGGTTTTTCCAACCATATGGACGGCAGCAACTTGGTCGGGTCTTTCTTTTTCGACCCATTTGTGGGAGACTTGAAGTGTAGGAGGCTGGGTCCGTTGCTTCTCTAGTCTCTTTTGTCGATATGACGCACGGCGGCGTGCTCGACGAGCGATTTGAGCTTCAGTCAGTTCTGGCTGGGCTTTAACAATGAAGGATGTACTCCCTCGGGCGCAGCAGCCGAGCTTGTCTTCTTTGTAATTGGGCAAGGACAGGATGCGGACCCGGTCCTTTGCCTGTTGCAGTGAAGCTTTGAACCTTTCGAGTTCGGCCCCTGTAGAGATGAAGGGTCGAACTGAAGGAGTGTAGGCCTTGGCAGGTGATCGTAGAGGCCTAGTGATGCATGATCTGATTTTGGGCTTGTGGGAGCAAGCCGGTTCATGCTGGGTTGACTTGGGAGTCAAGTTGGAGATGGGTCTTTCCTCTTTCATGCAGGCAAGAGGGTAGAACTGGCTCTCTTTGAGTGGGGCCAGGTATGCTGGCTTGGTGGAGGTTTGAGACCTTCTTTGTTTTGGGGAAGGTCTTGGAGACCAAGTCTTAGGGTAGACCTGGTTGGTTGTTGGTTGAGGTTTCGCGGGGATGCCGCGGGCTTCGGGCTTTTGGGCGCTCGCCTTTGGTGTCACGGGAGTGACACGTTGAGAGGCGATCTTCTGCTTTTTAGCAGGCGCAGCTTGTTCTTCGGGAAGTGGGAATGGTCCCAGCGTCCCAAAGAAGATAGTCCGGGGAGTCGAGGTCGACCCGGAGTTCGGAGAGTTGCCGAGGGAGTTGGTGCTTCGGCAGCTAGCAGGGCGCTTGTAAGTGCGTTCGGTTTGCTTCTGTTGAAGCATGAGCTGGTGCTTGTTTTCATCGAAGGTGATGATCAGTGAAGCTGCCATTGTTAGTTTCAAAATTTCTGAAACAAGACCACTTCCATTAGTAATCACAAGAATATGATGATCATAAATGGGGAATTCTATGATTTTGTCTTTTCAAATCGCTCAAGGGACATGACCCAAGCAATATGAAGAAGGCAAAAAGCCATAGAGGGTACAATTGTTCTGGTTGCAAGCATGGTAGGCTCGAAATGAGCGCTCCAATGACTGCTAGAAGCAATTGTATTCCTAAATTCGACTTATCGAGAAGCGGAGCTTGCTCGAGATAAGAAGAATATAAGGTAGGAGTTACAAATGTGCCGGTCACAGATACAGTAGACCCTGAAAGGGCGTACTAGTACCGCTATGCACAAATGTTGGAGATCGCATCCATGAGATGGGATTCTCTATTTTGAAAGGTCAGAAATGGATTCGTCAAAGAGAGCAGGTGGCATTCCGATTCAAATACGGGCTCAACGATTTCTGCGAGCGCCAGTACTCAGAAGGAAAGAGAACACAATTTCTCGAATCTGAATCCAAAAGTGACGAGTTTTTGAAGATTTTTTTTTTTGAAAATTTTTTTATTATTTTTATTTGTTTTTTTTTTTAAATATTTTTTTTTAAGATTATTTTTTTTTTTGAAGAGATTTTTTATATATATATATTTTTTGAAGGTTTTTAAAGACGAGAGAGTACACATAGGCCTCCTAACCCGGTCTTATGAAATCTCAATTGATAGAATTGTCCCCAGGTAAGGGTAGGATTACTTAATGAACCCGTTTGGAGGACCCTTGCCTAGAACAGTCAAGCTGTCTCCACACTCTGGACAAGGCTTTTCTTGAATCAATCGTGATCAAAGAACGCAATTGGTTTAACCTTAGTGGTCTATGTCTTTTTATTCCAAATCCCAAATAGACTCATCGAAGAGAAACGATGGCCCAAAACCTTAGTCGAACGGGCTCAACATTTCTGCAAGCACCAAAGAACGATAGGATAGGATCAAAGTTTCTCAATTTTGAATCAGAACTAAGAAAACTGATTTTTTTGATTTTTTATTATTTTTTTATATATATATATATTTTTTAAATCTCTAATGAACTCATCGAAGAGAAACGATGGCCCAAAACCTTAGTCGAACGGGCTCAACATTTCTGCAAGCACCAAAGAACGTAGGATAGGATCAAAGTTTGTCAATTTTGAATTCAAACTAAGAAAACTGATTATTTTTTTTGGTTTTTTTTTTTTTTTGAAATCTCTAATGAACTCATCGAAGAGAAACGATGGCCCAAAACCTTAGTCGAACGGGCTCAACATTTCTGCAAGCACCAAAGAACGATAGGATAGGATCAAAGTTTCTCAATTTTGAATTCAAACTAAGAAAACTGATTATTATTTTTTTTATTTTTTTTTTTTGAAAAGAGAAAGAGTGGAAACAAACTCAAAGAAATAGAAATTTCCAAAAAATCCCATCTCATTTTTTTTAGGATGCAAAATCCAACATAGGCTACCAGCTAGAAAGTAGCCAAGGAATCCGAAAAAGAAGTATAAGCATAGAGCAAAAAGTATGATATGCAAATATTTCATTTCCGAGCACCATGTTCTCAAATGAACGAGTCCCACCGGGTGTGCCAGCTTGATGGAACGCGCTCCTGCCGAGGGTGCTACCGGGGTCGGCGGACGTGGGAGTCCGTCGGGTTCGGCCCTTTCGCGCCCGGGGGGCTGAAGCGTGCATCAACATTTCTTTGGGTGGGTGTGCCAGATTTTCTATTTTACTTGGAATTGCAAGTGGTAATCCGGAGATCAACCTTCGCAAGTAAAAAGGAAATCAACTTATTTCAAGTTTTCCATTGCACAAATATTTAAGAAAAGAGACATTTTCTTGGTTTGCCGTGAAAGGCGATTTTGCTTGGCATTTATAGCCGATTTTGGCGTTTATAGCCGATTTACAATTCTCATCAATAATGAAAGACAAGAGTTGTGATTTTTGTCTCTTTTAGAAAAATACAAACTACAATGAAAAGCAAGAAAAGGAGGATCTAACTTTTCAGGAGATTGTAGGGGACTCGTTCAGATTGACGATCGCAAGCCATGTATGGGCTTCGCCATCATCCATGCAGATGAGAACAGAGGATGCTCTTGATTCGCTTGGCTTGGCTATAACCTCAGGTTTTTAGAGGACAAAGACCAAGAGAAGGTCCTATGTCCAATAAAAAGCTAAGTAGACGGGCTGAAAAGCCACGTCTAAGCCATTGGAGGCAGCGGGAGAAGGCAAGGACCTTTGGGGGGGGGGGGGGGGGGTTACCCCCCAAGGGACTTTTTGTCACCTTGTAGTGGTGGCCGGTGCAGAACTTCAGCAGAGTTTTCTCTCTTTTTCTAGACTCTGTCTGTCTGGAATTCGGGATTCTCTGCATACGAGCTCTGGATTCTTTTTTTTCCAATCTCCGGATTCTTTCCCGATCTCCGGATTCTTTCCGATCTCCGGATTCTTTCCGATCTGTGGTGCTTCTTTGCCGTCCTCCCTGGAATGCTCGAGGTGCTCTCCTATTTATAGGCTTTCTGGTAGCCATTTAGGAGGTTTTATGAGGGTTTATGAGCCTTAATTATCATAAAGCTACATAAATGGAGGAGTTACAAGGTTTAATTCCTTTATTTTGTAACTCCTGGATCTTGGCTTCTGATTGGCCGGTGGAGATTGAGGGCATTTAATCGCCATGATGGGAGGAGTTTCAAGGTTTAAGTGCCATGAATCTCTTGATTTGTAACTCCCGAATGCTTGCTTCTGATTGGGCCGTCCAATAGAATGAGTTAATGACTGCCATAAAGCTAGCCAATTAACCACATTAATTGGTCGCCGAGCAGTCGAAGAGTCGCGGGCCGCGCCGCGTCTTTTGGGATTCTTTTGGCGATGATCATCGATGGATCTTCATGCTGATCGACATCAGATGAACATGTAACTTCAGACATTTGATAGCTAAGAGCGGGCCGGTGACATCTGTCTTGTCGATTTCTCGATCGGTCGGACAGAAAGAGCACTTTTTAGGTCAACCGGTCGGCGATCTTGGAGCGATCAATGATGATTTTATGCTTTCGACGGCGGATCTGAGATGTCGTCGGATATGAGTCAATCTCAAGCACTAAAAATCACATTTTCAGGAAACCACAGGGGCCAAAGTGCGCGAAACGCGAAAAGGGACAGAAAAACGGGTCACCGGTGAAAAATTCGGTGACCCGGACTTCCATGGTCGCCGGCGACCGTGGGCCAGGGTCGCCGGCGACCCTGGGGGTTTTTCTCCCCTTTTTGGTCCGTTTTGCGGTCTTTTTTGTCGCCGTTTTCTTCTGTATTTTTCCTGACATTTCTTCTCATTTATTGGCTTGATTTCCTTGTAGAAAACCTTATGAGAATCCTTGCATTTTTAGAGTGCAAAGTTTCCAATTTTCCGGGAAAGCCGAAGACTTTGTCGCGTAGAGCTGCTGATTTTCCGCCAGAAGCTGAAACTTGGTCAAACGATGTCGGAATGACCTGAAATTTGAGGTGAAGCCTCCTGAGCAATAAATAAGACCAACCATAGGCTTTTGTTTGAGTTTTGAAGCCGTTTGGGGTCCCGTCGCCAGTAGACTTGATTTTGCCGCGAGGGAGATGCCGCGCGTTGATGTGCGGTCAAACGATGTCCGATTGACCTGAAATTTAACAGGGAACCTATTGGAGTCATTTTGAGATGATCCACAGGCTCTGTCTTGTAAACCATGGTCCCGGGGAGCTCCGCCGCCGGTAGGCTTGATTTTCTTTCGGAGCGTCGAAACCTGGTCAAACGTTGTCGGAATGACCTGAAATTCGACGTGCAGCCTTTTGGAAGCATGTTGAAGCCACTCATGCACTTGGTTTGATGAGCGAAGGCTTCGGTGGTTCCCGCCACCGGGAGGCTTGATTTTGCTGCTCGAGCATTGATGGAGGGTCAAACGTTGTCGGTTTGACTTGAAATTTGGCATGGAGCCCTTTTGAGACATGCTGGAGTCATCCGTAGGCTCTGATCGAAGTTTTGACGTCTTCGATGATGTCGCCGCCGGGAGCGCCAATTTAGCTGTCGGAGCGGTGAATTTGGGCCAAACGATTCTGAAATGGCCCGAAACTCCTTGTGTACTCCTCCCTTGGCTGTCTTGAAGGATCTTGCAGTTTTTGTTTGATTCTGACAAGATTTGATTTTTTGGAGAAGTTGCATTGCCTATTTATGGCAGGTTGCGACTTCATGCAGCTTTCTTGATGTTGAAGAGGCAAAGTGACATTTTTGGTGTCAACATCTATATTGGCCTTTGTTGGCCTCTATTTTTGGGAATTGTAATTAAATGATATATGCTTAAACTTTAACAGTACTTTTGGGTTATGCTTTAGAACATTGCTCATTTTGATACTTGTTATTTAAATGTAATCAGCCTTGTTATATTGGAAATGAATTACATGCTTGATTTGCTACACGCTTCCGCAAATATACAAAATATTCATGTTGTTGTGATATCCTCACCGCGGACACCTGTGGGGAATCACGTGCACGGGTAATGCGTGTTCTTTTATTATCCCGTGTACGTATTGGCATCAAACATACCTATGATCTATATATGTCACTTGCTTCACATTAGTCCCGATCCTGGATTGGATCCCAAACCCGGTCCGGGGTCGCGACAAACTAGTATCAGAGCGAGACGTGTTTCAGGCAATTAAAAGAGACTAGAAATCCTAAGGACATGGCGAGGATTCGTTAGATCTTGTTAGTGGGATAGAAGCTAGAATATTATTTGACCCTGGCTCTACGCATTCTTTTATATCCTATGCATTTTCTAGATTGGTTGATGTGCATGGTAGATATCTTGAGTACATTTGGACTGTGGCTACCCCAGTAGGAAAACAAGTTGTGTGTACTGTCTATTACCCCAGTTGTACAATTCAAATAGGAGAAGTTATGTTACCCGCAGATCTTATTCTGTTGGAGATGAACGATTTTGATGTCATCCTAGGGATGGATTGGCTGGCAGGGTACCATGCACAATGGATTGTTTCCATAAGACCCTCACATTCAAGTTAGACAAGACACCAGCAGGGGTGTTGTTTCAAGGAGAGAAAAGGAATCCTCGTGCAGGGTTTGTCTCAGCGTTGAAAGCTGTTAGACTATTGAGAAGTGGATGTGAAGCCTATTTGGCGTTCATCATGGAGGATAAACGGTCCCAAGGGGTGGAGGAGATCCCTATTGTTTGGGAGTTCCCGAATGTATTTCCGGAGGAGATTCCGGGATTACCACCCATAAGAGAAATTGACTTCACTATCGAGTTGTTACCGGGGACCGCTCCGATATCTATTGCACCATATAGAATGGCTCCGGCGGAATTGGGAGAGTTGAAGATACAATTACAAGAGTTGTTGGATAAAGGTTTTGCAAGACCTAGTATTTCGCCGTGGGGAGCTCCGGTTTTGTTCGTTAAGAAGAAAGATGGTTCGATGAGAATGTGTATTGACTACCGAAGACTGAATCAAGTGACCATCAAAAACAAATACCCATTGCCAAGGATAGATGAACTGTTTGATCAGTTAAAAGGTGCTTCGTATTTCTCGAAGATTGATTTGAGATCCGGTTGATGGACCGTCGGATTTCCGTCCTCTCCTTCCGCACCCCGGGGGCTTGCCTGGGTCTCGGCGGAGGAGGGAAAACACGGGTATCAACATTTTTGTACGGGTATGCCAGATTTACTTTCTACTTGGAATTTGGAATGGTGATGATCCGGAGATTCACCTTCACAAGTGGAAAGGAAATCAATCCTTTTTTCTAACTTTTCAAATTGCATAAATATTAAGAAAAGAGACAAGTTCGTTTTTGAGAATGTCGTAGGAGGCATTTTTTTGTTTGTTTGCCGTGAAAGGCGATTTTAAAAAACTTATCAAATATGAAAGACAAGAATTGTGATTTCTTTTTCTCTTTAAAAAATACAAACTACAATAGAAAAGGAAGAAAAGGGATCTAACTTCTCAGGAGAATGGGGACACGTTGAGATCGACGGTCGGAAGTTATGTATGGACTTCGCCATCGTCCTTCAAATGAGAACGGTTGATGCTTTGATTCTTCGGCTTGGCTCCTAACCTCAGTTTTTTTAAAGGTCAAGGACCAAGAGGAGGTCCTATATCCAATGAAAAACCGAGTAAATGGGCTGAAAAGCCGCGTTTAGGCCATGTTGTAGAAGGAGGGGACCTTAGGGAGTGGCCCCCAAGGGACGTTGATCACCTTGTGGTGCTTCTGGGAGCAAAGCAGCAGGACTTCGTCTCTCTCTTGAATTTTCTGGATTTTCAGAGCTTGGGATCGCACTTGGGATTCATTCTTTTTTCTTGGAATGGACCTCCTTTTATAGGCTTTTGGTAGCCATGAGGTGTTTATTGGCATTGATGGCCATGATAAGAGAATTGATGATATTGATAAAAGGAGTTACAAGTTTTATTTCTTGATTTTGTAACTCTTTTTTCTTGGCTTGTGATTGGCCGATGAAGGATAGTGGGCATTTAATCGCCTTTAATCTTTACGATGATGGAAGTTTCATGGGTTTAATGCCATGATTACTTGGATTCGTAGCTCCCAAATGCTTGAATCTGATTGGGCCGTCCAAAATAATGAGTTAATGACCGCATTAAGTTGTCATAAACGGGTCAATTAACGACATTAAGTGGTCGCCAGGGCATGTGAAGAGTCGTGGGCCGCGCCGCGTCTTTTGAGATTCTTCTTGTGATCATCACAGGTGGATCCACACATTGTTTGATGTCAGATTGCAGTGCAATCTCAGACATTGATTGATGTTGGTGGGCCGGTGACATTTGTCTTGTTGATTTCACGATCGGTTGGAAAGAAAGCATACTTTCTTGGCCAGCCGGTTGGCATTCTTGGAGCGATCGGTGATGACTTCATGCTTTTAACGGCGGATCCAAGATGTCGGTGAAGATCAGTAGTTTTCAAGCATCAAATATTGGATTTTCAGAAAATCACAGAGGCAGGAACACTTGAAACGCGAAAAGAATTGGAAAACAGGCCGTTTTGTGTGAAATCCGGCGACCCGGATTTGCATGGTTGCCGGCGACCTTGGGCCAGGGTCGCCGGCGACCATAGGGCTTTGGCCCTTTTGGTCGCCGAGCTTCGTTTTCGGCCGTTTTTCCGTCTTTTTTGTTCCTTCTTTCTTCTGTATTTTTCTTGACATTTTTCCTCAATTATTGACTTGATTTTCTTGGAGAAAACTTGATGAGAACCCACGCAAAACCTGAACACAAAGTTTCCCATTTTTCGGGAAAGCCGAAGACTTTGTAGCCGATTTACCGTCAAGAGTCGAAACTAGGTCAAACGATGTCGGAATGACCTGAAAATTGAGGTGAAGCTTCTTGAGCAGTGGATAGGACCAACCATGAGCGTTTATTTGAGTTTTGAAGCCGTTTGGGGTCCCGTCGATGCTTGACTTGATTTTGCTGTTGGGAAAATGCCGAGCTTTGATATGTGGTCAAACGATGTCCGATTGACCTGAAATTTGACGGGGAGCGTATTGGAGTCATTTTGAGACAACCCATTAGCTCCATTTTAAATTTCATGGTCCCGGGGTGCTCCGCTGCCGGTAGGCTTGATTTTTTTTCGAAGCATCGAAACCTGGTCAAACGTTGTCGGAATGACCTGAAATTCGATGTACAGCCTTTTGGAAGCATGTTGAAGCCACTCATGTACTTTATTTGATGAGTGATGGCTTCGGCAGTTCCCGCCGCCGGGAGGCTTGATTTTGCTCCTTGAGCGTTAATGGAGGGTCAAACGTTGTCGGTTTGACTTGAAATTTGGCATGGAGCCCTTTGGAGACATTATGGAGTCGTCCGTAGGCTCTGATCAAAGTTTTGGTGTCTTTAATGATGTAGCCGCTAGGAGCGCTTGTTTGGCTGTCGGAGAAGTGAAGTTGGGCCAAACGATGTCGGAATGGCCCGAAACCTCAGGTGTACCCCTTTTTTAGCTGTCTTGAAGGATCTCTCAATTTTTGTCTGATTCTGACAAGATCTGATGCTTGAAGTAGTTTTGCCTATTTTGTAGCAAGATGCAGCTTCACGAGGCTTCCTGATGTTGAGGAGACATAGTGACTTTTTTGGTGTCAACAAATGCCCCCTCGAGGTACAGCGACGAGTAGTTATTTGGAGTCGATGTGCCTCGAAGAGAAACTTGAAGGAGAGTTTCCAACTTGACCAAGAGTCTTGAGCATTTTTTTTTTTTTGAATAGCCTTCTGAGTTTCTGGGGGAATTTTATGGTAGTGAGAGGGATCACTTACCATCTCAAGGCAAAGTTTTGAAAATGACATGGGGTATTTGGATTTTGGTTTTTTACCTTGTGACCTAACAAACTGTATGTGGCAGGTTAGGGGGTCGGGGTTTGATTTTTTATTTTGACCTTGTGACCCAACAAGCTGTATGTGGCAAGTTGGGGGGTCAGATTTGGTTTTTTTCGGTTTTGGTTTTTGGTTTTGGTTTGGTTTGGATTTTGATTTTGGTTTTGGTCTTATGACCTAACAAGCTGTATGTGGCGAGCAAGGGGACCAGAATTTGGTTTTGACTCAATTTGGTTCATGAGGTTGGATGGTTTGGTTTTTGGAAACTCATGAGGCTTTCTTTTTTTTTTTTTCTTTCTTTCTTTTTTTTTTTTTTGCTTTTTTTTAATGGTCCCATCAAGTCAAAAGAGGCATGGGACATTTTTATTTTTGCTCTTGGTAAGAGGAATATTTTGACTAAAAGCCACTTTTAGTGCCTAGGTGGTCAAACCTGGCTCATGTGGGCTAACCCATGGGACCTTAGGTTTTGGAGATGGCCTAGATCTCATATGGTGTCGTTTTTGTAGAGAATATCTAAAAATATCCTTACTTGGAGAGAATCTCTAAAGTTTCCTTCTTTTGTGGAAAGACTTTCTCAAAATATCTTTCTTTTTGGGAAAGTAGCTAAATTTTAGCACTTACCTCCTTTCTTTTCTCCTTGTTTCCTCTTTTGGTTTGCTCTCTTAAGGGTTGGTTCGTTTGCTCCATTGCTTTCTTTGTTTACTAGAAATCTTCAAGAGTGCTCTCCAAGATAAGAAGTGCTTTTTCTCAAAAGGGCTCCAAGCTTTTCTTCTTCTTCTCCATCAATGGCTTCAAGTAAGTTTTCTTCCTCCACAAGAAACTCCATTGTAGAAGTAGCTTCTTTCTTTGTTTTTTCTGCACTTTTTTTTTCTTTTCTTCCCAAGCACGTTTTTTCCTTCCTTTTTTTTTTCGTGCTTCTTCTTTTTTTTTTTTCTTTTGCTCACGGTTTTCTTTTTTTTTTTTCACCGTGTACTTTTTTCTTTTCTTTTTTTTTTGTGTTTCTTTTTTTTTCTCACGGGTTTTTTTCTTCTTCTTTTTTTTTTTTTTGTTTCTTTTTTCACATGCTGATTTTTTTCCTTTTTTTTTTCAGCGCCTTCTTTTTTGTACAGTTCTATTTTTGTGCCATGTACGGACCTGACCGTACTGCCATGTGGCAGTGGGCCATGGCCTGTGGGCCAATTTTTTTTTTTTTTGCTGAGATTTTTTTCTCTCTTTCTTTTTCTTTTTCTTTCCTTTGTTTGCTCACCATGATAATGAGGTTCATGCAATTTCAATATGTTCATGCATTTTTTTTTTATGCATCAAGATAGAAGGCTAGAGTCTCTAGGTCAAGCCAACATGATTTTTTACTTGGACAAAGTTTGATTGGTTTTGACCAAATTGGGTTGGAATTGGTCAAACTTTGGTCAAGGTTTTCCTAGCTTCTAATGCATGATAATATTCTTTGATGCATGAGTTTTGGTAAATGGACTTGGAAGCATGATGATGCATACCTGAAAATCTTTTGCAAGTATTAGGATTTTGAGCTCGCAGCAATGTTGAGCTCTTTCTCGGTCTTACTGAATTTTGAGGAACTTTGCAATTTTTGGATTTTGAAGCTCGCAACAATGTTGAGCTCTTTTCCAGATTTTGCGGAAATTTGATGAGATTGGCTCGTTCTCGCAGCGATGTTGAGTTCAAACCTTCTTTGAGAATTCTCCACTGACTATGAGCTCGCAGCGATGTTGAGCTCATCTTTAGGCTTCCTGTCTTTTTCAGAGTATTTTTCTTTTCTTCGAAATTGCCCCGGAACCATGTCAAAATTTTGCTAGAATTTTTGTAGCAAAACTCTGTTATTTTGATGATGATTGATCTTTTCTCTTCCATCTTTTGTAGGTAGTTCTTCCAGAACGAACAAGGGTAAAGGTCCTGTTACTGACGCACCTCATTGGTCTGCCAGATCTTCTAATGCGGCCGTTCAGTAAGCTTGGGAGAAGGTCCAGTTTGTTGAGAAGAACTTGGAAGAGTGCGATTCCCTCAATCGTGATGAGATGAGACAACGATTGATCGCTCTCAAAGATGAGGAATTCTACAAGATCATGGTAAGTAGCCGTCCTTGGGTTACGGACGATCAGAGCATTATGCACAAGCCTACCTTCTTCTTTGGTGATGCAGTCCCCGACGACTTGACATACCAAAGGAGATGTTTTTAGTTCTCTTGCACAGCAGATGGTGAGGAGAGAACTATTTCTACCCGGTCGACTTTTGATCAGACCATCTCGATCTTGAGCCTTTCTCCTACGTGCCCTAAGAGGTAAGATCCTCCAAGCTGGGTGAAGAGGACCGTGTGATCAAGACTCGGTTTTTGTTGGCGGCCTTTCCGGTTTTGCAGAGAAGTCGCCTGTCCGTATGGACATGTTGATGCCAGGCAGTGGCTAACAAGGTTCTGATCATCCATCGGTTAATTTGAGACCGGTGGGCCTTGGCATTTTTCTGGGTGACGGCAGCAATTGGGTGAAGCCTTTTCGACTTCGTGGCCATTTCAGTGCTGACTCGAGCTGGGAATCATGGACTGATCACACCCTGAAGATTGGCGAGGCCGTTCTGTGGGAGGCCGAGATCTTTGATGCGGTTCCCTCTTTTCGGCAAACCGTCGTTTTCTCCGATGAGGCTTTCATGGCCATGCTGGAGTCATTCCTTCCACAAACCAACACCTTCATTGTGACGAATGGTGAGATTGGTTTTTCTTTAAAGGAACTGAGCGCCATCACCGGGTTGCCTATCCTCAGCAAACTCTATGAGGAGTTTATGCCTATTGACAGCGTCCTTGAGGAGCAGTCTGAGGAGTTTAAGCTTGTATACTTTTAGCTCGTCGCCTTCTATGATTTTTTGAAGGAGAAGGAGGGCTCGAAAGTTAGATGCAGCAGTTGCAAGAGTTGCAGCTCTAACTTTTTTTGACAGCGGGGAGTCTTCTGATGGTATGGCCCTAAAGCATCAAGTTTGAAGAAGATCGCCGCCATGCGAGAAGATTTAAAGAAGTTCTGCGCAAGCACAGATGCCATTTGTTCCGACATTGCATTGCGGAGAGATCTCGCTGTTTACCTCACTTATTGGCTGGGTGAGGCTGTTTTTGCTGGAGGAGATGGAACGCACATCAGGCCGCATTGTGTTTTCCGGCTTGTTAGATGGCGTTTGGAGAGCGGCTGGCTTTGGTACCTGCTCTTTACTCCTACTTGTGCACCGAACTGCAAGCTGTTGCTTTCCTGGTTTGGCTTGGGCTCCCTATGAACAGGGTATTTTCTGCCCACATCTCCTATTCGTGGTATGTATACCACTGTCCTAGCTTTCATCGTTTAGGAGTTGCATAGGACGAAGATCCTTTTATGATTCGTTTGGTTAGGGGGACAGCCATTTCCGAATCGCTTTTGTCTGTCCGTTTGAGGATCCAACGATTTAGGGCCGTCAAGATTGGGCAGTCTTCAGTAAAGCTTTCTTCGGGTTTGCGGAAGAAGGCTTTTGACTTTGGTGTCTGCCGTGATTCAACCAGGGTAGGGTCGAGAAGACATTATGCTTTGACAAACGCGGAGAAGAGATGACTCTTCAATATACGGGTCGGTATGATGGTGTACCGCAGACATATTTTCGTCGATATCCAACCGTATGTCCCTTCGCTTTTTGCATTGCAGCTTGGCTTCTCTCAAGGCGTTGTTGGAGCGCCTTCGAGCATGGTGAAGCGCTTTGGAGGTTTACAGGATGGGAGAAATGCATTGGCTTTTTACAGTGCTGAGGACAATACCGCCATGATTTCCTATTCTGAGCTACCCACCTTCCGGACTGCCGGCTTCAAGAAGTTGTTCGTGGAGAGCTTCTCAGTGTACCGGGGGCTTTCCAAGAAAGAGCTCGATGTCAAGCAATCTCCTAGGAAAGGTCTTGGCAAAAAGTTTTGGCCTTCCTTTCTGGAGAGTAGCATAAGATAGACTTTCTCAATGAGCAGGACGTCATCAGATCAGGAGCTGCACAAGGGATTCCTGGTGAGGTCTTGAGATAGTTGGAAGAGGAGGAGGCCGAGATCGACGCTATGATACAAGCATAGCGTACGAAGGCTTCCATGGAGTCTACTGAGAAAAGTAGGCCATCTAGTGACGACTCTAGTGAGAGGCCTGATGTTGATAGCGAGGCAGGATCGTCAAGCAGATTGACCCGCCGAAGCAAAAGGAAGATAGGACAGCGCCGTAATATGAGGCAGCATGATAGTCCTTCTGATCTTGAAGTTCCTCTCACCATTGCTGAGGAGGCGTCTGAGGATGCTGACGAGCCTCCGGAGAAGAGGAGCAGAGAAGAGGAGACAGTTGGTATGATCCTCTTTCTTTCTTTTGCTACTTCTTGTCTTTTATGAGAGATTTTTGTTTCGATCCGCTGCTTTCTTTCTTTTGGCAGAGGATGATGACCTAGTGATGCTCGAGGTTCCGGCGCGATGAGGCGATGACGGATCCAGTCGTGGCATCTGAGGAAGAGCCCAGGGACTCTGGAGTGGTTCCAGAACCTTCACCTGGTATAATTGCTTTGGCTTCTCTTTTTTTTTTTTTTTTTTGCTTCTTTTTGTTTGTGCTGTCATTTGCCAACATGTAGCTCTTGTTTCTTTGTTAGCTGACTTGCCAGAGGATTCTGATGATTTCGAGCCATCCATAGGTGCAACTTTTGACGATGCTTCGGATGAGCTCAGAGAGGCAGAGAGTACTCCGCCGGTCGTCGAAGGAGGTATTTTGCAATACTAATCTTGATATTGATTTTTTTTTACAAGATCATATTCATACCTTTTTGTCTTTTTTTTTTCTTGGCAGATTGTGGAGCAGCAGGGGAGGTCCCTCCATCTTCCTCAGAGACAGAACAGGGGATACCTGCGGCTGATTCAGAAGTAGGGGTTTCTTCTTCTTTCAACGAGTTAGCTTCTTCGGTTGGAAAGAGTTTATTGATTACTCTTCCAATGGAGTTGACATGGGCAGTCGGGCGCCAGAGCATGGCGAATCCTCATCTGCGCCGCACCTTCAGTATGCAAAGAAGGTGTTGAAGACTATTTTGAGCTCATGGATCGAGACTCTCTTTTCAGGTCACTTGGAAGCTGGCTTTAGCATGATCAAGCATGTACAGGACATTCTTGCTGATAGCGAAGAAGTCGGTTTGGACGTCGTAAGCGCCAAGGATTTTGTTAATGAAATCATCGCTTTGGGGAACAAATGGACCGAGACCAAGAGTTTCCCAGATGGTGACTTCTTTGATGAGATGTTTATGAAGCCTTCCATCAAAGTCAAAGCTGAGCTGACTGAGGTCACGAAGACTCGGAAGCAGTTCGTTCGGGAGAAAAACGTTACCGAGTTATCCGTCATGGGGCAGAAGCAAGACTTGGACCGCCTTGATAAGGAGGTTGTTGAGGCTAGGCAGCGTCTTGAGCTTTTGGAGGAAGAAGCTGCCGCCAAATGGACCGCCATTGTGGAGGCTCGTGACAAGGAGGGGACTCTCATTCACCAAGTTAAGGAAGCTGAAGGTAATGTCCGGAGGAAGACTCAGGAGTATGAGCAGTGGCAGGTCCTCTGAGAAGAACTTCCTCGTGCTGCAGATGGGCCGCAGCATTCGACCGCATTTTATGGGAACATTCTAAAGAAGCATTACCTAAAAACTTTAGAAGCTAAGGCCAAGGGTTTGCTTGAGGAGTTGAACCTTTGGTTGAAGACCATGCTAGACTGAGCTCCTGAGTTATAACAAACTATTTTCCTTCTTTCTTTTTTTTTTTTTTTTTTTGGTACCTCCATGTATAAACAATTTTGGTGCTATATTTTTGTATCCCCTTCTTTTCTCTTAAATCATTTTTTGATGAAAACAGATTTGAGTAAAAGATGATGGGAATGTTTCTTGTTCCAGAATTTGATCAAAAGGTTGTCATTTTGTGAAAATCTTTTGTCAAAGGATTGTTTTGGGCATGAAAGCAAATTTTTGTGGTGAAAGCCTGGTTTTTCGATGGCTTGAAAACCAGATGTTAGATGGCATGGAAGCCTAATTTTGTGGTGTAAGAGCCAAAATTTGTTTTGCGACATGGGAGCCAAAATTTTGAGATGGCATTAGAGCCAAAAAAATTTTTTTTTTTTGGATGGCATAAAAGCCGGATTTTTGAATGGCATAGAAGCCGAATTTTATTTTGTGGCATGGAAGCCAAATTTGTTTGTGGCATGGGAGCCAAAAAATTTTGTTTGTGGCTTGAGAACCAAAGTTTTTTTTTTTTTTTTCGTGGCATGAGAGACAAAGTTTTTGGATGGCGTGAAAGCCAAAGTTTTTTGGATGGAGTGAAAGCCGATGTTTTTGGATGGCATGAAAGCCAATTTTTGAGATGGCATTAGAGCCAGAATTTCAAGATGGTATGAAAGTCGATTTTTGGATTGGCATAGAAGCCGAAATTTGTTTTGTTGTTGTTTGTTTTGTTTAGGCATAGGAGCTAGGTTTTTGAAAACCAAGTTTTGTTTTGTTGGCATGAAAGCCGATTTTGGCATTTATAGCCGAATTTTGGTGTTTATAGCCGAATTTTGGCGTTTATAGCCGATTTTGGCGTTTATAGCCGATTTTGGTTTTCAAAATGCAGGTATCGACTAAATGTCGCCTCCCCACTGAATGGTTTTGTAAGTATCGATGGAATGTCGCTTCCTTGCTCATTCGGTTTGCGAGTATTGATGGAATATCACTTCCTCGCGGGCTGGGTCTGCGAGTATCGATGGAATGTCGCTTCCTCGCGGATTCGGGTGCAAGTATCGACTAAGCGTCGCTTCCCTGCTTTTCCCAAAACTTTTGGTTTTGCGGGTAATGACTTGGTGTCGTTTCCCCGCGATTTGAGGTTTTCTTGAACCATTTGAAATTTGGGTTGTGGATATCAACTAGAATATTGCGTCTCCACGATTTTGAAATTCGAGGTTTTGCAAGTATCGAATGGGGTTCGCTTCCTTGCGATTTTTGGATTTTTGGAAGTATAGAATGGGGTTCCCATCCTTCCGGTTTTTGTGTTTTGGAAGTATTGAATGGGGTTCGCATTCCTTCCGGTTTTTGGGTTTTGGAAGTATCGAATGGGGTTCGCATCCTTCCGGTTTTTTTGGTTTTGCGAGTATCGACTAAGTGTCGCTTCCCCGCGGTTTCTAAAAAACCATTTTTTTGTTTAAAGACACGAGGGTCATAGATTTTGACTTAAAACCATTTTGGTTGTAAAAGCCGAGGCGGACTAGGATGAAAATTCCTGAGTCCTGGTTTTTGCTTCAAACCAAGAATTTTGGGTTCAAGGATCGAAAATTTTGGTCAAGTCTTGGAAGGGGCTCCTAAACTTGGATTTTTGGAGTTTGATTGATTTTGAATAATGAAACGATGAAAGTCAGCATTGTTTTGAAAGTTCTTTTTTGGAAATTTCACCATAAAGATGAAAATTTCAAAGAGGATGGGTTTGACGAGCAAGTACCTGGAAATTGGCTTTGGCCGTGTAGATATCGCTCTGACCCGTTTGAGGAAGTCTTTAAGGGTAGTACCGCTTCAAGAACTTTCCATTAATGGGTAGCATACATCTGTCTCCTTCCATGTTTAGAAGAGCGTATGCACCGTTGGAGAAGACTTTGTCGATGACGAAGGGTCCCTCCCATTTTGGTTCGAATTTACCTTTGGAATTGTGGGCAAAGACTATGGGTCTTTTTACTGCAAGAACCAAGTCGCCCTTTTTTGTAGGCGCGTTGCCTGACTTTCTTGTCGAAAGATCCTGCCATACGTGCTTGGTATAATTCAATGCTTTGTAGAGCTTCGAGTCGTCTTTCATCGAGATTATCCAGCCTTGGAGTCTCAATTTGACATTGCTTTCTTGCGTCATGTCATTTTGCAGAGATACCCTTAAGGAAGGAATTTGTACTTCCAAAGGGACAACAACTTCGCATCCAAAGACCAAGGAGAATGGTGTGCTATGGGTTGGTCCTCGAACGGTGGTTCGATAGGCCCACAAAGCTTCTGGTAGTTTGTCACTTCAGTCTCTTTTGTGACTAGAGACCATTTTCTTGAGAATTTTGCAGAGTGTCTTGTTGAAGGCTTCTACTAATCCGTTCGCTGCTGGATTATATGGAGTCGAAGGACAACTTTGGATTTTGTATTTGTCGCAGAACCTGTAGAATCTGTGATCCCAGAATTGTGGTCCGTTATCATGCACGAATCTTTTAGGTATGCCGAAGCGACAAATAATGTTGGTGCGCAAGAACTGAAGGACTGATGAGGTCTTCATTTCGCTGAACGCAAATGCTTCTGACCACTTAGAGAAATAATCCGTAGCGGCGAAGATGAAGCGATGACCTTTGCTTGATGGGGGAGAGATAGGACCTATGATGTCCATACCCCAGGCTTCGAAAGGCCATGTGATTGCTATAGGATGTAGTCATTCTGGAGCCATGTGGACATAATCTCCATGAATTTGGCATTTTTGGCAGCACTTGGCAAATTGCATTGCATTAGCTACCATGGTAGGCTACTAATAACCTAGCCTTTTTATCTGGTTGTAGAGCTTAGGATCAGCCTGATGGGCTCCACAAAGACCGGAATGTACTTTTTTGAGAGTTTCTTCAACTTCTTGTTGTGACAAGCAGCGTAAGAGTACTCCGTTGAAGGATTTTCTGTAAAGTGCTTTTGAAGGAATATCCAAATATGAGTTCGGGGCACGTCTTTGGATGCTTACCCGCTCTTTTGGATCTTCAGGTAGGATTCCGAACAAGATGTAATCAATGAACGGATCTCTCCAGTCGCCGATCGGAGGTTTGAGGATGGACATCCGACCTCCAACCACTTGGTGGCATTCAGCAACTACTTGATGTGTGTTAAGAGGAGGGAGAATCCTTCTTTGACATACTGTGACTTGCATGTTTTCCCCTTTTTGGATTGCCATGGATGCGGCGAGTCTAGCCAGGGCATCTACATGAATATTTTCACCTCTGAGGATGTGGGTGATGTGACAGATGTTGAATTTTTGTCGAAGCGACCGCGCCTTGTTGTAGTAAGGTAGGAGATCAGGTTTCCTGACTTCAAATGTTTGATTCATCTAGTTGACGATCAGTTGAGAGTCTTCAAAACCTTCCAGCATGGTGATGCCGGATTTGAGGGCGAGTTCCAATCCTACAATCAGGGCTTGGTACTCAACTGCATTGTTTGAACATGGTTCCAGTAGGGAGAAGGCGTGTGGAATCATATATATGTCGAGGCTGACAAAGAGGATGCCGATTCCCGATATTTGATTTCCTTTTTCATTTGTCCCGGTTGCACCGTCAAAGTACATGTCCCAGGAAGCATTTGATAAGGAAGTTTCCACGTTATAGACGAATTCGTCTGGGAGATCATCCCTGAGTGGAGAATCTTTAGGCAATGGATGCTCTGCGAGAAAATCTGCTAGAGCTTGGCCTTTTATTGCTTTTTGTGGTACATACCTAATATCAAACTGTGATAGAAGGATGGACCAGTTTGCCAGTCGTGCATTGAGAGAGCCTGCTTTTGTGACAAGGACCTTTAGGAGGTTGATCCTCGAAATCAGGTAGACTGTATTGGATAGTAGGTAGTGACGTAGCTTTTGTACGGCAAACATCACTGCAAGGCATTCTGTTTTGACTGGGGAGTAGCGATGCTCTGCACCTACCAACATGCGGCTAAGGTAATATAGAGCAGCTTCTTTTCTGTCGTCGTTTTCTTGTGCGAGCAGGGCACCCAAAGAGTGGTCGAGAGCTCTTTTGTACAGGATAAATGGTTTTCCAGTTGTGGGGGCAGCTAGCACTGGGGGTTTGGTGAGGTATGCTTTGATGTCTTGAAATGCATTTTCACATTTGGCATCCCAAACAAAGTCCACACCTTTCTTCATCAAGCGAGAGAATGGACGGCACTTCCCTGACAGATTGGAGATGAACCGTCGAATGTAAGCCAACCTTCCTTGAAGCCCTTTTAATTCTCTTAGGGTTCTTGGAGATGGCATTTCCAGGATAGCCTTGACTTTAGTGGGGTCAAGTTCTATTCCAGCTTTCCGTACTATGAATCAGAGGAACTTACTCGATGAGACACCGAAGAAGCATTTTAGTGGATTCAACCGTAATATATGTTTGCGAAGTCGGAGGAAGACTTCTCGAAGATCGTCAAGATGGTCTTCTTTTCTTCTGCTTTTGATGGCGAGGTTGTCAACATAGCATTCGACCGTCTTGTGCTGCATATCTTGGAATATTTTCATCATAGCCATCTAATATGTTGCACCTGCATTTTTCAGACCAAATGGCATGACAGTGTAGTAGTACACGCCGAATGGTGTCCAAAATGACGTATGCCTTTCATCTTCAGAATGCATCTTTATCTGGTTGTAGCCAGAGAATCCATCCATGAATGTCATTCGCTGGAACCCACAGGTGTTGTCAATCATCACCTCTGGTATGGGGAGCGGGAATTCATCTTTAGGATATGCATTATTCAGGTCTCTGTAGCCGATACAGACCCTTATTTGCCCATTTTTCTTTGTCATGGGGACGATGTTGGCCAACCATTCAGGATGTTGTTCCTCGCAGATGAAGCCAACGTTTTTAAGCTTCTGAACTTCTTGTTCAATTTTGTCCATCACGTCGGGACGGAATCTTCTTTAGCCTTGTTTGACAAGCTTGATTTCTTTTTGCAAGTTGAGTTTGTGGACTGCTACTTTGGGATCTAAGCCAGGCATTTCAGCATAAGACCATGCAAAGCAATCAACGAACTCACGAAGAAAAGAGATATACTCGGGTAACTCATCATCCTTTATATTCTTGCTTATGAATACAGGACGTGGGTTATCAGGTGTTCCCAAGTCTATCTTTTGAACAGGGTCTTCTGTTGGAAGGTTTGAGGGTGGTTCCTCCACAATATTTTCGGAGGCTTCCAACTCAACAAGAACTTCTGGAGTGCCAGAGGCATTTTCAGAGTGAGGCTCTATTTTTGTCCATGGATCTTCTTGATCAGTATCCTTCTCAAGGCTTGCAATGAGATGGTCCCAATCATTTACTGGAACTGGGTTGAAGTAAAGTACTTCTTTTGGAGACGATGGTTCTTCTGGGTCAAAGAACCACGCGTCTGTGTCATCGGGCAATTCCTCTTTATCATCAGAGAAATTATACCAAATGGAGGAGCTTTCTGAATCTTTGACAAGTGACTCCTCAAAGAGATATCCAGGGATATCAATGTCTTCATGGACATGAGATGTTGAGGCTTGGTTGCTAAAACGACTTTGCAGTAATGGTGTCAACTGTCTCATAGGAGCGGTAGGATCATACCCCAACCCATATGAAGACTTGCCTTTATGAAGTTGGATTTTCCAATCTTCTGGTTGACTTTTGGTCAGAATGGGTGCCAATGGTGTGAGAATACACGGTCACCTCCCAAACCAGTCGGTTTCTGAGCGTCGTAGCCCATTTTCTTCATGATAGCTTGTGCCATTGGACTATATAGGGATAGCTGAGGCATACCTTCATTTTGGAAAGGTTCAAGCATAAAGTTTAGTGGAGATGCTCCCGATCTGTGGAAAAATATTGTTTTTTCTTCTGGTGAAGTTGTCGGGATAACAAAGGAAGCAGACGTAGGGTCTTCTATGTCAGCAAGTGTCTCCAATGGAGTGAGAACGGGCTAATCTTGCTGAGTATCATCTTGGCTTGATGCTGTGTCATCTTCTGGCTCTAACTCTGAGTCTGTGTCATGCATAATAGACACAAAGTAGATAGTGAACTTGCCCCCAGCCTTTTGTTTTGTCTTCTTTGCTTTGGTAGTGATTACTAAAGGCTTTTGAGATTTGAAGGAGACAACGAAGGGAGCTTGACTGCTTACTTCGAGTTTGGTGGAGGGTTTGTTTACCTCTGATGATTGCTGAGGAGCCTTGCCTTTATCTTTCTGCAGATTGTCGGCAAAATGAATTATTTTTTCCTCATGTTCTTATTTTCTATCTTTATACATCTGAGCATCTGCAAAATGGACATTGTTGCCTTTGAAGGGCCTTTTGTCTGCAAATACTTGATGTATCAAGCCATCGTTGCCAGCGAACTTGATGCACTGATGTAGAGTTGAAGGGACGACACCATTCTCATGTATCCAGGGGCGTCCAAGGAGTATATTATGGCATGAAGGGGTCCTTATTGCATACACGGTGGCTTCAGAAATAAGATCACCGATTTGCAATTTGAACCTGATTTTGTCGATAGGCCTTTGAGCGCTCCAGTCATATCCGAAGATGGATACGGACGTGTGACTCAGCTTGCTAGGTGGGATTACCCAGCTCTTCGAATGCCGAAGTAGAAATGAGGTTGAGTACAAAACCTGGATCGATCTGAACTCTATGTACTGCCATTTCTTTGACGTACCCCGTAAAGTACAAGGGTCGGTTGTGCTTTATCTCGCCTAGTAGGATGTCATCCTTATCGAAGGCAATTGTTGCACTTGCTGCTTTTTGAACCGAGAGACATTCATTGCTTGATCCCTCAGTTTTCTTCTTTTCTCCCTTTGAGGGAGTATTTGATTTTTTGACCCTATAGTCCATTTCAATTTGTAAGACTTGTGGGGCATGCTTGTCGACATCCGCATTCAGCCTTTGTAATTCTGAAATGAGACTATCACGAGTTTGTGGAGACATTCGTAATAAGTCAAGGATGTGCAGACGTTCAGGTATGTGTTTGAAGTGCTCAATCAAGTCGTACTTGAAATCCTCCTTCGGGCCTGCATTTTCATTATTATTGCCACTTGGGGCGCTTACAACTTGCTTTCCCGAAGGATTTACATTAGAAGAAGAAGGTTGGTTATAATTTTTGTGGTAATCCCGGCCAGAACGGGTACCTCTACCAACTTCAAGGGCTTCTAGAGAAGGGTCTTCTGTTGGAAGATCACTTTCAGGATCAAAGGGTCGATCCTTATGATTTGCTGAAGACGTCTTTGTAGCAGCATTGGCGTCTTCAGTGATTGTGTGGCACGGAGCAATTTCCGGGAACAAGTCCTGGACAGCATCCGACAAACTTTCTTTATTAGTCCAGACATCGTCTATGAGATCAGGTATCTGGGACCAATCGACTGGGTTTTCATTGAAGAAGATTTCATTGGCAGAAATTTCATCAAGATGATCAACCGGGAGAGGCTTGAACTCTGATGTCACAGCTTCAGGAGATGAGGGCTGAGAGGATGATATCTCAGTGGAAGTCACCTGAGAAGATGTAGCTCCAGAAGATACACTACCGGTTGGGGAGTACGTGTCTTCGGACGCTTCAGAGGCACCATCGTCCTGAGCTATCGCATTGCAGGTTATCCTGACAGGAGATGCCCCCACTGTAGACTGTTGGGAATCAGACTCATCCTTGGATGTGAGAGGATCATGGACCCAACTGCTTTCTACATTTTCAGGAGTTGAGGGAGAAAGTTCCCATTGATTTTCAGGGAATTCTGATTCTGGATCATGACGAAGATCATTGATGCGATCCTGCTCCTGTTCTTTGGCAAGATGTTGCAAGATTCTTGCATATTCTTCAAGATTAGGCATAGGAGCCAAATCTTCTTCGTCATCTGCTCCTTGTGGTTCACCGATGTTGGGTTCCACTGGAGTATTGGCTGGTACTGGATCGACAGCGTTTTCTTGAACAGCGTCCTGGTCTTCTTCATCATCAGACCAGGATCCTTGTGGCTGCAATGGGTTATACCAGATTACTAGCATAAGATGAGACTCGTGAATCCATTCCTTGTCGGAGAGGTATTCTCCTGTTTCAAGGGATTCTTCCCACTCATCGATATCACTGGCAGTGTCACTGGACTCGTATCCATCCATGGAGAATCCAACTATCGAGTTGCAAGAGTATGATGCCCCCTGTACAGTTTCATTTTTGTATAGAGGTGGTATGAAATCATCAAGGGTGACTATTCTTACCGCCTTTGAAGTTTTGGGAAAGGATTCCTTCGTCGTCCTTAGTGAAGCAGTGGAAGAGGTTTCTACCTTTTCAAGGACTTTTTGTTTTGGTTGACACTTCAGCTGCTGTTCGAGCTTGCGGAGTTGTCTCTTAGCTTGCCTTCTCTGTTGAGCGGTCGGCTTTGTTTTGACGATCTCCCAATTTTCATCATCTAGGAGATCGGGATGCACCCATATAGGTTGTCCATCTGGTGTTGGATAGGGAACCAACTCTTGGGATGTTTGAGCCATTTTTATCACCTTGAATGAAGTAGTGATCTTCTCCTTTGGTGACTTTGAAGTTTGCCCACATGACACCATGTTGACAAAGGCGGAGCCGTAGTTTTTGTCAAAGGTTATGACTCCGTTTTTTCACATCTCATTGATCTTCTCTCTCACAATGAAGCATTGATTGAGAGGATGTGAGATCATCTGATGGTATGGACAGTATCGGGGATCATTGGTTTTGCCAACATCTCCCGGTCTTTGGGCTCCGGCAAAGTGAGTTTGCCATTTGCTAGGAGTGCCTCAAAGATTTCTTCAACATCTTCATCGAATGGATATTTCTTTTCTACATGTTCTTTGAAGGCATCAGAGAGTTCAGGTCTTTTACCTGTAGCTTTTTTTCAGCTTTCTTTAGCTGCTGAGGAGCTGACTTAGTCTGCACATTGAGAACCTCCTTTTTCTTTGGTTTTGAGGTCGTAATGGCAGTTGGCTGTTTCTTTGATGATTTTTGACTGTTGAGGTCTTTGATCATCATTTCAGCTTCCATGGAAGCTTCGAGGAGTTCTCCCAGGTTCTTTTATTTATTGTCGATGATCATGGAGCGAATCCTTGCTCTCATATTGTTACGGAAGATGTCGACTAGCAACGCTTGTGGCAGTACATCTGAGCATTTGTATGCCATTGCCTTCCACTTGTGAATGAAGTCATATGTTGACTCATTCTCTCCCTGTTTTAGGATGCAGAGCTGAGCCATAGTAACAAGATGATCCTCACCTTGGAAGTGGGCCAGGAAGCGTGTCTCCTGCATAGCCCAGTTCTGGATGGAGTTCTTCGGCAAAGTGGAGTACCAATCAAAGGCTGTACCTTTTAGGGTACTTGTAAATAAGCGAATCTTGAGGGTATCTTGATCCGCAATAGCTCCTGTTAGGATTTTAAAGTGGATGACATGTTGTCTGGCTAAACCTTTCCCCGTATATGTCTGGAGAGTAGGTTGCTTGAATTTTGCAGGGAACGGAACCGAGAAGAAGGTTTTCCATCAGAGCCTCAATTCTCTGTTGTCCTTGCTCCAACTGCTGGATGCGTGTGGTTACATCATCATGCAGTGGAGGTTGCTCAGAACTTGTAGCCAAGACGCTCATCCCTCGGGATTCGAACGAAGAAATTGTCCTGGTAACTGAGCTGGGGCTCATTCTTCTGGATGAAGAATCTGAGGAGTGGTTACTCCGGTGTCCTTGGCTTGGAGGAGTGGATGATTCTTCCAGATGTGCTCGTGTCCGAGAGACGCTACGAGTCACTGGACACCTAACACTAATTTTGGTTGCTGACTTCTGGCGTTTTCTGGTTTTGCCAACCATATGAACAGCAACGACTTGGTCGGGTCTTTCTTTTTCGACCCATTTGTTTGAGACATTGAGAGTAGAACGCTGGGTTCTTTGCCTCTCAAGTCTCTTTTGTCGATATGCCGCACGGCGACGCATACGATGAGCAATTTGAGCTTTAGTCAGGTCTGGCTGGGCTCTGGCGATGAAGGATGTAGTCCCCCGTGTGCAGCAGCCGAGCTTATCTTCTTTGAAGCTGGGCAAGGACAGAATCTGAACGCGGTCCTTTGCCTGTCGTAGTGAAGACTTGAATTTTATGAGCTCGGCCCCCGTTGAGATGAAGGGTCGACTCGCAAGAGTGTAGGCTTCAGCATGTTTTTGCGGAGGCCTAATGATGCAGGATTTTATTTTGGGCTTGTAGGAGCAAGCCGGCTCATGTTGATTTTGTTTGTTCTTTGGGCGAAGGGTAGGTTTCTCCTCTTTGATGTAAGAGAGAGGGTAGAACCGGTTCTCCTTAAGAGGGGCCAAGTATGCTGGCTTTGCAGATGTTCGGGACCTCCGTTGCTTTGGTGAAGATCTCGGGGACCAGGTTTTTGGGAAAACCTGGTTTCTTGTGGGTTGAGGCTTCGTGGGAGCGCCACGGGCTTCAGGCTTCTTGGTGTTCGCCCTTGGTGCCATGTTAGTGACACGTTACGGGGCGGTTTTCTGCTTCTTGGCAGGTACGGTTTCTTCTGCGGGGAGTGGGAATGTTCCCAGCGACCCGAAGACGATGGTCCGGGGAGTTGAGGTTGACCCGGTGTTTGGAGAGTTGTCGAAGGAGATGATGCTTCGGCAACTGGCAGGGCACTTATGCTTGTTTTGCTTGTCTTGAAGCATCAGTTGGTACTTGTTCTCATCGAAAGTGATGGTCAATGAAGCTGCCATTGTTAGTTTTGGAAAACTTCTTAAACAAGACCAAATCCATTAGTAATCACAAGAATATGGTGATCATAAATGGAGAACAACTATGGTTTTATCATTTCAAACCACTTGAGGGGACATGGCCCAGCCCAAGCAAGATGAAGAAGGCAAAAAGCCATAGAAAATACAATTGTTCTAAAATGCAAGTATGGTAGGCTCAGGGTGAGTGTACCAGTGACTGCTATAAGCAATTGTAGACCTTAATTCAAATTACCGAGAAGCAAAGCTCACTCGAGATAAAATGATATAAGGTTGGAGATACAAATGTGTCGGTCGCAAATACAGTAGACCCGAAAGGGCGTACTAGCACCGCTAGGCACAAATGTTGCAAATCGTATCCTTGGGAAGGACACGAGATGGGATTTTTTGAAATGTCAAATTTGGGTTCATAAAGGTGAGCAAATGGTGTTCCAATCAGAACAAAGGCTCAACATTTCTGCGAGCGCTAAATCCAGAAGGGAAGGAACCAGAATTTCTCGGACGTGAATCCAGTAATGATGGAAGTTTTTTTTTGAAGGGTCAAGATTGAATTCATCAAAGAGAGCAAATGGTGTTCCATTCCGAACAAAGGCTCAATATTTCTGCGAGCGCTAAATCCAAAAGGGAAGGAACCAAGATTTCTCAATTCTGAACTCAAAAGTGACGGAAGTTTTTTTTTTGAAGGGTCAAGATTGAATTCATCAAAGAGAGCAAATGGTGTTCCATTCCGAACAAGGCTCAACATTTCTGCGAACGCTAAATCCGAAAGGGAAGGAACCAAGATTTCTCAACTCTGAACTCAAAAGTGACGGAAGTTTTTTTTTTTTTTTTTGAAGATTTTTTTTTGAAAGTTTTTTTTTTTTTTAAAAAGAAAGTGCACATAGATTTCCAATTCGATCTTATGAAACCGTAGTAGATAGATCAGCCCCCAGGTAAGGGTAGGATTACTTAATGAAGCCGTTTGGAGGACCCTTGCCTCGAACAGTCTAGCTGTCTCAACACTCTGGACAAGGCCTTTCTTAAATCCACTTTGGTCAAAGAACGCAACTGGTGGAACCTTAGTGTTTTTTTTTAACTCTTTTTTGAAAGCTTTTTAATGAACTCATCAAAGAGAGCGAATGGTGTTCCAATCCAAACAAAGGCTCAACATTTCTACGAGCGCTAAATCCGAAAAGGAAAAACCAAAGTTTCTCAAATTTGAATTCAAAAGAGAGAAAACTGATTTTTTTTTAAATTATATTTTTTTAAAATCTCAGTTGGACTCATCAAAGAGAAAAGATGGCCCAATCCTCGATATGAACGATAGCTGCAAACATTTCTGTGAGCTATCAAGTTCGAAGAGGAAAGGATCAAAATTTCTCAAAGTTGAATTTTGAGAAAAAGAGATCATTTCATTTTTTTTTTTTTGAAATCCCAATTGGACTCATCAAAGAGAAAAGATGGCCCAATCCCCGATATGAACGATAGCTGCAAACATTTCTATGAGCTATCAAGTTCGAAGATGAGAGGATCAAAATTTCTCAAAGTTGAATCTTAGAAAAGAAATCAGATTTTTTTTTTTTTTTGAAATGAGAAAGAATAACAAAAATCCCATCTCATGTTTTTTTTTTAGATACAAAATGCAACATAGGCTACCAACTAGAAAGGAGCCAAGGGATCAAAGTATCACGTTCTCAAGTCAACGGGTCCCACCGGGTATGCCAACTTGATGGACCGTCGGATTTCCGTCCTCTCCTTCCGCACCCCGGGGGCTTGCTTGGGTCTCGGCGGAGGAGGGAAAACGCGGGTATCAACATTTTTGTACGGGTATGCCAGATTTACTTTCTACTTGGAATTTGGAATGGTGATGATCCGGAGATTCACCTTCACAAGTGGAAAGGAAATCAATCCTTTTTTCTAACTTTTCAAATTTCATAAATATTAAGAAAAGAGACAAGTTTGTTTTTGAGATTGCCGAAGGAGGCGTTTTTTTGTTTGTTTGCCGTGAAAGGCGATTTTACAAAACTCATCAAATATGAAAGACAAGAATTGTGATTTCTTTTTGTCTCTTTAAAAAATACAAACTACAATAGAAAAGGAAGAAAATGCATCTAACTTCTCAAGAGATTGTGGGGATACGTTGAGATCGACGGTCGCAAGTCATGTATGGACTTCGCCATCGTCCTTCAAATAAGAACGGTTGATGCTTTGATTCTTCGGCTTGGCTCCTAACCTCAGTTTTTTAAAGGACAAGGACCAAGAGGAGGTCCTATATCCAATGAAAAACCAAGTAAAAAGGCTGAAAAGCCGCGTTTAGGCCATGTTGTTGAAGGAGGGGACCTTGGGGGGGGGGGCCAAAGGACGTTGATCACCTTGTGGTGCTTCTGGGAGCATAGCAGCAGGACTTTGTCTCTCTCTTGAATTTTCTAGATTTTCAGAGCTTGGGATCGCACTTGGGATTCATTCTTTTTTCTTGGAATGGACCTCCTTTTATAGGCTTTTGGTAGCCATGAGGTGTTCATTGGCATTGATGGCCATGATGAGAGAATTGATGATATTGATGAAAGGAGTTACAAGTTTTATTTCTTGATTTTGTAACTCCTTTTCCTTGGCTTGTGATTGGCCGATGAAGGATAGTGGGCATTTAATCGCCTTTATTCTTCATGATGATGGGGGTTTCATGGGTTTAATGCCATGATTGCTTGGATTCGTACCTCCCAAATGCTCGAATCTGATTGAGCTGTCCAAAATAATGAGTTAATGACCGCATTAAGTTGTCATAAACGGGTCAATTAACGACATTAAGTGGTCGCCAGAGCATGTGAAGAGTCGCGGGCCGTACCGCGTCTTTTGAGATTCTTCTTGCGATCATCAAAGGTGGATCCACACATTGTTTGATGTCGGATTGCAGTGCAATTTCAGACATTGATCGATGTTGGTGGGCCGGTGACATCTGTCTTGTCGATTTCACGATTGGTTGGATGGAAAGCATAATTTCTTGGTCAGCCGGTGGGTGATCTTGGAGCGATCGGTGATGACTTCATGCTTTTGACGGCGGATCCAAGATGTCGGTGAAGATCAGTAGTTTTCAAGCATCAAAGATTGGATTTTCAGAAAATCACAGAGGCAGGAACACTCGAAACGCGAAAAGGATCGGAAAACGGTCTGTTTGGTGCGAAATCCGGCGACCCGGATTTGCAGGGTCGCTGGCGACCATGCACCCAGGGTTGCCGACGACCTTGGGCCAGGGTCGCCGACGACCATAGGGCTTTGGTCCTTTTGGTCGCTGAGCTTCGTTTTCGACCATTTTTCCATCTTTTTTGTTCCTTCGTTCTTTTGTATTTTTCTTGACATTTTTCCTCAATTATTGACTTGATTTTCTTGGAGAAAATTTGACGAGAACCCGCGCAAAACCGGAACACAAAGTTTCCCATTTTTCGGGAAAGCCGAAGACTTTGGAGCCGATTTTCCGTCAAGAGTCGAAACTAGGTCAAACGATGTCGGAATGACCTGAAAATTGAGGTGAAGCTTCTTGAGCAGTGGATAGGACCAACCATGAGCTTTTATTTGAGTTTTGAAGCCATTTGGGGTCCCGTCGATGCTTGACTTGATTTTGCTGTGGGGAAAATGCCGAGCTTTGATATGTGGTCAAACGATGTCCGATTGACCTGAAATTTGACGGAGAGCCTATTGGAGTCATTTTGAGACAACCCATTAGCTCCATTTTGAATGTCATGGTCCCAGGGTGCTCTGCTGCCGTTAGGCTTGATTTTTTTTCGGAGCATCGAAACCTGGTCAAACGTTGTCGGAATGACCTGAAATTTGATGTACAGCCTTTTGGAAGCATGTTGAAGCCACTAATGTACTTTGTTTGATGAGTGATGGCTTCGGCAGTTCCCACCGCCGGGAGGCTTGATTTTGCTGCTCGAGCGTTGATGGAGGGTCAAACGTTGTCGGTTTGAGTTGAAATTTGGCATGGAGCCCTTTAGAGACATTCTGGAGTCATCCGTAGGCTTTGATCAAAGTTTTGGTGTCTTTAATGATGTAGCCGCCAGGAGCGGTTGTTTAGTTGTCGGAGAAGTAAAGTTAGGCCAAACGATGTCGGAATGGCCCAAAACCTCAGGTGTACCCCTCTTTTAGCTGTCTTGAAGGATCTCTCAGTTTTTGTCTGATTCTGACCAGATCTGATGCTTGAAGTAGTTTTGCCTGTTTTGTAGCAAGATGCAGCTTCACGAGGCTTCTTGATGTTGAGGCCAACTCTCTGGCATGATCCTCATCTTTCTTCAGCATTTGCTCTTGAAGCCTAGTTTGATTCTCATTGACTTGACGCTACTGATCAAGCATAGCCTGTAACATCTGCTGAAACTGATTTGGCATCGTATTTTCAATTCCATCTTCCCTAACTGGCCCTGTGTTCTCAACTTGTCCTGTATAATCACTGTTGCTTGCGGTGGGATTGCCATTTACAGGTCGCTTACGAGGTGGCATGATGCTGCAAAACAAGTTGTTAGCACATAATAATCAAGAATACGGTCACACATTGCTCACGCGATTCTAACTAACGGAAGATCTAACGAATCCTCGCCACGTCCTTAGGATTTCTAGTTTCTATTAATTGCTTGAAACACGTCTCGCTCTGATACCACTCTGTCGCGACCCCGACCGGGTTTGGGGACCAATCCGGGATCGGGACTAATTGGGAAGTAAATAAGAAGAGGTATGTTGATGTCCAAGTGTACACGGGTTAATAAAAGAGCACACATTACCCATGTACATGATTTCCCACAGGTGTCCGCGGTGAGGATTTCACAACAACATTAAACATTTTGTATAATTGCAGAAGCGTATGGCAAATCAAGCATGTATTTCATTTCCAAAATGACAAGACTAATTACATTTGAATAACAAGTATCAGAATGAGCAATGTCCTAAAGCGTAACCCAAAAGTACATGTTAAAGTTTAGTCAACAAATAATTTAATTACAACTCCAAAAAATAGAGGCCAACAAAGGCCAATATAGACAAAACAATGCCCACCAAAAATATAAATCCAACCACCCCCAAAATGTTTCGCATCTTGACAACCCGATGTTTACATAACATCGTCAGCACGCCACTCAACTAGCGGTTGCGGTTCTCCGACCGCCTCCTCTGACTCCTCCTCGAGATAACCAACAACGGGACCTGAGTACCAAAGCAAAGGATTAGACACGACGGTCTGGCAGGTGGGTGAAAAGAAATAAACATTTCATAATAAAAACCTTTACCTTGGAAAACATACAAACCTGTTTAAACAGTATCTTTCAAGGAGTAAATGATTCATTTAATTAAAGCGCATATGCAGTCACAAAACACGTAAGGCAATCAAGGAAACCGGGAAACAATCAAGATGGCATCCACAAGAAGCTAAATCCTCTATCACTGAAGTGACGAGAGTATCGGGTGTTGACCTCAGTCACCAAAGTGAGGAGGTGCAACCAATTTACATATACATATACAATAATACGGGACGGGACCACGGTAGCAAACTGGGTGTCGGGAATCACGGTAGCGAACCGGATATTGGGAACCACGAGAGCGAGCCGGGAATCGGGACAGGACCACGGTTAATAAACCGGGTATCGGGATCCATGCTGCAGCTGGCGGGATGGGAAGGGATCTCCAAGTCAGTGGATCAGACTGATAAGGTTATCCAAGCTTAGTGGTGCCAACTCATAGGTCATATGCAAGAAATCGGGCATGTATAAAACACTTACGATGAAATCGTATAGACGAGCAAAACGGGGTGCTCAAGGCACAAACATCATTTCAATATCGGGTCACATTATGTCGGGCATGCATTTCGGGACTAATACAAGGAGTGCAAGTACAAATACAATGCTTTCGAGATCGATAAATCATAATTCATAAATTTCTGGAATAAACAGTTGAAATAGACTTTCAAAATATCGGGGTTTAAAAACTAATTCAAGGTGAATAGGGATCCCGTATGTCTGTATAATAAAGAAAAGTTGGTACTCTTTGAATTTGGAAGACATGCCGGGTTCCTTATACACTATAGTAGCCTCAATGCTTCAATGAATTTATGTGATGTGGTTTCTCTGTCGAACGGGCTCCCAACAAACCTTTCATCTCTGCTTTGAACACATTCCTAGGCGAGCGGTGCCCATTGCTCTCAGAAAGGTTCACAAGCAATGGGATGGAAGCTCACTTCAACTCCCCCTTATTCATAAAATTCAAGGAATTTCGGTCACCTTGCGGTCATATGGCAGTTTGCCGCCAGTGAATCCGGCGGTTAACCGCTGGCTGACTGTGAGACGAACCGTGGGATTGCAGCTCTCTGGAATTGTGACCGCTTCAATTCGGTTGGCTGGCGGTTAGCCATCGATGGATACGACGGTTAGCCGCTAGCTGACTGCGAGATTTCAGCTCTCTGGAGACGTGACCGTAACTACGCGGTTGGCTGGCGGTTAACCGTGAATGGATACGGCAGTTAGCCGCTATCTGACCGCAGAGCTGACCGTGAGGTTACAACTCTCTGGAAATGTAACCAAACTTGCTTCGGTTAGCCGCTAGTCACCAGGCGGCTAGCCGCTGGGCGACCGCCAGCTAACCGCCAGTCACAGGAATTTCCTCACTGGGTTCAGATTCAGGTCTTCCCTTCTCCAAACCAATTTCTTTCATTCTCCATTTTTACATTCATACTATCACCAAGGGAAGGAAGACATCCATCATCACAAAGATTCACTTAGGCATTGTACAAAAGATGACCCAAAGCTACAATTCAAGATTTAAAGACAACAAATGAAACAAAGGCTAGAAATCATATTCAAGACAATAAAGAGGTTTACCAACCCTTTTTAAAAGTATTTAACATCATTGAATGCCAAAGAAACAAGCCATTAATGAGATACAAATCAAGTATACATGTCATGGAAATCATTAAAACCAAAACATCCATTCAATCCACTTGCCTCTAGATCTCTAATCAAGGAAATCAAGCTTCTAGACACTCTTCCAAGCCAAGGGTGCAATCTACACAAAAACCCCCAAATACAAACCCTAAAATGGGTCAAACCATGAAAGAAGAAGAATGACTCTTCAATAAAGACAATAGGGCTCCTCTAAAACTACAAGAACACAAATCTAAGAGATTGGGAGGGAAAACTTACTAGGAAAGTCCTCAAAAGGCAAGATGAGCTTCAAGAGAGTTCTAAAATGGGTGGCTTCCTTCCACAAATAGTATCAATGGAGAGCTCTAGTAGGAAGGAAGAAGATGGTGATCACCATTAGTACTCTAAGTGTAAGCTTGGTGGAGATTTGGTGGTGGATGAGCAAGAGGAAGAAGAAGAAGAAGAAAAAGCCCTAGCTTTTGTGTTTGTGCTGGAAAAAGGGAAATGAAGGGGAAGGGTTTCTTTTTATACAAGTTGGGTGTAGGCTCCACCAATGGGAATCTCTAAGGGCTGAAATCACTAATTTTGGAATCTCGAATGAAATCGACGAAGAAGGAAGAAATGATCACCGAAATATCTAGTTTCTAAAAAGTATATGTTTCGCGGGTTTCGGGGATATCGAGTTTTGGGTACAGATTTCATGTAAAAAGATTGTTTTGCCCTCAATGCAAGAAAAATTGGGTTTCGGGGTTCCGGACGGTTACGGGATCAACATGAAAGTTGTAGGGATTATCGGAACGAGTGAAACGGGGTAGGCATACGAGTCATCAGGGTCTCGGAAAAATTCCCAAATTAACGCAAAGCTATCAAAAGGGAACCCCCAAAGGGCCCCACTAACACAAGCACTTAAAATTCCCAAAGCTATAACAAGAACTATACTAATCCAACTTAGTAAATTTTATCAAACACACTTAGCACTAACACGCAACTTAATTAGTACAAATCGAGGTCACTCGGGTCGGGGTTTTACAACAGGGAAGAAGATGCATATGTTACCCCTGGCAGAGTTATTTGTCAATGAAATCGTCAGTAGACATGGTCAACCAGTTTCCATCACATCCGACAGAGACAGCAGATTCGTCTCGAGATTTTGGAAGACCTTACATGAGTCTATGGGTACAAAGCTACAGTTTAGCACGGCTTATCACCCTCAGACAGATGGCCAGTCAGAGAGGACAATTCAGACACTCGAGGACATGCTCCGTGCTTGTGTGTTAGATTTCAAGACCCAATGGGATGAGACTCTACCGTTGTATGAGTTCGCTTATAACAACAGCTACCATTCGAGCATTGGGATGGTGCCTTTTGAAGCCTTGTATGGCAGGAGGTGTAGGACACCAATATGTTAGGAAGAAGTTGGCACCCGCAGTTTCCATGGACCAACTATAGTGAGTGAAACCAGTAACAAAGTGAGACAGATTCAGGAATGTTTGAAAGTGGCCCGGAGTAGATAGAAAAGCTATGCAGACTATCACAGAATGGACCTACAGCTCAAAGAAGGAGATAAAGTTTTCTTGAAGGTGTCACCTACCATAGGAACTTTGAGATTTGGACAGAGGGGCAAGTTGTCACGGAGGTACATTGGACCGTACGACATTGTGAGTAAGATTGGTGATGTGGCTTATAGATTAGCCTTACCACCCGAACTATCCAGTGTACACAACGTCTTCCATTTGTCGATGTTGAAGAAGTATGTCCCCGACCCTTCACATGTAGTCCGGCATGAACCGTTGGAAATCAGAGAGCATGCTACCTATGTTAAGAAACCCGTTCAGATCATTGATACAAAGGAACAGGAGTTGAGGACACGGACTATTCAGTGGGTGAAAGTGCTTTGGGCGAATCATGGGCCGGAAGAAGTAACCTGGGAATTGCGAGATCAAGTACAGAAGAAGTATCCACATCTCCTACCCGAGGTGAGTTTAATATTTCATTTGAAGGACCAAATGCCCTAAGGGGTGGAGGATGTAAGACCCCGACCCGAGTGACCCCGATTAGTACTAATTCAGTCGCGTGTTAGTGCTAAGCGTGGTGATTAGAATTTGATTAAGTTTGGATTAGAATAGCTCTTGTTATAGCTTTGGGGAATTTTAAGTGTCCTGTGTTTAGTGGGACCCTTTGGGGGTTCCTTTTTGATAGTATTGAGGTTATTTGGGGGACTCTTGAGATTCCTATAATTCTTGTCTTAATCCCGTTTTACTCGTCTTGTCGATCCCTATAACTTTCGTGTTGAGCCCGTACCCGTTCGAAACCCCGAAACTCGATTTTCCTTGCATTGAGGGCAAAACAGTCTTTTACACTAAATATGTACCCAAAACTTGATATTCCCAAAACCTGTGAAAAATATACTTTTTTAGAAACTAGATATTTCGGTGATCACTTTTCTTTTCTTCGTTGACTTCATTCGAGGTCCCGATAGTCGTGATTTCAGCCCAAAGAGGTTTCCTAGTGATGGGACCCACACCCACTTGTTTATATAGAACCCACCTTCTTCTTTCTCCTTTTTTCCCAGCACAAGAGCCACAAACCTAGGGTTTTTCCCTTTTCTCCTTCTTCTCCTTGCTTCTCCATTGCCAAATCTCCACCAAGCTTGCACCTAGAGCACTAATGGTAGTTACCATCTTCTTCTCCATCACTAGAGCTCTCCTTGGATACAATTTGTGAGGAGAAACCTCTATTTCAAGACCCTCTTTGAGTCACTCTTGTTCATTTAGAGACCTTGCAAGTAAGTTTTCCCTTCCAATCTCCTTGTTATGTATTCTCCTAGCGTTAGAGAAGCTCTATTTTCATTATTGAGAGTTCTCCCTTCTTGTTTCACGGTTTGACCCATTTTAGGGTTTGTATTTGGGGGTTTTTGTGTAGATTGTGTTATTGGCTTGGAGAAGTGTCTAGAAGCTTGATTCCCTTGATTAGAGACCTTGAGGCAAGTGAATGAATGGATGTTTTTAGCATTGAATAGTTTTTATAATGAATGTGGTTGGTTTTGTATTTCATTAATGTCATGTGTCTACTTTGCATTCAATGTGATTAAATACTCATGAAGAGGGGTGGTTAGCCCATTTATTGCTTTGAAATGTGATTTTATAGCTCTCGTTTTATCTCTTGTCTAAGGCTTGAATAAAACTATGTGGTTATGGTTATTATCCTTCTCTTTGTGATTGAATGTGGAAAAAGGGATGGAGATTAATAGATGGATTCTTGATGTATATTGTTAGAAGTTTGGATGAAGATCTTGAGAAGTTTAATGGAGATTTGGACCTTACATTTGTGTGAAGAAATGGGGTTCAAAGGAGTTGTAAGAAGAGGAAAGAAGGAAGGAGCAGAACTGTTCCCGAACCCAGTTCTGGACAGTTCGCTCGAGCGAACTGCCTAGAAAGGGGCTCATCCCATTCCAGAGAACAGTTCGCTCGAGCGAACTTCGGTCCGCTCGAGCAAACGTTCCCAGCCTCCCATCCAGAGAGTTGCTAACTCGAGCGAACTGATGTTTCGCTCGAGAAAGCCTGAACTGGGCAGGTCCGCTAGAGCGAACCCTGGTCCGCTCGAGCGAACCCTCCCAGAAACCATTCCAGAGACTCCTCCGCTCGAGCGAACTGTAATGTCTGCTCGAGCGATGGGTGTTATTTCACAGGGGACATGTATGGAGCTGAAGTAAAATATTTATTTGACTGTGAGAGGTTCATTGGGAGCCCCGTGGTGTCGGAAGATTTAGCAAGTGATGTAAGGATCCCGGATGAGAAAGAAACCATAATCACAAAGTATTCGTTGAAGTTTTGGGAACTTCCAAGTGTATGCGGAACCCGGAATGTCTTAAAATTCAAAGAGTACCAAGTTTTTATTAAATAGACATACGGGATCCATATCCACCTTGAACGAGTTATGAAACCGGATACTTATCCGACATTTTGAAAGTTTATTTCACCTTTTATTACGGAAATCTATGATTTATGCTATATCAATCCCGAAAACATTGATAGTGTACTTGTACTATTTTACTAGTCTTGACATGCACACCCGACATGATATGACAATTGTACCTTTGAGCACCCCCGTCTTGCCCAGTTATATTTTTGCTCTTGATTTGTTTTACACGTGACTCGATTTATACGATTTGACCTATGAGTCAGCACCACTAAGCTTGGGTAACCACGTCAGTCTGATCCACTGACTTGGAGATCCCCCACTTGTCCCGCCAGCTGCAGTCGGATCCCGCTACCCGGTTTATTAACCGTGGTCTTATTCCGATACCGCTGATTACTACTGTGGTTCCTGATGCCCGGCTCGCTATCGTGGTCATGTCCCGTATATTATATATGCATATGTAAATCTCGTTGTACCTCCTCACTTCGGTGACTGAGGTCCACGCCTTGATACGCTTGCTCTTATCACTTCGGTCATAGAGGATTTAGCTTCTTGTGGATGCCATTTTGTTTGTTTCCCGAATTCCTTGGATACCAGTACATGTTTTATTACTGCATATGTGTTTTCAATGAAATGATTTAGTTATTTCTTAAAAGTCATTGCTTAAACAGGTCTATATGTTTTCCAAGGTAAATGCTTTTATTTTTGAATGGTTATATGTTTTCATCCACCTGCCAGACCGTCGTGTCTGATCCATTTCTTTGGTACTCAGGACCAGTTGTCGGTTATCCTGAGGAGGAGGTCGAGGAGGCGGTCGGAGAACCGCAACAGCCAGTTGAGTGGCATGCCGATGATGTTGTCTAAACATCCGATTGCCGAGTTTCGAAACATTTTGGGGGTGTCATTAATTGATATTTTGGTGGATATTGTTTTGTCTATATTGGCCTTTGTTGGCCTCTATTTTTGGGAATTGTAATTAAATGATATATGCTCAAACTTTAACAGTACTTTTGGGTTACGCTTTAGAACATTGCTCATTCTGATACTTGTTATTTAAATGTAATCAGCCTTGTTATATTGGAAATGAATTACATGCTTGATTTACTACATGCTTCTGCAAATATACAAAATATTCATGTTGTTGTGATATCCTCACCGCGGACACCTGTAGGAAATCACGTGCACGGGTAATGCGTGTTCTTTTATTATCCCGTGTACGTATTGGCATGAAACATACCTATGATCTTTATATGTCACTTGCTTCACATTAGTCCCGATCCCGGATTGGATCCCAAACCCGGTCCGGGGTCGCGACATTAATCATGTGTTTTTGGATAAATTATGCATCTTATTTCATGAAGATTTTTATTCAAGCAAGTTTCAATGTTTTCCAAGGTAACTTGTAAATTATTATATTGTTTATATATTTTCACCCCCTACCAAACCGTCGTGTCTGACTCACTATTTTCGTACTTAGGTCCAAATTTTCTTATCCCCGAGGAGCTGGAGGAAGCGGCTGGAGAGCCACAACGAGTAAGAGAATGGCAAGCTGACGATGTCGTTTAGACATTTGGCCAGGCTACGAGTTGCGAAACACCTTTTGGGAGAGAGACTGAAACATTTTGGTATTTTTTTTTTTGTTGTATTGGCCTTTGTTGGCCTTTATTTTTGGAGAATGTTTAACTAATTCATCTTTTTTATAAACATTAACCTTATACTTTGGGAATGCTTTATGATCATTGTTCACTCTGACATCATGTTATATACACTGTATTATTAGTCTTGTTGTGATGGAATGAATTCTAAACTTGGTTTGCAACACGCTTCTGCACCCTGATTGTGAATGACTTGTGTGTGTGTGTGTGTGTGTGTGTGTGTGATATCCTCACCGTGGAAACCTGTGGGAAATCACGTACATGGATGTTGTATTTTCTTTGTCATCCTTGTACTTAGCAATAAAGAAAACAAATAAATGCACACAGCCCTTAGCTCGCTGATCTCGAATTAGGAGTGCCCTTTGTGCGCTAACCCGGTTTGGGGTCGTGACATACTGGTATCAAAACGAGATAGGTTTCGGGCAATTAAAAAAAACTAGGAATCCTAAGGACATGGCAATGATTCATTAGACTATTTGTTAGCTAGAATCGTGTGGGCAATGTATGACCATCTACTTGATTATTATGTGCTAACACCTTGTTTTGCAGCAATATGCCACCTCGTAAGAGACCCGTGAACGGTAATCCCACAACCAGTGTCACGACCCCGGATCGGGGCAGAGGGCCTAATCCTACGCCATGACGTTTCCCACAGGTTCCCACGGTGAGGATTCCACGCATATTTTGAATCATCTCACTATCATGCATAATGATTTATTTGCGAAAGCGTGTGGGAAACACACAAATAACATCACCCATAAAGAGTATAAAAGAACTCATGTTAGAAGTAGAAACATAACTAGCATACCCATTAGTTCAAGTTTAAAGTTGTGCAAACACACAAAGCATAAAGTAAAGTTAAGTTTTACAATCCTAGAAGATAGCCAACAAAGGCTAATAACAACTTCCCAGAAGATGGAAGATATATTTCCCAAATGTTATGCATCTTAAGACCTGACCCGATGCCTAATTGACATCATTGGGCTACCATTCAAGATTTACAAGCTGCTCTACAGCTGCCTCCTCGTGCTCCTCCTCAAGGGCAACAAAACCTGGATCTGAGCACCAAAACGAAAGGGTCAAACACAACGGTCTGGCAGGTAAAAGAATAAAGTATAAACATGCTATAAACCAATAGTTTTGAGTTAATAAAACAACATGTACAATAAAGAGAATCCGAATAAATCAAAGCATTTACATGACAATATCATTTATATGAACAAATGTTAAATCAAGATGACCATTCAAAAACAATTCCTTGGCAAAACAATACCTTAGCAACCACATGGAGCTACATTCTTCATCACACGAGGTGCCGAGAGCACTCAAGATTCTTCGTCATGAAATGGTGAAGGGAGACACTATCATAATTGTAGTAACCCAGTAAAACCGAGAACCACACATGAGTCTTTCCGCAAAACGGGGTGAATTTGCAAGCAAGCACGTACGTATTTTCCAAACTAATGTTGGATAAGATTTAAGGACCCAAGACGGTGGATCAAACCGACAATGGTCCTCTAAGCTGAGTGGAGCCGACACAAAAATGCACATGCTTTCAAAACAATGTTTGACAATTCAAAATTCAGGAACTACTCACTCTATAACAAGTACACGCAAGCTTATTCACGAAAGTTCACGAAATAGTAGTCCCGACGCGAGGTGTATAAAAACACTATTCACTCAATGATTCCCAAACGGGTTTTAAATCAAAACCTTGGAAACATTATTTTCAAGACGATATAAATCGTAAAACGAGAATTTGGTTTATAAATCACAATTCCACATCACAATCCTCATCGAGGTCTTGGGACCGTAACCGTCGACTTAGTACACACTTTGAAATCCCATGTCAGTCATTCGTTTAGTTGATGCCCAATTTTTAAATGACATTAAGGATATCAAGGTGTACACATCGACCAAGAAGGGTCCACAAGTGATTGGGACATAAAGCCCCTTCATTCCTTCATTCTCCAAAACTGCTAGGAGGTCGGTCACCTATCGGCTCGCAGGCGGCTAACCACCTGGGACCAGGTCGGCTAGCCGACTTGTCGCCCACTGGTGATCGCCCCATCAAAATCTTGATGTTTCTCTGACTAATATGGTGACCGCCCCTAAGCAGTGACCGCCAGCCGACTGGTGACTGCTAGTTGACCACCCAGCTGCGGGCAGTTCATTTCTAAACTGTTTTCCACCCCCTTCTTCGTCCAAAACATTTCTTTTACAACCCACTTCTTTTCCTACAATAACTGAGCCTCAAACTCCTCCATTTTCACCATTTAACACTTTAAATTTCATCACTTCAAATCCAACCAACCAAACCTCCTTTAATCACTTCAAGATTTCCAACAATCCAAGCATAAAAAATACCAATTTAGATAAAGTCATTATCAAAACAGATTTCAATGAAATGAAAAAAAAATACCAATTTTAAGTTGTTTAGATCATTTGGAGGACCAAATGTTCTAAGGGGGGGAGGATGTAAGACCCCGACCCCTAATTTTCGTGATTTGTGTGTGTTTAGCTGTGGGTTAGTTCTCTAAGTGAGATTTGAGTGCAATCGAGTTAGTTTGTGGTTTAGAATAGTTTTCTATAGCTTTGGGAAATTTTGAGAACCGTTGGGCCCAGTCTGGCAGCCTAGGGATGCCTTGGGTTGCGCGTGTCAGCGTGGGAGGATCGTGTTGGTCTTTGTTTTATGTGATTTTGAATTCATTTAAACGATTTTATTATTTCTTATGATTTTTGTTTTCGGCCCGTTGGTGTTTGAAAACCCAAAAATACAAGTTTTGGCCCAAAGGGGTAAATCTGACTTTTCATGCTAAATCTAGGCACATTTTTCAAAGTCGTGAAACTATGTCAAAATTATACTTTTTGAAAACTAGTTTTTTTACGATCGTTTTGTTCTTCTTCGTCGATTTCATCCGGGGTCCACAAGACCATGTTTTAATCGTTTCAAAGCTCAGCTGCTTGGGACCCACTTCCCAGACACTATATAAGCCCTCCTATTCTCTCTCCTCCATTACCCATTCCAAAATCCTGCAACCGGTCTTGACCTAGAGCAAAGGAGAGGAGAAACCTTTCTTCTTGATCTTTTTCTCCTAGCAAGAGAGCTCCAATCCCCGATCCGACTCCGTCAATCTCTTCCTCTCTTCTCAAGCTACAGCTGGACCCGTTTTTGAGCCAAATCCCCGACACTATTCATCATCTTCTAGCTCTCTTCTTCTTGTTTGACTAGCTAAAGGTTAGGGCTCTTGTTCCTCTTTTCATTTGATGTTCTTTTAGTTCATTTAGAACTTGTTTTCCATGTGTTCAAACCCATTTTCAAAATGGGGGTTTGCGATGACCAAAAATGTGATTTTTATGTGTTCTATTTTGGGGCTTTTGTGTAGATTTCGTGGATCTTCCCTTTGGTTGAGTTTTTGCGAAGATTTCCTTGGCATTGGATTGAGGCAAGTGATCTCTATGGGTTAATGTTACATATGTGTTGTGGATTTCATTGTTATCTTTGATATTGCAATTTATTTTCAAAGTGTACTCAAATTTTTGCCAAGTATTCTAATTGGTGATTTTTGACTCCATTTGTTAGTTCTATTTCCTTACAAGTTTTGATTGACAATGACTTCCCAAAATCTTGTTGGGATTGCAAGTTTATGTTTTGTTTAGCTTGTGAAATGATTTTGGAAATGCTTGAATTGATCCCTTGGAGAGCATAATGGCTCAAGGAAGTGCAGGTAGTACAAATATAAGAGGAATGGAAGAAGAAGTGTGCAAATCTGACTTGAAATGCATTGCCCCGTGCAGTTTCGGTCAGCCGGCGGCTAACCGAAATCCCCATTTCGGTTAACCACTAGCCAACCGAGTTTGACGGCTCCATTTCCAGAAGCCTGCACCTAGTCGGTGTGTTGTCGGTCAGCTGGCGGCCGGCTGAACTGCACCACCTCGGCTAACCACGAGCCAATCGAACTTCGTCAGTTCCTTTTTCATAATGTTGTAATTCCTGATCTGGATTCCAGCGGTCAGCTGGCGGTCAGCTGGCGGCTAACCGACCTGCAATTCTGCGGCTAGCCGACAGGTGACCGTGAGCTAACTGAAATTTGGTTTTAGCATTTTTCTGTTGGATTTTCTTGGGAATGAAAACCAGAATATGTTGAGGGGTTTTTAGCTTGATATTGTGCATTTGAAAATCTGAAATGTTGTTTAACTTCAGGGCACCAATTCGCTTTTAAATTCCAACATTTAGGTTTCAAGTACACAAGGATCAAATGATGGGCCTTAGCATATGTATGAGAATTCTATTTTGAAAACCTTAAGGTTGATGTTTCAAGCATCGGTTTGCACTAGTTTTGACTTATAAGTACCAAATGTTGTTTCGAGTATCAGTTTGCACTCGTTTTTTACCATAAGTATCAGCTTTGTTTTGAATGGTTTTAAGAACAAAAAAGGGGACTACTTTTGTGCCTTTACATGTTAATAGCTTACGCTATCTTGTCTCGCCTTGCTTGAACCATCCCCCTCATGTGGTCGATGAGGTAAATGTAGGACTTGGATATGTGTTATGCAAGATGGGAAGGTTGTTGCTTATGGATCCTGGTAGTTGAAAGATCAGGAGAAGAACTATGCAACACATGACCTTGAGTTGGTAGCGGTTGTTTTTGTTAGAGTATTTAATTTGTTGCAATTTGATAGGATGCATTCATCTTCGTAAAGCTTGTCCTCTCATTCATTCATGAATCATCATGCATTTTTATCTTTCATGGTTTTTGTTCTTTCTAAGTTATGCACGGTTTTTCAAATTATTTTTAAGTTCTCAACTTTCTGTTCAGTCTTGGTATTCTCCTTTTTCAAAAAGCTTTCAGTTCAGCTCTTTAAAAATCCTTCAGAAATTTCTGTGTGTTTGGCCTGTCGGTCATCTGTCGGTCAGGTGTCAGCTAACCGACAGTGAACCGAGCTTAACCGAGACAGTGTCGGTTAGAATTCCAGAGAGCTTCATTTTCAAACAGCTGTTGATACTCTCTGGTCGGTCAAGGTGTCGGTCAGGCATCGGTCAACCGACATTATAAAAAGAGCTAACCGATGGGTTGTCGGTCAGAAATCCAGAGAGTTGTTTTCTGAATTGATTTGATCTGTCAGTCAATGTGTCGGTCAGCCATCGATTAACTGAACAAGTTCGGTCAACCGACCATGCTTTATGGCCAGCAAAAATTTGAAAATATGACTGTTGGTAAGTGACCGTTGGGGGTGTCGGTTAACCGACCCCTGTATGTCGGCTAACCGACGCCTAGCCGCTAGAACAACTTTTTCTATAAAAAGTGGCTTTCTCTTTTGGAAAAGTTGCTAAACTTTGGGGGATTTTCAAGAGCAAGGAAGAACAACTTTTCAAGCATCTTTGTGAAGGGATTATGAAGCCATCTCATTAAACTCAACCTTTGATCTTCAAAATGGGTGTGCTTCTCTTCTCTTTAAATTTCAAAAACATGCTCTTTTCTTAAATCTTTGTACTTCTACTTAAGGCATGATAATAGAGTTGCTTGTTTCCTTGTGTAGTTGATTTTCATAACATGTTTCATTTTTAAAGTCTATTTGATTTATGAAATCAACTTATGTCTTGTTTTCACATGAGTTTTTCAAAACCTAGTTTTTAAATTCAACTTGTTTACCTTGTGATTACATCCTTCAATATACAAGTTGAATCTTTATGAAAACCATGTGTAAATCACTCTACTCTTTGTCTCACATATGATTAGCATCTTTGAATCATCTTGAATTTACTTTTCTAAAAAGAGTTTGAATATCTTTCTAGAATATGCATCTTCTACAATCTTTGTCATTCATTTGCATGCATCTAGAAGTTTAGGTTTTCACTTTTATATCAGCCTATTTAGAGGCAAATCTTAGTGCTTAATTAGTTCTCTTATTCATGCATGTTGAGGCATAATTCACAAGAGAAAAATCTAAGTTGTAAGGGTTAGTGCTTAGCCTTGAAAAGCATTTGTTGTGATTGTAAAGGTTTATGCTTAGCCTTGAAAAGCATTTGTTGTGATTGTAAAGGTTTATGCTTAGCCTTGAAAAGCATAGTGTTGTATGTGTAAGGTTTGAGGTGATCCTAAACCTTAAAATTGATTAATGAAAATCCGGTAGGGTTACCGAGAGTGGATGTAGGCATTTTGGCCGAACCACTATAATTGATTGTGTTATGGTGATTGATCTTTTACTTTTATTTCATGAATGGTATATGAATGCTTAGGATTGAATATCTAGAAGTTCTCTCTTTTCATCAAAGCATAATATATTTAAAAAGTGAAAGAAATTAAAAGTTGTATAAGTTCTTAGGAGTAATCCTATTCACCCCCCCCCCCCCCCCCCTCCTCTAGGATTCGATCTTGGACTTTCAATTGGTATCAGAGCAATGTTGCTCTTGATTAGGTCTTACCACCTAGAGTTAGAATCCTAGTGAGTGCTTGTATTTTGTTGCCACCATGCAATCTCATTTGGGAGAGGGAAATGCCACAAATAGACCACCCTTGTTTAATGGAACACACTATAGGTATTGGAAAATTCGAATGCAAGTGTTCTTAGAATCCCAAAGCCTAGATGTTTGGAACATTATTGAAGAAGGCTACCATCTTCCCACAACCACCGAAAAAGATTCTGAAAGAAATGATATTTCCACAAAACTCAAGCCCAAGAGTACTTGGACTCAAGGGGAAAAGGATAGAGCCAACTTGAATGCTAAAGCAAAGAACTCTATATATTGTGCTTTGTCTCAAGAAGAATTTAATAGAGTAGTAAATTACAATACTGCTAAAGAAGTTTGGGATACTCTAGAGACCACTCATGAAGGAACGGATCAAGTCAAGATAGCTAAAATTCAAATGTTGACCTCTAAATTAGAAGACATTAAAATGCTTGAGGAAGAAACATTTGATGAATTCTACACAAAGATAATGGAACTTGTCTACTCTCTCATAGGTCTAGGAGAAGTCATGGATGAAGCTAAAACTGTTAGAAAAATTTTAAGATCTCTCCCTAAAAGATTCAAACAAAAAATTGTGGCCATAACTGAGAGTAAAGATGTTGACAAAATTAAAATTGAAGAACTAAGAGGAAATCTACTCACTTATGAATTAGATTTTGAAGTACAAGACAAAAAGAAAGGAGTAGCTTTCTCATCTCAATTTAAGGAAAATAAAAGTAAATGTGATAGTGATGAGGACAATGCTCTGTTTGTTAAAAAATTTAAGAAATTCTTTAGAACAAATAAGAACATTAGAAATTCTAATGAAAGCAAGTCTCCTAAATTTCAAAGAAGCCCCAAGAGATCATTTGTTAAAAAGGATGTGCAATGTTACAATTGCAAAGGGTTTGGACATATTGCACAAAATTGCTCCACTCCTAAAGAATTTGAAAGAGGAGACAAGAAAAGAAAGAAAGCCTTAAACATAACTTGGGATGATGAAGATGAAGAAAGTGATAAAAATGAATCCCAAGATGATGAAGATGAAAATTCCCCTAATTGGCTTCTCATGACACATATTGAAGAAATTAATGAGCATAATTCATCAATAGATGATCTATTAGGGCAAGAAGAAACCAAAAATGAAAATGAAGATAATGAATTGCAACAAGCTTATGATGAACTCTATGAAAATTGAGAGATTGTGATTAAGAAAAACAAATCACTAAAAGAAGAGTCTAAAAAGCTTGCCAATGAATTAAGCATCTTGAAGGATGACTTAAAATTGAAAATTATTGAGAAAGAAAGCATAGAACAAAAATTCATCACTCTAAATGAAGATCTAAAGCTTGCTCAAAACAACATGCATAATTTACAATCCAAGTTAGAATCTAGTCAACTTGAAATCAACTCTCTTCAATCAAAACTTAACAAACGAAAATTCATTGTTGATAAATTCACCTTGGGAAGTGATAAAGCTTATCAAATGTTGGGCATGCATAAAATCTATGGTGATAAGAGTGGACTTGGGTTTGAAGGTTCCTCGAATAATATAAAGAATAACACTCAAAACTTCACCAAAAATTCACACAAACCCTTAGTTGAAAGAAACTATCACTCTAGATGGATTTGCCACTTTTGCAATTGTCGCGACCCCGGACCGGGATCCGGGCCCGCGACTGTGCCGCGGCGGCATGATCAACGGACAAACAAAGCACGCCGCCGCCGCTGTGTTCTATTTTTGTTGTTATTTTCCCACAGGTTTCCGCGGTGAGGATCCCACGACACGGGTCGAGCTCACACGAATGGATATACGGAAGCGTGTAGCAAAACGATTCATACAAATCTTAAATGATAAGATACAAGAGAAATATTTAACATCGACACAAGGTATCAAAAGAGAATGTCAAAATAGCATTCCTATCATGATTAAGTTTCAACATTTAGACAAAGTATTTTACTTCCAATTACAAAACCCTGAGAGGCCAACAGAGGCCAATACAACAAATTGGAACCCAAAAGAATAACCCAACAGAACCAGCTAGGTGAACGAGAATCAAGATCCCGACCGGCGTCTAAATGACGTCGTTGGGCTGCCACTCGAGTGCTGGGGGTGGCTCAACAGCCGCCTCCGGGCACTCCTCGTCACGCGCGAAGCCGCCGGTACCTGGACACCAAAATACAAGCATCAAACACGACGGTTTGGCAAATAAACAATTTAGACATGAATAGTTGAAATAATGCTAAAACAGTTCAAAGTTTAAATACACATTTCAATGCTTACGAAACTAGCACGAATACATATAATATCATGAAAAGATGAATCCACATAGAGCTCATCCTTTCTCTGTCATACATGATGACAAGAGCAAGCACGCACGACAAGCACGACACGAAACACGATCCCACGCCACACAAGGTAGACGGGGTATCCGGCCGCGGAACCGGACCACGAACACGCACGATGTGTAATAAAATACACGACTAGTCTGCAGACAGTCCACGAGTTTAAGGACCCCCAAGTAGTGGATCAAGCTAAAAGGGCGGTCCAAGCTCAGTGAAATTCACTTATATCATGAATGCACAAAACACGGCAATACACGATCGAAAACATGACAAATCAAGAGAGAAATCATTTAACGAGCACGACGTGACAAGACTAGCAAAATAGCATAGTATTAATGCTTACGAACTTAAGAAATGATTCCCTTTTTATTCTTGAAACACATCTTGAAACAAACTTGCACTTGGAAATCAAACGAGAACACGATGATGCATGAAGCATCAAAACGAGAGTTCAAACGTAAATTCATCAAGCATAGGCTAAGACCACATCTTTGACCCTTGTGGAATTGAAAACCAAATGTCGAAATTCAATAAGACTTGGTGTCCCCGAAGGTATATTACATTTTGGGAATTTCAAGTGCACAAGGTCAATAAAAAGGGTCTAAGACCAAGTCTAGTTTTCATTCCAGCAAAATCCTTCAAAACAATACATCTTGGTGTGGTTTAAGCTTCTCTACCGGTAGAAATTCCGGTTGAAGCGTCTCTACCGGTAGTACTACCGGTAGAACCACCTCTACCGGTAGAACTTCCGGTTGGAGCACTTCTACCGGTAGAACTTCCTGTAGAACTCATGCTCCTCAACTTTGCTCACTCTCTGCCGAAATCTGGGCTATTTCTATCGGTAGAACTTCCGGTAGAACTTGGGGTTTTTAATTTCCTCAACTCTCTGTCAAATTTTGGACCCTTTCTACCGGTAGAACTTCCGGTTGAAATACCTCTACCGGTAGAACTTCGGAAATTCAATTCTTTTTTTTTTCACACTTCATTCACTTCTTCACTTCCACATTTTTACCACCTGCACTCCCCAAGCCTACATGCTTTCCAAGGGATGATTTCCACACAAAATCCATTCACATTTCATTTAAAACATCAAAATCACAAACCCATTTACATTCAAAGCATATATCTAATAACTTGCAAATCATTCCATTGAAAACATGCTTCCATTGAAGATAAAACCTCTAGATTTGATAGAGAAATTAGTGCTCTTGCTTAGCAAGATTAAAACAAGCTAAAAGAGATTAATAACATGCAAGAACAATAAGCTTGATGATGAATAACATTTCCAAAGGTAAATTGCCCTAAAACTTGCAATGTACTAGGAAGAACTAAAATGTTTACTTGCCTCTAACCCAAGCCAAGCCAAAGCTTCACAAACTCAACAAGAAAGGGGTGCTCCACGAGATCTACACAAAACCCCCAAAATGGAGCATACAAAAATCAACATTTGGCCATCACAAATCCCCATTTCGAAAATGGGTTTGAAAACCATGAAAACAAGCTCTAGGTGAGCTAGAGAACATCAAATGACAAGAATGGAGAAAGACACCAACCTCGAGCTAGCCAAACAAGAAGAATAGGGCTTGAAGATGATGAATAGTGGAGAGGTTTGGCTCCCAAAAACGTCCAGCTGTAGCTTGAGAAGAGAGGAAGAGGATGGTGGTCTTGGATCTTGATTCGGAACACTATGGCTAGATCATTTCCAAGGGAGAAGACCAAAGAGGAAGGCTCTCCACTCACTTGCTCTAGGGCAAACCGTTGCAGGAATTGGAAAAAAAGAAAATGAAGGAGAAGAAGAGTATATATAGTGTCTGGAAGTGGGTCCCCTAAGCAGTGAAACTTGAAATACTTAGAACATGGTCTTGTGGACCCCGGATGGAATCGACGAAGAAGAACAAAACGATCGTCGAAAAATCTAGTTTCGGAAAAGTATTATTTTGACATAGTTTCACGACTTCGAAAAGTGTGCCCAGATTTAACATGCAAAGACAGATTTACCCTTATTGGGCCAAAACTTGGGTTTCTGGGCCTCAAATGCATGCCGGTTAAAAACGAAAGTTGCCATAAATCATAAAATCATTCAAGAGAAACAAAAATCACATCCACATCAAAGGTCTAGAACAAAACCTCCTTCTTACACGTGTACTCAGGGCGTCCCTGAGCATGTCTGACTCATACTAAACGTCCTCAAAATCCCCAAAACTATAATCCAGACTAAGTCTAATCACATTCTAACCCAACTAGTACTAAGACTCACTTAAGACTAAACGTTCACTTAATTAGTACTAATCGAGTTGGTCTGGGTCGGGGTCTAACAGCAATCGTAGTGGACATTTAGTTCCTAATTGTCCCTACAAGATTAGGTTGTCACTCAAAATTCCCTCTAGGATCCCATTCAAATTTGTCCCCAAGATCATTACTTCTAAACCTTTGTTAGCTAGTTGGGTTGTTGAAGAAACTAATCTTAAAAATCTTATAGTCCAAACTGCCTTGAAAGCTAAGGAAAACCCCACTTGGTTCTTAGATAGTGGGTGTTCTAAACATATGACCGGAGACCGATCTAGGTTCAGCTCCATAGTGGAATATGATGGTGGAAATGTTTCTTTTGGAGATAATAGCAAAGCTCAAATCATTGGCAAAGGAAGTGTGAAAGGAGATCAAATACCAACTCTAAATGATGTATTTCTAATGGAAGGATTAAAACACAATCTTCTTAGCATAAGCCAATTGTGTGACAAGGGAAACAAAGTAGTCTTTGACAGTCTTTCATGCAAAGTGGTTAATGACAAAACCAAGCAAGTCATTCTTACTGGATCAAGGACAAAAGGAAACATTTACATTATTGAAGAATGTGATGACAATGAATCGAGGTGCTTGATAACCAAAGATCAAGAAAATTATTTATGGCATCAAAGGATGGGTCACATAAATTTCAAGTTGATAAAAATGTTATCGAAAAATGAAATTGTGAAAGGTATACCCAAGTTAAGTGATGAAAGATCAGAAATATGCAAAGCTTGTCAGTTGGGTAAACAAATCAAGAAAAATTTCAAAGGATTAAAGGATATATCGTCTTCTCGTCCTCTTGAACTAATCCACATGGACTTGATTGGACCTGCACCTGTGCAGAGTATTGGAGGAAAGAAGTTCATATTGGTTATGGTAGATGATTATTCTCGTTTTGGATGGGTTGCATTTCTTCATGCAAAATCTGATGCTGTAGACAATATTATAAGGATTTGCAACAAAATTCAAATTGAAAAGAATTGTAAAATTCAGAAAATTAGAAGTGATCATAGAGGAGAGTTTGAAAATGAAAAATTCGCAATTTTTTTGAGAATCATGGAATCAATCATCAATTTTCAGCTCCTAAGACTCCTCAACAAAATGGAGTGGCAGAAAGGAGAAATAGAGTGATTCAAGAAATGGCAAGGACCATGTTAAATGAAAAAAATCTTCCTCGAAATCTATGGGCTGAAGCTGTTAATACTGCTTGCTATCTTATAAACAGAGTTTATCTCACCAAGAATACCAACAAAACCCCCTATGAACTTTACTTTGAAAGGAAACCTAATTTGGGGTATTTGAAAGTGTTTGGAAGCAAATGTTATATTCTAAGAGATAGGGAGCAGCTGGAGAAATTTGAGCCTAAATCCGATGAAGGAATTTTCTTGGGATATTCTGAAAGAAGCAAAGCATACAGAGTATTCAATCATAGAACCGTGACTATTATGGAATCAGCTCATGTGGTTATTGATGATATGAATCAAGTTGGAAGAACACTACAAGAAGATGATGAAGTCGAGATTGAGTGTGAACAAACATCTCCTACAGATAAAAGTGATATCATTCCATCCAAAGCAATTGTACCAGTCAAACTAATGAAAGATCATACCTTGGATGATATCATTGGAAATATCAGCAGTGGGGTTATGACCTGGAAACAAGTGCAAAATCTTTGTGCTCATTATTCCTTTGTTCCTCAAATTGAGCCCAAAAATTTTTCTGAGGCTGAATCGAAATCAGAATGGATGGAAGCAATGCAAGAAGAGTTAAATCAATTCAAGAAAAATGATGTTTTGGATCTTGTACCTTTACCTGCAAAGAAAAAACCCATAGGCACTAAGTGGATTTACAAGAATAAATCAGATGAGTCTGGAAATGTTGTGAGAAACAAGGCAAGACTTGTAGCTAAAGGATATGCTCAAATAGAAGGTATTGAATTTGAAGAAACATTTGCTCCTGTAGCCAGACTGGAATCCATAAGAATCCTATTGAGCTATGCTAGTAGCATGAAAATCAAATTGTTTCAAATGGATGTCAAAGTGCCTTCTTGAATGGAGAGATTGAGGAAGACGTATATGTTACTCAACCAGAAGGTTTTGAAGATCCTCAACATCCTGAATATGTTTATAAGCTCAAAAAAGCTCTTTATGGATTAAAACAAGCCCCTAGGGCCTGGTATGAGAAGCTTACAAATCATCTGATTGAAAATGAATTTGACTGTGGGAAGGTTGATAAGACACTGTTTATCAAGAAAATTGATCAAGATATTCTTGTTGCTCAAATATATGTTGATGACATTGTTTTTGGATCCACATCAGAGAAGCTTGCACAAGGATTTTCAGAATTAATGAGTTCCACTTTTGAGATGAGCCTGGTCGGTCCCCTTCAATTCTTCCTTGGTCTTCAGGTTAATCAAACTGAGAAAAGGATTTTTCTTAGCCAGTCCAAATTTGCCGTAGACATCATTAAAAAATTTGGCCTAGAAAACTCTAAACCTAATAGCAATCCCATGGGATTCACTTCAAAACTTTCCAGTGATCCAAATGGCATTAAAGTAGACCAAAAACTTTACCGCAGTATGATAGGAAGTCTTCTCTACCTCACAGCTAGTAGACCGGATCTCTCCTTTAGTGTTGGAATTTGTGCTAGATATCAATCAGATCCTCGAGAGTCCCATCTCAAAGCAGTAAAACGTATTATCAAATATGTCAATGGTACATCTCATTATGGTATCTGGTATCCTTGTGACTCAACCTTACAATTACTTGGTTACAGTGATGCTGATTGGGCCGGATCTATTGATGATAGAAAAAGCACCAGTGGATGTTGTTACTTCATAGGTAGTTGCTTAGTAGCTTGGCATAGCAAAAAGCAAAATTCTGTATCCCTCTCCACTGCAGAAGCTGAGTACATTGCTGCAGGGAGCTGTTATGCTCAATTGTTGTGGATGAAACAAACCTTGTTGGATTATAATGTTCCACAACAATGTATGCCTATCATGTGTGATAACTCTAGTGCAATCAGCATTTCTAAAAATCCTGTTCAGCATTCTCGCACTAAACATATTGACATTCGCTATCACTTTTTGCGCGATCATGCTGATCAAGGATCTATTGAGTTACTATTTGTTCCAACAGATTCACAGTTGGCTGGCCTATTTACAAAACCCCTAGGAAATGAAAGGTTCATCAAATTGAGACATCAATTTGGCATTGGCCCTTGTCCTGAATTTTAAACCTCTTGTTGACACATCACCTGTTACTTCATTTCATTTTTTTCTTATCATCAGTTGCTACTAACAAGGTTATGTGCTTTTCTTGTGGTTGGGCAGGCTCCTTTGCAATTAGATGTCAAAGGGGGAGAGAGTGTCTCAAGTCAAATCAAGTGGTCTCCAATTGAGGGGGAGAAGAATCAAGGTCTATCAAGTTGAGAGGGAGAAATTCTGGCCTATAGTTGCTCCTACAAGGAAAATTCAAAGCTCCAGAATATCCAAATGCTCCCAAGTATCCAAAGCTCCTTAATATCCAAAGAAGTTAGTTTTCAAGTTTCAAGGAGTTTGAGAGAGAGAGTTCAAGCTTCTAAAGTTGCCATCAAATTGCAAAGGGGGAGATTGTTAGAGTATTTATTTTGTTGCAATTTGATAGGATGCATTCATCTTCGTAAAGCTTGTCCTCTCATTCATTCATGAATCATCATGCATTTTTATCTTTCATGGTTTTTGTTCTTTCTAAGTTATGCATGGTTTTTCAAATTATTCTTAAGTTCTCAACTTTCTGTTCATTCTTGGTATTCTCCTTTTTCAAAAGCTTTCAGTTCAGCTCTTTAAAAATCCTTCAGAAATTTCTGTGTGTTTGGCCTGTCGGTCATCTGTCGGTCAGGTGTCGGCTAACCGAGAGTGAACCGAGCTTAACTGAGACAGTGTCGGTTAGAATTCCAGAGAGCTTCATTTTCAAACATCTGTTGATACTCTCTGGTCGGTCAAGGTGTCGGTCAGGCATCGGTCAACCGACATTATAAAAAGAGCTAACCGATGGGTTGTCGGTCAGAAATCCAGAGAGCTGTTTTCTGAACTGATTTGATCTGTCGGTCAATGTGTCGGTCAGCCATCGATTAACCGAACAAGTTCGGTCAACCGACCATGCTTTATGGTCAGCAAAAATTTGAAAATATGACCGTTGGTAAGTGACCGTTGGGGGTGTCGGTTAACCGACCCCTGTATGTCGGCTAACCGACGCCTAGCCATTAGAACAACTTTTTCTATAAAAAGTGGCTTTCTCTTTTGGAAAAGTTGCTGAACTTTGGGGGATTTTCAAGAGAAAGGAAGAGCAACTTTTCAAGCATCTTTGTGAAGGGATTATGAAGCCATCTCATTAGACTCAACCTTTGATCTTCAAAATGGGTGTGCTTCTCTTCTCTTTAAATTTCAAAAACATGCTCTTTTCTTAAATCTATGTACTTCTACTTAAGGCATGATAATAGAGTTGCTTGTTTCCTTGTGTAGTTGATTTTCATAACATGTTTCATTTTTAAAGTCTATTTGATTTATGAAATCAACTTATGTCTTGTTTTCACATGAGTTTTTCAAAACCTAGTTTTTAAAATCAACTTGTTTACCTTGTGATTACATCCTTCAATATACAAGTTGAATCTTTATGAAAACCATGCGTAAATCACTCTACTCTTTGTCTCACATATGATTAGCATCTTTGAATCATCTTGAATTTACTTTTCTAAAAAGAGTTTGAATGTCTTTCTAGAACATGCATCTTCTACAATCTTTGTCATTCATTTGCATGCATCTAGAAGTTTAGGTTTTCACTTTTATATCAGCCTATTTAGAGGCAAATCTTAGTGCTTGATTAGTTCTCTTATTCATGCATGTTGAGGCATAATTCACAAGAGAAAAATCTAAGTTGTAAGGGTTAGTGCTTAGCCTTGAAAAGCATTTGTTGTGATTGTAAAGGTTTATGCTTAGCCTTGAAAAGCATAGTGTTGTATGAGTAAGGTTTGAGGTGATCCTAAACCTTAAAATTGATTAGTGAAAATCCGGTAGGGTTACCGGGAGTGGATGTAGGCATTTTGGCCGAACCACTATAATTGATTGTATTATGGTGATTGATCTTTTACTTTTATTTCATGAATGGTATATGAATGCTTAGGATCGAATATCTAGAAGTTCTCTCTTTTCATCAAAGCATAATATATTTAAAAAGTGAAAGAAATTCAAAAGTTGTATAAGTTCTTAGGAGTAATCCTATTCAACACCCCCCCCCCCCCCCCCCCCCCTCTAGGATTCGATCTTGGACTTTCAGTTTTGCATTGAAAATATGGAGACACTACCTCTATGGAGAAAAGTTCAAAGTTCACTCTGATCACTGCAGCTTACAATATTTTTTTTCTCAGAAGGAGCTGAATAAAAGGAAGAGAAGGTGGATAGAATATATCAAGGATTATGATTTTCCGATCAAGTATCACCCGAGAAAAGTGAATGTAGTCGCCGATGCTTTGAGTAGGAAATCAGTAGGCTTGGCAAGTCTATTGGGTACTTGTATCTTTCAGCAGTTTCAAGAGTTGGGAGTAAACCTACAGCTACTAAGGAAGGGTGTGATGTTAGCTAACACTTTAGTGTCTGAGCCCTCCCTCATATAGAGGATCAAGGATAACCAATTGCAAGATCTAGAGTTGGCAAGGATTTCAGAGCATATAGCAGAGTGTCCAGATTTTCGTATTGTGGATAGAGTCTTGTACTATTGTGATCGTTTATGCATGCCTAACATTGAAGACTTGAGGAATGATATCATGACATAAGCTCACAGTACAAAGTATTCTATGCATCCGGGTATCACAAAGATGTATCAAAACTTGAAGGGTAGATTTTGGTGGAATAACATGAAGCGAGAAATTGCAGCATTTGTCTCCCGGTGTATGACTTATTAGTTGGTAAAAGTAGAGCACCAGAAGCCTCCAGGGTTGTTGCAACCGTTAGAAATCCCTGAATGGAAATGGGAGCATATTACCATGGATTTTGTTTCGGGACTACCGAAAACCAGCAGAGGCAATAACGCAATATGGGTTATTATGGATAGCCTCACAAAGTCAGCCCATTTCATTTCCATGAGGACAGGAAAGAAAATGCACCTGTTACTTGATGAGTTCACAAAAGATACACTTTCATAGCATTATTTTATGAGTTTTCAAAGATAAAAGAACTCAAAACAATGGTTTTAGCATAAAAATCATAATTTTCCTCCCCATCATGCTTTGCACATATCTTTCCATTATAGATGGCCATTTGTATGTATTTATATGAGTTTCAATGTCTTCTGTACAAAATATGTTAGAAAATACTCTCAATTATGTAAATTTCTCTTTGTAGGTATTAATTGAAGATTAATTTGAAGATTAAAGTTGAGATTCAAGAGTTAAAGAGAGTAACGATAAGTTTGGAAGATAATTAACATTCAAATGGCCAATAATAAGAATGAAAGACCTGGGTTGGTATTTTGACCATATCTTTTTACTCAGATGTCCGATTGAGGTGATCTCAGAAGCATTGGAAAGCTTGTTCTAAGATCTACAAATTATATCACAACATTTTTCCTAATTCAGACGGTTCTGGGGTCAAAATCTCGCATCAATCTGGGAACTATTTTCTAATATAGGAATCACATTCATATATTCATATTTTCATTCTTGTGAAGTCCCACATTAGAAATAAACTAAAAGAGAGAAACTCAAATGTTTCTATATAAGGAAGGGAGCTCTAGGCATTCGATACACAAGCAAGGAGAGCCTCCTCCTCTTTACTTAAGCTATTCATGTAATTGAAAGCAATTGTAAAGAGAAAGTAAGGAAAGCTTGGTAAAAATTAAAGATTTGGAATGAAAGCTTTGTCTTCTCCAATGGGTGGCTAATCCCTCTGATTGGATCTCATAGATGAAGCTAAGTTAATGCTATTTCTCTTAACTCAATTTGTTTATGTGCTTAACATACTATAATAGATTTTTCTTCATAGCAATGTGCTACTTTTCATGCTTATTTTCTATCTTAGCATTCTTTTTACTATCTATCCTTAGGTTTGATAAATCATGCTTAGGGGTTAATATCTTTTGATGGTTTATGCTTACTTTTGATAGATAGTCATTAGGAATCTTTTCTTTTATGAAGGGAAGAAAGTCTTAGCTATTAGATCGTTAATTTTTATCTTAGAGCTTTAAAGTTTTATTTGCCAACTATGCATTAATTTGTCATTAGATTTGAGTGTTTGTTTGGGAAAAGAGAAGAGTATTGGTGTTGGATTAGGTCACTTAGTGGATTCTAGATGGTTCAATTTATCCATTAGTATTGATTGTTGTTTATTTTACTTACTTTAGTTTGATTCTATTTACATTCTCACAGACTTATTCACTTATTTTAATTATCACACTCCATTTCTCTATCCACACCATCATATCCATTAGCTATTTGTTCTTACCTTCTATGCGTTTGTTTTTATTCCCCATTTGATTTTACACTATTTTAGCAAACTTATTTTCATCCCCATCCATTCATTCTATCTTACTCACTTGTTATTAGCTCATTTCCATAGATTTTTTTATTTTCTTTTTATCTTGATCTTTTACTTGTTGTTTTCACACACTTACCCATTTGATCTATCTAACATTACTCATTTGTTCTTGTAATTTTTCTTGTCATTAACTTTGTTGCTAACCTTGTTCTCACTTGAGTTCTTCTATTTCTACTAACATCTCTTTATTATCTAGTTTCTTGTTTTCTTTTATTTTGCATTTTTTATTTCCCTTGTTATTATCTTGTTTCTTGTTTAATTTCTTTTTTTTTTTCGTTATCTCAATTTGCATTTGTTAGCTATATTTGAGTTGATACTCCTTTTAATTGATAATTTTTATTTTCCTTGTAACGATCCTCGTAGGAACGATATTCAGACTTCCATAGTCTATATTACTTGAGACAACCGCATACTTGTGGAATTTGCATCAAGTTTTTGGCGCCGCTGCCGGGGATCGGCGTACATAGGAATCCTTGATTTTTAGAATTTTCAACTCTCATATAGCTTAGTTGCATTTTTATTCTTTCTTTTAGTTTTCATTATGGATTCTACACATTTTCCTTGTTTGGATTTTCAGGGATTCTGCGGTTAGAGCAAGGAAAGAGGAAAAGAGCAACCAAAGAACTCTAACTCAGGAATTTATTTTGCTTTCTTAGAAAATCTTATATTAGGATTCATTTCAAGTTTGTAATAATTTTTAAGTTCATTATGTTTTCAAAGCATTGTAATAATTAAGGGAGGATAGTTAGACGATACCGTCACAGCCCCCCAAGTTCGTACACCGAAATTGGTGCCGGTTGTAATGCCCCAATTCCGAATACCGAGAAAACCGTCAACGTACCCGAATGTGGCACTACTTCCCGAAAAATTTGGGAACTTCCAAGATCGTAGGTCTGCAATGAGGTCCAATTTAAAACTTTTTTCCTGACATATAATCAATGGTTAAATTTGCGGAAGTGTAATGAGTAAAGCGAAAGCATAAGGTATCATAGAGATATATCAAGTGTAGCAGGGCTGAAGTCCAGCCTAAATCTCAAAGTATAATTAAGAACATATTTCTAAACATATTAGTCTAACTCCCAGCTCACCCATAAGAAAACACTCAAACCCAAAACAGCTAATCATTCAATCCCCCGGTACCAGCGCTCCATCCTCAAGCTCGACCCCCTGGTCGGCTGGTCCCCATCCATATCTCCGGCTATGGGCGCCTCGACGAGCGCGTCTTCCTCATAATCGGGGTCATCACCTAAGCACCAAGAATGGGTCAGATCCAAGGAGCTAACAAGTTACAGTATACAAATAACATATGATGTATGCATAAAAGGAATAGAGACAGTAATAAGATCAATAAGAATATCCAAGGTACAAATGCTAGGCAATTGAGCAAGATAAACATTTAGAATCAAGAAGATAAGATGAGCCAATCTATCTACACAATATGGCACATTCACACAAGCTGGATACCGCGGGATATTATGCCGTGGCCCTCCCATACTGAATACAGTTGCAGTGGAGAAATCTCACCAGTGCTGGGGATAACTAACCCCGCAAATCACTCATCAATCTCAAACACTTATCACTCGGGAGAATGGATCGGTATCGCACCGTCCGTCTAAAACATAGCTCATCAATCAACACTCAAATAGCTACTATCAGTGACGATCAGTCAACAGGCTGAACTCAGAACAACTGAGTGAATGTTAGTGTGACTCAGGGAATCGAATATAGGTCTGTATCTGTCTAGGCTTGTCTTGCACGAGTGATGTGATCAATATCAATCATAAAATACTGCAAGTGCACGAGTGTCTAGATGAGACAGTGGCAAGAATGGGTCGAACCCACAGGGAGCTACTTAAAGAAACTTTTAAATTAAGAAAACTAATTACTAACAATTAAGAAAAGTTTTGAGTCTTTAGATAAAAAATTAAGCAAATAATTTAGAAATTCGAAATCTACCAATTAATGAAGATGATTAGAGCATAGGAATCCAATAAGCATCCACCAATTATTAATCAAGTAAACCTAACTTGTTCCAATTTTTACTTCAAATCAAAGACAAATCAATGTTTTTAATTTGGAAAATCTAACTTTTGAAATTCCTTTTTAATCATAAAAATTCAAAACTCAAGACTTCCTTCATCTCATAAAAGAATAAAAATAATTTAAGCACCACCCATCAAAAGTAAGCATAAACCAACAAAAGATCTAAATCCTAAGCATGGCCTATCAAACCTAAGCATGAGTAGTCAAAAACTAATTTTTATTTTTAGAAATAAAAATAGAGATTTGCCTAGGGCACGAAGACAAGCCTATTAATCATTAAGCACATAATCATGGAACACAAATTAGAATTACTAAACAAATAAAAAGACAATTACTTACCTTCATCCATAATTATAATCAAGAAAATTAGCCCGCCACTGCAAAGAATGCTTCTTGATTTATTGTTAAAAATTCCATCTTTACAACTTCTCCTTCACAAATTTTCTCCTTCAAAATAAAAAAAATCCTTGGACATGGCCCAAGGCTACCAAAAATAAAAATAAACTAATGGAAAAAGAAAAAAGGAAGAGAAAAGGAAAGGAATAGGAGAGAGGGAGAACCTTGGACGTATGGAATGTGTTATGGGTCTCCATCATGCCTCCTTTTATGCTTTTTGCAAACCCCTTTTAGTAAAGAAGTACCATCCTTTTAGGTCTCTTTTTTCCTTATTTGTAGGGATTATTTCTTGTTTTTCAAGCTAACTTCTTTCTTTGGAAAGACTTTTAAATTTGAGAGATCTCCTTGCCTTATTAGTTTTCTTGATGCATACACTTTCCTTGTACAATTCCAAGAATATCTCTAAAAATTGCATGATGATGTAAAGGGAATAAACTTTCCAAATATTGAGATTTCTTGCAATTCCCGCCTAAAACTGTAGCAGACAAATTCCAGAGGTCATATCTCCCTCAATATAGCTCTGATTTTGGTAATCTTAGGCTCCACGAATATCTACTCAAAAAGAGATTTCCAACGATGGCTAGATTGCGCCGATCCGACACTCGGTTTGAGAGTTATGACCATTTTGAGTTGCTGCCCCTGAAAAATCAGGGAATAATTGTGCAAAAATGGAAGCTTCTATGTTGGCATGCAATGGAGTGTGTGGGGTCCATTTTGGACGTCCAAGCATGCTTGGACTCTCTCTTTGCTTGCTTATTTGACTTTTCTTTGACCTCTCTTCTCAAATTTCATCAATGTAGGTCCCATGTTGATTTCTCCTATAAATTGAAAGAGGCAATTTTAACATTAATCATATGTAAGAAAATAATTATGAACCATGTATGGAACCCTACATTCCTAGTGACACATCAAAATGACCAACTTTCCAAAAATAGTACATGGTGCCAAAAATAGGAAGATATGCATTGATGAAACCAAAAGCCTAATTTTGGGTGATAAATGAGATGAGAAAAACTTAATTTCAAAAAGTCATGCAATTCAATGAATTTTGACCATTTCTCCAAAAATAATGAAATTAAATGCAATTCTATGCAATTAAACCTAATTAAGTCCACAAATGCTAATGAAATGATGACTTAATGACCTAGTTTTGTGGACTTATCAGCGCGTAAGGTCCTAACAAATTCCTAAGAGGTCCAAGTACAAAATACCATGGAATATAGTCCAAATCCAAGTCCAAGTCTAATCATTGGATCCATACTAAGGCCCATCAAGCAATAGCCTTAGTCTAAACAGTCCGGGAGATATCAAAATCTCAATCCAATACCAATTAGTCCATTCTAATCCATAATGAATCACAAGTCTAACCTAATCAAACCGCTTCACCTAGGGTATCATACATCCCAACTTAGGCCGTATGAGGGCCCGCCTAGACACAGACACGGGTTATTGATCACTAATCACATCACCAGGTCACCTCTAAGTAATTCTAAGTTTATGTCCTCCATTTTCCACTTACATTATTAGGTTTATTACAAGAACAAGGATATGAGAGAAGTACAATGTATAATAATCTCCAAGTAATAGAATCAAACGGAATAAAGTAAGGGTCCAACCTAGGTAGTGGTCCACTCTCAGGTTCAGGGCCTCATCAGATAATTGGATCCCTAACTGCAGTCTCAGATGCAAAACTGTTATATTTGGTGCTCCTGAAGTTACAGGCATCTTTAACTGCGTTTAAGGGTCGAATCACTGACAATTCCAATCCCTAAACCCTATTTGGTGGTCCCCATGAGTCAAGGTCGAGCCACACCATTGACTCGTACTTGGCACATTGATGGAAGTTCATTTGGATGGTCAATGAGTATAATTTATCCAATTAATAGGGTACAACAATATAATTTAACATATAAAGAAAAAACTAAGGGAAATTTCAGGATAATTAAAGAATAATAATAATGGAGAAATCAAACCTTAGTTTAGCACATTGATAATCAAAGACACCATTCAAAAATAAATTTACAATTAATGATACATAAAAGTCTTATTTTATAATTCTAGAGAACCCGAAGACTCATCCAATACTTTTTCTACATTCAAAATAGTTTAAGGTTCTAATGGGATTCATTAAAGGCTAAGGAATCTTTTATTTCAATTTTCTAAAATTAATGGGGTCAAGAAATATTATAAAAGTAGTATGTTAAATTATTCTAATTGGGTTCCTTAAAAATTATGGGACTTATTTCTAATTTTAGAAACAAATGGGCTAAGGTATAACTAACCCAAAGAAAAAGGGTGAAATATTCAAAAGTGGCCATGGTTTCCCATGCACCCTCGGACCACAATACCACCCATCATTCCACCTTTATGTCACATTGGGAGGACTACATTTCTCATGCACCCATGGAGTACATTATATACTCAACTACTTTTTCTTACTTATCCACACACTACACGTCAGCACTATCGTCTCCCTCTTCATTCAACGCAAAAAGCTCTCTGCAACAGAACATGCTAACAGAGGAAACGTCTCTCGCCTGGGACGTTTGGTTTCACAAAATCGTGGGCCCTACTGACCCAAGTCCAGATCAGACCTCACCATTAAGGTCACCCAGGGCCCTACTACGAGATGTAGGGTCCAGATCAAAGTTACTGACCCACCTGGGCCCCACAAATAAAAAAAATGAAATCCCTCTTTCTTTATTTGTTACTGTCGTGCCATCTTTGGGGCTTTTGATGGTGGACCAAATGGGGTCCACCTCACATGAGTTCACATCCCTAACGTCACCCCACCATTTCCGGCCTAATGGATGGACCAAATCGGCGAACAAATCAACCAGTGGGTCCCACAATCATGTGCTGCAAAACTGATTTTCTTTCCCAAAAACACATCCTCAAGCTAATGGATAATGGGCCAAGGGTGTCCACTCCCTATGGGACCAGCCCCTTTAGGGTCGCCCGTGGGTCCTCTATCAGATCCACGGATCAGATCGATCATCGGGTGGCCCACCTGGGCCCCGGTCTGAATGCAAGGAAATTGGAACCTCGCTGTTTCCATGACAGGAACTGTTACAAGTCACCCCTTTCATCTGAATTCTGTCCAAATTATTTCCATTCATCTCCATTCATCAAATAAACAAATAAAATCATAAAAACACTTCAATGCCCAACCATCCATCAATCCATCCGGACCATTAATCTTCCAAATGAGATAAACCCATCCATCAATGGCCAAAAACCATGAAAACAAGCTCAAAGGTAGTTCTACTCATTTCTAGCATAATTGAAATGGAAATATAGAATCAATAACATAAGTCATGCATTTTATGATAGGTGAGTATATTGCACTTGCCTCAAATCTGGGTTTACAAGAGAAAATAGTAAGAAGACCCAATCCAAGCTATTCAAACCAATCCAATCTACCAAGCCTAGTACCCATTCCACAAGAGAACCAAAGATTAGAAAAGAAACCTAGGGATAGAGAAAATCCTAGAAAACCATACAGAAATTGGCTAAGGAAGGAGCCTTACCTTGATGGGTAAAAGAGAGAGAGATTGATAAGCGAGGTAGAAGATGGCTCCTCCTCCTCCTTCTTGCAATTAGGGTTTTGGACTTAGGGTTTTCGCTAGGGTTTTGTGAAATGAGAGGTAAATTAGGGATAAATGAGAGTGAATTTAGAGTTCATTTCCCAATGCAATAGTTTAGGTTATATAGTCTAGGGTTTTTGAGACAATTACCAAAAAGGACTTTTTGATTGCATAGGAATGTGGATAAAGACATGGGCATTTAGGTCATTTTGTGGAAATTCTAGAATGTTCTCAAGTGTTGAAAACCCCCTTTGTAAAAACCTATTTACTAGCAAGGGCATCAACACCTAAAACCCTACAAAAATTATACAAAGACACTCTATAAATCTATAAAATACACAATAGGCCTAAATCTTATAAAATAGACTAAGACTTAGGAAAATATCTATATACCCTTACTAACCCCTATAAATTAGTACAATTATGCTATATTATCATAATTAATAGTATTCAAATTCAAAATGAGGGCCCACCAAAGGTGGGGCCTCACATCTCTGTCTCCTTTAGGACATTTCGTCCCCAAATGTAAAAACAAAGTAAGAACATACCTGAGGTAGAAGATGGGGGTAGTCTGTCGCGACCCCGGACCGGGCTTAATGACCAAATCCGAGATCGGGACTAAGTAATGGACATGCGATCATATGGAGTGATGACAATAATTAAAGATATGTTTAAGATCAAGCGTACACGGGTTAATAAAAGGACACACATTACCCATGCACGTGATTTCCCACAGGTGTCCGCGGTGAGGATTTTCCAACACACATAAACATTTAGTATGATTGCGGAAGCGTGTAGCAAATGAAGAATGTAATTTCATTTCTATAATAACAAGACTGGTTGCATCTAAATAACAAGTATCAGTATGAGCAATGTTCAATAGAATAACCCAAAAATACTTTTAAAGTTAGAACATATATCATTTAATTACAATTCCCAAAAATAGAGGCCAACAAAGGCCAATATAGACAAAACAATAACCACCAAAAATATATTTTCTAACAACCCCCAAAATGTTTCGCAACTCGACGACCGGATGTTTACATAACATCGTCGGCTCGCCACTCAACTAGCTGTTGCGGTTCTCCAACCGCCTCCTTTGACTCCTCCTCGGGGAAACCAACAACGGGACCTGAGTACCAAAGCAAAGGGTCAGACACGACGGTCTGGCAGGTGGATGAAAAGATAAGCATTTGATAATCAAAGCATTTACCTTGGAAAACATTTAAGCCTGTCTAAACAATACTTTCATGAAGTAAAATGCATCATTTAATTAAAACATATATGCAAGGTAAAACAGGTAAAGGTGACCAAGGAATTTAGGAAACAAGCAAGGTGGCAACCACACAAAGATAAATCCTCTATCACCGAAGTGAAAGAGCAAGCATATCAAGGCATTGACCTCAGTCACCGAAGTGAGGAGGTACAACGAATTTACATATACATATATACTATATACAGGACATGACCACGGTAGCAAGCCGGGCATCAGGAACCACAGTAGCAATCTGCAGTATCGGGACAAGACCACGGTTAATAAACAAGGTCGTGGGATCCAAACTGTAGCTGGCGGGACAAGCGGGGGATCTCCAAGTCAGTGGATCAGACTGACAAGGTTATCCAAGCTTAGTGGTGCCGACTCATAGGTCAAATCATATAAATCCAGACATGTACAAAATAAATCAAGTACAAGACTATAACCGGGCAAAACGGGGGTGCTCGAAGGCACAACTATCATATCAGGTCGGGCATGTATGTCAAGACTAGTAAAACAGTACAAGTATACTTTCAATGTTTTCGGGATTGATAGATAATAAATCATAAATTTAGGGAATAAAGAGGTGAAGTAACCTTTCGAAATGTCGGGACAGTGTCGGGGTTAAAAACTAATTCAAGTGAATAGGGATCCCGTATGCCTATTTTGAAATTACTTGGTACTCCTTGAATTTGAAGACATTCCGGGTTCCTTAGGCACTTGAGAGTTTCCAAAACTTCAATGAATTCTTGTGATTGTAGTCTCTTTCTCAACCGAGCTTCAAACAACGGTTATAAGTCTTCTCATCACGATAGGGATGTTAACAAACCTCCTTCTATAGTTAGGATATTTAATTTTTGCTTCCAAAGTGGCCCCAGATGAACAATACACGTCGCTTGAGCGAACATGGAGTTCGCTTGAGCGAAGTGCTCTCTGAAATGGCTTTCTGGGAGGGTTCGCTCTAGCGGACCAAAGGTCGCTCGAGCGGACCTGCCCAGTTCAGGATGGCACGAGCGAACGATTCGTGCGCTTGAGCCAACCATTCTCTGGAAGGCTGCTGGAAGAGTTCGCTCGAGTGAGCACGGGGTTCGCTTGAGCGAACAGCTCTCTGGAATGACATGAACCCTTTTCTGGGCAATTCGCTCGAGCGAAGTGTCAGGTTCGCTCGAGCGAACTGTCCAAAACTGGTTTCGTGGACAGTTCTTCTCTCCATTCTCCTTCTCTTACAAACCCATTTTTCTTGAGGTTCCATTCCATACCAATAGAGGGCATGTAAGCAACTCAACATTTTCTTCAACAAACCACATCCAAACTCCTCACAACATCCACCAACCATCCATCCATTCATTCATTTCCACATTCATTCACAAAGGGAAAGATGTAACCACAACTACAAAGATTCATTCAAGTCATAGGCACAAGATAAAACAAAGGCTATCAATCATATTTCAAGACAATAAATGCGCCAAACAACCCCTTTCTAAAAGCATTTATAGCACAATGAATGCAAGTGAAACCAACCATTAACGAGATAATAAATCAAACATGTTGATCATGAAAATCATTGAAAACTAAAACATCCATTAAATCCACTTGCCTCTAGGTCTCTAAAAAGAAATCCAAGCTCTAAACTAGCTCTTCAAGCCAAAGGTCCAAGCTACAAGCAAAAACCCCCAAATACAAACCCTAAAATGAGTCAAACCAAGAAACAAGAAGAGATAACTCTCAATAACGAAGATAGAGCTCTCCCAAGACTAGAAGAACATGAATCTAAGAGATTAGGGAGGAAGCTTACTTGTAGGTTCTCCAAATGGACAAGGTGAGCTCAAGGAGGGTCTTGAGTTGAGTAGATCCTTCCACAAATGGTATTAAATAGAAGCTTGCAAGGTGGGGAAGAAGGTTGAGGTCTCCATTTCTCAAAAGATGCAAGGTTGGTGGGGATTTGGGCAATGGAGAAGCAAGGAAAAGAAGAAGGGGAAAGGGAAAACCCTAGGTTTGTGCTTGTGAGTAAATGGAAGAGGATGGGTTCTATATAAAGCAATTTGAAGTAGGCTCTACCACTTGGAAACTTTGGAGGCTGAAATCATTAATTTCGGGACCTCGAACGAAATCGACGAAGAAGGGAAAAGTGATCACCGAAATATCTAGTTTCCAAAAAGTATATGTTTCGCGGGTTTTGAGGATATCGACTTTTGGGTACAGATTTCATGTAGAATGACTGTTTTGCCCTCAATGCTAGGAAAGTCGGGTTTCGGGGTTCCGGACGGTTTCGCAATCGACATGAAAGTTGTAGGGATTAACAAGACGAGTAAAACGGAATCAAAATAAGAATTATAGAAATCTCAAGAATCCCCCAAGTAAACGCAAAACTAGCAAAAAGGAACCCTCAAAGGGTCCCATTAACACAAGACACTAAAAGTTCCCCAAAGCTATAAAAGAACTATACTAATCCAAGCCTAGTCAAAACCACTAATCAAGCTTAGTACTAACACGCAACTTAATTAGTACTAATCGAGGTCACTCGGGTCGGGGTCTTACATAGTCCTTCATTACTTGGTCGCGCAACTACTACGTTGCCTCTTCTGGAGTGTGGTGCTCCCATTGAACCTTCACCGAATGAATAGTTCGGGTCTGGAGTACTTGCTCCTTGGTGTCGATGACAGTGACTGGTCTAGCGATGTATGTAGCATCTGGCTGAATATCGAGTGACTGATGATGAAGAATATGCGTAGGGTCCTCCACGTACTTCTTCAGCATAGAGACATGGAAGACATCATGAACTCCTGACAATTCTGGCAGTAGCCGAAGCTTGTAAGCAACATCTCCGATCCTGGACCTGATCTCAAACGGCCCGACGAATCTCCGCGCTAGCTTACCCTTCTCGCCAAACCTAAGGGTACCTCTGGCTGGGGAAACCTTTAAGAACACCTTGTCTCCCTTCTGGAACTCGAGAGGTCTACGCCGATTGTCTGCATAGCTCTTCAGGCGACTACGGCTGATCTTCAAATTCTCTACTATCTGCCTGATCTTCTCGCTGGTGTCACTGACTAAGGATGGTCCATGGAAGCTCCTGACACCAACTTCTTCCCAACAGACTGGGGTCTTGCATCTCCTGCCGTACAAAGCCTCGAAAGGTGCCATCTCTTGATGCTCAAATGGTAGCTATTCTTGTAGGGAAATTCGCAAAGTGGTAGACAGTCTTCCCAGTTCTCTTTATAATCCAAGACACAAGCCCTCAACATGTCCCCTAATGTCTGGTTGGTGCGCTCAGCCTGTCCATCCGTCTATGGATGGTAGGCAGTGTTAAAGCTCAACTTGGTGCCCAAAGCCTGCTGTAGGCTCTCCTAGAAATGAGAAGTGAAACACGGGTCTATGTCTGACATGATCGATGCTAGAACTCCATGTAAAGAGATGATCTTGTCCACGTATAACTTAGCTAGGACGTCGAGTCCTGCTCTCATCAAAACTGGCAAGAAATGAGCTGACTTAGTCATTCGGTCGACGATAACCCATATGCCATCATGGCATCTCCTGGTGACCGGAAGTCCTGCGATGAAGTCCATGGTATGTGTTCCCACTTCCACTTGGGTATATCGAGCTGATGTAATAGCCCTGGCGGCTTCTGGTGTTCGGCCTTGATTTGTTGGCATGTCAAGCATCTAGAGACATAGCCTGCGATCTCTTTCTTCATGTTGTTCCACCAGTAGTAGCTCCTCAAGTTCTGGTACATCTTAGTGCTGCCTGAGTGAATCGAATATCTACTGTGATGCGCATCTGCTAGGATCTCGTCCTTCAGCTCTTCAATATCCGGTATGCACAATTTGTCCTGGTAGTAGAGCACTCAATCAATCAATCTGAACTCTGGCCTCTAATCTATCTGCTCGATCACTCTGACAAGCTTGGGATCGTTGCGTTGACTGTCCTTGACCTTTCCAAGCAACTCTGGTTCCCATGCAGACATGGTAGCAAGCATAACTCTGTCACTGAGCGACTGAAACTGGACATCTAAGTCCCAGAAGACATCGATCCACACGCCCTCTGCTGCTAGAAAGTTGACAGGGCAGTCTTCTTGCTCAAAGCGTCCTCCACGACGTTCGCCTTACCTGGATGGTATTTGATAGGGAAGTCGTAATCCTTGATGTACTCCATCCATCGCCTCTGTCGGTTGTTAAGGTCATTCTGGGTGAACAGGTACTGCAAGTTGCGGTGGTCCGAATGTACTTCGAACTTCTCCCCGTAGAGATAGTGCCGCCACATCTTCAACGCAAAAATGACCGCTGCTAGCTCCAAGTTGTGTGTAGCATACTTCTTCTTGTGCTCTTTCAGTTGGCGTGATCCATAGGCGATGACTTTCCCTTCCTGCATCAGAACACATCCTAGGCATGTCCCTGAAGCATCGGTGAAGACAACGAATCCACTACTCCCAGAAGGTAATGACAAGATCGGTGCTGTCGTCAGTCTCTCTTTAAACTCTTGGAAGCTGTCTTCGCAAGCATCTGACCATACGAACGATACATCCTACCTCGTCAGTTTGGTTAAAGGCGCTGAAATTGTAGAGAAGTTCTTGACGAATCTGCGGTAGTTGCCTGCTAAACCAAGAAAACTTCGAATCTCCGTGACATTCTTCGGTCTCTCCCAGTTTACCACTGCTTCAATCTTTGCTGGATCCACTGCTAGTCCGTCCTTGGAGATGATATGTCCGAGGAAGACCACTTGCTCTAACTAGAACCCGCACTTGCTAAGCTTCACGTACAACTGGTTGTCTCGTAACAACTGTAGAGACGTCCTCAAATGTTGCTCGTGCCCTTCTCTGGACTTGGAATAAACCAACACATCGTCGATGAACACAACTATGAAACGGTCAAGGTATGGAGCGAAGATCTTGTTCATCAGGGACATGAACACTGCTGGCGCATTCGTCAATCCGAATGGCATCACCAAGAACTCGTAGTGCCCATAGCGTGTACGAAACGCTATCTTCTGCACATCCTGCTCTCTGACTCGCAGCTGATGGTATCCCAATCTCAAATCTGTCTTCGAAAAATATTGAGCACCTTGAAGTTGGTCGAATAGCTCGTCGATCCGTGGAAGAGGATACTTGTTTTCACTGTTGGCTGGTCAACTGCCGGTAGTCGATGCACATCCTCATCGATCCATCTTTCTTCTTCACGAAAAGCACCGGTGCACCCCACGGTGACATGCTCGGTTTGATGAAGCCTTTGGCTAGCAACTCCTCTAACTGGGTCTTCAACTCTCGCAACTCTGCTGGAGCCATGCGATAAGGAGCCTTTGAAATTGGTGTTATGCCTGGTGCAAGCACTGTTGACACCAAAAATGTCACTTTGCCTCTTCAACATCAAGAAAGCTGCATGAAGTCGTAACCTGCCATAAATAGGCAATGCAATTTCTCCAAAAAATCAAATCTTGTCAGAATCAAACAAAAACTGCAAGATCCTTCAAGATAGCCAAGAGAAGAGTACACATGAAGTTTCGGGCCATTTCGACAACATTTGGCCTAACTTCACTTCTCCGACAGCTAAACGGGTGCTCCCGGCGGCGACATCATCGGAGACGTCAAAACTTCGATCAGAGCCTACAGATGACTCCAGCATGTCTCAAAAGGGCTCCATGCCAAATTTCAAGTCAAACCGACAACGTTTGACCCTCCATCAATGCTCGAGCAGCAAAATCAAGCCTCTCGGCGGCGGGAACCACCGAAGCCTTCGTTCATCAAACCAAGTGCATGAGTGGCTTCAACATGCTTCCAAAAGGCTGCACGTCAAATTTCAGGTCATTCTGACAACGTTTGACCAGGTTTCGATGCTCCGAGAGAAAATCAAGCCTACCGGCGGCGGAGCAACCCGGGACCATGACATCCAAAACGGAGCCCATGGAACGTCTCAAAATGACTCCAATAGGCTCCCCGTCAAATTTCAGGTCAATCGGACATCGTTTGACCACATATCAAAGCTCGGCATTTTCCCCGCAGCAAAATCAAGTGAAGCATCGACGGGACCCCAAACGGCTTCAAAACTCAAACAAAAGCCTATGGTTGGTCTTATTTATTGCTCAGGAGGCTTCACCTCAAATTTCAGGTCATTCCGACATCGTTTGACCAAGTTTCAGCTTCTGGCGGAAAATCAGCAGCTCTACGCGACAAAGTCTTCGGCTTTCCCGGAAAATTGGAAACTTTGCACTCTAAAAATGCAAGGATTCTCATTAAGTTTTCTACAGGGAAATCAAGCCAATAAATGAGAAGAAATGTCAAGAAAAATACAGAAGAAAACGGCGACGAAAAAGACCTCAAAACGACCGCAAAACGGGCTCCGAAGGGGAAAAATCCCCCAGGGTCGCAGACCCCTGCGACCATGGCCCATGGTCGCAGGCCCCTGCGACCATGGCCCATGGTCGCCGGTCCATGGTCGCCGGCGACCATGGAGGTCCGGGTCACCGGATTTTCCGCCGGTGACCCGTTTTTCCATCTTTTTCCGCGTTTCGCGCACTTTGGCCCCTGTGGTTTCCTGAAAATGTGATTTTTAGTGCTTTAAATTGACTCATATCCGACGACATCTCGGATCCGCCGTCAAAAGCATAAAATCATCATTGATCGCTCCAAGATCGCCAACCGGTCGACCAAGAAAGTGCACTTTCTGTCCGACCGATCGTGAAATCGACAAGACAGATGTCACCGGCCCACTCTTAGCTATCAATGTCTGAAGTTACATGTTCATCCGATGTCGATCAGCATGTAGATCCATCGATGATCATCGCCAGAAGAATTCCAGAAGACACGGCATGGCCCGCGACTCTTCGACTGCTCGGCGACCAATTAATGTGGTTAATTGACTAGCTTTATTGCAGTCATTAATTCATTTCTTTGGACGGCCCAATCAGAAGCAAGCATTTGGGAGTTACAAGTCAATTGATTCATGGCATTTAAACCATGAAACTCCTCCCATTATGGTAATTAAGGTGATTAAAAGCCCTTAATCTCCATCGGCCAATCAGATTCAAGGAAAAAGGAGTTACAAAATCAAGAAATAAATCTTGTAACTCCTCCCATTAAAGCCATTAAGGCTCATAAACCCTCCTAAATGGCTACCAAAGGCCTATAAATAGGAGAGCATTCCATTGAAATTCGAATCAGAAAAAAGAGGAGAAAATCAGAGGATCAGAAAAAAAAGATCAGAAAGAGATCTGAGAGAAAGAAAAAGAGAGAAAAACTCTGCTGAAGTTCTGCACCGGCCACCACTACAAGGTGACAAAAGTCCCTTGGGGGGCACCCCCCCCAAGGTCCTTGCCTTCTCCTGCTGCCTCCAATGGCTTAGACGTGGCTTTTCAGCCCGTCTACTTAGCTTTTTATTGGACATAGGACCTTCTCTTGGTCTTTGTCCTCTAAAAACCTGAGGTTATAGCCAAGCCAAGCGAATCAAGAGCATCTTCTGTTCTCATCTGCATGGATGATGGCGAAGCCCATACATGGCTTGCGACCGTCAATCTGAACGAGTCCCCCACAATCTCCTGAAAAGTTAGATCTTCCTTTTCTTGCTTTTCATTGTAATTTGTATTTTTCTGAAGAGACAAAAATCACAACTCTTGTCTTTCATTATTGATAAGAATTGTAAATCGGCTATAAACGCCAAAATCGGCTATAAATGCCAAACAAAATCGCCTTTCACGGCAAATTAAGAAAATGTCTCTTTTCTTAAATATTTGTGCAATGGAAAACTTGAAAGAAGTTGATTTCCTTTTTACTTGCGAAGGTTGATCTCCGGATTACCACTTGCAATTCCAAGTAAAATAGAAAATCTGGCACACCCACATAAAAGAAATGTTGATGCACGCTTCAGGGCCCGCCAGGGCGCGAAAGGGCCGGACCCGACGGACTCCCACGTTCCGCCGACCCCGGTAGCCGCCCCACGGCGCCTCGGAGCGCGTTCCATCAAGCTGGCACACCCGGTGGGACTCGTTCATTTGAGAACACGGTGCTTGGAAATGAAATATTTGCATATCATACTTTTTGCTCTATGCTTATACTTCTTTTCCGGATTCCTTGGCTCCTTCCTAGCTGGTAGCCTATGTTGGATTTTGCATCCTAAAAAAAAAAAAAAAAACATGAGATGGGATTTTTTGGAAATTTCTATTTCTTTGAGTTTGTTTCCATTCTTTCTCTTTTCAAAAAAAAAAAAAAAATCAGTTTTCTTAGTTTGAATTCAAAATTGAGAAACTTTGATCCTATCCTATCGTTCTTTGGTGCTTGCAGAAATGTTGAGCCCGTTCGACTAAGGTTTTGGACCATCGTTTCTCTTCGATGAGTTCATTAGAGATTTCAAAAGAAAAATATTAAAAAAAAAAATCAGTTTTCTTAGTTTGAATTCAAAATTGAGAAACTTTGATCCTATCCTATCGTTCTTTGGTGCTTGCAGAAATGTTGAGCCCGTTCGACTAAGGTTTTGGACCATCGTTTCTCTTCGATGAGTTCATTAGAGATTTCAAAAAAAAAATAAAAAAAAAATCAGTTTTCTTAGTTTGGATTCAAAATTGAGAAACCTTGATCCTATCCTATCGTTCTTTGGTGCTTGCAGAAATGTTGAGCCCGTTCGACTAAGGTTTTTGGACCATCGTTTCTATTCGATGAGTTCATTAGAGATTTCAAAAAAAAATATTAAAAAAAAATAAAATAAAAAAAAATTATTAGTTTTCTTAGTTTGGATTCAAAATTGAGAAACTTTGTTCCTATCCTATCGTTCTTTGGTGCTTGCAGAAATGTTGAGCCCGTTCGACTAAGGTTTTGGGCCATCGTTTCTCTTCGATGAGTCTATTTGGGATTTTTATAAAAAAAAAAGGGGACATAGACCACTAAGGTTAAACCAATTGCGTTCTTTGATCACGATTGATTCAAGAAAAGCCTTGTCCAGAGTGTGGAGACAGCTTGACTGTTCTAGGCAAGGGTCCTCCAAACGGGTTCATTAAGTAATCCTACCCTTACCTGGGGGCAATTCTATCAATTGAGGTTTCATAAGACCGGGTTAGGAGGCCTATGTGTACTCTTTCGTCTTTAAATCTTAAAAAATTAAAAAAAAAATAAAAATAAAAAAAAAAGGATTTTCAAAAAAAAAATCTTAAAAAAAAAAAACAAAAAATTTTCAAAAAATAAAATAAAATAAAAAAATAAATAAAAAAAATATTTTAAAAAAAAATAAAAAATAAAAAAAAATAAAATAAAAATAAAATAAAAAAAATCTCAAAAACTCGTCACTTTTTGGATTCAGATTCGAGAAATTATGGTCTCTTCCCTTCTGAGTACTAGCGCTCGCGGAAATCGTTGAGCCCGTATTTGAATCGGAATGTCACCTGCTCTCTTTGACGAATCTATTTCTGACATTTCAAAACAAAGAATCCCATCTCATGGATGCGATCTCTAACATTTGTGCATAGCAATACTGGTACGCCCTTTCAGGGTCTACTGTATCTGTGACCGGCACATTTGTAACTCCTACCTTATATTCTTCTTATCTCGAGCAAGCCCTGCTTCTCGATAAGTCGAATTTAGGTTTACAATTGCTTCTAGCAGTCACTGGAACGCTCATTCTGGGCTCACCATACTTGCTGTCAGAACAATTGTACCATCTATGGCTTTTTGCCTTCTTCATGTCGCTTGGGTCATATCCCTTGAGCGATTTGAAAAGACAACCATAGAAATTCCCATTTATGATCATTACATTCTTGTGATTACTAATGGATGTGGTCTTGTTTCAGAACTTTTTCGAAACTAACAATGGCAGCCTTAACCATTATCTTCGATGAGAACAAGCACCAACTCATGCTTCAACAGAAGCAAACCGAGCGCACTTACAAGCGCCCCGCCAGCTGCCGAAGCGTCAACTCCCTCGGCAACTCTCTGAACTCCGGGTCGACCTCGACTCCCCGGACCATCGTCTTCGGGACACTGGGACCATTCCCACTTCCCGAAGAACAAACTGCGCCTGCCAAAAGGCAGAAGATCGCCTCTCAAGTGTCACTCCCGTGACACCAAAGGCGAGCGCCCAAAAGCCTGAAGCCCGCGGCACCCCCGCGAAGCCTCGACCCACAAACAACCAGGTCTATCCCAAGACTTGGTCTCCAAGACCTTCCCCAAAACAAAGAAGGTCTCAAATTTCCACCAAGCCAGCATACCTGGCCCCACTCAAGGAAAACCAGTTCTACCCTCTTGCCTACATGAAAGAGGAGAGACCCATCTCCAACTTGACTCCCAAGTCAACCCAGCATGAGCCGGCTTGTTCCTACAGGCCCAAAATCAGATCATGCATCACTAGGCCTCTGCAAGCACCTGCTAGGGCCTACACCCCTTCAGTTCGACCCTTTATCTCTACAGGGGCCGAACTCGAAAGGTTTAAAGCTTCGCTGCAACAGGCAAAGGACCGGGTCCGCATCCTGTCCTTGCCCAACCACAAAGAAGACAAGCTCGGCTGCTGCGCCCGAGGGAGCACATCCTTCATCGTCAGAGCCCAGCCGGAGCTGACCAAAGCTCAAATCGCTCGTCGAGCACGCCGCCGTCCGTCATATCGACAAAAGAGACTAGAGAAGCAAAGGACCCAGCCTCCTACACTTCAAGTCTCCCACAAATGGGTCGAAAAAGAAAGACCCGACCAAGTTGCTGCCGTCCATATGGTTGGAAAAACCAGAAGACGCCAAAGGTCAGCATAAAAAATCCATGTCCGACGTCCGGTGACCCGTAGCATCACCAGGACACAAAGACATCCCGAAGAATCTCCTGCCCCTTCCAGCCAAGGACGGGAGAGTAATCCTTCATCAAGCTCTTCATCAAAAAGAATGAGCCCCAGCTCGGTCACCAGGACGATTTCTTCGTTCGAATCCCGAGGGATGAACGTCTTGGCTACAAGTTCTGAGCCGCCACCTCAGAATCCACCTCGAGATGATGCGCTCACACGCATCCAGCAGTTGGAACAAGGCCAGCAGAGGATTGAAACTCTGATGGAAAACCTTCTCCTTGTCGTCCAAAATCAGGTGAACAATGAGCCTCCTCCAAATCATAGCAATAACGAGGGAAATGGAGAAGAAAATGAGTCACGCGCCCTCACCAAAAAGGACGTAGACAGTATCCTCGCCAAAGCTAAAGAAGAGGATATACTCAAAGAGCATGGGATCAAGCCACCATATCCTTTATGGATGGACTCGGTCCCGTTCCCCACAAAATTCAAGCATCCTACTCTCCAAACATATACAGGGAAAGGATCAGCCAGACAGCACGTCATCCACTTCAAGATCTTGACGGGAGCTATCGCGGATCAAGATGCACTCAAGATCCGCCTCTTTGCAAGTACCCTAAAAGGTACGGCCTTCGATTGGTACTCCACTCTGCCGGAGAACTCCATTCAGAACTGGGCTATGCTGGAGACACGCTTCCTGAGCCACTTCCAAGGTGAGGATCATCCTGTTACTATGGCTCAGCTCTGCAGCCTAAAACAGGGAGAGAATGAGTCAACTTATGACTTCATTCACAAGTGGAAAGCAATGGCGTACAAATGCTCAGATGTACTGCCACAAGCGTCGCTAGTCGACATCTGCCGAAACAACATGAGAGCTAAAATCCGCTCCATGATCATCGGCAATAAATCAAAGAACCTGGGGGAACTCCTGGAAGCTTCCATGGAAGCTGAAACGGTGATCAAAGACCTCAACAGTCAGAAATCATCAAAGAAAGAGCCGACTGCTGTTGCAACCTCTAAACCAAAGAAGAAGGAGGTTCTCAATGTGCAGACTAAGTCAGCTCCTCAGCAACCAAAGAAAGCTGAAAATAGAGCTGCAGGTAAGAGACCTGAACTCTCTGATGCCTTCAAAGAGCGAGTAGAAAAGAAATATCCGTTCGATGAAGACGTCGAAGAAATCTTTGAGGCTCTCCTAGCAAATGGCAAACTCATTTTGCCAGAGCCCAAAAGACCTGGAGACGTTGGCAAAACCAATGATCCTCGGTACTGTCCATACCACCAGATGGTCTCGCATCCTCTCAATCAATGCTTTGTTGTGAGAGAGAAGATAAACGAGATGTGGAAAAACGGAGTCATCACCTTTGACAAAAACTATGGGACTGCCTCCGTCAACATGGTGTCATATGGACAAACACCAAAGTCACCGAAGAAGAAGATCACCACTTCCTTCAAGGTGATAAATAGAATTCAAACGTCCGAAGTGTTGGTTCCTTGCCCGACACCAGACGGACAACCTATATGGGTACATCCCGATCTCCTGGAAGATGGAAACTGGGAGATCGTCAAAACAAAGCCAACAGCTCAACAGCGAAGGCAGGCTAGGAAACATCTCCTCAGGCTCAAACGGCAAGAGAAGACCCAGCCAAAACAAAAAGTCCATGAAAAGGCAGAGGCCTCCTCTACCACTTCACTCGGGGCAACAGAAACGTCCCCTCCAGAGACTTCAAAGGCGGTAAGAAACTTCACTCTTAGTGATTTCATGCCACCTCAATTCAAAAAAGAAGCCATGCAGGGGGCATCATACTCTTGCAACTCGGTAGTTGGATTCTCCATTGATGGATACGAGTCCAGCGACACCGACGATGGATTCGAGCCCAACTACACCGATGAGTGGGAGGAATCTCTTGAAACAGGAGAATATCTCTCCGATGAAGAATGGGTTCCTGAAACTCACCTTATGCCAGTAATCTGGTATAACCCCTTGCAACCACAAGGATCCTGGTCTGATGATGAAGAAGACCAAGAGGCTGCACAAGAAGATGCTGTTAACCCAGCACCTGTCATTGCTCCAGTGGAAATCAACTATGTTGAGCCACATGGAGAAGACGAAGAAGAGGATCTGGCTCCCATGCCTGATCTTGAAGAATATGCAAGGATCTTGCAGCGTCTCGCTCTAGAACAAGAGCAAGACCGCGTCAACGAGATTCCTCACAATCCAGAGCCGGAAGTCCCTGAAGCCCATCAGGTACCTCCTCCCTCAACTCCTGAAAATGGAGAACATTGCTGGATTGACGATCCTCTTACATCCGAGGATGAGTCTGACTCCGAGCAGGCAACATCTTCTATCAGAGCTTCCTGTAATGTAATATATCAGGATTATAGCTCTTCTGAAGCGTCGTCTGATGAGATTACCTACACTCCGACGACCCCTAGCAATGTATCCTCTGGAGCTACCTCGTCTCACGTGACTTTCACAGAGATGACACCCTCTCAGGTTTCTTCTCCTGAGACTGTGACTTCAGGATACACATTCTTCCCGACTCATCATCATGAAGAAAACCCAACTTGGGGTGATGAATGGGTCAACGAAGAAGAAAAGCTGCTGGATGCTGTTCAGGACTTGCTCCCGGAAAATGCTCCGTGCAACACAATCACTGAGGATGGCAACTCTGCTGCAGATACATCCCCAGTAGATGAAAAACGACAGCCTCTTGATCCTGAAGACAATCTTCCAAACGAAGATCCTTCTCAAGAAGCTCTCGAAGTTGGTAGAGGCACCCGTTCGGGCCGGGACTACCACAAAAATTACAACCAATCTTCCTTTACTTATGTAAATCCTTCGGGAAAAGATGTTGTAAGCGCCCCCAGTGGCAACAATGATGAACATGCAGGCCCTAAGGAGGCTTTCAAGTATGACTTGGTTGAGCACTTCAAACACATACCTGCACGTCTTCACATCCTGGATTTATTACGAATGTCTCCACGCACTCGTGATAATCTCATCTCAGAATTACAAAAACTGAATGAGGATGTCGACAAACATGCCCCACAAGTCCTCCAAATTGAAATGGACTACCGGGTCAAAAACTCTGAAACTTCCTTAAAAGAAGAAAAAAAGAAAACTGAGGGATCATGCATCCAATGCCTCTCGGTTCAAAAGGCAGCCAGTGCAACCATCGCCTTCACTAAGGAAGACCTCCTACTTGGCGAAGCAAGGCACAACCGACCCCTGTACTTCACAGGGTACATCAAAGAAATGCCGATACATAGAGTTCAGATCGACCCAGGTTCTGCACTCAACCTTATCTCCACTTCGGCTCTTGAAGAGTTGGGCATCCCACCCGGCAAGCTAAGCCACACATCTGTATCTATCTTTGGATACGATGGGAGTACTCAAAGGCCTATCGGCAAAATCAGGTTCAAATTGCAAATCGGTGATCTTATCTCTGAGGTCACTGTGTATGCAATAAAAACCCCCTCATGCTACAACATCCTTCTCGGACGTCCTTGGATACACGAGAATGGTGTTGTTCCTTCAACTCTACATCAATGCATCAAGTTTGTCGGCGACAACGGCATGGTACATCGAGTCTTTGCGGACAGGAAACCCTTCAAAGGTAAAGAAGTCCACTTCGCAGACTCCCAAATGTATGAAGGAGAAAAAGAAGAAGAGGAAATAGCACCCCCTGCTGAAAATCTCCAGAAAGATAAAGGCAAGGCTCCTCAAAAATCACCGGAAGAAAACAAACCCTCCGGCAAATTAGAAGAGAGTAGTCAATCTCCTTTCGTTATCTCCCTCAAGAATTCAAAACCTTTGGTCATCATGACTAAAGTGAAGAAGGCGAAACAAAAGCCTGGGGGCAAATTGTTGTTTCTCTCGTGTCTATCATGCAAGACACAGACTCGGACTCAGAGCCAGAAGACGATGCATTGTCAAGCCAAGCTGACACTCAGCAAGTTCAGCCTGCTCTCACTCCGATGGAGACACCTGCTGATGTAGAAGATCCTACGTCTGCTACCTTTGTTGTTCCGGCAACATCACCAAAGCAAAGGCCGATCTTCTTCCATAGATCGGACGCTTCTTCATCAAACTCCATGCTGGAACCTTTTCAAAATGAAGGTATGCCTCAGCTATCTCTATATAGTCCTGTGGCACAAGCAATTATGAAGAAAATGGGCTATGACGCTCAAAACCCAGTCGGTTTGGGAGAAAGACGCGGTATTCTCACGCCATTGGAGCCCGCCTTGACCAAAAGCCAGCTGGAAGATTGGAGACTCTACGGTCATGTAGAAAAGTCTTCATATGGGTTAGGGTATGATCCCGACACTCCTCTGAGACAGTTGACACAAAGGCTTAAAAGTCGTTTTACCGACCAAGCCTCAACATCTAAAGTCCACGAAGACATCGATCTCCCTGGAAATCTCTTTAAAGAGTTACCTGACAAAGATCCAGGAAGCTCATCCAATTGGTATGATTTCTCTGATGATAAAGAGGAATCGTCCGATAATACAGACTTGTGGCATCCTGACCCAGAAGAACCCTCGTCTCCAAAAGAAATACCAGACTCAACAGGCGATTGGGACTATCTCATAGCAAGCCTTGAGGAGATCACCAATCAAGAAAATCCATGGAAAGGAACAGAGCCTTGGTCTGGTAATGCAGTTGAAACTCCAGAAGGTTTCGTTGAGTTGGAAGCCTCCGAAAATATTGTGGAGGAACCACCTTCGAACCTTCCGACAGAAGATCCTGTTCAAAAGATAAACTTGGGAACACCTGATAACCCACGTCCTGTATTCATAAGCAAGAATATAAAGGATGATGAGTTACCCGAGTATATCGCTTTTCTTCGTGAGTTCGTTGATTGCTTTGCATGGTCCTACGCTGAAATGCCTGGTTTAGACCCCAAAATAGCAGTCCACAAACTCAATCTTCAAGAAGAAATCAAGCCTGTCAAACAAGGCCAAAGAAGATTCCGTCCAGATGTGATGGATAAAATTGAACAAGAAGTTCAAAAACTCAAAAGCGTTGGCTTCATCCGTGAGGAACAACATCCAGAATGGTTGGCCAACATTGTCCCCGTGACAAAGAAAAATGGGCAGATCAGAGTCTGTATTGACTATAGAGACTTGAATGGCGCTTGCCCTAAAGATGAATTCCCGCTCCCCATACCGGAGGTGATGATTGACAATACCTGCGGATTCGAGCGAATGACATTCATGGATGGCTTCTCTGGTTACAATCAGATAAAGATGCATCCCGAGGATGAAAAACACACTTCATTTCGGACTCCATTTGGCGTGTATTGCTACACTGTCATGCCATTTGGTCTGAAAAATGCTGGTGCCACATATCAGAGGGCTATGATGAAAATATTCCAAGATATGCAGCACAAGACGGTCGAATGTTACGTTGATGACCTCGCCGTCAAAAGCAGAAGAAAAGAAGACCATCTCAAAGATCTTCGGGAAGTCTTCCTCCGACTTCGCAAACACAAACTGCGGATGAATCCTCTAAAATGCTTCTTCGGCGTCTCGTCGGGTAAGTTTCTCAGATTCCTTGTTCGGAAAGCTGGAATAGAACTTGACCCCATAAAAGTCAAGGCTATTCTAGAAATGCCCTCTCCAAGAACCATGAGAGAACTAAAAGGGCTCCAAGGGAGATTGGCCTACATCAGACGGTTCATCTCCAATCTTTCGGGGAAATGCCGTCCATTCTCTCGATTGATGAAAAAAGGTGTAGACTTTGTCTGGGATACCGACTGCGAAGCCGCATTTCAAGATATCAAGTCATACCTGACCAAACCTCCAGTGTTAGCTGCCCCTGCCACTGGAAAACCATTCATCTTGTACACAAGAGCTCTTGATCATTCTGTAGGCGCTCTGCTTGCACAAGAGAATGGTGAGGGAAAAGAAGCTGCTCTATACTACCTCAGCCGCATGCTAGTAGGTGCAGAGCATCGCTACTCTCCAGTCGAAAAAGAATGCCTTGCAGTGATGTTTGCCGTACAAAAGCTACGTCACTACTTGCTTTCCAACACAGTCTACCTCGTCTCAAGGATCAACCTCTTGAAGGTCCTTGTCACAAAGGCAGGTTCTCTTAATGCCCGACTGGCAAAATGGTCCATCCTCTTGTCACAATTTGATATTAGGTATGTGCCACAAAAAGCAATCAAAGGCCAAGCTCTAGCAGATTTCCTCGCAGAGCATCCATTGCCTAAAGATTCACCACTCAGAGATGATCTCCCAGACGAACCTGTCTACAACGTGGAGACTTCCTCACCAAATGCCTCCTGGGACATGTACTTTGACGGTGCAACCAGGACAAATGAAAATAGAAAGCTGATCTCGGGAGTTGGCATCCTCTTTGTTAGCCCCGACAAATGCATGATTCCACACGCTTTCTCGCTACTGGAATCATGCACAAACAATGCAGCTGAATACCAAGCTCTGATCCTAGGATTGGAACTCGCCATCGAATCCGGTATCACTATGCTGGAAGTCTTTGGAGACTCTCAACTGATCGTCAACCAGATGAATCAGAAATATGAAGTCAGGAAGCCCGATCTGCTGCCTTATTACAACAAGGCACAATCGCTTCTGCAAAAGTTTGACATCTGCAACATCACCCACATTCGTAGAGGTGAAAATATCCGTGCAGATGCCCTGGCCGGACTTGCCGCATCAATGGCGATCCAGGAAGGGGAAAACATGCAAATTACAGTGTGCGAGAGAAGGATCCTCCCTCCTCTTAACACACACCAAGCAGTTGCCGAATGCCACCGAGTGGTTGGAAGTCGGATCTCTATCCTTCAACCTTCAATCGTCGACTGGAGGGATCCGTTCATTGATTACACTATGTTCGGAATCCTACCTGAAGATCCAAAAGAACGGGTAAGCATACAAAGGCGAGCCCCAAACTTTCATTTGGATATTCCTTCAAAAATCCTCTACAGGAAATCCTTCAACGGAGTACTTCTATGCTGCTTGTCACAACAAGAGGCCGAAGAAACACTTAAAGAAGTTCATGCTGATCTTTGTGGAGCCCATCAGGCAGGTCCTAAGCTCTATGATCAGATAAAAAGGTTAGGTTACTATTGGCCTACCATGGTTGCTGATGCAATGCAATTTGCCAAACGCTGCCAGCTATGCAAAGTTCACGGAGATTACATTCACATGCCTCCGGAATGGCTGCATCCTACAGCAATCTCATGGCCTTTTGAAGCATGGGGCATGGACATCATAGGTCATATCTCTCCCCCTTCAAGCAAAGGTCATCGCTTCATCTTCGCCGCAACGGATTATTTCTCCAAGTGGTCAGAAGCATTTGCGTTCAACGAAATGAAGACCTCATCAGTTCTTCAATTCCTACGCACCAACATCATTTGTCGTTTCGGCATACCCAAGAGATTCGTCCATGATAACGGACCACAATTCCGGGATCATCGATTCTACAGGTTTTGCGACAAATACAAAATCCAAAGCTGTCCTTCGACTCCATACAATCCGGCAGCAAACGGATTAGCAGAAGCCTTCAACAAGACACTCTGCAAAATCCTCAAGAAAATGGTCTCTAGTCACAAAAGAGACTGGAGCGATAAACTGTCTGAAGCTTTGTGGGCCTATCGAACCACCGTTCGAGGACCAACCCATAGCACACCATTCTCCTTGGTCTATGGATGCGAAGCTGTCGTGCCCCTAGAGGTACAAATTCCTTCTCTGAGGGTATCTCTACAAAATGACATGACTCAAGAAAGCAATGTCAAATTGAGACTCCATGAGCTGGACAATCTCGACGAGAGACGGCTCGAAGCTCGACAAAGCATTGAACTTTACCAAGCACGCATGGCAGGATCTTTTGACAAAAGGGTCCGGCAACGCGCCTACAAAAAGGGTGACTTGGTTCTTGCGGTAAAAAGACCAATGGTCTTCGCACACAAATCCAAAGGCAAATTTGAACCAAAATGGGAGGGACCCTACGTCATCGACAAAGTCTTCTCCAACGGCGCATATGCCCTCCTAAACATGGAAGGCGACAGATGTATGCTGCCTATCAACAGCAAGTTCTTGAAGCGGTACTACCCTTGAAGACTTACCCAACTGGGTAAGAGCAATGCCTGTATGGCCAAAACTTGTTCTCAGGTACTCGCTCGTCAAACCCACTCTCTTTAGAATTTTCATATCAAATGTCAAAATTTCTAGAGATTCAAAAACAATGCTTACTTTCATTGTTTCATTGTTCAAAAACAAAAAAAAATCCAAGTTTAGGAGCCTCTCCCTGACTTGACCAAAACTTTCGATCCTTGAACCAAAATTCATGGTTTGAAACAAAAATCCGGATTCAGGGATTTCCACCCTAGTCCACCTTACCTTTTACCGCCAAATGGTTCTAGGTCAAAATTTACGACCCTCGTGTCTTTAAACAAAAAAAAAAATGGTTTTTCAAAAATCGTGGGGAAACGACATCAAAGTCAGTACCCGCAAAACAAAAAATTTTTGAAAAAAAAGCAAGGATGCGACATTCCATCAATACTTGCATCCAAAATCGCAGGGAAGCGACATTTCGTCGATACTTGCAAAATCCAAAACCGTGGAGAAGCAACAAACCAGTTGATATCCACAACCCAATTTCAAAAATCGTGGAAAAGCAACAAACCAGTTGATATCCACAACCCAAATTTCAAAGGTTCGAGAAAACCTAAAATCGTGGAGAAGCAACAAACCAGTTGATATCCACAACCCAATTTCAAAAATCGTGGAGGTGCAACATACCAGTTGCTATCCACAACCCAAAATTACAAATGGTTCGAGAAAACCTCAAATTTCAAAAATCGCGAAGAAACGACATCAAGTCAGTACCCGCAAAACCAAAAGTCTTGGGAAAAGCAGGGAAGCGACGCGTAGTCGATATTTGCACCCCAATTCGCGAGGAAGCGACATTCCATCGATACTTGCAAAACCTAACCCGCGAGGAAGTGACATTCCATCAATACTCGCAAAACCGAATGAGCAAGGAAGCGACATTCCATCGATACTTGCAAGACCATTCAGCGGGGAGGCGACATTTAGTCGATACCTGCATTTTGAAAACCAAAACTCGGCTATAAATGCCAAAATCCGGCTATAAATGCCAAAACAAAAAATTTCCGGCTATAAACGCCAAAACCGGCTTTCACGCCGACAAACCAAAACTTGGCTTTCAAAAAATGGCTATCAATGCCACAAAACCGGCTATAAATGCCACAAATTGGCTATCAATGCCACCAAACTGGCTGTAAATGCCACAAAATTTCGGCTTCCATGCCAACCCAAATTTTGGCTTTTACGCCATAAAATTTCGGCTTCCATGCCATCTCAAAATCGGCTTTCACGCCACAACCAAAATCAGGCTCCCATGCCAAAACAATTATTTGACAAAAGATTTTCACAAAATGACAAAGCTTTTGATCAAATCCCATTTAGCAATTGCTTTCATCACAAAAAGATTTGAGTGAGCGTAGGGAACAAAAAAAAAAAAAAAAAAAAAAAAAAAAAAGGTACCAAAAGAATACATGTGGTACCAAAGCAAAAAAAAAGAAAGTGTTCACAAGCACTACAAAAAAAAAAAGAAGAAAAGAAAAGTACCAAAAAAATACATGTGGTACCAAAAAAAAAGAAAGTGTTCACAAGCACTACAAAAAAAAAAAAGTACCAAAAAATACATGTGGTACTAAAAAAAAAAAAAGAAGAATGGTTCCTGCTATAAAAAAATCAGGAGCTTAGCCAAAAATGGTCTCCAGCCAAAGCTTCAGCTCCTCAAGCAAACTTTTGGCATCAGCCGTCAAAGTTTCCAAGGCACGCTTTTTCAGGAACTTGCCATGAGATGCTGGCGAATGCCGTAACCCTTCTTTTACACCGGGAAGCTCTTCCCCAGCAGTTTGCCATCGTTCGTTTTCTAGAGTCCTCCTCTCGAGAACTTGACCGGCATCTGCAACCCTGCGGATCAGAGTACTCTCCCTGTCACGAGCCTCTGTTATAGCAGCCCACTTAGCATCGACTTGTGCCTTCAAATGCTCAAGACGTTTCCTGGCCTCCTCAACTTCCCTATCAAGGACGTTAAGGTCATGCCTCAATCCGATGATGGCTAGCTCTTCCTTGTTCTTCTCCCGAACTAGCTGCTTCTTGCTTTGTGTAGCCTCATTCAGGTCAGACTTAGCCTTATCAGCAGGGTCCAAGAACATCTCCTTGAAGAATTGGTCGTCAGGGAAACCCATGGTCTCAAACCACTTGTCACCCAGTGCAATGATCCTATCAACGATCGCCTTGGCACCTGTGACATCCAGACCAACCTCTTCGGTGTCAGTCAGAATCTCCTGTACATGTGGGATCATGCCAAATCCTGCCTCCAAGTGTCCAGAAAGGAGAGTCTTGACCCAAGAACTCAAAACCCGAGCCAGCACCTTCTTCGCAAATTGAAGAGACGAACTGGATGAAGATTCAACCTTCTCCGCTGATCGGCTGCTCATGTCATGTCCCATTGGAAGAGTAACAAAAGAACTCTTTCCACTTGGAGCCACTGGAGAGGGAATCTCAACACGAGGCATCTCCTCAATCATGTCAGAACTGGTCTCTACCTCCGGATCGACCTCTGGCATCCCTTGCTCTGGTTCTGAAGAAAGCGATGGACTCTCTTCTGTCACTTCAAAACCTGCAAATGAAACACAAAAATGTATGATATGATCCTGTTCAAAAAAAATCATCAGGGTCATCACTACCAAGTACCTTCTTCGACGACTGGCGGAACACTCTCTTCCTCCATGAACTCATCAGAAGCATCATCGACATTTGCGTCCATTGATGGTTCAAAGTCATCGGAATCCTGTGGCAAGTCAGCTGACAAGAAAAAATGTTAGCAAATCAAGTCGCAGGCAAAAAAAAAAAAAGAGAAAGCGAAAGAAGTTATACCAATTGGAGATTCCGGAGTCATTCCAGAGTCCCTCGGTTCTTCTTCAGATGCCATAACCGGCTCCATCACCGCCTCATCGGTCGGAACCTCAGGCATCGGCAAGTCTTCATCTTCTGCTAAAAAAAAAAAGCAGCAGGGTGAGAAAACAAATCAGAACATGGAAAGCCCCATAAAAGAAGTAGAAAAAGAAAAAGGAAGAATCATACCTTCACCAATGGTCTCTTCCCCACGACTCCTCTTCTCTGGAGGCTCGTCGACACCCTCTAGCACCTCCTCGTTGATGGTAAGAGGGATTTCCATGTCAGGAGAGTCCTCATGTGGCCCCCCGCTGCGATGATGACTCCTCCTCTTCTTACCTCTACGGGTTCGCTTCCTAGAAGAACCCGCCCCACTATCAGAGTCAGGTTTCTCACTTGACTCCTCACTGGATGGTCTGCTCTCGCCAGTAGACTCCACGGAAGCTCGTCTCTGTGCCGCTTGCATCCAAGCGTCGAGCTCAGCTTCCTCCTGTTCTAGCTGCTCCAAAGCCTCATCAGGTACTTCCCGAACAGCTTCAGAACCAATGACGCCCTGGTCACCGAGAAAGCCTATCTTGTGCTTCTCTCCAGAAAGGAAGGCCCAAACTTCCTCTCGCCGGACGCCATCCGACTTCCCAATGCCTTTTCCAGAAGACAGCTTTACATCAAGCTCCTTCTTGGAAAGCCCCCGATATGCCAAAAAGCTCTCCGCGAACCACTTCGTGAAGCCGGCAGTTCGGAAAGTCGACAGCTCAGGATAAGAAATCGTGGCAGTAGTGTCTTCAGTACTATAGAAAGCCCATGCATTTCTGCCATCCTGCAAACCCCCAAAACGCTTCACCATACTCGAAGGCGCTCCAACAACGCCTTGAGAGAAGCCCAACTGAAGTGCAAAGCGAGAAGGTACATACGGCTGGATGTCGACGAAAAGATGTCTACGGTACACCATCGTGCCGACTCGTATGCTGAAAAGCCACTCCTTCTCTGCATTGGTCAAAGAGTAATGCCTTCCCGACCCTGCTCTGGTTGAGTCTCGGGAGGCACCAAAATCAAAAGCCTTCTTCCGCAACTCCGGAGAAATCTTAACTGAAGACTGCCCCATCTCGACGTCCCTGAACCGTCGGATCCTCATGCGGGCAAACAAAAGTGATTCAGATACGGCTTTTCCCTTAGCCAATCGAATCATCAGAGGATCATCATCCTGTGCAGCACCCAGCTGGTGGAAGCCAGGACAGTGGTATACAAACCACGAATAAAAGATATGGGCTGAAAATACCCTATTCATAGGGAGCCCAAGCCGAACCAAGAAAGCAGCAGCCTGCAGTTCGGTACACAGGTAGGAGTAAAGAGCGGGCACCAAAGCAAGCCGCTCTCCAAACGCCATCTGACAAGCCGGAAAAATACAATGCGGCCTGATGTGCGTCCCATCTCCACCAGCAAACACAGCCTCACCTAGCCAATAAGTGAGGTAAACAGCAAGATCTCTCCGCAGTGCAATGTCAGAATAAAGGGCATCTGTGCTCCCGAAGAAACCCTTCAACTCTTCCTGCATGGCCAAAGTCTTCTTCCTGTCTTCCCGGGTCATGCTATCAGGAGACTCTTTGCTGTCAAAGAAGTTGAAGAATGAAGAGCCATAACTCTTCCAACTGCTGGATCTGACTTTCGAGCCCTCCTTAAAAAAATCATAGAAGGCGACGAGCTGAAAGTATAGGAGCCTGAATTCCTCTGACTGCTCCTCAAGGACGCTGTCAATCGGCATGAACTCCTCGTAGAGTTTGCCAAGGATGGGCAATCCAGTAATAGCACTCAACTCCTTCAGAGAAAAACCAACCTCACCATTCGTGACAACGAAGGTATTGGTCTGAGGGAGGAAAGACTCCAACATAGCCATGAAGGCATCATCGGAAAAAGTCACGGTCTCCCTAAAAGTGCGGACCGCGTCAAAAATCCCGGCTTCCTTCAAAACGGCGCCCCCAATCAGCAAGGTGTGGTCAGTCCATGACTTCCAATCGGAGTCAGCATTGAAACGGCCACGAAGTCGAAAAGGCTTCACCCAAGTACTGCCGTCACCGCTGAAAACGCCATGGCCCACCGGTCTCAAATCGACCGACGGATAATCAGAGCCCTGGTAGCCGCTGGCTGGCATCAACATGTCCATACGGACAGGTGGCTTCTCTGTAAAACCGGAAGGTCCACCAACAAAAACCCCTGTCTTGATCACACTGGTCCTCTTCACCCAGCTCGGAGGATCTTCCCTCTTAGGGCACGTGGGAGAAAGGCTCAGGATCGAGATGGTCCGGTCAAAAGACGACCGGGTAGAAATAGTTCTCTCTTCACCATCAGCTGTGTAAGAGAACTGAAAACATCTCCTTTGGTATGTCAAGTCGTCAGGGACTGCATCTCCAAAGAAGAAGGTAGGCTTGGGTAAAACCCTCAGATCGTCCATAACCCAAGGACGGTTGCTTACCATGATCTTATAGAATTCCTCATTCTTGAGAGCGATCAATCGCTGTCTCATCTCATCGCGATTGAGGGAATCGCACTCTTCCAAGTTCTTCTCAACAAACTGGACCTTCTCCCAGGCCTGCTGAACGGCCACATTGGAAGATCTAGCAGATCGACGAGGTACGCTTGTAGCAGGCTCTTTACCCTTGTTCGCTCTGGAGGAACCACCTACAAAGGTTGGAAAAGAAAAAGATCGTCATCAAAATGACAGGATTTCGCTAAAAAAAAAAAAAAGGGTCACTTTGTCCCACCAAAAATCTGGCGAAATTTTGGCATGACTCCGGGGCAATTCCAAAGAAAAAGGAAATACCCCGACGGAAATAGAAAGTTTGAAGATGGGCTCAACATTGCTGCGGGCTCCGAAACTCCAAACTTTCGAAACCTCAAAATCTCCGCAAAATCAAGAAGGGCTCAACATCGCTGCGAGCTCCAAATTCCCAAATTTGCAAAGATTTTCAGGTATGCTATCACATCATGCTACTCAATTCAATTTACAAAAAGTACATGCATGAACATCTAGATTTGCATAAAAACGCATTATCATGATGAGCAAAAAAAAAAAAAAAAAAAAAAAAAAAGAAAGAAGAAACTTTCTCAAAAAAAAAGGGGGAGAAAGAAAATAACAAAAAAAGAGGAAGAAACTTTCTAGAAAAAAAAAAGAGAAGAAAGAAAACAGTAAAAAAAAAAAAAAAAATCAGGGGCTGGCCCATCAGGCCGTGGCCCATAGGCCACGTGGCCGTACGGACCAGATCCGTACGGATCTGTCCGTACGGCCCACAAAAAAAAAAAGAAGAAAAAAAAACGTGTGAAAAAAAAAGAAAAAAAAAAAAACAAAAGAAGAAATCACGTGGAAAAGAGAAAAAAAAAAAGAAGAAGAATAGAAAGAAAAGAAAGAAAGAAAAAAAAAAAAGAAGAAAGAAAAAAAAAAAGAAGAGAAACTTTTTTTTACCATCCTATTCTCTACATAAAGTTTTCTTGAAAGAAAAAGAGAGAAAACTTACTTGAAGCCATTGATGGAGAAGAAGAAGGAAAAAGCTTGAAGATCCTTGAAGAAGAAAAACTCTTGGCCTTGGAGCTCTCTTGAGATTGTTGCAAAAGAAAGCAATAAGGGCAAGAGATCCTACCTTCCTTTGATTTTATAGGAGAGAGCAAATCAAAGAAGGAAACAAAGAAGAAAGGTAAGTGTTACTAATTAGTAACCTTACCAAAAGAGAAGGAATTAGAAAGATTCTTTCCCAAAAAGAAAAATGTCTTTGAGAGATTTCCTCCCAAAATCAATCAAATGAGAGATTCTCTCCAACAAAAAAGGATATTGGAGATTTCTTCCCAAAAAGAAAGATACCTTGAGATATTCTCTCCCAAATTAAGGGAATATGAGAGATTCTCTCCCATAAAGATATTTTTAGATATTCTCTATCCAAATGAGATATCTTTAGATATTCTTTACAAAAATGGCCCCACATGAGATCTAAGCCATCCTAAAAAGCTTAAGGTCCCATGGGCTAGCCCATATGAGCCAGGTTTGACCACCTAGGCACTAAAAAAAAAAATGGGCTTTTAGTCAGGAAAAAAAAATCCCTCTTACCCAAGAGCATACAAAAATGGTTCCATGCCTCTTTTGAGTTGATTGAACCATACAAAAAATTCCAAGCCCCATGAGCTTCCAAAAATCAAACCATCCAGCCTCATATACCAAGTTGAGCCAAAATCTTGAAATTGACATTCCACAAAAATCCAAACCACTCCAATGGACCCACACAGTCCCAAAGAGTGACCAAAAACCAAATCCTGGTCCCCTAACTTGCCACATACAGCTTGTTAGGTCACAAGACCAAAACCAAAAACCAAATCATGATCCCCCAACTTGCCACATACAGCTTGTTGGGTCACAAGGTCAAAACCAAAACCCGATCCCCTAACCTGCCATATATAGCTGGTTAGGTCACAAGATCAAAAACAGAAACCCAAATCCACATCCCTGATGTCATCTTCAAAACTTTGCCTCGAGATGGTGTGTGATTCCTTTCACTACCATAAAATTCCCCTGGAAGCTCAAAGGCTACTATACCAAAGGAAAGATTGCTCAAAGACTCTTGGTCAAGACACAAGCTCTCCTTCAAAAATCTCTTCGAGGCACATCGACTACAAAAGTCAAGCAATTCGTCGCTGTACCTCGAGGGGGCATTTGTTGACACCAAAAATGTCACTTTGCCTCTTCAACATCAAGAAAGCTGCATTAAGTCGCAACCTGCCATAAATAGGCAATGTAATTTCTCCAAAAAATCAAATCTTGTCAGAATCAAACAAAAACTGCAAGATCCTTCAAGATAGCCAAGAGAAGAGTACACATGAAGTTTCGGGCCATTCCGACAACATTTGGCCTAACTTCACTTCTCCGACAGCTAAACGGGTGCTCCCGGCGGCGACATCATCGGAGACGTCAAAACTTCGATCAGAGCCTATAGATGACTCCAGCATGTCTCAAAAGGGCTCCATGCCAAATTTCAAGTCAAACCGACAACGTTTGACCCTCCATCAATGCTCGAGCAGCAAAATCAAGCCTCTCGGCGGCGGGAACCACCGAAGCCTTCGCTCATCAAACCAAGTGCATGAGTGGCTTCAACATGCTTCCAAAAGGCTGCACGTCAAATTTCAGGTCATTCTGACAACGTTTGACCAGGTTTCGATGCTCCGAGAGAAAATCAAGCCGACCGGCGGCGGAGCAACCCGGGACCATGACATCCAAAACGGAGCCCATGGAACGTCTCAAAATGACTCCAATAGGCTCCCCGTCAAATTTCAGGTCAATCGGACATCGTTTGACCACATATCAAAGCTCGGCATTTTCCCCGCAGCAAAATCAAGTGAAGCATCGACGGGACCCCAAACGGCTTCAAAACTCAAACAAAAGCCTATGGTTGGTCTTATTTATTTCTCAGGAGGCTTCACCTCAAATTTCAGGTCATTCCGACATCGTTTGACCAAGTTTCAGCTTCTGGCGGAAAATCAGCAGCTCTACGCGACAAAGTCTTCGGCTTTCCCGGAAAATTGGAAACTTTGCACTCTAAAAATGCAAGGATTCTCATCAAGTTTTCTACAGGGAAATCAAGCCAATAAATGAGAAGAAATGTCAAGAAAAATACAGAAGAAAACGGCGACGAAAAAGACCTCAAAACGACCGCAAAACGGGCTCCGAAGGGGAAAAATCCCCCAGGGTCGCAGACCCCTGCGACCATGGCCCATGGTCGCAGGCCCCTGCGACCATGGCCCATGGTCGCCGGTCCATGGTCGCCGGCGACCATGGAGGTCCGGGTCACCGGATTTTCCGCCGGTGACCCGTTTTTCCATCTTTTTCCGCGTTTCGCGCACTTTGGCCCCTGTGGTTTCCTGAAAATGTGATTTTTAGTGCTTTAAATTGACTCATATCCGACGACATCTCGGATCCGCCGTCAAAAGCATAAAATCATCATTGATCGCTCCAAGATCGCCAACCGGTCGACCAAGAAAGTGCACTTTCTGTCCGACCGATCGTGAAATCGACAAGACAGATGTCACCGGCCCACTCTTAGCTATCAATGTCTGAAGTTACATGTTCATCCGATGTCGATCAGCATGTAGATCCATCGATGATCATCGCCAGAAGAATTCCAGAAGAAACGGCATGGCCCGCGACTCTTCGACTGCTCGGCGACCAATTAATGTGGTTAATTGACTAGCTTTATTGCAGTCATTAATTCATTTCTTTGGACGGCCCAATCAGAAGCAAGCATTTGGGAGTTACAAGTCAATTGATTCATGGCATTTAAACCATGAAACTCCTCCCATTATGGTAATTAAGGTGATTAAAAGCCCTTAATCTCCATCGGCCAATCAGATTCAAGGAAAAAGGAGTTACAAAATCAAGAAATAAATCTTGTAACTCCTCCCATTAAAGCCATTAAGGCTCATAAACCCTCCTAAATGGCTACCAAAGGCCTATAAATAGGAGAGCATTCCATTGAAATTCGAATCAGAAAAAAGAGGAGAAAATCAGAGGATCAGAAAAAAAAGATCAGAAACAGATCTGAGAGAAAGAAAAAGAGAGAAAAACTCTGCTGAAGTTCTGCACCGGTCACCACTACAAGGTGACAAAAGTCCCTTGGGGGGCACCCCCCCCAAGGTCCTTGCCTTCTCCTGCTGCCTCCAATGGCTTAGACGTGGCTTTTCAGCCCGTCTACTTAGCTTTTTATTGGACATAGGACCTTCTCTTGGTCTTTGTCCTCTAAAAACCTGAGGTTATAGCCAAGCCAAGCGAATCAAGAGCATCTTCTGTTCTCATCTGCATGGATGATGGCGAAGCCCATACATGGCTTGCGACCGTCAATCTGAACGAGTCCCCCACAATCTCCTGAAAAGTTAGATCTTCCTTTTCTTGCTTTTCATTGTAATTTGTATTTTTCTGAAGAGACAATAATCACAACTCTTGTCTTTCATTATTGATAAGAATTGTAAATCGGCTATAAACGCCAAAATCGGCTAAAAATGCCAAACAAAATCGCCTTTCACGGCAAATTAAGAAAATGTCTCTTTTCTTAAATATTTGTGCAATGGAAAACTTGAAAGAAGTTGATTTCCTTTTTACTTGCGAAGGTTGATCTCCGGATTACCACTTGCAATTCCAAGTAAAATAGAAAATCTGGCACACCCACATAAAAGAAATGTTGATGCACGCTTCAGGGCCCGCCAGGGCGCGAAAGGGCCGGACCCGACGGACTCCCACGTTCCGCCGACCCCGGTAGCCGCCCCACGGCGCCTCGGAGCGCGTTCCATCAAGCACAATGGTGAAGTCTATCTCTCTGACTGGAGGCAATCCCGAGATCTCGTAGGGAAACACATTGGTGAACTCGCAGACAAGCGGGATCTCCTCTACTCCTTTGGTTGGCTTGTCCTCTGAGACGAACGCGATGTAGCCTTCACAGCCTGCCTTCATCAATCTCTCAGCCTTCAGTGCTGAAATCATTCGGGTACTGGGCGGTCTCCTCTCGCCTATGAACTTGATCGTGTCGTCTGATCTGTCAATGGAGAGTCTGACTGTCTTGTCGAAGCAGTCCATCACCGCTCAGTATTTGGCCAACCAATCCATCCCCAAGATAATGTCGAAGTCATGCATGGGTAGTACAATCAAATCTGCAAACAAAGTGCACTCCCCAATCTGCACTCTGCATTTGGGGTGGTAAGATTGACACACTACGCTCCTACCCACGGGCATAGACACAACTAACATACAAGGCATCTCCTCTCCTACCCCACCAAGGACTAAAGAAAAAGTTGAATACACATACAAATGTGTCGCTCCTGGATCAAACAATACTCTAGCAAGATGATCACAAATAAAAAGAGTACCTTCCACTACGTTGCCTGCAACTTCGGCGTCCTCGTGCGTGAGTGCGAAAGCTTGACCCGCAGCCTAGGGTCTCTGCTGCTAGCGCTGCTGGCCATGGTGTCTCTGATGACGTCCTCGATGGTGTTGCTGCCTTCGGGGCTACTGAGGTGCGCGTGCCTGCTGCTGTGCACGGTACTGCTACTGAGGTGCGCATCCCTGTGGCTGTGTACGGTACTGCGGTTGAGGTGCGCGTGCCTGCGGCTGTGCACGGTACTGCGGCTGAGGTGTTAGTGCAACCTGAAGCGCTGGCTAAACCACTGGAGCTCTCGGAGGTGCTAGAAGCTGAAGCATCGGGGGCTGCTGCTCACGGAATGGGCAGTGCCTAGATATGTGCCCCCGCTCACCGCAATCAAAGCATACTCTAGGCCCGCGATACTACTGCTGATGATGATGATATTGCCCCTCTGGCCTGCTGGCCTCTACCTCCAGAATGGTTGCGGCTGTAGGATCACGGGCTGCTGCCTGTCCAGAACCATTTCTGCTGATGAGTGGCCTCCAACCGCTGAAGACGCCCATGTTGACACCAAAAAGTCACTATGTCTCCTCAACATCAAGAAGCCTCGTGAAGCTGCATCTTGCTACAAAACAGGCAAAACTACTTCAAGCATCAGATCTTGTCAGAATCAGACAAAAACTGAGAGATCCTTTAAGACATCTAAAAGAGGGGTACACCTGAGGTTTTGGGCCATTCCGACATCGTTTGGCCCAACTACACTTCTCCGACAGCTAAACAAGCGCTCCTGGCGGCTACATCATTAAAGATACTAAAACTTTGATCAAAGCCTACGGATGACTCCAGAATGTCTCCAAAGGGCTCCATGCCAAATTTCAAGTCAAACCGACAACGTTTGACCCTCCATCAACGCTCGAGCAGCAAAATCAAGCCTCCCAGCGGTGGGAACCGCCGAAGCCATCACTCATCAAACAAAGTACATGAGTGGCTTCAACATGCTTCCAAAAGGCTGCACATCGAATTTCAAGTCATTCCGACAACGTTTGACCAGGTTTCGATGCTCCGAAAGAAAATCAAGCCTACCGGCGGCGGAGCACCCCGGGACCATGACATTCAAAATGGAGTTAATGGGTCGTCTCAATATGAATCCAATAGGCTCCCCGTCAAATTTAAGGTCAATCGGACATCGTTTGACCACATATAAAAGCTCGGCATTTTCCCCGCGGTAAAATCAAGTCAAGCATCGACGGGACCCCAAACGGCTTCAAAACTCAAATAAAAGCTCATGGTTAGTCCTATCCACTGCTCAAAAAGCTTCACCTCAATTTTCAGGTCATTCCGACATCGTTTGACCTAGTTTCGACTCTTGACGGAAAATCGACTACAAAGTCTTCAGCTTTCCCGAAAAATTGGAAACTTTGCGCTCCGGTTTTGCGCAAGTTCTCATCAAGTTTTCTCCAAGAAAATCAAGTCAATAATTGAGGAAAAATATCAAGAAAAATACAGAAGAAAGAAGGAACAAAAATGATGAAAAAACGGCCAAAAACAAAGCTCGGCGACCCTGGCCCAAGGTTGCCGGCAACCCTGGGTGCATGGTCGCCGGGACCCTGCAAATCCGGGTCGTCGGATTTCGCACCAAACGGCCCGTTTTCCGATCCTTTTTCGCGTTTCGAATGTTCTTGCCTCTGTGATTTTCTGAAAATCCAATCTTTGATGCTTGAAAACTACTGATCTTCAACGACATCTTGGATCCGCCGTCAAAAGCATGAAATCATCACTAATCGTTCCAAGATCGCCAACCGGCTGACCAAGAAAGTATGCTTTCTGTCCAACTGATCGTGAAATCGACAAGACAGATGTCACCGGCCCACCAACATCAATCAATGTCTGAAATTGCACTGCAATCCGACATCAAACAATGTGTGGATCCACCTGTGATGATCACAAGAAGAATCTCAAAAGACGCGGCGCGGCCCGTGACTCTTCACATGCCCTGGCGACCACTTAATGTCGTTAATTGACCTGTTTATGACAACTTAATGCGGTCATTAACTCATTATTTTGGACGGCCCAATCAGATTCAAACATTTGGGAGTTACAAATCCAAGCAATCATGGCATTAAACCCATGAAACTCCCATCATCATGAAGATTAAAGGCGATTAAATGCCCACTATCCTTCATCGGCCAATCACAAGCCATGAAAAAGGAGTTACAAAATCAGAGAATAAAAACTTGTAACTCCTCATCAATTCTCTCATCATGGCCATCAATGCCCATAATCACCTCATGGCTACCAAAAGCCTATAAAAGGAGGTCCAAAAGAAAGAAATAAAAAATCGATACACACATCGACTTGAAATTCTGCACTTGCACACTTGCATTCTCCCGAAGAAATATAGACGAAGTCCTGCTGCTCTTGTTTTGACTCTTGGCGGAAAATCGGCTACAAAGTCTTCGACTTTCCCGAAAAATGGGAAACTTTGTGTTCCGGTTTTGCGCGGGTTCTCGTCAAGATTTCTCCAAAAAAATCAAGTCAATAACTGAGGAAAAATGTCAAGAAAAATACAGAAGAAAAAAGGAACAAAAAAGACGGAAAAACGGCCGAAAACGGAGCTCGGCGACCAAAGAGCAAAAACCCTAAGGTCGCTGGCGACCCTGGCCCAAGGTCGCCGGCGACCCTGCAAATCCGAGTCACTGGATTTTGCACCAAATGCCCCGTTTTTTGATCTTTTTTGTGTTTCGAGCATTCCTGCCTCTGTGATTTTCTGAAAATCCAATGTTTGATGCATGAAAACGACTGGTCTTCTCCGACATCTTAGATCCGCTGTCAAAAGCATGAAATCATCATCGATCGCTTCAAGATCGCCAACCGGCTGACCAAGAAAGTATACTTTATGTCCGACCGATCGTGAAATCGACAAGACAGATGTCACCTGCCCACCAACATCAATCAATGTCTGAAAGTGCATCGGAATCCGACATCAAACAATGTGTGGATCCACCAGTGATGATCACAAGAAGAATCTCAAAAGACGTGGCGCGGCCCGCGTCTCTTCACATGCCTTGGCGACCACTTAATGACGTTAATTGACCCATTTATGACAACTTAATGCGGTCATTAACTCATTATTTTGGACGGCCCAATCAGATTCAAGCATTTGGGAGTTACAAATCCAAGCAATCATGGCATTAAACTCATGAAACTCCCATCATCATGAAGATTAAAGGCGATTAAATGCCCACTACCCTTCATCGGCCAATCACAAACCATGAAAAAGGAGTTACAAAATCAAATCATAAAAACTTGTAACTCCTCATCAATTCTCTCATCATGGTTATTAATGCCCATAATCACCTCATGGCTATCAAAAGCCTATAAAAGGAGATCCATTTCCAAGAGAGGGACATTCATCGACGGATCGATCAACAAATCGATACACATCGACTTGAAATTCTGCACTTCTCCCGAAGAAAGCCAGACGAAGTCTTGCTGCTCTGCTGCAAGAAACACCACAAGGTGATCAAAGTCCCTTTGGGGGGAACCCCCCAAGCTCCCATCCTTCTCCAACATGGCCTAAACGCGGCTTTTCAGCCCGTTTACTTGGTTTTTCATTGGATATAGGACCTCCTCTTGGTCCTTGTCCTTTAAAAAACTGAGGTTGGAGCCAAGCTGAAGAATCAAAGCATCAAGCGTTCTCATCTGAAGGACGATGGCGAAGTCCATACATGACTTGCGACCGTCGATCTCAACGTGTCCCCACAATCTCCTGAGAAGTTAGATTCCCTTTCTTTCTTTTCTATTGTAGTTTGTATTTTTTAAAGAGACAAAAAGAAATCACAATTCTTGTCTTTCATATTTGATGAGTTTTGTAAAATCGCCTTTCACGGCAAACAAACAAAAAAAAACGCCTCCTACGACATTCTCAAAAAAACAAACTTGTCTCTTTTCTTAATATTTATGCAATTTGGAAAGTTAGAAAAAAAGATCGATTTCCTTTCTACTTGTGAAGGTGAATCTCCGGATCATCACCATTCCAAATTCCAAGTTGAAAGTAAATCTGGCATACCCGTACAAAAATGTTGATACCCGTGATTTCCCTCCTCCGCCGAGACCCAGGCAGCCCCCGGGTGCGGAAGGAGAGGACGGAATTTCGAGGGTCCATCAAGTTGGCACACCCGGTGGGACCCGTTGACTTGAGAACGTGATGCTTTGATCCCTTGGTTCATTTCTAGTTGGTGGCCTTTGTTGCATTCTTCATCTAAAAAAAAAACACAAATCTGATTTTTTTTCTTAGATTCAACTTTGAGAAATTTTGATCCTCTCCTCTTCGAACTTGATAGCTCATAGAAATGTTTGCAGCTATCGTTCATATCGGGGATTGGGCCATCTTTTCTCTTTGATGAGTCCAATTGGGATTTCAAAAAAAAAAAAATTTCTTTCAAAAAAAAAAAATGAAATGATCTCTTTCTCAAAATTCAACTTTGAGAAATTTTGATCCTCTCCTCTTCGAACTTGATAGCTCACAGGAATGTTTGCAGCTATCGTTCATATCAGGGATTGGGCCATCTTTTCTCTTTGATGAGTCCAACTGAGATTTCAAAAAAAAAATTATTATAATTTTAAAAAAAATCAGTTTTCTCTCTTTTGAATTCAAATTTGAGTAACTTTGGTTTTTCCTTTTCGGTTTAGCGCTCGCAGAAATGTTGAGCCTTTGTTCGGATTGGAACACCATTCACTCTCTTTGATGAGTTCATTAGAAATCTTTAAAAAAGAGTTAAAAAAAACACTAAGGTTCCACCAGTTGCGTTCTTTGACCAAAGTGGATTTAAGAAAGGCCTTGTCCAGAGTGTGGAGACAGCTAGACTGTTCGAGGCAAGGGTCCTCCAAACGGGTTCATTAAGTAATCCTATCCTTACCTGGGGGCTGATCTATCTACTACGGTTTTATAAGATCGAATTGGAAATCTATGTGCATTTTTTTTTAAAAAAAAACCTTTCAAAAAAAAATCTTCAAAAAAAAAAAAAAAAAACTTCCGTCACTTGTTAGTTCAGACTTAAGAAATCTTGGTTCCTTCCCTTTCGGATTTAGCGCTCGCAAAAATGTTGAGCCTTGTTTGGAATGGAACACCATTTGTTCTCTTTGATGAATTCAATCTTGACCATTCAAAAAAAAAAAAAAAACTTCCGTCACTTTTGAGTTCAGAATTGAGAAATCTTGGTTCCTTCCCTTTCAGATTTAGCGCTTGCAGAAATGTTGAGCCTTTGTTCGGAATGGAACACCATTTGCTCTCTTTGATGAATTCAATCTTGACCCTTCAAAAAAAAAACTTCCGTCATTACTGGATTCACATCCGAAAAATTCTGGTTCCTTCCCTTCTGGATTTAGCTCTCGCAGAAATGTTGAGCCTTTGTTCAGATTGGAACACCATTTGCTCTCCTTTATGAACCCAAATTTGACCTTTCAAAAATCCCATCTCGTGTCCTTCCCAAGGATGCGATTTGCAACATTTGTGCCTAGCGGTGCTAGTACGCCCTTTTGAGTCTACTGTATTCCTGACCGACACATTTGTATCTCCAACCTTATATCATTTTACCTCGAGTGAGCCTTACTTCTCGGTAATTTGAATTTTAAGGTCTACAATTGCTTCTAGCAGTCACTGGTACACTCACCCTGAGCCTACCATACTTGCATTTTAGAACAATTGTATCCTCTATGGTCTTTTGCCTTCTTCATCTTGCTTGGGCTGGGCCATGTCCCCTCAAGTGATTTGAAAAGACAAAACCATAGTTGTTCTCCATTTATGATCACCATATTCTTGTGATTACTAATGGATTTGGTCTTGTTTCAGAAGTTTTCCAAAACTAACAACGGTAGCTTCATTGACCATCACTTTCGATGAGAACAATTACTAGCTTATGCTTCAAGACAAGCAAAACAAACAAAAGTGCCCTGTCAGTTGCCGAAGCGTCATCTCCCTCGATAACTCTCAAAACACCGGGTCAACCTCAACTCCCTGGACTATCGTCTTCGGGTCACTGGGACCATTGCCACTCCCCGCAGAAGAAACTGTACCTACCAAGAAGCAGAAAACCGCCCCGCAATGTGTCACTACCATGGCACCAAGGACGAACACCAAGAAGCCTGAAGCCCGTGGTGCTCCCACAAAGCCTCAACCCACAAGAAACCAGGTTTGCCCCAAAACCTGGTCCCCGAGATCTTCACCAAAGCAACGGAGGTCCCGAACATCTGCAAAGCCAGCATACCTGGCCCCTCTCAAGGAGAACCGGTTTTACCCTCTCTCTTACATGAAAGAGGAGAAACCTACCCTCTGCCCAAAGAACAAACAAAATCAACATGAGCTGGCTTGCTCCTACAAGCCTAAAATAAAATCCTGCATCGTTAGGCCTCCGCAAAAACCTGCTGAAGCCCGCACTCCTGCGAGTCGACCCTTCATCTCAACAGGGGCCGAGCCCACAAAATTCAAGTCTTCACTGCGACAGGCAAAGGACCGTGTCCAGATTCTGTCCTTGCCCAGCTTCAAAGAAGATAAGCTCGGCTGCTGCGCATAGGGGACTACATCCTTCATCGCCAGAGTCCAGCCAGAGCTGACTGAAGCTCAAATTGATCATCGTATGCGTCGCCATTTAGTATATCGACAAAAGAGACTTGAGAGGCAAAGAACCCAGCGTTCTACTCTCCACGTCTCAAACAAATGGGTCGAAAAAGAAAGACCCGACCAAGTCGTTGCTGTTCATATGGTTGGCAAAACCAGAAAACGCCAGAAGTCAGCAACCAAAATCCGTGTTAGACATCCAGTGACTCGCAGCGTCTCTCGGACATGAGCACATCTGGAAGAATCCTCCACTCCTCCAAGCCAAGGACATCGGAGTAACCTCTCCTCAGATTCTTCATCCGGAAGAATGAGCCCCAGCTCAGTCACCAAGATGATTTCTTCATTTGAATCTTGAGGGATGAACGTCTTGGCTACAAGTTCTGAGCAGCCTCCACCGCATGATGACGTAACCACACGCATCCAGCAGTTGGAGCAAGGAAAACAGAGAATTGAGGCTCTGATGGAAAACATTCTTCTCACTCTACAGCGTCCACCACCTAACAACCAAGGTCCTCCGAATCATGAAGATGACGACGGCAATGCAGAAAACAATGAGTCACGCGCCCTTACCAAAAAGGACGTGGACGATATCCTCACAAAAGCAAAAGAAGAGGATACATTGAAAGAACATGGGATCAAGCCACCATGCCCTCTATGGATGGACTCGGTTCCGTTTGTAAGACCCCGACCCTCAATTTTTGGGTTTAGCATTGTTTTAACCATGATTTAGCTTTTTAAACAAGATTAGAGATGATTTGACTTTGTTTTTGAGTTTGAATAGATTTTTCATAACTTTGGAGAGTTTTAAAAGACCATTGACTTTGTTTTGACCCGACCCTTGTAAATTGTATTTTGTGAGAATTTATTATTGGTTTCTAAAAATCCCAAATTTTATTCCTTTTGACTCATTTTATTGTTATAAACAACTTTCATGTTTTGACCATCTTGATTTAATACTCAGAAATCGCGTTTTTCAAGAAAAATGGCAAAAATGACAATTTTCACTAAATCTGTCCATGAATTTCGAAAATTTCAGAAATTGGGGAAAATATACTTTTTGGAAACTAGATATTTTGAGGATCATTTTAGTCTTCTTCGTCGATTTCATCCGGGGCCCGCAAGACCATGATTTAGCCATTTTAAGTTTCAGCTGAATGGGTCCCATTTTCAAGTCACATAAGTTGTCTTCCTCCTCTTCCATGCCCATTTCTCAAATTCCTGCAACTTCTTGACCTAGGGCTGGAGAGAAAACCCTCTTTTTGCCCCAAGCTTCTTTCTCTTGGATCTATGGCTAGGAAGCTCCATTTGCAAATCTAAAAACGTGGTTTTCTTCCTCTCAACTCGAGCTCTCCATTACACCCATCTAGTTGAGGATTTCAGCTGAGCACCCACTTCGTTTTCTTCATCTCTTCTTGTTTGGGCAGCCATTGGTAAGAGCTTGAACCCATCTCTTCCATGGAGTTTATTTAGCTCATAAAGAGCTCTTTTCTCTAACTTTCAAACCCATTTTCGAAATGGGGGTTTGTAGTGGCCAAAATGTGATTTTTGTGTGTTCTATTTTGGGGCTTTTGTGTAGATTTCATGGATCAACTCTTTGATTTGGATTTGTGAAAGATTTGCTTGGCATTTGGACAAAGGCAAGTGATCTTTATAGGATTTTTCATGTACATTGTTTTATGGTTTCATTATGGTTTCATTTAGACATGTTTTCTATGTTAATTTTCATAATGCAAGTAATCATTTTGGGTTTTTATGATGTATTATGATTTTTGACATTTTGCTTTGAGAAAATGATGCCCTTATTTCTAAGTTTTTCCATTTCATTTAATGTTTGAATCTCTCTTGGTTTGCTTAGTCATGTCAAGCATGGTTACTAATTATTTTCCTAATCTTGAGGTCTTTTCTTGATTGAAAGCATATATCTTGCTTAATGGTTTACAAGTTGTGTAGTAACATGATTTTTATAATGAATGATTTTGATGACTTGAAGGTTTAGATTGAAATATGAATGGTTTATTGTGCATGGAATGCTTTAAAAGTGTGTGAAATGTATCCCTTGGAAAGCATGAAGGCTTGGGGAGTGCATGTGGTTCAAATGTGGAAGTGAAGAAGGGAGAGAAGTGTGAAAGAAATGAGCTTCAGAACCCTACCGGAAGTTCTACCGGTAGAAATGGTTCAAAATTTGACAAAGAGTTGAGAAAACCGTGAACCCTGAGTTCTACCGGAATTTCTACCGGTAGAGGTATTTCAACCGGAAGTTCTACCGGTAGAAAGGGCCCAAAATCTGACAGAGAGTGAGGAAATTGAAAAACCCCAAGTTCTACCGGAAGTTCTACCGGTAGAAATAGCCCAGATTTCGGCAGAGAGTGAGAAAAGTTAAGGAGCATGAGTTCTACCGGAAGTTCTACCGGTAGAAGTGCTCCAACCGGAAGTTCTACCGGTAGAGGTGGTTCTACCGGTAGTACTACCGGTAGAGACGCTTCAACCGGTATTTCTACCGGTAGAGAGGCGTGAACCACAACCAGAAGTACTGTTTTTGAAGATTTTTGCGGGAATGAAAACTAGACTAGGTTTTAGACCTTTTTATTGACTTTGTGCACTTGAAATTCCAAAATGTACTATAACTTCTGGGGCACCAAATCTTGTTAAAAACTCCGACATTTGGGTTTCAACTCCACAAGGGTCAATGATTGGTCTTAGCCTAAACTTGATAGATTTCGTGTTTGAATTCTTGTTTTGATGCTTTGTGCATCATCGTGCATTCGTTTGAATTTCAAGTATAAGCTTGTTTTAAGACGTGTTTCAAGAATCGTGTTTCAAGAAAGAAAAAGGGGATCATTTCTTCAGTTGTTAAGCATTTATATTATGCTATCGTGCTAGCCTTGTCGTGACGTGTTTGACAAATGATTTCCCTCTTGTTTTGTTGTGCTCTCGAACGTGTATCTCCATGTTTTATGCATTCATGATATAAGTGATTTCACTGAGCTTGGACCGCCCTTTTAGCTTGATCCACTACCTGGGGGTCCTTAAACTCGTGGACTGTCTGCAGACTAGTCGTGTCTTGAATTGACACATCGTGCGTGTTCGTGGTCCGGTTCCGCGGCCGGACACCCCGTCTACCTTGTGTGACGTGGGATCGTGTTTCTTGTCGTGCTTGTCGTGCGTGCTTACTCTTATCATCATGTATGATGGAGAAAGGATGGGCTCTTTGTGGATTTACTAATCATGATATTATATGTATTCATACCTTGTTTCGTATATCGTGCATGCACTAGTGATTTCTCGATAAGTATCTTGTACATGCATTGTTTTTAAATCTTGTAAACTTGTTTCAAGTTCAATGAAGTGTTTTTAGTTCTTGTTTCCTTTAAACTTCGGTTTTGTTTATGCTCTTGCCTATATTGATTACCTGCCAGACCGTCGTGTCTGATATACTTCTGCTTTGGTGCTCTAGATAGCAGGTCCTTGTTTTGAGCTAGTTCGCGTGCGGAGGGCTGTTGAGCCACGAGTTTTGCAGTCTTGTAGTGTCAGCGATGTCATGTTGACGTCATGCTTGACTCCGGAGTTACGTTACACCATTGGGTAGTATTTGTTCTAGCTTGTTTTTGTGTACGGCTTTTGTTAGCCTGTTTCTTGGGAATTGTAATCAATGCACTTGTTAATTTGAAACTTGAATATGTTGGGTAATGATAAGCCTGTTACTGTCAGCTTTGTATATCTTGATATTATGAATTGTTCCAGTCTGAATTTAAATATGTCTATGACAATTTTGTGCTGACAGATTGAGTACGACACGGAACCCGATGGATACGGATTCCGGGTCGTAACGTCTTGTATAGCTTCCGCGAAATATTTTGATGTGTTGTGAATTTGTTATCCTCACACACGCGGATCCTGGGAGGGGAAATACTACAAATTCTCCCCATGCTCGCGTCCCCGAGATCGGATCCCGGTTTTGGGGGCGCGACAGACTGGTATCAGAGCGGGCAGGTTTCTAGGAAATAAAACACTCTAGTAACCTTAAGACGTGTGGTGAGGACTCCTTAGGTCGTGTGGATTTTGTTTTGGCTAGCCATTGTTTGTTTTATCAGCTCGGTTTGTTTTCTTCTAGTGGGGGAGACCCTCTTTGTCTCGTGCTCTTGTCCTTGTTGTTAGGGAATTTGGAGGACCAAATTCTTTTCTAGTGGGGGAGGATTTAATGTATCCGTACCCATATTTAGTATCTTTTGCTTGTTTTTGTGGCAAAGAGTCGATGTTTTGTGGCATTTTGTGGACTTAGCGTGTGGTTCTCGAAGGACTTTGGCAGAATTTTCAGCTTTTCGATGTCGCAGATGGAGTTAGCGAGGGAATTTGTGAGTAGTTGTTAGTCAGCAAGTTATGTGAATAGCATATCAAGATCCAATTATAGTTGATCGTGTGTCGTCAGATGGTGTGTTAGACAAGTAAGTGCAGATTTTTGGACAAACTTGGATTATCTTCCTAAGTTAGAAGACTCCAAAAGCCGGATAAGTGGTGGACTTTATGAGGTTTGAGGTGATTTTCAGTGGTACGGCTCCAAGAAGATGTGAGAAAGTTAGAAACTTCTCGAGTATTGATGAATTTGTGACGGAGAATTGTTCGAGGAAGTTCAACAATTGTAGCTATGGTGGTGAAGTTGACTCAGCGAGGTGTATCAGTGAACGGTTAGAAGCATGAGAATTCAGTTTTTGGCAAAGTGTAGATAGTAGTATGCAGAATTGATTGTTACCTGGTTACATGATAGAGCAAATTTTGCAGACTTTACCGACTCTTGGAACATTAGTTTGGGCAGAGTACAGATGCAAGCTGAAGAATCATAACTCATGGACGAGGTCAGTTGAAAGATATAGAAAAGAATGAAACATGTGCGAGACTTGAGGATGGTGAACCTGAAACAGAGGCAGAAGATTGAGCAACCAAGGTTTGATTTGAGCAGTTTCGAGATTTAAATGCGGAGTTGTAACCGTTGAGGTGACGCGAAGTGAACAAACACGTTTGGTTAGGAATCGATTACTATGCAGAGGACCAATGGCAACTGGACAGAAAGAGTCAGAGTAACAAGAACTTTTGGTTATTTTGAAGAAAGACTTTATTCTAGGATTGTGGACACGAATCGAGCTCGCAAGGTCAGCTATGCATGCTTGGGTAAAAGACCGGAAGACAGAGACAGAGTTTGATAGAAGCACACCTTACGAAGTTTGGAAATGTGGAGTAGCATGACTGTTAGAATGTTAGCAGGTTTGGTCAGAGCTGGAAACCTACAGAGTTGTGAACCTCTTGGTTTGAACAAGCAAACAGAGATGGCAGAAGTGTACCGAGGACTGGACGACATTGCCTGAAGTAAGACACATCTGGTAGTACTCAGCGTCACCAATTTTCCGAAACCAAGGGTAGAGAGGAGAATTAGTAAGAGCAAGTGGTAGAATTGTTTCAAGGCTTGGGTTGAAGATTTTGGCTTTCCATAGAAGGATACCAAGTTGACAGATGTTTTGTTGATAACGCATCTTCAGATAAGAGATCTAGAACAATAGGCAGATATAATCAGATGTAAACAGGAACTTTGAGTATAGCACAGAAAGGTTGGACTCCAAGACTTTGAACACAGATTTGAATTCTAAGACCAGTTATACATGTCAATGGTAAGAGATTTAGAAATAAGATTTGAAAGAGGCAAACCATACAAAGTGTTGAAACTCAAAGCAGCTCAGCAGGTTATGGCAGTTTAGCATCTGGTTTGTAGTAGTGAAGTATCTGAGTTGTAACCGACTGAATCAGAAACAGGACACTTATAGAATTTTATAAGACGTGGCAGCATAGTTTCAAGAATTTGGATAACATAGATAGAGGATGAAAGAGACTGGTACGTGGTAGCACTTCAGCTTCGCCAATTCTTCGAAGACAAGGAACCAGAATCTGAGTAGTACAGTGAGAGCAGATATATGGGATTCCAGAATTTCTCCGGGATGAAGATTATTTCAGAGAAAGCATGTCTACGATCACATCTACATGCAAATGTCAGAATCATCGTGTACATCTAGAGATGATCCAGTGTAAGGACGTCAAATGACCGCCGAAGGATGACTAGAGAAGTTATTGAACATTGGATTTGTTAGAAGAGCAGGTTGTTGGACAGATATGTGTGATAGTGTGAAGTTTTCAATCGAATCAGACGTGTTGTTGCCGGCGCATCTCATCGTCAGGACTGGTCAAGGATAGCTCAGTTGCCGAGGTTCAACTCAGGGTGTCAGTGTTTTCTTTAGTCTTTGGGTCCTCAGTGTTTTCTTTGATCTTTCGAGTTTTTGATTTTCGATTTGGTTTAGACCATTTGGAGGACCAAATGGATTCTAAGGGGGGGAGGATGTAAGACCCCGACCCTCAATTTTTGGGTTTAGCATTGTTTTAACCATGATTTAGCTTTTTAAACAAGATTAGAGATGATTTGACTTTGTTTTTGAGTTTGAATAGATTTTTCATAACTTTGGAGAGTTTTAAAAGACCATTGACTTTGTTTTGACCCGACCCTTGTAAATTGTATTTTGTGAGAATTTATTATTGGTTTCTAAAAATCCCAAATTTTATTCCTTTTGACTCATTTTATTGTTATAAACAACTTTCATGTTTTGACCATCTTGATTTAATACTCAGAAATCGCGTTTTTCAAGAAAAATGGCAAAAATGACAATTTTCACTAAATCTGTCCATGAATTTCGAAAATTTCAGAAATTGGGGAAAATATACTTTTTGGAAACTAGATATTTTGAGGATCATTTTAGTCTTCTTCGTCGATTTCATCTGGGGCCCGCAAGACCATGATTTAGCCATTTTAAGTTTCAGCTGAATGGGTCCCATTTTCAAGTCACATAAGTTGTCTTCCTCCTCTTCCATGCCCATTTCTCAAATTCCTGCGACTTCTTGACCTAGGGCTGGAGAGAAAACCCTCTTTTTGCCCCAAGCTTCTTTCTCTTGGATCTATGGCTAGGAAGCTCCATTTGCAAATCTAAAAACGTGGTTTTCTTCCTCTCAACTCGAGCTCTCCATTACACCCATCTAGTTGAGGATTTCAGCTGAGCACCCACTTCGTTTTCTTCATCTCTTCTTGTTTGGGCAGCCATTGGTAAGAGCTTGAACCCATCTCTTCCATGGAGTTTATTTAGCTCATAAAGAGCTCTTTTCTCTAACTTTCAAACCCATTTTCGAAATGGGGGTTTGTAGTGGCCAAAATGTGATTTTTGTGTGTTCTATTTTGGGGCTTTTGTGTAGATTTCATGGATCAACTCTTTGATTTGGATTTGTGAAAGATTTGCTTGGCATTTGGACAAAGGCAAGTGATCTTTATAGGATTTTTCATGTACATTGTTTTATGGTTTCATTATGGTTTCATTTAGACATGTTTTCTATGTTAATTTTCATAATGCAAGTAATCATTTTGGGTTTTTATGATGTATTATGATTTTTGACATTTTGCTTTGAGAAAATGATGCCCTTATTTCTAAGTTTTTCCATTTCATTTAATGTTTGAATCTCTCTTGTCACAGCCCCGCCCAACTCAGCATGAAATTGTCCGCTTTGGCCCACGTGCACGCGCGGGGACTTCCCAGGAGGTCACCCATCCTAGTACTGCTCCCGCCCGGGCACGCTTAACTACGGAGTTCTTACGGTTTCCGGGGCCGCACGGTTTTAAAAGGCCTCATGCTAAGTTAATACGGGGTTTGACTTATAAGCCCAGGGTCAGGACTTGGATATTTCTGATGCGGGCTAACGGAGACTCACCGTTTGAAGCCCGTGGTTGACACGCTCCGCCCCGTGGTTAAGGGTGCCGCCCGGACCAAGTTCTCACATTCTCCCCCACCGGAAATAGAGCCGTCCTCGGCTCTGATACCAATTGTCACAGCCCCGCCCAACTCAGCATGAAATTGTCCGCTTTGGCCCACGTGCACGCGCGGGGACTTCCCAGGAGGTCACCCATCCTAGTACTGCTCCCGCCCGGGCACGCTTAACTACGGAGTTCTTACGGTTTCCGGGGCCGCACGGTTTTAAAAGGCCTCATGCTAAGTTAATACGGGGTTTGACTTATAAGCCCAGGGTCAGGACTTGGATATTTCTGATGCGGGCTAACGGAGACTCACCGTTTGAAGCCCGTGGTTGACACGCTCCGCCCCGTGGTTAAGGGTGCCGCCCGGACCAAGTTCTCACATCTCTTGGTTTGCTTAGTCATGTCAAGCATGGTTACTAATTATTTTCCTAATCTTGAGGTCTTTTCTTGATTGAAAGCATATATCTTGCTTAATGGTTTACAAGTTGTGTAGTAACATGATTTTTATAATGAATGATTTTGATGACTTGAAGGTTTAGATTGAAATATGAATGGTTTATTGTGCATGGAATGCTTTAAAAGTGTGTGAAATGTATCCCTTGGAAAGCATGAAGGCTTGGGGAGTGCATGTGGTTCAAATGTGGAAGTGAAGAAGGGAGAGAAGTGTGAAAGAAATGAGCTTCAGAACCCTACCGGAAGTTCTACCGGTAGAAATGGTTCAAAATTTGACAAAGAGTTGAGAAAACCGTGAACCCTGAGTTCTACCGGAATTTCTACCGGTAGAGGTATTTCAACCGGAAGTTCTACCGGTAGAAAGGGCCCAAAATCTGACAGAGAGTGAGGAAATTGAAAAACCCCAAGTTCTACCGGAAGTTCTACCGGTAGAAATAGCCCAGATTTCGGCAGAGAGTGAGAAAAGTTAAGGAGCATGAGTTCTACCGGAAGTTCTACCGGTAGAAGTGCTCCAACCGGAAGTTCTACCGGTAGAGGTGGTTCTACCGGTAGTACTACCGGTAGAGACGCTTCAACCGGTATTTCTACCGGTAGAGAGGCGTGAACCACAACCAGAAGTACTGTTTTTGAAGATTTTTGCGGGAATGAAAACTAGACTAGGTTTTAGACCTTTTTATTGACTTTGTGCACTTGAAATTCCAAAATGTACTATAACTTCTGGGGCACCAAATCTTGTTAAAAACTCCGACATTTGGGTTTCAACTCCACAAGGGTCAATGATTGGTCTTAGCCTAAACTTGATAGATTTCGTGTTTGAATTCTTGTTTTGATGCTTTGTGCATCATCGTGCATTCGTTTGAATTTCAAGTATAAGCTTGTTTTAAGACGTGTTTCAAGAATCGTGTTTCAAGAAAGAAAAAGGGGATCATTTCTTCAGTTGTTAAGCATTTATATTATGCTATCGTGCTAGCCTTGTCGTGACGTGTTTGACAAATGATTTCCCTCTTGTTTTGTTGTGCTCTCGAACGTGTATCGCCATGTTTTATGCATTCATGATATAAGTGATTTCACTGAGCTTGGACCGCCCTTTTAGCTTGATCCACTACCTGGGGGTCCTTAAACTCGTGGACTGTCTGCAGACTAGTCGTGTCTTGAATTGACACATCGTGCGTGTTCGTGGTCCGGTTCCGCGGCCGGACACCCCGTCTACCTTGTGTGACGTGGGATCGTGTTTCTTGTCGTGCTTGTCGTGCGTGCTTACTCTTATCATCATGTATGATGGAGAAAGGATGGGCTCTTTGTGGATTTACTAATCATGATATTATATGTATTCATACCTTGTTTCGTATATCGTGCATGCACTAGTGATTTCTCGATAAGTATCTTGTACATGCATTGTTTTTAAATCTTGTAAACTTGTTTCAAGTTCAATGAAGTGTTTTTAGTTCTTGTTTCCTTTAAACTTCGGTTTTGTTTATGCTCTTGCCTATATTGATTACCTGCCAGACCGTCGTGTCTGATATACTTCTGCTTTGGTGCTCTAGATAGCAGGTCCTTGTTTTGAGCTAGTTCGCGTGCGGAGGGCTGTTGAGCCACGAGTTTTGCAGTCTTGTAGTGTCAGCGATGTCATGTTGACGTCATGCTTGACTCCGGAGTTACGTTACACCATTGGGTAGTATTTGTTCTAGCTTGTTTTTGTGTACGGCTTTTGTTAGCCTGTTTCTTGGGAATTGTAATCAATGCACTTGTTAATTTGAAACTTGAATATGTTGGGTAATGATAAGCCTGTTACTGTCAGCTTTGTATATCTTGATATTATGAATTGTTCCAGTCTGAATTTAAATATGTCTATGACAATTTTGTGCTGACAGATTGAGTACGACACGGAACCCGATGGATACGGATTCCGGGTCGTAACGTCTTGTATAGCTTCCGCGAAATATTTTGATGTGTTGTGAATTTGTTATCCTCACACACGCGGATCCTGGGAGGGGAAATACTACAAATTCTCCCCATGCTCGCGTCCCCGAGATCGGATCCCGGTTTTGGGGGCGCGACAGACTGGTATCAGAGCGGGCAGGTTTCTAGGAAATAAAACACTCTAGTAACCTTAAGACGTGTGGTGAGGACTCCTTAGGTCGTGTGGATTTTGTTTTGGCTAGCCATTGTTTGTTTTATCAGCTCGGTTTGTTTTCTTCTAGTGGGGGAGACCCTCTTTGTCTCGTGCTCTTGTCCTTGTTGTTAGGGAATTTGGAGGACCAAATTCTTTTCTAGTGGGGGAGGATTTAATGTATCCGTACCCATATTTAGTATCTTTTGCTTGTTTTTGTGGCAAAGAGTCGATGTTTTGTGGCATTTTGTGGACTTAGCGTGTGGTTCTCGAAGGACTTTGGCAGAATTTTCAGCTTTTCGATGTCGCAGATGGAGTTAGCGAGGGAATTTGTGAGTAGTTGTTAGTCAGCAAGTTATGTGAATAGCATATCAAGATCCAATTATAGTTGATCGTGTGTCGTCAGATGGTGTGTTAGACAAGTAAGTGCAGATTTTTGGACAAACTTGGATTATCTTCCTAAGTTAGAAGACTCCAAAAGCCGGATAAGTGGTGGACTTTATGAGGTTTGAGGTGATTTTCAGTGGTACGGCTCCAAGAAGATGTGAGAAAGTTAGAAACTTCTCGAGTATTGATGAATTTGTGACGGAGAATTGTTCGAGGAAGTTCAACAATTGTAGCTATGGTGGTGAAGTTGACTCAGCGAGGTGTATCAGTGAACGGTTAGAAGCATGAGAATTCAGTTTTTGGCAAAGTGTAGATAGTAGTATGCAGAATTGATTGTTACCTGGTTACATGATAGAGCAAATTTTGCAGACTTTACCGACTCTTGGAACATTAGTTTGGGCAGAGTACAGATGCAAGCTGAAGAATCATAACTCATGGACGAGGTCAGTTGAAAGATATAGAAAAGAATGAAACATGTGCGAGACTTGAGGATGGTGAACCTGAAACAGAGGCAGAAGATTGAGCAACCAAGGTTTGATTTGAGCAGTTTCGAGATTTAAATGCGGAGTTGTAACCGTTGAGGTGACGCGAAGTGAACAAACACGTTTGGTTAGGAATCGATTACTATGCAGAGGACCAATGGCAACTGGACAGAAAGAGTCAGAGTAACAAGAACTTTTGGTTATTTTGAAGAAAGACTTTATTCTAGGATTGTGGACACGAATCGAGCTCGCAAGGTCAGCTATGCATGCTTGGGTAAAAGACCGGAAGACAGAGACAGAGTTTGATAGAAGCACACCTTACGAAGTTTGGAAATGTGGAGTAGCATGACTGTTAGAATGTTAGCAGGTTTGGTCAGAGCTGGAAACCTACAGAGTTGTGAACCTCTTGGTTTGAACAAGCAAACAGAGATGGCAGAAGTGTACCGAGGACTGGACGACATTGCCTGAAGTAAGACACATCTGGTAGTACTCAGCGTCACCAATTTTCCGAAACCAAGGGTAGAGAGGAGAATTAGTAAGAGCAAGTGGTAGAATTGTTTCAAGGCTTGGGTTGAAGATTTTGGCTTTCCATAGAAGGATACCAAGTTGACAGATGTTTTGTTGATAACGCATCTTCAGATAAGAGATCTAGAACAATAGGCAGATATAATCAGATGTAAACAGGAACTTTGAGTATAGCACAGAAAGGTTGGACTCCAAGACTTTGAACACAGATTTGAATTCTAAGACCAGTTATACATGTCAATGGTAAGAGATTTAGAAATAAGATTTGAAAGAGGCAAACCATACAAAGTGTTGAAACTCAAAGCAGCTCAGCAGGTTATGGCAGTTTAGCATCTGGTTTGTAGTAGTGAAGTATCTGAGTTGTAACCGACTGAATCAGAAACAGGACACTTATAGAATTTTATAAGACGTGGCAGCATAGTTTCAAGAATTTGGATAACATAGATAGAGGATGAAAGAGACTGGTACGTGGTAGCACTTCAGCTTCGCCAATTCTTCGAAGACAAGGAACCAGAATCTGAGTAGTACAGTGAGAGCAGATATATGGGATTCCAGAATTTCTCCGGGATGAAGATTATTTCAGAGAAAGCATGTCTACGATCACATCTACATGCAAATGTCAGAATCATCGTGTACATCTAGAGATGATCCAGTGTAAGGACGTCAAATGACCGCCGAAGGATGACTAGAGAAGTTATTGAACATTGGATTTGTTAGAAGAGCAGGTTGTTGGACAGATATGTGTGATAGTGTGAAGTTTTCAATCGAATCAGACGTGTTGTTGCCGGCGCATCTCATCGTCAGGACTGGTCAAGGATAGCTCAGTTGCCGAGGTTCAACTCAGGGTGTCAGTGTTTTCTTTAGTCTTTGGGTCCTCAGTGTTTTCTTTGATCTTTCGAGTTTTTGATTTTCGATTTGGTTTAGACCATTTGGAGGACCAAATGGATTCTAAGGGGGGGAGGATGTAAGACCCCGACCCTCAATTTTTGGGTTTAGCATTGTTTTAACCATGATTTAGCTTTTTAAACAAGATTAGAGATGATTTGACTTTGTTTTTGAGTTTGAATAGATTTTTCATAACTTTGGAGAGTTTTAAAAGACCATTGACTTTGTTTTGACCCGACCCTTGTAAATTGTATTTTGTGAGAATTTATTATTGGTTTCTAAAAATCCCAAATTTTATTCCTTTTGACTCATTTTATTGTTATAAACAACTTTCATGTTTTGACCATCTTGATTTAATACTCAGAAATCGCGTTTTTCAAGAAAAATGGCAAAAATGACAATTTTCACTAAATCTGTCCATGAATTTCGAAAATTTCAGAAATTGGGGAAAATATACTTTTTGGAAACTAGATATTTTGAGGATCATTTTAGTCTTCTTCGTCGATTTCATCCGGGGCCCGCAAGACCATGATTTAGCCATTTTAAGTTTCAGCTGAATGGGTCCCATTTTCAAGTCACATAAGTTGTCTTCCTCCTCTTCCATGCCCATTTCTCAAATTCCTGCGACTTCTTGACCTAGGGCTGGAGAGAAAACCCTCTTTTTGCCCCAAGCTTCTTTCTCTTGGATCTATGGCTAGGAAGCTCCATTTGCAAATCTAAAAACGTGGTTTTCTTCCTCTCAACTCGAGCTCTCCATTACACCCATCTAGTTGAGGATTTCAGCTGAGCACCCACTTCGTTTTCTTCATCTCTTCTTGTTTGGGCAGCCATTGGTAAGAGCTTGAACCCATCTCTTCCATGGAGTTTATTTAGCTCATAAAGAGCTCTTTTCTCTAACTTTCAAACCCATTTTCGAAATGGGGGTTTGTAGTGGCCAAAATGTGATTTTTGTGTGTTCTATTTTGGGGCTTTTGTGTAGATTTCATGGATCAACTCTTTGATTTGGATTTGTGAAAGATTTGCTTGGCATTTGGACAAAGGCAAGTGATCTTTATAGGATTTTTCATGTACATTGTTTTATGGTTTCATTATGGTTTCATTTAGACATGTTTTCTATGTTAATTTTCATAATGCAAGTAATCATTTTGGGTTTTTATGATGTATTATGATTTTTGACATTTTGCTTTGAGAAAATGATGCCCTTATTTCTAAGTTTTTCCATTTCATTTAATGTTTGAATCTCTCTTGGTTTGCTTAGTCATGTCAAGCATGGTTACTAATTATTTTCCTAATCTTGAGGTCTTTTCTTGATTGAAAGCATATATCTTGCTTAATGGTTTACAAGTTGTGTAGTAACATGATTTTTATAATGAATGATTTTGATGACTTGAAGGTTTAGATTGAAATATGAATGGTTTATTGTGCATGGAATGCTTTAAAAGTGTGTGAAATGTATCCCTTGGAAAGCATGAAGGCTTGGGGAGTGCATGTGGTTCAAATGTGGAAGTGAAGAAGGGAGAGAAGTGTGAAAGAAATGAGCTTCAGAACCCTACCGGAAGTTCTACCGGTAGAAATGGTTCAAAATTTGACAAAGAGTTGAGAAAACCGTGAACCCTGAGTTCTACCGGAATTTCTACCGGTAGAGGTATTTCAACCGGAAGTTCTACCGGTAGAAAGGGCCCAAAATCTGACAGAGAGTGAGGAAATTGAAAAACCCCAAGTTCTACCGGAAGTTCTACCGGTAGAAATAGCCCAGATTTCGGCAGAGAGTGAGAAAAGTTAAGGAGCATGAGTTCTACCGGAAGTTCTACCGGTAGAAGTGCTCCAACCGGAAGTTCTACCGGTAGAGGTGGTTCTACCGGTAGTACTACCGGTAGAGACGCTTCAACCGGTATTTCTACCGGTAGAGAGGCGTGAACCACAACCAGAAGTACTGTTTTTGAAGATTTTTGCGGGAATGAAAACTAGACTAGGTTTTAGACCTTTTTATTGACTTTGTGCACTTGAAATTCCAAAATGTACTATAACTTCTGGGGCACCAAATCTTGTTAAAAACTCCGACATTTGGGTTTCAACTCCACAAGGGTCAATGATTGGTCTTAGCCTAAACTTGATAGATTTCGTGTTTGAATTCTTGTTTTGATGCTTTGTGCATCATCGTGCATTCGTTTGAATTTCAAGTATAAGCTTGTTTTAAGACGTGTTTCAAGAATCGTGTTTCAAGAAAGAAAAAGGGGATCATTTCTTCAGTTGTTAAGCATTTATATTATGCTATCGTGCTAGCCTTGTCGTGACGTGTTTGACAAATGATTTCCCTCTTGTTTTGTTGTGCTCTCGAACGTGTATCGCCATGTTTTATGCATTCATGATATAAGTGATTTCACTGAGCTTGGACCGCCCTTTTAGCTTGATCCACTACCTGGGGGTCCTTAAACTCGTGGACTGTCTGCAGACTAGTCGTGTCTTGAATTGACACATCGTGCGTGTTCGTGGTCCGGTTCCGCGGCCGGACACCCCGTCTACCTTGTGTGACGTGGGATCGTGTTTCTTGTCGTGCTTGTCGTGCGTGCTTACTCTTATCATCATGTATGATGGAGAAAGGATGGGCTCTTTGTGGATTTACTAATCATGATATTATATGTATTCATACCTTGTTTCGTATATCGTGCATGCACTAGTGATTTCTCGATAAGTATCTTGTACATGCATTGTTTTTAAATCTTGTAAACTTGTTTCAAGTTCAATGAAGTGTTTTTAGTTCTTGTTTCCTTTAAACTTCGGTTTTGTTTATGCTCTTGCCTATATTGATTACCTGCCAGACCGTCGTGTCTGATATACTTCTGCTTTGGTGCTCTAGATAGCAGGTCCTTGTTTTGAGCTAGTTCGCGTGCGGAGGGCTGTTGAGCCACGAGTTTTGCAGTCTTGTAGTGTCAGCGATGTCATGTTGACGTCATGCTTGACTCCGGAGTTACGTTACACCATTGGGTAGTATTTGTTCTAGCTTGTTTTTGTGTACGGCTTTTGTTAGCCTGTTTCTTGGGAATTGTAATCAATGCACTTGTTAATTTGAAACTTGAATATGTTGGGTAATGATAAGCCTGTTACTGTCAGCTTTGTATATCTTGATATTATGAATTGTTCCAGTCTGAATTTAAATATGTCTATGACAATTTTGTGCTGACAGATTGAGTACGACACGGAACCCGATGGATACGGATTCCGGGTCGTAACGTCTTGTATAGCTTCCGCGAAATATTTTGATGTGTTGTGAATTTGTTATCCTCACACACGCGGATCCTGGGAGGGGAAATACTACAAATTCTCCCCATGCTCGCGTCCCCGAGATCGGATCCCGGTTTTGGGGGCGCGACAGACTAAATTGTCACAGCCCCGCCCAACTCAGCATGAAATTGTCCGCTTTGGCCCACGTGCACGCGCGGGAACTTCCCAGGAGGTCACCCATCCTAGTACTGCTCCCGCCCGAGCACGCTTAACTACGGAGTTCTTACGGTTTCCAGGGCCGCACGGTTTTAAAAGGCCTCATGCTAAGTTAATACGGGGTTTGACTTATAAGCCCAGGGTCAGGACTTGGATATTTCTGATGCGGGCTAACGGAGACTCACCGTTTGAAGCCCGTGGTTGACACGCTCCGCCCCGTGGTTAAGGGTGCCGCCCGGACCAAGTTCTCACATTCTCCCCCACCGGAAATAGAGCCGTCCTCGGCTCTGATACCAATTGTCACAGCCCCGCCCAACTCAGCATGAAATTGTCCGCTTTGGCCCACGTGCACGCGCGGGGACTTCCCAGGAGGTCACCCATCCTAGTACTGCTCCCGCCCGAGCACGCTTAACTACGGAGTTCTTACGGTTTCCAGGGCCGCACGGTTTTAAAAGGCCTCATGCTAAGTTAATACGAGGTTTGACTTATAAGCCCAGGGTCAGGACTTGGATATTTCTGATGCGGGCTAACGGAGACTCACCGTTTGAAGCCCGTGGTTGACACGCTCTGCCCCGTGGTTAAGGGTGCCGCCCGGACCAAGTTCTCACACCGTTCCCTACAAAATTCAAACAACCTACTCTCCAGACATATACGGGGAAAGGTTCAGCCAGACAGCATGTCATCCACATTAAGATCCTAACAGGAGCTATTACGGATCAAGATGCCCTCAAGATTTGCTCCTTTGTAAGTACCCTAAAAGGTACGGCCTTTGATTGGTACTCCACTCTGCCGGAGAACTCCATCCAGAACTGGGCTATGCTGGAGACACGCTTCCTGACTCACTTCTAAGGCGAGGACCATCCTGTTACTATGGCTCAACTCTGTAGCCTGAAACAGGGAGAGAATGAGTCAACATACAACTTTATTCACAAGTGGAAGGCAATGGCGTACAAATGCTCAGATGTACTGCCACAAGCGTCGCTAGTCGACATCTGCCGTAACAATATGAGAGCAAGAATTCGCTCCATGATCATCGGCAACAAATCAAAGAACCTGGGAGAACTCCTCGAAGCTTCCATGGAAGCTGAAATGGTGATCAAAGACCTAAACAATAAAAAATCATCAAAGAAAGAGCCGACTGCCATTACGACCTCAAAACCAAAGAAAAATCAGGTTCTCAATGTGCAAACTAAGTCAGCTCCTCAGCTGCCAAAGAAAGCTGAAAACAAAGCTACAGGTAAAAGGCCTGAACTCTCCGATGCCTTCAAAAAACGTGTAGAAAAAAAATATCCGTTCGATGAAGATGTTGAAGAAATTTTTTAGGCTCTTCAAGCAAATGGTAAACTCACTTTTCCGAAGCCCAAAAGATCGGGAGATGTTGGCAAAACCAATGATCCCCGGTATTATCCATACCATCAAATGATCTCACATCCTCTCAATCAATGCTTCGTTGTGAGAGAGAAGATCAATGAGATGTGAAAAAACGGAGTCATAACCTTTGACAAAAACTATGGCTCCGCCTCTGTCAACATGGTGTCATGTGGGCAAACTTCAAAGTCACCGAAGAAGAAGATCACTACTTCATTCAAGGTGATAAAAATGGCTCAAGCAACCCAAGAGTTGGTTCCCTATCCAACACCAGATGGACAACCTATATGGGTGCATCCCGATCTCCTAGATGATGAAAATTGGGAGATCGTCAAAACAAAGCCGACCGCTCAGCAGCGAAGGCAAGCCAAAAGACAACTCCGCAAACTCAAACGGAAGAAGAAGTCTCAACCAAAACAAGAAGACCTTGAACAAGCAGAAACCTCTTCCACTGCTTCACTAGGGGCGACGGAAGAATCCCTTCCCAAAGCTTTAAAGGCGGTAAGAAAATTCACCCTTGATGATTTCATGCCACCTCTATACAAAAATGAAAATGCGCAGCAGGCATCATACTCTTGCAACTCGGTAGTTGGATTCTCCATGAATGGATACAAGTCCAGTGATACTGCCAGTGATATCGATGAGTGGGAAGAATCCCTTGAGACAGGAGAATACCTCTTCGACGAGGAATGGATTCCCGAGTCTCATCTTATGCCAGTAATCTGGTATAACCCAATGCAGCCACAAGGATCCCGGTCCGATGATGAAGAAGACCAAGAGGCTGAAAATGCTGTCAATCCAGCACCAGCCAATGCTTCAGTGGAACCCAACATGGGTGAACCGCAAGGAGCAGATGATGAAGAAGATTTGGCTCCTATGCCTAATCTTAAAGAATATGCAAGAATCTTGCAACATCTTGCCATAGAGCAGGAGCATGATCGCATCAATGATCTTCGTCATGAACCAGAACCGGAAGTCCCTGAAAATCAACGGGAACTTTCTCCCTCAACTCCTGAAAATGGAGAAAACAGTTGGATTGATGATCCTCTTACATCCGAGGATGAGTCCAATTCCCAACAGTCTACACTGGGGGCATTTCCTGTCAGGATAACCTGCAATTAGATAGCTCAGGACAATAGCGCCTCTGAAGCTTCCGAAGACACGTACTCCTCAACCGGTAGTGTATCTTCCGAAGCTACATCTTCCCAGGTGACTTCCACTGAGATATCATCCTCTCAGCCCTCGCCTCCTGAAGCTGTGACATCGCAACTCAGGCCTCTCCCGATTGATCATCCTGAAGAAACTCCTGCCAATGAAATCTTCTTCAATGAAAACCCAGTTGATTGGTCCCAGATACCCGATCTCATAGACGATGTCTGGACTAATGAAGAAAGGTTGTCAGATGTTGTTCAGGACTTGTTCCCGGAAATTGCTCCGTGCAACACAATCACTGAAAACGCCAATGCTGCTACAGAGACGTCTTCAGCAAATGACAAGGATCGACCCTTTGATCCTGAGGGTGATCTTCCAAAAGAAGACCTTTCTCTAGAAGCTCTTGCAGTTGGTAGAGGTACCCGTTCTGGCCAGGATTACCACAAAAATTACAACCAACCTTCTTCTTCTTATGAAAATCCTTCGGGAAAGCAAGGTGTAAGCACTCCAATTGGCAATAATAATGAAAATCCAGGCCCGAAGGAGGCTCTCAAGTACGACTTGATTGAGCACTTCAAAAACATACCTGCACGTCTGCACATCCTTGAATTATTACGAATGTCTCCACAAACTCGTGATAGTCTCATTTCAGAATTACAAAGGCTGAATGCAGATGTTGACAAGCATGCCCCACAAGTTCTACAAATTGAAATGGACTATAGGGTCAAAAAATCAAATACTCCTTCAAAGGAAGAAAAGAAGAGAACTGAGAGATCAAGCAATGAATGCCTCTCGGTACAAAAAACAGCAAGTGCAACAATTGCCTTCGACAAGAATGACCTCCTGCTAGGCGAGACAAAGCATAACTGACCCTTGTACTTCACGGGGTATGTCAAAGAAATGCCAGTACACAGAGTTCAGATCGATCCGGGTTCTGCACTCAACTTCATTTCTACTTCGGCACTCAAAGAGCTGGGCATCCCACCTAACAAGCTGAGTCACACGTCCGTATCCATCTTCGGATATGACGGCAGTGCTCAAAGGCCTATCGGCAAAATCAGGTTCAAATTGCAAATCGGTGATCTTATTTCCGAAGTCACCGTGTATGCAATAAGGACCCCTTGGACGCCCCTGGATACATGAGAATTGTCGCGACCCCGGACCGGGACCCGGGCCCGCGACTGCGCGGCGGCGGCAGCATTAACCAACACAAGACACACCGCCGCTGTTTTGATCTTTTTTCCCACAGGTTTCCGCGGTGAGGATCCCATGACACGGGTCGAGCTCACACGAATAGATATGCGGAAGCGTGTAGCAAAACAATTCATACAAATCTTAAATGATAAGATACAAGACAAATATTTAACATCGAGACAAGGTATCAAAAGAGAATGTCATCCAAGCATTCCTAGCATGAATAAAGTTTAACATTTAGACAAAGTGTTTTACTTGCAAGTTACACAACCCCCAAGAGGCCAACAAAGGCCAATACAACATATGGAATCCCAACAAGAACAACCCGACAAAACCCGAGCTAGGTGAAACGAGAATCACGATCCCGACCGGCGTCTAGATGACGTCGTTGGGCTGCCACTCGAGTGCTGGGGGTGGCTCAACAGCCTCCTCCGGGCACTCCTCGTCACGCGCGAAACCACCGGCACCTGGACACCAAAATACAAGCATCAAACACGACGGTTTGGCAAATAAACAATTTAGACATGAATAATTGGAATAATGCTAAAACAGTTCAAAGTTTAAATACACGTTTCAATGCTTACGAAACTAGCACGAATACATATAATATCATGAAAAGATAAATCCACATGAGCTCATCCTTTCTCCGTCATACATGATGACAAGAGCAAGCACGCAAGACAAGCACGACAAGAAACACGATCCCACGCCACACAAGGTAGACGGGGTATCCGGCCGCGGAACCGGACCACGAACACGCACGATGTGCCATTCAAGACACGACTAGTCTGCAGACAGTCCACGAGTTTAAGGACCCCCAGGTAGTGGATCAAGCTAAAAGGGCGGTCCAAGCTCAGTGAAATTCACTTATATCATGAATGCACAAAACACGGCAATACGCGATCGAAACACGACAAAACAAAAGGGAAATCATTTAACGAGCACGACGTAACAAGACTAGCAAAATAGCATGGTGTTAATGCTTACAAACTTAATAAATGATTCCCTTTTTATTCTTGAAACACATCTTGAAAACGACTTGCACTTGGAAATCAGACGAGAACACGATGGTGCATAAAGCATCATAAACAAAGGTTCAAACATAACTTTATCAAGCATAGGCTAAGACCACATCTTTGACCCTTGTGGAATTGAAAACCAAATGTCGAAATTCAATAAAACTTGGTGTCCCCGAAGGTATATTACATTTTGGAAATTTCAAGTGCACAAGGTCAATAAAAAGGGTCTAAGACCAAGTCTAGTTTTCATTCCTGCAAAATCCTTCAAAACAGTACTTTTTGGTGTGGTTCATGCCTCTCTACCGGTAGAAATTCCGGTAGAAGATGTTCTACCGGTAGAACTTCCGGTTGAAATACCCCTACCGGTAGAACTGCGGTTCACAGTTTTTTTCTCACTCTCTGCCGAAATCTTGGCCATTTCTACCGGTAGAACTTCCGGTAGAACTGCGGTTCACAGTTTTTTTCTCACTCTCTGCCGAAATCTTGGCCATTTCTACCGGTAGAACTTCCGGTAGAACTTGGGGTTTTTAATTTCCTCAACTCTCTGTCATAATTTGAGCCCTTTCTACCGGTAGAACTTCCGGTTGAAATACCCCTACCGGTAGAACTTCGGAATTTCAATTTTTTTTCCACACTTCATTCACTTCTTCACTTCCACATTTTCACCACCTGCACTCCCCAAGCCTACATGCTTCCAAGGGATGATTTTCACACCAAATCCATTCACATTTCATTCAAAACATCAAAATCATAAACCCATTTACATTCAAAACATAAATCTAATAACTTGCAAACCATTCCATTGAAAACATACTTCCATTGAAGATGAAACCCCTACATTAGATAGAGAAATTAGGGCTCTTGCTTAACAAGATTAAAACAAGCTAAAAGAGATTAATGACATGCAAGGAAGATAAGCTTGATGATAAACAACATTTCCAAAAGTAAAAATGCCCAAAAACTCAACATGCACTAGGGAAAACTAAAAGGTTTACTTGCCTCTAACCAAAGCCAAGCCAAAGCTTCACAACTCAACAAGAAAGGGGTGCTCCACGAGATCTACACAAAACCCCCAAAATGGAGCATACAAAATCAACATTTTTGGCCATTAGAAAACCCCATTTCGAAAATGGGTTTGAAAACCATGAAAAACAAACTCTTGGTGAGCTAGAGAACATCAAATGACAAGAATGGAGAAAGACACCAACCTTGAGCTAGTCAAACAAGAAGAATAAGGCTTGAAGATGATGAATAGTGCAGTGGCTTGACTCCAAAAACACTCCAGCTGTAGCTTGAGACGAGAGGAAGAGGATGGTGGTCTTGGATCGAAAAATGGAGCCTTCTAGCTAGATGATTTCAAGGGAAAAGGATCAAGAAGAAGCTTGCTTCACCTCTCCACTCTAGGGCAAAACGTTGCAGGATTTGGGAAAAGGGCAAATGAAGGAGAAAGAGAGTATATATAGTGTCTGGAGGTGGGTCCCTTTAGCAGTGAAACTTGGGACGCCTGGAACATGGTCTTGTGGACCCCGGATGGAATCGACGAAGAAGAACAAAACGATCGTCGAAAAATCTAGTTTCGGAAAAGTATTATTTTGACATAGTTTCGCGACTTCGAAAAGTGTGCCCAGATTTACATGCAAAGACAGATTTACCCTTATTGGGCCAAAACTTGGGCTTCTGGGCCTCACATGCATGCAGCTTGAAAACAAAAGTTGTCACAAATAATAAAATCACTCGAGAAATAAAGATCACATCCACATCAAAGATCTAGCACAAAACCCCATTCTTACTCGTGTACTCAGGGCGTCCCTGAGCGTGCCTGACTCATACTAAACGTCCTCGAAATCCCCAAAGCTATTATCCAGACTAAGTCTAATCACATTCTAACCCAACTAGTACTTAAGACTCACTTAAGACTAAACGTCACTTAATTAGTACTAATCGAGTTGGTCTGGGTCGGGGTCTAACATCCTCCACCCCTTAGGATATTTGGTCCGCCAAATATAAATAATCTTACCTCTGGTAACAAGTGTGGATACTTCTTCTGGACTTGATCTCTCAATTCCCATGTGGCTTCTTCTGGCTCGTGGTTCTCCCAAAGCACTTTGACCCAATGGATAGTCCGATTTCTCAATTCATGCTCTCGGGTGTCGATGATTCTAACCGGTTTCTCCACATATGAGGCATCTTCTCGAATCTCTAAAGGCTCGTGTGAAATAATGTGAGAAGGACTGTGAACATATTTCTTGAGCATGGAGACATGAAAAACGTTATGCACCCCGGAGAGTTCTGGCGGTAACGCAAGTCTGTACGCAACATTTCCAATCTTGCTCAGAATCTCATATGGGCCAATGTATCTGCTGGACAATTTTCCTTTCTTTCCAAATCTTAGAGTACCTCTGACCGGTGAGACTTTCAAGAACACTTTGTCACCCACTTCAAATTGCAATTCTCTCCGGCGAGTGTCAGCATAACTTTTCTGTCTGCTTCGAGCGATCTTCAATCTGTCCTGAATCTGCTTAACCTTGTCGCTTGTCTCTCCAACTATCGTCGGTCCATGAAAACTACGCACACCGACTTCTTCCCAACAAACTGGAGTTCTGCATCTCCTACCATAGAGTGCCTCGAAAGGTGCCATTCCAATGCTAGAATGGTAGCTATTGTTGTACGCGAACTCACAAAGAGGTAGGTTTTCATCCCACTGGACCTTGAAATCCAATACACAAGCACGCAACATATCTTCAAGAGTCTGTATCGTCCGCTCCGACTGACCATCTGTCTGAGGATGATACGCTGTGCTGAACTGAAGTTTGGAACCCATGGATTCAAGAAGAGATTTCCAAAATCTCGAAACAAATCTACTGTCTCTGTCGGAAGTAATGGAGACGGGCTGGCCATGCTTACTAACAATCTCATCGATGAATAGTCTTGCAAGTGGTGCCATATGCATCATGTTCCCAGTCTTCATCGGAAGGAAGTGCGCAGACTTCGTAAGACGATCAACTATAACCCAAATTGCATTGTTTCCTCTCTTGGTATTAGGCAAACCGGAGACAAAATCCATAGTGATGTGCTCCCATTTCCACTCCGGAATCTCCAAAGGCTGTAACAACCCAGGAGGCTTCTGGTGTTCTGCCTTGATCATCTGACAAGTTAAGCAGCGAGACACAAAAGCTGCTATCTCTCTCTTCATATTATTCCACCAAAATCTATTCTTCAAGTTATGGTACATCTTCGTGCTACCCGGATGTATAGAGTATCTAGTATGGTGAGCTTCAATCATAATTTCATTCTTCAAATCGTCAACATTCGGCACGCACAACCGGTCACGAAAATACAACACTCCATCAGAAATTCTGAAATCTGGACGTTCTGCAATCTGATCTACAATCTTGGCCAATTCCGGGTCTTGCAACTGACTATCTTTGATTCTTTGGATGAAGGTAGGCTCAGACACGATCATATTTGCCAACAAAACACTTCTCCTCAAGTGTTGTACCTCCACTCCAAGTTCTTCAAACTGTTGGAGAACACTAACCCCTCTCAAACTCGCCATCACTGCTGACTTTCTACTCAATGCATCTGCTACCACATTCACTTTGCCTGGATGATACTTGATTGGGAAGTCATAATCTTTAATATACTCCATCCACCGTCTCTGCCTCATATTCAATTCCTTCTGTGAAAACAGATATTGCAAACTTCGGTGGTCTGAATGAACTTCAAACTTCGCTCCATAGAGGTAGTGTCGCCACATTTTCAAAGCAAAAACTACTGCCGCTAACTCCAAGTCATGAGTTGCATAGTTTACCTCATGATTCTTCAACTGTCTCGAACCATAGGCAATCACCTTGCCATCTTGCATCAAAACACATCCTAATCCCACGTTGGAAGCATCCGTAAACACAACAAATCCACTGCTGCCCGATGGTAAAGTGAGGATTGGGGCTGTGGTTAACCTCTTCTTCAACTCCTGAAAACTTCCTTCACACTGATCAGTCCAAACAAAAGGGACATTTTTCCGGGTCAACTTCGTCAAAGGAGCTGCAATGGACGAAAAACCTTGGACAAATCTCCGATAATATCCTGCTAACCCCAAAAAGCTTCTAATTTCTGTCACACTGCTAGGCCTCTTCCATTCAATGACTGCTTCTATCTTGGCTGGATCTACTGCTAATCCTTCTCTCGAAATGATGTGACCCAAAAAGGAAACTTGCTCTAGCCAGAATTCACACTTGTTCAACTTAGCATAGAGCTGGTGGTCTCTCAAAAGCTGCAATGACGTCCTCAAGTGCTCTTCATGCTCCTCCTTACTCTTAGAATACACGAGGACATCATCAATGAACACCACGGTAGAGTGATCTAGGTACTCTGTAAAGACCTTGTTCATGAGAGCCATGAAAACTGCGGGTGCATTTGTCAAGCCAAAGGGCATCACTAAGAACTCGTAATGCCCATATCTCGTTCGGAAAGCTGTCTTCGCCACATCAGACTCTCTAACCCGCAACTGATGATACCCTGACCTCAAGTCTATCTTGGAAAAGTGTGTTGCTCCTTGTAATTGGTCAAACAATTCATCTATCCTTGGCAAGGGGTATTTGTTCTTGACGGTCACATGGTTCAACCTTCTGTAGTCGATGCACATTCTAAGACTTCCATCCTTCTTCTTCACAAAAAGAACTGGCGCTCCCCACGGTGAAACACTTGGCCTAATAAAGCCCTTACTCAACAATTCTTGCAACTGAAGTTTCAATTCACCTAACTCTGCAGGAGCCATCCTGTAAGGTGCAATTGAGATCGGTGCAGTCCCTGGAAGGAGTTCAATAGTAAACTCAACTTCTCTAACTGGTGGTAAACCCGGGATTTCTTCTGGAAAAACATCCGGAAATTCACACACTACGGGGATATCCTCCACCCCTTGGGACTGTTTATCCTCCGTGATAAACGCTAAAAATGCCTCACAACCACTGCTCACCAATCTGTTGGCTTTTAAAGCCGAAATGAACCCACTGGAACACTTTTTCCTATTTCCCTGAAACATCAACTCTGTCTGTGGCCCTTGCAATCTGAAGGTAATGGTCTTACCGAAGCAATCCATGGTAGCATGGTAGGTCTCTAACCAATCCATGCCTAAGATAATATCAAAATCATGCATGTCTAAAATTATGAGGTTGGCCGGTAATTTGATATCTCCTAACAAAACCTGACAACTAGGGTAAAAGGTGGTGCAAACAACATGTCTACCTACGGGTGTAGTGACAGTCAAATTATAATCCAATTCTGCATGCTGTGCATCAATCTTCTTTGCAAACAAAGGTGATAGAAAGGAGTGTGTGGATCCTGGATCAAATAAGATCTGTGCTTCTACTCCACACACAAGAAGTTTACCTTCTATGACGTCACCCGCTGCTTCAGCGTCTGCACGGTTGATATTGTACACACGTCCCTGCTGGTGTGGCCTGTTCTGCTGCTGAATCTGTCTGCCCTGGTTGTTCCTATTCTGCGGTGGACGAGCATTCTGGTTTTGTACTTGCCTGCCTTGTTGCTGTTGTTGCTGTGGTGGTCTCATCTGAACTGGTATGGCTTGATTCTGTGGTGCTATCTGCCTTGGCTGCTGATATCGGTTGGCTTGACTCTGGAGGTGTGGGCAATCCTTGATTGCATGGTCCATTCCTCCACACCTGAAGCAAGCACCCGTTGCCTTGCGGCATTCGTGGGTAGGGTGATTCTTGCCACAATGATTACAACCAGATTGTCTAACTTGAGTCTGTTCTTGCCTTGGCTTCTTGCCACTTTGCTGTCTTTGGTTTTGCTGCTGGTAGTGCTGCTTTCTATCCTGGATAATCTCGTTGTTAAACTCTTCAAATTTGTATGCCCGACTAACTGCTTCATCAAAGGTGACTGGTGGGATTATTCCCGAGACATCCCTCTTGAGAATGGGATTCAGCCCTTCCAAAAACTTAGTTATCTTTTTCTGTTCAGTGTCAATAAGCTCGGTAGCATATCTGGCAAGCCTCTCAAACTTCGTGACATACTCCAAAACGGACATACTTCCTTGCTTCAACTGTTGGAATTCAATTGCCTTCTGTCTCTTAACATGGGAGGGGATGTACTTGTCTGTGAAATGTGTCTTGAAGGTTGTCCAAGCAACCTCATCCGCCATGACTTGGTATGGCTCTTTGACCGTCTGCCACCAATCGTCTGCAAGCCCATAAAATAGAGAAGCTGTGAGGTTCACCCTCTCCCTGCCAGTGCAAACGAAAACGTCAAAAATCTTAGCAGTGTTCGCGAGCCAATCATCAGCCGTCAAAGGGTCCTCTTGACCCGAGAACTCCTTGGGTCCTCTCTTCCGAAATCTCTCAAAGAGAACATTGACATCATCAGCCCTATTCTGGTACACCACATTTGGTGGGGCTTGATGTTGAGGTCTATTTTGGAGGACTTCTAGAAGTTGCCGCTGTACTTGAGCCATCTCTTCATCTTTCTTAGCCATTTGCTCTTGGAATTTGGCTTGAGTTTCGTTTGCTTGCCTCTGTTGCTCTAACATGGCCTGCATGAGTTCTTGGAACTGAGTAGCAGTAGGATTTTCAGTCGGTTCTGTCTCATTCTGATTACTGCCCGAAGCATTATGATTCGGAGCTTTACGTGGAGGCATGATGCTGCAAGACAATTTGTTAGCACATATATCGACAGATTTGGGTTGGTCATGTTGTCTAGACAAACATTCTATCGAACTCACGAATCCTCGCCACGTTCCTAAGACTTTCTAGTTTCTTTTAAGTGCCTGAAACAAGTCCCGCTCTGATACCAGTCCTGTCGCGACCCCGGACCGGGACCCGGGCCCGCGACTGCGCGGCGGCGGCAGCATTAACCAACACAAGACACACCGCCGCTGTTTTGATCTTTTTTCCCACAGGTTTCCGCGGTGAGGATCCCATGACACGGGTCGAGCTCACACGAATAGATATGCGGAAGCGTGTAGCAAAACAATTCATACAAATCTTAAATGATAAGATACAAGACAAATATTTAACATCGAGACAAGGTATCAAAAGAGAATGTCATCCAAGCATTCCTAGCATGAATAAAGTTTAACATTTAGACAAAGTGTTTTACTTGCAAGTTACACAACCCCCAAGAGGCCAACAAAGGCCAATACAACATATGGAATCCCAACAAGAACAACCCGACAAAACCCGAGCTAGGTGAAACGAGAATCACGATCCCGACCGGCGTCTAGATGACGTCGTTGGGCTGCCACTCGAGTGCTGGGGGTGGCTCAACAGCCTCCTCCGGGCACTCCTCGTCACGCGCGAAACCACCGGCACCTGGACACCAAAATACAAGCATCAAACACGACGGTTTGGCAAATAAACAATTTAGACATGAATAATTGGAATAATGCTAAAACAGTTCAAAGTTTAAATACACGTTTCAATGCTTACGAAACTAGCACGAATACATATAATATCATGAAAAGATAAATCCACATGAGCTCATCCTTTCTCCGTCATACATGATGACAAGAGCAAGCACGCAAGACAAGCACGACAAGAAACACGATCCCACGCCACACAAGGTAGACGGGGTATCCGGCCGCGGAACCGGACCACGAACACGCACGATGTGCCATTCAAGACACGACTAGTCTGCAGACAGTCCACGAGTTTAAGGACCCCCAGGTAGTGGATCAAGCTAAAAGGGCGGTCCAAGCTCAGTGAAATTCACTTATATCATGAATGCACAAAACACGGCAATACGCGATCGAAACACGACAAAACAAAAGGGAAATCATTTAACGAGCACGACGTAACAAGACTAGCAAAATAGCATGGTGTTAATGCTTACAAACTTAATAAATGATTCCCTTTTTATTCTTGAAACACATCTTGAAAACGACTTGCACTTGGAAATCAGACGAGAACACGATGGTGCATAAAGCATCATAAACAAAGGTTCAAACATAACTTTATCAAGCATAGGCTAAGACCACATCTTTGACCCTTGTGGAATTGAAAACCAAATGTCGAAATTCAATAAAACTTGGTGTCCCCGAAGGTATATTACATTTTGGAAATTTCAAGTGCACAAGGTCAATAAAAAGGGTCTAAGACCAAGTCTAGTTTTCATTCCTGCAAAATCCTTCAAAACAGTACTTTTTGGTGTGGTTCATGCCTCTCTACCGGTAGAAATTCCGGTAGAAGATGTTCTACCGGTAGAACTTCCGGTTGAAATACCCCTACCGGTAGAACTGCGGTTCACAGTTTTTTTCTCACTCTCTGCCGAAATCTTGGCCATTTCTACCGGTAGAACTTCCGGTAGAACTGCGGTTCACAGTTTTTTTCTCACTCTCTGCCGAAATCTTGGCCATTTCTACCGGTAGAACTTCCGGTAGAACTTGGGGTTTTTAATTTCCTCAACTCTCTGTCATAATTTGAGCCCTTTCTACCGGTAGAACTTCCGGTTGAAATACCCCTACCGGTAGAACTTCGGAATTTCAATTTTTTTTCCACACTTCATTCACTTCTTCACTTCCACATTTTCACCACCTGCACTCCCCAAGCCTACATGCTTCCAAGGGATGATTTTCACACCAAATCCATTCACATTTCATTCAAAACATCAAAATCATAAACCCATTTACATTCAAAACATAAATCTAATAACTTGCAAACCATTCCATTGAAAACATACTTCCATTGAAGATGAAACCCCTACATTAGATAGAGAAATTAGGGCTCTTGCTTAACAAGATTAAAACAAGCTAAAAGAGATTAATGACATGCAAGGAAGATAAGCTTGATGATAAACAACATTTCCAAAAGTAAAAATGCCCAAAAACTCAACATGCACTAGGGAAAACTAAAAGGTTTACTTGCCTCTAACCAAAGCCAAGCCAAAGCTTCACAACTCAACAAGAAAGGGGTGCTCCACGAGATCTACACAAAACCCCCAAAATGGAGCATACAAAATCAACATTTTTGGCCATTAGAAAACCCCATTTCGAAAATGGGTTTGAAAACCATGAAAAACAAACTCTTGGTGAGCTAGAGAACATCAAATGACAAGAATGGAGAAAGACACCAACCTTGAGCTAGTCAAACAAGAAGAATAAGGCTTGAAGATGATGAATAGTGCAGTGGCTTGACTCCAAAAACACTCCAGCTGTAGCTTGAGACGAGAGGAAGAGGATGGTGGTCTTGGATCGAAAAATGGAGCCTTCTAGCTAGATGATTTCAAGGGAAAAGGATCAAGAAGAAGCTTGCTTCACCTCTCCACTCTAGGGCAAAACGTTGCAGGATTTGGGAAAAGGGCAAATGAAGGAGAAAGAGAGTATATATAGTGTCTGGAGGTGGGTCCCTTTAGCAGTGAAACTTGGGACGCCTGGAACATGGTCTTGTGGACCCCGGATGGAATCGACGAAGAAGAACAAAACGATCGTCGAAAAATCTAGTTTCGGAAAAGTATTATTTTGACATAGTTTCGCGACTTCGAAAAGTGTGCCCAGATTTACATGCAAAGACAGATTTACCCTTATTGGGCCAAAACTTGGGCTTCTGGGCCTCACATGCATGCAGCTTGAAAACAAAAGTTGTCACAAATAATAAAATCACTCGAGAAATAAAGATCACATCCACATCAAAGATCTAGCACAAAACCCCATTCTTACTCGTGTACTCAGGGCGTCCCTGAGCGTGCCTGACTCATACTAAACGTCCTCGAAATCCCCAAAGCTATTATCCAGACTAAGTCTAATCACATTCTAACCCAACTAGTACTTAAGACTCACTTAAGACTAAACGTCACTTAATTAGTACTAATCGAGTTGGTCTGGGTCGGGGTCTAACAAGAATGGTGTCGTCCCTTCAACTCTACATCAGTGCATCAAGTTCGTTGGCAACGATGGCTTGATACATCGAGTATTTGCAGACAAAAAGCCCTTCAAAGGCAAGGATGTCCATTTTGTAGATGCTCAGATGTATAAAGATGAAAAAGAAGAACAGGAGGAAGAAATAATTTTTTTTGCCGATAATCTCCAGAAAGATAAAGGCAAGGCTCCTCAGCAATTATCAGAGGTAAACAAACCCTCCACCAAACTCGAAGTAAGCAGTCAACTCCCTTCGTTGTCTCCTTCAAATCTCAAAAGCCTTTAGTAATCACTACCAGAGCAAAGAAGACAAAACAAAAGGCTGGGGGCAAGTTCACTATCTCCTTTGTGTCTATTATGCATGACACAGACTCGCAGTCAGAGCCAGAAGATGACACAGCATTAAGCCAAGCTGATACTCAGCAAGATCAGCCCGCTCTCACTCCATTGGAGACACTTGCTGACATAGAAGACCCTACGTCTGCTTCCTTTCTTATTCCGGCAACTTTGCCAGAAGAAAAAACAATCTTCTTCCACAGATCGGGAGCATCTCCACTAAACTCTCTGCTTGAACCTTTCCAAAACAAAGGTATGCCTCAGCTACCCCTGTATAGTCCAATGGCACAAGCTATCATGAAGAAAATGGGCTACGACGCTCAGAATCCGATTGGTTTGGTAGGTGGCCGTGGTATCCTTACACCATTGGAACCCACCCTGACCAAAAGTCAACCAGAAGATTGGAAAATCCACCTTCATAAGGGCAAGTCTTCATATGGGTTGGGGTATGATCCTACCGCTCCTATGAGACAATTGACACCATGGCTGCAAAGTCGCTTTACTGACCAAGCCTCAACATCTCATGAAGACATTGATCTCCCTAGATATCTTTTTGAGGAGTTACTTGTCAAAGATCCAGAAAGCTCCTCCAATTGGTATAATTTCTCTGATGATAAAGAAGGATTACCGAAAGACACAGACGCACAGTTCTTTGACCTAGAAGAACCATCGTCTCCAAAAGAAGTACCCTACTTCAACCCAGTTCTAGCAAATGATTGGGACCATCTCATTGCAAGCCTTGAGAAGGATACTGATCAAGAAGATCCATGGATAGAAACAAATCCTCAGTCTGAAAATGCCTCTGGCACTCCAGAAGGTCTTGTGGAGTTGGAAGCCTCCGAAAATATTGTGGAGGAACCACCCTCAAACCTTCCGACAGAAGACCCTGTTCAAAAGATAGACTTGAGAACACCTGATAACCCACGTCCTGTATTTATAAGCAAGAATATAAAGGATGATGAGTTACACGAGTATATCTCTTTTCTTCGCGAGTTCGTTGATTGCTTTGCATGGTCTTATGCTGAAATGCCTGGCTTAGATCCCAAAATAACAGTCCACAAGCTTAACTTGCAAAAAGAAATCAAGCCTGTCAAGCAAGGCCAAAGAAGATTCCGTCTCGACGTGATGGACAAAATTGAACAAGAAGTTCAGAAACTCAAAAACGTCTGCTTCATCCGCGAAGAACGGCATCCTGAATGGTTGGCCAACATTGTCCCTGTGACAAAGAAAAATGGGTAGATAAGGGTCTGTATCGACTACAGAGACCTGAATAATGCATGCCCTAAAGATGAATTCCCGCTCCCCATACCAAAGGTGATGATTGACAACACCTATGGGTTCGAGCGAATGACATTCATGGATGGATTCTCTGGCTACAATCAGATAAAGATGCATCATGAAGGTGAAAGTCATACATCATTTCGGACTCCATTTGGCGTGTATTGCTACACTGTCATGCCATTTGGTCTGAAAAATGCAGGTGCAACATATAGAGGGCTATGATGAAAATATTCCAAGATATGCAGCACAAGACGGTCGAATGCTAGGTTGACGACCTCGCCATCAAAAGCAAAAGAAAAGAAGACCATCTCGACGATCTTCGAGAAGTCTTCCTCCGACTTCGCAAACACAAATTGCGGATGAATCCATTGAAATGTTTCTTCGGTGTCTCATCGGGTAAGTTCCTCGGATTCATAGTACGGAAAGCTGGAATTGAACTTGACCCCACTAAAGTCAAGGTTATCCTGGAAATGCCATCTCCAAGAACCCTAAGAGAATTAAAAGGGCTTCAAGGAAGATTGGCCTACATTAGACGGTTCATCTCCAATTTATCAGGGAAGTGTCGTCCATTCTCTCGCTTGATCAAGAAAGGCGTGGACATTGTCTGGGATGGTGAATGTGAAAATGCATTTCAAGACATCAAAGCATACCTCACCAAACCTCCAGTGCTGGCTACCCCCACAACTGGAAAACCATTTATCTTGTACACAAGAGCCCTCGACCACTTTTTGGGTGCTCTGCTCGCATAAGAAAACGATGACGGAAAAGAAGCTGCTCTATATTACCTTAGCCGCAGGTTGGTAGGTGCAGAGCATCGCTACTCCCCAGTCGAAAAAAAATACCTTGCAGTGATGTTTGCCGTACAAAAGCTACATCACTATCTGTTGTCCAATACAGTCTACCTGATTTCGAGGATCAACCTCCTAAAGGTCCTTGTCACAAAAGCAGGTTCTCTCAATGCCCGACTGGCAAAATGGTCCATCCTTCTATCACAATTTGATATTAGGTATGTACCACAAAAAGCAATCAAGGGACAAGCTCTAGCAGACTTTCTCGCAGAGCACCCATTGCCTAAAGATTCTCCACTCAGGGATGACCTCCCAGACGAATTTGTCTACAATGTGGAAACTTCCTTATCAAACGCCTCCTAGGACATGTACTTTGACAGCGCAACCAGGACAAATGAAAAAGGAAAGCAAATATCGGGAATTGGCATCCTCTCTGTCAGCCCCGACAAATACATGATTCCACACGCTTTCTCGCTATTGGAACCAAGTTCAAACAATGCAGCTGAGTACCAAGCCCTGATTGTAGGATTAGAACTCGCCCTCGAATCCGGCATCACCATGCTGGAAGCTTTTGGAGATTCTCAACTGATCGTCAACCAGATGAATCAGAATTTGAAGTCAGAAAGCCTGATCTGTTACCTTACTACAATAAGGCGCAGTCACTTCGACAAAAATTCAACATCTGTCACATCACCCACATCCTCAAAGGTCAAAACATCCGTGCAAATGCCCTGGCTGGACTCGTCGCATCCATGGTGATCCAAGAAGGGGAAAACATACAAAAATCACAGTGTCAAAGAAGGATTCTCCCTCCTCTTAACACACATCAAGCAATTGTTGAATGCCACCAAGTGGTTGGAAGTCGGATGTCCATCCTCAAACCTCTGATCGGCGACTAGAGAGATCCGTTCATCGATTACATCATGTTCGGAATCCTACCTGAAGATCCAAAAAAGCGGGTAAGTATCCAAAGAGGAGCCCCGAACTTTCATTTGGATATTCCTTCAAAAGCACTTTACAGAAAATCCTTCAACGGAGTACTTCTACGCTGCTTGTCACAACAAGAGGCTGAGGAAACTCTTAAATAAGTACATTCCGGTCTTTGTGGAGCCCATCAGGCTGGTCCTAAGCTCTACAACCAGATAAAAAGGCTAGGTTATTATTGGCCTACCATGGTAGCTAATGCAATGCAATTTGCTAAGCGCGGCCAAAAATGCCAGATTCATGGAGATTATGTCCATATGCCTCCAGAATGGCTACATCCAACAGCAATCTCATGGCCTTTTGAATCCTGGGGTATGGACATCATAGGTCCTATCTCTTCCCCATCAAGCAAAGGTCATCGCTTCATCTTCGCTGCTACGGGTTATTTCTCCAAGTGGTCAGAAGCATTTGCGCTCAGCGAAATGAAGACCTCATCAGTCCTTCAGTTCTTGCGCACCAACATTATTTGTAGCTTCGGCATACCTAAAAGATTCGTCCATGATAACGGACCACAATTCCGGGATCACAGATTCTACAGGTTCTGCGACAAGTATAAAATCCAAAGTTGTCCTTCGACTCCATATAATCCAGCAGCGAACGGACTAACAGAAGCCTTCAATAAGACACTCTGGAAAATTCTCAAGAAAATGGTCTCTAGTCACAAAAGAGACTGGGGCGACAAACTACCAGAAGCCTTGTGGGCCTATCGAACCACCGTTCGAGGACCAACCCATAGCACACCATTCTCCTTGGTCTATGGATGCGAAGCTGTTGTCCCTTTGGAAGTACAAATTCCTTCCTTAAGGGTATCTCTGCAAAATGACATGATGCAAGATAGCAATGTCAAATTGAGACTCCAAGAGCTGGATAATCTCAATGAAAGACGACTCGAAGCTCTACAAAGCATTGAGTTGTACCAAGCACGCATGGCAGGATCTTTCGACAAGAAGGTCAGGCAACGCGCCTACAAAAAGGGTGACTTGGTTCTTGTAGTAAAAAGACCCATAGTCTTTGCCCACAATTCCAAAGGCAAGTTTGAACCAAAATGGGAGGGACCCTTCGTCATCAACAAAGTCTTCTCCAACGGCGCATGCGCTCTTCTAAACATGGAAGGAGACAAATGTATGGTGCCCATCAACGGCAAGTTCTTGAAGTGGTACTACCCATGAAGACTTCCTCAAACGGGTCAGAGCAATATCTACACGGCCAAAGCCTATTTCCAGGTACTTGCTCGTCAAACCCATCCTCTTTGAAATTTTCATCTTTATGTTGAAATTTCCAAAAAAGAACTTTCAAAACAATGCTTACTTTCATCGTTTCATTATTCAAAATCAATCAAAATTAAAAAATCCAAGTTTAGGAGCCCCTTTCCAGACTTGACCAAAATTTTCGATCCTTGAACCCAAGATTCTTGGTTTGAAACAAAACTCAGGACTTAGAAATTTCCAAACTGGTCCGCCTCTGCTTTTACAACCAAAATGGTTTTAAGTCAAAATTTATGACCCTCGTGTCTTTAAACAAAAAAAGGTTTTTTAGAAACCGCGGGGAAGCGACACTAAGTTGATACTCGCAAAACCCAAGAAAACCACAAGGATGCGAACCCCATTCGATACTTCCAAAACCCAAAAACCGGAAGGATGCGAACTGTAAGACCCCGACCCGAGTGACTCGATTAGTACTAATTAAGTTGCGTATTAGTGCTAAGCGTGTTGATTAGAATTTGACTAGCTTGGATTAGAATAGCTATTTTATAGCTTTTTGGGAGTTCTAAGTGTCTTGTGCTTAGTGGGACCCTTTGGGGGTTCCTTTTTATTAGTCTTGAATTTACTTTGGGGATTATTCGAGATTCTTGTGATTTTGTTCGTATCATGTTTTACTCATCTCGTCAATCCTTACAACTTTCATGTTGAACCCGTACCCGTCCAGAACCCCGAAACCCATTTTTTCTAGCTTTGAGGGCAAAACAATCTTTTTACATGAAATCTGTACCCAAAATTTGATGTCCCCGAAACCCACGAAATATATACTTTTTGGAAACTAGAAATTTTGTTGATCAACTTTGCCTTCTTCGTCGAATCCATTTGAGGTCCCAAAATGCATGTTTTTAGCCCGACTAGTACTTTAAGTTGTGGGACCCACTTCACCTTTGATATATAAAGAGAACCCTTATTCTCTTCTCTTCTTCCTTGCCCTAATTAATGTTCTAAGAGATGAATCCCAGCAGCCATGAGTTTCCTCCATTTCTTTCTTGCTTTCTCCATCTCATAGCACCACTAAACCATTGCTAAACCAAGATTGGACCTTACCATCTTCATCCTCTTCAGAAGAGCTCTCCATTGATACAACTTTTGAAGGGAGACCTCCATTCTAAGATCTTCTTTGAACTAGTCTTGCTCATTTGAGGAGTTTCCTAGTAAGTTTTCCCTCCTAATCTCTTAGATTTGTACTCTCCTAGTCATAGAGGAGCTCCATTTTTATTATTGTGAGTTTCTTCTTCTTGTTTCTTGGTTTGACCCATTTTAGGGTTTGTTTTGGGGGTTTTGCTTGTAGCTTGGATCTTGGCTTGGAAATTTGGATTAGAGCTTGGATTTGCTTGTTAGAAGACCTAAGGCAAGTGGATGATTTGATATTTACATGTTTTATGAGAAATGTGGTTTTCCTATTTCATACATTGATGTTTCACATTATCACTATTCATGTTTCTTTATTATTCACATTGTTTTGGAAATGCATAATGTTAGTCCATTCCTTTCTTATTCATATTGAAAATGTCATAGCCCTTTGATTGAAATCTTAATTTATAACTGGAATGGATTTCTTTTGGTTGAATGTGAATGGAATGGAGGGATTTGATGGAAGAATGGATGAGGTGGGATGTGGATGGGAAGGAGAGGATTGGGGTGTTGTATTGGTAGATTAAATGGGCTTGAATGAGGTTTTGAAACCCTCAAAGTGTACAAAGAAGGGTGCCCAGGTTGTATGTGAATAAGGGAAGAAAGACAGTAGAAAATCTGACTTGAAACGGAACTGACTGTGCAGCGTCGGTTTGCTGTCGGTCAGCTGTCGACCGATCGACATCCCATGTCGGTCGACCGAAAGCCAACCGACAACCTGTCGGCTCAAATAACAGCGAGCTGCATTCAGTCAGGAGTTTTGCAGGTCTGCTGGACTGTCAACTCGACGTCGGTCGACCGACAGCAACCGACAGAACCGTCGGCTCCATTTCCAGAGAGCTGCATTTTCTGCAGTTTCTGATGCCCAAGTGTCGGTCAACCGATACCCAACCGACACCTCGACCGACACTCGACCGACATCCTCTCGGTCCCAATTCCAGAGAGCTGTTTTCTCCCCATTTCTAAACTCGGCTAGCCGTCGGTCAGCTTGTCGGTCGACCGACATGACCATGTCGGTTCACCGACAAGCCAACCGAGGGTTGACCGAAATTACAATTCTGAAAGATTTCTTTTAAAGAAAGTGTGGAACTATATTGAAGAAGAAATCCCTTTATCATGTTGTTGTTTAGGTCTTATAGACTTGTCAATGTATATAAGGTCCCGGCATGTTATCAATTCTTAAAGAGTACCAAATGCATATCAAATTCGACATACGGAACCCTATTTACATTGATTCAAATCTTGGATTTTCAACACTCGGCCCGGAGAATATGAGAAATCCATTCATGCTTTAATTCGAACCGAATTTCACTTGTACATTTTAAATCTCGTGTTTTATGACTAGGCTTGCCCGACAGTATTGAAATTCATGTCTTTAGCATTGTTGCTAGCCCGTACATGCCCGATCGATATAGTTATGCTTTGTACTTATGAGCACCCCGTCTCGTTATACGTATTTGTTTTGTTTTCCCGCTTGTGATCCATGCGTCGGCACCACTAAGCTTGGATAACCTTGTCAGTCTGATCCACTGACTTGGAGATTCCCCCTCCCGTCCCGCTAGCTGCAGTTTGGATCTCAATACCCGGTTTATTAACCGCGGTCCCGTCCCGATACCCGGCTCGCTACCGTGGTCCCGTCCCATATTATTACTTATGTATATGTAAATATTGTTGCACCTCCTCACTTCGGTGACTGAGATCAGCACCTCGATAGACTCTTGTCACTTCGGTGATAGAGGATTTAGCTTCTTGTGGATGCCATCTTATTATTCCTGTTTCCTTGGTACCTTTACTTGTTTTTCAGTACATGCATATTTTTGATTAAATGAATTATCTTTTCATGAAGATTGTCATGTATACAGATTTAAATGCTTTCAAAGGTAATTTCATTTATTATCGTATCTTTTCACCCGCCTGCCAAACTGTCGTGTTTGACCCACTTTTGGTACTCAGGTCCCGATGTTGACTTTCCCGAGGAGACACATGAGGAGGCGGTCGGAGAACCGCAGTAGTTAGTGGAGTGGCGTGCCGATGATGTTGTTTAAACATCCGGCCGTCTCGAGAGATGCGAAACGTTTTGGGGGTGTCTTTTATTGATACTTTGGTGGACATTGTTTTGTTCATATTGGCCATTGTTGGCCTCTAATTTTGGGAAATGTAACTAAGAGACATTTGTTTAAACTTTAACAGTACTCTTGGGTTAAGCTTTAGAACATTGCTCATTCTGATACTTGATACTTAAATGCAACCAGTCTTATGTTTTATGGAAATGATTTATATGCATGATTTGCCATACGCTTCCACAATTATAAAATGTTTAATGTTGTTGTGAAATCCTCACTGCGGACTCCTGTGAGAAATCACGTGCACGGGTAATGTATGTTCTTTATTAACCTGTGTACGCCGTGACACCAAACATACTCTTGTCACCATTGTTATTACTCAATTAGTCCCGATCCCGGATTGGCCGTTGGGACCCGGTCCGGGGTCGTGACACGAACCCCATTCGATACTTCCAAAACCCAAAAATCGGAAGGATGCAAACCCCATTCGATACTTCCAAAAATCCAAAAATCAAAAGGAAGCGAACCCCATTCGATACTTGCAAAACCTCAAATTTCAAAATCGTGGAGACGCAATATTCCAATTGATATCCACAACCCAAATTTCAAATGGTTCGAGAAAACCTCAAATCGCGGGGAAACGACACCAAGTCATTACCCGCAAAACCAAAAGTTTTGGGAAAAGCAGGGAAGCGACGCTTAGTCGATACTTGCACCCCAATCCGCGAGGGAGCGACATTCCATCGATACTCGCAGACCCAGCCCGCGAGGAAGTGATAGTTCATCAATACTCGCAAACCGAATGAGCAAGGAAGCGACATTCCATCGATACTTGCAAGACCATTCAGCGGGGAGGCGACATTTAGTCGATACCTACATTTTGAAAACCAAAATCGGCCATAAACGCCAAAACTCGGCTATAAACGCCAAAGTCGGCTATAAACGTCAAAATCGAATATAAACGCCAAAGGTCGGCTATAAACGCCAAAGTCGGCTATAAACGCCAAAATCGGCTATAAACGCCAAATTCGGCTATAAAAGCCAAAATCGGCTATAAACGCCAAAATTCGGCTATAAACGCCAAATTCGGCTATAAACGCCAAATTCGGCTATAAACGTCAAAATCAGCTTTCATGCTAACAAAACAAAACTTAGCTTTCAAAAATCTGGCTCCTATGCCAAAACAAAACAAACAACAACAAAACAAATTTCGGCTTTTATGCCAATCCAAAAATCGGCTTTCATGCCATCTTGAAATTCCGGCTCTAATGCCATCTCAAAAATTGGCTTTCATGCCATCCAAAAACATCGGCTTTCACGCCATCCAAAAAAACTTTGGCTCTCATGCCACAAACAAAAAAAAAAAAAAAATACTTTGGCTCTCATGCCACAAATAAAAAAAAACTTTGGCTCTCACGCCACAAACAAAATTTTTTGGCTCTCATGCCACAAACAAATTTGGCTTCCATGGCACAAAATAAAATTCGGCTTCTATGCCATTCAAAAATTCGACTTTCATGCCATCTCAAAAAGAAAATTTGGCTCTAATGCCATCTCAAAATTTTGGCTCCCATGCCGTAAAACAAATTTTGGCTCTTACGCCACAAAATTAGGCTTCCATGCCATCTAACATCTGGTTTTCAAGCCATCGAAAAACCACGCTTTCGCCACAAAAATTGGCTTTCATGCCCAAAACAATCCTTTGACAAAAGATTTTCACAAAATGACAACCTTTTGATCAATTCTGGAACAACAAACATTCCCATCAGCTTTTACTCAAATCTGTTTTCATCAAAAAATGATTTAAGTGAAAAGAAGGGGATACAAAAATATAGTACCAAAATTGTTGATACATAGAGGTACCAAAAAAAAGAGAAAGAAGGAAAAGAGTTTGTTATCGAACGCCTCAAGCAGACCCTTGGTCTTGGCTTCCAAAGTTTACAGGCCACGCTTCTTCAAAATGTTCCCATAAAATGTTGTCGAACGCCGCGACCCATCTGTAGCACGAGAAAATTCTTCCCAGAGGACCTGCCACTGCTCATACTCCTGAGTCTTCCTACGAACATTACCTTCAGCTTCCTCAACCTGGCGAATGAGAGTCCCCTCCTTGTCACGAACCTCCACAATGGCGGTCCATTTGGCAGCAGCTTCTTCCTCCAAAAGCTTAAGACGCTGCCTAGCCTCGACAACCTCCTTATCAAGGCGGTCCAAGTCTTGCTTCAGCCCCAAGATGGATAACTCAGTAACGTTCTTCTCCCGAACGAACTGCTTCCGAGTCTTCGTGACCTCAGTCAGCTCAGCTTTGACTTTGTTGGATGGCTTCATAAACATTTCATCAAAGAAGTCACGATCTGGGAAACTCTTGGTCTCAGTCCATTTGTTCCCCAAATCAATGATTTCATCAACAAAATCCTTGGAGCTTGCGATGTCCAGATTGACTTCTTCGCTATCAGCAAGAATGTCCTGTACATGCTTGATCATGCTAAAGCCAGCTTCCAAGTGACCTGAAGAGAGAGTCTCAACCCATGAGCTCAAAACAGTCTTCAACACCTTCTTTGCATACTGAAGGTGCGGCACAGATGAGGATTCGCCATGCTCTGGTGCCCGACTGCCCATGTCACACTCCATTGGAAGAGTAATCAATAAACTCTTTCCAACCGAAGAAGCTGACTCGTTGAAAGAAAAAGAAACCCCTACTCTTAAATCAGCCGCAGGTATCCCCTGTTTTGGCTCTGAGGAAGACGGAGGGACCTCCCCTGCTGCTTCACAATTTGTCAATGAAAAGACAAAAAAGTATGAATATAATCTTGTCAAAAAAAAATCAATATCAATATTATAATTACAAAATACCTTCTTCGACGACCGGCGGAGTACTCTCTACCTCTCTGAGCTAATCCAAAGCATCATCAAAAGTTGCGTCCATGGATGGCTTGAAATCATCAGAATCCTCTGGCAAGTCAGCTAACAAGAAAACAAAAGCTACATGTTGGCAAATGACAGCACAAACAAAAAGAAGAAAAAAAAAGAAGCCAAAGCAATCATACCAAGTGAAGGTGCTGGAACCACTCCAAACTCTCTGGGCTCTTCCTCAGATGCCACGATTGGATCCGTCATCGCCTCATCGGCAGGAACCTCGGGCATCACCAGGTCATCATTCTCTACCAAAAGAAAGAAAACAGCGGATCAAAACAAAAAAATCTCTTACAAGAGAAAAGAAGAAACAAAAGAAAGAAGGAGAATCATACCAGCTGTCTCCTCTTCTCCGGAGGCTCGTCAACATCCACAGACACCTCCTCGGCAATGGTGAGAGGAACTTCAAGATCAGAAGGACTATCGTGCCGTCTCATGTTACGGCGTTGTCCTCTCCTCCTCTTGCCTCGGCGGGTCAATCTGCTCGACGATCCTGCCCCACTATCAACATCAGGCCTCTCACTAGAGTCCTCACTGGATGGTCTACTTTTCTCGGTAGACTCCATGGAAGCCTTTGTATGCTCTGCTTGTATCATAACATCGATCTCAGCCTCCTCCTCTTCCAGCTATCTCAAGACCTCACCAGGAATCCCTTGTGCAGCTCCTGATCTAATGACGTCCTGCTCGTTGAGAAATCCTATCTTGTGCTTCTCTCCAGAAAGGAAGGCCAAAACTTCCTCCCGACGGACATCATCCGATTTGCCAAGACTTTTCCCAGGAGATTGCTTGACATCAAGCTCCTTCTTGGAAAGCCCCCGGTACACTGAGAAGCTCTCCACGAACCACTTTGTGAAGCCAGTAATCCGGAAGGTGGGCAGCTTAGGATAGGAAATCATGGCGGTAGTGTCCTCAGCACTGTAAAAAGCCCATGCATTTCTCTCATCCTGCAAACCTCCAAAGCGCTTCACCATGCTCGAAGGTGCTCCAACAACGCCTTGAAAGAAGCCGAGCTGCAATGCAAAACGCGAAGGGACATACCGTTGGATATCGATGAAAAGATGTCTGCGGTACACCATCGTACCAACCCGTATACTGAAGAGTCATCTCTTCTCCGCGTTTGTCAAAGCATAATGTCTTCCCGGCCCTGCCCTGGTCGAATCATAGGAGACCAAAGTCAAAAGACTTCTTCCACAAACCCGGAGAAAGCTTCACTGAAGACTGCCCAATCTCAACTTCCCTAAATTGTCGGATCCTCAAACGGGCAGATAAAAGCGATTCGGAAACGGCTGTCCCTCTAGCCAAACGAATCATAAAGGGATCTTTGTCTTGTACAACTCCCAAACGATGGAAGCTAGGACAGTGGTATACATACCACGAATAAAAGATGCGGGCAGAACATACCCTGTTCATAGGGAGCCCAAGCCGAACCAGGAAAGCAGCAACCTGCAGTTCGGTGCACAAATAGGAGTAAAGAGCAGGTACCAAAGCCAGCCGCTCTCCAAACACCATCTGACAAGCCGGAAAAATACAATGCGGCCTGATGTGTGTTCCATCTCCTCCAGCAAAAATAGCCTCACCCAGCCAATAAGTGAGGTAAATCGCGAGATCTCTCCGCAATGCAATGTCAGAACAAATGGCATCTATGCTTGCGAAGAACTTCTTTAAATCTTCTCTCATAATGGCGATCTTCAAACTTGATGCTTTAGCCCTAACATCCTGGGCCATACCATCAGAAGACTCCCCGCCGTCAAAAAAGTTGGAGCTGCAACTCTTCCAACTGCTGCATTTAACTTTCGAGCCCTCCTTCTCCTTCAAAAAATCATAAAAGGCGACGAGCTGAAAGTACACAAGCCTGAACTCCTCAGACTGCTCCTTAAGGACGCAGTTGTTAGGATTGGTGTATGCCCTAAAGCCCACTAGCTGCTTTTTTTCTCTCTGTTACTGGATATTTATTGGTTATATATATTGGAATGATTCTTTCTCTATAAACATGTGTATATATGTGGTTGTGTGTAAGGCCTATTGTTTTCTAATAATTGAATCAGGTGTGAAGTGGCTTCACACAGATAGGTCTGATTCATGGATATTGGAAACAACAGATTTGTTCATAACTGAAAGATGGAGTTGGGCACTTCATCTTGGTATAAGTTATAATGAGATACTCTCCTATATAGGGTGACATACCTAAGTCACGGGAGGGCTTTCCCGGATCTATCTCATTAGTGCATGTGTCATGCATTGAACAGGACCATTGTAGGTATGATCTCTAAAATAGTACTATCACAGAGAGAGATCAAATCACCTCATGCTACTAAGTGACCGGTGCTCTTAATCTTGAGCATTTGTGGATGAACTGACGAAGTCAAGTTCTTGTGCTTTAATTCACTATGGGTGAGATTCTTTTCCTGGGTCAACAGCTCTGTGAGTTAGGTACTCGGGCTTGATCAGTTGGGACATGCAAAAGCAATATAGAATCTATGCCATCTACTGATGGATTGATCGTCCCCTTAGAATTATCCGATTGATCATCAAAATCTAAGATCTTAGTATATGGATGTTCCATATTGATATTGAACTTGTGGGTCGCTCCCGGGATCAAGAGAATAATATCAGGATGATGATTAAGTCAAGGATATGAAGTTCTAAGGTTTAAGATTTAATCGAGAAGGTTGATAGTACATCGGATAACCTGACTCGATTGAGGATGTTACATAGAGGGGCATTTAGCTCATTGCACTTGGTAGGTCGGAGACAACAGTCATTTTATGACAAGCTTATTTCATACTTAATATTTGTCCCTGGAGTGCAACCATAACTCTCTAGTGGAATGAGTTAAGGTTAAAATGGTCTTAATGTTGCTATGGGTTTAGCATGGACATTTTGGTCATTTTGGGAGCCAAGGGCAAATATGTCTTTTGGTCCCTTCTCTAGTCACTTTCCTATATTGGCATGGTTTCCTAATTTGATTAGGAAATGAGGTTGAATTATTTTATGGAAAACTAATTTTGAATTTAAATTCAAATAGGCCTTGATGGCATACATGAATTTAATTCTAGACAAATTATGGACATGTGGGCTATAGTGTGGGCCATAGCATGTGGGACGTCCAAGATGGGAATTTCCTAGTGTGGGGTCTTCAACTTTTAGTAAGTCTCTCTACTTGGAAGGTTGGACTCCTCCTTGGATAAGTATTCCTATAATAAAGTTTCCCTTTTTGATTAGAAACTTATATTAGTAAGTGTTGCACAACTAGGATTACTAATTGCTAAGTTTAAGGGATGCACATAATATGTTTCCTTTTCTAATTTGGAATGGATCTAGAAAGGAATTTAATCTTAAGGGTTACTATTTCTTTTTAGTAATTCCAAGAGAATTAGAAAGGAGGCTACTTAGTGAGCAAGGAAACTTTGTTACTAATCTATATAAGGGGAGACATCCCATGGGCGTGAATGACCTAACATCTACACAAGAGCCACACGCCCAGCACCTTTTCACATAAAGGAGAGCTTTATTCTAAGTGTTTTCCATAGAATTACATTTTAGAAATCATCTCAAAACCTAGATTAAGGTTCCACCACCTTAGCCAATCAGATTAGGATCTTGAGATAGAGGAGAAGACTAGAAGAAGAATTATTCCTGCAGAAATTCCAGCAGCATAGTAGCTGATTGCAGACCTGATCTTGTCCCTTTTGCATCAGAATTTCAGAGGTTTAAAGCTTGCAAATCTTTGAGGTAATAGTCTTCTATAATCTCCTTTTAATTAGTCACATGATGTTTATGATTTCATGGAGTTTCTACGCGATTCTTTATGGCTGATTTCCGCTGCATAGTGCAGAAATCAGATTTTTTTAAATCTGTCATACTTTGCATCAGCCATAGTTGTCTCTGTATGAGAAGTTTCAGATCTGAATCGCAGTTTCCTTCAGTGGTATCAGAGCCACTCCATGCGAAATCATGATCCCATGATGTGATTAATTAATCCTAGATTAGATGGGGCATGGTGGCACCCTGCTGAAATTTATTTCAGATTTGTATTAGTGCTGTTTTTTTGTATGCTGGTTATGTTCGGATTGCTGGAATTAATTTTTCCAGATCTGAATCGTGTTGTACATTATGCACTAACCTATTTGGTTGCAGCCATAATTAGCATCCTTGATGGTTCGCATGTATGTTATGTGGATTTGGATGTTTTTTTTTTTTTTTTTAAATTAGTTGGAAAGTGTACGATTGCGCGGTTAGCAATAATAGGAAGTTGTAAAGTTTTCTTAATTTTATTCCAACTAGTCTTGATGTAAGCTTTTTTGAAAAGCATAGGAATCTCCAATGTAATTTTGGTTTTGTTTTTCATGGGTTTGCTTGTATATATTTTTTATGGAAACAAGCATGAAAAGGAAAAGTTTCAAGACAAGAAGGTTGCAAGAAATTGGAATCCTTGGAGATGAAGGAGTCAAGACTTCTAGATGCATAAAGAGTCCTAATTCGATTAGGATTTGAAATCCTAAGGACAGGGAGCCATCAAAGATTGCATACTTTTATTTGCTTTTATATATGGAATGCATGGTTGAATGCTTTATATAATTGCTATAATTGTCACCTAGAAACATGGCCATCATTAGGATCTAAAAATGGCATCTTTCTAAAATTAGAATGTTTTTGTTTGGTCAATTGGTTTTTAAACGGAACTTAGACCAGCACCTTCTAATTGTCTAAGGTTTAAAATTGGATAGGGTTGGCACCCTTGGTTTCCAAAAATAGACTAAACTAAAAATCTAATTAGATGCTACCTAAAGGTTCCCCAAAACCCAAAACCCTAATTAGGTTTTTGATTCTCTTAAGGGCTTTTCTCAAATGTTTTAATGCAAAGGTTATTTACTTTCAAGATGACTTGAGTCATTGAGTTATGAATTTAATTAACCAAGTTTGCTAGTTTTAAAAAGAGCTTTTGAGAAAACGAAGTAAAGATCAAAGGAAAGTTTATAAAACCTTAGTGATAAATTATCAAGTGGGAGAGGGGTTTAGGAAAAACCCCACGACTTTCCATTCTCGGTTCATATTAATCTCATTAGAAGTGTTAGTGGGAGCGGCCATCCCTTCGGTGGAGTTCTTTACTAAAGACCGCTTCGATGGGTTAGTGGGTGAACTAAAGTGAATATTCGTAATGAGGTGTTAGTAGGAGCGGCCATCCCTTCGGTGGAGTTCTTTACTAAAGATCACTTCTATAGAATGTCAATGAAGTGTTGGTGGGAGCGGCCATCCCTTCGGTGGAGTTCTTTACCAAAGCTCACTTCTAGATTTGGACATTCTGGGGATTTTCATAAGAGATGGTAATACACTTGACATAAGGCGGTAATAATCTCTCCGAGGAGTAAGAGTTATTTGTCTTATGAGGTCAAACCAATCAGTAATTAGACTGTCACTGGATATGTATCCAGATAGTGATAATCCAAATAAGAAGAGCTTAATTCAACGTTACTGTAGGCTCGGCCATCCTTTCGATGGAGGGTTTATGAGGAGGTTGAAACACTGATACATTATGTTTAGGGTTGAAATAATGTAAAAAGTTTTGTGCATGTTTTTCCTTTTATAACAAGCACCATATGCATGTTACATATATACTGCCTGTCTAATTATAAACCATTTTATATCCAGAGAGAGATGGGTAAAGATTCTTTTAGCCCGTTGATGAGTATTCTTCGTGAGAACAAGTTGACCGGCCCTAATTACGTAGATTGGAAGAGAAATCTTGACATAGTACTCACTGCTGAGGAGTACAAGTATGTCTTGATAGAAAATTGTCCTGAAATTGATGCCAATTCTACTGAAGACCAGTTAGAGGCTGAAAAGAAGTGGAAGAAAGCGAACAACATGGCTAAATACTACATGCTCGCTTCCATGTCCAACGTGTTGCAAACACAGCACGAGAATATGGACACAGCCTACGAAATCATGATGTCCTTGTCAGAAATGTTCGCAGACAAGAGCAGGCCAGCTAGGCAAGCTGCTATAAGGACCATCATGAATACTAGAATGGCTGAAGGAACACCTGTCAGAGATCATATGCTCAAGATGATGGATTGTTTCAATGTAGCTGAGATTCTAGGGGCTGAGATTGATGGAGAGAGTCAAACCGATATGATTCTAGAAACTCTGCCGGATTCCTTCAATCAGTTCAAGCTCAATTTCAATATGAGCAAGATGGACATGACCCTTGCGGAGTTAATGAAGGAACTCCAGGCGGCAGAGGCCATCATGAAGCCCAAGGCCCAAGCCCATTTTTTCCAGTCTTCCTCTCATCTGAACCCGAAAGGGAAGAAGATGAAGAAGAAGAAGAAGTACAAGGTAAAGGGACAGAAAAAGGGCAATGCTGGTAATAGAAAGGACAAGGGTACAGATGATAAGCCCAAAGGGAAATGCTTCAAGTGTGGCCTCAAAGGTCATTGGAAGAAAGATCGTCCCAAGCTCCAAGGCTCGGTTAATAAAGGTACATCTTTTTCTTATTTCATTGAAACTTGTTTAGTGGTTGATTCTACTGACCCATGGATAGTAGACTCTGGAGCCACTAATCATATCTGCAATTCGTTGCAGGGGTTTCAGATAATGCAGAAAATTGAGAAAGGGGAGTTTGCCTTTAGAGTTGGAACTGGAGCTAAAGTTTGGGCGGTTGCAATGGGAAATGTTTCTCTACATTTTTCTAATGATAGGATTTTGTTTTTAAATAATGTTTTCTATGTTCCGGACATGAGGAAGAATTTAATTTCTGTTTCCAGACTTATTGAATTTAATTATTCAGTTTCCTTCCATTCTGGTGTTGATATCAGTAGAGATGGAAATATTTTATGTTCCGGTAGAATACATGATAACTTATTTTATATAAATCCTATAGCTCCCACACTGCATAATGTACAACTAGAAAGTTCTACTTCCCTTAAGAGGAAAGTATCTTCAACCAATGACACCTATCTTTGGCACTTACGTTTGGGTCACATTAACCTAAAACGGATTCAGAGGTTGGTAGAAGATGGGCCCTTGAGCTCATTAGATTTCGAACCTTTTCCTCAGTGCGAATCATGTCTCAAGGGAAAGATGACCAAAAGGTCATTCTCTGGAAAGGGACTAAGATCCAATGAGTTGTTAGAATTGGTTCACACTGATGTGTGTGGTCCTATGAACAAACTAACAAGAGGAGGATATGAGTATTACATCACCTTCACCGATGATTACTCTAGGTATGGATATGTCTATTTGATGCGACGCAAGTCTGAGGCGTTTGATAAGTTCAAACAATTCAAGGCTGAGGCGGAGTTACAACTAGGGAAACATATCAAAGCCCTTCGATCTGATCGAGGCGGCGAATACCTCCTAGGTGAGTTCAAGGAGTACCTCACACAATAAGGGATTGTGTCTCAGTTGTCTGCACCGGGTACACCCCAGCAAAATGGTGTAGCAGAGAGAAGAAACCGTACCCTTCTTGATATGGTAAGGTCCATGATGAGTCATGCAACCCTACCTATATCTTTTTGGGGATATGCCTTAGAAGCAGCAGCATACATTTTAAATCTAGTACCATCTAAGTCAATACCTAGGACACCGCAAGAAATGTGGACAGGTCGAAAACCTAGTTTAAGACATATCCACATTTGGGGTTGTCCAGCTTATGTACTGAATGATAAAGCTACCAAGCTAGAACCCAGATCGGAAATGTGCTACTTCATTGGGTATCCTAAGGGAACAAGAGGTGGCATCTTTTATCATCCAAAGGAGCAAAAAGTGCTCATCAGCACTCATGCTAGATACTTAGAGGATGATTGTATGATGCATCAAGAGCTTAGTAGTACAGAAACTCTTAAGGAGATTCTTACAGAATCCCCTATAACATCTGTACCAGATCCTGAAACAGTAGATGGATCGGATATTCCTTTAAAAACTCCGGAGCCGCGTCGTAGTGGGAGAATTCCTAAACAACCAGATAGATATCTAGGAGTGTCTTTAAAGACAGACTCTGAGGATATGGTTGAGGATCCTACTAGTTACGATGAAGCAGTAACGGATATAGATGCTGACATGTGGCAGCAAGCGATGAAATCTGAATTGGATTCCATGTATTCCAATCAAGTCTGGGAACTTGTAAATGCACCTGAAGGGATCAAACCCATAGGGTGCAAGTGGATTTACAAGAGGAAGAGAGGAGTGGACGGGAAGGTGGAAACCTTCAAAGCAAGACTGGTGGCGAAAGGATATACTCAGAAAGAGGGTATCGATTATGAGGAAACCTTTTCACAAGTGGCTATGCTCAAGCCCATAAGGATTCTCTTAGCCATCGCATGTCATTATGACTACGAGATATGGCAAATGGATGTCAAGACAGCTTTTCTTAATGGAAGTCTTGACGAATGCATCTATATGATGCAACCAGAAGGTTTCATTGCTAATAGCCAAGAGAACATGGTCTGTAAACTTAAGAAGTCCATTTATGGACTTAAACAAGCATCTAGGGCATGGAACATCAAGTTTGATCAGGCAGTCAAATCTTTTGGCTTTAATCAAAACATTGATGAACCATGTGTGTATAAGAAAGGAAGTGGTAATGCAGTCATATTTTTGGTCCTATATGTAGATGACATATTGCTCATTGGAAACGATGTAGGTGCACTATCATCCACAAAGGTTTGGTTATCATCTCAATTTCAGATGAAGGATTTGGGTGAAGCAAGCTACATCTTAGGGATCAAGCTCCTGCGAGATCGCAAGAATAAGATGTTAGCCTTATCCCAATCTTCATATATTGAGAAGATATTGGTCAAGTTTAACATGCATGTCACCAAGAAGGGCTTGCTACCTTCTAGACATGGACTACCACTATCTCGAGATCAATGTCCTATGACACCTGATGAGATAGAGAACATGAAGAGAGTTCCATATGCATCTGCTGTTGGAAGTCTCATGTATGCAATGTTATGTACTAGACCAGATATTTGCTTTGCCGTCGGCATGGTTAGCAGATATCAGTCAAACCCTGGACCTATGCATTGGACAGCTGTGAAACATATATTCAAGTATCTTCGGAGAACGAAAGATTATATGTTGACTTATCGAGCAGATGATTTAACGCCTTTGGCGTATACAGACTCAGATTTCCAATCAGATAGGATGCCAGAAAGTCAACCTCAGGATATGTTTTTACTCTATCGGGAGGGGCTATTTCATGGAGAAGTGTTAAGCAAGATTGTACTACTGACTCTACCATGGAAGCAGAGTATGTGGCGGCAGCGGAAGCTGCAAAGGAAGCAGTATGGCTCAGGAAATTCCTTTTGGAATTAGGAGTTGTTTCTGCAGCAGAAAAACCAATTGTCATGCACTGCGACAACACAGGTGCGATAGCACAGTGTAAAGAGCCCCGGAATCACAAGAAAGGCAAGCACATTCAGAGAAAGTACCACTTGATCCGGGAATTCGTTCAGAATGGAGAAATAGTTGTGGAGCAGATTGCCTCAGCTAATAACTTAGCAGACCCATTTACTAAGACTCTTACTGAGAAAGTCTTTACTTCTCATGTTGAGTCTATGGGAGTTAGGTTAGGAAGTAGTGATCTTTAGTGCAAGTGGGAGTTTGTTGGGATTGGTGTATGCCCTAAAGCCCACTAGCTGCTTTTTTTTTTCTCTCTGTTACTGGATATTTATTGGTTATATATATTGGAATGATTCTTTCTCTATAAACATGTGTATATGTATGGTTGTGTGTAAGGCCTATTGTTTTCTAATAATTGAATCAGGTGTGAAGTGGCTTCACACAGATAGGTCTGATTCATGGATATTGGAAACAACAGATTTGTTCATAACTGAAAGATGGAGTTGGGCACTTCAGCTTGGTATAAGTTATAATGAGATACTCTCCTATATAGGGTGACATACCTAAGTCACGGGAGGGCTTTCCCGAATCTATCTCATTAGTGCATGTGTCATGTATTGAACAGGACCATTGTAGGTGTGATCTCTAAAATAGTACTATCACAGAGAGAGATCAAATCACCTCATGCTACTAAGTGACCGGTGCTCTTAATCTTGAGCATTTGTGGATGAACTGACGAAGTCAAGTTCTTGTGCTTTAATTCACTATGGGTGAGATTCTTTTCCTGGGTCAACAGCTCTGTGAGTTAGGTACTCGGGCTTGATCAGTTGGGACATGCAAAAGCAATATAGAATATATGCCATCTACTGATGGATTGATCGTCCCCTTAGAATTATCCGATTGATCATCAAAATCTAAGATCTTAGTATATGGATGTTCCATATTGATATTGAACTTGTGGGTCGCTCCCGGGATCAAGAGAATAATATCAAGATGATGATTAAGTCAAGGATATGAAGTTCTAAGGTTTAAGATTTAATCGAGAAGGTTGATAGTACATCGGATAACCTGACTAGATTGAGGATGTTACATAGAGGGGCATTTAGCTCATTGCACTTGGTAGGTCGGAGACAACAGTCATTTTATGACAAGCTTATTTCATACTTAATATTTGTCCCTGGAGTGCAACCATAACTCTCTAGTGGAATGAGTTAAGGTTAAAATGGTCTTAATGTTGCTATGGGTTTAGCATGGACATTTTGGTCATTTTGGGAGCCAAGGGCAAATATGTCTTTTGGTCCCTTCTCTAGTCACTTTCCTATATTGGCATGGTTTCCTAATTTGATTAGGAAATGAGGTTGAATTATTTTATGGAAAAATAATTTTGAATTTAAATTCAAATAGGCCTTGATGGCATACATGAATTTAATTCTAGACAAATTATGGACATGTGGGCTATAGTGTGGGCCATAGCATGTGGGACGTCCAAGATGGGAATTTCCTAGTGTGGGGTCTTCAACTTTTAGTAAGTCTCTCTACTTGGAAGGTTGGACTCCTCCTTGGATAAGTATTCCTATAATAAAGTTTCCCTTTTTTATTAGAAACTTATATTAGTAAGTGTTGCACAACTAGGATTACTAATTGCTAAGTTTAAGGGATGCTCATAGTATGTTTCCTTTTCTAATTTGGAATGGATCTAGAAAGGAATTTAATCCTAAGGGTTACTATTTCTTTTTAGTAATTCCAAGAGAATTAAAAGGAGGCTACTTAGTGAGCAAGGAAACTTTGTTACTAATCTATATAAGGGGAGACATCCCATGGGCGTGAATGACCTAACATCTACACAAGAGCCACACGCCCAGCACCTTTTCACATAAAGGAGAGCTTTATTCTAAGTGTTTTCCATAGAATTGCATTCTAGAAACTCATCTCAAAACCTAGATTAAGGTTCCACCACCTTAGCCAATCAGATTAGGATCTTGAGATAGAGGAGAAGACTAGAAGAAGAATTATTCCTGCAGAAATTCCAGCAGCATAGTAGCTGATTGCAGACCTGATCTTGTCCCTTTTGCATCAGAATTTCAGAGGTTTAAAGCTTGCAAATCTTTGAGGTAATAGTCTTCTATAATCTCCTTTTAATTAGTCACATGTTGTTTATGATTTCATGGAGTTTCTACGCGATTCTTTATGGCCGATTTCCGCTGCATAGTGCAGAAATCAGATTTTTTTAAATCTGTCATACTTTGCATCAGCCATAGTTGTCTCTATATGAGAAGTTTCAGATCTGAATCGCGGTTTCCTTCAGCTGTCAATAGGCATAAACTCCTCATAGAGTTTGCCGAGGATAGGCAACCCGGTGATGGCGCTCAGTTCCTTCAAAGAAAAACCAATCTCACTATTCGTCACAATGAAGGTGTTGGTTTGTGGAAGGAATGACCCCAGCATGGCCATCAAAACCTCATCGGAGAAAACAATGGTTTGCCGAAAAGCACGAACCGCATCAAAAATCTCGGCCTCCCGCAGAACGGCCTCGCCAATCTTCAGGGTGTGATCAGTCCATGATTCCCAGCTCGAGTCAGCACTGAAACAGCCACGAAGCCGAAAAGGCTTCACCCAATTGCTGCCGTCACCCCGAAAAATGCCAAGGCCCACCGGTCTCAAATCAACCGATGGATGATCAGAACCTTGGTAGCCACTGGCTGGCATCAACATGTCCATACGGACAGGCGACTTCTCTACAAAATCGGAAGGGCCGCCAACAAAAACCCCGGTCTTGATCACACTGGTCCTCTTCACCTAGCTCGGAGGATCTTTTCTCTTAGGGCACGTGGGAGAAAGGCTCAAGATCGAGATGGTCCGATCAAAACTCGACCGGGTAGAAATAGTTCTCTCCTCACCATCTACAGTGTAAGAAAACTGAAAACATCTCCTTTGGTATGTCAAGTCGTCGGGGACTGCATCACCAAAGAAGAAGGTAGGCTTGGGAACAACGCTCTAATCGTTCGTAACCCAAGGACGGCTACTTACCATGATCTTATAGAATTCCTCATCTTTGAGAGCAATCAATCGCTGTCTCATCTCATCACGATTGAGGAAATCGCACTCTTCCAAGTTCTTCTCAACAAAATGGACCTTCTCCCAAGCCTCCTGAACGGCCGCATTAGAAGATCTGGCAGACCGATGAGGTGCGTCAGTAACAGGACCTTTACCCTAGTTCGTTCTGGAAGAACTACCTGCAAAAGATGGAAGAGAAAAGATCAATCATCATCAAAATGACAGAGTTTTGCTACAAAAATTCTAGCAAAATTTTGACATGGTTCCGGGGCAATTCCGAAGAAAAGGAAAATACTCAGAAAAAGACGGGAAGCGTGAAGATGAGCTCAACATCGCTGCGAGCTCATAGTCAGTGGAGAATCCTCAAAGAAGGTTCGAACTCAACATCGCTGCGAGAACGAGCCAATCTCATCAAATTTCCGTAAAATTTGGAAAAGAGCTCAACATTGCTGCGAGCTTCAGAATCCAAAAATTGCAAAGTTCCTCAAAATCCAGCAAGACCGAGAAAGAGCTCAACATTGATGCGAGCTCAAAATCCCAATGCTTGCAAAAGATTTTCAGGTATGCATTATCATGCTTCCAAGCCCATTTACAAAAAATCATGCATCAAAGAATATCATCATAAATTAGAAGGTAGGAAAACCTTGACCAAAATTTGACCAATTCCAACCCAATTTGGTCAAAACCAATCAAACTTTGTCCAAGTCAAAAATCATGTTGGCTTGACCTAGAAACTCTAGCCTTCTATCTTGATGCATGAACATATTGAAATTGCATGAACCTCATTATCATGGTGAGCAAACAAAGGAAAGAAAAAGAAAAAGAAAGAGAGTAAAAAAAAATCTCAGCAAAAAAAATTTGGCCCACAGGCTGTGGCCCACTGCCACGTGGCAGTACGATCAGGTCCGTACGGACTAGTCCGAACAGCCAAAGAAAAAAAACAAAAGAAAAAAAAATGCTGAAGAAAGAAAAAAGAAATCAACGTGTAAAAAAAAACAGAACAAAAACGGCGCTGAAAAAAAAAAAGGAAAAAAATCAGAGTATGAAAAAAGAAACCAAAAAAAAAAGACGAAAAAAACCCGTGAGGAAAAAAAAGAAAAGAAAAAAGCACACGGTAAAAAAAAAGAAGAAGAAGAAGAAGAAGCGTGAAAAAAAAAGTAAAAAACGTGCTTGGGAGAAAAGAAAACAAAAGAAAAAAAAAACAGAGAAGAAAAAAAGAAAAGAAACAAAAAAGAGTCAAAAAAAAAAAAAAAAAAGAAAGAAGTTACTTCTACAATGGAGTTTCTTGTGGAGGAAAAAACTTACTTGAAGCCATTGATGGAGAAGAAGAAGAAAAGCTTGGAGCCCTTTCGAGAAAAAGCACTTCTTATCTTGGAGAGCACTCTTGAAGATTTCTAGCAAACAAAGAAAGCAATGGAGCAAAAGAACCAACCCCGCTTGCTTTTATAGAAGAGAGCAAACCAAAAGAGGAAACAAGGAGAAAAAAAAGGACGTAAGTGCTAAAATTTAGCTACTTTCCCAAAAGAAAGATATTTTGAAAAAATCTTTCCACAAAAGAAGGAAACTTGAGAGATTCTCTCCAAGTAAGGTTATTTTTAGATATTCTCTACATAAAAGAGATATTTTTAGATATTCTCTACAAAAATAACACCATATGAGATCTAGGCCATCTCCAAAGCCTAAGGTCCCATGGGTTAGCCCACATGAGCCAGGTTTGATCACCTAGGCACTAAAAGTGGCTTTTAGTCAAAATATACCTCTTACCAAGAGCAAAAAATAAAAATAAAAAATGTCCCATACCTTTTTTGAGTTGATGGGACCATCCAAAAAAGAGAAAAAAAAAGAAGGAAAGAAAAAGAAAGAAAAGAAAGCCTCATGAGTTTCCAAAAACCAAACCATCCAACCTCATGAACCAAATTGAGCCAAAATCTTGAAATTGACATTTCACAAAACCAAATTCCGGTCCCCTAGCTCGCCACATACAGCTTGTTAGGTCACAAGACCAAAATCAAAATCCAATCCAAACCAAACCAAAACCAAAAAACCAAATCTGACCCCCTAACCTGCCACATACAGCTTGTTAAGTCACAAGGTCAAAAACCAAAATCCAAAACCCAAAATCCAAATACCCCATGTCATTTTCAAAACTTTGCCTTGAGATGGTGCGTGATCCCTCCCACTACCATAAAATTCCCCCAGAAACTCAGAAGGCTATTCAAAAAGAAAAATGCTCAAGACTCTTGGTCAAGTTGGAAACTCTCCTTCAAGTTTCTCTTCGAGGCACATCGACCCCAAAAAGCTACTCGTCGCTGTACCTCGAGGGGGCATTTGTTGACACCAAAAAAGTCACTATGTCTCCTCAACATCAAGAAGCCTCGTGAAGCTGCATCTTGCTACAAAACAGGCAAAACTACTTCAAGCACCAGATCTTGTCAGAATCAGACAAAAACTAAGAGATCCTTCAAGACAGCTAAAAGAGGGGTACACCTGAGGTTTCGGGCCATTCCGACATCGTTTGGCCCAACTTCGATTCTCCGACAACTAAACAAGCGCTCCTGGGGGCTACATCATTAAAGACACCAAAACTTCGATCAGAGCCTGCGGATGACTCCAGAATGTCTCCAAAGGGCTCCATGCCAAATTTCAAGTCAAACCGACAGCATTTGACCCTCCATCAACGCTCGAGCAGCAAAATCAAGCCTCCCGACGGCGGGAACCGCTGTGGCCATCACTCATCAAACAAAGTACATGAGTGGCTTCACATGCTTCCAAAAGGCTATACATCAAATTTCAGGTCATTCCGACAACGTTTGACTAGGTTTCTATGCTCCGAAAGAAAATTAAGCCTACTGGCGGCGAAGCAACCCGAGATGATGACATTCAAAATGGAGTTAATGGGTCGTCTCAAAATGACTCCAATAGGCTCCCTGTCAAATTTCAGGTCAATCGGACATCGTTTGACCACATATCAAAGATCGGCATTTCCCCACAGCAAAATCAAGCCAAGCATCGACGGGACCCCAAACAGCTTCAAAACTCAAATAAAAGCTCATGATTGGTCCTATCCACTGCTCAAGAAGCTTCACCTCAATTTTCAGGTCATTCCGACATCGTTTGACCTAGTTTCGACTCTTGACAGAAAATCGGCTATAAAGTCTTCGGCTTTCCCGAAAAATGGGAAACTTTGCGCTCCGGTTTTGCGTAGGTTCTCGTCAAGTTTTCTCCAAGAAAATCAAGTCAATAATTGAGGAAAAATGTCAAGAAAAATATAGAAGAAAGAAGGAACAAAAACGACGAAAAAACAGCCGAAAACGAAGCTCGGCGACCCTGCAAATCCGGGTCGCCGGATTTCGCACCAAACGGCCCGTTTTCCGATCCTTTTCGCGTTTCGAGTGTTCCTGCCTCTGTGATATTTTGAAAATCCAATCTTTGATGCTTGAAAATTACTGATCTTCACCGACATCTTGGATCCGCAGTCAAAAGCATGAGATCATCACCGATCGCTCCAAGATCGTCAACCGGCTGACCAAGAAAGTATGCTTTCTATCCAACCGATCGTTAAATCGACAAGACAGATGTCACCGGCCCATCAACATCAATCAATGTCTGAAATTGCACTGCAATCCGACATCAAACAATGTGTGGATCCACCTGTGATGATCACGAGAAGAATCTCAAAAGACGCGACACAGCCAGCGACTCTTCACATGCCCTGGCGACCACTTAATGTCGTTAATTGACCCGTTTATGACAACTTAATGCGGTCATTAACTCATTATTTTGGACGGCCCAATCAGATTCAAACATTTGGGAGTTACAAATCCAAGCAATCATAGCATTAAACCCATGAAACTCCCATCATCATGAAGATTAAAGGCGATTAAATGCCCACTATCCTTCATCGGCCAATCACAAGCTATGAAAAAGGAGTTACAAAATCAAAAAATAAAAACTTGTAACTCCTCATCAATTCTCTCATCATGGCCATCAATGCCCATAATCACCTCATGGCTACCAAAAGCCTATAAAAGGAGGTCCAAAAGAAAAAAATAAAAAATCGATACACACATCGACTTGAAATTCTGCACTTGCACACTTGCATTCTCCCGAAGAAATACAGACGAAGTCCTGCTGCTCAGCTACAAGAAACACCACAAGGTGATCAAAGTCCCTTGGGGGGCAACCCCCCCCCCCCCCCCCCCCCCCAAGGTCCTCTCCTTCTACAACATGGCCTTGATGGAACGCGCTCCTGCCGAGGGTGCTACCGGGGTCAGCGGACGTGGGAGTCCGTCAGGTCCGGCCCTTTCGCGCCCGGGGGGCTGAAGCGTTTATCAACATTTCTTTGGGTGGGTGTGCCAGATTTTCTATTTTACTTGGAATTGCAAGTGGTAATCCGGAGATCAACCTTCGCAAGTAAAAAGGAAATCAACTTCTTTCAAGTTTTCCATTGCACAAATATTTAAGAAAAGAGACATTTTCTTGGTTTGCCGTGAAAGGCGATTTTGCTTGGCATTTATAGCCGATTTTGGCGTTTATAGCCGATTTACAATTCTCATCAATAATGAAAGACAAGAGTTGTGATTTTTGTCTCTTTTAGAAAAATACAAACTACAATGAAAAGCAAGAAAAGGAGGATCTAACTTTTCAGGAGATTGTGGGGGACTCGTTCAGATTGACGGTCGCAAGCCATGTATGGGCTTCGCCATCATCTATGCAGATGAGAACAGAGGATGCTCTTGATTCGCTTGGCTTGGCTATAACCTCAGGTTTTTAGAGGACAAAGACCAAGAGAAGGTCCTATGTCCAATAAAAAGCTAAGTAGACGGGCTGAAAAGCCACGTCTAAGCCATTGGAGGCAGCGGGAGAAGGCAAGGACCTTGGGGGGGGGGGGGGGTACCCCCCAAGGGACTTTTTGTCACCTTGTATTGGTGGCCGGTGCAGAACTTCAGCAGAGTTTTTTCTCTCTTTTTCTTTCTCTGGATTCTTTTCGATCTGTGGTGCTTTTTGCCGTCCTCTCCGGAATGCTCGAGGTGCTCTCCTATTTATAGGCTTTCTGGTAGCCATTTAGGAGGGTTTATGAGGGTTTATGAGCCTTAATTATCATAAAGCTACATAAATGGAGGAGTTACAAGGTTTAATTCCTTTATTTTGTAACTCCTGGATCTTGGCTTCTGATTGGCCGGTGGAGATTGAAAGCATTTAATCGCCATGATGGGAGGAGTTTCAAGGTTTAAGTGCCATGAATCTCTTGATTTGTAACTCCCGAATGCTTGCTTCTGATTGGGCCATCCAATAGAATGAGTTAATGACTACCATAAAGCTAGCCAATTAACCACATTAATTGGTCGCCGAGCAGTCGAAGAGTCGCGGGCCGCGCCGCGTCTTTTGGGATTCTTTTGGCGATGATCATCGATGGATCTTCATGCTGATCGACATCAGATGAACATGTAACTTCAGACATTTGATAGCTAAGAGCGGGCCGGTGACATTTGTCTTGTCGATTTCTCGATCGGTCGGACAGAAAGAGCACTTTTTAGGTCAACCGGTTGGCGATCTTGGAGCAATCAATGATGATTTTATGCTTTCGACGGCGGATCTGAGATGTCGTCGGATATGAGTCAATTTCAAGCACTAAAAATCACATTTTCAGGAAACCACAGGGGCCAAAGTGCGCGAAACGCGAAAAGGGACGGAAAAACGGGTCACCGGTGAAAAATCCGGTGACCCGGACTTCCATGGTCGCCGGCGACCATGGGCCAGGGTCGCGGGCTGCAACCCTGTGGGTTTTTCTCCCCTTTTTGGTCCGTTTTGCGGTCTTTTTCGTCGCCGTTTTCTTCTGTATTTTTCCTGACATTTCTTCTCATTTATTGGCTTGATTTCCCTGTAGAAAACCTGATGAGAATCCTTGCATTTTTAGAGTGCAAAGTTTCCAATTTTCCGGGAAAGCCGAAGACTTTGTCGCGTAGAGCTGCTGATTTTCCGCCAGAAGCTGAAACTTGGTCAAACGATGTCGGAATGACCTGAAATTTGAGGTGAAGCCTCCTGAGCAATAAATAAGACCAACCATAGGCTTTTGTTTGAGTTTTGAAGCTGTTTGGGGTCCCGTCGCCAGTAGACTTGATTTTGCCGCGAGGGAGATGCCGCGCGTTGATGTGCGGTCAAACCATGTCCGATTGACCTGAAATTTGACAGGGAACCTATTGGAGTCATTTTGAGATGATCCACAGGCTCTGTCTTGGAAACCATGGTCTCGGGGAGCTCCGCCGCCGGTAGGCTGGATTTTCTTTCGGAGCATCGAAACCTGGTCAAACGTTGTCGGAATGACCTGAAATTCGACGTGCAGCCTTTTGGAAGCATGTTGAAGCCACTCATGCACTTGGTTTGATGAGCGAAGGCTTCGGTGGTTCCCGCCGCCGGGAGGCTTGATTTTGCTGCTCGAGCATTGATGGAGGGTCAAACGTTGTCGGTTTGACTTGAAATTTGGCATAGAGCCCTTTTGAGACATGCTGGAGTCATCCGTAGGCTCTGATCGAAGTTTTGACGTCTTCGATGATGTCGCGGCCGGGAGCGCCAATTTAGCTGTTGGAGCGGTGAAGTTGGGCCAAATGATTCTGAAATGGCCCGAAACTCCTTGTGTACTCCTCCCTTGGCTGTCTTGAAGGATCTTGCAGTTTTTGTTTGATTCTGACAAGATTTGATTTTTTGGAGAAGTTGCATTGCCTATTTATGGCAGGTTGCGACTTCATGCAGCTTTCTTGATGTTGAAGAGGCAAAGTGACATTTTTGGTGTCAACAAATGCCCCCTCGAGGTACAGCGACGAGTTGCTTGACTTTTGTAGTCGATGTGCCTCGAAGAGATTTTTGAAGGAGAGCTTGTGTCTTGAGCAAGAGTCTTTGAGCAATCTTTCCTTTGGTAGAGTAGCCTTTGAGATTCCAGGGGAATTTTATGGTAATGAAAGGAATCAAGTACCATCTTGAGGCAAAGTTTTGAAGATGACATCAGGGATGTGGATTTGGGTTTCTGTTTTTGATGTTGTGACCTAACCAGTTATATATGGCAGGTTAGGGGGTCGGGTTTTGGTTTTGACCTTGTGACCCAACAAGCTGTATGTGGCAAGTTGGGGGATCATGATTTGGTTTTTGGTTTTGGTCTTGTGACCTAACAAGCTGTATGTGGCAAGTTAGGGGACAAGGATTTGGTTTTTGGTCACTCTTTGGGACTGTGTGGGTCCATTGGAGTGGTTTGGATTTTTGTGGAATGTCAATTTCAAGATTTTGGCTCAATTTGGTATATGAGGCTGGATGGTTTGATTCTTTGGAAGCTCATGGGGCTATGAATTTTTTTTTTTGTATGGTTCAATCAACTCAAAAGAGGCATGGAACCATTTTTTGTATGCTCTTGGTAAGAGGGATTTTTTTCCTGACTAAAAGCCCATTTTTTTTTTTTTTTTAGTGCCTAGGTGGTCAAACCTGGCTCATATGGGCTAACCCATGGGACCTTAAGCTTTTGAAATGGCTTAGATCTCATATGGTGTCATTTTTGTAAAGAATATCTAAAAATATCTCTTTTGGATAGAGAATATCTAAGAATATCTTTAATTGGAGAGAATCTCTCATCTTCCCTTTATTTTGGGAGAGAATATCTCAAGGAATATCTCTTTGGGAGAGAATATCTCAAATCCCCTCCTTTTTGGGAGAAAATCTCTCTAATTGCTTTCTTTTTTGGAGAGAATACCTCAAGGCATCTTTCTTTTAGGAAAGAACCTTTCTAATTCTTTTCTTTCGGTAAGGTTACTAATTAGTAACACTTACCTCTTTCTTTTCTCCTTGTTTCCTTCTTTGGTTTGCTCTCTTCTATAAAAGCAAAGGAAGGTAGGATCTCTTGCTCTTATTGCTTTCTTTTTGGAACAATCTCAAGAGTGCTTCAAGACCAAGAGTTCTTCTTCTTCAAAGATCTTCAAGCTTTTCTTCTTCTTCTTCTCCATCAATGGCTTCAAGTAAGTTTCTTTTTCAAGAAAACTCCTTTCTAGAAAGTAGGATGGTAAAAAAAAAAAGAAGGTCTTTTCTTTTCTTTCTTTGTTTTTTTTCACGTGTTTCTCTTTTCTCTTTTTTTTTCTTTTCTTTTCTTTCTATTCTTCTTCTCTTTTTTTTTTTCTTTTTCCACGTGATTTCTGTTTTTTTTTTTTCCGTGCTTCCTTTTCTTTTTTTTTTTCTTTTTGCACGTTTTCTTTTTTTTTTTTTATTGTGGGCCGTACGGACAGATCCGTACGGATCTGGTCCGTACGGCCACGTGGCCTGTGGGCCACGGCCTGATGGGCCAGCCCCTCTCCTTTTTTTTTTTTCTTCTCTTTTTTTGTTTTGCTGTTTTCTTTCTTCTTTCTTTTTTTTTCTTCTTTTTTTTTTTTTTTTTAGAAAGATTCTTTTTTTTTTGTTCTTTTCTTTCTCCCCCTTTTTTTTTGAGAAAGTTTCTTCTTTTTTTTTTTGTTTTTTTTTTTGTTGCCCATGCATGCATTTTTTGTAAATTAATAGAGTAGCATGATGTGATAGCATACCTGAAAATCTTTACAAATTTGGGAACTTGGAGCTTGCAGTGATGTTGAGCCCTTCCTGATTTTGCGGAGATTTTGAGGTTTTGAAAGTTTGGAGTTTCGGAGCCCGCAGCAATGTTGAGCCTATCTTCAAACTTTCTATTTCCGTCGGGGTATTTCCTTTTTCTTTGGAATTGCCCCGGAGTCATGCCAAAATTTCGCCAGATTTTTGGTGGGACAAAGTGACCCTTTTTTTAGCGAAATCCTGTCATTTTGATGACGATCTTTTTTTCCTTTTCCAACCTTTGCAGGTGGTTCCTCCAGAGCGAACAAAGGTAAAGAGCCTGCTACAAGCGTACCTCGTCGATCTGCTAGATCTTCCAATGTGGCCGTTCAGCAGGCCCGGGAGAAAGTCCAGTTTGTGGAAAGAAATCTTGAAGAGTGCGACTCTCTCAACAGAGATGAGATGAGACAGCGACTGATCACTCTCAAGGGAGAGGAATTTTATAAGATCATGGTAAGCAGTTGGCCGTGGGTTATGGACGATCAGAGGGTGTTGCCCAAGCCTACCTTCTTCTTTGGTGATGCAGTCCCTGACGACGTGGCATACCAGAGGAGATGTTTTCAGTTCTCTTACACAGCTGATGGTGAAGAGAAGACTGTTGCTACCCGGTCAACGTTTGATCGTACTGTCTCGATCATGAGCCTTGCTCCCACGTGCTCTAAGAGGGAAGATCCTCCAAGCTGGGTGAAAAGGACAAATGTAATCAAGACCGGGGTTTTTATTGGCGGTCCTTCCGGATATGCGGAGAGGTCGCCTGCCGATATGGACATATTGATGCCGGCTAGTGGCTACCAAGGCTCTGATTATCCGTCGGTCGATTTGAGACCGGTGGGCCTTGGCGTTTTCAGCGGTGACGGCAGTAATTGGGTGAAGCCTTTTCGACTTCGTGGTCGTTTTAATGCTGACTCCGATTGGAAGTCATGGACTGACCACACCTTGCTGATTGGGGGCGCCGTTTTGAAGGAAGACGGGATTTTTGACGCGGTCCGTGCCTTCAGAGATACCGTGGCTTTTTCCGACGAGGCCTTCATGGCCATGTTGGAATCATTTCTCCCACAAACCAATACCTTCGTTGCAACGAATGGTGAGATTGGTTTTTCCTTGAAGGAGCTGAGCGCCATTACTGGATTGCCCATCCTTGGCAAACTCTACGAGGAGTTCATGCCGATTGACAGCGTCCTTGAGGAGCAGTCAGAGGAGTTCAGGCTCCTATACTTTCAGCTCGTCGCCTTCTATGATTTTTTGAAGGAGAAGGAGGGCTCGAAGGTAAGATCCAACAGTTGGAAGAGTTGTGGCTCTTCATTCTTCAACTTCTTTGATAGCAAAGAGTCTTCTGACAGCATGACCCTAGAGGACCGGAAGAAGGCTTCCACCATGCAAGAAGAGTTGAAAGACTTCTTCGCAGGTACAGATGTAATTTGTTTTGACATTGCACTGCGGAGAGAAATTGCAGTTTACCTCACTTATTGGCTAGGTGAGGCTGTGTTTGCTGGTGGAGATGGGACGCACATCAGGCCGCATTGTATATTTCAGGCTTGTCAGATGGCGTTTGGAGAGCGGCTTGCTTTGGTGCCTGCTCTTTACTCCTACTTGTGTACCGAACTGCAGGCTGTGGTTTTTTTGTTCGGCTTGGGCTCCCTATGAATAGGGTATTTTCAGCCCATATCTTTTATTCGTGGTTTGTATACCACTGTCCTGGCTTCCACCAGCTGGGTGCTGCGCAGTGTTGACACCAAAAATGTCACTTTGCCTCTTCAACATCAAGAAAGCTACATGAAGTCGCAACCTGCCATAAATAGGCAATGCAACTTCTCCAAAAAATCAAATCTTGTCAGAATCAAACAAAAACTGTAAGATCCTTCAAGATAGCCAAGAGAAGAGTACACATGAAGTTTTCGGGCCATTTCAGAATCATTTGGCCTAACTTCGCTTCTCCGACAGCTAAAATGGCGCTCCCGGCGGCGACATCATCGGAGACGTCAAAACTTCGATCAGAGCCTACGGATGACTCCAGCATGTCTCAAAAGGGCTCCATGCCAAATTTCAAGTCAAACCGACAACGTTTGACCCTCCATCAATGCTCGAGCAGCAAAATCAAGCCTCTCGGCGGCGGGAACCACCGAAGCCTTCACTCATCAAACCAAGTGCATGAGTGGCTTCAACATGCTTCCAAAAGGCTGCACGTCAAATTTCAGGTCATTCTGACAACGTTTGACCAGGTTTTGATGCTCCGAGAGAAAATCAAGCCTACCGGCGGCGGAGCAACCCGGGACCATGACATCCAAAACGGAGCCCATGGAACGTCTCAAAATGACTCCAATAGGCTCCCCGTCAAATTTCAGGTCAATTGGACATCGTTTGACCACATATCAAAGCTCGGCATTTTCCTCGCAGCAAAATCAAGTGAAGCATCGACGGGACCCCAAACGGCTTCAAAACTCAAACAAAAGCCTATGGTTGGTCTTATTTATTGCTCAGGAGGCTTCACCTCAAATTTCAGGTCATTCCGACATCGTTTGACCAAGTTTCAACTTCTGGCGGAAAATCAGCAGCTCTACGCGACAAAGTCGTCGGCTTTCCCGAAAAATTGGAAACTTTGCACTCTAAAAATGCAAGGATTCTCATCAGGTTTTCTACAGGGAAATCAAGCCAATAAATGAGAAGAAATGTCAGGAAAAATACAGAAGAAAACGGCGACGAAAAAGACCTCAAAACGACCGCAAAACGGGCTCCGAAGGGAAAAATTCCCCCAAGGTCGCAGGCCCCTGCGACCATGGCCCATGGTCGCCGGCGACCATGGAAGTCCGGGTCACCGGATTTTCCGCCGGTGACCCGTTTTTCCGTCTTTTTTCGCGTTTCGCTCACTTTGGCCCCTGTGGTTTCCTGAAAATGTGATTTTTAGTGCTTGAAATTGACTCATATCCTCCGACATCCGTCAAAATCACGGGTCAACCTCCAAAAGCATAAAATCATCATTGATCGCTCCAAGATCGCCAACCGGTCGACCAAAAAAAGTGCTCTTTCTGTCCGACCGATCGAGAAATTGACAAGACAGATGTCACCGGCCCGCTCTTAGCTATCAATGTCTGAAGTTACATGTTCATCCGATGTCGATCAGCATGAAGATCCATCGATGATCATCGCCAGAAGAATTCCAGAAGACACGGCACGGCCCGCGACTCTTCGACTGCTCGGCGACCAATTAATGTGGTTAATTGACTAGCTTTATTGCAGTCATTAATTCATTTCTTTGGACGGCCCAATCAAAAGCAAGCATTTGGGAGTTACAAGTCAATTGATTCATGGCATTTAAACCATGAAACTCCTCCCATTATGGTAATTAAGGTGATTAAAAGCCCTTAATCTCCATCGGCCAATCAGATTCAAGGAAAAAGGAGTTACAGAATCAAGAAATAAATCTTGTAACTCCTCCCATTAAAGCCATTAAAGCCCATAAACTCTCCTAAATGGCTACCAAAAGCCTATAAATAGGAGAGCATTACTTTGAAATCGGGATCAGAAAATCGAGATCGATTGATCGGAAAGAATCCCGAGCTCGTATCCAGAGAAAGAAAAAAGAGAGAAAAACTCTGCTGAAGTTCTGCACCGGCCACCACTACAAGGTGACAAAAGTCCCTTGGGGGGCACCCCCCCCCCCCCCCCCCCCCCAAGGTCCTTGCCTTCTCCTGCTGCCTCCAATGGCTTAGACGTGGCTTTTCAGCCCGTCTACTTAGCTTTTTATTGGACATAGGACCTTCTCTTGGTCTTTGTCCTCTAAAAACCTGAGGTTATAGCCAAGCCAAGCGAATCAAGAGCATCTTCTGTTCTCATCTGCATGGATGATGGCGAAGCCCATACATGGCTTGCGACCGTCAATCTGAACGAGTCCCCCACAATCTCCTGAAAAGTTAGATCTTCCTTTTCTTGCTTTTCATTGTAGTTTGTATTTTTCTAAAGAGACAAAAAATCACAACTCTTGTCTTTCATTATTGATAAGAATTGTAAATCGGCTATAAACGCCAAAATCGGCTATAAATGCCAAACAAAATCGCCTTTCACGGCAAATCAAGAAAATGTCTCTTTTCTTAAATATATGCGCAATGGAAAACTTGAAAGAAGTTGATTTCCTTTTTACTTGCGAAGGTTGATCTCCGGATTACCACTTGCAATTCCAAGTAAAATAGAAAATCTGGCACACCCACACAAAAAAATGTTGAAACACGCTTCAGGCCCGCCAGGGCGCGAAAGGGCCGGACCCGACGGACTCCCACGTTCCGCCGACCCCGGTAGCCGCCCTACGGCGCCTCGGAGCGCGTTCCATCAAGCTGGCACACCCGGTGGGACTCGTTCATTTGAGAACACGGTGCTTGGAAATGAAATATTTGCATATCATACTTTTTGCTCTATGCTTATACTTCTTTTCCGGATTCCTTGGCTACTTTCTAGCTGGTAGCCTATGTTGGATTTTGCATCCTAAAAAAAATGAGATGGGATTTTTTGGAAATTTCTATTTCTTTGAGTTTGTTTCCATTCTTTCTCTTTTCAAAAAAAAAAAATCAGTTTTCTTAGTTTGGATTCAAAATTGAGAAACTTTGATCCTATCCTATCGTTCTTTGGTGCTTGCAGAAATGTTGAGCCCGTTCGACTAAGGTTTTGGACCATCGTTTCTCTTCGATGAGTTCATTAGAGATTTCAAAAAAAAATTATTAAAAAAAAATTAAAAAAAAAATCAGTTTTCTTAGTTTGGATTCAAAATTGAGAAACTTTGATCCTATCCTATCGTTCTTTGGTGCTTGCAGAAATGTTGAGCCCGTTCGACTAAGGTTTTGGGCCATCGTTTCTCTTCGATGAGTCTATTTGGGTTTTTTTATAAAGAAGGACATAGACCACTAAGGTTAAACCAATTGCGTTCTTTGATCACGATTGATTCAAGAAAAGCCTTGTCCAGAGTGTGGAGACAGCTTGACTGTTCTAGGCAAGGGTCCTCCAAACGGGTTCATTAAGTAATCCTACCCTTACCTGGGGGCAATTCTATCAATTGAGGTTTCATAAGACCGGGTTAGGAGGCCTATGTGTACTCTCTCGTCTTTAAATCTTAAAAAATTAAAATCAAAATAAAAAAAAAATAAAAAAAAGATTTTCAAAAAAAAAATCTAAAAAAAAAATAAAAAAAATAAAAAAAATAAAAAAAAGATTTTAAAAAAAAAATCTTAAAAATAAAAAAAATAATAAAAATAAAAATAAATAAATAAAAATATATTTAAAAAAAAAATAAAATAAATAAAAAAAATAAAATAAAAAAAATCATTTCAAAAAAAAATCTTCAAAAAAAAATAGAAATAAATAATCTTAAAAAAATATATATATTTTTTTTTTAAAAAAATAAATAAAAAAAATAATATCATTTCAAAAAAAAAAATCTTCAAAAAACTCGTCACTTTTGATTTCAAATCTGAGAAATTTTGGTTTCTTCTTTTCTAAGCACTGGCGCTCGCGGAAATCGCCGAGACCGTGTTCAGATCAGAATACCATTTGCTCTCCTTGATGGAACCAATCTTGACATTTCAAAAAAAAAAACTCGTCACTTTTGGATTCAGATTCGAGAAATTGTGGTCTCTTCCCTTCTGAGTACTGGCGCTCGCGGAAATCGTTGAGCCCATATTTGAATCGGAATGCCACCTGCTCTCTTTGACGAATCCATTTCTGACCTTTCAAAACAAAGAATCCCATCTCATGGATGCGATCTCCAACATTTGTGCATAGCAGTACTGGTACGCCCTTTCAGGGTCTACTGTATCTGTGACCGGCACATTTGTAACTCCTACCTTATATTCTTCTTATCTCGAGCAAGCTCCGCTTCTCGATAAGTCGAATTTAGGTATACAATTGCTTCTAGCAGTCATTGGAACGCTCATTTCGAGCCTACCATGCTCGCTGTCAGAACAATTGTACCATCTATGGCTTTTTGCCTTCTTCATGTCGCTTGGGTCATATCCCTTGAGCGATTTGAAAAGGCAACCATAGAAATTCCCATTTATGATCATTATATTCTTGTGATTACTAATGGATGTGGTCTTGTTTCAGAAATTTTGAAACTAACAATGGCAGCCTTAACCATTATTTTCGATGAGAACAAGCACCAACTCATGCTTCAACAGAAGCAAACCGAGCGCACTTACAAGCGCCCTGCCAGCTGCCGAAGCGTCAACTCCCTCGCAACTCTCTGAACTCCGGGTCGACCTCGACTCCCCGGACCATCGTCTTCAGGACACTGGGACCATTCCCACTTCCCGAAGAACAAGCTGCGCCTGCTAAAAAGCAGAAGATCGCCTCTCAACGTGTCACTCCCGTGACACCAAAGGCGAGCGCCCAAAAGCCCGAAGCCCGCGGCACCCCCGCGACTCCTCGACCCACAAACAACCAGGTCTATCCCAAGACTTGGTCTCCAAGACCTTCCCCAAAACAAAGAAGGTCTCAAACTTCCACCAAGCCAGCATACCTGGCCCCACTCAAAGAGAACCAGTTCTACCCTCTTGCCTACATGAAAGAGGAGAGACCCATCTCCAACCTGACTCCCAAGTCAACCCAGCATGAGCCGGCTTGTTCCTACAGGCCCAAAATTAGATCATGCATCACCAGGCCTCTACAAGCACCTGCCAAGGCCTACACTCCTTCAGTTCGACCCTTCATCTCTACAGGGGCCGAACTCGAAAGGTTCAAAGCTTCTCTGCAACAGGCAAAGGACCGGGTCAGGATCCTGTCCTTGCCTAGCTACAAAGAAGACAGGTACGGCTGCTGCGCCCGAGGGAGCACATCCTTCATCGTCAGAGCCCAGCCAGAGCTGACTGAAGCTCAAATCGCTCGTCGAGCACGTCGCCGTGCGTCATATCGACAGAAGAGACTAGAGAAGCAACGGACCCAGCCTCCTACACTTCAAGTCTCCCACAAATGGGTCGAAAAAGAAAGACCTGACCAAGTTGCTGCCTTCCATATGGTTGGAAAAACCAGAAGACGCCAAAGGTCAGCATCAAAAATCCATGTCCGACGTCCGGTGACCCGTAGCGTCACCAGGACACAAAGACATCCCGAAGAATCTCCTGCCCCTTCAAGCCAAGGACGGGAGAGTAATCCTTCATCAAGCTCTTCATCAAAAAGAATGAGCCCCAGCTCGGTCACCAGGACGATTTCTTCGTTCGAATCCCGAGGGATGAACGTCTTGGCTACAAGTTCTGAGCCACCACCTCAGAATCCACCTCGAGATGATGCGCTCACACGCATCCAGTAGTTGGAACAAGGCCAGCAGAGGATTGAAACTCTGATGGAAAACCTTCTCCTTGTCGTCCAAAATCAGGTGAACAATGAGCCTCCTCCGAATCATAGCAATAACGAGGGAAATGGAGAAGAAAATGAGTCACGCGCCCTAACCAAAAAGGACGTAGACAGTATCCTCGCCAAAGCTAAAGAAGAGGATATACTCAAAGAGCATGGGATCAAGCCACCATATCCCTTATGGATGGACTCAGTCCCATTCCCCACAAAATTCAAACATCCTACTCTCCAAACATATACGGGGAAAGGATCAGCCAGACAGCACGTAATCCACTTATAGATCTTGACGGGAGCTATCGCGGATCAAGATGCACTCAAGATTCGCCTCTTTGCAAGTACCCTAAAAGGTACAGCCTTCGATTGGTACTCTACTCTGCCGGAGAACTCCATTCAGAACTGGGCTATGCTGGAGACACGCTTCCTGACCCACTTCCAAGGTGAGGATCATCCTGTTACTATGGCTCAGCTCTGCAGCCTAAAACAGGGAGAGAATGAGTCAACTTATGACTTCATTCACAAGTGGAAAGCAATGGCGTACAAATGCTCAGATGTACTGCCACAAGCGTCGCTAGTCGACATCTGCCGTAACAATATGAGAGCCAGAATACGCTCCATGATCATTGGCAACAAATCAAAAAACCTGGGAGAACTCCTGGAAGCTTCTATGGAAGCTGAAACAGTGATTAAAGACCTCAACAGTCAGAAGTCATCAAGAAAAGAGCCAACCGCCATTGCAACCTCTAAACCAAAGAAGAAAGAGGTCCTCAATGTGCAAACCAAGTCAGCTCCTCAGCAACCAAAGAAAGCTGAAAACAGAGCTGCAGGTAAGAGACCTGAACTCTCTGATGCCTTCAAAGAGCGAGTAGAAAAGAAATACCCGTTCGATGAAGATGTTGACGAAATCTTCGAGGCTCTCGTGGCAAACGGCAAGCTCACCTTGCCTGAACCCAAAAGACCGGGTGATGTTGGCAAAACCAACGATCCTCGGTACTGTCCATACCACCAGATGGTCTCGCATCCTCTCAAACAATGCTTTGTTGTGAGAGAGAAGATAAACGAGATGTGGAAAAACGGAGTCTTCACCTTTGACAAAAACTATGGGACTGCCTCCGTCAACATGGTGTCATGTGGACAAACACCAAAATCACCGAAGAAGAAGATCACTACTTCCTTCATGGTGATAAACAAAATTCAAACGTCCGAAGTGTTGGTTCCTTGCCCGACACCAGACGGACAACCCATATGGGTACATCCCGATCTCCTGGAAGATGAAAACTGGGAGATCGTAAAAACAAAGCCGACAGCTCAACAGTGAAGGCAGGCTAGGAAACATCTCCTCAGGCTCAAACGGCAAGAGAAGACCCAGCCAAAACAAGAAGTCCATGAAAAAGCAGAGGCCTCCTCTACCACTTCACTCGGGGCAACAAAAACGTCCCTTCCAGAGACTTCAAAGGCGGTAAGAAACTTCACTCTCAGTGATTTCATGCCACCTCAATTCAAAAAAGAAGCCATGCAGGGGGCATCATACTCTTGCAACTCGGTAGTTGGATTCTCCATCGATGGATACGAGTCCAGCGACACCGACGATGGATTAGAGCCCAACTACACCGGCGAGTGGGAGGAATCTTTTGAAACAGGAGAGTATCTCTCCGACGAAGAATGGGTTCCTGAAACTCACCTTATGCCATTAATCTGGTATGACCCCTTGCAACCACAAGGATCCTGGTCTGATGATGAAGAAGATCAAGTGGTTGCACAAGAAGATGCTGTTAACCCAGCACCTGTCATTGCTCCAGTGGAAATTAACTATGTTGAGCCACACGGAGAAGACGAAGAAGAGGATCTGGCTCCCATGCCTGATCTTGAAGAGTATGCAAGGATCTTGCAGCGTCTCGCTCTAGAACTAGAGCAAGATCGCATTAACGAGCCTCCTCGCAACCCAGAGCCTGAAGTCCCTGAAGCCCATCAGGTACCTCCTCCCTCAACTCCTGAAAGTGGAGAAAATTGCTGGGTAGACGATCCTCTTACATCTGAGGATGAGTCTGTCTCCGAGCAGGTAACATCTCCTATCAGAGCTTCCTGTAATGTAATATATCAGGACTATAGCTCTTCTGAAGCGTCGTCTGATGAGATTACCTATACTCCGACGACGCCTAGCAATGTATCCTCTGGAGCTACCTCGTCCCACGTGACTTTCACAGAGATGGCACCCTCTCAGGTTTCTTCTCCTGAGACTGTGACTTCAGGATACACATTCTTCCCGACTCATCATCATGAAGAAAACCCAACTTGGGGTGATGGATGGGTCAACGAAGAAGAAAAGCTGCTGGATGCTGTTCAGGACTTGCTCCCGGAAAATGCTCCGTGCAACACAATCACTGAGGATGGCAACTCTGCTGCAGATACATCCCCAGTAGATGAAAAACGACAGCCTCTTGATCCTGAAGACAATCTTCCAAACGAAGATCCTTCTCAAGAAGCTCTCGAAGTTGGTAGAGGCACCCGTTCGGGCCGGGACTACCACAAAAATTACAACCAATCTTCCTTTACTTATGTAAATCCTTCGGGAAAAGATGTTGTAAGCGCCCCCAGTGGCAACAATGATGAACATGCAGGCCCTAAGGAGGCTTTCAAGTATGACTTGGTTGAACACTTCAAACACATACCTGCACGTCTTCACATCCTGGATTTATTACGAATGTCACCACGCACTCGTGATAATCTCATCTCAGAATTACAAAAACTGAATGAGGATGTCGACAAACATGCCCCACAAGTCCTCCAAATTGAAATGGACTACCGGGTCAAAAACTCAGAAACCTCCTTAAAAGGAGAAATAGAGAAAAGCGAGGGATCATGCATCCAATGCCTCTCGGTTCAAAAGGCAGCCAGTGCAACCATCGCCTTCACTAAGGAAGACCTCCTACTTGGCGAAGCAAGGCACAACCGACCCCTGTACTTCACAGGGTACATCAAAGAAATGCCGATACATAGAGTTCAGATCGACCCAGGTTCTGCACTCAACCTTATCTCCACTTCGGCTCTTGAAGAGTTGGGCATCCCACCCAGCAAGCTAAGCCACACATCTGTATCTATCTTTGGATACGATGGGAGCACTCAAAGGCCTATCGGCAAAATCAGGTTCAAATTGCAAATCGGTGATCTTATCTCTGAGGTCACTGTGTATGCAATAAAAACCCCCTCATGCTACAACATCCTTCTCGGACGTCCTTGGATACACAAGAACGGTGTTGTCCCTTCAACTCTACATCAATGCATCAAGTTCGTCGGCGACGACGGCATGGTACATCGTGTCTTTGCGGACAGAAAACCCTTCAAAGGTAAAGAAGTCCACTTCGCAGACTCCCAGATGTATGAAAGAGAAAAAGAAGAAGAGGAAATAGCACCCCCTGCTGAAAATCTCCAGAAAGATAAAGGCAAGGCTCCTCAAAAATCACCGGAAGAAAACAAACCCTCCGGCAAATTAGAAGAGAGTAGTCAATCTCCCTTCGTTATCTCCCTCAAGAATTCAAAACCTTTGGTCATCACGACTAAAGTGAAGAAGGCGAAACAAAAGCCTGGGGGCAAATTTGTTGTCTCTCTCGTGTCTATCATGTAAGACACAGACTCGGACTCAGAGCCAGAAGACGATGCATCGTCAAGCCAAGCTGACACTCAGCAAGTTCAGCCTGCTCTCACTCCGATGGAGACATCTGCTGACGTAGAAGATCCTACGTCTGCTACCTTTGTTGTTCCGACAACATCACCAAAGCAAAGACCGATCTTCTTCCATAGATCGGATGCTTCTTCATCAAACTCCATGCTGGAACCTTTCCAAAATGAAGGTATGCCTCAGCTATCTCTATATAGTCCTGTGGCACAAGCAATTATGAAGAAAATGGGCTATGACGCTCAAAACCCAGTCGGTTTGGGAGAAAGACGCGGTATTCTCACGCCATTGGAGCCCGCCTTGACCAAAAGCCAGCTGGAAGATTGGAGACTCTACGGTCATGTAGAAAAGTCTTCATATGGGTTAGGGTATGATCCCGACACTCCTCTGAGACAGTTGACACAAAGGCTTAAAAGTCGTTTTACCGACCAAGCCTCAACATCTAAAGTCCACGAAGACATCGATCTCCCTGGAAATCTCTTTAAAGAGTTACCTGACAAAGATCCAGGAAGCTCATCCAACTTGTACGATTTCTCTGATGATAAAGAGGAATCGTCCGATAATACAGACTTGTTCTATTCTGACCCAGAAGAACCCTCGTCTCCAAAAGAAATACCAGACTCAACAGGTGATTGGGACTATCTCATAGCAAGCCTTGAGGAGATCACCAATCAAGAAAATCCATGGAAAGGAACAGAGCCTTGGTCTGGTAATGCAGTTGAAACTCCAGAAGGTTTCGTTGAGTTGGAAGCCTCCGAAAATATTGTGGAGGAACCACCTTCGAACCTTCCGACAGAAGATCCTGTTGAAAAGATAAACTTGGGAACACCTGATAACCCACGTCCTGTATTCATAAGCAAGAATATAAAGGATGATGAGTTACCCGAGTATATCGCTTTTCTTCGTGAGTTCGTTGATTGCTTTGCATGGTCCTATGCTGAAATGCCTGGTTTAGACCCCAAAGTAGCAGTCCACAAACTCAATCTTCAAGAAGAAGTCAAGCCTGTCAAACAAAGCCAAAGAAGATTCCGTCCAGATGTGATGGATAAAATTGAACAAGAAGTTCAAAAGCTCAAAAGTGTCGGCTTCATCCGTGAGGAACAACATCCAGAATGGTTGGCCAACATTGTCCCCGTGACAAAGAAAAATGGGCAGATCAGGGTCTGTATTGACTATAGAGACCTGAATGGCGCTTGCCCTAAAGATGAATTCCCGCTCCCCATACCGGAGGTGATGATTGACAATACCTGCGGATTCGAGCGAATGACATTCATGGATGGCTTCTCTGGTTACAATCAGATAAAGATGCATCCCGAGGATGAAAAACACACTTCATTTCGGACTCCATTTGGCGTGTATTGCTACACTGTCATGCCATTTGGTCTGAAAAATGCTGGTGCCACATATCAGAGGGCTATGATGAAAATATTCCAAGATATGCAGCACAAGACGGTCGAATGTTACGTTGATGACCTCGCCGTCAAAAGCAGAAGAAAAGAAGACCATCTCAAAGATCTTCGGGAAGTCTTCCTCCGACTTCGCAAACACAAACTGCGGATGAATCCTCTAAAATGCTTCTTCGGCGTCTCGTCGGGTAAGTTTCTCGGATTCCTTGTTCGGAAAGCTGGAATAGAACTTGACCCCATAAAAGTCAAGGCTATTCTAGAAATGCCCTCTCCAAGAACCTTGAGAGAATTAAAAGGGCTTCAAGGGAGATTGGCCTACATCAGACGGTTCATCTCCAATCTTTCGGGGAAATGCCGTCCATTCTCTCGATTGATGAAAAAGGGTGTAGACTTTGTCTGGGATGCCGACTGTGAAGCCGCATTTCAAGATATCAAGTCATACCTGACCAAACCTCCAGTGTTAGCTGCCCCTGCCACTGGAAAACCATTCATCTTGTACACAAGAGCCCTTGATCACTCTCTGGGTGCTCTGCTTGCACAAGAAAATGATGAAAGAAAAGAAGCTGCTCTATACTACCTTAGCCGCATGCTAGTAGGTGCAGAGCATCGCTACTCCCCAGTCGAAAAGGAATACCTTGCAGTGATGTTTGCCGTACAAAAGCTACGTCACTACTTGCTTTCCAACACAGTCTACCTCGTCTCAAGGATCAACCTCTTGAAGGTCCTTGTCACGAAGGCCGGTTCTCTCAATGCCCGACTGGCAAAATGGTCCATCCACTTGTCACAATTTGATATTAGGTATGTACCACAAAAAGCAATCAAAGGCCAAGCTCTAGCAGATTTCCTCGCAGAGCATCCATTGCCTAAAGATTCACCACTCAGAGATGATCTCCCAGATGAACCTATCTACAACGTGGAGACTTTCTCGCCAAATGCCTCCTGGGACATGTACTTTGACGGTGCAACCAGGACAAATGAAAAAAGAAAGCTGATCTCAGGAGTTGGCATCCTCTTTGTTAGCCCTGACAAATACATGATTCCACACGCTTTCTCGCTACTGGAACCATGCACAAACAATGCAGCTGAATACCAAGCTCTGATCCTAGGATTGGAACTCGCCATCGAATCCGGTATCACTATGCTGGAAGTCTTTGGAGACTCTCAACTGATCGTCAACCAGATGAATCAGAAATATGAAGTCAGGAAGCCCGATCTGCTGCCTTATTACAACAAGGCACAATCGCTTCTGCAAAAGTTTGACATCTGCAACATCACCCACATTCGTAGAGGTGAAAACATCCGTGCAGATGCCCTGGCCGGACTTGCCACATCAATGGCGATCCAGGAAGGGGAAAACATGCAAATTACAGTGTGCGAGAGAAGGATCCTCCCTCCTCTTAACACACACCAAGCAGTTGCTGAATGCCACCGAGTGGTTGGAAGTCGGATCTCTATCCTTCAACCTTCAATCGGCGACTGGAGGGATCCGTTCATTGATTACACCATGTTCGGAATCCTACCTGGAGATCCAAAAGAACGGGTAAGCATCCAAAGGCGAGCCCCAAACTTTCATTTGGATATTCCTTCAAAAATCCTCTACAGGAAATCCTTCAACGGAGTACTTCTACGCTGCTTGTCACAACAAGAGGCCGAAGAAACACTTAAAGAAGTTCATGCTGGTCTTTGTGGAGCCCATCAGGCAGGTCCTAAGCTCTATGATCAGATAAAAAGGTTAGGTTACTATTGGCCTACCATGGTTGCTGATGCAATGCAATTTGCCAAACGCTGCCAGCTATGCCAAGTTCACGGAGATTACATTCACATGCCTCCGGAATGGCTGCATCCTACAGCAATCTCATGGCCTTTTGAAGCATGGGGCATGGACATCATAGGTCCTATCTCTCCCCCTTCAAGCAAAGGTCATCGCTTCATCTTCGCCGCTACGGATTATTTCTCCAAGTGGTCAGAAGCATTGGCTTTCAACGAAATGAAGACCTCATCAGTTCTTCAATTCCTACGCACCAACATCATTTGTCGTTTCGGCATACCCAAGAGATTCGTCTATGATAACGGACCACAATTCTGGGATCATCGATTCTACAGGTTTTGCGACAAATACAAAATCCAAAGCTGTCCTTCGACTCCATACAATCCGGCAGCAAACGGATTAGCAGAAGCCTTCAACAAGACACTCTGCAAAATCCTCAAGAAAATGGTCTCTAGTCACAAAAGAGACTGGAACGATAAACTGTCTGAAGCTTTGTGGGCCTATCGAACCACCGTTCGAGGACCAACCCATAGCACACCATTCTCCTTGGTCTATGGATGCGAAGCTGTCGTGCCCCTAGAGGTACAAATTCCTTCTCTGAGGGTATCTCTACAAAATGACATGACTCAAGAAAGCAATGTCAAATTGCGACTCCATGAGCTGGACAATCTCGACGAGAGACGGCTCGAAGCTCGACAAAGCATTGAACTTTCCCAAGCACGCATGGCAGGATCTTTTGACAAAAAGGTCAGGCAACGCGCCTACAAAAAGGGTGACTTGGTTCTTGCGGTAAAAAGACCAATGGTCTTCGCACACAAATCCAAAGGCAAATTTGAACCAAAATGGGAGGGACCCTACGTCATCGACAAAGTCTTCTCCAACGGCGCATATGCCCTCCTAAACATGGAAGGCGACAGATGTATGCTGCCTATCAACGGCAAGTTCTTGAAGCGGTACTACCCTTGAAGACTTACCCAACTGGGTAAGAGCAATGCCTGTATGGCCAAAACCTGTTCTCAGGTACTCGCTCGTCAAACCCACTCTCTTTAGAATTTTCATATCAAATGTCAAAATTTCTAGAGATTCAAAAACAATGCTTACTTTCATCGTTTCATTGTTCAAAAACAAAAAAAATCCAAGTTTAGGAGCCTCTCCCTGACTTGACCAAAACTTTCGATCCTTGAACCAAAATTCTTGGTTTGAAACAAAAATCCGGATTCAGGGATTTCCACCCTAGTCCACCTTACCTTTTACCGCCAAATGGTTCTAGGTCAAAATTTACGACCCTCGTGTCTTTAAACAAAAAAGAAAATGGTTTTTCAAAAATCGTGGGGAAACGACATCAAAGTCAGTACCCGCAAAACAAAAATTTTGAAAAAAAAGCAAGGATGCGACATTCCATCGATACTTGCACCCAAAATCGCAGGGAAGCGACATTTCGTCGATACTTGCAAAATCCAAAAACCGTGGAGAAGCAACAAACCAGTTGATATCCACAACCCAATTTCAAAAATCGTGGAGACACAACATTTCAGTTGATATCCACAACCCAAATTTCAAAGGTTCGAGAAAACCTAAAATCGTGGAGAAGCAACAAACCAGTTGATATCCACAACCCAATTTCAAAAATCGTGGAGATGCAACATACCAGTTGCTATCCACAACCCAAAATTACAAATGGTTCGAGAAAACCTCAAATTTCAAAAATCGCGGAGAAACGACATCAAGTCAGTACCCGCAAAACCAAAAGTCTTGGGAAAAGCAGGGAAGCGACGCTTAGTCGATATTTGCACCCCAATTCGCGAGGAAGCGACATTCCATCGATACTTGCAAAACCTAACCCGCGAGGAAGTGACATTCCATCAATACTCGCAAAACCGAATGAGCAAGGAAGCGACATTCCATCGATACTTGCAAGACCATTCAGCGGGGAGGCGACATTTAGTCGATACCTGCATTTTGAAAACCAAAACTCGGCTATAAATGCCAAAATCCGGCTATAAATGCCAAAACAAAAAATTTCCGGCTATAAACGCCAAAATCGGCTTTCATGCCAATAAAACAAAACTTGGTTTTCAAAAAAACTCGGCTATAAATGCCACAAATTGGCTATCAATGCCACCAAACCGGCTATAAATGCCACCAATTGGCTATCAATGCCACCAAACTGGCTGTAAATGCCACAAAAATCCGGCTTTCATGCCAAATTCGTTTCCCCTACCAAAACAACCATTTGACAAAAGATTTTCACAAAATGACAAAGCTTTTGATCAAATCCCATTTAGCAATTGCTTTCATCACAAAAAGATTTGAGTGAGCGTAGGGAAAACAAAACAAAAAAAAAGGTACCAAAAAAATACATGTGGTACCAAAGCAAAAAAAAAAGAAAGTGTTCACAAGCACTACAAAAAAAAAAGAGTACCAAAAATATACATGTGGTACCAAAAAAAAAAAGAAGAATAGTTTCTGCTACAAAAAATCAGGAGCTTAGCCAAAAATGGTCTCCAGCCAAAGCTTCAGCTCCTCAAGCAAACTTTTGGCATCAGCCGTCAGAGTTTCCAAGGCACGCTTCTTCAGGAACTTGCCATGAGATGCTGGCGAATGCCGTAACCCTTCTTTTACACCGGGAAGCTCTTCCCCAGCAGTTTGCCATCGTTCGCTTTCTAGAGTCCTCCTCTCGAGAACTTGACCGGCATCTGCAACCCTGCGAATCAGAGTACTCTCCCTGTCACGAGCCTCTGTTATAGCAGCCCACTTCGCATCGACTTGTGCCTTCAAATGCTCAAGACGTTTCCTGGCCTCCTCAACTTCCCTATCAAGGACGTTAAGGTCATGCCTCAATCCGATGATGGCTAGCTCTTCCTTGTTCTTCTCCCGAACTAGCTGCTTCTTGCTTTGTGTAGCCTCATTCAGGTCAGACTTAGCCTTATCAGCAGGGTCCAAGAACATCTCCTTGAAGAATTGGTCGTCAGGGAAATCCATGGTCTCAAACCACTTGTCACCTAGTGCAATGATCCTATCAACAATCGCCCTGGCACCTGTGACATCCAGACCAACCTCTTCGGTGTCGGTCAGAATCTCCTGTACATGTGGGATGTCCCATTGGAAGAGTAACAAAAGAACTCTTTCCACTTGGAGCCACTGGAGAGGGAATCTCAACACGAGGCATCTCCTCAATCATGTCAGAACTGGTCTCTACTTCCGGATCGACCTCTGGCATCCCTTGCTCTGGTTCTGAAGAAAGCGATGGACTCTCTTCTGTCACTTCAAAACCTGCAAATGAAACACAAAAAGGTATGAATATGATCCTGTTAAAAAAAAAATCATCAGGGTCATCACTACAAAGTACCTTCCTCGATGACTGGCGGAACACTCTCTTCCTCCATGAACTCATCAGAAGCATCATCAACATTTGCGTCCATCGATGGTTCAAAGTCATCGGAATCCTGTGGCAAGTCAGCTGACAAGAAAAATGTTAGCAAATCAAGTCGCAGGCAAAAAAAAAAAAAAAAAAAAAAAAAGAGAAAGCGAAAGAAGTTATACCAATTGGAGATTCTGGAATCATTCCAGAGTCCCTCGGTTCTTCTTCAGATGCCGTAACCGGCTCCATCACCGCCTCATCGGTCGGAACCTCAGGCATCGGCAAGTCTTCATCGTCTGCTAAAAAAAAGGCAGCAGCAGGGTGAGAAAACAAATCAGAACATGGAAAGCCCCATGAAAGAAGCAGAAAAAGGAAAAGGAAGAATCATACCTTCACCGATGGTCTCTTCTTCCCGAATCCTCTTCTCCGGAGGTTCGTCAGCTTCCCCTGGCACCTCCTCATTGACGGTGAGAGGGACTTCCACATTAGGAGAGTCTTCGTCCCACCCCGTGTGACGCTGACTCCTCCTCCTCTTCCTACCTTTACGGGTTCGCTTCCTAGAAGAACCCGCCCCACTATCAGAGTCAGGTTTCTCACTTGACTCCTCACTGGATGGTCTGCTCTTGCCAGTAGACTCCACGGAAGCTCGTCTCTGTGCCGCTTGCATCCAAGCGTCGAGTTCAGCTTCCTCCTGTTCTAGCTGTTCCAAAGCCTCATCAGGTACTTCCCGAACGGCTTCAGAACCAATGACGCCCTGGTCACCGAGAAAGCCTATCTTGTGCTTCTCTCCAGAAAGGAAGGCCCAAACTTCCTCTCGCCGGACGCCATCCGACTTTCCAGTACCTTTCCCCGAAGACAGCTTTACATCAAGCTCCTTCTTGGAAATCCCCCGATATGCCAAAAAGCTCTCCGCGAACCACTTCGTGAAGCCGGCAGTTCGGAAAGTCGACAGCTCAGGATAAGAGATCGTGGCAGTAGTGTCTTCAGCACTATAAAAAGCCCATGCATTTCTGCCATCCTGCAAACCCCCAAAACGCTTCACCATACTCGAAGGCGCTCCAACAACGCCTTGAGAGAAGCCCAACAAAAGCGCAAAGCGAGAAGGTACATACGGCTGGATGTCGACAAAAAGATGTCTACGGTACACCATCGTGCCGACTCGTATGCTGAAAAGCCACTCCTTCTCTGCATTGGTCAAAGAGTAATGCCTTCCCGACCCTGCTCTGGTAGAGTCTCGGGAGGCACCAAAATCAAAAGCCTTCTTCGGCAACTCCGGAGAAAGCTTAACTGAAGACTGCCCCATCTCGACGTCCCTGAACCGTCGGATCCTCATGCGGGCAAACAAAAGTGATTCAGATACGGCTTTTCCCTTAGCCAATCGAATCATCAGAGGATCATCATCCTGTGCAGCACCCAGCAGGTGGAAGCCAGGACAGTGGTATACAAACCACGAATAAAAGATATGGGCTGAAAATACCCTATTCATAGGGAGCCCAAGCCGAACCAAGAAAGCAGCAGCCTGCAGTTCGGTACACAGGTAGGAGTAAAGAGCGGGCACCAAAGCAAGCCGCTCTCCAAACGCCATCTGACAAGCCGGAAAAATACAATGCGGCCTGATGTGCGTCCCATCTCCACCAGCAAAAATAGCCTCACCTAGCCAAAAAGTGAGGTAAACAGCAAGATCTCTCCGCAGTGTAATGTCAGAACAAATGGCATCTGTGCTCGCGAAGAAACCCTTCAACTCTTCTTGCATGGCCGAAGTCTTCTTCCTGTCTTCCCGGGTCATGCTATCAGAAGGTTCTCCACCGTCGAAGAAGTTAGGGAACGAAGAGCCACAACTCTTCCAACTGCTGGATCTTACTTTCGAGCCCTCCTTCAAAAAATCATAGAAGGCGACGAGCTGAAAGTATAGGAGCCTGAACTCCTCTGACTGCTCCTCAAGGACGCTGTCAATCGGCATGAACTCCTCGTAGAGTTTGCCAAGGATGGGCAATCCAGTAATAGCACTCAACTCCTTCAGAGAAAAACCAATCTCACCGTTCGTGACAACGAAGGTATTGGTCTGAGGGAGGAAAGACTCCAACATAGCCATGAAGGCATCATCGGAAAAAGTCACGGTCTCCCTAAAAGCGCGGACCGTGTCAAAAATCCCAGCTTCCTTCAAAATGGCGCCCCCAATCAGCAAGGTGTGGTCAGTCCATGACTTCCAATCAGAGTGAACATTGAAACGGCCACGAAGTCGAAAAGGCTTCACCCAAGTACTGCCGTCACCGCTGAAAACGCCAAGGCCCACCGGTCTCAAATCGACCGACGGATAATCAGAGCCCTGGTAGCCGCTGGCTGGCATCAACATGTCCATACGGACAGGTGGCTTCTCCGCATATCCGGAGGGTCCACCAACAAAAACCCCGGTCTTGATCACACTGGTCCTCTTCACCCAGCTCGGAGGATCTTCCCTCTTAGGGCACGTGGGAGAAAGGCTCAGGATCGAGATGGTCCGATCAAAAGACGACCGGGTAGAAATAGTTCTCTCCTCACCATTTGCTGTGTAAGAGAACTGAAAACATCTCCTTTGGTATGTCAAGTCGTCAGGGACTGCATCTCCAAAGAAGAAGGTAGGCTTGGGTAAAACTCTCAGATCGTCCATAACCCAAGGACGGTTGCTTACCATGATCTTATAGAACTCCTCATCCTTGAGAGCGATCAATCGCTGTCTCATCTCATCGCGATTGAGGGAATCGCACTCTTCCAAGTTCTTCTCAACAAACTGGACCTTCTCCCAGGCTTGCTGAACGGCCACATTGGAAGATCTAGCAGATCGACGAGGTACGCTTGTAGCAGGCTCTTTACCCTTGTTCGCTCTGGAGGAACCACCTGCAAAGGTTGGAAAAGAAAAAGATCGTCATCAAAATGACAGGATTTCGCTAAAAAAAAAAGGGGTCACTTTGTCCCACCAAAAATCTGGCGAAATTTTGGCATGACTCCGGGGCAATTCCGAAGAAAAGGGAAATACCCCGAAAGAAACAGAAAGTTTTGAAGATGGGCTCAACATCGCTGCGAGCTCCGAAACTACAAACTTTCGAAACCTCAAAATCTCCGCAAAATCAAGAAGGGCTCAACATCACTGCAAGCTCCAAATTCCCAAATTTGCAAAGATTTTCAGGTATGTTATCATACTCTCAAATTCAATTTACAAAAAGTACATGCATGAACATCTAGATTTGCATAAAAACGCATTATCATGATGAGCAAAAAAAAAAAAAAGAAAAAAAAAAGAAACTTTCTCAAAAAAAAAAAGGAGAAAGAAAAGAACAAAAAAAAAAGAAACTTTCTCAAACAAAAAAAAAAAAAAAAATCAGGCCACGTGGCCGTACGGACCAGATCCGTACGGATCTGTCCGTACGGCCCACAAAAAAAAAAAAAAAAAAAAAAGAGAAAAGAGACACACGTGAAAAAAAAAAAAAAAAAACAGAAATCACGTGGAAAAGAAAAGAAAAAAAAAAGAGAAGAAGAATAGAAAGAAAAAAAAAAAGAAAAAAAAAAAGAAGAGAAACTTTCTTTTTTTACCATCTTATTCTCTACATAAAGTTTTCTTGAAAGAAAAAGAGAGAAAACTTACTTGAAGCCATTGATGGAGAAGAAGAAGGAAAAAGCTTGAAGATCCTTGAAGAAGAAGAACTCTTGGTCTTGGAGCTCTCTTGAGATTGTTGCAAAAGAAAGCAATAAGAGCAAGAGATCCTACCTCCCTTTGCTTTTATAGGAGAGAGCAAATCAAAGAAGGAAACAAAGAAGAAAGGTAAGTGTTACTAATTAGTAACCTTACCAAAAGAGAAGGAATTAGAAAGATTCTTTCCCAAAAAGAAAGATGTCTTTGAGAGATTTTCTCCCAAAATCAATCAATGAGAGATTCTCTCCAACAAAAAAAGGATATTGGAGATTCTTTCCCAAAAAGAAAGATACCTTGAGATATTCTCTCCCAAATTAAGGGAATATGAGAGATTCTCTCCCATAAAGATATTTTTAGATATTCTCTATCCAAATGAGATATCTTTAGATATTCTTTACAAAAATGACCCCACATGAGATCTAAGCCATCCTAAAAAGCTTAAGGTCCCATGGGTTAGCCCATATGAGCCAGGTCTGACCACCTAGGCACTAAAAAAAAAAAAAAAAAAAATGGGCTTTTAGTCAGAAAAAATCCCTCTTACCAAGAGCATACAAAAATGGTTCCATGCCTCTTTTGAGTTGATTGAACCATACAAAAAATTCCAAGCCCCATGAGCTTCCAAAAATCAAACCATCCAGCCTCATATGCCAAATTGAGCCAAAATCTTGAAATTGACATTCCACAAAAATCCAAACCACTCCAATGGACCCACACAGTCCCAAAGAGTGACCAAAAACCAAATCCTGGTCCCCTAACTTGCCACATACAGCTTGTTGGGTCACAAGGTCAAAACCAAAACCCAACCCCCTAACCTGCCACATACAGCTTGTTAGGTCACAAGGTCAAAAACAAAAGCCCAAATCCACATCCATGATGTCATCTTCAAAACTTTACCTCGAGATGGTATTTGATTCCTTTCATTACCATAAAATTCCCCTGGAAGCTCAAAGGCTACTCTACCAAAGGAAGGATTACTCAAAGACTCTTGGTCAAGACACAAGCTCTCCTTCAAAAATCTCTTCGAGGCACATCGACTACAAAAGTCAAGCAACTCGTCGCTGTACCTCGAGGGGGCATTTGTTGACACTAAAAATGTCACTTTGCCTCTTCAACATCAAGAAAGCTACATGAAGTCGCAACCTGCCATAAATAGGCAATGCAACTTCTCCAAAAAATCAAATCTTGTCAGGATCAAACAAAAACTGTAAGATCCTTCAAGATAGCCAAGAGAAGAGTACACATGAAGTTTTCGGACCATTTCAGAATCATTTGGCCTAACTTCGCTTCTCCGACAGCTAAAACGGCGCTCCCGGCGGCGACATCATCGGAGACGTCAAAACTTCGATCAGAGCCTACGGATGACTCCAGCATGTCTCAAAAGGGCTCCATGCCAAATTTCAAGTCAAACCGACAACGTTTGACCCTCCATCAATGCTCGAGCAGCAAAATCAAGCCTCTCGGCGGCGGGAACCACCGAAGCCTTCGCTCATCAAACCAAGTGCATGAGTGGCTTCAACATGCTTCCAAAAGGCTGCACGTCAAATTTCAGGTCATTCTGACAACGTTTGACCAGGTTTCGATGCTCCGAGAGAAAATCAAGCCTACCGGCGGCGGAGCAACCCGGGACCATGACATCCAAAACGGAGCCCATGGAACGTCTCAAAATGACTCCAATAGGCTCCCCGTCAAATTTCAGGTCAATCGGACATCGTTTGACCACATATCAAAGCTCGGCATTTTCCCCGCAGCAAAATCAAGTGAAGCATCGACGGGACCCCAAACGGCTTCAAAACTCAAACAAAAGCCTATGGTTGGTCTTATTTATTGCTCAGGAGGCTTCACCTCAAATTTCAGGTCATTCCGACATCGTTTGACCAAGTTTCAACTTCTGGCGGAAAATCAGCAGTTCTACGCGACAAAGTCTTCGGCTTTCCCGAAAAATTGGAAACTTTGCACTCTAAAAATGCAAGGATTCTCATCAGGTTTTCTACAGGGAAATCAAGCCAATAAATGAGAAGAAATGTCAGGAAAAATACAGAAGAAAACGGCGACGAAAAAGACCTCAAAACGACCGCAAAACGGGCTCCGAAGGGAAAAATTCCCCTAAGGTCGCAGGCCCCTGCGACCATGGCCCATGGTCACCGGCCCATGGTCGCCGGCGACCATGGAAGTCCGGGTCACCGGATTTTCCGCCGGTGACCCGTTTTTCCGTCTTTTTTCGTGTTTCGCGCACTTTGGCCCCTGTGGTTTCCTGAAAATGTGATTTTTAGTGCTTGAAATTGACTCATATCCTCCGACATCCGTCAAAATCACGGGTCAACCTCCAAAAGCATAAAATCATCATTGATCGCTCCAAGATCGCCAACCGGTCGACCAAAAAAAGTGCTCTTTCTGTCCGACCGATCGAGAAATCGACAAGACAGATGTCACCGGCCCGCTCTTAGCTATCAATGTCTGAAGTTACATGTTCATCCGATGTCGATCAGCATGAAGATCCATCGATGATCATCGCCAGAAGAATTCCAGAAGACACGGCACGGCCCGCGACTCTTCGACTGCTCGGCGACCAATTAATGTGGTTAATTGACTAGCTTTATTGCAGTCATTAATTCATTTCTTTGGATGGCCCAATCAGAAGCAAGCATTTGGGAGTTACAAGTCAATTGATTCATGGCATTTAAACCATGAAACTCCTCCCATTATGGTAATTAAGGTGATTAAAAGCCCTTAATCTCCATCGGCCAATCAGATTCAAGGAAAAAGGAGTTACAAAATCAAGAAATAAATCTTGTAACTCCTCCCATTAAAGCCATTAGAGCCCATAAACTCTCCTAAATGGCTACCAAAAGCCTATAAATAGGAGAGCATTCCATTGAAATCGGGATCAGAAAATCGAGATCGATCGATCGGAAAGAATCCCGAGCTCGTATCCAGAGAAAGAAAAAAGAGAGAAAAACTCTGCTGAAGTTCTGCACCGGCCACCACTACAAGGTGACAAAAGTCCCTTGGGGGGCACCCCCCCCCCCAAGGTCCTTGCCTTCTCCTGCTGCCTCCAATGGCTTAGACGTGGCTTTTCAGCCCGTCTACTTAGCTTTTTATTGGACATAGGACCTTCTCTTGGTCTTTGTCCTCTAAAAACCTGAGGTTATAGCCAAGCCAAGCGAATCAAGAGCATCTTCTGTTCTCATCTGCATGGATGATGGTGAAGCCCATACATGGCTTGCGACCGTCAATCTGAACGAGTCCCCCACAATCTCCTGAAAAGTTAGATCTTCCTTTTCTTGCTTTTCATTGTAGTTTGTATTTTTCTAAAGAGACAAAAAATCACAACTCTTGTCTTTCATTATTGATAAGAATTGTAAATCGGCTATAAACGCCAAAATCGGCTATAAATGCCAAACAAAATCGCCTTTCACGGCAAATCAAGAAAATGTCTCTTTTCTTAAATATATGCGCAATGGAAAACTTGAAAGAAGTTGATTTCCTTTTTACTTGCGAAGGTTGATCTCCGGATTACCACTTGCAATTCCAAGTAAAATAGAAAATCTGGCACACCCACACAAAAAAATGTTGAAACACGCTTCAGGCCCGCCAGGGCGCGAAAGGGCCGGACCCGACAGACTCCCACGTTCCGCCGACCCTGGTAGCCGCCCCACGGCGCCTCGGAGCGCGTTCCATCACGCAGGATGATGATCCTCTGATGATTCAAATTGGCTAAGGGAAAAGCCGTATCCGAATCACTTTTGTTTGCCCGCATGAGGATCCGACGGTTCAGGGACGTCAAGATGGGGCAGTCTTCAGTTAAGCTTTCTCCGGAGTTGCGGAAGAAGGCTTTTGATTTTGGTGCCTCCCGAGACTCTACCAGAGCAGGGTCGGGAAGGCATTACTCTTTGACGAGTGCAGAGAAGGAGTGGCTTTTCAGCATACGAGTCGGCACGATGGTGTACCGTAGACATCTTTTCGTCGACATCCAGCCGTATGTACCTTCTCGCTTTGCACTTCAGTTGGGCTTCTCTCAAGGCATTGTTGGAGCGCCTTCGAGTATGGTGAAGCGTTTTGGAGGTTTGCAGGATGGCAGAAATGCATGGGCTTTTTATAGTGCTGAAGACACTACTGCCACGATTTCTTATCCTGAGCTGTCGACTTTCCGAACTGCCGGCTTCACGAAGTGGTTCGCGGAGAGCTTTTTGGCATATCGGGGGCTTTCCAAGAAGGAGCTTGATGTAAAGCTGTCTTCGGGGAAAGATACTGGAAAGTCGGATGGCGTCCTGCGAGAGGAAGTTTGGGCCTTCCTTTCTGGAGAGAAGCACAAGATAGGGTTTCTCGGTGAGCAGGGCGTCATTGGTTTTGAAGCTGTTCGAGAAGTACCTGATGAGGCTTTGGAGCAGCTAGAACAGGAGGAAGCTGAGCTCGACGCTTGGATGCAAGCGGCACAGAGGCGAGCTTCCGTGGAGTCTACTGGCAAGAGCAGACCATCCAGTGAGGAGCCAAGTGGGAGACCTGACTCTAACAGTGGGGCAGGATCTTCTAGGAAGCGAGCCCACAGAAGTAAGAGGAAGAGGAGTCAGCGTCAAACGGGGCGGGACGAAGACTCTCCTGATGTGGAAGTCCCTTTCACTGTCAATGAGGAGGTGCCAGGGGAAGTCGACGAACCTCCGGAGAAGAGGATTCGGGAAGAAGAGACCATCGGTGAAGGTATGATTCTTCCTTTTTCTTTTCTGCTTCCTTCATGGGGCTTTCCATGTTCTGATTTGTTTTCTCACCCTGCTACTGCTTTTTTTTTTTAGCAGAGGATGAAGACTTGGCGATGCCTGAGGTTCCGACCGATGAGGCGGTGATGGAGCCGGTTATGGCATCTGAAGAAGAACCGAGGGACTCTGGAATGATTCCAGAATCTCCAATTGGTATAACTTCTTTCGCTTTCTCTTTTTTTTTTTTTTTTTGCCTGCGACTTGATTTGCTAACACTTTTCTTGTCAGCTGACTTGCCACAGGATTCCGATGACTTTGAACCATCAATGGACGCAAATGTTGATGATGCTTCCGATGAGTTCATGGAGGAAGAGAGTGTTCCGCCAGTCGTCGAAGAAGGTACTTTGTGGTGATGACCCTGATGATTTTTTTTTAACAGGATCATATTCATACCTTTTTGTGTTTCATTTGCAGGTTTTGAAGTGACAGAAGAGAGTCCATCGCTTTCTTCAGAACCAGAGCAAGGGATGCCAGAGGTCGATCCGGAGGTAGAGACTCCTACAACCAGTCCTGACGCGATAGAGGAGATACCTTGTGCTGAGATTCTTTCTCCAGTGGCTCCAAGTGGAAAGAGTTCTTTTGTTACTCTTCCAATGGGACATGACATGAGCAGCCGATCAACGGAGAAGGGTGAATCTTCATCCAGTTCGTTTCTTCAATTTGCGAAGAAGGTGCTAGCTCGGGTTTTGAGTTCTTGGATCGAGACTCTCTTTTCTGGACACCTGGATGCCAGATTTGGCATGATCCCACATGTACAGGAGATTCTCACTGATACCGAAGAGGTTGGTCTGGATGTCACAGGTGCCAGGGCGATCGTTGATAGGATCATTGCACTGGGTGACAAGTGGTTTGAGACCATGGATTTTCCTGACGACCAATTCTTCAAGGAGATGTTCTTGGACCCTGCTGATAAGGCTAAGTCTGACCTGAATGAGGCTACACAAAGCAAGAAGCAGCTAGTTCGGGAGAAGAACTTGGAAGAGCTAGCCATCATCGGATTGAGGCATGACCTTAACGTCCTTGATAGGGAAGTTGAGGAGGCCAGGAAACGTCTTGAGCATTTGAAGGCGCAAGTCGCTGCCAAGTGAGCTGCTATAACAGAGGCACGTGACAGGGAGAGTGCTCTGATTCGCAGGGTTGCAGATGCCGGTCAAGTTCTCGAGAGGAGGACTCAAGAAAACGAACAATGGCAAACTGCTGGGGAAAAGCTTGCCAGTGTAAAAGAGGGGTTACGGCATTCGCCAGCATCTCATGGCAAGTTCCTGAAGAAGCGTGCCTTGGAAACTCTGACGGCTGAGGCCAAAAGTTTGCTTGAGGAGCTGAAGCTTTGGCTGGAGATCATTTTTGGCTGAGCTCCTAATTTTTTTTTTTTTTTTTTGTAGCAGAAACTACTCTTCTTTCTTTTGGTACCACATGTATATATATATATTTTTTTTGGTACTTTTTTTTTGCAGTGCTTGTGAACACTTTTTTTTTTGTACCACATGTATTTTTGGTACTCTTTGCAAGTACTCATTCTACAAAAGTTACTTTTTTTTGTTTTCCCTACGCTCACTTAAATCTTTTTGTGATGAAAGTAATTGCTAAATGGGATGTTTGTTTGAAAATTTGATCAAAAGGTTGTCTTTTTGTGAAAATCTTTTGTCAAATAATTGTTTTGGCATGGGAGCCTGATTTTGGTTGTGGCGTGAAAGCCGATTTTGAGATGGCATGGAAGTCGAAATTTTATGGCGTAAAAGACAAAATTTGGGTTGGCATGGAAGCCGGTGTTTGTTTTGTGGCATCTATAGCCGGTTTGGGTGGCATTGATAGCCAATTTTGGTGGCATTGATAGCCGATTTTTTTTTTTTGAAAGCCAAGTTTTGGTTTGTCGGCGTGAAAGCCAATTTTATATGGCATTGATAGCCGGTTTGTGGCATTTATAGCCGGTTTTGACATGAGAGTCAGGTTTTTTTTTTTGTGGCATTTATAGCCGATTTGGTGGCATTGATAGCCCGTTTTGGCAAAAGAGCCAGGTTTTTGGTTTTCAAAAATGCAAGTATCGACTAAGAGTCGCCTCCCTGCTGACTGGACTTGCAAGTATCGATGGAATGTCGCATCCTTGCCCATTCGGTTGCGAGTATCGATGGAATTTCGCCTCCTCGCGGATTTGGGTGCAAGTATCGATGGAATGTCGCATCCTTGCTTTTCAAAAATTTTGTTTTGCGGGTACTGACTTGATGTCGTTTTCCCCTTGATTTTTGAAATTTGCGGTTTTCTCGAACCTTTGGGTTGTGGATATCAACTGATATGTTGCGTCTCCACGGTTTTAGGTTTTTTTCGAACCTTTTTTGAAATTTGGGTTGTGGATATCAACCGATATGTTGCGTCTCCACAGTTTTTTTTTTTTTTTGTTTGGGTTTGCAAGTATCGACGAAATGTCGCTTCCCTGCGAGTTTGGAAGTGTTGAACGTGGTTCGTATTCTTCCGATGGGTGCGAGTATCAACTAAGAGTCGCTTCCCCGTGGTTTTTTTTTTTTTTTGAAAAACCATTTTTTTTTGTTTAAAGACACGAGGGTCGTAAATTTTGACTTAAAACCATTTGGCGGTAAAAGGCAGGGTGGACTAGGGTGGAAATCCCTGAATCCAGATTTTCATTTCAAACCATGAATTTTGGGTTCAAGGATCGAAAATTTTGGTCAAGTCAGGGAGGGGCTCCTAAACTTGGATTTTTTTTTTGAACAATGAAACGATAAAAGTAAGCATTGTTTTTTGAGTTTCTTTAGAACTTTCGACATTTTGATATGAAAATTCTAAAGGAGTGGGTTTGATGAGCAAGTACCTGAAAATAGGCTTTTGCCGTGCAGGCATTGCTCTTACCCAGTTGGGTAAGTCTTCAAGGGTAGTACCGCTTCAAGAACTTGCCATTGATGGGCAGCATACACCTGTCGCCTTCCATGTTTAGGAGGGCATATGCGCCGTTGGAGAAGACCTTGTCGATGACGTAGGGTCCCTCCCATTTTGGCTCAAACTTGCCTTTGGACTTGTGAGCGAAGACCATTGGTCTTTTTACCGAAAGAACCGAGTCACCCTTTTTGTAGGCGCGTTGCCTAACCTTTTTGTCAAAAGATCCTGCCATGCGTGCTTGGTAAAGTTCAATGCTTTGTCGAGCTTCGAGCCGTCTCTCGTCGAGATTGTCCAGCTCATGGAGTCGCAATTTGACATTGCTTTCTTGAGTCATGTCATTTTGTAGAGATACCCTCAGAGAAGGAATTTGTACCTCTAGGGGCACGACAGCTTCGCATCCATAGACCAAGGAGAATGGTGTGCTATGGGTTGGTCCTCGAACGGTGGTTCGATAGGCCCACAAGGCTTCAGACATCTTGTCGCTCCAGTCTCTTTTGTGACTAGAGACCATTTTCTTGAGGATTTTGCAGAGTGTCTTGTTGAAGGCTTCTGTTAATCCGTTTGCTGCCGGATTGTATGGAGTCGAAGGACAGCTTTGAATTTTGTATTTGTCGCAGAACCTGTAGAATCGATGATCCCGGAATTGTGGTCCGTTATCATGGACGAATCTTTTAGGTATGCCGAAACGACAAATGATGTTGGTGCGTAGGAATTGAAGGACTGATGAGGTCTTCATTTCGTTGAACACAAATGCTTCTGACCACTTGGAAAATAATCCGTTGCGGCGAAGATGAAGCGATGACCTTTGCTTGAAGGGGGAGAAATAGGACCTATGATGTCCATAGCCCAGGCTTCGAAAGGCCACGAGATTGCTGTAGGGTGTAGCCATTCCGGAGGCATGTGAATGTAATCTCCGTGAACTTGGCATAGCTGGCAGCGTTTGGCAAATTGCATTGCATCAGCTACCATGGTAGGCCAATAGTAACCTAACCTTTTTATCTGATCATAGAGCTTAGGACCTGCCTGATGGGCTCCACAAAGACCAGCATGAACTTCTTTAAGTGTTTCTTCGGCCTCTTGTTGTGACAAGCAGCGTAGAAGTACTCCGTTGAAGGATTTCCTGTAGAGGATTTTTGAAGGAATATCCAAATGAAAGTTTGGGGCTTGCCTTTGGATGCTTACCCGTTCTTTTGGATCTTTAGGTAGGATTCCGAACATGGTGTAATCAATGAACGGATCCCTCCAGTCGCCGATTGAAGGTTGAAGGATAGAGATCCGACTTCCAACCACTCGGTGGCATTCAGCAACTGCTTGGTGTGTGTTAAGAGGAGGGAGGATCCTTCTCTCGCACACTGTGATTTGCATGTTTTCCCCTTCCTGGATCGCCATTGATGCGGCAAGTCCGGCCAGGGCATCTGCACGGATGTTTTCACCTCTACGAATGTGGGTGATGTGACAGATGTCAAACTTTTGTAGAAGCGATCGTGCCTTGTTGTAATAAGGCAGCAGATCGGGCTTCCTGACTTCATATATCTGATTCATCTGGTTGACGATCAGTTGAGAGTCTCCAAAGACTTCCAGCATAGTGATACCAGATTCGATGGCGAGTTCCAATCCTAGGATCAGAGCTTGGTATTCAGCTGCATTGTTTGTGCATGGTTCCAGTAGCGAGAAAGCGTGTGGAATCATGTATTTGTCGGGGCTAACAAAGAGGATGCCAACTCCCGAGATCAGCTTTCTGTTTTCATTTGTCCTGGTTGCACCGTCAAAGTACATGTCCCAGGAGGCATTTGGTGAGGAAGTCTCCACGTTGTAGACAGGTTCGTCTGGGAGATCATCTCTGAGTGGAGAATCTTTAGGCAATGGATGCTCTGCGAGAAAGTCTGCTAGAGCTTGGCCTTTGATTGCTTTTTGTGGTACATACCTAATATCAAATTGTGACAAGAGGATGGACCATTTTGCCAGTCGTGCATTGAGAGAACCTGCTTTTGTAACAAGGACCTTCAAGAGGTTGATCCTTGAGACGAGGTAGACTGTGTTGGAAAGCAAGTAGTGACGTAGCTTTTGTACGGCGAACATCACTGCAAGGCATTCTTTTTCGACTGGAGAGTAACGATGCTGTGCACCTACTAGCATGTGGCTGAGGTAGTATAGAGCAGCTTCTTTTCTTTCATCATTTTCTTGTGCAAGCAGAGCACCCAGAGAATGATCAAGGGCTCTTGTGTACAAGATGAATGGTTTCCCAGTGGTAGGAGCAGCTAACACTGGGGGTTTGGTTAGGTATGACTTGATATCTTCAAATGCGGCTTCACAGTCAGCATCCCAAGCAAAGTTTACACCCTTTTTCTTCAATCGAGAGAATGGACGACACTTCCCCGAAAGATTGGAGATGAACCGTCTGATGTAGGCCAATCTCCCTTGGAGCCCTTTTAATTCTCTCAAGGTTCTTGGAGAGGGCATTTCTAGAATAGCTTTGACTTTTATGGGGTCAAGTTCTATTCCAGCTTTCCGAACAAGGAATCCGAGAAACTTACCTGACGAGACGCCGAAGAAGCATTTTAGAGGATTCATCCGCAGTTTGTGTTTGCGGAGTCGGAGGAAGACTTCCCGAAGATCTTTGAGATGGTCTTCTTTTCTTCTGCTTTTGACGGCGAGGTCGTCAACGTAACATTTGACCGTCTTGTGCTGCATATCTTGGAATATTTTCATCATAGCCCTCTGATATGTGGCACCAGGATTTTTTAAACCAAATGGCATGACAGTGTAGCAATACACGCCAAATGGAGTCCGAAATGAAGTGTGCTTTTCATCTTCAGGATGCATCTTTATCTGATTGTAACCAGCGAAGCCATCCATGAATGTCATTCGCTCGAATCCGCAGGTATTGTCAATCATCACCTCCAGTATGGGGAGATGGAATTCATCTTTAGGGCAAGCGCCATTCAGGTCTCTATAGTCAATACAGACCCTGATCTGCCCAGTTTTCCTTGTCACGGGGACAATGTTGGCCAACCATTCTGGATGTTGTTCCTCACGGATGAAGCCGACGCTTTTGAGCTTTTGAACTTCTTGTTCAATTTTATCCATCACATCTGGACGGAATCTTCTTTGGCCTTGTTTGACAGGCTTGATTTCTTCTTGAAGATTGAGTTTGTGGACTGCTACTTTGGGGTCTAAACCAGGCATTTCAGCGTAGGACCATGCAAAGCAATCAACGAACTCACGAAGAAAAGCGATATACTCGGGTAACTCATCATCCTTTATATTCTTGCTTATGAATACAGGACGTGGGTTATCTGGTGTTCCCAAGTCTATCTTTTCAACAGGATCTTCTGTTAGAAGGTTCGAAGGTGGTTCCTCCACAATATTTTCGGAGGCTTCCAGCTCAACAAAACCTTCTGGGATTCCAAGGGCATTTGTAGACAGAGGGTTTGTTCCTTTCCACTGGACTTCTTGATTAGTGATCTTCTCAAGGCTTGCTATGAGATGGTACCAATCGCCTTTGAAACTGGGTCGAAGTAAGGTACTTCTTTTGGAGACGAGGGCTCTTCTGGGTTAGAATAGCACAAGTCTGTATTATCAAACGATTCCTCTTTATCATCAGAGAAATCGTACCAATTGGATGAGCTTCCTGGATCTTTGTCAGGTAACTCTTTAAAGAGATATCCAGGGAGATCGATGTCTTTATGGACTTGAGATGTTGAGGCTTGGTCGGTAAATCGACTTTTAAGCCTTTGTGTCAACTGTCTCAGGAGGGTATCAGGATCATACCCTAACCCATGTGAAGACTTTTCTACATATCCGTAGAGTCTCCAATCTTCCAGCTGGCTTTTGGTCAAGGCGGGCCCCAATGGCGTGAGAATACCGCGGCCTTCCCCCAAACCGACTGGGTTCTGAGCGTCAAAGCCCATTTTCTTCATGATAGCTTGTGCCACAGGACTATAAAGAGATAGTTGAGGCATACCTTCGTTTTGGAAAGGTTCAAGCAAGGAACTTGATGAAGAAGCATCCGATCTATGAAAGAAGATCGGTCTTTGCTTTGGTGATGTTGCCGGAACAACAAAGATAGCGGACGTAGGATCTTCTACATCAGCAGGTGTCTCCATCGGAGTGAGAGCAGGCTGAACTTACTGAGTGTCAGCTTGGCTTGACGATGCATCGTCTTCTGGCTCTGAGTCCGAGTCTGTGTCTTGCATCATAGACACGAGAGAAACAACAAATTTGCCCCCAGACTTTTGTTTCGCCTTCTTCACTTTAGTCGTGATGACCAAAGGTTTTGAATTCTTGAGGGAGATGACGAAGGGAGATTGACTACTCTCTTCTAATTTTCCGGAGGGTTTGTTTTCTTTCGGTGATTTTTAAGGAGCCTTGCCTTTATCTTTCTGGAGATTTTCAGCAGGGGGTGCTATTTCCTCTTCTTCTTTTTCTCCTTCATACATTTAGGAGTCTGCGAAGTGGACTTCTTTACCTTTGAAGGGTTTTCTGTCCGCAAAGACACGATGTACCATGCCGTCGTCGCCGACGAACTTGATGCATTGATGTAGAGTTGAAGGGACAACACCGTTCTCGTGTATCCAAGGACGTCCGAGGAGGATGTTGTAGCATGAGGGGGTTTTTATTGCATACACAGTGACCTCAGAGATAAGATCACCGATTTGCAATTTGAACCTGATTTTGCCGATAGGCCTTTGAGTACTCCCATCGTATCCAAAGATAGATACGGATGTGTGGCTCAGCTTGTTGGGTGGGATGCCCAACTCTTCAAGAGCCGAAGTGGAGAAAAGGTTGAGTGCAGAACCTGGGTCGATCTGAACACTATGTATCGGCATTTCTTTGATGTACCCTGTGAAGTACAGGGGTCGGTTGTGCCTTGCTTCGCCAAGTAGGAGGTCTTCCTTAGTGAAGGCGATGGTTGCACTGGCTGCCTTTTGAACCGAGAGGCATTGGATGCATGATCCCTCGCTTTTCTCTTTTTCTCCTTTTAAGGAGGTTTCTGAGTTTTTGACCCGGTAGTCCATTTCAATTTGGAGGACTTGTGGGGCATGTTTGTCGACATCCTCATTCAGTTTTTGTAATTCTGAGATGAGATTATCACGAGTGCGTGGAGACATTCGCAATAAGTCTAGGATGTGAAGACGTGCAGGTATGTGTTTGAAGTGCTCAACCAAGTCATACTTGAAAGCCTCCTTGGGGCCTGCATGTTCATTGTTTTTGCCACTGAGGGTGCTTACAACATCTTTTCCCGAAGGATTTACATAAGTAAAGGAAGATTGGTTGTAATTCTTGTGGTAGTCCCGGCCAGAGCGGGTGCCTCTACCAACTTCGAGAGCTTCTTGAGAAGGATCTTCGTTTGGAAGATTGTCTTCAGGATCAAGAGGCTGTCGTTTTTCATCTACTGGGGATGTATCTGCAGCAGAGTTGCCATCCTCAGTGATTGTGTTGCACGAAGCATTTTCCGGGAGCAAGTCCTGAACAGCATCCAGCAGCTTTTCTTCTGTGTTGACTATTTCATCATCCCAAGCCTCATTATCTGGGTTTTCTTCATGATGATCAGTCGGGAAGAATGTGTATCCTGAAGTCACAGTCTTAGGAGAAGAAACCTGAGAGGGTGTCATCTCTGTGAAAGTCACGTGAGACGAGGTAGCTCCAGAGGATACATTGCTAGGCGTCGTCGGAGTATAGGTAATCTCATCAGACGACCCTTCAAAAGAGCTATAGTCCTGATATACTACATTACAGGAAGCTCTGATAGGGGATGTTGCCTGCTCGGAGTCAGACTCATCCTCGGATGTAAGAGGATCGTCTATCCAGCAATGTTCTCCATTTTCAGGAGTTAAGGGTGGATGTACCTGATTATCTTCAGGGACTTCAGGCTCTGGGTTGCGAGGAGGCTCGTTAACACGATCTTGCTCTTGTTCTAGAGCGAGACGCTGTAAGATCCTTGCATATTCTTCAAGATCAGGCATGGGAGCCAGATCCTCTTCTTCGTCTTCTCCGTGTGGCTCAACATAGTTGATTTCCACTGGAGCAATGACAGGTGCTGGGTTAACAGCATCTTCTTGTGCAGCCACTTGATCTTCTTCATCATCAGACCAGGATCCTTGTGGTTGTAAAGGGTTATACCAGATTACTGGCATAAGGTGAGTTTCAGGAACCCATTCTTCATCGGAGAGATATTCTCCTGTTTCAAGAGATTCCTCCCACTCGCCGGTGTAGTTGGACTGGAATCCATCGTCGGTGTCGCTGGACTCGTATCCATCAATGGAGAATCCAACACCGAGTTGCAAGAGTATGATGCCCCCTGCATAGCTTCTTTTTTGAATCGAGGTGGCATGAAATCACTGAGAGTGAAGTTTCTTACCGCCTTTGAAGTCTCTGGAAGGGACGTTTCTGTTGCCCCGAGTGAAGTGGTAGAGGAGGCCTCTGCCTTTTCATTGACTTCTTGCTTTGGCTGGGTCTTCTCTTGCCGTTTGAGCCTGAAGAGATGTTTCCTAGCCTGCCTTCGCTGTTGAGCTGTCGGCTTTGTTTTTACGATCTCCCAATTTTCATCTTCCAGGAGATCGGGATGTACCCATATGGGTTGTCCGTCTGGTGTCGGGTAAGGAACCAACACTTCGGACGCTTGAATTTTGTTTATCACCATGAAGGAAGTAGTGATCTTCTTCTTCGGTGATTTTGGTGTTTGTCCACATGACACCATGTTGACGGAGGCAGTCCCATAGTTTTTGTCAAAGGTGATGACTCCGTTTTTCCACATCTCATTGATCTTCTCTCTCACAACAAAGCATTGATTGAGAGGATGCGAGACCATCTGGTGGTATGGACAGTATCGGGGATCATTGGTTTTGCCAACATCTCCCGGTCTTTTGGGCTCTGGCAAAATAAGTTTGCCATTTGCTAGGAGAGCCTCAAAGATTTCTTCAACATCTTCATCGAACGGATATTTCTTTTCTACACGTTCTTTAAAGGCCTCAGAGAGTTCAGGTCTCTTACCTGCAGCTCTGTTTTCAGCTTTCTTTGGTTGCTGAGGAGCTGACTTGGTTTGAACATTGAGGACCTCTTTTTTCTTTGGTTTAGAGGTTACAATGGCGGTTGGCTCTTTTCTTGATGACTTCTGACTGTTGAGGTCTTTAATCACCGTTTCAGCTTCCATAGAAGCTTCTAGGAGTTCTCCCAGGTTTTTTGATTTGTTGCCAATGATCATGGAGCGGATTCTAGCTCTCATGTTGTTTCGGCAGATGTCGACTAGCGACGCTTGTGGCAGTACATCTGAGCATTTGTACGCCATTGCTTTCCACTTGTGAATGAAGTCGTATGTTGACTCATTCTCCCCCTGCTTCAGGCTACAAAGCTGAGCCATAGTAGCAGGATGATCCTCACCTTTGAAGTGAGTCAGGAAGCGTGTCTCTAGCATGGCCCAATTTTTGATGGAGTCCTCCGGAAGAGTGGAATACCAATCGAAGGCCGTACCTTTTAGGGTACTTGCAAAAAGGCGGATCTTGAGGGTATCTTGATCTGCAATAGCTCCCGTCAGGATCTTGAAGTGGATGACGTGCTATCTGGCTGATCCTTTCCCCGTATATGTTTGGAGAGTAGGATGTTTGAATTTTGTTGGGAATGGGACTGAGTCCATCCATAAGGGATATGGTGGCTTGATCCCATGCTCTTTGAGTATATCCTCTTCTTTAGCTTTGGCGAGGATACTGTCTACGTCCTTTTTGGTAAGGGCGCATGACTCATTTTCTTCACAATTTTCCTCGTTATTGCGATGATTCGGAGGAGGCTCATTGTTCACCTGATTTTGGACAACAAGGAGAAGGTTTTCCATCAGAGTTTCAATCCTCTGCTGGATGCGTGTGAGCGCATCATCTTGAGGTGGATTCTGAGGTGGTGGCTCAGAATTTGTAACCAGGACGTTCATTCCTCGGGATTCAAACGAAGAAACCGTCCTGGTGACTGAGCTGGGGCTCATTCTTTTTGATGAAGAGCTTGATGAAGGATTACTCTCCCGTCCTTGGCTTGAAGGGGCAGGAGATTCTTCGGGATGTCTTCGTGTCCTGGTGATGCTACGGGTCACCGGACGTCGGACATGGATTTTTGATGCTGACTTTTGGCGTCTTCTAGTTTTTCCAACCATATGGACGGCAGCAACTTGGTCGAGTCTTTCTTTTTCGACCCATTTGTGGGAGACTTGAAGTGTAGGAGGCTGGGTCCGTTGCTTCTCTAGTCTCTTTTGTCAATATGACGCACGGCGGTGTGCTCGACGAGCGATTTGAGCTTCAGTCAGCTCTGGCTGGGCTTTAACAATGAAGGATGTACTCCCTCGGGCGCAGCAGCCGAGCTTGTCTTCTTTGTAATCGGGCAAGGACAGGATGCGAACCCGGTCCTTTGCCTGTTGCAGTGAAGCTTTGAACCTTTCAAGTTCGGCCCTTGTAGAGATGAAGGGTCGAACTGAAGGAGTGTAGGCCTTGGCAGGTGCTTGTAGAGGCCTAGTGATGCATGATCTGATTTTGGGCTTGTGGGAGCAAGCCGATTCATGCTGGGTTGACTTGGGAGTCAAGTTGGAGATGGGTCTCTCCTCTTTCATGTAGGCAAGAGGGTAGAACTGGTTCTCTTTGAGTGGGGCCAGGTATGCTGGCTTGGTGGAGGTTTGAGACCTTCTTTGTTTTTGGGAAGGTCTTGGAGACCAAGTCTTAGGGTAGACCTGGTTGGTTGTTGGTTGAGGTTTCACGGGGATGCCACGGGTTTTAGTATTCTTGGGGTTCGCCCTTGGTGTCACAGAAGTGACACGTTGAGGGGCGATCTTCTGCTTCTCGGCAGTTGCCTTTGGTGTCACAGTAGTGACACGTTGCAAGGCGACCTTCTGCCTTTTGGCAGGAGCAGTTTCTTATTCGGGAAGTGGGAATGGTCCAAGTGTCCCGAAGACGATGGTCCGGGGAGTTGAGGTTGACCCGGAGTTCAGAGAGTTGCTGAGGGAGTTGGTGCTTCGGCAGCTAGCAGGGCGCTTGTAAGTGCGCTCGGTTTGCTTCTGTTGAAGCATGAGCTGGTGCTTGTTTTCATCGAAGGTGATGATCAGTGAAGCTGCCATTGTTAGTTTCAAAATTTCTGAAACAAGACCACATCCATTAGTAATCACAAGAATATGATGATCATAAATGGGGAATTCTATGATTTTGTCTTTTCAAATCGCTCAAGGGACATGACCCAAGCAATATGAAGAAGGCAAAAAGCCATAGAGGGTACAATTGTTCTGGTTGCAAGCATGGTAGGCTCGAAATGAGCGTTCCAATGACTGCTAGAAGCAATTGTATACCTAAATTCGACTTATCGAGAAGCGGAGCTTGCTCGAGATAAGAAGAATATAAGGTAGGAGTTACAAATGTGCCGGTCACAGATACAGTAGACCCTAAAAGGGCGTACTAGTACCGCTATGCACAAATGTTGGAGATCGCATCCATGAGATGGGATTCTCTGTTTTGAAAGGTCAGAAATGGATTCGTCAAAGAGCGCAGGTGGCATTCCGATTCAAATACGGGCTCAGCGATTTCCGCGAGCGCCAGTACTCAGAAGGAAAGAGACCACAATTTCTCGAATCTGAATCCAAAAGTGACGAGTTTTTTTTTTTTTTTTGAAATGTCAAGATTGGTTCCATCAAGGAGAGCAAATGGTATTCCAATCTGAACACGGTCTCGGCGATTTCCGCGAGCGCCAGTGCTCAGAAAAGAAGAAACCAAAATTTCTCAGATCTGAAATCAAAAGTGACGAGTTTTTGAAGATTTTTTTTTATTTCTATTTTTTTTATATTTTTTTTCTTTAAGATTTTTTTTTTTGAAAATCTTTTCTTTTTTATTTTTTATTATTTTTTTATTTTGATTTTTTTTGTTTAAGATTTTTTTTTTGAAAATCTTTTTTTTTATTTTTGATTTTGATTTTTTTTTTGTTTAAGATTTTTTTTTAAATCTTTTTTTTTATTTTTTTTATTTTGATTTTGATTTTTTTTTGTTTAAGATTTTTTTTTGAAAATCTTTTTTTTTATTTTTTTTATTTTTGATTTTTTTTAATTTTTTAAGATTTAAAGACGAGAGAGTACACATAGGCCTCCTAACCCGGTCTTATGAAACCTCAATTGATAGAATTGCCCCCAGGTAAGGGTAGGATTACTTAATGAACCCGTTTGGAGGACCCTTGCCTAGAACAGTCAAGCTGTCTCCACATTTTGGACAAGGCTTTTCTTGAATCAATCGTGATCAAAGAACGCAATTGGTTTAACCGTAGTGGTCTATGTCCTTTTATTTATTTATTAAATTTTTTTTTAGATCCATGACAGACTCATCGAAGAGAAACGATGGCCCAATCCCCAATCCGAACACGGGCTCAACGATTTCCGCGAGCACACATGCCCAGAAGAGAAAGGATCAAAGTTTCTCAATTTTGAATCCAAAACGAGAAATTGATTTTTTTGATTTTTTATTAATATTTTTTTTTGAAATCTCTAATGAACTCATCGAAGAGAAACGATGGCCCAAAACCTTAGTCGAACGGGCTCAACATTTCTGCAAGCACCAAAGAACGATAGGATAGGATCAAAGTTTCTCAATTTTGAATTCAAACTAAGAAAACTGATTTTTTTTTTTATTAAAATTTTTTTTTTGAAAAGAGAAAGAGTGGAAACAAACTCAAAGAAATAGAAATTTCCAAAAAATCCCATCTCATTTTTTTTTAGGATGCAAAATCCAACATAGGCTACCAGCTAGAAAGTAGCCAAGGAATCTGGAAAAGAAGTATAAGCATAGAGCAAAAGGTATGATATGCAAATATTTCATTTCCGAGCACCGTGTTCTCAAATGAACGAGTCCCACCGGGTGTGCCAGCTTGATGGAACGCGCTCCTGCCGAGGGTGCTACCGGGGTCGGCGGACGTGGGAGTCCGTCGGGTCCGGCCCTTTCGCGCCCGGGGGGCTGAAGCGTTTATCAACATTTCTTTGGGTGGGTGTGCCAAATTTTCTATTTTACTTGGAATTGCAAGTGGTAATCCGGAGATCAACATTCGCAAGTAAAAAGGAAATCAACTTCTTGTAAGTTTTCCATTGCACAAATATTTAAGAAAAGAGACATTTTCTTGGTTTGCCGTGAAAGGCGATTTTGCTTGGCATTTATAGCCGATTTTGGCGTTTATAGCCGATTTACAATTCTCATCAATAATGAAACACAAGAGTTGTGATTTTTGTCTCTTTTAGAAAAATACAAACTACAATGAAAAGCAAGAAAAGGAGGATCTAACTTTTCAGGAGATTGTGGGGGACTCGTTCAGATTGACGGTCGCAAGCCATGTATGGGCTTCGCCATCATCCATGCAGATGAGAACAGAGGATGCTCTTGATTCGCTTGGCTTGGCTATAACCTCAGGTTTTTAGAGGACAAAGACCAAGAGAAGGTCCTATGTCCAATAAAAAGCTAAGTAGACGGGCTGAAAAGCCACGTCTAAGCCATTGGAGGCAGCGGGAGAAGGCAAGGACCTTGGGGGGGGGACACCCCCCAAGGGACTTTTTGTCACCTTGTAGTGGTGGCCGGTGCAGAACTTCAGCAGAGTTTTTTCTCTCTTTTTCTTTCTCTGGATTCTTTTCGATCTGTGGTGCTTTTTGCCGTCCTCTCCGGAATGCTCGAGGTGCTCTCCTATTTATAGGCTTTCTGGTAGCCATTTAGGAGGGTTTATGAGGGTTTATGAGCCTTAATTATCATAAAGCTACATAAATGGAGGAGTTACAAGGTTTAATTCCTTTATTTTGTAACTCCTAGATCTTGGCTTCTGATTGGCCGGTGGAGATTGAGGGCATTTAATCGCCATGATGGGAGGAGTTTCAAGGTTTAAGTGCCATGAATCTCTTGATTTGTAACTCCCGAAAGCTTGCTTCTGATTGGGCCGTCCAATAGAATGAGTTAATGACTGCCATAAAGCTAGCCAATTAACCACATTAATTGGTCGCCGAGCAGTCGAAGAGTCGCGGGCCGCGCCGCGTCTTTTGGGATTCTTTTGGCGATGATCATCGATGGATCTTCATGCTGATCGACATCAGATGAACATGTAACTTCAGACATTTGATAGCTAAGAGCGGGCCGGTGACATCTGTCTTGTCGATTTCTCGATCGGTCGGACAGAAAGAGCACTTTTTAGGTCAACCGGTCGGCGATCTTGGAGCGATCAATGATGATTTTATGCTTTCGACGGCGGATCTGAGATGTCGTCGGATATGAGTCAATTTCAAGCACTAAAAATCACATTTTCAGGAAACCACAGGGGCCAAAGTGCGCGAAATGCGAAAAGGGACGAAAAACGGGTCACTGGTGAAAAATCCGGTGACCCGGACTTCCATGGTCGCCGGCGACCATGGGCCAGGGTCGCGGGCGACCCTGGGGGTTTTTCTCCCCTTTTTGGTCCGTTTTGCGGTCTTTTTCGTCGCCGTTTTCTTCTGTATTTTTCCTGACATTTCTTCTCATTTATTGGCTTGATTTCCCTGTAGAAAACCTGATGAGAATCCTTGCATTTTTAGAGTGCAAAGTTTCCAATTTTCCGGGAAAGCCGAAGACTTTGTCGAGTAGAGCTGCTGATTTTCCGCTAGAAGCTGAAACTTGGTCAAACGATGTCGGAATGACCTGAAATTTGAGGTGAAGCCTCCTGAGCAATAAATAAGACCAACCATAGGCTTTTGTTTGAGTTTTGAAGCCGTTTGGGGTCCCGTCACCAATAGACTTGGTTTTGCCGCGAGGGAGATGCCGCGCGTTGATGTGCGGTCAAACGATGTCCGATTGACCTGAAATTTGACAGGGAACCTATTGGAGTCATTTTGAGATGATCCACAGGCTCTGTCTTGGAAACCATGGTCCCGGGGAGCTCCGCCGCCGGTAGGCTTAATTTTATTTCGGAGCGTCGAAACCTGGTCAAACGTTGTCGGAATGACCTGAAATTCGACGTGCAGCCTTTTAGAAGCATGTTGAAGCCACTCATGCACTTGGTTTGATGAGCGAAGGCTTCGGTGGTTCCCACCGCCGGGAGGCTTGATTTTGCTGCTCGAGCATTGATGGAGGGTCAAACGTTGTCGGTTTGACTTGAAATTTGGTATGGAGCCCTTTTGAGACATGCTGGAGTCATCCGTAGGCTCTGATCGAAGTTTTGGCGTCTTCGATGATGTCGCCGCCGGGAGTGCCAATTTAGCTGTCGGAGCGGTGAAGTTGGGCCAAATGATTCTGAAATGGCCCGAAACTCCTTGTGTACTCCTCCTTTGGCTGTCTTGAAGAATTTTTCTGTTTTTGTTTGATTCTGACAAGATTTGATTTTTTGGAGAAGTTGCATTGCCTATTTATGGCAAGTTGCGACTTCATGCAGCTTTCTTGATGTTGAAGAGGCAAAGTGGCATTTTTGGTGTCAACAGGCCTAAACGCGGCTTTTCAGCCCGTTTACTCTGTTTTTCATTGGATATAGGACCTTCTCTTGGTCCTTGTCCTTTAAAAAACTGAGGTTGGAGCCAAGCTGAAGAACCAAAGCATCAAGCGTTCTCATCTGAAGGACGATGGCGAAGTCCATACATGACTTGCGACCGTCGATCTCAACGTGTCCCCACAATCTCCTGAGAAGTTAGATTCCTTTTCTTTCTTTTCTATTCTAGTTTGTATTTTTTAAAGAGACAAAAAGAAATCACAATTCTTGTCTTTCATATTTGATGAGTTTTGTAAAATCGCATTTCACGGCAAAATCGCCTTTCACGGCAAACAAACAAAAAAAGCCTCCGACGGCATTCTCAAAAAAACAAACTTGGCTCTTTTCTTAATATTTATGCAATTTGGAAAGTTAGAAAAAAGGATCGATTTCCTTTCTACTTGTGAAGGTGAATCTCCGGATCATCACCATTCCAAATTCCAAGTAGCAAGTAAATCTGGCATACCCGTACAAAAATGTTGATACCCACGATTTCCCTCCTCCGCTGAGACCCAGGCAGCCCCCGGGTACGGAAGGAGAGGACGGAATTTCGAGGGTCCATCAGCTCCTCTGCCCAGTAAGCTCTCGTCAAGGCCTCCTCGTAGGTAGGTAGTTCGATAGAGGACATACCCAGCTGGATGTCCTCCCTCAGTCCATCGACAAACCGTCGGATCCTCTCGGCCTCGGACGTAAGCAGTGCCTCTGCGAAGTAGGACAGCTGGGTGAAACGGAGCTCATACTGATAAACAGTCATACTGCCCTGGACAAGAGTCTGGAACTCCTTGACCTTACGCTCCCTGATATGAGCTGGAATAAACTTCTTGAGGAAATATGTCTTGAAGGTAGTCCAAGCCACCTCATCTCCTATCGCCTCATAAGGTCGCTGTATGATCCTCCACCAATCCTCAGCCACGCCACGGAACATATATGCTGCCAACTGCACCCTCTGGCGTCCAGAGCACTCGAAAACCCTAAAGATCTTCTCCATACGAACAATTCAGTCGTCTGCAACCATGGGGTCCTCTGTGCTAGTAAACTCTGGCGGTCCCCTCTTGAGGAACTTCTCGAATATGACGTTCGGGTCTGCCTCCCAAATAGGTACCTCCATAGGAGTTGGCTAGGCCACTCTCTCTACCACCTCTAGGACCTGCGTCTGAAACTGCGCAAAGTCCTCCGTTTGTTGCTGATGTGCGGTAGCCTAGGCCTCTTACGAAACAAGGAAGGCCTGTAGAAACCACTCAAAGCGGTGCTCGTGGTCGGACTGATCGTGGACCGCTAGTGCTCCGGGTGGTGCCTCGCCTCCCTACATCTATCAAGAGAAGGAAATTGTGTTAATTCGAATCCAACACATAGCACTACATTGATTCTACCCCAATCCATCATTCTTACATGTATCCCGACACCGAAATCCTCACTACGTCCTAAAGTTTCTGGTGTGTTTTATTTCCTAGAGACTTGCCTGCTCTGATACCATAAAATTGTAACGCCCTAATTCCGAATACCGAGAAAACCGTCAAGGTACCCGAACTTGGCGCGCTACTTCCCGAAAAGTCTGGGAACTTCCAAGATTGTAGGTCCGCAGTGAGGTCCAATTTAAAACTTTTTGACCGACATATAATCAATGGTTAAATTTGCGGAAGTGTAATGAGTAACACGGAAGCATAAGGTATCATAGAGATATATCAAGTGTAGCAGGGCTGAAGTCCAGCCTAAATTTCAAAGTAAGAACATATTTATAAGCATATTAATCTAACTCCCTGCTCACCACATAAGAAAACACTCAAACCCAAAAGAGATAATCACTCAATCCCCCGGTACCGGCGCTCCATCCTCCAGCTCGACCCCCTGGTCGGCTGGTCCCCATCTATAGTCTCTGGCTATGGGCGCCTCGACGAGCACGTCGTCCTCATAATCGAGGTCATCACCTAAGCACCAAGAATGGGTCAGATCCAAGGATCTGAAAAGTTACAGTATACAAATAACATAGGATGTATGCATCAAAGGAATAGAGACAGTAATAAGATCAATAAGAATATCCAAGGTACAAATGCTAGGTAATTGAGCAAGATAAACATTTAGAATCAGGAAGATAAGATGAACCAATCTATCCACACAATATGGTATATTCACATAAGCTGGATACCGCGGCCCTCCCATACTGAACACAGTCATGGTGGGGAAATCTCACTAGTGCTATGGATAACTAACCCCGTAAATCACTCATCAATCTCAAACACTCATCACTCGGAAGAATGGATCGGTATCGCACCGTCCGTCTAAAACATAGCTCATCAATCAACACTCAAATAGCTCCTACCAGTGATGATCAGTCAACAGGCTGAGCTTAGAACAACTGAGTGAATGTTAGTGCGACTCAGGGAATCAAATATAGGTCTGTATCTGTCTAGGCTTGTCTTGCGCGAGCAAGATCCTAACAAATCCCTAAGAGGTCCAAGTAAAATACCATGGAATACAATCCAAATCCAAGTTCAAGTCCAATCATTGGATCCATACTAAGGCCCATCAAGCCATGGCCTTAGTCTAAACAGTCCGGAAGAGATCAAAATCTCAATCCAATACCAGTTAGTCTATTCTCATCCATAATGAATCACAAGTTCAACCTAATCAAACATCTTCACCTAGGGTATCATACGTCCCAACTTAGGCAGTATGAGGGCCCGCCTAGACACAGACACGGGTTATTGATCACCAATCACATCACCAGGTCACCTCTTAGTAATCCTAGGTTTAGGTCCTCCATTTTCCACTTACATTAATAGGTTTATAACAAGAACAAGGATATGAGAGAAGTACAATGTATAATAACCTCCAAGTAATAGAATCAAATGGAATAAAGCAAGGGTCCAACCTAGGTAATAGTCCACTCTCAGGTTCAAGGCCTCATCAAATAATTGGATCCCTAACTGCAGTCTCAAATGCCAAAAATGTTATATTTGGTGCTCCTGAAGTTACAGGCATCTTTGACTACGTTTAAGGGTTGAATCACTGACAATTCCAATCCCTAAACCCTATTTGGTGGTCCCCACGAGTCAAGGTCGAGCCACACCATTGACTCGTACTTGGCATATTGATGGAAGTTCATTTGGATGGTCAATGAGTATAATTTATCCAATTAATAGGGTACAATAATATAATTTAACATATAAAGAAAGAACTAAGGGAAATTTCAGGATAATTAAAGAATAATAATAATAGAGAAATCAAACCTTAGTTTAGCACATTGATAATCAAAGACACCATTCAAAAAATAAATTTACAATTAATGATACATAAAAGTCTTATTTTATAATTCTAGAGAACCTGAAGACTCATCCAATACTTTTTCTATATTCAAAATAGTTTAAGGATCTAATAGGGTTCATTAATGGCTAAGGAGTCATTTATTTCAAATTTTTGAAATTAATGGGGTCAAGAAATATTATAAAAGTAGCATGTTAAATTATTTTAATTGGGTTCCTTAAAAACTATGGGACTTATTTCTAATTTTAGAAACAAATGGGCTAAGGTATAACTAACCCAAAGAAAAAGGGTGAAATATTCAAAAGTGGCCATGGTTTCCCATGCACCCTCGGACCACAATACCACCCATCATTCCACCTTTATGTCACATGGGGAGGACTACATTTCTCATGCACCCATGGAGTACATTATATACTCAACTACTTTTTCTTACTCATCCACACACCACACGTCAACACTATCATCTCCTTCTTCATTCAACGCATAAAGCTCTCTACAACAGAACATGCTAACAGAGGAAACGTCTCTCGCCTGGGACGTTTGGTTTCACAAAATCGTGGGCCCTACTGACCAAGTCCAGATCAGACCTCACCATTAAGGTCGTCCAGGGCCCTACTACGAGATGGAGGGTCCAGATCAAAGTTACTGACCCACCTGGGGCCCACAGATAAAAAAAAAAAAAAACAGAATCCCTCTTTCTTTATTCGTTACTGTCATGCTATCTTTAGGGCTTTGAATGGTGGACCAAATGGGGTCCACCTCACATGAGTTCACATCCCTAACGTCACCCCACCATTTCTGGCCCAATGGACGGACCAGATCGGCGATCAGATCAACCAGTGGGTCCCATAATCATGTGCTGCAAAACTGATTTTTTTCCCAAAAACACATCCTCTGTTGATCAAGCTAATGGATAGTGGGCCAAGGGTGTCCACTCCCTATGGGACCAACCCCTTTAGGGTCGTCCGTGGGTTCTCTATCAGATCCACGGATCAGATCGATCATCGGGTGGCCCACCTGGGCCCCGGTCTGAACGCAAGGAAATTGGAACCTCGCAGTTTCCATGACATGAACTGTTACAAGTCACCCCTTTCATCCGAATTCTATCCAAATTATTTCCATTCACCTCCATTCATCAAATAAACAAATAAAATCATAAAAACACTTCAATGCCCAACCATCCATCAATCCATCCGGACCATTGATCTTCCAAATGAGATAAACCCATCCATCAATGGCCAAAAACCATAAAAACAAGCTCAAAGGTAGATCTACTCATTTCTAACATAATTGAAATGAAAATATAGAATCAATAATATAAATCATGCATTCTATGCTGGTGAGTATATTGCACTTGCCTCAAATCCGGGTTTGCAAGAGAAAATAGTAAGAAGACCCAATCCAAGCTATTCAAACCAATCCAATCTACCAAGCCTATTACCCATTCCACAAGAGAACCAAAGATTAGAAAAGAAACCTAGGGATAGAGAAAATCCTAGAAAACCATATAGAAATTGGCTAAGGAAGGAGCCTTACCTTGATTGATAGAAGAGAAAGAGATTAATAAAAGAGTTAGAAGATGGCTCCTCCTCCTTCTTCTTGCAATTAGAGTTTTGGACTTAGGGTTTTGGCTAGAGTTTTGTGAAATGAGGGGCAAATTAGGGATAAATGAGAGTGAATTTAGGGTTCATTTCCCAATGCAATAGTTTAGGTTATATAGTCCAGGGTTTTTGAGACAATTACCAAAAAGGCCTTTTTGATTGCATAGGAATGTGGATAAGGACATGGGTATTTAGGTTATTTGGTGGAAACTCTAGAATGTTCTAAGTGTGGAAAACCCCCTTTATAAAATCCTATTTACTAGTACGGGCCTCAACACCTAAAACCCTACAAAAATTATACAAAGACACTCTATAAATCTATAAAATACACAATAGGCCTAAATCTTTTATAATAGACTAAGACTTAGGAAAATATCTATATACCCTTACTAACCCCTATTAATTAGTACAATTATGCTATATTATCATAATTAATAGTATTCACATTCAAAATGAGGGCCCACCAAAGGTGGGGCCTCACATCAATGGCTTGGGTCGACTTCAACCGATCTTCCACCAATTTAGATTAGGAGATGCGTATTTCGATACACCTATGCATCCCCAGTTAGTGGGTCAATTTTGTTGGTTGTTTGATTGTTTAATTGCTTTGTAGTGCTTAATCATTTTAAAATACACAAAGTAATTTGGAAAGCACACACTTAGTAAGGGCAATCATACCCCCAGCAAGATAAGGATTTGATTTCATTACCATTTCCCTGCCCATAGGAACTCATTTTCCTCACTACTTAGGAATCCTTAGCCTTTAATAAAATTTAAGTAAAAACATGACCATAGGACACAAGCTCATTAGGAGAAGACCATCAAAGGTTGTACCATTTGTGCTCCTTGACAGAAATCGGTTCCTAGAATATCCTTTTCCCTTATGGGAGATAGTTCATATGTTCTAGGAGTTTGGTATTTGAGCAGAACATTTGCCACGCACATCGTATGCCACTGATCCCTTGGGGGCTTGCCTGGCCGACTATGATTCATAGGACCGGATTGGAGGCCTAGGTGTACTCTTTACAGTGAGGAGTTGTAACATCCCGACCCATAACCTATATTAATTATAATTAATTTCTTGATTAGTTAGTAAGTGTGTTTAGAGTCTTAGCGAGTCGGGTTTGACGTATGGATCTCGAGTGCGAAGTCTCGCGCGATTCGGAGTGCGTTTGGGTACAGTAGGGGTGTGTGTTGCTATTTCCGGGAAGTTTGGAGGGTTTTTTAGTATTTTCCACTTTTCGAGATTTTGGCACCATCGGGTAAATTACCTAATTTCCCGAACTTTATCCTTCTGTTGGATCCCGATCTGAACCTCCGAACCGACCCAATACTTGACCTGACCCAAACCCACCTAAGTTATTTTATTAACTTCCCAAAGTCAAACCCCACCCCACCTAATCTAATCCCATATGGACCCCACCTCACTCCCATCATCTCACTCACCTGATGCCCACCTTCCTTTTATCCCATGTGCAAGCCCCACCCATTCTCTCTTTTCATTTACTAGGTCAATCCCTCTCTTCTCATTCCCCACTCCAACACAGCAGCCCCTTTCCTTCTCATATTCTCATCCCTCTCGTTCTCTCTCTCTCCCACACGGCTTGCTGCCAGACCGCCGCCGGACGACACCACTGCAACCACCACGAGCGGTCATCTCTCTTCTTCATCTTTTCCCCTCTTCCAAACACACTGCCGCCCATCTTCTTCCTTCTCTCTATTTCTTTCCCCATTTTCCCTTTTTCCATTTCTCTTCCTTTCCTTGTTTTTCCCCTCCTTGCTGCCAGCGTGAATCACCCCTCCCCATTTCCTTTTTTCCACTTTTTCTCTCTCCCTTCTCTGTTTTCTTTCTTTTCTCTCTTCACTCACCTCCCTGCCAATGAAAGCAACCCATACCCATTTCATTTTCTCTCATTTTCTCTCATTTTCTCATCTCAGCTCATCTCATCTCATCTCATCTCATCTCTCTCACCTCACTCCATTGCCAACGTTTACTTTCTCCCCATCTTACCACTTATTCATTCATTCATTCTTTATTTCTTTCCTACATTCTGTCTTTTTCATTTTCTTTCAATGGGCCACTGATCAAGTGGGCCCCACAACCTCCGATCACCACCATCATCTCCGCGTGGGCCCCGCGAGCTTCTTATCTCCAATTTGTAAGCCATCAATCCATCCACCCATCTCTTTGGTAAGCTTCCCTTCCCCTAGGTTTGGTTTATATACTTTGGGTGTAGAGTTGTGTTAAGCTAACTTAGAGCTTTCCATTCTTTTAGTTTTATATTTTAATTTAGTTTTATTTTTGCTAATGCTTCCTTAGATTTGGTTTGTTGGGCATTGAGCTAGGATTTTGGATTTGGGCATTTTTCCACCAAAGGCAAGTAGATATTTATATATATTCTTGGATGTGTTTGTCTTTCCTTTGATTTGATGATTGATGATCATTTAGATGACCATATGCTCATTGATACTTTAAATGTTTGAAACATGATAATATAAATTGAATGGTTGGATTGGGATGGATGTTGATTTGAATGGACTTGATGAGAGGGGGTATGGTTGTATGTGGAGAGGGCAAGGCCTTATTTTCTTTGTTTGCAGGATTAGAATGGAAGGTCTAGATCCTTCATATTGACTGACTACATGTTCTGGGATTTTGAAAAGGGGTTTCCACCCATTTCACTTCAATTACAGAATTGAGGCTCTGTAACTGCAGTGTATGCGGTTGACTGGCCAAGGGGACCAGATCGACCGGCCACACACAATTAGGCTCCTTGAAGCCTGATGAAAAACATTGTGCACTCCATTTATTTACAACTTTCGATCGACCGGACTGAGTCGGGTCAATCGTGTACTCTTTGTGGGATGTCGACCAACCAAGGGCTGGGTCGACCGGGTGAACCACGGTTACCTTTTTGAAAGGGCCTTTTTAACCCTATTTTAGATGGACTTAGGTTGAACTTCGGTTACCCTGTTTGGACTCATTTAACTATATGTGAAGATGTTTTGAGCTGACGTCTTTCACGATTAATCCGGTTGTATCGAGTTACAACATATCTCAATCTTGAACGGCACGGGACATCGGGATACCCCCTTTATATCTATGCACGAAGATTGTTTGTCTGGGTATCGCGAACCCTACTTCCCTTCGTTGACTGAGTATGGTTGTACGATGCCTCTGGTTTAACATTGTACCTAGGATTGGATTGTTTATCGCTTCTTATTCCGAATTGTACCGTCTGGTACTTGTCTACATGCTATGTTCATGTTCTTTAGCTTCGTTTGCTTTATTTTGCTTTGGGATCACTTGATGAACTTAGATGATGAACATAGGATCCTTTTTGATGTTCCGCTTGTTTGATGATTGATGGAAGTGTTGAGGCTAGGTGGCTTTGATTGTAAAAGCTTAATGAGGACTACTTATGGTATTGACATTTGAATAAGCTTGCTTGATTGATCTTGACTTGATAATGGAAAGTAGTCTCTCTTTTGTTAATGAATCTTGTTCACACAAGAAAGCCTAGCCCCTCACTATTGCTAGTCTAGGAATCTTTGTGTCCGGCACCACTCAGCTGTATATCGCCCAACATAGATGGGGCACCATCTGTGTGAGGACCTTGATGAACGTCTGCGCAGTACGACCTTTTACTTGTTGATGTATCTTGCTTGTTTGCCGGGTCATTACCGTGCCTTGTTGCCGAGTTACTACTCGTGCCTTGTTGCCAGGCTTTAATCCTGTGCCTTGTTACCAGGTATATCCTGTGCCTTGATATCTCCACCACAACTCAATGGGAGTAGGGAGGGAATGACACTATCCCGTGGTAATTAGCATATGTGGACCGCCTATCTTGCTAGATGTTTATGTTAATTTGTTCATGATTTGTATGCTATGCACTTCTTACGATCAGGATGCTATGCATGTTATATGATCTTGTCTATCGTCTATTCTGATTTGTTTTGCATATCTATTGATGTTTTATATTTATATCTGCCTGCCGACCATCGGGTCTGATGATGCTACTCTTGGTGCGTAGGTTCCTAGCCCTTATACCTAGAGGAGGAGACGATGGAGGAGATTCAGGCGGATCAGTCTAATGACCTCCTAGACTATAGTACGGATGGCGTTGTATAGCTGTACCGACCCCGTACTCGAGTGCCTCATGCTTATTTTGGATAGATTTATCCTTTTGTTTATTTTGATTATCATTTTGGTTAGGCCTAAGTTTTAGCATGGATTTTTATGTAATTAATGCTTTTGTTTAACTGTTTCAAACTTGAACTTAGATGATATATTTCCGTATTGCTCTTAACTATACATCTTGAGATACCACTTGTTTGTATGAAGCTTCTGCTATTGATTTATGTATTCGATGAAACATTTATACCTCACAGCGATCTTCGATCCATTTGGGACATGATTGGGGCCAAGTGTTATTATTATTATTGTTGAAAATTTTTTAATTGGCCCTAATCTCACGCATAACCCCGTTTTCACTTCTGGGGGCGTGACAGGAGTTGTCTAGTTTAATCTTAGGTAGCCTTAGTTAAGCATAGTTTGGTTTATTTTTCAAAATCATCTTGTTTTTATTTAAGCATTAATCCTCGTTCATCATCACTTGAGCGGACCATCACTTTCGAAGTTTAGCGGTAGTTTATGCACAATTGGTTACATGTGCAGGGTCGTTTAGAGAGCTTCGATTTATTCGATATCCCCGTTGAGAATTTCGAGGACCCCATTGCCATTGAGGAAATGGCTGACGGAAACCCACCAACCCAACCCATGACTCTTAAGGAGTACATGTACCCGACCCGATCTACCCAGCCCCATACCCACCACAAATGCCTCATTTGAGCTAAAATCCGGCTTATTCCAGATGTTACCAATTTTTCGAGGGGTGGAAAATGAGAACCCATATCAGCATGTGAGAGAGTTTGAGGAAATCTGTGGGACCATGAAGTATAATCATATTTCTGAAGAGGCCCTCAAGCTTAGGGTATTCTCGTTCTCACTGAAGGAGAAGGCGAAAGCATGGCTTTATACCCTACAGGCTAATTCCATAAACACAAATGAGGGACTAGTAGAGGCCTTTTATAAAAAGTTTTATTCAAAACAGAAAACGACCTTCATTAGACATACCCTGAACAGCTTCCACCAACTGGAGGGAGAAACCATATATGAGTACATGGAGAGGTTCAAAGACTCATTGTTGCAATGCCCGCATCACAGATTCGAAATGATCTGGCTAGTCCAAATCCTTTATGAAGGACTAGACTATCCCACCAAGACCATGGTGGAGTCTTTTTGCAACGGAGTATTCACTCAAAAAGCAGCTGACCAAGCTTGGACATACCTTGAGGAGTGTTGACACAAAAAAAGTCACTTTACCTCCTCAACATCAAGAAGCTACATGAAGCCGCATCCTACTACAAACAGGCAATGCTACTTCAAGCATCAAATCTTTCCAGAATCAAACAAAAATGACAAGATCCTTCAAAACAACCAAAAGAGGGGTATACATGAAGTTTCGGCCATTTCAACATCATTTGGCCTAACTTTACTCCTCCAACAACTGAGCAGGAGCTCCCGACGGCGGTGAAGCCAGAGACCCTGACACACAAAACAAAGGACACAGCTGGCCTTAAAACGCCACTAAGAGGCTCTACATCACGTTTCATGCCATTCCGACATCATTTGGCCTAAAGAGGAAACAACAGCAGCAAAGTTAGCTCTCCTGGCAGCGACAGTGTCGAAGACATCAAAACTTCGATCAGAGCCTATGGATGGTCCCAAAATACCTCCAAAATGCTACATGTCAAATTTCAAGTCAAACCGACAACGTTTGACCATCCATCAACCCTCGAGCAGTAAAATCAAGCCTCTCGGCGGCGAGAACCACCAAGGCCATCACTCATCAAACAGAACACATGGGTGGCTTCAACATGCTTACAAAGGGCTACACGTCAAATTTCAGGTCATTCCGACGACGTTTGACCCAACTTTGACGCTCAGAAATAAAATTAAGCCTCCTGGCGGCGGAGCTTCCCAGGACCATGACATCCAAATCGGAGCTAATGGATCGTCTCAAAATGACTCCAATAGGCTCCCTGTCAAATTTCAAGTCAATCGGACATCAATTGACCACACATCAAAGCACGACATCTTCCTCGCAATAAAACCAAGTCTTTCATTATTGATAAGATTTGTAAATCGCCTTTCACGGCAAAAAAATCGTCTTTCACGGGAAAAAACCGCCTTTCACGGCAAAACAAAGAAAAATCTCCTCCTACGACATTCAAAAAATCTTGTCTCTTTTCTTAAATATATGTGCAATGGAAAGTTAAAAAAAAAAAAAAAAGATTGATTTCCTTTCTACTTGTGAAGGTGGATCTCCGGATCACCATTTCTAAATTCCAAGTAGAATAGAAAATCTTGCATACCCATATAAAAATGTTGATGCTCATGCTTTCCTTTCCACCCCCACCGGCCTCTCGATAGCCCCGGGACGGAGGCGAGGGTGGAAAACACAAAAAGACGGGTCCATCAAGGAGGTCACTGAGAGAACTCTCCAATGGGAACTTATCAAAGCGGATCCCAAAAGACCCGTTGTTGTATAAAGAAGGGGCATGCATAGAGTGGAACCCAAATTTGAGGCCGAGGCCAAGTTGGCCATGTTGACAAGGAGATTAGAAGCCATTGAAATGAATCAAACCTGTCAGCAGACCACCCTAAGGACCCTGGAATCATTAAAGATGAGCCAAGCAATTAGTGACCCTACTGCCCCACCCTGCACCAATTGTGGAGATTTTACCTATCCTGGATCCCAATGTAGAGCATTCTTTGGTCAAAGTCAGAGTGAGAGTATGGAGGAGGTGAGTGCACTTTACTAAAATACCATATATGAGCGGCCGATGTGTGATCCGTATTCGAATACATACAATCCCGGTTGGAAGGATAATCCTAATTTTTCATGAACCAAAGGACAACACCAAAGAAACCCTTCTCAACCAATGGCTCAGCATATGCCACCTCCGGGATACCAAAAGCCTCAAGTACCCCAAGTTTCATAGGGACCACCCATGGTCCAAGGTTATCGGAATCTTAATCCCCAGAATCAACAGATAAGTTTTCTAAAGGACACAATGAAAATGTTGGCCCAAAATACCCTCTAATTCCAGCAAAGCACTACTCAGAACTTGAATGCCAATACCCAGTCCATTGCCAAGTGGAATACACTTTCAACCAGTTGACCAGGTCAATAGTTCAAAGAGACAAGGGTACCTTTCCAAGTTAGCCCGAAGCCAACCCCAAAGGCCAAACTTCAATAGGCCAATTTGTTGTCCATGATGACAAGGGCAAAGTCCATGATCAACTCAATGCAGTGCATGCAGTTACCACCTATACAATGGCCTCAAGGGAGGTTAATACACCAAAAGAGGACCCTAAGCAATCTGAGCGAGCCCAAGTGAGGAAGGAGCATGTAGTTTCGGAAGAAGAACCCGAGGAACCAAAGAAGGACCCAGAACCTATTATGGAACCTAAGAAACCAATAGGAATTGCCTCACCGAGTGAGCCCCCTCCTAGAACCTTTGCTCCCAAGGCCCCATACTATGAGAGGCTAGGTCAAATGAAAAATAATGTCCATTTGGATAAAATCCTTGAAGTGTTCAAGCAAGTAAGAATTAGCATCCCACTGTTAGAAGCCATCCAACAGATCCCGACTTATACCAAAGTCCTCAAAGATTTATGTACATTTAAGAGAACAACCAATGTACCCAAAAAGGCCTTTCTAGCCCAGCAATGCAGTTCCATCATTACCACTTCGACCCCAATCAAATACAAGAACCCTGGGCGTCCTACAATTTCTTGTCAAATAGGTGATCATCACATAGAACAGGCTTTGCTAGACTTGGAAGCGAGTGTCAATCTGCTCCCGTATTCGATATAGGAGGAGTTAGGTTTGGGGGAGCTGAAACAGATAAAGATGACCTTACAACTAGCTGATGCTTCAGTTAGGTACCCCAAAGGTGTTGTTGAGGATGTTTTGATCAAGGTAGGTGAGTTTCTTTTCCCGGTGGACTTTGTAGTCATTGATATCCAACCACCAATCCAAAATGTTGTGAAGATCCCGGTAAATTTAGGGAGACCATTCCTTGCCACTTCCAATGCCCTGATTAATTGTCGAAATGGTGTGATGCACCTATCGTTTGGCAATATGACAGTCCAGATAAACATTTTCAACGTTGGCAAGCAACCCAGAGATGAGAGTGATTATGAAATTTGTGAGGTGAGTTACCTAGAGGAGCTTATTAAGAGTGTAGGATTACAGTTAGTTTGTGAGGACCCACTAAAGGCCTGACTTGGACATTTTGGAGGTAACATTGATGTTGAGAATAGCATTAAAGAAGTAAATGCGTTATTGGATTCAGCCCTTACTTTTGAGAGGAGTCAATGGCAACCTAAGCTAGAGATCTTGATTGCATCGGCTACCCCATCTGTTCCATCAATTGAAGAACTGCCCAAGCTCGACCTAAAACCACTACCTGACACCCTCAAGTATGTGTTTTTGGGCCGGTTGAGACCCTCCCCGTCATTATAGCCTCGGACTTAGAAAAAGTCCATGAACAACAATTGATTGAGAACCTGAAGGATCATGAAGAGGCTATAGGCTGGGCAATTGCAGATATAAAAGGAATAAGCCCATATGTGGTTCAACATCGGATCCATTTGGACGAAAGTGCAAAAACTTCCAGGGAACCATAGAGGCGTCTTAATCCATCAATGAAGGATGTCGAAAGAGTGGAGGTTCTGAAACTGTTGGATTCAGGTATAATTTACCCTATTTCGAATAGCTCATGGGTGAGCCCGGTCCATGTTGTGCCAAAAAAGTTCGGGATAACTGTTGTGAAGAATGAGGGGAACGAGTTAGTGCCCACAAAGACCCAGACATGCTGGCGAGTATGCATTGACTATAGAAAGTTGAACTCGGCCACCGGTAAAGACCATTTTCCCCTTCCATTTATGGACCAGATGCTTGAGAGACTAGCAGATCATGCCTTTTATTGTTTCCTTGACGGATACTCCAGCTATAATCAGATGTCCATAACACCTGAGGACCAGGACAAGACAACTTTTACACTTCCTTTAGGTACATTCGCCTAACTGCGCATACCTTTTGGGTTGTGCAATACACCTGCAACATTTCAAAGGTGTATGATGAGCGTATTTTCGGACATGGTCGAGCGATTCTTAGAGGTGTTTTGGACGATTTTTGGGTCCATGAGAGTAATTTTCAAGAATGTTTGCATCACCTGAACCTTATTTTAGTAAGATGTCGAGAGAAGAATCTTGTTTTGAATTGGGAGAAGTGTCATTTCATGGTGATGAAAAGAAGAATTATCCTGGGCCATGTTATGTCTGAGAATGGCATCGAGGTTGACAAGGCCAAAATTGATCTCATTTTCAACCTGCCACGGCCAAAAACGGTGAAGAATATTAGATCTTTCTTAGGCCATGCAGGTTTTTATAGATGGTTCATTAAGAATTTTAGCAAGATAGCCGCACCCTTGTGCAATCTGTTATCTAAGGATGTACCTTTTGCCTTCAATGAACCTTCCTTACAAGCATTTTAACAATTAAAAAAGGAGTTGACCTCTACCCAAATAAAAAAACCACCTGATTGGACAATTCCCTTCGAAATCATGTGTGACGCTTCTGACCATGCTCTTAGGGTTGTGTTAGGACAAAGAGTGAACAAATCGCCCCATGTCATATATGGACCTATCCTGTTTGGACCAGTAATCAGGTATTTGTCTAGTGACCAGGTAGTTAACAATATCCGCAAACCAAGGGAAATGGAAGACACTCAGCAACTGTTCATCCAGGAAACTCTCACTCAATGGGATCCTCTCATGCTCGAGATCAATAGGTAATCGGGAGAGATGGTCAGCTACAACATTTTCAGAACCTTTTTTGTCCCGAATCTCAAGGTCAAACTCTTGTAACAAGCGAATCCACCTAATCAGATGGGCTTTTGCATCTTTTTTCATCAATAGGTACCTAAGGACCGAATGGTCGATGTAAACTATGACCTTAGACCCAGTCAGGTAGGGTCTAAACTTCTCCTGGGCAAAGACGATAGCTAACAACTCTTTCTCTGTGGTTGTATAATTCGGCTGAGCGTCATTCAAGGTCCTACTGGCGTGATATCCTTCTGCCATGACCACGCTTGTGGTGGGCATTTTAGTTCTAGGAAGACTATAGCAAAGGTGTTGCAATACGGATTTTACTGGCCAACCCTTTTCAAGGATTGTCACACATTTTGTTTGCACTGAGCGTTGCCAAAAATTAGGCAAAATTACGTGGAGGAACATGATGCCTTTAAATCCGATGCTTATTATAGAAATTTTTTATGTTTGGGGCGTAGACTTCATGGTCCATTTCTTAGTTCCTTCGGCAACTTATACATTTTACTTGCTGTAAATTATGTCTCCAAATGGATAGAGGTGATTCCAACCAGAACAAATGATCGTCACGTGGTTATCAAATTTATTAAAGAAAACACTTTTTCTAGATTTGGTACCCCCAGGGCGATTATCAGTGATGGTGGGAGTCATTTTTGTAATAACACCTTTGAGAATCTGATGAAAAAATATTATATTACTCATAAGGTTGCTACTCCGTATCACCCACAGATTAGCGGACAAGTGGAAGTGTCCAATAGGCAAATAAAACAAATTTTGGAAAAGACAGTTAGTCCTACCCGAAAAGACTGGTCTTTAAGATTGATAGATGCTTTATGAGCTTATCGGACTGCCTATAAGACCCTGATCGGAATGTCTCCATATCGATTGGTCTTTGGGAAAGCATGTCATTTGCCTATAGAATTGGAGCATAGTGCTTACTGGGCCATCAAAATGTTTAATTTTGATTTAGCTACAGCCGGTAACCTATGCAAGTTGCATCTCAATGAGCTGGAGGAACTTAGAAACGACGCCTATGAGAATGCCAAGATTTATAAGGATCGGATGAAAAAAAACCACAATCAATCTATTTTGAGGAAATCCTTTAAACCGGGCATGAAAGTTCTTTTATATAATTCTCGCCTGCATCTCTTTCCAGGAACACTGAGATCCCGCTGGACTGGACTCTTCATTGTGCGCATTGTCTATTTTCATGGGGAAATTGAGATTGAGAACCCCAAGAACAGAGATGTTTTTAAAGTCAATGGCCAGAGGTTGAGACCTTTTTTGGAGCTTAAGGACAAGGATGTCGAAAAGACCCTTCTTCAGGACCCCGTGTATGTTGCATAAGTAATTTTCAAGGTCACGCCGGGCTGACAAAGTGAAACTTAGTACTTGTTGGTAGGCAACCCAATATTCATTTTTTGCATCAACTCATGGGAAGGCATTCCAATTTTTTGCCTTGTCCATTTATCATTTCGCATTGCATATTATTGAGGACAATGTTTGATTTAGGTTTAGGGGTTTGGTACTGCATTGCACACATGTATTTGCCTGTAAATATTTAGTCTCCAAAAAAAATCAAATTTTTTTCAAAAAAAAAAAAAAAGAATATATTTATATCCAAAATTTTCCATGGGATTTTAGCTTGTTAATAAGTTTCAAAATCGTAGTTTACCATACTATCCAAATCCTGAAAAGAATGTCACAAAATCAATTCTTGAAAAAATTCTTGCACATTTAGCCACATGAATGTAGTCCAAGTGAAAAGTGGGCACATCTGAGTGACCCTGACAAATCACTAGTGGAGACTAAACCAATTGAGTGTAGAGCCTTTCTATTCCTCCAATGTAAGGACTCTTCCGCACTAATTCTGAGTAGAATGAAGACCTACTCAAACTTGTAGTTTTCGGCACACTTCTTTTATCTCATTAGTGCCTATTTCTTTCTAACCATTGAGGGTGTCATCAAAATTGCGAACTAACCTTGACTTGTAGCTTGTGAGCACCTTTCTAGATCTGGTAAAGTGATGATAGGCAATCTAAAACTAAAACCCCATGGCCATTAAAAACCTACCCACAAAAACATTTCCATAGGAACCCTTTTTGAACCTTTATCCTTTATGCATTTTTTTAAAAATCCCCAAAGCCTACTACCCAAATAAGAAACCTTCAACCCATTGTTTTTTAGAAGTGTAAGGAAAATATGAAGAAAGAAGGAAGTGTGCATTGTTGATACTTCACATAATCTATCTAAGGACAAAGTATTCTGAAAAAAAAAAAAAAAAGAAAGAAAAAAGAAAAGAAAGAAAAAGAAAAAGAAAAAGCAAAGTTGAAAATAAATAAAAAGAAAAAGAAAAAGTGAAGACGAATCACAGAAAAATCCTTCAAAGAAAACTCAAGACCTTACCTTCTCAGAAACCTTAAAACCTCATTTCCCATATTTTTACCAAACCCTTTCCCCTAACCCCATTACAACCAATAAAAGAACTATTGGATTTCAGGAAAAGTTAGGATATTAAACAAGTGAGAAGTTGAGTGAGCATTTTTTACCCACAGTTAAATGGTTGTTCTTTCCATGAGATAAATTCTCCAAAAAGTCTTTATTCTCAAAAGATATGTGAGTCCTTTTCCCTTACCGATACTCACATATAGAGTGATAAGTTAGAAAATCTATGTGCATGTATTTCCAAGAGTATGACTGTGAGGCTAAAGTCGAAACGAATGGATTTAGAAGGTGATCAAAGTTGTGTTTTCTCAGAACCCAAAACAGCACAATTGTTGGCCAAACTCACTCAAATACACTCCGGGACTTGAGCATCATTGAAAGCTTTTAGCAATTGGATAGTGTTCTAAATTTGCTCTCATTTTTATTAGCTGGCTAAACCTGAGGATATAAATAAAAAGAATTTTGTGGGATTTATTCACTGAAAACTCTCACGAGACAAAAACTAGTCCACTAGGGGAAACATAGGGGTTTAAATGACTTGTTGCACAGGCTAAGTGCGCCGTGATTCCTACGAAAGTGAGTTAGGATTTTTTTATCGTTTTCTGCATGTAGTTAGTTTTCTTTTATGTTGATCAAGACTAGCAAAATGTAGGTTTGGCAGTATGATGAGTTCACAAAAGATACTCTTACATAGCATTATTTATGAGTTCACAAAAGATATACTAAGGAAGGGTGTGATGTTAGCTAACATGTCAGTGTCTGAGCCCTCCTTCATACAAAGGATCAAGGATAACCAATTACAAGATCCAGAGTTGGCAAGGATTTCAGAGCATATAGCAGAGCGTCTAGATTTTCGTATTGTGGATGGAGTCTTGTACTATCGTAATCAACTATGCGTGCCTAACATTGAAGACTTAAGGAATGATATTATGACAGAAGCTCACAGTACGAAATATTCTGTCACAGCCCCGCCCAACTCAGCATGAAATTGTCCGCTTTGGCCCACGTGCACGCGAGGGGACTTCCCAGGAGGTCACCCATCCTAGTACTGCTCCCGCCCGAGCACGCTTAACTACGGAGTTCTTACGGTTTCCTAGGCCGCACGGTTTTAAAAGGCCTCATGCTAAGTTAATACGGGGTTTGACTTATAAGCCCAGGGTTAGGACTTGGATATTTCTAATGCGGGCTAACGGAGACTCACCGTTTGAAGCCCGTGGTTGACACGCTCCGCCCCGTGGTTAAGGGTGCCGCCCGGACCAAGTTCTCACATTCTCCCCCACCGGAAATAGAGCCGTCCTCGGCTCTGATACCAATTGTCACAGCCCCGCCCAACTCAGCATGAAATTGTCCGCTTTGGCCCACGTGCACGCGAGGGGACTTCCCAGGAGGTCACCCATCCTAGTACTGCTCCCGCCCGAGCACGCTTAACTACGGAGTTCTTACGGTTTCCTAGGCCGCACGGTTTTAAAAGGCCTCATGCTAAGTTAATACGGGGTTTGACTTATAAGCCCAGGGTTAGGACTTGGATATTTCTAATGCGGGCTAACGGAGACTCACCGTTTGAAGCCCGTGGTTGACACGCTCCGCCCCGTGGTTAAGGGTGCCGCCCGGACCAAGTTCTCACATATTCTATGCATCCGAGTATCACAAAGATGTATCAGAACTTGAAGGGTAGATTTTGGTGGAATAACATGAAGTGAGAAATTCTAGCATTTGTCTCCCGGTGTATGACGTGTTAGTTGGTAAAAGCAGAGCACCAAGAGCCTCTAGGGTTATTGCAACCGTTAGAGATCCCAGAATGGAAGTGGGAGCATATTACCATGGATTTTGTTTCAAGATACCAAAAATCAGCAGAGGCAATAATGCAATATGGGTTATTGTGGATCGCCTCACAAAGTCAGCCCATTTCATTTCCATGAAGACAGGAAAGAAAATGCACATGTTGCCTCATGAGTTCACAAAAGATACACTTTCATAGCATTATTTTATGAGTTTTCAAAGATAAAAGAACTCAAAACAATGGTTTTAGCAAAAAAATCATAAATTTCCTTCCCATCATGCTTTGCTCATATCTTTCCATTCTAGATGGCCATTCGTTTGCATTTATTTGAGTTCCAATGGCTTCCGTACAAAATATGTTAGAAAATACTGTCAATTATGTTAATTTCTCCTTGTAGGTGTTGATTGAAGATTAATTTAAAGATTAAAGTTGATATTCAAGAGTTAAAGAGAGTAAGGATAAGTTTGAAAGATAATTGGATGAAGAAATGACAAAGTTAGGCCAATAATAAGAATCAAAGACCTGGGTTGGTATTTTGACCATATATTTTTACTCGGATGTCTGATTGAGGTGATTTCAAAAGCATTAGAAAACTTGTTCTAAGATATACAAATCATATTTCACAATATTTTTCCCAATTTGGATGTTTCAAGGGTCAAAATCTCACATCAATCTGGGAATTGTTTTATAATACGGGAATCACATTCATATATTCATATTTCCATTCTTGTGAAGTCCCACATTGGAAAGAAACCAAAAGTGACTAAGTTAATTGTTTCTATTTAAGGAAGGGAGCTCTAGGCATTCGATACACAAGCAAGGAGAGCCTCCTCCTCTTTACTTAAGCTATTCATGTAATTGAGAGTAATTGTAGAGAGAAAGTGAGAAAAACTTTGTAAAAATTGATGATTTGAAATGAAAGCTTTGTCTTCTCCAATGGGTGGATAATCCTTTTGATTAGATCTTCTAGATGAAGCTAAGTTAATGCTATTCCTCTTAATTCCCTTTGTTTATGTGCTTAACATACTAGAATAGATTTTTCTTCATAGCAATGTGTTACTTTCCTTACTTATTTTCTATCTTAGCATTCTTTTTACTATCTATGCTTAGGTTTGATAAATCATACTTAGGAGTTAATATCTTTTGATGGTTTATGCTTACTTTTGATAGATAGTCATTAGGAATCTTTTCTTTTATGAAGGGAAGAAAGTCTTAGCTATTAGATCATTAATTTCAATCTTAAAGCTTTAAAGTTATATTTTCCAAATCTATGCATTGATTTTTCATTAGATTTGAGTGTTTGTTTGGGAAAAGAGGAGCATTGGTGTTGGATTAGTGTCACTTAGTGGATTCTAAATGGTTCAATCTATCCATTAGTATTGATTGTTGTTTATTATACTTACTTTAGTTTGATTCTATTCACATTCTCACATACTTATTCACTTATTTTAATTCTCACACTCCATTTCTCTATCCATACCATCATATCCATTAGCTTATTTATTCTTACCTTTTATGCGTTTGTTTTTATTCTCCATTTGATTTTACACTATTTTAGCAAACTTAATTCCATCCCCATCTATTAATTCTATCTTTCTCACTTGTTGTTAGGTCATTTCCATGGATGTTTTTATTTTCTTTTTATCTTGATCTTTTACTTGTTGTTTTCACACACTTACTCATTTGATTTATCTAACATTGCTCATTTGTTCTTGTTATTTTTCTTGTCATTAACTTTGTTACTAACATTGTTCTCACTTGAGTTCTTCTGTTTCTACTAACATCTCTTTGTTATCTAGTTTATTGTTTTCTTTTAGTTTGCATTTTTTATTGTACTTGTTATTATCTTGTTTCTTGTATTCATATTTTTTGTTATTTCCATTTGCATTTGTTAGCTATATTTGATTTGATACTCCTTTTAATTGATAATTTTTATTTTCCTTGTAACGATCCTCGTAGGAACGATATTCGAACTTCCATAGTCTATATTACTTGAGACAATCGTATGCTTTCAAGGTTCGCATCATTACCTCTTGTGGAGTTGTCCATCAATGAGATATTTAGTCGTCATGGACAGCTAGTTTCCATCACCTATGACAGAGACAACAAATTCATCTCGAGGTTTTGGAAAACACTGCATGAATCCATAGGTACGAAGATACAGTTCAGCATGGCTTACCACCCACAAACAAATGGCCAGTCAGAGAGGACGATTCAGACTCTTGAAGATATGCTTCATGCTTGTGTGTTGGACTTCAAGACTCAATGGGATGAGACCTTACCACGTTGTAAGTTCACCTACAATAACAGTTACCACTCGAGCATTGAAATGGCGCCTTTCGAGGTATTGTGTGGCAGGAGATGCAAACCCTAGTTTGTTGGGAGGAAGTAGTTGTTCGAAGTTTCCATGGGCCAACTATAGTAAGTGAGACTAGTGACAAAGTCAAGTTAATTCAACAACATCTGAAAGTAGCCCGGAGTAGACAGAAAAGCTATGCAGACTCTCATAGAAGGGACTTGTAGCTCAAAGAATGAGATAAATTTTTCCTAAAGGTGTTGCCGACTAGGGGAACGTTGAGATTTGGGCAAAAGGGCAAGTTATTCAGGAGATACATTGGGCCTTATGGCATTGTAAGGAAGATTGGTGATGTGGCTTACAAACTAGCTTTACTGCCTAAACTCTTCGACATACACAATGTCTTCCATGTGTTAATGTTGAAGAAGTACGTCCCCCACCCTTTACATGTGCTCCATCATGAAACATTGGAAATCCAAGAAGATTCCACTTATATAGTGAAGCCTATTCGAAAAATTGATACAAAGGAACAAGAGCTAAGGACACGGACAATTCATCTAGCGCACCCCCTCTCGGACCTGGGCCATGTTTGGAGCCTGGAAAGAGGGTTTTTATAGTCTTTGAGCAGCATGTATATGGGATGGTCATGAGATGCAACTCTGACTGGCATTGAGCCCAAGTGAATGATTGTTAGATTGTATAAACTCAATCATCAGAAGACGTAATAAATTGATGAATTTCTTTATTTATCAATAAAATCATGCTTTCCTTTCATGAGATGAATGATATTTTATTACTTAATGCACATGACCAATACATATAACATGATGGTTCATGAGATAAATCGGGTCCCATTAGTATATTAGATGTAATATATGTGTATGGATGAGATCCACATACGGGAGAACATGTGTCACAAATCTTATACTTAAATATCTTCACAACCAGTGATGAGACTGGGCATCACATCTAATAAGGTTGCAGCACTTTAATCACTATGAGATAGTGTGATTTGTCTCGATCATCAGAATGTAAGATTCTGGATCATGGTGCTAGTACATTGGATGTATTGAAGGACCATGAGAAGCACTTTATGTAATACTGTCTCAATTTTAAGGTCTGCTCTCATAATTCCTTAGCAATGGGCTCTCAATCCTGAGACATTGATGAACTCAAATTTCTGTCTAGTCATTTACTTTGAGTCACTAATAAGCAGTGATACCAACTGTAGGTCAGCACCTCGGTGTCTTGGGTACGTGGTAGTAGGATTGTTGGAACATTGAATGGAATCTATCTATATTATCCCCTTGTGCCAATAATGGATTTATCATTAGTAAGTGCGCACCCATCTCAATTAAGAGTTAATTGGATGGAACTGATGATCAATGTGATTAATTAGGGCTCAAGGATAATAAGATGTGGATCTAAGGTTGGAATGGACGGCTTTAATCCAATTGATCCATGGATATTGATAGAGGGGCCTAGTTGTAGTAATTGGGAAGTTATGATCTTCTTTGTAATTTATTCCTAAGACTGAAGTGCAATTGCACTTATATAGTGGTGTTATTTGCAATTAACTGTGGACTCGGATTGCACATGAGATATGGGGTCACGGTGTCACAGTTGGAGCCATCTTTCTATGGAATCCCTACTCATCCCCACGCTAGCCCAAGTTATTAGAAAGATATTAATCATACTTGAACTCTAAAAGGAAGGAATTAGAAAGTTACTATTTCTATTTGAAGTGAGATTTCTAATAGTGGTAATAGTAAGTTGCTAATTGTTGTAGAAGTGAGACTTCTATAATAATTAGAAATGAGAAAGTTACTAATTCTTAATGGAAGTAGGACTTCTAATTAATTATTAGTAAGAGGAGGTTTGCCAAGCTATAAATAGAGGAGATACTCCCTTGGATGTCCATATATCAAGGAGTACACGCCCAGGTTCTCCTAAGTGCAAGTGTTGCACGGATTTCTCATCTTCCTCTTCTAGTTTCTCTTCTAGTTCCTTTAGAGCTTTTAGTTGTTTTCTTTATGAGATCCCACCCATCTCTTTTAGATAAGAGATCTCATACGAGATATAGCGTAGAAGACTAAGAGGTCTTGGAGATCCTAAGTTGCTTACAAAGAAAGAGTTTCTTCATCAAGCAAGTCTTCTCCTCCATTAAAGCACTGTAAGACCCCGACCCGAGTAACCTCGATTAGTGCTAATTAAGTCGCGTGTTAGTGCTAAGAGTGATTGATTAGAATTTCACTAAGTTGGGATTAGAATAGCTCTTGATATAGCTTTGGGGATTTTGTAAGACCCCGACCCCCAAATTTTGGGTTTAGTGTTGTTTTAATCGTGGTTTTGGATTTTTGGGTGAGTTTAGAATTAGTTTGACCTTGTTTGAGAGTTTGAATAGATTTTCCCAACTTTGGAGATTTTAGAGACCGTTGACTTCGGTTTGACCCGGTTTTAATAAAATGTATTTTTGTGAGAATTTGTTCTCGATTTTTAAAAATTCCAAATTTTATTCCCTTTGACTCATTTTATTGTTATAAACAACTTTCATGTTTTATCCATTTGGATTTGAAGCTCAGAAATTGCGTTTTTCGAGAAAATTGGCAAAAATGACAATTTTCACTAAATCTGTCCATAAATTTCGAGAATTCCAGAAATTGGGGAAAATATACTTTTTGGAAAGTAAATATTTCGTTGATCAATTTTCTTTTCTTCATCGACTTCATTCGGGACCCATAAACAGGAGTTCCAAAGCCCTCAAGTTTTAAGACAAATGGGCCCCACAAATACCCATTTAAAATGGTCAATGAGTCTTCTTCTCCTTCATTTCATTCGGTCCCTGTAGCAGCTGAAACCAGAGCCTCTTTCTTCTCACCTTCTCTCCTCTTGCATGTGGGGAAATCAAACTCCAATTGAAGAAAAAATTACACAAATCTTCTTCCCATCGTCCAAGCTTTCCAAAGATACAATTTTTGTGAGATTTCAGCTGGTTTCATCTCTTTTCCAAGCTCTTCTTCTTGTTTAGAGTTGTGAAAAGGTTAGCAATGGTTTCTTCTCTGGATTTCTAGTTTTGATAGATCATTTACAACTCTTTCTTCAGGCATGCAAGGAGTTCCTTGAGAGCTCCTCCTTTTCTAAAATCTTTGAGTTTTGAATGGGTTCTCTATGGGTTTTTGGTATAGGTTGCAGCTGGGTGTGTAGGAGATTTTAGTTTGCTCTTGAGACCCCTTTTTCCTTGAGGCAAGTGAATATATAGTTTTTGGAATACATGCAGTGGATTGGTATTGCTTCTTTAAAGTTTAATATGAAGTTTCTACCTTATTGATTTATTCTCTTGGCTTTACAAAGTGGATTTCTACAGATCTTATATTCAATCTGTACTCGAATTATGTACTGATTTCTGCAGGTTTATGCTATGTTTGAAATGAATAGTCCAATACATATTTCTGCAATGTTTTAAATTTCCAGTTATACTCAGATTTCTACAAGATTTTTTTGTATGCATTCGTGTGCAATTTATGCAGGATTTTAAGATACAAATGGGTGCAGATTTCTATGACAAATGAGTTCAGATTTCTATTGAGTTTTGTAATTTTAATGTCATGCAACATGCTGAAATGGATTGGGAAATCTGAATGTAAGTGTTGATGATGGTTGATGGGAACTCTCAATGTCCAGTAAGGCTTGAAATGAATGAGAAGGAAGCTGGTGATGGAAGAGGAAACAAACAGGGAAGGAAAACAGAAATCAGATGGATTCGTCAGATGCTGGAATGGACATGGGCAGAGCCAGAACGGATCTGGACAGAGCCCAGCCCTGTCTGAGGGCCTGTCAAGCCTGTTTTCAGGCCCAATTAAATTATGTTTTCAGGCCTGTTTCCAGCCTGTTTCTGGCCCATTTCAGCCCCTTTTCCAGCCTATTTCTCTGTGCGTTTGGTGTTAGAATTACCCGGGAACATTATTAAAGTCTCAACGTACACTTAGATCCTTAATTGTCAGAGATCTTCAGTGGCACCAACTTCTCATTTATTATCGACATTAGGAGTCTAAGTGTATATCCAGACGACCCGTGGTAAGCCATTGAACCATTATCACTACTTCATTCCAAGTTTTACATATGTTTTTATAAACTGAACTCATGTTTGGATTTGAGTGGTTCGCCACATCTGAAATTATCGGTAAAGCTACTCATTCAATTGTTCAAGAGTAGTCCTTTTCATCGATGGAAATGTATTTTGACAGTTTGATTATATCGTTTTGAAATTATCGGTAAGACTACTCCTTTGGTTCGTTCGACTCTGTCTGTTTGCATTTGTTCAGAGTAGTTTTCTTATCGATTTTGAAATGCATTATTATGTGATTTGATTTATAGTAATTCAGATTTTGGGTTTTGAAGGATTATTATTTCGTAACCAAAACCTTGAGGTAAGATGGGGCCAGAGCTATGTAGTGCGAGCCCATGAGCCAAAAAGGAGAATTTGTTTGTTACTTGCATATAACCTATAAAATGGCACCACTAAGCTTAGGTCGCCTTGTCGGGCTGATCACTCGACTTGGGATCTTAAAATCATTTGCCAACTGCAGTTTGGATTTTGTTTGCGCCGGCCATGGCAACGGTTCTGATTTGGATTTGCCGGTCCCATTTGTATGGCTACGGTTCTGATCATCTCCGGTCCCATTTGTATGGCAACGGTTATGTTTTCCGGTCCCACGAAAGTGGCTACGGTTTTGTTTGAGTGCTCTTGTTACTTTGGGAATAGGAGAATATAGCTATATGTGGGTTGCCATTGTTTCGAAAAATTGTTTATCAATTTGAAAAGTTTATTTATTAAACTCCTGTATATGCAGCATTTATTTCATTAAATCGTTTTGTGCATACAGTTTACTTTCAATAGATTTTATGATTTTAAATATGATTGGAGTAAAACTTGTATATCATCTGTATTATTCACTTGCCAGACCATCGTGTCTGATCCTTCTTGTTTGGTGCCAGGTCTCATTTTCTTTACCTTTCTAGGTGGCTTGAGTGAGGAGAAGGTTGAGCCGTCGGTTGGACATGAGAGGCTGCCTATTGATGTCATATAGATGTCAAGCCGGCACCAAAGTTCGTAACATAAATTTTGGGTAGTATTTTGTTTAGTTAGTTATTTGTTTAGATGGCTTCTATTAGCCTTTTTACTTTGGGAATTTAATGAAAATACTTTTATAATTTGTAACTTGAATGTTCATGGGAAATAAAAATATCCTGTTACTATTAGCTCAATACTTTATGGTTCTTTATTTATACCAGTCTGCTTTATTAATGACTTTATGTTACTTGATTGAGTGCGACACAGAATCCGATGGCCACGGGCTCCGAGTCGCAACGCCATGCAAGCTTTCGCGAAATATTCAGATTGTGTGGAAATGTGTGATCCTCATTCACGCGGATCTTGGCAAAAGTAAAAGTTTAATTAATCCCAAAATTTCACATCCCGAGATCGGATCACTGCAGGGTCCCGGTTTCGGGGTGTGACAGATTTTAAGTGTCTTGTGTTTAGTGGGACCCTTTAGGGGTTCCTTTTTTATAGTCTTGCGTTTACTTGGGGGATTACTCGAGATTCCTATAATTCTTGTCTTGATCCCGTTTTACTCATCTTGTCAATCCCTACGACTTTCATGTTGATCTCGTACCCGTCCGGAGCCCCGAAACCCGACTTTCCTAGCATTGAGGGCAAAACAGTCTTTTTACACTAAATCTGTACCCAAAACTTGATATCCCCGAAACTCGCGAAAAATATACTTTTTGGAAACTAGACATTTCAGTGATCATTTTTCCCTTCTTCGTCGATTTCGTTCGAGATCCCGAGAGTAGTGATTTCAGCCTCCAAAGATTCCTAGTGGTGGAGCTCACACCCAACTTGTATATAAGAAAACCCATCTTCTTCTTCTTCCTTTTTCCAGCACAAACACCAAAGGGTTTCTTTTTCTCTCTTCCCTTTCTCCTTGTTTCTCCACCATCAAATCATCACCCGCCTTGTACAAATTGAGAGATGGAGGTCATCTTCTTCTTGCTCTCACTTAGAGCTTCTACTTGATAGCATTTGGGAAAGAATCCACTCATCTCAAGACCCTCTTTGAGTCACCCTTGTCCATTTTGAGACTTTGCAAGTCAGTTTTCCCTTCCAATATCTTTGATATATATTCTCCTAGCTATAGAGAAGCCCCATTTTCCTTATTGAGAGTTCTTTCTTTTTCATTCCTTGTTTGACCCATTTTAGGGTTTGTATTTGGGGGTTTTTGTGTAGATTGTGTTCTTGGCTTGGAAAAGTTGACTAGAAGCTTGTTTCTTGATTTGAGACCCTAAGGCAAGTGGAATGAATTGATGCTCGAGTTTTGAATGATTTTCATGACAAATGTGATTGATTTGTTATTCCCATTGATGGAACGCGCTCCGAGGCGCCGTTGGGGCGGCTACCGGGGTCGGCGGAACGTGGGAGTCCGTCGGGTCCGGCCCTTTCGCGCCCTGGCGGGCCTGAAGCGTGCATCAACATTTTTTTTGTGGGTGGGTGTGCCAGATTTTCTATTTTACTTGGAATTGCAAGTGGTAATCCGGAGATCAACCTTCGCAAGTAAAAAGGAAATCAACTTCTTTCAAGTTTTCCATTGCGCATATATTTAAGAAAAGAGACATTTTCTTAGTTTGCCGTGAAAGGCGATTTTGTTTGGCATTTATAGCCGATTTTGGCGTTTATAGCCGATTTACAATTCTCATCAATAATGAAAAAGACAAGAGTTGTGATTTTTGTCTCTTTTAGAAAAATACAAACTACAATGAAAAGCAAGAAAAGGAAGATCTAACTTTTCAGGAGATTGTGGGGGACTCGTTCAGATTGACGGTCGCAAGCCATGTGTGGGCTTCGCCGTCATCCATGCAGATGAGAACAGAGGATGCTCTTGATTCGCTTGGCTTGGCTATAACCTCAGATTTTTAGAGGACAAAGACCAAGAGAAGGTCCTATGTCCAATAAAAAGCTAAGTAGACGGGCTGAAAAGCCACGTCTAAGCCATTGGAGGCAGCGGGAGAAGACAAGGACCTTGGGGGGGGGTACCCCCCAAGGGACTTTTGTCACCTTGTGGTGGTGGCCGGTGCAGAACTTCAGCAGAGTTTTTCTCTCTTTTTCTTTCTCTCAGATCTCTTTCTGATCTTTTTTTCTGATCCCGATTTTCCGATCCCAATTTCAATGGAATGCTCTTCTATTTATAGGCTTTTGGTAGCCATTTAGGAGGTTTTATGAGCCTTAATGGCTTTAATGGGAGGAGTTACAAGATTTATTTCTTGATTTTGTAACTCCTTTTTCCTTGAATCTGATTGGCCAATGGAGATTAAGGGCTTTTAATCACCTTAATTACCATAATGGGAGGAGTTTCATGGTTTAAATGCCATGAATCAATTGACTTGTAACTCCCAAATGCTTGCTTCTGATTGGGCCGTCCAAAGAAATGAATTAATGACTATAATAAAGCTAGTCAATTAACCACATTAATTGGTCGCCGAGCAGTCGAAGAGTCGCGGGCCGTGCCGTGTCTTCTGGAATTCTTCTGGCGATGATCATCGATGGATCTTCATGCTGATCGACATCGGATGAACATGTAACTTCAGACATTGATAGCTAAGAGCGGGCCGGTAACATCTGTCTTGTCGATTTCTCGATCGGTCGGACAGAAAGTGCACTTTCTTGGTCAGCCGGTTGACGATCTTGGAGCGATCAATGATGATTTTATGCTTTTGGAGGTTGACCCGTGATTTTGACGGATGTCGGAGGATATGAGTCAATTTCAAGCACTAAAAATCACATTTTCAGGAAACCACAGGGGCCAAAGTGCGCGAAACGCGAAAAAAGACGGAAAAACGGGTCACCGGTGGAAAATCCGGTGACCCGGACCTCCATGGTCGCCGGCGACCATGGGCCATGGTCGCAGGGGTCTGCGACCCTGGGGGATTTTTCCCCGTTTTGCGGTCGTTTTGAGGTCTTTTTCGTCGCCGTTTTCTTCTGTATTTTTCTTGACATTTCTTCTCATTTATTGGCTTGATTTCCCTGTAGAAAACCTGATGAGAATCATTGCATTTTTAGAGTGCAAAGTTTCCAATTTTCCGGGAAAGCCGAAGACTTTGTCGCGTAAAGCTGCTGATTTTCCGCCAGAAGCTGAAACTTGGTCAAACGATGTCGGAATGACCTGAAATTTGAGGTGAAGCCTCCTGAGCAATAAATAAGACCAACCATAGGCTTTTTTTTGAGTTTCGAAGCCGTTTGGGGTCCCGTCGATGCTTCACTTGATTTTGCTGCGGGGAAAATGCCGAGCTTTGATATGTGGCCAAACGATGTCCGATTGACCTGAAATTTGACGGGGAGCCTATTGGAGTCATTTTGAGACGTTCCATGGGCTCCGTTTTGGATGTCATGGTCCCGGGTTGCTCCACCGCCGGTAGGCTTGATTTTCTCTCGGAGCATCAAAACCTGGTCAAACGTTGTCGGAATGACTTGAAATTTGACGTGCAGCCTTTTGGAAGCATGTTGAAGCCACTCATGCACTTGGTTTGATGAGCGAAGGCTTCGGTGGTTCCCGCCGCCGGGAGGCTTGATTTTGCTGCTCGAGCATTAATGGAGGGTCAAACGTTGTCGGTTTGACTTGAAATTTGGCATGGAGCCCTTTTGAGACATGCTGGAGTCATCTGTAGGCTCTGATCGAAGTTTCGACGTCTCCGATGATGTCGCCGCCGAGAGCTCCTGTTTAGCTGTCGGAGAAGTGAAGTTAGGCCAAATGTTGTCAAAATGGCCCGAAACTTCATGTGTACTCTTCTCTCGGCTATCTTGAAGGATCTTGCAGTTTTTGTTTGATTCTGACAAGATTTGATTTTTTTGAGAAGTTGCATTGCCTATTTATGGCAGGTTGCGACTTCATGCAGCTTTCTTGATGTTGAAGAGGCAAAGTGACATTTTTGGTGTCAACAAATGCCCCCTCGAGGTACAGCGACGAGTTGCTTGACTTTTGTAGTCGATGTGCCTCGAAGAGATTTTTGAAGGAGAGCTTGTGTCTTGACCAAGAGTCTTTGAGCAATCTTTCCTTTGGTATAGTAGCCTTTGAGCTTCCAGGGGAATTTTATGGTAGTGAAAGGAATCACACACCATCTCGAGGCAAAGTTTTGAAGATGACATCAGGGATGTGGATTTGGGTTTCTGTTTTTGATCTTGTGACCTAACCAGCTATATATGGCAGGTTAGGGGATCGGGTTTTGGTTTTGACCTTGTGACCCAACAAGCTGTATGCGGCAAGTTGGGGGATCATGATTTGGTTTTTGGTTTTGGTCTTGTGACCTAACAAGCTGTATGTGACAAGTTAGGGGACCAGGATTTGGTTTTTTAGTCACTCTTTGGGACTGTGTGGGTCCATTGGAGTGGTTTGGATTTTTGTGGAATGTCAATTTCAAGATTTTGGCTCAATTTGGTTTATGAGGCTGGATGGTTTGATTTTTGGAAGCTCATGGGGCTTGGAATTTTTTTTTTCTTTTTTTTTTTTTTTTTTTTTTTGCGAAATCCTATCATTTTGATGACGATCCTTTTCTTTTCCAACCTTTGCAGGTGGTTCCTCCAGAGCGAACAAGGGTAAAGAGCCTGCTACAAGCGTACCTCGTCGATCTGCTAGATCTTCCAATGTGGCCGTTCAGCAGGCCTGGGAGAAGGTCCAGTTTGTTGAGAAGAACTTGGAAGAGTGCGATTCCCTCAATCGCGATGAGATGAGACAGCGATTGATCGCTCTCAAGAATGAGGAATTCTATAAGATCATGGTAAGCAACCGTCCTTGGGTTATGGACGATCTAAGGGTTTTACCCAAGCCTACCTTCTTCTTTGGAGATGCAGTCCCTGACGACTTGACATACCAAAGGAGATGTTTTCAGTTCTCTTACACAGCAGATGGTGAAGAGAAGACTGTTTCTACCCGGTCGTCTTTTGATCGTACCATCTCGATCATGAGCCTTGCTCCCACGTGCTCTAAGAGGGAAGATCCTCCGAGCTGGGTGAAGAGGACCAGTGTGATCAAGACCGGGGTTTTTGTTGGTGGACCCTCCGGATATGCTGAGAAGCCACCTGTCCGTATGGACATGTTGATGCCAGCCAGCGGCTACCAGTCGGTCGATTTGAGACCGGTGGGCCTTGGCGTTTTCAGCGGTGACGGCAGTACTTGGGTGAAGCCTTTTCGACTTCGTGGCCGTTTCAATGTTGACTCCGATTGGAAGTCATGGACTGACCACACCTTGCTGATTGGGGGTGCCGTTTTGAAGGAAGCCGGGATTTTTGACGCGGTCCGCGCTTTTAGGGAGATCGTGACTTTTTCCGATGATGCCTTCATGGCTATGTTGGAGTCTTTCCTCCCTCAGACCAATACCTTCGTTGTCACGAACGGTGAGATTGGTTTTTCTCTGAAGGAGTTGAGTGCTATTACTGGATTGCCCATCCTTGGCAAACTCTACGAGGAGTTCATGCCGATTGACAGCGTCCTTGAGGAGCAGTCAGAGGAATTCAGGCTCCTATACTTTCAGCTCGTCGCCTTCTATGATTTTTTTAAGGAGGGCTCGAAAGTCAGATCCAGCAGTTGGAAGAGTTATGGCTCTTCATTCTTCAACTTCTTTGACAACAAAGAGTCTCCTGATAGCATGACCCGGGAAGACAGGAAGAAGACTTTGGCCATGCAGGAAGAGTTGAAGGGTTTCTTCGCGAGCACAGATGCCCTTTATTCTGACATTGCACTGCGGAGAGATCTTGTTGTTTACCTCACTTATTGGCTAGGTGAGGCTGTGTTTGCTGGTGGAGATGGGACGCACATCAGGCCGCATTGTATTTTTCCGGCTTGTCAGATGGCGTTTGGAGAGCGGCTTGCTTTGGTGCCTGCTCTTTACTCCTACCTGTGTACCGAACTGCAGGCTGCTGCTTTCTTGGTTCGGCTTGGGCTCCCTATGAATAGGGTATTTTCAGCCCATATCTTTTATTCGTGGTTTGTATACCACTGTCCTGGCTTCCACCAGCTGGGTGCTGCACAGGATGATGATCCTCTGATGATTCGATTGGCTAAGGGAAAAGCCGTATCTGAATCACTTTTGTTTGCCCGCATGAGGATCCGACGGTTCAGGGACGTCGAGATGGGGCAGTCTTCAGTTAAGCTTTCTCCGGAGTTGCGGAAGAAGGCTTTTGATTTTGGTGCCTCCCGAGACTCTACCAGAGCAGGGTCGGGAAGGCATTACTCTTTGACCAATGCAGAGAAGGAGTGGCTTTTCAGCATACGAGTCGGCACGATGGTGTACCGTAGACATCTTTTCGTCGACATCCAGCCGTATGTACCTTCTCGCTTTGCGCTTCAGCTGGGCTTCTCTCAAGGCGTTGTTGGAGCGCCTTCGAGTATGGTGAAGCGTTTTGGGGGTTTGCAGGATGGCAGAAATGCATGGGCTTTCTATAGTGCTGAAGACACTACTGCCACGATTTCTTATCCTGAGCTGTCGACTTTCCGAACTGCCGGCTTCACGAAGTGGTTCGCGGAGAGCCTTTTGGCATATCGGGGGCTTTCCAAGAAGGAGCTTGATGTAAAGCTGTCTTCTGGAAAAGGCATTGGGAAGTCGGATGGCGTCCGGCGAGAGGAAGTTTGGGCCTTCCTTTCTGGAGAGAAGCACAAGATAGGCTTTCTCGGTGACCAGGGCGTCATTGGTTCTGAAGCTGTTCGGGAAGTACCTGATGAGGCTTTGGAGCAGCTAGAACAGGAGGAAGCTGAGCTCGACGCTTGGATGCAAGCGGCACAGAGACGAGCTTCCGTGGAGTCTACTGGCGAAAGCAGACCATCCAGTGAGGAGTCAAGTGAGAAACCTGACTCTGATAGTGGGGCGGGTTCTTCTAGGAAGCGAACCCGTAGAGGTAAGAAGAGGAGGAGTCATCATCGCAGCGAGGGGCCACATGAGGACTCTCCTGACATGGAAATCCCTCTTACCATCAACGAGGAGGTGCCAGAGGCTGTCGACGAGCCTCCAGAGAAGAGGAGTCGTGGGGAAGAGACCATTGGTGAAGGTATGATTCTTCCTTTTTCTTTTTCTACTTCTTTCATGGGGCTTTCCATGTTCTGATTTGTTTTCTCACCCTGCTGCTGCTTTTTTTTTTTAGCAGAGGATGAAGACTTGCCGATGCCTGAGGTTCCGACTGATGAGGCGGTGATGGAGCCGGTTATGGCATCTGAAGAAGAACCGAGGGACTCTGGAATGACTCCGGAATCTCCAATTGGTATAACTTCTTTCGCTTTCTCTTTGTTTTTTTTTTTTTTTTGCCTGCGACTTGATTTGCTAACATTTTTTTTCTTGTCAGCTGACTTGCCACAGGATTCCGATGACTTTGAACCATCAATGGACGCAAATGTTGATGATGCTTCCGATGAGTTCATGGAGGAAGAGAGTGTTCCGCCAGTCGTCGAAGAAGGTACTTTGTAGTGATGACCCTGATGATTTTTTTTTGAACAGGATCATATTCATACCTTTTTGTGTTTCATTTGCAGGTTTTGAAGTGACAGAAGAGAGTCCATCGCTTTCTTCAGAACCAGAGCAAGGGATGCCAGAGGTCGATCCGGAGGTAGAGACCAGTTCAGACATGATTGAGGAGATGCCTCGTGTTGAGATTCCCTCTCCAGTGGCTCCAAGTGAAAAGAGTTCTTTTGTTACTCTTCCAATGGGACATGACATGAGCAGCCGATCAGCGGAGAAGGGTGAATCTTCATCCAGTTCGTCTCTTCAATTTGCGAAGAAGGTGCTGGCTCGGGTTTTGAGTTCTTGGGTCAAGACTCTCCTTTCTGGACACTTGGAGGCAGGATTTGGCATGATCCCACATGTACAGGAGATTCTGACCGACACCGAAGAGGTTGGTCTGGATGTCACAGGTGCCAGGGCGATCGTTGATAGGATCATTGCACTGGGTGACAAGTGGTTTGAGACCATGGGTTTCCCTGACGACCAATTCTTCAAGGAGATGTTCTTGGACCCTGCTGATAAGGCTAAGTCTGACCTGAATGAGGCTACACAAAGCAAGAAGCAGCTAGTTCGGGAGAAGAACAAGGAAGAGCTAGCCATCATCGGATTGAGGCATGACCTTAACGTCCTTGATAGGGAAGTTGAGGAGGCCAGGAAACGTCTTGAGCATTTGAAGGCACAAGTCGATGCGAAGTGGGCTGCTATAACAGAGGCTCGTGACAGGGAGAGTACTCTGATTCGCAGGGTTGCAGATGCCGGTCAAGTTCTCGAGAGGAGGACTCTAGAAAACGAACGATGGCAAACTGCTGGGGAAGAGCTTCCCGGTGTAAAAGAAGGGTTACGGCATTCGCCAGCATCTCATGGCAAGTTCCTGAAGAAGCGTGCCTTGGAAACTCTTACGGTGAGGCCAAAAGTTTGCTTGAGGAGCTGAAGCTTTGGCTGGAGACCATTTTTGGCTGAGCTCCTGATTTTTTATAGCAGAAACCATTCTTTTTTTTTGGTACCACATGTATTTTTTGGTACTCTTTTTTTTGTAGTGCTTGTGAACACTTTCTATTTTTTTTGGTACCACATGTATTTTTTTTTGGTACTTTTCTTTTTTTTTTTAGTGCTTGTGAACACTTTCTATTTTTTTTGGTACCACATGTATTTTTGGTACTTCTTTTTTTTGTTTTCCCTACGCTCACTCAAATCTTTTTGTGATGAAAGCAATTGCTAAATGGGATTTGATCAAAAGCTTTGTCATTTTGTGAAAATCTTTTGTCAAATAATTGTTTTGGCATGGGAGCCTGATTTTGGTTGTGGCGTGAAAGCCGCTTTTGAGATGGCATGGAAGCCGAAATTTTATGGCGTAAAAGCCAAAATTTGGGTTGGCATAGAAGCCGGTGTTTTTGTGGCATTTACAGCCAGTTTGGTGGCATTGATAGCCAATTTGTGGCATTTATAGCCGGTTTTGTGGCATTGATAGCCGGGTTTTTTTTTTTTGAAAGCCAAGTTTTGGTTTGTCGGCGTGAAAGCCAATTTTTTGTGGCATTGATAGCCGGTTTGTGGCATTTATAGCCGGTTTGACATGAGAGTCAGGTTTTTTTTTTTTGTGTGGCATTTATAGCCGATTTTTTTTTGAAAACCAAGTTTTGTTTTATTGGCATGAAAGCCGGTTTTGGCGTTTATAGCCGGAAATTTTTGTTTTGGCATTTATAGCCGGATTTTGGCATTTATAGCCGAGTTTTGGTTTTCAAAATGCAAGTATCGACTAAATGTCGCCTCCCCGCTGAATGGTCTTGCAAGTATCGATGGAATGTCGCTTCCTTGCTCATTCGGTTTTGCGAGTATTGATGGAATGTCACTTCCTCGCGGGTTAGGTTTTGCAAGTATCGATGGAATGTCGCTTCCTCGCGAATTGGGGTGCAAATATCGACTAAGCGTCGCTTCCCTGCTTTTCCCAAGACTTTTGGTTTTGCGGGTACTGACTTGATGTCGTTTCTCCGTGATTTTTGAAATTTGAGGTTTTCTCGAACCATTTGTAATTTTGGGTTGTGGATAGCAACTGGTATGTTGCATCTCCACGATTTTTGAAATTGGGTTGTGGATATCAACTGGTTTGCTGCTTCTCCACGATTTTAGGTTTTCTCGAACCTTTGAAATTTGGGTTGTGGATATCAACTGGTTTGTTGCTTCTCCACGATTTTTGATTTTGCAAGTATCGACGAAATGTCGCTTCCCTGCGATTTTGGGTGCAAGTATCGATGGAATGTCGCATCCTTGCTTTTTTTCAAAATTTTTGTTTTGCGGGTACTGACTTTGATGTCATTTCCCCACGATTTTTGAAAAACCATTTTTTTTAAAGACACGAGGGTCGTAAATTTTGACCTAGAACCATTTGGCGGTAAAAGGTAAGGTGGACTAGGGTGGAAATCCCTGAATCCGGATTTTTGTTTCAAACCATAAATTTTGGTTCAAGGATCGAAAGTTTTGGTCAAGTCAGGGAGAGGCTCCTAAACTTGGATTTTTTTTTTTTTTGTTTTTGAACAATGAAACGATGAAAGTAAGCATTGTTTTTGAATCTCTAGAAATTTTGACATTTGATATGAAAATTCTAAAGAGAGTGGGTTTGACGAGCGAGTACCTGAGAACAGGTTTTGGCCATACAGGCATTGCTCTTACCCAGTTGGGTAAGTCTTCAAGGGTAGTACCGCTTCAAGAACTTGCCGTTGATAGGCAGCATACATCTGTCGCCTTCCATGTTTAGGAGGGCATATGCGCCGTTGGAGAAGACCTTGTCGATGACGTAGGGTCCCTCCCATTTTGGTTCAAATTTGCCTTTGGATTTGTGTGCGAAGACCATTGGTCTTTTTACCGCAAGAACCAAGTCACCCTTTTTGTAGGCGCGTTGCCGGACCCTTTTGTCAAAAGATCCTGCCATGCGTGCTTGGTAAAGTTCAATGCTTTGTCGAGCTTCGAGCCGTCTCTCGTCGAGATTGTCCAGCTCATGGAGTCGCAATTTGACATTGCTTTCTTGAGTCATGTCATTTTATAGAGATACCCTCAGAGAAGGAATTTGTACCTCTAGGGGCACGACAGCTTCACATCCATAGACCAAGGAGAATGGTGTGCTATGGGTTGGTCCTCGAATGGTGGTTCGATAGGCCCACAAAGCTTCAGACAGTTTGTCGCTCCAGTCTCTTTTGTGACTAGAGACCATTTTCTTGAGGATTTTGCAGAGTGTCTTGTTGAAGGCTTCTGCTAATCCGTTTGCTGCCGGATTGTATGGAGTCGAAGGACAGCTTTGAATTTTGTATTTGTCGCAAAACCTGTAGAATCGATGATCCCGGAATTGTGGTCCGTTATCATGGACGAATCTCTTGGGTATGCCGAAACGACAAATGATGTTGGTGCGCAGGAACTGAAGAACTGATGAGGTCTTCATTTCGTTGAACGCAAATGCTTCTGACCACTTGGAGAAATAATCTGTTGCGGCGAAGATGAAGCGATGACCTTTGCTTGAAGGGGGAGAGATAGGACCTATGATGTCCATGCCCCATGCTTCGAAAGGCCATGAGATTACTGTAGGATGTAGCCATTCCGGAGGCATGTGAATGTAATCTCCGTGAACTTGGCATAGCTGGCAACGTTTGGCAAATTGCATTGCATCAGCAACCATGGTAGGCCAATAGTAACCTAACCTTTTTATCTGATCATAGAGCTTAGGACCTGCCTGATGGGCTCCACAAAGACCAGCATGAACTTCTTTAAGTGTTGCTTCGGCCTCTTGTTGTGACAAGCAGCGTAGAAGTACTCCGTTGAAGGATTTCCTGTAGAGGATTTTTGAAGGAATATCCAAATGAAAGTTTGGGGCTCGCCTTTGTATGCTTACCCGTTCTTTTGGATCTTCAGGTAGGATTCCGAACATAGTGTAATCAATGAACGGATCACTCCAATCGCCGATTGAAGTTTGAAGGATAGAGATCCGACTTCCAACCACTCGGTGGCATTCAGCAACTGCTTGGTGTGTGTTAAGAGGAGGGAGGATCCTTCTCTCACACACTGTAATTTGCATGTTTTCCCCTTCCTGGATCGCCATTGATGCGGCAAGTCCGGCCAGGGCATCTGCACGGATGTTTTCACCTCTACGAATGTGGGTGATGTTGCAGATGTCAAACTTTTGCAGAAGCGATTGTGCCTTGTTGTAATAAGGCAGCAGATCGGGCTTCCTGACTTCATATTTTTGATTCATCTGGTTGACGATCAGTTGAGAGTCTCCAAAGACTTCCAGCATAGTGATACCGGATTCGATGGCGAGTTCCAATCCTAGGATCAGTGCTTGGTATTCAGCTGCATTGTTTGTGCATGGTTCCAGTAGCGAGAAAGCGTGTGGAATCATGTATTTGTCAGGGATAACAAAGAGGATGCCAACTCCTGAGATCAGCTTTCTGTTTTCATTTGTCCTGGTTGCACCGTCAAAGTACATGTCCCAGGAGGCATTTGGTGAGGAAGTCTCCACGTTGTAGACAGGTTCGTCTGGGAGATCATCTCTGAGTGGAGAATCTTTAGGCAATGGATGCTCTGCGAGAAAGTCTGCTAGAGCTTGGCCTTTGATTGCTTTTTGTGGTACATACCTAATATCAAATTGTGACAAGAGGATGGACCATTTTGCCAGTCGGGCATTGAGAGAACCGGCCTTCGTGACAAGGACCTTCAAGAGGTTGATCCTCGAGACCAGGTAGACTGTGTTGGAAAGCAAGTAGTGACGTAGCTTTTGTACGGCGAACATCACTGCAAGGCATTCTTTTTCGACTGGAGAGTAGCGATGCTCTGCACCTACTAGCATTCGGCTGAGGTAGTATAGAGCAGCTTCTTTTCCCTCACCATTCTCTTGTGCAAGCAGAGCGCCTACAGAATGATCAAGAGCTCTTGTGTACAAGATGAATGGTTTTCCAGTGGCAGGGGCAGCTAACACTGGAGGTTTGGTCAGGTATGACTTGATATCTTGAAATGCGGCTTCGCAGTCGGCATCCCAGACAAAGTCTACACCTTTTTTCATCAATCGAGAGAATGGACGGCATTTCCCCGAAAGATTGGAGATGAACCGTCTGATGTAGGCCAATCTCCCTTGAAGCCCTTTTAGTTCCCTTAGGGTTCTTGGAGAGGGCATTTCTAGAATAGCCTTGACTTTTATGGGGTCAAGTTCCATTCCAGCTTTCCGAACAAGGAATCCGAGAAACTTACCCGACGAGACGCCGAAGAAGCATTTTAGAGGATTCATCCGCAGTTTGTGTTTGCGAAGTCGGAGGAAGACTTCCCGAAGATCTTTGAGATGGTCTTATTTTCTTCTGCTTTTGACGGCGAGGTCATCAACGTAACATTCGACCGTCTTGTGCTGCATATCTTGGAATATTTTCATCATAGCCCTCTGATATATGGCACCAGTATTTTTCAGACCAAATGGCATGACAGTGTAGCAATACACGCCAAATGGAGTCCGAAATGAAGTGTGTTTTTCATCCTCGGGATGCATCTTTATCTGATTATAACCAGAGAAGCCATCCATGAATGTCATTCGCTCGAATCCGCAGGTACTGTCAATCATTACCTCCGGTATGGGGAGCGGGAATTCATCTTTAGGGCAAGCGCCATTCAGGTCTCTATAGTCAATACAGACCCTGATCTGCCCATTTTTCTTTGTCACGGGGACAATGTTGGCCAACCATTCTGGATGTTGTTCCTCACGGATGAAGCCGACGTTTTTGAGCTTTTGAACTTCTTGTTCAATTTTATCCATCACATCTGGACGGAATCTTCTTTGGCCTTGTTTGACAGGCTTGACGTCTTCTTGAAGATTGAGTTTGTGGACTGCTACTTTGGGGTCTAAACCAGGCATTTCAGCATAGGACCATGCAAAGCAATCAACGAACTCACGAAGAAAAACGATATACTCGGGTAACTCATCATCCTTTATATTCTTGCTTATGAATACAGGACGTGGGTTATCAGGTGTTCCCAAGTTTATCTTTTGAACAGGATCTTCTGTCGGAAGGTTCGAAGGTGGTTCCTCCACAATATTTTCGGAGGCTTCCAACTCAACGAAACCTTCTAGATTACCAGACCAAGGCTCTGTTCCTTTCCATGGATTTTCTTGATTGGTGATCTCCTCAAGGCTTGCTATGAGATAGTCCCAATCGCCTGTTGAGTCTGGTATTTCTTTTGGAGACGAGGGTTCTTCTGGGTCAGGATGCCACAAGTCTGTATTATCGGACGATTCCTCTTTATCATCAGAGAAATCATACCAATTGGATGAGCTTCCTGGATCTTTGTCAGGTAACTCTTTAAAGAGATATCCAGGGAGATCGATGTCTTCATGGACTTGAGATGTTGAGGCTTGGTCGGTAAAACGACTTTTAAGCTTTTGTGTCAACTGTCTCAGAGGAGTGTCGGGATCATACCCTAACCCATATGAAGACTTTTCTACATGACCGTAGAGTCTCCAATCTTCCAACTGGCTTTTGGTCAAGGCGGGCCCCAATGGCGTGAGAATACCATGGCCTTCTCCCAAACCGACTGGGTTCTGAGCGTCAAAGCCCATTTTCTTCATGATAGCTTGTGCCACAGGACTATATAGAGATAGCTGAGGCATACCTTCATTTTGGAAAGGTTCCAGCATAGAGTTTGATGAAGAAGCGTCCGATCTATGGAAGAAGATCGGCCTTTGCTTTGGTGATGTTGCCGGAACAACAAAGGTAGCAGACGTAGGATCTTCTACATCAGCAGGTGTCTCCATCGGAGTGAGAGCAGGCTGAACTTGCTGAGTGTCAGCTTGGCTTGACGATGCATCGTCTTCTGGCTCTGAGTCCGAGTCTGTGTCTTGCATGATAGACACGAGAGAAACAACAAATTTGCCCCCAGACTTTTGTTTCGCCTTCTTCACTTTAGTCGTGATGACCAAAGGTTTTGAAGATTTGAGGGAGATGACGAAGGGAGATTGATTACTCTCTTCTAATTTGCCGGAGGGGTTGTTTTCTTCCGGTGATTTTTGAGGAGCCTTGCCTTTATCTTTCTGGAGATTTTCAGCAGGGGGTGCTATTTCCTCTTCTTCTTCTTTTTCGCCTTCATACATTTGGGAGTCTGCGAAGTGGACTTCTTTACCTTTGAAGGGTTTTCTGTCCGCAAAGACACGATGTACCATGCCGTCGTCGCCGACGAACTTGACGCATTGATGTAGAGTTGAAGGGACAACACCGTTCTCGTGTATCCAAGGACGTCCGAGAAGGATGTTGTAGCATGAGGGGGTTTTTATTGCATACACAGTGACCTCAGAGATAAGATCACCGATTTGCAATTTGAACCTGATTTTGCCGATAGGCCTTTGAGCGCTCCCATCGTATCCAAAGATAGATACAGATGTGTGGCTTAGCTTGCTGGGTGGGATGCCCAACTCTTCAAGAGCCGAAGTGGAGATAAGGTTGAGTGCAGAACCTGGGTCGATCTGAACTCTATGTATCGGCATTTCTTTGATGTACCCTGTGAAGTACAGGGGTCGGTTGTGCCTTGCTTCGCCAAGTAGGAGGTCTTCCTTAGTGAAGGCGATGGTTGCACTGGCTGCCTTTTGAACCGAGAGGCATTGGATGCATGATCCCTCAGTTTTCTTTTCTCCCTTTAAGGAAGTTTCAGAGTTTTTGACCCGGTAGTCCATTTCAATTTGGAGGACTTGCGGGGCATGTTTGTCGACATCCTCATTCAGTTTTTGTAATTCTGAGATGAGATTATCACGAGTGCGTGGAGACATTCGTAATAAATCCAGGATGTGAAGACGTGCAGGTATGTGTTTGAAGTGCTCAACCAAGTCATACTTGAAAGCCTCCTTAGGGCCTGCATGTTCATCATTGTTGCCACTGGGGGCGCTTACAACATCTTTTCCCGAAGGATTTACATAAGTAAAGGAAGATTGGTTGTAATTCTTGTGGTAGTCCCGGCCCGAACGGGTGCCTCTACCAACTTCGAGAGCTTCTTGAGAAGGATCTTCGTTTGGAAGATTGTCTTCAGGATCAAGAGGCTGTCGTTTTTCATCTACTGGGGATGTATCTGCAGCAGAGTTGCCATCCTCAGTGATTGTGTTGCACGGAGCATTTTCCGGGAGCAAGTCCTGAACAGCATCCAGCAGCTTTTCTTCTTCGTTGACCCATCCATCACCCCAAGTTGGGTTTTCTTCATGATGATGAGTCGGGAAGAATGTGTATCCTGAAGTCACAGTCTCAGGAGAAGAAACCTGAGAGGGTGTCATCTCTGTGAAAGTCACGTGAGACGAGGTAGCTCCAGAGGATACATTGCTAGGCGTCGTCGGAGTGTAGGTAATCTCATCAGACGACGCTTCAGAAGAGCTATAGTCCTGATATATTACATTACAGGAAGCTCTGATAGGAGATGTTGCCTGCTCGGAGTCAGACTCATCCTCGGATGTAAGAGGATCATCTATCCAGCAATGTTCTCCATTTTCAGGAGTTGAGGGAGGAGGTACCTGATGGGCTTCAGGGACTTCCGGCTCTGGATTGTGAGGAATCTCGTTGACGCGGTCTTGCTCTTGTTCTAGAGCGAGACGCTGCAAGATCCTTGCATATTCTTCAAGATCAGGCATGGGAGCCAGATCCTCTTCTTCGTCTTCTCCGTGTGGCTCAACATAGTTGATTTCCACTGGAGCAATGACAGATGCTGGGTTAACAGCATCTTCTTGTGCAGCCTCTTGGTCTTCTTCATCATCAGACCAGGACCCTTGTGGTTGCAAGGGGTTATACCAGATTACTGGCATAAGGTGAGTTTCAGGAACCCATTCTTCATCGGAGAGATATTCTCCTGTTTCAAGAGATTCCTCCCACTCATCGGTGTAGTTGGGCTCGAATCCATCGTCGGTGTCGCTAGACTCGTATCCATCAATGGAGAATCCAACTACCGAGTTGCAAGAGTATAATGCCCCCTGCATGGCTTCTTTTTTGAATTGAGGTGGCATGAAATCACTGAGAGTGAAGTTTCTTACCGCCTTTGAAGTCTCTGGAAGGGACGTTTCTGTTGCCCCGAGTGAAGTGGTAGAGGAGGCCTCTGCCTTTTCATGGACTTCTTGTTTTGGCTGGGTCTTCTCTTGCCGTTTGAGCCTGAGGAGATGTTTCCTAGCCTGCCTTCGCTGTTGAGCTGTCGGCTTTGTTTTTACAATCTCCCAGTTTTCATCTTCCAAGAGATCGGGATGTACCCATATGGGTTGTCCGTCTGGTGTCGGGTAAGGAACCAACACTTCGGACGTTTGAATTCTTTTTATCACCTTGAAGGAAGTAGTGATCTTCTTCTTCGGTGATTTTGGTGTTTGTCCACGTGACACCATGTTGACGGAGGCGGGGCCATAATTTTTGTTAAAGGTGATGACTCCATTTTTCCACATCTCGTTTATCTTCTCTCTCACAACAAAGCATTGATTGAGAGGATGCGAGACCATCTGGTGGTATGGACAGTACCGAGGATCATTGGTTTTGCCAACGTCTCCAGGTCTTTTGGGCTCTGGCAAAATGAGTTTGCCATTTGCTAGGAGGGCCTCAAAGATTTCTTCAACGTCTTCATCGAACGGATATTTCTTTTCTACTCGCTCTTTGAAGGCATCAGAGAGTTCAGGTCTCTTACCTGCAGCTCTATTTTCAGCTTTCTTTGGTTGCTGAGGAGCTGACTTGGTTTGCACATTAAGGACCTCTTTCTTCTATGGTTTAGAGGTTGCAATGGCGGTTGGCTCTTTTCTTGATGACTTCTGACTGTTGAGGTCTTTGATCACCATTTCAGCTTCCATGGAAGCTTCGAGGAGTTCCCCCAGGTTCTTTGATTTGTTGCCGATGATCATGGAGCGTATTTTTGCTCTCATATTGTTACGGCAGATGTCGACTAGCGACGCTTGTGGCAGTACATCTGAGCATTTGTACGCCATTGCTTTCCACTTGTGAATGAAGTCATAAGTTGACTCATTCTCTCCCTGTTTTAGGCTGCAGAGCTGAGCCATAGTAACAGGATGATCCTCACCTTGGAAGTGGGTCAGGAAGCGTGTCTCCAGCATAGCCCAGTTCTGAATGGAGTTCTCCGGCAGAGTGGAGTACCAATCGAAGGCCGTACCTTTTAGGGTACTTGCAAAGAGGCGAATCTTGAGTGCATCTTGATCCGCGATAGCTCCCGTCAAGATCTTGAAGTGGATGACGTGCTGTCTGGCCGATCCTTTCCCCGTATATGTTTGGAGAGTAGGATGCTTGAATTTTGTGGGGAACGAGACCGAGTCCATCCATAAAGGATATGGTGGCTTGATCCCATGCTCTTTGAGTATATCCTCTTCTTTTGCTTTGGCGAGGATACTGTCTACGTCCTTTTTGGTAAGGGCGCGTGACTCATTTTCTTCTCCATTTTCCTCGTTATTGCCATGATTCGGAGGAGGCTCATTGTTCACCTGATTTTGGACGACAAGGAGAAGGTTTTCCATCAGAGTTTCAATCCTCTGCTGGCCTTGTTCCAACTGCTGAATGCGTGTGAGCGCATCATCTCGAGGTGGATTCTGAGTTGGTGGCTCAGAACTTGTAGCCAAGACGTTCATCCCTCGGGATTCGAACGAAGAAATCGTCCTGGTGACCGAACTGGGGCTCATTCTTTTTGATGAAGAGCTTGATGAAGGATTACTCTCCCGTCCTTGGCTGGAAGGGGCAGGAGATTCTTCGAGATGTCTTTGTGTCCTGGTGATGCTACGGGTCACCGGACGTCGGACATGGATTTTTGATGCTGACCTTTGGCGTCTTCTGGTTTTTCCAACCATATGGACGGCAGCAACTTGGTCGGGTCTTTCCTTTTCGACCCATTTGTGGGAGACTTGAAGTGTAGGAGGCTGGGTCCTTTGCTTCTCTAGTCTCTTTTGTCGATATGACGCACGGCGGCGTGCTCGACGAGCGATTTGAGCTTTGGTCAGCTCTGGCTGGGCTCTGACGATGAAGGATGTGCTCCCTCGGGCGCAGCAGCCGAGCCTGTCTTCCTTGTAGCTAGGCAAGGACAGGATCCCGACCCGGTCCTTTGCCTGTTGCAGCGAAGATTTGAACCTTTCGAGTTCGGCCCCTGTAGAGATGAAGGGTCGAACTGAAGGAGTGTAGGCCTTAGCAGGTGCTTGGAGAGGCCTGGTGATGCGTGATCTGATTCTGGGCTTGTGGGAGCAAGCCGGTTCATGCTGGGTCGACTTGGGAGTCAGGTTGGAGATGGGTCTCTCCTCTTTCATGTAGGCAAGAGGGTAGAACTGGTTCTCCTTGAGTGGGGCCAGGTATGCTGGCTTGGTGGAGGTTTGAGACCTCCTTTGTTTTGGGGAAGGTCTTGGGGACCAAGTCTTGGGATAGACCTGGTTGTTTGTGGGTCGAGGCTTCGCGGGGGTGCCGCGGGCTTTGGGCTTTTGGGCTTTCGCCTTTGGTGTCACGAGAGTGACACGTTGAGAGGCGATCTTCTGCTTTTTGGCAGGAGCAGCTTGTTCTTCGGGAAGTGGGAATGGTCCCAGTGTCCCGAAGACGATGGTCCGGGGAGTCGAGATCGACCCTGAGTTCAGAGAGTTGCCGAGGGAGTTGACGCTTCTGCAGCTGGCGGGGCGCTTGTAAGTGTGCTCGGTTTGCTTCTGTTGAAGCATGAGTTGGTGCTTGTTCTCATCGAAGATAATGGTTAAGGCTGCCATTGTTAGTTTCGAAAAAGTTCTGAAACAAGACCACATCCATTAGTAATCACAAGAATATAATGATCATAAATGGGAATTTCTATGGTTGTCTTTTCAAATCGCTCAAGGGATATGACCCAAGCGACATGAAGAAGGCAAAAAGCCATAGATGGTACAATTATTCTGACAGCAAGTATGGTGAGCCCAGAATGAGCGTTCTAGTGACTGCTAGAAGCAATTGTAAACCTAAATTCGACTTATCGAGAAGCAGGGCTTGCTCGAGATAAGAAGAATATAAGGTAGGAGTTACAAATGTGCCGGTCACAGATACAGTAGACCCTGAAAGGGCGTACCAGTATTGCTAGGCACAAATGTTGGAGATCGCATCCATGAGATGGGATTCTTTGTTTTGAAATGTCAGAAATGGATTCGTCAAAGAGAGCAGGTGGCATTCCGATTCAAATACGGGCTCAACGATTTCCGCGAGCGCCAGTACTCAGAAGGGAAGAGACCACAATTTCTCGAATCTGAATCCAAAAGTGACGAGTTTTTGGAGATTTTTTTTTGAAATGATTTTTTTTTTTATTTTATTATTTTTATTTTTTTATTATATATTTTTTTTAAAAAAAATATATATTTATTTATTTTTTTATTTTATTTTTTTTTTTGAAAATTTTTGTTTTTTTTTTTTAAGATTTTTTTTTTTGAAAATTTTTTTTTATTTTTTTAAGATTTAAAGACGAGAGAGTACACATAGGCTTCCTAACCCGGTCTTATGAAACCTCAATTGATAGAATTGCCCCCAGGTAAGGGTAGGATTACTTAATGAACCCGTTTGGAGGACCCTTGCCTAGAACAGTCAAGCTGTCTCCACACTCTGGACAAGGCTTTTCTTGAATCAATCGTGATCAAAGAACGCAATTGGTTTAACCTTAGTGGTCTATGTCCCTTTTTTTTTTATAAAAATCCCAAATAGACTCATCGAAGAGAAACGATGGCCCAAAACCTTAGTCGAACGGGCTCAACATTTCTGCAAGCACCAAAGAACGATAGGATAGGATCAAAGTTTCTCAATTTTAAATCCAAACTAAGAAAACTGATTTTTTTTTTTATTTTTATTTGTTTTTAATTTTTTTTTTTTTGAAATCTCTAATGAACTCATCGAATAGAAACGATGGTCCAAAACCTTAGTCGAACGGGCTCAACATTTCTGCAAGCACCAAAGAATGATAGGATAGGATCAAAGTTTCTCAATTTTGAATCCAAACTAAGAAAACTGATTTTTTTTTATTTTTTTTTTATTTTTTTTTTTTGAAATCTCTAATGAACTCATCGAAGAGAAACGATGGTCCAAAACCTTAGTCGAACGGGCTCAACATTTCTGCAAGCACCAAAGAACGATAGGATAGGATCAAGGTTTCTCAATTTTGAATTCAAACTAAGAAAACTGATTTTTTTTTTTTTTTTTTTTTTTTGAAATCTCTAATAAACTCATCGAAGAGAAACGATGGCCCAAAACCTTAGTCGAACGGGCTCAACATTTCTGCAAGCACCAAAGAACGATAGGATAGGATCAAGGTTTCTCAATTTTGAATTCAAACTAACAAAACTAATTTTTTTTTTATTTTTTTTATTTTTTTTTGAAATCTCTAATGAACTCATCAAAGAGAAACGATGGCCCAAAACCTTAGTCGAACGGGCTCAACATTTCTGCAAGCACCAAAGAACGATAGGATAGGATCAAAGTTTCTCAATTTTGAATCCAAACTAAGAAAGCTGATTTTTTTATTTTGATTTTTTTTTTTTTTTGCAAAGAGAAAGAGTGGAAACAAACTTAAAGAAGTAGAAATTTCCAAAAAATCCCATCTCATTTTTTTTTAGGATGCAAAATCCAACATAGGCCACCAGCTAGAAAGTAGCCAAGGAATCTGGAGAAGAAGTATAAGCATAGAGCAAAAATATGGTATGCAAATATTTCATTTCCAAGCACCGTGTTCTCAAATGAACGAGTCCCACCGGGTGTGCCAGCTTGATGGAACGCGCTCCGAGGCGCCGTTGGGGCGGCTACCGGGGTCGGCGGAACGTGGGAGTCCGTCGGGTCCGGCCCTTTCGCGCCCTGGCGGGCCTGAAGCGTGCATCAACATTTTTTTTGTGGGTGGGTGTGCCAGATTTTCTATTTTACTTGGAATTGCAAGTGGTAATCCGGAGATCAACCTTCGCAAGTAAAAAGGAAATCAACTTCTTTCAAGTTTTCCATTGCGCATATATTTAAGAAAAGAGACATTTTCTTAGTTTGCCGTGAAAGGCGATTTTGTTTGGCATTTATAGCCGATTTTGGCGTTTATAGCCGATTTACAATTCTCATCAATAATGAAAAAGACAAGAGTTGTGATTTTTGTCTCTTTTAGAAAAATACAAACTACAATGAAAAGCAAGAAAAGGAAGATCTAACTTTTCAGGAGATTGTGGGGGACTCGTTCAGATTGACGGTCGCAAGCCATGTGTGGGCTTCGCCGTCATCCATGCAGATGAGAACAGAGGATGCTCTTGATTCGCTTGGCTTGGCTATAACCTCAGATTTTTAGAGGACAAAGACCAAGAGAAGGTCCTATGTCCAATAAAAAGCTAAGTAGACGGGCTGAAAAGCCACGTCTAAGCCATTGGAGGCAGCGGGAGAAGACAAGGACCTTGGGGGGGGTACCCCCCAAGGGACTTTTGTCACCTTGTGGTGGTGGCCGGTGCAGAACTTCAGCAGAGTTTTTCTCTCTTTTTCTTTCTCTCAGATCTCTTTCTAATCTTTTTTTCTGATCCCGATTTTCCGATCCCAATTTCAATGGAATGCTCTTCTATTTATAGGCTTTTGGTAGCCATTTAGGAGGTTTTATAAGCCTTAATGGCTTTAATGGGAGGAGTTACAAGATTTATTTCTTGATTTTGTAACTCCTTTTTCCTTGAATCTGATTGGCCGATGGAGATTAAGGGCTTTTAATCACCTTAATTACCATAATGGGAGTAGTTTCATGGTTTAAATGCCATGAATCAATTGACTTGTAACTCCCAAATGCTTGCTTCTGATTGGGCCGTCCAAAGAAATGAATTAATGACTATAATAAAGCTAGTCAATTAACCACATTAATTGGTCGCCGAGCAGTCGAAGAGTCGCGGGCCGTGCCGTGTCTTCTGGAATTCTTCTGGCGATGATCATCGATGGATCTTCATGCTGATCGACATCGGATGAACATGTAACTTCAGACATTGATAGCTAAGAGCGGGCCGGTGACATCTGTCTTGTCGATTTCTCGATCGGTCGGACAGAAAGTGCACTTTCTTGGTCAGCCGGTTGACGATCTTGGAGCGATCAATGATGATTTTATGCTTTTGGAGGTTGACCCGTGATTTTGACGGATGTCGGAGGATATGAGTCAATTTCAAGCACTAAAAATCACATTTTCAGGAAACCACAGGGGCCAAAGTGCGCGAAACGCGAAAAAAGACGGAAAAACGGGTCACCGATGGAAAATCCGGTGACCCGGACCTCCATGGTCGCCGGCGACCATGGACCGGCGACCATGGGCCATGGTCGCAGGGGCCTGCGACCCTGGGGGATTTTTCCCCGTTTTGCGGTCGTTTTGAGGTCTTTTTCGTCGCCGTTTTCTTCTATATTTTTCTTGACATTTCTTCTCATTTATTGGCTTGATTTCCCTGTAGAAAACCTGATGAGAATCCTTGCATTTTTAGAGTGCAAAGTTTCCAATTTTCCGGGAAAGCCGAAGACTTTGTCGCGTAAAGCTGCTGATTTTCCGCCAGAAGCTGAAACTTGGTCAAACGATGTCGGAATGACCTGAAATTTGAGGTGAAGCCTCCTGAGCAATAAATAAGACCAACCATAGGCTTTTGTTTGAGTTTCGAAGCCGTTTGGGGTCCCGTCGATGCTTCACTTGATTTTGCTTCGGGGAAAATGCCGAGCTTTGATATGTGGCCAAACGATGTCCGATTGACCTGAAATTTGACGGGGAGCCTATTGGAGTCATTTTGAGACGTTCCATGGGCTCCGTTTGGGATGTCATGGTCCCGGGTTGCTCCGTCGCCGGTAGGCTTGATTTTCTCTCGGAGCATCAAAACCTGGTCAAACGTTGTCGGAATGACCTGAAATTTGACGTGCAGCCTTTTGGAAGCATGTTGAAGCCACTCATGCACTTGGTTTGATGAGCGAAGGCTTCGGTGGTTCCCGCCGCCTGGAGGCTTGATTTTGCTGAGCGAGCATTGATGGAGGGTCAAACGTTGTCGGTTTGACTTGAAATTTGGCATGGAGCCCTTTTGAGACATGCTGGAGTCATCTGTAGGCTCTGATCGAAGTTTCGACGTCTCCGATGATGTCGCCGCCGAGAGCTCCTGTTTAGCTGTCGGAGAAGTGAAGTTAGGCCAAATGTTGTCGAAATGGCCCGAAACTTCATGTGTACTCTTCTCTCGGCTATCTTGAAGGATCTTGCAGTTTTTGTTTGATTCTGACAAGATTTGATTTTTTTGAGAAGTTGCATTGCCTATTTATGGCAGGTTGCGACTTCATGCAGCTTTCTTGATGTTGAAGAGGCAAAGTGACATTTTTGGTGTCAACACCCATTAATATGGCTCTTGTTTTATTTCTTGTTAAAGACTTAAATGAATCCTTGTGTTGGTGGATGTTCTCCTCTCTTTTTGTGATTGTTTGAATGTGGAAGAGGAGATTGGGTTAAATGTTCAATGAAGTTTTGATGGGTATTTTGAGTAGTGTTTGAAGGGATTTGAAGAATGTTTATTAGAGGCAAGGAGGCCTTTTCATTGCAGGTGAAAGGTTTAGAAGAAAAGGGGAAGAAAGGCCTGAATAGTCATTCTCGGGCAGTTTAGTTGACTGGCCGCTCGAGCGCGCAGTCAATCTGACTGCAGACTCGGGCGGCAGACAGCCTGTCCGCTCGAGCAGACCAGCCTTGCTGCCTGCCTGGTTACCTGCGTAGTTCAGGTCCGCTCGAGCGCCCTTTTGTCCACCCCCCCCCCCCCCCCCCCCCCCCCCCCCTTGGGTCTAAAGAACTTTTGGAGCTTGGGAAACGTTTTTAAAAGGGACTCTTAGCATTGGGGAGATCCATGAGGCAATGTTTGAAGTCCATTTGAGAAGAAAGACCACAACACAAAGATCCATTGAAGCCTTTAGAAATTTCCAAGGTGTATAATTATTCCGGAATGTCTCCAAATTCAAAGAGTACCAAGTCATTATTAAGATCAACATACGGGATCCCTATTCACCTTAAATAAATCTTGAACCCGATATTTTGTCTAAAACTCCAATAGTTCATTTGTATTTCCTTGTACCCGAGATTTACACCATGTGACTATTATTCCCGAAAGCATTGAAAAGATACTTGTGATAATTGTTAGTCCCGAAATGCATGCCCGACATGATATGATAGTTGTGCCCTTGAGCACCCCTGTCTTGCCCGATTATACTCTTACACTGGATTTGTTTTACACATGTCTTGATTTATATGATTTGATCTATGAGTCGGCACCACTAAGCTTCGATAACCTTGTCGGTCTGATCCACTGACTTGGAGATCCCCCTCTTGTCCCACCAGCTGCAGTTTGGATCCCGCTACCCGGCTTATTAACCGTGGTCTTGTCCCGATACCGCGGATTGCTACCGTGGTTCTTGATGCCCGGCTCGCTACCGTGGTCATGTCCCATATATTATATATGTATATGTAACTTCGTTGTACCTCCTCACTTCGGTGACTGAGGTCAACGCCTTGATATACTTGCTCTTATCACTTCGGTGATAGAGGATTTAGCTTCGTGTGGTTACCATCTTGCTTGTTTCCAAAATTCCTTGGTTACCTTTACATGTTTTACTACTGCATATATGTTTTCAATTAAATGATACATTTACTTCATGAAAGTTATTGTTAAACAGGTTTAATTGTTTTCCAAGGTAAATGCTTTTATTATCGAATGTCTATATCTTTTCATCCGCCTACCAGACCATCGTGTCTGATCCATTTCTTTGGTACTCAGGTCCCGTTGTCGGTTACCCCAAGGAGGAGCACGAGAAGGCGGTCGGAGAACCACAACAGTTAGTTGAGTGGCACGCCGATGATGTTGTTTAAACATTCGGTTGCCTGGAGAGATGTCATATTTTGGGGTTGTGGCTAGTTTTTCTTTTGATGGATATTGTTTTGTTTATATTGGCCTTTGTTGGCCTCTATTTTTGGGGAATGTAATTAAATGATCTTTTGTCTAAACTTTAATAGTACTTTGGGTTACGTAAATGATCATTGCTCACTCTGATTCCTTATGCATATGTTAACAGTCTTCTTGATGGGAACGAAATTCAGGAATTACATGTTGATTTACTACACTCTTCCGCACTTAAACAAATTATGTATCTGGATGGGAAATCCTCACCGCGGACACCTGTGGGAAATCACGTGCACGGGTAATATGCGTTCTTTATTAACTCGTGTATGCTTTGGCATCAAACAAACATATCGTCATTCATCATCCACCATCACTCACTTAGTCCCGATCCCGGATTGAACCGTAAACCTAGTCCGGGGTCGCGATAAGCACAACCGAGCTCCAAAGGTATAATCTATTTCATTGGATGCATTGGATTTTTGGTTGTTTGTTTGCTACTGGTTTCTATCTTCTAGATAGAGTTTATTGCTGTACATGGTTGATGAGATTGAGAGATTGCATCCTGGATGTGGTTTATGGCCTTATGGGTACTTGATCCCTGAGTCAAGTGGGTCAAAAGTTTAGAAAACCTATCCATGAGGCCCACCTACTTTCAAGAATTGGTATCAGAGCCATGCCTCATCTCTAATCTTGTTAAATCAGCAATCTAGATCTAATCTTTACATGATATGCGAAGAGGATAGACCTAGGGCTACGTAAGTATCAGTTTTGATTGGGTTCACTTACTTTTTGTAGTAGATCCATGTTTGGACTGTCATAAAAGGGTTTAACTATGATGGAAGGATAGTAGGAAGCGATTAGATGGTATTTGGAATCATTGGAAAGAGTTTGGGATCAGTTGGCTAAGATTTGTATAAAACCCAAATTTTGGGTGTTCGTCAGGTCGGCTAACCGACTTGGACAAGTCGGCTAGCCAACTTGGCCAGGTCGCTCAGCCAACTTGGTCAAGTCGGTTAGTCGACTGCAGACAAGAGACTTTCTAATTTTTAATCCGAATTTTTCCTTTAGCATCCTATCTTTCCACTACGGTTTGGCAGCTTGGTTTTATGAGTTGCTTGGTTGTATATGATACTAACTTAAAGGTGATCTTGTCCTCTCCATGTGGCCCACAAGTCTTTTACTTTCTATATATGGTTGATGGTTATTTTGCACAACTTGTAAAGGGCATCATGGTTTCCTTGTTTTCCCGTGAAAGGGCAAGGCATGGTGAATTTCCCTACACCCCTTTTATTTCCATGTTTAGATTACTATGTAAGTCTCATTATCGAGGCATAGGAATTTATCTAATTTTTCTAAATTTGTAAATTCTAGTGATGTCCAAGACGAAAAAGGAAAGTGATGTTGGACTCCTAATTTCCTAATTAAAGAGTTTGAAGATTACCAAAAGCGTTTTGGAGATTCCCAAAGAGTTTGAGGAATTCCAATTTTTTGGAAAAGTCTAGAAGTCCAAGAAGTCTATTCCGCTTGAGCCATGTGGAGGAGAGGACTGGTTTCTATTTTTGCACTTTCTATTTGTGGATAGTTGCTTTTATAGAATGTTTCCAAATCTGATCCAAACATAGTAGTTTCCAAAATTGGTCAAATCAAATTAATTTTTGGAAAGAGTTCAAATTAGTGTTGGTGGACCCATGAGATGGATTCATTGGTAACACTAGTCTTTGAAACTGGACTTTCCTTAAAATAACTTAACTTGGAACCAATCATTGGTCATATCATGTGATGATTTAATGTCTATTTATGTGGGCCCATATACCTATAAGGAAATCCTCAATTCTAAAATTTTAAGTGGGAGCAGGGCATTTATATTTAGAAATCCTCATGGTTTTCCACCATAGGTCCATTGTAAGGAAAGAATTAGCCTTGCGCCATCTTGAGAATGGCCGTTCCCCACGAGGACTTCTATTTGTCTGGTTACTAGATATGGATCTCCAATGGATAGTGTTGGTGAGACGGGGCAAGGCCCACTCCCTGAGGAGGAGCTGCTCGCAACGGTTGTCATGCAATGTTAGTTGGTGGGTCACACTTAACTAAAATAATGATGTATCCTCAAGGATTTGCCTCATGTATTTTAGAAATCGAACCTAATTGGGAGTCCATTATTTGGTATGAGATACCTAAATAATAATAAATGATGGGGATCATGGATAGTTAGTCTTAATCCTAATTTTGACCAACTTTGATCTGCACCAATCTAGGTAGTATACGCACTGCCTAAGGAGGCACATCCCAAGGGATTGGGATTCCGATGTATTTTGAATTTAGTGGTTATGAGGATTCCCACATAAATTTGGTAGAATTCTAAACCCTAATGTCATTTATATTCTTTAATTGAATGTATGGTTATGTGCTACAGTAATTCAAGAATGAATTCGAATACTTTCAATCCACTTGCGACCATCCTCAACCAGAATAAGTTAGTGGAATCCAACTATGTAGACTAGAAACGGAATCTGGATATTGTCCTGATAGCTTCAGGATATAAATATGTCCTTATCAAACCCCACCCCCACCCCCCCCCCCCCCCCCCCCCCTCCTTGATGAACCAGGGCCGGATGCATCACAGGAAGAAAAGAGACTTTACACCAAATTGGCCAAAGACGATAAGATGGCCAGATGTTACATACAGGCATCCATGTCTAGTGTTTTTTGCAACACCAACATCAATCCTATAAGACTGCATATGATATTATATCAAACTTAAAGGAGATGTTTGCGGAACAGGGCAGGCCTGCTAGGCAGGCTTCTATGAGGGTGCTTATAAGCACCAAGATGGCTGAAGGCACACCAGTACAGGACCACATGTGAAAATGATGGATTCATTGAATGTGTTAGATGTACTGGAGGCTACAATTGATGCAGAATCGCAAATTGAAAAAAATCCTTAAGTCACTGCCGGAGTCATTCAACAATTTCAAGGTCAATTATAATATGAATAAGATGAATCTGACTTTAGCTAAGCTGTCTAGCCAGCTAATAGTGACTGAAGGGATTATGAAGAAGAAACCAACTGCCTTGATGACAGAAAAGTCAGTTACTAGGTCCAAGCCGAAAGGCAAAGGGTGGAAAGGCAAGAAGAAATCAGTTCCGAAGGGTCCTAAGGTGGAGAATGGTCCTAATGGTGGTGTGGCTAACGCTAAGGGTTCGGGGACAAAAGGAAAGTGTTTCCATTGTGGTATTACAGGACATTGGAAAAGGAACTGTCTAGATTATCTGTCTAAGAAGAAGACCTTAGGTATGATTGAGTCACTTATTTATGAAGTTAGTTTTGCAACTGGTACTTCTGGTACTTCAGAATCCCGGTGTGTTGACTCCGATGCAACTAATCACATATGTAATACGCTGCAGGGGTTCAGGAAAACCAGGAGGCTTAGTGACGGAGAAATCATTGTCAACCTAGGATTTGATGCTAAGGCGGAGACTGTTTCAGTGGGAGTTATTACTTTATGTTTTTCAAATAATAAATTGGTTTTTTCAAACACATTATATGTACCGTCTTTACGGCAAAATTTAATTTCAGTTTCTAGTTTATTGAATAAAAGTTATTCTGTTACTTTTGGTACTGAAATTGTCATAAAGAGGAATGGTACTTTTATTGTTCTAGCAAAGTAACCAATGGACTTTATTTGTTGACTCCCACGATGTATGAGATACATGATACTGAAACAATTAATAGTCTATCATTAAAGAGAAAGTCACCTTCATCTAATCCAACAAAACTCTGGCACTTGAGGTTAGGTCATATAAACCTAAACAGGATTGACAAGCTAGTGAAAGATGGTATCTTGCCTTCATTAGTGGTAGAACCAATGCCTGTTTGTAAGTCCTATCTAGAAGGCAAAATGACCAAAAGACCATTTTCATCTAAGGGCAATAGGGCCAAAGATTTATTGGAATTAGTGCACACTGATGTGTGTGGACCCATTAATATCAGAGCCAGAGGAGATATGAGTACTTCATCACTTTCAAATATGATTACTCAAAATATGGATACATATACCTTATGCACTGCAAGTCCGAGGCTTTTGAAAAGTTCAAAGAGTTTTGAGTGGAAGCGGAAAAGCAATTATGTAAGAGTATAAAGACTCCTCGATCAGATCGAGGAGGGGAATATCTCTCTATTGATTTTATGGGATACTCATCAGAGAATGGGATTCTATCCCAGTTGTCTGCTTCTAGTATGCCTCAACAAAATGGAGTAGCATAAAGAAGGAACCGAACTCTTTTAGATATGATTAGGTCTATGCTGAGTTTCTCAGGTCTACCTATATCCTTTTGGGAGATGCCTTGGATACTGTAATGTACATACTAAACCTCGTGCCATCTAAGTTTGTACCTAAGACTCACCGGGAGTTGTGTTCCGGGCGAAAGCCTAGTCTACAACATTTACACATTTGGGGTTGTCCGACACACGTGCTAAAGGTTAAGACGGATAGGTTGGAATCGAAGTCGAAAGTGTACACGTTTGTAGGATATCCTAAAGGAATTAAAGGTTGGTTATTCTATAATCCCAGAGAGCAGAAAGTGCTGGTGAGCACCAATGCGGTTTTTCTAGAGGAAGATTATATGATAGACCGGAAATCTTTAGAAAAGGTGATCTTGGAAGAGATTTAAGAGCAATCAATTCCAAATTCAAGTATGACCAAACTTGAGGAAGAACCGCCCTTACCAGACCTAGTAGTTACACCAGTGCCTCGTCGTAGAGGGAAGATTGTCAGACCCCCTGACAGGTTCTCGTTCTTGGGAGAGTCTTACGAGGCAATCCCAGAAGAACAGGAACAAGATCCCTGTAACTATGATGAAGCAATCAATGACATAGATTCGAGACATTGGCAATACGCTATGAAAGCTAAAATGGAGTCTATGTACTCCAATCAGGTCTGGACACTTGTGGACTTGCCTGCCAATATTAAACCTATTGGGTGCAAGTGGGTCTACAAAAGAAAAAGAAGATCAGATGATAGAGTGGAGACCTTTAAGGCTAAGCTTGTTGCGAAAGGGCATGCTCAGAAAGAGGGTATCGATTATGAGAAAACCTTCTCGCCGGTTGCCATGCTCAAGTCCATTCGGATACTCTTATCTATTACGACTCCTCTCGATTACAAGATTTGGCAGATGGATGTCAAGACAGCGTTTCTCAACGGCCATCTTGAGGAAGACATCTATATGGTGCAGCCAGATGATTTTGTAGCGAAAACCAAGAGCAAAGAATTTGCAAGCTGCAGAAATAAATGGTCAAATGTGCTCGGTCTAATGAAGGAGAAAGTGTGGAACATAGTAACTATGAGTAATTGTGCATTTGGTTCAAGCAATTTTCATATTTATTTATATTTTCTTCATTAATAATCTCACCTAATAATTACTTTGCAGAATAAATATGAAATCACAATCGATAATAAAGAGTGGGTACTTATGAAAGCAAATGAGTTTTGGAGGAATCGGAAGTCAAAATTGAAGCGCTACACATATTCTAAATATCACACAAACACAAACAGAAAAAAGAATGTACCTAAATTTGTCAAGGAGGATTGGGAGAGTTTTATCAAAATGTGCTCGACACATGAGGCACAAGAAAAGAGTAAGCTAGGGAAGGCTACTAGGCAAGCTATGAGGTGCCCACACACCTTCGGTAGGAAGGGGCAAGCGAGGGTTGTCGATGAATTGGTAATCACAATTTATGAATATTCCTATTTTCCAGATTTCAACGATTTTTTAATGTAATCAGGATGTTCGCTTCTAACATTTTTTAGCAGTGAAAAAATCTTGACAAGGACATCACCCGTACGGATGTCTAGCTCAAAACTCATACAAAGAAGGATGGTTCTTCTTCATACGAAAACACGGTAAGAAAAACCAAATCCCAATTCACTGCATTCGTACTAAGTTTAGTTAGGGGATTATGACATGTAAGTCACCAAATTGATTTGTTTTTAAGATATATAAGAATTATCATTCTTAAATTCATAATGGAAGTACTATGTGATGTGATGATATGGATTGTTGATATTGGAGTTTTGAGGGGCATTGGAGTTGTATATTTGAAGTGTTTTATTAATTTTATTAATAGGTAATACATTTGTACACCCAAGATATCTTCAGGGTCCGAAATACAGGGGAGAACCTGCCAAAATTTTTCTAAAATTATAACTTCTAACTGTAAGACCCGACTCCTAATTTTCGTGATTTGTGTGGTTTTAGTGTGGGTTAATTCTCTAAGTGAAATTTGAGTGTAATTGAGTTAGTTTGTGGTTTAGAATAGTTTTCTATGGCTTTGGGAAATTTTGAGAGCCGTTGGGCCCAGTCTAGCAGCCTAGGGATGCCTTGGGTTACACGTGTCAGCGTGGGGGGTTTGTTCTTGATTTTGAAAATTTCTAATTTTGGTTTATTTTGATAGTTCAAATTAGCCCCAACAACTTTTGCATTCACACTGAACCCATTCGAAGCTCAGAAAACCAATTTTCAGCCCTAGGGGCAAAACAGCCTTTTCACATTTAAATCTGGACACAAATTTTGAAATCTCAAAACCATGTCAAAATTATACTTTTTGAAAACTAGATTTTTCGAGGATCATTTTATTCTTCTTCATCGATTTCATCCAGGGCCTACAAGATCATGTTTTAGCCATCTCTAGTTCCAGACACATGGGGCCCACAACCCACCTACTTAAGTTCTTCTTCCTCTTTTTCATTGACTTTCATTTTCCTGCAACTTTTCTAGAACCTAGGGTTGAGAAGCCCTTTCTTTTTCTCTTCACTTTCTCCTCTTGAATGCACAAGCTAGAAGCCTCCAAATGGAATTCCAAGACCATCATTTTCTTCCTCTCATCTTAAGCTTTTCATTAATGCAAATCTCTTGAAGTTTCCAACTAGAAAACCTCTCCATTTTCTCCTTTGTTTCTTGTTTGGACATCTCTAGGTAAGAGCTCCAACCCACCTTTTCATTAGAGTCTTTTTAACTCCTAAGGAACTTGTTTTTCATGCTTACAAACCCTTTTGTGGAAATGGGTTCCTTGTTTTCATTTTGGTTGAGTTTTTGAATGAATTTTCATGGGGTTTTTGTAGCTCTTGGGCTTATCTCTTGGATAGGAGGCTTGTGAAGAGATTTGTTGGCATTTTGGGCAAGGCAAGTAATCTTTATGGGTTAATGTTGCATGTGTGTTGTGGATTTTATTGTTATCTTTGACATTGCATTCTATTTTCAAAGTGTACCCAAATTGTTGCCAAGTATTCTAAATGGTGATTTTTTACCCCATTTGTTAGTTCTATTTCCTTACAAGTATTGATTGACAATAACTCCCCAAAATTTTGTTTGGGATTGCAAGTTTATGTTTTGTTTAGCTTGTGAAATGATTTTTGAAGTTTGAATGGTTTTGAAATGTTGAATTTGTCCCTTGGAGAGCATGAAGGCTCAGGGAAGTGCAGGTTGAATTTGAAATAAGAAGAAGAGAAGATGAAATGTGAAAATCTAACATGAAATGCACTGCCCGTGCAGTTTCGGTCAGCTGGCGGCTGACCAAAATCCCCATTTCGGTTAACCACTAGCCAACCGAGCTTAACGGTTCCATTTCCAGAAGCCTGCACCTCGTCGGTGTGTTGTCGGTCAGCTGGTGGCTAGCCGAACCGCACCACCTCGGCTAACCGCAAGCCAACCGAATTCCGTCGATTCCTTTTCCAGAATACTGTAATTCCTGATCTGGATTCCAACGGTTAGCATGTCGGTCAGTTGGCGGCTAGCCGCCATACCCCATCTCTGCTAGCCGACAGGTTACCGCGAGCTGACCGAAATTGGCAAATGCCTGTTTTGAAGAATTTCTATAAGAGTGAAAACCAGAACATGTTAAGAGACCTTTAGTCTGATATTGTGTACTTGAAAACCTAAAATGTCTTTTAACTTTGGGGGCACCAATTCTCTTTTAAATTCCAACATTTGGGTTTCAATCCCACAACGTGCAACCAAAGGTCCTTACATGTGCTTGATAGACCTTGTTTTCGTATCTAGCTTTGATACAGTGAATGTCATCGTGTAATCGTTTTGAACTTCAAGTATAAGCTCATTTGAAAATCTGTTTCTAGTATTAAAAAGGGGATCACTTCTTAAGTTTGTATGCATATAATTTATGCCCTTGCTAGCCGTGCCTTGATAAGTGATTTCCCCCTTCATGTGACTTGTTTCGAACGTGTATTTTGTGTTTTGTGCATTCATGAATCCAAGTGAACACCACTGAGCTTAGACTGCCCTTTTGTCTGATCCACTGTTAAGGGGTCTTTGAACTTGTGGACTATCTGCAGATTAGTCGTGTATTTTATTACACATCGTGCGTGGCCGGTTCCGCGGCCAGAAATCCCCGTTTACCTCAGTGTGACGTGGGAATCGTGTTTTGTTTATCGTATTTATCGTGCTTGTCGTGCATGCTTACTCTTTCATTTTATATGATAGAGAAAGGATGGGCTCTTTGTGGTTTAACTATTCATGATGTTTTATAAGTACTCATGCTAGCCTTATTTTGTATCTCCGAAATGCATCTCTGTCAGTATTTGTTTTAAATTTGACAAGTTATTTTATTATGATTTCCTTAAATCTTATTGATCCATGCTCATACCTAAATTGATTACCTACTAGACCGTCGTGTCTGATATACTATACTTTGGTGCTCTAGGTAGCAAGTTCTCGTCTTGAGCTAGTACATGTGCAAGTGGCTGTAGAGCCACGAGTTTTGTAGGTTTGTTGTGTCAGTGATGTCATATAGACGTCAGGCTCGACTCCGGAGTTACATTACACACCTGGGTAGCATTTGTTCTTAGCTTGTTATTTTGTAAGGCTTTTGTTAGCCCTTTTCCTTGGGATTTTAATTAATGCATTTGGAAATTTATAACTTGAATAAGCTTAGGTAATGATTAAGCATATTACTGTCAGCTCTGTATATGTATTATCTTGGTTTGTTTCAAGTCTGAGTTTGAGTATTGCTATGATAGTTTTAGGCTAATAGATTGAGTGTGACGCGTAATCCGATGGCCACGAACTCCAGGTCGCAATGCCACGTAAGCTTCCGCGAAATGTTTTGATGTGTTGGAAATTATGTCCTCCTCACACACGTGGATCCTTGGGAGAAATATTATTTATCACTTATGGTATACACCAAGTAACCTAAAAATAAGCTACTAGTATGCACACAATTAAACTCGTTAGTGCACAAGATCACTATGTAGTGTAGTGAATTGTAAGTACGAGGTCGATCCCATGAAGACTTGTGATAAAACAATGTCAAAAATAACTAAAAATCAGAATATTAAAGAAACAATTGAATGATGGAAGTTTGAATTAAACTACTAAAAACAGTAAATTAAACTATCAAAAGCTAAGTAGAAATTAATCTAAACACACAAACTAATATTAGAATTGAAAACGATGATAATGAATGAACTAGGGTTTCATCTACTCCCCTAATGTAAGACCCCGACCCGAGTGACTCCGATTAGTACTAATTAAGTCGCGTGTTAGTGCTAAACGTGAATATTAGAATTTGACTGAGTGGGATTAGTATAGTTCTTGATATAGCTTTTGGGAATTTTAAGTGTCTTGTGTTTAGTGGGGCCCTCAGGGGTTTCCCTTTTGATAGTCTTGACGTGTACTTGGAGGTTTACTCGAGATTCCCATGATCCTTGTCTTGATTCTATTTTACTCGTCTTGTTAATCCCAACAACTTTCATGTTGATCCCGTAACCATTCGGAACCCCGAAACCCGACTTTCCTAGCATTGAGAGCAAAGCAGTCATTTTACACTAAATCTGTACCCAAAAGTTGATATCCCCAAAACCTGCGAAACATATACTTAAAACTAGATATTTCGGTGATCGTTTTTCCCTTCTTCGTCGAATTCGTTCGAGGTCCCGAAAGTTGTGTTTTCAGCCTCCCAAGTTTGTTAGTGGTGGAGCCCACACCCATTGGCTTTAAATAGAAAACACATCCTCTCCATTTCCGTTTTCCAACACAAGAGCCTTAAACTAAGGTTTCCTTCTCTTCCTTTTCTCCTTGTTTCTTTTCCACTAAATCTCCCCCAAACTTGCACCAATAGCAAAAATGGTAGTGACCATCTTCTTCTCCATCACTAGAGCTCTCCTTGGATACAATTAGTGAAGAGAAATCTCTATTCCAAGACCCTCTCTGAGTCACTCTTGTTCATTTAGAGACCTTGCAAGTAAGTTTCCCTCCCTAATCTCTTAGATTTATGTTCTCCTAGTATTTGGGGAGCTCCATTTTCATTATTGAGAGTTCTCCCTTCTTCCTTCCTTGTTTGGCCCATTTTAGGGTTTGTTTTTTTGGGGGTTTTGTGTAGCTTGGAGTTTGGCTTGGAAGAGGAGAGTAATAGCTTGATTTCTTATCTAGAGACATTGAGGCAAGTGGAATGATTAGATGTTTTGAGTTTTGAATGGTTTTCATGATGAGTTTAATTGATTTTGTGTCTCCATTAATGCCTTATTTATTGCATTAAATGTGATTTTAAATGCTCTTGGAAAGAAGTTGGTTAACTCATTTATTGTCATGGAAAGGTGATTTGTATCTCCCTATTTTTATTTCTTGTTTTGCTTTTAATGGATCCTTGTGAATGTGGTCTTTTCACTTTCTCTTTGTGAATGAATGTGGGAAAGAATGGAGATGAATGGATGGATTCTTGGTGGATGTTGTGGGGAATTTTGATAGGGATTGAAAGAGGTTTTGGATTTCCAAATGTGATAGAAGAAATGGAGCTCAAAGGAGTAGTAAGAAGTGGAAAAGAGGAGGAGCAGAGCTGTCCCGGAACCAGTTTCTGGACAGTTCGCTTGAGCGAACTGGTAGGTCACTCGAACGAAGTGTCCAGAAAGGGTTTCGAACCATTCCAGTGGACAGTTCGCTCGAGCGAACCTTACATCGCTCGAGCGAACCCTCCCAGAGCTCATTCCAGAGAATGGTTAGTTCGAGCGCACCGATTGTTCGTTCGAGCCAGCCTGAACTGGACAGGTCCGCTCGAGCGACCCCTGGTCCGCTCGAGCGAACCCTTCTAGAAGGCCATTCCAGAGAGCACTTCGCTCAAGCGAACTCCTAGTCCACTCGAGCGATGTGTACTGTTTGTCTGGGGCTGCTTTGGAAACAAAAGTGAAATGTTCTAGGTATTAAGAGAGGTTTGTTAGCATCCCTATGGTAATGAGAAGACTTATAACCATTGTTTGAAATCCATTTGAGGAAGAAACCACATCGTAAAGAATTCATTGAAGTTTTGGAAATTCTCAACGTGTATAAGGAACCCGGAATGTCTCCAAACTCAAGGAGTACCAAGTTTTTATTAAATAGACATACGGGATCCCTATTCACTTTGAATTAGTTTTGAACCTTTATGATTGCCCCGATATTCAAAAGTTTATTGCACTCCTTTTTATATGCTCAAAACTTATGATTTATGATTTATCAATCCCGAAAGCATTGAAATTGTACTTGTGCCTTTTACTAGTCCCGAAATGCATGCCCGACATGATGTGATAGTTGTGCCCGTGAGCACCTCCGTCTTCCCCGCTTATAGCCTTGCACTGGATTTATTTTACATACGTCTTGATTTATGTGATTTAACATATGAGTCGGTACCACTAAGCTTGGATGACCTTGTCGGTCTGATCTACCGACTTGGAGATCCCCTCCCGTCTCGCCAGCTGCAGTTTGGATCCCGATACCCGGTTTATTAACCGTGGTCCCGTCCCAATACCCGGCTCACTCCCGTGGTTCCCGATATCCGGTTCGCTATCGTGATTCCCAATACATGGTTTGCTAAGGTGGTCCCGTCCCATATTATTGTATATGTATATGTAAATTTTGTTGCACCTCCTCACTCCGATGACCGAGGTCAACGCCCGATACTCTTGTCACTTCGGTGATAGAGGATTTAGCTTCTTGTGGATGCCATATTGCTTGTTTCCCGATTTCCTTGGTTACTTTATATGTTTTGTTAGTGCATATATGTTTTTAAATAAATGTCTCGGTTACTTCTTGAAAGTTATTGATTAAACAGGTTCATATGTTTTCTAAGGTAAATGCTTTTATTTTAGATTGGTCATATATTTTCATCCACCTGCCAGACCGTCGTGTCTGATACTTTGCTTTGGTACTCAGGTCCCATTATCGGTTATCCCGATGAGGAGCCAGAGGAGGCGGTCAGAGAACCGCAGCAGCTAGTTGAGTGGTGTGCCGACGATGTTATTTAAATATCCGGCTGCCGAGTTTCGAAACATTTTGGGGGTGTCATTAATTGATATTTTGGTGGCTATTGTTTTGTCTATATTGGCCTTTGTTGGCCTCTATTTTTAGGGGATTGTAATTAAATGATCTTTTGTTAAACTTTAACAGTACTTTTGGGTTACGCTTTAGAACATTGCTCATTCTGATACTTGTTATTCAAATGCAATCAGTCTTATGTTTTATAGAAATGATTTACATGCTTGATTTGTCATACGCTTCCGCAACTTATACAAAAATATTCATGTTGATGTGAAATCCTCACCGCAGAAACCTGTGGGAAATCATGTACACGGGTAGTGTGAGTTCTTCACTAACTCATGTACGTTTTGGCACCAATCATACCTCTTATTTATGTCACTTACTTAGTCTCGATTCCGAATTGGACCCTAATCCCGGTCCGGGGTCGCAACACCTAACCAATCCTACGCATGTCCCTTATTATCTTCTAATAAAAAATCAAATTCTATTAGTGATATCTATCAACCTAGACCATGGCATATGTATCTAGATTATTATTCCCCTAAACCTAATTCATGAGTGGCATACTACATAAATTGTTCATTATGATGCAAAAACTAAGCATGGCATATGTCCTACTCAAAACACACATAATGCATAAAAACAATGGGAATGATAAATGCATGAGTCTAAGCATGGCATATACTTAAATTATTCATGGTTCTAAACCCTAGATACTAAACATCAAGATCAATCAAAATTAAGTTAATTACTCTTAAATTTAATTGAACATGGCATGGTTGGCATGGCATATACACAACTCATCAATTAAAAACATGGTTTAGAAATTCAACCAATAAAGCTGAATTCTTAATTAAAAGACGCCAAAAGAAACTACATAGAACTAGGCTAGGGTTTCAATTATACCCTAGCCCTAAAAAGTTTAGCTACTCATGTTTTTAATGAAAAATAAACTAGAAGATAGAGTCATTAGAACAAAACTAGAAGATTGAAGATGATGAAGTGGATGGCCAGCAGCCTGTTCCCCTTTTCCTCGCTCCAAAGGCCCTTCAAGATGCTCCAAAGAATACTCCAAAGGTGGTTGTATGGAAGATAGGGTTTATGGGATGATAATAACTGATTTTTATGCTTTTTTGGTGGCTGGATGATGGCTCAATTGTGGCTGGACGTGCACTGTTCATTGGATGTCTTTTTATACTTTTGCAACAGCCCCTTTAGTAAATAGTTCCCTTGTAGATTTAGATTTCCATCTTGCTTTTCAATTGGGCTTCCTAATTAGAATGAAATAGGAGTCTTCTTTCTTGATTAGCAAGACTTTCTAAATCTGGTCCCACTTGTATCTTCTTGACAATTCCTCACATGGACCCACAAATCTAGGTTTTAATTGTAAAGAATCAAATCTGAAACTTTAGACATAAAAGTAGGCCGATATGGTGCATGTACAATGATTGTGGGACCCTCTTTTAGACTTCTAATTTGACTTGAATTCTTGCTATAAACCTTCCTTATTTTTCTCCTTTTTCTTCTCCATTCTTGGGCTCCATTTGAACTTGAATAGGATTTCTAATTTCTGAATTTCAGCTTTTGCAATGACTATGGGGCCCCCTTTGGGCGTGTGGTATGCTTGGAATTCTTCTTTCCTTCTTTGTTTCATCTTCCTTACTTGATTATGCTTTCTTGTTATCCAATTCTTTCCTTCTAATTTGAATTGCAAGTTGCCAAAGAATTAGAAAGTAGTCTTTGAAATCTGAAACAACTTGGATGGGACCCACCATGGCCCTACTTGGTGATTCACACCCATCATTCTCTTCTTTTTTGCTCCTTTTTACCTTTGCATAAAAACACAAAGAATATGTAAAATCAAATAAAATAACTATGAGTATCATAAGATAAATCAATATATTATGGCTCTAATTACAAACAATTAACCACTTATTAACTTACTTCCTCATTTGCGTCCCCGAGGTCGGACTGCTGCACGGATCCAGGTTCGGGGGCGTGACACTAACCCCGACACCATGCCCCAAAACCCCACAAGCCCCCACTCCTAAGGAAGAGGAGATTCCAACAACACTACAAAAATTGTGACCTGTGATACCATGGACGAACATTTAGAAACATAAGACAAACATGGCCTGGCCACTTTGGAATTAAAAGCTATTTGTTGCTTTTTAGAATACAATAGTGAATGTTACAATGGTCTTTATAGACTTTTAAATATAAGATGATTTTTTTACACAATGTACTACCATGTTGTAGTGGCTTTTAGATAGTGTATGATCCTGGCTCTTATCTAATGGGACATAGTGGCATGAGGGGTATTTGTATCCATAAATTTTAAAAAGTGATGTCAACATTTTATAAATTATATTAAAATGGTGTCCGCTACGCTTCTATAAGTTAATGTACCAATGTTTTTCATTTTACAGGAAAAAGTTCGTAGAATACATGAGAATAACCCTTCCTTTGCACAAGGACATCTGGATTAGGACCTGTTGCATGGGTATGCGGTCGTGATACTCGTGGAAATGTGAAGGGCATGGGTTCAGGAATTTCTAAGTATGCCATTTCACGTTCAACTCCTTATAAGAGAGCATTAGAGCGGGAGAAGAAGTCGAATGGCACCCTTCATATTAAGGTGGAATAGCTGAAAGAGCAGATGAGGGAAATGCAGCAAATTCCTACATCTCCTGGCTGGGGACAGATGCGATTTTTTAGTAATCATGGGAGTTCATCTCAGGTATTTTATTTATTTTACATTAATAATATATTCCCTAACATAATTAAAAATCTTATTGATGGATTACTCACTTGTCCTAATATATAATATATGTAGGTAAGGCAAGATTCCTCACGTCAAGAGGCACAATCCAACCAGGCAACCATTGATCAATCAAGTTCACCTTTGCTAAAATTGTTGCATTTGACAAAAAAATACATGTGTCGCATATGGAAGACAGTCAGATGAATCTGCTGAAGAATCAAGTTGGAAAAGGATCATTTTAGACGAGATCGTTGATGGGAATGTTGACTTGATAAACGGACGAGGCAAGTTGGAATATCTTATATCAGGCGATGCCTTAGATTGGCATGAATTTAGAATCATCTCCATTTAACATTTTCAATTGAATATTTGGAGACACTAAATTTAGTGATGGATGGTTACATTATTAATTACGTTAATGTTTTAGTTGATAGATGGTAGATTACTGTATGGTGGTTTCAAATTATGTTGGATGTTTTATTATTATATACAAGTTTGGGTTGGATGCTTTTGAAGAATCATTTATTTTATTGTTATGGAAGAATCATTTAGTTTATTGTTATTGCTACATAACAGGTGCATTATTTATTTATTTATTTTTAAATATTTTTTATAGTATAAAAAAAAAAAAAAAAAAACTAGGCCATTGGCCCATGGTTTTGTGTGTGGTTTTATTATATTGTTTTCCACGGGTTCGAGCTGTGGCTTTTGAAATATTACACCATTCTTCGCCAAGGCAATTGCCACGGTCATATATGTGGCAAAAAGGGAAAAACCACGGCCATTGGCTGTGGTTTTTTTACTATTTTTGACGTAGTGGTGCATGACTGATGTAAAGGTAGCTCTGTTTATGGGAGAGCGACAAGTGGCGCTCTCTCATGGTTTCGAGTGACACGTGGCTCACCTTCCTCTCTCTCCATCCTTTTAGTAATTTATATTGATATTGATTGGTAACTCTAATTAAACTGCTCTCTAAATCCCTTAAATCTCTCCTCAAATCCTCTCAAAAATTGCAAGACTTTATACTCGATCATGGCCATTCTTCTAAATTATTTGTTCATCGTGTGTTACAAAGTAGGAAGACTTTCCCAACCTCTGCCACTTTGATGGCCTCCCCAAATGTAGAGAGAGCCAGCGAGGAGGCCTACAACACCCTGTTTGTTGTGGGTGTTGGAGGCCCACAATACGAGAAGATTAATTGGCACATGTAATTAGTCAAACTATCCAAGAACTTCAATTATATAGAATCCAATTCCACTCATTACTTTGTCTTGCACTAAAGCCGAATGCAATATCACTGTCATACCAACTTTTTATTAACTAAATTGAATGTTGTGTGGGTTCAAATTAGTACTTACTTCCCTGTTAAATGGGCTCAAAACAGGTTTCTGGGTTGGAAATATGTGGTTGAATGGGAAAAGTCTATTATGTTTGCTGCTTCATTGTTCCAAGTGGAGGAATTTGAAATCCTAGGTTAGATTCGTCTGAAGAAGTTGAAGCTGGAGCGATTCTTATCATGCTAAGAAAAGCCGCAGAAAGAGATTTCTCCAAAATCCATGTCTTCGTTTTTTTCCCCTTAAAGTATAGAGCTATCTATCGGGACGGAATATGTCCATGGGCTGTGATTAGTGGGTCCACATTCTGGCAATCTGGATTGTTGAAGTGATGATGTCTTAATAATTGTGGATGGGTAAAGCCATCCTGACCATCTCCCATCAAAGGGTTGTACCTTAACAATCTGCCATCAATGGGTTGCACTAATGTCATATGGTAATGATATCATCCACTGGAAGATTTTTATAATAATGTCATATTAAAGTTTGTAGTGGCTAAGTTAATGGACTTTCTTTTTGTATAAAATAAATCTTAATTTGCTAATAGATGCTTAATTAAATGCATTGTTATATAATTTATTAAGATTCATCAAGAAATTACAGTAAACGTCTGCAATAGATTTTAAATAATTCATATTCATGTACTCTCTTTTTAATATATATTTTTCTCTCTAGTGATATTTCAAAAAATGCTCAGTTATACTTTTTTTCAGGCCTCTTCTCTCGGCTAGCACTATATTATTATTATTATTATTATTATTATTATTATTATAGCTTGTATTATTATTAACCCACTATATCATTATGGGCCCACTTAATTAGTCCAAATCTTTATCTTTTCCTTATTTCTTCCTTCGTCTTGCTTGCTCTACAAATATTTTTTATTCAAATTTTAATATTTGTTGTGAAAAGAAGAGAAACCAAGAGAGAATATTAGAGGGAGAATAAAGAGAGTTTGCTATTATCTCATTATGTATATCAAATACAAAGGTAGAAAGGCCTATTTATAGGCAAAGTAACCTCATAAAAGAGGAAACCAAAGTCTAACCCTAACTTATCCCAAGTGGGCATCCACCTAAGATCCATATCTTATAACACTCCCCCTTGGATGACCACCATTCTGTGACAGTTGCCTCATTAAAAACCTTGCTAAGGAAAAACCCAGTGGGAGAAAACCAAAGCGAAGGGAAAAAGAGTACAACATTCTTCAAGATCATTGAACTGGTGTTGGACATGCATTAATGCTACCTCATTAAAACCTTAACTAGGAAAACCCAGTGGGATAAAACCTAGAGAAGGAAAAAGAGTACAGCGCACAAATGTCCATGGGTAGCATACTTCAGGATGCTCCCTGATAAACCACTCCCCCTGATGATAGCAACCAGTTACATAGTTTGATGGTGAACTCTACGCATGCCAATCTCATATACAAACTTCTGGAATACTGATTTGGGCAAAGATTTGGTAAACAGATCAGCCAGGTTGTTACTCGAACAAACTTGCTTGACTTCAATTTCATTGTTCTTCTGAAGTTCATGAGTGAAGAAGAACTTCGGTGCTATATGCTTAGTCTTATCTCCTTTAATGAAACCTTCTCGAATCTGTCTTATACATGCTTCATTATCTTCATAGATAATATTCGAGATACCTGCAATAGAAGGTAATTGACAAGAACTACGAACATGCTGAATCAAAGATTTTAGCCACACACATTCCCTACTGGTTTCATAAAGAGCCAAAATTTCAGCATGATTGGAGAAAGTAGCTACCAAAGTCTGTTTAGTAGAACGCCAAGAAATGGCGGCATTACAATTTAAAAACACATAACCTGTCTGTGATCGACCCTTATGAGGATCAGAGAGATAACCTGAATCTGCATATCCTACTAAACTGGAATCTTTATGATTGTAAGCATAAAATATTCCCAAATCAGTTGTTCCACGCAGATATCGCAGGATGTGTTTAATGCCAATCCAATGCCTTTGAGTTGGTGCGGAGCTATACCTGGCAAGTAGATTCACAGAAAATGCAATATCTGGTCTAGTGCATTGTGCCAAGTACATCAAAGCTCTAATAGCACTTAAGTATGGTACTTCAGGACCCAATATCTTTTCATTTTCCTCGATGGGACGGTATGGATCTTTCTTTATATCAAGAGACCGGACAACCATAGGGGTGCTTAATGGATGTGCCTTGTCCATACCAAATCGTTTTAAAACCTTCTCGGTATAATTAGATTGATGGACCAACATCCCATTAGAATTTCTCTCGATTTGCAAGCCAAGACAAAATCTCGTTTTTCTAAGGTCTTTCATTTCAAACTCTTTCTTTAAATAATCTGCAGTTTCTTCGAGCTCTTCTGGAGTCCCTATCAAATTTATGTCATCCACATAAACTGCTAATACTGCAAATCCCTTCGAGAATTTCTTTATAAATAGACACGGGCAAATGAGATCATTTGCATACCCCCTTTTAGACAAGTATTCACTAAGACGATTGTACCACATTCTTCCGGATTGCTTCAGGCCGTACAATGATCGCCTTAATTGGATTGAGTACGTACTCCTTGGCTTTGCTTCAGGCAAAGGAAATCCTTCCGGGATTTTCATGTGAATTTCTGTGTTTAAGTCCCCATACAAGTAAGCAGTTACAACATCCATAAGTCTCATTTCTAGATTTTGAGAAACTGCTAAACTTATCAAATATCTGAATGTCGTTATATCCATAACAGGGGAGTATGTTTCCTCATAATCAATCCCAGGTTTCTGCAGGAAACCTTGTGCCACTAATCGTGCCTTATATCTAGTAATTTCATTCAGCTCATTCCTTTTTCTTACAAACACCCACTTGTAACCTACAGGGTTAACATCTTTTGGGGTTTGTACTATAGGTCCGAACACACCACGTTTGTTAAGAGACTCTAACTCTGTTTTGATGGCATTTTCCCATTGTGGCCAATCCTTTCTTTGTCGACATTCATTTATAGAACGCGGTTCTGTGTCCCAATCATCATCATCATTTTCCTTTGATATTTGTGTAGCTACCGCATATGCAAATGCGTCATCGATGATAATCTCATTTCTCATCCATCGCTCTCTTGAATAATTGTAAAGTATAGAGATCTCTTCATTTTCCGGTACCGGTGCCTCTTCAAGGGCTTCCAAAGTCTCATCAGGGACTTTCATTATTCTAGAGAGAACGGACTTTTCCATAACCTCTTCAGGAGCATTATGTGCCTCTTTGGGAGGAACCTCTTCAGGAGCGTTACGTGCCTCTTCGAGAGGATATGATGATGATTGCTCATTTCTCCTTTTCCGCGGAGCTGAGTCCTTTGAACCTATAGGTCTGCCATGCTTCTGGCGTATTGCAGATTCTTTTGCTGCCGTATTTTGACTTTGTCCTACAGGGACATTAATCCTGGCAGGTGCATTCATAGCTGGCACATGTGACTTTGTCACTTTTGCTGCATCGTTAAATGCATCAGGCAATTTGTTTGCAATTTCTTGCAAGTGCACAATTCTCCGTACTTCATTCTCACATTGTGAAGTTCGGGAATCCAGATGAGACAAAGTGGAAGTATTCCATGTTAATTCTCGCCGTTCTTCAGGAACGGTTTGTTCTACAGGAACAATACGTTCTTCAGGAACTATCTTATCTCCCCCTAACGGCGGGAAGATTGTCTCATCGAATTGACAATCGGGAAAACGAGCAGTGAAGACATCTCCTGTCCTTGGTTCTAAATATCGAATAATCGAAGGAGAGTCATAACCTACATATATTCCCAATCTACGTTGTGGTCCCATTTTAGTACGCTTAGGGGGTGGTATTGGGACTTGAACTGCACAACCAAACTTGCGCAAGTGAAAAATATTGGGTTGATGTCCTGATATAAGTTGTGCAGGAGATTATTGATGATAGGCCGTGGGCCGAAGTCGAATTAACATTGCTGCATGCAACACAGCGTGTCCCCAAGCACTAACCGGTAAGTTGGACTGCATTAGCAGAGTCCTAGAAATAAGTTGGATGCGCTTGATCATGGATTTAGCTAAGCCATTCTGGGTGTGGACATGGGGGACAGGATGTTCGACTACAATTCCTATAGACGAACAGAAATCATCAAAAACCTGTGATGTAAATTCGCCTGCATTATCAAGTCTTATAGACTTAATGGGATAATCAGGGAAGTGAGCCCTCAATTTAATAATTTGAGTTAATAGGCGGGCAAATGCTACGTTCCTAGTTGAAAGTAGGCAAACATCCGACCAACGGGTGGAGGCATCGATCAAGACCATAAAATACTTAAAAGGTCCACTAGGGGGATTGATGGGTCCACAAATATCACCCTGTATCCTTTGTAAAAAGGATGGGGATTCGTATGCAACTTTAGTAAGAGAGGGTCGGGTGATCAATTTCCCTTGTGAACATGGGATACATAAGTACCCACTAGGTATGGTCAATTGATGGTTCTTTAAGGAATGCCCAAAAGAGTTATCTATGAGTTTTCTCAACATAGTAGCCCCAGGGTGACCTAACCTATCATGCCAAAGCTGTAAGGCCTTAGGATCACTGAGCTTCGGGCTCGACTTTGTTGTTTTGCTTATAACAGAATGGGATTCAACATTGGAGATTGTCGTGTAATATAACCCTAAAGAGAGTGCACTTAGTTTTTCTAGTATTTGCTTCTGGCTTCCAATACTAGTAAGGATGCATAAGTATTCCTTGTTACCTTCACTTACAGTCTCAATGTGGTACCCATTCATTCTGATGTCTTTGAAACTAATCAAGTTTCTTCGGAAACTTTTTGAGAACAAAGCATCTTTAATGAATAGATGGGTACCATTAGGTAACATCATATGGGCTCTTCCGGAGCCTTCAATTATCTTTACAGGTCCAACTATGGTGGATACCTGTCGTGGAATGAGCATCAATTCTGAGAAAAATTTCTGATTTTTCAGAATGGTGTGTGTTGTGGCACTATCTACCAAACATAGATTGTCCTCAGTTCCATGATCCATACCTTAAACAAAAATAATAGAAACATCATAACTATGCAATCATATGATTAAAAAAAATCATCATAAATTAGGACATTAATGAAGTTTTCTATCAAAACAATAATAAAAAGAATCTAAGAAACATGCACTTCAAATGAACTAAAAAAATTAAGTTTTTAATGTTCAAAGAACTTTGAGAATCAGAACTACTGGTTCTGTCAAGACTTCATGCTTGATTTAGGACTTCAGGTTCATAACTTTGAGAATCAGAATTACTTAGTTCTATCAAGTCTTTAGGTAGAAATTCTGGTTCTTAACAAATAATCAGAACTTCTGGTTCTGTCAAAACTTCAGGTTTAATTTCATGACTTTATAATTTTATGGATATGAATTTGCAAGTTCATATCATTTTTCCAACTTTTAGGACTGCTGGTCCATGGATAGGTGAACTTCAGGTTCACTTTTAGAACTTCTGGTTCTATTTTGTAATCCATTCATAGCATTAGTATACTTAAATTAAAAGTAAAATCATGTAAGAAGATGAACAGTAATCAAATACTATAATTACTGTAAATAAGTATCATAACCTAGTTCTATGCATTCTAATAGATTGGATTTGAACTATGGTTTGGATACCACTTACCTGATCGCAGTCTAGGAAAAAATTTCTGACGGTTGAAATGTTGATCTGTTGCTTCTAATAAGTAATGCTTTTCGCTGCAAATCCGTAGAACCAAACCTTTCATCGATCGGAGATCGGATGAAGGAGTTATAGACGGACTCAATAACAAGATGGACCTTAATTTTTTTTTTCAATGCACGCAAATCGGAGTCTTATTGCTCTGTGAACCGAAACCAGAAAAAGAAAAAAAAGTATCTTTCGTTGTTGCTTTCACGCACGCAAACCGAGGCACATGTGAATACAAACCCTTTTTTTTAATTTGTTTCTCTGTGATTCTCTTTGAACAATCTCTGACCTCTATTTTTTTTGTTTTTATTCCACACATGCACACCGAAAAGGTTTGCCTACAGAATGCAAACCGAGGCAAATCTCTTGCCTTGTGTTCTTCCACACTCACGCCAAGGAAAGACGGAATAGAAGGTAAGTTCTTTGCTTTGCATGCAAATAAAGAGGACCAAACACTTGCAGTAACAAAGTCGTTGCACATGGACAAAGTCTTTGGAAGTCTTTGAAGTTGCACGCTTCTCAAGGTAGGAGGGTTTTGGTCTTTCTTTAGTTTTTTCTCAACGCAGGAGAAAGGTAGTCGCCAGAAGGCTATGAGGCACGCACCACACCGGGAAGTTTTTCTCATCGTGCTGATAACGTGTTGTGAAAAGAAGAGAAACCAAGAGAGAATATTAGAGGGAGAATAAAGAGAGTTTGCTATTATCTCATTATGTATATCAAATACAAAGGTAGAAAGGCCTATTTATAGGCAAAGTAACCTCATAAAAGAGGAAACCAAAGTCTAACCCTAACTTATCCCAAGTGGGCATCCACCTAAGATCCATATCTTATAACAATATTTTTAATGTTTTTATATATGCACAGATGTTTCTTTTATATTGGAATATATTTTTTTGGCCCGTGTTGGGCACGAATTTATCACACTAGTATAATATAGGGATTTTTACCAAAAAAGTGTCCCTAAACATGTATTTACCAGTTTTAATCAGAAATACACAAAAACACCCGTATTGGTGTTTATACAAGAGATTTGGATGATTTTACCCTCCAGTGTGCCGAACGACATCGTCATCTCTCATTCTCCTTTCTTCCCCAAACTTTTTCCTCTCCCGCCTTTTTCTCTCTTTCTCCTCCGCTCCCTGCTCTCTCTTTCCCTCTCCGCTCCTTGCATCTCACCTTCCATTCTCGTCTGCGCCCATTTCGTCCCTCTCTTTCTGAAAAATCACTCAACGAAAGTCTCTCTTGGAGATCGATTGCAGAGGAGAGAAAAAATCACCCCCTCTTTCTCTTTCTCTTTCCCTTCTCATTCGTGGCTAGTGGGACGAAGTTCTGATTTGGATCTCAGGTGGGGCCATCGTCGTTCACCGGAGGGCACCAGAGAAGAGGCCAGGCATTTTTTAATCAGTTTTGATGGTGGTAAAACCCTTGGCTGACGGAGAAGAAAGAACAAGGGCCGCCCATCCGAACTGATGACCTCTGCCGGAGTCATTGTTACAGAGACCAATCACCAGAGATCTCTTAACGCTGGCTGGACAAGGTGGGCTCCACATCAATTCAGGTTTTCCGATCGTCGCTGCCGGTATGCAGAACTTCTTGCCATTATGGGAGAAGATAAAACCCTTGGGCAGAGGATTAGAGAAGAGCAGATTGGAAGGTGGAGGCTCAGGTTTTTGTTTCCATTGCTGGAGTGCAAATTCACCCACCGTCGTCGGAGAAGACTGACAAAGGGTGATGGGTCTGCGATTCCCACACCTTTAACTAACTCGTTGAAGACGGCTTCAGTAATCCTCTCTCTCTCATTCTCCTTTATTTTTGCATTTTCTCTTAGTTTTTGGGGATCTGTTTTACTAGTGAATTAATTAGGTTTAGTTGATTTGCAATTTTCTTGTGGTAGATGTCTGTTTTGATAGTGAATCTATGTTCTAATTGATTTGCATAATCTTTTTTAGCCCTCCTTTGCATGTCCCTCCTTCTGCAGTGAGAAAAGCTCATCTAGAGGCATATCCCTCCCTCTATTTGGGTCTCTCGTGATAAACAAGATTCTTTGCAATATGTTCCACTATAAATTTGGGTCTCTCGTGATAAACAAGATTCTTTACAATATGTTCCACTATTGTATTGTTATAATGTGGAACCATAGGCTACTGTTAGAAAAGCCAATTTCCTTTAGGAGGATTTAGACTTTGAAATGAAACATATCCAAGTCTTTGGTGCCTATGTATGATATCATCCTTGCTCGTTGATGAATAAAGCGCTGCTGGACCTTTCCTTCAAAATTTGAGGGGGTAGGGACCATTACTTTCACTGCCACCACTAAAGCCCTGTCATTGAATCCTGAAAAACTCAATATGTCGGGAAGGAAGTAATACATCAATTGTGAGTTTTTGTTAGACAATTGACTAACACAAGGTGGTTAAGAAATTCAGGAATATGAAGAACAATAGGCAAAGAAAGTGAAAACGGAATGAAATAGAAGAATTAGATGAAAATTGAGAGGAAACAAGGTAGCATTTAGCTGGTCATCCAACTTAGGTGAGGCTACAGCATCCTTGTGTATTTATACTATGAAAATAATATTTTCTGTATTTACAACAAACCCCTACTACCAAGTGTTTGGAGAAAGAGAGTTAAAGAAAAGGTGGGGATCAGTGAGGTGACTCCCAACTCAGCCGGATCTTTTTTCTAATGCCCAACTAACTTCTTGAGTTGGCATCATTGGGCAAGCTATGGTCTTTTGACGCACATCAAATGAACAAGTGACATGGACTTTTCTGAATTAAAAAGCTCTAATGACATTTTCTTCATAACATGAGAGCTCTCCATAACTGTGTTTTCAAAGGGCCAATGTGTTCTTTCATGCACTCTTACATGTAGTTTTATACAAAGTATTTGTTTGGTTGTAAATGTTTGACTATCACTGCATCAACTTCTCCAAATTCAAATTCCTATAGACCAAGTCTAGTATAATTGTTGAGTGTTCTTCAACCTTGGTTCTTCCATTTTCTAAATGTCATATCCAGAAACTTTGTATTATTTATCTGAACACTGAAATTATTTGAATTATTGAGGATACGTGATACAAACATGTTTAAGATCCATCCATTCATGTGCACCATGTTCTCAAATTAGTGGTTTTCCGTCACAGGTTTGGGAGGTGAAAGCAGCAAAATTAAGTATCAGTCTTGTTCATCGTATTGCAAGCGGTGTTGTTGATCCAAATAATATTGAAGGGATCTTGTTTATTATCTTCTATTTTGTTCTTTAGATTATGGAGTTTTTATCCAAGGCAGCCAACTTATTGTTGCTACAAGTAGTGGCCTAGCTTGTGTGGCCCACTTATGCATGCTGATCATGCGTGGAGAAGGGTGGAAAGATCTGCAAATGTCCCAGGGGTGTGCAAATTAATTGGCCATCCTATCATCCTAACCTGTGATTTTATAAAGTTAACCTTTAAAGTTGTACTAATTATTACCCCTCTGATGAGGTTTTGCTTGATCAATCCAGTGATAAGTAAAATTCAGTTGAGAGTCAAACTGGGGTGAGTACCAACTTATGAGCAGTGATTTTCAAGGGTCAGATTGATCATCAGTGGGCTTAGGCTGCTATTATGCAGATTTCATAACTGTGGCATGGTTTTCCTTGATAATCTCTGTTTATTTATGTAGGCTATCATTCATTTCTGTGATGTGAAGGTTATGTAGGCTATCATTCATTTCTGTGATGTGAAGGTTATGTAGCATGTTACAATGTAAACTCTATAGTGGGAAGCGAAGCCCACTATTGAGGGGTTTGGCTGATAAGGCAAGAGTACAGATTGTGACTATTTATCAAGAATCATCAAAATGGATGGTTGGACTATATTTGGTCTTAATGTCCATTTAATGTGCCCAATCAATATTAAAAACCATCTAGTCTGCATGATATCATTTGTGGACCCCTTCAATCCATGATCGATGTGCATTATAATATCTACTACAAAGAATTTAGCATCACAATCTGGTGCTAAAGCATTACTGTTAGTTTTTCTTTCTAGTTATTGTCATCTATGAAGAAAACATGTATGTGATAATTGTGTCTAATCTTTGAAAAGGGATTTTGGTGTGGTTGGGTTATCTAGTATCTTTCGGAATTTCCTACTTTTACTTGCTTCCTTGAGTGCAATTCATGTCTCTTCATCTGTAGTCTCTGCTAGTATTTGTTTGTGCAAATATTAAATGGATCTGAAAGACAAACTGAAATTCGTTTTCCTTTTTCCTTGTTTTTGCACTTTCCACTTTGAAGTGTAGTGCTAAAAAGGTTAGCATGAAGGAAAACAAGGAAATGATGAGAAAATGTAGAGAAACAAAGAATGAAGGAAAACAAGGAAATGAAGAGAAACTGAAAATATAACAAATCATGGAAAAAAACAAGTAAAGGAAAGGATATAGAAACATGCAATTAGGACTTCTATGAAGGCAACAAGAGCACAGTTTTCTTTTTGTTTCAGGAGGGTAGAGTCTGGGTCATTTCTTTGAAGTAGAAGATGGGTATAGTAGATGAAAAGAGATGAAGACTGGTGGCTCAGTTGGTGGTCAAGATAATGAGAAGTTGTTTTCGGGCTAAAAAGTTAATGGAAACAAATAGGTGCAATGAGTTGCATGTGGGCTTGGGTACGGTAGAGTGATTTTTAGGCTTGGATATGTTTCGAAATTTTGAAACTTGTATAAATGGAATGGTCAGTGATGGTGAAAGTGAAGGACTGAGATGTTGATCAAGAAGAAGAGAAGGTGGGTATGCGGAGATATGAAAAGTTGAATGGGAGTTGAGTTGCAGTGCCAGCACTTATGATTGGTCTCATATGACCCTTTCTATTCTCATGTCGACCCAATTAATAAACATGTTGGGTTGAGGCTAAGCCTATTCTTATTATATATTTGAACGATCAACCAACCTAATAATTGTACTATGAAGTGCCCATCGGACCTAAATCCAACCTGTTTATTTTATGCTCCAATATACTCTATTTGTTTCTGCTTTGGATTTGGATTGACATGTTCAACTTGAATAATAAATAGACTAAATACAAGTAGAGCCTTTACAAGTTATCCACAATACTAAACTGACTCCACCAAACCCAGCCCACCCCAACCTATCGCCTCCCCTTATTTTATCTTTAAGAATAACAAATGTAGAAGAATCAGTGAGAGGAGATTTGGACATGTAAGAAGTATCCCTATTAAGGCATGGTGTGATAACTGATGAACCAAAGCCAAGACCAACAAAACACACCTGTGAACCATGAAAAAAAATACTTTATCCACGAGCAGTTTGGTGAGATATGAATTTAAGCTTACCGTGTATAGTGCCAGAACATCTAATATATTATTTACTTAAAATCAGTTTCTCTCCCCCCCAAACTTGTTTTCTTATTTAATTTTCATTTAACCCAACAAGTATCTGCATCCTTAGGAAGTAACTCTCGCATTTTATGTTCATTTGAATTTAAGCTTATTGTTTGTGTATGTTAAAAGAAAGAAGGATGTGTTTGTTAGGTTCAGTTCATATAAGAAGAAGAAGAAAAACTGGAACTAATACTAAGGAACTCGTGACCGAAGTGTAGAATCTGTGAGCGACAAACCATGCCAATTAGGAAAATGCATTTCTGAGCCAAATCCGTGAGCCTTTCTCATTGTTTATGCACCCCATTATAAATTCATTGTCATTCTGTTGTTGGAGACAAAAAATGGGTAAAGAAACTATAAATAATTGTAATGATATCGTTATCAGAAAATTTTGAAAACTGGATTTTGAATGAAATCGTGAGTCTTTCTTATTGTTTATGCATCTCAATATAAAATCACCATTATTTTCTTATTAGACACAAAAAATGGATGAATAAACTATAAATGATGATAACGATATCGTTATCAAAAAAAAATGTCGGGCTCAAAATTCAAGTTCATATGAGTAGGAATTCAAGTTCGTATAAAGTTAGGCCTGTGATTTTACCTCACTACACTGATTTATCCCCTTTTCTTTTGTTTCCTAATCAATGTCTGTTATTTATGTTTCTGTATTTCTATTAAAGATTCTCTTGTGTTTTAGCTGTTAATTCTTCATGGCCACATGCCTTCTCTTGTTTTACTGATTCCTGCTGTTGCGGTTTGCGATTAAACTTGTTACAGATTATAGATGGACAATCTACAACCTGGTCCTATGGATAACTCCATTTTATATGAGCAAGAGAACCTGTTCCACATCCCTATCTCATGCAGACAAATCTCTGAGACAAATCCCATGCATTGATGAAGAAGGCTGCATAAAGGAACAGCCAGACAAGTTTAGTGGGGAAGAGAAGGAAACTGAAAATCGAGCATTATTCTTGCCTTGGCATGATTTCTCCTGTTGCGGTTTATTAGTGAATGTCACTTTTGGGCTAAAAGCCTTAAATGTCACACAACATTAAAATAGTTTCTTTTACTCAGACAAGGCCTTCCTTTCTTTTTATGGATTACTGATATCAATTGAAAAGAATATTCTTTTTGCCTACCTCTCATGGGTTATATAACAACCTTCAGTCTCTTTGAAGTCTTGGATTTTTTCATGCGTTTTAATTTCTTATTTCTATAAATTACATAAAGCGTTATCATCATCAAGGCTATAAATCACAGTGGTTGTGGCCTATAAACATCAAATGACATTTATCAGATCTCAAGTATATGGATCTTTAATTAGCTTGTTGAAGATAAGAGGCATTGCGAAACTTGTGTTCTTATCTAGTTTTATGTATTCTGCGTGTGTGCATTTTCATGGTTTTCTAGATTGTTTAGGTTCTTGACGAATGTTGAGTGATTGTCATTATATAATACCTCAAGAGGAACAAAACTTTACCTACCAACCTTCGAACCATCCTTCACTGAAGATCACATCATAACTACGATGCAATCGACTTACCGGATTACAAATTTGAGGTTGAAAAGTATGAAGGTTGGTAACCATATCGTCATTGTAATATCAGCAAATTATACATTTTTTGCAACCTGAAGTAGCCTTATCCATTGCATTTAGATCTCAATACATAGTCGACCTCATTGTTGTTGCCAGACAAGCCTTTGGAAGTGAAAAGCTATATCCGATCGTAACGATATCATTATCCAAAATGGATTTGAAATCACACATCTTTTGTCGCCCCTTAATTTAAATGTTGTCTATGTATCTCATGCTATATTCAGGTCCAATTTCGTCGCTCGGCAAAAAAAAAAAAAAAGTCAACTGTGAAAACTCTTTGTAACTCTACGGTTAAGTAAAATCTTGTTGCGGGACCGTTTAAATGTAGGAAAAAGGAATTGCAGTTCGTGCAAAATGAATGCACCACATAGCAAGCGCAGTCAGGTCTAGCTACATGAGGCCCCGCATTATGCATCAAGAATGGGTCATAGCTAGACTGCATTTACATTGATAAATAAGCTAACAGAATTGGTAAGGTAGGCTAGGGGTGACTTGGAAGAGCAATAATACACTTCACTTAATTCAAAGATATCACCCAAGTTAGGGCTCCTTTGGTTTCAACAGACGAAGGTTTGCAGTGCAAGGTGCACCCAAAAGTAGATATTTACAATGAGTACCTTTGGAACATCAACAAAGGTTCGAACCTTCAAGAGGATATATCTTGGTTAGAATTTCCTACATTTACTTTCTTTCTTGAGTGCATTTCATGCCTCTTCATCTGTAGTCTCTGCAAGTGATTGTTTTTGCAAATATTGAATGGATCTGAAAAAATAAAACAGATGGTTCGAACCTTCCTCTCAAGGGTTCGAACCTTCATCTTTTGCACTTCCTGGGCCAAATTCCAGAGAGCGCAAAGGTTTGAACCTTAAAAATGAGGGTTCGAACCTTCCCATTCTGCCATTCCTAGGCTAAATTCCCGAGAGCCCTATGGTTCGAACCTTTATTTCGAAGGTTCGAACCTTCACATTGTTGGGACTGGTGTATGCCCTAAAGCCCACTAGCTGTTTTTTTTTTCTCTGTTACTGGATATTTATTGGTTATATATATTGGAATGATTCTTTCTCTATAAACATGGGTATATGTATGGTTGTGTGTAAGGCCCATTGTTTTCTAATAATTGAATCAGGTGTGAAGTGGCTTCACACAGATAGGTCTGATTCATGGATATTGGAAACAACAGATTTTTTTATAACTGAAAGATGGAGTTGGGCACTTCATCTTGGTATAAGTTATAATGAGATACTCTCCTATATAGGGTGACATACCTAAGTCACGAGAGGGCTTTCCCAGATCTTTCTCATTAGTGCATGTGTCATGCATTGAACAGGACCATTGAAGGTGTGATCTCTAAAATAGTACTATCACAGAGAGAGATCAAATCACCTCATGCTACTAAGTGACCGGTGCTCTTAATCTTGAGCATTTGTGGATGAACTGACGAAGTCAAGTTCTTGTGCTTTAATTCACTATGGGTGAGATTCTTTTCTTGGGTCAACAGCTCTGTGAGTTAGGTATTAGGGCTTGGTCAGTTGGGACATGCAAATGCAATATAGAATCTATGACATCTACTGATGGATTGATCGTCCCCTTAGAATTATCCGATTGATCATCAAAATCTAAGATCTTAGTATATGGATGTTCCATATTGATATTGAACTTGTGGGTCGCTCCCGGGATCAAGAGAATAATATCAGGATGATGATTAAGTCAAGGATATGAAGTTCTAAGGTTTAAGATTTAATCGAGAAGGTTGATAGTACATCGGATAACCTGACTCGATTGAGGATGTTACATAGAGGGGCATTTAGGTCATTGCACTTGGTAGGTCGGAGACAACAGTCATTTTATGACAAACTTATTTCATACTTAATATTTGTCCCTGGAGTGCAACCATAACTCTCTAGTGGAATGAGTTAAGGTTAAAATGGTCTTAATGTTGCTATGGGTTTAGCATGGACATTTTGGTCATTTTGGGAGCCAAGGGCAAATATGTCTTTTGGTCCCTTCTCTAGTCACTTTCCTATATTGGCATGGTTTCCTAATTTGATTAGGAAATGAGGTTGAATTATTTTATGGAAAAATAATTTTGAATTTAAATTCAAATAGGCCTTGATGGCATACATGAATTTAATTCTAGACAAATTATGGACATGTGGGCCATAGTGTGGGCCATAGCATGTGGGACGTCCAAGATGGGAATTTCCTAGTGTGGGGTCTTCAACTTTTAGTAAGTCTCTCTACTTGGAAGGTTGGACTCCTCCTTGGATAAGTATTCCTATAATAAAGTTTCCCTTTTTTATTAGAAACTTAAATTAGTAAGTGTTGCACAACTAGGATTACTAATTGCTAAGTTTAAGGGATGCTCATAGTAAGTTTCCTTTTCTAATTTGGAATGGATCTAGAAAGGAATTTAATCTTAAGGGTTACTATTTCTTTTTAGTAATTCCAAGAGAATTAGAAAGGAGGGCTACTTAGTGAGCAAGGAAACTTTGTTACTAATCTATATAAGGGGAGACATCCCATGGGCGTGAATCACCTTGCAACTACACAAGTGCCACACGTCCAGCACCTTTTCACATTAAGGAGAACTTTATGTTAAGAGTTTTTCCATAGAATTGCATTCTAGAAACTCATCTCAAAAACCTAGATTAAGGTTCCTCCACCTTAGCCAATCAGATTAGGATCTTGAGATAGAGGAGAAGACTAGAAGAAGAATTATTCCTGCAGAAATTCCAGCAGCATAGTAGCTGATTGCAGACCTGATCTTGTCCCTTTTGCATCAGATTTTCAGAGGTTTAAAGCTTGCAAATCTTTGAGGTAATAGTCTTCTATAATCTCCTTTTAATTAGACACATGTTGTTTATGATTTCATGGAGTTTCTACGCGATTCTTTATGGCTGATTTCCGCTGCATAATGCAGAAATCAGATTTTTTAAAATCTGTCATACTTTGCATCAGCCATATTTGTCTCTACATGAGAAGTTTCAGATCTGAATCGCGGATTCCTTCAGTGGTATCAGAGCCACTCCATGCGAAATCATGATCCCATGGTGTGATTAATTAATCCTAGATTAGATGGGGCATGGTGGCACCCTGCTGAAATTTATTTCAGATTTGTATTAGTGCTGTGTTTTTGTATGCTGGTTATGTTTGGATTGCTGGAATTAATTTTTCCAGATCTGAATCATGTTGTACATTATGCACTAACCTATTTGGTTGCAGCCATAATTAGCATCCTTGATGGTTCGCATGTATGTTATGTGGATTTGGATGTTTTTTTTTTTTTAAATTAGTTGGAAAGTGTACGATTGCGCGGTTAGCAATCATAGGAAGTTGTAAAGTTTCCTTAATTTTATTCCAACTAGTCTTGATGTAAGCTTTTTTGAAAAGCATAGGAATCTCCAATGTAATTTTGGTTTTGTTTTTCATGGGTTTGCTTGTATAAATTTATTTATGGAAACAAGCATGAAAAGGAAAGTTTCAAGACAAGAAGGTTGCAAGAAATTGGAATCCTTGGAGATGAAGGAGTCAAGACTTCTAGATGCATGAGGAGTCCTAATTCGATTAGGATTTGAAATCCTAAGGACAGGGAGCCATCAAGGATTGCATACTTTTATTTGCTTTTATATATGGAATGCATGGTTGAATGCTTTATATAATTGCTATAATTGTCACCTAGAAACATGGCCACCATTAGGATCTATAAATGGCATCTTTCTAAAATTAGAATGTTTTTGTTTGGTCAATTGGTTTTTAAACGGAACTTAGACCAGCACCTTCTAATTGTCTAAGGTTTAAAATTGGATAGGGTTGGCACCCTTGGTTTCCAAAAATAGACTAAACTAAAAATCTAATTAGATGCTACCTAAGGGTTCCCCAAAACCCTAATTAGTTTTTTGATTCTCTTAAGGGCTTTTCTCAAATGTTTTAATGCAAAGGTTATTTACTTTCAAGATTGTGAGAACCCGACCCCTAATTTCTTGGCTTAGTGTGGTTTTAATCGTGATTTGGTTTTCTCGATGGGTTTAGTGGTTGTTGGTTGAGTTTTTGAGTTAGAATGACTTTTCATTAGCTTTGGGAAGTTTTGAGAGCCAGTAAACCTAGACAGTGACCGTAGGGTCCCATTTGTTTTGCGTGGTCAGCATGGGGAGATTCTTGGTGATTCCCAAAAATTCTCATTTCAGCTTCGTTAGACTAATCTCGCCATTCCCTACAACTTTCGTGTTCACTCCGTGCCCATTCGAAGCTTCTAAAATCAGTTTTTCTAGAAATCCCAAATTTCCCATTCTTTAACTCCTTTGACCAAACAGTTGACTTTTTATGTGGACCCCGGAAGTATGTCAATATTGACCTTGTTGGAAAGATAATTTTATTCCGGACACTTTTCATGCCTTAAGTTTCTTGATTCGAGGTCTAGAAAACCCTCTAATCTCCGTTACAATTTCTACTTAGTGTGGACCCCACACCACCCATTATAAAAGGACATCTTCCTCTCTTTCTCCCTCATTCCCATTTCCATCGGCTGCAACTCTCCAGCTACAGTACCAGCCACCTTTCTTCTCCTTTTTCTTCCATTTCTCTTGCTCAAATGAAGCCTTCAAGCTACCAATCCGACGAGGAAACTCCGGCAACTTCTTCCCCTTCATCTCCTCTCTCTTTTGACACCATTTTCATGGGAAACCAAGGTGGGCAGTCCCTATTTCAAGCTCCTTCTTGTTGATTAATGGCCCTAGAGGTAAGGATCTCTTTCCATCTTCTATTATTGAGCAATGGCTTTCCCCTAGGTCTTATTTCTTAGCTTGTTTGAGCCCATTCCTTCTCTTTGTTGAGTTACCATTTTGGGGTTCTAAGATGGGTTGCTTTTCGGGGGTTTTTGTGTAGCTTGGAGCCTTGGCTTGGAAGAGTGTTTAGAGCTCGATTTGCTTGATTAGAGATCCAAGGCAAGTGGATGATTTGATATTTACATGTTTTATGAGAAATGAGGTTTTCTATTTCATACATGAGGTTGTACATTATCACTATTCATGTTTTCTTTATGATTCACATTGTTTTGGAAGTACATTTAATGTTTTGGAAACATGGTAGATTTTAGTCTTTGTCTATCTCTTGTTTTTGGCTTAAATGAATCTTGGTGATTGTGGAGTTTCCTTTCTCTTATGGTTGAGGGTGAAAAAGGAAGAAGTGATTGGATAATGATATATAGAAATGTTGATGTTGGAGAAGAGGTGAAGGTGGAATAGGAGGAGCTTTCATCTCATTTTATTGTAGGTAAGTGATTGGAGAGGGAAAGGAATGGATTGGAGAAAAGAAGACCTGAATCTGAACTGTATTGTGGAGTTTCCGCAACTGGCGGTCAGCTGACGGTCACCTAGCGGCTAGCCGTCTGGTGACTGGCGGCTAGCCGAACTGGTTTCGGTTCCTTTTCCAGAGAGCTGTAACCTTACGGTCAGCCCCGCGGTTAGCCAGCGGCTAACCGCCGAAGCCATCGGCGGCTAACCGCTAGCCAACCGAACTGAAGCGGTTACATTTCCAGAATGCTGCAATTGGTCAGGTCAATCACGGTCAGCCCTGCGGTCATCCAGCGGCTAACCGCCGAATCCATTGGCGGCTAACCGCCAGGTGACCGCAAGGTAACCGAATTTCCCAGAATTATGGGAATAAAGAGAGATGAAGGGAGTTCCCATCCCATTTGCTTGTGAACCTTTCCGAAAGCAATGGGCACTTTCCACCTGGAATATGTTCGAAACAAAGATGAAATGTTTGATTGAAGCCCGTTCGAGTGAGAAACCACATCACCGAGATTTGTTGAAATGTTGAGGTTACTCGGGTGTGTAAGGAGCCCGAAATGTCTCTAAACTCCAGGAGTACCAAGTGTTTACTGAAAAATAGACATACGGGATCCCTATCCACCTTGAGTTATCTTGAACCCCGATACTTGTCCCGATATTTCGAAAGTTTATTGCACCCCTTTTATTCTCGAAAATTATGATTTGTGATTTATCCATCCTGAAAGCACTGAACTGTATTTGTAGCCTTTGTGCTAGCCCTGATTTGCATAACCCGATATTGAAATGATAATTGTGCCTTGAGCACCCCGTTTCGCCTGTTTACACGATTTCATCAAGTGTTTTATACATGCCCGATTTCTTGCATATGACCTATCAATACTTGGGGCCTTGAAACATTGTTTTAAGCTTGGGGAGGTATTGTTTGGAGCCCCAATGCAATGTAAGAAATTGGAAGGCATTTTATGGAGTCCGGATGAAAATGAACCCATTATGAAGATTCGTCGAGGATCCTTAGACTTGTCAATGTGCATAGGGATCCGAGATGTCCTTAATTCTCATGGAGCACTAAGTATATGTCAAATTGGACATACGGGACCCTATTCACATCGGTATGAATCTAGGACCCTCAACGATTGACCCGGAAAAGTATAGAAATCCATTCATGCTTTATGTTGACCGAATTTCACTTGTACACTTGAAATCTCGTGTTTTATGACTAGACTTGCCTGACAGTACTGAAATTCATGTTTTAGCATTGTTGCTAGCCCGTACATGCCCGATCGATATAGATATGCTTTTCTGCTTATGAGCACCCCGTCCTGTCATATGTATTTATCTGATTTGATTTCTTGTATATGACCCATGAGCCAAAACCTTGAGGTAAGATGGGGCCAGAGCTTTGTAGTGCGAGCCCATGAACCAAAAGGATTATTATTTTGAGAATAAAAACTGGAGGCAATATGGGGCCAGAGCTTTGTAGTGCGAGCCCATGAGCCAAAAAGAGAACATGCATACACGTACTTGTTTTGTTTACTTGCATCTAACCTATGAGTCGGCACCACTAAGCTTGGATACCTTGTTAGTCTGATCCACTGACTAGGTGATCCCCCTCTTGTCTTGCCAACTGCAGTTTGGATCCTGATGCCCGGTTTATTTAACCGTGGTCATGCCCTGATACCGCAGATTGCTACTGTGGTTCCTGATGCCCGGCTCGCTACCGTGGTCATGTCTAGTATATAGTATATATGTATATGTATTTCGTTGTACCTCCTCACTTCGGTGACTGAGGTCAACGCCTTGACTTGCTTGCTCTATCACCTCGGTGATAGAGGATTTAGCTTTGTGTGGTTGCCATCTTGATAGTTCCTGATCCTTGATACCCGTCCTACTTTATATTGATCACGTCTTTTCTTAATAAATATGCACTATTTATACATGCTTTAGATGAGTACCCGATTTGTAAAATGTTTACTGTTTATACATGTTTGAAATGAGTTTCCGGTTTGTGAAATGTTCATGTTTTATACATGCTTTAAAGGAATACCCGTTTTATATGAATACAGGATTTTGTCAAGAGATTCATGATTTCCTATGTATTGAAATTATGTACAATTTTGATCAGACAGCATGATTTATTACATGTTTTATCGTCCAGTATATTGTTATATCTTTTCACCCACCTGCCAGACCGTCGTGTCTGACCCACTACTTTGGTACTCAGGTCCAGACTTCTTCACCCGAGACGAGTGCACGTGTTGGCTGTGGAGCCATGAGTTTTCAGGTTGTTTGTCGGCTATGTCATGTAGACATTGAGCTTGACATCGGTATTACGTCACATATGGGTAGTGATCATTAGCTTGTTTTCTTGTATGGCTTCTATTAGCCTTTTCTTGGGATTTGTAATTAATACACATTGTTAATTGTAACTTGAACATATATGGGAATGTAATACCCTGTTACTGTCAGCTCTGTACTTTTATTGTGATAGTTTATTCCAGTCTGAAATGGATCATTGAAAAGATGACTTATGCTTGGGTTAAGTGCGGTGCGGAATCCAATGGCCACGGACTCCGAGTCGCAACACCACGAAAGCTTCCGCTAAATATTCAGAGTGTGTTGGAAAGAATTTGTAATCCTCACACATGCGGATCTTGGGAGAAACATAACTCTCAATTCACGGACCCCGGGTTTGGGGTCGTGACAAAGATGACTTGAGTCATTGAGTCATGAATTTAATTAACCAAGTTTTCTAGTTTTAAAAAGTGCTTTTGAGAAAACGAAGTAAAGATCAAAGGAAAGTTTATAAAACCTTAGTGATAAATTATCAAGTGGGAGAGGGGTTTAGGAAAAACCCCACGACTTTCCATTCTCGGTTCATATTAATCTCATTAGAAGTGTTAGTGGGAGCGGCCATCCCTTCGGTGGAGTTCTTTACTAAAGACCGCTTCGATGGGTTAGTGGGTGAACTAAAGTGAATATTCGTAATGAGGTGTTAGTAGGAGTGGCCATCCCTTCGGTGGAGTTCTTTACTAAAGATCACTTCTATAGAATGTCAATGAAGTGTTGGTAGGAGCGGCCATCCCTTCGGTGGAGTTCTTTATCAAAACTCACTTCTAGATTTGGACATTCTAGGAATTTTCATAAGAGATGGTAATACACTTGACATAAGGCGGTAATAATCTCTCCGAGGAGTTAGAGTTATTTTTCTTATGAGGTCAAACCAATCAGTGATTGGACTGTCACTGGATATGTATCCAGATAGTGATAATCCAAATAAGAAGAGCTTAATTCAACGTTACTGTAGGCTCGGCCATCCTTTCGATGGAGGGTTTATGAGGAGGTTGAAACACTGATACATTATGTTTAGGGTTGAAATAATGTAAAAAGTTTTGTGCATGTTTTTCCTTTTATAACAAGCACCATATGCATGTTACATATATACTGCCTGTCTAATTATAAACCATTTTATATCCAGAGAGAGATGGGTAAAGATTCTTTTAGCCCGTTGATGAGTATTCTTCGTGAGAACAAGTTGACCGGCCCTAATTACGTAGATTGGAAGAGAAATCTTGACATAGTACTCACTGCTGAGGAGTACAAGTATGTCTTGATAGAAAATTATCCTGAAATTGATGCCAATTCTACTGAAGACCAGTTAGAGGCTGAAAGGAAGTGGAAGAAAGCGAACAACATGGCTAAATGCTACATGCTCGCTTCCATGTCCAACGTGTTGCAAACACAGCACGAGAATATGGACACAGCCTACGAAAGCATGATGTCCTTGTCAGAAATGTTCGCAGACAAGAGCAGGCCAGCTAGGCAAGCTGCTATAAGGACCATCATGAATACTAGAATGGCTGAAGGAACACCTGTCAGAGATCATATGCTCAAGATGATGGATTGTTTCAATGTAGCTGAGATTCTAGGGGCTGAGATTGATGGAGAGAGTCAAACCGATATGATTCTAGAAACTCTGCCGGATTCCTTCAATCAGTTCAAGCTCAATTTCAATATGAGCAAGATGGACATGACCCTTGCGGAGTTAATGAAGGAACTCCAGGCGGCAGAGGCCATCATGAAGCCCAAGTGTGAGAACTTGGTCCGGGCGGCACCCTTAACCATGGGGCGGAGCGTGTCAACCACGGGCTTCAAACGGTGAGTCTCCGTTAGCCCGCATTAGAAATATCCAAGTCCTAACCCTGGGCTTATAAGTCAAACCCCGTATTAACTTAGCATGAGGTCTTTTAAAACCGTGCGGCCCCGGTAACCGTAAGAACTCCGTAGTTAAGCGTGCTCGGGTGGGAGCAGTACTAGGATGGGTGACCTCCTGGGAAGTCCCCGCGCGTGCACGTGGGCCAAAGCGGACAATTTCATGCTGAGTTGGATGGGGCTGTGACAATTGGTATCAGAGCCGAGGACGGCTCTATTTCCGGTGGGGGAGAATGTGAGAACTTGGTCCGGGCGGCACCCTTAACCATGGGGCGGAGCGTGTCAACCACAGGCTTCAAACGGTGAGTCTTCGTTAGCCCGCATTAGAAATATCCAAGTCCTAACCCTGGGCTTATAAGTCAAACCCCGTATTAACTTAGCATGAGGCCTTTTAAAACCGTGCGGCCCCGGTAACCGTAAGAACTCCGTAGTTAAGCGTGCTCGGGTGGGAGCAGTACTAGGATGGGTGACCTCCTGGGAAGTCCCCGCGCGTGCACGTGGGCCAAAGTGGACAATTTCATGCTGAGTTGGATGGGGCTGTGACACCAAGGCCCAAGCCCATTTTTTCCAGTCTTCCTCTCATCTGAACCCGAAAGGCAAGAAGATGAAGAAGAAGAAGAACAAGGGAAAGGGACAGAAAAAGGGCAATGCTGGTAAAAGAAAGGACAAGGGTACAGATGATAAGCCCAAAGGGAAATGCTTCAAGTGTGGCCTCAAAGGTCATTGGAAGAAAGATTGTCCCAAGCTCCAAGGCTCGGTTAATAAAGGTACATCTTTTTCTTATTTCATTGAAACTTGTTTAGTGGTTGATTCTACTGACTCGTGGATAGTAGACTCTGGAGCCACATCATATCTGCAATTCGTTGCAGGGGTTTCAGATAATGCAGAAAATTGAGAAAGGGGAGTTTGCCTTTAGAGTTGGAACTGGAGCTAAAGTCTGGGCGGTTGCAGTGGGAAATGTTTCTCTACATTTTTCTAATGATAGGATTTTGATTTTAAATAATGTTTTCTATGTTCCGGACATGAGGAAGAATTTAATTTCTGTTTCCAGACTTATTGAATTTAATTATTCAGTTTCTTTCCATTCTGGTGTTGATATCAGTAGAGATGGAAATATTATATGTTCCGGTAGAATACATGATAACTTATTTTATATAAATCCTATTGCTCCCACACTGCATAATGTACAACTAGAAAGTTCTACTTCCCTTAAGAGGAAAGTATCTTCAACCAATGACACCTATCTTTGGCACTTACTGTCGCGACCCCGGACCGGGTTCAGGGAACCAAATCCGGGATCGGGACTGTTTGTGATGAAGCCGATGATATAATCATATGGAGTAATGACAATAATGTAAGGTATGTTTATAATCAAGCGTACACGGGTTAACAAAAGAACACTCCTTACCCGTGCACGTGATTTCCCACAGGTGTCCGCGGTGAGGATATTCCAACACACATAGTCATATAGTAATAATTGCGGAAGCGTATGGTAAATCATGCATGCATTTCATTTTCCAAAATATCAAGGCTGATTACATTTGAATACGAGTATCAGAATGAGCAATGTCCTAAAGCATAACCCAAGAGTACATATTCAAGTTTAATCAGAAGAGCAGTTAATTACAATTCCCAAAAATAGAGGCCAACAAGGCCAATATACAAAACAATAACCACCATAAAACTATCCAAACAATTCCCCAAAATGTTTCGCAACTCTGCAGCCCGATGTTTACATAACATCGTCAGCACGCCACTCAACTAGCGGCTGCGGTTCTCCGACCGCCTCCTCTGGCTCCTCCTCGGGGAAACCAACAACGGGACCTGAGTACCAAAACAAAGGGTCAGACACGACGGTCTGGCAGGTAGATGAAAAGATATGAATATTTAATAATAAAGACCTTTACCTTGGAAAACATGTAAACCTGTTAAATCAATGGCTTTCAAAAGTAAATGAACCCTTTCATTGAAAACACACATGCAGTAATAAAATATGCAAGGTAACCAAGGAAGTCGGGAAACAATCAAGATGGCATCCACAAGAAGCTAAATCCTCTATCACCGAAGTGACGTGAGTGTCGGGTGTTGACCTCGGTCACCGAAGTGAGGGGGGTGCAACCAAGTTACATATAGATATACAATAATACGGGACGGGACCGCGGTAGCAAACCGGGTATCGGGAATCACGGTAGCGAACCGGATATCGGGAGCCACGGGAGCGAGCCGGGTATCGGGACGGGACCACGGTTAATAAACCGGGTATCGGGATCCAAGCTGCAGCTGGCGGGACGGGAAGGGATCTCCAAGTCGGTAGATCAGACCGACAAAGTTATCCAAGCTTAGTGGTGCCGACTCATAGGTCAAATCACATACATCGAGACATGTATAAAACAAATCCAGTGCAAAGCTATAAACGGGCAAGACGGGGTGCTCAAGGCACGGCTATGACATCAAGTCTGTCATGTATATCAAAGCTAGCAAAACGGTACGAGTATACTTTGAAAAGCCAAGACAATGTCAGGTTAAAACTAATTCAAGTGAATAGGGATCCCGTATGTCCGTATAATAAAGGAACTTGGTACTCTTTGAATTTGGGGGGACATTCCGGGTTCCTTATACACTACAGTAGCCTCAATGCTTCAATGAATCTCGATGATGTAGTTCCTCTTTCTAACGTACTGCCAACGAACACTTCACTTGGGCTTCGAGCACGATCCCAGGTGAGCGGTGCCCATTGCTCTCAGAAAGGTTCACAAGCAATGGGGTGAAAACTCCCTTCAATCCTTCTTTTATTCACAGAATTCAGGGAATTTCGGTTACCTTACGGTCAGGTGGCGGTTAGCCGCCAGCGAATGCGGTGGTTAACCGCTGGCGGACCGTGAGGCTGACCGTGGAATTGCAGCTCTCTGGAAATGCGACCGCTACATTCCGGTTGGCTGGCGGTTAGCCGCTGATGGGTTGGGCGGTTAGCCGCTAGCTGACCGCGGAGCTGACCGTGAGACTTCAGCTCTCGGGAAAAGTGACCGTAACTGTGCGGTTAGATGGCGGTTAACCGTCGATGGACACGGCGGTTAGCCGCTAGCTGACCGCGGAGCTGACCGCCAGTCACGGGAATCTCTTCCCTGGGTTCAGATTCAAGCTTTTCCTTTCCCCAAACCCATTCCTTTCATTCTCCCTTGGCATTCATACAATTATCAAGAGAAAAAGACAAACAACATCACAAGGATTCACTTAGGCATTGTGCAAAAGAAGAACCAAAACTACAATTCAAGATTTAGGGACAATAGATGAAACCGAAAGCTAGAAATCATGTTTCAAGACAATGAATGGATTCAACCACCTCTTATTTAAAACATTAAAGCCACATTGAATGCAAGTAAAAGCTCATCATAAATGGTACAATAAATACATACATTTGATCATGGAAATCACTTTTAAAATTAAACATCCACTTGCCTCTAGGTCTCTAAACCAAGAAATCCAAGCTCTAATCCACACTTCCAAGCCAAGTATCAAGCTACACCAAAAACCCCCAAAAACAAACCCTAAAATGGGTCAAACCAAGGAACAAGAAGAAGAAACTCACAATAATGAAGATAGGGCTCTCCCAAGACTAGAAGAACAAGGATCTAAAATATTAGGGAAGGAGCTTACTTGTAAGTTCTTCAAATGGACAAGGTGAGCTCAAAGAGGGTCTTGAGTTGAGTAGATCCTTCCACAAATGGTATCAATGCATGGCTCTAGCAATGGGGAAGAAGAGGGTGAAGTTCATCTCTTGATTGGTGTGAGATTTGGTAGGGTTTTGGTGGTGAGGAAGCAAGAAGAAGAAGAAAGAGAGAAAGAAACCCTAGGCTGTTCTCATAAGCTTGTGCTGGAAAAAGAGAAATGGAAGAAGAGGGTTCTCCTTATAAAGCAATGGGTGTGGGCTCCACTACTAGGAAAGCTCTTTGGGCTGAAATCGCTAATTTCGGGATCTCGAACGAAATCGACGAAGAAGAGAAAAGTGATCACCGAAATATCTAGTTTCGTAAAAGTACATGTTTCGCGGGTTTCGAGGATATCGAGTGTTGGGCACAGATTTCATGTAAAAAGACTGTTTTGCCCTCAAGACAAGAAGATCGGGTTTTGGGGTTCCAAACGGGTTCGGGATCAACATGAAAGTTGTAGGGATTAACAGGACGAGTAAAACGAGATAGAAATGCAAATTACCGGAATACGAATAATCCCCCAGCACTTAGTAAAACTAATCAAAAAGGGAACCCCCAAAGGGTCCCACCAACACGAAGCACTAACATAATTTCCCAAAGCTATCAAGAACTATACTAATCCAAGCTTAGTCAAAAATCACTAATCGAGCTTAGCACTAACACACAACATAATTAGTACTAATCGAGTCACTCGGGTCGGGATCTTACACTTACGTTTGGGTCACATTAACCTAAAACGGATTCAGAGGTTGGTAGAAGATGGGCCCTTGAGCTCATTAGATTTCGAACCTTTTCCTCAGTGCGAATCATGTCTCAAGGGAAAGATGACCAAAAGGTCATTCTCTGGAAAGGGACTAAGATCAAATGAGTTATTAGTATTGGTTCACACTGATGTGTGTGGTCCTATGAACAAACTAGCAAGAGGAGGATATGAGTATTACATCACCTTCACCGATGATTACTCTAGGTATGGATATGTCTATTTGATGCGACGCAAGTCTGAGGCGTTTGATAAGTTCAAACAATTCAAGGCTGAGGCGGAGTTACAACTAGGGAAACATATCAAAGCCCTTCGATCTGATCGAGGTGGCGAATACCTCCTAGGTGAGTTCAAGGTGTACCTCACACAACAAGGGATTGTGTCTCAGTTATCTGCACCGGGTACTCCCCAGCAAAATGGTGTAGCAGAGAGAAGAAACCGTACCCTTCTTGATATGGTAAGGTCCATGATGAGTCATGCAACCCTACCTATATCTTTTTGGGGATATGCCTTAGAAGCAGCAGCGTACATTTTAAATCTGGTACCATCTAAGTCAGTACCTAGGACACCGCAAGAAATGTGGACAGGTCGAAAACCTAGTTTAAGACATATCCACATTTGGGGTTGTCCAGCTTATGTACTGAATGATAAAGCTACCAAGCTAGAACCCAGATCGGAAATGTGCTACTTCATTGGGTATCCTAAGGGAACAAGAGGTGGCATCTTTTATCATCCAAAGGAGCAAAAAGTGCTCATCAGCACTCATGCTAGATACTTAGAGGATGATTATATGATGCATCAAGAGCTTAGTAGTACAAAAACTCTTGAGGAGATTCTTCCAGAATCCCCTATAACATCTGTACCAGATCCTGAAACAGTAGATGGACCGGATATTCCTTTAAACAGTCCGGAGCCTCGTCGTAGTGGGAGAATTCCTAGACAACCAGATAGATATCTAGGAGTGTCTTTAAAGACAGACTCTGAGGATATGGTTGAGGATCCTACTAGTTACGATGAAGCAGTAACGGATATAGATGCTGACATGTGGCAGCAAGCGATGAAATCTGAATTGGATTCCATGTATTCCAATCAAGTCTGGGAACTTGTAAATGCACCTGAAGGGATCAAACCCATAGGGTGCAAGTGGATTTACAAGAGGAAGAGAGGAGTGGACGGGAAGGTGGAAACCTTCAAAACAAGACTGGTGGCGAAAGGATATACTCAGAAAGAGGGTATCGATTATGAGGAAACCTTTTCACCAGTGGCTATGCTCAAGTCCATAAGGATTCTCTTAGCCATAGCATGTCATTATGACTACGAGATATGGCAAATGGATGTCAAGACAGCTTTTCTTAATGGAAGTCTTGACGAATGCATCTATATGATGCAACCAGAAGGTTTCATTGCTAGTAGCCAAGAGAACATGGTCTGTAAACTTAAGAAGTCCATTTATGGACTTAAGCAAGCATCTAGGGCATGGAACATCAAGTTTGATCAGGCAGTCAAATCTTTTGACTTTAATCAAAACATTGATGAACCATGTGTGTATAAGAAAGGAAGTGGTAATGCAGTCATATTTTTGGTCCTATATGTAGATGACATATTGCTCATTGGAAACGATGTAGGTGCACTATCATCCACAAAGGTTTGGTTATCATCTCAATTTCAGATGAAGGATTTGGGTGAGGCAAGCTACATCTTAGGGATCAAGCTCCTGCGAGATCGCAAGAATAAGATGTTAGCCTTATCCCAATCTTCATATATTGAGAAGATATTGGTCAAGTTTAACATGCATGACACCAAGAAGGGCTTGCTACCTTCTAGACATGGACTACCACTATCTCGAGATCAATGTCCTAAGACACCTGATGAGATAGAGAACATGAAGAGAGTTCCATATGCATCAGCTGTTGGAAGTCTCATGTATGCAATGTTATGTACTAGACCAGATATTTGCTTTGCCGTTGGCATGGTTAGCAGATATCAGTCAAACCCTGGACCTATGCATTGGACAGCTGTGAAACATATATTCAAGTATCTTCGGAGAACGAAAGATTATATGTTGACTTATCGAGCAGATGATTTAACGCCTTTGGCGTATACAGACTCAGATTTCCAATCAGATACGGATGCCAGAAAGTCAACCTCAGGATATGTTTTTACTCTATCGGGAGGGGCTATTTCATGGAGAAGTGTTAAGCAAGATTGTACTGCTGACTCTACCATGGAAGCAGAGTATGTGGCGGCAGCGGAAGCTGCAAAGGAAGCAGTATGGCTCAGGAAATTCCTTTTGGAATTAGGAGTTGTTTCTGCAGCAGAAAAACCGATTGTCATGCACTGCGACAACACAGGTGCGATAGCACAGTGTAAAGAGCCCCGGAATCACAAGAAAGGCAAGCACATTCAGAGAAAGTACCACTTGATCCGGGAATTCGTTCAGAATGGAGAAATAGTTGTGGAGCAGATTGCCTCAGCTAATAACTTAGCAGACCCATTTACTAAGACTCTTACTGAGAAAGTCTTTACTTCTCATGTTGAGTCTATGGGAGTTAGGTTAGGAAGTAGTGATCTTTAGTGCAAGTGGGAGTTTGTTGGGACTGGTGTATGCCCTAAAGCCCACTAGCTGTTTTTTTTTTTCTCTGTTACTGGATATTTATTGGTTATATATATTGGAATGATTCTTTCTCTATAAACATGTGTATATGTATGGTTGTGTGTAAGGTCCATTGTTTTCTAATAATTGAATCAGGTGTGAAGTGGCTTCACACAGATAGGTCTGATTCATGGATATTGGAAACAACAGATTTTTTTATAACTGAAAGATGGAGTTGGGCACTTCATCTTGGTATAAGTTATAATGAGATACTCTCCTATATAGGGTGACATACCTAAGTCACGGGAGGGCTTTCCCGGATCTATCTCATTAGTGCATGTGTCATGCATTGAATAGGACCATTGAAGGTGTGATCTCTAAAATAGTACTATCACAGAGAGAGATCAAATCACCTCATGCTACTAAGTGACCGGTGCTCTTAATCTTGAGCATTTGTGGATGAACTGACGAAGTCAAGTTCTTGTGCTTTAATTCACTATGGGTGAGATTCTTTTCTTGGGTCAACAGCTCTGTGAGTTAGGTACTCGGGCTTGATCAGTTGGGACATGCAAATGCAATATAGAATCTATGCCATCTACTGATGGATTGATCGTCCCCTTAGAATTATCCGATTGATCATCAAAATCTAAGATCTTAGTATATGGATGTTCCATATTGATATTGAACTTGTGGGTCGCTCCCGGGATCAAGAGAATAATATCAGGATGATGATTAAGTCAAGGATATGAAGTTCTAAGGTTTAAGATTTAATCGAGAAGGTTGATAGTACATCGGATAACCTGACTCGATTGAGGATGTTACATAGAGGGGCATTTAGGTCATTGCACTTGGTAGGTCGGAGACAACAGTCATTTTATGACAAGCTTATTTCATACTTAATATTTGTCCCTGGAGTGCAACCATAACTCTCTAGTGGAATGAGTTAAGGTTAAAATGGTCTTAATGTTGCTATGGGTTTAGCATGGACATTTTGGTCATTTTGGGAGCCAAGGGCAAATATGTCTTTTGGTCCCTTCTCTAGTCACTTTCCTATATTGGCATGGTTTCCTAATTTGATTAGGAAATGAGGTTGAATTATTTTATGGAAAAATAATTTTGAATTTAAATTCAAATAGGCCTTGATGGCATACATGAATTTAATTCTAGACAAATTATGGACATGTGGGCCATAGTGTGGGCCATAGCATGTGGGACGTCCAAGATGGGAATTTCCTAGTGTGGGGTCTTCAACTTTTAGTAAGTCTCTCTACTTGGAAGGTTGGACTCCTCCTTGGATAAGTATTCCTATAATAAAGTTTCCCTTTTTTATTAGAAACTTAAATTAGTAAGTGTTGCACAACTAGGATTACTAATTGCTAAGTTTAAGGGATGCTCATAGTAAGTTTCCTTTTCTAATTTGGAATGGATCTAGAAAGGAATTTAATCTTAAGGGTTATTATTTCTTTTTAGTAATTCCAAGAGAATTAGAAAGGAGGGCTACTTAGTGAGCAAGGAAACTTTGTTACTAATCTATATAAGGGGAGACATCCCATGGGCGTGAATCACCTTGCAACTACACAAGTGCCACACGTCCAGCACCTTTTCACATTAAGGAGAACTTTATGTTAAGAGTTTTTCCATAGAATTGCATTCTAGAAACTCATCTCAAAAACCTAGATTAAGGTTCCTCCACCTTAGCCAATCAGATTAGGATCTTGAGATAGAGGAGAAGACTAGAAGAAGAATTATTCTTGCAGAAATTCCAGCAGCATAGTAGCTGATTGCAGACCTGATCTTGTCCCTTTTGCATCAGATTTTCAGAGGTTTAAAGCTTGCAAATCTTTGAGGTAATAGTCTTCTATAATCTCCTTTTAATTAGACACATGTTGTTTATGATTTCATGGAGTTTCTACGCGATTCTTTATGGCTGATTTCCGCTGCATAGTGCAGAAATCAGATTTTTTAAAATCTGTCATACTTTGCATCAGCCATATTTGTCTCTATATGAGAAGTTTCAGATCTGAATCGCGGATTCCTTCACACATTTTGCCATTCCTGGGCCAAATTCCAGGGAGCGCAAAGGTTCGAACCTTCAAAGCGATGGTTCGAACCTTCGCATTATGTCATTCCTGGGCCAAATTCCAGAGAGCGCTAAGGTTTGAACCCTCGATTTGAAGGTTCGAACCTTACCAATTTGCCCTTCCTGAGCCAAATTGGAGAGGGGCCATAGGTTCGAACATTCAAAGCGTGGGTTCGAACCTTCCCATTCTACCATTCTTGGGCCAAATTCCAAAGGGCCCTATAGTTTGAACCTTTATTTTGAGGGTCTGAACCTTCACATTCTACCATTCCTAAGCCAAATTCCAGGGAGCGCAAAGGTTCGAACCTTCAAAGCAATGGTTCGAACCTTCAAAATATGCCATTCCTGGGCCAAATTCTAGAGAGCACTAAGGTTCGAACCTTCACTGACCAGCTCTTTCGAGCCATTTTCCAGAGAGATTGAAGGTTCAAACCATGCCAATAAGAGTTCTAACCTACATTAATCAGCTATTTCTTTACATGAACATACTGACATATCAATATGAGCAACATTCATGAGTCTTTCCGATTGTTTAACGATCACATTTTAAAATCGAGGCCATCAACTTGCTGTATAACAAATTTGAGAATGAAAACTCTGAAGGACAGTAGCGATTTCATTGTTGGAATATTTGAAATTTAGTCTTCTTGGTAACCTCCGTACGCCTTTTTCATTGTTTATGCATCTCAATATATAGTCAGGGCCAATGTGGTTGCTGGGGAGGAGAAGTGAAGCAAAAAACTGTAAAGCATTGTAACGATTATCGTTATTAAAAAAACGTTTAGAAATTACTAATCTGGGTGAAATTAGAACCTTTTTCATTGTTTATGTATCTTAATATATAGTCCGGGCCAATCTTGTTGAAAACTCTAAAGGATTGTAATGATATCGTTATCAAAAAATTTAGAAACCACTAATCTAGGTGAAGTTTGTGAGCCTTTTTTATTGTTTATGTATCTCAATTTATAGTCAGGGCCAGTCTCATTGCTGGACAACAAAAATGAAAGAAAATGCTCCAAAATCGTAATTGCTGATTACTAATATAAAGCAATAAAAATTCAACAGTTGTGGCCTTCCAAACTTGTAACTTGATTGTTACATATACCACTTTATCCAGAACGATGCGAGTGCAACAACAATACAATGACGATACAATGAATGGTTAACGCAATAACAAATTTAGAGTACAACTGTCATGTCTATGTCTTTAGGGGAAATATAAACAATGATGGACTTTATAGTAGCAGCATCAGCAACTATGGTACAGTTAGTGGCGATAACCCTCAAATATGCACAAATAAGGATGGACATTGGCTTCTTGTCTATGACTGCAGCCCAATTCTGAAAGTTCAGGATCCTAACCCTAGAGGGGGGTGAATAGGGTGAACTACAAATAATTAGCCAAATTTAATTTTCTTCAAATTAAACTTCAACTAGTGATGATTACATGAAAATGAGCAGAAGATAAACAAATCAATCACCACAAGTCATTCACCATTGCACAATGTTTTATAGTGGTTCGGCCTCAATGCCTACATCCACTACCGGCTTGTGATCTCACACCCCACCGGATTTCCACTATTTATGCTTTTACAAAAGGCTAAGCAATAACCCTTACAATGATGTTTTTTAAGGCTAAACAACAACCTAACTATGTGCTTTTCTAAGATAAGCAATAACCTTTACAATTTGCTTTTCTTAGACTTAGCAATAACCTTACATACAAATATTTTTTCTTTCTCAAGAAGGTGTCTAAACACTAGGAGAGAAATACATTGAGCACAATATATATTGCCTCTAAAATAGGCGAATGTGAAAGTGAAAAATCTTACTCACACAAAACACTATGAAAATGCAAAGATGAATGTTCATTAAGTGTGTGTGTGAAACCTTCAATCAATTTAAAATACAAACAATTTATGCTAGAAGCATTTATGAGCTAAAAGTAAGTAAAAGATTTTGATTGAGGGGTTTTGCAAATCACATGTATAAAATTAACTTAAAGGAGATATGAAAGTCTAGGATTCAAGTTGTATCAAAAGTTATGTCTAAACATGTGATGCTAAACCAATATTGTTTTCAAAGAGCAAGGTTTAAGTAAAGTTTAAATGATTGAAACCAACAAGGAAGAATTCAAACAAGTTAATGGCACATGCTTTTTAAAAGAAAACAAGGATTGAAAATTAACTTGCTTTGAGGGAAGGTATGGAATTCAAACTAGTAAATCAAAGATTAAATGTGTTATGAATTCCACACAACATAGTTATCATGCTATAAAACATTTTTCAAAGGTTTAAATAGAAGCATGGAACATGTAAGAGAAAATTAAAGCTTACTAGAATTTTAAACTTCTTAATCTTCAAGCTTTAGCTTTCCATTTGGACCTTAGAGCATCCTTAGTTCATTCTCTTTGCTTGGGCTCTCAAAACACCAAATATGGACTCCCTAATCTCTCTCTTTTGCTTTTGGAATAAACTTGCTCTTTATAAAAAATTGGTCCAACGGATACCTGTCGGTCAACCGACAACTAAGGGTCGGTTGACCTATGGCTCAACGGTCTAATGGCAACGGTCATATATTTGAAATTTTTCTGACCAACTTGCCATTGTCGGTTGACCGCCATTATAGGTCGACCGACCACGGACCGACAGCCGAACCGACAGCACAAAGATGTACAAAATGATGCTTTTTGGATTTTGAACCGACAAGCTCTCGGTCTGGATTTTTATAAACTGTCGGTTGACCGACATGAACCGACGAGAGGACCGATAGAGAAGATCTGAAATTTGTAGCTCTCTGGAATTCGGACCGACATCCATCGGTTGACCTCGGCTCGCTTTCTCGGTTAGCCGACATGAACCGACAAGCTGACCGACAACAGGTCAGTTGAATTTCTGAGTTCCTTCAGTTTTGAAAAAGTCTAACTTTGAAATAATTTTTGAAGACTCTTTAGTGAAGGGTGTCTTGGCAAACTAATTCATCAAGAAAATATAATTTTAAAAATAAATTTAAATTAACCATAAAGAGTTTTAACAGAAACATGTGTAGGTTAATTTAAAGAAATGATTTTCAAGATGAAAATTGTAAAATGAGTGTTGAAGAGATGAGATGAATATGATGCAAAAGTTGGACATCAAATTGCAAACACACCTTAGGGTCTAACAATCTCCCCCTTTGCAATTTGATGGCAACACACTAAAAAGTCTAATAAACATAAAACACGTCATTCATACATTCATTCATTTCTACATTTCTTGGTCTCCATCCATTTTAATTTCAACTCCACCTGAGTTGAGGCTGGCTTGGCTTCTTCATGTTCTTCCTTTCTTTCTTTGCTCCCCCATTCTTCTAGCTTTCCTGTACTCTTATCTACTCCCCCATAGTGTTTGCTTCCACACAAATTCTCTCCCACATCCTTTTCTCCCCCATTGTCTTAGAAATCACACTTACACTTAGTCTTTATTTCTTCTCCCCCATTGACATCAAATTGCAAAAAAAGTGTGCAAACAAGGCTCATGCAAACATATACCTTTCTCATAGCATGATTTGATAAATTTTGAACATAATAGAAAAGGGGAAACCACCATAAATAGACAAAATGAATCCACAAGTTTGCATTCATGTCTCAATTGAAAATGTTTACATCATAAGAGAAAAGCATAAAACATAAACATCATAAACATCCAATCCATCCTCCAAAACCAAATGAACCAAATTACACCACCAAACATAATACCAATGAAAAACAAAGACAGTGGTGAAACTTCTACTCCGAATCTGGAGGTGGTGGTGACGGAGAAGGAGGAGCTGCAACATCATCTCTACTACAACTTTTTGAAATTCTTGAGAGATACTAAAAAAAAAATTTAGTGTCTTCTTGTTCTTCTTTTGCTCTTTCTTCATATAAGCCATGTCTCTCTCAAGTGCTGCCAAGCGGTCGTGAGATGTGTCAGATGAGGAGGGACCAGAAGTGTGCCTAGAAGATGAGGCACGAGGAGGAGGTGAAGGGTGAACAGGTGGTTCTTGAGCCAAGGGAACTTCTTCTGCTATGGGAATGTTGGGGTTTGGAATAAGATTCAATTGATTTATACTGGTCATGGACAATGGAGCTTTGAAAATGGGTCTTTCACCAGTGGGTATTGGAATTCCAAAAGAAATGGCAATCTGCGTCATCAGATACCCATAGGGAATAGCATTCTTTTGAGCCAAGGAATTACAAAATTTTATGATATTGTGGCAAATGAGAGAGGGTAGACAAATGGGTGTGCCTGTGACCACTTTTGACAGAATACATACCATGAAGGCAGTAAGCTCAGTCCTGTTTCCACTTCTAGGATAAACATTATATGTGTCACGACCCCAAACCCGGGGTCCGTGAATTGAGAGTTATGTTTCTCCCAAGATCCGCGTGTGTGAGGATTACAAATTCATTCCAACACACTCTGAATATTTAGCGGAAGCTTTTATGGTGTTGCGACTCGGAGTCCGTGGCCATTGGATTCCGCACCGCACTTAACCCAAGCATATACTCATCTTATCAATGATCCATCTCAGACTGGAATAAACTATCACAATAAAAGTACAGAGCTGACAGTAACAGGATATTACATTCCCATATATGTTCAAGTTACAATTAACAATGTATATTAATTACAATCCCAAGCAAAAAGGCTAATAAAAGCCATACAAGAAAACAAGCTAATGATTACTACCCATATGTGACGTAATACCGATGTCAAGCTCAATGTCGACATGACATAGCCAACAAACACCTGTAAGCTCATGGCTCCACAGCCAATACGTGCACTCATCTCGGGTGAAGAAATCTGAACCTGAGTACCAAAGTAGTGGGTCAGACACGACGGTCTGGCAGGCGGGTGAAAAGATATAACAACATACTGAATGATAAAACATGAAATAAATCATACTGTCTGATCAAAATTGTACATAATAAAAATGTATCGGAAATCATGAGTATCTGACGAAATCATGTATTCATATAAAACAGGTATGAAACACGGATATTAGGCAAAGCATGTATTCCTTTAAAGCATGTATAAAACATGAACATTTCACAAATCGGGAACTCATTTAAAACATGTATACACAATAAACAACTTTCAAATCGGGTACTCATTTAAAGCGTGTACGAACAATATACATCTTACAAATCGGGGACTCATTTAAAGCGTGTATAAACAATATACATTTTACAAATCGGGTACTCATTTAAAGCATGTACAAACAATAAACATTTTACAAATCGGGTACTCATTTAAAGCGTGTATAAACAATAAACATTTCCCTAATCGGGAACTCTTTTAAAACATGGATAAACAATAAACACTTCCCTAATCGGGAACTCTTTTAGAACATGGATAAACAATAAACATTTCCCAAATCGGGGACTCATTTAAAACATGTAGAATTAATGCATCCTTTATTAAGAAAAGACATGATCAATATAAAACAGTACGGGTAACAAGGATCAGGAACTATCAAGATGGCAACCACACAAGGCTAAATCCTCTATCACCGAAGTGACAAGAGTATCGGGCGTTGACCTCGGTCACCGAAGTGAGGAGGTGCAACAACATTTACATATGCATATACAATAATACGGGACGGGACCACGGTGGCAAACCGGGTATCGGGAATCACGGTAGCGAACCGGATATCGGGAACCACGGGAGCGAGCCGGGTATCGGGACGGGACCACGGTTAATAAACCGGGTATCGGGATCCATGCTGCAGCTGGCGGGACAAGTGGGGAATCTCCAAGTCAGTGGATCAGACTGACAAGGTTATCCAAGCTTAGTGGTGCCGACTCATAGGTTATATGCAAGCAAACAAAACACATACATGTATGCAAGTTCTCTTTTAGCTCATGGGCTCGCACTACAAAGCTCTGGCCCCCTATTGCCTCCAGGTTTTACTCTCATAAGTCATATACAAGAAATCAAATCCAATAAATACATATGACGGGACGGGGTGCTCATAAGCACAAAAGCATATCTGTATTGGTCGGGCCTGTACGGGCTAGCAACAATGTTAAAAACATAACTTTCAATACTGTCGGGCAAGTCTAGTCATAAAACACGAGATTTTAAGTGTACAAGTGAAATTCGGTCAAAATAAAGCATGAATGGATTTCTCATATTCTCCGGGCCAAGTGTTGAAAGTCCAAGATTTGAATCAATGTAACTAGGGTCCCGTATGTTACGTTTGACATACATTTGGTACTCTTTAAGAATTGAAAACATTCCGGGGCCTTATATACATTAACAAATCTAAAAGACCTAAACAACACAGTCATGGTGATGGAATTTCTTCTTCTGTACAGTTCCTCACTCTCCTCCAATATAGTTCCCTATGGTTCTTCAAGAAGAAAACAATACAATTGCTGTCGGTCAGCTCCTCGGTTGGCTGTCGGTCAGCCGAACTGGGATGTCGGCTAGCCGACGGCTGACCGGCGCTGACTGTCAGCTCTACACACATCAGGAAGTTTGTTGCTCTCTGGAAAATGAACCGAAAGATCTGTCGGTTGGCTCTCGGTCGACCGAACTAGGGAGTTCGGTCAGCCGACAGCTGACCGACAGATTTCCTGATGGAAATCTGCTCTCTGGAATTGGAACCGAGAGGGTTTCGGTCCACCTCGGTTGGCTGTCGGTTAACCGACGGTCTGACCGACAGCTGACCGACGTTACTGCGGACACAGAATTCTGAAGCTGTTTTCAGTCCCTTCTTTCTCCAAACACTCCTCATTTTCAAGGGTCAGATCCCTGTAATAAAGTGAGTTAAAAGATCCTCCATTTCAAGCAATCAAAACTTCATTCTCAACACTTCAAATTCCCCATTCAACTACATCCATTCTTCCATCAAATCATCCATTCCATTCACATTCAACCCAAAAGAAATCCATCACATGAAACAAGTCAAAACTCAATACAATCAAGATACCATTTTCAAGAATACAATATACTAGAAAGATACACTAAAGAGTGTATTTCAAATCTCAATAAAAGCATGTCATGAAGTAAAGCATAAGTAATGAAAATCATTAATGAAAGCTACACATTTGTATAAAACATGATCAATGAAAATAAATCATTTCATCCACTTGCCTTGGGTCCAATGCTAATCAAATCAACCACCAATCACTTCTCCAAGCTATAAATCACCAATCTAAACAAAACCCCCAAAAGAAACCCATCTTAGAACCCTAAAATGGCAAAACCAAATCAAAACAAAAGGAAAGCCTCCAATAATCAAAACAAAGCTTCTTAAAGGCTAGGAAAACACAAATCCAAAAGATTACAAGGATTCCTTACTTGGAAGTTCTTCAAAAAGCAAGAGGTTGCTCAAAAGAAATCTTGAAAAGCTTGGTTTTCTTCAAAAATGGTGTCAATGGATAGCTCTTGAGATGAGGATGAAAATGGTGGAGTCTAATCTTGGTTTGGCATTGTTTGGTGGTGCTATGAGATGGAGAAAGCAAGAAAAGAATGGAGGAAGCCATGGCTGCTGGGGCTGCTCCTCTCTTAGAAATTAGGTCAAGGAAGAAGAGAAGAGAAGAGGTGGGTTCCTTTTATAACAAAGGGGAGATGGGTCCCACAACTTAAAACATTTGCCGGGCTAAAAACATGCATTTCGGGACCTCAAATCGATTCGACGAAGAAGACAAAGTTGTTCGTTGAAATAACTACTTTCCAAAAAGTATATTTTCCCCAATTTCTGGAATTTTCGAAATTTATGGACAGATTTAGTGAAAATTGTCATTTTTGCCCTTTTTCTCGAAAAACGCAATTTCTGAGTATTTATTCAAGATGGTCAAAACATGAAAGTTGTTTGTAACAACAAAATGGGTCAAAAGGAATAAAATTTGGAATTTTTTTAGAAACCAAGAATAAATTCTCACAAAAATACAATTTACAAGGGTCGGGTCAAAACAAAGTCAACGTCTTTTAAAACTCTCCAAAGTTATGAAAAATCTATTCAAACTCAAAAACTCAACTAAACAATCACTAAACCCATCGAGAAAACCAAATCACGATTAAAACCACACTAAACCAAGAAATTGGGGGTCGGGTTCTCACATCCTCCCCCCTTAGAACATTTGGTCCTCCAAATGAACTAAACAAATCCAAAACAAGTGGGGATATTAATCCGCACTTCGAAAATAAAATCACAAATCAAGACTCCAAAACGGTCCTCTCGAAAACATCTGAACTCACTGGGTCGCCCTCGTGGTAGAACCCCTTGGTCAACTATCAACGGTCGTCAAACATTCTTCCACTGGCTCGAATCCGTCACTGTCCTGTCACTCTGACTGCTCAAGGAATTCTCCAACTCTGACTCCTTCTAAGTTCAACCAAGTCTCTTGTTTCTAAACACCTTGATACTGAAAATCCTTGGAACCATTTTGTCGGCTTCATCGCAACTATCGAAGCTAGGGTCTCACATCCCCTGCACACTCTTCAAGGTTAACTCTTGCTAGCTTTAATTCTTTCTGCTCGTTGCTCTTGATCCTCAGTACAATATTCGGTCTCTGACACTAACATGTTTGTCCCTTCACTATTCTTTAGTATTTGGAGCTCCGTGTTCACTCTTGCAGCTGCTCTGCCAAGTTTACCTTTCCTAATAAAATCCAAAATAACTGATTTCCTGCTCTGTATACCTGTACATTGAAATCCGATGCTCCTCGTGTCGATAAAATCTGTAAAGATCTTCGTTGTCGGGCGATCAAGTAGAGATTCTTCTTGTAGTCAACTCCTTCATTAGTTACTGAAATCCAACTCCAAAAGCTTCTAACCACACAATGACACATCCTGCTGGGTCTACTCCTCCACATGACTGCACTTGTTGAAAATCCTAAAATAATTCTCTGACAAACCTCATCAAATTCTAGGAATCTCTAATTCTGGACATCTCCTTGGAGCTCTACTAATTGAAAACTTGTCTCTAAACATCTGTACTGTTCCTGTACAACTGCCAATGTCGGTCCAAGAGGATGAAGATTCTGACTCACTCCGATGTACCGTAACTCTATCTCTGTCGTAGAACACTGCACCTAGTGTCATTCTTCTCCAGGTCTTCTAACCGGACTTGTCTGTAGGCTATGATTCTCCCGTTGTATCTGTACTCTGCCCAAACTGATATTCCAGAAGTTCGTAAAGTTTGCAAGGTCTCCTCTGTCATAAAACCAGGTAACAATCCATTCTGTACACAGCTCTCTACACCATAGCTGAAAGTTTTCTTCCTATCACTTAACCACACACTGATGCATCCTGCTGAGTGAACTTCACCATCATTCTGGAATTATTAAAAATCTTCTAGCACTTCTCCGCCAAGAGTTCATCAAATTCGAGAAATTTCTTGCTTTTGGTATCCACTTGAATCTCTATCAACTGAAAATCATCTCAAACTTCCTGAAATCCACCATTTGTCTAGTTTCTGTAGCCTTTTGGTTTAGGAAAATATTCCAGATTTATCCAAAATCCACACTTACTTGCCTGACGCACCATCTGACAGTACACGATCAACTGAAATTGGGTCTCAATATGCTGTTCACATTCCTTGCTGACGAACAACTGCTCACAAATTCCTTCGTTAGCTCCATCTCTGACTTCGAAAGGCTGGAAATTCTACCAAAGTCCTCCGAGATCCACATGCTAAAACCACAAAACTCTAACTCTCTGGCGCGAAAACAAGAAAAAAGGCACTGAATGTGGGTGCGGAGACATTAAATCCTCCCCCACTAGAAAAGAATTTGGTCCCCCAAATTCCCCAGCAAGAACAAAAAGGGAAGAGACAAGGAGGGTCTCCCCCACTAGAAAAAAAAACAAATCCGAACCAAAACAGAATGGCATCTAGCCAAAACAAGACGAAAAATCTAACGGTTTCCTCACCACACGTCTTAAAGTTCCTAGAGTGTTTTATTTCCTAGAAACTTGCCCGCTCTGATACCAGTCTGTCACGACCCCAAACCCGGGGTCCGTGAATTGAGAGTTATGTTTCTCCCAAGATCCGCGTGTGTGAGGATTACAAATTCATTCCAACACACTCTGAATATTTAGCGGAAGCTTTTATGGTGTTGCGACTCGGAGTCCGTGGCCATTGGATTCCGCACCGCACTTAACCCAAGCATATACTCATCTTATCAATGATCCATCTCAGACTGGAATAAACTATCACAATAAAAGTACAGACCTGACAGTAACAGGATATTACATTCCCATATATGTTCAAGTTACAATTAACAATGTATATTAATTACAATCCCAAGCAAAAAGGCTAATAAAAGCCATACAAGAAAACAAGCTAATGATTACTACCCATATGTGACGTAATACCGATGTCAAGCTCAATGTCGACATGACATAGCCAACAAACACCTGTAAGCTCATGGCTCCACAGCCAATACGTGCACTCATCTCGGGTGAAGAAATCTGAACCTGAGTACCAAAGTAGTGGGTCAGACACGACGGTCTGGCAGGCGGGTGAAAAGATATAACAACATACTGAATGATAAAACATGAAATAAATCATACTGTCTGATCAAAATTGTACATAATAAAAATGTATCGGAAATCATGAGTATCTGACGAAATCATGTATTCATATAAAACAGGTATGAAACACGGATATTAGGCAAAGCATGTATTCCTTTAAAGCATGTATAAAACATGAACATTTCACAAATCGGGAACTCATTTAAAACATGTATACACAATAAACAACTTTCAAATCGGGTACTCATTTAAAGCGTGTACGAACAATATACATCTTACAAATCGGGGACTCATTTAAAGCGTGTATAAACAATATACATTTTACAAATCGGGTACTCATTTAAAGCATGTACAAACAATAAACATTTTACAAATCGGGTACTCATTTAAAGCGTGTATAAACAATAAACATTTCCCTAATCGGGAACTCTTTTAAAACATGGATAAACAATAAACACTTCCCTAATCGGGAACTCTTTTAGAACATGGATAAACAATAAACATTTCCCAAATCGGGGACTCATTTAAAACATGTAGAATTAATGCATCCTTTATTAAGAAAAGACATGATCAATATAAAACAGTACGGGTAACAAGGATCAGGAACTATCAAGATGGCAACCACACAAGGCTAAATCCTCTATCACCGAAGTGACAAGAGTATCGGGCGTTGACCTCGGTCACCGAAGTGAGGAGGTGCAACAACATTTACATATGCATATACAATAATACGGGACGGGACCACGGTGGCAAACCGGGTATCGGGAATCACGGTAGCGAACCGGATATCGGGAACCACGGGAGCGAGCCGGGTATCGGGACGGGACCACGGTTAATAAACCGGGTATCGGGATCCATGCTGCAGCTGGCGGGACAAGTGGGGAATCTCCAAGTCAGTGGATCAGACTGACAAGGTTATCCAAGCTTAGTGGTGCCGACTCATAGGTTATATGCAAGCAAACAAAACACATACATGTATGCAAGTTCTCTTTTAGCTCATGGGCTCGCACTACAAAGCTCTGGCCCCCTATTGCCTCCAGGTTTTACTCTCATAAGTCATATACAAGAAATCAAATCCAATAAATACATATGACGGGACGGGGTGCTCATAAGCACAAAAGCATATCTGTATTGGTCGGGCCTGTACGGGCTAGCAACAATGTTAAAAACATAACTTTCAATACTGTCGGGCAAGTCTAGTCATAAAACACGAGATTTTAAGTGTACAAGTGAAATTCGGTCAAAATAAAGCATGAATGGATTTCTCATATTCTCCGGGCCAAGTGTTGAAAGTCCAAGATTTGAATCAATGTAACTAGGGTCCCGTATGTTACGTTTGACATACATTTGGTACTCTTTAAGAATTGAAAACATTCCGGGGCCTTATATACATTAACAAATCTAAAAGACCTAAACAACACAGTCATGGTGATGGAATTTCTTCTTCTGTACAGTTCCTCACTCTCCTCCAATATAGTTCCCTATGGTTCTTCAAGAAGAAAACAATACAATTGCTGTCGGTCAGCTCCTCGGTTGGCTGTCGGTCAGCCGAACTGGGATGTCGGCTAGCCGACGGCTGACCGGCGCTGACTGTCAGCTCTACACACATCAGGAAGTTTGTTGCTCTCTGGAAAATGAACCGAAAGATCTGTCGGTTGGCTCTCGGTCGACCGAACTAGGGAGTTCGGTCAGCCGACAGCTGACCGACAGATTTCCTGATGGAAATCTGCTCTCTGGAATTGGAACCGAGAGGGTTTCGGTCCACCTCGGTTGGCTGTCGGTTAACCGACGGTCTGACCGACAGCTGACCGACGTTACTGCGGACACAGAATTCTGAAGCTGTTTTCAGTCCCTTCTTTCTCCAAACACTCCTCATTTTCAAGGGTCAGATCCCTGTAATAAAGTGAGTTAAAAGATCCTCCATTTCAAGCAATCAAAACTTCATTCTCAACACTTCAAATTCCCCATTCAACTACATCCATTCTTCCATCAAATCATCCATTCCATTCACATTCAACCCAAAAGAAATCCATCACATGAAACAAGTCAAAACTCAATACAATCAAGATACCATTTTCAAGAATACAATATACTAGAAAGATACACTAAAGAGTGTATTTCAAATCTCAATAAAAGCATGTCATGAAGTAAAGCATAAGTAATGAAAATCATTAATGAAAGCTACACATTTGTATAAAACATGATCAATGAAAATAAATCATTTCATCCACTTGCCTTGGGTCCAATGCTAATCAAATCAACCACCAATCACTTCTCCAAGCTATAAATCACCAATCTAAACAAAACCCCCAAAAGAAACCCATCTTAGAACCCTAAAATGGCAAAACCAAATCAAAACAAAAGGAAAGCCTCCAATAATCAAAACAAAGCTTCTTAAAGGCTAGGAAAACACAAATCCAAAAGATTACAAGGATTCCTTACTTGGAAGTTCTTCAAAAAGCAAGAGGTTGCTCAAAAGAAATCTTGAAAAGCTTGGTTTTCTTCAAAAATGGTGTCAATGGATAGCTCTTGAGATGAGGATGAAAATGGTGGAGTCTAATCTTGGTTTGGCATTGTTTGGTGGTGCTATGAGATGGAGAAAGCAAGAAAAGAATGGAGGAAGCCATGGCTGCTGGGGCTGCTCCTCTCTTAGAAATTAGGTCAAGGAAGAAGAGAAGAGAAGAGGTGGGTTCCTTTTATAACAAAGGGGAGATGGGTCCCACAACTTAAAACATTTGCCGGGCTAAAAACATGCATTTCGGGACCTCAAATCGATTCGACGAAGAAGACAAAGTTGTTCGTTGAAATAACTACTTTCCAAAAAGTATATTTTCCCCAATTTCTGGAATTTTCGAAATTTATGGACAGATTTAGTGAAAATTGTCATTTTTGCCCTTTTTCTCGAAAAACGCAATTTCTGAGTATTTATTCAAGATGGTCAAAACATGAAAGTTGTTTGTAACAACAAAATGGGTCAAAAGGAATAAAATTTGGAATTTTTTTAGAAACCAAGAATAAATTCTCACAAAAATACAATTTACAAGGGTCGGGTCAAAACAAAGTCAACGTCTTTTAAAACTCTCCAAAGTTATGAAAAATCTATTCAAACTCAAAAACTCAACCAAACAATCACTAAACCCATCGAGAAAACCAAATCACGATTAAAACCACACTAAACCAAGAAATTAGGGGTCGGGTTCTCACAATATGTGAAGAGATTGTGAATGATCCTATAGATGGGAATGAGAGAACTGATTGTTAGATGGTGTTTCCTCGTATTCCAAGGAGCATTAAATCCACATATGTCAGTGGTAGCTTTGATTCTCTCATCTTCAGAGGGAGGGTCAGGCACAAATGTAATACCATTAGGAGTGCAAGGGGTGTTCATGATGGTTCCTATTCTTTTTGGTGTGAATACTTCATCTCTATCCTCAAAAGAGATGGTGAATGAGCAAGCACCAACAGTATCGTCAATGTTAGTGATGGAAGAATACATGAGTTTGACTAAAGAAGGATATGCATATTCACCCCAATGTAAAATCCTTTCCCATCCAGATCTTGCCACAACCTCAGTCAAATTTTGGTTTATGGTGTTGACAAGAGCTCTCCTTTCCACAATAACAGATCGATCCTTAAGACTGTTTAAAATGGTTGAGCTCGATCTTAATTCAATAGAGGGAGGTGGAGGAGATGGGGATGAACTATCCTCAGAACTTTCTCGAATGGGTCTGCTAGAGGAAGCTGTGGCTTTTCCTTTCTTGGAAGGACGAGAAGTGGTCATCTTCTTAGGAGGCATTGTCACAAATACTTGGAGTGCACAGTGATTTTTAAATAGAAGGATTTGACAATGATGAGAGAAATTGTGCAAGAAGATGAGGGAAAACAAATGCTCAATGTCCTAGCTTCGAAAGACTACACATAGTTGACAAGAAAATAATAATTATGATTCAGGAATATTGTCAAATAGTTGGCAGGCATGAATTGAAGACTGAAAGAAATACCAAATCTGATTGCATACAACTGACCTTAATGGTCTACAAACATTTAGTAAACAATTGCTGCATCATTCAAAGACAAGAGAGTATCAAATGATGATGAAACAGAGGATTTAAGTCTCGTTGGAATTATACCCGAATTTGCACACAAGACAAAAGAGATCAGCACATGACTTGTAATGGATGATGTGATTGAGTGATTTTGTAGAAGTTAGAAGCAATGCACATGCTGTATCGAGGTATTCTCACTTTTGGAGAAGAGTCCAGCAATGTACAACCTTAGGAAGATGAACAGTGACCACGAGATTGGTCAATGGATGACGCTCAGCTGAAGAAGATGATTGGACTCTTTTCTCGGAAATATTGAAGATTTCAGCCTTTAAAAGAGGGGTTCCAGCAGATTGGAAGGGGAATAGAAAGCTAGGGTTTTTGAAGAAGAAACAAAGAGAACATGAACTGATACCAATTCTGCGCACAGGGTTTTATCGTCCCTGTGAGCTGTCGGTCAGCCGACACCTGTAGATAAGTGGAATAATCCACTTAAATCTACATTTTTTACTTATGATCACTAGTTTGAGGATATTTAAGATATTTTGACTATAGAGAACAATTAAGATGATCATACGGAACAATCTAACAAAACCTTTTTCAAATTAGATTGATTAAACACATGCATTTTAACATAAAATGCCTTTAAAAAATGCATTTTCAACAATCAATACTCAACTAAGCAAAGTTTAAACATGTAGAGAATGCCAAGGAAATTAGAGTCAACTAGACTTAGGCCCAATAAAAAGATGTACATTATGAGAAGTGATTGGTCAATTTTAATTCCAAAGGCTTGAATGTTTGTCTAAAATTTTAACCTTAGCTATCCATCTAAGGTCTTGAGCCTTTAAGCCTATGTTAGAGATTCCATCAACAAAGGGAGATAATTTTTCAATTTTAGTAGACTTGTCATCAATTCTTGGTTTGACAATTTTAAAATGATGATTAGTCCTTGATGGTTGGTGATGATTTTTCTCTATGTTCTTATTTCTTTTAACTTTTCCTCCTTCCTTTTGCATTTTGAATTTTAATTTCAATTTTTCAACCATTTTCAAAATTTCTTTCGTTTCCAAGGTTAAAGGAGGTAAAGTGAAAGGTTTCTTGTTGATAGATTCAATTTGATAACTTTGAACTTGTTTGGTCCTTTTAAAATCTATCTTAGGAGACTCTTGTTGAATTGATTTGACTTGTTTAAGTTTTCTAGAGTCTTTCTTTGCTTCAAATGTATTTCCTTTCATAGAATTTGAATTTTCCCTTTTTGATTCATAGATTGGTTTAGATAAATGACTTCTTCTTAGTTTGCACTCAAATTTGAAATGCCCTTCTTTACCACAATAGTGACATTTTGTTTTGGGCAAATTGGTGGGAGTGCTAGAGAGAGAGGACTCACTTTTTACAAACTTGTTTATGAACTTAGGGTCATGATAAGTATATTTATTGAATCCAAGACCCGTCCTATCTCCATGTGATTTACCCAATTTAAACAAATTTTCAAGTTTCTCTTCACTTTGGGTAAATTTGCACTCAAACTTTTGTTTGTGGGACTCAAGTTGAGTGACTTGGTTTTTAAGAATTAAATTTTCATTTATAACTTTCATTAGTTTAAATTCAATTCCATTGAACTTGTTTACCTTTTCATAAGCAAGTTTTAATTCAAGTTTTAGTTCATTCACATTAGATCCAAGTTGTAAAGTTTTTAAATCACTTTGAGTTTTTGATAAATTTTCTTTGGTGATTATTAACTTGGATTCTAAATTAGAAATGTCTTCAACTTGATTTTTCACATGATCACTTATATTTGTGTTTTCTTTGAGAAGATTATCACAACTTATCTTAGATACATTTAATTCTTCTTGTGCCTTTGACAAGTTATCCATAGAAATTTTTAATTTTGATTCTAGATGGATAATGTTTTTATCTTGTCTTTTTAGTGTATCTATTAAACTTAAATTTTCTTTCTTTAGCTCATCATTATTTGTTTCAATTTTATTTTGTTCATTTTGAGCATTAGACAAGTTGTGTAAAGTGATCATAGACTTAGAGTTTAGGCATTATATGACTTCATCTTTATCCCTAAGTTCATCTTTTGAAGTGACTAATTCTTTGTTTAGTCTTTTAGATTCTCCTTTTAACTTATTGTGATTTTTAACAAGCTTTAAGTATAAGGTATACAAATCATCATACGCTTGTTGAAGATCATCTAGATTTTCATTTTCTTCTTCACTTGATTCAAGTTGATATTCATTATGTTCAAGATTTGAATCTCCAATGGATGGAAGAAGGAGACTAGAAGAATCTACAAGGGAATCTACACTCTCTATCATAGTGGAATCCATTCTAATGATTTTAAGGATTAATCCAACTAGGGTCTAAGCTCTAGGTTTTTACACCTAATCAAAAGTTCCGAAACACTTGATCCTAAATATAGAGCACAAGGCTCTGATACCAATTGAAAGTCCGGGATCCTGGCCCTACAGTTGTGGGGGTGGGGGGGGGGGGGGGGGGGGGGGGTGAATAGGGTGAACTACAAATAATTAGCCAAATTTAATTTTCTTCAAATTAAACTTCAACTAGTGATGATTACATGAAAAGGAGCAGAAGATAAACAAATCAATCACCACAAGTCATTCACCATTGCACAATGTTTTATAGTGGTTTGGCCTCAATGCCTACATACACTACCGGCTTGTGATCTCACACCCCACCGGATTTCCACTATTTATGCTTTTACAAAAGGCTAAGCAATAACCCTTACAATGATGTTTTTTAAGGCTAAACAACAACCTAACTATTTGCTTTTCTAGGATAAGCAATAACTTTTATAATTTACTTTTCTTAGGCTTAGCAATAACCTTACATACAAATATTTTTTCTTTCTCAAGAAGGTGTCTAAACACTAGGAGAGAAATACATTGAGCACAATATATATTGCCTCTAAAATAGGCGAATGTGAAAGTGAAAAATCTTACTCACACAAAACACTATGAAAATGCAAAGATGAATGTTCATTAAGTGTGTGTGTGAAACCTTCAATCAATTTAAAATACAAACAATTTATGCTAGAAGCATTTATGAGCTAAAAGCAAGTAAAAGATTTTGATTGAGGGGTTTTGCAAATCACATGTATAAAATTAACTTAAAGGAGATATGAAAGTCTAGGATTCAAGTTGTATCAAAAGTTATGTCTAAACATGTGATGCTAAACCAATATTGTTTTCAAAGAGCAAGGTTTAAGTAAAGTTTAAATGATTGAAACCAACAAGGAAGGATTCAAACAAGTTAATGGCACATGCTTTTTAAAAGAAAACAAGGATTGAAAATTAACTTGCTTTGAGGGAAGGTATGGAATTCAAACTAGTAAATCAAAGATTAAATGTGTTATGAATTCCACACAACATAGTTATCATGCTATAAAACATTTTTCAAAGGTTTAAATAGAAGCATGGAACATGTAAGAGAAAATTAAAGCTTACTAGAATTTTAAACTTCTTAATCTTCAAGCTTTAGCTTTCCATTTGGACCTTAGAGCATCCTTAGTTCATTCTCTTTGCTTGGGCTCTCAAAACACCAAATATGGACTCCCTAATCTCTCTCTTTTGCTTTTGGAATAAACTTGCTCTTTATAAAAAATTGGTCCAACGGATACCTGTCGGTCAACCGACAACTAAGGGTCGGTTGACCTATGGCTCAACGGTCTAATGGCAACGGTCATATATTTGAAATTTTTCTGACCAACTTGCCATTGTCGGTTGACCGCCATTATCGGTCGACCGACCACGGACCGACAGCCGAACCGACAGCACAAAGATGTACAAAATGATGCTTTTTGGATTTTGAACCGACAAGCTCTCGGTCTGGATTTTTATAAACTGTCGGTTGACCGACATGAACCGACGAGAGGACCGATAGAGAAGATCTGAAATTTGTAGCTCTCTGGAATTCGGACCGACATCCATCGGTTGACCTCGGCTCGCTTTCTCGGTTAGCCGACATGAACCGACAAGCTGACCGACAACAGGTCAGTTGAATTTCTGAGTTCCTTCAGTTTTGAAAAAGTCTAACTTTGAAATAATTTTTGAAGACTCTTTAGTGAAGGGTGTCTTGGCAAACTAATTCATCAAGAAAATATAATTTTAAAAATAAATTTAAATTAACCATAAAGAGTTTTAACAGAAACATGTGTAGGTTAATTTAAAGAAATGATTTTCAAGATGAAAATTGTAAAATGAGTGTTGAAGAGATGAGATGAATATGATACAAAAGTTGGACATCAAATTGCAAACACACCTTAGGGTCTAACAATCTCCCCCTTTGCAATTTGATGGCAACACACTAAAAAGGGCTAATAAACATAAAACACGTCATTCATACATTCATTCATTTCTACATTTCTTGGTCTCCATCCATTTTAATTTCAACTCCACCTGAGTTGAGGCTGGCTTGGCTTCTTCATGTTCTTCCTTTCTTTCTTTGCTCCCCCATTCTTCTAGCTTTCCTGTACTCTTATCTACTCCCCCATAGTGTTTGCTTCCACACAAATTCTCTCCCACATCCTTTTCTCCCCCATTGTCTTAGAAATCACACTTACACTTAGTCTTTATTTCTTCTCCCCCATTGACATCAAATTGCAAAAAAAGTGTGCAAACAAGGCTCATGCAAACATATACCTTTCTCATAGCATGATTTGATAAATTTTGAACATAATAGAAAAGGGGAAACCACCATAAATAGACAAAATGAATCCACAAGTTTGCATTCATGTCTCAATTGAAAATGTTTACATCATAAGAGAAAAGCATAAAACATAAACATCATAAACATCCAATCCATCCTCCAAAACCAAATGAACCAAATTACACCACCAAACATAATACCAATGAAAAACAAAGACAGTGGTGAAACTTCTACTCCGAATCTGGAGGTGGTGGTGACGGAGAAGGAGGAGCTGCAACATCATCTCTACTACAACTTTTTGAAATTCTTGAGAGATACTAAAAAAAAAATTTAGTGTCTTCTTGTTCTTCTTTTGCTCTTTCTTCATATAAGCCATGTCTCTCTCAAGTGCTGCCAAGCGGTCGTGAGATGTGTCAGATGAGGAGGGACCAGAAGTGTGCCTAGAAGATGAGGCACGAGGAGGAGGTGAAGGGTGAACAGGTGGTTCTTGAGCCAAGGGAACTTCTTCTGCTATGGGAATGTTGGGGTTTGGAATAAGATTCAATTGATTTATACTGGTCATGGACAATGGAGCTTTGAAAATGGGTCTTTCACCAGTGGGTATTGGAATTCCAAAAGAAATGGCAATCTGCGTCATCAGATACCCATAGGGAATAGCATTCTTTTGAGCCAAGGAATTACAAAATTTTATGATATTGTGGCAAATGAGAGAGGGTAGACAAATGGGTGTGCCTGTGACCACTTTTGACAGAATACATACCATGAAGGCAGTAAGCTCAGTCCTGTTTCCACTTCTAGGATAAACATTATATGTGAAGAGATTGTGAATGATCCTATAGATGGGAATGAGAGAACTGATTGTTAGATGGTGTTTCCTCGTATTCCAAGGAGCATTAAATCCACATATGTCAGTGGTAGCTTTGATTCTCTCATCTTCAGAGGGAGGGTCAGGCACAAATGTAATACCATTAGGAGTGCAAGGGGTGTTCATGATGGTTCCTATTCTTTTTGGTGTGAATACTTCATCTCTATCCTCAAAAGAGATGGTGAATGAGCAAGCACCAACAGTATCGTCAATGTTAGTGATGGAAGAATACATGAGTTTGACTAAAGAAGGATATGCATATTCACCCCAATGTAAAATCCTTTCCCATCCAGATCTTGCCACAACCTCAGTCAAATTTTGGTTTATGGTGTTGACAAGAGCTCTCCTTTCCACAATAACAGATCGATCCTTAAGACTGTTTAAAATGGTTGAGCTCGATCTTAATTCAATAGAGGGAGGTGGAGGAGATGGGGATGAACTATCCTCAGAACTTTCTCGAATGGGTCTGCTAGAGGAAGCTGTGGCTTTTCCTTTCTTGGAAGGACGAGAAGTGGTCATCTTCTTAGGAGGCATTGTCACAAATACTTGGAGTGCACAGTGATTTTTAAATAGAAGGATTTGACAATGATGAGAGAAATTGTGCAAGAAGATGAGGGAAAACAAATGCTCAATGTCCTAGCTTCGAAAGACTACACATAGTTGACAAGAAAATAATAATTATGATTCAGGAATATTGTCAAATAGTTGGCAGGCATGAATTGAAGACTGAAAGAAATACCAAATCTGATTGCATACAACTGACCTTAATGGTCTACAAACATTTAGTAAACAATTGCTGCATCATTCAAAGACAAGAGAGTATCAAATGATGATGAAACAGAGGATTTAAGTCTCGTTGGAATTATACCCGAATTTGCACACAAGACAAAAGAGATCAGCACGTGACTTGTAATGGATGATGTGATTGAGTGATTTTGTAGAAGTTAGAAGCAATGCACATGCTGTATCGAGGTATTCTCACTTTTGGAGAAGAGTCCAGCAATGTACAACCTTAGGAAGATGAACAGTGACCACGAGATTGGTCAATGGATGACGCTCAGCTGAAGAAGATGATTGGACTCTTTTCTCGGAAATATTGAAGATTTCAGCCTTTAAAAGAGGGGTTCCAGCAGATTGGAAGGGGAATAGAAAGCTAGGGTTTTTGAAGAAGAAACAAAGAGAACATGAACTGATACCAATTCTGCACACAGGGTTTTATCGTCCCTGTGAGCTGTCGGTCAGCCGACACCTGTAGATAAGTGGAATAATCCACTTAAATCTACATCTTTTACTTATGATCACTAGTTTGAGGATATTTAAGATATTTTGACTATAGAGAACAATTAAGATGATCATACGGAACAATCTAACAAAACCTTTTTCAAATTAGATTGATTAAACACATGCATTTTAACATAAAATGCCTTTAAAAAATGCATTTTCAACAATCAATACTCAACTAAGCAAAGTTTAAACATGTAGAGAATGCCAAGGAAATTAGAGTCAACTAGACTTAGGACCAATAAAAAGATGTACATTATGAGAAGTGATTGGTCAATTTTAATTCCAAAGGCTTGAATGTTTGTCTAAAATTTTAACCTTAGCTATCCATCTAAGGTCTTGAGCCTTTAAGCCTATGTTAGAGATTCCATCAACAAAGGGAGATAATTTTTCAATTTTAGTAGACTTGTCATCAATTCTTGGTTTGACAATTTTAAAATGATGATTAGTCCTTGATGGTTGGTGATGATTTTTCTCTATGTTCTTATTTCTTTTAACTTTTCCTCCTTCCTTTTGCATTTTGAATTTTAATTTCAATTTTTCAACCATTTTCAAAATTTCTTTCGTTTCCAAGGTTAAAGGAGGTAAAGTGAAAGGTTTCTTGTTGATAGATTCAATTTGATAACTTTGAACTTGTTTGGTCCTTTTAAAATCTATCTTAGGAGACTCTTGTTGAATTGATTTGACTTGTTTAAGTTTTCTAGAGTCTTTCTTTGCTTCAAATGTCTTTCCTTTCATAGAATTTGAATTTTCCCTTTTTGATTCATAGATTGGTTTAGATAAATGACTTCTTCTTAGTTTGCACTCAAATTTGAAATGCCCTTCTTTACCACAATAGTGACATTTTGTTTTGGGCAAATTGGTGGGAGTGCTAGAGAGAGAGGACTCACTTTTTACAAACTTGTTTATGAACTTAGGGTCATGATAAGTATATTTATTGAATCCAAGACCCGTCCTATCTCCATGTGATTTACCCAATTTAAACAAATTTTCAAGTTTCTCTTCACTTTGGGTAAATTTGCACTCAAACTTTTGTTTGTGGGACTCAAGTTGAGTGACTTGGTTTTTAAGAATTAAATTTTCATTTATAACTTTCATTAGTTTAAATTCAATTCTATTGAACTTGTTTACCTTTTCATAAGCAAGTTTTAATTCAAGTTTTAGTTCATTCACATTAGATCCAAGTTGTAAAGTTTTTAAATCACTTTGAGTTTTTGATAAATTTTCTTTGGTGATTATTAACTTGGATTCTAAATTAGAAATGTCTTCAACTTGATTTTTCACATGATCACTTATATTTGTGTTTTCTTTGAGAAGATTATCACAACTTATCTTAGATACATTTAATTCTTCTTGTGCCTTTGACAAGTTATCCATAGAAATTTTTAATTTTGATTCTAGATGGATAATGTTTTTATCTTGTCTTTTTAGTGTATCTATTAAACTTAAATTTTCTTTCTTTAGCTCATCATTATTTGTTTCAATTTTATTTTGTTCATTTTGAGCATTAGACAAGTTGTGTAAAGTGATCATAGACTTAGAGTTTAGGCATTATATGACTTCATCTTTATCCCTAAGTTCATCTTTTGAAGTGACTAATTCTTTGTTTAGTCTTTTAGATTCTCCTTTTAACTTATTATGATTTTTAACAAGCTTTAAGTATAAGGTATACAAATCATCATACGCTTGTTAAAGATCATCTAGATTTTCATTTTCTTCTTCACTTGATTCAAGTTGATATTCATTATGTTCAAGATTTGAATCTCCAATGGATGGAAGAAGGAGACTAGAAGAATCTACAAGGGAATCTACACACTCTATCATAGTGGAATCCATTCTAATGATTTTAAAGATTAATCCAACTAGGGTCTAAGCTCTAGGTTTTTACACCTAATCAAAAGTTCCGAAACACTTGATCCTAAATATAGAGCACAAGGCTCTGATACCAATTGAAAGTCCGGGATCCTAACCCTACAGTTGGGGGGGGGGGGGGGGGGGGGGGGGTGAATAGGGTGAACTACAAATAATTAGCCAAATTTAATTTTCTTCAAATTAAACTTCAACTAGTGATGATTACATGAAAAGGAGCAGAAGATAAACAAATCAATCACCACAAGTCATTCACCATTGCACAATGTTTTATAGTGGTTTGGCCTCAATGCCTACATACACTACCGGCTTGTGATCTCACACCCCACCGGATTTCCACTATTTATGCTTTTACAAAAGGCTAAGCAATAACGCTTACAATGATGTTTTTTAAGGCTAAACAACAACCTAACTATTTGCTTTTCTAGGATAAGCAATAACCTTTATAATTTACTTTTCTTAGGCTTAGCAATAACCTTACATACAAATATTTTTTCTTTCTCAAGAAGGTGTCTAAACACTAGGAGAGAAATACATTGAGCACAATATATATTGCCTCTAAAATAGGCGAATGTGAAAGTGAAAAATCTTACTCACACAAAACACTATGAAAATGCAAAGATGAATGTTCATTAAGTGTGTGTGTGAAACCTTCAATCAATTTAAAATACAAACAATTTATGCTAGAAGCATTTATGAGCTAAAAGCAAGTAAAAGATTTTGATTGAGGGGTTTTGCAAATCACATGTATAAAATTAACTTAAAGGAGATATGAAAGTCTAGGATTCAAGTTGTATCAAAAGTTATGTCTAAACATGTGATGCTAAACCAATATTGTTTTCAAAGAGCAAGGTTTAAGTAAAGTTTAAATGATTGAAACCAACAAGGAAGGATTCAAACAAGTTAATGGCACATGCTTTTTAAAAGAAAACAAGGATTGAAAATTAACTTGCTTTGAGGGAAGGTATGGAATTCAAACTAGTAAATCAAAGATTAAATGTGTTATGAATTCCACACAACATAGTTATCATGCTATAAAACATTTTTCAAAGGTTTAAATAGAAGCATGGAACATGTAAGAAAAAATTAAAGCTTACTAGAATTTTAAACTTCTTAATCTTCAAGCTTTAGCTTTCCATTTGGACCTTAGAGCATCCTTAGTTCATTCTCTTTGCTTGGGCTCTCAAAACACCAAATATGGACTCCCTAATCTCTCTCTTTTGCTTTTGGAATAAACTTGCTCTTTATAAAAAATTGGTCCAACGGATACCTGTCGGTCAACCGACAACTAAGGGTCGGTTGACCTATGGCTCAACGGTCTAATGGCACCGGTCATATATTTGAAATTTTTCTGACCAACTTGCCATTGTCGGTTGACCGCCATTATCGGTCGACCGACCACGGACCGACAGCCGAACCGACAGCACAAAGATGTACAAAATGATGCTTTTTGGATTTTGAACCGACAAGCTCTCGGTCTGGATTTTTATAAACTGTCGGTTGACCGACATGAACCGACGAGAGGACCGATAGAGAAGATCTGAAATTTGTAGCTCTCTGGAATTCGGACCGACATCCATCGGTTGACCTCGGCTCGCTTTCTCGGTTAGCCGACATGAACCGACAAGCTGACCGACAACAGGTCAGTTGAATTTCTGAGTTCCTTCAGTTTTGAAAAAGTCTAACTTTGAAATAATTTTTGAAGACTCTTTAGTGAAGGGTGTCTTGGCAAACTAATTCATCAAGAAAATATAATTTTAAAAATAAATTTAAATTAACCATAAAGAGTTTTAACAGAAACATGTGTAGGTTAATTTAAAGAAATGATTTTCAAGATGAAAATTGTAAAATGAGTGTTGAAGAGATGAGATGAATATGATACAAAAGTTGGACATCAAATTGCAAACACACCTTAGGGTCTAACAAATTCCACAACCTTATTCAGGATAGGCTATACCATGCCTGCAGACCGCCTCCCTCTTTCTGAAGAATACCTTCTAGAATCGTCTTCCACTTTGTATCTCTTCCACTTATCAAAATCATAAGGAAGTGGCTGTATTCCTTGCAAATTAGCTTCAAGTACAAACTCATTTGGGCTCTTCTTGTCATCCATTTTCCTGAAGTTCATCTCACCTATAAAAGCAAGGTATGAAGTAGTAGTACATATAGCTCATAACTCAATGCTCATCTTCCTTATAAAAGTAACATGTAAAGGAGAACTCAGTGAGTCAATGACCAAGAAACTAATCTCCCTTAAAAGAGAAATAAAACAAAGTAATATAACAAACCTAGGCAACATGAACTTACTAGTAGATGCAGAGATGCGAAAAGTAGTTGGCTTGCCTCTCACCACTGGATTTGGAGATATCTTGACTCCCTTGACACTGCAATCATCATAAAATCAAAGAACACAATCACTGAACCCACTAACTGTTAATTAGTCATCGAAATGGATCAAAACTAGACCTCGCATTGAAGCCTTTTTTTCAATATTCATACCTATACATTTAGGAAATCTAAATCTCTTATAAAAAACACAATTAGAAAAACACTTTCAATAAAGCAACATCTACACATTTTATCTCAAATATAAGCAAAAAAGCAACTCCAACCAATAAATTTACTATATCAATTGAAAGAAGAATCGAAAAAATTGGTAAAAGAATGATAATAATGATGATAACCGTGAACTTCTTAATTATCAACAGAGGAGTATTATTATCAGCAAAATGAAATCCATAGATTTTTTTTATACAATTGAAAAATAATAGAACTTAAGCTAATGACAAAAACCTAAAATAAAAAAAAAAAAAAAAAAAAGGAATCAACATTATATGCAATACTTTGAAAACTTGAATGTTTCGTTATTCTATCCAAGTATTGCCAGAATCCATCACCCATCATGATCACAATCATCAAAGCCTTATTCCACCTATCTAGGACCGACTTTAGTTCCATTCTTCCACTCAACCCTCAAAAGCAGGTTCATCATATCTCTCCACAATCTATCATGCCATTCCCCACTACTTCATTCAAGGACTTCATTTCTCCCTCTCCTTTCTTGAACTTTCAAAATAATGAACAACATTGCAATCCAAAATCACTATCATGCAGCTGTGCAAAAAAAGTTACTATATATCTTAGAAAAAAATTACTATCGCATAGAAAGGCAAGGATGCATTCCAAACCCTATACAATCATACTAAAGAAACAGAACATGGGAAATTGATACTGCCAAAAAATTGTTAAGATGATGAAATCGAGGCCCATATCCAAATAAGTAAATCAAACAAGAAATATGTTAGTGGGACGTCGAGTTTCATGAGCGAATATGTTTAGTCGATATTATTAGTGGGAGCCATTCCATGTACATTTCAGGATGACCTATTGTGGGACATGTGCTAGACCAAGGTCAACCAAAGTTACTTGATACTAGAAATGGCGTAATGAACTTATAGTTGAACCCAAGCCAAAAGTGACCTAAAGTCACCTCATTTGGTTTCAGGTTTTAGCATCTGAACCACCGATGTATTGAAAAGACCCAACATATTAAGGGCCTACAATTGGGATGTCAATAACATGGAAATGAGACATCAAAAAATAGGGAACAACATGCTTTCTAATGAATATTTCGAATTCCAGGAAAGTCCATATCAAAAAAGAACCAAAACCACCCAAACAATTACTATATAAGACAAAAACCCAAGTAGCCAATTCCCAAGCAAAAACCATAGAAGCAAAACAAAAACCAAGGAAAAGTTAGAAAAGAAACAAAAACAAAAAAATAAAAAGGAAAGGGAAATAAAACCCGTACGAGACAATCAAAATCCACTAAAAACCCCACCATAAGAAAATCTAATGAAAGACCGAATGATGCAACAAAACAAACAACAAGAACACTACAACCCCAGTTGGAGGAAAACAGGAAAAGAGACAACATGAGTCTATGCCAAGACATAGTAGCTCATTTATAGCAACATCTTGGTAGCTGCTCCTTTTCCCCAGACTACTACTAGAGTAGTCCCATCTCCAAGGCTATCTATGACCATGAGGCATGCAACTGCTAAGCCTTCCTCATATGTGTAATTTCAAATTCTTAGCTACTCTATTTCTTATACATATCTCCAGATGTACTACATATATTGTCACATGCATTTTTCATTGTTCGGTAAGCATCTAACAAAAGCCCACATGATCAAATATCAATTATGCAGACCCTAATCATCAGTTCATCAAATAAACAATAATATTAGCAAGATGGAGACACAAAGATTTGGGTTTTTTCTAATGGCTGCAACTTCTAGATAACTATTTATCTGCAAATCCCCTCTCCAGAACCCCACAATTCCAACAGTTATAGAAACTGAAAATGAAAAGAAAACAAGAAAATAAAGAATGTGAAAGAGAGAAGAACCGAAAAAATCACCTTCACTGAATCTCAAATGGAAGATGACGTTGGAGCAGTCGTCGGGAGTACCACCGGAGGATCTAGCTGGAATTGCTTAGAGAGCAAGGAGTGGAGACGGAGAGCAGGAGCCAAGACGTCGGAGAGAGGGAAAGAGAGAGGAAGGAGCGGAGAGGGAGAGGGACAGAGAGAGCAGAAGATGCAACGTCAGGGAGAGGGAAAGAGAGCAGCGAGCAGAGAGGGAAAGGGAAATAGTCATGCTCAAAACAACTCACGTAAACAACAATTATATGTAGATGGGCAACTTGAGAAAAAAATAAGAAAAAACAAAAAACAAAACGAAACAAAGACCATAGCCATGCATGGCTTATTTACATGGTAATTCCATAAGAATCATATGAAAAATGAATATAAGAATGAATCACATAAGAACTGACGTAAGAATCACCTGACCATCACACTCAAAGAAACCCATATATATGACTAAACAAATCCACAAATATATTTGAAAGGCACAAAAGCACACATTAGAAATGGAAACAAGACAGAACTACTTCTTCAGGACAAGTTCTTTGAGTTGGCCTCGCACGTTTTCATTGAACCACAGCCCTCCAAATCTGAGGGTTCGAACCTTCATTCCCCTATGATTTTACAAATACCACCAAAGTAATATCTAAAAGAGCCTCTGCATCTGCAACTTGTTCTCAAGGCCGCTGAACTGTAAACAAAAAATACTACTTGATTTCTGCTAATCAATCGTAAATACCAAGTTCAAAGCTGGTATCACAAGACTTGTCTTATAAACATATTGGTTCCCAAGTGGCAATGCCCAGTTGGTTCAAACCTTCATGTTGTTCCTCCCTAAAAGGAGGACAGGCATGTCATAACAAACTACAATAGGCAGGGGAATTATTGTAAAACTTGTCTCACTAAATAGAGAACAATACTAGTATACTAGTAATGATAACTGCATTATAGCAGGCAACCAATAAATCCATCCCATGGTATCATCTGATTTGTGACCTGAGCATGCATCTTTGAAATTAACAGCATCTGTCCTCTGGATTTATGCCAAACCCTTTAATTTGATGGAGAGACTCCACTTATTAAACTAAAAGGCCTAAAATAGGCTTTTGCCTTGTTTTAGAACTGGCCAAATTTCACTATAGTGAGTCGAGCCTTGATAGATTGATAACACGTGGAACACACTATTAAAATCTAACAGCAGACTATACTCAATCAAAGTCAACTTTTGCCTAATTCTACAACAAGGAGAGAGAAATGTTTTGAACAATTTAGAATTTAATTAGCAGGTAGGCCATATATTGAATTAATGGCCGCAGATAGAAGATCCAGATTCATGATGGTTTTGGAGAATCACGTCTGATAACAGTCTGCAAAGAACTGCAAACCACCATAACACCTCAACCCAACCAACCACCAACAATTGCTCTTCCAAATTATTATTAAAAAAAAAAGGAGGAAAAACCACAAGACAGGAAAAGAAACAATATATGTCTACATTGTTTAATATATATCCTTTTCTATACCACCACCACTAACTAATATTGTGTGGCAAATATTCAAATGTCATCAACATCAATTTCACATCTAACTCTAATGCTTCTCTCATCTATACTCAAGAATCTTTCATCTACCAGAACCCAAATTATTCATGGGTCTGTCTTATCCCTAGTAGTTTAAATGAGTAAACTTCACTAACATGGACCTTGGGCAAGATTGAGTAATGCTGATGGGTTATGTTTAATGGGTAGTGGAAAGATTTATTGACAATTGCTTCGGTATTAGCCATTACATCAAGAGACAAGAAAAACCCCAAATTTGTAAACACCCCAAAGTTTCCAGATATTATAATCTTCCAATAAATACTTGTGACAATGGAGCCAAACCCATAATAATATCATACCAAGATACTAGAATACTGCATTTTTCACTCTTGACCAGACCTGTAATCAACATAACTCTAGAAATCCAACAATGCCCAGTAAACTCTGATGAAAACTAGAGGCATTACTCAACTAAAGACAAGGGGGAAAAAGGGAAGGTTCTAAACGTCATACAGGTGAAAATAATGACGATTGAGTATTGACCAAAAGATGGGGAAAATGAAGAAAAAAATATTTGGGGTTTTCTTTATTCAAATTACCAAACTGAAAGAGGCTTTCTACTTCTCTAGTAATCAATCCAAACTTGTCAAATCTACTTTAGAAATATCCGTTAGATTGTATGGACTCAATCCATCAGATGATATGATAAATTGATTAATTTCTTTATTTATCAATAAAATCATGCTTTACTTTCATGAGATGAATGTTATTTTATTACTTCATGCACATGACCAATACACTTGACATAATGGTTCATGAGTTGAACCGGGTCCCATTAGTATATTAGATGTGATATATGTGTATGGATGAGATTCACACACGGGAGATATATGTTACAAATCTTATACTTGAATATCTTCACAACCAGTGATGAGACTGGGCATCTCATTTGATAAGATTGCAGTACTTTAATCACTATGAGATAGTATGATTTGTCTCGATCATCAGAATGGAAGATTCTGGATCATGGTGCTGGTACATTGGATGTATTGAAGGACCATGAGAAACACCTTATGGAATTCTATCTCGATTATAAGGTCTACTCTCATAATTCCCTAGCAATAGGCTCTCAATTCTGAGACATTAATGAACCCAAGTTTCTATCTATTCATTTGCTTTGAATCACCAATGAGTGAGGCCAACTGTAGGTCAACACCTCGATATCTTGGGTATGTGGTAAAAGAACTGTGGGAACATTGAATGATCAAGATGGAATCTATCTCTATTATCCCCTTGTGCCAATTAATGGATTTATCATTAGTAAGTGCGCACCCATCTCGATTAAGAGTTAATTGGATGATACTGATGATCAATGTGATTAATTAGGGCTCAAGGATAATAAGATGTGGAACTAAGATTGGAAGAGACGGATTTATTCCAATTGATCCATGGATATTGATAGAGGGGCCTACTTGTGGTAATTGGGAAGTTTAGGGTCTTCATTGTAATTTATTCCTAAGACTGGAGTGCAATTGCATTTATATAGTGGTGTTATTTGCAATTAACTGTGGGCCCAGATTGCACATGAGATGTGGGGTCACGTGTCCCAATTGGAGCCAGCTTTCTATGGAATCCATAGTGGTCCCCACGCTAGTTAGAAAGATACTAATCCTACTTAAACTCTAAAAGGAAGGAATTAGAAAGTTACTATTTCTATTTGGAGTAGGACTTCTAATAGTGGTAATAGTATACTTACCAATTGTTGTGGAAGTGAGATTTCTATTTCAATTAGGAAAGGAAGAGGCTTGAATGGTTATAAAAGGGAATAGATCCCTCTTGGACGTCCATTCTATTGGAGTTAAAAAAACGTCCTGCCTCCTTTTGTGCAATTGTTGCACTGCTCTCTCCTCTCTTCCTCTTTTAGTTCCTTGGAATTTCGAGTTGGGTTTCCTCTTGGAGATTCCACCAATCTTCTTGAGAAAAGAGATCTAATTCGGGTTATAGCGTAGAGGCTAAGAGGTGTTGAAGATTCCTATTTGATAAGTGAAAGAGTTTCATCATCAAAGAAAGACGCAACTTCTCCATTAGAGCACAACTGAGCTCCAAAGGTATAATCTACTTCGTTGCATATTGTAGATTTTATGGATGTTTGTTGGTTGCTGTTCTATCTTCTTGATAGGTTTATTTACTGATCATAATGGCTGAGATTGAGGGTTATGCATCCTGTATATGGTTTATGGCCTTATGAGTACTTGATCCCTATATCAAGTAGGTCAAAAGTTTTGAAAATCTACCCACGAGGCCCACCTACTTCCAACAATTGGTATCAGAGCCATACCTCATCTCTAATCATGTTAGATCAATAATCTTGTTCTAATCTTTGCATGAGATGCGAAGAGGATAGAGCAAGGGTTATGTAAGGATCAGTTTTTATTGGGTTTGCTTACTTTTGTAGTAGATCCATGTTTGGAATGTCATAAAAGGTTTTAATCATGATGGAAGAATGGTAAGAAGCCACTAGAAGTCTACTGAGGTCATTAGAAGTGATTAGGGAATAGTAGGAGTCGAATCTGAAAAAACCCAAATTTCTGGGTTCGTCAGGTCGGCTAGCCGCATGGATCACTGCGGCTAGACGTAGAGGTCTGGTCGGCTAGCCGTAGGGACCAGATTGGCTAGCCAAACCAAGGCAGGATCACTTTGTTCTTTGATCTAATTTTTCTGGTTCGAGGGCGCTGCCCCCTAGGCCCTCGCGAGCTAACTGGGCAGCTCGACCCCCACCGGGGGACACCCTCGGACCCCCTCTGCGTAGGGTATCTTACATAGAAGTGGCAACCTTTGGCATCTTATTTTTCCATTATGGTTTGGTAACCTGGTTTTGTGAGATGCTTTGTTGTATGGGATACTAACATGCAGGTTATTATGTCCTCTCCCTATGGCTCATATGACTTTTACTTTCTTTTATGGTTATTGGTTTATTTGAAGCTAGTTGGTGGTCATGCAATGCTAGTTGGTGGGTCACACTTAACTAAAATAATGATGTAGTATTCCCAAGGATTTGCCTCATGTATTTTAGAAACCGAAGCTAATCGAGAGTCATACATTATTTGGTATGAGATACCTAGATAATAATGAATGATGTGGATCATGGATAGTTAGTCTTAATTCCAATTTTGACCAACTTTGATTCGCACTAGTATAGGTGGTATTCGCACTCCCCAAGGAGGCATACACTATGAGATAGTATGATTTGTCTCGATCATCAGAATGGAAGATTCTGGATCATGGTGCTGGTACATTGGATGTATTGAAGGATCATGACAAGCACCTTATGGAATTCTGTCTCGATTATAAGGTCTGCTCTCATAATTCCCTAGCAATAGGCTCTCAATCCTGAGACATTAATGAACCCAAGTTTCTATCTATTCATTTGCTTTGAGTCACCAATGAGTGAGGCCAACTGTAGGTCAACACCTCGATATCTTGGGTATGTGGTAAAAGAATTGTGGGAACATTGAATGATCAAGATGGAATTTATCTCTATTATCCTCTTGTGTCAATTAATGGATTTATCATTAGTAAGTGCGCACCCATCTCGATTAAGAGTTAATTGGCTGGTACTGATGATCATTGTGACTAATCGGGGGTTAAGGATAATAAGATGTGGAACTAAGATTGGAAGAGACAGATTTATTCCAATTGATCCATGGATATTGATAGAGGGGCCTATTTGTGGTAATTGGGAAGTTTAGGGTCTTCATTGTAATTTATTCCTAAGACTGGAGTGCAATTGCATTTATATAGTGGTGTTATTTGCAATTAATTGGGAGTTCTAAGTGTCTTGTGCTTAGTGTGACCCTTTGGGGGTTCCTTTTTATTAGTCTTGAATTTACTTTGGGGATTATTCGAGATTCTTGTGATTTTGTTCGTATCATGTTTTACTCGTCTCGTCAATCTCTACAACTTTCATGTTGATCCCGTACCCGTCCGGAACCCCGAAACCCGATTTTTCCTAGCTTTGAGGGCAAAACAGTCTTTTTAAATGAAATCTGTACCCAAAATTTGATGTCCCCGAAACCCGCGAAATATATACTTTTTGGAAACTAGAAATTTTTTTGATCAACTTTGCCTTCTTCGTCGAATCCATTTGAGGTCCCAAAATGCATGTTTTTAGCCCGACTAGTACTTTAAGTTGTGGGACCCACTTCACCTTTGATATATAAAGAGAACCCTTCTTCTCTTCTCTTCTTCCTTGCCCTAATTAATGTTCTAAGAGATGAATCCCAGCAGCCATGAGTTTCCTCCATTTCTTTCTTGCTTTCTCCATCTCATAGCACCACTAAACCATTGCTAAACCAAGATTGGACCTTACCATCTTCATCCTCTTCACAAGAGCTCTCCATTGATACAACTTTTGAAGGGAGACCTCCATTCTAAGATCTTCTTTGAACTAGTCTTGCTCATTTGAGGAGTTTCCTAGTAAGTTTTCCCTCCTAATCTCTTAGATTTGTACTCTCCTAGTCTTAGAGGAGCTCCATTTTTTATTATTGTGAGTTTCTTCTTCTTGTTTCTTGGTTTGACCCATTTTAGGGTTTGTTTTGGGGGTTTTGCTTGTAGCTTGGATCTTGGCTTGGAAATTTTGGTTTAGAGCTTGGATTTGCTTGTTAGAAGACCTAAGGCAAGTGGATGATTTGATATTTACATGTTTTATGAGAAATGTGGTTTTCCTATTTCATACATTGATGTTTCACATTATCACTATTCATGTTTCTTTATTATTCACATTGATTTGGAAATGCATAATGCTGGTCCATTCCTTTCTTATTCATATTGAAAATGTCATAGCCCTTTTGATTGAAATCTTAATTTATGATTGGAATGGATTTCTTTTAGTTGAATGTGAATGGCATTGAGGGATTTGATGGAAGAATGGATGAGGTGGGATGTGGATGGGAAGGAGAGGATTGGGGTGTTGTATTGGTAGATTAAATGGGCTTGAATGAGGTTTTGAAACCCTCAAAGTGTACAAAGAAGGGTGCCCAGGTTGAATGTGAATAAGGGAAGAAAGACAGCAGAAAATCTGACTTGAAACAGAACTGACTGTGCAGCGTCGGTTTGTTGTCGGTCAGTTGTCGGCCGACCGACATCCCATGTCGGTCGACCGAAAGCCAACCGACAACCTGTCGGCTCAAATAACAGCGAGCTGCATTCAGTCAGGAGTTCTGCAGGTCTGTTGTCGGTTGACCATCAACTCGACGTCGGTCGACCGACAGCAACCGACAGAACCGTCGGCTGCATTTCCAGAGAGCTGCATTTTCTGCAGTTTCTGATGCCCAGGTGTCGGGCAACCGATACCCAACCGACACCTCAACCGACACTCGATCGACATCCTCTCGGTCCCAATTCTAGAGAGCTGTTTTCTCCCCATTTCTGAACTCGGCTAGCCGTCGGTCAGCTTGTCAGTCGACCGACATGACCATGTCGGTTAACTGACAAGCCAACCGAGGGTTGACCGAAATTACAATTCTGAAAGATTTCTTTTAAAGAAAGTGTGGAACTATATTCAAGAAGAAATCCCTTTATCATGTTGTTGTTTAGGTCTTATAGACTTGTCAATGTATATAAGGTCCCGGCATGTTATCAATTCTTAAAGAGTACCAAATGCATATCAAATTCGACATACGGAACCCTATTTACATTAATTCAAATCTTGGATTTTCAACACTTGGCCCGGAGAATATGAGAAATCCATTCATGCTTTAATTCGAACCGAATTTCACTTGTACATTTTAAATCTCGTGTTTTATGACTAGGCTTACCCGACAGGATTGAAATTCATGTCTTTAGCATTGCTGCTAGCCCGTACATGCCCGATCGATATAGTTATGCTTTGTACTTATGAGCACCCCGTCTCGTTATACGTATTTATTTTGTTTTCCCCCTTGTGACACATGCGTCGGCACCACTAAGCTTGGATAACCTTGTCAGTCTGATCCACTGACTTGGAGATTCCCCCTCCCGTCTCGCCAGCTGCAGTTTGGATCCCGATACCCGGTTTATTAACCGTGGTCCCGTCCCGATACCCTGCTCGCTACCGTGGTCCCATCCCGTATTATTACTTATGTATATGTAAATATTGTTTCACCTCCTCACTTCGGTGACTGAGATCAACACCCCGATAGACTCTTGTCACTTCGGTGATAGAGGATTTAGCTTCTTGTGGATGCCATCTTGTTATTCCTGTTTCCTTGGTGCCTTTACTTGTTTTTCAGTACATGCATGTTTTTTTTATTAAATGAATTATCTTTTCATGAAGATTGTCATGTATACATATTTAAATGCTTTCAAAGGTAATTTCATTTATTATCGTATCTTTTCACCCGCCTGCCAAACTGTCGTGTTTGACCCACTTTTGGTACTCAGGTCCCGATGTTGACTTTCCCGAGGAGAAGCATGAGGAGGCAGTCGGAGAACCGTAACAGTTAGTGGAGTGGCGTGCCGATGATGTTGTTTAAACATCCGGCCGTCTCGAGAGATGCGAAACGTTTTGGGGGTGTCTTTTATTGATACTTTGGTGGACATTGTTTTGTTCATATTGGCCTTTGTTGGCCTCTAATTTTGGGAAATGTAACTAAGAGATATGTGTTTAAACTTTAACAGTACTCTTGGGTTAAGCTTTAAAACTTTGCTCATTCTGATACTTGATACTTAAATGCAACCAGTCTTATGTTTTATGGAAATGATTTATATGCATGATTTGCCATACACTTCCGCAATTATAAAATGTTTAATGTTGTTGTGAAATCCTCACCGCGGACTCCTGTGGGAAATCACGTGCACGGGTAATGTATGTTCTTTATTAACCTGTGTACGTCATGACACCAAACATACTCTTATCACCATTGTTATTACTCAATTAGTCCCGATCCCGGATTGGACCGTTGGGACCCGGTCCGGGGTCGTGACAATTTTCTCTTGGAGATTCCACCAATCTTCTTGAGAAAAGAGATCTGATTCGGGTCATAGCGTGGAAGGCTAAGAGGTGTTGGAGATTCCTATTTGATAAGTGAAAGAGTTTCATCATCAAAGAAAGATGCAACTTCTCCATTAGAGCACAACTAAGCTCCAAAAGTATAATCTACTTCATTGCATGTTGTAGATTTTATGGATGTTTGTTGGTTACTGTTCTATCTTCTTGATAGGTTTATTTACTGATCATGATGGCTGAGATTGGAGGTTATGCATCCTGGATATGGTTTATGGCCTTATGGGTACTTGATCCCTGTATCAAGTGTGTTAAAAGTTTTGAAAATCTATCCACGAGGCCCACCTACTTCCAACAATATCAACATTTTCATCTGCAACATAACGACAAAAGAAAAACTTCAACCTCCAAGTGAAACACAAAGAGAAAGCGGGGGAAGGAGATTCCAGACCGTTGAACAGATTCTTTACAGCTAGATACCAACGTTGGAGTAGTCGTCGGGAGTTCCACCAAAATATCTGGCCGGAATCGCTCAGAGAACAGGGAGCGGAGAGAAAGAGTAGGAGCCGGGACATCAGGGAAAGGGAAAGAGAGAGCAGGGAGCGGAGAGGGAGAGGGAAAGAGAGAAATGGACCCGCAACGCAAGGAGAGGGAAAAAGAGAGCAGCTAGTGGAGAGGGAGAAGGAACGAGATAGCTGTAGCCGCAATGCAGGAAGAGGGAAGGTGAGAGCAGGTAGGGGAGGAGGAGAGAAAATGGCTGGAGAGGAAAAATTTTGGGGAAGAAAGGAGAACGAATTTGTTCGATGGTTTTAGGGTATGTGAATGAAAACGATGTCGTTCGAAACAGGTAGGGGTAAAACCATCCAAAATCACTGTACAAACACCAAAATAGGTATTTTGGTGTATTTGTGATTAAATCAGTCTAATACATGTTTAAGGACACTATTTTGGTAAAACTCCCTATAATATATGATAGAACCACGCCTACTGTCACTTTCCAGAACAATAGAGGAAGCCTTTGAATTTATGTCTGCAAACTCTTTTGCGAAACCCATGGGAAATATGCCTCCATCAAGCTTTCGCACAATAGTAAAATGACTAGTATGCCTGGTCTCTTCCACTGATGCCATCATGGGACTATCAACCTTTGTGTATTTAGTTGTTAATGTAACATCAACATAACTGGCATAGTAGTGCTAATCAAAAGCAATAAACAAGCTATTTTTTTATGCTTTCAAGTATGAACTCTGCAAAGAGGGCTTCCATTGGCAACGGACTTTTGTCTCTCCACACTGCACTGATTTTTTTTATTTTTCTAAACTACCCCTCCCCCATCCTCCCTCTCCCGCCAAAAGTTCTCTGCAAATTGCAACCGAGACTAAGGGCCTATTTGGTAACTCTAAAAATAAGCTCTTTTTAAATTATTTAGAGCTTATTAAAATTTAGAGTATTTGATAAAAACTCTAATCATGATTTAAAATTAGAACTTATATTTAGAAATAAGTGATTTTAAGCTCTTAAAAATAAGCTGCTTTGAGTAGCTTTTTTTTCGTAACTTCTTTTTCTAAAGTCAAGGAAGCCATTTCACAATTTCTTTCTCTGCTACTTTTTGCTAGGCACGAACCATCCCAAGGAAGACGATGAGGACGACTTATTTAGATGGTTATCAAACACTCAATTATAAAATAAAAACCTTTTTTTTTTTTTATAATTTTACCAAACAGTCTAATTATAAATTTGAACTTAAAAATTAGACCTTCTATTTTGGACCTTAATTTAATTAGCTCTTATTAGATATAATAGAGTTACCAAACAGGGCCCAACTTTTGACAACCTAGAACTGACAGAATTTATTTAGTTATTTTGCTCGAGAACTGACAGAAAGTTATTATATTAAACTGACCTTATGAAAAAGCTACTAAACAGTCTAAACTAGCAGTACATACCTTAGCCTTGTTACAACAGATGACAGAAGCAGAGACTATTTCCTTCGTATTGTACTTCTCATTGATAATTGTCTTCAGATTGATTGCTGTAACAACTACTGGAGGAATCTCTTGCGGAGCGTTTGAAGAAGTCAAGATTTGTATATCCTTCGAACAATCAACAGTAACCTCGAATTTGCACCAGCTTACTTGCTTCAAAGCCAATTGAACTCTTTACTTTAGAAAAGAAAGTTAGCAAGGAAAGCTAGTACAACCACTATAGAAGAACTGCGAGAGACTCAATGGCATAGACCGTGAAGTGGGGTTAGTGAAAGAACAAAATCTTGTAAATGCTTAAAGGTGAAAGATATGAGGTGAACATTCACTTTCCAGCCATTTTAATTACTAGGGTTGTAGTTGGCATTCAATTTTTATTAGAGGAAAGATACTTTGGCTCACATTTTTTAAACAACCGGGCCTGAATACCAAAACACTATCACCTCAGTGGTGGGCACCTTCCCTCCACAAAAACCATAGGGGGTCAATCCTTGGTTATAGGCTAATGGTGGGGAACTAGGGATGGGGGGTAGAATTTTCCATGGCATAAAGAAAAGAACATCAACAACAGGAATATGAAAACAAAATATTCATTCTTCTATTAGATTTCACAACATATGTAGAGATTTAAATCTTGTTAAGTGATTTTACAATTTCCATACACAAAAAATTAGAAAAAAGGTTTTTCTATACCACATAAAACTGATTTTCTATACCTTCAAAAATGAGCCAGGGTGCATACCTCTTGTGATGATTGAAATGGATGAACTTTAAATGATAGAAAATAGTATAGTAAGAGCCCCATTTCAGAAATTTGTATCAAGCAGAAACGATGAAGAAAAAATAGAGTTTTGAATTCGTGGTGAATATGTGATGTGGGTTTGGGCAGGAAGTGGAGATTGTGCGATATCATATAGTTTGATATCCTGCATCCTTGAGATATTGCACCGTTCGATATCCTATAGCCCTAGGATATCGTAAAGTTTAAACGTAAAATCATCATTGTTAGAGCGTTCATTCTAATATGAACAACTATGCTGGGATTATCTAATTTGCGTATGTTTTGGGGCAATTATCTAGTATAAGGCCAGCCATACAATCAATATCCCAAGAAAAAGTATGAAGAAAGGGGGTTATGTTACGGGTTTTTTTTTTTTTTTCAAATGGAGGGAAAGTACCTAGAAAACCATTTTATATCTTGAATTGAAATAAATTTCGAAAACTTAAGCTCTCTTTTTAAAAATAGTAAAAAATCTTATCCAAAATTGAAAACTAAGTAAAACCTATGTGCTATTTTAAACTTTTTTTATTTTTTAAAATATGATTTACTCCATTGATCTCACGAAAAGTTCCTGTCATGTGCGCAAGTAATTGTTATATATATCCTATATTTTTATTCTAAGGGAAATTTTCAAATAAGGCCTTAATTTTTGCTTTATTTCAAAAAAGGACATAAGTTTCAGAACTTTTTAAATTAGTCCTTAAGTTTTTCAATAAATTTTCAATTGATGACATCCACGGAAAGATGAAATTATTACATCAGCAAAATCTAATGATTTTTAATTGAAAAAGGTTTTTCGTAGAAGTTAGAAATTTATGTTTATTGTAAAAAAATTTTATCCTCAATGAATTGAACTAATGTTGTTTGGTACGGTTGTATATTCTTTATTGAAAACTACTTTTTAAAGAGGAGAATGGGGAAATGAAGTAATAAAGGGGAGTGAGGAAATGAGTAATAAAGAGGGATTATGCTGAACTGGACTTCTCGTATCCCTATAAAAACTTCATTTTTAGGCTATTCAAGAAAAATATTGACGCCATGAAAAAGCATTTCCACATAAAATTACCGCACATGAAAAAAAAGTTTTCCCTATAAAAATAGTACCTTCTATGCGGAATTAAACAAACTCGCCCTTACTCTCTAAGGACCTGTTTGGATGTATGGTGAATTGAAGTATGGTGAGGTGAAGCATCAAATCAAGAGAGAATAAATTATAAGATATTATGATGGTGTTTTGTTTTTAGTTGTTTGGTATGGAATCTTTTTGACTTTTTATATAGAAAAGTGGACCCTTTTTGTCTTTTAGTGGGAAAAGGATGTTGCTTTTTTAACCTTTTTTGAAAAAGTTGGAGGAAATTTTGAAATTGTGTACTTTTGATATGACTCATTGTCTTTTTTTTGTCTGGATAATGGAGACTTTAACTTACCTCACCTCACTTCACCACATATCCAAACACGCCATAAAAGTGATTTGTGGTGTGTGCGCTCTATTCCTCTGAAAATAATTCATCCAACCTTTTAAAATATAAGAAAATGGCCTCGCATAATGCAGATAGCTCGCGATCAAATTTAATGGCCTAGAATCATACACCGGCGTATCATCTTTACTTAAAAATCCATCAAGTGCCACTTCGCATGGCCTGCACACCCTGCCCCGCACCTAGCTTTTGAGTCTGAACAGCAGAAAAGAAGAGATCGAGCGGCTCAGATGGCTTCCGTGCATATCCTCTCCCTGTCCCTCAGTAAAAAACAGCCATCGATCCAAATCACAAACACCACACCCCATTCCCTCTGCATTCGCAGAAACCCGTTGTCCCTCTCTTTTGCTTCTAGAAAGAGCTCCATCTCCATCTCACGTGCGACAAACGACCCCTCCTCGGCGTCCCCGTCCAGCTCTCCACCTCCAACGACTGAGATCGAGCTCAAATTTCTCGGGGCATGTCTCTATTTACAGAAATCTCTCCTTTCTTTCTCTCTGTTTTTTTTTTCATGTAATTCCCTTAATTTGTATTGAGTTATTTATTGACATTTCTCTTTCTCTGTCTGCCTGGGCATGTGTTTTAAAGCCAAAAGCAGAGGCAGATGGTTCTTATCCGGTGAAGAGCGTTCGGGCGAAAAGCGGCGAGAAGGTTCTGAGGAACATCATGCTCGATGACAAGATAGAACTCTACGCCCCCTATGTAAGTAAGTTTCCGGTGATTTTGTTCGCGGGCGCACGATAGCCTGGTTCTAACGTGCGCACGTTTCATTGGGGGTGTTTAAAGAAAGTTAACAAGTGGGGTCCACGTTGCAGTGGACTGCCGGTCTCCCAAGCCCCAAGTGACTGGCCAACCTGACTTTGGACCCGATTGGTTGGGTCTGGGTACTGGGCTTAGGCTGGGGCTCGAGAAATTTGATGACTTCGGGTTTGTTTGGCATCGTGCCTGTTCGGACGTTCTCATGTATTATCTCGGGATGTGGAAAACATGTTTAGTATAGGTAAATCACTATCCTGAATTTTTTTGTTTTAGAAAAGAATCTCAAAATCTTAACCCACAACTGGCCTAAGAAAGATGGAATGAAAAAACTTTGGTTTTTTTTTTTTTAAGAAACAATTTGTTTGTACAGTTGTTTCTTAATTTTCTCTTGTCCTTTAAAATATATCATTTCAAGATTCCAAATCCTCGTTTTTATCCTAAAGGTAGGCCCCATGTTCACTGTAAGTGCCTAAAAATAACGAACTTGGTTTAGATAGTAATAGAGTTGATAATGAAGCTGTTTAGCTAATTAAGGGCGTCACTGGAAATCCTGAACCTGAAAGGAAGAAGAAACAGAGGTCAGAGCTCCGGGCTGCTGTCTGCCGAAGGCACTCCGACGCCTGAGTTAGTGCAGTCACTGAACTAGGGTGAAGTGAGGGAGAAGAGAGTTCAGGAAGATAATGCAATGTTGATGTTTTAGCATGTGAACGTACCTCTTAAGGGCTTACCATGCAGGTATATATAGATGAGTGAAAGCTTCCTGAGGGGGGGTAGGTGAGAGCACTGTCCCATCAGATCTTCCCCAATCCTCCTCATTAATGTGGACGTGATTGATAGGTAGGGATAACCCTCTGCCGGAATCCGGCGGCCACCCTACCTGCTGGCATGCTGTGCAGCGTAGCTGTCCCATCTCATAATGGGGATTAGACGCTCAATGCCCACCTCGGTCAAATGGGCTGAGCTGGGGAAGGCGTTGAGGTCGGGCTTGCTCAAGGTCGGGTACCGCTACTGAGACGCTTCGACTCAAAGCCCATAGGAACATGGTCGGTACCATTACTGAGACCATTAGCACATCGGTGCCAACTGGCATAATCGCCGAACTGGATAGATGAGATTGAGGCAGTCCCTGATTGGTACTGTTACCTAGATCAAGGGTAACCTCGGCATTAGAAAAACACACCACACATTCACAATATAAAGAAGGTGGCCCCACTTTGTAATTCTTAAAGGTCGGTCACACGATCACAATAAAAAGGTGGGCCCATATTATAATCCTATAATGGTGGGGCCACATTATAAATCCCATGAACATGTGCCCTATATTCTAATTTATAAAGGTGGACGTCACGTTGTAATTTCTAATGGTGGACCCCGTGTCCACAATCACATAAAAGGTGGCCCCACCTTACAATTCTTATAGGTGGGTGATATGGTCACAATCACAAAAGGTGAAGCCACATTGTAAATCTTATGAATGTGGACCCACGTTGTGATCATATGAATGTGATCCCATGTCCGGATCTCTAAAGGTAGGTACCACATTGTAATTTTTTAAAGGTGGTTCTCACCTTCACAATTAACAAAAAAGATGGTGCCACATTATAATTCCTATAAAGGTGGGCCCACATTGTAAATCTTAGGAATGTGCTGCCCCCATGTTCTAATTTCTAAAAGGTGGACAACACATTGTAATTTCTAAAGGTGGTCTTGTGTCCATTCTGGCTTTACTTTGTAATTCATAAATGTGGGTCACATGGTCATGAGCCCAAAAGGTGGACCTTACATTCTAATTTCTAAAGGTGGTACCATGTTGTAATTTCTCAAGGTGGGTCCCATATTTACATTTACAAAAAGGTGGCCCTACATTACAATTCCTATAAAGGTAGGCCTACATTGTAAATCCTATGAATATGAGTTCAATGTTCTAACTTTTAAAGGTGGGTACCACGTTGTAATTTCTACTGGTGTGTCCCATGTACGATAATAGTAGAGTGTCACAAACAATAAAAGGTGGATCGCACATTGTAAATCCCATGTCTGCTCCTTAGAGGAGAACTTTTATATTGTTACCAAACAAGTTCCATTCAAAATGTTCTCGGTAGAATAATTTAATATAATATTGCCAAACATGTTTTGTAGAGTATAGTCTTGGCATAACCCAATCTCAACACAGCCTGAACTGAGCATAAAATTTGGAATAACACGAGAACGATGCCAAACGGGTCCTTATCATCCCAGTGTCATCATACCAGAAAGTTCAAACATATTGGCCACATGGTGATGTCGTTATGTTTATAAGTGTCAACTTTTTAATTGAGGAATAAAAGTATGTTGAGAATTTTACAGGGAAAAAAACCCCTTATATGTCCGGACTACATATTTTCTACTGCACAAAGAAGGCCCTCCCGCCAATTTTTACCTTTTATGTTGAGCGAACGATATTGTCGCTCCTGTCTTCTTCTTCTCTTCTCATTCCTCTTTCTCCATCTCTCCCACTCCGTTTCTCGCCCAACCCACCACCAACAATACCTCCATTTCTTGCCCACGTTTTTAGGATCTGCTTTTTATGTAATGAGGGGATTATTCATATTTTGAAATGGTTACAAAATCAAAATAGTAGTAGAGAGAATTAGCCAATCAGTGCTTTGGTTACAAAGTCAGCAGTATACTTGAAACAGATTCAAATCATCCGGCCCACTTAAATGTGGTTACAAACTAGCAGTACCATTAAAACAAATTTCAGATCCTTAGGCTCCATTTGAATCCTTGGAACTGGGTCAGGTCTTACTCAGATTGTTGTAACCCTAATGACTTGTAATTGGTTATGACAAAGAATGAAAGAACTACAGACCTATGCTTAATTCAAGTTGTACAAATGCAGGAACAGTAGGCTTAGGCATATGTTGAGTTATGCGTACTCAAGATATGCACATCCAGATAGGCCCCTATATCGCTTGTTTGAAATTGTGGAAATCTAACAAAGGCACCAGTCATCCAGAATCTTGATATAAGAACGAATGGAAACAATCAGCTTCTGACATTATAGACTTAGTGGAGTTATTGCAGCATAGAGAAAGGAAGCAAATCCTATGCCTCATGCATGCCGTGATTTGCTTGTAATTTGGTGCTGAATGTGTCATTTGAGAGAGAATATTGCTGTAAGTTCAATCCCCCTTAGGGTCGACTCTGCTCATATTATATAAGGGTTGAATCCCTGATTACATGCAATTAGTATCTTATCTATATCTAGATCCTAAAATGTAGTATTACAAACTAAGTATGTACAGTTGTCTTTTGACTAAGTGAAATATACAGACTGGGCCTAAATGGGCCTGCTAGTGTGGGCTTGGATTGACACCCCCCCTCAAATTGATGCTGGGGAGTCATAAAGCAGCAATTTGGAGACAAGAAATTGATGTCGAGGCCGAGGAAGTCCTTTTGTGAAGATATCTACAAACTGAAGCTCTGTAGGGACATAAGGTAGACTAATGACATCCCGTTTATATTCATCCCGAATAAAGTGGCAGTCAACTTCGATATGTTTGGTCCGTTCATGGAAGACGGGATTTTCAGTGATTCGGATAGCCCCAGTATTGTCAGCATGCAATGAAGTAGGAGAGGTTTGAGTGAACCTAAGTTCCGAAAGAAGTCCCCGTAGCCATAAGATCTCAGAACAATTAGAAGACATTGCCCTATATTCAGCTTCTGTGGAAGATCTGGACACACGTTCTTGTTTCTTGCATTTCCAAGAAATAAAGGAATTTCCAAGGTACATGCACCAACCCGTAGTAGAACGACGTGTGTCTGGACACCCTGCCCAGTCAGCATTCGCATAAGCGGTCAGGTGAAGAGGATTATCCTTTGGATAATATAAACCACGAGGAACAGTTCTCAGCAGATAGCGAATAATGCGCTTCACAGTTGTCAAATGAAGATGTCGAGGAGCGGTCATGAACTGGCTCACAAGATTAACAGCATAGGATATGTCAAGTCTAGTGATGGTGAGATAGACAAGACTTCCCACAAGGCGCCGGTAGATATGAGGATCAGGAAGAAGATCGCCATCATCTTTACTCAGCTTGAGATTTACCTCTATAGGTGTATCAACAGGCGAAGAATCATGAAGGTCAGCCAACTCGATAAGGTTTGATGTGTATTTGTGTTGATTAACAAAGAAACCTTTGGGAGATTGATACACCTCTAAGCCCAAAAAATAATGCAAAGGGCCCAAATCCTTCATATGGAAGTAAGTCCTGAGGGATTCTTGGAGAGATTTTATCATAACATCATCCGTGCCAGTGATAATAGTATCGTCAACATACACTAGAAGCACAGTAACCCCAGTAGATGTGTGACATAGAAAGAGAGATGGATCATAAGAGCTCTGAGTAAAGCCACTTTCGCATAAACGACCCCTGAAGGTTTCAAACCATGCCCGAGGAGCTTGCTTGAGACCATAAAGCGATTTTCGCAATCAACAGACAGACCGCTTGGATGGAGATGGGACTCCTTGTGGTATACGCATATAGACTTCTTCTTGCAGATCCCCATGGAGAAATGCATTTTTGACATCCATTTGGTATAATGGCCAAGATTTAGATGCAGCAATTGCGAGAAGTAACCGAATAGTTGTCATTTTTGCCACAGGAGCAAACGTTTCCTCATAGTCAATGCCATACTCCTATCTGTTTCCGAGTGCCACAAGTCGAGCTTTGTGTTTATCCAAGGACCCATCAGATTTAAGTTTGATCGAGTAGATCCATTTGCAACCAATGGGTTTAACTGATGAAGTACACTCCACAATATCCCAGGTGTGTCTGATGCAATGCATCCAATTCCTCCTTCATGGCCTGGTTCCAACAATCTTGTTGTACAGCCTGCAAATAAGAACTTGGGATAGAGACAGAAGATAGGGTTGTCATCAAAGAAGTATGGGTAAATTCATATCGCGCAGGCGGTCTAGAAGTTCTGGAGGAGCGACGCAAGGCATGAATAGGCGGGGAACCATTTGCCGGTGGAAGATCAGGAGGACGGCCATCTACAGTGGTAGGTTTTTCCCGTCGGTGATATACAAACTCAGGATTAAACCTAGTAATGGTTTTCGGATCCGAAAAACCAGGTAAGAGAGCTGGGGAAGATGGTTGATGACAGTCCATGTGAGTTTGGAAAAAATATTGATTTTCAAAGAAAATAACATTTCTAGAAATCCTGACACGACGACCAATGGGATCATAACAAACAAAACCTTTTTGATTAGTAGCATAACCCAAAAAAGCACACCTGCGAGATTGCGCTGTTAGTTTCGTTCTCTCTGTGAGAGGTAGATGAACGAAGCAAACACATCCAAAGGTATGTAGGTGATCAAACAAAGGATGATGACCAAATAATTTAAAATGAGGCGTGGAATGCGCAATGGTAGGAGATGGAAGGCGGTTAATGAGATAGACCGCTGTGGTGAGAGTTTCAGTTCAAAAACGAGGGGGAACGGATGATTCAATCAGAAGTGTTTTAGTCACATCAAGGAGATGTCTGTTTTTCCGTTCCGCGACTCCATTTTGTTGTGGAGTATACGGACAGGTACGTTGAGAAATGATCCCTTTATTGTTTAGAAAAGATTGAAAATTATTGGAAACGTACTCCCCCCCCTGAGTCTGAGCGCAAAGTTTTAATGCATTTGGAGAATTGGGTGTCAACATAGCTAATAAAAAATTTAAATGCATTAAGAACATCAGACTTCGAATGTAATAAATAAATCCAAGTAAATCTGCTGTAGTCATCAATGAAGGTTACAAAGTACTTGAAATGACTGTGAAAGGGTCGGAGCAATGCCCCAAACATCACTATGAATTAAGTCAAAACATGCAGTGCTCCGTGTTTTAGAGTGTGGAAAAGGTAAAGTTTTACTCTTTCCTAATTTACAAGCACCACATTCAAAGGAAGCAGAGTCAACAGGTTTATTTAATAATCCAGATTGAAATAAAGTAGACATTGTAGAGGCATTCGGATGACCAAGCCTATTATGCCACAACCGAGAATTATTCTGAATGAAAAAACAAAATAACTGATGTAAAGTTTTATCTTGAATAAATGAAGACACTGGTAAGGAAAAAAGTCTTCTACGCTTAGGCCCCCTCGCGATCACTTCCCCCGACTCCTGGTCCTGCACAACACAACCAGAAGAAGAAAAGGAGACATTGTAATTATTTTCAACAAGTTGACCCACAGAAACCAAATTGGTAGTAAGATGAGGAGAAACTAAAACATTGGTTAAGGGTAAGGGGTCAGGGGTTTCACCAATAGAGGTGATAGGAAGATGATCTCCGTTGGCAGCTTGAACAGTAAGATGACCAGTGTATGGAACGACATTTTGTAATTTTACGGGTGAAGAGGTAATATGGTTACTTGCACCAGAATCTAAGTACCATGTATTGGAAAGAGATGAAGCAGTACCTGCGATGTTCATGGATGCTAAGGCTTTGATAATCATTTGGTTTACCATCTCAGGGGTGAGAGGAGCTGGGGACGTAGATTGTGTTGAGGAACCAGGTTGTGAAGAAGAATCATACTGCATAGAACCACTGAAGTCAGAGGAGGCATATCGTGGAGTGGTCACTGTGTAAGCACTGAGAGCTGACGGCACTGCGTAAGTACTAGGGGTTGACGGCACATAGTTGCGGGAAGTAGAATTGCGACCCTTCTTTCGGCATTCATCAATAACATGACCAGTGGCCTTACAATATCTGCAGATCTTTGCCTTGCATTGATTTGCATAGTGACCATATTTCTTACAGTTATGGCACTGAACTTTATTGATATCCCGGGGAGGTTGTCTGGTGGTAGCAACATAGGCAAGCGGAGCCTCAGTAGATCCTTGTTGGTCCAGAGTAGTTTTAGTGACCAGACGTTGTTCTTCCCGCAGAAGCTCTTGAAGACAGTCATCCAAGCTAGGAAGAGAAGCCCTGCTCATCAAGTTAGATCTAACTGTCTCAAACTCCTGACGAAGTTTCATGAGAAACCGATCCCGATGGCTACCTTGCTGCAAGAGAAGTAGTTCAGGTAGGAGTGCTTCAGACACCGTAGCAAACTTAATCTCATCATATTCTGACCACAGTCTGCGAAAGCCATTGTAATACTCCTGAATAGACTGGGTGCCCTGATTAAATTGAGAAATATCGAGTTCCAATTGAAATTGGCGAGCAGCATTTTCTTGTTGATAGATCTTTTTAAGATAGTCCCACATTTCCTGGGCAGTTTTGCAAGGTCTGAGGTTGAGGATAAAATGTGGGTCAACCGAGCCCAATAACCAGGTTTTGATTTTAGCATCTTTAGTCTTTCAAGCTAAAATCTTCTTGTCATCTTCCTCTGGTTTAGATTCAGATCCATCAATGTGTGCCCAGAGTTCCTTTCCTTCTAAGTAAATTTGAAATTGGAAGGCCCATGAGGTATAATTTTTCCCATCAAACTGAACCATTTTAATTTCAGATTTTTCCATTACTAAAGACCAGAAGAAGCGCAAACAAATCAGTCGTGTGAAGATATTGGCAAAGAAGATCAATATGATGGATAAGATCATAAGCAGATCAGGTGTTGCAGTAGACATCAACCACTCAGATCACAAACCAATGATGGATCAGATCACCAAGGATGGATCAGATCACAGCAACCAATAAGATCGAGCAACCAATGATGGATGGATCAGATCACAAACCAATCAGTAACCAATGATGGATGGTTCAGATCACAAACCAATCAGATTAATGTCCAGAACTGTTCCCAGGAGATAGAAAAGGAACAGTGCACAAATAGAGTGCAAACAAAACCCAGACGACCCTGTCGTCAGTGTGTAGATCTGCACGTGGGGCCCACCAAGTGATCTGTATACAGATCTGAAGATGGGGATGGGTGAGCAGCAGAATTCTGCAACCACTGGAAGTGGTCTTAGGCAAAACGAATTCAAATCCAAGATTTTGGACGGCTGTGATGAAAAGAAATGGACAAAACAGATTTTCCACAAAAAAATGGTAGATGGCCTACCTTTGATGATCGATAAATCTTGAGAAAATCTTCATAAATATGCATATATCCAGTCGACCAAGATGGGCTGATTCCTCTGAACTGTTGATGATGATCTCAGGTGGGCCATGTCTGATCTGAGACGATCAGGGATGATCAAAGACGATCAGGCTGGAGAGATGATCTCTGAAGGGCTTCCAGATCTTGGAAGATAACTAGGAGAATCCACAATATTTTGGATCTTGAAGAATAAAATTAGCTAAAGCACTAATTTTTGACGACTTGACTCTGATACCATGTCATTTGAGAGAGAATATTGCTGTAAGTTCAGTCCCCCTTAGGGTCGACTCTGCTCATATTATATAAGGGTTGAATCCCTGATTACATGCAATTAGTATCTTATCCATATCTAGATCCTAAAATGTAGTATTACAAACTAAGTATGTACAGCTGTCTTTTGACTAAGTGAAATATACAGACTGGGCCTAAATGGGCCTGCTAGTGTGGGCTTGGATTGATAGAATGTGCTAATTCCTTGTTTTCTGCCGTTTCTTTGTGCACTAAGATATTAACGTCTTATCTGATTGAAGTGACAACCCCTTGTCCCATCTTCTTACCATATGCATCATTCAGGGAAGGCATGTTGCATTATTGTTGATAGATGGTGTGAGAAGGTAAGAATAGGAATGAGTTGGCTGACGGAAGTGTTGAGGATAATGGAGGTGTTGTGGGTGGTGGGTTGGGTGAAAAATGGAGTGGGGGAGATGGAGAAAAAGGAAGGAGAAGAGAATAAAATAAGAGGAGGAAGAGGACATGAGCAACGATATTGTTTCTCAATTGAAACAAGCGATGATATCGTATCTCAATTGAAAAGGTAAAAAAGGGTTAAAATTGGCGGAAGGGCCTTTTTTTGTTCAGTAAAAATTATGAGGTCCTTTTTCGTGCACGGGCCATCTAAGGGGTTTCCCCCATAAAATCCTCAAGTATGTTTGATACTGGAGGATTTTACTTGGAAAACACCCCTAAGATGGCCTGTGCATGAAAAAAGATCTCATAAATTATTTTTGTTTTCACAAAGGGCTCTCCAGCCAATTTTAACATCTTTTTTGACCTTTCTACACACTTAGCGACAATATTGTTGCTCGTTTCAATTGAGCAGTGACGATATCATCACTCATGTCTCCTTCTTCCTCTTTTCATTCCTCTATCTCATGATATCATCACTCATGTCTCCTTCTTCCTCTTTTCATTCCTCTTTCTCATGATATCATCACTCATGTCTCCTTCTTCCTCTTTTCATTCCTCTTTCTCCATTTCGTCCTAGCGAACTCATTCCTATTCCTTTCTCTCACTACCGAACATGGGCGCTCGCAAGTTCCTCGTTCATCTCCGGCTGCCATTTCCTCTTCATATCTCAAGTTTCTCTTCCCCTTTCCTTAAAGGTCCTCAAATTCCAACTCTACTCTCTCACCTATGTCCCTCCCCATAACCAAAAGGTCTCTATTTTCTTCGTCTTCTTTTTCTTGAGTTTTGTATTCATTGACGATCAGACCCTATCTTCTTTTTTTTTTTTTTTAATTTAAATTTTAATTAGATATGTGGGGAGAAGAATCTGGCAATCAACAATGACTCTGATAAGGAGACAATGGTGGAGGAGCTCCACTTAGTATCCCTCGAGGCCGAGGAGAAAGAGGGGGAGGCATTGGCAAGCTCTTCATCCGATGTTGTTGCTATGCTCATGGATAAGGAATTGGCTTAGACCTTGTAGGTAGGGCATTGCAAAGACCATGAAATTGATGAGTTGGCTGAGGTGAAGGTGTTGAGGATGATGGAGGTGTTATAGGTGGTGGGTTGGAAGAGATATGGAGTGGGGGAGCCGGAAAAAGGGGAAGGAAAAGAGGAAGAAAGACAAGGGAGAAGAATACATGGGCGGCGATATTGTCCCTGGTCAATTGAAACGAGCGACGATATTGTCACTCATTGTAAAAGGTAAAAAAAGATGTTAAAATTGGTGGGAGGTTCTTTTTTTGTGTAATAGAAACTATGAGGTCCTTTTCTTGCATGGGCATCAAAGGGGGTTTTTCCCGTAAAATCCTCTTGATACTATTATGTTGCACCTGACTGATGGGAATAATTTCTATTAACATGTTGCACATGGCAGTGCGTGCATTGAGTTGAAGCTAGTCTAAGCCCACCCCATTTAGTTATTGTGCTTAATATGGAGGCCCAAAGATGCACATGGATGGGCACACAAAAGTTAGGGTTGGGCAAAGCCCACTATTGAATCATTGGTTGTTGAATTTTTGTTGGGTGAGCTGGACCATCTAATTTCACCTTTAGACAAACACAGGCCCTTTGCAGTCAATTTAGCATCTGGGCCAATATCGATGGATAGAGGTTATTCTACGGTCCTAAGAGTCAGGTCTGGCCCTATCTGTGAGTGAAATATTAGGACATCTGTGGTGAATTTATCAGCCCAAGTTGGGCAAATTAGTTGGCCCATTGTGCTGCACAGGTTTAGACCAGTCTATTTAGCTGTTAGGCCAATAATGGGCTTGGGCTAGCCCAGGGCTGTAAAAGGATTAGCTCATATCCAGCTCGAAGTGGGCTTGGCTCAGGTTGCAACCGGCATTTGGTGTTTACAAATAAGCCCTAAGTTCTATAGATTAAAAAACAATTCCTAAAGTTTTGCAGAGTTTTGTACTAGTCCCTGTGCATTATAGATCAGTCCTTGCATGGGGTTTATTACTCCTGCTCAAGCTGGTGCATAGATATCCATTCCACTATCGATTAGAGAAAACATCATATAGCTGCTCTTTTGAAACCTCTTTTTGTAAGAAACTCTGCTACATCTTCAGTATGAACATACTTACAACTTTTAATTCCTTGTTTCCTACTTGTTCACAAATAAAATGACAATAAACATCAATGTGTTTCCTATTTGTTTCCTACTTGATCTTGATTACAAGGATAAGGATCTAAGCTACAATGATCTTCATGTCTTTCTTCTGGTAGTGCCCGTTTGAAGTATGGTGCCACTCAGTAGTATTGGACTATGAAAGTCTCCTCCCCAGCAAATACTGCTCTTTAACAGTTTTGAACTCTAAAAACACATTGGATCCAAAACTGAAAGAACACCTGGGTGTACTCCTCTTCAGATCACTACATGTAATAAGATGAAAGCATGCTGATTTTTGTGATTTAAATCTTAGAATCTTCCTGACTCAACTCAAATATCTTGAAACCCCTTCTAAAATTCTTCAGAATTCTCCATTAACATTGGCATTCCTGGGGATGAGTGTTTCTTCATCCAAACTTTCTTACAGACTGACAAAAACCCTGAGAAACATGCACTGAAGGCAACAAGGTCTGCTCTGATACCAATTAAATGCTAAAGTATGGATACGTTTGGAACTAAATAGAAAAGTCGAAGAAAAGTAGAAGAAAGAAATAGAAAATAGAAGAAAGAGAAAGAGAAAAGGTCGTGGCATTGAATTTGGTTTAGACTCATGCATAATTACTTGATTAGTGATATGTTTGGGAAGAAAGTCACTTTTCTTCATGGCTTACAACTTATAACAAGTATATTCTCAACGGTGAAAATAACAATGGACCGTTATGCACTTAAAAATTGTGTATTTAGTAATAAATGACCAATGGTGGATCATGCCTCAAGTTTTAAATGATGTGCATTTGACTTGAATGGATAATTTATGAGAACTCTTCTCTGTTCTTATATACCAAGTTCTAAGTACTTTTTTCAATTTAAACAGGGGAAATTGATGAACTGTGGGGGTGGTGGCAGTTGTGGCACATGCATTGTAGAGGTATTTTTATTTGTTTTTATTTATTATTATTATTATTTTTTTAATTTTCCCGAATTTTTCTCTTCTTAAGAATGAGCTGAAGTCTATTCTATCATTAGTTTTGTTAGTTGAGACCCAATAAAAGTTCAGTTGGGTCCCTGAAGCAAGACAACTAGAGCCACTTGATAATGATCGCGAGGTTTCATTGTCATGTAAGCCTTGGCGTTAGTGGGGGACTATGATTGCATTTGTGAAGGGATCCAAGTCCACAAAAGGGATCCCAAAACTCCTCGCCTATCTTATATGGCTTCTTACCACATGCATGACATGGGATGGGCCCCAAAGCCCAGCCTATTGCACCGGGGCCCATAGGTCCTAAGTATAGCAATATGGCACATAGTACCATGTGGCCAGGCTTATAGTTCTGACTTCTGAAAGTGTTACTGATTCAGACATGGGCTGGGCATGCTCTCCTTCTTTCCTGTTTATTTTATTTTTAATTATTCTCTACTTATGTCGAGTGTGTCGAGAAGAACAAGAGGAAGAATTCACTCTTGGTATTCTTTCCATGGGGTAGTTTAGACATTTTGTATTTAAGTGGAGTTCTTAAGGCAAGATTGGATTATCTTAAACCATGATTATGATGAATGTAATGCCTAGATGATGCAGCCATGGGTCAAAAAGTGATTTATGAAATGTATAAGGCAGCAAAGAAAGAAGTAAGTGATGCAAACTCTAAACCATATGATGACCTATATACAGTTGTGAAGCCTAGGGGTTTCGAGGGGGCAGCAATTGGCCCCTTTAACTTTTTCCTCCAATTGCTTTTCCCGACACTCTGCCACTTGTTTCACTTCTTTATAATCAAAGCTGCTTGTCCAATGGCCCAAGCCCGTTCAAATTCTTACCTTTTGTGCTTTACGTATGACTAGTCAGAGGACCTGTGCCCATAGTCATCTAGTTCGCAATTAGATCAAATTTTCATTTCTGTTCGTTGTTTGTAATTTTATACTTATGTCAATTTTAGAATTCGATGGAGTAGTTTATTTGATTCGCTTTTCGATTTGGTGTTTGAGTTCGAAAAATTTGATCATTTAATTCGAACATGTAGATAAAAATAAAAATAGTTAATGATTATTCTTTGAATTGTAGATCTAATTGATATACATGTGATGCGATTCATATTATAAAAAAAAAAAAACACTTTACAATATACAAAAAAAACATATTTCATTGTGAATATAAAATATATTTAGCAATCATCCATGCCAATATTTAACATGTGATTTATAAATGATTATCCACTAATTTACATCCTTCATTAAAACTAAAGTTCAGACCATTGCCTAATCAAAGGGGCATGTCATTTGCAGTTTAAATCTCCCAAAAAGAAAGGACCATATGGTTGAACTAAGTCCTGACATCTTGCTGTTAAAATGGAGGAAAGGAAAATTTTCTCAACATATCAACAAGAGGGAAATATAATTTATAGTAAGGAGAGGGACATCGAATAGTATGAAAGGTCATTTTCATAGTCCACTGAAAATTGCAGTTGTTGTAATATAAATAAGTGCATAATCTTCTTCTGTGAGTGGGAGAGAAGCACTTCTCAGTGAAATTGGCTTCAAACAAAACATGATGTGCCTAAAGTTTATTAAACGGTCATCTAGTTAGTCTGGACTCCAGATGTAAGTTCTTTGATCCGTTCTAGGTTATTTGACAGTAAATATAAAAATATGTGAAAAATAGTAAAAGAAATAAATAGATGAGTTCTCTCAAATTTAATGTTTGATTTTTTTTTTCTCTTCAATACAAGTTTCAGCTTCCTCATGCAACTCTTTTTTACAACTTCTCTAAGGGAAAGATCATTTTCCCTTTGAATCTTTTTTAAATACATATAAATATAAATATATTTCTAAATGCATACCTTTAGCTACAAGTGAACCGGTCATTTTTGTTCCTCCAAATTTTGGAACTGAATTGTGAATTATTCGATTCAATCAATTTGCAATTTGAGATGTATTGTAACAAATTAGGTAACCACCTTTGGTGTGATCCACTAGGTGAGTGGTTTGGATTTCTAGTCATGTAGATGGGCTTGGGATTTGGGAAGTGTATCGGACTTAAAAGATGTTTCTAGAGGCCTGATGTCGTGTGTGCGGTTTCATTTGTGAAGCACTTGGGATCACCAGAAAATACTGTGATTGAGGTTTGACTTGAAATTGTCCCCATCTTCCTTTTCGGATTAAGATAGCTAACGTTAGGATGAAATGTTAGGAGTAGGTTTGATCACATGTGGACACCACAGAAAAAGTTTCACTCCCAGTCGGCCTTTTCTATGTCATTTTTCCAACTCCTACATGTATCATTTTAAAGGACACTCCTAATCGCTGGTTCTTCTCAAAGCCGGGTTGATCCATCACTTTTCTTTCACAAATCTTCTCAAGGCATCAGTATCTTGTTGGTTTATGTCGATGACATCATTATCTCAAGAAATGACCTAGACTTCATTTTACAATTACAACAATCTCTCCAGGCTTCATTTCACATATAAGTTTTGGGTCCTCTCACCTACTACATAAGTTGAAGTTCACAAACTCAAGGGTGGCATATTCATTAATTAATACAAGTATACCTGTGATCTCATTATTCAAGCTCACTTACAAACCAGTAGATACTCCCTTACAAATACAACACCAGTGGATGCTCGCTTACAAAACTCAGAGTGAAATACCAAAAGATGATAGCATTATTCTTTCGGATCAGATGGTCTACATGAAGCTAGTTGGAAGTCGTTGTAAGAAGCCATGTACCAACCCAAAAGCTTAAGCTGATAGGTGGAAGGCCCATACAGGTATATTAAGACATGTCAAGCCTATTACATAGGCGATGTGGGACTTCCCAACAATCTTGTATACTTGACTATGAATCGACCCGATAGCTCTCATGCTGTACATCTTTTCAGTTAGTTTATCACTCGGCCTGCACATTTTCATTTAACTGTTGTTAAAAGAATCATTTGACATCTTCTTGGCACACAAGCACACAGCATATTTTTTCCTCGCATCTGCGTGCTTGCTATGATGTTGAGTGAGCATGATGTTCGGATACTAGATGATCCACCACTAGATAGTGTGTTTACTTAGGTCATGCATTAATCTCTTGGAAGTGCAAGAGGCATGATCATGTTTGCAAGTCTTCCATGGAAGCTCAATATCAATCTTTATCATCAGCTTGCTCCGAGATCATTTGGCTCTGATGATTGCTTGCTAAACTTGGTTTTTCTAAACACGTTGAAACCCCCTACATGCTGACAGAACAAGTGCAATCCAAAATGCTGCCAATCCTGCAATAGATGATCGAATAAAGCACATAGAAGTTGATTGTCACTACATCCAAGAAGCTTGTAGTGATAGTTCTTTACTCTTTCTTATGTCACCTCTGATCTTTAAATTATGGATATCTTCACAAAGGTCCTTCCTATAGTGAAACATCAGTTGTTAGTAGACGAATTGATGTTGGTATATTTCCCCACATCAATTTGAGAATAGGGGTGGCTTCTGTAAGTGGCATGTGCAAGTGGCACATAAGATGAGAAGGGTTGACCATCAATATCTTGTTGATTGTACCAATTCATAGCTAACTTGTATATCTTTCAGATTAGGCAATGGTATTGTAATACTCTGTAAATCACCCAAATCAGGAGGATTGCCATATTGTAATTAGATCAATGAAGATTATAAAAGAAGGAAGCACTGCTGTTAGATGGATCCTGGATTTTCCTCCATTCTCAAAATTTTGTTTTCTTATATAGTAGATAAAACATAGGACAAGAGCAGAATGATTGAAGCAGAGACTTGCTTTTCGAGCGCTTTGTGATCGGCGCGCACCAATAAGTTTAAAGGAAGATTTTTATAAGATAGCGATTAGACTGGCTATTGTGACACCCCGGAGTCCCAAATCGACTATAGAGAGGAAAGTAAATGGGGTTATATGTAGAGCTTACACCCTTACCTTGCATGAGGCTTTTGATGGGGTGAGGCCCATCAGAAACAAAACCGTGAGGGCCGTGGACCAAAGCAGACAATAGCATGCATGGGTATGGGGTGAGGCGTGACAAATGGTATCAGAGCCGACTCTCAAATAGTTCGAGTGTGGGTCCCCTGCCATGGTCTGGTGCAGGTGGGCGGGTCTCCATGTGGGCGGGTTAAGAGGGCTGGTAGGCTACAAAGACTGGCAGGCTACTGCACAAGGACGTGCAACCTTAAGGGGGGTGGATTGTGACGCCCCGGAGTCCCACATCGACTATAGAGAGGAAAGTGAATGGGGTTATATGTAGAGCTTACACCCTTACCTTGCATGAGGCCTTTTGATGGGATGAGGCCCATCAGAAACAAAACCGTGAGGGCTGTGGGCCAAAGCGGACAATATCATGCATGGGTATGGGGTGGGGCGTGACAAATTGTATTAGAGCCGACTCTCGACTAGTTGGGCCACGGCCCACCCCATACCCATGCATAATATTGTCATGCCCCACCCCATACCCATGCATGATATTGCACGCTTTGGCCCATGACCCTCACGGTTTTTTTTCTAATGGGCCTCATCCCATCAAAAGGCCTCATGCAAGGTAAGGGTGTAAGCTCTACATATAACCCCATTCACTTTCCTCTCTATAGTCGATGTGGGACTCCCGGGCATCACAACTATGACCTATGGAGCTGAATGTTCGTCAATCATGATGTAGCACATCACAAAATGAGTGTTACCGAGATGAGAATATTAGAGGTGTATGTCTGTTAAAACTAGGAAAGATGGAATCAGAACTATGCGCTTTTAGGGGCGCTTATTGGTAGTATCAATAGGTGGTAAATTGAGAGACTCAAGATGGTTTGAACATGTACAACACAAGGCAACAGCAATATTCTTGAGGAAATGTTGTTCTATGTTGGTTGATGGCCACTAAGGAAAAAGGGGTGGGCCAAAGACAAGTCAATGGAATTGGTAAGGATAGATTTGAAGAAGTACTACCTTTTTAAGGATTTGGCTCATGATAGATCAGAATGGAGAAATATAATTCATGTATCAAACCCCAATGTAGATATGACAAGGCTCTTTGATGATAATCATAATGGTCATAGTCATTAACTGAGGAGATGAGGTTCTAAAGTTTCCTCACCTTGAAAGCTATATTACACTTGGGCATCACAAAGCTTCTAATCTTTCCTATCATGAAAGAACATAATATATTGCTTTAACTGTCCGTCAAAAGAGGCATTTTAAAGATTTTTATATGTTGTTGTTCGGATAATCAACTAGCTTTGGTCACATTGATACGCATATTGACAAGAATCCTGGGCCTATAGGATGTCAAGGCTTCAACTTGAGGGATAGTGCAGAGAGTGAAGGTCAAGATGTAGTCATGAGTAGTGCCCAAATGAGCATATTGGATACTATAGTCCGTATATGGTGATTTTTTTTAGGCTATATATGTGGAGATCTCTTAATAGATTAGAATACATCAATTAGCTCTTATATATGCATAGAGTGTAAGATCATATATACATATCTTGCTAGCTTCTGTATCCTAAGAATTATCTTGCTTGATCTCATATCTTGTACACAACCTCATCACTTTTTGCTGATATTGATTTTAGTAACATGTGCTCTTCACATTAGGTGCAGACAGATTCTTCCATCATTGATTTGCTTCCTTTTTTCTTCAAATAATAATAATAGAAGCAATGCTAGTATATAGTAGTTTTACGTGTCTGAAACTATTCTTTTTTCGTGTCTGAAACTATTCTTCTTTTTCTTTTCTTTTTTATTTTTTTTTTCTGTTTCTCATCTAAGCCCTAAAAGATCTATATACTTACATTATCGTCAACTAGTTATACAGTATAGGTGTGAAGTCTGATGTTTTCATTGTAATCCTTAGTAATGATTTGACTCCATCGACTGGTCAATCAACTTTTCCCTAGTCGATTGCTTCTATGATCAATGCCATTTTATCCCATCAGCTGACATAGCAGATAGCACAATTTGGCAGTCATTGCTGTTGATTATATCCAAATACAAGTGAGTGTTTGTTGGATTTTCTCTCTAAGCTTGATAGCCAATTGTTCAATTATCCTGCCTGGTCATGGGGATATCTTAATTAAAGAACAGTTCTGAACATTTTATGCTGTAAAATGAATAGTATAGTTTTCCAAATTTTAGGCAATTCACAGACCTCTCAGAACTGATTGATAAACATCAACAACAGTTCTTTGGGTTATATCACTGGGCTATTGGCTGGGATTTTTATTGATTTCCTTTCAGTACTGGCCTCATCAAGCATGTATTGTGCCTGTAACAGACCAGATTCATGTCCACCATATTGGCACTTTGTATGAGTTCTGAATAATTTAATCTAAAACCTGCTGGAAATTTGGAACCACCATATTGGCTGCACTTTGGCCATTTTCATTTAACTTCTATATCTTTTGGGTCATATCAATTTCCATGGCTCACAGTGTTGGATTTCATGAACATGAGGTTCATAGTCAATTTTTGGAGTGAATTTCTTTTATCCAGTGAATCTGAATTGGTTCGGAATCAACCTTAATCTTGTATCAGATGACTCACCCAATTGTATCTCTAAATGGCAATGTTGGGTTTAAACAGGGGCTGGATAATGGATTGCACTTGGAATTTATCCAATGCTAATATTCTTGCATGAGTATGCTAGTATAACGCACATGTATGGATTGCATTTTTTCAAGTTCTGGAGCACCTTCATTACAATGAAAAAGCATTCATGGTTGCAGTGTTGCCTCTTGGGGTTTCACTTTCTGGTTGAATAGACATTGCTGTTGCAGGAGCCTTATAAGCATATTCGTTTTCAATGTGCAGATTGTCGATGGTAGTGATCTCTTGAGTGAAAGAACCAATAGTGAGTTGCGGTATTTGAAAAAGGTATGTTAGTTTCAATCATACTTGAGCTTCAAATTGAACTACATTTTTCAACAAAACTGAAATTCTTTACTTCCACTCATTGGGAACTCAAGTGGTAACTCCTTTTGTATTTTCTATCTTGATCATTGCTCAGTGAAATTGAAATGCAGAAACCTGATTCTTGGAGGCTTGCTTGTCAAACTATTGTTGGGAATAGGGAAAATGCAGGCAAGGTATGCATGCACTCCATATGTAAAATGATCCTTCCTTCCCTCCCAAATGAGTAGTCACGAGGCCAAATTTGAGACTCATCCAACTTTTCCTCACCATTGGATTGAAATCATAAAAAATGATGCCTCTAAAACATTTAAATTTTAGGGCCATGGATCAAAGGGTTAGGATGGTCTTATGGAGTAAAAATTTTGCACATAGGTAGTTCTCATATAGATCTTTCGATCCAATGGACTTCCATGATCACCATTCATCCTAGTGGGTCCAACTAGGAGGGGCGTTTTATTTCTAAAAAATAATATCTGCCTAGCCAACCCAAGCCATCCATTCTGAGAGCTGCAGTCTGAGATTGTGATGTTTAACATCTTATGAAAGATCAATTGACTGTTCTCTTCACATTATTTTCTTTTTTATGATAGTATCAGGGTGAAATAAGCTCAGCCATTCGGACCATGGTGGACCTGTTTGATAATTGAGTCTCAAACTTTTGCCTACATCCATCAATGTCAATCATAAATGAGCCTAGACCTGCTATGGCCATATTCATGTCCATGCTCAATTCTTGGACTTAAACTCATGTGCAATTCTTGACTAAAGATGTTGGGCCTAAAAGTCCAATGGGACTCAATGGGGTCGGTATGATCAATGTCTTTGTCAAACCTCTATGTTGAGTTCAAGGTTCTTGGAGAACATTTGTAAGGCTTAGGGGAGTTTAAGGTTCTTGCAGAATGTTGAGGCTGTTGGAAAGTGTTAGCAATGCTCAAGATCCAAGGTTACCTTGTGCCAAACAACTCCCTGAAAGAGATGGATCTCCAAAAAATTTATCCAGTAATCCATTTCATTCAACACACAAGACCTTCCAAATAAATATTCAAGAGATAAGAAAACCCTAATTAAATCAAATTTTGACCCTTCATTTAGCAAATCTCAAAAGAATAAAAGAAAAAATAAAATCTAGACCATAATCTAAATAACCTATCATGACTAGAATAGTACAAAGCAAGAAGACTTTTGAGGATAAGTTGTCACGCCCCAAGATTTGGGCACTTCGTATCCCGGGATGTGAGTGTGAAGTATCGTAATAAACATGTAAATCAAATAAAGTGGACAATTTAAATCCACATAGTTATTAGAGCATGGGCGAAAGAGTACATTTCAGTTTCAAATATGACAATTACAGTTGATTTAATACAAATCTAGATTCCAAAAAGGCTAACCTAAGTGTACTAAAGGGGTAAAGATAGATGTGTGGCTCTCGAATGCGATGACGGAGAACTAACCTAAGTGTACCAAAGGGGTAAAGATAGATGTGTGGCTCTCGAATGCGATGACGGAGCACTCCTAAGTCACATCAACTGCACATCCCTTTGTACATCCCTGCAGTGCCTACATTGAAGTGTTACCCTCGTGCTGGTGGTTAGTGGCCTAGAACCTAAAAGCACCATGAGCAGGGTTAGACGTAAAAGGCCAAGCAAGCAAACATGGGTAAATAACATAACATGTATACAATAATAACTATGTATTCATATGTAATTATTTATAAATATATATATATATATATATATAGGTATAATGCCTTACCTGTGCCTGCAAGGAAAAGTTAACTCATGATGTTAGTAGATATGCAAATTTAAGAAAATCGGCCTGCAAGGAAAATTTAACTCATAATGTTAGTAGATATGCAAATAAGGTGAAAGATGGAATGCAGTACCAACATCCAGCAACAAGCAACATTAGTCCAAATACAGGTAAGATAACATACACACTAGAGCAATAACATACACACCAGGGCTACACAACATAAATAAATGACAAACCCATCGCATCATACCCAAATAAAACGGTGGTGTATAACACAGCCTATTACAAACAGACGAAGCGGGCACACTCACATCAAATCTACACACAACAATCTATATAAGTATCATAGTCACCCCACACCACCACACACACTCACCACAATCATAGTGTGCATCATCACCCAATATACCCACAGTCAATAACGTACTCATTATTAAGGATGAAAATAGCGCTACGAAGCGGGAGCTACGTAGCGTAGCGGGGCTATGTAACGGTGTAGCGGTGTGATTTGAATTACTCGTCAAAATTTTTTGAAAAAATATCAGAAAATCCAGAAATTTGTAAAATGAAAGAAAATGTGGTTCTTTTGCAAAAGTAAGTAAGAAATGATGGTGTAGTGGTGCCCTCAATATATGAGGTCCTGTATCGCTATATAAATAGAAAATAATAGTAATGATTAGTTTTTTCATCTGTATTCATGTTTCTTAGTAATACTAACTTGGAAAGTAATAAAAAGCTCATTAAAAAAAAAAAAAACAAAAAACTAGAACATGAAATAAAGGCATAAGACGTACGAGTTAGGTTTGAACAATCAATACTTCAAGCCTCAAGGTTCAATCAAGTGAATGAAGTAATCAATACTCAATAGTTCAACACTAAGTTAGAAATGACAGAGTAGAGAGTTGGTGAAGGAAATAAGAATACCTTGGTCACCACCAAAAGGAATGTCTACCAAGATTCAAGGCATGGTTATCCTCATCATCCCTATCGGTGTTATTATTTTTATTGGCACCATATTGCATTTGATATTGATGAGCATTGGGATCCACAAATCTAAGGAAGACAACCGCATCATCGTAACTTGGAGGAGGTGGAGGTGGATATCTATTATATTGCGTTTCACCATAGTCACCATATGAGTAGGACCCTGAAACAAAAGACTGTTTTTCTCCTTGTTGCAGTTGACCATATGGAAAATATTGTTAGGGTCCTTGTCCACTGTAACTAGGGCTCCACGAATCAGCCGATGAATATGATGCAGCTTGTTGTCCTCCAACATCTCCACCCATATTTCCTTGTTTATTACTACTACCTACAGGAGCAGTGGAGCAGGTGGTGAGACTCTCCGACGCCGTTGATTACTACAATTTCCTTCCATTCTTTCCGGAAAGTCCTGTACCTCCTCTATAGGAATGGTATCTTTCCGATCATGTTGGTAGTATTCACTAGAAGTACCTATCCCACTAGTGTCTCCTGCTCCATCTCCCTCATCTCCTCAACTATGGCTACTCGAAGAGACGGTGGCTCGTCCTTTCAGAAAATGACACAACATGAGTAAGTTCTTTCCCTTTAGATTGTGGGTGCGGTTGTGCACTTGTGCCCTTCCTCCAAGTAGGGCACCCTCTGGCCCATCCATTTCTTCATCAAGCAAATCTCTAACCTCCTCCTGAAAGGCCGGATTTGAATATAGTAATGGATCCACTATCTTGGCTATCCATGGGAGCAATGGATCATCCTCTCTGAATATATGTCGCGACCCCGGACCGGGCCCACTGGCCTCATCCGGGATCGGGACGATGATTTACAAAAAAAATGAATGATGGATGGATTATGCCATAGAACATACAATACGTACACGGGTCAATAAGGAATATGATACTACCTGTACACGTGATTTCCCACAGGTGTTTGCGGTGAGGATCTCACATCAATATAATAATTTTGTTTAAGTGCATAAGCGTGTAGCAAATCCAACTCATAAATCATTTCTAGATAACAAGAGTATTGGCACATAAAAATAACTTGATGTCAGAGTGAGCAATGATCAATATAGCATTTTCCCAAAAGTACATGTTAAATGTTTATACAAAAGATCAGTTAATTAATGCTCCCCAAAAATAAAGGCCAACAAAGGCCAGTACAACCAAAATAATCTCCCAAAAGAATATGGTAATCACAACCCCAAAATGTTACGTCTCTCAAGACGACTGAATGTCTAAACGACATCATCGGCCTGCCATTCACCTAATCGTTGAGGTTCTCGACCGCCTCCTCAAGCTCCGCCTCGAGATAACCAGCGTCTGGACCTGAGTACCAAAGAGTGAGTCAAACACCACGGTCTGGCAGGCGGGTGAAAGGATATAACCATACAATAATAAATGAATTTACCTTAAAAAACATTTAAAAGTTGTTTACACAATATTTTTCATAAAAGGAATGCATCACTTGTTAGAAAGTACATATGCAATTTAAAAGCATGTAAAGGTACAAAGGAATCATGAACTAGTAAGATGGCAACCACACAAAGTCAAATCCTCTATCACCGAAGTGATAAGAGCATATCGGGGCGTTGATCTCTAACACACAAGGTGGTGAAATTCAACGAAATATACATAAACATAGTATTATACGGGACGGGACCACTGTAGCGAACTGGGTATCGGGAACTACGGTAGCGAGCCGGGTATCGGGAAGAGACCACAGTAGTAAACCAGGTATCAGAATCCAAACTGCAGCTGGCGGGACGGGAGGGGGATCTCCAAGTCCATGGATCAAACCGACAAGGTCATGCAAGCTTAGTGTTGCCGACTCATAGGTCACGTAACAAAAATCGGGAGAAGTAATAAATACATATGATGCAAATACATGAACGGGCGGGACGGGGTGCACATAGGCACAAATATCACTTCATTTCGGGCAATGCACAACGGGACTAGCAAAATGCAACAAATGTAATTTCAGTACTTTTCGGGAATGACCATTCATAAATCATGAATTTCGGGAGTGCATATAAAAATTTGGGTACAATAAAATACAATTAAACTTTTGAAATTCCAGGACAAGTATCGGGATTCAAGATTAGTTGAAGGTGAATAAGGGTCCCGTATGTCGATTTCTGTATAGACTTGATACTCTTGAGTTATGGAGACATTCCGAGCTCCTTATACACCTTAGTAAATTCAAAACTTCGATGAATCTTCGTGGTGAGGATTTCTTTCTCAATCGGGTTTTATACGTCGCCTCTTGGGTCTCCCATCACAATGGGGCTCCAAACAAACCAGTCCCAAATATTTAAACATCATATACAAGCTCCCAACTCCGCTCCATGTGAACAGCGCCCATCGCTCAAGCAGACTTGAGGTTCACTCGGGCGATGAACTTTCTGTGAGGGTTTGCTCGAGCGGACTTGGATTTGCTCAAGCGGACCTGCCCAGTTTAGGATGGCTCAACCGAACTATTAGTTTGCTCAAGCGACCCAACTTCTGGATGGGGTTCGCTCGAGCGAACTGTCCATAAACTGATTCCGGGAGCAGTTCAACTCCATCATTTTCCTCTTCTTACAAAACTCCTTTGAGCCTCATTCTTACATCAAAGTGAGGGTTAAAACCTCCTTAAAACTCCATACAAACCACCATCAAAATCTCCATAGACATTCACCCAATTTCCTCCGTTCTATTCACATTCAACCACAAGAGAGAGAAGACACCCAACAATCACAAGGTTTATTTGATCTATTAACAAGTGTTAAATAAAAGACTACAAGTCAATATTTCCGAAAGATAAACAAACCAACAAGACTCATTCATGTGCATTTATTTCAAAATCAATGCAAGTCAAGAAAAGCATAATAAGAGATAGTAAAATCATCCTCATTTCTCATAAAAACCATTAAATGCTCAAAATATCTATTCATCCACTTGCCTTAAGTCCAAGCTAGCCAAACAAGCTTCTAATCACTCTTCCAAGCCAAAGATTGAAAGCTACACAAAACCCCCCAAAAAACAAACCCTAAATGGTCAAAAACTAAGAACAAGAAGAGAAATGTTTCAATAATGAAAATGGGATGCGGTTGGGTTTACACTATTAATGGCATCCAAAGAGAGCTCTTAAGGAGAGGAAAAAGAAGATAACTTCCATTTCTCAAATGGTGCAAAGTTGGTAGTGGTTGAGGTGGAAAAGCTAGAAGGAGAAGAGGAGAGAAAAGCCCTAGCTTGAGGTGAGGACTCTTGTGCTGAAAAAGAAAGAAGAAGAGAAAGGGTCTCCTTTTATAACAAGTGAGATGGGCTCCACCACTATGAATTTTTATAGGGTTGAAATCATGCTTTTCAGGACCTCGGATGCGTTCGACGAAGAAGGGAAAAACGATCTTCGAAATTTCTAATTTCTAAAAAGTATATATTTCAAGGGTTTCGGGGATATCGAATTTTGTGTCCAGATTTGGTGTAAAAAGAATGTTTTGCCCCTTATGTTGGAAAAGTTGGGTTTCGGGGTTTCGAACGGGCATGGGATCAATACGAAAGTTGAAGAGATTAATGAGATGAGTAAAACGGGATTGAAATACGAATTATTGGAATCTCAAATAATCCCCCACGTACACGCAATCATAAAAAGAACCCCCAAAGGGTCCTTCTAAATCGAGAAGGCACTCAAAACTTCCCAAAGATATAGAAAAGCTATTCTATTCCCAACTTAACCAAAATCCATTAATCACGCTTAGAACTAACACACGACTTAATTAGTATTAATCGAGGTCACTCGGGTCGGGGTTTTACTTCCTCTACCCCTTAGGGCATTTGGTCCTCTAAATGAAATGTACAACTTACCTTAGGTAGTAGGTGTATATACTTCTTTTGGACTTGATCTCTTAGTTCCCATGTTGCTTCTTCCGGTCCATGGTTTTCCCAAAGCACTTTCACCCAGTGAATGGTCCCTGTCCTCAACTCTTGTTCCTTTATATCAATTATCTGAATTGGCTTCTGAACATATGTAGCATCCTCTCGGATCTCTAAGAGTTCATGGCGGAGTACATGCGACGTATCGAGGACGTACCTCTTCAACATTGACACATGGAAGACGTTGTGTACGCCGGAGAGTTTGGGTGGTAAGGCTAACCTATAAGCCACATCACCAATCTTGCTCACAATGTCATACGATCCAATGTATCTCTTGGATAACTTGCTTTTCTGTCCAAACCTCAATGTTCCTCTAGTTGGTGACAGCTTCAAGAAAACTGTCTCTTTTAAACTGTAAATCCCTTTTTTGAGAGTTTGCATAGCTTTTCTATCTACTCCGGGCTATCTTCAGACGTTCTTGAATCAACTTGACTTTGTCGCTAGTTTCACTCACTATGGCTGGTCCTTGGAAACTACGAACGCCAACTTCTTTCCAACACACAGGTGTCCTATACCTTCTGCCATACAAAGCCTCGAAGTGCGCCATTCCAATGCTCGAATGGAAACTGTTGTTCTAAGCAAACTCACACAACGGTAAAGTCTCATTCCATTGAGTCTTGAAATCCAACACACAAGCACGGAGCATATCCTCAAGGGTCTAGATTGTCCTCTCTGATTGGCCATCTGTCTGTGAGTGATAAGCCGTGCTGAGCTATAGTTTCGTGCCCATGGATTCATGCAATGTCTTCCAAAATCTTGAGACGAATCTGCTGTCTCTATCAGATGTGATAGAAACTGGCTGACCATGCCGACTGACAATCTCGTTAACAAATAACTTTGCCAAATGTAGCATATGTATTTTCCTCCCTGTTCTGATAAGGATGAAGTCAGTTGAGTTGGTAAGACGGTCCACAATGACCCATATTGCATTGTTGCCTTTGCTAGTTCTCAGTAGTCCCCAAATAAAATCCATGATAATGTGTTCCCATTTCCATTACGGAATCTCTAACGGTTGTAACAACCCTGGAGGTTTCTGATGTTCTGCCTTTATCAACTGACAAGTCATACACCGGGAGACGAATGTTGCAATCTCCCTCTTCATATTGTTCCACCAAAATCTACCCTTCAAATTCTGATACATCTTCGTACTGCCTGGATGCATGGAATACTTCGTACTGTGAGCCTCGGTCATGATGTCATTCGTCAAATCTTCAATGTTAGGTACACATAGACGATCACGATAGTACAAAACTCCATCAACAATACGAAAGTCGGGACAGTCTGCTATATGCTCTGAAATCTTGGCCAACTCCGGGTCTTGCAATTGATTATCTTTGGTCTTCTGGATGAAGGAAGGCTCATATACTGACATGTTGGCTAATATCACACATTTCTTCAGTGGCTGTAGATCTATTCTCAACTCTTCAAATTGCTAAGCAATGCACGTGCCACTTAGATTTGTCAAGCCTACTGATTTTCTGCTTAAAGCATCAGCAACTATGTTTGCTTTGCCTGGGTGATATTTGATTGGGAAGTCGTAATCCTTGATATATTTCATCCATCTTCTCTGCCTCATGTTTAGTTCCTTATGAGAAAACAAGTACTGCAAGCTGCGGTGGTTGAAGTGGACTTCGAACTTTTCTCCATAAAGGTAATGTCTCCACATTTTCAATGCAAAGACGACCGCTGCTAACTCAAGATCATGGGTTGCATAGTTCTTCTCGTGATCTTTCAACTGCCGGGATCCATAAGCAACCACTTTTCGATCTTGCATTAGCACACAACCAAGTCCAACATTCGAAGCATCGGTGAAAATAGTAAAACCGCCGCTTCTGGATGGTAAAGTAAGGACCGGTGCTGTAGTCATTCTCTTTTTCAGCTCTTGGAAACTAGCTTCACACTGATCTGTCCACACATACGGTACATTCTTTCTGGTCCACTTTGTTAATGGTGAAGCAATCAACGAAAATCCTTGCACAAACCCCCGGTAATACCCTGCCAATCCCAGAAAACTTCTGATTTCTGACAAATTCTTCGGTCTTTCCCACTTCACTACTGCCTCAATCTTGGACGGATCTATTGACAATCCTTCTTTGGAGATGATGTGTCCCAAAAATGCTACTTGTTCAAGCCAAAATTCACACTCGTTGAGCTTTGCATATGGCTGGTTGTCTGTGAAAAGTTGCAGTACTGTCATTAAGTGCTCTTCATGTTCTTCATTAGTCTTGGAGTATACCAAAATGTCATCAGTGAACACCACTATAAATTGATCTAGATATTGTGCAAATATCTTATTCATTAATGCCATGAATACTGCCGGTGCATTAGTTAACCCAAATGGCATCACAAGGAATTCATAGTGCCCATATCTCGTCTGGTAATCGGATCTCAAGTCAATCTTCAAAAAATATGAAGCACCTTGCAATTGATCAAATCGTTCATCTATCCTTGGCAACGGGTATTTGTTCTTGATTGTTACTTGGTTCAATCTTCGGTAGTCAATGTACATTCTCATCGAACCATCTTTCTTCTTGACGAACAAAACTAGAGCTCCCCATGGCGAAATGCTAGGTCTAATAAAACCTTTGTCTAACAATTCTTGCAATTGTATTTTCAATTATCTAAATTCCACCGGAGCCATCCGATAAGGTGCAATAGAAATCAGAGCGATCCCTGGTAATAGCTCAATGGTGAAATCAATTTCTTTAATGGGTGGTAATCCTGGAATCTCTTCTGGAAAAACATTTGGGAATTCCCAAACAATAGGGATCTCCTCCACCCCTTGGGACCGTTTATCCTCCGTGATAAACCCCAAATAGGCTTCACATCCACTTTTCAAAAGTCTATTAGCTTTCAACGCTGAGACAAGCCCTGTACGAGGATTCGTCCTCTCTCCCTGAAATAATACTCCTGCCGGTGTCTCATCTAATTTGAAGCTGAGAGTCTTATGGAAACAATCCATTGTGGCATGGTACCCTGCTAACCAATCCATCCATAGGATGATATCGAAGTCATGCATCTCCAATAAAATAAGGTCTGCGGGTAATACAACTTCCCCTATCTGAACTATGCAACTAGGGTAAAAGGTCCTATACACAACTTGCTTGCCTACTGGAGTAGCCACAGTCAAAATAAACTCAAGTTCTCTAGCACGTACATCAATCAACTCAAAAAATTTAGGAGATAGAAATGAGTGTGTAGAGCCAGGGTCAAATAAAATCCTAGCTTTAATTCCAAAAACGAGGAGTGTACCTTCCACCATGTTTCCCGTAACTTTTGCATCAGCTCTATTGACCGCATAAACTTGTCCTCTCTACTGTGGCATGATCGGAGTTTGCTGCTGCCTACCTTGTGGGACATTCCTATTGTGTTGCGGTAGACGCTGATTCTGATTTTGTCCCTGTTGACTGGCCTGCTGCTACTGTGGTCTGTACTGTTGCTGAGGTGGCCTTGCCTGATTCTGGACAACGGGTACATTTTGAGATGGTGTTGGACGCTGTGCTCCCTGCTGTTGCTGATTCTGCCTGTTCGGTCTTGGACAGTCTGTCATCTGATTGTTCATCGAACCACACCTGAAGCATGCTCCTGTAACGGTACGACACTGGGTACTCTCATGATTCTTCCCATAGTGGATACAAACTACTTGGTTCTGAACATTTTGCTCTAGCCTATGCCTCTTGTGCTGCTGATTCCTTTACTGATAGTTCTGCTGATGAGGTTGTCCCTTTTCCTGAACTCTAAGAATTTTGTTGTTTAAGTTATCAAACTTATAAGCTCTCTTGGCAACCTCTTCGAAAGTTGCAGGTGGCACTACCCCCCATAGCATCTCTTTCAATGATGGGGTTAAGTCCTTCGAGAAATTTGGCTATCTTCTCAACGGTGTCTACTAATTCTGGAGCATATCTTGACAGTCTTTCAAACTTTGTGAGGTATTCTAAAACTATCATGTTCCCTTGCACAAGTTGTTGGAACTCTACTGCCATCTGCCTTTTGACATGGGTGGGTACATACTTGTCTCCAAACTGCCTTTTAAAGTTTGCCCAAGCTACTGTATCTACCATAGTCCTATACTCTTCTCTGACTGTTTTCCACCAAATATTTTCCAAATCGGTGAACAAGGACGCTGCAAGCTTTATTTGTTCTCCTCCTGTGCATCGGAAGACCTCAAAGATGTTCTCCATGTGTTCTAGCCAATCATCTGCAACCAATGGATCCTCTGTCCCAACAAATTCTTTCGGAGCTCTCTTCCGAAACCACTCAAACAATGCATTTGGGTCATGTTCCCTTTGATTTATAACAATCTGCGGGCCTGCTGGTTGAGGTAGAACCGGTTCAGGCCTTCTTTGTAATACCTCTAGCAATTGTGTCTGCATCTATGCCAACTCCCTGGCATGATCCTCATCCTTTTTAAGCATTTGTTCCTGTAACCGAGCATGATTCTCATTGGCTTGACGCTGTTGATCAAGCATTGCCTGCATCATCTGTTGAAACTGATTCTGCATGGTGTTATCTTGAGTATCTTTGGCCCAGTATGATCACTGTTGCTTACGGTGGGATTGCCGTTTATCGGTCTCTTACGATGTGGCATAGTGTTGCAAAACAAGATGTTAGCACATAAAAATCAGATAGAGGGTCATGCATTGCTCACATGATTCTAGCTAACGAAAAGCCTAACGAATCCTCGCGACGTCCTTAGGGTTTCTAGTTTCTTTTAATTGCTTGAAACACGACTCGCTCTGATACCAATCTGTCACGACCCCGGACCGGGCCCATCGGCCTAATCCGGGATCGGGACGGTGATTTACAAAAAAATAAATGATGAATGGTTTATGCCATTGAACATACAATACGTACATGGGTCAATAAGGAATATGATACTACCCGTACACGTGATTTCCCACAGGTGTCCGCGGTGACGATCTCACATCGGCGTAATAATTTTGTTGAAGTGCGGAAGCGTGTCGCAAATCCAACTCATAAATCATTTCTAGATAACAAGAGTATTGGCACATAAAAATAACTTGATGTCAGAGTGAGCAATAATCAATATAACATTTTCCCAAAAGTACATGTTAAATGTTTATACAAAAGATCAATTAATTAATGCTCCCCAAAAATAAAGGCCAACAAAGACCAGTACAACCAAAATAATCCCCTAAAAGAATATGGTAACCACAACCCCAAAATGTTACGTCTCTTAAGACGACTGAATGTCTAAACGACATCATCGGCCTGCCATTCACCTAATCGTTGCGGTTCTCCGACCGCCTCCTCAAGCTCCGCCTCGAAATAACCGGCGTCTGGACCTGAGTACCAAAGAGTGGGTCAAGCACAACGGTCTAGCAGGTGGGTGAAAGGATATAACCATACAATAATAAATGAATTTACCTTGGAAAACATTTAAAAGTTGTTTACACAATATTTCTCATAAAAGGAATGCATCACTTGTTAGAAAGTACATATGCAATTTAAAAGCATGTAAAGATACCAAGGAATCAGGAACTAGCAAGATGGCAACCACATAAAGCCAAATCCTCTATCACCGAAGTGACAAGAGCATATCGGGGCGTTGATCTCTAACACACGAGGTGGTGAGATTCAATGAAATATACATATACATATAATTATACGGGATGGGACTACGGTAACGAACCGGGTATCGGGAATCACGATAGCGAGCTGGGTATCGAGAACCACGGTGGCGAGCCGGGTATCGGGAACCACGGTGGCGAGCCGGGTATCAGGACGGGACCACGGTAGTAAATGGGGTATCGAGATCCAAACTACAGCTGGTGGGACGGGAGGTGGATCTCCAAATCCATGGATCAAACCGACAAAGTCATCCAAGCTTAGTGGTGCCAACTCATAGGTCACGTAACAAAAATCGGGACAAGTAATAAATACATATGATGCAAATACATAAACGGGCGGGACGGGGTGCACATAGGCACAAATATCACTTCATTTCGGGCAATGCACAACGGGACTAACAAAATGCTACAAATGTAATTTCAGTACTTTTCGGGAATGACAATTCATAAATCATGAATTTCGGGAGTGCATATAAAAATTCAGGTACAATAAAATACAATTAAACTTTTAAAATTCTAGGACAAGTATCGGGATTCAAGATTAGTTCAAGGTGAATAGGGATCCCGTATGTCGATTTCTGTATAGACTTGGGACTCTTGAGTTTTGGAGACATTCTGGGCTCCTTATACACCTTAGTAAATTCAAAACTTCGATGAATCTTCGTGGTGGGGGTTTCTTTCTCAATCGGATTTTATACGTCGCCTCTTGGGTCTCCCATCACAATGGGGTTCCAAACAAACCAGTCCCAAATATTTAAACATCATATACAAGCTCCCAACGCCGCTCCATGTGAATAGCTCGAGCAGACTTGAGGTTCGCTCGGGCGATGAACTTTCTGTGAGGGTTCGCTCGAGCTGACCTACCCAGTTCAGGATGGCTCGAGCAAACTATCAATTCGCTCAAGCTACCCAACCTCTGGATGGGGTTCGCTCGAGCGAAGTGTCAAGTTTGCTCGAGCGAACTGTCCATGAATTGATTCCGGGGACAGTTCAACTCCATCCTTTTCCTCTTCTTACAAAAATCCTTTGAGCCTCATTCTTACATCAAAGTGAGGTTTAAAACCTCCTTAAAACTCCATACAAACCACCATCAAAATCTCCATAGACATTCACCCAATCTCCTCCTTTCCATTAACATTCAACCACAAGAGAGAGAAGAAACCCAACCATCACAAGGTTCATTTGATCTATTAACAAGTGTTAAATAAAATACTACAAGTCAATATTTCAGAAAGATAAACAAACCAACAAGACTTATTCATGTGCATTTATTTCAAAATCAATGCAAGTCAAGAAATGCATAACAAGAGATAATAAAATCATCCTCATTTCTCATAAAACCAATTAAATGCTCAAAATATATATTCATCCACTTGCCTTAGGTCCAAGCTAGCCAAACAAGCTTCTAATCACTCTTCCAAGCCAAAGATTCAAAGCTACACAAAAACCCCCAAAAACAAACCCTAAATGGTCAAAAACTAAGAACAAGAAAAGAAAGCTTTCAATAATGAAAATGGGGTCTCTCTACGGCTAGAAGAACACAAATCTAAGAGATTGAAGGAGAATCTTACTTGTAAGGTTTCCAAATAAACAAGATAGCTCCAAGGAAGCTCCAATGTGGTTGGGTTTACACTATTAATGGCATCCAAAGAGAGCTCTTAAGGAGAGGAAGAAGAAGATAACTTCCATTTCTCAAATGGTGCAAAGTTGGTAGTGATTGAGGTGGAAAAGCTAGAAGGAGAAGAGGAGATAAAAAGCCCTAGCTTGAGTTTAGGACTCTTGTGCTGGAAAAAGAAAGAAGAAGAGAAAGGGTCTCCTTTTATAACAAGTGAGATGGGCTCCACCACTATGAATTTTTGTAGGGTTGAAATCATGCTTTTCGGGACCTCGGATGCGTTCGACGAAGAAAGGAAAAACGATCGTCAAATTTTCTAGTTTCTAAAAAGTATATATTTCAAGGGTTTCGGGGACATCGAATTTTGTGTCCAAATTTGGTGTAAAAAGACTATTTTGCCCCTCATTGGAAAAGTTGGGTTTCGGGGTTTCGAATGGGCATGGGATCTCCACGAAAGTTGAAGAGATTAATGAGATGAGTAAAACGGGATTGAAACATAAATTATTGGAATCTCAAATAATCCCCCATGTACACGTAAAATTATAAAAAGAACCCCCAAAGGGTCCTTCTAAATCAAGAAGGCACTCAAAACTTCCCAAAGCTATCGAAAAGCTATTTTATTCCCAACGTAACCAAAATTCACTAATCACGCTTAGAACTAACACACGACTTAATTAGTACTAATCGAGGTCACTCAAGTTGAGGTCTTACAATATGTGATTTAAACTAATAGGACAATAGCTCGGATATTCCCTTGTGTAACTTTCTCTTGTTGTATTTCTCAACTTCAAATTGTAATAGCAATACACAAGCTTGTTGAGTTTTTGTATGGTAAGCCTATTCCTGGACTTTGTGTAAATCAAGGAGAAAGTGCTCCAATTCATTTCACAGTTTGATGAAGTTGTAACTTGACTTAAGGATACGAACAGCCGCTCTCACTCTCCTTATATTTGGAGTATCCTCTCCAAAATTCGTCCACCAATCAGCTGAAATTCAAAATAAACAAATAAAATTAGATATTCTTTATGTCCTGCCAAGTTCCAATCAATGGAGAGATAAATAACAAAAGAGAGCTAGCTTGGGTGATTGGGTCTTTTGTTTATACCATGTGGCAACTTTCTAATCGCTCTTATTACAAGAGGGTTAGCAAAGCCTCCTCTCCTTTGTGTGTATATAGATATCTACAGTGTAGAATTTAGGAATAAATCAATAAACCATACATGTTTAACGGACCAATCTCAAGCATATACATATGTCATCTCAAATCTCAATTACTAACTCACCTCTTGGATGGCTTGGATTTGATCATCAGCTCCCAACAATTTCTTCAACACTTGCCTTAATCCTACTCTCAACTCCGTTTCTATTGTTGCATTGTTATGTTGTTGGACATTGGGGTAGTAGAATTCGGGATTAAAGAAATAACCTACATTGAAAACAAGTTGAAATGCAAAATAATTAAACATCAATCAAAGAGAGCTAGCTTGCTTTAAAAGCATCAAATAGTTTTATTGTTATTGAGTACCTACAACATGCAATGGATGGTGCAGCTGGTCGTTTCACCGGGCATCAATAATCTTTATATATTCATCATGATATCTAACATTTTCCATGATATCTTGTTTAGTCCGATCCATTGCTTCATATATATATATATATATATATATATTCCATTGTTGGCTTGTCATCACCATCTACAAACCACAACACTCTAACTAAAGGCTCATAAATCTTTAATAAATTAGACACTTTCTTCCAAAATTTATTGTCCCTCATCAAGTTATGGATCTCAAATTCCGGACCACTTGTTGCATTGCCCCATTTCAAACGAAGCCATTATTCTAATGCAAACATCTGAATCACCTTTGTTCTAAACCTTACAAGGCTCTCCATCGTAATGAAATGGGTAGCAAACCTAGTTGATCTCGGACGTATCAAGGCGTAGTTATTTGTGAATCTTTTCATCAAGCTCAAAGCTATGAATGATCATAAATAAATCTGGTAATGTCTCTACATGCCTTGATAACTTCAGCAATTTTCTTCTTCCTTCCAATCTCTTCCATAATGAGATCTATACAGTGTGCTGTACATGGAGTCCAAAACAGATGGGGGCCTTTTATTCTCCAACATCTTACCGGCTGCCTTGAAATTGGCCCCATTATCTATAACAATCTATACAATGTGCTCCTCTCCCACACTCTCTACAATCTTATCCATAAGAGTGTATATATATTAGGCTGTCCGTTTATGCTCAGATGCATCTACATACTTCACAAAGACGCACCCAGCGACTGATTGTACTAAAAAGTTTATTAATTGTATTTGTGTGCCGCTGGTCCACCCATCACACATAATGGTGACTCCATTCTGTTGTCACATTGGCCTAAAGGTCTCCACCCATGCCTTTATTTTTTTATATTCTTCTTCGAGATATTTAGTGCCCACATCATAAATAGAGGGTGACTGTATTCCCCGCCCAGCTTCGGCGGCAACATCAAGAATTGTTTGAAAATAGGAAGAATCTATTGTTGTAGGTGGTATGTTCTTGTGAATTAGCCATTTTGCTGTAGCTTTGGCCAATCTATTTCTTGCAGCCTTCATTGCACTTTTCATAACACTTGATTTATTTGGTTGTTCAACTCCCTCTTTTCTATGTGCTAGAGGATCAACAGAGGGAGGAACTGCTCTTCTAATAGAAATAACTTCTACATCAACATCCCGTTCCTGGGTGCTAAATGCTCTACGCATGGCCCTCGTAATACCCTTGCCTCTGCTTGGCACAGCAGATGAGCCCTCTGCATCATAATATTTGCTTCCAGCAAATGCACGACGTTCATATTCTTCTTGGTGACTCATGATGGACTCTTGGCGTGCAGCCTCCATCTGTGCATCTTCCTCATCAAAACCTTCATCCCCAAATACATCATAATGGGCAGCATCAACATCTTACTGCCTTTTTTCTTTTAGCTCTACTTTTCTAGCTTTGTTTTGGCCAATCAAAGCTTTCATTTGTTCTCTAACTTTCCTTGGTACTTCGGTATAGCCAGCAACATTGCCAGAAATGTGGTCCAAGTGGTGCTTGAATCTTGTAATGCCCTCATTAGTTACTTTCCCACAACTTGCATTTGATTTTCAACATGTTATTCTCAACTGCCTCACCAAAGCTCCATGCGGGATCAATATCACGAGGCATTTTAAATTATCAATTGGCAAACACAAATGCACAATAGAAGAGTAGAAGATTGAATACCTATAAATATGAGCAAGTAGTATGTTAAAATATATATATATATATATATATATCTAACGCTTATGAATCATTCTCTTGACATCTAATTGGTATTTCATTACTTAAAGTACAATTTTTTTCAATAATTTAAAAAATCTAAAAATAAGAAAATAAAATGAATTTAGGAAAAGACAAATATATGTTGGATTGATCTATGCCAAACATAGATATAACATTTAGGGGCCTTATTCAAAACAATATAATGGATCAATAATTAGTTGAGGCATTTTTTCCTTTAAAAAATAAATAAATCTGAAAATAAAAAAAAGGGGAAAGACAAAGAAATGTTGGATTGATCTATGCCAAATATATTCAAAACATTTATGAGCATTTTTCATTACATTTGATTGGCATTCCATTATTAAAAATATTTCTTTACAAAAAATAACAAAAATCCCAAAATAAATAATAAATAAAAGTAAAAAAAAAGCAATATATATCGGAATGATCTATGGGAAACATAGATCTAAAATCTAGAAGCCATTTTCAAGACATTTGATTGGTATTCAATTACTAAATTTTTTTTTTTACAAAAATAAAAAAATCCGAAAAATAAAAAAAAGGAAAAAAAAGTTTAAACAAGCAATAAATGTTGAAATGATCTATGGGAAACATAGATCTAACAATATGAAGCTATTTTCAAGTTGTTTTATGAGTTTTCCATAAGTGATAATTTTTTTTAAATAACATAATCCGAAAATAAAAATAACAATATATATAAAAAAAAAAGGATATGCATCCAAGATCAAAAGGAAGCATGGATCTACAATAAAACAAGACGATGATGCGATTATATTGTGATTTATAGTAGTTAAAGAGTGATAATATCAAAAGTTGAAAAAAAAATCACATAGGAATGCATACTTAGATGAAGGATCTTTAAATTTCTTAGAATAGTTGAGTGTTTTGATTTGGTGGCAAGAAATCTTGAAGAAATGGAGTTAGGAGTCACTTGGAAACACAAGGGGGAAGTTACAGCAGTCAAAGTGGAGAAAGAGGATGGAAAAAAGGGTAAAAAACCCTATCGTCAAAAGGGGTTTTATAACCCCGCCCCCCCCCCCGATATGTAGCTGCTGCCAAGGTTGCGACGGCCGTAACGTAGCGGCCACTATTTCAATCCTTGCCCATCATTCACATCAAAATGTGCACCATAGATAAACTCAGGTCTGGTCCAACCTAAAATAGCATGGCAGCCGCTATTTCAATCCTTGCTCATCATACACATCAAAATGTGCACCATAGACAAACTCAGGTCTGGTCCAACCTAAAATCCCTACTATCCAAATATCCAAACTCAGGTCTAGTCCAACCTAAAATCCCTACTATCCAAATATCCAAACTCAGGTCTAGTCCAACCTAAAATCCCTACTATCCAAATATCCAAACTCAGGTCTGGTCCAACCTAAAATCCCTACCATCATACACATCAAAATGTGCACCATAGACAAACTCAGGTCTGGTCCAACCTAAAATAGCGTGGCGGCTGCTATTTCAATCCTTGCTCATCATACACATCAAAATGTGCACCATAGACAAACTCAGGTCTGGTCCAACCTAAAATCCCTACTAGCCAAATATCCAAATATTCAAACTCGGTGTCCGCATGCTGGCCATCTCAATATCCGAAGATACCTACCGTGCACAAAGCAAAACAAATGTATACTTATATAATGTTGTTGCATAATCATATAATATAAAAGACATAAAATCTACTATCCATTTAGAGTGAGAAGTGTGCGAGTCTATATATGTTAATCTATCTTATTAATGGAGAGTTCATTATGTACATTATATTTAAGTCCCGAGGGAAAGTTATCCTTAGAAAAAGTAGTACTGGCCAAGTGTATGAATTCTGTGGAGTCCCAGACAATTCTCTTGGTGCTTCTAAAGGTTATTGACACCCAGAGCTCCATGTTATCATACCCTTAGCTAGTACTACTCTAAGCTTATTAGGAAGTTTTTAGGAACACTGCCCACTATGGCATATCCATAATCATGAAGGGTTTTGTTATTCTAAACACTAGTGGGGATGTCTGGGTTTAACGGTCCTTAAAAGTCCAAGGCCAGGGTCAAAGCAAGGCTACCGGTCTAGCTAAGGTCTTGGGTCCATGCTCTAGCAGGCAGTAGATAGCTATGAAGCACGGACACGGATATAGGACACGGACATGCGGATATGATATTTCTCAAAAAAGTAGGATACGATATAGTGGGGATACGTTGAAATTTTTTTTTTTTTTTAATATTTTTTATATGACTATGTAATAAAAGTCTTGTAGAAGATAACAGGCCTTAAGAAGGCCCAGCCAATCAAGGTCCATGTATAAATCCCACACATGGGATATGGTCTAAGATTTATATCTAATTTGTACAGCTTATTTCCCTCTTCTTATTTCCTTGTATAGTCTAGGATATATTCTTTCCATTCTTTCATTTATTCTGATTTGTATTCTTTCCTTTCTTCATTATTCTGATTTGTAATCTTGACATATTCAGAGCCTTGATTAAGGTCTAATATGAATATGAATAGAACTGTCTATCATCAGGTATTGCACGACCTTCTCTCCAATATTTTTCTTCCTCTTCCTCTCCTTTCTCCACAGTTTATAACATGGTATCAGAGCACTGTGGGATCTCTTCATCTCAACTGTCTCTCAATTGCAATCCTTTCTCAAGGATCTAGAAAGAGCACCCTTCACTGTGTCGACATTCTGCAGCAAGGAGATCAATGTGGGCCATCATCAGATCATCCATATAGCACATATAACCACCACCATAAGGGTCGTCCATATCATCTAGGAATTCTGGTTATTTTTTTTAGAATTTTTGGCACATCTAAGGTAGGCCATCTACTACTTCTTGTGATTTCCTACTTTTTCAGGATAGTTTTCATTAGATCCGTCCCATCTTGCGGATTTTCATCAGATTAGTGTGCAACCTGATCTGAAAGATAGTCAGAAGTATCACACAGAGGACTGTGTTCCCTGATCAAAGTTTTGATCACTCTGTGGGCCCCAAGTGTCCACTCCAGCACCCAAAAGGAGGGTCGCCAGCCTTGTTTTTGCCCAGTTTGGGTCTGTTTTTTGGTTGAAAATCATCCTACTGCTCCAGCAATAAATCCGAACCAGATTTCATATTCTTTTTGCTGCTTATTTATGTCTGATTGTTGTTTCGGCGTGGTTAGTGACAAACAACACTACTGATTTGCTGAAATTCTGCTTTATCCTTCTCTATAACACATTCTACTGCTTTTGAGAACATGGAAAAATATGATGTTATCACCATTAAGTTTAATGGGTATAATTATATGTCCTAGTCCTTCCATTTGAGGAACTTTGTAGAAGGACAAGGGGTATTTGGCTGTCTTGATGGAACAGTAACTAAGCCTCCTACTCCAAGTACCACGGACTCCAAAGCCTTAGCCACCTGGTCCAAGGAAAATGCCAAAGTGATTACTTGGATACTTAACTCAATTGACTCCTCCTTTGCCGTGGCTCTTCAAGCCTATACTACAGCAGCAGATATGTGGGCTCACCCTCAAGAAGATCTACCATCAAACTAACAAAGCCCGGAAGTTTCACTTGGATAGTGAAATTGCTAAATTTTCACAAGGGGATAAATCTGTGTGGAAATATTTTAATGACTTCCTCACCTTATGGACCGAAAGAGATTCCATATTGATCTAGACAGTCTCTCCTGGATTTCTATTTGAGGCTCTTAAATTACAAGAAGAAACTCACATTAATCAGTTTCTTATGAATCTACGACCAGACTTTGAATCGGTTCGGTCTGTCCTCATGAACAGAGAACTTTCTGCTAATCTTGATAATTGCTTTTAAGAAGTCCTTCACGAAGAACTCCGTCTCACCTCACAGTGTGCTATTCTTGAACAACCAATGGCCTTCCTCGCACCCCTTCCGGCTGACTTTGCTCTTCTAGCAACCCCCAATCTGAAGTTCACTCAATGCTATGAATGCAAAAGCTTCGGTCATATGGCCAAGAATTGCCGCAAGAAGTTGGTTTGTCAATACTGCAAACGGTCTGGCCATCTTATTGATGATTGCCGCAGCTTGCAGTGAAGAAATGAGACACAACCAAAGATGCCTCCCTCCAATCTGCCAAGACAGAATATTCCAGCTGCATTCCAGGCTCAAGCACCACTATCTAATGCAGGAAGCACTTTATCTGGGGCTGTATCCATGACTCCTGCCCGGATTCAAAAACTGATTCAAAACACAGGCACCTCAGCATATGCATCTATGGGCTTGGGCTTTACTAGTGGTCGGTATCAAACTCATTCCTCTATAGCTTTTCCTGCCTTCCATTCTTCTGCATCTCTTCTCCTATCACCTCATCCACATAGTTTTTGGATTCAGAAGCCTCAAACAACATGATATCTGTAGAACATAGTTTTACATTTTCCCACCCTTATCTTGGGAAACAGAAAATATCCACTGCTAATGGTGATCAACTACTCATTTCTGGAGTTGGTACTATTACTTTATCTAATGTCTCTGGCCAATCCATCACCCTTCCCAATGTTTACTTTGTTCCAAAATTATCAGCCAATCTACTTTCTGTAGGACAACTTATTGATGATGGCTATCTTGTTCACTTTTCTTCCTCTGGTTGTGTTATACAGGGGTGACAAACTATGAAGCTGATCGCGACGGGGAGTAAACATGGGCGCCTATTTTTGATGGACATTGGACATTATTCTTTCTTTGATTTTTCTAATTTCAATAAATTATGGACTGTTTGGCATAAACGTCTTGATCATATGAACAATTCCCATTTGATTTCCTTGTTTAAAATTGGTTGTTTGGATTCTACTATTGATAATAAAATGATGTCTTTTTTATTTCAATCAAAGTGTGAAACTTGTTGCTTAAGGAAACGTCACATTTTGCTTTTTTTCTATTCATAGTTCTCGTTAATTGGCATCATTTGACATTATTCATTCAGATGTTTGGGGAATTGCTCCTACCTTGAGTATGACAGGATTTAATTACTATGTGACCTTTATCAATGACCATTCTTGTTATACTTGGATTTACTTTATGCGCTTGAAATCTAAAGTCTTCTCCATTTTTCAAAAATTTTATAACATGGTCCAAACGCAATTTCACATAGCTATTAAGATTCTTAGATCAGATTCCGGTGGAAAATACATGTCTCATGATTTCTCTACCTTCCTTTCTGATAAAGGCATTCTTCACCAAAAATTTGGTCTGCATACTCTTCAGCAAAGTGGGATTACGGAAATAAAGAACAGACATATTCTTGAAACTGTTCGTACTCTTTTAATTGCATCCTTAGTCCTTCCCAAATTTTGGTATGATGCTGGACAGACTTCTGTGTATCTTATCAACCGTCTTCCTAGCACTGTTCTAGGAAAGACTACTCCTTACGGAGTTCTCTTTGGTCATACCTCTTCATACTCTCACTTACGTGTTTTTGGTTGCTTGTGTTTTGTTCATTTTCCTCCTATTAAGAGCACTAAGTTATCACCACAGACTACCAAATGCATCTTTCTGGGTTATAGTAATGAACACTAAGGGTTTTTGTGTTACGATCAATTCGAAAAACGCATTCGAATCTCTCTTAATGTGATTTTCTTGGAACAGATTCCCTTTTTCTTTTTTTCTTTTTTGTTTTTTTTTACGTTTGGATAGTCATCCTATTGATGTGTCCTATCTGCCACAATTCTCGAAGTCTACTTCTCTATCAACTCTTCCCAAAGTCTATGTCCGGCTTAACACAGTCTTTCCTTTGGTGACTCCCTCTCTTGATCCTCTCCCAGCGCCGCCTACTGAATCTTCAAGTAATAATACTTTTCTGATAGTACCATCTTTCTGCGACGCTCTAGTTGTCCTTCTGTTGCCCATAACCGATATGGATTTCCTGCTCTTTTTACTTCCTTGGATAGTGCTCCTATACCCACCTCATATTCACAAGCCTCAAAGATTGCTTATTGGCAGGATGCTATGAATGAAGAATTGCTTGCTCTTGAAGTAAACCTAACATGGGAATTGGTACCGGCCCCTGATGGAGCCTCTGTGATTGGCAGCAAATGGATATAGTCCATCAAAGTACACTTTGATGGGAGTCTTGATCGTTATAAAGCCAGATTGATCGCACAGGGTTACAAGCAGAAATATGGAATTGACTATGAAGAAACATTTGCACCGGTGGCTAAAATAACCACCGTTCGTACTCTTCTTTGTGTCGCGACAGCCCGCAAATGGCCTCTATGGCAAATAGATGTAAAAAAATACTTTCTTCATGGGGACTTACGAGACACTGTTTACTTAAAACCTACTCCAAGATATGCTTGTCCTCCAGAGCATGTTTGTAAATTGCGGAAAGCTCTTTATGGACTTAAACAAGCTCCTAGGCGTTGTTCGATAAATTCCGGGAAGCAATTCTTCAAGCTGAATTTCGTCAAAGTCACTCTAATAGTACCCTCTTTCTGCGATGGACATCGAAGGGTTACACATTCCTCTTAGTCTATGTTGATGATATGATTATCAGTGACTAATATTACCGGCATTACGGATCTCAAACACCACCTTACTCGCCACTTCACAATGAAGAATCTTGGTCCTCTCACCTACTTTCTGGGGCTTGAGTTTGTGTGCAACAAATCAGACATTAGGGTCCTTCAACGCAAATATGTGACATATTTGATCTCTTCGGCCACGCTTGATGATGCTCACACTTTTTGATACGCCTATGGAATTGAACAAACAAAATCAGTTCAGATGATGGAACTCCCTTGGATGATCCCTCTATTTTCCGGTGGATAGTCGGTAGTTTGCTCTACTTAACTATGACTCGGCCGGATATTTCTCATACAGTTCATACGGTTAACCAGTTTATGAGCAATCCCCATAAACCTCACCTTGCTGCTGCTTTGCGTATACTCCGATATGTTAAAGGAACTCTTCATCATGGTCTTTTCTACCCTTCTAGTACTTCTCTGCAATTATTAGCTTATGCGGATGCTGATTGGGCTGGCTGTCCGGACTCTCGAAGGTCTACCACTGGCTGGTGTATGTTTCTTGGGAAATCTCTGATTTCATGAAAGTGCAAGAAGCAAACCACTGTATCAAAGTCTTTTGCTAAGGCATAATATCAGGCGATGTCATCTGCCAATGCTGAAACCATCTGATTATGCCGCCTTCTATGTGAATTAGGTGTTCTTGTTGGTAGTTCCACACCTCTCCATGGGGACAATACCAGTACTACCAAAATTGCCAACAACCCGGTCTTTCATGAAAGAATAAAGCACATTGAGATTGACTGTCACTTCATCCGTCAACATGTTGTTACTAAGATAACTCTGCCTCATATCTCTTCTTTGAACCAGTTGGCGGATATCTTCACCAAAGCCCATCCCAAACTGTGTCATCATGATCTAACTAACAAATTGATGTTTTTTTACCTTACCACATTAATTTGAGGGAGAGTGTAGAAGTTAACAGCCCTTAAGAAGGCCCAGCCAATCAAGGCCCATGTATAAATCCCACACATGGGATATGGTCTAAGATTTATATCTAATGTGTACAGCTTATTTCCCTCAGTCTAGGATATATTCTTTCCTTTCTTCATTATTCTGATTTGTAATCTTGACATATTTAGATCCTTGATTAATGTCTAATATGAATATAAATAGAACTTTCGATCATCAAGTGATGCACGACCTTCTCTCCAATATTCTTCTTCCTCTTCCTCTTCCTCTCCTTTCTCCACAGTTTATAACAAATCTAACATTATTTCAATCAAAATAGCCATAAAATATGAACTTTCATTGATTTAATCATCATTAAACATTAAATTTGATACTTCCAAGTTCAAAATCCAATGTGTGAAAAAAAAAATTTGGTGCGTGTAAAATATATATATATATATATATATATATATATATATATGATGTTTTCCACTCCTTCTTTGTTCTCAGCAGCCAGCAGGTCTTTGTGGGAACAGGCCCATGTGCCCAAACACGTGGATGAAGGCTCTGGCGAATGAAATAAGGGGGCCCACACACACCGATTGCTTGTTATTTTCCTTTCTTTGCAATGAAGGCCAAACAAACCAGGGCCCTTTTTCTTCAATCTGCAAAAACAGATGAACCCAGTCCCTTTTCGACTTGCAGCGATGATACGGCAGTTGTGGCAGCAGTACGGCAGTGGATGAACGATGCAGATGTCGCCTTCCAGTGCCCAGATTTTCCGACGAAGCCCGGAGGGTACTGACCCTCTATTTCTCTTCAAATAGAAACCCCGAAAAACAGATCCAGGGCCCCTTCTCTGCTCTCTTCTTCGTTGGTCTCCGCAACTGAAGAAGGCAGCGACACAGGGTGGCTGCAAATTGCAGCAATTTGCTTTCTCTGGCAGCGGTGGGAGTTGATCTTCTCCTGCACCGATTGGCTTTCTCCGGCAGCGGTGGGTGTCGATCTTCTCCTGCAGCAAACGGTTTTGGGAAACTTGACTGAATCCTCTGCTCTCTCTACTGTAAACTGGGGTTGTTTCTTCCTTCTCCGTCGAGACGGTGGGAGGCGTGCACAGACTGGTGCAAACTGGTGCAAGGTACAACTCTCCTTTCTTCTCTTTCTTTCTTTCTCTCTCTGTTTTTTTTTATTTATTTATTTTACTTCTCTACTCCTCTGAGCTTTTTTTTTTCTGTCTCTCACGCGACTGATGCAAGGGGTTTCTTGGTGTTGGAGAAGAAAACCTTGCGCGAGTTGAAAACCTTGAGATCGATCGATTTGGGAGAAGAAACCCTCACACGAAATGAATGAGATGCAATTGTGCGCCGAGAGTGGAGATGCCAGACGTGCACACAGTAACTGAGAATGAGAGAGGAGGAAAGATCTGAGAAAAACAGAGAAATAGGTTTTCCCTTAAAACGTGCCCACGGTAACACACATTTTCCCTTAAAACGTGTCCCGCATGTGTTCGGCGCATGTCCAAAATACCAAAAAACGAAGAAAAAAAAATGCGGATACGGTTTTTTGCGTATCCCGGACATATCGTGAGCGTATTCGTGTCCGATACGCCCGGGAAACGGATTCGTTGCCCATATTTACGTATCCATGCTTCACAGGTAGATAGGCCCATACACATCTTGTACCTCCTAATGGACTTCCTATGCCTTGTTATCAAAATGGGGTATTCCACACACTAAATACAAGAGGGTCCAATGCCAAATGGGCATAAAAAGGGTAGGGTCTGCTAAGGGTGTCATTTATGACATTACATAGTCGTAAACTATATATTCACGAATTACATAATCCACATCTATATGCATGAAATGGAATAACACATGCTAACCTATCGTAGGTAATAAGGTTTGCAACAACTAACATTTACCCAAATAATAACCATAGGCATCATATCTGACATATAACTTCACACGCGCCATGGAATTTAAATATGATTACTTTCATTAAATAGAAAATTCAACAAATCAAGCAACTCTAAGTCAATTCTTCCTTCTATAGTCTTTTTCACCAAAAACATAATCAATCCAAATCCTAAAAACCAACCCCAAAAAAATTAAAACACAAATCATATACATGTGATGCACTTGATGCAATTTACTTGCATAGAGGTTTAAAACTAATAGTGAAACTTAGCATGGGTAATTAGAATTAAGGAGTAACAAGGATTAAACACAAATCCATAATTATGTACAATCTACATCCACACATGATTATTTCCTTGGGTCTAAATTGGGGGTTTCCAACATAACATGCATCTGGGCCTTAAAATACCAAATTAATCTTATCTTGGCATCTTAAGGAAACAATTAGCAAACAAATTGACAACCAAACATATGCATAAGAGGTAAGTAGAATCCACCACAACCGCATGCCCGAAGACATAATAATCATTATACAAACAACATGCATGAAATGGAATTTACACATGAATACTTGTCTTATGTTAGGAATCACCATAATAATCTATCCAAGTCCTCTATTGAGATAAGCCCACGTCCTACGCACAAAAGCCCCAAAATCCATAACCTAGGTTACCAAGAATTGGAAAATAAGAGAATGGAAGGGGTTAGATCGAGCATACAACATGAATGGCTCTAATGGGGCTAGGAGGAAAGGAAATCAGCTAGGGAGACTCACCTTCCGGATTTGAAGCTTGGAAGTGGTGGAGAGGGCTGCTTTTGTGTCTTTGGGCTCGCCGGTCATGTGAGAAGGAAGGTAGAGGTGATGGTAGTGGTGAGGATGATGAGAGGAGGCTCCCTTGGTGGCGAGGGTGGCTGTTGGCATGGAGGAATGGAGAGGAGAAAGAGTAGGAAGAAAGAGTAGACGATAAGGAAAATGAAGAAGAGGAGGCTATTGTGGTAGGGACGAAGCAGAGGGAGAGGGAGTGGAGATGGGGCTGGGTTCTTTTGTAAGGGATTGGGTGTCAAATTACATTTATGCCCTTTATACAAATGGACCAGAAACGGTTTATGGGCCATCGGGGGTTCGTTTGCATAGTTATCAATATCGTTTCGTTTCGGCCGAAATGGCCGCAATTTTTCGTTTCGGTCAAGTGGCCGAAACGAAATTTCATTCAAAACTTTTCGGTCTGAATTTCGGTCGATTTCGGCCGAAAAATCGACCGAAATGGAATTTATATAATTAATTTTTTTTAACTTTTTTTACACATATTTTTTGTATTTCTTATATTTTCACAAAATATAATTCCAAAAAAATTACTATAATGGATTAAGTCTATATTTATTACTTTTTCTATTTTTTTTTACTTATATATGTATATATATTTTGTTATTTTTTCCCCGAAATGTAATTCCGAAAAGTTTCGCCAAAGTCCCGAATCGGCCGAAACTTTTCATTTTGTAGGCAAGAGCGAAATGAGGTCCGAAACGATATTAACAACTATGTTCGTTTGACATTGAAAGGCTCTACATCCTTAACAAAAGATTCACTAAGGGCATGTTTGGCACTTAACTAGTTAAAGTGAAGTAAAGTAAATCCAGGCAATAAATGACAAGGGGTCATATCAAAAGTACACAATTACAAAATTCCCTCCCAATTTTTCAAAAAAAGTCAAAAAATCAACCTCCTTTCTCCACTAAAAGACAAAAAGACTCCACTTTTCTATATAAAAAGTCAAAAAGATTCCATATCAAACAACTAAAAACAAAACACAATCATAACACCTTATATTTTATTCTTTCTTGATTTGATGCTTCACCTCACTATACTTCAATTCACCATACATCCAAACAAGCCCTAAATAATTTTCTCTATCCATCAAGCCCCATATTGATATACTTTTGGGATTGCGACAAACCCCTCAACTTTTTAAAAATTAGAATTATGCCTCTACTTGTCTGAAACTTGGCCTGAACACACTCAAGACGTCAAAACCCCTAAACTAGCAAGCAAACTTAATCTATTAACATCTAAACAAGGTTATTAACGTACTTTTGAAAATACCCAAAATACTCATTATAATGCCGAATGACTAAACTACCCTTCTAAGCCCAAACTTAGTCTAAGTGCATCCAAATTACTTAAAAAACTATTCTAACTCCTAAACTTACTTAATTAGCCCTAATTACAATTAATTTGTGCTAAACATAATTATCTAGGGCCGGGTCCTTACATAAATCACATTATTTTCACATGAGTCCATATGGAGGTTGGGCTAGAGTAAGGCCGTGGAATTGGATCTTGATTATCAGCTGCATCATTCTCACCCTTTTGGAATTTATTTATTTTTTTTGAAATCCTTTATCTTCATTTCACGCTAAGAAACTAGTAGCTTTGGTGAAGGACAAAGGGGAAAAGGTGACGATCCCAATGGTATCAATTGATGGGATGAAGATGAGCTTGTACCAATTGATGTAGGCAAGATCAAGGTCCTTGCTAAAGCTTTGCAACAAGATTAAGGTTCTTGTAGAACTTCCGCGTGGCTTACAACCCAAAGCAAGATCAAGCCTCTTGCAAAGCCTATTCCATGCCTCAAAGTGTAAGACCTTTTACAAGAAGCAAAGATCCTCAAGAGAGATGAATATCATTTATTTTATTTTATTTTATTTTTCAAAGCAAGAAAACATATTCTAAAAATAAGGGAAGCCCCATTGTACAACAAAATATGGCCTCTTACCCTTTACAACCTTTTGGTAACGCAACCAACTGTACAAGGCATATGGTGTGCAGCAAGGGGAGTGAAGAGAGAGACCCAAAGAGGGAATATACAAGTAAATCAATGTTACATAGTTGTTTGTAGTTTTCTATCACCAATTGGTTTTGGAATTACTGGCTAGCATGCAACTTTGTCATGGTATTAGAGCCAACACGTCCAGGGTTCGAAACCACGCATGGCAGAAAGATGTTTGTGCGGCGCAAGTGCACATAGCAAGAAGGCCCCATGCCAAGTTGTAGTCTTGTGCGGGCGTGTGCTTTGGATCCAGGCGATGTCCCGCCCGTCCGGGGGGGGGGGGGGGGGTGGGGTGTTAAGTAGTTGGTTGTGTTGTTTCCTATCAGCAATTGGTTTTGGGATTACTGGCTAAACATAACCCACAAGTTGAGCTAGCTAAAGAAAAGAAAGCCTACAAGTTGAGCCAACAAAAAAAAATTAAAGCAAAGCATCAATGGACCTAATACACAAAAGAATAAGGATTATTGGCCCTCTTAGTTGAAACAAGCCTAAATTTGTCCGCATTAGCTTTGGGGGTTCCTCTTATAGCCCAATGAGTGCAGTGCATAAGGTAACGCATTTGATAGGATGCCCTTTAAGCTTCCATCAGAATCTAAAGGGCTAAGAACACAAGGAAGCTCGCTTCCTGGAGGCCCTTCGATCAGAGGGGAGTTGCAAGTGAAGGAGTTGGTGATGGAACCTTAACTTAATGGTGCTGAACATGATTACTTAGAGGAGTGTGAACTCTAATAAAGGTGCAGCCATTAGATGTGACCAAGCAACCGACTTGCAAAAGAAGTCATTTTTTGTGAAAAAAATGAGGCAACACACTCAAGAGCAGGAGGTGGATCAAAAGGAGGATTGTTCCGAGAAGGGTAGCAAATCCCCAATTTTTTTTATTGATAATTGTAATAACAATTCATGCCTTGAGAAGGAGATTCAACAAGCAATTTCTTTTATGATTGTATTCAATAATCTCTCTTTGGCCTTTGATTCCTTTCCATTCAAACGTGCCAAACTAACGATGGAAAACAATGCAACACTTAACCTCATTTTGTGCAATGAGAGGATTCCACTCTATACGAATATCCATTTCCATGAGAGAGAGGAATCATATATTCCTACTTCACATAGGAATTCAAAATCCTTTCCATCAAAGAAAATCAGTTCATTTTTCCCTTTTCCACGAGGAATATGCATTGCACCAAACAATTGAAAAAGGGGTTGCACGGAAAATCAAAACAATCTTTCCTCTCTACCTCAGATTCCTCTCATCCCTAAAATGCACCCTAGGTACGTTTGTGCAATGAGAGGATTCCACTATATAGAGGAAAACAACCCTAATATTTTGTGCAACTTAATTGTTGTTCAGTGCGACATCTTTTCCACATAGAAGGGAAGAAATGAACTAATTTTCCTCGATGGAGAGGATTTTGATTTCCTATGGGAGAAATAGGAATGTAGGATTCCTCTCTACCGTGAAAATGGAAATCTGCGGAGTGTGGAATCCTCTTCTCTCACTAATGCGTCCAAATTCCTAAAGGCATCATTAAACTAATATTAGTAACACTTTGGAGCATACTTTTTTTTTTTTTTTGGTACCCCCAGCAAAGGGGGCTGGGACCCAAGAGAGAGCCTGCATAAACATGGGAAGGTAGCCCACTCAAGTGGGAAGGAGGCCCACACATGCCCGCGCCTCAAGCCAGGCCAGGTTCGAACCCCGGGCCTCTTGGGCTGGAAAAGGAGGATAAGGAACTTGGAAATATTTCTAAGAGAGAAGCAATGGAAGACCATATCGATGTTTTATAGGGCAAATAAAATGAGAGATGATCACAGTTCTCCTCACCCTCCATCATAGAGCATGCAATCAGAATCACATGGAATGTCTTGTCTATCAGACGATTGTGAAAACATAGCCTGGCCAAGAAAGAATGCTTTGGGATGTGGCCTTTAAACCAAATCCATTAGCTACAAACCACACCAGCACACCGAGTAATGAAAGGAAGGCTCTTTCTAGAAGCCATTAAAGAAAACTTCCCCTTTTATCAAAATTTCAAATGAGCTCATCAGATCCTTCCAAAAAGCAATCAAGATTTCTGTACTCTGCGAGTTAGGGAAGGCTGAGGCTGTTTTTAGCTTCCCAATTCCAACTATTGTAAGAAGTGAAATTTGAGAGTTTTCGATTGAAATGATTATCTAAGCTAACTGATCGTCTCCTTATAAATTGGCCAATAAGCCTTCAAAGAAGCCAGAGATCAGTCCAAAAACTTGTGAAATCTCCATTCCGATTAAATGAAAAATATGTGCGTGACCTATATCTCTATATTTTAGCATGGTAGCACTCAATAAATAAATAAATAGAGGGAGAGAGGCTTTTGTATGGTATTTAACATCCAAAATAAGGAGTTACTAATATATTTAGCTCTAGCCCAAGAAGGCCTGAATGGAGTACTTCCCTATGGAACGACAATAAACGCAGAGTTGCCTTTTTGTTATCATCGGCTCTCCTTTATATAATCTTTCATTTAGTTATATTTCAATCCCTTATTTAGGTAATTGCATTCCTAATTACAGCTAATCTGTGATCCTATCATATCTCAAAAACTGGAAATGCCTTTCTGTTTTCATCAACTCTCCTTTTTATATGATCTTTCATTCAATTATATTTGGTAAATACATTCCCTTAATCAGGTAATTGCAATCCTAATTATAGCCAATCTATGACCCCATCATATCTCCAGGATAATTACAATTTGATGCGGCAAAGGTACATTGAAATACTATACACAATAATATACAATGGCGACCCATATGAGACTTGAACTATGTTCTTTCATATGGAAAACTCTCAAACACCGTCTCGTAAGGCAAGCGACCTTTGGATGTAGAAATAAGACTGATGCAGATCTGAGTGATGCAACCCGATTTAGTTTCCTAATTTCATCAATTAGTTGTAATTAGGATTAGATTTCCAATTTCTTAAGATTTCTTAATTTTATTTCCTAAGTAGGTTATTAATTACTTTCCTAGTTTGATTAGGAGTCTTAGCTCATAAGTTTGCTTTTATTATTTACATGGCATTGTGAGAGATTAGATCTCAGAGTTGAAGATTAACGATATTTTGAGTGGGTTTTTATCCTTTGAGGTACATCTTCGTGTGAGTCTCTGCGGAGACTATCATGCTTCGGCACTTTGCACACAAACCCTAGCCCTAGGGTTCCACATTAGATGGTTGGTATGCACCAAGCAACCTAGAAATAAGCTACTTAATATGCACACAACTTAAAAATCTCAAGCGCACAAGATCACTATGTAGTGTAGTGAATTGTAAGTACGAGGTTGATCCCACGAAGACTTGTGATAAAACAATGTCAAAATTAACTAAAAATCAGAATATTAAATGAAATAATTGAATGATGAAAAAAATGAATTAAACTATTAAAAACAGTAAATTAAACTATCAAAAGATAATTGGAAAGTAACTTAAAACACAAAACTAGTATGAGAATTGAAAAATAGTAATAATGAATGAACTAGGGTTTCATCTACTCCCCTAACCAATCCTATGTATGTCCCTTATTATCTTTTAATCAAAAATCAGATTTTATTAGTGACATCTATCAATCTAGACCATGGCATATGCGTCTAAATTATTATTCCCCTAAACCTAATTCATGAGGGGCATACTACATGAATTGTTCATCATGATGCAAAAACTAAGCATGGCATATGTCCTAGTCAAAACAAACATAATGCATAAAACAATGAGAAAGATAAATGCATGAGTCTAAGCATGGCATATACTTAGATTATTCATGGTTCTAAACCCTAGATGCATAACATCAAGATCAATCAAAATTAAGTTAGCTACTCTTAAGATTAATTGAACATCATATGGTCGGCATGGCATATACACAACTCATCAATTAATAACATCGTTTAGAATCTCAACCAACAAAACTGAAATCTGAATTAAAAGACGCCAAAAGAGACTACATAGAACTAGGCTAGGGTTTCAATTACACCCTAGCCCTAAAAAGTTTAGCTACTCATGTCTTTAATGAAAAATAAACTAGAAAATAGAGTCATTAGAAGAAACCTAGAAGATGATGAATGGCCAGCAGCTTTTTCCCCTTTTTCTTGCTCCAAAAGCCCTCAAAGATGCTCCAAAGAATGCTCCAAAGGTGGCTGTATGGAAAATAGGGTTTATGGGATGATAATAACTGATTTTTATGCTTTTCTGGTGGCTGAATGGTGGCTCTATTGTGGCTGGACGTGGCTGGGATGTGGATGTCTTTTTATACTTTTGCAACAACCCCTTTAGTAATAGTTCCCTTGTATGTTTAGGTCTCCATCTTGCTTTTCAATTGGGCTTCCTAATTAGAATGAAATAGAAGTTTTCTTTCTTGATTAGCAAGACTTTCTAAATCTGGTCCCACTTGTATCTTCTAGAAAATTCTTCACATGGACCCACAAATCTGAGAATTAATTGCAATATGAAGCTTTTATAATAGAAGTGGGCCCATATGATGCTTGCATAATGAGTGTGGGACCCCTCTTTTAGGACTTCTATCTTGACTTGAACAAGACTTACTCCAAACTTTTCTTCTTTTTCTCCTTGTTTTTCTCCAATCTTGGGCTCCACTTCAACTTGAATAGGACTTCTAATTTCTGAAATTCTTTTATTTGCAATAGATGTGGACCCCTCTTGGGTGTATAACCCTAGATTGGATTTCTTCCTTTTTCTTCTTTCTTTCTTTTGCTTTTCTTCTTTGAATTGTAAGTTCCCAAAGAATTAGAAATTAATCTTGAAATCTGGAATAGCTTGGATGGGATCCACCATGGTCCTTCTTTGGGATTCACGCCCATCATGTCTTCTTTAATTACTCTCTTTTTGCTCCTTTTGACCTTAGCATAAAAATTAACAAAACCTATGTAAAATCAAATAAAATAACTATACTAGCACAAGATGAATCAAATATTAGGGCTTAGATTATAAACAATTAACCACTTATCAATGGTATTAGAGCTGGTTATGGTTAAGGCTTGTGTGAACTCTTGGGTTGAGGTTTGTGTGAAAAGTGCCGAAGCGCGATAAGAAGTCTTCACAGAGAGTATCACACAAAGATGCACTTCCAAAGATAAAGACCTGATGCGGAGCGGGGTACCAGGTGCCCGGTGGGTAGAGGCGGAGAGACGAGAGATGGATGGTGGCAGGGATATGTCAGACTTTCGTCTGAAAATTTGCCTCATGCCAAACTCCCCATCGCGGGCGAGGAAGAAGAGACAATTTGGGAAAACCCAAAATCACTCATAAGAAATTTCATTAATTAATAACTAAAGCCAAATGAGGCATTACAATGCTTAAATAGATAAAAGACTAACCCTAAAACTAATCTGGACCATTCAAATGCAATGATGGCCAGGATTAAAACATCCACCTAAATACAACATAAGACATAAATAAATAAATAAAACTCTAAGTAGGCTAAGATAGGTGGGCTACGCCCAAAGAACTGGTTGAGATGGATGGGCTGGGCCCATTGGCGGGTCGACCAATGGGGGCCATGGGTCTGTCCTGCATCAACTCTCCCCTTCTTGGAGAAAACTCGACCTCTAGTTTTATAGATGTTCTCCATGATTGAAAATCCATCGCATGAATCCTCGATTTTCCGGTTGATCTTTATTCTCTTCACAAGGCTTGGAGGCTTGACTTGACCTTTTCTTCCAACTTAAATGAGGCTTGACACGCTTCTTCTTTTGGTGACTGGATTTTGCAATGGTCCGAGCCCGAATGAATTGATGCTTTAATTCTTGAATACCTACCATTTGCACACATTCTCCATGTAGAATAAGTCGGTCTCCGAGAACAAAGTCAATATGAGGAACTTCGATGATGTGATCTTCTTTGACAATCTCCTGATCAATGGTCTTTTCATCTGATGGTTTAATTTGATTTTCTAGAGGTGGACTAGAAATGAGGTCCAGCATATGCTCAAACTCCTCATCGATTTCTTCACTATTTGCCTCTTCTTTTTCCACTTGCAATGGCTGATCAACTCTGTCAAATCCTATAGTTTTTGGTTCTTGTATTTCCATGTCAATTTCAGTCTTTTCTTTAGAAGATGGAACGACTTCCCCTTTTACTTGATCCTTCACCTCAATAGCAACCTTTCACTTATCAAATAGGATTCTCCAACACCTCTTAGCCTTCCACGCTATGACCCGAATCAGATCTCTTTTCTCTAAAAGATTGGTGGAATCTCCAAGAGAAAACCTAACTCGAAACTCTAAGGAACTAGAAGAGGAAGAGAGGAGAGAAAAGTGCAACAATTGCACAAAAGGGGCTGGACATTTTCTACTCCAATTGATGGACGTCCAAGAGGGATCTATTCCCTTTTATAACCATTCAAGCCTCCTCCTTTCCTAATTGAAATAGAAGTCTCACTTCCACAATAATTAGTAAGTATACTATTACCACTATTAGAAGTCCTACTCCAAATAGAAACAATAACTTTCTAATTCCTTCCTTTTAGAGTTCAAGTAAGATTAGTATATTGCTAATAACTTGGGCTAACGTGGGGACCACTAGGGATTCTATAGAAAGCTGGCTCCAACTGGGACACGCAACCCCACATCTCATGTGCAATCCGGGCCCACAGTTAATTGCAAATAACACCACTATATAAATGCAATTGCACTCCAGTCTTAGGAATAAATTACAATGAAGACCCTAAACTTCCCAATTACCACAAGTAGGCCCCTCTATCAATACCCATGGATCAATTGGAATAAATCTGTCTCTTCCAATTTTAGTTCCACATCTTATTATCCTTGAGCCTCAATTAATCACTGTGATCATCAGTACCATCCAATTAACTCTTAATCGAGATGGGTACGCACTTACTAATGGCAAATCCATTAATTGGCATAAGGGGATAATAGAGATAGATTCCATCTTGATCATTCAATGTTCCCACAGTCCTACTACCACATACCCAAGACATCGAGGTGTTGACCTACAGTTGGCCTCACTCATTGGTGACTCAAAGCAAATAATAGATAGAAACTTAGGTTCATTAATGTCTCAAGATTGAGAGCCTATTGATAGGGAATTATGAGAGCAGACCTTATAATCGAGACAGAATTCCATAAGGTGCTTCTCATGGTCCTTCAATACATCCAATGTACCAGCACCATGATCTAGAATCTTCTATTCTGATGATCGAGACAAATCACACTATCTCATAGTGATCAAAGTGTTACAACCTTATCAAATGAGATGCCCAGTCTCATCACTGGTTGTGAAGATATTTAAGTATAAGATTTGTGACATATATCTCCCGTGTGTAGATCTCATCCATACACATATATCACATCTAATATACTAATGGGACCCGGTTCAACTCATGAACCATTATGTCAAGTGTATTGGTCATGTGCATTAAGTAATAAAATAACATTCATCTCATGAAAGTAAAGCATGATTTTACTGATAAATAAAGAAATTAATCAATTTATTCATCATCTAATGGATTTAGACCATATAAACTAACACTTAGAGCACCGTCTATGAAGTCCCAACGAATTGTGTTAAAAACTTTTCTAAGAACCATTTTAATGCATGTGTGAGGAGGGCCCTTGTCAAGATGAAATCCTTTGATCAGGTCATGAGAAAGTAGTATGTTATTTGAGATGGATATCCCTAGTAAGAAAGCAGATTGTGCTGGCCCGATGTGAGGCATGGTTGGGTTTAGGCCATCCACCATATTTTTTTTATTGACATTTAGGTTCATGCAAATGTTGGATTCTTAGTCTTGGGGATGAAAGATACGAAGGTTTGCTAACATGCCCAAGAAGCCTTGCATTGATGAAATAATCTTGGATTAGTTTGAAGGTTGGCCTATTGTTGGCCAACAAACTTTAAAAAAAATGGAGTCTATAACCCACAATACCAGGAGCTTTTGGAGGATTCATAACTTTAATTACTTCTTGAACTTGCTGTAAGGTGATTTCCTTCCCAGGGATTTCAGCTTGCTAATTTGAGAGCATCCTGGTGACTTTCATATGGCTGAGTTCATTGTCAATGGTGTCAAGGGAAGGGACCAAAAGAGTGGAAAATATTTGACAAAGAGTCTGCTGAGTCCTTTAGAATCTGTAACAGCTTCCCTTTGCATCATTGATTGATAGGTCCTCGTCCTATTCATTTTGGATCTAAAAGAGGCATGGAAGTTATTAATAGCTTAATCACCCAATTTAGCTTCAATTCTCACCTGGCCATGTCTCTAGCGGATGCTGGTGAGGATCTGGACCCATCGTTCTTGGCTTCAATTCTCACCTGGCCATGTCTCTAGCGGATGCTGGTGAGGATCTGGACCCATCGTTCTTGGCTGTTCTCTGAATGTTGTTTATTTATAATGAGTGCATACAGGTTGGACTCCAGATGGAGACAAGGCTCAAGGATACCTTGCATATGTGGAGTTTACAACCATATTATTTGTCACTTGTAGAGATCATAAATTAGTCCTTTAACTTCTTTACATTTCTAATAATAACATAGAATATCTCACTGATTCAGGTGGTTGTTCAGCGTTTGCCTCAGTGGAAGAAATGATTGTAAAGTCTTTACCTGATAATGTTAAATCTTTCAAAGTACCCTCACTGGAGTTCCTAAACTTCTTATTTCATTATCCAAGGAAGGGTATTGACTCCAAGTTTGTATTTGCATGTAGCTTTTTTTCTTTCTTAGTTCAGTATTTTTGTGGAAGCATATCTCAAGGGTAACTTGTATAAATTTGAGATGATTGTTTGATGATTGTGTCATTGGGTTAATTACTTTTCTTGCAGTTAATGATTCTCTTATGAAAAGGAATGGACCAACTTTAGGTGCCTCAATGCAATGACCTTGTCCACATACGTCTAAGGACCTCAATGCAATGACCTTGTCCACATACGTCTAGGGACTACTAGTATAATGGAGCTTTGAGAAAGATGGACAGAGACAGGTTTTATGCGGGCCTATTGATAAGAGGGTTTGGTTTACTAGCTATGAGTGAAAAACTATCCTCATTAGATGTTTCTAAATATTTGATGAAAGGCAATGAAAGTGCATGGTAAATATAATAACACTGTGCCTCAATTATGGTTTTTGATTAAACAACACTAGCATTGTTCTTTGTGCAATGATCAATGATCAAAATAGCGGTTGCGGCGAGTATAGTGGCCAATGGCCAAAAAACTATGTAGTAGGCAATGCGTGCCAATACGTTCCAAAAAAACCGAATATTGTGTGGTAGATAATCTCTTTTTTTTTTTTTCTTTTTTTGAAGTGATTTGAAACCATATAAGAGTAGAGGCAACTTTAGGAGTAATATTTTAAATTAAAATTGCTCGACTCTACTTAATCGTGACGCTGCTATTTTCAAAATATTGTAGCGGCCTCAACAGTTACAGCGGATAATGCGGCCATTTTGCTTTGTGGTGGCTGCTACTTTGAACCATGGCAATGATGCTGAACTATTGTAGATAACTAATTTTATCAAATGGTCCAAATCTTCTTTTTAATGCTGTGACTCCATGCCCACGGTAGAAAACCTCTTGTTCGCGGACTCGTTATTGTCCTATCTTTGTTTATTCTTCCTTAGTTCTCTTATTTACTTTTCCATATATAGATTTCTAACAATTTTGAACCATTTGTGTTGGCGTCATTTTGTCCTTGTGGTTTATGGCAATCAACAGTTTTAATAGCCATACATACAGTTCAAGCCCCAAATCCAGGACGTCGTGACCGAACCTGTGTCCTTAATGGAGATTCAATATGGAAACTAGATCTTGTTAATATATATATAGGGAGCTCCTCTCCTCAGCTAAAGCTGAGGAGAAGATCTGCTCAGCACGTGCAGCTCAAAAACTATGCCAGCCCAAATGCATTTCATTTGCCTGCTTATTTCGTTTGCCCACTCTCCATCATGCCCAAATCACTTCCTCCAAAAAATCACTTTGTTTGCCCCATTCCATCCATAGCTCCCCTCCTCTCTTTACGTCCTCCTGCCGGGCACCGATCCTCCCGGTCGAGACTCTATCCCGCAATCGTTTTGCTCCGGCGAGAACGTCTCTCTCTCTCTCTTGCGATCGTCTCTCCAGTCTCTCCGGCGAGAACCGCTCTCTCTGACGATGCTCATTCTCCCGCCCTAAGCTTTTCTCTACAGCTACTTCCCCCCGCTCACCCTGAGCTTATTATCAGCTCACACTCGTGTGGATCTAACATTGAAAAAATGAGACATGTTGATGTTGATAACACAAGAGGCCAAAAATCCTAATCTCCCATGCAGGCGACCCAAATGAAGAGAGCTCCAGTGAAAAAAATCAGGAGACGTTGTTGTCCTCCCTATGCTGGTCGTCGCTCTCCCCTCCCACTCTGCTGAGACCCGATGCTTGCCCTCACCGCCGGCCACTGTCTCTCTCACTCTTTGACCATCTTAGCCCCTTATCTCTCGGAGCTTTATACGACCTAATCCTACCCTCTCATTCTCTGGCCCCTTTCTTCTCTCTCCAACCCAACCAACCCCTCTCTCCCCTTTAAACAACCCAACACAACCTCTCTCTCTCTCTCTCTCTCTCTCTCTCTCTCTCTCAGCCGAACCCACAAACCTTGATCTCGCATCCCCAAACCAATATGCCTGAACCCTAATCACCTTTCTCCAACCCTTAAGCCCTACTCCCCAAATTTCTAAATCCCTAATCCCTATTAACATAAATTTCCAATCTCTAATTTAATTTATGTTCGATGTGTGCTTGATGACTGTGTATTCTTATTGAATAGTGCTAATCTGATTCATCACCACGTTTTTTATTTATTATCCGTGGTTTAATTTCAAGAATGTCATTGTCGCCTCCTCATCAGCAGGATTTTTAACTCCCTTTGTAGTTTCAAAGGCTGACATATTTTCTTTTAGAGATTCTCCATGTTCTGGTTTCTGTAATTTTGCAGGTTGCAACATTCATGGCGCTGCTGTGTATCACATTATGGCGGTTCCTGTAATTTTCTGGGTTGCATATGAGTTGTAACATGTTCGTTCTTGTGAAACTTATGAAATTTGTATCGTATTGAATGGTTCGCGAGCTATTATATGACAGCGTCATGAACCATGGTGTGTTTGCTACACTTGTGGAATTGTAAATTGTTTTGGTGGTGGTTATTGCTGGAACTTCTTATGTAGAATGATTGTTGAATGTAGCATACGTACAAAGGCTAGATGGGTCTCGTGCAGATTGAACATTCAAAATGTAGAATGAACGTGGACCTGTTAGCATTTGAAAGGTGTACTGTGTCATCCAACTTGTGTTATTTGTGGAATGTATATTGAATTATTGATTTGTATATTGATGAATGAATGGTGGTGCTGGACATGTTGCCTCTGATGGCATGGCTTGTGCAGAAATATTTTTTATGAGACTCACGTCATCACCTGGAGTCTTCTTTATCTGAAAGGATAGAGATAAATGATAAAAATTGGTTAAATTGTGGTCGTACATCCATTGAGGCACTTAAGTATATAAATTGGGGCTTGACTTAACTAAATCAAGAGGCTCAGGGTGGTAGTTACAAGTACCTTACCCAAAACAACTGCTGCTCTACCGCATTGAAGTTGTTTATATGGCATGAGATTGTAGACAAGAGTCCACATTACCATTTGAGTTGTTACTGTCGTCTTCACAACTAAGAAATCAAGAACTTGAATTCCATTAGCCCTTTCAAATGAATGGATTGGGTCATTAAGATATTTTGTCTGGTTGAACACAGAGAATGTGTTTGCCCCTAACAAGTCAGGTTATTCTCAATAGAGAAGGCAATGGCTTGGATTGGGATCCGTTCCTGTTGATCAATTATGGTAACAAGTATTTGCCCCAACATAAACATGATCCAATTACTACCCAACGTAAGCCCGCATTGATGAATTTGATAAACGTGTATAAAAATCTGGCTGGTGCCAAACAATGCAGGGGTAGTGAAATCAACTATTTGAATCTGAGTGAATATCTTCACTCCTAAGTTAGTGATTTGAGATACCTATTAAAACCAAGATAAAAATAACAGTAAATGTTACATGACGAGTCATCCATTCATTTCTACAAAAAGAATTTCAAACCACCAATTTGAACCACACCATATCAAATCCAAATAAAAATCCATTCCAAACACACAAAATCAAATTACATGCCAAATACAACTCAGAATCAACGAGAAAATCAACTCTCAACTACTAAAAAATGATCCAGAATGTCAGGTCTCAACAACTCAAAATAATCCAGAATATCAACTCTCAACATGCCTTCTCCATTGACACTTATCCCCGTTAAATCATAAAAGAAAATGTTAAATCAACAACCCACAATCCTATGCACAGTAAACAAACATAAAAGAAAATTTTAAATCAACAACCCATAGTGCACGGTTTACATTAGATCAATATATAGAAAATCACCTAACACCCTTCCCATTATTGAACATCTGAATCAGAGTACTCCAAACTGTTGCTCTCATCAAGTGACCAGCTTGGTTCAATGTTCTAGCCTTCACTTGTTAACCTAAAATTATGTGTTAGAACTACTAATAAACCCACATCAACCAAACCCTCTTTCAACAACATTCACCGTTCACCCATCAACTCAGCCCTAATCCTTATTTATAGTGCGGCCTTTCAGTTCAACAGTTTGAAATGCCAATTTTTGGGCCTTGGATGTACATATCCACTGCCATCATATACATTCATATCCATAATAGAGGTTCATATAATTACTCCCCCAACCATTTCCACGTGGAAACAAAGTGCAATCTTCTAAGAACTCCAACCAGCCGGAGTGTTCCTCACATTTGGATTACAAGTTTTTATCACCTTTGAATGAAAACATGTATACTGAAATGGGGCATAATCTCAAATCTCCTCTTTTTAGTGATAACTTTGGGACAGGACAACAGTTGGTGTTTGAAGATTAAGACAGGACAGGACACCCATCCAAACCCTCCCCTCGAACCCATCTCTAACTCAAAGACTCAGATCAATCACATAAAAGAAATTAAAAACAAAAAACCCAGGCTTCCATTTCCACCGGTTGCAGAGGGAGAAAACTGAAAAGCACAGGGAGAATGAAAATCTGCAGGAAAATTGCTTCCAAGCCATCCCCTTGAACCCATCTCAAACTTAGACTCCGATCAATCCCAACCCGCCCAACCTTTCTCCAACCTCGTCACAACCTACAAAACAGGAAAAGAGTTAGCAGAGAAAGAAAAGAGAGGAAAGAAAAAAAAAAAAAAAAAAACAAAGAAAGAAGAAAGAAAGGGCATACCTCGAAGAGACAGTCACTGGAGAGAAAAGGCCAGGGCAGGAGAAGGAGTGTCACCGAAGAGAGATGTTCTCGCCGGAGAGAAAGACGTTCGGATCGCGGGATAGAGTCTTAACCGGGAGGATCGGTGCCTGGCAGGAGGAGGGAAAGAGAGAGGAGGGGAGCTACGGATGGAATGGGGCAAACAAAGTGATTTTTTGGGGGGAAATGATTTGGGCATGATGGAGAGTGGGCAAAGGAAATAAGCGGGCAATGAAATGCATCTGGGGGGGGGGGGGGGCGTGGGGGGTGGGGTATACAGTTTTTGAGCTGCACGTGCGGAGCGGATCTTCTCCTCAACTTTAGCCGAGGAGAGGGATGTCCCACATATATATATATATATATATATAGGATAATATTTAAGTGCATCTATCCCTCAACATTTTTGGTGAGGGACACCCCTTTTAAGGGTGTTTCAAGTACAAAAGATCCTCCATATATATATATATTAAGGAAGCTCAATTCATGTAATTTGGACTACACAGAAATGAATCTGAATTGTAGGGACCCATGTATGGGTGATCCTCTATCACATAGATCGTAGTTTAGTTTTTTTTTTTTTTTTTTTTTTTTTTTTTAAGAGAGTTTACAAAACACCAAAAACACCATTACACAAAACAGCAGACCCAATGACTGACCCAACAAAGCATAAGCCAGAAGAGAGAAGACCCAAAAGAAAACTAAGCATCATCAAAAGGTACCAAAAGAAGAGAGAGCCTATACTTAACAAAGGGTGCTACTATTGGCACACAAATTTTTACTTTTCCAACACAAGGAGTTTTTCTTTTTTTTATTACATTTTTACCCCTTTATGAAATGACCAAAATATCCATTATCCCACAAAAACTCAAAACATATTCTCTTTTCACACACAAGCTTATGTTCTTCCCTAAAAGATTCTCCCACCCATCTCACTCTCCACTTCTCTCACACAACGGTTTTAGGCAACTCATCTTCCTTCATTTTTGCTCTTGGGCAACTCATCTTCCTCCATCTCCTTCATATTTCCTTTTTTTGTACTTGATTTTTTTTTCATTCTGCCTCTAAGGCTTTCTAGTGCAATGAAGGAAGAAAACAACAATCAAATAGTGCCTTTCAATCAGAGCAGCAATGGAAAGGTCCGTTTCTTTATTATTTTTTCGTATTTTTGCCACTTGTTTTTTTTTTTTTTTTCTCACTTGGAACGAGTTGCAGGTCCTGCTATGTACGGTCTTTCAGGTCAGAACATATTGCATATGTTCGGATGTACAATTTCGAACAGAATGCATATGTTCTGTGAGAACCCGACCCCTAATTTCTTGGTTTAGTGTGGTTTTAATCGTGATTTGGTTTTCTTATGGGGTTTAGTGGTTGTTTGTTTGAGTTTTGAGTTAGAATGATTTTTCATTAGCTTTGGGAAGTTTTGAGAGCCAGTGAACCTAGACAGTGACCATAGGTTCCCATTTGTTTTGCGTGGTCAGCGTGGGGAGATTCTTAGTGATTCCCAAAAAAATTCTCATTTTAGCTTCGTTTGACTAATCTCGCCATTCCCTACAACTTTCGTGTTCACTCCGTGCCCATTCGAAACTCCTAAAATCAGTTTTCCAGAAATCCCAAATTTTCCATTCTTTAACCCCTTTGACCAAACAGTTGACTTTTTACGTGGACCCCGGAAGTATGTCAATAGTCAGCTTGTTGGAAAGATAATTTTATTCCGCACACTTTTCATGTTTTAAGTTTCTTGATCCGAAGTCTAGAAAGCCCTCTAATCTTTATTACAATTTCTACTTAGTGTGGACCCCACACCCACCCATTATAAAAGGACAACTTCCACTCTTTCTCCCTCATTTTCATTTCCATCAGCTGCAACTCCCTGCTACAGTACCAGCAGCCTTCTTCCTTCCTTTTCTTCCATTTCTCTTGCTCAAATGAAGCCTTCAAGCCACCAATCCGACGAGGAAACTCCGGCAACTTCTTCCCCTTCATCTCCTCTCTCTTTTGACACTATTTTCGTGGGAAACCAAGGTGGGCAGCCCCTTCTCCAAGCTCCTTCTTGTTGATTAATGGCCCTAGAGGTAAGGATCTCTTTCTATCTTCTATTGTTGAGCAATGACTTTCCCCTATGTCCTATTTCTTAGCTTGTTTGAACCCATTCCTTCTCTTTGATGAGTTACTATTTTTAGGGTTCTAAGATGGGTTTGTTTTTGGGGGTTTTCTTTGCTTTGCTTGTAGGTTGATCTTGAGAGTGTTTAGAGCTTGGATTTGCTTAGCTTGGACCTAAAGCAAGTGGATGATTGGATAGTTTTAGTATTTATTGAACTTTGTGAGGAATGTGGTTGGTTTGCTATTTATACTCATGTTTATGAACTTGCATAGATTTGAAATAAATGTTTATGAAAGTAGATTTAATGTTTTGGAAACATGGTGGATTTTAGTCTTTGTCTATCTCTTGTTTTTGGCTTAAATGGGTCTCAGTGATTGTGGAGTTTCTCTTCTCTTATGGTTGAGAGTGAAAAAGGAAGAAGTGATTGGATAATGATATGTAGAAATTTTGATGTTGGAGAAGAGTTGAAGGTGGAATAGGAAGAGCTTTCAGCTCATTTTATTGCAGGTAAGTGATTGGAGAGGGGAAGGAATGGATTGGAGAAAAGAGGACCTGAATCTGAACCGTATTGTGGAGTTCCCGCAACTGGCGGTCAGCTGACGGTCACCTAGCGGCTAGCCGTCTGGTGACTGGTGGCTAGCCGAACCGGTTTCGGTTCCTTTTCCAGAGAGCTGTAACCTTACGGTCAGCCTTGCAGTCAGCCAGTGGCTAACCGCCGAATCCATCGGCGGCTAACCGCCAGCCAACCGAACTAAAGCGGTCATATTTCCAGAATGCTGCATTTGGTCAAGTCAATCACGGTCAGCCAGCGGCTAACCACCGAATCCATTGGCGGCTAACCGCCAGGTAACCGAATTTCTCAGAATTATGGGAATAAAGAGAGATGAAGGGAGTTCCCATCCCATTTGCTTGTGAACCTTTTCGAAAGCAATTGGCACTTTCTACCTGGAATATGTTCGAAACAAAGATAAAATGTTTGTTGGAAGCCCGTTCGAGTGAGAAACCACATCGCCGAGATTCGTTGAAATGTTGAGGTTACTAAGGTGTGTAAGGAGCCCGAAATGTCTCTAAAGTCAAGGAGTACCAAGTGTTTACTGAAAAATAGACATACGGGATCCCTATCCACCTTGAGTTATCTTGAACCCCAATACTAACCCTGAGGTTTCGAAAAGCATTGAAAAAGATACCGTGATATTTATTAGTCCCGAAATGCAAGCCCGACATGATATGACAGTCGTGCCTTGAGCACCCCGTTTCACCCGTTTATACAATTTCATCAAGTGTTTTATACATGCCCGATTTCTTGTATATGACCTATCAATACTTGGGGCCTTGAAACATTGTTTTTAAGCTTGGGGAGGTATGCTTTGGAGCCCCAATGCAATGTAAGAACTTGGAAGGCATTTTATGGAGTTCGGATGAAGAGAAAACCCATTGTGAAGATTCGTCAAGGATCCTTAGACTCGTCAATGTGCATAGGGATCCGAGATGTCCTTAATTCTCATGGAGTACCAAGTTTATGTCAAATTAGACATACGGGACCCTATTCACATCGATATGAATCTAGGACCCTCAACGATTGGCCCGGAAAAGTATAGGAATCCATTATGCTTTATTTAAATTCGAATTTCATTTGTACACTTTAAATCTCGTGTTTTATGACTAGACTTGCCCGACAGTATTGAAATTCATGTTTTAGCATTGTTGCTAGCCCGTACATGCCTGACCGATACAGATATGCTTTTGTGCTTATGAGCACCCCCGTCTTGCCCAGTTATATTCTTGCTCTTGATTTGTTTTACACGTGACTTGATTTATGTGATTTAACCTATGGGTATCCCGTCCCGTTATATTCGTACTTGTTGATTTCTTGTATATGAACCATGAGCCAAAACCTTGAGGTAAGATGGGGCCAGAGCTTTGTAGTGCGAGCCCATGAACCAAAAGGATTATTATTTTGAGAATAAAACCTTGAGGCAATATGGGACCAGAGCGTTGTAGTGCGAGCCCATGAGCCAAAAAGAGAACATGCATACATATATTTGTTTTGTTTACGTGCATATAACCTATGAGTTGGCACCACTAAGCTTGGATAACCTTGTCAGTCTGATCCACTGACTTGGAGATTCCCCACTTATCCCGCCAGCTGCAGTTTGGATCCCGCTACCCGGTTTATTAACCGTGGTCTTGTCCCGATACCGCAGATTGCTACTGTGGTTCCTGATGCCCGGCTCACTACCGTGGTCATGTCTTGTATATAGTATATGTATATATAAATTTCGTTGTTCCTCCTCACTTCGGTGACTGAGGTCAATGCCTTGATATGCTTGCTCTATCACTTCGGTGATAGAGGATTTAACTTTGTGTGGTTACCATCTTGATAGTTCCTGATCCTTGATACCCTTACTGCTTTATATTGATCATGTCTTTTCTTAGTAAATGATGCATTATTTATACATGTTTTAAATGAGTTCCCGATTTGTGAAATGTTCATGTTTTATACACGCCTTAAAGGAATATATGTTTTGTCAAATGTTTATGTTTCATACCCGTTTTATATGATTGCAGGATTTTGTTAGATATTCATGATTTCCTATACATTTTAATTATGTATAACTTTGATAAGACAGCATGATTTATTACATGTTTTATCGTTCAGTATATGGTTTATATCTTTTCACCCACCTGCCAGATCGTCGTGTCTGACCCACTACTTTGGTACTCAGGTTCAGACTTCTTCACCCGAGATCAGTGCACGTGTTGGCTGTGGAGCCAAGAGCTTTCAGGTTGTTTGTCGGCTATGTCATATAGACATTGAGCTTGACATCGGTATTACGTCACATATGGGGTAGTGATCATTAGCTTATTTTCTTGTATGGCTTCTATTAGCCTCTTGCTTGGGACTGTAATTAATACACATTGTTATTTGTAACTTGAACATATATGGGAATGTAACACCCTGTTACTGTCAGCTCTGTACTTTATTAAGATGGTTTATTCTAGTCTGAGATGGATCATTGATAAGAGGACTATATGCTTGGGTTGAGTGCGGTGCGGAATCCAATGGCCACGGACTCCGAGTCGCAACACCACGAAAGCTTCTGCTAAATATTCAGAGTGTGTTGGAATTTGTAATCCTCACACACGCGGATCTTGGGGGAAACATAATTATTACTTCACGGACCCCGGGTTTGGGGTTGTGACATGTTCGGAAGATGGTGTCCGAACACTTAGTTTTTTTCCGGACATATCAGACTGAACAACGTTATTTCGTTTAGAAGTTTGATTCCGAACATGTTCATATTTGTTGTACATTCTGCAGGTCTCTACACAGGAAAGTCAGGTTGTATCGGACTTTGTCATGGATTATACTAGTAAGTTTATAACTGAAGAGGTAAGACCAACTATGAATTTATTACTCAAATTACAATTGTTCGTTACTAAATTCGTATTAAATTCGTTTATTGTAGATATTTCATAGTCGCGATTCGTTGATCAGTTGGGCTCATGGTGTGGGAAGGAAAAACGGCTTTGTCATTGTGATAAAGGTTTCAAATGCTGCTCAAGTAGGTGTCAAAGCTAGAGTACTCCTTGCATGCGAGAAAAGTGGACAATATAAGCATGAAGAGAGCCACAAGCCAAAAAGATTAAATAAACAGGTTCAAAAAAATGTGGATGTCCTTTTGCATTAAAGGGCAAAAAGTTAGACTCAAATAATGATTGGATGTTAGACTCAAATAATGATTGGATGTTGGAGGTCATATGTGGTGTACATAATCATTCGGCTGCAGAACATTTAGAGGGGCATTCATTTGCAGGTAGATTATCAGAAGAGGAAACAATGTTGTTGGTTGATATGTCCAATAGTATGATTAGACCAAAAGAAATTTTGGTTACGTTGAAACAAAGAAGTGAATTAAACGTAACCACAATGCATAAAATATACAATGCATGCTACATATATAAAGTTAATGGGCGGGGTGGAAGAAGTCAGATGCAACAACTGCTTGGGAAGTTGGCAGAGCATAATTACATTGAATGGCATAAGAATTGTGAGGATAGAGAGACTGTAACTGATTTGATTTGGACACACTCAAGCAGTTTAGATTTGTTGCGTGCAATTCCACTTGTTTCGAAAATAGATTGTACTTACAAGACCAATTGTTATCGCATGCCTCTGTTGGAGATTGTTGGAATCACATCCACGGACATGATTTTTTCTGCATGCTTTGCATACCTTCATGCGGAACGTGAAAAGAATTATGCATGGGCACTGGGTGTATTGCGTTCTATTCTTGGTGATGGTAATCTTCCCAATGTGATTGTGACGGACAGAGATTTGTCACTCATGAACGCCATTAGTAGAGTATTCCTTGGTGCTACTTGTGCATGCCTAAACATTACGGACTTAGTTTAGATGATGAGGGGGATTAGGGAAATCTCGTTAATCTGATCGGAGAAGTCACCAATGCTCCTGAATACTGAAAAAGGGAAGGAAGAGCGGTCAGGGCCCGAGGCTGCTGTCAGCCAAAGGCACTCCGACGCCTGAGTTAGTGCAGTCACTGAACTAGGGTGAAGTGGAGAATAAGAAGTTAGCAGAATAACAGTGCAGGCTGTATATTGCATGTACCTGTTCATGACTCTTCATGCAGGCATATATAGAGGAGAGTAGAAAGTTCCATAGTGGAGGTAGGTGAGGATACTTGTCCCATCAGCCCACACCTGGGATCCTTAGTGGGGGTAGGTGAGGATACTTGTCCCATCAGATCTCCCCTCAAATCCCTCACATAAATGTGGATGTGATCTGCTGATAGGAACGAGCCCTTATCAATGGCCGGCGGCCACCCTACTTGTCAGGAACTCCCTATAAAGCACCCGTCCCATCTCATAATGGGGACTGGACGCCCAGTGTTCACCTCGGCCAAGGGGCCGAACTGGAGAAGGCACCGAGGTCAGCTATGCCTGAGATCGGACAAGGATGCCAGCGCGAGACTGAGCTCGGAACGTTGTGGTCGGTACTTCTACCAGGACCAATCCCACCTTGACAACGGCTGAGATGCTGCTGTGCTGGAGAGATGGGGGGTTAAGGCCTTTTCTAATCGGTACCGTACCGAGGACGGGGTAACATCGGTTTCGGTAGAAATAGTCCACACAATTGCCCCCTGCTCCTGACTTCGTGGGTCTTGACGACGCCACGGGGTTGGGAGTGATAGGATGGGGATTTCCCGGAACCGGTCCCGTAGCTTATGAAAAAGCATGGGGCGTCGTTTTGTTTTCCGAGGCGCATTTAATAGCGCCTGGCTGTCTGGAGGCGGTTTAGTATCCCATCCATATCATCATGAAGGCAACGCGGTGCTGCCACGTGTCACGTCCCTGATGGTCGTGACGTCTTATCAAGGAGACGGGTGGCGTGCTCGAGGCGGTGTCTGCGCGCGCCTTTCGGGATACGAAGAGATCTTCGTCTTTGTATAAGGACCCTCGTCCTGGAAGGAGGACTACTTTCGCTGTCACTGTGTTTAGAGCTTCTGCCTGAGATCTGCCTGAAGCCTCGTCGTCCGAGAAGTCAATTCGCTGCTTTTGAAGCTTCGAGTTTCCGTTGTCCCTTCATCCCTTCCGGCCCTGTGTCCCAGTGAGTCCCTCTTTGCCCTTCTGTCATTTTTGCCTCTCTGGGGTCTTTTCCTTTTTTGGGGGTTCGTGCTCTCTATCCTTCTTCTCCGTTGTCGTCACCTGTACTCCGGTTTATGTTGGGGAAGATGGGGGTATATAGGCATTGGATAGACACAGAGCTTGCCCTAGCAGAACTTAGGAAAAAATATCAGATACCAGAGAATGTTCAGATTAGGACGGATGAGCCCGATGACCGAATCCGACCTGGGGTTCTGGTAGAGGGGTGGATGCCCTTCCCACTAGTGGCCATAATCGAAGGCAGGGTGAGATTCCCAGTCCATCCTCTCCTGAGGGCCTGTCTCAGGAGGTGGAACCTGACCCCCTGCCAACTAATGCCCAATGGTTTTAAGATAATCATGGGTATAACCGAACTCAATAGGATATTGGGAACCGACCTCGGCGTCGAGGATATTGAGGATGTCTACGACCTCTGTCGATCTCCAAAGGACGACGCATATTATCTTCGAGTTCGGTCGAAGGGGAATCCCATAATCAACGAGCTTGAGGACAACACGAAATATGCTGGGGATGACTGCCTGTACGTCAAAGGGAGCTGGGAGTATGCCCCTGGAGAGCCTAGGGTGGATCACATACCCCGTCGTCTCGGAGTGCCACCGAGTAAATATCTTAATTTCTAGTCTTTTTGTTCTTCTGTTTTGCCGAACTGACACTCAATTTCTTGGCGTGCAGGTCATAAGGAGAGGAAGCAACAGAAGAAGAACTCCAGGTGGCGAAGAAACGCTGCCTGGCTAAAAAGCATCTACAGTTACAAGGGTCACCGGACTCGATCAGCCTCAGCCCTTCTCGGTTACGAGCCCGTGTACCGGTCCTTCATAAGAAGACGGCACGAGAACCTTAGGGGGGGCGCAGATCCTAACTCTTGCCGAGGCTGAAGAGCAAACAGCCCGAGCTAAAGGGTCTGCACGAGTGCCTTCCGAGATCATACACTCTCGAGCTTCTGCCGAAGCCGGGCCTTCACGGGCAGAGGCCGCTTCAGAGACTGAATCCGAAGAGGAACGCCAGTCAGAGGGTGAATCCGAGGAGGCTCAGCGAGAGGAGCTTGTGGACCTCGAATCTTCCAGATCAGAAGAGGTTGAGATGGGGCGACGCCGTGCGGCAATCGTAAGCCTCGAGGACGTCATCTTCGGAGACTCGCCCACCCCCTCTGGACCTGCTCCCCCTCCGAACTTGGAAGATACAGTCGTCTCCCTCCCGACTCAGTCCCCTCAGCCTTCCACGACGACTGAGCGTCCCACCAAATCTCGTCGGGACTCTGTTCGGTTGGGAAAAAGGCCTAGGATCGTAGATCCAGTTGAGGAGGAGCCCATCCCCGCTCCTCGGCGCTCTCCGCTGCTGAGCCCTCCGCTCTGGAACCCTAGTTTCCTCCTGGAGGATGGCCAGTCGTTGTCGTCGGACGGACGGTTGACTGACGGCACTTCTGTTGTCAGCGCCCTCGCGCACGCCTGCGCTCTGCCTGGAGACATGGCAGAACACATGAAGCTGAGCGAGGTGGAGCTGGATGTGGCCCAGATGGCCGACGCCCTCCGGGTAATTCCCTCTTCTGAGCTTTGCATTTCTTCTTTGATTTCTGTACTCCTGATATTGACCCCGTGCAACACTTGTTTTCTCAGATCCTGCAAAGGGCTCTGGTGTCGGCGGAGAAAGCCCAACAGACCACTGCTCGGGCAGAGAGGGCGGAGAGGAGGGAAGTGGAACTCGAGGCTGAGCTCAGCCAAATAAAAAAGAAGGCAGCCGAGCAGGAAACATACGCCACGGGCCTCAAAAACGAGCTTTATAAGGCCAGGGCGGAATTGGAAAATCAAGTTAACACAACGGCCGAGCTTGAGAAGAGGTGGGGGGAGGTAGAGACTGAACTCCGAGCCAATGTTGACAAACTGCGGGCTGACGTCGACAAGGCTTTCGATGAAGGGGTGGCAGAGGCCACCGAACAGTATATTGCCCAAGTCCGGAAGGTCAGCCTGAAGGCCTAGAGGCTGGGGTGGACGAGCTCGTTGAGAGCAGCGGGGGTCCCTGAGGACAGCCCCGTGTACACAGAGATCCCCGAGTTTCCTCCTCCTCGGCCCACGCTGAGCCAAGCTCCTGAGGTCTCTGTCAGGGAAACCGAAGACACTGCCCCTGGACTTGACGCCGACGCCGACGCCGGACAAGTGATTGCCGAAGTCGTGGAAGACGCTGCTGCTGACGGCACCGAGGGGGCCGAGGTTTGAAAAAAGATGTGATGTAACTTTGTTTTTGATTTTTCTGCATTGGGGGGGAGATCTGTATTTCTTTTTTGTTGGGAAAGATTGTAACCATTCTCCGCTATGAAATGAAATTGGCCTTGTTTCCAATTTTGAACATCTGTGGCTAATTTTTCTTTTCTTTTCTCTTTCTTTCTTTATGCGTTTGGCTTGACAACCAGAATAAATAACAGGAAAAAGATAAAGTAAATGAGCTCGGTCGCAACCGTGCTTAATGTAGTTAATTTTGTAATCCGAGGTGCTGTATTGATCTTGCAACCATAACAAGCATCGTTCTCGGTAAAACTAAGGGCGCTTGGTCCTATGACCAAGGCTAAGTCCGGTTTTATAATCAGAATTCGACTGGTCCATTGACCGGGCCGAAGTAGCTAACTATGGTAACCGAACAAAAAATACAAGCCGATTTCGTGACCGAACTGTATGCACATGCCGAGTTCCATAACTTGGCCATTTTCTTCGAGAATAGGAGACAACTTGGAAAGTAAAAACGTATTCTATAAAAAGAACTGGTTTATTATCTTCCAGAATCCGATTACATCTCAAAAGTAAAATTTCTTGAGGTGGGTGGCATTCCACGGGTGTGGCAGCTCTCTACCCTCCATGTCCTCAAGTCTATATGCGGACTGCCCAGCTACCGAAGTCACCTTAAATGGCCCATGCCAGTTCGGTGCAAACTTTCCTTCGCTGGGACTTCTGTCTGCTGGAAGAGTCTTTTTCAAGACCAATTCTCCAGGGGAGAACTTTCGCTCCTTGACCCTTTGATTGTACCCTCTAGCCAACTGTTGCTGGTAGGAAGCGAGGCGGATGGCTGCGGCATCCCTTCGTTCCTCAGCCAAGTCGAGCTCTGTGGCGAGGTTCGCATCATTTTGGCCTTGGTCGAACAGCACCGACCTGAGGGTCGGGAGACCGACCTCAAGTGGGATTACAGCTTCCATCCCGTAGGCTAGGGAGAAAGGAGTTGCCGAGGTCGAGCGCCTCGGGGTAGTCCTGTATGCCCAAAGGACATTTGGAAGTTCTCCTACCCATCTCCCTTTGGCTCGGTCTAGTCTCCTTTTGAGTCCATCGAGCACCACCTTGTTAGAGATTTCAGCCTGTCCATTGCTTTGGGGGTAAGCTGGAGTGGAATAGTAGTTCCTGATCCCAAGGTCTTGACAGAAGCTCTTGAAGGAGTTGGAGTCGAACTGAGTCCCGTTATCCGAGACCAAGGCTCGAGGCACTCCAAATCTTGTCACAATGTTCCTCCACACGAAGTTTTTGGTGTCCTTTTCGGTGATGGAGGAGAGGGCTTCAGCTTCTATCCACTTGGTGAAGTAGTCAGTTGCTACGATCAACCATCTTTTGTTTCCTAGAGCTCGATGGAGTGGTCCCACGAGGTCCAATCCCCATTGGGCGAAGGGCCAGGGGCTGGAAAGAGGGCTCAGGTCGTGCGCTGGCTGATGGAGAGAGTGAGAGAACTTCTGGCACTTCTTGCACTTCCTGGCGTAGACCTGTGCGTCCTTTTGCATATAGGGCCACCAGTACCCCTGGCTGATAGCTCGGTAAGCGAGTGACCGACCTCCGATGTGGCTGCCGCAGATCCCTTCATGGATTTCATAAAGGAAGTCCTCGACTTTGCTTGGATGAACACACTGAAGGTAAGGGCCATTGTAGGACTTTTTGTAGAGTTTGTCATCCGGAGAGAGCCAGAATCGGGCTGCCTTCAGCCTGATTTTGTGGGCCTGGTTCTTGTCCTCGGGCAACTGGTCATTCTTGAGGTAGGAGATAAGCTCATCCATCCAGCTCGGCCCGAGGTCAATGCACATAATATGCCGAGGCGGTTGAAGTTGTATGCTAGGTCTGTCCAGTGCTTCCACTTCGACAGTTCTTTTTCTTCCTGCCTCGACAGCAGAGGCCAGGTTTGCAAGGGCATCGGCGTGAGAGTTGGAGTCTCTGCCTATCTGTCTGACTTCAGCCTTTTGGAACCGAGATAGGAGTTGCTTGGTGTGGGCCAGGTAGGCTGCCATCCTGTCATCACGAGCCTGGTAATCCCCATTGAGTTGGCTTGTGACCAGCTGTGAGTCGCTGAAGATCACCAGTTGTTGTGCCCCCAGGATTTTTGCGCTGCCCAGCCCTGCAATTAGTGCCTCATACTCAGCTTTATTGTTAGATGCCTTGAAGTCAAGAGTCAGGGCTTGCTCAATGACGAGGCCCTCCTGAGATTGAAGGACTATGCCAGCGCCAGCCCTTTTGGAGGTGGAGGACCCATCGACGAAGACTTTCCAAGATGAGTCGAGGAACTGTTTCCAGGACCGATCATGCTTGGTCTCGGCCGAAGTCCTTGCCTCCTTGTCCCCCAGTTCGGTGTCGAGATGGCTCGGTGCCGAACTAGGAGAGGTGAATTCCACGATGAAGTCGGCCAGTACTTGGGCTTTGATGGCCGTTCTGGGCTGATAGTGGATATCGTATTGCCCGAGTTCGACAGCCCATTTAGACACTCTTCCTGAGAAGTCTGCTCTCCTGAAGAGGGACTTGAGTGGGTGTTCGGTCACAACCACTATAGAATATGTCAGGAAGTAGTGGGAGAGCTTGCGCGAAGCACTAACGAGTGCAAATGCGAGCTTTTCCAGTGGCAGATATCTTGTCTCGGCATCCAGCAGGATTTTGCTTGTGTAATAGATGGGCCTTTGCTGCCTGTCATCTTCTCTGACGAGTACAGAGCTTACTGTATGATCCGAAACTGCCAGATAGAGGTACAAGACCTCACCCCGTACCGGCGTGGAAAGCAGGGGAGGGGAGGAGAGGTATATTTTGAGTTCCTGGAGAGCACTTTCGTACTCCGGGGTCCATTGGAACCCGGAGCTCTTTTTCAAGAGCTGGAAGAAAGGATGGCATTTGTCTGAAGCTCGGCTGATAAAGCGGTTTAGTACTGCGGCCATCCCGGTAAGTCTCTGAACCTGCTTTGTTGTGGTCGGACTCTGGAGGGCTCTGATTGCCGAAATCTGATCGGGATTGGCCTCGATTCCTCGCCTAGTAACCAGGCTGCCCAGGAACTTGCCCGAGCCGACGCCAAATGCACATTTGGAGGCGTTCAGCTTGAGCTTGTACTGTTTGAGGATGGAGAAGGTTTGATGTAAGTCAGTCAAGTGGTCCTGTGACTGTTTAGACTTGACGACCATGTCATCGATATATACCTCGACCGTCCTGCCGAGCTGGTCCTGAAACATCCTGGTCACCAGCCTCTGGTAAGTTGTACCCGCGTTTTTTAATCCGAAGGGCATTACTTTGTAGCAGTAGGTGCCCCTGGGTGTTATGAACGCGGTTTTTTCTTGATCAGGACCATGCATTGGAATTTGATGGTAACCTCGGTAGGCATCGAGGAAACTCATTCTCTCATGCCCGGCAGTGGCGTCGATCAGCTGGTCTATCTTGGGGAGGGGAAAACTGTCTTTGGGACAGGCTTTGTTGAGATCGGTGAAGTCTACGCAGACCCTCCAACTCCCATCCTTCTTTTTCACCACGACCGTGTTGGCTAACCACACAAGGTAGTGGACTTCTCTGATAGCATCAGCTTCTAATAATTTGTTGACCTCCTTGGTCACAGCTTCTGCCTGGTGGGTGCCCGACCTTCGGATCTTTTGGACAACAGGTTTATGCTTGAGATCGACATTCAACTTGTGGCTTATGACCTCATGGCTGATGCCAGACATTTCATATGGGGTCCAAGCGAAGACCTCTCTATTCTGCAACAGGAAGTCGAGCATCCTGGTCCTTTCTTCGTCAGCAAGCTGGCTACCGAGCAGGAAGAATCTTTCTGGATCGTTGGGATCGATCCTGACCTGGGTGAGGTCTTCAACACTCTTCTGCTCGGGAGTTCGGCCCACAGCGTCGAGCTCGGATTCGAGCTCGGTCATGTGGATCCGTTGTGGCTCTGTATCTCCGAGGACTACGGCCATGAGACACTCCTTGGCCATATCTTGGTCACCGCGGACTATGATAACTTCGAAGCCCCCGTCTTTGGTTTGTAACGGGAACTTGAGCTTTTGGTGATGGGTCGAGGGTACGGCCTCCATGTTGTGAAGCCAGGTTCTTCCCATGATGGCATTGTATGCAGATTGTGCATCCACCACCAGGAAGTCTGCTGTCATGGGGGCTCCTCCGACCTCGACCTTAAGGGAGATCTTTCCTTTTGGATATACTGTCTTGGAGCTGAATCCCACCAACGGGGTGCGAGCTTCCTGCAGGTCCTCTTCTTTCAGGCCCATCCTTTTGAAGCAATCAAAATAAAGGATTTCTGAGGAGCTCCCGGGGTCCACTAGGATCCTCTTGACATTGAAGTTCTGTAACCTCATAGTCAGAAGAAGAGGATCATTGTGGGGTAGCTGGACCCCGGCCAAGTCTTTGTCAGAGAACCAAATTTTTGGCCTCTCCAAACGTGCCTTCTTTGCCGAGGAACTGAGCTCGGCCGTCATCACATGCTTGCTGTACTGGGCCCTCCTGGCCTCGGCGCGGGCCCGGTCGCTGCCCCTAGGGGCAGGAGCCAGGTGAATGACGTCGATGGTCCCTATAGGCTCACCGCTGTCTTTGTCGTCGGGGAGGCGTTGCTGAGCATTGTTCACTCTGCCTTCTTCCCTGACGTGGTCTCTGAGATGCCCGTCTTTTACGAGCCTTTCGAGGTGCGCCTTGAAGGCATGGCAATCCTCGGTTCTGTGTCCTCTATCTTTGTGGTAGGCACAGAACTTGCTCTGATCTCGGGAGGCGGCGTCCCCTTTCATAGGCTGGGGCCATTTGAAGAAGGGTTGGGCTTGGATTTTGCCGAGGAGCTTGTAGATAGGCTCCTTGAAGATGGTATTGACGGCTCTATAAGAGGCGCCACTCAGTTTCGGCCTCGTGCTGCCTCCCGAGGTGGGAGCAGGACGTACTGCCGAGCTGGATGGTTCTCTATTTCGATCCGCCTCTTTCTTAGCAAGCCTCCTTTCTTTCCTCATGGGACGGCCCTCCGGTCGGCTCTCTGGCCAAACATTATGGCTCTCCCGAGCTCGGACGTCGTCCTCTTCCTGCTCAACGTACTGGTTCACCCGGGCCATCAGAGCCTTCACCGAAGGTGCGGGACGACGCACCAATTTCTTCCGAAGCTCATTGCCCGGAAGCAAAGCTTGTTGGAAGGCAGTAATGGCTACGTCGTCGTTGGAGTTCTCAATCACGCTGTAGATGGTCCAGAATCTTTTGGCGAACTGAGTGATATTCTCGGTCGGCCTCATCTTGATTGAGATCAGGTTGGCATCAGTTTTCGGGATGACGCGGTGCGCTTGAAACTTCTCGACGAAGGAGTTTCGGAGCTGTGGCCAGCTTGAAATCGATCCCTCGGGAAGTGCACAGAACCACCGAAGCGGGAGGTCACCCAAGCTGGAGGAGAAAACCTTGCAATCAAGGTCGCCGTCGCCGCTGAATACCGTCATCTTCTGGGTGAAGTGCCGGAGATGAGCCTCGGGGTCCGACGTCCCGTCATAGAGATTGAAACGTGGGACGCTGAACTTATTAGGGAGGGGATGATCTCTGATTTCCCGAGAAAATGGAGACGTGCCGTGGATGTCACCATGTTTGGTAGTCAACCGACCTCGAGCGAGGCCGGCCTGCTCCAGGCTCTGCTGTACGGCCAGCTTAATTTGCTGATCGATATAGTCAGCCATGTCGGGGTCGGCCCTGGTCTCCCGCCTTTGTTTCTGACGCTGCTGCTGGTCGGCGCTGGCGTGGGTGTTACTCGAGCCCTCTTCGCGAGCTCGGGCGCGCCTTTCATTTAGCTGATCCCTTAGGTCTGGTCGACCCCGAGGACCCAGACGAGCTCGTTGCCGAGGTGGAGGCGTGTGAGAGGCTTCGGGCGGGACTTGGCCCTTTGTCTCAAGCTGTCGCTGAAGCTGGAGGATCTGCTCTTTTTGTTCTTCGATGATGAGGTTTTGAGCCTTGATGGCTTCCGCTTGGGCCTCAACATCGTCCTCCAGGGCCATGTCGTCGTCACCTTCATCACCGAGGTGGACGTGATCCTCTTCCATGTGGTCCTCGTGAGGATACCGACGAGGAGGAGACTGCACAGGAGCCCCACTTCGTTGGGGCCGTTCCTGGGGAGGAACGTCCTTACGAGGTGGCGCGGTGAAAACAACCTCCAGACGCGGACGCTCCGCCTGAGAGGTAGTCGGCCGGGCCAGTTCTAATACAGGACTGCGCCGAGGAGACGCTGCTGCATCTCTTGACGACGAGTGTGTCACCGTGACGGGTGAACCTACACTTCGAATACCGGATTCTCCCACCCTCCTTGGGGGAGGATTGGGTGGCGCTTGCCTGGTGTCTCTTCGCTGGTTTGTCACCAACGCTCCTGCCTGGTCTGTCACCAGTGGAGGCGGCATGAGAGGCAGGAATGTCTCTGGCTGCTTGGACCTGGACGGTCTAGCAACGCTCTTTCCCTTCTAAGCCTTAGGAGGCATGGCTGTTAGAATGAAAATATGGAATTTTCAAATTCGTTTCCCAAAGACGGCACCAAATTGTGCGTGCCTAAAAATTACGGACTTAGTTTAGATGATGAGGGGGATTAGGGAAATCTCGTTAATCTGATCGGAGAAGTCACCAATGCTCCTGAATCCTGAAAAAGGGAAGGAAGAGCGGTCAGGGCCCGAGGCTGCTGTCAGCCAAAGGCACTCCGACGCCTGAGTTAGTGCAGTCACTGAACTAGGGTGAAGTGGAGAATAAGAAGTTAGCAGAATAACAGTGCAGGCTGTATATTGCATGTACCTGTTCATGACTCTTCATGCAGGCATATATAGAGGAGAGTAGAAAGTTCCATAGTGGAGGTAGGTGAGGATACTTGTCCCATCAGCCCACACCTGGGATCCTTAGTGGGGGTAGGTGAGGATACTTGTCCCATCAGATCTCCCCTCAAATCCCTCACATAAATGTGGATGTGATCTGCTGATAGGAACGAGCCCTTATCAATGGCCGGCGGCCACCCTACTTGTCAGGAACTCCCTATAAAGCACCCGTCCCATCTCATAATGGGGACTGGACGCCCAGTGTTCACCTCGGCCGAGGGGCCGAACTGGAGAAGGCACCGAGGTTAGCTATGCCTGAGATCGGACAAGGATGCCAGCGCGAGACTGAGCTCGGAAGGTTGTGGTCGGTACTTCTACCGGGACCAATCCCACCTTGACAACGGTTGAGATGCTGCTGTGCTGGAGAGATGGGGGGTTAAGGCCTTTTCTAATCGGTACCGTACCGAGGACGGGGTAACATCGGTTTCGATAGAAATAGTCCACACACTACTCATTTATTATGCAAATGGCACATTAATATATACGTATTGGCGAGATGCAAGAAGTTGTTTGAAACAAAAGAAAAATGGAACAGATTTATTATGAGCTTGAATATGTTGGTGTCTTCATCCACAGAAGAGGAGTTTGGTGAACAACTAGCTAAGCTAAATTGAGAATTCAGTACGTATCCTAGTACACTCAATTACGTAAAAGGTAGTTGGTTGGATGCATACAAGAAAAGAATTGTCTACGCATGGACAGACAAATGTATTCATTTTGGGAATACTACATGAAACAGGTACTTTTTAAAGAATACTAATCATTTGATATATGCCTATTAATTACTATGCCTCACCTCTTAACAATTCTATGTAAGGCCGAGAGTTCACATGCACAGCTCAAGAGGCAGCTTGAATCAAGTCAAGGGAGTTTTGAAGCGGTTTGGACTAAAATCCACAGTTTGCTTGAGTTGCAGCATACCAGTATCAAAGCTTTATTTGAGAGAGGTAAGACAATTGTACAACATAATTTCAAGCTGGCCGAATTGTTAGACCCCGACCCAGACCAACTCGATTAGTACTAATTAAGTAAACGTTTAGTCTTAAGTGAGTCTTAGTACTAGTTGGGTTAGAATGTGATTAGACTTAGTCTGGATTATAGCTTTGGGGATTTTGAGGACGTTTAGTATGAGTCAGACACGCTCAGGGACGCCCTGAGTGCACGTGTAAGAATGGGTTTTTGTGCTAGATCTTTGTTGTGGATGTGATTTTTAATTCTCTTGAATGGTTTTATTATTGTGACAACTTTTGTTTTTAAGCTGCTTGCATTTGAGGCCCAGAAGCCCAAGTTTTGGCCCAATAGGGTAAATCTGTCTTTGCATGTAAATCTGGGCACACTTTTCGAAGTCGCGAAACTATGTCAAAATAATACTTTTCCGAAACTAGATTTTTCGACGATCGTTTTGTTCTTCTTCGTCGATTCCATCCGGGGTCCACAAGACCATGTTCCAAGCGTTCCAAGTTTCACTGCTAAAGGGACCCACCTCCAGACACTATATAAGCTCTCTTCTCCTTCATTTGCCCTTTTTCCATTTCCTGCAACGATTCTGCCCTAGGGTGAAGTTGAGGAGGAAGCTCTCTTCTTGATCCTTTTCCCTTGAAATCATCTAGCTAGAAGGCTCCATTTTTCGATCCAAGACCACCATCCTCTTCCTCTCGTCTCAAGCTACAGCTGGAGTGTTTTTGGAGTCAAGCCACTGCACTATTCATCATCTTCTACTTTTATTCTTCTTGTTTGGCTAGCTCAAGGTTGGTGTCCTTCTTCATTCTTTCCATTTGATGTTCTTTAGCTCACCTAGAGCTTGTTTTCATGGTTTTCAAACCCATTTTCGAAATGGGGATTTGTGATGGCCAAAAATGTTGATTTTTGTATGCTCCATTTTGGGGGTTTTGTGTAGATCTCGTGGAGCACCCCTTTCTTGTTGAGTTGTGAAGCTTTGGCTTGGCTTGGGTTAGAGGCAAGTAAACCTTTTAGTTTTCCCTAGTGCATGTTGAGTTTTTGGGCATTTTTACTTTTGGAAATGTTGTTTATTATCAAGCTATCTCTCTTGCATGTCATTAATCTCTTTTAGCTTGTTTTAATCTTGTTAAGCAAGAGCCCTAATTTCTCTATCTAATGTAGAGGTTTCATCTTCAATGGAAGTATGTTTTCAATGGAATGGTTTGCAAGTTATTAGATTTATGTTTTGAATGTAAATGGGTTTATGATTTTGATGTTTTGAATGAAATGTGAATGGATTTGGTGTGAAAATCATCCCTTGGAAGCATGTAGGCTTGGGGAGTGCAGGTGGTGAAAATGTGGAAGTGAAGAAGTGAATGAAGTGTGGAAAAAAAATTGAATTTCCGAAGTTCTACCGGTAGGGGTATCTCAACCGGAAGTTCTACCGGTAGAAAGGGCTCAAATTTTGACAGAGAATCGAGGAGATTAAAAACCCCAAGTTCTACCGGAAGTTCTACCGGTAGAAACGGCCCAAATTGTGGCAGAGAGTTGAGAAAAACTGTGAACCGCAGTTCTACCGGAAGTTCTACCGGTAGAAGTGGTTCAACCGGAAGTTCTACCGGTAGAAGTACTTCAACCGGAAGTTCTACCGGTAGAACATCTTCTACCGGAATTTCTACCGGTAGAGAGGCATGAACCACACCAAAAAGTACTGTTTTGAAGGATTTTGCAGGAATGAAAACTAGACTTGGTCTTAGACCCTTTTTATTGACCTTGTGCACTTGAAATTTCCAAAATGTAATATACCTTCGGGGACACCAAGTTTTATTGAATTTCGACATTTGGTTTTCAATTCCACAAGGGTCAAAGATGTGGTCTTAGCCTATGCTTGACAGAGTTATGTTTGAATCTTTGTTTATGATGCTTCGTGCATCCTCGTGTTCTCGCTTGATTTCCAAGTGCAAGTTGTTTTCAAGATGGGTTTCAAGAATCGAAAAGGGAATCATTTCTTAAGTTTGTAAGCATTAACACCATGCTATTTTGCTAGTCTTGCCACGTCGTGCTCGTTAAATGATTTCCCTCTTGTTTTGTCGTGTTTTCGATCGCGTATTGCCGTGTTTTGTGCATTCATGATATAAGTGAATTTCACTGAGCTTGGACCGCCCTTTTAGCTTGATCCACTACCTGGGGGTCCTTAAACTCGTGGACTGTCTGCAGACTAGTCGTGTCTTGAATGGCACATCGTGCGTGTTCGTGGTCCGGTTCCGCGGCCGGATACCCCGTCTACCTTGTGTGGCGTGGGATCGTGTTTCTTGTCGTGCTTGTCGTGCGTGCTTGCTCTTGTCATCATGTATGACGGAGAAAGGATGAGCTCATGTGGATTTATCTTTTCATGATATTATATGTATTCGTGCTAGTTTCGTAAGCATTGAAACGTGTATTTAAACTTTGAACTGTTTTAGCATTATTCCAATTATTCATGTCTAAATTGTTTATTTGCCAAACCGTCGTGTTTGATGCTTGTATTTTGGTGTCCAGGTGCCGGTGGTTTCGCGCGTGACGAGGAGTGCCCGGAGGAGGCTGTTGAGCCACCCCCAGCACTCGAGTGGCAGCCCAACGACGTCATCTAGACGCCGGTCGGGATCGTGATTCTCGTTTCACCTAGCTCGGGTTTTGTCGGGTTGTTCTTTTTGGGATTCCATATGTTGTATTGGCCTTTGTTGGCCTCTTGGGGGTTGTGTAACTTGCAAGTAAAACACTTTGTCTAAATGTTAAACTTTATTCATGCTAGGAATGCTTGGATGACATTCTCTTTTGATACCTTGTCTCGATGTTAAATATTTGTCTTGTATCTTATCATTTAAGATTTGTATGAATTGTTTTGCTACACGCTTCCGCATATCTATTCGTGTGAGCTCGACCCGTGTCATGGGATCCTCACCGCGGAAACCTGTGGGAAAAAGATCAAAACAGCGGCGGTGTGTCTTGTGTTGGTTAATCATGCCGCCGCCGCGCAGTCGCGGGCCCGGGTCCCGGTCCGAGGTCGCGACACGAATACAAAAGAGCTTCGTTGTAATATCTCTAAAGACGCACTTGAAAAAATCTTAACAGAAACCAAGAGAGCCAACCCAGTTGGAATTAACGCAAGTGTTTGTGGTTGTGTTATTCGACGCACACATGGATTACCCTGTGTGCACGAGATTGCAGAATATATAAGTGAAGGGCGGCCTATTCCTCTAAGTTGTATACATCTACATTGGTGTAAGCTTGATATGTTGCCAACTACCCCACCGAAAAGTTCTTCTATGGGGTTGGATTGTAAGGCAGATTTGGAGTTACTTGAATAACGGTTCAATGGGTATGATTCCACAAGAAAACTGCAACTTCTAAAAAAGATACAATAGCCATCTAAGCTAAACGGTGCTCATTTGATAGAACCCGAAGTAATATCAATAACACGAGATAGACCAAGTATGAAAGTTGACACCTCAACTCAATGAGATTCAAGCACTTTTGAGTTGGTACCATCTGCACATGATAGCTACTCTCCTAAATCAATTGTAATGACAGAAGCTAAAGATAAAGGACAATTGGAATGCAAACCAAAGATAAGAGAAAAGGCTAGGGCAATTCGTATGAGGTCAAAGAACATCAATAATTATGTTCTCTCATTTCCCGAGAGACCATACATTTGACATATAAAGGACGTCGCAGCTAATGGTAACTGTGGCTTCAGAGCCATCGTTGGATTGGTTGGCCTAACCGATGAAGGATGGAGACAAGTTAGGAGATATTTATTACAAGAGTTGCTTACACATGTAGACCACTACAAACAATTATATGGAGATGGAGAACAGAGTTGAGGAATTGATTGATACATTATCATACTATGATGACAACCCATCAGTGGACTATTGGATGACAATGCCTGACATGGGCATCTTATACCGTCTCGTTATAATTTGGTGTTATACTACTTGAGCATTGAATAGTGTCTGCTTTCCTCCCATTGCGGTCTGTGCCCGTGCCTACGCCTTCTTGGAATGAGAGATTAATAGGTTTTGTTAATCGAAATCATTTTGTTCAATTGTTCTTAGTACTTGGTCATCCTATTTCAAATAAATGGAGAAAATTTCATCATTCTTGTGCGAATGGTTGGGAGACTTCATATAGGGATCGGATAAAACAATTCAAAGAGCTCGTAACTTCATACGTATCAACATGTGAGACAATAGATTTGGATTGAATGTAACAAATTTAATGCAAATGAGTTTTTGTTGAATGTAACAAGTTTTTATTACATTGAATGGATGAAAGAATGTGTTTTACAGGTTTTTATTACTTTTTATTGCATTGAATGAATGAATGTAATACATTAAAGTATGTACAAGTTTTTTTACCGTTCGGATGCAGTGCTATACAGGTCTTTATACTATTCAGATGTACAGTGCCGAACTCCCTACTAGGTGTTCGGCACTAAGTTACCGAACAGTCTGCAGTCTGTTAGGCTTTGTGTATCTGAACAGGTCCTTTTTTTTGGAACTGTGTTTCTGAACACTGCACTTCTGTACATAATCAAAACGTCTAAGTTTTAAGATTTCACCATGTACATATGTAACAATTCAAGCATAGTCCGTAGTAATAAAAGATAACATGTTCAAACTAGAATACAAAAGTAAAAACTACTTCAAAGAGGTTCCAAAGTCTTATCACAACCATTCAAACTAGGAAAATAATAAAAATAAGTCAAGTGAGTTTTGGTTAATGAAAACATGTCTTCAAACTTCTTCAAGTGTTCCTTCCCCTCCTTGGTTGTTGCTAGTGTAGCTTTGTAAACTCATGTGGGGATGTCGAAAGGTTCGTTGAGCATAAGCAATTGAAACTCCCCGTAACACGTGGCTCACTTGATTCATATAGGCATATAATCCCCACAGGTCTTCAACCCAATGGTCCTCACCCCTTTCCGTCACTTCATTAAGAATGATTAGTACATCCGAATTACGTTGCTCATAGTCCACCATACTGCTACCATTAGGTTGTGTTTCTTTGGGACGAGACACAAAATTATAGTGAAAGTTTGGGTGCTGTAATATCCTCCACGAGACTCGTACATACCAATTCATGTACCTGGGTACGCAATCTGCATGATTCCTAATTGGTTCACTACAGTTCAATGCAGATAGTAGGTGATTAGGTCATCCCTCCCAAACTTGATTAATGTATTGATATACGATATGGTAGTTACGGGCAATCGGACCTCGAGAAGTGTGAATGGGGGCTAATGGCGGTGGAGGAATAGTCTATACTCTCCTAAACTGTCTAAGTACCTATCCGGATGATAAGGCTCAACAACATCCATGTACTTGATGCATCCACAGTAATATGCCACCTCATTGAAAGGGTGATAGCTCCTAACATCATGATATGGGACCCAAGTCACCTGAAAAAAGTGAATCCCAGCATAAGATAAGATATGAAAATACATAATACGGAATAATAACTTCATGTGATACAATCTGTACATGAAAAGTCTGCGTAATTATCAGGTCAGTGTGCATGGAATCAAGTCTCTCTCGTAATCCTTGTAAAGAAGCAGACTCCCTACGAGGGACCCCCGGGGCGAGTCAGACTCATAGTAAATGTTTGGAGTTGGAGCCAAACATTCGAAGTGCTCGTATACCCAAGCTTCTAGTAGAGTCAAGTAACCGGCTATTTGTTTCACTTCATGCCGGGTTGCTAACCCCAACTGCCTATATAAGTATGCTAGCGCAGTAGTATCCCATGTGTACGAACGTACGACCTCCGAATCCACAAGTTGTGTAAGAAATATGATCAACACCCGTGGGCCACTCTTGACTGTGAACAACGTACAACCCAATAAGTACAGAAGGTAAGCTCTTACTGCACAGTCAACCATCTCGCCCCCATCATTGTCAGATACATCGGCAAACCTTTCCCATAACCACTCCAATCTAATAGATTGGCCCCCACTTGCATCAGCTCTTCATGTGCCTCTGTGGGTTCTACTCCTAGTGCATCAATAAAGAGTACTTGAGCTTCCTGATATGCCATTCTTTCATTATCATATATAGTCCGTCCATCACTTGGGTGCCTATGATGGATGCAACATCATCTAAAGTAATGGTCATCTCACCAAATGGTATGTGAAATGTGTTAGTCTCAGGTTGCCTTTCCACAAAACCTGATACAATAATCTTATTGACGGAGCGGTATGATGCAGTCACTAAGGGAGCCAATCTAGACCTCGAAACCAACTCTCTAAACCTATTTGAAGAAGGGGAAAGAGAAGGAGCCCTTGACCCACAACAGATAGAGGAGGATTTATTCAATCACATAGTTTGGGCTCCTAGAATATGGCGCCCTTGTGGCAATCTATTTGATTGTATCGAAAGGACCAATGAATTGGGATTTCCCTATTGGGCCAGGTCATTTGAGGGCAAGCAGATCATTTATCAAACTCATTCAATTGCCACAATGGCACTTTCTGGCCATGACTTAGACACTTAAGTGCTCCTCGGTCCTGCATTCAACCATTGATACATTATTGAAGAAATTAACAAATAAATCAATATTGATATGAAACAAATGAAACACACATGTTGAATCCAAATGTACCCAACTATATGTGTGTCAAAACTGGTCAATAAGGACCTATCTTGTGGCCTTGGAGATGGTAGTTCTTCCATCTCACGTTGTTCTTCAACATCCTCCTCAGGGACCTCCTCTTCTTCTACAACCTCTTTCACTCGGTGGTGGCGCCTCCTATTTGAAGCGGTAGGTAGCACCCTAGAAGAGCTTGGTTGGTCCATATCTGAAATATAGAAATAAAGTGTTTGTAGAATAACATAAAAGTGTGTTTTTAGTAGACTGTTCGGACTGTTCGAAACTGTAGGTCCGAACAAAAGTATAGTGTTCGGACACTCAAGTCCGAACAGTATACATATGTTCGGATGTTAACGTCTGAACGTTTGCATTCTGCTCTGCTAGTCAGAGACAGAACAGTCACGATTTCTGGGTGATAAACCCTTGTGATGATGGATGAAAAACAGCCCAAATGCATGAAAAACACTGGCATTGTTTGTAAAATCTTACATTGAATGAGAATCTATCCCCGTAACAAGTTTTCATGAAAACAAGGTAATCTAAGATGGAAAAAATGATAAAGAAGAAATGGGGAAGAAGAATGAAATGGTAATGTGGACAGTAACATTTACCTTTGGAAGATGAAATGGTGTAGAGGACTGAGAATGCCAGAGGAACGCTGAAGGAACGCCGGAGAGACCGAGATGCCGGAGATGTGGAGAGTTTCGGTTGAGATTTGTGTGTGGGAAGAAAGGGAAGAGGATGTGTGTGGGAAGAAAGAGGGAAATGGATGGATGGGTAGTTTGGGGAATTTTGGTGTGTGTGGAAAGAAGTAATGTAATTTTTAAATTATAGTGATATGTGTAGAGAGAATTTATGTGGGAAAAGTGAAAATCTATGTGCCAGTAGAATATCCCTTAACAAATTAACAAAAGACATAAAAAGCCCTTTAAGCTGAGCGAACTCCATGATGAAGTGGTTAAATTGGGCAAAGGCTTGGGCATCTCTTATGGTGATGATGAAGATGGAATCTTGCAAAAGCTCATTGAGATAGAGGCTTCCGATCATGTGGGGATCTTTATTTCTTTCCTTTCGAACTGTTTGGGATTCTCCTGCTCTGATCTTATGATAGTATGAATGTGAGGGCTTAGTAGGCATGGAAGAAGTCTGGCTATTGAAAAATTGGTGGCAAAACTCAAAGTATATTATTTGATCTTACAGGAGACTAAAATCGATTCTAATATTCTTAGCATTATTCGGGAGTTTTAGGGCAAACACAGATGTTCTTTGAATTAGGCTCCACCAGCTAGGGCTTTCGAGGGACTGATTTCCATTTGGAATGAGGAGTATAAAAAGTTTTTTTTTAGGAGGGGTATTGGACGTCAAAGTTCACATGACTTCTGATGATTTTGTTTGGGCTTGTGCCAATGTCTATGGGCCAAATGTTCAATAGGAGAGAAGGAATTTTCTAGTTGTTTTATCTAATGTGTAGTAAGGGTCATTCCTTTGATGCAATGGTAAAAGTCTCGGATGCCATGCATGATAACGAAGGTTCGAGACCTGCTAGCAGCTACTATGAGCAAAATTGCCAAGGGTTAGGCCTATCTCCAGTCTAGACCTTCCGAGGACCTTGCTTCGGCAGGACCACACTTGGTGATGTTGATGACCACCTATTATCTAATGTGAAGTCTCAATGGGATGTTCCTTGGGTTATTGCGGGACATTTCGATATGGTTAGATTCCCTTTGAGAGGAAAGGAGGATCTTTATTTACTTGCTCAATGAAATCATTCTCTAATTTCATCAATGATGATGAGTTTATTTATTTTCCTATTTAGGGGAGGAGGTATGTGTGGTCCATTAACAGAGAACTGGTGGCTATTAGCAGAAATGATAGGTTCTTACTTTCAAAGGAGTGGGTGGATCACTTTCTTGGTGTCTTTCAGGTGGCACTTCCGACATTAAGTTCATGTCACTGCCCTATCAATTTGTGTTCAAACTCAGAACAGAGATTTCTTATGGCTAGCTCGGTCATGTTGGAATGATGTGGATGTTAAAGGTTTCTCTAGTTCCAGGTGTTGTACGAAGCTTCATGTGCTTAAAGAGAATATCAAAGGTTGGAATAAATAGGTCTTTGGTTGTATCGATGAACCTAAAGAAGCTCTTTCTTGAGTGGTGCAAGATTTTGACAAAAGAGAGAGCCTAAATTAACATGAGAAGAAGTCGATGTCAGAAGAAACACCATCTAAAGGATTTGGGTTGTATAGAGAAAATTCTTAGAGGCAGAAATCCAGAGTGAGTGAGCTCAAAGAAGGTGATAGAAATACTAAATTCTTTCATTAGATGGCTTCCATCAAGAGTAAACTTTTTGGGCGTTTAAGACATGGGGGTAGAGTTCTTAAAAGTCCTCATGAAATCAAGAAGAGGTTGTTCAGTTCTTTGAAGACCTTTATAAGGGTGAGAATGTTGTTGGCCCTAAGTTTGATTGTGTCTCTTTTCCAAAGACTCCATTGGCTGTTTAAAGGTGGTTGGAAGGGAAGATCAAGAAAGAGGAGGAGGTGTCTAGTCAAATGCTTGATGGTGTGTTGATTGCTATTAAACTTATCGATTCTAGGAAAAAGTCTAAAGTTGAGCGTTTTATTTTCAGGGTTGATTTGGAGAAAGCTTACGATCATGTGGGTTGGGGTTTGTTGATTACATGCTTCATAGATTTTGGCTCTATGGAAACCAAGGATGGGAGGGTGCGTGAATGCATTTCTACTACATCCTTTTATATTCTAGTTAATGGTTCTCTATTGAGGTTGTCTAAAGCTTCTAGAGGAGTTTGACAAGGTGATCCCTAATCTCCTTTTCTATTTATGATTGTGGTGGAGGCCTTGGTATCCATTTGGTGAGAAATAGAAAGTTGAAGTTATTAATGGCTTTGAGGTGGCCCGAAGTGGAGAGATAGTTACTTAATTGAAATCTCTAGATGACACCATTCTCTTCATTAGCTTATCTAAAAGGGAAGAAATTTTGGCGTTGAAGAGGATTTAAAGGAGCATTTAGTTGGCTTTAGGTTTAAAGGTGAAGATGTTAAAGAGCTTGTTGGTGGGGATTGAGTGTCCCGAAGAGTCCATACAGTCTCTAGTGGCCTTGATCCATTGTAAAGCATGAAAGCTCCCTATTATGGATCTTGGTCCTCCTAATGGCGTGAAGCCGAGATCCAAGTCTTTGTGGGATTCGATCATCAACAAATTTGAGAAGAAAATGTCGCTTGGAAGAAAAATTACTAATCTTTGGGGTGGGGGGATAGGATTACATTAAGCTTACTTGTCAAACATCCGGATGTATTATATGTTGCTTTTCAAGATGAAAAAGTCTATGATGTAGAGGGCGGCTTGCATTCGTTTTATAGGAGGGTTTGGGTAATAATAAGAAATTACACTTCATTAAGTAGAGTGAGGTGGCTAAACCAAAATGGAGTGGGAGATTGGGTCTTGGTAGTTTGGAGAATAGGCTCTTTTGGTCAAGTGGTAGTAGAGGTTTGAGGAGGAGAAGGACATCTTTGGAGAATGATCATTGCCACTTAGTATGATTTGGACAAATGAGGGTGGTAGCCTAGTGCGGGCCAACATATCGTAGATAGGGATTGTGAGGTGCTATTGCTTTGGTTGGGGATATGACTTGTGTGAATGGGAAAGTTTTGTTCAAAGGAGTGAGTTTTATGGTGGGGGGAGGGAAGGAAAGTGAGGTTTTGGTTGGATGATAAAGTAGGGACAGGTCCTTTATGTGCGCTATTTCATAGGACTTTTAATGTAGTGACTAATAAGGAAGTCGATGTTAGTGAATGTTATGAGATGAAGGATGATGATTGCACTTTGTGGGGTGTTTCTTTTCGGAGGAGTCTTTAGCCTTGGGGGGAAGTTCAGTATGAGCAGTTATTGAGTTTTCTTTATAATGTTTTTTTGTGCAAGAACTCTAAGGATTCTCGCAGTTCGAAGCCTTCCATTTATGGGGAATTCTCGGCTAAAGCATTGTACTTGGCTTTGGAGGGGACCATTCTTCTAGAACTTCTTCTTCTTTGGTCGGTTGGGGTTGGTCCCTCACAGGGTTGAAGCTTTTTGATGGATAGAAGTTGCGGCTTAGGTTACTACAGCAAATAATTTGAGAAGGGGGTTGATGACAACAATTATCTTAGACATTTGTGTGGTATGTCATAAAGAGGAACCGGTTAGCTACCTTTTTATTTACTATGAGGTTATGGCTTGCGTCTGGGGTCACTTCTTGGAAAGGTCTAGGGTCTCTTGCTTTTGTCTGGAGAGCATGGTGGATGTGGTAGAGTATTGGTTGGGAGTTCTTTTTGTGAGGTGTAGTTGTATTCTTTGGAGGATGTTTCCGTATCCTAGTTTGTGTTCTATTTGGAAGGAAGGAAATGAAATAATGTTCAAGGGTGCCTCCTTCTCTCCTACGAAGTTGATTGCTTTGATTTCTATAAGGATCGCTAAATGGGCTTTGGTGAGGAAGGGATTTTTCAATTTTATTCTTGATGATGACATTATTAATTGGAAAGCCAGTATCGGGTGTGGTCCTCCTAAGGTAAGGAAAATTGCACCCTTCCTTCCACGGCCCATGTGTTTAAATTCAATGTTTGTGGTGTTGCTTGGGTGTCTAATTAGAAGGTTAGCACTGAAAGTCCATGATCTAAACCCAAGGGGGGGGGGGGGGGGGGGGGGGGGCGGTTGGGGGGGGGGGGGGGGGGGTTGAACAGGGTGAGCTCAAAAACCTAGACCAGTTTTAACTTTCTATTTCCAATTATGCTGGTGAAGTTCAATTAATTTGGATACGTGTGATGTTTCTAAAAACTACTTAAATAAGTGATCTAAACATCAAGCATATAATCAATAACCATACATATCAAACATAACTGATAAGTCCTTAAAACATATTTTCAAGCACATTTTGGACCATTTTAAGGACTTATTAATCCAAAAGAGTCTCATTTAAGGGAAAATCATGTTTTTATGCATTTTGGATTCATTGTAGTGCATTCATGTATAATTTGCTCAAAAATCATAATTTTTGCATAACATAATAAAACCTACCATTTTTGGGACACCAATTTTGGAAGGTTGTTCCAAATTCCTTTTTCTCATGAAATAAATCAGTTTTTTTCATCATTAGTGAATTCAAGTAAAATCATGCATAATGATGTGTATTTTTATTGTCATTTATGTGAGATGGGCCCACTATCATGCGCTTATGATTTTTTGTTCAAAATTATTATTTTAAAAAGATTTTTTTCTCTTTGCTTGTAGATCATTGGAGATATGGGACCTAAGAGACATTTTAGGATGGAAGAAAGAAAGAAAAAAAAAAAAAAAAAAAGAAGAAGAGAGGAAGATGTTTCAAGAAATTGCGAAAAATGGCGTTTTAGGTTCCACACACATGCACATGTGTGGGGGCACACATGTGAGACATCCAAGAGGGTCCACCTTCTTTGCACAAAATCCAAAGTTCATTTAGAAGATAATTTAAGATAATCAAAGAAAATCCATGAAGGGCCAAATTAAGAAAGAAGATTTTCAAAGAGATAAAAATGGAAAGAATCTTAGTCAAGTGGACTCTTGATGTTGGGAGGAGAAATGATTTCGTCACTGTCATTAAAACATCAGCTGTAGCTGGTCATGGCAATAAAAAACCTAGAGTTACCCTTGGATGTGAGAGGAGTGGGGGTATAGAGAAATGAGGAAGAATATAGATGGGACTGCAGGGAAAAGGTTGAACGTTACAGGTTCAAAGAAATGTTTGTGCTCGTTTACATTATAAGGCAAAGTTGTCGATCCAAATGAGGAATGGATGTTGCAAGTTATATGTGGTGTGTAAAATCATCCAACTACAGACTTCCTAGAGGGGCATTCACATGCAGGTGTTTCACCAAAAAAGGGGGATGAAAAGGATGGGAAGGGTAAAATGAAGTCTCTGGTATAGAAACTTCTTTTATTTCATCCTTCGAACATTACAGAAAGATGTGAAAACGACTCGCGTGAAGTTTGCTCGCGTAGGAAGAGTCATCTCCACTTTTGTTTACATGGGTTCTTCGTTGCTTTACCTTTTGAGTGCAAGTTGTTTACAATTTTTTATACAACCCCCTCATCAGGCTTAAGAGATCAAAACAATGGAAATATATATTAAAGGGAAAGAAGAGGAGTCTGCTGTCTTCGAAAGTTTGTTGGAGACAGAATTGGAGAAGTTTGCAATTTTGCTTCTTTTGCCAGTCTTTGTAGTTCATCACCGTTATTTAGGAAGAACGATTAATCAGAGAAGTCTGCTTCAAAACAGCATAACCAATCTTTGTCCTTCCTCTATGGCGAGAGGAACAAAGGTTACTTTTCAGAAGTTGTCACCCAGGTCCAAGGAGAAGCATCTACTTCTGCCTGATTCTCACCTTGCTGATGAAGGAGGAGAGAGTTTTGAAAATGGCAGAGTTTCTAGGTCTCTTTGCGCTGGATCAGAGATCGTCTTGATGCTCTCCCCTATCTTCCTTTTATAGCCTTTGAGGAGCCATAATTGCTGGAGATCATAGAGGAGTGGAGGTGGTTTCAAAACTGTCTTCAACGGGAGACGTTACTGGTCCCCTTTTACAGGTTCAGTAGCCATGAGGAGAAGAAACTGGCCAAAGATCGTGGGCTATAAGCAGCCGAGAGAAAAGAAGTTCGGCAGCCAGTGTACATGACGTCCAGCAGTCATTTCTTGGTTAGAGACCAGCGACTGCTTCATTGTTTTCAGCGGCTGGTGAGCTAAGGATTGCAACGGCCAATGGGTCTTGTAGACAGTAGCTGTTGGGGAGTTCCCTTGCTGTGGCCGACCAGACTTCAATGTCATCATTTTTTATGGAAAAAAGAGTATTTTTCCTTGGGGAATGTTATGTATGGGCAGCTGAATTTTTGTGTATCGACAACAGTAAGGAGATTAATGAAAGAGGAAACTGAATTGTTGGTTGACATGTCCAAAAGTATGGTTCAAGAAAAAGATATACCGGTTACATTGAAACAAAAGAATGAGTTAAGTGTAAGCACGATGAAAATAATCTACAATACATGACAAAGGCAGAACGTTGCATAAGAGGGCTGGCAGGACTCAGATGCAACAACTATTTACGAAGTTGGCAGAGCGTGAATATCTGGAGTGGCATAGGAGATGTGAAGATACAGACACTATGATTGACTCGTTTTGGAGACATCCCACCAACGTGGACTTGTTGCATGCGTTGCCCCATGTTCTTATAATGGATTTCACCTATAAAATCATTTGTTATTGTATGCCCCTATTGGTGATTGTTGAAGTGACATCTACGGAAAAGACCTCAATTTGCATTGCATATCTTCAGTATGAACGGGAAGAGAACTACGCATGGGCTTTGGGCATATTGTGCAATGTGATCGGTGAAGGCACTCTTCCTTGTGCCAATGTCACTGACAGAGAGATAGCTTTGTTGAAAGCCATGCAAACAGTATTTCCTGACGCTACTAATCTGTTATGCAAATGCCACTTTAATAGAAATGTCTTGGCAAAGTGCAAGAAGTGTTTTGAGGCCAAGTAAAAGTGGGACATGTTCATTATGAGTTGGAATATGTGGTGTCTTCCTCCACAGAGGACCATGACAATTATCAGCTCAACCTGTTTTTGAAAGAGTTTAGCACCTACCCTGAAGCACTCTAATACATTAGATGTAGTTGGTTAGATCCATACAAGGAGATATTTGTGACTGCCTAGATGAATAAGTTCATGCATTTCAGGAACATCACAACAAACAGGTAAGACTTTTTCCCTTGTAACCATTAATATATACTTTTTGTAAAGTTGTAACCATCAATACTCATTGGTGGTTGTGATAACAATGATTTTTTGTTCCGATGAGGTTCAGAGTTCACATGCACAGCTGAAAAGGCAGCTTGGATCAAGCCAAATGACTTTTGAAGAAACATGGACGAGGATACATAGCTTGCTTGAGTTGCAACACACAAATATAAAGGCATCTTTTGAAATGAGTAAGATAGTGGTCCAACATAATTTCAAGCCGTCGGAATTCAGGGAGCTTAGGGGCAATATCTCCATATGTGCTTTGGAGAAGATATCGGCAAAGTCAAAATGAGCCAATGCAGTTAGAGTTGACCGAGATGCATGTGGCTATGTGATTCGACATACACAAGGCTTGCCATGTGCGCATGAAATTGCAGACTACATCAAGGCACGGCAAGGCAGGGCGGCCTATTCCATTTAGTTGTGTTGATCCTCATTGGTGTAAACATGATATGTTAGCAAATCCAAATCTGAAGAGCTCTAGCATGGATTTGGATTGTATATCAAAGATAGAGTTAATGGTCCAGTAGTTCAAAGTGGTTGATTCAAGCAGAAAGTTGCAACTTCTAAACAAGCTGGGGGAATTAGCATTGCCAGAGAGTACCTCATTGACGGAGCGAAAAATGAAGAAAAAGACTTGCGGTTGTCCACCTTTGAATATTGACAAGTCCACTAGACGTGATTCATCTGCCTTTGAGTTGATATAAAGCGATTAGGACAATTACTCTCAAGTAGTGGCTAGAACTGTTGTTTAGAGTGGAACCACCTTGATACAGAAACCAAAAAGGATACAGAAACAGAAGGTCATTCGCACAAGATCAGTGAGGCAAACTGCTTATATTGATTCATTGCCTGAAATGTTGAGACCTTACATTCGACACGTGAAGGATGTTGCTGCTGATGGAAATTTGGATTCAGAACCATTGTTGAATTGACGGGGTTCGGTGAGGATGCATGGCGACATGTCCGAAAAGATCTAATGAGTGAGTTGCTAGCTCATATAGATCACTACAGGCAGTTGTATGGGACTCAGTATGGGTTTGATGAGCTCGTCCATATCCTATCATATCATACCTATAGGATTGCCCCCTTATGATCGGTGGATGACAATGTCGGATATGGGACAACTTATCTCATCACACTACAACGTTGTCCTATACCATCTGTCTACTGAATAGTGTCTCACATTTCTACCTCTCAAATCAGTGCTTATTCCTGTCTTGGCTCGACGGGAGATTGCAATTAGATTTGGGAATCAGAATCACTACGTCAGGTATTGCCAATATAACCACTAAAAATACTTTATTAACCGTTGATTGTGTGATTATAAAAATTAACAAAATTACTTATTTCCTGTAGGTTTTATTAGCTTTGGGTCACCATGTCCGCCCATAGCAAACAATTGGCGACAATGCCATTACTCTTGTGCACAAGGATGGGAGGCTACTTACCAATCTTTGATTAAGCATTTTACAGAAATTTTTATTCCTAATGTGGCCACATGCAAGACATTTGAACTAGATTGATTGATACCTTTGTGAACATTAAATGAAATTACATCGTAGTTTTCAGGTTCCAATTGTTTTATTTGTGTCGGGCTCCATATTTTATGACAATGATATTGACATGTTGATTCATATTGTTATGTGAGACAATGGTATCACATAAGATTAGGAGCAAAAAGCATTTCATTGAAAATTCATCCAAGTGCACAAATGAGCACATTCACATCAAAAAATACAAGTTGATAACAAGCACTGGTCCATCCATCAAAATGCATTGAGCCATCTAATCATCACTTATCGAGTCCCATCAATACATTTCCATCGATATAATATTACATGCAAACAAAAGATACTGCAAAAGGCATAGCGTCAAGTCAAAGGTATGGCAACGAGAAACGTCACTCCTGTCTGCGGTGGGAGTGGCTATAAGTTTGGGTATCCTTGCGGAGTCTGGATATCTGGATCTCATCTAGGCTAAGTCGATCCAACAAGCCCATAGCCTACTCCACAGCAGTGTATAGATTACCTGGGTCTTCGATGCTCCTATCGTAACCCCTCTAAATGAATGGTTACAATATACTTCGAGCATTTGCGTTATGCTGAAGATGATTTCACAGAGCATGGTTAGCATGACATTATGATTAAAATAAGGCATGCTGAGGACAAAGAGAACATGAACCAAACTAGCTGAGGGTTTATGGATGAGGCCTAAGAGTCCTGAACGCGTGGGTCATAAGTGAAACGGTGCTCAAGGTTCTAAACAATAAAGTATGACACCCACGTGTACCAATCCATATACCCGGGTACGCAAGCCCATGGATCTGCATCACTGGCATGCCACGTTCTTGTAATGACAATACATGGTTTTGCCACCTCTCCCATATCCAGTCAAATAACTTTATGCGATCCGATGTTGTGTTGTAATGGCACCATGCATGGCCTGTGTCGAAGGAAGTGGTGCAGGAGGAATGGATTGGACCCGCCAATCGGCCTCAGTACCCAATCCGGATAATATTGCTCAACAACATCGATGCATTTTAGGCAGTCATTGCTATATGCATATTCAAGGATTGGAGTGTCCCTCTCGTGGTCTCAATATGGATCCAAGATTACTTACAATGAAGAGAACATGCACATCAATTAAAATAAGGAATGACAACATCAATACTGACAATGCAATCAACAATAATGTATCGACAATTACATTCCACAACATATTACCTCATGAGCACTAAGTCTATCAATAGCCTCCTGTAGCGTCTGTGAAGTAGTCATTTGACCTCCATACTCCCCCTGGGGAACCCAGCGATGCACCCGAGGCAACTCCTCCTAGGATATGGTCTAAACACTTGAAAATGCTCATAATCCAAGCCTCTAATAGCGTCAAATATCTAGCTATTTGCTTGACGCATTTTCAAGTCGACATTCCCAACTGTAGATATAGATAAGCAAGGAATGCAACACCCCATGCATACAAACAAACCTCATTAAAATTCATTAATAGCCTAAGATAGATCAATGGGACCATGAAGCAATCCTGTCAATGAAAAGTGTGCAACCCAATATATATAACAAGTATGCTCGGGCTGCATGCCTAATGTGCTCGTCCGTATCCGCATCAAACACCTCCCCAAACAGATCCTTGAGCCATTCCAGCCTAACCAACGAGCCCCGCACTTGTGACAGCTCTTCATTTGCCTCCTTGAGTCTCACTCCCAATACATAACACAATAGCGACTAAGCCCCCTTCCGTGACAAAATCTCTGTCGATACTGATCTCCATGTCACCAGGATGCCTAGAATGGTGTCAATGATCGCTTCCACAAGTGTAGGGTCGTCACGAGGCAGTAATACCTAGTGAGTGCGGGGTCGAATCCACAGGGAGCTAGTAGAAAGCCACTTAACTTGCCAAAAAAAATCCCAGTTCTAACCTAATTAAAATCTGATTAAATTAGAAAAAGAATTTCCAAATAACTGAAACTTGAAGTTAATTAAAACTTTTCCAATAATTAAAATAAAATTAGACTAAAGCAACCTTAGACTATGCAACCCTAGACTAATTAGAATCTGCAAAAACAAAAGATCAAATAAAACCAACCAATTTTGGAATTAACAATCAATCATAATTAATTAAAGTAAAATTTCAGAAATGATAGGGAGAAATTTGCAACCCAAGGATGAGAATTAGTTGCTTTTCTGAGCACGAAAAATATGAATGGCTTAGATCAGTGCCTCCCATAAGGAAGAGCCAAGATGAAAATTCAAAATTGTTGATGTTTGTGAGAGGTATCATGCTCATTCAGGCTCCAATATCCATATCTTCACCACTTAGAGGTTCTTAAGCATTCAATATACCTAGGAAAATAACGAATCAAAAGAACTTAATTAATGAAAATAAAATCAACAAATAATGAGAATCTCACCTTTTATTGATCATGTCCACGAATAGAATTAGTCAAAGACTTACAACTTCTTCCTCCTCCTTGGATTAAAAAGGAATTTTCACCCCTCCATCTTCTTCTTCACAAAAATTCACAATTATTTTCTTTGAAAAAGTAAAAGAAAAAAGGAGGATGAGAGAGAGAGAATGAGAGAGGGAAAGAAGAGAGATATGGATGCCCTCAGAGAGATGGGGATGTGTGGGACGTGTGATACATGGGATGGTATGAGTTGGACGACCCTTTTTTTTTTTCATCCTCTTGGTTTGAAAGATTTCAAATATTCTTGGGAAGTTTGGAGTCATGGTTGGATAGATCATTGGAAGACTTGGATACAATGAACTTGGACCCTTTTGGATTGGTTTTCCAATTTGAATTGGATGACACCAAGAGTTTTCTCTCTTTGAAATTCTCCTTCTTTATCTTCCTTGCTTCACAAGTGTCTTGGATTTCTTTCCTACCTGAATTCAAATTTGAATATTGTAAAAGATCTTCTCACCACAAGGACTGAAATTCTAAATTTTTGTAACACGAGTGGGTCTCACCATGGCTGCGCCCTACCTTGGGATTTGCGTCCAATGTGGGTGCGTCCCCATGGTGGGTCTGCTTTAAATTTCCTTCTCTTTGATTTCTCTCTTAATTTCTTTCTTCTCACGGCCCCAATTTCTAAATTTCCCTGAACATCAATTAAATCTAATTCAGTGTAAATATTTTTTATCAAAAAGAATGATGCTATGCATGGTGCCCAATAATGCAGAAATTGATAATTTCTCCAAGACATTCATTTTTATGAATTCTTTAATGATTTTCACTTAAACTCAACCATGAGAGTCAAATTGCATTTTTTTTTCTTTTGTGAAATTTTATTAATTGAATGCATTTTGCTTTAATTAAGTCCACAAATTTATATGAAATAGTGAATTAAAAATACAATTTTGTGGACTTATCAACCAATGTCGTTGAGGCTGACCATCATCTCATCGAATGGCACGTGGAAAGTATTCATCTCTCGATGCCCCCTCTCCCCAAAAAGATGACCCGAGAATTTTATTGACGTATCGATAAGAACCTGTAATCAATGTGGTTAGGCCTGACTTAGCAACCAGACCACTGAGTCTTTCATTAGGCCTACCTTTCATATTCCATGCCATACGCTAATTTTTACGGCATGATTTACGCATTTTAGTACAGGAAAAACCAATTCAGTCACGTTTATCAAAATGAGTAGAGAGACACCTGCCAGTGCCATATGGATCCAACAATGTGCGTCCGAAAAGATAGTATCAAAGTCCAGTCAGATGGACCCTCAAGAAAAGGTTCGGTCATCTCTTCAACAACCGCAGGTTCAACCTTGAGCTTCTTCCTCAACCTTAGGTTGTGGATCCTCCGTTGAATCAATCTCGGGTTGTCAGACGGGTCTTCTCTTGTTCGACACTTTTGGACGAACCCTGGAACTACTAGGAACATCCATATCTGATAAATGAAACAAAAAAAAAGTTGGTATTTACATATCCTGCCGAACAAGTAGGAACATATGCTACCCGTTCAGCCGTGAGAGGCCGAATGGTCTCAAGAAAAGAGAAAAAAAAAAAAGGACGAATGGAAGAGGAAGAGCGGGGGAAGGAGGAATTGGGGGAAAGGGAAGCCCTAAACAACCAATGAACAGACATCCATTGCCTAACAAACAAACTAGGATGATTAAAATAGGGAAAATGATGGGGAGTCATTAACCTTAGAAGAGCTTTGGCTTGAGAATCAGATTGAGTGAGGAAGAAAGGAGCTGAGGCAGCAAAGAGGGAGGGACAAGTGCTCTTCTTCTTTGGATGAAGTGTGGGGGGTGGGGGGGGGGGGTGTTTGAGCAGAAAGTAGCTTGCATTTAGCAGCTCTCGCCTCATTTTTACCACCCTTACCAACGTTTGTCCAAGAGAAATTCTACTGGCACACAGTTTTTCACTTTTCCCACACAATTTCTCTCTACACACAATTTTAAAATTACATTATTACTTTTCACACACACTCAAACTTCTTAAACTACCCATCCCTCCATTTCCCTCTTTCTTCCCACACACATCCTCATCCCTTTCTTCTCACACACAAATCACTGGACTCTCCACATCACCGGCGACTCGGTTTCTCCGGCGTTCTGGCGATCCTCCGGCGTTGCCCGTTGTCTCCACCATCTCCTCTTTCAAAGGTAAATACATCCCTAAAACACATTACCATTTATTCTTCTTCCCCATCTCTTTTTTACCACTTTTCCCATCTTAGATTACCTTTCTTTCCATGAAAACTTGTTATGGGGATATATTCTAGTTCAATGTATGTTTTTAGAAACAATGTGAGTGAAGATGAGTGCATTTCGGCTGCAATCCGTCGATCTGGACAAGGGTTCTGAACCAATTTTCACGACAGGTTCGGTCACTGAGTGACCGAACAAACCACTATTGTCCGAACCTGAAAGTCCGAACAAAATCACTTTGTTCGGACCTAAATGTCTGAACAAAGTGATTTTGTTCGGACTTTCAGGTCCGAACATTTTTTTTTTTATAAACCATGTGGCTTTATTTAAAGTTTTTTGTTATTCTTCAAAAACTTTATTTCTATATTTCAGAAATGGACTGACCAGGCTCTTCTAGGGTGCGACCTACCGCTTCAAATAGGAGGCGACGCCACCGAGTGGAAGAGATTGTAGAAGAACCAGTGGTCCCTGAGGAGGAAGTTGAAAAACAACCTGAGATGGAAGAGCAACTAGCTCCGGGGCCACAAGATAGGTCTTTATTGACCAACTTTGATACACATATAGCTGGGTACATTTGGATTCAATAGGTGTGTTTTACTGGTATCATATCAAGTTTGATTTATTTGTTAATTTCTTCAATAATATATCAATGGTAGAATGCAGGACCGAGGAGCATTGAAGTGTCTAAGCCATGGCCAGAAAGTGCCATTGTGGTAACTAAATGAGTTTGATTGCATCATACCACTCCGCCAATAAGATTATTGTATCGGGTTTTGTGGAAAGGTGACAATCTGAGACTGACACCTTTCACATGCCATTTAGTGAAATGACCATCACGTTAGATGATTTGCATCCATCCTAGGCATCCCAATGATGGGGCGGACTGTATCTTATAATGAAAGAATGGCATATGAAGAAGCTCAAACACTTCTTATTGATACACTAGGAGTAGAAGTGACTGAGGCACATGAAGAGCTGATGCAAGTACGGGGGCCAATCTGTTAGATTGGGTGGTTGCGGAAAAGGTTTGCTGGTGTATCTGACGATGATGGGGATGAGATGGTTGACTGTGCAGTAAGAGCTTACCTTCTGTACCTATTGGGTTGTACATTGTTCGCAGATAAGAGTGGCACACGAGTGCCGATCATATTTCTTACTTTACTGGTGGATTTGGAGGCCATACGTTCATATGCATGGGGTACTGCTGCACTATCATACTTATACAGGCAGTTGGGGTTAGCAACCCGGCATGAAGTGAAACAAATAGCCGGTTATTTGACTCTACTGGAAGTTTGGGTGTACGAACACTTTGAATGTTTGGCTCCAACTCCAAACATTTACTATCAGTCCGACCAGTCCCGTGTTCATCGATGGGTTCCTCGTAGAGAATCTACTCCTTTACAAGGATTACGGGAGAGACTTGATTTAATGAGCACTGACCTGGTAATTACACAGACTTTTCATATACATTAAGTTATCTTTCTGTATTATATATTCTCATATCTTATATTTCGATTGCTTATTTTCAGGTGACATGGGACCCATATCGTGATGTTAGGCAATATCACCCTTTCAATGAGGTGGCATACTACTGTGGATGCATCAAGTGCATGGACGTTATTGAGTCTTATCATCCGGACAGGGTCCTCAGACAATTTGGGAGAGTTCAGACTATTCATTCACCGCCATTAGCCCCTATTCACGTTAAATGAGGTTCGACTACCCGTGAATACCATATCGCGTATCAATACATCAATCAAGTTTGGGAGGGATGCCCTAATCACCTATTATCTGCATTGAACCTAGTGAACCAGTTAGGCAACCTGGAGATTGCGTACCCAGTTACATGTAGTGGTACGCACGAGTATCGTGGAGGATATTACAGCATCCAAACGTTCACTCTAATTTTGCACCTCGTCCCCAAGAAACACATCCTAGTGACATGGTTGACTATGAGCAACGTAATTCGGATGGACTGTTCATTCTTAATGAAGTGACAGAAAGGGGTGAGGAGCATTGGCTTGAAGAACCGCGGGAACTCTATACCCATGTGATTCAGGTGAGCCATGTGTTACGAGGAGTTTCAATTACCGATGCTCAACGAACATTTCGACATCCACATATGAGTTCACAAAGCTACACTCGCACTAGGCCAAGGAGGGGAAGGGACAGTTGAAGAAGTCTGAAGTCATATTTTGATTGACCCTTGACTTAACCATTGTTATATTTATTTTCCTAGTTGGAATGGTTGTTTTAAGACTTTGGAACCTCTAGTAGACTATGGTTGTACTTGTTAATCATATTCTGGTTCAAAAAATGATATCTTTGATTACTTCGGACCAAAGCATTCATTAAATGCATTCTTTAAGATTCAACAAAGCATTCATTAAATGCAAGAAAAAAAAAAGTAAAATGCATTCCGAAGTCCATCAAATGTTTTAAAAAACCACCACCATCAAACATAAACTTGCTTGGATGAATCCAAATCAATTGTCTCACATGTTGAGATGTCTGGAGTTACGAGCTCTTTGAAGGCTATAATTCGATCCTTGTATGGAGTCTCCCAACCTTTCGCATAAGAATGATGAAATTGTCTCCACTTATTTGCAATAGGCGGAATTGGATGACCAGGTACTAAGAATAATTAAACAAAATGATTTTGTAACCTATTGCTCACTCGTTCCGAGAAGGCGTCGGAACTGACACAGACCGTAAAGGGAGAAAAGTCAGACAATGTTCTGTGCTCAAGTGCTATAATACCAAATTATAACGAGACGATATGAGATGCCCCATGTCAGGCATAGTCATCCAATAGTCCATGAATGGGTTGTCATGAAAGTGTGATAATGTTTCAACCAATTCCTCAACTTTGTTCTCCTCCACATATAATTGTTTGTCGTGGTCTACATGTGCAAGCAACTCTCGTAACAAATCTCTCCTAACTTGTCTCCATTCATCTTCGACTAGGTCAACCAATCCAGCTATGGCTCTGAAACCACAGTTACCATTAGTTGCGATGTCCTTTACATGTCGAATGTAAGGTCTCAACCCCACAGGAAATGAGAGAACATAATCACTGATGCTCTTTGACCTCGTGTGAATTGCACTGATCTTTTCCCTTCTCTTTGGTTTACATTCCAGCCGTCTTTTATCTCTAACTTCTGTCATTGCAGCTGATCTGGGAGAGTAGCTATCCTGTGCAGACGGTACCAATTCAAAAGCGCTTGGATCTCGTCGAGTTGAGGTGTCAACTTTCATACTTGGTCTACCTCTTGTTCTTGAAATTACTTCGGGTTCTATCAAATGAGTACTGTTTGGTTCTATAAGTTCTCGTATCTTCCTTAGAAGTTGCAGTTTTCTCGTGGAATCATACTCATTGAACCATTTTTCAAGTAACTCGAAATCTACCTTACAATCCAAGCCCATAGAAGAACTTTTCGATGGGGCAGTAGGCAACATATCAAGTTTACACCAATGCGGATGTATACAACTTAGAGGAATAGGCCGCCCTTGACTTATATATTCTGCAATATTGTATGCACAGGTAATCCATGTGTGCGTCGAATAACACAACCATAAACACTGGCATCAATTCCAACTAGGTGAGCTCTTTTGGTTTCTGTTAGGATTTTTTCAAGTGCATTTTTAGAGACATTACCACGAAGCTCTTTGTATTCGGCTGGTTTGAAATTATGTTGCACAATTGTCTTACTTTTCTCAAACGAAGCTTTGATATTGGTATGCTGCAACTCAAGCAAACTGTGGATTTTAGTCCATACCGCTTCAAAATTTCCTTGACTTGATCCAAGGTGCCTCTTAAGCTGTGCATGTAAACTCTCAGCCCTGCATATGATTGTTAAGAGGCGAGGCATAATAATTAATAAGCATAAATCAATTAAATAGTATTTCCAAAAGAGTACCTGTTCGATGTAGTATTCCCAAAATGGACACAATTGTCTGTCCATGTCGAGATAAATCTCTCCTTGTAAGCATCCAACCAACTGCCTTTCACGTAATTGAGTGCATCAAGATAAGTATTGAATTCTTAATTTAGCTTATTTAGTTGTTTACCAAACTCCTCTTATGTGGATGAAGACACCAACATATTCCAGCTCATAATAAACCTGTCCCATTTTTCTTTCGTTTCAAACAACTTTTTGCATCTCGCCAATACATTTCTATTAATGTGCCATTTGCATAATAAATGAGTAGCATCCGAGAATACTCTGTTAATGGCGTTCATAAGTGACAATTCTCTGTCTGTCACAATGACATCGGGAAGAATACCATCACCAATAATAAAACGCAATACACCCAATGCCCATGCATAATTTTCTTCACGTTCCGCATGAAGATATGCAAAGCATACAGAAAAAGTCATGTCTGTGGATGTGACTCCAACAACCTCCAATAGAGGCATGCGATAACGGTTGGTCTTGTAAGTACAGTCCATTATCAAAACATGTGGAAATGTACGTAACAAATATAAACTGCTTGGGTGCGTCCAAATCAAGTCAGTTACAGTCTTGCTATCCTCGCAATTCTTATGCCATTCAATGTAATTATGCTTTGCTAACTTCCCAAGCAGTTGTTGCATCTGACTTCTTCCACCCCGCTCATTAACTTTATATCTGTAGCGTGCATTGTATATTTTCTTCATTGTGGTTACGTTTAATTCACTTCTTTGTTTCAACATAACCAAAATTTCTTTTGGTCTAACCATGCTCTTGGACATATCAACCAGTAACTGAGTTTCCTCCGTTAATAATCTGCCTGCAAATGAATGCCCCTCTAAATATTCTGCTGCCGAATGATTATGCATGCCACATACGACCTCCAACATCCAATCATCATTCGAGTTTAACTTTATGCCCTTTAATGCGAAAGGGCATCCACATTTTTTTGAACCGGTTTGTTTGATCCCTTTTCGCTTTTGGCCCTCTTCATGCTTATATTATCCACTTCTCTCGCATGCAAGGAGTACTCTAACTTTGACACATATCCAAGCAGCATTTGAAACCTTTATCACAATGACAAACCCGTTTTTCCTTTTTACAACACGAGCTCAATTGATCAATGAATTGTGACTGTGAAATATCTACAATAAGCAAATTTAATACGGATTTAGTGACAAATAATTGTAATTTGAATAATAAATTCATAGTTGGACTAACCTCTTAAGTTATAAACTCACTGGTGTAATTCATGACAAAGTCTGATCCAACCTGACTTTCCTACGTAGAGACCTGCAAAAATGGAAATTGAATATCACTGTCCGGACCTGAACATCCGAACATATGGTGGATGTTCGGACCTACAGGTCCGAACATCCACCATATGTTCGGATGTTCAGGTCCGAACATATGAGGTATGTTCGGACCTGAAAGTCTGTACACATCGCGATTCTGCAACTTATTCCGGGCGAGAAAAAAATTAAAAAAAGAGGCATAAATACAAAGAAAACACAAACAAACAAAGGAACTGACCTTTCTACTGCTGCTTTGATTTAAAGGCACAATTTGATTGTTGTTTTCTTCCATCATTGCACTAGAAAATGGAGGAATGTGAGTGAAGATGAATTGCCCAAGAGGATGAATGAAGTAGAGAGTAAGAAGTGGAGGGTGAGATGAGTTGCTCAGGAGAAGAAAATGCTGATCTATTAGTGAAGATGAGTTGCCCAAGGAAGATGGAGGAAGTGGAGAGTGAGAACTGGAGAATGAAATGGGTGAGAGAGGAAGAAGGGCTTGTGTGTGAAAAGAGAATGGATTTTCTTTGGTCATTTCATGAAGGGGTAATAATGTAATAAAAAAATGATAAATTGGCTATGTTTGAAAAGTAAAAATTGGTGTGTCAATAGCAGAACTCTTGTCCAAAGGTGGGCGCGGGAGTTCCGTTAGTCAGATCATTTCGGCCAATTAGACGAGCAAGATGACATATATACCAGGAAAACAGAAAGTCCCTACTTCTATGTAAGAACGTACAACAACTACTACCATAAAATTGATAAGACTCGTCCATTCTATCCTGTTTTTAGGCATAGGGTGGATTTTTTAGATACGGTCAAGATCCCATTAGGGTTGAACATGGGCGGTTCGGATCGGTTTAACACTAAAACCAACAACCAAACCGAACCTGTCAGTTTTTTAATTAATCGATCCGATCCAACCAATGGAGAAAGCTTAAACCAAACCAACGGTTCGGTTCGGTTCGGTCGGTTAAACTGTTGTTTTTTTTATTTTATTTTATTTTTTGAAATCAGACATTGAAAATTTCAAAATGATGATACCCAGTCATTTGCATTTATTCCAATATAAAAAATAATTATACTACAAAAAGAGAGTTTGGACTAAACGCAAACGTAAAAAATAAAAAAAAATAAAAAAAAAAAAAAAAAAAACAGTTTGTAGTGAAACATTCATTCCACATGATATCATTTGGAATTACAATAGAATAATAGTTCATGTCAAGAAAAGTCACACACAAACAGAATCTGTATCAGAACCCACTGTATTTTTCAGAAATGAATGTTTCTTAATATATATTGATTAGGTGAGACCAAAACTAACCATCAAAAGGCTAGTAGACTCTACTGGCTTTTCTAGTATTCTCAAGAGTGCAGCCTTCCGATAGAAAATTTATTAAAACGAGGTGAGAATTATGATGGAAGAAAAACACCCCGTACAATAATCCCTCCATCTGCAATGAAGTATCAAAAAGCATTTGAGAGATTAGAGGAGATGCACTGAGACAGTATTGACGGTTGAGTTCATGTAAGAATGGAGTTGTGGAATATAACTTTGAAAGCAGTAAAAAACGAAACCCTAAGGCTAAAATAGTAAAAAAGTAATATTAAATTACTGCATACGGTCGGTACGGTTTAAGCAGTTAATTGTGGTTTCAAACCGATGTAAGCAGTTTTTATGATTTTCAAACCGTTAATCGAACCGATCCAACATAAACCGATCTAAACCGCCCGGTTTGGTTGGTTCAGTTTGGTTTTGCGGTGATACTAGATTTTTTTGTGCAGCAATAGATCCCATGGTGGGGTGGGATCTGGTTCAAATATCCACCTACGTATTGCACACATGTGCCATAAGTGGGTTCTGATATCAGAACTGAGGGTTGCCAAGTTGGTTGGGCCTTTCCACTCCTCACACCACTACCAGCGTGTGCGGGGAGTACCCCCCGCCCCCCTACGTATTGCACACATGTGCCATAAGTGGGTTCTGATATCAGAACTGAGGGTTGCCAAGTTGGTTGGGCCTTTCCACTCCTCACACCACTACCAGCGTGTGCAGGGAGTTCCCCCCCCCCCCCCCCCACAACCCCAGTGTCAGTGTGCTCTCGGGTCCGTCCACTCCTGCAGTTGGTGTTGGCTGGGTAAAAAATAATTTAATTAATTAAAAGGAAAAAAAAAAAAAAAGGGTCTGATATAGTGTTATCAGAAGGATATGAACTACTGAACTATGGATGACCATCGGCCGAGTCAAGGAGCCCAACCCAGTTAGTTATAAAGCCTAGTCCCAGCTGCATCCCAAAGGACGTTGAAGGAGGAAACTAGCCCAGCACCATTGCAATATTTTATGCCCACTGTTACATGCATAATAAAATAGCCATCCCTCAAATTTATTAAGTGAACAAGGCAGTCATTTGAAAGGAGGCAATACGATGGAAGATGTCGAATTCAAATATAATTGAACCACTGTTGGTTTTCTCCCCTCATGGGTGACTGAAAAAGTTGGGATAATCCAATTGCTATAATCATTTAGCAATAGGCTATATACAAGGCAGACGGCAATATCAATAGTTCCATTCAATCCTTGATCTATGGCACACACTCATGGTGTCCACGGCTTTCATATGACTTCTAATCAAAGGAGACATTTTACTTTTCCTTGGGCTTGAAAAATTTTCAGAAAGCTTCATGTTTGATGCTCAAAATAAAAGGTTTATTAAGAGAAAAAAAAATAAGTTTTAAAAGCACAAGAATCAAATTCCCTACTTAATGCGCCGATTGTTTGAGCTGGCAATATCATCATACCATCCCATCTGTCACAAGCTCCTCCAATCCCCTTCTTAGTCTCCTTGCAGCAACCTCACAATCAGCCTCTTTCAGTCCCCCGAATGAAATCCGAATATATCCAGGCCCACCACTCGCACACCCAGGAATCACAACCACCCCATGTCTCCGCACGAGCCAACGGACAACCTCAAAATCATCAGAGTGCTTATCAGGAAGCTTTGCCCAAAGGTAGATTGCGCCCTCGCCACCTTTAACAGCATCCTCCCCGAGGGGCAAAAGTGCCTCTCGGAGAAGGTTTCTATTCATCACAAGATCCCTCACACGAATTTTGATCCACTCAAGTCCCTCCTCCAGAGAATGGAGTGCCAAACGCTGCCCAATTATGGATGCACAGATAGGTATGTTGTCTTGGACCTTGAGAAGCTGAGCTCCAAGACCCTCCACTTCTGACGGATACGCTATCTGCAGAGCATATACATAATTGTTTAGGTACTCTGGCATGATTATTGAATCTAGGGAAAGCATGAATAATCCAAAATGTTACGATGAGTTCTGAAAGCTGTTACAAAAATTTTGTGAACAGGCAAAAATTTTCCAGACACAGGAAACAGAACGTGATTAGTGAAGAGGGAGGATAGCTTTTATTGCTTTTTCACTGCTACCAAATGCCAAAACTATCACAGATAGCAACTTGAAACGTAGTCGATAGGCATTTGGGCTTCAAAGCATTTCATGTTCAACCTGAAATGTAATGAACATTACTTCTGGGGAAAACACAGCCTATGAACTTTCTCAATAAGGACATATGAAATGTCAGAAAGCACAACACAACTGCTCTATCAGTTTTGCACATCAAATCTTGCACCAACTTCATTCCATTGTGCATAAGATGTACAAAGCTCTGCAAAGATATGTATTACACATAATAGATGTACAACAGTCTCCGCGTGTGACACATAAGCACACACGCACACACTGAAGCCTAGATGCAGATACAAACACACAAATGCAGAGCAAGCATAAGACATCATAATATTTGGGGAACAGAACAGATACATTAATAATAATTCAATCATAACATGGCAATTTCAAATTCCATATTAACATTTGTATTATATGAAGTTCTGACGTGGACTCTTTGGATAGATCCAACAAATTGGAAAGTTTTCACCATGCAAGCACTTTTTATCTTTAGACCAGTTCTAAAATAAAGAAACTTTGACATACATTTCATTCGATCATTTTTATGTAGTTAAGAAACTAAAACAAGTTAAAACATGGATTTAGAACAGTAAGATACTCTAAAACTTTATTCTAAGTGCATCCATGCAATATCCAAAATCAGTAACAATGTTGGATCCCGTGGATATGGCAGACTAGGGATTTGAAACATTTAGTATCATAGACATTCTAAGTGGGAATCTTGTTTCCAACCACTAACTTATCACAGCCAGTAAAATGGCATAAATACCAAATTGTAGTAAGCCTAAGATCATGTCATTCCATATCACAAAATAAACAAACTTACTACGTCAACAGAGAAGTAAACAATATGAAGCACCAGAAATCTTCCCTGTATCCCTATGGTTGCATGATTAGAAGCGCACTACAAAGGGGTCAAGGGTACATCTTCACCAATAAGAACCACCATTTCTGCAAAGAGCTAATCTCTCTCTCCTAGTGGGCTAAGGGATCTTGACTCCTGGCTTCTCCATGTAGAGGTGAGAATAAATTAGTCTGATTCCAAGGGCCCGTTTGGCACATTGATCAAGTCTGAACAAACTTAGTTATGCAAGATAGACCCATGACCCCATGGGTCTGTTAAGTAGTTTGTTTGTGCGGTTTCCTATCACCAATTGGTTTTGGGATTACTGGCTAGCAACTTTGTCATGGTATCAGATAGAGGTCTCTGATTCGAAACCATGCCGCGTTATAGTCTTGTGCGAGCATGTGCTTCAGATCCGGGTGGTGCCTCGCCCGGGGAGGGGCGAGCATGTGCTTCAAATCCGGGTGGTGCCTCGCCCGGGGGGGGGGGGGGGGGTGGACTAATGTTAAGTAGTTGTTTGTGAAGTTTCCTATCACCAATTGGTTTTAGGATTACTGGCTAGAAACTTTGTCAGGGTCGACAAGACCTTCGGGCTCAGTCAGTCTTGTAAGGTCTGCGACCTTACTGGGTCGGTTGGGCCCAATAGTAGGCCCATTGACCCATTTATTTAGCTATTATTATAATTAATTTTATTTTAGATATTTAAGTGGGTTTAGATCATGAGCGAATTTCTTTTAATGTTAGATTAGTTTCTGCGAAGTTTTGTGCGATTCCGAGTGCGTTTGACCCTAGCAAGGAGAGTAGTTTGCAATTTAGGGAAAATTGAGTGTTTTTCCGAAGTATTCCAAACGCCGTGATTTATGGGTTCGTTGGAAAGGTTTCATCGCGCTGATCATTTTTGTCTCTTGACTCATCGTGATCCGACAACTGGAAACCCTTCAAGTGGTCCATTCTTTCACCGGACCCACTTAAAGGGCAACTTTGGTCTTTTCCTCCCTATCTTCTTCTTAAACGAGATTAACCCTAATCTCTCTCATTATTCTCTGCAACTGAACGAAAGCAACTGCAGCCCCATTCTTCTTCTTCTTCCTTTCACTAGCCAGATCTCTAGCCTAGAGAGATCAATTCGAAGATCCGATCCACTAGTTCTCATTCTCTCGATCTCCTCTTGCTCCCGATATTAGTTTGGTAAGCATTCTCATACTTTCATCTTTTCATTCGTATTCTCTTTGGTTAGATTTAGGTCTGATCTTAATTCTTTTCCTTCCTATCTTCTTCTTGGCTTCCTAGATTTCGTTTTATCGGGTTAGATCGTGGATTTTGGGGTAGAAAGGCTTCTCCTCGAGTTTTGCCCAAATTCTATCATCTTCTTGGTTGAGGCAAGTAGATCTGCATTATATTTCTAAGCATGTATGTTTATTTCTATTGGATTGGCTATGTTTTCTTGTTAGAATTACCTTAATTCCAAGCCTGTTTGTTATTGATTGAGATTATATACTAGATTGGGTGTTTGAGGGTTTTGGGTCAAATAAAAGATTGTAATTGGTAGTTATAGGTTGTGCTTAAATTGTTGAAGATGATGGAAATGATGAATGTGGAGCATGGTGGCTCATTGTATGCAGGTTAGCCATGGATTGGCCGGAGGAAAAAGGACAAGAAAAACCAGTTTTCGGCCATTTTCGGGGTTCAGGTTGCAGTTCCGATCGATCGGACCTGCAGTCCGATCGATCGGCACTGTTACTAACTGTGGCTGATTTTAGACCTGATCGATCGGTCATTTTTGTCCAATCGATCGGCCTGTTTTTTTTTTTTACAGCACAGGCGAACTTCGGAAATGCATAACTTTTAATCCATCCGTTGGAATTCTACATGTAATATACCGTTGGAAAGCTCTCGAGATTTAGAATCCAATGGTTCTAGTTTCATCACGATCGGAGGTCGAGAAGTGATGTAAATGTTCAGATTATTGTTTCAGCTCATGTTTTATTGTAAATGAGACTAATAACTTAGGTTTGGGCCTTCGATGTTGAAAACCATGCACCCACACTCATTTGACAATTAATGGGGTTAAAATCGTAGCACGTGGCTTGGTGTGCTTCGATGGGTTGTCTAGGTATTCGTGTATTGCACATGATTTAACCGAATGCGTATGGAATTGTTTCATTAGATGCTTAACGTGATTGTACACCAAGGAATTTTCCTAAAAGCATCGTTGATTCAATTTCCACACGTATTCCGCTCGAACATGTGGAATACAGGGATGACACCACTTGCCTAGGTTGGATTGTAATTCCCCCTTGACTTGTGGATTCTATCCGTTGATATTATTCCTTGTATACTCTTTTGGCATAAAACACTTAACTAAGTATGAAACATTAATTCTTGTAGAATTGGGATATGGACTTGACTTAGAATGTATCGTAGGAACCTTGTCTTGTATTGATAAACATGACTGGCTAGCAATGAAAGGGATTATTACGTGGTTTGCTTGTCTGATAGTGCCTTGAATGAGATAATCCCTATGATCGTGTCTTGTACATTGAACTAGCCAGACTTGCTTGTCTTGTTTGTCCTTGTGTCAAAACCACTTTATTATTGTTTGCATATCATGGCCATCTGCAGTTTGGGGTTTATTGACGAACCGGTTACTCGGTTGTCGGGATGGGCAGTCGGCTTTGGACGGCGTCCATGGCGTTGAATACCTGGGAGCGGGAATTGGACCATGCTGCTATTCCCAGGACTGGGATCTAGGATCCTACTGGAGCCGGACTTTGGTATCAGCAGTCCAGATTGGGATTGTTACTGGTACCCCGAGAGGTGGCATTGGACATCCTCGGAGTCTCCCTCTTGTTCTTGTTTTGCATTGCATAATAGTGGTTATTGTTAGATGGTTGTAGGATTCCTATTATTATTTCTATCGATCATTATTCTTGCTTTATGCCTAGACTCGCTTTCCTTGTGTTCATATGATGTGTACTTGTCATTACTCTATATTTGATGTATGCCATGTTTATTATGCTATGCTTACCTATTGCTCAACATGTTGTTGACTCTATTCCTTGGTGTGCAGACACCTCAGGTGGTTACTACTACTATGAGGAGCAGGCCGGTGAGGAGATCCCAGAGGATCTCCAACCAGTTAAGGAGGAACGCGAGTGGTGTGCCGATGACGTAGAGTAGCGTCATCACTCCCGACACGAGAGAGATTCACATGGACTTCATTAGATATATTCTTTTATTTATTTCTCTCGTTGGATCTTTCTTTCATTGACTTGGTTTTATTTTTATTGGCCTTGTTTATTGGGATGGGCCAATGTAATAAATTACTTTAACTCCTTCAGTAGTTTTAATTATTCATTCTTACAACTTTTAATTTAATAAGAAGTTATTATTCACTGACTGATATTCCATATGCCTAGACTTATATGAGGTCTGAAATGTAATATCCTCACAGCGGACTTACGATCCGTGGGCCCAAAGGACAAAAACTTTAATTAGTCCTAAAATTCACTCTCCGGATCCGATTTATTCTTAATCGGGTTCAGGGGACGTGACAAGTCTAGTCCATAGGCCCATTAATTTAATTTGTTTTATTTACGTAATTATTTGGAGTTTGTTGACTTCTGCAAGTAGGTTGAGGGTCCATAGGGTTTATTTAATTGTTTTAATCTTGATCATTAACCGTTTCTATGGTTAAGATGAGTCTTTAGGGGTTTTTCTTTTACCTATATAAGTGATGTAATGCCTCATTCATCTCCAGACATTGATGAAGAAAAGAAAATTTTGAGTTTTTTGTGCTCTCTTTCCCTTTCCTACAAAAGGTATGGCACGAGACCTATTCACCTCAGGCGTGAGGTCTAAACCTATCCCCCATCTCTCATCTTCATCTCCTGCCCGCCCCGCATCAATCTGCTGTCCATGTCAAAATTTTACATTTTCTTTTTCTTTTTTTAAGGACAAGCTTTCTTCCAAGAGATAATCTGAACTTAGGCTTTCATGTTTCGGTCCACTCAATCTTTTCAACATCCCCATATCTAACCATTTGTAGGTGAAAAGGAAGGAAAAAGAACACACAGAGAAAAAAAAAAAAACTTATCCACATTTTAACACTTCATAAATTCTAATTCTACTATTTCTTGGCTGTAAATGCAATATTGTACCTGACAAGAATTTACCATGCTTACTCCTAGAATTTCTTTTAAATTTTAAAATTCTTTTTTTGGATGGTTTGTTAATTTTTTTAATACCATTGCATATATTTTTAAGAAACACCTCCACACCAAACAGAAATAATTCTATATGCCCATATAAGAAGACTCATGTGTCAACCAACCATCCTTAGGAATAGTATACTTCCTTAAAAGAACAAAACATCATAGACCCCCTTGCTCATTTTCAAGCCACCAAAGCTCCTTTGCTCAATACTCAATAGTCACAATTAACCTTTTGAATAGATTGAATATGCAATCCACCTTTCTTTATATGGTGGCAGGGCTATCCCCATGCTACTAAATGATAGGGCTGATGATCTTCATAATCATCCTATAAAAAATGGCACTAACTCTACTCTACTTGCTTTGCCACACCTACTTGAGCATCGAAATATGGATAAGAAATATATGGGAAAAGTGACTAGCATCGCTGATTTAATCAAAGTTATACACCTCAAAAGACAAATATCGGCTTTCCAATATAACTCCTAATGTGAAACAGAGAAGATGCGGGGCAGGCAAGGTGCAGGATGGAGAGATGGGGAAAAACTGGGCTCTCACAAAAATCCAATCCGGAGGCGTTACTAACTTGGCCTCTCTCCAAACTCCAAAATAGGAGCATTAGAGATTTCGGGGAGAACTCAAGGAAAACTCCATTTCATTCATCATTAACCATTACTCCTTAGCCAAAGAGGCTTTACATCATTATATAGGAAAAGAAATTACCCTAGGACTAATCTGGACCATCCAAACACATTGATGACCAGGATTAAAACATCCTACTAAAACAACTTATAACTTAACTAAAAGATCTAAACAATATAAAATGACGTAAAATGAATGGGTTGGGCCTAAAAGTTTGGTCAAGACAGATGGGCTAGCCCCATTGGCAGGTCTACCCATGGGGACAATGGGTCTATCCTGCATCAAATTCTCCCCTTCTTGGAGAGAACTTGATGTCATCTATAGATGTCTTCCATGATCGAAAATCAATTGTATAGCTTCCCGTTCTGCTACTTGATTTTCATACTCTTTCCTCGGTTTTTTATTTAAAGTTGGGATTCAAAAAACAGACCAACCCCTAACTAATAACTATAAGAACTAGTAACCAACTCATTTCTTTGTATTATCGAGATCCAAAGAAGCAACAGGATTGTAGAGAAAGAAAACTTTAGGTACCTTGGATCGATGGTGCAACAGGATGGAGGGATTGATACTGATGTAAGTCATAGGATTTAGGCCGGGTGGACCAAATGGAGGAGTGCTTCGGGGGTCTTGTATGATCGGAAAGTCCTCCTCAAGGTTAAAGGAAAGTATTATAAGGTGGCAGTAAGACTAGCGTTGTTATACGGATCAGAGTGTTGGGCAGTAAAGCATAATCATGTTAAAAAGATGGAAGTTGCGGAGATGAGAATGTTAAGATGGATGTGCGGGATCACAAGGAGAGATAGGATTAGGAATGAGGAGATTAGGGGCAAGGTAGAACTAGCACCGATTGAAGATAAAATGAGAGAAAATCGACTAAGATGGTTCGGCCATGTTAGAAGGCATCCAACGGAGGCACCTGTTAAAAGGTGTGAAAGCATGGAGATTGCTAAGAATAGGAGAGGGAGAGGGAGACCCAAGAGAAGTTGGAAAGAAACTATTAAACATGACCTTGCCTACATGGATCTAACGGAGGACATGGCCATAAACAGATTTGATTGGCGTCGTCAAATCCATATAGCCGACCCCACCTAGTGGGAAAAGGCTTGGTTTGGTTTGGTATCAAGATCCAAAGAAGCAATCGCCATATGATGTATCGATCATATAGTTGTAGCAACTGAAATCTTTTTTTTTTTTTTTTCCATAAAGGAAAATCCTTTTATAGGTTGGAAAGAAAAATAGAGAGATGTGGGAAAATGGAAGGGCGAGAGAAAAAGAGAACAAGAATTTCCATGATATATGATTCCAATTTTTATAGTCTATCAATCACATCATATCATAAACATAAAAGGCAGTGTGATAAAGCATCAATACTTACTCAGTGGCTTGACTCAATATTTTCCACTTCAATCTTGTCATCCACATAGAAGGAGAAACCAGTGCTTTTGAAATCTGAAATTTGCTTGGATGTGAGATCTTACCATTAGATCCTTCAATTTGTGAATATCTGTTGTCTGCACACAATCTTCAAGTATTAATGATCGATCTCCGAAGTTGAAATCAATAGGGGGAAATTCAATCACTTAATTTTCATTTATAACTTCTTGGCCAATAGCTTGTTCTTCTGATGCTTCAACCGGCTGTTCAGGAAGTGTGCACACAATGGGTTCTATCAGATGCTCAGTTGGATTGTTTATTATTTCCAATCCTTCAATGTGCTGGTCTTCTTCTTGGGTTGATTGCACTTGTTGATCAACACTGTCCAAAGGAGAAAATTCAGCTTTGTCTCCCAATTCATCTGAAGTAGAATCCTTAGTCGGAGTCTCATCTGTCACTTCATCTGAATTTATTGTGTAATCACTTGTTTCTTGCTTTTGTTCCTACTGTAAAGAAACCATTTGTGCCATCATGTCTTGCATTTGCTTGGCAAATTGTTCTAAGGTAACATTGAATTGGGAGGAATCTTGAATTGGTTTCTCAACACCAGTCTTGAATTCATTTGTCAGAGTCTCCACAATATGTGCTTTTGTGGATTGCTGAAATTTCCCTACTAGAGCTTAGAGATTTCCACGTGAGACCATTAAGCATGAGTCAAGGATGCAAATAGCGGTAGCGGCTGGCGTAGTGGCACGCCGCTAAAACGCTACAAAGTGTAGTAGCATAGCGGTGCCCTTTAAAAAAGTCATCAAATAATTCTGGAAAAGAAAATTCCAGAAAATCCAGAATATTGGAAAATGATAGAAAACGTTTTTTCTTTTTTTTTTTTTTCTTGTTTTTTTTTTTTTGTGCAAAAGTATCTAAGATAAGGGGTTGTAGCGGTCTCCTCATTGTATGGCCTATATCACTAACAATATTGATCTATCTACCAACGTATATTCATATTGATAAAATGGTTATAATGAAATACTGTACGAATAAGCAAATTTAGCAAACTTGCAAAACATATTTGGTGAGGGCTATTTTTACTATTAGAGTGAACATTGGCTAGGGCTCATTTCCTGTTAAAGTAAAATTAGGCTAGGGCCCTATTTCCTATTAGATAAGATTTGGTCAGGCCCATATTTTATTAGAGTGAGATTTGGTCAAGGCCCATATCTGTTAAGAATCAAATTTGGCTATGCCTATTTTCAATTAGAATGTAATTTGGCCAGGTCTATTTTCAATTAGACAAAAATTTAATTAAAGCCCATTTTCAATTATAGTGAAATTTAATTAAGGCCTATTTTCAATTACAGTGATTTTTTCTTTTGAATGGTAATTAGAGTGAAATTTAACTAAGGCTTGTTTTTCATTAGTGTGAAATTTAATTCAGTCCTATTTTCAATTAGAATGAAATTTAATTAAGACCCATTTTTTTATTTAAGTGATTAATGAATAGGATTAGTAATGCATAATATTTTTCTAATCACGTCAATATTCAGTGTGATCGTTAGTGGTTAGGCCCCAATCCCCACAGAAGCATGTAATAGACCACTCGAATGAAGAAGGATTGAAAAAGTCTATTGCACCGAAATTTGTCCCTTTTTTTCAAATAAAAGACCAAGAAAACAAAAAAGGGCTTTCGAAACCCTATTTCTTGTTTTGCTACAACAGTCAGCATTGAGAAAGGTCGAGAGAGGGAAACGAAGGGAGGAGGAGAGAGGAGGAGAAGAAAAAAAAAGAAAACGAAGAGAGAAGAAGGTTGTTCCTGCCGAATAGTGGGGTTGCTGTTGTTAGACGGGGTGCTGCTCCTGTCATCCGTGGTGGTGGTCGTGGTGCTGCTGCTGCTGGTGGATGGTGGTGATGATGATGATGATGATGATGTTGCTTGATGACTGTGGTGGATCAGTTGCTCCAAGTGATGCAAGCCAGATCCTTGGTCTGGCAGCTCATTGAGCCCAAGCCCATAAAAAAAAGATCTTCAAATCATGCAAGAGTTTTATTTTTAGTATTAGCTAAATTTTAGAGATAATTATGAGATTAATTAGAAAGTTTCTCTTATTTGATTTAGTTCTTATTTTAATTAGAGTTGTTTCCAAGAATAGGTTAGAGTATAAATCTATATAAAGGATTGTAATCCCTCTTTAGGGACAATGCATTGAGTAATAAAATTTTCCCTTGAGTTTTTCTCTTGGTTACTTGTCTGTGGTGTGAGACCAGGACGTTTTGGATCCCATGGATCCCTATCCTCAAGCCTTTTGGCTTGGAGTTTAGCCCGTTGGCTATCCCCCCTTCCCTGCGCTGCTTCAATTGGTATCAAAGCGGAGATCCGTTCCAGATCGCCGGTTCTGATCGCCGATCGAGGTAATCCGATATCCACCGTTCCCTGTCATCCTCCTCATCATCGATTATCATATCCAACCCTAATTCCCACAGCAGCCACCGTCTCCATTCCCACTAGAGCCCTACAACCATCATCGATTCCAAATCCCATAGTCCCTGAACCCATCAGCCCAAAGTCCCCGTCCATCCCCTTAACCGAAACCTAATCCACCACATCCCCAATCCACCAAAACCAGCCCCCATCAACATCCCTTCCTAGAAAACCTCTGCAGCCCCTACCTAACTACCGAACCTACCCCAGCCACACCTCCCTTTCCAGAAACCCTAATCCCCAATTTAGTGGCCCACAGCCCAGACAAAACCCTAATCGAATCCAAATCCCCAATTTCTTAGACCCCGACCATCCACATACTAGAGAAAACCCTAAACGCCCAATCAAACCACAAAGCCCTAAATCAGATCTCCCATCCCGCCCCAGCCACTCCTGCACTCAATCCCAGCCCTATATCAATATTCCCCAAAAACCCTAATCGCCTAATTGAATCCCAAATCCCAGCCCTACACTGAAACCCCTACCTCTGCCACGCACGCCCCGACCAAACTTCATCCCTTCGTTTCCATCACCATACCCCAGAGAAGAATAAAAAAGAGACGCGGACAGCGACAGAGGAGAGAAGCAGACTGCACAGCGAACAAAAAAAAAAAAGAGTACCTACCTGCACCGTCGCCGATCACCTGCGCCATCGTCTTCGTCGCTGACCACGCGCGTCGCCACCGCCAGCCCCGCTCCACCACAGTCACCTGCGCCTTTGGTCTCCATCTTCCTTTTTTTTTCCTCTTCAGACAGCAAAGAAGAGGGCTTGCATACTTCCTTTTCTATTCTGAGCACGGACCACGAGGCAGACTTCTTTTGTGGGCCCTATTCTCCTTTTGGGCCTTAGTTCGAGTCGAGTCTGGCCCGTCAAAAACAAGTAGTATAAAAAAAGAAGAAAAAGAAGAAAGAAAAGAAAGGGGCCAGTAAACCAACAGGGAGCTAAGCCCACTGAAGCACAAAATTTTCTACTGGATCAATTTTAGCCATTGATTCTTAACGGGTGACATCTTGGCCATCTAACATCCAATCAACGATCTATTCACATGCGAATACTTCTGTCCACAAGATTTAGGTTAGTCAATTTTGCGACGCACTAAATTTTCTAATCTTCCATTGAAGTCAATATGCAAATCTTTGAGTACTCCAATGAAGTTCAAAGAATGTTGTATGAGCATAAATATGAAGATTGGTATTATGCAAATGAGGTATACTTTGACCAATTCCTTAATCTGAAACAAGGAGATTGGACAGTTGATGAATATTCTGATCGATTTTCAAGGCTACAAGAATTATGTGAATTGGAACAAAGTGAGCTCCATGATTTGAATCGCTTTATCAGAGGCTTGAGACCAAACATATTGCAAAATATGAATAACTGTGAAACCATTCATGATGCCTATTGGGAAGCAATTTGTGTTGAACGCATGGTTAAACGGTCTCGCTTACGAAAAGCTAAGATGCAAGAAGAAAAGTCTTCGCAAACCATAAAACTCCCTATGGTGGAACCAGTCATGGAGATTATCAAAGCTGATGTTGAAGAACAAAAGAAAGACACAAATGATTTCCCAACAAATTCAAATGAAGTGATTGACAAAACCCCTACACCGGATCTTACTTTAGGTACATTGGAAGACAAAGAAATCAATTCCCTTTCTATTAACAATGATGATCAAGAAGTGCAAGCACCGAAGGAAGAAAATGTAGACTTTGAAAAATTGAAAGTAGTCAACCAAGAGCTCGATCAACTGGTAGATTTCATCATAAATTCAATTCCTGAAGAGCCAATTAAATCATCAGACGAACAGGCTATTGTTTCGAAGGTTGGAAAAGAAGATCAAATCATTGAGGTTCCCCACATTGATTTCATCTTTGGAAATCGACTGTTGATATTAGAAGATTGTGAGCAGATGGTATCACTTCAGAAATCGAAGCATCAATTTGCTCGAGCGCGAGTCTATACAAAATCCCACCATCAAATGAGGCAATATCTAAAATTTTCGTGGAGTAAACGCTTAAGTGAATCTTACACACCATATGAAGATCCACAAGAGAATCGAAAGTTTGTGCGTTTGACCTTTGACCCAAGCGGTCATCTACTGAACTCGAGGACGAGTTCCCTCCAAGAGGGGGGGAACTGATGCAGGCCAGATCCTTGGTCTGGCAGCTCATTAGGCCCAAGCCCATAAAAAAAGATCTTCAAATCATGCAAGAGTTTTATTTTTAGTATTAGCTAAATTTTAGAGATAATTATGAGATTAATTAGAAAGTTTCTCTTATTTGATTTAGTTCTTATTTTAATTAGAGTTGTTTCTAAGAATAGGTTAGAGTATAAATCTATATAAAGGATTGTAATCCCTTTTTAGGGACAATGCATTGATTAATAAAATTTTCCCTTCAGTTTTTCTCTTGGTTACTTGTCTGTGGTGTGAGACCAGGACGTTTTGGATCCCATGGATCCCTATCCTCAAGCCTTTTGGCTTGGAGTTTAGCCCATTGGCTATCCTCCCTTCCCTGCGCTGCTTCACCAGGTATGTCATTTTCTCTTTTTTTTTTCTTTTTCTATCTTTATTTATGTCTGTACTTCCTCTCCTTTTCTTTTCTTTTTTGTTCGATTGGTGCTCTATATCCACCAATCAAACGAACAAAGTTGGTTTTTTCTTTTTCTTTGTTTTTTTTTTAAGCTATTTGTAGTGGCCGACGCATATACATATTGATACTCGGCCGCCACAATTGTGACGCCGATAAAAACACATTTATTGTAGCGGTCACTACCGCAACGGCCGATATATCGGCCGCTACGTAGATATTTTTATCCATGGAATGCACTCAACACGAATTGCTTCTCTACATGCTTCGTACTTGGTCTTGCAGTCTTCCATGCTTTCCAATTTGAGAAATCCAAGTAAATAATGTTGTTTATCCTCCTCTAATCTACATGCTCTTTGCAACTAGGAAAATTGTTCGAAATACTCATCAACTGCCAATCCTCCTTGTCTCAATTTAAGAAAGTGTTCTAAGTAAGTTTCATTCTCATAGTATCATGATCTGTATTCATTTTTATACATAACCCTTTGAAGTTGATCATTGTAGTCCTCTTTTTTGCAACCTCATTTTGACTTCATGCGAAGGGGATTTCAAATTTAATGCTCAAAATATTCCAAATTGACCTGATGTGTAGATCTGATTTCTAGGAATTTGCAGTTACAAACGGATCAAGGATTGGAGTCTGAAAGGCTTCAATATTAGCAAATCAAATTTGAACAGTCCGATTTGAACTAAGTGTGCCTGTTCCGGAGTATGGTTGCTAACGGGTTGGCTTGGCCTGTTGTGGACTCGACCCAAACTTTGGCTCAAATTCCTGTTGCTGAAGTCATGAAAGCACATCTTCCCTTTTTTTCACTTGTTGGTGAATCAAACCTAACTCACCTTTAGCCCAAAACCCTTTTGTCTCAGACTCTCTGCTTTATGCAATAGAAGCAAGAAAAAGGGGACCGAGACCCTTTTGCCCTAGTCGAAGAGGAGAGAAAGGATGGTTACGGTGGCGCTGGGTGTCCGGTGAAGAAGATGATGTTCGGTGCGGTGCTGCAGTGACGATGCAGAGGGTGGAGCGACTCTGGCAGAGAGGTGATGAATGGTGGTGGTCCCGATGCTGATGGTGGTGATTACCAATGGCGCCAGCAAATCACTCGTGGAGCAACGTCGAAAGCCAGGTCTCTCTCTCTCTCTCTCTCTCTCTCTCTCTCTGTATTTATTTTATTTTTTGGATTTGAGTGTTTGATGGAGTTTGAAGGAGCTAGGGTCAGTAGAGGGGAAGGCTATCGAGGGCTGATGAGTAGGGTTCAGATGGTTGGAGTTTAAGGGTCTGAAATTTCTAATCTTGGGGATTTTTTGAGGATTGATAGGAGTTGGGGAAGATCATGTTAAGTCTTCTCATCAGTTGAGATTTTGGTCGATTTGGTTTTGAAGTGGGGTTTGGGTGGTTTAGGTATTCAATTTTTGGATTTTGGAATTTATTTGGATTCCGATTAGGTCAGGAGTTTGTAGTTGGGTTAAGAGATTTCAATTGAAGATGGATTGTATGGGAAGAAGCAGTCAGTCTGGTATGGTTTGAATTGATATCGATTTACAATTAGGACTTTGTAGTTGGGTTAAGGGATTTCAGTTGAAGATGGATTGTATGGGAAGAAGCGGTCAGTCTGGTATGGTTTGAATTGATATCGATTTACGATTTAGGAACTGTTGATTCGAGATTTGAATGAGGATAGGGTTTCAGGAAATTCTGGGGATTTTGTCGTGGACGGGTGTGGCGCTTAAGGCTGGGATTTTGGGTTATGGATGCTCGGCTAATAGGTTTGAGGGTTACGACAATCGGCAGTGTTTGGATTTTTCATGGTAGGGGCTTGGTGATGGGTTTTGGAGACAATGGGTGGCGTGGACAATGACGATGGATTCAAGATTTGGACTTTAGAAGGCACGGTAGTGAGGGATGGGGTTTGGATGCAATTCGGTTAAATGGGTGATTTTGGGAATTGTGGGGTTCTTAGGGATTGGATTTTGCAGTATACTGTTAAGTTTTGGCAAGGATGATACGATTTGATGAAGATGACAGGGGGTTAAAGATGGAACGAGATTTAAGAGAAAACACCCGATGATGAAGCCGATCGGCGAATCCCGGTTCGATCGATCTTTGTCTCTGATACCAAATGATGCGGAACAGAGGAGAAGATGTGGAGGCGGGCAAGGTAGAGGTTGGAGAGACAAGGAAAAAATTGGGCTCTCACCAAACTCCGATCCGGAGGCATTAGTAACTTGGGCTCTCACAAACTCCAAACCAAGAGAACTCGAAGAAAACTCCATTTCATTCATCATTAACCATTACTCCTTAGCGAAAGAGGCTTTACATCATTATATAGGAAAAGAAATTACCTTAGGACTAATCTAGACCATTCAAAACTGTTAAAGATTATGCATCCATCAGGCCAAAGGCCCACTTGTAAACTAAAGCCCATTTCCTTTAGTCAAATTCTAATAGATTCTGTATGCTATTTTAGGATAGGGCTGACTGAAATATGCCTAATTTGTCGCCCAAATCAAGGATGTACAGCATACTATATAGAGATCAATCGATCCTGGGAAGATCATCCCATTCCATTCAACTTGTCTACATCTTTGCATTCTGTGACATGGTATGAAAGCCAAGTCAAGAGACACAAGTTGCAAATCATATTCTGGTTGAAGACGTCTTCCACCAATCAAGAGTTCCAAGTCATCTTTCTCTCATGAAGTAGTCCCTGCCAAGAATATTTCATCACAGATCCATCAGAATAGCTGCTGATTTGTGCCTGATCAAGAGTGGCCCACCGCCGATCAACCCTGATTCCACCAGCGACTCCAAGTTTTGTATCAACGGGCTTTGAAGAAGTTTTTGATCAATTTTTGAGATTTTTCTATCATCGTTTGAGGTAGGTTATACCTCCTTTTCTCTCTGACGTATTTGGATATTTTTGTTCAAATTGTTTTCATCAAGACCATCCAGATTTGTGGATCTGCATTCAATTTATTTCAAATTTGGATTGCTGGTAGTATCTTGGAGCCTCTCCAATATGAACTAATCTGATCTGTGATTGAACCAATCAATGGAGCCCACAGACAAATCTCATCAAGAAAGTTAGGGTTGTCTGGGGTATTTTTTTTTATCAGTTGTGTTCTGTTTTGCACTACGTGCACTGCTCTGCTTCTGAAGCTCTTCTCTTCATACTTTTGCTCATCTGGAACTACCATTGACTTTATCAGTATCTTTACATCTTGGTCAGAGGTTCTATTCTCTGGATTCTAACTGATTTCTGAGTGAAATTTTCTCATTGTTTGATAAATTGATGCAAATGGAAAAGTCTGATATCAATTTCATCCGGTTTAATGGTAAAAACTATCCATCTTGGGCCTTCCAGTTTGAACTTTACCTTGAAGGTAAAGAATTATGGAGCCATATATCTGGTGCTGATCCAAAACCAACTGAAGACGAAAAGAAAATTGTGTCTTGGAACACAAAAGATGCAAAGATCAAAACTTGGATTCTTGGGTCCATGGAGCCCCAATTTTTCATGAATTTGAAATCATACAAAACTACGAAAGATATGTGGGAATATCTAAAAAGGGTGATCACCAAGGGAATTCAGCACGACAGTATCAGTTGGAATATGAAATTGCAAATTATATGCAAGGAATGGACCCAGCTGATGGGGTCCACATGTGCCTTTCAAGATTAGGAATTATTGCCTAGTTTTCTATCATTGAGAATTAGTAGTTTTTTTATTTTCCCATAGTTTACTAATTTAGTAGCCTTATTACATTATAAATAGAGAAGCCCTCTATTGTAATAAACATGCTTATTATCAATTAATGAAGAGTTTCCTCTTAGTTATCGTGAGTTATAGGTTGTCCCCTAATTTTGTTTGTGCCCTAGTGGCTGGAATCTATCTTTGGATTTGATCAATCGTTCGGGAGATTGATCTATTGCTCGATCGCGGATCTTGACTGCTTGAGGTCCTGCCTTCGAATCCCTGAAGGCCTTACCTGATACATAGGACTAGTGGGTGGTTCTATGTATCCGTGGGTTTACCAATGATCAACCGAAGGGGGGTCGGCGGGTTCCCATGTTACCAAAAAAAAAAAAACTTCTTCCATTCAAGAATATTATTTTGGTTTCCGGAATTTATGGCCAGAGTTGGATGAAATCAAATATGCAAATATCTCTACACAAGCACTTCCTGACTTAAAAAACTACTGGAGACTAGTCATCGGGATCAATTTCTCATGAAATTAGGGCCTCAAAATGAGACAGTGAGATCTAGTCTCACCAGTAGGGTACCTTCCCCGTCCTTAGATGAATACCTCAATGAGTAACTAAGAGAAGAACAAAGGCAACTGACTCAAACTAATATACTTCAACAACCAAATCATGGTGCTATCGAAGTTGCTTATGGAATACCCACTCAATCACAAGCATCAACCACCCCAGTGAATGTTGTTTATACTACAAAGGGAAAGCAACCAATAAGAGACATTAGCAAAGTCCAATGCTTCAAGTGTCAAAACTTTGGCCATTATGCAAATCAATGCAAGCATAAAATTTGCAGTTACTGCAAAGCAACAGGAAATCTAATCAATGAATGCCGCAAACGTCCTCATAACAAAATCCAAAGGTTTACCAGGCAATCCTTGCTCCCTCTGGCAATACAGATTCTTCTTCCATATCCTCTCCCGCTATCGCTTCTGCTGCTCCAGTCACCCCTGAAATGATCCAACAATTGATCCTCCAAGCATTTTCCACCCTTAGTCTATCTGGTAAAAAATACTCCTATTCTCATTCATATTTTGATTATGGTGCTTCCAATCATATGACATCTTCATCCAAAAATTTATCCAAACTTAAACCTTATGATGGAAGCATTCAAGTTCATGCAGCTAATGGTACAACAATACCAATTACATCTGTTGGTGATATTTCTCAATTCTTTACCATTACATGATGTTTTCTGTTCACCAAGTCTTTCTACCAATTTGATATATGTAGGCCAATTGGTTGATGGTAACTTCAATGTATCTCTTTCTTCTTCTTGTTGTGTGGTGCAGGATCAGGAGACGGGGAAGGTGATAGTGAAAGGGCCTAAATGTGAGTGATTGGTTCCTCTTCACATTTCAACACCGAGTCCAGATGTCTTTGTTTGCTTCCACAACTGCCTCTAAGAATAATGTGCAATTATGGCACAATAGATTAGGACATCCCAATTCCAAAGTACTGTTGTCTTTGTTAAATTCTGGTCACATAAATAAAATGAAGTTTTTAGCATCAGATGTTGCTCTTGATTGCACTGTTTGTAAGCTTGGAAAAAGTAAAATCTTGCCGTTTCCATTACACGTTCCCTCTGCTACAAAATGCTTTGACTTAATACATAGTGATATTTGGGGTGTTGCACCAATTATCTCTCATTCATAGTATAAGTATTTTGTGACTTTCATTGATGATTATAGTCGCTTTACATGGGTTTATTTCCTACAAGCAAAAGCTTAAGTCTTTGATGTTTTTAAAAGATTCTAGAGTCATGTTCAAAATCAATTTTCAACATGTATTAAGATTTTCCGTACAAACTCAGGAGGGGAATATGTGTCTGAGAAATTTCAAACTTTCTTACAAGAAAAAGGGATCATCTCCCAACGGACATGTCCCTACAACCCCCCCAACAAAATGGAATTATAGAACGGAAAAATCGTCATCTTTTGGATATGGTTAAATGTTTGCTATTAGAATCCTCAGTTCCACCTAGATTTTGGCCAGAAGCATTAACCACTGCAACTCATATCATCAATCATCACTTTCTCTAAAACTACAAAACACATCTCCGTATTTTCGTCTTTTACAAAATGAACCAAAATACACACATTTGCATACTTTTTGCTGTGTTTGCTTTGTTCATCTTCCAACACATGAATGTTCAAAATTATCTGCACAATCTGCAAGTGTGTCATTCTTGGTTATGCTTCTCAGCAAAAAGGTTTTGTTTGTTATGATCCCAAGGTAAAACGAATTCGGATTTCTAGGAATGTCTTGTTCTTTTGAACACATGTATTTTTTTTTTTTTTTTTTTCATTCTGTTCCTAAATCACTTTCAGCAATAACATTTTCTAAAGTCCCATCCTTCGATGATGAATGTCTTCCTTCACCCATGAGATTTAATCCAGACAAGGTTTATGCTCATTGACAAGGAACAAATGCCACAAATTTGCCTTTTTGGCCAGAACAAGCCCCAGATCCTACTCCGGCGCCTGATCCACCTCAGTCTATCCTTCGTCGATGTCGATCTTCTCGTATCACTCGACCTCCAGATAGATATGGTTTTTCCCATTCTTCATATTTGACTACTTTATCCTCTGTTTCAATTCCTAATTCTTACTCACAAGCAGCAGAGCAAGAATGTTGGCGACAGGCTATGGAAGAAGAACTCAATGCCTTACAGCAGAACAATACATGGGATGTTGTTCCATGTCCATCTTCAGTTAAGCCAATTGGAAGTAAATGGGTCCTCTATCAAATTAAAGGCTGATGGTTCTTTGGATAGATATGAGGCAAGACTTGTGGCCCTTGACAACAGATAAGAATATGGAATTGACTGCGAAGAAACATTTGCGCTTGTAGCCAAGATGATTTCAGTTCATACCATTCTTGCAATAGCTGCATTCCAATCCTGGCCCTTATTCCAGTTTGATGTCAAAAACGCATTTCTTCATGGAGATCTAAAAGAAGAAGTTTATATGCGTATGCCTCACGGTTTTCCAATATCATCAGACGGACAAGTTGCTCGTTTAAAACATTCTCTTTATGAACTCAAACAAGCACCACAAGCATGGTTTGACAAATTTAAAGATGCATTACTAAAGCTGAAATTTCAACAAAGTCCGTTTGATCCATCTTTGTTCCTTCATTAACAATCATCAGGAATAACCATTCTTCCAATTTACGTCGATGATATCATAATCACAAGGAAAAATACAATCATGATTAAAGATCTCCAAGCTTCTCTTCATCAATCTTTTCAAATGAAGGACCTGGGGCCTCTAACATATTTTTTGGGATTGGAAGTTCAACACTCTGAAAAACGGTTGATTCTACATCAACATAAATATACTATGGATTTAATTGAATCAGCTGGCCTATCAAAATCCACACCTGTGGATACTCCTCTTGAAGTAAATCTTAAGCTCCACAGTGAAAGTGGTGACCCCCTTCCTAATCCTACATACTATCGTCAGCTTGTCGATAGTCTCATATACCTAACTAATACCAAGCCTGACATCAGTTGTGCAGTAAACTTGATGAGTCAGTATATGACCAAGCCCCATAATCTCCACTTAGCAGCAGTTCGAAGAATCATCAGTTATCTTATTGGCACTCCTCACAAAGGATTATTCTTTCCTGTTGGCTCTCCAATGACATTGACTGCCTATTCTGATGCGGATTGGGCAGGTTACCCTAATACACGTCGTTCCACAATAGGTTGGTGCAAGTATCTAAGGGACGCTCTTATTTCCTGGAAAGTAAAAAAGCAAGACAAAGTTTCCAGATCATCAACGGATGCTGAATACCGAGCCATGTCCAAAGCATGCTCAGAAATTCTATGGCTTTGTGGCCTTCTCACTGAACTTGGCTTCACACAAAGGTCACCCACACCTCTGCATGCAGATAACACCAACGCAATTCGAATCACTGAAAATCCTGTATTCCATGAACGAACGAAACAAATCAAGGTTGCTTGCCACTTTATCAGAGATGAATATCTCTGGAATGTTATCTCTCTTCCATTCATCTCCTCCAGCCTCTAAATTGCTGATATTTTTACCAAAACTCTTCCACGTCCGCGCCATCAATTTTGACAGACAAATTGATGCTTGTGGACTCACTGGCATCAATTTGAGTGGGGGTGTTAAAGATTATGGGTCCATCGGGCCAAAGGCCCACTTGTAAACTAAAGCCCATTTCCTTTAGTCAAATTTTAACACTCTGTATGCTATTTTAGAATAGGGCTGACTATAATATGCCTAATTTGTAGCCCAAATCAAGGATATACAGCATAATATATAGAGATCAATCGATCCTGGGAAGATCATCCCATTCCATTCAACTTGTCTGCATCTTTGCATTCTGTGACAAAAACATGGTTTAAAAAAAGGCCGTTATGAAATGGTAACGACCTCTACCATTACGTTATTCACAATATAACGGTCATAACGACTTTTTTTTAACTTTCTTTCCCCTTCTTTTTTCGTTTCTTTCTTTCCCAAACCATTTGTGGAGCTTTTTAAGACTATACAAGAGCTTCCTAAGTTTCTTTTTTCACCAAAACTCAAGTGATTTGCAAGATTTTGGTGGATTCTCATATGATGGTTTCTTCCCTCCTCAACCACAATACCCTTATATTAATACTCCACCGTTTTAAATAATTAATTAAATGTTACTTGAAAGTTGAAATTCATTCTCACTTTACTTGGTGATTGAGTAATTGAGTGCTCTATGTCTATACTACTACTAGTAGTTTCTTGACTTCAATGTCAAATTATGGTTCAAAGCATACTGTAAAATTTGTGAAATTTGAACTTATTTTAATATATACATGTAAACCTATTTAATTCAGATAAAATTTTACAAGTTTCAGATAAGACAGCAATACAAGTGTAATGACTTAGAGGGGACCGATATTTTTCTTTAAAGTGTATACTAATGTAAAAGATATTGTTTTCTAGTATTTTAGAATATTCTGGATTTTTTGGATTTTTTGTAGATTAGTTTGGGGTAAAATAAAAAATCGCACCACGATGGACTACGATGACCAAGAACTGCGACACAATGACCGCGGACCGTGATACGACACTCTGACTGCGATGGTGACCGCGACCGCAATTTTTAACCATGATTCAAACACATTGATGGTCAGGATTAAAACATCCTACTAAAACAACTTAAAACATAATTAAAAGATCTAAACAATATAAAAATAACCATTTAAAAAACAATATAAAAATAACATAAAATGAATCGGTTGGGCCTAAAAGCTTGGTCAGGACATATGGGTTGGCCCCATTCGTGGCGACCCATGCGGACCATGGGTCTGTCCTGCATCAACTCCCTTTCAAAATGTTCAACAATTGGTTCCCACAACACTTTAGATGACTTTTTAATTCACTAGGCAGACCTAAATAATTAGGTGACAGCCTACTCTGTTAGTACCCCAAACCTTTTAGCAAGAAATTTAACCAGACCCTGCTTCCAAATGCACTCCTATGAGTTCACACTTCAAATAATTAATCTTCACCTTACATATGAATTCTAAAAATTTTCCATAGAAAGAAAGAGCAAACATTAACTTTGTTTTTTGTTTGTTTTTAGATAGCAACAACAAAATTTATTTCACCAATGAGTTAAATATACAAGGACAGGAACTCCCTCCAACCAAAGCAAAGCACCTCACACAAAATGACACTCTAACAACCCTCCTTTGAAAACAAAAAACCACCTTACACATCAGCTAAAGCTTCCCTTTCCTTTATCTCCAATGGATGACCATAATTTATCAAACTCGGACAATTTTTTAGTTCACAGTTCCCTTTCTGTAAGTTCACCATGCAAAAGTACAGCTGCATTTCAATTCCTGATAAAATGCCAGCACAACTGTGTTACTTAGACTGTTTCTTAAATTGGATATAGTTGAGCTATGATCATGGACATTTTTGCTAAGAAACTGGTACTATGCACATATGGGAGACAGTATAAGATTAACATGAATTTTAAATTTCCTTTCTCTTAAGTTAAATAGGAAGAGGTATAGGAGCAGTACACCAATTTATGGATAATGCAGGCACAAATTTGGTATTCTAACCTGAATCTGATTCTTAAATTGTTCACAGTTGAGCTATGATAGGTGGACTTTTCGGCAAAGCAAATGGCGATATGCACTATAGTCTAAGATTAACATGGACAGAGTATATGGCAGGAAAGGTCATTGCTTTGGTGCAATGGTAAAAGTCTCGAGTGCCATGCATGATAATGCAGGTTCGAGACCTGAGCAACCACTTTGTGCAAAATTGCTAAAGGTTAGGTTTGTCTCTAGTCTGGACCCTCCCAGGACCCTCTTCGACGGGACCACACTGGGTGATGACTTTTTTTTTTTAGTATATGGCAGGAAATTACTACGCTTTATATCATACATATGTTTGCAGATTCCCTGATGTGTGTGCCTGTGTGCCTTTTGTTTTCCTTTAAACTTTAGTCCCTTGTATAGTTTCTTTGACTATCAATGTTGTTGGAATGATAAAAGGTCCCGTATTCCTGTCCAAAGACGAAAGACTCAGAACAATATGTTGAAAAAGAACTTCCAGTTTTAATCTCTGAATGGCATTGGCATCCTAAAATCAGCATTAGCATGCTCGGCATTAATCAGCATCACGCTCAAATTGACAAAGCATTACATTTATATGAAAAGCAAAAACATTTTGCTATAAGTCAACTTTTGAAGCTCTACTTACATATCCAACTCGCCATCCCATCATGCCATAAGCTTTGGAGAAGGAAAAGAGATTAACTATATGATCGCCCTCTATACATGTATGCTTCAATCCATCATACATAAAATACCTGAAGTGCAATCAAACAAAATTATTTCTTTCTATCAACAAATTTCAAAATTATTAAACAATCACTTAAGGACATTAAATGCAGTACCTCAACAACTATGCAACGATAGTTCAGCTCAGAGATCTTATGGGAGTAAAACTAGGATTCTTTTACTCACCTTTCTTATGTGCACAGACATGCATATTTTGAAAATCTCCATATATGGTAGTCAAAGGTTGGTAAATAGTCCAAATAAAATAATAAATAGTTTGCTTTAGGAAGGCACAGCAATGAGAAACAACTGTTAATTTAGTGGGAGGAGATATGCAAATTGCAAATAGATAAAAAGACTCATACTGGAAGCATTAGTCATATGACATTAAAAATATATTCCTCATTGTAAGTGATATGAAGCTTTGAGGAAGATGATGCTCTTTGGACTCCGCAGGGATTGCCAAGAGGTATGATCTTTACGGTGTTTCAAGGTTTTTTATTGGATTTTTTTCTATTTTCTATCTTTTTCCTTTTTCCTTTAATGAGTAGTGTGTCTAACAGATATCCTAGGCAAGATAGTGTGGAGCTCCACAGCAGGGGATTGATGACTAGGAGAACAATATATTGGGGCTGTTACAGCTCACATATAGCAAAAAAGCAAGAAGAAACCATTTTTTTTTTTTGTGTGTGTGTGTGTGAGAGAGAGAGAGAGAGATATTACAAACAGCTGTAATTATAATTAGGGATTTGATTGATAGAGCACGCTTTTATAGTACAGTAAAAGCCATGTTAGAACTTCCATTCCTCTCTCTCTCTCTCTCTCTCTCTCTCTCTCTCTCTCTCTCTCTCTCAACTGGAAGACCCAGGGAACGATCCCTGGGCATGTGGGTGATACTAAAGCTATCTATAATCGCCTGTATTTGCCATACAAGGGCATTTTGTAGCCTTCTATAAATGTGTCCAAACCCATCTCAAATGATATTGGTCAGCCACTAATAATGTACTCGTTTTTAATTCAATCATTTCTTATAACTCCGCACATCCATAGTTTAAAAAAAGTATTGACATGCATATTAGCCCATATTGATTGATTTTATCCAGTCATTGGCAGATATGCACAGTTATTCATCTGTCCCACTTAAGTGACATGCAGGATTTGCTTTTGAGGACCAAAAACCATTCTTTGCACTCTGAAGAGTTCTTGACCCTTTTAGAGGACAAAAAACATTTTAAAAACCTCTAAATTGACAGATTGAAGCCGGTATGCAAAAATATGGACACCAATATCCTTACCATATCAATATGACTTCTTTGGATTCCAATATCCTCACCATGACCATCAATTTGTTGTCAACAATGATGTCACATATGCTCATCTACACTACTACGGTATTAATAGATAGCTTGACATGCAAAATTCTCAACTCAATCTGTTGATGTTTAAACTTTAATTTATAGAAACTGTAAGTCTAACATCCATATATATTATTTCATCATTGATCTATATAGTTATGGTTGATGACTGATTATACTATGAGGTAAATTACTTGTTAGGATTTAGAAAATCATTATTATTTTTCAGACATAATAACGTTCAAATCTTGACTCAGCTGATTGACCATCCAACATTTAATAGGTTTTAACTTAACATAATTGAGCAACATAAATAGAAGTAAACAAATACATCAGTATTATTATTTTAAAATCAAATAGCAATACAGGACCTTACAAAGGACCAATGTGCCTATTTATTCTAGTTACTAATGAAAATAAATAATCAAAATCTAATAATTTCCAGTATTCTCTTCTTCTTCTTCTTTTTTGGATAATTTTTCAGATTCTATGACCTCATGTTGAATCCACACTGATAACAGATATGCTGCAGACGATACATATTGCCTGATTCATATCATTTTCATTTGTGTGTGAGTGTTTTGCTTCTTTAGGTTAACATTCCTCATGAAGCTACAATGTTAAGATTGCAGGGCAGAACTTTGTATTGAGAAATCTATTTTCTCTGCAGCTTTCATGACATACTCTCGGTGAGCTGGTAAATTGAAAAGGCACTAAAAATAATCAGAAAAGGAAGAGCAGCTCCTATGCACTGCCACATTTAGACCAACCATTTTCCATTCTACATAAATAACAGAGTAATAGCAGAACTGAATACTACATATCAGGTAAATTTGATTAGTTCTAGAAATTCCAGGGACAACCAGTATATACTTACTCATAGGTATTGTCCACAACAAGCCAAGAGCCAGAGTTTTTGCACAAATCTGATATTCTCTAAGAAAAGAAAAAGGAAACAATGAGTTAGTCCTACTCTCATATTTCAGCGCAAATTGATTTTCTATAGAAAGAGATTACCTTGAGAAGAGGTTCTGGGATGTATGTCCCAGATGGGTTGCCTGGATTTACAACAGTAACGAGCTTTGGCACAGGTTTATGTTCAGACAAAGTCTTTTCTAACCAATCTATAAAATAACCAAGAAATAAATTAGAATGTTGATCATTGTAGAAAGAAAACAGGCAAACACGCCCAGAACCAATCATATTATTTAAATATAAAGCATGCATTATCATCAATTTGTTAAAAAAAAAAAAAAAAAAACAATAAACAAAAACTTTTCCACCTAATTAAATGCATTGGTTACATTAAAGAAGTAAAAACAGAAAGCTAGTACTCAAATTACTTAATTGAAGAAAATTTCCAGTTATCGATAACGAGATTGTCTATGTTACATTTGAACAAAAAATTGTGCAGATGTAATTTGATTATGTGCATATCCAAGCATTTTGATATAGTTTTAAACTTCAGGCTCGGAAAGCCTTGAATAATAGTGGAGTTGCATGACCACCAAGAGAACATAGGAAAAACAATTTTATCTCAGCATTGATATAAAGAGAGAGGCATCATGGCATCTTAAGCATGGATGCAATGACTACTTTAAGCATCAAGGAAAAAGATTTTAGTCAAGAAAATTTAGAGCAATTTTAAAGCACTATCAATCTAGTTCAGAAATAAATGGTTTATTCTTTTTCTTATTTGCAGGGTACTTCTTCAACACAATTTTGATTTGTAGAGGGCAATCGAGAAACCTCTGACAAAGTATGTGTAGGTTGAAAAATCTCACTAGAAAAAATTTAGGGAAAGTAGATGTAATGTGATAAATGAAGTAAGAAATCAATAGCACATAATGTTGTAAATGAGAATTGACTTTTGAGATCTCTCTCTCTCTCTCTCTCTCTCTCTCTCTCTCTCTCTCTCTCTCTCTCTCTACATTTGTAAATTCTAAATTTAAATAATTAATTTAGTACAGTTGCATAGGGCAAAAGATATATAAAGCAATGTCTAAATAAAATAAAATATTCAAATACAAATGTCAAAACATATTTCATGAATGGAATTGATCATTGGGCAGAACTCAAGCCATATAGAATTGATCTATGGAAACCATATATATGCAAGTTAGAAGGCATTTTTCAAGTGATTTGGTTGGCTGACTTCAAGATAAAATAAATTTTCAAGTTTTTTGAAAAGTCTTCAAGAATCCAAAAATAAATAGTAAAAAAAAAAAAAAAAACCAGAACCATTTGGGATTTGATGTATGGGAACATAAATCTACAAGTTATAAGGCATTTTAGGTGATTGGTTGGGCTCTAAAGAAAGGAATTGGTTTTTTCTAAATACAAATAATCCAAATTTTGAAAATAAACAAAACAAATTCAAAATAGGAGAAAGAATGCTTATGAGTTAAAAATACTTATTCATATGATGCATAACAATGATTTGAAAATATTTATCAAGACAATGATTTCAACATGATTTATAAAAAATAAAAGAGAGACTGAAAAAAGAAGAAAAAGATGAAAATGAAAATAGAAAATTTTCATCCTCCATTGAGAAGAGCGGTGCATATTGTATCAGCTTCGATCCAGTTATTTCTTGTGCTCCTTTTTTTTCCTTTTTTTTTTCTTTTTTCTTTTAGGCTTTAAATCTTTGGAAGGTGAAAGAGGGGTGGAGAATGCTTGTTTAGGGTGGAGAAGGGATGAGGAAGCCCTAAAAAAGACTTTTAAAGGAATTTTTACCAGATGTCAATCTGTCACAACATATTGGCCGATATGTATCAGTTGATACATCAAACTACAGCCCACTACAGATGAGAGTGCCGCTATTTGCAAAATAGCATATCGGCCATTGCCAATACAGCACAATATAGTGGCCTATACACTACATATTGGTTGCTATTTTGAACCTTGCTACCTACTCTTCTAATCCCAACCAACCGATTCCAGTATCTGTTTGCTGCCTCATAGCAATATTCTTTCAATATGTGGCTCCCAACCTTTTGGTAAGGTGATGCAGACGGGTGGGGAAGAGGTAGAGATGGAGGATGTAGGGATACATTCAGGCCTCACGTCTGAAGTGGATGGGCTTCACACCCGATGGCCTCACGCCATGCCCTTTCCAGGGGAGAGAACAAAGTAAACACTCAATCTCCTTTTCATTAATCATCAAATCTAATGAAGCCAAGAGGCTTTACAATGCATTAAATAGAGAAATTAAAACCCTAGAGCTAATCTCAACCATCTAACAATCCTACGGCTGAGATTAAAACATCTAAACTTAGATAAATAAAGGACATGAAACATTAAAAATAACTCTAAATAAAATAATGATAGGTGGGCTGGGCCCGAGGCGGGTCGACCCATTGGGACCATGGGTTTGTCCTACATCAACTCTCCCCGACTTGGAGAGAACTCGACCTCGAGTTCTGTAGATGTCTTCCAAGATCGAAAACGTATGAACTTCCGAGTTGCCGATTGCTCCACATTTTCTTTACATGACTTGGACATCAGAAATTATTTCTTTAAACTAGAAATAGATAGAATGCTTGGATGTCGGTGATGGATTGATCTTGTTTGGATGCTCCCTTGAATGATTGGATGTCAAATCTGTATCGCTAGATCACAATCATTCACTTTTACTTGCTGATCTCCAAAAATAAAGTCAATATGGGGAATCTCAGTGATTGGGTCTGCTTGCAAATACATTGGACCAATTGATTTAACCTCTTCTGGCTCATCTGACTATAATTTCATTGACTCTTGTACTACCGTAGCTTGTTCTCCTTATCGTCTGACATATCCTGATCTTGACCGTTCACTTTAGTCACCTTGCCTTCGTCATATTTTTCTTGACTACAGTCAGCTTTAGTCATTGTTGCATCTGATGTTGTCCCTGCATCTTCTTTCTCTTGTCCTTGCCTTTCTGGATTTTCATTGACATCACCTGTAGCATTGGTAGATGTTTGCACTTTTTTTGTGCTCAAAGCACACATCTCGCCTTGTTGCTTACCTTCCTCATGCTCAACAACTTGGCTATTCTGATTTAGAGTGGAATCCACAAATTCTGGTACATACACTAGTTGGACATTCAAACCAAAGTGTCCAAATCCTTGACTTTTGTAACACTGCCATTGGTCACGCAAGTTACTCTTACTGCTAGTTACTCTTTGATTTTTGTTACTTCTAACAATAGATGGACTGCCCGAATAACCATTGGATTGTTGACTCCAAAGATTATATTTTGCTACTGAAGCACTTGGTTGAAAATTAGAAGAGCAGAAGTTATTGCACCTAGCAATTTGTGGAGTCAGATAACGCTCTGAATATTGCACTACTTGATAAGCTTGTTCTAAGGTGTACACTTCATGCTCTGTCAATTGCTTCCAAGCTCTGGATGAAGACCCACTTTAAATCTTGAAAAAATAACCAGAGGATCTTCTCTTCCATTGCAAAACATTCTATATTTTTCAAATTTATCAATATAATCGGCAACATGCATGTTTCCTTGTCGAAGAGACTGCCACTGGTCCAGGAGTCTTGCTTGATGGGCATTTTGTTTTTCCATTATAGTAGAAACTCAAACTATTCTCCCCTTTTTTCACAAAAAGATTAACTCAAATTTAAATGATCTGACCTGTCTTTTGCATAGATCTCACTGATTGGAATATGATTGTGAAGACGGATCACTGATCAAAGCTCAAATGGTCTTGATATCAGCAAAAATAATTTGGACCGTCCAATTTCTACAAAGTGGGCCTTGACCTGAATGATGTCAATGATGATGGCTGCTATCAAGATCTGTGGGTTATGGGCCCACGCGCTGATATCTGCTGAACTGCTGCAACTTTCCTTTTCTTGTACTATTGCTAGCTGGGTTGAATTGGGTTGTACTTGACCCAAACCTTAACCTGAATCTGACCTGGTGTAAGAAACAGGCCAGAAACCCAAGGAAGTAGCTTTCAGTGGATTGGATAAGGTCCAACCAGACCCAAGCTTAACTTGAACTAAGCTTGAGCCAAGAGCCCAAGACTGCCTCGTGCTTCATGTAGAAAAGAGAAAATAACAGGGTGGGGCTCCGGTTCTTTTCTGCTTCAAAAGAAATGGGAAGGGCTGGCGGAGAGGGAGCTGGTTGGAGACGGCGACAATAATGGTGAGCTCAAAGATGAAGATGCTGAAGCTGGTTTTGGAGAAGCCCTATGGGCGGTTGCAGCGATGGTGCTGGGCTCTGGTGGTGCTGGCGTTGCTGCCACAAAGATGAGACGGCCGGCTGGTTCGACGGAGATGAAGATGGAGATGTCCGCAGGTGCCAGGTATGCGTCTCTCACTGCTGCTCTTTCTTCTATTCTTTGCTGCTACTCTCTCTCTCTCTCTCTCTCTCTCTCTCTCTCTCTATCTCTCTCCTTCTTCTTCTGCTCATTTTTTCCCCCTGCTCTGATACTTCTCTCCAGCTCGCTCTACTCTTTTCTTTTCTGTTTTTCTCTCGACCTCTCTGCTTCTTCCTTCTTTTTTTTTTATTTTGGGCTGGGATGGGGTGCTCTGCTAGGGTACTGGAGGTGGTGGAGAGGATTATGGGTATGGTTCAGTTATGGTGAAGTTGATGAAGGGAAGATGCGATCTGGGTTTTCGGATCTCAGATTTGGGGAAAAGTTAGGGTTCAGGATGAAGGGGTTATTTTGGGTTTGATGGATTGGGGTTCTGTCAATGTAAAAGGGCTGGGATAATGGTTGTGAGGGAGATAGGGCTCAAGATTTGGGTTCAAGGCTTGCAATGGGTAACGATTAGGATTTTTACAAACAGTGGTTTGAGATTTTAGGATTTTGATGATCGGATGTTTGTAGTGGGAAAGGGCGGGGTTTAGGGTTCTACTACAAATGTGGTTTTTTTTTTTTTTTCTTTTTGGAAGTTAGGTTTCAAGGACTGAACGCTGATTTTCAAACCCAGGATGGATCGATCTTTGCTTTGATACCAAATGATGCGGAGCAGTACACGATGACGGGGTGGGAAGAGGTAGAGATGGGAGGATGTAGGGATACGTTCAGGCCTCACGCCTGAAGTGGATGGGCTTCACACCCGATGGCCTCACGCCATGCCCTTACCAGGGGAGAGAACAGAGTAAACACTCAATCTCCTTTTCATTAATCATCAAATCTAATGAAGCCAAGAGGCTTTACAATGCATTAAATAGAGAAATTAAAACCCTAGATCTAATCTCAACTATCTAACAATCCTACAGCTGAGATTAAAACATCTCAACTTAGATAAATAAAAGACATGAAACATTAAAAATAACTCCAAATAAAATAAGGATAGGTGGGCTGGGCCCAAGACGGGTCGACCCATGGGGACCATGGGTTTATCCTGCATCATAAGGTAGCCACTTGATGTATTAGTTATTAAGGTAGCCACCTGAGACAGTTCAGTCATCCACTCACTGCTCCAAGCAAACCCTCAATGCTCTCTCAATCTACAACTAAATTTAGATGGCCGCAACATCATCTCTGCCAACATCATCTTTCCCATGACAGAGAATACATACCAACACTAACCTGTTCACTGAGTAGAGATGCGATATGATGCAGAACAAGATATAAGAGGATATCAAATTGCTGATCCTAGAAATGATAAGGGCTTGAGGAATGAAGTTATATTTGAGCAACTAAAAATAATATAAGTCAGCTGCTGACCAATTACCCGTCCTTGTACACTAAATCAGAATAACTATCATCATGATTATGTAACTGCCTTTTCTTCTACGAGAATTTCAGTTATTAGTTATTAATTTTATCAAGTTCACAGATTGCCTTACTATCATTTTCATAATAGAGTTTTGGTTACATCTTACAGCATCTGTTATCATATCATTTCAAACCCTTATGCAAACAAAAGGTATAACAAACCTCCCACCTGCATCTGGCTGAAGCGTCTTAGGATTGCCAGGACCCACCAGTATGTCTGTGACACCCGTCATCTGGAAGGACATGTATGAATTGAAGTAGTATGGTGCAAACATAACTACGGAATCCCCAGCATCACAGAGTGTCAGCACAAGATTTACAAATGCCTGTCAATCATATTCTCTTTTAACTCCAGCAATGTTTAATTTAGTGAAACTTTTAGCAACAGAAACTTGGCAGTTTGCAGGTTATTCATACATCAATGCAAAAGGATAAACATCAGATAAGCATCTACAACCAAGTCCAATAGGAACTTCCAACCATACGTAGACTTGGTTCGTGGTTTTAAATATTGCATAAAATTGAAATGGACATAAATGACAACATCATAAACCAGTGGTGCTAGATTTGACATTTTAAAGGTAACATCATCAGAGCAAGTGCAACGAAGAAGAAGAAGCAAAGCATTCAAAGGAAATAAGTTTGGAAAGTGTTTATATGCACAGTTCCTTGAAATGTATTTCCAAGGAAAACACTAGCTCAAATTCACATTTAGGCCACGTTTGACAGCCAAATCCTTGGGAAAAAGATTACCCATTTTTAGAAATTCTTGTAAAACTCATATTTGACAACTGTAAATCAACAATTTGGACAAAAAGAAATCATCATTTTTAGGATTTTTAGATCTGGCCTCCCCACATAAGATTTGTAAGTCCTCACCTTTTCCGGATTTGTGCACCGAAAACAATTTTTCTCAACTATATGCAACGATTATGCACCAATATTGATGTGAAATCCTCAGCAAGGAATCCTTGCTCCTGGACAACAAGAAATCCTCATATGTGTGAATTCCTTATGGATTCCTCACCCATTACCCATTCTTGGCAAAAAAATTCAAAGGAAAGGATCTTGATAATTGATGCAATCATTTCATTTACACAGTTTTCTTGAAATAACAATTTCCAAAGGCAAACTAGAGATCAATTTCATTTTTGTAAGAAAAATGAATTCTGATGTTTGGTGCAGTCATTTTATTCACCAAGGAAAATGTTTGTGCTAATTTAATCATGATATCAAGTTAAAATAGTTAGCATAAAAAATTGTACAAAAGGTTATTTTGGGACCTGCTGTTGTGTTGTGATATCATGTAATCTAATACTTAGAATAGAAGGGGTCAACTGTTCGTTGTTGTTGTTGCAACATAGAAGGGGCCATCAACTGGTGGTGGTGGTTGTTATTGTAAGACCAACTCCTACTTTCTTCTTCCATATGGCAAAACCTAATCACCCTGTCAACACTAACAACTTGGCATCAAAGAAAGGGGAATGCTATCACAGGCCTTACCCAGGATTGTTATCAACAATAATGTTGTTAAGATCCATGAAGTCCAGATACGGGTCCCAAGTTTCATGAAGGATCTTAGTAAAAAGTATTTGTATCAATATAATAATTTTCAGGCCGGGTGGACCAAATGGAGGAGTGCTTCGGGGGTCTTGTGTGATCGGAAAGTCCCCCTCAGGGTTAAAGGAAAGTATTATAAGGTGGAGGTAAGACCAGCATTGTTATATGGATCAGAGTGTTGGGCAGTAAAGCATAATCATGTTAAGAAGATGGAAGTTGCGGAGATGAGAATGCTAAGATGGATGTGCGGGATCACAAGGAGAGATAGGATTAGGAATGAGGAGATTAAGGGCAAAGTAGGAATAGCACCGATTGGAGATAAAATGAGAGAAAATCGACTAAGATGGTTTGGCCATGTTAAAAGGCGTCCAATGGAAGCACCTGTTAAAAGGTGTGAAGGCATAGAGATTGCCAAGAGTAGGATAGGGAGAGGGAGACCCAAGAGAAGTTGGAAAGAAACTATTAAACATGACCTTACCTACTTGGATCTAACGGAGGACATGGCCCTAAACAGACTTGATTGGCGTCGTCAAATCCATATAGCCGACCCCACCTAGTGGGAAAAGGCTTGGTTTGGTTTGCTTTGGTTATAATAATTTCATTTAAAAGTTAATCATAGGAAACAAGTGTCCACGATTAAGAGGTTAATTTTACTCGTTCTTTTTCTTTTAATTTATTAATATTTCTAGTTTCAAAGAGGTTATCCAATGCTTAAGAAAACATCTTTAAGATAAGAATTTGTGGGAATGTGGGGAGATTAAAACAAAAGAATAGGTCTGTGATTAGAGATTCTACAAAGGTATATGTTCCAACCTGTATTCTTCTTTTTCAGGTTTCTTTAAATATTTTAATGAATCATTTCTTTAACTTTAGGCAATACATCCTAATTCCTAACAATGAATGTTGATGATTTGGGTTTAAAAAAAATTACTGCAACTTGTTTATTTTTCAGGCAACACTGATATTTTAAACATATTCCACTGTTTACACATATTTCATTTATGATATATTGATATAGGTCAACAATATTCACGATTGGGAAATAGTCTTAATTGTTAGTGTAGCGATATTACTATAATTGCAAAATGGATTTATTATTAATAGCAACCATTTTTCCTAGTTTTAATGTTTTAGTACTTTCTAATTTGTTAAGAAAATCCTGTGATTTGCAACTATATTCAATTAAACCCCTTGAATGATTCGTGATACAATTTCGGTCTTCAGAACAATGATGCATATGACTAATGTCGATAGGTGAGTAGTGCAATGAGGATGTAGTGTACCAAGGGGAAAAAAACCATATGCAATGAATCCTTCTTGATTTATAGAGTTTTTAAGTTTTAGGAGATTTTCCAGGACTTTTTAACTTGCTTACTAGAAATTGAGAAGATGAGAGAGAGAACTAGTTTCAATTTCGAAACACAACACTGATACTGGGGCTTCATGGTCACCAAAAATTTCTCCATCCATTCAAACCTAGTTGTATAAAGAGTGGTTCCGATTTTTCATTTCTTTTATATATATATATATATATATATATCTCGAACACACAGCCTCTTGGTCCATTCAAAAAAAAAAAAAAAAAACTTGCAACCTCTTGGTTGTGAGAATGACCGCCTTCTAACAACTGAAACGAAATATATTATGAATGCAATCATAGTGCAAGGCTTTGAAATTAAAAAATCATCAATGATTAACACAAGTACTTTTTTTTATCTAATCATCCAATAGTTGGATACTAAAATTGGTACCCTGATTATCAGTGTGCCACGCAAATGAGTAATCCAAGATGGATGGGATCAAATAAATTGCATCACTTGATATTATGGTGTCAACTGTACAGATAGGATCTTATATATTTTATGCAAACAACACACATTGACCTTAACATCCAACATCTGACAGCCAAATATGAGTTGCTTACTCAATCACCAATGGTGTGTTTGTGCGATGAGAGCATTCCATGAAAGAGAGAAAAATCATTCTAATCTTCTGGGCCGCACAGTGTTCATACTTTTGTTGTGATACAGCACACTGTTCATATTCTAATTTTCCTTGATAAAGAGGATACCAAGTTCTTATGGAGGGTAGGAATGCAAGATTCCTCTCCCTGTGGAAATAGATATCTATGGAAACCTCTGTTTTATAAACAAGTCCTAAAAGATGATTTATAATGATAGATCCTAATGCAGATTCTATGTAGGATATTATCTTAAAGTAAAATGGGATATGAATATTTTCCTCTTAAAACAATTAATGCAAAAAACAATGACAGATGCAAAAATAAAATTCAAGAAAGTCTGATGACAGTTGCAAAGTCATATTTCTGCAAAAGTCCGATGACCCTGGCAAGGTCATATTTCTGCAAGTCTAAATGTACATCTAGTTCGCTGGAAGGGGGAAAAATTCACCTGATTTGCACCAGCAGTAACCATGACTGACGACTTGTGCAGATTATTTTCACAGCGTAGCTGCAACATGGATACAGCCAATTAAAAAAAAGGACAGGAAAATGACTAATGACCCATAATTATAAACAGAGATTTTCAATTGAGTATTATAATGCTGATTCCATTCCAAGTTCTTAAATGAAAGACTCAAGGACCTTGGAGTAAGGAGTAAGGACTCCTACAAGATGGATCCATCATCCATGCAAAATATGCATCTTTATTCTAAAGTTCCAAAGAGTTACTTATGTATCTTATGCTCAGGAGCACTTTAGTTCTCACTTTTTCTTTTTTCTTTTTTGTAATCATTATTCTGAATGCCAATGGCTATTGGTTAATATCATTATATTATATTTAACATCTCTACCCTATCCTCAATGAAATCTTGAAAGGGCAGTCCAAAGGAACACCAAAAGGAAAATAAGTAACACATACATTACAGGAAGTAATTACAAACTTGTTGCAGTCTAATAATGAGATTTTTAGTTTATCTAGTTTCATTAACAAGTCCGAGCACATTCAGGAGCTTCTTCTGTAAATATCAGTACACATGTCTATAGAAAGCTACACATTTATTGCAACATTCGGCCCAAGGAAATTCTATATTTACATAAGAATACCTTCTTAATCAATGCCTCCCTAAGCTCTGGGATGCCTTCATCAGCACCATAACGACTGATTGCAGGCTGCCACACAGCTTCTTTGACCTTCTCCAAAGCTCTTTCAGGTGGTTGCCAATAAACAACACCCTACATCACAGTAACATAGAAAGGATAAATTCAGCCAAGCAAAGTACAAGCAGGGCTTTGGACAGACTTGGGTCCAGCCAGATCCGCTCAAGCCCAAATCCAATAAAACCAGATTTGGGATGTCTCATGCACTCAACAGGCCAGACAGTCCATGGTGCAAAACCCTTATCAGGCCAGACACAGATGCGGGTCCAACCCTATAGGACAAGACCCTCATCAGGTTCGATAACCCTTCATCTAAAGCTATTAGTTATTTAAGCTCAGGAATCTTGCATCTTAACAAAGGGGTGAGAAACTATAATTAGTGGAGAGGGTGAAATTGTATCCAATCTGTAAATAAATTCGTAAGATAGAGGATGGGTTGTTAGTTGTCATATTAGGTAGACTAGAGAAGGTTTTCAACGTCAGGACCATGGAAAATAGAAAATAATGGAGATGCAAGGCCCATGCACAACCTAGAGTTTATGAGTTACGTAGTATCTAGAAATCAGATAAGATCCCCTTGGCAATCATCTTCAGCATCAGATAATAACATAGCACTTGCACAGGTGATATCATGGCTCTTCAAGAGAAGAAAGGAGATCTTCAAGCTGAAATTTGACAAGTTCAACGACGACTAGAAAGAATATTAAAAATAGACAAGGAATAGGTTGTGCAAAAAATGCAACAACAAAAGACCCTAAACTGATTAAAAGCAGGACCAAAGAAATGCAACGTAATCACACCTGTGCCAATGAAATCGCGTCTTTGGCCTCCCGAATTAGTTCTTGTATCTGTAGCAAAAACCCCAATATGGTATTAATTTATTTTCCATCAAATCCATTCATGTCTGGCTGCGTCTAATTATCAAGTCTAAAATATTTATAAAAGAAAGAAAAAAGTAAACAATGGCCAGGCAGGATTTTTCACATAACTTTGGATAGGCCCTGATCAATGAAACCCTTATTTTTGCAGCATGTTCCGAGCTAAATTACCTGAACCATAACCGGCGTTTCCGTCTCCAAAGCCCTCCTCGCAAGCTTCAAGTACGTCCCCATCCTCACTTTCTTCTCTTCCCCGCAACAAGAAGCTCTATCGAAGAAGGCTACTCTGAAGGTTAAATAAAAACCACACCCCACAATAGAAAAGGGCAAAAAATGGCAGATAAAAACCCAATTTCCACACAAGGGACCACCCCACCCACCTCCTAAAAGCAGGTTTTGGTACCCTTCTCTCTCTCTGCAACAAACCACTTCAACCACAACCACCCTAAAAAGAAAAAACAGAAAAAGAAAGACACTCCTCTCTCTTAACAACCCTAGCCACCAATCCTCACAAAGGATAGAGAAAAGCCCAAAAGATTCCTCTGTCTTTTTTAATTTCCAAACGTTGACGATAGCCCTTGAACTAGTCAGGCAGAGAAAAACATATAAAAAGCTTCCGACTGCTTTAAATAAAACTTAAAAAAAAAAGTAGGGTGGTAACTCCAATCGCCGTTTACCATCTCTCCCTCTCGTACCGTTTTTTGCTCTTTTCTTTACAAGAAGCTCTTGTCCTTTTCTATGAGATATAATATTCTTTAAAACGATAACACCGCTGGCAAATAAGAGGAAAAAGATGAAGCGCTTTCGTTCCCACGCTACAAAACAACAATCTAGATCTGAAGTGAAGTTGGGAAAGATAGTCGCTTTTGAGTTGAGCATCAAAGGTTTGGATTTCACGATGATTTTTCCATCTGCAGCTACTGATCCAAGATATTAATAACAAATGGTGAGTCCGAGATCTAGATTTCTAAGGATTTTTCATAAAGAACGAGATAAATCGACGAATTCTCTAGGCATACGATGTTCTTCTTCAGGAATTGTTCGAAAATGAATTGGAATCGGATTTATAAAGGCTAGATTTATCATCTGACAATTAAAAAACGCCTTCCAACTCCCGCCCTTTTTTCTTTAGATTCGCGTTGCGTTGGTGAAGGGAATTCGGTACAGAATTTCGTCGATTCACGAGAATCAGAGGTTCCATTTTTTTCTGCTGTAGTGGCGGTTCGGATTTTAGAGGCTTGAAAACGGAAATGCCCGTGAATTTGAATAAAAAGTGGGATTTTTTTTTTCCGCTTTTTCTCTTTTTCACTGGTCGACAAGTGATTTGATTTGCCATCCAATGCCAACGTCATGATCTGGATCCATTAATGGTACAAAAATTGGTCACTGGTGACGAAATATTCGACTTATTTTAATGAAAGTTTTTTCTAGTGCAGTTATATACGAGTTATATTTCTTTCAGTCATCCGTATGCAAATATCATTGCATTGCATCATACACAATAAATAAATGTGTGTATTAGATACTCACGTGACACGAAACAGGTGAGGTCATCCACTCATTCAGATAAAAACCGCTTTTGATGTCTTGATACTCATAGGATGAGGTGGTTGCATTTGTATGATAGGATGATTAGGCCAACATGGATTTTATTGTTGTTTACAGAAGTATGGAACGCCGACTCAACCTTGTGTGCAATAGGGGTGATGTGGATCGCAAGATTTAATGAGAGTTGGCATTAGTCGTCGGACAAATTACACCCTAGTAGGTCTGATAGCATGTTTTAAAAACCAAGCATGGTTGTATTTGTGACGATTTGCTTGCGCAATAGTGAATCGGTGCAATGTTAGCATGGGCTCACTTGTAAAGCTAATGCATTTTCACACTACGATGCGTGTCTTCTAACATGCGTGTTTTAGGGATCTACCTACAAGCTATGGGATAATACCCTAGAATCCCATTTACTGTGCGAGAGTTAGTCCCGTGTGTGACTCTTGAGCTTGGAATTGGTTATTATGTGAACCAATTCTTAAGTCTATTATCCCCTTATACCAACCTCTATTTTTTAAAGATGAGGTCGGTGATGCTACTTTAACTGCGGATGTGCCACAGCAACATAGGAGCCTATGAGCCGCTGTGCTAGGAAAGATGTTTGGTTGATTCTGAGCCCTTAGGTCCATGGGAAGAACCATTGACATCACACTCTAGTTTACACATGCTTACGATGCTTATCAGCTCAGGCTATATCGAGTATTTTGAAAATTTTAAGGCAAACAAATTTTTTAAATTATATGTATATGTGTGTATAAATATGTTATTTTATAAAAAGAAATGTTTGTAAAGATATTTTACTCGATAAGTTGAATAAGCACGTATGTGGGTTGAACACGACTTAAGGGTATGAGTAAATATCCAATCTGGTGTGGTCATGCGAGTGTTTAGGGCAGATTGATGTGTCGGTGTGTTGGTGTATTTTAGTCAGATGGCAACTTAGTTTACATTCTCTGCGTTGATAAGCATCGTGGAGGTCCCACTCCTTAGGTCCATTTTCACTTTGTGGAAGTTGATGATGGAAATTAGTGATCTAATGGGATAAAACTTGTTCAGTGCGAGTGGGAGATATTGGCATTTGTGATGGGGCCCACTTATGTTGACATGTAGGTGGCCCCACTCACAAAGAGACACCCTTGGCAAGGAATCTCATGATGATATGGAAAGAATAGGCTAAGTTTTATCGAACTCTCTATCCTTATAATATCTCCATTGAAATTTAAATTGGGAGAGTTTGATCCAACTATTTATCCTTATCATCCATTGCCATTGGATCTTGAATAGGAAATCATACGTGACTGATCTCTCATAGACAATCGTAGATCTCCACGCTAGTGCCCGATTCAAGCCGACGTTGTCCTTATTGCATTTGTAGTAGCCAACCCATTTAGATTCGTGCTTCCGCAGCAGTTTCGAATTTCATAAACGCTGCTATAATGTCTCTCGCTTTGGAGAAAAGAGTCTGGGTCTCATGTAGGATAGATTTTGATTTTGATTTTTATTTTGAAGAATTTCATTTGCTAGGAATTTCTTGGATTTAAAATATGAAATTCTAATAATTCACCCTTTTAAAATGTGACTAGTGGCATGTAAACTATTATATTATTATTATATATATTATAGAGATAGGATTTGATTTTGAAATCAAAGTCCGATTTCAAAACTAATTTGAGAAATTGGACCTCAATTTTGATTTCAATTGGGAAATTGGAACGCCAATTTCGATTCCGATTCTTATATATGATAGCCATTGTTTCCAATTGCCAATTTTCAGATTTGATTTTGATTGTCCAATTTATTTTGATGGTTTTTAAATTCTCCCTGGACTCCCTTTAATTCCTTTAATACGTTTTTAACTCATCCTTACTCCTCTTGCAACCGTTCCCTAATTTTGATTGTGGGAGGTTGTTGACTTTACAGTGTAGTTAATCTTTTGAAACGTTCCCCATAGTGTAGTAACTCTTTTGTATCGTGTGCAATTTTTAACATGCTTCTACCAAAAGAAACTCTTCACAGAAAAAGTCTACATGGGCTCTGGATCGGTCCATGTAGCACTACTCCTCTTCACAAACCGATCCGTAAAATAAAATAAAAAAAATTGCACATACAACATCTTTCGCCCTTATGTTTTTCTTCTCATTCCTCCCTCGCTTTTGATTTTCTCCTACCCTGTTTTTTCTATTTCAGCTTGAGGAGAATATTTGCAAGTTCTCCTAGAAGGGATTGACATTGTTCCAAATAGGCATCCTTTTCTGATAGCAAGGGCTTCCATATCTTCAAGCCCAAGGCATCTCAATTTTCACCATCTTCTTTATGCATACTGTTCATTCTGTTCCAAATAAAAATGTTTTAATGGGTTTGAGACTGTTTAATACTGTTCATTCTCTCCTTTATACAAACTGTTCATTCTACCCAAGGTATCTCAATTTTCATCCTCTTCTTTATGCAGACTGTTCTTTCTGCTCCAAATGAAAATGTTTTAAGGGGTTTGACACTGTTTTAATGCTGTTCAATCTCTTCTTTATGCAGACTATTCATTTTGTAAATGCTCTTCTTCATTCCTTTTATTTCAACTGATTCCCTTCCAAATGCATGCCCCACACACCTCACACCACCCCCCTTTTTTTTCTGCTCGAGGTCGAGGAGAATATCTGCAAGTTCTCCAAGAAGGGATTGACACCTTCCAGATAGGCATCCTTTTTCATGTCTTGCACATAATCACCTAGATCAGGAGCATTTTTGGTAGCAAGGTCATCTGTATCTTGAAGCCCAAGGTATCTCTATTTTCATCATCTTCTTTATGCAGATTGTTCATTCTGTTCCAAATGAAAAGAAAAAATTAGGTTTTGATGGTTTCTTACCTTTTGTTTTGAATGGAAAAAAAAAAAGATCATAGTATATATAAATTTCACATTGGGTTTCTTTCAAGGTAAAAAAAAAAAAAAGAAGATCGTATTTTTATTGGGTGTTGTAGATGGGTTTTGAATTGGATCTTTTAAAGTAGAAAGTTGATGGAAGGGAATTTCTAGGTATCCCCTTTTACTGGTGGGCACCTCCTAGGCATCCACTTTTACTGTGATGATTTTGGATGTGGGTGTTTTTTTTTAGAAAAAGATAATGTAGATGGTTTCCCCTCTCTTGAAAACTAGAACTTGGATATATCTGTATATTCTTTCGGATTTCATGTTCAATGGAAAGTTGGCCTATTTAAGGGGTGTGTGGTATTGCTGATTGATTTTTCTTTATTCTGTTTTGATAACATGAATCAGAACCAACAAACCCCAAGGTTGGAACATGTTTTTCTTTATATGTAATAAACCAAGGAAACTATAATAATTATGGGGTATCAATTCTAATATGAAGAATTCAAAAGAGAATAACATGAAGGAAGCCAGTATAAATTGCAGTCCCTCGGGTGGGTGAGTCATATCCTTCACTTGGCCAACTTATAATCGAAATTATCCATGAAAATAAGAAGATTGGGATTCCTAATTTTATACCATTCCTTTTCAAACGTTTGATCTTTTACTGTTCCAGCTATTCACCTTGTAGCAACTAAAACCATCCCAAATTCCCACGACCAAGTTTGTTAAGATTCTGCTCATTTCTATGGAACAAATGTCAATCTTAAGAAAACATTTTAATGCACCCAACATTTTTGCAACAAGCTTCTGTTGATGATGATGCCAATCTTGATAAAATGTGATGCTTAAGGAGGGTCATTAGACAATTGGATCATCTTCATGGGGCCAAAGTTCTAATGATTGAGCTCCATTGAACACTCACCACATCTATAGTGGATAGGGTATCACCAATTAAAACAAAGTATATATTTTTTTCATGGGCCTGAAATTGACCTTTTTAGGTTCTTTTCAACGTGCTTTCATATATAGGTGAGTTTTTCCATGACTGCAGTTCTCTCTCCAAAATTCATTCACCTTACCTATTTTGTTATATTGTTATCTAAATAGGTTCTTCAAGTTGTCCTTTTTGGTAGACTTGAGAATCTTTGTTAGAGTCTTTCTTTTGTGAGAGTTTGTTTAATAGGTTTTAAAGGTTTGGTATGATTGTAGTCTATTCTTCTCTCTTTAACCCACATGACAGATTAAACAGTCTTCCATTGGAGTTCTCACTGGAAATGTAGGGGATATTAGGAAGCAATGTTGTACGTGTGGTGAAATCCTAAATGCAATTACTATTAGTTGTAGTTGATTAACTAATTGAATAAGCCTGTGTTGTTTGGAAATTGAATGACAACACAAACAACTCATGTCAGCGTTCGGTTCGCGTGAATGGAGGTTGGAATGAAATGGTCACTCCAACGGAATGACCATTCCAGCGTTTGGTTCGCTAAAAATGGGCGGAATGGCCATCATCTCCGAAATCTCATTCCTTTATGTGAGGGAATCACCATTCTATTGGGAAATGGAGGGAATCACCATTCCATTCCTTTCTAACTTTTTGTTGAGACCAAAATACCCTCGCTTGTAATATTATTATTATATCATAATAATAATAATATAATATCTTTTTCACCCAACTATTGTGGGGCCCACCCAAAATATTATAATAAAATATAATAATATATTATTATATCATAATAATAATAATATAATATCTTTTTCACCATTCACCCAACCATTGCGGGGCCCACCCAAAATATTATAATAAAACATAATAATATATTATTATATCATAATAATAATAATATAATATCTTTTTCACCCAACCATTGTGGGGCCCACCCAAAATATTATAATAAAATATAATAATATATTATTATATCATAATAATAATAATATAATATCTTTTCACCCAACCATTTGTGGGGCCCACCCCAAAATATTATAATGCAAACTTTTTCACTACACATTGTGGGGCCCACCCCCAAATAGTATAATATAATATAATAATATATTATTATGAGAAATTACAAACTTTTTCACTACACTTTTATGGGGCTCACCCCCAAATCATCCACCACAAACAATGCAAATGTGACAGTAGAATCTAACAAGGGTATTTTGGTCAATCTTATGTAAATTTGATTCCATTCCAGGCAGCATTCCAGCGTACCAAACGCTGGAATGGAATTGATTATTCCTGCCTCATTCCATTCCATTGTCATTCCGGTCTCCATTCCATTCCTGCCTACAACCATTCCAGTGAACTAAACACTACCTAAGATTCCTTGGGACTGGATTATGAATGTTGATGGTGGCACTAAGTAGTGAGCTTTTAAGTAACCGGGTCTTTCTCTCTCTCTCTCTCTCTCTCTCTCTCTCTCTCTCTCTCTCTGTTTTGTAGTTGATTAACTAATTGAATAAGCCTGTGTTCTTTGGCAATTGAATGACAACACAAACAACTTATGTCTAAGATTCCTTGGGACTTGATTATGAATGATGATGGTGGCACCAAAGTAGTAAGCTTTTAAGTAACCCAGGTCTCTCTCTCTAAAAAATTAGGGGTGACAATTAAGCTGAATTTTAATATTCTAAATTAAGAGTATTAGAATTAGAGTAGCAAGTAGCCAGATGAGTGCTCTTGCAAATGGGGTAACTTCATAATTCCTCTCTCCTCTCATTTTCTTTTATATTAAGTTAAATAACTGTTGTACATGGAATTAACATATTGAACATGCTAATGTCCAGCCACATTTCCAAATCCCAGAGGCAAAAGTTTTCCATTAGAGAAAAGAAAGAAAAACAAACATGAAAATAGTCATGCATGCTATGAGGAGGTTCTGTCGCGACCCCGGATCGAGGCTCCGGCCTGAGACATGTACGGTTTCCCACAGGTTCCCGCGGTGAGGATCCCGAGGACGGGGACTAACTCACACGATCATGGTTGCGGAAGCATGTAGAAAATTATATCAAGACAAAGCATAAATATTTCAAGTGCAAGAGTAATAGCATCAAGACATAATATCAGAAGAAGAAATGTCACCATAGCATTCCCATCATGATTCAAGTTCGAAAGTTAATCAAAAGTAAGTTAAGTTAGGTTACATCCCAATAAGAGGCCAACAAGGGCCAATACATTCCAAAAGTTTAAACAAGACACCCAACAAATGAAATGAATCTCATGTTCCCACCTGACGTCGTCGGGCTGCCACTCTCGAGGTGGGGGTGGCTCAACGGCCTCCTCCGGACGCTCCTCAAAGGCAACGTCGCCTGCACCTGGGCACCAAAACAACAAGTATCAAATATAACGGTTTGACAGGTAATCAATTTAGGCATGAGCATGTAACAAATGAAGTTTGAAAGAAACAAAGTTACAACCACTTACTGAATTTAAAAGATTCATGATTAAAAATACATTTCAATACACAAAACTACCATGAATACGTAATAATATCATGAATAGTAAATCCACATTGAGCCCCTCCTTTCTCCATCATACATGACGACAAGAGTAAGCACGACACGCAAAATACGATCCCACGCCACACAAGGTAGACGAGAAGCTGGCCGCGGAACCGGAACAAAATACGATGTGTATATAATACACGACTAATCTGCAGATAATCCACTTGTTTAAGCACCCCCGGATAGTGGATCAGACTGAAGGGGCAGTCCAAGCTCAGTGGTGTTCACTTGAATCCATGAATGCATAAAACACAAAGATACACATATGAAACATATTGAAATTAAGGGGAAATCACTTGTTAAAACGAGACAAAATAAAGCTAAACACAATAGCATAAGTTGTATGCACATCAAACTTAAGAAGTGATCCCCTTTTTTATTCTTGAAACAATTTCGAACAAGCTTATACTTGAGATTCAAAACGAATGCAAAACGATATTCATCGTATCAAACTGAAGTTCGAAAACGAAGTCCTCAAGCATATGCTAAGATCTTTCATTAACCCTTGTGTAATTGAAACCCAAATGTCGGAAAATAAAATGGATTGGTGCCTCTGAAGTTAGAATACATTTCAGATTTCCAATTACACAATGTCAAGCTAAAACCCTTAATATAGTCTGGTTTTCACCCCCAAGAAACTTCGAAAGAAAAGCAAACTAGTTGTGAATCATCCTGTTGACACAAAAAAGTCACTATGTCTCTTCAACATCAAGAAGCCACATGAAGCTACATCCTGCTACAAATAGGCAAAGCTATTTCAAGCATCAGATCTTGTCGGAATCAGACAAAAACTGCAAGATCCTTCAAGACAGCCAAAAGAGGGGTACACAAGAAGTTTCGGGTCATTCCGACATCGTTTGGCCTAACTTCACTTCTCCGACAGCTAAACAAGCACTCCTGGCGGCGACAGCATCGAAGACATCAAAACTTCGATCAGAGCCTACAGATGATTCCAAAATACCTCCAAAGGGCTTCTCGTCAAATTTCAAGTCAAACTGACAACGTTTGACCCTCCATCAACGCTCGAGCAGCAAAATCAAGCCTCTCGGCGGCGAGAACCACCGAAACCATCACTCATCAAACAAAACATGTGAGTGGCTTCAACATGCTTCCAAAGGGCTGCAAGTCAAATTTCAGGTCATTCCAACAATGTTTGACCAAGTTTCGACGCTCCGAAAGAAAATCAAGCCTACCAGCGGCGGAGCACCCTGGGACCATGACATCCAAATCGGAGCTAATGGATCATCTCTACATGACTCCAATAGGTTCCCTGTCAAATTTCAGGTCAATCGGACATCGTTTGATTGCATATCAAAGCTAGGCATCTTCCTAGCAGCAAAATCAAGTCAAACATCGACGGGACCCCAAATGGCTTCAAAAATCAAAGAAAAGCCCATGGTTGGTCCTATCCACCGCTCAGGAAGCTTTACCTCAATTTTTAGGTCATTCCGACATCGTTTGACCTAGTTTCGACTCTTGACGGAAAATCGACTACAAAGTCATCGGCTTTCCCGAAAAATGGGAAACTTTGTGCTTCGGTTTTGCGCGGGTTCTCATTAAGTTTTCTCCAAGAAAATGAAGTCAGTAATTGAGGAAAAATGTCAAGAAAAATACAGAAGAAAAAAAGGAACAAAAAAGAAGGAAAAACGGCCGAAAAATACACTCGGCGACCAAAGGGGCAAAAACCCCATGGTCGCCGGCGACCCCGGAAATCCGGGTCACCGGATTTTCGCCGGATGACCCGTTTTCCGATCGTTTTCGCGTTTCGGGAGTTCCTGCCTCTGTAATTTTCTGAAAATCCAATTTTTGATGCTTGAAAACGACTGATCTTCACTGACATCTCGGATCCGCCGTCAAGAGCATGAAATCATCACTGATCGCTCCAAGATCGCCAACCGGTAGACCAAGAAAGTACACTTTCTGTCCGACCGATCGAGAAATCGACAAGATAGATGTCACCGGCCCACTGATATCAATCAATGTCTGAAATTGTATAGCAATCCGACATCAAACAATGTGTGGATCCACCTGCAATGATCACAAGAAGAATCCCAAAGGATGCAGCGCGTCCCGCGACTCTTCACTTGCTCCGGCAACCACTTAATGTCGTTAATTGACTTGTTTATGACAACTTAATGCGGTCATTAACTCATTATTTTGGACGGCCCAATCAGATTCAAGCATACGGGAGTTACAAGTCCAAGCAATCATGACATTAAAACCATGAAACTCCCCTCATCATGGAGATTAAAGGTGATTAAATGCCCATTATCCTCCATCGACCAATCACAAGCCATGAAGAAGGAGTTACAAAATTAAAGAATAAAAACTTGTAACTCCTCATCAATTCTCTCATCATGGCCATCAATGCCCATAAACCACCCCATGGCTACCAAGAGCCTATAAAAGGAGGTCCATTTCCAAGAGAGAGATCGATATCGATACGCACATATCGACTCGAAATTTTGCACCTGCATACTTGCATTCTCCCGGAGAAATCCCGACGAAGTCCTGCTGCTTTACCACAAGAGACACTACAAGGTGATTAAAGTCCCTTGGGGGGCCACCCCCCAAAGGTCCCTTTCTTCTACAACATGGCCAAAACGCAGCTTTTCAACCCGTTTACTTGGTTTTTTATTGGATATAGGACCTCCCCTTGGTCCTTATCCTCTAAAAAACTGAGGTTGGAGCCAAGCCGAAGAATCGAAGTATCAAGAGTTCTCATTTGAAGGACGATGGCGAAGTCCATACATGACTTGTGACCGTCGATCTGAACGTGTCCCCGCAATCTCCTGAGAAGTTAGATCCATTTTCTTTCTTTTCTATTGTATTTTGTATTTCTTAAAGAGACAAACAAAAATCACAATTCTTGTCTTTCATAGTTGATGAGATTTGTTGATCGCCTTTCGCGGCAAAATCGCCTTTCACGGCAAACAAACAAAAAAAACGCCTCCTACGGCATTCTCAAAAACAAACTTGTCTCTTTTCTTAAATATTTATGCAATTTGAAAAGTTAGAAAGAAGAATTAATTTCCTTTCTTCTTGTGAAGGTGAATCTCCGGATCATCACCATTCCAATTCCAAGTAGAATAGTAAATGTGGCATACCCGTACAAAAAAGTTGATACCCGCATTTCCTCCTCCGCCGAGACCCAGGCAGCCCCCAGGGCGGAAGGAGAGGACGGAAATCGAGGGTCCATCAAGTTGGCATACCCGATGGGACACGTTCACTTGAGTACGTGATGCTTCGATTCCTTGGCTCCTTTCGAGTTGATGGCCTATGTTGCATCTTGCATCTAAAAAAAAAGGACATGAGATGGGATTTCAGTCATTCTTTCTCATTAAAAAAAAAATTCTGATTTCTCTTTCTTGGATTCAATTTTGAGAAATTTTGATCATCTCTTCTTTGAATTTGATAGCTCACAGAAATGTTTGCAGCTATTGTTCGTATCGGAGATTGGGCTATCTTTTCTATTTGATGAGTCCGGTAGGGGTTTTAAAAAAGAAAACTTTATTTCAAATTCTTTAAAAAAAATGATCTCTCTTTCTCAGATTCAACTTTGAGAAACTTTGATTCTCTCCTTTTCGAACTTGATAGCTCACAAAAATGTTTGCAGCTATTGTTCATATCGGGGATTGGGCCATCTTTTCTCTTTGATGGGTCCGATTGGGATTTTAAAAAAAATATATATATAATTTAAAAAAAAACAAAAAAATTATTAGTTTTCTTTCTTTGGACTCAAATTTGAGAAACTTTGGTTATCCCCTTTCGGATTTAACGCTCGCAGAAATGTTGAGTTGTGGTTCGGATTGGAACACCATTTGTTTTCTTTGATGAGTTCATTAGAAACCTTTCAAAAATAAAATTTTCACAAAAAAAAAAACACTAAGGTTGCACCAATTACGCTCTTTGACTAAAGTGGATTTAAGAAAAGCCTTGTTCAGAGTGTGGAGACAGCTAGACTGTTCGAGGCAAGGGTCCTTCAAACGGGTTCATTAAGTAATCCTACCCTTACCTGGGGGCTGATCTATCTACTAAGGTTTCATAAGATCAAATTGGAAACCTATGTGCACCTTTAAAAAAAAATATTTTCACTTTTGAGTTCAGAATTGAGAAAATTTTGCTCTTTCCCTTTTGGATTTAACGCTAGCAGAAATGTTGAGCTGTGGTTCGGATTGGAACGCCATTTGCTCTATTTGATGAATTCAATCATAAACCTTCAAAAAAAAAAAAAAAAAACTCACGTCACTTTTGATTTCAGAATTGAGAAATCTTGGCTCTTTCCCTTTCGGATTTAACGCTCGCAGAAATGTTGAGATGTGGTTCGGATTGGAATACCATTTGCTCTCCTTTATTAATCCAAATTTGACCTTTCAAAAAATCACATCTCGTGTCCTTTCTAGGGATGCGATTTGCAACATTTGTGCCTAGCGGTGCTAGTACACCCTTTCGGGTCTACTGTATTCGCGACCGACACATTTATATCTCCAACCTTATATCATTTTACCTCGAATGAGCCTTGCTTCTCTGTAATATGAATTAAGGTCTACAATTGCTTCTAGCAGTCACTGGTACACTCACCCTGAGCCTACCACACTTGCATTTTAGAACAATTGTATCCCCTATGGCCTTTTGCCTTCTTCATCTTGCTCGGACCGGGCTATGTCCCCTTGAGCGATTTGAAAAGACAAAACCATAGTTGTTCTCCATTTATGATCACCATATTCTTGTGATTACTAATGGATGTGGTCTTGTTTCAGAAGTTTTCCAAAACTAACAATGGCAGCTTCATTGACCATCACTTTTGATGAGAACAAGTACCAACTTATGCTTCAAGACAAGCAAAACAAGCGCACTCATAAGCGCCTCGCCAGTTGCCGAAGTGTCATCTCCCTCGACAACTCTCAAAACACCGGGTCAACCTCAACTCCTCGGACCATCGTCTTCGGGTCGCTGGGACCATTCCCACTCTCCGCAAAAGAAACTGTACCTGCCAAGAAGCAGAAAACCGCCCCGCAACGTGTCACTAACATGGCACCAAGGGCGAACACAAAGAAGCCTGAAGCCCGTGGCGCTCCTACGAAGCCTCAACCCACTAGAAACCAGGTTTGCCCCAAAACTTGGTCCCCGAGATCTTCACCAAAGAAACGGAAGTCCCGAACATCTACAAAGCCAGCATACCTAGCCCCTTTCAAGGAGAATCGGTTCTACCCTCTCTCTTACATAAAGGAGGAGAAACCTACCCTCCGCCCAAAGAACAAACAAATCCAGCATGAGCCGGCTTGTTCTTACAAGCCCAAAATCAAATCCTGCATCGTTAGGCCTCAGCAAAAACCTGCTGAAGCCTGCACTCCTGCGAGTCGACCCTTCATCTCAATAAGGGCCCAACTCGCAAAATTCAAAGCCTCACTGCGACGGCTAAGGACCACGTTCGGATCCTGTCCATGCCCAGCTTCAAAGAAGATAAGCTCGGCTGCTGCGCACGGGGGACTACATCCTTCATTGCCAGAGCCCAGCCAGAGCTGACTGAAGCTCAAATTGCTCGCCGTATGCATCGTCGCGCAGCATATTGACAGAAGAGACTTGAGAAACAAAGAACCCAGTATTCTACTCTCCATGTCTCTAACAAATGGGTCGAAAAAAAAGACCCGACCAAGTCGTTGTTGTCCATATGGTTGGCAAAACTAGTAGACGCCAGAAGTCAGCAACCAAAATTCGTGTCAGACGTCCGGTGACTCGCAGCGTCTCCTGAACACGAACACATCTGAAAGATCCTCCACTCCTTCAAGCCAAGGACACCAGAGTAATCACTCTTCGGACTCTTCATCTAAAAGAATGAGCCCCAGCTCAATCACCAGGACGATTTCTTCGTTCGAATCCCGATGGATGAACGTCTTGGCTACAAGTTCTGAGCAGCCTCCACCACATAATCCACAGGATGATGTAACCGCACGCATCCAACAGCTGGAGCAAGGACAACAGAGAATTGAGGTTCTGATGGAAAACCTCATTCTTACTTTACAGCGTTCACCTAACAATGAAACCCCTCCAAATCATTAAGATGATGAGGGCAATGCAGAAAACAATGAGTCACGCGCCTTTACCAAAAAGGACGTTGACGATATCCTCGCAAAAGCAAAAGAAGATGATACATTGAAGGAACATGAGATCAAGCCACCCTATCCTCTATGGATGGACTCGGTTCTGTTCCCTGCAAAATTCAAACAACCTACTCTCCAAACATATACGGGGAAAGGTTCAACAAGGCAGCATGTCATCCACTTCAAGATCCTGACGGGAGCTATCACGGATCAAGACGCCCTCAACTTTCGCCTCTTTGCAAGTACCCTAAAAGGTACAGCCTTTGATTGGTACTCCACTCTGTCGGAGAATTCCATCCAAAACTGGGTTATGCTGGAGACACGCTTCCTGACTCACTTCCAAGGTGAGGACCATCCTGTTATTATGGCTCAGCTCTGCAGCCTAAAACTGGGAGAGAATGAGCCAACATATAACTTCATTCACAAATGGAAGGCAATGGCGTACAAATGCTCAGATGTACTGCCACAAGCGTCGCTAGTCGACATTTGCCGTAACAACATGAGAGCAAGAATCCGCGCCATGATCATCGGCAACAAATCAAAGAACTTGGGAGAAGTCCTCGAAGCTTCCATGGAAGCTGAAATGATGATCAAAGACCTCAATAGTCAGAAATTATCAAAGAAAGAGCCGACTGCAATTACAACCTCAAAACCAAAGAAAAAGGAGGTTCTCAATGTGTAAACTAAGTCAGCTCCTCAGCAGCCAAAGAAAGCTGAAAACAAAGCTACGGGTAAAAGACCTGAACTCTCTGATGCCTTCAAAGAACGTGTAGAAAAGAAATATCCATTCGATGAAGATGTTGAAGAAATCTTTGAGGCTCTCCTAGCAAATGGCAAAATCACTTTGCCCGAGCCCAAAAGACCGGGAGATGTTAGCAAAACCGACGATCCCCGATACTGTCCATACCACCAGATAATCTCACATCCTCTCAATCAATGCTTCGTTGGGAGAGAGAAGATCAATGAGATGTGGAAAAACAGAGTCATCACCTGTGACAAAAACTACGGCTCCGCCTCCGTCAACATGATGTCACATGGGCAAACTTCAAAGTCACAAAAGGAGAAGATCACCACTTCATTCAAGGTGATAAAAATGGCTCAAGCATCCCAAGAGTTGGTTCCCTATCCAACACCGGATGGGCAACCCATATGGGTGCATCCCGATCTCCTAGAAGATGAATATTGGGAGATCGTCAAAACAAAGCCGACCGCTCGACAGCGACGGCAATCCAAGAGACAACTTCGCAAGCTTAAACAGCAGCAGAAGTCTCAACTAAAACAAAAAGTCCCTGAAAAAGCAGAAACCTCTTCCACTGCTTCACTAGGCGCAGTGGAAGAATTCCTTCCCAAAACTTCAAAGGCGGTAAGAAAATTCACCCTTGATGATTTCATGCCACCTCAATACAAAAGTGAAACTGCGCAGGGGGCATCATACTCCTGCAACTCGATAGTTGGATTCTCCATGGATGGATACGAGTCTAGTGATACTGCCAGTGATATCGATGAGTGGGAAGAATCCCTTGAAACAGGAGAATACCTCTCCGATGAGGAATGGATTCCCGAGTCTCATCTTATGCCAGTAATCTGGTACGACCCATTACAGCTGCAAGGATTCTTATCCGATGATGAGGAAGACCAAGAGAACGAAAATGCTATTGACCTGGCACCAGCAGATGCTTCAATGGAACCCAATAATGGTGAACCATAAGGAACAGATGACGAAGAAGATTTGGCTCCTATGCCTAATTATGAAGAATATGCAAGAATCTTGCAACATCTTGCCATAGAGCAGGAGCAGGATCGGATCAATGATCTTAGTAATGATCCAGAACCAGAAGTCCCTGAAAATCACCGGGAACTTCCTCCTTCAACTCCTGAAAATGGAGAAAACAGCTGGATCGATGATCCTCTTACATCCGAGGATGAGTCCGATTCCTAACAGTCTACACTGGGGGCATCTCCTATCAGGATAACTTGCAATGCGATAGCTCAAGATGATAGTGCTTCTGAAGCTTCCGAAGACACGTACTCCCAAACCGGTAGTGTATCTTCCGGGGCTACATCTTCTCAGGTGACTTCCACTGAGATATCATCTACTCAGCCCTCGTCTCCTGAAGTTAAGAAGGTTCCCAAAACTTTTCAAAACCAAAGAAAAGGGTAGTTAAACTAAGAAAGTTAAACAAACAACCATTAAAACCACTGAGAAAACTAAATCACGATTAAAACCACACTAAATCAGGAAATTAGGGGTCGGGTTCTCACATCCTCCCCCCCTTAGAACATTTGGCCCTCCAAATAAACAAACCCAAAAGAAGTGGGGATATTAATCCGCACTTCGAAAACAAAACAACAAATCAAAACTCCAAAACGGTCATCTCGAAAACATCTGAACTCGCTGGGTCACCCTCGTGGTAGAACCCCTTGGTCAACTATCAACGATTGTCAAACATTCTTCCACTGGCTCGAATCCATCACTGTCCTGTCAATTTGACTGCTCAAGGAATTCGCCAACTCTGACTCCTTGTAAGTTCAATCAAGTCTCTTGTTTCTAAACACCTTGATATTGGAAATTCTTGGAACCATTTTGTCGACTTCATCGCAACTATCGAAGCTAGGGTCTCACATCCACTGTACAATCTTCAAGGTTAACTCTTGCTAGCTTTAATTCTTTCTGCTCGTTGCTCTTGATCCTCAGTACAATATTCGGCCTCTGACACTAACGTGCCTGTCCCTTCACTATTCTTTAGTATTTGGAGCTCCGTGCTCACTCTTGCAACTGCTCTGCCAAGTCTACCTTTCCTAATAAAATCCAAAATAACTTATTTCCTGCTTCGTATATCTGTACATTGAAATCCGATGCTCCTCGTGTCGATAAAATCTGCAAAGATCTTCGTTGTCGGGCGACCAAGTAGAGATTCTTCATGCAGTCAACTCCTTCATTAGTTGCTGAAATCCAACTCCAAAAGCTTCTAACCACACAATGACACACCCTGCTGGGTCTATTCCTCCATATGGTTGCACTTGTTGAAAATCCTAAAATAATTCTCTAACAAACCTCATCAAGTTCTAGGAATCTCTAATTCTGGACATCTCCTTGGAGCTTTACTAATTGAAAACTTGTCTCTAAACATCTGCACTGTTCCTGTACAACTGTCAATGTCGGTCCAAGAGAATCAAGGTTCTGACTCGCTCCGATGTACCGTAACTCTATCTCTGCTGTAAAATTCTGCACCTAGTGTCATTCTTCTCCAGGTCTTCCAACCGGCCTTGTCCGTAGGCTATGATTCTACTGTTGTATCTGTACTCTGCCCAAACTGATATTCTAAAAGTCTGTAAAGTTTGCAAGATCTCCTTTATCATAAAACCAGGTAATAATCCATTCTGTACACAGCTCTCTACACCACAACTAAAAGTTTTCTTCCTGTCATTCAACCACACACTGATGCATCCTGCTGAGTCAACTCACCATCATTCTGGAATTATTAAAAAAAATCTTCTAGCACTTCTCCGTCAAGAGTTCATCAAATTCGAGAAATTTCATGCTTTTGGTATCCACTTGAATCTCTATCAACTGAAAATCACCTCAAACTTCCTGAAATCCACCATTTGTCTAGTTTCTGTAGTCTTTTGGTTTAGGAAAATATTCCAGATTTATCCAAAATCCACACTTATTGCCTGACACACCATCTGATGGTACACGATCAACTGAAATTGGGTCTCAATATGCTGTTCACATTCCTTGCTAACTAACAACTGCTCACAAATCCCTTCGCTAGCTCCATCTGTGACATCGAAAAGCTGGGAATTCTGCCAAAGTCCTCCGAGATCTACATGCTAAAACCACAAAACTCTAACTCTCTGGCGCAAAAACAAGAAAAAGGCATTGAATGTGGGTGCGGAGACATTAAATCCTCCCCCACTAGAAAAGAATTTGGTCCCCCAAATTCCCTAGCAAGAACAAAAGAGAAGAGACAAGAAGGGTCTCCCCCACTAGAAAGAAAACAAATTCGAAACAAAACAAAATGGCATCTAGCCAAAACAAGACGACAAATCTAACGGTTTCCTAACTACACGTCTTAAGGTTTCTAGAGTGTTTTATTTCCTAGAAACTTGCCCGCTCTGATACCAGTCTGTCACGAACCCAAACCCGGGGTCCGTGAAGTAATAATTATGTTTCTCCCAGGATCCGCGTGTGTGAGGATTACAAATTCCAACACCCTCTGAATATTTAGCTGAAGCTTTCGTGGTGTTGCGACTCGGAGTCCGTGGCCATTGGATTCCGCACCGCACTCAACCCAAGCATATAGTCATCTTATCAATAGTTCATCTCAGACTGGAATAAACCATCACAATAAAAGTACAGAGCTGACAATAACAGGGTATTACATTCCCATATATGTTCAAGTTACAATTAACAATGTGTATTAAGTACAATCCCAAGAAAAAGGCTAATAGAAGCCATACAAAACAAGCTAATGATTACTACCCCATATGTGACGTAATCCCGATGTCAAGCTCAATGTCTACATGACATAGCCGACAAACACCTGTAAGCTCATGGCTCCACAGCCAACACGTGCACTCATCTCGAGTGAAGAAGTCTGAACCTGAGTACCAATGGTATACTTTGGAATTGTTTTGTATGGCATGAGTTTGCAGGTTGTTTGTCGGCTATGTCATGTAGAAATCGAGCTTGACATTGGTATTACGTCACGCATGGGGTAGTAATCATTAGCTTGTTTTGTATGGCTTCTATTAGCCTCTTGCTTGGGATTGTAATTAATATACATTGTTATTTATAACTTGAACATATATGGGAATGTAATTCCCTGTTACTGTCAGCTCTGTACTTTTATTGTGATGGTTTATTCCAGTCTGAGATGGATCATTGATAAGATGACTTTATGCTTGGGTTGAGTGCGGTGCGGAATCCAATGGCCACGGACTCTGAGTCGCAACACCACGAAAGCTTCCGCTATATATTCAGAGGGTGTTGGAATTTGTAATCCTCACACACGCGGATCTTAGGAGAAACATAATTATTACTTCACGGACCCCGGGTTTGGGGTAGTGACAACAAGTTCTTGAAGAGGTACTACCCTTGAAGATTTCCTCAAACGGGTCAGCGCGATATCTACATGGCCAAAGCCTATTTCCAGGTACTTGCTCGTCAAACCCATCATCTTTGAAATTTTCATCTTTATGTTGAAATTTCCAAAAAAAAAAAAAAAAAAAAAAAAACTCTCAAAACAATGTTTACTTTCATCGTTTCATTGTTAAAAAATCATCAAATCCAATGTTACGCCCCCAAAACCGGGATCCGATCTCGAGGACGCGAGTATGGGGAATTTGTATTTCCCCTCCCAGGATCCGCGTGTGTGAGGATGATAAAATTCACAACACATCAAAACATTTCGCGGAAGCTCTACAAGACGTTACGACCCGGAATCCGTATCCATCGGGTTCCGTGTCGTACTCGATCTGTCAGCATAAGATTATCATAAACATATTTAAACTCAGGCTGGAACAATTCATAATATCAAAATATACATAGCTGACAGTAACATGCTTATCATTACCCAACATATTCAAGTTACAAATTAACGAGTACATTAATTACAATTCCCAAGAAAAAGGCTAACAAAAGCCGTACAAAATAGCAAGCTAAAACAAATGCTACCCAAGGTGTAACGTAACTCCGGAGTCAAGCATGACGTCTACATGACATCGCTGACACAACAAGCTTGCGAAACTCGTGGCTCAACAGCCCTCTGCACACGAACTAGCTCAAAACAAGAACCTGCTATCTAGAGCACCAAACCAGAAGAATATCAGACACGACGGTCTGGCAGGTGATCAATATAGGCAAGAGCATAGACAAAATAAAGTTTAAACGAAACAATAACTAAAAACACTCTATTGAACTTGAACAGATTTACAAGATTTAAAAACAATGCATGAACAAGATACTTATCGAGAAATCAATAGTGCATGAACAGTATACGAAACAAGGCATGAATACATATAATATCATGATTAGTAAATCCACAAAGAGCCCATCCTTTCTCCATCATACATGATGACAAGAGTAAGCACGCACGACAAGCACGACACGATAAACACGATCCCACGCCACACAAGGTAGACGGGGTGTCCGGCCGCGGAACCGGACCACGAACACGCACGATGTGTCATTCAAGACACGACTAGTCTGCAGACAGTCCACATGTTTAAGGACCCCCAGGTAGTGGATCAAGCTAAAAGGGCAGTCCAAGCTCAGTGGTACTCACTTATATCATGAATGCACAAAACATAGCGATACATGTTCGAGAACACGACAAAACAAGAGGGAAATCATTTATCAAATACGTCACGACAAGGCTAGCAAAATAGCATAATATAAATGCTTAACAAACTTAAGAAATGATTCCCTTTTTGATTCTTGAAACACGATTCTTGAAACACGTCTTAAATACAAGCTTATACTTGAAATTCAAACGAAAACACGATGATGCACGAAGCATCAAAACAAGCACTTTGATCCATGAAACAAATCTCCAAACAAACTTATACTTGAAATTCAAGGCGAGTACACGAGGATGTACGTAACATCAAAACAGAAGTTCAAACACGAAATCTATCAAGTTTAGGCTAAGACCATTCATTGACCATTGTGGAGTTGAAACCCAAATGTCGGAGTTTTGACAAGGGTTGGTGCCCCAGAAGTTATAGTACATTTTGGAATTCCAACTGCACAAAGTCAACAAAAAGGTCTAAAACCTAGTCTAGTTTTCCTTCTCGCAAAAATCCTTCAAAACAGTACTTTTGGTAAAATTTCGGTCAATCCTCGGTTACCTGTCGGTCAACCGAGGTTGATGTGTCGGTTGATCGACGGCCGACCGACGGCTGGCCGACAAGTCTCAGTCCAGAAATGTAGCTCTCGGGAAAAGGGACCAACAAGTACTCGGTTGGCTGTCGGTCGACCTTTCGGTCAACCGACAGCTGACCGACAGTCCTCCTGACAAAATGTTGCTCTCTGGAATTTGAACCGACAGGTCTCAGTTGGCTGTCGGTCGACCTATCGGTCAACCGACAGCTGGCCGACACCTGACCGACAGTACACGGACAGTGCCTTTCGAGTCAGATTTTTCACAACTTCTTTCCTTCTTCACTCACATATTCGAATCACCTGCACTCCCCAAGCCTTCATGCTTTCCAAGGGATACATTTCACACATTTTTAAAGCATTCCATCCACAAATAAACCATTCATTCTATAAAAGACATCAAGACATTTTCAAGTATAAAATCATAAAAACTAACAAGATCAAACATGATTCTAAGAGCTTGCAAAATCATGGCTAACAAGACAAATGAAGAAGCCAAAACTTATTAATTGAAAGAATATAGCATAACTTGCATTATGAAATTAACATAGAAAACATGTCTTAATGAAATTTTAAAACCATAATGAAACATAAAGCAATAAACATGAGAAATCCTATAAAGATCACTTGCCTCAATCCAATGCCAAGGAAAACTCCACAAAAACTCAACCAAAGAGAAGGTCCACGAAATCTACACAAAAGTCCCAAAATAGAACACATAAAAATCACCATTTTTGGTCATCACAGACCCCCATTTCGAAAATGGGTTTGAAAACATGTAAAACAAGCTCTAAATGAACCAAAAGAACACCAAAGAAAGAATGGAGGAAGGTACCAACCTCGAGCTAGCTGAACAAGAAAAAGGGAGGTTGAAGATGATGAATAGTGAAAGGGTTTGGTTCCAAAACGTGTCCAGCTGAAGCTTAAGAAGAGAGGAAGAGAATGATAGCCTTGGATCTTGATTTGGGACACTCTAGCTAGATGATTTCAAGGAGGAGAAGGTCAAGAAGAAGGGTTCTTCCACTCTTGCTCTAGGTCAAGATGAGTTGCAGGAAAATGGGAAAATAATGGAGGAGAGAGAGTAGAGGGGTATTTATAGTGTCTGGAAGGTGGGTCCCAAAGCAGTAGAACTTGAAACGATTAAAACATGGTCTTGCGGACCCCGGATGAAATCGACGAGGAAGGACAAAACGATCGTCGAAAAATCTAGTTTTCAAAAAGTATATTTTCCCCAATTTCTGGAATTTTCGAAATTTATGGACAGATTTAGTGAAAATTGTCATTTTTGCCCTTTTTCTCGAAAAACGCAATTTCTGAGTATTAAATCAAGATGGTCAAAACATGAAAGTTGTTTATAACAATAAAATGAGTCAAAAGGAATAAAAATTGGAATTTTTAGAAACCAAGAATAAATTCTCACAAAAACACAATTTACAAGGGTTGGGTCAAAACAAAGTCAACAGTCTTTTAAAACTCTCCAAAGTTATGAAAGATCTATTCAAACTCAAAAACAAAGTCAAATCAACTCTAATCTTGTTTAAAAAGCTAAATCATGATTAAAACAATACTAAACCTGAAAATTGAGGGTCGGGGTCTTACATCCAAAAATCCAACTTTAGGAACCTTTTCCCATACTTGACCAAAATTTTCGATCCTTGAACCCAAAATTCTTGGTTTGAAATAAAAACCAGGACTCAGGAATTTCCACCCTAGTCCACCTCGGCTTTTACAACCAAAAATGGTTTTAAGTCAAAACTTACAACCCTTGTGTCTTTAAACAAAAAAAAAAAAAAATGGTTTTTAGAAACCGCGGGGAAGCGACATTCAATCGATACTCGTAAAACCCAAAAACCGGAAGGATTCGAACCCCATTCGATACTTCCAAAATCCAAAAACCGGAACGATGCGAACCCCGTTTGATACTTCCAAAACCCAGAAACCGGAAGGATGCGAACCCCATTCGATACTTCCAAAACCCAAAAATCGTAAGGAAGCGAACCCCATTCGATACTTGTAAAACTTCAAATTTCAAAAATCATGGAGACGCAACATTCCAGTTTATATCCACAACCCAAATTTCAAATGGTTCGAAAAAACCTCAAATTTCAAAATCGTGGAGACACAACATTCCAATTGATATCCACAACCTAAATTTCAAATGGTTTGAGAAAACCTCAAATTTCAAAAATCGAGGGGAAACGACACCAAGTCAGTACCCGCAAAACCAAGATTTTTGGAAAAAGCAGGGAAGGGACGCTTAGTCGATACTTGCACCCCAATCCACGAGGAAGCGACATTCCATCGATACTCGCAAACCCAGCCCGCGAGGAAGCTACATTCCATTGATACTCGCAAACCCAGCCCGCTAGGAAGCGACATTCCATCGATACTCGCAAACCGAATGAGCAAGGAAGCGACATTCCATCGATACTTGCAAGACCATTCAGCGGGAAGGCGACATTTGGTCGATACCTGCATTTTGAAAACCAAAATCGGCTATAAATGCCAAAATCGGCTATAAAAGCCAAAATCAAGCTATAAACGCCAAAATTCGGCTATAAACGCCAAAATTCGGCTTTTATGCCAACAAAACAAAACTTGGTTTTCAAAAAATCTGGCTCCCATGCCAAAACAAAACAAACAACAACAAAACAAAACTCGGCTTCTATGCCATTCCAAAAATCGGCTTTCATGCCATCTCAAAACCTGACTTTTATGCCAATCCGAAAATTGGCTTTCATGCCATCTCAAAATTTTGGCTCTCATGCCAATTCAAAAAAGAAAGAACTTTTGCTTCCATGCCACAAAAAAACAAAACCTGGCTTTCATGCCATTTCAAAAAATTTCAGGCTTTCATGCCATCACAAAATTCAGCTTTCACGCTATCTTAAAATTTCAGCTCCCATTCCACAAAACAAAATTCAGCTTCTATGCCATTGCAAAATTCGGCTTTCGCGCCATGTCAAAAATTTTGGCTTTAATGCCATTTCAAATTTTGGCTTCCATACCGCAAACAAATTTTGGCTGTTATGCCAAAAAATTCGGCCTCCATGCCATCTAAAATTCAGTTTTCAACCCATAAAAAACCAGGCTTTCGCCACAAAAATAGGCTTTCATTCCCAAAACAGCCCTTTGACAAAAGATTTTCACAAAATGACAACCTTTTGGTCACATTCCCATAAGCTTTTGCTTAAATTTGTTTTCATCAAAAAATGATTTAAGTGAAACGAAGGGAATACAAGAAATATAGTACAAAAAATATTTATACATGGAGGTAGAAAAAAAAAAAAAGAAGAAAAAGAGTTTGTTACAACTCAGGAGCTCAATCCAACATGGTTTTCAACCAAAGATTCAACTCCTCAAGCAGCCCCTTGGCATTAGCTTCCAAAATTTTCAGGCCACGCTTCTTCAAAATGTTCCCATAAAATGCTGCCGAACACCGCGACCCATCTGCAGCACGAGGAAGTTCTTCCCAGAGGACCTGCCACTGCTCATACTCCTGAGTCTTCCTCCGGAAATTACTTTCAGCTTCCTCAATCTGGTGAATGAGAGTCCCCTCCTTGCACGAGCCTCCACAATGGCGGTCCATTTGGCAGCTGCTTCTTCCTCCAAAAGCTCAAGACGCTGCCTTGCCTCGACAACCTCCTTATCAAGGCGGTCCAAGTCTTGCTTCAGCCCCATGAAGGCCAACTCGGTAACGTTCCTCTCCCGAATGAACTGCTTCTGCGTCTTCGAGATCTCAGTCAGCTCAGCTTTGACTTTGCTGGAAGGCTTCATAAACATCTCATCAAAGAAGTCACAATCTGGGAAACCCTTGGTCTCAGTCCACTTGTTTCCTAAAGAAATGACTTCATCAACAAAATCCTTGGCGCTTGCAATGTCCAAACCTACTTCTTCGCTATCAGCAAGAATGTCTTGTACATTCTTGATCATGCCAAAGCCAGCTTCCAAGTGATTCGAAGAGAGAGTCTCAACCCATGAGCTCAAAATAGTCTTCAACACCTTCTTTGCATATTGAAGGTGTGGCCCAGACGAGGATTCGCCATGCTCTGGCGCTCGACTGCCCATGTCATGCCCCATTGGAAGAGTAATCAATAAACTCTTTCCAATCGAAGAAGCTAACTCATTAAAAGTAGAAGAATCCCCTACTCCTGAATCGGCTGCAGGTATCCCCTGTTCTGGCTCTAAGGAAGACGGAAGGACTTCTCCTGTTGCTCCACAATCTGTCAAGGAAAAGACAAAAAGGTATGAATATGATCTTGTCAAAAAAAATATATATCAAGATTATTATTACAAAATACCTTCTTCGACGACCGGTGGAGTACTTTCTACCTCTCTGAGCTCATCTGAAGCATCGTCAAATGTTGCATCCATGAATAGCTCGAAATCGTCAGAATCCTCTGGCAAGTCAGCTAGTAAGAAAACAAAAGCTACATGTTGGCAAATGACAGCACAAACAAAAAGAAGAAAAAAAGAAGCCAAAGGAATCATACCAGGTGAAGGTTCTGGAACTACTGCAGAGTTCCTAGGCTCTTCCTCAGATGCCACGACTGGATCCGGCATCGCCTCATCGGCCGGAACCTCGGGCATCACCAAATCATCATCCTCTGCCAAAAAAAAGAAAGCAGCGGATCAAAATAAAAAATCTCTCTCATAGAGAAAAGAAGCATAAATAGAAAGAAGGAGATTCATACTAGCCATCTCCTCTTCTCAACTCCTCTTCTCTGGAGGCTCGTCAACATCCCCAGGAGCCTTCTCAACAATTGTGAGAGGAACTTCCAGTTCAGGAGGACTTTCTTGCCGTCTCATATTACGGTGTTGTCCCCTCTTCCTTTTGCTTCTGCGGGACAGCCTGCTTGAAGATCCTGCCACACTATCAACATCAGGCCTCTCACTAGAGTCCTCACTGGATGGTCTGCTTTTTCCGGTAGACTCCATGGAAGCCTTTGTGCGCTCTGCTTGCATCCAAGCATCGATCTCAGCCTCCTCATCTTCCAGTTGTCTCAAGACCTCACCAGGAATCCCTTGTGCAGCTCCTGATCTGATGGCGTCATGCTCATTGAGAAAGCCTATCTTGTACTTCTCACCAGAAAGGAAAGCCAAAACTTCCTCTCGACGGACACCATCTGATCTGTCAAGACCCTTCCTAGGAGATTGCTTGACATCAAGCTCCTTCTTGGAAAGCCCTTGGTACACTGAAAAGCTCTCTACGAACCACTTCGTGAGGCCAGTAGTCCGGAAAGTGGGCAGCTCAGGATAAGAAATCTTGGCGGTAGTGTTCTTTGCACTGTAAAAAGCCCATGCATTCCTCCCATCCTGTAGACCTCCAAAACGCTTCACCATGCTCGAATGCGCTCCAACAACGCCTTGAGAGAAGCCAAGCTGTAATGCAAAACGCTAAGGGACATACGGCTGGATATCGACGAAAAGATGTCTACGGTACACCATCGTACCAACCCGTATGTTGAAAAGCCACATCTTCTCCGCATTTGTCAAAGCATAGTGTCTTCCCGACCATGCCCTGGTCGAATCACGGGAGACACCAAAATCAAAAGGCTTTTTCCGTAAATCTGGAGAAAGCTTCACTGAAGACTGCCCAATCTCGATGTCCCTGAACCGTCGGATCCTCAAACGGGCAGAAAAAAGAGATTCGGAAACGGCTGTCCCTCTAACCAAACGAATCATAAAAGGATCTTCGTCCTGTGCAACTCCCAACCGATGGAAGCTAGGACAGTGGTATACGTACCACGAATAGAAGATATGGGCTGAAAATACCCTGTTCATAGGGAGCCTAAGACGAACAAGGAAAGCAGCAGCCTGCAGTTCGGTACACAAGTAGGGGTAAAGAGCAGGTACCAAAGCCAGCCGCTCCAAACGCTATCTAACAAGCCGGAAAAATACAATGCGGCATGATGTGGGTTCCATCTCCTCCAACAAAAACAACCTCACCCAGCCAATAAGTGAGGTAAACAGCGAGGTTTCTCCACAATGCAATGTCAGAACAAATGGCGTCTGTGCTTGCGAAGAACTTCCTCAACTCTTCTCGCATGGTGGAAATCTTCTTCAAACTTGAGGCTTTAGCCCTAGCATCCTGGGCCATACCATTAGAAGACTCCCCGCCGTAAAAAAAGTTGGAGCTGTAACTCTTCCAACTGCTGCATCTAACTTTCGAGCCCTCCTTCTCCTTCAAAAAATCATAGAAGGCGACGAGCTGAAAGTATACAAGCCTAAACTCCTCAGACTGTTCCTTGAGGACGCTGTCAATAGGCATAAACTCCTCATAGAGTTTGCCGAGGATAGGCAGCCCGGTGATGGCGCTCAGTTCCTTCAAAGAAAAACCAATCTCACCATTCGTCACAATGAAAGTGTTGGTTTGTGGAAGGAATGACTCCAGCATGGCCATGAAAGCCTCATCGGAGAAAACAACGGTTTGCCGAAAAGCACGAACCGCATAAAAAATCTCAGCCTCCCGCAGAATGGCCTTGCCAATCTTCAGGGTGTGATTAGTCCATGATTCCCAGCTCCAGTCAGCACTGAAACGGTCAGGAAGTCGAAAAGGCTTCACCCAATTGCTGCCGTCACCCCGAAAAATGCTAAGGCCTACCGGTCTCAAATCGATCGATGGATGATCAGAACCTTGGTAGCCACTGGCCGGCATCAACATGTCCATACAGATAGGCGACTTCTCTGTAAAACCGGAAGGGCCGCCAACAAAAACCCTGGTCTTGATCACACTGGTCCTCTTCACCTAGCTCGGAGGTCTTCCCTCTTAAGGCACGTGAGAGAAAGACTCACGATCGAGATGGTCCGATCGAAGGTCGACCGGGTAGAAATAGTTCTATCCTCACCATCTGCTGTGTAACAGAACTGAAAACATCTCCTTTGGTACGTCAAGTCGTCGGGGACTGCATCACCGAAGAAGAAGGTAGGCTTGGGCATAATGCTCTGATCGTCCGTAACCCAAGGATGACTGCTTACCATGATCTTGTAAAATTCCTCATTTTTGAGAGCGATCAATCGCTGTCTCCTCTCATCACGATTGAGAGAGTCACATTCTTCCAAGTTTTTCTCAACAAACTGGACCTTCTCCCAGGCCTGCTGAACGGCCGCATTAGAAGATCCGGCAGACCGACGAGGTGCGTTAGTAATAGGACCCTTACCCTTGTTCGTTCTGGAAGAACTACCTGCAAAGAAAGGAAAAACAAAGATCAATCATCATCAAAATAACAGAATTTTGCTAAAAAAATTCTAGCGAAATTTTGACATGGTTCCGGGACAATTCTGAAGAAAAGGGAAACACCCCGAAAAAGATAGGAAGCCTGAAGATGAGCTCAACATCGCTGCGAGCTCATAGTCGATGGAAAATTATTAAAGAAGGTTTGAGCTCAACATTGCTGCGAGATCAAGCCAGTCTTCTCAAATTTCCGCAAAATCTGGAAAAGAACTCAACATTGCTGTGAGCTCTAAAATCCAAAAATTGCAAAACTCCTCAAAATCCAGCAAGACCAAGAAAGAGCTCAACATCACTGCGAGCTCCAAATCCCAATACTTGCAAAAGATTTTCAGGTATGCATCATCATGCTTCCAAGTCCATTTACCAAAAATCATGCATCAAAGAACATCATCGTACATTAGATGCTAGGAAAATCTTGACCAAAGTTTGACCAATTCCAACCCAACTTGGTCAAAACCAATCAAACTTTGTCCAAGTCAAAAATTATGTTGACTTGACCTAGAGACTCCAGCCTTCTATCTTGATACATAAAAAAAAAAAAAAAATGCATGAACATCTTGAAATTGCATAAACCTCATTATCATGGTGAGAAAAAAAAAAGAGAAAGAAAATAGAAAAGAGAGAAAATCTCTTCAAAAAAAAAAGAAAAAAAAAAGAAAAAGAAAAAAAAAGAGAGAGAAGCACGAAAAAAAAAAAACAACGTGCACAAAAAAAAAAGAAAAAAAACGTGCTTGGAAAAAAGAAAGCAAATAAAAGAAGCTACTTCTACAATGGAATTTTCTTGTGGAGGAAGAAAACTTACTTGAAGCCATGGAGAAGTAGAACAAAAAGCTTGAAGATTTTTGAAGACAAAGAAGAATTCTTGATCTTGGAGCACCCTTGGAGATTCTTGTAAACAAAAAAAGCAATGGAGCCAAAGATCCAAACCCTCTTCCTTTTATAGAAGAGAGCAAATTAAAAGAGGAAACAAGAAGAAAAGAAAGGAGGTAAGTGCCAAAATTTAGCTACTTTCCCAAAAGAAAGATACTTTGAGAAAATCTCTCCAAAAAATAAGGAAACTTGAGAGATTTTCTCCAAGTAAGGATATTTTTAGATATTCTCTACACAAAAGAGATATTTTTAGATATTCTCTACAAAAATGACACCATATGAGATCTAGGCCATCTCCAAAGCCTAAGGTCCCATGGGTTAGCCCACATGAACTAGGTTTGACCACCTAGGCACTAAAAGTGGCTTTTAGTCAAAACATCCCTCTTACCATGAGCATGCAAAAAAAAAAAAAAAAAAAATATCCCATGCCTCTTTTGAGTTGATTGGGCCATTCAAAAAAAAAAAAAGAGAGAAAGGAAAGAAAGCCTCATGAGTTTCCAAAAACCAAACCATCCAACCTCATGAACCAAATTAAGTCAAACTCTTGAAATTGACATTCCATAAAAAACCAAACCCTGGTCCCCTAGCTCGCCACATACAGCTTGTTAGGCCACAAGACCAAAATCAAAATCAAAATCCAAACCAAACCAAAACCAAAACTAAAAAACCAAATCTGACCCCCCAACTTGACACATACAGCTTGTTGGGTCACAAGGTCAAAATAAAAAACCAAACTCCGACCCCCTAACCTGCCACATACAGCTTGTTAGGTCACAAGGTCAAAAACCAAAATCCAAAACCCAAAATCCAAATCCCTCATGTCATTTTCAAAACTTTGCCTTGAGATGGTACGTGATCCCTCTCACTACCATAAAAATCCCCTAGAAACTCAAAATGGCATTCTAAAAAAAAAAATAAAAAAAAAAACAAGAAGAAGAAATTTGTTCAAAACTCTTGGTCAAGTCAAAAGCTCTCCTTTAAGTTTCTCTTCGAGGCACATTGACTCTAAAAGCTACTCGTCGCTGTACCTCGAGGGGGCATTTGTTGACACAAAAAAAGTCACTATGTCTCCTCAACATTAAGAAGCCACATGAAGCATCATCCTGCTACAATCAGGCAAGGCTATTTCAAGCATCAGATCTTGTCGGAATCAGACATAAACTGCAAGATCCTTCAAGACAGCCAAAAGAGGGGTACATAAGAAGTTCGGGCCATTCCTACATCGTTTGGCCTAACTTCACTTCTCCGATAGCTAAACAAGTACTCCTGGCGGTGACAGCATCAAAGACATCAAAACTTCGATCAGAGCCTACGGATGACTCCAAAATACCTCCAAAGGGCTTCTCGTCAAATTTCAAGTCAAACTGACAACATTTGACCCTCCATCAACGCTCGAGCAGCAAAATCAAGCCTCTCGACGGTGAGAACCCCCGATGCTATCACTCATCAAACAAAACACGTGAGTGGCTTCAACATGCTTCCAAAGGGCTGCACGTCGAATTTCAGGTCATTCCGACAATGTTTGACCAGGTTTCGACGCTCCGAAAGAAAATCAAGCCTGCCGGCGGCGGAGCACCCCGGGACCATGACATCTAAATCGGAGCTAATGGATCATCTCTACATGACTCCAATAGGCTCCCTGTCAAATTTCAGGTCAATCGGACATCGTTTGATCGCATATCAAAGCTTGGCATCTTCTCTGCAGCAAAATCAAGTCAAGCATCGACGGGACCCCAAATGGTTTCAAAACTCAAAGAAAAGCCCATGGTTGGTCCTATCCACTGCTCAGGAAGCTTCACCTCAATTTTCAGGTCATTCTGACATCGTTTGACCTAGTTTCGACTCTTGACGGAAAATCGACTACAAAGTCATCGGCTTTCCTGAAAAATGGGAAACTTTGCGCTCTCGTTTTGCGCGGGTTCTTGTCAAGTTTTCTCCAAGAAAATGAAGTCAGTAATTGAGGAAAAATGTCAAGAAAGATACAGAGGAAAAAAAGGAACGAAAAAGAAGGAAAAACAGCTGAAAAATACACTCGGCGACCAAAGGGGCAAAAACCCCATGGTCGCCGGCGACCCTGGGTGCATGGTCGCCGGCGACCTTGGAAATCCGGGTCACCTGATTTTCGCCGGATGACCCGTTTTCCGATCATTTTTGCATTTCGGGAGTTCCTGTCTCTGTGATTTTCTGAAAATCCAATATTTGATACTTGAAAACAACTGATCTTCGCTAACATCTCGGATCCATCGTCAAGAGCATGAAATCATCACTGATCGCTCCAAGATCGCCAACCGGTAGACCAAGAAAGTACAGTTTCTGTCCGACTGATCGAGAAATCGATAAGACAGATGTCACCGGCCCACCGATATCAATCAATGTCTGAAATTGCATAGCAATCCGACTTCAAACAATGTGTGGATCCACCTGCGATGATCACAAGAAGAATCCCAAAGGATGCAGCGTGGCCCGCGACTCTTCACATGCTCCGGAAACCACTTAATGTCGTTAATTGACCCGTTTATGACAACTTAATGCGGTCATTAACTCATTATTTTGGACGGCCCAATCAGATTCAAGCATACGGGAGTTACAAGTCCAAGCAATCGTGGCATTAAAACCATGAAACTCCCCTCATCATGGAGATTAAAGGCGATAAAATGCCTATTATCCTCCATCGACCAATCACAAGCCATGAAGAAGGAGTTACAAAATTAAATAATAAAAACTTGTAACTCCTCATCAATTCTCTCATCATGGCTATTAATGCCCATAAACCACCCCATGGCTACCAAGAGCCTATAAAAGGAGGTCCATTTCCAAGAGAGAGATCGATATCGATACGCACATATCGACTCGAAATTCTGCACTTGCATACTTGCATTCTCCCAGAGAAATCCCGACGAAGTCCTGCTGCTCTGCCACAAGAGACACTATAAGGTGATTAAAGTCCCTTGGGGGGCCACCCCCCCGAGGTCCCTTTCTTCTACAACATGGCCTAAACGCGGCTTTTCAGCTTGTTTACTTGGTTTTTTATTGGATATAGGACCTCCCATTGGTCCTTATCCTCTAAAAAACTGAGGTTGGAGCCAAGCCGAAGAATCGAAGCATCAAGAGTTCTCATTTGAAGGACGATGGCGAAGTTCATACATGACTTTCGACCGTCGATCTGAACGTGTCCCCGCAATCTCCTGAGAAGTTAGATCCCTTTTCTTTCTTTTCTGTTGTATTTTGTATTTCTTAAAAAGACAAAAAAAATCACAATTCTTGTCTTTCATATTTGATGAGATTTGTAAATCGCCTTTCACGGCAAACAAACAAAAAAAACGCCTCCTACGGCATTCTCGAAAACAAACTTGTCTCTTTTCTTAAATATTTATGCAATTTGAAAAGTTAGAAAGAATGATTGATTTCCTTTCTACTTGTGAAGGTGAATCTCCGGATCATCACCATTCCAAATTCCAAGTTGAATAGTAAATCAGGCATATCTGTACAAAAAAGTTGATACTCGCAATTCCTCCTCCGCCGAGACCTAGGCAGCCCCCGGGGTGGAAGGAGACGACGGAAATCGAGGGTCCATCACATCCCAGGTCCGCTTGAGTGGTCGTCCATCCGCTCAAGCGAACTTCACACAGAGGCTTGCTCACTCGAGCCGACCAAAGGTCCGCTCGAGCGGACCGGTCCAAGCAGTGGCCTGGTCGCTCGAGCGCACCCAATGGTCACTCGAGCGGACAGGCTTCTACTTGGGCTCGCGGAGTGCAGAACTGTATTCCCTTTTTGCATAATTTTTTGATATCTTCCTCCCTTCTCATTTCTAAACCACCTGTAATTCCCTGAGCCTCCATGCTCTCCACGGGATCAATCCAAACATTTTAACCCATTCACATCACAATCTAAGGCATTCAATCTCCATTCTTCATCAAAACAAATCCAAAATTTCTAAACAAAGCATAGCCCTCAAATTTAAAACATAATTTCAAAAGATTGGAGAGCAATTAACATTAATGCATATAAGGAAACGAAAAACAAGTAAGGAGAGGCTAAGAGTGACATAGATTGAAATCTTAGTAACTCAAATCACACATGCAAACATCATTCCTAGATTGGTTACTTGCCTTAGCCCAAAAGTCACACAAATCTTCCTCAAGAATCCTACCCAAGATCTGAACCAAAATCTACAAAAAGCCCCAAATAAACCACTCAAAACCAACATTTTTGACAACCAAAATCGCCATTTCGAGAATGGGTTTGCATGTTAGAGAAACAAGCTTTTTAGGAGCAAAAAGGGCTCTAATGAAGAGGAGAAGAAGAACCCTTACTTGAAGCTTGCTAAACAAGAAACAAGGAGGAAGAAGAAGAAGTTGTCTAGCTGGAATCCCCAAATAAACGGTAGAAATGGAGAGCTTGGAAAGAGAGGAAGAAGATGGTGATCTCAGATTTTGATCTAGTGTCCTCTAGACATGGCATGCAAGGAGGAGAAGTGAAAAAGAAAACTCTCGTCCCAGCTCTAGTTCTTGAGAAAACTTGCAGGAATGAACAAGAGGGAGGGAGAATGTGAGTTTGAGTAAATGAAAGTGGGCCACAACAGGTTTAAAACTTGCGTTGATTAAAAAACGATCTTGTGGGCCCCGGATGAAATCGACGAAGAAGGATAAAATGATCCTCCAAAAATCTAGTTTTCGAAAAGTATGAAATTGACATGGTTTTGAGATTTCAAAATTCGTGTCCAGATTTGAGTGTGAAAGGTCAATATTACCCCTTTTGGGACAATACTTGGGTTTTTGGGCTTCAAACATGAACGGACTGAGCTCGAAAGTTGTAGATAATAACAAAATGGTTCTGATGGACCCTCGGATTTTCGTCCTCTCCTTCCGCCCCGGGGGCTGCCTGGGTCTCGGAGGAGGAGGGAAAACGCGGGTATCAACTTTTTTGTACGGGTATGTCAGATTTACTATTCTACTTGGAATTTGGAATGGTAATGATCTGGAGATTCACCTTCACAAGCAGAAAGGAAATCGATCCTTCTTTTTGACTTTTCAAATTACATAAATATTTAATAAAAGAGAAAAGTTTGTTTTTGAGAATGCCGTAGGAGGCGTTTTTTTGTTTGTTTGCCGTGAAAGACGATTTTGCCATGAAAGGTGATTTTTACAAAACTCATCAAACATGAATGACAAGAATTGTGATTTCTTTTTGTCTCTTTAAAAAAAATACAAATTACAATAGAAAAGAAAGAAAATGAATCTAACTTCTCAGGAGATTGCGGGGACACGTTCAGATCGACGGTCGCAAGTCATGCATGGACTTCGCCATCGTCCTTCAAATGAGAACGCTTGATGCTTCGATTCTTCGGCTTGGCTCCAACCTCAGTTTTTTAGAGGATAAGGACCAAGAGGAGGTCCTATATCCAATGAAAAACCGAGTAAACGGGCTGAAAAGCTGCGTTTAGGCCATGTTGTAGAAGAAGGGGACCTTGGGGGGGGGGGGGGGGTGGACCCCCAAGGGACTTTGATCACCTTGTAGTGCTTCTGGCAGCAGAGCAGCAGGACTTCGTCAGGATTTCTTCGGAAGAATGCAAGTGTACGGACCAGTGGAAAGTTGAAAAAAAGATCAAAGGTTGCAAAGTTGTCTCTCTCTTTGGAATGGACCTCCTTTTATAGGCTTTTTGTAGCCACGAAGTGTTTATTGGCATTGATGGCCATGATGAGAGAAATGATGGTATTGATGAGAGGAGTTACAAGTTTTATTTCTTGATTTTGTAACTCCTTTTTCTTGGCTTGTGATTGGCCGATGAAGGATAATGGGCATTTAATCGCCTTTAATCTTCATGATGATGAGAGTTTCATGGGTTTAATGCCATGATTGCTTGGATTTGTAACTCCCAAATGCTTGAATCTGATTGGGCCGTCCAAAATAATGAGTTAATGACCGCATTAAGTTGTCATAAACAGATCAATTAACGACATTAGGGCATGTGAAGAGTCACGGGTCGCGCCGCGTCTTTTGGGATTCTTCTTGTGATCATCACAGGTGGATCCACGCATTGTTTGATGTCAGATTGCAGTGCAATTTAAGACATTGATTGATGTTGGTGGGCCGATGACATCCGTTTTGTCGATTTCACGATCAGTCGAACAGAAAGTGTACTTTCTTAGTCAACCAGTTAGCAATCTTGGAGCGATCAATGATGATTTCATGCTCTTAATGGCGGATCCGAAATGTCGGTGAAGATCAGTCGTTTTCAAGCATAAAAAATTGGATTTTCAGAAAATCACAAAGGCATGATGAACACTCGAAACGCGAAGACGATCGGAAATCGGGCCATCCGGCGAGAAATCTGGCGACCTGGATTTGCAGGGTCGCCGGCGACCATGCACCCAGGGTCGCCGTGACCATGGGGCTTTGGCCCTTTTGGTCGCCGAGCTTCGTTTTCGGCTTTTTTTCCTTCTTTTTTGTTCCTTTTTTGTTCTGTATTTTTCTTAACATTTTTCCTCAATTATTGACTTGATTTTCTTGGAGAAAACTTGATGAGAACCCGCGCAAAACCAAAGCACAAATTTCCCATTTTTCGGGAAAGCCGAAGACTTTGTAGCCGATTTTCCGTCAAGAGTCGAAATTAGGTCAAACGATATCGGAATGACATAAAAATTGAGGTGAAGCTTCTTGAGCAGTGGATAGGACCAACCATGGGCTTTTATTTGAGTTTTGAAGCCGTTTGGGGTCCCGTAAATGCTTGACTTGATTTTGCTGTGGGGAAAATGCCGAGCTTTGATATGTGGTCAAACGATGTCCGATTGATCTGAAATTTGACAGGGAGCCTATTGGAGTCATGTAGAGACGATCCATTAGCTCCAATTTGGATGTCATGGTCCCGAGGTGCTCCGCCGCCGATAGGCTTGATTTTCTTTCGGAGCGTCGAAACCCGGTCAAACGTTGTCGGAATGACCTGAAATTCGACGTGCAGCCTTTTGGAAGCATGTTGAAGCCACTCATATGCTTTGTTTGATGAGTGATGGCTTCGGTGGTTTTCACCGCCGGGAGGCTTGATTTTGCTGCTCGAGCGTTAATGGAGGGTCAAACGTTGTCGGTTTGACTTAAAATTTGGCATGGAGCCCTTTGGACGTATTTTGGAACATCCGTAGGCTCTAATCAAAGTTTCGGTGTCTTCGATGATGTCGCCGCCGGGAGCGCTTGTTTAGCTGTCGGAGAAGTGAAGTTAGGCCAAGCGATGTCGGAATGGCCCGAAACTTCAGGTGTACCCCTCTTTTGGCTGTCTTGAAGGATCTTGTAGTTTTTGTTTGATTCTGACAAGATCTGATGCTTAAAGTTGCTTTGCCTGTTTTGTAGCAGGATGCAGCTTCATGTGGCTTCTTGATGTTGAGGAGACATAGTGACTTTTTTGGTGTCAACAGGTTCAAAAGAAATCAAAACTATAATTAAAATTGGAAACCAGAATTATCATCCCATGCTTACACTTGCACTCAAGGCCTCCCTGAGCGTGTCTAACTAAAACTAAACGCTCTCAAAATTTCCAAAGCTATGTCCAATACTAAATCTAATCATATTATAACCTAACGATCACTAAACCCACTTACGACTAAACACTCACTTAATTAGCACTAATCGAGCTAATCTGGGTCGGGGTCTAACATCCTCCATGCCTTAGGGTATTTGGTCCATCAAATAAAGCAATTTTATCTCTAGCAACAAATGTGGATACTTCCTCTGAACTTGGTCTCTCAATTCCCATGTTGCTTTTTCCATCTCATGATTTTCCTAAAGTACCTTGACCCAATGAATAGTTTGATTCCTTAATTCTTGCTCCTTGGTGTCAATGATTCTGATTGGTTTCTTCACATATGAAGCATCTTCTCGAATCTCCAAAGGCTCGTGTTGTATTACATGGGAAGGACTAGGAACATACTTCTTGAGCATGGAAACGTGAAATACATTGTGTACCCCGGAGAGCTCCGGTGGTAATGCAAGTCTATATGAAACATCTCCAATCTTACTCAAAATCTCATACAGACCAATATACCTTCTTGCCAATTTGCCCTTCTGTCCGAACCTTAGAGTTCCCCTAACCGGTGAAACCTTCAAAAACACTTTGTCACCCACTTGAAACTACAGTTCCCTTCGACGAGTGTCAGCATAGCTCTTCTGTCTGCTTTGGGCGACCTTTAAACGTTCCTGAATCAACTTGATCTTGTCACTTGTCTCTGCAACTATCGTCAGTCCATGAAAACTGCGCTCACCGACTTCTTCCCAACAAACTGGAGTTCTGCATCTTCTGCCATAGAGTGCCTCAAAAGGTGCCATACCGATACTAGAGTGGTAACTATTGTTGTAGGCGAACTCACAAAGTAGCAAGTACTCATCCCACTGAACCTTGAAATCTAACACACAGGCGCGTAGCATGTATTCAAGAGTCTGTATTGTCCGTTCTGATTGATCGTCTGTCTGTGGGTGGTACACTGTGCTGAACTGGAGTTTGGTACCCATGGACTCAAGAAGAGTTCTCCAAAATCTTGAAACAAATCTGCTATCCTTTTTTGAGGTGATGGAGACGGGCTGACCATGCCTAATGACGATCTCATTTATTAACAAATTTGCAAGCGGTGCCATGTGCATCATAGTCCCTGTTTTCATCGGAATGAAATGAGCAGACTTTGTAAGACGATCTATAATAATCCATATTGCATTATTCCGCTTCTTGGTATTTGGCAAACCGGAGACGAAATCGATGGTGATGTGCTCCCATTTCCACTCTGGAATCTCCAATGGTTGCAGCAAACCTGGGGGTTTCTGATGTTCTACTTTAATCAAATGGCAAGTCAAGCGGGACACAAAAGCAACGATTTCTCGTTTCATATTATTCCACCAGAATCTGTTCTTCAAATTGTGGTACATCTTTATGCTGCCCGGATGCATGGAGTATCTTGTGCTGTGGGCTTCAGTCATTATCTCATTATTCAAATCATCCATTAGGCACACATAACCGGTCATGAAAGTACAATGTTCCCTCCGAAATTCTGAAATCAGGACGCTCTGTAATGTGCTCCACATTCTTTGCCAAGTCTGGGTCTTGCAACTGACTGTCTTTAATCTTCTAAATGAAGGTAGGCTTAGACACAATCATATTTGCTAACATCACACCATTCCTTATTCGCTGCACTTCCACTCCAAGCTCCACAAATTGCTTAAAACACACTCTGGTGGTCTGAGTGGACTATAAATCTTTCTCCGTACTGATAGTGTTTCCACATTTTCAAGGCAAATACAACTGGTGCCAACTCTAAATCATGAGTTGCATAGTTCCTCTCATGATCCTTCAAATACCTTGAGCCATAAGCAATCACTTTGCCATCTTGCATTGACACACAACCCAGTCCCACATTCAAAGCATCTGTATAAACAATAAATCCACCACTGTCCGATGGTAATGTGAGGATTGGAGCTGTGGTTAATCTTTTTTTTAGCTCTTGGAAACTGGTTTCACAGTGCTCAGTCCAAACAAATGGAACACTCTTCCGGGTCAATTTTATCAAGGGTGCTGCAATGGATGAAAAACCTTGGACAAATATTATATATTAGCCCGTTAATCCCAAGAAGCTTCTGATTTTGGTCACACTGCTAGGTCTTTTCCAATTGACAACTGCTTCTATCTTGGATGAATCAACTGTTAAACCTTCTCTTGAGATGATGTGGCCTAGAAAAGTGATATGTTCTAGCCAGAATTCGCACTTGCTTAGTTTTGCATAAAGTTGGTTGTCCTTCAAAAGCTGCAGCAATGTCCTTAAGTTCTCTTCATGATCCTCCTTACTCTTAGAATAGATGAGAACATCATCAATAAACACCACCATGGAGTGATCCAAGTGCTGTGCAAAGACTTTGTTCATGAGAGCCTTAAATACAACTGGTGCATTCGTCAAACCGAAGAGCATCACCAAGAACTCGTAATGCCCATATCTTGTTCGGAACGCTATTTTTGGCATGTTTGACTCCCTGACCCTCAATTGATGATACCCGTACCTCAAGTCTATCTTGGAAAAGTAGACTGCTCCTTGCAATTGGTCAAACAATTCGTCTATCCTTGGCAACGGATACTTGTTCTCGTCGGTCACATGGTTCAATCTTCTATAGTCAATGCACATCTTCAAGCTTCCATCTTTCTCCTACACAAAAAGAACTGGCACTCCCCAAGGTGAAACACTTGGCCTAATAAAACCTTTGCTCAACAAATCTTGCAAGTGAAGTTTGAATTCACCTTACTCGATTGGAGCCATTCTATAAGGTGCGATAGAGATCTGTGCTGTCCCTGAAAGGAGCTCAATTGTGAGCTTAACTGCTCTAATTAGTGGCAATCCCGGGATTTCTTCAGGAAAAATATCCAGAAATTCGCACACAATGGGGATTTCGTCCACCCCTTGGGACTGTTTATTTTCCATGATAAACGCAATAAATGCTTCACACCCACTCTGTACTAATCTACTTGCCTTTAATGCTGAGATAAAACTGGTAGGATTTTTCTTCATGTTTCCTTGTATCATTAATTCTGCCTGTGTTCCTTGCATCATCAATTCTGCCTGTGTTCCTTGCAATCTGAATGTTATGGTTTTGGTGAAACAGTCCATGGCAGCATGATATGTCTTTAACCAATCCATGCCTAAGATGATATCAAAATCATGCATGTCCAGAATAATAGGGTTGGCCGGTAGATTAACATCTCCTAATAATAGGTTCTACAGACAACCTGTTTACCTATTAGTGTGGTGGCAGTCAAAATATAATCCAATTCTCTAAGTGGTGCATCAATCATCTTGGCAAACATAGGCGATAAAAAGGAGTGTGTAGATCTAGGATCAAATAAAATATGTGCTTCTACTCCACAAACAATAAGTTTACCTTCCACCACGTCTCCTGCAGTATCTGCATCCACACGGTTGAGATGATATGCATTTCCTTGTTGCTGTGGCCCGTTCTGCCTACCTTGCGCATTTCTGTTTTGCTGTGGAGGACGAGTATTTTGATTCTAAGCTTGTTTTCTACCTTGCTGTTGTTGTTGTTGAGGTAATCTTGCCTGATTCTGAGCTGGTGCCTGATTCTAAGGAGCTGCTTTTGTTGCTAGTTCCTATTGCCTTGTGTCTAAAGTTGTGGGCTCCACACTTGAAACAAGCAACTGTGGCTTTACGACATTGATTCGTTTCGTGATTCTTGCCACAGTGGCCACGACCTTGCCTTGTTGGATTCTGGTCTTGCCATGACCTCTTGTTGTGCTGTTGCCTCTGATTCTGTTGCTAGTGTTGGTGTTTCCTGTCTTGGATGATCTTGTTGTCGATATCTTTAAATTTATATGCTCGCTTGATAGCTTCATCAAAGGTGGCTGGTGGAACTATCCCATAGCATCGCTCATAATGATTGGGTTCAGGCCTTCCAAGAACTTGGTGATCTTTTTCTGCTCAGTGTCAATCGGCTAAGTGGCATATCTAGCCAGCCTCTCGAACTTGGTGACATATTCAAGTACTGTCATACTACCTTGCTTGAGCTGCTGGAACTCAATAGCTTTCTGTCTCTTGACATGGGAAACGACGTACTTGTCAGTAAATTGGGTCTTGAAAGCTGCCCAAGCATCCTCATTGGCCATAGTCTGATACGGTTCCCTAACCGTCCGCCACCATGAGTCAGAAAGCCCATAAAACAAAGAAGCTGTGAGATGAACTTTCTGCCTTCCTGTGCATGTGAAGACATCGAAGATCTTTTCAGTGTTGGCTAATAGCTAACGGGTCTTCTGGTCCAGAGAATTCCTTAGGTGCCCTCTTCCTAGACCTCTCAAAAAGTATATTAGGGTCATGATCCTTATTGTTGATGACAATATTCGGGCCCAAGGGTTGCATAGGTTGAGCTTGAGGTCTGTTTTGTTAGACATTGAGGAGTTGCCTCTGCACTTGGGCCATTTCCTCATCTTTCTTAGCCATTTGTTCCTGGAATCTTGCTTGAGTTTCATTTTCTTGTCTTTGTTGTTCTAGCATACCTGCATAAGTTCTTATAACAAGATCGCTGTAGGTGTGTTAGCTGGATCCGTTTCATTATTATTACTACCTGAAGTGTGATGATTTGCTGGATCTTTTCTTAGAGGCATGATGCTACAAAATAGAATGTTAGTACACAATAAACATGGTTTGGTTGGTATCTAAGTCCCAAACTAAACGAACTAACGAGCTCACGAATCCTCACCATGTTCCTAGGATTACCTAGTTTCTTTTAAGTGCCTGAAACATGTCCCACTCTGATACTAGTCATTTCGCGACCCCGGATCAAGGCCCGGGCTTGCGACGTGTACGGTTTCCCATAGGCTCCCGCTGTGGGATCCCGAGGATGGGGACTAACTCATACGATCACGGTTGTGGAAGCGTGTAGCAAATCGTATCAAGACAAAGCATAAATATTTCAAGTGCAAGAGTAATAGCATCAAGATATAATATCAGAAAAACAAATGCCACCGTAGCATTCCCATCATGATTCAAGTTCCAAAGTTAATCAAAAGTAAGTTAGGTTAGGTTACATCCCAATAAAAGGACAACAAAGGCTAACACATTCCAAAAATTTAAACAAGGGACCCAACAAAATGAAACGAATCTCATGTTCCCGCCCGACGTCTGGATGATGTCGTCGGGCTGCCACCTCGAGCTGGGGGTAGCTCAACAGCCTCCTCCGGATGCTCCTCCTCAAAGGCAACGTCGCCTGCACTTGGGCACCAAAACAACAAGTATCAAACACAATGGTTTGGCCAGTAATCAATTTAGGCATGAGCATGTAACAAATGAAGTTTGAAAGAAACAAAGTTACAACCACTTACTGAATTTAAAATATTCATGACTAAAAATACATTTCAAATACACAAAACTAGCATGAATACGTAATAATATCATGAATAGTAAATCCACATTGAACCCCTCCTTTCTCCATCATACATTACGACAAGAGTAAGTACGACACCTAAAACACGATCCCACGCCACACAAGGTAGACGGGGAGTCGGCCGCGAAATCGGAACAAAACATGATGTGTTTATAATATACTAATCTGGAGATAGTCCACATGTTTAAGGACCCTCGGAGAGTGGATTAGACTGAAGGGGCAATCCAAGCTCTGTGGTGTTCACTTGAATCCATGAATGCATAAAACACAACGACACACATATCAAACATATCGAAATTAAGAGGAAATCACTTGTCAAAATGAGACAAAGCAAAGCTAAACAAAGTAGCATAAGTTATATGCACATCGAACTCAGGAAGTGATCCCCTTTTTTTTATTCTTGAAACAATTTCGAACAAGCTTATACTTGAGATTCAAAACGAATGCAAAACGATATTCATCGTATCAAACTGAAGTTCGAAAATGAAGTCCTCAAACATATGTTCAGATCTTTCATTGACCCTTGTGTAATTGAATCCCAAATGTTGGAAAATAAAATGAATTGGTGCCTTCGAAGTTAGAATACATTTCGGATTTCCAATTGCACAATGTCAAGCTAAAACCCTTAACACAGTCTAGTTCTCACCCCCAAGAACCTTTAAAAGAAAGACAAACTAGGTTTGAATCATCCTAGGTCCACTCGAGTGGTCGTCCATCCACTCTAGCAAACTTGACATAGAGGCTTGCTCGCTCGAGCCGACCCAAAGGTCCATTCGAGCGGACAGGTCTCTGTCCTAAACTAAGCCAGGCAATGGCCTGTTCGCTCGAGCGGATCCAAAGGTCGCTCTAGCGGACAGGCTTCTGCCTGTTGCTACGCCAAGCAGTGGTTGGGTCGCTCGAGCAAACAGGCTTCTGAACAGGCTCGCTGAGTGCAGAACTGCATTCCCTTTTCACACAATTTTCTGATCTCTTCCTCCCTCCTTCTCATTTTTGAACCACCTACAATTTTTTGAGCCTCATGCACTCGAAGGGATTAACCCAAACATTTTAACCCATTCACATCACAATCTAAGCCTTTCAATCTCCATTCTTCATCAAAACAAATCCAAAATCTCTAAACAAAGCATAGGCTTCAAATTTAAAACAGAATTTCAAAAGATTGGAGGGTAATTAACATTAATGCATATAAGGAAATGAAAATCAAGTAAGAAGAGTCTAAGAGTGACATAGATTGAAATCTTAGTAACACCCATGATGCATTTTAAGGTAGAAATGCAACTCAAATCACACATGCAAACATCATTCCTAGATTGGTTACTTGCCTTAGCCCAAAAGTCACACAAATCTTCCTTAAGAATCGTACCCAATAGCTGAGCCAAAATCTACAAAAAGTCCCAAATAAACCACTCAAAACCAATATTTTTGACAACTAAAACCCCCATTTCAAAAATGGGTTTGCATGTTAGAGAAACAAGCTCCTTAAGAGCCAAAAGGGCTCTAATGAAGAGAAGAAGAAAGACCCTTGCTTGAAGCTTGCTAAGCAAGAAACAAGGTGGAAGAAGAAGAAGTTGTCTAGCTGGAATCCCCAAATAAACGGTAGAAATGGAGATCTTGGAAGGAGAGGAAGAAGATGGTGATCTCAGATTTCGATTTGGAGTATTCTAAACATGGCATGCAAGGAGGAGAAGTGAAAAAGAAAACTATCTTCCCAGCTCTGGGTGTTGAGAAAACTTGCAGGAATGAACGAGAGGGAGGGAGAAGGTGAGTTTGAGTGAATGAAAGTGGGCCCCAACAGGTCTAAAACTTGCACTGATTAAAACACGATCTTGCGGGCCCCGAATAAAATTGACGAAGAAGGATAAAATGATCTTCAAAAAATTTAGTTTCTGAAAAGTATTAATCTGACATGGTTTTGAGATTTCGAAATTCGTGTCCAAATTTGAGTGTGCAAGGTCAATTTTATCCCTTTTGGGCCAGAACTTGGGTTTCTATGCTTCAAATATGGACGGGCTAAACACGAAAGTTGTAGATAATAACAAAATCATTCAAAAGAAATCAAAACCACAATTAAAATCGGAAACCAGAATTATCCTCCCATGCTTACACTTGCACTCAGGGCCTCCCCGAGTGTGTCTGACTAAAACTAAATGCTCTCAAAATTCCCAAAGCTATGTCCAATACTAAATCTAGTCAAATTCTAACCCAACGATCACTAAACCCACTTACGACTAAACACTCGCTTAATTAGCACTAATCGAGCTAATCTAGGTCGAGGTCTAACAGGTTGTGATGAAAGTAAATTGTTGTTTTTGGTTTTATATGATTAGCTTGCAAAAGGAGCAAGAATTGTTGAGGGCTTCAAGTATCATTGGTGTTGATGTGAACTCAGGTAATTTCCATGAAGGTGAGTTACCGAGACTATTATTAATATTAGAGATAGTTATTTTATGTAGCCACTCTAATTTGATGATTTGGTTATTTGAAGTGGATTATGAATGCTAATGTTTCTCTTCTTTTACTAGTTGCGAATTGTGTCATTGAATTCGAAAAAACGCAAAATACCACACGAAACCAGTTCAAGAGGTTTATTTATACAAAGACCATATTCTCATATAATATTGGGATAATTACCGTACGGACTTCTTTAAAGCTGAAAATAGCCCTAGAACAACCCTAAAATGTGTATTTACTGCAAAGCTGTTCGATCCATAGGATATCGCAGCTTGCGATATCCTAGGGATGTAGGATATCCCACAATCACTTGTACAGTCCGTGTATTTATTTTTATCCTGTGACTGTGGGTCCTCCAAACCACCATCCAAACCGTTGGATAGCCGTATAAGTGTAAGAACTAATATCGCATGAAATTTGAACCGTTGATCTATCATGAATATCGAGAAATTTGTAAGAAAGACGTTATTTTACAAATTATAAGAACAAATTATAAGCCACATTTTTTTTACAAATTTCTCGATAATCGTGATAGATCAACGGTTCAAATTTGGTACGATATTAGTTCTTACACTCATACAGCTATCCAACGGTTTGATGGTGGTTTTGTGGTCCCATAGTCAAAGAAAAAAAGAAAAATATGGATTATTCAAGTCTTCCCGCTTCTGATTGTGGGATATCCTACATCCGTGGGATATCGCAGCCTGCGATATCATACGGATTGAACAGCTCTGCGGTAAATATATATTTTTCGGCTGTTCTAGGGTAATTATTAGCTTTAAGACCATCCGTACGGTAATTGTCCCTATAATATTTGTAACTTATAATATAAATCTTCAACTGGTATTTTTATATTTTGGAAAGTAGAGTAATTTGAAATGCCTTGGGTTCTACCAGGTGCTTGCTCAGGTGTCTGTTGGGCAAGCAAACCATAGCATTGAAGTAACAATTGGGACAATAAAAGAAGGAAGCATCATCTGTATTGTTGCTTAGTATACTTTTCTTAATGACCATCTCTTTAAGTGTAAAATAACATTGATATTACTTATCAATTCCATCGATATGCACTAAAAGAATTATACATCTCCAATTTTTCTCTACATCCCATCACAAATTTTGTGTTGCAAATGTCCTTGGCCATGCAATGGAAAGTTTTGATGTGAATTTCATTATTAGAGTGTTTTTCCTACTTTTGGTTGTGAGTTTCATTATCACAATGTTGGCAAAGGAAGCTTATTTTTTCCTTCCTATATTGTCTCTGTTTTATTTTTTATTTTTTATTATACATATTGTATCTCTGGAGTAATGCATTTGGGAAATGGATCTTTTGGTGATTTCATTTTGCAACTTTTCTTCTTGTATTATATTCTACATAGGGGAATCATAATCAAGTATCATTTACCGGATGGATTTTGATTTCTTAATTTTGGATTCTCCTTAACTTTTTAATCTCTTAGCTTAGATTTCAAAAATAATATAGAGCAATTGGAAAAGAATGGGGAACCTTACCTCCATACATTAGTGACATTAGCGAATCTTGGTTCTGAAGTATATATATGCAAGTTGATGTATATGTCTACAATCCCCATTAATTTTGGATACCGTTGTACTTCTTTCTTTCTTTGTTTCTTTCTTTTTGAAAAAACATCTGTATTGAAGTAGGAAGGACCATAATCGTAATGAATATCTCATTTTACAAATTATTGCATATTCATTCATTCTATAGAGACCCGAATACAATTGTTTTGGCCAACTAACTCTGCCTATGGCCTATGATTTAAGGCTCAACAAATTTTAGTATAAATGTTGTAAATAACTTATCTCACATTGGCATCTTATGGTTAAGTTGTTTAAAGACTTTGGAATTTTTGTCATGCCACTGTGTCTAGTACCATGATTTTATAAACTATGTGGTCATATCCATCTTTTCTTCTCGCCCCATTATTTCAATTAATATAGATTTAGAAATTCATGGATTAGATAAAAGTTTCCATTTTTAAATGTTTTGTCTTATAATGATAGACAATGAAATGAGCACATGTTTGGGATAAGGATAGGTTGTAGGGCAGTGTGTACAATTACTTTACAAATAAATATTTCTTAATGTTTGTGTATTTAAGTGTGGGATATTATCAATTTACTTATCAACTGCATTGTATCAGAAGTATGCACTAAAAGATTCTGTATCTCTATCTTTGTCTACAAATTCTGCATTGCAAATGTTGTTAGTTGCTTGCCCGCGCTGATGTCATTGTCTTATATATGAAAGGGACTGTTTTCAATTGTAGAAATCAACCAATAGCTTTAATTTGATTTTAACCATTCTACAATTTTGACCTCCTTTTAATATCAGCCATTAAGAGGATCAGTTTCATTTCCACGTGTGGAAACGACCTTCTAATCGGTTTTCACTATCCAATTTATTTTGAATCAATACCTCTCAATGTCTTCTCAATGCCTATGCATTTGAGAAATAATGATGAGGGAAAGGGAGCGGAATGGGCAAACTATAATTCCTAGGAAATGGGAAAGACTCCTAAACTTAATCCACTGAAGGTACTTTACTTCTCTCCTCTATCTCTCTTATTCGAACATCAGCTTCATCATCATCCTCAGACGCCAAATTCCACTCCCATTTGATTGTCATCTAGAAAATACGGAATCCTTTTTCCTTCAATGTGATTATTACAATCTCCCTCTTATGATTTATTTGACTATGTAGAAAGAACAAAGAGAGATAGAGAGAAAGGTCTCAAAAGGAAATAGAGAAGAGAAAGGCGAGAGAGAAGAAGAGAAATCATGTCTGATGAGCAGCATCACTTTCAGCCGATGCATGGGCTTCTAAGACATACCCTCAGTAAGCCATGCAAAGCAATATCGATTTTGCCTCATCATTTTCTTTTCCATGCAAGGCAATATTTATTTTGCCTAATCATTTTCTTTCTATTTGTGCCATTTGATTTTTTGGGTTTCGATCTTTATAGGTTGTTATGGGTTTGTTTGTTTTTATGGCTTTATTTCTTCTTCTTTTTTTTGGGCCTATTTGAGATCTGATAATATGCTATATTTTTCATGGTCATGATTATGATTTTTCTTGGTTTTTTTTTATTACAAGAGCTTATAATGTTAGTTTGGTTTTTTTTTTTCCTCTGGATGGGATCCTGGTTTTTCCCATCGAATTAGTTGATTCTTCTTAGGATTACTTGACCCACCTGTGGGCCTACCCAGCTCACCATATGTTGAATCCAAAACCCTTTACACTTATTACCCTCATGGATTGGAATTCAGCCAAATTTGCACTCATCTGCTTGGATTGATGACGAAAATCTGGCCCTCAAAACTGCATCTTTGGTTATCTTTTCCATTACCATATTTGGGACAAAGACTGGTCATGGATGTTGCCTGTTCAAACAATTTCAAGCCCTGGCATCATTCTACAAAGGGAGCTTACTTTAGCCCTCTGTTTTTCTAATTGCCAAATGATATAGATAATTGGGTTTAGTGTGTTTTAATGCATGGTCTCTCTCTCTCTCTCTCTCTCTCTCTCTCTCTCTCTCTTTATATATATATAGGAGCAAGGCTGTCCTAAGCTGAAGCTTACCTTATCCTAAGCTGGAATAGTACTGGTCCCATAAATCAAAGTTGATTATATCTATTTTTTTCATGATGGAACTGGAAAATCTAGTTCTGATTGGATTTATTTTGATTTTGGAGACGATCATTATGCAAAAAACAATGATAATCGACTTTGATTTATGGGACCAGTACTGTTTCAGCTTAGGATAAGGTAAGCTTCAACTTAGGAGAGCTGGCCGCTATATATATGGGGTATATATTGGTATCTTTGTCTTTGTTTTGCTGTAGGACACATGGTTGGTAGTTCATATTTATAGCTTCTGCTCCATGTTATTCCACATCAATTTACAAAAATTTTCTTTGTTTGACATCGACTTTTGGATATGTTCCTTGGGTTTTCAAGTCTGTTAGATTTGACATAGTTGAGTTTCGGAAAGAGCATTGCAATTATTGCTCAAAAAAATTATTTCTTTCACAAACTTAGTTAATTTGGTCTGCTTGAATCTTGAGGGTGTGTGGGGATTCGTGGTGGGCTAATTCATCTCAAAGGGATTCGTGGTGGGCTAATTCATCTCAAAGTTTGTTCTGTGCTTTCTGAATTAACTAAGTCCCAACTAACCTTTATTGAGATGCTTCCTCTTTAAATCTTACATGATTAATTTCGACATTTGATCTTTGCCAGAACTAGAGCATATCTTATGGTTTTTCCCTAAAACTTTGCTAAAACTAGAGCATATCTACAATATGGATCAGGGAAATGACTATTGTCCATTTTTGTAGGAAATGACAGAGAGAAGAATTGATTCGAAGCATGTAGATTTTTTTTTTTAAAAAAATTATTCCCGATTGTTTATAATTTCACAAGAATAAATTGGAGTTGATTGTAGGCTTGTCAGGTACTTTGGTGAAGCACCACCGACATTTGTGGCATATCGTGTTAAGCCTATAAATCACATTACCATCTTAAGTTTAGATAATCTGAAATCACATTACCATCTTAAGCCTTCAAATCTGGCTATCATTGACAAACATTCATCAACAGTTAAGCGAGTACTTTCTAGAGCATGTGGAATTAACAAAATACTAGACTTATCCCACTTGCATAAGCAAGGAAAATATAGCAAAGTTTTCTCTACATAGACAAACTTAGTTTCTGCCATTTTAGGCTACTTGGAATTCTACCCGTGCAACTAGAGGAGCACATAAGTTGCATAGATACCGCATTGGAACTTTGCTCTCAAATATGTATCCTCTGAATTTATTTTCCTTTAATTGTTGAACTTGACTTGGCTAATGTTAGTGTTGCATGCTCCTATATTTTGGAACTTTTGTTTTTAATATTATGTGTTTGATGAATTACCTTCGTCGCGACCCTGGACCAGGCCCGCGGGCTTAATCCGGGATCGGGACTCATGAGATGTCGTAATGCCATTGTACATATATTTATTTTGGATACTGCGCACACGGATCATTAAGGAATAAGATACTACCGGTGCACATGATTTCCCACAGGTGTCCACGGTGAGGATATCACATCAACTTAATGTATTTTTGTTTAAGTGCTGAAGCGTGTAGCAAATCAAGTATATAACTCATTCCCATCAATAAATATTGATAACACATCAATATAAATCATAATATATCAGAGTAAGCAATGATCATAAGTGCTTTCCCAAAAGTAATGTTAAAGTTTATACAAAAGATTATTTTATTTAACATTCCCAAAATTAAAGGCCAACAAAGGCCAGTACAACCCAAAATAATAATCCCAAAAGAATAGGTTATCCACAAACCCCAAAATGAATCGTATCTCGAAGCAACTGAATGTCTAAGAGACATCATCGGCATGCCACTCAACTAATCGTTGCGGTTCACCAATCGCCTCCTCAAGCTCCGCTTCAGTATAACCGGTGTCTGCACCTGAGTACTAAAGAGTGGGTCAAACACAATGGTCTGGCAGGTGCGTGAAAGGATATAACAGTAAAACAGTAATTGAAATTCTGTTAAGACAATAATTTCCTTGAAAGTATTAAATCATTTGTCCAAAATAAATATGCAATATAAAAACATGTAAAGGTACCAAAGAATCGGGGAACTAGCAAGATGGCAACCACCCAAAGCTAAATCCTCTATCACCGAAGTGATAAGAGCACATCGGGGCGTTGATCTCTGTCACACGAAGTGAGGAGATTTAACAAAATATACATATCCATATAATTATACGGGACGGGACCATGGTAATTAATCAGGTATCGGGAACCACGGTAGCAAGCCGGGTATCGGGACAGGACCACGGTAATTAACCGGGTATCGGGATCCAAACTGCAGTTGGTGGGACGGAAGGGGGGGACTTCCAAGTCGGTGGATCAAACCAACAAGTCGCCCAAGCTTAGTGGTGCCGACTCATAGGTCAAATGACAGAAATCGGGACATGTATAATAATACGTAAGGTGCAATTATATACACGGGCGGGACATGGGTGCTCAAAGGCACGACATCTCTTCATCTTGGGCAATGCATAAACGGGCTAGCAAAATGCTAAAATGCAAATTTAGTGCTTTCGGGGATAACAAGTCATTTAATTATAAATCTCGGGAACAAGAGAATATAATTGAACTTTTGAAATTCTGGATCAAGTATTGGGACGTAAGAATTATTCAAGGTGAATAAGGGTCCCGTATGTCGATTTCGGTATAAACTTAGTACTCTTTGAGTTTTAGAGACATTTCGGGCTCCTTATACACCTTGGTAATTTCAACACTTCTATGAATCTTTGTGATGTCGTTTCTCTCTCAAACGAGCTTCATGTATTATCTATAATTCTCCCCATTTCAATAGGGTAACCAACAAACCTCTCCCAGACATTTAAACATTTTATTCTTGCTCCTAACATAGCCCCAGATGAACAGTACATGTCGCCCTCTGAAAGGAGTGCACAAGCGATTGGGACGGAAACCCCTTCATTTCTTGTCAGTCTCAAAATTCCTGGGGAAGGTCGGTTACCTGGCGGTTAGCAGGTGGTTAGCCGTCGATGGGTTCGGCGGTTAGCCACTGGCTAACAACGGATAGCTTGACAGGATGCGGCATACTAGAATTGTAACCACCTCAGTTCGGTTGGTTGGCGGTCACTTGTCTGCTAGCCGACTAGGTGACCGCTAACTGACCGCCCCTTCAGAATAAAAAAGAAGCTCTCTGGAATTGTAACCGAACCTGGTTTGGTTACTGGCAACTAGCCGACAGGTGACCGCCAGCTGACCGCCCAGCTGTGGGAAATTCACATTGAGTTCATATTCGAGCATTTTCTTCCTCCAATCAGTTCTCTTTATTTACCATTAATTTCCTTGCAATAAAATAAGCTAAAAAGCTCCTCCAATTCATCATTCAACACTTTCCCCATTAAAAATTCTATGAGCATTAATCCAATCACCTAAATTTCCCCCTAATTAACCATAAGAGAAAGAGAAGAATCACCAATTGTAAGGACTCAATTACTCTATATCCAAGAGAGATAAATCAAAACTATGAACCAACCATTCCAAGACATTAAGTGAGCTAATAAGATCTTTCATGTGCATTATTTCAAAATCAATGCAAGTCAAGAATGGCATGGATGGAAATAACAAAGTCAACCACATTTCTCATAAAACCATTTAATGTTCAAAATATCTATTCAACCACTTGCCTTGGGTCTCTTTATCAAGCAAATCAAGATCCTAAACACTCTTCCAAGCCAAGATTCAAAGCTACACAAAAACCCCCAAAACAAACCCTAAAATGGTCAAAACCAAAGGACAAGAAGAGAAAGCTTACAATAATGAAAATGGAGACCCCCATAGGCTAGGAAAATACACATCAAAGAGAAAGGGAGGGATTGCTTACTTGGTGGTTCTCCAAATAGACAAGATTAGCTCAAGGAAAGCTTCAATGTTGCTGGATTCCTTCACCAATGGTATCAATGAGGAGTATTCATGGTGAGGAAGAAGAAGATGAAACTCATTTCTTGATTAGTGCAAGATTGTGTGGAGGAGAAATGAAGTAGTAAGAAGAAGGAGAAGAAACCCTAAGCAGTCCCCAACCACTCTTCTCCCAAGTTTTTGAGTCAAGAAAAAGGGAAAAGTGGAATGGGTTTTCCTTTTGTAGCAAATGAGGGTGGTCTCCACCAATAGCAATTCTTGTCGGGCTAAAAACATGGTTTTTGGGACCTCGGATGAGTTCGACGAAGAAGGGAAAAATGATCATCGAAATTTCTAGTTTCTAAAAGATATATATTTCAAGGGTTTCAGGGATATCGAATTTTGTGTCCAGATTTGGTGTAAAAAGACTGTTTTGTCCTTGGTGTTGGAAATGCGGGTTTCGGGGTTCCAAATGGGAATGGGATGAACATGAAAGTTGTGGAGATTGACGAGATGAGTCGAATGGGATCAAAAAACGAATTATTGAAATCTCAAATAGTTCCCAAAGTACACGCAAAGTCTCTAAAGGAACCCCCAAAGGGTCCCACCAAGTAAAAAAGGCACTCAAAATTCCCAAAGCTATAAAAGAGCTATTCTAATCTCGACTTAGTCAAAAATACTAATTACGCTTAGATCTAACACACGACTTAATTAGTACTAATCGAGGTCACTCGAATCGGGGTCTTACAACCTTCCTCTTCAATGCATGAGATCCATCAATATCATAAAAGCATAGAGCATCCTGTTTGAAAAATGCCATTCAAAATGATGGTCCATGAAATTTCTTAGGATTCTAAGGTTAAATATTTTTTCTCCTCCGAATGTTTTGTTTAAGTTTATTTTGCTTCAATTGTTGAACTTGACTTAGCTAATGTTAGTGATGCATGCATCTATTCTAGGATTTTTGTTTTTATATTTGGTGCTTATGAAGAGCACAAAGCTCCTTATATGAAAATTTCCATTTGAAAGGCTGTTGCCTAGGAATTTAAGGTGAGATTGAAAAGTGCTTTTGTTTGTATTTGGGGTTACTCTAATGAATATGCCATTAGATATTGATGCTGCTAATGGTTCTGTTGTGTAGACTGATATGCATTTCTATAGCCATGCGTTGCATTACTTTACTGGAGACAGGTTGCAGAAGCATACCTGGGCCTATTTGAAGACAAATCTTTATGCAATCCTTTTTTTATATTTTACATGGGAAAAATATGTATCTTGTAAGATAGAATCAATTTTGATTTGTTTACTACCTGACTGTATCCATTACTAGATTTAGAATTTAGGATTTGATCTTATTGTATATGCACCTTATCAATCAATTGAAGCTTAATGGACAATATCGGAATTGTTACTTATTCAAGAATACTTAAATATGTTTTGAAATGTTGCTCTACTGTGGCCATTATCAATTTGTGTTCTTAGGTGTCGCTCCATTTCCTATAAATGTTCTCTGTTTAAAGTAAACTAGTGAAAGCCCCCCCGAGCTGATCACGGGCAATGTAATTAGTGGTAGTTATAATGTAAAGGTCTAAAATAAAAAATAGATATAAATAGTTTAGAGTGAAACTCTAATAAAAAAATCAATGATTTATTTATTAGAGAGGATGGAGAATAGGAAAAAGCTTGTGACGTTTTGTTGACACCAAAAATGTTACTTTGCTTCTTCAACATCAAGAAGCTACATGAAGCCCCATCCTACCACTAATAGGCAATGCTACTTCAAGCATCAAATCTTATCAGAATCAAACGGAAACTGCAAGATTCTTCAAAACAACTAAAAGAAAAGTACACATGAAGTTTCAAGCCACTTCGACATTATTTGCCCTAACTTCACTCTTCCAACAGCAGAACAGAAGCTCCTAGCGGCGACAACATTGAAGACATCAGATTTTCGATCAGAGCCCATGGATGATCTCAAAATAACTCAAAAAGGCTCCATGTCAAGTTTCAAGTCAAACCAAAAACGTTTGACCCCACATCAACCCTTGAGAAGCAAAATCAAGTCTCTTGGCGGCGAGAACCACCGAGGCCATCACCCATCAAACAAAGCATATGGGTGACTTCAAAATGCTTCCAAAGGGCTACATATCAAATTTCAGGTCATTTCGACAACATTTGACCGGACTTTGACTCTCGGAAGCCAAATCAGGTCTCTCGATGGCGGAGCTCCCCGGGACCATGATTTCCAAATCAGAGCTAATGGATCATCTCAAAATGACTCCAATAGGCCTTCTGTCAAATCTCATGTCAATCGGAGATCGGTTGACCAAACATTAAAGTGCGCATCTTCCTCGTGACAAAATCAAGTCTACAGGCGACAAGACCCCACACGACTTCAGAACTCAAACAAAAGCCTGTGGTTGGTCTTATTTATTGCTTAGGAGGATTCACCTCAAATTTCAGGTCATTTCGACATCGTTTGACCCAATTTTGGCTTCTGACTGCAAATTGACAATTCTGCGCAGCAAAGTCTTCAGCTTTCTTGAAAAATCGGAAACTTTGCTCTCTGATATGCAAGGCTTCTCGTCAAGTTTTCTGCAGGGCAATCAGGCCAATATATGTACAAAAATATTAGGAAAAATACTAAAGAAAAAAGAAAAGGAAAAAAAACGAGAAACGTCCGAAAATTGGTGATCAAAAGGGGAAAAACCCCCCATGGTTGTCGGCGACCCTGGAAATCCTGGTTCCCGGATCTTCGCCGAAAGATCATTTTTTGGTCCTTTTTCAAATTTCGAGATGTCGGCTCCTGTGGTTTTCCAAAATTCTGACTTTTGAGCCTCGGAATCTGTCAATCTTCGTTACAATCACGGATCCGCCGTCAATAGTATCAAATCATCATTGATCGCTTCGAAATCGCCAATCGGCCGACCAAGAAAGCACATTTTTTGCCTAATCGATCGAGAAATCGATAGGACATATTGTACCGACCCACTGGTAGCAATCAATGTCTAAAGTTGCATGGTCATCTGACATCGATCAACGTGAAGATCCATCGGCGACCATCACGAGAAGAATCCCAAAAGACGCGGCACAACTCGTGACTCTTCAAGCGCCTCAATGACCACTTAATGCATTTAAATGACCTATTTTATGATAAGTTAATACGGTCATTAACTCATTATTTAGGACGGCCCAATCAGAAGTGAGCAAAAAGGTGTTACAGGTCTCTTAATTCTCCATCAGCTAATCGAAAGCCAAGAAAAAGGAGTTACTAAAATAATGAATTAAAACTTGTAACTCTTCCCATTATGTAGCTTTAATGCATTTAAAGCTCATAAACCCACCTAATGGCTACCAAAGGCCTATAAAAGGGGCTTCATTCCAAAAGAAATGGATCGAATGGATCGAATCGATGGAATCCGGAAAATACGCAAGAGAAAACTCTGCCAAAGTTGCTACAACGATCTCTCCACCGTTGAAGAAGTCCGGCACCAAGCAGCACTACAAGGTGACGAAAAGTCTCTTGAGGGACCATCCCCCCTAAGGCCTTCTCCTTTATCTTCCAGGGCTTAGACATGGCTCTTCAGCCTGTCTACTCGGCTTTTTATTGGACATAGGACCTCCTCTTGATCTTTGTCCTCTAAAAAACTCAGATTTAAGCCGAGCCAAGCGAATCAAGACCATCCTCTATTCTCATCTGAAGGATGATGGTGAAGTCCACACACGGCTTGCGACCGTCGATCTGAACGAGTCCCCACAATCTCTTGAAAAGTTAGATCCCATTTTCTTACTTTTCATTGTAGCTTGTAATTATTTGAAAAGACATAAAGAATCACAACTCTTGTCTTTCATTATTGATAAGAATTTTAAATCGCCTTTCACAGCAAAACAAATGAAACCGCCTTTCACGGCAAACAAAACCATGTTCTTTTCTTAAATATATGTGCAATTGAAAACTAAAAAAAAGTTGATTTCATTTTGTACTTGCGAAGGTGGATCTCCAGACCATCACTTGTCAGTTCCAAGTAGAGTAGAAAATCTGGCATACTCGTACAAAAATGTTTATGCTCGCATTTGCCTCTGGTCGCAAAAGGGTTAGACCCCACAGACTTTTACGTCCGCTGACTCCGGCAGTGCCACGTGCGAAAAAGAGAGTCCATCTAGCTGGCATACCCGGTGGGACTCATTCATTTGAGACATGATGCTTAGGGAAGAAATATTCACATATCATATCCTTAGCTTTATGCTTATACTTATTTTCTGGATTCCTTCGCTTTTTTTTAGTTGGTGGCCTATGTTGGATTTTGCATTTAAAAATGAGAAATGATTTTTTGGAAATTTCTAATTCTATCTTTGAATTTATTTCCATTATTTCTTCTTTTTTTAAATAATTTTTTTTTCAGGTTTCTCATTTTTGGATTCAACTTTGAGAAACCTTGATCCTTTTCTCTTTGAACTTGATAGCTCGCAAAAATGTTTGATGCTATCGTTCGTATCGGGGAATGGGCCATCTTTTCTCTTCGATGAGTCTGTTAGGGATCTTCCAAAAACAAAAACAAATTTTTTTTTAGATTTATCTTTTTAGGATTCAACTTTGAAAAACCTTGATCATTTCCTCTTCGAACTTGATAGCTCCTAGAAATGTTTGACGCTATCGTTCGTATCAGGGAATGGGCCATCTTTTTTCTTTGATGAGTCCGTTAGTGATCTTCCAATAAAAAAAATATATTCAGATTTCTCATTTTTGGATTCAACTTTGAGAAACCTTGATCCTTTCCTATTCGAACTTGATAGCTCACAGAAATGTTTGATGCTATCATTCGTCTTGGGGAATGGGCCATCTTTTCTCTTTGATGAATCCGTTACAGATCTTTCAAAAAAAAAAAAAGAAAAAAAGGCAAAGATCACTAAGGTCACACCAATTGTGTTCTTTGACCACGACTGATTCAAGAAAAGCCCTGTCCAGAGTGTGGAGACAACTAGACTGTTCTAGGCAAGGGTCCTCTAAATGGGTTCATTAAATAATCCTACCCTTACCTGGGGGCTAATCTAACAACTGATGTTTCATAAGACCGAATTAGGAAGCCTAGGTGTACTCTTCAATCTTTAGATTTTTTCTTTAAAAAAAAAAGATAAATATACAAGAGAAATCTTAAAAAAAAGCTTTTAAAAAATTCCTTCACTTTTGGGTCAGATTCGAGAAATTTTGGTCCCTTCGCTTTCGAAACAAAGCTCGCAGAAATGTTTGAGTCGGCTTCCGGATGGGAATACCATTTGCTCTCTTTGATGAATTCGATTTTGACCTTTCAAATTCCTTCACTTTTGGGTTCAGATTCGGGAAATCTTGGTCCCTTCCCTTTCGGCAACTTCAGCAAAAGAAAAGCCAATCTTCTTCCTCAGATCGTAAGCTTCTGCATAAAATTCCTTGCTTGAACCTTTCCAAAACGACCTCAACTATCCTTATTTAGTTCTATGGCATAAGCAATTATGAAGAAAATAGGCTATGACGCTCAAAATCCAGTCAGTCCGGGACAAGGTCGCTGTATTCTCACTCCATTGGGGCCTGCCTTGACCAAAAGCCAATTAGAAGATTGGAGACTCTACGGTCATGTAGAAAAGTCTTCACATGGGTTGTGGTATGATCCCAACACTCCCTTGAGACAATTGACACAAAGGTTGAAAAATCGATTTGCCGACTAAGCTTCAACATCTCATGTCCATGAAGACATCAATCTCCCTAGATATCTCTTTGAAAAGTCACTCGTCAAGGATCTTTGAAGCTCTTCCAACTGGTACGATTTCTCTGACGATGAAGAGGAATTGTCCAATGACATAGACATGTGATATTCTGACCCAGAAGAGCCATCGTCTCCAAAAGAAGTACCCCACTTCGACCCACTTTCAACAGGCGATTGGGACCATCTCATAGCAAGCCTTGAGAAGATTACCGATCAAGAAGACCCATGGAAAGAAGCCAAGCATTGGTCTAAAATTGCCCTTGGTACTCCAGAACGTTTCATTGAGTTGTGGAAGCCTTCGAAAATATTGTGGAGGAACCACTTTCGAACCTTCTAACAGAAGATTTTATTCAAAAGATAGACTTGGGAACACCAGATAACCCACATCCTATATTCATAAGCAAGAATATAAAGGATGATTAGTTACCCGAGTATATTGCTTTTCTTTGTGAGTTTGTTGATTGTTTTGCATGGTCTTATGTCGAAATGCCTAGTTTAGACCCCAAAATAGCAGTCCACAAGCTCAATCTACAAAAAGACATCAAGCTTGTCAAACAAGGCCAAAGAAGATTCCGTCCATATGTGATGGATAAAATTAAACAAGAAGTTCAGAAACTCAAAAGTGTTGGCTTCATCCGTGAGGAACAACATCTTGAGTGGTTGGCTAACATTGTCCCCGTGACATAGAAAAATGGGTAGATCAGGGTTTGTATTGACTATAAAGACCTGAATAGCACTTGCTTAAAGATGAATTCCTGCTCCCCATACCGGTGGTGATGATTGACAATACACGTGGGTTCGAGCGAATGACATTCATGGATGGTTCTCTGGCTACAATCAGATAAAGATGCATCCCGAAGATGAAAAACACACATCATTTCGGACTCCATTTGGCGTGTATTGCTACACTGTCATGCCATTTGGTTTGAAAAATGCTGGTGCCACATATTAGAGGGCTATGATGAAGATATTCCAAGATATGTAGCACAAGACTGTTGAATGTTATGTTGATGACCTCGCCGTCAAAAGCAAAAGAAAAGAAGACCATCTGAAAGACCTTCGAGAAATCTTCCTCCGACTTCACAAGCACAAACTGCGAATGAATCCCTTGAAGTGCTTCTTCGGTGTCTCATTGGGTAAGTTCCTTGGATTCTTAGTTCGGAAAGCTGGAATAGAACTTGACCCCATCAAAGTCAAGGCTATTCTAGAAATGCCCTCTCCGAGAACCTTAAGAGAATTGAAAGGACTTCAAGGAAGATTGGCATACATCAGACGGTTCATCTCTAATATTTCGAGGGTGTGAATTTTGTTTGGGATGCTAAATGTGAAGCTGCATTTCAAGATATCAAGTCATACCTGATCAAACCTCCAGTGTTGACTGCCCCTACCAATAAAAACCCATTCATCTTGTACACAACAGCCCTCAACCATTCTTTGGGCGCTCTATTCGCACAAGATAAAGGAAAAGAAGCGGTTCCATACTACCTCAGCGACATGTTGGTAGGTGCAGAGCATCGTTACTCTCCAGTCGAAAAGGAATGCCTTACATTGATTTTCGTCGTGCAAAAGCTTCGTCACACCTTCTTTCCAACACAATCTACCTGATTTTGAGGATCAACCTCTTGAAGGTCCTTGTCACAAAAGCAGGTTCTCTCAATGCTCGACTAGCAAAATGGTCCATCCTTCTATCACAATTTGATATCAGGTATCACTACAAGAATTTTCATTTTTGCCAGCGAAATAAAATTAAACGCCGGGAAAAGTTAACTTTTGTCGGCAAAAAAGATTATTTCGCCGGGAAAGGTTATACTTTTACCGGCGAAATAATTTCACCGGTAAAGGTTCAGTTTTGCCTGGCGAACTCATTTTTTCGCTGGCAAAGGTTATGTTTTACCGGCAAAATATTTGTGTTGCTGGCAAAGGCTAGATTTTTTTCCGGCGAAATACCTAAATCGCCGGCAAATGACCATTTGCCAAATTTTAACCATTTATTTAACTTTTGCCGGTGCAGTAAGCGCCAAGAAAAGTTATATTTTGATTATTTTTATTTTGCAGGAATAAACGTTAAAATTTGGCCTCCCTATTTGTTTACACTTCAGCCCTAAAATTATATGTTGTGCTCGCGCCATTTTCCCGCGCCTGCTCCATTTCCAGCTCCCGCTCCATTTCCAGCATTTCCTTCTCCCTCTGTCTCTTCTCAATCCCTCATCTCTCCATTTCCTGCGCCCCCTCTGCTTCTTCTCCATTTCCAGCGCCCCCTCTGCCTCTTTTTAATCCCTCATCTCTCCCTCATCTCTTTGACCCTCTCTCGCCTGCCATCCCTCCATTTCCTTCTCCCTCACGACCTCAGCCCTCTCCTCCATCTCCAGGCGACCTGTGCTCCTTCATCTCACCAGGCGACCTACGCTCCTCCATCTCCTAGGCGCAGAACCCTCCCTCTCCTCCAACTCCCAGGCGACCTGCGCTCCTCCATCTCCCAGGCACAGAACCCCCCTTTGTTCCATCTCGATCACCCTCTGCATCTCTTCCCCACGAGGGCCAAACGCTCGCTAGCAGCTCCACCCCTGCTGCTCCTCTCTCTCTTGTCAAGCTTCTCCTTGTTGCAGGTAAGAGTCTCTATGTGTAAGACCCTGACCCTCAATTTTTGGGTTTAGCATTGTTTTAATTGTGATTTAGCTTTTAAAACAAGATTAGAGTTGATTTGACTTTGTTTTTGAGTTTGAATAGATTTCTCATAACTTTGGAGAGTTTTAAAAGACCGTTGACCTTGTTTTGACCCAACCCTTGTAAATTGTATTTCTATGAGAATTTATTCTTGGTTTCTAAAAATTCCAATTTTTATTCCTTTCGACTCATTTTATTATTATAAACAACTTTCATGTTTTGACCATCTTGATTTAATACTCAGAAATCGCGTTTTTCGAGAAAAATGGCAAAAATGACAATTTTCTCTAAATCTGTCCATAAATTTCGAAAATTCCAGAAATTGGGGAAAATATACTTTTTGAAAACTAGATTTTTCGACGATCGTTTTGTTCTTCTTCGTCGATTTCATCCGGGGTCCGCAAGACCATGTTTTAATCGTTTCAAGTTCTACTGCTTAAGGACCCACCTTGCAGACACTATATATAGTCTCCTATTCTCTCTCCTCCATTCTTCTTCCCAAATCCCTGCACGTTCTTGACCTAGAGTGGAGAAGAGGAGAAGCTTCCTTTTTGATCTTTTTCCCTTGAAACATCCATCTAGAGAGCTCCAATCCCCGATCCGACTCCGTCAATCTCTTCCTCTCTTCTCAAGCTTCAGCTGGACACGTTTTTAGAGCCAATACCGTGTACTATTCATCATCTTCAACCTCCCTTCATCAAGTTCAGCTAGCTCAAGGTTAGAGCTTGGACCCATCTTTTCATTTGATGTTCTTTAGCTCACTTAGAGCTTGTTTTACGTGTTTTCAAACCCATTTTCGAAATGGGGGTTTGTGATGACAAAAATGTGATTTTTATGTGTTCTATTTTGGGGCTTTTGTGTAGATTTCGTGGACCTTCTCTTTGGTTGAGTTTTTGTGGAGTTTTCCTTGGCATTGGATTGAGGCAAGTGATCGTTATAGGGTTTCTTATGTTTATTGCTTTATGTTTCATTATGGTTTCAATATTTCATTAAGACATGTTTTCTATGTTAAATTCATAATGCAAGTTATGTCATATTCCTTCAATTCATGAGTTTTGGCTTCTTCATTTGTCTTGTTAGCCATGATTTTGCAAGCTCTTAGAATCATGTTTGATCTTGTTAGTTTTTATGATTTTATACTTGAAAATGTCTTGATGTCTTTTTATAGAATGAATGGTTTAATTGTGGATGGAATGCTTTAAAAATGTGTGAAATGTATCCCTTGGAAAGCATGAAGGCTTGGGGAGTGCATGTGGTTTAAATGCACTACACCAAAAACAACAAATAGGAACGGTCCAGAACCGTTCCTAACAAAAATAGGAACGGTCCTAAACCGCTACAAATACCCATGTGCCTAAGAGCTTGGAACGGGTCAAAACCATTCCAGATGAAATATTTGGGAACTGTTGAAAACCGTTTCAAATATTTTATAACCGTTCCAAAATATAAAATCTGGAACGGTTTTAGACACTGCCAGATTTTTCTTGACCGTTCCACATTCAAATATTTGGAACGCTTCGTAGTCCTTTTTGGAACGGTTATAAACACTTTTATATTTTCTAAAACCGTTCCAAATTTATAATTTTGATACGTTTATAAACACTACCTGATTTTCTAGAACCGTTCCAATTTTAAGCGTCCTTACAATTAGTAGTCTGTTTTGGAACGGTTTTAAACACTTTCAAAATTTTTAAAACCGTTCCAGATTCTAATTTTTAGAACAATTACAGAAAGGATTTAAAACCGTTCCATATTTTGATATTAGAATGCTTTTTACTGTGTTAAATGATGATTTTGAACCATCCCTAATTTTATTATTATATTTAAAAAAAAATAATTTTGCTATAATTTTTTTATTTTCCAATAAATTCATTTTTTCTTAAAATCACAAAAAAAAAAAAAAAATTAAAACCCATAAATTGTAGCATTCTCATCTACACATTAATATCACACATCATCAGTTTATTTAAAAAATCAATATACTAACTTGAATTTAAATGTACAATTTACAATATTTAGAAACACATAAATATATAACACAAAAATCAAAAGCAAACACAAATGGGGGTTGTTTTGCATGTTAACCCTACATTACATGTATGTGACCTTCATGACTAATAAAAAACATTCACCCGCACTCTGATGCTTTGAACTCCTGTTAATCTGGATTGTATACATGACGTGTAAAGGGTAGGTCCCGCTTTTGGGACTGGATTAGGAGGTTCATGTTTGCCAAGCTGGCTGAAATTCCCCTTTGCCTTGAAAAGCTAAGAGTGATGGTGCTTGCAATACAGACTTCCTTCATGTGCAACATGATTTGATGGGCTGATCACACAGCCTCCATGAGAACATTCGAAACAAGGCCTGTGGTATGAGGTGCCCGTCAACTGCCACCTGAAATTCAAAATTTATACAGAACCAAACTGTCTCTTAGTTGTTGCCAAAGGAAAATATTCATAAATTAACTCCTGTTGACATGATTTGAGTAATATCAGAAAAGAGGTGAGTATTCTAAAGAAGAAAAACATCATCCTTGACAAGTTTTTTGCAAGTTTTTTCAATTCTGTAACCTTAAAACATAACTCAAAAAAAAAAAAAGAAGGGTTGGATGCCAAAACCCAGGTCTAGCATAATTCAATTCTCTATAAAGCTCAACTTACCATAAAGTACTTTTGCCCTTCAGTCTAATTCTTTTTATGTGACGTCGATGGAAATACTTTGAATACTTTAACCTGTTATTAGAGATAAGTAAATAGTGTAAGAGAGTAACGTGTAGAAAATTAAATCTAAAAATAGAAAGAAAGAATACGTCCCAAGATCAGACACTTTTCACATCATCATAATAATGAAGAATAAAGGACTACAATATATTTAGTTGACTTAAGATGTAATCATACCTGTGAGATGAACCAAGCAGCTGAGCCAAGACAAATGCCTAACAACAATAAGGAGCCGTGGACCATAGCATCCTTTGTTATCTTTTTCGTCGAGCTATGATCATTGTGCTCATGTGAATGTTGCATGTGCAATGGCTTTCCCCTATAGAGAGTAATAACTATCGCCCCAGCAACACACAAAATGGTACCCACGACTTTAACTCTTCCTCCAATTGTTCTTAATCCCAATTTCTCTATTCTGAAATAGAGAACCAGCATTAAAGTTAATATGAATTGTGTCTCAAACACATTAGCTATTTTGAATGCAAAAATGTGCAGTGTAACCTGTGAAATAATCCTTCATGATTTGGGTAAGCCAACCATTCTTTGCACAGGTGGCCTCATTCTTAGTAATGTAAGATCATTTCTCTAATGGGCCATAAGAAAGGTTTCCCTGTATAGCTATGTGATGTCGATCGACTTGAGAATGAAAAATTGATAAGAAAACATACCCATTGGAAATATTCAACTCTAGTTGGACAAACAGTCTGAACGGATGGTGCTGTCCGACTGAGTAGAATTTTGTCAAATTCCTCCTCTTCTTTATTTCTTTCCCCCTTCTTTTCTCTCCTTCTTCTCCTCCCCTGCACCCATGCCTGTGCACGTCCCTCTCCCTTTCCTTTTCTTTTCTACCTTCCCCCACTTCTCTCCTTCCTTTCTTCCTCCCCCCTGCAAAACACATGACAAACCAACACCAAACCGCCACTGCCACTAATAAGACCCCAAACAGCTATCCAAATCAAGAAAGCAGTTTGTAACATATATAGCTTTAACTGTTCCAGCTCCCAACACAGCAGCAATGCACAAATATGATAGCTAAATAAGGATCAACAAGAAAAGCTAAACTTACAGTTTTTCTTAAATAAGTCCGATAAAGAGGTTGAAAAGAGACTGTTCTCATATTGATGCTCATTCAACTCAGACTTGTTTCCTTCCTTAAATAAAGAAGAAGACTGCGAATGTTGACTCGGCTGTGATTTTATGATGGTATCTTCATCTAATTCCTTTTTCATGGAAATGAGTTGCAAGATCTCTCGGCGACCACAACAGGCCTGGGTCCAGAGACACATCTCAATGTTTGAAGACTCCAAGATACAGATAGTCTAATAAAGATATAATTCAAGGTGCATCAAATTTGTGGCAAAAAATTTTCATTTTCTAGTCCTTCTCAGAGTTATATTCTCATGTAATGTTTGAAATGCATCAACACTGCTCATGAGGGCAGGGTATCTCACCATATTCCTGCAGCCTCAAACTTCGACTTCCATTTAGTCTCATATACCTCCTGGAATATGTCCTTGAACCTGCAGTGCAAAAGGGCAAAAGCACATCATACAACACGCCCCAACACACAACATGCACAGCATAAAGTGCATGTGATTTAAACAACAGAGAGATGTAGGGTAGTATAAAGTTTGTTAGGTAGGATAGGCACAAAAGTATTAGGAAGTTGCATGCCTTCCATCATATTTCTTAAGAATTGTATTTTTTGTGCTGAGATAAAGTGGCCACTTCTTCTGGTAAGCTCTGTTCATTGATGCGTCGGCAAAAGCATAGATGGACTGTATAACCAACCAGGCAAACAGCAAAAGGAATTTAGCAGATTGAACCAGGTTAATTCATCTTCAAACTGAAATTGGCAAGTTAACCAAAAAGGTTGTTTGGTGTAGACCTCGTCAGTGTTGTACATAGACAAAGCCACCCCTCCAGCACCTGTGAAATTGAACACTTCAAACTCTTTTGTTTCTTCTTCCCCCTGTCATTTCAGGCAAAGAAAGAAACATTAGTGATAAGACACAAAACAAATGACTCAAGACAGTGGTCATGAAGACTACAAAGACATGCTGCTAAGTACTAACTTCTCAGGCCAAACTCCTTGACACGGGTTTCAGCTGTAAGTCACAGACAAAACAAGCTGTAATTTAGTAGCTAAGTCATTTTCAAAAAGCTATTTGGTATAAAAGTGGTTTTGAAAAAATGGTTTAATTGAATAGTCCTTTGCATTGAGGTAAGAAATAGATACCTGGAGTTATAGTTGCACATTTGATTGCCACATTATACCTACAATGAAACCATATTCACTTGAGCTCCATAGAAAATATAAAATCTATAAGATGTCCAGCAGTCAAATAGAACACAAATTTATTGAAACTGTGAGTGAACAACAAATTCTACAACCATCCCTACAAAAAGAAAACAACCAAGAAGGAGGCAAACTTCTTTTCTTTGCTACAAACTAAAGAAACTCAGCTGCTGCAGACTAAAATCCAAGGAGAGCTACTCCTAGCATAAGCACAGGAGAGCTCCTAAGCATCAGCCGCTGCTAGAAAGGCTCAAGCAGAGAAGAACGGACCTACACAGCAGAAGGGCTCAGACTGCAGCAAAAAGAAACAACTCCAAACCGCCCAATCGACCAAAGCTGAAGAAAGCAGTACGATACAGCCCAGAAGACGAAACTACTCCTCAGCTCAGCCCAGAACAGGATCTGAGAGACTGCACAACACTGCACGACAGAGCACAACTCTACTTAGAACAACAGTTGAAGGAAGCAAAGGGGGCGAGCTCACTGAACAGCTGAACCAGCACAAGCACTGCACTTCACTGGGACTCTGCCTACACTTCAGCCAAACTAGAAAACAGGCACCAAAAACTCCACTGCAACAGGGAGAAGGAAGCAAAACTTCGCTGCGAACAAGCAAAGAAGCAACCAAACCAGAGCACAGAAGAAAGAAGGGGACCGACACAGCCAAGAAAACTGCAGCTACCAGCCAAATGAAGAGGAAGCTGATCGGCAGGGGAAGATTGCACCAGATGGGCGAAGCTGCAAATACTGCAGAAGACTTCACTACCTCCAATGCCAAACAGGAGCAGAGCCAGGGCAGCAGGAGGAGGAAATGAGCTGCTACAAAATCCGTATGGGAACCAATCCGGGCCAAAAGGAGAAACAACCACTCCAAGCCGACTACACTAACGAATAATCCCCCAAGGCATCACCAATTGCAGGCAAGCCAGAGACTCTTGGACCCGGTGAAATGGCAGGACTGAGAGGTCAGGGAGGATGCAAAGAAACTTGCTGCAGGAACTCCTTATACCAATCAGGATGGGGTGAAGAGGAGCAGGAGAGATCTTGTCTGGGCTATCAGAGGCCATGCCCTTTAGATGATCCATAATGGCTGCTTGGGCTCTGTACAGGGAAGGCACTCTGCTCTTGTGCTTGGATTCATTCCTGATTTGCCAGAGGACAAAGATGGAGGAGAGGAAAATGGCTGCTGAACTTTTCCTAGAAGAACCTGCAGCTGCCTTGGCTAAACAGTCCCAAATTGAAGCAGCTGATAAAGAATTTGGCCTGAAGTAATTAATAAGCTGTTGCTAACAATTATAAAATTTTGACAATGTTATAGTACTATATAATCAAGAAAAACATTCAAAGCTCCAATGTGATTAACATTATGGAAAAAAAAAAAAAAAAAACCAACGTTGCACAATCACAAAGATGAGGGGGAAAAAAAGCACAGTTCCTGTAAGAATGTCACATTTTCACTATTCCAAATAAAAAGGGGATCTTAAAAAGAAAGTTCGCTGTCCCATACATTATCCTCAGCCATCACCAAAATGCAATACGAATGTGAATTGTTCTACTGCGAAAACACACAAGAGAAGTGCAGCACATTGTTGCTCTAGCTGTGTTTTCTGCCCCAATTAACACATTGGATAATATCTAATCTATTATTGCATAGTTAAAATCATCAAATTATGTGCCAGAGACCAAGTTAAAATCATCAAATGATGTGCAGACACCACCCATGCACATTTTTGGACCTGACATGATTCACATAGAGATTGCATGCAAGGAACACCTTCCATGCTGCAAAGCGATAGAGCCAACAAAATAACACTCACCATGATCTGGCATCAAATCGGACTTCCAAAACCCAACTTGTCTCTGCAGAATAAAGGAAAACATCTTTCAGATTTTCAATAAAAGTCAGAAGAATAAGATCCAAACAAACGATGCAGTTGGACACAAAAACTTGCAAACAGCTTAAATATTTTTCAGGAAAAAAAATGATGTGATCTGCTCTTGACAAGGAAAAGAAATTTGTTCTGCCAAATGTCATTTCTGATTCTAACAACAGCCACCACAAATTCGTGAGATCACTGCATCATATATCAATGCAATACTGACAGGATTCAGCAGGCCCAATTGGTATGCTGTAGCAGTTAACAAACTGAGGGACCCATAGGCTTTGCTCATACGAGGAAGTGAATTGTAGAATCTGTAAAAATGGAGACAGAGAACATTCCTGCAGAAGCTAAAAAGAACTGCTGAATCAGAGAACAAAAGGGAGCTCTAAACAGGAAATGAAAGGCCGGAACAGGGCAGGGATTGAAAGGCCAGAACAGGGCACATCTCAGGCAACTATTCAAAGTTAGATTTTGATGGATCATATGACATATTTACCAAATCAGCAGGCTTTGGCAGCATTATTCGCACATTAGCATGAGCAATTCTAACAGCTTTTGAAGGGAAGATTGCTGCAGGAAATTCACTGGAATCAGAACTTACTCATGCTTCAACGATAGGAAAATTGGTAGTCTCATAACTTACTCATCAACCATAAATACAGTTATTCCCATTGATGAATGACAACAAGTGCAACTTAAGCCCACCTATGTAGAAAACATATGTTGAAGAGAAAATTGGCAGTTGAAGAGTTTGACTGCCATAAATCCCAGGAGGAAACATAATGGACAAGAAAAACCACTACCTTCGATCAGAGGTGCCATCCCAGGGATAATTTGCAACAAGTGCACCCTGCAAACAAGCAATAGGAAAATAGTTAAGCAGAGGCCTGTTTGTGCCCTAATAAAAATCAATTCAGCATAGAAAGTAGATATCTTCAGGCAGATTCAAACACCTCTAGAACTCAGTTTTAACACATATAAATTGGAAGCTTTTATTTATGGAATCATTTAATAAAAAATAACAACAAAAACATCATCATCAAAAAAAATAATGATAATAGGAAAATTTCCAAAATGTTTGAAAAATGGCAGTTAGAAGGTCAGCATAAGAGTTGAAGTCACGAGGACACTAAATATGTACATAACAGAGTGGATGGAGTTTTGAGTTTCACGCTGAAGATAAATCGGGATATAAACCAAAGGAAATTCTCTTTATATCATTTCATTGACTTTGCAAAGTAAAACCTAAAGGTCCCTGTTCAAATATTTATTAATAGATGTGCAAAGTGCTGGGTCTCACCGGCCACTGCCTCCACCTCTATTTTAGGGATGGCAATAGATCAAGGTAAACCCAAACCCTTTTCGACTCACACCTTTCCCACTTACCTCCTCCGCACGCAATGTCCAGTATTGATCATTTATGTTCGCAATCTTTTCACCGGGTGGAAAAATCTGCAAGGAAGATTATGAAGTTAACTGCTAAATAAAAATGAAAAACAAACTAATGAAAAGATATGTGACCATCTATGGAAGATCTTGCCATGGTATACAGCTCACCCAAAGGATTGAAACAATGAGAAATAACAAGAACTCACCATGCAAAAGGGGCCAAATAAAAAATAGAAGAGCAAAATTGCCAACTAAAAGAAGGAAGCAAAGTGGGAAGTATTGAGTCAAAAGTCATGAATGTAAATAATTTACCTTACTAGAAGCATGCTTGCTCTATAAACAACAAGAAGTTCTCTGAACTCTTAGTGCATCATCCAAACAGGGGATAAAAACAGCTTCAATTTGTAATTGATTTAATGCTTGAGTAAAAGAATTGGAATATTGAATATAAAAATTCATGAACTTCAAAAAGTAGAAGGAAGAAACAATGAAATAGACTAGACTTAGGATCCAGAACAGCTAAAGGGAGGGCTATAATCATACCAAATTCTGTTAAAAGGTGAATGAACTGAGAAAGGAAAAACATTACTTTGAAAAACTACATGATCTCTATGAACTAGAGATAAAGGGTTGCCAAAAGTAGTAAGAAACAGTATCTTAGAATCAAGAGAGAATGAAAACTGAATTTAAAATGGAAACATTCATCCAACAAGATGCAAGGTTCACAATCCAGCAGCCCCTAAACATTCATCCAATGCAATTGCATACCTCATTGGCCAATCCAGCAGCCCTCCCTTGCAGCTGTGAAGGAGATCTTCCAAGCTACCATTGTGCATGTACTCATAAACCAGAAGCTTAGAATCCCTTGCAGTACAACAACACCAAAGCTTCACACCAGCATTTATGTGTCTGATCTTCCCTAAAGTGCTCACCTCTACTTCAAAACCATGGTCTTCTACATCTCCTTTCTTCACTAACCCACAAAGCTTCTTCACTGCAACCACCTCTCCATTACTAAGAACATCCTTGTAGACCTTCCCAGAAGCTCCAGCTCCAATCACATTATCTTCATCCATACAGTCCAAGATTTCATATTGGAAAATTGGAGCATTATGTCCATATGGACACCTCCTTCAATCTACAGCAGTAACTTCTCCTTGATTGCCTTTCAATTCAAAAACCTACTTCAGGGTTTTTATCATCCATAGACCTTTTTTAAATGATGAAACTATTATGGGGTGAGAGAGAACTCTATAGTTACAAAAGTCAAGATAGGTCTGTAGTTACAGAAGTCAACATGACACAGTCCAAGAATAGCATGTTGTAACAAAAGAAGACACCCGATTCAATTCATTCACTCACATCTGATTTTTCTTTTTCTTTTTTTTTTTTGTTGCTATAGCAGAGAGCTTAAACAAAAGAAAAAAGGAAAAGAAGCATGTTGTGCCCATTCCAAGTATAAGTAACAGGCCATGTATAAGTTAACCATAAATCGGAAGACAAGTATATGTAACTCTAAATCATAAATCTGAAGACAGGTATAAGTAACATGCCATGTATCATTTGGGCCCATTCCAATTGTTGTAACTGTACATTCATTCACCATTTCAATGTTCCAAGACTAAAGTAGCATAAACAAAAGTAGCAAAATGAGTTTCCAAGATAAACCTAATCCAACACATTGAACTTCTCATCAACTGGATTTACAAAAAGATCTAAGAGATATGTTTGATCAGCCTAATCTGTGAATATGGTAAAAACCTCAGGCCATGCTACGAAAGATCCATTCCCAACCTTGCCTAAAGCCGAATGAAATCCATCCGGATAAGGCAATTCAACATCTGCTTTTTCAATGACGTCAATAGAAACCTTATAGTAACCTGATGGAAGAGATTTTGAGTGAATCTGTTGGGGCCCATTCTCAATATAAGCTCTGCCAAGAGCGACCACCTCTTGCCGCCAAGACATCATTTTGCATGGCCGCAATGTCAATGGAGATTGATTGTCCCGTATGGTGTTGGAAACCACAACTGACTCTTTGTTCTTATGTGGAAGTGATGCACTTGATTGTGATCCTGAAGTCATGCTATGCTACAATAATATTCCAATACATGTGTTATTCATTAAGTAAATGTAGAAAAAAACTGATATTATGAAACCTTATATAAATAAAAAAAAATCCATAAAAGCATTAATACCTCAATCAATTGTTTAAGACCCTTAAATTCTTCCATTAGGCCTTTTTGTTCTACCCTTATGCAGTCTACTTGGGACTCCAAATTTTTAACCATTGACGACTGCTCGGTTACTTCCTTATCCTTCATTGCTAGTTTTTCTAGAGCTGGCGAGGACGATATAATTTGAGATCTTGAAACAATGTTCCCAACACCCCGAACACGCCCCCTCTTATCAATGCCAAATACTTTAGTCAAAGGATCGTGTCGGATGTCTTGGGAATCAACTTCTTGGCTGCAAAGTAAGCCTTCTACTCTTTCCTATCAAATTAAATAATCATCACATAAGTAAACTTTGTAAGTATTTTTTCTATCGCAATGACTTAAATGTAAGATGATGAACTCACCATGTGTGAAGACACATCAATGGGGATAGAACCATCCTTTCTTTTATGTGCTTTGATCCACACTTCAGCCCTAGTAATCGGGGGGACATCTTCAGCCCTTTCGCTCTTCTATATTTGCAGGAACTACACATTATTAGCTTTTGTGGAATAAAATAATCAATGTTTTCATGTTACATAAAAATGCCAATACTTACCATCTTCTCCTCTAGTCTCGCGTGGCCATGCCTACCACTCGTATGATAAATTTTCATTTTCTTCCTAATCTCTGTATTTTTTTCACGTTGTTCTATAGTTTTGGGATCTGCATTATGTTTAATGAATGCCTCCCAATCTTCAGGCATAACTCCTGGAGGACGATTGTTCAGTTTTTCTTCTTGAGTTTTATGGGGATCGAGGTATTGCATCCTCAATTTGGTCTTGTATTTCCTCATGCTTTCAGCCATGCTTCTAAGGCATTTGTCACGATATGACTGAGAAACATCAAAATCTTCCTTTAAAAAAAAAAAAAAAAGAAGAGGTTGTTTAGGCTCAACAACTAAATAGATAACAAGTTAAATATCAAGCCATTTCAAAGATATACAAGCTAAGAATTTCATACTAAGAGGAGCTTCCATAGTTCATCTTTTTTCTCATTTGGTACTGCACGCCAATCCTTGTATGAGATAGGGACAATGGTGCGAACCAAATGTCCACATCTAGATGACAACTTGGTTGAATTATCTCCCACTGGCAGGCCATGAGCATTTAAGGTAATCACCATTCTTTGTTTCGGCGGCTTGGAAGATTCTGAAACAGAAAATGAATGTTAAATAAAATTAATACCATTTAAAACTTGAGTACGAAACTGTATAAATAGTGATGAAATGAATTTCTTCTAACCTGCATTCAAATGATCATTCCCTTGCTCAGCCATCAGATGACCTATGTCTCAAAGGATATAATGACACTTAGCACAAACAAGTCACATGAATGCGTGAAATAAAATCAACATATTCAACTACTTGAAAATTCATAATTGAGGCACCATAAGCATAAGCATAAAGTGCATATTTCACAATCAAGGCACATTCATAAACAAGGCACCATAAGCATAGAGAGCATATTTCACATTTTCAACTACTTGAAAATTCCACTACTGTAAAAATTATTAAGTCAAAGTAAACATGTCCAGCGCTACAATTCATAGTTAATTTCTTTTAGGACATTTTCTAAATTTTCAGCTACGCTAACAGTGGAAGAAAAGAGACACGGATCTTCAAGTGCATCTACATCTTTTGTCAATCTCTTTGGGGCGAGTAGAACAACAGCCCATCCAGGTCTAGTTTGATCTTTGGAGTAAAAAACTTGAGTTGCTTGAGACGCTAATATGAATGGCTCGTCTCCTTCCTTATCTTTTCCTTTCAATTTTTCCATGTTCACCATTGTCAAATTTGTATCGGGATCAACAATGCACCCATTGGTCTTGTCCTCTACTTTGAACCAATCACAATAAAATACTGTTTGACGAAAATCAATGTAATCCAACTCAATTATCTGTTTCACAACTCCATAATAGGTGGCCTCAACTTCCTTATACTTTTTATCTTTAGCGCTTGCCCTGTATAATGTGAACGCTTTCATTGAGACCCCGCTATTTTGTGTTGATTTGTTAGTCTCGTAATCAATTGGAGAGAATACATGTCCATTGACACGGTATTTGTTATAGCATTTGGCCTTGAACATTGGCCCAACTGCTAGTCGTTTTAGTATCGGCTCTCCCTCAACATATTCCATCTGCACATTAAGAAGAAGGATTAAAGAGTACTCAGCAATTATAATCATGTATATCATCAAATAGTTAGAATTAAATAAACAAATGCTTAATCACCTCCTGTCGCAACCAACTGATAAAATCATGCTTAATGTTCTTAGACACACCGCCCTTCTTTTTTGGACCCTTGGCAGTGGTTGTACTCAAATATGTCTTATACTTCCTGTATCAATGAAAGACACATTACTTTGTATGATATAGTAACGTGTTATCGAATTACTGCACCTTATATGTTAATTTAGGAAATTTGTCAACTCACATATGCCATTCCGCAATTCCCCGATAGGAGTCCAAAACCCATCTACGTACTTGTTGATGTTGAATGTTAGTTAGGTTTACATTCCAGCCTTTATCCAAAGGCTCCTCATCACACTCACTATCATCGTCCAAAAACCTTTGATGTGTTCTCTTGTGACTACCTCTATCACCATCTGGCATGTACTCCATACAATACAAAATAGATTCCTCTATAATGTAGCGCTCTGCAATGCACCCTTCAGGGTGTGCCATGTTCTTTACGTATCTTTTGTAAGTTTTCATTAACCTGTTAAGAAATGTCCAATCAGCACTAGACTCTACTATACCAAAGACAACTTTGAAGTTAGAATTTTACCGTTCAAAAGGATACATCCATCGAAATCTAACTGGACCGCAAGTTAATGCTTCATCAGCCAAATGCACCATGAGGTGAACGCTAATAACAAAAAATGATGGTGGAAAGAACTTCTCCAAAACGCACATTGCCACGATTAGTCGATGTTTTACACCAATTATATTATCTGCACTAATCGTCTTTGAGCACAAGACATTAAAGAAGTTACAAATTTCTTGAATAGCAGCTTTCAATGGCTTGTGCTCTGAGAATGCGTGCTGTAACAAAACAGGTAATAACTGTTGCATTATGACATGATAATCGTGTGATTTGAGCCCCTTTATTTCAAGGGTTTGCATGTTCACGAGATGTTTAAATCTCGAACTATACCCCGTAGGAACCTTCAATTCATGCAAAGTATGACAAAATAATTCCTTTTCCTTACGACTTAGAACAAATGGTGCCTTCGGTTTAATAGTTCTCCCATCCGATTCTTGTAACCATAGCTCTTTCCTAATGTTCATTCTTTTCAAATCCTCGCGTGCACTTGTGCCATCCTTTGTTTTATCTTTGACATCTAGGATCGTTGACAAAAGGTGGTCACCAATATTCTTCACAACATGCATCACATCGAGGTTGTGATGAACTGGCAAATCCTGTCAAAGCATTAAAACAAAGTAAATTTCTACTTGTCTGTTTATTAAAACACAAGAATATGAAATGTAGTACCAAATTGAGAAAACCACCTTCCAGTATGGTAGGTTGAAAAGAATCGATCTCTTGTACCAGGCAGTTATATTATTAGCCGATTCATCATCATAACTTTTTCGTTTCTTTCCCTTCGATTTTCCAATATCCATCTGAATACCGGCCACTTTGTCTTCAACCTCTGAACCACTCAATCGACGAGGAGCTCTTCTTTCTTCTGTTTTATTGTTGAAAGCCGCCTTCTGAGTCCTAAAAACATGATTAACAGGAAGGAATCTTCGATGACTTTGATAAGAGTACTTTTTCCCACTCTTAAGACGTTCGGAAACAGTTCCTTCGGCGCAAACAGGGCAAGCAAACTGTGCATGTGTTACACAACCCGATAAACTCCCATATGCAGGAAAATCATGAATTCCCCACATCAACATAGCTTTCAGATTAAAAATTGTCTTCGAATGAGAATCATATGTTGACACTCCATTAAGCCATAGCTCTTTCAACTCGTCAACCAATGGTTGTAGGTAAAGATCAATGTCTTTACTTGGTCCTTTTGGACCTGGTATCAATACTGTCAACATTGAAAATTCTCTTTTCATGCATAATGAGGGGGGGAGATTGTAGGGCACTATAATGACAGGCCAATAACTATAGACGCTACTGAGATGTCCAAAAGGGTTGAACCCATCGGTCGCAAGTCCTAAACGAACATTTCGATGTTCCTCAGAAAAGCTTGGCCACTTAGTATTTACTACCACCCAACTTGATGAATCAGATGGATGCCGCATAACACCACCATTCTCTCTTGGTTGGGCATGCCAAGTCATTTGCTCTGCTATCCATGGCACACTACATAACAATGTAAAAATAATAATTAGTTATTAAAATTAAGAATCAAAGGCAAATAGAGTGACCTATGGAATCTATCATTAACTTTGAAATCTAACCTGTAAAGCCTCTGTAGCCTTGGTGTCAATGGAAAATACCTCAAAACCTTTAATGGAACTCTAACACTTTTTTTTTTGGCCAAGTAATCTGACCTCCATCTGGATGTATGACATATTGGACAAGTTTGTCTGTCTTTGTACTCTTTCCAATAAAGAATACAATCATTTGGGCATGCATGTTTGGAATCGTAGGTCATTCCCAACGAGTTGATCATCTTCTTAGCTTGATATGTGTTTTCTGGCAACGTGTTTCCTGCCGGAAGCCACTTCTTCACCAATTGAAGGAGATCATTTAAACTATTGTCTGACCAACCTTTCTGTGCCTTTAAACTGTATAATTCAACAGTAGATGACAATTTTGTGAGTTCCTTAGGACAGTTAGGATACAAAGATTGTCTTGCATTACCAAATAAAGACTTATATCTTCTTTCTTCTCCTTCGTCTTCGCCTTGAAACTCTTGGGAGCCTTCATGAATATCTCTATTCCTCATGAGATCGTCCATGAGAGCATCAGCATTTTCACCAATTCTTCCAAATGCATCATTAACGAGTTCCTCCATTCTAGGATACATATTATTAGGTTGTTCATTAGGATTTGATCTTGATGTTTTCTCACTGGTTGTTGCAACACATTCTCCATGTAGAATCCAATGTGTATATGACTCATCAATACCGTTAATGAGCAAGTGCTCATGAATCATATTAAGGGCGATCATTCCACTCCCATTTCGACGTTTAGCACATAGACAGGGAAAATGCTTAAATCCACCACCATGTTTCTTTGTAAACTCAAGGAAATGTACAATTCCATCTAAATACTCCGGACTTAACCTATGTTTGTTCATCCATGCTTTGTTGCTCGAGGACGACATTCTGCAACAACTTACCTAACATAAGTTAAATGGATCTAGCAAAGGTAACCTCAGTTAAGTCAAATAGATGGCACATAAATAAATGATGGTATCATTTAAGTTAGAAAAAAAAATGTTTAATGCAGAAAAAAAGAAATATAGAACACATGGATTCCAAATTATCCAAATTGCGAGCCATGTTATTAATGATCATCAGATATCAGTACAGGCATTCTCAAAATCACTCCCATTCTCAAGAAATATTTCAGATTACTCAATAAATGTTACCTTAAAACTCCCAGTGATGCCCTGTGTTGCGTTGGGGAAAAAAATGCAAAAATAGTAAAAGCTAACAACTTTTTCTGGGCATGATCATTGATGCCTATTGGTGAAGGTAGAGAGAAACAATTCATCTAAAATATGTTGGAGCAACTCCAAGCCACCACCAAGCATGAGGTGCTGGCAGTAAAAAGCAGGTTATGGAAAGAACCATGTTATATTTGCCTTAGGCAGAATTAGCACATTGATTAGGCTTTTCTCACAGAGAGCAGGTCTTAAGATTGAGTCATGAGAACCGAATTGGTTTGGGGTTATGCTTTAAACCATGATGTAAATGTAAAGATGTAACATTATATTGGGAGGGGGACAGTAGAAATCTGGCCCCTATTCTCTTCCAACAAAGCCGGTCAAAGGGACCATCTTGGGCATTGATGTGTGGAAGACAATCTAGAACTAAATTATGGAACATGGGCACTTCTCTCTGATATTCATTTGAATGGTCTCTCATCCTAGTGAAAAGAGTTTGTTCCAAACACAAATGTTTAATGGGTGTTTGTGAATTTATGCTTTCTTGTAGGTTGATTGCTTTTTGTTCAATGGGTCTGTCTGGTTTGCCATGAATCATGATACTCTGTCATCTGTTACCATTTCCCACTGCTTATTTTGTTGAGATTAGTGCTTACCGATTAAAAACAAAGAAGAAGACATAGTGCCTGAACATTGTTTTAGCAATTTCCAGTACTTTTCATTTGCATGCATGAAGATGTGTAGAGAGTGCTAGTTTATTGATTTGGCTGAGTTAGCATGAATGATTGTTTATGGAAATTGATTATCTTTTTAAAAAAGGATGTTTGGAATTTACCTATGATCTTTAAATGGACAGGAAACTTAAGAAGGATTTATTTTGAAAAATGTAAGAATGGGTTTGAATCTTTTAGTGACAGATAGTTTTGTTTTCAGTGAAAGTGCTTTATAGCTTTGTATCTCCCATAACTTTTGACTTGCCCTCTGTGGGAAATGATGGGAGTTTTTTATGAAAATTTTATCTTTCAAGATGCTTTCAATAATTAGGTCTAGATGTTCTAGTAGCAATGTTAATCATTTTCTAAGTTGAGGAAGTGGATCTGAGTCTTTAATTGGGTAAGAAAATTTGGATATGAGAATGTCCCCTGACATAATTATTTTGATGGAGCATTTGACAATTATACCAACAAAGAGTGATTTGTGGCAACGATGAGTTTTTTTTTTTTTTTTTTTTTGCTATTGGTAACTTTCAAAATCAGAAATTAATTTCTGTTTACAGAAGTCTCAAGAAGCCAAATTAGCCTAAATGATGAAGAAACTCTGCCATGTTCTCTTCCTTTCCCATATTACTAGATCCTGTCATCACTTGAAACTGCCTTCCTACAGTCATTGACATGTTAGAATTGTCTATCAATATCCTTGAATGATAAAATGACATAGATTTCCTATATCCATGTTTGTGCAGTGATTGCCTTTATTTCTTACTCTTCCTTGTTTTGGTAAAACATGAACTTCTTTCTACTTGTTTTTTTTTTTTGGAAGTAAGTGAAAGGTTTATTGCAACTAAACATCTTTATGCTTCTCATGGCCTAATTGAAGATACATCAGGAAAATGACTTCGCTCTAACTGGTGTTTATTGAAACAGCGAATCGAGGAGTTGAAGCATACACTTCTCTGCACCTCCTTAGAATTAGAATCTGCTCAAATGCTGCACCTCCTTGGAACTAAAAAGGAAAAATGAACTTTGATTTTTTCTTTTGGTAAAATTCAATTGATCTTTGATAGAACCACCAAACCCAAGATTTTGCATTTCGATATACCAGCATGATATTCTTCCCTAACAAAGCCAGCACTTAAAAGGCCAATTCATGTAGTGAAACAGAGAGAAAGGGGAATAATCGACAATGGTGGACACATGAAATGTATACAGTTGCATGTTTCATGGGCAACTTATAATGACCTCTAAAACTGTACTTGGCTCAGCATGATGTCATGCTCAAACCTCTAAATTAGCTTGCTAAAACTAACAACAATATTGCACATTATTAATAAAAATAAACAATAATACATGGAAAAAATTAAACATAAAAAGATACATAAACAAGCAAACTACATCAAGAGGATGAACTTATATTGAATATTTTCATAAACCATATAATTCAGGAAAAAAATAGCATGAGGTTAGAAAAACACCATTGTATGCATGAATAACTTATATATGTATGCATGTTAGCATGTATGTATATCTATATATAATATACATGTAAAGATATGGATATGAAGTTGAACCCAGAAAGGGCTCTGCTGTTGATGATGATAATGTTGACCCCATACATACATATATATGTGTGCAATGAAAGCAAAACATTCACCGGAAGAACATAATGAAAGAAGAGAAGAATCACCTTAAAAAGCCTCCCCCCCTCAATCGTGCTCTTCTTTCTACTTTCCAGCCAAATACAGAGAAAGCAACAAAAAGCCCCTTTGAGCTTAGAGACTTGAAGAGACTTGGAAATGGTGGATGGAATCCATCAATCTGCTACCATATGAAGATACATCTCAAACAGCCAAAGAAACAGCCATAACATCATAAACAGCCAAAGAAAAAGCTACATTACGCAGCACTTAGAAACCACAAGAATGAAGCAATCTTGCCTTTCAAACGTGTTGTCATGGGTTTTATACAATTTTACAAATAGGATTATCAAATGTGTCTAGTCTAGTACACTGTATCCATGTCCAATTCAGACATGTTTTCCTTCCCCAAGTTACAATGGTGGGTGTCGACCATTCATGATATATACTCCATCAGAACATTCGAGTCCAGTGAAAGTCCAAAATATTGAATCATATGATACCCGGACACTTCAAAGTAGGCAAAATATCTGTATCGTATTGTACTAAATAATTCATTTTCACGTGTAAATTCAGTCCCCCTGTCATACCCATAGTGTTTTATCCATGCCATATCCAGGCATCAATCATGGTTGAATCACAAGTTACCACAGGTTCTTCACAATGAACCAGGAACCAGTCAGTGTGTTTACCATTATGCTGGACTAACAACTCAATTTGGACCAAAGCTGAATTGCAGGAAGCATCATAAAAAAAAAAAAAAAAACCTACTAAAAGAAGTTACTAAATTTGATCATACAAATGGCATACCTTCTAAAATTAGCCTGAGTGGTCATTTAAAATAAAGATGCCAACCAACTGCAACTGTAGCCACCAATATAACTTTGAATAATAACTTAGGGCCAAATGTAGATGATTGCTGCAACGGTTGTGGTGGGTCCTGCTGCTTCAATCTTAGTTTGGCAGAAAACTAGGCTAGGAGCTGTGGAATGAGGCCAAGCCTCATGGCAGCTGCAAGTAGAATATAGATGCATTTATTTTTTTCCCCCTTAAGGAAATAAAAGTGGAGAGTATATACCCAAAAAAGGTAAAATGGTAGGACGATGCCTAGAGGCAGAGCAGCATTTTCACTTGCATATACTAATAGTAACTAGGTATCTTTTTACAGATTGAGAGAGACAGAGAGACAGGCATAACAAATATCAAGACAATCAGTGCAATGGTTCTTATTACACCATTTCCTAGTGGTTCTGAGTTCTGACAATATACGACCATAAGAAGTTTGGTTACTTTGGCATAAGGATAGTTATTTGTAGACTGCTGTCTGCTTATTTGAGATATCAGCTGTCTTTCTTGACCAAATGAATTCTAGTAATCATCTTAGAGTAAATAAATGGAAGTAATCTAATCAAGCCCAAAATAAAAGAATAGAAACAATTTCACTTGAATACTTTAAAGGTACCAAAAGGATGGATATGAAAACAGAAGTAGAAAATAGATACCTTGGTTTTTTCTTAATCAAAACCAGATCTTACAAAACCATAGCTAAGATTCCACATAACGTTGAAATGAAAAACATCATGAATGAGATTTGCTAAGATCTAACAAAGATTCAAGAAAGAAGATCAACAGAGAGATATCTGCAACCTACCAGCAACAGCAGAAGCCGATCGAATAGAGAGGGGTAGAACCTTCCAGAAATTGTGATTTCAGGGTCCAAAGCCCCAATCTCCAAAAAAAACTCCAATATGAGAAACCGTAACCTCCAAAAAAAAAAAAAAACTCCAAGGTGAGGGCGGGGCCGTCGAGGAGGCTGAGAAGTCCGTCTCACTCGAGAGGATCCAGCTCTTGAGCAGATCAATCAACCTCAATCCTTCAATAATCCAGTTCTTCAAACTGTCCAGCTCGAATGAATACTCTTCGGAAACAACTTCCTTTCCAGAATCCACTCCGCGTCAGCTTCAATGATAGTTGGAAATCGGAACAAAATCAGAACGGATCCAATCTTCAAATCGAAGCTATTTTCCTAATACAGATCATTACCAAATCTCTCTGTTTCCGCTTCTGCTTCCCTAATTCGATATCAATCCCAAGCAGAATCTTCTATTCTTTGCGATACATTACAGAGAAAGCTGCACGGGATTCGCCGGATTTGGGTGTGTTACGGGAGATGGGAGATGGGTTGTAGGAGATGGATTCGCTGGATTCGCCCGATTTTGGTTGTGGGAGATGGGGGAGAGAGGGGGAGGAGATGGGAGAGAGAGAGAGAGAGAGAGAGAGAGAGAGAGAGAGAGAGATTGCTTGAAGAAGATGGAACGAAAGGAGACGGAATGGCGTGAGCAGCTTTCCTTGAAGAAATGGATGGAACGACTGGAGTGAAATGGCGGGAGGAAAAGAAATGGAGGGAACAATTGGAGGAAACGAAAATGAGATGGTTTTTGTACCAACGGAATGAAGTTTTTTAACACATGAAACGGTCTTCTCACTTAAAACGGATGAAAACCGCTTCAGATTAGAAACGGCTGATGACTGTTCCAAGCCACTGTCTCTAATTTCCCCTTTTGGTGTAGTGATGTGGAAGTGAAGAAGGGAGAGAAGTGTGAAAAAAAGTTCAACGTCATAAGTTCTACCGGAATTTCTACCGCTAGAAGTGCTTAAACCGGAAGTACTACAGGTAGAAGTGGCTCGAATTTTGGCAGAGAAGTGTGAAAAACTGTGAACCCTTAGTTCTACTGGAATTTCTACCGGTAGAAGCGCTTAAACCGGAAGTACTACCGGTAGAAGTAGCTCGAATTTTGGCAGAGAAGTGTGAAAAGCTGTGAACCCTTAGTTCTACCGGAAGTTCTACCGGTAGAAGCGCTCCAACCGGTAGTTCTACCAGTAGAGATGGTTCTACCGGAAGTTCTACCGGTAGAGAAGCTTAAACCGGAATTTCTACCGGTAGAGATGCTGAACCCAGACCGACAGTTACGAAAGTACTGTTTTTGAAGGATTTTTGCGGGAATGAAAACTAGACTAGGTTTTAGACCTTTTTATTGACTTTGTGCACTTGGAATTCCAAAATGTACTATAACTTTTGGGGCACCAAACCTTGTCAAAACTCCGACATTTGGGTTTCAACTCCACAAGGGTCAATGAATGGTCTTAGCCTGAACTTGATAGATTTCGTGTTTGAACTCTTGTTTTGATGCTTCATGCATCATCGTGTTCTAGTTTGATTTTCAAGTACAAGTTGTTTGAAGATTTGTTTCAAGAACCAAGACTTTTGTTTTGATGCTTCATGCATCATCGTGTTCTCGTTTGATTTTCAAGTACAAGTTTGTTTGAAGAATTGTTTCAAGAACCAAAGCTCTTGTTTTGATCCTTCGTGCATCATCGTGTATTCGTTCGAATTTCAAGAATAAGCTTGTTTTAAGACGTGTTCCAAGACGTGTTTCAAGAATAAGAAAAGGGAATCATTTCTTAAGTTTGTAAGCATTAATACTATGCTATTTTGCTAGTCTCGTCGTGTCGTGCTTGTTAAATGATTTCCCTCTTGTTTTGACGTGTTCTCGAATAAGTATTGCCGTGTTTTGTGCATTCATGATATAAGTGAGTACCACTGAGCTTGGACTGCCCTTTTAGCTTGATCCACTACCTGGGGGTCCTTAAACATGTGGACTGTCTGCAGACTAGTCGTGTCTTGAATGACACATCGTGCGTGTTCGTGTTCCGGTTCCACGGCTGAAATTCCCCGTATATGTGGGATCGTGTCGTGCTTGTCGTGCTTGTCGTCCGTGCTTACTCTTGTCATCATGTATGATGGAGAAAGGATGGGCTCTTTGTGGATTTACTAATCATGATATTATATGTATTCATGTCTTGTTTCGTATATCGTGCATGTACTAGTGATTTCTTGATAAGTATCTTGTTCACGCATTGTTTTTAAATCTCGTAAACTTGTTTCAAGTTCAATAAAGTGTTTTTAGTTCTTGTTTCCTTTAAACTTCAAATTTTGTTTATGCTCTTGCCTATATTGATCACCTGCCAGACCGTCGTGTCTGATATTCTTCTGCTTTGGTGCTCTAGATAGCAGGTCCTTGTTTTGAGCTAGTTTGTGTGCAGAGGGCTGTTGAGCCACGGGTTTTCCAAGCTTGTTGTGTCAGCGATGTCATGTAGACGTCATGCTTGACTCCGGAGTTACGTTACGCCATTGGGTAGTATTTGTTCTAGCTTGCTATTTAGTACGGCTTTTGTTAGCCTGTTTCTTGGGAATTATAATTAATGTACTCGTTAATTTATAACTTGAATATGTTTGGGTAATGATAAGCCTGTTACTGTCAGCTCTGTATATTTTGATATTATGAATTGTTCCAGTCTGAGTTTAAATATGTTTATGATCATCTTAGGCTGACAGATCGAGTACGACACGGAACCCGATGGATATGAATTCCGGGTCGTAACGTCTTGTAGAGCTTCCGCGAAATATTTTGATGTGTTGTGAATTTTGTTATCCTCACACACGCGGATCCTGGGAGGGGAAATAAAAATTCCCCCAAACTCGCGTCCCCGAGATCGGATCCCGGTTTTGGGGGCGTGACAGACTGGTATCAGAGCGGGCAGGTTTCTAGGAAATAAAACACTCTAGTAACCTTAAGACGTGTGGTGAGGACTCCTTAGGTCGTGTGGATTTTGTTTTGGCTAGCCATTGTTTTATCGGCTCGGTTTGCTTTTCTTCTAGTGGGGGAGACCCTCTTTGTTTCGTATTCTTGTTCTTGTTGTTAGGGAATTTGGAGGACCAAATTTTTTCTAGTGGGGGAGAATTTAATGTCTCCGTACCCACGTTTAGTATCTTTCGCTTGTTTTTGTGTCAGAGAGTCGGGTTTTTTGTGGCATTTTGTGGACTTAGCACGTGGTTCTCGAAGGACTTTGGCAGAATTTTCAGTTTTTCGATGTCGCAGATGTAGTTAGCAAGGGAATATGTGAGCAATTGATAGTCAGCATGGAAGGTGAATAGCATATCGAGATCCAATTATAGTTGATCGTGGACCGTCAGATGGTGTGTTGGGCAAATAAGTGCGGACTTTTGGATAATTTCCCTAAGCCAGAAGACTCCAGAAGCCGAGTAAGTGGTGGACCTTATGAGATTTGAAGTGATTTTCAGTAGTATAGCTCCAAGAAGATGTGAAAAAGTAAGAAATTTCTCGCGTATTGATAAACTTGTGACAGAGATTTGTTCGAGGAAGTTTAACAAGTGTAGCTATAGTGGTGAAGTTGACTCAGCAAAGTGCGTCAGTGCGTGGTTAAAAGCATATAATTCAATTTTCGGCAGCAGCGGAGAGACTTGTATACAGAATTGTTTGTTGCCTAGTCACTTGATAGAGCAAATTGTGCAGACTTTACAGACCTTTGGAACATTAGTTTGGGCAGAGTACAGATGAAAGTTGGAGAATCATAACTCATGGACAAGGTCAGTTGAAAGATCCAGGGAAGAATAACACGTGTACAAGACTTGAGGTTGGTGAATCTAAGACAGAGGCAGAAGATTGAACAGACTCCAGCTTATGAAGTTTCCAGTTAAGCACTCGAGGATTTGGTTTATGTTGGTGAACCTTGGAGGACAAGTAGGAAGTGGTAGAATTGTTTCAAGGCTTGGGTTGAAGATTTTGGCTTTCCATAGAAGGATACTGAGTTGACAGATATTATGTTGACATGGGACTCTTGTTTTAAGAATTTTATTAGACGTGGCAGCATAGTTCCACGAATTTGAATAACATAGATAGAGGATGGAAGAGACTGTGGAAACATATGATCACTATACCTGGAGAGAGGCACCCATCTCTGGAAAATCTGTCAGGTCTGGGTGAGTGAACAAGATATCAAGCTATCTCCTTACATTCAGTCTGTGGCTCTGTGATATTTCCAGATACTAGGATTGCTCTGTCCCATTCCATCTCTAGATTATCACCAATATCTTCTATTATAAAAAATCTAACCTTAATCCCAATATCTCACACTTTGAAATAGTCTACACGCCTGAGAATCATTGATTAAGTGCTGAAAACTTAAAAAAAAAAAAAAAAACTAGTCACCACAATGCACCCCACTTTATAATGCTGCACCAATAAGGAAACCTGGTAAAGCTTAAGTTTTACAGGCCTCAGTTTTGACCTATGCAAGATCTCTACTTAAAATGAATGCTTGAGGGATAAAAAATAAAAAAAGAAAGAAAAAAAAAGAAGAAAAACAGAAGCCATATGAACAAAATCCACTGTAATTAGATACTTAGCAACATTACCTTTTTCTAATTAAAAATTCACCAGATGAATAAGACGCTATTATGAGGCATTTTGGGGAGGCAATTCCTCTCACCCACCCTGTCCCTACCTAGTGCTTGGTGCCCGGGTCTGTGGGTCGACACCTTTTATTTTCAGGTTGGATTTACAAATGAGTTGCCTTTGGGTTGGGTCCATAGTTTGATGTTAACCCATTGGCCCGGCCTGAAACTTGATCCAACTCTACTCAGTGCACTTTTACCTGTCAACCGATGAGAACCCGAACCGTAATTCATGGAAGCTTGAAAAAGGAGATTCCTTCATTACATAGTTATGATCATCAAAATCAAAATGTCCAATTTTGGGAGGAAAGAGAAAAATCTCTAATAATGGTGGGGTCATTCCTCAAAAATATTTTAGTGAGAGGGCTTGAATGAAAGAAAGGTGGAAATCTTTTATATTATTTTGAAATATCTTCATGTACTTATTCAAAAGGGAACTAAAATATTTAAACATTTTTGAAATTCTTCTTTAAAAGAGAGGATTCTAATCTTTAGAAAATATAGAGATTTCCAACTACAAACCTTCATTGCAAGAGACTGTCTCCCATTTTCTAATTTGCCAAAACACTGGCAAGATGTTGTAAAAGAGGCAGAAGCCCCTCTATGAGTGTGTTCTTCCAAAGCAAGATCATTCTTTTGTTGATGTTATCCTTCTATCTTCATGGCCAAAAACCATTTCTATCCATCAATCCACAGTGTCTCCTCCAATCCATTTGGTATGTGAATGTGAGTTACATTTGTTATGATATTTAATTCAACAGAAACTATAATTCAACGGAAACATGGTTTCATTTCTGAAGCTTTTGGAAACACCCTTTTAGGAACTAAATTGGGTTTTTGATCTTATTCCTCTAAATAAAATATCTATGCAACCATCATCCAATACAATCATCTTACAAATGACAGTGAAATACTTCATTTTCCTTCCTATGCTGAAAGTCTATTTATGAAATGGCCAGGTATGAAATCTGTTTGCAGTCCTTCATATAAGTATAGTAATTATTTTCAGCTTGCTTATTGTCATTTGCATAGTTTATTATAGATGGATGACATCTTTATGAATTGCATGGAATGTGACTTTTTTTTTTTAAATGATTTTCTTATTACTATAATCTAATAATATAGGAGAATGATTACATGCTTTTGCGGGGTCCTCATATTTTGTTCCAGAATTATCACAGTCAACTACCCTCTTAATGTACTTGGCACCATCCCAAATTCATTCTTGCTTTAATGGGACTCATTAATCCGACCATTTCCTTACAATATGGTGTACTCATTTTGAATGACATCAACCCAAATTTTCTTTTTTGTTATTGTTAATGCGAAAAAAAGTCTAACAAAGTTTAGAAAAACTTAGCCCCACCCAAATGAAAATCCAGGGTCCACCACTGAGTGGATTTATCATTTTATTTATTTATTTATTTATTTTGGGGGAGGGAGGTGGGGGTGTGGTGCCACCATATGGTGGAAAAAAGTTCCCTCTCACACAATCTGCAAGACCCTATGTGTGTGTAAGGAGAGAATAATAATAATCAAGGCTTTTTTCCCTCTCTCATATGAATAGTGGTTTTGATCCGTATGAACAGTGGCTTTTTTTAAAAGATCCTGTTTTTTTGTTGTTGTTGTTGATATTATGTTGTCATTACTTCAGATCTAAGTCGTTCTTGTTTTTTGTTTTAATTTGAATGATGGATACAAATATCAGTTCCTTTTTAAGATCTTTTTTTTTTTTCATTTCAACTTCAGTTTATTTTTTTATTTTTTATTTTTTGCATTTATTTTATACTATCTATTGGTTGAATTTGAGTTAACTACCACCTTACATATGTAAACAGATATGGACAAGAGTTGGATGTTACAGTATCATAATAGATTCAGTCAACCGTATATAGACGGGGTGAATTCTTTTATTGAATTCTCAAAGGCGACTTCGGGTGGGAGTAGAGTGATTAAATGCTCATGTAACTACTGCTGTAATGGTTTTAAGCATGATTATGAGATTGTGAGAGACCATTTGCTCCGGCGTGGGATGATGGTATCCTACAACACCTGGTTACAGCATGGGGAGGTTACAGAAACCGATGAATCAGATGATAGCGAGGATGAATCGGATGAGGACCAAGATGGATATGATCAGTTATTAGAGGACCATGGCCGGGGGACTTACATGATGGATGATACCCTAGGGATGGATGATGTGCGAAACTTTGAAATTATGCTAGAGGCTTCCCAGCGTGGTTTGTACCTGGGCTGTAAAGATTCAGAAACCCTATTAGCGTTAGTCATTAGGATGCTACATGTGAAGGTACAGTATAGGTGGAGCCATAAGTCATTCGACAAGGTCTTGGAGATATTTAGGAACACCCTACCAGAAGGTAATGTGGTTCCCGGTTCCATTTATGAGGCCAAGAAGCTACTGCGTGACTTGGGCTCGGGGTACGAACACATTGACGCCTGCAAGAATGATTGCATACTTTTTTGGAAGGAGAATGCTCACTTGGAGAAGTGTTCGAAATGTGGGGAGCCTAGGTACATGGTAAATAATGGCAAGGGTAAGCAGATCGCTCATAAGATATTGTGTTACTTCCCATTGATACTTAGGTTGCGGAGATTATACATGTCCAGGATGACAGCCAAAGAGATGAGATGGCATCATGAGAATGGCATGGATGGTGATCTGGGTAGGCATCTGGCCGACTATAAGGACTGGAAGGAATTTGATTTGAAATTTTTAGAGTTTGCCCGGGAGATCTGCAATGTGAGGTTAGGACTGGCCACTGATGGGTTTAACCCCTCTGGCAACATGAGCCCTTCTTATAGCATGTGGCCTGTCATACTTATGCCTTACAACCTTCCACCCTGGATGTGCATGAAGGATCCATTTTTCATGATGTCCTTACTTATTCCCGGGCCACAGGCATCTGGGAAGGAGATCGATGTGTATCTGAGGCCCTTGGTTGACGAGTTGAAGGAGTTGTGGGAGATTGGTGTCATGACTTATGATGCCCATAGTAAACAGACCTTCCGAATGCATGCGGCCGTGATGTGGACCATAAATGACTTTCCCGCATATGGTAACCTGTCTGGTTGGAGCATAAAAGGTTATTTGGCTTGTCCCCCTTGCAATGAAGATTCATTATCGTGTAAGTTGAGAAGTAAGATTGGGTGGGTTGTGTTAGACCCCGACCCAGACCAACTCGATTAGTACTAGTTAAGTAAGTGTTTAGTCTTAAGCGAGTCTTAATACTAGTTGGGTTAGAATGTGATTAGACTTAGTCTGGATTATACCTTTGGGGATTTTGAGGACGTTTAGTATGAGTCAGTCACACTCAAGGATACCCTGAGTACACGTGTGAGAGTGGGTTTCGTCCTAGATATCTTGTTTGATCGTGATTTTTATTTCTCTTGAATGGTTTTATTAATTGTGACAACTTTCATTTTTAACCCGCATGCATTTGAAGCCCAGAAAACCAAGTTTTGGCCTAATAAGGGTAAATCTGACTATTTATGCTAAATCTGGGCACACCTTTCGAAGTTGTGAAACTATGTCAAAATTATACTTTTCCGAAACTAGATTTTTCGACGATCATTTTGTTCTTCTTTGTCGACTTCATCCGGGGTCCACAAGACCATGTTTCATGCGTTTCAAGTTCCACTGCTTAGGGGACCCACTTCCAGACACTATATAAACTCTTCCTTTCCTTCTTTGCCCTTTTTCCCAATCTCTGCAACTTTTTGACCTAGAGCAAGTTAGTGAAGAAAGTTTTCTTCTTTGGTCTTCTCCCTTGGAAATCATCTAGCATAGAAGCTCCAATCTCCGATCCGACTCCGCAAATCTCTTCCACTCTTCTCAAGCTTTAGCTGGAGTGTTTTTGGAGCCAAACCATTGTACTATTCTTCATCTTCAAGCTCTATCCTCCTTGTTTCAGCTAGCTCTTGGTTGGTGTTCCTTTTCATTCTTTCATTGATGTTCATTTAGCTCACCTAGAGCTTGCTTTTCATGTTTTCAAACCCATTTTCGAAATGGGGGTTTGTAGTAGCCAAAATGATGATTTTTGTGTGCTCTACTTCGGGGTTTTTGTGTAGATTTAGTGGAGCACCCCATCCTTGTTGTTTTGTGGAGTTTTGCTTCACATTGGGCCAAGGCAAGTAAACCTTTTAGTTTTTCCTATTACATTGCAAGTTTTAGGGCATTTTACATTGAAATGTTATTCATCATAAAGCTTGTCTTTTCTTGCATGTTATTAATCTCTTTTAGCTTGCTTAATCTTGATAAGCATGGTTGCTAATTACTCTACCTAATCTAGAAGTCTTGTCTTGAATGGAAGCATGTTTCTCAATGGAATACTTTACAAGTTAGTAATACATGAGTTGAATGTAAATGGGTTTGTGATTTTGAAGTTTTGATTGAAATGGGAGTGGATTTTTGTGTGGAAATCATCCCTTGGAAAGCTTGTAGACTTGGGGAGTGTAGGTGGTGAAAATGTGGAGAGAAGTGTGAAAAATTGAGAACCCTTAGTTCTACCGGAAGTTCGACCGGTAGAAGTGGCTCGAATCTTGGCAGAGAGTTGAGAAAAAATTGAAGTCCATAGTTCTACCGGAAGTTCTACTGGTAGAAGTGGCTCGAATTTTGGCAGAGAGTGGAGAAAAATTGAGAACCCTTAGTTCTACCGGAAGTTCTACCGGTAGAAGTGCTCCAACTGGTAGTTCTACCGGTAGAGTTGGTTCTACCGGAAGTTCTACTGGTAGAGACGCTTAAACCGGAAGTTCTATCGGTAGAGATGCTTAAACCAGACCGACAGTTACAAAAAGTACTGTTTTTGAAGGATTTTTGTGGGAATGAAAACTAGACTAGGTTTTAGACCTTTTTATTGACCTTGTGCACTTGGAATTCCAAAATGTAATATATCTTCGGGGACACCAAGCTTTATTGAATTCCGACATTTGGTTTTCAATTCCACAAGGGTCAAAGACTGGTCTCAGCCTATGCTTGATAGATTTATGTGTGAACTCTTGTTTTGATGCTTCATGCATCATCGTGTTCTCGTTCGATTTCCAAGTGCAAGTTCGTTTTCAAGATGTGTTTCAAGAATAAAAAGGGGAATCATTTCTTAAGTTTGTAAGCATTAATACTATGCTATTTTGCTAGTCTTATCACGTCGTGCTTGTTAAATGATTTCCCTCTTATTTTGTCGTGTTCTCGAACGTGTATCGCCATGTTTTGTGCATTCATGATATAAGTGAATACCACTGCGCTTGGACTGCCCTTTTAGCTTGATCCACTACCTGGGGGTCCTTAAACATGTGGACTGTCTGCAGACTAGTCGTGTATTATATTACACATCGTGCGTGTTCGTGATCCGGTTCCGCGGCCGGATACCCCGTCTACCTTGTGTGGCGTGGGATCGTGTTTTTCGTGTCGTGCTTGTCGTGCGTACTTGCTCTTGTCATCATGTATGACGGAGAAAGGATGAGCTCAATGTGGATTTATCTTTTCATGATATTATAAGTATTCATGCTAGTTTCGTAAACTTGAAACGTGTATCTAACTCTTGAACTATTTTAGCATTATTTCTCATATTCATGCCTAAATTGTTTATTTGCCAAACCGTCGTGTTTGATGCTTGTTATTTTGGTGTCCAGGTGCAGGAGAGTTCACGCGAGACGAGGAGTGCCCGGAGGAGGCTATTGAGCCACCCCTAGCACACGAGTGGCAGCCCAACGACGTCATCTAGACGCCGGTCGGGATCTTGATTCTCGTTTTACCTAGTTTGGGTTATTTTGTGGGATTGTAAATGTTGTATTGGCCTCTGTTGGCCTCTCAGGGTTTTGTAATCGGAAGTAAAAATACTTGCTTAAATGTTGAAACTTAATCATGGTAGGAATGCTATGTTGACATTCTCTTTTGATAGCTAGTCTCGATATTGTAATTTCTGTTGCATCTTGTTGTTTTAAGAAATGTATGATTCGTTTTGCTACACGCTTCCGCATAACCATTCGTGTGAGTTCGACCCGTGTCTTGGGATCCTCACTGCGGAGACCCGTGGGAAATCAAAACAGGCGGTGTGTTTTATGTTTAATTAATCACATCGCCGCGTCGCGGGCCCGGGTCTCGGTCCGGGGTCTCGACAGGACTGGTATCAGAGCGGGACTTGTTTCAGGCACTTAAAAGGAACTAGAAAATCTTAGGAACGTGGCGAGGATTCGTGAGTTTGCTATAACGTCTTTGTCTAGACCAAGTTGACCAGCCCAATTATGCTTATATATGTGCTAACAAATTGTCTTACAGCATCATGCCTCCGAGATAAGCTCCCAACCATCATGCTTCAGGTAGTAATCAGAATGAGACAGAACCGTCTGAGAATCCTACTGCTACTCAGTTCCAGCAACTAATGCAAGCCATGATCGATTAGCAAAAACAAGCCAATGAGACACAAGCAAAATTCCAAGAGCAAATGGCAAAGAAAGATGAGGAAATGGCTCAAGTTCAGAGGCAACTTCTAGAAGTCCTCCAAAACAGACCTCAACATCAAGTTCCACCAAATGTTGTGTACCAAAATACGGTTGATGATCCAAATACTCTCTTTGAGAGATTCAGAAAGAGGGGACCTAAGGAGTTCTCAGGCCAAGAGGACCCTTTGACTGCAGATGATTGGCTCACGAACACTGCAAAGATTTTTGACGTTTTTGTTTGCACGGGCAGGGAGAGGGTGAACCTCACAGCTTCTTTGTTCTATGGACTTGCAGACGATTGGTGGCAGACAGTGAAAGAGCTATACCAGGTCATGGCAGATGAGGTAGCTTGGACAACCATCAAGACACACTTCCCCGACAAGTATGTCCCATCTCATGTCAAGAGATAGAAAGCAGTAGAATTTCAACAGTTGAAGTAAGGAAGCATGTCCGTTCTAGAGTATGTTACGAAGTTTGAGAGGCTTGCTCGCTATGCTACCAAGTTGATAGATACGAAGCATAAGAAGATCGTCAAGTTTTTGGAAGGGCTGAATCCCATTCTCAAGAGGGATGTCTCGGGAGTGATTCCACCTGTTACTTTTGATGAGGCAGTTAGTCGGGCATATAAGTTTGAAGAGTTTAACAATGAGATAATCCAGGATACGAAGCAGCACTACCAACAGCAGAACCAAAGCAGCAAAGTGGCAAGAAGCCAAGGCAGGAACAAAACCAAGTTAGACAGAGTGGTTGCAATCACTGTGGCAAGATTCACCCTACCCACGAATGCCGCAAGGCAACGGGTGCTTGCTTTAAGTGTGGAGGAATGGACCATGCAATCAAGGATTGCCCACACCTTCAAAGTCAAGCGAACAGATATCAGCAGCCAAGGCAAACAGCACCACAGAATCAAGCAGTACCAGTTCAGAACCAAGTGAGACCATCACCGCAACAGCAGCAACAAGGCAGGCAAGTGCAGAATCAGAATGCTCGTCCACCTCAGAATAGGAACAATCAGGGCAGGCAGATTCAGCAGCAGAATAGGCCACACCAGCAGGGACGTGCGTATAATATCAACCGTACTGACGCTGAAGCAGCATGTGACGTCATAGAAGGTAAACTTCTTGTTTGTGGAGTAGAAGCACAGATCTTATTTGATCCAGGATCCACACACTCTTTTCTATCCCCTTTGTTTGCAAAGAAGATTGATGCACAGCATGCAGAATTGGATTTCATTTTGACCGTTACTACACCAGTAGGTAGACATGTTGTTTGTACCACCTTTTACCCTAGTTGTCAGATTTTGTTAGGAGATATCAGTCTACCGGCCAATCTCATAATTCTAGACATGCATGATTTTGATATTATCTTAGGCATGGATTGATTAGAGACCTACCATGCTACCATGGATTGTTTTGGTAAGACCATCACATTCAGATTGGAAGGGCCACAGACAGAGTTGATGTTTCAGGGCAACAAGAAGAAGTCTTCCAGTGGTTTCATTTCAGCTTTGAAAGCTAACAAATTGGTGGGCAGTGGTTGTGAGGCATTTTTAGCGTTTATCACGGAGGATAAACAGTCCCAAGGGGTGGAGGATATCCCCGTAGTGTGTGAATTTCCGGATGTTTTTCCAGAAGAAATCCGGGTTTACCACCAGTTAGAGAAGTTGAGTTTACTATTGAACTCCTTCCAGGGACTGCACCGATCTCAATTGCACCTTATAGGATGGCTCCTGCAGAGTTAGGAGAATTGAAACTTCAGTTGCAAGAATTGTTGAGCAAAGGCTTTATTAGGCCAAGTGTTTCACCGTGGGGAGCGCCAGTTCTTTTTGTGAAGAAGAAGGATGGAAGTCTTAGAATGTGCATCGACTATAGAAGATTGAATCATGTGACCGTCAAGAACAAATACCCCTTGCCAAGGATAGATGAATTGTTTGACCAATTGCAAGGAGCAGCACACTTTTCCAAGATAGACTTGAGGTCAGTGTATCACCAGTTGCGGGTTAGAGAGTCTGATGTGGCGAAGACCGCTTTCCGAACGAGATATGGGCATTATGAGTTCTTAGTGATGCCCTTTGGCTTGACAAATGCACCCGCAGTCTTCATGGCTCTCATGAACAAGGTTTTTGCAGAGTTCCTAGATCACTCTATAGTAGTGTTTATTGATGATGTTCTCGTATATTCTAAGAGTAAGGAGGAGCATGAAGAACACTTGAGGACGTCGTTACAACTTTTGAGAGACCATCAGCTCTATGCTAAATTGAACAAATGTGAATTCTGGCTAGAGCAAGTTTCCTTTTTAGGTCATATCATTTCAAGAGAAGGGTTAGCAGTTGATCCGGCCAAGATAGAAGCAGTTATTGAGTGGAAGAGGCCTAGCAATGTGACAGAAATCAGAAGCTTTTTGGGGTTAGCGGAATACTATCGGAGATTTGTCCAAGGTTTTTCGTCCATTGCAGCTCCATTGACGAAGTTGACCCGGAAAAATGTACCTTTTGTTTGGACCGATCAGTGTGAAGGCAGTTTTCAGAAGTTGAAGAAAAGGCTAACCACAGCCCCAATCCTCACATTACCATCGGGCAGCGGTGGATTTGTTGTTTTTACGGATGCGTCCAACGTGGGATTAGGCTGTGTATTGATGCAGGAGGGCAAAGTGATTGCCTATGGCTCTAGACAGTTGAAGAATCATGAGGTAAATTATGCAACTCATGACTTGGAGTTAGCGGCAGTAGTTTTTGCTTTGAAGATGTGGAGGCACTACCTCTATGGAGAGAAGTTCGAAGTCCATTCAGATCGTCGAAGTTTGTAGTATTTGTTTTCACAGAAGGAATTGAATATGAGGCAGAGACGGTGGATGGAGTATATAAAAGATTATGACTTCCCAATCAAGTATCATCCGGGCAAAGTGAACGTTGTAGCAGATGCGTTGAGCAGGAAATCAGCAGTTATGGCTAGTTTGAGAGGAGTTAGTGTTTTCCAACAGTTTGAAGAACTTGGAGTGGAGGTACAACACTTGAGGAGAGGTGTTTTGTTGGCAAATATGACCGTGTCGGAGCCTACCATCATCCAGAGAATCAAAGATAGTTAGTTGCAAGACCCAGAATTGGCCAAGATTGTAGATCAAATTGCAGAACGTCCAGATTTCAGGATTTCAGATGGAGTGCTGTATTTTCGTGACCGGTTGTGTGTACCAAATGTAGATGATTTGAAGAGTGAAATTATGACTGAAGCTCACCACACTAGATACTCTATACATTCGGGTAGCACAAAGATGTACCATAATTTGAAGAATAGATTTTGGTGGAATAATATGAAGCGAGAGATAGCAGCTTTTGTGTCTCGTTGCTTGACTTGTCAGATGATCAAGGCAGAACATCAGAAGCCTCCTGGTTTGTTACAGCCTTTAGAGATTCCGGAGTGGAAATGGGAGCATGTCACTATGGATTTTGTCTCCGGTTTGCCTAATACCAAGAGGGGAAACAATGCTATTTGGGTTATAGTAGACCGTCTTAAGAAGTCTGCGCACTTCCTTCCGATGAAGACTGGGAATATGATGCATATGGCACCACTTGCAAGACTATTCATCGATAAGATCGTTAGTAAGCATGGCCAGCCCGTCTCCATCACTTCCGACAGAGATAGTAGATTTGTTTCGAGATTTTGGAAATCTCTTCTTGAATCCATGGGTACCAAACTTCAGTTCAGCACAGCGTATCATCCTCAGACAGATGGTCAGTCAGAGCGGACGATACAGACTCTTGAAGATATGCTACGTGCTTGTGTATTGGATTTCAAGGTTCAGTGGGATGAGAACCTACCTCTTTGTGAGTTTGCGTACAACAATAGTTACCATTCTAGCATTGGAATGGCACCTTTCGAGGCACTGTATGGTAGGAGATGCAGAACTCCAGTTTGTTGGGAAGAAGTCGGTGTGCGTAGCTTTTATGGATCGACGATAGTTGGAGAGACAAGCAACAAAGTTAAACAGATTCATGATAGATTGAAGATTGCTCGAAGCAGACAGAAGAGTTATGCTGACACTCGCCGGAGAGAATTACAGTTTGAAGTGGGTGACAAGGTATTCTTGAAAGTTTCACCGGTCAGAGGCACTCTAAGATTTGGGAAGAAAGGAAAATTGTCCAGTAGATACATTGGCCCATATGAGATTTTGAGCAAGATTGGGAATGTCGCTTACAGACTTGCGTTACCGCCGGAACTCTCCGGGGTACATAATATTTTTCATGTCTCCATGCTCAAGAAATATATTCATAGTCCTTCTCACATTATTCCACACGAGCCTTTAGAGATTCGAGAAGACGCTTCGTATGTGAGAAACCGATTAGAATCATCGACACCAAAGAGCATGAGTTGAGAAATCGGACTGTCCATTGGGTCAAAGTACTTTGGGAAAACCACGAACCAGAAGAAGCCACATGGGAATTGAGAGATCAAGTCCAGAAGAAGTATCCACACCTGTTACCAGAGGTAAAATTATTTATATTTGGTGGACCAAATATCCTAAGGGGTGGAGGATGTTAGACCCCGACCCAGACCAACTCGATTAGTACTAGTTAAGTAAGTGTTTAGTCTTAAGCGAGTCTTAATACTAGTTGGGTTAGAATGTGATTAGACTTAGTCTGGATTATACCTTTGGGCATTTTGAGGACGTTTAATATGAGTCAGTCACACTCAGGGATGCTCTGAGTACATGTGTGAGAGTGGGTTTCGTCCTAGATATCATGTTTGATCGTGATTTTTATTTCTCTTGAATGGTTTTATTAGTTGTGACAACTTTCGTTTTTAACCTGCATGCATTTGAGGCCCAGAAAACCAAGTTTTGGCCTAATAAGGGTAAATCTGATTATTCATGCTAAATCTGGGCACACCTTTCGAAGTCGTGAAACTATGTCAAAATTATACTTTTCCGAAACTAGATTTTTCGACGATCATTTTGTTCTTCTTCGTCGACTTCATCCGGGGTCCACAAGACCATGTTTCAAGCGTTTCAAGTTCCACTGCTTAGGGGACCCACTTCCAGACACTATATAAACTCTTCCTTTCCTTCTTTGCCCTTTTTCCCAATCTCTGCAACTTTTTGACCTAGAGCAAGTTAGTGAAGAAAGTTTTCTTCTTTGGTCTTCTCCCTTGGAAATCATCTAGCATAGAAGCTCCAATCTCCGATCCGACTCCGCAAATCTCTTCCACTCTTCTCAAGCTTTAGCTGGAGTGTTTTTGGAGCCAAACCATTGTACTATTCTTCATCTTCAAGCTCTATCCTCCTTGTTTCAGCTAGCTCTTGGTTGGTGTTCCTTTTCATTCTTTCATTGATGTTCATTTAGCTCACCTAGAGCTTGCTTTTCATGTTTTCAAACCCATTTTCGAAATGGGGGTTTGTAGTAGCCAAAATGATGATTTTTGTGTGCTCTACTTCGGGGGTTTTGTGTAGATTTAGTGGAGCACCCCATCCTTGTTGTTTTGTGGAGTTTTGCTTCACATTGGGCCAAGGCAAGTAAACCTTTTAGTTTTTCCTATTACATTGCAAGTTTTAGGGCATTTTACATTGAAATGTTATTCATCATAAAGCTTGTCTTTTCTTGCATGTTATTAATCTCTTTTAGCTTGCTTAATCTTGATAAGCATGGTTGCTAATTACTCTACCTAATCTAAAAGTCTTGTCTTGAATGGAAGCATGTTTCTCAATGGAATACTTTACAAGTTAGTAATACATGAGTTGAATGTAAATGGGTTTGTGATTTTGAAGTTTTGATTGAAATGGGAGTGGATTTTTGTGTGGAAATCATCCCTTGGAAAGCTTGTAGACTTGGGGAGTGCAGGTGGTGAAAATGTGGAGAGAAGTGTGAAAAATTGAGAACCCTTTGTTCTACCGGAAGTTCGACCGGTAGAAGTGGCTCGAATCTTGGCAGAGAGTTGAGAAAAAATTGAACTCCATAGTTCTACTGGAAGTTCTTCCGGTAGAAGTGGCTCGAATTTTGGCAGAGAGTGGAGAAAAATTGAGAACCCTTAGTTCTACCGGAAGTTCTACCGGTAGAAGTGCTCCAACCGGTAGTTCTACCGGTAGAGGTGGTTCTATCGGAAGTTCTACCGGTAGAGACGCTTAAACCGAAAGTTCTACCGGTAGAGATGCTTAAACCAGACCGACAGTTACAAAAAGTACTGTTTTTGAAGGATTTTTCGGGAATGAAAACTAGACTAGGTTTTAGACCTTTTTATTGACCTTATGCACTTGGAATTCCAAAATGTAATATACCTTCGGGGACACCAAGCTTTATTGAATTCCGACATTTTGTTTTCAATTCCACAAGGGTCAAAGACTGGTCTCAGCCTATGCTTGATAGATTTATGTGTGAACTCTTGTTTTGATGCTTCATGCATCATCGTGTTCTCGTTCGATTTCCAAGTGCAAGTTCGTTTTCAAGATGTATTTCAAGAATAAAAAAGGGAATCATTTTGTTAAGTTTGTAAGCATTAATACTATGCTATTTTGCTAGTCTTGTCACGTCGTGCTTGTTAAATGATTTCCCTCTTGTTTTGTCGTGTTCTCGAACGTGTATCGCCGTGTTTTGTGCATTCATGATATAAGTGAATACCATTGAGCTTGGACTGCCCTTTTAGCTTGATCCACTACCTGGGGGTCCTTAAACATGTGGACTGTTTGCAGGCTAGTCGTGTATTATATTACACATCGTGCGTGTTCGTGATCCGGTTCCGCGGCCGGATACCCCGTCTACCTTGTGTGGCGTGGGATCGTGTTTTTCATGTCGTGCTTGTCGTGCGTGCTTGCTCTTGTGATCATGTATGACGGAGAAAGGATGAGCTCAATGTGGATTTATCTTTTCATGATATTATAAGTATTCATGCTAGTTTCGTAAACTTGAAACGTGTATCAAACTCTTGAATTGTTTTAGCATTATTTCTCATATTCATGCCTAAATTGTTTATTTGTCAAAGCATCGTGTTTGATGCTTGTTATTTTGGTGTCCAGGTGCAGGAGAGTTCACGCGAGACGAGGAGTGCCCGGAGGAGGCTATTGAGCCACCCCTAGTGTAAGACCCCGACCCGAGTGACCTCGATTAGTGCTAATTACGTTGCGTGTTAGTGCTAAGCTTGATTAGCGATTTTTGACTAAGCTTGGACTAGAATAGCTTTTTTATTGTTTTGAGAGAGTTTTAACGCTTTGTGTTGGTGGGACCCTTTGAGAGTTCCCTTTTTGGATAGTTTTACTAGTGTTGGGGGATTATTCGTATTCCGGTGATTTGCATTTCTATCCCGTTTTACTCGTCTTGTTAATCCCTACAACTTTCGTGTTGAACCCGTACCCGTTCGGAACCCCGAAACCCGATTTTCTTGCATTGAGGGCAAAACAGTCATTATACATGAAACCTGTACCCAAAAGTCGATATTCCCCAAAACCCGCGAAACATAACTTTTTGGAAACTAGATATTTCGGTGATCACTTTTCTCTTCTTCGTCGTTTTCGCCCGAGGTCTTGATAGTAGTGATTTCAGCCCAAAGAGTTTGTTAGTGGTGGAGCCCACTCCCATGGTCTTTAAATAGAGAACCCTTCTCTTCCATTTACTCTTTTCCAGCTCAAGCACAAGAGACCTAGGGTTTCATCTTCTCCTTCTTCTTTCCTTGCTTCTCCATTGCCCAAATCCCCACCAACCTTGCATCTTTTGAGGAATGGAGATCACCACCCTCTTCCTCGCCTTGCAAGCTTCTCTTTAATACCATTTGTGGAAAGATCTACTCAACTCAAGACCCTCATTGAGCTCACCTTATCCATTTGAAGAACCTACAAGTAAGCTTCCTCCCCAATCTCTTAGGTTCATGTTCTTCTAGTCTTAGGAGAGCTCTATCTTCATTGTTGAGAGTTATCTCTTCTTGTTTCTTGGTTTGACCCATTTTAGGGTTTGGATTTGGGGGTTTTGTGTAGATATCATTCTTGGGTTGGAGGAAGAGATTAATAGCTTGATTTCATGCATAGAGAACCTTGAGGCAAGTGGATTGAATGGATGGTTTAGTTTTAATGATTTCCATGACATGTAGACTTGATTTATATCTCATTAATGGCTTGCTTCCTTCGCATTCAATGATGTTAAATGCTTTTGAAAAGGGTTGGTAAGCCTCTTTATTGTCTTAAACATGATTTCTAGCTTTTGTTTCATTTGTTATCTTTAAATCTTGAATTGTAGCTTTTGGTTCATCTTTTGTACAATGCCTAAGTGAATCTTTGTGATGATGGATGTCTTCCTTCTTTTGGTGATTGTATGAATGTAAAATGGAGAATGAAAGGAAATGGTTGGAGAAGGGAAGACCTGAATCTGAACCCAGTGAGGAAATTCCCGTGACTGGCGGTCAGCCGGCGGTCGCCCAGCGGTTAGCCGCCTGGTGACTAGCGGCTAACCGAAGTAATTTCGGTCACTTTTCCAGAGAGCTGTAACCTCACGGTCAGCTCTGCGGTCAGCTCGCGGCTAACCTCCGAACCAATCGGCGGCTAACCGCCAGCCAATCGCGTAGTTACGGTCACTTTTCCAGAGAGCTGTAATCTCGCGGCCAGCTCCGCGGTCAGCTAGCGGCTAACCGCCGAATCCATTAGCGGCTAACCGCCATCTGACAGTAAGGTAACCAAAATTCCCTGAATTCTATGAATAAAAGAGGATTGAAGGGAGCTTCCATCCCATTACTTGTGAACCTTTCTAGAGCAATGGGCACCGCTCACCTGGGATTGTGTTCGAAGCATAGATGAAATGTTTGTTGGGAGTCCGTTAGGGAGAGAAATCACATCATCGAGATTTATTTAAGCATTCAGGCTACTATGGTGTATAAGGAACCCGGCATGTCTTCCAAATTCAAAGAGTACCAAGCTTTCTTTATTATGCAGACATACGGGATCCCTATTCACCTCGAATTAGTTTTAAACCCCGATGTTTGAAAGTCTATTTCAACTGTTTATTCCAGAAATTTATGAATTATGATTTATAGATTCAGAAAGCATTGTATTTGTACTTGCACTCTTTTATTAGTCCCGAAATGCATGCCCGGCATGATGTGACCCGATATTGAAATGATGTTTGTGCCTTGAGCACCCCGTTTTGCTCGTTTACACAATTTGATCGTAAGTGTTTTATACATACCCGATTTCTTGCATATGACCTATGAGTCGGCGCCACTAAGCTTGGATAACCTTATCAGTCTGATCCGCTGACTTGGAGATCCCTTCCCGTCCCGCCAGCTGCAGCATGGATTCCCGTTACCTGGTTTATTAACCGTGGTCCCGTACCGATACCCGGCTCGCTCCCGTGGTTCCCGATATCCGGTTCGCTACCGTGATTCCCGATACCCGGTTTGCTACCGCGGTCCCGTCCCGTATTATTGTATATGTATATGTAAATAGGTTGCACCTCCTCACTTCGGTGACTGAGGACAACGCCCGATACTCTCGTCACTTCGGTGATAGAGGATTTAGCTTCTTGTGGACGCCATCTCGATTGTTTCCCGATTTCCTTGATTACCTTACATGTTTTGTGGCTGCATACGCGTTTTAATTAAATGATTCATTTACTTCTTGAAAGACATTGTTTAAACAGGTTTATATGTTTTCCAAGGTAAAAGTTTTTATTATCGAATGTTTTTATCTGTTCACCCACCTGCCAGACCGTTGTGTCTGATCCTTTGCTTTGGTACTCAGGTCCCGTTGTTGGTTTCCCCGAGGAGGAGCCAGAGGAGGCGGTCGGAGAACCGCAGCAGCTAGTTGAGTGGCGCGCCGATGATGTTGTCTAAACATCCGGTTGCCTCGAGAGTTGCGACACATTTTGGGGGATTATTATTGATAGCTTTTGGTGGTTATTGTTTTGTGTATATTGGCCTTTATTGGCCTCTATTTTTGGGAATTGTAATTAAATGATATATGTTCTAACTTTAACAGTATTTTGGGTTACGCTATAGAACATTGCTCATTCTGATATTTGTTATTTAAATGCAAACAGTCTTGTTATAATGGAAATGATTTACATGCTTGATTTGCCATACGCTTCCGCAATTATACAAAATGGTTATGTGTGTTGGAAAATTCTCACCGCGGACACCTGTGGGAAATCACGTGCACGGGTAATGTGTGTTCTTTTGTTAACCCGTGTACGCGTGATCATAAACACATCTTTATTTACTGTCATCACTCCATATGATCACATGTACATTATCACATCACTTAGTCCCAATCCCGGATTGGACCGTTGGGACCCGGTCCGGGGCCGCGACACCTAGCACACGAGTGGCAACCTAATGACGTCATCTAGACGCCGGTCGGGATCTTGATTCTCGTTTCACCTAGTTTGGGTTATCTTGTGGGATTGTAACTGTTGTATTGGCCTCTGTTGGCTTCTCAGGGTTTTGTAATCGGAAGTAAAAATACTTGCTTAAATGTTGAAACTTAATCATGGTAGGAATGCTATGTTGACATTCTCTTTTGATAGCTAGTCTCGATATTGTAATTTCTGTTGCATCTTGTTGTTTTAAGAAATGTATGATTCGTTTTGCTACACGCTTCCATATAACCATTCGTGTGAGCTCGACCCGTGTCTTGGGATCCTCACCGCGGAAACCTATGGGAAATCAAAACAGGAGGTGTGTTTTATGTTTAATTAATCACATCGCCACGTCGTGGGCCCGGGTCTCGGTCCGGGGTCGCGACAGGACGGACATCGAGCTTACTTGCCTGAGAACCACTCTTGGAGAAGGAGCAAGAAGTTCAACGGTCAGCCGGAGCATAAAATGAAATCCCTGCGTTTACCGGTGAAAAAGGTACTTGATCAGTTGGATCGACTACCAGAAGTTAGGTTCGGGAAGGGCCCCAACAGCAGGAAAAGACCTCGTGAGCCTGCACTATTGAATTGGACAAAGAAAAGTGTCTTGTACGAGCTACCGTATTGGAAGAACCTAAACCTTAGGCATAACCTTGATGTCATGCACGTAGAGAAGAACATCTGTGAAAATATTGTTGGGACTGTGGTGGTCATAGATAACAAGAATAAGGACACGGACAAAGCGCGTGACGATTTAAAAGATATGGGCATCATGCCACAATTGCATCTACAGAGGAATGAAGAAGGATCCTTTATGAAACCCCCTGCATCCTACACATTGGACCCGAAATAGAGGGGTTTTTTTGAATTCTTGAAATCAATCCAGTACCCGGATGGCTATGCTGCAAACCTCTCAAGGTGTGTGACCTCAAAAAATGGCAAATTATCAGGTATGAAAAGTCACGACTATCATGTCCTCCTACAACGTCTTTTTCCGGTTGGCCTATGTGGTTATGTTGATAAGGAGTTAAGTACAACTCTATTTGAGTTGTGCAGTTTCTTCCAGGACCTTTGCTCAAAAACATCGAAACAGAGCGATTTAAAAAAATTAGAAGAACGGGAAGTGCTCATACTTTGCAAGATCGAGAAGATTTTTTTCTCCAGCATTCTTTGATGTAATGGTCCATTTGGCTATTCAATTGCCATGTGAGGCCATGCTTGCTAGACCGGTGCAATATCAGTGGATGTACCCTATCGAAAGGTAACTGTTACCATCCGATGGAGTGTTATTCATGCAGTAGTGTGATTGTCTTGCATAATTAACTTTAATACCAATGTCTCTTTGTTTGAAGGTTTTTCGGGACTTTAAAAGGTTATGTTACTAACCAAGCACGACCCGAAGGTTCGATCGCCGAGGCTTACATTGTCAAAGAGTGTTTGACTTTCTGCTCAATGTACCTAAAAGGGACTGATCGAGACGAACGAAATGATGATGGTGGCGTGCGTGGTCCCGGGATGGAGATTTTCACGTAAAATGTACGTCCCTTTGCACCGATCACAAGGGCATTAGATCCTTCTCAGAATGAACGGAACATGGCTCACTGGTTTGTATTGCATAATAGTCCCGAATTGGGGCCCTATCTCGAGTAAGTTCTATGGCTTAAATACATGTGTGCATATATTGTTCCCTTGTTGATTCTTCATCTACTTTTACTTGCTTATGACTTGCATTTCCTCAAATAGGGAACACAGGAATACAATACAAAATCCAGAAGCGCATGACATCAGTCAAATACAGCGAGACACATTTCCAAAATGGTTCAAGCAACATGTAAGATATATGATGCCTTATTGACACAGTAAACATTATCTAACTGGGCCTCAATTGACATCAACTTAATAAACTTACCGCATGTTACTCATGTAGATGAATGATTTGCGAAACCAAGGGTCGCTAGAAGCAACCGATGAAATGTGGTCATTAGCAAATGGTCCCGGTTCGATAGTGTATCTGTATTCAGGGTGCATATCCAATGGTGTCCGATTCCACACCAGAGATCACGAGAACCGGCGTCAGTGCCAGAATAGTGGTTTGGTCGTGCAAGGGGAGCATATTGGGAAGACAATTGACTTCTACGGGTACTTGTACAAAGTCTGGGAATTGACATACATGCATGGGGGTAGGGTGGTTCTGTTCCAATGTGAATGGTACAACACCGGTACCAAAAACAAGATACATACCAATCAACACATAACAAGCATTGATGTTACAGGTCGGTGGTATAAAGATGATCCATTTGTCCTTGTCGCGACCCCGGACCGGGTTCGGGGACCAAATCCGAGATCGGGACTAATTGTGATGTGATGGGCATATGGAGTGATGACAAATATTAAAATATGTTTACATGCCCAAGCGTACACGGGTAGATAAAACACACATCTCCGTGCACGTGATTTCCCACAGGTGTCCGCGGTGAGGATTTTCCAACACACATAACCATTTAGTATAATTGCGGAAGCGTATGGTAAATCAAGCATATAAATCATTTCCATAGTAACAAGACTGTTTGCATTGAAATAACAAGTATCAGAATGAGCAATGCTCTGAAGCGTAACCCAAAATGCTGTTAAGGTTGGAACATATAACATTTAATTACAATTCCCAAAACGAATAAAGGCCAACAAAGGCCAATATAGACAAAACAATAACCACCGGAAAACTATCCGACAACCCCCAAAATGTTCCGCATCTCGGTAGCCCGATGTTTACATAACATCGTCGGCACGCCACTCAACTAGCGGTTGCGGTTCTCCGACCGCCTCCTCTGGCTCCTCATCGGGATAACCGACAACGGGACCTGAGTACCAAAGCAAGGGTCAGACACGATGGTCTGACAGGTAGATGAAAAGATATAAACATTTAATAATAAAAACCTTTACCTTGGAAAACAAGTAAACCTGTTTAAACAATGACTTTCAAAAGTAAATGAATCATTTCATTGAAAACGCATATGCAGTAATAAAACATGTAAGTTAACCAAGGAAATCGGGAAACAATCAAGATGGCATCCACAAGAAGCTAAATCCTCTATCACCGAAGTGACGTGAGTATCGGGTGTTGACCTCAGTCACCGAAGTGAGGAGGTGCAACCAAGTTACATATATATATACAATAATACTGGACGGGACCGCGGTGGCAAACCGGGTATCGGGAATCACGGTAGCGAACTGGATATCGGGAATCACGGGAGCGAGCCGGGTATCGGGACGGGACCACAGTTAATAAACCGGGTATCGGGATCCAAGCTGCAGCTGGCGAGACGGGAGGGGATCTCCAAGTCGGTAGATCAGACCGACAAGGTTATCCAAGCTTAGTGGTGCCGACTCATAGGTCCAAATCACATAAATCGAGACAGGTATAAAACAAATCCAGTGCAAAGCTATAAACGGGCAAGACGGGGTACTCAAGGCACAATCATCATTTCAGTATCGGGTCATGCGCATCGGGGCTAGCACAAGGCTACAAATACGGTTCCGTGCTTTCGGGTTGATAAATCGTAACTCGTAAATTCCGGAAAGAAAAGAGTGAAATAAACTTTCGAAATATCAGGATGAGTATCAAGGTTCGAAGTTGATTCAAGTGCATAGGGATCCCGAATGTCTATATAATAAAACTTGGTACTCCTTGGGTTGAGGGCATTCCGGCTCCTTATACACTTGAAAGTCTCCAAAATTCCAATGAATGCTTGTGATAATGGTTTCGTTCTCTTCCGGGCTCCATACATCGCCCTATAGTTCTTTTGACACAACAAGGCTCCCAATGAACCTTCCACAATCCATGAAAATGTTTCACTTCAGCTCCAAACACATCCCTTGTGCAACAGCAACCCTCGCTCGAGCGGACATTACAGTTCGCTCGAGCGGATGAGCCTCTGGAAATGGTTTCTGGGAGGGTTCGCTCGAGCGGACATATGTTCGCTCGAGCGGACCTGCCCAGTTCAGGATGGCACGAGCGAACAATTTGTACGCTCGACCCAACCACTCACTGGATGGCTGCTGGAAGGGTTCGCTCGAGCGGACACTGGGTTCGCACGAGCGAACAGTTCTCTGGAATGGCACGGACCCTTTCCTGGGCAGTTCGCTCGAGCGAAGTGTCAAGTTCGCTCGAGCGAACTGTCCAGAACTGAGTTCGGGATGGTTCTGCTCTTCCATTCTTCCCTTCTCTCAAACCCATATTGAGCTTCTTTCCTACAACAAAATGGGAGGCTCTCAACTCCCTTCAATCACTACTCAACCATCATCCAATCTCTCCATTTTTACCTTAATACAATCACCAAGAGAAGGAAACATCCATCATCACAAGGATTCACTTAGACATTGTACAAAAGATAAACTCCAAGGCTACAATCCATGATTTAAAGACAATAGATGAAACCAAAAGCTAGAAATCATGTTTCAAGACAATAAAGAGGCTTACCAACCCCATTCAAAGCATTTAACATCATTGAATGCAAATAAAACAAGGCATTAATGAAGTAACAATTCAAACCCATATATCATAAAAATCAATGCAAGCTAAACTATCCATTCAATCCACTTGCCTCAAGGTCTCAAAGCAAGAAATCAAGCTATTATTCTCTTCCTCCAAGCCAAGAATGCTATCTACACAAAACCCCCAAATCCAAACCCTAAAATGGGTCAAACCAAGAAACAAGAAGAGATAACTCTCAACAATGAAAATAGAGCTCTCCTAAGACTAGAAGAACATGAACCTAAGAGAATAGGGAGGAAGCTTACTTGTAGGTTCTTCAAATGGATAAGGTGAGCTCAAAAGAGGGTCTTGAGTTAAGTAGATCCTTCCACAAATGGTATTAAAGAGAAGCTTGCAAGGAGGGGAAGAGGGTTGTGATCTCCATTAGTGCCTTAGGTGCAAGCTTGGTGGAGATCTGGTGGTGAAGAAGCAAGGAGAAGAAGAAGAGAAAATGAAACCCTAGGTCTCTTGTGCTTGTACTGGAAAAAGGGAAATGGAAGAGGAGGGTTCTCTATTTAAAGACCATGGGTGTGGGCTCCACCACTAACAAACCCTTTGGGCTGAAATTACTACTATCGAGACCTCGGACGAAAACGACGAAGAAGAGAAAAGTGATCACTGAAATATCTAGTTTCCAAAAAGTATATGTTTCGCGGGTTTTGGGGATATTGATTTTTGGGTACAGATTTCATGTATAATGACTGTTTTGCCCTCAATGCAAGAAAATCGGGTTTCGGGGTTCCGAACGGGTACGGGATCAACACGAAAGTTGTAGGGATTAACAAGACGAGTAAAACGGGATAGAAATGCAAATCACCGGAATACAAATAATCCCCCAACACTAGTAAAACTTATCCAAAAAGGGAACCCTCAAAGGGTCCCACCAACACAAAGCACTAAAACTCTCCCAAAACAATAAAAGAGCTATTCTAGTCCAAGCTTAGTCAAAAATCCCTAATCGAGCTTAGCACTAACACGCGACGTAATTAGCACTAATCGAGGTCACTCGGGTCGGGGTCTTACAGTCCTACCAAGTCAAGTGAAGCAAGTCCTCTATGTTAGTGATACATGCAAAGGCAACAAGTGGAGAATCGTAGAACGAGTTAAGATCGGGGAGTGTGGGATGTACCAGAACTGGATGATGTGCCTAACGAGGCCTTCCAGTAACATGAAGCCACCGATGTTGTCCTAATTTGTGTTGAAGATAGGGATGTTCATTACTATAGGGATGATATTCCGCTAGAGATTGTTAATGGTGTTGAGCCAATGTTGGATCATAGCGATGACGAGGATGAAACTATGGCAGAGTATTCAGATGATGATGATGACGAAGACAATCAGGATATAGATCCTGATATAGAGTATGATGTGTAGTGTTTGTTTTCTGATTTGTGTATGGACAAGTGTTCTAAATTAATAAAGTTGTTGGTTTACATTTCATGGCTCATTATATATTTATCTCATTTTATTTCATTTTATATGCCTTCATTCTCTTGTATGTCATATATAGCTGTAAAAAATGCCCAAGGGAAGTAAAACATATGTCAAGCCTGGGTGGATGGCCAAACAGGCAAAGTTGACAGAATACGAGAAGGTGACAAGTAAAAACATTATGGAAATAGACGAGAGATGTCGTGCTTTGGGAGTAAAGCACATAGCCAACACCGTTTTGGGAATGGGTCAAACGAGCAGAAGGAAAAATGGAGAGGGAAAAAGAAAACCGGGTGAAGATGATGACAATGAAGATTATCGACCGGCCCAGGGTGATTTTGGGTTGGTTTATTCGGATGAAAATACCAGTGATGATGGGGATGATGAGACTACTGGGTCTCCAGCGCATATGGTAATTTGTGTCTATTGATTTATGACAAGCCATTCTAGTTTTAAATTTTATTTCATTCACTTTATTTATGTATTTATGTACTAATAATTCAATGTTGTGTTGTGACAGGTTACTCATATGAATCGAGGGAAGCAAAGTAGACATGCTTGCGCTGTAGCAACTGCACTGGCCCAGGCTACACTGGCACATCCTCTAGTCACACGGTCTTCTCGTGCAGAGAACACGCCCGATGGGGCGGGCGAAGCTACACCGGCATAGCCTCGAGTCACACAGTCTTCTCATGTGGATAGCACGCCCGAAGTGGCGACCATTGCTAGAGCGCGTAGTCCTACACGGAATGCTAGTTCTTCTGGCCAGCTTGAGGGGGTTTTGACTCCGCGTACGGATGGCAGCAGTGTTGGTGAGAAATATAGAATTATTTACGTTTAAAATGTCCGTTTTTTTAATGTTATATGTTTAGTAACTCAATTAATATTGTGGTCGTGACAGCATCAGCCTCAGGCGACGGCTCCCGCCGTGTACGGGGCAAGACACGGGGGTTGAAGGTGGAAAAGCTGAGGAGGCAGCTTGGCCATGCCATCCCAATTTCGATCTCAACTTCAAGCCTTGCGCCAGAGGGTGAATTTGCCACTAGTTTTGCAAACATTCTCGGGGAAGCGATTCGAGATGAGGCACCTGTGCGGAAAGAAGGCTGGAAGTCTGTTCTTGAGGGGATCAAGAAGTTGGTGGTAAAAAAAGTTCAGGTAATTTCATTTGAGATAACTTAATGCAGATTCAATTACACTCAGTAATGTTTAATTGTTGTCAAACATTACATGTTTATGTTTGCAATTGCAGCAATTTTTTGAGTTTGGGGATTATGTGAACGATCTGATCATCAAGGTTGCTGTTGATGTGAAGTGCCAAAAGCTGTACAGGGACTAGAAGTGTGAATTACATACCCATTATTTGTCTCTTTTGGAGAAGGGCGTGCCCGATCCAAAGAGCCACCCACTAAAGCCTTGTAAGGCAGATGATTGGGCCTGGATGATTAACAATTTGTGGGAGACGCCCGGGTGGAAGGTAACTTTTAATGGTTTTGTATATATGTCTGCCTCAATTGTTGATCAAGATCATTGTATTAGTTAATAAATTTATTTGGACTAAGATATTGGTTTTTATTTTTTGTGCAGGAGAAGTCAAAGAAAGCGAGAGTTAGCTGATCGAAGATGCCGTGGAATCATACGAGTGGCTCTAGATCATTCCTAGCACGCAGTTCAATAATCGTAAATGTGGATTTAAGAATTTTCCCTATGTCTAAGTTATGAAAATTAAATTCTTCATATTAACGAAATATCTAATGTTATAACATAGAGCACAGAATGCTGGACATGTGCAGCCATTTCCCGATTTCTACCACGACACCCACTATATGCACGGGGAGAAAAGGTCGATAAATGAGGAGGCTCAGAAGACACATGTACATATGCCTAAGTCATGTTTTATATATCAATACAAATATACTTTTATTCATATGTAAAAGTCACTTTATTTGATTTTTACATGTTTAAAAATGGCAAGAGGAATTAGTGCGATTGACGGCCGAACAATCCCAACCCTCCATCACATCTCCGATGACTGAGGAACAGATATTTGTCAAGGTGCTTGGGCAGAGATCGGGATACCTTAAGGGTTTTGGCATTCACAAGAATTCCATGTCAGGTTCAACCCAGAACCGGACGGGCCCTGATTTTGAAGTACTTCAATTGCGGCAGGACGTATCTTTCCTCCAGGGCTTAGTCCTCCAGTTAGCTGAGCGCGTGGGCATAGATCCAGGTCCCCTTATACAAAGGGATGGCACCTCTGGTGGAGCTCAGGATGCGACTTCTCTAGGTTTGTAAATGACTACTCTTTTCAAAATGGTATTTATTTGCATGTTGAATTAATTGAGAAAGAAGTTGGATTCTTATCTTTTAACTTGGATTATTTTCAAAATGCTTCTTCCTTTTTATATCCAAATTCTGTGAAATGCTGAAAGGTTTTTGAACTACGGGAGATTTTGGTCCCACATTTCATATATTTCAAGTAATAGTGTGCATCTGTGATTTCTTCTTACAATCTTACAATTAAGAACCACGAGCATATCTCATTGAAGTATTAACAATCCAATAAAAAAACCTCAAAGCTTTATTCCTATGAACACTATACTCATGATTCTACATGCCCAAAATACCAAGCTTACGGCTTTTATGCTAAATAACCAAAATTCAAGGCTCTAAAGTCCTAAAGCCATCATGTTTGTGGCTCTTATGCTTTAAATTTTCATATCTCGAGGTTCTTAACTCAAAATCTCCATACTCATCTTTTAGCTAAAATTCAAAGGTTGAAGGCTCTGATGCCTGAAACCATCATGTTTATGGCTTCCATACCCACAATTTCCAAATTTTTGACCTCTTGGCCAAATCCTCAAAATTCATGCATAAAGCCACAAGCCTTGTGGTTTTTGAGACCAAGTCTTTAAAGCTTAACAATCGAAGCCCAAATCAACAAGTTTATGACTTTAGAGATTTGCTTAAAAGTCAATAAAAGAATCATATACCAGACGATTTTTCCTCTTATTTGAAAGTCCGAGTTGTGCTCTATGTTTTGAATATTCAACTGACTGTTGTGACTCTGCTGAATTGAGTTTCTTGACTTCTGCTACTTGATTTAACTTTAACTCAATAAGGTTATTTATATGAAAATTTATTTTTTATTTCTTTTCTCAACATGGTTAATTTCTTTCTAGAAGTGAATTCTTCATATAAAGACTTTTCATGACTGCAGTTTTGACGAACTTGTTGCTATGTCGAATTTTAAACAACAGATGAAACCAGTAGAAAACTAATCCCGAAAAGTGACAACAATTAGACACTAATGCTCTTTTAATGTATTGTTCTTGTGATTTTTTCTTCTTTTCTTTCTACTAATAACAGAAGATAATAAACATAATGAAAACTAAAAAAGAAAACACAAGTATGAACAAGAAGAGATCCCGCCATGTTGATGAGGGATTATGACTGCAACACCCCATTCCAACACAGGGCCAAGTTATATGTGGTAGAGATTACAATTTTGTCCTAATATGCTCGTAGCCATATCAACTACAACTTGTAATTAGGTTTTCTAGAGAAATGGATTTAACTGGGGTTTTGACTTTTGAATGGTGGGCTTCACCAGAATATGAATAGTATGTAGTAGGTTTTGTTGCCATAAAACTTCTTAAATGAAGGGGAAAAATGGAAGTCTCATACAGTTGAATCAAAAAGATAGGAGATCATCTTAACTTCCAACAAGTAACAATTTACTAGCAAGTCCTATAAATGCACATATTATTAACACTTTTCATAGTAACATGCTACTGCTTGCACCAGTGCCAGTTTTATTCTTGTTACTAACTACAAGAACACTTTAAAATCAAGAAGATTTTGCTCATGAAGGCGCTATTCGTAAAAAGAACACCGGATGGAGTGACTTAAAAGAATCCTGCCTATAATTTTGCTCACCCAAAACCAAATTTCCATATTGACTTTTCCTCTTGGTTGGGAACATGTCCTCTCTAAAATGTCTTCTCTTGGTTGGATTAGCCCAAGATAAAAAATAGTTGTTTTGTTTTTTGTCACCTGAGTGCAGGGCATCTGAGTCCCAAAGGGCCCCAGAGTGCATTTCTAAGTCCAACCCTGATATAAATGTCATGGGTTGAACTTGGGCCACAATTAGAATAGCTGTAAAAGAGAGGGTATGATATTTTAGTGTAGTTGATATCTCTTTTTGGATGTATAGATGTGGATATAAAGCTTAGTAGGAAATAGAATATCTGTGTATGTGTGTGTATATATGCATGTGCATGTTTGATGCCAAGGAATAGGTGTTGGACTTTATGGGAGTGTCGTCCACCAAGGTGGGGCCCATATATTGAAGTGCTCATATATTGAAGTGCTATGGTTGAATGGTGAATGACTAATGACGTAGTGGTGAATGACCTTGTGGTGTGTTGGGGCATTGAGATGTTTATATGAAGGTTTTTTTTTTTTTTTTTTTTTTTTTTTTTTGTGTTATGTACAGGTACTTAATAGGTTGTAAAAAAAAAAAAAAAAAAAAAACACTAAAATGTCACATGTACAGGGGAGACTCTGCCGAAATTTCGAGAAATCTTTTACATTCGAAATTTTTCTTAGGAACATTTTTATGAAGTTTACGTTAATGTTTGCCAAAATGTGTTTATGCTTCTTATTTATCCTTTTTTGTCATTGCAGGATGATGTTATTACTGCATACGAATCTTTTTATTATAGTGAGACCATGATGCGGTTACAAAGGTATCTTTTTATTGCTTGTTGATCATAATATCTTTTAATTGATATACATCCATCATTCCATCTGTCAATGCAAAAGAAAATATGACCATGTACCAATCCAAAGAACTTGATCATAATATCTTTTAATTGAACCATTTGTTACATATAGGTAGTCTATTTCTCATGGTCATATGTTCTTTTTGTTTCCCCCTCGTGCATTTTTAAGTACTTGTTTTTTCTTTTTCATTTTTTGTTATTACATCTCTAGGTCTCACCATGTCTTTGAATGAGTTTGCTCTACTACAGTCTTTACCCCCGTCTTCTTGTTTTTCCATTCACTCAGTTGATATTATTCCCTTGCCAATTATTTTTTTAATGGAAAAGCCTTTTGACAGCAACAGGCACCTGCTAAGGTGTTGTAAAAAACTGTTCAAGAGTAGTCTCATGAACCGTTGCATAGAGCAAAAAACCTAAATCTCTTTTTGATTAAGTCGTGTTATTCCACATACAGATGGGGACGACAAATGCCGTGGAAATTTAACTCATTCCATGTTTTTTATGATTTATGACCTATTTGATATGAGATTTAAAGGCTTACTTGTATCTGATGGGATCCATGTTTCAACATTTTTCCCCCTTCCTTTTCAGAATTAACAGAAATGATACAAAATATGTTTCCCTATACAAAAATTTACACTATCAAGAAGATGGCAATTGGCATTGGATTAAACCTTCCATACCTCACATGGCGCATCCTTAGCTTGCTCACCAGAAAACAGTACTTGATGCGGCTGAAGCCATGCTATATCCTGCAATTAGCAGATATTCATATATCTAAATTTCAAAGCTTATGTTTACAAATAATGATATCATTGGCAGAAACAGATTACTCCAACAACCAAGAAAAGCACAATGCTCTCTTGTTCCACATGATTGGTTCACATAGGCTGTGGGACCTACATGCCTAAGTATGGTGCTTTTCTTATCTTGCGTTGTGTGCCTGTGTGATCAATTGCAATGCATGTAGCCCCTTTTCTCTTACAAGATAACCCCTGTGCAGGTCAAAAGACACTAGAAACTACACTAGGACTTCAACTAAATCTTTAATGTATAATGGTCTATGCCGGTAGAATTAGCAGCACTTTTAAAGCTTTTAATATCAATCAGTTGATACTTATAAAACCTCCATACTACACTGCTAGTTCATTGGATAAGCAAATCACATGGTCATTGTCGCGACCTCGGACCGGGTTTAGGGTCCGATCCGGGATCGGGACTCATTAAGATAATAGTAACAATGGTGATAAGAGTATATTTGGTGCCACAATGTACACGGGTTAATAAAAAAAAATACACATTACCCGTGTTTCCCACAGGTGTCCGCGGTGAGGATTACACACCATCATGAATATTTCTGTTTAAGTGCGAAAGTGTATGGCAAATCATGCATATAAATCATTTCCATAAAACATAAGACTGATTGCATTTAAGTATCAACTATCAGAATGAGCAATGTTCTAAAGCTTAACCCAAAAGTACTGTTAAAGTTTTAAACAAATATCTCTTAGTTACATTTCCCAAAATTAGAGGCCAACAAAGGCCAGTATAAACAAAACAATATCCACCAAAATATAGTTTAAACATTCCCCCAAAATGTTTTGTATCTCTCGAGGAAATCGGATGTTTAGACAACATCATCGGCGCACCACTCTACTAGTTGCTGCGGTTCTCCGACCGCCTCCTCATGCTCCTCCTCGGGAAAGTCAACATCGGGACCTGAGTACCAAAAGTGGGTCAAACACGATGGTTTGGCAGGCGGGTGAAAAGATACAATAATAAATGGAATTACCTTTGAAAGCATTGAAATCTGTATACATGATGATCTTCATGAAAAGATAATTCATTTAATCAAAAACATGCATGTACGATAAAGCAAGTAAAGGTACAAAGGAAACAGGAACAACAAGATGGCATTCACAAGAAACTAAATCCTCTATCACCGAAGTGACAAGAGTCTATCGGGGCGTTGTCCTAAGTCACCGAAGTGAGGAGGTGCAACAAAATTTACATATACATAAGTAATAATACGAGATGGGACCACGGTAGCAAACCAGGTATCGGGAACCACGGGAGTGAGCCGGGTATCGGGAGGGGACCACGGTTAATAAACTGGGTATCGGAATCCAAACTGCAGCTGGCGGGACGGGAGGGGGAATCTCCAAGTCAGTGGATCAAACTGACAAGGTTATCCAAGCTTAGTGGTGCCGACGCATGGGTCACAAGCGAGAAAACAAAATAAATACATATAACGAGACGGGGTGCTCATAAGTACAAAAGCATAACTGTATCGGTCGGGCATGTACGGGCTAGCAACAATGCTAAAAACATGGATTTCAATACTGTCGGGCAAGTCTAGTCATAAAACACGAGATTTAAAATGTACAAGTGAAATTCGGGTCGAAATAAAGATTGAATGGATTTCTATAGATTGTTCGGGCTACGAGTTAAAGGTCCAAGATTCGAGTCAATGTAAATAGGGTCCCGTATGTTAGGCTGATATGCATTTGGTACTCTTATAAGAATTGAAAACATTCCGGGGCCTTATACACATTGACAAATTTAAAAGACCTTAACAGTATTGAGATGATGAGGTTTCTTCTACCATATGGTTCCTCCAAAAGAATTGATTCAGATTGGGGTTCGATCAGTTCGTCAGTTGTCTGTCGGTCGGCCGAGGTGGGTGTGTCGGCTGGTCTACAGATGGCTGTCGGTCGACCGACATTGAGGTCTCGGTCAGCCGACAAATGACTGATAGAGATTTTGGAAAATTGCAGCTCTCTGGAAATGGAGCCGACAGTTCTGTCGGTTGTTGTCGGTCGACCGACGTCGAGTTAACGGTCCACCGACAGCGGACCTGCAGAACTTCTGACTGAATGTAGCTTACTGTTATTTGAGCCGACAGGTTGTCGGTTGGCTTTCGGTCGACCGACATGGGATGTCGGTCGGCCGACAACTGACCGACAACAAATCGACGTTGCACAGTCAGTACCGTTTCAAGTCAGATTTTCTACTGTCTTTCTTCCCTTATTCACCTACAACCTGGGTACCCTTCTTTGTACACTTTGAGGGTTTCAAAACCTCATTCAAGCCCATTTAATCTACCAATATAATCGTCCCAATCAACTCCTTTCCATCCACATGCAATCTCATCCATTCTTCTATCAAATCCTTCCATTCCATTCCCATTCAACCAATAGAAATCCATTCCAATCATAACTTAAAATTTCAATCAAAAGGGCTATGGCATTTTCAATATGAATAAGAAAGGAATAGACTAACATTATGCATTTCCAAATCAATGTGAATAATAAAGAAACATGAATAGTGATAGTGTGAAACATCAATGTATGAAATAAGAAAACCACATTTCTCATAAAACATGTAAATATCAAGTCATCCACTTGCCTTAGGTCTTCTAACAAGCAAATCCAAGCTTTAAACCAAATTTCCAAGCCAAGATCCAAGCTACAAGCAAAACCCCAAAAAAAAAAAACCCTATAATGGCAAAACCAAACCAAAACACAAGGAAACCTCCAATAATCAAAACAAAGCTTTTCAAAGGCTAGGAGAGTACAAATCCAAAAGACTACAAGGATCCCTTACTTGGAAGTTCTTCAAAAAGCAAGAGGTTGTTCAAAGGAAATCTTGAAAAGCTTGGTTTTCTTCAAAAATGGCATCAATGGATAGCTCTTGTGAAGAGGATGAAGATGGTAAAGTCCAATCTTGGTTTAGCAATGGTTTAGTGGTGCTGATGGAGAAAGCAAGAAAGAAATGGAGGGGCTGATGGCTGCTGGGATTCATCTCTTAGAATAGTGATTAGGGCAAGGAAGAAGAGAAGAGAAGAAGGGTTCTCTTTATATATCAAAGGTGAAGTGGGTCCCATAACTTAAAGTACTAGTCGGGCTAAAAACATGCATTTCGGGGCCTCAAATGGATTTGACGAAGAAGGCAAAGTTGATCAACAAAATTTCTAGTTTCTAAAAAGTATATATTTCGCGGGTTTCGGGGATATCAAATTTTGGGTACAAATTTCATGTAAAAAGACTGTTTTGCCCTCAAAGCTAGGAAAAATCGGGTTTCGGGGTTCCGGACGGGCACGGGTTCAACATGAAAGTTGTAGGGATCGACGAGACGAGTAAAACATGATACGAACAAAATCACAAGAATTTCGAATAATCCCCAAAATAAATACAAGCCTAACAAAAAGAAACCCCCAAAGGGTCCCACTAAGCACAAGACACTTAGAACTCCCAAAAAGCTATAAAATAGCTATTCTAATCCAAGATAGTCAAATTCTAATCAAAACGCTTAGCACTAACACGCAACTTAATTAGCACTAATCGAGTCACTCGGGTCGGGGTCTTACAGTCATCAAACCAGATGATGGAACACCATAGACGCCCATTTTGGATCAATGAGTTCATATTAATGATGCGATCTCAAGAAGACCATGACCCAAATCAGTAATCTTTCTGTTGCTCTCTTCACAAGAAGATGGAAATTTAAGGAAAAGATATATAATGAAAAAGTGGTTTTGAAGTGAATTTCAAGAACTAAAAAAAGACAGCATTTCCAGCACCCACAATGAAGAAAGCACGTTTTTCAACATTGAACTGCTGCAGGCTAAGGATAGTAAAGTGGTCTGTTGATTTAGGGATTGGGGTTAATACAAAAATCCTCCCCATTAGATTTTTGTAATCCTTGATTTAACCCACTGCTCTGCTTGGATTTGCTTACTTAGTACTAAAATAGACAAATGCAATTGGAAGCTTGTGCACGCTCCTCTTAGACCCAGTTATACCTTTTTTGGTGTGGTGTGGCTTGTGGGCAAATACAGGGGAGAAAGAGTAATGCTATACTTAATAGTTTATCGCTTTTTTTTTTTATCTTGTATCTTTTCTGTAAACTGCATCTACTAAATATACTTGAAATAGGTTTACAAGATATCATGTATTGAAGGGACGAAGACAACTAATATTCTTTTTCTTGTATTCAATGAAATAACAAAAATATATGAACAAAGATATGGAAACATCATTTAGAAGGTAATATATTTAAACAGAGTGACCTTTATAGTAACTTTCTATCAAAACTCAAATTCAATGGTCCTTGATAGGAATACAAAATATAAAATGCGCCATCTATGAGTTTAATCATATGTTAATCTTGCTCCTTTTTTTTTATGCAGGATCAAATGAAATTTGAAGAAAGTTTTTTGTTGAAAGATTCATGCAACTAAGATGCAACGAACATGAAGGAAAAATGGATCCAGACTAGCAGATTGCTGTATGTTAAAATAGGATGTATGAAGTTTTTTTTAACAATGTTGGCAAAGAGTAGAAAGTTAGCATGGATTTTTATTTTGTAATGGTAATGGTAAAGTGCTTTTAATATTGTTAAGGATATTTGAGTATTAATATGAAGTGGAATGAATATTTAGAATTGAAATAGATGTTGGGTGTGTAGTTGATTTGGTCTTAGATAATGGAATAGTAGTTTCATACGATACATGTTGCAAGTTGTAATGATGCAAGAATGTATATATAGCAAAAAAATTAAAAAATCAAATAAATACAATAAATAAATATTGATTGCTGGCGCAATCTTTACTGGCGCAATATTTTCGTCGGAAAATTTTTTTTGAAAAAATAATTTCGGTAAATTATTAATGTTTTGCCGGCTCAAAAAATACGCTGGCAACAAATTTTGAAAAAAATAATTTTTGTAAAATAGAAAAGTTTTGCCGGCGCAAAAAAAAAAAAGTCGGTAAAAGTTTTGAAAAAATAAATTACATAAAATATAAATGTTTTGCCGGCGCAAAAAAAACGCCGGCAAAAGTTTTGAAAAAATAATTTACATAAAACATAAATGTTTTGCCGGCGCAAAAAAGCTTCGGGAAAAGTTTTTTCAATTAATTTATTATTGAAAAATAAAGGGCTTTTCGCGGCCTTTTATACCTCCTTTCCCGGCGAAGAAGAACGCCGTTAATGTTTATATTTTTACCGGCGCAAACATTTTTTCGCCGTCACACTTTTCCCGGCACATTGCCGGAGCAAGGAAAATCGTCGGGAAAGTCTTTCACCGGCGTTTTATAGACTTTTGCCGGCGCTTATTTAGTGCCGGCAAAAGTGCAATTTGTTGTAGTGATGTACCACAAAAAACAATCAAAGGCCAAGCTCTAGCAGACTTTCTGGCAGAGCATCCATTGCCTAAAGATTCTCCACTCAGTGATGATCTCCCAGATGAACCTGTCTACAATGTGGAGACTTCCTAACCAAATGCCTCCTGGGACATGTACTTTGATGGTGCAACCAGAACAAATGAAAACGGAAAGCTGATTTCGGGAGTTGGTATCCTTTTGTTAGCCCCTGCCATACATGATTCCACACGCTTTCTCGCTACTGGAGCCATGCTCCAACAATGCAGCTGAATACCAAGCTCTGATCTTAGCATTTGAACTCGCCCTCGAATCCGGTATCACCATGCTAGAAGTCTTTGGGGAATCTCAACTGATCATCAACCAGATGAATCAGAAATATGAAGTCAAGAAGCCTGATCTGTTGCCTTATTACAACAAGGCAAAAATCGATTCAGCAAAAGTTTGACATCCGTCACATCGCCTACATCCTCAGAGGTGAGAATATCCATGCTGATGCCCTGGCTAGATTTGCCGCATCTATGGCGATCCAGGAAAGGGAAAACATGCAATTTACAGTGTGTGAAAGAATGATACTCCTTCCTCTTAACACACATCATTCAGTTGCTGAATTCCACCATATGGTTGGAAGTCGGATCTCTATCCTTAGACCTCCAATCGGCCATTGGAGGGATTCGTTCATCGATTATACCATGTTCGGAATCCTGCCTTATGATCCAAAAGAATGGGTAAGCGTTCAAAGACAAGCCTCAAACTTTCATTTGGATATTCCTTCAAAAGTCCTTTACAGAAATCCTTCAACGGAGTACTTTTGCGCTGCTTGTCGCAACAAGTGGCCGAAGAAACACTCAAAGAAGTTTATGTTGGTTTTTGTGGAGCCCATTAGGCCGGTCCTAAGCTCTACGATAAGATAAAAAGGTTAGATTATTATTGGCTCACTATGGTATCTGATGCTATACGATTTGCTAAGCGCTGCCAACAATGCCGAGTTTATGGAGACTATGTTCATATGCCTCCGGAATGGCTACACCCTACAGCAATCTCGTGGCCTTTCGAAGCTTGGGGTATGGACATCATAGGTCCTATCTCTTTTCCTTCAAGCAAAGGTCATCGCTTCATTTTCGCCGCTACGGATTATTTCTCCAAGTGGTCAGAAGCATTTGTACTCAACGAAATGCTGACGTCATCAGTCCTTTAGTTCTAGCGCACCCACATTATTTGTCATTTCAGCATACCTAAAAGATTTGTCCATGACAACGGACCACAATTCCGGGATCACCAATTCTACAGGTTTTGCGATAAATACAAAATTCAAAGCTGTTCTTCGACTCCATATAATCCGGCAGCAAATGGATTAGCAGATGCCTTCAATAAGACAATTTGCAAAATCCTCAAGAAAATGGTCTCTGGTCACAAAAGAGACTGAAGCAACAAACTGTCTGAGGCTTTGTGGCCTATCGGATCACCGTTCGAGGACCAACGCATAGCACACCATTTTCCTTGGTCTATGGATGCGAAGCTGTCATGCCCTTAGAGGTACAAATTCCTTCTCTAAGGGTATCTTTGCAAAAATGATATGACTCAAGAAAGCAATGTGAAGTTGAGACTCCAAGAGCTAGACAATCTCGACGAGAGACAGCTCGAAGCTCGACAAAGCATTAAGCTTTACCAAGCATGCATGGTAGGATCTTTCGACAAAAGGTCTGGCAACTCGCCTACAAAAAGGGTGACTTGATTCTTGCAATAAAAAGACCAATGGTTTTCACCCACAAGTCCAAAGGCAAATTTGAGCTAAAATGGGAGGGACCCTACGTCATCGACAAGGTTTTCTCCAACGGCGCATATGCTCTCCTAAACATTGAGGGTGATAGATGTATGCTGCCCATAAATGGCAAGTTCTTGAAGCGGTACTACCCTTGAAGACTTATACCACTAGGTCAGAGCAATGTTTGCACAACCAAAGCCTATTCCCAGGTACTTGCTCGTCAAACCCGCTCTCTTTTAGATTTTTCATCCTTATATTGAAATTTCTGAAAACTCAAACAATGCTTTCTTTCATCGTTTCATTGTTAAAAAAAAAAAAAAAAGAGTTTAGGAGCCTTTTCCTAGCTTGACCAAAATTTTTTACCATTGAACCCAAAATTCATGGTATGAAACAAAAACCAGGATTCAGGGATTTCCACCCTAGTCCGCCCTGACTTTTACCACCAAAAATGGTTTTAGGTCAAAATTTACGACCCTCTTGTCTTTAAACAAAAATAGTTTTTCAAAAAAAAAAAAAAAAAAGACCGCGGGGAAGCGACGCTTAGTCGATAGTCGCGAAACTTAAAATCGGAAGGATGGGGACCACATTCGATACTTTCAAAATCACAAAGAAGCGCGAGGAAGCAACATTCCATTGATACTCGCAAACCGGATGAGCAAGGATGCGACATTCTATCAATACTTGCAAAACCATTCAGCAGGGAAGCGATGCTTAGTCGATACTTGCACCTAAATTGACGAAGAGGCAACATTCCTTCGATACTCACAATCAAATGAGCAAGGAAGTGACATTCCATCGATACTTGCAAGACCATTCAGCAGGAAGGCGACGTTTAGTTGATACTTACATTTTTGAAAACCAAGACTCGGCTCTCATGTCAACAAACAAAAACAAAATTAGCTCTCACGCCAAAAACCTGGCTCTCATGCCAAAACCTAGCTTTCACGCCAAAAATTGGCTCTCATGCCAAAAACCTCGCTTTCACCCCAACAAACCAAAACTTGTATTTAAAAAAACCTGGCTTTCATGCCAAAAATCGTCTTTCATGCTACAAAACCCGGTTCTTATGCCAAAAATCGGGTTTCATGCCACAAAATCGGCTCTCATGCCAAAAATCGGCTTTCATGCCACAAAACTTGGCTTTCACGCCAAAAATCGGCTCTTATGCTACAAAAAACTGGCTTTCACGCCAAAAATCGGATTTTATGCCACAAATTGGCTTTTATGCCACAAAACCTGGCTTTCACACCAAAAATCGACTTTCATGCCACAAAATCGGCTCTCATGCCAATAATCGGCTTTCATGCCACAAACAAAATTTGGCTCCCATGCCAAAACAACTATTTGACAAAAGATTTTCACAAAATGACAAACTTTTGATTAGATTTTCAAACAAATATTCCCATTAAACTATTGGTTGAATTTATTTTCATCTCAAAAGGATTTAAGTGAAAGGAGGGAAAACATAAAAGGAGTGCTAAAAAAATGTGTTCACAAGCACTACCAAAAAAAAAAAAAGAGTATTAAAAAAATGTGTGTATACATGGGGTACCAAAAAAAAAAAAAAAAAGAAGAAGAAAGTTTGTTACAAAAGAAACCAGGAGCTCAGTCTAACATGGTCCCCAGCCAAATATTCAACTCCTCAAGCAAACTCATGGCTTTGGCGCTCAACGCTTCCAAGACACGCTTCTTCAGAAATTTTCCATAAGATGCGGTTGAACGCTGTAACCCTTCTTCAACACCGGGAAGCTTTCCCCAGGCAGTTTGCCATCGTGAGTGTTCTCGATTCCTCTCTTTGAAAACATGATCGGTGTTTGCAACCTGGCGAATCAAATTCCTCTCCTTGGCACAAGCCTCTACTAAAGCAGCCCACTTGGACACGACTTGCGCCTGTAATTGCTCAAGACGATGCCTAGCTTCAATGACGTCCCTATCGAGGCGTTCAATGTCATGCCTCAGCTCGATGATGACCAACTCAGTGATGTTCCTCTCTCGGACAAACGCTTCCTATTCTGTGTGGTCTCATCCATTTCAGACTTGGCATTATTAGCGAGCTCCAGAAACATCTCCTTGAAGAAGTCATCATCAGGAAAAGCCTTGGTCCTGGACCACTTGTCGCCCAGCGCAATGATCCTGTAAACGATCACCCTGGCACCTATGACATCCAGATCCAGACCAACTTCTTCGACATCAGCAAGAATCTCTTGGACATGCTTGACCATAGCAAATCCGGCATCCAAGTGACCAGAAAGGAGAGTCTCGATCCAAGAGCTCAAAACGCACGCCAGTACCTTCTTCGCAAACTGAAGAGATGGCCCAGATGAATATTCACCCGCTCCATCGGTCGGCTGCCCTTATTGTTTCCAGTTGGAAGAGTAATAAAAAAAAACTCTTTCCAATTGGAGCCACCAGGGAAGGAATCTCAACACGAGGTCTCGCATCTGCTGTGTCAGAATTGGTTGTATAAGCCCCTACCTTCAGATCAACCTCTGGTACCCTTTGCTCTGGTTTTGAAGAAAGCGATGAGATCTCGCCTATCACTTCACAACCTGCCAATGAAACACAAAAATGTATGAATATGATCCTGTTGAAAAAGTCATTATCATCAGGGTTATTTCTACAAAGTACCTTCTTCGATGACTGGCGATGTACTCTCTGCCTCCATGAACTCATCTGAAGCATCGCCGAAAGTTGCATTCATGGATGGTTCAAAGTCGTCAAAATCCTATGGCAAGTCAGCTGATAAGAAAACAAGCAATATGTTAGCAAATGATGGCACAGACAAAAAAGAAAAAAAAAAAGAAACACAAAGAAGTCATACCAGGTGGAGATTCTGGAATCACTCTAGAGTCCCTCAGTTCTTCTTTAGATGCCATAATCGGATTCGACAACGCCTCATCAGTCGGAACCTTAGGCATCACCAAGTCCTCATCCTCTGCTACGGGGGGGGGGGGGGGGGGGGTGGGGGAGCAAATCAAAACAAGAAAATCTCCATGAAAGAAACAAAAAGGGAAAGAGGAAGAATCATACCTTCACCGACAGTCTCTTCTTCTCGGCTCCTCTTTTTCAGAGGTTTATCAGCATTTCTTGACACCTCCTCATTAATGGTGAGAGCGACTTCCAGGAGAGCCTTTGTGCCATCCCATGTTACGACATTATCCTCTCTTCCTCTTGCCCCTATGGGTTGGTTTGCTTAAAGAACTTGCCCCACTGTTAAAATCAGGTCTCTCACTTGACCCCTCACTGGATGGTCTGCTCTTACTAGTAGACTCCACGGAAGCTCGTCTCTTTGCCAATTGCATCCAAGCATCGAGCTTATCTTACTCCTCCTCCAGCTGCTCTATGGCCTCACCAGGTACTTCTCGGGCGACTTCAGATCCAATGATGCCATGCTCACCGAGAAAGCCTATCTTATGCTTTTCTCCAGAAAGGAATGACAAAACTTTCTCACCGGACGCCATCTGATTTCCCGAGGCCCTTCCTAGAAGATTGCTTAACATTGAGCTCCTTTTTGGAAAGCCCCCGGTGCGCTGAAAAGCTCTCCACGGACCATTTCATGAAGCCGGCAGTCCGGAAAGTGGACAGCTCAGGATAAGAAATCATGGCTATAGTGTCCTCCGTACTATAAAATGCCCATGCATTTTTGCCATCCTGTAAACCTCCAAAACGCTTCACCATACTCGAAGGCCCTCCAACAACGCCTTGAGAGAAACCTAACTACAGCACAAAGCGGGAAGGTACATATGGCCGGATGTCGACGAAAAGATGTTCGCGGTACACCATCGTGCTGATGCGTATGTTAAAAAGCCACCCCTTCTCTGCATTGGTTAGGGAGTAGTGTCTTCCCAACCCTGTCTTGGTGGAGTCATGGGAGGCACCAAAATCAAAAGCCTTCTTTCGCAGCTCCGGAGAAAGCTTCACTGAAGACTGCCCTATCTCAAAGGTGTTAGTTTGTGAAAGGAACGACTCCAACATAGCCATGAAGGCCTCGTCGGAAAAGATCATGGTCTCCCTAAAAGCACGAACTGCATCAAAGATCTCGGCTTCCTTCAAGATGGCGCCACCAGTCAGCAGAACGTGATCAGTCCGTGACTCCCAATCTGGGTCAGTGCTGAAACGGCCACGAAGTCAAAAAGGCTTCACCCAATTGCTACCATTACCGCTGAAAATACCAAGGCCAATCGGTCTTAAACTGACCGACAGATAATCGGAATCTTGGTAGCCACTGGCCGGCATTAAGAAGTCCATACGGGCGGGCAACTTCTCCGAATGGACCGCTAACAAAAACCCTGGTCATGATCACATTGGTCCTTTTCACCCAGCTTGGAGCATCTTCTCTCTTAGAGCATGTCAAAGAAAGGCTCATGATCGAGATAGTACGATCGAAAGTTGACCGGGTAGCAACAGTCCTCTCCTCACCATCAGCTATGTACGAGAACTAAAAACATCTCCTTAATATGTCATGTTGTCAGGGACTGCATCACCAAAAAGAAAGGTAGGCTTTGGCACAACGCTCTGATCGTCCATTACCCAAGGACGATTGCTTACCATGATCTTGTAAAACTCCTCACCCTCAGCTATATACGAGAACTAAAAATATCTCCTTAATATGTCATGTTGTCAGGGATTGCATCACCAAAAAGAAAGGTAGGCTTTGGCACAACACTCTGATCGTCCATTACCCAAGGGCAATTGCTTACCATGATCTTGTAAAACTCCTCACCCTTGAGGGCGATCAATCGTTGCCTCATCTCATCTTTGTTAAAGGAGTCACACTCTTCCAAGTTTCTATCCATATACTGGACCATCTCTCAGGCCTGCAACGGCCGCATTGGAAGATCTAGCAGATCGACGGGGTGCACCAATAATAGGCCCCTTACCCTTACTCGTTTTGGAGGAGCCACCTGCAAAGGTTGGAAAAGAAAAAGATCAATCATCAAATTGACAAAATTTTGCTAAAAAAAATATGGTGAGATTTTGGTATGATTCCGGGGTAATTCCGAAGAAAAGGGAAACACCCCGAAAGAGATAGAAAGCTTGAAGATGGGCTCAACATCGTTGCAAGCTCTAAAACTTGCAAAGCTTCTCAAATCTCCATAAGATTGGGAAATGGCTCAACATTGTTGCGAGCTCCAAACTCCAAAACTTGCAAAGACTTTCATATATGCATTGCTTCCAATTCAATTTACGAAGATCATGCATAGAAAGGAAATTGTCATGCATTAGATGCTAGGAAACCCTTCACAAAAGTTTGACCAATTCCAACCCAACTTGGTCAAAACCAATCAAACTTTGTCTAATCCAAAACTCATGTTGGCTTGACCTAGTAACTCTAGCCTCTTTTGATGCATCAAACAAAAAATGTATGAACATCTTGATTTGCATAAACCGCATTATCATGGTGAGCGAAAAAAAAGAAGGAAAGAAAACTCCTCAAAAAAAAAAAAAAAAAAAGAGGAGGAAAAAAAAAGAAGAAAAAGAAAGGACTGGCCACAGGCTGTGGCCCACTGCCACTTGGCCGTACGGCCGGGTCCGTACAAGAAAAGAAGAAAAAACATGTGAAAGAAAAAAAGGGGAAAAACGTGGAAAAAAAAGAAAAAAAAGTGAAGAACAAAAAAAAAAAAAAATAGAGATAAAGAAAAAGAACGAAAAGAAAAAGAAAAAATAAGAAAGAGAAAAAGAAAAAAAGAAAAGAAGAACTTTTTTTTATACAATGGAATTTTCTTGGAAAAGAAGACTTACTTGAAGCCATTGATGGAGAAGAAGAAGAAAAAGAGGAGCTCTTGGTCTTGAAGCACTCTTGAAGGTTTTTTCAAAATAAAGCAATAAAAGCAAGATCTCCCTTTGCTTTTATAGAAGAGAGCAAGCCAAAGAAGGAAACAAGGAGAAAAGCAAGGAGGTAAATACTGCAAATTAGCAACTTTCCCAAAAGAAAGATACCTTGATGGATTCTCTCCCAAAAGAGAGGGAATTTCAGATATTCTCTCCCAAAGAAAGATACTTTGAGATATTCTCTTCCAAAAGAAAGGAAACTTGAGAGATTATCTTCAAGTAAGAATATTTTTAGATATTCTCTATCCAAAGGAGATATTTTTAGATATTCTTTACTAAATGACACCACATGAAATCTAAGTCATCTTTAAAGCGTAAGGTCCCATGGGTTAGCCCACATGAGCTATGTTTGACCACCTAGGCACTAAAAAGGACTTCCTACCAAAAATCCCTCTTACCAAGAGCATACAAAATGGTTCCATGCGTCTTTTGAGTTGATTGGACCACATACAAAAATAAAAAAAATAAAAAAATCCAAGCCTCATGAGCTTCCAAAATTCAAATCATCCAACCTCATACACCAAATTGAGCCAAAATCTTGACATTGACATTCCACAAAAACCCAAACCACTCCAATGGACCCAAAATAGTCCCAAAGAGTGACCAAAAACCAAACCTGACCCCCTAACCTACCACATACAGCTTGTTAGGTCACAAGGTCAAAACCAAAAATCAAACCTTGACCCCCTAACTTGCCACATACAGCTTGTTAGGTCACAAGGTTAAAACCAAAATCCAAATCCTGACCCCCAACCTGCCACATACAGCTTGTTGGGTCACAAGGTCAAAATAAAAAAACCAAACCCCGACCCCCTAACCTGCCACATACAGCTTGGTAGGTCACAAGTTCAAAAAGAAAACCCAAAACCCAAATCCAAATCTCTCATGTCATTTTCAAAACTTTGCTTTGAGATGGTACATGATCCCTCTCACTATGACAAAATCCCTGGAAACTCAAAAATGCTACTCTACCAAAAAGAAAATTGCTCAAAGACTCTTGGTCAAGTCAGAAACTCTCCTTAAAAGTTCTATTCGAGGCACATCAACTTCAAAAGTTATGCAACTTATCGCTATACCTCGAGTGAGCAAATGTTGACACCAAAAATGTCACTTTGCCTCTTCAACATCAAGAAGCTACATGAAGCCCCATCATACCACAAACAGGTAATGCTACTTCAAGCATCAAATCTCGTCAGAATCAAACAGAAACTCCAAGATTCTTCAAAACAGCTAAAAGAATAGTACACATGAAGTTTTGAGCCACTTCGATATTATTTGGCCTAACTTTACTCTTCCAGCAAGAGAATAGGAGCTCCCGACGGCGACAACATTGAAGACATCAGATCTTCGATCAGAGCCCATGGATGATCTCAAAATAACTCAAAAAGGCTCTATGTCAAGTTTCAAGTCAAACCGACAACGTTTGACCCCACATCAACCCTTGAGCAAGAAAATCAAGTCCCTCGGTGGCGAGAACCACCGAGGCCATCACTCATCAAACAAAGTAAATGGGTGACTTCAAAATGCTTCCAAAGGGCTACATATCAAATTTCAGGTCATTTCAACAACATTTGACTGGATTTTGACTCTCGAAAGCCAAATCAGGCCTCCCGACGGCGGAGTCCCCCGTGACCATGATTTCCAAATCGAAGCTAATGGATCGTCTCTGTTGACACCAAAAATGTCACTTTGCCTCTTCAACATCAAGAAAGCTGCATGAAGTCGCAACCTGCCATAAATAGGCAATGCAACTTCTCCAAAAAATCAAATCTTGTTAGAATCAAACAAAAACTGTAAGATCCTTCAAGACAGCCAAGGGAGGAGTACACAAGGAGTTTCGGGCCATTTCAGAATCATTTGGTCTAACTTCGCTTCTCCGACAGCTAAATTGGCGCTCCCGGCGGCGACATCATCGAAGACGTCAAAACTTCGATCAGAGCCTACGGATGACTCCAGCATGTCTCAAAAGGGCTCCATGCCAAATTTCAAGTCAAACCGACAACGTTTGACCCTCCATCAATGCTCGAGTAGCAAAATCAAGCCTCCAGGCGGCGGGAACCACCGAAGCCTTCGTTCATCAAACCAAGTGCATGAGTGGCTTCAACATGCTTCCAAAAGGCTGCACGTCGAATTTCAGGTCATTCCGACAACGTTTGACCAGGTTTCGTCGCTCCGAAAGAAAATCAAGCCTACCAGCGGCGGAGCTCCCCGGGACCATGGTTTTCAAGACAGAGCCTGTGGATCATCTCAAAATCACTCCAATAGGTTCCCTGTCAAATTTCAGGTCAATCAGACATCGTTTGACCGCATATCAACGCGCGGCATCTCCCTCGCGGCAAAATCAAGTCTACTGGCGATGGGACCCCAAACGGCTTCAAAACTCAAACAAAAGCCTATGGTTGGTCTTATTTATTGTTCAGGAGGCTTCACCTCAAATTTCAGGTCATTCCGACATCGTTTGTCCAAGTTTCAGCTTCTGGCGGAAAATCAGCAACTCTACGCGACAAAGTCTTCGATGAGTTCATTAGAGATTTAAAAATAAATATATATATAAATAATAAAAAATCAAAAAATCAGTTTTCTTAGTTCTGATTCAAAATTGAGAAGCTTTGATCCTATCCTATCGTTCGTCGTGCTTGCAGAAATGTTGAGCCCGTTCGACTAAGGTTTTGGGCCATCGTTTCTCTTCGATGACTCTATTTGGGATTTGGAAAAAAAGACATAGACCACTAAGGTTAAACCAATTGCGTTCTTTGATCATGATTGACTCAAGAAAAGCCTTGTCCAGAGTGTGGAGACAGCTTGACTGTTCTAGGCAAGGGTCCTCCAAACGGGTTCATTAAGTAATCCTACCCTTACCTGGGGGCAATTCTATCAATTGAGGTTTCATAAGACCGGGTTAGGAGGCCTATGTGTACTCTCTCGTCTTTAAAAACCTTCAAAAATATATATATATATAAATAAAAAAAAATCTTCAAAAAAATAAAAATAAATAATCTTAAAAAAAAATATTTTAAAAAAAATAAAAAAATAAAAAAAATAAAATAAAAAAAAAATCATTTCAAAAAAAAAATCTTCAAAAACTCGTCACTTTTGATTTCAGATCTGAGAAATTTTGGTTTCTTCTTTTCTGAGCACTGGCGCTCGCGGAAATCGCCGAGACCGTGTTCAGATTGGAATACCATTTGCTCTCCTTGATGGAACCAATCTTGACATTTCAAAAAAAACTCGTCACTTTTGGATTCAGATTCGAGAAATTGTGGTCTCTTTCCTTCTGAGTACTGGCGCTCGCGGAAATCGTTGAGCCCGTATTTGAATCGGAATGCCACCTGCTCTCTTTGACGAATCCATTTCTGACCTTTCAAAACAGAGAATCCCATCTCATGGATGCGATCTCCAACATTTGTGCATAGCGGTACTAGTACGCCCTTTCAGGGTCTACTGTATCTGTGACCGGCACATTTGTAACTCCTACCTTATATTCTTCTTATCTCGAGCAAGCTCCGCTTCTCGATAAGTCGAATTTAGGTATACAATTGCTTCTAGCAGTCATTGGAACGCTCATTTCGAGCCTACCATGCTTGCAACCAGAACAATTGTACCCTCTATGGCTTTTTGCCTTCTTCATATTGCTTGGGTCATGTCCCTTGAGCGATTTGAAAAGACAAAATCATAGAATTCCCCATTTATGATCATCATATTCTTGTGATTACTAATGGATGTGGTCTTGTTTCAGAAATTTTGAAACTAACAATGGCAGCTTCGCTGATCATCACCTTCGATGAAAACAAGCACCAGCTCATGCTTCAGCAGAAGCAAACCGAGCGCACTTACAAGCGCCCTGCTAGCTGCCGAAGCACCAACTCCCTCAGCAACTCTCTGAACTCCGGGTCGACCTCGACTCCCCGGACCATCGTCTTCGGGACACTGGGACCATTCCCACTTCCCGAAGAAGAAACTGCTCCTGCCAAAAGGCAGAAGGTCGCCTCGCAACGTGTCACTACTATGACACCAAAGGCAACTGCCGAGAAGCAGAAGATCGCCCCTAAACGTGTCACTTCTGTGACACCAAGGGCGAACCCCAAGAATACTAAAACCCGCGGCATCCCCGCGAAACCTCAACCAACAACCAACCAGGTCTACCCTAAGACTTGGTCTCCAAGACCTTCCCCAAAACAAAGAAGGTCTCAAACCTCCACCAAGCCAGCATACCTGGCCCCACTCAAAGAGAACCAGTTCTACCCTCTTGCCTACATGAAAGAGGAGAGACCCATCTCCAACTTGACTCCCAAGTCAATCCAGCATGAACCGGCTTGCTCCCACAAGCCCAAAATCAGATCATGCATCACTAGGCCTCTACAAGCACCTGCCAAGGCCTACACTCCTTCAGTTCGACCCTTCATCTCTACAGGGGCCGAACTCGAAAGGTTCAAAGCTTCACTGCAACAGGCAAAGGACCGGGTCCGTATCCTGTCCTTGCCCAATTACAAAGAAGACAAGCTCGGCTGCTGCGCCTGAGGGAGTACATCCTTCATTGTTAAAGCCCAGCCAGAGCTGACTGAAGCTCAAATCGCTCGTCGAGCACGCTGCCGTGCGTCATATCGACAAAAGAGACTAGAGAAGCAACGGACCCAGCCTCCTACACTTCAAGTCTCCCACAAATGGGTCGAAAAAGAAAGACCCGACCAAGTTGCTGCCGTCCATATGGTTGGAAAAACCAGAAGACGCCAAAAGTCAGCATCAAAAATCCATGTCCGACGTCCGGTGACCCCTAGCTTCACCAGGACACGAAGACATCCCGAAGAATCTCCTGCCCCTTCAAGCCAAGGACGGGAGAGTAATCCTTCATCAAGCTCTTCATCAAAAAGAATGAGCCTCAGCTCAGTCACCAGGACGGTTTCTTCGTTTGAATCCCGAGGAATGAACGTCCTGGTTACAAATTCTGAGCCACCACCTCAGAATCCACCTCAAGATGATGCGCTCACACGCATCCAGCAGTTGGAACAAGGCCAGCAGAGGATTGAAACTCTGATGGAAAACCTTCTCCTTGTTGTCCAAAATCAGGTGAACAATGAGCCTCCTCCGAATCATTGCAATAACGAGGAAAATTGTGAAGAAAATGAGTCCGCGCCCTTACCAAAAAGGACGTAGACAGTATCCTCGCCAAAGCTAAAGAAGAGGATATACTCAAAGAGCATGGGATCAAGCCACCATATCCGTTATGAATGGACTCAGTCCCATTCCCAACAAAATTCAAATATCCTACTCTCCAAACATATACAGGGAAAGGATCAGCCAGACAGCACGTCATCCACTTCAAGATCCTGACGGGAGCTATTGCAGATCAAGATGCCCTCAAGATCTGCCTCTTTGCAAGTACCCTAAAAGGTACGGCCTTCGATTGGTACTCCACTCTTCCGGAGGACTCCATCCAATACTGGGCCATGCTAGAGACACGCTTTCTGACCCACTTCAAAGGTGAGGATCATCCTGTTACCATGGCACAGCTCTGCAGCCTAAAACAGGGAGAGAACGAGTCGACTTATGACTTCATTCACAAGTGGAAAGCAATGGCGTACAAATGCTCAGATGTATTGCCACAAGCGTCGCTGGTCGACATCTGCCGTAACAATATGAGAGCAAAAATCCGCTCCATGATCATCGGCAACAAATCAAAAAACCTGGGGGAACTCCTCGAAGCTTCCATGGAAGCTGAAATGGTGATCAAAGACCTCAACAGTAAGAAATCATCAAAGAAAGAGCCGATTGCTGTTACAACCTCAAAACCAAAGAAAAAAGAGGTTCTCAATGTGCAGACTAAGTCAGCTCCTCAACAGCCAAAGAAACCTGAAAACAAAACTGCAGGTAAAAGGCATGAACTCTCTGATGCCTTCAAAGAACGCTTAGAAAAGAAATATCCGTTCGATGAAGACGTTGAAGAAATCTTTGAGGCTCTCCTAGCAAATGGCAAACTCATTTTGCCAGAGCCCAAAAGACCGGGAGATGTTGGCAAAACCAATGATCCCCGATACTGTCCATACCATCAGATGATCTCACATCCTCTCAATCAATGTTTCGTTGTGAGAGAGAAGATCAATGAGATGTGGAAAAACGGAGTCATAACCTTTGATAAAAACTATGGCCCCGCCTCTGTCAACATGGTGTCATGTCGGCAAACTTCAAAGTCACCGAAGGAGAAGATCACTACTTCATTCAAGGTGATAAAAATGGCTCAAGCGTCCCAAGAATTGGTTCCCTATCCAACACCAGATGGACAACCTATATGGGTGCATCCCGATCTCCTAGATGATGAAAATTAGGAGATCGTCAAAACAAAGCCGACCGCTCAGCAGCGAAGGCAAGCCAAGAGACAGCTCCGCAAGCTCAAACAGCAACAAAAGTCTCAACCAAAACAAGAAGTCCTTGAAAAAGCAGAAACCTCTTCCACTGCTTCACTAAGGACGACGGAAGAATCTCTTCCCAAAACCTCCAAGGCGGTAAGAAAATTCACTCTTGATGATTTCATGCCACCTCTATACAAAAATGAAAATTTGCAGGGGGCATCATACTCTTGCAACTCGGTAGTTGGATTCTCCGTGAATGGCTATGAGTCCAGTGATACTGCCAGTGATGTAGATGAGTGGGAAGAATCCCTCGAAACAGGAGAATACCTCTCCGACGAGGAGTGGATTCCCGAGTCTCATCTTATGCCAGTAATCTGGTATAACCCATTACAGCCACAAGGATCTTGGTCTGATAATGAAGAAGACCAGGACCCTGTTCAAGAAAACGCTGTTGGTCCAGCACCAGCAAATGCTTCAGTGGAACCCAACATGGGCGAACCACAAGGAGCAAATGATGAAGAAGATTTGGCTCCCACGCCTGATCTTGAAGAATATGCAAGAATCTTGCAACATCTTGCCATAGAGCAGGAGCAGGATCGCATCAATCTTCGTCATGATCCAGAACCGGAAGTCCCTGAAAATCAGCAGGAACTTTCTCCCTTAACTCCTGAAAATGGAGAAAACTGTTGGATCAATGATCCTCTCACATCCGAGGATGAGTCTGATTCCCAACAGTCTACACTGGGGGCATCTCCTGTCAGGATAACCTGCAATGCAATAGCTCAGGACGACAGTGCCTCTGAAGCTTCCGAAGACACGTACTCCCCAACAGGTAGCGTATCTTCCGGAGCTACATCCTCTCAGGTGACTTCCACTGAGATAACATCCTCTCAACCTTTGTCTCCTGAAGCTGTGACATCGGAACTCAAGCCACTCCCGATTGATCATCTTGAAGAAACTTCTGCCAATGAAATCTTCTTCAATGAAAACTCAGTCAATTGGTTCCAGATACCCGATCTCACGGGCGATGTCTGGGCTAATAAAGAAAAGTTGCTGGCTGCTGTTCAGGACTTGTTCCCGGAAATTGCTCCGTGCAACACAATCACTGAAGATGCCAATGCTGTTACAGAGACGTCCTCAGCAAAGGATCAACCCCTTGATCCTGAGAACGATCTTCCAAAAGAAGACCCTTCTCTAGAGGCTCTTGAAGTTGGTAGAGGTACCCGTTCTGGCCGGGATTACCACAAAAATTACATTCAACCCTCTTCTTCTTATGTAAATCCTTCGGGAAAGCAAGTTGTAAACGCCCCAAGTGGCAATAATAATGAAAATGCAGGCCCGAAGGAGGCTTTCAAGTACGACTTGATTGAGCACTTCAAACACATACCTGCACGTCTGCACATCCTTGACTTATTGCGAATGTCTCCACAGACTCGTGATAGTCTCATTTCAGAATTACAAAGGCTGAATACGGATGTCGACAAACATGCCCCACAAGTCCTACAAATTGAAATGGACTATAGGGTCAAAAAATCAAATACTCCCTCAAAGGGAGAAAAGAAGAAAATTGAGGGATCAAGCAATGAATGCTTCTCGGTACAAAAAGCAGCAAGTGCAACAATTGCCTTTGACAAGGATGACCTCCTCCTAGGCGAAGCAAAGCACAATCGTCCCTTGTACTTTACGGGGTACGTCAAAGAAATGCCAGTACACAGAGTTCAGATCGATCCAGGTTCTGCACTCAACCTCATCTTTACTTCGGCACTCGAAGAGCTGGGCATCCCACCTAGCAAGCTGAGTCACATGTCCGTATCCATCTTCGGATATGACGGTAGCGCTCAAAGGCCTATCGGCAAAATCAGGTTCAAATTGCAAATCGGTGATCTTATTTGTGAAGTCACTGTGTATGCAATAAAAACCCCTTCATGCTACAACATCCTTCTCGGACGCCCCTGGATACACGAGAATGGTGTTGTCCCTTCAACTCTACATCAATGCATCAAGTTCGTCGGCGACGACGGCATGGTACATCGAGTGTTTGCTGACAGAAGACCCTTCAAAGGTAAAGAAGTCCACTTCGCAGACTCCCAAATGTATGAAGGCGAAAAAGAAGAAAAAGAGGAAATAACACCCTTTGCTGAAAATCTCCAGAAAGATAAAGGCAAGGCTCCTCAAAAATCACCGGAAGAAAACAAACACTCCGGTAAATCCGAAGAGAGCAGTCAACCTCCCTTCGTCATCTCCCTCAAATCTTCAAAACCTTTGGTCATCACAACCAGAGTGAAGAAGGCAAAGCAAAAGCCTGGGGGCAAATTTGTTGTCTCTTTCGTGTCTATCAAGCAAGACACGGATTCGGACTCAGAGCCAGAAGACGACACCTCGTCAAGCCAAGCTGACACTCAACAAGTTCAGCCTGCTCTCACTCCGATGAAGACACCTGCTGACGTAGAAGATCCTACGTATGCTTCCTTTGTTGTTCCGGCAACATCACTAAAGGAAAAGCCGATCTTCTTCCATAGATCGGACGCTTCTTCATCAAACTCCATGCTGGACCCTTTCCAAAATGAAGGTATGCCTCAGCTATCTCTACATAGTCCTGTGGCACAAGCAATTATGAAGAAAATGGGCTATGACGCTCAAAACCCAGTCGGTTTGGGAGAAAGACGCGGTATTCTCACGCCATTGGGGCCCGCCTTGACCAAAAGCCAGCTGGAAGATTGGAGACTCTACGGTCATGTAGAAAAGTCTTCATTTGGGTTAGGGTATGATCCCTATACTCCTCTGAGACAGTTGACACAAAAGCTTAAAAGTCGTTTTACCGACCAAGCCTCAACATCTCAAGTCCATAAAGACATCGATCTCCCTGGATATCTCTTTGAAGAGTTACCTGACAAAGATCCAGGAAGCTCATCCAATTGGTACGATTTCTTTGATGATAAAGAGGAATCGTCCGATAATACAGACTTGTGCTATTCTGACCCAGAAGAGCCCTCGTCTCCAAAAGAAGTACCTTACTTCGACCTAGTTTCAACAGGCGATTGGGACCATCTCATAGCAAGCCTTGAGAAGATCACCTATCAAGAAGACCCGTGGAAAGGAACAAACCCTCGGTCTACAAATGCCCTTGGAATCCCAGAAGGTTTTGTTGAGCTGGAAGCCTCCGAAAATATTGTGGAGGAACCACCTTCGAACCTTCTAACAGAAGATCCTGTTGAAAAGATAGACTTGGGAACACCAGATAACCCACGTCCTGTATTCATAAGCAAGAATATAAAGGATGATGAGTTACCCGAGTATATCGCTTTTCTTCGTGAGTTCGTTGATTGCTTTGCATGGTCCTACGCTGAAATGCCTGGTTTAGACCCCAAAGTAGCAGTCCACAAACTCAATCTTCAAGAAGAAATCAAGCCTGTCAAACAAGGCCAAAGAAGATTCCGTCCAGATGTGATGGATAAAATTGAACAAGAAGTTCAAAAGCTCAAAAGCGTCGGCTTCATCCGTGAGGAACAACATCCAGAATGGTTGGCCAACATTGTCCCCGTGACAAAGAAAACTGGGCAGATCAGGATCTGTATTGACTATAGAGACCTGAATGGCGCTTACCCTAAAGATGAATTCCCGCTCCCCATACCGGAGGTGATGATTGAAAATACCTGCGGATTCGAGCGAATGACATTCATGGATGGATTCTCTGGCTACAATCAGATAAAGATGCATCCTGAAGATGAAAAGCACACTTCATTTCGGACTCCATTTGGCGTGTATTGCTACACTGTCATGCCATTTGGTCTGAAAAATGCTGGTGCCACATATCAGAGGGCTATGATGAAAATATTCCAAGATATGCAGCACAAGACGGTCGAATGTTACGTTGATGACCTCGCCGTCAAAAGCAGAAGAAAAGAAGACCATCTCAAAGATCTTCGGGAAGTCTTCCTCCGACTCCGCAAACACAAACTGTGGATGAATCCTCTAAAATGCTTCTTCGGCGTCTCGTCGGGTAAGTTTCTCGGATTCCTTGTTCGAAAAGCTGGAATAGAACTTGACCCCATAAAAGTCAAGGCTATTCTAGAAATGCCCTCTCCAAGAACCTTGAGAGAATTAAAAGGGCTCCAAGGGAGATTGGCCTACATCAGACGGTTCATCTCCAATCTTTCGGGGAAATGCCGTCCATTCTCTCGATTGATGAAAAAGGGTGTTAGACTTTGTCTGGGATGCCGACTGTGAAGCCGCATTTCAAGATATCAAGTCATACCTGACCAAACCTCCAGTGTTAGCTGCCCCTGCCACTGGAAAACCATTCATCTTGTACACAAGAGCCCTTGATCACTCTCTGGGTGCTCTGCTTGCACAAGAAAATGATGAAAGAAAAGAAGCTGCTCTATACTACCTCAGCCGCATGCTAGTAGGTGCAGAGCATCGCTACTCTCCAGTCGAAAATGAATGCCTTGCAGTGATGTTCGCCGTACAAAAGCTACGTCACTATCTGCTTTCCAACACAGTCTACCTGGTCTCGAGGATCAACCTCTTGAAGGTCCTTGTCACAAAGGCAGGTTCTCTCAATGCCCGACCGGTAAAATGGTCCATCCTCTTGTCACAATTTGATATTAGGTATGTACCACAAAAAGCAATCAAAGGCCAAGCTCTAGCAGACTTTCTCGCAGAGCATCCATTGCCTAAAGATTCTCCACTCAGGGATGATCTCCCTGACGAATTTGTCTACAATGTGGAAACTTCCTTGTCAAATGCTTCCTGGGACATGTACTTTGACGGTGCAACCAGGACAAATGAAAAAGGAAAGCAAATATCGGGAATCGGCATCCTCTTCGTCCGCCCCGACAAATACATGATTCCACACGCCTTCTCGCTACTGGAACCATGTTCAAACAATGCAGCTGAGTACCAAGCCCTGATTGTTGGATTGGAACTCGCCCTCGAATCCGGCATGACCATGTTGGAAGCTTTTGGAGACTCTCAACTGGTCGTCAACCAAATGAATCAGAAATATGAAGTCAGGAAGCCTGATTTGCTACCTTACTACAATAAGGCGCAGTCGTTTCGACAAAAATTCAATATCTGCCATATCACCCATATCCTCAGAGGTGAAAACATCCGTGCAGATGCCCTGGGTGGACTTGCTGCATCCATGGCAATCCAAGAAGGGAAAAACATGCAAGTCACAGTGTGTCAAAGAAGGATTTTCCCTCCTCTCAACACACACCAAGCAGTTGCTGAATGCCACCAAGTGGTTGGAAGTCGGATGTCCATCCTCAAACCTCCGATTGGCGACTGGAGAGATCCGTTCATTGATTATATCATGTTCGGAATACTACCTGAAGATCCAAAAGAGCGGGTAAGCATCCAAAGACGAGCCCCAAACTTTCATTTGGATATACCTTCAAAAGCACTTTACAGAAAATCCTTCAACAGAGTACTCCTACGCTGCTTATCACAACAAGAGGCTGAGGAAACTCTCAAAGAAGTACATGCTGGTCTTTATGGAGCCCATCAGGCTGGCCCTAAACTCTACAACCAGATAAAAAGGCTAGGTTACTATAGGCCTACCATGGTAACTGATGCAATACAATTTGCCAAGCGCTGCCAAAAATGCCAGATTCACGGAGATTATGTCCACATGCCTCCAGAATGGCTACATCCAACAGCAATCTATGGCCTTTCGAAGCCTGGGGTATGGACATCATAGGTCCTATTTCTCCCCCATCAAGCAAAGGTCATCGCTTCATCTTCGCTGCTACGGATTATTTCTCCAAGTGGTCGGAAGCATTTGCGCTCAGCGAAATGAAGACTTCATCAGTCATTCAGTTCTTGCGCACCAACATTATTTGTCGCTTCGGCATACCTAAAAGATTCATCCATGATAACGGACCACAATTCCGGGATCACAGATTCTATAGGTTCTGCGACAAGTACAAAATCCAAAGTTGTCCTTCGACTCCATATAATCCAGCAGCGAACGGACTAGCAGAAGCCTTCAACAAGACACTCTGCAAAATTCTCAAGAAAATGGTCTCTAGTCACAAAAAAGACTGGGGCGACAAACTACTAGAAGCTTTGTGGGCCTATTGAACCACCGTTCGAGGACCAACCCACAGCACACCATTCTCTTTGGTCTATGGATGCGAAGCTGTTGTCCCTTTGGAAGTACAAATTCCTTCCTTAAGGGTATCTTTGCAAAATGACATGACGCAAGAAAGCAATGTCAAACTGAGACTCCAAAAGCTGGATAATCTCGATGAAAGACGACTCGAAGCTCTACAAAGCATTGAGTTGTACCAAGCACGCATGGCAGGATCTTTCGACAAAAAAGTCAGGCAACGCGCCTACAAAAAGGGTGACTTGGTTCTTGCAGTAAAAAGACCCATAGTCTTTGCCCAGAAATCCAAAGGCAAATTCGAACCAAAATGGGAGGGACCCTTCGTAATCGACAAAGTCTTCTCCAACGGTGCATACGCTCTTCTAAACATGGAAGGAGACAGATGTATACTACCCATCAACGGCAAGTTCTTGAAGCGGTACTACCCTTGAAGACTTCCTTAAAACGGGTCAGAGCAATATCTACACGGCTAAAGCCTATTTCCAAGGTACTTGCTCGTCAAACCCACCTCTTTTGAAATTTTCATCTTTATGTTGAAGTTTCCAAAAAAAAAACAATCTCTCAAAACAATGCTTACTTTCATCGTTTCATTGTTCAAAAAGAAAAAAAATCAAAATCCAAAAATCCAAGTTTAGGAGCCTCTTCCCAGACTTGACCAAAATTTTCGATCCTTGAACCCAAAATTCATGGTTTGAAACAAAAATCGGGACTTAGGAATTTTCACCCTAAACCGCCTCGGCTTTTACAACCAAAATGGTTTTAAGTCGAAATTTATGACCTCCGTGTCTTTAAACAAAAAATCTTGGTTTTTAGAAACCGCGGGGAAGCGACATTCAGTCGATACTCGCAAAACCCAAAAAACCGGAAGGATGCGAACCCCATTCGATACTTCCAAAACCCAAAAACCGGAAGGATGCGAACCCCATTCGATACTTCCAAAACCCAAAAAACCGGAAGGATGCGAACCCCATTCGATACTTCCAAAACCCAAAAAATCGGAAGGATGCGAACCCCATTCGATACTTCCAAAACCCAAAAATCGCAAGGAAACGAACCCCATTCGATACTGGCAATTTTCAAAAATCGTGGAGAAGCAACAAACCAGTTGATATCCACAACCCAAATTTCAAAAATCGTGGAGATGCAACATACCAGTTGCTATCCACAACCCAAATTTCAAATGGTTTCGAGAAAACCTCAAATTTCAAAAATCGCGGAGAAACGACATCAAGTCAGTACCCGCAAAACCAAAAGTTTTGGGAAAAGCAGGGAAGCGACGCTTAGTCGATATTTGCACCCCAATTCGCGAGGAAGCGACCTTCCATCGATACTCGCAAAACCTAACCCGCGAGAAAGTGACATTCCATCAATACTCGCAAAACCGAATGAGCAAGGAAGCGACATTCCATCGATACTTGCAAGACCATTCAGCGGGGAGGCGACATTTAGTCGATACCTGCATTTTGAAAACCAAAACTCGGCTATAAACGCCAAAAAATTCGGCTATAAATGCCAAAAACAAAATTTTTTTGGCTATAAACGCCAAAATCGGCTTTCATGCTAATAAAACAAAACTTGGTTTTCAAAAAACTCGGCTATAAACGCCAAAATTGGCTTTCATGCCATCTCAAAATTGGCTCTCATGCCACAAACAAAATTTTTGGCTCTCATGCCATCTCAAAACTCGGCTATAAACGCCAAATCCGGCTATAAATGCCAGAATCCGGCTATAAATGCCAAAATTCGGCTATAAATGCCAAAAACAAAATTTTTCGGCTATAAACGCCAAAATCGGCTTTCATGCCATCTCAAAATCGGCTCTCATGCCACAAACAAAATTTTTGGCCCTCATGCCATCTCAAAATTCGGCTATAAACGCCAAAATTCGGCTATAAATGCCAAAACAAAACAAAAAAAAAATCGGCTATAAACGCCAAAATCTGGCTATAAATGCCAAAATTCGGCTATAAATGCCAAGACAAACAAAACAAAATTCGGCTTCTATGCCATTCTAAAATTCGGCTTTCACGCCATCAAAAAATTTTGGTTCCCATGCTGCAAAACAAATTTTGGCTCTTACGCCACAAAATTAGGCTTTCTCGCCATCCAAATTTTGGTTTTCAAACCATCAAAAACAAGGCTTTCCGCCACAAAATTGGCTTTCATGCCCAAAACAACCCTTTGACAAAAGATTTTCACAAAATGACAACCTTTTGATCAAATCCCTAAACAAACATTCCCATCAAACTTTTGCTCAAAATTGTTTTCATAAAAAGAAAAAAATGATTGTTTATACATGGAGGTACCAAAAAAAAAAAAAAGAAAAAGGAAAAAGAATTTGTCACAACTCAGGAGCTCAATCCTACATGGTCTTCAACCAAAGGTTCAACTCCTCAAGCAGACCCTTGGCCTTAACTTCCAAAGTTTTTAGGCCACGCTCCTTCAAAATGTCCCCATAAAACGCGGCCGAATGCCGCGACCCATCTGCAGCACGAGGAAGTTCTTCCTAGAGGACCTGCCACTGCTCATGCTCTTGAGTCTTCCTCCGGACATTACCTTCGGCTTCCTCAACCTGGCGAATGAGGGTCCCCTCCTTCTCCCAAGCCTGCTGAACGGCCGCATTAGAAGACCCGGCAGACCGACGAGGTGCGTCAGTAACAGGAACTTTACCCTTGTTCGTTCTAAAAGAACTACCTGCAAAAGGTGGAAGAAAAAAGATCAATCAACATCAAAATGACAGAATTCTGCTACAAAAATTCTAGCAAAATTTTGACATAGTTTCGGGGTAATTCCAACGAAAGGGAACATACTCCGAAAAAGACAGGAAGCCAGAAGATGAGCTCAACATCGCTGCGAGCTCATAGTCAGTGGAGAATTCTCAAAGAAGGCTTGAACTCAACATCGCTGCGAGAACAAGCCAATCTCATCAAACTTCTGCAAAATCTGGAAAAGAGCTCAACATTGCTGCGAGCTTCAAAATCCAAAAATTGCAAAACTTCCTCAAAATCCAGCAAGACCGAGAAAGAGCTCAACATCGCTGCGAGCTCAAAATCCCAACACTTGCAAAAGATTTTCAGGTATGCATCATCATACTTCCAAATCTATTTACCAAAACTCATGCATCAAAAATATATCATCATGCATTAAATGCTAGGAAAACCTTGACCAAAGTTTGACCAATTCCAACCCAATTTGGTCAAAACCAATCAAACTTTGTCCAAGTCAAAAATCATGTTGGCTTGACCTAGAGACTCTAGCCTTCTATCTTGATGCATCAAACAAAAAAAATGCATACATATTGAAATTGCATAGCCTCATTATCATAGTGAGCAGATAAGGAAAAAGAAAAGGAAAGAGAGAAAAAAATCTCAGAAAAAAAAAAAAAAATAGAAAAAAAAGAGAGTACACGGTTTTTAAAAAAAAAGAAGAGAAAACCATGAAAAGAAAAAAGAGAAAAAAAAACAAGAAAGAAAGAAAAAAAAGAGAAGCACGGTAAAAAAAAAAAAGAAAAACGTGCATGAAAAGAAAAGAAAAGAAAAGAAAAAAAAAGAGAGAAGAATAGAAAGAAAAGAAAAAGAAAAGAAAAAAAAAAGAGAGAAACTTTCTTTTTTTTACCATCCTATTCTCTACATGGAGTTTTCTTGAAAGAAAAAGAGAGAAAACTTACTTGAAGCCATTGATGGAGAAGAAGAAGGAAAAAGCTTGAAGATCCTTGAAGAAGAAGAACTCTTGGTCTTGGAGCTCTCTTGAGATTGTTGCAAAAGAAAGCAATAAGAGCAAGAGATTTAGCCTCCTGCTTGCTTTTATAGAAGAGAGCAAATCAAAGAAGGAAACAAGAAAAGAAAGGTAAGTGCTACTAATTAGTAACCTTACCAAAAGAGAAGGAATTAGAAAGATTCTTTCCCAAAAAGAAAGATGTCTTTGAGAGATTTTCTCCCAAAATCAATCAATGAGAGATTCTCTCCAACAAAATAGGAGATTGGAGATTCTTTCCCAAAAAGAAAGATACCTTGAGATATTCTCTCCCAAATTAAGGGAATATGAGAGATTCTCTCCCATAAAGATATTTTTAGATATTCTCTATCCAAATGAGATATTTTTAGATATTCTTTACAAAAATGGCCCCACATGAGATCTAAGCCATCCTGAAAAGCTTAAGGTCCCATGGGTTAGCCCATATGAGCCAGGTTTGACCACCTAGGCACTAAAAAAAAAAAAAATGAGCTTTTAGTCAGAAAAAAAATCCCTCTTACCAAGAGCATACAAAAATGGTTCCATGCCTCTTTTGAGTTGATTGAACCATACAAAAAAAATTCCAAGCCCCATGAGCTTCCAAAGAATCAAACCATCCAGCCTCATATACCAAATTGAGCCAAAATCTTGAAATTGACATTCCACAAAAATCCAAACCACTCCAATGGACCCACACAGTCCCAAAGAGTGACCAAAAACCAAATCCTGGTCCCCTAACTTGCCACATACAGCTTGTTAGGTCACAAGACCAAAGCCAAAAACCAAATCCTGATCCCCTGACTTGCCACATACAGCCTGTTAGGTCTACAAGATCAAAACCAAACCGATCCCCTAACCTGCCATATATAGCTGGTTAGGTCACAAGATCAAAAACAGAAACCCAAATCTACATCCCTGATGTCATCTTCAAAACTTTGCCTTGAGATGGTACTTGATTCCTTTTATTACCAAAAAATTCCCTTGGAAGCTCAAAGGCTACTCTACCAAAGGAAAGATTGCTCAAAGACTCTTGGTCAAGACACAAGCTCTCCTTCAAAAATTTCTTCGAGGCACATCGACTACAAAAATCAAGCAACTCGTCGCTGTACCTCGAGGGGGCATTTGTTGACACCAAAAATGTCACTTTGCCTATTCAACATCAAGAAAGCTGCATGAAGTCGCAACCTGCCATAAATAGGCAATGCAACTTCTCCAAAAAATCAAATCTTGTCAGAATCAAACAAAAACTGCAAGATCCTTCAAGACTGCCAAGGGAGGAGTACACAAGGAGTTTCGGGCCATTTCAGAATCATTTGGCCTAACTTCGCTTCTCCGACAGCTAAATTGGCTCTCCCGGCGGCGACATCATCGAAGACGTCAAAACTTCGATCAGAGCCTACGGATGACTCCAGCATGTCTCAAAAGGGCTCCATGCCAAATTTCAAGTTAAACCGACAACGTTTGACCCTCCATCAATGCTCGAGCAGTAAAATCAAGCCTCCCGGCGGCGGGAACCACCGAAGCTTTCGCTCATCAAACCAAGTGCATGAGTGGCTTCAACATGCTTCCAAAAGGTTGCACGTCGAATTTCAGGTCATTCCGACAACGTTTGACCAGGTTTCGACGCTCCGAAAGAAAATCAAGCCTACCAGCGGCGGAGCTCCCCGGGACCATGGTTTCCAAGACAGAGCCTGTGGATCATCTCAAAATGACTCCAATAGGTTCCCTGTCAAATTTCAGGTCAATCGGACATCGTTTGACCACACATCAACGCGCGGCATCTCCCTCGCGGCAAAATCAAGTCTACTGGCGACGGGACCCCAAACGGCTTCAAAACTCAAACAAAAGCCTATGGTTGGTCTTATTTATTGCTCAGGAGGCTTCACCTCAAATTTCAGGTCATTCCGACATTGTTTGACCAAGTTTCAGCTTCTGGCGGAAAATCAGCAGCTCTACGCGACAAAGTCTTCTGCTTTCCCGGAAAATTGGAAACTTTGCACTCTAAAAATGCAAGGATTCTCATCAGGTTTTCTACAGGGAAATCAAGCCAATAAATGAGAAGAAATGTCAGGAAAAATACAGAAGAAAACGGCGACGAAAAAGACCGCAAAACGGACCAAAAAGGGGAGAAAAACCCCCAGGGTCGCCGGCGACCCTGGCTCATGGTCGCCGGCGACCATGGAAGTCCGGGTCACCGGATTTTTCGCCAGTGACCCGTTTTTCCGTCCCTTTTCGCGTTTCGCGCACTTTGGCCCCTGTGGTATCCTGAAAATGTGATTTTTAGTGCTTGAAATTGACTCATATCCGACGACATCTCAGATCCACCGTCAAAAGCATAAAATCATCATTGATCGCTCCAAGATCGCCGACCGGTTGACCTAAAAAGTGCTCTTTCTGTCCGACCGATCGAGAAATCGACAAGACAGATGTCACCGGCCCACTGCTAGCTATCAATGTCTGAAATTACACGGTCATCCGATGTCGATCAGCATGTAGATCCATCGGTGATCATCTCCAAAAGAATCCCAAAAGACGCGGCGCGGCCCGCGACTCTTCAACTGCTCAGCGACCATTTAATGCAGTTAATTGACTAGCTTTATTGCAGTCATTAATTCATTTCTTTGGACGGCCCAATCAGAAGCAAGCATCCAGGAGTTACAAATCAATTAAGTCATGGCATTCAAGCCATGAAACTCCTCCCATTATGGTAATTAAGGTGATTAAAAGCCCTTAATCTCCATCGGCCAATCAGATTCAAGGAAAAAGGAGTTACAAAATCAAGAAATAAATCTTGTAACTCCTCCCATTAAAGCCATTAAAGCCCATAAACTCTCCTAATGGCTACCAAGAGCCTATAAATAGGAGAGCTTTCCAAGAAGAAAGGGATCGGAAAAGGACGAACGGAAAACCGAAGATCGAAAATCAAAAGGTGCAGAGAATCCCGAATTCCAGACAGACAGAGTCTAGAGAAAGAGAGAAAATTCTGCAGAAATTCTACATCAAGCACCACTACAAGGTGATAAAAAGTCCCTTGGGGGGTACTCCCCCCCAAGGTCCTTGCCTTCTCCCGCTGCCTCCAATGGCTTAGACGTGGCTTTTCAGCCCGTCTACTTAGCTTTTTATTGGACATAGGACCTTCTCTTGGTCTTTGTCCTCTAAAAACTTGAGGTTATAGCCAAGCCAAGCGAATCAAGAGCATCCTCTGTTCTCATCTGCATGGATGATGGCGAAGCCCATACATGGCTTGCGACCGTCAATCTGAACGAGTCCCCCACAATCTCCTGAAAAGTTAGATCCCCCTTTTCTTGCTTTTCATTGTAGTTTGTATTTTTCTAAAAGAGACAAAAATCACAACTCTTGTCTTTCATTATTGATGAGAATTGTAAATCGGCTATAAACGCCAAAATCGGCTATAAATGCCAAACAAAATCGCCTTTCACGGCAAACCAAGAAAATGTCTCTTTTCTTAAATATTTGTGCAATGGAAAACTTGAAAGAAGTTGATTTCCTTTTTACTTGCGAAGGTTGATCTCCGGATTACCACTTGCAATTCTAAGTAAAATAGAAAATCTGGGACACCCACACAAAAGAAATGTTGATGAACGCTTCAGCCCCCCGGGCGCGAAAGGGCCGGACCCGACGGACTCCCACGTCCGCCGACCCCGGTAGTACCCTCGGCAAGAGCGCGTTCCATCAGTCTCAAAATCACTCCAATAGGCCCTCTGTCAAATCTAAGGTCAATTGGACAACGGTTGACTGTACATTAAAGAGCGGCATCTTCCTCGCAACAAAATCAAGTCTATTGACAACACGACCCCACACGGCGTCAAAACTCAAAGAAAAGCCTGTGGTTGGTCTTATTTATTTCTCAGGAGGCTTTACCTCAAATTTCAGGTCATTCCGACATCGTTTGACCTAGTTTTGACTTCTGACTATAAATCGGCAACTCTGCGCGACAAAGTCTCTAGCTTTCCTGGACAATTGGAAACTTTGCTCTCCGATATGCAAGGCATCTCATTAATTTTTTTGCGAGGAAATCAGGCCAATACATGTACAAAAATATCAGGAAAAATACTAAAGAAAAAAGAAATGGAAAAAAATCGAGAAACAATTGAAAATCGGCAGCTAAAAGGGGAAAAGAACCCCATGTTCGCCGGCGACCCTGGGAACATGGTCGCCGACGACCCTGGAAATCCAGGTTGCCAAATTTTTGCTGAAAGACTGTTTTTCTGTCCCTTTTCACATTTCGAGTTGTCTAGCCCTCGTGGTTTTCCAAAATTCTGACTTTTGAGGTTCGAAATATGTCGATCTTCATCAACATCACGGATCCGCCCGTCAAGAGCATCAAATCATCATTGATCGCTTCGAAATCGTCAATCAGCCGACCAAGAAAACACACTTTCTGCCCGATCGATCGAGAAATCGATAAGACAGATGGTACCGACCCACTGGTAGTAATTAATGTCTAAAGTTGCATGGTTATCTGACATCGATTAGTGTGAAGATCGATCAGCGGCCATCACAAGAAGAATCCCAAAAGGCGTGGCACTCCCGCGACTCTTCAAGCGCCTCAATGACCACTCAATGCAGTTAAATGACCCGTTTTACCACAAGTTAATGTGGTCATTAACTCATTATTTCGGACGGCCCAATCAAAGCCAGCAAAAAGGCGTTACAGGTCAGCCATAAACATGGTATTAAACCGTGTAACTCCTCCCATCATGGAGCTTAAAGGCAATTAAAGGCTCTTAATTCTCTATCAGCCAATCAGAAGCCAAGTAATAGGAGTTACAAAAATAATGAATTAAAACTTGTAACTCTTCCCATTATGTAGCTTTAATACATTTAAGGCTCATAAACCCACCTAATGGCTACCAAAGGCCTATAAAAGGGGGTTCATTCTAAGAGAAATGGATCGAATCGACGGAATCCAGAAAATACGCAAGAGAAAACTTTGCCAAAGTTGCTACAACAATCTCTCCTCCATTGAAGAAGTCCAGCACCGACCACCACTACAAGGTGATGAAAAGTACCTTGAGGGGCCATCCCCACCAAGGCCTTCTCCTTCCTCTTCTAGGGCTTAAACATGGCTCTTTAACCTGTCTACTTGGCTTTTTATTGGTCATAGGACCTCCTCTTGATCTTTGTCCTCTAAAAATTTGAGATTTAAGCCAAGCCAAGAGAATCAAAAGCATCCTCTGTTCTCATCTGAAGGATGATGGCGAAGTCCACACATGGCTTGCGACCGTCAATCTGAATGAGTCCCCACAATCTCCTGAGAAGTTAGATCCCCTTTTCTTGCATTTCATTGTAGCTTGTATTTTTTTGAAGAGACATAAAAAAATCACAACTCTTGTCTTTCATTATTGATAAGAATTATAAATCGCCTTTCATGAAAAAAAAGCCTTTTACAGCAAAAATCACCTTTCACGACAAACATCGCCTTTTACAGCAAAACAAATGAAATCGCCTTTCACAACAAACAAAACTATGTCTCTTTTCTTAAATATATGTGCAATGGAAAACTAGAAAAAGTTGATTTCCATTTCTGCTTGTGAAGGAGGATCTCCGGACCACCAATTGTCAATTCTAAGTAGAGTAGAAAATCTGGCGTACTCGTACAAAAATTTTGATGCTCGTATTTGCCTTCGGTCACGAAAGGGTTGGACCCATGGACTCTCACGTCCACTGACCCCGGTAGTGCCACGAGCAAAAAAGGGAGTCCATCACATTTAAAGGTGGGAAATGTGGAGACGTGAATAGATACACAGAGAGAAGAGGAAATAGTTTCTGTAACATTGTATTAGTAAAAAGAACGTTATTAATAGGGCTAATATTAGTAGGAGGATTAATGAGTGATATTAGTAGGAGCAGGTCAACATGAGAAGTGTAAGACCCCGACCCGAGTGACCTCGATTAGTGCTAATTAAGTCGCATGTTAGTGCTAAGCGTGATTAGAATTTGACGAAGCTTGGATTAGAATAGCTCTTGTTATAGCTTTGGGGAAATTTTTAAGTGTCTAGTGTTTAGTGGGACCCTTTGGGGGTTTCTTTTTGATAGTCTTGTGTTTACTTGGGAGATTCTTGAGATTCCTATAGTTCTTGTCTTGATCCCGTTTTACTCATCGTCTTGATCCTCACAACTTTCTTGTTGATTCCGTACCCGTTCGGAACCCCGAAACCCGACTTTCCTAGCATTGAGGGCAAAACAGTCATTCTACACTAAATTTGTACCCAAAACTTGATATCCCCGAAACCCACAAAAAATATACTTTTTGGAAACTAGGTATTTCGGTAATCATTTTTCCCTTCTTCGTCGATTTCGTTCAAGGTCCTGATAGTCGTGATTTCAGCCCAAACAGTTTTCTAGTAGTGGAGCCCACTCCCATTGACTTTATTTAGAGAACCCATCTTCTTCTTCTTCCTTTTTCCAGTACAACCTAATCAAGCTAGGGCTTTTTCCCTTTTTTCTCTTCTCCTTGCTTCTCCACCATCAAATCATCACCCACCTTGCACAAATTGAGAGATGGAGGTCATCTTCTTCTTCCTCTCACTTAGAGCTTCTACTTGATAGCATTTGGGAAAGAATCCACTCATCTCAAGACCCTCTTTAAGTCACCCTTGTCCATTTGGAGACTTTACAAGTAAGTTTTCCCTTCCAATCTCTTTGATATGTATTCTCCTAGATATAGAGAAGCCCCATCTTCCTTATTGAGAGTTCTTTATTTTTCATTTTTTGTCTTGACCATTTTAGGGTTTGCATTTGGGGTTTTTGTTGTGCTTGTAGGTTTCTTGAGAGAGAGCTTGACCTTTGCTTGTTTCCTTGACTTGAGACCCTAAGGCAAGTGGAATGATTAGATGCTTTGAGTTTTGAATGGTTTTCATGACAAGCATGGTTGATTTGTATCTCCATTAATGATTTGCTTTCTTGCATTCAATGTGAAATAAATGCTCTTGAAAATGGTTGGTTAGCTCTTTATTGTCTTGAGAATGTGATTAATAACTTTTGTTTTACCTCTTGTCTAAGGCTTAAATGAATCTATGTGGTTGTGAGTGTTCTCTTTTCTCTTGGAAGTGTTTGAATGTGGAGAAGGTAATGCTTGGGGGTGAAATGTTCAATGATATATTGGTGGGAGTTAAGTGGTGTATGAGAAGGGTTAATCACTTGGAGGCAAGGAGGCCATTTTGTTGTGGGTATAATGTGTAAGAGAAATGGGGAAGAAAGGCCTGCAAGGCAAATCTCGGGCAGTAGTTTTTGACTGCCCGCTCGAGCGCACAGTCAAGCTGATTGCAGACTCGGGCGGCAGACAGTCTGCCCGCTCGAGCGGGCAGCCAGCTGTTTTCCTGCGCGGTTCAGGGCCACTCGAGTGCCCTTTGGTCTGCTCGAGCACACTCTCCCTTGGGTCTAAAGCACTTTTAAAGCCCGAAAAATGTTTTTAAAGGAATCCATTGGTATCGGGAGACCCATGAGGCAATGTTCGAAGCTCATTTGAGAAGAAAAACCACAACACAAAGATCCATTGAAGTTCTTTAGAAATTTCCAAGGTGTATAAGTGTTCCAGAATGTCTCCAAATCAAGAGTACCAAGTTATCTTTAAGATCGACATACGGAATGCCTATTCACCTTAAACGAATCTTGAACTTGATATTTTATCCGAAACCCCAATAGTTCATTTGTTCTTCCTTGTACCCGAGATTTACACTATGTGACTGTTTTTCCCGAAAGCATTGAAAAGGATACTTGTGCTAATTGCTAGTCCTGAAATACATGCCCGACATGATATGATAGTTGTACCATGAGCACCCCCGTCTTGCCCGGTTCAGGGCCACTCGAGCGCCCTTTGGTCCGCTTAAGCACACTCTCCCTTGGGTCTAAAGCACTTTTAAAGCCCGAAAAATGTTTTTAAAGGAATCCATTGGTATCGGGAGACCCATGAGGCAATGTTCGAAGCTCATTTGAGAAGAAAAACCACAACACAAAGATCCATTGAAGTTCTTTAGAAATTTCCAAGGTGTATAAGTATTCCGGAATGTCTCCAAATTCAAGAGTACCAAGTTATCTTTAAGATCGACATACGGAATGCCTATTCACCTTAAACGAATCTTGAACTTGATATTTTATCCGAAACCCCAATAGTTCATTTGTTCTTCCTGGTACCCGAGATTTACACTATGTGACTGTTTTTCCCGAAAGCATTGAAAAGGATACTTGTGCTAATTGCTAGTCCTGAAATACATGCCCGACATGATATGATAGTTGTGCCTTGAGCACCCCCGTCTTGCCCGATTATATTCTTGCACTTGATTTGTTTTACACGTGTCTTGATTTATATAATTTGACCTATGAGTCGGCACCACTAAGCTTGGATAACCTTGTCAGTCTGATCCACTGACTTGGAGATCCCCATCTTGTCCCGCCAGCTGTAGTTTGGATCCCGCTACCTAGTTTATTGAACCGTAGTCTTGTCCCGATACCGCATATTGCTACTGTGGTTCCTGATGCCCGGCTTGCTACCGTGGTCATGCCCATATATTATATATGTATATGTAAATTTTGTTGTACCTCCTCACTTCGGTGACTAAGGTCAACGCCTTGATACGCTTGCTCTTATCACTTCGGTGATAGAGGATTTAGCTTCGTGTGGTTGCCATTTTGCTTGTTTTCCGAATTCCTTGGTTACCTTTACATGTTTTATTATTGCATATATGTTTTCAATTAAATGATTCATTTACTTCATGGAAGTTATTGTTTAAACATGTTTAAATGTTTTCCAAGGTAAATGCTTTTATTATCGTATGTTCATATCTTTTCATCCGCCTGCCAGACCGTCGTGTCTGATCCATTTCTTTGGTACTCAGGTCCAGTTGTCGGTTGTCTCGAGGAGGAGCTCGAGGAGGCGATTGGAGAACCACAACAGTTAGTTGAGTGGCGTGCCAATAATGTTGTCTAAACATCCGGTTGCCGAGACGTGTAACATTTTGGGGGGTGTTATTAACTATTCTTTTGGTGGCTATTGTTTTATTTATATTGGCCTTTGTTAGCCTCTATTTTTGGGGAATGTAACTAAATGATCTTTTGTTTAAACTTTAACAGTACTTTTGGGTTACGCTAATGATCATTGCTCATTCTGATACTTGTATTTCAAACGTAATCAGTCTTAGTATTATGGAAATGAATTACATGCTTGATTTGCTACACGCTTCCGCATTTGACAAAAATATTTATGATGTTGTGTTATCCTCACTACGGACACTTGTGGGAAATCACGTGCACGGGTAACACGTGTTCTTTAACTACCTGTGTACGCATTGACACTAAACATACCATACCATTATCTTTCCATTTATTTATCCACTTATTGGGTGCCGATCCCGGATTGGACCGTGAACCCGGTCCGGGGTCATGACAAAAAGAGTCAAAATAAAATTTGAAATTGGAAATCGAATCCACTTTGCTTCATATATAATAATTGGTGTTTAAGGTGTGGTTACATTAAACGGGCCATATGAGACCCTACTTCCCACTATATTGTTTAAGTCTTTTATGTTGTTAGTGTATATCATTATAGCAATGCTCTTCAAATCATATCTTCATTATCATGGTTATCATTATTTCACCATGAGAGCCTGTGCTTGGTGTGGGTATTCTTAACTCCTTCCAATGACAGGTTGATGAGGTAAGATATTTTCCAATTAATTGTACAAACTGCTTAATAGAACTGGTTCCATTATGATATTTAAGATTTATGGACATTTCATTTATGGATATGGCCATGGTTTCATTGTGTTGAACACTATTGGAGTGGATCTTTAATGTTGATTTTGATTGCTATTTTGTGTAACATTCAGTGATACCATTTTGGTAAGCACCAAATGGACGGTTTGTGTTACATTCTGTAAATTCTTATAATTTTAAAATTTTAGTAGATCTTTTGTATAATGGTTTATATTAGCACGGACATGTTTTGCTAGTTATATATAATGAAGTGAATTGATTCCAATTGAGAAATCAATTACTTTTTCCAATTTCATTTTGACCATCTTGACACCAATTTGACCCTCTTTAATGCCTCTTTATATTCCTCTTAATTTTCACCATACCCTATTATTAACTCTTGAAATCTTTATGGAGATTTGTAACTAAAATTGGCATTTATGGAGCCCTCCTTTCTGTAACTGAAATGAGTAACTGAGAAAATGAGTTATAACCTTCTTCATGGATAGTCTTCTTCACCACGAGCCTCTTTTCTATGTGGCAATTTTTTTTCTTTTTCTTCGTGTGACATGGCTGGAAGTCTCATTGGGTCTTCTCTTCTCTACAAGAAGCTAAAGTATTTGGATATTTTTTACTCTTTTTTGGTGATTTTAGTTTCCTTTTATGAATCTTAATCTCAATGTCTGATATAAATCACTATGCATAGCACATGTATGTGATAATGGAAATTGATATATTATTTTTTCCTGGTTGACGTATGGTAACCAACTCACTATTAAACCTGTCTCTAATTGGAAAATCTCATATTTTAAAATTTCTTAAAATCTTTTCCATCTCAATATTTCATATTTCATGTTTCCACTAGAACTTTTAATTTATATATTTGTTATTTATTTAAAAGTTTAATTGTGTGATTTTTAAGAAAGCCTATTCATTTTTTTGTGTGAGAAACACTTCTATTTTAGATTTTATAAAATCAAAATTAAAGTTTTTATTTATGTCATAAAATTAAATGATATTATTTGTATGACTTTTAAGGTCCGTGCTAAGCACGGGGGCATTTTGGTAGTTTATATATATGAAGCAAATTGAATCCAATTTCCAATATCAAATTCAATTTTGACTCTCCTATGATTTTGACAACCTCTTAATAGCAGTCATTGATTGATTTTCACTATCTGCCACTCATTATTTGTAAGACCCCGACCCGAGTGTCCACGATTAGTGTTAATTAAGTCGCGTGTTAGTGCTAAGTGTGATTAGTAGATTTGACTAAGTTGGATTAGTATAGTTCTTGTTATAGCTTTGGGGAATTTTTAGTGCTTTGTGTTTAGTGGGGCCCTTTGGGGGTTCTCTTTTGATAGTCTTGCGTTACTTGGGAAAGTATCTGAGATTCCAGTGATTTGTATTTTGATCCCGTTTTACTCATCTTGTCGATCCCTACAACTTTCATGTTGATCCCATACCCGTTCGGAACTCCGAAACCCGATTTTCCTAGCATTGAGGGCAAAACAGTCTTTGTACACTAAATCTGTACCCAAAACTTGATATCCCCGAAACCCGTGAAAAATATACTTTCTGGAAACTAGATATTTCGGTGATCACTTTTCTCTTCTTCGTTGAATTCGTTCGATGTCCCGATAGTAATGTTTTCAGCCTCCAAAGTTTCTAGTAGTGGAGCCCACTCCTAATAGCTTTATATAGAGACCCTTCTTCTTCTTCTTCCTTTTTCCAGTACAAACACCAAGCTAGGGTTTCTTTTTCCCTTTTCCCTTTTCTTCTTGCCTCTCCACCACCAAACCACCATCTAGATTGCATCAATAACACAAATGGAGGTCATCCTCTTCTTCCCCTCACCTAGAGCTTCAACTTGATATCATTTGGGAAAGAATCTCCTCATCTCAAGACCCTCTTTGAGTCACTCTTGTTCATTTAGAGACCTTGCAAGTAAGTTTTCCTTTCCAATCTCTTTGTTATGTATTCTCCTAGCAATATAGAAGCCTCATCTTCCTTATTGAGAGTTTCTTCTTCTTGTTCCTTGTCTTGACCATTTAGGTTTTGCATTTGGGTGTTTTGTTGTGCTTGTAGGTTTCTTGAGAGAGAGCTTGATTTGTGCTTATTTTCTTGATTGGAAACCCCAAAGCAAGTGGAATGATTAGATGTTTTGAGTTTTGAATGGTTTTCATGACAAGCTTGATTGATTTTATATTTCCATTAATGATTTGTTTCCTTGCATTTAATGTGAAATAAATGTTCTTGAAAGAGGTTGGTTAGCCCATTTATTATCTTGAAAAATGTGATTTATAGCTTTTGTTTATCTCTTGTCTAAGACTTGAATGAATCTATGTGGTTGTGGGTGTCCTCTTTTCTCTTGGAATTGTTGGAATGTGGAGAAGGAGTCTAGTGTTAAATGTCTAATGAAGTTTTGATGGAAGTTAAGTGGTGTTGAGGAGGTTTAATGAATGCTTGTTGGAGGCTTGGAGGCCCTTTGTTGCAGGTGAAATGTGTAGGAGAAAAGGGGAAGAAAAGCCATGGGAGTTCTTCTTGGACAGCAGGTTTGACTGCCTGCTCGAGCGCAGTATAGGCCGCTAGAGCGAGCAGTCATTCTGGCTGCCAACTCGGGAGGCAGCGCGCGTGCTGTCCGTTCGAGCGGGCAGCCTTGCTGCCTGCCTGGTTTTCCGCGTGGTTCAGGTCCGCTTGAGCGCCCTTTGGTCCGCTCGAGCGCACCCCCTCTTGGGTCTAGGGCACTTTTAAAGCTTGAAAAATGTTTTTAAAGGAACCCCTTGGTATCGGGGAGTTCCATGAGGCGATGTTTGAAGTTCATTTGAGAAGAAAAACCACACCACAGAGATCCATTGAAGTTCTTTAAAAATTTTTCAAGTGTATAAGTATCCCGGAATGTTCCCAAATTCAAAGAGTACCGAGTTATTACTTAGATTGACATACGGGATCCTTATTCACCTTGAATTAGTTGAACACCGATACTTGTCCCGATATTTTAAAAGTTTATTGCACCCCACTATTCCCGAAATTAATGAGTTATGATTTTATCAATCCCGAGAATACTGAAGCTGTACTTGTAGCATTTTGCTAGCCCTGACGTGCATGGCACGATATTGAAATGATATTTGTGCCTTGAGCACCCCGTTTCGCCCGTCTATAAAATCTCATCAATGTGTTTTATACATGCCCGATTTCTTGCATATGACCCATGAGTCGGCACCACTAAGCTTGGATGACCTTGTTGGTTTGATCCACTGACTTGGAAGCACCCCTCCCGTTCCACCAGCTGCAGTTTGGATTCCCGATACCCGGTTTATTAACCATGGTCCCGTCCCGATATATGGTTCGCTACCATGATTCCCGATACCCAGTTTGCTACCGTGGTCCCGTCCCATATTATTATATATGTATATGTAAATTTTTTTTTTGCATTTCCTTACTTCGGTGACTGAGGTCAACGCCCGATATACTCTTGTCACTTCGGTGATAGAGGATCTAGCTTTGTGTGGATGCCACCTTGTTTGTTCCCGTTTCCTTGGTACCTTTATTTGTTTTACATTGCATACATTTTTGAATAATTGATTTATCCTTTCTTTAAGATTATTGCTTTTACAGATTTAAATGCTTTTGGAAGGTACGTTCATTATTGTTATACGTTTATATCTTTTCATCCACCTGCCAGACCGTCGTGTCTGATCCATTTCTTTGGTACTCAAGTCCAGTTGTTGGTTACCCCGAGAAGGAGCACGAGGAGGCGGTCGGAGAACCGCAACAGTTAGTTGAGTGGCACGCCGATGATGTTGTTTAAACATCCGGTTGCCTCGAGAGATACGTAACATTTTGGGGGTGTTATTAACTATTCTTTTGGTGGATATTATGTTGTTTATATTGGCCTTTGTTGGCCTCTAATCTTGGGAATACAACTAAATGATCTTTTGTTTAAACTTTAACCATACTTTTGAGTTACGCTAATGATCATTGCTCATTCTGATACTTGTATTTCAAAAGCAATCAGACTTAGTATTATGGGAATGATTTACATGCTTGATTTGCTACACGCTTCCGCACTCATACAAATATTCATGTTATTAGGATATCCTCACCGCGGACACCTGTGGGAAATCACGTGTATGGGTAATATGTGTCCTTTATTGACCCGTGCACGCTTTGGCATCAATCAAATGTATATCATTACCTTCATTCATCTTTCCATTCATTATTTACTCACTTATTCAGTCCCGATCCCGGATTGGACCGTGGGCCCGGTCCGGGGTCGCGACATTATTGATTTTCACTATCTGCCACTCATTATTTGAACCATTTCTCCAACGTGTGTAACTCCTTCCCAACGTTTGTACTCAACCCTTTCCGGTTTTTTTTCCATTAATACTCATTTTATGTCTTATTAGTACTCATTTTATTACTTATTAATACTCCTTTCATGCTCATCACCTCTCATTAATACCCCTCTTATTCTTATTGCCTTTTATTAATACTCCTTTAAGCTATAGGAAATTATCATCTAACCTATCTCTTACTTACACAAAGGAAATTTCCTTTCCACTTCATCAACGCCTTGTCATGCCTCCATATCTTTCTAAAGGAGTGAATAGTTTATTGATCCAAACATTAACAATCCTTTGTTGTAAGTATTTCTCTCATATTATAATAATCTCATTGCCTCATCTAATATCATTCTTCGATCAATAGGAATACTGTAGATTTTTTTGTGATGCCTCATGGATGCTTCAATAAGAGTGTTATTGTAGCAGGATTTTGGTTATGCTGGGTTTTTTTAGTTATATTTTATTATTTTACTCTTGACTTGATGAGTTTCATGATTATGCGCTTTTCACTTTCCTTTCCTATGATCTTTGTGTTCCTTATTTGGATGAAAACTACTTTGTATTGTTTGGAAATGATGTGGAGTTTGACAAACATGAGGCTTTGATGCTTTTTTCAATGTTGCTAAGTTATTGTGGCATGCTATGTTTTAAAGGACCATGCAAGCACATAAAGCTTAGCTTGATCACCCAAATAATAGTAGAATCCTGTCCAAGGTACCTTCATCATATCCTCACAAAAAAAGGTACATCCATCATCAAGTTTGATTAATACATGCTCGCAATCTTTTGTGTCCCCTGACACTATTGGGACTTTATTGAATTACGCCATGAGTATTTCTGAGTGCCACATAAAAGGCTTTGGTTCTCCTCAAGCTTTTTTTTAAGCAGCTTGATGCAACATTCTTCTATGTAGAGTGAATAACATGGACTCTGGCTTGTGTAGATGGGTGGTGCTTTAAATTCAAGATTTCAAGATATTGATATAATGTAATTGTATTTAATCTATTTCTCATACCTTATCATCTTTCCAAGGGAGTAATACCAATGGTTTGCTTCATCATTATCGAGATTTATAATTTTGTTGAAGGATGTTGATATTATTTTTAAAATATTGATTTCTAAAATCTTCCTCATATATGCCTTTTCTAAAGATATGTGATTTGGCCTTTTTTTCATTTTCAAATTTATCTCGTGAACACAAATAGGAAAGTATTATGCTGACTTTATATAGCAGACCATTGGTCAAAACTTCTTTTAAAGTTTTTTTTGGACCGCAATGTTACTATCCATGTAATATAGTTACAAGAAAAACACGGCATAGAAAGAAAGAGGTCAAGTTGACAATTTTAGCTTTTAAAGGAAAGATATCGGAGATGGCAGTAACTTTGAAATTTATTATATGATTGGAATAAATTGAACCAAATGTGGCTTCATGCATATTAAATCAGGTATAAGCTACCATCATCGCTATTTATATGTTATGAATGGATCATGGGATCGCTTTCCCTTTTATCATTATTTTAGGGAATTATGGTGAAATGATACCGTATGAATCAAAGAATTCAAAACTATATCTTAGGAGAAAAAATGGCAATAAAAACTAGAATGATACGGAAACATGATTAATAGGCTATAACTGTGGGATTTCTGAATGAGATTTTGATGAATTCTTTTATTCTTATTTTTTATTTCTTGATCAAAATTAACTGAGGTGTGTCTCAGTGAATTTCGTGTTAAGATACTGATATATATTTTTAAATTGTGTTTTTGTGGGATTTGTTTGCATTTTCATGGGAATCAAAACCATAAACCTCTCCACGTAACACTCAACTTGAGGTGGTTTGAACTAAACATTTTATAATGGATTTGGAATGGAAGGAGAGAAAATTAATTGAAGAAAAAAAAAAAACAAAAAACACCCTTCAAAATAGTCTAACTCTCAAATGAGGCTCTCAAATTGTAACCGACTCATAGGATCAACCTCTCTAAGGGCCTATTTGTTCCATTATGAATTTAGAAAAAATATGGAAGTCATGTTATATTCATGTTAAGATATTATAGTTTTTGAAATGGACCATGGAAGGGCATTGCTATATGAGTAAAATATTCAAGCATGGGTGTCAATATTGCTACCGCCATAGTGTTGGAGCTGCAATGACAAACATCACAAATCCAATTTGGATTATCAAGGAAAAATTCCATTTGTTTATTCTTTTCTTTGCCTTTTTTTTTCTAAATAAGTTGGGGATATTTTTTTTCTTAATCTTTTGTCTTTATATTACACTTAAACTCACAAATCCACACATAGTTAGCAATTTTTAGAAATACTTTATTTTATTTTATATAAATAAAAATTCAAATATTGTATCATTATCCTCTTTCTTATAATTCTTTTATAGTACTTTCAAAACTATATAATATTAATATTTCAATCCAAGTTTTATAAATAATTTAGTTCTTTTTTGAGAAATTATATATTTATTTATTTTTTAATTTATTTTTATCAAATATTATTACAAACAAAATACCAAATTTAAATATATTTTAATTTATTATATATGAGAGTGACTGGTTTAAATTGGGAAATCAGTTCAATTGATTTTGACTATGGATCAATTTATTTCAACTCCTTTAAGATAGCTTTTTAACTTCTGAGCTAAGAAAATCTTAAATCTTATTGAAAATAATAATTAAATTCTTCTTTGATCCATCCCTCAACATCTCTCAATCCCTTACAAACATGAAATCGGTTTTTCATAACTCAATACCACTGAAACATTGCACGACGCATAAATCCAGCAATCTCATTAAATCTTATTTAATACAATAAATTAAATCTCCACCATCCTTGCTCAACGCCCTCAATTCTTTTAAAATATGTAACGGCTCTTCGGAAGTCAAAATCACATAATGCACAAATCTAATAATTTGTGAGTCAAAACAAATATTTTTGTATGGACTCATTCCATCAGATGATGTAATAAATTGATTAATTTCTTTATTTATCAATAAAATCATGCTTTCCTTTCATAAGATGAATGGTGTTTTATTACTTAATGCACATAACCAATACATATGACATGATGGTTCATGAGATGAACATGGTCCTATTAGTATATTAGATGTGATATATGTGTATGGATGAGATCCACATACGGGAGACATGTGTCGTAAATCTTATACTTAAATATCTTCACAACCAGTGATGAGACTGGGCATCTCATCTGATAAGGTTGCAGTACTTTGATCGCTATGAGATAGTGTGATTTGTCTCGATCATCAGAATGTAATATTCTGGATCATCGTGCTGGTACATTGGATGTATTGAAGGACCATGAGAAGCACCTTATAGAATACTGTCTCGATTTTAAGGTTTGCTCTCATAATTCCTTTGCAATAGGCTCTCAATCCTAAGACATCGATGAACTCAAGTTTCTATCTATTCATTTGCTTTGAGTTACCAATGAGTGAGGCCAACTGGAGGTCAACACCTCAGTGTCTTGGGTACATGGAAGTAGAACTATGGGAACATCCAATGATCAAGATGGAATCTATCTCTATTATCCCCTTATACCAATTAATGGATTTGTCATTAGTAAGTGCACACCCATCTCGATTAAGAGTTAATTGGATGGTAATGATGATCATTGTGATTAATTGGGGCTCAAGGATAATAAGATATGGATCTAATATTGAAAGGGACAGTTTTAATCCAATTGATCCATTGATAATGATAAAGGAGCCTACTTGTGGAAATTGGAAAGTTTATGGTCTTTTTTATAATTTATTCCTAAGACTAGAGTGCAATTGCATTTATATAGTGGTGTTATTTGCAACTAACTGTGGGCCCGAATTGCACATTAGATGTGGGGTCGCGGTGTCTCAGTTGGAGCCAGCTTTCTATGGAATCCCTAGTGGTCCCCACGCTAGCCCAAGTTATTAGAAAGATACTAATCCTACTTGAACTCGAAAAGGAAAGAATTAGAAAGTTACTATTTCTATTTGAAGTAGGACTTCTAATAGTAGTAATACTAAGTTACTAATTGTTGTGGAAGTAAGACTTCTATAATAATTAAAAAAGAGAAAGTTACTAATTCTTAATGGAAGTTGGACTTCTATTTTAATTAGTAAAAGGAGGTGTCTTTGTGCTATAAATAGAGGAGAAAAGCCCCCTTGGACGTCCATACAAGGAATCCACTCCCAAGACATTGTGTGCAAGTGTTGCACAACTCCTCTCTTTCTTCTAGTTCTCTTCTAGTTCCTTAGAGCTTCTAGTTGGGTTTTCTCTTGGAGTTTCCACCAATCTTCTTAAGAAAAGAGATCCGATACGGGTCATAGCGTGGAAGGTTAAGAGGTTTTGCAAATCCTATTTTGCTACAAGAAGAGTTCTTGTTAAAGCTAATTGTTTTCTTCTCCATTAGAACACTATTGGGTTCCAAAGGTATAATCTACTTCTCTATTTGTTATGGGTTATTTTGGTTGGATGGTGTTGCTGATTTCTATCTTCTAGATAGAGTTTATTGTTGTACTTGATTGATGAGATTGAGGGATTGCATCTTGGATGTGGTTTATGGCCTTATGGGTACTTGATCCCTAAGTCAAGTGGGTCAAAAAGTTTTGAAAACCTATCCACAAGGCCCACCTACTTCTAACACTCTTCAAAAGTCAAAATCACATAGTGCACAAATCTAATAATTTTCCATTGCCTCAACTCCAAAAATCTCTCTTTCTTTCTTTCTCAGGTATCATTTCCTCTTGTCCACAAAAGAAAGACAAACATATGGATGCTTTTAGATTTTATTGATAGGGGCAAACCCTTGATAGAGCTTGTAGCAGCTTAGAAGAGGGCTGTCACATTTGTGTTGGTTCACTCGGTATGCCTATTTTACTTGCAATCTTGATATCAATACATTGATCTCTCCGACTGTCAATCACTTGGGGTGGCCGAAGCTTTGCTTTTATTTTTGTATTTATGAGTTTGTGTACAACTCCACTCTTCCATAGTGTCGCGACCCCGGACCGGGACTACGGTCCAATCCGGGATCGGGACTACGTAAGTGATGGAGAGATAAATAAAGATGAAGATAATGATATGTTTAGTGTCAATTCGCACATGGGCTAATAAAGGACACATATTACCCGTGTACATGATTTCCCACAGGTGTCCGCGGTGAGGATAACACAACATCATGAATATTTTTGTTAAATGCGGAAGCGTGTAGCAAATCACATTCATAAATCCTTTTCCATCAAGAAGGCTAATAACAAATTTAATTTCATAAGGAATCAGAATGGGCAATGATCATTAGCGTTTCCCAAAAATATTGTTAGAGTTTGAACAAAAGATCATTTAATTACAATCTCCAAAAATAGAGGCCAACAAAGGCCAATATAAACAAAACAATAGCCACCAAAAGAATAGTTAATAACACCCCCAAAATGTTACGCATCTCGGTAACCGGATGTTTAAACAATATCATCAGCACGCCACTCAACTAACTGCTGCAGTTCTCCGACCGCCTCCTCGAGCTCCTCCTCGGGATAACCGACAACTGGACCTGAGTACCAAAGAAATGGATCAGACACGACGGTTTGGCAGGCAGGTGAAAAGATATAAACATTTGATAATAAATGCATTTACCTTAGAAAACATTAAACCTGTTTAAACAATAACTTTCATAAAGGAAATGAACCTTTTATCGAAAACATATATGCAATATAAAACATGTACAGGTATCCAAGGAATCGGGAAAACAAGCAAGGTCGCAACCACACAAAGCTAGATCCTCTATCACCAAAGTGACAAAAGCAAGCATATCAAGGCGTTGACCTCAGTCACCGAAGTGAGGAGGTGCAACGAAATTTACATATACATATATATATACTATACGGGACATGACCACGGTAGCGAGATTGGCATCAGGAACCACGGTAGCAATCCGCGGTATCGGGACAAGACCACGGTAATAACTGGGTAGTGGGATCCAAATTGCAGCTGGCGGGACAAGTGTGGGATCTCCAAGTCAATGGATAAGACTGACAAGTTATCCAAACTTAGTAGTGCCAACTCATAGGTCAAAAAACAAAATCAAGACATGTATAAAGTAAATCAAGTGCAAGTATGTAACCGGGCAAGACGGGGGGGTGCTCAAGGCACAAGTATCCTTTCGATATCAAGTAATGCATGCCGGGGCTAGAAAATACTACAAGTGTAGTTTCAATACTTTCGGGAATGACAAGTCATAAATCGTGTATTTCGGGTAAATGAAATGAAACCAAGCTTTCGAAATCTCGGAACTAGTATCGGGATTCGAGCTAACTCAAGGCGAATAGGGGTCCCGTATGTTGATTTCAATGTAAACTTGGTACTCCTTGAGTTTGGAGACATTCCAGGCTCATTACACACCTTAATAGCCTGAACAGTTCAACGAATCTCTATGATGTGGTTTCTCTCTCAAACGGGCTTTCAACAAACATTTCATCTCTGCTTCGAACATATTCCCAGGTGAACAATGCCCATTGCTCTCAGAAAGGTTCACAAGTAAATGGGATGGAAGCTCCCTTCATCTCCCTTTATTCACAGAATTCTAGGAAATTCGGTCACTTGGCGGTCAGCTGGCGGTCAGCCGCTGGCCGACCGTGAGGCTGACCGCGGGGTAGCCTGACCAAATGCAGCGTACTGGAAATGTGACCGCCTCAGTTCGGTTGGCTAGCGGTTAGCCGCCGATGGGTTCGGCGGTTGGCTGCTAGTTGACTGCGGGGCTGACCGCGAGGTTGCAGCTCTCTAGAAAAGTAACCGAAACTGGTTCGGTTAGCCGCCAGTCACCAGGTGGCTAGCCGATGGGTGACCGTCCGCTGACCGCCAGTTGTGGGAAATTCTCACTGGGTTCAGATTCGAGCCTTTTTCCCATTCCAACCAATTTCTCCCTTCCTCATTCATTTCCCTGCAACAAGATTGGGTAAAAGATTCCTCCATTTCAACATTCAACAATCTCCCATCCAAACATCTACAAACCACTGTCTAATCATTTCCTTCTTCTCCACATTCAATCACAAAAAGAGGAAGAAACCCACAATCACAAAGGCTCATCTAAACTATAAATAAAGGATAAAAGAAAAACTATTCATCACATTTCCATGACAATAAATGAGTTAACAAAACTCCATAATGAGCATTTATTGCAAATCAATGCAAGTTAATAAAGCATGAATAGTTGACAATACTAACACATTTCTCATAAAAACCTATTTGATGCTCAAAATATCAGATCATCCACTTGCCTTGGGGTTTCTAATCAAGAAATTAAGCCACTAATCAAGCTCTCTCAAGAAAACCTACAAGCACAAACAAAAAACCCCCAAATACAAACCCTAAAATGGGTCAAACAAGGAACAAGAAGAGAAAAGCTTCAATACTAAGAATGGGGCTTCCTAAAGTGAAGAAGAACACAAAACAAAGAGGAAAGAGGAATTTGCTTACTTGGAAGTTCTTCAAAAAGATAAAGTTAGCTCAAGGAGGTCTTGAAATAGGTCTCTTTTTCCACAAATAGCATCAAGGGATAGCTCTCAAAAAGAGGAAGAGAATGATGACCTACATTTCTCAAGAGATGCAAGGTTGGTGGTGATTTGGTGATGGAGAAACAAGAAGAAGAGAGAAAGGGAAAACCCTAGCTTGAGAGAAGTTCTTGTGCTGGAAAAGGAAGGAGAAAGAGATGGGTTCTCTATTTATACTAATGCGGTGTGGGCTCCACCACTAGAAACCTTGTGGGACTGAAATCATGTCTTTCGGGGTCTCGGTTGCAATTGACGAAGAATGGAAAAATGATCACTGAAATATCTAGTTTCCAAAAAGTATATTTTTCACAGGTTTCGAGGATATCAACTTTTGGGTATAGATTTGGTGTAAAATGATTGTTTTGCCCTCAATACTAGGAAGGTCGGGTTTCGGGGTCTCGAACGAGTACGGGATCAACATGAAAATTGTAGGGATCGGAGAGACGAGTAAAACAGAATCAAGACAAGAATTTTAGGAATCTCGAGTAATCCCCTACGTAAACACAAGACTATTAAAAAGGAACCCCCAAAGGGCCCCACTAAACATAAAACACTTAAAATTCCCCAAAGCTATATCCAAAGCTATTCTAATCGAAACTTAGTCAAATTCTACTAATCACACTTAGCACTAACTCGCAACTTAATTAGTACTAATCGTGGTCACTCGGGTCGGGGTCTTACACATAGCTTTTTTTTTTTTTTTTTTTTTTCATTTTAGAATTGTAGCGTGGCTGAATTATGTGGGAATACTTGACTCATTTCTACTTGATGCTGTGACATGACATATATATACAACTTGGTGCTGTAGATTAGCTAATCTAAAGGTGAGGAGCATTCGTAACTTTTTCATATTCCCACCTCCATGATTGTGATGTGTACCTTGGCCTAATGCTGAAAATTAATGAGCTTACATAACCTAATTCCAGTGCTTAGTACCGCATGTATATGGAGTTTTATCATTTCCAAAAAGTATATCATGTTTTGGACACACTCGGGGCCTAACTTTCTCATATATAAACATGTTGGATTTTTATTAAAATATAGTATTGAGATTTTAGGAAAGTATGTCTTCTGTTATATATTACAGTATTTGATAGCAGCCATCATCATACCCAACCTTTGTGTTATAAGATGTGTTCGATCCAAATTACTCATATCGGGTTCTCAATGTGTGCCACCGTTCTAAATTTCAAGCTATCATTCTTATTTAACATTTATTTCCCAAACATCAATCTAAAGTTATATCTGCTTTAATTAGAGTATATAATCTTGATAGTGTCAACAGAGGAACACCTCTCCCTCTTTCCAAACGACACTTCCTATTTTAATGACACTCAAATCTCTCTCCCTTCCCCCCTTCCCCCTTGCCCTGACCTAGGAACACCTCTCTATCTCTCTTTGTTTGGTCCTCATCCATGCTTGGTCTCCCTCATCACTTTTTTTCTATCATTTCTTTGTTGTCAAGATATAGGTTTTAGATAAAGGTAAGTACCAATAATTTTATCAATGGGGAGGCAAGTCAAACAAACCAAAATTGAGCCGAACCCAGCTCGGGTTGAAGTCTAAAAACTTCTATACCTACCATTGTCGCAACCCCGGACCAAGGCCCGAGCCCACGACAGTGAATTTGAATTTCCCACTGGTTCTCGTGGTGAGGATCCCGAGACACGGGAAGCTAACCCACACGAACAAGTTTGCAGAAGCGTGTAGCAAATCACATCAAGACAAAGCATGAATAATACATTTTCAAGTGCATAGGTAAAAATAAGTTCTCAAGACATAATATCGGAATGAGAAGTGTAACACCACATTCCCAACATGGTTCAAGTTATAAAGTTAACCCAAAAGTAAGTTAAGTTTTGTTACAACCCCATAAGAGGCCAACGAAGGCCAATACATATTCAAAAGTTCAAATAAGACACCCATCTAAAGCCCGACGTCTAGTTGACGTCGTCGGGCTGCCACTCTCCAGGCGGGGGTGGCTTAACAGCCTCCTCCCGACGCTCCTCCTCAAAGGCAACGTCGCCTGCACCTGGGCACCAAAATAACAAGTATCAAACACAACGGTATGGTAGGTAATCAACTTACGCATGAGCATGGAACATATGAAGTTTAAAGAAATAATGCTAAAACGATTTACTGAATTTAAAACAAATCCATGACTGGGGTACATTTCGAATAAACGAAAGCCCATGAACAATATACGAACAAAGCTAGCATAAATACTTATAATATCATGAATAGTTAATCCATATTGAGCCCATCCTTTCTCTATCATACATAATGACAAGAGTAAGCACGCACGACAAGCACGGCACTCTAAAACACAATTCCCATGCAGACGAGGAGGCCGGCCACAGAGCCGGAACATGCACGATGTGTAATATAATACACGACCAATCTGCAGATAGTCCGCATGTTTAAGGACCCCCAGACAGTGGATCAGACTGAAAGGGCAGTTCAAGCTCAGTGGTGTTCACTTGAATTCATGAATGCACAAAATACGGCAACACACATTCTAAACAGATCGAATTTAGGGGTAAATCACTTGTTAAAACGAGACAAGACACGGCTAGCAAAAGGCATAAATTATATGCATAACACGCTTAAGAAGTTATCCCCATTGATTCTTGAAACAAATCTTCAAATGAGCTTATACTTGAAATTTAAAATGAGTACACGATGATATTCATTTTATCAAAACTAAAGTTCGAAAGCAAAGTCCTTCAAGAATATGTTAAGGCATTTGGTTGACCCTTGTGTAATTGAGACCCAAATGTTGGAATTTAAAAGCGAATTGGTGCCCCCGACGTTAGAAGACATTTCAGATTTCAAGTGCATAAAATCAAGCTAAAGGCCCTCAAACATAGCCTAGTTTCCAATCTCTTCAAAGCCCTGAAAAATCCTACTTTTTTGAATGGGTGGTCACCTTCGGTCACTAGGCGGCTAGCCAACTGCTAGCTGCCTCATCAGTACCTGCAAATTCGCGATTATTGATATGGTGACCGCACAGCCGCTTGGTGACTGCCTGCTAACCGCCTAGTCAGCGGCAACCACCACTTTGAACCGTTTCATCCCATTCTTTCTCCAAAACGTTTCTCCCTATAGTCCATCCTTTCCCTGCAACCAAAATGAGCTCAAAGGCTCCCCCATTCATCATTCAATATTTTAATTTCATCTCCACAACCATAACCAATCCAACCTCCTTCAATCTCCTCAAAACTTCCAACACCATTCCAATTCAAACAAGACTTAGGTTCACATTCAAAATAGATTTTTCATAGATTCAAAGAGCAATTAATACCGATGCAAGGTAAGTAAATGGAAACAAGTATGGAGATCCTAAAATAACAAGGTTGCAAGATTAATAACACAATGATGCATTTTAAAGAGAAGAATGAAATTCTAAACACACATGCAAACATCAATCCTAGATTGTTTACTTGCCTTACCCCAAATGTCACACAAAACTCTCTCCAAGATCCTACCAATAGCTGAGCCAAAAAGTCTACAAAAATCCCATGAAAACCATTCAAAAACTTAACAAATTTGAAAACACAGAACTCATTTCGAAATGGATGTTGCATGCTAGAGAAGAAAGTTCCTTAGGAGCTAGAAGGACTCCATTAAAGTCAAGGAATGAAACTCTTACCTAGAGGTGTCCAAACAAGAAGAAGTGAAGACAAAATGGTGGATGCCCAGCTGGACCTCCCAAGAAAATTACAGCAATAAAGAGCTTGGGATGAGAAGAAGAAGAAGGTAGGCTCATATTTCCATTTGGAAGCCTAGAGGTGATGTCGCGACCCCGGACCGAGGCCCGGGCCCGCGACTGCGCGGCGATGTGATTAACCGACACAAAACACACCGCCGCTGTTTATTTTTCCCATAGGTTTCCGCGGTGAGGATCCCAAGACACAGGTCGAGCTCACACGAATGGTTATGCAGAAGCGTATAGCAAAACGTGTCACACAAATCTTAAACACAATAGATACAAGAGAAATTATAACATCGAGGCCTGGTAACAAAAGAGAATGTCATCGAAGCATTACTATCATGATTAAAGTTTCAAGTTAGACAAGGATATTTTTGTCAAGTTACAAAACCAAAAGAGGCCAACAAAGGCCAAAACAACACATGTTCCCCAAAAGAACAACCCAAACTAGATGAAACGAGAATTCAAAGTCCCGACCGGCGTCTAGATGAAGTCGTTGGGCTGCCACTCTCGTGGTGGGGGTGGCTCAACAGCCTCCTCCGGGCACTCCTTGTCAAACGGGAACTCTCCTGCACCTGGACACCAAAATGACAAGCATCAAACACGACGGTTAGGCAAATAAACAATTTAGGCATGAATATGAGAAGTAATGCTAAAACAGTTCAAAATCTAGATACACGTTTCAAGTTTACGAAACTAGCATGAATACTTATAATATCATAAAAAGATAAATCCACATTGAGCTCATCCTTTCTCCGTCATACATGATGATAAGAGCAAGCACGCACGACAAGCACGACACGAAAAACACGATCCCACGCCACACAAGGTAGACGGGGTATCCGGCCGCGGAACCGGACCACGAACACGCACAATGTGTAATATAATACACGACTAGTCTGTAGACAGTGCACATGTTTAAGGCCCCCCAGGTAGTGGATCAAGCTAAAAGGGCAGTCCAAGCTCAGTGGTATTTACTTATATCATGAATGCACGAAAACACGGCAATACACGTTCAAGAACACGACAAGACAAGGGGGAAATCATTTATCAAACGTATCCTGACAAAACTAGCAAAATAGAATAATATAAATGCTTAACAAGCTTAAGAAATGATTCCCTTTTTCTTATTCTTAAAACACGTTTTAAGACAAGCTTAACTTGAAATCCATACGAGAGCATGATAATACACGAGGCATCAAATCAAGAGTGTAAATGAAATCCATCAAGCATAGGCTAAGACTGTCCATTGACCTTTGTGAAGTTGAAACCCAAATGTCAGAATTTACATGGCTTGATGTCCCCGAAGGTAAGGTACACATTTGGAATTCCAATTTACACAACTTCAATTAAAAGTCTAAAGCATAGTCTAGTTTTCAATTTCCAAGACATTTAGGAAAGAATTAAAAATCCAAGCTATGAGCATCAGGTTCACTCGAGTGGTCTTACCATTGCTCGAGCGGACCCCAAACAGAAACTTGTTCGCACGAGCCAACCCAAAAGTTCGCTCGCGCGAACAGGTTTCTGCTCGAAACCCTTCAAAACAGAGGCATGTTCGCTCGAGCGGACCCTATGGTCGCTCGAGCGAACAGGCTTCTGCCTGGGCGCGTCTGAGTGCAGAAACTGCCCTTTTCTTCTTCCATTCACTTGCATTTTTCTTCCCTCTTCTCCTCACTTCTGAACCAAATAAACCCCTGAGCCACCATGCTCACCAAGGGTCAAAACACAACATTTAATCCATAATGAAACCATTCAATGCATAGAGAAACATCAAGACATTCTCATGAATAAAAATCATGAAATTTACAAAATCAACATGGTTCTAAGAACTTGATAAATCATTGATGACAAAACTAATAGGAAAACTGAAATACATGGCTTGAAAGGATATAGACATAACTTGCATGAGGAAAACTAACATGAAAATCATATCTTAATGAAGAAAATGGAACCCTAATGCAATATACATGGAAAAATCCCAAAAAGTTCACTTGCCTCAATCCAAAGCCAAAGAAAGCTTCACAAAAACCAACAATGAGGTGGCTCCACGAAATCTACACAAAACCCCCAAAATAGAGCATACAAAAATCATCATTTTGGCTACCACAAACCCCCATTTCGAAAATGGGTTTGAAATCATGATAAACAAGCTCTAGGTGAGCTAAAGAACATCAAATGGAAAGAATGAAGGAAAACACCAACCTTGAGCTAGCCAAACAAGAGGAAAATAGGTAGAAGATGATGAATAGTGCAATGGCTTGGCTCCAAAAACACTCCAGCTGTAGCTTGAGAAGAGAGGAAGAGAATGGTGGTCTTGGATCTAAGATTGGAGCCTTCTAGCTAGATCATTCCCAAGGGAGAAGACCAAAGAGAAAACCTCCTTCACTCACTTGCCCTAGGTCAAAAATTGCAGAGATTTGGAAAAAGAGAAAGGAAGGAGAGGAAGGGTTTACATAGTGTCTGGAAGTGGGTCCCCTAAGCAGTGAAACTTGGAACGTTTAAAACATGTTCTTGTGGACCCCGGATGGAATCGACGAAGAAGAACAAAACGATCGTCGAAAAATCTAGTTTCGGAAAAGTATAATTTTGACATAGTTTCACAAATTCGAAAAGTGTGCCCAGATTTAGCATGAATAGTCAGATTTACCCTTATTGGGCCAAAACTTGGGTTTCTTGGCCTCAAATGCATGCAGGTTAAAAACGAAAGTTGTCACAATTAATAAAATCATTCAAGATCAATACAAATCACAACCACACCAAAGACCTAGAACAAAAACCCTTCTTACTCTGTACTCAGGGCGTCCCTGAGCGTGTCTGACTCATACTAAACGTCTTCAAAATCCCCAAAGCTATAATCCAGACTAAGTCTAATCATATTCTAACCCAACTAGTACTAAGGCTCACTTAAGACTAAACACTCCCTTAATTAGTACTAATCGATTTGGTCTGGGTCGGGGTCTAACAGGTGATGCATGCAAAAGGAAGAAGATGGAGAGAAATGAGTTCTCCTCTTAGCTTTGTGCTTTTGAAAACAGTTGAAGGAAAATGAATGAGTGTGAGGGAGAAGGTGACTTAAGTTGGGTGGAAAGTGGGCCCCAATAGGTCTAAATCTTGCACTGATTAAAACAATGTCTTCGGGCCCCGGACAAGATCGACGAAGTAGGATAAAATGATCCTTGAAAAATTCAGTTTCCAAAAAATATAAATTTGACATGGTTTTGGGATTTCGAAATTCGTGTCCAGATTTGGGTGTGAAAAGAAGATTTCACCCTTTTGGTCCAAAACATGGGTTTCTGGGCGTCAAACACAGACGGGCTGAAAAGAAAAGTTATAGAGAATAATAACGTCATTCAAAAGCGATCAAAATCACAATTAAAAGTCAGAAATCCAAAATCACGATTTTTAACAAGAATCCAGAATCATCCTCCCATACTTACCCGTGTACTCAGGGTATCCCCGAGCGTGTCTGACTAAAACCAAACGCTCTCAAAATTTTCAAAACTATGTCCAGGACTAAAATCAATCATATTCTAACCCAATGATTACTAAACCCACTTAAGACTAAACACCCACTTAATACACACTAATTGGGCTAATTTTGGGTCGGGGTCTAACAACCACGAACCCAACCAACTCACTACCAAACCTACCTTTAATTGGAAAATATTATATTTTAATTTTTTCTATATCAATATTTCATATTTCATGTCTATACTAAAAATTCTAAATTATATATTATTATTTATTTAAAATCTCAATTGTAGGATTTTTAAGAAAGACTATAAATTTTTTATGAGTGAGAGATGCTTCTATTTCATATTTTATAAAATATAAAAACATGAAACCAAAATTAAAATTTTTATTTATGTTATAAAATTAAATGATATTGTTTGTATGACTTCTAATGCCCGTGCTAAGCACGTGGGCATGTTGCTAGTTATTATTATATATGAAAGTGGCTTATTTCAATTGAGAATTCAGTCCGCATTTGTTCAATTGATTTTGACTCTTTTGATTTTTTATACTTCTCTCTCCCTCATATCCTCTCGTCTTTCTACATTCAATTTAATTTTAATGTGTCTTAAATCCAATCCCACCTATTATTTCCCCTTTATAATTCATCTCCAACAGTTTTTGGAAACTATAGTAACTCCTTTCCTCTTCCGTTTTGTAACGTGTGCGTTTTGTAACTTCTCCAGTTTTTATGTGCATGATCCCTCTTCTCTTCTTATTCTTTTGTTTATCTGACTCTTCTATTCACCAAAACAAACACACTTCTACCATTTCTCCTCTACATATCCAAAAACACATATCTCTCTATATACCTCTCTGCCTGCTTCTCACTTCTCTTTTAATTTTTTTATCCCATAGAATTTGGTCCCTTGTGAAGGTTTGGATCTGTGCGTGTGGTGTGGGTGATGAGACGGATCTCGGTTCAAGATTTGTTTCCTCTATGATTGTTTGAGTTTGAAGCTAAAACAAGCACTAAGGAAAAAAAGAATGCAACTAAAGATTTTGAAAGGGTCATTTCACGTGTTGGAGAAAAGGAAGGCTTGCCTCCATTATTTCCAATTATAAATTTTTTATGGAATATTTTCAGTTGTGATTGGGTTTTGGAATTTTACTTCTTATATGCAGTGAGTACTGTTTTTCTTTTTCCTTTTTTTTTATCGAACAATTTTGTAGTAATGGGATTTGATTTAAAGGTTGTTATGTGTGGCTTTAAATTTTCATGTTTGAATAAACCCACATTTTGTTTTGTGTTGTTAGTTCAGTTGTGATGCTGTTACAACACTCTGTTGTAGTTTCTCCTTCATATATTTTAATTGTTGGATATGCTATTTCTTAAAAGTTGTCCCCTAAGAAATGTGGACCCATTCCAACCAAAGAAAAAAAAAAAAAGAAATGTAGACCCATGAAACCCATTTTCAAAATTCTCCTTGATCTCTCATCTGAATTTTACCAATTTTCAGAAACATAGCAAACATTCAAAAAAAATAGCACCTTTGACTTTATGATATGAGATGATCAGAGGATTTATCTCTAGGATATTTGAAAGCGTTCAAGATGGAGAATAATAGAATATCATTGGGTTTGACTAGAGGGCTAGATTGATTTTAAATATAGGATTTCATTTCGTTTCTTAATATCCAAGTCGGTTGAGAAAATATGAGTAGATTTTATCTTGCCACTGCCATTTATATTGGATGATTGATGTTATGTTGTCTTGGATTTGATAGGCTGGAACGATATTATTGTATTGAGCATGATCATGGGTTGGATCTTCATACATGAGTTGAGTTTGGTGAGACTAAGTTGGACTTGTATATAACCGACTTGCAGTCCTCTCTATCATCTTGATATATGCAAAGAGAAGATTGATCAGCTACGTACACAATGATAGTATCATACCTGTATTAATTCCCAAATAGCACTTCGTACATAGATTACTAAACCGGTAACTATCTTAATATGTAGGCCATCAAAGTTGCATTGATTCCTAAACAACGTACCAATGTAAATGAATAACTGTTTCAAGTGGTAATGCTCCTTAATTTTGATCTCCATTTGATTACAATTTAATTTATATGGGCGGTTACTAAAATTTTTAAATCTCTACCTTTTCATTTCGATCCCTTCCACTACCCCACCATCTAATTTATCTTCCCTATCACGCTACGAGGGGATACGATCATGGGAAACATGAATTCATTTTTCAAATTTCCAACATCTTTAAGAACTCTAAGATCATCTTTTATGACTCTTTTGGTGTTTGAGCTCCTTATCTTCTCTTCTTGAGCAATATATTTTTTTTTATTAATTTCCTAACTAAGGACCTAGAGATTGGATTGACTTCAATTAATTTTGACAGAATGGAAAGTTGGTACATCCGATTACCAATTTCGTTTTTCATTCCCAGCTGTAATGGGCTTGTGGTTGCCAAACGCACCTTGTAATTGGTGATGGTCATGTTGGTTTTTGTTTATTTAAAAAATAAATGGGGTATTCATGAGATGGTTGGGAATGTAATACATTTTTGCATTGCGTATTACCGTTTGTGCTATCATAACTTTTCTTTGAAAGATTTCTTTAATAATATATAAATTAAAGGTAGATAGGGAAATACTATTCACAAGGAAACTAAATACTTTAAATATCATAAAATTTTCAAAATCATGTATAATCTTTGTATTATTAGCACGGGCATGTTTGCTAGTTATTATATATTATAGAGATAGAATTCGATTTTGAAATTAGAGTCTGATTTCAAAATTGAATGAGAAATTGGAGCTCAGTTTCGATTTCAATTGTGAAATTGGAACTCCAATTTCGATTTCACCCTAAACTTTTCAATTATTGCAAGCAAGCCCCTCCATCAATTATATCCATGGATCCATTGGAATTAAATTGTCCATGTAAGGCTCCGCCCCTAGAAATACCCTATTGGGACCCAATTTGACCAAGTCAAACGTAGATTGCCCTAATAGGTGATTAGCAAGGATAGTTAAGTAATTCCCCATAATTAGACCTAATTTATAGAATTAGGACCTTCTTGAGATTTGTAGAATCATTAGGAGTCCAGTTGAACTCCCTAAAATTAATTAGCTCGTTAGAAGCCCTTAGCCGTAAATCCCAAATTATAGAAGGGCTCTTCCCTTAGAGATTTGTGCAACAAACCTATAGTGACAGATTTACCCATAGCCTTATCCATTAGCCTATTAACTAAAGGAGGGAACTCTAGTCATTTAACCCCTAAACCCTTTTTCCTCCAAATTAGAAACCCAAATACCTCAAATACCCTTAGGTTCCTTCATTAGCAAACTAGCCAAAGAAGGGCACTTTAGTCAATGAACCTAACTACCTAAACTACCATCATCCTTATCTTCTATTTCAATAACCAAAACAAGGGATCTATAGTCATTTCATCTAGACCACCCTAAATACCCTCATCCTTATCCTAAACCATAACTAACCAAGGAGGGCACTATGAACAATTCACCCTAAACCAAACCCTATGTGTATGAAACCCCTCCCCCATCAACGAAACTCACTTCTCTCACTCTCTCATTTCATTTCTCTCGTCTTCCTTCTCTCCCATTTCACTTTCCCTCCAAGAATACCTAGATTTAGGGTTTCCAATGTTAGATTGTATGGACTCAATCCATCAGTTGATGTCATAAATTGATTAATTTCTTTATTTATCAATAAAATCATGTTATACTTTCATGAGATGAATGTTATTTTATTACTTTATGCACATGACCAATACATATGACATAATGGTTCATGAGTTGAACCGGGTCCCATTAGTATATTAGATGTGATATATGTGTATGGATGAGATCCACACACGGGAGATATATGTCACAAATCTTATACTTAAAATATCTTCACAACTAGTGATGAGACTGGGCATCTCATCTGATAAGGTTGCAACACTTTGATCACTATGAGATAGTGTGATTTGTCTCGATCATCAGAATGGAAGATTCTGGATCAATGTGCTGGTACATTAGATGCATTGAAGGACCATGAGAAGCACCTTAAGAATATTGTCTTTACTTTAAGGTCTGCTCTCATAATTCCCTAGCAATAGGCTCTCAATCCTGAGACATTAATGAACTCAAGTTTCTATTTATTCATTTGCTTTGAGTAACAATGAGTGAGGCCAATTGTAGGTCAACACCTCGGTGATTTGGGTGAATGGTAGTAGAGTTGTGAGAACATTTAATGGTCAAGATGGAATCTATCCTGATTATCCCCTTGTGCCAATTAATGGATTTATCATTGGTAAGTGCGCACCCATTCCGATTAAGAGTTAATTGGATAGGTACCAATCGATCATTATAATTAATTGGGGCTCAAGGATAATAAGATATGGATCTAATTTGGTGGACAGGTCCAATTGATCTATGGATATAGATGGAGGGGCCTACTTGTGGTCATAGGGAAGTTTAGGGTCTTCTATGTAATTTATTCATAAGACTGGAGTTCAATTGCATTTATATAGTGGAGTTATTTGCAATTAACTGTGGGCCCGGATTGCACATGAGATGTGGGGTCGCGTGTCCCACTTAGAGCCAGCTTTCTAAGGAATCCCTAGTGGTCCCCATACTAGCCCAAGTATTGGATAGATACTAATTCTAGTAGAACTCTAGATAGAAAGGAATTAGAGAATTACTATTTCTATTTGAAGTGAGACTTCTAATAGTGGCAATAGTAACCTACTAATTATTAATGGAAGTAGGACTTCTATTTTAATTAAAAAGAGAAGGTTACTAATTAATGAAAGTGAGACTTCTATGGGAATTAGTATTAGAGGAGTTGCAAGAGGCTATAAAAGGAGAGCAAACCCCTTTGGACGTCCCAAGCATTATTGTGCAAGGCTAGCCCTCTCTCTCTTCTCCTCTCTTGTGCAAGTTATTGCACAGGAGATCCCACCCATCTCCTTGAGAAAAGAAATCTGATAAGGGACATAGTGTGGAAGACAATTGGGTCTTGGAGATCTTGATTTGATTTGCGAAAGAGTTCGACATCAAATAAAGTAGCAACTTCTCCATTAGAGCATAACCGAGCTCCGAAGGTATAATCTACTTCCTTGCATGTTGTAGATTTATTTAAAGCTTTTATGTTGCTGATTCTATCTTCTAGATAGATGTTTTTACTGATCTTGATATGTGAGATTGAGGGTTTGCATCCTGTATTGGGTTTTTGGCCTTGTGTATACTTGATCCCTGAGATAAGTGGGTCAAAAGTTTTGAAATTCTATACACAAGGCCCACCTACTTCCAACATCCAACTCCAAGAAAGCAAGGACCTCATCAAGATCCAGCCATCTCCAAGCTAGGGAACTTATCTCATCTCCTAGATCTCTCTCCTCTCTCCAATCTAAGGTAAGTTTCATCCCCTCTCTAATTCCTTGTAGAATTATCATGTCTTCTTAGAATTCCATTTTCTAATGCACTCTCTCTTCGCGAAATGGGTGGAGGAAGTAGAGATCTGGTCATTCAGAAGGATCCTAGAGGTTTTGGAGTAGAGCTTGGACAATTGAGGAGTTTTTCCCCAATTTGGCAAGTAGACATGCTTAGATTCCTCGATTTGTTTGATTAACAAACTTAGATTGATAATTCATGGCTTGTATGATTATTTGATTAAAATTTTGTAAATGGATGATTGAAATGAATGCTATGATGTGTAGATCTTCTTCTTTCTAAGCCTATTCTATGTATTTGGCCACTGATGAATGAGAATCCCTCATTTGGAAGGTCAATGCCCCATTTGTGATGGAATGATGATGAATGACGGGGATTTGATGTATGGATATGTATTTGTGTAGATCTAGGATGGAGTTGGTGGAATTAGATGGAGATTTGATGAAAGGATGAAAGAGACAGAAACCTGAAAATCTAGGAATTTGTGTGTACCCGGTCGACCGGCACAAAACTAGGTCAACCGGAGGCACTGCGGACTCCAAATAACTGGGAGGAGGTTTGTCAGTCTAATGTGCATGAGATCAGTGTAGCCGGTCGACCGGGTACACCGTGTAACTTAGAACCACTGATAAACAGGCCCCCAGGTCTCTCTATGTAGTCGGTCGACCAAAATGTAACAGGTTGACCGGCCACACTATAAAATCCAGAATAGAGACTGTCTGCTAGGTTTTTATCTATTCGCAGATCAAACTCAAAAATAGAATTAGAAAATCCCATGAATCCCTTCTTATGTCTTTTTAGATGTCATATTCAACCAAGGCCATCAACTAAGAAAAGGAGCCAAAGAATCTAGATAAGAAGCATAAACAAAGAGCAAAATATGATATGCATATGTTTCGTTTCTAAGTATCATGTTATCAAATGAACGAGTTCCACCGGGTGTGCCAATGAAGTTGTCTGCGGATCGTTTCGAGACTACCAGGGTCAGCGGATGTGAGAATCTGTGGGGTCCAACCCTTTCATGACCGGAGATGAGCAAACAACCACTTTTCTTTTGTGTAAGAGTATGCCAAATTTTCTATTATATTTGAAAATAGCAAGAGGTGATTCGTAGATCAACCTTTTCAAGCAGAAAAGAAAATAACTTTTTTTCTAACTCTTATTGCATGTGTTAAAGAAGAGACATAATTTGAATTTCTAATGCCATGAAAGGCAAATTTCATTTGTTTACCGTGAAAGGCGATGTTTTTGCTATGAAAGGCGAGTTTGTGTTTTGTCATGGGAGGCGGTTTACAATTCTTATAAAAAAGAAAAGACAAGACTTGTGATTTTTGTGTCAATTTAAAAATACAAATACAAGAAGAAAGAAAAGGAGATCTGACTTCACAGGAAATTGCGAGGACTCGTTTAGATTGACGGTCACAAGTCATGTTTGGGTTTCGCCGTCATCCTTCAGATGATAACATCTAATGCTTTTGATTCTCTTAGCTAGGCTTGAGCCTCGGATTGTTAGAGAATAAGGATCGAGGAGAGATCATATATCCAATAAAAATCCAAGTAGACAGGCTAAAGAGCCGCGGCTAAGCCATGGAGATAGAAGGAGAGGGCCTTGGAGGGGTGCCCCCCAAAGGTCTTCAATCACCTTGTGGTAGTGGTTGTTGCAGATTAACTTCTTTAACAGAAGAGAGATCATCGTTGGAGTGTCGTAGCAACGATCGAGAATTTGTGTGGAACTTTGCACATGGCTTGGAGTGGTGGAAATGGCCTCCTTTTATAGGCTTTTGGTGGGCGTGTGGGAGGTTTATAAGCTTTAAATGCATTAAACGCATTAATGCTCCATGATGGAAGGATTTATATTTTTGAATTTATATTTTTGTAACTCTTTTTTCATGATTTTTTATTGGCCGTTGGAGAATAATGGGCCATTATTTGCATTTAACCTTCATGATAGGAGTTACATGGTTTAATATCATCATTGTTTTTTTTTATTTGTAACTCCTCTTTCTTGGATTCTGATTGGGTCATCCATGATAATGGGCAATTAACCACATTAATTTGTCATGAAAATGGGTCATTAACGGCATTAAATGGCCACCGAAGTGCTTCAAGAGTCGCGGGCCATGCTGCGTCTTTTGAAATTCTACCCACGACGTAGGGAGCCTTGATCACTAATGGATTTCTCATATCGACTGTCGTCGGATGATCATGCAACTTCAAACATTGATTGTTACCGATGGGCCGATACCATATGTCCTGTCATCAAGGCATTTTTTTCTTTGTATTTTTGTACTACAACAAAATACAGTTTTGCCAACGCAGTCATCACAACTGGAAAGGTAGGTTTTGCATTGGCTAAGGATTTCCCAATGCATTTTAGTGCGTCGGCCGCGCGTCGGCAACCATGTGTAGCGAAATCCATAGCCGACACTATTTTAACTGCGTCGGCATATCCCTGTACGATTGCTAACACACTGCAACGTTGGCCAATACACCGGCAAAGAGATGTGTGTCGGCAAAAAGTTCAACTTTCTTGATTCGAAAACCATATTTGCCAATGTCGTACCAGCGTCAGCAAAATAAACGCTGACACTGGTAGTGCATTGGGAGTTCCTAGTAATGGCCGACGCTTGTGGTACGTTGAAAATTCTTGGTAATGGACGATGCTCGTAGTGCGTTGGGAAGTCGTGGTAATGGCCGACGATGATTAAGCGTTGGGAATTCATGAAATAGCCGACGTTACCAATGCATTGGGAATGCATGAAATAGCCGACGCTACCAATGCTTTGGAAATGCGCTATATCTTTGGGCTAACGCATTGGGAAATGCAACTTCGCCGACGAACAAATCACATCGGGAAATGTTGTAATACATTTTCTTCTTTGCAACGCACGCTGGTACGTCAGGAAAGAATATTATTATTATTTTTAAAATTAAATTTTCATTTCTCCCTGTATACCACAAATAAAAATCTGAATGCCTGTTTAAACCACCAAACTTGATGCACAACCCAATTTAAAATAGATTCATCAACAAATCCAAAATAACATCCACAACCAAATATCCTACATCCATAAACCAAAATAAACCCACAAATCTCTAAAATACACAAATATTACTACTTGATAATTTCCAAAAATCTTTAACATATACAAATGTCTGTGATCAAAATAAAAAAGGTAATCCCTAAGAGCCCGCAGCCAGCACAATAAAATCCAAAATCAATCTGCAAAACCAAAAAAGAACACCGTCAAAATATAAGTAGCAATAAATTCTTGCAAGGCAAAGCATTCCCTCCAAAAAAAGATCTTGGGATAATGAGACAATATTAAATCAGCATAATAATTTTATATAATCACTTTGCAATATCCATATAACAATAACAAAAAATCACCTAGAGAATATCATATCCAAAGGCTCCCCACCTTCACATAACCTGAAACATGCGATAATGAGGCATCAAGTTCTAAAGCATTAAGCATGTGTTTACCTAATAGTAATAGTAAATGAAAATGAAAAAGGAAAGAAACATCAATATTAGTGCACTTGAGAAGATAAAAATTCTAGAGTTCTAAATTTTTTTTTTTGAATGAGTTGAAGGTGTGGCATTATAACATAGAAGCAGAACAACTAACACAAATGGACATTTATTCAATGTCAAATCCCTTAAACAAGAAAAGAGAAGGAAAAAAAAATGTTCATGGGACAAAATTCTTCCTTCTATTTTTACTTAAGAAGGGATGTGATGTGAACATAACAGTAAATTCATCATACAGAGAAGGCCTTGCCATGGGAAAGAACAAACAAGCCAAATTTTAAGAATACAAGTTATGATATTCAAAGCAACATAATAGACACATCCCATAAATTTCAAGATTGATGCCAAAATATATTTACAACTGTTTCCTTTTCTTCCAGGATGGATGCATTTTCATATATTTTGAATTCAAATCAGAGAGTTAAGTACGACAGCTGCTGAAAATAGCTATAACTCCAATCTATCACCCCCCTGACTGCCTTTGATGAAAACCAAACTTATCTAGATTCAAGTTCTTGTGAAATGGGAACTGTTAACCATTTGTTATGAGTTATGACTTATGAACTTTGTGCAGTACAGGGTGTTCAAACTGAAATGGGCTCCAAGAGATTTCTTCAACCCTGGTAAGCTTATAATAAATTTGATAGATCAAGGCAATCATTCAATTACATATACCGAAATCTTATTTTGTATGACACAAGGAGTAAATGAGTAATTGATTCAATCACACAAAAACAGGCACACATAACCACCAAATTAACATATTGTAATGACTAATACATTGCAAACTACCAATTCAGATTTGAATTTCTAGAATACATAATCACACTAAACGATGAGAAGAAACACCAGAACTTTTAGCATAAAGCAGCACTAAATTCTTGCAAGGCAAAGCATTCACTACAAAAAAAAAAAAAAAAAAGATCTTGGGATAATGAGACAATATTAAATTAGCATAATAATTTTATATAATCACTTTGCAATACCCATATGACAATAACCAAAAATCACCTGGAAAGTATCCTATCCAAAAGCTCCCCATCTTCACATAACCTGAAACACGTGATAATGAGACATCAAGTTCTAAATCATTAAGCATGTGTTTACCTAATAGTAATAGTAAATGAAAATGAGAAAGAGGAGAAACATCAATATCAGTGCACTTGTGGAAAAAAATTCCAGAGTTCTAAAAAGAATTAGTTCCAAAGTGGATGTTACAAGATAGAATCTATGATTAGCAATGGCAATGAGTCCGGTTGAGAGTTTATGTTGTATGGAGCATAAAGGTTGTACAGGTTTATCCTAAATGGATACATTTATTAATCAAGTTGAAAATGTCTTAATTTGAAAGGGAGAAGAGTCAGCCGAAACTGTTTTGCTAAATTGCAGATTTGCTAAATGGGAAATTAATTCTTTTTGCATGAGATCAGTGCATAATGTTCCTGATGCTATATGCTATATGATACGGTCCCGCCATGTACAAGACCACTACCACAAGCCGGGGGCTGTCTTGATGCCTCCCTTGACAAGGACGCAATGTACTCTCCAAGAACATCACATTTGTTACTCCTGTTTTCTGCAAAAGCCTCGTCACAAGAAATTGGATGTTTCCAATCATCCTTTGAATGCAATATTGTACAATGAATAGCTCATAGAATTGACCCGTAAATATCATTCTCTATTGTCTCAGGAGAAGACACAATATCCATACGTGTATCGTAAGATGCATTTGGAAGTTGAATATTCCGAATGGCAGGGAGACGCGCTTTAATGAAATCTAGAACGCACTTTAATCAAGTTATAATGTTCCAAATGGCAAGGATGTTTTCTTGAAGATCAAGATTGGCAATTAAAATAAGGGCTATAAGTTAGATATAATCCAAATATTGAATTATGTTCAGGTTGAGCCAACAAAAAGAGCCAATCCATTCACCCACACATCATAGTTGTACAATATAATAGGAGATACAGTCAACACAAATAGTTCTTAATGGAGAGATTGTAGTGATAATATTCGAGTTAGCTAAACCACAACACAACTTGAGCAGCAACACTTCCAATCTAGAGAGAACAATGTAGATTCAATGCTTAGAACTAGAAGAACCCAAAAGGAGTCCCCACATCATATTCCCAGATCCCCATGTAGGCTGAACCTCAATATATGGATGCCTTTTCTTTTGTTCAAAACTCATTGGTGGACATGCTTTATTTTTTTATTCGTTTATATTCAGTGTCAATCTGCCTTTGGAGATTTATGTACACTATTTGCAAGAAGTCCTAGTTGGAAATAAAGTCTTATTTAGAAGCGTTTTATTTAAACGTTTGAAAAGTTCGATGTTAAAAGGTAGAAAGAATGAGTCAGTTGTCCAAGTTGTTTCAAGTCATTTTATTTTAGAAGTTTCTTCGTTGGTGTTTTCTCATTTTTTCCTGTGTATTTAAGTCGTTAGTACAGACATGAGAAAGTTAATTAAAGAAGCACCAATGAAGTACTTTCAGATATATTCCAGAAATGCATGGGCAGACTAAATATTAAATCTGACATAAAAGTTAGAAAGATGATATTCATTGTATTCAGCACTCAGGTGTGTGCTCATGGCAGTAAATGCATATCAAATTAATGCTTCTGAGACTCAGAGAGAGAATCAGAACTTGGGAAGTGTAAGAAATAAGGTGGTGAGAAGGGGTTGGTTGGGGTTGGATATCTATAATTTGTAAGACCCCGACCTGAGTGATCCCATTAGTACTAATTAAGTCTTGTATTAGAGCTAAGCGTGATTAGTGCATTTTGGTCAAGTTTGGACTAGAATAATTTTTTTATAGTTTTGGGAGAGTTTTTAATACTTTGTGTATGGTGGGACCCTTTGGGGGCTCCCTTTTTGGATAGTTTTACGAGTATTTGGGGAGTGTTCGTATTCCGGTGATTTGTATTTCTACCCCGTTTCACTTGTCCCGTTGATCCCTACAACTTTCGTGTTGAACCCGTACCCGTCCGAAACTCCGAAATCCGATTTTCCTAGCATTGAGGGCAAAATAGTCATTTTACATAAAATCTGTACCCAAAACTTGATATCCCCGAAACCAGCGAAACATATACTTTTTGAAAACTAGATATTTCGACGATCACTTTTCTCTTCTTCGTCGATCCTGTTTGAGGTCTCGATAGTGGTGATTTCAGCCCAAAGAGATTTTCTAGTGGTGGAGCCCACACCCACTTGTATATATAGAGAGCCCATCTTCTTCATTCTTCTTTTTCCAGCACAATACAAAGCTAGGGTTTCTCTTTTTCCTTTTCTCCTTTCTTCTTGCTTCTCCACCATCAAAGCACCAACGACCTTGCTCAAATTGAGAGATAGTGGTCATCATCTCCTTCTCCTCCACTAGAGCTCTCCATTGATATAATCCTTCAAGAGGAACCTCCATTCTAAGGCCTTCTTTGAGCTAGTCTTGCCCATTTGAAGAGCTTCCAAGCAAGTTTCCCTCCCAATCTCTTTTATATGTGTTCTCCTAGCATTAGTGAAGCTCCATCTTTATTATTGAGAGTTCTCCCTCCTTGTTTCTTGGTTTGACCCATTTTAGGGTTTGTATTTGGGGGTTTTTGTGTAGCTTGGAGTTTGGCTTGGAAGAAGAGAGTTATAGCTTGATTTCTTGTCTAGAGACCTTGAGGCAAGTGATTGAATGGATGGTTAAGTTTTCAATGATTCCCAATATAAATATGTTTGATTTATTGCTTCATTAATGCCTTGTTTTACTTGCATTCAATGTGATTTTTAAATGCTATTGGAAAGAAGTTGGTTGACTCATTTATTGTTTATGGAAAGGTGAATTGTATCTCCCCATCCTTATGTCTTGTTTTGTTTCAAATGAGTTCTTGTGAATGTGGTTTTCTTCTCTTTCACTTTGTGATTGAATGTGGGAAAGAATGGAGATGAATGGATGGAATCTTGGTGAATGTTGTGAGGAGTTTTGATAGGGATTGAAAGAGGTTTTGGATGCCCAAATTTGATAGAAGAAATGGATCTCAAGGAGTGGTAAGAAGTGGAAGGAGGAGAAGCAGAACTGTCCCGGAACCAGTTTCTAGACAGTTCGCTTGAGCGAACTTGTAGGTTGCTCGAGCAAAGTGTCCAGAAAGGGTTTTGAACTATTCCAGTGGACAGTTCGCTCGAGCGGACCTTATATCGCTCGAGCGAACCCTCTCAGAGCTCATTCCAGAGAATGGTTGGCTCAAGCGCACGAATCGTTCACTCGTGCCATCCTGAACTGGGCAGGTCCGCTCGAACGAACCCTCCCAGAAGGCCATTCTAGAGAGCACGTCACTCGAGCGAACTCCAGGTCCGCTCGAGCGATGTGTACTGTTTTCCTGGGGTTGTTTGGAAGCAACGAATGAAAGGTCTTAAGTATTGAGAGAGGTTAGTTGGCATCCCTATTGTGAAGAGAGTACTTATAACCATTGTTTGAAATCCATCTGAAGAAGAAACCATAATCTCAAGGAATTCGTTGAAGTTTTGGGGAATCTCAAAGTGCATAAGGAACCGGAATGTATTCAAATTCAAGGAGTACCAAGTTTCTTATTAAATAGGCATTCGGGATCCCTATTCACTTTGAAATCCCCATTCACCTTGAATTAGTTTTAAACCCTGATATTTTGAAAGTCTATTTTAACTGTTTATTCCAGAAATTTATGAATTACGATTTATCAATTCCGAAAGCATTGTATTTGTACTTGCACCCTTTTTATTAATCCCGAAATGTATGCCCGACATGATATGATAGATGTACCCTTGAGCACCCCGTCTTGCCCGCTTATGGTCTTGCACTGGATTTGTTTTATACATGTCTCGATTTATGTGATTTAACTCATGAGTCGGCACCACTAAGCTTGGATGACCTTGTCGGTCTGATATGCCGACTTGGAGATCCCTTCCTGTCAGAGGCAGTAGGCAAGGATGTGTATTGATTACCGAAGATTGAACCAAGTGACCATCAAGAACAAATATCCACTGCCAAAGATAGATGAATTGTTTGATCAATTACAAGGTGCTTCGTATTTCTCAAAGATTGATTTGAGATCCGGTTACCATCATCTGATGGTCAGAGAATCAGATGTGTTGAAAACAGCTTTCCGGACAAGATATGGCCACTATGAGTTTCTAGTGATGCCATTTGAGTTAACCAATGCACCGGCAGTGTTCATGGCATTGATGAACAAGATATTTGCCTAATATCTGGATCAGTTTGTAGTGGTGTTCATCAATGATATTTTGGTGTACTCCAAGACCAGAGAAGAGCATGAAAAGCATATGAGGATAGCATTGCAGCTTTTAAGAGAGAACTAGTTGTATGCAAAGCTCAACAAGTGTGAATTTTGGCTGGAGCAAGTTGCATTTTTGGGGCACATTATCTCTAAGGAAGGTTTGTCAGTAGACCCGTCTAAGATTGAGGCAGTAGTGAAATGGGAAAGACCGAAGAATGTGTCAGAATTAGGAGTTTTCTTGGATTGGCAGGGTATTACCGGAGGTTTGTACAAGGATTTTCGTCGATTGCAGCCCCGTTGATGAATTTGACAAGGAAGAATGTGCCTTATATATGGACAGATCAGTGTGAGACTAGTTTCCAAGAGCTAAAGAAGAGATTGACCACCGCACCAGTACTTACTTTGCCATCCGGGAGTGGCGGTTTTACCATCTTTACCGATGCTTCGAACATTGGACTTGGTTGTGTGTTGATGCAAGAAGGAAAAGTTGTGGCATATGGGTTCCGGCAGTTGAAAGATCACGAGAAGAACTACGTAACCCATGATCTTGAGTTGGCAGCAGTTGTCTTCGCGTTGAAAATGTGGAGACATTACCTCTATGGAGAGAAGTTCGAGGTCCATTCTGATCACCGCAGCCTACAGTATCTGTTTTCTCATAAGGAATTGAACATGAGGCAGAGAAGATGGATGGAGTATATCAAGGATTACGATTTTCCGATCAAGTATCACCCGGGGAAAGCAAATGTAGTTGCCGATGCTTTGAGCAGAAAATCAGTGGGCATGGTAAATCTAAGTGGTACTTGTATTTTTGAATAGTTGAAGATAGACCTATAGCCACTGAGGAAGGGTGTTATATGCGCCAATATGTCAGTGTCAGAGCCTTCATTTATTCAGAAGATCAAGTATAGTCAGTTGCAAGATCCAGAGCTGGCCAAGATTGTAGATCATATAGCAGAACGTCCTGATTTCCGTATCGTTGATGGAGTTCTTTACTACCGTGATCGTCTGTGTGTGCCTAACATCGAAGATTTGAGGAATGACATCATTGCAGAAGCTCACAGTACGAAGTATTCCATGCACCCGGGCATCACGAAGATGTATCAAAACTTGAAGGGCAGATTTTGGTGGAACAACATGAAGAGAGAGATTGCAGCGTTTGTCTCTCGTTGCATGACGTGTCAGTTGATAAAGGCAGAACATCAGAAGCCTCCAGGGTTGCTACAACCATTAGAGATCCCAGAATGGAAGTGGGAACATATTACCATGGACTTTATTTCGGGACTACCAAAGACTAGCATAGGCAATGATGCGATATGGGTTATTGTGGACAGACTCACCAAGTCAGCTCATTTTATCCCCATGAAGACAGGAAAGAAGATGCACATGTACCCCTGGCAGAGTTGTTCGTCAATGAGATCGTCAATAGACATGGACAACCAGTTTCCATTACTTCTGACAGGGACAATAGGTTCATTTCGAGGTTTTGGAAGACCCTACATGAGTCTATGGGTATGAAGTTACAGTTTAGTACAGCTTATCGCCCTCAGACAGATGGCCAGTCAGAGAGGACAATTCAGACCCTTGAGGATATGCTACGTGCTTGTGTGTTAGACTTCAAGACCCAGTGGGACGAGACTCTATCGTTGTGTGAGTTCGCTTACAACAACAGCTACCATTCAAGCATTCGAATGGCGCCATTTGAAGCTTTGTATGGCAGAAGATGTAGGACACCTGTATGTTGGGAAGAAGTTGGCACCCGCAGTTTCCATGGACCGACCATAGTAAGTAAGACCAGTGACAAAGTGAGACAGATTCAGGAATGTCTGAAAGTAGCCCGGAGTAGACAGAAGAGCTATGCAGACTCTCACCGAAGGGATCTACAGTTCAAAGAGGGAGATAAAGTCTTCTTGAAGGTGTCACCTACCAGAGGAACATTGAGGTTTGGGCAGAAGGGCAAGTTGTCACGGAGGTACATTGGACCTTATGACATTGTGAGTAAGATTGGTGATGTGGCTTACAGATTAGCCTTACCACCCAAGCTGTCCGGCGTACACAATGTCTTCCATGTGTCGATGTTGAAGAAGTACGTCCCTGACCCTTCACATGTACTCCGGCATGAACCACTGGAAATCAGAGAAGATGCTACCTATGTTGAGAAGCCCATTCAGATCATAGACTTGAAAGAGCAAGAATTGAGGACTCGGACTATTCAATGGGTGAAAGTACTTTGGGAGAATCACGGACCGAAAGAGGTAACATGGGAATTGCGAGATCAAGTGCAGAAGAAGTACCCGCATCTCTTACCCGAGGTGAGTTTTGTATTTCATTTGGAGGACCAAATGCCCTAAGGGGTGGAGGATGTAAGACCCCGACCCGAGTGATCCCGATTAGTACTAATTAAGTCTCGTATTAGAGCTAAGCGTGATTAGTGTATTTTGGTCAAGTTTGGACTAGAATAATTCTTTTATAGTTTTGGGAGAGTTTTTAGTACTTTGTGTATTGTGGGACCCTTTGGGGCTCCCTTTTTGGATAGTTTTACGAGTATTTGGGGAGTGTTCGTATTCCGGTGATTTGTATTTCTACCCCGTTTCACTTGTCCCGTTGATCCCTACAACTTCCGTGTTGAACCCGTACCCGTCCGGAACTCCGAAACCCGATTTTCCTAGCATTGAGGGCAAAACAGTCATTTTACATAAAATCTGTACCCAAAACTTGATATCCCCGAAACCCGCGAAACATATACTTTTTGAAAACTAGATATTTCGACGATCACTTTTCTCTTCTTCGTCGATCCCGTTCGAGGTCCTGATAGTGGTGATTTCAGCCCAAAGAAATTTTCTAGTGGTGGAGCCCACACCCACTTGTATATATAGAGAGCCCATCTTCTTCATTCTTCTTTTTCCAGCACAACACAAAGCTAGGGTTTCTCTTTTCCCTTTTCTCCTTTCTTCTTGCTTCTCCACCATCAAAGCACCAACGACCTTGCTCAAATTGAGAGATAGTGGTCATCATCTCCTTCTCCTCCACTAGAGCTCTCCATTGATATAATCCTTCAAGAGGAACCTCCATTCTAAGGCCTTCTTTGAGCTAGTCTTGCCCATTTGAAGAGCTTCCAAGCAAGTTTCCCTCCCAATCTCTTTTATATGTGTTCTCCTAGCATTAGTGAAGCTCCATCTTTATTATTGAGAGTTCTCCCTCCTTGTTTCTTGGTTTGACCCATTTTAGGGTTTGTATTTGGGGGTTTTTGTGTAGCTTGGAGTTTGGCTTGGAAGAGGAGAGTTATAGCTTGATTTCTTGTCTAGAGACCTTGAGGCAAGTGATTGAATGGATGGTTAAGTTTTCAATGATTCCCAATATAAATATGTTTGATTTATTGCTTCATTAATGCCTTGTTTTACTTGCATTCAATGTGATTTTTAAATGCTATTGGAAAGAAGTTGGTTGACTCATTTATTGTTTATGGAAAGGTGAATTGTATCTCCCCATCCTTATGTCTTGTTTTGTTTCAAATGAGTTCTTGTGAATGTGGTTTTCTTCTCTTTCACTTTGTGATTGAATGTGGGAAAGAATGGAGATGAATGGATGGAATCTTGGTGAATGTTGTGAGGAGTTTTGATAGGGATTGAAAGAGGTTTTGGATGCCCAGATTTGACAGAAGAAATGGATCTCAAGGAGTGGTAAGAAGTGGAAGGAGGAGGAGCAGAACTGTCCCGGAACCAGTTTCTGGACAGTTCGCTTGAGCGAACTTGTAGGTTGCTCGAGCGAAGTGTCCAGAAAGGGTTTCGAACTATTCCAGTGGACAGTTCGCTCGAGTAGACCTTATATCGCTCGAGCGAACCCTCTCAGAGCTCATTCCAGAGAATGGTTGGCTCGAGCGCACGAATCGTTCGCTCGTTCCATCCTGAACTGGGCAGGTCCGCTCTAACGAACCCTCCCAGAAGGCCATTTCAGAGAGCACGTCGCTTGAGCGAACTCCAGGTCCGCTCGAGTGATGTGTACTCTTTTCTTAGGGTTGTTTGGAAGCAAAGAATGAAATGTCTTAAGTATTAAGAGAGGTTAGTTGGCATCCCTATTGTGAAGAGAGCACTTATAACCATTGTTTGAAATCCATCTGAGGAAGAAACCATAATCACAAGGAATTTGTTGAAGTTTTGGGGAATCTCAAAGTGCATAAGGAACCGGAATGTGTTCAAATTCAAGGAGTACCAAGTTTCTTATTAAATAGGCATTCAGGAGCCCTATTCACTTTGAAATCCCCATTCACCTTGAATTAGTTTTAAACCCCGATATTTTGAAAGTCTATTTCAACTGTTTATTCCAGAAATTTATGAATTATGATTTATCAGTTCCGAAAGCATTGTATTTGTACTTACACCCTTTTTATTAGTCCCAAAATGTATGCCCGACATGATATGATAGATATACCCTTGAGCACCCCATCTTGCCCGCTTATGGTCTTGCACTGGATTTGTTTTATACATGTCTCTATTTATGTGATTTAACCTATGAGTCGGCACCACTAAGCTTGGATGACCTTGTCGGTCTGATCTGCTGACTTAGAGATCCCTTCCAGTCCCGCCAGCTGCAGCACGGATCCCGATACCCGGTTTATTAACCGTGGTCCAGTCCTGATACCCGGCTCGCTCCCGTGGTTCCAGATATCCGATTCGCTACCGTGATTCCGGACACCCGGTTTGCTACCGTGGTCCCGTCCCGTATTATTGTTTATATATATGTAAATTGGTTGCACCTCCTCACTTCGGTGACTGAGGTCAACACCCGATACTCTTGTCACTTCGGTTATAGAGGATTTAGCTTCTTGTGGATGCCATCTATATTGTTTCCTGATTTCCTTGATTACCTTACATGTTTTGTGACTGCATATGCGTTTTAATTAAATGATTCATTTACTTCTTGAAAGTCATTGTTTAAACATGTTTATATGTTTTCCAAGGTAAAGGTTTTTATTATCAAATGTTTATATCTTTTCACCCACCTGCCAGACCGTCGTGTCTGATCCTTTGCTTTGGTACTCAGGTCTCGTTGTTGGTTATCCCGAGGAGGAGCCAGAGGAGGCGGTCGGAGAACCGCAGCAGCTAGTCGAGTGGCGTGCCAACGATGTTATTTAAACATCCGGTTGCCTCGAGAGTTGCGTAATATTTTGGGGGTGTCGTTAATTGATGTTTTGCTGGATATTGTTTTGTCTATATTGGCCTTTATTGGCCTCTATTTTTGGGAATTGTAATTAAATTATCTTTTGATTAAACTTTAATATGTACTTTTGGGTTACGCTATGGGACATTGCTCATTCTGATACTTGTATTCAAATGTAACCAGCCTTATCATTTTGGAAATGGAATACATGCTTGATTTATTACACGCTTCCGCAATTATACAAAATATTCTTGTTATTGTGTAATCCTCACTGCGGACACCTGTGGGAAATCACGTGCACGGGTGATGCGTGGTGTTTATCTACCTGTGTGCGTCTGGTATTAAACCTATCTCTATTGCTTCACATTAGTCCCGATCCCGGATTGGTCCCCAAACCTGGTCCGGGGTCGCGACATAATTCTAAGCATTCAAATGGCTTTAGTACTAATTAAGAAATTTACAATTGAGGGGGCAAAATAGATGAGTCCGCTCAGACCCCTGAACTAACATATATGAAAAAAAACAGAATCCGGCTCAACATGATAAATGCACAAGCTAAAAACGTTAGTTTAACTTTAAACAAAGAAGTCTTCCTAAATGTATAAAAGAAAAAAGAGACAGCATTTGTACTGTATTTCATAGCAATAACCATAAAACAAGGGCGAAAATACCAAACAATGAAAACAAAGAAAAACAGGGGGGAAAATACCAAACAAAGAATAAGTAGAATTCATTTGAATTTTTTTCCTGCATTTTATATATCATGTTTTGGGTTAAAAATGTAATATTTCTACACTTGTACTTGTTTTGCTGTCACTTTCTCTGTAGGTTTGAAAAGACTTGTTTTTATTTTTTATTTTTTATTTTTTATTTTTTTATTTTACATGCTTAATGAGGGGTACCTCCAGTGACTTTTGGTGTTCTAAAGTAACAAATTGAATAACCACTTTAGATATTCTGATTTATGATACTTAAGTCCTTGGATCATCCAACTGGCCTTACCTTTGGTAACATTTACACTGATAAAACTTACATGTAAATGCAATTACTTTGATGTGAGCTTGTTACATTTATGACTGAAGCTTTGTTCTTTTATGTTTGATACCCTGACCAGATTAATCACCAATGTCTTTGTTGGTGGAAGTGGTAACTTGTCCACCTAATTTCTAAGTACACCATGTATTCAATCCAGAATTATTTTTTTGCCGTTACAATAATAAAAATGATAATTTCATTTTCAGTTTGGACTTAGTCCTGTCTGCCATGAGATTATATAGATATAATTTGGTAAAGTTAGACCTAGCCTTTCTTTTCTATGTCAAAGCTCCCATCCCCAACTTTTACAAGAAATGATAAAAATGGGATTATGAAAACCCTGCTTTGATCATAGATTGTCTCAGTTTAGTAGCACTATATCAACTTTACTGAGTTGTCTGAGTTGGTTCCAATCACATGGAATATGATGATCCAAGTGCTAGAAGTTTTTGTGTTCTGGAATCTGGACTATATACTAGACCTCAGAGGTGCAAACTTGGGAGTTTGATGTGGCCGAGCCAAATGGTTTCAGCCTAGTGTTATTTTTATTAATCTTTTATAGTCCTGACCTGTTGCTAACATTATTCATTTCACTGAAGATGTCTGGTTTTGCATTGGTTCATCTTGCTTGTGTTTTAGTATGATTACTTAGGCCAAGACTAGTCTTTGCACTCCTGAATCCTGATTCACCCAAAGTTCAAGATTAGTTATGTAGTTCTAGATGTGTAGCATTTTCACATAATAATGTTGGACCTTGAAATCTAATGAATTCTTATTGCTATTGTAAGTGCCTGAAAATTATGGACTTGGTTTAGACGACGATAAGGCTTTTAATGATGCTGCTTATCAAGTTTGGGAGTTGCTGGGAATGTCAATGGATATCCTGAACCTGAAAGGTAGACAAAAGTCAGGGCCCCGGGCTGCTATCAGCCAAAGGCACTCCGACGCCTGAGTTAGTGCAGTCACTGAACTAGGGTGAAGTGGAGAGGAAGAAGAAGGTTCAGGCAAGATGTAGTATAACGCACAGTATATCGTATACCTGTTATGGGCTTACCATGCATGTATATATAGAGGAGTTGAAGCTTCCTGAGTGGAGGTAAGTGAGAGAGCTTGTCCCATCAGCCCATACCTAGGATCCTGAGTGGGGGTAGGTGAGGATTCTGTCCCATCGGATCTTTCCTCAATCTCACACATAAATGCGGATGTGATCATCTGATAGGAAAGAGCCCTTATCGATGGCCGGCGGCCACCCTATCTGTCAGGGCGCTCTGCAATGTGACTGTCCCATCTCATAATGGGGATTGGACGCTTAGTGTTCATCTCGGCCAAGAGACTGAACTGGAGAAGGCACTGAGGTCGGGCGGGCCTTAGGTCGGACACTAGTGCCGAGACGCACGAGGCTGAGCCCAGAGGGAGGTGGTCGGTACTCTTACCGAGACTAATTCCATCTCGGTGCCAGCTGGCATATTGCCGTGCTGGATAGATGAAGTTAGAGGCATTTCCTGATTGGCACTGTTACCGAAGTCAGGAGTAACCTTGGTTTCGGGAAAACACTCCACATAGCTATGATTTCATATTTATGCTTTATTATGCATTGGCTTGTTTTTGTTCTTGTTGTTGCTGCTTTTCTTTTATTTAATCCTTCTTTGAAGTCTGACTTGTGAATTCTTAACTCCAGCTTTAAATGTGTTAAGTTACCCGGAGTATTGGACACTCTAATGGGTGTAAAATGCAAATACCATGTCTAACACATAATTTTCAAGTATAAATGCCATAATCAAACAATGACCTAATGTTGTAATCAGACTACAGAATGAGGGATTAAGTATTACGTCCGTGCTTTGGAATTAAAACTTGGTATTTTATGAAGTAATTGATTGGATATTTTAGAGTCATCTAGTTCTCCATTGGTATAAGGAGGCAAATATCCTATTAGATGCTGGGTTTGGCAATGGAACAGTAACCAATAGAAGACTTATTGGCTACTATTAGACTTAGCAACCAATAGTAACCAATAGGCCATGGAATAAGTAACCAAAAAAAAAAAAAAAAACCCATAAGCAGAATACTTGTATTTCACAGCAAGTCGGCAACAACCATAAAACAGGAAGGAGGCTAGGGCGGGCGGGTTGCTGGGCGGGTGGAGGTAGGGGCGGTGGGGGAAGAGGGAGGAGGCTAGGGCAGGCGAGTTGCCGGGCGGATGGAGGCAGGGGCGGTGGGGGAAGATAAAAGAGGGAAGAGAGATGAGAGATAAGAGATGGAGAGAGAGATCATACCTTGGCCTGGCCTGTTGCAGTTGCAAGAAGAAGAAGATTAGGAAGAAGAGTTCTGTTAAGGAGATTACGGGCATGGAGTCTTTTATAATGTGAGCTTTGATCATAATTAAACTTCATAACTCTTACCGGGGGCTCCTATGGCACAAGAAAAAATAAGTTTGACCTCACCCAATATAATAATGTAAGCTGCTAAAAACATATCTTTAGCCTCAAAAGTATAGGCTGCAGAAAAAAGTTAGACGCAAAAACCTAAAAGATCTTCCACAAAAATTGGCACCATTAGAGTGGGATTTATACAGGCAGCCACTGCTATAGGTACTACTAAAAGTTAATTAAAATTGACTTTTAGCGAGGGCGGGCTGGAAGTTTTATTAGGATTTTAAGTGGTGCTTACGGGCTCAAAATACAAGCCTTATGTGTTTTTTTTTTTTTTCAGATTGGATGGGGGCTTTTCTTATATATGAGTCTGACCCTCGATGAATAATCAAAGCTGTTTAGAATAAGCACTACATACATTTATAAGGTATCGTCAAATCTCATTTTGAATGGAGGTTATCTCAACATACGACTGAACACACAAAGAAGAAAAGGTTAATAAAAGTCCACCTTTTAGCCATGGTTTTTTATTTGGTCAATCTTACAGTTGGACCAACTCAATTCTAAACAAAAAATTGGGATACCCCATAATTAAGTAAGTTGATCATTTTGAACGAATTTGATTATTCACATATGAGCATGAGTGGGACCCACCCAAAAAAGTTCCCAGTAATATTCCACTAGAAGTAATTGTAGTTGAACCCAGAATTAAAAAAAATGGAAGAGGTAGAGAGTTGGAAATAAATCAAAGCGATTAAAACGGTGTGCTCATATTATTTTGGCAAAAAAGAATTTGACTAAATGGGGCTTTGTGGACGCACACCTATGCGTTGCCAGTAGGCAAAATTATTGTCAACGCATTATTGCATCGCCATTAGGAAAATACGCATTGGCAAAACTTTTACACTATTTTGGGGGAAATCTTTGTTGGCGCCAATGTGTTTTCCACAACTTTTGCCAACACGGTCTTACTTGTGTCGGTAAAAGTAGCAATTCTTTATGAGTTTTGCCAACGCCGTCCAAATATGCATCGAAAATAAGTTTTTTACCAAAGCCAATTTTCAGTGTGTCGGCAAATAAAGTCGGGAAATATTTTCCACAACTTTTGCCAATGTGGTCTTACTTGAGTCGGTAAAAGTAGCAATTCTTTGTGACTTTTGCCAACGCAAATTTTCACTGCGTCAGAAAATAGTGTTGGGAAAGGTAAGTTTGTTAAAGATGGGGCTTTGCAGACGCAACTCATGTCTCGGCAATGGTGTGAATAAAAGCTCAGATCTTTTCCAACGCACACATGTGTGTCGCCAATAGGTAAGATAATTGCCAACGCATTATTGCGTCGCCATTAGAAAAACACGCATTGGCAAGACTTTCCCTCTCTTTTGGGGTTTTTTTTTATTAGCACCAATATGGTTTCCATAGCTTTTTCCAAAGTGGTCTTACTTGCGTCCGTAAAAGTAGCATTTTCTATGACTTTTGCCAACGCAGTCCAGATATGAGTTGGAAATAAGGCTTTTGCCAATGCAAATTTTCACTGCGTCGGCAAATAGTGTTGGGAAAGGTGCAATTTGTAGTAATCTCTTGGCATGGTTTTCCTATAGAAAAATTGATAAGAAACTTCGCAAAACGGAGGGCAAAGTTTCTGATCTTCAAGAAAAGACAAAGACTTTGTTGCGCTGGGGTGCCGATTTGCCGCTAGAAGGCAAAATCGGGTCAAACGATGTTGGAATGACCTGAGATTTGAGGTGAAGTTTCATGGGCAAGAAATAAGAACAACCATTGCTTTTGTTTGAATATTGAAACTGTCGCCAGTAGACTTGATTCTGTCATGATGAAGAAGTCGCGCTTTGATGTACGGTCAAACGATGTCTTATTGATAGGGAGCCTCGTGGGATCATTTTAAGATGATCCATTAGCTCTCATTTGCAAACCGTGGTCCCCAAAGGTCTCCCTCGCCGGGAGACTTAGCTTAGCTTCCAAGGGGTCGAAGTTGGGTCAAATGATGTCGAAACGACCCGAAACTTGAATGTAGCCCCTTTTAAGCATTTTGAAACCATCCGAGTGCTTTTTCAATGAGTGATGACTTCAGTGCTCTCGGCCGCAGGGAGGCTTGGTTTTACTGCTTGAGGGTTGATGTTGGGTCAAATGTTGTCAGTCTAATCTGAAATTTGACATAGAGCCTCTTAGAAGTATTAAGACCATCTATAGGCTCTGATTGAAGATTTGATGTCTCCGATGTTGTTGTCGCTTGGAGGGGCTGACTTTGTCGAGTGGAGAATGCGTTTTTTTTTTTTTTTTTTTTTTTTTTTTTTGCATTTTGGGCCAAATGGTGTCGGAATGGCCTGAAATTTGGTGTGGAGCCTTCTAGTGGCATTTTCAAACCAACTGTATGCTCCGCTTTGTGAAACAAGGTCCCTGGCTTCACCGACATCGGGAGATCAACAATAGGCCGCGGGAAGAGTGAAGTCAGGTCAAATGATGTCAAAATAGCCTGAAAATTCATGTGTACACTTATTAAAGTTGTTTTGAAGGATCTTGAAGTTTTCAGATAATATCATCAAGATCTGATGCTTGAAGCAGCTTTGCCCATTATGGCCTGGTGCAGCTTCAAGTGACTTCTTTGATGTTGAAAGTGTATAGGGAGGGTGATTGTAGCCCCCAGTGCAAGGCCGCGGTTGTAGTAATAACCGGTGAAACCGGGTTGATCCACGGGGATTTATTTATCGCAAAACCTGTCCTATTAAAATTAAACTAGTTCTAGCCTAAAAAAAAACTATACAAATCAAATGTGCTCCTTTAATAAAAAAATTTATTACAAGTCTGAAAAATTAATTACAACCAAAGAAAAAGAAAATCCTAATCTAGAAACCTAATCTAACTACTGCATTCACCATAAGATTTGTCAGTCCAACTAATTGCAATAATTATGAAGATGCATAAAAATAAATAAAATAAAATAAAATCAGAGAATAAAAAAAATGGATTTTAAGTCTCTAACTTTGCAACAGTTACTTTGCTAAATGCCATCAAGGAAAACCAAGAGTACCACACCAAGTGCGCACTGTCACTACGCACAAAAATTCGATGTCAACCCATTGGTGAAGACCAAGACCCTATAAACTTGATTTATTAATGAAAGACCCTTTACAAGCAAATAACCATTACAAAAATTTTTGAATCAAAATAAAATGCATCCAACCTTACCCTAGACACATAAAACACTAAATGGAGGAGAAGGACTCGCGGTCTCGAACGGCGATCCAACCGGCTCTCGTTTTGTGATCTGAAATCCAAGCAAGGGAAGATGATGAATGGTTGGTCCAATGGTGGAGCGACGGTAACAGTGGCGGCGGCGCGACGGCGTATGTAGAAACCCAAGTGGTGGTCTGGCTTAGGGAAGGTCTTGGATGAGATTTTGATGGAAGGATGAGAGATGGAGAAAAATTAATGGAAAAGGGGGAAAATAATGTTGCTGGTCGTCCAAGGGAATGGGGCGAGATGGGATTCACATGAGCCCTTTTTGGCTCTTTTTTTATACAAGTTTCATGACTTGGGTTGCAAGATTTTGATTTGGGAAGGATAAGTTATGTGGGGTCCAATTTGGATTAGGATTAGGAGGGTTTTGGGAGAGTTTCAAGGGATTGGCCTACAATCCTAGTGAAAATAGGATTCTTATTATCTTATGCAACTTCCTCTCTTGGGCCCACTTTGGCTAAGAATCAATTCAAGTCTGAAATTTCAGATTTGAAACAAATCTTGAGATGCATGTGTTCCCCAATCTTGGACGTGTGATGCTTGGTATGGAGGGCTTGGACGTGTGAAATTTCTTGGAAGAATCTTGGGTTGTAAACTTCAAATGTTGAGGCCTATCTTTTTGGAGATAAATTTAATAACTTAGTGCTAAAATCTTGGACTCTTTGAATTTGATCTTCCATTTTTTTAAAGCTCTTCATGGCTGGAAAAATCTCCTTAGATGGGTCCCAACTTGTTTGCAACAAAACTATAATATTCAGATTTTGCTAGGATGGTGGGACAAATTGGGCGTGTGAAACATGGATTGGGGATGCTTGGACGTCCTCTCCTTAACTTTTTTTTCTTCTTTTGTTTGGCTTGATTTGAATATTCAAACATGGATAGTGTGGACCCCATGTGGAGCTTCAACCTTGGTTTTCCCTCTTTAGTTCTTTATTTGATTTATCTCTTCTGTGGGCTCCAATTCACACTAAATAGATGCATAAGATTTCACCGTTTTAACAAGTTTTCTTTAATTAAATCAATGATGTAAAGAAAATTCATCATTTCATGTGTGACTATAAAGTTATGAGAAACTTGTGACTTCCAATGCTAAGAAATAGAGAAATTCATGATTTTATGTGAAAATGTGATTTTCAATGAATTTTGACTAGAATTCAAACTTTGATGCCCACAAACATAGAATCATGATTTTTTTTTACTTAAATGGTGCATGATTTGAAGATTAAATCCTTTATTACTCTAAAATGATGATGAAATTATGCATTTTTAAGGACTTATCACACCCCCCAACCAGTATTTTGCTAGTCCTGAGCAGAATATGCGTACTAGGGTAGGTTTTCTAGCCTAACTTAATATAATCTAAGTACAAAGACATAAAGAAAAACACCACTTTCACTGGTACTCTCAGCTGCATTTAGCGTATGCAGCAAGCCCTTAAACCCCTAGGTTACCCCTAGTGGACCAGTTGTGCCTCGTGAGGGTTTGCAGTGAATTTTCCAACAAAATTCATTTACCTAAAAATAAAAGAAAGTCAACAGAATTTTTTTTCAAAAGTCGATTGAGTCAGATCGGATGCCTTGAATCCTCGAATAATCAAGATTTCAGACTTTTCAAAATTTGGTTTACTTTTTTGTTTTCAAATCTTTTCAAAAATTATACCAAAACTTTGGGTGCCTTGTGCAAGTGTATACATCAAATAAAAAATTTTAAAATGTTCTAATATAATGCCATGAAAACAGAATTCTCTCTCAGAATTTCCAACTTTCCTAGATTCAGGATAAATACAAGTCTCCTCTCAAAGCTACTATAACAGCTTTTGCATTACTGTTTTTCTCAAAGGCCGCAAGATGCATCTTTCTTTTTTTTTTGAACACACACATGTGATTGTGCAATGCCTAGGTCCCTTAAGCTTTCTAATTAACCCATGTAGCGAGCGTTAGGCCAAATGACTCCCAAAAAAGATGTCTTTAGGGCACTAGGTATATAAATACCTCTACGGGTTTACTGGCTCGGGTTAAAAAGGTTACAAACCCAAACTAGTCACACAACTAAATTTTTTTTTATAAACACCTATTTGTGCATCCATTATCACATTTTTTTAATTTTTATAAACGACCCCCAACAATAGGCAGCCCTTTTCAATTCGCTTCAATTCACTGGTTTTGGTTGGCCTAACCTTACCGATGAACCATGAGAACTCATATGGCCAAATTTCAGAAAGTCGTCTCTTTTTTTCTCTCTTGAAAGAACTCTGAAAATGATAGTTAAATCTTTTTATCCAAGACTTTTGAAATGATATACACGTGTTACAGTGAAAAACAAAATTTAGTATTCTTTTTTATCGTTCAAAAAATTGTGAACCTTCATTTTACTTCCTTCTAAAAATTCTGAAATTCAAGATTTCTAGACATCTTTGACTCGTCAAGTTCTTTTGTAAAACCCCTTTTCTTGTTTTTTATTATTATTATTTTTTTAGAAAACTACGCAAAAATGAAAAAATTTGTCTAAAATTGGACTAGTGTGCTTATTCCCACCCCAACCTAAACTAGACAGCATCCTCGATGTCATACATGAAATGCGAAAGAATAAGCTACGTAATAGGAGGTAAAGTAAATTTCAAGAGATAAAGTGGAAGGCAGCACCTAGAATACTGCAGATCTCTCGTGATCTGTCCAATGTGAGACAAAAGACACAAAACAAAAGAAACTAAAAGAGATCTAGTCTAACAATGTACAAGTGTGGATCCACCTGGATCCCAAACAAAATCTTCCTCTTCACAATAGACAAGAACTCTATTGGTATTTTCAGTAATGAATTCATTAAGTGCAGGTAACATTTGCATTGCATGTTCTTTGCCCAAATGTGAAGAGGTGACCACCGAAAAGCACTCTTCCACTGTTAAGCATGAATCATTTATATTCAAAGGGAGAGGTGTCATATCTGAGTGGGGTGGTCCATGGTCAATCCGTGCCAGCAATACCTTAGAACAGTTCAACCTAGTATCATTTAGCACGGGTGCAGAAGTAATCGGCTCTTCAAAACTATCAATGAAATCCACTCCGTCAAAGTGTACATTATCATCCCATGGTTGTTTGCAAAGATAAAAAAACATCGAGCTCTAATGTCATATTGCCAAAAGATAGCATCATTTTTCCATTCCAGTAATTGATCAGTGCATTGGATATGGCTAAAAATGGTTTCCCCAAAATTACCAGAATCTGAGCATGAGGATCTACCACAGGATGAGTGTCTAGCACAATAAAGTCTACTGGAAAGTAGAACTTGTCAACTTGCATAAGCACATCCTCTACTATCCCTCTCAGTCTTTTGATTGATCGATCTGCGAGCTGAAGAGTAACCTGGGTGGGTTTGAGTTCTCCCAGCCCCAATTTTACATAGACCGAGTAAGGTAGTAAGTTGACACTCGCCCCAAGATCAAGCAGTGCTTGTTCAATTTGATAATTTCCAATAATGCATGAAATTGTGGGGTATACTGGATCTTTGAATTTAGGGGGAGTGTTGTGCTTTAGAATTGCACTAGCTTGCTCAGTGAGAAACACTTTCTTTTGTACATGTATCTTACGTTTTAATGTACACAATTCCTTAAGAAACTTTGCATGAGATGGGACTCGTTTGATTGCATCTAACAACGTGATGTTAATTTTGACTTCTTTGGGTACATCCAAGATTTCCTGGTTCTGTATAGATGGCTTGGGAGGAGCTAATCTATTGGGAAAAGGCGGTAAGGGTTTGAATCCCAGAGCAACTGGGCTTTTCTCCTTGATAGGAGGGACTTCATTTTATTTCCCTTCATGATTCGAGGATGCAGGTTGTTTATATATCTTTTTTCAGATCAGGCTTTTCAATCTCTTTACCACTACTAGAGTAGTAACAGATTGAACCTGCTCCTTTGAATTTGACGGACCACCTTGATGAACCTTGTATTGCCCTTTTGGATTGGGCTGTGGCTGGGCTGGAAAAGCCCCCTTATTTTGTGCTTTAATCAATTTGCAGTGGTTCTGCATGGTGTTCTGTAAATTCTCAAAGTTCCTATCATGTTTCGTATTGATGGACTCTTGTTTCACCATAAACTTAGCCCCAAGGTCATCCCAAGGTGTCATTTGAGTTGTAGGGGGCATCATTTGCTATGTGTTTTGAGCATATGTACCAGAAGTAACCCCAAATTGATTTGACATTTAGTTGAAATTGGGTAGAGTAGCATTTGGGCCAATCCTCCAACTAAAGTTGGGGTGATTCCTCCAATTAGGATTGTACATGTTACCCAAAGAATTGTTGAACTGTCGGTTGTATGTGTTAGTGGCATTTGCTTGCTCGTGAAACACTTCTTGGAAAGCAGGGAGGATTGGACACTCTGAAGAAAAGTGTTTATCACTAGCGCAGATGCCACAAACTATAGCATCTTCCTTATTCTTCACAAATTTCAAGAACTTAACTTCTCTTGTAAGATAGTCAATTTTTACTTGAAGATCATCATTTTCTTTTAATACATATAACCCCATTCCTTTGGCCTGATTTGATTGCTTTACGGGGTCTATACCTTCAAGTGTGTCCCAATTTTATGTACTATCTGCCAAAAATTGAAGGTAGGTCCATGCTTGATTTGGGTTCTTCGCCATGAACTCCCTATTTCATATCATCTCCACAAATTGACGTGTTTCTAGACTAAGTCCATCAGAAAAGTGACCAATTGTATTATGCAACTCAAATCCATGGTGGGGACATGGAAGGAGTAGTTCATTAAAGCGTTCCCAACACCTATAATAAGACTCCTTGTCTTTTTGTTTAAAATTCATAATATTCCTCCGTAAGGTGTTGGTCTTATATAATGGGAAAATTTTCTTTAAAAATTCCCCGACCAAGTCGGACCATAGAGCAATCGAATTGGGCTGTAAGGAGTGAAGCCATGCCTTAGCCTTATCTTTGAGGGAAAATGGAAATAAACGAAGTTTTATAAGTTCTTCCCTCACATTATTGAAGTGTAGTGTTGCACACACTTCTTCAAACTCTTTTATGTGCAAATATGCACTTTCCAATTCAAGTCTATGAAATTTGGGAAGAAGTTGGATTACTCCAGGTTTGATATCAAATTGACCCACACCTACGGGTATAACCATGCACGACGGTGTGGCTTGTTGTGTAGGGTGAAGGTAATCACGTAGACTCCTAAGAGGTTGATTCATCTCCCCATTATTATTGGCTCCATTCCCATTACTGTTCATAATTTCGTTTTCATTCCTCATCTCATCATTATTACTATGCTCATCAACCATATTGGAAATCCTAAGAGAACCAAGAGATTTAGTTTCGTAGAATTTAATCAAGCTCTTGACAGGTGATTCCTTCCTTTCTAATCGATTTGAGGTGTCCCTCTTCCAAGAAGGTGAGGGTCTTTCTTCTTTTTTGGAATTTTGAAAAGTTTTTTCAAAGTTTCTTTGTTTTTTTTTTTTTTTTTAAATAAAGAAACCTAGAAAGAAAAACTACCTAGATTCGTTTTTAGATTTAAAAGAAGATTCCCAAATTCTTGCAAAGTCTTAATCTTAGAGAGTTTGATATGTCTAAGGAAAGTTCCCAAACTCAGGTCTATGAAAGTGGCCTGACCAGGTAAGCCCCCATATTAGTGGTGGGGTCGAGATGCATTGCAAGGGTCCCGCTTAAAAACCACCTTCTAGAACAAGAGACTTGTCTCCCTTATCATAATGGGACAAGGCTTGCTTTGACATCGAACCAATCAAGAAATGCAGTTTGTTCGGCTTTCCAAAGTAATAACTAACCCTCTTACAAAAAAGTTTTAGTAAGTTTTTAAGAGTTCTTTTAAATTTAAAAACAACTAAAACAACTAAGTTTCAATGAAAGTTCTGAAATTTTTAGATTTTGGCAAGTTTGGTGGCCAAGAAGCCGAATCTATGTGATGTAAGACTTGCCTTTGCGAGGGAAAGTTTTTGAATTTTTTTGGAAACTTTAAAAACATAAAAATATGAAAAATAACTGATTTTAACTACCTTAATTAATCCTAACCAGCAACTAAAAAAACCGACCTAAACTAGTCCAATTTAGAACAAGTAAACTAGGCAATTTTCTGAAATTGATGTGATGTTTGAAAAATCAGAAAAAATAATATTTCAGATCTGAAATAGTTCCAATTTTATCAAAAATCAGAGATTAAAAAAATCCACTTTTTAATGCAATAGGGCTGGTCCAAACATTCCATGCATGCTACCCATAGATCTAGAATGATTGCGGAATAGTAAAGGTACACCCACAAAGCAATTAAAAAAATAGGGTGGAAAAATTACCTTAAGCGAAGAAAAACTCCCTGGCAACGGCGCAAAAAAAATTGATCATAGCCCCAAGTGCAAGGCCTCGATTGTAGTAATAACCGGTGAAACCGGGTCGATCCACGGGGAGTTATTTATCGCAACACCTGTCCTATTTAAAAAAAAACTACTTCTAGCCTAAAAAAATATATACAAATCAAATGTCCTACTTTAATAAAAAAAATTAATTAAAAGTTTGAAAAATTAATTACAACCAAAGAAAAAAAAAATCCTAATCTAGAAACCTAATCTAACTACTGCATTCACGATAAGATTTGTCAGTCCAACCAATTGCAATAATTATGAAGATGCATCAAAGTAAAAATAAAATAAAACAAGATCAGAGAATAAAAAAATGGATTTTAATTCACAAACTTTGCAACGGTTACTTTGCTAAATGCCATCAAGAAAAATCAAGACCACTGCACCAAGTGCGCACTGTTGCTACGCACAAAATTCGATGTTGACCCATTGGTGAAGACCAAGACCCCATAAACTTAATTTATTAATGAAAGACCCATTACAAGCAAATAGCCATTACAAAATTTTTTTGAATCAAAATAAAGTGCATCCATCCTTACCCTAGACACATGTTAGACCCCAACCCAGACCGACTCGATTAGTACTAATTAAGTGAGTGTTTAGTCTTAAGTGAGTCTTAGTATTAGTTGGGTTAGAATGTGATTAGAGTTAGTCTGGATTATAGCTTTGGGGATTTTGAGGACGTTTAGTATGAGCCAGACACGCTCAGGGACACCCTGAGTACACGAGTAAGAATGGGTTTTTTTTTCAAGATCTTTGCTATGGTTGTGATTTTTATTGATCTTGAATGGTTTTATTATTTGTGACAACTTCCGTTTTTAACCTGCATGTATTTGAGGCCCAGAAAACCAAGTTTTGGCCCAATAAGGGTAAATCTGTCCTTTCATGCAAAATCTGGGCACAATTTTTGAAGTCGTGAAACTACGTTAAAATTATACTTTTCCGAACTAGATTTTTCGACAATCGTTTTGTTTTTCTTCGTCGACTCCATCCGGGGTCCACAAGGCCATGTTTTAAGCGTTTCAAAACTCAGCTGCCTGGGACCCACTTCCAGATACTATATAAGTTTCCTTTCCTCTTCATTCCCCTTTTTCCCAATCTCTGCAATAGTTGACCTAGAGTGAAGAAGAGAAGAAGGGTTTTCTCTTGACCTCTTTTCCCTTGAGTGATCTAGCTAGAAGGCTCCAACCTCAGATCCAAGACCACCATTCTCTTCCTCTCTTCTCAAGCTTCAGCTCTGGAGTGTTTTTGGAGCCAAACCATTGCACTATTCATCATCTTCAAGCTCTATCCTCCTTGTTTCAGCTAGCTCTTGGTTGGTGTTCCTTTTCATTCTTTCATTGATGTTCATTTAGCTCACCTAGAGCTTGCTTTTCATGTTTTCAAACCCATCTTCGAAATGGGGGTTTGTAGTAGCCAAAATAATGATTTTTGTGTGCTTTACTTCGGGGGTTTTGTGTAGATTTCGTGGAGCACCCCATCCTTGTTGTTTTTGTGGAGTTTTGCTTGATATTGGGCCAAGGCAAGTAAACCTTTTAGTTCTTCCTAATACATTGCCAGTTTTAGGGTATTTTACATTGGAAATGTTATTCATCATAAAGCTTGTCTTTTCTTCATGTTATTAATCTCTTTTAGCTTGTTTAATCTTGATAAGCATGGTTGCTAATTACTCTACCTAATCTAGAAGTTTTGTCTTGAATGGAAGCATGTTTTTCAATGGAATACCTTACAAGTTAGTAATACAAGTTTTGATTGAAATGGGAGTGGATTTTTGTGTGGAAATCATCCCTTGGAAAGCATGTAGGCTTGGGGAGTGCAGGTGGTGAAAATGTGGAAGTGAAGAAGGGAGAGAAGTGTGAAAAAATTGAACTTCATAAGTTCTACCGGAAGTTGTACCGGTAGAAGTGGCTAGAATTTTGGCAGAGAGTTGAGGAAATTGAAAACCCTTAGTCTACCGGAAGTTCTACCGGTAGAGGTGCTTAAACCAGAAGTTCTACCGGTAGAAGTGGCTCGAATTTTGGCAGAGAGTTGAGGAAATTGAGAACCCTTGGTCTACCGGAAGTTCTACCGGTAGAGGTGCTTAAACCGGTAGTTCTACCGGTAGAAGTACTTAAACCGGTAGTTCTACCGGTAGAGATGCTTAAACCAGATTGATAGTTACAAAAAGTACTGTTTTTGAAAAATTTTTGCGGGAATGAAAACTAGACTAGGTTTTAGACCTTTTTATTGACCTTGTACACTTGGAATTCCAAAATGTAATATACCTTCGGGGACACCAAGTTTTATTGAATTCCGACATTTGGTTTTCAATTCCACAAGGGTCAGGGGTTGGTCTCAGCCTATGCTTGATAGATTTATGCGTGAACTCTTGTTTTGATGCTTCATGCATCATCGTGTTCTCGTTCGATTTCCAAGTGCAAGTTCGTTTTCAAGATGTGTTTCAAGAATAAAAAAGGGAATCATTTCTTAAGTTTGTAAGCATTAATACTATGCTATTTTGCTAGTCTTGTCACGTCGTGCTTGTTAAATGATTTCCCTCTTGTTTTGTCGTGTTCTCGAACGTGTATCGCCGTGTTTTGTGCATTCATGATATAAGTGAATACCACTGAGCTTGGACTGCCCTTTTAGCTTGATCCACTACCTGGGGGTCCTTAAACATGTGGACTGTCTACAGAATAGTCGTGTATTACATTACACATCATGCGTGTTCGTGATCCGGTTCCGCGGTCGGATACCCCGTCTACCTTGTGTGGCGTGGGATCATGTTTTTCGTGTCCTGCTTATCGTGCGTGCTTGCTCTTGTCATTATTTATGACGGAGAAAGGATGAGCTCAATGTGGATTTATCTTTTCATGATATTATAAGTATTCATGCTAGTTTCGTAAACATTGTAATGTGTATTTAAATCTTGAACTGTTTTAGCATTATTTCTCATGTTCATGCCTAAATTGTTTATTTGCCAAACCGTCGTGTTTGATGCTTGTTATTTTGGTGTCCAGGTGCCGGCGGTTTCATGCTTGACGAGGAGTGCTCGGAGGAGGCTGTTGAGCCACCCCCAGCACACGAGTGGCAGCCCAACGACGTCATCTAGACGCATGTCGGGATCGTGATGTCTCGTTCACTTAGTTGGGTTATTCTTTTGAGATCTATTGTTGTATTGGCCTTTGTTGGCCTCTCTTGGTTTTGTAACTTGAACTAATATACTTTTGTTAAACATTGAAACGTTAATCATGATAGGAACGCTTTGATGACATTCTCTTTTGATACCTAGTCTTGATATTAAAATGTCCCTTGCATCTTGTTGTTTTTAAGAATTGTATGATTCGTTTTGCTACACGCTTCCGCATACCCATTCTTGTGAGCTCGACCCATGTCTTGGGATCCTCACCGTGGAAACCTGTGGGAAAACAACGGCGGTATGTTTTATATGTTGGTTAATCACATTGCCGCACGTCGCGGGCGACAACACATGAAACACTAAACGAAGGAGAAGGACTCGCGGTCTCGAACGACGATCCAACCGGATCTCGTTTTGTTATCTGAAATCCAAGCAAGAGAAGATGATGAATGGCTGGTCCAATGGTGGAGCGACGGTAGCAACGGCGGCGGTGTGACGGAATAGAAATCCAAGTGGTGGTGTGCCTTAGGGAAGGTCTTGGATGAAATTTTGATGGTAGGATGAGAGATGGAGAAAAATTAATGGAAAAGGGGGAAAATAATGTTGCTAGTCATCCAAGGGAATAGGGGGAGATGGGATTCACGTGAGCCCTTTTTTGGCTCTTTTTTTAATATAAGTTTGATGACTTGGGTTGCAAGATTTTGATTTGGGAATGATAAGTTATGTGGGGTCCAATTTGGATTAGGATTAGGAGGGTTTTGGGAGAGTTTCAAGGGATTGGCCCACAATCCTAGTGAAAATAAGATTCTTATTATCTTAGGCAACTTCCTCTCTTGGGCCCACTTTGGCTAAGAATCAATTCAAATATGAAATTTCAGATTTGAAACAAATCTTGAGATGCATGTGGTCCCCAATCTTGGACGTGTGATGCTTGGTATGGAGGGCTTGGACGTGTGAAATTTCTTGGAAGAATCTTGGGTTGTAGACTTCAAATCTTGAGGCCTATCTTTCTGGAGATAAATTTAACAACTTAGTGCTAAAATCTTGGACTCTTTGAATTTGATCTTCCAATTATTTAAGGCTCTTCATGGCTGGAAAAATCTCCTTAGATGCGTCCCAACTTGTTTGCAACAAAGCTATAAAATTCAGATTTTGCTAGGATGGTGGGAGCAATTGGGCATGTGAAACATGGATTGGGGATGCTTGGACATCCTCTCCTTGGCTTTTTTTTTTCCTTTTGTTTGGCTTGATTTGAATCTTCAAACAAAGATAGTGTGGACCCCATGTAGAGCTTCAACCTTGGTTTTCCCTCTTTAGTTCTTTATTTGATTTATCTTTTCCGTGGGCTCCAATTCACACTAAATAGATGCATAAGATTTCACCGTTTTAATAAGTTTGCTTTAATTAAATCAATGGTGTAAAGAAAAGTCATCATTTCATGTGTGACTAAAAAGTTATGAGAAATTTGTGACTTCCAATGCTAAGAAATAGAGAAATTCATGATTTTATGTGAAAATACGATGTTTCAATGAATTTTGACTCAAATTCAAACTTTGATGCCCACAAACATAGAATCATGATTTTTTTTTTACTAAAATGGTGCATGATTTGAAGATTAAGCCCTTAATTTCTCTAAAATGATGATGACAAAATTATGCATTTTTAAGGGTTTATCAGAGGAGGCAAAGTGAAATGTTTGGTGTCAACATTGTGAATCGACTTGCAATGTATCCGGTCGACCAGGCCACCCATGATGTCGACCGAGCACGGTGCAGACAACAATTTCCCAGGTTGTATTTCTTTGATGATTCAATCATATGTGGGCCCCGTTGACCTTCCATTGGACTGTTTGGGATATACTATACACAAGTCAAGGGCCAGGCTTAACCTTGACCCGTGTAGCCACGTCTTGGGTTGTAAAATGGAACTCAATTCGGTACCAACAGTTGTTCTCGGATGTTACACACTTGCAGGAGCACCAAGGATATTTAGTAAAACATCCAGAACTCCTTTGGTTACCATCTTAGGCGAAATGGGACCCTGGACTTGAAGAGAGGGGCCAAAATTATGGTGGATTAAGGCTTACGGTGCCTATTTGTTTTGGAAGGATACCAAGGGTGGCTGGTAGGTCCGAACTGAGAATGTAAGACCTCCGAGAGCAATACGAATTAGGGCATTGCACTTAGGCTCTGATTAATAACAATCTGAATTTGAGCAGAAAATCAGGGCATGGCACATGAATCTCTAACATAGAATATTGGGAACATAATGTAGATATTGATGGACAGACGGAATAATGGGATAATATTAATTAAGCATATAGAAAAGTAGAGTATACGAGAGTATTTATCATTAACTGTTGAGAACCCTAAAGGAGGAATAATTATATCTGAACTCCATGGATAATACTCTTGACTAATATTATCTCACGCAAAGACAGTAAGGCGATCCGGTTTGGAATACCCCCACCTAGTCCTATGGATGATATACGATGATGAGATATGAGTACAATAGGTACCTACGAGGTACTGAGAAAGTCGGCTTTTAGACTGGGTACAGTATGAGATGATAATATGATAGATACCATGGATATGATAGATGGTATGAAAGCACAGTAGATACCTACGGGGTACTGAGACAGTCATACATGCGGGAGCCGGGTGCAGTAGGTGTCCACAAACACTGAGACAAGTATGATGGATATGGATATCGATAGACAAGATGGATACAAGTGTAAGATCCTATTTGATGGTACGACATCAATGGGTGGCCATGATCCCATGGTCGAAGTCTATCGATGATTGATGGAATGACGATGATGGATTGGCCCTGACCTCCCATGTTCTTTGTACTTCAACTGTAGACATACAATTATGAGCTTCTATGGATGTATGTGAGATGGAATGATTATCATGATATTGTGAATATTGTTGTATAGTGCTTTTAGTTGCAGACATTAATACTATTGGATCGAGGTACATTGGATATGGACATGGTAGGACTATCCCTAGGTTATCTTTATTGCCAGTAATACTTATGTGCTTGTTTATGATATAACTGATCTACTAACGATGATACTCTTAGGCTGTGTACATTGTAGATATCTTTTAACTGTAATTATGAAATAATATTGATGATGATGGCTTCTTTTATTTATTTGTCATGCTGTATCTGACATCTATTATATTATGTTATTCATATCTCCTTTATTGTTCATACACTAGACTTCATACCGTATTTCGTTGCACTCTGATATCTTATATTTATCATTAAGGCACTATTTATGTAGGTATAGCTGGGATCAGCCATTGCGTTATTCCCTATATGTTATTTAATGTAATGTGATCTAAACATGCCTATTTGCCTGGCTCCATGAGCTTGACTCAATCTTTAGTGCTTTCAGGTACCTTTCCCCTCTCCTTGTTGGGTTTTTGCTTGGTAGCTGTCCGTTGCCACAAGGTTGAGAGTGATGTAGTTGGTGCATGAAGGGGCCTCTATCACTTAGAGTTTGGTATGTCCCTTCTTTTATTTGTAGATGGTCGTGTTAGCCAAGGATTTTACTTAGTTTAATCTTGAAAAGAACCTTTGTAATCCTTTAGGTGAAACTAAATTGTAGGGCATTGCCCATTTACTTGCTCATATGAGATTTACAATTGCCTATTTTATTGGAATTTTTTATTCTCTTTTGGTACTTTGCCCTAACGTCCCAGGATTGATGGTGCATGGATCTTGGGGCGTTACAATCCAACCAAATTGGATCCACCTCTTATTATCCTTATGACCCAATTAATCACACTAATCATCAGTACCATCCGATTAACTCTTAATTAAGACATGTGTACACTTATCAATGATAAATTCCATTAATTGGCACAAGGGGATATTACTCACTTAGAGGAAAGATTCCATCATGAGAATATATGTTCTTATAGTCCCACTACCATCTACCTAAGATACCGAGGTGTTGACCTATAGTTAGCCTACTCATTAGCAACTCAAAGTAAATGTATAGTATAAACTTGAGTACATTAATCTCTCAAGATTAAGAGCCTATTGCTTGAAAATTATTAAAGCATTTCTTAATCAGAGATGAACTTTTACATAAGGTACTATTGATAGTTCTTCAGTACATCCAATGTACTAACACAACAATAAAAAATATTAAACTTTAATGGTTGAGAAAAACCACACTATCTCATAGTGACTATGGTGCTATAACCTTTTCAGACGAGATGCCCAGTCTCATCATTGGTTGTGAAAAGACTTCAAGTATAAGAGTTGCGGTCCATGTCTCCTGTATGTGAATCTCATGCACACACATAGATAATATTTAATATACATATGGACTCCGGTTCATCTCATGAACCATCATGTCATTTTGTATTAGTTATGTGCAATCATCGAATAAAACCCCATTCATCACATGAATAAATCATGAAACAATTAATTAATTAAGGAAATAAATCAACTTATTCACATCATGCACTAGATTGAGGACATATAATCTAACACTCCACCCCTCACCTCATTATAATCCTTTTGTGGAGCTCTCATTATAATACAATTTCTTATGTATTCAGTAGGGGCGGAACCGGAATATAGGCATTGGGGTGTGTGTGTGTGTGTGTGTGTGGGGGGGGGGGGGGGGGGGGGGGGGGTGGGGGGGGTGTTTTGGGGCATTGTGAAAAAGAAAGATTCTTGTGGGGGCCTTTGCTAAAATGGCTTTAATCCCCCCTTAGCCTCACATGTATTGGGTCCCTATGTATTCTCTACAAACAAACAGGCCCTAGGAAAATGTATATATCGTTTGTCTTTGTTTCAATAGGAGATATTGTTAATCGGATAAATTGAATGAATTAAGTAACATCGAGACAAAAGGATCAAAGTGAAGGTGACCCATTTGAGCACTAGACTAGGCCTGTTTGTTTATGTCTTGATCGATTTGGGATATACCTAATGGTATTTTAAAGCCTTGGTTTGAGCCTACCCTTTTAACACAATGGGTACCCGATCTTTGTTTTATAGCCCATTATCATCTAAGCTTGGGCTCACCCCTTTGTTTGTGCTTCATGCATGTGTGAGGGTGAGTGGGTATATTATCATTGTAAAATGGGATGAGTGAAAAGAGTAAAATTCACAATAAGGCTTTGAAAGTTGATATGATAATAATGACAAGAGAATTTTACCGAAAAGATCCCCTTAGACTTGTTGAAGACCAAAAAGGCCTTAATATAGACCATATAGGTCCTCCCGCCACTTTTTTTGTCCTTTTTCCTACGTTTTCGTTGAGCGGGGATATCCCCGTTTAGCCGTTTAAGAGTGGACATGGATATCCTCGCTTATGAGAATAAAAAAACTCGCCTAACTGAGTGTTTTGACTATGTTGGGCGGGGATATCCCTTCTTAATTGAGTGTGCTAAATGTTCTTGGTGGGGAATATTAGGTGGGGTACTTGCTAAATGTGTTGGGTGGAAAATCCCCCTTACAATCAATTGGGGTTGGCCATGGTTGAGGGCGAAAGAGGGAATAGGAAGAGGAAAAGAGGGAAGAAAGGGAAAGGGGGAGGGACGAGAAGTAACTTGGGGTCACCTTGTGGTGGCTGGTGCTCGCTGTTTGATTTGATATTTAGGATAATAATTTACCGCAAGTGCACAGCTCCTATATGAGACAGTGGGTAGAACGGGTCGAACCCACATGGAGCTAGTTAAAGAAACTATTAGATTAAAAAAAGTAATTAACTAATAATTAAGGAAAGATTAGAAATAAAAGCAAGCAAGCAATTTAGAATGATAAGAACTGCCAATTAATGAAAGTGATTAGAGCATAGGAATCTAATAAGCATCCACCAATTACTTTATCAATTAACCCTAACTTATTCCAATTTTTACTTCAAACTAAAGACAAATCAATATTTTTGACCCAAAAAATCTAACTTTAAAAATCCTTTTTAATTATAAAATCCAAAACCCAAAACTTCCTTCACTTCATAAAAGAATAAAAATAATCTAAGCACTATTCATCAAAAGTAAGCATAAACCATAAAAAAGATCTAAGTCCTAATCATGGCCTATCAAACCTAAGCATCGATAGTCAAAAATCAATTTTTATTTTCAGAAATTAACAATGGAACTTTTCCTAGGGCACGAAGACAAACAATTAACAATGGAACTTTTCCTAGTCATTAATCACATAAACATGAAACACAAATTAGAACTACTAAACAAATAAAGTGGCGATTACTTATCTTCATCCATAGCTCTAATCAATGGATTTAGCCCGCCATTGTAAAGAATAGTACTTGATTTGTCATTAGAATTTGCATCTTTACAACTTCTCTTTTACAATACTTCTCCTTCAAAACAAGTCCTTGGAAATGGCCTAAGGCTACCAAAAAAAAAAATTAATTGAGAAAAGAAGGGAAGAAAAAAGGAAAAAGGAGAGAAGAGAAGGACAGAGGACATCCAAGGGAGGGATGATTGAAAGTTCCGGATCCGAACCCTAGAGGAGGGAGGGGGGGGGGGTGGGTTGGTGAATAGGGTGAGCTACAAGTTATTGACTAATTATGCCAATTTTAAACTTCTTTAAAACAATTAACCACTTATGACGATTAACAAACTAAATGCGGAAGCTAAATAACAATTACCACAAGAAGCAATCACCACAACACAAGATTTATAGTGGTTCGGCCAACGTGCCTACATCCACTACCGGCTTGTGAATCTACACCCCACCGAATTTCCACTATTTATGCTTTTCAATAGGCTAAGCAGTAACCTCTACACTATGCTTTCCAAGGATAAGTAATAACCTTACAATGTTGTTTTTCAAGGCTAAACAACAACCTTTACACAATGCTTTTCTAGGTTAAGCAATAACCTTTACAAACAAGGGTTTTCTTCTCAAGATTAGTGTCTTCAAAACACTTCAAGAGAATACAATTAGGCTCAATTGAAATGCCTCTAGAATAGGCAAATATGAAGGTGAAAATCAAACTCACACAAACACTATGAATGCAAAGATGTATGCTTATGAAGTGAGTGTGTGGAAACTTCAATCAATATAAAAAGTTTAAGATCAATCAATGTATACTAAGAAGCATTCAAGGGTTTAATGCATACAAAGATTTGATTGAAGTTTAAAGCAAGTCACTTGTAACTAATTAGGATTTAGACAAGTGACCATGCTAAGTGTTGTTTTCAAAAACTAGTGCAACAAAGGTTTAGGATTGTGAAAACAACATGGATGATTCAAACAAGTTCAACAAAACATGTTATCAAACAAATCCAAGATTTTGACAAGAACATGTATTAAAGTTTTAAAGCAAACTTTTTTTGAAATCAAAGTGAAGAATTCAAAGTTTTAAATCAAAGTTAAAATGGTTTAGAATTCAACACAACATAGTTTATATGCTAGAAAATATTTACCAAAAGTTTAGTCAAAGCATAAAACATATGTTTAAGATTAATGTAAGACCCCGACCCGAGTGACTCGATTAGTACTAATTAAGTTGTGCGTTAGTGCTAAGCTTGATTAGTGGTTTTGACTAAGCTTGGATTAGTATAGTTCTTGATAGCTTTGGGGAATTATTTTTTTTAGCGTCTTGTGTTTAGTGGGACCCTTTGGGGGTTTCCTTTTTGATAGTCTTGCTAGCTTTTAGAGGTTGCTTGTTTTCCCCTAATTCTTGTCTTGATCCCGTCTCACTTGTTTTGTCGATCCTTACAACTTTCGTGTTGAGCCCGTGACCGTCCGGAACCCCGAAACTCGATCTTCTTGCTTTGAGGGCAAAACAGTCTTTTTACATGAAATATGTGCCCAACACTCGATATCCTCGAAACCCGCGAAACATGTACTTTTCCGAAACTAGATATTTCGGTGATCACTTTTCTTTTCTTCGTCGATTTCATTCGAGATCCCGAAATTAGCGATTTCAGCCCAAAAAGCTTTCCTAGTAGTGGAGCCCACACCCATTGCTTTATAAAGAGAACCCTCTTCTTCCATTTCTCTTTTTCCAGCACAAGCTTATGAGAACAGCCTAGGGTTTTCTTTCTCTCTTTCTTCTTCTTCTTGCTTCCTCACCACCAAATCCCTATCAAACCTTGCACCAATCAAGAAGTGAACTTCACCCTCTACTTCCTCACTACTAGAGCTATGCATTGATACCATTTGTGGAAGGATCTACTCAACTCAAGACCCTCATTGAGCTCACCTTGACCATTTGAAGAGCTTCCAAGTGAGTTTTCCCTCCTATTCTTTTAGATTTATAATCTCTTAGCCATAGAGGAGCTCTATTTCTATTATTGTGAGTTCTTCTTCTTGTTCCTTGGTTTGACCCATTTTAGGGTTTGTTTTTGGGGGGTTTTCGGTGTAGCTTGGTACTTGGCTTGGAAGTGTGGATTAGAGCTTGGATTTCTTGTTTGGAGACCTTGAGGCAAGTGGATGTTTAATTTTAAAAGTGATTTCCATGATCAAATGTTTGTATTTATTGTACCATTTATGATGAGCTTTTACTTGCATTCAATGTGGCTTTAATGTTTTAAAAAGAGGTTGTTGAATCCATTCATTGTCTTGAAACATGATTTCTAGCTTTTGGTTTCATCTATTGTCTTTAAATCTTGAATTGTAGTTTTGGTTCTTCTTTTGCACAATGCCTAAGTGAATCCTTGTGATGTTGTTTGTCTTCTTCTCTTGGTGAGTGTATGGATGTCAAATGGGGAATGAAAGGAATGGGTTTCGGAAAAGGGAAAACATGAATCTGAACCCAGGGAAGAAATTCCCGTGACTGGCGGTCAGCTCCGCGGTCAGCCAGCGGCTAACCGCCGTGTCCATCGACGGCTAACCGCCATCCAACCGCTTAGTTACGGTCACTTTTCCTGAGAGCTGAAATCTCGCGGTCAGCTCCGCGGTCAGCTAGCGGCTAGCCGCCTAATTCATCTACGGCTAACCGCCAGCCAACCGAAATGTAGCGGTTACAATTCCAGAGAGCTGCAATTCCACGGTCAGCCTCACGGTCAGCCAGCGGTTAACCGCCGGATCCACTGGCGGCTAACCGCCATCTGACCGCAAGGTGACCGAAATTCCCTGAATTTTTATGAATAAAGAAGGATTGAAGGGAGCTTTCACCCCATTGCTTGTGAACCTTTCTGAGAGCAATGGGCACCACTCACCTGGGATTGTGTTCGAAGCATAGGCGAAGTGTTTATTGGTAGTACGTTAGAGAGAGAAACTACATCATCGAGATTCATTTAAGTATTGAGACTACTATAGTATATAAGGAACCCGGAATGTCTCCCAAATTCAAAGAGTACCAAGCTTCCTTTCTATACAGACATACGGGATCCCTATTCACTTGGATTAGTTCTAACCCGACATTGTCTTGGCTTTTCAAAAGGGTACCTTACCTTGTCGTTCTCGAAATTGATGATTTGGGATCTATCATCCCGAAAACTTTGGAAGTATACTTGTACTGTTTTGCTAGCTTTGATATACATGCCAGACCTGATATGATTGCTGTGCCCTGAGCACCCATGTCCTGCCTGAATATAGTCTTGTACTTGATTTATTTTACACATGTCTTGATTTCCATGTTTTGACCTATGAGTCGGCACCACTAAGCTTGGATACCTTGTTAGTCTGATCTACTGACGAGGTGATCCCCCTCTTGTCCCGCCAACTGCAGTTTGGATCTTGCTACCCGGTTATTTAACCGTGGTCTTGTCCTGATACCGCAGATTGCTACTGTGGTTCCTGATGCCCGGCTCGCTACCGTGGTCATGTCTAGTATATAGTATATATGTATATGTATTTCGTTGTACCTCCTCACTTCGGTGACTGAGGTCAACGCCTTGACTTGCTTGCTCTATCACTTCGGTGATCTAGGATTTAGCTTTGTGTGGTTGCCATCTTGCTAGTTTCCTGATTTCCTTGGTTACCTTAACTTGTTCTACCTTGCATACATGTTTTTAACTAAATGATGCATTTACTCATGAAAATATTATTTAGACAGGTTTAATTGTTGCCAAGGTAAATGTTTTATCATTAAATGTTTTTACTTTTATCCACCTGCCAGACCGTCGTGTCTGACCCCTTTGCTTTGGTACTCAGGTCCCGTCATTGGGTTCCCCGAGGAGGAGCCAGAGGAGGCGGTCGGAGAACCGCAGCCGCTAGTGGAGTGGCGTGCTGACGATGTTATGTAAACATCGGGCTGCCGAGTTGCGAAACATTTTGGGGGTGGTTGGATAGATTTCTGGTGGTTATTGTTTTGTATATTGGCCCTTGTTGGCCTCTATTTTTAGGAACTGTAATTAACCGATCTTCTGATTAAACTTGAATATGTACTTTTGGGTTATGCTTTAGGACATTGCTCATTCTGATACTCATATTCAAATGTAATCAGCCTTGATATTTTGTGAAATGAAATGCATGCATGATTTACCATACGCTTCCGCAATTATACTAAATGGTTATGTGTGTTGGAATATCCTCACCGCGGACACCTGTGGGAAATCACGTGCACGGGTAAGGAGTGTTCTTTTGTTAACCCGTGTACGCTTGATTATAAACATACCTTAAATTATTGTCATTACTCCATATGATTACATCATCGGCTTCATCACAATCAGTCCCGATCCCGGATTTGGTTCCCCGAACCCGGTCCGGGGTCGCGACAATTAAGCAAAGCTTACTCGGAGATTTAACTTCATTAATCCAAGCTTTAGCTTTCCTTAATGGCCCTTAGCTTTCCTTGGCTTGATTCCCTTTCTTTGGTCTTAATGTGTGTCAAAGAGGGCTTCTTAGATCATCAAGAATCATCCCCTTTGGCCATGGAAAGACTTTGTTTTTATAGAAATTTTGGGCCAACGGCTACATGTCGGTTAGCTGACATCCGGGGGTCAGTTAACCGACACCCCCAACGGTAACAGGCCAACGGTCATATTTTTGAAAATTTGCTGACTAAAAAGCATGGTTCGGTTAGTCGACATGTTCGGTTAACCGAGGCCTGACCGACACCCAAACCGACAATGTAAACTTGGTCATAAAACTCTTCTCTGGTTTTCTAACCGAGAGAGCTTCGGTCAGGTTCAGAAGCAAGGTCGGTTAACTGATCCCTGACTGACATGCTAACCGACAGAAAAATGATTGTAAAATTCTAACTTTCTGTTTTTCTGGACAGCATGCTTTCGGTTAGCTACTTTCTATTGTCGGTTAACCGAGACCTAACCGACAAGATGACCGATGTGTAAATTATATGAAAATGCAGCTCTCTGGTTTTCTGACCGACATGGTGTTCGGTTAGTTCATTTTCTATGGTCGGTTAGCCGACACCTAACCGACACACTAACCGACATCAGAAACACCCTTCAGAAAGCTAACCGAGTGAGTTCGGTTAGGCTTCGGTCCAAGGTCGGTTAACCGACACCTGACCGACAGGCTGACCGACAGTATGGTCAGACTGTTTTCTGAAGTTCTGAGGTTTCAAGAAAAATCTAACTTTTGAAATACTTTGAAACACAGAATGTAAAGGTGTTTTGGCAAACTAATTCATCAAGAAAATATATTTAAAAATAAATTTAAATTAACCATAAAGTAGTTTTAATAAAACATGTGTAGGTTAATTTAAAGGAATGATTTTCAAGATGAAAATAGTGAAATGAGTGTTTAAGAGATGAGAAGAATATGATGCAAATGTTGGACATCAAATTGCAAAGACAACTTAGGGTCTAACAATCTCCCCCTTTGCAATTTGATGGCAACACACTAAAAAGGGTAAGAAACATAAAACACATCATATCATTCATTTATTTCTGCATCTCTTGATCTCCATTCATTTTAATTTCAACTCCTCCTGAGTTGAGGCTTGGCTTCTTCATGTTCTTCCTTTCTTTCTTTGCTCCCCCAGTCTTCTAGCTCTCCCCCATTGTTCTAGGAGATTTCTTTGCTCTTTTCTTTTGTACTCTTCTTTACTCCCCCATAGTGTTTGCTCTTTCATTTTCATTTTTTACTCCCCCATAGTCTTAAATCACACTTAGTCCTTTCTATGTCTTCTCCCCCATTGACATCAAATTGCTAAATAGTCTGCAAACAAAGCTCATGCAAACATATACCTTTCTCACAGCATAATATTGATATCATGAAATTAAAGGAAAAACAATCAATTGGAAGGCTCATTGGATAGAAAGATGTCATTCATATATAATGGAAATTAAAAAGTTTTACACTTGACATAATGACATAAACACATACATAATACTATAAATCATCCAAAAAAGATTAAATGATATTTTCAAACAAAAGTTTCATCCTTTTTCCCAACAAAATAAACACCACCAAAAATACACCAATCATGACAAAATGTGGTGAAGAACATTTCATTCCATCCTTAATGGCTCCTAGTCGGAATCCGGAGGTGGAGGAGACGGAGAAGGTGGAGCTGCAACATCATCTCTACTACAGCTTTTTGAAATTCTGGAGAGATACTAAAACAATTTGTTTATTGTCTTCTTATTCTTCTTTTGCTCTTTCTTTATGTAAGCTATATCTCTCTCAAGTGCAGCCAAGCGGTCCACGGAAGAGGAAGGACGAGGAGATGGCATAGATGTTGAGCCATGAGTAGGAGGAGGGGGTTCTTGAGCCAAAGGAGGGTCATCGGCTATAGGGATTTGAGCATTGGGAATTAGATTCATTTGATTCACATTTGCTGCTGATAATGGAGCCTTGAAAATTTGTTGTTCCCCATAAGGCTTGGGTATCCCAAACGAGAATGCCAATTGGGTCATCAAATAACCAAATGGTATTGCATTTTTCTGGCCTACGGTGTTATGAAATTTGATGATCGTATGACAGATAATGGAGGGCAAGCATATGGGTGTACTCGTAACCACCTTGGACAAAAGATTAGCCATATAGGCTGTAAGCTCAGTCCTATTTCCCATCCTAGGGTAAACATTATATGTGAAGTTATGATGGATAATCCTATTAATGGGAAAGAGAGAGTTTATGGTTAGATGATGTTTTCGTTTATCCCTAGGGGCATTGAAACCACAAATGTCCCTAGTAGCCTGGGTTCTCTCATCTTCAGTAGGGGAATCGGATACCAATGTAATTCCATTCGGGGTGCAAGGTATCCCCATAATGTTCCCTATCCTCTCAGGGGTGATTACTTCATTCCTATCTACGAAGGAGAGAGTAAAAGAACAGGTATTGTCCCCAATGTGTGTGCTGGAGATCGATGCGTACATAGATCTCACCAATGTGGGATAGGCATCTCCACCCTAATGAAGAATTCCATCCCAACCTACTCTATGAACTACTCCCATCAAGTCATGGTTCTTGATGTTGTCCACTAACACTCTCCGTTCCATTGCTATAGACCTATCCCTCAGTGATTTCAGAGTGTTCAAATCAACCCTCAGTTCTATGGATGGTGGTGGAGGGGATGCACTATAATCTGAGTGCTCATCTATTGGCCTACTTGATGTGGCAGTGGCCTTACCCTTTTTAGAGGGCCTAGATGTGGCTTTTTTCGTCCTTGGAGGCATGATGGTTGGGCAAGATTGAAATTTTTTTTTTTAATGTGAATTAGTTGAAGTCTTTTTCCCAATGTTCAAGGGGTAAGAGTGTCAATGAAGATTATACAAATTTTGGTTGGGACAAATTGTCAAGCACTTAGTGTGCAGACAGAGAGAATGAGAGCACTGTTGGCTGTGGATGACCCCAAAAATGGATCACAAATCCTACAATATTTGCAAATACACCATAATGACCATAAATAATCCATACATTCCAAGAAAATTCGAAAATGGAAATTTGGGGATTTTGGATAAAACAGTCACCTTGAACCCAAGGGAAACGGACTGTTCCAATCTTGGAAGAGATGGCTCTTTTGTTGACGGTGAAACCCTTGAAGAAATCAGGAAAGGCTTGCAAGAGTTCAGAGAAAATGGCCTAAGCTTGATCCATGGTTTTACAGTCGCCTGTCAATGCTGTGAAGCCCCAACAGTGACGAGGGAGATGAAGACGACGATGTCCTTGCTTGGAAGATGATCGAAAAACGATTTTGATCGGATTGAAAGTTGTTTTTCGAGCAATGGGGAGGAGTTTTGAGGATTGGAGAATGGGGAGACTCGCCTAGGGCACGAAAGGGGCGAAGAAGATGAAAGAGAGAAATGGGTTTTCTTTCTGCGCGCAGGTTTTATCGTCCCTGTGAGTTGTCGTTTAGCCGACAACTTAAGTTCGGTTAGCCGAACTCTGCAGATATCAACATGAAGTTACCACATCTGTTTTTTTTTTTTTTTTTTTTTTTGGTTTATGATAACTACTCAGAGGACATTTTTTTTTTTTGATCTTTTTACTATTTAGAACATCTGAAAATCATAAGAAAAATAAGATTTTCATTTTTTTTTATTTTTTAAAAAAAAATCATTTAACATATGCATTACCTTTGAAGTTTACATTTTGAAATTGATAATGCATAGGTATATGTTTTAAAGCAATTTCTCAAACACATAGAATTCAAGCAACTAGAGAAGATTATTATCTAGACTTAGGACCAACATTAGGTTTAACTAATAGAGATGGGTTGGTCTAATCTAAACACTAGTCCTTAATTTCTATCTAAAATTCTAACCTTAGGTTTCCATCTAAGGTTTTGATCCTTTGAGCCTAGGTTTGAGATTCTACCAACCAAAGGAGATGACTTTTGAATTCTTTTAGACTTCACATCATTTTCTTGGAATTTTACTATTTTATCATGATGGTTAGTCTTCAAAGGTTGGTGATTTTCTTTATTTATCTCTTTTCCTTTAACTTTTCCTCCTTATTTTTGAGTTTTGAATTTTAATTTCAATTTTTCAACCCTTTTCAATATTTCCTTCATTTCCAAGGTTAAAGGAGGGAAGGTGTTGGGCTTCTTCATGATAGATCTATTTTGATTGTTTTTAACTTGTTTAATCTTTTTAAGATCTATCTTAGGAGACTCTTTTTGAAAGGATTTTACTTGTTTAAATTTTTTAGAGTCTTTCTTTGCTCTAAATGTCTTTCCCTTCATAGAATTTGAATTTTCCTTTTTAGATTCATAGATGGGTTTAGACAGATGACTTCTTCTTAGTTTGCACTCAAATTTGAAATGCCCTTCATTACCACAATAATGACATTTTTGTGTGGGCATCTTAGTGTGAGTGCTAGAGAGAGAGGACTCACCTTTCACAAAGGTGTTGGTGAATTTAGGACCATGTGAAGTATACTTATTAAATCCAAGGCCCATCCTATCTCCTTGAGATTTACCCAATCTAAATAGTTTTTTCGAATTTTTCTTCACCTTGGGTAAATTTGCACTCATACTTATGTTTGTGGGACTCAAGTTGAGTGACTTGGTTTTTAAAAATTGAGTTTTCATTTATAACTTTTATTAGTTTAAATCCAATTCCATTAAACTTGTTTACCTTTTCATAAGCAAGTTTTAATTCAAGTTTTAGTTCATTCACATTAGATCCAAGTTGTAAAGTTTTTACATTACTTTGAGCATTTGATAAATTTTCTTTGGTGATTATTAACTTTGATTCTAAATTAGAAATGTCTTCAACTTGATTTTTCACATGATCACTTATATTTGTGTTTTCTTTGAGAAGATTATCACAACTTATCTTAGATGCATTTAATTCTTCTTGTACCTTTGACAAGTTATCCATAGAAAATTTTAATTTTGATTCTAGATGGATAATGTTTTTATCTTGTCTTTTTAGTGTATCTCTTAAACTCCAATTTTCTTTCTTTAGCTCATCATTATTTGTTTTAATTTCATTTTGTTCATTTTAAGCATTAGACAAGCATTAGACAAGTTGTGTAAAGTGATCATAAACTTAGAGTTTACGCATTGTATGACTTCATCTTTCTCTCTAAGTTCATCTTTTGAAGTGACTAATTCTTTGTTTAGTCTTTTAGATTCTACTTTTAACTTATTATGATTTTTAACAAGCTTTAAGTATAAGGTATACAAATCATCATATGCTTGTTGAAGATCATCTTGATTTTCATTTTCTTCTTCACTTGATTCAAGTTGATATTCATTATATTCAAGATTTGAATCTCCAATGGATGGAAGAAGGAGACTAGAAGAATCTACAAGGGAATCTACACACTCTATCTTAGTGGAATCCATTTTAATGATTTTCAAGATTAATCCAACTAGGGTCTAAGCTCTAGGTTTTTACACCTAATCAAGAGTTCCAAAACACTTGATCCTAAATATAGAGCACGAGACTCTGATACCAATTGAAAGTTCCAGATCCGAACCCTAGAGGGGGGGATGAATAGGGTGAGCTACAAGTTATTGACTAATTATGCCAATTTTAAACTTCTTTAGAACAATTGACCATTTATGATGATTAACAAACTTAATGCGGAAGCTAAACAACAATTACCACAAGAAGCAATCACCACAATACAAGATTTATAGTGGTTCGGCCAACGTGCCTACATCCACTACCGGCTTGTGAATCTACACCCCACCGGATTTCCACTATTTATGCTTTTCAATAGGCTAAGCAGTAACCTCTACACTATGCTTTCCAAGGATAAGCAATAACCTTACAATGTTGTTTTTCAAGGCTAAACAACAACCTTTACACAATGCTTTTCTAGGTTAAGCAATAACCTTTACAAACAAGGGTTTTCTTCTCAAGATTAGTGTCTTCAAAACACTTCAAGAGAATACAATTAGGCTCAATTGAAATGCCTCTAGAATAGGTAAATATGAAGGTGAAAATCAAACTCACACAAACACTATGAATGCAAAGATGTATGCTTATGAAGTGAGTGTGTGGAAACTTCAATCAATATAAAAAGTTTAAGATCAATCAATGTATGCTAAGAAGCATTCAAGGGTTTAATGCATACAAAGATTTGATTGAAGTTTAAAGCAAGTCACTTGTAACTAATTAGGATTTAGACAAGTGAGCATGCTAAGTCTTGTTTTCAAAAACTAGTGCAACAAAGGTTTAGGATTGTGAAAACAACATGGATGATTCAAACAAGTTCAACAAAACATGTTATCAAACAAATCCAAGATTTTGACAAGAACATGTATTAAAGTTTTAAAGCAAACTTGTTTTGAAATCAAAGTGAAGAATTCAAAGTTAAAATGGTTTAGAATTCAACACAACATAGTTTATATGCTAGAAAATATTTACCAAAAGTTTAGTCAAAGCATAAAACATATGTTTAAGATTAAGCAAAGCTTACTCGGAGATTTAACTTCATTAATCCAAGCTTTAGCTTTCCTTAATGGCCCTTAGCTTTCCTTGGCTTGATTCCCTTTCTTTGGTCTTAATGTGTGTCAAAGAGGGCTTCTTATATCATCAAGAATCATCCCCTTTGGCCATGGAAAGACTTTGTTTTTATAGAAATTTTGGGCCAACGGCTACATGTCGGTTAGCCGACATCCAGGGGTCAGTTAACCGACACCCCCAACGGTAACAGGCCAACGGTCATATTTTTGAAAATTTGCTGACTAAAAAGCATGGTTCGGTTAGCCGACATGTTCGGTTAACCGAGGCCTGACCGACACCCAAACCGACAATGTAAACTTGGTCATAAAACTCTTCTCTGGTTTTCTAACCGAGAGAGCTTCGGTCAGGTTCAGAAGCAAGGTCGGTTAACCGATCCCTGACCATCATGCTGACCGACAGAAAAATGATTATAAAATTCTAACTTTCTGTTTTTCTGGACAGCATGCTTTCGGTTAGCTACTTTCTATTGTCGGTTAACCGAGACCTAACCGACAAGATGACCGACGTGTAAATTATATGAAAATGCAGCTCTCTGGTTTTCTGACCGACATGGTGTTCGGTTAGTTCATTTTCTATGGTCGGTTAGCCGACACCTAACCGACACACTAACCGACATCAGAAACACCCTTCAGAAAAGCTAACCGAGTGAGTTCGGTTAGGCTTCGGTCCAAGGTCGGTTAGCCGACACCTGACCGACAGGTTGACCGACAGTATGGTCAGATTGTTTTCTGAAGTTCTGAGGTTTCAAGAAAAATCAAACTTTTGAAATACTTTGAAACACAGAATGTAAAGTTGTTGTGGCAAACTAATTCATCAAGAAAATATATTTAAAAATAAATTTAAATTAACCATAAAGTAGTTTTAATAAAACATGTGTAGGTTAATTTAAAGGAATGATTTTTAAGATGAAAATAGTGAAATGAGTGTTTAAGAGATGAGAAGAATATGATGCAAATGTTGGACATCAAATTGCAAACACAACTTAGGGTCTAACAATGATATCTCTCATGTACTTCTTTTGGGTTCCTTTTATAACTTCGGTTATCTTACAGATACATTCAATCTGGACACTTTGCAAATTTGATTTATCTTCTTTGATAAGGTATATCTCTTACCCTTTCTGAATTTGAATGAGGTGGAAGCTTCTGAAAACCTTTGAATGTCTTGGCTAATCTTCATATGGGGTCCCACAAGAGATGTGCAACAATGGATCATCAACGGTGGGAATTTAATTGCAATCCCGCCTAGAAGAAGCCTGAAGATATCCGAGCCCATGACTTTGTCAATTTAGCTCCAATTTACACAATCTTGGGCTCCACGAACATCTACTCTAAATAAACTCTCCAACGGTCGGTAAATTTCACCGATATAACAGTCAAATTGGAAGTTATGGCTATTTTAAGATGGGATGTCATGAGAAAAATGTGAATAACTTTTGAAATCTGAGTTGCATTGGTATCTATCTCTACACCACTTTCATCTTGAAAGGAGATCGATCAGTTATGGCTTATTCAAACTCTTCATCTTTTATTCCAATTAGAAATATACTATTTAAATTATCCATTAATAATTTTAAATCTACAACTACTGCGGACCCTGCCATATTGGACATTTCATCTGCTTGAATAGTGAGTCATATGAGAAGTCTTCTACTGTAGTAGGACTCTTCAATTGGCATGATGAGTGGAACTCCACCCCCCCCCCCCCCCCCCCGATTGATTTTCATATGTGTGGGGTCTACTTGGTGAATTCTTTAATTTACTTCTTTTGAAGCTTCAATTCAGCAATGCAAGCCCCAAGATGACTATGTGTGTTTGAAAGTGGGTCCCGTGACAAAGGCCTTCAATTCTCATTTTTTTTTCACATTCTAATTCAACACATCAAATACCGAAGAGCCCATATTGAAGTGGAACCCATCCGGACAGAAGGTGAACTGGGACTCTTCGGAGAAAAACTGCAAAAAAATTCTGAGTTAATGCAGAAAATGGTATGAAATTATGAAATTTTAGGTTCCTAAGTGAAAATGTATGAAATGATGGAATTGGATGAATAATAATGCAAATCACCTAATTAAGCCCTTAATTCATCCTAAAATGATGCGTAAATGTGTAAATTCATGAACTCAACACCATTGATGGAGGAAAGCAGAGGTTAAAGATGAAAGAAGGAAGAAGGAGATGAAGAAGAAAACATGAAACTTGTAGAGGAGAAGAGAGGAGGAATAAGAACAAAAGAGGGAGGTTTTGGAGGAGAATAGTCGAGAACGTTGTACATAAGATGATCATTATGGCCTACGTGGTCCAAAAATTAGGTGGGACTGCACATAAGATGTAAGACCCCAACCCGAGTGACCTTGTTTAATACTAATTAAGTCGTGTGTTAGTTCTAAGAGCGGTTGGTAGTTTTGGTTAAGTTGAGATTAGAATAGATTTTGTTATAGCTTTGGGGGATTTTGAGTGCCTTTGCTATTAGTGGGGCTCTTTGGGGGTTCCTTTTATGACCTTGTGTGTACTTGGGGGATTATTCGAGATTCCCGCATTAGTGTTTTAATCCCGTTTTACTCATCTCGTTAATCCCTACGATTTTCATGTTGATCCCGTTTCCGTTTGAAACCTCGAATCCCGACTTTCCTAGCTTCAAGGGCAAAATGGTCTTTTTACACTAAATCTGGACATGAAATTTGATATCCCTGAAACCCTTGAAAAATATAGTTTTTAGAAACTAGAAATTTTGACGATCATTTCTCCCTTCTTCGTCGAACTCATCCGAAGTCCCGAAAAGCATGATTTCAGCTCCACAAGACTTTGAGTAGTGGAGCCCACTCCCCACTTGCTATATAAAGAGAACCCTCCTCTTCTTTCTCCTTTTTCCAGCTCAAAGCCACCCAAGCTAGGGTTTTTCTTTCCCTCTTTTCTTCTTGCTCTTCCATCTCCCAATCTCCACCAAATCTTGCATCAAAGGCCGTATGGAAGTCATCTTCTTCTTCCTCACTACTAGAGCTCTCCATTGATGCTATTATTGGAGGAACCTACTCATCTCAAGACCCACTTTGAACTAGTTTAGTGTTTTTGAAGAACTTCCAAGTAAGCAATCCCTCCATTTCTCTTTGATATGTATTTTCCTAGACTTTGAGAGTCTCCATTTTCATTATTGAAAGTTTCTTCTTCTCCATTCCTTGTTTTGAATCTTTTAGGGTTTATTTGGGGGTTTTTGTGTAGCTTGGAGTTTTGGCTTGGAAGAGTTACTAAAGGCTTGATTTGCTTGATTAGAGACCAAAGGCAAGTGGATGAATAGATACTTTGAACTTTGAATGGTTTTTATGAGAAATATTGATGATTTCACTATCTCTTTTGTGCTTTCATTGACTTGCAATAATTTGAAATAAATGCTCATTAATGAATCATGTTAGTTCATTTAATGTCTTGGAAAAGTTGGTTTATAGTCCTCATTTATTTCTTGATTGTAGCACAAATGAATCCTTGTGAATGGTGGTTTCTTTTCTCTTTCTCTTATGGTTGAATGAGGTGAAGGAGAAGGAGATTGGGTTGTATGTTTGTAGAAGGTTTGATGGTGTTGGGAATGGGGGAAGTGTTGAATGATGAACTGGAGGAGCTTTTAGCTCATTTTATTGCAGGGGAATGAATGGGAAAGGAACATAACCGATTTGAGGAAGAAAGGGCTCGGATATGAACTTAATGGGACTGGCGGTCACCTGTCAGCTAGCCGCTTGGTGACTGGCGGCTAATCGAACCAGGTTCGGTCACAATTCCAGAGAGTTGCATCCTGTCTTGAAGGGGGCGGTCAGCTGGCGGTTACCTGTCGGCTAGCCGCTTGGTGACTGATGGCTAGCCGAACCCATTTCGGTAACAATTCTAGTATACTGCATCCTGCCGGTCTACTCATGGTCAGCTAATGGCTAACCGCTGAATCGATCGGCGACTAACCACCTGCTAACCACCAGGTAGCCGACCTCACCCGGAAATTTTGAAATGAAGAGAAAAGAAGGGATTTCCATCCTAATCGCTTGTGAACCCCTTTCAGGGGGCAATGGGTATTGTTTACCTGGGGGTATGTTTGGAGCGGATATGAAATGTTTAAATGATTGGAATAGGTTTGTTAGAGGCCCGTTTGAGAGAGAAAACACTATCACAAAGATTCATTGTAGTTTCGAGATTTCTAAGGTGTATAAGGAGCCCGGGATGTCCTTAAACTCAAGGAGTATCAAATCTATATTGAAATTGACATATGGAACCCCTATTCACCTTGAGTTAACATCGAATCCTGATACTTGTCCCATGATTTTGAAAGTTCGATTTTATTCCATTGTCTCCGAAATTTGATATGCACTCCCGAAATCTATGATTTATAATTTGTTACTCCCGAAAATATTGAAATTACATTTGTAGAATTTTGCTAATCCCGATGTGCATTCCCAATGTTGAATTGACATTTGTGCCTTCGAGCACCCCGTTCCCGTCCTGTTATTTAATTGTATTATATGTGTTTTATGCGTGTCCCGATTTCTGTTACATGACCAATGAGTCAACACCACTAAGCTTGGACGACCTTGTCGGTCTGATCTACCGACTTGGAGGTCCCCATCCCGTCCCGCCAGCTGCAGTTTGGATCCCGATGCCCGGTTTATTAACTGTGGTCCCGTCCTGATACCCGGCTCACTCCCGTGGTTCCCGATATCCGGCTTGCTACCGTGATTCCCGATACCCGGTTTGCTATCGTGGTCCCGTCATGTATTATTATATGTATATGTATATTTTCGTTGAGTCTCCTCACTTCGGTGACTAAGACCAACGCCCCGATATACTCTTGTCGCTTCGGTGATAGAGGAATTAGCTTTGTGTGGTTGCCATCTTGTTTGTTTCCCGATTCCTTGGATACCTATACATGTTTTACATTACATATATGTTTTTCAATAAATGATTCATTTCTTTATGAAAGTTATTGTTTAAACAGGTTTAAATGTTTTCCAAGGAAAATTCAATTATTGTTATATTGTTATGTCTTTTCACCCACTTTTGGTAATCAGGTCTAGTCGCCGGTTATCTTGAGGCAGAGCATGAGGAGGCGATTGCCGAATCGCAACGATTAGTCGAGTGGCATGACGATGATATTGTTTAGACATTCGGTTACCTCGAGTTACGTCACATTTTGGGGATTGTGAATATCCTATTCTTTTGGGGATTTATATTTTGTTTATATGGCCTTTGTTGACCTCTATTTTTGGGAATGTAATTAAATGATCTTTTGTATAAATATTAACTTTACTTTTGGGAAAATGCCAATGATCATTGCTCATTCTGATTCCTTATATCTCTAAATGTGTTATTAGTCTTGTCGATGGAAATGAACTACAGTCTTGATTTGCTACACGCTTCCGCACTTAAACAAAAATATTACGTTGTTGTAATATCCTCACCACGGACACCTATGGGAAATCATGTGCACGGGTAGTATCATATTCTTTATTGACCCTTGTACATATTGTATGATCTATGGCACCAACCATTCATTCATTTGTACATTTATCCATCTATCATTATGAGTCCATATCCCAGATTAGGCCCGCGGGCCCGGTCCGGTGGTTGCGACATAAGAATGGTGCATATATTTAGCATTGGAAAAATTTTCCAATTCCTCCTTTAGTTCTCAAACATTGGGCCCACCATCAATTAATCTAATCCTATTATACACACCAACTAGCTTGAATTCTCATAAATCCGAACTTTACATTGTTCGAAACATTATTCACTGTTCGATTTTATAACAAAAAAATCATTGTACCATTAAATATTAAGGACTTAAAACTAATGGTTCGATAACTCATATTCCCCTCATGTACAACAAAATCTTTCCAATGTCGTGCCTCTATTGGTTGTCGTGTATTTAGGTGGAACCCCACTGGAAGGAGCCTCTTTTTTGAGAATTATTAGAAAAGCCCCAATCTTTTTTCCTTTTTAAAGAAGATCGCTACGAAATTTAATCATATAAGATCCGTAACATTCATATCCTCGTATGTTTCCGTCCAAGGATCTGGATATAGAACAGTTGCATTCACACATTAAAGTATATATAGGTTTTAAGGGTCTAAAAAACTCAAGTTATGTTCATATTTGATAGTCTACTTGAATTTAATAATCCCACTTGTATATTTAAAAAAAAAAGATTGAAGCTTTTTTTATCCAATTATACTAATGCACTTAAATATCTTATTTTGGATTTGGATGTGGAACTAGATGTCCTAGATTTTCTTTTAAGTTGATGCCAAATCCGAACGCAACACATACTTCCATGTTGGATCTGAATATGGATCCAAAAATAGATCTACTAAAATAATTTTGATTCTGAGTCTAGATCCACCATGGTTCTGCTTCAGATCCAACCTACTTGCATCCTTCCTCGGAGAAAGTTAAATGGACTCATTATAAAAGTAGCATAAAATAAAATTTATACATTAGGGTTGTTAGTCGGGCCCTCCTATGAGGGTGCCTATTTCTAACATGACCCTCAAGAAGTTGCAAAATAAGGGCCTTTGTTTTTCATAAAATGTAAGACCCCGACCCTCAATTTTTGGGTTTAGCATTGTTTTAACCATGGTTTAACTTTTTAAACAAGATTAGAGATGATTTGACTTTGTTTTTGAGTTTGAATAGATTTTTTCATAACTTTGGAGAGTTTTAAAAGACCATTGACTTTGTTTTGGACCCGACCCTTGTAAATTGTATTTTTGTGAGAATTTATTCTTGGTTTCTAAAAATTCCAATTTCTATTCCTTTTGACTCATTTTGTTGTTATAAACAACTTTCATGTTTTGACAATCTTGATTTAATACTCAGAAATCGCGTTTTTCGAGAAAAAGGGCAAAAATGACAATTTTCACTAAATCTGTCCATGAATTTCGAAAATTTCAGAAATTGGGGAAAATATACTTTTTGGAAACTAGATATTTTGAGGATCATTTTAGTCTTCTTCGTCGATTTCATCCGGGGCCCGCAAGACCATGATTTAGCCATTTTAAGTTTCAGCTGAATGGGTCCCATTTTCAAGTCACTTAAGTTGTCTTCCTCCTCTTCCATGCCCATTTCTCAAATTCCTGCAACTTCTTGACCTAGGGCTGGGAGAGAAAACCCTCTTTTTCCCCAAGTTTCTTTCTCTTGGATCTATGGCTAGGAAGCTCCATTTGCAAATCTAAAAACGTGGTTTTCTTCCTCTCAACTCGAGCTCTCCTTTACACCCATCTAGTTGAGGATTTCAGCTGAGCACCCACTTCGTTTTCTTCATCTCTTCTTGTTTGGGCAGCCATTGGTAAGAGCTTGAACCCATCTCTTCCATGGAGTTTATTTAGCTCATAAAGAGCTCTTTTCTCTAACTTTCAAACCCATTTTCGAAATGGGGGTTTGTGGTGACCAAAATGTAATTTTTGTGTGTTCTATTTTGGGGCTTTTGTGTAGATTTCGTGGATCAACTCTTTGATTTGGATTTGTGAAAGATTTGCTTGGCATTTGGACGAAGGCAAGTGATCTTTATAGGATTTTTCATGTATATTGTTTTATGGTTTCATTATGGTTTCATTTAGACATGTTTTCTATGTTAGTTTTCATAATGCAAGTAATCATTTTGGGTTTTTATGATGTATTATGATTTTTGGCATTTTGCCTTGAGAAAATGATGCCCTTATTTCTAAGTTTTTCCATTTCATTTTATGTTTGAATCTCTCTTAGTTTGCTTAATCATGTCAAGCGTGGTTACTAATTATTTTCCTAATCTTGAGGTCTTGTCTTGATTGGAAGCATATATCTTGCTTAATGGTTTACAAGTTGTTTAGTAACATGATTTTTTTTAATGAATGATTTTGATGACTTGAAGGTTTAGATTGAAATATGAATGGTTTATTGTGCATGGAATGCTTTAAAAATGTGTGAAATGTATCCCTTGGAAAGCATGTAGGCTTGGGGAGTGCACGTGGTTTAAATGTGGAAGTGAAGAAGGGAGTGAAGTGTGAGAAAAATTGAATTTCCGAAGTTCTACCGGTAGAGGTATTTCAACCGGAAGTTCTACCGGTAGAAAGGGTCCAAAATTTGATAGAGACTTGAGGAAATTAAAAACCCCAAGTTCTACCGGAAGTTCTACCGGTAGAAATAGCCCAGATTTAGGCAGAGAGTGAGAAAAGTTGAGGAACAGGAGTTCTACCGGAAGTTCTACCGGTAGAGATGGTTCTACCGGTAGTACTACCGGTAGAGACGCTTCAACCGGTATTTCTACCGGTAGAGAGGTGTGAACCATAACCAGAAGTACTGTTTTGAAGGATTTTTCGGGAATGAAAACTAGACTAGGCTTTAGACCTTTTTATTGACTTTGTGCACTTGAAATTCTAAAATATACTATAACTTCTGGGGCACCAAATCTTGTTAAAAACTCCGACATTTGGGTTTCAACTCCACAAGGGTCAATGAATGGTCTTAGCCTAAACTTGATAGATTTTGTGTTTGAACTCTTGTTTTGATGCTTCATGCATCATCGTGTCCTCGTTTGATTTTCAAGTACAAGTTTGTTTGAAGAATTGTTTTAAGAACCAAAGTGCTTGTTTTGATGCTTCGTGCATCATCGCGTTTTCGTTTGAATTTCAAGTATAAGCTTGTATTTAAGACGTGTTTCAAGAATCGTGTTTCAAGAATCGTGTTTCAAGGATCAAAAGGGAATCATTTCTTAAGTTTGTTAAGCATTAATATTATGCTATCTTGCTAGCCTTGTCGTGACGTGTTTGACAAATGATTTCCCTCTTGTTTTGTCGTGTTCTCGAACGTGTATCGCCATGTTTTATGCATTCATGATATAAGTGAGTACCACTGAGCTTGGACTGCCCTTTTAGCTTGATCCACTACCTGGGGGTCCTTAAACAACGTGGACTGTCTGCAGACTAGTCGTGTCTTGAATGACACATTGTGCGTGTTCGTGGTCCGGTTCCGCAGCCGGACACCCCGTCTACCTTGTGTGGCGTGGGATCGTGTTTATCATGTCGTGCTTGTCGTGCGTGCTTACTCTTGTCATCATGTATGACGGAGAAAGGATGGGCTCTTTGTGGATTTACTAATCATGATATTATATGTATTCATGTCTTGTTTTGTATATCGTGCATGCACTAGTGATTTCTTGATAAGTATCTTGTACATGCATTGTTTTTAAATCTTGTAAACTTGTTTCAAGTTCAATGAAGTGTTTTTAGTTCTTGTTTCCTTTAAACTTCTGTTTTGTTTATGCTCTTGCCTATTTTGATCACCTGCTAGACCGTCGTGTCTGATATACTTCTGTTTTGGTGCTCTAGATAGCAGGTCCTTGTTTTGATGTAGTTCGCGTGCAGAGGGCTGTTGAGCCACGAGTTTTGCAGCTTGTTGTGTCAGCGATGTCATGTAGACGTCATGCTTGACTCCGGAGTTACGTTACACCATTGGGTAGTATTTGTTCTAGCTTGTTTTTGTGTACGGCTTTTGTTAGCCTTTTTCGTGGGAATTGTAATTAATGCACTCGTTAATTTGTAACTTGAATATGTTTGGGTAATGATAAGCTTGTTACTGTCAGCTCTGTATGTTTTGATATTATGATTAGCTCCAGTCTGAGTTTAAATATGTTTATGAAAATCTCGTGCTGACAGATTGAGTACGACACGGAACCCAATGGATACGGATTCCGGGTCGTAACGTCTTGTATAGCTTCCGTGAAATATTTAGATGTGTTGTGAAGTTTGTCATCCTCACACACGCGGATCCTGGGAGGGGAAATACAAATTCCCCCAAACTCGCGTCCCCGAGATCGGATCCCGGTTTTGGGGGCGCGACATAAAAGCCTAGATGCTAGGCTTAAACAATTTTTTTTACAAGCTTGCCAATTCGAGGGTTGGGCTTCGACAATACTAAGCCCGGCCCAACCCTCTTATTTTCCTTTTGTAAACTTATTTTATCATTTATGTGGGTTTATTTGATCATGAATGTGGGTATATTTGAGCATATAAGAATCATGCGACTTTTATATTAATTATTTTATATGATTCATATATGATTTTTGTTTTATTCTTAAGTGATTTTTATGTAAATAATCATGCAGGATTCTTATGTTATTTGTTTATTTTTTTAGCAATAGGTAGTTGTTCTATATGTGAATTTATCTGAGCATATATGTGGGTTTATTTTGAGCATGCTTCTCATATTGGATCATTTCTTTTTAGTAGCTGGATTTAATATATATTTAGCTTCAGATTCAGATTGAACTCCAATGGACCACAACATGAAATTGCATGCTTATGAGATAAATAACTTTTCTCCTTTTAATTGATGTGACCTCAATGGGGTACTCATAGACCAGCCTAACCCGAGTTCAACCTGTTGGATATTTTCTAAAACCAAATAATTTAAAAAATTAATTCCAAGAGACATTTGAATGTTTCTTTTCAAAATCAAGTGTTTTGTGCCCTTTGCATGAGATGTGTCTCTTGGGCTCATTTGAATGGACGTGACCCAATCGTAAGGGATGCTTTCAACATTATAAATTGAGGTGATTTAAAGTTTTCCAAAGTATTCAAGAAGATCCAAATGAGTATAATGCAATATTTTCAGGAGCATATTGTCTAAAAGTATTGTAAGGACAATTCCATATTTCTGATTCTAGTGTGCAGGCTTCGAATCAGAGTTGGGCATTGTATCCTAGGGACATAATTTCATCTAAACCACTTGCATGTGGGAAATTGATGTCTTTAAGAAAACATCTTAATTGATGTGCCTTGCCCATTTTTATTGCTTTTTTAGATTAATCTCTTACATTCACACTCATTCACTTATATACACTAATTATTCAAATTAACTGTTAATTTGATTTTATGATTGCACATTTTTCGTAAGTAATTTCCCCAACAGTTTTGATGGACCCTGGTTTTCCGTCCTCTCCTTCCGCCCGGGGGCTGCCTGGGTCTCGGTAGAGGAGGAAAAACGCGGGTATCAACATTTTTGTACGGGTATGCCAGATTTACTATTCTACTTGGAATTTGGAATGGTGATGATCCGGAGATTCACCTTCACAAGTAGAAAGGAAATCGATCATTCTTTCTAACTTTTCAAATTGCATAAATATTTAAGAAAAGAGACAGGTTTGTTTTTGAGAATGCCGTAGGAGGCTTTTTTTTTGTTTGTTTGCTGTAAAAGGCGATTTGTTTGCCGTGAAAGGCAATTTTGATGTGAAAGGAGATTTACAAATCTCATCAAATATGAAAGACAAGAATTGTGATTTTTGTTTCTCTCTTTAGAAAATACAAAATAAAATAGAAAAGAAAGAAAAGGGATCTAACTTCTCAGGAGATTGCGGGGACACATTCAGATCGACGGTCGCAAGTCATGTATGGACTTCTCCATCGTCCTTCAAATGAGAACTCTTGATGCTTCAATTCTTCGGCTTGGCTCCAACCTCAGTTTTTTAGAGGATAAGGACCAAGGGGAGGTCCTATATTGTCGCGACCCCGGACCGGGTTCGGGGAACCAAATCCGGGATCGGGACTGATTGTGATGAAGCCAATGGTGTGATCATATGGAGTGATGACAATAATTAAAGGTATGTTTATGATCAAGCGTACATGGGTTAACGAAAGAACACTCATTACCCATGCACGTGATTTCCCACAGGTGTCCGCGGTGAGGATATTCCAACACACATAACCATTTAGTATAATTGCGGAAGCGTGTAGTAAATTATGCATGTATTTCATTCCCAAAATAATAAGGCTGATTACATTTGAATATGAGTATCAGAATGAGCAATGTCCTAGAGCATAACCCAGAAGTGCATATTCAAGTTTAATCAGAAGATCAGTTAATTACAGTTCCCAAAATTAGAGGCCAACAAAGGCCAATAAACAAAACAATAACCACCGGAAAACTATCCAAACAATCCCCCAAAATGTTTCGCAACTCGGCAGCCCGATGTTTACATAACATCGTCAGTACGCCACTCAACTAGCGGCCGCGGTTCTCCGACCGCCTCCTCTGGCTCCTCCTCGGGATAACCGACAACGGGACCTGAGTACCAAAGCAAAGGGGTCAGACACGACGGTCTGGCAGGTAGATAAAAGTAAAAACATTTAATGATAAAGCATTTACCTTGGAAACAGTTAAACCTGTCTAAATAGTACTTTCATGAGTAGATGCATTATTTAGTTAAAAACATATATGTAAGGTAAAACAAGTAAAGGTAACCAAGGAAATCAGGAAACGAGCAAGATGGCAACCACACAAAGCTAAATCCTTTATCACCGAAGTGATAGAGCAAGCAAGTCAAGGCGTTGACCTCAGTCACCGAAGTGAGGAGGTACAACGAAATACATATACATATATACTATATACAAGACATGACCACGGTAGCGAGCCGGGCATCAGGAACCACAGTAGCAATCTGCGGTATCAGGACAAGACCACGGTTAAATAACCGGGTAGCAAAATCCAAACTGCAGCTGGCGGGACAAGAGGGCGATCACCTAGTCAGTAGATCAGACTAACAAGGTATCCAAGCTTAGTGGTGCCGACTCATAGGTCAAAACATGGAAATCAGGACATGTGTAACATAAATCGAGTACAAGGTTATATTCGGGCAAGACATGGGTGCTCAAGGCACAGCTATCATATCAGGTCTGGCATGTATATCAAAGCTAGCAAAATAGTACAAGTATACTTTCAAAGCTTTCGGGATGATAGATTCCAAATCATCAATTTCGAGAATAACAAGGTAAGGTACCCTTTTGAAAAGCCAAGACAGAGTCGGGTTAAAACTAATCCAAGTGGATAGGGATCCCGTACGCTTATCTTACAATTGCTTGATACTCTTTGAATTTAAAGGCATTCCGGGCTCCTTAGGCACTTGGAGATTTCCAAAACTTCAATGAATCCTTGTGATTATGGTTTCTTTCTCGTTTGAGTTTCAAACAACAGTTATGAGTCTTCTCATCACGATAGGGACGTTAACCAACCTCCCTCCATATCTAGGATATTTCATTGTCTGCTCCAAAGTGGCCCCAGATGAACAGTACACGTCGCTCGAGCGGACATTTAGTTCGCTCGAGCGATGTGCTCTCTGGAATGGCTTTCTGGGAGGGTTCGCTCGAGCGGACATGGAGTTCGCACGAGCGGACCTGCTCAGTTCAGGACGGCACGAGCGAATGATTTGTGCGCTCGAGCCGACCATTCTCTGGATGGCTGTTGGAGGAGTTCGCTCGAGCGGACATGGGGTTCGCACGAGCGAACAACTCTCTGGAATGACACGAACCCTTCCTGGGCAGTTCGCTCGAGCGATGTGTCAAGTTCGCTCGAGCGAACTGTCCAGAACTAGTTTCGTGGACAGCTCTTTTCTCCATTCTTCTCCTCTTACAAACCCACACTTCTTGAGATCCTAACATACATCAAAGAGGGCATGTAAGCACCTCAACATCCTCTTCAAAACTTCATCAAAACTTCTCACCACTTCCACAAATGATCCATTCATTCATACATTTTCTCATTCAATCAAAAGAGAAAGACATAACCACAATTACATGGGTTCGTTCAAGTTTTCAAGCACAAGATAAATCAAAGGCTATCAATCATTTTTCAAGACAATGAATGGGTTCAACAACCCCTTTTTAAAACATTAAAACCACATTGAATGCAAGTAAAAGCTCATCATAAATGATACAATAAATCCAAACATTTGATCATGGAAATCATTTTAAAACTAAACATCCACTTGCCTCAAGGTCTCTAATCAAGAAATCCAAGCTCTACTCCACTCTTCCAAGCCAAATACCAAGCTACACCAAAAACCCCCAAAAACAAACCCTAAAATGGGTCAAACCAAGAAACAAGAAGAAGAACTCACAACAATGAAGATAGGGCTCTCCCAAGACTAGAAGAACATGGATCTAAGATATTAGGGAGGAAGCTTACTTGTAGGTTTCCAAATGGACAAGGTGAGCTCAATGAGGGTCTTGAGTTGAGTAGATCCTTCCACAAATGGTATCAATGAATAGTTTTAGTAGTGAGGAAGAAGAGGGTGAAGTCCATTTCTTGATTGGTGTAAGGTTTGGTAGGGACTTGGGATGGGGAAGCAAGAAGAAGAGAAGAAAGAAAGAAAAAGCCTAGGTTGTTCTTGAGCTTGTGCTGGAAAAGGGAAATGGAGAGGAATGAGTTCTCTATATAAAGCAATGGGTGTGGGCTCTACCACTAGAAAGTCTTCGGAGGCTGAAATCACCAATCTCGAGACCTCGGACGAAATCGACGAAGAAGAGAAAAGTGATTGTCAAATATCTAGTTTCTAAAAAGTACATGTTTCGCGGGTTTCGAGGATATCGAGTATTGGGTATAGATTTCATGTAAAAAGACTGTTTTGCCCTCAAAGCAAGAAAATCGGGTTTTCGGGGTTCCGAACGAGTACGGGATCAACATGAAAGCTATAGGGATTAACAAGACGAGTAAAACGGAATATAAATGCAATTCACTGGAATACGAACAATCCCCCACACAATAGTAAAGGCATCCAAAAAGGGAACCCCCAAAGGGTCCCACCAACACAAAGCACTAAAACTCTCCCAAAACCATAAAAGAGCTATTCTAGTCCAAGCTTAGTCAAAAATCACTAATCGAGCTTAGCACTAATACGCAACATAATAAGCACTAATCGAGGTCACTCGGGTCGGGGTCTTACATATATCCAATAAAAAACTAAGTAAACGGGCTGAAAAGTCGTGTTTAGGCCATGTTGGATAGCAGAAGGGGACCTTGGGGGGTGGCCCTCCAAGGGACTTTGATCACCTTGTGGTGTTTCTTGTAGTAGAGCAGCGGACTTCGTCGGATGCAAGGATTCAAAGTTTCAAGTTTCAAGTCTTTGTGTAGATGCGTAGATGCCTCTCTCTTCGAAATGGACCTCCTTTTATAGGCTCTTGGTAGCCATGAGGTGTTTTATGGGCATTGATGACCATGATGAGAGAATTGATGGCATTGATGCTTCATGATGGGAGGAGTTACAAGTTTTTATTTCTTGATTTTGTAACTCCTTTTTCTTGGCTTGTGATTGGTCGATGGAGGATAATGGGCATTTAAGCGCCTTTAATCTCCATGATGAGGGGAGTTTCATGGTTTTAATGCCATGATTGTTTGGACTTGTAACTCCCGTATGCTTGAATCTGATTGGGCCATCCAAAATAATGAATTAATGACTGCGTTAAGTAGTCATAAACGGGCCAATTAACATCATTAAGTGGTCGCCGGGGCATGTGAAGAGTCGCGGGCCGCGCTGCGTCCTTTGGGATTCTTCTTGTGATGATCGCCGATGGATCCCCATGCTATTTGATGTCGGATTGCGATGCAATTTCAGACATTGATTGATATCAGTGGGCCGGTGACATCTGTCTTGTTGATTTCTCAATCGGTCGGACAGAAAGTGTACTTTCTTGGTCATCCGGTTGGCGATCTTGGAGCGATCAGTGATGATTTCATGCTCTTGATAGCGGATCCGAGATGTCAGCGAAGATCAGTCGTTTTTAAGAGTCAAAAATTGGATTTTTAGAAAATCACAAAGGCAGGAACTCCCGAAACGCGAAAAGGATCGGAAAATGGGCCATCCAGCGGAAAATCCGGCGACCTGGATTTCCAGGGTCACTGGCGACCATGCACCCGGGGTCGCCGGAAACCTTGGGCCAAGGTCGCTGGTGACCATGGGGCTTTGGCCCCTTTCGTCGTCGAGTGTCTTTTTCGGCCGTTTTTTTTTCTTTTTCGTTCCTTTTTTCTTTTATATTTTTCTTGACATTTTTCCTCAATTATTGACTTGATTTTCCTGGAGAAAACTTGACTAGAAGTTGCACAAAATCGAAGCACAAAGTTTCCCATTTTTCGGGAAAGCCGAAGTCTTTGTAGTCGATTTTCTGTCAAGAGTCGAAACTAGGTCAAACGATGTCGGAATGACCTGAAAATTGAGGTGAAGTTTCTTGAACAGTAGATAGGACCAACCATGGGCTTTTATTTGAGTTTTGAAGCCGTTTGGGGTCCCGTCGATGCTTGACTTGATTTTACTGCGGGGAAGATGCCGAGCTTTGATATACAGTCAACCGATGTCTGATTGACCTGAAACTTGACAGGGAGCCTACTGGAATCATGTAGAGATGATCCATTAGCTCCGATTTGGATATCATGGTCCCGGGGTGCTCCGCCGCCGGTAGGCTTGATTTTCTTTCGGAGCGTCGAAGTCTGGTCAAACGTTGTCGGAATGACCTGAAATTCGACGTGCAACCCTTTGGAAGCATGTTGAAGCCACTCATATACTTTGTTTGATGAGTGATGTCATCGGTGGTTCTCGCCGCCGAGAGGCTTGATTTTGTTGTTCGAGCGTTGATGGAGGGTCAAACGTTGTCGGTTTGACTTGAAATTTAACAAGGAGCCCTTTGGAGGTATTTTGGAGCCATCCGTAGGCTCTGATCGAAGTATTGATGTCTTCGATGCTGTCGCCGCTAGGAACGCTGGTTTAGCTGTCGAAGAAGTGAAGTTAGGCCAAACGATGTCGGAATGGCCCGAAACTTCAGGTGTATCCCCCTTTTGGCGATCTTGAAGGATCTTGTAGTTTTTATCTGATTCTGACAAGATCTGATGCTTGAAGTAGCTTTGCATGTTTGTAATAGGATGCAGCTTCATGTGGCTTCTTGATGTTGCGAAGACATAGTGACTTTTTTTTGTGTCAACAAATGCCCCCTCGAGGTACAACGATGAGTAGCTTTTGGAGTCGATGTGCCTCGAAGAGAAACTTGAAGGAGAGCTTCTGACTTGACACAGAGTCTTGAGCATTTTTTTTTTTTTTTTGAGAATGCCTTCTGAGTTTCCGGGGGAAATTTTATGGTAGTGAGAGGGATCACGTACCATCTCAAGGCAAAGTTTTGAAAATGACATGGGATATTTGGATTTTTGGGTTTTGGGATTTTGGTTTTTGACCTTGTAACCTAACAAGCTGTATGTGGCAAGCTAGGGGGTCGGAGTTTGGTTTTTGATTTTGACATTGTGACCCAACAAGCTGTATGTGGCCGGTTGGGGGGTCAGATTTGGTTTTTTGGTTTTGATTTTGGTTTGTTTTGGATTGGATTGGATTTTGATTTTGGTCTTGTGACCTAACAAGCTGTATGTAGCGAGCTAGGGGACCAAGGTTTGGTTTGTTGTGGAATGTCAATTTCAAGATTTTGGCTTAATTTGGTTCATGAGGTTGAATGGTTTGGTTTTTGGAAACTGATGAGGCTTTCTCCTTTTTTTTTTCTCTTTTTTTTTTTGAATGGTCCAATCAACTCAAAAGAGGCATGTAACATTTTTTTTTTGCATGCTCTTGGTAAGAGGGATGTTTTGACTAAAAGCCACTTTTAGTGCCTAGGTGGTCAAACCTGGCTCATGTGAGCTAACCCATGGGACCTAAGACTTTGGAGATGGCCTAGATCTCATATGGTGTCATTTTGTAGAGAATATCTAAAAATATCTCTTTTTGTGTCGAGAATATCTAAAAATATCCTTACTTGGAGAGAATCTCCTTGTTTTTGGGAGAGATTTTCTCAAAGTATCTTTCTTTTGGAAAAGTAACTAAATTTTAGAACTTACCTCCTTTCTTTTCTCCTTGTTTCCTCTTTTGATTTGCTGTCTTCTATAAAAGCAAGAGGGGTTGGATCTTTGGCTCCATTGCTTTCTTTTTGCAAGAATCTTCAAGAGTGCTTCAAGATCAAGAACTCTGCTTTGTCTTTAAGAATCTTCAAGGCTTTTATCCTTCTTTTCCATGGCTTCAAGTAAGTTTTCTTCCTCCACAAGAAATCTCCATTGTAGAAGTAGTAGTTTCTTTCTTTCTTTGCTCTCTTTTTTTTCTTCTCTCTCTGTTTTTTTTCTTTTTCTCTTTTTTTTTTCAAGCACGTTTTCCTCTTCTTTTTTTTTCGTGCTTCCTTCTCTTTTTTTTCTTTTTTCTTTTCTCATTTTTTTTTTGCTCACGGGTTTTTTCTTTTTTTTCTTTCCTTGCTTTTTTTTTCACGGTGATTGTTTTTTTTTTCTCTTTTTCTACACCATTTTTTATTTTTCTCTCTTTTTTTTTCCACAGTGATTTCTCTTTTTTTTTTCACGGTTTTTTTTCCTTTTTTTTTCAGCATTTTTTTTTCTTTTTCTTCTTGATTGTACGGATAGGTCCGTATGGACCTAGCCGTACTACCACGTGGCAGTGGGCCACGGCCTGTGGGCCAAAATTTTTTTTTTTTTTGGAAGAGATTTTCTCTCTTTTCTGTTTTCTTTCTCTTTTTTTTTTTTGCTCACCATGATAATGAGGTTTGTGCAATTTCAAGATGTTCATGCATTTTTTTTTTTTTGATGTATCAAGATAGAAGGCTAGAGTCTCTAGGTCAAGTCAACATGATTTTTGACTTGGACAAAGTTTGATTGGTTTTGACCAAGTCGGGTTGGAATTGGTCAAACTTTGGTTAAAGTTTTCCTAGCATCTAATGCATGATGATTTTCTTTGATGCATGATATTTAGCAAATTGACTTGGAAGCATGATGATGCATACCTGAAAATCTTTTGCAAGTATTGGGATTTGGAGCTTGCAGTAATGTTGAGCCCTTTCTTGGTCTTGCTGGATTTTGAGGAGCTTTGGAAGTTTTGGATTTTGGAGTTCGCAGCAATGTTGAGCTCTTTTCCAAATTTTGCGGAAATTTGATGAGATTGGCTCGTTCTCGCAGCAATGTTTGAGTTCGAACCTTCTTTGAGAATTTTTCCACTGACTATGAGCTTGTAGCAGTGTTGAGCTCATCTTCAGGCTTCCTGTCTTTTTCGGGGTGTTTCCCTTTTCTTCGGAATTGCCTCGGAACCATGTCAAAATTTCGCTAGAATTTTTTTTAGCAAAATTCTGTCATTTTGATGATGATTGATCTTTGTTTTTCCTTTCTTTGCAGGTAGTTCTTGCAGAACGAACACGGGTAAGGGTCTTGTTACGGACGCACCTCGTCGTGATTCCCGGGAGAAGGTCCAGTTTGTTGAGAAAAACTTGGAAGAGTGCGATTCCCTCAATCGTGATGAGATGAGACAGTGATTGATCGCTCTCAAAGATGAGGAATTTTACAAGATCATGGTAAGCAGCCGTCCTTGGGTTACAGACGATCAGAGCATTGTGCCCAAGCCTACCTTCTTCTTCGGTGATGCAGTCCCCGATGAGTTGCATACCAAAGGAGATGTTTTCAGTTCTCTTACACAGCAGATGGTGAGGAGAGAACTATTTCTACCCGATCGACCTTCGGTGTTGATGCCAGCCAGTGGCTACCAAGGTTCTCATCATCCGTCGGTCGATTTGAGATTGGTGGGCCTTGGCATTTTTCGGGGTGACGGCAGCAATTGGGTGAAGCCTTTTCGACTTCGTGGCCGTTTCAGTGCTGACTCGAGCTGGGAATGATGGACTGATCACACCCTGAAGGTTGGCGGGGCCTTTCTGCGTGAGGCCGAGATTTTTGATACGGTTCGAGCTTTTCAGCAAACCGTGGTTTTCTCCGATGAGGCTTTCATGGCCATGCTGGAGTCATTCCTTCCACAAACCAACACCTTCATTGTTACGAATGGTGAGCTTGGTTTTTCTTTGAAGGAATTGAGCGCCATCACCGGGCTGCCTATCCTCGGCAAACTGTATGAGGAGTTCATTCCTATAGACAGTGTCCTTGAGGAGCAGTCTGAGGAGTTAGGCTTTTGTACTTTCAGTTCGTCGCCTTCTATGATTTTTTGAAGGAGAAGGAGGGCTTGAAAGTCTGGTGCAGCAGTTGGAAGAGTAGCAGCTCCAACTTTTTTATATAGTGGGGAGTCTTCTGATAGCATGGCCCAGGATGCTAGGGCTAAAGCCTTAAGTTTGAAGAAGATTTCCGCTATGCGAGAAGATTTGATGAAGTTCTTCGCAAGCACAGACACCATTTGTCCTGAGGAACAGATCTCGCTGTTTACCTCACTTATTGGCTGGGTGAGGCTATTTTTACTGGAGGAGATGGAATGCACATCAGGCCGAACTGTATTTTTCCGGCTTGTTAGATGGCATTTGGAGAGTGGCTGGCTTTGGTACCTGCTCTTTACTCCTACTTGTGTACCGAACTGCAGGCTGCTGCTTTCCTGGTTCGGCTTGGGCTCCCTATGAACAGGGTATTTTCAGCTCACATCTTCTGTTTGTGGTACGTATACCACTGTCCTAACTTCCATCGGTTGGGAGTTGCACAGGACGAATATCCTTTTATGATTCGTTTGGCTAGAGGGACAGCAGTTTCCGAATCTCTTTTGTCTACCCGTTTAAGGATCCGACCGTCCAGGAACGTCGAGATTAGGCAGTGTTCAGTGAAGCTTTCTCCGGGTTTGTGGAAGAAGGCTTTTGAGTTTGGTGTCTCCCGTGATTCGACCAGGGCAGGGTAGGGAACACAATATGCTTTGACAAACGCGGAGAAGAAAAGGCTTTTCAACATACGGGTTGGTATGATGGTGTACCGTAGACATCTTTTCGTCGATATCCGGCCGTATGTCCCTTCGCGTTTTGCATTGCAGCTTAGCTTTTCTCAAGGCGTTGTTGGAGCGCCTTCGAGCATGGTGAAGCGTTATGGAGGTTTGCAGGATGGGAGGAATGCATGGGCTTTTTACAGTGCAGAGGACACTACCGCCATGATTTCTTATCCTGAGCTACCCACTTTCCGGACTTCTGGCTTCACAAAATGGTTCGTGGAGAGCTTCTTAGTGTACCGGGGGCTTTCCAAGAAGGGGCTTGATGTCAAGCAATCTCTTGGGAAGGGTCTTGGCAGATCAGATGGTGTCCGTCGAGAGGAAGTTTTTGGCTTTCCATTTTTAAGAGAGGCACAAGATAGGCTTTCTCAATGAGCAGGAAGTCATCAGATCAGGAGCTGTACAAGGGATTCCTAGTGAGGTCTTGAGACAGCTGGAAGAGGAGGAGGCCGAGATCGACGCTTGGATGCAAGCGGAGTGCACAAAGGCTTCCATGGAGTCTACCGGAAAAAGCAGACCATCTAGTGAGGACTCTAGTAAGAGACCTGATGTTGATAGTGGGGTAGGATCGTCGAGCAGATTGTCCAGCAGAAGCAAGAGGAAGAGGGGACAACGCCGTAATATGAGACGGCATGAAAGTCCTTCTGATTTGGAAGTTCCTCTCACCATTGCTGAGGAGGTGTATGGGGATGCTGACGAGCCTCCAGAGAAGAGGAGCCAAGAAGAGGAGACTGTTGGTATGATCCTCCTTCTTTCTTTTGCCGTTTCTTTTCTCTTGTGAGAGATTTTTATTTTGACCCACTGCTTTCTTTCTTTTGGCAGAGGATGATGATTTGGTGATGCCCGAGGTTCCGGCCGATGAGGTGATGACGGATCCGATTGCGGCATCTGAGGAAGAGCCCAGGGACTCTGGAGTGGTTCCAGAACCTTTACCTGGTATGATTTCTTTGGCTTTTCTTTTTGTTTTGTGCTGTCATTTGCCAACATGTAGCTTCGTTTTTTTTTTTTTTTTCTTTTTTTTTTTTTTCTTGTTAGCTGACTTGCCAGAGGATTCTGACGACTTCAAACCATCCATGGATGGAACCGTTGACGATGATTCGGATGAGCTTAGAGAGGCAGAGAGTACTCCGCTGGTCGTCGAAGAAGGTATTTTGTAATAATAATCTTGATATATATGTTTTTTTTGACAAGATCATATTCATAACTTTTTGTCTTTTCATTGACAGATTGTGGAGCAGCAGGAGAGGTTCCTCCTTCTTCCTCAGGGCCAGAGCAGGAGATACCTGCAACCGATCCAGGAGTAGCGGCTTCTTCCATTTTCAACGAGTCAGCTTTTTTTATTGGAAAGAGTTTATTGATTACTCCTCCAATAGGGCATGAGATGGGCAGTTGGGTGCCGGAGCATGGCGAATCCTCATCTGGGCCACACCTTCAGTATGCAAAGAAGGTATTGAAGAGTGGTTTGAGCTCATGGGTTGAGACTCTCTCTTCGGGTCACTTGGAAGCTGGCTTTGGCATGATCAAGCATGTACAGGACATTCTTGCTGATAGCGAAGAAGTCAGTTTGGACATTACAAGCGCCAAGGATTTCGTTGATGAAGTCATTGCTTTGGGGAACAAGTGGACTGAGACCAAGAGTTTTCCAGATGGTGACTTCTTTAATGAGATGTTTATGAAGCCTTCCAGCAAAGTCAAAGATGAGCTGAATGAGATCTCGCAGACTCGGAAGCAGCTCGTTCGGGAGAGGAACGTTACCGAGTTGGCCATCATGGGGCTGAAGCAAGACCTAGACCGCCTTGATAAGGAGGTTGTCGAGGCTAGGCAGCGTCTTGAGCTTTTGGAAGAAGAAGCTGCTGCCAAATGGACTGCCATTGTGGAGGCTCGTGACAAGGAGGGGACTCTCATTCGCCAGGTTGAGGAGGCTAAGAGTAAATTCCGGAGGAAGACTAAGGCATATGAGCAATGGCAGGTTCTCTGGGAAGAACTTCCTTGTGCTGCAGATGGGTCGCGGCGTTCGGCCGCATTTTATGGGAACATTTTGAAGGAGCATGGCCTGAAAACTTTGGAAGCTAAGGCCAAAAGTTTGCTTGAGGAGTTGAATCTTTGGTTGAAGACCATGCTAGACTAAGCTCCTGAGTTGTAAAAAACTCTTTTTTTTTCTTCTTCTCTTTTTTTTGGTACCTCTATGTATAAACATTTTTGGTACTATATATTTTTTGTATTCCTTTCTTTCACTTAGATCATTTTGATGAAAACAGATTTAAATAAGGGCTAAATGGGAAATTTTGTTTAAGAATTTGATCAAAAGGCTGTCATTTTGTGAAAATCTTTTGTCAAAGGGTTGTTTTGGGCATGAAAGCCAGTTTTTGTTGCAAAAGTCTGGTTTTTTGATGGCTTGAAAACCAAATTTTGAGATGGCATGAAAGCCGAAATTTGAAATGGCATGAAAGCCAGGTTTTGTTTGTTTGTGGCATGGAAGCCAAAGTTTTTTTTGTTTTGTTTGTGGCATGGAAGCCAAAGTTTTTGAGTTGGCATTATAGCCGAAATTTGGAATGGCATGAGAGCCGAAATTTGTTTTGTGGTAGGAACCAAATTTTTTTTGAGTTGGCATTCGAGCCAAAATTTGGAGATGGCATGAGAGCCGAAATTTGTTTTGTGGCATGGAAGCCAAATTTGTTTGTGGCATTAAAGCCAAAATTTTTTAAATGGCATGAAAGCTGAAATGTTGAAATGGCATGAAAGCCAGGTTTTTTTAAAACCAAGTTTTGTTTTGTTGGCATGAAATCCGATTTTTGGCGTTGATAACCAATTTTTTTTTTTTGGCATTTATAGCCGAATTGGGCGTTTATAGCCGGTTTTGGCGTTTATAGCCGGTTTTTGGTATTTATAGCCGGGTTTTGGCGTTTATAGCCGGTTTTGGCGTTTATAGCCAGTTTTGGTTCTCAAAATGCGGGTATCGACTAAATGTCGCCTCCCCGCTGAATGGTCTCGCAAGTATCGATGGAATGTCGCTTCCTTACTCATTCGGTTTGCGAGTATCGATGGAAGTCGCTTCCTCGGAGACTGGGTTTGCGAGTATTGATGGAATGTCGCTTCCTCGCGGGATTGGGGTGCAAGTATCGACTAAGCGTCGCTTCCCTGCTTTTTTCAAAAATTTTGGTTTTATGGGTATCAACTGAATGTCGCTTCCCCATGATTTTTGAAATTTGAGGTTTTTTCGAACCATTTGAAGTTTGGGTTATGGATATCAACCGGAATGTTGCGTCTCCACGATTTTTGAAATTTGAGGTTTTTTCGAACCATTTGAAATTTGGGTTGTGGATATCAACTGGAATGTTGCGTCTCCACGATTTTTGAAATTTGAGGTTTTCTCGAACCATTTGAAATTTGGGTTGTGGATATCAACTGGAATGTTGCGTCTCCACGATTTTTGAAATTTGAGGTTTTCTCGAACCATTTGAGATTTGGGTTGTGGATATCAACTGGAATGTTGCATCTCCACGATTTTGGAAATTTGAGGTTTTGCAAGTATCAAATGGGGTTCGCTTCCTTGCAATTTTTGCGTTTTGGAAATATCGAATGGGCTTCGCATCCTTCCGGTCTTTTGGGTTTTGCGAGTATCGATTGGATGTCGCTTCCCCGCAATTTCTAAAAATTTTTTTTTTGTTTACAGACGCAAGGGTCGTAAGTTTTGACTTAAAACCATTTTTGGTTGTAAAACCGAGGCGGACTAGGGTGGAAGTTCCTGAGTCCTGATTTTTGTTTCAAACCATGAATTTTGGTCTCAAGGATTGAAAATTTTGGTCAAGTCTGGGAAGAGGCTCCTAAATTTGGATTTTGGTTTTGATTTGATTTTTTTTTTTGAACAATGAAACGATGAAAGTAAGCATTGTTTTGAAAGTTTTTTTTTAGGAATTTCAACATAAAGATGAAAATTTCAAAAGGGGTGGGTTGACGAGCAAGTCCCTGGGAATAGGCTTTGGCGGTGTAGGTATCTCTTTGACCTGTTTGAGGAAATCTTCAAGGGCAGTACCGCTTCAAGAACTTGCCGTTGGTGGGCAGCATACATCTGTCTCCTTCCATGTTTAGAAAAGCGTATGCGCCGTTGGAGAAGACTTCGTCGATGACGAAAGGTGCCTCCCATTTTGGTTCAAATTTGCCTTTGGAATTGTGAGCAAAGACTATGGGTCTTTTTACTGCAAGAACCAAGTCGCCCTTTTTATAGGCGCGTTGCCTGACCTTCTTATCGAAAGATCCTGCCGTGCGTGCTTGGTACAGCTCAATGCTTTGTAGAGCTTCGAGCCGTCTCTCATCAAGATTATCCAACTCTTGGAGTCTCAATTTGACATTGCTTTCTTGCGTCATTTCATTTTGCAGAGATACCCTTAAGGAAGGAATTTGTACTTCCAAAGGGACAACAACTTCGCATCCATAGACCAAAGAGAATGGTGTGCTATGGGTTGGTCCTCGAACGGTGGTTCGATAGGCCTACAAAGCTTCTGGTAGTTTGTCGCCCCAGTCTCTTCTGTGACTAGAGACCATTTTCTTGAGAATTTTGCAGAGTGTCTTGTTGAAGGCTTCTGCTAGTCTGTTCACTGCTGGATTATATGGAGTTGAAGGACAACTTTGGATTTTGTATTTGTCGCAGAACCTATAAAATCTGTGATCCCGGAATTGTGGTCCGTTATCATGGACGAATCTTTTAGGTGTGCCGAAGCGACAAATAATGTTGGTGCGCAAGAATTGAAGGACTGATGAGGTCTTCATGTTGTTGAGCGCAAATGCTTCTGACCACTTGGAGAAATAATCCATAGCGGCGAAAATGAAGCGATGACCTTTGCTTGATGGGGGAGAGATAGGACCTATGATGTCCATATTCCAAGCTTCGAAAGGCCATGAGATTGCTGTTGGATGTAGCCATTCTGGAGGCATGTGGACATAATCTCCATGAATTTGGCATTGTTGGCAGCGCTTAGCAAATCGCATTGCGTCAGCTACCATGGTAGGCCAATAATAACCTAGTCTTTTTATCTAGTCGTAGAGCTTAGGACCAGCCTGATGGGCTCCACAAAGACCAGCATGCACTTCTTTGAGAGTTTTTTCAGCCTCTTATTGTGACAAGCAGCGTAGAAGTACTCCGTTGAAGGATTTTCTGTAAAGTACTTTTGAAGGAATATCCAAATGAAAGTTCGGGACTCGTCTTTGGATTCTTACCCGCTCTTTTGGATCTTCAGGTAGGATTCCAAACATGATGTAATCAATGAATGGATCTTCCCAGTCGCCGATCGGAGGTTTAAAGATGGGCATCCGACTTCCATCCACTTGGTGGCATTCAGCAACTGCTTGATGTGAGTGGCTGTCGTGCCAAAGGTACCACCCCAAGTTTCAAAAGGAACCTTTTGAGCCAATCTACTTCTTTAGCTGCTTCTCAAGCAATTACAACATAAACACATACCCAGAAGTTGATTTCCTGGAATCCTTATCTGACATGAAGTCAGAATCTGTGTATCCGACTGGAATCAGCTCATCACTGCTATAAATCAACATGTAATGTCTAGTCCTTCTCAAGTATTTGAGAATACACTTTACAGCAGTCTAATGTTCAGGTCCTAGACTAGACTGATATTTGCTGACTAGGCCCACTGCGTGATAGCTATATGGTCTAGTACAAAGCATAGCTAACCGTACTAGTACCTTATCTATGTAAGCATATTGGGATAAGCCTATCATCCTAATTTTCCGGTCTCAATGGAGTTTGGTCCCTAGGATGTAGCCAGCTTCTCCCAAGTCCTTCTTATCAAAAGTCTTGATCAACCAAACTTTTACTATTGACAACATCCCTATATCACTCTCTAAGAGAAGGATGTCGTCGACCAGAAAAAATATCTTGCCTCCTTCACTTTTCATATACACACATGACTCATCCGTATTTTGATAAAAATCAAATGACTCGATTGCTTAGTCAAAACGGATGTTCTAGGTTCGGGATGCCTGCTTCAGTCCATAAATGCACTTCTGCATCTTGCAAACTCTTTACTCTTGGTTGTTTAACTATAAAACCGTCTGGCTGCATCTCATAGATGTCTTTGTCAAGATGGCCGTTTGAAAAACGATGTCTTGACATCCATTTGCCAAATCTCATAATCGAGATGAGCCGCAATGGATAAGAGTATCCGGATGGATTTGAGCATGGCTACCGGCGAGAAGGTTTCCTCATAATCGATATCTTCTTTCTGAGTATATCCTTTCGCAACAAGCCTGGCCTTAAAGGTCTCAACTCTTCCATCTGGTCCTCTCCTTCTTTTGTAGACTCACTTTCACCCAATACGTTTAATATTGGCAGACAAGTCCACAAGTTTCCAGACCTGATTAAAGTACATAAACTCCAACTCAGCTTTCATAGCATCTAACCAACGTCCCGAAACTATGTCATAGATTGCTTCATCATAGTTACAGGGATTTTGTTCCGGTTCTTTTGGGATTGTCTCGTAAGACTCTCCCAAAAACCGAGAACCTATCAGGGGTCCTGACATTGCTCCCACTACAACAAGACACTGGTGTAATTACTAGGTTAGGTATGGGTGAATTTTCTTGTAGTTCAATCATATTTGGATTTGGAATTGATCTCTCTTTGAATTTCTTCTAAGATAACCTTTTCTAAAGATTTCCGGTTAATCATATAATCTTCCTTCGGAAAAACCGCATTAGTGCTGATAAGTACTTTCAACTCTCTCTGGGATTATAGAATAACCAACCTTTAGTTACTTTGGGATATTCTATAAAAGTGTATACTTCCGACTTCGATTCCAATTTATCCGTCCTAACCTTCAGCATGAGTGCCGGACAACTCTTATGTTGTAGACTAGGCTTTAGCCCGGACCACAACTCCCGGGGAGTCTCAGGTACAGACTTAAATGGAACAAGGTTTAATATATACTTTCAGTTTCCAAAACATATCCCTATAGGTAACCTTGAGAAAATGAACATAGTCCTGATCATGTCTAAAAGAGTCTGGTTCCTTCTTTCTGCTACTCCATTCTGTTGAGGCATACCAGGAGCAGAAAACTAGGATAGAATCCCATTTTCTGATAAGTATCTCATAGAATCAACAGAGAGATATTCTCCTCTTCGATCTCATCGAAGAGTATGATACTTTTACTTAAATGCCTTTCCGCTTCCGCTCGAAACTCTTTGAATTTTTTAAACGTCTCAGACTTGCGGTGCATAAGGTATATGTATTCATGTCTTGAGTCATCATCGGTGAAAGTGATGAAGTACTCGTATCATTCTCTCGCTTCTTATATTATAGGTCCATACACATCAGCATACACTAATTCCAATAAATCTTTGGCCCTTCTGCCCTTAGATGAAAATGGTCTTTTGGTCATTTTGCCTTCCACACAGGATTCGCAGACAGGCATTGGTTCTACCACCATTGAAGGTAAGATACCATCTTTCACTAGCCTGTCAATCCTGTTTAGGTTTATATGTCCTAACCTCAAGTGCCAAAGTTTTGTTGGATTAGATTAAGGTGACTTTCTCTTTAATGATGGTCTATAAATTGTTTCAGTATCATGTATCTCATACATCGTGGGAGTTAACAAATAAAGCCCATTGGTTACCTTACCAGAATATATGAAAATACCATTCCTCTTTATGACAATTTCAGTACCAAAAGTAATAGAATAACTTTTATTCATCATACCAGAAATTGAAATTAAATTCCGTCGTAAAGACGGTACATTTAATGTGTCTGACAAAACCAACTTATTATTTGAAAAGCATAATGTAATAACTCTATCACTCCCATTGAAACAACCTCTGCCTTAGCGTCAGATCCTAGGTTGACAATGATTTCTCCATCACTTAGCCTCCTGGTTTCCCTGAACCCCTGCAACATATTACATATGTGATTAGTTGCCTTGGAATCTACACACCAAGATTCTGAAGTACCAGTTGCAAAACTAACTTCAGAAATAAGTGACTCAATCATACCTGTGGTCTTCTTCTTAGACAGATATTCTGGATAATTCTTTTTCCAATGTCCTGTCATACCACAGTGGAAACACTTTCCATTTGCTCTCATACCCTTTGCCTTGGCCATACCACAAGTGGAACCATTCTCCACCTTAGGACCCTTGATGACTGATTTCTTCTTGCTATCTCGATCTTTGCCTTTCGGCTTGGTCCTAGCAAATAACTTTTCTGTCATGAGGGGATTTTGCTCTTTCTTCATGATTTCCTCAGTCACTATTAGCTGGCGAGACAGCTCAACTATGGTCATTTCCAATTTATTATAATTGATCTCGAAATGATTGAAAGAATCTGGTAGTGACTGAATGATCATGTCGATCTGCGATTCTGTATCAATCTTAACACCCAGTACATCTAACTCATTCAGTGCAAAACTCATTTTCAACAAATTTTGTTGTACTGGGGTTCCCTCAGCCATCTTAGTGTTCATCAGCACCTTAAAAACAGCTTGCCTAGCAGGTCTAACCTGGTCCGCAAACATCTCCTTTAAGTTCGATATAATATCGTATGCTGACTTATAGGATCGATGTTGGTGTTGTAAAACACTAGACATGGATGCCTGTATAAAACATGTGGCCATCTCACTGTCTTTGGTCCACTTGGTGTAAACATCCTTTTCATACTGTGGTGTATTAGGCTCAGGCTCAGGAAGGGAGGGTATGGTAAGGACATATCTGCATCCTGAAGCTGTCAGAACAATATCCAGGGCCTTTTTTCCAGTCTATGAAGTTGGATTTCATCAACTTATTCCGGTTGAGAATGGTCACAAGTGGATTGAAAGTATTCGAATTCATGCTGGAAAAACTGTAGCACATAACCATACATTCAATTAATGAATTTAAATGACATTGGGTTTAGTATTCTACCAAATTTATGTTGGAATCCTCATAACCACAAAATTCAAAATACATCGAAATCCCAATCCTCTGGGGTATGCCTCCTTAGGGAGTATGAATACCACCTAGATTGGTGCGGATCAAAGTTGGTCAAAATTGGAATTAAGACTAACTATCCATGATCCCCTTCATTCATTATTATCTAGGTATCTCATACTGTCGTGACCCCGGACCAAGACCCGGGCCCGCGACGCAATGTATTAAATACAATAAAATATACCACCTGTCTTCCCACAGGTTTCCGTGGTGAGGATCCCAAGACACGGGTCGAGCTCACACAAATAGGTATGCGGAAGCGTATAGCAAAACGACTTATATACATTTAATAAAATAAGATGTAACATAAATGAGGTATCAAGGCATAGTATCGAAGAGGAGTGTCAACAAAGCAATCCTATCTTGATATAAAGTTTCATAGTTAGACAAAAGTATATTAATTCAAGTTACATATCCATGAGAGGCCAACAAAGCCCAATACAACAAAATAAGATCCCAAAAGATAACCCAAAACTAGGTGAACGAGAAAATCAAGATCCCGCCCGGCGTCTAGATGACGTCGTCGGGCTGCCACTCATGTGCTAGGGGTGGCTCAATAGCCTCCTCCGGGCACTCCTCGTCAACGCGATACCTCCTGCACCTGGACACCAAAATAAAATACATCAAACACGACGGTTTGGCAAATAAATAATTTAGGCATGAATATGAAAAATAGTTCTAAAACAGTTCAAGATAAGTACACGTTTCAAGTTTACGAAACTAGCATGAATACTTGTAATATCATGAAAAGATAAATCCACATTGAGCTCATCCTTTCTCTATCACGTAAAATGACAAGAGCAAGCACGCACAAAACACGACATACAAGACACGATCCTACGCTACATAAGGTAAACGGGGAGGCCGGCAGCGGAACCGGAAAGACACGCACGATGTGTAATATAATACACAACTAGTGTGCAGACAGTCCACATGTTTAAGGACCCCCGGATAGTGGATCAAGCTAAAAGGGCAGTCCAAGCTCAGTGGTCACTTATATCATGAATGCATAAAACACGACAATACTTATTCGAGAACACGTCAAAACAAGAGGAAAATCATTTAACAAACACGACACGACGAGACTAGCAAAATTGCATAATATAAATGCTTAACAAACTTAAGAAATGATTCCCTTTTCTTATTCTTGAAACACGTCTTAAAACGAGCTTATACTTGAAATTCAAACGAATGCACGATGATGCACGAATCATCAAAACAAGAGTTTTGGTTCTTGAAACAAATCTTCAAACAAACTTATACTTGAAATTCAAGGCGAGTACGCGATGATGTATGTAACATCAAAACAGAAGTTCAAACACGAAATCTATCAAGTTTAGGCTAAGACCATTCATTGACCCCTGTGGAGTTGAAACCCAAATGTAGGAGTTTTGACAAGATTTGGTGCCCCAGAAGTTTTAGTACATTTTGGAATTCCAAGTGCACAATGTCAAATAAAGGTCTAAATCCTAGTCTAGTTTTCATCCTTACAAAAATCCTTCAAAAACAGTACTTTTGGTAAATTCCGGTCAGTCCTCGGTTACCTGTCGGTTAACCGAGGTTGATATGTCGGTTAACCGACAGCCGACCGACGGCTGACCGACAAGTCTCAGTACAGAAAAAGTAGCTCTCAGGAAAAGGAACCGACAGGTCCTCGGTTGGCTGTCAGTCGATCGAACTTGGGAGTTCGGTCAGCCGACAGCTGACCGACCAAAATTTTTAACGCGATGTTGCTCTCTGGAATTTGAACCGACAGGTCTCGGTTGGCTGTCGGTTGACCGAACTGGGTAGTTTGGTCAGCCAACAGCTGACCGACACCTGACCGACAAAACACGGGCAGTGTGTTTCAAGTCAGATTTTTCACAACTTCTTTCCCTTCTTCAGTCCCATTTCTGAGTAACCTGCACTCCCTAAGCCACCATGCTTTCCAAGGGATAAATTACAACATTTAATCATTCATTCCAAACCAGAACAATGCATAGATTACAAATCTAACATTTAACATAGATTTTAGGGTTAAAACCCAAATATCATAAATATGCACATAAAGCCTAGAAAGATTACTTGCCTCAAGTCCAAATGCCAGGCAAAACTCCACAAAAGTCAACAAGAAGGGGAGATCCACGAAATCTACACAAAACCCCCAAAATATAGTACACAAAATCACCATTTGGTCATTACAAACCCCCATTTCGAAAATGGGTTTGAAACCATGGAAAACAAGTTCTAAATGAGCTAAAAGAACATCAAATGAAAGAATGAAGAAGAGTTCTAACCTTGAGCTAGCTGAACAAGAAAAAGAGAGCTTGAAGATGATGAATAGTAAAAATGGATTGGCACCAAAAACGTCCCAAATGAAGCTTGAGAAGAGAGGAAGAGAATGGCGGAGTCGGATTTGGGATTGGAGCCTTCTGGATGGATGATTCAAGGGAAAAAGACCAAAGAGAAAGCCTTCTTCTCTTCTTCACTCTAGGTCAAGAACGATTGCAGGGATTTGGAATGGGAAATGAAGGAGAGAGAGTAAGAGAGCTTATATAGTGTCTGGAAGGTGGGTCCCAAAGCAGTTGAACTTGAAACAATTAAAACATGGTCTTGTGGACCCCGGATGAAGTCGACGAAGCAGAACAAAACGATCGTCGAAAAATCTAGTTTCGGAAAAGTATAATTTTGACATAGTTTCACGACCTCGAAAATTGTACCCAGATTTAGCATGAATAGTCAGATTTACCCCTTTTGGGCCAAAACTTGGGTTTCTGGGCCTCAAATACATGCAGGTTAAAAATGAAAGTTGACACAAATAATAAAACCATTCAAGAGAAATAAAAATCACGATCAAACCAAAGATCTAGAACGAAAACCCATTCTTAATGTGTACTCAGGGCGTCCCTGAGCGTGTCTGACTCATACCAAACGTCCTCAAAATTCCCAAAGCTATAATCCAGACTAAATCTAATCACATTCTAACCCAGCTAGTACTAAGACTCACTTAAGACTAAACACTCACTTAATTAGTACTAATCGAGTTGGTCTGGGTCGGGGTCTAACATATACCAAATAATGTATGACTCCCGATTAACTTCGGTTTCTAAAATACATGAGGCAAATCCTTGGGGATACTACATCATTATTTTAGTTAAGTATGACCCACCAACTAGCATTGTATGACAACCGTTACGGGCAGCTCCTCCTTGGGGAGTGGGCCCCCGCCCCGTCTCATCAACACTATCCATAGGAGATCCATTTCTAGTATCCAGAGAAATACAAGCCCTCCGTGGGGAACGGCCATTCTCAAGATGGCGCGAGGCTAATACTTTCCTTACAATGGACCTATGGTGGAAAATCATGGGGATTTCTAAATACAAATACCCCGCTCCCACTTAATATTTTAGAATTGACGATTTCCTTATAGGTATATGGGCCCATCAAATATAGATATCAAATCATCTCATGATATGACCAATGATTGGTTCCAAGTCAAGTTATTTTAAGGAAAGTCCAGTTTCTAAAATTAGTGTTACCAATGGATCCATTTCATGGGCCCACCAACTCTAATTAGAACTCTTTCCAAAAATTAATTTGATTTGACCAATTTTGGAATTTGCTATGTTTGGATTAGATTTGGAAACTTTCTAAAACAAGCATTCATCCATAAATAGAAAAGTGCTATAATTAGAAACTAGTCCTCTCCTCCACATGGCCTAAGCGGAATAGACTTCTTAGACTTCTAGACTTTCCAAAAATTTGGGATTCCTCAAGATCTTTGGGTATCTCCAAAATTGCTTTGGGTAATCTTCAAACTCTTTGATTAGGAGTCCAGCTTCACTTTCCTTCTTTGTCTCGGACATCTCCAGAATTTACAAATTTGAAAAAATACATAAATTCATATGTCTCTACAATGAGACTTACATGATAATCTAAACATGGAAATAAAAGGGCTATAGGGAAATTCACCATGCCTTGCCCTTTCGTAGGAAACCAAGGAAACCATGATGCCCTTTACACTTAGCCACAAATAAACCATTAAGCCATAAAAGAAAGTAAATGTCATGTAGGCCATATGGAGAGGACATTATCACCTGCACGGTAGTATCTCATACAACAAAGCATCTCACAAAACTAGGTTGTCAAACCATAACGAAAAAATAAGATGCCAAAGATTTGCCACTTCTATACAAGATACCCTACGCAGAGGGGGTCCAGTGGTGTCCCCCAGCGGGGATCAAGTTGCCCGGTCAGCTCCCGGGGGCCCAGGGGGCAACGCCCCCGGCGGGGTCTAGGGGCGGCGTCCTCGGCGGGGGTTCGGGGGCAGCGCCCTCGATCCAAAAAATTCAGATCAAAGAACAAAGTGATTTTGCCTGGGTTCGGCTAGCCAAACTGGTCCCTGTGGCTACCCGATCAGACCTCTACGGCTAGCCGTATTGATCTGTGCGGTTAGCCGACTTGACGAACCCAGAAATTTGGGTTTTTCAGATTCGACTTCTACTGTTCCTGAATCACTTCTAATGATCTCAGTAGGCTTCTAATGGCTTCTTACCATTCTTTCATCGTCATTAAAACCTTTTGTGACATTCCAAACATGGATCTACTACAAAAGTAAGCAAACACAATAAACACTGATCCATACATAGCCCTCGCTCTATCCTCTTCGCATCTCATGCAAAGATTAGAACAAGATTACTGATTTAACATGATTAGAGATGAGGTATGGCTCTGATACCAATTGTTGGAAGTAGGTGGGTTTCGTGGATAGATTTTCAAAACTTTTGACCTACTTGACTCAAGGATCAAGTACCCATAAAGCCAAAAACCCAATCCAGGATGCATAACGCTCAATCTCATGATCATGTACAGTAAATAAACCTATCTAAAAGAGAGAACAGTAGCCAACAAGCATCCATAAAAATCTATAACATGCAAGGAAGTAGATTATACCTTTGGAGCTCGGTTGTGCTCTAATGGAGAAGCTGATGACTTTCTTTGATGTAGAACTCTTCTACAAGATTATATCAGAATCTCCAATACCTCTTAGCCTTCCACGCTATTACCCGAATCAAATCTCTCTTCTCAAGAAGATTGGTAGAATCTTCAAGAGCAAACCCAACTAGAAACCCCAAGGAACTAGAAGAGAAAGAGGAGAGGAAACTGTGCAACAACTTGCACAATTTGGGGCTAGACGTGCACTCCTATTATTGGACGTCCAAGAAGGAAGAATTCCCCTTTTTTTATAGGACTTTGAGCCTCCTCTTTTCCTATTTGAAATAGAAGTTTGACTCCCATTACAAAGTAGCAACATTCTCTTTTCTTAATTGAAATAGAAGTCTCACTTCCACAACAATTAGTAAGTATGCTATTACCACTATTCAAAGTCCTACTTCAAATAGAAATAGTAACTTTCTAATTCCTTCCTTTTAGAGTTCAAGTATGATTAGTATCTTTCTAATAACTTGGGCTAGCGTAGAGACCACTAGGGATCCCATAGAAAGCTGGCTCCAACTGGGACACACGACCCCACATCCCATGTGCAATACGGGCCCACAGTTAATTGCAAATAACACCACTATATAAATGCAATTGAAATCCAGTCTTAGGAATAAATTACAGTGAAGACCCTGAACTTCTCAATTACCACAAGTAGGCCCCTCTATCAATATCCATGGATCAATTGGACTAAATCTGTCTCTTCAATCTTAGTTCAACATCTTATTATCCTTAAGCCCCAATCAATCATTGTGATCATCAATACCATCCAATTAACTCTTGATGGAGATGGGTGCGCACTTACTAATGACAAATCCATTAATTGGCACAATGGGATAATAGAGATAGATTCCATCTTGATCATTCAATGTTCCCACAGTTCTACTACCACATACCCAAGACATCGAGGTGTTGACCTACAGTTGGCCTCACTCATTAGTGACTCAAAGCAAATGAATAGATAGAAACTTGAGTTCACCAATGTCTCAGGATTGAGAGCCTATTGCTAGGGAATTATGAGAGCATACCTTATTATTGAGACGGAATTCCATAAGGAGCTTCTCATGGTCCTTCAATACATCCAATGTACCAGCACCATGATCCAGAATCTTACATTCTGATGATCGAGACAAATCACACTATCTCATAGTGATCAAAATGTTGCAACCTTATCAGATGAGATGCCCAGTCTTATCACTGGTTGTGAAGATATTTAAGTATAAGATTTGTGATGCATGTCTCCTGTGTGTGGATCTCATCCATACACATATATCACATCTAATATACTAATGGGATCCGGTTCAACTCATGACCCATTATGTCATATGTATTGGTCATGTGCATGAAGTAATGAAATAACATTCATCTCTTGAAAGTAAAGCATGATTTTATTGATAAATAAAGAAATTAATTAATTTATCACATCAATTGATGGATTGAGTCCATACAATCTAACAAGTGATGGCCTCGGTGGTTCTCGCCACTGAGAGGCTTGGTTTTGCTGCTCGAGGGTTGATGGAGGGTCAAACGTTGTCGGTTTGACTTGAAATTTGACAAGGAGCCTTTTGGAGGTATTTTGGAACCATTCGTATACTCTGATCGAAGTTTTGATGTCTTCGACACTATCACCGCCGGGAACGCTTGTTTAGCTGTCGGAGGAGTGAAGTTCGGCTAAATGATGTCGGAATGGCCGGAAACTTCATGTGTACCCCTCTTTTGATGTCTTGAAGGATCTTGCTATTTTTGTTTGATTCTGACAAGATCTGATGCTTGAAGTAGCATTGCCTATTTGTAGTAGGAAGCTGCTTTATGTGGCTTCTTGATGTTGAAGAGGCAAAGTGACTTCTTTGGTGTCAACAATTACACATGCATTCATAACATTGAGGACAATGTTGGATTTACGTTTGGGGGTGTGAGTTAGAACTTGACATGTGATCATTTGTTCAATTTTCATTCTACATTTTCTTTTTCTTTTGTCAGGAGTAAAAAAATATTTTTTTAAAGGGAAACTTTCAAGAGAATCTTTTTTGGCTGAAGATATTTATTTTGGGCAAAAGAAAACGATGGTTTACTATTTTATTTACGGAAAGATTTTTTGGAAAAGTGCTGAATTTTGATCCCTCACTTTTACACAGCTTGTATACGTTTTTAAGGCTTTGAATATGAAGCTATGACTTTTGTTTTTCTTTTAAAAAAAAAAAAAAAGAGGAGGAAAATCGACCCTTAGTGTACAGAGCTTCCTGGTTTGACGGGTGGATATATGAAAAGGGCTGCCTATTGTTGGGGACCGTAAAAAAAAGTGTTTAGAAGTCCTGAAAAGAATAAAAAGTTTTGTGACTAGTTTGGGTTCGTAGCCTTTTTAACCTGAGTTAGTAAGCCCTTAGGGTATTTACATACCTAGTGCCCTAAAGCCATCTGGTTTGGGAGTCATTGGCCTAATGCTTGTTACATGGGTTAATTAGAAAACTAAAGAAACATGGGCATTGCACAGTCACATGTGTGTGTGTTTGAAAAAAAAAAAAAAACAAAGAAAGAAAAATATGCCCTTTGAAAAAACAATAGTGTGAAAGCCGTCATTATTGCCTTGAGAGGAAGACTATTTTTCTTTGCTATATTTACGCGGCCCTGAATTTAAAATAATAATAATAATAAAATAAATTATTATTTTCACGGAAATTATTGGTGGATCATTTGATGCTTATTTCGTATACATGCTCTTCACCGTGCACGATCAATTAGCATGATTTCGAGAATTTTTGACCAAAAGATGGGATTTGTGAACCGAATTTAAGATTTGTCCTTGAAAATTCCGAGAATCGAGAATAGTCAGTGTCTATAGATTTTCTCCTGGAAGAAGTTTCCTAGGATTTTGATAGGTTTTAAAAATCTTTTGAAAAAAAAAAAAGAAAACAAAAAGAAAGAATTTTATGGGTATATTCACTACAAACCCTCACGAGGCACAACTCTTCTGATTGGGGGAACGTAGGGGTTTAAGGGTTTGTTGCATATGCTAAATGCAACCGAGAATACCAGCAAAAATGGTTTTATTTTCATATTTACTTTCTTCGATTAGGTCAAAGAACTTCAAACCTTTTTGCTCTCAACTTTTGCTAAGGGACTAGTGAAATGCTGGTTGGGGGCTGTGTTGAGTTCATGAATTTACCCATTTACGTATCATTTTAGGCTGAATTGGGGATTTAATTAGGTGAATTGCATCATTATTCATATAATTTCTTCATTTCATGCATTTTCACATAGGAACCTGAATTTGCATACTTTTCATACATTTTCTGCGTTAACTTAGAATGTTTTACAAATTTTCTCTGAAAAGTCTCAGTTGGAGTAGAACTCTGTTCAGGTGGCTCTCACTTCAATAAGGGCTCTTCAGTATTTGATGTGTTGAATTAGAATGTGCAAAAAATGAGAATTGCAGGCCTCTATCATGGAACCCACTTTCAAGCACACATTGTCATCCTGGGCCCTGCTTCGCTGAATTGAAGTAAATTGAAGAATTCACCATGTGGACCCCACACACAATCCATATGCAAATTAATCAAAGGAGAGGTCCACTCATCATGTCAGTGAAGAGTCCTAACTACAGTAGAACACTTCCCATAGGGCCCACTATTCAAGTAAATGAAATGTCCTACTTGGCAGGGTCCACAGTAGTTGCAAATTTAAAATTATTAATGGATAATTCAAAGAGTACAATTCAAATTGGAACAAAAGAGGAAGAGTTTGAATCATCCACATCTGATGTCCTTTCAAAAATGAGATAGAATCCAATTCAAATCAAAATTTACAAGTTAATCCCGTTTTTCTCAGGATAACTAATCTTCCAATGGCCATAACTTTCAATCCGACCGTCGAATCGAAGAAATTTACCTACCGTTAGAAAGCTTATTCAGAGTAGATATCCATGGAGCCCAAGAACATGCAAATCAGAGCTATATTGACGAAGTTATGGGCTCAGAGATTGTCATGTTCATTTTTAGACGAAATTGCAATTAAATCCACACCGTTGATAATCAATTGCTACACATCCCTTGTGGGACCCCATCTGAAGATTAACCAAGCCACCCAGAGGTTTCCAGAAGCTTCCACCTCATTCAAACTCAAAAAGGATAAGAGATAACCTTATCAATGAAGAAAAATCAAATCTGTAGAGACGGTGTCCAAATTCAATGTATCTAATAGATAACCGGAAAAATAAAAGGAACCAAGAAGTAGTATACGAGAGTAATTTTCCCTCCCCTTGGATGGCCACTATTGCTCTCTCTCTCTTATTTCTCCTCTTTCCCTAATTAATAGAATTTAAGAGTTATTTCTGGGTAATCTGGAGCCCTGTTCCAGAACTAGGTTAGAAGAGTGTGAGAGAAATTTGTAATTGCTATGAAGTTCATAATGAAAATCACATCTCTTGCAATGGAGGAGTAGATCCCTGGATCAAACTATCAGATGAAGTTAAGTATTTCTCATCGTTAATTTATGTGATATTTTTGTCTCTTACGTATTGATTATAATAATAAATCTGCCTTCTGTTATTGACAGCCTATGTTATTCAATTTTTTTGTTTGAACAATGCTTTAATCATGTATGTTTTCTTAATAGATTATTCTTAGATTGAAATTCTTTGATAATCTATCTTTGATTAATATGTGATATTTAGTTAAGTTCATAATTTCATTAGTTGAATGAGATTTTTGCCTTAAATAAATTCTGAAAAATTGTGCTCTTTGATAGACAAACTATCCAAATCAGAAACATTGATTTGTTTCTGATTTGAAGAATTTTTGGAACAAATTTATTTTATCTATTGCATAGAATGATGGTGGGACTACTTAATGGATTCATGATATTCTGATATTCATTTTCTCATATTTTATTGCTGCACTCTAGATCTAGCATTTTCTCAATCTTATTATTGTTTTTCTTTTCTTTATCTCTCTTGTCATTATCATTGATAAAAAAAATTAGATTTTAAATTTTAACTTAGTAGTGCTCCTTGTGGGGTTCAACCTGTTCTTGCCATTGTCTCAAAAAGACAACTATACACTTGCAATATTAAAAGATTGGATTTAAATTCACATCACGTCATCATTCCCAACATGGGAGAGAGATTCACATGGGACTTCATTAGATTAATTAATTTATTTATTTCTCTCGTTGAATCTTTCATTATTGACATCATTTTTTTTCTTTTAAATGCCCTTCGATATTGGGATGACCATTATAATAAAGTAACTTCTTCGCTTTGTTCTATTTATTCATTTGCAACTTTAATCATTAATGAGAGATATTATTCCTTTGTTTTGATATTTAATATGCCTCGCGTTGTATGTGTTGGAAGTAGGTGGGCCTCGTGGATAGATTTTCAAAACTTTTGACCCACTTGACTCAGGGATCAAGTACCCATAAGGCCAAAAACCCAATCTAGGATTCATGTCCTCAATCTCAGCCATCATGATCAGTAAATAAACCTATCAAGAAGATAGAACATCAACCAACAAACATCCATAAAATCTACAACATGCAACGAAGTAGATTATACCTTTGGAGCTCTGCTGTGCTCTAATGGAGAAGTTGCGTCTTTCTTTGATGATGAAACTCTTTCACTTGTCAAATAGGAATCTCCAACACCTCTTAGCTTTTCACGCTATGACCCGAATCAGATCTCCTTTCTCAAGAAGATTGGTGGAATCTCCAAAGAAAACCCAACTCGAAACTCCAAGGAACTTGAAGAGGAAGAGAGGAGAGAGCAGTGCAACAATTGCACAAAAAGAGGCTGGACGTTTTTTACTCCAATAGATGGATGTGCATGAGGGGTTCTATTCCCTTTTATAACCTTTCAATGCTCCTCTTTTCTTAATTGAAATAGAAGTCTCACTTCCACAACAATTAGTAAGTATACTATTACCACTATTAGAAGTCCTACTCCAAATAGAAATTGTAACTTTCTAATTCCTTCCTTTTAGAGTTCAAGTAGGATTAGTATCTTTCTAATAACTTGGGTTAGCGTGGGGACCACTAGGGATTCCATAGAAAGCTGGCTGCAACTGGGACACGCGACCCCACATCTCATGTGCAATCGGGGCCCACAATCAATTGCAAATAACACCACTATATAATGCAATTGCATTCCAGTCTTACGAATAAATTACAATGAAGACCCTAAACTTCCCAATTACCACAAGTTGGCCCCTCTATCAATATACATGGATCAATTGGAATAAATTTGTCTCTTCCAATCTTAGTTCCACATCTTATTATTCTTGAGCCCCAATTAATCACTGTGATCATCAGTACCATCCAATTAACTCTTAATCGAGATGGGTGCGCACTTACTAATGACAAATCCATTAATTGGCATAAGGGGATAATAGAGATAGATTCCATCCTGATCATTCAATGTTCCCATAGTCCTACTACCACATACCCAAGACACTGAGGTGTTGACCTGCAGTTGGCCTTACTCATTGGTTACTCAAAGCAAATGAATATATAAAAACTTGAGTTCATCAATGTCTCAGGATTGAAAGCCTATTGCTAGAGAATTATGAGAGCATACCTTATTATTGAGACGAAATTCCATAAGGAACTTCTCATGGTCTTTCAATACATCCAATGTACCAGCACCATGATCCAGAATCTTACATTCTGATGATCGAGACAAATCACATTATCTCATAGTGATCAAAGTGCTGCAACTTTATCAGATGAGATGCCCAGTCTCATCACTGGTTGTGAAGATATTTAAGTATAAGATTTGTGACGTATGTCTCCCGTGTGTGGATCTCATCCATACACATATATCACATCTAATATACTAATGGGACCCGGTTCAACTCATGAACCATTATGTCATATGTATTGGTCATGTGCCTGAAGTAATAAAATAACATTCATCTCATAAAAGTAAAGAATGATTTTATTGATAAATAAAGAAATTAATCAATTCATCACATCAACTGATGGATTCAGTCCATAAAATCTAACAATCTCCCACTTGGGCTCAATGCCAGTCAGGGTTGCATCTCATGCCCATCCTGTCTACATGCTGCTCAAAAACTTTGGTAGTCAAAGGCTTAGTAGAGGGATCTGTTAGATTTTTCCGCAGAGACTATCTTGGTAATAGCAATATCACCTCTCTACACAATCTCTCTGACTAAGTGATAATTCCTCTGTACATGCTTTTGGCTTTTATGGCTTCTGGGCTCCTTTGACTGAGCGACTGCACCGCTGCTGTCACAGGAAACTGTGAGTGGCTGTCGTGCCAAAGGTACCACCCCAAGTTCCAAAAGGAATCTTTTGAGCCATACTACTTCCTTAGCTGCTTTACAAGCTGCTACATACTCAGCCTCCGAGGTTGAATCAATGGTACATTCCTATTTTATACTCCTCCAGCTGATAGCACCGCCTCCAAGCATAAACACATAACCAGAGGTGGATTTCCTGAAATCCTTATCTGACATGAAGTCAGAATCTGTGTATCCGACTGGAATCAGCTCATCACTACTATAAATCAACATGTAATCTCTAGTCCTTCTTAAGTATTTGAGAATACATTTTACAGCAGTCCAATGTTCAGGCCTTGGATTAGACTGGTATCTGCTGACTATGCCCACTGCATGACAGATATCTGGTCTAGTACATAACATAGCTTACATGAGGCTACCAACAGCAGAAGCATATGGTATCAACCTCATCTGCTCCTTTTCCTCAGGTGTCTTGGGAGACTGATCCTTGGAAAGGTGCACTCCATGCCTGAAAGGTGTAATACCCTTCTTGGAGTCTTGCATAGTAAACCGTACTAACACCTTATCTATGTATGCAGTTTGGGATAAGTCAATCATCCTATTTTTCCGGTCTCGATGGAGTTTAATCCCTAGGATTTAGCTATCTTCTCCCAAGTCCTTCATATCAAAAGTCTTGGCCAACCAAACTTTCACTGTTGACAACATTCCTATGTCTTTCCCGAGGAAAATGATGTCATCGACATATAAAACCTGAAAAACTACCCTGTCACCTTCACTTTTCATGTACACACATGACTCATCCGGATTTTGACAAAAACCAAATGACTTGATTGCCTGGTCAAAACGGATGTTCCAGCTTCGGGATGCCTGCTTCAGTCCTTAAATGCACTTTTGCAGCTTGCAAACTTTTTGCTCTTGGTTTTTAGCTTCCAAACCGTCTGGCTGCACCATATAGATGTCTTCCTCAAGATGGCTATTGAGAAGCGCCGTCTTGACATCCATTTGCCAAATCTCGTAATCGAGATGAGCTGTAATGGATAAGAGTTTCTGGATGGACTTGAGCATGGCTATCGGCGAGAAGGCTTCCTCATAATCGATACCCTCTTTCTGAGTTTATCCTTTCGGAACAAGCCTGGCCTTATAGGTCTCCACTCTTCTTGTAGACCCACTTACACCCAATAGGTTTAATATTGGCAGGTAAGTCCAAAAGTGTCCAGACCTGATTAGAGTACATAGACTCCATCTAAGCTTTCATAGCATCTTGCCAGCGTCCCGAATCTAAGTCATTGATTGCTTCATCATAGTTACAGGGATCTTGTTTCGGCTCTTCCAGGACAGCCTCGTAAGACTCTTCCAAGAACGAGAACCTGTCAGGGGGTCTGACAATCCTTCCACTACGACGAGGCACTGGTGTAACTACTAGGTCTGGTAAGGGCGGTTCTTCCTCAAGTTCGGTCATACTTGGATTTAGAATTGATTGCTCTTGAATCTCTTTTAAGATCACATTTTCTAAAGATTTCTGGTCCATCATATAATTTTCCTCCAGAAAAACCGCATTGGTGCTGACCAGCACTTTTTGCTCTCTGGGGTTATAGAATAACCAACCTTTAGTTCCTTTAGGATTTCCTACAAACGTGCATACTTCGGACTTCGCTTCCAACTTATCCGTCTTAACCTTCAGCACGTGTGCTGGACAACCACAAATGTGTAAATGTTGTAGACTAGGCTTTCGCCTGGACCACAACTCCCGGGGAGTCTTAGGTACAGACTTAGATGGTACAAGGTTTAGTATTTACATCGCAGTATCCAAAACGTATCCCCAAAAGGATATGGGTAATCCTGAGAAACTCAGCATAGACCTAATTATATTTAAAAGAGTCAGGCTCCTTCTTTCTTCTACTCCATTCTGTTGAGGCATACCAAGAGCAGACAACTGGGATAGAATCCCATTTTCTGACAAGTATCTCATAAAATCAGCAGAGAGATATTCCCTTCCTCGATCTGATCGAAGAGTCTTGATACTCTTACCTAATTGCTTTTCCGCTTCCGTTCGAAACTCTTTGAACTTTTCAAAAGCTTCGGACTTGCGGTGCATAAGGTATATGTATCCATATATTGAGTAATCATTTGTGAAAGTGATGAAGTACTCATATCCTCCTCTGGCCTTGACATTAATGGGTCCACACACATCAATATGCACTAATTCCAATAAATCTTTGGCCCTATTACCCTTAGATGAAAAGGGTCTTTTGGTCATTTTACCTTCCAGGCAGACCTCGCAGACAGGCATTGGTTCTACCACCAAAGAAGGTAAGATACCCCATCTTTCACTAGCCTCTCAATCCTGTTTAAGTTTATATGACCTAGCATCAAGTGCCAAAGTTTTGTTGGATTAGATGAAGGTGACTTTCTCTTTAATGATGGTCTATTAATTGTTTCAGTATCGTGTATCTCATACATCGTGGGAGTTAACAAATAAAGCCCATTGGTTACCTTGCCAGAACATATAAAAGTATCATTCCTCTTTATGACAACTTCAGTACCAAAAGTAATAGAATAACTTTTATAACCAAACTAGAAACTGAAATTAAATTCCGCCTTAAAGACAATACATATAATGTATCTGACAAAACCAATTTATTATTTGAGAAACAGAAAGTAATAACTCCCACTGAAAGAGCCTCTACCTTAGCGTCAGATCCTAGGTTGACAATGATTTCTCCATCACTTAGCCTCCTGGTTTCCCTAAACCCCTAACAACGTAGTACATATGTGATTAGTTGCCCCGGAGTCCACACACCAAGATTCTAAAGTACTAGTTGCAAAACTAACTTTAGAAATAAGTGACTCAATCATACCTGAGGTCTTCTTCTTAGACAAATATTCTGGACAATTTCTTTTCCAATGTCCTGTCTTACTACAATGGAAACACTTTCCTTTCGTCCCTGAACCCTTAGCCTTGGCCACCCCACCAGTAGGACCATTCTCCACCTTAGGACCCTTCGGAATTGATTTCTTTTTGCCTTTCTGCCCTTTGCCTTTCGGCTTGGACTTGGCATCTGACTTTTCTGTCATCAGGGCAGTTGTCTTCTTTTTCAAAATCCCTCCAGTCACTACCAGTTTACTAGACAGCTCAGCCAAAGTCAGTTTCATTTTATTCATATTATAATTAACCTTGAAATTGTTGAATGACTCTGGTAGTGGCTCAAGGATTACATCGATCTGCGATTCTGCATCAATCGCAACTCCCAGTACATCTAACTCATTCAATGAGTCCATCATTTTCAACATGTGTTCTTGTACTGATGTACCTTCAGCCATCTTGGTACTAATGAGCACCCTCATGGCTGCCTGCCTAGCAGGCCTGCCCTGTTCCGCAAACATCTCCTTTAAGTTCGATATAATATCATATGCAGTCTTATAGGATTGATGTTGGTGTTGCAAAACACTAGACATGGATGCTTGAATGTAACATCGGGCCATCTCATTGTCTTCGGCCCATTTGGTGTAAAGTTCCTTTTCTACTTCTGATTCATCCGGGCCAGACTCATCAAGGGGGGTTTTGGTAAGGACATATTTATATCCTGAAGCTGTCAGGACAATATCCAGATTCTGTTTCCAGTCTACATAGTTGGATCCCACCAACTTATTTTGATTTAGGATGGTCGCAAGTGGATTGAAAGTAGTCGAATTCATGTTTGAAATACTGTAGCACATAACCATACATTCAATTAATGAATTTAAATGACATTGGGTTTAGTATTCTACCAAATTTATGTGGGAATCCTTATAACCACAAAATTTAGAATACATCGGAATCCCAATCTTCCAGGGTATGCCTCCTTGGGGAGTGCGAATATCACCTAGACTGGTGCGGATCAAAGTTGGTCAAAATTGGGATAAGACTAACTATCCATGATCCCCATCATTCTTTATTATCTAGGTATCTTATACCAAATAATGTATGACTCCCGATTAGCTTCGGTTTTTAAAATACATGAGGCAAATCCTTGGGGATACTACATCATTATTTTACTTAAGTGTGACCCACCGACTAGCATGGGATAAGACTAACTATCCATGACAACCGTTGCGGGCAGCTCCGCCTTGGGGAGTGGGCCCCCGCCCCGTCTCATCAACACTATCCATAGGAGATCCATATCTAGTATCCAAAGAAATACAAGCCCTCCGTGGGGAACGGCCATTCTCAAGATGGCGCGAGGCTAATACTTTCCTTACAATGGGCCTATGGGGGAAAACCATGGGGATTTCTAAATATAAATGCCCCGCTCCCACTTAATATTTTAGAATTGAGGATTTCCTTATAGGTATATGGGCCCATCAAATATAGATATCAAATCATCTCATGATATGACCAATGATTGGTTCCAAGTCAAGTTATTTTAAGGAAAGTCCAGTTTCTAAAATTAGTGTTACCAACGGATCCATCTCATGGGCCCACCAACTCTAATTAGAACTCTTTCCAAAAGTTAATTTGATTTGACCAATTTTGGAATTTGCTAGGTTTGGATTAGATTTGGAAACTTTCTAAAACAAGCATTCATCCATAAAAAGAAAGTGCTATAATTAGAAATTAGTCATCTCCTCCACAAGGCCCATGCGGAATAGACTTCTTGGACTTCTAGACTTTCCAAAGCTTCAGGATTCCTCAAACTCTTTGGGCATCTCCAAAACACCTTTTGGTAATCTTCAAACTCTTTTGATTAGGAGTCCATCTTTAATTTCCGTCTTTGTCTCGGACATCTCCAGAATTTATAAATTTGAAAAATTACATAAATTCCTATGTCTCTACAATGAGACTTACATGGTAATCTAAACATGGAAATAAAAGGGCTATAGAGAAATTCACCATGCCTTGCCCTTTCGCGGGAAAGCAAGGAAACCATGATGGCCTTTACACTTAGCCACAAATAAACCATTCAACCATAAAAGAAAGTAAAAACTTGTGGGCCATATGGAGAGGACAAGATAATATGCATGTTAGTATCGCATACAACAAAGCATCGTACAAAACCAGGTTACCAAACCACAATGGAAAAACAAGATGCCAAAAGTTGCCACTTCTATATAAGATGCCCTGCGCAAAGAGGGTCCGGGGGTGTCCCTCGGTGGGGTTCGAGCTAGCTGAACTGGTCCCTACGGCTAGCCGACCGACCTCTACGGCTAGCCGTATTGATCTGTGCGGTTAGCCGACCTGACGAACCCAGAAATTCGGGTTTTTCATATTCGACTTCTGCTATTCCCTAATCACTTCTAATGATCTCAGTAGGCTTCTAATGGCTTCTTACCATTCTTCCATCATGATTAAAACCTTTTGTGACATTCCAAACATGAATCTACTACAACAGTAAGCAAACCCAATAAACACTGATCCTTACATAACCCTCGCTCTATCCTCTTCGCATCTCATGCAAACATTAGAACAAGATTACTGATCTAACATGTTTAGAGATGAGGTATGGCTCTGATACCAATTGTTGGAAGTAGGAGGGCTTCGTGGATAGATTTTCAAAACTTTTGACCCACTTGACTCAGGGATCAAGTACCCATAAGGCCAAAAACCCAATCCAGGATCCATGTCCTCAATCTCAACCATCATGATCAGTAAATAAACCTATCAAGAAGATAGAACATCAACCAACAAACATCCATAAAATCTACAACATGTAACGAAGTAGATTATACCTTTGGAGCTCAGTTGTGCTCTAATGGAGAAGTTACATCTTTCTTTGATGATGAAACTCTTTCACTTGTCAAATATGAATCTCCAACACCTCTTAGCCTTCCACGCTATGACCCGAATCAGATCTCCTTTCTCAAGAAGATTGGTGGAATCTAAAAGAGAAAACCCAACTCGAAACTCCAAGGAACTTGAAGAGGAAGAGAGGAGAGAGCAGTGCAACAATTGCATAAAAAGAGGCTGGATGTTTTTTACTCCAATAGATGGATGTCCATGAGGGGTTCTATTCCCTTTTATAACCTTTCAATGCTCCTCTTTTCTTAATTGAAATAGAAGTCTCACTTCCACAACAATTAATAAGTATACTATTACCACTATTAGAAGTCCTACTCCAAATAGATATAGTGACTTTCTAATTCCTTCCTTTTAGAGTTCAAGTAGGATTAGTATCTTTCTAATAACTTGGGCTAGCGTTGAGACCGCTAGGGATTCCATAGAAAGCTGGCTACAACTGGGACACGCCACCCCACATCTCATGTGCAATCCGGGCCCACAGTCAATTGCAAATAACACCACTATATAAATGTAATTGCACTCCAGTCTTAGGAGTAAATTACAATGAAGACCATAAACTTCCCAATTACCACAAGTAGGCCCCTCTATCAATATCCATGGATCAATTGGAATAAATCTGTCTCTTCCAATCTTAGTTCCATATCTTATTATCCTTGAGCCCCAATTAATCACTGTGATCATCAGTACCATCCAATTAACTCTTAATCGAGATGGGTGCGCACTTACTAATGACAAATCCATTAATTGGCATAAGGGGATAATAGAGATGGATTCCATCCTGATCATTCAATGTTCCCATAGTCCTACTACCACATACCCAAGACACGAAGGTGTTGACCTATAGTTGGCCTCACTCATTGGTGACTCAAAGCAAATGAATAGATAGAAACTTGAGTTCATCAATGTCTCAGGATTGAGAGCCTATTGCTAGGGAATTATGAGAGCATACCTTATTATTGAGACAGAATTCCATAAGGTGCTTCTCATGGTCCTTCAATACATCCAATGTACCAGTACCATGATCCGGAATCTTACATTCTGAAGATTGAGACAAATCACACTATCTCATAGTGATCAAAGTGCTGCAACCTTATCAGATTAGATGCCCAGTCTCATCACTGGTTGTGAAGATATTTAAGTATAAGATTTGTGATGCATGTCTCCTGTGTGTGGATCTTATCCATACCATATATCACATCTAATATACTAATGGGACCCGGTTTAACTCATGAACCATTATATCATATGTATTGGTCATGTGCAGAAGTAATAAAATAACATTCATCTCATGAAAGTAAAGCATGATTTTATTGATAAATAAAGAAATTAATCAATTTATCACATCAACTGATGGATTGAGTCCATACAATCTAACAGTATGAATTCCGCAATCTTATATCTCTTGAGGTTTAAATGCAGTATCCTCACAGCGGACTTACGATCCTTGGGCCTAAAGCACAAAAATTTTAATTAGTCCTAAATTTCACTCCACGGATCCGGTTTATTCTCTAATTGGGTTCGGGGGACGTGACACCTCTAGAATTGACTTAACTTGATTTGGTAATACGATATACTAACTTTTCAAAAAATAAAATAAAATTAGGTAAGGGTGAGAGACTAATACATGAAAAATGAAAAGGAGTGTTTATATTAAACGGAAGAGCATACCCTATTTATTAGCTAAAGGAGTCATAGATGTTTGACAATGTTATCTATTCAATTGTTATTAAAAAAGTTGTGACTCCGAATGTCACTAATTTAAACTTCCACACAAAAAAGATGATAACAAGTACCATGAAAAAAATGATAGTCTAAATATAGGCAGTTAATGATTGGCAAGTGTCATTTATCAAATTGTTATTAAAAAGTTGATTACAAATATCACCCATCTAAATCATCACGCCAAAAGGATGATAGAAAGTGTTAACAAAGAAAAAGGTGATAGTATAAAGATAGGGAGACTAAATTGAATGTGTACTCAACCTAAAGTTTAGTTAGCCTAAAGTTTACTTATTCATTACTTATGATGAAGATGTCAATCTAAGTGTTTTTTTAAAGTTATAAAGGTTAACTCAACATTTAATTAATAGGTCGCATTCAAGTTGACTTGTTGGAAGGTCAAGAAATGAGGTAAGTAAAGTTGGATCGGGAGGTATGTCATATATTGACTTTAATCCAATCCATTGATTAATTGGGTTAGAGAAATGTTAGCCCAAACCTACAAAAAAATGAACTCTAACTTTGAATTACCAAGTAGATTCAAGTTTTTAGTTCACTGGTAGCTTGGTAGTGAGGCACCTCCCTTCCATAAAAACAAGTAAGGATCAATCCCTGACTGTAGCGCTGATAGTGAGGGACTTGTTCATGTCAAGTTGGTTGGTTAGGTCAAAATTGCTACTCCTATCAATATGGTCTAAAACTTTCTCCAATTAAAGAGTTATAGCTATTTTTCCAACTACCTTATAAAAAAGTTCTTATTAATTATCATAACTTAAAAGAGTTTATAAAAACATCTTTAACTTCATTAGAAGGTAACTTGCACCTGACGTAAGCCTAACATGTTCCCATAAACCTAATTTTATTTTATATTTATAAGTTTGTAATAACCTTCGTAGTTCTTTATTAGGTTTGGAGATTCATCCTGGACCAATCCATTACATATGATTCAATTGAGTTTGAAACTTGATATTTTGTTTAGTGCATTTATTACCATTGGATTGACCACTATATTTTTGACCTTCAAATCAATAAATTCTTTATAATTTATTTACAAATGTGAATGTTGTGACCATTTTTTTTCTCAACAATTATTATATGTAGTATATATTAAAGCTGTTACCGAACCAATTTCAATTCTAACCCTTCCGATTTAAAACTAGACCTCTAAATCTTAAATCTTGTAATCCTAAATTTTTTAGGTGTTAAATCATTTAAGGGTGATTTTAGTCATTCTTTATTTTCAAATATTATTAAGATAACTGTCTCATTTAATTTATAATCTCGTTGATCAAAATGTACTTAAAGGTGAGATTTTTCTTCTTGATAAGAGAGAAAGTCAAGTCCATTTCACTCGACGATTTAGAATTTTGATAATATATTATCTACTATTATATAAATTTTCCTTTAACCAAAATAATCTTAAGAATTGTGCACTTTATAATTTATTTTTCTCAATTTGTAAGTGGGGCTTACTTTTAGGCTTATACATAATAAATCTCATTATGTCACTCCAACTGAAATTAGACCCGTAAGATTGATCGTGCTTAAGATAATTGATTAGAAATAAAAGAAAAATCAAATTACTTGATATGTAGTTAAAATTTCTATTAATTTCTTACTTCTCATAAACTTGTACATTTTTTATTATCTTTTATTTTTTAACGTTTAAACATTGACACTAGTAAAATCCTAATAATATTCAATTCATAAAATTAATTATATCTTTAAAATTCTGACCTTAACCAATGCTACTATGACAAATGTCCGTTCTTTAAGCACAGGTGCTAGTTATTATGTATGAAAGCGGCCTATTTCAATTGAGAAATCAGCCAAATTGATTTCGACTATTAAATTGATTTTGACCCCATTTAAATCCTCCAAACTGTACTTATTTTCTATTCCTTCTCTCAACCATCTCTACAAGAAACTCCTCTTTCTCTTCTTCATGTCACCCTTTAATGTAGTATTTGTGAAAAATATCTCATAACAGTAGTTCTTTGTTTCTAGCACCTAGAACACATGGTTATAAATATATTTATATATATAATTTATTTAAAAATATTATAATTTTGAAAGCTACTGATTCCAATTGAGAAATCAGCCAAATTGGTTTTGATTACCAAATTGATTTTGACCCAATTTAAATCCTCCAAACCATGCTTACTTTTTGACCCCTCATCTCCTCTCAACTGTTTCTAAAAGAACTATAACTCCTCATTCTCTTCTTCATTTCACCTTTTAATGAAATATTTATGGAAAATATCTTATAATTGTAGTATCATTGATACGACAACGAGAACACAACCAACACATTTCTAGCACCTAATACATATGGTTATATATATATATATATAACTTTAAAATATTCTATTTTTGATAGTATTGATAAAAAGATTCAATATCCCCAAGAAAAAACCCAAAATATAAATTTATCATTAAAACTATCTTAATCTAATATTATATTTGATAATGATATTGCAACAATGATCCTTAGGCTAGGGTGGCTAATGTCCAACACTCAGTAGCTCCCATTTTCCTTTATTTCTTTTTTTTTTCTTCTTACCGAATAAAAGGATCATAGCATTAAAATTAAAATATAACAAACAAAAATGCCCATCTCCCTCTCCCCATACAAAAAAAAAAAAAAAAAAAAAAAAAAGATCATACAAGAATGAAGTTGGGAAAATTATTCTTGAATGCCATTTTGATGGCTCAAGTAAGCTAAAACTTAAGCTCATCTTGAACTTGGCTTGGGTCAAGGTCTAGAAACTCATACCTACCCTAAATCCATCCCTAATTGGAGATTATCATATTTTAATTTTCTTATAAATTTCTTCCATCTCAAAAAAATTTCTACAAAATATCATACTTCAAGTTTTGTATAAAATTTTAAAATATTTATATCAATTATTTATTTAAGATTTTAATTGTGTGACTTTTAAGAAAGTCTATTATCCCGTATTTAATGATGAAGATACAGGATATAGCATGATTTCTTTATGTGATTATAAATCTAGACCTATAAGTTTTTTATTTTTAGAAATGTTTTTATTTTAGATTTTATATAATATAAAATATTATATCAAAAAAATAAAATAAAGTTATATTTTTTTAGGAGTTTTATTGTCCGTACTAAGCGCGGGAGGCTTTTTACTAGTGGAATATAAGTCGATTTCAAAATGGGGGTTTGACATATTAGTCACTGTAGGTGCACGAAATTTCACGAACCCGGAGGTGGTGATCTCAAGACCCACTAGAAGAGAAGATGTGATGCCTTCAGAGGAACCTGAAAGGAGGAAGAGGAAACAAGCAGTCAAAGACCCTGGCTGTGGGCAGCGTAAGGCTCTCCGATGCCTAAGTCAGTGTAAGAACGTGACAGTAGGGTAGAGATTTGAAAGAGACAGTAAGTGCTCTGTAAGTACTGGGTTGTCTGAATGCGTACCTTTGGAGGAGACTAAGTCCTCTATTTTATACCGTTGTGAGGTTCCAATATCGTGGATAAGTATCACAGCGTGATCTATGCGATTCCCTTAATTAGGGCAACCATTTTAGTCGATCCCGCTCCTTTAATTTAGATAACTGCTCAGTCAATGCCTATCCCTCAATTATAGTTGTAATATCGCCCATTCCCCTTGGTGTTCGCTGCCTTATAAACCATTCCGCCACGTCTCTCGGTCGTTACGCCACGTCTCTATCGGGGATGATGAGCGATGCCCTTTGTCCGAAATAGATGGGCGAGACCGGGGTGACGTCCGTGGTTAGATACATCTGAACTGGAGTTTGACCGAACTGAGGGAGGTACGTGAGCAATGCGAACAAGTCTACCGAGCTGCATGGCAAGGACGAGCCTTCTGCCGAACTGTAAAGGTCTTTTAGTGCTATAGCAGATACCTAGAACAAGTTCGGTTCTGAAGTGGCACGTAATTCTCCATCCCTAGCGGAGTGGGCCCAATCTCGGTATTCAAGGAACGACCCCACACAATTGCCCCTAGCTCTCGTCCTTCGGGAGTTAAAGAACTCTCCAAGGTCGAGAGCTATAAATAGAGAGATGTACAAGGCCGATTGACTCGTCTTCTTTGGAGCTCATCTCTCCATGACGCTTTGCTGACATCATCCTGCCCGTTCCCTATACCTTCGCGTCATCCCGAGATATTATAATGATATTAAATACTGTGGTACGATCGAGAAGGAATACAAGACAATGACGCCACGTGTCACTGCTCGGATGGTGGCTCGTTAATAGAGGGATCCGTTCCCCGTATTTAGCGCGCTGAACGATGCTTCGTAAATGGAAGAGCACAGATTTCCTGTGCTTGGGAATGGGAGCCCAGGTCTATAAATAGGGCCTTTCTTCTTCTGGATGCCTCACTCCTGAACGTAGAAGTTTGGAATTTTCAACTGAAGAAGATAGGGTTGGCCTCCATGGAGCTAACATTCGTTGGCGGGGAGAAAAACGTCCGCCTTTACAAACTAACTGAGCCTGAAGCTTCATCCGGTGTGATGACGGTGGCCAGTTCCTCTTCAGCGGGAGGAAATTACCCCTGGTCGTCTTCCGACTGTGCTATCTCTCGTGCGGCTTCTGGCCAACTGTGCTATCTCTCCTGAGATAGATCTTGATCTCTTGATGATAGGAGATAAGACATCTATGTAAGAAAATAACACCAGATTTATTCTGGGCAAGAGACCTTGTACCTCGTCTCGTGGTGTCGCTCTTCCGTGAAGAACGAGCCTTTCAGGAGAAGAAGAACACATATTTCAGAGACAGACTTTGTGAGGAAAGAGAGAAATCGAGTGATTCACTGTATCAGACTTCATGTAATGAAAACGACTTAATTGAAAATCAAATTTTCTCTATCATCCATTCTCTTTCTCTGTGTGCTTGCTTTGCTTGATCATTCCTGTGGCAACAATATCTTTTCTTCATGATGTGGAAGGTACTTTTAGAAGTAACCTTGACAAGGACTGGAATCTTGCCGAACTGGACATCTGCCGAACTTACAAGCCGAGCTGTGGCTCCAGCCGAGATGTAGCTTTCGCCGAGCTCGAGGTCTCTTTGGGAAGCGAAGTGTAAGATTGAATCCGAACTGTGAGATTACTTGGATACAGAGTTTTTGAATCTGACTTCTGATTAGATCGTTGTCCCTTCATGTCTATCCAATGTCACTTCGTTATCCGCGATATTAAATGCCTCACTTGACTGCGCACGGGAAATAGGCTGACGGTACCACGTGTCGTTTCTCCACGGGATGCGTAGTCTTTTCGAAACGCGCAAATGGCGGCTGATCAATAATATACGCTGTCTTTTTCGAAATTTAAAACGACGCTGCGTTTTCCGAAACGACGCATGATGGGCTGCATTTATTGATCGTACCCCTCTTCTTATTATGAATAGGGAAGCGCCTCTGAGCGTTTCTTCTTCTTCTTTATTCTGCATTTTGCTGTGAAAGAGAAGAACTTCTTACAGAGTATTTCACGGAAAAGACTGTCGATCGACGAAAAGTGCTGTAGGAATCGAGTCTCATCATTGCCCTCTGTCTTTGTAAGTCTTCTTTCCCCTATCTTGCTTATTTCTGCATCTAGGGTTCCGTTCTCCCTTCTGTTCTCCGCCTCTACTCCTTCTTTCTCTAGAAAAATGGGCATCTATAGTTACTGGTTAGAATTCGAGGGAGCGCTAAGAGACCTTAGGGCCAGGTACCAGATTTCTGAGGATGTCTTCCTTAAGGTTCCCGACCCCAAATCCTATATTGATGGTAGCCTCTACGATGGCTGGATGCCATTCCCCTTAGTAGCCATAATGGAGGGCGGGGTCCGGTTTCCCCTTAATCCTTTGCTCAGGGAATGCCTCCGAGCTTGGCAAACAGTTGATGCCAAACAGCTTCAAAATCATAATGGGCACTGCCGTGCTCAATAATATCTTAAAGATCAATCTAGGCATTCATGATATTGAGGACGCCTATGAGCTGTGCAAATCGAGAGGTAGCTTTTACCTCCGAGTCAAGTCGCGCCGAATGGGATTCGTTCGTGCCTTAGAGGATTCGAACAAATACGCCGGGGACGATCGCCTGCTCGTCTCGGGTAACTGGGAGTTCGGTGATGACGAGCCGATGTCGCAGAGGTTCAACCGGATCCCTCACCGTCTCGGCACACCACCAAGTAAATATAGCTGTTTTTGAATTCGGTTTTGATTTCTTGTTGCATCTTGTTCTCTGTGCAGCCGAACTGGTGTCCTTCTGTTTTGCAGGTCCTCATGAAAGGAGAAGGGAGGCCAGATGAGTGGGTTAGGTGAAGAACGAAGCCTGGTTTCGGTCTGTTCTGAGTTACCACGGCCACGAGGACAGGGCGGCTTTTGCCCTTCTAGATTACGTGCCGAAGTACCGTTCCTACAAGAAGAGCCTCGCCCACTGCCAAGCTGTCGTAGCCGAGGTTGAGGAGCCTGAAATCGAAGAGGAAGAACAAGAGCAGGCTGCAGACGATACTGTGAGCCGAGCTGCATCTAGGGCTGAAACATCCACCTCCGGTTCCGATCCCGAGAAGGAAAGTTCTTCGACAAGCTATTCAGGAGAAGAAGAGCCAATGGACAAAAACAAGAACCGCCCGAAGCCTCCTTTGAAGAATCTTCGGACTACGGCCTTCGGGGGTACGACTCAAGGCGCTGCTACTTCTTCTTCCAGGCCTCCTTCTAGCATGCATGGCACTATTGCTTCTTCTTCCAGGCCTCCTTCTGGCACTCCTAGCACTGTTGCTCCACCATCTTCCTCAACCCGAGCTTCCGCGGTTAGTACCGACGAGGCTGCGCTGGAGGAGGTTTGCCGGGAAAAGAGGGCCAGAACTGATGGTCAGTCAACCCTAACTACTGTGCAGAGGGGAACTGATCAAGGAGCGGCGAGTCAACGGTCTACAGCGGCGCCCTGGAAGCCGAGTTTTCTACTTTAGCCAGGAAGGCCGTTGACCATAGAAGATCGCCTTGGCGGGAACCCACTTGTGGTGGCTACGCTAGGTGATGCCTGCGTTCTACCCCGAGACATGGAGAAGCATGATGAGCTTGATGACGTCATGCTTCTAGTATCGCAGATGGAGTCCGCCCTCGGTGTAAGTTTAATCTTTTTCGCCGCACTTCTGTGCTGGACTTCGGTAGCAACCATCTGATTTGTTTTCTTTGCAGATTGTGCAAAAATGCCACATCTCAGTGTGAAGGATCCAGCGAGCCAAGAAAAACCAGGGTATCGCTGAGGCCAAAGCTGAAGAGTATAAGAAGTCCTTGGAGGCTAACAGAGATAGAATAAAAGAGTACGAGGTGACGCCTCATGCCTTTCTCTCTGAGCTTGATAAGGCAAAGACCGAGATTGAAGCAGGGAAGTTGAGGGAGGCCGAACTTCAAAAGAAAACGGCCGAGCTTGAGAAGGAGAAGGACGAGACCGAATCCAGAATCCGGTCTGAAATCAACAGTGCATATCTCGAAGGATTCCAAGAAGCGGGAAACGAGTATGCGGCCCAAGTGGCCGGCATCAGGGATGATTCTTGGGAGATGGGCTGGAAGGCCGCCCTGTTAAAGGCTGGAATCCCCAATGACCATCCAGCTTTCCTGAATCCTGATAAGTTTCCAAGCTCGGCACCTGTGCTCGATTTGCCCCTACTGCCGAGGTGCCATCCACCGCGACCGAAGCTGCAATTATCGAGCCCCTTCAGTCTGAGACGGAGGTCATCCAGATAGATGGCGAAGGCTCTGGTGCCCCTGCTTCCTGATTGTGAGAACCCGACCCCTAATTTCCTGATTTAGTGTGGTTTTAATCGTGATTTAGTTTTCTCAGTGGTTTTAATGGTTGTTTGTTTAACTTTCTTAGTTTAAATACCCTTTTCTTTGGTTTTGAAAAGTTTTGAGAACCTTCTTAACTTGAGGGACCCTTTGGGGGTTCTTATTGCGATTTTGTGTGAGCTTGGGATTTATTTTGAGTTCCTAAAAAGTGTGTTTTCATCCCATTTAACTTATATTGTTAATCCCTACAACTTTCATGTTGGACTCGTCCTCGTTTGAAACTCCTAAACCCGACTTTTCTCAATTTAAGGGCAAAACAGTCTTTTCACCCAAAATCTGGACACGATTTTCAATGTCACCAAAACCCGCAAAATATATACTTTTTGGAAACTAGAAATTTTGTTGATCAACTTTGTCTTCTTCGTCGAATCCATTTGAGGTCCCGAAATGCATGTTTTTAGCCCGACTAGTACTTTAAGTGGTGGGACCCATCTCCCCTTTGTTATAAAAGGAACCCACCTCTTCTCTTCTCTTCTTCCTTGACCTAATTTCTAAGAGAGGAGCAGCCCCAGCAGCCATGGCTTTCTCCATCTCTTTCTTGCTTTCTCCATCTCATAGCACCACCAAACCAATGCCAAACCAAGATTAGACTCTACCATCTTCATCCTCATCTCAAGAGCTACCCTTGGACACCATTTTTGAAGAAAACCAAGCTTTTCAAGATTTCCTTTGAGCAACCTCTTGCTTTTTGAAGAACTTCCAAGTAAGGGATCCATGTAATCTTTTGGATTTGTGTTCTCCTAGCCTTTGAGAAGCTTTGTTTTGATTATTGGAGATTTTCCTTTTGATTTGGTTTGGTTTTGCCATTTTAGGGTTTTATTTTGGGGGTTTTGTTTGTAGCTTGGACCTTGGCTTGGAAAGTTGGTTTAGAGCTTGGATTGCTTGTTAGAAGACCTAAGGCAAGTGTATGGAATGGATGTTTTAGTTTTCAATGATTTCCATGATCAATATGTCGGATTTATTGTCTCATTAATGATGGGTTTTACTTGCATTCATGATGCTATTAAATGTTTTTGAAAAGGGTTGGTTAGCCCACTTATTGCTTGAAATGTGATTGTAGTTTTTATCTTATCTCTTGTTTAAGGCTTGAATGAATCCATGTGGTTGTGGTTATTATCCTCTCTCTTTCCTTGTGGTTGAATGTGGAAATGTATGGAGTTGTTTGGGTGGATCTTTGGTGGGAGGTTTGATGGAGATTGTATTAGGCTTGGTAGAGATTTGAATCTCCCATTGATTGATGTGAAGGAATGGGGCTCAAAGGAGTTGAAATGAGAAGAGAAGAAGGGAAGAACAGAGCTGTCCCGAACTCAGTTCTGGACAGTTCGCTTGAGCGAACTTGACACTTCGCTCGAGCGAACCACCCAGGAAAGGGTTCGTGCCATTCCAGAGAGTTGTTCGCTCGTGCGAACCCAGTGTCCGCTCGAGCTAACTCTCCTAGTAACCACCCAGAGAGTAGTTGGGTCGAGCGAACTGGTGCTTCGCTCGTGCCAACCTGAACCTGGGCAGGTTCGCTCAAGCGAACTTGGGTCCGCTCGAGCGAACCCTCCCAGAAACCATTCCAGAGACCCCTCCGCTCGAGCGAACTGTAATGACCGCTCGAGCGATGAGTGCTGATTCACTGAGGACATGTATGGAGCTGAAGTAAAACATTTATATGATTGTGAGAAGTTCATGGGGAGCCCCGTTGTGTCTGAAGATTTATTAAGTGATGTATGAAGCCCAGATGAGAAAGAAACCATAATCACAAGGTATCCATTGGAGTTTTGGAAATTCTCAAAGTGTATAGGGAACTCAGCATGTCTTCCAAATTCAAAGAGTACCAAGTTTTTATTTTATAAACATACGGGATCCCTATTCACCTTGAATTAGCTTTAAACCCCGATTCTGTCCCGATATTTCGAAAGCTTGTTCACCTTTTTATTCCCGAAATTATGAGTTATGAATTATCAATCCCGAATGCCTTGAAAGTGTACTTGTACTGTTTTTACTAGCCTTGAGAGACATGCTTGATATGATACGACAGTCGTGCCTTGAGCACCCCATTTTGCTCGTTTATACAATTCCATCAAGTGTTTCATACATGCCTGATTTCTTGCATATGACCTGTCAATACTTGGAGACTTGAAACATCGTTTTTAAGCTTGGGGAGGTATTGTTTGGAGCCCTAATGCAATGTAAGAACTTGAAAGGCATGGTATGGAGTCCGGATGAAGAGAAACCCCATTATGGAGATTCGTTAAGGATCCTTAGACTCGTCAATGTGCATAGGGATCCGAGATGTCCTTAATCCTCAAAGAGTACCCGGTTATTTCAAATTAGACATACGGGACCCCATTCACATTGATTTCAATCTAGGACCCTCAACGTTTGACTCGGGAAAGTATAGAAATCCATCATGTCTTATTTAAACTCGAATTTCACTTGTACACTTTAAATCTCATATTTTATGACTAGACTTGCCCCGAAGGTAGTGAGATTTATGTTTCTTTTTAGCATGTTGCTAACCCGTTTATGCCCGACCCGATACAGACATGTTTTGTGCCTATGGGTACCCCGTCCCGTCATATGTATTTATTTGACCTGATTTCTTGTATATGACCCATGAGAATAAAACCTTGAGGCAATATGGGGCCAGAGCTTTGTAGTGCGAGCCCATGAGCCAAAAAGAGAACATGCATACATGTATTTGTTTTGTTTAGTTGCATATAACCTATGAGTCGGCAACACTAAGCTTGGATGACCTTGTCGGTCTGATCTACCGACTTGGAGATCCCTTCTTGTCCCGCCAGCTGCAGCTTGGATCCCGCTACCCGGTTTATTAACCGTGGTCTTGTCCTGATACCGCAGATTGCTACTGTGGTTCCTGATGCCCGGCTCGCTACTGTGGTATATAGTATATGTATATGTAAATTTCATTGTTCCTCCTCACTTCGGTGACTGAGGTCAACGCCTTGATATGCTTGCTCTATCACTTCGGTGATAGAGGATTTAGCTTTCTGTGGTTGCCATCTTGATAGTTCCTGATCCTTGATACCCTTACTGTTTTGTATTGAACATGTCTTTACTTAGTAAATCATGTATTATTTATACATGTTTTAAATAAGTTCCCGATTTGTGAAATGTTCATGTTTTATACATGCTTCAAAAGGAATATATGTTTTGCCAAATGTTTATGTTTCATACCCGTTTTATATGAATACAGGATTTTATCAGATATTCATAATTTCCTATACATTTGTAATTATGTACAGTTTTGATCAGACAGCATGATTTATTGCATGTTTTATCATTCAGTATATTGTTATATCCTTTCACCCACCTGCCAGACCGTCGTATCTGACCCACTACTTTGGTACTCAGGTTCAGACTTCTTCACCCGAGATGAGTGCACGTGTTGGCTTTGGAGCCACGAGCTTTCAGATTGTTTGTCGGCTATGTCATGTAGACATTGAGCTTGACATCAGAATTACGTTACATATGGGGTAGTGATCATTAGCTTGTTTTCCTGTGTGGTTTCTATTAGCCTTTTGCTTGGGATTGTAATTAATATACATTGTTAATTGTAATTTGAACATATATGGGAATGCAATACCCTGTTACTGTCAGCTCTGAACTTTTATTATGATGGTTTATTCCAGTCTGAGATGGATCAATGATAAGATGATTATATGCTTGGGTTGAGTGCGGTGCAGAATCCAATGGCCACGGACTCCGAGTCGCAACACCACGAAAGCTTCCGCTAAATATTCAGAGGTGTTGGAAATTGTAATCCTCACACACGCGGATCTTGGGAGAAACATAATAATTACTCCCAATTCACGGACCCGGGTTTGGGGTCGTGACACTGATTATCTTCATGTCTTTCTTTGTAGTTTCTGCTCTCTTTTTTTTTTGCAATGCTCGTTTGATGTATCCAATATTTGAAGTAATGAAAACCGACTTTATAATCGTCTTGTCTCTGTCATTCTATAACTTCAATATATTTAGCAACTTTTTTCCGAAATGTTTATGTTCACCAAATATGCCCACGTAGAAGCTTCGGCTTATGTACCAAGAACCCATGAGAGCAAATTCGGTAAAGGTCTTGTCCGAACTTCGTGCTGCTTTTGCTAGTCTCAGCACGAATTCCGACTTAGTTAGAACATGATTAGCTGGTTCTTACCGGTAGTGTAGTCCGTATATGCCAGCGATCTGGTATAAGTACCGAGATCATCTGTGGCCAAAATTTTACTGACATGACCAACTGGGTCTTTACCAATGGTGTAGTCATTACCTTGCCAGTGATCTGGTATATGTACCGAGATCTTCTGTGGCCGAGGAATGGAATCTTGCCAGCGATCTGGTAAGTGTACTAAGATGTTCTGTGGCAAAGACATGGTCTATCCTGTTGGTGTAAAAACCGAAACTAGGATACCAAATTGGCACTACGGCCGAACTTCAAGAGAATTTTGCCGAGCTCTATGACTTGTGAAAAATCGAAATGTCAAGGAACAAAAGAATATCTTTATTGATGCTCGAAAAGTCGATTACAAGTCAGAAATAGAACTTTTTGAGGTGAGTGGCATTCCATGGGCGTGTCAACTGGTTACCATCCATGTCCTCCAGTCTATATGCGGATTGACCCGCAGCAGAGATCACTTTGAACAGTCCGAGCCAAGTCGGTGCAAGTTTGCCTTGGTTGGGATCTTTATCTGCTGGCAGTACCTTTTTCAAGACTAGTTCCCCAATGGAGAACTTTCTTTCTTGGACTTTTTTATTATAGCCTCTAGCCAACTGCTGCTGGTAAGCTGCTAAGCGAACAGCTGCAGCTTCTCTGCGCTCTTCGGCTAAATCAAGTTCTCGTCCAAGATTGATCTCATTTTGGCCTTGGTCGAAGAGTTCAGACTTCAATGTCGGAAGCCCGACTTCGAGAGGTATCACTGCTTCGGTCCCATAGGCCAAGGAGAATGGAGTCACCAAAGTGGAACGCCTTGGAGTAGTCTGATATGCCCATAGAACACTCGGAAGTTCTTCCACCCATCTCCCTTTAGCTCGGTCGAGTCTTTTCTTAAGGCCATCAAGGATCACCTTGTTAGAAATTTTGGCTTGACCATTACTCTGTGGGTAGGCTGGAGTGGAATAACGATTTCTGATGCCGAGCTCGTTGTAGAAGTTCTTGAAGAGGTTTGAATCGAATTACGTCCCGTTGTCCAAGATCAAAATTCAAGGAATGCCGAACCTGGTGATGATGTTCTTCCATACGAAGTTTTTTGTATCTCGTTCAGTGATGGAAGAAAGTGGTTCTGCTTCTACTCACTTTGTAAAATAATCAGTTGCTACAATTAACCACTTTTTATTTCCCGGAGCTCAGGGGAGAGGTCCCACGATGTCTAACCCCCATTGGGTGAAGGGCCAAGGGCTGGAGAGCGGGCTTAAATCCTATGCTGGTTGATGAAGGGAATGTGAAAATTTCTGACACTTCTCGCATTTCCTTGCATACACCTAAGCATCTTTCTGCATATATGGCCACCAGTAACCCTGGCTGATAGCCCGGTATGCAAGTGACCGACCTCCAATGTGGCTTCCGCAGATCCCTTCATGGATTTCGTAAAGAAAGTCCTCAACTTTGCTCGGATGGACGCATTGAAGGTAGGGGCCTGTAAACGATTTCCGGTAGAGCTTGCCTTCTGGAGATAGCCAAAACCTAGAAGATTTCCACCTGATCTTGTGAGCTGTGACTCTGTCTTTCGGAAGCTGATCGTCTTTGAGGTACGAGATGATTGGGTCCATCCAACTCGGGCCGAGATCTACGCAGAGTACCTGCCGAGGTGTATGAAGCTGAATGCTGGGTTTATCTAAAGATTCCACCTAAATGATTCTTTTTGTTCCAGCTTCGACGGCGGATGCTAGATTAGCCAAGGCGTCAGCATGACATTTCAGCTCTCTACCGACCTGCTTGACCTCTATTCTTTCAAACTGAGAGAGGTGTTGTTTTGCAATAGCAAGGTAGGCCGCCATCCTTTCATCACGAGCCTGATATTCTCCGCTCAACTGGCTCGTCACCAGCTGTGAGTCGCAGAAGACGACCAGATGTCGTGCCCCCAGGGTTTTAGCGCTACCAAGTCCCACAATCAATGCCTCGTACTCTGCTTCATTATTGGTAGCTTTGAGATCAAGTGTTAGGGCCTGCTCGATGACCAATCCTTCTGGAGATTGGAGGACTAAGCCAGCGCCAGCCCTTCTAGAAGTCGAAGACCCATCGACGAAAACTTTCCATGCCGAATCGAGGAACTGATTCAAGATTGTTGCTTTTCAAGGTCGGTTTCAGTGATTTCTTCGGTACTGTTGCTGCCCCCAAGTTCGGCTTCGAGTTGGCTCGGCGCCGAACTCGGAGAGATGAACTCCACAATGAAATCAGCTAGTACTTGGGCTTTGATTGCCGTTCTGGGCCGATATTGAATATCGTACTGCCCCAATTCGACTGCCCACTTGGACACCCTTCCGGAGAAGTCCGCCTTGTTAAAAAGCTGTCGGAGTGGATATTCTGTTACTACCACGATCGTATAAGCCTGGAAGTAGTGGGAGAGCTTTTACGAAGCACTGACGATAGCTAACGCAAGTTTCTCCATTTGCAAGTACCTGGTCTCGGCATCAAGGAGGATTTTGCTGGTGTAGTAAATAGGCTTTTGCCGTGTGTCCTCTTCTCTAACCAGTACCGAGCTGACCGCATGATCCGAGACCGCAAGGTATATGTAAAGCATTTCTCCCTGTTTCGCAGTTGAGAGCAGGGGTGGTGTGCAGAGGTAAGTTTTGAGCTACTGCAGAGCTCGGTCGCATTCCTCAGTCCATTTGAATGAGGCGTTCTTCTTGAGGAGCCGAAAGAAGGGCCTGCATTTGCCTGAAGATCGGCTGATGAAGCGGTTGAGGGCGGCTGTCATGCCTGTCAGTCTTTGGACTTGCTTCGTGTGGTAGGACTTTGTACTGCCTGGATAGCCTTGATCTGCCTGGGTTAGCTTCAATGCCTCGTCTGGTGACGAGACTCCCTAGAAACTTGCCGGATCCTACCCCAAACGCACATTTGGCCGCGTTCAGCTTGAGTCGATATTGTTTCAGAATGTCAAATACCTGGCGTAGGTCAGCCAGATGATCCTGCGACTGTTTGGATTTAACGACCATATCGTCAATGTAGACCTCCACAGTTTTTCCGAGAAGAGCTTGAAACATCATGGTGACTAGCCTCTGGTAAGTCGGTCCCGCGTTCTTTAACCCAAAAGGCATAACTTTATAGCAGTAAATCTCTCTCGGGGTTATAAACGCGGTCTTCTCTTCATCGGGGCCGAACATCGGGATCTGGTGGTATCCTCGATAAGCATCGAGAAAACTCATCATGCTGTGGCCCGCGGTGGCATCGATCATCTGGTCGATCTTTGGCAGCGGGAAGTAGTCCTTCGGACGGGCCTTATTGAGGTCAGTGTAGTCTACACAGACCCGCCAGCTACCATTTTTCTTCTTGACCACCACGGTATTGGCTACCCACTTCGGATAGTGGACTGCTCTGATCGCTTTAGCTTGCAATAATTTGCCGACCTCTTCGGCCACAGCTTCTGTCTGTGGGATCCCCGTCCTTCGAGCTTTTTGCACGACCGGCTTCTGATTGGGATCCACATTCAAATGGTGGCACATGACTTTGGGGTTGATGCCGGGCATTTCGTTCGGGGCCCAAGCAAAAACTTCTTTGTTTTCAATGAAGAAGTTCAAGAGCTCGGTCTTCTCGGGTTCAACAAGCTGACTGCCGAGCAAGAAGTATCTCTCAGGATCGTTGGGATCGATGTTGACTGAGGTCAGATCTTCAACGCTTTTCTGCTCGGGAGCTCGGCCGACCTTTTCCAGCTCTTCTTCAAGTTCAGCCATGTTAACCTGCTGTGGTTCTACTTCTCCCGGGACCACGACCATCAAACACTGCTTGGCCAGTTGCTGGTCGCCTCTGATCGTCACCACCTCAAATTTTCCGTCCTTATTTTCTAAGGGAAACTTTATTTTTTGGTGGTACGTAGAGGGTACAGCCTCCATCTGATGCAGCCATGTCCTCCCTACGATGGCATTGTAAGGAGACGGTGCATCCACCACAATGAAGTCTGCCATGACGGTGGTTCCTTCGATTTGGATTTTCAAGGGGATCTTCCCCTTAGGATATACTGGTTTTGCGCTGAAACCCACTAGGGGAATTCGCGCTTCCAGTAGATCTTCTTCTTTGAGACCCATTCTCTTGAAGCAGTCATAGTAGAGGATCTTGGATGAACTGCCCGGGTCGATGAGGATCCTTTGGACTCTGCAATTCTTCAGTTTCAAGGTCACAATGAGAGGGTCATTGTGAGGGAGTTGAACGTCTTCCAGGTCCTTTTCTCTGAACCAGATCTTTGCCCTGTCCCTCCGAGCTCTTTTCGTAGCTGGCTCGAGCTCGGCTGACAGAACCTGCTTGCCATGGGAAGCCTTCCTCGCCTCAGCGCGAGCTCGGTCATTCCCCTTCGGAGCACTCCCCTTCGGTGTAGACGCCATATGAATGACGTTGATTATTCTTTCCGACTCATCGCTATCCTGACCATCATTTCGGTGAGGAGCACGCTCTTCGCGCTGAGTTCGGTTAACTGCTTGACCTTCCTTTACGTACTCCTGAAGGTGCCCGTCTTTAATGAGCTTCTCCAGATGTGACTTGAGGCTCAAACAATCTTCTGTCATATGCCCATTCTGCTTATGATAGGAGCAGAATTTATTTTGATCGTGGGAGGACTGGTCACCCCTCATCGGTTGCGGCCACTGGAAGTATGGTCGCGTCTTTATTTTTCCAAGGATCCTATAGATTGGCTCCTTGAAAATTGTGTTGACAGCAATGAATGCTGAGATTGGCTGCTATCCTTCTCTGGCTCGCGGAGCCTTCTTAAATTTCTTGCTACCTCCGGAGGGTGTATATGAAGGTGTCCAAAACTTGATGGTTTTCGGTCGTGGCCGACATATTCCCTACGAGGCGATCTCTCCCTCTTGGAGAGTTTTGTTTCTCGGGCGAAACCGAAGCTCTTTAGAGCTCGGGCTTCGTCTTCTTCTTGCTCTATGAAGCGATTCACCCTGGTCATGAGAGCTTTCATGGAAGTCACAGGGTTCCAAATCAGGTATTTACGAAGCTCATTGCATGGAACCAGAGCTTGCTGGAAAGATTTTACAACCACCTCTTCAGTGGCGTTCTCGACCTGACTGTAGATCGTCCAGAATCTCTTGGCAGCTTGAGTAATAGACTCGTTCTGCCTCATCCGGAGCGCCATGATGTTGGCCTCGGTCTTGGGGATGGTTCTGTGTGCTTGGAATTTCTTCAAGAAGGAGCTTTGAAGCTATCGCCAACTTGTGATCGACTCTTCTGAGAGTGCACAGAACCATCTTAGGAGGAGGTCCCCAAGACTGGAGGAAAAAACTCTGTAGTTGAGGTGACCGAGGTCACCCCAGAGCGTCATCTTCTGAATGAAATGTCGAAGATGCACTCCTGGATCCGAGGTTTCGTCGTACAAGACGAACCGTGGGACAATGAACTTCTCCGGGAGAGTAAACTCCCTTATCTCCAGAGAGAAAGGAGACGTTCCAAGGTTCTCTGTGTCGCCGACATCCAGCTGGTCGCGAGCGAATTCGACCGCCTCCATGTTGCGCCGGACCGTCTGCTTGACCTCCCGGGCAAGCCATTCCTTCATGTCATCCTTGTCGTCGAATGTGGGCCCTTGCTTTCTCTGGGTACAACTATCGCCTGAGCCTTCGACGTGATCTCGAGAGCGGCTTTTGTGGTTCAGGTGCTGCCGCAGATCATTGTGGACGATAGGACGTACGACATTGTTCGTAGAAGCCTTCTCCATCTCCTGGAGCTGCTGCCGGAGCTGCCGGATTAGCATATCTTTTTCTTGGATGATCAGGTTCTGGGTCCTGATATCCGTGAGTGAGGGGGAATCGTCATTTTGGGCCTGGTGCTCAACCAAGCTTTTGCCCTTCTGCAGCTGCCTTGGTGAAGGGTTGTTTACTGGAGGAGGCCTTGTCTCCTCCGTTAGAGGTGAGACAGAGCTAGTACGGTAGCTCTCCACCACTGTTGGATGCTCGCTGATATTCTCTTGATGAAATACTGCCCGGGATGGCCCAGGAAGTTCCCTCACTTCCGCAGATTTCGTCTTGTCACCTCTCTTGCTCCTTGGAGGCATGATGTAAGGAAAGATTTCTGAGTAATGAGAAGATTACTGTATCGTTTCCCACAGACGGCGCCAATTGTAGGTGCACGAAATTTCACGAACCCGGAGGTGGTGATCTCGAGACCCACTAAAAGAGAAGATGTGATGCCTTCAGAGGAACCTGAAAGGAGGAAGAGGAAACAAGCAGTCAAAGACCCTAGCTGTGGGCAGCGCAAGGCTCTCCGATGCCTAAGTCGGTGTAAGAACATGACAGTAGGGTAGAGATTTGAAAGAGACAGTAACTGCTTTGTAAGTACTGGGTTGTCTGAATGCGTGCCTTTGGAGGAGACTAAGTCCTCTATTTTATACCGTTGTGAGGTTCCAATATCGTGGATAAGTATCACAATGTGATCTATGCGATCCCCTTAATCAGGGCAACCGTTTTAGTCGATCCCGCTCCTTTAATTTAGATAACTGCTCAGTCAATGCCTATCCCTCAATTATAGTAGTAATGTCGCCCATTCCCCTTGGTGTTCGCTACCTCATAAACCATTCCGCCACGTCTCTCGGTCGTTACGCCACGTCTCTATCGGGGATGATGTGCGATGCCCTTTGTCTGAAATAGATGGCCGAGACCGAGGTGACGTCTGTGGTTAGATACATCCGAACTGGAGTTTGACCGAACTGAGGGAGGTGCGTGAGCAATGCGAACAAGTCTACCAAGCTGCATGGAAAGGACGTGCCTTCTGCCGAACTGTAAAGGTCTTTTGGTGCTATAGCAGATACCTAGAACAAGTTCGGTTCCGAAGTGGCACGTAATTCTCCATCCCTGGCGGAGTGGGCCCAATGTCGGTGTTCAAGGAGCGACCCCACACAGTCACTAAATCCGGTTTCCCCAATTTCATGTACGAACTTCAGATAATGTTGCTAGAGTAGCTTGACTGTGGTCGTTATCATTTTTTAGATTTTTCTTTCCACCAGGTCCCATGATATTATCAGTTTTTGTATCATACACTTTCTACAACTAGTAAGAGAATTCGTTTATTTTCACAAGACACGAAATTAAATGACATTTTGCGAAAAGTAAATACTCACCTAATCGGCATTTCTTAGGTCCTATCATTTGAGATTTTTTTTTCCTAAGATGCTGCATAAAAGTCATGACATTATGGGACGGTCCCATGATATCGTAGAATTTATCAGTTTCTATGATATACCGTATTTTCATGATATCATGGGATTCATCATTTTTATGACATACACTGTTCCCATGATATCATGGGATCTGAGACAAAATAAAAAATAAAAAAGATATTGATCAGAGCCAAGCGACTCTGGTGATATTATCTGAATTTTGGTAATAAAATTGGGGGTTTAAGGACTAATATATCAAAACCCTTTCAAAATTGGATAACTTGTATTTAAACACAAGTAAATACAATGAATCACATTTTTAATATGATGATGCCTTAAACTTTGGTTGGAGTGAAAAGTCGACAGACATATTTATAAATGCGAACTTCTTCCAAATTTCTCTCCAAATAGAGTTAGGTCATCGTCAAGTTTAAAACAAAGCACACATATGTAAAACATGAAAGAAAGAAGGTGTTTGGATAAATGCAGAAATAATTTAAATAAATTTATATGTTGTGAAATTTGATTGTCACATGACAAAATATCATCAAATTATAATATTGTCACTTATGGAGTTTTACAATTTCTACAAATTTCAATTATACCTTTGAAGCACTTGGTAATGTATACAAGTTTTCATTAGATGATATACTGAGTGGGACCCAATAATTAATAGTCACGGTGGAGTAATTTAATATTTGTAATTAAGATTGGAATCATACAATTCAAAAAATAACATAACCCCTATTTTGATAGCAATTGAGATGGAACCCACTCAATATTAGTAACCATAGTTGGACATAAGACTATTTTCTCTTGCACATTCTTATCTTTCAGCACGGATGACATAGTGAAATTTTGCTAATCATCAGATACGCACTCCTGCAAATGCAAGAGAAGTTTTTTCTGCGACTCTAATTACATTGGATTCTACATAACAATTGCAGTAATAATAATATCCATCGCTAGGGGTGTTCATGGCCCAGGCTGGGCCGGGCTGGGTTGAGGCATATGCAAGCCCGGCTGACATTAAAAGGATAGGCCCAAGCCCAACTCGGGCCATCAAAGTTAGATCCAAGCCCACCATTTATTCAACTGGGCCGGCTGGAAATTCATTGGGAAATATACACTAAATTACAAGCATTCAATAGGCGGGCTAGCCCATTCCGAGCTTTTGCCTTTTATCACTTTATCCAAGCCCAACCGAAACACTAATCGGGCCTAATTTATATGTCTAAGCCTTGGGCTCGGATCGGACGTGGGATGGCCCAGCCCATGAGCACCCCTATCCACCCCGTTGCTAAACATGGTAGGACTCATCTAATTTAGAAAATCATTGGACTAAATGTTAAAAACCACGTGCAATGTTGTTTAATATTCAAGGTTGGTCTATCAAATATCGATAACTAAAGTGTAATACATTTAATGGTAACTATGATAGAGGGCTCTATCAAGTGTTAGATATCATTGAGGAATCTCTCTATAAGAAACCAGTATGAGACCCATTTGATGTTTGTAGTTATATATACCAAGCTAATTATAATAAACACTAGGGGAGCCATCAAACAATGAGACTGATTTATTTATGGTAAACTGATAATTACAATTGTAAGAACCCAACCTCTTAACCCTAAGATTAGGACTAATTAATTCTATGCTTAGGATTGCTAAGTGGAGTTAGAGGCCAATCGTGGCATTTTTTGTGTTAGGATAGTTTTTAAATAGCTTTGGGATGTTGTGATAGCCTGAGAGTCTAGTTCGACCCTTTAGAACCTGTCTATAATTTCGAGTGAGACTGGGGTGTTATTCATAAATTCTGAAAAACTATTATACCGAGCTCATTAAATTGAGATTATCATTCCGTAAAACTTTTGTATTCAACTTGAATCAGTTTGAGGCCCTGAAATCCTTCAGTTGACCAATTCCGTCATTAATTGTTAGACTTTGACCTAACAGTTGACTTCTCCCTCAGAGCCCTGAAACATGTCATTCTTGGGCTCGAAAATTAGTTCTCGACTTGCTTACCAATTTTCATATTCAATCCGAACTCGTCTGAGGCCCAGAAAGCTCAATTGACCCCTGAAACACTTTTCGATGTGTACACTGCAGTTTCAAAAAATTACAGCTTCTGCTAGTGACCTCTGTAAATTCTGATTATGAACTTGTTGGAAAGCTTTTCTCACGACCCACAATTCTTCTTCTTTGACCCGGTCTGTCTAAGGTCCCAAAGACCTCCATCTATGCATTTCAAGTCTGGATAAATTATAGCAAACTCACAAAGTACCAATTACAAAATATCGCACCTACTTTATTTAATGCTCTCACCTACCCCCACTTAACACCATAACTCTCCCATTCACTCCATTTCACCGGCCACAACACGAGAAAGTTTCTCTCTTCCTTTCTTCTTCTTCTCCTTCTCTTCTCCTCTCCTCACCATGGTTTAATAAAGAACACCAAGGTGGAGATATTTCTTGCAAAATTCGATCTGGCCAAGGAACTCCCCCCGTCATCTTCTCCATGACATAGCTTTCTTTGGCGCAAATTCACAGTGGCGGTCCCCTTCTACCATCACCTTCTTCTTTAGCAAACTTCTAAGAGGTAGGCCCTTTTCCTCCTTGTAATGTTTCTAGATGGGGAACCCACCTTCATTACTTGTTATGGCTACTATGGTTGTGGACTCTTGACAGTGAATGGGTTGTGTGTCATAGGTGATTTTGGGTGGTTTTCTCGGGAAGAGAAATGTCACGACCTCAAACCCGGGGTCCGTGAAGTAATAATTATGTTTCTCCCAAGATCCGCGTGTGTGAGGATTACAAATTCCAATATCCTCTGAATATTTAGCGGAAGCTTTCGTGGTGTTGCGACTCGGAGTCCGTGGCCATTGGATTCCGCACCGCACTCAACCAAGCGTATAGTCATCTTATCAATGATCCATCTCAGACTGGAATAAACCATCACAATAAAAGTACAGAGCTGACAGTAACAGGGTATTACATTCCCATATATGTTCAAGTTACAAATAACAATGTGTATTAATTACAAATCCCAAGAAAAGGCTAATAGAAGCCATACAAGAAAACAAGCTAATGATCACTATCCCATATGTGACGTAATTCCGATGTCAAGCTCAATGTCTACATGACATAGCCGACAAACAACCTGAAAACTCATGGCTCCACAGCCAACACGTGCACTCGTCTCGGGTGAAGAAGTCTGGACCTGAGTACCAAAGTAGTGGATCAGACACGACGGTCTGGCAGGTGGGTGAAAAGATATAACAATATACTGAACGATAAAACATGCAATAAATCATGTTGTCTGATCAAAATTGTACATAATTACAAATGTATAGGAAATCATGAGTATCTGACAAAATCCTGTATTCATATAAAACGGGTATGAAACATAAACATTTGACAAAACATATATTCCTTTAAAGCATGTATAAAACATGAACATTTCACAAATCGGGAACTCATTTAAAACATGTATAAATAATGCATCATTTACTAAGAAAAGACATGATCAATATAAAGCAGTAAGGGTATCAAGGATCAGGAACTATCAAGATGGCAATCACACAAAGCTAAATCCTCTATCACCGAAGTGATAGAGCAAGCATATCAAGGCGTTGACCTCAGTCACCGAAGTAAGGAAGAACAACGAAATTTACATATACATATACTATATATGGGACATGACCACGGTAGCGAGCCGGGCATCAGGAACCACAGTAGCAATCTGCGGTATTGGGACAAGACCACGGTTAATAAAGCAGGTAGCGGGATCCAAGCTGCAGCTGGCGTGACAAGAAGGGATGTCCAAGTCGGTAGATTAGACCGACAAGGTCATCCAAGCTTAGTGGTGCCGACTCATAGGTTATATGCAAGTAAACAAAACAAATACATGTATATATGTTCTCTTTTTGGCTCATAGGCTCGCACTATAAAGCTCTGGCCCCATATTGCCTCAAGGTTTTATTCTCATGGGTCATATACAAGAAATCAAGTCAAATAAATACATATGACGGGACGGGGTACCCATAGGCACAAAACATGTCTGTATCGGGTCGAGCATAAACGGGTTAGCAACATGCTAAAAAGAAACATAAATCTCAATACCTTCAGGGCAAGGCTAGTCATAAAATATGAGATTTAAAGTGTACAAGTGAATTTCGAGTTTAAATAAGACATAATGGATTTCTATACTTTCCCGGGTCAAACGTTGAGGGTCCTAGATTGAAATCAATGTAAATGGGGTCCCGTATGTCTAATTTCACATATACTTGGTACTCCATAAGAATTAAGGACATCTCGGATTCCTATGCACATTGACGAGTCTAAGGATCCTTAACGAATCTCCATAATGGGGTTTCTCTTCATCCGGACTCCATTCAATGCCTTCCAAGTTCTTACATTGCATTGGGGTGCTCGAAGACACAAATATCCTTTTATATCGGGCAGGGCATGGCCGGGCTAGCAAAAACGCTAAATACAGTTCAATGTTTTCGGGGATGAACATAAAAACTTCGGGAACAAAGCAATGCAATTAGCCTTTCGAAATTCCAGGATAGACATCGGGGTTCAAAACTAATTCGAGGTGGATAAGGGTCTCGTATGTCTATTTAATAAAAACTTGGTACTCTTTGAATTTGAAGACATTCCGGGTCCCTTCTGCACTTGGAAGTTCCCAAAACTTCAATGAATACCTTGTGATTATGGTTTCTTTCTCATCCGGCTTCATACATCACTTAATAAATCTTCTGACACAACGGGGCTCCCCATGAACCTCTCACAATCATATAAATGTTTTACTTCAGCTCCAAACATGTCCCCAGTGAGACAGCACCCATCGCTCGAGCAGACATAACAGTTCGCTCGGGCGAAAGAGTCTGGAATGTTTTCTGGGAGGGTTTGCTCTAGCGGACCCATGTTCGCTAGAGCGAACAACTCTCTGGAGTGGGACGGACCCTATTTCTGGGCAGTTCACTCGAGCGAAGTATCAGTTCGCTCAAGCGAACTGTCCAGAACCAGTTCCGGGACAATTCTGCTCTGCCTTCTTCTCTTCATACAAAAACCCATTTTTGAGGTTCCATCTCCACATCATTAGAGGGCATGAAAGCACCTTAATACTATCTTCAAATCCCCAACAAAACTCCTCACAACAACCACCAAGGCTCCACCATACATCTCCATTCTTTTCCACATTAAATCACAAAGAGAAGGAGAATAACCACAACCACATAGATTCATTCAAGTCTTAGACAAGAGATAAAAATAAAAGCTATAAATCACATTTTAAGGCAATACATGGCTAATCAACCATTTTCAAGGACATTTATTTCACATTAAAAGCAACTAAGCAAAACATTAATGGAATGACAAAACCAATCATGTTCTTCTTGAAAATCATTCAAAACTTTAAGATATCCTTTCACAAAATGAACCCAACCTCTTCATCCCATTCACATTCAACCATAAGAAATTCATAATATAAAATCAATTAGGACTTATACAATCAAGATGTCATGTTCAAGAGAGTAATATGCTAGAAAGTACACTAATTAGTGCATTTGAAATCTCAATAAAAGCATGAACAAACCAAGCTTAAGAAATGAAAAATCATTAATGAAAGCTAATCATTTGCATAACATATGATTAATGAAAATAAACCATTTCATCCACTTGCCTTAGGTCCAAGCTAATGCAAATCAACCACTAATCACTTCTCCAAGCTATAAACACCAAATCTACACAAAACCCCCAAATACAAGCCCAAATATCAAAACCAAATCAAAACAAAAGGAAAACCTCCAATAATCAAAACAAAGCTTCTCAAAGGCTAGGAGAACACAAATCCAAATGATTACAAGGATTTCTTACTTGGAAGTTCTTCAAAAAGCAAGAGGTTGCTCAAAGGAAATCTTGAAAAGCTTGGTTTTCTTCAAAAATGGTGTCCAAGGGTAGCTCTTGAGATGAGGATGAAGATGGTAGAGTCCAATCTTGGTTTGGCAATGGTTTGGTGGTGCTATGAGATGGAGAAAGCAAGAAAGGAATGGAGGGAACCATGGCTGTTGGGATTCCTCTCTTAGAATAGTGATTAGGGCAAGGAAGAAGAGAAGAGAAGAGATGGGTTCCTTTTATAACAAAGGGGAGATGGGTCCCACCACTTAAAGTACTAGTCGGGCTAAAAACATGCATTTCGGGACCTCAAATGGATTCAACGAAGAAGACAAAGTTGATCAAAAAAATTTCTAGTTTCCAAAAATTATATATTTTACGGGTTTTGGTGACATTGAAAATCGTGTCCAGATTTTGGGTGAAAAGACTGTTTTGCCCCAAATTGAGAAAAGTCGGGTTTAGGAGTTTCAAACGAGGACGGGTCCAACATGAAAGTTGTAGGGATTAACAATATAAGTTAAATGGGATGAAAACACAATTTTTAGAAAGTCAAAATAAATCCCAAGCTCACACAAAATCGCAATAAGAACCCCCAAAGGGTCCCACAAGTTAAGAAGGTTCCCAAAACTTTTCAAAACCAAAGAAAAGGGTAGTTAAACTAAGAAAGTTAAACAAAGAACCATTAAAACCACTGAGAAAACTAAATCACGATTAAAACCACACTAAATCAGGAAATTAGGGGTTGGGTTCTCACAAGAAACCTCTTGGATTAGAAGCTTGGACGGACTGTGATTTAAGGTTTGGGTTTGTTCTTGATTAGAGGCAAGTACCCAACTAATTTGCATATCTTGTTGGTGTTTAAGTTTAATTGATCTAAGACCATTGAGCATGCTAAGTTGGAAGAGATTCATGTTAATTTTGTCTTTTACTGTAAATGATTAAGCTTTTTAATCTTGCTATTCAATGGATTTTATTACTATGCAATTAATTACCTGGATGGATTGGTTAACTATTACTAGATATGTTTAATGGATGATTTCTTTAGATTTTGGGCTCTAAACCCCCTTTAAATAATCAGCCAAGGACCTCACTAGAACTATGCCGTGGATAGTGCCTAAATGCACCAATTGTAAGCCCCACATTGACCCCATTTCCTTGATGAAACAGCGGCCAGCGGTCAGCACCTCAGCTGGCTGCAAGTGTCACAGTTCCCCAACCAGCAACTTGACAGTCCGTGTCTCCAGATAAGAAAATAACACACAGATATGCTAGAATATTCAAGAAGGTTCCAAAAACATTGGGAGAGTCCTTCGGGTCCAGAGAACTACAAGAAAATACAGTTTTACCAATGTAGTCATCGAGTCTGGAAAAGTAGGTTTTGCGTCGGCAAAGGACTTCCCAACGCATTTCAACGCGTCGACAGTGCGTCGGCAACCATGTGTAGCCAAATCCATAGCCGACACTATTTTAACTGCGTCGTCATATCCATGTACAATTGCCAACGCATTGCAGTGTCGGCCAATACGTAGGCAAAGAATGTACATCGGCGAAGAGATGTGCGTCGGCAAAAAGTCAACTTTCCTGATTTGAAAACCATATTTGCCAATGCAGTACTAGCGTCAACAAAATAAACACCGACGCTGGTAGTGCGTTGGGAGTTCCTAGTAATGGCCGACGCTAGCAACGCATTCTTTTTTACAGTGCACGCTGGTGCATCAGGAAAGACTATTATTATTATTTAAAATTAAATTTTCATTTCTCCCTGTATACCACAAATAAAGGCTCAACAAATGCATTGGCAATGGTGCAAATAAAGGTCAGAGCTCTCCCAACGTACACTCGTGCGTCGCTAGTAGGTAAGATAATTGCCAGCACATTATTGAGTTGCCATTAGAAAAACAAGCATTGGCAAAACTTTCCCTCTCTTTTGAGGGGATTTTTTGTTGGCGCCAATGTGGTTTCCACAGCCTTTGCCAACGCAGTCTTACTTGCGTCGGAAAAAGTAGCAATTTCTGTGACTTTTGCCAACGCAGTCCAAATATGAGTTGGAAATAAGACTTTCACCAACGTAAATTTTCACTGCGTCGGCATATAGTATCGGGAAATGTACAGTTTGTTGTAGTGACATTCTAGAGAAGCCTGAAACACTAAAGAATTCTTGAGCATACACTAGAACTTTTTAGAGACATAGTGTGTAGATCACTTAGGAAGTCTCTAGACCATTGTGTTTCTAGATGGCTAATACTAGCCACACACTTGTACATAATTGTAGCCACAAGTTGTAAGGGCCTTGCCCTATATAAAGGGGTCATCACCCCTCATTTGTACACAATCCAAGTTTGAGCAATACAAGAGCATTCCTAGCATTCTCTCAAACTCTTTTTCTTCCTTTGTGTTCTAGTCTTGCTAGTAGTCTCCCAAATCCTTGGTGAGCAAGGTTCAAGGCTGACTTAGGCATACAAGAGTGAAGTCTCAAGCCTAAGGCCGCACGCTGTGCACTAAAGCTTGTAACCCATGACAGTTGGTATCAGAGCCAAGTTTGGTTCGACTACGCTCAAGGCAAGACATGACATCCACTTCTGACGTTTGCAACCCTGGTGCGGAAGGACAAGAGGGCCGTGGGAAGGGCAAGAAGGGTGGATCAAGGGACGCGATGTCCAGCATGGAGGCCCGCTTGGCTAAGGTCGAGTTAGCCATTGGGAGAATGCGGGATCAGTTCGAGGACACCGATTCATGCATCGAAGAGCTGGCCTCAATGGGTGAGGAGCTCAAGGAGGAGATGCAAGGTGCCCTCAATGAGAGCTTGGACACTCTCAACCAGAAGGATACTGCCCTAGAGGCCATGGTGGTGGCCTTAAGAGAAGAGATGGCTGAACTCAAGAAGGAGCTCAACGCTTGCAAAGCAGCCATTGGTGGTGGCATGCTTGCTGCTGCACCTACGCATCGGGTGGACGTGCTGAAAGCAAAAGAGTTCAAGGGCACAAGGTCGGCCAAGGACATCGACAACTTCTTATGGGGAATGGAACAATACTTCTGGGTGATGGGCATAGTGGAGGACGCCACTAAGGTAAGCACTGCCTCAATGTATTTAGTTGATGTTGCTTTGTTGTGGTGGCGACGCAGGTGCAACGACCCGAAGCTCGGGGGTGCTGCCATCATCACATGGGAAGAGTTCCAAAAAGAGTTCTGATAATAGCTCTACCCCGAATTTACAGAAGATGAAGCTCGAGCGAAGCTACGTAGGCTCTCACAACATGGTGAGGTCCGGGAATTTGTGCCGGAGTTTTCCGAGCTCATGCTCCAGATTTCGGATCTAGGAGAAAAGGAGGCATTCTTCTCCTTCATGGATGGTCTAAAGCCATGGGTCAAGATGGAGTTGCAACGTAGGGGCGTCCAAGAGCTCACACAAGCAATGACCGTGGCCGAGTCCCTTGTCGAGTTCAAAAAGATGGAGAAGCTCGACTCCTCCAAGAACAAGGGCAAAGGTGAGGGAGACAAGGATCGGGACAAGGAACAGGACAGGGCCAGGGACAGAAACAGGCCATCCAAGAGTGGTAGTGGGAAGCCACCATTCCATAAGTGGAAGTCCTTCAAGGAGGGGGACAAGAAGGACTGAGAGCCACAAGCATGCTTCCTATGTGACGGGCCACACCGGATGCGTGACTGCCTAAAGCGGGGCAAGCTTGCTGCTACTGCTGAAAAGGATGAGGCAAAGAAGGAGACCCTTAAACTCGGCTCAATCATGCTTAGCTCCATCAAGACACAGAAGTCGGCTAGGCAAAAGGGATTGATGTTTGTAGACATCATGGTGGTGGGCAACAAGATGAATGCCCTCGTGGACACTGGAGCTTCCGATCAATTTATGTCCGTGACAGCTGCCAAGAAGCTTGGACTAAGGATAGAGAAAGGCACGGGTGGATCAAAACCGTTAACTCCAAAGAGGTCCCGACCATGGGCAGGGTACAAGGAGCGGAAATAATGCTTGGACAGTGGACGGGCAAGGAAGCACTCGAGGTAATCCCACTTGATGACTGTGAGCTTGTTGTTGGTTTAAATTTCCTTGACCGTATAAATGCTTTTCTTGTACCTTTTGCCAATTGTTTGTGCATTCTCAACCCCCGCTGCCAATGTACTGTGTCGGTGCGACGGGAATCCAGCCAACCTACTAAAGTGCTGTCAGCAATTCAGCTAGCCAAGGGCGTGAGAAAGAACGTAGACACCTACTTGGCAGCGTTAAAGTGTGACGAGGCCCCGGAGCCCAGGGACAAGACTCCACCAAAGGTGCTAGATGTGCTAGAGTCCTTCAAGGATGTGATGCCCCTAGAGCTGCCCAAGCTATTACCACCAAAGAGGGAGGTGGATCACAAAATAGAGCTGGTGCCTAATGCTCAACAGCCAGCAAGAGCCCCGTATTGGATGTCACCCCCGGAGTTAGAAGAGTTACGCAAACAGCTCAAGGGGCTAATAGATGCAGGGTTCATCCGACCATCAAAGGCGCCCTATGGTGCACCAGTGCTGTTCCAACGTAAGCATGACGGGTCATTGCGATTGTGCATCGACTACCGGGCTTTCAACAAGCTGACGGTCAAGAACAAATACTCGATCCCGCTCATTGCTGACTTGTTTGACCAGCTTGGTGGTGCTAGATGGTTTACCAAGCTAGACTTAAGATCGGGATATTACCAGGTGCACATAGCAGAAGGGGACCAGCTCAAGATAGCTTGTGTCACACGGTATGGGTCGTATGAGTTCTTGGTGATGCCCTTCGGACTCACCAACGCGCCAGCCACATTTTGCACTCTTATGAACAAGGTACTACAACCTTTCCTTGATCGTTTTGTGGTTATTTACCTTGATGATATTGTGGTTTATAGCCAATCGCTTGATGAGCATGTGGAACACTTAAGACAAGTGTTCCAGGTCTTGAGGGAGAATCAACTTTATGTCAAGAAAGAGAAATGCTCCTTTGCCTTGCATGAGATACCATTCCTAGGCCACATTGTGGGAGGTGGCCAGATCCGAATGGATGGGAGTAAGGTGCAGGCCATTGTCAATTGGGAGCCACCAACCAAGGTCACCGAGTTGCAATCATTCCTTGGGTTGGTGAATGTCACGCCCCCAAAACCGGGATCCGATCTCGGGGACGCAAATATGGGATTTTTGTATTTCTCCCCAGGATCCGCGTGTGTGAGGATGGCAAAATTCACAACACATCAAAATATTTCGCGGAAGCTCTACAAGATGTTACTACCCGGAATCCATATCCATCGGGTTCTGTGTCGTAATCAATCTGTCAGCATAAGATTATCATAGACATATTCAAACTCAGACTGGAACAATTCATAATATCAAAATGTACAGAGCTGACAGTAACAGGCTAGTCATTGCCCAAACATATTCAAGTTACAAATTAACAAGTGCATTAATTACATTTCCCACGAAAAAGGCTAACAAAAGCCGTACAAAAATAGCAAGCTAGAACAAATACTACCCAAAGGTATAACGTAACTCCGGAGTCAAGTATGACGTCTACATGACATCGCTGACACAACAAGCCTGCAAAACTCGTGGCTCAACAGCCCTCTGCACGCGAACTAGCTCAACACAAGGACCTGCTATCTAAAGCACCAAAGCAGAAGAATATCAGACACGACGGTCTGGCAGGTGATCAATATAGGCAAGGGCATAAACGAAATTGAAGTTTAAAAGAAACAATAACTAAAAACACTTTATTGAACTTGAAACAAGTTTACAAGATTTAAAAACAATGCAAGAACAAGATAATTATCAAGAAATCACTAGTACATGCACGATATACGAAACAAGACATGAATACATATAATATCATGATTAGTAAATCCACAAAGAGCCCATCCTTTCTCCATCATACATGATGACAAGAGAAAGCACGCATGACAAGCACGACACGATAAACACGATCCCACGCCACACAAGGTAGACGGGGTGTCCGGCCGCGGAACCGGACCACGAACACGCACGATGTGTAATATAATACACGACTAGTCTGCAGACAGTCCACATGTTTAAGGACCCCCAGGTAGTGGATCAAGCTAAAAGGGCAGTCCAAGCTCAGTGGTACTCACTTATATCATGAATGCACAAAACATGGCGATACACGTTCGAGAACACGACAGAACAAGAGGGAAATCATTTAACAAGCACGACACGACGAGGCTAGCAAGATAGCATAATATAAATGCTTAATAAACTTAAGAAATGATTCCCTTTTCTCATTCTTGAAACACGTCTTAAAACGAGCTTATACTTGAAATTCAAACGAATGCACGATGATGCATGAAGCATCAAAACAAGAGTCTTGATTCTTGAAACAAATCTTCAAACAAACTTGTACTTGAAAATCAAACGAGGACACGATGATGCATGAAGCATCAAAACAAGAGTTCAAACACGAAATCTATCAAGCTTAGGCTAAGACCAATCATTGACCGTTGTGGAATTGAAACCCAAATGTCGGAGTTTAAACGAAATTTGGTGCCCCAGACGTTATAGTGCATTTTGGAATTCCAAGTGCACAAGGTCAATAAAAAGGTCTAAAACCTAGTCTAGTTTTCCTTCTCGCAAAAATCCTTCAAAACAATACTTTTGGTAAAATTTCGGTCAGTCCTCGATTACCTGTCGATCAACCGAGGTTGATGTGTCGGTTGACCGACAGCCGACCGACGGCTGGCCGACAAGTCTCGGTCCAGAAATGTAGCTCTATGGAAAAGGGACCGACAAGTACTCGGTTGGCTGTCGGTCAACCGACAACTGACCAACAGTCCTCCTGACAAAATGTTGCTCTCTGAAATTTGAACCGACAGGTCTCGGTTGGCTGTCAGTTGACCGATACCTGACCGACAGTACACGGACATTGCATTTCGAGTCAGATTTTTCACAACTTCTTTCCTTCTGCAATCACATATTCGAACCACCTGCACTCCCCAAGCCTTCATGCTTTCCAATGGATACATTTCTCACATTTTTAAAGCATTCCATCCACAAATAGACCTTTCATTCTATAGAAAAGACATCAAAGCATTTCCATGTACAAAATCATAAAACTTACGAGACTGAACACGATTCTAAAAGCTTGAAGAATCATTAATAACAAGACAAGTAAGGAAGCTAAAACCCATGACTTGAAAGAACATAAGCATGACTTGCATTATGAAATTAAACATAGAAAACATGTCTAAATGAAACCATAAAACAATATACATGAAAAATCCTATAAAGATCACTTGCCTTGGATTAAAGTGAGGAGGAAATCACTCAAGAGTGGTCTCTACTAGATCTCTAGCTCCAATCCTACTAAAGCCTTAAAAACCCAAAAAGAAAACCCTAGCAAAAATCAATCCTTTGCATAACTCCAAGAAAACTCTTTGCATAAAAGAGGAAAATACTCTAAATGGTTTGAAAAACAAGAATCTCAAACAATAAATGCCATTGCTAACCTTTAAAACCTTGAACCAAGAAGAAGAGCTTGAAAGAGGGCTTTATCCTAGCTCAAATCCTTTGAAAAATGCATCCTAGGAAAGCTTGAGAGAAGAGGAAGAATGTGAGAAGATCATTCCTCCATTTGGCACACAAGATGCAAGCATATAGGAGGAGAGAGAGAGGAAAAGTGTGGCTGGAAAAGGGTTCCAGCCACAGCTGGAATCGTTGCAGGCAAATGGGGAAGAAGAAGAAGGGTTAGCCATTTTATAAAGTGCGCAAGTGGGTCCCATGGGCCCCAATCTTCAAGGGATTAAAACAAGTGTTTGCGGGCCCCAAACGAAGACGACGAAGAAGACAAAATTGCTCGTTGAAATATCTATTTTCTAAAAAGTATATTTTCCCCAATTTATGGAATTTTCGAAATTTATGGACAGATTTAGTGAAAATTATCATTTTTGCCCCTTTTTCTCGAAAAACGCGATTTTTGACTATTAAATCAAGATGGTCAAAACATGAAAGTTGTTTAAAACAATAAAATGATTCAAAAGGAATAAAAATTGGAATTTTTAGAAACCAAGAATAAATTCTCACAAAAATACAATTTACAAGGGTTGGGTCAAAACAAAGTCAATGGTCTTTTAAAACACTCCAAAGTTATGACAAATCTATTCAAAATCAAAAACAAAGTCAAATCAACTCTAATCTTGTTTAAAAAGCTAAATCATGATTAAAACAATGCTAAACCCGAAAATTGAGGGTCGGGGTCTTACAGTGAACTATTACCGGCGCTTCATCAAAGGCTACTCCAACATCACCACACCATTGACATACATGCTCAAGAAGGGAAGAGTATGGGAGTGGAGTTTGAGGTGCCAGCAGGCCTTTGATTGACTAAAGCGTGCCATCACGGAAGAGCCCGTCTTAGCCTTGCCAGATTTCTCCAAGCCGTATGAGGTGCATACGGACGCATCTGATTTTTCCATTGGTGGGGTGCTAATGCAAGATGGTCACCCTATAGCATTTGAAAGCCGGAAGCTCAATAATACCGAAAGGCGGTACACGGTGCAAGAAAAAGAGATGACCGCTGTGATTCATTGCCTGTGCACATGGAGGCACTATCTATTAGGCTCTAGATTTGTGGTGAAAACTGATAACGTGGCCACAAGCTACTTCCAATCCCAGAAGAAGCTCTCTCCCAAGCAAGCTCGGTGGCAAGACTTTCTTGCGAAGTTCGACTATAACATAGAGTACAAGCCGGGGAAGGTAAATCTTGTGGCCGATGCACTAAGTCGGAAGATAGAACTTACTGCGATCAGCCGACCACAAGGTCCCTTGGTAGCACGCATCAAGGAAGGACTACCACATGACCAGATTGTGAAAAGCTTGATCGAGTATGCCAAGGAAGGCAAGACAAGGAGATTCTAATTTGAGGACGAATTACTATACACCAAGGGGAACCGGCTCTATGTGCCACAATACGGGAAGCTATGCAAGGAGGTCATGCAGGAGTGCCACGACTCCAAGTAGGCTGGGCACCCGGGTGTGCAACGCTCCCTTGCGCTTGTGGAAGAACGCTACTACTGGCCACGTATGAAGGATGATATTGAAGCTTATGTTAAAACTTGTCTTGTGTGCCAGCAAGACAAGGTCGAGCAGAAGGCGCCGGCAGGTCTCTTGGAACCACTGCCAATCCCAGAACGCCCATGGGAAAGCGTCTCCTTAGACTTCATGATGGGGCTACCCAAGTCGGAAGGTTACGGGAGCATCATGGTTGTGGTGGACGGGTTCTCAAAATATGCCACCTTCATTCCAGCAACTAAGGAATGCCCAGCAGAGGAAGCAGCACGGTTGTTCCTCAAGCATGTAGTAAAGTATTGGGGCATACCACAATCCATCATTAGTGATCGGGATGGACGATTAACGGAGTGGTTTTAGACGGAGCTCTTTAAGCTACTCAGGTCAGATTTAAGGTTTTCTACGAGTCTCCACCCGCAGAATGATGGGCAAACCAAAAGGGTAAATGCCTTGTTGGAGACTTATCTAAGGCATTATGTGAGCGCCTCACAAAAGGACTGGCCAAAACTGCTGGACGTGGCTCAATTCTCATACAATTTGCACAGGAGCGAGGCCACAAACTAGAGCCCCTTTGAGATGGTGATGGGGCAACAACCGCTCACACCCAGTACCATTGCTGCAGGCTATACGGGACCAACCCCTGCCGCATACAAGTTCGCCAAGGGATGGCAGGAGTAAGCGGACTTAGCCCGAGCTTGTCTACACAAAGCAGCCAAGCGCAACAAGAAGTGGGCAGACCGAAAAAGGCGGGACGTGCAATTGCCGCCTTTTGATCAAATTCTTAAACAAACATTTCCCATTCAGCTCTTGCTTAAATTTGTTTTCATAAAAAAATGATTTAAGTGAAAGGAGGGAATACAAAAAAAAAATATAGTACCAAAAATGTTTATACATGGAGGTACAAAAAAAAAGAAAGAGAAGAAAAGAGAGTTTGTTACAACTCAAGAGCTCATCCCAACATGATCTTCAACCAAAGATTCAACTCCTCAAGTAGACTCTTGGCCTTAGCCTCCAAAGTTTTCAGGCCACGCTTCTTCAAAACATTCCCATAACATGCGGCAGAACGCCGCGACCCATCGGCAACACGAGGAAGTTCTTCCCAGAGAACCTGCCACTGCTCATATTCCTGAGTCTTCCTCCAGAAATTACTTTCAGCCTCCTCAACCTGGCGAATGAGAGTCCCCTTCTTGTCATGAGCTTCCACAATGGCGGTCCATTTGGTAGCAGCTTCTTCCTCCAAAAGCTCAAGACGCTGCCAGGCCTCGACAACCTTTTTATCAAGGTGGTTCAGGTCTTGTTTTAGCTCCATGATGGCCAACTCGGTAACGTTCCTCTCCCGAACGAATTGCTTTCGAGTCCGCGAGATCTCAATCAGCTCAGATTTGACCTCGCTGGAAGGTTTCACAAACATCTCATTAAAGAAGTCACCACCTGGGAAACTCTTGGTTTCAGTCCACTTGTTGCCCAACGCAATGACTTCATCAACAAAAGCCTTGGTGCTTGCAATGTCCAAACCGAGCTTCCAAGTGACTTGAAGAGAGAATCTCAACCCATGAGCTCAAGACACTCTTCAACACCTTCTTTGCATATTGAAGGTGCGGCCTAGATGAGGACTCGCCCTGCTCCGGCGCCCGACTGCCCATCTCATGCCCCATTGGAGGAGTAATCATTAAACTCTTTCCAATCGAAGAAGCTGACTTGTTGAAAGTAGAAGAAGCCCCTACTCCTGGATTGGTTGCAGGTATCTCTTGTTCTGGCTCTGAGGAAGACGAAGGAACTCCTACTGCTCCACAATCTGTCAATGAAAAAGCAAAAAGGTATGAATATGATCTTGTCAAGAGTCAATATCGAGATTATTATAAAATACCTTCTTCGACGACCGGCGGAGTACTCTCTGCCTCTCTAAGCTCATCCGAAGCATTATCAAAGGTTGCATCCATGGATGGCTCAAAGTCGTCAGAATCTTCTGGCAAGTCAGCTAACAAGAAAACAATGCAACATGTTGGCAAATGGCAGCACAAAAAAAAAAAAAAAGCCAAAGAAATCATATCAGGTGAAGGTTCTGGAACCACTCCAGAGTCCCAGGGTTCATCCTCAGATGCCGCAATCGGATCCGCCATCGCCACACCGGTCGGAACCTCGGGCATCACCAAATCATCATCCTCTGCCAAAAGAAAGAAAGCAACGGGTCAAAACAAAAATCTCTCATAAGAGAAAATAAGCGGCAAAAGAAATAAGAAGAATCATACCAGCAGTCTCCTCTTCTCTGGAGGCTCTTCAGCATCCCCAGACACCTCCTCAGCAATGGTGAGAGAAACTTCCAAATCAGGAGGACTTTCTTGTCGTTTCACATTACTGCGCTGTCCCCTCTTCCTTTTAATTCTGTGGGACGTTCTTCTTGAAGATCCTGCCCCTCTATCAACATCAAGTCTCTCACCGGAGTCCTCATTGGATGGTCTGCTTTTCCCAGTAGACTGAAAGGAAGCCTTTGTGCACTCGGCTTGCATCTAAGCGTCGATCCCGGTCTCCTCCTCTTCCAGCTATCTCAAGACCTCACCAAGAATCCCTTGTACAGCTCCTGATTTGATGACATCCTGCTCATTGAGAAAGCCTATCTTGTGCCTCTCTAGAAAGGAAATCCAAAACTTCCTCTCGACGGACACCATCTGATCTGCCAAGACCTTTCCCAGGAGATTGCTTGACATCAAGCTCCTTCTTGGAAAGCCCCCGGTACACTGAGAAGCTCTCCACGAACCATTTCATGAAGCCAGAAGTCCGGAAAGTGGGCAGCTCAGGATAGGAAATCATGGCGGTAGTGTCCTTTGCATTGTAAAAAGCCCATGCATTCCTCCCATCCTGCAGACCTCCAAAATGCTTCACCATGCTCGAAGGCGATCCAACAATGCCTTGAGAGAAGCCAAGCTGCAATGCAAAACATGAAGGGACATACGACTGGATATCGACGAAAAGATGTCTACGGTACACCATCGTACCAACCCGTATGTTGAAAAACCATCTCTTCTCCGCGTTTGTCAAAGCATAGTGTCTTCCCGACCCAACCCTGGTCGAATCACGGGAGACACCAAAATCAAAAGCATTCTTTCGCAAACCTGGAGAAAGCTTCACTGAAGACTGCCCAATCTCGTCGTCCCTGAACCGTCGGATCCTCAAACGGGCAGAAAAAAAAGATTCGGATACGGCTATCCCTCTAGACAAATGAATCATAAAAGGATCTTCGTCCTGCGCAACTCCCAACCGATGGAAGCTAGAACAGTGGTATACATACCACGAATAGAAGATATAGGCTGAAAATACCCTGTTCATAGGGAGCCCAAGCCGAACCAGAAAAGCAGCAACCTGCAGTTTGGTCCACAAGTAAGAGTAAAGAGTAGGCACCAAAGCAAGCCGCTCTCCGAATGCCATCTGACAAGCCGGAAAAATATAATGCGGCCTGATGTGCATTCCATCTCCTCTAGCAAAAACAGCCTCACCCAGCCAATAAGTGAGGTAAACAGTGAGATCTCTCTGCAATGCAATGTCAGAACAAATGACGTATGTGCTTACGAAGAACTTCCTCAACTCTTCTTGCATAGCGGAGATCTTCTTCAAACTCGGGTTTTTAGCCCTAGCATCCTGAGCCATGCTATCAGAAGACTCCCCGCTGTCAAAAAAGTTAGAGCTGCAACTCTTCCAATTGTTGCACCTGACTTTCAAGCCCTCCTTCTCCTTCAAAAAATCATAGAAAGCCACGAGCTAAAAGTACAAAAGCCTGAACTCCTCAGACTGCTCCTCAAGGATGCTGTCGATAAGCATGAACTCCTCATAGAGTTTGCCGAGGATAGGTAGCCCGGTGATGGCGCTCAGTTCCTTCAAAGAAAAACCAATCTCACCATTCGTAACAATGAAGGTATTGGTTTGAGGAAGGAATGACTCCAACATGGCCATGAAAGCCTCATTGGAGAAAACCACGATTTGCCGAAAAGAGTGAACCGCATCAAAAATCTCGACCTCCCGCAAAATGGCCTCACCAACCTTCAGGGTGTGATCAGTCCATGATTCCCAGTTTGAGTCAGCACTGAAACGGCCACAAAGTCAAAAGGCTTCACCCAATTGCTGCAGTCACACCGAAAAATGCCAAGGCCCACTGGTCTCAAATCGACCGACGGATGATCAGAATCTTGGTAGCCACTGGCTGGCATCAACATGTCCATACGGACAGGGGACTTTTCTGTAAAATCGGAAGGGCTCCCGACAATGACCCTGGTCTTCATCACACTGGTCCTCTTCACCCAACTTGGAGGATCCTCCCTCTTAGGGCACGTGGGAGACAGGCTCATGATCGAGATAGTTCGATCGAAGATCGACCGGGTAGAAATAGTTCTCTTCTCACCATCTACCGTGTAAGAGAACTGAAAACATCTCCTTTGGTATGTCAAGTCGTCAGGGACTGCATCACAAAAGAAGAAGGTGGGCTTGGGCACAATGCTCTGATCGTCCGTAACCCAAGGATGGCTGCTTGCCATAATCTTGTAGAATTCCTCATCTTTGAGAGCGATTAATCGCTGTTTCATCTCATCACGATTGAGGGAGTCACATTCTTCCAAGTTCTTCTCAACAAACTGGACCTTCTCCCAGACCTGCTGAACGGCCACATTGGAAGATTTAGCAGACCGACGAGGTGCGTCAGTAACGGGCCCCTTACCCTTGTTCTGTCGCCACCCCAGACCGAGACCCGGGCCCGCGACACAGTGAATCGCATTATTAAAATGTACCGCCTGTCTTCCCACAGGTTTTCGCGGTGAGGATCCTAAGACACGGGTCGAGCTCACACGAATAGGTATGCAGAAGCGTGTAGCAAAACGAATTACACAGATTTAATATAATAAGATGTAACATAAATAAGGTATCAAGGCATGGTATCGAAGAGGAATGTCAACAAAGCAATCCTATCTTGATATAAAGTTTCATAGTTAGACAAAAGTATATTAATTCAAGTTACACATCCATGAGAGGCCAACAAAGGCCAATACAACAAAAAGATCCCAAAAGATAACCCAAAACTAGATGAACGACAAGTCACGAACCCGCCCGGCGTCTAGATGACGTTGTCGGGTTGCCACTCATGTGCCGGGGGTGGCTTAATAGCCTCCTCCGGGGACTCCTCGTCAAACGCGATACCTTCTGCACCTGGACACCAAAATAGAAAGCATCAAACACGACGGTTTGGTAAAATAAACAATTTAGGCATGAAAATGAAAAATGGTGCTAAAACAGTTCAAGATTAAAGTACACGTTTCAAGTTTACGAAACTAGCATGAATACTTATAATATCATGAAAAGATAAATCCACATTGAGCTCATCCTTTCTCTATCAAGTGAAATGATAAGAGCAAGCACGCACGAAACACGACACGCAAGACACGATCCCACGCTACAGAAGGTAAACCGGGAGGCCGGCCCGAAACTGGAAAGACACGCACAATGTGTAATAAAATACACGACTAGTCTGCAAACAGTCCACATATTTAAGGACCCCCCAGGTAGTGGATCAAGCTAAAAGGGCAGTCCAAGCTCAGTGGTATTCACTTATATCATGAATGCACAAAACACGGCGGTACACGTTCGAGAACATGACAAAACAAGAGGGAAATCATTTATCAAACACGACACGACAAGACTAGCAAAATAGCGTAGTATAATTGCTTAATGAACTTAAGAAATGATACCCTTTTTTATTCTCTTGAAATACATCTTGAAACGAACTTGTACACGGAATTCAACTAGAACACGATGATACATGAAGCATCTAAACAAGAATTTAACATAAATCTATCAAGCATAGGCTAAGACCAACCTTTGACCCTTGTGGCATTGAAACCCAAATGTCGGAATTTTATATAGCTTGGTGCCCCCGAAGGTAAGATACATTTTGGAATTTCAAGTGCACAACGTCAAATGAAGGTGTCACGTCCCCCAAAATAAGAAATGGGGAAAACGTGAAAAATTAAAAACAAATTCAAATTCCTGTGTTTAATACAACACAAGCTTCCAAAAGTGGACCCACAAAAGTTTTCAACCCGTGGTGAGTCAAAATGAATTCCATTAAATTCAACGGAAGCTTTATTCAATTGGTATTGAAGATTCATAAATGAAACCCAACATAAACATCAGATAAACATTAATAATTAAAGTTGCAAAATGAATTAAATAATTTCTAAAAGGGTCTCAATACTAAAAGAAAGTTCATTTAAAAAATAAATCCTAAGATGACGTTCTCTCGTTTGCTGGCTCAGACGGCTCCAAAGCCATCTCTGGCATCCCACTCGGGTTCGCCAGTTGGCTCAAACGTTTGAAACGCTTGATCCTCCTTCGTCTCCTGGGTAAAGTAGGGCTCGGTACCTATGCACCAATTATTACAAAGTAAATAGCAAGAACATAATCATAATTCGAAATTTAATACAATAACGAGAAAATATAGACAAGTGTGATCATATCGAAATAATGACAATGACAATGACAAAAGAACGTATAGAATAATCCAAATAAAGCAAATGGAGCAATATGATTCACACGAAGACAAGTGTCCTCGTTTCGGGTGGTCAGCCCTAAATAAATCGGGAAAGCCCGTCCACAACGTCGGTGGTCATAAACCGATCAAATAAAACAAATATCAGGATAACCTGTTCACATTCATAGCGGATTATAAGTGATTCGGTCACATCGGTGATCAACCGTCCACATATCGATCTGCAGTCGTCCATAAATGACCCACATAAACATAAATATAAATATATAAACGTAATAGACCCGAATAATAAAGCTCCGACACAAGAATCCTAAGTCAAAGTAAAGTGCTGGCCATTCCACATTTCATATCATAATCGAATGGTCATACGAAATTGGTCAAGCCACTTTATAGTCCATAACACACAATAAGGTATGCATCTAAAGGAATACACATCAAATATATATATATATATATGCATGCGAAGGTTAAGACATAAATACAAATCGATCCTAAGGTCAAATGTAAGGTCTCGTACCCAATAACTACATGAATTCCTAATATATAAAAGATCAACGCATCTCTTCTCCATCAGTGGTGCATAGACCCAATTAAGGGTTTTCCACTAGAGATGGGTTGAACTCGAATCCATTAGGATTTTCCTGAGGTTATACGAAGTACTAACCCCACGTTGGTAAGATACCGTTTGCCCGGATGGTATTTACTCGGTCTAATGATTCGATTAATAAGGTCCAAATTATAATTTTAACACATTTAAAATCAAAGGTAACATTTAATATTTAATTTGTAAATTTATAATGATAAATGACCTAAGTTTATAATTTTAGAAACTTAAAAATGGGCTTAAGACTATAACCCAACAGAGCTCTAAGTTTGTCACCAAGTGTTTCCCCCTTTTCCCAAACTTGCCCAGGTCAACACAAGGATTTAAGGGGTTTATTAAAGGCTAAAGGTTCTTTTTTTATAAATCCTAGAAATTCATAGGGCATGGTGGCAACTTCAAGTTATCTCATCATATGAGAAACACCATTTCCTAAAAGCAAGTCCAGGTCAACTATCTTTAATTCTTTATCCCCCATACATATGAGGTCATCACATACCATCAGGTCATCTCAATACAGGTCATCAGTCCTTGGGTTCAACACCATCCTCCTTATCCCATGACATCATCGTTTCATCCCTTCCATACCATTAGTTACAGGTCTTAACTATTCACAGAAACAATTCCTGTAATAATGTTTGACGCCAACAACCTAGGACACTCGATAGTGGGTCATGCTGATCAAAAGCCAAGATCAGCCTCCACTAACAATGTCGCCCAGCCATACATGACAATGGGATCGGGTAAGATTTATGGATCCCCTAGTGGGTCCCGCTACTACATGATGCCCAACAAAAAAATATAAACCTGCAACTCCGCCCAGGTTCTTAGAACCAATGGATGATGGGCCAGATGGGACCCACTCCTCACAGGTCCACCGGCTCTAAGGTCGCCCGTGGGTCCTCTGCCGGATCCATGGATCGGATCTACCGTTGAGTGGCCCCACGTGGGTTCCATGGTAAAAAGAACACAGACGGTTTCAAAATCACGCGTTCCTGTTACAGTCCCTGTTACAAATCACTTTCTCTGCGCATTCAGGTTACTGGAAACAATGGTTGCACATCCCTTTACCAATCTATATTCAAACAACAGTAGTAGATGAACAAAAAGGTTTCTTTGAAAATACAAACAATAACCGATGGTAAATCGAATCGATTGGGTCATCCTCAGAATCTCCGATCTCATTGCAAAAATAATAGTATCATAAAAAGACAATCAAAGGGTTTCTATATGCAAAACAATGGAATCAACGAAAAACACAAGTATTAAATTCAGAGATTATAATTAAGTACTTGCCTTTTTACCGGGGTTGAAAAAGAATGCGACAGATCCTAACCAATACCCAATCTGAGATTACCATGGCGCTCGAACACAATCCCAACACCAATCTGACATAAGAGGTGGGAAAGAAATACCCAGGTGATCAGATCTATGGTTCTCTCAACCAGATCTACCATTGGAAGAAAAAGAAGATAAAACCCAAGAATATAGATCTACTCCTAATGATTTGAGGAGAGTGTTACCTGAGATGAGAAAGTTGAACCAATAATGGTGGTGTCCTCTGATCTTGGTTCTGATGGCTGGATCCTAAAGCTGGAAAGGTTTGGGAAGCTGAAGGAGGAAGAAGATGAAACGGGAAGAGTTGCAGACGAAAGAGGGAGATAAGAACGTGCAGTTCTTTAAAATAGGGATTAGGTTAAAAAGGGGATCTCTTATGGGCTTAAGTTATTGGGTCAAACTACGGGTCAGGTCCTCTACCCATTAACCCAACTCACCGATCCAAGTATCTAATCTATCGTGTGGCCCAATTAATCCTACCCACTTAAATAACTAGAATACATTTAATTAAAATAATAATAATATTCTAATTAAAATATAATAAAATATTATACTGGGGCCGGGATCTTACATTCCCCCCCCCCCCCCCCCTTCCCCCCCCCCTTTAAGACATTTGGTCCTCCAAATTCAAACATACCTCTGGAAGAAGATGAGGGTAAAGCTTCTTCACTTGGTCCCGGAGTTCCCAAGTGGCTTCTCGAGGACTACGATGCTCCCACCGGACTTTCACCAAATGTATTGTCTGAGTGCTGAGAACTTGCTCCTTCGTGTCGATGATCTGAGTCGGTCGCTCAACATAAGTAACATCTGGCTGCAATTCCAATGGCTCATACTGCAACACGTGAGATGGGTCTGCAATATACTTCTTTAACATCGAGATCTGAAAAACATTATGCACTGCTAACAACGCTGCGGGTAAGGCCAATCTGTAAGCAACTTCTCCAATTCTCTCCAAGATCTCAAATGGACCAATATATCTCCGAGATAATTTCCCTTTCTGCCCAAACCTCAATGTTCCTCGCGTTGGTGAAACCTTTAGAAACACATGATCACCAATCTCGAATTGAAGATCTCTCCTCTTCAAGTCTGCATAACTCTTCTGCCGGCTCCTAGCAATTTTCAACCGATCATGGATTTGCTTCACTTTCTCACTGGTATCACTAACAATAGATGGACCATGAAAACTCCTGACACCTATCTCCTCCCAACAGATTGGGGTCCTGCATCGACGTCCATACAACGCCCCAAATGGTGCCATGCCGATACTGGAATGATAACTATTATTATATGCAAACTCGCACAATGGGAGACTTTTCTGCCAGTCCTTCCCAAATTGGAGAACGCAAGCTTGCAACATATCCTCCAGTGTCTGATTAGTCCTTTCAGTTTGACCGTCGGTCTGAGGATGATACGCTGTACTGAAACTCAACGTTATGCCCAGAGCTTCTTGAAGTTCAGTCCAGAATTTACCCAAAAATCTAGGATCTCGGTCTGATGCAATCGATAGGGGAACACCATGAATTGTGACCACCTTCTCCATATACATTCTAGCTAACTCATCCCGAGGTGTCTTCATGTTCATCGGTAAGAAATGTGCCCCCTTTGTCAACCTGTCCACTATCACCCAGATGCTATCTTTGTTATGCATCGATGGCAACCCAGAGATAAAATCCATCGTTATGTGTTCCCATTTCCAAGCGGGCACTTCCAACTGCTTTAAAAGTCCCGGGGGTTGCTTTCGTTCTGCCTTTACTTGTTGACACACCAAGCATCTTGCAGTAAATCCTGCTATGTCCTTCTTCATATTATTCCACTAATAATGATTACGCAGGTTCTGGTACATCTTTGTACTACCCGGATGAATAGTATAACGGGAATGATGTGCCTCTGTCATGATCTCATTCTTCAGTTCTTCTATATTTGGCACACATAACCGATCTTGAAAGTACAACACACCCTCCGCTATTCTGAAGTCTGGTCTACTGTCAATCTGCTCAATCACTCGGGCTAGCTCTGGATCCTCTGACTGCTTGCTTTTGATCCTGCTTAAGATCTCTGGTTCCCAGACAAACATGTTGGCTAACATAACCTTGTCATCAACTGGTGCAAAGACACTCCCAAATCGAGGAAAATTTTTGCCCAAGACCATTCTGCCCTCAAGCATGCATTAGTTGCTGCCCTTCGACTCAATGCATCAGCCACTACATTGGCTTTCCCGGGATGATATTTGATTGGAAAATCAAAATCCTTCATGTATTCCATCCACCGGGTCTGTCTCATGTTCAATTCAGGCTGGGTAAACAAATATTGGAGACTTTTGTGGTCTGAATGAATTTCAAACTTCTCACCGTAGAGATAGTGACGCCACATCTTCAATGCCATAACCATTGCTGCAAGTTCCAAATCATGAGTGGCATACTTTTTCTCCTGCTCTTTCAATTTTCTAGAGCCATAAGCCACTACCTTCCCATCCTGTATAAGTACACATCCCAATCCAACTTTTGAGGCATCCGTATAAATAACAAATTTACCATTCTCCGTAGGCAATGTGACCACTGGAGCTGTAGTCAACCTATTCTTTAACTCCTGAAAACTTGCTTCACATTCGTCAGTCCACACGAACGGTACATCTTTTCGTGTCAATCTGGTCAATGGAGCAGCAATGGATGAAAATCCTTTCACAAGTCTCCTGTAGTAACCTGCTAAACCCAATAAACTACGAATCTCTGTTACTGACATGGGTCTCTGCCACTTGACCATTGCCTTGATTTTTCCTGGATCTACTGCCAAACCTTCCTTGCTGATGATGTGACCCAAGAAAATCACTTGCTGAAGCCAAAATTCGTACTTACTCAACTTGGCATAGAGTTGATGATCTCTCAAAGTCTGCAATGCCGATCTCAAATGCTGCTCGTGATCTTCTCGAGACCGAGAATATACTAACACGTCGTCTATGAAAACAACGATGAACTGGTCAAGAAATGGGGCAAATATCTTATTCATCAAGGCCATAAATACCCCTGGAGCATTAGTTAAGCCGAATGGCATTACTAGAAACTCGTAGTGGCCATATCTTGTTCTAAATGCTGTCTTCTGAATGTCCTGATCTCAAGTCTATCTTTGAGAAATATTCAGCTCCCTAAAGCTGGTCAAAAATTCATCAATCCTCGGGAGAGGGTATTTGTTCTTGATTGTGACCTGATTGAGTTGTCTATAATCTATACACATCCTCATAGAACCATCCTTCTTCTTCACAAATAGGACCGGTGCACCCCAAGGTGATACACTTGGTCTCACAAATCCCTTGTCCAACAATTCCTGCAATTGAGTTTTCAACTCTCTGAGCTCTGCTAGAGCCATTCTATATGGAGCTTTAGAAATCGGAGTTGTCCCTGGCACCAATTCAATCGAAAAGTCTATCTCCCTGACTGGAGGTAAGCCTGGAATTTCATCCGGGAAAACATCCTAGAACTCACAGACCACTGGAATATCCTCCACCCCTTTAGACTGTTTATCCTTCATAATAAACGCCAAGTATCCTTCACATCCATATTTCAACAATCTTTCTGCTTTCAATGCCGAGATCCGGCATGTCCGAATCGGTTTCCTTCGACCAACAAATTTAATAGTGTCCGAATGCAACGACAACATGATGGTTTTATTAAAGTAGTCCATCACTGCTCTATAGGTCGCTAGCCAGTCCATACCAAGTATGACATCGAAATCCTTCATCGTTAAAAGAATCAAGTCTGCAAGTAAAATGAAATCCCCAATTTGAACTCGGGTACTCGGAAAATATTGGTGGCAACGAACCTGCTTGCCCACTGGGGTACCCACCACTAAAGCAATATCTAATCTCACTACAGCCTCATTGATATGTCTAGCAAAATCATGGGAAACAAATGAATGTGTAGAGCCAGGGTCGAATATGGCCTTAGCTTCTACATCTGAGATTAGAACAATACCTTCCACAACTTTTGCAGAAGCATCTGCCTCCTCACGAGTAACTGCATATACTCTGCCCGTCTGCTGAGCTGGATACTGCTGCCCTTGCACTGGCCTAGGTGCTCTTGGTTGCTGCTGCCTCTGTTGCTGGAATGGCCTCTGCTGTACCTGAGCCAGCCTCTGTTGTCCCATAACTGGCCTCTACTGCTGTGGTGCTACACCCCTGTATTGCTGGTATTGGGGAGCGGGTGCTTGGTACATTTGCTGCTGTGGTGCCCGAGGAATCTGCTGTGGTCCCTGTGGAGGTGCTGCCCTCCAAGGCTACTGTATAGGAGCACGAGAAACTGCTAACTGGGACGCTTGCGATTGACTACCACCACTGGGACAATCGCGAACTCTATGGCCAAACTGCCCACAATGAAAACATGCCCATGTCTCCTTGTAGCACTTCTCAGTAGGGTGATTCTTTCTACACCTTCCACATAGATGTCTCTGACCAACCGAGAGTTGACCCTGAATCTTCATTTTCTTTGGGTTGCCCTGACTAGAAGATTGCTTCAATTGATGTTGCTGGTATTTGGCTTGTCGTTCTGCTGCCTTTTTCTTTAGTGCACCCTCAGCCCAATATGCACTTTTCACAGCCTCTTGGAATGTCGGGCGTTGATTATCTCCAATCATCGCGTAAATATCAGCTGATAACCCATCAAGAAAACGCCTGATCTTCTCTTCCTCTGGAACTGCTAGTGTCGGTGCATACTTAGCCAATCTTGTGAACTGCTGTTCATATTGCTGCACTGACATATCACCTTGCACTAAGTTCTGAAAATCCCGCTTCCACTGGTCCTTGACATATTTAGGGATGAACTTATCCATAAACTCCTTGGTGAAAGTTTCCCATGCATTTTCTTCAGCCACTGCCTCTGCTTGTACTACTGCTTTGACTGAGTTCCACCATTGGAGAGCTATCCCTCTGAACATATAAGCTGCCAAATTAACTCCCTGCCTTAGAGTGTAATTGAAGACTGCAAAGATCTGTTCCAACCGTTCAATAAAATCATCTGCTACCATAGGATCTTCGGACCCATGAAACTCAGGAGGGACCCTCTTCCTGAATTTCTCATAGATGTCATTTGTATCTACTTCCCTGGGAGGCATGACCACTTGCACTGGCTGAGCGGCTCTGTCAGTCAAAGCTAAGATCTGAGCCTAGAATGCTGCCCTATCTCTATCTGCTTGTGCTCTCTCAGCAGCTCGTTCGTCCTTTTCTCGCTGTTTTTCTGCAGCTTGTTCAGTTTCACGTTCTTTCTGCTGCTCATTTTAAGTATTCTGGGATTGTACAAAAGCTTGCAGAAGTTGATTGAAATGATCATCTGGATTATTCGATCCATTTCCTGGTTCTCTGTCCTGAGATCTGGTTGTGCGCTGTGCCATGATCTACAATAAAATAACGATTAGTTAGATTCTATGAAACAAGCTAACAAACAATGCTATAGACTTTACAGTTAGCACGTAAAGCCTATCTAACGGAATTCGCAATCCTCACCACGTCCTATGTTTCTATCCATTTTTAATATCCGAAGATCGTGCTGGGCTCTGATACCAACTGTCACGTCCCCCAAAATAAGAAATGGGGAAAAACGTGAAAAATTAAAAACAAATTCAAATTCCTGTGTTTAATACAACACAAGCTTCCAAAAGTGGACCCACAAAAGTTTTCAACCCGTGGTGAGTCAAAATGAATTCCATTAAATTCAACGGAAGCTTTATTCAATTGGTATTGAAGATTCATAAATGAAACCCAACATAAACATCAGATAAACATTAATAATTAAAGTTGCAAAATGAATTAAATAATTTCTAAAAGGGTCTCAATACTAAAAGAAAGTTCATTTAAAAAATAAATCCTAAGATGACGTTCTCTCGTTTGCTGGCTCAGACGGCTCCAAAGCCATCTCCGGCATCCCACTCGGGTTCGTCAGTTGGCTCAAACGCTTGATCCTCCTCCGTCTCCTGGGTAAAGTAGGGCTCGGTACCTACCCATTAACCCAACTCACCGATCCAAACATCTAATCTATCGTGTGGCCCAATTAATCCTACCCACTTAAATAACTAGAATACATTTAATTAAAATAATAATAATATTCTAATTAAAATATAATAAAATATTATAGTGGGGCCGGGATCTTACAGAAGGCCTAAAGCATAGTCTAGTTTTCAATTTCCAAGAAATTCAGAAAAGAATTAAAAATCCAAAACTGGGTCAGATTCGCTCGAGCGGTCAAACCTTCGCTCGAGCGGACCTAGACAGAGACATGTTCGCTCGAGCCAACCTAAGGGTTCGCTCGAGCGGACAGGTTTCTGCCCGAAACCCTTCAAACAGAGGCACGTTCGCTCGAGTGAACCCAGTGGTCGCTCGAGCGAACAGGCTTCTGCATGTGCGCGACTGGGTACAGAAACTGCACTTCCCTTCATTCATTTCCTTACATGTTTCTTCCTTCTTCTTCTCACCTCTGAACCAAACAAAACCCCTGAGCCACCATACTCACCAAGGGTCAAAAACAACATTTAATCCATAAATAAACCATTCACTCCATTGAAAACATCAACACATTTCCATGTGCAAAATCATAAAGACTTACAAGATCAACGTGGTTCCAAGAACTTAAAAAAATCATTAGTAACAAGATATGTGAAGAAACTAAAACCCATGGCTTGAAAAAGTGTAAACACAACTTGCATTATGAAACTAAACATAGAAATCATGTCTTAATGAAAATAACAAAACCATAATGCAATGTACATGAAGAATCCTATAGAGTTCACTTGCCTCAATCCAATGCCAAGGAAATCTTCACAAAAACTCAACCAAAGGGAAGATCCACAAAATCTACATAAAAGGCCCAAAATAGAGTACACAAAAATCACCATTTGGTCCTCACAAACCCCCATTTCGAAAATGGGTTTGAAAACATGGGAAACAAGCTCTAAAGGAGCTAAATGAACATCAAATGAAAAGAGGAACAAGAGCCCTAACCTTTAGCTAGTCAAACAAGAAGAAGAGAGCTAGAAGATGATGAATAGTGCCGGGGATTTGGTTCAAAAACGGGTCCAGCTGTAGCTTGAGAAGAGAGGAAGAGAATGGTAGTCTTGGATCTGAGGTTGGAGCCTTCTTGCTAGATCATTCAAGGAGAAAGAGATCAAGAAGAAAACCTCCTTCTCTTCTTCACTCTAGGTCAAACTATTGCAGGGATTTGGAAAAAGGAAAATGAAGAGGAAAGAGAGCTTATATAGTGTTTGGAAGGTGGGTCCCAAAGCAGTTGAACTTGAAACGATTAAAACATGATCTAGTGGACCCCGGATGAAGTCGACGAAGAAGAACAAAACGATCGTCGAAAAATCTAGTTTCGGAAAAGTATAATTTTGACATGGTTTCACTACTTCAAAAATTATGCCCAGATTTAGCATGAAAAGACAGATTTACCCTCTTGGGCCAAAACTTGGGTTTCTGGGCCTCAAATACATCCAGGCTAAAAAGGAAAGTTGTCACAAATAATAAAACCATTCAAGAGAAATAAAAATCACGATCAAACCAAAGATCTAGAACAAAAACCCATTCTTACACGTGTACTCAAGGCGTCCCTGAGCGTGTCTGACTCATACTAAACGTCCTCAAAATTCTCAAAGCTATAATCCAGACTAAGTCTAATCACATTCTAACCCAGCTAGTACTAAGACTCACTTAAGACTAAACACTCACTTAATTAGTACTAATCGAGTTGGTCTGGGTCGGGGTCTAACATGTTCGTTCTAGAAGAATTACCTGCAGAGAATGGATGGAAAAGAAAAGATCAATCATCATCAAAATGACAGGATTTTGCCACAAAAAAAAATAAAATAAATAAAATAAATAAAAAAACTCTAGAGAAATTTTGACATGGTTCTGGGGCAATTCTGTAGAAAAGGGAAACACCCCGAGAAAGATAGGGAGACCTGAAGATGAGCTCAACATCGCTGCAAGCTCATAGTCAGTGAAAAACTCTCAAAGAATGTTTGAACTCAAACATTGCTGTAAGATCAAGCCAGTCTCATCAAATCTCTACAAAAGTGGAAAAGGGCTCAACATTGTTGCGAGCTCCAAACTCCAATGATTGCAAAGTTCCTCAAAATCCCGCAAGACCAAGAAAGGGCTCAACATTGATGCGAGCTCCAAATCCCAATACTTGCAAAAGATTTTCAGGTATGCATCATCATGCTTCCAAGTCCATTTACTCAAAATCATGCATCAAAGAAACATCATCATGCATTAGATGCTAGGAAAACCTTAACCAAAGTTTGACCAATTCCAACCCAACCTGGTCAAAACCGATCAAACTTTGTCCAAGTCAAAAATCATGTTGACTTGACCTAGCGACTTTAGCCTTCTTCTTGATGCATCTAAAAAAAAATGCATGAACATCTTAAAATTGCATAAACCTCATTATCATGGTGAGCAAAAAAAAAAAAAGGGGAAAGAAAAGAGAAAAGAGAGAAAATCTCTTCAAAAAAAAAAATTTTTGGCCAATAGGCCGTGGCCCACTGCCACGTGGCAGTACGGCCAAGAAAAAAAAAACAACGCTGAAAAAAAAAGAAAGAAAAAACGGCGAAAAAAAAGAAAAAAATCACCATGGAAAAAAACAGAGAAAAAGAAAAAAAAAGGGAGAAAGCACTGTGAAAAAAAAACCCGTGACCAAAGAAAGAAAAAAAGAGAGAAAGAAAAAGAGAAGCACGAAAAAAAAAACGTGCTTGAAAAAAAAAGAGAGAAAAAAAAAGAAAAGAGAGGAAAAGAAAAAAGCAAAGAAAAGAAAAGAAAAGAAACTATTTCTACAATGGAATTTTCTTGTGAAGGAAGAAAACTTACTTGAAGCCATGGAGAAGAAGAAGAAAAAGCTTGGAGATCCTTGAAGGAGAAGAAGAGTTCTTGCTCTTGGAGCACTCTTGAAGATTCTTGCAAAAAGAAAGCAATGGAGTAAAAAATCCAGCCCCCCTTGCTTTTATAGAAGAGAGCAAATCAAAAGAGGAAACAAGGAGAAAAGAAAAGAGGTAAGTGCTAAAATTTAGCTACTTTCCCAAAAGAAAGATACTTTGAGAAAATCTCTCCCAAAAACTAGGAAACTTGAGAGATTCTCTCCAAGTAAGGATATTTTTAGATTTTCTCTACACAAAAGAGATATTTTTAGATATTCTCTACAAAAATGACAACATATGAGATCAAGGCCATCTCCAAAGCTTAAGGTCCCATGGGTTAGCCCATATGAGCCAGGTTTGACCACCTAGGCACTAAATATGACTTTTAGTCAAAACATCTCTCTTACCAAGAGCATGCAAAAAAAAAAAAATGTCCCATGCCTCTTTTGAGTTGATTGGGCCATTCAAAAAAAAGAAAAAAAAAAAAGAGAAGAAAGAAAGCCTCATGAGTTTCCAAAAACCAAACCATCCAACCTCATGAACCAAATTAAACCAAAATCTTGAAATTGACATTCCACAAAAAAACCAAAACTTGGTCCCCTAGCTCGCCACATACAGCTTGTTAGGTCACAAGACCAAAACCAAAATCAAAATCCAAACCAAACCAAAACCAAAACCAAAACACCAAATCTGACCCCCCAACCTGCCACATACAGCTTGTTGGGTCACAAAGTCAAAATCAAAAAACCAAACTCCGACCCCTAACCTACCACATACAGCTTGTTAGGTTACAAGGTCAAAAACCAAAATAAAAAACCCAAAAATCCAAATCTCTCATGTCATTTTCAAAACTTTGCCTTAAGATGGTACGTGATCCCTCTCACTACCATAAATTCCCCCGGAAACTCAAAAGGCTATTAAAAAAAACAAAAAAAAAAAGCTCAAGACTCTTGGTCAAGTTGGAAGCTCTCCTTCAAGTTTCTCTTCGAGGCACATCGACTCCAAAAGCTACTCGTCGTTGTACCTCGAAGGGGTATTTGTTGACACCAAAAAAGTCACTTTGCCTCCTCAACATCAAGAACCCACATGAAGCTGCATCCTGCTACAAACAGGCAAAGCTACTTCAAGCATCAGATCTTGTCAGAATCAGATAAAAACTGCAAGATCCTTCAAGACAGCCAAAAGAGGGGCACATATGAAGTTTCGGGCCATTCCGACATCGTTTGGCCTGACTTCACTCATCCGATAGCTAAACAGGCGTTCCTGCGGCGACAGTATCGAAGACATCAAGACTTCGATCAGAGCCTACAGATGGTTCCAAAATACCTCCAAAAGGCTCCTTGTCAAATTTCAAGTCAAACCGACAACGTTTGACCCTCCATTAACGCTCGAGCAGTAAAATCAAGCCTCTAGGCGGCGAGAACCACCGAGGCCACCATTCATCAAACAAAGTATATGAATGGCTTCAACATGCTTCCAAAGGGCTGCACATCAAATTTCAGGTCATTCCGACAACTTTTAACCAGACTTCGATGCTCCGAAAGAAAATTAAGCCTACCGGTGGCGGAGTACCCCGGGACCATGACATCCAAATTGGAGCTAATGGGACGTCTCAAAATGACTCTAATAGGCTTCCTGTCAAATTTCAGGACAATCAGACATCGATTGACCGTATATCAAAGCTCAACATCTTCCCCAAAGCAAAATCAAGTCAAGCATCGACGGAACCCCAAATGGCTTCAAAACTCAAATAAAAGCCCATGGTTGGTCCTATCCACTGCTCAAGAAGCTTCACCTCAATTTTCAGGTCATTCCGACATCGTTTGACCTAGTTTCGACCCTTGACGGAAAATCGGCTACAAAGTCTTCCGCTTTCCCAAAAAATGGGAAACTTTGTGCTCCGGTTTTGTGCGACTTCTCGTCAAGTTTTCTCTAAGAAAATCAAGTCAATAATTGAGGAAAAATGTCAAGAAAAATACAGAAGAAAAAAGGAACGAAAAGGAAGAAGAAACGGCCGAAAAAACCACTCGGCGACCAAAGGGGCCAAAGCCCCATGGTCGCCGGCGACCCTGGAAGTCCGGGTCACCGGAATCTCCGCCGGATGGCCCATTTTCCGGTCCTTTTCGCTTTTCGAGAGTTCCTGCCTCTGTGATTTTCTGAAAATCCAATTCTTGATGCTTGAAAACGACTGATCTTCGTCAACATCTCGGATCCGCCGTCAAGAGCATGAAATTATCACTGATCACTCCAAGATCGCCAACTGGCTGACCAAGAAAGTACACTTTCTGTCCTACCGATCGAGAAATCGACAAGACAGATGTCACCGGCCCACCAACATCAATCAATGTCTGAAATTGCATTGCAATCCGCCATCAAATAACATGTAGATCCATCGGCGATCATCACAAGACGAATCCCAAAGGACGCAGCGCGGCCCGCGACTCTTCAAATGCCCAGGCGACCACTTAATGTCGTTAATTGACCCGTTTATGACAACTTAATGAGGTCATTAACCCATTATTTTGGAAGGTCCAATCAGAAGCAAGCAAATGGGAGTTACAAGTCCAAGCAATTATGGCATTAAAACCATGAAACTCCCCTCATCATGGAGATTAAAGGCGATTAAATGCCCATCATTCTCCATCGGCCAATCACAAGCCAAGAAAAAGGAGTTACAAAATCAAGAAATAAAAACTTGTAACTCCTCCCATCATGGAGCCTTAATGCCATCAATTCTCTCATCATGGCTATCAATATCCATAAACCACCTCAGGGCTACCAAAAGCCTATAAAAGGAGGTACATTCCAAAGAAAGAGACAACTTTGAACCCTTGCATTTGCACATGTACACCAACACCTATCCGGATTCTGGAAAATCCAGAGAAAATCTGACGAAGTCCTGCTGCTCTACTGCAAGAGACACTACAAGGTGATCAAAGTCCCTTGGGGGGACACCCCTCCAAAGTCCCCTTCTTCTACAACATGGCCTAAACGCGGCTTTTCAGCCCATTTACTTGGTTTTTCATTGGATATAGGACCTCCCTTTGGTCTTTATCCTCTAAAAAACTGAGGTTGAAGCCAAGCCGAAGAATCGAAGCATCAAGTGATCTCATTTGAAGGACGATGGCGAAGTCCATACATGACTTGCGACCGTCGATCTAAACGTGTCCCCACAATCTTCTGAGAAGTTAGATCCCTTTTCTTCATTTTCTATTGTAATTTGTATTTTTTAAAGAGACAAAAAAAGTCACAATTCTTGTCTTTCATTTTGATGAGATTTGTAAATCGCCTTTCACGGCAAACAGACAAAAAATCGCCTCTTATGGCATTCAAAACAAAAAATTGTCTCTTTTCTTAAATATTTATGCAATTTGAAAAGTTAGAAAGAAGGATTGATTTCCTTTCTACTTGTGAAGGTGAATCTCCGGATCATCACCATTCCAAATTCCAAGTAGAATAGAAAATCTGGCATAGAATAGAAAATCTGGCATACCCGTACAAAAATTTGATAACCGCTTTTCCCTCCTCCGCCGAAACCCGGCAGCCCTCGGGGCGGAAGGAGAGGACGGAAATCGAGGGTCCATCACTCTTCATCTGGATTCAGGTTTTTAATCTTGTTCATCTAAAACAATAGAACACAGCTATTCTTTCTGCCAAATATCTGAACCCCTTGCAATATGAGGTGAATTTATCCTCCTGCACCACAAGTGAATGTCAAATGGACACGAAATTCACTTAAAGTTTTATCAACTGATTCAAATAACCATCAAAAGAGAAGTGACAAATAACTATTGGCAGATAGAAATCAGACTGTAGCACCCGCAAAAAAGATGTACTCGACACTCTTACCATTGACTTTACCAATTCCACCATTGGAAAGAGACTCAGTCCAAGTGAACTTAATCTGCACTCCGTAGCAGTCATAGTTCATGTCTGGTACCACCCCCAATAGTTCTTCGCATAATTTGACCATGGCCAAGGGGGAAGAGAATGTTCGGCCATTGACAGGGAGACCATCAATGGGGAGGCCATATATGTAAGCTACATCCTCCAAAGTAATGGTGGCCTCCCCACTGTTAAGGTAGAAAGTGTTTGTCTCTGGCCTCCACCGCTCAACCAACCCAGTTATTAGGCCATGATAGAGCTCGATTTTTTTCTATCTTTGCTAGTTGCTCTACCCCGATCTAACGTATTAGCTCCCACATACGGTCATTGATTTCCCACCTGTAGTGATTTGGCGTGGGAATGCATCGTAGTGGGCCTGCTTCCTGCAATTGATAAATGATGAGGAATTTATAAGCTTACAGTAATGTCATAGTTGTAAAGACAATATAGTAAAACAAGTGTATTTCAATATATGCTCACCTTGCCATGCCAGACTCGTTCTGAAATATGGTTTTCTTACTCATATAAAATGAAGTTTTCCATAGGACCAGGTTGTAGATTGTCCATCTATAATCTGTAACAAGTTTAATCGCAAATCGCAACAGTAGGAATCAGTAAAACAAGAGAAGGCATGCGGCCATGAAGAATTAACAACTAAAGCACAAGAGCATCTTTATTAGAAATACAGAAACATAAACAACAGACATTGACTAGGAAACAAAAGAAAAGGGAATAAATCAGCGTAGTGAGGTAAAATCACAGGCCTAACATTATACGAACTTGAATTCCTACTCATACAAACTTGAATTTTGTGCCCGGCATTGTTTTTTGATAACGATATCGTTACCATCATTTATAGTTTATTCATCCATTTTTTGTGTCCAACAAGAAAATAATGGTAATTTTATATTGAGATGCATAAACAATAAGAAAGACTCTTGATTTCACTCAAAATCCAGTTTTCAAAATTTTCTAATAACGATATCATTACAATTATTTATAGGTTCTTCGCCCATTTTTTGTCTCCAACAACAAAATGACAATGACTTTATAATGGGGTGCATAAACAATGAGAAAGGCTCATGGATTTGGCTCAGAAATGCATTTTCTTAATAGGCATAGTTTGCCGCTCACATATTCCTACACTTCGGTCTTGAGTTCCCTAGTATTAGTTCCAGTTTTTCTTCTTCTTCTTATATGAACCGAACCTAATTCAAATGAACAGTACGCTTAAATTCAAATGAACATAAAATGCGAGAGTTACTTCCTAAGGATGCAGATACTTATTGGGTTAAATGAAAATTAAATAAGAAAACAAGTTCGGGGGGGGGGGGGGGGGGGGGGGCGCGGGGGAGAAACTGATTTTAAGTAAATAATATATTAGAGGTTCTGGCACTATACACGGTAAGCTTAAATTCATATCTTACCAAACTGCTCATGGATAATGTATTTTTTCATGGTTATAGGTGTGTTTTGTTGGTCTTGGCTTTGGTTCATCAGTTATCACACCATGCCTTAATAAGGATACTTCCTACATGTCCAAATCTCCTCTCACTGATTCTTCTACATTTGTCACTCTTAAAGATAAAATTAGGGGAGGTGATAAGTTTGGGTGGGCTGGGTTTGGTGGATTCAGTTTAGTGTTGTGGATAACTTGTAAAGGCTCAACTTGTATTCAATCTATTTATTATTCAGGTTCAACATGTCAATCCAAATCCAAAGCAGAAACAAATAGAGTATATTGGAGCATAAAATAAACAGGTTGGATTCAGGTATGATGGGCACTTCATGGTGCAATTACTAGGTTGGTTGATCGTTCAAATAATAAGAATGGTCTTAGCCTCAACCCAACATGTTTATTAATTAGGTCGACCTGAGAATAGAAAGGGTCATATGAGACCAATCATAAGTGCTGGCACTGCAACTCAACTCCCATTCAACCTTTCATATCTTTGCAAACCCACCTTCTCTTCTTCTTGATCAACATCTCAGTCCTTCACTTTCACCATCACTGACCATTCCATTTATACAAGTTTCAAAATCTCCAAACATATCCAAGCCTAAAAATCACTCGACCATACCCAAGCCCACATGCAACTCGTTGCACTTATTTGTTTGCATCAAGTTTCCAGCCCGAAAACAACTTTTCATTATTGATGGAACGCGCTCCGAATGCCGTGGGTGTTACCGGGGTCGGCGGACGTGGGAGTCCGTCGGGTCCAGCCCTTTCGCGCCCGGAGGGCATGAAGCGTGCATCAACATTTCTTTTGTGTGGGTGTGCCAGATTTTCTATTTTACTTGGAATTGCAAGTGGTAATCCGGAGATCAACCTTCACAAGTAAAAAGGAAATCAACTTCTTTCAAGTTTTCCATTGCACAAATATTTAAGAAAAGAGACATTTTCTTGGTTTGCCGTGAAAGGCGATTTTGTTTGGCATTTATAGCCGATTTTGGCGTTTATAGCTGATTTACAATTCTCATCAATAATGAAAGATAAGAGTTGTGATTTTTGTCTCTTTTAGAAAAATACAAACTACAATGAAAAGCAAGAAAAGGAGGATCTAACTTCTCAGGAGATTGTGGGGGACTCGTTCAGATTGACGATCGCAAGCCATGTATGGGCTTCGCCATCATCCATGCAGATGAGAACAGAGGATGCTCTTGATTCGCTTGGCTTGGCTATAACCTCAGATCTTTAGAGGACAAAGACCAAGAGGAGGTCCTATGTCCGATAAAAAGCTAAGTAGACAGGCTGAAAAGCCACGTCTAAGCCATTGGAGGCAGCGGGAGAAGGCAAGGACCTTGGGGGGGGGTACCCCCCAAGGGACTTTTGTCACCTTGTAGTGGTGGCCGGTGCAGAACTTCAACAGAGTTTTTCTCTCTTTTTCTTTCTCTCAGATTTCTGGATCTGTGGTGCTTTGGAAGTGATCTCCGATTGATCGATCCGGATTTCAATGGAATGCTCTCCTATTTATAGGCTTTTGGTAGCCATTTAGGAGAGTTTATGGGCTTTCATGGCTTTAATGGGAGGAGTTACAAGATTTATTTCTTGATTTTGTAACTCCTTTTTCCTTGAATCTGATTGGCCGATGGAGATTAAGGGCTTTTAATCAATTTAATTACCATAATGGGAGGAGTTTCATGGGTTAAATGCCATGAATCAATTGACTTGTAACTCCCAAATGCTTGCTTCTGATTGGGCCGTCCAAAGAAATGAATTAATGGCTGCAATAAAGCTAGTCAATTAACCACATTAATTGGTCGCCGAGCAGTCGAAGAGTCGCGGGCCGTGCCGTGTCTTCTGGAATTCTTCTGGCGATGATCATCGATGGATCTTCATGCTGATAGACATCGGATGAACATGTAACTTCAGACAGTGATAGCTAAGAGCGGGCCGGTGACATCTGTCCTGTCGATTTTTCGATCGATTAGGCGGAAAGTACACTTTTTTGGTCGACCGGTTGGCGATCAATGTTGATTTTGATACTTTTGGAGGTTGACCCGTGATTTTGACGGATGTCGGAGGACATAAGTCAATTTCAAGCACTAAAAATCACATTTTCAGGAAACCACAGGGGCCAAAGTGCGCGAAACGCGAAAAAGGACGGAAAAACGGGTCACCGGCGAAAAATCCGGTGACCCGGACTTCCATGGTCGCCGGCGACCATGGGCCGGCGACCATGGGCTAGGGTCGCCGGCGACCCTGGGCCATGGTCGCGGGCTGCGACCCTGGGGGTTTTTCCCCTGTTTTTGGTCCGTTTTGTGGTCTTTTTCGTCGCCGTTTTCTTCTGTATTTTTCCTGACATTTCTTCTCATTTATTGGCTTGATTTCCCTGTAGAAAACCTGATGAGAATCCTTGCATTTTTAGAGTGCAAAGTTTCCAATTTTCCGGGAAAGCCGAAGACTTTGTCGCGTAGAGCTGCTGATTTTCCGCCAGAAGCTGAAACTTGGTCAAACGATGTCGGAATGACCTGAAATTTGAGGTGAAGCCTCCTGAGCAATAAATAAGACCAACCATAGGCTTTTGTTTAAGTTTTGAAGCCGTTTGGGGTCCCATCGATGCTTCACTTAATTTTGCTGCGGGGAAAATGCCGAGCTTTGATATGTGGCCAAACGATGTCCGATTGACTTGAAATTTGACGGGGAGCCTATTGGAGTCATTTTGAGACGTTCCATGGGCTCCGTTTTGGATGTCATGGTCCCGGGTTGCTCCGCCGCCGGTAGGCTTAATTTTCTCTCGGAGCATCGAAACCTGGTCAAACGTTGTCGAAATGACCTGAAATTTGACGTGCAGCCTTTTGGAAGCATGTTGAAGCCACTCATGCACTTGGTTTGATGAGCGAAGGCTTCGGTGGTTCCCGCCGCCGGGAGGCTTGATTTTGCTGCTCAAGCATTGATGGAGGGTCAAACGTTGTCGGTTTGACTTGAAATTTGGCATGGAGCCCTTTTGAGACATGCTGGAGTCATCCGTAGGTTCTGATCGAAGTTTTGACGTCTCCGATGATGTCGCCGCCGGGAGCGCCATTTTAGCTGTCGGAGAAGCGAATTAGGCCAAATGATTCTGAAATGGCCCGAAACTTCATGTGTACTCTTCTCTTGGCTATCTTGAAGGATCTTACAGTTTTTGTTTGATTCTGACAAGATTTGATTTTTTGGAGAAATTGCATTGTCTATTTATGGCAGGTTGCGACTTCATGCAGCTTTCTTAATGTTGAAGAGGCAAAGTGACATTTTTGGTGTCAACAAATGCCCCCTCGAGGTACAGCGACGAGTTGCTTGACTTTTGTAGTCGATGTGCCTCGAAGAGATTTTTGAAGGAGAGCTTGTGTCTTGACCAAGAGTCTTTGAGCAATCTTTCCTTTGGTAGAGTAGCCTTTGAGCTTCCAGGGGAATTTTATGGTAAATGAAAGGAATCAAGTACCATCTCGAGGCAAAGTTTTGAAGATGACATCAGGGATGTGGATTTGGGCTTTTGTTTTTGACCTTGTGACCTAACAAGCTGTATGTGGCAGGTTAGGGGGGTCGGGTTTTGGTTTTTGGTTTTGGTCTTGTGACCTAACAAGCTGTATGTGGCAAGTTAGGGGACCAGGATTTGGTTTTTGGTCACTCTTTGGGACTATGTGGGTCCATTGTAGTGGTTTGGATTTTTTTTTTTTGTGGAATGTCAATTTCAAGATTTTGGCTCAATTTGGTTTATGAGGCTGGATGGTTTGATTTTTGGAAGCTCATGGGGCTTGGAATTTTTTTTGTATGGTTCAATCAACTCAAAAGAGGCATGGAACCATTTTTGTATGCTCTTGGTAAGAGGGATTTTTTTTTTGACTAAGAGCCCATTTCTTTCTTTTTTTTTTTAGTGCCTAGGTGGTCAAACCTGGCTCATATGGGCTAGCCCATGGGACCTTAAGCTTTTTAGGATGGCTTAGATCTCATGTGGGGCCATTTTTGTAAAGAATATCTAAAGATATCTCATTTGGATAGAGAATATCTAAAAATATCTTTATGGGAGAGAATCTCTCATATTCCCTTAATTTGGGAGAGAATATCTCAAGGTATCTTTCTTTTTGGGAAAGAATCTCCAATCTCCTATTTTGTTGGAGAGAATCTCTCATTGATTGATTTTGGGAGAAAATCTCTCAAAGACATCTTTCTTTTTGGGAAAGAATCTTTCTAATTCCTTCTCTTTTGGTAAGGTTACTAATTAGTAACACTTACCTTTCTTCTTTGTTTCCTTCTTTGATTTGCTCTCTCCTATAAAAGCAAAGGAAGGTAGGATCTCTTGCTCTTATTGCTTTCTTTTGCAACAATCTCAAGAGAGCTCCAAGACCAAGAGTTCTTCTTCTTCAAGGATCTTCAAGCTTTTTCCTTCTTCTTCTCCATCAATGGCTTCAAGTAAGTTTTCTCTCTTTTTCTTTCAAGAAAACTCCATGTAGAGAATAGGATGGAAAAAAAAGTGTCTCTTCTCTTTTTTTTCTTTTTTTCTTTTCTTTCTATTCTTCTTCTCTTTTTTTTTTCTTTTCCACGTGATTTCTTTTTTTTTTTTTTCACGTATGTCTTTTTTCTCTTTTTTTTTTTTTTTTTTTTTTTTTTTGTGGGCCGTACGGACAGATCCGTACGGCCACGTGGCCTGTGGGCCACGGCCTGATGGGCCTGATATGTTTTTTTTTTTTTTTGAGAAAGTTTCTTTTTTTTTTTTTGTGCTCATCATGATAATGCGTTTTTTATGCAAATCTAGATGTTCATGCATGTTCTTTTTGTAGATTGAGCATGATAGCATACCTGAAAATCTTTGCAAATTTGGGAATTTGGAGCTCGCAGCGATGTTGAGCCCTTCTTGATTTTGCGGAGATTTTGAGGTTTCGAAAGTTTGGAGTTTCGGAGCTCGCAGCGATGTTGAGCCCATCTTCAAAACTTTCTATTTCTTTCGGGGTATTTCCCTTTTCTTCGGAATTGCTTCGGAACCATGCCAAAATTTCGCCAGATTTGCTTTTAGCGAAATTCCGTCATTTTGATGATGATCTTTTTCTTTTCCAACCTTTGCAGGTGGTTCCTCCAGAACAAACAAGGGTAAAGAGCCTGCTACAAGCGTACCTCGTCGATCCGCCAGATCTTCTAATGTGGCCGTTCAGCAGGCCTGGGAGAAGGTCCAGTTTGTTGAGAAGAACTTGGAAGAGTGTGATTCCCTCAATCACGATGAGATGAGACAGCGATTGATCGCTCTCAAGAATGAGGAATTCTAGAAGATCATGGTAAGCAACCGTCCTTGGGTTATGGACGATCTGAGGGTTTTACCCAAGCCTACCTTCTTCTTTGGAGATGCAGTCCTTGACGACTTGACATACCAAAGGAGATGTTTTCAGTTATCTTACACAGCAGATGGTGAGGAGAGAATTATTTCTACCCGGTCGTCTTTTGATCGGACCATCTCGATCCTGAGCCTTTCTTCCACGTGCCCTAAGAGGGAAGATCCTCCGAGCTGGGTGAAGAGGACCAGTGTGATCAAGACCGGGGTTTTTGTTGGCGGTCCCTCCGGATATGCGGAGAAGTCGCCTGCCCAAATGGACATGTTGATGCCAGCCAGCGGCTACCAGGGCTCTGATTATCCGTCAGTCGATTTGGGACCGGTGGGCCTTGGCGTTTTCAGCGGTGACGGCAGCAATTGGGTGAAGCCTTTTCGACTTCGTGGCCGTTTCAGTGTTGACTCCGATTGGAAGTCGTGGACTGATCGCGTCCTGCTGATTGGTGGCACCATTTTGAAGGAAGCCGGGATTTTTGACGCGGTCCGTGCCTTCAGAGATACCGTGGCTTTTTCCGACAAGGCTTTCATGGCCATGTTGGAATCATTTCTCCCACAAACCAATACCTTCGTTGTAACGAATGGTGAGATTGGTTTTTCCTTGAAGGAGTTGAGCGCCATCACCGGATTGCCCATCCTTGGCAAACTCTACGAGGAGTTCATGCCGATTGACAGTGTCCTTGAGGAGCAGTCAGAGGAGTTCAGGCTCCTATACTTTCAGCTCGTCACCTTCTATGATTTTTTGAAGGAGGGTTCGAAAGTCAGGTCCAGCAGTTGGAAGAGTTATGGCTCTTCATTCTTCAACTTCTTTGACAGCAAAGAGTCTTCTGATAGCATGACCCGGGAAGACAGGAAGAAGACTTCGGCCATGCAGGAAGAGTTGAAGGGTTTCTTCGCGAGCACAGATGCCATTTGTTCTGACATTGCACTGCGGAGAGATCTTGCTTTTTACCTCACTTATTGGCTAGGTGAGGCTGTGTTTGCTGGTGGAGATGGGACACATATCAGGCCGCATTGTATTTTTCCGGCTTGTCAGATGGCGTTTGGAGAGCGGCTTGCTTTGGTGCCTGCTCTTTACTCCTACTTGTGTACCAAACTGCAGGCTGCTGCTTTTTTGGTTCGGCTTGGGCTCCCTATGAATAGGGTATTTTCAGCCCATATCTTTTATTCGTGGTTTGTATACCACTGTCCTGGCTTCCACCAGCTGGGTGCTGCACAGGATGATGATCCTCTGATGATTCGATTGGCTAAGGGAAAAGCCGTATCCGAATCACTTTTGTTTGCCCGCATGAGGATCCGACGATTCAGGGACGTCGAGATGGGGCAGTCTTCAGTGAAGCTTTCTCCGGAGTTGCGGAAGAAGGCTTTTGATTTTGGTGCCTCCCGAGACTCTACCAGAGTAGGGTCGGGAAGGCATTACCCTTTGACCAATGCAGAGAAGGAGTGGCTTTTCAGCATACGAGTCGGCACGATGGTGTACCGCAGACATCTTTTCGTCGACATCCAGCCGTATGTACCTTCTCGCTTTGCACTTCAGTTGGGCTTCTCTCAAGGCGTTGTTGGAGCGCCTTCGAGTATGGTGAAGCGTTTTGGGGGTTTGCAGGATGGCAGAAATGCATGGGCTTTTTATAGTGCTGAAGACACTACTGCCACGATCTCTTATCCTGAGCTGTCGACTTTCCGAACTGCCGGCTTCACGAAGTGGTTCGTGGAGAGCTTTTTGGCATATCGGGGGCTTTCCAAGAAGGAGCTTGATGTAAAGCTGTCTTCGGGGAAAGGTACTGGAAAGTCGGATGGCGTCCGGCGAGAGGAAATTTGGGCCTTCCTTTCTGGAGAGAAGCACAAGATAGGCTTTCTCGGTGACCAGGGCGTCATTGGTTCTGAAGCTGTTCGGGAAGTACCTGATGAGGCTTTGGAGCAGCTAGAACAAGAGGAAGCTGAGCTCGACGCTTGGATGCAAGCGGCACAGAGGCGAGCTTCCGCGGAGTCTACTGGCGAGAGCAGACCATCCAGTGAGGAGCCAAGTGAGAAACCTGACTCTGATAGTGGGGCGGGTTCTTCTAGGAAGCGAACCCGTAGAGGTAAGAAGAGGAGGAGTCATCATCACAGCGAGGGGCCACATGAGGACTCTCCTGACGTGGAAATCCCTCTTACCATCAACGAGGAGGTGCCAGAGGCTGTCGACGAGCCTCCAGAGAAGAGGAGTCGTGAGGAAGAGACCATTGGTGAAGGTATGATTCTACCTTTTTCTTTTTCTACTTCTTTCATGGGGTTTTCCATGTTCTGATTTGTTTTCTCACCCTGCTGCTGCTTTTTTTTTTTTTTTTTAGCAGAGGATGAAGACTTGTCGATGCCTGAGGTTCCGACCGATGAGGCGGTGATGGAGCCGGTTATGGCATCTGAAGAAGAACCGAGGGACTCTTGAATGATTCCAGAATCTCCAATTGGTATAACTTCTTTCGCTTTCTCTTTTTTTTTTTTTTTTTTTTGCCTGCGACTTGATTTGCTAACATTTCTCTTGTCAGCTGACTTGCCACAGGATTCCGATGACTTTGAACCATCAATGGACGCAAATGTTGATGATGCTTCCGATGAGTTCGTGGAGGAAGAGCGTGTTCCGCCAGTCGTCGAAGAAGGTACTTTGTAGTGATGACCCTGATGATTTTTTTTTAACAGGATCATATTCATACCTTTTTGTGTTTCATTTGCAGGTTTTGAAGTGACAGAAGAGAGTCCATCGCTTCCTTCAGAACCAGAGCAAGGGATGCCAGAGGTCGATCCGGAGGTAGAGACTCCTACAACCAGTTCTGACGCGATAGAGAAGATACCTTGTGCTGAGATTCTTTCTCCAGTGGCTCCAAGTGGAAAGAGTTCTTTTGTTACTCTTCCAATGGGACATGACATGAGCAGCCGATCAGCGGAGAAGGGTGAATCTTCATCCAGTTCGTCTCTTCAATTTGCGAAGAAGGTGCTGGCTCGGGTTTTGAGTTCTTGGGTCAAGACTCTCCTTTCTGGACACTTGGAGGCAGGATTTGGCATGATCCCACATGTACAGGAGATTCTCACTGATACCAAAGAGGTTGGTCTGGATGTCACAGGTGCCAGGGCGATCGTTGATAGGATCATTGCACTGGGTGACAAGTGGTTTGAGACCATGGATTTCCCTGACGACCAATTCTTCAAGGAGATGTTCTTGGACCCTACTGATAAGGCTAAGTCTGACCTGAATGAGGCTACACAGAGCAGGAAGCAGGTAGTCCGAGAGAAGAATAAGGAAGAGCTAGTCATCCTTGGATTAAAGCGCGATCTTGACATCCTTGATGGAGAGGTCGAAATGGCCAGGAAGCATCTCAAGCATTTGAAGGCACAAGTTGATGCTAAGTGGACTGCTATAACAGAGGTCGTGACAGGGAGAGTACTCTGATTCGCAGGGTTGCAGATGCCGGTCAAGTTCTCGAGAGGAGGACTCTAGAAAACGAAAAATGGCAAACTGCTGGGGAAGAGCTTCCCGGTGTTAAAGAAGGGTTACGGCATTCGCCAGCATCTCATGGCAAGTTCCTGAAGAAGCGTGCCTTGGAAACTCTGACGGCTGATGCCAAAAGTTTGCTTGAGGAGCTGAAGCTTTGGCTGGAGACCATTTTTGGCTGAGCTCCTGATTTTTTGTAGCAGAAACTATTCTTCTTATTTATTTTTTTTTGGTACCACATGTATTTTTTGGTACTTCTTTTTTTGTAGTGCTTGTGAACACTTTCCTTTTTTTTGCTTTTGGTACCACATGTATTTTTTTTGGTACTTTTCTTTTTTTGTAGTGCTTGTGAACACTTTCCTTTTTTTTGCTTTGGTACCACATGTATTTTTTTGGTACCTTTTTTTTTTTTTTTTTTTTGTTCCCTACGCTCACTCAAATCTTTTTGTGATGAAAGCAATTGCTAAATGGGATTTGATCAAAAGCTTTGTCATTTTGTGAAAATCTTTTGTCAAATAATTGTTTTGGCATGGGAGCCTGATTTTGGTTGTGGCGTGAAAGCCGATTTTGAGATGGCATGGAAGCCGAAATTTTATGGCGTAAAAGCCAAAATTTAGGTTGGCATGGAAGCCGAAATTTTATGACGTAAAAGCGAAAATTTGGGTTGGCACGGAAACCGGATTTTTGTGGCATTTACAGCCAGTTGGTGGCATTGATAGCCAATTTGTGGCATTGATAGCCGGTTTGGTGGCATTGATAGCCAATTTGTGGCATTTATAGCCGGTTTGGTGGCATTGATAGCCAATTTGTGGCATTTATAGCCGGTTTTGACATGAGAGTCAGGTTTTTTTTTTGTGTGGCATTTGTAGCCGAGTTTTTTGAAAACCAAGTTTTGTTTTGTTGGCATGAAAGCCGATTTTGGCGTTTATAGCCGGAAATTTTGTTTTGGCATTTATAGCCGGATTTTGGCATTTATAGCCGAGTTTTGGTTTTCAAAATGCAGGTATCGACTAAATGTCGCCTCCCCGCTGAATGGTCTTGCAAGTATCGATGGAATGTCGCTTCCTTGCTCATTCGGTTTTGCGAGTATTGATGGAATGTCACTTCCTCGCGGGTTAGGTTTTGCAAGTATCGATGGAATGTCGCTTCCTCGCGAATTGGGGTGCAAATATCGACTAAGCGTCGCTTCCCTGCTTTTCCCAAAACTTTTGGTTTTGCGGGTACTGACTTGATGTCATTTCTCCGCGATTTTTGAAATTTGAGGTTTTCTCGAACCATTTGTAATTTTGGTTGTGGATAGCAACTGGTATGTTGCATCTCCACGATTTTTGAAATTGGATTGTGGATATCAACTGGTTTGTTGCTTCTCCACGATTTTTGAAATTTGGTTTGTGGATATCAACTGAAATGTTGCTTCTCCACGATTTTTAGAGGTTTTGGAAGTATCGAATGGGGTTCGCATCCTTCCGATTTTTGAGTTTTGCGAGTATCAACTAAGTGTCACTTCCCCGCGGTTTTTTTGAAAAACCATTTTTTTTTGTTTAAAGACACGAGGGTCGTAAATTTTGACCTAAAACCATTTGGCGGAAAAGGTAAGGTGGACTAGGGTGGAAATCCCTGAATCCGGATTTTTGTTTCAAACCATGAATTTTGGTTCAAGGATCGAAAGTTTTGGTCAAGTCAGGGAGAGGCTCCTAAACTTGGATTTTTTTGTTTTTGTTTTTGAACAATGAAACGATAAAAGTAAGCATTGTTTTTTAATCTCTAGAAATTTTGACATTTGATATGAAAATTCTAAAGAGAGTGGGTTTGACAAGCGAGTACCTGAGAACAGGTTTTGGCCATACAGGCATTGCTCTTACCCAGTTGGGTAAGTCTTCAAGGGTAGTACCGCTTCAAGAACTTGCTGTTGATAGGCAGCATACATCTGTCGCCTTCCATGTTTAGGAGGGCATATGCGCCGTTGGAGAAGACTTTGTCGATGATGTAGGGTCCCTCTCATTTTGGTTCAAATTTGCCTTTGCATTTGTGTGCGAAGACCATTAGTCTTTTTACCGCAAGAACCAAGTCACCCTTTTTGTAGGCGCGTTGTCGGACCCTTTTGTCAAAAGATCCTGCCATGCGTGCTTGGTAAAGTTCAATGCTTTGTCGAGCTTCGAGCCGTCTCTCGTCGAGATTGTCCAGCTCATGGAGTCGCAATTTGACATTGCTTTCTTGAGTCATGTCATTTTGTAGAGATACCCTCAGAGAAGGAATTTGTACCTCTAGGGGCACGACAGCTTCGCATCCATATACCAAGGAGAATGGTGTGCTATGGGTTGGTCCTCGAACGGTGGTTCGATAGGCCAACAAAGCTTCAGACAGTTTATCGCTCCAGTCTCTTTTGTGACTAGAGACCATTTTCTTGAGGATTTTGCAGAGTGTCTTTGTTGACACCAAAAATGTCACTTTGCCTCTTCAACATCAAGAAAGCTGCATGAAGTCGCAACCTGCCATAAATAGGCAATGCAATTTCTCCAAAAAATCAAATCTTGTCAGAATCAAACAAAAATTGCAAGATCCTTCAAGATAGCCAAGAGAAGAGTACACATGAAGTTTCGGGCCATTTCGACAACATTTGGTCTAACTTCACTTCTCCGACAGCTAAACAGGAGCTCCCGGCGGCGACATCATCGGAGACGTCAATACTTCGATCAGAGCCTACGGATGACTCCAGCATGTCTCAAAAGGGCTCCATGCCAAATTTCAAGTCAAACCGACAACGTTTGACCCTCCATCAATGCTCGAGCAGCAAAATCAAGCCTCCCGGCGGCGGGAACCACCGAAGCCTTCGCTCATCAAACCAAGTGCATGAGTGGCTTCAACATGCTTCCAAAAGGCTGCACGTCAAATTTCAGGTCATTCTGACAACGTTTGACCAGGTTTCGATGCTCCGAGAGAAAATCAAGCCTACCGGCGGCGGAGCAACCCGGGACCATGGTTTCCAAGACAGAGCCTGTGGATCATCTCAAAATGACTCCAATAGGTTCCCTGTCAAATTTCAGGTCAATCGGACATCGTTTGACCGCACATCAACGCGCAGCATTTTCCCCGCAGCAAAATCAAGTGAAGCATCGATGGGACCCCAAATGGCTTCAAAACTCAAACAAAAGCCTATGGTTGGTCTTATTTATTACTCAGGAGGCTTCACCTCAAATTTCAGGTCATTCCGACATCGTTTGACCAAGTTTCAGCTTCTGGCGGAAAATCAGCAGCTCTACGCGACAAAGTCTTCGGCTTTCCCGGAAAATTGGAAACTTTGCACTCTAAAAATGCAAGGATTCTCATCAGGTTTTCTACAGGGAAATCAAGCCAATAAATGAGAAGAAATGTCAGGAAAAATACAGAAGAAAACGGCGACGAAAAAGACCTCAAAACGACCGCAAAACGGGCTCCGAAGGGGAAAATTCCCCCAGGGTCGCAGGCCCCTGCGACCCTGGGCCAAGGTCGCAGGCCCCTGCGACCATGGCCCATGGTCGCCGGCGACCATGGAAGTCCGGGTCACCGGATTTTTCGCCGGTGACCCGTTTTTTCCGTCCTTTTTTCGCATTTCGCGCACTTTGGCCCCTGTGGTTTCCTGAAAATGTGATTTTAGTTGCTTGAAATTGACTCATGTCCGCCGACATCCGTCAAAATCACGGGTCAACCTCCAAAAGTATCAAAGTCAACATTGATCGCCAACCGGTCGACCAAAAAAGTGTACTTTCCGCCCGATCGATCGAAAAATCGACAGGACAGATGTCACCAGCCCGCTGCTAGCTATCAATGTCTGAAGTTACATGTTCATCCGATGTCGATCAGCATGAAGATCCATCGATGATCATCGCCAGAAGAATTCCAGAAGACACGGCACGGCCCGCGACTCTTCGACTGCTCGGCGACCAATTAATGTAGTTAATTGACTAGCTTTATTGCAGTCATTAATTCATTTCTTTGGACGGCCCAATCAGAAGCAAGCATTTGGGAGTTACAAGTCAATTGATTCATGGCATTTCACCCATGAAACTCCTCCCATTATGGTAATTAAGGTCATTAAAAGCCCTTAATCTCCATCGGCCAATCAGATTCAAGGAAAAAGGAGTTACAAAATCAAAGAAATAAATCTTGTAACTCCTCCCATTAAAGCCATTAAAGCCCATAAACTCTCCTAAATGGCTACCAAAAGCCTATAAATAGGAGAGCATTCCATTGAAATCCGGATCGATCAATCGGAGATCACTTCCAAAGCACCACAGATCCAGAAATCTGAGAGAAAGAAAAAGAGAGAAAAACTCTGCTGAAGTTCTGCACCGGCCACCACTACAAGGTGACAAAAGTCCCTTGGGGGGTACCCCCCCCCAAGGTCCTTGCCTTCTCCCGCTGCCTCCAATGGCTTAGACGTGGCTTTTCAGCCCGTCTACTTAGCTTTTTATTGGACATAGGACCTTCTCTTGGTCTTTGTCCTCTAAAAACCTGAGGTTATAGCCAAGCCAAGCGAATCAAGAGCATCCTCTGTTCTCATCTGCATGGATGATGGCGAAGTCCATACATGACTTGCGACCGTCAATCTGAACGAGTCCCCCACAATCTCCTGAGAAGTTAGATCCTCCTTTTCTTGCTTTTCATTGTAGTTTGTATTTCTCTAAAAGAGACAAAAATCACAACTCTTGTCTTTCATTATTGATGAGAATTGTAAATCGGCTATAAACGCCAAAATCGGCTATAAATGCCAAACAAAATCGCCTTTCACGGCAAACCAAGAAAATGTCTCTTTTCTTAAATATTTGTGCAATGGAAAACTTGAAAGAAGTTGATTTCCTTTTTACTTGCGAAGGTTGATCTCCGGATTACCACTTGCAATTCCAAGTAAAATAGAAAATCTGGCACACCCACACAAAAGAAATGTTGATGCACGCTTCAGGCCCGCCAGGGCTCGAAAGGGCCGGACCCGACGGACTCCCACGTTCCGCCGACCCCGGTAGCCGCCCCACGGCGCCTCGGAGCGCGTTCCATCAAGCTGGCACACCCGGTGGGACTCGTTCATTTGAGAACACGGTGCTCGGAAATGAAATATTTGCATATCATACTTTTTGCTCTATGCTTATACCTTCTTTTCCGGATTCCTTGGTTACTTTCTAGCTGGTAGCCTATGTTGGATTTTGCATCCTAAAAAAAAATGAGATGGGATTTCTTGGAAATTTCTATTTCTTTGAGTTTGTTTCCATTCTTTCTCTTTTAAAAAAAAAAATCTGTTTTCTTAGTTTGAATTCAAAATTGAGAAACTTTGATCCTATCCTATCGTTCTTTGGTGCTTGCAGAAATGTTGAGCCCGTTCGACTAAGGTTTTGGACCATCGTTTCTCTTCGATGAGTTCATTAGAGATTTCAAAAAAAAAAATCAGTTTTCTTAGTTTGGATTCAAAATTGAGAAACTTTGATCCTATCCTATCGTTCTTTGGTGCTTGCAGAAATGTTGAGCCCGTTCGACTAAGGTTTTGGACCATCGTTTCTCTTCGATGAGTTCATTAGAGATTTCAAAAAAAAATTATTAAAAAAAAATCAGTTTTCTTATTTTGGATTCAAAATTGAGAAACTTTGATCCTATCCTATCGTTCTTTGGTGCTTGCAGAAATGTTGAGCCCGTTCGACTAAGGTTTTGGACCATCGTTTCTCTTCGATGTGTTCATTAGAGATTTCAAAAAAAAATTATTTAAAAAAAAAATAAAAAAAAATCACTTTTCTTAGTTTGGATTCAAAATTGAGAAACTTTGATCCTATCCTATCGTTCTTTGGTGCTTGCAGAAATGTTGAGCCCGTTCGACTAAGGTTTTGGGCCATCGTTTCTCTTCGATGAGTCTATTTGGGATTTAAAAAAATAAAAAGACATAGACCACTAAGGTTAAACCAATTGCGTTCTTTGATCACGATTGATTCAAGAAAAGCCTTGTCCAGAGTGTGGAGACAGCTTGACTGTTCTAGGCAAGGGTCCTCCAAACGGGTTCATTAAGTAATCCTACCCTTATCTGGGGGCAATTCTATCAATTGAGGTTTCATAAGACCGGGTTAGGAGGCCTATGTGTACTCTCTCGTCTTTAAATCTTAAAAAATTAAAATCAAAATAAAAAAAAAATAAAAAAAAGATTTTCAAAAAAAAAATCTAAAAAAAAAATAAAAAAAAATAAAAAAAATAAAAAAAAAAGATTTTCAAAAAAAATCTTAAAAATAAAAAAAATAAAATAAAAATAAAAAAAATAAATAAAAATATATTTAAAAAAAAATAAAAATAAATAAAAATAATAAAATAAAAAAAAATCTCCAAAAACTAGTCACTTTTGATTTCAGATCTGAGAAATTTTGGTTTCTTCTTTTCTGAGCACTGGCGCTCGCGGAAATCGCCGAGACCGTGTTCAGATTGGAATACCATTTGCTCTCCTTGATGGAACCAATCTTGACATTTCAAAAAAAAAAACTCTCGTCATTTTAGATTCAGATCCGAGAAATTGTGGTTCCTTCCCTTCTGGGTACTGGTGCTCGCGAAAATCGTTGAGCCCGTATTCGGATCGGAATACCATCTGTTCTCTTTGGTGAATCCAATCTTGACATTTCAAAAAAAAAAAAGAGAATCCCATCTCATGGATGCGATCTCCAACATTTGTGCATAGAGGTACTAGTACGCCCTTTCAGGGTCTACTGTATCTGTGACCGGCACATTTGTAACTCCTACCTTATATTCTTCTTATCTCGAGCAAGCCCTGCTTCTCGATAAGTCGAATTTAGGTTTACAATTGCTTCTAGCAGTCACTGGAACGCTCATTCTGGACTCACCATACTTGCTGTCAGAACAATTGTACCATCTATGGCTTTTTACCTTCTTCATGTCGCTTGGGTCATATCCCTTGAGCGATTTGAAAAGACAACCTGTTAGACCCCGACCCAGACCAACTCGATTAGTACTAATTAAGTAAACGTTTAGTCTTAAGTGAGTCTTAGTACTAGTTGGGTTAGAATGTGATTAGACTTAGTCTGGATTATAGCTTTGGGGATTTTGAGGACGTTTAGTATGAGTCAGACACGCTCAGGGACGCCCTGAGTGCACGTGTAAGAATGGGTTTTTGTGCTAGATCTTTGTTGTGGATGTGATTTTTAGTTCTCTTGAATGGTTTTATTATTTATGGCAACTTTCGTTTTTAAGCTGCTTGCATTTGAGGCCCAGAAGCCCAAGTTTTGGCCCAATAGGGTAAATTTGTCTTTGCATGTAAATCTGGGCACACTTTTCGAAGTCGCGAAACTATGTCAAAATAATACTTTTCCGAAACTAGATTTTTCGACGATCGTTTTGTTCTTCTTCGTCGATTCCATCCGGGGTCCACAAGACCATGTTCCAGGCGTCCCAAGTTTCACTGCTAAAGGGACCCACCTCCAGACACTATATATACTCTCTTTCTCCTTCATTTGCCCTTTTCCCAAATCCTGCAACGTTTTGCCCTAGAGTGGAGAGGTGAAGCAAGCTTCTTCTTGATCCTTTTCCCTTGAAATCATCTAGCTAGAAGGCTCCATTTTTCGATCCAAGACCACCATCCTCTTCCTCTCGTCTCAAGCTACAGCTGGAGTGTTTTTGGAGTCAAGCCACTGCACTATTCATCATCTTCTACTTTTATTCTTCTTGTTTGGCTAGCTCAAGGTTGGTGTCCTTCTTCATTCTTTCCATTTGATGTTCTTTAGCTCACCTAGAGCTTGTTTTCATGGTTTTCAAACCCATTTTCGAAATGGGGATTTGTGATGGCCAAAAATGTTGATTTTTGTATGCTCCATTTTGGGGGTTTTGTGTAGATCTCGTGGAGCACCCCTTTCTTGTTGAGTTGTGAAGCTTTGGCTTGGCTTGGGTTAGAGGCAAGTAAACCTTTTAGTTTTCCCTAGTGCATGTTGAGTTTTTGGGCATTTTTACTTTTGGAAATGTTGTTTATTATCAAGCTATCTTTCTTGCATGTCATTAATCTCTTTTAGCTTGTTTTAATCTTGTTAAGCAAGAGCCCTAATTTCTCTATCTAATGTAGAGGTTTCATCTTCAATGGAAGTATGTTTTCAATGGAATGGTTTGCAAGTTATTAGATTTATGTTTTGAATGTAAATGGGTTTATGATTTTGATGTTTTGAATGAAATGTGAATGGATTTGGTGTGAAAATCATCCCTTGGAAGCATGTAGGCTTGGGGAGTGCAGGTGGTGAAAATGTGGAAGTGAAGAAGTGAATGAAGTGTGGAAAAAAATTGAAATTCCGAAGTTCTACCGGTAGAGGTATTTCAACCGGAAGTTCTACCGGTAGAAAGGGTTCAAATTTTGACAGAGAGCGGAGGAAATTAAAAACCCCAAGTTCTACCGGAAGTTCTACCGGTAGAAATGGCCCAGATTTCGGCAGAGAGTGAGAAAAAAACTGTGAACCGCAGTTCTACCGGAAGTTCTACCGGTAGAAACGGCCCAAATTGTGGCAGAGAGTTGAGAAAAACTGTGAACCGCAGTTCTACCGGAAGTTCTACCGGTAGAAGTGCTTCAACCGGAAGTTCTACCGGTAGAAGCACTTCAACCGGAAGTTCTACCGGTAGAACATCTTCTACCGGAATTTCTACCGGTAGAGAGGCATGAACCACACCAAAAAGTACTGTTTTGAAGGATTTTGCAGGAATGAAAACTAGACTTGGTCTTAGACCCTTTTTATTGACCTTGTGCACTTGAAATTTCTAAAATGTAATATACCTTCGGGGACACCAAGTTTTATTGAATTTCGACATTTGGTTTTCAATTCCACAAGGGTCAAAGATGTGGTCTTCGCCTATGCTTGATAAAGTTATGTTTGAACCTTTGTTTGTGATGCTTTATGCACCATCGTGTTCTCGTCTGATTTCCAAGTGCAAGTCGTTTTCAAGATGTGTTTCAAGAATCAAAAAGGGAATCATTTCTTAAGTTTGTAAGCATTAACACCATGCTATTTTGCTAGTCTTGCCACGTCGTGCTCGTTAAATGATTTCCCTCTTGTTTTGTCGTGTTTTCGATCGCGTATTGCCGTGTTTTGTGCATTCATGATATAAGTGAATTTCACTGAGCTTGGACCGCCCTTTTAGCTTGATCCACTACCTGGGGGTCCTTAAACTCGTGGACTGTCTGCAGACTAGTCGTGTCTTGAATGGCACATCGTGCGTGTTCGTGGTCCGGTTCCGCGGCCGGATACCCCGTCTACCTTGTGTGGCGTGGGATCGTGTTTCTTGTCGTGCTTGTCTTGCGTGCTTGCTCTTGTCATCATGTATGACGGAGAAAGGATGAGCTCATGTGGATTTATCTTTTCATGATATTATATGTATTCGTGCTAGTTTCGTAAGCATTGAAACGTGTATTTAAACTTTGAACTGTTTTAGCATTATTCCAATTATTCATGTCTAAATTGTTTATTTGCCAAACCGTCGTGTTTGATGCTTGTATTTTGGTGTCCAGGTGCCGGTGGTTTCGCGCGTGACGAGGAGTGCCCGGAGGAGGCTGTTGAGCCACCCCCAGCACTCGAGTGGCAGCCCAACGACGTCATCTAGACGCCGGTCGGGATCGTGATTCTCGTTTCACCTAGCTCGGGTTTTGTCGGGTTGTTCTTTTGGGATTCCATATGTTGTATTGGCCTGTGTTGGCCTCTCAGGGTTTTGTAATTGGAAGTAAAATACTTTGTCTAACATTGAAGCTTTAATCATGCTAGGAATGCTTTGATGACATTCTCTTTTGATACCTTGTCTTGATATTAATATTTCTCTTGTATCTTATCATTTAAGATTTGTATGAATTGTTTTGCTACACGCTTCCGCATATCTATTCATGTGAGCTCGACCCGTGTCGTGGGATCCTCACCGCGGAAACCTGTGGGAAAATAAATGAAAAAAGATCACAACAGCGGCGGTATTTGTTGTGTTCGATTAATTATGCCGCCGCGGCGCAACAGTCACGGGCCCGGGTCCCGGTCCGGGGTCGCGACAGGACTGGTATCAGAGCGGGACATGTTTCAGGCACTTAAAAGAAACTAGAAAATCTTAGGAACGTGGCGAGGATTCGTGAGTTCGATAGAATGTTTGTCTAGACAACATGACCAACCCGATTTTGTCGATATATGTGCTAACGAATTGTCTTGTAGCATCATGCCTCCACGTAAAGCTCCGAATCATAATGCTTCAGGCAGTAATCAGAATGAGACAGAATCGACTGAAAATCCTACCGCTACTCAGTTCCAACAATTGATGCAGGCCATGTTAGAGCAACAGAGGCAAGCAAACGAAACTCAAGCCAAATTCCAAGAGCAAATGGCAAAGAAAGACGAGGAAATGGCTCAAGTACAGAGGCAACTTCTGGAAGTCCTCCAAAATAGACCTCAACCTCAAGCCCCACCAAATGTGGTATACCAGAATAGGGCTGATGATGTCAATGTTCTCTTTGAGAGATTTCGGAAGAGGGGACCCAAGGAGTTCTCGGGTCAAGAGGACCCTTTGACGGCTGATGATTGGCTCGCGAACACGGCTAAGATTTTTGACGTTTTTGTTTGCACTGGCAGGGAGAGGGTGAACCTCACGGCTTCTCTATTTTATGGGCTTGCAGACGATTGGTGGCAAACAGTCAAAGAGCCATACCAAGTCATGGCGGATGAGGTTGCTTGGACAACCTTCAAGACACATTTCACAGACAAGTACGTCCCATCCCATGTTAAGAGACAGAAGGCAATTGAATTCCAACAGTTGAAGCAAGGGAGTATGTCCGTTTTGGAGTACGTTACGAAGTTTGAGAGGCTTGCCAGATATGCTACCGAGCTTATTGACACTGAACAGAAAAAGATAACTAAGTTTTTGGAAGGACTGAATCCCATTCTCAAGAGGGATGTTTCGGGAATAATCCCACCAGTCACCTTTGATGAAGCAGTTAGTCGGGCATACAAATTTGAAGAGTTTAACAACGAGATTATCCAGGATAGAAAGCAGCACTACCAGCAGCAAAACCAAAGACAGCAAAGTGGCAAGAAGCGAAGGCAAGAACAGACTCAAGTTAGACAATCTGGTTGTAATCATTGTGGCAAGAATCACCCTACCCACGAATGCCGCAAGGCAACGGGTGCTTGCTTCAGGTGTGGAGGAATGGACCATGCAATCAAGGATTGCCCACACCTCCAGAGTCAAGCCAACCGATATCAGCAGCCAAGGCAGACAGCACCACAGAATCAAGCAGTACCGGTTCAGACGAGACCACCACCACAACAGCAACAAGGCAGGCAAGTACAAAACCAGAATGCTCGTCCACCGCAGAATAGGAACAATCAGAGCAGACAGATTCAGCAGCAGAACAGGCCACACCAGCAGGGACGTGTATCCAATATCAACCGTGCTGACGCTGAAGCAGCAGGTGACGTAATAGAAGGTAAACTTCTTGTTTGTGGAGTAGAAGCACAGATCTTATTTGATCCAGGATCCACACACTCCTTTCTATCACCTTTGTTTGCAAAGAAGATTGATGCACAGCATGCAGAATTGGATTATAATTTGACTGTTACTACACCCGTAGGTAGACATGTTGTTTGTACCATCTTTTACCCTAGTTGTCAGATTCTATTAGGAGACATCAGTTTACCGGCCAACCTCATAATTTTAGACATGCATGATTTTGACATTATCTTAGGCATGGATTGGTTAGAGACCTACCATGCTACCATGGATTGTTTTGGTAAGACCATAACCTTCAGATTGCAAGGGCCACAAACAGAGTTGATGTTTCAGGGAAATAGGAAAAAGTGTTCCAGTGGGTTCATTTCGGCTTTAAAAGCCAACAGATTGGTGAGCAGTGGTTGTGAGGCATTTTTAGCGTTTATCACGGAGGATAAACAGTCCCAAGGGGTGGAGGATATCCCCGTAGTGTGTGAATTTCCAGATGTTTTTCCAGAAGAAATCCCGGGTTTACCACCAGTTAGAGAAGTTGAGTTTACTATTGAACTCCTTCCAGGGACTGCACCGATCTCAATTGCACCTTACAGGATGGCTCCTGCAGAGTTGGGTGAATTGAAACTTCAGTTGCAAGAATTGTTGAGCAAAGGCTTCATTAGGCCAAGTGTTTCACCGTGGGGAGCGCCAGTTCTTTTTGTGAAGAAGAAGGATGGAAGTCTTAGAATGTGCATCGACTATAGAAGATTGAACCATGTGACCGTCAAGAACAAATACCCCTTGCCAAGAATAGATGAACTGTTTGATCAATTACAAGGAGCATCACACTTTTCCAAGATAGACTTGAGGTCAGGGTATCATCAGTTACGGGTTAGAGAGTCTGATGTGGCGAAGACAGCTTTTCGAACGAGATATGGGCATTACGAGTTCTTAGTGATGCCCTTTGGCTTGACAAATGCGCCCGCAGTCTTCATGGCTCTCATGAACAAGGTCTTTGCAGAGTACTTAGATCACTCTACTGTGGTGTTCATTGATGATGTCCTCGTGTATTCTAAGAGTAAGGAGGAGCATGAAGAGCACTTGAGGACGTCATTGCAGCTTTTGAGAGACCACCAGCTCTATGCTAAGTTGAACAAGTGTGAATTCTGGCTAGAGCAAGTTTCCTTTTTGGGTCACATCATTTCGAGAGAAGGATTAGCAGTAGATCCAGCCAAGATAGAAGCAGTCATCGAATGGAAGAGGCCTAGCAGTGTGACAGAAATTAGAAGCTTTTTGGGGTTAGCAGGATACTATCGGAGATTTGTTCAAGGTTTTTCGTCCATTGCAGCTCCATTGACGAAGTTGACCCGGAAAAATGTCCCTTTTGTTTGGACTGATCAGTGTGAAGGCAGTTTTCAGGAGTTGAAGAAGAGGTTAACCACAGCCCCAATCCTCACTTTACCATCGGGCAGCGGTGGATTTGTTGTGTTTACGGATGCTTCCAACGTGGGATTAGGATGTGTTTTGATGCAAGATGGCAAGGTGATTGCCTATGGTTCGAGACAGTTGAAGAATCATGAGGTAAACTATGCAACTCATGACTTGGAGTTAGCGGCAGTAGTTTTTGCTTTGAAAATGTGGCGACACTACCTCTATGGAGCGAAATTTGAAGTTCATTCAGACCACCGAAGCTTACAATATTTGTTTTCACAGAAGGAGTTGAATATGAGGCAGAGAAGGTGGATGGAGTATATTAAAGATTATGACTTCCCAATCAAGTATCATCCAGGCAAAGTGAATGTGGTAGCAGATGCATTGAGTAGAAAGTCAGCAGTGATGGCGAGTTTGAGAGGAGTTAGTGTTCTCCAACAGCTTGAAGAATTTGGAGTGGAGGTACAACACTTGAGGAGAGGAGTTTTGTTGGCAAATATGACCGTGACTGAACCTACCTTCATCCAAAGAATCAAAGATAGTCAGTTGCAAGACCCAGAATTGGCCAAGATTGTAGATCAGATTGCAGAACGTCCAGATTTCAGGATTTCTGATGGAGTGTTGTATTTTCGTGACCGGTTGTGCGTACCGAATGTTGATGATTTGAAGAATGAAATTATGATTGAAGCTCACCATACTAGATACTCTATACATCCGGGTAGCACGAAGATGTACCATAACCTGAAGAATAGATTTTGGTGGAATAATATGAAGAGAGAGATAGCAGCTTTTGTGTCTCGCTGCTTAACTTGTCAGATGATCAAGGCAGAACACCAGAAGCCTCCTGGGTTGTTACAGCCTTTGGAGATTCCGGAGTGGAAATGGGAGCATATCACTATGGATTTTGTCTCCGGTTTGCCTAATACCAAGAGAGGGAACAATGCAATTTGGGTTATAGTTGATCGTCTTACGAAGTCTGCGCACTTCCTTCCGATGAAGACTGGGAATATGATGCATATGGCACCACTTGCAAGACTATTCATTGACGAGATTGTTAGTAAGCATGGCCAGCCCGTCTCCATCACTTCCGACAGAGATAGTAGATTTGTTTCGAGGTTTTGGAAATCTCTTCTTGAATCCCTGGGTTCCAAACTTCAGTTCAGCACAGCGTATCATCCTCAGACCGATGGTCAGTCAGAGCGGACGATACAGACTCTTGAAGATATGCTACGTGCTTGTGTGTTGGATTTCAAGGTCCAGTGGGATGAGAACCTACCTCTTTGTGAGTTCGCGTACAACAATAGCTACCATTCTAGCATTGGAATGGCACCTTTCGAGGCACTCTATGGTAGGAGATGCAGAACTCCAGCTTGTTGGGAAGAAGTCGGTGTGCGTAGTTTTCATGGACCGACGATAGTTGGAGAGACAAGCGACAAGGTTAAGCAGATTCAGGACAGATTGAAGATCGCTCGAAGCAGACAGAAAAGTTATGCTGACACTCGCCGGAGAGAATTGCAATTTGAAGTGGGTGACAAAGTGTTCTTGAAAGTCTCACCGGTCAGAGGTACTCTAAGATTTGGAAAGAAAGGAAAATTGTCTAGCAGATACATTGGCCCATATGAGATTCTGAGCAAGATCGGAAATGTTGCATACAGACTTGCGTTACCGCCGGAACTCTCCGGGGTACATAATGTTTTTCATGTCTCCATGCTCAAGAAATATGTTCACAGTCCTTCTCACATTATTTCACACGAGCCTTTAGAGATTCGAGAAGATGCCTCATATGTGGAGAAACCGGTTAGAATCATCGACACCAAAGAGCATGAATTGAGGAATCGGACTGTCCATTGGGTCAAGGTACTTTGGGAGAACCACGAGCCAGAAGAAGCCACATGGGAATTGAGAGATCAAGTCCAAAAGAAGTATCCACACCTGTTACCAGAGGTAAAAATTATTTATATTTGGTGGACCAAATATCCTAAGGGGTGGAGGATGTTAGACCCCGACCCAGACCAACTCGATTAGTACTAATTAAGTAAACGTTTAGTCTTAAGTGAGTCTTAGTACTAGTTGGGTTAGAATGTGATTAGACTTAGTCTGGATTATAGCTTTGGGGATTTTGAGGACGTTTAGTATGAGTCAGACACGCTCAGGGACGCCCTGAGTGCACGTGTAAGAATGGGTTTTTGTGCTAGATCTTTGTTGTGGATGTGATTTTTAGTTCTCTTGAATGGTTTTATTATTTATGGCAACTTTCGTTTTTAAGCTGCTTGCATTTGAGGCCCAGAAGCCCAAGTTTTGGCCCAATAGGGTAAATTTGTCTTTGCATGTAAATCTGGGCACACTTTTCGAAGTCGCGAAACTATGTCAAAATAATACTTTTCCGAAACTAGATTTTTCGACGATCGTTTTGTTCTTCTTCGTCGATTCCATCCGGGGTCCACAAGACCATGTTCCAGGCGTCCCAAGTTTCACTGCTAAAGGGACCCACCTCCAGACACTATATATACTCTCTTTCTCCTTCATTTGCCCTTTTCCCAAATCCTGCAACGTTTTGCCCTAGAGTGGAGAGGTGAAGCAAGCTTCTTCTTGATCCTTTTCCCTTGAAATCATCTAGCTAGAAGGCTCCATTTTTCGATCCAAGACCACCATCCTCTTCCTCTCGTCTCAAGCTACAGCTGGAGTGTTTTTGGAGTCAAGCCACTGCACTATTCATCATCTTCTACTTTTATTCTTCTTGTTTGGCTAGCTCAAGGTTGGTGTCCTTCTTCATTCTTTCCATTTGATGTTCTTTAGCTCACCTAGAGCTTGTTTTCATGGTTTTCAAACCCATTTTCGAAATGGGGATTTGTGATGGCCAAAAATGTTGATTTTTGTATGCTCCATTTTGGGGGTTTTGTGTAGATCTCGTGGAGCACCCCTTTCTTGTTGAGTTGTGAAGCTTTGGCTTGGCTTGGGTTAGAGGCAAGTAAACCTTTTAGTTTTCCCTAGTGCATGTTGAGTTTTTGGGCATTTTTACTTTTGGAAATGTTGTTTATTATCAAGCTATCTTTCTTGCATGTCATTAATCTCTTTTAGCTTGTTTTAATCTTGTTAAGCAAGAGCCCTAATTTCTCTATCTAATGTAGAGGTTTCATCTTCAATGGAAGTATGTTTTCAATGGAATGGTTTGCAAGTTATTAGATTTATGTTTTGAATGTAAATGGGTTTATGATTTTGATGTTTTGAATGAAATGTGAATGGATTTGGTGTGAAAATCATCCCTTGGAAGCATGTAGGCTTGGGGAGTGCAGGTGGTGAAAATGTGGAAGTGAAGAAGTGAATGAAGTGTGGAAAAAAATTGAAATTCCGAAGTTCTACCGGTAGAGGTATTTCAACCGGAAGTTCTACCGGTAGAAAGGGTTCAAATTTTGACAGAGAGCGGAGGAAATTAAAAACCCCAAGTTCTACCGGAAGTTCTACCGGTAGAAATGGCCCAGATTTCGGCAGAGAGTGAGAAAAAAACTGTGAACCGCAGTTCTACCGGAAGTTCTACCGGTAGAAACGGCCCAAATTGTGGCAGAGAGTTGAGAAAAACTGTGAACCGCAGTTCTACCGGAAGTTCTACCGGTAGAAGTGCTTCAACCGGAAGTTCTACCGGTAGAAGCACTTCAACCGGAAGTTCTACCGGTAGAACATCTTCTACCGGAATTTCTACCGGTAGAGAGGCATGAACCACACCAAAAAGTACTGTTTTGAAGGATTTTGCAGGAATGAAAACTAGACTTGGTCTTAGACCCTTTTTATTGACCTTGTGCACTTGAAATTTCTAAAATGTAATATACCTTCGGGGACACCAAGTTTTATTGAATTTCGACATTTGGTTTTCAATTCCACAAGGGTCAAAGATGTGGTCTTAGCCTATGCTTGATAAAGTTATGTTTGAACCTTTGTTTGTGATGCTTTATGCACCATCGTGTTCTCGTCTGATTTCCAAGTGCAAGTCGTTTTCAAGATGTGTTTCAAGAATCAAAAAGGGAATCATTTCTTAAGTTTGTAAGCATTAACACCATGCTATTTTGCTAGTCTTGCCACGTCGTGCTCGTTAAATGATTTCCCTCTTGTTTTGTCGTGTTTTCGATCGCGTATTGCCGTGTTTTGTGCATTCATGATATAAGTGAATTTCACTGAGCTTGGACCGCCCTTTTAGCTTGATCCACTACCTGGGGGTCCTTAAACTCGTGGACTGTCTGCAGACTAGTCGTGTCTTGAATGGCACATCGTGCGTGTTCGTGGTCCGGTTCCGCGGCCGGATACCCCGTCTACCTTGTGTGGCGTGGGATCGTGTTTCTTGTCGTGCTTGTCTTGCGTGCTTGCTCTTGTCATCATGTATGACGGAGAAAGGATGAGCTCATGTGGATTTATCTTTTCATGATATTATATGTATTCGTGCTAGTTTCGTAAGCATTGAAACGTGTATTTAAACTTTGAACTGTTTTAGCATTATTCCAATTATTCATGTCTAAATTGTTTATTTGCCAAACCGTCGTGTTTGATGCTTGTATTTTGGTGTCCAGGTGCCGGTGGTTTCGCGCGTGACGAGGAGTGCCCGGAGGAGGCTGTTGAGCCACCCCCAGCACTCGAGTGGCAGCCCAACGACGTCATCTAGACGCCGGTCGGGATCGTGATTCTCGTTTCACCTAGCTCGGGTTTTGTCGGGTTGTTCTTTTGGGATTCCATATGTTGTATTGGCCTGTGTTGGCCTCTCAGGGTTTTGTAATTGGAAGTAAAATACTTTGTCTAACATTGAAACTTTAATCATGCTAGGAATGCTTTGATGACATTCTCTTTTGATACCTTGTCTTGATATTAATATTTCTCTTGTATCTTATCATTTAAGATTTGTATGAATTGTTTTGCTACACGCTTCCGCATATCTATTCATGTGAGCTCGACCCGTGTCGTGGGATCCTCACCGCGGAAACCTGTGGGAAAATAAATGAAAAAAGATCACAACAGCGGCGGTATTTGTTGTGTTCGATTAATTATGCCGCCGCGGCGCAACAGTCGCAGGCCCGGGTCCCGGTCCGGGGTCGCGACACAACCATAGAAATTCCCATTTATGATCATTATATTCTTGTGATTACTAATGGATGTGGTCTTGTTTCAGAAAACTTTTTTCGAAATTAACAATGGCAGCCTTAACCATTATCTTCGATGAGAACAAGCACCAACTCATGCTTCAACAGAAGCAAACCGAGCGCACTTACAAGTGCCCTGCCAGCTGCCGAAGCGTCAACTCCCTCGGCAACTCTCTGAACTCCGGGTCGACCTCGACTCCCCGGACCATCGTCTTCGGGACACTGGGACCATTCCCACTTCCCAAAGAACAAGCTGCGCCTGCTAAAAAGCAGAAGATCGCCTCTCAACGTGTCACTCCCGTGACACCAAAGGCGAGCGCCCAAAAGCCCGAAGCCCGCGGTACCCCCGCGAAGCCTCGACCAACAACCAACCAGGTCTACCCTAAGACTTGGTCTCCAAGACCTTCCCCAAAACAAAGAAGGTCTCAAACTTCCACCAAGCCAGCATACCTGGCCCCACTCAAGGAGAACCAGTTCTACCCTCTTGCCTACATGAAAGAGGAGAGACCCATCTCCAACCTGACTCCCAAGTCAACCCAGCATGAGCCGGCTTGTTCCTACAGGCCCAAAATTAGATCATGCATCACCAGGCCTCTACAAGCACCTGCTAAGGCCTACACTCCTTCAGTTCGACCCTTCATCTCTACAGGGGCCGAACTCGAAAGGTTCAAAGCTTCGCTGCAACAGGCAAAGGACCGGGTCCGGATCCTGTCCTTGCCTAGCTACAAAGAAGACAGGCTCGACTGCTGCGCCCGAGGGAGCACATCCTTCATCGTCAGAGCCCAGCCAGAGCTGACTGAAGCTCAAATCGCTCGTCGAGCACGCCGCCGTGCGTCATATCCACAAAAGAGACTAGAGAAGCAACGGACCCAGCCTCTACACTTCAAGTCTCCCACAAATGGGTCGAAAAAGAAAGACCCGACCAAGTTGCTGCCGTCCATATGGTTGGAAAAACCAGAAGACGCCAAAAGTCAGCATCAGAAATCCATGTCCGACGTCCAGTGACCCGTAGCATCACCAGGACACAAGGACATCCCGAAGAATCTCCTGCCCCTTCCAGCCAAGGACGGGAGAGTAATCCTTCATCAAGGTCTTCATAAAAAAGAATGAGCCCCAGCTCGGTCACCAGGACGATTTCTTCGTTCGAATCCCGAGGGATGAACGTCTTGGCTACAAGTTCTGAGCCACCACCTCAGAATCCACCTCGAGATGATGCGCTCACACGCGTCCAGCAGTTGGAACAAGGCCAGCAGAGGATTGAAACTCTGATGGAAAACCTTCTCCTTGTCGTCCAAAATCAGGCGAACAATGAGCCTCCTCCGAATCATGGCAATAACGAGGAAAATTGTGAAGAAAATGAGTCACGCGCCCTTACCAAAAAGGACGTAGACAGTATCCTCGCCAAAGCTAAAGAAGAGGATATACTCAAAGAGCATGGGATCAAGCCACCATATCCTTTATGGATGGACTCGGTCCCGTTCCCCACAAAATTCAAGCATCCTACTCTCCAAACATATACGGGGAAAGGATCAGCCAGACAGCACGTCATCCACTTCAAGATTTTGACGGGAGCTATCGCGGATCAAGATGCACTCAAGATCCGCCTCTTTGCAAGTACCCTAAAAGGTACGGCCTTCGATTGGTACTCCACTCTTCCGGAGAACTCCATTCAGAACTGGGCTATGCTGGAGACACGCTTCCTGACCCACTTCCAAGGTGAGGATCATCCTGTTACTATGGCTCAGCTCTGCAGCCTAAAACAGGGAGAGAATGAGTCAACTTATGACTTCATTCACAAGTGGAAAGCAATGGCATACAAATGTTCAGATGTATTGCCACAGGCGTCGCTAGTCGACATCAGCCGAAACAACATGAGAGCCAGAATACGCTCCATGATCATCGGCAACAAATCAAAAAACCTGGGAGAACTCCTGGAAGCTTCTATGGAAGCTGAAACGGTGATTAAAGACCTCAACAGTCAGAAGTCATCAAGAAAAGAGCCAACCGCCATTGCAACCTCGAAACCAAAGAAGAAAGAGGTCCTTAATGTGCAAACCAAGTCAGCTCCTCAGCAACCAAAGAAAGCTGAAAATAGAGCTGCAGGTAAGAGAACTGAACTCTCTGATGCCTTCAAAGAGCGAGTAGAAAAGAAATATCCGTTCGATGAAGACGTTGAAGAAATCTTTGAGGCTCTCTTAGCAAATGGCAAACTCATTTTGCCAGAGCCCAAAAGACCTGGAGACGTTGGCAAAACCAATGATCCTCGGTACTGTCCATACCACCAGATGGTCTCGCATCCTCTCAATCAATGCTTTGTTGTGAGAGAGAAGATAAACGAGATGTGGAAAAACGGAGTCATCACCTTTGACAAAAACTATGGGACTGCCTCCGTCAACATGGTGTCATGTGGACAAACACCAAAATCACCGAAGAAGAAGATCACTACTTCCTTCAAGGTGATAAAAAGAATTCAAACGTCCGAAGTGTTGGTTCCTTGCCCGACACCAGACGGACAACCCATATGGATACATCCCGATCTCCTGGAAGATGAAAACTGGGAGATCGTAAAAACAAAGCCGACAGCTCAACAGCGAAGGCAGGCTAGGAAACATCTCCTCAGGCTCAAACGGCAAGAGAAGACCCAGCCAAAACAAGAAGTCCATGAAAAGGCAGAGGCCTCCTCTACCACTTCACTCGGGGCAACAAAAACGTCCCTTCCAGAGACTTCAAAGGCGGTAAGAAACTTCACTTTCAGTGATTTCATGCCACCTCAATTCAAAAAAGAAGCCATGCAGGGGGCATTATACTCTTGCAACTCGGTAGTTGGATTCTCCATTGATGGATACGAGTCCAGCGACACCGACGATGGATTCGAGCCCAACTACACCGGCGAGTGGGAGGAATCTCTTGAAACAGGAGAGTATCTCTCCGACGAAGAATGGGTTCCTGAAACTCACCTTATGCCAGTAATCTGGTATAACCCCTTGCAACCACAAGGATCCTGGTCTGATGATGAAGAAGACCAAGAGGCTGCACAAGAAGATGCTGTTAACCCAGCACCTGTCATTGCTCCAGTGGAAATCAACTATGTTGAGCCACACGGAGAAGACGAAGAAGAGGATCTGGCTCCCATGCCTGATCTTGAAGAATATGCAAGGATCTTGCAGCGTCTCGCTCTAGAACAAGAGCAAGATCGTGTTAACGAGCCTCCTCGCAACCCAGAGCCTGAAGTCCCTGAAGATAATCAGGTACATCCACCCTTAACTCCTGAAAATGGAGAACATTGCTGGATTGACGATCCTCTTACATCCGAGGATGAGTCTGACTCCGAGCAGGCAACATCTCCTATCAGAGCTTCCTGTAATGTAATATATCAGGACTATAGCTCTTCTGAAGCGTCGTCTGATGAGATTACCTATACTCCGACGACGCCTAGCAATGTATCTTCTGGAGCTACCTCGTCTCACGTGACTTTCACAGAGATGACACCCTCTCAGGTTTCTTCTCCTGAGACTGTGACTTCAGAATACACATTCTTCCCGACTCATCATCATGAAGAAAACCCAACTTGGGATGATGGATGGGTCAACGAAGAAGAAAAGCTGCTGGATGCTGTTCAGGACTTGCTCCCGGAAAATGCTCCGTGCAACACAATCACTGAGGATGGCAACTCTGCTGCAGATACATCCCCAGTAGATGAAAAACGACAGCCTCTTGATCATGAAGACAATCTTCCAAGCGAAGATCCTTCTCAAGAAGCTCTCGAAGTTGGTAGAGGCACCCGCTCTGGCCGGGACTACCACAAGAATTACAACCAATCTTCCTTTACTTATGTAAATCCTTCGGGAAAAGATGTTGTAAGCGCCCCCAGTGGCAAAAACAATGAACATGCAGGCCCCAAGGAGGCTTTCAAGTATGACTTGGTTGAGCACTTCAAACACATACCTGCACGTCTTCACATCCTAGACTTATTGCGAATGTCTCCACGCACTCGTGATAATCTCATCTCAGAATTACAAAAACTGAATGAGGATGTCGACAAACATGCCCCGCAAGTCCTCCAAATTGAAATGGACTACCGGGTCAAAAACTCAGAAACCTCCTTAAAAGGAGAAAAAGAGAAAAGCGAGGGATCATGCATCCAATGCCTCTCGGTTCAAAAGGCAGCCAGTGCAACCATCGCCTTCACTAAGGAAGACCTCCTACTTGGCGAAGCAAGGCACAACCGACCCCTGTACTTCACAGGGTACATCAAGGAAATGCCTATACACAGAGTTCAGGTCGACCCAGGTTCTGCACTCAACCTCATCGCCACTTCGGCTCTCGAAGAGTTGGGCATCCCACCCAGCAAGCTAAGCCACACATCTGTATCTATCTTTGGATACGATGGGAGCGTTCAAAGGCCTATCGGCAAAATCAGGTTCAAATTGCAAATCGGTGATCTTATCTCTGAGGTCACTGTGTATGCAATAAAAACCCCCTCATGCTACAACATCCTTCTCGGACGTCCTTGGATACACGAGAACGGTGTTGTCCCTTCAACTCTACATCAATGCATCAAGTTCGTCGGCGACGACGGCATGGTACATCGTGTCTTTGCGGACAGAAAACCCTTCAAAGGTAAAGAAGTCCACTTCGCAAACTCCCAGATGTATGAAGGAGAAAAAGAAGAAGAGGAAATAGCACCCCCTGCTGAAAATCTCCAGAAAGATAAAGACAAGGCTCCTCAAAAATCACTGGAAGAAAACAAACCCTCCGGCAAATTAGAAGAGAGTAGTCAACCTCCCTTCGTCATCTCCCTCAAGAATTCAAGACCTTTGGTCATCACGACTAAAGTGAAGAAGACGAAACAAAAGCCTGGGGGCAAATTTGTTGTTTCTCTCGTGTCTATCATGCAAGACACAGACTCGGACTCAGAGCCAGAAGACGATGCATCGTCAAGCCAACCTGACACTCAGCAAGTTCAGCCTGCTCTCACTCCGATGGAGACACCTGCTGATGTAGAAGATCCTACGTCTGCTACCTTTGTTGTTCCGGCAACATCACCAAAGCAAAAGCCGATCTTCTTTCATAGATCGGATGCTTCTTCATCAAATTCCTCTCTTGAACCCTTCCAAAATGAAGGTATGCCTCAACTATCTCTATATAGTCCTGTGGCACAAGCTATCTTGAAGAAAATGGGCTTTGACGCTCAGAACCCAGTCGGTTTGGGAGAAGGCCGCGGTATTCTCACGCCATTGGGGCCCGCCTTGACCAAAAGCCAGCTGGAAGATTGGAGACTCTACGATCATGTAGAAAAGTCTTCATATGGGTTAGGGTATGATCCCGACACTCCTCTGAGACAGTTGACACAAAAGCTTAAAAGTCGTTTTACCGACCAAGCCTCAACATCTCAAGTCCATAAAGACATCGATCTCCCTGGATATCTCTTTAAAGAGTTACCTGACAAAGATCCAGGAAGCTCATCCAATTTGTACGATTTCTCTGATGATAAAGAGGAATCGTCCGATAATACAGACTTGTGCTATTCTGACCCAGAAGAACCCTCGTCTCCAAAAGAAATACCAGACTCAACAGGCGATTGGGACTATCTCATAGCAAGCCTTGAGGAGATCACCAATCAAGAAAATCCATGGAAAGGAATAGAGCCTTGGTCTGGTAATGCAGTCGAAACCCCAGAAGGCTTCGTTGAGTTGGAAGCCTCCGAAAATATTGTGGAGGAACCACCTTCGAACCTTCCGACAGAAGATTCTGTTCAAAAGATAAACTTGGGAACACCTGATAACCCACGTCCTGTATTCATAAGCAAGAATATAAAGGATGATGAGTTACCCGAGTATATCGCTTTTCTTCGTGAGTTCGTTGATTGCTTTGCATGGTCCTATGCTGAAATGCCTGGTTTAGACCCCAAAGTAGCAGTCCACAAACTCAATCTTCAAGAAGACATCAAGCCTGTCAAACAAGGCCAAAGAAGATTCCGTCCAGATGTGATGGATAAAATTGAACAAGAAGTTCAAAAACTCAAAAGCGTTGGCTTCATCCGTGAGGAACAACATCCAGAGTGGTTGGCCAATATTGTCCCCGTGACAAAGAAAACTGGGCAGATCAGAGTCTGTATTGACTATAGAGACTTGAATGGCGCTTGCCCTAAAGATGAATTCCCGCTCCCCATACCGGAGGTGATGATTGACAATACTTGCGGATTCGAGCGAATGACATTCATGGATGGCTTCTCTGGTTACAATCAGATAAAGATGCATCCCGAGGATGAAAAACACACTTCATTTCGGACTCCATTTGGTGTGTATTGCTACACTGTCATGCCATTTGGTCTGAAAAATGCTGGTGCCACATATCAGAGGGCTATGATGAAAATATTCCAAGATATGCAGCACAAGACGGTCGAATGTTACGTTGATGACCTTGCCGTCAAAAGCAGAAGAAAAGAAGACCATCTCAAAGATCTTCGGGAAGTCTTCCTCCGACTCCGCAAACACAAACTACGGATGAATCCTCTAAAATGCTTCTTCGGCGTCTCGTCGGGTAAGTTTCTCGGATTCCTTGTTCGGAAAGCTGGAATAGAACTTGACCCCATAAAAGTCAAAGCTATTCTAGAAATGCCCTCTCCAAGAACCTTGAGAGAATTAAAAGGGCTCCAAGGGAGATTGGCCTACATCAGACGGTTCATCTCCAATCTTTCGGGGAAATGCCGTCCATTCTCTCGATTGATGAAAAAGGGTGTAGACTTTGTCTGGGATGCCGACTGTGAAGCCGCATTTCAAGATATCAAGTCATACCTGACCAAACCTCCAGTGGTAGCTGCCCCTGCCACTGGAAAACCATTCATCTTGTACACAAGAGCCCTTGATCACTCTCTGGGTGCTCTGCTTGCACAAGAAAATGATGAAAGAAAAGAAGCTGCTCTATACTACCTCAGCCGCATGCTAGTAGGTGCAGAGCATCGCTACTCCCCAGTCGAAAAGGAATGCCTTGCAGTGATGTTTGCCGTACAAAAGCTACGTCACTACTTGCTTTCCAACACAGTCTACCTGGTCTCGAGGATCAACCTCTTGAAGGTCCTTGTCACGAAGGCCGGTTCTCTCAATGCCCGACTGGCAAAATGGTCCATCCTCTTGTCACAATTTGATATTAGGTATGTACCACAAAAAGCAATCAAAGGCCAAGCTCTAGCAGACTTTCTCGCAGAGCATCCATTGCCTAAAGATTCTCCACTCAGAGATGATCTCCCAGACGAACCTGTCTACAACGTGGAGACTTCCTCACCAAATGCCTCCTGGGACATGTACTTTGACGGTGCAACCAGGACAAATGAAAAAAGAAAGCTGATCTCAGGAGTTGGCATCCTCTTTGTTAGCCCTGACAAATACATGATTCCACACGCTTTCTCACTACTGGAACCATGCACAAACAATGCAGCTGAATACCAAGCTCTGATCCTAGGATTGGAACTCGCCATCGAATCCGGTATCACTATGCTGGAAGTCTTTGGAGACTCTCAACTGATCGTCAACCAGATGAATCAGAAATATGAAGTCAGGAAGCCCGATCTGCTGCCTTATTACAACAAGGCACAATCGCTTCTGCAAAAGTTTGACATCTGCAACATCACCCACATTCGTAGAGGTGAAAACATCCGTGCAGATGCCCTGGCCGGACTTGCCGCATCAATGGCGATCCAGGAAGGGGAAAACATGCAAATTACAGTGTGCGAGAGAAGGATCCTCCCTCCTCTTAACACACACCAAGCAGTAGCTGAATGCCACCAAGTGGTTGGAAGTCGGATCTCTATCCTTCAAACTTCAATCGGCGACTGGAGGGATCCGTTCATTGATTACACTATGTTCGGAATCCTACCTGAAGATCCAAAAGAACGGGTAAGCATCCAAAGGCAAGCCCCAAACTTTCATTTGGATATCCCTTCAAAGATCCTTTACAGGAAATCCTTCAATGGAGTACTCCTACGCTGCTTGTCACAACAAGAAGCTGAAGAAACACTCAAAGAAGTTCACGCTGGTCTTTGTGGAGCTCATAAGGCTGGTCCCAAGCTCTACGACCAAATCAAAAGGTTGGGTTACTACTGGCCTACCATGGTACCCGACGCAATGCAATTTGCTAAGCGCTGCCAACAATGCTAAGTTCACGGAGACTACATTCACATGCCTCCAGAATGGCTGCATCCTACAACAATCTCATGGCCTTTTGAAGCATGGGGCATGGACATCATAGGTCCTATCTCTCCCCCTTCAAGCAAAGGTCATCGCTTCATCTTCGCCGCTACGGATTATTTCCCCAAGTGGTCAGAAGCATTTGCGTTCAACGAAATGAAGACCTCATCAGTTCTTCAATTCCTACGCACCAACATCATTTGTCGTTTCGGCATACCCAAGTGATTCGTCCATGATAACGGACCACAATTCCGGGATCATCGATTCTACAGGTTTTGCGACAAATACAAAATCCAAAGCTGTCCTTCGACTCCATACAATCCGGCAGCAAACGGATTAGCAGAAGCCTTCAACAAGACACTCTGCAAAATCCTCAAGAAAATGGTCTCTAGTCACAAAAGAGACTGGAGCGATAAACTGTCTGAAGCTTTGTGGGCCTATCGAACCACCGTTCGAGGACCAACCCATAGCACACCATTCTCCTTGGTCTATGGATGCGAAGCTGTCGTGCCCCTAGAGGTACAAATTCCTTCTCTGAGGGTATCTCTACAAAATGACATGACTCAAGAAAGCAATGTCAAATTGCGACTCCATGAGTTGGACAATCTCGACGAGAGACGGCTCGAAGCTCGACAAAGCATTGAACTTTCCCAAGCACGCATGGCAGGATCTTTTGACAAAAAAGTCAGGCAACGCGCCTACAAAAAGGGTGACTTGGTTCTTGCGGTAAAAAGACCAATGGTCTTCGCTCACAAGTCCAAAGGCAAGTTTGAACCAAAATGGGAGGGACCCTACGTCATCGACAAGGTCTTCTCCAACGGCGCATATGCCCTCCTAAACATGGAAGGCGACAGATGTATGCTGCCTATCAACGGCAAGTTCTTGAAGCGGTACTACCCTTGAAGACTTACCCAACTGGGTAAGAGCAATGCCTGTATGGCCAAAACCTGTTCTCAGGTACTCGCTCGTCAGACCCACTCTCTTTAGAATTTTCATATCAAATGTCAAAATTTCTAGAGATTAAAAAACAATGCTTACTTTTATCGTTTCATTGTTCAAAAACAAAAAAAATCCAAGTTTAGGAGCCTCTCCCTGACTTGACCAAAACTTTCGATCCTTGAACCAAAATTCATGGTTTGAAACAAAAATCCGGATTCAGGGATTTCCACCCTAGTCCACCTTACCTTTTACCACCAAATGGTTCTAGGTCAAAATTTACGACCCTCGTGTCTTTAAACAAAAAAAAATGGTTTTTTAAAAATCATGGGGAAACGACATCAAAGTCAGTACCCGCAAAACAAAAATTTTAAAAAAAAGCAAGGATGCGACATTCCATCGATACTTGCACCCAAAATCGCAGGGAAGCGACATTTCGTCGATACTTGCAAAATCCAAAAACCGTGGAGAAGCAACAAACCAGTTGATATCCACAACCCAATTTCAAAAATCGTGGAGATGTAACATACCAGTTGCTATCCACAACCCAAAATTACAAATGGTTCGAAAAAACCTCAAATTTCAAAAATCGCGGAGAAACGACATCAAGTCAGTACCCGCAAAACCAAAAGTTTTGGGAAAAGCAGGGAAGCGACGCTAAGTCGATATTTGCACCCCAATTCGCGAGGAAGCGACATTCCATCGATACTTGCAAAACCTAACCCGCGAGGAAGTGACATTCCATCAATACTCGCAAAACCGAATGAGCAAGGAAGCGACATTCCATCGATACTTGCAAGACCATTAAGCGGGGAGGCGACATTTAGTCGATACCTGCATTTTGAAAACCAAAACTCGGCTATAAATGCCAAAATCTGGCTATAAATGCCAAAACAAAAATTTCCGGCTATAAACGCCAAAATCGGCTTTCATGCCAATAAAACAAAACTTGGTTTTCAAAAAACTCGGCTACAAATGCCACACAAAAAAAAACCTGACTCTCATGTCAAAACCGGCTATAAATGCCACAAATTGGCTATCAATGCCACCAAACCGGCTATAAATGCCACAAATTGGCTATCAATGCCACTAAACCGGCTATAAATGCCACCAATTGGCTATCAATGCCACCAAACTGGCTGTAAATGCCACAAAAATCCGGCTTTCATGCCAAATTCGTTTCCCCTACCAAAACAACCATTTGACAAAAGATTTTCACAAAATGACAAAGCTTTTGATCAAATCCCATTTAGCAATTGCTTTCATCACAAAAAGATTTGAGTGAGCGTAGGGAAAACAAAACAAAAAAAAAAAGAAAAGTACCAAAAAAATACATGTGGTACCAAAAAAAAAAGAAAGTGTTCATAAGCACTACAAAAAAAAAGTACCAAAAAATACATGTGATACCAAAAAAAAAAAGAAGAATAGTTTCTGCTACAAAAAATCAGGAGCTCAGCCAAAAATGGTCTCCAGCCAAAGCTTCAGCTCCTCAAGCAAACTTTTGGCATCAGTCGTCAGAGTTTCCAAGGCACGCTTCTTCAGGAACTTGCCATGAGATGCTGGCGAATGCCGTAACCCTTCTTTTACACCGGGAAGCTCTTCCCCAGCAGTTTGCCATTGCTCGTTCTCTAGAGTCCTCCTCTCAAGAACTTGACCGGCATCTGCAACCCTGCGAATCAGAGTACTCTCCCTGTCACGAGCCTCTGTTATAGCAGTCCACTTAGCATCAACTTGTGCCTTCAAATGCTCAAGATGCTTCCTGGCCTCCTCAACTTCCCTATCAAGGACGTTAAGGTCATGCCTCAATCCGATGATGGCTAGCTCTTCCAAGTTCTTCTCCCGAACTAGCTGCTTCTTGCTTTGTGTAGCCTCATTCAGGTCAGACTTAGCCTTATCAGCAGGGTCCAAGAACATCCCCTTGAAGAATTGGTCGTCAGGGAAATCCATGGTCTCAAACCACTTGTCACCCAGCGCAATGATCCTATCAACGATCGCCCTGGCGCCTGTGACATCCAGACCAACCTCTTCGGTATCAGTGAGAATCTCCTGTACATGTGGGATCATGCCAAATCCGGCATCCAGGTGTCCAGAAAGGAGAGTCTTGATCCAAGAACTCAAAACCCGAGCCAGCACCTTCTTCGCAAATTGAAGAGACGAACTGGATGAAGATTCACCCTTCTCCGCTGATCGGCTGCTCATGTCATGTCCCATTGGAAGAGTAACAAAGGAACTCTTTCCACTTGGAGCCACTGGAGAAGGAATCTCAGCATGAGGTATCTCCTCTATCGCGTCAGAACTGGTTGTAGGAGTCTCTACCTCCGGATCGACCTCTGGCATCCCTTGCTCTGGTTCTGAAGGAAGCGATGGACTCTCTTCTGTCACTTCAAAACCTGCAAATGAAACACAAAAAGGTATGAATATGATCCTGTTAAAAAAAATCATCAGGGTCATCACTACAAAGTACCTTCTTCGACGACTGGCGGAACACTCTCTTCCTCCACGAACTCATCGGAAGTATCATCAACATTTGCGTCCATTGATGGTTCAAAGTCATCGGAATCCTGTGGCAAGTCAGCTGACAAGAGAAATGTTAGCAAATCAAGTCGCAGGCAAAAAAAAAAAGAGAAAGCGAAAGAAGTTATACCAATTGGAGATTCCGGAGTCATTCCAGAGTCCCTCGGTTCTTCTTCAGATGCCATAACCGGCTCCATCACCGCCTCATCGGTCGGAACCTCAGGCATCGCCAAGTCTTCATCCTCTGCTAAAATTAAAAAAAAAAAAAAAAAAAAAAGGCAGCAGCAGGGTGAGAAAACAAATCAGAACATGGAAAGCCCCATGAAAGAAGCAGAAAAATAAAAAGGAAGAATCATACCTTCTCCCAGGCCTGCTGAACGGCCACATTAGAAGATCTTGCGGATCGACGAGGTACGCTTGTAGCAGGCTCTTTACCCTTGTTCGTTCTGGAGGAACCACCTGCAAAGGTTGGAAAAGAAAAAAAAAAAGATCATCATCAAAATGACAAAATTTCGCTAAAAGCAAATCTGGCGAAATTTTGGCATGGTTCCGGGGCAATTCCGAAGAAGGGAAATACCCCGAAAGAAACAGAAAGTTTTGAAGATGGGCTCAACATCGCTGCGAGCTCTGAAACTACAAACTTTCGAAACCTCAAAATCTCCGCAAAATCAAGAAGGGCTCAACATCGCTGCGAGCTCCAAATTCCCAAATTTGCAAAGATTTTCAGGTATGCTATCATGCTCAATCTACAAAAAGTACATGCATGAACATCTAGATTTGCATAAAAAATGCATTATCATGATGAGCAAAAAAAAAAAAAGAAACTTTCTCAAAAAAAAAAAAGGGAGAAAGAAAAGAAAAAAAAAAAAAAAGGGGAAACTTTCCAAAAAAAAAGGGGGAGAAAGAAAAGAACAAAAAAAAAAGGGAAGAAACTTTCTCAAAAAAAAAGAAGAAAAAAAAAAACAAAAGAGAAAAGAGACACGTGAAAAAAAAAAAAAAACAGAAATCACGTGGAAAAAAAAAAGAGAAGAAGAATAGAAAGAAAAGAAAGAAAAAAAAAAAAAAAAAAAGAAGAAGAGAAACTTTCTTTTTTTACCATCCTATTCTCTACATAAAGTTTTCTTGAAAGAAAAAGAGAGAAAACTTACTTGAAGCCATTGATGGAGAAGAAGAAGGAAAAAGCTTGAAGATCCTTGAAGAAGAAGAACTCTTGGTCTTGGAGCTCTCTTGAGATTGTTGCAAAAGAAAGCAATAAGAGCAAGAGATCCTACCTTCCTTTGCTTTTATAGGAGAGAGCAAATCAAAGAAGGAAACAAAGAAGAAAGGTAAGTGTTACTAATTAGTAACCTTACCAAAAGAGAAGGAATTAGAAAGATTCTTTCCCAAAAAGAAAGATGTCTTTGAGAGATTTTCTCCCAAAATCAATCAATGAGAGATTCTCTCCAACAAAATAGGATATTGAAGATTCTTTCCCAAAAAGAAAGATACCTTGAGATATTCTCTCCCAAATTAAGGGAATATGAGAGATTCTCTCCCATAAAGCTATTTTTAGATATTCTCTATCCAAATGAGATATCTTTAGATATTCTTTACAAAAATGGCCCCACATGTGATCTAAGCCATCCTAAAAAGCTTAAGGTCCCATGGGCTAGCCCATATGAGCCAGGTTTGACCACCTAGGCACTATAAAAAAAAAAAAAAAAAGGGCTTTTAGTCAGGAAAAAATCCCTCTTACCAAGAGCATACAAAAATGGTTCCATGCCTCTTTTGAGTTGATTGAACCATACAAAAAAAATTCCAAGCCCCATGAGCTTCCAAAAATCAAACCATCCAGCCTCATAAACCAAATTGAGCCAAAATATTGAAATTGACATTCCACAAAAATCCAAACCACTCCAATGGACTCACACAGTCCCAAAGAGTGACCAAAAACCAAAGCCTGGTCCCCTAACTTGCCACATACAGCTTGTTAGGTCACAAGATCAAAACCAAAACCCGACCCCCTAACCTGCCACATACAGCTTGTTAGGTCACAAGGTCAAAAACAAAAGCCCAAATCCACATCCCTGATGTCATCTTCAAAACTTTGCCTTGAGATGGTCCCTGATTCCTTTCATTTACCATAAAATTCCCCTGGAAGCTCAAAGGCTACTCTACCAAAGGAAAGATTGCTCAAAGACTCTTGGTCAAGACACAAGCTCTCCTTCAAAAATCTCTTCGAGGCACATCGACTACAAAAGTCAAGCAACTCGTCGCTGTACCTCGAGGGGACATTTGTTGACACCAAAAATGTCACTTTGCCTCTTCAACATCAAGAAAGCTGCATGAAGTCGCAACCTGCCATAAATAGGCAATGCAATTGAAGGAAACCGCGATTCAGATCTGAAACTTCTCATATAGAGACAACTATGGCTGATACAAAGCATGACAGATTTTAAAAAATCTGATTTCTGCACTATGCAGCGGAAATCAGCCATAAAGAATCGCGTAGAAACTCCATGAAATCATAATCAACATGTGTCTAATTAAAAGGAGATTATAGAAGACTATTACCTCAAAGATTTGCAAGCTTTAAACCTCTGAAAATCTGATGCAAAAGGGACAAGATCAGGTCTGCAATCAGCTACTATGCTGCAGGAATTTCTGCAGGAATTATTCTTCTTCTAATCTTCTCCTCTATCTCACTTCCAAATCTGATTGGCTAAGGTGGTGGAACCTTAATCTAGGTTTTGAGATGAGTTTCTAGAATCATATGTGATGGAAATCTCCTCAAGAAAGAAGAGAAACAAGGGCTGGACGTTTTTGGGGCTTCTTGTGGTTTCAAGGTCATTCACGCCCAAGGTGGGTCTCCCCTTATATAGATTTGCAACTAAGTTTCCTTGCACACTAAGTAGTCTCTTTTCTAATTCTCTTGGAATTACTAAAAAGACATAGTAACCCTTAAGATTACAACTCCTTTCTAGATCCATTCCAAATTAGAAAAGGAAACTAACTATGAGCATCTCTTAAACTTAACAATTAGTAATCCTAGTTGTACAACACTTACTAATCTCAAGTTTCTAATAAAAAGGAAACTTTATTATAGAAATACTTATCCAAGGAGGAGTTCAACCTTCCAAGTAGAGAGACCTACTCAAAGTTGGAGACCCCACACTAAGAAATCCCTATGTTGGACGTCCCACATGCTATGGCCCACACAATGTCCCACATGTCCATAATTTGTCTAGAATTAAATTCATGTATGCCATCAAGGCCTATTTGAATTTAAATTCAAAATTATTTTTCCATAAAATAATTCAACCTCATCTCCTAATCAAATTAGGAAACCATGCCGATAAAGGAAAGTGACTAGAGAAGGGACCAAAAGACATATTTGCCCTTGGCTCCCAAAATGACCAAAATGTCCATGCTAAACCCATAGCAACATTAAGACCATTTTAACCTTAACTCATTCCACTAGAGAGTTATGGTTGCACTCCAGGGACAAATATTAAGTAAGAAATAAGCTTGTCATAAAATGACTGTTGTCTCCGACCTACCAAGTGCAATGACCTAAATGCCCCTCTATGTAACATCCTCAATCGAGTCAGGTTATCCGATGTACTATCAAGCTTCTCGATTAAATCTCAAGCCTTAGAACTTCATATCCATGACTTAATCATCATCCTGATATTATTCTCTTGATCCAGGGAGCGACCCACAAGTTCAATATCAATATGGAACATCCATATACTAAGATCTTAGATTTTGATGATCAATCGGATAATTCTAAGGGGACGATCAATCCATCAGTAGATGGCATAGATTCTATATTGCATTTGCATGTCCCAACTGATCGAGCCCGAGTACCTAACTCACAGAGCTGTTGACCCATGAAGAGAATCTCACCCATAGTGAATTAAAGCACAAGAACTTGACTTCGTCAGTTCATCCACAAATGCTCAAGATTAAGAGCACCGGTCACTTAGTAGCATGAGGTGATTTGATCTCTCTCTGTGATAGTACTATTATAGAGATCACACCTACAATGGTCATGTTCAATGCATGACACATGCACTAATGAGATGGATCCGGGAAAGCCCTCCCGTGACTTAGGTATGTCACCCTATATAGGAGAGTATCTCATTATAACTTATACCAAGATGAAGTGCCCAACTCCATCTTTCAGTTATGAACAAATCTGTTGTTTCCAATATCCATGAATCAGACCTATCTGTGTGAAGCCACTTCACACCTGATTCAATTATTAGAAAACAATGGGCCTTACACACAACCATACATATACACATGTTTATAGAGAAAGAATCATTTCAATATATATAACCAATAAATATCCAGTAACAGAGAGAAAAAAAAAACAGCTAGTGGGCTTTAGGGCATACACCAATCCCAACAAACTCCCACTTGCACTAAAGATCACTACTTCCTAACCTAACTCCCATAGACTCAACATGAGAAGTAAAGACTTTCTCAGTAAGAGTCTTAGTAAATGGGTCTGCTAAGTTATTAGCTGAGGCAATTTGCTCCACAACTATTTCTCCATTCTGAACGAATTCCCGGATCAAGTGGTACTTTCTCTGAATGTGCTTGCCTTTCTTGTGATTCCGGGGCTCTTTACACTGTGCTATCGCACCTGTGTTGTCGCAGTGCATGACAATCGGTTTTTCTGCTGCAGAAACAACTCCTAATTCCAAAAGGAATTTCCTGAGCCATACTGCTTCCTTTGCAGCTTCCGCTGCCGCCACATACTCTGCTTCCATGGTAGAGTCAGCAATACAATCTTGCTTAACACTTCTCCATGAAATAGCCCCTCCCGATAGAGTAAAAACATATCCTGAGGTTGACTTTCTGGCATCCGTATCTGATTGGAAATCTGAGTCTGTATATGCCAAAGGAGTTAAATCATCTGCTCGATAAGTCAACATATAATCTTTCGTTCTCCGAAGATACTTGAATATATGTTTCACAGCTGTCCAATGCATAGGTCCAGGGTTTGACTGATATCTGCTAACCATGCCGACGGCAAAGCAAATATCTGGTCTAGTACATAACATAGCATACATGAGACTTCCAACAGCTGAAGCATATGGAACTCTCTTCATGTTCTCTATCTCATCAGGTGTCTTAGGACATTGATCTCGAGATAGTGGTAGTCCATGTCTAGAAGGTAGCAAGCCCTTCTTGGAGTCATGCATGTTAAACTTGACCAATATCTTCTCAATAAATGAAGATTGGGATAAGGCTAACATCTTATTCTTGCGATCTCGCAGGAGCTTGATCCCTAAGATGTAGCTTGCCTCACCCAAATCCTTCATCTGAAATTGAGATGATAACCAAACCTTTGTGGATGATAGTGCACCTACATCGTTTCCAATGAGCAAAATGTCATCTACATATAGGACCAAAAATATGACTGCATTACCACTTCCTTTCTTATACACACATGGTTCATCAATGTTTTGATTAAAGCCAAAAGATTTGACTGCCTAATCAAACTTGATGTTCCATGCTCTAGATGCTTGCTTAAGTCCATAAATGGACTTCTTAAGTTTACAGACCATGTTCTCTTGGCTACTAGCAATGAAACCTTCTGGTTGCATCATATAGATGCATTCGTCAAGACTTCCATTAAGAAAAGCTGTCTTGACATCCATTTGCCATATCTCGTAGTCATAATGACATGCGATGGCTACGAGAATCCTTATGGACTTGAGCATAGCCACTGGTGAAAAGGTTTCCTCATAATCGATACCCTCTTTCTGAGTATATCCTTTCGCCACCAGTCTTGCTTTGAAGGTTTCCACCTTCCCGTCCACTCCTCTCTTCCTCTTGTAAATCCACTTGCACCCTATGGGTTTGATCCCTTCAGGTGCATTTACAAGTTCCCAGACTTGATTGGAATACATGGAATCCAATTCAGATTTCATCGCTTGCTGCCACATGTCAGCATCTATATCCGTTACTAAAATGGCGCTCCCGGCGGCGACATCATCGGAGACGTCAAAACTTCGATCAGAGCTTACGGATGACTCTAGCATGTCTCAAAAGGGCTCCATGCCAAATTTCAAGTCAAACCGACAACGTTTGACCCTCCATCAATGCTCGAGCAGCAAAATCAAGCCTCCCGGCGGTGGGAACCACCGAAGCCTTCGTTCATCAAACCAAGTGCATGAGTGGCTTCAACATGCTTCCAAAAGGCTGCACGTCAAATTTCAGGTCATTCTGACAACGTTTGACTAGGTTTCGATGCTCCGAGAGAAAATCAAGCCTACCGGCGGCAGAGCAACCCGGGACCATGGTTTCCAAGACAGAGCCTGTGGATCATCTCAAAATGACTCCAATAGGTTCCCTGTCAAATTTCAGGTCAATCGGACATCGTTTGACCGCACATCAACGCGCAGCATTTTCCCCGCAGCAAAATCAAGTGAAGCATCGATGGGACCCCAAACAGCTTCAACACTCAAACAAAAGCCTATGGTTGGTCTTATTTATTACTCAGGAGGCTTCACCTCAAATTTCAGGTCATTCCGACATCGTTTGACCAAGTTTCAGCTTCTGGCGGAAAATCAGCAGCTCTACGCGACAAAGTCTTTGGCTTTCCCGGAAAATTGGAAACTTTGCACTCTAAAAATGCAAGGATTCTCATCAGGTTTTCTACAGGGAAATCAAGCCAATAAATGAGAAGAAATGTCAGGAAAAATACAGAAGAAAACGGCGACGAAAAAGACCTCAAAACGACCGCAAAACGGGCTCCGAAGGGGAAAATTCCCCCAGGGTCGCAGGCCCCTGCGACCTTGGGCCAAGGTCGCAGGCCCCTGCGACCATGGCCCATGGTCGCCGGCGACCATGGAAGTCCGGGTCACCGGATTTTTCGCCGGTGACCCGTTTTTCCGTCCTTTTTTCGCATTTCGCGCACTTTGGCCCCTGTGGTTTCCTGAAAATGTGATTTTTAGTGCTTGAAATTGACTCATGTCCGCCGACATCCGTCAAAATCACGGGTCAACCTCCAAAAGTATCAAAGTCAACATTGATCGCCAACCGGTCGACCAAAAAAGTGTACTTTCCGCCCGATCGATCGAAAAATCGACAGGACAGATGTCACCAGCCCGCTGCTAGCTATCAATGTCTGAAGTTACATGTTCATCCGATGTCGATCAGCATGAAGATCCATCGATGATCATCGCCAGAAGAATTCCAGAAGACACGGCACGGCCCGCGACTCTTCGACTGCTCGGCGACCAATTAATGTGGTTAATTGACTAGCTTTATTGCAGTCATTAATTCATTTCTTTGGACGGCCCAATCAGAAGCAAGCATTTGGGAGTTACAAGTCAATTGATTCATGGCATTTAACCCATGAAACTCCTCCCATTATGGTAATTAAGGTGATTAAAAGCCCTTAATCTCCATCGGCCAATCAGATTCAAGGAAAAAGGAGTTACAAAATCAAAGAAATAAATCTTGTAACTCCTCCCATTAAAGCCATTAAAGCCAATAAACTCTCCTAAATGGCTACCAAAAGCCTATAAATAGGAGAGCATTCCATTGAAATCCGGATCGATCAATCGGAGATCACTTCCAAAGCACCACAGATCCAGAAATCTGAGAGAAAGAAAAAGAGAGAAAAACTCTGCTGAAGTTCTGCACCGGCCACCACTACAAGGTGACAAAAGTCCCTTGGGGGGTACCCCCCCCCCCCCCCAAGGTCCTTGCCTTCTCCCGCTGCCTCCAATGGCTTAGACGTGGCTTTTCAGCCCGTCTACTTAGCTTTTTATTGGACATAGGACCGTCTCTTGGTCTTTGTCCTCTAAAAACCTGAGGTTATAGCCAAGCCAAGCGAATCAAGAGCATCCTCTGTTCTCATCTGCATGGATGATGGCGAAGCCCATACATGACTTGCGATCGTCAATCTGAACGAGTCCCCCACAATCTCCTGAGAAGTTAGATCCTCCTTTTCTTGCTTTTCATTGTAGTTTGTATTTCTCTAAAAGAGACAAAAATCACAACTCTTGTCTTTCATTATTGATGAGAATTGTAAATCGGCTATAAACGCCAAAATCGGCTATAAATGCCAAACAAAATCGCCTTTCACGGCAAACCAAGAAAATGTCTCTTTTCTTAAATATTTGTGCAATGGAAAACTTGAAAGAAGTTGATTTCCTTTTTACTTGCGAAGGTTGATCTCCGGATTACCACTTGCAATTCCAAGTAAAATAGAAAATCTGGCACACCCACACAAAAGAAATGTTGATGCACGCTTCAGGCCCGCCAGGGCGCGAAAGGGCCGGACCCGACGGACTCCCACGTTCCGCCGACCCCGGTAGCCGCCCCACGGCACCTCGGAGCGCGTTCCATCAGTCTTGTTGAAGGCTTCTGCTAATCCGTTTGCTGCCGGATTGTATGGAGTCGAAGGACAGCTTTGAATTTTGTATTTGTCGCAGAACCTGTAGAATCGATGATCCCGGAATTGTGGTCCGTTATCATGGACGAATCTTTTGGGTATGCCGAAACGACAAATGATGTTGGTGCGTAGGAATTGAAGAACTGATGAGGTCTTCATTTTGTTGAACGTAAATGCTTCTGACCACTTGGAGAAATAATCCGTAGCGGCGAAGATGAAGCGATGACCTTTGCTTGAAGGGGGAGAGATAGGACCTATGATGTCCATGCCCCATGCTTCAAAAGGCCATGAGATTGCTGTAGGATGCGGCCATTCCGGAGGCATGTGAATGTAATCTCCGTGAACTTGGCATTGTTGGCAGCGCTTAGCAAATTGCATTGCGTCGGGTACCATGGTAGGCCAGTAGTAACCCAACCTTTTGATTTGGTCGTAGAGCTTGGGACCAGCCTGATGAGCTCCACAAAGACCAGCGTGAACTTCTTTGAGTGTTTCTTCAGCTTCTTGTTGTGACAAGCAGCGTAGGAGTACTCCATTGAAGGATTTCCTGTAAAGGATCTTTGAAGGGATATCCAAATGAAAGTTTGGGGCTCGCCTTTGGATGCTTACCCATTCTTTTGGATCTTCAGGTAGGATTCCGAACATAGTGTAACCAATGAACGGATCCCTCCAGTCGCCGATTGAAGGTTGAAGGATAGAGATCCGACTTCCAACCACTCGGTGGCATTCAGCAACTGCTTGGTGTGTGTTAAGAGGAGGGAGGATCATTCTCTCGCACACTGTAATTTGCATGTTTTCCCCTTCCTGGATCGCCATTAATGTGGCAAGTCCGGCCAGGGCATCTGCACGGATGTTTTCACCTCTACGAATGTGGGTGATGTGACAGATGTCAAACTTTTGCAGAAGCGATTGCGCCTTGTTGTAATAAGGCAGCAGATCGGGCTTCCTGACTTCATATATCTGATTCATCTGGTTGACGATCAGTTGAGAGTCTCCAAAGACTTCCAGCATAGTGATACCGGATTCGATGGCGAGTTCCAATCCTAGGATCAGAGCTTGGTATTCAGCTGCATTGTTTGTGCATGGTTCCAGTAGCGAGAAAGCGTGTGGAATCATGTATTTGTCAGGGCTAACAAAGAGGATGCCAACTCCTGAGATCAGCTTTCTTTTTTCATTTGTCCTGGTTGCACCGTCAAAGTACATGTCCCAGGAGGCATTTGGTGAGGAAGTCTCCACGTTGTAGACAGGTTCGTCTGGGAGATCATCTCTGAGTGGAGAATCTTTAGGCAATGGATGCTCTGCGAGAAAGTCTGCTGGAGCTTGGCCTTTGATTGCTTTTTGTGGCACATACCTAATATCAAATTGTGATAGAAGGATAGACCATTTTGCCAGTCGGGCATTGAGAGAACCGGCCTTCGTGACAAGGACCTTCAAGAGGTTGATCCTCGAGACCAGGTAGACTGTGTTGGAAAGCAAGTAGTGACGTAGCTTTTGTACGGCGAACATCACTGCAAGGCATTCCTTTTCGACTGGAGAGTAGCAATGCTCTGCACCTACTAGCATGCGGCTGAGGTAGTATAGAGCAGCTTCTTTTCTTTCATCATTTTCTTGTGCAAGCAAAGCGCCTACAGAATGATCAAGAGCTCTTGTGTACAAGATGAATGGTTTTCCAGTGGTAGGGGGGGCAGCTAACAATGGAGGTTTGGTCAGGTATGACTTGATATCTTGAAATGCAGCTTCACAGTCGGCATCCCAGACAAAGTCTACACCCTTTTTCATCAATCGAGAGAATGGACGGCATTTCCCCGAAAGATTGGAGATGAACCGTCTGATGTAGGCCAATCTCCCTTGGAGCCCTTTTAATTCTCTCAAGGTTCTTGGAGAGGGCATTTCTAGAATAGCTTTGACTTTTATGGGGTCAAGTTCTATTCCAGCTTTCCGAACAAGGAATCCGAGAAACTTACCCGACGAGACGCCGAAGAAGCATTTTAGAGGATTCATCCGCAGTTTGTGTTTGCGGAGTCGGAGGAAGACTTCCCGAAGATCTTTGAGATGGTCTTCTTTTCTTCTGCTTTTGACGGCGAGGTCATCAACGTAACATTCGACCGTCTTGTACTGCATATCTTGGAATATTTTCATCATAGCCCTCTGATATGTGGCACCAGCATTTTTCAGACCAAATGGCATGACAGTGTAGCAATACATGCCAAATGGAGTCCGAAATGAAGTGTGTTTTTCATCCTCGGGATGCATTTTTATCTGATTGTAACCAGAGAAGCCATCCATGAATGTCATTCGCTCGAATCTGCAGGTATTGTCAATCATCACCTCCGGTATGGGGAGCGGGAATTCATCTTTAGGGCAAGCGCCATTCAAGTCTCTATAGTCAATACAGACTCTGATCTGCCCATTTTTCTTTGTCACGGGGACAATGTTGGCCAACCACTCTGGATGTTGTTCCTCACGGATGAAGCCGATGCTTTTGAGCTTTTGAACTTCTTGTTCAATTTTATCCATCACATCTGGACGGAATCTTCTTTGGCCTTGTTTGACAGGCTTGATTTCTTCTTGAAGATTGAGTTTGTGGACTGCTACTTTGGGGTCTAAACCAGGCATTTCAGCGTAGGACCATGCAAAGCAATCAACGAACTCACGAAGAAAAGCGATATACTCGGGTAACTCATCATCCTTTATATTCTTGCTTATGAATACAGGACGTGGGTTATCTAGTGTTCCCAAGTCTATCTCTTCAACAGGATCTTCTGTTAGAAGGTTCGAAGGTGGTTCCTCCACAATATTTTCGGAGGCTTCCAGCTCAACAAAACCTTCTGGGATTCCAAGGGCATCTGTAGACCGAGGGTTTGTTCCTTTCCACGGGTCTTCTTGATTGGTGATCTTCTCAAGGCTTGCTATGAGATGGTCCAAATCGCCTGTTGAAACTGGGTCGAAGTAAGGTACTTCTTTTGGAGACAAGGGCTCTTCTGGGTCAGAATAGCACAAATCTGTATTATCTGATGATTCCTCTTTATCATCAGAGAAATTGTACCAATTGGATGAGCTTCCTGGATCTCTGTCAGGTAACTCTTTAAAGAGATATCCAGGGAGATCAATGTCTTCATGGACTTGAGATGTTGAGGCTTGGTCGGTAAAACGACTTTTAAGCTTTTGTGTCAACTGTCTTAGAGGAGTGTCGGGATCATACCCTAACCCATATGAAGACTTTTCTACATGACCGTATAGTCTCCAATCTTCCAGATGGCTTTTGGTCAAGGCGGGTCCCAATGGCGTGAGAATACCGCGGCCTTCTCCCAAACCGACTGGGTTCTGAGCGTCAAAGCTCATTTTCTTCATGATAGCTTGTGCCACAGGACTATATAGAGATAGTTGAGGCATACCTTCATTTTGGAAAGGTTCAAGCAAGGAATTTGATGAAGAAGCATCCGATCTATGGAAGAAGATCGGCTTTTGCTTTGGTGATGTTGTCGGAACAACAAAGGTAGCAGACGTAGGATCTTCTACATCAGCAGGTGTCTCTGTCGGAGTGAGAGCAGGCTGAACATGCTGAGCGTCAGCTTGTTTTGACGATGCATCGTCTTCTGGCTCTGAGTCCGAGTCTGTGTCTTGCACGATAGACACGAGAGAAACAACAAATTTGCCCCCAGGCTTTTGCTTTGCCTTCTTCACTCTAGTTGTGATGACCAAAGGTTTTGAAGATTTGAGGGAGATGAGGAAGGGAGATTGACTACTCTCTTCTAATTTGCCGGAGGGTTTGTTTTCTTCCGGTGATTTTTGAGGAGCCTTGCCTTTATCTTTCTGGAGATTTTCAGCAGGGGGTGCTATTTCCTCTTCTTCTTTTTCTCCTTCATACATCTAGGAGTCTGCGAAGTGGACTTCTTTACCTTTGAAGGGTTTTCTATCCGCAAAGACTCGATGTACCATGCCGTCGTCGCCGACGAACTTGATGCATTGATGTAGAGTTGAAAGGACAACACCGTTCTCGTGTATCCAGGGGGTCCGAGAAGGATGTTGTAGCATGAAGGGGTTTTTATTGCATACACAGTGACTTCAGAGATAAGATCACCGATCTGCAATTTGAACCTGATTTTGCCGATAGGCCTTTGAGTACTCCCATCATATCCAAAGATAGATACAGATGTGTGGCTTAGCTTGCTAGGTGGGATGCCCAACTCTTCGAGAGCCGAAGTGGAGATGAGGTTGAGTGCAAAACCTGGGTCGACCTGAACTCTGTGTATAGGCATTTCCTTGACGTACCCTGTGAAGTACAGGGGTCGGTTGTGCCTTGCTTCGCCAAGTAGGAGGTCGTCCTTTGTGAAGGTGATGGTTGCACTGGCAGCTTTTTGCACCGAGAGGCATTCAATGCATGATCCCTCAGTTTTCTTTTCTCCCTTTGAGGAAGTTTCAGAGTTTTTGACCCGGTAGTCCATTTCAATTTGGAGGACTTGCGGGGCGTGTTTGTCGACATCCTCATTCAGTTTTTGTAATTCTGAGATGAGATTATCACGAGTGCGTGGAGACATTCGTACTAAATCCAGGATGTGCAGTCGTGCAGGTATGTGTTTGAAGTGCTCAACTGAGTCATACTTGAAAGCCTCCTTAGGGCCTGCATGTTCATCATTGTTGCCACTGGGGGCGCTTACATAAGTAAAGGAAGATTGGTTGTAATTTTTGTGGTAGTCCCGGCCCGAGCGGGTGCCTCTACCAACTTCGAGAGCTTCTTGAGAAGGATCTTCGCTTGGAAGATTGTCCTCAGGATCAAGAGGCTGTCGTTTCTCATTTACTGAGGATGCGTCTGTAGAAGAATTGCCATCCTCAGTGATTGTGTTGCATGAAGCATTTTCCAGGAGCGAGTCCTGAACAGCATCCAGCAGCTTTTCTTCTTCGTTGACCCATCCATCATCCCAAGTTGGGTTTTCTTCATGATGATGAGTCGGGAAGAGCGTGAGTTCTGAAGTCACAGTCTCAGGGGACGAAGCCTGAGAGGGTGTCATCTCTGTGAAAGTCACGCGAGACGAGGTAGCTCCAGAAGATACATTGCTAGGCGTCGTCGGAGTATAGGTAATCTCATCAGACGACACTTCAGAAGAGCTATAGTCCTGATATATTACATTACAAGAAGCTCTGATAGGAGATGTTGCCTGCTCGGAGTCAGACTCATCCTCGGATGTAAGAGGATCGTCAATCCAGCAATGTTCTCCATTTTCAGGAGTTAAGGGTGGATGTACCTGATTATCTTCAGGGACTTCAGGCTCTGGGTTGCGAGGAGGCTCGTTAACACGATCTTGCTCTTGTTCTAGAGCGAGACACTGCAAGATCCTTGCATATTCTTCAAGATCAGGCATGGGAGCCAGATCCTTTTCTTCGTCTTCTCTGTGTGCCTCAACATAGTTGATTTCCACTGAAGCAATGACAGGTGCTGGGTTAACAACATCTTCTTGTGCAGCCACTTGATCTTCTTCATCATCAGACCAGGATTTTGTGGTTGCAAAGGGTTATACCAGATTACTGGCATACGGTGAGTTTTAGGAACCCATTCTTCATCGGAGAGATATTCTCCTGTTTCAAGGGATTCTTCCCACTCATCGGTGTAGCCGGACTCGAATCCATCATCGGTGTCGCTGGACTCGTATCCATCAATGGAGAATCCAACTACCGAGTTGCAAGAGTATGATGCCCCCTGCATGGCTTCTTTTTTGAATTGAGGTGGCATGAAATCACTGAGAGTGAAGTTTCTTACCGCCTTTGAAGTCTCTGGAAGGGACGTTTTTGTTGCCCCGAGTGAAGTGGTAGAGGAGGCCTCTGCCTTTTCATGGACTTCTTGTTTTGGCTGGGTCTTCTCTTGCCGTTTGAGCCTGAGGAGATGTTTCCTAGCCTGCCTTCACTGTTGAGCTGTCGGCTTTGTTTTTACAATCTCCCAGTTTTCATCTTCCAGGAGATCGGGATGTACCCATATAGGTTGTCCATCTGGTGTTGGATAGGGAACCAGCTCCTCAGACGCTTGAATTTTGTTTATCACCATGAAGGAAGTAGTGATCTTCTTCTTCGGTGATTTTGATGTTTGTCCACATGACACCATGTTGACGGAGGCAGTCCCATAGTTTTTGTCAAAGGTGATGACTCCGTTTTTCCACATCTCATTGATCTTCTCTCTCACAACAAAGCATTGATTGAGAGGATGCGAGATCATCTGGTGGTATGGACAGTACCGAGGATCGTTGGTTTTGCCAACATCGCCCGGTCTTTTGGGTTCAGGCAAGGTGAGCTTGCCGTTTGCCACGAGAACCTCGAAGATTTCGTCAACATCTTCATCGAACGGGTATTTCTTTTTTACTCGCTCTTTGAAGGCATTAGAGAGTTCAGGTCTCTTACCTGCAGCTCTGTTTTCAGCTTTCTTTGGTTGCTGAGGAGCTGACTTGGTTTGCACATTAAGGACCTCTTTCTTCTTTGGTTTAGAGGTTGCAATGGCGGTTGGCTCTTTTCTTGATGACTTCTGACTGTTGAGGTCTTTAATCACCGTTTCAACTTCCATAGAAGCTTCCAGGAGTTCTCCCAGGTTTTTTGATTTGTTGCCGATGATCATGGAGCGTATTCTGGCTCTCATGTTGTTTCAGCAGATGTCGACTAGCGACGCCTGTGGAAATACATCCGAACATTTGTATGCCATTGCTTTCCACTTGTGAATGAAGTCGTATGTTGACTCATTCTCCCCCTGTTTTAGGCTGTAGAGTTGAGCCATAGTAACAGGATGATCCTCACCTTGGAAGTGGGTCAGGAAGCGTGTCTCCAGCATAGCCCAGTTCTGAATGGAGTTCTCCGGCAGAGTGGAGTACCAATCGAAGGCTGTACCTTTTAGGGTACTTGCAAAGAGGCGGATATTGAGGGCATCTTGATCTGCAATAGCTCCCGTCAGGATCTTGAAGTGGATGACGTGTTGTCTGGCTGATCCTTTCCCCGTATATGTTTGGAGAGTAGGATGTTTGAATTTTGTGGGGAACGGGACCGAGTCCATCCATAAAGGATATGGTGGCTTGATCCCATGCTCCTTGAGTATATCCTCTTCTTTTGCTTTGGCGAGGATACTGTCTACGTCCTTTTTGGTAAGGGCGCGTGACTCATTTTCTTCTCCATTTCCCTCGTTATTGCTATGATTCGGAGGAGGCTCATTGTTCACCTGATTTTGGACAACAAGGAGAAGGTTTTCCATCAGAGTTTCAATCCTCTGCTGGCCATGTTCCAACTGTTGGATGCGTGTGAGCGCATCATCTTGAATTGGATTCTGAGGTGGTGGCTCAGAACTTGTAGCCAAGACGTTCATCCCTCGGGATTCGAATGAAGAAACCGTCCTGGTGACTCTGCTGAGGCTCATTCTTTTTGATGAAGAGCTTGATGAAGGATTACTCTCCCGTCCTTGGCTGGAAGGGGCAGGAGATTCTTCGGGATGTTCTTGTGTCCTGGTGACGCTACGGGTCACCGGACGTCGGACATGGATTTTTGATGCTGACTTTTGGCGTCTTCTGGTTTTTCCAACCATATGGACGGCAGCAACTTGGTCGGGTCTTTCTTTTTCGACCCATTTGTGGGAGACTTGAAGTGTAGGAGGCTGGGTCCGTTGCTTCTCTAGTCTCTTTTGTCGATATGACGCACGGCGGCGTACTCGACGAGCGATTTGAGCTTCAGTCAGCTCTGGCTGGGCTCTGACGATGAAGGATGTGCTCCCTCAGGCGCAGCAGCCGAGCTTGTCTTCTTTGTAGCTAGGCAAGGACAGGATCCGGACCCGGTCCTTTGCCTATTGCAGCGAAGCTTTGAACCTTTCGAGTTCGGCCCCTGTAGAGATGAAGGGTCGAACTGAAGGAGTGTAGGCCTTAGCAGGTGCTTGTAGAGGCCTGGTGATGCATGATCTGATTTTGGGCCTGTAGGAACAAGCCGGCTCATGCTGGTTTGACTTGGGAGTCAAGTTGGAGATGGGTCTCTCCTCTTTCATGTAGGCAAGAGGGTAGAACTGGTTCTCCTTGAGTGGGGCCAGGTATGCTGGCTTGGTGGAGGTTTGAGACCTTCTTTGTTTTGGGGAAGGTCTTGGAGACCAAGTCTTAGGGTAGACCTGGTTGTTTGTGGGTCGAGGCTTCGCGGGGGTGCCGCGGGCTTCGGGCTTTTGGGCACTCGCCTTTGGTGTCACGAGAGTGACACGTTGAGAGGCGATCTTCTGCTTTTTGGCAGGAGCAGCTTGTTCTTCGGGAAGTGGGAATGGTCCCAGTGTCCCGAAGACGATGGTCCGAGGAGTCGAGGTCGACCCGGAGTTCGGAGAGTTGCCGAGGGAGTTGATGCTTCGGCAGCTGACAAGGCGCTTATGAGTGCGCGCTCTTTGCTTCTGTTGAAGCATGAGTTGGTGCTTGTTTTCATCGAAGGTGATGATCAGTGAAGCTGCCATTGTTAGTTTCAAAATTTTTCTGAAACAAGACCACATCCATTAGTAATCACAAGAATATAATGATCATAAATGGGGAATTCTATGATTTTGTCTTTTCAAATCGCTCAAGGGACATGTCCCAAGCAATATGAAGGAGGCAAAAAGCCATAGAGGGTACAATTGTTCTGGTTGCAAGCATGGTAGGCTCGAAATGAGCGTTCCAATGACTGCTAGAAGCAATTGTATACCTAAATTCGACTTATCGAGAAGCGTAGCTTGCTCGAGATAAGAAGAATATAAGGTAGGAGTTACAAATGTGCCGGTCACAGATACAGTAGACCCTGAAAGGGCGTACCAGTATTGCTAGGCACAAATGTTGGAAATCGCATCCATGAGATGGGATTCTCTTTTTGAAAGGTCAGAAATGGATTTGTCAAAGAGAGCAGGTGGCATTCCGATTCAAATACGGGCTCAACGATTTCCGCGAGCGCCAGTACTCAGAAGGAAAGAGACCACAATTTCTCGAATCTGAATCCAAAAGTGACGAGTTTTTTTTTTGAAATGTCAAGATTGGTTCCATCAAGGAGAGCAAATGGTATTCTGATCTGAACACGGTCTCGGCGATTTCCGCGAGCGCCAGTACTCAGAAAAGAAGAAACCAAAATTTCTCAGATCTGAAATCAAAAGTGACGAGTTTTTGAAGATTTTTTTCTGAAATGATTTTTTTTTATTTTTTATTATTTTTTTTAAAGATTATTTATTTTTATTTTTTTGAAGATTTTTTTATTTTAAGATTTTTTTTTGAAAATCTTTTTTTTATTTATTTATTTTTTTTTTGATTTTTTTTTTGTTTAAGATTTTTTTTTTTTTTGAAAATCTTTTTTTTATTTTTTTTTTTGATTTTTTTTAATTTTTTTTAAGATTTAAAGACGAGAGAGTACACATAGGCCTCCTAACCCGGTCTTATGAAATCTCAATTGATAGAATTGCCCCCAGGTAAGGGTAGGATTACTTAATGAACCCGTTTGGAGGACCCTTGCCTAGAACAGTCAGGCTGTCTCCACACTCTGGACAAGGCTTTTCTTGAATCAATCGTGATCAAAGAACGCAATTGGTTTAACCTTAGTAGTCTATGTCCTTTTTTTTTTAAATCCCAAATAGACTCATCGAAGAGAAACGATGGCCCAAAACCTTAGTCGAACGGGCTCAACATTTCTGCAAGCACCAAAGAACGATAGGATAGGATCAAAGTTTCTCAATTTTGAATCCAAACTAAGAAAACTGATTTTTTTTTTGATTTTTTTTTAATAATTTTTTTTTGAAATCTCTAATGAACTCATCGAAGAGAAACGATGGTCCAAAACCTTAGTTGAACGGGCTCAACATTTCTGCAAGCACCAAAGAACGATAGGATAGGATCAAAGTTTCTCAATTTTGAATCCAAACTAAGAAAACTGATTTTTTTTTTTTTTTTAATAATTTTTTTTTTTGAAATCTCTAATGAACTCATCGAAGAGAAACGATGGTCCAAAACCTTAGTCGAACGGGCTCAACATTTCTGCAAGCACCAGAGAATGATAGGATAGGATCAAACTTTCTCAATTTTGAATTCAAACTAAGAAAACTGATTTTTTTTTTTGAAAAGAGAAAGAATGGAAACAAACTCAAAGAAATAGAAATTTCCAAAAAATCCCATCTCATTTTTTTTTAGGATACGAAATCCAACATAGGCTACCAGCTAGAAAGTAGCCAAGGAATCCGGAAAAGAAGTATAAGCATAGAGCAAAAAGTATGATATGCAAATATTTCATTTCCGAGCACCGTGTTCTCAAATGAACGAGTCCCACCGGGTGTGCCAGCTTGATGGAACGCGCTCCGAATGCCGTGGGTGCTACCGGGGTTGGCGGACGTGGGAGTCCGTCGGGTCCAGCCCTTTCGCGCCCGGAGGGCATGAAGCGTGCATCAACATTTCTTTTGTGTGGGTGTGCCAGATTTTCTATTTTACTTGGAATTGCAAGTGGTAATCCGGAGATCAACCTTCGCAAGTAAAAAGGAAATCAACTTCTTTCAAGTTTTCCATTGCACAAATATTTAAGAAAAGAGACATTTTCTTGGTTTGCCGTGAAAGGCGATTTTGTTTGGCATTTATAGCCGATTTTGGCGTTTATAGCCGATTTACAATTCTCATCAATAATGAAAGATAAGAGTTGTGATTTTTGTCTCTTTTAGAAAAATACAAACTACAATGAAAAGCAAGAAAAGGAGGATCTAACTTCTCAGGAGATTGTGGGGGACTCGTTCAGATTGACGGTCGCAAGCCATGTATGGGCTTCGCCATCATCCATGCAGATGAGAACAGAGGATGCTCTTGATTCGCTTGGCTTGGCTATAACCTCAGATCTTTAGAGGACAAAGACCAAGAGGAGGTCCTATGTCCGATAAAAAGCTAAGTAGACAGGCTGAAAAGCCACGTCTAAGCCATTGGAGGCAGCGGGAGAAGGCAAGGACCTTGGGGGGGGTACCCCCCAAGGGACTTTTGTCACCTTGTAGTGGTGGCCGGTGCAGAACTTCAGCAGAGTCTTTCTCTCTTTTACTTTCTCTCAGATTTCTGGATCTGTGGTGCTTTGGAAGTGATCTCCGATTGATCGATCCGGATTTCAATGGAATGCTCTCCTATTTATAGGCTTTTGGTAGCCATTTAGGAGAGTTTATGGGCTTTCATGGCTTTAATGGGAGGAGTTACAAGATTTATTTCTTGATTTTGTAACTCCTTTTTCCTTGATTCTGATTGGCCGATTGAGATTAAGGGCTTTTAATCACTTTAATTACCATAATGGGAGGAGTTTCATGGGTTAAATGCCATGAATCAATTGACTTGTAACTCCCAAATGCTTGCTTCTGATTGGGCCGTCCAAAGAAATGAATTAATGACTGCAATAAAGCTAGTCAATTAACCACATTAATTGGTCGCCGAGCAGTCGAAGAGTCGCGGGCCGTGCCGTGTCTTCTGGAATTCTTCTGGCGATGATCATCGATGGATCTTCATGCTGATCGACATCGGATGAACATGTAACTTCAGACAGTGATAGCTAAGAGCGGGCCGGTGACATCTGTCCTGTCGATTTTTCGATCGATTGGGCGGAAAGTACACTTTTTTGGTCGACCGGTTGGCGATCAATGTTGATTTTGATACTTTTGGAGGTTGACCCGTGATTTTGACGGATGTCGGAGGACATAAGTCAATTTTAAGCACTAAAAATCACATTTTCAGGAAACCACAGGGGCCAAAGTGCGCGAAACCGAAAAAGGACGGAAAAACGGGTCACCGGCGAAAAATCCGGTGACCCGGACTTCCATGGTCGCCGGCGACCATGGGCCTGTGACCATGGGCCAGGGTCGCCGGCGACCCTGGGCCATGGTCGCGGGCTGCGACCCTGGGGGTTTTTCCCCTGTTTTTGGTCCGTTTTGTGGTCTTTTTCGTCGCCGTTTTCTTCTGTATTTTTCCTGACATTTCTTCTCATTTATTGGCTTGATTTCCGTGTAGAAAACCTGATGAGAATCCTTGCATTTTTAGAGTGCAAAGTTTCCAATTTTCTGGGAAAGCCGAAGACTTTGTCGCGTAGAGCTGCTGATTTTCCGCCAGAAGCTGAAACTTGGTCAAACGATGTCGGAATGACCTGAAATTTGAGGTGAAGCCTCCTGAGCAATAAATAAGACCAACCATAGGCTTTTGTTTGAGTTTTGAAGCCGTTTGGGGTCCCATCGATGCTTCACTTAATTTTGCTGCGGGGAAAATGCCGAGCTTTGATATGTGGCCAAACGATGTCCGATTGACTTGAAATTTGACGGCGAGCCTATTGGAGTCATTTTGAGACGTTCCATGGGCTCCGTTTTGGATGTCATGGTCCCGGGTTGCTCCGCCGCCGGTAGGCTTGATTTTCTCTCGGAGCATCGAAACCTGGTCAAACGTTGTCGGAATGACCTGAAATTTGACGTGCAGCCTTTTGGAAGCATGTTGAAGCCACTCATGCACTTGGTTTGATGAGCGAAGGCTTCGGTGGTTCCCGCCGCCGGGAGGCTTGATTTTGCTGCTCGAGCATTGATGGAGGGTCAAACGTTGTCGGTTTGACTTGAAATTTGGCATGGAGCCCTTTTGAGACATGCTGGAGTCATCCGTAGGCTCTGATCGAAGTTTTGACGTCTCCGATGATGTCGCCGCCGGGAGCGCCATTTTAGCTGTCGGAGAAGCGAAGTTAGGCTAAATGATTCTGAAATGGCCCGAAACTTCATGTGTACTCTTCTCTTGGCTATCTTGAAGGATCTTGCAGTTTTTGTTTGATTCTGACAAGATTTGATTTTTTGGAGAAATTGCATTGTCTATTTATGGCAGGTTGCGACTTCATGCAGCTTTCTTGATGTTGAAGAGGCAAGTGACATTTTTGGTGTCAACAATTATCTTGACCACCAACTGAGCTATCAGTCTTCATCTTTTCTCATCTACTGTACCCATCTTCTACTTCAAAGAAATGACCTAGACTCTACCCTCCTAAAACAAAAAGAACCCAGTTTCCTGCTGCCTTTATAGAAGTCCTCATTGCATGTTTCTATATCCTTTCCTTTACTTGTTTTTTCCGTGATTTGTTATATTTTCAGTTTCTCTTCATTTCCTTGTTTTCCTTCATGCTCTATTTCTCTACATTTTCTCTTCATTGCCTTGTTTTCCTTCATGCTAACCTTTTTAGCACTACACTTCAAAGAGGAAAGTGCAAAAACAAGGAAAAGGAAAAAATTTTTCAGTTTTAGTCTTTCAGATCCATTTAATATTTGCACAAAAAAATATTAGCAGAGACTACAGATGAAGAGACATGAAATGCACTCAAGAAAGCAAGTAAAAGTAGGAAATTCCGAAAGATACTAGATAACCCAACCACGCCAAAATCCCTTTTCAAAGATTAGACACAACTATCACATACATGTTTTCTTCGTAAATGACAATAGCTAGAAAGAAAAACTAACAGTAATGCTTTAGCACCAGATTGTGATGCTAAATTCTTTGCAGTAAATATTATAATGCACATCAATCATGGATTGAAGGGGTTAACAAATGATATCATGTAGACCAGATGATTTTTAATATTGATTGAGCACATTAAATGGATATTAAGACCAAATATAGTCCAACCATCCATTTTGATGATTCTTGATCAATAGTCACAATCTGTACTCTTGCCTTATCAGCCAAACCCCTCAATAGTGGGCCTCGCTTCCCACTATAGAGTTTACATTATAACATGCTGCATAACCTTCACATCACATAAATAAATGATAGACTACATCAATAAACAGAGATTATAAAAGGAAACCATGCCACAATTATGAAATCTGCATAATAGCAGCCTAAGCCCACTGATGATCAATCTAACCCATGAAAATCACTGCTCATAAGTTGGTACTCATCCCAGTTTGACTCTCAACTGAATTTTACTTGTCACTGGATTGATCAAGCAAAACCTCATCAGAGGGGTAATAATTAGTACAACTTTGAGGCTTGACATTATTAAATCATAGGTTAGGATGATAGGATGACCAATTAATTTGCATACCCATGGGACATCTGCAGATCTTTCCACCCTTCTCCACGCATGATCAACATACATAACTGGGCCACACAAGCTAGGCCACTACTTGCAGCAATAATAAGTTGGCTGCCTTGGATAAAAACTCCATAATATAAAGAACAAAATAGAAGATAATAAACAAGAACCCTTCAAACTTATTTGGATCAACAACACCGCTTGCAATACGATGAACAAGACTGATGCTTAAATTTGCTGTTTTCACCTCCTAAACCTGTAACGGAAAACCACTAATTTGAGAACATGGTGCACATGAATGGATGGATCTTAAACATGTTTGTATCACGTATCCTCAATAATTCAAATAATCTCAGTGTTCAGATAAATAATACAAAGTTTTTGTATATGACATTTAGAAAATGGAAGAACCAAGGTTTGAAGAACACTCAACAATTATACTAGACTTGGTCCATAGGAATTTGAATTTGGAGAAGTTGATGCAGTGATAGTCAAACATTTACAACCAAACAAATACTTTGTATAAAACTACATGCAAGAGTGCATGAAAGAACACATTGGCCCTTTGAAAACACAGTTCTGGAGAGCTTTTGTGTTATTAAGAAAATGTTATCAGAGCTTTTTCATTCAGAAAAGTTCATGTCACTTGTTCATTTGATGTGCGTCAAAAGACCATAGCTTGCCCAATGCCAACTCAGGAAGTCAGTTAGGCATTAGGAAAAAAGATCCATTTGAGTTGGGAGTCACCTCACTGATCCCCACCTTTTCTTTAACTCTCTTTCTCCAAACACTTGGTAGTAGGGGTTTGTTGTAAATACGGAAAATATTATTTTCATAGTATAAATACACAAGGATGCTATAGCCTCACCTAAGTTGGATGACCAGCTAAATGCTACCTTGTTTCCTCTCAATTTCCATCTAATTTTTCTATTTCGTTCCGTTTTCACTTTCTTTGCCTATTGTTCTTCATATTCCTGAATTTCCTAACCACCTTGTGTCAGTCAATAGTCTAACAAAAACTTACAATTGATGTGTTACTTCCTTCCAGACATACTGAGTTTTTCAGGATTCGACGACAGGGCTTTAGTGGTGGCAGTGAAAGTAATGGTCCATACCCCCTCAAATTTTGAAGGAAAGGTCCAGCAGCGCTTCATTCATCAACAAGCAAGGAGGATATTATACATAGGCACCAAAGACTTGGATATGTTTCATTTCAAAGTCTGAATCCTCCTAAAGGAAATTGGCTTTTCTAACAGTAGCCTATGGTTCCACATTGTAACAATACAGCAGTGGAACATATTGCAAAGATTCTTGTTTATCACGAGTGTAAGACCCCGACCCGAGTGACTCGATTAGTACTAATTAAGTTGCGTGTTAGTGCTAAGAATGGTGATTAGAATTCGACTAGCTTGGATTAGAATAGCTATTTATAGCTTTTTGGGAGTTCTAAGTGTCTTGTGCTTAGTGGGACCCTTTGGAGGTTCCTTTTTATTAGTCTTGAATTTACTTTGGAGATTATTCGAGATTCTTGTGATTTTGTTCGTATCATGTTTTACTCATCTCGTCGATCCCTACAACTTTCATGTTGAACTCGTGCCCGTCCGGAACCCTGAGACCCGATTTTTCCTAGCTTTGAGGGCAAAACAGTCTTTTTACATGAAATCTGTACCCACAATTTGATATCCCCGAAACCCGTGAAATATATACTTTTTGGAAACTAGAAATTTTGTTGATCAACTTTGCCTTCTTCGTTGAATCCATTTGAGGCCCCAAAATGCATGTTTTTAGCCCGACTAGTACTTTAAGTTGAGGGACCCACTTCACCTTTGATATATAAAGAGAACCCTTCTTCTCTTCTCTTCTTCCTTGCCATAATCACTATTCTAAGAGATGAATCCCAGCAGCCATCAGCCCCTCCATTCCTTTCTTGCTTTCTCCATCTCATAGCACCACTAAACCATTGCTAAACCAAGATTGGACTTTACCATCTTCATCCTCTTCACAAGAGCTATCCATTGATGCCATTTTTGAAGAAAACCAAGCTTTTCAAGATTTCCTTTGAACAACCTCTTGCTTTTTGAAGAACTTCCAAGTAAGGGATCCTTGTAGTCTTTTGGATTTGTACTCTCCTAGCCTTAGAGAAGCTTTGTTTTGATTATTGGAGGTTTCCCTGTGTTTTGGTTTGGTTTTGCCATTATAGGGTTTTGTTTTGGAGGTTTTACTTGTAGCTTGGATCTTGGCTTGGAAATTTGGTTTAGAGCTTGGATTTGCTTGTTAGAAGACCTAAGGAAAGTGGATGATTTGATATTTACATGTTTTATGAGAAATGTGGTTTTCCTATTTCATACATTGATGTTTCACACTATCACTATTCATGTTTCTTTATTATTCACATTGATTTGGAAATGCATAATGTTAGTCTATTCCTTTCTTATTCATATTGAAAATGCCATAGCCCTTTTGATTGAAATTTTAACTTATGATTGGAATGGATTTCTTTTGGTTGAATGGGAATGGAATGGAAGGATTTGATAGAAGAATGTATGAGATTGCATGTGGATGGAAAGGAGTTGATTGGGGCGATTATATTGGTAGATTAAATGGGCTTGAATGAGGTTTTGAAACCCTTAAAGTGTACAAAGAAGGGTGCCCAGGTTGTAGGTGAATAAGGGAAGAAAGACAGCAGAAAATCTGACTTGAAACGGTACTGACTGTGCAGCGTCGGTTTGTTGTCGGTCAGCTGTCGGCCGACCGACATCCAATGTCGGTCGACCGAAAGCCAACCGACAACCTGTCGGCTCAAATAACAGTAAGCTGCATTCCGTCAGAAGTTCTGCAGGTCCACTGTCGGTTGACCGTCAACTCGACATCGGTCGATCGACAGCAACCGGCAGAACTGTCGGCTCCATTTCCAGAGAACTGCAATTTGCCAAAATCTCTGTCAGTCATTTATCGATTGACCGAGACCTCAACGTCGGTCGACCGACAGCCATCTATCGGCCAGCCGACACACCCACCTTGGCCGACCGACAGACAACTGACGAACTGATCGAACCCCAATCTGAATCAATTCTTTTGGAGGAACCATATGGTAGAAGAAACCTCATCATCTCAATACTGTTAAGGTCTTTTAAATTTGTCAATGTATATAAGGCCCCAGAATGTTTTCAATTCTTATAAGAGTACCAAATGCATATCAGCCTAACATACTGGACCCTATTTACATTGACTCGAATCTTGGACCTTTAACTCGTAGCCCGAACAATCTATAGAAATCCATTCATGCTTTAATGCGAACCGAATTTCACCTGTACATTTTAAATCTCGTGTTTTATGACTAGACTTGCTCGACAGTATTGAAATCCATGTTTTTAACATTGTTGCTAGCCCGTACATGCCCGACCGATACAGTTATGCTTTTGTACTTATGAGCACCCCGTCTCATTATATGTATTTGTTTTGTTTTCCCGCTTGTGACCCATGCGTCGGCACCACTAAGCTTAGATAACCTTGTCAGTCTAATCCACTGACTTGGAGATTCTCCCTCCCGTCCCGCCAGGTGCAGTTTGGATCCCGATACCCGGTTTATTAACCATGGTCCCGTCCAGATACCCGGCTCGCTCCCGTGGTTCTCGATACCCGGTTTGCTACCGTGGTCCTGTCCCGTATTATTACTTACGTATATGTAAATTTTGTTGCACCTCCTCACTTCGGTGACTGAGGACAATGCCCCGTTAGACTCTTGTCACTTCGGTGATAGAGGATTTAGCTTCTTGTAGATGCTATCTTGTTGTTCCTGTTTCCTTGGTACCTTTACTTGTTTTATAGTACATGCATGTTTTTTATTAAATGAATTATCTTTTCATGAAGATCATCATGTATATAGATTTCAATGCTTTCAAAGGTAATTCCATTTATTATCGTATCTTTTCACCCGCCTGCCAAACCATCGTGTTTGACCCACTTTTGGTACTCAGGTCCCGATGTTGACTTTCCCGAGGAGGAGCATGAGGAGGCGGTCGGAGAACCGCAGCATCTAGTAGAGTGGCGCGCCGATGATGTTGTCTAAACATCCGGTTGCCTCGAAACATTTTGGGGGAATGTTTAAACTATATTTTGGTAGATATTGTTTTGTTTATATTGGCCTTTGTTGGCCTCAAATTTTGGGAAATGTAACTAAGAGATATTTGTTTAAAACTTTAACAGTACTTTTGGGTTAAGCTTTAGAACATTACTCATTCTGATACTTGTTACTTAAATGCAACCAGTCTTATGTTTTATGGAAATGATTTATATGCATGATTTGCCATACGCTTCCGCAATTATACAAAATGTTTAATGTTGTTGTGAAATCCTCACCGCGGACTCCTGTGGGAAATCACGTGCACGGGTAATGTGTGTTCTTTATTAACCCGTGTACGTTGTGACACCAAACATACTCTTATCACCATTATTATATTATTCTAATGAGTCCCGATCCCGGATTGGACCCTAAATCTCGTTCGGGGTCGCGACAGAATTGTATCAGAGCGAGACGTGTTTCAAGCAATTAAAAGAAACTAGAAATCCTAAGGACGTGGCAAGGATTCGTTAGATCTTTCGTTAACTAGAATCGCGTGAGCAATGTGTGACCCTGTTTTGGATTTCTATGTGCTAACAACTTGTTTTGCAGCATCATGCCACCTTGTAAGCGACCGGTAAACGGCAATCCCACAGCGAGCAACAGTGATTTTACTGAACCAATTGTGGAAGACAGAGTTGAAAATACTATGCCAAATCAGTTTCAGCAGATGATGCAAACTATGCTTGACCAGCAGCGGCAAGCAAATGAGAATCAGACTAGACTCCAAGAACAGATGCTTAAGAAAGATGAGGATCATGCCAGAGAGTTGGCAGAGATGCAAAGGCAGTTATTGGAGGTATTACAAAGAATACCTGAACCTATTCAACCTCAGCCTGCGATTGTCATCAATCAGGGAGAGCATGACCCCAATGCAATGTTTGAGAGGTTTAGAAAGAGAGGTCCGAAAGATTTTGTAGGGACAGAAGATCCCTTAACTGCAGATGATTGGCTAGAGCATACAGAGAATATCTTCGAAATCTTTAGATGTACCGGAGGTGAGAAAGTACAACTTGCAGCTTCACTTTTCACTAGCTTGGCAGACATTTGGTGGAAGACAGTGAGGGAGGAATATAGGACTATGGCGGACGCAGTAGCTTGGGCAAACTTCAAGAGGCAATTTAGAGACAAATATGTGCCCGCCCATGTCAAGAGGCAGAAGGCAGTAGAGTTCCAACAGCTTGTCCAAGGAAGTATGACCGTGTTAGAGTACCTCACCAAATTCGAGAGGTTGTCTAGATATGCTCCGGAGTTGGTGGACACGATGGAGAAGAAGATTGCCAAGTTCCTAGAAGGACTTCACCCTATCATTGAGAGGGATGCCACCGGTGTAGTACCACCCCTTACCTTTGAGGAATCTGTCAAGAGAGCCTACAAGTTTGAGAACTTTCATCATAAGATCCTCAAGGTTCAAGGCAAGGGACAGGGGCAACCACAACAGCAGCACAACCAGCATAACAAGAGACAGAGGTAAGACCAGAATGTTCGGTTAGTCTGTATCCACTGTGGAAAGAACCGTGAGAGCACCCAGTGTCGTACCATCACAGGAGCGTGCTTCAGGTGTGGCTCCATGGACCACCAGATGAGGAATTGCCCTAGACCTGATAGGCAGAATCAGCAACAACAGGGAGCACCGCGTCCAGCACCGCCACGGAATGCGATGGTTGTGCAGAATCAGCTAAGGCCACTTCAGCAACAGGCACCACAGCAACAGTATAGACCTCAGCTACAGCAGCAGCCAGCCCGTCAGCAAGGACGGCAGCAGAATCAGCGTCCCCCGCAACAAAATAGAAATGTCCCTTAAGGAAGGCAGCAACAATCTCCTATCAAGCCACAGCAGCGAGGACAAGTTTATGCAGTTAACAGAGCTGATGCAGAGGTAGCGAGAAATGTTGTGGAAGGTACACTTCTTGTTAGTGGGATAGAAGCTAAGATATTGTTTAACCCTGGCTCCACACACTCTTTTATATCCCACGTATTTTCTAGATTGATTGATGTGCATGGTAGAGAACTCGCATACATTTTGACTGTGGCTACCCGAGTAGGAAAACAAGTTGTGTGTACTAGCTATTACCCTAGTTGTACAGTTCAGATAGGGGAAGTTATGTTACCCGTAGATCTTATTCTGTTGGAGATGAGTGATTTTGATGTCATCCTAGGGATGGATTGGCTGGCATGGTACCATACCACAATGGATTGTTTCCATAAGACCCTCACGTTCAACTTGGATGAGACACCAGTAGGCGTGTTATTCTAGGGAGAGAGGAGGAATCCTCGTGCAGGGTTTGTCTCAACGTTGAAGGCTGATCGACTTTTGAGAAGTGGATGTGAAGCCTATTTGGCGTTTATCATGGAGGATAAACGGTCCCAAGGGGTGGAGGAGATCCCTATTGTTTGGGAGTTCCCGGATGTATTTCCGGAGGAGATTCCAGGATTACCACCCATGAGAGAAATTGATTTTACCATTGAGTTGTTACCGGGGGCTGCTCCGATTTCGATAGCACCTTATAGAATGGCTCCGACAGAATTGGGAGAGTTGAAAATACAATTGTAAGAGTTGTTAGATAAAGGTTTTGTGAGACCGAGCATTTCACCGTGGGGAGCTCCGGTTTTGTTTGTCAAGAAGAAGGATGGTTCGATGAGGATGTGTATTGATTACCGAAGGTTGAATCAAGTGACCATCAAGAACAAATATCCATTGCCAAGGATAGATGAACTGTTTGATCAGTTACAAGGTGCTTCGTATTTCTCAAAGATTGATTTGAGATCCGGTTACCATCAGCTAAGAGTTAGGGAATCAAATGTGTTGAAAACAGCTTTCCGGACAAGATATGGCCACTATGAGTTTCTAGTGATGCCATTTGGATTGACTAATGCACCAGCAGTATTCATGGCGTTGATGAACAAGATATATGCGCAGTACCTAGATCAATTTGTAGTGGTGTTCATTGATGATATTTTAGTGTACTCCAAGACCAAAGAAGAGTATGAAGAACATCTAAGGATAGCATTGCAACTTTTGAGAGAGAATCAGTTGTATGCGAAGCTCAACAAGTGTGAATTTTGGTTAGAGCAAGTCGCATTTTTGGGATACATTATCTCCAAGGAAGGTTTGTCAGTAGACCCGTCTAAGATTGAGGCAGTAGTGAAGTGGGAAAGACCGAAGAATGTATCAGAAATCAGGAGTTTCCTTGGATTGGCAGGGTATTACCGGAGGTTTGTACAAGGATTTTCATCGATTGCAGCACCGTTGACGAAGTTAACGAGGAAAAATGTGCCTTATGTGTGGACAGATCAGTGTGAGGTCAGTTTCCAAAAGTTGAAGAAGAGGTTAACCACCGTACCAGTCCTTACTTTGCCATCCGGAAGCAGCGGTTTTACCATTTTTACCGATGCTTCGAACATTGGACTTGGTTGTGTGTTGATGCAAGAAGGAAAGGTTGTAGCATATGGGTCCCGACAGTTGAAAGATCACGAGAAAAACTATGCAACCCATGATCTTGAGTTGGCAGCGGTTGTCTTCGCTTTGAAAATGTGGAGACATTAATTCTACGGAGAGAAATTTGAGGTCCATTCTAACCACCGCAGCCTACAATATCTGTTTTCTCAGAAGGAGTTGAATATGAGACAGAGGAGATGGATGGAATATATCAAGGACTATGATTTTCCAATCAAGTACCACTCGGGGAAAGCGAATGTAGTTGCCGATGCTTTGAGTAGAAAATCAGTGGGCATAGCGAATCTAAGTGGCACCTGTATTTTCGATCAATTTGAGGAGTTGAGGATAGACCTACAGCCACTGAGGAAGGGTGTCATAATTGCTAACATGTCAGTGTCAGAGCCTTCGTTCATCCAGAAGATTAATGATAGTCAGTTGCAAGATCCAGAGTTAGCGAAGATTGCAGAACATATAGCAGAACGTCCTGATTTTCGTATCGTTGACGGAGTTCTTTACTATCGAGACCGTCTATGTGTGCCTAACATCGAAGATTTGAGGAATGACATTATGGCAGAAGCTCATAGTACCAAGGACTCCATGCACCTGGACAACACGAAGATGTATCAAAACTTGAAGGGCAGATTTTGGTGGAACAATATGAAGATAGAGATTGCAGCGTTTGTATCTCGCTGTATGACCTGTCAATTGATAAAGGCAGAACATTAGATGCCTCCAGGGTTGTTGCAGCCATTAGAGATCCCGGGATGGAAATGGGAGCACATTACCATGGACTTTATTTCGGGACTATCGAGAACTAGCAGAGGCAATGATGCAATATGGGTTATAGTGGATAGGCTCACCAAGTCAGCTCATTTTATCCCCATGAGGACAGGAAAGAAGATGCATATGTTACCTCTGGCAAAGTTGTTTGTCAATGAGATCGTCAGTAGACATGGACAACCAGTTTCTATCACATCCGATAAAGACAGCAGATTCGTCTCGAGGTTTTAGAAGACCCTACATGAGTCTATGGGTACGAAGCTACAGTTCAGCACGGCTTATCACCCTCAGACAGATGGCAGTCAGAGAGGACGATTCAGACTCTTGAGGATATGCTCCGTGCTTGTGTCTTGGACTTCAAGACTCAGTGGGATGAGATTCTACCGTTGTGTGAGTTCGCTTACAACAATAGCTACCACTTGAGCATTGGGATGGCGCCTTTTGAGGCCTTGTATGGCAGAAGATTGATCGTGAGCTCCAAGTGTAGAGCCGCGATGTAGTAATAACTGGTAAGACTAGGTCGATCCACAGGGAGCTTTAGATATAAGGCTTTCCAACTTTGTTACCTGCCCTAAATAAAATCTAATTTTAGCCTAAAATCTAGAAAAATACATTCATCATTCCTACTTTCCAAAAATTAAATTAATTACAAACCAATGAAAAGAAAACTTTCTAAATCTAAAAATCCTAAACTAAAAACTAAAATTGCTACAAAAGAACACACAAGTTAGAACATCAAGAATAAAAATTACCAAAAATAATACTAAAAAACTAAACTAGATATAAGAGAAACCTAAGTTAGAAAGTTAGTAATGCAATGTATGCCATGAGATGCTGAAAAATTCTAAGTCTAGAAAAACTAGTATGCAAGGCTGTTTTTATGCATGATTTCTCCTAATCTAATGCAACCTAAAACTAATTTTAATTACTGGGTTTTGAACTACAATGATGCATGAATCAAATAAAAAAAACGGAAGTGAAAAACGATTTAAAACGAAGGAGATATGAGCGTATGAACATGACCTAAAAAACTAAAACTGTACAGAAATTCTGCATGCAGGTGGGTCCGACCAGTCATGTTTGAGCCACTGGTTCACCATCTTTCCAAAATTATTTTTGCTTGAAATTCTGGGGTTTGAAAATACAATGATCAAACTTTAATTTCCCCAAGTTTCATCGAAAAATAATGTGTTTTGATCAGGTTTCTAATTGCAAACTTTTCACACAAAATCTGTCCTGAAATTCCTGCATCAATGTGTTGAATTGTGCACCTTATATTGGGATCCGAATTTTCAAATATTATTTGGCCGAGATTATTGACTCAAATCTCTGATTTATCTTGCTTATTCAATTTAAAAATCTGATTCCAGCAACTTAAACATGTCTAAACTCCACCAATATGAATATGCATGCAATGCTAATTAGTTCCAACCATAAACTATGCAAAAACAGACATAAATTGAATTGAATTGATCATAAAAATAAAGACAATAAACAAAAGTTCAAGAATTTAAATGTGTGGTGAAAACAAGAAAAGGAGATGTGTGGTTTTAACAAAAATTTAAATGTATGGAAGAACATAAATTTAAATGTGTGAAAGTGTATTCTCCTCTTTCAAAATTCTTTTCTAAGTGGGGTCATAATTTGAATCATGCTCTTAGGGCCTTTGGGTCGTCAGTCCAAACACCAACAAGAAAAGAAACATAACACAAGCAACAATCACCCAAGGAAAAGAAAGAAAAATTGACAGAGTAAGAAACAATTTTACTAATATGCAAAGTCTTACATAAGATATAAAAAATAAACAATGACAATTACATACTAGGATGAGAAGCCTCTTCTAGATGAAAAACCCAAGGGTGTAGTGTGATTTCCAGCCAAATCTCCTTGAGGACTCAAATGGAGAGAAAGAGAGAGAAAGAAGATGGAGTGTAGTAGTAATTCTAGAGAGAGTTGGTCTATCTTCTCATGAGAGGAGAGGAATGCTTATGCCTTCAATTTATAGATTTTTACTCTCTTTCTTTCCTTCTTTGCTCTAAGTTTGTAGCATGCAATCTTCTTTGTATGACAAGTCCCTTCCTTGGCCAACAAGTCTTCAAAGAATTAGGAAGAAGAGTGAGAGATTTTTGGTGCTTTCCATGTGCAAAATTGCAATCCCGAGTAGAAATTTTAGTACCAACTTTCAGAAGTCATATCTTCCTCGTTTTAGCTCTGATTGACACAACCTTGGGTTCTAAAGATATCTATTCGAAAAGAACTTTCCAACGGTGTATGGATTGCATCAATCTGACGGCTGGATGAAGAGTTATGACCATTTTAATCTTGCTGCTTCCGAAAAATCAGAAAATAATTTTGCACATGTGGAATGTTAATTGTGCAATGGGGTGTGTGGGATCCATGTGGACATCCAAAAGGGATCTTGGGATCTTTATTTCCTTGTTTCTTGACTCCCCTTCCATCTTTGGTTTGCTTCCAAACTTCATTAATTGACTGGTCAACTTTCCAAAAATACCAAGATATGTGGGTCCACCTCGAAAGATGTCCTACCTTTGATCTCTCTCAAATTTCACCAATGTGGGTCCTATTCTTGATTTCTCCTACACAAATTAAAATAAATGGATTCAAGAATAATTTTAAGTAAGGAATTTGAATGGACAATGCATGGGACCCTACTTGATGTACCCAAAATAGCCGAGTTTCCAAAAATAAATATCTAAAAATGGCAGGTTTCATGAATTTATGCAAAAAGTGTGATTTTTGAGCAAATTATGCATGAATGCACTACAATGGATAAAAAAATGCATAAAATCATGATATGACACTAAATGAGGCTTTCTTGGCTTGATAAGTCCTTAAAATGGTCTAAAATGTGTATGAAAATGTGCACTTTTCAGGACTCATCAAAGGTGTAGGACACCCGCAGTTTCCATGGACCGACTATAGTAAGTGAGACCAGTGACAAAGTAAGACAGATCCGAGAATGTTTGCAAGTAGCCCGTAGTAGACAGAAAAGCTATGCAGACTCTCACGGAAGGGATCTACAGTACAAGGAAGGAGATAAGGTTTTCCTGAAAGTGTCACCTACTAGAGGAACATTGACGTTTGGACAGAAAGGCAAGTTATCAAGGAGATACATTGGACCGTATGATATTGTGAGCAAGATCGGTGATGTGGCTTATAGATTAGCCTTATCACCTGAGCTATCCGGTGTACACAATGTCTTCCATGTGTCGATGTTGAAGAAGTATGTCCCTGACCCTTCACATGTGCTCCGGCATGAACCGTTAGAAATTAGAGAGGATGCCACCTATGTATAGAAGCCCATTCAGATCATTGATACAAAGGAACAAGAGTTGAGGACACGAACTATTCAGTGGGTGAAGGTACTTTGGGAGAATCATTGGCCGGAAGAGGCAATGTGGGAATTGCGAGATCAAGTGCAGAGGAAGTACCCACATCTCCTACCCGAGGTGAGTTTTATATTTCATTTGGAGGACCAAATGTCCTAAGAGGTAGGGGATGTAAGACCCCGACCCGAGTGACTCGATTAGTACTAATTAAGTTGCGTGTTAGTGCTAAGTGTCGCGCCCCCAAAACCGGGATCCGATCTCGGGGACGCGAGCATGGGGAGAATTTGTAGTATTTCCCCTCCCAGGATCCGCGTGTGTGAGGATAACAAATTCACAACACATCAAAATATTTCGCGGAAGCTATACAAGACGTTACGACCCGGAATCCGTATCCATCGGGTTCCGTGTCGTACTCAATCTGTCAGCACAAAATTGTCATAGACATATTTAAATTCAGACTGGAACAATTCATAATATCAAGATATACAAAGCTGACAGTAACAGGCTTATCATTACCCAACATATTCAAGTTTCAAATTAACAAGTGCATTGATTACAATTCCCAAGAAACAGGCTAACAAAAGCCGTACACAAAAACAAGCTAGAACAAATACTACCCAATGGTGTAACGTAACTCCGGAGTCGAGCATGACGTCAACATGACATCGCTGACACTACAAGACTGCAAAACTCGTGGCTCAACAGCCCTCCGCACGCGAACTAGCTCAAAACAAGGACCTGCTATCTAGAGCACCAAAGCAGAAGTATATCAGACACGACGGTCTGGCAGGTAATCAATATAGGCAAGAGCATAAACAAAACCGAAGTTTAAAGGAAACAAGAACTAAAAACACTTCATTGAACTTGAAACAAGTTTACAAGATTTAAAAACAATGCATGTACAAGATACTTATCGAGAAATCACTAGTGCATGCACGATATACGAAACAAGGTATGAATACATATAATATCATGAAAAGATAAATCCACATGAGCTCATCCTTTCTCCGTCATACATGATGACAAGAGCAAGCACGCAAGACAAGCACGACAAGAAACACGATCCCACGCCACACAAGGTAGACGGGGTATCCGGCCGCGGAACCGGACCACGAACACGCACGATGTGCCATTCAAGACACGACTAGTCTGCAGACAGTCCACGAGTTTAAGGACCCCCAGGTAGTGGATCAAGCTAAAAGGGCGGTCCAAGCTCAGTGAAATTCACTTATATCATGAATGCACAAAACACGGCAATACGCGATCGAAAACACGACAAAACAAGAGGGAAATCATTTGTCAAACACGTCACGACAAGGCTAGCACGATAGCATAATATAAATGCTTAACAACTGAAGAAATGATCCCCTTTTTCTTTCTTGAAACACGATTCTTGAAACACGTCTTAAAACAAGCTTATACTTGAAATTCAAACGAATGCACGATGATGCACAAAGCATCAAAACAATGGTCTTGGTTCTTGAAACAAATCTTCAAACAAACTTATACTTAGAAATCAAACGAGGACACGATGATGCATGAAGCATCAAAACAAGAATTCAAACACGAAATCTATCAAGTTTAGGCTAAGACCAATCATTGACCCTTGTGGAGTTGAAACCCAAATGTCGGAGTTTTTAACAAGATTTGGTGCCCCAGAAGTTATAGTACATTTTGGAATTTCAAGTGCACAAAGTCAATAAAAAGGTCTAAAACCTAGTCTAGTTTTCATTCCCGCAAAATCTTCAAAAACAGTACTTCTGGTTGTGGTTCACGCCTCTCTACCGGTAGAAATACCGGTTGAAGCGTCTCTACCGGTAGTACTACCGGTAGAACCACCTCTACCGGTAGAACTTCCGGTTGGAGCACTTCTACCGGTAGAACTTCCGGTAGAACTCATGCTCCTTAACTTTTCTCACTCTCTGCCGAAATCTGGGCTATTTCTACCGGTAGAACTTCCGGTAGAACTTGGGGTTTTTCAATTTCCTCACTCTCTGTCAGATTTTGGGCCCTTTCTACCGGTAGAACTTCCGGTTGAAATACCTCTACCGGTAGAAATTCCGGTAGAACTCAGGGTTCACGGTTTTCTCAACTCTTTGTCAAATTTTGAACCATTTCTACCGGTAGAACTTCCGGTAGGGTTCTGAAGCTCATTTCTTTCACACTTCTCTCCCTTCTTCACTTCCACATTTGAACCACATGCACTCCCCAAGCCTTCATGCTTTCCAAGGGATACATTTACAACATTTGGCATCATTCCATCCACAATTAAACCCATTCATTCTATAACAAAGACATCAAAGCATTTTCATGTACAAAATCATAAAACTTACAAGACTAAACATGATTCAAGAGCTTGAAAAATCAATGCTAACAAGACAAATGAAGAAGCCCAAAACTCATGACTTGAAAGAGCATGAACATGACTTGCATTAATTAAACATGGAAGACATGTCTTAATGAAATGTTAAAACCCAAAATGAAAGCATAAGACAATAAACATAAGAAGTCCTATGAAGATCACTTGCCTTTGTCCAAATGCCAAGCAAATCTTTCACAAATCCAAATCAAAGAGTTGATCCACGAAATCTACACAAAAGCCCCAAAATAGAACACACAAAAATCACATTTTGGCCACTACAAACCCCCATTTCGAAAATGGGTTTGAAAACATAGAAAACAAGTTCTAAATGAACTAAAAGAACATCAAATGAAAAGAGGAACAAGAGCCCTAACCTTTAGCTAGCTGAACAAGAAGAAAGGAGGTTGAAGATGATGAATAGTGTTGGGGATTTGGCTCAACAACGGGTCCAATCGAAGCTTGAGAAGAGAGGAAGAAAATGGCGGAGTCGGATTTGAGATTGGAGCTCTCTTGATGGAAGATCCAAGGGAAAAGACCAAGAGGAAAAAGCTTTCTCTCCTCTCCACTCTAGGGCAAACCGGTTGCAGGAAAATGGGAAGAAGAAGAATGGAGGAGAGAGAGAAGAAGGGTATTTATAGTGTCTGGAGGGTGGGTCCCAATGCAGTAGAACTTGAAACGCTTAAAACTTGGTCTTGTGGACCCCGGGTGAAATCGACGAAGAAGAATAAAATGATCGTCGAAAAATCTAGTTTCCAAAAAGTATATTTTCCCCAATTTCTGAAATTTTCGAAATTCATGGACAGATTTAGTGAAAATTGTCATTTTTGCCCTTTTTCTCGAAAAACGCGATTTCTGAGTATTAAATCAAGATGGTCAAAACATGAAAGTTGTTTATAACAATAAAATGAGTCAAAAGGAATAGAAATTGGAATTTTTTGAAACCAAGAATAAATTCTCACAAAATACAATTTACAAGGGTCGGGTCTAAACAAAGTCAATGGTCTTCTAAAACTCTCCAAAGTTATGAAAAATCTATTCAAACTCAAAAACAAAGTCAAATCATCTCTAATCTTGTTTAAAAAGCTAAAGCATGGTTAAAACAATGCTAAACCCAAAAATTGAGGGTCGGGGTCTTACATCCTCCCCCCCTTAGAATCCATTTGGTCCTCCAAATGGTCTAAACCAAATCAAAAATCAAAAACTCGAAAGATCAAGGAAAACACTGAAGACCCGAAGACTAAAGAAAACACTGAAGACCCGAAGACTAAAGAAAACACTGACACCCTAAGTTGAACCTCGGAAACTGAGCTATCCCTGATCAATCCTGACAAAGAGAAGCGCCGGCAACAACACGTCTGATTCGATTGAAAACTTCACACTATCACACATATCTGTCCAACAACCTGCTCTTCTAACAATCCCAATGTTCAATAACTTCTCTAGTCATCCTTCTGTGGTCATTTGACGTCCTTACACTGGATCATCTCTTACTAACTTCGTTAATCACCGTCTGTCCGAGGAACAACGAGTTCTGTCTCATTCTATCACCCTGAAATTTATGCCAAATGCTATACCGAGATGTACACGATGATCCTGACATTTTCATGTAGATGTGATCGTAGACATGCTTTCTCTGAAATAATCTTCATCCCGGAGAAATTCTGGAATCCCATATATCTGCTCTCACTGTACTACTCAGATTCTGGTTCCTGGTCTTCGAAGAATTGGCGAAGCTGAAGTGCTACCACGTACCAGTCTCTTCCATCCTCTATCTATGTTATCCAAATTCTTGAAACTATGCTGCCACGTCTTATAAAATTCTATAAGTGTCCTGTTTCTGATTCAGTTGGTTACAACTCAGATACTTCACTACTACAAACCAGATGCTAAACTGCCATAACCTGCTGAGCTGCTCTGAGTTTCAACACTTCGTATGGTTTGCCTCTTTCAAATCTTATTTCTAAATCTCTTACCATTGACATGTATAACTGGTCTTAGAATTCAAATCTGTGTTCAAAGTCTTGGAGTCCAACCTTTCTGTGCTATACTCAAAGTTCCTGTTTACATCTGATTATATCTGCCTATTGTTCTAGATCTCTTATCTGAAGATGCGTTATCAACAAAACATCTGTCAACTTGGTATCCTTCTATGGAAAGCCAAAATCTTCAACCCAAGCCTTGAAACAATTCTACCACTTGCTCTTACTAATTCTCCTCTCTACCCTTGGTTTCGGAAAATTGGTGACGCTGAGTACTACCAGATGTGTCTTACTTCAGGCAATGTCGTCCAGTCCTCGGTACACTTCTGCCATCTCTGTTTGCTTGTTCAAACCAAGAGGTTCACAACTCTGTAGGTTTCCAGCTCTGACCAAACCTGCTAACATTCTAACAGTCATGCTACTCCACATTTCCAAACTTCGTAAGGTGTGCTTCTATCAAACTCTGTCTCTGTCTTCCGGTCTTTTACCCAGGCATGCATAGCTGACCTTGCGAGCTCGATTCGTGTCCACAATCCTAGAATAAAGTCTTTCTTCAAAATAACCAAAAGTTCTTGTTACTCTGACTCTTTCTGTCCAGTTGCCATTGGTCCTCTGCATAATAATCGATTCCTAACCAAACGTGTTTGTTCACTTCGCGTCACCTCAACGGTTACAACTCTGCATTTAAATCTCGAAACTGCTCAAATCAAACCTTGGTTGCTCAATCTTCTGCCTCTGTTTCAGGTTCACCATCCTCAAGTCTCGCACATGTTTCATTCTTTTCTATATCTTTCAACTGACCTCGTCCATGAGTTATGATTCTTCAGCTTGCATCTGTACTCTGCCCAAACTAATGTTCCAAGAGTCGGTAAAGTCTGCAAAATTTGCTCTATCATGTAACCAGGTAACAATCAATTCTGCATACTACTATCTACACTTTGCCAAAAACTGAATTCTCATGCTTCTAACCGTTCACTGATACACCTCGCTGAGTCAACTTCACCACCATAGCTACAATTGTTGAACTTCCTCGAACAATTCTCCGTCACAAATTCATCAATACTCGAGAAGTTTCTAACTTTCTCACATCTTCTTGGAGCCGTACCACTGAAAATCACCTCAAACCTCATAAAGTCCACCACTTATCCGGCTTTTGGAGTCTTCTAACTTAGGAAGATAATCCAAGTTTATCCAAAAATCTGCACTTACTTGTCTAACACACCATCTGACGATACACGATCAACTATAATTGGATCTTGATATGCTATTCACATAACTTGCTGACTAACAACTACTCACAAATTCCCTCGCTAACTCCATCTGCGACATCGAAAAGCTGAAAATTCTGCCAAAGTCCTTCGAGAACCACACGCTAAGTCCACAAAATGCCACAAAACATCGACTCTTTGCCACAAAAACAAGCAAAAGATACTAAATATGGGTACGGATACATTAAATCCTCCCCCACTAGAAAAGAATTTGGTCCTCCAAATTCCCTAATAACAAGGACAAGAGCACAAGACAAAGAGGGTCTCCCCCACTAGAAGAAAACAAACCGAGCCGATAAAACAATGGCTAGCCAAAACAAAATCCACACGACCTAAGGAGTCCTCACCACATGTCTTAAGGTTACTAGAGTGTTTTATTTCCTAGAAACCTGGCCGCTCTGATACCAGTCTGTCGCGCCCCCAAAACCGGGATCCGATCTCGGGGACGCGAGCATGGGGAGAATTTGTAGTATTTCCCCTCCCAGGATCCGCGTGTGTGAGGATAACAAATTCACAACACATCAAAATATTTCGCGGAAGCTATACAAGACGTTACGACCCGGAATCCGTATCCATCGGGTTCCGTGTCGTACTCAATCTGTCAGCACAAAATTGTCATAGACATATTTAAATTCAGACTGGAACAATTCATAATATCAAGATATACAAAGCTGACAGTAACAGGCTTATCATTACCCAACATATTCAAGTTTCAAATTAACAAGTGCATTGATTACAATTCCCAAGAAACAGGCTAACAAAAGCCGTACACAAAAACAAGCTAGAACAAATACTACCCAATGGTGTAACGTAACTCCGGAGTCGAGCATGACGTCAACATGACATCGCTGACACTACAAGACTGCAAAACTCGTGGCTCAACAGCCCTCCGCACGCGAACTAGCTCAAAACAAGGACCTGCTATCTAGAGCACCAAAGCAGAAGTATATCAGACACGACGGTCTGGCAGGTAATCAATATAGGCAAGAGCATAAACAAAACCGAAGTTTAAAGGAAACAAGAACTAAAAACACTTCATTGAACTTGAAACAAGTTTACAAGATTTAAAAACAATGCATGTACAAGATACTTATCGAGAAATCACTAGTGCATGCACGATATACGAAACAAGGTATGAATACATATAATATCATGAAAAGATAAATCCACATGAGCTCATCCTTTCTCCGTCATACATGATGACAAGAGCAAGCACGCAAGACAAGCACGACAAGAAACACGATCCCACGCCACACAAGGTAGACGGGGTATCCGGCCGCGGAACCGGACCACGAACACGCACGATGTGCCATTCAAGACACGACTAGTCTGCAGACAGTCCACGAGTTTAAGGACCCCCAGGTAGTGGATCAAGCTAAAAGGGCGGTCCAAGCTCAGTGAAATTCACTTATATCATGAATGCACAAAACACGGCAATACGCGATCGAAAACACGACAAAACAAGAGGGAAATCATTTGTCAAACACGTCACGACAAGGCTAGCACGATAGCATAATATAAATGCTTAACAACTGAAGAAATGATCCCCTTTTTCTTTCTTGAAACACGATTCTTGAAACACGTCTTAAAACAAGCTTATACTTGAAATTCAAACGAATGCACGATGATGCACAAAGCATCAAAACAATGGTCTTGGTTCTTGAAACAAATCTTCAAACAAACTTATACTTAGAAATCAAACGAGGACACGATGATGCATGAAGCATCAAAACAAGAATTCAAACACGAAATCTATCAAGTTTAGGCTAAGACCAATCATTGACCCTTGTGGAGTTGAAACCCAAATGTCGGAGTTTTTAACAAGATTTGGTGCCCCAGAAGTTATAGTACATTTTGGAATTTCAAGTGCACAAAGTCAATAAAAAGGTCTAAAACCTAGTCTAGTTTTCATTCCCGCAAAATCTTCAAAAACAGTACTTCTGGTTGTGGTTCACGCCTCTCTACCGGTAGAAATACCGGTTGAAGCGTCTCTACCGGTAGTACTACCGGTAGAACCACCTCTACCGGTAGAACTTCCGGTTGGAGCACTTCTACCGGTAGAACTTCCGGTAGAACTCATGCTCCTTAACTTTTCTCACTCTCTGCCGAAATCTGGGCTATTTCTACCGGTAGAACTTCCGGTAGAACTTGGGGTTTTTCAATTTCCTCACTCTCTGTCAGATTTTGGGCCCTTTCTACCGGTAGAACTTCCGGTTGAAATACCTCTACCGGTAGAAATTCCGGTAGAACTCAGGGTTCACGGTTTTCTCAACTCTTTGTCAAATTTTGAACCATTTCTACCGGTAGAACTTCCGGTAGGGTTCTGAAGCTCATTTCTTTCACACTTCTCTCCCTTCTTCACTTCCACATTTGAACCACATGCACTCCCCAAGCCTTCATGCTTTCCAAGGGATACATTTACAACATTTGGCATCATTCCATCCACAATTAAACCCATTCATTCTATAACAAAGACATCAAAGCATTTTCATGTACAAAATCATAAAACTTACAAGACTAAACATGATTCAAGAGCTTGAAAAATCAATGCTAACAAGACAAATGAAGAAGCCCAAAACTCATGACTTGAAAGAGCATGAACATGACTTGCATTAATTAAACATGGAAGACATGTCTTAATGAAATGTTAAAACCCAAAATGAAAGCATAAGACAATAAACATAAGAAGTCCTATGAAGATCACTTGCCTTTGTCCAAATGCCAAGCAAATCTTTCACAAATCCAAATCAAAGAGTTGATCCACGAAATCTACACAAAAGCCCCAAAATAGAACACACAAAAATCACATTTTGGCCACTACAAACCCCCATTTCGAAAATGGGTTTGAAAACATAGAAAACAAGTTCTAAATGAACTAAAAGAACATCAAATGAAAAGAGGAACAAGAGCCCTAACCTTTAGCTAGCTGAACAAGAAGAAAGGAGGTTGAAGATGATGAATAGTGTTGGGGATTTGGCTCAACAACGGGTCCAATCGAAGCTTGAGAAGAGAGGAAGAAAATGGCGGAGTCGGATTTGAGATTGGAGCTCTCTTGATGGAAGATCCAAGGGAAAAGACCAAGAGGAAAAAGCTTTCTCTCCTCTCCACTCTAGGGCAAACCGGTTGCAGGAAAATGGGAAGAAGAAGAATGGAGGAGAGAGAGAAGAAGGGTATTTATAGTGTCTGGAGGGTGGGTCCCAATGCAGTAGAACTTGAAACGCTTAAAACTTGGTCTTGTGGACCCCGGGTGAAATCGACGAAGAAGAATAAAATGATCGTCGAAAAATCTAGTTTCCAAAAAGTATATTTTCCCCAATTTCTGAAATTTTCGAAATTCATGGACAGATTTAGTGAAAATTGTCATTTTTGCCCTTTTTCTCGAAAAACGCGATTTCTGAGTATTAAATCAAGATGGTCAAAACATGAAAGTTGTTTATAACAATAAAATGAGTCAAAAGGAATAGAAATTGGAATTTTTTGAAACCAAGAATAAATTCTCACAAAATACAATTTACAAGGGTCGGGTCTAAACAAAGTCAATGGTCTTCTAAAACTCTCCAAAGTTATGAAAAATCTATTCAAACTCAAAAACAAAGTCAAATCATCTCTAATCTTGTTTAAAAAGCTAAAGCATGGTTAAAACAATGCTAAACCCAAAAATTGAGGGTCGGGGTCTTACACCACTTTATTATTATTTGCATATCATGGCCAGCTGCAGTTTGGGGTTTTATTGATGGGCCGGTTACTCGGACATCGGGGTGGGCAGTCGGCTTTGGACGGCGTCCATGGCGTTGAATAGTTGGGAGCGGGCTTGGACCGTGCTACTATTCCCAGGACCGGGAGCTTGGATCCCCTTGGAGTCGGACTTTGGTATCAGTAGTCCGGATAGGATTGTTACTGGTACCCCGTGAGGTGGCTTGGACATCCACGGAGTCTCCCTCTTGTGCATTGCATTATATTGGTAGTGGTGATTGTTAGTATTTGCTAGGATTCCTGATATTGATTCTGTTGGTTCTTTACTCATTGCTTTATGCCTAGTTCTGTTCCTTGTATTCACTTGATTATGTTCTGTCATTACTCTTTCACTTGATGCATGTTATGTTTTAATTATATCTTGCTTATCTACTGTGAGAACCCGACCCCTAATTTCTTGGTTAGTGTGGTTTTAATCATGATTTGGTTTCTCGATGGGTTTAGTGATTGTTTGGTTGAGTTTTTGAGTTTGAATAGATTTTTCATAACTTTGGAGAATTTTAAAAGACGTTGACTTTGTTTTGACCCGACCCTTGTAAATTGTATTTTTGTGAGAATTTATATTTGGTTTCTAAAAATTCCAAATTTTATTCCTTTTGACCCATTTTGTTGTTACAAACAACTTTCATGTTTTGACCATCTTGAATAAATACTCAGAAATTGCGTTTTTCGAGAAAAAGGGCAAAAATGACAATTTTCACTAAATCTGTCCATAAATTTCGAAAATTCCAGAAATTGGGGAAAATACACTTTTTGGAAAGTAGTTATTTCAACGAACAACTTTGTCTTCTTCGTCGAACCGATTTGAGGTCCCGAAATGCATGTTTCTAGCCCGGCAAATGTTTTAAGTTGTGGGACCCTTCTCCCCTTTGTTATAAAAGGAACCCTTCTTCTCTTCTCTCCTTCCTTGACCTAATCTCTAAGAGAGGAGATGCCCCATCAGCCATGGTTTTTCTCCATCCCTTTCTTGCTTCCTCCATCTCATAGCACCACCAAACAATGCCAAACCGAGATTAGACTCCACCATCTTCATCCTCATCTCAAGAGCTATCCATTGATGTTATTTTTGAAGAAAACCAAGCTTTTCAAGATTTCTTTTGAGCAACCTCTAGCTTTTTGAAGAACTTCCAAGTAAGGAATCCTTGTAATCTTTTGGATTTGTGTTTTCCTAGCCTTTAAGAAGCTTTGTTTTGATTATTGGAGGCTTTCCTTTTGTTTTGATTTGGTTTTGCCATTTTAGGGTTCTAAGATGGGTTTCTTTTGGGGGTTTTGTTTAGATTGGTGATTTATAGCTTGGAGAAGTGATTGGTGGTTGATTTGATTAGCATTGGACCCAAGGCAAGTGGATGATTTGATATTTACATGTTTTATGAGAAATGTGGTTTTCCTATTTCATACATTTGATGTTTCACATTTTCACTATTCATGTTTTCTTATGATTCACCTTGATCTAGAAATGCATATTGTTAGTCTATTCCTTTCTTGTTCATATTAAAAATGTCATAGCCTTTGATTGAAAATTTAATTTATGATTGGAATGGATTTCTTTGGTTGATTGCGAATGGAAGGGAAGGATTTGAGGGAAGATTGGATGAGATTGCATGTGGATGGAAAGGGGTTGATTGGGGTGATTGTATTGGTAGATTTAATGGGCTTGAATGAGGTTTTGAAACCCTCAAAATGTACAAGGAAGGGTGCCCAGGTCGTATGTGAATAAGGGAAGAAAGGCAGCAGAAATCTGACTCGAAACTGACCTGACCGTGTGCGTCGGTCAGCTGTCGGTCAGCTGTCGGCTGACCGAAGTCTCCACTTCGGTCGACCGACAGCTAACCGAGTTCTGTCGGTCTCAATTCCAGAGACGAGTTTTCGATCAGATTTCCAGCAGGACATCTGTCGGTCAGCTGTCGGCTGACCGAACTCCCTGTTCGGTCGACCGAAAGCCAACCGACAACCTGTCGGCTCAAATAACAGCAAGCTGCAATTTTGCCAAAATCTGTGTCAGTCATCTGTCGGCTGACCGAGACCTCAACGTCGGTCGACCGACATACATCTGTCGGCTAGCCGACACACCCACCTCGGCCGACCGACAGACAACTGACGAACTGATCAAACCCCAATCTGAATCAATTCTTTTGGAGGAATCATATGGTAGAAGAAGTCCCTTTATGACTTTGTTGTTTAGGTCTTTTAGATTTGTTAATGTATATAAGGCCCCGGAATGTTTTCAATTCTTAAAGAGTACCAAATGTATCTCGAACCTAACATACGGGACCCTAGTTACATTGATTCAAATCTTGGACTTTCAACACTTGGCCCGGAGAATATGAGAAATCCATTCATGCTTTATTTTGACCGAATTTCACTTGTACACTTTGAATCTCGTGTTTTATCACTAGACTTGCCCGACAGTACTGAAATTCATGTTTTTAGCATTGTTGCTAGCTCGTACATGCCCGACCTATACAGATGTGCTTTTGTCCTTATGAGCATCTCGTCCCGTCATATGTATTTATTTGACCTGATTTCTTGTACATGATTCATAAGCCAAAACCTTGAGGTAAGATGGGGCCAGAGCTTTGTAGTGCGAGCCCATGAACCAAAAGGATTATTATTTTGAGAACAAAACCTTGAGGTAAGATGGGGCCAGAGCTTTGTAGTGCGAGCCCATGAGCCAAAAGGATTATTATTTTGAGAATAAAACCTTGAGGCAATATGGGGCCAGAGCTTTGTAGTGCGAGCCCATGAGCCAAAAAGAGAACATGCATACATGTACTTGTTTTAATTACTTGCATATAACCTATGAGTCGGCACCACTAAGCTTGGATACCTTGTTAGTCTGATCCACTGACTAGGTGATCCCCCTCTTGTCTTGCCAACTGCAGTTTGGGTCCTGATACCGCAGATTGCTACTGTGGTTCCTGATGCCCGGCTCGCTACCGTGGTCATGTCTAGTATATAGTATATATGTATATGTATTTCGTTGTTCCTCCTCACTTCGGTGACTGAGGTCGACGCCTTGATATGCTTGCTCTATCACTTCGGTGATAGAGGATTTAGCTTTGTGTGGTTGCCATCTTGATAGTTCCCGATCCTTGATACCCGTCCTACTTTATATTGATCACGTCTTTTCTTAATCAATGTGCACTATTTATACATGCTTTAAATGAGTTCCAGATTTGTAAAATGTTTACTATTTATACATGCTTTAAATGAGTTCCAGATTTGTGAAATGTTCATGTTTTATACATGCTTTAAAGGAATACATGTTTTGTCAAATATTTATGTTTCATATCCGTTTTATATGAATATAGGATTTTGCCAAGAGATTCCTGATTTCCTATGCATTGTAATTATGTACAATTTTGATCAGACAGCATGATTTATTACATGTTTTATCGTTCAGTATATTGTTGCATCTATTCACCCACCTGCCAGACCGTCGTGTCTGACCCACTACTTTGGTACTCAGGTTCAGATTTCTTCACCCGAGATGAGTGTACGTGTTGGCGGTGGAGCCATGAGCTTACAGGTTGTTTGTCGGCTATGTCATGTAGACATTGAGTTTGACATCGGTATTACGTCACATATGGGTAGTGATCATTAGCTTGTTTTGTATGGCTTCTATTAGCCTTTTCTTGGGATTTGTAATTAATACACATTGTTATTTGTAACTTGAACATATATGGGAATGTAATATCCTGTTACTGTCAGCTCTGTACTTTTATTGTGATAGTTTATTCCAGTCTGAGATGGATCATTGATAAGATGAGTATATGCTTGGGTTAAGTGCGGTACGGAATCCAATGGCCACGGACTCCGAGTCGCAACACCATAAAAGCTTCCGCTAAATATTCAGAGTGGGTTGAAATTTGTAATCCTCACACACGCGGATCTTGGGAGAAACATAACTCTCAATTCACGGACCCCGGGTTTGGGGTCGTGACATCTACTGCTCAACATGTTGTTGACTCTGTTCCTTGGTGTACAGACTCCTCAGGTGAGTACTACTACGAGGAGCAGGCCGGTGAGGAGATCCCAGAGGATCTCCAACCCGCAGAGGAGGCACGAGAGTGGAGTGCCGATGACGTAGAGTAGCGTCATCACTATCAGGCATATGAGAGACTCACAGGGGCACTTCATTAGATTTTATTAATTCATTATTTTTATTGTTGAAACTCTCTTTCATTGACTTCGTTGATTTAATGATCTTAGTTTTTGGGATGTTCGTTGTAATTAATTTAACTTCCGTATAAGTTTAATTATTCTTCTTGCAACTTTAAATTTAATTGAGATTTATTATCCATTGTTGATATCAATGTATGAATTCTGCTATTTGTTTATGATTTGAGGTTCAAATACATTATCTTCACAGCGGACTTACGATCCTTGGGCTTAAAGGACAAAATTTTTAAATTAATCCTAAATTTCACTCCTCGGATCCGGTTATTTCTCTAATCGGGTTCGGGGGACGTGACATTAACCGTGGTCCCGTCCAGATACCCTGCTCGCTCCCGTGGTTCCCGATACCCGGTTTGCTACCGTGGTCCCGTCCCGTATTATTACTTATGTATATGTAAATTTTGTTGCACCTCCTCGCTTCGGTGACTGAGGACAACGCCCCGATAGACTCTTGTTACTTCGGTGATAGAGGATTTAACTTCTTATGGATGCCATCTTGTTGTTCCTGTTTCCTTGGTACCTTTACTTGTTTTATAGTACATGCATGTCTTTTATTAAATGAATGATCTTTTCATGAAGATCATCATGTATACAGATTTCAATGCTTTCAAAGGTAATTCCATTTATTATCGTATCTTTTCACCGCCTGCCAAACCGTCATGTTTGACCCACTTTTGGTACTCAAGTCCCGATGTTGACTTTCCCGAGGAGGAGCATGAGGAGGCGGTAAGAGAACCGCAGCAGCTAGTAGAGTGGGGCGCCGATGATGTTGTTTAAACAGCCGGTTGCCTCGAGAGATACGAAACATTTTGGGGGAATGTTTAAACTATATTTTGGTGGATATTGTTTTGTTTATATTGGCCTTTTTTTGTCTCAAATTTTGGGAAATGTAACTAAGAGATATTTGTTTAAAACTTTAACAGTACTTTTTGGTTAAGCTTTAGAACATTACTCATTCTGATACTTGTTACTTAAATGCAACCAGTCTTATGTTTTATGGAAATGATTTATATGCATGATTTGCCATACGCTTCCGCAATTATACAAAATGTTTAATGTTGTTGTGAAATCCTCACCGCGGACTCCTGTGGGAAATCACGTGCACGGGTAATGTGTGTTTTTTATTAACCCGTGTACGTTGTGACACCAAACATACTCTTATCACCATTATTATATTATTCTAATGAGTCCCGATCCCGGATTGGACCCTAAATCCGGTCTGGGGTCGCAACAACGAGAGACCCAAATAGAGGGAGGAACATGCCTTTAGATGAGCTTTTCTCACTGCAGAAGGAGGGACATGCAAAGAAGGAGGGCTAAAAATGATTATGCAAATCAATTAGAACCTAGATTTACTATCAAAACAGACATCTACCACAAGAAAATTGCAAATCAACCAAAGCTAATTAATTCATTAGCAAAATAGATCCCCAAAAAATAAGAGAAGAAGTAAAAATCAAAGAAAAATGAGAGAGAGAGAGAGGATTACTGAAGCCGTCTTCAACGAGTTAGTTGAAGGTGTGGGAATCACAGACCCATCACCCTTTGTCAGTCTTCTCCGGTAACGGTGGGTGAATCTGCATTCCAGCAATGGAAACAGAAACCTGATCCTCCACCTTCCAATCTGGTCTTCTCTAATCCTCTGCCCAAGGGTTTTGTCTTCTCCCACAATGGCAAGAAGTTCTACATACAGGCAGCGACGATCAACAAACCTGAATCGATGCGAAGCCCACCTTCTCCTATCAGCGTTAAGAGATCCTCCGGTGATTGTCTCTGGAACAATGATTGTTCTTTTTTCTCCGTCAGCCAAGGGTTCTACCACCAGCAGAACTAGATTGAAAAACTCATGGCCTCTTCTTTGGTGCCCTCTGGTGAATGACGTCTTCTTTGGTGCCCTCTGGTGAATGACGATGGCCCCACCTGAGATCCAAAGCAGAACTTCGTCCCGCTAGCCACGAATGAGAAGGGAAAGAGAAAGAGAAAGAAGGGGGATTTCTGCTCTCCTTCGCAATTGATCTCCAAGAGAGACTTTTGTTGAGTAATTTTTGAGAAAGAGAGGGAGAATCTGCGAGAATGGAGAGAGGGACGAAATGGGCACAAATGAGAATGGAAGGTGAGATGGAAGGAGCGGCGAGGGAAAAAGAGAGCAAGGAGCGGAGGAGAAAGAGAGCAAAAGGCGGGAGAGGAAAAAGTTTGGGGAAGAAAGGAGAATGAGAGATGACAATATCGTTCGGCACACTGGAGGGTAAAATCGTCCAAAACTCTCATACGAACACCAATATGGGTGTTTTTGTGTATTTCTGATTAAAACCTGTAAATATATGTTTAGGGACACTTTTTTGGTAAAAATCCCTTAATAAAAAGTAAATCTTAAATAATATATTATAAAGAATAGATGAAAGGAATTATATTATGATTGAATATAAAATCCACTAAAAATAATATCTTTATTTTTTAAAAGAAAATCCATAGAAACAAAAAGAAAAACTATATGCTAGTGATTTGGGAAAAAAACCCTAATAAATTAATAAAAATAAGATCTTGCTCTCCTTGGAAAAAAAATGTATAAAAGAACCCCAATGAAATTTACAAAATGTGATTATAATCTCTATGAAAAACAAAATCCAAAAAATCCAAAGGAATGAAAATGCCCAATATAATGGATAATAATATGATTTTCATGTCTTAGAAAAAAAACTAACAAAGCCCACAAACATTATCTGAGATCTTACATACAATCTCAGTTGTATTGTACCCACCTTGGATTAAATTTTAATTATTACCACTACAACAGTTTACACATTTAGCCACGAAGTTTTCGTCACAAAAAGTCACTAAAGCGTCGGTAAAACACTTTACCGACGTAAATATTTTCGTCGGCCAGATGTTGGTAAAAACTCATGGACAAAACCTTTTACCGACAAAAATCGGGTTTTTACCGACGATTATTTGACTTTTACTGACGTTTTAAAAATGGCGGAAAAATTATTTTACTTTTCTAAAACTTTAATAAATACATTTACTGACTTTTTTTTTCGTCGGAAAAAGAAAAAAGAAAAATAAATAAAAAAGAAAATACTTTTACTGACTTTTTTTTTCGTCTGCAAAAGAAATAAAAAAATTAATTAAAAATAAAATACTCTTACCGACGTTGTTTTTTCGTCGGAAAAGGAAGAAATAAAAATAAATAATAAAGAAAATACGTTTACCGACATTTTTTTTTCATCAGTGAAAGAAAAAAGAAAAATAAATTAAAAATAAAAAGACTTTTGCCGACTTTTTTTTCGTCGGTAAAATTCTTTTTATTTTTAATTTATTTTTCTTTTTAATTATTTTTTATTTTACAGATGAAAAAAAATGTCGGTTAAGGTTTTTATTTATTTTTAAATATTATATTTGTTCTTTTTAATATAATTTTCATGTAAACCTGTTTATAACCTTTATAAAAAACAAACCTGTTCATGTACCTATATTCAATATAAAAAATGCATTCAAACAAAAGTTGCTAAATCAACAAACAACCATTGCCATTTTTCATCAAATCATTATCTCATTAACCAAATATTACAATCAATAATGATATAGTCCCATATAAATGTCTAATATACTTATACAAATAAACAAAAAAGAATAAAACACCTCCAAAAGTCTGCAACTGACCCCAAAGCGTCAATCAACCTGCAATGACAAAAACAACATTAGAATCTTTTCAATGAATTAAATTATAAATGAAAGACAAACATGTATATATATATAAATCTTTTCCTAAACATGTATATATATATAAATCTTCTCCTAAACATGTATATATATAAATCTTTTCCTAAGTTTGATTCATTAACCGTAAATTCCTACAAGTTACTTTGGCCTTGAACAAGGTACCCGTGCTGGTTTCTGGGCTGTCCGATGGCCATTTCCCGTTTTCGACCTCTAACAACCTATTTTCAAGATTAAGTGTTAAGAATCCAACGTTTTTAGGTCTAATTCGTTAACCAGGAGTCCGACTGCAAGTTAATTTTGACTCGACCAAGGTGCTCATGCCAGTTTTCAATTTTTCTAGGGGCCGGTTCTCTTTCCTGACCCCCGGCGGGCCGTTTTCAAGCCTAAGTGTTGGAAAATCCGATGTTTTCGCTTCTAATTCTGTAATCGGGAGTCCTATCTGCAAACCATCAGTTCCTACAAGTCACTTTACCCTCGAGCGAGGTGCTCGTGCCAGTTTTTTATTTTTACGGGGGCAGGTTCCCGTTCCGGACCCCCGGCATGCTGTTTACGAGCGTAAGTGTTGGAAAATCCGATGTTTTCACTTCTAATTCTCTAACCGGGAGTCTTATCTGCGAACTGTCAATTCCTACAAGTCACTCTACCCTCCAACAAGGTGCTCGTGATGGTTTCCGATTTTTATGGGGGCTGTTTCCCGTTCTAGACCCCCGGTGGGCTGGTTCCCATTTTGGGAAGACATCAACTAAGAACAAAGAGGTTATATTTGTTGTTAACAAATCAAATAAGTACAGTTGGAGATTGCTTTTGTTGTTGCTGTTGCTATTGTTGTTCTTGTTCTTACTACCATAAAAGTTAAAGTTTATAAGATTATTCAAGTCAAGGAAAAAACTCTACAAAGACACCACAATTACTTGGTAGTGTGAATCCGAAGTAATCAGTAAGTTTCGGGTGAATGTTTATCCTTAGATTCATATGATTATGTTTTGTAGCATTCAGCCTCTTCAAATATATTGCGTAGCATACCAAGATGTAGTTGAAATCAGCAAGTGTTGCACATTATGTGTTTATGGTGTGGAGCATATCCAGCTTTCATCTCCTTCGATAGTAAGGTTGCAAGATAGATTGAAGATTCATCACAATGTTAAAAATCAAGCTGCCAAAGTTCTCTAATAGGACATTCAAGGAAGAAAGAGAAATGATGCTGCTTATTCCAAGCTGCTCATAGTATCTATGTACCAGCTTGAACAAGAATGTTGAGAAACAGTGGGGTTTATTTGTAATTTTGGGTCAATGGATTTATTTGTAATTTTTAGAGCAAGCTTTCTAAATTAGGATTAGATTGAATTTGATTTATTTTAGGCTAGAGAAGAAGGGACAGATGATCGACTACAAATTCAAATCCAAGCCAGAAAACTCCAATTCTCCTCCACATGCAGGCCAGAACAAGCTACACAACTCCAGGTAGTAGCATAAACTACCTGCCAAGGACCCTTATATCTCACAAAATAAGGCTTCATATGAATGATAACACAGCAGAGCATAATGCAAACCAAAACTGGGTAAAGGCAGATTCACATCTTTAGATGAAGCGAGGAACAAATAACATATTATTATATGGGACTCATAGACAAGGGAGGCACAAGGAGAACGTCTATCTGGACAAGGATGAGAAAATTCAACGAAACGTCAAAATGTTACCCAAGGATGAAAGGACAGGAAGGGAAGTTTTGGTAGTAGGTCAAAGAGGTAACTGACAGATTCTGCTTTGATCCCTTGAAGCTTGATCTAAATGAGCATCTAAAGAATAGCACTTTGTAAAAAATATAGGAGCACACACATTGTCACGACCCCAAACCCGGGGTCCGTGAATTGAGAGTTATGTTTCTCCCAAGATCCGCGTGTGTGAGGATTACAAATTCATTCCAACACACTCTGAATATTTAGCGGAAGCTTTCGTGGTGTTGCGACTCGGAGTCCGTGGCCATTGGATTCCGCACCGCACTTAACCCAAGCATAAGTCATCTTATCAATGATCCATTTCAAACTGGAATAAACTATCACAATAAAAGTACAAAGCTGACAGTAACAGGGTATTACATTCCCATATATGTTCAAGTTACAATTAACAATGTGTATTAATTACAAATCCCAAGAAAAAGGCTAATAGAAGCCATACAAGAAAACAAGCTAATGATCACTACCCATATGTGACGTAATCCCGATGCCAAGCTCAATGTCTACATGACATAGCCGACAAACAACCTGAAAGCTCATGGCTCCACAGCCAACACGTGCACTCGTCTCAGGTGAAGAAGTCTGAACCTGAGTACCAAAGTAGTGGGTCAGACACGACGGTCTGGCAGGCGGGTGAAAAGATATAAACAATATAACATGTAATAAATCATATTATCTGATCAAAACTGTACATAATAAAAATGTATCGGAAATCATGAATATCTGACAAAATCCTGTATTCGTATCAAACGGGTATGAAACATAAATATTTGACAAAACATGTATTCCTTTAAAGCATGTATAAAACATGAACATTTTACAATTCGGAAACTCATTTAAAGCGGGTATAAACGATAACATTTCACAATTCGGGGACTCATTTAAAACATGTATAAACAATAAACATTTCCCAAATCGAGAACTCTTTTAAAACATGTATAAACAATAAACATTTCACAGATCGGGGACTCATTTAAAACATGTATAAATAATAAACATTTATAAATAATGCATCCTTTATTAAGAAAAGACATGATCAATATAAAACAGTACGGGTATCAAGGATCGGGAACTATCAAGATGGCAACCACACAAAGCTAAATCCTCTATCACCGAAGTGTTAGAGCAAGCATATCAAGGCGTTGACCTCTGTCACCGAAGTGAGAAGGAACAACGAAATTTACATATACATATACAATAATACGGGACGGGACCGCGGTAGCAAACCGGGTATCGGGAATCACGGTAGCGAACCGGATATCGGGAGCCACGGGAGCGAGTCGGGTATCGGGACGGGACCACGGTTAATAAACCGGGTATCGGGATCCAAACTGCAGCTGGCGGGACAAGTGGGGAATCTCCAAGTCAGTGGATCAGACTGACAAGGTTATCCAAGCTTAGTGGTGCCGACTCATAGGTTATATGCAAGTAAACAAAACAGATACATGTATGCATGTTCTCTTTTTGGCTCATGGGCTCGCACTACAAAGCTCTGTCCCCATATTGCCTCAAGGTTTTATTCTCATGGGTCATATACAAGAAATCAGGTCAAATAAATACATAAGACGGGGGACGGGGTGCTCATAGCACAAAAGCATATCTGTATCGGTCGGGCATGTACGAGCTAGCAACAATGCTAACAACATGAATTACAATACTGTCGGGTAAGTCTAGTCATAAAACACGAGATTTCAAGTGTACAAGTGAAATTCGGTCAAAATAAAGCATGAATGGATTTCTCATATTCTCCGGGCCAAGTGTTGAAAGTCCAAGATTTGAATCAATGTAACTAGGGTCCCGTATGTTAGGTTTGATATACATTTGGTACTCTTTAAGAATTGAAAACATTCCGGGGCCTTATATACATTAACAAATCTAAAGGACCTAAACAACAAAGTCATGATGATGGAATTTCTTCTTCTGTACAGTTCCTCACTCTCCTCCAATATAGTTCCCTATGGTTCTTCAAGAAGAAAACAATACAATTGCTGTCGGTCAGCTCCTCGGTTGGCTGTCGGTCAGCCGAACTGGGATGTCGGCTAGCCGACGCTGACTGTCAGCTCCACACACATCAGGAAGTTTGTTGCTCTCTGGAAAATGAACCGAAAGATCTGTCGGTTGGCTCTCGGTCGACCGAACTAGGGAGTTCGGTCAGCCGACAGCTGACCGACAGATTTCCTGATGGAAGTCTGCTCTCTGGAATTGGAACCGAGAGGGTTTCGGTCCACCTCGGTTGGCTGCCGGTTAACCGACAGCTGACCGACGTTACTGCGGACACAGAATTTTGAAGCTGTTTTCAGTCCCTTCTTTCTCCAAACACTCCTCATTTTCAAGGGTCAGATCCCTCTAATAAAGTGAGCTAAAGGATCCTCCATTTCAAGCAATCAAAACTTCATTCTCAACACTTCAAATTCCCCATTCAACTACATCAATTCTTCCATCAAATCATCTATTCCATTCACATTCAACCAAAGGAAATCCATCACATGAAGCAAGTCAAAACTTAATACAATCAAGATATCATTTTCAAGGAAGCAATGTACTAGAAAGATACACTAAAGAGTGTATTTCAAATCTCAATAAAAGCATGTCATGAAGTAAAGCATAAGTAATGAAAATCATTAATGAGAGCTACACATTTGTATAAAACATGATCAATGAAAATAAATCATTTCATCCACTTGCCTTAGGTCCAAGCTAATGCAAATCAACCACTAATCACCTCTCCAAGCCAAAATCACAAATCTACACAAAAAACCCAAAATAAACCCATCTTAGAACCCTAAAATGGTAAATCATCAAAAAGAAGGAAAGGGATTCAAACAAGCTAAGAAATAGGACGTAGGGGAAAGCCATTGCTCAATAGTAGAAGGTGGAAGGAGATCCTTACCTCTAGGGCCATTAATCAACAAGAAGGAGCTTGAAATAGGGCTGCCCACCTTGGTTTCCCATGAAAATGGTGTCAAAAGAGAGAGGAGATGAAGGGGAAGAAGTTGCCGGAGTTTCCTCGTCGGATTGGTGGCTTGAAGGCTTCATTTGAGCAAGAGAAATGGAAGAAAAGGAAGAAGAAAGGTGGCTGGTACTGTAGCAGGGAGTTGCAGCCGATTGGAGTGGAAAAAATGAGGGAGAAAGAGATGAAGTTGTCCTTTTATAATGGGTGGTGTGGGGTCCACACTAAGTATAACTTGCAATGGAGATTAGGGGGCTTTCTAGACCTCGGATCAAGAAACTTAAAACATGAGAAGTGTCCGGAATAAAATTATATTTCCAACAAGGTTAATATTGACATACTTCCGGGGTCCACATAAAAAGTCAACTGTTTGGTCAAAGGGGTTAAAGAATGGGAAATTTGGGATTTCTAGAAAGACTGATTTTAGGAGCTTCGAATGGGCACGGAGTGAACACGAAAGTTGTAGGGAATGGCGAGATTAGTCTAACGAAGCTTAAATGGGAATTTTTGGGAATCACCAAGAATCTCCCCACGCTGACCACGCAAAACAAATGGGACCCTACGGTCATTGTCTAGGTTCACTGGCTCTCAAAACTTCCCAAAACTAATGAAAAGTCATTCTAACTCAAAAACTCAACCAACAACCACTAAACCCATCGAGAAAACCAAATCACGATTAAAACCACAGTAAACCAAGAAATTAGGGGTCGGGTTCTCACACACATCTGAGAGAGAAATGCAGAAAAAAGAGGCTGACACCACAAACACAATCACCCAAGACCTTTGTGAAAAAGAAAATAGTTTAAACTTCTCAAGGGATAGAATTAACTTACCAGTAATGCAGACAAAATAGACATGCCACACCCACTTGTTCTACATAAGAGAATTGTCGCAGATTCCTTCCTTTCTCGAATTCTAGAGCAACAACAACAACAACATTTCAGAGGGGAAAAGGCAAATCAAATACATAGAACCCACAAAAAGGAAAAAACAAAGGAATTCAAGATTTAGGGTTCGGATGCTTAGGTTTCCAATCAATTAATGTCCACTTTCCCTGCATCACTAATTACGAGGAAGATCATAAAGAATGGTTGTGATGTATAATTGTATATAATAAAAAAATCCCTGTGAGCAAAGATGAGGGATACACAAATATAAGGCAAACCAGGCTTCATTTGGTGTGAATTTTAAGGCCTCAAAAATCAATGGTAAAAGAAGCATTAAAAAGGTCTTAGTCCAATGAAGAAAATAAGTTTGATGAGTTTCCTCTTCTCTGTAGCTTCTCTCTGGTCCTCCCTCTCTATAGGATCTGACAAGAATAGCCAGAAATTCATGGCATCGATCTTCCTCTCGGTGATCTACTCAATTTGGAAAGCTAGAAACTCTGCTATCTTTGAAAATCACTTTTTCAATTTCAGCCAGATAACAGCTCACCTGCTTGAAGAGTTTTGCTTCTCCCTGAAGAAGATTTCTAGGCCTCTAGTTAGCCCCCAGAGCAGCTCGATCTATAAATTGCTCCATCTTGCTGACCAGACAGATTCCTGCATTGATCACTAGCATCACAGCATCCATCATCATAGCTCTGTAGCCACCCCCAGCGACCTCAGCTTCCAGCAGGGCTCTCTTCGCTCCCAGCATCTCAGAAATGAAGCAGAGCCAGCCATCACAGCTGATCTCCACCCTCATCAGAACTGGCCTGTAGCAGTCCCTCAGCTTCTCAGTTCTGCTCCACTGCCTCCAGTCCCAGACGATCCCCATCCCCTTTCCCTGCACGACTTTTCAGCTGGTGATCTCTTTTGCCATACTCAGCACCGATCTGCAGCAGTTGATCCCATCTCCTAGAGAATCAGGTCTGCTTCTGGAGATCTCCACCCTGGCGATCCTCACTCTCCCCAGCCCTAGTATGCAGCTGCTCTCCACCCTGACAATTTCCACCCTCCTCAGTCCCGGTCGGCATCAGCCACTGTCCTAGGCGATCCTCTCAGCCAGTACCTCAGGCCAGCTCTAGCTGTCCCAGGAGAAACCCACTCCCAGCATCTTTGGCCTGCAGCTGTCTCTAATGGACTCCTCTCCACTCCTTCTCGCGGCGAACCTCAGTCTCCTCATGGCCCCCCAGCTTAGTTCTCCTCCATCCTGGCGGAAGCCCTGCCTAATCTTCAAACAGAAGATCTCCTCTCTCCCCTGCTCAGCGTCTCCTTGCCATTTTGCTTTCTGTTTTTGCTTCTTCTTTCTGCTCTTGCTGAGCTCCTTATAGCTCTTATTTTTTCTTCTTGTATTCCCTTTCTTTCTTCTCTCTGGTTTCTGTTTTGCTCTTTTGCCCAATTAGGGCTTCTTTTGTTCTGCTCTCCTTCTTTTTCAATAAAATTTCCCATTATACAAAAAAAAAAAAAAAAAAGAGTATCACAATTGGGTTACAGCCAAATCATGCATTGATAGTGTGAGAGAGAATTCCATTTGTATGAAATACAAAGTTTTAAACTCAAACTAGCTGGGAGGTTACTTTAGGCAAAGTGATTATTCACTGTTGGAACTGGGTGATCTTGGTCACATTGTAGGTATACCCTATTGTTGTACAAGGTATTGAATTTGCATGATGGGGCACACACACTCTTTATCTAGGTAGACAGGGAGACTGTTGGGTCATAACACCTTCCCCCACCGCCGGACAAATTGTAACCAGTTGGAAAACCACACTAATGAAAGTTTTAGAGACATTGTTGCATTGTGGGAGATCTAGCATTTTTAACTTCATAGTACAAAAATCACCTCTATTCGTCACTGATTATCTCGCCAATTGTCACTTGAAACTCAATGAGGGCTTCCGATCCAAGTATGGTGAATTCATATAGGGCCGATCATTTGTATCAAATATTATGATACTTTTGAGTTGTATTATTCGTATGTCAGGTTTGAGATTCATTGTAGGAGCCACATGGAGCCTCCTGCTTTAACAATTGATTTTTAGATATGAGGGGACTACATTGACTGCAGATAGCTCATACTCACCTTGATTGCCTGACACATAGCCACCCAATCGATCACAATCTCATCTACATCAAATTAAATCGTCAAACTCAGATTAATAACAAATAATAGGCATTATTCATATCCGAATTAGTAAATGGTTATATTCATCCAATAAACTATTAAATTGTTCAATTATGATAACAAGGAAATCAAAGTGCAGCACAACATAGTTTTGTACATGAAAAGGCAAAAGAAATTAAATGAGTGGAATTGAAAAGCCATTGAGAAAACTATGCGTTTTTTCTCCACACTTCAAATTAAAATTATATTCAACAGACATCTAGCCATCCAATTAAACCAATACATTAACACAAGACAAGTATTCACTGAGATAGAGAAACCTCAAAATTACACCATACAAGTTAAAAGCAAACAACTGTATTTGTGGATGTGACATATTTTGAGTAAACTATTGAAGATTTTACAAACCACCCACTTATTTTGCACATAGGTAGCCCACTTAATGAGTAAACCAGATTGATTTTTGGGCCAAGGCTTTATACACCGAAGAGCCCACATGATCAACAGCCTGAATCTAACACACATGGTATGGCCATGCAACCATAGAAAAATATGCATGATTCATTTGGCTATCTTTTATCCTAATAACATAGAAAAATATTATATGATCTATGTAACATCTAAAAAGTACAACTCCTAACTATGTATATGTATATATTCAAGTTCACCAGTTAATACAACATTGAAATTATGTATAATTTGAGTGTTATACCTCATCATCACCGCCCATAGCAGATAACAAGGTTGGAAGAATAGTTCTGAGGTGAAAATTAAGGCCAGGTCCAGCAACCTTGGGCAAGGCTCCTAGTGCTTGTGCACTGAAGGCACTGGATACCAGACAAAAGAACTTACCAAAAATGCTTCCGGAATTATAAAATACTAAATGAGAGAAGCTGTGAGTAAAGCACATACAATAAAGGAAGATGGTCTAACTTTGGTAGGATATGGGGCAGAACAGCTGCAGTCCCGACACTAATAATTTAGAACAAATAAGATTAATCAGGCATCCAAGGCAGTTTAGTACAAAAATAAGAAGATCATGACACAGTAAATCAACCTTTAGCTCTGTTTGAGGCCATCTAGAGCAGAAAAAGAAAATGTTCCATCATCTTCTAAAGAATGCAGAAGCGTAGGTACCTCATCATCAATTGCTTGCATTCCAGCACTCTACATCATCATATTTCATGATCAGCAGGTGGCAAAGACAAACTTCACTCAACACAAAATAATAGAAAAATAAGAAGAATTACCTTGATGAAGAACTAATTCATAAACTAACACAAAGTACAATTACCTATTTACGGGGTGTTGCTACATATTGTTTCGAGTCATATTAAAATCATGTATTGAAGGTAGGGGGTTCTAGTGTTAGTTTATGATCTCCTAATGATTTTTAAGACATGAAAGCTAGCCAATATGGCCCACAACCATAAAGAATGGAAAAGGAAAATAAAAATGGAAGAAAAATAACATTTTACACAAAGCTATAGTAAATTGTAACAGTACCATGCAACTGTTGTGAATGTAAGAAAATAAAATATAATTTGTACATCTCATAAATTTCGACTAGTTATTATGTTAAAATTTCAAGAGAATAATCTATTAACCAAAGGATCGCATCATTATCTCCAGTAGCTGTGCCATCATCAGCAGAAGTGGTCCCTCTCATGATGTCAAAATAAATGGTCGGATCTATCCCTGCCGCAGCTGCCAACTGTTGAACGAGGGCCAAGTGCACGTGTCCTCCTGTCCTGCTCAGCCTGCCTTCTAGCCTGCTCAGCTAGTTGCTCCCGCAGGGCGATCACCTCAGGATCCGGTGCCCGAGACTCTGTGGAAGATGAAGAGGTCCTCGTGTATATCCCATACCCTTTTAAGTATCCTGACCTCGATCCAAGCACATCAACAGCAATCTGTTCCTCAGTCATCGGAGCCATACCAGAGGGCTGCGACTGCTCCTCAGTCCGCTGCACCAAGGCCTCCTGCCATTTAAATAAAAAAGGGATTTAGAATGCTTTTATGGCATTATTGATCATAACTGATTTATTAGCAAACGTACATGTCTCTGCTGAGCCACCTCATTTACCCACTCATTACTCTTTTCTCTGTAGTGGGTGTCATGGAAGAACTGAGTAATAGGCAGTGGTTGACCATCATTCTGTGATGTCTGTCATTTGAAATAGCTTTGTATTAGATATGAACCTAGCTACATATTGATAAATTAATAAACTTAATCAATTTTCTTCATATGAATATAATTAGCACCGTCAGAGACACCCTCGATGCAAATGACCTGGAGCCACTAGTATGATTATATGGCAGCTTGGCTCGACTCTCTTGAGCTTTTTTCGACCTCGCCTACATAGAAAAAAAATAATACAATAGTAGTCATTTATAAAATCATTACTAATAGAATTACGTTGGAATACATAAATAATTATTGTAGATAACATTCCAAAGTTACCTTTCGGGCTGGTGATTCCCAGTACTGCGAGACCATCAACTGCTAGTCAGCTATATTGCAGCCCTCTGCCGGGTGGTCCTGGGGTTGGGGAACCCCCTACTCCAATAGCTCGAGATAGTGACATGCAGCTCATACTTCCAACTCCTATACAAAACCCTGCATTGGCAGTCAATGTCCGCCCTGAGTTGCATATCGCCCTCGTAGTCCCCGATATCAAAATTTTGCTGCAATTAGGGGAGAGCCATATAAAGATTAGTAATAACAAAATATAATCAGATTTTGTAATGTGGAGCACAACTATAATCAGTTTGGTTGATATTTCTTGTTTCAGTTTACCTGAACTGCGGCAATGACAACTAGCTTAATCCCACTGTCAAGCTTCTTCCAGCCATGGGGCCTGACTAGGGCAACCTCTCTAATGGCTAACCCAAGATGGTTAGGCAATGATGGGGCATGTTCCCCTTCTGGCCTATGACTGGAGATGGGGATCGGGACTGGGATGTTATGACTCAGCTGTCTCCTCAGCTTTGTCACATTCTTCCCTCGTGTAACACCCTTTACACGGCTCGGAACCTTCGAGACTGGGGCTGATGCTGTTAAGATGACAGTGCTAAATGAGTTAATGAACACAAATCGTTAAATTGAGGTGAACCATTCTGAATTTTAAAATGTCATAATTTTCTCACCTACGCTGCTCCTGATTGCATGATGACTTGTCGAAGGTTGGGAAGGCTGAGGCTGGGTCGGCAAGGGCTATGTGGTCGGAGGCTGAATCTGCAGAGGCTGGGGGGGACTGCCAAATCAGGGGTGCTCCTTGATCCTCCAGACCGTGTAACTAGAAGAGCATTTGGCGGAGGCTGTGTCAAGGCTTCAGGTGGGCTCTCTACACGAGCTAACGCAGTGTAGCTGCAATCCTCCGAGCATGTTTCACCCTCTTATCCCGAGGCATCTCTGTAATCTGGCTTAAAGCAAAGTGACAAGGAAAATAAATAATTATTGGCAAAAATCAATAATATTAGTAAAGTGAATGTCAGCAATTTACATTAAATGGAAATGGAAATCATTTTAGCATGAGTGTCACCATCAAAACTAATATTTTCAAGTACACGTCATAGACATTCACAGAAAGATTACCTCATCCGATTGAGACCAAGATGTCTCGTCATCTACATCATCATCTCCGGGGGGAATGTAGTTCTCACCCTTATCATTCCCACTAACTTTCCTCTTTCCCTTCTTGTTTGTCCTTTTGGCCGAACCAAATATAGTACGTGCGGTCGGTGGGAGCCCTAGAGATGCAAGTATTTCTGCATTCTGCTTAATTGTCTTTTTCCTCTTTAATAAGTAGTTGGATGTTTCACTTGACAGGACAACTCTCTTGGTTTGACCCATTTTTTCCCTTCGTTTGGCATCTTTTGAAACTATGATATATAGAAATAAGAATAAAATGTGAAATGTCTTGTCCATATATGAACAAATTAGAAGAGAAAATGAAATTGAAGACAATGTCATTATGTAAGACAAGATCTTTATTAATTTACTTAATCATTACATGTGCAAAACCTGAAACAAACACTACATGTCATGTTCCATGTCATCATCTTCCTGACTATGAACATCATTTTCTTCTTCATCTTCGTACTTCGCCAGTGTTTCATCCTTGTCTTGGCCATCCTCGTTTGCTGACTCATCATTGAGAACAATCTCAGGATCTATATCATCCCTAAAGTATTGGACACTGGTACCATCGACGAGGACTGGGACAACAAACGTCGTTTCGTCTTGCTGAAATGCATCATTAGGCACATCGTCGTCGTCGTCGTCATCCCGCTTAGCGGGTACATCCCATACTCCCCAAGGCTTGACCCGTTCTACAACTCTCCAATTTTTTCCTCTGCTGGTGTCATTGATGTAGAAGACTTGTGTCACCTGACTTGGTAGGACAAATGGATCATCTGTACACCAACGACCCATGATATCAATGCTTGTAACATGGTCTTCTTTGTTTATCTTGTGCTTGGTACTAGTGTTGTACCATTCACATTCAAATAAGACCACCTTACCCCCGTATTGATAGGACAATTTCCAGACTTTGCAAATGTAGCCATAGTAGTCATGTTTCAGCCCTACGTATTCCCCTTCCATGACCAAGCCGCTACTCTGGATCCTATGGCATTTCTCACAGTCTATAGTGTGGTATCGGACGCCATTGCAATCACACCCCTAGTAAAGATTCACTAGGGATCTAGGGCGATTTGCTAATGACCACATCTCATCAGAAGCTCCTGGTGACCCTAGAGTTCGCAGTTGATTCATCTACATAAGCAGATTAAGACAAATGTATTAGACTAATGTTATTTGAAGTGTAATCCAATAATACCTAGCAATTAAGATGATAATGTTTTATGTCTTACACGTTGTTTGATCCATCTTGCAAATTCTTTTCGTTGTATCTGCCCGACATCTCCAACTCTTTGATCTTGCACTAAATTCTTGTGCGCCCTACTCAAGATAGCTTCTAATGAATAAGTAAGAGTAGAGAATGAATAAAGGAGTTAACAAGCAATGCATAAATATGGATAGATTGAAGCACATACTGTAGATACGGCTCCACCTTGGGGCAATTATTCAGCACAAACCAATGAGCCATGTCACGCTCTCTTTGAGAAGGATCATGTGCCCTTGGCATCAGTCCGATGGGATGGACAGTTCGTGTGAAGACCGACATCCCCGGGCCACGTTCGCCACCATCATCATAATGCTCTACTCGATCAGTCTGCTTTAAATACATTGAGCAAAAAGTGAGGCACTCTTTGACAATGTAAGCCTCGGCGATCGAACCTTCAGGCCGAGCTCGGTTGCGAACGTACCCTTTTATGGTCTTTAGAAACCTTTAAACAACCAATGATAACAATTACGATTTTCAAGGCAAGGCAATTGCACTAATACATAAATAATTAATCAATGGTCATCATCTATTTCCTTTTTATCGGGTAAATCCACCGATATTGCACCGGTCCACCAAGCATGGCCTCACTTAGCAAGTGAACCGATAGATGAACCATCATGTTGACACCAAAAAAGTCACTATGTTTCCTCAACATCAAGAAGCCACATGAAGCTGCATCCTGCTACAAAACAGGCAAAGCTACTTCAAGCATCAGATCTTGTCAGAATCAGACAAAAACTGCAAGATCCTTCAAGACAGCCAAAAGAGGGTACACCTGAAGTTTCGGGCCATTCCGACATCGTTTGGCCTAACTTCACTTCGCCAACAGCTAAACAAACTCTCCCTGCGGCGACATCATCAAAGACACCAAAACTTTGATCAGAGCCTATGAATGACTCCAGAATGTCTCCAAAGGGCTCCATGCCAAATTTCAGGTCAAACTGACAACGTTTGACCCTCCATCAACGCTCGAGCAGCAAAACCAAGCCTCCCGGCGGTGAAAACCACCGAAGTCATCACTCATCAAACAAAACACATGAGTGGCTTCAACATGCTTCCAAAAGGCTGCACGTCAAGTTTCAGGTCATTCTGAAACATTTGACCAGGTTTTGATGCTCCGAAAGAAAATCAAGCCTACCGGCGGCGGAGCACCCCGGGACCATAACATTCAAAGCGGAGCTAATGGATCGTCTCTACATGACTCCAATAGGCTCCCCGTCAAATTTCAGGTCAATCGGACATCATTTGACCACATATCAAAGCTCGGCATTTTCCCCGTAGCAAAATCAAGTCAAGCATCGACGGGGCCCCAAACGGCTTCAAAACTCAAATAAAAGCCCATGGTTGGTCCTATCCACCACTCAAGAAGCTTCACCTCAATTTTTAGGTCATTCCGACATCGTTTGACCTAGTTTCGACTCTTGACGGAAAATCGGCTACAAAGTCTTCGGCATTCCTGAAAAATGGGAAACTTTGTGCTCCTGCTTTGCGCGGGTTCTCATCAAGTTTTCTCCAAGAAAATCAAGTCAATGATTGAGGAAAAATGCCAAGAAAAATACAGAAGAAAAAAGGTACAAAAAAGAAGGAAAAACGGCCAAAAACAAAGCTCGGCGACCAAAAGGGCCAAAACCCTATGGTCGCCGGCGACCCTGCAAATCTAGGTCGCCGGAATTCTCGCTGAATGGCCCGTTTTCCGATCTTTTTCACGTTTCGAGTGTTCCTGCCTCTGTGATTTTTTGAAAATCCAATCTTTGATGCTTGAAAACGACTGATCTTCACCGACATCTCGGATCCACCGTCAAAAGCATGAAATCATCACTGATCGCTCCAAGATCGCCAACCGGCTGACCAAGAAAGTACACTTTCTGTTCGACCGATCGTGAAATCGACAAGACAGATGTCACCGGCCCACCAACATCAATCAATATCTGAAATTGCATCGCAATCCGACATCAAACAATGTGTGGATCCACCTATGATGATCACAAGAAGAATCTCAAAAGACGCGGTGCGGCCCGTGACTCTTCACATGCCTTGGCGACCACTTAATGTCGTTAATTGACCCGTTTATGAAAACTTAATGCGGTCATTAACTCATTATTTTGGACAGCCCAATCAGATTCAAGCATTTGGGAGTTACAAATCCAAGCAATCATGGCATTAAACCCATGAAACTCCCATCATCATGAAGATTAAAGGCGATTAAATGCCCACTATCCTTCATCGGCTAATCACAAGCCAAGAAAAAGGAGTTACAAAATTAAGAAATAAAACTTGTAACTCCTCATCAATTCTCTCATCATGGCCATCAATGCCCATAATCTCCTCATGGCTACCAAAAGCCTATAAAAGGAGGTCTAAAAGAAAGGAATCAACATCGATACACACATCAACTTGAAATTCTGCACTTGCACACTTGCATTCTCTCGAAGAAATCCAGACGAAGTCTTGCTGCTCTGCTGCAAGAAACACCACAAGGTGATAAAAGTCCCTTGGGGGGCCACCCCCCCCCCCCCCCCCCAAGGTCCCCTCCTTCTACAACATGGCATAAACGCGGCTTTTTAGCCCGTTTACTCGATTTTTCATTAGATATAGGACCTCTACTTGGTCCTTATCCTTTAAAAAACTGAGGTTAGGAGCCAAGCTGAAGAATCGAAACATCAAGTGTTCTCATTTGAAGGACGATGGCGAAGTCCATACATGACTTGCGACCGTCGATCTGAACGTGTCCCCACAATCTCCTGAAAAGTTAGATTCCTTTTCTTTCTTTTCTATTGTAGTTTGTATTTTTTAAAGAGACAAAAAGAAATCATAATTCTTGTCTTTCATATTTGATGAGTTTTGTAAAATCGCCTTTCACGACAAACAAACAAAAAGCCGCCTCCTATGGCATTCTCAAAAACAAACTTGTCTCTTTTCTTAATATTTATGCAATTTGAAAAGTTAGAAAAAAGGATCGATTTCCTTTATCCGGATCATCACTATTCCAAATTCCAAGTAGAATAGTAAATCTGGCATACCCGTACAAAAAGTTGATACCCGCATTTTCCCTCCTCCGCCGAGACCCAGACAGCTCCCGGGTGCGGAAGGGGAGGACGGAAATCCGAGGGTCCATCAAGTTGGCACACCCGGTGGGACCTGTTCACTTGAGAACGTGATGCTTTGATCCCTTGGCTCCTTTCTAGTTGGTGGCTTATGTTGCATCTTGCATCTAAAAAAAAAAAACATGAGATGGGATTTTAGTTATTCTTTCTTATTTAAAAAAAAAAATCTGATTTCTTTTCTTAGATTCAACTTTGAGGAATTTTGATCCTCTCCTCTTCGAACTAGATAGCTCACAGAAATGTTTGCAGCTATCGTTCATACCGGGGATTGGGCCATCTTTTCTCTTTGATGAGTCCAATTGGGATTTCAAAAAATAAAAAAACTTCATTTTAAATTCTTTCAAAAATAAACAATGATCTCTCTTTCTCAAGATTCAACTTTGAGAAATTTTGATCCTCTCCTCTTCGAACTTGATAGCTCATAGAAAAGTTTGCAGCTATCGTTCATATCGGGGATTGGGCCATCTTTTCTCTTTGATGAGTCCAATTGGGATTTCAAAAAAAAAACTTCATTTCAAATTCTTTCAAAAAAAAATGATCTCTCTTTCTCAAGATTCAACTTTGAGAAATTTTGATCCTCTTCTCTTCGAACTTGATAGCTTACAGAAATGTTTGCAGCTATCGTTCATATCGGGGATTGGGCCATCTTTTCTCTTTGATGAGTCCAATTGGCATTTAAAAAATTTTCCAAACAAAAAATCAGTCTTCTCTCTTTTGAATTCAAATTCAAAGAAACTTTGGTTATTCCCTTTCGGATTTAACGCTCGCAGAAATGTTGAGCTGTGGTTCGGATTGGAACACCACTTCTATTCTTTTAAGAGTTCATTAGAAACCTTTCAAAAAAAAAAAAAAAAAACACTAAGGTTGCACCAATTGCGCTCTTTGACTAAAGTGGATTTAATAAAAGCCTTGTCCAGAGTGTGGAGACAGCTAGACTGTTTGAGGCAAGGGTCCTTCAAACGGGTTCATTAAGTAATCCTACCCTTACCTGGGGGCTGATCCATCTACTAAGGTTTCATAAGATCGAATTGGAAACCTATGTGCATCTTAAAAAAAAAAAAACTTCAGTCACTTTTGAGTTCAGAGTTGAGAAATCTTGGTTCCTTCCCTTTATGATTTAGCGCTCGCAGAAATGTTGAGCCTTTGTTCGAAATGGAACACCATTTGCTCTTTTTGATGAAATCAATCTTGACCCTTCAAAAAAAAAAACTTCCGTCATTACTGGATTCACATCCGAGAAATTCTGGTTCTCTCCCTTTCGGATTTAGCGCTCGCAAAAATGTTTGAGCCCTGGTTCGGATTGGAACACCATTTGCTCTCTTTGATGAACTCAATCTTGACTTTTCAAAAAAAAAATTCCCGTCAATTGGATTCACATTCGAGAAACTCTGGTTCCTTCCCTTCTGGATTTAGCGCTTGTAGAAATGTTGAGCCTTTGTTCAGATTGGAACACCATTTGCTCTCTTTTATGAATCAAAATTTGACCTTTCAAAAAAATCCCATCTCGTGTCCTTTCCAAGGATGCGATTTGCAACATTTGTGCCTAGCGGTGCTAGTACTCCCTTTCGGGTCTACTGTATTCGCGACCGACACATTTGTATCTCCAACCTTATATCATTTTACCTTAAGTAAGCTTTGCTTCTCGGTAATTTGAATTAAGGTCTACAATTGCTTCTAGCAGTCACTGGTACACTCACCCTGAGCCTACCATACTTGCATTTTAGAACAATTGTATCCTCTATGGCTTTTTGCCTTCTTCATTTTGCTTGGGCTGGGCCATGTCCCCTCAAATGATTGGAAAAAACAAAACCATAGTTGTTCTCCATTTATGATCACCATATTCTTGTGATTACTAATGGATTTGGTCTTGTTTCAGAAGTTTTCCAAAACTAACAATGACAGCTTCATTGACCATCACTTTCGATGAGAACAAGTACCAGCTTATGCTTCAAGACAAGCAAAACAAGCATAAGCGCCCTACCAGTTGCCGAAGCGTCATCTCCCTCGACAAGTCTCAAAACACCGGATCAACCTCAACTCCCGGACCATCGTCTTCAGGTCGCTGGGAACATTCCCACTCCCCACAGAAGAAACTGTACCTGCCAAAAAGCAGAAAACCGCCCTGCAACGTGTCACTACCATGGCACCAAAGGCAAACACCAAAAATCCTGAAGCTCGTGGCGCTCCCATGAAACCGCAACAAAACCAGGTTTGCCCCAAAACCTGGTCCCCGAGATCTTCACCAAAGCAATAGAGGTCCTGAACATCTGCAAAGCCAGCATACCTGGCCCCTCTCAAGGAGAACCGGTTCTACCCTCTCTCTTACATGAAAGAGGAGAAAACTACCCTTCGCCCAAAGAACAAACAAAATCAGCATGAGCCGGCTTCCTCCTACAAGCCCAAAATTAAATCCTGCATCGTTAGGCCTCCACAAAAATATGTTGAAGCCTGCTCTCCTGCGAGTCGAACCTTCATCTCAACAGGGGCCGAGCTCGCAAAATTCAAGTCTTCACTGCGACAGGCAAAGGACCGCGTCCAGATTCTGTCCTTGCCCAACTTCAAAGAAGATAAGCTCAGCTACTGTGCACGGGGGACTACATCCTTCATCGCCAGAGCCCAACCAGAGCTGACTGAAGCTCAAATTGCTCGTCGTATGCGTCGCCGCGTGGCATATCGACAAAAGAGACTTGAGAAGTAAAGAACCCAGCATTCTACTCTCCATGTCTCAAACAAATGGGTCAAAAAAGAAAGACCCGACGAATTCGTTGCTCTCCATATGGTTGGAAAAACCAGAAAACGCCAGAAGTCAGCGACCAAAATCAGTGTTAGACGTCCAGTGACTCGCAGCTTCTTTCAGACACGAACACATCTAGAAGAATCCTCCACTCCTCCAAGCCAAGGACACCAGAGTAACCACTCCTCAGATTCTTCATCCAGAAGAATTAGCCCCAGCTCAGTCACCAGGACGATTTCTTCGTTCGAATCCCGAGGGATGAACGTCTTGGCTACAAGTTCTAAGCAGCCTCCACCGCATGATGACGTAACCGCACGTATCCAGCAGTTTGAACAAGGACAACAGAGAATTGAAGCTCTGAGGGAAAACCTTCTTCTCACTTTACAGCGTCCACCACCTAACAATGAAACCCCTCCAAATCATCAAGATGACGAGGGTAATGCAGAAAACAATGAGTCACGCGCCCTTACCAAAAAGGATGTGGACGATATCCTCGCAAAAGCAAAAGAAGAGGATACATTGAAGGAGCATGGGATCAAGCCACCCTACCCTCTATGGATGGACTCAATTTCGTTCCCTGCAAAATTCAAACAACCTACTCTCTAGACATATACGGGGAAAGGTTCAGCCAGACAACATGTCATCCACTTTAAGATCCTGAAAAGAGCTATTGTGGATCAAGATGCCCTTAAGATTCGCCTCTTTCCAAGTACCCTAAAAGGCACAGCCTTTGATTGGTACTCCACTCTGCCGGAGAACTCCATCCAGAACTGGGCTATGCTGGAGACACGCTTCCTGACCCACTTCCAAGGTGAGGATCATCCTGTTACTATGGCTCAGCTCTGCAGCTTAAAACAGGGAGAAAATGAATCAACATACGACTTCATTCACAAGTGGAAGGCAATGGCGTACAAATCCTCGGATAAACTGCCACAAGCGTCGCTAGTCGACATCTGCCGTAACAATATGAGAGCAAGGATTCGCTCCATGATCATCGGCAACAAATCGAAGAACCTGGGAGAACTCCTCGAAGCTTCCATGGAAGCTGAAATGGTGATCAAAGACCTCAACGGTAAAAAAATCATCAAAGAAAGAGCCGACTGCCATTACGACCTCAAAACCAAAGAAAAAGGAGGTTCTCAATGTGCACACTAAGTCAGCTCCTCAGCAGCCAAAGAAAGCTGAAAACAAAGCTACGGACAAAAGGGCTGAACTCTCTGATACCTTCAAAGAACATGTAGAAAAGAAATATCCGTTCGATGAAGATGTTGAAGAAATTTTTGAGGCTCTCCTAGCAAATGGCAAACTCACTTTGCTGGAGCCCAAAAGACCGGGAGATGTTGGCAAAACCAATGATCCCCGATACTGTCCATACCATCAGATGATCTCACATCCCCTCAATCAATGTTTCGTTGTGAGAGAGAAGATCAACGAGATGTGGAGAAATGGAGTCATCACCTTTAACAAAAACTACAGCTCCACCTCTGTCAACATGGTGTCATGTAGGCAAACTTTGAAGTCACCAAAGGAGAAGATCACTACTTCATTCAAGGTGATAAAAATGGCTCAAGCATCCCAAGAGTTGGTTCCCTATCCAACACCAGATGGACAACCCATATGGGTGCATCCCGATCTCCTAAAAGATGAAAATTAGGAGATTGTCAAAACAAAGCCGACCACTCAACAGCGAAGGCAAGCTAAGAGACAACTCCGCAAGCCCAAACAGCAGCAGAAGTCTCAATCAAAACAAGAAGTCATTGAAAAGGCAGAAATCTCTTCCACTGCTTCACTAGGGGCGACGGAAGAATCCCTTCCCAAAACTTCAAAGGCGGTAAGAAAATTCACCCTTGATGATTTCATGCCACGTCTATACAAAAATGAAACTGTACAGGGGGCATCATACTCTTGCAATTTGGTAGTTGGATTCTCCATGGATGGATACGAGTCCAGTGATACTACCAGTGATATCGATGAGTGGGAAGAATCCCTTAAAACAGGAGAATACCTCTCGGACGAGGAATGGATTCCCGAGTCTTATCTTATGCCAGTAATCTGGTATAACCCATTACAACCACAAGGATCTTGGTCTGATGATGAAGAAGATCAGGACGCTGTTCAAGAAAACACTGTCGATCCAGCACCAGCCAATGCTCTAGTGGAACCCAACATCGGTGAACTACAAGGAGCAGATGACGAAGAAGATTTGGCTCCTATGCCTGATCTTGAAGAATATGCAAGAATCTTGCAACATCTTGCCATATAGCAGGAGCGGGATCGCATCAATGATCTTCGTCATGATCCAGAACCAGAAGTCCCTGAAAATCAATGAGAACTTTCTCCTTCAACTCCTAAAAATGGAGAAAACAGTTGGATTGATGTTCCTCTTACATCCGAAGATGAGTCCGATTCTCAACAGTCTACACTGGGGGCATCTCCTGTCAGGATAACCTGCAATGCAATAGCTCGAGACGATAGTGCCTCTGAAGCTTTCGAAGACACGTACTCCCCAACCGGTAGTGTATCTTCCAGAGCTACATCTTCTCAGGTGACTTCCACTGAGATATCATCCTCTCAGCCCTAATCTCTTGAAGCTGTGACATCGGAGCTCAAGCCTCTCCCGATTGATCATATTGAAGAAACTCCTGCCAATGAAATCTTCTTCAATGAAAACCCAGTCGATTGGTCCCAGATACCCGATCTCATAGACGATGTCTGGACTAATAAAGAAAGATTGTCGGATGCTGTTCAGGACTTGTTCCAGGAAATTGCTCCGTGCAACACAATCATTGAAGACAGGGATCGACCCCTTGATCCCGATAGTGATCTTCCAAAAGAACACCCTTCTCTAGAAGCTGCTCTATATTACCTCAGCCGCATGTTGGTAGGTGGAGAGCATCGCTACTCCCCAGTCAAAAAAGAATGCCTTGCAGTGATGTTTGCCGTACAAAAGCTACGTCGCTACCTGCTATCCAATACAGTCTACCTGATTTCAAGGATCAACCTCCTAAAGGTCCTTGTCACAAAAGCAGGTTCTCTCAATGCCCGACTGCCAAAATGGTCCATCCTTCTATCACAGTTTGATATTAGGTATGTACCACAAAAAGCAATCAAAGGTCAAGCTCTAGCAGACTTCCTCGCAGAGCATCCATTGCCTAAAGATTCTCCACTAAGGGATGATCTCCCAGACGAGTTTGTCTACAATGTGGAGACTTCCTTATCAAATGCTTCTTGGGACATGTACTTTGACGGTGCAACCAGGACAAATGAAAAAGGAAAACAAATATCAGGAATCGGCATCCTCTTTGTCAGTCCCGACAAATACATGATTCCACACGCCTTCTCGTTACTGAAACCATGTTCAAACAATGCAGCTGAGTACCAAGCCCTGATTGTAGGATTGGAACTCGCCCTCGAATCCGGCATCACCATGCTGGAAGCTTTTGGAGTCTCTCAACTGATCGTCAACCAGATGAATCAGAAATTTGAAGTCAGGAAGCCTGATTTGCTACCTTACTACAACAAGGCGCAGTCGCTTCAACAAAAATTCAACATCTGTCACATCACCCACATCTTAGAGGTGAAAATATCCGCGCAGATGCCCTGGCTGGACTCGCCGCATCCATGGCAATCCAAGAAGGGGAAAACATGCAAGTCACAGTGTGTCAAAGAATGATTATCCCTCCTCTTAACACATATCAAGCAGTTGTTGAATGCCACCAAGTGGTTGGAAGTCGGATGTCCATCCTCAAACCACCAATCGGAAACTGGAGAGATCCGTTCATTGATTACATCATGTTCGGAATCCTACCTGAAGATCCAAAAGAGCGGGTAAGTATCAAAAGACAAGCCCCGAACTTTCATTTGGATATACCTTCAAAAGAGCTTTACAGAAAATCCTTCAACGGAGTACTCCTACGCTGCTTGTCACAACAAGAGGCTGAGGAAACTCTTAAAGAAGTACATGCTGGTCTTTGTGGAGCCCATCAGGCTGGTCCTAAGCTCTACAACCAGATAAGAAGGCTAGGTTATTATTGGCCTACCATGGTAGCTGATGCAATCCAATTTGCCAAGCGCTGCCAAAAATGCCAGATTCATGGAGATTATGTTCACATGCCTCTGGAATGGCTACATCCAACAACAATCTCATGGCCTTTCAAAGCCTGGGGTATGGACATCATAGGTCCTATCTCTCCTCCATCAAGCAAAGGTCATCGCTTCATTTTCGCCGCTACGGATTATTTCTCCAAGTGGTCAGAAGCATTTGTGCTCAGCAAAATGAAGACCTCATCAGTCCTTCATATCTTGAGCACCAACATTATTTGTCGCTTCGGCATACCTAAAAGATTCGTCCATGATAACGGACCACAATTCCGGGATCACAGATTCTACAGGTTCTGCGACAAGTATAAAATCCAAAGTTGTCCTTCGACCCCATATAATCCAGCAGCGAATGGACTAGCAGAAGCCTTCAACAAGACACTCTGCAAAATTCTCAAGACAATGGTCTCTAGTCACAAAAGAGACTGGGGCGACAAACTACCAGAAGCTTTGTGGGCCTATCGAACCACCGTTCAGGACCAACCCATAGCACACCATTCTCTTTGGTCTATGGATGCGAAGCTGTTGTCCCTTTGGAAGTACAAATTCCTTCCTTAAGGCTATCTCTGCGAAATGACATGACACAAGAAACCAATGTCAAATTGAGACTCCAAGAGCTGGATAATCTCGATGAAAGACGACTCGAAGCTCTACAAAGCATTGAGTTGTACCAAGCATGCATGGCAGGATCTTTCGACAAGAAGGTCAGACAATGCGCCTACAAAAAGGGCGACTTGGTTCATGCAGTAAAAAGACCCATAGTCTTTGCCCACCATTCCAAAGGCAAATTTGAACCAAAATGGGAGGGACCCTTCGTCATCGACAAAGTCTTCTCCAACGGTGCATACGCTCTTCTAAACATGGAAGGAGACAGATGTATTGTCGCGCCCCCAAAACCGGGATCCGATCTCGGGGACGCGAGCTTGGGGAAGAATTTGTATTTCCCCTCCCAGGATCCGCGTGTGTGAGGATAACAAAATTCACAACACCTCAAAATATTTCGCGGAAGCTCTACAAGACGTTACGACCCGGAATCCGTATCCATCGGGTTCCGTGTCGTACTCGATCTGTCAGCACAAGATTGTCATAGACATATTTAAATTCAGACTGGAACCATTCATAATATCAAGATATACAGAGCTGACAGTAACAGGCTTATCATTACCCAACATATTCAAGTTACAAATTAACAAGTGCATTAATTACAATTCCCAAGAAACAGGCTAACAAAAGCCGTACACAATAACAAGCTAGAACAAATACTACCCAATGGTGTAACGTAACTCCGGAGTCAAGCATGACGTCTACATGACATCGCTGACACAACAAGCTGCAAAACTCGTGGCTCAACAGCCCTCTGCACGCGAACTAGATCAAACAAGGACCTGCTATCTAGAGCACCAAAATAGAAGTATATCAGACACGACGGTCTGGCAGGTGATCAATATAGGCAAGAGCATAAACAAAATCGAAGTTTAAAGGAAACAAGAACTAAAAACACTTCATTGAACTTGAAACAAGTGTACCAGATTTAAAAACAATGCATGTACAAGATACTTATCAAGAAATCATTAGTGCATGCACGATATACGAAACAAGACATGAATACATATAATATCATGATTAGTAAATCCACAAAGAGCCCATCATTTCTCCATCATACATGATGATAAGAGTAAGCACGCAAGACAAGCACGACAAGAAACACGATCCCACGCCACACAAGGTAGACGGGGTATCCGGCCGCGGAACCGGACCACGAACACGCACGATGTGTCAATTCAAGACACGACTAGTCTGCAGACAGTCCACGAGTTTAAGGACCCCCAGGTAGTGGATCAAGCTAAAAGGGCGGTCCAAGCTCAGTGAAATCACTTATATCATGAATGCATAAAACATGGCGATACACGTTCGAGAGCACGACAAAACAAGAGGGAAATCATTTGTCAAACACGTCACGACAAGGCTAGTGTCATAGCCCCGCCCAACTCAGCATGAAATTGTCCGCTTTGGCCCACGTGCACGCGTGGGGACTTCCCAGGAGGTCACCCATCCTAGTACTGCTCCCGCCCGAGCACGCTTAACTACGGAGTTCTTACGGTTTCTAGGGCCGCACGGTTTTAAAAGGCCTCATACTAAGTAATACGGGGTTTGACTTATAAGCCCAGGGTCAGGACTTGGATATTTCTGATGCGGCTAACGGAGACTCACCGTTTGAAGCCCGTGGTTGACACGCTCCGCCCCGTGGTTAAGGGTGCCGCCCGGACCAAGTTCTCACAGCTAGCACGATAGCATAATATAAATGCTTAACAAACTGAAGAAATGATTCCCCTTTTTCTTTCTTGAAACACGATTCTTGAAACACGTCTTAAATACAAGCTTATACTTGAAATTCGGGCAAATACACGATGAAACACGAAGTATCAAAACAAGATTCTTGGTTCTTGAAACAAATCTTCAAACAAACTTGTACTTGAAACCAAACGAGAACACGAGGATGTACGTAACATCAAAACAGAAGTTCAAACACGAAATCTATCAAGTTTAGGCTAAGACCATTCATTGACCCTTGTGGAGTTGAAACCCAAATGTCGGAGTTTTGATAAGGTTTGGTGCCCCAGAAGTTATAGTACATTTTGGAATTCCAAGTGCACAAAGTCAACAAAAAGGGTCTAAAACCTAGTCTAGTTTTCCTTCTCGCAAAAGTCCTTCAAAACAGTTCTTTTTGTAACTGTCGGTCAACGATCGGTTAACCTTCGGTTAACCGAGGTCGATCTGTCGGTCGACCGAAGGCTTGACCGACAGATCCCAGCCCAGAATTGTTGCTCTCTGGAATTCAAACCGACAGATCCTCGGTCGACCGAAGGCGAACCGACGGATGACCTGACAAAAATGTTGCTCTCTGGAAATTGAACCGACAGGTCCTCGGTTGGTGTCGGTCGACCTGTCGGTCAACCGAAACTTGACCGACAGCTGACCGACAGGACTCGGGCAGTGCATTTCTGTACAGATTTTTTCACAACTTCTTCCCTTCTTCACTTCTACATTTTTACCACCTGCACTCCCCAAGCCTCCATGCTTTCCAAGGGATTCATTACACACATTAAAGAGCATTCCATCCACAATTTGTCCATTCATTCCAAAGAGAAAACATCAAGACATTTTAAGGTATAAAATCATAAAAACTAACAAGATTAAACATGATTCCAAGAACTTACAAAATCATTGCTAACAAGACAAATGAGGAAGCTAAAACCCATGACTTGAAAGAGCATGAACATGACTTGCATTATGAGATTAAACATGGAAAACATGTCTTAATGAAAGATTGAAACCCTAATACAAACATAAGCAATATACATAAGAAATCCTATAGAGATCACTTGCCTTTGTCCAAATGCCAAGCAAAACTTTCACAAATCCAAATCAAAGAGTTGATCCACGAAATCTACACAAAAGCCCCAAAAGAAAGCACATAAAAATCACCATTTTTGTCACTACAAAGCCCCATTTCGAAAATGGGTTTGAAAACATAGAAAACAAGTTCTAAATGAACTAAAAGAACACCAAATGAAAAGAGGAACAAGAGCCCTAACCTTTAGCTAGCTGAACAAGGAGAAGAGAGGTTGAAGACGATGAATAGTGTCGGGGATTTGGCTCAAAAACGGGTCCAATCGAAGCTTGCGAAGAGAGGAAGAAAATGGCGGAGTCGGATTTGAGATTGGAGCTCTCTTGATGGAAGATCCAAGGGAAAAGACCAAGAGGAAAAAGGCTTTCTCTCCTCTCCACTCTAGGGCAAGGCAAGGACCGGTTGCAGGAAAATGGAAATGGGGAGAGAAGAAGAGGAAGGTTTATATAGTGTCTGGAGGGTGGGTCCCAATGCAGTAGAACTTGAAACGATTAAAACTTGGTCTTGCGGACCCCGGATGAAATCGACGAAGAAGAACAAAACGATCGTCGAAAAATCTAGTTTTCACAAAGTATATTTTCCCCAATTTCTGGAATTTTCGAAATTCATGGACAGATTTAGTGAAAATTGTCATTTTTGCCCTTTTTCTCGAAAAACGCGATTTCTGAGTATTAAATCAAGATGGTCAAAACATGAAAGTTGTTTATAACAATAAAATGAGTCAAAAGGAATAAAATTTGGAATTTTTAGAAACCAAGAATAAATTCTCACAAAAATACAATTTACAAGGGTCGGGTCTAAACAAAGTCAATGGTCTTCTAAAACTCTCCAAAATTATGAAAAATCTATTCAAACTCAAAAACAAAGTCAAATCATCTCTAATCTTGTTTAAAAAGCTAAATCATGGTTAAAACAATGCTAAACCCAAAAATTGAGGGTCGGGGTCTTACATGTATGCTGCCCATCAACGGCAAGTTCTTGAAGCGGTACTACCCTTGAAGACTTCCTCAAGCAGGTCAGAGCAATATCTACGCGGCCAAAGCCTATTTCCAGGTACTTGCTCGTCAAACCCATCTCCTTTTGAAATTTTCATCTTGAAATTTCCAAAAAAAAAAAAAAAAAAACTTTCAAAACAATGCTTACTTTCATCGTTTCATTGTTCAAAAATCCAAAAATCCAAGTTTATGAGCCTCTTCCCAGACTTGACCAAAATTTTCGATCCTTGAACCCAAAGTTCTCGGTTTGAAACAAAAACCAGGACTCAAGACTTTTCACCCTAGTCCGCCTCGGCTCTTACAACCAGAATGGTTTTAAGTCAAAATTTATGACCCTCGCGTCTTTAAACAAAAAAATGGTTTTTTAGAAACCGCGGGGAAGCGACATTCAGTCGATACTCGTAAAACCCAAAAACCGGAAGGATGCGAACCCCATTCGATACTTCCAAAAACCCAAAAACCGGAAGGATACGAACCCCATTCATTCGATACTTCCAAAAACCCAAAAACCAGAAGAATGCGAACCCCATTCGATACTTCCAAAAACCCAAAAACCGCAAGGAAGCGAACCCTATTCGATACTTGCAAAACCTCGAATTTCAAAATCGTGGAGACACAATATTCAATTGATATCCACAACCCAAATTTCAAACGGTTCGAGAAAACCTCAAATTTCAAAAATCGCGGGGAAACGACACCAAGTCAGTACCCGCAAAACCAAAAGTTTTGGAAAAAGCAGGGAAGCGACGCTTAGTCGATACTTGCACCCCAATCCGCGAGGAAGCGACATTCCATCGATACTCGCAAACCCAGACCGCGAGGAAGCGACACTCCATCGATATTCGCAAATCGAATGAGCAAGGAAGTGACATTCCATCGATACTTGCAAGACCATTAAGTGGGGAGACGACATTTAGTCGATACCTGCATTTTGAAAACCAAAATTCGGCTATAAACGCCAAAAATCAGCTATAAACGCCAAAATTAGGTTATAACGCTAGATTCTGCTATAAACGCCAAATTCGGCTATAAACGCCAAAATCGGCTATAAACACCAAAAATCGGCTATAAATGCCAAAACCTGGCTATAAATGCCAAAACAAAAATCGGCTATAAACGCCAAAATCGGCTTTCATGCCAATAAAACAAAACTTGGTTTTAAAAAATCTGGCTTTCATGCCAAAACAAAACAAACAACAAACAAAACAAAACTCGGCTCCTATGCCATTCCAAAAATCGGCTTTCATGCCATCCAAGAACTTTGGCTCTCATGCCATAAACAAATTTGGCTTCCATGCCACAATAAAATTCGGCTTCTATGCCATTTCAAAAATCGGCTTTCATGCCATCCAAAAACTTTGGCTCTCATGCCACAAATAAATTTGGCTTACATGCCACAAAATAAAATTCGGCTTCTATGCCATTTCAAAATTCGGATTTCACGCCATCCTAAAATTTCGGCTTCCATGCCATAAACAAATTTGGCTTATATGCCACAAAACAAAATTCGGCCTCTATGCCATTTCAAATTTCGGCTCCCATGCCACAAAAAAATTTGGCTTCCATGCCACAAAACAAAATTTGGCTTCTATGTCATTTCAAATTTTTGGCTCCCATGCCGCAAAACAAATTTTGGCTCTTACGCCACAAAATTAGGCTTCCATGCCATCTAAAATTCGGTTTTCAAGCCATCAAAAATTAGGCTTTTTGCCACAAAAATTGGCTTTCATGCCCAAAACAACCCTTTGACAAAAGATTTTCACAAAATGACAACCTTTTGATCAAATTCTTGAACAAACATTCCCATCAGTTTTTGCTCAAAAATGATTTAAGTGAAAAGAAGGGGATACAAAAAATATAGTACCAAAATTGTTTATACATAGAGGTTCTAAAAAAAAAAGTTTGTTACAACTCAGGAGCTCAATCTAGCATGGTCTTCAACCAAAGGTTCAACTCCTCAAGCAGACCCTTGGCCTTGGCTTCCAAAGTTTTCAGGCCACGCTTCTTCAAAATGTTCCCATAAAATACGGTCGAATGCCGCGACCCATATTCAGCACGAGGAAGTTCTTTCCAGAGGACCTGCCACTGCTCATACTCCTAAGTCTTCCTTCGGAAATTACCTTCAGCTTCCTCAACCTGGCGAATGAGAGTCCCCTCCTTGTCACGAGCCTCCACAATGGCGGTCCATTTGGCGGCAGCTTCTTCCTCCAAAAGCTCCAGACGCTGCCTAGCCTCGACAATCTCCTTATCAAGGCGGTCCAAGTCTTGCTTCAACCCCATGATGGATAACTCGGTAACGTTCTTCTCCCGAATGAACTGCTTCTGAGTCTTCGTGACCTCAGTCAGCTCAGCTTTGACTTTGCTGGAAGGCTTCACAAACATCTCATCAAAGAAGTCACCATCAGGGAAACTCTTGGTCTCAGTCCATTTGTTCCCCAAGGCGATGATTTCGTCAACAAAATCCTTGGCGCTTGCGATGTCCAGACCGACTTCTTCGCTATCAGCAAGAATGTCCTGTACATGCTTGATCATGCTAAAGCCAGCTTTCAAGTGACCTGAAGAGAGAGTCTCAACCCATGAGCTCAAAACAGTCTTCAACACCTTCTTTGCATACTGAAGGTGCGGCGCAGATGAGGATTCACCATGCTCTGGCGCCCGACTGCCCATGTCATGCTCCATTGGAAGAGTAATCAATAAACTCTTTCCAACCGAAGAAGCTGACTCGTTGAAAGTAGAAGAAGCCCCTACTCCTAGATCGGTTGCAAGTATCCCCTGTTCTGGCTCTAAGGAAGATGGAGGGACCTCCCCTGTTGCTTCACAATCTGCCAAGGAAAAGATAAAAAGGTATGAATATAATCTTGTCAAAAAATCAGTATCAAGATTAGTATTCCAAAATACCTGCTTCGACAACCGGCGAAGTACTCTCTGCCTCTATGATCTCATCCAAAGCATCGTCAAAAGTTGCATCCATGGATGGCTCAAAATCATCAGAATCCTCTGGTAAGTCAACTAACAAGAAAACAAAAGCTACATGTTGGCAAATGACAACACAAACAAAAAGAAGAAAAAAAAGAAGCCAAAGCAATCATACCAGGTGAAGGATCCGGAACCACTCCAGAGTCCCTGGGCTCTTCCTCAAATGCCATGACTGGATCCGTCATCGCTTCATCGGCCGGAACCTCGGGCATCACCAAGTCATCGTCCTCTGGCAAAATGAAGAAAGCAGCAGATCAAAACAAAAAAATCTCTCATAAAAGAAGAGAAGTGGCAAAAGAAAGAAAGATGATCATACCAGCTGTCTCCTCTTCTCTGCTCCTCTTCTCCGGAAGCTCGTCAGTGTTAGATTGTATGGACTCAATCCATCAGTTGATGTCATAAATTGATTAATTTCTTTATTTATCAATAAAATCATGTTATACTTTCATGAGATGAATGTTATTTTATTACTTTATGCACATGACCAATACATATGACATAATGGTTCATGAGTTGAACCGGGTCCCATTAGTATATTAGATGTGATACATGTGTATGGATGAGATCCACACACGGGAGATATATGTCACAAATCTTATACTTAAAATATCTTCACAACCAGTGATGAGACTGAGCATCTCATCTGATAAGGTTGCAACACTTTGATCACTTTGAGATAGTGTGATTTGTCTCGATCATCAGAATGGAAGATTCTAGATGAATGTGCTGGTACATTGGATGTATTGAAGGACCATGAGAAGCACCTTAAGAATTCTGTCTTTACTTTAAGGTCTGCTCTCATAATTCCCTAGCAATAGGCTCTCAATCCTGAGACATTAATGAACTCAAGTTTCTATCTATTCATTTGTTTTGAGTCACCAATGAGTGAGGCCAATTGTAGGTCAACACCTCGGTGATATGGGTGAATGGTAGTAGAGCTGTGAGAACATTCAATGGTCAAGATGGAATCTATCCTGATTATCCCCTTGTGCCAATTAATGGATTTATCATTGGTAAGTGCGCACCCATTCCGATTAAGAGTTAATTGGATAGGTACCAATCGATCATTATAATTAATTGGGGCTCAAGGATAATAAGATATGGATCTAATTTGGTGGACATGTCCAATTGATCCATGGATATAGATGGAGGGGCCTACTTGTGGTCATGGAGAAGTTTAGGGTCTTCTATGTAATTTATTCCTAAGACTGGAGTTCAATTGCATTTATATAGTGGAGTTATTTGCAATTAACTGTGGGCCCGGATTGCACATGAGATGTGGGGTCGCATGTACCAGTTGGAGCCAGCTTTCTAAGGAATCCCTAGTGGTCCCCACACTAGCCCAAGTATTGGATAGATACTAATTCTAGTAGAACTCTAGATAGAAAGGAATTAGAGAATTACTATTTCTATTTGAAGTGAGACTTCTAATAGTGGTAATAGTAACCTACTAATTATTAATGGAAGTAGGACTTCTATTTTAATTAGAAAGAGAAGGTTACTAATTAATGGAAGTGAGACTTCTATGGGAATTAGTATTAGAGGAGTTGCAAGAGGCTATAAAAGGGGAGCAAACCCCTTTGGACGTCCCAAGCATTATTGTGCAAGGCTAGCCCTCTCTCTCTCTTCTCCTTTCTTGTGTAAGTTGTTGCACATCTCTTCTAGTTCCTTTTCTAGTTGTTCTCTAGTAGTTTTCTTTAGGAGATCCCACCCATCTCCTTGAAAAAAGAAATCTGATAAGGGACATAGTGTGGAAGACAATTGGGTCTTGGAGATCTTGATTTGATTTGGGAAAGAGTTCGACATCAAATAAAGTAGCAACTTCTCCATTAGAGCACAATTGAGCTCCGAATGTATAATTTACTTCCTTGCATGCTGTAGATTTATTTGAAGCTTTTATGTTGCTGATTCTATCTTCTAGATAGATGTTTTTACTGATCTTGATATGTGAGATTGAGGGTTTGCATCCTGGATTGGGTTTTTGGCCTTGTGGATACTTGATCCCTGAGTTAAGTGGGTCAAAAGTTTTGAAATTCTATCCACGAGGCCCACCTACTTCCAACAGTCAGCATCCTCAGACACCTCCTCAGCAATGGTGAGAGGAACTTCAAGATCAGAACGACTATCGTGCCGTCTCATGTTACGGCGCTGTCCTCTCTTCCTCTTGCCTCGGCGGGTCAATCTGCTCGACGATCCTGCTCCACTATCAACATCAGGCCTCTCACTAGAGTCCTCACTGGATGGCCTACTTTTCTCAGTAGACTCCATGGAAGCCTTCGTACGCTCTGCTTGTATCATAGCATCGATCTCGGCCTCCTCCTCCTCCAACTGTCTCAAGACCTCACCAGGAATCCCTTGTGCAGCTCCTGATCTGATGATATCCTGCTCGTTGAGAAGCCTATCTTATGCTTCTCTCCAGAAAGGAAGGCCAAAACTTCCTCCCGACGGACACCATATGATCTGCCAAGACCCTTCCCAGGAGATTGCTTGACATCGAGCTCCTTCTTGGAAAGCCCCCGGTACACTGAGAAGCTCTCCACGAACCACTTCGTGAAGCCAGCAGTCCGGAAGGTGGGCAGCTCAGGATAGGGAATCATGGCGGTAGTGTCCTCAGCACTGTAAAAAGCCCATGCATTCCTCCCATCCTGCAAACCTCCAAAACGCTTCACCATGCTCGAAGGCGCTCCAACAACGCCTTGAGAGAATCCAATCTGCAATGCAAAACGCGAAGGGACATACGGCTGGATATCCACAAAAAGATGTCTACGGTACACCATCGTACCAACCCGTATGTTGAAAAGCCATCTCTTCTCAACATTTGTCAAAGCATAGTGTCTTCCCGACCCTGCCCTGGTCGAATCACGGGAGACACCAAAGTCAAAAGCCTTCTTCCGCAAACCCGGAGAAAGTGTAAGACCCCGACCCTCAATTTTTGGGTTTAGTATTGTCTTAATTGTGATTTAGCTTTTTAAACAAGATTAGAGATGACTTGACTTTGTTTTTGAGTTTGAATAGATTTTTCATAACTTTTGAGAGTTTTAAAAGACCATTGACTTTGTTTTGATCCGACCCTTGTAAATTGTATTTTTGTGAGAATTTATTATTGGTTTCTAAAAATTCCAAATTTTATTCCTTTTGACTCATTTTATTGTTATAAACAACTTTCATGTTTTGACCATCTTGATTTAATACTCAGAAATCGCGTTTTTCGAGAAAAAGGGCAAAAATGACAATTTTCACTAAATCTGTCCATGAATTTCGAAAATTTCAGAAATTGGGGAAAATATACTTTTTGGAAACTAGATTTTTCGACGATCGTTTTGTTCTTCTTCGTCGATTTCATCCGGGGTCCGCAAGACCAAGTTTTAATCGTTTCAAGTTCTACTGCATTGGGACCCACCCTCCAGACACTATAAAAGATCTCCTACTCTCTCTCCTCATTCTTCTTTCCCCATTTCCATTTTCCTGCAACGGTTGCCCTAGAGTGGAGTTGAGAAGCAAGTTTCTCTTGATCTTTTCCCTTGAAATCATCTCACAAGAAGACTCCAATCCCCGATTCGTTTCCACCATTCTCTTCCTCTCTTCTCAAGCTTCGATTGGACCCGTTTTTGAGCCAAATCCCCGACACTATTCATCGTCTTCAAGCTCTCTTCTCCTTGTTCAGCTAGCTAAAGGTTAGGGCTCTTGTTCCTCTTTTCATTTGGTGTTCTTTTAGTTCATTTAGAACTTGTTTTCTATGTTTTCAAACCCCTTTTCGAAATGGGGCTTTGTAGTGACAAAAATGGTGATTTTTATGTGCTTTCTTTTGGGGCTTTTGTGTAGATTTCGTGGATCAACTCTTTGATTTGGATTTGTGAAAGTTTTGCTTGGCATTTGGACAAAGGCAAGTGATCTTTATGGGATTTCTCATATTTATTGTTTTATGTTTCATTATGGTTTCAATATTTTCATTAAGACATGTTTTCCTATGTTTAGTTCATAATGCAAGTCATGTTATACTCTTTCAGGTCATGAGTTTTGGCTTCTTCATTTGTTTTGTTAGCCATGATTTTGCAAGCTCTTAGAATCATGTTTGATCTTATTAGTTTTTATGATTTTATACTTGTAAATGCCTTGATGTTTCTCTTTGGAATGAATGGATTAATTGTGGATGGGTTGCCTTGAAAATGTATGAAATCATCCCTTGGAAAGCATGTAGGCTTGGGGAGTGCAGGTGGTGAAAGTGTGGAAGTGAAGAAGGGAAGGAAGTGTGAAAAGTTCTGAACTGAAATGCACTGCCCGAGTCCTGTCGGTCAGGTGTCGGTCAAGTTTCGGTTGACCGACAGGTCGACCGACACCAACCGAGGACCTGTCGGTTCAATTTCCAGAGAGCAACATTTTTGTCAGGTCATCCGTCGGTTCGCCTTCGGTCGACCGAGGATCTGTCGGTTTGAATTCCAGAGAGCAACAATTCTGGGCTGGGATCTGTCGGTCAAGCCTTCGGTCGACCGACAGATCGACCTCGGTTAACCGACGGTTAACCGATCGTTGACCGACAGTTACAAAAAGGACTGTTTTGAAGGACTTTTGCGAGAAGGAAAACTAGACTAGGTTTTAGACCTTTTTATTGACCTTGTGCACTTGGAATTCCAAAATGTACTATAACTTCTGGGGCACCAAACCTTATCAAAACTTCGACATTTGGGTTTCAACTCCACAAGGGTCAGTGAATGGTCTTAGCCTAAACTTGATAGATTTCGTGTTTGAACTTCCGTTCTGATGTTACGTACATCATCGTGTACTCGCCTTGAATTTCAAGTATAAGTTGTTTGAAGATTTGTTTCGAGAACCAAGAATCTTGTTTTGATACTTCGTGTTTCATCGTGTATTTGGCCGAATTTCAAGTATAAGCTTGTATTTAAGACGTGTTTCAAGAATCGTGTTTCAAGAAAGAAAAAGGGAATCATTTCTTCAGTTTGTTAAGCATTTATATTATGCTATCGTGCTAGCCTTGTCGTGACGTGTTTGACAAATGATTTCCCTCTTGTTTTGTCGTGCTCTCGAACGTGTATCGCCATGTTTTATGCATTCATGATATAAGTGATTACCACTGAGCTTGGACTGCCCTTTTAGCTTGATCCACTACCTGGGGGTCCTTAAACATGTGGACTGTCTGCAGACTAGTCGTGTCTTGAATTGACACATCGTGCGTGTTCGTGGTCCGGTTCCGCGGCCGGACACCCCGTCTACCTTGTGTGGCGTGGGATCGTGTTTATCGTGTTGTGCTTATCGTGCTTGTCGTGCGTGCTTACTCTTATCATCATGTATGATGGAGAAAGGATGGGCTCTTTGTGGATTTACTAATCATGATATTATAAGTATACATGCTAGTTTCGAAAACGTGAAATTGTTTCGTATATCGTGCATGCACTAATGATTTCTTGATAAGTATCATGTTCATGCATTGTTTTTAAATCTTGTAAATCTGTTCAAGTTCAATGAAGTGTTTTTAGTTCTTGTTTCCTTTAAACCTTGATTTTGTTTATGCTCTTGCCTATTTTGATCACCTGCCAGACCGTCGTGTCTGATATACTTCTGTTTTGGTGCTCTAGATAGCAGGTCCTTGTTCTGAGCTAGTTCGCGTGCAGAGGGCTGTTGAGCCACGAGTTTTGCAGTCTTGTAGTGTCAGCGATGTCATGTAGACGTCATGCTTGACTCCGGAGTTACGTTACACCATTGGGTAGTATTTGTTCTAGCTTGTTTTTGTGTACGGCTTTTGTTAGCCTGTTTCTTGGGAATTGTAATCAATGCACTTGTTAATTTGTAACTTGAATATGTTGGGTAATGATAAGCCTGTTGCTGTCAGCTCTGTATATCTTGATATTATGAATTGTTCCAGTCTGAATTTAAATATGTCTATGACAATCTTATGCTGACAGATCGAGTACGACACGGAACCCGATGGATACGGATTCCGGGTCGTAACGTCTTGTAGAGCTTCCGCGAAATATTTTGATGTGTTGTGAATTTTGTTATCCTCACACACGCGGATCCTGGGAGGGGAAATAACAAATTCTCCCCATGCTCGCGTCCCAGAGATCGGATCCCGGTTTTGGGGGCGCGACAGACTGGCATCAGAGCGGGCAGGTTTCTAGGAAATAAAACACTCTAGTAACCTTAAGACGTGTGGTGAGGACTCCATAGGTCGTGTGGATTTTGTTTTGGCTAGCCATTGTTTTATCAGCTCGGTTTGTTTTCTTCTAGTGGGGGAGACCCTCTTTGTCTCGTGTTCTTGTCCTTGTTGTTAGGGAATTTGGAGGACCAAATTCTTTTCTAGTGGGGGAGGATTTAATGTATCCGTACCCACATTTAGTATCTTTTGCTTGTTTTTGTGGCAAAGAGTCGATGTTTTGTGGCATTTTGTGGACTTAGCGTGTGGTCCTCGAAGGACTTTGGCAGAATTTTCAGCTTTTCGATGTCACAGATGGAGTGAGCGAGGGAATTTGTGAGCAGTTGTTAGTCAGCAAGTTATGTGAATGGCATATCAAGATCCAATTATAGTTGATCGTGTATCGTCAGACGGTGTGTTAGACAAGTAAGTGCAGATTTTTGGATAAACTTGGATTATCTTCCTAAGTTAGAAGACTCCAAAAGCCGGACAAGTGGTGGACTTTATGAGGTTTGAGGTGATTTTCAGTGGTACGGCTCCAAGAAGATGTGAGAAAGTTAGAAACTTCTCGAGTATTGATGAACTTGTGACGGAGAATTGTTCGAGGAAGTTCAACAAGTGTAGCTATGGTGGTGAAGTTGACTCAGCGAGGTGTATCAGTGAATGGTTAGAAGCATGAGAATTCAGTTTTTGGCAAAGTGTAGATAGTAGTATGCAGAATTGATTGTTACCTGGTTACATGATAGAGCAGATTTTGTGGATTTTACCGACTTGTAAAACATTAGTTTGGGCAGGGTACAGATACAAGATGAAGAATCATAACCTATGGACAAGGTCAGTTGAAAGATATAGAAAGGATGAAACATGTGCGAGGCTTGAGGATGGTGAACCTGAAACAGAGGCAGAAGATTGAGCAACCAAGGTTTGATTTGAGCAGTTTCGAGATTTAAATACAGAGTTATAACCGTTGAGGTGACGCGAAGTGAACAAACACGTTTGGTTAGGAATCGATTATTATGCAGAGGACAAATGGCAACTGGACAGAAAGAGTCAGAGTAACAAGAACTTTTGGTTATTTTGAAGAAAGACTTTATTCTAGGATTGTGGACACGAATCGAGCTCGCAAGGTCAGCTATGCATGCCTGGGTAAAAGACAGGAAGACAGAGACAGAGTTGGATAGAAGCACACCTTACGAAGTTTGGAAATGTGGAGTAGCATAACTGTTAGAATGTTAGCAGGTTTGGTCAGAGCTGGAAACCTACAGAGTTGTGAACCTCTTGGTTGAACAAGCAAACAGAGATGACAGAAGTGTACCGAGGACTGGACGACATTGCCCAAAGTAAGACACATCTGGTAGTACTCAGCGTCGCCAATTTTCTGAAACCAAGGGTAGATAGGAGAATTAGTAAGAGCATGTGGTAGGATTGTTTCAAGGCTTGGGTTGGAGATTTTGACTTTCCATAGAAGGATACCAAGTTGACAGATGTTTTGTTGATAACGCATCTTCAGATAAGAGATCTAGAACAATAGACAGATATGATCAGATGTGAACAGGAACTGTGAGCATAGCACAGAAAGGTTGGACTCCAAGACTTTAAACACAGATTTGAATTCTAAGACCAGTTATGCATGTCAATGGTAAGAGATTTAGAAATAAGATTTGAAAGAGGCAAACCATACGAAGTGTTGAAACTCAGAGCAGCTCAGCAGGTTATGGCAGTTTAGCATCTGGGTTGTAGTAGTGGAGTATCTGAGTTGTAACCGACCGAGTCAGAAACAGGACACTTATAGAATTTTGTAAGATGTGGCAGCATAGTTCTAAGAATTTGAATAACGTAGATAGAGGATGGAAGAGACTGGTACGTGGTAGCAGTTCAGCTTCGCCAATTCTTCGAAGACAAGGAACCAGAATCTGAGTAGTACAGTGAGAGCAGATATATGGGATTCCGGAATTTCTCCGGGATGAAGATTATTTCAGAGAAAGCATGTCTACGATCACATCTTCATGCAAATGTCAGAATCATCGTGTACATCTCGGTATAACAGTTGGCATAAAAATTTCGGGGTGATAGAGTGAGACAAAACTCGCTGCTTCTCAGACAGACAGTGATTAACAAAGTTAGTAAAAGAGATGATCCAGTGTAAGGACGTCAAATGACCACCGAAGGATGACTAGATAAGTTATTGAACATTGGATTTGTTAGAAGAGCAGGTTGTTGGACAGATAGGTGTGATAGTGTGAAGTTTTCAATCGAATCAGACGTGTTGTTGCCGGCGCATCTCATCGTCAGGACTGGTCAAGGATAGCTCAGTTGCCGAGGTTCCACTCAAGGTGTCAGTGTTTTTCTTTAGTCTTTGGGTCTTCAGTGTTTTCTTTGATCTTTTGAGTTTTTGATTTTTGATTTGGTTTAGACCATTTGGAGGACCAAATGGATTCTAAGGGGGGGAGGATGTAAGACCCCGACCCTCAATTTTTGGGTTTAGTATTGTCTTAATTGTGATTTAGCTTTTTAAACAAGATTAGAGATGACTTGACTTTGTTTTTGAGTTTGAATAGATTTTTCATAACTTTTGAGAGTTTTAAAAGACCATTGACTTTGTTTTGATCCGACCCTTGTAAATTGTATTTTTGTGAGAATTTATTATTGGTTTCTAAAAATTCCAAATTTTATTCCTTTTGACTCATTTTATTGTTATAAACAACTTTCATGTTTTGACCATCTTGATTTAATACTCAGAAATCGCGTTTTTCGAGAAAAAGGGCAAAAATGACAATTTTCACTAAATCTGTCCATGAATTTCGAAAATTTCAGAAATTGGGGAAAATATACTTTTTGGAAACTAGATTTTTCGACGATCGTTTTGTTCTTCTTCGTCGATTTCATCCGGGGTCCGCAAGACCAAGTTTTAATCGTTTCAAGTTCTACTGCATTGGGACCCACCCTCCAGACACTATAAAAGATCTCCTACTCTCTCTCCTCATTCTTCTTTCCCCATTTCCATTTTCCTGCAACGGTTGCCCTAGAGTGGAGTTGAGAAGCAAGTTTCTCTTGATCTTTTCCCTTGAAATCATCTCACAAGAAGACTCCAATCCCCGATTCGTTTCCACCATTCTCTTCCTCTCTTCTCAAGCTTCGATTGGACCCGTTTTTGAGCCAAATCCCCGACACTATTCATCGTCTTCAAGCTCTCTTCTCCTTGTTCAGCTAGCTAAAGGTTAGGGCTCTTGTTCCTCTTTTCATTTGGTGTTCTTTTAGTTCATTTAGAACTTGTTTTCTATGTTTTCAAACCCCTTTTCGAAATGGGGCTTTGTAGTGACAAAAATGGTGATTTTTATGTGCTTTCTTTTGGGGCTTTTGTGTAGATTTCGTGGATCAACTCTTTGATTTGGATTTGTGAAAGTTTTGCTTGGCATTTGGACAAAGGCAAGTGATCTTTATGGGATTTCTCATATTTATTGTTTTATGTTTCATTATGGTTTCAATATTTTCATTAAGACATGTTTTCCTATGTTTAGTTCATAATGCAAGTCATGTTATACTCTTTCAGGTCATGAGTTTTGGCTTCTTCATTTGTTTTGTTAGCCATGATTTTGCAAGCTCTTAGAATCATGTTTGATCTTATTAGTTTTTATGATTTTATACTTGTAAATGCCTTGATGTTTCTCTTTGGAATGAATGGATTAATTGTGGATGGGTTGCCTTGAAAATGTATGAAATCATCCCTTGGAAAGCATGTAGGCTTGGGGAGTGCAGGTGGTGAAAGTGTGGAAGTGAAGAAGGGAAGGAAGTGTGAAAAGTTCTGAACTGAAATGCACTGCCCGAGTCCTGTCGGTCAGGTGTCGGTCAAGTTTCGGTTGACCGACAGGTCGACCGACACCAACCGAGGACCTGTCGGTTCAATTTCCAGAGAGCAACATTTTTGTCAGGTCATCCGTCGGTTCGCCTTCGGTCGACCGAGGATCTGTCGGTTTGAATTCCAGAGAGCAACAATTCTGGGCTGGGATCTGTCGGTCAAGCCTTCGGTCGACCGACAGATCGACCTCGGTTAACCGACGGTTAACCGATCGTTGACCGACAGTTACAAAAAGGACTGTTTTGAAGGACTTTTGCGAGAAGGAAAACTAGACTAGGTTTTAGACCTTTTTATTGACCTTGTGCACTTGGAATTCCAAAATGTACTATAACTTCTGGGGCACCAAACCTTATCAAAACTTCGACATTTGGGTTTCAACTCCACAAGGGTCAGTGAATGGTCTTAGCCTAAACTTGATAGATTTCGTGTTTGAACTTCCGTTCTGATGTTACGTACATCATCGTGTACTCGCCTTGAATTTCAAGTATAAGTTGTTTGAAGATTTGTTTCGAGAACCAAGAATCTTGTTTTGATACTTCGTGTTTCATCGTGTATTTGGCCGAATTTCAAGTATAAGCTTGTATTTAAGACGTGTTTCAAGAATCGTGTTTCAAGAAAGAAAAAGGGAATCATTTCTTCAGTTTGTTAAGCATTTATATTATGCTATCGTGCTAGCCTTGTCGTGACGTGTTTGACAAATGATTTCCCTCTTGTTTTGTCGTGCTCTCGAACGTGTATCGCCATGTTTTATGCATTCATGATATAAGTGATTACCACTGAGCTTGGACTGCCCTTTTAGCTTGATCCACTACCTGGGGGTCCTTAAACATGTGGACTGTCTGCAGACTAGTCGTGTCTTGAATTGACACATCGTGCGTGTTCGTGGTCCGGTTCCGCGGCCGGACACCCCGTCTACCTTGTGTGGCGTGGGATCGTGTTTATCGTGTTGTGCTTATCGTGCTTGTCGTGCGTGCTTACTCTTATCATCATGTATGATGGAGAAAGGATGGGCTCTTTGTGGATTTACTAATCATGATATTATAAGTATACATGCTAGTTTCGAAAACGTGAAATTGTTTCGTATATCGTGCATGCACTAATGATTTCTTGATAAGTATCATGTTCATGCATTGTTTTTAAATCTTGTAAATCTGTTCAAGTTCAATGAAGTGTTTTTAGTTCTTGTTTCCTTTAAACCTTGATTTTGTTTATGCTCTTGCCTATTTTGATCACCTGCCAGACCGTCGTGTCTGATATACTTCTGTTTTGGTGCTCTAGATAGCAGGTCCTTGTTTTGAGCTAGTTCGCGTGCAGAGGGCTGTTGAGCCACGAGTTTTGCAGTCTTGTAGTGTCAGCGATGTCATGTAGACGTCATGCTTGACTCCGGAGTTACGTTACACCATTGGGTAGTATTTGTTCTAGCTTGTTTTTGTGTACGGCTTTTGTTAGCCTGTTTCTTGGGAATTGTAATCAATGCACTTGTTAATTTGTAACTTGAATATGTTGGGTAATGATAAGCCTGTTGCTGTCAGCTCTGTATATCTTGATATTATGAATTGTTCCAGTCTGAATTTAAATATGTCTATGACAATCTTATGCTGACAGATCGAGTACGACACGGAACTCGATGGATACGGATTCCGGGTCGTAACGTCTTGTAGAGCTTCCGCGAAATATTTTGATGTGTTGTGAATTTTGTTATCCTCACACACGCGGATCCTGGGAGGGGAAATAACAAATTCTCCCCATGCTCGCGTCCCCGAGATCGGATCCCGGTTTTGGGGGCGCGACAGAAAGCTTCACTGAAGACCGCCCAATCTCGATGTCCCTAAATCGTCGAATTCTCAAACGGGCAGATAAAAGAGATTCGGAAACGGCTGTCCCTCTAGCCAAGCAAATCATAAAGGGATCTTCGTCCTGTGCAACTCCCAACCGATGGAAGCGAGGACAGTGGTATACATACCACGAATAGAAGATGTGGGCAGAAAATACCCTATTCATAGGGAGCCCAAGCCGAACCACGAAAGCAGCAGCCTGCAGTTCGGTACACAAGTAGGAGTAAAGAGCAGGTACCAAAGCCAGCCGCTCTCCAAACACCATCTGACAAGCGGGAAAAATACAATGCGGCCTGATGTGCATTCCATCTCCTCCAGCAAAAACAGCCTCACCTAGCCAGTAAGTGAGGTAAACAACGAGTTCTATCCGCAATGCAATGTCGGAACAAATGGCATCTGTGCTTGCGAAGAACTTCCTCAAATCTTCTCGCATAGCGGCGATCTTCTTCAAACTTGATGCTTTAGCCCTAGCATCCTGGGCCATGCCATCAGAAGACTCCCCGCTGTCAAAAAAGTTGGAGATGCAACTCCTCCAACTGCTGCACCTGACTTTCGAGCCCTCCTTCTCCTTAAAAAAATCATAGAAGACGACGAGCTGAAAGTATACAAGCCTGAACTCCTCAGACTGCTCCTCAAGGACGCTGTCAATAGGCATAAACTCCTCATAGAGTTTGCCGAGTATAGGCAACCCGGTGATGGCGCTCAGTTCCTTCAAAGAAAAATCAATCTCACCATTCGTCACAATGAAAGTGTTGGTTTGTGGAAGGAATGACTCCAGCATAGCCATGAAAGCCTCATCGGAGAAAACAACGGTTTGCCGAAAAGCGCGAATCGCATCAAAAATTTCGGCCTCCCGCAGAACGGCCTCGCCAATCTTCAGGGTGTGATCAGTCCATGATTCCCAGCTCGAGTCAGTACTGAAACGGCCACGAAGTTGAAAAGGCTTCACCCAATTACTGCCGTCACCCCAAAAAATGCCAAGGCCCACCAGTCTCAAATCGACCGATGGATGATTAGAACCTTGGTAGCCACTGGCTGGCATCAACATGTCCATACGGACAGGCGACTTCTTTGCAAAATCGGAAGGTCTGCCAACAAAAACCCCGGTCTTGATAACACTGGTCCTCTTCACCCAGCTCGGAGGATCTTCCCTCTTAGGGCACGTGGGAGAAAGGCTCATGATCGAGATGGTCCGATCAAAAGTTGACCGGGTGAAAATTGTTCTCTCCTCACCATCTGCTGTGTAAGAGAACTGAAAGCATCTCCTTTGGTATGTCAAGTCGTCAGGGACTGCATCACCAAAGAGGAAGGTAGGCTTGGGCACAACGCTCTGATCGTCCGTAATCCAAGGACGGCTGCTTACCATGATCTTGTAGAATCCCTCATCTTTGAGAGCAATCAATCGCTGTCTCATCCCATCACGATTGAGGGAATTGCACTCTTCCAAGTTCTTCTCGACAAACTGGACCTTCTCCCAAGCCTGTTGAATGGCCGCATTAGAATGACCTTTACCCTTGTTCGTTCTGGAAGAACTACCTGTAAAAGATGGAAGAGAAAAGATCAATCATCATCAAAATGATAGAGTTTTGCTACAAAAATTCTAGCAAAATTTTGACATGGTTCCGGGGCAATTCCGAAGAAAAGGAAATACCCCGAAAAAGAACGGAAGCTTGAAGATGAGCTCAACATTGCTGCGAGCTCATAGTCAATGGAAAATTCTCAAAGAAGGTTCGAACTCAACATCGCTGCGAGAACGAGCCAATCTCATCAAATTTCCGTAAAATTTGGAAAAGAGCTCAACATTGCTGCGAGCTCCAAAATCCAAAAATTGTAAAGTTCCTCAAAATCCAGCAAGACCGAGAAAGAGCTCAACATCGCTGCGAGCTCAAAATCCCAATACTTGCAAAAGATTTTTAGGTATGCATCATCATGCTTCCAAGTCCATTTACCAAAAATCATGCATCAAAGAATATCATCATGCATTAGATGCTAGGAAAACCTTGACCAAAGTTTGACCAATTCCAACCCAATTTGGTCAAAACCAATCAAACTTTGTCCAAGTCAAAAATCATGTTGGCTTGACCGAGAGACTCTAGCCTTCTATCTTGATGCATCAAAAGAAAAATGCATGAACATATTGAAATTGCATAACCTCATTATCATGGTGAGCAAACAAAGGAAGAAAGAAAAAGAAAGAGAGAGAAAGAAATCTCAGCCAAAAAGAAAAAAAAGTTTTGGGCCCACAGGCCGTGGCCCACTGTCACGTGGCAGTACGGACCTGTCCGTACAGCCAAGGAAAAAACAGATAAAGAAACAGAGAAAAAAAACGCTGAAAAAAAAACGGTGAAAAAAAAAGGGGAGAATCACCTATGAAAAAAAAAAGAGAGAACAAAAACCGTGAAAAAAAAAGAGAAAAACACGGTGGAAAAAAAAAGAGAGAAAAAAAAAGAGAAAAGCACGGTGGCAAAAAAAAGAGAGAAAAAAAAAAGAAAAAAATACGTGCTTGAAAAAAAAAAGAAAAGAAAAAGAAGAAGAGAAAAAGAAAAAGAAAGCAAAGAAAGAAACTACTACTTCTACAATGTAGTTTCTTGTGGAAGAAGACAACTTACTTGAAGCCATTGATGGAGAAGAAGAAGAAAAAGCTTGGAGATCCTTGGAGAAGCACTTCTTGATCTTGGAGCACCCTTGGAGACTCTTGCAAACAAAGAAAGTAATGGAGCCAAAGATCCAACCACTCTTGCTTTTATAGAAGAGAGCAAACCAAAAGAGGAAACGAGGAGAAAATAAAGGAGGTAAGTGCTAAAATTTAGCTACTTTCCCAAAAGAAAGATATTTTGAGAAAGACTCTCCAAAAAAAAGAAGGAAACTTGAGAGATTCTCTCCAAGTAAGGATTTTTTTAGATATTCTCTACACCAAAGAGATATTTTTAGATATTCTCTACAAAAATGACACCATATGAGATCTAGGCCATCTCCAAAGCCTAAGGTCCCATGGGTTAGCCCATATGAGCCAGGTTTGACCACCTACTGTCACGCCCCCAAAACCGGTATCCGATCTCGGGGACGCGAATATGGGGTGTTAATTAAAATTTTGTATTTCTCCCTAGGATCCACGTGTGTGAGGATGACAAAAATTCCCAACACATCAAAATATTTCTCAAAAGCTCTACAAGACGTTACGACCCGGAATCCGTATCCATCGGGTTCCGTGTCGTACTCAATCTGTTAGCATAAGATTGTCATAGCAATATTCAAACTCATACTGGAACTAATCATAATATCAAAATATACAGAGCTGACAGTAACAGGCTAGTCATTACCCAAACATATTCAAGTTACAAATTAACGAGTGCATTAATTACAATTCCCAAGAAAAAGGATAACAAAAGCCATACAAAATAGCAAGCTAGAACAAATACTACCCAAGGGTGTAACGTAACTCCGGAGTCAAGCATGACGTCTACATGACATTGCTGACACAACAAGCCTGCAAAACTCATGGCTCAATAGCCCTTTTAGCAAGAACTAGCTCAAAGCAAGGACCTGCTATCTAGAGCACCAAAGTAGTAGAATATCATACACGACGGTCTGGCAGGTGATCAATTTAGGCAAGAGCATAAACAAAATTAAAGTTTAAAGGAAACAATAACTAAAAACAATTTATTGAACTTGAACAGATTTATAAGGTTTAAAAACAATGCATGAACAAGATACTTATCTAGAAATCACGAGTGCATGAACGATATACGAAACAAGACATGAATACATATAATATCATGATTAGTAATCCACACGAGCCCATCCTTTCTCCATCATACATGATGACAAGAGCAAGCACACACGACAAGCACGACACGCAAAACACGATCCCACGCCACACAAGGTAGACGGGGAGGCCAGCTGCGGAACCGGAACACGAACACACACGATGTGTAATATAATACACGACTAGTCTGCAGACAGTCCACATGTTTAAGGACCCCCATGTAGTGGATCAAGCTAAAAGGGCAGTCCAAGCTCAGTGGTATTCACTTATATCATGAATGCACAAAACATGGCGATACACGTTCGAGAACACGACAAAACAAGAGGGAAATCATTTATCAAACACGTCACGACAAGGCTAGCAAAATAGCATAATATAAATGCTTAACAAACTTAAGAAATGATTCCCTTTTGATTCTTGAAACACAATTCTTGAAACACGTCTTAAATATAAGCTTATACTTGAAATTCAAACGAAAACACGATGATGCACGAAGCATCAAAACAAGCGCTTTGATTAATGAAACAAATCTTCCACAAACTTTTACTTGAAAATCAAATGAGAACATGATGATGCATGAAGCATCAAAACAAGAGTGCGAACTTAAGTCCATCAAGCATAGGCTAAGACTGTGCATTGACCTTTGTGAAGTTGAAACCCAAATGTCAGAATTTACATAGCTTGGTTTCTCCGAAGGTAAGGTACATTTTGGGAATTCCAATTTGCACAACGTCAATTAAAAGTCTAAAGCATAATCTAGTTTTTAAATTCCAAGAAATTCATAAAAGAATTGAAAATCCAAAACTGGGAGTCAGGTTTGCTCGAGCGGTCATACATTCGCTCGAGCGGGCCCCAGACAGAAGCTTGTTCGCTCGAGCGGACCAAAAGGTTCGCTCGAGTGGACAGGTTTCTTTCCAAAACCCTTCAAATAGAGGCATGTTCGCTCGAGCGGACCCAATGGTCGCTCGAGCGAACAGGCTTCTGCCTAAATGCGACTGGGTGCAAAACTGCACATCCATTCATTCATTTCCTTGCATTTTTCTTTCTTCTTCTTCTCATCTCTAAACCAAACAAAACCCATGAGCCACCATGCTCACCAAGGGTCAAAAACAACATTTTGCATCATTCAATCCATAAATCAACCATTCACTCCATTGAGAAACCTCAAGACATTTCCATGTACAAAATCATAAAAGCTTACAAGATCAACATGATTCTAAAGACTTGAAAAATCATTAGTAACAATACAACTGAAGAAACTAAACCCATGACTTGAAAGAGCATAAACATGACTTGCATTATGAAATTAAACATAGAAAACATGTCTTAATGAAAATATTGAAACCATAATGAAACCATAAAGCAATATACATGAGAAATCCTATAAAATTCACTTGCCTTTGGTCAAAGTGAGGAGAAAATCACTCAAGAGTGGTCTCTACTAGATCTCTAGCTCCAATCCTACAAAAGCCCCAAAAAACCAAAGAGAAAACCCTAGCAAAAATCAATCCTTTGCATAACTCCAAGAAAACTCTTTGCATAAAAGAGGAAAATACTCTAAATGGTTTGAAAAACAAGAATCTCAAACAATAAATGCCATTGCTAACCTTTAAAACCTTGAACCAAGAAGAAGAGCTTAAAAGAGGGCTTTATCCTAGCTCAAATCCTGTGAAAATGCATCCTAGGAAAGCTTGAGAGAAGAGGAAGAAGGTGGGGAGATCATTCCTCCATTTGGCACACAAGATGTAAGCATATAGGAGGAGAGAGAGAATGTGTGGCTGAAACAGCTGGAATCGTTGTAGGCAAGAATGGGGAATAGGAAGAAGGGTTCAGCCCTTTTATAAAGTGGGCAAGTGGGTCCCATGGGCCCCAATCTTCAAGGGATTAAAACAAGTGTTTGCGGGCCCCGAACAAAGACTACGAAGAAGACAAAATTGTTCATTGAAATATCTACTTTCCAAAAAATATATTTTCCCCAATTTCTGGAATTTTGGAAATTTATGGACAAATTTAGTGTGAAAGGTCGGTTTTACCCTTTTTCTTGAAAAACGTGATTTCTGAGTATTAAATCAAGATGGTCAAAACATGAAAGTTGTTAAAAACAATAAAATGAGTCAAAAGGAATAAAAATTGTAATCTTTTTTAGAAATCGAGAATAAATTCTCACAAAAATACAATTTACAAGGGTCGGGTCAAAACAAAGTCAACGGTCTTTTAGAACTCTCCAAAGTTATGAAAAATATATTCAAACTCAAAAATAAAGTCAAATCAACTCTGATGTTGTTTAAAAAGCTAAATCACAATTAAAACAATGCTAAACCCGAAAATTGGGGGTCGGGGTTTTACACCTAGGCACTACAAGTGGCTTTTAGTCAAAATATTCCTCTTACCAAGAGCAAAAAAAAAAAAAAAAAAATGTCCCATGCCTCTTTTGAGTTGATGGGACCATTCAAAAATAAGAGAGAAAGAAAAAAAGCCTCATGAGTTTCCAAAAACCAAACCATCCAACCTCATGAACCAAATTAAGCCAAAATCTTGAAATTGACATTTCACAAAACCAAATTCCGGTCCCCTAGCTCGCCACATAAAGCTTGTTAGGTCACAAGACCAAAACCAAAATCAAAATCCAATCAAAACCAAATCTGACCCCACAACCTGCCACATACAGTTTGTTGGGTCACAAGGTCAAAATAAAAAATCAAACCCCGACCCCCTAACCTGCCACATACAGCTTGTTAGGTCACAAGGTCAAAAACTAAAATCCAAAACCCAAAATCCAAATCCCCCATGTCATTTTCAAAGCTTTGCCTTGAGATGGTACGTGATCCCTCTCACTACCATAAAATTCCCCCGGAAACTCAGAAGGCTATTCAAAAAAAAAAAAAAAATAAATTTTACTCAAGACTCTTGGTCAAGTTGGAAACTCTCCTTCAAGTTTCTCTTCGAGGCACATTGACTCCAAAAAGCTACTCGTCGCTGTACCTCTAGGGGGCATTTGTTGACACCAAAAAAGTCACTATGTCTCCTCAACATCAAGAAGCCACATGAAGCTGCATCCTGCTACAAAATAAGCAAAGCTAGTTCAAGCATCAAATCCTGTCAGAATCAGACAAAAACTACAAGATCCTTCAAGACAGCCAAAAGAGGGGTACATCTGAAGTTTTGGGCCATTCCGACATCGTTTGGCCTAACTTCACTTCTCTGACAGCTAAACAAGCTCTCCCAGCGGCGACATCATCAAAGACACCAAAACTTTGATCAGAGCCTACGGATGACTCTAGAATGTCTCCAAAGGGCTCCATTCCAAATTTCAAGTCAAACTGACAACGTTTGATACTCCATCAACGCTCGAGCAGCAAAACCAAGCCTCCCAGCGGCGAAAACCACCGAAGTCATCACTTATAAAACAAAACACATGAGTGGCTTCAACATGCTTCCAAAAGGCTGCACGTCGAATTTCAGGTCATTCCGACAACGTTTGACTAGGTTTCGATGCTCCGAAAAAAAATCAAGCCTACCGACGGTAGAGCACCCCAGGACTATAACATTCAAAGCTGAGCTAATGGATCGTCTCTACATGACACCAATAGGTTCCCCATCAAATTTCAGGTCAATCGGACATCGTTTCGACTCTTGAAGGAAAATCGACTACAAAGTCTTCAACTTTCCCGAAAAATGGGAAACTTAGTGCTCCGGTTTTGCGTGGGTTCTCGTCAAGTTTTCTCCAAGAAAATCAAGTTAATAATTGAGGAAAAATGCCAAGAAAAATGCAAAAGAAAAAAGGAACAAAAAAAGAAGGAAAAACGGCCGAAAACAAAGCTCGGCGACCAAAAGGGCCAAAACCCTATGGTTGCCAGCGACCATGGCCCATAGTCGCCGGCGACCCTGCAAATCCGGGTCGCTGGAATTCTCACCGAATGGCCCGTTTTCCGATCTTTCTCGCGTTTCGAGTGTTCCTACCTTTGTGATTTTCTGAAAATCCAATCTTTGATGCTTGAAAACGACTGATCTTCACCGACATCTCGGATCCGCCGTCAAAAGCATGAAATCATCACTGATCGCTCCAAGATCGCCAACCGGCTGACCAAGAAAGTACACTTTCTGTCCGACCGATCGTGAAATCGACAAGACAGATGTCACCAGCCCACCAACATCAATCAATGTCTGAAATTGCATCGTAATCCGACATCAAACAATGTGTGGATCCACCTATGATGATCACAAGAAGAATCTCAAAAGACGCGGCGCGGCCCGCGACTCTTCACATGCCCTTGTGACCACTTAATGTCGTTAATTGACCCATTTATGACAACTTAATGTGGTCATTAACTCATTATTTTGGACGGCCCAATCAGATTCAAGCATTTAGGAGTTACAAATCCAAGCAATCATGGCATTAAACCCATGAAACTCCCATCATCATGAAGATTAAAGGCGATTAAATGCCCACTATCCTTCATCGGCCAATCATAAGCCAAGAAAAAGGAGTTACAAAATCAAGAAATAAAACTTGTAACTCCTCATCAATTCTCTCATCATGGCCATCAATGCCCATAATCTCCTCATGGCTACCAAAAGCCTATAAAAGGAGGTCCAAAAGAAAGGAATCAACATCGATACACACATCGACTTGAAATTCTGTACTTGCACACTTGCATTCTCTCGAAGAAATCCAGACGAAGTCCTGCTGCTCTGCTGCAAGAAACACCACAAGGTGATAAAAGTCCATTGGGGGGCCACCCCCCAAGGTCCCCTCCTTCTACAACATGGCCTAAACGCGGCTTTTCAGTCCGTTTACTCGGTTTTTCATTGGATATAGGACCTCCTCTTGGTTCTTATCCTTTAAAAAACTGAGGTTAGGAGCCAAGCTGAAGAATCGAAGCATCAAGCGTTCTCATTTGAAGGACGATGGCGAAGTCCATACATGACTTGCGATCGTCGATCTAAACATGTCCCCACAATCTCCTGAGAAGTTAGATTCCTTTTCTTTCTTTTCTATTGTAGTTTGTATTTTTTAAAAAGACAAAAAGAAAACACAATTCTTGTCTTTCATATTTGATGAGTTTTGTAAAATCGCCTTTCACGGCAAACAAACAAAAAAAACGCCTCCTACGGCATTCTCAAAAACAAACTTGTCTCTTTTCTTAATATTTATGCAATTTGAAAAGTTAGAAAAAAGATCGATTTCCTTTCTACTTGTGAAGGTGAATCTCCGGATTATCACTATTCCAAATTCCAAGTATAATAGTAAATCTGGCATACCCGTACAAAAAGTTGATACCCGCGTTTTCCTTCCTCCGCCGAGACCCAGGCAGCCCCCGGGTGCGGAAGGAGAGGACGGAAATCCGAGGGTCCATCGCATCACATCAAAGAAAGTAGGAGGAAAAATCCTCTCTAGCTTGCACAATATTAAAACTATCTTCTCCTCCAATTTTTTCAAATCATCGTGTCTCTGTGTTTTCAAGCAGAGGTCTTGGGAAAAGCTGCCTAACTCAAACAATGTTGTACAAATATCCTTATTCAGAAAGCCGCGCATGCCAATAGAAAGGATGCGTTGGATTAGGATGTGGCAATCGTGGCTTTTTAAACCAGCTAATTTATCATTTTTTGAGGTTACACACCTCGGAAGGTTCGCCGCATAGCCGTCTAGGTATTTGATCGACTTCAAGAATTCATAAACTGCATATCTATGTTTCGGTGCCAGAGTGTAAGAGGCATGCGGCTTCAAGGTGGATCCATCGCCCCTCTCCACTAGATGCAACTCTGGCCTGATGCCCATATTTTTCAAATCCTTACGCGCTTTCTCGGAGTCCTTGTTTTTGCCCTTTATGCCTAAAATTGTTCCAACCAAAGCTACACAGATGTTCTTCTCAATGTGCATAGGATCAAGGTTGTGTCGTAGTTTTTGTACTTCTAGTAGGTCCATTCAAATAGGATGCTTTTCTTTGTCCAATTCAGTTCTCCAAAGTCACACGGTCTTTTGTTATTCTTGCCAAACTTGACCGGCACTAGTTCTTCTAGCTGGTCTAGTACCTTTTGCCCCCGTAAATCGAAAGAATTCTTTTCACGCTCAGGCTGACCATTGAAGGCCTTGCTTCTACGCCATCGGTGGTTCAGTTCCAAGTATTTTTTATGGCCAATGTACCCAATCTTATCTTTCAACTTCACCCCTAACGAGCTGTCATTACACGAGGGGCAAGCATTATAACCTCTTGTGCTCCACCCAGACAAGTTATCGTACGCAGGAAAGTCATTTATCGTCCACATCACAGTTGGATGCATTTGAAATGTCTGTTTAGTGGAGGCATCATAAGTCGATAGACCATGATCCCACAACTCCTTCAACTCATCAACCAAGGGCCACAGATATACATCAATATCGTTTCCCGGTGAGTTTGGTCCTGGAATAAGTAATGACAGCATCAATAATAGCTCCTTCATGCACATCCATGGTGCCAAATTATAGGGCATAAGTATGACGGCCACATGCTATAAGATGTGCTCATATTACCGAAAGGATTGAATCCATCGGTGGCTAACCCTGTCTCTTGGGCAAACTCTGGATATTTCTTATCAAATTATTTCCATTCCACTGAATCAGCCAAATGCCGCGCTATCCCATCGTCAACACGCTTATCACTGTGCCATCTCATCTCTATGGCTGCCTTCCTTGACATACACAACCTGCGTAACCTTGGTGTCAATGGGAAGTAACGGAGCACCTTATGAGGGATCTTCTTTCGCTTGCCATCATTGAGCTTGTACCTAGGCTCTTCACATTCTGGAAATTTATCCAATTGAGCATTCTCCTTCCAATACAACACACAATTGTGTTTGCAAGCATCTATGTTCTTGTATCCCATGCCCAAGTCATGTAATAATTTCTTCGCCTCGTAAATTGAGGTCGGCACCACATGACCTTCGGGTAAGAAGTCCTTAAAAATCTGCAGAACCTTGTCGAACGACTTGTTGCTACACCCATTTTCTACCTTTACATGCAATATCTTGATGACAAACGATAACAAAGTATCTGAGCTTTTGCATCCTGGGTACAGGCCACGCTGAGAAGCCTTCAACAAATCTTCAAAATCCTGCACATCATCCCTCTCTTGAGTATTTTTGTGAGAACCCGACCCCTAATTTCATGATTTAGTGTGGTTTTAATTGTGATTTAGTTTTCTCAGTGGTTTTAATGGTTGTTTGTTTAACTTTCTTAGTTTAACTAACCTTTTCTTTGGTTTTGAAAATTTTTGGGAACCTTCTTAACTTGTGGGACCCTTTGGGGGTTCTTATTACGATTTTGTGTGAGCTTGGATTTTTTTTTATTTCCTAAAAATTGTGTTTTCATCCCATTTAACTTATATTGTTAATCCCTACAACTTTCATGTTGGACCCATCCTCGTTTGAAACTCCTAAACCCGACTTTTCTCAATTTGAGGGCAAAACAGTCTTTTCACCCAAAATCTGGACACGATTTTCAATGTCACCAAAACCCTCAACATATATACTTTTTGGAAACTAGAAATTTTGTTGATCAACTTTGTCTTCTTCGTCGAATCCATTTGAGGTCCCGAAATGCATGTTTTTAGGCCGACTAGTACTTTAAGTGATGGGACCCATCTCCCCTTTGTTATAAAAGGAACCCATCTCTTCTCTTCTCTTCTTCCTTACCCTAATCACTATTCTAAGAGAGGAATCCCAGCAGCCATGGTTCCCTCTATTCCTTTCTTACTTTCTCCATCTCATAGCACCACCAAACCATTGCCAAACCAAGATTGGACTCTACCATCTTCATCCTCATCTCAAGAGATACCCTTGGATACCATTTTTGAAGAAAACCAAGCTTTCAAGATTTCCTTTGAGCAACCTCTTGCTTTTTGAAGAACTTCCAAGTAAGGGATCCTTGTAATCTTTTGGATTTGTGTTCTCCTAGCCTTTGAAAAGCTTTGTTTTGATTATTGGAGGTTTTCCTTTTATTTTGACTTGGTTTTGATATTTGGTCTTGTACTTGGGGGTTTTGTGTAGATTTGGTGTTTATAGCTTGGAGAAGTAATTAGTGGTTGATTTGCATTAGCTTGGACCTAAGGCAAGTAGATGAAATGATTTATTTTCTTTAATCATGTTTTTATGCAAATGATTAGCTTTTATTAATGATTTTTCATTACTTAAGCTTGGTTCATTCATGCTTTTATTGAGATTTCAAATGCACTAATTAGTGTACTTTCTAGCATATTACTCACTTGAAAATGTTAAATATTTAAAATGGAAGTTAAATATTCAGCTAATGTGATGATTATTGCTTAATATGAATGATTTTTTATTGAATTCCCATTTTATCTTATGTTTTCCTTATAATCTATGGATTTATCTTTGAAATGTTTAAACAAGGGTTTATCTTTAATCTTCATGAAATTATTGTTTATAATAATCTTGGATTTTGCTCCTTATATAATCATTTTATGATTTGTCATTTACTTCTCTAGACTTTTAGTGATTTGATGAAGGAGATGATTATGTTTATGTTTGATTTTTGAAAAGAAATGGAATGGATTAGTGTATTGATGTTTCTAATGGACTTGTTGTGATAAGGAGGAGCCTAAAAACTTTGAGAATGATTGTAGAAGAGAAGGAATGGGGAAAAGAATCAAAAGAATGCTCAAAGAGTGCATTCCTACACATAATTTCGGGCCAGGCAGCAGCCAGGTCCGCTCGAGCGGACCTGGGCTAGGCCTGGGCCCATTTCAACTCTCTTTTATTCTCCATTTTGAAACGCCCATAACTTTTGATTCCCATGTCAGAATTGGACGTTCTATATACCGTTGGAAAGCTCTCTAAGCGAGGAATCCAATGTTATACTTATCTTAGTGATCAAGGATTGGTAATGAAAGTGAATTTTGTATCAATTGAATGGAAACATGAAAGAAAGTTTTGACATGGGATTTTACCCGAGAATTCTTATGAGTCTTAAAGCATACTTTATAATCTTAAGTATTGTGGATTTTCATTGGTGCCAAACTCATTATTATAAATCAACCTTTAGATAGTAAGTATGCATTGAGACTCTCCTTGGTAGGCCATTGAATCACATACATTATTCCATTCCATGTTAGAAAAGTTATATGTAAATCGATTTGAAATGAACTTGAGTGGTTCACCACGATTGAAAATGACATCTTGAATGTATAAGTCCTGATTGATTTTATATTATGGATTTCTTATGGTTGAATGTGAATGGGATGAAGAGGTTGGGTTCGTTTGGTGAAGGGATTTCTTGGAGTTTTGAATGAGGTTTTGAGACCTCAAAAGTGGTTTAAGAAGGGGTGCTCAAAGTGCATGAAACGAGAGTAAAGAGGAAGAGCCGAACTGCACCCAGAAATCACTTTCTGGACAGTTTGCTAGAGCGATGACACATCGCTCGAGCGAACCCTCCCAGAGAGCGAACGAACCCCAGGCAGAGAGCAGTTCGCCCGAGCAAACTTTCCAGTCCGCTCGAGCGAACTGCCTGACCGGCCTGGGTCAATACTTGGACACTTTAAACATTGTTTTAATGCTTGGGGAGGTATTGTTTGGAGCTCCAATGCAATGTAAGAACTTGAAAGGCATTGTATGGAGTCCGGATGAAAAGAAACCCCATTATAGAGATTTGTTAAGGATCCTTAGACTCGTCAATGTGCATAGGGATCCGAGATGTCCTTAATTCTCATGGAGTACCAAGTATATGTCAAATTAGACATACGGGACCCCATTCACATTGATTTCAATCTAGGACCCTGAACGTTTGACCCGGGAAAGTATAGAAATCCATTATGTCTTATTTAAACTCGAATTTCACTTGTACACTTTAAATCTCATATTTTATGACTAGACTTGCCTCGAAGGTATTGAGATTTATGTTTCTTTTTAGTATGTTGCCAACCCGTTTATGCCCGACCCGATACAGACATGTTTTGTACTTATGGGTACCCCGTCCCGTCATATGTATTTATTTGACCTGATTTCTTGTATATGACCCATGAGAATAAAACCTTGAGGCAATATGGGGCCAGAGCTTTGTAGCGCGAGCCCATGAGCCAAAAATAGAACATGCATACATGTATTTGTTTTGTTTACTTGCATATAACCTATGAGTCGGCACCACTAAGCTTGGATGACCTTGTCGGTCTGTCTACCGACTTGGAGATCCCTTCTTGTCCCGCCAGCTGCAGTTTGGATCCCGCTATCCGGTTTATTAACCGTGGTCTTGTCCCGATACCACAGATTGCTACTGTGGTTCCTGATGCCCGGCTCGCTACCGTGGTCATGTCCCGTATATAGTATATGTATATGTAAATTTCGTTGTTCCTCCTCACTTCGGTGACTGAGGTCAATGCCTTGATATGCTTGCTCTATCACTTCGGTGTTAGAGGATTTAGCTTTGTGTGGTTGCCATCTTGATAGTTCCTGATCCTTGATATCCTTACTGCTTTATATTGATCATGTCTTTTCTTAGTAAATGATGCATTATTTATACATGTTTTAAATGAGTTCCCGATTTGTGAAATATTCATGTTTTATACATGCTTTAACGGAATATATGTTTTGTCAAATGTTTATGTTTCATACCCGTTTTATATGAATACAGGATTTTGTCAGATAATCATGATTTCTTATACATTTGTAATTATGTATAATTTTGATCAGACATCATGATTTATTGCATGTTTTATCGTTCAGTATATTATTATATCTTTTCACCCACCTGCCAGACCGTCGTGTCTGACCCACTACTTTGGTACTCAAGTTCAGACTTCTTCACCCGAGATGAGTGCACGTGTTGGCTTTGGAGCCATGAGTTTGCAGGTTGTTTGTCGGCTATGTCATGTAGACATCGAGCTTGACATTGGTATTACGTCACGCATGGGGTAGTAATCATTAGCTTGTTTTGTATGGCTTCTATTAGCCTCTTGCTTGGGATTGTAATTAATACACAATTATATTTGTAACTTGAACATATATGGGAATGTAATACCATGTTACTGTCAGCTCTGTACTTTTATTGTGATGGTTTATTCCAGTGATGGATCGTTGATAAGATGACTTTATGCTTGGGTTGAGTGCGATGCGGAATCCAATGGCCACGGACTCCGAGTCGCAACACCACGAAAGCTTCCGCTAAATATTCAGAGGGTGTTGGAATTTGTAATCCTCACACACGCGGATCTTGGGAGAAACATAATTATTACTTCACGGACCCCGGGTTTGGGGTCGTGACAGACTGGTATCAGAGCGGGCAAGTTTCTAGGAAATAAAACACTCTAGGAACCTTAAGACGTGTGGTGAGGAAACCGTTAGATTTGTCGTCTTGTTTTGGCTAGATGCCATTCTGTTTTGGTTCGGATTTATTTTCTTTCTAGTGGGGGAGACCCTTCTTGTCTCTTCCCTTTTTGTTTTTGCTGGGGAATTTGAGGGACCAAATTCTTTTCTAGTGGGGGAGGATTTAATGTCTCTGCACCCACATTCAGTGCCTTTTTCTTGTTTTTGCGCCAGAGAGTTAGAGTTTTGTGGTTTTTGCATGTGGATCTCGGAGAATTTTGGCAGAATTTTCAGCTTTTTGATGTCACAGATGGAGCTAGCGAAGGAATTTTGATGGACCCGAAAAGGGGGAATCTTCCGTCCTCTCCCTCCACACCCCGGGGGCTGACCTGGGTCTCGGCGGAGGAGGGAAGATCTCGGGCATCAACATTTTTGTACGGGTATGCCAGATTTACTTTCTACTTGGAATTTGGAATGGTGATAATCCGGAGATTCACCTTCACAAGTGGAAAGGAAATCAATCCATTTTTCTAACTTTTCAAATTGCATTAATATTAGGAAAAGAGACAAGTTTGTTTTTTTTTTTAGAATGCTGTAAGAGGCGTTTTTTGTTTGTTTGCCGTGAAAGGCGATTTTGCCGTGAAAGGCGATTTTACAAAACTCATCAAATGTGAAAGACAAGAATTGTGATTTCTTTTTATCTCTTTAAGAAATACAAACTACAATAGAAAAGTAAGAAAAGGGATCTAACTTCTCAGGAGATTGTGGGGACATGTTGAGATCGACGGTCGCAAGTCATGTGTGGGCTTCGCCATCGTCCTTCAAATAAGAACATGTGATGCTTTGATTCTTTGGCTTGGCTCCTAACCTCGGTTTTTGAAAGGACAAGGACCAAGAGGAGGTCCTATATCCAATGAAAAACCAAGTAAACGGGCTGAAAAGCCGCGTTTAGGCCATGTTGGAGAAGGAGGAGACTTTGGGGGGTGGCCCCCCCCAAGGGACGTTGATCACCTTGTGGTGCTTCCGGGAGCAAAGTAGCAGGACTTCGTCTCTCTCTTGGATTTTCTGGATTTTCAGAGCTTGCACTTGGGATCTCTTTTCATCATTCTTTCTTCTTGGAATGGACCTCCTTTTATAGTCTTTTGGTAGCCATGAGGTGTTTATTGGCATTGATGGCCATGATGAAAGAATTGATGAGGAGTTACAAATTGATTTTGTAACTCATTTTTCATGGCTTGTGATTGGCCAATGAAGGTAGTGGGCTTTTAATTGCCTTTATGCTTCATGATGATGGGAGTTTCATGGGTTTAATGCCATGATTGCTTGGATTTGTAACTCCCAAATGCTTGAATCTGATTGAGCCGTCCAAAATAATGAGTTAATGACCGCATTAAGTTGTCATAAACGGGTCAATTAACGTCATTAAGTGGTCGCCCAGGCATGTGAAGAGTCGCGGGCCGCGTTGCGCCTTTTGAGATTCTTCTTGCGATCATCACAGGTGGATCCATGCATTGTTTGATGTCGGATTGCAGTGCAATTTCAAACATTGATTGATGTTAGTGGGCCGGTGACATCTGTCTTGTCGATTTCACGATCGGTCGGACAGAAAGTGCACTTTCTTGGTTAGCCGGTTGGCGATCTTGAGGCGATCGGTATGATTTCATGCTTTTGACGGCGGATCCAAGATGTCGGTGAAGATCAATCGTTTTCAAGCACCAAAATTTGGATTTTCAGAAAATCACAGAGGTCGGAACACCCGAAACGCGAAAACCATCGAGAAATGGACGTTTTGGTGCAAAATCCGGCGACCCGGATTTGCAGGGTCGCCGGGCGACCATGCACCCAGGGTCGCCGGCGACCTTAGGGTTTTTTGCCCTTTGGTCGCCGAGTTTCTTTTTCGGCTGATTTTGCGTCTTTTTCGTTCCTTTTTTCTTCTGTATTTTTCTTGACATTTTTCCTCAATTATTGACTTCATTTTCTTGGAGAAAACTTGACGAGAACCCGCACGAAATCAGAGCACAAAGTTTCCCATTTTTCGGGAAAGCCGAAGACTTTGTAGCCGATTTTCCGTCAAGAGTCGAAACTAGGTCAAACGATGTCAGAATGACCTGAAAATTGAGGTGAAGCTTCTTGAGCAGTGGATAGGACCAACCATGGGCTTTTATTTGAGTTTTGAAGCCGTTTGGGGTCCCATCGATGCTTCACTTGATTTTACTGCGGGAAAAATGCCGAGCTTTGATATGTGGTCAAACGATGTCCGATTGACCTGAAATTTGACGGGGAGCCTATTGGAGTCATTTTGAGACGTTCCATGGGCTCCGTTTTGGATGTCATGGTCCCGGGTTGCTCCACCGCCGGTAGGCTTGATTTTCTCTCGGAACATCGAAACCTGGTCAAACGTTGTCGGAATGTCCTGAAATTCAACATACAGCCTTTTGGAAGCATGTTGAAACCACTCATGTATTTTGTTTGATGAGTGATGGCTTCGGTAGTTTCCGCCGCCGGGAGGCTTGATTTTGTTGCTCGAGCATTGATGGAGGGTCAAACGTTGTCGGTTTGATTTGAAATTTGGCATGGAGCCCTTTGGAGACATTCTGGAGTCATCCGTAGGCTCTGATCAAAGTTTTGGTGTCTTTGATGATGTCGCCGTCGGGAGCGCTTGTTTAGCTGTCGGAGCAGTGAAATGGGGCCAAACGATGTCAGAATGGCCCGAAACCTCAGGTGTACCCCTCTTTTAGCTGTCTTGAAGGATCTCTCAATTTCTGTCTGATTCTGATAAGATCTGATGCTTGAAGTAGCCTTGCCTGTTTTATAGCAGGATGCAGCTTCACGAGGCTTCTTGATGTTGAGGAGACATAGTGACTTTTTTGGTGTTAACAAATTTGTGAGCAGTTGTTAGTCAGCAAGGAATGTGAACAGCATATTGAGACCCAATTTCAGTTGATCGTGTACCGTCAGATGGTGCGTCAGGCAAGTAAGTGTGGATTTTGGATAAATCTGGAATATTTTCCTAAACCAAAAGACTACAAAAACTAGACAAATGGTGGATTTCAGGAAGTTTGAGGTAATTTTCAGTTGATAGAGATTCAAGTGGATACCAAAAGCAAGAAATTTATCGAATTTGATGAACTCTTGGCGGAGAAGTGCTAGAAGATTTTTAATAATTCCAGAATGATGATGAAGTCGACCCAGCAGGATGTGTCATTGTGTGGTTAAAAGCTTTTGGAGTTAGATTTCAGCAACTAATGAAGGAGTTGACTGCAGGAAGAATCTTTACTTGATCGCCCGACAACGAAGATTTTTGCAGATTTTATCGACACAAGGAGCATCGGATTTCAATGTACAGATATACGGAGCAGGAAATAAGTTATTTTGGATTTTATTAGGAAAGGTAGACTTGGCAGAGCAGCTGCAAGAGTGAGTACGGAGGTATAAATACTGAAGAATAGTGAAGGGACAAGCACGTTAGTGTCAGAGACCGAATATTGTACTGAGGATCAAGAACAACGAGTAGAAAGAATTAAAGCTAGCAAGAGTTAACCTTGAAGATTGTACAGTGGATGTGAGACCCTAGCTTCGATAGTTGCGATGAAGTCGACAAAATGGTTCCAAGAATTTTCAGTATCAAGGTGTTTAGAAACAAGAGACTTGGTTGAACTTAGAAGGAGTCAGAGTTAGCGAATTCCTTGAGCAGTCAGATTGACAGGACAGTGACAGATTCGAGCTAGTGGAAGAATGTTTGACGACCGTTGATAGTTGACCAAGGGGTTCTACGAGGGTGACCCAGCGAGTTCAGATGTTTTCGAGATGACCGTTTTGGAGTTTTGATTTGTTGTTTTGTTTTCGAAGTGCGGATTAATATCCCCACTTGTTTTGGATTTGTTTAGTTCATTTGGAGGACCAAATGTTCTAAGGGGGGGGAGGATGTGAGAACCTGACCCCTAATTTCCTGATTTAGTGTGGTTTTAATCGTGATTTAGTTTTCTTAGTGGTTTTAATGGTTGTTTGTTTAACTTTCTTAGTTTAACTACCCTTTTCTTTGGTTTTGAAAAGTTTTGGGAACCTTCTTAACTTGTGGGACCCTTTGGGGGTTCTTATTGCGATTTTGTGTGAGCTTGGGACTTATTTTGATTTCCTAAAAATTGTGTTTTCATCCCATTTAACTTATATTGTTAATCCCTATAACTTTCATGTTAGACCCGTCCTCGTTTAAAACTCCTAAACCCGACTTTTCTCAATTTGAGGGCAAAACAGTCTTTTCACCCAAAATCTAGACACGATTTTCAATGTCACCAAAACCTACAAAATATATACTTTTTGGAAATTACAAATTTTGTTGATCAACTTTGTCTTCTTCGTCGAATCCATTTGAGGTCCCGAAATACATGTTTTTAGCCCGACTAGTACTTTAAGTGGTGGGACCCATCGCCCCTTTGTTATAAAAGGAACCCATCTCTTCTCTTCTCTTCTTCCTTGCTCTAATCACTATTCTAAGAGAGAAATCCCAGCAGCCATGGTTCCCTCCATTCCTTTCTTGCTTTCTCCATCTCATAGCACCACCAAACCATTGCCAAACCAAGATTGGACTCTGCCATCTTCATCCTCATCTCAAGAGCTACCCTTGGATACCATTTTTGAAGAAAACCAAGCTTTTCGAGATTTTCTTTGAACAACCTCTTGCTTTTTGAAGAACTTCCAAGTAAGGGATCCTTGTAATCTTTTGGATTTGTGTTCTCCTAGCTTTTGAAAAGCTTTGTTTTGATTATTGGAGGTTTTCCTTTTGCTTTGATTTGATTTTGATATTTGGGCTTGTATTTGGGGGTTTTGTGTAGATTTGGTGTTTATAGCTTGGAGAAGTGATTAGCTTGGACCCAAGGCAAGTGGATGAAATGATTTATTTTCATTAATCATGTTTTTATGCAAATGATTAGCTTTTATTAATGATTTTTCATTACGTAAGCTTGGTTTATTCATGCTTTTATTGAGATTTCAAATGCACTAATTAGTGTACTTTCTAGCATATTACTCTCTTGAAAATGTTAAATATTTCAAATGTAAGTTAAATATTCAGTTAATGTGATGATTATTGCTTAATATGAATGATTTTTGTTGAATTCCCATTTTATCTTATGTTTTCCTTATAATCTATGGATTTATCTTTGAAATGTTTAAACAATGGTTTATCTTTAATCTTCATGAAATTATTGTTTATAATAATCTTGGATTTTGCTCCTTATATAATCATCTTATGATTTGTCATTTACTTCTCTAGACTTTTAGTGATTTGATGAAGGAGATGATTATGTTTATGTTTGATTTTTGAAAAGAAATGGAATGGATTAGTGTATTGATGTTTCTAATGGACTTGTTGTGGTAAGGAGGAGCCTAAAAACTTTGAAAATGATTGTAGAAGAGAAGGAATGGGGAAAAGAATCAAAAGAATGCTCAAAGATTGCATTCCTGCACTTAATTTCGGGCCAGGCAGCAGCCAGGTCCGCTCGAGCGGACCTGGGCTCGGCCTAGGCCCGTTTCAACTCTCTTTTATTCTCCAATTTGAAACGCCCGTAACTTTTGATTCCCATGTCGGAATTGGACGTTTTATATACCGTTGGAAAGCTCTCTAAGCGAGGAATCCAATGTTATACTTATCTTAGTGATCAAGGATTGGTAATGAAAGTGAATAATTGTATCAATTGAATGGAAACATGAAAGAAAGTTTTGACATGGGATTTTACCCGAGAATTCTTATGAGTCTTAAAGCATACTTTATAATCTTAAGTGTTGTGGATTTTCATTGGTGCCAAACTCATTATTATAAATCAACCTTTAGATATTAAGTATGCATTAAGACTCCCCTTGGTAGGCCATTGAATCACATACATTATTCCATTCCATGTTAGAAAAGTTATATACTCTTTTGTAAATTGATTTGAAATGTACTTGAGTGGTTCGCCACGATTGAAAATGACATCTTGAATGTATAAGTCCTGATTGATTTTATATTATGGATTTCTTATGTTTGAATGTGAATGGGATGAAGAGGTTGAGTTCGTTTGGTGAAAGGATTTCTTGGAGTTTTGAATGAGGTTTTGAGACCTCCAAAGTGGTGTAAGAAGGGGTGCTCAAAGTGCATGAAACGAGAGTAAAGAGGAAGAGCCGAACTGCACCCAGAAATCACTTTCTGGACAGTTCGCTCGTGCGACTTTGACACATCGCTTGAGCGAACCCTCCCAGAGAGCGAACGAACCCCAGGCAGAGAGCAGTTCGCCCGAGCGAACTTTCCAGTCCGCTCGAGCGAACTGCCTGACAGGCTTGGGTCAATACTTGGAGACTTTAAACATTATTTTTAAGCTTGGGGAGGGATTGTTTGGAGCTCCAATGCAATGTAAGAACTTGAAAGGCATTGTATGGAGTCCGAATGAAGAGAAACCCCATTATGTAGATTCGTTAAGGATCCTTAGACTCGTCAATGTGCATAGGGATCCGAGATGTCCTTAATTCTCATGGAGTACCAAGTATATGTCAAATTAGACATATGGGACCCCATTCACATTGGTTTCAATCTAGGACCCTCAACGTTTGACCCGGGAAAGTATAGAAATCCATTATGTCTTATTTAAACTCGAATTTCACTTGTACACTTTAAATCTCATATTTTATGACTAGACTTGCCCCGAAGGTATTGAGATTTATGTTTCTTTTTAGCATGTTGCTAACCCGTTTATGCCCGACCCGATACAGACATGTTTTGTGCCTATGGGTACCCCGTCTCGTCATATACCTTGAGGCAATATGGGACCAGAGCTTTGTAGTGCAAGCCCATGAGCCAAAAAGAGAACATGCATACATGTATTTGTTTTATTTACTTGCATATAACCTATGAGTCGGCACCACTAAGCTTGGATGACCTTGTCGGTCTGATCTACCGACTTGGAGATCCCTTCTTGTCCCGTCAGCTGCAGCTTGGATCCCGCTATCCGGTTTATTAATCGTGGTCTTGTCCCGATACCGCAGATTGCTACTGTGGTTCCTGATGCCCTGCTCGCTACCGTGGTTATGTCCCGTATATAGTATATGTATATGTAAATTTCATTGTTCCTCCTCACTTCGGTGATTGAGGTCAACGCCTTGATATGCTTGCTCTATCACTTCGGTGATAAAGGATTTAGTTTTGTGTGGTTGCCATCTTGATAGTTCCTGATCCTTGATACCCTTACTGCTTTATATTGATCATGTCTTTTCTTAGTAAATGATGCATTATTTATACATGTTTTAAATGAGTTCCCGATTTGTGAAATGTTCATGTTTTATACATACTTTAAAGGAATATATGTTTTGTCAAATGTTTATGTTTCATACCCGTTTTATATGAATACAGGATTTTATCAGATATTCATGATTTCCTGTACATTTGTAATTATGTACAATTTTGATCAGACAGCATAATTTATTACATGTTTTATCGTTCAGTATATTGTTATATCTTTTCACCCACCTGCCAGACCGTCGTGTTTGACCCACTACTTTGGTACTCAAGTTCAGACTTCTTCACCCGAGATGAGTGCACGTGTTGGCTTTTGAGCCATGAGTTTGCAGGTTGTTTGTCGGCTATGTCATGTAGACATCGAGCTTGACATTGGTATTACGTCACGCATGAGGTAGTAATCATTAGCTTGTTTTGTATGGCTTCTATTAGCCTCTTGATTGGGATTGTAATTAATACACATTGTTATTTGTAACTTGAACATATATGGGAATGTAATACTCTGTTACTGTCAGCTCTGTACTTTTATTGTGATGGTTTATTCCAGTCTGAGATGGATCATTGATAAGATGACTTTATGCTTGGGTTGAGTGCGGTGCGGAATCCAATGGACACGGACTCCGAGCCGCAACACCACGAAAGCTTCCGCTAAATATTCAGAGGGTGTTGGAATTTGTAATCCTCACATACGCGGATCTTGGGAGAAACATAATCATTACTTCACGGACCTCGGGTTTGGGGTCGTGACAATCTTCCTCCAAGTAAGTTCCCTACGATGGTCCTCTATCAACTCATCGTATTCGTCCTGATTCTCTTCTGATTCATCCTCGCTCTCATCCGAATGATCGGGTTGAACTATAGGTTCCCCGTGATATATCCAACGTAGGTATGAGACCATCATTCCTTGAATGTGCAAATGATTTCTCATGGTTACATAGTCATGCTTCCGATGGTTACAGCAATCGTTACACAGGAAGTTAATCAACACTGCCCAGCCCAAATTCGCCTTTGCAAAATCAATAAATGAGTTCACCCCAGCTATGTACTCTGCACTAAATCGGTTCTGATAATGTAATATCCAACTCCTGTCCATATCTGACATAATCACAAGTAATTAGAAATAGAATCTGCTCACCAATATTGAATAGATTGAATGTGTTTATGAGGTCCAGCTCATTGGGCCTACTTCAATTCTGTTTTCCAATGAAGATAAATACGTTATTTATCTTAGAAGTCTTCAATTCATAACAAGATCAATATCTTGTGTTTCCAGTTTTCCTCTCACTTCACTGAATAGAGCCTTTACAATATCAAACAAGCCAAACATAACACATGTTGCATAAAAAAAAACATAAAAACATTCTCATTAACATTATATGGCTATATATAGCTATTTAATGTTACTGTCCCGACTTTAAGGCCATGAATAGGACGGTAGGAAAAAAAAGGAAAACTTCAGTTTTGGTCATTTATTTTATGTCCTTACATTGAATTGGATAGTTAAAAACAGCCTCAGGTTAAGAGTAATGCAGATTATCCAATTGACTTGTAACTTGAAGTGGGTTGGAGAAAGACAATGGTGGGGGTGTTTTCTTGTGATCTCAGTTAGAAGTGCTCCACTTCACGAGTTGGATAGGCGGCAACATGGACAAGGTTTTTCAAAGTTATTTCACTAGTTCATACAATTAACACTTACTTCAATGTATTAGTGGTCTGAAATACACAGACACTTGGTTTAATATTGTTATTCAAAAGATTCATTTAAAGGATCTATCCTCTGTCTTTCTGAAACGGATCACATTTTATTTTGTTAGTTTTTGATATTTCGAGCTTGAATCAGAATTTGAAAAATAGTTCTAACCAAAATAAATAAATATCACACAGTTCATTATAATGCATCTTTTAGAAAACTCCTTTAATACAAATGATACATTGAACAAGGAATAGAAGGTCCCAGCCCCGTTGGTTTACCAAAAAAAATAACACGCAGCTCTGTTATAAAAATCTTCTCAAACAGCAAACTCAAGCAACACTCATTTCATCTAAACCGCTAAAATCAACAAAGATTTAGAAATTTCTGTCACTATAGTCCAGCTTCACTTTTCAAAGAGTATACAATTCCATAGTTCAAGTTATTCATGTTGCAATCGTAAACAGTGTAGACCAAGAAACATTACCACCATCCCCATATCCACTAAAAAAATGTAGAAAAGAAAAACAAGGATAGATGCAGCACATGAAAACTGACTGACTTTCTAAAGAGGAGTGGTATTTTAGAAGAAAAAAATGGATTAGTGATGATCAATTGCAGTTAAGCCTTCGCACGAGTTGGACTGCATTTTTCCCTCCTTTATCCAACGTTCACTTTTCACATGGGGCCCACCTACCTGATGTTAGATATGGGCTAACCTATTCATAGTGGCCTACAGCACTCGATCAACCAGGCCCACCTTTAATTAAAATCACAGTCCCTTGGTATGTTGGCACCTGACAAAATTTCACTCCCAAGTAGATGGGCCCACTACCAGATACATTAATCAACCTCAAATTGCACTCCTCAAGATTTCTGCATATGTCCCAAAAACTCTCAATAGAGCAGAAGTAGGCCCCATAATCCGAAGGCCAAAAAAACCATGCGCCAATGATCATCTTAAAACGGATCTTTGGCAAGACAGTCACAATTGTCTGAATGTATTTTTGGGACACATGGCATGTCCTTTTAACGATAGGCCTCATGAAAATTCCTAGTATATATATAAAAACCCCATGATCCTGAGAATTCCAAGTTGGCCTGCGCCTAATGAGTTTTGGCTTTATCAATCACTTAGTATTATGTGACATTATGGCACCTATGGATACTTACTACCCTCCATAATTCTTCTAGTTTTAACCAGCTTCAACTTCCTCCTGTGCCATTTGATCAAAAAAAGAAAGACACTAAATAGAATACAAGAAGCCTTCATTTATCATTCAAACACCACCCATGTCATTCATGGCGATGGCGACACTACTCTTCTCCTTCATCATCATCCTACCAATGACCCAATTCAAACTCACATCTGCCAAGGTAATTCATTAACATGGACAAGGTTTGTCAAAGTTATTTCACTAGTTCATACAATTAACACTTACTTCAATGTATTAGTGGTCTGAAATACACAGACACTTGGTTTAATATTGTTATTCAAAATATTCATTTAAAGGATCTATTCTCTGTCTTTCTAAAACGGATCACATTTTATTTTGATAGTTTTGATATTTCGACCTTGAATCGAAAGTTGAAAAATAGTTCTTGATGAGCCAAGCCCAAGGGCCCAACTCATGTTACAAGACCTGGTGAGTCCAATAAGGTCCAGGCCCAAAGGAGTCCATAGGCCTGGCCACGTCATCGAGAAAGCAACCGGAAGCCTCACCCTCACCGCCTTGGAAATGGTCAACACCCCACCTCATCCTTTGACCGAATCTCAGGGAGAGCATGTAGCTGCCTCGCACGTTGAGAAGAGCTTGCCAGATACAACATATTAGCCAACTACTTATAAATAAGTCGCCCCAATTTGTTAAGGGAGCGACTATAAATTGTAAGCCCCACCAACACTTGGGGGGCATGAGAGAGACACCGGAGCACTACTCTCCTCTCCCTCTCTAAGCTTGTACTCTCTGCTCTCCCAGCACTCCTGAAATAATAAAATATCCGGCTGCCTCAGCCCATTCAGAAGTGGACGTAGGTCATACTGACCGAACCACTATAATTTCTCTCTCTCTCTCTCTCTTCTTTAATCACAGCATTTATTACTCATATCTGACAGGTGGTGTGCAAATCCATTTTGTGCATCATCAGTTTGGCGCCGTCTGTGGGAATCGACTAAAGTTCTCACGTTAGAATCCTTCTCTTTTCAAAATTATGGTGATCACCACAAGATCTACAAGACGACCAGAGGATAATCCCTCGCGAGAGGGCGAGGATGGTCCTCCACCGACTAATCCTGCCCCAAATGCTCCTGCTCCCACTCCTCAACAAATGTTGGAGACCATGCAGCAGCTGGTGACTCAAAACCAGCAGATCTTACAACTTATGCTCGCAGTGGGGCAAGGAGGAACACAATTTGGGGGAGTACCGCAAGGAGCGTCGCGCCCAAGAGCTCCACGCCGGGGAGCACCCCATCTGGGCACCCATCCCCAGGGCGCCGGAGCCCCCTAGGGCGCCCATGGAGCTCCCCATCTGGGCACCCATCCCCAGGGCGCCCATGGAGTTCCCCAGGGTGCCACCTTTGGAGTTACCATGGGCGTCCCTCAAGGTGGTTCCCATCAAGAAAGACCTCCACCTCTGGGTGGAGCACAGTTTGGAGGACCTCCACCTCCGGGGGGAGCAAATCATGGAGGACTTCCACCTCCTCCCTCTCCTTCTAATGGGGAGGATCCTCATTTCCAAGAGGGGGAAAGTGAAAACCAAAGCATGAAGGATGGGAGTTATTTCCATGATCAGACCAGGGAAGCCCCCAATCGCTGGGACGAGAAGATCAGAGAAATGCAAAATCAGCTGGGTGATGTCTTGAACGCTATGAAGGCGCAGGCACCAAAAACAGTGGATTACCTAGTCAGACGAACGGATACACCGTTCAAACCCAACGTGGTGAGTTACCCACTTCCTCGGAAGTTCAGAATGCCATCCGTGGAGACCTTTGATGGAACGAAGGATCCACTGGACCACCTCGAAACTTTTAAGACCTTGATGTAGCTGTACAATATCCCCGACGAGATTATGTGGAGGGCATTCCCAACCACATTGAAGGGTTCCGCACGACAATGGTTTGCCAGTCTCACCCTGGCCTCCATAGGCTCCTTCGCCGAACTAAGCAGATCATTTGTGGCACAGTTTATTGGTGGACGCCGCCAACTAAAGCCTGCCGCTCAACATAAAACAGGATCGAGACGAGAGCCTGAGGAGTTACCTCACTCGTTTTAACGAGGAGGTCCTTCAGGTCGAGGAGCCCGATGATAAAGTCAGCATGACCGCCTTCCTAGGAGGCCTCCTGTCACAGCCCCGCCCAACTCAGCATGAAATTGTCCGCTTCGGCCTACGTGCACGCACGAGGACTTCCTAGGAGGTCACCCATCCTAGTACTGCTCCCGCCCGAGCACGCTTAACTACGGAGTTCTTACAGTTTCCGGGGCCGCACGGTTTTAGAAGGCCTCATGCTAAGTTAATACGGGGCTTGACTTATAAGCCCAGGGTTAGGACTTGGATATTTCTAATGCGGGCTAACGGAGACTCACCGTTTGAAGCCCGTGGTTGACACGCTCCGCCCCGTGGTTAAGGGTGCCGCCCGGACCAAGTTCTCACATTCTCCCCCACCGGAAATAGAGCCGTCCTCGGCTCTGATACCAATTGTCACAGCCCCGCCCAACTCAACATGAAATTGTCCGCTTCGGCCTACGTGCACGCACGGGGACTTCCCAGGAGGTCACCCATCCTAGTACTGCTCCCGCCCGAGCACGCTTAACTACGGAGTTCTTACAGTTTCCGGGGCCGCACGGTTTTAGAAGGCCTCATGCTAAGTTAATACGGGGCTTGACTTATAAGCCCAGGGTTAGGACTTGGATATTTCTAATGCGGGCTAACGGAGACTCACCGTTTGAAGCCCGTGGTTGACACGCTCCGCCCCGTGGTTAAGGGTGCCGCCCGGACCAAGTTCTCACATTCTCCCCCACCGGAAATAGAGCCGTCCTCGGCTCTGATACCAATTGTCACAGCCCCGCCCAACTCAACATGAAATTGTCCGCTTCGGCCTACGTGCACGCACGGGGACTTCCCAGGAGGTCACCCATCCTAGTACTGCTCCCGCCCGAGCACGCTTAACTACGGAGTTCTTACAGTTTCCGGGGCCGCACGATTTTAGAAGGCCTCATGCTAAGTTAATACGGGGCTTGACTTATAAGCCCAGGGTTAGGACTTGGATATTTCTAATGCGGGCTAACGGAGACTCACCGTTTGAAGCCCGTGGTTGACACGCTCCGCCCCGTGGTTAAGGGTGCCGCCCGGACCAAGTTCTCACATTCTCCCCCACCGGAAATAGAGCCGTCCTCGGCTCTGATACCAATTGTCACAGCCCCGCCCAACTCAACATGAAATTGTCCGCTTCGGCCTACGTGCACGCACGGGGACTTCCCAGGAGGTCACCCATCCTAGTACTGCTCCCGCCCGAGCACGCTTAACTACGGAGTTCTTACAGTTTCCGGGGCCGCACGGTTTTAGAAGGCCTCATGCTAAGTTAATACGGGGCTTGACTTATAAGCCCAGGGTTAGGACTTGGATATTTCTAATGCGGGCTAACGGAGACTCACCGTTTGAAGCCCGTGGTTGACACGCTCCGCCCCGTGGTTAAGGGTGCTGCCCGGACCAAGTTCTCACATTCTCCCCCACCGGAAATAGAGCCGTCCTCGGCTCTGATACCAATTGTCACAGCCCCGCCCAACTCAGCATGAAATTGTCCGCTTCGGCCTACGTGCACGCACGGGGACTTCCCAGGTGGTCACCCATCCTAGTACTGCTCCCGCCCGGGCACGCTTAACTACGGAGTTCTTACAGTTTCCGGGGCCGCACGGTTTTAGAAGGCCTCATGCTAAGTTAATACGGGGCTTGACTTATAAGCCCAGGGTTAGGACTTGGATATTTCTAATGCGGGCTAACGGAGACTCACCGTTTGAAGCCCGTGGTTGACACGCTCCGCCCCGTGGTTAAGGGTGCCGCCCGGACCAAGTTCTCACATTCTCCCCCACCGGAAATAGAGCCGTCCTCGGCTCTGATACCAATTGTCACAGCCCCGCCCAACTCAGCATGAAATTGTCCGCTTCGGCCTACGTGCACGCACGGGGACTTCCCAGGTGGTCACCCATCCTAGTACTGCTCCCGCCCGGGCACGCTTAACTACGGAGTTCTTACAGTTTCCGGGGCCGCACGGTTTTAGAAGGCCTCATGCTAAGTTAATACGGGGCTTGACTTATAAGCTCAGGGTTAGGACTTGGATATTTCTAATGCGGGCTAACGGAGACTCATCGTTTGAAGCCCGTGGTTGACACGCTCCGCCCCGTGGTTAAGGGTGCCGCCCAGACCAAGTTCTCACACCTCCGGTCATCAAACTTCCTCTTTTTGGTAATGAAGCGACCACTAAAGAACATGCCAGAACTATTGGCAAAAGCTCAAAAATATATGAATGCTGAGGAAATCAACAGGTCCAAACGAGGTGAATCATCTCACAGATCGCCAAAAGTTTGACCTGCCTCTGTACTGTTATCAAACAGGCAGCCTATCTCCAGCTTAGCGGCCCTCTCGCGGGTCGCCAAAAAGCTTGGCCTCTACACTGTTCTCAAACAGGCAGCCTATCTACAGCTTAGCGGCCCTCTTGCGGGCCGCCAAAAAGCTTGGCCTCTGCACTGTTCTCAAACAGGCAGCCTATCTACAGCTTAACGGCTCTCTCGCGGGTCGTCAAAAGCTCGATCTCAGAAGGTGTAGTTCTCTCACGAGCAATCCTCAAACTATCTCTTTGCTCTCGCGCAAACAGCCTCTCTCTCCAGGTAATCATGTTAAACATTTTAATGTTTGGAATAACATTGTTTTCGACATCTCTAGGCAGAATCTTGAAACTCAGGTCATCTACAACCCGAGGGACTACATTATATCAGTGCGCCCAGTTGCCTAGCCGCCTAAAGCAGCGCCTAGATCAGCGCCCAGCAGTCCCTGCTCCTGCACGCCCAGGCTTACTCCCAATCTGCTCGCCCATCAAGGACAGCACCCTGGGCGCCCAACCCATCAGCAGGGGCAGCACCCATGGCGCCCAGGCCAGGGCCCGGGGCGCCCGTCATCACGCACAGTAGGCCAACCCCCTGGGCGCCCATCGTCTCACGCGGGCCAGCCCCTTGGGCGCCCGTCACCATGCGATGCAGGCCGGCCGCGGAGCTGTACGCCGTCGAACGCAGTGGGCCAGCAGCAGGGTCGCCCACTGCTCCACGCGGCACGGCAGCCTCACCCTTCGTCGTACATTGCACAGCAGGGTTGCCCGCCGCCCACGTCCGCTCCCGCTCCTGCGCCCGTGCCCGCTCCAACGCCCGACGCCCGCTGCACGACGCCCACTCTCGGCGCCGCTCGCAGCACGGCGCCCATGCGCGCCAACGCTCGCAGCATGGCGCCCACACCCGCCGCCGCCTGCTACGGCGCTCACTCCTGGAGCCTCCCGCAGCGAGGCGTCCACGTCCGACGCCGCGCCGATGCCCGCTGCAGCCGTACCCACGCCCGACGCCGCGCCGACGCCCGCAGCAGCCGCGCCCACGCCCTCCGACGCCTCGCCGATGCCTTTTATCGCTTTACGTCCAGCGCAGGCACGCCCCGCGCCTGCCGCGGCGCCCGCACCTGCAGCCACCGTTGTGCCTTCCATCGCTACACGCCCTGCGTAGGCACGCCCCATGCCAGTACCCACTGCTGCGCCCTCCGCCGTGTCACGCCCAGACCTCCCTGGGCGCCCAGCACAGGCCCAGACTCTCCTGCTCACCCAGAAGCTACTGCTTGCCCAAAACCACGCGCCAGCGTGCCTGCTCGCTATTTTGACCGTAAATTTTGGTCCGTGACTTCAAATGAGGCTTATTATATATCAAATTGAATCTCTCGGCAAGCACTACGAGACTCACGCCTTTGGCCATGACTGATGCTGTTAAAAGTCCAAAAAAGGCCTAAAAACAGATGTTTTGACATCCCGAAGTTTTTGCAGTTGCGAACTCACCGAAAATTCAAACGAATGCCCTCCTCTCCAAGTTCCATTGGATACAGGGCATTGGGGGGCAAATGATAAGCCAAGCCCAAGGGCCCAACTCATGTTACAAGACCTGGTGAGTCCAATAAGGTCCAGGCCCAAAGGAGTCCATAGGCCTGGCCACGTCATCGAGAAAGCAACCGGAAGCCTCACCCTCACCGCCTTGGAAATGGTCAACACCTCACCTCATCCTTTGACCGAATCTCAGGGAGAGCACGTAGCTGCCTCGCGCATTGAGAAGAGCTTGCCAGATACAACATATTAGCCAACTACTTACAAATAAGTCGCCCCAATCTGTTAAGGGAGCGACTATAAATTGTAAGCCCCACCAACACTTGGGTGGCATGAGAGAGACACCGGAGCACTACTCTCCTCTCCCTCTCTAAGCTTGTACTCTCTGCTCTCCCAGCACTCCTGAAATAATAAAATATTCGGCTGCCTCAGCCCATTCAGAAGTGGACGTAGGTCATACTGACCGAACCACTATAATTTCTCTCTCTCTCTTCTTTAATCACAACATTTATTACTCATATCTGACAGGTGGTGTGCAAATCCATTTTGTGCATCATCAGTTCTAACCAAAATAAATAAATATCACACAGTTCATTATAATGCATTTTTTAAAAAACTCCTTTAATACAAATGACACATTGAACAAGGAATAGCGGGTCCTAGCTCGGTTGGTTTACCAAAAAAAAAAAAAACACACAGCTCTGTTATAAAAATCTTCTCAAACATCAAACCAGGGCAATAAAAAATGTGCTCTTAGTCCATCCACAAAGAAGATGACTTTAATTAGATGCCATACACAAAGACACTTCTTTTATAAATATCATCAATAAACTTATGATTCTTGAGTCAGTGTTGCAGCTATATATATTATAGAGAAAGGAGTAGGCAGATTGTTTTTGTTGAAACACCCTAGCATAGTTTGAAAGAAAACAGCAAATACCCATATCAGATAGAGACGAAGAGAGAAGAGATGAGAAAGAGAGTTTGCCTGTAGAGAAGGGAGAGATGCAGAGGCAGCTACGACCTGCTTCCTCGGAGCAGCTTGAATACCTAAAATTTTGAAAAGAAGAAAATCCAAGTGAATCAGTTGTAATGAAAAAGAAGGAAAACCAAACAATACAGACATTCATAGTGTTTCTTATACCTTCTTTGAAATTAGTCTTGAATCGACGAGGCAGAGAGGGTCAGAGAGAGAGAGAGCAGAGCGAGAGAGAGTGTGAGAGAGAGAGAGAGGAAATTGGGGGCAGAGGGGGTCCGAGCAGAGGCAGCGGCGAGAGAGAGGGAGTTCGTTTTCGAGCGACAGTTTCGGGCAGAGAGAGAGCAGAGAGAGAAAGCAAAGAGAGATAGAGAGAGAAAGAGCAGATCGAGAGAGCAGAGAGATCGAGCGAGAAAGAGAGAGAAAGAGCAGATCCAAAAAGCGAGAGTGAGCGAGAGAGACAAAGAGAGCAGAGAGATTGAGCGATAGAGAGAGAGAGAGAGAGAAAGAGATGGGTTCTGTGCTTTTGGAGGCGGGAGAGAGAAATGAGTGAGAAGAGAGAAAGAAATGAATGGGGGAAAGGAAAAGAGGGCTTTCTGGTGCTGGAGAGGGAAACCGATATTTATCGACGTTTATACTAAACGTCAGTAACAATTATTTTATTTTTATTATTTAAAAAGAAGCAAAAAAGTCAAGAACCTTTACCGACGAAAATTAGCGCCGGTAAAAAATGCGTCGATAAAAGTCTCTGATTTTTAGTTTTCCTAAAAATAAAATTAAAATTTACTGAAGTTTTACAAAAAATGCTACTAAAAGTTCATTTTCATATTTATTTTCCCGAAAACGAAATTAATAATAAAATCGAATTTTAGCGACGTTTCCTAAAGGACTTTTACCGACATTTTTGTTTCGTCGGTAAAATAAAATGAAAAATAAATAAAAAGTAAAAAAACTTTTACCGAAGTTTTTTTCGCCTGTAAAAGAAAAAAGAAAAAAAAATAAAAAATTAAAAGACATTTACCAACGTTGTTTTTCGTCAGTAATTCCAAGGAAACGTCTCTAAAATTCGATTTTACCAATGTTTTCTAATTTGTCGGTAATAATCTCTGATTTTCTACATTTCCTACAAATGAATTAATTTACAAGATTAAACTTTGCCGATGTTTTTACTAAAACGTCACTAAAAATCCCATTTTAGCGACGTTTTCTAAAAAAAGTCGGTAAAAGGCAGGATTTTAGTGACATTTTATAGAAAACATCGGTAAAAGGCTGATTTTCACCGACGAAATTATATAGGTCGGTAAATAGTAATCTTTACCAATGAATTTATGAAAGCATCGCCAAAAAATGTCGCTAAAAGTGCTAGTTGTTGTAGTGTACATAATAATTAGTTGCGATGATTTGATTAGACTTCTTTGACCCTTAATTTCTACTTATAAATTCAAAATTTGTTCGAATATGTAATGGCAGACATTTATTGGATTTTGTATTAATTAGTGTAGCTTTGCATGTGTGTTGGTGTGGGTGGTGTGGGGGTTGCTTGGCATCACCCAACATCTTAATACAAAAGAGGGTATCTAGTTTGTAAATGGGCTGGACCAAGGCCTCAATTTTAGGCCTATGAACTGTCCTAAGATGAATATTAGGCTCCCCCAAACTAAATTAACAGGGCTTAATAAACGGTTTGGATTGTACATAAATATTAACCTGAACTGCACCTTTAAGAGTGTGGAAGATTACTAATTTGGTGACATTGCTTGGTGGGCTCCTCAGCTTGATATCCAATCCAAGGTTCTTGTTTTCATAGCCCTAAAATCAAGTCATTTCAATGAAGATAAATGCCCTACCAATCCTCTCTTTACTTGCAATAAAAAAAAGGAAGAAGCCTATAAAACTATTGGTGAATGACTCATACAGCAAGTGATGGATCTCACCTTTTGGATGGTTCAGATCAGTTTGATCATTTCTAATCAAAAGTGTTAATTGAAAGGGTTCCATAGGGCAGTTAAGATCATACACGTATGCATATCAATTGCTAGCTGACATGTTGCATGTTGATCTATTTGGTGACTTTCAGCCTTATAAATACCATAATAAATTACCAGGAAGTAGTCCTTCCCACCGATATCGCTCCATTATACTGGTCATAGATTTGGATCCCTTTATCAAATGGGGGAGCTTGATGAGGGGAAGAGATGAGGATGAGCGATTTTAGGGAAGACTTAGAGGGAGAGATATTAGGAAGATGAGCGATTTTAGGGAAGACTTAGAGGGAGAGATATTAGGAAGATGAACGATTTTAGGGAAGACTTAGAGGGAGAGATATTAGGAGGATGGGCGATTTTAGGGAAGACTTAGAGGGAGAAATATTAGGAGGATGAGAGATTTTAGGGAAGTATTAGAGGGAGAGATTTTGCATTGTCTGGTCTTTAATTCACTACTTAAACATAATTAACTTAATAAAACACATTTAATCATTCATAATAAAAAAAATTAACTCCGGTCGGGGTGTTACAATAGGGCTACCTATATTAAAGGTGGGTTGATCTTATCAGTTCTTTTTACTGCTATATGTTTAAATTTTGTATGTTTTATTTATGCATGTCAATGCATCCATTCAATATCAGATAAAAGAGAAGGATTATTGTTCCTATGGTTAGAAGAAAAAACTCCCCCATTTCCAACCCTACTTGATCCACGTACGTCAGCATAATCTTATGATTAGCAGCCAATAGCCACACCTCACCTATGGTACATGTAGCAAGTAGCAACCATCCCTTGGATCTGATGCATCCTATAGTAATAAAACTCATTTTGAGTTATGTTAGACTTAGCCAGTGTGGTTTCACTCATTAAACCACCGAGGTAGATGAGACCATAAGTTGAATGGGTATAGTCCAAAGTACCTCGGTTTGGTAACCAGCAAGTCTAGCTAAACATTTTGAGATTTGACTATGCATCTTTCTGGACGGGCCGGAAATGGAATTTGCCTACTTACACTCCCCATGTTTTTTACTCTTTAAATTTGACCATATCGAATTTGTCAAATCCATCAATTTGGTGTAGCCAACCAAATGTGTGGTCTAGATCATCTCATCGTGAGCTTTCTCTCTCTTTATATGTGTGAGTCCATGAAGGGGTACATGATATGATATGTGTGAGTCCATCGTCAATTTTTTACTCTACTTGGAATGGACTCTCATTTCGTGACAGCTATTTCAAGTGGCATGTATTCCTTTCATGGTAATATCAACTTCTTGGTAGGTGGAGACAGCATAGGTGTGATAAAGATGGAAGAGGTTGTTCAAGAGAAATTGTAGGAGATATGATAAAGATGGGAGTTTGTTATCTTCATAAAATTGAATGAAATGGAGAGATTTAGGGACGTGGTTTCGAGAAGAGAATTGAAATGGAGATTTAAGGAGGTTTAAGGAGGAGATTAGTTTGGGATGAGTGTAGTGGCCCACAACAAAGCCTGAGGATGTACATTTTTTTCTTCTATATTTCTTTCAAAGGAGAGACTTTTTAGGGATGACGTCGTGGCACCCCTCACAGCACACCTCCCCCTTTGCTTTAATATATATAATATATAATGTGAAAACCCATTCCCTATGGTCTATGCTAGTGTTTTATATTTCTGTACATACTGTTAAAATGCAGCAATATATATGACCATTGACAAATCTTTTTCTTATTATGTCAAGTATCAATTCTTATGTATTATAGGCTTTTATGTCATGATGAATATATTTCTTTTAGATTTTATTTCACTTTTTACATGGGTGGCGATTAGGCACTGTATGTTAAATTGGTTAAATTTAAGATCATGGCTTCATTTTTCTTCTTTTTCCCAACTTGTGGAGGTGTTGTCTAGTTATTTCGCATACTGCTTCATTCATTTTTTTTTCCCTCCTTGCTTTATGTATGATTACATAGTGATTATTTGGCATACTTGGGTTTATTTAAAATTGAAATGTAGTAGGAGACTTTGGCAATTCTTTCTAATAATGTTACTGCATGTTCTTAATGGAAATGGTAGAGAGAGACTCTCTACATCCATCCAAGAGATGTGTCCCTTCCTGTGAGAACCCGACCCCTAATTTCCTGGTTTAGTGTGGTTTTAATCGGATTTTGTTTTCTCTATGGGTTTAGTGGTTTTTTGGTCGAGTTTTTGAGTTAGAATGACTTTTAATTAGCTTTGGGAAGTTTCGAGAGCCAATGAACATAGACAGTGACCGTATGGTCCCATTTGTTTTTCGTGGTCAGCGTGGGGAGATTTGTGGTGATTCCCAAAACTTCTCATTTTAGCTTCGTTTGACTAATCTCGCCATTCCCTACAACTTTCGTGTTCACTCCGTGCCCATTCGAAGCTTTGAAAATCAGTTTTTCCAGCCATGGGGGTAAAAATCGGTCTTTTCACAAAATCTGGACTCAAATTTCGAGATTTTAGAACCATGCCAAAATTATACTTTTTGAAAACTAGATTTTATAAGGATCATTTTAACCTTCTTCGTTGTTTTCATCCGAGGCCCAAAGAGCCTAGTTTCGAGCCCACGAAGAACTACTAGCTGTGGGGCCCACCTTTACACATATAAACCCTACCAGCCCTCATCTCCTTCATTCCTCATCACCTCATTTCAGCAACTGTTCCAGCTCTGCAACAGCAGCCCCTTCCCTTCTTTCTCTCATTTTTGTGCTTCCAAACTCAAGATTCATGCCGCCAATCGCCAAACGAAGCTTGTCATTGCATTCTCCTTCATCTCCTCTCGCTCTAGACACCATTTTCGTGGGACACCATGAATGCCAGCCCCCTCATTTAGTTATTCCTCACTGGTTGGACCGCCTACAGGTAAGCAATCACTTTCTTTCTTCCATAATTTGAATCTATAGCCCTTTTATGGCCCGCTACCCATCTTGCAAGTCCCCATCTCCATTCCTTCTAAGTTTCTTTTTTTTTTTTTTGGGTGTTCTAAGATGGGATTTTGGGACCTTTCTAGCTGAATGTCCCCAGCTGCTGGAAGGTGTCTGGGAGAGTGATTTGCAGCCCATTAGAGCTAAGGTAAGTGACTGATTTGGGTAATGGGAGGTGCATGCTCATGGTTTTAATTTCCTATGTTTCTATTCTATGTTTCAGCCAAATTCCATGTTGATTTCAGCCACACTTGCAAACGATTTTCATAGTGGATTTGATGACACTTTAGGGAAGCTAATTCCATTGATTTTTTCACCTCAAAAGACCCCTCCATCAGTGCCTAAAATTCCTTGACGTTGTGGCTGGAAATGAGGGAGAGATGGACTGCACAGCTGCTGTTATGCAGCTGGTCAGACAGGACTTGTTTGGCCAATGTCCAACCAGCAGTGTGACAGCTGGGCATGGACAGATTCTGAGGCTTTGCTGTGGCCCTTCTTCTGTGGGTTTCCAGCCCATTTCTCCACCATCTTACTCAGCTGCTAAAGTGGGTTTTAACCTTGTGTAATGCCTCAAAATAATTATACCTTTATGTCACCCATTTGGTTAACCCAATTATGTTTTAAATGTAGCCAAGTAAGGGACTGTTTTTACTCATGGTGACTTACTAGGGTGCGCTTAATTGGAAACCATTACCAACCAACCTTAAATGTAGGACTGATGGGTAATCATGTTGTGGCCTTAAATTAAATTATGTTTTGTCTCAATTGGTGGACCCTAAACACGTTTTTTTTAAATTGACCATCTTTGGGTGTCTAAGGGTTATATCTTGGGGTTTCGGTTTCATAGGTGTGCTTATGCCTAATGGGTGAGGTCTAGGAGTGATCTTGGGTTGCTTTTTGAGGGTTTTTGTGTAGCTTGGAGATCTTCGGCTTGGGAGTGAGCTTATGAGCTTGTTAGCTATCTTGGAGGCCAAGGCAAGTGGATGATTTGATATTTACATGTTTTATAGAAAATGTGGTTTTCTACTTCATACATTGATGTTTCACATTTTCACTATTCATGTTTTCCTTATGATTCACATTGATTTGGAAATGCATAATGTTAGTCTATTTCTCTCTTGTGCATATTAAAAATGTCATAGCTCATTTGATTGAAATTGTAATTCATGATGGAATGGAAGGAGTTGATGGCAGAATGGATGAGGTGGAATGTGGATGGAAAGTAGGTGATTGGGGTGCTTATATTGGTGGATTTCATGAAGTTTTAATGAGGTTTTGAGACCTCTAAAGTTGGGTGAAAAGGATGCTTAAATGTATAGAAAGATTGGATGGGAGAAGGGAAGGAAAAATGTAAAAATCTGACTTGAAACGGACTGGCCGTAAAGGGTCGGTTCACTGTCGGCCGACCGGCATCCCTGTAGGTCGACCGTCACCCGACCGACAACCTGTCGGCTTCAATTCCAGAGAGCTGCATTTTTCTGCAACTTCTGATGCAGAAGTGTCGGTCAACCGACGCCTAACCGACACCCAGCCGACATGTGAACCGACAGCCTCTCGGTCCCAATTCCAGAGAGCAGATTTCCATCAGGAAATCTGTCGGTCAGCTGTCAGCTGACCGAACTCCCTAGTTCGGTCGACCGAGAGACAACCGACAGATCTTTCGGTTTATTTTCCAGAGAGCAACAAACTTCCTGATGTGTGTAGATATGACAGTCAGCGTTGGTCAGCTGTCGGCCAGCCGACACCCCAGCTCGGCTGACCGACAGCCGACCGAGGAGTTGACCGACAGCAATTGTATTGTTGTCTTCTTGAAGAACCCTAGGGAACTGTATTGGAGAAGAGTGAGGAACTGTACCGAAGGAGAAATTCCATCGTCATGACTTTGTTGTTTAGGTCTTTTAGATTTGTTAATGTATATAAGGCACCCGAATGTTTTCAATTCTTAAAGAGTACCAAATGTATATCAAACCTGACATACGGGACCCTAGTACATTGGTTCAAATCTTGGACTTTCAACACTTGGCTCGGAGAATATGAGAAATCCATTCATGCTTTATTTCGACCTGAGTTTCACTTATACATGTTAAATCTCGTGTTTTATGACTAGACTTACCCGACCGTATTGAAATTCATGTTTTTAGCATTGTTGCTAACTCGTACATGCCCGACCGATACAGATATGCTTTTGTGCTTATGAGCACCCCATCTCGTCATATGTAATTATTTGATTTGATTTCTTGTATATGACCCATGAGAATAAAACCTTGAGGTAAGATGGGGCCAGAGCTTTGTAGTGCGAGCCCATGAACCAAAAGGATTATTATTATGAGAATAAAACCTTGAGGCAATACGGGGCCAGAGCTTTGTAATGCGAGCCCATGAGCCAAAAAGAGAACATGCATACATGTCGCGACCCCGGACCGAGACCCGGGCCCGCGACTGCGGCGGCGGCATGGTTAACCAACACAAGACACACCGCCGCTGTTTTGATTTAATTTCATTTATTTTCCCACAGGTTTCCGCGGTGAGGATCCCATGACACGGGTCGAGCTCACACGAATTGATATGCGGAAGCGTGTAGCAAAACTCATCACACCATTCTTAAACAATCACAATACAAGATCAATAATTAACATCGAGACAAGGTATCAAAAGGGAATGTCAAATTAGCATTCCTAGCATGATTAAAGTTTCAATGTTTAGACAAAGTATTTTACTTTCAATTACAAAACCCTGAGAGGCCAACAAAGGCCAATACAACAATCTGAACCCCAAAATAATAACCCAACATAAACAGCTAGGTGAACGAGAATCACGATCCCGACCGGAGTCTAGATGACGTCGTTGGGCTGCCACTCGAGTGCTGGGGGTGGCTCAATAGCCTCCTCCGGGCACTCCTCGTCACGCGCGAAACCACCGGCACCTGGACACCAAAATACAAGCATCAAACACGACGGTTTGGCAAATAAACAATTTAGACATGAATAGTTGAAATAATGCTAAAACAGTTCAAAGTTTAAATACATGTTTCAATGCTTACGAAACTAGCACGAATACATATAATATCATGAAAAGATAAATCCACATGAGCTCATCCTTTCTCCGTCATACATGATGACAAGAGCAAGCACGCACGACAAGCACGACAAGAAACACGATCCCACGCCACACAAGGTAGACGGGGTATCCGGCCGCGGAACCGGACCACGAACACGCACGATGTGCCATTCAAGACACGACTAGTCTGCAGACAGTCCACGAGTTTAAGGACCCCCAGGTAGTGGATCAAGCTAAAAGGGCGGTCCAAGCTCAGTGAAATTCACTTATATCATGAATGCACAAAACACGGCAATACGCGATCGAAAACACGACAAAACAAGAGGGAAATCATTTAACGAGCACGACGTGGCAAGACTAGCAAAATAACATGGTGTTAACGCTTACAAACTTAAGAAATGATTCCCTTTTCGATTCTTGAAACCCATCTTGAAAACAACTTGCACTTGGAAACCAAGCGAGAACACGAGGATGCACGAAGCATCATAAACAAAGATTCAAACATAACTCTGTCAAGCATAGGCTAAGACCACATCTTTGACCCTTGTGGAATTGAAAACCAAATGTCGAAATTCAATAAAACTTGGTGTCCCCGAAGGTATATTACATTTTGGAAATTTCAAGTGCACAAGGTCAATAAAAAGGGTCTAAGACCAAGTCTAGTTTTCATTCCTGCAAAATCCTTCAAAACAGTACTTTTAGGTGTGGTTCATGCCTCTCTACCGGTAGAAATTCCGGTAGAAGATGTTCTACCGGTAGAACTTCCGGTTGAAGTGCTTCTACCGGTAGAACTTCCGGTTGAAGCACTTCTACCGGTAGAACTTCCGGTAGAACTGCGGTTCACAGTTTTTCTCAACTCTCTGCCACAATCTGGGCCGTTTCTACCGGTAGAACTTCCGGTAGAACTGCGGTTCACAGGTTTTTTTCTCACTCTCTGCCATAATCTGGGCCGTTTCTACCGGTAGAACTTCCGGTAGAACTTGGGGTTTTTAATCTCCTCGATTCTCTGTCAAAATTTGAGCCCTTTCTACCGGTAGAACTTCCGGTCGAAATACCCCTACCGGTAGAACTTCGGAAATTCAATTTTTTTCCACACTTCATTCACTTCTTCACTTCCACATTTTCACCACCTGCACTCCCCAAGCCTACATGCTTCCAAGGGATGATTTTCACACCAAATCCATTCACATTTCATTCAAAACATCAAAATCATAAACCCATTTACATTCAAAACATAAATCTAATAACTTGCAAACCATTCCATTGAAAACATACTTCCATTGAAGATGAAACCTCTACATTAGATAGAGAAATTAGGGCTCTTGCTTAACAAGATTAAAACAAGCTAAAAGAGATTAATGACATGCAAGAAAGATAGCTTGATAATAAACAACATTTCCAAAAGTAAAAATGCCCAAAAACTCAACATGCACTAGGGAAAACTAAAAGGTTTACTTGCCTCTAACCCAAGCCAAGCCAAAGCTTCACAACTCAACAAGAAAGGGGTGCTCCATGAGATCTACACAAAACCCCCAAAATGGAGCATACAAAAATCAACATTTTTGGCCATCACAAATCCCCATTTCGAAAATGGGTTTGAAAACCATGAAAACAAGCTCTAGGTGAGCTAAAGAACATCAAATGGAAAGAATGAAGAAGGACACCAACCTTGAGCTAGCCAAACAAGAAGAATAAATGTAGAAGATGATGAATAGTGCAGTGGCTTGACTCCAAAAACACTCCAGCTGTAGCTTGAGACGAGAGGAAGAGGATGGTGGTCTTGGATCGAAAAATGGAGCCTTCTAGCTAGATGATTTCAAGGGAAAAGGATCAAGAAGAAGCTTGCTTCACCTCTCCACTCTAGGGCAAAACGTTGCAGGATTTGGGAAAAGGGCAAATGAAGGAGAAAGAGAGTATATATAGTGTCTGGAGGTGGGTCCCTTTAGCAGTGAAACTTGGGACGCCTGGAACATGGTCTTGTGGACCCCGGATGGAATCGACGAAGAAGAACAAAACGATCGTCGAAAAATCTAGTTTCGGAAAAGTATTATTTTGACATAGTTTCACGACTTCGAAAAGTGTGCCCAGATTTACATGCAAAGACAGATTTACCCTATTGGGCCAAAACTTGGGCTTCTGGGCCTCACATGCAAGCAGCTTAAAAACAAAAGTTGTCACAAATAATAAAATCACTCAAGAGAAATAAAGATCACATCCACATCAAAGATCTAGCACAAAAACCCATTCTTACACGTGCACTCAGGGCGTCCCTGAGCGTGTCTGACTCATACTAAACGTCCTCAAAATCCCCAAAGCTATAATCCAGACTAAGTCTAATCACATTCTAACCCAACTAGTACTAAGACTCACTTAAGACTAAACGTTTACTTAATTAGTACTAATCGAGTTGGTCTGGGTCGGGGTCTAACATCCTCCACCCCTTAGGATATTTGGTCCACCAAATATAAATAATCTTACCTCTGGTAACAGGTGTGGATACTTCTTCTGGACTTGATCTCTCAATTCCCATGTGGCTTCTTCTGGCTCGTGGTTCTCCCAAAGCACTTTGACCCAATGGATAGTCCGATTTCTCAATTCATGCTCTCGGGTGTCGATGATTCTAACCGGTTTCTCCACATATGAGGCATCTTCTCGAATCTCTAAAGGCTCGTGTGGAATAATGTGAGAAGGACTGTGAACATACTTCTTGAGCATGGAGACATGAAAAACATTATGTACCCCGGAGAGTTCCGGCGGTAACGCAAGTCTGTAAGCGACATTTCCAATCTTGCTCAAAATCTCATATGGGCCAATGTATCTGCTAGACAATTTTCCTTTCTTCCCAAATCTTAGAGTGCCTCTGACCGGTGAGACTTTCAAGAAAACCTTGTCACCCACTTCAAATTGCAATTCTCTCCGGCGAGTGTCAGCATAACTTTTCTGTCTGCTTCGAGCGATCTTCAATCGGTCCTGAATCTGCTTAACCTTGTCGCTTGTCTCTCCAACTATCGTCGGTCCATGAAAACTACGCACACCGACTTCTTCCCAACAAACTGGAGTTCTGCATCTCCTACCATAGAGTGCCTCGAAAGGTGCCATTCCAATGCTAGAATGGTAGCTATTGTTGTACACGAACTCACAAAGAGGTAGGTTTTCATCCCACTGAACCTTGAAATCCAACACACAAGCACGCAACATATCTTCAAGAGTTTGTATCGTCCGCTCTGACTGACCATCTGTCTGAGGATGATACGCTGTGCTGAACTGAAGTTTGGAACCCATGGATTCAAGAAGAGATTTCCAAAATCTCGAAACAAATCTACTGTCTCTGTCGGAAGTAATGGAGACGGGCTGGCCATGCTTACTAACAATCTCATCGATGAATAGTCTTGCAAGTGGTGCCATATGCATCATGTTCCCAGTCTTCATCGGAAGGAAGTGCGCAGACTTCGTAAGACGATCAACTATAACCCAAATTGCATTGTTCCCTCTCTTGGTATTAGGCAAACCGGAGACAAAATCCATAGTGATATGCTCCCATTTCCACTCCGGAATCTCCAAAGGCTGTAACAACCCAGGAGGCTTCTGGTGTTCTGCCTTGATCATCTGACAAGTTAAGCAGCGAGACACAAAAGCTGCTATCTCTCTCTTCATATTATTCCACCAAAATCTATTCTTCAGGTTATGGTACATCTTCGTGCTACCCGGATGTATAGAGTATCTAGTATGGTGAGCTTCAATCATAATTTCATTCTTCAAATCATCAACATTCGGTACACACAACCGGTCACGAAAATACAACACTCCATCCGAAATCCTGAAATCTGGACGTTCTGCAATCTGATCTACAATCTTGGCCAATTCCGGGTCTTCCAACTGACTATCTTTGATTCTCTGGATGAAGGTAGGTTCAGTCACGGTCATATTTGCCAACAAAACTCCTCTCCTCAAGTGTTGTACCTCCACTCCAAATTCTTCAAGCTGTTGGAGAACACTAACTCCTCTCAAACTCGCCATCACTGCTGACTTTCTACTCAATGCATCTGCTACCACATTCACTTTGCCTGGATGATACTTGATTGGGAAGTCATAATCCTTAATATACTCCATCCACCGTCTCTGCCTCATATTCAATTCCTTCTGTGAAAACAAATATTGCAAACTTCGGTGGTCTGAATGGACTTCAAATTTCGCTCCATAGAGGTAGTGTCGCCACATTTTCAAAGCAAAAACTACTGCCGCTAACTCCAAGTCATGAGTTGCATAGTTTACCTCATGATTCTTCAACTGTCTCGAACCATAGGCAATCACCTTGCCATCTTGCATCAAAAAACATCCTAATCCCACGTTGGAAGCATCCGTAAACACAACAAATCCACTGCTGCCCGATGGTAAAATGAGGATTGGGGCTGTGGTTAACCTCTTCTTCAACTCTTGAAAGCTGCCTTCACACTGATCAGTCCAAACAAAATGGACATTTTTCCGGGTCAACTTCGTCAATGGAGCTGCAATGGACGAAAATCCTTGGACAAATCTCCGATAATATCCTGCTAACCCCAAAAAGCTTCTAATTTCTGTCACACTGCTAGGCCTCTTCCATTCAATGACTGCTTCTATCTTGGCTGGATCTACTGCTAATCCTACTCTCGAAATGATGTGACCCAAAAAGGAAACTTGCTCTAGCCAGAATTCACACTTGTTCAACTTAGCATAGAGCTGGTGGTCTCTCAAAAGCTGCAATGACGTCCTCAAGTGCTCTTCATGCTCCTCCTTACTCTTAGAATACACGAGGACATCATCAATGAACACCACGGTAGAGTGATCTAAGTACTCTGCAAAGACCTTGTTCATGAGAGCCATGAAGACTGCGGGCGCATTTGTCAAGCCAAAGGGCATCACTAAGAACTCGTAATGCCCATATCTCGTTCGGAAAGCTGTCTTCGCCACATCGGACTCTCTAACCCGCAACTGATGATACCCTGACCTCAAGTCTATCTTGGAAAAGTGCGATGCTCCTTGTAATTGGTCAAACAATTCATCTATCCTTGGCAAGGGGTATTTGTTCTTGACGGTCACATGGTTCAATCTTCTATAGTCGATGCACATTCTAAGACTTCCATCCTTCTTCTTCACAAAAAGAACTGGCGCTCCCCACGGTGAAACACTTGGCCTAATGAAGCCTTTGCTCAACAATTCTTGCAACTGAAGTTTCAATTCACCCAACTCTGCAGGAGCCATCCTGTAAGGTGCAATTGAGATCGGTGCAGTCCCTGGAAGGAGTTCAATAGTAAACTCAACTTCTCTAACTGGTGGTAAACCCGGGATTTCTTCTGGAAAAACATCTGGAAATTCACACACTACGGGGATATCCTCCACCCCTTGGGACTGTTTATCCTCCGTGATAAACGCTAAAAATGCCTCACAACCACTTCTCACCAATCTGTTAGCTTTTAAAGCCGAAATGAACCCACTGGAACACTTTTTCCTATTTCCCTGAAACATCAACTCTGTCTGTGGCCCTTGCAATCTGAAGGTAATGGTCTTACCAAAACAATCCATGGTAGCATGGTAGGTCTCTAACCAATCCATGCCTAAGATAATGTCAAAATCATGCATGTCTAAAATTATGAGGTTGGCCGGTAATTTGATATCTCCTAACAAAATCTGACAACTAGGGTAAAAGGTGGTACAAACAACATGTCTACCTACGGGTGTAGTGACAGTCAAATTATAGTCCAATTCTGCATGCTGTGCATCAATCTTCTTTGCAAACAAAGGTGATAGAAAGGAGTGTGTGGATCCTGGATCAAATAAGATCTGTGCTTCTACTCCACAAACAAGAAGTTTACCTTCTATTACGTCACCTGCTGCTTCAGCGTCAGCACGGTTGATATTGTATACACGTCCCTGCTGGTGTGGCCTGTTCTGCTGCTGAATCTGTCTGCCCTGATTGTTCCTATTCTGCGGTGGACGAGCATTCTGGTTTTGTACTTGCCTGCCTTGTTGCTGTTGTTGCTGTGGTGGTCTCATCTGAACTGGTATGGCTTGATTCTGTGGTGCTATCTGCCTTGGCTGCTGATATCGGTTGGCTTGACTCTGGAGGTGTGGGCAATCCTTGATTGCATGGTCCATTCCTCCACACCTGAAGTAAGCACCCGTTGCCTTGCGGCATTCGTGGGTAGGGTGATTCTTGCCACAATGATTACAACCAGACTGTCTAACTTGAGTCTGTTCTTGCCTTGGCTTCTTGCCACTTTGCTGTCTTTGGTTTTGCTGCTGGTAGTGCTGCTTTCTATCCTGGATGATCTCATTATTAAACTCCTCAAATTTGTATGCCCGACTGACTGCTTCATCAAAGGTGGCTGGAGGGATTATTCCCGAAACATCCCTCTTGAGAATGGGATTCAGTCCTTCCAAAAACTTAGTTATCTTTTTCTGTTCAGTGTCAATAAGCTCGGTAGCATATCTGGCAAGCCTCTCAAACTTCGTAACGTACTCCAAAACGGACATACTCCCTTGCTTCAACTGTTGGAATTCAATTGCCTTCTGTCTCTTAACATGGGATGGGACGTACTTGTCTGTGAAATGTGTCTTGAAGGTTGTCCAAGCAACCTCATCTGCCATGACCTGGTATGGCTCTTTGACCGTCTGCCACCAATCGTCTGCAAGCCCATAAAATAGAGAAGCTGTGAGGTTCACCCTCTCCCTGCCAGTGCAAACGAAAACGTCAAAAATCTTAGCCGTGTTCGCGAGCCAATCATCAGCCGTCAAAGGGTCCTCTTGACCCGAGAACTCCTTGGGTCCCCTCTTCCGAAATCTTTCAAAGAGGACATTGACATCATCAGCCCTATTCTGGTACACCACATTTGGTGGGGCTTGATGTTGAGGTCTATTTTGGAGGACTTCTAGAAGTTGCCTCTGTACTTGAGCCATCTCTTCATCTTTCTTAGCCATTTGCTCTTGAAATTTTGCTTGCGTTTCATTGGCTTGTCTCTGTTGCTCTAACATGGCCTGCATGAGTTGTTGGAACTGAGTAGCAGTAGGATTTTCAGTCGGTTCTGTCTCATTCTGATTACTGCCCGAAGCATTATGATTCGGAGCTTTACGTGGAGGCATGATGCTGCAAGACAATTCGTTAGCACATATAACGACATAATCGGGTTGGTCATGTTGTCTAGACAAACATTCTATCGAACTCACGAATCCTCGCCACGTTCCTAAGACTTTCTAGTTTCTTTTAAGTGCCTGAAACATGTCTCGCTCTAATACCAGTCCTGTCGCGACCCCGGACCGAGACCCGGGCCCGCGACTGCGGCGGCGGCATGGTTAACCAACACAAGACACACCGCCGCTGTTTTGATTTAATTTCATTTATTTTCCCACAGGTTTCCGCGGTGAGGATCCCATGACACGGGTCGAGCTCACACGAATTGATATGCGGAAGCGTGTAGCAAAACTCATCACACCATTCTTAAACAATCACAATACAAGATCAATAATTAACATCGAGACAAGGTATCAAAAGGGAATGTCAAATTAGCATTCCTAGCATGATTAAAGTTTCAATGTTTAGACAAAGTATTTTACTTTCAATTACAAAACCATGAGAGGCCAACAAAGGCCAATACAACAATCTGAACCCCAAAATAATAACCCAACATAAACAACTAGGTGAACGAGAATCACGATCCCGACCGGCGTCTAGATGACGTCGTTGGGCTGCCACTCGAGTGCTGGGGGTGGCTCAATAGCCTCCTCCGGGCACTCCTCGTCACGCGCGAAACCACCGGCACCTGGACACCAAAATACAAGCATCAAACACGACGGTTTGGCAAATAAACAATTTAGACATGAATAGTTGAAATAATGCTAAAACAGTTCAAAGTTTAAATACACGTTTCAATGCTTACGAAACTAGCACGAATACATATAATATCATGAAAAGATAAATCCACATGAGCTCATCCTTTCTCCGTCATACATGATGACAAGAGCAAGCACGCACGACAAGCACGACAAGAAACACGATCCCACGCCACACAAGGTAGACGGGGTATCCGGCCGCGGAACCGGACCACGAACACGCACGATGTGCCATTCAAGACACGACTAGTCTGCAGACAGTCCACGAGTTTAAGGACCCCCAGGTAGTGGATCAAGCTAAAAGGGCGGGCCAAGCTCAGTGAAATTCACTTATATCATGAATGCACAAAACACGGCAATATGCGATCGAAAACACGACAAAACAAGAGGGAAATCATTTAACGAGCACGACGTGGCAAGACTAGCAAAATAGCATGGTGTTAACGCTTACAAACTTAAGAAATGATTCCCTTTTCGATTCTTGAAACCCATCTTGAAAACAACTTGCACTTGGAAACCAAGCGAGAACACGAGGATGCACGAAGCATCATAAACAAAGATTCAAACATAACTCTGTCAAGCATAGGCTAAGACCACATCTTTGACCCTTGTGGAATTGAAAACCAAATGTCGAAATTCAATAAAACTTGGTGTCCCCGAAGGTATATTACATTTTGGAAATTTCAAGTGCACAAGGTCAATAAAAAGGGTCTAAGACCAAGTCTAGTTTTCATTCCTGCAAAATCCTTCAAAACAGTACTTTTAGGTGTGGTTCATGCCTCTCTACCGGTAGAAATTCCGGTAGAAGATGTTCTACCGGTAGAACTTCCGGTTGAAGTGCTTCTACCGGTAGAACTTCCGGTTGAAGCACTTCTACCGGTAGAACTTCCGGTAGAACTGCGGTTCACAGTTTTTCTCAACTCTCTGCCACAATCTGGGCCGTTTCTACCGGTAGAACTTCCGGTAGAACTGCAGTTCACAGGTTTTTTTCTCACTCTCTGCCACAATCTGGGCCGTTTCTACCGGTAGAACTTCCGGTAGAACTTGGGGTTTTTAATCTCCTCGATTCTCTGTCAAAATTTGAGCCCTTTCTACCGGTAGAACTTCCGGTCGAAATACCCCGACCGGTAGAACTTCGGAAATTCAATTTTTTTCCACACTTCATTCACTTCTTCACTTCCACATTTTCACCACCTGCACTCCCCAAGCCTACATGCTTCCAAGGGATGATTTTCACACCAAATCCATTCACATTTCATTCAAAACATCAAAATCATAAACCCATTTACATTCAAAACATAAATCTAATAACTTGCAAACCATTCCATTGAAAACATACTTCCATTGAAGATGAAACCTCTACATTAGATAGAGAAATTAGGGCTCTTGCTTAACAAGATTAAAACAAGCTAAAAGAGATTAATGACATTCAAGAAAGATAGCTTGATAATAAACAACATTTCCAAAAGTAAAAATGCCCAAAAACTCAACATGCACTAGGGAAAACTAAAAGGTTTACTTGCCTCTAACCCAAGCCAAGCCAAAGCTTTACAACTCAACAAGAAAGGGGTGCTCCACGAGATCTACACAAAACCCCCAAAATGGAGCATACAAAAATCAACATTTTTGGCCATCACAAATCCCCATTTCGAAAATGGGTTTGAAAACCATGAAAACAAGCTCTAGGTGAGCTAAAGAACATCAAATGGAAAGAATGAAGAAGGACACCAACCTTGAGCTAGCCAAACAAGAAGAATAAATGTAGAAGATGATGAATAGTGCAGTGGCTTGACTCCAAAAACACTCCAGCTGTAGCTTGAGACGAGAGGAAGAGGATGGTGGTCTTGGATCGAAAAATGGAGCCTTCTAGCTAGATGATTTCAAGGGAAAAGGATCAAGAAGAAGCTTACTTCACCTCTCCACTCTAGGGCAAAACGTTGCAGGATTTGGGAAAAGGGCAAATGAAGGAGAAAGAGAGTATATATAGTGTCTGGAGGTGGGTCCCTTTAGCAGTGAAACTTGGGACGCCTGGAACATGGTCTTGTGGACCCCGGATGGAATCGACGAAGAAGAACAAAACGATCGTCGAAAAATCTAGTTTCGGAAAAGTATTATTTTGACATAGTTTCGCGACTTCGAAAAGTGTGCCCAGATTTACATGCAAAGACAGATTTACCCTATTGGGCCAAAACTTGGGCTTCTGGGCCTCACATGCAAGCAGCTTAAAAACAAAAGTTGTCACAAATAATAAAATCACTCAAGAGAAATAAAGATCACATCCACATCAAAGATCTAGCACAAAAACCCATTCTTACACGTGCACTCAGGGCGTCCCTGAGCGTGTCTGACTCATACTAAACGTCCTCAAAATCCCCAAAGCTATAATCCAGACTAAGTCTAATCACATTCTAACCCAACTAGTACTAAGACTCACTTAAGACGAAACGTTTACTTAATTAGTACTAATCGAGTTGGTCTGGGTCGGGGTCTAACAATACATGTAACTGTTTTGTTTATTTGCATATAACCTATGAGTCGGCACCACTAAGCTTGGATGACCTCGTCGGTCTGATCTACCTACTTGGAGTTCCCTTCTTGTCCCTCCAGCTGTAGCATGGATCCCAATACCCGGTTTATTAACCGTGGTCCCGTCCCGATACCCGGCTCGCTGTTGTGGTTCCCGATATCCGGTTCACTACCGTGATTCCCGATGCCCGGTTTGCCACCGTGGTTCCTTCCAGTATAATATAGTATATGTATATGTAAATCTCGTTGTTCCTCCTCACTTCGGTGACTGAGGTCAACGCCTTGATATGCTTGCTCTATTACTTCGGTGATTGAGGATTTAACTTTGTATGGTTGCCATCTTGATAGTTCCTGATCCTTGATACCCGTACTGCTTTATATTGATTACGTCTTTTCTTAATAAATGTGCACTATTTATACATGCTTTAGATGAGTACCCGATTTGTAAAATGTTTACTATTTATACATGCTTTAGATGAGTACCCGATTTGTAAAATGTTTATTGTTTGTACACGCTTTAAATGAGTTCCAGATTTATGAAATGTTTGTTGTTTATACACACTTTAAATGAATTCCGGGTTTGTGAAATGTTTATTGTTTGAACATGTTTTAAATGAGTTCCCGTTTTGTGAAATGTTTATTGTTTGTACATGTTTTAAATGAGTTCCCGATTTGTGAAACGTTTATTATTTATACATGTTTAAAATGAGTTTCTGGTTTGTGAAATGTTCATGTTTTATACATGCTTTAAATGAATACATGTTTTGTCAAATATTTAGGTTTCATACCCGTTTTATACGAATACAAGAGTTTGTCAAGAGATTCATGATTTCCTATACATTTGTAATTATGTACAATTTTGATCAGACAGCATGATTTATTACATGTTATATTGTTTAGTATATTGTTTGTATCTTTTCACCCACCTGCCAGACCGTCGTGTCTGACCCACTACTTTGGTACTCAGGTTCAGACTTCTTCACCCTAGATGAGTGCACGTGTTGGCTGTGGAGCCATGAGCTTTCAGGTTGTTTGTCGGCTATGTCACGTAGACATCGAGCTTGACATCGGTATTACGTCACATATGGGGTAGTGATCATTAGCTTGTTTTTGTATGGTTTCTATTAGCCTTTTTCTTGGGATTTGTAATTAATACACATTGTTATTTGTAACTTGAACATATATGGGAATGTAATACTCTGTTAATGTCAGCTCTGTACTTTTATTGTGATGGTTTATTCCAGTCTGAGATGGATCATTGATAAGATGACTATATGCATGGATTGAGTGCGGTGCGGAATCCAATGGCCACGGACTCCGAGTCGTAACACCATGAAAGCTTCCGCTAAATATTGAGAGGTGTTGGTATTTGTAATCCTCACACACGCGGATCTTGGGAGAAACATAATTATTACTTCACGGACCCCGGGTTTGGAGTCGTGACACTTCCCTAAACCAACAACCCATACCTAAATAGCTACTATCTACCCAGTTCCGGTTTAAGACCGGTAACAATGTCATAAAGGAACAATGGTTCCTTTTATTCAAGAGATGTGTCTCTTCTGCAGCCACTCTTTGTTTTTAAAAATACACTACTTTTTAAATGCCCATTCTTAATACCTATTAATTCAAATATGGTTAATTTCTCTTGAGAAAGGGATATGCCATCATTTCCATTTAGCAGGCCTATGATGACTAAAAATGCATGTGAGACTCTCTATTTATGCCCAAATTTGACTTTTTTATACCTTTGGGTTCTTTTAAATGTTGGCCATAAAATTCAACGTCATTTATTTTTACTTGTTATATGTGGGATCTTTAACTTTTGAGTTAACACATTGCATTATTTGCAAATGAAGTTTATTAATTTTGAACTATATTTTTGCATTTGGCATTTTAAAGATCATTATGTAGTCATTTGATTTGATCCATTGGTGAGATCAAGTGAGATTAATTCATCTCTTTGGGCTTAGCCAGTTGAAATAATCATAAATTAATTTATGGTTTACAACATTATATGTTGGACTTTGTGATGTATATTTCATCATTAATTATATTTGTGTACAACTTGAGGCTAACATATGTGTTTAATTATTAATTGGAAAATGAAATAATGATGTTTTTCTTGTGTTAGTATTTCTTTTAATGATGTAGAGTAGGTAACTATGATTGGATGACATTTTTGTACTTTGTATAATGCATCATCAACATCATCCATTAGATGAGTTTGCAGATCATGTTCACTGCATCATCGATCAGGTAATACATGTGGATGTTACATCATCAATCATATCACAGAATCATGGATATTGCATCATCATCCATTGGATCAGAGTACAGATTGTGGATATGAATAAAAGAAAGTATGAAACAACCAATTGAGGTACTTCATCAACAAATGACAATGAATATGGGTAAAATTGAGGTAAATAAAATATAAATTGTGGTGAATACCCCCATTACTTCTCAATGTGATATTATATCAATGAGATTGAGTCTAAACCTCGAGGGAGATGGGTTTACCAACATAGAGGGATGGTCCTGACCGTAGCCTACTCTTAACTTCTAAATTAGAGTTCAAAAAAAAATTTGGTCAGATGTATTGTCCACCAAAGGGTATATTGAGATACTCCTCGCAGTGCACCTTTATTTTGGAACTAGTGGGGAAAATCGATGTGTTCCAAATTTGCCCATCTCTGAGGTTCATGCATTCTTTAGCTTTTGCCTATGTTAGGCTGGACTTTTAATCCTTAACAGAGTACTCATGGCTTAGAGCGGAGTGAGCGAAAGCACTTCTGATGGGTTTGCCTTTGCGAATGTAGAGGTTATTGGCCGCCTCCCATGGGACTTGTCGGTAAGAATCTAGAGCATTCGCTAAGACCAGTACTAGTGCATGGCATATGAAATAGCGCGGTGTGGAGAATATGGATGCCCGACCATATTGTATAATGTGAATATGTATCGTGAACTTCACTTAGGTCACTCACTTTCACACAAAGGTTTTATGATACATATTCTACCTTCAGGTTCAAGGCACATCCACCTGTAAGGCATGCATTATATAGTTTTAAGTTATTTTTTATTTTTTTTTAAAAAGTGTTTCTAGAAAATAGTGGGGTATTGTTGGATATATATTTTCTAAAACCAAATAATTTTTAAAAATTAATTCCAAGAGACATTTAAATGTGTCTTTTCAAAATCAAGTGTTCTGTGCCCTTTGGATGAGATGTGTCTCTTGGGCTCATTTGAATGGATGTGACCCAATCCTACGGGATGCTTTCAACATTATAAATTGAGGTGATTTAAAGTTTTCCAAAGTATTCAAGAAGATCCAAATGAGTATAATTCAGTATTTTCACGAGCATATTGTCTAAAAGTATTTTATTCTCTTTTATAATTACTTTGATTTCAAGGGTAATTTTATATTTCTGATTCTAGTGTGCAGGTTTCGAATCTGATCTTAGGGACATAATTTTATCTAAACCACCTGCATGTGGGAAATTGATGTCTTTAAGAAAGCATCTTATTTGATGTGCCTTGCCCATTTTTATTGCTTTCTTAGATTAATTTCTCACATTCACACTTATTCACTTTTATACACTAATTATTTATACTAACTATCTATTTGATTTTATGATTGCACATTCTTCGTAAGTAATTTCCCCAACCCAACCTGCTTTGGGCCTTAGGTTTTAATTCTTATCCCAGGCTTAACAGTAGAATTTAAAAGATAAGAATCACAGGTTTCCAACCAACCGAGCTATAACTTGGGATAAAGTAAGCCCATGTTTGGCATCTCTATTTCATGCCTCTATTTCTCTAAATGTCTAAATTGGACAGAGGTTTAAACAATTAGAGCGTTTGGCACAAGATTCTAGACTCTGTCCACTTTAGACATTTAGAGCCAAATCCTTTAAAATCCAAATGCTCCAAAAATGGGCATATGAGAAATAGAGTTTTTGGGTCTTAAAATATAGAGGCGAGGTATTTAAAATAGATTCATGAGTTATCAAACGCGTTTTTTTTTTATTCTAGCCTCTTTTTTTTATAGCTCTTTTTTTAGTGGCTCTATTTTAGATGGATCTATAAAAAAAAGAGTAGAGATGCCAAACAAGCTCTAAGTAAACTGTTATTTTCATTTAAAGGCAACTCTTCTACGTCAGCACTTTGAGATGGGCTGGTCTCGGTATTATTCTTTTTTAGGTGGGCTGAGCTTGAGCTAGGCACCCAGGCTAGGGCTAGGGCTGGATATTCCTTAGCCTGGCCCAACCTGGCCCATAAACACCCCTAATGTCAGGTCTCGTCCCGAGTTAATCAAGATTAACTCTAGTTAATGGAAATTAGTGCTAGTTAACCATGTTTAACTAGTTTAATGGTAATTAATGACTAAACTTGATGAGTTAGTCCCAAATGAATGGAATGAACGGATAATGAAAAGATTAAGTGAATTGATTGTGTTTAAGGCTAATTAACTGAGGTTAATTGAGCTAATAATGGTTTATGACCAAGTGATGTGAAATAAGCCTCAAATGAATGAATTGGGCTTAATGGAATGGTAAAGAATGGATTTGCATGGTTTAAGTGGAGTTTTAGACTCAAACATTGAAATGAGGGACTTTTATGTAAATACGACATTTCGCGTATTTCGTCGAATACGGAAACTCTTGATACCAACGCGTGTATCTCGACGAGTACGTCAACTTTCATAATAGGTTCGAAGTCGTTTGACGAGAATCTGGTCAAATGACCCTTCATTTGACTCGAATTGTAATTTAGTGAAGTAGATGGGCTTGAATGCAATTTATTAGCTTATATAAGCTAAGGTCACTTAATTGAGATGAATCATCTCATTTCCAAGCATTTCAAACCCTAGGCACTTTTCTTCTTCCTTTTTCCTTTTCTTTCCTTCCAATCTCACTCAATCAAGTAGCAAACAAGGGGTTTGTAAGTGTTTTCAAGGAGTTTTCATCCTTCACTTCATCTTCCCCAGCTTGGTTTTCAAATTGTGAAAGTGTGAAGCTTGAAATCGAGGTTTTCTTCTTGGAATCAAGCTCAAGAAAGGAGGTTTTTATCCATTCAACCTTCACAAGAGGCAAGTACTTATGCATCCTTGTGATTTATAGTGTTTTAGAAAGATTGGAGTTCATTTGACTCAAATCCTGAAGTTTCACTTCAGAAAATCTGAAGCTCAGAACTGAGCTTCTGGGTCAGTGTCGGTTGACCGACGGTCAACCGACGAGTGAACCGACAGCTCTGGGAGTTGTCTCGGAGAGTTTCAGCTCTCTGGAATTCTGACCGACATTGTGTCGGTCAGCCTACATGGTAGTGTCGGTCGACCGACAGGTCAACCGACGGACTAACCGACAGATCTGAAATCTGTCTCAGTGAATTCCAGCTCTCTGGAATTCGAACCGACAATAGGTCGGTCAACCGACATGGTATCTTCGGTCAGCCGACACATGACCGAAGCCTGACCGACAAATGTATCAGGAAGTGGACTGAAGAATCCAGCTTCTGGAACTTGAACCGACAAAGTGTCGGTTAACCGATAGGTCAACCGACGTGTATTGTCGGTCAGCCGACAGGCCAACCGACAGCTGAGATGAACTCAGAAAAGATTATGGAAATGAAGCCTAATTTGTACAGGCTATTCCACTGATGTCTAAGCCTACATAGGTGTTAGCGAAGGTCGTCTCAATGTACAAATCAAATACATAAAGTGATATTCATCAAAAATAACATGTACATTGGATAACTAACGCTTCACTCGTTTGTCTGGCTTAGAAGTATGAATAGAATTGATAAGAAATGAATAGAATCCATGAAGTGACACAGAGGTGAACTTCATTGACATAGTGAACGTCATTGACATAATGCACGAAATGACAGAATACATGAATTGAATTAATGAAATGAAATGAAATGAATAGTCACTAAAGGTGACAGTAACTTGAATGAATGAATAATTCCTGCTGCAGTAGATGTGAGGGGCGTTCCGGAGCCACGTGGAATGCCAGTGCTCTCTGATCAAGACACTGGAAAATTTCCACCATTATGAAAAGTCATGTAATGAAAAGTGAAACAATCTTGAAGCCTCGGCCATGAATGGTTTGCCCTTCCGCCTTGTGCTTAATTAATGTGACTAAATGAAAATTGAATAATCTTGAAGCCTAGGCCATGAATGGTTTGCCCTTCCGCCTTGTGCTTACACTGCTTCCGTTGGAAGACACGAAATGCACGAAATGAACGAAATGAACGAAATGAAAGGATATGATTGACATAGATATTTGTTATGAAATTGATGTAGGTTATATAGAACTGTTAAGTTCTTTTATTGTAGAACTGTTTAAGTTCTTATTGAATTCTTGTATAGAATTGTTAAAGAATTGTTAAATAGCATGAAGAATCATGAAAATGCATGTATCTTGTTGAACCTTCGTGTTCACGTGTTATTGATGATATCACAGGCCCAGATGCCCGTGCCGGTCCTGCCGAGGCCGCGCCGCCTGCGGAGGAGGCCCGTCCGTTACCTCCAGGAGGTTTAGCGGAGTGGGCGTAGTCGGAGGGCGATTGTAAATGAATATTTTTGTAATAGAGAATTTTGGGTTGTGATTAAATACCAACTGCATTGTATTTTAAGTGTGCAGTGTTGGTTTTAGTGGGCTGTAAATTTGTATAAGGGAACTTTACTTTTGTGTAAAGTTAATTGTAGTCAATGTATATATACATGTTTTCCGCACATTGTACATTGACAGGTATTGTGATTTGATATCCCTTGTGAGTCTTGTCTTAACTTCGGTTAATTCAGGATTTACGGGAGTAAGTATGGTTCCGCGACTCGGGGGTCCGTCCGAAGTAATCAGATCTCGGGCCCGGGTCGTGACATACTTATTGTATGGTATCAGAGCCTAGGTTGAGAACTAGGTTAAGGAACTTTTAAAAGCCTTAGTACAACTAAGAACGAAGTGAGGAACGATATCGATAGGACGAATCCAACCTTGGATTTGTATTTATTGCTTTCACTATATGTGATATAAAGGTCATGGAAGTGTATAGATGTTTATCTTACCTTCCCTATTGTTTACAGTATGGCTTCTGGATCAGGGAGTGATAACTTCGTAGAAGTTACTGTCAATGACGGTACTACACCACCTCCCCCAGCATCGGATAATGATGCTCGGTTTACTGCTATTCTGGAACAGTTAGCCAGAACTAACGAGCAGATTGCGAAAAGTCATGAAGCTCAGTTAGGTTTGCAAACTCAAATGACTTCGATGTTGCAAGTCATGCAAGCCCCGTCTGTTCCACTACAGCCTCATGTTGAGACTCAGCTAGTATTACAGCACAAGGAGACGGACCTCATGCTGTTTATGAGCGGTTTCGTAAAAGAGGAGCTACAGAGTTCCATGGTACTGAAAATGCCATACAAGCTGATGAGTGGCTGGAACACATTGAAGATGTGTTTGAAACGGTTGTCTGCACTCGCAAGCAGAGAGTGTTGCTCACCTCTACGATGTTTAGAGGGGGAGCAAATACTTGGTGGAAGAGTGTCAAGGACACATTTAAAGTCATGACCGCACCGGACGTTTGGGAGACTTTCAAGAAACAGTTCCAAAGAAAGTTTATCCCCGAGCATGTACAGCAGCAAAAGGAATCGGAATTCCTACACTTGAAGCAAGGTCAAATGACCGTAGCTGCCTATGTTCATACCTTCTTACAGTTGTCCAAGTATGCTATAGACTTGGTGGATACTGAGGAGAAGAAGGTTAAGAGATTCCTCATTGGGTTGAACCCCGATTACAAAGCGATCGTAATGGCTGGACAGAAGCCTACGACGTTTGATGATGCCGTAGACAGGGCATATACCGCTGAGGAAATTCAGAGAGAAAGAGATAGAGAGACTGTGAACACCAAGAGAAGTGGTGACTCCTGGTTTAAGAAAGGAGGACAGTCTAGAAATAAGAAGCAAAAGCAGAGATTCATTCCTAGGAATGAGAGAAGAGAGAATCTGCCAGTCTGTGAGACTTGTGGTAAGAGTCACCGGACTGAGCTATGTTGGAGGAATACTGGAGCCTGCTTCGTCTGTGGTTCTTTGGAACACAGAATGGCACAGTGTCCAAGAGCTAGGAGAGATGATAGAGCTCCGTACCAGTATCCTGAGCAGGGTCAAGCAGCACTTCCTGCTCCCCCGCAGAGATTAGCTTTACCAGCTCCTCCTCCTAGACCGCAGCAACAACAGCAACCACAGCCACAACGTCAGGGCCAGCAGCGTCAGTGGCAGAGACAACAACCGAGACAGCAGCAGCAGCCAAACAGGCCACAGATGGCTGGGATGGCTTATGCTGTCAACAGGGAACAAGCTGATGTTGCCACGAATGTGGTTGAAGGTACAATTTTTGTAGATAATAGACTTGCAATTGCATTGTTTGATCCCGATTCCACACACTCATTTGTAGCACCCGCATTTGCTGGTGGCATGCAAGACCGGATCATGCAATTGTCTTATGATTTTACTGTATCTACTCCTTTAGGGAGTAAAGTAGTGTGTGAATTATATATTCCACAATGCACTATTAGAATTGGAGATGTATCAATGCCAGCTGATCTGGTGATACTACCTATGAATGATTTCGATGTGATCTTCGGCATGGATTGGCTTGCGAAGTACAGGGCTTGTCTAGACTGTTTTCGCAAAGTCATTACCTTCAGGGTTAATGAAGCCAATGCCAGTGTATTGTTTGAAGGAGTTCAGAAGAAGTATGACACCAGGCTCGTTTCAGCACTTAAGGCTGAACGTATGATGCGTAGTGGTTGTGAAGGCTACATCGCATTCGTTTCAGAGAAGAAGCCTGTACAGGAATTGCGAAACATTCCTGTAGTCTGTGAATTTCCAGATGTGTTTCCGGATGAAGTGCCAGGTCTACCTCCAGCTAGGGAAGTGGACTTTACCATTGAACTTGTGCCCGGTACTGCACCAATATCGAAGGCACCGTATCGAATGGCACCATCAGAGTTGTGTGAGTTGAAGAAGCAGATATAGGATTTGCTGGACAAAGGTTTTATCAGACCTAGTGTCTCACCATGGGGAGCACCTGTATTGTTTGTGAAGAAGAAAGATGGTACCCTGCGAATGTGTATCGATTATAGGCAGATAAATCAGATGACAATCAAGAACAAGTATCCTCTGCCTAGAATTGACGAGTTGTTTGATCAACTCGTGGGTGCATCATATTTCTCTAAGATTGATCTCCGATCTGGTTATCATCAGATTCGGGTTAAGGATCAAGAGGTGCAGAAGACTGCATTCAGGACTCGTTACGGTCACTACGAGTTTTTAGTTATGCCTTTTGGTCTAACCAATGCACCTGCAGTGTTTATGGCTTTAATGAATAGGGTGTTTGCTCCCTTCCTAGACCAGTTTGTGGTAATCTTCATTGATGACATCCTGGTCTATTCAGAGTCAGAGGTCGAGCATTCACGTCATTTGAGGACAGCCTTGCAGATACTGAGAGAGAATCAGTTGTATGCAAAACTCGAAAAGTGCGACTTTTGGTTGCAGCAGGTTGCATTTCTGGGTCATATCATTTCCGGAGATGGATTAGCAGTTGACCCAGCTAAGATTGAAGCAGTTACCAATTGGCAGAGCCCGAAGAATGTGCCAGAAGTAAGAAGTTTCTTGGGATTGGCAGGCTATTATAGGAGGTTCGTCAAGGACTTCGCAAGGATAGCATCGCCATTAACGAAACTGACTCGCAAGAGCTCTTCCTTTGAATGGAATGATGCATGTGAGTCTAGTTTTCGAACCTTGAAGCAAAAGTTGATTTCAGCCCCAATTTTGTCTTTACCCGACGGGAGAGGAGGATTTGAGATATACTCAGATGCCTCGGATATTGGCTTGGGATGTGTATTGATGCAGAATGGTAGGGTGATTGCCTACGGTTCGCGTCAGTTAAAGGAACATGAAAAGAATTATGCCACACATGATTTAGAGCTCGCGGCGGTTGTGTTTGCATTGAAGCAATGGAGACATTATCTGTATGGAGAGACTTTTGAAGTTCATTGCGATCACAGGAGCCTTCAGTATCTATTCACTCAGAAAGATATTAATTCAAGGCAACATCGTTGGTTAGAGCTAATCAAGGACTACGACTTTCCATTCAAATATGTACCTGGAAAGGGTAATGTGGTGGCTGATGCTTTGAGTCGGAAATCAGCTGACTTGGCATCGTTAGTTGGTGAGTGGGACATGATCGAAGAATTCAGAGATCTGGATGTGGCTATTGAAATGATAGACAGTAAAGTAATGCTTGCAGCAATGTCTGTCTTTGAACCAATGCTTATCACGGAGATCAAGGCTAGACAATTTCAAGACCTTGATTTGGTAAGGATTAGAGATAACCTTGCCACGAAGCCAGATTTCTTGTTAGTAGAAGGAGTTCTGTATTTCAGAGACAGATTATGTGTCCCAGCTCAAGAAGATCTTAAACAAGCTATCATGTTTGAAGCTCATCACACCAGGTATTCTATGCATCCTGGAAGTACGAAGATGTACAGAAATCTGAAGGATAGATTCTGGTGGAATAACATGAAGCGAGAGATAGCAGGTTATGTATCATCCTGCTTAACTTGCCAGCGTGTAAAAGTTGAGCACCGGAAACCACCGGGATTGCTTCATCCACTGAAAATTCCTAAATGGAAGTGGGAGAACATTACGATGGACTTTGTATCGGGTTTACCGAGGACGAGGAAGCAGCACGATGCCGTATGGGTGATCGTTGATCGTCTTACAAAGTCTGCACACTTCATTCCCATCAGAAAGGATATAGGATTCAGTGAGATGTCTAAACTGTTTGTCAAAGAAGTGACTCGATTGCATGGAACACCGGTCTCGATTGTCTCCGATCGGGATAGCAGGTTTGTGTCCACATTCTGGAAGTCATTTCAGAGTTCGTTTGGCACTAGACTTCAGTTTAGTACTGCTTACCATCCACAGACAGATGGGCAGTCAGAGAGGACTATACAGACTCTGGAAGATTTGCTCCGTGCCAGTGTGATTGATTTCGGGAGTGATTGGGATGACCATTTAGCTTTGTGCGAATTTGCGTACAACAATAGCTATCACTCCAGCATTGAGATGGCACCATTTGAGGCATTGTATGGTCGGAAGTGTAGGACCCCAGTTAGCTGGGAAGAAGTTGGAACTCGGAGTTTCCATGGTCCTACGATTATTGCAGAAACAGCAGAAAAAGTCCAGAGGATACAGGAAAGGCTAAAAGTTGCTAGGTCACGGCAAAAGAGCTATGCTGACAATCGTCGGCGTGATCTAGAGTTTGCAGTTAATGATTTAGTCTTTTTGAAGACTTCTCCAATGAAAGGTACTGTTCGATTCGGACAGAAAGGGAAGCTTTCCCCGAGATTTATTGGACCTTTCAAGGTCACGAGTCGAATTGGAAATGTGGCTTATCGCCTAGACCTCCCATCAGAACTCTCCGGTATTCATAATGTATTTCATGTTTCTATGCTTCGGAAGTATGTGCATGATCCGTCACATGTCATTCATCATGAAGAGATCGAAGTGTTACCAAGCACCACATATGTTGAGAAGCCAGTTCAGATCATAGATACAAAGGAGGCAGTTCTGCGTACTAGAACGATCAAGTGGGTCAAGGTCCTTTGGGATCATCATGAACCTAATGAAGCTACATGGGAACTTGAGGAGCAAATGGCTCAGAAGTATCCCGAGCTATTTGTTCAGGTAATTTTGAATTGAATTGTTTATTTTCCTTGTAATTGGATTGCATTGATTTGAATTGCATTCGGAGGACCGAATGGTTCAAAAAGTTGTGATAGTTGTCAGGTCTCGTCCCGAGTTAATCAAGATTAACTCTAGTTAATGGAAATTAGTGCTAGTTAACCATGTTTAACTAGTTTAATGGTAATTAATGACTAAACTCGATGAGTTAGTCCCAAATGAATGGAATGAACGGATAATGAAAAGATTAAGTGAATTGATTGTGTTTAAGGCTAATTAACTGAGGTTAATTGAGCTAATAATGGTTTATGACCAAGTGATGTGAAATAAGCCTCAAATGAATGAATTGGGCTTAATGGAATGGTAAAGAATGGATTTGCATGGTTTAAGTGGAGTTTTAGACTCAAACATTGAAATGAGGGACTTTTATGTAAATACGACATTTCGCGTATTTCGTCGAATACGGAAACTCTTGATACCAACGCGTGTATCTCGACGAGTACGTCAACTTTCATAATAGGTTCGAAGTCGTTTGACGAGAATCTGGTCAAATGACCCTTCATTTGACTCGAATTGTAATTTAGTGAAGTAGATGGGCTTGAATGCAATTTATTAGCTTATATAAGCTAAGGTCACTTAATTGAGATGAATCATCTCATTTCCAAGCATTTCAAACCCTAGGCACTTTTCTTCTTCCTTTTTCCTTTTCTTTCCTTCCAATCTCACTCAATCAAGTAGCAAACAAGGGGTTTGTAAGTGTTTTCAAGGAGTTTTCATCCTTCACTTCATCTTCCCCAGCTTGGTTTTCAAATTGTGAAAGTGTGAAGCTTGAAATCGAGGTTTTCTTCTTGGAATCAAGCTCAAGAAAGGAGGTTTTTATCCATTCAACCTTCACAAGAGGCAAGTACTTATGCATCCTTGTGATTTATAGTGTTTTAGAAAGATTGGAGTTCATTTGACTCAAATCCTGAAGTTTCACTTCAGAAAATCTGAAGCTCAGAACTGAGCTTCTGGGTCAGTGTCGGTTGACCGACGGTCAACCGACGAGTGAACCGACAGCTCTGGGAGTTGTCTCGGAGAGTTTCAGCTCTCTGGAATTCTGACCGACATTGTGTCGGTCAGCCTACATGGTAGTGTCGGTCGACCGACAGGTCAACCGACGGACTAACCGACAGATCTGAAATCTGTCTCAGTGAATTCCAGCTCTCTGGAATTCGAACCGACAATAGGTCGGTCAACCGACATGGTATCTTCTGTCAGCCGACACATGACCGAAGCCTGACCGACAAATGTATCAGGAAGTGGACTGAAGAATCCAGCTTCTGGAACTTGAACCGACAAAGTGTCGGTTAACCGATAGGTCAACCGACGTGTATTGTCGGTCAGCCGACAGGCCAACCGACAGCTGAGATGAACTCAGAAAAGATTATGGAAATGAAGCCTAATTTGTACAGGCTATTCCACTGATGTCTAAGCCTACATAGGTGTTAGCGAAGGTCGTCTCAATGTACAAATCAAATACATAAAGTGATATTCATCAAAAATAACATGTACATTGGATAACTAACGCTTCACTCGTTTGTCTGGCTTAGAAGTATGAATAGAATTGATAAGAAATGAATAGAATCCATGAAGTGACACAGAGGTGAACTTCATTGACATAGTGAACGTCATTGACATAATGCACGAAATGACAGAATACATGAATTGAATTAATGAAATGAAATGAAATGAATAGTCACTAAAGGTGACAGTAACTTGAATGAATGAATAATTCCTGCTGCAGTAGATGTGAGGGGCGTTCCGGAGCCACGTGGAATGCCAGTGCTCTCTGATCAAGACACTGGAAAATTTCCACCATTATGAAAAGTCATGTAATGAAAAGTGAAACAATCTTGAAGCCTCGGCCATGAATGGTTTGCCCTTCCGCCTTGTGCTTAATTAATGTGACTAAATGAAAATTGAATAATCTTGAAGCCTAGGCCATGAATGGTTTGCCCTTCCGCCTTGTGCTTACACTGCTTCCGTTGGAAGACACGAAATGCACGAAATGAACGAAATGAACGAAATGAAAGGATATGATTGACATAGATATTTGTTATGAAATTGATGTAGGTTATATAGAACTGTTAAGTTCTTTTATTGTAGAACTGTTTAAGTTCTTATTGAATTCTTGTATAGAATTGTTAAAGAATTGTTAAATAGCATGAAGAATCATGAAAATGCATGTATCTTGTTGAACCTTCGTATTCACGTGTTATTGATGATATCACAGGCCCAGATGCCCGTGCCGGTCCTGCCGAGGCCGCGCCGCCTGCGGAGGAGGCCCGTCCGTTACCTCCAGGAGGTTTAGCGGAGTGGGCGTAGTCGGAGGGCGATTGTAAATGAATATTTTTGTAATAGAGAATTTTGGGTTGTGATTAAATACCAACTGCATTGTATTTTAAGTGTGCAGTGTTGGTTTTAGTGGGCTGTAAATTTGTATAAGGGAACTTTACTTTTGTGTAAAGTTAATTGTAGTCAATGTATATATACATGTTTTCCGCACATTGTACATTGACAGGTATTGTGATTTGATATCCCTTGTGAGTCTTGTCTTAACTTCGGTTAATTCAGGATTTACGGGAGTAAGTATGGTTCCGCGACTCGGGGGTCCGTCCGAAGTAATCAGATCTCGGGCCCGGGTCGTGACACCTAATCAAGGGTCTACAATTGGTGAGTTAAAACGACAAGATTCACCCATACATTCAAATAGTCTTCTCTTTGATAGTGAAATGACTGGCCGTCACCCTACTAAATCATAACATTGCGGTCCCAAGTTTTGAGGAAAAGAAATGGTTAATGTTACGTTTACACTTGGTTCTTAGTGGCAGTGTAGAAAAAAATCAAAATTGATTTTCTTCTCTTTAGGCTATGGGCCCGGGCCGGCCCCTCAAGGGCTTAGTATGGGCCTAGATAGTGCATGCCCTCTTAGGGCTTTAGCTCATTTTGAGCCCATCCTTATATGTTAAGGCTCAGTCTTGGACGACCATGGGCCTGCCCTTTCATGACCCTACTAACCATGATACATGTAATTGGGATACCCGAACAGGCCAATTCGGATTCTAGAGCCCGACCCAAACTCCACCGGCCACGCTCATCTAGGCGTGGAACCTAACTCGAATTCTACCTGTCCTGTTCCGAACAATAGCCCAGCTGTTTAAGGAATGGGTGCGTGAGCCAGAGTAATTGTTCGAATCCCTACATAGAGACATGATCAACGGAGAGATGGGAGGGAAAAAAGTCAATCCTATCTTTCCAATAAAAATGGCATTCATCGAAATTCCAATGCAGAGCAATCACGGTTATTCCACTCAATTTCCCAACATAAATGGCATTTTTTCAAATCCCAAGGGCAATCACGACGATTTCCATTTAGGTTAGCTAACTGCCCACGATTAGTAACCAAATTCATTGGTTATGTACAATTTTAGAAATAGAATATGCAGATCCCACGTCTGTCTCTGTCGTTGAGTAACTTCCTTTCTCAACTCTCTCTTCAGATCCCACGTTTCTATTCCTTCTTCGTCCCTCCCTGTTCCTTATTATTATCTTTTAAGAAGAGAATCCATCTCGTTCCTTTACCTGTACACCACTACGTCCATAATCTTACTGCTCTTTCTTTGTTCTTTTTTATTTTTCGTCTAGAAAGCCGTCCGTCGTCAGCTGGCTATAATAACCTTCTTAGTAAGTTCTTTTTCTTGTTCGAAGTATTATAATGCCTTTTTGTTTTGGTTCCTATGATGTTATTTCAATGATCGAAGTGTTGTTTCATTTCTGCGGAAAGCCATATAAGTATTTCTAATATGATTGAAAAGGAGTTTTGTTATTAAAGCACTATCATTTTTTTTTATTTGTTAGATGTTATAATATTATTTTTATAAAAACGTCCTTTCTAATGTATGATAGTAAGTTTTCTTTTGTAACTTTGACTACATAGGAATTCACAGTGACCTTTCCTTCATTTTGGGTGGTCATTTGTTATATTCAGTCTTATTTCTTCAATTTTAACTACTTTTAGGAATACAAGTCTTACGAGAAACAATTCAATCATACCTACAAATGGACTCATATGATTGTATATACATTCAGATAAAAAATATGCTTTTCGGATGTAAACTGCTTTTATATCTTAGTTGCACTGCTATTCTAAAAAACTCAATGGATTTTAGTTTTAGTTGCACTTCTATTCTAAAAAACTAAATGGGTTTTAGTTTTTTTCCCCCTTCCATTAAATGACCAAGTTTTTATAAACGTATATATGAAAATATTACAAATATAGGATGGTACAAAATAGTGATTGTTATTTTTTTTAACAGACCTTTTATAATATATGCTTGAAAGGCATCCCTTGTAACAGCAATGGAATTCATCTCTAATGCTATTTTGATTTGTTTTGTTGGCAGGGAAGAAACACAATATTTTATCCCACATCTGGAGATAAAGAGAAAGGTCTAAAAGGGATTAGAGACTCATATCATCTCCCTTATTCGTCAGTAGTATGCTGTTGTGCACTCATCTTCTTCCTCCTATATCCTTTTCCTTTGGTTTCCAATATGACTTCAAATGGAGATTGTGGCGGTGCAAATAGTTCTAATCAAGCATGCTCCGCTTGTAGGCATCAGCGACGAAAATGCTATAACTGTCCATTGGCGCCTTATTTCCCTCCCAATCACACTCAACAGTTTTTAAATGTCCATAGACTTTTTGGAGTGAGTAGTGTAATGAAGATATTGAATTCACTCCCTAATACAAAGTGGCCGGATGCTATGAAGTCAATACAATTTGAGTCCGACGCACGGAGAAATGACCCTGTTAACGGTTGTGTAGGTATCGTTAACCTACTCAAAGCAGCAATAGAAGCTACTAGAAGAGAACTTGATATCACCAAACACCAGCTATTTTATTGTAAACAAAGTGAGCAACAACAGCAGTTGAAGCAGCGACAACATTTGCAAAATATGTTGGCATCGTCATCTATAGCAATGCCACCATTGGGTTGGTATCAATATCACTCACAAGAGCTAATCGAGTTAGTAAGTTCACAAGAGCTAATCGAGTTAGTCTTTGATTTTTTGAGAAAGAGCCAAATATGGGGCCCGACTTAGGTAGGCTAGGATTGGTGCTGTCTATCTCAATCTCGGCTTGTATTGGGTGTGCGTGAACTGTGAACTCCAAGCCCAAGCCTATCTGAAACTTGAATTGCCTACTTCAAGCCCAGGTAGGAACAGAAAATATATAAGAAATAAGAAAATTTGATAATGAGCTCCATGCCGAGTCCTAATTTTCAGCCCTTTTTTATGTTAGGGTTATGGAAAGAAGGAGAAAACGGTAGCCCAAACTTGAGACTAGCAGAAATTTCCTCGGGTTCTAAAATTGTTGGTTTGAGCTTGAACCCAAGCCCAAACCTGAATAATTAAAGCCTAATCTGAATTGCATATTCATATGGGCATGGAGATGATAAGAGCCTTATGGCATAGTGGAAGGTGCTTACTATTGCAATTATGGCTCAAGTCATGTGATTGACTAAAAAAATGAGTGGGGGCATGGAGCCAACGCCTAGACCTACTCAAGTCCCAAGTTGCACCCCTAAATGAATGGTTTTTGAGTTGTTATGTTCCTAATTTATTTTCTTTGCTTTCTTTTTTTAATTTATTTTTTCACTTGCGTTTTGAATAGGCAGATGAAAATCTAAGAAGGCAGACCTGATATTACTAGTCTATGTCCACATCCTTTTGGCGTTCTAATTCAATCTGTTGTTATTTATATATAAAAACATGAATGATAGGGTAATTATTTGCACACTGCAGGCAAATGAAACCCATAGGATTGGATGCTTGTCAAATAGGATTGCTAATTCTCAACCATATCCGAAACCTTTTGATGAGATGAAGCAAACCACTATCGATAGGTATGAAGCTGAAGAATTAAGGTACTTTCATAATATATATTAACTTTCATTTTTCATAATCCATGGCCTCTCTTTTTCTTTTGTCTTTTTTTTTTTTTTATTAATGAGAATTTTTGCACAATAAGGTTACTTACACCTTCATACTGAATAAAATCGTAATTACTAAGGTTAGACAAATTCCTCTTTTTTTTTTAGGATTGGCTATTTTTCAAAAAGGGCTGCTAATTCTCAACCATTTAAAGAACACAAGGATCAAAAACCTTTTGATGAGATGACAAAACTACTATGGATAGATATGAAGCTGAAGAATCAAGGTACATGCATAATATATTATAATTTATGATTTTTTTTTTCAGTTTACAATGGCTAGATATGAAGCTGAAGAATCAAGGTACATGCATAATATATTATAATTTATAATTTTTTTTAGTTTACACCTTCATACTGAATAAAATGGTATTTATTGAGGTTTGACAAAAAAAATTTTTTTGTGAAGTTTAAGTATTAAATTACTGTAGTTTCAATTTATTCATCTGTCTTGCATTCATTTGTTACACTAGCGAAAGAAACCCGTTCTTAGCACGGGCAACATATTTCATGATGTGAAAAATGTAAAAATAGTACTTCACTATGGAAGGAATCGACTTATTTGGATAGGGCCCATATTGTAAGGTGGGGCGTCAAGGAAGGTTAGCATTCATGGAGTGGATAAGATAGCAGGACAAGAGGTAGAGGTAAAAGAAGAGTAAGGAAAACTTGTGGAACTGAAAATGTCCAAAAAGTGTTAGAAAATTGAGATAAAAGATAAAGCATAACAATTAATGGGTAATGTGAGAGACATTAATTTTTTTTAATAAGGAGAGATTGATAATTTAGTTGTATTTTTAATATTAAATAGACATTACCATTTTTAACATGAATAATGACATTTTTAGGAGAAAAGAAAATTTTCATTCATAAATACAATCAGCCATAATAGCGTGGCATCATGGAAGTTTCTTCTCTCTTTAAGATATGGGTAAGAGTGTTGGAAGTAGGTGGGCCTCGTGGATAGATATTCAAAACTTTTGACCCACTTGACTCAGGAATCAAGTATCTATAAGGCAGAAAAAACCCAATTCAGGATGCATAACCCTCAATCTCATGATCACATACAATAAGTAAAACTATCTAAAAGATAGAACATAAACGAACAAGCATCCATTAAAATCCACAACATACAAGGAAGCAGATTTTACCTTAGGAGCTCGGTTGCGCTCTAATAGAGAAGTTGATAACTTTCGTTGATGTAGAACTTCTCTACAAACTGAGATCAGAATCTTCAACACCTCTTGGCCTTCCACACTATGACTCGAATTAGATTTCTCTTCTCAAGAAGATTGATGGAATCTTCAAGAGAAAACCCAACTCGAAACCCTAAGGAACTAGAAGAAAAAGAGAGAAGACAGCAGTGCAACTGTTGCACAAAAAGGGATGGACGTTTTTCACTATGATAATGTTATGGACGTCCAAGAGGGGTGCTTTCCCTTTTATAATCTCCCAAAGCTCCTCTTGTCTTAATTGAAATAGAAGTCTTACTTCCACAACAATTAGTAAGTATACTATTACCACTATTAGAAGTCCTACTTCAAATAGAAATAGTAACTTCCTAATTCCTTCCTTTTAGAGTTCGAATAGGATTAGTATCTTTCTAATATCTTGGGCTAGCGTGGGGACCACTAGGGATTCCATAGAAAGCTGGCTCCAACTGGGACACGCGACCCCACATCTCATGTGCAATTCGGGCCCACAGTTAATTGCAAATAACACCACTATATAAATGCAATTGCACTCCAGTCTTAGGAATAAATTACAATGAAGACCCTAAACTTCCCAATTACCACAAGTAGGCCCCTCTATCAATATCCATGGATCAATTGGAATAAATCTGTCTCTTCCAATCTTAGTTCCACATCTTATTATCCTTGAGTCCCAATTAATCACTATGATCATCAGTACCATCCAATTAACTCTTAATCGAGATGGGTGCACACTTACTAATGACAAAACCCATTAATTGACACAAGGGGATAATAGAGATAGATTCCATCTTGAACATTCAATGTTTCCACAGTCCTACTACCACATACCCAAGACACCGAGGTGTTGACCTACAGTTGGCCTCACTCATTGGTGACTCAAAGCAAATGAATAGATAGAAACTTGAGTTCATCAATGTCTCACGATTGAGAGCCTATTGCTAGGGAATTATGAGAGCATACCTTATTATTGAGACGGAATTTCATAAGGTGCTTCTCATGGTCCTTCAATACATCCAATGTACTAGCACATTGATCCAGAATCTTCTATTCTGATGATCGAGACAAATCATACTATCCCATAGTGATCAAAGTGCTGCAACCTTATCAGATGAGATGCCCAGTCTCATCACTGGTTGTGAAGATATTTTAAGTATAAGATTTGTGACATATATCTCCCGTATGTGGATCTCATCCATATACATATATCACATCTAATATACTAATGGGACCCGGTTCAACTCATGAACCATTATGTCATATGTATTGGTCATGTGCATAAAGTAATAAAATAACATTCATCTCATGAAAGTAAAGCATGGTTTTATTGATTAATCAATTTATTACATCAACTGATGGATTGAGTCCATACAATCTAACAAAGAGAAGAATGGTCGGCTAATGAGCAATTGTGGAACTGAGGTTAGTATTCATGGAGTGGATAAAATAGCAGGGCAAGAGGTAGAGGTAAAAGAAGAGTAAGGAAAACTTGTGGAACTGAAAATGTCCAATGGAAGTTTTTTCTCTCTTTAAGATATGGGTAAGAGAAGAATGGTCGGCTAATGAGCAATTGTGGAACTGAGGTTAGTATTCATGGAGTGGATAAAATAGCAGGGCAAGAGGTAGAGGTAAAAGAAGAGTAAGGAAAATTTGTGGAACTGAAAATGTCCAAAAAGTGTTAGAAAATTGAGATAAAAGATAAAGCATAGAGATTAATGGGTAATGTGAGAGACATTAATTTTTTTTAATAAGGAGAGATTGATAATTTAGTCGTATATTTAATATTAAAGAGACATTACCATTTTTAACATGAATAATGACATTTTTAGGAGAAAAGAAAACTTTCATTCATAAATACAATGGGCCATAATAATGTGGTATCATGGAAGTCTCTTCTCTCTTTAAGATATGGGTAAGAGAAGAATGGTCAGCTAATGAGGAATTGATGCAGTATTAAAGGAATTGAAGAGTCAAATTCAATTGGGAGGCGGTCCGCACCATAAACCATAGGACGGTCCTTACAAGCCTCCCCAACTATATGGGATATATATAGAGCAAGGCTTACCTTATCTTAAGCTTGAGCTTAGGAGAGCTGGCCACATATGTGTGTGTGAGTAAACTACTGTAGTTTCAATTTATTTATTTATCTTTTATCATGGGAGGATAGTCATTCAACCTTTTGTTTTGGTTTGATCATAGAGCAGAATCAGCTGTTGGGGACACACCGCCACTGAAAAAACTGAAGCTTGATGGCAAGAAAGATAAGCAACCCAAACCCAAGGAAAACTGATTCGAGATCATATCACTTCTTCTATCCTTAAAAATTTTGTGAAATATTGTATGCATGGAAAATGATTCTTGTGGGGTATTTCTTTTTTGTTTTGTGCGTTAAATAAGTGATTCTTATATAAATAAGTGATTCTTATAATTAAAGCTTCCCATTTGAATATTCTTCCATTAGTTGAGCAGATCCATCGTGTTTGAATAGATTTAGAAGCAAATATTTTAGCGGTCATTGGTATAGGACGTCCAGTTTTTTGGCAACATTTGATTTATTAAGTGTCAAACATTATGCAGGCGCATGATTCTCAAGTTGTAATGATCATTCAGAAAGTGTCACTGCCACTTGTATGCACTTTTTTTCTTTTTTTTAATTATCCGGATGCTTATAGTATTATCTTTTTTAGGATTGACTAAGAAAGCACCATCTGAATTCATTGTTAGCTAGCATTGATCTGACCATATGTGAGATTAGGTCAATAAAGGAAAAAAGGAATATTTGTCTTGATGTCTCTAATCTTGTGGTTAAAGAAAGTGACAACAACCCATTCACTATTTTCATGTTCATCCTTTATTTCAATTATATATGATTGGATCAAAACCAATGATCAATTATACTGGCAACAAAGGCCCGTGCTAATCCCAAGCTCTAAAAATATCACTAAATTCTTACATCAAATTTCGATCCCCTTTGATTGGTTAGGAAAATAAACTAAGATCATTTAAACTTTGTGGCAAACTTAACTAAAATTATAATAAATTTTAATAAAGAGAATTCATTGGGTAAAAAGAAAAAAATTAATATGAAACTTGATAAGAACAGATTGAATCCATGCTGCTAGGGCTGTATTTTGAAAAACAGATCTAAGATAATTATTAAATAAAAAATAAATACAATTTTTTAAAATTATTCTATAGCGCAATTATTTAAAAATTCTATATATTAGTTTCTATTTTAGCGATCAGTTTTGCAATAGCTAGAAATTTAGATTTAGAAAGAGAACTTTTCTTTACTATTAATTACAAAATTCAGTTATAAACTTGAAAATTGAAGTTAAGATTTTTATTTACCAAAAGGCAATGGTTCTACATATCCTATGACTTTTGCTTATATGTCTTATATTTGGGTCAAGTTACGTTATGTACTATTTCTTTAATTCGGTAATATATCTTTTAAAAAATGGAAAGATGGACCACGTACAGTCAAAGTTTAGGGTCCAAATTGTCCTTGCACTTAACCCCTTTAATATTTACTACGCTCTCTTGTCCGACATCGATTAAGAGTTTTTGTTTACTAGGCTTTTTTCTGCATAAGAACAAATTATCTACACACCTAAAAGAGAAGGTGATCAAAAGTTCAAAAAGAGAAAAATGAAAATAGGAAAGACGGGCCAATCTACAATAGGTTAATACAAAAAAAAAAAAAACAAAAAAAAGAAAATCGACAGAATCCCAATCTTCCCTTGGTGTCCTTCCTAATGATTATATAGTTTCACCAATTGATTCTGCTCTGTTAAAAAAATGAAAAATAAAATTTATTAATAATTATTTATAATCACAAAACAATATAAGATCAAAAAATCCAACATAATAATAAAAAAGAGAAAATAGAATCAACAAATTGAAGGATCCAAAACATACATAAGAAAACATATTGGTAAAGAAATCAATGAGAATTACATCCGCTTAAAACAAAGACTACTCTATTGCTATTATCAATGGATTGAGTTTCTAACTTATCATATTTTTTGGGTCAGTCTCAAGCCTACAAAAAATGAGCTCTCTTAATTGGAACTAAGCTACCCAAAAAAGGAAGAGTCACAATCTACCTTGCCTTATTGAAAGGCTTAATTGTTCTGTATTTTCTCACAATTATACATTTGAATAACCCAAAATGGGGCCTTACTGGAGGAAAAAAAAAAAAAAAAAAACATCGAATGCTCTGTAGATTCGATAATCTATACATGTTTTTTACATACCGAGATAAAGTCAGGAGCCTTCTTCTTTAACCGATTAATCAGAGTTAGTGGTAAAATCTGTAATCAAGACAACCATATATAGATGTACTACTAGAAAAAGGGGCATTAGCGGCCGCCAAAAACCATCGCTAAAAGTGGCGGGGCAGTCGCTAATACCCTTTGCGACGGTTCACCGACCGCCAAGAGAGCGACGCAAAAAATTCGTTGCAAAAAGTATTAGCGACCGCCATGTATACTTTTTGCGAAGGCTTAGCGACGGTCAATAAAATGGTTAGTCAAAAACTTTTAGCGGCCACCATGGCCGTCGTTAAAGCTAAAAAAGCGGTCGCAAATACGGTTTTTTTTTTTTTATTTTTTAACGCTTTTTGCGACCGCCATTAGTTTTTTTTATTTTTTAATAATTTTTTTATTTTTTTGCTAATTTCCCAATTTTGTTCTTGCTTTTTATACTTGTACCTGAATATATTATATCCAACTACTAGAATCAGTTAAAAATACCAATAACAAAACAAAGTTCTATATTAATGATATTCAAAACATTACAAAAGTGTCAACAAATTATATTCATTACAAAAATAAACATATTGTCTGAGAAGGGTGCCGTGATCGATCCGATGCTCGTTCAGTTTCACGGGCACCGGAGCCCATTTGCCCGGTTTGGGCGCTCGGAGGGCAATTTCATAAGTTTTAAGTTAACGTTTTAACTTAAAACCTACGTTTCAACTTTAAGGGCAATCCGGGAGTCGGAATCTTGAGCCGACAGTTCCGTTAGGTTAGGAATGACTATGGGCACATGCCCATTCAGTTTCACGGGCACCGGAGCCCGTTTACCCGGTTTGGGCGCTTGAAGGCCAATTTCCTAAGTTTTAAGTTAACGTTTTAACTTAAACCTACGTTTCAACTTTATGGGCAATCCGGGAGTCGAAATCCCGAGCCGTCAGTTCCGGCAGGTCAGAAATGACTATGGGCTCATGGCAGTCCAGTTTCAATGGCACCGAAGTCTGTTTGCCAGGCTTGGGGGCTCGGAGGCCAATTTCCTAAGTTTTAAGTTAACGTTTTAACTTAAACCTACGTTTCTACTTTACGGACAATCCGGGAGTCGGAATCCCGAGCCATCAGTTCCGACAGGTCAAGAATGACTATGGGCTCGTAGCCATCTAGTTTCACGGGCACCGAAGCCCGTTTGCCCGGTTTTGGTGCTCGGAGGCCAATTTCCTAAGTTTTAAGTTAACGTTTTAACTTAAACCTACGTTTCATCTTTACGGGCAATCCGGGAGTTGAAATCCCGAGCCACCAGTTCTGGCAGGTCAAGAATGACAATGGACTCGTGGCCGTCCAGTTTCATAGGCACCGGAGCCCGTTTCCCCGGTTTGGGCGCTCGGAGGCCAATTTCCTAAGTTTTATGTTAACGGTTTAACTTAAACCTACGTTTCAACTTTACAGGCAATTCGGGAGTTGGAATCTCGAGCCGTCGGTTCCGGCTGGTCAAGAATGACTATGGGCTCATGGCCGTCCAGTTTCTCGGGTACCGGAGCCCATTTGCCCGGTTTGGGCGCTCAGAGGCAAATTTTTGAAGTTTTAAGTTAATGGTTTAACTTAAACCTACGTTTCAACTTTACGGGCAATCCGGGAGTTGGACTCCCGAGCCGTCAGTTCTGGCAGGTAAAGAATGACTATGGGCTCGTGGCCGTTCAGTTTCACTAGCACCGGAGCCCGTTTGCCCAGTTTGGGTGCTCGGAGGCCAATTTCCTAAGTTTTAAGTTAACGTTTTAACTTAAACCTACATTTCAACTTTACATGCAATCCGGGAGTTGGAATCCCCAGCCGTCAGTTCTGGCAGGTCAGGAATGACTATGGGCTTGTACCCGTCCAGGTTCATGGGCACTGGAGCCCGTTTACCCAATTTGGGCACTTGGAGGCCAATTTTCTAAGTTTGTAGATAATGTTTTAACTTAAACCTACGTTTCAACTTTACGAACAATCCGAGAGTCGGAATCCCGAGCCGTCAGTTCCGGCAGGTCAAGAATGACTATGGACTCGTGGCCGTCCAGTTTCACAGGCACCGGAGCCCATTTGCCCGGTTTGGGCGCTCGGAGGCCAATTTCCTAAGTTTTATGTTAACGTTTTAACTTAAACCTACGTTTTAACTTTACAGGCAATCTGGGAGTCGGAATCCCGAGCCGTCGGTTCCGGCTGGTCAAGAATGACTATGGGCTCGTGGCCGTCTAGTTTCACCGGCACCAGAGCCCATTTGCCCGGTTTGGGCGCTCAGAGGCAAATTTTTGAAGTTTTAAGTTAACGGTTTAACTTAAACCTACGTTTCTACTTTACGGGCAATCCGAGAGTTTGACTCCCGAGCCGTCAGTTCTGGCAGGTCAGGAATGAATATGGGCTCGTGGCTATCAAGTTTCACTGGCACCGGAGCCCGTTTGCCCAGTTTGGGTGCTCGGAGGCCAATTTCCTAAGTTTTAAGTTAACGTTTTAACTTAAACCTACGTTTCAACTTTACATGCAATCTGGGAGTTGGAATCCCTAGCCGTTAGTTCCGGCAAGTCAGGAATGACTATGGACTTGTGCCCGTCCAGTTTTACGGGCACCGGAGCCCGTTTACCCAATTTGGGCACTTGGAGGCCAATTTTCTAAGTTTGTAGATAATGTTTTAACTTAAACATACGCTTTAACTTTACGGACAATCCGAGAGTCGGAATCCCGAGTCGTCAGTTCCGGCAGGTCATGAATGACCATGGCCTCGTGCCCGTCCAGTTTCACGGGCACCGGAGCCCGTTTGCTTGGTTTGGTCGCCCGGAGGCCAATTTCCTAAGTTTTAAGTTAACGTTTTAACTTAAACCTACGTTTCAACTTTACGGGCAATTCAAGAGTCGGAATCCAGAGCCGTCAGTTCCGGCAGACTCCATTCAATTCTTGTAATGCTTCAAGAATCCGTTTAGCATCAGATGCTCTTGGACAAACTCTCTTCTGTAATAATACCGATTCGCACATTTTCTACATGGACAACTGATGAACTCATTGTCAAACCCATTGGTAAATTCTATGAACTGGTTAATCCCCTCTATGTATTCCTTGGTCATCTTATTCGGTAAATCAATCCAACTTTTGTCCATCTTTATAACTATTTATGTGGAAATCTAAAACGTGCAAGTACAATTAGCTCAAGGTACCGTACATCATGCAAGTCACCTATCCATAAACTGCAAACTCTTTACTACAAGGTGGTTGGTCATATCCCATTCGAGAATGCACTTGCACTCAACAATTCGAATGCTTTGTCCCCTAGTTAGATAAAATTTCGGCAGCATGTCCGCGTGGTTCTCCAAGTACACGACACAGATAAACATTAGTCGTACCTACGTATGTACCCAGTGAACAATGGGACATCAACCGAAACTCTATCTAACATCGGACTTGCATGAGCTATTGAGTATAAGATGAATAATTGCATTCCCAAACTGTCCAAACTGGACAATTCAAGAATCGCATACAACAAAGTTCGAATGTACATCACAAGAACAACGAATCTAGTCAAAGACCCAATTCGTCGCGTCAAGGATTACCGAACAGTTGTCGTACACAATTCTCGAACAGGTCTAAGTTTCACTAATGCATGCAAATGAATAAAAGTTGCAGTGGAAGGTTCACAACAAATCAAATCTTCAAATATAAAACCAATAATAAAACAATATGTACCCAAATTTGTAATAAAACAATAAGTGAAGAACACAATATTCAACACAACAATAATGTTCAAAATATCAATAATAAAAATTATATATCAACATTCATAATTCGAAAAAAAAAAAAAAGCAACATGTCCTTCAGCCAAAAATCAGCCCTCTCCAACAAATTAATGGCTAATCCAGTAGCTTGCACTAATCTGCAAAATGAAGTGTCCAAGTTTTTTTTTTTCAAATAGAAGTTGATGAAATTGAGATTCGAGTCGAGCTTCTTCTTAGCATAAAATCGACCCCCCACGATTTATGTTCGAGTAAAAAACCCAAGATTCAAACTCAATCTCAAAACTAAAACAACCCACAAATTCTACGCAAAGATTATAGCAGCCCCACTCAATGAAAGCAAAATCTTTGGATTGGGAAATCAAATCAAGATCAGATTTTTAAAAGAACCCGGGATTCGAAGCTGCAGCCAATCTTTGTTGGAAAGGCTAAAACGAACTTGTAAGCAATCTGTTCACAGTATTCATAGCTGGGTTCGATCGACACTAAACATTGAATACTTCATGACGAGTTTTGACTAACTCGGTTGCGAAATACTTTTGCTCATTGTTCGCTTCCCAAGTTGAGTCACTGAGTTGTGGTGGTAAGATAAATAAGGGGAAGCAAGATACTCCCTATTCATTCACACAGCATAAATTTAGAGTACACGTGTCATGATATAAGCCGTCCAAATAGAGGTCATACCTGGAAAATTGGATTGATTGGATGGCACATTCAATCACCCATCTTAAGATCACTAGTTTGTTTAATTTTCACATTTGACTATCTTCATGGTAAGTGTTATTTTTATTGACACTAATTGGATGGTTAGGATCATCCATCCAATATGGTTTATATTATGTGCCATTGTGCCTCCTTGCAATTGTGTTGAAAGTTTGATGATAGACCAAACTCGAATCCATCTCTCATACCCAACAAAAAGTTAAGTTTGGGCTGGGCTTATTCAATTCAGATTGGACTTAGCCTAGATTTTGAGAGTCCTGAATCTCGATCCTAGTCTGTGATTTATATGATTTAAATAGTGGAATTCCACGGCGGAGACTATCTATTGGAAATCTCAAAATAAACGTCTTTTTAGTGCGTGGAGGAACACCAACTCTTTGGTGGATAGTCATTTATCTCCACAACTAGTGCTTGATCTAAACCAATGGAGTCCAAGATTGCGTTCGTAGTAGCCAAACTTTGATTGATCTGTGGTTCCTCTACAGGCCCAACATGATGCGAAATTTCAATTTTTAAAATCAGCTCTCATTATCTGTCTGCTGAATAATCATGCAGCTTTGAATAAACACAACAAATCCAGAGTTGCACACTATAACAACCTTTCTACTCCTCACTAGTTCACAAAAGTTGTAAGCAATGCTTTTCTATCAGAAGGGCTAGAACTAAGAATTAAAAGGTAAGATACATAAACAACCATCAAATAGTCTCCTCTTTCGTAAAAAAAATGATTAATTCCTTCCCTTGTCAAATGGCAGATGACAGCTATGAGTGATGTCCTTAAGTTGAAAGAAAGGTCCAAGAGAAAAAAGACACACTGAGTCATAAGCCTTTGGTTGATTCCAAGAAAGAAAACCAAACGGTGTGCCCATGTATAAAAACTTTGGTATCTAGGCTTGCTACCCCAGAAAACATGTGGTCTTATTTGGCTTAGATTGTTTGAGAGAGAGAGAGAGAGAGAGAGAGAGAGAGAGAGAGGCAGGCTCTTTTTGCAGATTAATAGACATCAAAGCCTGTCAGGAACTGAAGGGCTTTATGCTAAAAGGAGGATCAAATGCTTAATGTTAAACAAGAGGAGTGGATATGTTTCTTCTGTGTATAGAAACTATTAGCTTTATTTTGTGGGTTAAATATTAGTATGTAATTAGCTTTATCAGTGATCTATATCGGCATTTACTTTAAAGTTAGAATAAAGGGACACAGAGGGAGGTGGGTGGTCTGATAGAGAGTTTCAGGGGAGAAATGGTTTAAAGATAAAAAAGGGTTGTTTCCTTTTTTCAAGAGATGCAACCATTGATTCTAAGAGAGATAAAAGTTGGCATGTCCTTTGGGCATGTCTTTTGAAGTAACAAATGAGGTCCAATTGCTGATGTGGCTCAAGGAAATAGATATTTGAACTTTTTTTGTGTAACTGCTTTCTAACCACTATTCAGTTTTAAAGAGAAAGAATAGATTATAAGAAATGCACTCATCCGTTACAAGATTTGCCTATGGCTAATGTAACTAGGACTTGGGTCTTAAATTCTTTTTAGTAAATAGCCAATCCACTGTTGAGTCATAATCTAAAAGATAGCCCAAGAAGTATTCAACATCCAGAGTACAAATGCATATCAATAAGATACCTGGTCTGATCCAAGTATTCAACATCCACATTGTGTTTATTAACCCATGCTATCAAGAAAAAATAAAAAAAAATGCACCACTTATGCATCAATGGTGAGGCCTGTCCTATCAAAAAGGTGGGACCCACTGAGATTGAAATGGGATACAGAAAAAAGCACACCCTTTCAATGCTTTAGATTGCTACTGTATATAATCATAAAATAAGTTGATGGCATGTGAGCTGTGTGACACCTTTTGATTCCATCCAGGGAAGATAAGGTATGGTAAGGTATGAGTGAATGATGACTGTAGATATAATAGAATAAAATTAAACTGGCAAGCACAGGTGGAAGCCATGATGATGAACTAAATGGAATGGATTTTCTCATAAAAGGAGGGTTGTTTCAACCATCATGCCCCAATTGAAAGAGGCGGAATAAGATGGGCACTCTACTGATCCTCAAACAAGAAGTGGCACATTATTGATTTTAGATTAGATGTTGGATAGCCCACTGAATAAGATATTGTATTTGGCCGGGAAATTAAATAAATAAATATTCATCCAGATTAGCCTATACTGCTATACATGTCAGTGTAGCAGTTGATATTTCTTAATTTTATTGTTCCTTTGCCCCATATGAAAGCATGTAGATTGACAGTAAAAAAAATAAAAATTAAAAAAAAAAAGAAAGAAGAGAAAAGGGAGAGAGAGACCATCACAAATTCACAATAGGTACCAATTTTTTTTGGTCCCAGTGGTACCCACCCATGGGGCTTGGGACCCATGAGATAGCATTCGCTCCCATGTAGAAAAGCTCATCCCTGGAAAAATATACCCACTCCTAGGTAGAGAGAAACTCCAACCTATCTACAATTATAGATAGTTTCCAAACCCAAACATTGGGTTTCCAAAATAGAAAATCATCATCATCCACAAAACCTTCCAAATTACAACTAAAACAACACAGTCAATAATTCACAAAACCCAATTCAAAGCCCCAAAACAGAAGGCGAGATCTCACTGTAATAGGACGTCGGTGTCAGAAGGGAACCACGTGCTCCGAAGCGCGGCACGCCGATCCGCAGACGTGAATCCGATCTGGACTCCGACGAACCCCGGGATCTTGGGGCGGGAGATTACACCGTTCTCAGTGCAGAACTGTTGACACCAAAAATGTCACTTTGCCTCTTCAACATCAAGAAAGCTGCATGGAGTCGCAACCTGCCATAAATAGGCAATGCAATTTCTCCAAAAATTCAAATCTTGTCAGAATCAAACAAAAACTGCAAGATCCTTCAAGATAGCCAAGAGAAGAGTACACATGAAGTTTCGGGCCATTTCGACAACATTTGGCCTAACTTCACTTCTCCGACAGCTAAACGGGAGCTCCCGGCGGCGACATCATCGGAGACGTCAAAACTTCGATCAAAGCCTACAGATGACTCCAGCATGTCTCAAAAGGGCTCTATGCCAAATTTCAAGTCAAACCGACAACGTTTGACTCTCCATCAATGCTCGAGCAGCAAAATCAAGCCTCCCGGCGGCGGGAACCACCGAAGCCTTCGCTCATCAAACCAAGTGCATGAGTGGCTTCAACATGCTTCCAAAAGGCTGCACGTCAAATTTCAGGTCATTCTGACAACGTTTGACCAGGTTTCGATGCTCCGAGAGAAAATCAAGCCTACCGGCGGCGGAGCAACCCGGGACCATGACATCCAAAACGGAGCCCATGGAACGTCTCAAAATGACTCCAATAGGCTCCCCGTCAAATTTCAGGTCAATCGGACATCGTTTGACCACATATCAAAGCTCGGCATTTTCCCCGCAGCAAAATCAAGTGAAGCATCGACGGGACCCCAAACGGCTTCAAAACTCAAACAAAAGCCTATGGTTGGTCTTATTTATTGCTCAGGAGGCTTCACCTCAAATTTCAGGTCATTCCGACATCGTTTGACCAAGTTTCAGCTTCTGGCGGAAAATCAGCAGCTCTACGCGACAAAGTCTTCGGCTTTCCCGGAAAATTGGAAACTTTGCACTCTAAAAATGCAAGGATTCTCATCAAGTTTTCTACAGGGAAATCAAGCCAATAAATGAGAAGAAATGTCAAGAAAAATACAGAAGAAAACGGCGACGAAAAAGACCTCAAAACGACCGCAAAACGGGCTCCGAAGGGGAAAAATCCCCCAGGGTCGCATACCCCTGCGACCATGGCCCATGGTCGCAGGCCCCTGCGACCATGGCCCATGGTCGCCGGTCCATGGTCGCCGGCGACCATGGAGGTCCGGGTCACCGGATTTTCCGCCGGTGACCCGTTTTTCCGTCTTTCTTCGCGTTTCGCGCACTTTGGCCCCTGTGGTTTCCTGAAAATGTGATTTTTAGTGCTTGAAATTGACTCATATCCTCCGACATCCGTCAAAATCACGGGTCAACCTCCAAAAGCATAAAATCATCATTGATCGCTCCAAGATCGCCAACCGGTCGACCAAGAAAGTGCACTTTCTGTCCGACCGATCGTGAAATCGACAAGACAGATGTCACCGGCCCACTCTTAGCTATCAATGTCTGAAGTTACATGTTCATCCGATGTCGATCAGCATGTAGATCCATCGATGATCATCGCCAGAAGAATTCCAGAAGACACGGCACGGCCCGCGACTCTTCGACTGCTCGGCGACCAATTAATGTGGTTAATTGACTAGCTTTATTGCAGTCATTAATTCATTTCTTTGGACGGCCCAATCAGAAGCAAGCATTTGGGAGTTACAAGTCAATTGATTCATGGCATTTAAACCATGAAACTCCTCCCATTATGGTAATTAAGGTGATTAAAAGCCCTTAATCTCCATCGGCCAATCAGATTCAAGGAAAAAGGAGTTACAAAATCAAGAAATAAATCTTGTAACTCCTCCCATTAAAGCCATTAAGGCTCATAAACCCTCCTAAATGGCTACCAAAGGCCTATAAATAGGAGAGCATTCCATTGAAATTCGGATCGGAAGATCAGAAAAAAGAGGAGAAAATCAGAGGATCAGAAAAAAAGATCAGAAAGAGATCTGAGAGAAAGAAAAAGAGAGAAAAACTCTGCTGAAGTTCTGCGCCGGCCACCACTACAAGGTGACAAAAGTCCCTTGAGGGGCACCCCCCCAAGGTCCTTGCCTTCTCCTGCTGCCTCCAATGGCTTAGACGTGGCTTTTCAGCCCGTCTACTTAGCTTTTTATTGGACATAGGACCTTCTCTTGGTCTTTGTCCTCTAAAAACCTGAGGTTATAGCCAAGCCAAGCGAATCAAGAGCATCTTCTGTTCTCATCTGCATGGATGATGGCGAAGCCCATACATGGCTTGCGACCGTCAATCTGAACGAGTCCCCCACAATCTCTTGAAAAGTTAGATCTTCCTTTTCTTGCTTTTCATTGTAATTTGTATTTTTCTAAAGAGACAAAAATCACAACTCTTGTCTTTCATTATTGATAAGAATTGTAAATCGGCTATAAACGCCAAAATCGGCTATAAATGCCAAACAAAATCGCCTTTCACGGCAAATTAAGAAAATGTCTCTTTTCTTAAATATTTGTGCAATGGAAAACTTGAAAGAAGTTGATTTCCTTTTTACTTGCGAAGGTTGATCTCCGGATTACCACTTGCAATTCCAAGTAAAATAGAAAATCTGGCACACCCACATAAAAGAAATGTTGATGCACGCTTCAGGGCCCGCCAGGGCGCGAAAGGGCCGGACCCGACGGACTCCCACGTTCCGCCGACCCCGGTAGCCGCCCCACGGCGCCTCGGAGCGCGTTCCATCACCTTTATTCTGACATTGCACTGCGGAGAGATCTTGCTGTTTACCTCACTTTTTGGCTAGGTGAGGCTATTTTTGCTGGTGGAGATGGGACGCACATCAGGCCGCATTGTATTTTTCCGGCTTGTCAGATGGCGTTTGGAGAGCGGCTTGCTTTGGTGCCCGCTCTTTACTCCTACCTGTGTACCGAACTGCAGGCTGCTGCTTTCTTGGTTCGGCTTGGGCTCCCTATAAATAGGGTATTTTCAGCCCATATCTTTTATTCGTGGTTTGTATACCACTGTCCTGGCTTCCACCAGCTGGGTGCTGCACAGGATGATGATCCTCTGATGATTCGATTGGCTAAGGGAAAAGCCGTATCCGAATCACTTTTGTTTGCCCGCATGAGGATCCGACGATTCAGGGACGTCGAGATGGGGCAGTCTTCAGTTAAGCTTTCTCCGGAGTTGCGGAAGAAGGCTTTTGATTTTGGTGCCTCCCGAGACTCTACCAGAGCAGGGTTGGGAAGGCATTACTCTTTGACCAATGCAGAGAAGGAGTGGCTTTTCAGCATACGAGTCGGCACGATGGTGTACCGTAGACATCTTTTCGTCGACATCCAGCCGTATGTACCTTCTCGCTTTGCGCTTCAGTTGGGCTTCTCTCAAGGCGTTGTTGGGGCGCCTTCGAGTATGGTGAAGCGTTTTGGGGGTTTGCAGGATGGCAGAAATGCATGGGCTTTCTATAGTGCTGAAGACACTACTGCCACGATTTCTTATCCTGAGCTGTCGACTTTCCGAACTGCCGGCTTCACGAAGTGGTTCGCGCAGAGCTTTTTGGCATATCGGGGGCTTTCCAAGAAGGAGCTTGATGTAAAGCTGTCTTCTGGAAAAGGCATTGGGAAGTCGGATGGCGTCCGGCGAGAGGAAGTTTGGGCCTTCCTTTCTGGAGAGAAGCACAAGATAGGTTTTCTCGGTGACCAGGGCGTCATTGGTTCTGAAGCTGCTCGGGAAGTACCTGATGAGGCTTTGGAGCAGCTAGAACAGGAGGAAGCTGAGCTCGACGCTTGGATGCAAGCGGCACAGAAACGAGCTTCCGTGGAGTCTACTGGCGAAAGCAGACCATCCAGTGAGGAGTCAAGTGAGAAACCTGACTCTGATAGTGAGGCGGGTTCTTCTAGGAAGCGAACCCGTAGAGGTAAGAAGAGGAGGAGGAGTCAGCGTCACACGGGGCGGGACGAAGACTCTCCTAATGTGGAAGTCCCTCTCACTGTCAATGAGGAGGTGCCAGGGGAAGTTGACGAACCTCCGGAGAAGAGGATTCGGGAAGAAGAGACCATCGGTGAAGGTATGATTCCTCCTTTTCCTTTTTCTACTTCTTTCATGGGGCTTTCCATGTTCTGATTTGTTTTCTCACCCTGCTGCTGCTCTTTTTTTTTTTAGCAGAGGATGAAGACTTGCCGATGCCTGAGGTTCCGACCGATGAGGCGGTGATGGAGCCGGTTATGGCATCTGAAGAAGAATCGAGGGACTCTGGAATGACTCCGGAATCTCCAATTGGTATAACTTCTTTCGCTTTCTCTTTTTTTTTTTTGCCTGCGACTTGATTTGCTAACAGTTTTTTCTTGTCAGCTGACTTGCCACAGGATTCCGATGACTTTGAGCCATCAATGGACGCAAATGTCGATGATGCTTCTGATGAGTTCATGGAGGAAGAGAGTGTTCCGCCAGTCGTTGAAGAAGGTACTTTGTAGTGATGACCCTGATGATTTTTTTTTTTTTGAACAGGATCATATTCATACCTTTTTGTGTTTCATTTGCAGGTTTTGAAGTGACAGAAGAGAGTCCATCGCTTTCTTCAGAACCAGAGCAAGGGATGCCAGAGGTCGATCCGGAGGTAGAGACCAGTTCAGACATGATTGAGGAGATGCCTCGTGTTGAGATTCCCTCTCCAGTGGCTCCAAGTGAAAAGAGTTCTTTTGTTACTCTTCCAATGGGACATGACATGAGCAGCCGATCAGCGGAGAAGGGTGAATCTTCATCCAGTTCGTCTCTTCAATTTGCGAAGAAGGTGCTGGCTCGGGTTTTGAGTTCTTGGGTCAAGACTCTCCTTTCTGGACACTTGGAGGCAGGATTTGGCATGATCCCACATGTACAGGAGATTCTGACCGACACCGAAGAGGTTGGTCTGGATGTCACAGGTGCCAGGGCGATCGTTGATAGGATCATTGCACTGGGTGACAAGTGGTTTGAGACCATGGGTTTCCCTGACGACCAATTCTTCAAGGAGATGTTCTTGGACCCTGCTGATAAGGCTAAGTCTGACCTGAATGAGGCTACACAAAGCAAGAAGCAGCTAGTTCGGGAGAAGAACAAGGAAGAGCTAGCCATCATCGGATTGAGGCATGACCTTAACGTCCTTGATAGGGAAGTTGAGGAGGCCAGGAAACGTCTTGAGCATTTGAAGGCACAAGTCGATGCGAAGTGGGCTGCTATAACAGAGGCTCGTGACAGGGAGAGTACTCTGATCCGCAGGGTTGCAGATGCCGGTCAAGTTCTCGAGAGGAGGACTCTAGAAAACGAACGATGGCAAACTGCTGGGGAAGAGCTTCCCGGTGTAAAAGAAGGGTTACGGCATTCGCTAGCATCTCATGGCAAGTTCCTGAAGAAGCGTGCCTTGGAAACTCTGACGGCTGAGGCCAAAAGTTTGCTTGAGGAGCTGAAGCTTTGGCTGGAGACCATTTTTGGCTGAGCTCCTAATTTTTTATAGCAGAAACCATTCTTCTTTTTTTTTGGTACCACATGTATTTTTTGGTACTCTTTTTTTGTAGTGCTTGTGGACACTTTCTTTTTTTTGGTACCACATGTATTTTTTTTTTGTACTTTTCTTTTTTTTTTTTTTTTTTTTTTTTTTGTAGTGCTTGTGAACACTTTCTATTTTTTTTTTTTTTTGCTTTGGTACTTTTCTTTTTTTTTTTTGTTGTTCCCTACGCTTACGCAAATCTTTTTGCGATGAAAGCAATTGCTAAATGGGATTTGATCAAAAGCTTTGTCATTTTGTGAAAATCTTTTGTCAAATAATTGTTTTGGCATGGGAGCCTGATTTTGGTTGTGGCGTGAAAGCCGATTTTGAGATGGCATGGAAGCCGAAATTTTATGGCGTAAAAGCCAAAATTTGGGTTGGCATGGAAGCCGAAATTTTGTGGCATTTACAGCCAGTTTGGTGGCATTGATAGCCAATTTGTGGCATTTATAGCCGGATTTTTGTGGCATTTACAGCCGGATTTTGGCATTTATAGCCGAGTTTTGGTTTTCAAAATGCAGGTATCGACTAAATGTCGCCTTCCCGCTGAATGGTCTTGCAAGTATCGATGGAATGTCGCTTCCTTGCTCATTCGGTTTTGCGAGTATTGATGGAATGTCACTTCCTCGCGGGTTAGGTTTTGCAAGTATCGATGGAATGTCGCTTCCTCGCGAATTGGGGTGCAAATATCGACTAAGCGTCGCTTCCCTGCTTTTCCCAAGACTTTTGGTTTTGCGGGTACTGACTTGATGTCGTTTCTCCGCGATTTTTGAAATTTGAGGTTTCTCGAACCATTTGTAATTTTGGGTTGTGGATAGCAACTGGTATGTTGCACCTCCACGATTTTTGAAATTGGGTTGTGGATATCAACTGGTTTGTTGCTTCTCCACGATTTTAGGTTTTCTCGAACCTTTGAAATTTGGGTTGTGGATATCAACTGGTTTGTTGCTTTTCCACGATTTTTGAAATTGGGTTGTGGATATCAACTGGTTTGTTGCTTTTCCACGGTTTTGGATTTTGCAAGTATCGACGAAATGTCGCTTCCCTGCGATTTTGGATGCAAGTATTGATTGAATGTCGCATCCTTGCTTTTTTTCAAAAATTTTTTGTTTTGCGGGTACTGACTTTGATGTCGTTTCCCCACGATTTTTGAAAAACCATTTTTTTTTTGTTTAAAGACACGAGGGTCGTAAATTTTGACCTAGAACCATTTGGCGGTAAAAGGTAAGGTGGACTAGGGTGGAAATCCCTGAATCCGGATTTTTGTTTCAAACCATGAATTTTGGTTCAAGGATCGAAAGTTTTGGTCAAGTCAGGGAGAGGCTCCTAAACTTGAATTTTGTTTTTTTTGTTTAGGAGGGCATATGCGCCGTTGGAGAAGACTTTGTCGATGACGTAGGGTCCCTCCCATTTTGGTTCAAATTTGCCTTTGGATTTGTGTGCGAAGACCATTGGTCTTTTTACCGCAAGAACCAAGTCACTCTTTTTGTAGGCGCGTTGCCGGACCCGTTTGTCAAAAGATCCTGCCATGCGTGCTTGGTAAAGTTCAATGCTTTGTCGAGCTTCGAGCCGTCTCTCGTCGAGATTGTCCAGCTCATGGAGTCTCAATTTGACATTGCTTTCTTGAGTCATGTCATTTTGTAGAGATACCCTCAGAGAAGGAATTTGTACCTCTAGGGGCACGACAGCTTCGCATCCATAGACCAAGGAGAATGGTGTGCTATGGGTTGGTCCTCGAACGGTGGTTCGATAGGCCCACAAAGCTTCAGACAGTTTATCGCTCCAGTCTCTTTTGTGACTAGAGACCATTTTCTTGAGGATTTTGCAGAGTGTCTTGTTGAAGGCTTCTGCTAATCCGTTTGCTGCCGGATTGTATGGAGTCGAAGGACAGCTTTGGATTTTGTATTTGTCGCAAAACCTGTAGAATCGATGATCCCGGAATTGTGGTCCGTTATCATGGACGAATCTCTTGGGTATGCCGAAACGACAAATGATGTTGGTGCGTAGGAATTGAAGAACTGATGAGGTCTTCATTTCGTTGAACGCAAATGCTTCTGACCACTTGGAGAAATAATCCGTTGCGGCGAAGATGAAGCGATGACCTTTGCTTGAAGGGGGAGAGATAGGACCTATGATGTCCATGCCCCATGCTTCAAAAGGCCATGAGATTGCTGTAGGATGCAGCCATTCCGGAGGCATGTGAATGTAATCTCCGTGAACTTGGCATAGCTGGCAGCGTTTGGCAAATTGCATTGCATCAGCAACCATGGTAAGCCAATAGTAACCTAACCTTTTTATCTGATCATAGAGCTTAGGACCTGCCTGATGGGCTCCACAAAGACCAGCATGAACTTCTTTAAGTGTTTCTTCGGCCTCTTGTTGTGACAAGCAGCGTAGAAGTACTCCGTTGAAGGATTTCCTGTAGAGGATTTTTGAAGGAATATCCAAATGAAAGTTTGGGGCTCGCCTTTGTATGCTTACCCGTTCTTTTGGATCTTCAGGTAGGATTCCGAACATAGTGTAATCAATGAACGGATCCCTCCAGTCGACGATTGAAGGTTGAAGGATAGAGATCCGACTTCCAACCACTCGGTGGCATTCGGCAACTGCTTGGTGTGTGTTAAGAGGAGGGAGGATCCTTCTCTCGCACACTGTAATTTGCATGTTTTCCCCTTCCTGGATCGCCATTGATGCGGCAAGTCCGGCCAGGGCATCTGCACGGATATTTTCACCTCTACGAATGTGGGTGATGTTGCAGATGTCAAACTTTTGCAGAAGCGATTGTGCCTTGTTGTAATAAGGCAGCAGATCGGGCTTCCTGACTTCATATTTCTGATTCATCTGGTTGACGATCAGTTGAGAGTCTCCAAAGACTTCCAGCATAGTGATACCGGATTCGATGGCGAGTTCCAATCCTAGGATCAGAGCTTGGTATTCAGCTGCATTGTTTGTGCATGGTTCCAGTAGCGAGAAAGCGTGTGGAATCATGCATTTGTCGGGGCTAACAAAGAGGATGCCAACTCCCGAGATCAGCTTTCTGTTTTCATTTGTCCTGGTTGCACCGTCAAAGTACATGTCCCAGGAGGCATTTGGTGAGGAAGTCTCCACGTTGTAGACAGGTTCGTCTGGGAGATCATCTCTGAGTGGTGAATCTTTAGGCAATGGATGCTCTGCGAGGAAATCTGCTAGAGCTTGGCCTTTGATTGCTTTTTGTGGCACATACCTAATATCAAATTGTGACAAGAGGATGGACCATTTTGCCAGTCGGGCATTAAGAGAACCTGCCTTTGTGACAAGGACCTTCAAGAGGTTGATCCTCGAGACCAGGTAGACTGTGTTGGAAAGCAAGTAGTGACGTAGCTTTTGTACGGCGAACATCACTGCAAGGCATTCTTTTTCGACGGAGAGTAGCGATGCTCTGCACCTACTAGCATGCGGCTGAGGTAGTATAGAGCAGCTTCTTTTCCCTCACCATTCTCTTGTGCAAGCAGAGCGCCTACAGAATGATCAAGAGCTCTTGTGTACAAGATGAATGGTTTTCCAGTGGCAGGGGCAGCTAACACTGGAGGTTTGGTCAGGTATGACTTGATATCTTGAAATGCGGCTTCGCAGTCGGCATCCCAGACAAAGTCTACACCTTTTTTCATCAATCGAGAGAATGGACGGCATTTCCCCGAAAGATTGGAGATGAACCGTCTGATGTAGGCCAATCTCCCTTGAAGCCCTTTTAGTTCTCTCAAGGTTCTTGGAGAGGGCATTTCTAGGATAGCCTTGACTTTGATGGGGTCAAGTTCTATTCCAGCTTTCCGAACAAGGAATCCGAGAAACTTACCCGACGAGACGCCGAAGAAGCATTTTAGAGGATTCATCCGCAGTTTGTGTTTGCGGAGTCGGAGGAAGACTTCCCGAAGATCTTTGAGATGGTCTTCTTTTCTTCTGCTTTTGACGGCGAGGTCATCAACGTAACATTCGACCGTCTTGTGCTGCATATCTTGGAATATTTTCATCATAGCCCTCTGATATGTGGCACCGGCATTTTTCAGACCAAATGGCATGACAGTGTAGCAATACACGCCAAATGGAGTCCGAAATGAAGTGTGTTTTTCATCCTCGGGATGCATCTTTATCTGATTGTAACCAGAGAAGCCATCCATGAATGTCATTCGCTCGAATCCGCAGGTATTGTCAATCATCACCTCCGGTATGGGGAGCGGGAATTCATCTTTAGGGTAAGCGCCATTCAAGTCTCTATAGTCAATACAGACTCTGATCTGCCCATTTTTCTTTGTCACGGGGACAATGTTGGCCAACCATTCTGGATGTTGTTCCTCACGGATGAAGCCAACGCTTTTGAGTTTTTGAACTTCTTGTTCAATTTTATCCATCACATCTGGACGGAATCTTCTTTGGCCTTGTTTGACAGGCTTGATTTCTTCTTGAAGATTGAGTTTGTGGACTGCTATTTTGGGGTCTAAACCAGGCATTTCAGCGTAGGACCATGCAAAGCAATCAACGAACTCACGAAGAAAAGCGATATCCTCGGGTAACTCATCATCCTTTATATTCTTGCTTATGAATACAGGACGTGGGTTATCAGGTGTTCCCAAGTTTATCTTTTGAACAGGATCTTCTGTCGGAAGGTTCGAAGGTGGTTCCTCCACAATATTTTCGGAGGCTTCCAACTCAACGAAACCTTCTGGAGTTTCAACTGCATTACCAGACCAAGGCTCTGTTCCTTTCCATGGATTTTCTTGATTGGTGATCTCCTCAAGGCTTGCTATGAGATAGTCCCAATCGCCTGTTGAGTCTGGTATTTCTTTTGGAGACGAGGGTTCTTCTGGGTCAGGATGCCACAAGTCTGTATTATCGGACGATTCCTCTTTATCATAAGAGAAATCATACCAATTGGATGAGCTTCCTGGATCTTTGTCAGGTAACTCTTTAAAGAGATTTCCAGGGAGATCGATGTCTTCGTGGACTTTAGATGTTGAGGCTTGGTCGGTAAAACGACTTTTAAGCCTTTGTGTCAACTGTCTCAGAGGAGTGTCGGGATCATACCCTAACCCATATGAAGACTTTTCTACATGACCGTAGAGTCTCCAATCTTCCAGCTGGCTTTTGGTCAAGGCGGGCTCCAATGGCGTGAGAATACCGCGTCTTTCCCTCAAACCGACTGGGTTTTGAGCGTCATAGCCCATTTTCTTCATAATTGCTTGTGCCATAGGACTATATAGAGATAGCTGAGGCATACCTTCATTTTGAAAAGGTTCCAGCATGGAGTTTGATGAAGAAGCGTCCGATCTATGGAAGAAGATCGGCCTTTGCTTTGGTGATGTTGCCGGAACAACAAAGGTAGCTGACGTAGGATCTTCTACATCAGCAGGTGTCTCCATCGGAGTGAGAGCAGGCTGAACTTGCTGAGTGTCAGCTTGGCTTGACGATGCATCGTCTTCTGGCTCTGAGTCCGAGTCTGTGTCTTGCATGATAGACACGAGAGAAACAACAAATTTGCCCCCAGGCTTTTGTTTCGCCTTCTTCACTTTAGTCATGATGACCAAAGGTTTTGAATTCTTGAGGGAGATAACGAAGGGAGATTGACTACTCTCTTCTAATTTGCCGGAGGGTTTGTTTTCTTCCGGTGATTTTTGAGGAGCCTTGCCTTTATCTTTCTGGAGATTTTCAGCAGGGGGTGCTATTTCCTCTTCTTCTTTTTCTCCTTCATACATTTGGGAGTCTGCGAAGTGGACTTCTTTACCTTTGAAGGGTTTCCTGTCCGCAAAGACTCGATGTACCATGCCGTCGTCGCCGACAAACTTGATGCATTGATGTAGAGTTGAAGGAACAACACCATTCTCGTGTATCCAAGGACGTCCGAGAAGGATATTGGAGCATGAGGGGGTTTTTATTGCATACACAGTCACCTCAGAGATAAGATCACCGATTTGCAATTTGAACCTGATTTTGCCGATAGGCCTTTGAGTGCTCCCATCGTATCCAAAGATAGATACAGATGTGTGGCTTAGCTTGCCGGGTGTGATGCCCAACTCTTCAAGAGCCGAAGTGGAGATAAGGTTGAGTGCAGAACCTGGGTCGATCTGAACTCTATGTATCGGCATTTCTTTGATATACCCTGTGAAGTACAGGGGTCGGTTGTGCCTTGCTTCGCCAAGTAGGAGGTCTTCCTTAGTGAAGGCGATGGTTGCACTGGCTGCCTTTTGAACCGAGAGGCATTGGATGCATGATCCCTCAGTTTTCTTTTTTTCTTCTTTTAAGGAAGTTTCAGAGTTTTTGACCCGGTAGTCCATTTCAATTTGGAGGACTTGTGGGGCATGTTTGTCGACATCCTCATTCAGTTTTTGTAATTCTGAGATGAGATTATCACGAGTGCGTGGAGACATTCGTAATAAATCCAGGATGTGAAGACGTGCAGGTATGTGTTTGAAGTGCTCAACCAAGTCATACTTGAAAGCCTCCTTAGGGCCTGCATGTTCATCATTGTTGCCACTGGGGGCGCTTACAACATCTTTTCCCAAAGGATTTACATAAGTAAAGGAAGATTGGTTGTAATTTTTGTGGTAGTCCCGGCCCGAACGGGTGCCTCTACCAACTTCGAGAGCTTCTTGAGAAGGATCTTCGTTTGGGAGATTGTCTTCAGGATCAAGAGGCTGTCGTTTTTCATCTACTGGGGATGTATCTGCAGCAGAGTTGCCATCCTCAGTGATTGTGTTGCACGGAGCATTTTCCGGGAGCAAGTCCTGAACAGCATCCAGCAGCTTTTCTTCTTCGTTGACCCATCCATCACCCCAAGTTGGGTTTTCTTCATGATGATGAGTCGGGAAGAATGTGTATCCTGAAGTCACAGTCTCAGGAGAAGAAACCTGAGAGGGTGTCATCTCTGTGAAAGTCACGTGAGACGAGGTAGCTCCAGAGGATACATTGCTAGGCGTCGTCGGAGTGTAGGTAATCTCATCAGACGACGCTTCAGAAGAGCTATAATCCTGATATATTACATTACAGGAAGCTCTGATAGAAGATGTTGCCTGCTCGGAGTCAGACTCATCCTCGGATGTAAGAGGATCGTCAATCCAGCAATGTTCTCCATTTTCAGGAGTTGAGGGAGGAGGTACCTGATGGGCTTCAGGGACTTCCGGCTCTGGATTGTGAGGAATCTCGTTGACGCGGTCTTGCTCTTGTTCTAGAGCGAGACGCTGCAAGATCCTTGCATATTCTTCAAGATCAGGCATGGGAGCCAGATCCTCTTCTTCGTCTTCTCCGTGTGGCTCAACATAGTTGATTTCCACTGGAGCAATGACAGGTGCTGGGTTAACAGCATCTTCTTGTGCAGCCTCTTGGTCTTCTTCATCATCAGACCAGGATCCTTGTGGTTGCAAGGGGTTATACCAGATTACTGGCATAAGGTGAGTTTCAGGAACCCATTCTTCATCGGAGAGATATTCTCCTGTTTCAAGAGATTCCTCCCACTCATCGGTGTAGTTGGGCTCGAATCCATCGTCGGTGTCCCTGGACTCGTATCCATCAATGGAGAATCCAACTACCGAGTTGCAAGAGTATGATGCCCCCTGCATGGCTTCTTTTTTGAATTGAGGTGGCATGAAATCACTCAGAGTGAAGTTTCTTACCGCCTTTGAAGTCTCTGGAGGGGACGTTTCTGTTGCCCCGAGTGAAGTGGTAGAGGAGGCCTCTGCCTTTTCATGAACTTCTTGTTTTGGCTGGGTCTTCTCTTGCCGTTTGAGCCTGAGGAGATGTTTCTTGGCTTGCCTTCGCTGCTGAGCGGTCGGCTTTGTTTTGACGATCTCCCAATTTTCATCTTCCAGGAGATCGGGATGTACCCATATGGGTTGTCCGTCTGGTGTCGGGCAAGGAACCAACACTTCGGACGTTTGAATTCTATTTATCACCTTGAAGGAAGTAGTGATCTTCTTCTTCGGTGACTTTGGTGTTTTTCCATATGACACCATGTTGACGGAGGCAGTCCCATAGTTTTTGTCAAAGGTGATGACTCCGTTTTTCCACATCTCGTTTATCTTCTCTCTCACAATAAAGCATTGATTGAGAGGATGCGAAACCATCTGGTGGTATGGACAGTACCGAGGATCATTGGTTTTGCCAACGTCTCCAGGTCTTTTGGGCTCTGGCAAAATGAGTTTGCCATTTGCTAGGAGAGCCTCAAAGATTTCTTCGACGTCTTCATCGAACGGATATTTCTTTTCTACTCGCTCTTTGAAGGCATCAGAGAGTTCAGGTCTCTTACCTGCAGCTCTATTTTCAGCTTTCTTTGGTTGCTGAGGAGCTGACTTAGTCTGCACATTGAGAACCTCCTTCTTCTTTGGTTTAGAGGTTGCAACAGCAGTCGGCTCTTTCTTTGATGATTTCTGACTGTTGAGGTCTTTGATCACCGTTTCAGCTTCCATGGAAGCTTCCAGGAGTTCCCCCAGGTTCTTTGATTTATTGCCGATGATCATGGAGCGGATTTTAGCTCTCATGTTGTTTCGGCAGATGTCGACTAGCGACGCTTGTGGCAGTACATCTGAGCATTTGTACGCCATTGCTTTCCACTTGTGAATGAAGTCATAAGTTGACTCATTCTCTCCCTGTTTTAGGCTGCAGAGCTGAGCCATAGTAACAGGATGATCCTCACCTTGGAAGTGGGTCAGGAAGTGTGTCTCCAGCATAGCCCAGTTCTGAATGGAGTTCTCCGGCAGAGTGGAGTACCAATCGAAGGCCTTACCTTTTAGGGTACTTGCAAAGAGGCGGGTCTTGAGTGAATCTTGATCCGCGATAGCTCCCGTCAAGATCTTGAAGTGGATGACGTGCTGTCTGGCTGATCCTTTCCCCGTATATGTTTGGAGAGTAGGATGCTTGAATTTTGTGGGGAACGGGACCGAGTCCATCCATAAAGGATATGGTGGCTTGATCCCATGCTCTTTGAGTATATCCTCTTCTTTAGCTTTGGCGAGGATACTGTCTACGTCCTTTTTGGTGAGGGCGCGTGACTCATTTTCTTCTCCATTTCCCTCGTTATTGCTATGATTTGGAGGAGGCTCATTGTTCACCTGATTTTGGACGACAAGGAGAAGGTTTTCCATCAGAGTTTCAATCCTCTGCTGGCCTTGTTCCAACTGCTGGATGCGTGTGAGCGCATCATCTCGAGGTGGATTCTGAGGTGGCGGCTCAGAACTTGTAGCCAAGACGTTCATCCCTCGGGATTCGAACGAAGAAATCGTCCTGGTGACCGAGCTGGGGCTCATTCTTTTTGATGAAGAGCTTGATGAAGGATTACTCTCCCGTCCTTGGCTGGAAGGGGCAGGAGATTCTTCGGGATGTCTTTGTGTCCTGGTGATGCTACGGGTCACCGGACGTCGGACATGGATTTTTTATGCTGACCTTTGGCGTCTTCTGGTTTTTCCAACCATATGGACGGCAGTAACTTGGTCGGGTCTTTCTTTTTCGACCCATTTGTGGGAGACTTGAAGTGTAGGAGGCTGGGTCCTTTGCTTCTCTAGTCTCTTTTGTCGATATGACGCACGGCGGCGTGCTCGACGAGCGATTTGAGCTTTGGTCAGCTCCGGCTGGGCTCTGACGATGAAGGATGTGCTCCCTCGGGCGCAGCAGCCGAGCTTGTCTTCTTTGTGGTTGGGCAAGGACAGGATGCGGACCCGGTCCTTTGCCTGTTGCAGCGAAGCTTTAAACCTTTCGAGTTCGGCCCCTGTAGAGATGAAGGGTCGAACTGAAGGAGTGTAGGCCTTGGCAGGTGCTTGTAGAGGCCTGGTGATGCATGATCTAATTTTGGGCCTGTAGGAACAAGCCGGCTCATGCTGGGTTGACTTGGGAGTCAAGTTGGAGATGGGTCTCTCCTCTTTCATGTAGGCAAGAGGGTAGAACTGGTTTTCTTTGAGTGGGGCCAGGTATGCTGGTTTGGTGGAAATTTGAGACCTTCTTTGTTTTGGGGAAGGTCTTGGAGACCAAGTCTTGGGATAGACCTGGTTGTTTGTGGGTCGAGGCTTCGCGGGGGTGCCGCGGGCTTCAGGCTTTTCGGCGCTCGCCTTTGGTGTCACGGGAGTGACACGTTGAGAGGTGATCTTCTGCCTTTTGGCAGGCGCAGTTTGTTCTTCGGGAAGTGGGAATGGTCCCAGTGTCCCGAAGACGATGGTCCGGGGAGTCGAGGTCGACCCGGAGTTCAGAGAGTTGCCGAGGGAGTTGACGCTTCGGCAGCTGGCGGGGCGCTTGTAAGTGCGCTCGGTTTGCTTCTGTTGAAGCATGAGTTGGTGCTTGTTCTCATCGAAGATAATGGTTAAGGCTGCCATTGTTAGTTTCGAAAAAGTTCTGAAACAAGACCACATCCATTAGTAATCACAAGAATGTAATGATCATAAATGGGAATTTCTATGGTTGTCTTTTCAAATCGCTCAAGGGATATGACCCAAGCGACATGAAGAAGGCAAAAAGCCATAGATGGTACAATTGTTCTGACAGCAAGTATGGTGAGCCCAGAATGAGCGTTCCAGTGACTGCTAGAAGCAATTGTAAACCTAAATTCGACTTATCGAGAAGCAGGGCTTGCTCGAGATAAGAAGAATATAAGGTAGGAGTTACAAATGTGCCGGTCACAGATACAGTAGACCCTGAAAGGGCGTACCAGTATTGCTATGCACAAATGTTGGAGATCGCATCCATGAGATGGGATTCTTTGTTTTGAAATGTCAGAAATGGATTCGTCAAAGAGAGCAGGTGACATTCCGATTCAAATACGGGCTCAACGATTTCCGCGAGCGCCAGTACTCAAAAGGGAAGAGACCACAATTTCTCGAATCTGAATCCAAAAAGTGACGAGTTTTTGGAGATTTTTTTTTTTGAAATGATTTTTTTTTATTTTTATTTTATTTTTTTTTATTTTTTATTTTTTTTTTAAATATTTTATTTATTTATTTTTTTATTTTATTTTTTTTTTGAAAATTTTTTGTATTTTTTTTTTTAAGATTTTTTTTTTGAAAATCTTTTTTTTATTTTTATTTTTTTTTAATTTTTTAAGATTTAAAGACGAGAGAGTACACATAGGCCTCCTAACCCGGTCTTATGAAACCTCAATTGATAGAATTGCCCCCAGGTAAGGGTAGGATTACTTAATGAACCCGTTTGGAGGACCCTTGCCTAGAACAGTCAAGCTGTCTCCACACTCTGGACAAGGCTTTTCTTGAATCAATCGTGATCAAAGAACGCAATTGGTTTAACCTTAGTGGTCTATGTCCCCTTTTTTTTTTATAAAAATCCCAAATAGACTCATCGAAGAGAAACGATGGCCCAAAACCTTAGTCGAACGGGCTCAACATTTCTGCAAGCACCAAAGAACGATAGGATAGGAACAAAGTTTCTCAATTTTGAATCCAAACTAAGAAAACTAAAATTTTATTTTATTTTATTTTTTTTTAATATTTTTTTTTTTGAAATCTCTAATAAACTCATCGAAGAGAAACGATGGTCCAAAACCTTAGTCGAACGGGCTCAACATTTCTGCAAGCACCAAAGAACGATAGGATAGGATCAAGGTTTCTCAATTTTGAATCCAAACTAAGAAAACTGATTTTTTTTTTATTTTTTATTTTGAAATCTCTAATGAACTCATCGAAGAGAAACGATGGTCCAAAACCTTAGTCGAACGGGCTCAACATTTCTGCAAGCACCAAAGAACGATAGGATAGGATCAAAGTTTCTCAATTTTGAATTCAAACTAAGAAAACTAAAATTTTTTTTTATTTTATTTTTTTTTAATATTTTTTTTTTTGAAATCTCTAATGAACTCATCGAAGAGAAACGATGGTCCAAAACCTTAGTCGAACGGGCTCAACATTTCTGCAAGCACCAAAGAACGATAGGATAGGATCAAGGTTTCTCAATTTTGAATCCAAACTAAGAAAACTGATTTTTTTTTATTTTTTATTTTGAAATCTCTAATGAACTCATCGAAGAGAAACGATGGTCCAAAACCTTAGTCGAACGGGCTCAACATTTCTGCAAGCACCAAAGAACGATAGGATAGGATCAAAGTTTCTCAATTTTGAATTCAAACTAAGAAAACTGATTTTTTTTTTTTTAATATTTTTTTTTTGAAATCTCTAATGAACTCATCGAAGAGAAACGATGGTCCAAAACCTTAGTCGAACGGGCTCAACATTTCTGCAAGCACCAAAGAACGATAGGATAGGATCAAGGTTTCTCAATTTTGAATCCAAACTAAGAAAACTGATTTTTTTTTATTTTTTTTGAAAAGAGAAAGAATGGAAACAAACTCAAAGAAATAGAAATTTCCAAAAAATCCCATCTCATGTTTTTTTTTTTTTTAGGATGCAAAATCCAACATAGGCTACCAGCTAGGAAGTAGCCAAGGAATCCGGAAAAGAAGTATAAGCATAGAGCAAAAAGTATGATATGCAAATATTTCATTTCCAAGCACCATGTTCTCAAATGAACGAGTCCCACCGGGTGTGCCAGCTTGATGGAACGCGCTCCGAGGCGCCGTGGGGCGGCTACCGGGGTCGGCGGAACGTGGGAGTCCGTCGGGTCCGGCCCTTTCGCGCCCTGGCGGGCCCTGAAGCGTGCATCAACATTTCTTTTATGTGGGTGTGCCAGATTTTCTATTTTACTTGGAATTGCAAGTGGTAATCCGGAGATCAACCTTCGCAAGTAAAAAGGAAATCAACTTCTTTCAAGTTTTCCATTGCACAAATATTTAAGAAAAGAGACATTTTCTTAATTTACCGTGAAAGGCGATTTTGTTTGGCATTTATAGCCGATTTTGGCGTTTATAGCCGATTTACAATTCTTATCAATAATGAAAGACAAGAGTTGTGATTTTTGTCTCTTTAGAAAAATACAAATTACAATGAAAAGCAAGAAAAGGAAGATCTAACTTTTCAGGAGATTGTGGGGGACTCGTTCAGATTGACGGTCGCAAGCCATGTATGGGCTTCGCCATCATCCATGCAGATGAGAACAGAAGCTGCTCTTGATTCGCTTGGCTTGGCTATAACCTCAGGTTTTTAGAGGACAAAGACCAAGAGAAGGTCCTATGTCCAATAAAAAGCTAAGTAGACGGGCTGAAAAGCCACGTCTAAGCCATTGGAGGCAGCAGGAGAAGGCAAGGACCTTGGGGGGGGTGCCCCCCAAGGGACTTTTGTCACCTTGTAGTGGTGGCCGGCGCAGAACTTCAGCAGAGTTTTTCTCTCTTTTTCTTTCTCTCAGATCTCTTTCTGATCTTTTTTTCTGATCCTCTGATTTTCTCCTCTTTTTTCTGATCTTCCGATCCGAATTTCAATGGAATGCTCTCCTATTTATAGGCCTTTGGTAGCCATTTAGGAGGGTTTATGAGCCTTAATGGCTTTAATGGGAGGAGTTACAAGATTTATTTCTTGATTTTGTAACTCCTTTTTCCTTGAATCTGATTGGCCGATGGAGATTAAGGGCTTTTAATCACCTTAATTACCATAATGGGAGGAGTTTCATGGTTTAAATGCCATGAATCAATTGACTTGTAACTCCCAAATGCTTGCTTCTGATTGGGCCGTCCAAAGAAATGAATTAATGACTGCAATAAAGCTAGTCAATTAACCACATTAATTGGTCGCCGAGCAGTCGAAGAGTCGCGGGCCATGCCGTGTCTTCTGGAATTCTTCTGGCGATGATCATCGATGGATCTACATGCTGATCGACATCGGATGAACATGTAACTTCAGACATTGATAGCTAACAGTGGGCCGGTGACATCTGTCTTGTCGATTTCACGATCGGTCGGACAGAAAGTGCACTTTCTTGGTCGACCGGTTGGCGATCTTAGAGCGATCAATGATGATTTTATGCTTTTGGAGGTTGACCCGTGATTTTGACGGATGTCAGAGGATATGAGTCAATTTCAAGCACTAAAAATCACATTTTCAGGAAACCACAGGGGCCAAAGTGCACGAAACGCGAAAAAAGACGGAAAAACGGGTCACCGGCGGAAAATCCGGTGACCCGGACCTCCATGGTCGCCGGCGACCGGCGACCATGGGCCATGGTCGCAGGGGCCTGCGACCATGGGCCATGGTCGCAGGGGTCTGCGACCCTGGGGGATTTTTCCCCTTCGGAGCCCGTTTTGCGGTCGTTTTGAGGTCTTTTTCGTCGCCGTTTTCTTCTGTATTTTTCTTGACATTTCTTCTCATTTATTGGCTTGATTTCCCTGTAGAAAACTTGATGAGAATCCTTGCATTTTTAGAGTGCAAAGTTTCCAATTTTCCGGGAAAGCCGAAGACTTTGTCGCGTAGAGCTGCTGATTTTCCGCCAGAAGCTGAAACTTGGTCAAACGATGTCGGAATGACCTGAAATTTGAGGTGAAGCCTCCTGAGCAATAAATAAGACCAACCATAGGCTTTTGTTTGAGTTTTGAAGCCGTTTGGGGTCCCGTCGATGCTTCACTTGATTTTGCTGCGGGGAAAATGCCGAGCTTTGATATGTGGTCAAACGATGTCCGATTGACCTGAAATTTGACGGGGAGCCTATTGGAGTCATTTTGAGACGTTCCATGGGCTCCGTTTTGGATGTCATGGTCCCGGGTTGCTCCGCCGCCGGTAGGCTTGATTTTCTCTCGGAGCATCGAAACCTGGTCAAACGTTGTCAGAATGACCTGAAATTTGACGTGCAGCCTTTTGGAAGCATGTTGAAGCCACTCATGCACTTGGTTTGATGAGCGAAGGCTTCGGTGGTTCCCGCCGCCGGGAGGCTTGATTTTGCTGCTTGAGCATTGATGGAGGGTCAAACGTTGTCGGTTTAACTTGAAATTTGGCATAGAGCCCTTTTGAGACATGCTGGAGTCATCTGTAGGCTTTGATCGAAGTTTTGACGTCTCCGATGATGTCGCCGCCGGGAGCTCCCGTTTGGCTGTCGGAGAAGTGAAGTTAGGCCAAATGTTGTCGAAATGTCCCGAAACTTCATGTGTACTCTTCTCTTGGCTATCTTGAAGGATCTTGCAGTTTTTGTTTGATTCTGACAAGATTTGAATTTTTGGAGAAATTGCATTGCCTATTTATGGCAGGTTGCGACTCCATGCAGCTTTCTTGATGTTGAAGAGGCAAAGTGACATTTTTGGTGTCAACAAAAGGGCATCTGTGCTCGCGAAGAAACCCTTCAACTCTTCCTGCATGGCCAAAGTCTTCTTCCTGTCTTCCCGGGTCATGCTATCAGGAGACTCTTTGCTGTCAAAGAAGTTGAAGAATGAAGAGCCATAACTCTTCCAACTGCTGGATCTAACTTTCGAGCCCTCCTTCAAAAAATCATAGAAGGCGACGAGCTGAAAGTATAGGAGCCTGAACTCCTCTGACTGCTCCTCAAGGACGCTGTCAATCGGCATGAACTCCTCGTAGAGTTTGCCAAGGATGGGCAATCCAGTAATAGCACTCAACTCCTTCAGAGAAAAACCAATCTCACCGTTCGTGACAACGAAGGTATTGGTCTGAGGGAGGAAAGACTCCAACATAGCCATGAAGGCATCATCGGAAAAAGTCACGGTCTCCCTAAAAGCGCGGACCGCGTCAAAAATCCCGGCTTCCTTCAAAACGGCGCCCCCAATCAGCAAGGTGTGGTCAGTCCATGACTTCCAATCGGAGTCAACATTGAAACGGCCACGAAGTCGAAAAGGCTTCACCCAAGTACTGCCGTCACCGCTGAAAACGCCAAGGCCCACCGGTCTCAAATCGACCGACGGATAATCAGAGCCCTGGTAGCCGCTGGCTGGCATCAACATGTCCATACGGACAGGTGGCTTCTCCGCATATCCGGAGGGTCCACCAACAAAAACCCCGGTCTTGATCACACTGGCCCTCTTCACCCAGCTCGGAGGATCTTCCCTCTTAGAGCACGTGGAAGCAAGGCTCATGATCGAGATGGTACGATCAAAAGACGACCGGGTAGAAACAGTCTTCTCTTCACCATCTGCTGTGTAAGAGAACTGAAAACATCTCCTTTGGTATGTCAAGTCGTCAGGGACTGCATCTCCAAAGAAGAAGGTAGGCTTGGGTAAAACCCTCAGATCGTCCATAACCCAAGGACGGTTGCTTACCATGATCTTATAGAATTCCTCATTCTTGAGAGCGATCAATCGCTGTCTCATCTCATCGCGATTGAGGGAATCGCACTCTTCCAAGTTCTTCTCAACAAACTGGACCTTCTCCCAGGCCTGCTGAACGGCCACATTGGAAGATCTAGCAGATCGACGAGGTACGCTTGTAGCAGGCTCTTTACCCTTGTTCGCTCTGGAGGAACCACCTGCAAAGGTTGGAAAAGAAAAAGATCGTCATCAAAATGACAGGATTTCGCTAAAAAAAAAAAAGGGGTCACTTTGTCCCACCAAAAATCTGGCGAAATTTTGGCATGACTCCGGGGCAATTCCAAAGAAAAAGGAAATACCCCGACGGAAATAGAAAGTTTGAAGATGGGCTCAACATTGCTGCGGGCTCCGAAACTCCAAACTTTCGAAACCTCAAAATCTCCGCAAAATCAAGAAGGGCTCAACATCGCTGCGAGCTCCAAATTCCCAAATTTGCAAAGATTTTCAGGTATGCTATCACATCATGCTACTCAATTCAATTTACAAAAAGTACATGCATGAACATCTAGATTTGCAGAAAAACGCATTATCATGATGAGCCAAAAAAAAAAAAAAAAAAAAAAAAAAGAAACTTTCTCAAAAAAAAGGGGGAGAAAGAAAAGAACAAAAAAAGAGAAAGAAACTTTCTAGAAAAAAAAAAAGAGAAGAAAGAAAACAGCAAAAAAAAAAAAAAAAAAAAAATCAGGGGCTGGCCCATCAGGCCGTGGCCCACAAGCCACGTGGCCGTACGGACCAGATCCGTACGGATCTGTCCGTACGGCCCACAAAAAAAAAAAGAAGAAAAAAAAACGTGTGAAGAAAAAAAAGAAAAAAAAAAACAAAAGAAGAAATCACGTGGAAAAGAGAAAAAAAAAAAAAGAAGAAGAATAGAAAGAAAGAAAAAAAAAGAAGAAAGAAAAAAAAAAAAAGAAGAGAAACTTTTTTTTACCATCCTATTCTCTACATAAAGTTTTCTTGAAAGAAAAAAAGAGAAAACTTACTTGAAGCCATTGATGGAGAAGAAGAAGGAAAAAGCTTGAAGATCCTTGAAGAAGAAAAACTCTTGGCCTTGGAGCTCTCTTGAGATTGTTGCAAAAGAAAGCAATAAGGGCAAGAGATCCTACCTTCCTTTGCTTTTATAGGAGAGAGCAAATCAAAGAAGGAAACAAAGAAGAAAGGTAAGTATTACTAATTAGTAACCTTACCAAAAGAGAAGGAATTAGAAAGATTCTTTCCCAAAAAGAAAGATGTCTTTGAGAGATTTCCTCCCAAAATCAATCAAATGAGAGATTCTCTCCAACAAAAAATGATATTGGAGATTTCTTCCCAAAAAGAAAGATACCTTGAGATATTCTCTCCCAAATTAAGGGAATATGAGAGATTCTCTCCCATAAAGATATTTTTAGATATTCTCTATCCAAATGAGATATCTTTAGATATTCTTTACAAAAATGGCCCCACATGAGATCTAAGCCATCCTAAAAAGCTTAAGGTCCCATGGGCTAGCCCATATGAGCCAGGTTTGACCACCTAGGCACTAAAAAAAAAAAAATGGGCTTTTAGTCAGGAAAAAAAATCCCTCTTACCCAAGAGCATACAAAAATGGTTCCATGCCTCTTTTGAGTTGATTGAACCATACAAAAAATTCCAAGCCCCATGAGCTTCCAAAAATCAAACCATCCAGCCTCATATACCAAGTTGAGCCAAAATCTTGAAATTGACATTCCACAAAAATCCAAACCACTCCAATGGACCCACACAGTCCCAAAGAGTGACCAAAAACCAAATCCTGGTCCCCTAACTTGCCACATACAGCTTGTTAGGTCACAAGACCAAAACCAAAAACCAAATCATGATCCCCCAACTTGCCACATACAGCTTGTTGGGTTACAAGGTCAAAACCAAAACCCGATCCCCTAACCTGCCATATATAGCTGGTTAGGTCACAAGATCAAAAACAGAAACCCAAATCCACATCCCTGATGTCATCTTCAAAACTTTGCCTCGAGATGGTGTGTGATTCCTTTCACTACCATAAAATTCCCCTGGAAGCTCAAAGGCTACTATACCAAAGGAAAGATTGCTCAAAGACTCTTGGTCAAGACACAAGCTCTCCTTCAAAAATCTCTTCGAGGCACATCGACTACAAAAGTCAAGCAATTCGTCGCTGTACCTCGAGGGGGCATTTGTTGACACCAAAAATGTTACTTTGCCTCTTCAACATCAAGAAAGCTGCATGGAGTCGCAACCTGCCATAAATAGGCAATGCAATTTCTCCAAAAATTCAAATCTTGTCAGAATCAAACAAAAACTGCAAGATCCTTCAAGATAGCCAAGAGAAGAGTACACATGAAGTTTCGGGCCATTTCGACAACATTTGGCCTAACTTCACTTCTCCGACAGCTAAACGGGAGCTCCCGGCGGCGACATCATCGGAGACGTCAAAACTTCGATCAAAGCCTACAGATGACTCCAGCATGTCTCAAAAGGGCTCTATGCCAAATTTCAAGTCAAACCGACAACGTTTGACCCTCCATCAATGCTCGAGCAGCAAAATCAAGCCTCCCGGCGGCGGGAACACTGAAGCCTTCGCTCATCAAACCAAGTGCATGAGTGGCTTCAACATGCTTCCAAAAGGCTGCACGTCAAATTTCAGGTCATTCTGACAACGTTTGACCAGGTTTTGATGCTCCGAGAGAAAATCAAGCCTACCGGCGGCGGAGCAACCCGGGACCATGACATCCAAAACAGAGCCCATGGAACGTCTCAAAATGACTCCAATAGGCTCCCCGTCAATTTTCAGGTCAATCGGACATCGTTTGACCACATATCAAAGCTCGGCATTTTCCCCGCAGCAAAATCAAGTGAAGCATCGACGGGACCCCAAACAGCTTCAAAACTCAAACAAAAGCCTATGGTTGGTCTTATTTATTGCTCAGGAGGCTTCACCTCAAATTTCAGGTCATTCCGACATCGTTTGACCAAGTTTCAGCTTCTGGCGGAAAATCAGCAGCTCTACGCGACAAAGTCTTCGGCTTTCCCGGAAAATTGGAAACTTTGCACTCTAAAAATGAAAGGATTCTCATCAAGTTTTCTACAGGGAAATCAAGCCAATAAATGAGAAGAAATGTCAAGAAAAATACAGAAGAAAACGGCGACGAAAAAGACCTCAAAACGACCGCAAAACGGGCTCCGAAGGGGAAAAATCCCCCAGGGTCGCAGACCCCTGCGACCATGGCCCATGGTCGCAGGCCCCTGCGACCATGGCCCATGGTCGCCGGTCCATGGTCGCCGGCGACCATGGAGGTCTGGGTCACCGGATTTTCCGCCGGTGACCCGTTTTTTCGTCTTTCTTCGCGTTTCGCGCACTTTGGCCCCTGTGGTTTCCTGAAAATGTGATTTTTAGTGCTTGAAATTGACTCATATCCTCCGACATCCGTCAAAATCACGGGTCAACCTCCAAAAGCATAAAATCATCATTGATCGCTCCAAGATCGCCAACCGGTCGACCAAGAAAGTGCACTTTCTGTCCGACCGATCGTGAAATCGACAAGACAGATGTCACCGGCCCACTCTTAGCTATCAATGTCTGAAGTTACATGTTCATCCGATGTCGATCAGCATGTAGATCCATCGATGATCACCGCCAGAAGAATTCCAGAAGACACGGCACGGCCCGCGACTCTTCGACTGCTCGGCGACCAATTAATGTGGTTAATTGACTAGCTTTATTGCAGTCATTAATTCATTTCTTTGGACGGCCCAATCAGAAGCAAGCATTTGGGAGTTACAAGTCAATTGATTCATGGCATTTAAACCATGAAACTCCTCCCATTATGGTAATTAAGGTGATTAAAAGCCCTTAATCTCCATCGGCCAATCAGATTCAAGGAAAAAGGAGTTACAAAATCAAGAAATAAATCTTGTAACTCCTCCCATTAAAGCCATTAAGGCTCATAAACCCTCCTAAACGGCTACCAAAAGCCTATAAATAGGAGAGCATTCCATTGAAATTCGGAGCAGAAAAAAGAGGAGAAAATCAGAGGATCAGAAAAAAAAGATCAGAAAGAGATCTGAGAGAAAGAAAAAGAGAGAAAAACTCTGCTGAAGTTCTGCACCGGCCACCACTACAAGGTGACAAAAGTCCCTTGGGGGGCACCCCCCCCAAGGTCCTTGCCTTCTCCTGCTGCCTCCAATGGCTTAGACGTGGCTTTTCAGCCCGTCTACTTAGCTTTTTATTGGACATAGGACCTTCTCTTGGTCTTTGTCCTCTAAAAACCTGAGGTTATAACCAAGCCAAGCGAATCAAGAGCATCTTCTGTTCTCATCTGCATGGATGATGGCGAAGCCCATACATGGCTTGCGACCGTCAATCTGAACGAGTCCCCCACAATCTCCTGAAAAGTTAGATCTTCCTTTTCTTGCTTTTCATTGTAATTTGTATTTTTCTAAAGAGACAAAAATCACAACTCTTGTCTTTCTTTAGTGATAAGAATTGTAAATCGGCTATAAACGCCAAAATCGGCTATAAATGCCAAACAAAATCGCCTTTCACGGCAAATTAAGAAAATGTCTCTTTTCTTAAATATTTGTGCAATGGAAAACTTGAAAGAAGTTGATTTCCTTTTTACTTGCGAAGGTTGATCTCCGGATTACCACTTGCAATTCCAAGTAAAATAGAAAATCTGGCACACCCACATAAAAGAAATGTTGATGCACGCTTCAGGGCCCGCCAGGGCGCGAAAGGGCCGGACCCGACGGACTCCCACGTTCCGCCGACCCCGGTAGCCGCCCCACGGCGCCTCGGAGCGCGTTCCATCAAGAACGAGAGGGCACAGTGGCGTGGGCGCAGTGCAGAGAGAGAGAGAGAGAGAGAGAGAGAGAGAGACAGTGGCATGGGCGCAGGAGGGAACGGTGCAGAGAGAGAGAGAAATAGAAAGAAAGAAAGGGAGAGGAAGAGGGAGAGGGAGGGCTCCGGTGCAGGCGGGCTCTGTCGGTGGTGTGGCTGGTGTGGCGGGAGTGCAGAGCGAGGGAGGAGAAAAAAATTGGGAAGGAAAAAATAGGGAAAAAACTGAAGGAAAGTGAAACTGGGTTTCGTGGGGTTTATAAAGGGGTCTTTAGCGACCGCTATGGCGGCCACTAATGCTACTTTTTGCGACCGCCACAGGCAGCCGCCCGCGTTTTCCACCACCAAAAGCATAAATTCTAGTATTGATGGTAAGAGTATAATGGACCTTAATTTCATATAAATTAAAAAGGAAAGAGATAAACGATGGTTGTATTGGCATAGTACCTGAAGAGAAACATATGGAGGGAGGAAACGTTGGAGAGAGGTGGACTTTGTTGCCGCAAGAGATTCTAAGTGCATGTGGTTGAAGAAGCCCATATTCTCAGTGAAATTGTCCATTTTTTTGTTTCATTATAAACTTGGAAGTTAAATACAAAAATGAGAATGGAGATTTGGAATATGGAATAAGGGGACTTTGGATGACTGGTTGATATTAAATGTCTAATCCTTATATCATGGAGCAGGTATAATTAATTAAAAGCAAGTATCATGGAGCAGTTTTTACATGCAATCACTATGGGCATTTCAATCCCACAACTATCATGTCCTTGTTCCGGTTTGCATTCATTATGGCCATTTGGATCAATAGGTTTTATTTGCAATCACGTAGCCCTTTGGATCCCACAATTGTTATGGTCTTGAATAATTTAAAAGAGTGGGCTCCACCTATTTAATTTAAATAGATATATAAATACCAGTAGGCATCATGGAGCAGTTTCGTTTTGCATTCATTATGGCCTAAATAAGTTAAAAGGTAGAACCAACAGTCATTGAACATTTTGGTGGTCAAAATCAATTGAACAAATCAGGATTGATTTCTCAATTAAAATAGTCTCTTTCATAGTTAAGAACGAGCAAAATGCCCCCCGTGCTAAGTGATACAAAAAATATCATTTAGTTTTCTAATGCATGGGTTAATCCTAATGCCGTAAGATGTACATCAAGGTTAGTGGGCCACTATGATTTAAACGTATTCAAATAAATCACAATTGTCCATTTGGGTTCTTCTTCTTATTGACCTTCACACCCACATGCAGTACAATATCAAGAAGTTAGATAGAGATTGGCAAAAACATTAAATTAAAATAAATATTAGAAAAAAGAGAAAGAATACCCAGTATTACGGACCATATGCAAAAGTTTCAAATCTAGATAATCTCACACTTATATCATGAATATTTTCCAAGTGAAGATGCACATTGAACCATAATAAACTCCCACAACATTGCTTCTGTTGAAAGACAGAGATGATGAGGGGAATAGTCTAATGATGACGATGAATGGAACAATCACAATTGTGTATGGGTACGGGGCTGCAAATAGGAGCCAAAAGTCATCAAATATAAAAACTTAGTTATCAAGAGAGGAAATAGTAGGGAACTAATAGATTGGAGAAAAGAAAGGAATAAATCAGAAACTTCTTGTGATACCTAAAAAAACATATTGAAAATCACCACATTCTTTGTGATATCTGAAAAATCTATTGAAAATCACCACATTTTTTGTCTCTTTCGCTCTGTTAAAAGGAACTCTTGAAACCAGAGCACCAATATTTAAAAGGAATTTTATCAAAACTATCAAATTTCACTTCACAGACGACCTTTGCACTTGCAGCCATGTGAGGCTAGCTGTCACCGAGATATACGACAATGTAGTGGTTCATGGTGCTTGCGTCCCTGCATTTATTTCCAGCTCTGCTACACTATTTCTCACCCTCTGTGGTTGTAATAACGCTTGTTCTCACTGATCATGTGAGCTACCTCCGAATTTGCAGGGGAGTATGGGTTAGGGTCACAAGAGGAGGGACTGGAAAATGTAAGAGTCTCGTTAGCTACACTTGGTTATACCTGACTCAAAATTCTTTATAAGTAAACAAAAGAAGAAAACGCTAGAACCAGATCTGTGATACCCAGATCAGATGCTGATGTTGACATGGTGTTAGTATTTTTATGTTGGTAAATTCATGGGTTGGACAAAACTCTGGGTCCATTTAGTTGTATTTTCTATTTTATTTTAGAATGGACTGTGGTTGTGTCGTCGGAAGAGCTGAAGCGAAGATTATAAGAAAATAGAAGACCGGGCAATCACTCCCAAGCCCAATCGATTAGAGCCTTTGTCCGATCTATCGAACTGTAATTGCGCCCTAGTTATTTGAGTGGTCTGATCGATCGGATGCACTGTCCGATATATCGGATAGGTGCACAGAAACGGGAAAGTCTTCTTTTCTTAATTGGAAGTGTTTCCTTTTGATATTATGTTTCCCAGTTTGAGTCCTACTTGTGTACTAAGTTAAGGCATGAATTTGGGGTTATATATAAGGTGTTGCTCTCAATCGTAGAAGACATCACTCTTATTAATCTGAGTCAGAGATATCTTAGAGAGAGATTATTCTCTAGAGCCATTGAGAGATCGTTCTGAATGACTGCTCTAGAAGGTAATTATTGCTTCTGCTTTGCTATAAAAGATAGTTCATCTTGACTGATAAGATGCGGAGAGATCAAGGAGAACGGGGCATGGTGGATGTCGTGTCAGTGGATTCTTTACAATAATAACTACAGTCCTTAGGTCAAGGTACAGACTGAGGTAAAGGAGCTTGTGAATATATCTTGTAACTGTTCATGAACTCTTGATTTTTGGTTCATCGTTTTTCTCCCTAGATAGGGTTTCCACGCCAAATACTGTGTTTGCCTTCTTGTTGTGTGTGATTGGTAGATAGCTAGGTCTATATTGTCTAATTGGTTTTTCCGCTGCATTAATTGGTTAAATTATAACTAGTAATCCATTCTGGTAGCCTGAAAAAAAACTTTCACATGGATACTTGGATGAGGATACCACTACGTCTGAATATCCAAAACATGGACAAAGATTCCAATAAATCACATTTGTCACATGCTACTCTTGTTCATTTGTGTGATTCTTGTTACTATAAACATTTGATCCCTTTTTTCTCTAAACAGTCTTGCAACCCATTTTATTAACTTTGAGTTTTGTCTAAAAGAAAATAAAAAATGTCATTGCTTTTTTCATCTTCCTAGCATGTTATGTGCAACCATTACGCTTTACAAATGTTTTTCACTTATGATTAAAAAAATTTTCGCCATTTATTTATAGTATTTGCTAAATAGATGTGATTTCAAAAATGAATTGCTTTGTGCAAATTCAATTAAAACATATCTGAAAGTGCCCTATGTGAACTTTGTACAAGTGTCATATCACACTGTACATGATGCATTCCAAATCCAGATTGACCTTCCATGTTAAAAACAACAAGGTAGTAAAGGACCTTTTACCACTAATTGAAAGCCGGTTCTAGACCACATTCATGTATAACTTGTTACTAAAAATCCAGCCACATGCCGCTACCCAGAATTTGAGAAAAACACTTTATTAGAAGGTAATTTAGATGTCACCAAAGCACCAATAGATTCTTTAGTAATGAACATAATTCAGAACATGGGTAAGGAATGAGATGGGCAAGCAACAAAATACCACTATACAAATCATACTTCAAAGAGTACATAAATAGATGGGTTCTCAACACACATTTGTACCAGAATTTCTCATTGTGGCATTTGTCAATCATAGAACCGGAAAAAAAAAAAAAAAAACCCACATACAACTGGAAAACAAAAAGAGGTAATTAGCGAAAAGTCCCTAGAATGGGACCTAGAAAGCATCCAGTCCAACAGAAAACTTTTTAAAGGCTCTGGTCCATATAAACAAGATGTTTCCAGCGAGAAGTCCCTATATGCACACGTTCTCATTTTTTAAGACTAATATGCCCATGTAACTGTCACAAGACGTGATTAGGTGGTCCCCAATGTGCAACGATTATTTAGCCCTGAATTAAGAGCATAAGCGATCAGTTATTACTGATATGCCCCTCTAAATCAGCGCAAATCTCGTTTCTTGAATTTGAAACTGCAATCGATGAAGATTTCCGAAACTGAATGTAGAAAGTTTACGAGGGAGAGGAGACATCTATTCAGTGGTGCATAGTTTGGTAGATGTTCTTTTGCGAAACAGATTGCAGATCGAACTGTTGTGAAGGAGTTGTCTTCAGAAAGTCTGGGAAGGAGGTGATCGACTGGCAATTGCATTTTGAGATCCAAAGCCCTAAGAAGGAGTTCCATTTTTTTTTTATGTAAGCGAGTTCATCCATTATCAGCACAGAGTATGAAACATTTCTTATTTAAATTTGTAGATCTATATATATTTGATAGTTCTGGTGAGTTTGATATATATGGATTCATATTGTATTGATGAACTGATATTATGTGCGTTTTTTTAGTTTTTCTGTTCCTTTTTCCTTAAATGAGACTAGATTAGTTTTGTGTTGCATGAACAATTCAATTTCTATGAATTCAACTGGTCAGTTTGATATGTGTGGATTCATATTGTATGGATGTTTGATATATATGTGCAGTTTTTTTGTTTTTTGTTCATTTTATTGGTAGATTTCATTTGTTTTTTTATTCATTAACAAATAGATTTTTTAGAGTTCAGTTGTTCTAGATTTGCTTTTTATATTTGGAATATTTAGTTATAGTGGTTTATGTATTTAGACTTGTTAGAGACTGATATATATGCAAGTTGTGCTGTATTAGGTTGTTTTTGGGATTTTCGTTTAACAGTAATAATCGTTGAGAGCTGCAATGTGGAAGAAGTCATGAAAACAAATATCTGTTAATGTACCATTAAATTTTTCTGACTGTCATACATAATTTTTTAAATTTTTATAAGTTTATCTGAGTTCTGTACAAATTATCTGACTTCTGAATTGAATTTACCTGAGCAATGTATTGAATTTATCCGATGAATATTTAGTTATAGTTGTCTATGTATTTAGACTTGTTAGAGACTGATATATATGCAAGTTGTTCTGTGTTAGGTTGTTTGTGGGATTTTCGTTTAACAGTAATAATTGTTGGGCGCTGCAATGTGGAAGAAGTCATGGAAACAATTATCTGTGAATGTACCTTGAAATTTATCTGACTGTCATACATAATTTTTTAAGTTTTTATAAGTTTATCTGAGTTCTGTACAAATTATCTGACTTCTGAATTGAATTTACCTGAGCAATGTATTGAATTTATCTGAGTTCAATTAAGAAAATGCAGATAATTTTATACAAATTTGACTGAAAATCAGATAGATTTGTACAGATCATGTGAGTGTTTTGCATTCTTCATATGTTATGCAATGTTGATGACCCTTTATATTCTTTGAATTTTGGAGTTTTATAGATGTCACAGCCGCTATTGCTTCTTTGCAAGTATGGCATGTTTACTGCCGTTATTCATTTTAGTCGGAGCATGGGTTATGATGGTTTGAGGCGTCAAGTTTGTAATAAGTGGAAGAATCTTTCAGTGAACGTGGTCTGCATGACCTATGCATTGCCTGGCCACCCAAAGTGCTTATTGGACAGTGATTCGGATCTAATGAGCTTGTCCATGTTGGCGTCTTCAATGGGATTGGGAACAGTGGATGTATTTGTATCAGAATCGCAGGAATCGGAGGATGATGATCAAGAGGGAATTGGTGATGATTTAGCTGAATATGAGTTGGCATTAGTGGGATATGAGGATACAGATATAGAGACTGATCTTCTTCCACAGTTTTGTACACACAAAGAGAAGAATTTGCTGTCTTCGGGCTGGGCAAGTGGTATTAGAGATGTGGGGCAGAGGTTTGATGGAGGTGTCGCTGAATTTAGAAGTGTGCTGTGTAGATATTCTATTGAGGTTGGGTTTGAATTTGTATATGTGAAAAATGATAAGGTGAGGGTGACGGCTGAATGCTCTCGCAGTCATTCGATGGGCTGCGAATGGCGTGTTCACGCATCTATTGAAAAGTCGACTGGACATTGTTGTATTAGGACATTAAACAATGAGCATACATGTGGTGCAGCAGTTCGAACATCAAAAAACAGCCGTATGAACTCTGAGACAGTTGCAGAATTAATGATTGATCATATTCGTGAGAAGCCACTAACTAGACCTATTGATGTCGTGCACCACTTTAAAGCGAATTATGGACTTACCATTACATATCATCATGCATGGTGGGGTGTGGAAAGGGCTAGAAATAAGTTGTATGGTGATTCGTCGCTGTCATTTGACCACCTTCGTTGGTATATTAAGGTGGCGGAGGATGTAAATCCAGGAAGCCTCTTTGTTCTAGATTATGACCAACCAACTATGTGTTTCAAGCGTCTCTTTGTGTCGTTCTATGCCTCAGTTGCTGGTTTTAATCATGTTCGTCCTTTGTTATTTTTGGATGGTACTTTTTTGAAGGGGAGATACAAGGGGAACATGTTGGCAGCAATTGGGAAGAATGGAAATCAGGGTAAGTTTTGATTCTATTTTTTCTGATATTATTGACACATTCTGTTTTACTTAATGACCAGCATGTTCTGATATATTGAATATTATCTGAAATGTAAAACTTTTGTTTATGCTTGCCACAGGTTTGTTTCCACTTGCTTTCGCGGTGGTGGACTCAGAGACTGAGGACAATTGGACATGGTTTCTTCAGAACTTAAGGAAAGTTATTCTTTCGGATCGCAATATAACTTTTATTTCTGACAGAAATCCAGGTTTGATAGAGGCTGTTTCAAGGGTATTTCATTTTTCCCATCATGCGTATTGCCTTCAACACTTGAAGGCAAATCTGAGGGACAAGTTGTCTGGTGCTTTTACTAATGAATTCAGAGAGAGAATGGTAATGATGCTTCGTGAATGTGCGTATGCGCCGACCATTGCGTCCTTCCATGCAAAGCTGCAGTCATTGAGGCGTGAAGGTGGTTCTAATGTAGACAGATTTCTTTGTGGATTGCCACATGAAAGGTGGAGTAATGCATATTTTAAGGGTCATCGGTACGGCGAGATGTGTTCGAATGCAGCTGAATCTTTCAACTCATGGATTAGGGAAGCCAGGCATCTTCCAATTACAAAGATGGTTGACACAATAAGGGTTCAAATAATGGAGCAAATGGCTAATAGGAAGGAAGTTGCCAGCAGATGGAAGTCAGTCATATGCCCAGATATGGATAAGAGACTGGATGCTGCTATCCGGGTTGGAAGGACATGGACTGTCAGTCGTTCAAGTGAAACTGTTTATGATGTGCACTCTTACCCGTCTGTGACTGTTGACATCTTTAATCACATATGTTCCTGTTATCAGTGGCAAATAAATGGTTTTCCGTGTGCCCATGCGTGCGCTGCGATTCAAAAGAGTGGAAAGGACTTGAATCTTTTTGTGGATCACTATTTTCACACTGATACATATAGGGCTTCTTACGATGAGCAGATATTTCCAATACCAACCGTTGAAATGCCGGAGCCAACAGTTGCTGAAGCTGTTATTCTCCCACCAGTGGTTAAACGCCCAGCTGGTAGGCCAAAGAAAAGGAGGATATTGTCAAGAGGGGAGATCACACGGCAGATAAAATGTGGGCGATGTGGTCGGATTGGGAGTCACAATAAGAAATCGTGCAAGGAGCCTATTCTTTGACAATTCATTCAATTAGATGTTGAAATGTCACCAGTGTATAATAAGTGATGTTGACATTACTTTTACTCTTAACTGCATATTAATGTGCTGTTACTTTTACATGTAAGTTTTGTCAAATGTGTCTAATTGATATGGTCAGTGTTCAAAGTTTTTTTAGAAATTTTAATTAGAGTTGAGATTAGGTTGAATGAACAGCTAGACAGTTTGATGACAGTGGGCAGCTAAATATGCAGCAGAATTCAGATAATATTACACAGGAGTCAGACAGTTTGAATCAGAACTCAGTTAACATTGGCCAGTACTTAGATAATTTTATTCATAAGTAAGATAATTTTACCCAGAACTCAGTTAATTTTACTCAGAATTCAGATAACATTGGACAGAACTCAGATTATTTCATGTATATATTAGATAATTTGCTTCAGATCTTAGATAATTTGATTCAGATCTCAGATAATTTGAAGCAGCACTCAGATAATTTCAATCAGGAGTCTGCTAACATTAAAATAGAACTCAGATAAAATCATTGCAGATCACAAATGTGTCACGAATACATTGACAAGAAGCTTTCATATACATTCATTCACAAGTGTCACAATGAATTTCATTCAGTCTTCTACAAATTTGAAAATGACAATGACAAGTTATTCTCCAACATTCATTTGAGCCAAAAAAAAATTACATTCACAAGTTCGTTGTACTGGTGCTTTTTATATACAGAGATTTACAAAAGAATGTTTCATCTTCTCTGTGACATTAAGTTGATTCAAAACAAGTTGCTTCTCTAAGGGCTGTATTTTCGTCATTGAAGTTCGAAATCATCATCAGCACCCTGTTGCCTGGCGTTGAAGTTTTCAATAGTCCAGCTGCGATGCATGTCATTTAGGAACTTGTTTACTATCTCTGCCCTTAATCCATCAATGATGCGCTGTGGCAGCTTTGAGGCAATTACTTGCTTATGAGTAAGTTGCTTCATGAGATAACAAACGACTACGCCGCAATCAACACTGAAACAGGACATGATATTATTAGTTGATTGGACAGAAGTCAATTTGAAGTCAGAGGTCACAACTGCACACGAAAAATTATACTTACGAGCCCATTTTCTGTTGTGGGGCGTCTTCCACGCTATTCAATGGAGCTCCATATGGTTGTGTATCCTCCACGGTTATGTAATTGTAGTTCTCCACATACTGTTTCTGTAGAACAAAAAAAAGTCAGTATTCGGGGTTGTTTTTTGTTTATTCTTATGGAGGATATTATATAAGTAATGATTAAGTCAATGAGACATACCAGAATTCGTGCATCCTCAAAGTAATGATCGACTGTTTTAGCTGATCTTGGGCGTAAGGAGTTGTAATGTAGCCAATCTCCTTCTTTCTGATCCAGCACCAATAGTGTCCAGTGGAAGGGTTCAGCATCTTTTCTCTTTCCATTTGAATTCATTGGAAATAGCACGAATCTGTGGTTTGCAGTTCTGGTTGGGTGGATTTGTGGGTGAAGAATCTTTTCCCTCATTTCCGATGTTTTGGAAGTAACAAGTTTCTACATTAAGATTAGTTTAGTAACTGTTATTGCATATTAAAATAAAGTAAATGGTGACACAGTTAACACAGTAATTGTCTTTTACCCAGCATAAACTTGTTATGAAGTATGTTTTTTCTTGATGCAGCTGATCGACAGTTGTGAGTTGCTGTTGTATTTCTCCCTGCTCTCTATATAGCAACTCTCCGTAGCTGTCGATAATCTGTTGAATTCCAAACGAATAATGTTAGGCATCTAGTGTGAACACAACCATTTTATGTTTTGTAAAAATGAAACAATACTCTTTCAAACTTTAACTGTTGTGATGCTTACAGTGCTTGACAATTCTGATTTGCTGAGAACTGCAATTATGTCCTCATAAGACACAGCATGCATGCCCTCACCTCCCCAAACAAGTGCTCTGCAAATGCAATTGCAGAAAGTTCTCAATTATTGTACATTTACTTTAATGTAATTTCTAAGTAAGTAGCTGTTTAGCTTAGTTCCATAGGTCTGTAACTTACGCATTCCCTTCAGCTTCATAAATCTGCTTCAGCTTTTCAACATCAGATTCACTCATAAGCTTAGTGACGCTATTTTTTGGGAATGTGAAGGGGTCAGCTGTTGGGTGCGTTTTCCTTGACGCTGTTCTTTTTTTAATTCTTTTTACCATAGAGGATTGTTTCACCTCCATAGTAGGCTTCAATGGTGCTTCAGAGGTCATGATCTGTTCAAAATTTTAAATAAACAGACAGATTAAACAAATTGGAATTTATAAAAAGACAGATAAATTCAATATAACATCAGATAACTTTATTGAAAGTCAGTTAAAATCACACAAAAGTCAGATAAATTTAATGACAACTGTTATAAGTCATCACAGAAGTCAGATAAATTTGATACAAAACTCAGATAAAGTTTCATAAAGTCAGATAAATTCATATCTAATGCAGGTAAAATTAATTAGAATGTTAAAAGTTCATACAGAAAGTGAGATTAATTTGATAGATACTCAGGTAAAACATTGATTGCATTCAAACAGTAATTATGAAAACAAGCATGCATGTTTAATTGAATTACCTCTAGCACTTTTTCTTTAAATTTTTGATGAGCTGCAGCCTCTTCTGATGCTTTCTGTTCTACTCTAATCCCTTTTTTTTCTGAATTGATTTGTCTTTGAGGATCGAAGATATCATCCAGTTTCTTCCCAGCCCATTGCAGCCCCTTTTCTGCATAATCAATAGTCATCTCCTTCAAGAGCTGCTGCAGTTCCATGTTGTTTGAATCAAGATTTACAATCTTTCTCTTCAGGGCCTTCACCTCTTTTTCTGCATTTGTAGCTCTTGAGGACTGCATATCTGACACAGTGATAGTATGTTTCAACTGCTCTTTGAGGGAGCTGACCAGTCTAGAGGAGTCTTCTACATCCTGTTTGTTGTCAACATGTTGTCTTTCAAGGGAAGTCCTCTCCTTTGTCAGCTGCTCAACTAAAAATAGAGCATCGTCCCTTTCTTTTATCAAGCTGGTGATCCTCATTTCATTTTCAAGCCTTTGTTTCTTGATAATGTTGTTTTCTGTTGATGTTCGTTCAAGTTTAATAGACATCCTTTGGATCTGTGCCTGTAACTCCTCCTTCTCCTTAGTTAATTGCAAGACTAATGAAGTTGCCCTGTCACGCTCCTCGGTAAGATTCTTGAGCTCGCTGTTTTCAGTGGATTCTGATTGGTGACCAGGGCAAGGCACGGTATCAACAGCTGCAGTTACTGGGTCAGAGTGTGCTTCAGATGTGTCCTGATTTTTTTTGTTGCTGGTGCTGCCAATTATGTCAGCTAAGATGTTTGCAATGATCAGATCTGTCTGTTGGGACATCTCTTCAAAACCAGGCATCTCTTCACCAAATGATACGGACTTTGTTTGCACTCCAGTGAAATTTGTTTCTTCACTGTTACTATTTTGTTTCTGCTCTTCCAACTCTGATACAGCTAATATGTCTGGCTGGGTTGCTTCAATGATTTTGTTCTCAGTTCCATGCTTTCCTTCTGGTATTTCAATTTTTTTGCCCTTATTTCCTTCATCTTCAATCTCTCCCTCATCCTCATTGTCTTCTTCTACATCTAGTGCCATAAACTGTTGATGTTGTTGCTGTTCATCTGTTTCTAGATCCCCAAGTTCACATTCATCAACTGTCTCTTTTGCTTCACCTTTCTCGTTCTGTTTATCTTCTTGCTTATCTTCAATCTGCATTATATTTCCCCTGTCGCCACTGCCACTGTCCAACAAGGTCCGGAATCGCTGCACTTCAAGCAGTGTGCTATCTAAATTGTCACCAAGGACCTGCATTAGATAAGAGTGTTACGTTGATGATGCAAGATTAAAAGTTAGATAAAATTGTAAGTAAAGACAGTGAAAAGTACCTCAGTAGCTAGTAGTGAATGAAGGGGCCTTTTCCTAAGTGCCATACTGACTGCCCTTAGATTCCACTTCAGTATCCTTGGGAAATGCAGTGAATCATTTGGGCTGATAATTGTTGTGTGCTCACTCAACCAGTACTGTTACATAATTACAAAAGACATGTATTTCAATTATTATTTATACATTCAAATTCAAATGTCTAAATTCGTAGTTGTATATCTTACTGGTAATGCAATTAGGCAGCCAATGACTCTTTCAGACCCACGGTCCCTATTGTGTACCGACTCCATCAGAAACTTTGCAATCTCTTCTGGCCAACCATATTGCTTCATTTCCATGTATTTTTCTACATAGCCCACATATGACCACCCTATTGTGTTTCCATGGGTGGCAAAGAATATTACCACAAGGATATAGAGGCACAGTAGCCTGGCAACATCTGCAATGTCAGTTTCTGAATTTCCATTCAATGCTTGATGGAGCTGTGCTTTTATTTGTGGAGCGGACACCCTTGAACCGGTCTGGAATCTCCTAGATACAAAGTCAGATGTTTTCCTTTTTGAATACTTCAGATCAAGTGGTCTTGTTCCATTTGGTATTCCAAAAATGTGAGATATGTCATCTGCAGTGAGTGGAACATAGGACCTCCCCAATCTGAATTGCCTTCTCTGGGGGTTGTATGTATCAAGGATCAGCATTATATCCTTGTCATATTTTCTGCACATTTGTTCTGATAATCTTGACTCCAAGATGCACTCTATGAGGCTCCAGAATGGAGTCTTCCTCAATTCAACTCTGTGGAGCTCTGTTATTGATGGCTTTATAGTATGAATTAGTGTCACAGTTGACACCAAGTTAGATCTGAACTGTGCATGATTTGTACTCTTCTCAGGCTGTTTCTCCTTAGTCTCTTGGGCACTTTTTGTTGGTTTATCATGTGCTCTCTTTCGTTTGTTCCTTTTTCTTGCTGCATGGAGTAAAATAAATGAGATTCATATAATATAAAATGTAGATAAGTGTCAACAGAAGACAGATAAATTGTATAAGTCACAGATAAATTTTATATAAAGTCAGATAAATTTGATACAGAACTCTGATAGTTTGTATATACACAGATACATTTCAGATAAACTCAGATAAATTAAACTGAAGTACATAAAGTCTATTTACAACTAAAAAAAAAACATAATAACAACTGGTTATAATCTCAGATAAAGTCATTAACGTCTGTTATTAACTCCCAAACTTGAATAAGATGAGACAAAAGAAATGCAAAGAAAAACAAACTCTGTTATATAGTGACATTATTTCATCTAAATTTAGTTAGAACATATAATTGCAAATCAGGCACATTTAAATACAATATAATTTGACTGAATTATCATTCCAAGCTCATATGCATTTGCTTTAATGCCAGATAAAGTCAGTAGATATTGTTCTAAGTTCAGACAGAACGCAGATAAATTGAATATAAATTCAGATATATTGGTTACAGAACTCAGATAATTTGCATATAGAAATAGATACATTTGATATAAACTCAGATAATTTCATCATGATGACAAAAGGCTTGTATGATATTGATAAAAACATATTAGGTACTCATTAAAAACTGAGATTGAAACATTTTATTTGTGTTACTCCATCAGAAATTAAACTAGTATGTAATACAGTTAAGTGAAATCCAAAACAAACTTGGTTGCAAATGGACATAAAATGAATATAAATTCAGATAAATTGAATATAAATTCAGATAAATTCAAATCAGGCAGATATAAATACATTATATTTCAAGTTAATTTTCATTCCAAAAGCATAGTTATTTGCCTTAATCTTAGATAATGTCAATATACATTGATTCAAGTTTACTCAGAACTCAGATAATTTTAGCATGGATACAAGAAAGATTGATTAGTTTTGTACACGAATCAGATGAAATCACTAAGATAATCTTTCTTGAAATCACACAGAGTATAAGGAAAAAGAAGAGAATGCTTAGATACCCTCTTCTGCCTGTGTTTGTTGACTCTGTGTATCCGAAATCAAAGACGACTTCGTCCTCGCCATTCCCTGAATATATTTTCGTTATTAGAAGATGAACCAGAGAGAACGGTACAGAAACCTTCGAAACGGCGATTTATAGTAAAATAGGGTTTCGAAACTTGAAGATTAAGAAAGATTGAACTCACAATGGAAGTTAGTAATTCGGACTATTGTTTACAGCTTTTGAAAAGGTTCTGCAGTTAAAGAACTGTCGTCTGCAACTAGGGTTTCAATCCACTCTTTCTTGTATTTCTTCTTCTCGAACTTGAAGTTTTCGGAAATGGTATCTTCGAAGGAGCGATGAACTTGGATGAAACACTTAAATATTTGGCAAGTTTTTGAAACGAAGCGCTAATCTGCTGTAGTTCGTAGCATGGAATCGCAACTCTGAAAATTCGCCTGGAACGTCGCCTTCTTCTTCGTCAGTTTCCTAGTCGAGACGATTCGCAACTTTTTTGATTGGGACAGGTGTAGATTTCGTCGGCTTATGTGAACGAATGGACATTAAATGAAAGGGCAAGTTGGTCTTTTTATATATGGAGTTATGTTTGAGGGACCTCCTGCTGTATGACTTATTTTTGTGGACTGTTTGCATTAAACTCAAGAGTTGAGGGACCTCCGACCAAAGCCCCCAAACAAAAAAGAGGAGAAGAAAATTAAAAATAAATGTGCTAAATAGGAAAAAGGATGCAACATCTTTGCCTTAGGTCACGTGGATGTGATAGATGCCTGTAAAGTGCCCACAAGTAACTTAGGCAACATTGTAGCAGCGTGGAGGACACGACAATGGCTTTTAGGGATGACAATGAAGAAGCCAACGAAGATATTGGAGTCCGGTCATGAATCGATGTGGAGTGAGTTGTTGAGTTGCTGAGATTGAGATTGCACGTTAGAGGAACTATGGGTTGTTCCATTGGTTTCAAGGAGAGCTCTACAAAGGTGAAGGAGAAACGGTTTTCATTAATGGTGACATTAGTAGAGCCATTATTGGTAAGATAAAATGGCCTTAAGTGAGAAGGGAAGGGAGAGGAATCGTTTGGTGAGTAGTAGAGAGAAGTTACGGTTTGAAGCAAATTTAACTCAATTAATGGCTGCTATTAAGGGGAAGTCAACATACTAACACCTAACACCGTCAAAATCAGATTCCAAATTAGCCATTGATTCCTAAATTAGAAGGGGTCAAATTAGGGCTGTGAATAGTTGGAGGGAGACGAAGAGGGGATGAGGGTTTTTTTTTTTTTTTTTTTTCCGTAAAAGAAGAGGGGTTAAAAAGTAACGTGCAAGAAGAGTGAAAACCTAATCTCCCACATGCACAGGTACATGCTTAGGACAGTTACTATTCAGGAGTGATGATGAACGATGCAAATCAATTGGCTGGTATCAATTAATAGGCCTAATATTAATACATGTCAAAAACAGAAAATGGTTAAAATCAAATTTGAAATTGGCATTTGGAAATAGTGGTATCATATATAAGAACTAGAAAGAAATGCATGTGCTAAGCCTGGGCCCAAAAATAGGAATATGTTAAAACTTAAGAGTTGTATGTGAAACATTATTGAAAAGAAAATATATTAATAGTAAAAAAATACGCTCTTTATCATTCTCGAAATTTATTAAGAAAAATGTGAGTTGGTTCAAGAAATGAATGGAAATTATTTAAAATTTATTATAATTTTTTATTACAAAAGAAAAATTTTTGGTAAATTTTTATCAATCACAAAATGCATTTAATTGAAATTTATAGTTTATGCATAAAAATATATTCTAATTTGTTTAAAGTAAATTTTTATTAGTCAGTTAAACTTCATTTCACCTAAAGAATTAAACTTCGGAAATAAAAGAGCTTTATTCAATAATCAATAATTTTTCCTAAAACCTAAATAAATAAAGAAAACTACAAAGTAAAATAAATATAAGTTCGCCTAAATGGTGAAAAGTAATTGTAGAAAAGAATTTGAGCTTAAAAATTCAAAAAATTCTTCACAACTTTTTCTAAATAAATTTTAAAATCAACTATAAAATAAAAATGATTAAGAAGGAAAAGCAGTCAAAAGAATAGTTTAATCTATTCAAACAGTTAAGTACACATATCAAAGCAAGTTCAAGAATAATTAGATTGGTGAAAATTCATTAAAAAATATGGATAGGACAATGAGTGGCTTCTTTTAATTAGTATTGGGTGTGACACCCTTTGGAGATTGGTATACGTGGAGAAAAAATATTCATACAATTATTTTACACATTTCTCTCCCATGACGCCTATATGTTTGGGCAATATAGAGACCCGAGAAGTTTCAACTATCAAATGCCAAGAATCTTGATCCAAACAAATCCCCAATCCAATTAACTAAATCTATTGGCAATATTTTTTAAGAAATATGGAAACACTTCATCAGCAAATATAAAAACACAATAAAGTTTAACCCAAAATCCAATTAAATAATAAAAATATAGGAATTACTCAAACCTAAAGAACAAATTACTCAATATCATCAAATCCAACATCTCAAATGAACCAAAACCTTATCAGAAACATAGGCATTGAAAAAATGGATGAAATCCAAGTCTAATTAGTAACAACTGTTTTGCAAACTTTCTTCTCTGTTGAGATCAGAGGCCTGGGAATCGAGCATCGTGCTTCAACGATTAAATCTGCAGAATGCTCAACCTAGTTATCTTCTCATTTTCCTTTTCATTCTTTCAAGTCTACCATGTGATTTAGATTTGAGAGTTTCAACTATTGGAAACGGTAGGTAAGAAAGAAACCTGTAACATTTTTAGAGACTTTTGGGAAGAGATGGGAACCATGTGGCTGTCAAATGGATGATTATTAGGGGAGGGATTTTAGGAAGAGATAATGAACGAAAAAGAAAAATGAAAGAGCTGATACAAAGATTGTTGTGAATTTTAATAGAATTTAATTGGATATTAATTTTAGAGAGAAATGCAAAAGTTATAAACACATTGAAAAGTCAAAATCAATTTGGTCGGTCAAAAATCAATTGAGTCTGATTCTCAATTGAAATCAGTCTCTTTCATATATATATATATATATATATTGATTTTGAATAGATTGTTGACAACCCTCATTTATGTTAGATTGTATGGACTCAATCCATTAGTTGATGTAATAAATTGATTAATTTTTTTATTTATCAATAAAATCATGCTTTACTTTCATGAGATGAATGTTATTTTATTACTTCATGCATATGACCAATACATATGACATAATGGTTAATGAGTTGAACCGGGTCCCATTAGTATATTAGATGTGATATATGTGTATGGATGAGATCCACACACGGGTGATATATGTCACAAATCTTATACTTAAATATCTTCACAACCAGTGATGAGACTGGACATCTAATCTAATAAGGTTGCAGCACTTTGATCACTATGAGATAGTGTGATTTGTCTCGATCATCAGAATGTAAGATTCTGGATCATGGTGCTAGTACATTGGATGTATTGAAGGACCATGAGAAGCACCTTTTGGAATTCCGTCTCAATAATAAGGTCTGCTCTCATAATTCCCTAGCAATAGGCTCTCAATCCTGAGACATTGATGAACTCAAGTTTCTATCTATTCATTTGCTTTGAGTCACCAATGAGTGAGGCCAACTATAGGTCAACACCTCCGTGTCTTGGGTATGTGGTAGTAGGACTGTAGGAACATTGAATGATCAAGATGAAATCTATCTCTATTATCCCCTTGTGCCAATTAATGGATTTGTCATTAGTAAGTACGCACCCATCTCGATTAAGAGTTATTGGATGGTAATGATGATCACAGTGATTAATTGGGGCTCAAGAATAATAAGATGTGGAACTAACATAAGCTCCTGCATATAGTGTTTGGCCTTATGGGTACTTGATCCCTGAGTCAAGTGGGTCAAAAGTTTTGAAAATCTATCCACGAGGCCCACCTACTTCCAACAATTGGTATCAGAGCCTTACCTCATCTCTAATCATGTTAGATCAGTAATCTTGTTGTAATCTTTGCATAAGATACAAAGAGGATAGAGCGAGGGCTATGTAAGGGTTAGTCTTTATTGGGTTTGCTTACTTTTGTAGTAGATCCATGTTTGGAATGTCACAAAAAGTTTTAATCATAATGGAAGGATGGTAAGAAGCCACTAGAAGCCTACCGAGATCATTAGAAGTGATTAGAAAATAGCAGGAGTCAAATCTGAAAAATCCAAATTTTTGGGTTCGTCAGGTCGGCTAACAGCACAGATCACTACGGCTAGCTGTAGAGGTCTGGTCGGCTAGCCGTAGGGACCAGTTCGGCTAGCCGAACCCAAGTAGAATCACGCTGCCACCGGACCCCGCCGGGGGCTCTGCCCCCTGGGCCCCCTCGAGCTAACTGGGTAGCTCAATCCCTGCCGGGGGACACCCCCGGACCCCCTCTGCGAAGCGCATGTTATAAAGAAGTGGCAACCTTTGGCATCTTGTTTTTCCATTGTAGTTTGATAACTTGGTTTAGTAAGATGCTTTGTTGTATGAGATACTAACTTACAGGTGATAATGTCCTCTCCATATGGCCCACATGACTTTTACTTTCGTTTATGGTTATTGGTTTATTTGAGGCTAAGTGTAAAGGGCATCATGTTTTCCTTGGTTTCTCGCAAAAGGGCAAGGCATGGTGAATTTCCTTATAGCCTTTTTATTTCCATATTTAGATTACCATGTAAGTTTCATTGTAGAGACATAGGAATTTATGTATTTTTTCAAATTTGTAAATTCTGGAGATATCCGAGACGAAGAAGGAAAGTGAAGTTGGACTCCTAATCAAAGAGTTTGAAGATTACCAAAAGGTGTTTTGGAGATGCCCAAAGAGTTTGAGGAATCCCAAATCTTCGGAAAGTCTATAAGTCCAAGAAGTCTATTCCGCATGGGCCATGTGGAGGAGAGGACTAGTTTCTAATTATAGCACTTTCTATTTATGGATGAATGCTTGTTTTAGAAAGTTTCCAAATCTGATCCAAACATAGCAATTTCCAAAATTGGACAAATCAAATTAATTTTTGGAAAGAGATCTAATTAGAGTTAGTGGACCCATGAGATGGATCCATTGGTAACACTAATTTTAGAAACTGGACTTTCCTTAAAATAATTTGACTTAGAACCAATCATTGGTCATATCATGAGATGATTTGATATCTATATTTGATGGGCCCATATACCTATAAGGAAACCCTCAATTCTAAAATATTAAGTGGGAGTGGGGCATTTATATTTAGAAATCCCCATGGTTTTCCACCATAGGTCCATTGTAAGGAAAGTATTAGCATCGCGCCATCTTGAGAATGGCCGTTCCCCACGGAGGGCTTGTATTTGTCTAGTTACTAGATATGGATCTCCTATGGATAGTGTTGATGAGATGGGGCAGGGGCCCACTCCCCAAGGAGGAGCTGCTCGCAACGGTTGTCATGCAATGTTAGTTGATGGGTCACACTTAACTAAAATAATGATGTAGTATCCCCACGGATTTACCTCATGTATTTTAGAAACCGAAGCTAATCGAGAGTCATACATTATTTGGTATGAGATACCTATATAATAATAAATGAAGGGGATCATGGATAGTTAGTCTTAATCCCAATTTTGACCAACTTTGATCCGCACCAGTCTAGGTGGTATTCGCACTCCTTAAGGAGGTATACCCCGGAGGATTGGGATTCCGATGTATAGTGAATTTTGTGGTTATGAGGATTCCCCAATAAATTTGGTAGAATACTAAACCCAAACCAAACCAAACCAAGCCTTTTCCCACTAGGTGGGATCGGCTATATGGATTTGACGACGCCAATCAAATCTGTTTAGGGCCATGTCCTCCGTTAGATCCATGTAGGCAAGGTCATGTTTAATAGTTTCTTTCCAACTTCTCTTGGGTCTCCATCTCCCTTTCCTATTCCTGGCAATCTCCATGCTTTCACACCTTTTAATAGGTGGCTCCGTTGGACACCTTCTAATATGGCCGAACCATCTTAGTCAATTTTCTCTCATTTTATCTTCAATTGGTGCTATTCCTACTTTGCCCCTAATCTCATCATTCCTAATTTTATCTCTCCTTGTGATCCCGCACATCCATCTTAACATTCTCATTTCCGCAACTTCCATCTTCTTAACATGATTATGCTTTACTGCCCAACACTTTGATCTGTATAACAACGCTGGTCTTACCGCCAGCTTATAATACTTTCCTTTAACCTTGAGGGGGACTTTTCAATCACACAAGACCCCCAAAGCACTCCTCCATTTGGTCCACCCGGCCTGAATCCTGTGACTTACATCAGTATGAATCCCTCCATCCTGTTGCAGCATCGATCCAAACTACCTAAAGTTTTCTTTCTCTACAATATTTTGTTTGCCCAAACTTACTTCTGTTACCAAGTGTCCTACTATGACTAAACTTGCATTCCATATATTCCGTCTTGCATCGACTTAGCCTAAAACCTTTTGTCTCTAACATTTTCCGCCACACTTCTAGCTTAGCATTTACTCATTCTCTCGTCTCATCCACTAAAACAATGTCATCTGCAAATAGCATACACCACGGCACCTCATCCTGAATATGTCTTGTAATCCCATCGATAACTAGGGCAAACAAGTACGGGCTTAATGCTGAGCCTTGGTGTAGACCAATCGTGATAGGAAACTCCTTAGTCTCGCCGCCAGTCGTCCTTATAGATGTCATGACTCTATCATACATATCATTTATCACTCTATATATGCGACACACACTCTTTTCTTTTCCAGTACTCCCTATAGAATCTCCCTAGGAACCCGGTCATAGGCTTTCTCCAAGTCAATGAACACCATATGTAAATCTCTCTGACCTTCTCTATACTATTCCATTAACCTCCTCAGGAGAAAGATAGCCTCCATGGTTGATCTCCCAGGCATGAAACCAAGTTGATTCTCTGAAACGTTTGTTGTTCTTCTTAGTCTTCTCTCAATAACTCTCTCCCATAATTTCATCGTATGGCTCATCAATTTAATACCGCGGTAGTTTGCACAGTTCTGAATATCTCATTTGTTCTTGTATATGGGTATAAGAATACTCTTCCTCCATGCATCAGGTATCTTCTTGCTCTTTTGCACTACATTAAAAAGCTTTGTCAACCAACTTATGCCATGCTCCCCCAAGCATCTCCAGACCTCAATAGGGATACCATCTGGCCCAACCGCTTTCCCATTCTTCATCCTTTTCAATACTTCTATAACTTCTTCCCTACTGATTCTCCTATAGAACATATGATTCGATTCTTCCTTAGAAATGGTAAGCTGCCCCAACTGTATGTCACTACTACTGCTTTCGTTAAATAACTTGTAGAAGTAGCTCTTCCAACGCTCCTTTATCTCCTCTTCCCTTACTAATACCTTTTCATCCTCATCCTTAATGCATTTAACTTGGTTTAAGTCCTTGGTCCGCTTATCTCTAGCTTTAGCAAGCTTGAATATCTCTCTTTCGCCTTCCTTAGTGTCAAGTCGCCTATATAGCTCCTCAAATGCCTTTGTTTTAGCCTCACTAACTGCCTTTTTGGTTTCTCTTTTTGCTTCTTTATACCTCTCCAAGTTCGCTGCATTTCGATCCTTTTGCCAAGTTTTAAAGCACTCTCTTTTAACTCTTATCTTGTCTTGGACGGCCTCGCTCCACTACCATGCCTCCTTCTGTGCCGGAGCACCCCCTTTGGATTCTCCTAAGACTTCTTTCCCTACCCTCCTAATACACTCTGCTACCTTATCCCACATATTCTTTGCACTCTCATTTACCGGCCAAATGTCTTCCTCTAGTACTCTTTCCCTAAATGCTAGTTGCTTATCACCTTTCAAGTTCCACCATTTAGTCTTTGAGCATCTATACAACTTCTTTTTTCTAGTCCACCTTTGTAGTTTCACATCTATGATCAACAACCTATATTGGGAAGTCAAGCTCTCCCCCGGTATAACCTTGCAATCTTTACAAGCTAAGCGGTCGCTTTTTCTAGTTAAGAAGAAGTCAATCTATGTCCTTGAGGAACCACTCTTACAAGTCACCAAATGCTCCTCTCTCTTCCTAAAAAAGGTGTTAGTCACCATGAGATCATAAGCCACTGAAAACTCCAAAATATCCTTCCCTTCTTCATTTCTATTACCGTATCCAAGTCCCCCATGTACTCCTATGTATCCATTTACGTTGCGTCATACATGACCGTTCAAATCTCCTCCTATGAAGACCATCTCGCCTTGGGGTATCTCTAGTAGCACTCCTTCTAAGTCTTCCTAAAACTTCTCCTTATGCCCATATCCTAAGCCCACTTGGGGGGCATAAGCACTAATTACTTTCACTATCTCTTCTCCTAACACTAACTTAATTGCAATAATCCTATCTCTACAGCGCTTTACATTAACTATATCTTCCTTTAAGTCCTTGCTTTCTACTATGCTGACCCCATTCCTCAATCTATTAAGTCCCGTCTATCATAACTTATACCCAGTCCTCTCAATCTCTTTAGCTTTCTGTCCCACCCACCTTGTCTCTTGCAAGCAAGCAATTGCGATTCGTCTCCTTTCCATTGTATCCACTACTTCCATAAGTTTTCCAGTTAGGCTCCCAATGTTCCAAGTACCTAATCTCAGCCTTCTATTTCAGACTAGCTTCCTTACCCCCCACACTCGTCCAACAAAGTGTGAGGACCCTTGCCTATTTAGCACTGCACCCGGGCGCCTATGCAGCGGTCCTTGCTCACTTATCACTATACCCGGACCATACAGCGCGTCGCTAAGTACGGGACGCCCCCACAAAATTTCACTAGGTCTCAAATCCATAAAGAAATCCAACTGAATATTGTACTGGCTATCGACTACCTAACATACAACCCTCCTCCTTTGTCCGGGCTTGGGACCTGCTATGTCAAGGATACCCCAACATAGGCAGAGTCGGTAGAATACTAAGCCCAATGTCATTTAAATTCATTAATTGAATGTAAAGCATGAATTCGACTACTTTCAATCCACTTGCGACCATCCTCAACCAGAATAAGTTGGTGGGATCCAACTATGTAGACTGAAAATGGAACCTGGATATTGTCCTGACAGCTTTAGGATATAAATATGTCCTTACCAAAACTCCCCTTGATGAGCCTGGCCCGGATGCATCAGAAGAAGAATAAGAACTTTCCACCAAATGGGCAAAAGATGTTGAGATAGCCAGATGTTACATTTAGGCATCCATGTTTAATGTTTTACAAGACCAACATCAATCCTATAAGACTACATACGATATTATATCAAACTTAAAGGAGATGTTTGCGGAACAAGGCAGGCATGCTAGGCAGGCAGCCATGAGGGTGCTCATTAGTACCAAGATGGCTGAAGGTACATCAGTACAGGAACACATGTTGAAAATGATGGGCTCATTGAATGAGTTAGATGTACTGGGAGCTGTGATTAATGCAGAATTGCAGATCGACATAATCCTTGAGTCACTGCCAGAGTCATTCAACAATTTCAAGGTTAATTATAATATGAATAAAATGAATCTGACTCTGGCTGAGCTGTTTAGTCAGCTGGTAGTGACTGAAGGGATTTTGAAGAAGAAGCCAACTGCCTTGATGACAGAAAAGTCAGATGCCAAGTCCAAGCCGAAAGGCAAAGGGCGAAAAGGCAAAAAGAAATCAGTTCCGAAGGGTCATAAGGTGGACATTGGTCCTACTGGTGGTGTGGCCAAGGCTAAGGGTTCAAGGACAAAAGGAAAGTTTTTCCATTATGGTAAGACAGAGCATTGTAAAAGGAATTGTCCAAAATATCTGTCTAAGAAGAAGACCTCGGGTATGATTGAGTCCCTTATTTCTGAAGTTAGTTTTGCAGCTGGTACTTCAGAATCTTGGTGTGTGGACTCCGGGGCAACTAATTACATATGTAATACGTTGCAGGGGTTCAAGGAAACCAGGAGGCTAAGTGATGGAGAAATCATTGTCAACATAGGATCTGACGCTAAGGCGGAGGTTGTTTCAGTGGGAGTCATTACTTTATGTTTCTCAAATAATAAATTGGTTTTGTCAGATACATTATATGTTCCGTCTTTAAGGCGGAATTTAATTTCAGTTTTTAGTTTGGTGAATAAAAGTTATTCTATTACTTTTGGTACTGAAGTTGTCATAAAGAAGAATGGTACTTTTATATATTCTGGCAAGGTAACCAATGGGCTTTATTTATTAACTCCCACGATGTATGGGATACATGGTACTGAAACAATTAATAGACCATCATTAAAGAGAAAGTCACCTTCATCTAATCCAACAAAACTTTGGCATTTGAGGCTAGGTGATATAAACCTAAACAGGATTGAGAGGCTTGTGAAAGAGGGTATCTTACCTTCATTGGTGGTAGAACCAATGCCTGTCTGCGAGTCCTGTCTGGAAGGTAAAATGACCAAAAGACCCTTTTCATCTAAGGGTAATAGGGCCAAAGATTTATTGGAATTAGTGCATACTAATGTATGTGGACCCATTAATGTCAGAGCTAGAGGAGGATATGAGTACTTCATCACTTTCACAGATGATTACTCAAGATATTGATACATATACCTTATGCACTGCAAGTTCGAAGCTTTTGAAAAGTTCAAAGAGTTTCAAGCAAAAGCAGAAAAGCAATTAGGTAAGAGTGTCAAGACTCTTCGATCAGATCGAGGAGGGGAATATCTCTCTGCTGATTTTATGGGATACTTATCAGAAAATGGGATTCTATCCCAGTTGTCTGCTCCTGGTATACCTCAACAGAATGGAGTAGCATAAAGAAGGAACCAAACTCTTTTAGATATGATCAAGTCTATGCTGCGTTTCTCAGGATTACCCATATCTTTTTGGGGATACGCTTTGGATACTGCGATGTGCATACTAAACCTCGTACCATCTAAGTCTGTACCTAAGACTCCCCAGGAGTTGTGGTCCGGGCGAAAGCCTAGTCTACAACATTTACACATTTGGCGTTATCCGGCACACGTACTGAAGGTTAAGATGGATAAGTTGGAAACGAAGTCAGAAGCATGCACGTTTGTAGGATATTCTAAAGGAACTAAAGGTTGGTTATTCTATAATCCTAGAGAGCAGAAAGTGCTGGTTAGCACCAATGCGGTTTTTTTGGAGGAAGATTATATAATGGATCGGAAATCTTTAGAAAGTGTGATCTTGAAAGAGATTCAAGAACAATCAATTCCAAATCCAAGTATGACCAAACTTGAGGAAGAATCGCCCTTACCAGACCCAGTAGTTACACCAGTACCTCGTTGTAGTGGGAGGATTGTCAGACCCCCTGACAGGCTCTCGTTCTTGGGAGAGTCTTACGAGGCAGTCCCGGAAAACCGAAACAAGATCCCTGTAACTATGATGAAGCAATCAATGACTTGGATTCGGGACGCTGGCAAGATGCTGTGAAGCTGAGATGGAGTCTATGTACTCCAATCAGGTCTAGACACTTGTGGACTTGCTTGCCAATAGTAAACCTATTGGGTGCAAGTGGATCTACAAGAGAAAAAGAGGACCAGATGGAAGAGTGGAGACCTTTAAGGCCAGGTTTGTTACGAAAGGATATATTCAGAGAGAGGGTATCGATTATGAGGAAACCTTCTCGCCGGTAGCCATGCTCAAGTCCATCTGGATACTCTTATCCATTACGACTCATCTCAATTACAAGATTTGGCAAATGGATGTCAAGATGGCGTTTCTCAATGGCCATCTTGAGGAAGACATTTATATGGAGCAGCCAGACGATTTTGTAGCTAAAAACCAAGAGCAAAAAGTTTGCAAGCTATAGAAGTCCATTTATGGACTAAAGTAGGCATCCCGAAGCTGGCACATCCGTTTTGACCAGGCAATCAAGTCATTTGGTTTTTGTCAAAATTCGGATGAGTCATGTGTGTACATGAAAAGTGAAGGTGATAGGGTAGTTTTTTTTGTTTTATATGTCATGACATCCTTCTCCTCGGGAAGGACATAGGAATATTGTCAACAGTGAAAGTTTGGTTGGCCAAGACTTTCGATATGAAGGACTTGGGAGAAGCTAGCTACATCCGAGGGATCAAACTCCATCGAGACCGGAAAAATAGGATGATTGGCTTATCCCAAGTTGCATACATAGATAAGGTGCTCGTACGGTTTGCTATGCAAGACTCCAAGAAGAGTATTACACCTTTTAGGCATGGAGTGCACCTTTCCAAGGATCAGTGTCCTAAGACACCTGAGGAAAAGGAGCAGATGAGGTCAGCACCACACGCTTCGGCTGTTGGTAACCTCATATATGCTATGTTATGTACTAGACCAGATATCTATCATGCAGTGGGCCTAATCAGCAGATATCAGTCTAATCCAGGACCTGAACATTGGACTGTTGTAAAGTGTATTCTCAAATACTTGAGAAGGACTAGTGATTATATGTTGATTTACAGCAGTGATGAGCTGATTCCAGTCGGATACACAGATTCTGACTTCATGTCAGATAAGGATTCCAGGAAATCCACCTCTGGTTATGTGTTTATGCTTGGAGGCGGAGCTATCAGCTGGAGTAGTATAAAACAAGAATGTACGGCTGATTCAACCTCGGAGGCTGAATATGTAGCGGCTTGTGAAGTAGCTAAGGAAGCAGTATGGCTCAAAAGATTCTTTTTGGAACTTGGGGTGGTACCTTTGGCACGACAGCCGCTCACAGTTTACTGTGACAGCAGCGGGGCAATCGCTCAGTCAAAGGAGCCCAGAAGCCATAAAAGTCAAAAGCATGTACAAAGGAAGTATCACTTATTCAGAGAGATTGTGCAGAGAGTGATATTGCTATTACCAAGATAGCCTCTACGGACAATCTGGCAGATCCCTTTACCAAGCCTTTGACTACCAAAGTCTTTAAGCAGCATGTAGACGGGATGGGCATGAGAAGCAACCCTGACTGGCATTGAGCCCAAGTGGGAGATTGTTAGATTGTATGTACTCAATCCATTAGTTGATGTAATAAATTGATTAATTTCTTTATTTATCAATAAAATCATGCTTTATTTTCATGAGATGAATGTTGTTTTATTACTTCATGCACATGACCAATACATATGACATAATGGTTCATGAGTTGAATATGGTACCATTAGAATATTAGATGTGATATATGTGTATAGATGAGATCCACACACGGGAGACATATGCCACAAATCTTATACTTAAATATCTTCACAACCAGTGATGAGATTGGGCATCTCATGTGATAAGATTGCAGCAATTTGATCACTATGAGATAGTGTGATTTGTCTCGATCATCAGAATGTAAGATTCTGGATCATAGTGCTGGTACATCGGATGTATTGAAGGACCATAAAAAGTACTTTATGGAATTCCATCTCAATAATAATGTCTGCTCTCATAATTCCCTAGCAATAGGCTCTCAATCTTGAGACATTGATGAACTCAAGTTTCTATCTATTCATTTGTTTTGAGTCACCAATGAGTGAGGCCAACTGTAGGTCAACACCTCGTTGTCTTGGGTATGTGGTAGTAGGACTGTGGGAACATTGAATGATCAAAATGGAATCTATCTCTATTATCCCCTTATGCCAATTAATGGATTTGTCATTAGTAAGTGCGCACCCATCTCGATTAAGAGTTAATTGGATGGTACTGATGATCACAGTGATTAATTGGGGCTCAAGGATAATAAGATGTGGAACTAAGATTGGAAGAGACAGATTTATTCCAATTGATCCATGGATATTGATAGAGGGGCCTACTTGTGGTAATCGGGAAGTTTAGGGTCTTCATTGTAATTTATTCCTAAAACTAGAGTGCAATTGCATTTATATAATGGTGTTATTTGCAATTAACTATGGGCCCGACTTGCACATGAGATGTGGGGTCGCAGTGTCCCAGTTGGAGTCAGCTTTCTATGGAAACCCTAGTGGTCCCCACGCTAACCCAAGTTATTAGAAAGATACTAATCTCACTTGAACTATGAAAGGAATGAATTAAAGTTAATATTTCTATTTGGAGTAGGATTTCTAATAGTGGTAATAGTATACTTACTAATTGTTGTGGAAGTGAGACTTCTATTTCAATTAGGAAAGGAGGAGGCTTGAAAGGTTATAAAAGGGAATTAACCCCTCTTGGACGTCCATCAATTTGGAGAAAACGTCCAGCCCCTTTTGTGTGCAATTGTTGCTCATCCCTCTCCTCTATTCTTCTTCTAGGTCCTTGGAGTTTCGAGTTGGGTTTTCTCTTGGAGATTCTACCCATCTACATTGAGAAAAGAGATCTGATTTGGGTCATAGCGTGGAAGACTAAGAGGTGTTGGAGATTCTGATTTTATTTTATAGAAGAGTTCTACATCAAAGAAAATCATCAAGTTCTCCATTAGAGCACTACCGGGCTCCAAAGGTATGATATACTCCTTGCATGTTGTGGATCGTTATGGATGTTTAGTGCTACTTGTTTCTATCTTTTGGATAGAATTTTTACTGTACATGATCATGAGATCGAGGGTTATGCATCCTGGATATAGTGTTTGGCCTTATGGAAACTTGATCCATGAGTCAAGTGGGTCAAATGTTTTGAAAATCTGTCCACAAGGCCCACCTACTTCCAACAATTTATATAGCGGGGAGTGCATGATATCGAATCTCCAATTAGAAAAAACCCAGTAGAGAATTTTGCGGGTAAAATTTGCCGGCGAACTAGGTAGGTCGCCGGTAAAAACTTGACATTTTTCGGTGATAAAAAAATTTCGCCGGTAAAACAGTGATCTTTGCCGGCGAAAAAAATAAATCGCCAGAAAAAGTCCAACCTTTGCCGTTGAAACTATTTCACCGAGAAAAGTCTATCTTTTATCGGCGAAATAACGTTTTTCGCCGGTAAAAATTGTACTTTTCCTGGAGTATAACTATTGCGCCGGGAAAAAACGCCGGTAAAAGTGTAAATTCTTGTAGTGGAACTAAAATAACTCCCGCTTCTGTTTTCTTTTTTATTTTTTTTTATTTTTCCTCTTTTTATTTTGATACCATTGTAACACATTCCTAATCGTCACAAAATATCCAAGAAATGTTACAAAATAATTCAAGTATTTGCAAAGATACTTAGTGACGGTTATGAATATTGTTAACGGATAATAAATGTGAAAAATTATCTAACGGAGAAATATGCGTTACTAATAAGAAATCTCAAATGTTGCAAAATCACCCAAATGGTGTAGTGTTAGATTTATTTATTCATTTATTTCTCTCGTTGAATACTTTATTATTGACATCATTTTTTTCTTTTAAATGGCCTTGGATATTGGGATGACCATTGTAATAAAGTAACTTCTTCGCTTTGTTCTATTTATTCATTTGCTAATCATTAATGAGAGATATTATTCCTTTGTTTTGATATTTAATATGCCTCGAGTTGTATGTGTTGGAAGTAGGTGGGCCTCGTGGATAGATTTTCAAAACTTTTGACCCACTTGACTCAGGGATCAAGTACCCATAAGGCCAAAAACCCAATCTAGGATTCATGTCCTCAATCTCAGCCATCATGATCAGTAAATAAACCTATCAAGAAGATAGAACATCAACCAACAAACATCCATAAAATCTACAACATACAACGAAGTAGATTATACCTTTGGAGCTCAGTTGTGCTCTAATGGAGAAGTTGCGTCTTTCTTTGATGATGAAATTCTTTCACTTGTCAAATAGGAATCTCCAATACCTCTTAGCCTTCCACGCTATGACCCGAATCAGATCTCCTTTCTCAAGAAGATTGGTGGAATCTCCAAGAGAAAACCCAACTCGAAACTCCAAGGAACTTGAAGAGGAAGAGAGGAGAGAGTAGTGCAACAATTGCACAAAAAGAGGCTGGACGTTTTTGACTCCAATAGATGGATGTCCATGAGGGGTTCTATTCCCTTTTATGACCTTTCAATGCTCCTCTTTTCTTAATTGAAATAGAAGTCTTACTTTCACAACAATTAGTAAGTATACTATTACCACTATTAGAAGTCCTACTCCAAATAGAAATAATAACTTCTTAATTCCTTCCTTTTAGAGTTCAAGTAGGATTAGTATATTTCTAATAACTTGGGCTAGCGTGGGGACCACTAGGGATTCCATAAAAACTAGCTCCAACTGGGACACGCGATCCCACATCTCATGTGCAATCCGGGCCCACAGTCAATTACAAATAACACCACTATATAAATGCAATTGCACTCCAGTCTTAGGAATAAATTACAATGAAGACCCTAAACTTCCCAATTACCACAAGTAGGCCCCTCTATCAATATCCAATGATCAATTGGAATAAATCTGTCTCTTCCAATCTTAGTTCCACATCTTATTATCCTTGAACCCCAATTAATCACTGTGATCATCAGTACCATCCAATTAACTCTTAATCGAGATGGGTGTGCACTTACTAATGACAAATCCATTAATTGGCATAAGGGGATAATAGAGATAGATTCCATCTTGATCATTCAATGTTCCCATAGTCCTACTACCACATACCCAAGACACCGAGGTGTTGACCTGCAGTTGGCTTCAGTCATTGGTAACTCAAAGCAAATGAATAGATAGAAACTTGAGTTCATCAATGTCTCAGGAATGAGAGCCTATTGTTAGGGAATTATGATAGCATACCTTATTATTGAGACAGAATTCCATAAGGTGCTTCTCATGGTCCTTCAATACATCCAATGTACCAGCACCATGTTTCAGAATCTTACATTCTGAAGATCGAGACAAATCACACTATCTCATAGTGATCAAAGTGCTGCAACCTTATCAGATGAGATGCCCAGTTTCATCACTGGTTGTGAAGATATTTAAGTATAAGATTTGTGACTTATGTCTCCCGTGTGTGGATCTCATCCATACACATATATCACATCTAATATACTAATGGGACCCGGTTCAACTCATGAACCGTTATGTCATATGTATTGGTCATGTGCAGAAGTAATAAAATAACATTCATCTCATGAAAGTAAAGCATGATTTTATTGATAAATAAAGAAATTAATCAATTTATCACATCAACTGATAGATTGAGTCCATACAATCTAACAGTATGAATTCCGCAATCTTATATTTCTTGAGGTTTAAATGCAATATCCTCACAGCGGACTTACGATCCTTGGGCCTAAAGAACAAAATTTTTAATTAGTCCTAAATTTCACTCCACGGATCCGGTTTATTCTCTAATTGGGTTCGGGGGACGTGCCACCTCTAGAATTGACTTAACTTGATTTGGGTAATACGATATACTAACTTTTCAAAAAATGAAATAAAATTAGGTAAGGGTGAGAGATTGATACATGAAAAATGAAAAGGAGTGTTTATATTAAACGGAAGAGCATACCCTATTTATTAGCTAAAGGAGTCATAGATGTTTGACAATGTTATCTATTCAATTGTTATTAAAAAAGTTGTGACTCCAAATGTCACTAATTTAAACTTCCACACAAAAAAGATGATAACAAGTACCATGAAAAAAATGATAGTCTAAATATAGGCAGTTAATGATTGGCAAGTGTCATTTATCAAATTGTTGTTAAAATGTTGATTACAAATATCACCCATCTAAATCATCACGCCAAAAGGATGATAGAAAGTGTTAACAAAGAAAAAGGTGATAGTATAAAGATAGGGAGACTGAATTGAATGTGGTGAACATGTGTGCTCAACCTAAAGTTTACTTATTCATTACTTATGATGAAGATGTCAATCCAAGTGTTTTTTAAAGTTATAAAGATTAACTCAACATTTAATTAATAGGTCGCATTCAAGTTGACTTGTTGGAAGGTCAAGAAATGAGGTAAGTAAAGTTGGATCGGGAGGTATGTCATATATTGACTTTAATCCAATCCATTGATTAATTGGGTTAGAGAAATGTTAGCCCAAACCTACAAAAAAATGAACTCTAACTTTGAATTACCAAGTAGGTTCAAGTTTTTAGTTCACTGGTAGCTCGGTAGTGATGCACCTCCCTTCCATAAAAACAACTAAGGATCAATCCCTGACTGTAGCACTGATAGTGAGGGACTTGTTCAAGTCAAGTTGGTTGGTTAGGTCAAAATTGCTACTCCTATCAATATGGTCTAAAACTTTTTCCAATTAAAGAATTATAGCTATTTTTCCAACTACCTTATAAAAAAGTTCTTATTAATTATCATAACTTAAAAGAATTTATAAAAACATCTTTAACTTCATTAAAAGGTAACTTGCACCTGACGTAAGCCTAACATGTTCCCATAAACCTAATTTTATTTTATATTTATAAGTTTGTAATAACCTTGGTAGTTCTTTATTAGGTTTGGAGATTCATCCTGGACCAATCCATTACATATGATTCAATTGAGTTTGAAACTTGATATTTTGTTTAGTGCATTTATTACCATTGGATTGACCACTATATTTCTGACCTTCAAATCAATAAATTCTTTATAATTTATTTACAAATGTGAATGTTGTGACCATTTTTTTTCTCAACAATTATTATATGTATTATATATTAAAGTTGTTACCGAACCAATTTCAATTCTAACCCTTCCGATTTCAAACTAGACCTCTAAATCTTAAATTTTTTAATCCTGAATTTTTTAGGTGTTAAATCATTTAAGGGTGATTTTAGTCATTCTTTATTTTCAAGTATTATTAAGATAATTGTCTCATTTAATTTATAATCTTGTTGATCAAAATGTACTTAAAGGTGAGATTTTTCTTCTTGATAAGAGAGAAAGTCAAGTCCATTTCACTCGACGATTTAGAATTTTGATAATATATTATCTACTATTATATAAATTTTCCTTTAACCAAAATAATCTTAACAATTTTGGACTTTATAATTTATTTTTCTCAATTTGTAAGTGGGGCTTACTTTTAGGCTTATACTTAATAAATCTCATTATGTCACTCCAACTGAAATTAGATCCGTAAGATTGATCGTGCTTAAGATAATTGATTAGAAATAAAAGAAAAATCAAATTACTTGATATGTAGTTAAAATTTCTGTTAATTTCTTACTTCTCATAAACTTGTACATTTTTTATTATCTTTTATTTTTTAACGTTTAAGCATTGACACCAGTAAAATCCTAATAATATTCAATTCATAAAATTAATTATATCTTTAAAATTCTGACCTTAACCAATACTACTATGACAAATGTCCGTTCTTTAAGCACGGGTGCTAGTTATTATATATGAAAGCGGCCTATTTCAATTGAGAAATCAGCCAAATTGATTTCGACTATTAAATTGATTTTGACCCCATTTAAATCCTCCAAACTGTACTTATTTTCTAGTCCTTCTCTCAACCATCTCTACAAGAAACTCCTCTTTCTCTTCTTCATGTCACCCTTTAATGTAGTATTTATGAAAAATATCTCATAATAGTAGTTCTTTGTTTCTAGCACCTAGAACGCATGGTTATGAATATATTTATATATATAATTTATTTAAAAATATTATAATTTTGAAAGCAACTGATTCCAATTGAGAAATCAGCCAAATTGGTTTTGACTACCAAATTGATTTTGACCCAATTTAAATCCTCCAAACCATGCTTACTTTTTGACCCCTCATCTCCTCTCAACTGTTTCTAAAAGAACTATAACTCCTCCTTCTCTTCTTCATTTCACCTTTTAATGAAATATTTATGGAAAATATCTTATAATTGTAGTATCATTGATACGACAACGAGAACACAACCAACACATTTCTAGCACCTAAGACATATGGTTATATATATATATATAAATATAAATATAACTTAAAAATATTCTATTTTTGATAGTATTGATAAAAAGATTCAATATCCCCAAGAAAAAACCCAAAATATAAATTTATCATTAAAACTATCTTAATTTAATATTATATTTGATAATGATATTGCAACAATGATCCTTAGGCTATGGTGGCTAATGTCCAACACTCAGTAGCTCCCATTTTCCTTTATTTCTTTTTTTTTTCTTACCGGATAAAAGGATCATAGCGTTAAAATTAAAATATAACAAACGAAAATGCCCATCTCCCTCTCCCCATACAAAAAGAAAAAAAGATCATACAAGGATGAAGTAGGGAAAATTATTCTTGAATGCCATTTTGATGGCTCAAGTAAACTAAAACTTAAGCTCATCTTGAACTTGGCTTGGGTCAAGGTCTAGAAACTCATACCTACCCTAAATCCGTCTCTAATTGGAGATTATCATATTTTAATTTTCTTATAAATTTCTTCCATCTCAAAAAAATTTCTACAGAATATCATACTTCAAGTTTTGTATAAATTTTTAAAATATTTATATCAATTATTTATTTAAGATTTTAATTGTGTGACTTTTAAGAAAGTCTATTATTCCATATTTAATGATGAAGATACAGGATATAGCATGATTTCTTTATGTGATTATAAATCTAGACCTATAAGTTTTTTATTTTTATAAATTTTTTTATTTTATATTTTATATAATATAAAATATTATATCAAAAAAATAAAATAAAGTTATATTTTTTTAGGAGTTTTATTGCCAGTACTAAGCGCAGGAGGCTTTTTACTAGTTGAATATAAGTCGATTTCAAAATGGGGGTTTGACATATTAGTCACTAAATCTGGTTTCCCCAATTTCATGTACGAACTTCAGATAATGTCGCTAGAGTAGCTTGACTGTGGTCGTTATTATTTTTTAGATTTTTCTTTCCACCAGGTCCCATGATATTATCAGTTTTTGTATCATACACTTTCTACAACTAGTAAGAGAATTCGTTTATTTTCACAAGAAACGAAAATGACATTTTGCGAAAAGTAAATACTCACCTAATCGTCATTTCTTAGGTCCTATCATTTGAGATTTTTTTCCTAAGATGCGGCATAAAAATCATGACATTATGGAACGGTCCCATGATATCATAGAATTTATCAGTTTCTATGATATACCGTATTTTCATGATATCATGGGATTTATCGGTTTTATGACATATACTGTTCCCCCATGATATCATGGGATCTGAGGCAAAAAAAATAAAAAAAGATATTGATCAGAGCCAAGCGACTCTGGTGATATTATCTGAATTTTGGTAATAAAATTGGGGGTTTAAGGACTAATATGTCAAAACCCTTTCAAAATTGGATAACTTGTATTTAAACACAAGTAAAATACAATGAATCACATTTTTAATATGATGATGCCTTAAACTTTGGTTGGAGTGAAAAGTCGACAGACATATTTATAAATGCAAACTTCTTCCAAATTTCTCTCCAAATAGAGTTAGGTCATCGTCAAGTTTAAAACAAAGCACACATATGTAAAACATGAAAGAAAGAAGGTGTTTGGATAAATGCAGAAATAATTTAAATAAATTTATATATTGTGAGATTTGATTGTCACATGACAAAATATCATCATATTATAATATTGTCACTTATGGAGTTTTACAATTTCTACAAATTTCAATTATACCTTTGAAGCACTTGGTAATGTATAAAAGTTTTCATTAGATGATATACTGAGTGGGACCCAATAATTAATAGTTATAGTGGAGTAATTTAATATTTGTAATTAAGATTGGAATTATACAATTCAAAAAATAACATAACCCCTATTTTGATAGCAATCGAGATGGACCCACTCAATATTAGTAATCATAGTTGGACATAAGACTATTTTCTCTTGCACATTGTTATCTTTCAGCACGGATGACATGGTGAAATTTTGCTAATCATTAGATACGCACTCCTGCAAATGCAAGAGAAATTTTTTCTGCCACTGTAATTACATTGGATTCTACATAGCATTTGCAGTAATAATAATATCCATCGCTAGGGGTGTTCATGGCCCGGGCTGGGCTGGGCTGGGTTGAGGCATATGCAAGCCCGGCTGACATTAAAAGGATAGGCCCAAGCCTAACACGGGGCATCAAAGTTAGATCCAAGCCCACCATTTATTCAACTGGGCCGGCTGGAAATTCTTTGGGAAATATACACTAAATTACAAGCATTCAATAGGCGGGCTAGCCCATTCCGAGCTTTTGCCTTTTTATCACTTTATCCAAGCCCAACCCAAACACTAATCGGGCCTAATTTATATGTCTAAGCCTTGGGCTCGGATCGGGCGTGGGATGGCCTAGCCCATGAGCACCCCTATCCACCCCGTTGCTAAACATGGTAGGACTCATCTAATTTAGAAAATCATTGGACTAAATGTTAAAAACCACGTGCAATGTTGTTTAATCAAGGTTCATCGATCAGATATTGATAACTAAAGTGTAATACATTTAATGGTAACTATGATAGAGGGCTCTATCAAGTGTTAGATATCATTGAGGAATCTCTCTATAAGAAACCAGTATGAGACCCATTTGATGTTTGTAGTTATATATACCAAGCTAATTATAATAAACACTAGGGGGTCCATCAAACAATGAGATTGATTTATTTATGGTAAACTGATAATTACAATTGTAAGAACCCAACCTCTTAACCCTAGGATTAGGACTAATTAATTCTATGCTTAGGATTGCTAAGTGGAGTTACAGGCCAATCGTGGCATTTTTTGTGTTAGGATAGTTTTTATACAGCTTTAGGATGTTTTGATAGCCTGAGAGTCTAGTTCAACCCTTTAGAACCTGTTTATAATTTCGAGTGAGACTGGGGTGTTATTCATAAATTCTGAAAAAACTATTATACCGAGCTCATTAAATCGAGATTATCATTCCGTAAAACTTTTGTATTCAACTTGAATCAGTTTGAGGCCCTGAAATCCTTCAGTTGACTAATTCCGTCATTAATTGTTAGACTTTGACCTGACAGTTGACTTCTCCCTCAGAGCCTTGAAACATGTCATTCTTGGGCTCGAAAATTAGTTCTCGACTTGCTTAACAATTTTCATATTCAACCCGAACTCGTCTAAGGCCCAGAAAGCTCAATTGAGCCCTGAAACACTTTTCGATGTGTACACTGCAGTTTGGAAAAATTACAGCTTCTGCTAGTGACCTCTGTAAATTCTGATTATGAACTTGTTGGAAAACTTTTCTCACGACCCACAATTCTTCTTCTTTGACCCGGTTTGTCTAAGGTCCCAAAGACCTCCATCTATGCATTTCAAGTCTGGATAAATTATAGCAAACTCACAAACTACCAATTACAAAATATCGCACCTACTTTATTTAATGCTCTCACCTACCCCCACCTAACACCATAACTCTCCCATTCACTCCATTTCACCGGCCATAACACAAGAGAAAGTTTCTCTCTTCCTTTCTTCTTCTTCTCCTTCTCTTCTCCTCTCCCCACCATGGTTTGATAAAGAACACCTAGGTGGAGATTTTCTTGCAAAATCCGATCTGGCCAAGGAACTCCCCCCGTCATCTTCTCTGTGACATAGCTTGCTTTGGCGCAAATTCACAGTGGCAGTCCCCTTCTTCCATCACCTTCTTCTTTAGCAAACTTCTAAGAGGTAGGCCCTTTTCCTTGATGGAACGCGCTCCTGCCGAGGGTGCTACCGGGGTCGGCGGACGTGGGAGTCCGTCGGGTTCGGCCCTTTCGCGCCCGGGGGGCTGAAGCGTGCATCAACATTTCTTTGTGTGGGTGTGCCAGATTTTCTATTTTACTTGGAATTGCAAGTGGTAATCCGGAGATCAACCTTCGCAAGTAAAAAGGAAATCAACTTCTTTCAAGTTTTCCATTGCACAAATATTTAAGAAAAGAGACATTTTCTTGGTTTGCCGTGAAAGGCGATTTTGTTTGGCATTTATAGCCGATTTTGGCGTTTATAGCCGATTTACAATTCTCATCAATAATGAAAGACAAGAGTTGTGATTTTTTTTGTCTCTTTAGAAAAATACAAACTACAATGAAAAGCAAGAAAAGGAGGATCTAACTTCTCAGGAGATTGTGGGGGACTCGTTCAGATTGACGGTCGCAAGCCATGTGTGGGCTTCGCCATCATCCATGCAGATGAGAACAGTGGATGCTCTTGATTCGCTTGGCTTGGCTATAACCTCAGATTTTTAGAGGACAAAGACTAAGAGAAGGTCCTATGTCCAATAAAAAGCTAAGTAGACGGGCTGAAAAGCCACGTCTAAGCCATTGGAGGCAGGAGGAGAAGGCGAAGGACCTTGGGGGGAAGGTACCCCCCAAGGGACTTTTGTCACCTTGTAGTGGTGGCCGGTGCAGAACTTCAGCAGAGTTTTTCTCTCTTTTTCTTTCTCTGGATTTTCTGTGTTTGATCCGTCTGGATTCGATTCTCTTCTGGATACGAGCTCTGGATTCTTTCCGAGATGGATTTCAATGGAATGCTCTCCTATTTATAGGCTTTTGGTAGCCATTTAGGAGAGCTTTTATGGGCTTTAATTGCTTTAATGGGAGGAGTTACAAGATTTATTTCTTGATTTTGTAACTCCTTTTTCCTTGAATCTGATTGGCCGATGGAGATTAAGGGCTTTTAATCACCTTAATTACCATAATGGGAGGAGTTTCATGGCTTGAATGCCATGACTTAATTGATTTGTAACTCCTGGATGCTTGCTTCTGATTGGGCTATCCAAAGAAATGAATTAATGACTGCAATAAAGCTAGTCAATTAACTGCATTAAATGGTCGCCGAGCGGTTGAAGAGTCGCGGGCCGCGCCGCGTCTTTTGGGATTCTTTTGGAGATGATCACCGATGGATCTACATGCTGATCGACATCGGATGACTGTGTAATTTCAGACATTGATAGCCAGCAGCGGGCCGGTGACATCTGTCTTGTCGATTTCTCAATCGGTCGGACAGAAAGAGCACTTTTTAGGTCAACCGGTCGGCGATCTTGGAGCGATCAATCATGATTTTATGCTTCCGACGGCGGATCTGAGATGTCGTCGGATATGAGTCAATTTCAAGCACTAAAAATCACATTTTCAGGAAACCACAGGGGCCAAAGTGCGCGAAACGCGTAAAGAGATGGAAAAAAGGGTCACCGGCGAAAAATCCGGTGACCCGGACTTCCATGGTCGCCGGCTGCGACCCTGGGGGTTTTTCTCCCCTTTTTGGTCCGTTTCACGGTCTTTTTCGTCGCCGTTTTCTTCTGTATTTTTCCTGACATTTCTTCTCATTTATTGGTTTGATTTCCCTATAGAAAACCTGATGAGAATCCTTGCATTTTTAGAGTGCAAAGTTTCCAATTTTCCGGGAAAGCCGAAGACTTTGTCGCGTAGAGCTGCTGATTTTCCGCCAGAAGTTGAAACTTGGTCAAACGATGTCGGAATGACCTGAAATTTGAGGTGGAGCCTCCTGAGCAATAAATAAGACCAACCATAGGCTTTTGTTTGAGTTTTGAAGCCGTTTGGGGTCCCGTCGCCAGTAGACTTGATTTTGCCGAGAGGGAGATGCCGCGCGTTTGATGTGCGGTCAAACGATGTCCGATTGACCTGAAATTTGACAGGGAACCTATTGGAGTCATTTTGAGATGATCCACAGGCTCTGTCTTGGAAACCCTGGTCCCGGGGAGCTCCGCCGCCGGTAGGCTTGATTTTCTTTAGGAGCGTCGAAACCTGGTCAAACGTTGTCGGAATGACCTGAAATTCGACGTGCAGCCTTTTGGAAGCATGTTGAAGCCACTCATGCACTTGGTTTGATGAGCGAAGGCTTCGGTGGTTCCCGCCGCCGGGAGGCTTGATTTTGCTGCTCGAGCATTGATGGAGGGTCAAACGTTGTCGGTTTGACTTGAAATTTGGCATGGAGCCCTTTTGAGACATGCTGGAGTCATCCGTAGGCTCTTATCGAAGTTTTGACGTCTTCGATGATGTCGCCGCCGGGAGCGCCAATTTAGCTGCCGGAGAAGCGAAGTTAGGCCAAATGATTCTGAAATGGCCCGAAACTCCTTGTGTACTCCTCCCTTGACTGTCTTGAAGGATCTTGCAGTTTTTGTTTGATTCTGAAAAGATTTGATTTTTTGGAGAAGTTGCATTGCCTATTTATGGCAGGTTGCGACTTCATGCAGCTTTCTTGATGTTGAAGAGGCAAAGTGACATTTTTGGTGTCAACAAATGCCCTCTCGAGGTACAGCGATGAGTTGCTTGACTTTTGTAGTCGATGTGCCTCGAAGAGATTTTTTTTTTTTTGAAGGAGAGCTTGTGTCTTGACCAAGAGTCTTTGAGCAATCTTTCCTTTGGTAGAGTAGCCTTTGAGCTTCCAGGGGAATTTTATGGTAATGAAAGGAATCAAGTACCATCTCGAGGCAAAGTTTTGAAGATGACATCAGGGATGTGGATTTGGGTTTCTGTTTTTGATCTTGTGACCTAACTAGCTATATATGGCAGGTTAGGGGATCGGTTTGGTTTTGATCTTGTAGACCTAACAGGCTGTATGTGGCAAGTTAGAGGATCAGGATTTGGTTTTTTGGCTTTGGTCTTGTGACCTAACAAGCTGTATGTGGCAAGTTAGGGGACCAGGATTTGGTTTTTGGTCACTCTTTGGGACTATGTGGGTCCATTGGAGTGGTTTGGATTTTTGTGGAATGTCAATTTCAAGATTTTGGCTCAATTTGGTATATGAGGCTGGATGGTTTGATTCTTTGGAAGCTCATGGGGCTTGGAATTTTTTTGTATGGTTCAATCAACTCAAAAGAGGCATGGAACCATTTTTGTATGCTCTTGGTAAGAGGGATTTTTTTCCTGACTAAAAGCCCAATTTTTTTTTTTAGTGCCTAGGTGGTCAAACCTGGCTCATATGGGCTAACCCATGGGACCTTAAGCTTTTTAGGATGGCTTAGATCTCATGTGGGGCCATTTTTGTAAAGAATATCTAAAGATATCTCACTTGGATAGAGAATATCTAAAAATATCTTTATGGGAGAGAATCTCTCATATTCCCTTAATTTGGGAGAGAATATCTCAAGGTATCTTTCTTTTTGGGAAACAATCTCCAATCTTCTATTTTGTTGGAGAGAATCTCTCATTGATTGATTTTGGGAGAAAATCTCTCAAAGACATCTTTCTTTTTGGGAAAGAATCTTTCTAATTCCTTCTCTTTTGGTAAGGTTACTAATTAGTAGCACTTACCTTTCTTTTTTTTTTTTTTGTTTCCTTCTTTGATTTGCTCTCTTCTATAAAAGCAAGGAGGAGGCTAGATCTCTTGTCCTTATTGCTTTCTTTTGCAACAATCTCAAGAGAGCTCCAAGACCAAGAGTTCTTCTTCTTCAAGGATCTTCAAGCTTTTTCCTTCTTCTTCTCCATCAATGGCTTCAAGTAAGTTTTCTCTCTTTTTCTTTCAAGAAAACTCCATGTAGAGAATAGGATGGTAAAAAAAAGAAAGCTTCTCTCTCTTTTTCTTTTTTTTTTCTTTTCTTTTTCTTTTCTTTCTATTATTCTTTTTTTTTCTTTTTTTTTCTTTTTTTTTTATTTTTCACGTGATTTATTTTTTTTTTTTTTCGTGCTTCTTTCTTTCTCTTTTTCTTTTTGCACGTTTTCTTTCTTCTCTTTTTTTTTTTCTTTTCCCCTTTTTTTTTTTGAGAAAGTTTCTTTTTTTTTGCTCATCATGATAATGCGTTTTTATGCAAATCTAGATGTTCATGCATGTACTTTTTGTAGATTGAATTTGAGAGCATGATAGCATACCTGAAAATCTTTGCAAATTTGGGAATTTGGAGCTCGCAGCGATGTTGAGCCCTTCTTGATTTTGCGGAGATTTTGAGGTTTCGAAAGTTTGGAGTTTCGGAGCTCGGAGCGATGTTGAGCCCATCTTCAAACTTTCTATTTCTTTCGGGGTATTTCCCTTTTCTTCGGAATTGCCCCGGAACTATGCCAAAATTTCGCCAGATTTTCTTTTAGCGAAATCCTGTCATTTTGATGATGATCTTTTTTTTCTTTTCCAACCTTTGCAGGTGGTTCCTCCAGAACGAACAAGGGTAAAGAGCCTGCTACAAGTGTACCTCATCGATCCGCCAGATCTTCTAATGTGGCCGTTCAGCAGGCCTAGGAGAAGGTCCAGTATGTTGAGAGAAACTTGGAAGAGTGCGACTCTCTCAACAGAGATGAGATGAGGCAACAACTGATCGCTCTCAAGAGTGAGGAATATTATAAGATCATGGTAAGCAACCGTCCTTGGGTTATGGACGATCTGAGGGTTTTGCCCAAGCCTACCTTCTTCTTTGGAGATGCAGTCCCTGACGACGTGACATACCAGAGGAGGTGTTTTCAGTTTTCTTACACAGCTGATGGTGAGAAGAGAACTGTGGTTACCCGGTCAATGTTTGATCGTACTATCTCGATCATGAGCCTTTTTCCCACGTGCTCTAAGAGGGAAGATCCTCCAAGCTGGGTGAAAAGGACCAACGTGATCAAGACCGGGGTTTTTGTTGGCGGTCCCTCCGGATATGCGGAGAAGTCGCCTGCCCAAATGGACATGTTGATGCCAGCCAGCGGCTATCAGGGCTTTGATTATCCGTCGGTCGATTTGGGACCGGTGGGCCTTGGCGTTTTTAGCGGTGACGGCAGCAATTGGGTGAAGCCTTTTCGACTTCGTGGCCGTTTCAGTGTTGACTCCGATTGGAAGTCGTGGACTGATCGCGTCCTGCTGATTGGTGGCACCATTTTGAAGGAAGCCGGGATATTTGATGCAGTCCTTGCCTTCAGAGATACCGTGGCTTTTTCCGACGAGGCCTTCATGGCCATGTTGGAATTATTTCTCCCACAAACCAATACCTTCGTTGTAACGAATGGTGAGATTGGTTTTTCCTTGAAGGAGTTGAGCGCCATTACTGGATTGCCCATCCTTGGCAAACTCTACGAGGAGTTCATGCCGATTGACAGCGTCCTTGAGGAGCAGTCAGAGGAGTTCAGGCTCCTATACTTTCAGCTCGTCGCCTTCTATGATTTTTTTAAGGAGAAGGAGGGCTCGAAAGTAAGATCCAGCAGTTGGAAGAGTTATGGCTCTTCATTCTTCAACTTCTTTGACAGCAAAGAGTCTTCTGATAGCATGACCCTGGAGGACCGGAAGAAGGCTTCCGCCATGCAAGAAGAGTTGAAAGACTTCTTCGCAGGTACATATGTAATTTGTTCTGACATTGCACTGCGGAGAGAAATTGCAGTTTACCTCACTTATTGGCTAGGTGAGGCTATTTTTGCTGGAGGAGATGGAACACACATCAGGCCGCATTGTATTTTTCCGGCTTGTCAGATGGCGTTTGGAGAGCGGCTTGCTTTAGTGCCTGCTCTTTACTCCTACTTGTGTACCGAACTGCAGGCTGCTGCTTTTTTGGTTCGGCTTGGGCTCTCTATGAATAGGGTATTTTCAGCCCATATCTTTTATTCGTGGTTTGTATACCACTGTCCTGGCTTCCACCAGCTGGGTGCTGCACAGGATGATGATCCTCTGATGATTCGATTGGCTAAGGGAAAAGCCGTATCCGAATCACTTTTATTTGCCCGCATGAGGATCCGACGGTTCAGGGACGTCAAGATGGGGCAGTCTTCAGTTAAGCTTTCTCCGGAGTTGCGGAAGAAGGCTTTTGATTTTGGTGCCTCCCGAGACTCTACCAGAGCAGGGTCGGGAAGGCATTACTCTTTGACCAATGCAGAGAAGGAGTGGCTTTTCAGCATACGAGTCGGCACGATGGTGTACCGTAGACATCTTTTCATCGACATCCAGCCGTATGTACCTTCTCGCTTTGCACTTCAGTTGGGCTTCTCTCAAGGCGTTGTTGGAGCGCCTTCGAGTATGGTGAAGTGTTTTGGAGGTTTGCAGGATGGCAAAAATGCATGGGCTTTTTATAGTGCTGAAGACACTACTGCCACGATTTCTTATCCTGAGCTGTCGACTTTCCGAACTGCCGGCTTCACGAAGTGGTTCGCGGAGAGCTTTTTGGCATATCGGGGGCTTTCCAAGAAGGAGCTTGATGTAAAGCTGTCTTCGGGGAAAGGTACTGGAAAGTCGGATGGCGTCCGGCGAGAGGAAGTTTGGGCCTTCCTTTCTGGAGAGAAACACAAGATAGGCTTTCTCGGTGACCAGGGCGTCATTGGTTCTGAAGCTGTTCGGGAAGTACCTGATGAGGCTTTGGAGCAGCTAGAACAGGAGGAAGCTGAGCTCGACGCTTGGATGCAAACGGCACAGAGGCGAGCTTCCGTGGAGTCTACTGGCAAGAGCAGACCATCCAGTGAGGAGCCAAGTGGGAGACCTGACTTTGACAGCGGGGCAGGATCTTCTAGGAAGCGAGCCCACAGAAGTAAGAGGAAGAGGAGTCAGCGTCACACGGGGCGGGACGAAGACTCTCCTGATGTGGAAGTCCCTCTCACTGTCAATGAGGAGGTGACAGGGGAAGCTGACGAACCTCCGGAGAAGAGGATTCGGGAAGAAGAGACCATCGGTGAAGGTATGATTCTTCCTTTTTCTTTTTCTACTTCTTTCATGGGGCTTTCCATGTTCTGATTTGTTTTCTCACCCTGCTGCTGCTTTTTTTTTTTAGCAGAGGATGAAGACTTGGCGATGCCTAAGGTTCCGACCGATGAGGCGGTGATGGAGCCAGTTATGGCATCTGAAGAAGAACTGAGGGACTCTGGAATGATTCCAGAATCTCCAATTGGTATAACTTCTTTCGCTTTCTCTTTTTTTTTTTTTTTTTACCTGCGACTTGATTTACTAACATTTTTCTTGTCAGCTGACTTGCCACAGGATTCAGATGACTTTGAACCATCAATGGACGCAAATGTTGATGATGCTTCCGATGAGTTCATGGAGGAAGAGAGTGTTCCGCCAGTCGTCGAAGAAGGTACTTTGTAGTGATGACCCTGGTGATTTTTTTTTAACAGGATCATATTCATACCTTTTTGTGTTTCATTTGCAGGTTTTGAAGTGACAGAAGAGAGTCCATCGCTTTCTTTAGAACCAGAGCAAGGGATGCCAGAGGTCGATCCGGAGGTAGAGACTCCTACAACTAGTTCTGACGTGATAGAGGAGATACCTCGTGCTGAGATTCCTTCTCCAGTGGCTCCAAGTGGAAAGAGTTCTTTTGTTACTCTTCCAATGGGACATGACATGAGCAGCCGATCAACGGAGAAGGGTGAATCTTCATCCAGCTCGTCTCTTCAATTTGTGAAGAAGGAGCTGGCGCGGGTTTTGAGTTCTTGGATCGAGACTCTCTTTTTTGGACACCTGGATGCCGGATTTGGCATGATCCCACATGTACAGGAGATTCTCACTGATACCGAAGAGGTTGGTCTGGATGTCACAGGTGCCAGGGCAATCGTTGATAGGATCATTGCACTGGGTGACAAGTGGTTTGAGACCATGGATTTCCCTGACGACCAATTCTTCAAGGAGATGTTCTTGAACCCTACTGATAAGGCTAAGTCTGACCTGAATGAGGCTACACAAAGCAAGAAGCAGCTAGTTCGGGAGAAGAACTTGGAAGAGCTAGCCATCATCGGATTGAGGCATGACCTTAACGTCCTTGATAGGGAAGTTGAGGAGGCCAGGAAACGTCTTGAGCATTTGAAGGCGCAAGCCGCTGCCAAGTGGGCTGCTATAATAGAGGCTCGTGACAGGGAGAGTGCTCTGATTCGCAGGGTTGCAGATGCCAGTCAAGTTCTCGAGAGGAGGACTCTAGAAAACGAACAATGGCAAACTGCTGGGGAAAAGCTTCCCGGTGTAAAAGAAGGGTTACGGCATTCGCCAGCATCTCATGGCAAGTTCCTGAAGAAGCGTGCCTTGGAAACTCTGACGGCTGAGGCCAAAAGTTTGCTTGAGGAGCTGAAGCTTTGGCTGGAGACCATTTTTGGCTGAGCTCCTGATTTTTTGTAGCAAAAACCATTCTTCTTGTTTTTTTTTTGGTACCACATGTATATTTTTTGGTACTCTTTTTTTTGTGTAGTGCTTGTGAACACTTTTTTTTTTGTACCACATGTATTTTTGGTACTCTTTGCAAGTACTCATTCTACAAAAGTTACTTTTTTTTTTGTTTTCCCTACGCTCACTCAAATCTTTTTGTGATGAAAGCAATTGCTAAATGGGATTTGATCAAAAGCTGTCATTTTGTGAAAATCTTTTGTCAAATGATTGTTTTGGTAGGGGAAACGAATTTGGCATGAAAGCCGGATTTTTGTGGCATTTACAGCCAGTTTGGTGGCATTGATAGCCAATTTGTGGCATTTATAACCGGTTTGGTGGCATTGATAGCCGGGTTTTTTGAAAGCCAAGTTTTGGTTTGTCGGCGTGAAAGCCAATTTTTTGTGGCATTGATAGCCGGTTTGTGGCATTTATAGCCGGTTTTGACATGAGAGTCTGGTTTTTTTTTGTGTGGCATTTATAGCCGATTTGGTGGCATTGATAGCCGGTTTTGGCAAAAGAGCCAGGTTTTTGGTTTTCAAAAATGCAAGTATCGACTAAGAGTCGCCTCCCTGCTGAATGGTCTTGCAAGTATCGATGGAATGTCGCATCCTTGCTCATTCGGTTGCGAGTATCGATGGAATTTCGCCTCCTCGCGGATTTGGGTGCAAGTATCGAAGGAATGTTGCATCCTTGCTTTTCAAAAATTTTGTTTTGCGGGTACTGACTTGATGTCGTTTCCCCTTGATTTTTGAAATTTGCGGTTTTCTCGAACCTTTGGGTTGTGGATATCAACTGATATGTTGCGTCTCCACGGTTTTAGGTTTTTTTTTTTCGAACCTTTTTTGAAATTTGGGTTGTGGATATCAACTGATATGTTGCGTCTCCACGGTTTTTGGATTTTGCAAGTATCGACGAAATGTCGCTTCCTTGCAATTTTGGGTGCAAGTATCGATGGAATGTCGCATCCTTGCTTTTTTCAAAAAATTTTGTTTTGCGGGTACTGACTTTGATGTCGTTTCCCCACGATTTTTTTGAAATTTGTGGTTTTCTCGAACCTTTGGGGTTTGGGTTGTGGATATCAACTGAAATATTGCGTTTCCACGATTTTAGGTTTTCTCGAACCTTTGAAATTTGGGTTGTGGATATCAACTGAAATGTTGTGTCTCCACGATTTTTGGAGGTTTTGGAAGTATCGAATGGGGTTCGTATCCTTCCGATTTTTTGAGTTTTGCGAGTATCGACTAAGTGTCACTTCCCCGCGGTTTTTGAAAAACCATTTTTTTTTGTTTAAAGACACGACGGTCGTAAATTTTGACCTAAAACCATTTGGCGGTAAAAGGTAAGGTGGACTAGGGTGGAAATCCTTGAATCCGGATTTTTGTTTCAAACCATGAATTTTGGTTCAAGGATCGAAAGTTTTGGTCAAGTCAGGGAGAGGCTCCTAAACTTGGATTTTTTTTGTTTTTGAACAATGAAACGGTAAAAGTAAGCATTGTTTTTGAATCTCTAGAAATTTTGACATTTGATATGAAAATTCTAAAGAGAGTGGGTTTGACGAGCGAGTACCTGAGAACAGGTTTTGGCCATACAGGCATTGCTCTTACCCAGTTGGGTAAGTCTTCAAGGGTAGTACCGCTTCAAGAACTTGCCATTGATGGGCAGTATACACCTGTCGCCTTCCATGTTTAGGAGGGCATATGCGCCGTTGGAGAAGACCTTGTCGATGACGTAGGGTCCCTCCCATTTTGGCTCAAACTTGCCTTTGGACTTGTGAGCGAAGACCATTGGTCTTTTTACCGCAAGAACCAAGTCACCCTTTTTGTAGGCGCGTTACCTGACCTTTTTGTCAAAAGATCCTGCCATGCGTGCTTGGTAAAGTTCAATGCTTTGTCGAGCTTCGAGCCGTCTCTCGTCGAGATTGTCCAGCTCATGGAGTCGCAATTTGACATTGCTTTCTTGAGTCATGTCATTTTGTAGAGATACCCTCAGAGAAGGAATTTGTACCTCTAGGGGCACGACAGCTTCGCATCCATAGACCAAGGAGAATGGTGTGCTATGGGTTGGTCCTCGAACGGTGGTTCGATAGGCCCACAAGGCTTCAGACATCTTGTCGCTCCAGTCTCTTTTGTGACTAGAGACCATTTTCTTGAGGATTTTGCAGAGTGTCTTGTTGAAGGCTTCTGCTAATCCGTTTGCTTCCGGATTGTATGGAGTCGAAGGACAGCTTTGAATTTTGTATTTGTCGCAGAACCTGTAGAATCAATGATCCCGGAATTGTGGTCCGTTATCATGGACGAATCTTTTAGGTATGCCGAAACGACAAATGATGTTGGTGCGTAGGAATTGAAGGACTGATGAGGTCTTCATTTCGTTGAACGCAAATGCTTCTGACCACTTGGAAAAATAATCCGTTGCGGCGAAGATGAAGCGATGACCTTTGCTTGAAGGGGGAGAAATAGGACCTATGATGTCCATACCCCAGGCTTCGAAAGGCCACGAGATTGCTGTAGGGTGTAGCCATTCTGGAGGCATGTGAATGTAATCTCCGTGAACTTGGCATAGCTGGCAGCGTTTGGCAAATTGCATTGCATCAGCTACCATGGTAGGCCAATAGTAACCTAACATTTTTATCTGATCATAGAGCTTAGGACCTGCCTGATGGGCTCCACAAAGACCAGCAGGAACTTCTTTAAGTGTTTCTTCGGCCTCTTGTTGTGACAAGCAGCGTAGAAGTACTCCGTTGAAGGATTTCCTGTAGAGGATTTTTGAAGGAATATCCAAATGAAAGTTTGGGGCTCGCCTTTGGATGCTTACCCGTTCTTTTGGATCTTCAGGTAGGATTCCGAACATAGTGTAATCAATGAACGGATCCCTCCAGTCGCCGATTGAAGGTTGAAGGATAGAGATCCGACTTCCAACCACTCGGTGGCATTCAGCAACTGCTTGGTGTGTGTTAAGAGGAGGGAGGATCCTTCTCTCGCACAATGTGATTTGCATGTTTTCCCCTTCCTGGATCGCCATTGATGCGGCAAGTCCGGCCAGGGCATCTGCACGGATGTTTTCACCTCTACGAATGTGGGTGATGTGACAGATGTCAAACTTTTGCAGAAGCGATTGTACCTTGTTGTAATAAGGCAGCAGATCGGGCTTCCTGACTTCATATATCTGATTCATCTGGTTGACGATCAGTTGAGAGTCTCCAAAGACTTCCAGCATAGTGATACCGGATTCGATGGCGAGTTCCAATCCTAGGATCAGAGCTTGGTATTCAGTTGCATTGTTTGTGCATGGTTCCAGTAGCGAGAAAGCGTGTGGAATCATGTATTTGTCAGGGCTAACAAAGAGGATGCCAACTCCCGAGATCAGCTTTCTTTTTTCATTTGTCCTGGCTGCACCGTCAAAGTACATGTCCCAGGAGGCATTTGGTGAGGAAGTCTTCACGTTGTAGACAGGTTCGTCTGGGAGATCATCTCTGAGTGGAGAATCTTTAGGCAATGGATGCTCTGCGAGAAAGTCTGCTAGAGCTTGGCCTTTGATTGCTTTTTGTGGCACATACCTAATATCAAATTGTGACAAGAGGATGGACCATTTTGCCAGTCGGGCATTGAGAGAACCTGCCTTCGTGACAAGGACCTTCAAGAGGTTGATCCTTGAGACGAGGTAGACTGTGTTGGAAAGCAAGTAGTGACGTAGCTTTTGTACGGCGAACATCACTGCAAGGCATTCTTTTTCGACTGGAGAGTAACGATGCTCTGCACCTACTAGCATGCGGCTGAGGTAATATAGAGCAGCTTCCTTTCCCTCACCATTCTCTTGTGCAAGCAGAGCGCCTACAGAATGATCAAGAGCTCTTGTGTACAAGATGAATGGTTTTCCAGTGGCAGGGGCAGCTAACACTGGAGGTTTGGTCAGGTATGACTTGATATCTTGAAATGCGGCTTCACAGTCGGCATCCCAGGCAAAGTCTACACCCTTTTTCATCAATCGAGAGAATGGACGGCATTTCCCCGAAAGATTGGAGATGAACCGTCTGATGTAGGCCAATCTCCCTTGGAGCGCTTTTAATTTTCTCAAGGTTCTTCGAGAGGGCATTTCTAGAATAGCCTTGACTTTTATGGGGTCAAGTTCTATTCCAGCTTTTCGAACAAGGAATCCGAGAAACTTACCCGACGAGACGCCGAAGAAGCATTTTAGAGGATTCATCCGTAGTTTGTGTTTGCGGAGTCGGAGGAAGACTTCCCGAAGATCTTTGAGATGGTCTTCTTTTCTTCTGCTTTTGACGGCGAGGTCATCAACGTAACATTCGACTGTCTTGTGCTGCATATCTTGGAATATTTTCATCATAGCCCTCTGATATGTGGCACCAGCATTTTTCAGACCAAATGGCATGACAGTGTAGCAATACACGCCAAATGGAGTCGGAAATGAAGTGTGCTTTTCATCTTCAGGTTGCATCTTTATCTGATTGTAGCCAGAGAAGCCATCCATGAATGTCATTCGCTCGAATCCACAGGTATTGTCAATCATTACCTCTGGTATGGGGAGCGGGAATTCATCTTTAGGACAAGCGCCATTCAAGTCTCTATAGTCAATACAGACTCTGATCTGCCCATTTTTCTTTGTCACGGGGACAATGTTGGCCAACCATTCAGGATGTTGTTCCTCACGGATGAAGCCAACGCTTTTGAGTTTATGAACTTCTTGTTCAATTTTATCCATCACATCGGGACGGAATCTTCTTTGGCCTTGTTTGACAGGCTTGATGTCTTTTTGAAGATTGAGTTTGTGGACTGCTACTTTGGGGTCTAAACCAGGCATTTCAGCGTAAGACCAAGCAAAACAATCAACGAACTCACGAACAAAAGAGATATACTCGGGTAACTCATCATCCTTTATATTTTTGCTTATGAATACAGGACGTGGGTTATCAGGTGTTCCCAAGTTTATCTTTTGAACAAGATCTTCTGTCGGAAGGTTCGAAGGTGGTTCCTCCGCAATATTTTCTGAGGCTTCCAACTCAACGAAACCTTCTGGAGTTTCAACTGCATTACCAGACCAAGGCTCTGTTCCTTTCCATGGATTTTCTTGATTGGTGATCTCCTCAAGGCTTGCTATGAGATGGTCCCAATTGCCTGTTGAGTCTGGTATTTCTTTTGGAGAAGAGGGTTCTTCTGGGTCAGGATGCCACTCGTCTGTGTCATCGGGCGATTCCTCTTCATCATCAGAGAAATCGTACCAATTGGAGGAGCTTCCTGGATCTTTGTCAAACGACTCTTCAAAGAGATATCCAGGGAGATCGATGTCTTTATGGACTTGAGATGTTGAGGCTTGGTCAGTAAATCGACTTTTAAACCTTTGTGTCAACTGTCTCAGGGGAGTGTCGGGATCTTACCCTAACCCAAATGAAGACTTTTCTACATGACCGTAGAGTCTCCAATCTTCCAGCTGGCTTTTGATCAAGGCGGGCCCCAATGGCGTGAGAATACCGCGTCTTTCTCCCAACCCGACTGGGTTTTGAGCGTCATAGCTCATTTTCTTCATAATTGCTTGTGCCACATGACTATATAGAGATAGCTGAGGCATACCTTCATTTTGGAAAGGTTCTAGCATGGAGTTTGATGAAGAAGCGTCCGATCTATGGAAGAAGATCAGCCTTTTCTTTGGTGATGTTGCCGGAACAACAAAGGAAGCATACGTAGGATCTTCTACGTCAGCAGGTGTCTTCATCGGAGTGAGAGCAGGCTGAACTTGTTGAGTGTCAGCTTGGCTTGACGAGGTGTCGTCTTCTGGCTCTGAGTCCGAATCCGTGTCTTGCTTGATAGACACGAAAGAGACAACAAATTTGCCCCCAGGCTTTTGCTTTGCCTTCTTCACTCTGGTTGTGATGACCAAAGGTTTTGAAGATTTGAGGGAGATGACGAAGGGAGGTTGACTGCTCTCTTCTGATTTACCGGAGTGTTTGTTTTCTTCCGGTGATTTTTGAGGAGCCTTGCCTTTATCTTTCTGGAGATTTTCAGCGAAGGGTGCTATTTCCTCATTTTCTTCTTTTTCGCCTTCATACATTTGGGAGTCTGCGAAGTGGACTTCTTTACCTTTGAAGGGTCTTTTGTCCGCAAACACTCCATGTACCATGCCGTCGTCGCCGACGAACTTGATGCATTGATGTAGAGTTGAAGGGACAACACCATTCTCGTGTATCCAGGGGCGTCCGAGAAGAATGTTGTAGCATGAAGGGGTTTTTATTGCATACACAGTGACTTCAGAGATAAGATCACCGATCTGCAATTTGAACCTGATTTTGCCGATAGGCCTTTGAGTACTCCCATCGTATCCAAAGATAGATACAGATGTGTGGCTTAGCTTGCTGGGTGGGATGCCCAACTCTTCGAGAGCCGAAGTGGAGATGAGGTTGAGTGCAGAACCTGGGTCGATCTGAACTCTATGTATCGGCATTTCTTTGATGTACCCTGTGAAGTACAGGGGTCGGTTGTGCTTTATTTCGCCTAGGAGGAGGTCATCCTTGTCGAAGGCAATGGTTGCACTGGCTGCTTTTTGCACCGAGAGGCATTCAATGCATGATCCCTCAGTTTTCTTTTCTCCCTTTGAGGAAGTTTCAGAGTTTTTGACCCGGTAGTCCATTTCAATTTGGAGGACTTGCGGGGCATGTTTGTCGACATCCTCATTCAGTTTTTGTAATTCTGAGATGAGATTATCACGAGTGCGTGGAGACATTCATAATAAATCCAGGATGTGCAGTCGTGCAGGTATGTGTTTGAAGTGCTCGATCAAATCATACTTGAAAGCCTCCTTAGGGCATGCATGTTCATCATTGTTGCCACTGGGGGCACTTACAACATCTTTTCCCGAAGGATTTACATAAGTAAAGGAAGATTGGTTGTAATTTTTGTGGTAGTCCCGGCCCGAGCGGGTGCCTCTACCAACTTCGAGAGCTTCTTGAGAAGGATCTTCGTTTGGAAGATTGTCTTCAGGATCAAGAGGCTGTCGTTTTTCATCTTCTGGGGATGTATCTGCAGCAGAGTTGCCATCCTCAGTGATTGTGTTGCACGGAGCATTTTCTGGGAGCAAGTCCTGAACAGCATCCAGCAGCTTTTCTTCTGTGTTGACTATTTCATCATCCCAAGCATCATTATCTGGGTTTTCTTCAGGATGATCAGTCGGGAAGAATGTGTATCCTGAAGTCACAGTCTCAGGAGAAGAAACCTGAGAGGGTGTCATCTCTGTGAAAGTCACGTGAGACGAGGTAGCTCCAGAGGATACATTGCTAGGCGTCGTCGAAGTATAGGTAATCTCATCAGACGACGCTTCAGAAGAGCTATAGTCCTGATATATTACATTACAGGAAGCTCTGATAGGAGATGTTGCCTGCTCGGAGTCAGACTCATCCTCGGATGTAAGAGGATCGTCTATCTAGCAATGTTCTCCATTTTCAGGAGTTAAGGGTGGATGTACCTGATTATCTTCAGGGACTTCAGGCTCTGGGTTGCGAGGAGGCTCGTTAACGCGATCTTGCTCTTGTTCTAGAGCGAAACGCTACAAGATCCTTGCATATTCTTCAAGATCAGGCATGGGAGCTAGATCCTCTTCTTCGTCTTCTCCGTGTGGCTCAACATAGTTGATTTCCACTGGAGCAATGACAGGTGCTGGGTTAATAGCATCTTCTTGTGCAGCTACTTGATCTTCTTCATCATCAGACCAGGATCCTTGTGGTTGCAAAGGGTTATACCAGATTACTGGCATAAGATGAGACTCAGGAACCCATTCTTCATCGGAGAGATATTCTCCTGTTTCAAGGGATTCTTCCCACTCATCGATATCACTGGCAGTGTCACTGGACTCGTATCCGTTCATGGAGAATCCAACTATCGAGTTGCAAGAGTATGATGCCCCCTGCATAGTTTCATTTTTGTATAGAGGTGGCATGAAATCATCAAGAGTGAATTTTCTTACCGCCTTGGAGGTTTTGGGAAGAGATTCTTCCGTCGTCCTGAGTGAAGCAGTGGAAGAAGTTTCTGCTCTTTCAAGGACTCCTTGTTTTGGTTGAGACTTCTGCTGCTGTTTGAGCTTGCGGAGCTGTCTCTTTACTTGCCTTCGCTGCTGAGCGGTTGGCTTTGTTTTGACGATCTCCCAATTTTCATCATCTAGGAGATCGGGATGCACCCATATAGGTTGTCCATCTGGTGTTGGATAGGGAACCCATTCTTGGGACGCTTGAGCCATTTTTATCACCTTGAATGAAGTAGTGATCTTCTCCTTCGGTGACTTTGAAGTTTGCTGACATGACACCATGTTGACAGAGGCGGGGCCATAGTTTTTATCAAAGGTTATGACTCCGTTTTTCCACATCTCATTGATCTTCTCTCTCACAACGAAGCATTGATTGAGAGGATGTGAGATCATCTGATGGTATGGACAGTATCGGGGATCATTGGTTTTGCCAACGTCTCCCGGTCTTTTGGGCTCTCGCAAAATGAGTTTGCCATTTGCTAGGAGAGCCTCAAAGATTTCTTCAACGTCTTCATCGAACGGATATTTCTTTTCTACACGTTCTTTGAAGGCATCAGAGAGTTCAGGCCTTTTACCTGCAGTTTTGTTTTCAGCTTTCTTTGGTTGCTGAGGAGCTGACTTGGTTTGCACATTGAGGACTTCTTTTTTCTTTGGTTTAGAGGTTACAATGGCGGTTGGCTCTTTTCTTGATGATTTCTGACTGTTGAGGTCTTTAATCACCGTTTCAGCTTCCATAGAAGCTTCCAGGAGTTCTCCCAGGTTTTTTGATTTGTTGCCGATGATCATGGAGCGGATTCTAGCTCTCATGTTGTTTCGGCAGATGTCGACTAGCGACGCTTGTGGCAGTACATCTGAGCATTTGTACGCCATTGCTTTCCACTTGTGAATGAAGTCGTATGTTGACTCATTCTCCCCCTGCTTTAGGCTGCAGAGTTGAGCCATAGTAACAGGATGATCCTCACCTTGGAAGTGGGTCAGGAAGCGTGTCTCCAGCATAGCCCAGTTCTGGATGGAGTTCTCCGGCAGAGTGGAGTACCAATCGAAGGCCGTACCTTTTAGGGTACTTGCAATGAGGCAAATCTTGAGTGCATCTTGATCCGCGATAGCTCCCGTCAAAATCTTGAAGTGGATGACGTGCTGTCTGGCTGATCCTTTCCCCGTATATGTTTGGAGAGTAGGATGTTTGAATTTTGTGGGGAACGGGACTGAGTCCATCCATAAGGGATATGGTGGCTTGATCTCATGCTCTTTGAGTATATCCTCTTCTTTAGCTTTGGCGAGGATACTGTCTACGTCCTTTTTGGTAAGGGCGCGTGACTCATTTTCTTCACGATTTTCCTCGTTATTGCGATGATTCGGAGGAGGCTCATTGTTCACCTGATTTTGGACAACAAGGAGAAGGTTTTCCATCAGAGTTTCAATCCTCTGCTGGCCTTGTTCCAACTGCTGGATGCGTGTGAGCGCATCATCTTGAGGTGGATTCTGAGGTGGTGGCTCAGAATTTGTAACCAGGATGTTCATTCCTCGGGATTCAAACGAAGAAACCGTCCTGGTGACTGAGCTGGGGCTCATTCTTTTTTATGAAGAGCTTGATGAAGGATTACTCACCCGTCCTTGGCTTGAAGGGGCAGGAGATTCTTTGGGATGTCTTCGTGTCCTGGTGACGCTACGGGTCACCGGACGTCGGACATGGATTTTTGATGCTGACTTTTGGCGTCTTCTGGTTTTTCCAACCATATGGACGGCAGCAACTTGGTCGGGTCTTTCTTTTTCGACCCATTTGTGGGAGACTTGAAGTGTAGGAGGCTGGGTCCGTTGCTTCTCTAGTCTCTTTTGTCGATATGACGCACGGCGGCGTGCTCGACGAGCGATTTGAGCTTCAGTCAGTTCTGGCTGGGCTTTAATAATGAAGGATGTACTCCCTCGGGCGTAGTAGCCGAGCTTGTCTTCTTTGTAATTGGGCAAGGACAGGATGCGGACCCGGTCCTTTGCCTGTTACAGTGAAGCTTTGAACCTTTCGAGTTCGGCCCCTGTAGAGATGAAGGGTCGAACTGAAGGAGTGTAGGCCTTGGCAGGTGCTTGTAGAGGCCTAGTGATGCATGATCTGATTTTGGGCTTGTGGGAGCAAGCCGGTTCATGCTGGGTTGACTTGGGAGTCAAGTTGGAGATGGGTCTCTCCTTTTTCATGTAGGCAAAAGGGTAGAACTGGTTCTCCTTGAGTGGGGCCAGGTATGCTGGCTTGGTGGATGTTTGAGACCTTCTTTGTTTTGGTGAAGGTCTTGGAGACCAAGTCTTGGGATAGGTCTGGTTGTTTGTGGATCGAGGCTTCGCGGGGGTGCCGCAGGCTTCGGGCTTTTGGGCGCTCGCCTTTGTTGTCATGGGAGTGACACGTTGAGAGGCAATCTTCTGCTTTTTAGCAGGTGCAGCTTGTTCTTCGGGAAGTGGGAATGGTCCCAGCGTCCCAAAGAAGATAGTCCGGGGAGTCGAGGTCGACCCGGAGTTCGGAGAGTTGCCGAGGGAGTTGACGCTTCGGCAGCTGACAAGGCGCTTATGAGTGCGCGCGCTTTGCTTCTGTTGAAGCATGAGTTGGTGCTTGTTCTCATCGAAGTTGATGATCAGTGAAGCTGCCATTGTTAGTTTCAAAATTTCTGAAACAAGACCACATCCATTAGTAATCACAAGAATATGATGATCATAAATGGGGAATTCTATGATTTTGTCTTTTCAAATCGCTCAAGGGACATGACCCAAGCAATATGAAGAAGGCAAAAAGCCATAGAGGGTACAATTGTTCTGGTAGCAAGTATGGTGAGCCCAGAATGAGCGCTCCAGTGACTGCTAGAAGCAATTGTAAACCTAAATTCGATTTATCGAGAAGTAGGGCTTGCTCAAGGTAAGACAAATATAAGGTTGGAGTTACAAATGTGCCGGTCGCAAATATAGTAGACCCTGAAAGGGCGTACCAGTATTGCTAGGCACAAATGTTGGAAATCGCATTCATGAGATGGGATTCTCTATTTTGAAAGGTCATAAATGGATTCGTCAAAGAGAGCAGGTGGCATTCCGACTCAAATACGGGCTCAACGATTTCCGCGAGCGCCAGTACTCAGAAGGAAAAAGACCACAATTTCTCGAATCTGAATCCAAAAGTGACGAGTTTTTTTTTTTTTTTTTTTAAATGTCAAGATTGGTTCCATCAAGGAGAGCAAATGGTATTCCAATCTGAACAAGGTCTTGGCGATTTCCGCGAGCGCCAGTGCTCAGAAAAGAAGAAACCAAAATTTCTCAGATCTGAAATCAAAAGTGACGAATTTTTGAAGATTTTTTTTTTGAAATGATTTTTTTTATTTTATTTATTTTTATTTATTTTTAATTTTTTTTTAAAATATATTTTTTTTAAGATTATTTTTTTTTATTTTTTTGAAGATTTTTTTTTATTTTTATATTTTTTCTTGAAGGTTTTTAAAGACGAGAGAGTACACATAGGCCTCCTAACCCGGTCTTATGAAACCTCAATTGATAGAATTGCCCCCAGGTAAGGGTATGATTACTTAATGAACCCGTTTGGAGGACCCTTGCCTGGAACAGTCAAGCTGTCTCCACACTTTGGACAAGGCTTTTCTTGAATCAATCGTGATCAAAGAATGCAATTGGTTTAACCTTAGTGGTCTATGTCTTTTTATTTATTTATTTAAAATTTTTTTTTTAGATCCCTGACAGACTCATCGAAGAGAAACGATGGCCCAATCCCCGATCCGAACATGGGCTCAACGATTTCCGCGAGCACACATGCCCAGAAGAGAAAGGATCAAAGTTTCTCAATTTTGAATTCAAACTAAGAAAACTGATTTTTTTTATTAAATTTTTTTTTGAAATCTCTAATGAACTCATCGAAGAGAAACGATGGCCCAAAACCTTAGTCGAACGGGCTCAACATTTCTGCAAGCACCAAAGAACGATAGGATAGGATCAAAGTTTCTCAATTTTGAATTCAAACTAAGGAAACTGATTTTTTTTTTATTTTTTTCTGAAAAGAGAAAGAGTGGAAACAAACTCAAAGAAATAGAAATTTCCAAAAAATCCCATCTCATTTTTTTTAGGATGCAAAATCCAACATAGGCTACCAGCTAGAAAGTAGCCAAGGAATCCGGAAAAGAAGTATAAGCATAGAGCAAAAAGTATGATATGCAAATATTTCATTTCCGAGCACCATGTTCTCAAATGAACGTGTCCCACCGGGTGTGCCAGCTTGATGGAACGCGCTCCTGCCGAGGGTGCTACCGGGGTCGGCGGACGTGGGAGTCCGTCGGGTCCGGCCCTTTCGCGCCCGGGGGGCTGAAGCGTGCATCAGCATTTCTTTGTGTGGGTGTGCCAGATTTTCTATTTTACTTGGAATTGCAAGTGGTAATCCGGAGATCAACCTTTGCAAGTAAAAAGGAAATCAACTTCTTTCAAGTTTTCCATTGCACAAATATTTAAGAAAAGAGACATTTTCTTGGTTTGCCGTGAAAGGCGATTTTGTTTGGCATTTATAGCCGATTTTGGCGTTTATAGCCGATTTACAATTCTCATCAATAATGAAAGACAAGAGTTGTGATTTTTTTTGCCTCTTTAGAAAAATACAAACTACAATGAAAAGCAAGAAAAGGAGGATCTAACTTCTCAGGAGATTGTGGGGGACTCGTTCAGATTGACGGTCGCAAGCCATGTGTGGGCTTCGCCATCATCCATGCAGATGAGAACAGTGGATGCTCTTGATTCGCTTGGCTTGGCTATAACCTCAGATTTTTAGAGGACAAAGACCAAGAGAAGGTCCTATGTCCAATAAAAAGCTAAGTAGACGGGCTGAAAAGCCACGTCTAAGCCATTGGAGGCAGGAGGAGAAGGCGAAGGACCTTGGGGGGAAGGTACCCCCCAAGGGACTTTCGTCACCTTGTAGTGGTGGCCGGTGCAAAACTTCAGCAGAGTTTTTCTCTCTTTTTCTTTCTCTGGATTTTCTGTGTTTGATCCGTCTGGATTCGATTCTTTTCTGGATACGAGCTCTGGATTCTTTCCGAGATGGATTTCAATGGAATGCTCTCCTATTTATAGGCTTTTGGTAGCCATTTAGGAGAGCTTTTATGGGCTTTAATTGCTTTAATGGGAGGAGTTACAAGATTTATTTCTTGATTTTGTAACTCCTTTTTCCTTGAATCTGATTGGCCGATGGAGATTAAGGGCTTTTAATCACCTTAATTACCATAATGGGAGGAGTTTCATGGCTTGAATGCCATGACTTAATTGATTTGTAACTCCTGGATGCTTAATTCTGATTGGGCCGTCCAAAGAAATGAATTAATGACTGCAATAAAGCTAGTCAATTAACTGCATTAAATGGTCGCCGAGCGGTTGAAGAGTCGCGGGCTGCGCCGCGTCTTTTGGGATTCTTTTGGAGATGATCACCGATGGATCTACATGCTGATCGACATCGGATGACTGTGTAATTTCAGACATTGATAGCCAGCAGCGGGCCGGTGACATCTGTCTTGTCGATTTCTCGATTGGTTGGACAGAAAGAGCACTTTTTAGGTCAACCGGTCGGCGATCTTGGAGCGATCAATGATGATTTTATGCTTTCGACGGCGGATCTGAGATGTCGTCGGATATGAGTCAATTTCAAGCACTAAAAATCACATTTTCAGGAAACCACAGGGGCCAAAGTGCACGTAACACGAAAAGAGACGGAAAAACGGGTCACCAGCGAAAAATCCGGTGACCCGGACTTCCATGGTCGCCAGCGACCATGGGCCAGGGTCGCCGGCGACCCTGGGCCAGGGTCGCCGGCGACCCTGGGCCAGGGTCGTGGGCTGCAACCCTGGGGGTTTTTCTCCCCTTTTTGGTCCGTTTCGCGGTCTTTTTCGTCGCCGTTTTCTTCTGTATTTTTCCTGACATTTCTTCTCATTTATTGGTTTGATTTCCCTGTAGAAAACCTGATGAGAATCCTTACATTTTTAGAGTGCAAAGTTTCCGATTTTCCGGGAAAGCCGAAGACTTTGTCGCGTAGAGCTGCTGATTTTCCGCCAGAAGCTGAAACTTGGTCAAACGATGTCGGAATGACCTGAAATTTGAGGTGGAGCCTCCTGAGCAATAAATAAGACCAACCATAGGCTTTTGTTTGAGTTTTGAAGCCGTTTGGGGTCCCGTCGCCAGTAGACTTGATTTTGCCGCGAGGGAGATGCCGGCGTTTGATGTGCGGTCAAACGATGTCCGATTGACCTGAAATTTGACAGGGAACCTATTGGAGTCATTTTGAGATGATCCACAGGCTCTGTCTTGGAAACCCTGGTCCTGGGGAGCTCCGCCGTTGGTAGGCTTGATTTTCTTTCTGAGCGTCGAAACCTGGTCAAACGTTGTCGGAATGACCTGAAATTCGACGTGCAGCCTTTTGGAAGCATGTTGAAGCCACTCATGCACTTGGTTTGATGAACGAAGGCTTAGGTGGTTCCCGCCGCCGGGAGGCTTGATTTTGCTGCTCGAGCATTGATGGAGGGTCAAACGTTGTCGGTTTGACTTGAAATTTGGCATGGAGCCCTTTTGAGACATGCTGGAGTCATCCGTAGGCTCTGATCGAAGTTTTGACATCTTCGATGTTGTCGTCGCCGGGAGCGCCAATTTAGCTGCCGGAGAAGCGAAGTTAGGCCAAATGATTCTGAAATGGCCAGAAACTCCTTGTGTACTCCTCCCTTGGCTGTCTTGAAGGATCTTGCAGTTTTTGTTTGATTCTGACAAGATTTGATTTTTTGGAGAAGTTGCATTGCCTATTTATGGCAGGTTGCGACTTCATGCAGCTTTCTTGATGTTGAAGAGGCAAAGTGGCATTTTTGGTGTCAACATTCCTCCTTGTAATGTTTCTAGATGGGGAACCCACCTTCATTACTTGTTATGGCTACTATGGTTGTGGACTCTTGACAGTGAATGGGTTGTGTGTCTTTAGGTGATTTTGGGTGGTTTTCTTGGGAAGAGAAACCTCTTGGATTAGAAGCTTGGAGGGACTGTGATTTAAGGTTTGGGTTTGTTCTTGATTAGAGGCAAGTACCCAATTAATTTGCATATCTTGTTGGTGTTTAAGTTTAATTGATCTAAGTCCATTGAGCATGCTAAGTTGGAAGGGATTCATGTTAATTTTGTCTTTTACTGTAAATGATTAAGCTCTTTAATCTTGCTATTCATTGGATTTTATTACTATGCAGGTTAATCTCCTGGATGGATTGGTTAACTATTAATAGATATGTTTAATGGATGATTTCTTTAGATTTTGGGCTCTAAACCCCCTTTAAATAATCAGCCAAGGACCTCACTAGAACTCTGCCGTGGATAGTGCCTAAATGCACCAATTGTAAGCCCCACATTGACCCCATTTCCTTGATGAAACAGCGGCCAGCGGTCAGTACCTCAGCTGGCTTCAAGTGTCAAAGTTCCCCAACCAACAACTTGATAGTCTGTGTCTCCAGATAAGAAAATAGCACACAGACATGCTAGAATATTCAAGAAGGTTCCGGAAACATTGGGAAAGTCCTTCGGGTCCAGAGCATTCTAGAGAAGCCCGGAACACTAAAGAATTCTTGAGCATACACTAGAACTTTCTAGAGATTTAGTGTGTAGATCACTTAGGAAGTCTCTAGACCATTGTATTTCTAGAAGGCTAATACTAGCCACACACTTGTACATAATTGTAGCCACAAGTTGTAAGGGCCTTGCCCTATATAAAGGGGTCATCACCCCTCATTTGCACACAAACCAAGTTTGAGCAATACAAGAGCATTCTTAGCATTCTCTCAAACTCTCTTGCTTCCTTTGTGTTCTACTCTTGCTAGTAGTCTCCCAAATCATTGGTGAGCAAGGTTCAATGGTGACTTAGGAATACAAGAGTGAAGTCTTAAGCCTAAGGCCGCATGGTGTGCACTAAAGCTTGCAGCCTGTCACAGTTGGTATCAGAGCCAAGTTCGGTTCGACTACGCTCAAGGCAAGACATGACATCCACTTCTGACGTTTACAACCCTGGTACGGAAGGACAAGAGGCCCGTGGGAAGGGCAGGAAGGGCGGATCGAGGGACGTGATGTCTAACATGGAGGCCCACTTGGCTAAGGTCGAGTTAGCCATTGGGGGAATGCAGGATCAGTTAGAGGACATCGATTCATGCATCAAAGAGCTGGCCTCAATGGGTGAGGAGCTCAAGGAGGAGATGCAAGGTGCCCTCAATGAGAGCTTGGACACTCTCAACCAGAAGGATGCTGCCCTAGAGGCCCTGGTGATGGCCTTAAGAGAAGAGATGGCTGAACTCAAAAAGGAGCTCAATGCTTGCAAAGTAGCCATTGGTGGTGGCGTGCTTGCTGCTGCACCTACGCATCGGGTGGACGTGCTGAAACCAAAAGAGTTCAAGGGCACGAGGTCGGCCAAGGACATCGATAACTTCTTGTGGGGAATGTAACATGCTGGACCCGAAAGAAATCTTCCGTCCTCTCCTTCTGCACCCCGGGGGCTGACCTGGGTCTCGGCGGAGGAGGGAAAATCTCGAGCATCAACATTTTTATACGGGTATGCCAGATTTACTTTCTACTTGGAATTTGGAATGGTGATAATCCGGAGATTCACCTTCACAAGTGGAAAGGAAATCAATCCTTTTTTCTTACTTTTCAAATTGCATTAATATTAAGAAAAGAGAAAAGTTTGTTTTTTTAGAATGCCGTAGGAGGCGTTTTTGTTTGTTTGCCGTAAAAGGCGATTTTGCCGTGAAAGGCTATTTTACAAAACTAATCAAATGTGAAAGACAAGAATTGTGATTTCTTTTTGTCTCTTTAAGAAATACAAACTACAATAGAAAAGTAAGAAAGGGATCTAACTTCTCAGGAGATTGTGGGGACGCATTGAGATCGACGGTCGCAAGTCATGTATGGACTTTGCCATCGTCCTTCAAATGAGAACATGTGATGCTTTGATTCTTTGGCTTGGCTCCTAACCTCAGTTTTTTAAAGGACAAGGACCAAGAGAAGGTCCTATATCCAATGAAAAATCGAGTAAACGGGCTGAAAAGCCGCATTTAGGCCATGTTGGAGAAGGAGGTGACCTTGGGGGGGTGGCCCCCGAAGGGACGTTGATCACCTTGTGGTGTTCTTTGCAGCAGAGCAGCAGGACTTCGTCTGGATTTCTTTGGGAGAAGTGCAAAACTTCAAGTCGATAGATGTCGATGATCCTCCTCTTGGAAATGGATCTCCTTTTATAGGCTTTTGGTAGCCATGGGGTGGTTATGGGCATTGATAGCCATGATGAGAGCATTGATGAGGAGTTACAAGTTGATTTTGTAACTCCTTTTTCATGGCTTGTGATTGGCCGATGAAGGTAGTGGGCTTTTAATTGCCTTTATGCTTCATGATGATGGGAGTTTCATGGGTTTAATGCCATGATTGCTTGGATTTGTAACTCCTAAATGCTTGAATCTGATTGGGCCATCCAAAATAATGAGTTAATGACTGCATTGAGTTGTCATAAACAGGTCAATTAACGGCATTAAGTGGTCGCCAAGGCATGTGAAAAGTCGGGCGCCGCGCCGCGTCTTTTGAGATTCTTCTTGCGATCATCACAGGTGGATCCACGCATTGTTTGATGTCGGATTGCGATGCAATTTCAGACATTAGTTGATGTCGGTGGGCCGGTGACATCTGTCTTGTCGATTTCACGATCGGTCGAACAGAAAGTACACTTTCTTGGTCAGCCGGTTGGCGATCTTGGAACGATCGGTGATGATTTCATGCTTTTGACGGCGGATCCGAGATGTCGACGAAGATCAGTCGTTTTCAAGCATCAAACATTGGATTTTCAGAAAATCACAGAGGCAGGAACACCCAAAACGCGAAAAGGATCGAAAATCGGGCATTTTGGTGCAAAATCCGGCGACCTGGATTTGCAGGGTTGCCGGGCAACCATGCACCCAGGGTCGCCGGCGACCTTGGGCCAGGTCGCCGGCGACTATAGGGCTTTGGCCCGTTTGGTCGCCGAGCATCGTTTTCAGCCGTTTTTCCGTCTTTTTCATTCCTTCTTTCTTCTGTATTTTTCTTGACATTTTTCCTCAATTATTGACTTGATTTTCTTGGAGAAAACTTGATGAGAACCCGTGCGAAATCGGAGCACAAAGTTTTCCATTTTTCGGGAAAGCCGAAGACTTTGTAGCCGATTTTCTGTCAAGAGTCGAAACTAGGTCAAACGATGTCGTAATGACCTGAAAATTGAGGTGAAGCTTCTTGAGCAGTGGATAGGACCAACCATGGGCTTTTATTTGAGTTTTGAAGCCGTTTGGTGTCCCATCGATGCTTCACTTGATTTTGCTGCGGGGAAAATGCCGAGCTTTGATATGTGGTCAAACGATGTCCGATTGACCTGAAATTTGACAGGAAGCCTATTGGAGTCATTTTGAGATGTTCCATAAGCTCCGTTTTGGATGTCATGGTCTCGGGATGCTCTGCCGCCGGTAGGCTTGATTTTCTCTCGGAGCATCGAAACCTGGTCAAACGTTGTCGGAATGACCTGAAATTCGACGTGTAGCCTTTTGGAAGCATGTTGAAGCCACTCATGTATTTTGTTTGATGAGTGATGGCTTCGGTGGTTCCCACCGCCGGGAGGCTTGATTTTGCTGCTCGAGCATTGATGGAGGGTCAAACGTTGTCGGTTTGACTTGAAATTTGGCATGGAGCCCTTTGGAGACATTCTGGAGTCATCCGTAGGCTCTGATCAAAGTTTTGGCGTCTTTGATGATGTCGCCGCCGGGAGCGCTTGTTTAGCTGTCGGAGCAGTGAAGTTAGGCCAAACGCTGTCGGAATGGCCCGAAACCTTAGGTGTACTCCTCTTTTGGCTGCCTTGAAAGATCTTTCAGTTTTTGTCTGATTCTGACAAGATTTGATGCTTGAAGTAGCTTTGCCTGTTTTGTAGTAGGATGCAACTTCACGAGGCTTTTTGATGTGGAGGAGACATATTGACTTTTTTTGGTGTCAACAGAACAATACTTCCGGGTGATGGGCATAGTGGAGGACGGCACTGAGGTAAGCACTACCTCAATGTATTTAGTTGATGTTGTTTTGTTGTGGTGGCGACGCAGGTACAACGACCCTAAGCTCGGGCGTGCTGCCGTCATCACATGGGAAGAGTTCCAAAAAGAGTTCCGATAATTGTTCTACCCCGAGTATACAGAAGATGAAGCTTGAGTGAAGCTACTTAGGCTCTCACAACATGGTGAGGTGCGGGAATATGTGCGGGAGTTTTCCGAGCTCATGCTTCAGATTTCGGATCTAGGAGAAAAGGAGGCATTCTTCTCCTTCATGGATGCTCTAAAGCCATGGGTCAAGATGGAGTTGCAACGTAGGGGCATCCAAGACCTCACACAAGCAATGACCGTGGCCAAGTCCCTTGTCGAGTTCAAAAAGACGGAGAAGCCCGACTCCTCCAAGAACAAGGGCAAAGGTGGGGGAGACAAGGATCGGGACAAGGAACAGGACAGGGCCAGGGACAGAGACAGGCCATCCAAGAGTGGTAGTGGGAAGCCACCATTCCATAAGTGGAAGTCCTCCAAGGAGGGGGACAAGAAGGATTGAGAGCCACAAGCATGCTTCCTATGTGACGGGCCGCACCGGATGCGTGACTGCCTAAAGCGGGGTAAGCTTGCTGCTACTGCTGAAAAGGATGAGGCAGAGAAGGAGACCCTCAAACTCAGCTTAATCATGCTTAGCTCCATCAAGACTCAGAAGTTGGCTAGGCAGAAGGGATTTATGTTTGTAGACATCATGGTGGCAGGCAACAAGATGAATGCCCTCGTGGACACCGGAGCTTCCGATCTCTTTATGTCCGAGACAACTGCCAGGAAGCTTGGACTAAGGATAGAGAAAGGTAACGGGTGGATCAAAACCATTAACTCCAAAGAGGTCCCAACCATGGGTAGGGTACAAGGAGCGGAAATACAGCTTGGACAGTGGACGGGCAAGGAAGCACTCGAGGTAATCCCACTTGATGACTATGAGCTTGTTGTTGGTTTAGATTTCCTTGACCGTATAAATGCTCTTGTTGTACCTTTTTCCAATTGTTTGTGCATTCTTGACCCCCGCTGCCAATGTACTGTGTCGGTGCGATGGGAATCCAGCCTACCTGCTAAAGTGCTGTCAGCAATTCAGCTAGCCAAGGGCGTGAGAAAGAACGTAGACACCTACTTGGCAACGTTAAAGTTGGATGAGGCCCCGGAGCCTAGGGACGAGACTCCACCAAAGGTGCTAGATGTGCTGGAGTCCTTCAAGGATGTGATGGCCCCAGAGCTGCCCAAGCGATTACCACCAAAGAGGGAGGTGGATCACAAAATAGAGCCGGTGCCTAATACTCAACAGCCAGCAAAAGCCTTGTATCGGATGTCACCCCCGGAGTTAGAAGAGTTACGCAAACAGCTTAAGGAGCTAATAGATGTAGGGTTCATCTAATCATCAAAGGCGCCCTACGATGCACCAGTGCTGTTCCAACGTATGCATGACGGGTCATTGCGATTGTGCATAGACTACCGGGCGCTCAACAAGCTGACGGTCAGGATGGTTTACCAAGCTAGACTTAAGATCGGGATATTACCAGGTGCGCATAGCAGAAGGGGACCAGCCCAAGACAGCTTGTGTCACACGGTATGGGTTGCATGAGTTCTTGGTGATGCCCTTCGGACTCACCAACACGCCAACCACATTCTGCACTCTCATGAACAAGGTACTACAACCTTTCCTTGATCGTTTTGTGGTTGTTTACCTTGATGATATTGTGGTTTATAGCCAATCGCTTGATGAGCATGTGGAACACTTAAGACAAGTGTTCCAGGTCTTGAGGGAGAATCAACTCTATGTCAAGAAAGAGAAATGCTCCTTTGCCTTGCATGAGATACCATTCCTAGGCCACATTGTGGGAGGTGGCCAGATCTGAATGGATGGGAGTAAGGTGTAGGCCATTGTCAATTGGGAGCCACCAACCAAGGTCACCGAGTTGCGATTATTCCTTGGGTTGGTGAACTATTACCGGCGCTTCATCAAAGGCTACTCCAACATCACCACACCATTGACAGACATGCTCAAGAAGGGAAGAGTATGGGAGTGGATTTGGGGTGCCAGCAGGCCTTTGATCGACTAAAGCGTGCCATCACGAAAGAGCCCGTCTTAGCCTTGCCAGATTTCTCCAAGCCGTATGAGGTGCATACGGACGCATTTGATTTTTCCATTGGTGGGGTGCTAATGCAAGATAGTCACCCTATAGCATTTGAAAGCCGGAAGCTCAATGATACCGAAAGGCGGTACACGGTGCAAGAAAAAGAGACGACCTCCGTGGTTCATTGCCTGCGTACATGGAGGCACTATCTATTTTGCGCTAGATTTGTGGTGAAAACTGATAGCGTGGCCATAAGCTACTTCCAGTCCCAGAAGAAGCTCTCTCCCAAGCAAGCTCAGTGGCAAGACTTTCTTGCGGAGTTCGACTATATCATAGAGTACAAGCCGGGGAAGGTAAATCTTGTGGCCGATGCACTAAGTCGGAAGATAGAACTTGCTGCGATCAGCCGACCACAAGGTCCCTTGGTAGCACGCATCAAGGAAGGACTACCACATGACCAGATTGCAAAAAGCTTGATCGAGTATGCCAAGGAAGGCAAGATAAGGAGATTCTGGTTTGAGGGCGAATTACTGTACACCAAGGGGAACCGGCTCTATGTGCCACAATACGGGAAGCTACGCAAGGAGGTCATGCAAGAGTGCCACGACTCCAAGTGGGCTGGGCACCCGGGGGTGCAACGCTCCGTTGCGCTTGTGGAGGAACGATACTACTGGCCACGTATGAGGGATGATATTGAAGCTTATGTTAAAACTTGTCTCGAGTGCAAGCAAGACAAGGTCGAGCAGAAGGTGCCGACGGGTCTCTTGGAACCACTGCCAATCCCGAAACGCCCATGGGAAAGCATCTCCTTAGACTTCATGATGGGGCTACCCAAGTCGGAAGGTTATGGGAGCATCATGGTTGTGGTGGACAGATTCTCAAAATACGCCACCTTCATTCCGGCAACTAAGGAATGCCCAGCAGAGGAAGTAGCACGGTTGTTCCTCAAGCATGTAGTAAATTACTGGGGCATACGACAGTCCATCATTAGTGATCGGGATGGACGATTAATGGGGCAGTTTTGGACGGAGCTCTTCAAGCTACTCAGATCAGATTTAAGGTTTTCTACGAGTCTCCACCCGCAGATTGATGGGCAAACCGAAAGGGTAAATGCCTTGTTGGAGACTTATCTAAGGCATTATGTGAGCCCCTCACAAAAGGACTGGCCAAAACTGCTGGACGTGGCTCAATTCTCATACAATTTGCATAGGAGCGAGGCCACAAACCAGAGCCCCTTTGACATGGTGATGGGGCAACAACCGCTCACACCCAGTACCATTGCTGCAGGCTATACGGGACCAACCCCTGCAGCATACAAGTTCGCCAAGGGATGGCAGGAGCAAGCGGACTTAGCCCGAGCTTGTCTACACAAAGCAGCCAAGGGCAACAAGAAGTGGGCAAACCGAAAAAGGCGGGACGTGCAATTCCAGGTGGGGGACTTGGTGATGGTGAAGCTGCACTTGGTGTTGTGCCACAAGGGGATCCATAAAAGGCTGGTGCGTAGATATGAAGGTCCTTTCAAAGTTCTTCGGTGGGTAGGCAAGGTGGCCTACAAGCTTGAACTACCGCCCAAGCTCAAGGTTCATCCGGTTTTCCACGTAAGTATGCTGAAGCCCTTCCATGAAGACCAAGATGATCCAGCCCGAGGCGATTCCACACGAGCTCTCATGGGAGTTAAGACCTCTTATGACAAAGAGGTCGAGATCATCCTTGCTGATCGGGTGGTTAGGCGAAAGAACTACAGAGCTAGGCATGAATACTTGGTGCATTGGAAGGGGGTACCCGAAAGCGAAAGAAGTTGGGAACCGGCTGAAGCACTATGGCAATTCCATGATAAGATTGGCCGGTTCCACGATGAAGACGCAACGGGGACGTAGCGAGATCAGGTGGGGGAGAGTGTCACAGTTCCCCAACCAGCAACTTGACAGTTTGTGTCTCCAAATAAGAAAATAGCACACAGACATGCTAGAATATTCAAGAAGGTTCCGAAAACATTGAGAGAGTCCTTTGGGTCCATAACATTCTAGAGAAGCCCAGAACATTAAAGAATTCTTGAGCATACACTAGAACTTTCTAGAAATTTAGTGTGTAGATCACTTAGGAAGTCTCTAGACCATTGTATATCTAGAAGGCTAATACTAGCCACACACTTATACATAATTGTAGCCACAAGTTGTAAGGGCTTCGCCCTATATAAAGGGGTCATCACCCCTCATTTGTACACAAGTCAAGTTTGAGCAATACAAGAGCATTCTTAGCATTCTCTCAAACTCTCTTGCTTCCTTTGTGTTCTAGTCTTGCTAGTAGTCTCCCAAATCCTTGGTGAGCAAGGTTCAAGGCTGACTTAGGCATACAAGAGTGAAGTCTCAAGCCTAAGGCCGCACGGTGTGCACTAAAGCTTGCAGCCGTGACACAAGCAGGCCCAGCGGTCAGCCTTTCCCACACCTGTCCTCTCCTTTTCTTCCTCCCTTGGCTGAAGACAGTAACAGCCACTGCCTGCTGCCCATTGCAGTAGTTATTGTGCTAATTCTGGGCGGCCAGCATCCCCTCACCCATCAGCCACGTTCCTGCCCCTTTCTAGATGAGGAACCCGGCCGACAGCCAGCACTTAGCTCGCTGCCAGCAAGCCCAGCGGCCACACTCTCCCCTCGCTCAATTGCCATCCACCCGGCCACATCTCCCAGGAAATGGCAGCAGAAGTTGCTGCCATCAGTCCCAAACACCAAGTATCCAGCGGCTACATTTTTCCCCCCTTTTCCCAGAGGCCAATACCCCTTTCTCAAGCAGCCAAACCCCCATACATACCTGTTGTCACTTGGAGAGAATGCAGCATCAACTGCTACCAGCTACATGATGATGCACAGCCGCCAATGTGCTGATCTTGAGCGGCCAGTATTCTTCTCGGCAGCCACCATGCTACCTTCCCCCTTGCCCAACTTGGAGATTGACTCCAGCCAGCAGATGGGAAACGACGTCCGGCCCTGGTACTGCGCTCAGCAGTCAGCTGCTGTGTGCAGCGGCAAAGCTGCGCAACAGCCGCTGAGCCCAACCCTGGGACCCGTGAAAACTAATTTTTAATTGGATTTCTGGCCTCCTTTTAACCTGATTAACCCATGCAAAATTTTGATTTTTTCTCTGGACCAAAAACTTGGATATTTTAACCAAAGTTTAGGGGAAATAAAAAATTGTCCACTTGCTCCAAAATAGGGGCTCTTGACCTAAAAATCCGGGCAATGTGAAAAGACTTTCTTTCCTTGAAAACGAGAGCGAGGCTAGACTATGATGAACCCAGTACCCCGACTTGCCTGATATAAATTTTAACTCAATACTTAAACCCTAACAATTATGGATGCATGTGGAGCACGGTGACTCACATTTTTATCCGTACTTGGGGATTGGATATTCCCACCTTCCGAATGCATCAAGTGTACGGAAATACACAAATATCCAACCCTTTTGAGCGTCTAAGTTTGGGAATCAACATTCTTGCATGTTTATGATTATTTCATTTAAACTTTTTGTACTTTTATCTTACACCTTGCAAACCCGGCCCTTGCATCTTGTCACGACCCCAAACCCGGGGTCCGTGAAGTAATAATTATGTTTCTCCCAAGATCCGCGTGTGTGAGGATTACAAATTCATTCCAACACACTCTGAATATTTAGCGGAAGCTTTTATGGTGTTGCGACTCGGAGTCCGTGGCCATTGGATTCCGCACCGCACTCAACCCAAGCATATAATCATCTTATCATTGATCCATCTCAGACTGGAATAAACCATCATAATAAAAGTACAGAGCTGACAGTAACAGGGTATTACATTCCCATATATGTTCAAGTTACAATTAACAATGTATATTAATTACAATCCCAAGGAAAAGGCTAATAGAAGCCATACAAGAAAACAAGCTAATGATCACTACCCATATGTGACGTAATACCGATGTCAAGCTCAATGTCTACATGACACAGCCGACAAACAACCTGAAAACTCATGGCTCCACAGCCAACACGTGTACTCGTCTCGGGTGAAGAAGTCTGGACCTGAGTACCAAAGTAGTGGGTCAGACACGACGGTCTGGCAGGTGGGTGAAAAGATATAACAATATACTAGACGATAAAACATGTAATAAATCATGCTGTCTGATCAAAATTGTACATAATTACAATACATAGGAAATCATGAATCTCTTGACAAAATCCTGTATTCATATAAAACGGGTATTCCTTTAAAGCATGTATAAAACATGAACATTTCACAAACCGGAAACTCATTTCAAACATGTATAAACAGTAAACATTTTACAAATCGGGTACTCATCTAAAGCATGTATAAATAGTGCATATTTATTAAGAAAAGACGTGATCAATATAAAGTAGGACGGGTATCAAGGATCAGGAACTATCAAGATGGCAACCACACAAAGCTAAATCCTCTATCACCGAGGTGATAGAGCAAGCAAGTCAAGGCGTTGACCTCAGTCACCGAAGTGAGGAGGTACAACGAAATACATATACATATATACTATATACTAGACATGACCACGGTAGCGAGCCGGGCATCAGGAACCACAGTAGCAATCTGCGGTATCAGGGCATGACCACGGTTAAATAAACCGGGCATCAGGATCCAAACTGCAGTTGGCAAGACAAGAGGGGGATCACCTAGTCAGTGGATCAGACTAACAAGGTATCCAAGCTTAGTGGTGCCGACTCATAGGTTATATGCAAGTAAACAAAACAAGTACATGTATGCATGTTCTCTTTTTGGCTCATGGGCTCGCACTACAAAGCTCTGGCCCCATCTTACCTCAAGGTTTTGGCTCATGGGTCATATACAAGAAATCAAATCAGATAAATACATATGACAGGACGGGGTGCTCATAAGCAGAAAAGCATATCTATATCGATCGGGCATGTACTGGCTAGCAACAATGCTAAAACATGAATTTCAGTACTGTCAGGCAAGTCTAGTCATAAAACACGAGATTTCAAGTGTACAAGTGAAATTCGGTCAACATAAAGCATGAATGGATTTCTATACTTTTCTGGGTCAATCGTTGAGGGTCCTAGATTCATACCGATGTGAATAGGGTCCCGTATGTCTAATTTGACATATACTTAGTGCTCCATGAGAATTAAGGACATCTCGGATCCCTATGCACATTGACAAGTCTAAGGATCCTCGACGAATCTTCATAATGGGTTCATTTTCATCCGGACTCCATAAAATGCCTTCCAAGTTCTTACATTGCATTGGGGCTCCAAACAATACCTCCCTAAGCTTAAAACAATGTTTCAAGGCCCCAAGTATTGATAGGTCATATGCAAGAAATCGGGCATGTATAAAATACTTGATGAAATCGTGTAAACAGGTGAAACGGGGTGCTCAAGGCACAATTATCATTTCAATATCGGGTTATGCAAATCAGGGCTAGCACAAAGGCTACAAATACAGTTCAGTGCTTTCAGGATGGATAAATCACAAATCATAATTTTCGAGAATAAAAAGGGGTGCAATAAACTTTCGAATTATCGGGGCAAGTATCGGGGTTCAAGATAACTCAAGGTGGATAGGGATCCCGTATGTCTATTTTTCAGTAAACACTTGGTACTCCTTGAGTTTAGAGACATTTCGGGCTCCTTACACACCTGAGTAACCTCAACATTTCAACAAATCTCGGTGATGTGGTTTCTCACTCGAACGGGCTTTAATCAAACATTTCATCTTTGTTTCGAACGTATTCCAGGTGGAAAGTGCCCATTGCTTCGGAAAGGTTCACAAGCAAATGGGATGGGAACTCCCTTCATCTCTCTTTATTCCCATAATTCTGGGAAATTCGGTTACCTTGCGGTCACCTGGCGGTTAGCCGCCAATGGATTCGGCGGTTAGCCGCTGGATGACCGCAGGGCTGACCGTGATTGACCTGACCAATTGCAGCATTCTGGAAATGTAACCGCTTCAGTTCGGTTGGCTAGCGGTTAGCCGCCGATGGCTTCGGCGGTTAGCCGCTGGCTGACCGCGGGGCTGACCGTAAGGTTACAGCTCTCTGGAAAAGGAACCGAAATCGGTTCGGCGAGCCGCCAGTCACCAGACGGCTAGCCGCTAGGTGACCGTCAGCTGACCGCCAGTTGCGGAAACTCCACAATACAGTTCAGATTCAGGTCTTCTTTTCTCCAATCCATTCCTTTCCCTCTCCAATCACTTACCTACAGTAAAATGAGATGAAAGCTCCTCCTATTCCACCTTCACCTCTTCTCCAACATCAACATTTCTATATATCATTATCCAATCACTTCTTCCTTTTTCACCCTCAACCATAAGAGAAAGGAAACTCCACAATCACCAAGATTCATTTAAGCCAAAAACAAGAGATAGACAAAGACTAAAATCTACCATGTTTCCAAAACATTAAATGTACTTCCAAAACAATGTGAATCATAAAGAAAACATGAATAGTGATAATGTACAACCTCATGTATGAAATAGAAAACCACATTTCTCATAAAACATGTAAATATCAAATCATCCACTTGCCTTGGGTCTCTAATCAAGCAAATCAAGCCCTAAACACTCTTCCAAGCCAAGGCTCCAAGCTACACAAAAACCCCCAAAAAGCAACCCATAAGAACCCTAAAAATAGTAACTCAACAAAGAGAAGGAATGGGTTCAAACAAGCTAGGAAATAGGACCTAGGGGAAAGCCATTGCTCAATAATAGAAGATGGAAAGAGATCCTTACCTCTAGGGCCATTAATCAAGAAGAATGAGCTTGAAATAGGGGCTGCCCACCTTGGTTTCCCATGAAAATGGTGTCAAAAGAGAGAGGAGATGAAGGGGAAGAAGTTGCCGGAGTTTCCTCGTCGGATTGGTGGCTTGAAGGCTTCATTTGAGCAAGGGAAATGGAAGAAAAAGGAGAAGAGGGGCTGCTGGTACTGTAGCAGGGAGTTGCAGCCGATTGGAGTGGAAAAATGAGGGAGAAAGAGATGGAGTTGTCCTTTTATAATGGGTGGTGTGGGGTCCACACTAAGTATAACTTGTAATGGAGATTAGGGGGCTTTCTAGACCTCGGATCAAGAAACTTAAAACATGAAAGGTGTCCGGAATAAAATTATCTTTCCAACAAGGTCAACATTGACATACTTCTGGGGTCCACATAAAAAGTCAACTGTTTGGTCAAAGGGGTCAAAGAATGGGAAATTTGGGATTTCTAGAAAAACTGATTTTAGAAGCTTCGAATGGGCACGGAGTGAACACGAAAGTTGTAGGGAATGGCGAGATTAGTCTAACGAAGCTGAAATGAGAATTTTTGGGAATCACCAAGAATCTCCCCATGCTGACCACGCAAAACAAATGGGGCCCTACGGTCATCGTCTAGGTTCACTGGCTCTCAAAACTTCCCAAAGCTAATGAAAAGTCATTCTAACTCAAAAACTCAACCAAACAACCACTAAACCCATCGAGAAAACCAAATCACGATTAAAACCACACTAAACCAAGAAATTAGGGGTCGGGTTCTCACACATCTTGCCACACAGGACTCCTGAGGTCTTAGCGCGTGATTCTCGCCCTGTTTGACTATTTGATGTACTAGGATCCTTAAAGGTTTTCTCAGTTTGTGTGCAAGCATTTGGTTGCCCTGCCCTTCCGACATACCTGGATCGCCTTGCCTTTTTGTCACCTGTTTTGGGTCCCCTATTCCTACCCGAAATGTTGTCCGTTTTTCCATAGAATTTCCTGGATTTAGAAAAATATTGTTTTGAAACCCGCTTTAACTTGTTTTATTGTTTTAATCCCAAATTAACTTGCTTATCTGTTTTAGAGGTTGAATCGACATTGTTTTGCCAGTTTTAGCAATTTAATCGTCTGTCGACCCCGTCCTTGCACATACATCTACTAAGTAATCGAATTACACATTAAGTCTCGATTCAGCACTGAACCCTGTGTTGACACCAAAAAAGTCACTTTGCCTCCTCAACATCAAGAACCCACATGAAGCTGCATCCTGCTACAAACAGGCAAAGCTACTTCAAGCATCAGATCTTGTCAGAATCAAACAAAAACTGCAAGATCCTCCAAGACAGCCAAAAGAGGGGCACACATGAAGTTTCAGGCCATTCCGACATCGTTTGGCCTAACTTCACTTCTTCGACAGCTAAACAGGCGCTCCCGGCGGCGACAGTGTCGAAGACATTAAAACTTCAATTAGAGCCTACAGATGGTTCCAAAATACCTCCAAAGGGCTCCTTGTCAAATTTCAAGTCAAACCGACAACGTTTGACCCTCCATCAACGCTCGAGTAGCAAAACCAAGCCTCTCGGTGGTGAGTGGCTTTAACATGCTTCCAAAGGGTTGCACGTCGAATTTCAGGTCATTCCGACAACGTTTGACCAGACTTCGACGCTCTGAAAGAAAATCAAGCCTACCGGCGGCGGAGCACCCCGGGACTATGACATCAAAATCGGCGCTAATGGATCACCTCGGGACCATGACTCCAATAGGCTCCCTGTCAAATTTCAGGACAATCGAATATCGGTTGACTGCATATCAAAGCTCGACATCTTCCCCGTAGCAAAATCAAGTCAAGCATCGACGGGACCCCAAATGGCTTCAAAACTCAAATAAAAGCCCATGGTTGGTCCTATCCACTGCTCAAGAAGCTTCACCTCAATTTTCAGGTCATTCCGATATCGTTTGACCTAGTTTCAACTTTTGACGGAAAATCGGCTACAAATCTTCGACTTTCCCGAAAAATGGGAAACTTTGTTCTCCGGTTTTGTGTGACTTCTCGTCAAGTTTTCTCCAAGAAAATCAAGTCAATAATTGAGAAAGAATTTCAAGAAAAATACAGAAGAAAAAAGGAGTGAAAAGGAAGAAGAAATAGCCAAAAAAACCACTCGGCGACCAAAGGGGCCAAAGCCCCATGGTTGCCGGCGACCCTGGAAGTCCGGTCACAGGAATCTCCGCCAGATGACCCGTTTTCCGGTCCTTTTCGCGTTTCTGGAGTTCCTGCCTCTGTGATTTTCTGAAAATCCAATTCTTGATGCTTGAAAATGACTGATCTTCGTCAACATCTCGGATCCGCCGTCAAGAGCATGCAATCATCACTGATCGCTCCAAGATCGCCAACCGGCTAACCAAGAAAGTACACTTTCTGTCCGACCGATCGAGAAATCGACAATACAGATGTCACTGGCTCACCAACATCAATCAATGTCTGAAATTGCATTACAATCCTACATCAAATAGCATGTGGATCCATTGGCGATCATCACAAGAAGAATCCCAAAGGACGCAGCGCGGCCCGCGACTCTTCAAATGCCCCGGCGACCACTTAATGTCGTTAATTGACCCGTTTTACGAAAACTTAATGCGGTTATTAACCCATTATTTTGGACAGCCCAATCAGAAGCGAGCAAATGGGAGTTACAAGTCCAAGCAATCATGGCATTAAAACCATGAAACTCCCCTCATCATGGAGATTAAAGGCGATGCCCATCATTCTCCATCAGCCAATCACAAGCCAAGAAAAAGGAGTTACAAAATCAAGAAATAAAAAATTGTAACTACTCCCATCATGGAGCCTTAATGCCATCAATTCTCTCATCATGCCCATCAATGTCCATAAACCACCTCATGGCACCAAAAGCCTATAAAAGGAGGTCCATTCCAAAGAGAGACATAACTTTGAATCCTTGCATTTGCACATCCACACCAACACCCATCCGGGGTCTGGAAAATCCTAGAGAAAATCCGACAAAGTCCTGCTGCTCTGCTGCAAGAGACACTACAAGGTGATCAAAGTCCATTGGGGGGCCTCCCCCCCAAGGTCCCCTTCTTCTACAACATGGCCTAAATGCGGTTTTTCAGCCCGTTTACTCGGTTTTTCATTGGATATAGGACCTCCCCTTGGTCTTTATCCTCTGAGGTTGGATCCAAGCCGAAGAATCGAAGCATCAAGTGTTCTCATTTGAAGGACGATGGCGAAGTCCATACATGACTTGCGACCGTCGATCTAAACGTGTCCCCACAATCTCCTAAGAAGTTAGATCCCTTTCTTCCTTTTCTATTGTAATTTGTATTTTTTAAAGAGACAAAAAAGTTACAATTCTTGTCTTTCATTTTGATGAGATTTGTAAATCGCCTTTCACGGCACCAAATCGCCTTTCACGGCAAACAAACAAAAAATCGCCTCTTACGGCATTCAAAACAAAAAAATTGTCTCTTTTCTTAAATATTTATGCAATTTGAAAAGTTAGAAAGAAGGATTGATTTCCTTTCTACTTGTGAAGGTGAATCTCCGGATCATCACCATTCCAAATTCCAAGTAGAATAGAAAATCTGGCATACCCGTACAAAAATATTGATACCCGCTTTTCCTCCTCTGCCGAAACCTGGCAGCCCTACCCTGTCCAGGACGGAAATCGAGGGTCCATCACCCTACATTTTGCATTGATTCTCGAGTCGGCGCCACAAAGCCATTTTTCTAGCATTTATGATATATGGATATGTATATATTGCTTGCTGCACTTTGCAGTTTGTAGCCTTGTGTGTGACCGGTGTCGCCAATGTACCTACCCTGTCCAGGGCAGGACCAAGAACCCCTGTGACAGGGACCTATCCGGGGCAGACTAGGTACCCTTTTGATAGGGACTCCTGAGTGAGTTTAAGGTGGCGTCACCAGTGTACCTACCCTGTCCGGGCTTGGCAAACCAGGAACCCTCATGACATGGACCTATCAAGGGCAGACCAAGTACCCCCGTGATAGGGACTCCCGGGTGAGTTTAAGGTATTATCTACTTCATAGAATGTGGTATACTTTCTGTTATCATCGATTCTTCTATTTTACTCATAATGCACTAACTTTGCTTGGATATATTGTTACTTGATGTCGCGACCCCGGACCGGGCCTGCGGGCCTAATCCCGGATCAGGATTGATTGATGATAGATGGATAATGTATGAATGGTTGATGCCATAGAACACACAATACGTACATGGGTCAATAAAGAACATAATACTACCCGTGCACGTGATTTCCCACAGGTGTCCGTGGTGAGGATATCACAACAATGTAAGACTTTTGTTTAAGTGCGGAAGCGTGTAGAAAATCAAGTATGTAATTCATTTCCATTAACAAGACTGATAACATATAAACCACCTGATGTCAGAGTGAGCAATGATCAAAATAGCATATTCCTAAAAGGTACATGTTAATGTTTATACAAAATATCAGTTAATTAACATTTCCCAAAATAAAGGCCAACAAAGGCCAATAAAAAATATAAATCCCAAAAGAAAAGATATTCACAATCCCCAAGGTGTTTCGCAACTCGGACAACTCAATGTCTAGACGACATCATCGGCATGCCACTCAACTAATCGTTGCGGTTCTCCGACCGCCTCCTTGTGCTCCTCTTCTGGAAAACCGACGACTGGACCTGAGTACCAAAAAGTGGGTCAAACATGACGGTTTGGTAGGTTGGTGAAAAGATATAACAATAAAACAATAACGAATTTACCTTGGAAAATATTTAAACCTGTTTAAACAATAACTTTCATAAAAGAAATGAATCATTTACTGAAAAACATATATGCAGTATAAAATATGTAAAGGTAACCAAGGAATCGGGAAACAAGCAAGATGGCAACCACACAAAGCTAAGTCCTCTATCACCGAAGTGATAAGAGCATATCCGGGCGTTGATCTCAGTCACTGAAGTGAGGAGACTCAACGAAAATATATATATACATATAATATACGAGACATGACCACGGTAGCGAGCCGGGCATCAGGAACCACGGTAGCCATCTGGGGTATCAGGACAAGACCACGGTAATAACCAGGTAGCGGGATCTAAACTACAGCTGGCGGGACAAGAATGGGATCTCCAAGTCGGTGCATCAAACCGGCAAGGTTATCCAAGCTTAGTGGTGCCGACTCATAGGTCAAATAACAGAAATCAAGACATGAATAAAATACATCAAGTGCAAGTATGTAACTGTCGCGACCCCGGACCGGGTTTACGGTCTAATCCGGGATCGGGACTAGGTAAGTGATGGATGATGAATGATGATGAAGATATGGTTGGCATGGTTAGTGCCCAAGCATACACAGGTTAATAAAGAACACACATTACCCGTGCACGTGATTTCCCATAGGTGTCCTCGGTGAGGATAACACAACATCATGAATATTTTTGTTAAATGCGGAAGCGCGTAGTAAATCAACATGTAATTCATTTCCATGATAATAAGACTGAGTACATTTGAATAACAAGTATCAGAATGAGCAATGATCATTAGCGTAATCCAAAAGTATTGTTAAAGTTTAAGCAAAAGATCATTTAGTTACATTCCCCAAAATTAGAGGCCAACAAAGGCCAATATAACCAAAATGATATCCACCAAAAGGAAAACTAGCCACAACCCCAAAATATGACGTCTCTCGAGGCAACCGGATGTTTAAATGACATCATCGGTGTGCCACTCAACTAACTGTTGCGGTTCTCCGACCGTCTCCTCATGCTCCTCGGGGTAGCCAACAATGGGACCTGAGTACCAAAGAAAAGGATCAGACATGACGGTCTGGCAGGTGGTTGAAAAGATATGAAAATATAACAATAAATGAGTGTACCTTCAAAAACATTTAAATCTATTTAGACAATAATCTTCATAAAAAGATGAATCATTTATTCAAACATGTATGCAGTGTAAAACGGGTAAAGGTACCAAGGAAACGGGAAAAAAACAAGATGGTATCCATAAGAAGCTAAATCCTCTATCACCGAAGTGACAAGAGTGTATCGGGGCGTTGACCTCAGTCACTGAAGTGAGGAAGTGCAACAAATTTTACATATACATATATAATAATACGGGATGGGACCACGGTGGCAAACCGGGTATCGGGAACCACGGGAGCGAGCCGGGTATCGGGACGGGACCACGGTTAATAAACCGGGTATCGGGATCCAAACTGCACCTGGCGGGACAGGAGGGGGACTTCCAAGTCGGTGGATCAAACCAACAAGGTCGTCCAAGCTTAGTGGTGCTGACTCTTAGGTCATATGCAAGCAATTGGGACATGTATAAAACACATAAGACGAAATCGTATAAACAAGCGAAACGGGGTGCTCACAAATGTCATTTCAATATCGGGTCATGGACATCGGGGCTAGCGAAATGCTACAAGTACAGTTTCAGTGTTTCCGGGATTGATAAATCCTTATAAAATCGGGGCTGCATGTTGAAATTCGGGAATAATGGGGTGCAATAAACCTTCGAAATATCGGGATGAGTATCGGTGTTCAAAACTAATTCAAGGTGAATAGGGATCCCGTATGTCAATTCACGTAAAAACTTGGTACTCCTTGAGATTGGGACATTCCGGGCTCCTTACATACCTTAGAGATTTTCGAAACTTTCGATGAGTCTTTGTGATGAGGATTTCTTCTCAAATGGCTTAATACATTGTCTCATGAATTTTCCCAACACAAAGGATTCCCTTAAAAGCAAAGAGATACTTTCCCGAGCTCTGAAAACAGTTTAGGCCTAAGTGGGGGTGCGCTCGAGCAGGCCAAAGCGCGCTCACTATTTAATGATCAATACCCATTCATCCACTTGCCTTAGGGTCTCAATCAAGGAAATAAGCAACAATCAAGCTCTCTCTCAAGAAACCTATAAGCACAACAAAAACCCCCAAAATGCAAACCCTAGAATGGTCAAGACAAAGAACAAGAAGGGGAACTTAAAAAAGGTGAAAATGGAGCTTCCACAAGGCTAGAGGAATACCATTCTAAGAGATGGGAAGGGTGGCTTACTTGTAAGTCTTCAAATGGTCAAGAATAGATCAATGAGGACCTTGGAATGGGAGGTTTCTCTTCAATAATAGTATCAATGGAGAGCCCAAGTGGTGGAGAAGAAGGAGAAGACTTCCTTTGTGCTATTGGTGCAAGCTTGATGGTGATTTGGTGGTGAGAGGCAAGGAGAAGAGAGAAAAGGGAAAAGCCCTAGCTTGATTAGGTTATGCTGGAAAAAGGAAGAAGAAGAAGATGGATTCTCTAAATAAAGTCAATGGGAGTGGGCTCCACTACTAGAAAACTCTTTGGGCTGAAATCACGACTATCGGGACCTCGAATGAAATCGACGAAGAAGGGAAAAATGGTCGCCGAAATATTTAGTTTCCAAAAAGTATATTTTCCGCGGGTTTCGGGGATATCGAATTTTGGGTATAGATTTAATGTAGAAAAGACTGTTTTGCCCTCAATGCTAGGAAAGTCGGGTTTCGGGGTTCTGGACGGGTACTGTAGCGACCCCGGACCGAGACCCGGGCCCGTGACGTGCGGCAATATGATTAGCCAAAGTATAAAACATACCGCCGCTTTTCCCACAGGTTTCCGCGGTGAGGATCCCAAGACATAGGTCGAGCTCACACGAATGGGTATGCGGAAGCATGTAGCAAAATGAATCATACAATTCTTAAAAACAACAAGATGCAAGAGACATTTTAATATCAAGACTAGGTATAGAAAGAGAATGTCATCAAAGCATTCCTATCATGATTAACGTTTCAATGTTTAACAAAAGTATATTAATTCAAGTTACAAAACCAAGAGAGGCCAACAAAGGCCAATACAACAATAGATCCCAAAAGAATAACCCAACTACGTGAACGAGACATCACGATCCCGACCGGCGTCTAGATGACGTCGTTGGGCTGCCACTCGTGTGCTGGGGGTGGCTCAATAGCCTCCTCCGAACACTCCTTATCAAGCGTGAAATCACCGGCACCTGAACACCAAAATAACAAGCATCAAACACGACGGTTTAGCAAATAAACAATTTAGGCATGAACATGAGAAATAATAATAAAACAGTTCAAGATTTAAATACACATTTCAATGTTTACGAAACTAGCATGAATACTTATGATATCATGAAAAGATAAATCCACATTGAGCTCATCCTTTCTCCGCCATACATAATGACAAGAGCAAGCACGCACGACAAGCACGACACGAAAAACACGATCCCACACCACACAAGGTAGACGGGGTATCCGGCCTCGGAACCGGATCACGAACACGCACGATGTGTAATATAATACATGACTAGTCTGCAGACAGTCCACATGTTTAAGGACCCCTAAGTAGTGGATCAAGCTAAAAGGGCAGTTCAAGCTCAGTGGTATTCACTTATATCGTGAATGCACAAAACACGGCGATACACGTTCGAGAACACGCCAAAACAAGAAGGAAATCATTTAACAAGCACGACGTGACAAGCTAGCAAAATAGCATAGTATTAATGCTTACAAACTTAAGAAATGATTCCCTTTTTTATACTTGAAACACATCTTGAAAACGAACTTGCAGTTGGAAATCAAACTAGAACACGATGATGCATGAAGATCAAGACAAGAGTTCACACATAAATCTATCAAGCATAGGATAAGACCAACCCCTGACCCTTGTGGAATTGAAAACCAAATGTCGGAAATCAATAAAACTTAGTGTCCCCGAAGGTATATTACATTTTGGAATTCCAAGTGCACAAGGTCAATAAAAAGGTCTAAAACCTAGTCTAGTTTTCATTCCCGCAAAAATCCTTCAAAAATAGTACTTTTTGTAACTGTCGGTCTGGTTTAAGCATCTCTACCGGTAGAACTACCGGTTTAAGCACTTCTACCGGTAGAACTACCGGTTTAAGCACCTCTACCGGTAGAACTTCGGTAGACCAAGGGTTCTCAATTTCCTCAACTCTCTGCCAAAATTCGAGCCACTTCTACCGGTAGAACTTCTGGTTTAAGCACCTCTACCGGTGGAACTTCCGGTAGACTAAGGGTTTTCAATTTCCTCAACTCTCTGCCAAAATTCGAGCCACTTCTACCAATAGAACTTCCGGTAGAACTTATGAAGTTCAATTTTTTTCACACTTATTTCCCTTCTTCACTTCCACATTTTCACCACCTGCACTCCCTAAGCCTACATGCTTTCCAAGAGATGATTTCCACACAAATATCCACTCCCATTTCAATCAAAACTTCAAAAATCACAAACCCATTTACATTCAAATCATGTATTACTAACTTGTAAGGTATTCCATTGAAAAACATGCTTCCATTCAAGACAAAACTTCTAGATTAGGTAGAGTAATTAGCAACCATGCTTATCAAGATTAAACAAGCTAAAAGAGATTAATAAGATGAAAGAGAAGACAAGCTTTATGATGAATAACATTTCCACTGTAAAATGCCCTAAAACTGGCAATGTATTAGGAAGAACTAAAAGGTTTACTTGCCTTGGCCCAATGTCAAGGAAATCTTCCCAAAACTCAACAAGGATGGAGATCCACGAAATCTACATGAAACCCCCAAAATAGAATACACAAAATCACCATTTTGGCCATTGCAAACTCCCATTTCGAAAATAGGTTTGAAAACATGTAAAACAAGCTCTTGGTGAGCTAAAGAACAAGAAAAGAAAGAATGAAAAGGAAGACCAACCAAGGGCTAGCTGAACAAGGAGGATAGAGCTTGAAGATGATGAATAGTGGAAAGGTTTGACTCCAAAAACACTCCAGTTGAAGCTTGAGAAGAGAGGAAGAGATTGGTGGTCTTGGATCTGAGGTTGGAGCCTTCTAGCTAGATCATTCAAGGGGAAAGAGGTCAAGATAAAACCCTTCTTCTCTTCTTCACTCTAGGTCAAACTATTGCAGAGATTGGGAAAAAGGGGAATGAAGAGGAAAGGAAACTTATATAGTGTCTGGAAGTGGGTCCCTGGCAGCTGAGTTTTGAAATGCTTAAAACATGGCGTTGTGGACCCCGGATGGAGTCGGCGAAGAAGAACAAAACGATTGTCGAAAAATCTAGTTTCGGAAAAGTATAATTTTGACATAGTTTCACAAATTCGAAAATTGTGCCCAGATTTTGCATGAAAGGACAGATTTACCCTTATTGGGCCAAAACTTGGTTTTTTGGGCCTCAAATACATGCAGGTTAAAAATGAAAGTTGTCACAAATGATAAAACCGTTCAAGATCAATAAAAAATCACAACCATAGCAAAGATCTAGAACAAAAACCCATTCCTACTCGTGTACTTAGGGTGTCCCTGAGCGTGTCTGACTCATACTAAACGTCCTCAAAATCCCCAAAGCTATAATTCAGACTAAGTCTAATCACATTCTAACCAAAATAGTACTAAGACTCGCTTAAAACTAAACACTCACTTAATTAGTACTAATCGAGTTGGTTTGGGTTGGGGGTCTAACAGGTACGGAATAAACATGAAAGTTGTAGGGATCGACAAGATGAATACAACGGGATCAAGACAAGAATTATAGGAATCTCAAGAATCCCACAAGTAAAAGCAAGACTATCAAAAAGGAGCCCCCAAAGGGTCCCACTAAACACAAGACACTTAAAATTTCCCAAAGCTATAAAAGAACTATTCTAGTCCCAACTTAGTCAAATTCTAATCGTCACGCTTAGCACTAACGCGTGACTTAATTAGCACTAATCATGTACACTCGAGTCGGGGTCTTACAGTAACCAGGCAAGATGAGGGTGCCCAAGGCACAAGTATCCTTTCAATATCAAGTAATGCACATCGGGACTAGTAAAGCGCTACAAATGTGATTCCAGCTTCTTTGAGAATGATAAATGATAAATCATGTATTTCGGGAGTATATAACAAAATTCGGGAACAATGAAATACTAATGGACTTTCGAAATCTCAGGACAAGTATCGGGGTTCAAGACTAGTTTAGAGTGAATAGGGGTCCCGTATGTCGATTTGGTATGAACTTGGTACTCTTTGAGTTTGGGGACATTCTGGGCTCCTTATACACCTTGGTAAATTTTTCCAAAACTTCAATGAAGCTTCGTGATGTGGTTCCTTTCTCAACCGGACCTCATACATCGCCTAGTAAATCTTTCGGGTACAAGGGGATTCCCAATGAACCTTTCCCAATCATTTAAACTTTTCATTATTGCTCTCAACCTGACCCCAGGTGAACGGTGCCCATCGCTCGAGCAGATGATACAATTCGCTTGAGCTAAGTGGTCTCTGGAATGGTTTCTAGAAGGGTTTACTTGAGCGAGTCAAGGTTCGCTCGAGCGGACCTATCTAGTTTGGGTTGGATTGAGCGAACAATTAGTGCGCTCGAGCAGACCACTCTTTGGATGGGATTCTGGGATGGCTAGCTTGAGCGAGGTAAGGTTCGCTCGAGCGAACTGTCCTCTAGATGGCATGAATCCTTCTCTGGACGGTTCGCTCGAGCGACCTGTCAAGTCTACTCGAGCGAACTGTCCAGAAATTTATCTCGGGGACAATTCTGCTCCTTCCATTTTCTCACGTACAAATCACCTTTGAACCCCATTCCTTCACCTAAATGAGAGGATCAAAACCTCACTCAAACATCCTTCAAATCACCATCAAAACTTCTACAACATCCACCAACCACCCCCTTCTCAACCCCAAACAACCACAACAAGAGAAAGAGGAATTCTACCAATTACCAAGATTCATTAATGCTATAACAAGTGTTAAATAAGAGACTATAAATGCCAACATTTATGAGGGTTAAACAAGATAACAAGATTCATCTATGAGCATTTATTTCAAATCAATGCAAGTCAAGAATGAATAGTAAAATCATCCACATTTCATAAAAACCATTCAAATCTCAAAATATCCATTCATCCACTTGCCTTAGGTCCAAGCTTAGCCAAAACAACTCTAATCACTCCTCCAAGACAAGATCCAAGGCTACAAACAAAAACCCCCAAAACAAACCCTAAAAGGGTCAAAACAATGAATGGGGAAGAAGTTTTTTCCAATAATGAAAATGGAGCTTCCCTAAGACTAGAAGAGCACATATCTAGAAGGTTAGAGAGGAAGCTTACTTGTAGAGTTTTCAAATGGACAAGTGTAGCTCAAGGAGGATCTTGAGATGAGTAGTTCCCCCCATAAATGATATCAAGAAGAAGCTTTCAACGAGAGGAAGAGAATGATGATCTCCATTTCTCGATTTGTGCAAGGTTAATTGTGATTTGGAGGTGGGAAAGCTAGAGGAAGAAGAGACGGGAGAAAACCCCTAGATGGTTGAGGTTTTGAGCTGGAAAAGGGGACAGAAGAAGAAGGGTTCTTCTTATATAGCAAATGAGAGTGGGCACCACTATTAGAAATCTTGTTTGGCTGAAATCATGACTTTCGGGACTTCGAACGAATTCGACGAAGAAGGGGAAAATGATCACCAAAATATCTACATTCCAAAAAGTATATATTTCGAGGATTTCAGGAATATCAAAATTTGGGTACATATTTAGTGTAAAAAGACGGTTTTGCCCCTGAAACTGGAAAGTCGGGTTTCGAGATTCCGAGCGGGGACGGGATCAACATGAAAGTTGAAGAGATTAGCGAAACGACTAAAATAGGATCAAAACATGAATTATGGAATTCTCGGATAATCCCTCAAGTACACATAAAGTCACAAAGAGGAACCCCCAAAGGGTCCCACTAATAACAAAAGCACTCAAAATTCCCAAAGCTATATCAAAAGCTATTCTATTCCCAACTTAACCAAATCCATTAATCACTCTTAGAACTAACACACGACTAAATTAACATTAATCGAGGTCACTCGGGTGGGGTCTTACACTTGATCTCTATTTAATTAACATGTCTTATATATTTTTCTTTGTACTTACAAACTATGCTTTTCATTTTGATGTTTGAGACTGATGGGAGCAAGAGGAAGTACACTGTGATGGTGAAGAGTGGTACGATAGCATAAAATGTACTGTTAGAACTATAGATTGAGGAAGATTGATGATGGAGGAAGAAGGGTTTATGTGGAGAGAAGACTGGAAGGGGAAATGAGTGTTATGTGTGAAGAGAAAGTTTACTTTTGATTTTGGGTGGGAAATGTCCATTTTCATTATTTCACACAATGGTATTATTGTAATAAAATGCATAATATTTGCAGTGGGAAAAGTAAAACATGCGTTGCCAATAGAAGCTCCCCAACCTAATTGAGGACCTGAACACGTTTCAAGCATTGGTGAACAGTGGTGGACCCAGGATTTTCACTTGAGGAGGGCTTGAAAAATCAATCTTTCTTTTTCAAACTAGTACCTTGAACGATGAGTTTTAGTATCGACCAAACTGATATATGTGTTAGGGATTTTGCGTATTGAAATTTGATGGATGCATTATCCTTTTAGCATCATTCAAATTTTCACACATGGATTGATTTTGAAAAACTTGAAATCTTGATTTTCACATGCATTGTTTTAAAAGTTTTAGAACTTATGTTACTTGCATGTTTTGGATTTTAAACTTGGATGCATTAAGTTTTTGAAAAGAAGATTTACGGATCATGCAAGCGTTCTGACCTAGATTTTAAAATCCTCTTAGGCATTAATAGGTTCATGTTTTGGAAAATACTTTTGGCTTGATTTAAACATGAGTCTAAGCATGATTTCCATGGCCCAGAACTCCCACTAGCAAAATACTTTAGAGTAGCTTTTTTCTTAGTCTTTTAAGAAGGCAAAACTTTTTTGGTGCTATAGTATTTTGTTACAGCTATCGGTCAACCAAATTTAAGATGTCGGTTAACCGAATATTGACCAAACCCACTTCAGTTCCTATTGCAGAATGTGAAAAATGTCAAATCTGGGAAGTTCGGTCAGCTATCGTTCATTTGTCGGTCAGCTTTCGGTCTACCGACTTTCGGTTCGGTTAACTGACAAGAGATAATTTGGTCAATAAATTTTGAATTTTATGACCGTTGAGTTCAGTCGATCAAACCCCAAATGTCAGTCGACTGACAATAGAGCCGTTGGATTTTGTTTTTTTTTTTTTGTATAAAATGAAGTTCATTCCTTGGCCAAATTTGAGGAACCAAGAGGTACTCCTTGACGTGTTTTGAGGCCAAATAAAGGGGAATGAGCTAATGAAGACTAGAGGGTCATAAAGGGAAGCTGAAGCTTGAAATTATGATTAAATCATCTAAGTAAGCTTAGTTTTCCTTTTCATATGTTTTCATGCTTTGTTTAAATATTTGATAAACATATTTTAGCATGCTAACTATGATTTGATGAATTCATTACATGTATTTCACTTTGAATTGCTTTGTTGTTTTGGATTTTTCATTTAGAATCAAACCAAGTTTGTTTTAACTTTCATATAAATGGTTTCATGCTTTGTTAAAACTTTGATTTCTCTCAGCGTGAATCTCATACTTGGTTGGATCTCTAGCTAGTTGTTTTCATTCCATGAACACATAGGGAAACTAATTTGTTTTGAAAACAACTATGCTCATGCATCACATATTTTAGATTTGGAACTTCAATACAACTTGCATTACTTGAATCATATATTTACAAGTTGGTTATTTAGAGAACATGTGATTAGCATTTTCACTTCACTCAAAACATTTGTGATTTACACTTTCAAAAGCTTTAAGCTTATATTCATTGTGCTATCTTTGTTAAACTTGATTGAAGTTTTTCATACATACACATTGAGCATTCATCTTTGCATTCATAGTGTGTGTGTGTGTGTGTGAGAGAGAGAGAGAGAGAGAGAGAGAGAGAGAGAGAGAGAGAGAGAGAGAGAGAGAGAGAGAGTTAGATTTACACTTTCATATTCGCCTAATTAAGAGGCTTTGTATTTGAGCTTACATTGTATTTCTTCAAGTGTACTCCAAATACTACTTAAAAAGAAAACCTTTTGGTAGCATAGGTTATTGCTTAGCCTTTGAAAAGCATAAGTGTAAGGTTAGGAGTGAACCATAAAACTCAAGAGGTTATTACTTAGCCTTGAAAAGAATATTGTAGAGGTTATTGCTTAGCCTTATAAAAGCATTTTGTAATGGTTATTGCTTAGCCTATTGAAAAGTATAGATAGTGGAAATCCAGTGGGGTGTAGGATCACAAGCCAGTAGTGGATGTAGGTGTCACGCCCCCAAAACCGGGATCCGATCTCAGGGACGCGAATATGGGGTGTTAATTAAAAATTTGTATTTCTCCTCATGACATCGCTGACACAACAAGCATGTAAAACTCGTGGCTCAACAGCCCTCTGCACACGAACTAGCTCAAAGCAAGGACCTGCTATCTAGAGCACCAAAGTAGAATATCAGACACGATAGTCTGGCAGGTGATCAATTTAGGCAAGAGCATAAACCAAAATTAAAGTTTAAAGGAAACAATAACTACAAACAATTTATTGAACTTGAAACAGATTTACAAGGTTTAAAAACAATGCATGAACAAGATACTTATTAAGAAATCATGAGTGCATGAACAATATACGAAACAAGACATGAATACATATAATATCATGATTAGTAAATCCACACGAGCCCATCTTTTCTCCATCATACATGATGACAAGAGCAAGCACGCACGACAAGCACGACATGCAAGACACGATCCCACGCTACACAAGGTAGACGGGGAGGCCGGCCGCGGAACCGGAACACGAACACGCACGATGTGTAATATAATACACGACTAGTCTGCAGACAGTCCACATGTTTAAGGACCCCCAGGTAGTGGATCAAGCTAAAAGGGCAGTCCAAGCTCAGTGGTATTCACTTATATCATGAATGCACAAAACATGGCGATACACGTTCGAGAACACGACAAAACAAGAGGGAAATCATTTGTCAAACACGTCACGACAAGGCTAACAAAATAGCATAATATAAATGCTTAACAAACTTAAGAAATGATTCCGTTTTGATTCTTGAAACACGATTCTTGAAACACGTCTTAAATACAAGCTTATACTTGAAATTCAAACGAAAACATGATGATGCACGAAGCATTAAAACAAGCGCTTTGATTCATGAAACAAATCTTCCACAAACTTATACTTGAGAATCAAATGAGAACATGATGACGCATGAAGCATCAAAACAAGAGTGCGAACATAAGTCCATCAAGCATAGGCTAAGATTGTGCATTGACCTTTGTGCAGTTGAAACCCAAATGTCAGAATTTACATAGCTTGGTGTCTCCGAAGGTAAGGTACATTTTGGAAATCCCAATTTGTACAACGTCAATTAAAAGTCTAAAGCATAGTCTAGTTTTTAAATTCCAAGAAATTCAGAAAAGAATTGAAAATCCAAAACTGGGACAGTCAGGTTCGCTCGAGCGGTCATACATTCGCTCGAACGGACCCAAGGGTTCGCTCGAGCGGACAGGTGTCTGTCCGAAACCCTTCAAACAGAGGTATGTTCGCTCGAGCGGACCCAGTGGTCGTTCGAACGAACATGCTTCTGCCTGAACGCCACTGAGTGCAGAAACTGCACTTCCCTTCACTCATTTCCTTGCATTTTTCTTCCTTCTTCTTCTCACCTCTGAACCGACCAAAACCCCTGAGCCACCATGCTCACCAAGGGTCAAAAACAACATTTTACATCATTCAATCCATAAATCAACCATTCACTCCATTGAGAAACCTCAAGACATTTCCATGTACAAAATCATAAAAGCTTACAAGATCAACATGATTCTAAAGACTTGAAAAATCATTAGTAACAATACAAGTGAAGAAACTAAACCCATGACTTGAAAGAGCATAAACAGGACTTGCATTATGAAATTAAACATAGAAAACATGTCTTAATGAAAATATTGAAACCATAATGAAACCATAAAGCAATATACATGAGAAATCCTATAAAGTTCACTTGCCTCAATCCAATGCCAAGGAAATCTTCACAAAACTCAACCAAAGGGAAGATCCACGAAATCTACACAAAAGCCCCAAAATAGAGCACATAAAAATCACATTTTTGGTCATCACAAACCCCCATTTCGAAAATGGGTTTGAAAACATGGAAAACAAGTTCTAAATGAGCAAAAAGAACATCAAATGAAAAGAGGAACAAGAACCCTAACCTTTAGCTAGTCAAACAAGAAGAAGAGAGCTAGAAGATGATGAATAGTGTCGGGGATTTGGCTCAAAAATGGGTCCAGCTGAAGCTTGAGAAGAGAGGAAGAGATTGACGAAGTCGGATCGGTGATTGGAGCTCTCTTGCTAGATCATTCAAGGAGAAAGAGATCAAAAAGGAAAAACTTCTTCTCTTCTTCACTGTAGCTCAAGAATAGTTGCAGGAATTTGGGAATGGGAAATGAAGAAGAAAGAGGGCGTATATAGTGTTTAGAAGTGGGACCCAAAGCAGTTAGACTTGAAACGATTAAAACATGGTCTTGTGGACCCCGGACGAAGTCGACGAAGAAGAACAAAATGATCGTTGAAAAATCTAGTTTTTAAAAAGTATAATTTTGACATGGTTTTGAGATTTCGAAATTCGTGTCCAGATTTTTGCATGAAAAGTCAGATTTACCCCTTTGGGCCAAAACTTGGGTTTTTGGGCCTCAAACACGGACAGTTTAAAAAAAAAGTTGTAACAAATAATAAAACCATTCAAATGAGGTCGAAATCACGATTAAAATCGGAAAGCATAATTATCCTCCCATGCTAACACGTGCACTCAGGGCCTCCCTGAGCGTGTCTGACTAAGTCCAATGGCTCTCAAAAATTCCCAAAGCTATAGAAAACTGAACTAAACCACAAACCAACTCGATTAGGATCAAAAACTCGTTTAAAGAACTAACTCACAATTAAAAACATAAAAATCAAGGAAATTAGGGGTCGGGGTCTTATAGTAGGCATTGAGGCCGAACCACTATAAATCATTGTGTTATGGCGAATGCTTTGTGGTGATTATTCTTGTTGGCTTCCGCATGTAGTTTCATAATCATCACTAGTGACTAATTATTTTAAAGAAGTTAAAATTGGGTATAATTGGTCACTAATTAGAAGCTCACCCTATTCACCCTTCCTCTAGGGTTCGGATCCTGGACTTTCAATATGTTGGCTGAGTTTCAAGAGCTATTACAAAAAATCATAATAGGTTTGTTAACACAAATATCATTGAAATTAATTAAGCTAACATAAGATAAAGAGGCAACACCATATAAAAAGTTCACTGTTCTCATTCTTCTATCCTTTTGAAACGAAGCTCCTTTTACGTTGATGTCGAAGACGGACCACGAGTTGGGAGTTTCTACCTTCTGGGGACTTTTAGAGGGAGAGAGATGGAGAAAGATGTTTTGAAGTTTAGGGATGGACAGGAAGGGATGGGGGTTGGAGGATTCTTTAAGTGGGGGCTGGCCAGACATCCTTTAGTGCCCACATGAGGTTTTTCCAAGTTAGGTGGGGGCTGAAGCCCCCAGGCACCTAAATGTAGGGCTGCCCTTGCTGGTGAATGTATGTTTAGACCGTGGTGTGATATCTAGTATAGTTCTTTTCTTGTTAGATGTTGTCTTCTCTAGATGAGTGATGAGTCCAGAAAATTACACTTCAGTCACATCATTTCATATTGAATTATAGACTTAGGTTAAAATCATTGAATTTCATAAAACCATGCATCATGGTGTCGGAAGTGCATTTCATGTCAAATCAGTCAAACTTAAGAAAGCTGCGTGGTTTTATCGAAATTATTCTTTTCGGTTATCCTACTAGGACTTTGAATAAATCTCAATTCACACGTAAACATATATGATTTCTTTGCAACATTGCATTCTTTATGAAATTTTGAGCAACGTGGTATATTCATACGCAATCATACATGTTGAATCGGGCCTCATGCATTGCATCATTTTTTATGCAAGAAAAATTATTCTTTTGGTTATTATTTAAATTTTGCATGGGAGGATTCACAAATTCGGGGCCAGCATTGATGGAAATTTGATGAGAGCTTAAATGTACCATTTAAGCCCCTCGATAAGGACTTTGTTATACCTTCCGATGAGATTAACTAACTTATTTATGTTATTTTATTGTTTGCAAGTACCTTAGATGAAAAGAGTGAATTCGGAGAAAAAGTGGAAGAAAATGTCAAAACTCCATATGAATCGGAGGCACTGCCTCCGGGCGTCCGGACGCCAGACCCAAAAATCTGATGCCCAGCCACTGCTTGTTGGCGTCTGAAAGCCAAACTCCGGGCGTTCAGACCGGGTGATGTCCACCTCCTCTGCGTTTTTGAAGCATTTTTAAGAGAAAATTGTCCCAAAAACTATAAATATGACGCCAATCTCGTTTTAACATTATTCACATTTTGGGAGAAGTTCTAGAGGCTGATTCTAGAGCTTTGGAAGGAGTGCCAATGGGGATTTCGTCAAGGATTCTTCGTCAATCTCTCGCCATGAGTAACTAACTCTCCACCTAGGGTTGCGATGAAGCCCTAATCTTGTGTTTTGGTGATGTATAGGTTTTAGGGTTTTACTTTGAACACTTTTGGTTATATGACATTGATGTTATCCATTGTTGGATTTGATTTATTAAAGCAACATCTTTATTTAGTATTTTAATCTTGTAGATTCGAATACTAGTCATATAACGGTGCTTGAATCAATGTGTTTTTAGATTTAGGATAGTCTATGCCTTAGAGATAGGTTATGCCCAGATCTAAACCCATATATCTTATTTGTTGACTCTGTGAAGGTTTGTAACCAAAACGAGTCCTTTTTAGCGTTGATAGTGAAACCCTAGGTCTATACTCGCAATTGTACGAGGTTAGAGTGGATATGTACCCTAAGATATTCTCTCCGATGGAATCAAAACCTTGTCTTTAAATTGCTAGTTTTGGAACCAATACCCATCAATCAACACTTCGTTTTCTATTAGGATTAGTTTAGGAATTTTGGAACCAACACAACTTAGCCTTTTTCTCCTAGAGGATAGACACCCGGTTGACATCTTTGCTCTCACGAGTAGAGATAGTCGCTAGGTATAAATTATATTTGCAATTCCTGTTTTAGGACGATCAAATTTCATGAAGAAAAGTCATAGAATCAAAAGAAGAAATTTTTTTTTGAAAGAAGTCCACACTATGAGACCCCAAGGTATAGTACGGCCAACGGTCCCACCACTAGGTTGTTGCATATTCAAAGTTCCTCCTTCCGAATTGTTTGAAAACTTGAAAATCCGATGAGTAAAGAGTCCAAGAAAGGAAGAAAATCAAAAGACTTTGGCAGCAAGAAAGCCAAGCAAAAAGGAGAGAAGAAAAAGGAGAAAAAGAAGGAAAGAAAGAGAGCATGAAATCCCAAACCAATCATGAGATGTCCCATGTCGGTCCCATCCAAATGTTACATGCCAAAGATGGTCCACCTCTCTTTCCTAAATTCAAATTTCAAATCTTTTAAGATTTTTCTAGGTCAAGTGGGTCCCAGTGAAGGGAGATTTTCAAGAAACCAAAGAGTTAACAAATTAGAAAGGTTTTGCTCATCAAGAAATCTAACTTGGAATTATATAATAAAAGACAACAACCTTTTTAGGAGAGTGCGACACATGGCGCATCGTCAAACTTTTTGCAATGCTACATTTCGGAATTGCCCTTCTAATGTAATCTCACCAAACTAACTCAAATCCTTTGGAATGCCATGTCATATGTTCCGGCCCATGCAACATATATTTCTCCACTCTATACAACTTTTCAAATTCAATTTAGTTTTTTAAAATTCAAATGTATATAGATAGCTTCCATCCATCCCAAAGAAATCGGAGAGTTCTTGAAAGTTAAAGTTCTACTCAGTTAAAGTTCTCACTTACCTAAAGCACTGTAAGCTTAGACTTTTTTATTCTTTTCATATAATTGCAGTAAGTGTTGTGTGTGCATGCTTGGTGGTCGCTCTTGTCATCCAAATTTGATGTCTCTAAACCAAAATTTAGAACGAGTCCTTAGGGAAATCAGATCATCTAAACACTCTGTTAATTCCTCACACACAAATTCACAAATGGCGGAGCAAAGAAAGGAAGAGGAGGCTCCACTCCGTACACCCCCTCTCCAGCCCTTGAAGGACCACTATACTCCCTCAGAATACGCATCACCATCGTGTATTCAGCTGCCTACAGTTCAGGCAGCTCATTATGAAATCAAACCTAGTACAATCAATCTTATTCTTTCTCTCTATGGTTTGAACAATGAAGACCCATATAATCATATTGATGACTTCCTGGTCATTTGCTCCACTGTGAGAATAAATAATTTCAGTAGTGAGGCCGAAAAAATGTTTTTCTTTCCATTTTCACTAAAGGACTGAGCTAAGCATTGACTGAGTACTTTACCTGCAAACTCCATCACCCCTTGGGCCTAACTATAACAAAAATTCATAGATAAATATTTCTCTGTCGGCAAAACCAATCAGCACAGGAGATCCATTACATCATTTGCCCAAACTGACAATGAACAATTTCGTGAGGCGTGGGATAGATTCAAGGATCTCATTAGGAAGTGTCCTCATCACCAAATTGCCAAGTGGCAATTGGTATAGTTCTTTTATGATGGACTGTCTCCTGAATGACAAAACATGGTAGTTACCACCAGTGGGGGATCGATTATGTTAAAAAATGAGGATGAGGCATGGGAGCTTTTGGAGAATATGAGCGAGACCTTTCAACACCATGCCTCCACCGCTAGATTAGAGAGGCCAGCAGCCTCTAACTCTAAAAAAACTAGAGGGGTGTTTGAAATTCAGCCCTCTAATGAATTCACAAGTTAAGTGGCTGCCTTGACCCAAAAGTTAGATCAGTTGATATTTGGGGGTCAATCTCTCCAATCTTCACCCTCCCAGCCTCTTGCTCATCAAGATGCATGTGCTTTGTGCAATAGTCCTGCACATTTTGTGAGCGATTGTCCTGCAGCACCCCAATTTCTTGAATTTGTGCAAGAGCAGGTGAAAGCTGCACAGGGGTTCTCCAAACCGGGCAATGATCCTTTTTCTAATACTTATAACCCGGGATGGCGTAATCACCCTAACTTTTCATGTAAATCACCCGGTCAGGGCACTTCTTTCTCTCAACCGGGAAATAGGACAAATTTTTATTACATTCCTACGGCCTATCGTTCCCAACAATCCTACCAGCATCCCAACCCTCAACCACCTCAAAAAAATCCATGATTTGAGGAGTCGGTATTGCAAGAACTAAAGGAGCTCAAAGTAGGTAATTAGTTGGTCCACTCCCATTCTCTGTCCATAGGTAAGTTAGAGGCCCAAATGGGTCAAATAGCTACTGCTCTTAATAGAAGAGAAGAGGGACGTTTACCAAGCCAACCCATTGTCAACCCTAAGAATACATTTTAGGTGGGAAGTAGCTCACAACCTCTTGACACTTATCATGAGCAAGCCAAAGTAGTTGTCACGTTGAGGAATTGGCATGAGGTTAAGACTAGGCCTGAGGAGCCTAAGAAAGATGTTAGAGAGTCTGCCCCAATCCCTAAGGGCTCTAGGGTGGAAAAGAGTTCCAAGGAAACGGAGGTCAGCCCTCCTACTTCTTCATCTGTTATGGCTATGGCACCCCCATATGTGCCTAAAGCCCCGTTTCCCACTTGTCTCGATACACCCTCTCCCTTCAGTAAAAAGGGAGCAACCATGGATGAAATGTTAGATGTGTTCAAGCAAGTAAAGATCAACCTACCTTTGCTGGATGCTATCAAGCAAGTGCCTTCATATGCGAAATTTCTGAAAGACTTGTGCACTCAAAAGCGCAAATCTAAATCTAATGTATCCAAAAAGGTCCTGCTCACTGAGCAAGTAAGTTCAATAATTTAGCATGACACTCCTCCCAAGCTAAAAGATCCTGGCACTCCCATCATTACTTGTACAATTAGGAGCCACATCATTGATCATGCTTTGTTAGATCTTGGAGCGAGTGTTAATCTCTTGCCTTACTCAGTGTATGTACAAATTGGGTTGGGGGAATTGAGGCCTACTACGGTCACCTTGCAACTTGCTGACAGATCCGTCAGGGTGCCTCGGGGTATAATTGAGGATGTTCTTGTCAAGGTCGACAATTTTTTTTTCTTGCAGATTTCATTGTCCTTGAGGCCGAGCCGGTGCAAAACCCGAGGAAACAAACTCCTGTCATACTTGGGTGACCCTTTTTTGGCCACGGCCAATGCAACCATTAATTGTTGTACTAGAGTTATGGATGTTTCTTTTGGTAATATGAAAGTGAGGATGAATGCTTTTAGGGCCTCTTATCAACCCTCAGACAAGGATGACTGCTTTGCAGTCAATGTTGTTGATGAACTAGTGGGAAAGGCACTCCCATATATTTTAACTAAGGACCCTTTAGAGGCTTGCTTATCCCATTTCAGCTATGATGAGTATGATGTTGACCATTCAATTACCGAAGTCAATGCTCTATTGATGAGGTAGCAATGTTGGTCTTTCCCCCATGGAGGGCGAAGTTTGAACACTTGCATCCACTTTCTAAAACACCTGCTCGTCCCTCGACTGAGGTGCCCCCCAAATTTGACTTGAAACCCCTTTCGGCTACACTCAAGTATGTTTATCTTGGACCAAAGGATACATTGCCAGTCATCATCACTTCTGATCTGTCTGATGATCAAGAAGGTCAGCTCTTGGATGTGTTGTAGGAGCACATAACTACAATTGGCTGGTCTGTTGCCGATTTGAAAGACATTGACCCTCCATTTGCAAGCACCGCATTCACTGCGAAGATGATGCGAAACCGTCACGTGATATGCAGTGTCGTTTAAATCCAAACATGAAAAAGGTGGTCATGAAAGAAGTACTGAAACTTCTTAATGCGAGTGTTATATACCCAATTTCTGACAGTAAGTGGGTGAGCCCTACTCAGGTGGTGCCAAAGAAGTCTGGCATCACGGTTGTGGAAAATGAGAAAGGGGAGACGCACCACTACTAGGTGGTGCGTGTGCATTGACTATCGAAAGTTGAATTCCATGACCCGAAAGGACCATTTCCCCTACATTCATTGACCAAATCTTAGAAAGGTTAGTTGGCCAAAGTTTTTACTGTTTCCTAGATGGTTATTCAGGATATAACCAAGTGGCCGTCTACCCTGATGAGTAGGAGAAAACAACATTCACTTGTCCTTTTGGTACATTCACTTACCGGCAGATGCCATTCGGACTTTGTAATACACCCACGACCTTTCACTGGTGTATGATGTCCATATTCTCTGACATGGTGGATAAATTATTAGAAGTATTATGGATGATTTCTCTATTTTCAGATCTTCATTCGATGAATGTCTCTATAATTTAGCAAAGGCGTTGAAACGTTGTACGGAGACAAACTTGGTATTGAGTTGGGAGAAAAGTCATTTCATGGTGCGTGAGGGCAATGTTTTGGGGCATATGGTTTCCACGAGGGGCATTGAGGTGGATAAGGCCAAGGTTGATCATATTTCCAAACTTCCACCTCCCTCGTCGGTTAGGCAAGTCCGATCTTTCTTAGGGCACGCGGGGTTTTACCGTCGATTTATCAAAGACTTTAGTAAGATTTCTCGACTCTTATGCGCATTGCTTGCCAAGGAGGTCTCTTTTGTCTTCAAAGAGGCATGCATGCAAGCTTTTGAGAAGCTTCGTGAAGCCCTGTCCACTGCTCCTATCATTCAATCACCCGATTGGACCCATCCATTTGAGATTATGTGCGATGCTTCCGACTATGTTATCGGTGTAGTCTTGGGCCAACGGGTGAACAAAGTTCCGCATGTCATTTATTATGCTAGCAAGACCCTCTCCGATGCCCAACTGAATTATACCACAACAAAGAAGGAATTGTTAGCGGTTGTGTTTGCCTTGGACAAATTCCAGTCTTATTTATTAGGATCGAAGGTCATAGTGTTCACTGACCATGTTGCATTGCGGTACTTACTGTTGAAAAAGGATACTAAGCCAAGATTGATTAGGTGGATTCTATTACTTCAAGAATTCAACTTTGAGATTCGGGACAAGAAAGGTTCCGAAAACTGTGTAGCTGACCACCTGTCCTCAATCTTGGTAGAGGCTACGGAGGATACCTTACCTCTGCATGACTCATTTCCCGATGAGCAGTTTCTTCACCTTGTCCCGAAACCACACCCACCCGCCCCCCATCCCCCCCCCCCTCCCCCCCCCCCCCCCCCCCGCGCTATGATCATATTGTGAATTATCTAGTAGTGGGGGAGATTCCTTCAAATTGGTCCAAGCAGGACAAGGTTCGCTTTTTCTCCCAAGTAAAGATGTATTTTTGGGAGGATCTCAAACTTTTCAAGTTCTACCCAGACCAAGTGATCAGGTGATGTGTTCCCGATAGTGAATACCAAAGTATACTCACATTCTGTCACTCTCTTGAGTGTGGAGGGCATTTTAGTGGGAATAAGACTGCTGCGAAAGTTTTGTAGAGTGGCTTCTATTGGCCCACTCCTTTTCAAGATGCCCATCAGTTTTGTAAGACTTGTTTGCTCTGTCATCGGACATGGAACATGTCTAGGAGGGACATGATGCCCCTACAATCCATTTTGATTGTAGAAATATTTTATGTCTGGGGCATCGATTTCATGGGAACGTTTCCGCCGTCTTTTGGTTTTCAATACATTCTAGTGACAGATACATTCTAGTGGTGGTTGATTACGTGTCCAAGTGGGTGGAAGTGGCAGCCACTAAGACAAATAACCACAAAGTTATGGTCAAATTCCTGCAAAGCAACATTCTCAATCGCTTTGGCTATCCGCGAGCAATAATAAGTGATGAGGGCACCCACTTCATGAATAAACACTTCGAGGCGCTAGTAAAGAAGTACTCGATCACACACAAGGTGGATACACATTATCATCCTCAAACCAGCGGCTAAGTTGAAGTATCTAATCGGGAGATTAAATGCATTCTGGAAAAAATGGTGAGGCACACCGTACTACGTATAAAACTCCTATTGGTATGTCCCCCCTATCGGCTAGTGTTTGGCAAGGCTTCCCACTTGCCGGTTGAATTTCAACACCGGGCCATGTGGGCCATCAAGCATTTCGATTTTGATATGGCCACTGCTGGTTCGACTCAGAAACTCCAACTCAATGAGTTAGAAGAGATTTGGAATGAAGACTACATTAGTTCCAACATTTACAAGGCTCGAACTAAAGCTTTTCATGACAAACATATCTTGTGAAAGTCCTTTGAGCCGAATCAAAAGGTATGGCTTTTCAATTCTAAGTTGCGACTCTTTTCAGGTAAATTGCGGTCTAGATAGGATGGACCATTTGTGGTGACCGAGGTTTTTTATCGTGGTGCGGTTGAAATTCGTAACCCCAACACTGGGGGTTTTCTTAAGGTAAATGGTCAACGATTGAAACCCTATATAGAGGGTATTACTGCAAGTGAAGTAGCGGAGTCCATCGCTTTGATGGACCCATCCTATCTCGTGGACTAATTGATGGTCCTCGACATCTGGCTGACGATGTAAAACCAAGCTCTTGCGGGAGGAAACCCGAGTGTAGTTAGTGTTGTAGTGTAGGTGTCATTGATGTTTTGTCCTTTTTGTCATCAAAGTTGAGTTCATTTTGAGTTGTTCATGTCATCGGGGGAGGGGGTACCTTTAGGTGGTTAGGTCTTTACCTTTGAGAGATAGAGCTAAAAAAAAACTGCTTCTGGGCGTTTGACAACCCAAATTTTCCCAACAGCCAACGTTCTATGTCCGAGCATTCGGACGCCGGACATTCGTATCAGGCGGATGCTCTCTGTCTCTGGGCGTCCAGACACCCGGAGCTGCTCATCTGGATGCTGGAGCACATAAAAAAATAGGAAAAATTCGTGGGTTAAAGGGCTAGGGCTGCCCTTCCTCTCTCCTACTCACTCATATCTCTTTCTCTCCAAACCCTTTTTCTTCCTCTCTCTCACACACTCAACCTCTCCACCACCTACATCAAAACCACCCTCCTCCCATTTTCTCCGCCACCATTGTGTTTCTCTCCTTCCCCTTTTCCATTTTATCTCCTTCTTCCCTCGAACAAGTGCCACCGGAGCCTACATTCCTGCCAACGAAATCCAAGCTTTCCGGTTAGACCTACCGGCGCTCGAAGCTCTCCAACCATTTGAAGCACTTGGGTTCTCTTCCCCACGAGCTCCTCTACACGCTGGCGTTGCCCATTTGTCTCCGGCCAACTTTTCCAGTCATCTTCTCAGGCGACTTCACCGGAGCTTCGGTGAACAATTTGTGGGTAAATTTCTTTTTAATTGTTTTTATTTACGTTATTTTTATTATATTTTTGCAATTGTGATAGGTTGTTTTAGGTTTGTTTTGTTTTTTGTTTTTTTTTTCTTAAATTTTCACCTTAAAAAAAGACAAAGAAAGAGATGTTTAGAAAGGAAAGAAGTAAATCAAAGGCCCCTACGGATGAGGGCTCCTCCAATCCGCAGCCCCGCAAACGGAATGCATCCACTCCTACCCGTGAACAATAGGATGCGGAATGGGCCAACCGACCCTTAGATAGGCAAACCGTCTTTGACTTGCATTATTTCGAAACCGACCAAACCACACGTTGGCAGTTCAACAATTACGTATGCATCAATTGATGGCTTTGTGTGGCCTTTTTCTCTTAGCATACTCCTGTTTGGTACGCCTTTTCTATCAAAATTTGGAGATAAAGGGGCGATATGGGGATGTCTTGTCCTCCAGCATTGATGGACATGATGTTTCTGTGACTGGGAGGATATTGCCCATGCCCTAGGCTGTCACCCCAATGCGGGTGGGCTCCCCCGTTTTTCAGACACCCCCACTGTGGCAAGTATAACAAATGAGATGTGTAGGGGTCGGTTTAGCAAGGATAACTACAAGAGTACTCAGCATAGTTACCTACCTCAACGTATGGATGTGGCTGATTGATCAACTGCTGCGTGTAAATGCATTTCCCACGCATCACAAGGATGAGAGGAGGGGGGACTTCCTAGTGACTTTGTATGCTATCTGTAAGACCCCGACCCGAGTGACCTCGATTAGTGCTAATTATGTCGCGTGTTAGTGCTAAGCTCGATTAGGGATTTTTGACTAAGCTTGGACTAGAATAGCTCTTTTATTGTTTTGGGAGAGTTTTAGTGCTTTGTGTTGGTGGGACCCTTTGAGGGTTCCCTTTTTGGATAGTTTTACTAGTGTTGGGGGATTATTCATATTCCGGTGATTTGCATTTCTATCCCGTTTTACCTATTTTGTCGATCCTTACAACTTTCATGATGAGCCCGTGACCGTCCAGAACCTCGAAACCCGATCTTCTTGCTTTGAGGGCAAAACAGTCTTTTTACATGAAAACTGTACCCAAAACTTGATATTCCCGAAACCCGCGAAACATGTACTTTTTGGAAACTAGATATTTCGGTGACCACTTTTCTCTTCTTCGTCGATTTCATTCGAGATCCGAAATTAGCGATTTCAGCCCAAAGAGATTTTCTAGTGGTGGAGCCCACACCCACTTGTATATATAGGGAGGTTATCTTCTTCATTCCCTTTTTCCAGCACAAGCCACTCAAGACCTAGGGTTTTCCCTTTCCCTTCTCTTTCTCATTGCTTTCCCATCCTCAAGCTCTACCAAACCTTGCACCAATCAAGAAATAGAAGCCATCATCTTCTTCCTCTCTTCTAGACCTCTCCATTGGTACAACTTTTGAAGGAAGACCTCCATCCTAGGACCTCCTTTGAGCTAGTCTTGTCCATTTGAAGAGCTTCCAAGTGAGTTTTCCCTCCTATTCTTTTAGATTTGTATTCTCCTAGTCATAGAGGAGCTCCATTTCTATTATTGTGAGTTTCTTCTTCTTGTCTCTTGGTTTGACCCATTTTAGGGTTTGTTTTGGGGTTTTTGGTGTAGCTTGGTGTTTGGCTTGGAAGAGTTGAATAGTGCTTGGATTTCTTGATTAGAGACCTTGAGGCAAGTGAATGTTTAGTTTTAAAGTGATTTTCATGATCAAAGGTTTAGATTTATTGTATCATTAATGATGGGTTTTACTTGCATTCAATGTGGTTTTAATGCTTTTGAAAAGGGGTTGTTGAGCCCATTTATTGTCTTGAAATGTGATTGATAGCCTTTGAATTATCTTGTGCTTAGAAACTTGAATGAATCTATGTAATTGTGGTTATGTCTTTCTCCTCTTGATTGAAGTGAAAATGAATGAATGAATGGACCATTTGTGGAGGTTGTGAGAAGTTTGATGGAGTTTTGAAGAGGATGATGAGGTGCTTACATGCCCTCCTTGGTGTATGATAAGACCTTAAGAAATATAGATTTGTAAGAGAAGGAGAATGGAGAAAAGAGCTGTTCACGAAATCAGTTCTGGACAGTTCACTCGAGCGAACTTGACACATCGCTCGAGCGAACTGCCCAGGAAAGGGTTCGTGCCATTCCAGAAAGCTGTTCGCTCGTGCGAACCCAGTGTCCGCTCGAGCGAACTCCTCCAGTAACCATCCAGTGAATGGTTGGCTTGAGCGTACAATTCGTTCGCTCGTGCCATCCTGACCTGGGCAGGTCCGCTCGAGCGAACCTTTGTCCGCTCGAGCGAACCCTCCCAGAAGGCCATTCCAGAGAACACTTCGCACGAGCGAACTCCATGTCCGCTCGAGCGATGTGTTCTGTCATCTGGGGCCACTTTGGAAGCTAAAATGAAATATCCTAGCTATGGAGGGATGTTGGTTAACATCTCTATCGTGATGAGAAGACTTATAACCGCTGTTTGGAGGTCGGTTGAGAAAGAAGCCATAATCGCATGAATTCATTGGAGTTGGAAAATTCTCAAGTGCCTAAGGAACTCAGGATGTCTTCAAATCAAAGGAGTACCAAGTAATTTCATAATAGGCATACGGGATCCCTATTCACTTGAATTAGCTTTTAACCCCGACACTGTCTTTACATTTTGAAAGGTAATTTTACTGTTTATTCCCGAAAACATTGAAAGTATACTTGTACTGTTTTACTAGTTTTGATATACATGCCAGACCAGATATGATAGCTGTGCCTTGAGCACCCACGTCTTCCCGAATATAGTCGTGTACTTGATTTATTTCATACATGTCTTGATTTCCATGTTTTGACCTATGAGTCGGCACCACTAAGCTTGGATACCTTGCTAGTCTGATCTACTGACTAGGTGATCCCCCTCTTGTCCCACCAGCTGCAGTTTGGATCCCGCTACTCGGTTATTCAACCGTGGTCTTGTCCCGATACCTCAGATTGCTACTGTGGTTCCTGATGCCCGGCTCGCTACCGTGGTCATGTCTTGTATATAGTATATATGTATATGTATCTCGTTGTACCTCCTCACTTAGGTGACTGAGGTCAACGCCTTGACTTGCTTGCTCTATCACTCCGGTGATAGAGGATTTAGCTTCGTGTGGTTGCCATCTTACTTGTTTCCTGATTTCCTTGGTTACCTTTACTTGTTTTACCTTGCATATATGTTTTAACTAAACGATGCGATTTACTCATGAAAGTATTGTTTAGACAGATTTAAATGTTTTCCAAGGTAAATGTTTTATTATTAAATGGTTATACTTTTTATCCACCTGCCAGACCGTCGTGTCTGACCCCTTTGCTTTGGTACTCAGGTCCCATTGTTGGTTTCCCCGAGGAGGAGCCAGAGGAGGCGGTCGGAGAACCGCAGCAGCTAGTAGAGTGGCACACCGATGATGTTGCTTAAACATCCGGTTGCCTCGAGAGTTGCGTGACATTTTGGGGAATTGTTATTGATAGTTTTTGGTGGATATTGTTTTGTCCAGTTGGCCTTTATTGGCCTCTATTTTTGGGAATTGTAATTAAATGATATATGTTCTAACTTCAACAGTATATTTGGGGTTTACGCTTTAGAACATTGCTCATTCTGATACTTGTTGATTAAATGCAAATAGTCTTGTTATTATGGAAATGATTTCTATGCTTGATTTGCCATACGCTTCCGCAATCTTACTAAATGTTTATGTGTGTTGGAAAAATCCTCACCGCGGACACCTGTGGGAAATCACGTGCACAGAGATGTGTGTTTTATCTACCCGTGTACGCTTGGGCATTAAACCTATCTTTAATTCTTGACATCACTCCATGTGATCACATGCCCATCACATCACAATTAGTCCCGATCCCGGATTTGGTCCCCGAACCCGGTCCGGGGTCGCGACACTATCCTTGCTAGATATGCGGTATCTCTTCCGCAAATGATTTTTCAAAAGATATGCAAAGTCTATAGGCTCTCTAAAGAGTCTAAAAAATGACCCGGAGAAGAAGAGGCCATCGCCTTTTCCTCATTTGCTCACATTGCTATTTCTGCATCTTTTAGAACCAACGGATGTCCCCTATCCCATTTCATCTGATGAGGAGTCTATCCCGTGCTCTATATGTACGGTGAGGCGCGACGGATACAAAGTGTCCAATCCATTCTTTGCAATATGTAGCGCGCTCACCTTGTTATGATGCTAGGAGTAGATGCACCAGTGGTTGAGCCACCCGTGCCACCTCAAGCCCCTCCCGTTGCCTACCCTCCTGCGGGCCATGCTGTTCCATTTTACATGTCCTATGCCCAATATGAGGCTATCATCCAAGGTTAGCAGGCCCTCCATTCCAGTCAGGTGGATTTTGAGTCCCGCTTTAAGGACTTTGCCACTCGTACTACAGACTCTCTTTTCGAAATGAGATCTCTAATGAGAGGTATAAGACCCCGACCCGAGTGACTCGATTAGTATTAATTAAGTTGTGTGTTAGTCTTAAGCGTGATTAGTGATTTGTGGTTTAGTTGGGATTAGAATAACCTTTGTTATAGATTTGCGGAATTTTGAGTGCCCTTGTGATTAGTAGGACCATTTGGGGGTTCCTTTCGTGACTTTGTGTTTCCTTTGGGGTTTATCCGAGATGCCGGTAATTTGTATTTCAACCTTGTTTTACTCATCTTGTTAATCTCTACAACTTTCATGTTGATACCGTCCCCGCCCGGAACCCCGAAACCCGACTTTCCTAGCATTGAGGGCAAAACAATCATTTTATACTAAATCTGTACCCAAAATTTGATATCCCCGAAACCCTCGAAACATATACTTTTTGGAAACTAGATATTTCAGTGATCATTCTTCCCTTCTTCGTCAAATTCATTCGAAGTCCCGAAAACCATGATTTCATCACACAAAGATTTCTAGTAATGGAGCCCACTCCCCATTTGCTTTATAAGGAGACTCTTCTTCCTTTCCCTTATTCTTTTTCCAGCACAAAAGAACTTCACCAGCTAGGATTTCTTCCCCTCTTTTCTTATTGGTTTTTCCACCTCCAAAGCCCTATCACTCTTGCACCAAAGACTAAATGGAGATCACCATTCCCTTCCTCTCCTTGAAACCTTCTTCTTGATATCATTTTGAGAGAAACCTCCCATTCCAAGACTTTCCTTGAGCCAACCTAGCATATTGAAGAACTCTCATCTAAGTGATCCTTCCCCTCTTTTGATATTGTGTTCTCTTAGCCTAAGGGAATCTCCATTTTCATTATTGAAGCTTCTTCCTCCCCATTCCATGTTTTGACTCTTTTAGGGTTTTGTTTTGGGGATTTTTACTTGTAGCTTGGACCTTTGGCTTGGAAAGCTTGATTAAAGCATGGGTTGCTTGTTAGAGACTCTAAAGCAAGTGGATGAAATGATAGCTTGAGCATTTAATGGTTTTATAAAGAATGTGGTTGGTTTTTTTATTCATGTTCATATTTATTGGCTTGCATTGATTTGAAATAAATGCCCATTTAAGAGTTTCGCTAACTCATGTATTGTCATGGGAATGTAATGGATAGTCTTTCCTTTATCTCTTTATTATAGCTCAAATGAATTTTTATGGTTGTGAGTTTCTTTCTCTCTTTGTGGTTGAATGTGGAAAAGAATGGAGATAAATGAATAGTTATTTGTAAAAGTTTTGATTTGAGGGAAGTGTTGAATGTTAAATTGGAGGAGCTTTTAGCTCATTTTGTTGCAGAAAAATGAATGAGAAAGGAGGAAAACTGTTTGTATGAAGGAAAGGGCTTGAATCTGAACCCCGTGAGAATTTCCAGCAACTGGCGGTCAGCTAGCAGTCACCTATCGGCTAGCCGCCTGGTGACTGACGGCTAACCGAACTGGTTTCGGTTACAATTCCAGAGAGCTGCTTTTCTCTTCTGAAATTGCGGTCAGCTAGCAGCTAAAGCCAAGCCCATTGACGGCTAACCGCCAACTATCCAAACTTAGGCGGTCACAATTCCAGTAAGCTGTATTCAGTCAGGTCAACCGTGGTCAGCCCCGTGGTCAGTTAGCGGCTAACCGCCGAGCCCATTGGCGGCTAACAGCCAGCTAACCACCAGGTAGCCGACCTTACCCAGGAATTTGAAAATGGAGGGAAATGAAGGGGGGTTCCCGTCCCAATCGCTTGTGAACCCTTTTGAGAGCGATGGGCACTATCCACTTGAGACTATATTGGAGCAGGAAAGAGACCACATCACAAAGATTCATTGAAGTTTTTAAAAAAAATTCCCAAGGTGTATAGGGAGCCTGGAATGTCCCCACACTCAAGGAGTACCAAGTTATTACTAAATCGACATACGGGGGTCCCTATTCACCTCGGACAAATCTTGAACCTGATATTTTACCCGAAACTCCAATAGTTCATTTGTATTTCATTGTCCTCGAGATTTACACTATATGATTGTTATCCCCGAAAGCATTGAAAATGTACTTGTAACAGTTATTAGTCCCGAAGTGCAATGCCTGACATGAAATGACAGTTATGCCTTCGAGCACCCCGTCCCGCCCATTTATTTACTTGCGCTTGATGTATTTTACACATGTCTTGATTTATATTATTTGACCTATGAGTCGGCACCACTAAGCTAGGATAACCTTGTCAGTCTATGATGGACCCGGCCCTTCCATCCTCTCCTTCCGTCCCGGGGGCTACCGGGGTCCGGCGGAGGAGGAAAAGCGGGTATCAACATTTTTGTACGGATATGCCAGATTTTCTATTTTACTTGGAATTTGGAATGGTGATGATCCGGAGATTCACCTTCACAAGTAGAAAGGAAATCAATCCTTCTTTCTAACTTTTCAAATTGCATAAATATTTAATAAAAGAGACAATTTTTGTTTTGAATACCGTAAGAGGCGATTTTTGTTTATTTGCCGTAAAAGGCGATTTGGTGCCGTGAAAGGCGATTTGCCGTGAAAGGCGATTTACAAATCTCATCAAAATGAAAGACAAGAATTGTGACTTTTTTTTGTCTCTTTAAAAAATACAAAGTACAATAGAAAAGAAAGAAAATTGATCTAATTTCTCAGGAGATTGTGGGGACTCGTTCAGATCGACGGTCGCAAGTCATGTGTGGACTTCGCCATCGTCCTTCAAATGAGAATGTATGATGCTTCGATTATTCGGCTTGGCTCCAACCTCAGTTTTTTAGAGAATAAAGACCAAGGGGAGGTCCTATATCCAATGAAAAACCGAGTAAACGGCTGAAAAACCGCGTTTAGGCCATGTTGTAGAAAAAGGGGACCTTGAGGGGGGATGGCCCCCTAAGGGACTTTGTTCACCTTGTGGTGTTTCTTGCAACAGAGCAACAGGAATTTGTCGGAATTTCTCTGAGATTTTCCAGACTCCGGATATGTGTTGATGTAAGTGCTAGTGCAAGTGAAAAAAGTTCACAAGTGAAAAAAAGTTATTTTTCTCTTTGGAATGGACCTCCTTTTATAGGCTCTTGGTAGCCACGAGGTGTTTATGGGCATTGATGGCCATGATGAGAGAATTGATGGCATTGATGCTCCATGATGAGAGGAGTTATAAGTTTTTATTTCTTGATTTTGTAACTCCTTTTTCTTGGCTTATGATTGTCCGATGGAGAATGATGGGCATTTAATCGCCTTTAATCTCCATGATGAGGGGAGTTTCATGGTTTTAATGCCATGATTGCTTGGACTTGTAACTCCCATTTGCTTGCTTCTGATTGGGCCGTCCAAAATAATGAGTTAATGACCGCATTAAGTTGTCATAAAACAGGTCAATTAACGACATTAAGTGGTCGCCTGGGCATTTGAAGAGGCGTGGGCCGCACTGCGTCCTTTGGGATTCTTATTGTGATGATTGTGGATGGATCTACATGTTATTTGATGTCGGATTGGGATGCAATTTCAGACATTGATTGATGTTGGTGGGCCGGTGACATCAGTCTTGTCGATTTTTGGATCGGTCGGACAGAAAGTGTACTTTCTTGGTCAGCCGGTTGGAGATCTTGGAGCAATCAGTGATGATTTCATGCTCTTGACGGCGGATCCGAGATGTTGGCGAAGATTAGTCGTTTTCAAGCATCAAAAATTGGATTTTCGGAAAATCACTGAGGCAGGAACTCCCGAAACGCAGAAAAGATCGGAAAACGGGCCATTCGATGGAAATTCCGGCGACCCAGACTTCCATGGTCGCCGGCGACCATGGGGCTTTATCCCCTTTGGTCGCCGAGTGTTTTTTTCTACCGTTTCTTCTTCTTTTTCGCTGCTTTTTTCTTCTGTATTTTTCTTGAAATTTTTTTTTCAATTATTGACTTGATTTTCTTGGAGAAAACTTGACGAGAAGTCGTACAAAACTGGAGCACAAAGTTTCCCATTTTTCATGAAAGCCGAAGACTTTATAGCCGATTTTCCGTCAAGAGTCGAAACTATGTCAAACGATGTCGGAATGACCTGAAAATTAAGGTCAAGCTTCTTGAGCAATGGATAGGACCAACCATGGGTTTTATTTGAGTTTTGAAGCTGTTTGGGGTCCCGTCGATGCTTGACTTGATTTTACTGCGAGGAAGATGTTGAGCTTTGATATGCGGTCAACCGATGTTCAATTGTCATGAAACTTGACAGGGAGCCTATTGGAGTCATGTGGAGGTGATCCATTAGCTCCGGTTTGGATGTCATTGTCCCGGGGTGCTCCGCCGCAGGTAGGCTTGATTTTCTTTCGGAGTGTCGAAGTTTGGTCAAACGTTGTAGGAATGACCTAAAAATTGACGTGCAGCTCTTTGGAAGCATGTTGAAGCCACTCATATGCTTTGTTTGATGAGTGATGGCCTCGGTGGTTCTCACCGCTGAGAGGCTTGATTTTGCTGCTCGAGCATTGATGGAGGGTCAAACGTTGTCAGTTTGACTTGAAATTTGTCAGGGAGCCCTTTGGAGCTATTTTGGAACCATCCATAGGCTCTGATCCAAGTTTTGATGTCTTCGACACTGTCGCCATCGAGAGCGCCTGTTTAGCTGTCGGAGGAGTGAAGTTAGGCCAAACGATGTCGGAATGGCCCAAAACTTCATGTGTGCCCCTCTTTTGGCTGTCTTGAAGGATCTTGCAGTTTTTATCTGATTTTGACAAGATCTGATGTTTGAAGTAGCTTTGCCTGTTTGTAGCAGGATGCAACATCTTGTGGCTTCTTGATGTTGAGGAGGCAAAGTGACTTTTTTGGTGTCATCAAATGCCCCCTCGAGGTACAGCGACGAGTAGCTTTTGGAGTCGATGTGCCTCAAAGAGAATTTTGAAGGAAAGCTTTTGACTTGACCAAGAGTCTTGAGTAAATTTCTTTTTTTTAATAGCTTTTGAGTTTCCGGGGGAATTTTACGGTAGTGAGAGGGATCACGTACCATCTCAAGACAAAATTTTGAAAATGACATGGGGCATTTGGATTTCTGGGTTTTGGATTTTGGTTTTTGACCTTGTGACCTAACATGCTATATGTGGCAGGTTAGGGGGTCGGAGTTTGATTTTTGATTTCGACCTTGTGACCCAACAAGCTGTATCTGGCAGGTTGGGGGGTCAGATTTGTTTTTTTTTTTTTTTTTTTTTTTTTTTGTTTTGGTTTTGGTTTGGTTTTGGTCTTATGACCTAACAAGCTGTATGTGGCGAGATAGGGGACCAAGGTTTTGCTTTTTTGTGGAATGTCAATTTCAAGATTTTGGCTTAATTTGGTTCATGAGGTTGGATGGTTAGGTTTTTGGAAACTCATGAGGCTTTCTTCTTTTTTTTTTTTTCCTTTTTTGTCCCTTTTTTTTTGAATAGTCCAATCAACTCAAAAGATGCATGGAACTTTTTTTTTTTTTTTTGTGCATGCTATTGGTAAGAGGGATATTTTGACTGAAAGCCACTTTTAGTGCCTAGGTGGTCAAACCTGGCTCATGTGGGCTAACCCATGGGAGCTAAGGCTTTGGAGATGGCCTAGATCTCATATGGTGTCATTTTTGTAGAGAATATCTAAAAATATCTCTTTTGTGTAGAGAATATCTAAAAATATCCTTACTTGGAGAGAATCTCTCAAGTTTCTTTGTTTTTGAGAGAGATTTTCTTAAAGTATCTTTCTTTTTGGGAAGTAGCTAAATTTTAGCACTTACCTCCTTTCTTTTCTCCTTGTTTCCTCTTTTGATTTGCTCTCTTCTATAAAAGCAAGGGGAGTTGGATCTTTGGCTCCATTGCTTTCTTTTTGCAAGAATCTTCAAGAGTGCTCCAAGATCAAGAATTCTTCTTTGTCTTTAAGAATTTCAAGCTTTTTCCTTCTCCATGGCTTCAAGTAAGTTTTCTTCTTTCACAAGAAACTCCTTTGTAGAAGTAGTTTCTTATCTTTCCTTTTTTTTTCTTTGCTTTTTTTTTCTTTCTTTGCTCACAGTTTTTCTTCCTTTCTCTGCAGGTAGTTCTTCGAGAATGAACAAGGGTAAGGGGCCCGTTACTGACGCACCTTGTCGGTCTGTAAGATCTTCTAATGCGACAGTTCAGCAGGCCTGGGAGAAGGTCCAGTTTGTTGAAAAGAACTTGGAAGAATGTGACTCCCTCAATCGTGAAGAGATGAGACGGCGATTGATTGCTCTCAAAGATGAGGAATTCTACAAGATCGCGGTAAGCAGCCGTCCTTGGGTTACGGACGATTAGAGCATTGTGCCCAAGCCTACCTTCTTCTTCAATGCTGCAGTCCCTCACGACTTGACATACCAAAAGAGATGTTTTCAGTTCTTTTACATAGCAGATGGTGAGGAGAGAACTATTTCTATCTGGTCGACCTTCGATCGCACCATTTCGATCATGAGCCTGTCTCCCACATGCCCTAAGAGGGAGGATCCTCCGAGCTGGGTGAAGAGGACCAGTGTGATCAAGACCGGGGTTTTTGTCGGCGGCCCTTCCGGTTTTGCAAAGAAGTCACCTGTCCGTACGGACATGTTGATGCCAGCCAGTGGCTACCAAGGTTCTGATCATCCGTCGGTCGATTTGAGACCGGTGGTGAGGCCAATCTGCGGGAGGCCGAGAATTTTTTATGCGGTTCGCTCTTTTCGGCAAACCATGGTTTTATCCGATGAGGCTTTCATGGCCATACTGGAGTCATTCCTTCCACAAACCAACACCTTCATTGTTACGAATGGTGAGATTGGTTTTTCTTTGAAGGAATTAGCGCCATCACCGAGCTGCCTATCCTCAGCAAACTGTATGAGGAGTTCATGCCTATCGACCGTCCTTGTGGAGCAGTCTGAGGAGTTCAGGCTTTTGCACTTTCATCTCGTCGCCTTCTATGATTTTCTGAAGGAGAAGGAGGGCTCGAAAGTCAGGTGCAGCAGTTGGAAGAGTTGCAGCTCCAACTTTTTTGACAGCGGGGAGTCTTCTGATAGCATGGCTTAGGATGCTAGGGCTAAAAACCAAAGTTTGAAGAAGATCTCCGCCAGGTGAGAAGAGTTGAGGAAGTTCTTCCCAAGCACAGACGCCATTTGTCCTGACATTGCATTGCGGAGAAATCTCGCTATTTACCTCACTTATTGGCTGGGTGAGGCTGTTTTTGCTGGAGGAGATAGAATGTATTTTTCCGGCTTGTCAGATGGCATTTTGTTAGACCCCGACCCAGACCAACTCGATTAGTACTAATTAAGTAAGTGCTTAGTCTTAAGCGAGTCTTAGTACTAGTTGGTTTAGAATGTGATTAGACTTAGTCTGGATTATAGGTTTGGGGATTTTGAGGACATTTAATATGAGTCAGTCACGCTCAGGGATGCCCTGAGTACACGTGTGAGAGTGGATTTTGTTCTAGATATCTTGTTTGATCGTGATTTTTATTTCTCTTAAATGGTTATATTAATTGTGACAACTTTCGTTTTTAACCTGCATGCATTTGAGGCCCAGAAGACCAAGTTTTGGCCTAATAAGGGTAAATCTGACTATTCATGCTAAATCTGGGCACAGTTTTCGAAGTCGTGAAACTATGTCAAAATTATACTTTTCCGAAACTAGATTTTTCGACGATCGTTTTGTTCTTCTTCGTCGATTTCATCCGAGGTCCACAAGACCATGTTTCAAGCGTTTCAAGTTCCACTGCTTAGGGGACCCACTTCCAGACACTATATAAACTCTTCCTTTCCTTCTTTGCCCTTTTTCCCAATCTCTGCAACTTTTTGACCTAGAGCAAGTTAGTGAAGAAATTTTTCTTCTTTGGTCTTCTCCCTTGGAAATCATCTAGCATAAGAGCTCCAATCTCTGATCTGACTCTGCAAATCTCTTCCTCTCTTCTCAAGCTTGAGCTGGAGTGTTTTTGGAGCCAAACCATTGCACTATTCATCATCTTCAAGCTCTATCCTCCTTGTTTCCACTAGCTCTTGGTTGGTGTTCCTTTTCATTCTTTCATTGATGTTCATTTAGCTCACCTAGAGCTTGCTTTTCATGTTTTCAAACCCATTTTCGAAATGGGGGTTTGTAGTAGCAAAAATGATGATTTTTGTGTGCTCTACTTTGGGGGTATCCTTGTTGTTTTTGTGGAGTTTTGCTTGACATTGGGCCAAGGCAAGTAAACCTTTTAGTTCTTCCTATTACATTGCAAGTTTTAGGGCATTTTACATTACAATGTTATTCATCATAAAGCTTGTCTTTTCTTGCATGTTATTAATCTCTTTTAGCTTGCTTAATTTTGATAAGCATGGTTGCTAATTACTCTACCTAATCTAGAAGTTTTGTCTTGAATGGAAGCATGTTTGTGAATTGAATACTTTACAAGTTAGTAATACATGAGTTGAATGTAAATGGGTTTGTGATTTTGAAGTTTTGATTGAAATGGGAGTGGATTTTTGTGTGGAAATCATCCCTTGGAAAGCTTGTGGGCTTGGGGAGTGCAAGTGGTGAAAATGTGGTGAGAAGTGTGAAAAATTGAGAACCCTTAGTTCTACCGGAAGTTCTACTGGTAGAAGTGGCTCGAATTTTGGCAGAGAGTTGAGAAAAAATTGAACTCCATAGTTCTACCGGAAGTTCTACTGGTAGAAGTGGCTCGAATTTTGGCAGAGAGTGGAGAAAAATTGAGAACCCTTAGTTCTACTAGAAGTTATACCGGTAGAGGTGGTTCTACTGGAAGTTCTACCGGTAGAGACGCTTAAACCGGAAGTTCTACCGGTAGAGATGCTTAAACCAGACCGACAGTTACAAAAAGTACTGTTTTTGAAGGATTTTTGCGGGAATGAAAACTAAACTAGGTTTTAGACCTTTTTATTGACCTTGTGCACTTGGAATTCCAAAATGTAATATACCTTCGGGGACACCAAGCTTTATTTAATTCCGACATTTGGTTTTCAATTCCACAAGGGTCAAAGATTGGTCTTAGCCTATGCTTGATAGATTTATGTTTGAACTCTTGTTTTGATGCTTCATGCATCATCGTGTTCTCGTTTGATTTCCGAGTACAAGTTCGTTTTCAAGATGTGCTTCAAGAACCAAAAGGGAATCATTTCTTAAGTTTGTTAAGCATTTATAAGATGCTATTTTGCTAGTCTTGCCGTGTTATGTTTGGTAAATGATTTCCCACTTGTTTTGTCGTGTTCTCGAACGTGTATTTGTGCATTCATGATATAAGTGAATACCACTGAGCTTGGACTGCCCTTTAAGCTTGATCCATTACCTGGGGGGTCCTTAAACATGTGGACTGTCTGCAGACTAGTCGTGTATTATATTATAATCGTGCGTGTTCGTGATCCGGTTCCGCGGCCAGATACCCCGTCTACCTTGTGTGGCGTGGGATCGTGTTTTTCGTGTCGTGCTTGTCGTGCGTGCTTGCTTTTGTCATCATGTATGACGGAGAAAGGATGAGCTCAATGTGGATTTATCTTTTCATGATATTATAAGTATTCATGCTAGTTTCGTAAACTTGAAACGTGTATCTAACTCTTGAACTGTTTTAGCATTATTTCTCATATTCATGCCTAAATTGTTTATTTGCCAAACCGTTGTGTTTAATGCTTGTTATTTTGGTGTCTAGGTGCAGGAGAGTTCACGCGTGACGAGGAGTGCCCGGAGGAGGCTATTGAGCCACCCCTAGCACACGAGTAGCAGCCCAACGACGTCATCTAGACGCTGGTCGGGATCTTGATTCTCGTTTCGCCTAGTTTGAGTTATCTTGTGGGATTGTAACTGTTGTATTGGCCTCTGTTGGCCTCTCAAGGTTTTGTAATTGGAAGTAAAAATACTTGCTTAAATGTTGAAACTTAATCATGGTAGGAATGCTATGTTGACATTCTCTTTTGATACCAAGTCTCGATATTATATAATTATCTTGTATCTCATTGTTTAAGATTTGTGTGACACGTTTTGCTACACACTTCCGCATACCCATTCATGTGAGCTCGACCCGTGTCTTGCGATCCTCACCGCGGAAGCCTGTGGGAAAATAAAAGTGGTGGTGCGTTTTGTGGTAGTTAATCATGCCGCCGCGCAGTCGCGGGCCCGGGCCCCGGTCCGGGGTCACGACAGGACTGGTATCAGAGCGAGACTTGTTTCAGACACTTAAAAGGAACTAGAAAATCTTAGGAACGTGGCGAGGATTCGTGAGTTCGCTAGAACGTCTTTGTCTAGACCAAGTTGACCAGCCCAATTATGCTTATATAGGTGCTAACAAATTGTCTTACAGCATCATGCCTCCGAGAAAAGCTCCCAACCATCATGCTTCGGGTAGTAATCAGAATGAGACAGAACCGTCTGAGAATCCTAATGCTACTCAGTTCCAACAACTAATGCAAGCCATGATCGATCAACAAAAACAAGCCAATGAGACACAAGCAAAATTCCAAGAGCAAATGGCAAAGAAAGATGAGGAAATGACTCAAGTTCAGAGGCAACTTCTAGAAGTCCTCCAAAACAGACCTCAACATCAAGTTCCACCAAATGTTGTATACCAAAATAGGGTTGATGACCCAAATACTCTCTTTGAGAGATTAAGAAAGAGGGGACCTAAGGAGTTCTCAGGCCAAGAGGACCCTTTGACTGCAGATGATTGGCTCGCGAACACTGCAAAGATTTTTGATGTTTTTGTTTGCACGGGCAGGGAGAGGGTGAACCTCACAGCTTCTTTGTTCTACGGACTTGCAGACGATTGGTGGCAGACAGTGAAAGAGCCATCCCAGGTCATGGCAGATGAGGTAGCTTGGACAACCTTCAAGACACACTTCACCGACAAGTATGTCCCATCTCATTGTCAAGAGACAAAAGGCAGTAGAATTTCAACAGTTGAAGCAAGGAAGCATGTCCGTTCTAGAGTATGTTATGAAGTTTGAGAGGCTTGCTCGCTATGCTACCGAGTTGATAGATACGGAGCATAAGAAGATTGTCAAGTTTTTGGAAGGGCTGAATCCCATTCTCAAGAGGGATGTCTCGGGAGTGATTCCACCGGTTACTTTTGATGAGGCAGTTAGTCGGGCATATAAGTTTGAAGAGTTTAACAATGAGATAATCCAGGATAGGAAGTAGCACTACCAATAGCAGAACCAAAGGCAGTAAAGTGGCAAGAAGCCAAGGCAGGAACAAAACCAAGTTAGACAGAGTGGTTGCAATCACTGTGGCAAGAATCACCCTACCCACGAATGCCGCAAGGCAACGGGTGCTTGCTTTAAGTGTGGAGGAATGGGCCATGCAATCAAGGATTGCCCACACCTTCAGAGTCAAGCCAACAGATATCAGCAGCCAAGGCAGACAGCACAACAGAATCAAGTAGTGCCAGTTCAGAACCAAGTGAGAACACCACCGTAACAGCAACAGCAGGGCAGGCAAGTGCAGAATCAGAATACTCGTCCACCTCAGAATAGGAACAATCAGGGCAGGCAGATTCAGCAGCAGAATAGGCCACACCAGTAGAGACGTGCGTATAATATCAACCGTGCTGACGCTGAAGCAGTAGGTGACGTCATCGAAAGTAAACTTCTTGTTTGTGGAGTAGAAGCACATATCTTATTTGATCCAGGGTCCACACACTCTTTTCTATCCCCTTTGTTTGCAAAGAAGATTGATGCACAGCATCCAGAATTGGATTTCATTTTGACTGTCACTACACTAGTAGGTAGACATGTTGGTTGTACCACCTTTTACCCTAGTTGTCCAATTTTGTTAGGAGATATCAATTTACCGGCCAACCTCATAATTCTAGACATGCATGATTTTGACATTATCTTAGGCATGGATTGGTTAGAGACCTACCATGCTACCATGGATTGTTTTGGTAAGACCATCACATTCAGATTGCAAGGGCCACAGACAGAGTTGATGTTTCAGGGCAACAAGAAGAAGTCTTCCAGTGGTTTGATTTCAGCTTTGAAAGCTAACAGATTGGTGAGCAGTGGTTGTGAGGCATTTATAGCGTTATTCACGGAGGATAAACAGTCCCAAGGGGTGGAGGATATCCCCATAGTGTGTGAATTTCCGGATGTTTTTCCAGAAGAAATCCCGGGTTTACCACCACTTAGAGAAGTTGAGTTTACTATTGAACTCCTTCCAGGGACTGCACCGATCTCAATTGCACCCTATAGGATGGCTCCTGCAGAGTTAGGTGAATTGAAACTTCAGTTGCAAGAATTGTTGAGCAAAGGCTTTATTAGGCCAAGTGTTTCGCCGTGGGGAGCGCCAGTTCTTTTTGTAAAGAAGAAGGATGGAAGTCTTAGAATGTGCATCGACTATAGAAGGTTGAATCATGTGACCGTCAAGAACAAATACCCCTTGCCAAGGATAGATGAATTGTTTGATTGCAAGGAGCAGCACATTTTTCCAAGATAGACTTTAGGTCAGGGTATCACCAGTTGCGGGTTAGAGAATCTGATGTAGCGAAGACAGCTTTCCGAACGAGATATGGGCATTATGAGTTCTTAGTGATGCCCTTTGGCTTGACAAATGCACCCGCAGTCTTCATGGCTCTCATGAACAAGGCTTTTGCAGAGTTCCTAGATCACTCTACAATAGTGTTTAGTGATGATGTCCTCGTGTATTCTAAGAGTAAGGAGGAGCATGAAGAACACTTGAGGACGTCGTTACAGCTTTTGAGAGACCATCAGCTCTATGCTAAATTGAACAAATGTGAATTCTGGCTAGAGCAAGTTTCCTTTTTAGGTCATATCATTTCAAGAGAAGGGTTAGCAGTTGATCCGGCCAAGATAGAAGCAGTCATTGAATGGAAGAGACCTAGCAGTGTGACAGAAATCAGAAGCTTTTTGGGGTTAGCGGGATACTATCGGAGATTTGTCCAAGGTTTTGCGTCCATTGCATCTCCATTGACGAAGTTGACCCGGAAAAATGTACCTTTTGTTTGGACCGATCAGTGTGAAGGCAGTTTTCAGGAGTTGAAGAAAAGGCTAACCACAGCCTCAATCCTCACATTACCATCGGGCAGCGGTGGATTTGTTGTTTTTACGGATGCGTCCAGCGTGGGATTAGGCTGTGTATTGATGCAGGATGGCAAAGTGATTGCCTATGGCTCGAGACAGTTGAAGAATCATGAGGTAAATTATGCAACTCATGACTTGGTGTTAGCGGCAGTAGTTTTTGCTTTGAAGATGTGGAGGCACTACCTCTATGGAGAGAAGTTCGAAGTCCATTCAGATCAACGAAGTTTGCAGTATTTGTTTTCACAGAAGGAATTGAATATGAGGCAGAGACGGTGGATGGAGTATATAAAAGATTATGACATCCCAATCAAGTATCATCCGGGCAAAGTGAACGTTGTAGCAGGTGCGTTGAGCAGGAAATCAGCAGTTATGGCTAGTTTGAGAGGAGTTAGTGTTTTCCAACAGTTTGAAGAACTTGGAGTGGAGTTACAATACTTGAGGAGAGGTGTTTTATTGGCAAATATGACCGTGTCGGAGCCTGCCTTCATCCATAGAATCAAAGGTAGTCAGTTGCAAGACCCAGAATTGGCCAAGATTGTAGATCAAATTGCAGAACGTCCAGATTTCAGGATTTCTGATGGAGTGTCGTGACCGGTTGTGTGTACCAAATGTAGATGATTTGAAGAGTGAAATTATGATTGAAGCTCACCATACTAGATACTCTATACATCCGGGTAGCACGAAGATGTACCATAACTTGAAGAATAGATTTTGGTGGAATAATATGAAGCGAGAGATAGCAGCTTTTGTGTCTCGTTGCTTGACTTGTCAGATGATCAAGGCAGAACATCAGAAGCCTCCTGGTTTGTTACAACCTTTGGAGATTCCGGAGTGGAAATGGGAGCATATCACTATGGATTTTGTCTTCGGTTTGCCTAATACCAAGAAGGGAAACAATTGGATTTTGGTTTTTGTAGACCGTCTGACGAAATCTGCTTACTTCCTTTCGATGAAGACTGGGAATATGATGCATATGGCACCACTTGCAAGACTATTCATTGATGAGATCGTTAGTAAGCATGACCAGCCCGTCTCCATCACTTCCGACAGAGACAGCAGATTTGTTTCGAGATCTTGGAAATCTCTTCTTGAATCCATGGGTACCAAACTTCTGTTTGGTACGGCGTATCATCCTCAGACAGATGGTCAGTCAGAGCGGACGATACAGACTCTTGAAGATATGCTACGTGCTTGTGTATGGCATTTCAAGGTTCAGTGGGATGAGAACTTACCTCTTTGTGAGTTTGCGTACAACAATAGTTACCATTCTAGCATTGGAATGGCACCTTTCGAGGCACTCTATGGTAGGAGATGCAGAACTCCAGTTTGTTGGGAAGAAGTCGTTGTGCGTAGCTTTCATGGACCGACGATAGTTGGAGAGAGACAAGCGACAAAATTAAACAGATTCAGGACATATTAAAGATTGCTCGAAGCAGACAAAAGAGTTATGCTGACACTCGCTGTAGAGAATTACAATTTGAAGTGGGTGACAAGGTATTCTTGAAAGTCTCACCGGTCAGAGGCACTCTAAGATTTGGAAAGAAAGGAAAATTGTCTAGCAGATACATTGGCCCATATGAGATTTTGAGCAAGATTGGAAATGTCGCTTACAGACTTGCATTACCGTCAGAACTCTCCGGGGTACATAATGTTTTTCACGTCTCCATGCTCAAGAAATATGTTCACAGTCCTTCTCACATTATTCCACACGAGCCTTTAAAGATTCGAGAAGACGCGTCGTATGTGGAGAAACCGGTTAGAATCATTGACACCAAAGAACATGAACTGAGAAATCGGACTATCCATTGGGTCAAAGTACTTTGGGAAAACCACGAGCAAGAAGAAGCCACATGGGAATTGAGAGATCAAGTCCAGAAGAAGTATCCACACCTGTTACCAGAGGTAAAATTATTTATATTTGGTGGACCAAATATCCTAAAGGGGTGGAGGATGTTAGACCCCGACCCAGACCAACTTGATTAGTACTAATTAAGTAAGTGTTTAGTCTTAAGCGAGTCTTAATACTAGTTGGGTTAGAATGTGATTAGACTTAGTCTGGATTATAGCTTTGGGGATTTTGAGGACATTTAGTATGAGTCAGTCACGCTCAGGGATGCCCTGTGTACACGTGTGAGAGTGGGTTTCGTTCTAGATATCTTGTTTGATCGTGATTTTTATTTCTCTTGAATGGTTTTATTAATTTTGACAACTTTCGTTTTTAACCTGCATGCATTTGAGGCCCAGAAAATCAAGTTTTGGCCTAATAAGGGTAAATCAGACTATTCATGCTAAATCTGGGCACACTTTTCGAAGTCATGAAACTATGTCAAAATTATACTTTTCCGAAACTAGATTTTTCGACGATCGTTTTGTTCTTCTTCGTCGATTTCATCCGGGGTCCACAAGACCATGTTTCAAGTATTTCAAGTTCCACTGCTTAGGGGATGTTAGACCCCGACCCAGACCAACTCGATTAGTACTAATTAAGTGAGTGTTTAGTCTTAAGTGAGTCTTAGTACTAGCTGGGTTAGAATGTGATTAGACTTAGTCTGGACTATAGCTTTGGGGATGTTGAGGACGTTTAGTATGAGTCAGACACGCTCAGGGACGCCCTGAGTGCACGTGTAAGAATGGGTTTTTGTTCTAGATCTTTGATGTAGATGTGATTTTTATTCCTCTTGAATGGTTTTACTATTTTTGAGAACTTTCGTTTTTAACCGGCATGCGTTTGAGGCCCAGAAACCCAAGTTTTGGCCCAATAAGGGTAGATCTGAATATTCATGCTAAATCTGGGCACAATCTTCGAAGTCGTGAAACTATGTCAAAATTCTACTTTTCCGAAACTAGATTTTTCGACGATCGTTTTGTTCTTCTTCGTCGTTTCCATCCGGGGTCCACAGGACCATGTTTTTAGCGTTTCAAAACTCAGTTGCCAGGGACCCACTTCCAGACACTATATAAGCCCTTTCCTTCTTCATTTTCCTTTTTCCAATCTCTGCAACTTTTGACCTAGAGTGAAGAAGAGAAGAGTTTTCTCCTTGGTCTTCTCCTTTGGACATCATCTAGCAAGAAGGCTCCATTCTTCAATTCGACTCCGCCATTCTCTTCCTCTCTTCTCAAGCTTCAGCTGGACCGTTTTTGAAGCCAAACCTCCCCACTATTCATCATTTTCAAGCTCTATTCTTCTTGTTTAGCTAGTTCAAGGTTGGTGTTCCTTCATTCTTTTCATTTGATGTTCTTTAGCTCACCTAGAGCTTGTTTATCATGATTTCAAACCCATTTTCGAAATGGGGGTTTGTAGTGGCCAAAATGTTGATTTTTGTGTGCTCCATTTTGGGGGTTTTGTGTAGATTTCGTGGAGCACCTCTTCTTGTTGATTTTGTGAAGCTTTCCTTGACTTTGGTTAGAGGCAAGTAAACATTTTAGTTCTTCCTAGTACATTGCAAGTTTTAGGGCATTTTACTTTTGGAAATGTTATTTATCATGGAACTTGTCTTTCCTTTCATGTTATTAACCTCTTCTAGCTTATTTAATCTTGATAAGCATGGTTACTAATTTCTTCATTTAATTTAGAAGTTTTGTTTTGAATGGAAGTATATTTTTCTATGGAAAGCCTTACAAGTTAGTGATTCATGATTTGAATGTATAAGGGTTGGTGATTTTGATGTTTGGAATGAAATGTGAATGAATTTTGGTGTGGAAATCATCCATTGGAAAGCTTGTAGGCTTGGGGAGCGTAGGGATAAAAATATGGAAGTGAAGATGGGAGAGAAGTGTGAAAAAAATTGAACTTCGAAGTTCTACCGGAAGTTCTACCAGTAGAAGTGGCTAGAATTGTGGCAGAGAGTTGAGAAAAACTGTGAACCTTAGTTCTACCGGAAGTTCTACCGGTAGAAACGGCCCAAATTGTGGCAGAGAGTTGAGAAAAACTGTGAACCTTAGTTCTACCGGAAGTTCTACCGGTAGAAACGGCCCAAATTGGGACAGAGAGTTAAGAAAAACTGTGAACCTCAGTTCTACCGGAAGTTCTACCGGTAGAACATCTTAAACCGGAAGTTCTACCGGTAGAGATGCTGGACCCAGACCCACAGTTACAAAAAGTACTGTTTTGAAGGATTTTTCGGGAATGAAAACTAGACTTGGTCTTAGACCCTTTTTATTGACCTTGTGCACTTGAAATTCCCAAAATGTAATATACCTTCGGGGACACCAAGTTTTATTGAATTCCGACATTTGGTTTTCAATTCCACAAGGGTCAGGGATTGGTCTTAGCCTATGCTTGATGGATTTATGTGTGAACTCTTGTCTTGGTGCTTCATGCATCATCGTATTCTCGTTTGATTTCCAAGTGCAAGTCGTTTTCAAGATGTGTTTTAAGGATAAAAAAGGGAATCATTTCTTAAGTTTGTTAAGCATTTATATTATGCTATTTTGCTAGTCTTGCCGTGTTATGCTTGGTAAATGATTTCCCTCTTGTTTTGTCGTGTTCTCGAACGTGTATCGCCGTGTTTTGTGCATTCATGATATAAGTGAATACCACTGAGCTTGGACTGCCCTTTTAGCTTGATCCACTACCTGGGGGTCCTTAAACATGTGGACTGTCTGCAGACTAGTCGTGTATTTTATTACACATCGTGCGTGTTCGTGGTCCGGTTCCGCGGCCGGATACCCCGTCTACGTTGTGTGGCGTGGGATCGTGTTTTCGTGTCGTGCTTGTCGTGCGTGCTTGCTCTTGTCATCATGTATGACAGAGAAAGGATGAGCTCTATGTGGATTTATCTTTTCATGATATTATAAGTACTCATGCTAGTTTCGTAAACTTGAAACGTGTATCTAACTCTTGAACTGTTTTAGCATTATTTCTTATATTCAAGCTAAATTATTTATTTGCCAAACCGTCGTGTTTGATGCTTGTGTTTTGGTGTCCAGGTACTGGCGGTTTCACGCGTGACGAGGAGTGCCCGGAGGAGGCTGTTAAGCCACCCCCAGCACACGAGTGGCAGCCCAACAACGTCATCTAGACGCCGGTCGGGATATTGATTCTCGTTTCGCCTAGCTGGGTTATTTTTGTGGGATTGTAATTGTTGTATTGGCCTTTGTTGGCCTCTTAGGGTGTTGTAACTTGAATTAATATACTTTTGTTAAACATTGAAACGTTAATCATGATAGGAATGCTTGAGGACGTTCTCTTTTGATGCCTAGTCTCGACATTTTAATTCCTCTTGTATCTTATTGATTAAGAATTGTAGGACACGTTTTGCTACACGCTTCCGCATATCTATTCGTGTGAGCTCGACCCGTGTCTTGGGATCCTCACCGCGGAAACCTGTGGGAAAAATCAAAACAGGCGATGTGTTTTATGTTAATTAATCATACCGCCGCGGTCGCGGGCCCGGGTCTCGGTCCGGGGTCGCGACAGGACTGGTATCAAAGCGGGACATGTTTCAGGCACTTAAAAGAAACTAGAAAATCTTAGGAACGTGGCGAGGATTCGTGAGTTCGTTAGAACGTTTTTGTCTAGACCAAGTTGACCTACCCAATTATGCTTATATATGTGCTAACAGATTGTCTTACAGCATCATGCCTCCGAGAAAAGCTCCCAACCATCATGCTTCGGGTAGTAATCAGAATGAGACAGAACCGTCTGAAAATCCTACTGCTACTCAGTTCCAACAACTAATGCAGGCCATGTTAGAGCAACAGAGGCAAGCAAACGAAACTCAAGCCAAATTTCAAGAGCAAATGGCAAAGAAAGATGAAGAGATGGCTCAAGTCCAGAGGCAACTTCTGGAGGTCCTTCAAAACAGACCTCAGCATCAAGCCCCACCAAATGTGGTGTACCAGAATAGGGTTGATGACCCTAATGCTCTCTTCGAGAGATTCAGGAAGAAGGGACCTAAGGAGTTCTCGGGCCAAGAGGACCCTTTGACTGCAGATGATTGGCTCGTGAACACGGCAAAGATTTTTGACGTTTTTGTTTGCACGGGCAGGGAGAGGGTGAACCTCACAGCTTCTCTATTTTATGGGCTTGCAGACGATTGGTGGCAGACGGTCAAAGAGCCATACCAGGTCATGGCGGATGAGATAGCTTGGACGACCTTTAAGACACACTTCACGGACAAGTACGTCCCCTCCCATGTTATGAGACAAAAGGCAATTGAATTCCAACAGTTGAAGCAAGGAAGTATGTCCGTTTTGGAGTATGTTACGAAGTTTGAGAGGCTTGCTCGCTATGCTACCGAGCTGATAGATACGGAGCATAAAAAGATCGTCAAGTTTTTGGAAGGGCTGAACCCCATTCTCAAGAGGGATGTCTCGGGAGTAATTCCACCGGTTACCTTTGATGAGGCAGTTAGTCGGGCATATAAGTTTGAAGAGTTTAATAATGAGATAATCCAGGAGAGGAAACAGCACTACCAGCAACAGAACCAAAGGCAGCAAAGTGGCAAGAAGCCAAGACAGGAACAGTACCAAGTCAGACAGAGTGGTTGCAATCACTGTGGCAAGAATCACCCTACCCACGAATGCCGCAAGGCAACAGGTGCTTCTTCAAGTGTGGAGGAATGGACCATGCAATCAAGGATTGCCCACACCTCCAGAGTCAAGCCAACCGATATCAGCAGCCAAGGCAGATAGCACCATAGAATCAAGCAGTACCAGCTCAGAATCAAGTGAGACCACCACCGCCACAGCAGCAGCAAGGCAGGCAAGTGCAGAATCAGAATGCTCGTCCACCGCAGAATAGGAACAATCAGGGCAGGCGGACTTAGCAACAGAATAGGCCCAACCAGCACGGACGTGCGTACAACATCAACCGTGCTGACGCTGAAGCAGCAGGTGACGTAATAGAAGGTAAACTTCTTGTTTGTGGAGTAGAAGCACAGATCTTATTTGATCCAGGATCCACACACTCTTTTCTATCCCCTTTGTTTGCAAGGAAGATTGATGCACAACATGCGGAATTGGATTTTATGTTGACTGTCAATACACCTGTAGGTAGACATGTTGTTTGTACCACCTATTACCCTAGTTGTCCAATTTTGTTAGGAGATATCAGTTTACCGGCCAACCTCATAATTTTAGACATGCATGATTTTGATATTATCTTAGGCATGGATTGGTTAGAGACCTACCATGCTACCATGGACTGTTTTGGTAAGACCATCACATTCAGATTGCAAGGGCCACAGACAGAGTTGATGTTTCAGGGTGATAGGAAGAAGTCTTCTAGTGGTTTTATTTCAGCTTTAAAAGCTAGCAGATTGGTGAGCAGTGGTTGTGAGGCATTTATAGCGTTTATCACGGAGGATAAACAGTCCCAAGGGGTGGAGGATATCCCCGTAGTGTGTGAATTTCCGGATGTTTTTCCAGAAGAAATCCCGGGTTTACCACCAGTTAGAGAAGTTGAGTTTACTATTGAACTCCTTCCAGGGACTGCACCAATCTCAATTGCACCTTATAGGATGGCTCCTGCAGAGTTAGGTGAATTGAAACTTTAGTTGCAAGAATTGTTGAGTAAGGGCTTCATTAGGCCAAGTGTTTCACCGTGGGGAGCGCCAGTTCTTTTTGTGAAGAAGAAGGATGGAAGTCTTAGAATGTGCATCAACTATAGAAGATTGAACTATGTGACCGTCAAGAACAAATACCCCTTGCCAAGAATAGATGAGTTGTTTGACCAATTACAAGGAGCATCACACTTTTCCAAGATAGACTTAAGGTCAGGGTATCATCAGTTGCGGGTTAGAGAGTCTGATGTGGCAAAGACAGCTTTCCGAACGAGATATGGGCATTATGAGTTCTTAGTGATGCCCTTTGGCTTGACAAATGCACCCGCAGTCTTCATGGCTCTCATGAACAAGGCTTTTGCAGAGTTCCTAGATCACTCTACAATAGTGTTTAGTGATGATGTCCTCGTGTATTCTAAGAGTAAGGAGGAGCATGAAGAACACTTGAGGACGTCGTTGCAGCTTTTGAGAGACCACCAGCTCTATGCTAAGTTGAACAAATGTGAATTCTGGCTAGAGCAAGTTTCCTTTTTGGGTCACAACATTTCAAGAAAAGGGTTAGCAGTTGATCCAGCCAAGATAGAAGCAGTCATCGAATGGAAGAGACCTAGCAGTGTGACAGAAATTAGAAGCGTTTTGGGGTTAGCAGGATATTATCGGAGATTTGTCCAAGGTTTCTCGTCCATTGCAGTACCATTGACGAAGTTGACTCGGAAGAATGTACCTTTTGTTTGGACCGATCAGTGTGAAGGCAGTTTTCAGGAGTTGAAGAAAAGGTTAACCACAGCCCCAATCCTCACATTACCATCGGGTAGCGGTGGATTTGTTGTTTTTACGGATGCGTCCAACGTGGGATTAGGCTGTGTTTTGATGCAAGATGGCAAAGTGATTGCCTATGGCTCGAGACAGTTGAAGAATCATGAGGTAAATTATGCAACTCATGACTTGGAGTTAGCGGCAGTAGTTTTTGCCTTGAAGATGTGGAGGCACTACCTCTATGGGGAGAAGTTCGAAGTTCATTCCGACCACCGAAGTTTGCAGTATTTGTTTTCACAGAAGGAGTTGAATATGAGGCAGAGACAGTGGATGGAATATATTAAAGATTATGACTTCCCAATCAAGTATCATTCGGGCAAAGTGAACGTTGTGGCAGATGCGTTGAGCAGAAAGTCAGCAGTTATGGCTAGTTTGAGAGGAGTTAGTGTTCTCCAACAGTTTGAAGAACTTGGTGTGGAGGTACAACACTTGAGGATAGGTGTTTTGTTGGCAAATATGACCATGTCTGAGCCTACCTTCATCTAGAGAATCAAAGATAGTCAGTTGCAAGACCCAGAATTGGCCAAGATTGTAGATCAGATTGCAGAACGTCCAGATTTCAGGATTTCTGATGGAGTGTTGTATTTTCGTGACCGGTTGTGCGTACCGAATGTTGATGATTTGAAGAATGAAATTATGATTGAAGCTCACCATACTAGATACTCTATACATCCGGGTAGCACGAAGATGTACCATAACTTGAAGAATAGATTTTGGTGGAATAATATGAAGAGAGAGATTGCAGCCTTTGTGTCTCGTTGCTTGACTTGTCAGATGATCAAGGCAGAACATCAGAAGCCTCCCGGTTTGTTACAGCCTTTGGAGATTCCGGAGTGGAAATGGGAGCATATCACTATGGATTTTGTCTCCGGTTTGCCTAATACCAAGAGAGGAAACAATGCAATTTGGGTTATACTTGATCATCTTACGAAGTCTGCACACTTCCTTCCGATGAAGACTGGGAACATGATGCATATGGCACCACTTGCAAGACTATTCATTGACGAGATTGTTAGTAAGCATGGCCAGCCCGTCTCCATCACTTCCGACAGAGATAGTAGATTTGTTTCGAGATTTTGGAAATCTCTTCTTGAATCCATAGGTTTCAAACTTCAGTTCAGCACAGCGTATCATCCTCAGACAGATGGTCAGTCAGAGCTGACGATACAGACTCTTGAAGATATGCTGCGTGCTTGTGTATTGGATTTCAAGGTTCAGTGGGATGAAAACCTACCTCTTTGTGAGTTCGCGTACAACAATAGCTACCATTCTAGCATTGGAATGGCACCTTTCGAGGCACTCTATGGTAGGAGGTGAAGAACTCCAGTATGTTGGGAAGAAGTCGGTGTGCGTAGTTTTCATGGACCGACTATAGTTGGAGAGACAAGCGACAAGGTTAAGCAGATTCAGGACCGATTGAAGATCGCTAGAAGCAGACAGAAAAGTTATGCTGACACTCGCCGGAGAGAATTGCAATTTGAAGTGGGTGACAAGGTGTTCTTGAAAGTCTCACCGGTCAGAGGCACTTTAAGATTTGGGGAGAAAGGAAAATTGTCTAGCAGATACATTGGCCCATATGAGATTTTGAGCAAGATTGGAAATGTTGCATACAGACTCGCGTTACCGCCGGAACTCTCCGGGGTACATAATGTTTTTCATGTCTCCATGCTCAAGAAATATGTTCACAGTCCTTCTCACATTATTCCACACGAGCCTTTAGAGATTCGAGAAGACGCGTCGTATGTGGAGAAACCGGTTAGAATCATCGACACCAAAGAGCATGAATTGAGGAATCGGACTGTCCATTGGGTCAAGGTACTTTGGGAGAACCACGAGCCAGAAGAAGCCACATGGGAATTAAGAGATCAAGTCCAAAAGAAGTATCCACAGCTATTACCAGAGGTAAGATTATTTATATTTGGTGGACCAAATATCCTAAGGGGTGGAGGATGTTAGACCCCGACCCAGACCAACTCGATTAGTACTAATTAAGTGAGTGTTTAGTCTTAAGTGAGTCTTAGTACTAGTTGGGTTAGAATGTGATTAGACTTAGTCTGGACTATAGCTTTGGGGATTTTGAGGACGTTTAGTATGAGTCAGACACGCTCAGGGACGCCCTGAGTGCACGTGTAAGAATGGGTTTTTGTTCTAGATCTTTGATGTGGATGTGATTTTTATTCCTCTTGAATGGTTTTACTATTTGTGACAACTTTCGTTTTTAACCGGCATGCGTTTGAGGCCCAGAAACCCAAGTTTTGGCCCAATAAAGGTAGATCTGACTATTCATGCTAAATCTGGGCACAATCTTCGAAGTCGTGAAACTACGTCAAAATTCTACTTTTCCGAAACTAGATTTTTCGACGATCGTTTTGTTCTTCTTCGTCGTTTCCATTCGGGGTCCACAAGACCATGTTTTTAGCGTTTCAAAACTCAGTTGCCAGGGACCCACTTCCAGACACTATATAAGCCCTTTCCTTCTTCATTTTCCTTTTTCCAATCTCTGCAACTTTTGACCTAGAGTGAAGAAGAGAAGAGTTTTCTCCTTGGTCTTCTCCTTTGGATATCATCTAGCAAGAAGGCTCCATTCTTCGATTCGACTCCGCCATTCTCTTCCTCTCTTCTCAAGCTTCAGCTGGACCGTTTTTGAAGCCAAACCTCCCCACTATTCATCATTTTCAAGCTCTATTCTTCTTGTTTAGCTAGTTCAAGGTTGGTGTTCCTTCATTCTTTTCATTTGATGTTCTTTAGCTCACCTAGAGCTTGTTTATCATGATTTCAAACCCATTTTCGAAATGGGGGTTTGTAGTGGCCAAAATGTTGATTTTTGTGTGCTCCATTTTGGGGGTTTTGTGTAGATTTCGTGGAGCACCTCTTCTTGTTGATTTTGTGAAGCTTTCCTTGACTTTGGTTAGAGGCAAATAAACATTTTAGTTCTTCCTAGTACATTGCAAGTTTTAGGGCATTTTACTTTTGGAAATGTTATTTATCATGGAACTTGTCTTTCCTTTCATGTTATTAACCTCTTCTAGCTTATTTAATCTTGATAAGCATGGTTACTAATTTCTTCATTTAATTTAGAAGTTTCGTTTTGAATGGAAGTATATTTTTCTAAGGAAAGCCTTACAAGTTAGTGATTCATGATTTGAATGAATAAGGGTTGGTGATTTTGATGTTTGGAATGAAATGTGAATGAATTTTGGTGTGGAAATCATCCATTGGAAAGCTTGTAGGCTTGGGGAGCGTAGGGGTAAAAATATGGAAGTGAAGATGGGAGAGAAGTGTGAAAAAAATTGAACTTCGAAGTTCTACCGGAAGTTCTACCAGTAGAAGTGGCTAGAATTGTGGCAGAGAGTTGAGAAAAACTGTGAACCTTAGTTCTACCGGAAGTTCTACCGGTAGAAACGGCCCAAATTGTGGCAGAGAGTTGAGAAAAACTGTGAACCTTAGTTCTACCGGAAGTTCTACCGGTAGAAACGGCCCAAATTGGGGCAGAGAGTTAAGAAAAACTGTGAACCTCAGTTCTACCGGAAGTTCTACCGGTAGAACATCTTAAACCGGAAGTTCTACCGGTAGAGATGCTGGACCCAGACCCACAGTTACAAAAAGTACTGTTTTTAAGGATTTTTCGGGAATGAAAACTAGACTTGGTCTTAGACCCTTTTTATTGACCTTGTGCACTTGAAATTCCCAAAATGTAATATACCTTCGGGGACACCAAGTTTTATTGAATTCCGACATTTGGTTTTCAATTCCACAAGGGTCAGGGATTGGTCTTAGCCTATGCTTGATGGATTTATGTGTGAACTCTTGTCTTGGTGCTTCATGCATCATCGTATTCTCGTTTGATTTCCAAGTGCAAGTCGTTTTCAAGATGTGTTTTAAGGATCAAAAAGGGAATCATTTCTTAAGTTTGTTAAGCATTTATATTATGCTATTTTGCTAGTCTTGCCGTGTTATGCTTGGTAAATGATTTCCCTCTTGTTTTGTCGTGTTCTCGAACGTGTATCGCCGTGTTTTGTGCATTCATGATATAAGTGAATACCACTGAGCTTGGACTGCCCTTTTAGCTTGATCCACTACCTGGGGGTCCTTAAACATGTGGACTGTCTGCAGACTAGTCGTGTATTTTATTACACATCGTGCGTGTTCGTGGTCCGGTTCCGCGGCCGGATACCCCGTCTACGTTGTGTGGCGTGGGATCGTGTTTTCGTGTCGTGCTTGTCGTGCGTGCTTGCTCTTGTCATCATGTATGACAGAGAAAGGATGAGCTCTATGTGGATTTATCTTTTCATGATATTATAAGTACTCATGCTAGTTTCGTAAACTTGAAACGTGTATCTAACTCTTGAACTGTTTTAGCATTATTTCTTATATTCAAGCTAAATTATTTATTTGCCAAACCGTCGTGTTTAATGCTTGTGTTTTGGTGTCCAGGTACTGGCGGTTTCACGCGTGACGAGGAGTGCCCGGAGGAGGCTGTTGAGCCACCCCCAGCACACGAGTGGCAGCCCAACAACGTCATCTAGACGCCGGTCGGGATATTGATTCTCGTTTCACCTAGCTGGGTTATTTTTGTGGGATTGTAATTGTTGTATTGGCCTTTGTTGGCCTCTCAGGGTGTTGTAACTTGAATTAATATACTTTTGTTAAACATTGAAAAGTTAATCATGATAGAAATGCTTGAGGACGTTCTCTTTTGATGCCTAGTCTCGACATTTTAAATCCTCTTGTATCTTATTGATTAAGAATTGTAGGACACGTTTTGCTACACGCTTCCGCATATCTATTCGTGTGAGCTCGACCCGTGTCTGGGGATCCTCACCGCGGAAACCTGTGGGAAAAATCAAAACAGGCGGTGTGTTTTATGTTAATTAATCATACCGCCGCGGTCGTGGGCCCGGGTCTCGGTCCGTGGTCGCGACAGGGGACCCACTTCCAGACACTATATAAACTCTTCCTTTCCTTCTTTGCCCTTTTTCCCAATCTCTGCAACTTTTTGACCTAGAGCAAGTTAGTGAAGAAATTTTTCTTCTTTGGTCTTCTCCTTGGAAATCATCTAGCATAAGAGCTCCAATCTCCGATCCGACTCCGTAAATCTCTTCCTCTCTTCTCAAGCTTCAGCTGGAGTGTTTTTGGAGCTAAACCATTGCACTATTCATCATCTTCAAGCTCTATCCTCCTTGTTTCCGCTAGCTCTTGGTTGGTGTTCCTTTTCATTCTTTCATTGATGTTCATTTAGCTCACCTAGAGCTTGCTTTTCATGTTTTCAAACCCATTTTCGAAATGGGGGTTTGTAGTAGCCAAAATGATGATTTTTGTGTGCTCTACTTCGGGGGTTTTGTGTAGATTTCGTGGAACACCCCATCCTTGTTGTTTTTGTAGAGTTTTGCTTGACATTGGGCCAAGGCAAGTAAACATTTTAGTTCTTCCTATTACATTGCAAGTTTTAGGGCATTTTACATTGAAATGTTATTCATCATAAAGCTTGGCTTTTCTTGCATGTTATTAATCTCTTTTAGCTTGCTTAATTTTGATAAGCATGGTTGCTAATTACTCTACCTAATCTAGAAGTTTTGTCTTGAATGGAAGCATGTTTCTGAATGGAATACTTTACAAGTTAGTAATACATGAGTTGAATGTAAATGGGTTTGTGATTTTGAAGTTTCGATTGAAATGGGAGTGGATTTTTGTGTGGAAATCATCCCTTGGAAAGCTTGTAGGCTTGGGGAGTGCAGGTGGTGAAAATGTGGAGAGACGTGTGAAAAATTGAGAACCCTTAGTTCTACCGGAAGTTCTACCGGTAGAAGTTGCTCGGATTTTGGCAGAGAGTTGAGAAAAAATTGAACTCCATAGTTCTACCGGTAGAAGTGGATCGAATTTTGGCAGAGAGTGGAGAAAAATTGAGAACCCTTAGTTCTACCGGTAGAAGTGCTCCAACCGATAGTTCTACTGGTAGAGGTGGTTCTACCGGAAGTTCTATCGGTAGAGACGCTTAAACCGGAAGTTCTACCAGTAGAGATGCTTAAACCAGACCGACAGTTACAAAAAGTATTGTTTTTGAAGGATTTTTGCGGGAATGAAAACTAGACTAGGTTTTAGACCTTTTTATTGACCTTGTCCACTTGGAATTCCAAAATGTAATATACCTTCGGGGACACCAAGCTTTATTGAATTCCGACATTTGGTTTTCAATTCCGCAAGGGTCAAAGATTGGTCTTAGCCTATGCTTGATAGATTTATGTTTGAACTCTTGTTTTGATGCTTCATGTATCATCGTGTTCTCGTTTGATTTCCGAGTACAAGTTCGTTTTCAAGATGTGTTTCAAGAACAGAAAGGGAATCATTTCTTAAGTTTGTTAAGCATTTATAAGATGCTATTTTTCTAGTCTTGCCGTGTTATGTTTGGTAAATGATTTCCCACTTGTTTTGCCGTGTTCTCGAACGTGTATTTGTGCATTCATGATATAAGTGAATACCACTGAGCTTGGACTGCCCTTTTAGCTTGACCCACTACCTGGGGGGTCCTTAAACATGTGGACTGTCTGCAGACTAGTCGTGTATTATATTACACATCATACGTCTTCGTGATCCGGTTCCGCGGCCAGATACCCCGTCTACCTTGTGTGGCGTGGGATCATGTTTTTCGTGTCGTGCTTGTCGTGCGTGCTTGCTCTTGTCATCATGTATGACGGAGAAAGGATGAGCTCAATGTGGATTTATCTTTTCATGATATTATAAGTATTCATGCTAGTTTCGTAAACTTGAAACGTGTATCTAACTCTTGAACTGTTTTAGCATTATTTCTCATATTCATGCCTAAATTGTTTACTTGCCAAACCGTCGTGTTTGGTGCTTGTTATTTTGGTGTCCAGGTGCAGGAGAGTTCACGCGTGACGAGGAGTGCCCGGAGGAGGCTATTGAGCCACCCCTAGCACACGAGTGGCAGCCCAACGACGTCATCTAGACGCCGGTCGGGATCTTGATTCTCGTTTCGCCTAGTTTGGGTTATCTTGTGGGATTGTAACTATTGTATTGGCCTCTGTTGGCCTCTCAGGGTTTTGTAATTGGAAGTAAAAATACTTGCTTAAATGTTGAAACTTAATCATAGTAGGAATGCTATGTTGACATTCTCTTTTGATACCAAGTCTTGATATTATATAATTCTCTTGTATCTTATTGTTTAAGATTTGTGTGACACGTTTTGCTACACGCTTCCGCATACCCATTCATGTGAACTCGACCCGTGTCTTGCGGTCCTCACCGCGGAAACCTGTGAGAAAATAAAAGCGGCGGTGCGTTTTATGGTAGTTTATCATGCCGCCGCGCAGTCGCGGGCCCGGGCCCCGGTCCGAGGTCGCGACACATTTGGAGAGTAGCTGGCTTTGGTGCCTGCTCTTTACTGTTACTGTGTCCCGAACTGCAGGCTACTGCGTTCCTGGTTCGGCTTGGGATCCCTATGAACAGGGTATTTTCAGCCCATATCATTTATTCATGGTACGTATACCACTGTCCTAGCTTCATCAGTTGGGAGTTGCACAAGACGAAGATCCTTTTATGATTCGTTTGGCTAGAGGGATAGCCATTTCTGAATCTCTTTTGTCTGCCCGTTTGAGGATCCGACGGTTCAGGGACGTCGAGATTAGGCAGTCTTTAGTGAAGCTTTCTCCAGGTTTGCAAAAGAAGGCTTTTAACTTTGGTGTCTCTCGTGATTCGACCAGGGCAAGGTCGGGAAGACACTATGCTTTGACAAACGCAGAGAAGAGATGGCTTTTCAACATACGGGTTGGTACGATGGTGTACCGTAGACATCATTTTATCGATATCCAGCCGTATGTCCCTTCGCGTTTTGCATTGAAGCTTGGCTTCTCTCAAGGCGTTGTTGGAGCGCCTTCGAGCATGGTGAAGCATTTTGGAGGTTTGCAGGACGGGAAGAATGCATGGGCTTTTTACAGTGCTGAGGACACTACCGCCGTGATTTCCTATCCTTAATTGCCCACTTTCCGGACTTCTGGCTTCACGAAATGGTTTGTGGAGAGCTTCTCAGTGTACCGGGGGCTTTCCAAGAAGGATCTTGATGTCAAGCAATCTCCTGGGAAGGGTCTTGGCAGATCAGATGGTGTCCGTCGAGAGGAAGTTTTGGCTTTCCTTTCTGGAGAGAGGCACAAGATCGGCTTTCTCGGTGAACAAGACGTCATTAGATCAGGAGCTGCACAAGGGATTCCTGGTGAGGTCTTGAAACAGCTGGAAGAGGTGGAGGCCGAGATCGATGCTTGGATGCAAGCGGAGCGCACAAACGCTTCCATGGACTCTACTAGGAAAAGCGGACCATCCAGTGAGGACTCTAGTGAGAGACCTGATGTTGATAGTGGGCAGGATCTTCAAGCAGAACATCCCACAGAAGTAAGAGGAAAAGGGGACAACGCTGAACTATGAGACGGCAAGAAAGTCCTCCTGAACTGGAAGTTCCTCTCACAATTGCTGAGGAGGTGTCTGGGGATGTTGACGAGCCTCTAGAGAAGAGGAGACTGCTGGTATGATCCTCCTCCTTTATTTTGCCACTTCTTTTCTCTTATGAGAGATTTTTGTTTTAATCCACTGCTTTCTTTCTTTTGGCAGAGGATGATGATTTGGTGATGTCCGAGGTTCCGGCCAATGAGGTGATGACGGATCCGATTACGGCATTTGAGGATGAACCCAGGGACTCTGGAGTGGTTCCAGAACCTTCACCTGGTATGATTTCTTTGGCTTTTTCTTTCTCTTTTTTTTTTTTTTTTTTTTTTTTTTTTTTTGTGCTTCCATTTGCCAACATGTTGCTTTCTTTTCTTGTTAGCTGACTTGCCAGAAGATTCTGACTACTTCAAGCCATCCAAGGATGCAGCCTTTAATGCTGCTTCAGATGAGCTTAGAGAGGCAAAAAGTACTCCGCCGGTTGTCGAACAAGGTATTTTGTAATAATACCTTTTGTTTTTTCATTGACAGATTGTGAAGCAGCAGGAGAAGTTCCTCCCTCTTCCTCAGGGCCAGAACAGGAGATACCTGCAGCCAATCCCGAAGTGGGGGCTTCTTCCATTTTTAACGAGTCAGCTTCTTCGATTGGAAAGAGTTTATTGATTACTCCTCCAATGGGGCATGAGATGGGCAGTCGGGTGCCGGAACAGGGCAAATCCTCATCTGGGCCACACATTCAGTATGCAAAGAAGGTGTTGAAGAGTGTTTTGAGCTCATGGGTCGAGACTCTCTCTTCAGGTCACTTGGAAGCTGGTTTTGGCATGATCAAGCATGTGCAGGACATTCTTGCTGATAGCGAAGAAGTCGGTCTGGACATTCCAAGCGCCAAGGATTTTGTTGATGAAGTCATCGCTTTGGGGAACAAGTGGACTGAGACCAAGGGTTTCCCAGATGGTGACTTCTTTAATGAGATGTTTGTGAAGCCTTCCAGCAAAGTCAAAACTGAGCTGACTGAGATCTCACAGACTCCGAAGCAGTTCGTTCGGGAGAGGAACGTTACCGAGTTGGCCATCATGGAGCTAAAACAAGACCTGAACCGCCTTGATAAGGAGGTTGTCGAGGCTAGGCAGCGCCTTGAGCTTTTAGAGGAAGAAGCTGCTGCCAAATGGACCGCCATTGTGGAAGCTCGTGACAAGGAGGGGACTCTCATTGCCCAGGTTGAGGAGGCTGAGAGTAAGTTTCGGAGGAAGACTCAGGAATATGAGCAGTGGCAGGTTCTCTTGGAAGAACTTCCTCGTGCTGCAGATGGATCGCGGCGTTCAGCCGCATTTTATGGGAACATTTTGAAGAAGCATGGCCTGATAACTTTGGAAGCTAAGGCCAAGAGTCTTCTTGAGGAATTGAATCTTTGGTTGAAGACTATGCTAGACTGAGCTCCTGAGTTGTAATAAACTCCTTTTCTTCTTTTTCTTTGGTACCTCCATGTATAAACATTTTTGGTACTATCTATTTTTTGTATTCCCTCCTTTCACTTAAATCATTTTTGATGAAAACAAATTTAAGCAAGAACCGAATGGGAAATGCTTGTTTGAGAATTTGATTAAAAGAGTTGTTTTGGGCACGAAAACCAGATTTTGTGGCAAAAGCCTGGTTTTTGATGGCTTGAAAGCTGAATTTTGGAATGGCATAGAAGCCGAATTTTGTGATGGCATGAGAGCCGACTTTTTGAATTGGCATGAAAGCCAGGTTTTGTGGCATAGGAGCCAACTTTTGAATTGGCATGAGAGCCAAATTTTTTTTTGTGGCATGGAAGCCAAAATTTATTTGCGGCATGGTAGCCGAATTTTGTTTTGGCATGGAAGCCAAAATTTGTTTGTTTGTGGCATGGAAGCCAAATTTTGAGATGGCATGAAAGCCGAATTTTTCAATTGGCATGAGAGCCGGATTTTTGAATTGGCATGAAAGCCAAGTTTTGTGGCATAGGAGCCAATTTTTGAATTTGCATGAGAGCCGAATTTTGTTTTGTGGCATGGAAGCCAAAATTTGTTTGCGGCATGGAGCCGAATTTTTTTCTTTTGTTTTTTTTTTTTTTTTTTTATAGCATGAGACCAGAATTTTTTTTTGTGGCATGGAAGCCAAAGTTTTGGGAAGGCATGAGAGCCAAAAAATTTTGAGATGGCGTGAAAGCCGATTTTTTTTTATGGCATGAAAGCTGAAATTTTGAAATGGCATGAAAGCCAGGTTTTGTTTGTTTGTTTTTGGCATGGGAGCCAGATTTTTTGCATTTATAGCCGGGTTTTGGCATTTATAGCCGGATTTGGCGTTTATAGCCTGATTTTGGCGTTTATAGCGGGGTTTTGGCATTTATAGCCGAGTTTTTGCATTTATAGCCGGATTTGGCGTTTATAGCTAGGTTTTGGTTTTCAAAATGCAGGTATCGACCAAATGTCGCCTCCCCGCTGAATGGTCTTGCAAGTATCGATGGAATGTCGCTTCCTTGCTCATTGGGTTTGCGAGTATCGATGGAATGTCATTTCCTTGCGGATTAGGGTGCAAGTATCGACTAAGCGTTGCTTCCCAGCTTTTTTTCAAAAATTTTGGTTTTGCAGGTACAGACTTGGTGTCATTTCCCCACGATTTTTGAAATTTGAGGTTTTTTTTTAACCATTTGAAATTTGGGTTGTGAATATCAACTGGCATGTTGCATCTCCACAATTTTTGAAATTTGAGGATTTGCAAGTATCGAATGAGGTTCGCTTCCTTGCGATTTTTGGGTTTTGGAAGTATCGAATGGGGTTTGCATCCTTCCGGTTTTTGGGTTTTGGAAGTATCGAATGGGGTTCGCATCCTTCCGGTTTTTGAGTTTTGGAAGTACTGAATGTTCGCATCCTTCCGGTTTTTGGGTTTTGCGAGTATCGACTGAATGTCGCTTCCCCGCGGTTTATAAAAGCCAGTTTTTTGTTTAAAGACACAAGGGTCGTAAGTTTTGACTTAAAACCATTTTTGGTTGTTTTGGGGAGTTTCAAGTATTTTGTGTTTAGTGGGGCCCTTTTGGGGGTTCCCTTTTGATAGTCTTGACGTGTACTTGGAGGTTTACTCGAGATTCCCATAATCTTTATCTTGGTCCCGTTAATCCCTACAACTTTCTTGTTGACCCCGTGCCTGTTCGGAGCCCCGAAACCCGACTTTCCTAGCAATGAGGGCAAAACAGTCTTTTTACACCAAATCTGTACCCAAAACTTGATATCCCCAAAACCCGCGAAACATATGCTTTTTGGAAAGTAGATATTTCGGTGATCATTTCTTCCTTCTTCGTCGAGCTCATCCGAGGTCCCGAAAGTAGTGATTTCAATCTTCCAAGTAATCCTAGTGGTGGAGCCCATTGCAATTGTTTTGATAAGAGAACCCATTTCCACTTCACTATTCTTCTTGGTTCTAAACATGGGAGAGAAGTGCCTGGGAGCTGTCTAGGGTTTCTATGCCATTCTTCCTCTTCTTCTCCTTGCTTTTCCATCATCAAATCAACACCAACCTTGCTCAAATTGAGAGATGAACCTCATCATCTTCTTCCTCACCACTAGAGCTCTCCATTGATGCCATTCTTGGAGGAATCCACTCTTCTCAAGACTCTCTTTGTACTAGTTTGTGGTTTTTGACGAACTTCCTAGTAAGTTTCCCTCCCCAATCTCTTTGATGTGTATTCTCCTAGCTATGGAGAAGCTATATTTTCGTTTTGAGAGTTCTCTCTTCTTGTTCCTTGTTTGACCCATTTTAGGGTTTTGTTTTGGGGGTTTTTGCTTATAGCTTGGACCTTTAGCTTGGACAGCTTGTTTAGAGCTTGGATTTCTTGTTAGAGACTGTAAGGCAAGTAGATTGAATGGATGTTTTAGTTTTCAATGATTTCCATGATATATGTGTTTGATTTATTGTCTCGTTAATGGCTTGTTTCACTTGCATTCATTATGCTATAAATGCTTTTGAAAAGGGGTTGGTTAGTTCATTTATTGTCTTAAAAATGTGGTTTTGAAGTTCTTATTTAGAACTTAAAATGGATCACTGTGGTTGTGGTTATTTTCCTTCTATTTGGGTTGGAATGTGGAGAGGAAGGAAGGGATTAGAGAGGGGTTTGTAGAAGTTTTGATATGGGAGAAGTGTTGAAGGTCGACTTGGAGGAGCTTTTAGCTCATGTTATTGCAGCAAAGTGAATGGAGAATGAGAGAAATTGATTTGGAGAAGGGAAGACCTAAATATGAACCCCATGAGGTGTTCCCGTGACTGGCGGTCAACCAGTGGTCACCAAGCGGCTAGCCATCTGGTGACTGGCGGCTAACCGAAGCAGTTTCGGTTACTTTTCCAGAGAGCTGCAATCTCGCGGTTAACTCCACGGTCAGCTAGCGGCTAACCGCCGAATCCATCGGCGGCTAACCGCCAGCTAACCAAGGCAGTTCGGTTACTTTTCCAGAGAGCTGTAATCCCGCGGTCAGCTAGCGGCTAACCGTCGAACCCATCGGCGGCTAACCGCCAGCTAACTGAATTGAAGCGGTCACAATTCCAGATAGCTGCAATCCCGCGGTCAACCTCACGGTTAGCCAACGGTTAACCGCTGGATCCACTGGCGGCTAACCGCCATCTGACCGCAAGGTGATTGAATTTCCCTGAATTGTATGAATAAAGGGGGTTGAAGGGAGTTTCCATCCCATTGCTTGTGAACCTTTCTGAGAGCAATGGGCACCGATCACCTGGGAATGTGTTCGAAGCAGAGATGAAATGTCTGTTAGGAGCCGTTCGAGAGAGAAACCACATCACAGAGATTCGTTTAAGCATTGAGGCTACTAAAGTGTATAAGGAACTCGGCATGTCTTCCAAATTTAAAGAGTATCAAGCTTTCTTCTTTATACAGACATACGGGATCCCTATTCACCTTGAACGAGTTTTAAACCCTGATGTTGTCCGATAATTCGAAAGTTTGTTTCAACTTTTATTCCCGAAATTTACGATTTATGATTTATCAATCCTGAATACCTTGAAAGTGTACTTGAACTGTTTTACTAGCCTTGACAGGCATGCCCGTCATGATATGATAGTTGTACCCTTGAGCACCCCCGTCTTGCCCAGTTACATTCTTGCTCTTGATTTGTTTTACACGTGATTTGGTTTATATGATTTGACCTATGAGTCGGCACCACTAAACTTGGATAACCTTCTCAGTCTGATCCATTGACTTGGAGATCCCCCACTTGTCCCGCTAGTTGCGGTTTGGATCCCACTACCCGGTTATTTAACCGTGGTCTTGTCCCGATACCGCAGATTGCTACTGTGGTTCTTGATGCTCGGCTCGCTACCGTGGTCATGTCCCGTATATAGTATATGTATATGTAAATCTCGTTGTACCTCCTCACTTCGGTGACTGAGGTCAACACCTTGATTTGCTTGCTCTATCACTTCGGTGATAGAGGACTTAGCTTCGTGTGGTTGCCATCTTGCTTGTTTCCCCGATTTCCTTGGTTACCTTGCATGTTTTATTACTGCATATGTGTTTTCAATTAAATGATTCATTTACTTCTTGAATGTCATTGTTTAAATAGGTTCATATGTTTTCCAATGTAAATCCTATTCTTATCAAATGTTTAAATCTTTTCTTCCACCTGCCAGACCGTCGTGTCTGACCCCTTTGCTTTGGTACTCAGGTCTCGTTGTCGGTTATCCCGAGGAGGAGCCAGAGGAGGCGGTCGGAGAACCGCAACCTCTAGTTGAGTGGCGTACCGACGATGTTATGTAAACATCCGGTTTTCGAGATGCAAAACATTTTGGGGGTGGTTGGATAATTATTTTGGTGGATTTTGTTTTGTCTATATTGGCCTTTATTGGCCTCTATTTTTGGAAATTGTAATTAAATTATATATGTTCAACTTTAACAGTACTTTTGGGTTACGCTATAGAACATTGATCATTCTGATACTTGTTATTTAAATGCAACCAGTCTCATGTCATATGTAAATGATTACATGCTTGATTTGCTACACGCTTCCGCAGTTTAACAAAGTATTCATGATGTTGTTGAGATATCCTTACCGCGGACACCTGTGGGAAATCTCGTGTACAGGTGATGTGTGTTCTTTATTTACCCGTGAACGCTTGGGCATCAAACATACCTTTTCTTGTTTAATTCACAATTAGTCCCGATCCCGGATTAGTCCCCAAACCCGATCCGGGGTCGCGACAAACTGGTATCAGAGCGAGACGTGTTTCAGGAAACTAGAAATCCTAAGGACGTGGCGAGGATTCGTTAGATCTCCCATTAGCTAGAATCGCGTGAGCAATGTGTGACCCTATTCTTGATTATCATGTGCTAACAACTTGTTTTGCATCATCATGCCACCTCTTAAGCGACCCATAAACGGCAATCCCACCGCGAGCAACATTGATTATACCGAGCCTATTAAGGAAGATAGAATTGAGAATACAAGGGTTGACAATACAATGCAGAATCAGTTTCAGCAGATGTTGCAACCTATGCTTGACCAGCAGCGTCAAGCCAATGAGAATCAGACTAGACTTCAAGAACAAATGCTGAAGAAGGTTGAGGATGCTGAAGAAGGATGAGGATCATGCTTGAGAATTGGCAGAGATGCAGAGGCAATTATTAGAGGTATTACAGAAAAGGCCAGAGCCAATCCAGCCTCAACCTGCAATTGTCATTAATCAAAGAGAGCATTACCCCAATGCTTTGTTTGAACAGTTTCAGAAGAGAGGTCCGAAAGAGTTTGTGGGGACAGAAGACCCCTTGACTGTAGATGATTGGCTAGAGCATACAGAGAATATATTTGAGGTCTTTACATGTAACGGAGGAGAGAAAGTCCAACTTGCAGCATCAATCTTCACCAGTTTGGCAGATAATTGGTGGAAGACAGTAAGGGAGGAATACAGGACTATGGCAGACGCAGTGGTGTGGGCAAACTTCAAGACGCAATTTAGAGACAAATACGTGCCCGCCCATGTCAAGAGGCAGAAAGCAGTAGAGTTCCAACAGCTTGTCCAAGGCAGTATGACAGTGTTAGAGTACCTCACCAAGTTCGAGAGGTTATCACGATATGCTCCAGAGTTGGTGGACACGGTGGAGAAAAAGATTGCTAAATTCTTAAAAGGACTTCACCCCATCATTGAGAGGGATGCCACCGGTGTAGTACCACCTTTTACCTTTGAAGAAGCTGTCAAGAGAGCTTACAAGTTTGAGAACTTCCACCATAAGATCCTTAAAGTTCAAGGCAAAGGACAGGGGCAACCTCAGCAGCAGCACAACCAGCAGAGGAACCAGCAGAACAAGAGACAAAGGCAAGACCAAAATGTGCAGCTAGTTTGCATTCGTTGTGGGAAAAACCATGAGAGCACCCAGTGCCTGATGGAACGCGCTCCGAATGCTGTGGGTGCTACTGGGGTCGGCGGACGTGGGAGTCCGTCGGGTCCGGCCCTTTCGCGCCCGGGGGGCATGAAGCGTGCATCAACATTTCTTTTGTGTGGGTGTGCCAGATTTTCTATTTTACTTGGAATTGCAAGTGGTAATCCGGAGATCAACCTTCGTAAGTAAAAAGGAAATCAACTTCTTTCAAGTTTTCCATTGCACAAATATTTAAGAAAAGAGACATTTTCTTGGTTTGCAGTGAAAGGCGATTTTGTTTGGCATTTATAGCCGATTTTGGCGTTTATAGCCGATTTACAATTCTCATCAATAATGAAAGACAAGAGTTGTGATTTTTGTCTCTTTTAGAAAAATACAAACTACAATGAAAAGCAAGAAAAGGAGGATCTAACTTCTCAGGAGATTGTGGGGGACTCGTTCAGATTGACGGTCGCAAGCCATGTATGGGCTTCGCATCATCCATGCAGATGAGAACAGAGGATGCTCTTGATTCGCTTGGCTTGGCTATAACCTCAGATTTTTAGAGGACAAAGACCAAGAGAAGGTCCTATGTCCAATAAAAAGCTAAGTAGACGGGCTGAAAAGCCACGTCTAAGCCATTGGAGGCAGCGGGAGAAGGCAAGGACCTTGGGGGGGTGTCCCCCAAGGGACTTTTGTCACCTTGTAGTGGTGGCCGGTGCAGAACTTCAGCAGAGTTTTTCTCTCTTTTTCTTTCTCTGGATTCTTTCCGCTCTCTTCCGATCCGATCTCTTCTTTTTTCTCCTCCTTTTCGGATTTCAATGGAATGCTCTCCTATTTATAAGCTTTTGGTAGCCATTTAGGAGAGTTTATGAGCTTTAATTGCTTTAATGAAAGGAGTTACAAGATTTATTTCTTGATTTTGTAACTCCTTTTTCCTTGAATCTGATTGGCCGATGGAGATTGAGGGCATTTAATCACCTTAATTACCATAATGGGAGGAGTTTCATGGCTTGAATGCCATGAATCTCTTGATTTGTAACTCTCGAATGCTTGCTTCTGATTGGGCCGTCCAATAGAATGAGTTAATGACTGCCATAAAGCTAGCCAATTAACCACATTAATTGGTCGCCGAGCAGTCGAAGAGTCGCGGGCCGTGCCGTGTCTTCTGGAATTCTTCTGGCGATGATCATCGATGGATCTTCATGCTGATCCACATCGGATGAACATGTAACTTCAGACATTGATAGCTAAGAGCGGGCCGGTGACATCTGTCTTGTCGATTTCTTGATCGGTCGGACAGAAAGAGCACTTTTTTGGTCGACCGGTTGGCGATCTTGGAGCGATCACTGATGATTTTATGCTTTTGACGGCGGATCCGAGATGTCGTCGGATATGAGTCAATTTCAAGCATTAAAAATCACAATTTCAGGGAACCACAAGGGCCAAAACGCGTAAAACGCGAAAAGGGACGGAAAAACGGGTCATCGGCGTAAAATCCGGTGACCTGGACTTCCATGGTCGCCGGCGACCCTAGGGGTTTTCCCCCCTTTTTTGGTCCGTTTTGCGGTCTTTTTCGTCGCCGTTTTCTTCTGTATTTTTCTTGACATTTCTTCTCATTTATTGGCTTGATTTCCCTGTAGAAAACCTGATGAGAATCCTTGCATTTTTAAAGTGCAAAGTTTCCAATTTTCCGGGAAAGCCGAAGACTTTGTCGCGTAGAGCTGCTGATTTTCCGCCAGAAGCTGAAACTTGGTCAAACGATGTCGGAATGACCTGAAATTTGAGGTGGAGCCTCCTGAGCAATAAATAAGACCAACCATAGGCTTTTGTTTGAGTTTTGAAGCCGTTTGGGGTCCCGTCGATGCTTCACTTGATTTTACTGTGGGGAAAATGCCGAGCTTTGATATGTGGTCAAACGATGTCCGATTGACCTGAAATTTGACGGGGAGCCTATTGGAGTCATTTTGTCGGAATGACCTGAAATTTGACGTGCAGCCTTTTGGAAGCATGTTGAAGCCACTCATGCACTTGGTTTGATGAGCGAAGGCTTCGGTGGTTCCCGCCGCCGGGAGGCTTGATTTTGCTGCTCGAGCATTGATGGAGGGTCAAACGTTGTCGGTTTGACTTGAAATTTGGCATGGAGCCCTTTTGAGACATGCTGGAGTCATCCGTAGGCTCTGATCGAAGTTTTGACGTCTTCGATGATGTCGCCGCCGGGAGCGCCAATTTAGCTGTCGGAGAAGCGAAGTTAGGCCAAATGATTCTGAAATGGCCCGAAACTCCTTGTGTACTCCTCTCTTGGCTGTCTTGAAGGATCTTGCAGTTTTTATTTGATTCTGACAAGATTTGATTTTTTGGAGAAGTTGCATTGCCTATTTATGGCAGGTTGCGACTTCATGCAACTTTCTTGATGTTGAAGAGGCAAAGTGACATTTTTTGGTGTCAACAAATGCCCCCTCGAGGTACAGCGACGAGTTGCTTGACTTTTGTAGTCGATGTGCCTCGAAGAGATTTTTGAAGGAGAGCTTGTGTCTTGACCAAGAGTCTTTGAGCAATCTTTCCTTTGGTAGAGTAGCCTTTGAGCTTCCAGGGGAATTTTATGGTAATGAAAGGAATCAAATACCATCTCGAGGCAAAGTTTTGAAGATGACATCAGGGATGTGGATTTGGGCTTTTGTTTTTAACCTTGTGACCTAACAAGCTGTATGTGGCAGGTTAGGGGGGTCGGGTTTTGGTTTTGACCTTGTGACCCAACAAGCTGTATGTGGCAAGTTGGGGGATCATGATTTGGTTTTTGGTTTTGGTCTTGTGACCTAACAAGCTGTATGTGGCAAGTTAGGGGAGCAGGATTTGGTTTTTGGTCACTCTTTGGGACTGTGTGGGTCCATTGGAGTGGTTTGGATTTTTTGTGGAATGTCAATTTCAAGATTTTGGCTCAATTTGGTTTATAAGGCTGGATGGTTTGATTTTTGGAAGCTCATGGGGCTTGAAATTTTTTGTATGGTTCAATCAACTCAAAAGAGGCATGGAACCATTTTTGTATGCTCTTGGTAAGAGGGATTTTTTTTCCTTACTAAAAGCCCATTTTTTTTTTTTTAGTGCCTAGGTGGTCAAACCTGGCTCATATGGGCTAACCCATGGGACCTTAAGCTTTTTAGGATGGCTTAGATCTCATGTGGGGCCATTTTTGTAAAGAATATCTAAAGATATCTCATTTGGATAGAGAATATCTAAAAATATCTTTATGGGAGAGAATCTCTCATATTCCCTTAATTTGGGAGAGAATATCTCAAGGTATCTTTCATTTTGGGAAAGAATCTCCAATCTCCTATTTTGTTGGAGAGAATCTCTCATTGATTGATTTTGGGAGAAAATCTCTCAAAGACATCTTTCTTTTTGGGAAAGAATCTTTCTAATTCCTTCTCTTTTGGTAAGGTTACTAATTAGTAACACTTACCTTTCTTTTTTGTTTCCTTCTTTGATTTGCTCTCTTCTATAAAAGCAAGGAGGAGGCTAGATCTCTTGCTCTTATTGCTTTCTTTTGCGACAATCTCAAGAGAGCTCCAAGACCAAGAGTTCTTCTTCTTCAAGGATCTTCAAGCTTTTTCCTTCTTCTTCTCCATCAATGGCTTCAAGTAAGTTTTCTTTCTTTTTCTTTCAAGAAAACTCCATGTAGAGAATAGGATGGAAAAAAAGTTTCTCTTCTTTTTTTTTTTTTTTCTTTCTTCTTTTTTTTTTCTTTTTTTCTTTTCTTTCTATTCTTCTTCTCTTTTTTTTTCACGTGATTTCCTTCCTTTTTTTTTTTCCGTGCTTCTTTCTTTCTCTTTTTTTCTTCTTGCACGTTTTCTTTCTCTTTTTTTTTTCTTCTTTTTTTTTTTAGAAAGTTTCTCTTTTTTTTTTTTTTTTTTTCGTTATCATGAATAATGCGTTTTTATGCAAATCTAGATGTTCATGCATGTACTTTTTGTAGATTTGAATTTGAGAGTATGATAGCATACCTGAAAATCTTTGCAAATTTGGGAATTTGGAGCTCGCAGCGATGTTGAGCCCTTCTTGATTTTGCGGAGATTTTGAGGTTTCGAAAGTTTGGAGTTTCGGAGCTCGCAGCGATGTTGAGCCCATCTTCAAAACTTTCTATTTCTTTCGGGGTATTTCCCTTTTCTTCGGAATTGCCCCGGAACCATGCCAAAATTTCGCCAGATTTGCTTTTAGCGAAATTCTGTCATTTTGATGATGATCTTTTTTTTTTTCATTTCCAACCTTTGCAGGTGGTTCCTCTAGAACGAACAAGGGTAAAGAGCCTGCTACAAGCGTACCTCGTCGATCCGCCAGATCCTCTAATGTGGCCGTTCAGCAGGCCTGGGAGAAGGTCCAGTTTGTTGAGAAGAACTTGGAAGAGTGCGATTCCCTCAATCGCGATGAGATGAGACAGCGATTGATCGCTCTCAAGAATGAGGAGTTCTATAAGATCATGGTAAGTAACCGTCCTTGGGTTATGGATGATCTGAGGGTTTTACCCAAGCCTACCTTCTTCTTTGGAGATGCAGTCCCTGACGACTTGACATACCAAAGGAGATGTTTTCAGTTCTCTTACACAGCAGATGGTGAGGAGAGAACTATTTCTACCCGGTCGTCTTTTGATCGGACCATCTCGATCCTGAGCCTTTCTTCCACGTGCCCTAAGAGGGAAGATCCTCCGAGCTGGGTGAAGAGGACCAGTGTGATCAAGACCGGGGTTTTTGTTGGCGGTCCCTCCGGATATGCGGAGAAGTCGCCTGCCCAAATGGACATGTTGATGCCAGCCAGCGGCTACCAGGGCTCTGATTATCCGTCGGTCGATTTGGGACCGGTGGGCCTTGGCGTTTTCAGCGGTGACGGCAGCAATTGGGTGAAGCCTTTTCGACTTCGTGGCCGTTTCAGTGTTGACTCCGATTGGAAGTCGTGGACTGATCGCGTCCTGCTGATTGGTGGCACCATTTTGAAGGAAGCCGGGATTTTTGACGCGGTCCGTGCTTTTAGGGAGACCGTGGCTTTTTCCGACGAGGCCTTCATGGCCATGTTGGAATCATTTCTCCCACAAACCAATACCTTCGTTGTAACGAATGGTGAGATTGGTTTTTCCTTGAAGGAGTTGAGCGCCATCACCGGATTGCCCATCCTTGGCAAACTCTACGAGGAGTTCATGCCGATTGACAGCGTCCTTGAGGAGCAGTCAGAGGAGTTCAGGCTCCTATACTTTCAGCTCGTCACCTTCTATGATTTTTTGAAGGAGGGTTCGAAAGTCAGGTCCAACAGTTGGAAGAGTTATGGCTCTTCATTCTTCAACTTCTTTGACAGCAAAGAGTCTTCTGATAGCATGACCCGGGAAGACAGGAAGAAGACTTCGGCCATGCAGGAAGAGTTGAAGGGTTTCTTCGCGAGCACAGATGTCATTTGTTCTGACATTGCACTGCGGAGAGATCTTGCTGTTTACCTCACTTATTGGCTAGGTGAGGCTGTGTTTGCTGGTGGAGATGGGAGATGGGACGCACATCAGGCCGCATTGTATTTTTCCAGCTTGTCAGATGGCGTTTGGAGAGCGGCTTGCTTTGGTGCCTGCTCTTTACTCCTACTTGTGTACCGAACTGCAGGCTGCTGCTTTTTTGGTTCGGCTTGGGCTCCCTATGAATAGGGTATTTTCAGCCCATATCTTTTATTCGTAGTTTGTATACCACTGTCCTGGCTTCCACCAGCTGGGTGCTGCACAGGATGATGATCCTCTGATGATTCGATTGGCTAAGGGAAAAGCCGTATCCGAATCACTTTTGTTTGCCCGCATGAGGATCCGACGGTTCAGGGACGTCGAGATGGGGCAGTCTTCAGTGAAGCTTTCTCCGGAGTTGCGGAAGAAGGCTTTTGATTTTGGTGCCTCCCGAGACTCTACCAGAGCAGGGTCGGGAAGGCATTACCCTTTGACCAATGCAGAGAAGGAGTGGCTTTTCAGCATACGAGTTGGCACGATGGTGTACCGCAGACATCTTTTCGTCGACATCCAGCCGTATGTACCTTCTCGCTTTGCGCTTCAGTTGGGCTTCTCTCAAGGCGTTGTTGGAGCGCCTTCGAGTATGGTGAAGCGTTTTGGGGGTTTGCAGGATGGCAGAAATGCATGGGCTTTTTATAGTGCTGAAGACACTACTGCCACGATTTCTTATCCTGAGCTGTCGACTTTCCGAACTGCCGGCTTCACGAAGTGGTTCGCGGAGAGCTTTTTGGCATATCGGGGGCTTTCCAAGAAGGAGCTTGATGTAAAGCTGTCTTCGGGGAAAGGTACTGGAAAGTCGGATGGCGTCCGGCGAGAGGAAGTTTGGGCCTTCCTTTCTGGAGAGAAGCACAAGATAGGCTTTCTCGATGACCGGGGCGTCATTGGTTCTGAAGCTGTTCGGGAAGTACCTGATGAGGCTTTGGAGCAGCTAGAACAGGAGGAAGCTGAGCTCGACGCTTGGATGCAAGCGGCACAGAGGCGAGCTTCCGCGGAGTCTACTGGCAAGAGCAGACCATCCAGTGAGGAGCCAAGTGAGAAACCTGACTCTGATAGTGGGACGGGTTCTTCTAGGAAGCGAACCCGTAGAGGTAAGAAGAGGAGGAGTCATCATCACAGCGAGGGGCCACATGAGGACTCTTCTGACATGGAAATCCCTCTTACCATCAACGAGGAGGTGCCAGAGGCTGTCGACGAGCCTCCAGAGAAGAGGAGCCGTGGAGAAGAGACCATTGGTGAAGGTATGATTCTTCCTTTTTCTTTTCCTGCTTCTTTCATGGGGCTTTCCATGTTCTGATTTGTTTTCTCACCCTGCTGCTGCTTCTTTTTTTTTTTTTTTTTAGCAGAGGATGAAGACTTGGCGATGCCTGAGGTTCCGACCGATAAGGCGGTGATGGAGCCGGTTATGGCATCTGAAGAAGAACCGAGGGACTCTGGAATGACTCCGGAATCTCCAATTGGTATAACTTCTTTCGCTTTCTCTTTTCTTTTTTTTTTTTGCCTGCGACTTGATTTGCTAATATTTCTCTTGTCAGCTGACTTGCCACAGGATTCCGATGACTTTGAACCATCAATGGACGCAAATGTTGATGATGCTTCTGATGAGTTCATGGAGGAAGAGAGTGTTCCGCCAGTCGTCGAAGAAGGTACTTTGTAGTGATGACCCTGATGATTTTTTTTTAACAGGATCATATTCATACCTTTTTGTGTTTCATTTGCAGGTTTTGAAGTGACAGAAGAGAGTCCATCGCCTTCTTCAGAACCAGAGCAAGGGATGCCAGAGGTCGATCCGGAGGTAGAGACTCCTACAACCAGTTCTGACGCGATAGAGGAGATACCTCATGCTGAGATTCCTTCTCCAGTGGCTCCAAGTGGAAAGAGTTCCTTTGTTACTCTTCCAATGGGACATGACATGAGCAGCCGATCAGCGGAGAAGGGTGAATCTTCATCCAGTTCGTTTCTTCAATTTACGAAGAAGGTGCTGGCTCGGGTTTTGAGTTCTTGGATCGAGACTCTCTTTTCTGGACACCTGGATGCCGGATTTGGCATGATCCCACATGTACAGGAGATTCTCACTGATACCGAAGAGGTTGGTCTGGATGTCACAGGTGCCAGGGCGATCGTTGATAGGATCATTGCACTGGGTGACAAGTGGTTTGAGACCATGGATTTCCCTGACGACCAATTCTTCAAGGAGATGTTCTTGGACCCTGCTGATAAGGCTAAGTCTAACCTGAATGAGGCTACACAAAGCAAGAAGCAGCTAGTTCGGGAGAAGAACTTGGAAGAGCTAGCCATCATCGGATTGAGGCATGACCTTAACGTCCTTGATAGGGAAGTTGAGGAGGCCAGGAAACGTCTTGAGCATTTGAAGGCGCAAGTCGCTGCCAAGTGGGCTGCTATAACAGAGGCTCGTGACAGGGAGAGTGCTCTGATTCGTAGAGTTGCAGATGCACGTCAAGTTCTCGAGAGGAGGACTCAAGAAAACGAGCAATGGCAAACTGCTGGGGAAAAGCTTCCAGGTGTAAAAGAAGGGTTACGGCATTCGCCAGCATCTCATGGCAAGTTCCTGAAGAAGCGTGCCTTGGAAACTCTGACGGCTGAGGCCAAAAGTTTGCTTGAGGAGCTGAAGCTTTGGTTGGAGACCATTTTTGGCTGAGCTCCTGATTTTTTGTAGCAGAAACTATTCTTCTTTTTTTTTTTTGGTACCACATGTATATTTTTTGGTACTCTTTTTTTTGTAGTGCTTGTGAACACTTTTCTTTTTTTTTTTTGGTACCACATGTATTTTTTTTTGGTACTTTTTTCTTTTTTTTTTTTGTTTTCCCTACGCTCACTCAAATCTTTTTGTGATGAAAGCAATTGCTAAATGGGATTTGATCAAAAGCTTTGTCATTTTGTGAAAATCTTTTGTCAAATAATTGTTTTGGCATGGGAGCCTGATTTTGGTTGTGGCGTGAAAGCCGATTTCGAGATGGCATGGAAGCCGAAATTTTATGGCGTAAAAGCCAAAATTTGGGTTGGCATGGAAGCCGAAATTTTGTGGCATTTACAGCCAGTTTGGTGGCATTGATAGCCAATTTGTGGCATTGATAGCCGGTTTGGTGGCATTGATAGCCGGGTTTTTTGAAAGCCAAGTTTTGGTTTGTCGGCGTGAAAGCCAATTTTTTGTGGCATTGATAGCCGGTTTGTGGCATTTATAGCCGGTTTTGGCGTTTATAACCGAGTTTTGGCTTTTATAGCCAGATTTTGGCGTTTATAGCCGAGTTTTGGTTTTCAAAATGCAGGTATCAACCAAATGTCGCCTCCCCGCTGAATGGTCTTGCAAGTATCGATGGAATGTCGCTTCCTTGCTCATTCGGTTTTGCGAGTATTGATGGAATGTCACTTCCTCGCGGGTTAGGTTTTGCAAGTATAGATGGAATGTCGCTTCCTCGCGAATTGGGGTGCAAATATCGACTAAGCGTCGCTTCCCTGCTTTTCCCAAAACTTTTGATTTCGCGGGTACTGACTTGATGTCATTTCTCCGCGATTTTTGAAATTTGAGGTTTTCTCGAACCATTTGAAATTTGGGTTGTGGATAGCAACTGGTATGTTACATCTCCACGATTTTTTAAATTGGGTTGTGGATATCAACTGGTTTGTTGCTTCTCTACGATTTTAGGTTTTCTCGAACCTTTGAAATTTGGGTTGTGGATATCAACTGAAATGTTGTGTCTCCACGATTTTAGAGGTTTTGGAAGTATCGAATGGGGTTCGCATCCTTCCGATTTTTTTGAGTTTTGCGAGTATCGACTAAGTGTCACTTCCCCGCGGTTTTTGAAAAACCAATTTTTTTGTTTAAAGACACGAGGGTCGTAAATTTTGACCTAAAACCATTTGGCGGTAAAAGGTAAGGTGGACTAGAGTGGAAATCCCTGAATCCAGATTTTTGTTTCAAACCATGAATTTTGGTTCAAGGATCGAAAGTTTTGGTCAAGTCAGGGAGAGGCTCCTAAACTTGGATTTTTTTTTTTTTGTTTTTGAACAATGAAACGATAAAAGTAAGCATTGTTTTTGAATCTCTAGAAATTTTGACATTTGATATGAAAATTCTAAAGAGAGTGGGTTTGACGAGCGAGTACCTGAGAACAGGTTTTGGCCATACAGGCATTGCTCTTACCCAGTTGGGTAAGTCTTCAAGGGTAGTACCGCTTCAAGAACTTGCCGTTGATAGGCAGCATACATCTGTCGCCTTCCATGTTTAGGAGGGCATATGCGCCGTTGGAGAAGACTTTGTCGATGACGTAGGGTCCCTCCCATTTTGGTTCAAATTTGCCTTTGGATTTGTGTGCGAAGACCATTGGTCTTTTTACCGCAAGAACCAAGTGACCCTTTTTGTAGGCGCGTTGCCGGACCCTTTTGTCAAAAGATCCTGCCATGCGTGCTTGGTAAAGTTCAATGCTTTGTCGAGCTTCGAGCCGTCTCTCGTCGAGATTGTCCAGCTCATGGAGTCGCAATTTGACATTGCTTTCTTGAGTCATGTCATTTTGTAGAGATACCCTCAGAGAAGGAATTTGTACCTCTAGGGGCACGACAGCTTCGCATCCATAGACCAAGGAGAATGGTGTGCTATGTGTTGGTCCTCGAACGGTGGTTCGATAGGCCCACAAAGCTTCAGACAGTTTATCGCTCCAGTCTCTTTTGTGGCTAGAGACCATTTTCTTGAGGATTTTGCAGAGTGTCTTGTTGAAGCCTTCTGCTAATCCGTTTGCTGCCGGATTGTATGGAGTCGAAGGACAGCTTTGAATTTTGTATTTGTCGCAGAACCTGTAGAATCGATGATCCTGGAATTGTGGTCCGTTATCATGGACGAATCTTTTGGGTATGCCGAAGCGACAAATGATGTTGGTGCGTAGGAACTGAAGAACTGATGAGGTCTTCATTTCGTTGAACGCAAATGCTTCTGACCACTTGGAGAAATAATCCGTAGCGGCGAAGATGAAGCGATGACCTTTGCTTGAAGGGGGGGAGATAGGACCTATGATGTCCATGCCCCATGCTTCAAAAGGCCATGAGATTGTTGTAGGATGCAGCCATTCTGGAGGCATGTGAATGTAGTCTCCATGAACTTGGCATTGTTGGCAGCGCTTAGCAAATTGCATTGCGTCGGGTACCATGGTAGGCCAGTAGTAACCCAACCTTTTGATTTGGTCGTAGAGCTTGGGACCAGCCTGATGAGCTCCACAAAGACCAGCATGAACTTCTTTAAGTGTTTCTTCGGCCTCTTGTTGTGATAAGCAGCGTAGAAGTACTCCGTTGAAGGATTTCCTGTAGAGGATTTTTGAAGGAATATCCAAATGAAAGTTTGGGGCTCGCCTTTGAATGCTTACCCGTTCTTTTGGATCTTTAGGTAGGATTCCGAACATAGTGTAATCAATTAACGGATCCCTCCAGTCGCCGATTGAAGTTTGAAGGATAGAGATCCGACTTCCAACCACTTGGTGGCATTCAGCAACTGCTTGGTGTGTGTTAAGAGGAGGGAGGATCTTTCTCTCACACACTGTAATTTGCATGTTTTCCCCTTCTTGAATTGCCATAGATGCAGCAAGTCCAGCCAAGGCATCTGCACGGATGTTTTCACCTCTACGAATGTGGGTGATGTTGCAGATGTCAAACTTTTGCAGAAGCGATTGTGCCTTATTGTAGTAAGGCAGCAGATCAGGCTTCCTGACTTCATATTTCTGATTCATCTGGTTGATGATCAGTTGAGAGTCTCCAAAGACTTCCAGCATGGTGATACCGGATTCAATGGCGAGTTCCAATCCTAGGATCAGAGCTTGGTATTCAGCTGCATTGTTTGTGCATGGTTCCAATAGCGAGAAAGCATGTGGAATCATGTATCTGTTAGGGCGAACAAAGAGGATGCCAACTCCCGAGATCAGCTGTCTTTTTTCATTTGTCCTGGTTGCACCGTCAAAGTACATGTCCCAGGAGGCATTTGGCGAGAAGGTCTCCACGTTGTAGACGGGTTCGTCTGGGAGATCATCTCTGAGTGGTGAATCTTTAGGCAATGGATGCTCTGCGAGGAAATCTGCTAGAGCTTGGCCTTTGATTGCTTTTTGTGGCACATACCTAATATCAAATTGTGATAGAAGGATGGACCATTTTGCCAGTCGGGCATTGAGAGAACCTGCTTTTGTAACAAGGACCTTCAAGAGGTTGATCCTTGAGACGAGGTAGACTGTGTTGGAAAGCAAGTAGTGACGTAGCTTTTGTACGGCGAACATCACTGCAAGGCATTCTTTTTCGACTGGAGAGTAACGATGCTCTGCACCTACTAGCATGCGGCTGAGGTAATATAGAGCAGCTTCCTTTCCCTCACCATTCTCTTGTGCAAGCAGAGCGCCTACAGAATGATCAAGAGCTCTTGTGTACAAGATGAATGGTTTTCCAGTGGCAGGGGCAGCTAACACTGGAGGTTTGGTCAGTTATGACTTGATATCTTGAAATGCGGCTTCACAGTCGGCATCCCAGACAAAGTCTACACCCTTTTTCATCAATCGAGAGAATGGACGGCATTTCCCCGAAAGATTGGAGATGAACCGTCTGATGTAGGCCAATCTCCCTTGGAGCCCGTTTAATTCTCTCAAGGTTCTTGGAGAGGGCATTTCTAGAATAGCCTTGACTTTTATGGGGTCAAGTTCTATTACAGCTTTCCAAACAAGGAATCCGAGAAACTTACCCGACGAGACGCCGAAGAAGCATTTTAGAGGATTCATCCGCAGTTTGTGTTTGCGGAGTCGGAGGAAAACTTCCCAAAGATCTTTGAGATGGTCTTCTTTTCTTCTGCTTTTGACGGCGAGGTCATCAACGTAACATTCGACCGTCTTGTGCTGCATATCTTGAAATATTTTCATCATAGCCCTCTGATATGTGGCACCAGCATTTTTCAGACCAAATGGCATGACAGTGTAGCAATACACGCCAAATGGAGTCCGAAATGAAGTGTGCTTTTCATCTTCAGGATGCATCTTTATCTGATTGTAGCCAGAGAAGCCATCCATGAATGTCATTCGCTCGAATCCGCATGTATTGTCAATCATTACCTCTGGTATGGGGAGCGGGAATTCATCTTTAGGGCAAGCGCCATTCAAGTCTCTATAGTCAATACAGACCCTGATCTGCCCATTTTTCTTTGTCACGGGGACAATGTTGGCCAACCATTCTGGATGTTGTTCCTCACGGATGAAGCCGACGCTTTTGAGCTTTTGAACTTCTCGTTCAATTTTATCCATCACATCTGGACGGAATCTTCTTTGACCTTGTTTGACAGGCTTGATTTCTTCTTGAAGATTGAGTTTGTGGACTGCTACTTTGGGGTCTAAACCAGGCATTTCAGCGTAGGACCATGCAAAGCAATCAACGAACTCACGAAGAAAAGCGATATACTCGAGTAACTCATCATCTTTTATATTCTTGCTTATGATTACAGGACGTGGGTTATCTGGTGTTCCCAAGTCTATCTTTTCAACAGGATCTTCTGTTAGAAGGTTCGAAGGTGGTTCTTCCACAATATTTTCGGAGGCTTCCAGCTCAACAAAACCTTCTGGGATTCCAAGGGCATTTGTAGACCGAGGGTTTGTTCCTTTCCACGGGTCTTCTTGATTGGTGATCTTCTCAAGGCTTGCTATGAGATGGTCCCAATTGCCTGTTGAAACTGGGTCGAAGTAAGGTACTTCTTTTGGAGACGAGGGCTCTTCTGGGTCAGAATAGCACAAGTCTGTATTATCGGACGATTCCTCTTTATCATCAGAGAAATCGTACCAATTGGATGAGCTTCCTGGATCTCTGTCAGGTAACTCTTTAAAGAGATATCCAGGGAGATCGATGTCTTCATGGACTTGAGATGTTGAGGCTTGGTCGGTAAAACGACTTTTAAACTTTTGTGTCAACTGTCTCAGAGGAATGTCGGGATCATACCCTAACCCATATGAAGACTTCTCTACATGACTGTAGAGTCTCCAATCTCCCAGCTGGCTTTTGGTCAAGGCGGGCCCCAATGGCGTGAGAATACCGCGTCTTTCTCCCAAACCGACTGGGTTTTGAGCATCATAGCCCATTTTCTTCATAATTGCTTGTGCCACAGGACTATATAGAGATAGCTGAGGCATACCTTCATTTTGGAAAGGTTCCAGCATGGAGTTTGATGAAGAAGCATCCGATCTATGGAAGAAGATCGGCTTTTGCTTTGGTGATGTTGTCGGAACAACAAAGGTCGCAGACGTAGGATCTTCTACATCAGCAGGTGTCTCCGTCGGAGTGAGAGCAGGCTGAACATGCTGAGCGTCAGCTTGGCTTGACGATGTGTCGTCTTCTGGCTCTGAGTCCGAATCCGTGTCTTGCTTGATAGACACGAAAGAGACAACAAATTTGGCCCCAGGCTTTTGCTTTGCCTTCTTCACTCTGGTTGTGATGACCAAAGGTTTTGAAGATTTGAGGGAGATGACGAAGGGAGATTGACTACTCTCTTCTAATTTGCCGGAGGGTTTGTTTTCTTCCGGTGATTTTTGAGGAGCCTTGCCTTTATCTTTCTGGAGATTTTCAGCAGGGGGTGCTATTTCCTCTTCTTCTTTTTCTCCTTCATACATCTGGGAGTCTGCGAAGTGGACTTCTTTACCTTTGAAAGGTTTTCTGTCCGCAAAGACACGATGTACCATGCCGTCGTCGCCGACGAACTTGATGCATTGATGTAGAGTTGAAGGGACAACACCATTCTCGTGTATCCAAGGGCATCCGAGAAGGATGTTGTAGCATGAAGGGCTTTTTATTGCATACACAGTGACTTCAGAGATAAGATCACCGATCTGCAATTTGAACCTGATTTTGCCGATAGGCCTTTGAGTACTCCCATCGTATCCAAAGATAGATACAAATGTGTGGCTTAGCTTGCTGGGTGGGATGCCCAACTCTTCGAGAGCCGAAGTGGAGATGAGGTTGAGTGCAGAACCTGGGTCGACCTGAACTGTGTATAGGCATTTCCTTGATGTACCCTGTGAAGTACAGGGGTCGGTTGTGCCTTGCTTCGCCAAGTAGGAGGTCTTCCTTTGTGAAGGCGATGGTTGCACTGGCTCCTTTTTGCACCGAGAGGCATTCAATGCATGATCCCTCAGTTTTCTTTTCTCCCTTTTGAGGAAGTTTCAGAGTTTTTGACCCGGTAGTCCATTTCAATTTGGAGGACTTGTGGGGCATGTTTGTCGACATCCTCATTCAGTTTTTGTAATTCTGAGATGAGATTATCACGAGTGCGTGGAGACATTCGTAATAAATCTAGGATGTGCAGTCGTGCAGGTATGTGTTTGAAGTGCTCGATCAAATCATACTTGAAAGCCTCCTTAGGGCCTGCATGTTCATTGTTTTTGCCACTGGGGGCGCTTACAACATCTTTTCCCGAAGGATTTACATAAGTAAAGGAAGATTGGTTGTAATTTTTGTGGTAGTCCCGGCCCGAGCGGGTGCCTCTACCAACTTCGAGAGCTTCTTGAGAAGGATCTTCGTTTGGAAGATTGTCTTCATAATCAAGAGGCTGTCGTTTTTCATTTACTGGGGATGCATCTGCAGCAGAGTTGCCATCCTCAGTGATTGTGTTGCATGGAGTATTTTCCGGGAGCGAGTCCTGAACAGCATCCAGCAGCTTTTCTTCTTCGTTGACCCATCCATCACCCGAAGTTGGGTTTTCTTCATGATGATGAGTCGGGAAGAATGTGTATCCTGAAGTCACAGTCTCAGGAGAAGAAACCTGAGAGGGTGTCATCTCTGTGAAAGTCACGTAAGACGAGGTAGCTCCAGAGGATACATTGCTAGGCGTCGTCGGAGTATAGGTAATCTCATCAGACGACGCTTCAGAAGAGCTATAGTCCTAATATATTACATTACAGGAAGCTCTGATAGGAGATGTTGCCTGCTCGGAGTCAGACTCATCCTCGGATGTAAGAGGATCGTCTATCCAGCAATGTTCTCCATTTTCAGGAGTCAAGGGTGGATGTACCTGATTATCTTCAGGGACTTCAGGCTCTGGGTTGCGAGGAGGCTCGTTAATGTTAGACCCCGACCCAGACCAACGCGATTAGTGCTAATTAAGTGAACGTTTAGTCTTAAGTGAGTCTTAGTACTAGTTGGGTTAGAATGTGATTAGACTTAGTCTGGATTATGGATTTGGGGATTTTGAGGACGTTTAGTATGAGTCAGACACGCTCAGGGACGCCCTGAGTACACGAGTAAGAATGGGGTTTTGTGCTAGATCTTTGATGTGGATGTGATCTTTATTTCTCTTGAGTGATTTTATTATTTGTGACAACTTTTGTTTTCAAGCTGCATGCATGTGAGGCCCAGAAACCCAAGTTTTGGCCCAATAAGGGCAAATCTGTCTTTTCATGCAAAATCTGGGCACACTTTTCGAAGTCGTGAAACCATGTCAAAAGTATACTTTTCTGAAACTAGATTTTTCGACGATCGTTTTGTTCTTCTTCGTCGACTTCATCCGGGGTCCACAAGACCATGTTTTAAGCGTTTCTAGTTCAGCTAGAGAGGGACCCACCTCTCAACCCATATAAAAAGTCTCTTACTCTCTCTCCTCCATTTTCTTCTTCCAAAAAAATCCTGCAACGGTTGCCCTAGAGTGGAGTGGAGAAGGCAGCCCTCTTCTTGATCTTTTTCCCTTGAAACCATCTAACAAGAAGACTCCAATCTTCGATTCGTTTCCGCCATTCTCTTCCTCTCTTCGCAAGCTTCGATTGGGCACGTTTTAGAACCAAACCCCTTCTACTATTCATCATCTTCAACCTCCCTTCACCTTGTTCAACGAGCTCAAGGTTAGTGTTCTTCTTTCATTCCTTCTTTTCATGTTCTTTAGCTCACCTAGAGCTTGTTTGTCATGATTTCAAACCCATTTTCGAAATGGGGGTTTATGTTGGCCAAAATGTTGATTTTTTGTATGCTCCATTTTGGGGGTTTTGTGTAGATCTCGTGGAGCACCCCTCATTGTTGGTTTTGTGAAGCTTTCTTTGACTTTGGATTGAGGCAAGTAAACTTTTTGGGATTCTTGCATGTATATTGCATTAGGGTTCCATTTTTCTTCATTAAGGTATGACTTGTGTGTTGGTTCTCTTAATGCTAGTTATGTCTACACTCTTTCAAGCCATGCACTTCAGTTTCTCTATTGGTTTTGTCACTAATGATTTACTAAGTTCTTAGAATCATGTTGGTTTTGTAAGTTTCATGAAATTGTTATGGGAATGCCTTGATGTTTCTCTTTGGAATAAATGGACAAATTTGTGGATGGAATGCTCTTTAATGTGTGTAATGAATCCCTTGGAAAGCATGGAGGCTTGGGGAGTGCAGGTGGTAAAAGTGTGGAAGTGAAGAAGGGAGAAAAAGTTGTGAAAATTCTGAACAGAATGCACTGCCCGTGCCTGTCGGTCAGCTGTCGGTCAAACTTCGGTCGACCGACAGGTCGACCGACACCAACCGAAATCTGTCGGTTCGAATTCCAGAGAGCAGCATTTCTGTCAGGACATCCCTCGGTTCGCTGTCGGTCAACCGACAGGTCGACCGACAACCAACCGAGGATCTGTCGGTTCAATTTCCAGAGAGCAACATTTTCTGTCTGGTCATCTGTCGGTTCACATTCGGTCAACCGAGGATCTGTCGGTTCAATTTCCAGAGAGCAGCAATTCTGGGCTGGGATCTGTCGGTCAAGCCTTCGGTCGACCGACAGATCGACCTCGGTTAACCGACGGTTAACCGAGCGTTGACCGACAGTTACAAAAAGTACTGTTTTGAAGGATTTTGCAGGAATGAAAACTAGACTTGGTCTTAGACCCTTTTTGTTGACCTTGTGCACTTGAAATTTCCAAAATGTAATATACCTTCGGGGACACCAAGTTTTATTGAATTTCAACATTTGGTTTTCAATTCCACAAGGGTCAAAGATGTGGTCTTAGCCCATGCTTGATAAAGTTATGTTTGAACCTTTGTTTATGATGCTTTATGCACCATCATGTTCTCGTCTGATTTCCAAGTGCAAGTCGTTTTTAAGATGTGTTTCAAGAATCAAAAAGGGAATCATTTATTAAGTTTGTAAGCATTAATGCTATGCTATTTTGCTAGTCTTGTTACGTCGTGCTCGTTAAATGATTTCCCTCTTGTTTTGTCGTGTTTCGATCGCGTATTGCCGTGTTTTGTGCATTCATGATATAAGTGAATTTCACTGAGCTTGGACCGCCCTTTTAGCTTGATCCACTACCTGGGGGTCCTTAAACTCGTGGACTGTCTGCAGACTAGTCGTGTCTTGAATTGACACATCGTGCGTGTTCGTGGTCCGGTTCCGCGGCCGGATACCCCGTCTACCTTGTGTGGCGTGGGATCGTGTTTCTTGTCGTGCTTGTCTTGCGTGCTTGCTCTTGTCATCATGTATGACGGAGAAAGGATGAGCTCATGTGGATTTATCTTTTCATGATATTATATGTATTCGTGCTAGTTTCGTAAGCATTGAAACGTGTATTTAAACTTTGAACTGTTTTAGCATTATTTCAATTATTCATGCCTAAATTGTTTATTTGCCAAACCGTCGTGTTTGATGCTTGTATTTTGGTGTCCAGGTGCCGGTGGTTTCGCGCGTGACGAGGAGTGCCCGGAGGAGGCTGTTGAGCCACCCCCAGCACTCGAGTGGCAGCCCAACGACGTCATCTAGACGCCGGTCGGGATCGTGATTCTCGTTTCACCTAGCTTGGGTTTTGTCGGGTTGTTCTTTTTGGGATTCCATATGTTGTATTGGCCTTTGTTGGCCTCTTTGGGTTGTGTAACTTGAATTAATATACTTTTGTAAAACCTTGAAATGTTAATCATGATAGGAATGCTTGATGACTTTCCTTTTTGATACCTTGTCTCCATATTATATATGCTTCTTGTATCTTATCGTTCAAGATTGTATGAATTGTTTTGCTACACGCTTCCGCATACCCATTCGTGTGAGCTCGACCCGTGTCTTGGGATCCTCACCGCGGAAACCTGTGGGAAAATAAATGAAATTATATCACAACAGCGGCGGCGGTGTGTTTTGAATAATCATGCCGCCGCGGCGCAGTCGCGGGCCCGGGTCCCGGTCCGGGGTCGCGACAGTTAACACGATCTTGCTCTTGTTCTAGAGCGAGACGCTGCAAGATCCTTGCATATTCTTCAAGATCAGGCATGGGAGCCAGATCCTCTTCTTCGTCTTCTCCGTGTGGCTCAACATAGTTGATTTCCACTGGAGCAATGACAGGTGCTGGGTTAACAGCATCTTCTTGTGCAGCCACTTGATCTTCTTCATCATCAGACCAGGATCCTTGTGGTTGCAAAGGGTTATACCAGATTACTGGCATACGGTGAGTTTCAGGAACCCATTCTTCATCGGAGAGATATTCTCCTGTTTCAAGGGATTCTTCCCACTCATCGGTGTAGCCGGACTCGAATCCATCATCGGTGTCGCTGGACTCGTATCCATCAATGGAGAATCCAACTACCGAGTTGCAAGAGTATGATGCCCCCTGCATGGCTTCTTTTTTGAATTGAGGTGGCATGAAATCACTGAGAGTGAAGTTTCTTACCGCCTTTGAAGTCTCTGGAAGGGACGTTTTTGTTGCCCCGAGTGAAGTGGTAGAGGAGGCCTCTGCCTTTTCATGGACTTCTTGTTTTGGCTGGGTCTTCTCTTGCCGTTTGAGCCTGAGGAGATGTTTCCTAGCCTGCCTTCGCTGTTGAGCTGTCGGCTTTGTTTTTACGATCTCCCAGTTTTCATCTTCCAGGAGATCGGGATGTACCCATATGGGTTGTCCGTCTGGTGTCGGGCAAGGAACCAACACTTCGGACGTTTGAATTCTTTTTATCACCTTTAAGGAAGTAGTGATCTTCTTCTTCGGTGATTTTGGTGTTTGTCCACACGACACCATAGTGACGGAGGCAGCAACTTGGTCGGGTCTTTCTTTTTCGACCCATTTGTGGGAGACTTGAAGTGTAGGAGGCTGGGTCCGTTGCTTCTCTAGTCTCTTTTGTCGATATGACGCAGGGCGGCGTGCTCGACGAGCAATTTGAGCTTCGGTCAACTCTGGCTGGGCTCTGACGATGAAGGATGTGCTCCCTCGGGCGCAGCAGCCGAGCCTGTCTTCTTTGTAGCTAGGCAAGGACAGGATACGGACCTGGTCCTTTGCCTGTTGCAGCGAAGCTTTGAACCTTTCGAGTTCGGCCCCTGTAGAGATGAAGGGTCGAACTGAAGGAGTGTAGGCCTTGGCAGGTGCTTGTAGAGGCCTGGTGATGCGTGATCTGATTCTGGGCTTGTGGGAGCAAGCCGGTTCATGCTGGGTTGACTTGGGAGTCAAGTTGGGGATGGGTATCTCCTCTTTCATGTAGGCAAGAGGGTAGAACTGGTTCTCCTTGAGTGGGGCCAGGTATGCTGGCTTGGTGGAGGTTTGAGACCTTCTTTGTTTTGGGGAAGGTCTTGGAGACCAAGTCTTAGGGTAGACCTAGTTGGTTGTTGGTCGAGGCTTCGCGGGGGTGCCGCGGGCTTCGGGCTTTTGGGCACTCGCCTTTGGTGTCACGAGAGTGACACGTTGAGAGGCGATCTTCTGCTTTTTGGCAGGAGCAGCTTGTTCTTCGGGAAGTGGGAATGGTCCCAGTGTCCCGAAGACGATGGTCCGGGGAGTCGAGGTCAACCCGGAGTTCAGAGAGTTGCCGAGGGAGTTGACGCTTCTGCAGCTGTCAGGGCGCTTGTAAGTGCGCTCGGTTTGCTTCTGTTGAAGCATGAGTTGGTGCTTGTTTTCATCAAAGATAATGGTTAAGGCTGCCATTGTTAGTTTCGAAAAAGTTCTGAAACAAGACCACATCCATTAGTAATCACAAGAATATAATGATCATAAATGGGGAATTCTATAATTTTGTCTTTTCAAATCGCTCAAGGGACATGTCCCAAGCAATATGAAGAAGGCAAAAAGCCATAGAGGGTACAATTTTTCTGGTTGCAAGCATGGTAGGCTCGAAATGAGCGTTCCAATGACTGCTAGAAGCAATTGTATACCTAAATTCGACTTATCGAGAAGCAGAGCTTGCTCGAGATAAGAAGAATATAAGGTAGGAGTTACAAATGTGCCGGTCACAGATACAGTAGACCCTGAAAGGGCGTACCAGTATTGCTAGACACAAATGTTGGAGATCGCATCCATGAGATGGGATTCTTTGTTTTGAAAGGTCAGAAATGGATTCGTCAAAGAGAGCAGGTGGCATTCCGATTCAAATACGGGCTCAACGATTTCCGCGAGCGCCAGTACTCAGAAGGAAAGAGACCACAATTTCTCGAATCCGAATCCAAAAGTGACGAGTTTTTTTTTTTTTTTTGAAATGTCAAGATTGGTTCCATCAAGGAGAGCAAATGGTATTCCAATCTGAACACGGTCTCGGCGATTTCCGCGAGTGCCAGTGCTCAGAAAAGAAGAAACCAAAATTTCTCAGATCTGAAATCAAAAGTGACGAGTTTTTGAAGATTTTTTTTTTTGAAATCATTTTTTTTATTTTATTATTATTTTTTTTATTTTTTTATTTTTTAAAAAAAATATATTTTTATATATATATTTATTTTATTTTATTTTTTTTTTGAAGATTTTTTTTTTAAGATTTTTTTTTTTTGAAAATCTTTTTTTTTATTTTTAATTAATTTTTTAAGATTTAAAGACGAGAGAGTACACATAGGCCTCCTAACCCGGTCTTATGAAACCTCAATTGATAGAATTGCCCCCAGGTAAGGGTAGGATTACTTAATGAACCCGTTTGGAGGACCCTTGCCTAGAACAGTCAAGCTGTCTCCACACTCTGGACAAGGCTTTTCTTGAATCAATCGTGATCAAAGAACGCAATTGGTTTAACCTTAGTGGTCTATGTCCTTTTTTTTTTAAATCCCAAATAGACTCATCGAAGAGAAACGATGGCCCAAAACCTTAGTCGAACGGGCTCAACATTTCTGCAAGCACCAAAGAACGATAGGATAGGATCAAAGTTTCTCAATTTTGAATCCAAACTAAGAAAAATGATTTTTTTTTTGATTTTTTTTTTAATAATTTTTTTTTTTGAAATCTCTAATGAAATCATCGAAGAGAAACGATGGTCCAAAACCTTAGTCGAACGGGCTCAACATTTCTGCAAGCACCAAAGAACGATAGGATAGGATCAAAGTTTCTCAATTTTGAATTCAAACTAAGAAAACTGATTTTTTTTTTTGAAAAGAGAAAGAATGGAAACAAACTCAAAGAAATAGAAATTTCCAAAAAATCCCATCTCATTTTTTTTTAGGATGCGAAATCCAACATAGGCTACCAGCTAGAAAGTAGCCAAGGAATCCGGAAAAGAAGTATAAGCATAGAGCAAAAAGTATGATATGCAAATATTTCATTTCCGAGCACCGTGTTCTCAAATGAACGAGTCCGACCGGGTGTGCCAGCTTGATGGAACGCGCTCCGAATGCCGTGGGTGCTACCGGGGTCGGCGGACGTGGGAGTCCGTCGGGTCCGGCCCTTTCGCGCCCGGGGGGCATGAAGCGTGCATCAACATTTCTTTTGTGTGGGTGTGCCAGATTTTCTATTTTACTTGGAATTGCAAGTGGTAATCCGGAGATCAACCATCGCAAGTAAAAAGGAAATCAACTTCTTTCAAGTTTTCCATTGCACAAATATTTAAGAAAAGAGACATTTTCTTGGTTTGCCGTGAAAGGCGATTTTGTTTGGCATTTATAGCCGATTTTGGCATTTATAGCCGATTTACAATTCTCATCAATAATGAAAGACAAGAGTTGTGATTTTTGTCTCTTTTAGAAAAATACAAACTACAATGAAAAGCAAGAAAAGGAGGATCTAACTTCTCAGGAGATTGTGGGGGACTCGTTCAAATTGACGGTCGCAAGCCATGTATGGGCTTCGCCATCATCCATGCAGATGAGAACAGAGGATGCTCTTGATTCGCTTGGCTTGGCTATAACCTCATATTTTTAGAGGACAAAGACCAAGAGAAGGTCCTATGTCCAATAAAAAGCTAAGTAGACGGGCTGAAAAGCCACATCTAAGCCATTGGAGGCAGCGGGAGAAGGCAAGGACCTTGGGGGGGGTGCCCCCCAAGGGACTTTTGTCACTTTGTAGTGGTGGCCGGTGCAGAACTTCAGCAGAGTTTTTCTCTTTTTTTCTTTCTCTGGATTCTTTCCGCTCTCTTCCGATCCGATCTCTTCTTTTTTCTCCTCCTTTTCGGATTTCAATGGAATGCTCTCCTATTTATAGGCTTTTGGTAGCCATTTAGGAGAGTTTATGAGCTTTAATTGCTTTAATGAAAGGAGTTACAAGATTTATTTCTTGATTTTGTAACTCCTTTTTCCTTGAATCTGATTGGCCGATGGAGATTGAGGGCATTTAATCACCTTAATTACCATAATGGGAGGACTTTCATGGCTTGAATGCCATGAATCTCTTGATTTGTAACTCCCGAATGCTTGCTTCTGATTGGGCCGTCCAATAGAATGAGTTAATGACTGCCATAAAGCTAGCCAATTAACCACATTAATTGGTCGCCGAGCAGTCGAAGAGTCGCGGGCCGTGCCGTGTCTTCTGGAATTCTTTTGGCGATGATCATCGATGGATCTTCATGCTGATTGACATCGGATGAACATGTAACTTCAGACATTGATAGCTAAGAGCGGGCCGGTGACATCTGTCTTGTCGATTTCTTGATCGGTCGGACAGAAAGAGCACTTTTTTGGTCGACCGGTTGGCGATCTTGGAGCGATCACTGATGATTTTATGCTTTTGACGGCGGATCCGAGATGTCGTCGGATATGAGTCAATTTCAAGCATTAAAAATCACAATTTCAGGGAACCACAGGGGCCAAAACGCGTAAAACGCGAAAAGGGACGGAAAAACGGGTCACCGGCGAAAAATCCGGTGACCCGGACTTCCATGGTCGCCGGCGACCATGGGCCGGCGACCCTGGGCCAGGGTCGCGGGCTGCGACCCTGGGGGTTTTTCCCCCTTTTTTGGTTCGTTTTGCGGTCTTTTTCGTCGCCGTTTTCTTTTGTATTTTTCTTGACATTTCTTCTCATTTATTGGCTTGATTTTCCTGTAGAAAACCTGATGAGAATCCTTGCATTTTTAAAGTGCAAAGTTTCCAATTTTCCGGGAAAGCCGAAGACTTTGTCGCGTAGAGCTGCTGATTTTCCGCCAGAAGCTGAAACTTGGTCAAACGATGTCGGAATGACCTGAAATTTGAGGTGGAGCCTCCTGAGCAATAAATAAGACCAACCATAGGCTTTTGTTTGAGTTTTGAAGCCGTTTGGGGTCCCGTCGATGCTTCACTTGATTTTGCTGTGGGGAAAATGCCGAGCTTTGATATGTGGTCAAACGATGTCCGATTGACCTGAAATTTGACGGGGAGCCTATTGGAGTCACTTTGAGATGTTCCATGGGCTCCGTTTTGGATGTCATGGTCCTGAGTTGCTCCGCCGCTGGTAGGCTTGATTTTCTCTCGGAGCATCGAAACCTGGTCAAACGTTGTCGGAATGACCTGAAATTTGACGTGCAGCCTTTTGGAAGCATGTTGAAGCCACTCATGCACTTGGTTTGATGAGCAAAGGCTTCGGTGGTTCCCGCCGCCGGGAGGCTTGTTTTGCTGCTCGAGCATTGATGGAGGGTCAAACGTTGTCGGTTTGACTTGAAATTTGGCATGGAGCCCTTTTGAGACATGCTGGAGTCATCCGTAGGCTCTGATCGAAGTTTTGACGTCTTCGATGATGTCGCCGCCGGGAGCGCCAATTTAGCTGTCAGAGAAGCGAAGTTAGGCCAAATGATTCTGAAATGGCCCGAAACTCCTTGTGTACTCCTCTCTTGGCTGTCTTGAAGGATCTTGCAGTTTTTGTTTGATTCTGACAAGATTTGATTTTTTGGAGAAGTTGCATTGCCTATTTATGGCAAGTTGCGACTTCATGCAGCTTTCTTGATGTTGAAGAGGCAAAGTGACATTTTTTGGTGTCAACAGTGCCGTACCGTCTCAGGAGCGTGCTTCAGGTGTGGCTCCATGGACCATCAGATGAGGAATTGCCCAAGACAGAACAGGTAAAATCAGCAGCAGCAGTGGGCACCGCGTCCAGCACCGCCACAAAATGCTATAGTTGTGCAGAATCAGGCAAGGCCACTCCAGCAACAGGCACCACAGCAACAGTATCGGCCTCAAAAGCAACAGGCCCATCAGCAAGGACAGCAGCAGAATCCGCGTCCACCGCAACAGAACAGAAATGTCCCTCAAGGCAGGCAACAACAGCCTCCTATCAGGCCACAGCAGCGAGGACAAGTATATGCAGTCAACAGAGCTGATGCAGAGGCAGCAAGCAATGTTGTGGAAGGTACACTCCTTGTTAGTGGGATAGAAGCTAAGATATTGCTTGACCCTGGCTCCACGCATTCATTCATATCCCATGCATTTTCTAGATTGATTGATGTACATGGTAGAGATCTTGAGTATATTTTGACTGTGGCTACACCAGTAGGAAAACAAGTTATATGTACTAGTTATTACCCTAGTTGTACAGTTCAGATAGGAGAAGTTCTGTTACCCGCAGATCTTATTCTGTTGGAGATGAAGGATTTTGATGTCATCCTAGGGATGGATTGGCTGGCAGGGTACCATGCCACCATGGATTGTTTCCATACGACCCTTACCTTCAAGTTGGATGAGACCAGCAGGGGTGTTATTTTAGGGAGAGAGGAGGAATCCTCGTGTAGGGTTTGTCTCAGCGTTGAAAGCTGATAGACTATTGAGAAGTGGATGTGAAGCCTATTTGGCGTTTATTACGGAGGATAAACGGTCCCAAGGGGTGGAGGAGATCCCTATTGTTTGGGAGTTCCCGGATGTATTTCCGGAGGAGATTCCGGGATTACCACCCATGAGAGAAACTGATTTCACCATTGAGTTGTTACCGGGGACCGCTCCAATTTCGATTGCACCATATAGAATGACTCCGGCTGAACTAGGAGAGTTGAAGACACAATTGCAAGAGTTGTTGGACAAAGGTTTTGTGAGACCTAGTATTTCGCCATGGGGAGCTCCGGTTTTGTTCGTTAAGAAGAAGGATGGTTCAATGAGAATGTGTATTGATTATCGGAGATTGAATCAAGTGACCATCAAGAACAAGTATCCACTGCCAATGATAGATGAACTGTTTGATCAGTTACAAGGTGCCTCGTACTCTTCGAAGATTGATTTGAGATCCGGTTACCATCAGCTGAGAGTTAGAGAATCAGATGTGTTGAAAACTGCTTTTCGGACAAGATATGGCCACTACGAGTTTCTAGTGATGCCATTTGGACTGACAAATGCACCGGCTGTGTTCATGGCTTTGATGAACAAGAGATTTGCTCAATATCTGGACCAGTTTGTGGTAGTATTTTTTGATAATATTTTGGTGTACTCCAAGACTAGAGAAGAGCATGAAGAGCATCTGACGATAACATTGCAGCTTCTGAGAGAGAACCAGCTGTATGCGAAGCTCAACAAGTGTGAATTTTCGCTAGACCAAGTTGCATTTTTGGGGCACATTATCTCCAAAGAAGGATTGTCAGTAGACCCGTCTAAGATTAAGGCAGTAGTGAAATGGGAAAGACCGAAGAATGTGTTGGAAATTAGGAGTTTTCTTGGATTGGCAGGGTATTACCGGAGGTTTGTGCAAGGATTTTCGTCGATTGCAGCACCATTGACGAAGTTAACCAGGAAGAACGTACCCTATGTGTGGACAGATCAGCGTGAAGCTAGTTTCCAAGAGCTGAAGAAGAGATTGACCACCGCACCAGTACTTACTTTGCCATCCGGGAGCGGCGGTTCCACCATCTTTATGATGCTTTGAACATTAGACTTGGTTGTGTGTTGTTGCAAGAAGGAAAAGGTGTGGCATATCGGTCCCGGCAGTTGAAAGATCACGAGAAGAACTATGCTACCCATGACCTTGAATTAACAGCGGTCGTCTTCGCATTGAAAATGTGGAGACATTACCTCTACGAAGAGAAGTTTGAGGTTCATTCTGATCACCACAGCCTACAGTACCTATTTTCTCAGAAGGAATTGAACATGAGGCTGCGGAGATGGATGGAGTATATCAAGGATTATGATTTTCCAATCAAGTATCACCAGGGGAAAGCGAATGTAGTTGCCGATGCTTTGAGCAGAAAGTCAATGGGCATGGTGAATCTAAGTGGTACTTGTATTTTTGAACAGCTTGAGGAGTTGAAGATAGACCTACAGCCACTCTGGAAGGGTGTTATATGCGCCAATATGTCAATGTCAGAGCCTTCATTCATTCAGAAGATCAAGGATAGTCAGTTGCAAGATCCAGGGTTGGCTAAGATCTCAGAGCATATAGCGGAACGTGCTGATTTTCGTATTGTTGACAGAGTCCTTTACTATCGAGACCGTCTGTGTGTGCCTAACATCGAAGATTTGAGGAATGACATCATGGCAGAAGCTCACAGTACGAAGTATTCCATGCACCCGGGCAGCACGAAGATGTATCAGAATTTGAAGGGCAGATTTTGGTGGAACAACATGAAGAGAGAGATTGCAGCGTTTGTCTCTCGTTGCATGACGTGTCAGTTGATAAAGGCAGAACATCAGAAGCCTCCAGGGTTGCTACAGCCATTAGAGATCCCGGAATGGAAGTGGGAGCACATTACCATGGATTTCATTTAAGGACTACCAAAGACTAGCAGAGGCAATGACGCTATATGGGTTATTGTGGACAAACTCACCAAGTCAGCTCATTTTATCCCCATGAAGACAGGGAAGAAGATGCACATGTTACCCCTGGTTGAGTTGTTTGTCAATGAGATCGTCAATAGACATGGACAACCAGTTTCCATTACTTCCAATAGAGACAGCAAATTCGTCTCGAGGTTTTGGAAGACCCTACATGAGTCTATGGGTACGAAGTTACAGTTTAGTACAGCTTATCACCCTCAAACAGATGGCCAATCTGAGAGGACAATTCAGACCCTTGAGAATATGCTACGTGCTTGTGTATTAGACTTTAAGACCCAGTGGGACGAGACTCTACCGTTGTGTGAGTTCGCTTACAACAATAGCTACCACTCGAGCATTGGAATGGCGTCCTTTGAAGCTTTGTATGGCAGAAGGTGTAGGACACTTGTTTGTTGGGAAGAAGTTGGCACCCGCAGTTTCCATGGACCAACCATAGTGAGTGACACCAGTGACAAAGTGAGACAGATTTAGGAATGTCTGAAAGTAGCCCGGAGTAGACAGAAGAGCTATGCAGACTCTCACCGAAGGGATCTACAGTTCAAAGAAGGAGTTAAGGTCTTCTTGAAGGTGTCACCCACTAGAGGAACATTGAGATTTGGACAGAAGGGCAAGTTATCAAGGAGATACATCGGACCGTATGACATTGTGAGCAAAATCGGTGATGTGGCCTATAGATTAGCCTTACCACCCGAGCTATCCGGTGTACACAATGTCTTCCATGTGTCGATGTTGAAGAAGTATATCCCCGATCCATCACATGTACTCCGACATGAACCATTGGAAATCAGAGAAGATGCTACATATGTAGAAAAGCCCATTCAGATCATAGACACGAAAGAGCAAGAGTTGAGGACACGGACTATTCAGTCGGTGAAGGTACTTTGGGAGAATCATGGACCGGAAGAGGCAACGTGGGAATTGCAAGATCAAGTGCAGAAGAAGTATCCACATCTCCTACCCGAGGTGAGTTTTGTGTTTCATTTGGAGGACCAAATGCCCTAAGGGGTGGACCATGTAAGACCCCGACCCGAGTGACCACGATTAGTGCTAATTAAGTCGCGTGTTAGTGATAAGCGTGCTTGATAGAATTGACTAAGTTGGATTAGTATAGTTCTTGTTATAGCTTTGGGGAATTTCAAGTATTTTGTGTTTAGTGGGGCCCTTTTGGGGGTTCCCTTTTGATAGTCTTGACGTGTACTTGGAGGTTTACTCGAGATTCCCATAATCTTTATCTTGGTCCCGTTAAACCCTACAACTCTCATGTTGAGCCCGTGCCTGTTCGGAGCCCCGAAACCCGACTTTCCTAGCAATGAGGGCAAAACAGCCTTTTTACACCAAATCTGTACCCAAAACTTGAAATCCCCAAAACCCGTGAAACATATGCTTTTTGGAAACTAGATATTTCGGTGATCATTTCTTCCTTCTTCGTCGAGCTCATCCGAGGTCCCGAAAGTAGTGATTTCAGCCTTCCAAGTAATCCTAGTGGTGGAGCCAATTGCAATTATTTTTATAAGAGAACCCATTTCCACTTCACTATTCTTCTTGGTTCTAAACGTGGGAGAGAAGTGCCTGGGAGCTGTCTAGGGTTTCTATGCCCATTCTTCTTCTTCTTCTCCTTGCTTTTCCATCATCAAATCAACACCAACCTTGCTCAAATTGAGAGATGAACCTCATCATCTTCTTCCTCACCACTAGAGCTCTCCATTGATGCCATTCTTGGAGGAATCCACTCATCTCAGGACTCTTTTTGTACTAGTTTGTGGTTTTTGAAGAACTTCCTAGTAAGTTTCCCTCCCCAATCTCTTTGATGTGTATTCTCCTAGCTATGGAGAAGCTTTATTTTCGTTTTGAGAGTTCTCTCTTCTTGTTCCTTGTTTGACCCATTTTAGGGTTTTGTTTTGGGGGTTTTTGCTTGTAGCTTGGACCTTTAGCTTGGAGTGCTTGTTTAAAGCTTGGATTTCTTGTTAGAGACTCTAAGGCAAGTGGATTGAATGGATGTTTTAGTTTTCAATGATTTCCATGATATATATGTTTGATTTATTGTCTCGTTAATGGGTTGTTTGAGAATTTGATTAAAAGAGTTGTTTTGGGCATGAGAACCAGATTTTGTGGCAAAAGCCTGGTTTTTGATGGCTTGAAAGCCGAATTTTGGAATGGCATAGAAGCCGAATTTTGTGATGGCATTAGAGCCAACTTTTTGAATTGGCATGAAAGCCAGGTTTTGTGGCATAGGAGCCAATTTTTGAATTGGCATGAGAGCCGAATTTTGTTTTGTGGCATGGAAGCCAAAATTTGTTTGCGGCATGGGAGCCGAATTTTGTTTTGGCATGGAAGCCAAAATTTGTTTGTTTGTGGCATGGAAACCAAATTTTGAGATGGCATGAAAGCCGAATTTTTGAATTGGCATGAGAGCCGAATTTTTGAATTGGCATGAAAGCCAAGTTTTGTGGCATAGGAGCCAATTTTTGAATTTGCATGAGAGCCGAATTTTGTTTTGTGGCATGGAAGCCAAAATTTGTTTGCGGCATGGAGCTAAATTTTTTTCTTTTGTTTTTTTTTTTTTTTTTTGATGGCATGAGACCAGAATTTTTTTTTTTTGTGCCATGGAAGCCAAAGTTTTGGGAAGGCATGAGAGCCAAAAAATTTTGAGATGGCGTGAAAGCCGATTTTTTTTTTTGATGGCATGAAAGCCGAAATTTTGAAATGGCATGAAAGCCAGGTTTTGTTTGTTTGTTTTTGGCATGGGAGCCAGATTTTTTGCATTTATAGCCGGGTTTTGGCATTTATAGCCGGATTTGGCGTTTATAGCCGGATTTTGGCATTTATAGCCGGTTTTTGGCATTTATAGCCGGTTTTTGGCATTTATAGCCGCATTTGGCGTTTATAGCTAGGTTATGGTTTTCAAAATGCAGGTATCGACCAAATGTCGCCTCCCCGCTGAATGATCTTGCAAGTATCGATGGAATGTCGCTTCCTTGCTCATTCGGTTTGCGAGTATCGATGGAATGTCGATTCCTCGCGGATTGGGGTGCAAATATCGACTAAGCGTCGCTTCCTTGCTTTTTTTCAAAAATTTTGGTTTTGCGGGTACTGACTTGGTGTCGTTTCCCCACGATTTTTGAAATTTGAGGTTTTTTTTTGAACCATTTGAAATTTGGGTTGTGAATATCAACTGGCATTTTTCATCTCCACAATTTTTGAAATTTGACGATTTGCAAGTATCCAATGAGGTTCGCTTCCTTGCGATTTTTGGGTTTTGGAAGTATCGAATGGGGTTTGCATCCTTCCGGTTTTTGGGTTTTGGAAGTATTGAATGGGGTTCGCATCCTTCCGGTTTTTGAGTTTTAGAAGTATTGAATGTTCGCATCCTTCTGGTTTTTGGGTTTTGCGAGTATCGACTGAATGTCGCTTCCCCGTGGTTTATAAAAACCATTTTTTTTGTTTAAAGACACAAGGGTCGTAAGTTTTGACTTAAAACCATTTTTGGTTGTAAAAGCCCGGGGAGGACTAGGGTGGAAATTTCTAAGTCTTGATTTTTGTTTCAAACCATGAATTTTGGTTTCAAGGATCGAAAAATTTGGTCAATTTTGGGAAGAGGCTCCTAAACTTGGTTTTTTGGATTTGATTTGACTTTTTTTTTTTTTTGAACAATGAAGCGAAGAAAGTAAGCATTGTTTTGAATGTTCTTTTTTCTTTTAGAAATTTCAGCATAAAGATGAAAATTTCAAAAGGGGTGGGTTTTACGAGCAAGTACCTGGAAATAGGCTTTGTCCATATAGGCATTGCTCTGACCCGTTGGAAGCCTTCAAGGGTAGTATCGTTTCATGAACTTGCCGTTGATGGACAGCATACATCTGTCTCCCTCCATGTTTAGAAGAGCATATGCGCCGTTGGAGAAGACTTTGTCGATGACGAAGGGTCCCTCCCATTTTGGTTCAAATTTGAATTTGGAATTGTGGGCAAAGACTATGGGTCTTGTTACTGCAAGAACCAAGTCGCCCTTTTTGTAGGTGCGTTGCCTGACCTTCTTGTCGAAAGATCCTGCCATGCGTGCTTGGTATAGCTCAATGCTTTGTAGAGCTTCGACCCGTCTCTCATCGAGATTATCTAGCTCTTGGAGTCTTAATTTGACATTGCTTTCTTGCGTCATGTCATTTTGCAAAGATACCCTTAAGGAAGGAATTTGTACTTCCAAAGTGTAAGACCCCGACACGAGTGACCACGATTAGTGCTAATTAAGTCGCGTGTTAGTGATAAGCGTGCTTGATAGAATTGACTAAGTTGTATTAGTATTACAGCTTTGGGGAGTTTCAAGTGTTTTGTGTTTAGTGGGGCCCTTTTGGGGGTTCCCTTTTGATAATCTTGACGTGTGCTAGGAGGTTTACTCGAGATTCCCATAATCTTTATCTTGGTCCCGTTAATCCCTACAACTTTCATGTTGAGCCCGTGCTTGTTCGGAGCCCCGAAACCCAACTTTCCTAGCAATGAGGGCAAAACAGTCTTTTTACACGAAATCTGTACCCAAAACTTGATATCCCCAAAACCCGCGAAACATATGCTTTTTGGAAACTAGATATTTCGGTGATCATTTCTTCCTTCTTCGTCAAGCTCATCCGAGGTCCTAGTGGTAGTGATTTCAATCTTCCAAGTAATCCTAGTGGTGGAGCCCATTGCAATTGTTTTGATAAGAGAACCCATTTCCACTTCACTATTCTTCTTGGTTCTAAACATGGGAGAGAAGTGCCTGGGAGCTGTCTAGGGTTTCTATGCCCATTCTTCTTCTTTTTCTCCTTGCTTTTCCATCATCAAATCAACACCAACCTTGCTCAAATTGAGAGATGAACCTCATCATCTTCTTCCTCACCACTAGAGCTCTCCATTGATGCCATTCTTGGAGGAATCCACTCATCTCAAGACTCTCTTTGTACTAGTTTGTGGTTTTTGAAGAACTTCCTAGGAAGTTTCCCTCCCTAATCTATTTGATGTGTATTCTCCTAGCTATGGAGAAGCTATATTTTCGTTTTGAGAGTTCTCTCTTCTTGTTCCTTGTTTGACCCATTTTAGGGTTTTGTTTTGGGGGTTTTTGCTTGTAGCTTGGACCTTTAGCTTGGACAGCTTGTTTAGAGCTTGGATTTCTTGTTAGAGACTCTAAGGCAAGTGGATTGAATGGATGTTTTAGTTTTCAATGATTTCCATGATATATATGTTTGATTTATTGTCTCGTTAATGGCTTGTTTCACTTGCATTCATTATGCTATAAATGCTTTTGAAAAGGGGTTGGTTAGTTCATTTATTGTCTTAAAAATGTGGTTTTGAAGCTCTTGTTGAGAACTTAAATGGATCACTGTGGTTGTGGTTATTTTCCTTCTTTTTGGGTTGGAATGTGGAGAGGAAGGAAGGGATTAGAGAGGGGTTTGTAGAAGTTTTGATATGGGAGAAGTGTTGAAGGTCGAATTGGAGGAGCTTTTAGCTCATGTTATTGCAGCAAAGTGAATGGAGAATGAGAGCAATTGATTTGGAGAAGGGAAGACCTAAATATGAACCCCGTGAGGAGTTCCCGTGACTGGCGGTCAGCCAGCGGTCACCAAGCGGCTAGCCGTCTGGTGACCGGCGGCTAACCGAAGCAGTTTCGGTTACTTTTCCAGAGAGCTGCAATCTCGCGGTCAGCTAGCGGCTAACCACCAGCTAACCAAAGCAGTTCGGTTACTTTTCCAGAGAGCTGCAATCCCGCGGTCAGCTCTGCGGTCAGCTAACGGCTAACCGTCAAACCCATTGGCGGCCAACCGCCAGCCAACCGAATTGAAGCGGTCACAATTCCAGAGAGCTGCAATCCCGCGGTCAACCTCACAGTCAGCCAGCGGTTAACCGGCGAATCCACTGGCGACTAACCGCCATCTGACCGCAAGGTGACCGAATTTCCCTGAATTGTATGAATAAAGGGGGTTGAATGGAGTTTCCATCCCATTGCTTGTGAACTTTTCTGACAACAATGGGCACCGCTCACCTGGGAATGTGTTCGAAACAGAGATGAATGGTCTGTTGGGAGCCCGTTCGAGAGAGAAACCACATCACAGAGATTCGTTTAAGCATTGAGGCTACTAAAGTATATAAGGAACCCAGCATGTCTTCCAAATTCAAAGAGTATCAAGCTTTCTTCTTTATACAGACATACGAGATCCCTATTCACCTTGAATGAGTTTTAAACCCCGATGTTGTTCCGATAATTCGAAAGTTTGTTTCACCTTTTATTCCTAAAATTTACGATTTATGATTTATCAATCCCGAATACCTTGAAAGTGTGCTTGAACTGTTTTACTAGCCTTGACAGGCATGCCCGTCATGATATGATAGTTGTGCCCTTGAGCACCCCCGTCTTGCCCAGTTACATTCTTGCTCTTGATTTGTTTTACACGTGATTTGGTTTATACGATTTGACCTATGAGTCGATACCACTAAGCTTGGATAACATTATCAATTTGATCCACTGACTTGGAGATCCCCCACTTGTCCCGCCAGCTGCAGTTTAGATCCCGCTACCCGGTTATTTAACCATGGTCTTGTCCCGATACCGCAGATTGCTACTGTGGTTCCTGATGCCCGGCTCGCTACCGTGGTCATGTCCCGTATATAGTATATGTATATGTAAATCTCGTTGTACCTCCTCACTTCGGTGACTGAGGTCAACGCCTTGATATGCTTGCTCTATCACTTCGGTGATAGAGGACTTAGCTTCGTGTGGTTGCCATCTTGCTTGTTTCCCCGATTTCCTTGGTTACCTTACATGTTTTATTACTGCATATGTGTTTTCAATTAAATGATTCATTTACTTCTTGAATGTCATTGTTTAAACAGGTTCATATGTTTTCCAAGGTAAATGTTATTATTATCAAATGTTTAAATCTTTTCTTCCACCGGCCAGACCGTCGTGTCTGACCCCTTTGCTTTGGTACTCAGGTCCCATTGTCGGTTATCCCGAGGAGAGCCAGAGGAGGCGGTCGGAGAACCACAACCGCTAGTTGAGTGGCGTGCCGACGATGTTATGTAAACATCCGGTTGTCGAGATGCGAAACATTTTGGTGGTGGTTGGATAATTATTTTGGTGGATTTTGTTTTGTCTATATTGGCCTTTGTTGGCCTCTATTTTTGAAAATTGTAATTAAATTATATATGTTCAACTTTAACAGTACTTTTGGGTTACGCTATAGAACATTGCTCATTCTGATACTTGTTATTTAAATGCAACCAATCTCATGTTATATGTAAATGATTACATGATTGATTTGCTACACGCTTCCGCAAGTTAACAAAGTATTCATGATGTTGTTAAGATATCCTCACCGCGGACACCTGTGGGAAATCTCGTGCACGGGTAATGTGTGTTCTTTATTTACCTGTGTACGCTTGGGCATCAAACATACCTTTTCTTGTTTAATTCACAATTAGTCCCGATCCAGGATTAGTCCCCAAACCCGGTCCGGGGTCGCGACACAAAGGGACAACAGCTTCACATCCATAGACCAAGGAGAATGGTGTGCTATGGGTTGGTCCTCGAACGGTGGTTTGATAGGCCCACAAAGCTTCTGGTAATTTGCCGCCCCAGTCTCTTTTGTGACTAGAGACCATTTTCTTGAGAATTTTACAGAGTGTCTTGTTGAAGGCTTCTGGTAGTCCGTTCACTGCAGGATTATATGGAGTCGAAGGACAACTTTGGATTTTGTACTTGTCGCATAACCTGTAGAATCTGTGATTCCGGAATTGCGGTCCGTTATCATGTATGAATCTTTTAGGTATACTGAAGTAACAAATAATGTTGGTGTACAAGAATTGAAAGACTAATGAGGTCTTCATTTCCCTGAGCGCGAATGCTTCTGACCACTTGGAGAAATAATCCGTAGCGGCGAAGATGAACGGATGACCTTTGCTTGATGGGGGAGAGATAGGACCCATGATGTCCATACCCCAAGCTTCGAAAGGCCTTGAGATTGCTGTAGGATGTAACCATTTTGGTGGCATGTGGACATAATCTTCATGAATTTGGCATTGTTGGCAGCGTTTAACAAATCGCATTGCGTCAGCTGCCATGGTAGGCCAATAATAACCTAGCCTTTTTATCTGATCGTAGAGCTTAGGACCAGCCTGATGGGCTCCACAAAGACTAGCATGCACTTCTTTGAGAGTTTCTTCAGCCTCTTGTTGTGACAAGCAGCGTAGAAGTACTCCGTTGAAAGATTTTCTGTAAAGTACTTTCGAAGGAATATCCAAATGAAAGTTCGAGGCTCGTCTTTGAATGCTTACCCGCTCTTTTGGATCTTCAAGTAGGATTCCGAACATGATGTAATCAATGAACGGATCCCTCTAGTCGCCGATCAGAGGTTTGAGGATAGACATTCGACTTCCAACCATTTGGTGGCAGTCAGCAACTGCTTGGTGTGTGTTAAGAGGAGGGAGAATCCTTCTTACACACACTGTAATTTGCATATTTTCCCCTTCTTGGATTGCCATAGATGCGGCGAGTCCGGCCAGGGCATCTGCACGGATGTTTTCACCTCTGAGGATGTTGGTGATGTGACAGATGTTGAACTTTTGTCGAAGCGATTGTGCCTTGTTGTAGTAAGGTAGCAAATCGGGCTTCTTGACTTCAAATTTCTGATTCATCTGGTTGACGATCAGTTTAGAATCCCCAAAAGCCTCCAACATGGTGATGCCAGATTCGAGGGCGAGTTCCAATCCTATAATCAGGGCTTGGTACTCAGCTGCATTGTTTGAACATGGTTCCAGTAGCGAGAAAGCGTGTGGAATCATGTATCTGTCGGGGCTGACAAAGAGGATGCCAATTCCCGATATCTATTTTCCTTTTTCATTTGTCCTGGTTGCGCCGTCAGAGTACATGTCCTAGGAGGCATTTAATAAGGAAGTTTCCATGTTGTAGAGAAATTCGTCTGGGAGATCATCCCTGAGTGGAGAATCTTTAGGCAATGGGTGCTCTGCGAGAAAGTCTGATAGAGCTTGGCATTTGATTGCCTTTTGTGGTACATACCTAATATCAAACTGCGATAGAAGGATGGACCATTTTGCCAGTCAGGCATTGAGAGAACCTGCTTTTGTGACAATGACCTTTAAGAGGTTGATCCTCGAAACCAAGTAGACCGTGTTGGACAGCAGGTAGTGATGCAGCTTTTGTACGGCAAATATCATTGCAAGGCATTCTTTTTCGACTGGGGAGTAGCGATGCTCTACACTAACCAAAATGTAGCTAAGGTAATATAGAGCAGCTTCTTTTCCCTCATCGTTTTCTTGTGCGAGTAGAGCACCCAAAGAGTGGTCTAGAGCTCTTGTGTACAAGATGAATGGTTTTCCAGTGTGGGGGCAGCCAACACTGGAGGTTTGGTTAGGTATGCTTTGATGTCTTGAAATGCGACTTCACATTCAGCATCCCAGACAAAGTCTACAACTTTCTTCATCAAGCGGGAAAATGGACGACACTTCCCTGACAGATTAGAGATGAACCGTCGGATGTACGCCAATCTTCCTTAAAGCCCTTTTAATTCTCTTAAGGTCCTTAGAGATGGCATTTCTAGGATAGCCTTGACTTTGATAGGGTCAAGTTCTATTCCAGCTTTCCATACTATGAATCCGAGAAACTTACCCGATAAGACACCGAAAAAACATTTTAGTGGATTCATCCGCAATTTATGTTTGCGAAGTCGGAGGAAGGCTTCTCGAAGATCGTCGAGATGGTTTTCTTTTCTTCTGCTTTTGATGGCAAGGTCGTCAACATAGCATTCGACCATTTTGTGCTACATATCTTGGATATTTTCATCATAGCCCTCTGATATGTTGCACCTGCATTTTTCAAATCAAATGGCATGACAGTGTAGCAATACACGCCAAATGGGGTCCGAAATGATGTATGTCTTTCATCTTAAGGATGCATCTTTATCTGATTGTAGCCAGAGAATCCATCCATGAATGTCATTCGCTCGAACCCACAGGTGTTGTCAATTATCACCTCCGGTATGGGGAGCGGGAATTCATCTTTAGGGCATGCATTATTCAGGTCCCTGTAGTCGATACAGACCCTTATTTGCCCATTTTTCTTTGTCACGAGGACGATGTTGGCCAACCATTTAGGATGCTATTCCTCGCGGATGAAGCCAACGCTTTTGAGTTTCTAAACTTCTTGTTCAATTTTTTCCATCACGTCCGGACGGAATCTTCTTTGGCCTTGTTTGATAGGCTTGATTTCTTTTTACAAGTTGAGTTTGCGGACTGCTACTTTGGAGTCTAAGCCGGGCATTTCAGCATAAGACCATGCAAAACAATCAACGAACTCGCGAAGAAAAGAGATGTACTCAGGTAACTCATCATCCTTTATATTCTTGCTTATGAATACAGGACGTTGGTTATCAGGTGTTCCCAAGTCTATCTTTTGAACATGATCTTCTGTTGGAAGGTTTGAAGGTGGTTCCTCCACAATATTTTCGGAGGCTTCCAACTCAACAAGACCTTCTGGAGTTCCAGAGGTATTTACAGACCGAGGCTTTGTTTCTGTCCATGGACCTTCTTGATCGGTACTCTTCTCAAGACTTGCAATGAGATGGTCCCAATCACTTGTTGGAACTGGGTCGAAGTAGGGCACTTCTTTTGGAGACGATGGTTCTTCTGGGTTAGAGAACCACGCGTCTGTGTCATCGGACAATTCCTCTTCATCATCAGAGAAATTATACCAATTGGAGGAGCTTCCTGGACCCTTGACGGGTGACTCCTCAAAGAGATATCCATGGAGATCAATATCTTCATGGACACGAGATGTTGAGGCTTGATCGGCGAAACGACTTTACAGCCTTTGTACCAATTGTCTCATGGGAGTGGTAGGATCATACCCCAACCCGTATGAAGACTTGCCTTTATGAGGGTGGAGTTTTCAATCTTCTGGTTGATTTTTGGTCAAGGTAGGTTCCAATGGTGTGAATACCACGGCCACCTCCCAAACCGGTCGGATTCTGACCGTCGTAGCCCATTTTCTTCATGATAGCTTGTGCCATTGGACTATACAGGGATAGCTGAGGCATACCTTCATTTTGGAAAGGTTCAAACGGAGTATTATGCAGAGAAACTCTCGATCTATGGAAGAAGATTATTTTTTCTTCTGCCGAAGTTGCCGGACTAACAAATGAAGCAGACGTAAGATCTTCTATGTCAGCAAATGTCTCCAATGGAATGAGAGCGGGCCGATCTCACTGAGTATCAGCTTAGCTTGACGCTGTGTCGTCTTCTGGCTCTGAGTCTGAATCTGTGTCATGCATAATAGACACAAAGGAGACAGCGAACTTGCCCCCAGCCTTTTGTTTTATCTTCTTTGCTTTGGTGGTGATTACCAAAGGTTTTGATGTCTCGAGCGAGATCACGAAGGGAGCTTGACTACTTACTTCGAGTTTGGTGGAAGGTTTGTTTACCTCTGATGATTGCTGAGGAGCCTTGCCTTTATCTTTCTGGAGATTTTCGGCAAAGTGTGTTGTTTCTTCCTTCTGTTCTTCTTTTCCATCTTTATACATTTGAGCGTCTGCAAAATGGACATCCTTGCCTTTGAAGGGCTTCTTGCATGCAAACACTCGATATATCAAGCCGTCGTTGTCAACAAACTTGATGCATTGATGTAGAGTTGAAGGGACGACACCATTTTCATGTATCCAGGGGCGTCCAAGAAGGATATTATAGTATGAAGAGGTCCTTATTGCATATACAGTGACTTCAGAAATAAGATCACCGATTTGTAATTTGAACCTGATTTTGCCGATAGGCCTTTGAGCGCTCCCGTCATATCCGAAGATGGATACAAACGTGTGACTCACCTTGCTAGGTGGAATACCCAGCTCTTCGAGTACCGAAGTAGAGATGAGGTTGAGTGCAAAACCTGGGTCGATTTGGACTCTGTGTACTGGCATTTCTCTGACGTACCCTGTGAAGTACAAGGGTCGGTTGTGCTTTGTCTCGCCCAGCAGGAGGTCAGCCTTGTCAAAGGCAATTGTTGCACTTGCTGCTTTTTGAATCGAGAGGCATTCAATGATTGGTGCCTCGGTTTTCTTCTTTTCTCCCTTTGAGAAAGTGCTTGATTTTTTGACCTTATAGTCCATTACAATTTGTAGGACTTGTGGGGCATGTTTGTCGACATCCGCATTCAGATTTTGTAATTCTGAAATAAGACTGGGTTTTCATTCAAGAAGATTTCATTGAAAGGAGCTTCTTTAGGATGATCAATCGGAAAAGGCTTGAGTTCCGATGTCACAGTTTCAGGAGACGAAGGCTGAGAAGATGCTATCTCAGTGGAAGTCACCTGAGAAGATGTAGCTCCAGAAGATATACTACCAGTCGGGGAGTATGTGTCTTCGGAAGCTTCAGAGGCACTATCATCCTGAGCTATCGCATTGCAGGTTATTCTGATAGAAGATGCCCCCAGTGTAGACTGTTGGGAATCGGACTCATCCTCGGACGTAAGAGGATCATGGATCCAGCAGTTTTTCCCATTTTTAGGAGTTGAAGGAGAAAGTTCCCATTGATTTTCAGGGACTTCTGGTTCTGGATCATGACGAAGATTGTTGACGCGATCCTGCTCCTGCTCTATGGAAAGATGTTGCAGGATTCTTGGATATTCTTCAAGATCAGGCATAGGAACCAAACATTCTTCATCATCTGCTCTTTGTGGTTCACCAATGTTGGGTTCCACTGGAGCATTAGCTAGCGCCAGGTCAACAACATTTTTAGCCTCTTGTTCTTCTTCATCATCGGACCAGGATCCTTGTGGCTGCAATGGGTTGTACCAGATTACTGGCATAAGATGAGATTCGGGAATCCATTCCTCATCGAAGAGGTATTCTCCTGTTTCAAGGGATTCTTCCCATTCATCGATATCACTGGCAGTATCACTGGACTCGTATCCATCCATGGAGAATCCAACTACCAAGTTGCAAGAGTATGATGTCCCCTGCGCAGTTTCATTTCTGTATTGAGGTGGCATGAAATCATCAAGGGTGAATTTTCTTACCACCTTTGAAGCTTTGGGAAGGGAATCTTCCGTCGCCCCTAATGAAGCAATGGAAGAAGTTTCTGCCTTTTCAGGGACTTCTTGTTTTGGTCGAGACTTCTGCTGCTGTTTGAGCTTGCGGAGGGATTCTTCCCAATCATCGATATCACTAGCAGTATCACCGGACTCGTGTCCATCCATGGAGAATCCAACTACCAAGTTGCAGGAGTATGATGCCCCCTGAGCAGTTTCATTTCTGTATTGAGGTGGCATGAAATCATCAAGGGTAAATTTCTACTGCTGTTTGAGCTTGCGGAGTTGTCTCTTGGTTTGCCTTCACTGTTGAGCGATCGGCTTTGTTTTGACGATCTCCCAATTTTCATCTTCTAGGAGATCGGGATGCACCCATATGGGTTGTCCATTTGGTGTTGGATAGGGAACCAACTCTTGGGATGCTTGAGCCATTTTTATCACCTTGAATGAAGTAGTGATCTTCTCCTTTGGTGGCTTTGAAGTTTTACCACATGACACCATGTTGACGGAGGTGGAGCTGTAGTTTTTGTCAAAGGTAATGACTCTGTTTTTCCACATCTCATTGATCTTCTCTCTCACAACGAAGCATTGATCGAGAGGATGCGAGATTATCTGGTGGTATGGACAATATCGGGGATCGTTGGTTTTGCCAACATCTCCTGGTCTTTTGGGCTCGGGCAAGGTGAGTTTGCCATTTGCTAAAAGCGGCTCAAAGATTTCTTCGACATCTTCATCGAACAGGTATTTCGTTTCTACTCGTTGTTTGAAGGCATCAGAGAGTTCAGGTCTTTTACCTGTAGTTTTGTTTTCAGCTTTCTTTGGCTGCTGAGGAGCTGACTTGGTCTGCACATTAAGAACCTCCATTTTCTTTGGTTTTGAGGTTGTAATGGCAGTTCGCTCTTTCTTTGATGATTTCTGATTGTTGAGGTCTTTGATCACCATTTCAGCCTCCATGGAAGCTTCTAGGAGTTCTCCCAGGTTCTTTGATTTGTTGCAGATGATCATGGAGCAGATTTTCGCTCTCATGTTGTTATGGCAGATGTCGACTAGCGACGCTTGTGGCAGTATATCTGAGCATTTGTATGCCATCGCCTTCCACTTGTGAATGAAGTCGTATGTTGACTCATTCTCTCCCTGTTTCAGGCTACAGAGCTGAGCCATAGTAACAGGATGGTCTTCACCTTGGAAGTGGATCAGGAAGGGTGTCTCCAGCATGGCCCAGTTTTGGATGGAATTCTCCGGAAGAGTGGAGTACCAATCAAAGGCCGTACCTTTTAGGGTACTTGCAAAGAGACGGATCTTGAGGGCATCTTGATCCGCGATAGCTCCCGTCAGGATCTTAAAGTGAATGACATGTTGTCTGGCTGAACCTTTCCCCGTATATGTCTGGAGAGTAGGTTGTTTTAATTTTGCAGGGAACGAAACCGAGTCCATCTATAGGAGATAGGGTGGCTTGATCCCATGTTCCTTCAATGTATCCTCTTCTTTTGCATTTGCGAGGATATTGTCAACGTCCTTTTTGGTAAGGGCGCGTGACTCATTGTTTTCTGCATTGGCCTCGTCATCTTGATGATTTGGAGGGGTTTCATTGTTAGGTGGACACTGTAAAGTAAGAAGGAGGTTTTCCATCAGAGCCTCAATTCTTTATTGTCCTTGCTCCAACTATTGGATGTGTGCGGTTACGTCATCCTACGGTGGAGGCTGCTCAAAACTTGTAGCCAGGACGTTCATCCCTCGGGATTCGAACGAAGAAATCGTCCTGGTGACTGAGCTAGGGCTGATTCTTTTGGATGAAGAGTCCGAGAAGTGATTACTCTGGTGTCCTTGGCTAGAAGAAATGGGGATTCTTCAGATGTGTTCATGTCCGAGAGACGCTGCGAGTCAACGAACGTCTGACCTAAATTTTGGTTGCTGACTTCTGCCGTCTTCTGGTTTCGCCAACCATATGGACAGCAACAGCTTGGTCGGGTCTTTCTTTTTCTACCCATTTGTTAGAGACATGGAGGGTAGAATGCTGGGTTCTTTACTTCTCTAGTCTCTTTTGTCGATATGCCGTGCGACGACGCATACGATGAGTAATTTGAGCTTTAGTCAGCTCTGGCTGGGCTCTGACAATGAAGGATGTAGTCATAGCAACCGAGCTTGTCTTCTTTGAAGCTGGGCATGGACAGGATCCAGAAGCGGTCCTTAGCCTGTCGCAGTGAGGCTTTGAATTTTACGAGTTCAGCCCCTGTTGAGATGAAGGGTCGACTCGCAGAAGTGCAGGCTTCAGCGGGTTTTTGTGGAGGCCTAACGATGCATGATTTGATTTTGGGCTTGTAGGAGCAAGCCGACTCATGCTGGATTTGTTTGTTATTTTGACGGAGGGTGGGTTTCTCCTCTTTCATGAAAGAGAGAGGATAGAACCGGTTCTCCTTGAGAGGAGCCGGGTATGCTGGCTTTGTAGATGTTTGGGACCTCCGTTGCTTTGGTGAAGGTCTAGGGGACCAGGTTTTGGGGCAAACCTGGTTTCTTGTAGGTTGAGGCTTCATGGGAGCACCATGGGCTTCAGGCTTCTTTGCATTCACCATTGGTGCCATGTTAGTGACACGTTGCGGGGCGATTTTCTGCTTCTTGGCAGGTACAATTTCTTTTGCGGGGAGTGGGAATGGTCCCAGCGACCCGAAGATGATGGTCCGGGGAGTTGAGGTTGACTCGGTATTTTGAGAGTTGTCGAGGGAGATGACACTTCGGCAACTGGTAGGGCGCTTATGAGTGCGCTTGTTTTGCTTGTCTTGAAGCATAAATTGGTACTTGTTCTCATCAAAAGTGATGGTCAATGAAACTGCCATTGTTAGTTTTGGAAAACTTCTGAAACAAGACCACATCCATTAGTAATCACAAGAATATGGTGATCATAAATGGATAACAACTATGGTTTTGTCTTTTCAAATCACTCGAGGGGACATGGTCCAGCCCAAGCAAGATGAAGAAGGCAAAAGCCATAGAGGATACAATTATTCTAAAATGCAAGTATGGTAGGCTCAAGGTGAGCGTTCCAGTGACTGCTAGAAACAATTGTAGACCTTAATTCAAATTACCGAGAAGCAAAGGCTCACTCGAGGTAAAATGATATAAGGTTGGAGATACAAATGTGTCGACCGCGACTACAGTAGACCCGAAAGGGCGTACTAGCACCGCTAGGCACAAATATTGCAAATTGCATCCTTGGAAAGGACACGAGATGGGATTTCTTTTTTGAAATGTCAAAATTGGGTTCATAAAAGAGAGCAAATGGTATCTCAATCCGAACATAGGCTCAAACATTTCTACGAGCACTAAGTCCAAAAGGGAAGGAACCAGAATTTCTCGGATGTCAATCCAATAATGACGGAAGTTTTTTTTTTTTTTTTTTTGAATGGTCAAGATTGAATTCATCAAAGAGAGCAAATGGTGTTCCAATCCGAACAAAGGCTCAACATTTCTACAAGCACTGAATCCGAAATAGAAAGAACCAAGATTTCTCAATTCTGAACTCAAAAGTGACGGAAGTTTTTTTTTTTTTTTTTTTGAAAGGTCAATATTGAATTCATCAAAGAGAGCAAATGGTGTTCCAATCCGAACAAAGGCTCAACATTTCTGCGAGCGCTGAATCCGAAAGGGAAAGAACCAAGATTTCTCAATTCTAGACTCAAAAGTGACGGAGTTTTTTTTTTTTTTTTAAGATGTTTTTTTTAAAGTTTTTTTTTTTTTGAAGATTTTTTTTGAAAGGGTTTTTGAAACCTTAGTAAAACAGCCCCCAGGTAAGGGTAGGATTACTTAATGAACCCGTTTGAAGGACCCTTGCCTCGAACAGTCTAGTTGCCTTCACACTCTGGACAAGGCCTTTCTTAGATCCACTTTGGTCAAAGAACGGAATTGGTGCAACCTTAGTGTTTTTTTTTTTTTTTTTTTGAACTCTTTTTGAAAGATTTCTAATGAACTCATCAAAGAGAGCGAATGGTGTTCCAATCCGAACAAAGGCTCAACATTTCTGCGAGCGCTAAATCCGAAGGGGAAAAACCAAAGTTTCTCAAATTTGAGTTCAAAAGAGAGAAAACTATTTTTTTTTAAATAAGATTTTTTTTTTGTTTTGAAAACCTCTATCGAACTCATCGAAGAGAAAAGATGGCCCAATCTCCGATACGAACAATAGCTGCAAACATTTCTGTGAGCTATCAAGTTCAAAGAGAAGAGGATCAAAGTTTCTCAAAATTGAATCCGAGAAAGAGAAATCAGATTTGTTTTTTTTTTTTTTTGAAAGAGTTTGAAATGAGATTTTTTTTTAAATGAGAAAGAATTAAATAAATCCCATCTCATGTTTTTTTTTAGATGTAAGATACAACATAGGCCACCAACTAGAAAGGAGTCAAGGGATCGAAGCATCATGTTCTCAAGTGAACGAGTCCCACCGGGTATGCCAACTTGATGGACCCGGCCCTTCTGTCCTCTCCTTCCGCCCCGGGGGCTGCCGGGGCCCGGCGGAGGAGGAAAAGCGGGTATCAACATTTTTGTACAGGTATGCCAGATTTTCTATTCTACTTGGAATTTGGAATGGTGATGATCCGGAGATTCACCTTCACAAGTAGAAAGGAAATCAATCCTTTTTTCTAACTTTTCAAATTGCATAAATATTTAAGAAAAGAAACAATTTTTTTTTTGAATGCTATAAGAGGCGATTTTTGTTTGTTTGCCATAAAAGGTGATTTGGTGCCGTGAAAGGCGATTTTACCGTGAAAGGCGATTTACAAATCTCATCAAAATGAAAGACAAGAATTGTGACTTTTTTGTCTCTTTAAAAAATACAAAGTACAATAGAAAAGAAAGAAAAGAGATCTAACTTCTCAGAAGATTGTGGGGACTCGTTCAGATCGACGGTCACGAGTCATGTGTAGACTTCGCCATCGTCCTTCAAATGAGAACGCTTGATGCTTCGATTCTTCGGCTTGGCTCCAACCTCAGTCTTTTAGATAATAAAGACCAAGGGGAGGTCCTATATCCAATGAAAAACTGAGTAAACGAGCTGAAAAGCAGCGTTTAGGCCATGTTGTAGAAGAAGGGGACCTTAGGGGGGTGGCCCCCCAAGGGACTTTGTTCACCTTGTGGTGTTTCTTGTAGCAGAGCAACATGACTTCGTCGGAATTTCTCTGGGATTTTCCAGACTCCGGATATGTGTGGATGCAAGTGCTAATGCAAGTGAAAAAAGTTCGCAAGTGAAAAAAAGTTGTTTTTCTCTTTGGAATGGACCTCCTTTTATAGGCTCTTGGTACCCATGAGGTCGTTTATGGGCATTGATGGCCATGATGAGAGAATTGATGGCATTGATGCTCCATGATGGGAGGAGTTATATGTTTTTATTTCTTGATTTTGTAACTCCTTTTTCTTGGCTTGTGACTGGCCGATGAAGAATGATGGGCATTTAATCGCCTTTAATCTCCATGATGAGGGGTGGTTCATGGTTTTAATGCCATGATTGCTTGGACTTGTAACTCCCATTTGCTTGGTTCTGATTGGGCCGTCCAAAATAATGAGTAAATGACCGCATTAAGTTGTCATAAAACGAGTCAATTAACGACATTAAGTGGTCGTCTGGGCATTTGAAGAGTCGCGGGCCGCGCTGCGTCCTTTGGGATTCTTCTTGTGATGATCGCCAATGGATCTACATGTTATTTGATATCGGATTGCGATACAATTTCAGACATTGATTGATGTTGGTGCAAGTGACATTTGTCTTGTCGATTTCTGGATCGGTCGGACAGAAAGTGTACTTTCTTAGTCAGCCGGTTGGCGATCTTGGAGCGATCAGTGATGATTTCATGCTCTTGACGACGGATCCGAGATGTTGGCAAAGATCGGTCATTTTCAAGCATCAAGAATTGGATTTTCGAAAAATGACAGAGACAGGAACTCCCGAAATGCAGAAAATATCGGAGAACGGGCCATTCGGAGGAAATTCCAGCGACCGGAACTTCTAGGGTCGCCGGCGACCATGGGGCTTTATCCCCTTTGGTCGCCGAGTGTTTTTTTCGGTCGTTTCTTCTTCTTTTTCGCTCCTTTTTTCTTCTGTATTTTTCTTGAAAATTTTCATCAATTATTGACTTGATTTTCTTCGAGAAAACTTGACGAGAAGTCGTACAAAACGGGAGCACAAAGTTTCCCATTTTTCGGGAAAGCCAAAGACTTTATAGCCAATTTTCCGTCAAGAGTCGAAACTAGGTCAAACGAAATTGAGGTGAAGCTTCTTGAGCAATGGATAGGACCAACCATGGGCTTTTATTTGAGTTTGGAAGCTGTTTGGGGTCCCATCGATGCTTGACTTGATTTTGTTGCGAAGAAGATGTCGAGCTTTGATATGCGGTCAACCGATGTCGATTGTCCTGAAATTCGACAGGGAGCTTATTGGAGTCATGTAGAGGTGATCCATTAGCTCCAATTTGGATGTCATTGTCCCGGGGTGCTCCGCCGCCGGTAGGCTTAATTTTCTTTCGAAGCGTCGAAGTCTGGTCAAACGTTGTCCGAATGACCTGAAAATTGACGTGCAGCCCTTTGGAAGCATGTTGAAGCCACTCATATGCTTTGTGTGATGAGTGATGGCCTCGGTGGTTCTCATCGCCGAGAGGCTTGATTTTGCTGCTCGAGCATTGATGGAGGGTCAAACGTTGTCGTTTTGACTTGAAATTTGACAAGGAGCCCTTTGGAGGTATTTTGGAACCATCCATAGGCTCTGATGGAAGTTTTGATGTCTTCGACACTATCGCCATTGGAAGCGCCTGTTTAGCTGTCGAAGGAGTGAAGTTAGGCCAAACGATGTCGGAATGGCCCGAAACTTCATGTGTGCTGCTCTTTTGGCTGTCTTGAAGGATCTTGCAGTTTTTATCTGATTCAGACAAAATCTGATGTTTGAAGTAGCTTTGCCTGTTTGTAACAGGATGCAACTTCTTGTGGCTTCTTGATGTTGAGGAGGCAAAGTGACTTTTTTGGTGTCAACAGTCTAATCCACTGACTTGGAGATTCCCCTCTTGTCCCGCCAGCTGCTGTTTGGATCCCGCTACCCGGTTATTACCGCTGTCTTATCCTGATACCCTGGATCGCTACCTTAGTTCTTGATGCCCGGCTCATTACCGTGGTCATGTCCATTATATTATATGTATATGTATATTTTCGTAGAGTCTCCTCACTTAGGTGACTGAGATCAATGCCCTGATATGCTTTTGTCACTTCGGTGATAGAGGATTTAGCTTTGTGTGGTTGCCATCTTGCTAGTTGTAAGGTCTACGACCTTATCAGGTCGGTTGGGCCCAATAGTAGGCCCATTGACCCATTATTTAGCCAATATTATAATTACTTGTATTTTAGATATTTAAGTGGGTTTAGATCATGAGCGAGTTTCTTTTAATGTTAGATTAGTTTCTGTGAAGTTCAATGCGATTCCGATTGCGTTTGACCCTAGTAAGGGGGTAGTTTGCAATTTAGGGAAAATTGAGTGTTTTTCCGAAAAATTCCTATCGCTGTGATTTAGGATTCGTTGGAAAGATCTCGTCGTGTTGATCATTTTTGTCTTCTGGCTCATTGCGATCTGACAAACAGAAACCCTTCTAATAATTAATTGCTTCTCCAAACCCATTTAAGGGCAAACTAGTCTTTTCCTCCTCCCTTTCTTCTTAATCAAGAGATTAACCCTAATCTCTTTTCATTCTCTTCAATGAACAAGAACTCTACTACAACCATCGTCTTCTTCCTCATTTTTCCAAGGCTCCAGAACTCTTTCCTAGAAAGACCATCTCGAAGATCCGAACCGCTCATCTTCTTCCTTACGATCTCCTCTTTTCATTGACATCAGTTTGGTAAGATTTCCCTCACTATCATCTTTTCAATCAATTCTCTTTTGGTTAGATTTAGGTTGTTCCTGATCTTTTTCCTTCCATTCCTTCTTCTTTGCGTATTAGCTTGCTTTTGAGCTGGTTAGATCGGTTGTTTTCGCGGTAGAAGATTTCTCCTCGAGTTTTCCCTAATTTCCAATCTTCTTCTTGGTTGAGGCAAGTAGATTTGCATTGTATAATGGATCATGTGTGTATTTTCATTATTGATTGGTTATGTTTTCTTGTTTAGGTTACCTTAATTCCAAGCCTGTTTGTGTTGATTGGGATTATATGCTAGATTGGGTTTTTTGGGGTTTTGGGTTAAATGAAGGATTGTAATTGGTAATTATAGGTTGTCTTTAATTCGTTGGAGATGATGGAAATGATGAATATGATGATTGGGGAGCATGGTGGCTCATTTCATGCAGGTTAGCCATGGATTGGCAGGAGGAAAAAGGGCAAGAAAATCCATTTTTCGGCCATTTTTGGGGTTCAGGCTGCAGTGCCGATCGATTGGACCTGCAGACCGATCGATCGGTACTGTTATTAACTGTGGCTGAATTCAGTCCGATTGATCGGACCTTTTTGTCCGATCGATCAGACTGCTTTTTTTACAGCACAGGGAAACTTCGGAGACACATAACTTTTAATCCGTTCGTTGGATTTCTACATGTAATATACCATTGGAAAGTTCTCGAGATGTAGAATCCAATGGTTCTAGTTTCATCACGATCGGAGGTTAGGATGTGATGAAAATACTCAGATTATTGATTCAACTCATGTTTTATTGTAAATGAGACCAATAACTTAGGTATGGGCCTTAGATGTTGGAAACCATGAACCTACTCTCATTTGACAATTAATGGGGTTAAAATCGTAGCACGTGGCTTGGTGTGCTTCGATGGGTTGTCTAGGTATTCGTGTATTACACATGGTTTAACCAAATGCGTATGGAATTGTTCCATTAGATGCTTAACATGATTGTACACCAAGGAATCTTCCTAGAAGCATTGTTGATTCAATTTCCACACGTACTCCGTTAGAACATGTGGAATACAGGGATGACACCACTTGCCTAGGTTGGATTGTAATTCCTCCTTGACTTGTAAATTCTATCCGTTGATAGTATTCCTTGTATACTCTCTTGGCATAAAACACTTAACTAAGTATGAAACATAAATTCTTGTAGAACTAGGATATGGACCTGACTTAGAGTGTATCGTAGGAACCCTGTGTCATGTATTGATAAACAGGACTGGCAAGTATGGAAGGGATTATCAGGTGTTTGACTTGTCTTGTATTGTTTTTGAATGAGATAATCCCTATGATCATGTCGTGTGCATTGAGTTAGCCAGACTTACTTGTTTTGGTCTATTCTTGTGTCAACACCACTTTGTTTTATTGCATATCATGGCCATCTGCAGATTGGGGCCTTATTGATGGGCCGGTTACTCGGACATCGGGGTGGATAGTAGGCTTTGGACGGCGTCTATGGCGTCGAATAGCTGGGAGCGGGCTAGGACCGTGCTGCTATTCCTAGGACCGGGAGCTAGGATCCCACTGGAGCCGGACTTTGGTATTAGTAGTCTGGTCTAGATTGTTAGTGATACCCCGGGAGGTGGCTTGGACATCCTCGGAGTCTTCCTCTTGTTTCTTGCATTGCATTGTTTGGATAGTGGTTATTGCTAGATGATGTTAGGATTTCTGTCATTGTCTCACACTATTATTATTCATGCTTTATGCCTAGCTCTATTTTCCTTGTATTCACATGATATTATACTTGTCATTATTCTCTACTTGATGCATCCCATGGCAGTTATACTTTTCTTATCTATTGCTCAACATGTCGTTGACTCTGTTCCTTTGTGTGCAGACACCCCAGGTGACTACTACTATGAGGAGCAGGTAGGTGAGGAGATCACAGAGGATCTCCAACCAGCTGAGGAGGAACGGGAGTGGCGTGCCTATGATGTAGAGTAGCGTCATCGATTCCGGCATGAGAAAGAGATTCATTGGGTCTTCACTTAGATTTTTTTTCATTCTTTATTAGTTCTCGTTGGACCTTCACATTATTGACATCTTTCTATTGCTTTAATGGCCTTGATTATTGGGTTGGCCATTGTAATAATTTAGTACTTTGTGTAGTTTTATTTATTCTTTCTAACAACTTTAAATTTAAATGCGATTCATTATTCCATTGTTGATATTCCATGTGCCTAAGATTTTATGTATTCTGCAAATTTAATTATGCTTGAGGCTTGAAATATTATATCCTCACAGTGGACCTACGATCCTTGGGCCTAAAGGACAAAAATTTTAATTATTCCTAAATTTCACTCCCCGGATCTGGTTATTCCTCTAATCGGGTTCGGGGGACGTGACACTAGTTCCCGATTCCTTGGATACCTTACATGTTTTTATATTGCACATATGTTTGTCAATAAATGATTCATTTATTTTATGAAAATTATAGTTTGAGCAGGTTTAAATGTTTTCCTAAGGTAAATTCGTTTATTGTTTTATTGTTATATCTTTTCACCCACCTGCTAAACCGTCGTGTTTGACCCATTTCTTTGGTACTCAGGTCCAGTCGTTGGTTATCTCGAGGAGGAGCACAAGGAGGCGGTCGGAGAAGCGCAGCAATTAGTTGAGTGGCATGCCGATGATGTCATCTAGACATTCGGTTGTCCGAGTTGCGTAACATCTTGGGTTGTGGAAAACCATTATTTTGAGGGATATTGTTTTGATTATATTGGCCTTTGTTGGCCTCTATTTTTCGGTAATTAACTGATACTTTGTATAAACATTAACGTTATTTTTGGGAATATGCTAATGATCATTGCTCATCCTGATACTTGTTATTTATTTGTTATCAGTCTTATTATTTTGGGAATGAAAATATCAATTGATTTGCTACACGCTTCCGCATTTAAACAAAAGTATTATATGGTTGTGATATCCTCACCGCAGACACTTGTGGGAAATCACGTGCACGGGTAGTATTATGTTCTTTATAGACCCGTGTACGCATGTTATGTTTTATGGCACCAAACATTCATCCAACACTCGTCCCGATCCTGGATTGGGTCCCGATAACCCGGTCCGGAGTCGCGACAGACTGGTATCAGAGCGAGACGTGTTTCAAATAATTAAAAGAAACTAGAAATCCTAAGGATGTGGCGATGATTCGTTAGACCTTTCGTTAGCTAGAATCGCATGAGCAACGTGTGACCCTTATTTGATTATTATGTGCTAACAACTTCTTTTGCAGCATCATGCCACCTCGTAAGCGACCGATAAACGGCAACCCCACCACAAGTAATAGTGATCACACAGGGCCAATTGAGGAAGAGTTGGTCGATAACACTAAGTAAAACCAGTTTTAGCAAATGATGCAGACTATGCTTGATCAGCAGCATCAGGCAAATGAAAACCAAGCTAGACTACAAGAGTAGACGATAAAGAAAGATGAAGACCATGCCAGAGAGTTGACAGAGGTCCAGAGACAGTTGCTAGAAGTCTTACAAAGAAGGCTAGAACTAGTTCAACTTCAACCCGCAATTGTCATCAATGAAAGAGAGCATGACCCAAATGCCTTATATGAACGGTTTAAAAAGAGAGCTCTGAAGGACTTCATTGGGACAGAAGATCCACTGGCTGCAGACGATTGGTTGGAGCATACCGAGAACATCTTTGAGGTCTTCAGATGTACGGGAGGTGAGAGGGTAAAATTTGCAACATCATTCTTCACCAGCTTGGCAGACATTTGGTGGAAGACAGTGAGGGAAAAATATAGAATTGTGGCTGACGCAATAGCTCGGGCAAACTTCAAGAGGTAATTTAGAGACAAATATGTACCTACCCACGTCAAGAGGCAAAAGGTAGTGAAATTCCAGCAGCTTGTACAAGGGAACATGACAGTGTTAGAGTACCTCACTAAGTTCGAAAGACTGTCAAGATATGCGCCAGAGTTTGTGGACACAGTGGGTAAGAAGATTGCTAAGTTCCTCGAAGGACTCAATTTCATCATTGAAAGAGATGCTACGGGAGTAGTGCCACCTGCCATCTTCGAAGAAGCTGTCAAGAAAGCTTACAAATTTGAGAACTTTCACCTCAAGATCCTTAGAGTACAAGGAAAGGGACAAACTCATCAGCAGAATCTCCAGCAAAAGAACCAACAGCACAAAGAGGCACATGCCAAATTAGAATGATCAGAATCAAGTTGTTTGTATTCACTGTGGGAAGAATCATGAGAGTACCCAGTGTCGTACCATTTTAGGAGCATGCTTTACATATAGTTCGATGAACCATCAGTGAGGGACTGTCCAAGACAGAATAGGCAGAATCAATAACAGCAGGGAGCACAGCATCTAGCACCACCACAGAATGCAATGGTTGTCCAAAATCAGGCAAGGCCACTTCAGCTACAAGCACCACCGCAATAGTACAGACCTCAGCAGGAGCACAGGCCCGTCAACAGGGACAACATCGAAATCAGTGTCCCCCGCAATAAAATAGAAATGTCCCTCAAGGCAGGCAGCAGCAGGCTCCTATCATGCCACAGCAGCGAGGACAAGTTTATGCGGTCAATAAAGCTGATACAGAAGCAGCGGGAAATGTAGTGGAAGGTGCACTCCTCGTTTGTGGTATTAAATCTAGGATTTTATTTGACCCTGGCTCTACACACTCGTTTTTATCCCATGCATTTTCTGAGCTGATAGATGTGCATGCTAGAGAACTTGACTATATTTTGACTGTGGCAATCCCAGTAGGTAAACAAGTTATATGTAGAACCTTTTATCCTAGTTGCACAATCCAAATAGGAGAAGTGGTGTTACCCGCTTATCTCATTTTATTTGATGATTTCGATATCATCCTAGGGATGGATTGGTTGGTAGGGTATCATGCCACAATGGATTATTTCCATAATACCCTCACCTTCAAATTAGATGAGACACCAGCAGGAGTATTGTTTCAGGGAGAGAGGAGGAATCCTCATGTAGGGTTTGTCTCAGCGTTGAAAGTTGATAGACTATTGAAAAGTGGATGTGAAGCCTATTTGGCATTTATCACGGAGGATAAACAGTCCCAAGGGGTGGAGGAGATCCTTATTGTTTGGGAATTCCCGGATGTGTTTTCGGAGGAGATTCCAGGATCACCACCCATAAAAGAAATTGATTTCACTATTGAGTTATTACCAGGGACCGCTCCGATTTCGATTGCACCTTATAGAATGGCTCTGGCGGAACTGGGAGAATTGAAGATACAGTTACAAGAATTATTAGACAAAGATTTTGTGAGACCGAGCATTTCAACATGGGTAGCTCCGATTTTGTTTGTCAAGAAGAAAGATGGTTCCATGAGGATGTGTATTGATTACCAGAGATTGAACCAAGTGACCATCAAGAACAAATACCCTTTGCCGAGGATAGATGAACTGTTTGATCAGTTACAAGATGCTTCATATTTCTCGAAGATTGATCTAAGATCTGGTTACCATCAGCTGAGAGTCATAGAATCAGATGTGTTAAAGACAGCTTTTCGGACAAGATATGGCCACTATGAGTTCCTTGTGATGCCATTTGGGTTGACAAATGCACCGGCAGTATTTATGGCATTGATGAACAAGATATTTACATAGTATCTGGATCAATTTGTAGTAGTGTTCATTGACGATATTCTGGTGTACTCCAAGACCAAAGAAGAGCATGAAGAACACTTGAGGATAGCATTGTAACTTCTGAGAGAGAATCAACTGTATGCGAAGCTCAACAAGTGTGAATTCTGGCTAGAGCAAGTAGCATTTTTGGGGCACATCATCTCCAAAAAAGGATTGTCGGTAGATCCATCCAAGATTGAGGCAGTAGTGAAGTGGGAAAGACCGAAGAATATGTCAGAAATCAGAAGTTTTCTAGGATTGGCAGGCTATTACCGAAAAATTTGTGCAAGGATTTTCGTCGATTGCGTCACCCTTGACGAAGTTGACAAGGAAAAATGTGTCGTATGTGTGGACAGATCCATGTGAAGTTAGTTTCCAAAAGCTAAAGAAGAGATTGACCACCACACCAATCCTCAGTTTACCATCCGGAAGCGGCGGTTTTACCATTTTTATCAATGCTTCGAATGTTGGACTTGGTTATGTGTTGATGCAAGATGGAAAAGTCGTTGCTTATGGATCCCGGCAGTTGAAAAATCACGAGAAAAACTATGCAACCCATGATCTTGAATTGGCAGCGGTCGTCTTTGCATTGAAAATGTGGAGACATTACCTCTATGAAGAGAAGTTCGAAGTCCACTCCGATCACCGCAACTTGTAGTACTTGTTTTCTCAGAAAGAACTGAACATGAGACAGAGGAGATGGATGGAATACATCAAGGACTATGATTTTCCAATCAAGTACCACCCGGGGAAAGCAAATGTAGTTGCCGATGCCTTGAGCAGAAAATCAGTAGGCTTGGAAAATTTAAGTGGCACTTATATTTTTGATCAATTTGAGGAGTTGAGAATAGACCTACAGCCACTAAGGAAGGGTATATTGTTAGCCAACATGTCAGTGTCAGAGCCTTCTTTCATCCAGAAGATCAAGGATTGTCAGTTGCAAGATCCAGGGTTGGTCAAGATTTCAAAGCATATAGTAGAACATCCTGACTGTCGTATTGTTGATGGAGTTTTATACTACCGTGACCATTTGTGCGTGCCTAACATTGAAGATTTGAGGAATGACATCATGATCAAGGCTCATAGTCCGAAGTATTCCATGCATCCAGGCAGCACGAAGATGTATCAGAATTTGAAGGGCAGGGTGGAACAACATGAAGAGAGAGATTGCAGCATTCGTCTCTCGTTGTATGACTTGTCAGTTGATAAAGGCAAAACATCAGAAGCCTTAAGGGTTGTTACAACCACTGGAGATCCCGAAATGGAAATGGGAGCACATTACCATGGATTTTATTTCGAGACTACCGAGGACCAGCAGAGGCAACGATGAGATATGGGTCATTGTGGACTGACTCACCAAGTCAACTCATTTCATTCCTATGAGGACAGGAAAGAAGATGCACATGCTACCTTTGGCAGAGTTATCTGTTAGTGAGATTGTCAGTCGACATGGACAGCCAGTTTCTATCACATCTGACAGAGACAGCAGATTCATCTCGAGATTCTGGAAGACACTACATGAGTCTATGGGTATGAAGCTACAGTTCAGCATGGCTTATCACCCTCAAACAGATGGTTAGTAAGAGAGGACAATTCAAACCCTTGAGGATATGCTTCGTGCTTGTGTGTTAGACTTTAAGACTTAATGGGATGAGATCTTACTGTTGTGTGAATTCGCTAATAACAACAGCTACCATTCAAGCATTGGAATGGCACCTTTCGAGGCTTTGTATAGCAGAAGGTGTAGGACACATGTGTGTTGGAAAGAAGTCAGCATTCCCAGTTTCCATGGGCCAACCATAGTGAGTGAGACCAATGACAAAGTCAAGTTGATCCAAGAACGTCTGAAAGTGGCCAGGAGTAGACAAAAAAGTTATGCAGACTCTCACTGAAGGGATTTACAGTTTAAAGAAGGAGACAAGGTTTTCTTGAAAGTGTCACCTATGAGGGGAACATTGAGATTTGGGCAGAAATGCAAGCTATCACGAAGATACATTGGACCGTATGACATTGTGAGCAAGATTGGTGATGTGGCTTATAGATTAGCCTTACCACCCGAGCTATCCGGCATACACAATGTTTTCCATGTGTCTATGTTGAAGAAGTACGTCCCCGACCCTTTGCATGTATTCCAGCATAAGCCTTCGGAAATTCGAGAGGATGCGATATATGTTGAGAAGCCCGTTCAGATCATTGATACAAAAGAACAAGAGTTGAGGACACGGACTATATAGTGGGTAAAGGTGCTTTGGGAAAATCATGGATCGGAAGAAGCAACGTGGGAACTACGAGATCAAGTGCAGAAGAAGTATCCACATCTACTACCAGAGGTGAGTTATGTATTTTATTTGGTGGACCAAATGTCCCAAGGGGTGGAGGATGTAAGACCCCGACCTGAGTGACCTCGATTAGTATTAATTAAGTCGTGTTAGTCTTAAGCGTGATTAGTGATTTGTGGTTTAGTTGGGATTAGAATAACCTTTGTTATAGCTTTGGGGAATTTTGAGTGCCCTTGTGATTAGTGGGACCCTTTGGGGGTTCCTTTCGTGACTTTGCATTCACTTGGGGGATTATCCGAGATGCCGGTAATTTGTATTTCAACCATGTTTTACTCATCTTGTTAATCTCTACAACTTTCATGTTGATCCCGTCTCCGCCTGGAACCCCGAAACCTGACTTTCCTAGCATTGAAGGCAAAACAGTCATTTTACACTAAATCTATACCCAAAATTTGATATCCCCAAAACCCTCGAAACATATACTTTTTGGAAAATAGATATTTCGGTGATCATTTTTCCCTTCTTCGTCAAATTTATTCAAAGTCCTGAAAACCATGATTTCATCCCACAAAGATTTCTAGTAATGGAGCCCACTCCCCATTTTCTTTATAACGAGACTCTTCTTCTTCCTTTCCCTTATTCTTTTTCCATCACAAAAGAACTTCACCAGCTTGGGTTTCTTCCCCTCTTTTCTTATTGCTTTTTCCACCTCCAAATCCCTATCACTCTTGCACCAAATACTAAATGGAGATCACCATTCCCTTCCTCTCCTTGAAAGCTTCTTCTTGATGTCATTTTGAGAGAAACCTCCCATTCCAAGACTTTCCTTGAGCCAACCTAGCATTTTGAAAAACTCTCATGTAAGTGATCCTTCCCCTCTTTTCATATTGTGCTCTCCTAGCCTAAGAGAATCTCCATTTCCATTATTGAAGCTTCTTCCTCCCCATTCCATGTTTTGACTCTTTTAGGGTTTTGTTTTGGGGATTTTTACTTGTAGCTTGGACCTTTGGCTTGGAAAGCTTGATTAGAGCTTGGATTACTTGTTAGAGATTCTAAAGAAGTGGATGAAATGATAGCTTGAGCATTTAATGGTTTTATGAAGAATGTGGTTGGTTTTGTTATTCATGTTCATATTTATTGGCTTGCATTGATTTGAAATAAATGCCCATTTAAGAGTTTTGCTAACTCATTTATTGTCATGGGAATGTGATGGATAGTCTTTCCTTTATCTCTTGATTATAGCTCAAATGAATTTTTATGGTTGTGAGTTTCTTTCTCTCTTTGTGGTTGAATGTGGAAAAGAATGGAGATGAATGGATAGTTGTTTATAAAAGTTTTGATTTGGGGAAGTGTTGAATGTTAAATTGGAGGAGCTTTTAGCTCATTTTGTTGCAGAAAAATGAATGAGAAAGGAGGAGAATTGTTTGGATGAAGGAAAGGGCTCGAATCTGAACCCCGTGAGAATTTCCAGCAATTGGCGGTCAGCTGGCGGTCACCTGTCGGCTAGCCGCCTGGTGACTGACAGCTAACCGAACCGGTTTCGGTTACAATTCCAGAGAGCTGCTTTTCTCTTCTGAAATCGTGGTCAGCTAGCGGCTAACCGCCAAGCCCATTGACAGCTAACCGCCAGCTAACCGAACTTAGACTGTCACAATTCCAGTATGCTGCATTCAGTCAGGTCAACCGCGGTCAACCCCACTGTCAGCTAGCAGCTAACCGCCAAGCCCATTGGCGGTTAACCGCCAGCTAACCACCAGGTAGCCGACCTTACCCAGGAATTTGAAAATGGAGGGAAATGAAGGGGGGTTCCCGTCCCAATCGCTTGTGAACCCTTTTGAGAGCGATGGGCACTATCCACTTGAGACTATGTTGGAGCAGGAAAGAAACCACATTACAAAGATTCATTGAAGCTTTTGAAAAAAAATTCCAAGGTGTATAAGGAGCTCGGAATGTCCCCACACTCAAGGAGTACCAAGTTATTACTAAATCGACATACGCGGTCCCTATTCACCACGGACAAATCTTGAACCTGATATTTTACCCGAAACTCCAATATTTCATTTGTATTTCCTTGTCTGCGAGATTTACACTATATGACTGTTATCCCCGAAAGCATTGAAAATGTACTTGTAACAGTTATTAGTCCCGAAGTGCAATGCCCGACATGAAATGACAGTTATGCCTTTGAGCACCCCGTCCGGCGCGTTTATTTACTTGCACTTGATGTATTTTACACATGTCTTAATTTCTATTATTTGACCTATGAGTCGGCACCACTAAGCTTGGATAACCTTGTCGTTTTGATCCACTGACTTGGAGAGCCCCCTCTTGTCCCGCCGGCTGCAGTTTGGATCCCGTTACCTGTTATTACCGCGGTCTTGTCCCGATACCCCGGATTGCTACCGTGGTTCCCGATGCCCGGCTCGCTACTGTGGTCATGTCCCGTATATTATATGTATATGTATATTTTCGTTGAGTCTGCTCACTTCGGTGACTGAGATCAACGCCCCGATATGCTCTTATCACCTCCGTGATAGAGGATTTAGCTGTGTGGTTGCCATCTTGCTAGTTCCCGATTCCTTGGATACCTTATATGTTTTTATACTCCACATATGTTTGTCAGTAAATGCTTCATTTATTTTATGAAAATTATAGTTTAACCAGGTTTAATTGTTTTCCCAAGGTAAATTCATTTATTGTTTTATTGTTATATTTTGTCACCCACCTGCCAAACCGTCGTAATTGATCCATTTCTTTGGTACTCAGGTCCAATCATTGGTTATCCCGAGGAGGAGCACAAGGAGGCGGTCGGAGAACCACAGCGATTAGTTGAGTGGCGTGCCGATGATGTCATCTAGACATTCGGTTGTCCAAGTTGCGTAACATCTTGGGTTGTGGATAACCATTCTTTTGGGGGATATTGTTTTGATTATATTGGCCTTTATTGGCCTCTATTTTTGGGAATTTAATTAACTGATACTTTGTATAAACATTAACGTTACTTTTGGGAATACGCTGATGATCATTGTCATCCTGATACTTGTTATTTATTTGTTACTTGTCATTTTGAGAATGAAAATATGAATTGATTTGCTACATGCTTCCGCACTTAAACAAAAGTATTATATGGTTGTGATATCCTCATCGCAGACACCTGTGGGAAATCACGTGCGCAGGTAGTATTATGTTCTTTATTGACCTGTGTATGCATGTTATGTTTTATGGCACCAAACATTCATCCAACACTCGTCCTGATCCCGGATTGGGTCCCGATAACCCGGTCCGGGGTCGTGACAAGAGGTCTACGTGGCCTTTCCCCTCCCCATAAAGATTATCATATGCACGATGGAAAGTGGGAGGGCTGGCCATGATGGGGATGGGGAGGAAGATTGAGGCTGTTTCCTTTTTTTTTATGTGACCATTTGATTTTAGTGTATATATAGTGTCTTAGTTTTCCTTTTGTTAGATTTCTTTCTATATATTTGTGTTTCTAGATTGTCACTAACATTTTGCAGGTTCTTTAGTACAAGTTGGGGGCTTTTCTTTTATGTGCACCTTCTATTTAGCAGTACCCAGGTGATATCGATCCCTCCTTTTACTTTATTTTTCATGTCCTTTACATTTCATTTTGACGATTCACATTGTGGACAATGTTAGGTATAAGTTGGGGTGGGGTATTAACTTTTGAGTTAGTTTCATTAGTTCTTTTTCTTGTACTTCAAAAAAAAGAGTTAGATTTTTGCTCCTTTTGTTAGTTTTTCAAGGGATTTCTAATAGGAGTTTTTTGAAATGAAGATACCTTGATTTTTGGAACATTTTATTTTGTGCAGAAAAAAGAGAAAAAGGGTTCACTATCTTGTTTTAGGAAAGAGTTTTTGAGAAATTGTTGAATTGTTGATCTCTCACTTAACACGTATTATATAGAAAATTCGAAATGTGGAGCTATAATTTCCGTACTTGTGAGCACTTCAGAAGAATTATGATGGAAAGCAGATCCTCGTTCATACAATGTCCTGGTTCAACTGAGTGGATTTATCCACAAATTGGTGATTTAATTCGGGCATATGGAAAAGGCTGCCTATTGTTGGGGACCGTATTGACAAAAAAAAGTGTTTAGTGAGAAGTCTTGAAAGAATTAAAAGTTTTGTGACTATTTTGGGTTCGTAACCTTTTTAACCCGAGCCAATAAACTCGTAGGGGTATTTACATACCTAGTGCCCTAAAGCAATCTGGTTTGGGAGTCATTGGCCTAATGCTTGTTATATGGGTTAATTAGAAAGCTTAAGGGACCTAGGCATTGCACAGTCACATATGTGTGTTGAAAAAATAAAAAATAAAAAAATTCCCTAAAATAGTGGTCACAGCCTTTGAAAAAACAATGGTGTGAAAGCCACCATAAATGCCTTGAAAGGAAACATGTCATCTTTTGTTGAGGTTAGGTGGCCCAGAATTTTGAAAGAAGAAGAAGAAGATGTGTTTTCACAGAAATTCTTAGTGAATCATTTTATTCTTTCATGCTTCTATATATACACAATTTTCACCATGCACGATCAATTTTTCTAGCAAGATTTTGAGGATTTCTGGCCAACAAATAGGATTTGTGAGCTAAATTTGAGATGTATTGAAAACTCCATAATCAAGAATATTTGGTGTTCATAGGTATGATTTTGGAAGAAATTTCCTACTTTTGTGTTTTAGGAATTCTATGGGTAAATTCATTGTAAACTCTCACGAGACTATAACTCGTCATTTAGGGGGAACTTAGAGGTTTAAAGGCTTGTTGCACATGCTAAGTGCAGCCGTGCTCCCTACGAAAGTGGCCTTAGTTGGTCTTTCCTTTTGTTTTAGCTTCACTCGAGGTCTAGCAAAGTGTAAGTTGGGGGATGTGATGAGAGTTTAAATGTACCATTTAAGCCCCTCGATAAGGACTTTGTTATACCTTCCGTTGAGATTAATTAACTTATTTATGTTATTTTATTATTTGCAGGTACCTAAGGTGAAAAGAGTGAATTCGGAGAAAAAGTGGAAGAAAAAGTCAAAACTCCATATGAACTGGAGCCACTACCTCTAGGTGTCCGGATGCCAAACCCAAAAATCTGACCCCCGGCCACTACCTACTGGCATCCAGATGCCTAGACCAGGTGATGTCTGCCTCCTCCGCATTTTTACAGCGTTTTTAAGAGAAAATTGTCCCAAAAGCTATAAATATGACGCCAATCTCGTTTTAATATTATTCACATCTTAGGAGAAGTTCTGGAGGCTGATTCTAGAGCTTTGGAAGGAGCGCCAATATTGGGGATTTCATCGAGTATTCTTCGTCAATCTCTCGCCATGAGTAACTAACTCTCCACCTTAGGGTAGCGATGAAGCCCTAATCTTGTATTTTGGTGATGTTTAGGTTTTAGGGTTTTAGTTTGAACGCTTTTAGTTATATGACATTGATGTTATCCATTGTTGGATTCGATTTATTAATGCAATATCTTTCTTTAGTATTTTAATCTTGTAGATTCGAATACTAGTCATATAACGGTGCTTGAATCAATATGTTTTTTAGATTTAGGATAATCTATGCCTTAGAGATAGGTTATGCCCAGATCTGAACCCATATATCTTATTTGTTGACTCTGTGAAGGTTTGTAACCAGAAGCGTTATAGTGAAATCCTAGGTCTATACTCGCCATTGTGCAAGGTTAGAGTGGATATGTACCCTAAGATCTTCTCTCCAATTGAATCAAAACCTTGTCTTTAAATTGCTAGTTTTGGAACCAATACCCATCGATCAACACTTCATTTTCTATTAGGATTAGTTTAGGAATTCTGGAACCAACACAACTTAGCCTCTTTGTCCCAGAGGATAGACACCCGGTTGACATCTTTGCTCTCACGAGTAGAGATAGTAGCTAGGTATAAATTATATTTACAAATCATGTTTTAGGATGATCAAAATTTCATGAAGAAAAGTCATAGAAGCAAAAGAAGAAAAAAATTTGAAAGAAGTCCATACTATGAGATCCCAAGGTATAGTACGGCCAGGGGTCCCACCACTAGGTTGTTGCATATTCAAAATTCATCCTTCCGAATTGTTTGAAAACTTGAAAATCCAATTTTGAGTAAAGAGTCCAAGAAAGGAAGAAAATTAAGAGACTTTGGGAGCAAGAAAGCCAAGCAAAAAGGAGAGAAGAAAAAGGAGAAAAAGAAGGAAAGAAAGAGAGCAAGAAATTCCAAACCAATCATGAGATGTCCCATGTGGGCCCCAACCAATCATGAGATGTCCCATGTGGGTCCCATCCAAATGCTACACACCAAAGATGGTCCACCTCTCTTGCATAAATTCAAATTTCAAATCTTTTAAGATTTTTCTAGGTCAAGTGGGTCCCAGTGAAAGGAGATTTTCAAGAAACCAAAGAGTTAACAAATTAGAAAGTTTTTGCTCATCAAGAAATCTAACTTGGAAATTATATAATAAAAGACAGCAGCCTTTTTCGCCAGAGTGCGATACGTGGCGTATCATCAAACTTTTTGCAATGCTACATTCCGGAATTACCCTTCTAATGTAATCTCATCAAACTAACTCAAATCCTTTGGAATGCCATGTCATATCTTCCGGGCCCATTCAACATATTTCTCCACTCTATACAACTTTTCAAATTCAAAATAGTTTTTTAAAATTCAAATGTATATAGATAGCTTCCATCCATCCCAAAGAGATCAGAGAGTAATAATCGATTTCAACTTTATGATCGCACATGCAAATACCAAATACAAATACCGAATTAAAAAAAAAAAACTACTCTCAGATGCCGTTTCATGCAACCAATGGTGATTTCTGAATTCGAGACTCTTTCCAAATCTTCCCCACCGTTAGATCAAAATCGGCATGGGCACTTAATAAGAGCAGTCTTCTCAACATCATCTTGATGGACCATACTTTTAAATCCACGGTGTATATCATCTATTTAGTATTTTGTCTCCCTGAAGTATAATACATCATTAGTTGGAAGATGGGCGGAAGGTGATGGTCTGGTTTCATGATTTACTTTGTAGAAGCCTTTTTGTAGTTAGCATTTTTTTTTTTTTTTGTCCTTTTCTCATTTTTTTTTTTTAATGTATCGATTTTGGTGATGATGTTTAAGTTTCTGATTTTTTTCCTTTCTATTCTGGATGTATGGAAGTTTAAGTGTTCTTTTTCTTTATAGATAATTATGTTATTTCATAATGGTTTATAGTTTTGTTTTGAATGATTTTGTCTCTCACTCCCCTTGACATGACCATTACAGTTTATTTTTTTTATTTTCGATATCATTTTTCTTTCCAAACTCACAATTTACGCGGGGGGGCGGGGGGCACTTTCATAAGCTGTATTCTGCTACTTTTTTCTCCTTATTTTCCTTTCAGTATTCAGTAAAATTAATCTGTGGGACCAATTGTGGAAGCCAATTAATTCCAAAATCCACATTTAATTGTGAAATGACACTCAATTGATGGCTAAGCACAAATATAATCAAATCAATGTCCTAAAATCTTTATTATTTTTTGATCTTTTCCTAAAAATTTTCAGCTACCTAAAATTTCTCTAATGAGTTTCCATCTTTATTATGAATTATATAATAATATTTATTTATAATTTATTTAAATATTTCTAATTAAAAGTTTTAATTATTTTTTACTATTGCACTAGTTATATTATATAATAAAAGACAACAAGTCCATATATGAGAGAGCGACACGTGGCACATCCCAAACTTTTTGCAATGCTACATTCCAGAATTACCCTTCTAATCTAAACTTACCAAACCACTATTCTCTAATTTTCCTACATAATAGGATCGAATCTAAATGCAAAATTAATCATTATCTTTTACTTTCCAATTATAGATAGTAAAGCAGTAGGTGAATTTGTGGGGAAGCGACACGTAGCGCATCCTCAGACTTGTGAACTCGTGGGGGAGCGACACATGACGCATTCTCATATTTTTTGCAATGTCACATTCCGGAATTGCCCTTCTTATCTAATCTCAACAAATCACTATTCTCTAATTTTCCTACAAAATAGGATCTTAAGAATCTCCAAAAGCTAACTCTCTAATTTTGAATTTTGAATCTGAATGCAAAATTAATCATTATCTTTTACTTTCCAAATAATGTTGCACACTATTCAAATAATGTTTTATTGACATCCATAAAAATGGGTCAGATTAGGGCTAACTTGCTTAAACCACGAGGTTCATATTTGAACTCAATTCATATAAGTCATATGGAGTTGGAGTTGGAGTTAGTGTAAGCATTTACAAATGGGCTAGAAATTAGATGGATTGGTCGGCTAGAAAAATGTCAAACAATGGACCTTGGTCCAACTTAATTTTTAGTGAAAAAAAAAAAAAAACTTGGTAATGGATATCATGTGTACAAATCGGATTGGGTTAGGTTGTCTAACCGACACAGTTTGTGGGTTATGCTGGATAATTCCTATTAACATGCTTAAGTTGAGGGTCAAGCTGGAGGGTGACTGACACCGAGTTTAGGGTGACCCAACTTAACCCATTTGCCATCTGGATACCAGATGACCTGTGATCTAGCCATCCAAACAAAAAGGTCCATTTGTAATTTGTATTAATGCAGATGGCTCTCACACACACAAAAACAAAAGAAAAGAGATTTTAGCCATCTGATGGTTGGTGAAGTCTTGATTATCTCATTTGCAGGGGGGCAATCCATGCATAAAACAATGCCACATTTTTCTCACAAATTGCAAAAAAATTAGACAGGAACGGGAATCTTCTACTCCTCACAATCATGTTAAACTAGAGCTATATGGCTGGTCCTTTGTGAATACACTTGCCCCCTTGGGTCATGTCCATAGGAAGTAGTAGACAAGTGATCAGCCCTCATTTTATTTGGATCCTAAGTGTCAAACTTGATCAACACTTAGGATTGATGCCTCACGTGAGAAAAATATAGGAAATGAATATTTCAAATTAGATAATTGGAGCTTCACAGCAAATTCATTATAATTAGAAATCCATAGAGCTAGGTTGTCTGCATGATGGATATGAATATAGGAAAATATAGGATATGGTGGTCCAAGCAGTTTTTAAAATAAACTAAAATGAATTGTTGGATCTTTGAAAATTAGACTGATTTAAAATAATAAAAAAGAGAGATAATAATCATTGCACATGGTCTTTAGACTCCACAATTATGAAGAAACAACCATCGTTGCATGATGGATATGAATATAGGAAAATGTAGGATATGGTGGTCCAAGAAGTTTTTAAAATAAACTAAAATGAATTGTTTTCAAATTTTAATTTTTTTTCTTCTGTTATATTTTGTTTAATATGTTTTGAGATTTTGTCATTTTACAATAGATTGTACTTTCTTGAAAATAAACTATAGTTTTCAAACTTTTTTGAATGTTCCCCTTATTATTTTGAAAATTATTCTTTTCCTTTGTATTTAATTACTAAATTCTATAGAAAGTCAAGTCTAATGATTAGGTTTAGGTTTATTATTTACTAACTTAAGCCTCACCCATGTATTAAAGGGTAAGTTTAGGTTTATAGTTTCCAACGACCCATGTTAGGTTCAATTTTGGTCATTCCAAATCTCTTTACTAACCTAATGCTTGCCCATTTATTAATAGGATTGAAAATTTAAACATTATTATCAATATAGCATGGAAGTTTAGGTTAGGTTGGTGGGTCATAGTAATAAAGTTATCCATTTTGTACAGTCTTTGGGTTAGTTTGGCAAAAATACCGAAAAAAAATGAATTCATCTGTTAAATGGATCATTTGGAGAAGTTTATTTCTTTCCTTTTTATTTTTTTATAATGTCGCGACCCCGGACCAAGGTCCGGGCCCGGGACGTGCAGCGATATGATTAACCAACACAAAACACACCGCCACGGTTTTCCCACAGGTTTCCGCGGGAGGATCCCAAGACACGGGTCTAGCTCACACGATTAGATATGCGGAAGCGTGTAGCAAAACATGTCACACAAATCTTAAACAATGAGATATAAGAGAAATTATAAAATCAACTTGGTATCAAAAGAGAATGTCAACATAGCATTCCCATCAAGATTAAAGTTTCACAATTAACCCAAAGTATGTTAATACAAGTTACATAACCCAAAGAGGCCAACAAAGGCCAATACAACAATAGATCCCAAAAGAATAACCCAACTAAGTGAACGAGACATCACGATCCCGACCGGCGTCTAGATGACGTCGTTGGGTTGCCACTCGTGTGCTGGGGGTGGCTCAACAGCCTCCTCCGAGCACTCATCGTCAAGCGTGAAACCGCCGGCACCTGGACACCAAAATAACAAGCATCAAACACGACGGTTTGGCAAATAAACAATTTAGGCATGAACATGAGAAATAATGCTAAAACAGTTCAAGATTTAAATACACGTTTCAATGTTTACGAAACTAACATGAATACTTATAATATCATGAAAAGATAAATCCACATTGAGCTCATCCTTTCTCCTTCATACATAATGACAAGAGCAAGCACGCACGACAAGCACGACATGAAAAACACAATCCCACGCCACACAAGGTAGACGGGGTATCCGGCCGCGGAACCGGATCACGAACACGCACCATGTGTAATATAAGCCACGACTAGTCTGCAGACAGTCCACATGTTTAAGGACCCCCAGGTAGTGGAGCAAGCTAAAAGGGCAGTCCAAACTCAGTGGTATTCACTTATATCATGAATGCACAAAACAAGGCGATACACGTCCGAGAACACGACAAAACAGGTGGAAAATCATTTACCAAACACAACACGGCAGGACTAGCAAAATAGCATATTATAAATGCTTAACAAACTTAAGAAATGATTCCCTTTTTCTTAGTCTTGAAACACGTCTTAAAACGAGCTTATACTTGGAAAATCAGACAAGAACAAGATGATGCATGAAGCATCAAAACAAGAGTTCAAACATAATCTATCAAGCATAGGCTGAGACCAATCCTTGACCCTTGTGGAATTGAAAACCAAATGTCGGAATTCAATAAAACTTGGTGTCCCTGAAGGTATATTACATTTTGGAATTCCAAGTGCACAAGGTCAATAAAAAGGTCTAAAACCTAGTCGAGTTTTCATTCCCGCAAAAATCCTTCAAAAACAGTACTTTTTGTAATTGTCGGTCTGGTTTAAGCATCTCTACCGGTAGAACTTCCGGTTGAAGTACTTCTACCGGTAGAACTTCCGGTAGAACTAAGGTTTCTCAATTTTCCTCAACTCTCTGCCAAAATTCAAGCCACTTCTACCAGTAGAACTTCCGGTAGAACTTAGGGTTCTCAATTTTTTTCCACACTTCTCTCCACATTTTCACCACCTGCACTCCCCAAGCCTATATGCTTTCCAATGGATGATTTCCACACAAAAATCCTCTCCCATTTCAATCAAAACTTCAAAAATCACAACCCATTTACATTCAAATCATGTATTACTAACTTGCAAGGTATTCCATTGAAAAGCATGCTTCCATTCAAGACAAAACTTCTAGATTAGGTAGAGTAATTAGCTACCATGCTTATCAAAATTAAACAAGCTAAAAGAGATTAATAACATGAAAGAAAAGACAAGCTTTATGATGAAATAATATTTCCAATGTAAAATGCCCTAAAACTTGCAATGTATTAGGAAGAACTAAAAGGTTTACTTGCCTTGGTCCAATGTCAAGCAAACTTCACAAAAACCAATAAGAATGGTTGCTCCATGAAATCTACACAAAACCCCCAAAAGAGAGTACACAAAAATCACCATTTTGGTCACTACAAAACCCCATCTCGAAAATGGGTTTTAAATCATGAAAAACAAGCTCTAAATGAGCTAAAGAACAAGAAAAGAAAGAATGAAAAGGAAGACCAACCAAGAGCTAGCTGAACAAGGAGGATAGAGCTTGAAGATGATGAATAGTGCAATGGTTTGTCTCCAAAAACACTCCAGCTGAAGCTTGAGAAGAGAGGAAGAGAATGGTAACCTTGGACCTTGATTTGGGACACTTGAGCTAGATGATTTCAAGGAAAGGAAAGTCAAGAAGATGGCTTTCTTCTCTTCTCCACTCTAGGTCAAGGACGTTGCAGGAAAATGGGAAAAGAATGGAGGAGAGAGAATAGGAGAGTATTTATATAGGTTGAGAGGTGGGTCCCTTTCCAGCTAAACTTGAAACACTTAAAATATAGTCTTGTGGAGCCCGGATGGAAACGACGAAGGAGAACAAAACGATCGTCGAAAAATCTAGTTTCGGAAAAGTATAATTTTGACATAATTTCATGAATTCGAAAAGTGTGCCCAGATTTAGCATGAATAGTCAGATTTACCCTTATTGGGCCAAAACTTGGTTTTCTGGGCCTCAAATGCATGCAGGTTAAAAACGAAAGTTGTCACAATTGATAAAACCATTCAAGATCAATAAAAATCACAACCATAGCAAAGATCTAGAACAAAAACCCATTCTTATTCGTGTACTCAGGGTGTCCCTGAGCGTGTCTAACTCATACTAAACGTCCTCAAAATCCCCAAAGCTATAATGCAGACTAAGTCTAATCACATTCTAACCCAACTAATACCAAGACTCACTTAAGACTAAACACTCACTTAATTAGTACTAATCGAGTTGGTCTGGGTCGGGGTCTAACATCCTCCACCCCATAGGATATTTGGTCCACCAAATATAAATAATTTTACCGCTGGTAATAGGTGTGGATACTTCTTCTGGACTTGATCTCTCAATTCCCATGTGGCTTCTTCTGGCTCGTGGTTTTCCCAAAGTACTTTGACCCAATGGATGGTCCGATTTCTCAGTTAATGTTCTTTGGTGTCGATGATTCTAACCGGTTTCTCCACATACGACGCGTCTTCTCGAATCTCTAAAGGCTCGTGTGGAATAATGTGAGAAGGACTTTGAACATACTTCTTGAGCATGGAGACGTGAAAAACATTATGTACCCCGGAGAGTTCCGGCGGTAGCGCAAGCCTGTATGCAACATTTTCAATCTTGCTCAAAATTTCATATGGGCCAATGTATCTATTGGACAATTTTCCTTTCTTCCCAAATCTTAGAGTGCCTCTAACCGGGGAGACTTTCAAGAATACTTTGTCACCCACTTCAAACTGTAATTCTCTCCGGCGAGTGTCAGTATAACTCTTTTGTCTGCTTCGAGCAATCTTCAATCTGTCCTGAATCTGTTTAACCTTGTCGCTTGTCTCTCCAACTATCGTCGGTCCATGAAAACTACGCACACCGACTTCTTCCCAACAGACTGGAGTTCTGCATCTCCTATCATAGAGTGCCTCGAAAGGTGCCATTCCAATGCTAGAATGGTAGCTATTGTTGTACGCAAACTCACAAAGAGGTAGGTTCTCATCCCACTGAACCTTGAAATCCAACACACAAGCACGTAGCATATCTTCAATAGTCTGTATCGTCCGCTCTGACTGACCATCTGTCCGAGGATGATACGCTGTGCTGAACTGAAGTTTGGTACCCATGGATTCAAAAAGAGATTTCCAAAATCTCGAAGCAAATCTACTATCTCTGTCGGAAGTGATGGAGACAGGTTGGCCATGCTTACTAACAATCTCATAGATGAATAACCTTGCAAGTGGTGCCATGTGCATCATATTCCCAGTCTTCATCGGAAGGAATTGAGCAGACTTCGTAAGACGATCAACTATAACCCAAATCGCATTGTTCCCCCTCTTGGTATTAGGCAAACCGGAGACAAAATCCATAGTGATGTGCTCCCATTTCCACTCCGGAATCTCTAAAGGCTGTAACAAACCAGGAGGCTTCTGATGTTCTGCCTTGATCATCTGACAAGTCAAGCAACAAGACACAAAAGCTGCAATCTCTCGCTTCATGTTATTCCACCAAAATCTATTCTTCAAGTTATGATACATCTTCGTCCTACCCGGATGTATAGAGTATCTAGTATGGTGAGCTTCAGTCATAATTTCATTCTTCAAATCATCAACATTTGGTACACACAACCGGTCACGAAAATACAACACTCCATCAGAAATCCTGAAATCTGGACGTTCTGCAATCTGATCTACAATTTTGGCCAATTCCGGGTCTTGTAACTGACTATCTTTGATTCTTTGGATGAAGGTAGGCTCAGACACGGTCATATTTGCCAATAAAACACCTCTCCTCAAGTGTTGTACCTCCACTCCAAGTTCTTCAAACTGTTGAAAAACACTAACTCCTCTTAAACTAGCCATAACTGCTGACTTTCTGCTCAACGCATCTGCTACAACATTCACTTTGCCCGGATGATACTTGATTGGAAAGTCATAATCTTTTATAAACTCCATCCACCGTCTCTGCCTCATATTCAATTCCTTCTGTAAAAACAAATACTGTAAACTTCGGTGGTCTGAATGGACTTCGAACTTCTCTCCATAGAGGTAGTGCCTCCACATCTTCAAAGCAAAAACTACTGCCGCCAACTCCAAGTCATGAGCTGCATAATTTACCTCATGATTCTTCAATTGTCTCGAGCCATAGGCAATCACTTCGCCATCTTGCATCAATACACAGCCTAATCCCACGTTGGATGCATCCGTAAAAACAACAAATCCACCGCTGCCCGATGGTAATGTGAGGATTGGGGCTGTGGTTAACCTTTTCTTCAACTCCTGAAAACTGCCTTTACACTGATCGGTCCAAACAAAAGGTACATTCTTCCGGGTCAACTTTGTCAAAGGAGCTGCAATAGACGAAAAACCTTGGACAAATCTCTGATAATATCCTGCTAACTCCAAAAAGCTTCTGATTTCTGTCACACTGCTAGGCTTCTTCCACTTAATGACTGCTTCTATCTTGGCTAGATCAACTGCTAACCCTTCTCTTGAAATGATGTGACCTAAAAAGGCAACTTGCTCTAGCCAGAATTCACATTTGTTCAACTTAGCATAGAGCTGATGGTCTCTCAAAAGCTATAACGACATCCTCAAGTGCTCTTCATGCTCCTCCTTACTCTTAGAATACACGAGGACATCATCAATGAACACCACTGTAGAGTGATCTAGGAACTCTGCAAAGACCTTGTTCATGAGAGCCATGAAGACTGCGAGTGCATTTGTCAAACTAAAAGGCATCACTAAGAACTCATAATGCCCATATCTCGTTTGGAAAGCTGTCTTTGCCACATCAGACTCTCTAACCCGCAACTGATGATACCCTGACCTCAAGTCTATCTTGGAAAAGTGTGCTGCTCCTTCTAATTGGTCAAACAATTCATCTATCCTTGGCAAGGGGTATTTGTTCTTGACGGTCACATGATTCAATCTTCTATAGTCGATGCACATTCTAAGACTTCCATCCTTCTTCTTCACAAAAAGAACTGGCGCTCCCCAAGGTGAAACACTTGGCCTAATAAAGCCTTTGCTCAACAATTCTTGCAACTGAAGTTTCAATTCACCTAACTCTGCAGGAGCCATCCTATAAGGTGCAATTGAGATCGGTGCAGTCCCTGGAAGGAGTTTAATAGTAAACTCAACTTCTCTAATTAGTGGTAAACCCGGGATTTCTTCTGGAAAAACATCGGAAATTCACACACTATGGGGATATCCTCCACCCCTTGGGACTGTTTATCTTCTGTGATAAAACCTCTATAAATGCTTCACAACCACTGCCCACCAATCTGTTAACTTTCAAAGCTGAAATAAAACTGCTAGCAGACTTCTTCCTGTTACCCTGAAACATCAACTATGTCTGTGGCCCTTGCAATCTGAAGGTGATGGTCTTACCAAAAAAATCCATGATAGCATGGTAGGTCTCTAACCAATCCATGCCTAAGATAATATCAAAATCATGCATGTCTAGAATTATGAATAGGGCTGTCAAAATGTCACACGACCCGATAACACGACACGAACCCACACGATATTAACGGGTTTGGGTGACCCCTTAATGGGTTTGGGTCGTTAATGGGTCGGACCAGTTAACCCGTTAAATTAATGGGTCGTTAACGAATAAACCCGATAACCCATTATGACCCGTTACAACCTGAAAAAAATAATATCATTATTTAAATTATAAAAATGTATGACTGCACGAGGGGTCTTTTGGTAAATTTATAAATGAAGTGATAAAGTGAAAGTGTGAAACCCTAACCCTCCATATAAAAGTTATCTTTGTCATTGTAAAAACCAATGGCCTAGGCAAAAAGTTAGCTGAACCTGCAGGTTTAAGTTTAATGAATTTTTTTTTTCAAAATTAACGGGCTAACAGGTCGTGTTCGGGTGACCCGTTAAATAAACGAATTGGGTTCGTGTTTAGTTTTTTGACCCGTTTTCTTAATGGGTCGTGTTCGGGTTGAGGTGATTCTAACCCGAATTCGTTTGACCCACAACCCAAATTCGTTAACCCGACCCGTTTGACCGCCCTAATTATGAGGTTGGCTGGTAAACTGATATCTCCTAACAAAATCGGACAACTAGGGTAATAGGTGGTACAAACAACATGTCTACCTACTGGTGTAGTAACAGTCAAAATGAAATCCAATTCTACATGCTATGCATCAATCTTCTTTGCAAATAAAGGAGATAGAAAAGAGTATGTGGATCCTGGATCAAATAAGATCTGTGCTTCTACTCCACAAACAAGAAGTTTACCTTCTATGACGTCACCTGCTGCTTCAGCGTCAGCACGGTTGATATTGTACGCACGTCCCTGCTGGTTTGGCCTAATCTGCTGCTGAATCTGCCTGCCCTGATTGTTCCTATTCTGAGGTGGACGAGCATTCTGATTCTGCACTTGCCTGCCTTGCTGCTGCTGTTGCGGTGGTGGTCTCACTTGGTTCTGAACTGATACTGCTTGATTCTATGGTGCTGTCTGCCTTGGCTGCTGATATCTGTTGGCTTGACTCTGAAGGTGTGGGCAATCCTTGATTGCATGGTCCATTCCTCCACACTTGAAGCAAGCACCCTTTGCCTTGCGGCATTCGTGAGTAGGGTGATTCTTGTCACAATGATTGTAACCACTCTGTCTGACTTGATTCGGTTCCTGTCTTGGCTTCTTGCCACTTTGCTGCCTTTGGTTTTGCTGCTGGTAGTGCTGCTTCCTATCCTGGATTATCTCATTGTTGAACTCTTCAAACTTATATGCCCGACTAACTGCCTCATCAAAGGTAACTGGTGGAATCACTCCCGTGACGTCCCTCTTGAGAATGGGATTCAGCCCTTCCAAAAACTTGACGATCTTCTTATGCTCCGTATCTATCAGCTCGGTAGCATAGCGAGCAGGCCTCTCAAACTTCGTAACATACTCTAGAACTAACATACTTCCTTGCTTCAACTGTTGAAATTCGACTGCATTCAGTCTCTTAACATGAGAAGGGACATACTTGTCTGGGAAGTGTGTCTTGAAGGTCGTCCAAGCTACCTCGTCTGCCATGACCTGGTATGGCTCTTTAACTGTTTGCCACCAAGAGTCAGCAAGCCTATAGAACAAAGAAGCTGTGAGGTTCACCCTCTCCCTGCCCGTGCAAACAAAAACGTCAAAAATCTTTACAGTGTTGGTGAGCCAATCATCTGCAGTCAAAGGGTCCTCTTGACCCGAGAACTCCTTGGGTCCCCTCTTTCTGAATCTCTCAAAGAGAGCATTTGGTTCATCAACCCTATTGTGGTACCCCACATTTGGTGCAACTTGATGTTGAGGTCTGTTTTGGAGGACTTCTAGAAGTTGCCTCTGAACTTGGGCCATCTCCTCATCTTTGTTTGCTATTTACTCTTGGAACTTTGCTTGCGTTTCATTAGCCTGTTTTTGTTTATCTATCATGGCTTGCATTAGTGCCTGGAATTGAGTAGCGGTAGGATTCTCAGACGGATATGTCTCATTGTTATTACTACCCGAAGCATGATGGCTTGGAGCTTTTCTTGGAGGCATGATGCTGCAAGACAATTGGTTGGCACATATATAAGCACAATTGGGTTGATCAACTTGGTCTAAACAAACGTTCTAACGAACTCACGAATCCTCGCCACGTTCCTAAGATTTTCTTGTTTCTTTTAAGTGCCTGAAACAAGTCCCGCTCTGATACCAGTCCTGTAGCAACCCCGGACCGAGGTCCGGGCTCAAGTCGTGCGGCGATATGATTAACCAACACAAAACACACCGCCGCGGTTTTCCCACAGGTTTCCGCGGGAGGATCCCAAGACACGGGTCTAGCTCACACGAATGGATATACGGAAGCGTGTAGCAAAACATGTCACACAAATCTTAAACAATGAGATATAAGAGAAATTATAAAATCAACTTGGTATCAAAAGAGAATGTCAACATAGCATTCCCATCAAGATTAAAGTTTCACAATTAACCCAAAGTATGTTAATACAAGTTACATAACCCAAAGAGGCCAACAAAGGCCAATACAACAATAGATCCCAAAAGAATAACCCAACTAAGTGAACGAGACATCACGATCCCGACCGGCGTCTAGATGACGTCGTTGGGCTGCCACTCGTGTGCTGGGGGTGGCTCAACAGCCTCCTCTGAGCACTCATCGTCAAGCGTGAAACCGCCGGCACCTGGACACCAAAATAACAAGCATCAAACACGACGGTTTGGCCAATAAAATATTTAGGCATGAACATGAGAAATAATGCTAAAACAGTTCAAGATTTAAATACACGTTTCAATGTTTACGAAACTAGCATGAATACTTATAATATCATGAAAAGATAAATCCACATTGAGCTCATCCTTTCTCCTTCATACATAATGACAAGAGCAAGCACGCACGACAAGCACGACACGAAAAACACGATCCCACGCCACACAAGGTAGACGGGGTATCCGTCCGTGGAACCGGATCACGAACACGCACGATGTGTAATATAATGCACGACTACTCTGCAGACAGTCCACATGTTTAAGGACCCTCAGGTAGTGGATCAAGCTAAAAGGGCAGTCCAAGCTCAGTGGTATTCACTTATATCATGAATGCATAAAACACGGCGATACACGTCCGAGAACACGACAAAACAGTGGGAAATCATTTACCAAACACAACACAGTAAGACTAGCAAAATAGCATATTATAAATGCTTAACAAACTTAAGAAAAGATTCCCTTTTTCTTAGTCTTGAAACACATCTTAAAACGAGCTTATACTTGGAAAATCAAACAAGAACAAGATGATGCATGAAGCATCAAAACAAGAGTTCAAACATAATCTATCAAGCATAGGCTGAGACCAATCCTTGACCCTTGTGGAATTGAAAACCAAATGTCGGAATTCAATAAAACTTGGTGTCCCCGAAGGTATATTACATTTTGGAATTCCAAGTGCACAAGGTCAATAAAAAGGTCTAAAACCTAGTCTAGTTTTCATTCCCACAAAAATCCTTCAAAAACAGTACTTTTTGTAATTGTCGGTCTGGTTTAAGCATTTTTACCGGTAGAACTTCCGGTAGAACTTCCGGTTGAAGCACTTCTACCGGTAGAACTTCCGGTAGAACTAAGGTTTCTCAATTTTCCTCAACTCTCTGCCAAAATTCGAGCCACTTCTATCTATAGAACTTCCGGTAGAACTTAGGGTTCTCAATTTTTTTCCACACTTCTCTCCACATTTTCACCACCTGCACTCCCCAAGCCTACATGCTTTCCAAGGGATGATTTCCACACAAAAATCCACTCTCATTTCAATCAAAACTTCAAAAATCACAACCCATTTACATTCAAATCATGTATTACTAACTTGCAGGGTATTCCATTGAAAAACATGCTTCCATTTAAGACAAAACTTCTAGATTAGGTAAAGTAATTAGCTCCCATGCTTAGCAAGATTAAACAAGTTAAAAGAGATTAATAACATGAAAGAAAAGACAAGCTTTATGATGAAACAATATTTCCAATGTAAAATGCCCTAAAACTTGCAATGTATTAGGAAGAACTAAAAGGTTTACTTGCCTTGGTCCAATGTCAAGCAAAACTTCACAAAAACCAATAAGAATGGGTGCTCCACGAAATCTACACAAAACCCCCAAAAGAGAGTACACAAAAATCACCATTTTGGTCACTACAAAACCCCATCTCGAAAATGGGTTTTAAATCATGAAAAACAAGCTCTAAATGAGCTAAAGAACAAGAAAAGAAAGAATGAAAAGGAAGACCAACCAAGAGCTAGCTGAACAAGGAGGATAGAGCTTGAAGATGGTGAATAGTGCAATGGTTTGGCTCCAAAAACACTCCAGCTGAAGCTTGAGAAGAGAGGAAGAGAATGGTAACCTTGGACCTTGATTTGGGACACTTGAGCTAGATGATTTCAAGGAAAGGAAAGTCAAGAAGATGGCTTTCTTCTCTTCTCCACTCTAGGTCAAGGACGTTGTAGGAAAATGGGAAAAGAATGGAGGAGAGAGAATAGGAGAGTATTTATATGGGTTGAGAGGTGGGTCCCTTTCCAACTGAACTTGAAACACTTAAAACATGGTCTTGTGGAACCCGGATGGAAACGACGAAGGAGAACAAAACGATCGTGGAAAAATCTAGTTTCGGAAAAGTATAATTTTAACATAATTTCATAACTTCGAAAAGTATGCCCAGATTTAGCATGAATAGTCAATTTACCCTTATTGGGCCAAAACTTGATTTTCTGTGCCTCAAATGCAGGCAAGTTAAAAATGAAAGTTGTCACAATTGATAAAACCATTCAAGATTAATAAAAATCACAACCATAGCAAAGATCTAGAACAAAAACCCATTCTTACTCGTGTACTCAGGGTGTCACTGAGCGTGTCTGACTCATACTAAACGTCCTCAAAATCCTCAAAGCTATAATCCAGACTAAGTCTAATCACATTCTAACTCAACTAATACTAAGACTCACTTAAGACTAAACACTCACTTAATTAGTACTAATCGAGTTGGTCTGGGTCGGGGTCTAACATATAAGTTGTCATTTTTTTCATCATTTATATTTATTTAAATTGTCTTGAGAATTTATCATTTTGCTACCCCTTATTAACTTTCACAAATGTGTAGTTTCATATGTACTCGGTGTTTACTTTTAACTTAAATTGGGTTTTCCCACTATGAATTAAAGGCTCGTGTTGGAAGCGGGCCCTAAAGTGCTAGTTATATATAGTAAAGTAACATCCTTTTCGTGGGAGAGCGGCACATCGCAGTAGGGGGCTTCCTGGGAGGATGACACGTGGCAAAAGGAAATTAATTCCTTTGAATTACCCTAAAAAATCTCTCAATGAGATCCCTATTACCAAAAATAATTATCTTAAAATCTCTCCATCCATAAGATCCCTATTAACACAAAACCCAATCTCTCGATAAACCCTTCTCCTCCCCTAGTGTGCAACGCCCATCTTCTCCCTCCTTCATCTCAGCCCACGACCCTGCGCAGCAACCCAGACCCATTCCACAATCTCCATCTCCCTCTTTCCATCTCATCACCCACACGCAGATCCCTTCGTCCCAGCCTTACGTGGACCCATCTCACTCATGCCATAGCCTCGCGCGGACCCATATCCCTCACGCTGCACCATCCAAAGCTTTTACTCGCATTACATTAGGCTTGAAGGGAGAAGTTAGTTAATCACGATAGGTTCTTCCTTCCTCTCTTCTATATTCAAATCTACCTCTTCTTTATTGCCTCTGTTTATGAATAATGCTCTGACTAGGCTTTCTGGTGTAGTTTTAATGGATTCGGTGATGCAGTATTCTTATTTGTTATTTTAGTATTTTGTTTTCTCGAGAGGGGTTTTTTGTTTTCATCATTGGTTGGGCCATCATGATTATACAGTTGAATGTGCCAATCGTGATTTCATATTATTCTATCGTTAGTCCCTCACAACAACACGACAATGAGAAAAAATAAATTACTTACAGAATTTGCATAGAGTAACCATATAGGAACATCAAACTCAACTTTTATGGATGAAAAGCCTACGTCAATATGAAAAAACAATAACATCTATAGGTGAAAAAATATTCAATTAAAATTATTTTAATTTTATATTAAATAGATTTAGTTTATTGATAATTGTTATAAGTCGTTCTATGGAAATTTGTCATTAAACATATGCACATAAAAGTGAATATCAACTTTCGAAAATGAGAAAAATGACAAGATTTCGCTCCCAATGTTTAGATGCACCAAATGGATGTCAATCCCCATTTCCAAATAACCGCATTCAGATGCTCCGTAATGATCTAAACAACCACATAGAAGTTTCTAGAGATATATCATTAATTATTTCCTTATATTAGAATCTAATTAGAAAAATAGATTTTATTTAAAAATAATCATTAATATATTGTTTACTATTATCGTCAGCTATAGGATAATGGCTAGATCATGTTTTAATAAACTTTGAGAATTCGAAAGTTTGTGAGTTTGGTCTCATAATTAAAGAAAGAGAGGTCGTAGGTTCAAATCCAAATACATGTATAAAAATAAATTTAATATAAATTTTATTATTATAATATAAGAAAAAATGTGGGCTTTGTAGGCTCCATTGAATGCTTTCAAAACTAACATATCTGTTCCCGATGAAAACCAAAAATAAAAAAAGTAAAAAAAAAAAGGAAAAGAAATCAAGCAAATATATAATACTATGAATAACATCAATGGTAAAAATGTTGTTGGTTATGCATGGGCACTTACCTTAATTTTCAAGTGATATAAAACAAACAGATCTAACCTAAATATGTAATATTATATTTTGATGAAGAGGCCGGTTTATTTAGATTTATGTTTTTTTATCTTTTCTGCTTATTTTTTTACATTCATTCCTTCTTTATCAATATTATTTGGTTGGTCTGCTTATAGCTCTAGCTATGAAATTGTGTGGAAAATTGGATGATGAAATACTAAAGAATTTCATAAATACAACCAATCAACATTATTTATGCATGATGAAATGCTAAAGAATTTCATAAATACAACTGAAGAAGCATTTAAAGACTATGCGGATAAGGTATTTTTAAATTTATCTGCATAGAAATAAATTATTTTCTTTATTTTAAGTGTTTTCATATATAAACATTATGTATGTATATGTATGCATTCACTTTTAAACTATTTTGCAGATTAATTGGTATGATCTATTGGCAACTGAAGTAAAAAATGCACTTTGGAAAAAATATTTATTTCATATAAAAATAGACTCAAGTATGAACAAACTAACATTTGAAAGTGGAATCACGGTCAAGAAAATAGAAGAAATACATTACAAAAAAGAATTGATATTTTTGTTAGCAAAAATTGAAAAATGTAAGTTTTATTAAGACATCTTCAGCACTTTTCTATGAAATACCATTAACATTTCCTATTTGATGTGAAAATTGAACATGCAGTATCAAACAAGCAAGAAATTGGGACAAGTGAAGATGTTGGAGCAATTGTATTAAATGTAGTTTGTATGTTTATTAGGTGTCTACTTTCAATTTAAATTGGGTTTTCCTTTGATGAATTACGTGAGCCTTGAAGTGCTATTATATATATAATGACAGCAGGTGAGATCGTGGGGGAGAGACACGTGGCATGCTTTATAAGTTTTTAACTATTTCCAATATTGTCCAACACTCTCCAACAAACCTTCTAAAATATCTCAATGCAAGTCAAGATATTCTTGATATAAGATAGAAGTTTTATATTTTCCTTACTCCTTCCCTCATCTTGATTCCTCTTCAAATCCTTCTTATCCAAATCTTTTTTATTCATATTTCAATATTTTTTTATATGCATTGATATTAGTTTTATATTGGAATATATGTTTTTTTCTTTCTTGCTCAACACGGTGTCGTACACCAGTTAATTTAAAAAATCCCTTAATTCTCTCCCAATCCTTCCAAAACTCTCTCAAACTTGGACACTAGCAACCCAATTTGCACACCAAGCTAAAAAAATCCATAAAAGAAGGCCAAGTGAGGGACGGTCCCCAAATCCCAATTTTGAGTTGATTGGATATCATTGTATCGACCGAATTAACACTTCTCTGGATGGATTATACACTTTTAAACTTATGGGGCCTGAGTGCGGATGGTCGGTTGGAACAATTTTTTATGGACCTTGCTTTCGTCCTTTCCTTCTGCCCCGAGGCTGTCGGGGTCCGGCGGAGGAGAAAAGCGGAGATCAACATTTTTTTTTGTACAGGTATGCCAGATTTTCTATTCTACTCGGAATTTGAAGTGGTGATCCAGATATTCACCTTCACAAGTAGAAAGGAAATCAATCTTTTTTCTAACTTTTCAAATTGCATAAATATTTAAGAAAAGAGACAGGTTTTTCTTTGAATGCCGTAGGAGGCGATTTTTTGTTTCTTTGCCGTGAAAGGTGATTTTTTGTGCTGTGAAAGGCAGTTGCCGTAAAAGGTGATTTACAAATCTCATCAATAATGAAAGATAAGAATTGTGATTTTTTTTGTCTCTTTAAAAAATACAAGATACAATAGAAAAGCAAGAAAATGAATCTAACTTCTCAAGAGATTGTAAGGACTCGTTCATATCGACGATTGCAAGTCATGTATGGACTTCGCCATTGTCCTTTAGATGAGAATGCATGATGCTTTGATACTTTTGGCTTGGCTCTAACCTCAGATTTTTAGAGGATAAAGACCTAGGGGAGGTCTTATATCCAATAAAAAAACCGAGTAAATGGGCTGAAAAGCCGTGTTTAGGCCATGCTGGATAGAAGGAGAGGAGACCTTGGAGGGGTGCCCCCCCAAGAGACTTCGATCACCTTGTTGCATTGCAGCAGAGTTTCTTCAGGATTTTCTGACTCTCTCTGTGTCTGTGTAGCCCTCTGTGTGTGAAACGCTCTTGGATTTCTGGATCGATCCTGGATTTCTTGGAATGACCCCCTTTTATAGGCTTTTGGTAGCCATGGGGTGGTTTATGAGTATTTATGGCATTGATGAGAGGATTGATGGTGTTGATGCTCCATGATGGGAGGAGTTACAAGTTCTTATTTCTTGATTATTTAACTCCTTTTTCTTGGCTTGTGATTGGCCGATGGAGAATGATGAGCATTTAATAACCTTTAATCTCCATGATAAGGGGAGTTTCATGGCTTTAATGCCATGATTGCTTGGACTTGTAACTCCCATTTGCTTGATTCTGATTGGGCCATCCAAAATAATGGGTTAATGACTGCATTAAGTTGTCATAAAACGGGTCAATTAACAGCATTAAGTGGTTGCCAGGGCATTTGAAGAGTCGTGGCCCGTGCCGCGTCTTTTGGAATTCTTCTTGTGACGATCGCTGATGGATCCACATGTTGTTTGATGTCGGATGGTGATGTAACTTCAGACATTGATTGGTGCCAGTGTGCCGGTGGCATTTGTCTTGTCGATTTCTTGATCGGTCGGACAGAAAGTGTACTTTCTTGGTCAGCCGGTTGGCGATCTTGGAGCGATCAATGATCATTTCATGCTCTTGACGGCGGATCCAAGATGTTGGCGAAGATCATTCGATTCCAAGCATCAAAATTGGATTTTCGGAAAATCACAGGGACTGGAACTCCCGAAACGCAAAAAGGATCGGAAAACGGGCCACTTGGAGGAAATCCTGCTACCAGGCACCCAAGGTCACTGGCGACCATGGGGTTTTTTTCCCCTTTTGGTCTCCGTTTTTCGACCGTTTCTCCGATTTTTTGATTCCTTCTTTTCTTGTGTATTTTTCTTGAGAATTTTCCTGATTTATTAACTTGATTTTCCTGAAGAAAACTTGACGAGAAGCCGCGCAAATCGGAGCACAAGCCTCCTGAGCAGTAGATAGGACCAACCATAGGATTTTATTTGAGTTTTGAAGCCGTTTGGGGTCCCGTCGCTGCTAGACTTGATTTTGTCACAAGGAAGATGTCGCGCTTTAATGTACGGTCAACCGATGTCCGATTGTCCTGAAATTTGACAAGGAGCCTATTGGAGTCATTTTGAGACAATCCATTAACTCCGATTTGGATGTCATGGTCCCGAGGTGCTCCACTGCCGCTAGGCTTGATTTTGTTTCGGAGTGTTAAAGTTGGGTCAAACGTCGTCGGAATGACCTGAAATTCGACGTGTAGTGCTTTGGGAGGATGTTGAAGCCACTCATGTGCTCTGTTTGATGAGTGATGGCATCGGTGGTTCTCGCCGCCGAGAGGCTTGATTTTGCTGCTCGAGGGTTGATGGAGGGTCAAACGTTGTCGGTTTGACTTGAAATTTGACAAGGAGTCTTTTAGAGGTATTTTGGAGCCATCCGTAGGCTCTGATCGAAGTTTTGATGTCTTCGACACTGCCGCCGCCGGGAGCGCCTGTTTAGCTGTCGGAAGAATGAAGTTAGGGCAAATGATGTTGGAATGGCCCGAAACTTCATGTGTACATGTGTACCCCTCTTTTGGCTGTTTTGAAGGATCTTACAGTTTTTGTTTGATTCTGACAAAATCTGATGCTTGAAGTAGCATTGCTTGTTTGTAGTAGGATGTAGCTTCATGTGGCTTCTTGACGTTGAGGAGGCAAGGTGACTTTTTTGGTGTCAACAAATGCCCCCTCGAGGTACAGCGACGAATAACTTTTAGAGTCGATGTGCTTCGAAGAGAAACTTGAAGGAGAGTTTCTGACTTGACCAAGAGTCTTAAGCATTTTTTTTAATAGCCTTTTGAGTTTCCGCAGAAATTTTATGGTAGTGAGAGGGATCACGTACCATCTCAAGGCAAAGTTTTGGAAATGACATTAGGGATTTGGATTTTTTGTTTTTGGATTTTCCCTTTTGACCTTGTGAACCTAAAGGCTTTATGTGGCGCATTAGGCAGTCAAGAAAGGCTTTTTGGGTTTTTGACCTTGTGACCTAACAAGCTGTATGTGGCAGGTTAGGGGGTCGGGGTTTGATTTTTGATTTTGACATTGTGACCCAACAAGCTGTATGTGGCAAGTTCTGGGGTCAGATTTGGTTTTGACCTTGTGACCTAACAAGCTATATGTGGCGAGCTAGGGGGTCAGGATTTGGTTTTTTGGTTTTGGTTTTGGTCTTGTGACCTAAAAAGCTATATGTGGCGAGTTAGGGGACCAGGGTTTGGTTTTTTAGTTTTTGTAGAATGTCAATTTCAAGATTTTGGCTTAATTTGGTTCATGAGGTTGGATGGTTTGGTTTTTTAGAAACTCATGAGGCTTTCTTCTTCTTCTTTTTGTTTTGTTTTTTTTTCTTGTATGCTCTTGGTAAGAGGGATTTTTTTTTACTAAAAGCCACTTGTAATCCTAGGTGGTCAAACCTAGCTCATACGGGCTAACCTATGGGACCTTAAGCTTTGAAGATGGCTTAGATCTCATATGGTGTAATTATGTAGAGAATATCTAAAAATATCTTTTTTGGGTAGAGAATATCTAAAACTATCCTTACTTGGAGAGAATCTCTCAAGTTTCCTTATTTTTGGGAGAGATTTTATCAAAGTATCTTTCTTTTGGGAAAGTTGCTAATTTTTAGCACTTACCTCCTTTCTTTTCTCCTTGTTTCCTCTTTTGGTTTGCTCTCTTCTATAAAAGCAAAGGAAGGTTGGATCTCTTGCTCTATTGCTTTCTTTTTTGGTAAAATCGTTCAAGATTGCTCCAAGATCAAGAACTTCTCTTCAAAGATCTTCAAGGTCTCCTTCTTCTCCATCTATGGCTTCAAGTAAGTTTCTTTTTTTCACAAGAAACTCCATGTAAAAATAGAAAAAGTTTGTTTTCTTCTTTTCTTTACTTTTCTTTTTCTCTCTTTTCTTTTTCTTTCTTCTTTTTTCAGCACGTTTTTTCTTTCTTTTTTTTCGTGATTCTTCTCTTTTTTCTTTTCCACGGTGTTCCCTTTTTTTTTTTTTTGCCGTTTTTTTTTTTCTCTGGCTGTACGGACAGGTCCATACGAACCTGGTCGTACTACCACGTGGCTGTGGGCCAGCCTAGAAATTTTTTTTTCAAGAGGTTTTTCTCTTTTCTTTTCTTTTTTTTTTTTTTTTGCTCATCATGATAATGAGATTATGCAATTTCAAGATGTTCATGCATTTTTTGTTTGATGCATCAAGATAGAAGGTTGGAGTCTCTAAGTTAAGCCAACATGATTTTTGACTTGAACAAAGTTTGATTGGTTTTGACCAAGTTGGGTTGGAACTGGTCAAACTTTTGTTAGGGTTTTCCTAGCATCTAATGCATGATGATTTTCTTTGATGCATGATTTTTAGTAAATTGACTTGGAAATATGATGATGCATACCTGGAAATCTTTTGCAAGTATTGGGATTTCGAGCTCTCAGCAATGTTGAGCCCTTCCTTAGACTCGTGGGATTTTGAGGAGCTTTGCAAGTTTTGGAGTTTGGAGCTCGCAGCAATGTTGAGCCATTTTCCAATTTTACGGAAATTTGATAACACTGGTTTGATCTCGCAGCAATGTTTGAGTTCAAACCTTCTTTGAGAATCTTCCACTGGCTATGAGCTTGCAGCTATGTTGAGCTCATCTTTAGGTTACCTATCTTTTTCGGGGTGTTTCCCTTTTCTTCGGAATTGCCCCAGAACCATGTCAAAATTTCGCTAGAATTTTTTTAGCAAAATTCTATCATTTTAGTGATGATTGATCTTTTCATTTTCATCCTTTGCAGGTAGTTCCTCCAGAACGAACAAGGGTAAGGGGCCTGTTACTGACGCACCTCTTCGGTCTTCCAGATCTTCTAATGTGGCTGTTCAGCCGTCCTTGGGTTATGGACGATCAGAGCATTGTGCCCAAGCCTACCTTTTTCTTCGGTGATGCAGTCCCTGACGACTTGACATACCGAAGGAGATGTTTTCAGCTCTCTTACACAGCAGATGGTGAGGAGAGAACTATTTCTACCCAGTCGTCCTTCGATCGAACCATCTCGATCATGAGTCTTCCTCCCACATGCCCTAAGAGGGAGGATCCTCCAAGCTGGGTGAAGAGGACCAATGTGATCAAGACCGGGGTTTTTGTTGGCGGCCCTTCCGGTTATGTAGAGAAGTCGCATGTCCGTACGGACATGTTGATTCTAGCGGTGGCTACCAAGGTTCTGATCATCCGTCGGTCGATTTGAGACCGGTGGGCCTTGCATTTTTCAGGGTGACGGCAGCAATTGGGGAAACCTTTTCGACTTCGTGGCCATTTCAATGCTAACTCAAGCTGGGAATCATGGACTAATCACACCCTGAAGGTTGGTGGGGCCATTCTGTGGGAGGTCGAGATTTTTGACGCAGTTCGCTCTTTTCTGCAAACTGTGGTTTTCTCCGATAAGGCTTTCATGGCCATGCTGGAGTCGTTCCTTCCACAACACCTTCATTGCTATGAACGGTGAGATTGGTTTTTCTTTGAAGGAATTGAGCGCCATCACCGGGCTGCCTATCCTCGGCAAACTCTATGAGGAGTTTATGCCTATTAACAGCGTCCTTGACGAGTAGTCTGAGGAGTTCAGGCTTTTGTACTTTCAACTCGTCGCCTTCTATGATATTTTGAAGGAGAAGGAGAGCTCGTAAGTGTTGGCGCCAAAAAACTCACTATGTCTCCTCAACATCAAGAAGCCACATGAAGCTGCATCCTACTACAAACAGGCAAAGCTACTTCAAGCATCAAATCTTGTTAGAATCAAACAACAACTGCAAGATCCTTCAAGACAGCCAAAAGAGGGGTACATAAGAAGTTTTGGGCCATTCCGGCATCGTTTGGCCTAACTTCACTCCTCCGACAGCTAAATAGACGCTCCCGGTGGCGACAATTTCGAAGACATCAAAACTTCGATCAGAGCCTACGGATGGCTCCAAAATACCTCTAGAAGGCTCCTTGTCAAATTTCAAGTCAAACCGACAACGTTTGACCCTCCATCAACGCTTGAACAGCAAAATCAAGCCTCTCGGCCGCGAGAACCACCGAGGCCATCATTCATCAAACAAAGTATATGAGTGGCTTCAACATGCTTCCAAAGGGCTGCACGTCGAATTTCAGGTCATTCCGACAACGTTTGACCAGACTTCGATGCTCCAAAAGAAAATCAAGCCTATAGGCTGCGGAGCACCCCGGGACCATGAAATCCAAATTGAAGCTAATGGATCCATCTCTACATGACTCCAATAGGCTCCCTATCAAGTTTCAGGTCAATCGGACATCGGTTGACCGCATATCAAAGCTCGACATCTTCCCCACAGCAAAATCAAGTCAAGCATCGACGGGACCCCAAACGGCTTCAAAACTCAAATAAAAGCCCATGGTTGGTCCTATCCACTGCTAAGGAAGCTTCACCTCAATTTTTAGGTCATTCCGACATCGTTTGACCTAGTTTCGACTCTTGACGGAAAATCGGCTACAAAGTCTTCGGCTTTCCCGAAAAATGGGAAACTTTGTGCTCCGGTTTTGTGCGGGTTCTCGTCAAGTTTTCTCCAAGAAATTCATGTCAATAATTGAGGAAAAATGTCAAGAAAAATACAGAAGAAAAAAAGGAACGAAAAAGAAGAAAAAACCGCCGAAAAATACACTCAGCGACCAAAGGGGCCAAAGCCCCATGGTCGCCGGCAACCCTGAAAATCCGGGTAGCCGGATTTTCTGCCAGAAGGCCCGTTTTCAAATCCTTTTCGCGTTTCGGGAGTTCCTGCCTCTGTGATTTTCTGAAAATCCAATTTTTGATGCTCGAAAACGACTGATCTTCGCTGACATCTCGGATCCGCTGTCAAGAGCATGAAATAATCATTAATCGCTCTAAGATCGCCAACTAGATGACCAAGAAAGTACACTTTCTGTCCGACCAATCGAGAAATCGATAAGACAGATGTCACCAGCCCACTGATATCAATCAATGTCTGAAATTACATCGCAATCCGACATCAAATAGCGTGGGGATCCATCGGCGATCATCACAAGAAGAATCCCAAAGGACGCAGCGCGGCCCGCAACTCTTCACATGCCCCGGCTACCACTTAATACTGTTAATTGGCCCATTTATGACTACTTAATGCGGTCATTAACTCATTATTTTGGACAGCCCAATCAGATTCAAGCATACGGGAGTTACAAGTCCAAGCAATCATGGCATTAAAACCATGAAACTCCCATCATCATGGAGATTAAAGGCAATTAAATGCCCATTATCCTTCATCGATCAATCACAAGCCAAGAAAAAGGAGTTACAAAATCAAGAAATAAAAACTTGTAACTCCTCCCATCACGAAGCATCAATGCCATCAATTCTCTCATCATAGTCATCAATGCCCATAAAACACCTCATGGCTACCAAGAACTTATAAAAGGAGGTCCATTTCCAAGAGAGAGGCATCTACGCATCTACACAAAGACTTGGAACTTGAAACTTTGAATCCTTGCATCCGACGAAGTCCTGCTGCTCTGCTACAAGGAACACCACAAGGTTATCAAAGTCCCTTGGAGGGCCACCCCCCAAGGTCCCCTTCTTCTACAACATGGCCTGAACGCGGCTTTTCAGCCGGTTTACTCGGTTTTTCATTGGATATAGGACCTCCTCTTGGTCTTTATCCTCTAAAAAACTGAGGTTGGAGCCAAGCAGAAGAATCGAAGCATCAAGAGTTCTCATTTGAAGGACGATGGCGAAGTCCATACATGACTTGCGATCGTTGATCTGAACGTGTCCCCGCAATCTCCTGAGAAGTTAGATCATTTTTCTTTCTTTTCTATTGCATTTTGTATTTCTTAAAGAGACAAACAAAAATCACAATTCTTGTCTTTCATATTTGATGAGATTTGTAAATCGCCTTTCACGACAAACAAACAAAAAAACGCCTCCTATGGCATTCTCAAAAACAAACTTGTCTCTTTTCTTAAATATTTATGCAATTTAAAAAGTTAGAAAGAAGGATTGATTTCCGTTCTACTTGTGAAGGTGAATCTCCGGATCATCACCATTCCAAATTCCAAGTAGAATAGTAAATCTGGCATACCGGTACAAAAATGTTGATACCTGGGTTTTTCCTCCTCCGCCGAGACCCAGGCAGCCCCCGGGGCGGAAGGAGAGGACGGAAAACCAGGGTCCATCAGTAAGTCTGGTGCAGCAGTTGGAAGAGTTGTAGCTCCAACTTTTTTGGCAGCGGGGAGTCTTTTGATAGTATAGCCCGGATGCTAGGGCTAAAAATCCAGGTTTGAAGAAGATCGCCGCCATGCGAGAAGACTTGAAGAAATCATTTGCAAGCACAGACTCCATTTATCCTGACATTGCACTGCGGAGAGATCTCGTTGTTTACCTCACTCATTGGCTGAGTGAGACCTTTTTGCTGGAGGAGATGGAACGCACATCAGGCCGCATTGTATTTTTCCAGCTTATCAGATGGCATTCGGAGAGCAGTTGGCTTTGGTGCCTACTCTTTACTCCCATTAGTGTGCTGAACTGCAAGCTGCTGCTTTTCTGGTTCGGCTTGGGCTCCCTATGAACAGGTATTTTTGGCCCATATCTTCTACTCGTGGTATGTATACCACTGTCCTAGCTTCCATCAGTTGGGAGTTGCACAAGACGATGACCCTTTCATGATTCGATTGGCCAGAGGAGCAGCCGTTTCTGAATCTCTTTTGTCTGCCCGTTTGAGAATCTGATGGTTCAGGGACATCGAGATTCTGCAGTCTTCAGTGAAGCTTTCTCCGGGTCTGGGGAAGAAGCCTTTTGATTTTGGTGTCTCCCGTGATTCCACGAGGGCAGGGTCGAGAAGACACTACGCTTTGACAAATGCAAAAAAGAGATGGTTTTTCAACATATGGGTTGGTACGATGGTGTACCGTAGACATCTTTTTGTTGATATCCAGTCGTAGGTCCCTTCGCATTTTGTGCTGCAACATGGCTTCTCTCAAGGCGTTGTTGGAGCGCCCTCGAGCATGGTGAAGCGTTTTGGAGGTTTGCAATATGGGAGGAATGCATGGGCTTTTTACAGTGCGGAGGACACTACCGCCATGATTTATTATCCGGAGTTGCCCACTTTCCGGACTGGTGGCTTCACGAAATGGTTCACGGAGAGCTTTTCAGTGTACCGAGCGCTTTCCAAAAAGGAGCTCGAAGTCAAACAATCTCCTGGGAAGGGTCTTGACAAATCAGATGGTGTCCGACGAGAGGAATTTTTGGCTTTCCTTTCTAGAGAGAAGCATAAGATAGGCTTTCTCGGTGAACATGACATCATCAGATCAGGAGTTACACAAGGGATTCCTGGTGAGGTCTTGAAATAGCTAGAGGAGGAGGAGGCCGAGATTGACGCTTGGATGCAAGCGGAGCGCACAAAGGCTTTCATGGAGTCCACTGGGAAAAACAGATCATCCGGTGAGGACTCTAGTGAGAGACCTTATTTTGATAGAGGTGCAGGTTCTTCGAGCAGACCGACCCACAGAAGTAAGAGGAAGAGAGGACAAAACCGTAATATGAGATGGCACAAAAGTCCTCCTGATCTAGAAGTTCCTCTCACCATTGTTGAGGAGGTGTCTGGGGATTCTGACGAGCCTCAAGAGAAGAGGAGGCGGCTGGTATGTTCTCCTTCTTTTTGTTTATGCTTCTTTTCTCTTATGAGAGACTTTTGTTTTGATCTGCTGCTTTCTTTCTTTTGACAGAGGACGGTGATTTGGTGATGCCCGAGGTTTCGGCCAATGAGGTGATGACGGACCCATTTGCGGCATCTGAGGAAGAGCCAAGGGACTCTAGAGTGGTTCTAGAACCTTCACCTGGTATGATTTCTTTTACTTTTCCTCCTTTTTTGTGCTGTCATTTGCTAACATGTTGCTTTTGTTTTCTTGTTAGCTGACTTGCCAAAGGATTCTGACGACTTTGAGCCATCCATGGATGCAACCTTTGACGATGCTTTGGATGAGCTCATGGAAGCAAAAGGTATTCCGTCGGTCGTCGAAGAAGGTATTTCGTAATCTCGATATTGATTTTTGACAAGATCATATTCATACCTTTTTGTCTTTTATTGACAGATTGTGAAACAGTAGGAGAAGTTCCTCTGTCTTCCTCAGGGCCAGAACAGGAGATACCTGCAGCCGGTTCAGAAGTAGGGGCTTCTTCTACTAGTTTCAATGCGGCAAGTGTGAAACTTTATGATGAGTCAGCTTCTCCAATTGGAAAAAGCTTATTGATTACTCCTCCAATGTCAGCATGGCGAATCCTCATTTGGGCCGCATCTTCAGTATGCAAAGAAGGCGTTGAAGAGCGTTTTGAGCTCATGGGTCGAGACTCTTTGTTCAAGTCACTTGGAAGCTGGTTTTGGCATGACTAAGCATGTGCAGGACATTCTTGCTAATAGTGAAGATGTTGGTCTGGACATTGCAAGTGCCAAGGCTTTTGTTGATGAAGTCATTGCTTTGGGTAACAAGTAGACTAAGACCAAGAGTTTCCTAGAAGGTGACTTCTTTAATGAGATGTTTGTGAAGCCTACAAGACTCGAAAGCAATTTTTTCGGGAGAGGAACGTTACTGAGTTGGCCATTATCGAGCTAACACAAGACCTGAACCGCCTTGATAAGGAGGTTGTTAAGGCTAGGTAGCATCTTGAGCTATTGGAGGAACAAGCTGCTGCCAAATGGACTGCCATCGTGGAAGCTCGTGCTAGAGAGGGGACTCTCATTCGCCAGGTCGAAGAGGCTAACAACAATCTCCAGAGGAAGACTCATGAATATGAGCAATGGCAGATTCTCTGGGAAGAACTTCCTCGTGCTGCAGATGGGTCGCAGCGTTCTGCCGCATTTTATGGAAATGTTTTGAAGAAGCGTGGCCTGAAAGTTTTGGAGGCTAAGGCCAAGAGTCTGCTTGAGGAGTTGAATCTTTGGTTGAAGACCATGTTAGACTAAGCTCCTGAGTTGTAACAAACTCCTTTTCTTCTTGTTGTTTTTTTTTTTTTGGTACCTCCATATATAAACATTTTTTGTACAATATATATATATATATATATATATTTTGGTACCTCCATGTCGCGACCCCGGACCGGGCTTAGGGACCAAATCCGGGATCGGGACTAATGTGGTGTGATGATGGACATGCGATCATATGGAGTGATGACAATAATTAAAGATATGTTTATGATCAAGCGTACACGGGTTAATCAAAGGACACACATTACCAGTGCACGTGATTTCCCACAGGTGTCCGTGGTGAGGATTTTCCAATATACATAAACATTTAGTAAGATTGCGGAAGCGTATGGCAAATCAAGCATGTAAATCATTTCCATAATAACAAGACTGATTGCATTTAAATAATAAGTATCAGAATGAGCAATATTCTATAGCGTAACCCAAAAATACTGTTAAAGTTACAACATATATCATTTAATTACAATTCCCAAAAATAGAGGCCAACAAAGGCCAATATGGACAAAACAATAACCACCAAAATGTATAGTTTCTAACACCCCCCAAAATGTCACGCAACTCTCGAGGCAACCGGATGTTTAGACAACATCATCGGCGCGCCACTCTACTAGCTGTTGCGGTTCTCCGACCGCCTCCTCAGGCTTGTTGACACCAAAAAAGTCAATACGTCTCCTCAACATCAAGAAGCCTCCTGAAGCTGCATCCTGCTAAAAATAGGCAAGGCTACTTCAAGCATCAGATTTTGTCAGAATCAGACAGAAATTGAGAGATCCTTCAAGACAGCTAAAAGAGGGGTACACCTGAGGTTTCGGGTCATTCCGACATCGTTTGGCCCAACTTCACCGCTCCGACAGCTAAACAGGCGCTCCCGGTGGCAACATCATCAAAGACACCAAAACTTTGATCAAAGCCTACGGATGACTCCAGAATGTCTCCAAAGGGCTCCATGCCAAATTTCAAGTCAAACCGACAACGTTTGACCCTCCATCAATGCTCGAGCAGTAAAATCAAGCCTCCCGACGGCGGCAACCACCAAAGCCATCACTCATCAAACAAAATACATGAGTGGCTTCAACATGCTTCCAAAAGGCTGCACGTCAAATTTCAGGTCATTCCGACAACGTTTGACCAGGTTTCGATGCTCCGAGAGAAAATCAAGCCTACCGGCGGCGGAGCAACCCGGGACCATGACATCTAAAACAGAGCCCATGGAACGTCTCAAAATGACTCCAATAGGCTCCTCGTCAAATTTCAGGTCAATCGGACATCGTTTGACCACATATCAAAACTCGGCATTTTCCCCGTAGTAAAATCAAGTGAAGCATTGATGGGACCCCAAACGGCTTCAAAACTCAAATAAAAGCCCATGGTTGGTCCTATCCACTGCTCAAGAAGCTTCACCTCAATTTTCAGGTCATTCCGACATCGTTTGACCTAGTTTCGACGCTTGACGGAAAATCGGCTACAAAGTCTTCGGCTTTCCCGAAAAATAGGAAACTTTGTGCTCCGATTTCGCGAGGGTTCTCGTCAAGATTTCTCCAAGAAAATCAAGTCAATAATTGAGGAAAAATGTCAAGAAAAATACAGAAGAAAAAGGGAACAAAAAAGACGAAAAAACGGCCGTAAACGACGCTCGGCGACCAAACGGGCCGAAGCCCTATGGTCGCCGGCGACCTTGGCCCAAGGTCACCAGGCGACCCTGGGTGCATGGTCGCCCGACGACCCTGGAAATCCGGGTCGCCGGATTTTGCGCCGAATCATCCGTTTTCCGATTCTTTTCGCATTTTGGATGTTCTGGCCTCTGTGATTTTCTGAAAATCCAATGTTTGGTGCTTCAAAACCACTGATCTTCGTCGACATCTCGGATCCGCCGTCAAAAGCATGAAATCATCACCGATCACCTCAAGATCGCCAACCGGCTGACCAAGAAAGTGCACTTTCTGTCCGACCGATCGTGAAATCGACAAGATAGACGTCACCAGCCCGCCAACATCAATCAATGTCTGAAATTGCATCGCAATCCGACATCAAATAATGCGTGGATCCACCCGTGATGATCGCAAGAAGAATCTCAAAAGGCGCAGCACGGCCCGCGACTCTTCACATGCCTTAGCAACCACTTAATGTCGTTAATTGACCCATTAAAGTAGTCATTAACTCATTATTTTGGACGGCCCAATCAGAACCAAGCATTTGGGAGTTACAAATCCAAGCAATCATGGCATTAAACCCATGAAACTCCCATCTTCATGAAGCATAAAGGTGATTAAATGCTCACTACCTTCATCGGCCAATCACAAGCCTTGAAAAAAGAGTTACAAAATCAACTTGTAACTCCTCATCAATTCTTTCATCATGGCCATCAATGCCAATAAACACCTCATGGCTACCAAAAGCCTATAAAAGGAGGTCCATTCCAAGAAGAAAGCATTATGAAAATAGATCCCAAGTGCAAGCTCTGAAAATCCAGAAAATCCAAGAGAGAGACGAAGTCTTGCTACTTTGTTCCCGGAAGCACCACAAGGTGATCAACGTCCCTTGGGGGGCCACCGCCCCCCCCCCCCCCCCCCCCCCCAAGGTCACCTCCTTCTCCAACATGGCCTAAACGCTGCTTTTCAGCCCGTTTACTCGGTTTTTTTATTGGATATAGGACCTTCTCTTGGTCCTTGTCTTTTAAAAAACTGAGGTTAGGAGCCAAGCCAAAGAATCAAAGCATCACATGTTCTCATTTGAAGGACGATGGCGAAGCCCATACATGACTTGCGACCGTCGATCTCAACGGGTCCCCACAATCTCCTGAGAAGTTAGATCCCTTTTCTTCCTTTTCTATTGTAGTTTGTATTTCTTAAAGAGACAAAAAGAAATCACAATTCTTGTCTTTCATATTTGATGAGTTTTGTAAAAACGCCTTTCACGGCAAAATCGCCTTTCACGGCAAACAAACAAAAACGCCTCTTACGGCATTCTAAAAAAAAACAAACTTGTCTCTTTTCTTAATATTAATGCAATTTGAAAAGTTAGATAAAAGGATTGATTTCCTTTCCACTTGTGAAGGTGAATCTCCGGATTATCACCACTCCAAATTCCAAGTAGAAAGTAAATCTGGCATACCCGTACAAAAAATGTTGATGCCCGAGATCTTCCCTCCTCCGTCGAGACCCAGGTCCGCCCCCGGGGTGCGGAGGGAGAGGACGGAAGATTCCCCCTTTTTTTCGGGTCCATCAAGTTGGCACACCCGATGGGACCCATTGACTTGAGAACGTGATGCTTTGATCACTTGGCTCCTTTCTAGTTGGTGGCCTATATTGCATTTTGCATCTAAAAAAAAACATGAGATGGGATTTCAATTGTTCTTTCTCACTTCAAAAAAAAACAAATCTGATCTCTTTTTCTTAAAAGCTCAATTTTGAGAAACTTTGATCCTTCTCTCTTCGAACTTGATAGCTCATAGAAATGTTCGCAGCTATCGTTCATATCAGGGATTGGGCCATCTTTTCTCTTTGATGAGTTCAATTGGGATTTCAAAAAAAAAACACCTTCATTTCAAACGCTTTAAAAAAAAAAGTGATCTCTCTCTTTCTCAAGATTCAACTTTGAGAAATTTTGATCCTCTCCTCTTTGAACTTGATAGCTCACAGAAATGTTCGCAGCTATCGTTCATATCGGGGATTGGGCCATCTTTTCTCTTTGATGAGTCCAATTTGGATTTCAAAAAAAATTATAATTTAAAAAAAAAAATTAGTTTTCTCTCTTTTGCATTCAAAGTTGAGAAACCTTGGTTCCTTCCTTTTCGGATTTAGCGCTCGTAGAAATGTTGAGCCTTTGTTCGGATTGGAACACCATTCGCTCTCTTTGATGAGTTCATTAAAAAAAAAACCTTTCAAAAAAAAAAGATTAAAAAAAAAAAAACATTAAGATTCCACCAGTTGCGTTTTTTGACCAAAGTAGATTTAAGAAAAGCCTTGTCCAGAGTGTGGAGACAGCTAGACTGTTCGAGGCAAGGGTCCTCCAAACGGGTTCATTAAGTAATCCTACCCTTAACTGGAGGCTGATCTATCTACTAAGGTTTCATAAGATCGAATTGGAAATCTATGTGCAACTTTCAAAAAAAAATTCTCTAAAAAAAAAATCTTTTTTTTTTAAAAAAAATGAAAAAAAAAAAAACTTCCGTCACTTTTGAGTTCAGAGTTGAGAAATCTTGGTTCCCTCCCTTTCGGGTTTAGCGCTCGCAGAAATGTTGAGCCTTTGTTCGAAACGGAACACCATTTGCTCTCTTTGATGAATTCAATCTTGACCTTTCAAAAAAAACTTCTGTCATTATTGGATTCACATCCGAGAAATTCTGGTTCCTTCCCTTCTGAATTTAGCGCTAGCAGAAATGTTGAGCCTTTGTTCGGATTGGAACACCATTTGCTCTCCTTTATGAACCCAATTTTGACCTTTCAAAAAAATCCCATCTCGTGTCCTTCCCAAGGATGCGATTTGCAACATTTGTGCCTAGCAGTGCTAGTACGCCCTTTCGGGTCTACTGTATTCGTGACCGACACATTTGTATCTCCAACCTTATATCATTTTACCTCGAGTGAGCCTTGCTTCTCGGTAATTTGAATTAAGGTCTACAATTGCTTCTAGCAGTCACTGGAACGCTCACTCTGAGCCTACCATACTTGCACTTTAGAACAATTGTATCCTCTATGGCTTTTTGCCTTCTTCATCATCCTTGGGTTGGGCCATGTCCCCTCAAGTGATTTGAAAAGACAAAACCATAGTTGTTCTCCATTTACGATCACCATATTCTTGTGATTACTAATGAATTTGGTCTTGTTTCAGAAGTTTTCCAAAACTAACAATGGCAGCTTCATTAACCATCACTTTCGATGAGAACAAGTACCAGCTTATGCTTCAAGACAAGCAAAACAAGCATAAGCGCCCTGCCAGTTGCCGAAGCGTCATCTCCCTCGACAACTCCCCAAACACCAGGTCAACTTCAACTCCCCGGACCATCGTTTTCGGATCGCTGGGACCATTCCCACTTCCCGCAGAAGACACTGTACCTGCCAAGAAGCAGAAAATCGCCCCGCAACGTGTCACTAAAATGGCACCAAGGGCGAACACCAAGAAGCCTGAAGCCCGTGGCGTTCCCACGAAGCCTCAACCCACAAGAAACCAGGTTTACACCAAAACTTGGTCTCCGAGATCTTCACCAAAGCAACGGAGGTCCCGAACATCTGCAAAGCCAGCATACCTGGCCCCTCTCAAGGAGAATTAGTTCTACCCTCTCTCTTACATGAAAGAGGAGAAACCTACCCTCCACCCAAAAAACAAACAAAATCATCATGAGCCGGCTTGCTCCTACAAGCCCAAAATCAAATCCTGCATTGTTAGGCCTACACAGAAACATGCTGAAGCCTGCACTCCCGCGAGTCGACCCTTCATCTCAACAGGGGCCGAGCTCGCAAAATTCAAATCTTCACTACGACAGACAAAGGACCGCATCCAGATTCTGTCCTTGCCAAGCTTCAAAGAAGACAAACTCGGCTGCTGCGCACAAGAGACTACATCCTTCATCGCCAGAGCCCAGCCAGAGCTGATTGAAGCTCAAATTGCTTGTCGTATGCGTCGCCGCACTGCATATCGACAAAAGAGACTCGAGAAACAGAGAACCCAGCGTTCTAGTCTCCACGTTTCAAACAAATGGGTCAAAAAAAAAAGACCCGACCAATTCGTTGCTGTTCATATGGTTGGCAAAACCAGAAAACGCCAGAAGTCAGCAACCAAAATCAGTGTTAGACGTCTAGTGACTCGCAGCGTCTCTCGGACACGAACACATCTGGAGGAATCTTCCACTCCTCCAAGCCAAGGACATCGGAGTAACCACCCCTCAGATTCTTCATCCAGAAGAATGAGCCCCAGCTCCGTCACCAGGACGATTTCTTCGTTCGAATCCCGAGGGATGAACGTCTTGGCTACAAGTTCTGAGCAGCCTCCACTGCATGATGACGTAACTGCACGGATCCAGCAGTTGGAGCAAGGACAACAGAGAATTGAGACTCTGATGGAAAATTTGATTCTCACTCTACAGCGTCCACCACCTAACAATGAAACCCCTCCGAATCATGAAGATGACGAGGGCAATGCAGAAAACAATGAGTCTCGCGCCCTTACCAGAAAGGACGTGGACGATATCCTCGCAAAAGCAAAAGAAGAGGATACATTGAAGGAACATGGGATCAAGCCACCCTACCCTCTATGGATGGACTCGGTTCCGTTCCCGGCAAAATTCAAACAACCTACTCTCCAGACATATACTGGGAAAGGTTCAGCCAGACAACATGTCATCCATTTCAAGATCTTAACGGGAGCTATATGGGATCAAGATGCCCTCAAGATTTGCCTCTTTGCAAGTACCCTAAAAGCTACAGCCTTTGATTGGTACTCCACTCTGCCGGAGAACTCCATCCAGAACTGGGCTATGCTAGAGACACGCTTCCTGACCCACTTCCAGGGTGTCGCGACCCCGGACCGGGCTCGGGGACCAGATCCGGGATCGGGACTAATTTAGTGAAGCCAATAGTTGTGATCATATGGAAAGATGACAATAATTAAAAGTATGTTTATGATCAGACGTACACGGGCTAACCAAAGAACACACACTACCCGTGCACGTGATTTCCCACAGGTGTCCGCGGTGAGGATATCCCAACACACATAATCATATAGTATAATTGCGGAAGCGTATGGTAAATCATGCATGTATTTCATTTCCAAAATCATAAGGCTGATTACATTTGAATGTGAGTATCAGAATGAGCAATGTCCTAAAGCATAACCCAAAAGTACATATTCAAGTTTAATCAGAAGATCAGTTAATTACAATTCCCAAAAATAGAGGCCAATAAAGGCCAATATAAACAAAACAATAACCACTAGAAACTATCCAAACAATCCCCCAAAATATTTCGCAGCTCGGCAGCCCGATGTTTACATAACATCGTCAGCACGCCACTCAACTAGCGGTTACGGTTCTCCGACCGCCTCCTCTCGCTCCTCCTCGGGGAAACCAACAACGGGACCTGAGTACCAAAGCAAAGGGTCAAACACGACGGTCTGGCAGGTAGATGAAAAGATATAAACATTCAATAATAAAAACCTTTACCTTGAAAACATGTAAACCTGTTTAAACAATGGCTTTCAAAGGTAAATGAATCATTTCATTGAAAACACACATACAGTAATAAAACATGTAAGGTAACCAAGGAAATCGGGAAACAATCAAGATGGCATCCACAAGAAGCTAAATCCCCTATCACCGAAGTGACGTGAGTAGCGGGTGTTGACCTCAGTCACCGAAGTGAGGAGGTGCAACCAAGTTACATATACATATACAATAATACGGGACGGGACCGCGGTGGCAAACCGAGTATCGGGAATCACGGTAGCGAACCGGATATCGGGAACCACGGGAGCGAGCCGAGTATCGGGACGGGACCACGGTTAATAAACCGGGTATCGGGATCCAAGCTGCAGCTGGCGGGACGGGAAGGGATCTCCAAGTCGGTAGATCAGACCGACAAGTTTATCCAAGCTTAGTGGTGCCGACTCATAGGACAAATCACATAAATCGAGACGAGTATAAAACAAATCCAGTGCAAGGCTATAAGCGGGCGAGACGGGGTGCTCAAGGCACAATCATCATTTAAATATCGGGTCACATCATGTCAGGCATGCATTCCGGGACTATAAAAGAGTGCAAGTACAAATACCATGCTTTCGGAATCGATAAATCATAACTCATAAATTTCTGGAATAAACAATTGCAATAGACTTCCAAAATATCGGGGTTTAAAACTAATCCAAGGTGAATAGGGATCCCGTATGTCTGTATAATAAATGAAACTTGGTACTCTTTGAATTTGGGAGACATTCCGGGTTCCTTATCCACTATAGTAGCCTCAGTGCTTAAATGAATCTCGATGATGTGGTTTCTCTCTCTAACGTACTACCAACAAACACACCACCTATGCTTCGAACACAATCCCAGGTGAGCGGTGCCCATTGCTCTCAGAAAGGTTCACAAGCAATGGGGTAGAGGCTCCCTTCAATCCTCTTTTATTCATAAAATTCAGGGAATTTCGGTTACTTTGCGGTCAGGTGGCGGTTAGCCGCCCGTGAATCCGGCGGTTAACCGCTGGATGACCGTGAGGCTGACCGTGGGATTGCAGCTCTCTGGAATTGTAACCGCTACAATTCGGTTGGCTGGCGGTTAGCCGCTGATGAATTAGGCGGTTAGCCGCTAGCTGACCGCGAGATTCCTGCTCTCTGGAAGAGTGACCGTACTATGCGGTTGGATGGCGGTTAGCCGTCGATGGACACGGAGGTTAGCCGCTAGCTGACCGCGGAGCTGGCCGTGAGGTTACAGCTCTCTGGAAATGTAACCGAACTTGCTTCAGTTAGCCGCTAGTCACCAGGCGGCTAGCCGCTGGGCGACCGCCAGCTGACCGCCAGTCACGGGAATTTCTCCACTGGGTTCAGATTCAGGTCTTCCTTTCCCCCAAACCAATTCCTTTCATTCACCATTGACATTCATACAATCACCAGGAGAAGGAAGACAACCAACATCACAAGGATCCACTTAAGCATTGTACAAAAGACGAACCAAAAGTTACAATTCAAGATTTAAAGATAACAAATGAAACAAAGCTAGAAATCATGTTTAAAACAATAAAGAGGCTTACCAACTCTTTTCAAAAGCATTTAACATCATTGAATGCCAAGGAAACAAGTCATTAATGAGATATAAATCAAGTCTACATGTCATGAAAATCATTAAAACCAAAACATCCATTCAATCCACTTGCCTTAGAGTCTCTAAACAAAGAAATCAAGCTAATACTCTCTTCCTCCAAGCCAAGGGTGCAATCTACACAAAACCCCCAAAATACAAACCCTAAAATGGGTCAAACAAGGAATAGAGAGAAGAAAGCTTCAATAATGACAATAGGGCTCCTCTAAAACTAGAAGAACACAAATCTAAGAGATTGGAAAGGAAAACTTACTAGGAAAGTCCTCAAAAGGCAAGATGAGCTTCAAGAGAGTTCTAAAATGGGTGTCTTCCTTCCTCAAATGGTATCAAAGAGAAGCTTGCAAGGAGGGGAAAAGGGTGGTGATCTCCATTTCTCAAAAGATGCAAGGTTGGTGGGGATTTGGGCAATGTAGAAGCAAGAAGAAGAAGAAAAGAGGGAAAGAAAACCCTAGGTTTCTCTTGTGCTGGAAAAGGGGAAATGGAAGAAGAGGGTTCTTCTTATACACAAGTGGGTGTGGGTCCCATCTCTAGGAAATCTTTGGAGGCTGAAAGCACCAATCTCGAGACCTCGGACGAAGTCGACGAAGAAGGGAAAAGTGATCGTCGAAATATCTAGTTTCCAAAAAGTATATGTTTCGCGGGTTTCGGAAATATCAAGTTTTGGTACAGATTTCATGTATAATGACTGTTTTGCCCTCAATGCAAGAAAATCGGGTTTTCGGGGTTCCGAACGAGTACGAGATCAACATGAAAGCTATAGGGATTAACAAGACGAGTAAAACGGAATATAAATGCAAATCACTGGAATACGAACAATCCCCCACACAATAGTAAAACCATCCAAAAAGGGAACCCCCAAAGGGTCCCATCAAACACAAAGCACTAAAACTCACCCAAAGCCATAAAAGAGCTATTCTAGTCCAAGCTTAGTCAAAAATCACTAATCGAGCTTAGCACTAAAACGCAAAAAATTAGCACTAATCGAGGTCACTCGGGTCGGGGTCTTACATCCTCCACCCCTTAGGGCATTTGGTCCTCCAAATGAAATATAAAACTCACCTCGGGTAGGAGATGCGGATACTTCTTCTGCACTTGATCTCGTAATTCCCATGTTGCCTCTTCCGGCCCATGATTCTCCCAAAGTACCTTCACCCACTGAATAGTCCGGTTCCTCAACTCCTGTTCTTTCGAATCTATGATCTGAATGGGCTTCTCTACATAGGTAGCATCTTCTCTAATTTCCAGCGGCTCATGCAGGAGTACATGTGAAGGATCGGGGATGTACTTCTTCAACATCGATACATGGAAAACGTTGTGTACACCAGATAACTCGGGTGGCAAGGCTAATCTGTAAGCCACATCACCAATCTTGCTCACAATGTCATACGGTCCGATGTATCTCCGTGACAACTTGCCTTTCTGCCCAAACCTCAAAGTTCCTCTGGTAGGTGACACCTTCAAGAAAACTTTGTCCCCTTCTTTGAACTGTAGATCCCTTCGGTGAGCATCTGCATAACTTTTCTGTCTACTCCGGGCTATTTTTAAACATTCCTGTATCTGTCTCACTTTGTCAGTGGTCTCACTTACTATGGTCGGTCCATGAAAACTACGGGTGCCAACTTCTTCCCAACAAACAGGTGTCCTACACCTTCTGCCATACAAAGCCTCAAAAGGCGCCATCCCAATGCTCGAGTGGTAGCTGTTGTTGTAAGCAAACTCACACAATGGTAGAGTCTCATCCCATTGAGTCTTGAAATCTAACACACAAGCTCGGAGCATATCCTCAAGAGTCTGAATCGTCCTCTCCGACTGGCCATCTGTTTGAGGGTGATAAGCTGTACTGAACTGTAGTCTCGTACCCATAGACTCATGTAGGGTCTTCCAAAATCTCGAGACGAATCTGTTGTCTCTGTCGGATGTGATGGAAACTGGCTGTCCATGTCTACTGACGATCTCATTGACAAACAATTCTGCCAGGGGTAACATGTGCATCTTCTTCCCTGTCCTCATGGGGATAAAATGAGCTGACTTGGTGAGTCTGTCCACTATAACCCATATCGCATCATTTCCTCTGCTAGTTCTCGGTAGTCCCGAAATAAAGTCCATGGTAATGTGCTCCCACTTCCACTCCGGGATCTCTAATGGCTGCAACAATCCTGGAGGTTTCTGATGTTCTGCCTTTATCAACTGACACGTCATGCAACGAGAGACAAACGCTGCAATCTTCCTCTTCATATTGTTCCACCAAAATCTACCCTTCAAATTCTGATACATCTTTGTGCTGCCTGGGTGCATGGAGTACTTTGCACTGTGAGCTTCTGCCATGATGTCATTCCTCAAATCTTCTATGTTAGGCACACACAACCGATCACGGTAGTAAAGAACTCCGTCAACAATACGAAAATCAGGACGTTCTGCTATATGTTCTGCAATCTTGGCCAACTCTGGATCCTGCAACTGACTGTCCTTAATCTTCCGGATGAATGAAGGCTCTGACACTGACATATTGGCAATTATGGCACCCTTCCTCAGGGGCCGCATGTCTACCTTCAACTCTTCGAACTGATCAAAAATACAAGTACCACTCAAATTTGCCATACCCACTGACTTTCTACTCAAAGCATCGGCAACTACATTCGCTTTCCCCGGGTGATACTTGATCGGAAAATCATAGTCTTTGATATACTCCATCCATCTCCTCTGCCTCATATTCAACTCCTTCTGAGAAAATAGATACTGTAGGCTGCGGTGATCAGAATGAACCTCAAACTTCTCTCCGTAGAGGTAATGTCTCCACATCTTCAATGCAAAGACAACCGCTGCCAACTCAAGGTCATGGGTTGCATAATTCTTCTCGTGATCTTTCAACTGCCGGGACCCATATGCTACAACTTTTCCTTCTTGCATCAACACACAACCAAGTCCAATGTTCGAAGCATCGGTAAAGATGGTAAAACCGCCGCTTCCGGATGGCAAGGTAAGGACTGGTGCGGTAGTTAATCTCTTCTTCAGCTCTTGGAAACTAGCTTCACACTGATCTGTCCACACATAAGGCACATTCTTCCTTGTTAACTTCGTCAACGGTGCTGCAATCGACGAAAACCCTTGCACAAACCTCCCGTAATACCCTGCCAAACCCAGAAAACTCCTAATTTCTGACACATTCTTCGGTCTTTCCCACTCCACTACTGCCTCAATTTTGGACGGGTCTACTGACAAACCTTCCTTAGAGATAATGTGTCCCAAAAATGCGACTTGCTCTAGCCAAAATTCACACTTGTTGAGCTTCGCAAACAACTGGTTCTCTCTCAAAAGCTGCAATGCAATCCTCAGATGCTCTTCATGCTCTTCTCTGGTCTTGGAGTACACTAAAATATCATCTATGAACACCACTACAAACTGATCTAGATACTGCGGAAAGATCTTGTTCATCAAAGCCATGAACACTGCCGGTGCATTGGTCAACCCAAATGGCATCACTAGGAACTCATAGTGGCCATATCTTGTCCGGAAAGCTGTCTTCAACACATCTGATTCTCTAACTCTCAGCTGATGATAACCGGATTTCAAATCAATCTTCGAAAAGTATGAAGCCCCTTGTAACTGATCAAACAATTCATCTATCCTTGGCAATGGATATTTGTTCTTGATGGTCACTTGGTTCAATCTCCGGTAGTCAATACACATTCTCATCGAACCATCCTTCTTCTTAACAAACAAAACTGGAGCTCCCCACGGTGAGATACTGGGTCTCACAAAACCTTTGTCCAACAACTCTTGCAACTGTATCTTCAACTCTCCCAATTCCGCCGGAGCCATTCTATATGGTGCAATAGATATCGGAGCAGTCCCTGGTAACAACTCAATGGTAAAATCAATTTCTCTCATGGGTGGTAATCCCGGAATCTCCTCCGGAAATACATCCGGGAACTCCCAAACAATAGGGATCTCCTCCACCCCTTGGGACCGTTTATCCTCCGTGATAAACGCCAAATAGGCTTCACATCCACTTCTCAAAAGTCTATCAGCCTTCAACGCTGAGACAAACCCTGCACGAGGATTCCTCCTCTCTCCCTGGAATAATACCCCTGCTTGTGTCTCATCCAACTTGAAGGTAAGGGTCTTATGGAAACAATCCATTGTGGCATGGTACCCTGCCAGCCAATCCATCCCTAGGATGACATCAAAATCCTTCATCTCCAACAGAATAAGATTTGCGGGTAACACAACTTCTCCTATCCGGACTGTACAACTAGGGTAATGAACCGTACATACAACTTGTTTTCCTACCGGGGTTGCCACAGTCAAAATGTACTCAAGATCTCTACCATGCACATCAATCAATCTAGAAAATGCATGGGATATGAAAGAATGCGTAGAACCAGGGTCAAATAATATCTTAGCTTCTATTCCACTAACAAGAAGTGTACCTTCCACAAGATTGCCTGATGCCTCTGCATCAGCTCTGTTGACTGCATAAACTTGTCCTCGCTGCTGTGGCCTGATAGGTGCCTGCTGTGGCCTGCCTTGAGGGGCATTTCTGTTATGTTGAGGTGGACGCTGAATATGCTGCTGTACTTGTTGACGGGCCTGCTGCTGCTGCTGGGGCCTATACTGCTGCGGTGGTGCCTGTTGCTGAAGTGGCCTTGCCTGATTCTGTACTACCAGTGCATTCTGTGGCGGTGCTGGACGCGGTGCTCCTTGGGGCTGCTGATTCTGCCTATTCGGTCTTGGGCAATTTCTCATCTGATGATCCATGGAGCCACATCTAAAGCATGCTCCGGTGATGGTACGACATTGGGCACTCTCATGGTTTTTGCCACAGTGGATACAAACGTGCTGCACATTGTCTTGCCTCTGCCTCTTGTTCTGTTGATTCCTTTGCTGATGATGCTGCTGCTGGGGCTGCCCTTGTCCCTTGCCTTGAGATCTAAGGACTTTGTGGTGGAAGTTCTCGAACTTGTAGGCCCTCTTGTTCGCCTCTTCAAAAGTGACCGGTGGTATAACTCCCGTAGCATCCCTCTCGATGATGGGATGAAGTCCTTCGAGGAACTTGGTTATCTTCTTCTCCACCGTGTCCACTAATTCGGGTGCATATCTTGACAACCTCTCAAACTTAGTGAGGTATTCTTGAACAGTCGTATTGCCTTGGACAAGCTGTTGAAACTCTACTGCCTTCTGCCTCCTGATGTGCGTGGGTACATACTTGTCACGAAACTGTATCTTGAAATTCTGCCATGCAACTGCATCAGCCATTGTCCTATACTCTTCCCTTACAGTTTTCCACCAGATATCTGCCAACACGGTGAATAGGGACGTTGCCAGCTTTACTCTCTCACCCCCTGTGCATCTAAAGACTTCGAAGATGGTCTCCGTATGATCCAGCCAATCATCTGCAGTCAAAGGATCTTCGGAGCCAACAAAATCCTTGGGTGCCCTCTTTCTAAATCTTTCAAATAAAGCATTGGGGTCATGCTCTCTCTGATTGATGACAATTGCAGGTTGAGGCTGGACTGGCTCTGGCCTTCTCTGTAACACTTCCAACAACTGTCTCTGCATCTCTGCCAATTCTCTGGCATGATCCTCATCCTTCTTTAGCATTTGTTCTTGAAGTCTAGCCTGATTCTCATTAGCTTGACGCTGCTGGTCAAGCATGGCTTGCATCATCTGTTGGAACTGATTTGACATAGCATTTCCCACTCCATCTTCCCCAACTGGCCCTGTATTCTCAACTGGTCCTGTATACTCATTGTTACTCGCTGTGGGATTGCCATTTACCGGGCGTTTACGTGGTGGCATGATGCTGCAAAACAAGTTGTTAGCACATGATAATCAAGAATAGGGTCACACATTGCTCACGCGATTCTAACTAACGGAAGATCTAACGAATCCTCGCCACGTCCTTAGGATTTCTAGTTTCTTTTAATTGCTTGAAACACGTCTCTCTCTGATACCAGTCTATCGCGACCCCAGACCGGGCTCGGGGACCAGATCCGGGATCGGGACTAATTTAGTGAAGCCAATAGTTGTGATCATATGGAAAGATGACAATAATTAAAAGTATGTTTATGATCAGACGTACACGGGCTAACCAAAGAACACACACTACCCGTGCACGTGATTTCCCACAGGTGTCCGCGGTGAGGATATCCCAACACACATAATCATATAGTATAATTGCGGAAGCGTATGGTAAATCATGCATGTATTTCATTTCCAAAATCATAAGGCTGATTACATTTGAATGTGAGTATCAGAATGAGCAATGTCCTAAAGCATAACCCAAAAGTACATATTCAAGTTTAATCAGAAGATCAGTTAATTACAATTCCCAAAAATAGAGGCCAATAAAGGCCAATATAAACAAAACAATAACCACTAGAAACTATCCAAACAATCCCCCAAAATATTTCGCAGCTCGGCAGCCCGATGTTTACATAACATCGTCAGCACGCCACTCAACTAGCGGTTACGGTTCTCCGACCGCCTCCTCTCGCTCCTCCTCGGGGAAACCAACAACGGGACCTGAGTACCAAAGCAAAGGGTCAAACACGACGGTCTGGCAGGTAGATGAAAAGATATAAACATTCAATAATAAAAACCTTTACCTTGAAAACATGTAAACCTGTTTAAACAATGGCTTTCAAAGGTAAATGAATCATTTCATTGAAAACACACATACAGTAATAAAACATGTAAGGTAACCAAGGAAATCGGGAAACAATCAAGATGGCATCCACAAGAAGCTAAATCCCCTATCACCGAAGTGACGTGAGTAGCGGGTGTTGACCTCAGTCACCGAAGTGAGGAGGTGCAACCAAGTTACATATACATATACAATAATACGGGACGGGACCGCGGTGGCAAACCGAGTATCGGGAATCACGGTAGCGAACCGGATATCGGGAACCACGGGAGCGAGCCGAGTATCGGGACGGGACCACGGTTAATAAACCGGGTATCGGGATCCAAGCTGCAGCTGGCGGGACGGGAAGGGATCTCCAAGTCGGTAGATCAGACCGACAAGTTTATCCAAGCTTAGTGGTGCCGACTCATAGGACAAATCACATAAATCGAGACGAGTATAAAACAAATCCAGTGCAAGGCTATAAGCGGGCGAGACGGGGTGCTCAAGGCACAATCATCATTTAAATATCGGGTCACATCATGTCAGGCATGCATTCCGGGACTATAAAAGAGTGCAAGTACAAATACCATGCTTTCGGAATCGATAAATCATAACTCATAAATTTCTGGAATAAACAATTGCAATAGACTTCCAAAATATCGGGGTTTAAAACTAATCCAAGGTGAATAGGGATCCCGTATGTCTGTATAATAAATGAAACTTGGTACTCTTTGAATTTGGGAGACATTCCGGGTTCCTTATCCACTATAGTAGCCTCAGTGCTTAAATGAATCTCGATGATGTGGTTTCTCTCTCTAACGTACTACCAACAAACACACCACCTATGCTTCGAACACAATCCCAGGTGAGCGGTGCCCATTGCTCTCAGAAAGGTTCACAAGCAATGGGGTAGAGGCTCCCTTCAATCCTCTTTTATTCATAAAATTCAGGGAATTTCGGTTACTTTGCGGTCAGGTGGCGGTTAGCCGCCCGTGAATCCGGCGGTTAACCGCTGGATGACCGTGAGGCTGACCGTGGGATTGCAGCTCTCTGGAATTGTAACCGCTACAATTCGGTTGGCTGGCGGTTAGCCGCTGATGAATTAGGCGGTTAGCCGCTAGCTGACCGCGAGATTCCTGCTCTCTGGAAGAGTGACCGTACTATGCGGTTGGATGGCGGTTAGCCGTCGATGGACACGGAGGTTAGCCGCTAGCTGACCGCGGAGCTGGCCGTGAGGTTACAGCTCTCTGGAAATGTAACCGAACTTGCTTCGGTTAGCCGCTAGTCACCAGGCGGCTAGCCGCTGGGCGACCGCCAGCTGACCGCCAGTCACGGGAATTTCTCCACTGGGTTCAGATTCAGGTCTTCCTTTCCCCCAAACCAATTCCTTTCATTCACCATTGACATTCATACAATCACCAGGAGAAGGAAGACAACCAACATCACAAGGATCCACTTAAGCATTGTACAAAAGACGAACCAAAAGTTACAATTCAAGATTTAAAGATAACAAATGAAACAAAGCTAGAAATCATGTTTAAAACAATAAAGAGGCTTACCAACTCTTTTCAAAAGCATTTAACATCATTGAATGCCAAGGAAACAAGTCATTAATGAGATATAAATCAAGTCTACATGTCATGAAAATCATTAAAACCAAAACATCCATTCAATCCACTTGCCTTAGAGTCTCTAAATAAAGAAATCAAGCTAATACTCTCTTCCTCCAAGCCAAGGGTGCAATCTACACAAAACCCCCAAAATACAAACCCTAAAATGGGTCAAACAAGGAATAGAGAGAAGAAAGCTTCAATAATGACAATAGGGCTCCTCTAAAACTAGAAGAACACAAATCTAAGAGATTGGAAAGGAAAACTTACTAGGAAAGTCCTCAAAAGGCAAGATGAGCTTCAAGAGAGTTCTAAAATGGGTGTCTTCCTTCCTCAAATGGTATCAAAGAGAAGCTTGCAAGGAGGGGAAAAGGGTGGTGATCTCCATTTCTCAAAAGATGCAAGGTTGGTGGGGATTTGGGCAATGTAGAAGCAAGAAGAAGAAGAAAAGAGGGAAAGAAAACCCTAGGTTTCTCTTGTGCTGGAAAAGGGGAAATGGAAGAAGAGGGTTCTTCTTATACACAAGTGGGTGTGGGTCCCATCTCTAGGAAATCTTTGGAGGCTGAAAGCACCAATCTCGAGACCTCGGACGAAGTCGACGAAGAAGGGAAAAGTGATCGTCGAAATATCTAGTTTCCAAAAAGTATATGTTTCGCGGGTTTCGGAAATATCAAGTTTTGGTACAGATTTCATGTATAATGACTGTTTTGCCCTCAATGCAAGAAAATCGGGTTTTCGGGGTTCCGAACGAGTACGAGATCAACATGAAAGCTATAGGGATTAACAAGACGAGTAAAACGGAATATAAATGCAAATCACTGGAATACGAACAATCCCCCACACAATAGTAAAACCATCCAAAAAGGGAACCCCCAAAGGGTCCCATCAAACACAAAGCACTAAAACTCACCCAAAGCCATAAAAGAGCTATTCTAGTCCAAGCTTAGTCAAAAATCACTAATCGAGCTTAGCACTAAAACGCAAAAAATTAGCACTAATCGAGGTCACTCGGGTCGGGGTCTTACATCCTCCACCCCTTAGGGCATTTGGTCCTCCAAATGAAATATAAAACTCACCTCGGGTAGGAGATGCGGATACTTCTTCTGCACTTGATCTCGTAATTCCCATGTTGCCTCTTCCGGCCCATGATTCTCCCAAAGTACCTTCACCCACTGAATAGTCCGGTTCCTCAACTCCTGTTCTTTCGAATCTATGATCTGAATGGGCTTCTCTACATAGGTAGCATCTTCTCTAATTTCCAGCGGCTCATGCAGGAGTACATGTGAAGGATCGGGGATGTACTTCTTCAACATCGATACATGGAAAACGTTGTGTACACCAGATAACTCGGGTGGCAAGGCTAATCTGTAAGCCACATCACCAATCTTGCTCACAATGTCATACGGTCCGATGTATCTCCGTGACAACTTGCCTTTCTGCCCAAACCTCAAAGTTCCTCTGGTAGGAAATCTTTGGAGGCTGAAAGCATCAATCTCGAGACCTCGGACGAAGTCGACGAAGAAGGGAAAAGTGATCGTCGAAATATCTAGTTTCCAAAAAGTATATGTTTCGCGGGTTTCGGAAATATCAAGTTTTGGTACAGATTTCATGTATAATGACTGTTTTGCCCTCAATGCAAGAAAATCGGGTTTTCGGGGTTCCGAACGAGTACGAGATCAACATGAAAGCTATAGGGATTAACAAGACGAGTAAAACGGAATATAAATGCAAATCACTGGAATACGAACAATCCCCCACACAATAATAAAACCATCCAAAAAGGGAACCCCCAAAGGGTCCCATCAAACACAAAGCACTAAAACTCACCCAAAGCCATAAAAGAGCTATTCTAGTCCAAGCTTAGTAAAAAATCACTAATCGAGCTTAGCACTAAAACGCAACAAATTAGCACTAATCGAGGTCACTCGGGTCGGGGTCTTACAAAAGGTGAGGATCATCCTGTTACTATGGCTCAACTCTGCAACCTAAAATAGGGAGAGAATGGGTCAACATACGACTTCATTCACAAATAGAAGGCAATGGCATACAAATGCTCAGATGTGCTGCCACAAGCGTCGCTCGTCGACATCTGCCGTAACAATATGAGAGCAAAAATCCGCTCCATGATCATCGGCAACAAATCAAAGAACCTGGGGGAACTCCTCGAAGCCTCCATGGAAGCTGAAATGGTGATCAAAGACCTCAACAGTCAGAAATCATCAAAGAAAGAGCCGACTGCTGTTACAACCTCAAAATCAAAGAAAAAGGAGGTTCTCAATGTGCAGACTAAGTCAGCTCCTCAGCAGCCAAAGAAACCTGAAAACAAAACTGCAGGTAAAAGGCCTGAACTCTCTGATGCCTTCAAAGAACGTGTAGAAAAGAAATATCCGTTCGATGAAGATGTTGAAGAAATCTTTGAGGCTCTCCTAGCAAATGGTAAACTCATTTTGCCAGAGCCCAAAAGACCGGGAGATGTTGGCAAAACCAATGATCCCCGATACTGTCATACCATCAGATGATCTCACATTCTCTCAATCAATGCTTCGTTGTGAGAGAGAAGATCAATGAGATGTGGAAAAACGGAGTCATAACCTTTGATAAAAACTATGGCCCCGCCTCTGTCAACATGGTGTCATGTGGGCAAGTTTCAAAATCACCGAAGGAGAAGATCACTACTTCATTCAAGGTGATAAAAATGGCTCAAGCGTCCCAAGAATTTGTTCCCTATCCAACACCAAATGGACAACCAATATGGGTGCATCCAGATCTCCTAGATGATGAAAATTGGGAGATCGTCAAAACAAAGCCGACCGCTCAGCAGCGAAGGCAAGCCAAGAGACAGCTCCGCAAGCTCAAACGGCAGCAGAAATCTCAACCAAAATAAGAAGTCCTTGAAAAAGCAGAAACTTCTTCCACTGCTTCACTAGGGACGAAGAAAGAATCTCTTCCCAAAATCTCCAAGGCGGTAAGAAAATTCACTCTTGATGATTTCATGCCACCTCTATACAAAATTGAAAATGTGCAGGGGGCATCATACTCTTGCAACTCGGTAGTTGGATTCTCCATGAATGGATACGAGTCCAGTGACACTGCCAGTGATATCGATGAGTGGGAAGAATCCCTTGAAACAGGAGAATACCTCTCCGACGAGGAATGGATTCCCGAGTCTCATCTTATGCTAGTAATCTGGTATAACCCATTACAGCCACAAGGATCTTGGTCTGATGATGAAGAAGACCAGGACCCTATTCAAGAAAATGCTGTCAATCCAGCACCAGAAAATGCTTCAGTGGAACCCAACATGGGCGAACCAAAAGGGGCAAATGACGAAGAAGATTTGGCTCCCATGCCTGATCTTGAAGAATATGCAAGAATCTTGGAACATCTTGCCATAGAGCAAGAGCAGGATCGCGTCAATCTTCGTCATAATCCAGAGCCGGAAGTCCCTGAAAATCAGCGGGAACTTTCTCCCTTAACTCCTGAAAATGGAGAAAACAGTTGGATCGATGATCCTCTCACATCCGAGGATGAGTCTGATTCCCAACAGTCTACACTGGGGGAATCTCCTGTCAGGATAACCTGCAATGCAATAGCTTAGGACGACAGTGCCTCTGAAGCTTCCGAAGACACGTACTCCCCAACCGGTAGCATATCTTCCGGAGCTACATCCTCTCAGGTGACTTCCACTGAGATAACATCCTCTCAACCTTCGTCTCCTGAAGCTGTGACATCGGAACTCAAGCCACTCCTGATTGATCATCTTGAAGAAACTTCTGCCAATGAAATCTTCTTCAATGAAAACTCAGTCAATTGGTCCCAGATACCCGATCTCACGGGCGATGTGTGGGCTAATAAAGAAAAGTTACCGGCTGCTGTTCAGGACTTGTTCCCGGAAATTGCTCCGTGCAACACAATCACTGAAGACGCCAATGCTGTTACAGAGACGTCCTCAGCAAAGGGTCAACCCCTTGATCCTGAGAACGATCTTCCAAAAGAAGACCCTTCTCTAGAGGCTCTTGAAGTTGGTAGAGGTACCCGTTCTGGCCGGGATTACCACAAAAATTACAATCAACCCTCTTCTTCTTATGTAAATCCTTCGGGAAAACAAGTTGTAAACGCCCCAAGTGGCAATAATAATGAAAATGCAGGCCCAAAGGAGGCTTTCAAGTACGACTTGATTGAGAACTTCAAACGCATACCTGCACGTCTGCACATCCTTGACTTATTACGAATGTCTCCACAAACTCGTGATAGTCTCATTTCAGAATTACAAAGGCTGAATGCGGATGTCGACAAACACGCCCCACAAGTCCTACAAATTGAAATGGACTATAGGGTCAAAAAATCAAATACTCCCTCAAAGGGAGAAAAGAAGAAAACTGAGGGATCAGGCAATGAATGCCTCTCGGTACAAAAAGCAGCAAGTGCAACAATTGCCTTCGACAAGGATGACCTCCTCCTAGGCGAAACAAAGCACAACCGTCCCTTGTACTTTACGATGTACGTCAAAGAAATGTCAGTACACAGAGTTCAGATCGATCCAGGTTCTGCACTCAACCTCATCTCTACTTCGGCACTCAAAGAGCTGGGCATCCCACCTAGCAAGCTGAGTCACACGTCCGTATCCATCTTCGGATATGACGGTAGCGCTCAAAGGCCTATCGGCAAAATCAGGTTCAAATTGCAAATCGGTGATCTTATTTCTGAAGTCACTGTGTATGCAATAAGGACCCCTTCATGCTACAATATACTCCTTGGACGCCCCTAGATACATGAGAATGGTGTCGTCCCTTCAACTCTACATCAGTGCATCAAGTTCGTTGGCGATGATGGCCTGATACATCGAGTGTTTGCAGACAAAAAGCCCTTCAAAGGCAGAGATGTCCATTTTGCAGATGCTCAAATGTATAAAGATGGAAAAGAAGAACAGGAGGAAAAAACAATTCGCTTTGTCGACAGTCTCCAGAAAGATAAAGGCAAGGCTCCTCAGTAATCATCGGAGGTAAACAAACCATCCACCAAACTCGAAGTAAGCGGCCAAGCTCCCTTCGTCGTCTCCTTCAAATCTCCAAAGCCTTTGGTAATCACTACCAAAGCAAAGAAGACAAAACAAAAGGCTGGGGGCAAGTTCACTGTCTCCTTTGTGTCTATTATGCATGACACAGACTCAGAGTCAGAGCCAGAAGATGACACAGCATCGAGCCAAGCTGGTACTCAGCCCGCTCTCACTCCATTGGAGACACCTGCAGACATAGAAGACCCTACGTCTGCTTCCTTTGTTATTCCGGTAACTTCGCCAGAAGAAAAAGTGATTTACTTCCACAGATCAGGAGCATCTCCACTGAACTCTCTGCTTGAACCTTTCCAAAACGAAGGTATGCCTCAGCTATCCCTGTATAGTCCAATGGCACAAGCTATCATGAAGAAAATGGGCTACGACGCTCAAAATCCGACTGGTTTGGGAGGTGGCCGTGGTATTCTTACACCATTGGAACCCACCCTGACCAAAAGTCAACCAGAAGATTGGAAAATCCACCTTCAAAAAGGCAAGTCTTCATATGGGTTGGGGTATGATCCTACCGCTCCTATGAGACAGTTGACACCATGGCTGCAAAGTCGCTTTACCGACCAAGCCTCAACATCTCATGAAGACATCGATATCCCTGGATATCTCTTTGAGGAGTTACTCGTCAAAAATCCTGAAAGCTCCTCCAATTGGTATAATTCCTCTGATAATAAAGAGAAATTGCCCAATGACATAGACGAGCGGTTCTCTGTCCCAAAAGAATCATCATTTCCAAAAGAAGTACCCTACTTCAACCCAATTCCAGCAAATGATTGGGACCATCTCATTGCAAGCCTTGAGAAGGATAGCATTGAGAAGGATACTGATCAAGAAGATTCATGGACAGAAACAGAGCCTCAGTCTGAAAATTTCTCTGGCACTCCAGAAGGTCTTGTTGAGTTGGAAGCCTCCGAAAATATTGTGGAGGAACCACCTTCAAACCTTCCAACAGAAGATCATGTTCAAAAGATAGACTTGGGAACACCTGATAACCCACGTCCTGTATTCATAAGCAAGAATATAAAGGATGATGAGTTACCCGAGTATATCTCTTTTCTTCGTGCGTTCGTTGATTGCTTTGCATGGTCTTATGCCGAAATGCCTGGCTTGGATCCCAAAGTAGCAGTCCACAAGCTTAACTTGCAAAAAGAAATCAAGCCTATCAAACAAGGCCAAAGAAGATTCCGTCCCGACGTGATGGACAAAATCGAACAAGAAGTTCAGAAACTCAAAAACATTGGCTTCATCCGCGAGGAACAGCATCCTGAATGGTTGGCCAGCATCGTCCCCGTGACAAAGAAAAATGGGCAGATAAGAGTCTGTATCGACTACAGAGACCTGAATAATGCATGTCCTAAAGATGAATTCCCGCTCCCCATACCAGAGGTGATGATTGACAACACCTATGGGTTCGAGCGAATGACGTTCATGGATGGATTCTCTGGCTACAACCAGATAAAGATGCATCCTGAAGATGAAAGGCATACATCATTTCGAAAACCATTCGGCGTGTATTGCTACACTGTTATGCCGTTTGGCCTAAAAAATGCAGGTGCGACATATCAGAGGGCTATGATGAAAATATTCCAAGATATGCAGCACAAGACGGTCGAATGCTATGTTGACGACCTCGCCATAAAAAGCAGAAGAAAAGAAGACCATCTCAATGATCTTCGAGAAGTCTTCCTCCGACTTCGCAAACACAAATTGCGGATGAATCCACTAAAGTGCTTCTTCGGTGTCTCATCGGGTAAGTTTCTCGGATTCATAGTACGGAAAGCTGGAATAGAACTTGACTCCACCAAAGTCAAGGCTATCCTGGAAATGCCATCTCCCAGAACCCTAAGAGAATTAAAAGGGCTTCAAGGAAGGCTGGCCTACATTCGACGGTTCATCTCCAATCTATCAGGGAAATGCCGTCCATTCTCTCGCCTGATGAAGAAAGGCATGGACTTTGTCTGGGATGCTGAATGTGAAAGTGCATTTCAAGACATCAAAGCATACCTCATCAAACCTCCAGTGCTGGTTGCCCCCACAACTGGAAAACCATTTATCTTGTACACAAGAGCTCTCGACCACTCTTTGGGTGCTCTGCTCGCACAAGAAAACGACGATGGAAAAGAAGCTGCTCTATATTACCTTAGCTGCATGATGGTAGGTGCAGAGCATCGCTACTCCCCAGTCGAAAAAGAATGCCTTACAGTAATGTTCGCCGTACAAAAGCTGCGTCACTATCTACTGTCGAACACAGTCTACCTGATTTCGAGGATCAACCTCCTAAAGGTCCTTGTCACAAAAGCAGGTTCTCTCAATGACCGACTGGCAAAATGGTCCATTCTTCTATCACAATTTGATATTAGGTATGTACCACAAAAAGCAATCAAAGGCCAAGCTCTAGCAGACTTCCTCGCAGAGCATCATTACCTAAAGATTCTCCACTCAGGGATGATCTCCCAGACGAATTTGTCTACAATGTGAAAACTTCCTTGTCAAACACTTCCTGCGACATGTACTTTGATGGTGCAACCAGGACAAATGAAAAAGGAAAGCAAATATCGGGAATTGGCATCCTCTTTGTCAGCCCCGACAAATACATGATTCCACACGCCTTCTCGCTACTGGAACCATGTTCAAACAATGCAGCTGAGTACCAAGCCCTGATTGTTGGATTGGAACTCGCCCTCGAAACCGGCATCACCATGCTGGAAGCTTTTGGAGACTCTCAACTGGTCGTCAACCAGATGAATAAAAACTATGAAGTCAGGAAGCCTGATTTGCTGCCTTACTATAATAAGGCGCAGTCGCTTCGACAAAAATTCAACATCTGCCACATCATCCACATCCTCAGAGGTGAAAACATCCGTGCAGATGCCCTGGCCGGACTCGCCGCATCCATGGCAATCCAAGAAGGGGAAAACATGCAAGTCACAGTGTGTCAAAGAAGGATTCTCCCTCCTCTCAACACACACCAAACAGTTGCTGAATGCCACCAAGTGGTTGGAAGTCGGATATCCATCCTCAAACCTCCGATTGGCGACTGGAGAGATCCGTTCATTGATTACATCATGTTCGGAATCCTACCTGAAGATCCAAAAGAACGGGTAAGCATCCAAAGACGAGCCCCAAACTTTCATTTGGATATACCTTCAAAAGCACTTTACAGAAAATCCTTCAACGGAGTACTCCTACGCTGCTTATGACAACAAGAGGCTCAGGAAACTCTCAAAGAAGTACATGCTGGTCTTTGTGGAGCCCATCAGGCTGGCCCTAAGCTCTACAACCAGATAAAAAGGCTAGGTTACTATTGGCCTACCATGGTAGCTGATGCAATGCAATTTGCCAAGCGCTGCCAAAAATGCCAGATTCACGGAGATTATGTCCACATGCCTCCAGAATGGCTACATCCAACAGCAATCTCATGGCCTTCCGAAGCCTGGGGAATGGACATCATAGGTCCTATTTCTCCCCCATCAAGCAAAGGTCATCGCTTTATCTTCGCCGCTACGGATTATTTCTCCAGGTGGTCAGAAGTATTTGCGCTCAGCGAAATGAAGACTTCATCAGTCCTTCAGTTCTTGCGCACCAACATTATTTGTCGCTTCGGCATACCTAAAAGATTCGTCCATGATAACGGACGACAATTCCGGGATCACAGATTCTACAGTTTTTGCGACAAGTACAAAATCCAAAGTTGTCCTTCGACTCCATATAATCCAGCAGCGAATGGACTAGCAGAAGCCTTCAACAAGGCACTCTGCAAAATTCTCAAGAAAATGGTCTCTAGTCACAAAAGAGACTGGGGCGACAAACTACTAGAAGCTTTGTGGGCCTATCGAACCACCGTTCGAGGACCAACCCATAGCACACCATTCTCTTTGGTCTATGGATACGAAGCTGTTGTCCCTTTGGAAGTACAAATTCCTTCCTTAAGGGTATCTTTGCAAAATGACATGACGCAAGAAAGCAATGTCAAATTGAGACTCCAAGAGCTGGACAATCTCGATGAAAGACGACTCGAAGCTGTACAAAACATTGAGTTGTACCAAGCACGCATGGCGGGATCTTTCGACAAGAAGGTCAGGCAACGCGCCTACAAAAAGGGTGACTTGGTTCTTGCAGTAAAAAGACCCATAGTCTTTGCCCACAAATCCAAAGGCAAATTCGAACCAAAATGGGAGGGACCCTTCGTCATCGACAAAGTCTTCTCCAACGGTGCATACGCTCTTCTAAACATGGAAGGAGACAGATGTATGCTACCCATCAACGGCAAGTTCTTGAAGCGGCACTACCCTTGAAGACTTCCTCAAACAGGTCAGAGCAATATCTACACGGCTAAAGCCTATTTCCAAGGTACTTGCTCGTCAAACCCACCCCTTTTGAAATTTTCATCTTTATGTTGAAGTTTCAAAAAAAAAAAACAATCTCTCAAAACAATGCTTACTTTCATCGTTTCATTGTTCAAAAGAAAAATCAATCCAAGTTTAGGAGCCTCTTCCCATACTTGACTAAAATTTTCAATCCTTGAACCCAAAATTCATGGTTTGAAACAAAAATCGGGACTTAGGAATTTTCACCCTAAACCGCCTTGGCTTTTACAACCAAAATGGTTTTAAGTCAAAATTAATGACCTTCGTGTCTTTAAACAAAAATTTTGGTTTTTAGAAACCGCGGGGAAGCGACATTCAGTCAATACTCGCAAAACCCAAAAAAAAAACCGGAAGGATGCGAACCCCATTCGATACTTCCAAAACCCAAAAATCGCAAGGAAGCGAACCCCATTCGATACTTGCAAATTTCAAAAATCGTGGAGAAGCAACAAACCAGTTGATATCCACAACCCAAGTTTCAAAAATCTTGGAGATGCAACATACCAGTTGCTATCCACAACCCAAATTTCAAATGGTTCGAGAAAACCTCAAATTTCAAAAATCGCGGAGAAACGACATCAAGTCAGTACCCGCAAAACCAAAAGTTTTGGGAAAAGCAGGGAAGCGACGCTTAGTCGATATTTGCACCCCAATTCGCGAGGAAGCGACATTCCATCGATACTCGCAAAACCTAATCCGCGAGGAAGTGACATTACATCAATACTCGCAAAATCGAATGAGCAAGGAAGCGACATTCCATCGATACTTGCAAGACCATTCAGCGGGAAGGCGACATTTAGTTGATACCTGCATTTTGAAAACCAAAACTCGGCTATAAACGCCAAAATCCGGCTATAAATGCCAAAATTCGGCTATAAATGCCAAAAACAAAATTTTTTCGGCTATAAACGCCAAAATCGGCTTTCATGCCAATAAAACAAAACTTGGTTTTCAAAAAACTCGGCTATAAACGCCAAAATCTGGCTATAAACGCCAAAACTCGGCTATAAACGCCAAATCCGACTATAAATGCCAAAATTCGGCTATAAATGCCAAAAACAAAATTTTTCGGCTATAAACGCCAAAATCGGCTTTCATGCCATCTCAAAATCGGCTCTCATGCCACAAACAAAATTTTTGGCTCTCATGCCATCTCAAAATTCGGCTATAAACGCCAAAATTCAGCTATAAATGCCAAAACAAAACAAAAAAAAATCGGCTATAAACGCCAAAATCTGGCTATAAATGCCAAAATTCGGCTATAAATGCCAAGACAAACAAAACAAATACTGCTTCTATGCCATTCTAAAATTCGGCTTTCACGCCATCCAAAAATTTTGGCTCCCATGCCGCAAAACAAATTTTGGCTCTTACGCCACAAAATTAGGCTTTCTCGCCATCCAAATTTTAGTTTTCAAACCATCAAAAACAAGGCTTTCCGCCACAAAATTGGCTTTCATGCCCAAAACAACCCTTTGACAAAAGATTTTCACAAAATGACAACCTTTTGATCAAATCCTTAAACAAACATTCACATCAAACTTTTGCTCAAAATTGTTTTCATCAAAAAATTATTTAAGTGAAAGGAAGGGGATACAAAATATAGTACCAAAATTGTTTATACATGGAAGTACCAAAAAAAAAAGAAAAACGAAAAAGAGTTTGTTACAACTCAGGAGCTCAATCCTACATGGTCTTCAACCAAAGGTTCAACTCCTCAAGCAGACCCTTGGCCTTAACTTCCAAAGTTTTTAGGCCACGCTCCTTCAAAATGTCCCCATAAAACGCGGCCGAATGCCGTGACCCATCTGCAGCACGAGGAAGTTCTTCCCAAAGGACCTGCCACTGCTCATGCTCCCGAGTCTTCCTCCGGACATTACCTTCAGCTTCCTCAACCTGGCGAATGAGAGTCCCCTCTTTGTCACAAGCCTCCACAATGGCGGTCCATTTGGCAGCAGCCTCTTCCTCTAAAAGATCAAGACGTTGCCTAGCCTCAACGACCTCCTTATCAAGGCGGTCCAAGTCTTGCTTCAGCCCCATGATGGATAACTCGGTAACGTTCTTCTCCCGAACGATCTGCCTCCGAGTCTTCGTGACCTCAGTCAGCTCAACTTTGACTTTGCTGGAAGGTTTTAAGAACATCTCATCAAAGAAGTCACCATCTGGGAAACTCTTGGTCTCAGTCCATTTGTTCCCCAAGGTGATGATCTCCTCAACAAAATCCTCGGCACTTGCGATGTCCAGACCGACTTCTTTGCTATCAGCGAGGATGTCCTGCACATGCTTGATCATGCCAAAACCAGCTTCCAAATGACCTGAAGAAAGAGTCTCAACACACCTTCCTAGTATACTGAAGGTGTGGTGCAGATGAGGATTCGCCATGTTCTGGTGCCCGACTGCCCACGTCATGCTCCATTGGAAGAGTAATCAATAAACTCTTTCCAACGGAACAAGCTGACTCATTGAAAGTCAAAGAAGCCCCTACTTCTGCATCAGCAACAGGTGTCCCCTGTTCTGGCTCTGAGGAAGACGGAGGAATCTCTCCTGCTGCTTCACAATCTGTCAAAGAAAAAAAGAAGAAAAAGACTAAAAGGTATGAATATAATCTTGTCAAAAATATATCAAGATCATTATTGCAAATATACCTGCTTCGACGACCGGCGGAGTACTCTCTGCCTCTTTGAGTTCATCCGAAGCATCGTCAAAAGTTGCATCCATGGATGGCTCGAAATCGTCGGAATCCTCTGGCAAGTCAGCTACATGTTAGCAAATGACAGCAAAAGAAGACAAAAAAGCAAAAGCCAAAGCAAATCATACTAGGTGAAGGTTCTGGAACCACTCCAGAGTCCCTGGGCTCTTCCTCAGATGCCACAATTGGATCCGTCATCGCCTCATCGGCAGGAACCTCAGGCGTCACCAGGTCATCATCCTCTGCTAAATAAAGAAGCAGCGGATCAAAACAAAATCTTTCAAAAAAAAAAAGGGAAGGAAGAAACAAAAGGAAAGAAAGGGGATCATACCAGCTATCTCCTCTTCTCTGCTTCTCTTCTCCGGAGGCTCGTCAGCATCCTCAGACACCTCCTCAGCAATGGTGAGAGAAACTTCAAGATCAGAAGGACTATCATGCCGTCTCATGTTACGGCGTTGTCCTCTCCTCCTCTTGCTCCGGCGGGTCAATCTGCTCGACGATCCTGCCCCACTATCAACATCAGGCCTCTCACAAGAGTCCTCACTGGATGGTCTACTTTTCTCAGTAGACTCCATGGAAGCCTTCGTATGCTCTGCCTGTATCATAGCATCGATCTTGGCCTCCTCCTCCTCCAGCTGTCTCAGGACCTCAACAGGAATCCCCTGTGCAGCTCCTGATCTGATGATGTCCTGCCCGTTGAGAAAGCCTATCTTGTGCTTCTCTCCAGAAAGGAAGGCCAAAACTTCCTCCCAATGGACACCATCCGATTTGCCAAGACTCTTCCCAGGAGATTGCTTAATATCGAGCTCTTTCATGGAAAGCCCCCGGTACACTGAAAAGCTCTCCACGAACCACTTCGTGAAGCCAGCAGTCCGGAAGGTGGGCAGCTCAGGATAAGAAATCATGGCGGTAGTATCCTCGGCGCTATAAAAAGCCCATGCATTTCTCCCATCCTGCAGACCTCCAAAGCACTTCACCATGCTCAAAGACGCTCCAAAATGCCTTGAGAGAAGCCAAGCGGCAACGCAAAACACGAAGGGACATACGGTTGGATGTCGACGAAAAGATGTCTGCGGTACACCATCGTACCAACCCGTATGTTGAAGAGCCACCTCTTCTCTGCGTCCGTCAAAGCATAGTGTCTTCCCGACCCTGCCCTGGTCGAATCACGAGAGACACCAAAGTCAAAAGCCTTCTTTCGCAAGCCCGGAGAAAGCTTCACCAAAGACTGCCCAATCTCGACGTCCCTAAATCGTCGGATCCTTAAACGGGCGGATAAAAGTGATTCATAAACGGCTGCCCCTCTAGCCAAACGAATCATGAAGGGATCTTCGTCCTGTGCAACTCCCAAACGATGGAAGCTAGGACAGTGGTACACATACCACGAGTAGAAAATGTGGGCAGAAAACACCCTGTTCATGGGGAGCCCAAGCCGAACCAGGAAAGCAGCAGCCTGCAGTTCGGTACATAAATAGGAGTAAAGAGCAGGTACCAAAGCCAGCCGCTCTCCAAACGCCATCTGACAAGCCGGAAAAATACAATGCGGCCTGATGTGCGTCCCATCTCCTCCAGCAAAAACAGCCTCACCCAGCCAGTAAGTGAGGTAAACAGCGAGATCTCTCCGCAACGCAATGTCAGGACAAATGGCATCCGTGCTTGCGAAGAACTTCTTCAAATCTTCTCGCATAGCAGTGATGATCTTCAAACTTGATGCTTTAGCCCTAACATCCTGGGCCATGCCATCAGAAGAATCCCCGCTGTCAAAAAATTTGGAGCTGCAACTTCTCCAACTACTGGATCTAACTTTTGAGCCCTCCATCTCCTTCAAAAAATCATAGAAGGCAACGAGCTGAAAGTACACAAGCCTAAACTCCTCAGACTGCTCCTCAAGGACGCTGTCAATAGGCATAAACTCCTCATAGAGTTTGCCGAGGATAGGCAATCCGGTGATGGCGCTCAGCTCCTTCAAAGAAAAACCAATCTCACCATTCGTCACAATGAAGGTGTTGGTTTGTGGAAGGAATGACTCCAGCATGGCCATGAAAGCCTCATCGGAGAAAACGACGGTTTGCCGAAAAGCGCGAACCGCGTCAAAAATCTCAGCCTCCCGAAGAACGGCCTCACCAATCCTCAAGGTGTGATCAGTCCATGACTCCCAGCTCGAGTCAGCACTGAAACGGCCACGAAGTCGAAAAGGCTTCACCCAATTGCTGCCGTCACCCCGAAAAACGCCAAGGCCCACCGGTCTCAAATCGACCGATGGATGATCAGAACCTTGGTAGCCACTGGCTGGCATCAACACGTCCATACGGACAGGTGGCTTCTCTGCAAAACCGGAAGGTCCACCAACAAAAACCCCGGTCTTGATCACACTGGTCCTCTTCACCCAACTCGGAGGATCTTCCCTCTTAGGGCACGTGGGAGAAAGGCTCAGGATCGAGATGGTCCAATCCAAAGACGACCGGGTAGAAATAGTTCTCTCCTGACCATCTGCTATGTAAGAGAACTGAAAACATCTCCTTTGGTATGTCAAGTCGTCGGGGACTGCATCACCGAAGAAAAAGGTAGGCTTGAGCACAACGCTCTAATCGTCCGTAACCCAGGGACGGCTGCTTACCATGATCTTATAGAACTCCTCATCCTTGAGAGCGATCAATCGCTGTCTCATCTCATCACGATTGAGGGAATCGCATTCTTCCAATTTTTTCTCCACAAACTGGACTTTCTCCCAAGCCTGCTGAACGGCAGCATTGGAAGATCTAGCAGACCGACGAGGCGCGTCAGTGACAGGACCTTTACCCTTGTTTGTTCTAGACGAACTGCCTGCAAAAGATGGAAGAGAAAAGATCAATCAACATCAAAATGACAGAATTCTGCTACAAAAAATTCTAGCAAAATTTTGACATGGTTCCGGGGCAATTCCAGCGAAAAGGAAAAATACTCTGAAAAAGACAGGAAGCCTGAAGATGAGCTCAACATCGCTGCGAGCTCATAGTCAGTGGAGAATTCTCAAAGAAGGCTTGAACTCAACATCGCTGCGAGAACAAGCCAATCTCATCAAACTTCCGCAAAATCTGGAAAAGAGCTCAACATTGCTGCGAGCTTCAGAATCCAAAAATTGCAAAACTTCCTCAAAATCCAGCAAGACCGAGAAAGAGCTCAACATCACTGTGAGCTCAAAATCCCAACACTTGCAAAAGATTTTCAGGTATGCATCATCATACTTCCAAAATCTATTTACCAAAACTCCTGCATCAAAAATATATCATCATGCATTAGATGCTAGGAAAACCTTGACCAAAGTTTGACCAATTCCAACCCAATTTGGTCAAAACCAATCAAACTTTGTCCAAGTCAAAAATCATGTTGGCTTGACCTAGAGACTCTAGCCTTCTATCTTGATGCATCAAACAAAAAAAATGCATACATATTGAAATTGCATAGCCTCATTATCATAGTGAGCAAACAAGGAAAAAGAAAAAGAAAGAGAGAAAAAAAAAATCTCAGCAAAAAAAAAAAAACAAAAAAAAAAAAAAAAATTTTGGCCCACGAGCCGTGGCCCACTGCCACGTGGCTGTACGGACAGGTCCATACAAAAAAAAAAAAAAACAGAAATAGCAAAAAAAAAAAAAAAAAAAAAAAAAAAGAAAAGAGAGAAAAGAAAGACGCTAAAAAAAAAAAAAGAGAAATCAGCGTGGAAAAAAAAAACAGAAAAAAAAAGAGTACACGGTTTAAAAAAAAAAAAAAAAAGAAGAGAAAACCGTGAAAAGAAAAAAAAAATAAGAAAGAAAGAAAAAAAGAGAAGCACGAAAAAAAAAGAAAAACGTGCATGAAAAGAAAAGAAAAGAAAAGAAAAAAAAAAGAGAAGAAGAAAGAAGAAGAAAAGAAAAAGAAGAAAAAATGATGAAGAAGCTACTTCTAGAATGGAGATTCTTGACGAGGAAGAAAACTTACTTGAAGCCATTGATGGAGAAGAAGAAGAAAAGCTTGGAGATCCATGAAGAAGAGAAAGCACTTCTTGCCTTGGGGAGCACTCTTGAAGATTTCTTGCTAAAAGAAAGTAATGGACCAAAAGCACCAACCCTCTTTGCTTTTATAGAAGAGAGCAAGCCAAAAGAGGAAACAAAGAGAAAGAAAGGAGGTAAGTGCTAAAATTTAGCTACTTTCCCAAAGAGAAAGATATTTTGAGAGAATCTTTCCACAAAAAGAAAACTTGAGAAATTCTCTCCAACTAAAGATATTTTTAGATATTCTCTACACAAAAGAGATATTTTTAGATATTCTTTATAAATATGACACTATATGAGATCTAGGCCATCTCCAAAGCCTAAGGTCCCATGGGTTAGCCCATATGAGCCAGGTTTGACCACCTAGGAACTAAAAGTGGCTTTTAGTCAAAATATTCCTCTTACCAAGAGCAAAAAAAAAAAAGAAAAGAGCAAAAAAAGTCCCATGCCTCTTTTGAGTTGATGGGACCATTCAAAAAAAAGAAAAAAGAAAGTCTCATGAGTTTCCAAAAACCAAACCATCCAACCTCATGAACCAGATTGAGCCAAAATCTTGAAATTGACATTTCACAAAACCAAATTCCGGTCCCCTAGCTCGCCACATACAGCTTGTTAGGTCACAAGACCAAAACCAAAATCAAAATCCAAACCAAACCAAACCTGACCCCCCAACCTGCCACATACAGCTTGTTGGGTCACAAGGTCGAAATCAAAATCAAACCCCGACCCCCTAACCTGCCACATACAGCTTGTTAGGTCACAAGGTCAAAAACCAAAATCCAAAACCCAAAATTCAAATACCCCATGTCATTTTCAAAACTTTGCCTTGAGATGGTACGTGATCCCTCTCACTACCATAAAATTCCCCCGGAAACTCAGAAGGCTATTCAAAAAAAAAAAAAAAATGCTCAAGACTCTTGGTCAAGTTGGAATCTCTCCTCCAAGTTTCTCTTCGAGGCACATCGACTCCAAAAAGCTACTCGTCGCTGTACCTCGAGGGGGCATTTGTTGACACCAAAAAAGTCAATATGTCTCCTCAACATCAAGAAGCCTCCTGAAGCTGCATCCTGCTAAAAATAGGCAAGGCTACTTTAAGCATCAGATTTTGTCAGAATCAGACAGAAACTGAGAGATCCTTCAAGACAGCTAAAAGAGGGGTACACCTGAGGTTTCGGGTCATTCCGACATCGTTTGGCCCAACTTCACCACTCCGACAGCTAAACAGGCGCTCCCGGCGGCAACAACATCAAAGACACCAAAACTTTGATCAAAGCCTACGGATGACTCCAGAATGTCTCCAAAGGGCTCCATGCCAAATTTCAAGTCAAACCGACAACGTTTGACCCTCCATCAATGCTCGAGCAGCAAAATCAAGCCTCTCGGCGGCGGCAACCACCAAAGCCATCACTCATCAAACAAAATACATGAGTGGCTTTAACATGCTTCCAAAAGGTTGCACGTCAAATTTCAGGTCATTCCGACAACGTTTGACCAGGTTTCGATGCTCCGAGAGAAAATCAAGCCTACAGACGGCGGAGCAACCCGGGACCATGACATCCAAAACAGAGCCCATGGAACGTCTCAAAATGACTCCAATAGGCTCCCCGTCAAATTTCAGGTCAATCGGACCTCGTTTGACCACATATCAAAACTCGGCATTTTCCCCGCAGCAAAATCAAGTGAAGCATCGATGGGACCCCAAACGACTTCAAAACTAAATAAAAGCCCATGGTTGGTCCTATCCACTGCTCAAGAAGCTTCACCTCAATTTTCAGGTCATTCTGACATCGTTTGACCTAGTTTCGACGCTTGACGGAAAATCGGCTACAAAGTCTTCGGCTTTCCAGAAAAATAGGAAACTTTGTGCTCCGATTTCGCGAGGGTTCTCGTCAAGATTTCTCAAAGAAAATCAAGTCAATAATTGAGGAAAAATGTCAAGAAAAATACAGAAGAAAAAAGGAAAGAAAAAGACGAAAAAACGGCCGTAAACGACGCTCGGCGACCAAACGGGCCAAAGCCCTATGGTCGCCGGCGACCTTGGCCCAAGGTCGCCGGATTTTGCGCCGAATCGTCCGTTTTCCGATTCTTTTCGCATTTCGGGTGTTCTGGCCTCTGTGATTTTCTGAAAATCCAATGTTTGGTGCTTCAAAACCACTGATCTTCGTCGACATCTCGGATCCGCCGTCAAAAGCATGAAATCATCACCGATCGCCTCAAGATCGCCAACCGGCTGACCAAGAAAGTGCACTTTCTGTCCGACCGATCGTGAAATCGTCAAGATAGACGTCACCAGCCCGCCAACATCAATCAATGTCTGAAATTGGATCGCAATCCGACATCAAATAATGCGCGGATCCACCCGTGATGATCGCAAGAAGAATCTCAAAAGGCGCAGCACGGCCCGCGACTCTTCACATGCCTTGGCAACCACTTAATGTCGTTAATTGACCCATTAAAGCAGTCATGAACTCATTATTTTGGACGGCCCAATCAGAACCAAGCATTTGGGAGTTACAAATCCAAGCAATCATGGCATTAAACCCATGAAACTCCCATCATCATGAAGCATAAAGGTGATTAAATGCCCACTACCTTCATCGGCCAATCACAAGCCTTGAAAAAGGAGTTACAAAATCAACTTGTAACTCCTCATTAATTCTTTCATCATGGCCATCAATGCCAATAAACACCTCATGGCTACCAAAAGCCTATAAAAGGAGGTCCATTCCAAGAAGAAAGCATGATGAAAATAGATCCCAAGTGCAAGCTCTGAAAATCCAGAAAATCCAAGAGAGAGACGAAGCCCTGCTACTTTGTTCCCATAAGCACCACAAGGTGATCAACGTCCCTTGGGGGGCCACCCCCCCCCCCCCCCCCAAGGTCACCTCCTTCTCCAACATGGCCTAAACGCTGCCTTTCAGCCCGTTTACTCGGTTTTTTATTGGATATAGGACCTTCTCTTGGTCCTTGTCTTTTAAAAAACTGAGGTTAGGAGCCAAGCCAAAGAATCAAAGCATCACATGTTCTCATTTGAAGGACGATGGCGAAGCCCATACATGACTTGCGACCGTCGATCTCAACGGGTCCCCACAATCTCCTGAGAAGTTAGATCCCTTTTCTTCCTTTTCTATTGTAGTTTGTATTTCTTAAAGAGACAAAAAGAAATCACAATTCTTGTCTTTCATATTTGATGAGTTTTGTAAAAACGCCTTTCACGGCAAAATCGCCTTTCACGGCAAACAAACAAAAACGCCTCTTACGGCATTCTAAAAAAAAACAAACTTGTCTCTTTTCTTAATATTAATGCAATTTGAAAAGTTAGAAAAAAAGGATTAATTTCCTTTCCACTTGTGAAGGTGAATCTCCGGATTATCACCATTCCAAATTCCAAGTAGAAAGTAAATCTGGCATACCCTTACAAAAAATGTTGATGCCTGATATCTTCCCTCCTCCGCCGAGACCCAGGTCAGCCCCCGGGGTGCGGAGGGAGAGGACGGAAGATTCCCCCTTTTTTTCGGGTTCATCAAGGCTCCTCCTCGGGGAAACAAACGACGGGACCTGAGTACCAAAGCAAAGGGGTCAGACACGACGATCTAGCAGGTGGATAAAAAGGTATACACATTTCATAATAAAACATTTACCTTGGAAAAAATTTAAACCTGTCTAAACAAAACTTTCATGAAGTAAATGCATTATTTAATTAAAAACATATATGCAAGGTAAAACAAGTAAAGGTAACCAAGGAATTCAGGAAACGAGCAAGATGGCAACCACACAAAGCTAAATCCTCTATCACCGAAGTGATAGAGTAAGCAAGTCAAGGCGTTGACCTCAGTCACCGAAGTGAGGAGGTACAACGAAATACATATACATATATACTATATACAAGACATGACCACGGTAGCGAGCCGGGCATCAGAAACCACAGTAGCAATCTGCGGTATCAGGAGAAGACCACGGTTAAATAACTGGGTAGCAAGATCCAAACTGCAGTTGGCGGGATAAGAGGGGGATCTCCTAGTTAGAGGATCAGACTAACAAGGTATCCAAGCTTAGTGGTACCGACTCATAGGTCAAAACATGGAAATCAAGACATGTATAAAATAATTCATGTGCAAGACTATAATCGGGCAAGACGGGGTACTCGAGGCACAACTATCATGTCAGGTCGGGCATGTATGTCAAGACTAGTAAAATAGTACAAGTATGCTTTCAATGTTTTCGGGATTGATAGATAACAAATCATAAATTTCGGGAACAGAGATGTGATGTAACCTTTCGAAATGTCGGGACAGTGTCAATGTTAAAACTAATTCAAGTTAATAGGGATCCCGTATGTCTACTTTGAATTTACTTGGTACTCTTTGAATTTGGAAGACATGCCGGGTTCCTTATAAACTATAGTAGCCTTAAGGCTTAAATGATTCTCTGTGATGTGGTCTCTCTCTCTCGAACAGCCCCCGACAAACCTTTCATCTCTGCTTCGAACACATTCCGAGGTGAGCGGTGCCCATTGCTCTCAGAAAGGTTCACAAGCAATGGTATGGAAGCTCCCTTCAATCCCCCTTTATTCATAGAACTCAGGGAATTTCGGTTACCTAGCGGTCAGTTGGCGGTTAGCCGCTAGAGGATCCGGCGGCTAACCGCTGGCTGACCGTGAGGCTAACCGCAGGATTTCAGCTCTCTGGAATTGTGACCGCTTCAGTTCGGTTGGCTGGGGGTTAGCCGCTGATGGATACGGTGGTTAGCCGCTAGCAAACCGCGGAGTTGACCGCGAGATTACAGCTCTCTGGAAAAGTGACCGTCTCTATACGATTAGCTGGCGGTTAGCCGCCGATGGATTCAACGATTAGCTGCTAGCTGACCGCAGAGCTGCCCGCGAGGTTACAGGTCTCTGGAAAAGTGACCGAAAATGCTTCGGCTAGCAGCCAGTCACCAGGCGGCTAGCCGCTCGGTGACCGCTGGCTGACCGCCAGTCACGGGAATTCTCCATTGGGTTCAGATTCCGGTATTCTTTTCTCCAAATCAGTTTCCCTCATTTTCCATCACTTTCCTCAAATGGTATGAGCTAAAAAGCTCCTCCAAATCAACCTTCAACACTTCTTCCCATATCAAAGCTTCTACTAAAGATTCGCCCAAACAACTCCATACATTTTCCACATTCAATCACCAAGAAAAGATATAACCACATTTACAAAGATTTATTCAAGTTTTTGGCACAAGATATAACAAAGACTATCAATCACATTACAAGACAGTAAATGGGCTCAACAACCCTTTTTAAAAGCATTAAAGTCATATTGAATGCAAGAAAAAAACCAACCATTAATGAGGCAATAATCCAACATGTTAATCATAGAAATCATTGAAAACTAAAACATCCACTTGCCTCTAGATCTCTAACAAGAAAATCAAGCTTCTAATGAACTCTTCCAAGCCAAACTCCAAGCTACACAAAAACCCCCAAAATACAAAACCCTAAAATGGGTCAAACCAAGAAACAAGAAGAAGAAACTCACAATAATAAAAATGGAGCTCCTCTAAGACTAGGAGAATACAAATCTAAGAGATTAGGAGGGAAAACTTACTACGAAATTCCTCAAATGAGCAAGACTAGCTCAAAGAAGATCTTAGAATGGAGGTATTCCTTCAAATGTTGTATCAATGGAGAGATCTAGAAGAGAGGAAGAAGATGATGACTTCTATTTCTTGATTGGAGCAAGGTGGGTGGTGCTTTGATGGTGTAGAAGCAATGAGAAGAAGAAAGGAGGTGGAAACCCTAGGTTGAGTTGTGCTTGTTCTGTAAAAAGAGAAATGAAGAGGATAACCTCTCATATATATACAAGTGGGTGTGGGCTCCACCACTAGGAATACTTGGAAAGCTGAAATCACTATTATCAGGACCTCGGACGAAATCAACAAAGAAGGGAAAAGTGATCGTCAAAATATCTAGTTTCCAAAAAGTATATGTTTCGCGGTTTTTGGGGATATCAACTTTTGGGTACAGATTTCATGTAAAAAGACTGTTTTACCCTCAATAAAAGAAAATCGGGTTTCGGGTTCCGGACGGGTACGGGCTCGACATGAAAGTTATAAAGATCGACAAAATAAGTAAAAAGGGATCAAGACAAGAATTAGGGGAATATCAAGTAACCTCCAAAAGCAAGCAAGACTATCAAAAAGGAACCCCCAAAGGGTCCCACTAAACACAAGACACTAAAAGTTCCCCAACGCTACAAAAGAACTGTACTAATCCAAGCTTATTCAAAACCACTAATCAAGCTTAGCACTAACACACAACTTAATTAGTACTAATCGAGTCACTCGGGTCAAGGTCTTACATCCTCCACTCCTTAGGGCATTTGGTCCTCCAAATGAAATATAAAACTCACCTCGGGTAGGAGATGTGGATACTTCTTCTACACTTGATCTCGCAATTCCCACGTTGCCTCTTCCGGCCCATGATTCTCCCAAAGTACCTTCACCCACTGAATAGTCCGTGTTCTCAACTCTTGCTCTTTCGTGTCTATGATCTGAATGGGTTTCTCTACATAGGTAGCATCTTCTCTGATCTCCAACGGTTCATGTCGGAGTACATGTGAGGGATCGGGGACATACTTCTTTAACATCGACACATGGAAGACGTTGTGTACACCGGATAGCTCGGGTGGTAAGGCTAATCTATAAGCCACATCACCAATCTTGCTTATGATATCGTACAGTCCGATGAACCTCCGTGACAACTTGCCTTTCTGCCCAAACCTCAATGTTCCTCTAGTGGGTGACACCTTCAAGAAAACCTTATCTCCTTCTTTGAACTGAAGATCCCTCCTGTGAGAGTCTGCGTAGCTTTTCTGTCTACTCCGAGCTACTTTCAAACATTCCCGAATCTGTCTCACTTTGTCACTGGTTTCACTCACTATAGTCGGCCCATGGAAACTGCGGGTGCCAACTTCTTCCCAACAAACAAGTGTCCTACACCTTCTGCCACACAAAACCTCAAAAGGCGCCATCCCAATGCTAGAATGGTAGCGTTTGTTGTAGGCAAACTCACACAACGGTAGAGTCTCGTCCCATTGAGTCTTGAAGTCTAACACACAAGCACGGAGCATGTCCTCAAGGGTCTTAATTGTCCTCTCTGACTGACCATCCGTCCAAGGGTGATAAGCCGTGCTGAACTGTAGCTTCGTACCCATAGACTCATGTAGGGTCTTCCAGAATCTCGAGATGAATCTGCTGTCTCTGTCAGATGTGATAGAAACTGGCTGTCCATGTCTACTGACGATCTCATTGACGAACAACTCTGCCAGGGGTAGCATGTGCATCTTCTTTCCTGTCCTCATGGGAATAAAATGAGCTAACTTGGTGAGTCTGTCCACTATAACCCAAATCGCATCATTGCCTCTGCTAGTTCTCGGTAGTTCCAAAATAAAGTCCATAGTAATGTGCTCCCATTTCCATTCCGGGATCTCTAATGGCTGCAACAATCCTGGAGGCTTCTGATGTTCTGCCTTTATCAACTGACACGTCATGCAACGAGAGAAACACTGCAATCTCTCTTTTCATGTTGTTCCACCAAAATCTGCCCTTCAAATTCTGACACTTCTTCGTGCTGCCTGGATGCATGGAGTACTTCGTACTGTGAGCTTCTTCCATGATGTCATTCCTCCAAATCTTCTATGTTAGGCACACACAAACGATCACGGTAATAAAGAACTTCGTCAACGATACGAAAATGGGACGTTCTGCTATATGTTCTGCAATCTTGGCCAATTCTAGATCCTGCAACTGACTACTCTTAATCTTCTGAATGAACGAAGGTCTGACACTGACATATTGGCCATTATAACACCCTTCCTCAGTGGCTGTAGGTCTATCTTCAACTCCTCAAACTGATCAAAAATACACGTGCCACTTAGATTCGCCATGCCCACTGATTTTCTACTCAAAGCATCGGCAACTACATTTGCTTTCCGCGGGTGATACTTGATCGGAAAATCATAGTCCTTGATATACTCCATCCATCTTCTTTGTCTCATGTTCAACTCCTTCTGTGAAAATAGGTACTGTAGGCTGCGGTGATCAGAATGAACCTCAAACTTCTCTCCATAGAGGTAATGTCTCCACATCTTCAATGCAAAGACGACCGCTGCCAACTCAAGATCATGGGTCGCATAGTTCTTCTCATGGTCCTTCAACTGTCGGGACCCATATGCAACCACTTTTCCTTCTTGCATCAACACACAACCAAGTCCAATGTTCGAAGCATCGGTAAAGATGGTGAAACCGCCGCTTCCGGATGGCAAAGTAAGGACTGGTGCGGTGGTCAATCTCGTCTTCAGCTCTTGGAAACTAGCTTCACACTGATCTGTCCACACATAGGGTGCATTCTTCCTTGTCAACTTCGTCAATGGTGCTGCGATCGACGAAAATCCTTGCACAAACCTCCGGTAATACCCTGCCAATCCAAGAAAACTCCTGATTTCTGACACATTCTTCGGTCTTTCCCACTTCACTACTGCCTCAATCTTGGACGGGTCACTGATAATCCTTCCTTGGAGATAATGTGTCCCAAAAATGCGACTTGCTCTAGCCAAAATTCACACTTGTTGAGCTTTGCATACAACTGGTTCTTTCTCAGAAGCTGCAATGCTATCCTCAGATGCTCTTCATGCTCTTCTCTGGTCTTGGAGTACACTAAAATATCATCAATAAACACCACTACAAACTGGTCCAAATACCGCACAAAGATCTTGTTCATCAAAGCCATGAACACTGCCGGTGCATTTGTCAATCCAAATGGCATCACTAGAAACTCATAATGGCCATATCTTCTCCAGAAAGCCGTTTTCAACACATCTGATTCTCTAACTCTCAGCTGATGATAACCGGATCTCAAATCAATCTTCGAAAAGTACGAGGCACCTTGTAACTGATCAAACAGTTCATCTATCCTTGGCAATGGATACTTGTTCTTGATGGTCACATGGTTCAATCTCCGGTAGTCAATACACAATCTCATCGAACCATCCTTCTTCTTAACGAACAAAACTGGAGCTCCCCATGGTGAAATACTCGATCTAGCAAAACCTTCGTCCAATAACTCTTGCAATTGTATCTTCAACTCTCCCAATTCCGCCGAAGCCATTCTATAAGGTGCAATCGAAATTGGAACGGTCCCCGGTAACAACTCAATGGTGAAATGAATTTCTCTCATGGGTGGTAAACCTGAAATCTCCTCCGAAAATACATCCGGGAACTCCCAAACAATAGGGATCTCCTCCACCCCTTGGGACCGTTTATCCTCCGTGATAAACGCCAAATAGGCTTCACATCCACTTCTCAAAAGTCTATCAGCCTTCAACGCTGAGACAAACCCTGCACGAGGATTTCTCCTCTCCCTGGAATAACACCCTTGCTGGTATCTCATCCAACTTGAAGGTAAGGGTCTTATGGAAACAATCCGTTGTGGCATGGTACCCTGCCAACCAATCCATCCCTAGGATGACATCAAAATCCTTCATCTCCAACAGAATAAGATCTGCGGGTAAAACAACTTCTCCTATCCAGACGGTACAAGTAGGGTAATAACTAGTACACACAACTTGTTTTCCTACTAGGGTTGCCACAATCAAAATGTATTCGAGTTCCCTACCGTGCACATCAATCAAACTAGAAAATGCATGGGATATAAAAGAATACGTAGACCCAGGGTCAAACAATATCTTACCTTCTATCCCACTCACAAGAAGTGTACCTTCCATAACATCACCCGCTGCTTCTGCATCCGCTCTGTTAACCGTATATACTTGTCCTCACTGCTGTGGCCTAATAGTTGCTTGCTGCTGCCTTCCTTGAGGGGCATTTCTATTCTGCTGCGGGGGACGCTGATTCTGCTGCTGCCCTTGCCGACGAGCCTGTTGCTGGTGCTGCTGGGATCTATACTGTTGCTGTGGTGTCTGTTGCTGGAGTGGCCTTGCCTGATTTTGCACCACTAGTGCGTTCTGTGGCGGTACCTGACGTGGTGCTCCTTGCTGTTGCTGATTCTACCTGTTCTGTCTTGGACAGTTCCTCATCTGGTGATCCATGGAGCCACATCTAAAGCATGCTCCCGAGGCTGTCCGACACTGGGTACTATCATGGTTCTTCCCGCAATGAATGCAAACAAGCTGCACATTTTGGTCTTGCCTCTGCCTTTTGTTCTGTTGATTCCTCTGCTGGTTGTGCTACTGTTGGGGTTGCCCTTGTCCCTTGCCTTGGACCTTAAGAATCTTATGGTGAAAATTCTCAAACTTATATGCTCTCTTGACAGCCTCTTCAAAGGTGAGAGGTGGTACTACACCGGTGGCATCCCTCTCGATGATAGGATGGAGTCCTTCTAAGAACCTGGCAATTTTCTTCTCCACCGTGTCCACCAACTCCGGAGCATACCGTGATAACCACTCGAACTTGGTGAGGTACTCTAGCACCATCATACTGCCTTGGACAAGCTGCTGGAACTCCACTGCTTTCTGCCTCTTGACATGGGCGGGCACATATTTGTCTCTGAATTGCCTCTTGAAGTTTGCCCAAGCTACTGCGTCTGGCATAGTCCTGTACTCCTCCCTCACTGTCTTCCACCAATTATCTGCCAAACTGGTGAAAAGTGATGCTGCAAGTTGTATTTTCTTACCCCCATTACATCTGAAAACCTCAAATATATTTTCTGTATGCTCTAGCCAGTCATCTGCAGCCAAAGGGTCTTCTGTCCCCACAAACTCCTTTGGACCGATCTTTCTGAACCTCTCAAACAATGCATTGGGGTCATGCTCCCTCTGATTAATAACAATAGCAGGTTGAGGTTGAACAGGTTCAGGTCTCTTCTGTAGCACCTCTAACAATTGCCTCTGCATCTCTGCCAACTCTCTGGCATGATCCTCATCTTTCTTGAGCATTTGTTCTTGCAATCTTGTTTGGTTCTCATTGGCTAGACGCTGTTGATCAAGCATAGCTTGCATCATTTGTTGGAACTGATTTGGCATTGCATTTTCAGCTCTTGTATTTTCAGTTCTATCTTCCTCAATCGGTTCGGTAAAATCATTGTTACTCGCTGAGGGATTGCCATTTACCGGTCACTTACGAGGTGGCATGATGCTGCAAAACAAGTTGTTAGCACACAAAAAATCCAAAACAGGGTCACACATTGCTCACGCGATTCTAGCTAACGGAAGATCTAACGAATCCTCGCCACGTCCTTAGGATTTCTAGTTTCTTTTAATTGCTTGAAACACGTCTCGCTCTGATACAAGTCTGTCGCGACCCCGGACTGGGCTTAGGGACCAAATCCGGGATTGGGACTAATGTGGTGTGATGATGGACATGCGATCATATGGAGTGATGACAATAATTAAAGATATGTTTATGATCAAGCGTACACGGGTTAATCAAAGGACACACATTACCCGTGCACGTGATTTCCCACAGGTGTCCGCGATGAGGATTTTCCAACATACATAAACATTTAGTAAGATTGCGGAAGCGTATGGCAAATCAAGCATGTAAATCATTTCCATCATAACAAGACTGATTGCATTTAAATAACAAGTATCAGAATGAGCAATATTCTATAGCGTAACCCAAAAATACTGTTAAAGTTACAACATATATCATTTAATTACAATTCCCAAAAATAGAGGCCAACAAAGGCCAATATGGACAAAACAATAACCACCAAAATGTATAGTTTCTAACACCCCCCAAAATGTCACGCAACTCACGAGGCAACCGGATGTTTAGATAACATCATCGGCGCGCCACTCTACTAGGTGCTGCCGTTCTCCGACCGCCTCCTCAGGCTCCTCCTCGGGGAATACTAAACATAGCATCAATCAATATAATTATGAAAATCATATGCTATGAAAGTTTTGAAATTATTTCATACATTCATTAAATACAACTATCATGCGCAAGATGAATGAAATGAAGATCAATAGAAGCCAACCTCACAATTAACCAACCAAAATTATGAAAACATAAACATGGTGGTTATGTGATTTACCTATAAGTGCAAGAGAGGAGGCAAACATGAACATTATGATGCTAATGGAATGTGACATGGAACAGAAACATATTACTATCAAGTTCAATCCAATGTACACAAGGTCTATCACAAACTCAAGATATGATACCAATTGGATATTGATACTAATTGAAAATGATACCAATTGATTACCAATTGAATATGAAACATGATTAAGAGCAAGCATGTGACAAACACAAAATTCCAACAAGCATCATAAAATGATATTCATCACTTAGAATAATATAACTAATGAGCATATTGATGAACATGAGAAATTGCATTTAGAAATATATATAACTTGGTAGAGGATGCAATTTACAAATGTGTCAAATCATATGAATTCACCAACTAAGAAATCCATCAAACAAAAGATATAACTATGAAACACAAGGAATGGATTTCAAAGAGGTTCATATGATTAAACACTACTATGAAGTTGAAACATGTATAAGAATGATATCACAAGGAAAATACACATGAATCAACATCATAACCATCCATTTAAAACAAAAATTACTAGAAAGCATAGAGGATGGATTTGAAAGTTCTAGTATGATATCTATTAATGTAACTAAAGAGCACAAGCATACATAGAACTATATGACATTTACATAAAAAGAATGAAACCAAATGAGCAATGATGCAAATAGCATATAACAACTATTTCCTTCTAAAAGATACAATCATAAACACAAGGAAAAAAACTCAAAGGAAAATGCAACTAAAAATATAACTAACAAAGCTTAGAACATTTTCCAAAGGACTTTAATTCACTTCAACAATCAAAATCCAACAATGAAACATAAAATCATGATCAAGTGATTAAGAAAACTATGAAGTGAATTAATATCAAATTTCAATTTGTAATTAAGGATAACTACAAAAACTCATACAAATTGACTTAAAAGCTTTTCAAACTTGATATCAATTGGAAAAATGCATTTATCAAAAACACATTCAATTTTGAAGAATATAACTATAAAGATCTAACCAATTGAAACTCAAGTAAATCAAGGAATTGAATTTTCATATCAAAATACTAACTTAGTAAGCATAGAATGAAAATCAATTTTCAATCCTCATTTTTCATCAAGAATGTAGTAATGAGGCTTAAATTATTTTTCAACTTGCATTGTAAAAGATATAACTTATTTGAAACACATACAAGTTGATTTTTCAAAACAATAACTTTCCATAAGAAAGAATCCATGGAAAATCTAAATCATTTGTTTTTCAAAATAATTTAACTAAGACAATCAAACAAATGAATTTGAAAATATCAATCGATTATAAAAAAAAATCTAGCTATAAAAGCTTTTGAAATCATAATCAATTGATCATATATAGAAATGCATTGCAAAAGATATAACTAAATGAGAGCAAAAAGCAAATCTATAATGATGAAATTATAATCAAATGATTTTGAAAACCATGATATTTAACTAGAAAGGTACATGAAGACAAAATCAATTGAGCATAAATAAACATTGCATTTAAATAAATGTGACTAAGAAAGTATAAAATGCAAATGTGTCATGACCAACAATATGATTTAACTAAAAAGGTTCGGTTGGTCAATGAGGTCCAAGGCCTTAAGGTCTGTCTAAGTATATAACTTTGGGAATCCACCTAAGGTCTTGAAAGGGTTGATCTTTGAGGTCTATCTTAAAAGTCTCACCAACTTTAGGAGATTTGACTTGATAAATTTTCAATTTAGACTTATCACCATGATAATGAGATTTGACTAATTTTAGCTTTGATTGGTGATTAGTCTTTTGAGGTTGGTGACTTTTCTTAGTAGGGGATTGATTTCTTTTCTTCTTATTTCCTCCCTTTAATTGACTTTTGAATTTTAAATTTAACTTTGCAACTTTCTTCAAAAGTTCTTTCATTTGTTGAGTTAGGGGAGGTAGGTTGAGAAGCTTTTTGTTAATAGATTCTTTTAAACTTGGTTTAACTTTTTTAACCTTTTTAGAATCTATTTTAGGAGACTCCTTTTTGATAGATTTAACTTGTTTAATCATTTTGGAGTCTTCCTTGATTTTTAGTGTCTTATCCATCATAAAGTTAGATTTTACTTTCTTAGGTTCATAGATGGGTTTAGACACATGGCTTCTCCTTAGTTTGCACTCAAACCTAAAATGCCCTTCAATGCCACAATAATTACATTTAGTCATGGGCAATGAAGAATGAGTGCTAGAGAATGAGGACTCACCTTTCACAAATGTGTTGGTGAATATAGGGTCATGTGAAATATTCCTATCAAATTCAAGACCCGTCCTATTTCTTTGAAATTTACCCAATTTAAATAACTTTTCAAATTTCTCTTCACCATGGGTAAATTTGCACTCATACTTTTGTTTGTACCTTTCAAGTTGAGTGACTTGTTCTTTAAGGGTTGAATTTTCATTTTTAACTTTTGTTTGTTCATTTTCAATTCCCTTAAAGTTGTTTAGTTCTTCATGGGCAAGCTTTAATTCAAATTTAAGTTCATTAATAACATTGGATCCAAGTTCTTGAGTTTTTATCTTATTAGATAAATTTTCCTTAGTGATAGTTAACTTAGATTCAAGATTGTTAATGTCTTTATCTTGCCTTTGTAATTGATCTCTTAGATTTGAATTTTCCTTATTAAGTTCATCACAATTTATCTTAATATCATTTAGTTCATCTTGAGCATTAGATAAATTATGCAAAGAGATCATGAACTTAGATTCTACACAATTTATTAATTCTTCTTTCTCTCTAAGTTCATCTTTTGAAGAAACTAATTCTTTGGTTAGACTTTTAGATTTTTCTTCTAATCTTTTATTCTTCTTAACAAGTTCTATGGAAAATGTACACAATTCATTATAGGCTTGTTGAAGGTCATCTTCATTTTCATCATTTTCTTCTTCATTTGATTCAAATTTAGATTCATTAAATTCATGGTTTGAATCTCCAAATGTTGGAAGAAGGAATGGTCTAGAAGAATCTACACAAGAATCTACAAAGTCTAATATAGTGGAATCCATTCTAATGATTTTCATGTAAACACAACACTAGGATTCTAATCTCTAGGATTTAGCTAATAAGGATCAACTCCGGGTGTTTAAGCCCTAAATGGAGTAACCCGCTCTGATACCAATTGAAAGTCCGGATCCGAACCCTAGAGGGGGGGGTGAATAGGGTGAGCTACAACTTAATGACCAATTATGACAATTTTAAACTTCTTTTAAAATAATTAGCCACTTGTGATGATTAACAAATAAAATGCGGAAGCTAAACAACAACAATCACCACAAAAGCATTCACCATAACACAATCATTTATAGTGGTTCGGCCTCAATGCCTACATCCACTACCGGCTTGTGATCTCACACCCCACCGGATTTCCACTATTTATGCTTTTCAAATGGCTAAGCAATAACCACTACAATATGCTTTCCAAGGATAAGCAATAACCTTACAATGTTGTTTTTCAAGGCTTAACAACAACCTATACAAGATGCTTTTCTAGGCTAAGCAATAACCTTCACACAATGCTTTTCTTAGGCTAAGCAATAACCTTTACAAACAAATGATTTCTCTCAATAAAGTGTTTTCACAAAGCACTCTAAGAGATTACAATTAAAGCTCAATTTAATTGCCTCTAGATTAGGCAAATATGAAAGTGTAAAACAAACTCACACAAACACTATGAATGCAAAGATGTATGCTTATGAAGTGAGTGTGTGGAAACTTCAATCAATATTAAAATAAAGCTTAATCAATTTATGCTTGAAGTAATTTAAAGTTTAATACACATAAAAAGATTTGATTGAAGTAATATGCAAATCACATGTACCAAATACAAACTTGTTGAAGATATGAAATCAAAAGCTCACAAGTTGTATGAAATTAATTATGTCTAAACATGTGATGCATATTCAATGTTGTTTTCAAAAACAAACTAATTTAACTAAAGTTCAAATGAATGAAAACAACAAAGATGATTCAAACAAGTTAATAAAACATGTTTATAAAACAAATTAAAGGTTTTGACAAAACATGTTTTATAAAGTATTAAAACAAACTTGTTTAGAAATCAAGGTGAAGAATCCAATGATTTAAATCAAAGATTAAAGAGAGGAATGGATTCAACACATCATAGTTAATATGCTAAAAATCATTTACCAATAATTTAAACAAAGCATAAAACATATGATTAGGAAAAGTCAAAGCTTACTTGGTGATTTAACTTCATTAATCCAAGCTTTAGCTTTACTAATGACCCCTTAGCCTTCTTAGTTCATTCCCCTTTGATTGGCCTTAGAACACCTCAAAAATGGCTTCAAGAATCATCAAATTTGGCCTTGGAATGAACTTCCTTTTATAGAAAAAGTGTCCCAACGGCTACCTGTCGGTTAGGGGTCGGTTAACCGACACTCCAACGGTAACAAAACGGCTAGATTTGACCATTCTGGAATTTGAACCGAAGTGGGTTCGGTTAACCGACATCTTGAGTTCGGTTGACCGACATCCAGTTCGGTTGACCGACATCACTGTAGCAAAAATACTGTAGCAAAAGTACTGTAGCACAAGTACTGTAGCACAAGTACTGTAGCACAAAAAAGTTTTGCCTTCTAAAATTGTTGAGCAGAAAGCTACTCCAAAGTATTTTGCTAGTGGAAGTTCTGGGCCATAGAAATCAAGTCTGAAAACATGTTTTTAATCAATTTAAGTGTTTTAAAAACATGAAACATAAAAAGTTTGTTGACTGAAGTGAACTTGTCGGTTAGCCGAACTGGACTTCGGTTAACCGAAAGTGTGACCGACACCTGACCGACATAGAAAATCTGAAAATTTAGCTCTCTGGAAATTGAACCGACAGAGGAGTTCGGTTGAGCTCGGTTCACCTGTCGGTTAGCCGACACCTAGCTTGTCGGTTGACCGACAGCCTAAGACAAAAATCCCAATTTTTGCATATTTCAAAGTATTTTCAAGAGGGGATTTTTGGGCCATCAAACCAAGCAAGGAAACATGATTTAAACCAATCTAAGAGCTTTTAAAATCATGAATCATAAAAAGCCTAAATAGATTTGAAAGTTAAAACAAATGGCTAGCTTGATTTATAAAATCCTTTTAAAACTAAAAAATGCATCCAATGTTTAAAACCAAAACATGCATAAATCATAAGGTGTACAAGATTTAAAACAATGCATGTATAAATCAAGATTTCAAGCTTTTCTAAAACAATGCATGTGAGAGAATTCAAATGATGAATAAAATGAATAATGCATCCATCAAATTGCAAGATACAAAATCCTTAACAATCTCCCCCTTTGCAATTTGATGGCAAACCTTCTCTTACTCAATACTGAATCTTCACATAAAGTCTTCAGCTTCTCCTTGGCTGGACAAGGCTTGAAATCTTCTTGGATGCTTCTTCACTTGGCTTGGGTCCTTGGTCTTTTCCTTCATTCTCCTTGATGCTTGGAGCTTGATCATCCTCAAGCTTTCTCTTCATCTTCCTTTCTTTGGCCAAGCATCTTCTACTTCTTTCATCTCTCCCCCTTTGACCATGCACTCTTGGGTTTTGGCAATATATGCATTCACTTCCTCTTTGGAGGATAATACAATGTCTCTCCCCCTTTGACATTGAATTGCACATCTCTTCCCTTAGCTATATTCTCCCTCTTTGACATCTAGAATATTCTCCCCCTTTGACATTAAATTGCAAAGGTACCTACACACATGAAATAAGGAAAATACCTTTTAGTAGCACCTGTTAACAAAAGAATTCGAAAATGAAATACATAACAGGTTTTCATGTATGGGTGTTGTCTAAGGGTATAGAGCCAATATAAGAGTGAATTTGATCATAACTAATACTTCCTATGAAGATTTACTCCCCCTCAATCCATTATCTCCTTTTGTCAAACTTTGACAAAGATTTAACAATTTGGTTCAAGAAGAAGATGGTTTAACCAATTGAGGGTTAACTTCAAGAGAAGGATAAGAAAAAAAAAAAAAGAAATAAAGCTCAATATGATCAAATTACCATTATAAAAATACCAATTGACGGAAAAGCTATAGGATAATTAAAGAGCAAGGTCAAAAGGATAATCTATCATGGATACCAATTGAAATATATACAAAGCAATTATACCAATTGAGATTCAAAGATAAGACTATTAACTCAATCACTCTAAAATGGAGTTAAGGAATATACCTATTAGGGTTCATCCAAATTAGAGTTATCCATGATGTTATGGGGAATACTAAACATAGCATCAATCAATATAATTATGAAAATCATATGCTATGAAAGTTTTGAAATTATTTCATACATTCATTAAATACAACTATCATGCGCAAGATGAATGAAATGAAGATCAATAGAAGCCAACCTCACAATTAACCAACCAAAATTATGAAAACATAAACATGGTGGTTATGTGATTTACCTATAAGTGCAAGAGAGGAGGCAAACATGAACATTATGATGCTAATGGAATGTGACATGGAACAGAAACATATTACTATCAAGTTCAATCCAATGTACACAAGGTCTATCACAAACTCAAGATATGATACCAATTGGATATTGATACTAATTGAAAATGATACCAATTGATTACCAATTGAATATGAAACATGATTAAGAGCAAGCATGTGACAAACACAAAATTCCAACAAGCATCATAAAATGATATTCATCACTTAGAATAATATAACTAATGAGCATATTGATGAACATGAGAAATTGCATTTAGAAATATATATAACTTGGTAGAGGATGCAATTTACAAATGTGTCAAATCATATGAATTCACCAACTAAGAAATCCATCAAACAAAAGATATAACTATGAAACACAAGGAATGGATTTCAAAGAGGTTCATATGATTAAACACTACTATGAAGTTGAAACATGTATAAGAATGATATCACAAGGAAAATACACATGAATCAACATCATAACCATCCATTTAAAACAAAAATTACTAGAAAGCATAGAGGATGGATTTGAAAGTTCTAGTATGATATCTATTAATGTAACTAAAGAGCACAAGCATACATAGAACTATATGACATTTGCATAAAAAGAATGAAACCAAATGAGCAATGATGCAAATAGCATATAACAACTATTTCCTTCTAAAAGATACAATCATAAACACAAGGAAATAAACTCAAAGGAAAATGCAACTAAAAATATAACTAACAAAGCTTAGAACATTTTCCAAAGGACTTTAATTCACTTCAACAATCAAAATCCAACAATGAAACATAAAATCATGATCAAGTGATTAAGAAAACTATGAAGTGAATTAATATCAAATTTCAATTTGTAATTAAGGATAACTACAAAAACTCATACAAATTGACTTAAAAGCTTTTCAAACTTGATATCAATTGGAAAAATGCATTTATCAAAAACACATTCAATTTTGAAGAATATAACTATAAAGATCTAACCAATTGAAACTCAAGTAAATCAAGGAATTGAATTTTCATATCAAAATACTAACTTAGTAAGCATAGAATGAAAATCAATTTTCAATCCTCATTTTTCATCAAGAATGTAGTAATGAGGCTTAAATTATTTTTCAACTTGCATTGTAAAAGATATAACTTATTTGAAACACATACAAGTTGATTTTTCAAAACAATAACTTTCCATAAGAAAGAATCCATGGAAAATCTAAATCATTTGTTTTTCAAAATAATTTAACTAAGACAATCAAACAAATGAATTTGAAAATATCAATCGATTATAAAAAAAAATCTAGCTATAAAAGCTTTTGAAATCATAATCAATTGATCATATATAGAAATGCATTGCAAAAGATATAACTAAATGAGAGCAAAAAGCAAATCTATAATGATGAAATTATAATCAAATGATTTTGAAAACCATGATATTTAACTAGAAAGGTACATGAAGACAAAATCAATTGAGCATAAATAAACATTGCATTTAAATAAATGTGACTAAGAAAGTATAAAATGCAAATGTGTCATGACCAACAATATGATTTAACTAAAAAGGTTCGGTTGGTCAATGAGGTCCAAGGCCTTAAGGTCTGTCTAAGTATATAACTTTGGGAATCCACCTAAGGTCTTGAAAGGGTTGATCTTTGAGGTCTATCTTAAAAGTCTCACCAACTTTAGGAGATTTGACTTGATAAATTTTCAATTTAGACTTATCACCATGATAATGAGATTTGACTAATTTTAGCTTTGATTGGTGATTAGTCTTTTGAGGTTGGTGACTTTTCTTAGTAGGGGATTGATTTCTTTTCTTCTTATTTCCTCCCTTTAATTGACTTTTGAATTTTAAATTTAACTTTGCAACTTTCTTCAAAAGTTCTTTCATTTGTTGAGTTAGGGGAGGTAGGTTGAGAAGCTTTTTGTTAATAGATTCTTTTAAACTTGGTTTAACTTTTTTAACCTTTTTAGAATCTATTTTAGGAGACTCCTTTTTGATAGATTTAACTTGTTTAATCATTTTGGAGTCTTCCTTGATTTTTAGTGTCTTATCCATCATAAAGTTAGATTTTACTTTCTTAGGTTCATAGATGGGTTTAGACACATGGCTTCTCCTTAGTTTGCACTCAAACCTAAAATGCCCTTCAATGCCACAATAATTACATTTAGTCATGGGCAATGAAGAATGAGTGCTAGAGAATGAGGACTCACCTTTCACAAATGTGTTGGTGAATATAGGGTCATGTGAAATATTCCTATCAAATTCAAGACCCGTCCTATTTCTTTGAAATTTACCCAATTTAAATAACTTTTCAAATTTCTCTTCACCATGGGTAAATTTGCACTCATACTTTTGTTTGTACCTTTCAAGTTGAGTGACTTGTTCTTTAAGGGTTGAATTTTCATTTTTAACTTTTGTTTGTTCATTTTCAATTCCCTTAAAGTTGTTTAGTTCTTCATGGGCAAGCTTTAATTCAAATTTAAGTTCATTAATAACATTGGATCCAAGTTCTTGAGTTTTTATCTTATTAGATAAATTTTCCTTAGTGATAGTTAACTTAGATTCAAGATTGTTAATGTCTTTATCTTGCCTTTGTAATTGATCTCTTAGATTTGAATTTTCCTTATTAAGTTCATCACAATTTATCTTAATATCATTTAGTTCATCTTGAGCATTAGATAAATTATGCAAAGAGATCATGAACTTAGATTCTACACAATTTATTAATTCTTCTTTCTCTCTAAGTTCATCTTTTGAAGAAACTAATTCTTTGGTTAGACTTTTAGATTTTTCTTCTAATCTTTTATTCTTCTTAACAAGTTCTATGGAAAATGTACACAATTCATTATAGGCTTGTTGAAGGTCATCTTCATTTTCATCATTTTCTTCTTCATTTGATTCAAATTTAGATTCATTAAATTCATGGTTTGAATCTCCAAATGTTGGAAGAAGGAATGGTCTAGAAGAATCTACACAAGAATCTACAAAGTCTAATATAGTGGAATCCATTCTAATGATTTTCATGTAAACACAACACTAGGATTCTAATCTCTAGGATTTAGCTAATAAGGATCAACTCCGGGTGTTTAAGCCCTAAATGGAGTAACCCGCTCTGATACCAATTGAAAGTCCGGATCCGAACCCTAGAGGGGGGGGTGAATAGGGTGAGCTACAACTTAATGACCAATTATGACAATTTTAAACTTCTTTTAAAATAATTAGCCACTTGTGATGATTAACAAATAAAATGCGGAAGCTAAACAACAACAATCACCACAAAAGCATTCACCATAACACAATCATTTATAGTGGTTCGGCCTCAATGCCTACATCCACTACCGGCTTGTGATCTCACACCCCACCGGATTTCCACTATTTATGCTTTTCAAATGGCTAAGCAATAACCACTACAATATGCTTTCCAAGGATAAGCAATAACCTTACAATGTTGTTTTTCAAGGCTTAACAACAACCTATACAAGATGCTTTTCTAGGCTAAGCAATAACCTTCACACAATGCTTTTCTTAGGCTAAGCAATAACCTTTACAAACAAATGATTTCTCTCAATAAAGTGTTTTCACAAAGCACTCTAAGAGATTACAATTAAAGCTCAATTTAATTGCCTCTAGATTAGGCAAATATGAAAGTGTAAAACAAACTCACACAAACACTATGAATGCAAAGATGTATGCTTATGAAGTGAGTGTGTGGAAACTTCAATCAATATTAAAATAAAGCTTAATCAATTTATGCTTGAAGTAATTTAAAGTTTAATACACATAAAAAGATTTGATTGAAGTAATATGCAAATCACATGTACCAAATACAAACTTGTTGAAGATATGAAATCAAAAGCTCACAAGTTGTATGAAATTAATTATGTCTAAACATGTGATGCATATTCAATGTTGTTTTCAAAAACAAACTAATTTAACTAAAGTTCAAATGAATGAAAACAACAAAGATGATTCAAACAAGTTAATAAAACATGTTTATAAAACAAATTAAAGGTTTTGACAAAACATGTTTTATAAAGTATTAAAACAAACTTGTTTAGAAATCAAGGTGAAGAATCCAATGATTTAAATCAAAGATTAAAGAGAGGAATGGATTCAACACATCATAGTTAATATGCTAAAAATCATTTACCAATAATTTAAACAAAGCATAAAACATATGATTAGGAAAAGTCAAAGCTTACTTGGTGATTTAACTTCATTAATCCAAGCTTTAGCTTTACTAATGACCCCTTAGCCTTCTTAGTTCATTCCCCTTTGATTGGCCTTAGAACACCTCAAAAATGGCTTCAAGAATCATCAAATTTGGCCTTGGAATGAACTTCCTTTTATAGAAAAAGTGTCCCAACGGCTACCTGTCGGTTAGGGGTCGGTTAACCGACACTCCAACGGTAACAAAACGGCTAGATTTGACCATTCTGGAATTTGAACCGAAGTGGGTTCGGTTAACCGACATCTTGAGTTCGGTTGACCGACATCCAGTTCGGTTGACCGACATCACTGTAGCAAAAATACTGTAGCAAAAGTACTGTAGCACAAGTACTGTAGCACAAGTACTGTAGCACAAAAAAGTTTTGCCTTCTAAAATTGTTGAGCAGAAAGCTACTCCAAAGTATTTTGCTAGTGGAAGTTCTGGGCCATAGAAATCAAGTCTGAAAACATGTTTTTAATCAATTTAAGTGTTTTAAAAACATGAAACATAAAAAGTTTGTTGACTGAAGTGAACTTGTCGGTTAGCCGAACTGGACTTCGGTTAACCGAAAGTGTGACCGACACCTGACCGACATAGAAAATCTGAAAATTTAGCTCTCTGGAAATTGAACCGACAGAGGAGTTCGGTTGAGCTCGGTTCACCTGTCGGTTAGCCGACACCTAGCTTGTCGGTTGACCGACAGCCTAAGACAAAAATCCCAATTTTTGCATATTTCAAAGTATTTTCAAGAGGGGATTTTTGGGCCATCAAACCAAGCAAGGAAACATGATTTAAACCAATCTAAGAGCTTTTAAAATCATGAATCATAAAAAGCCTAAATAGATTTGAAAGTTAAAACAAATGGCTAGCTTGATTTATAAAATCCTTTTAAAACTAAAAAATGCATCCAATGTTTAAAACCAAAACATGCATAAATCATAAGGTGTACAAGATTTAAAACAATGCATGTATAAATCAAGATTTCAAGCTTTTCTAAAACAATGCATGTGAGAGAATTCAAATGATGAATAAAATGAATAATGCATCCATCAAATTGCAAGATACAAAATCCTTAACAATCTCCCCCTTTGCAATTTGATGGCAAACCTTCTCTTACTCAATACTGAATCTTCACATAAAGTCTTCAGCTTCTCCTTGGCTGGACAAGGCTTGAAATCTTCTTGGATGCTTCTTCACTTGGCTTGGGTCCTTGGTCTTTTCCTTCATTCTCCTTGATGCTTGGAGCTTGATCATCCTCAAGCTTTCTCTTCATCTTCCTTTCTTTGGCCAAGCATCTTCTACTTCTTTCATCTCTCCCCCTTTGACCATGCACTCTTGGGTTTTGGCAATATATGCATTCACTTCCTCTTTGGAGGATAATACAATGTCTCTCCCCCTTTGACATTGAATTGCACATCTCTTCCCTTAGCTATATTCTCCCTCTTTGACATCTAGAATATTCTCCCCCTTTGACATTAAATTGCAAAGGTACCTACACACATGAAATAAGGAAAATACCTTTTAGTAGCACCTGTTAACAAAAGAATTCGAAAATGAAATACATAACAGGTTTTCATGTATGGGTGTTGTCTAAGGGTATAGAGCCAATATAAGAGTGAATTTGATCATAACTAATACTTCCTATGAAGATTTACTCCCCCTCAATCCATTATCTCCTTTTGTCAAACTTTGACAAAGATTTAACAATTTGGTTCAAGAAGAAGATGGTTTAACCAATTGAGGGTTAACTTCAAGAGAAGGATAAGAAAAAAAAAAAAAGAAATAAAGCTCAATATGATCAAATTACCATTATAAAAATACCAATTGACGGAAAAGCTATAGGATAATTAAAGAGCAAGGTCAAAAGGATAATCTATCATGGATACCAATTGAAATATATACAAAGCAATTATACCAATTGAGATTCAAAGATAAGACTATTAACTCAATCACTCTAAAATGGAGTTAAGGAATATACCTATTAGGGTTCATCCAAATTAGAGTTATCCATGATGTTATGGGGAATACTAAACATAGCATCAATCAATATAATTATGAAAATCATATGCTATGAAAGTTTTGAAATTATTTCATACATTCATTAAATACAACTATCATGCGCAAGATGAATGAAATGAAGATCAATAGAAGCCAACCTCACAATTAACCAACCAAAATTATGAAAACATAAACATGGTGGTTATGTGATTTACCTATAAGTGCAAGAGAGGAGGCAAACATGAACATTATGATGCTAATGGAATGTGACATGGAACAGAAACATATTACTATCAAGTTCAATCCAATGTACACAAGGTCTATCACAAACTCAAGATATGATACCAATTGGATATTGATACTAATTGAAAATGATACCAATTGATTACCAATTGAATATGAAACATGATTAAGAGCAAGCATGTGACAAACACAAAATTCCAACAAGCATCATAAAATGATATTCATCACTTAGAATAATATAACTAATGAGCATATTGATGAACATGAGAAATTGCATTTAGAAATATATATAACTTGGTAGAGGATGCAATTTACAAATGTGTCAAATCATATGAATTCACCAACTAAGAAATCCATCAAACAAAAGATATAACTATGAAACACAAGGAATGGATTTCAAAGAGGTTCATATGATTAAACACTACTATGAAGTTGAAACATGTATAAGAATGATATCACAAGGAAAATACACATGAATCAACATCATAACCATCCATTTAAAACAAAAATTACTAGAAAGCATAGAGGATGGATTTGAAAGTTCTAGTATGATATCTATTAATGTAACTAAAGAGCACAAGCATACATAGAACTATATGACATTTGCATAAAAAGAATGAAACCAAATGAGCAATGATGCAAATAGCATATAACAACTATTTCCTTCTAAAAGATACAATCATAAACACAAGGAAATAAACTCAAAGGAAAATGCAACTAAAAATATAACTAACAAAGCTTAGAACATTTTCCAAAGGACTTTAATTCACTTCAACAATCAAAATCCAACAATGAAACATAAAATCATGATCAAGTGATTAAGAAAACTATGAAGTGAATTAATATCAAATTTCAATTTGTAATTAAGGATAACTACAAAAACTCATACAAATTGACTTAAAAGCTTTTCAAACTTGATATCAATTGGAAAAATGCATTTATCAAAAACACATTCAATTTTGAAGAATATAACTATAAAGATCTAACCAATTGAAACTCAAGTAAATCAAGGAATTGAATTTTCATATCAAAATACTAACTTAGTAAGCATAGAATGAAAATCAATTTTCAATCCTCATTTTTCATCAAGAATGTAGTAATGAGGCTTAAATTATTTTTCAACTTGCATTGTAAAAGATATAACTTATTTGAAACACATACAAGTTGATTTTTCAAAACAATAACTTTCCATAAGAAAGAATCCATGGAAAATCTAAATCATTTGTTTTTCAAAATAATTTAACTAAGACAATCAAACAAATGAATTTGAAAATATCAATCGATTATAAAAAAAAATCTAGCTATAAAAGCTTTTGAAATCATAATCAATTGATCATATATAGAAATGCATTGCAAAAGATATAACTAAATGAGAGCAAAAAGCAAATCTATAATGATGAAATTATAATCAAATGATTTTGAAAACCATGATATTTAACTAGAAAGGTACATGAAGACAAAATCAATTGAGCATAAATAAACATTGCATTTAAATAAATGTGACTAAGAAAGTATAAAATGCAAATGTGTCATGACCAACAATATGATTTAACTAAAAAGGTTCGGTTGGTCAATGAGGTCCAAGGCCTTAAGGTCTGTCTAAGTATATAACTTTGGGAATCCACCTAAGGTCTTGAAAGGGTTGATCTTTGAGGTCTATCTTAAAAGTCTCACCAACTTTAGGAGATTTGACTTGATAAATTTTCAATTTAGACTTATCACCATGATAATGAGATTTGACTAATTTTAGCTTTGATTGGTGATTAGTCTTTTGAGGTTGGTGACTTTTCTTAGTAGGGGATTGATTTCTTTTCTTCTTATTTCCTCCCTTTAATTGACTTTTGAATTTTAAATTTAACTTTGCAACTTTCTTCAAAAGTTCTTTCATTTGTTGAGTTAGGGGAGGTAGGTTGAGAAGCTTTTTGTTAATAGATTCTTTTAAACTTGGTTTAACTTTTTTAACCTTTTTAGAATCTATTTTAGGAGACTCCTTTTTGATAGATTTAACTTGTTTAATCATTTTGGAGTCTTCCTTGATTTTTAGTGTCTTATCCATCATAAAGTTAGATTTTACTTTCTTAGGTTCATAGATGGGTTTAGACACATGGCTTCTCCTTAGTTTGCACTCAAACCTAAAATGCCCTTCAATGCCACAATAATTACATTTAGTCATGGGCAATGAAGAATGAGTGCTAGAGAATGAGGACTCACCTTTCACAAATGTGTTGGTGAATATAGGGTCATGTGAAATATTCCTATCAAATTCAAGACCCGTCCTATTTCTTTGAAATTTACCCAATTTAAATAACTTTTCAAATTTCTCTTCACCATGGGTAAATTTGCACTCATACTTTTGTTTGTACCTTTCAAGTTGAGTGACTTGTTCTTTAAGGGTTGAATTTTCATTTTTAACTTTTGTTTGTTCATTTTCAATTCCCTTAAAGTTGTTTAGTTCTTCATGGGCAAGCTTTAATTCAAATTTAAGTTCATTAATAACATTGGATCCAAGTTCTTGAGTTTTTATCTTATTAGATAAATTTTCCTTAGTGATAGTTAACTTAGATTCAAGATTGTTAATGTCTTTATCTTGCCTTTGTAATTGATCTCTTAGATTTGAATTTTCCTTATTAAGTTCATCACAATTTATCTTAATATCATTTAGTTCATCTTGAGCATTAGATAAATTATGCAAAGAGATCATGAACTTAGATTCTACACAATTTATTAATTCTTCTTTCTCTCTAAGTTCATCTTTTGAAGAAACTAATTCTTTGGTTAGACTTTTAGATTTTTCTTCTAATCTTTTATTCTTCTTAACAAGTTCTATGGAAAATGTACACAATTCATTATAGGCTTGTTGAAGGTCATCTTCATTTTCATCATTTTCTTCTTCATTTGATTCAAATTTAGATTCATTAAATTCATGGTTTGAATCTCCAAATGTTGGAAGAAGGAATGGTCTAGAAGAATCTACACAAGAATCTACAAAGTCTAATATAGTGGAATCCATTCTAATGATTTTCATGTAAACACAACACTAGGATTCTAATCTCTAGGATTTAGCTAATAAGGATCAACTCCGGGTGTTTAAGCCCTAAATGGAGTAACCCGCTCTGATACCAATTGAAAGTCCGGATCCGAACCCTAGAGGGGGGGGTGAATAGGGTGAGCTACAACTTAATGACCAATTATGACAATTTTAAACTTCTTTTAAAATAATTAGCCACTTGTGATGATTAACAAATAAAATGCGGAAGCTAAACAACAACAATCACCACAAAAGCATTCACCATAACACAATCATTTATAGTGGTTCGGCCTCAATGCCTACATCCACTACCGGCTTGTGATCTCACACCCCACCGGATTTCCACTATTTATGCTTTTCAAATGGCTAAGCAATAACCACTACAATATGCTTTCCAAGGATAAGCAATAACCTTACAATGTTGTTTTTCAAGGCTTAACAACAACCTATACAAGATGCTTTTCTAGGCTAAGCAATAACCTTCACACAATGCTTTTCTTAGGCTAAGCAATAACCTTTACAAACAAATGATTTCTCTCAATAAAGTGTTTTCACAAAGCACTCTAAGAGATTACAATTAAAGCTCAATTTAATTGCCTCTAGATTAGGCAAATATGAAAGTGTAAAACAAACTCACACAAACACTATGAATGCAAAGATGTATGCTTATGAAGTGAGTGTGTGGAAACTTCAATCAATATTAAAATAAAGCTTAATCAATTTATGCTTGAAGTAATTTAAAGTTTAATACACATAAAAAGATTTGATTGAAGTAATATGCAAATCACATGTACCAAATACAAACTTGTTGAAGATATGAAATCAAAAGCTCACAAGTTGTATGAAATTAATTATGTCTAAACATGTGATGCATATTCAATGTTGTTTTCAAAAACAAACTAATTTAACTAAAGTTCAAATGAATGAAAACAACAAAGATGATTCAAACAAGTTAATAAAACATGTTTATAAAACAAATTAAAGGTTTTGACAAAACATGTTTTATAAAGTATTAAAACAAACTTGTTTAGAAATCAAGGTGAAGAATCCAATGATTTAAATCAAAGATTAAAGAGAGGAATGGATTCAACACATCATAGTTAATATGCTAAAAATCATTTACCAATAATTTAAACAAAGCATAAAACATATGATTAGGAAAAGTCAAAGCTTACTTGGTGATTTAACTTCATTAATCCAAGCTTTAGCTTTACTAATGACCCCTTAGCCTTCTTAGTTCATTCCCCTTTGACTGGCCTTAGAACACCTCAAAAATGGCTTCAAGAATCATCAAATTTGGCCTTGGAATGAACTTCCTTTTATAGAAAAAGTGTCCCAACGGCTACCTGTCGGTTAGGGGTCGGTTAACCGACACTCCAACGGTAACAAAACGGCTAGATTTGACCATTCTGGAATTTGAACCGAAGTGGGTTCGGTTAACCGACATCTTGAGTTCGGTTGACCGACATCCAGTTCGGTTGACCGACATCACTGTAGCAAAAATACTGTAGCAAAAGTACTGTAGCACAAGTACTGTAGCACAAGTACTGTAGCACAAAAAAGTTTTGCCTTCTAAAATTGTTGAGCAGAAAGCTACTCCAAAGTATTTTGCTAGTGGAAGTTCTGGGCCATAGAAATCAAGTCTGAAAACATGTTTTTAATCAATTTAAGTGTTTTAAAAACATGAAACATAAAAAGTTTGTTGACTGAAGTGAACTTGTCGGTTAGCCGAACTGGACTTCGGTTAACCGAAAGTGTGACCGACACCTGACCGACATAGAAAATCTGAAAATTTAGCTCTCTGGAAATTGAACCGACAGAGGAGTTCGGTTGAGCTCGGTTCACCTGTCGGTTAGCCGACACCTAGCTTGTCGGTTGACCGACAGCCTAAGACAAAAATCCCAATTTTTGCATATTTCAAAGTATTTTCAAGAGGGGATTTTTGGGCCATCAAACCAAGCAAGGAAACATGATTTAAACCAATCTAAGAGCTTTTAAAATCATGAATCATAAAAAGCCTAAATAGATTTGAAAGTTAAAACAAATGGCTAGCTTGATTTATAAAATCCTTTTAAAACTAAAAAATGCATCCAATGTTTAAAACCAAAACATGCATAAATCATAAGGTGTACAAGATTTAAAACAATGCATGTATAAATCAAGATTTCAAGCTTTTCTAAAACAATGCATGTGAGAGAATTCAAATGATGAATAAAATGAATAATGCATCCATCAAATTGCAAGATACAAAATCCTTAACACTTGTCGTTAATGGGCAACATATATCTGTCACCTTCCATGTTTAGTAGAGCGCATGCGCTGTTAGAGAAGACTTTGTCAATGACGAAGGGTCCCTCTTATTTTGGTTCGAATTTGCCTTTGGATTTGTGGGCAAAGACTATGGGTCTTTTTACTGCAAGGACTAAGTCACCCTTTTTGTAGGCGCATTGCCTGACCTTCTTGTCGAAAGATCCTGCCATGCGTGCTTGGTACAGCTCAATGCTTTGTAGGGCTTCGAGCCATTTCTCATCGAGATTATCCAACTCTTGGAGTCTCAATTTGACATTGCTTTCTTGCGTCATGTCATTTTGTAGAGATACCCTTAAGGAAGGAATTTGCACTTCCAAAGGGACAACAGCTTCGCATCCATAGACCATGGAGAATGATGTGCTATGGGTTGGTCCTCGAACGGTGGTTCGATAGGCCCACAAAGCTTCTGGTGGTTTGTCGTCCTAGTCTCTTTTGTAACTGGAGACCATTTTCTTGAGAATTTTTCAGAGTGTCTTATTGAAGGCTTCTACTAGTCCATTCGCTGCTGGGTTATATGGAGTCGAATGACAACTTTTGATTTTGTACTTGTCGCAGAACCTGTAGAATCTCTGATCCCGGAATTGTGGTCCGTTATCATGGACGAATCTTTTAGGCATGCCGAAGCGACAAATAATGTTGGTGCGCAAGAATTGAAGGACTGATGAGGTCTTCATTTCACTCAGCACAAATGCTTCTAACCACTTGGAGAAATAATCTATAGCGGCGAAGATGAAGCGATGAGTTTTGCTAGATGGGGGAGAGATAGGACCTATGATATCCATACTCCAAGCTTTGAAAGGCCATGAGATTGTTGTAGGATGTAGCCATTATGGAGGCATGTGGACATAATCTCCATGAATTTGGCATTTTCGGCAGCGCTTAACAAATTGCATTACGTCAGCTACCATTGTAGGCCAATAATAACCTAGCGTTTTTATCTGATCATAGAGCTTAGGACTAGCCTGATGGGCTCCACAAAGACCAGCATGTACTTCTTTGAGAGTCTCCTCGGCTTCTTGTTGTGACAAGCAACATAGAAGTACACCGTTGAAGGATTTTCTGTAAAGTGTTTTTGAAGGAATATCCAAATGAAAGTTTAGGGCTCGTCTTTGAATGCTAACCTGTTCTTTTGGATCTTCAGGTAGGATTTCGAATATAATGTAATCAATGAACGGATCCCTCCAGTTGCCGATCGGTGGTTTGAGGATGGACATCCGACTTCCGACCACTTGGTGGCATTCAGCAACTGCTTGGTGTGTGTTAAGAGGAGGGAGAATCCTTCTTTGACACAATGTAATTTGCATGTTTTCCCCTTCTTGGATTGCCATATATGCGGGAAGTCCGGCCAGGGCATCTACACGGATGTTTTCACCTCTGAGGATGTGGGTGATGTGACAGATGTCGAACTTTTTTCGAAGCGATTGCGCCTTGTTGTAGTGAGGTAACAAATCGGGCTTCCTGACCTCAAATTTCTGATTCATCTGATTGATGATCAGTTGAGAGTCCCCAAAAGCTTCCAGCATGGTGATACCCGATTCAAGGACGAGTTCTAATCTACAATCAGGGCTTGGTATTCAGCTGCATTGTTTGAACATGGTTTCAGTAGCAAGAAAGCGTGTGGAATCATGTATTTGTTAGGGCTAACAAAGAGGATACCAAGTCCCGATATCTGCTTTCCTTTTTCATTTGTCCTGATTGCACCGTCAAAGTACATGTCCCAGGAAGCATTTGCTAAGGAAGTTTCCACGTTGTAGACAGGTTCGTCTGGGAGATCATCCCTGAGTAGAGAATTTTTAGGCAATAGGTGCTCTATGAGAAAGTCTGCTAGAGCTTGGCCTTTGATTGCTTTTTGTGGTACATACCTAATATCAAACTGTGATAGAAGGATGGACCATTTTGCCAGTCGGGCATTGAGAGAACTTGCTTTTATGACAAGGACCTTTAAGAGATTGATCCTCAAAATCAAGTACACTGTGTTGGACAGCAGGTAGTGACGTAGCTTTTATACGGCAAACTTCACTGCAAGACATTCTTTTTCGAGTGGGGAGTAGCGATGCTCTGCACCGGCCAATGTGCATCTAAGGTAATATAGAGCAGCTTCTTTTCCCTAGTCATTTTCTTATGCGAGTAGAGTACCCAAAGAATAGTCGAGAGCTCTTGTATACAAGATGAATAGTCTTCCAGTTGTAGGGGCAGCCAACATTGAAGGTTTGGTCAGGTATGTCTTGATGTCTTGCAATGCGGCTTCACATTCAGCATCCCAGACAAAATCCATACCGTTCTTCATCAAGCGAGAGAATGGATGGCACTTCCCTGGAAGATTGGAGATGAACCGTTGGATGTATGCCAACCTTCCTTGAAGCCCTTTTAGTTCTCTTAGGGTCCTTGGAGATGGCATTTCTAGGATAGCTTTGACTTTGATGGGGTCAAGTTCTATTCCGGCTTTCCAAATTATGAATCCGAGAAACTTATCCGATGAGACACCGAAGAAGCATTTTTGTGGATTCATCTACAATTTGTGTTTGCGAAGTCGGGGGAAAACTTCTAGCAGATCATTGAGATGGTCTTCTTTTCTTCTACTTTTGATGGCGAGGTCGTCGATATAACATTCAACCCTCTTGTGCTACATATCTTGGAATATTTTCATCATAACCCCCTGATATGTTGCACCTGCATTTTTCAGACCGAATGGCATGACAATGTAGCAATACACACCAAATGGAGTCCGAAATGATGTATGTCTTTTATCTTCAAGATGCATCTTTATTTGATTGTAGACAGAGAATCCATCCATGAATGTCATTCGCTCAAACCCACAGGTGTTGTCAATCATCACCTCTGATATGGGGAACGGGAATTCATCTTTAGGGCATGCATTATTCAAGTCCCTGTAGTCGATACAGACCCTTATCTGCCCATTTTTCTTTGTCACGGGAACGATGTTGGTAACCATTCAAGATGTTGTTCCTTGCAGATGAAGCCAACGCTTCTGAGTTTCTGAACTTCTTGTTCAATTTTGTCCATCACATCAGGATGGAATCTTCTTTGGCCTTGTTTGACAGGCTTGATTTCTTTTCGTAAGTTGAGTTCTTGACTGCTATTTTGGGGTCTAAGCCGGGCATTTCAGCATAAGACCATGCAAAATAATTAACGAACTCGTGAAAAAAAAGATATACTTGGGTAACTCATCATCCTTTATACTCTTGCTTATGAATACAGGACGTGGGTTATTAGGTGCTCCTAAGTCTATCTTTTGAACAGGATCTTCTGTTGGAAGGTTTGAAGGTGGTTCCTCCACAATATTTTCGGAGGCTTCCAACTCAACAAGACCTTCTGAAGTTCCAAAGGCATTTATAGACTGAGGCTTTGTTTGTGTCCATGGGTCTTCTTGATCGTTACTTTTCTCAAGACTTACAATGAGATGATCACAATCACCTGTTGAAACTACGCCGAAGTAGGGTGCTTCTTTTGGAGACGATGGTTCTTCTGAGTCAGAAAACCGTGCATCTGTGTGATCGGACAATTCCTTTTCATCGTCAGAAAAATCATACCAATTGGACGAGCTTCCTGGATCCTTGATAAGTGACTCTTCAAAGAGATATCCAGGGAGATCAATGTATTCATGGACACGAGATGTTGAGGCTTGGTCGGCAAAATAATTTTTCAGTCTTTGTGTCAACTGTCTCATGGGAGTGTTAGAATCATACCCCAACCCGTATGAAGATTTGTCTTTATGACAGTGGAGTTTCCAATCCTTCAGTTGACTTTTGGTCAGGGTGGGTTCCAATGGTGTGAGAATACCACGGCCACCTCCCAAACCGGTCGGATTCTAAGCGTCGTAGCCCATTTTCTTCATGATAGCTTGTGCCATTTGACTATATAGGAATAGTTGAGGCATACCTTTGTTTTGGAAAGGTTTAAGCGGAGAATTTGATGAAAAGACTCCCGATCTGTGGAAGAAGATTGTTTTTCTTCTATCGAGGTTGCCAGAACGATGAAGGAAGCAGACATAGGATCTTCTACGTCAGCAGGTGTCCCCAATGGAGTGAGAGCGGGCTGAACTCGCTGAGTATCAGCTTGGCTTAAGCTGTGTCGTCTTCTGGCTCTGAATCCGAATCTGTGTGATGCATAATGACATAAAGGAGACAGCAAACTTGCCCCCAGCCTTTTGTTTCGTCTTCTTTGCTTTGGTGGTCATTACCAAAGGCTTTGAAGATTTGAGAGAGACAACGAAGGGAGAATGACTGCTCTCTTCGGATTTGCTGGAAGATTTGTTTTCTTCCGATGATTGCTGAGGAGCCTTGCTCTTATCTTGCTGAAGATTTTTGGCAAAGGGTGTTGTTTCTTCCTCTTGTTTTCCTTTTCCATCTTTATACATCCGAGCATCTACAAAATGGACATCTTTGCCTTTGAAGGGCTTTTTGTCTGCAAACACTCGATGTATCAAGTCGTCATTGCCAACGAACTTGATGCACTAATGTACAGTTGAAGGGATGACACCATTCTCGTGTATCCAGTGGCGTCCAAGAAGGATATTGTAACATGAAGGAGTCCTTATAGCATATACAGTGACTTCAGAAATGAGATCACCAATTTGCAACTTGAACCTGATTTTCCCGATAGGCCTTTGAGCGCTCTCGTCATATCCAAAGATGGATACAGACATGTGACTCAGCTTGCTAGGTGGAATGCCCAACTCTTCGAGTGCCGAAGTATAGATGAGGTTGAGTACAGAACCCGGGTTGATTTGGACTCTGTGTACTGGTACCTCTTTTACGTACCCCATGAAGTACAAGGGTCGGTTGTACTTTGTTTCGCCTAGCAAGAGGTCATCCTTATCGAAGGCAATTGTTGCACTTGCTGCTTTTTGAACCAAGAGGCATTCAATGCTTGATCCCTCAACTTTCTTCTTTTCTCCCTTTGAGGAAGTACTTGATTTTTTGACCCTATAGTCCATTTCAATTTGTAAGACTTGTACGGCATGTTTGTCGACATCCGCATTCAGCCTTTATACTTCTAAAATGAGAGTATCACGAGTTTGTGGAGACATTCATAAGAAGTCAAGGATATGCAATCGTGCAAGTATGTGCTTGAAGTGCTCTATCAAGCCGTACTTGAAAGCCTCCTTCGGGCCTGCATTTTCATTATTTTTGCCACTTAGGGCATTTACAACTTGCTTTCCCGAAGGATTTACATAAGAAGAAGAAGGTTGGCTGTAATTTTTATGGTAATCCCGGCCAGAGCAACTCTACCAACTTCAAGAGCTTCTAGAGAAGGGTCTTCTTTTGGAAGATCACTCTCGGGATCAAGGGGTTGATCCTTGTAATTTGCTAAAGACGTCTCTGTAGTAGTATTTCTGTCTTCAGTGATCGAGCTGCATGGAGCATTTTCAGGGAACAAGTCCTTAACAGCATCCAGCAGCTTTTCTTTATCGGTCTAGACATCACCTATGCGGCCGGGTATCTGGGACCAGTTGATCGAGTTTTCATTAAATAGACTTTATCGGCTGGAGCTTCTTCAAAATGATCAGTCAGAAGAGGTGTGAGCTCCGATGTCACAGTTTCAGGAGACGAAGGCTGAGAAGATGATATCTCAGTGGAAGTCACCTGAGAAGATGTAGCTCTAGAGATATACTACCAGTTAGGGAGTACGTGTCTTTGGCAGATGAAGCTTCAGAGGTACTATCATCCTGAGCTATCGCATTACAGGTTATCCCGATAGGAGATGCCCCCAGTGTAGATTGTTGGGAGTCAGACTCATCCTTGGATGTAAGAGAATCATCGATCCAGCAGTTTTCTCCATTTTCAGGAGTTGAAGGAGGAAGTTCCTGTTGATTTTCAGGGACTTCTGGTTCTGGATTTTGATTATGACGAAGATTGTTGATGCGATTCTGCTCCCGCTCTATGGCAAGACATTGCGAGATTCTTGCATATTCTTCGAGATCAGGCATATGAGCCAAATCTTCTTCGACATCTGCTCTTTGTGGTTCATCAATGTTGGGTTCCACTGGAGTGCTTGCCGGTGCTAGGTTGACAGCATTTTCTTGAACAACATCTTGGTCTTCTTCATCATCAGACCAGGATCCTTGTGGCTGTAATGGGTTATACCAGATTACTGGCATAAGATGAAATTCGGAAATCCATTCCTTATCAGAGAGGTATTCTCCTTTTTCAAGGGATTACTCCCACTCATTGGTATCACTGGCAGTATCACTGGACTCGTATCCATCCATAGAGAATCCAATTACCGAGTTACAAGAGTATGATGCTCCCTGCCTAGTTTCATTTCTATAATAAGGTGGCATGAAATCACCAAGGGTGAATTTTCTTACCGCCTTTGAAGCCTTGGGAAGGAGTTCTTCCATTGCTCCTAGTGAAGCAGTGGAAGAGGTTTCTGCCTTTTCAGGGACTTCTTGTTTTGGTTGAGTCTTCTCTAGTTGTTTGAGCTTGCGGAGTTGTCTGTTGGCCTGCCTTCGTTGTTGAGCGGTCAGCTTTGTTTTGACGATCTCCCAATTTTCATCTTCCAGGAGATCGGGATGCACCCATATGGGTTGTCCATCTGGTGTTCGATAGGGAACCAACTCTTGGGACGTTTGAGCCATTTTTATCACCTTGAATGAAGTAGTGATCTTCTCTTTTGGTGATTTTGAAGTTTGCCCACATGACACCGTGTTAATGGAGGCAGACCCGTAGTTTTTGTCAAAGGTGATGACTCCATTTTTCCACATCTCGTTGATCTTCTCTTTCACAATGAAGCATTGATTGAGAGAATGCGAGATCATCTGGTGGTATGGACAGTACCAGGGATTGTTGGTTTTGCCAACATCTCCCGGTCTTTTGGGCTCTGGCAATGTGAGTTTACCGTTTGCTAAGAGAGCCTCAAAGATTTCTCTAATATCTTCATCAAATGGGTATTTCTTCTCTACACGTTCTTTGAAAGCATCAGAGAGTTCAGGTCTTTTACTTGCAATTTTGTTTTCAGCTTTCTTTGCCTGCTGAGGAGCTGACTTGGTTTGCACATTAAGAACCTCTTTTTTCTTTAGTTTTGAGGTTGTAATGGCAGTCGGCTCTTTCTTTGATGATTTCTGACTGTTGAGGTCTTTGATCACCATTTCAGCTTCCATAGAGGCTTCTAGGAGTTCTCCTAGGTTTTTTGATTTGTTGCCGATGATCATGGAGCGGATCCTTGCTCTCATGTTGTTACGGCAGATGTCGACTAGCGACACTTGTGGTAGTACATCTGAGCACTTGTATGTCATCGCCTTCCACTTGTGAATGAAGTCATATGTTGACTCATTCTGTTTTAGGCTGCAGAGTTGTGCCATAGTAACAGGATGATCCTCTCCTTTGAAGTGGGTCAGGAAGCTTATCTCCAGCTTGGCCCAGTTTTGGATGGAGTCCTCCGGCAGAGTGGAGTACCAATCAAAGGCCGTACCTTTTAGGGTACTTCCAAAGAGACAAATCTTGAGGGCATCTTGATCGCGATAGCTCCCGTCAGGATCTTGAAGTGGATGACTTGCTGTCTGGCTGAACCTTTCCCCATATATGTCTGGAGAGTAGGTTGTTTGAATTTTGCAGGGAATAGAACTGAGTCCATCCATAAGGGATATGTAGCCTGATCCCATGCTCCTTTAGTGTATCCTCTTCTTTTGCTTTGACGAGGATATCGTCAACGTCTTTTTTGGTAAGGGCGCGTGACTCATTTTTTCTGCATTGGCCTCGTCATCCTAAAGACTCGGAGGTGCTTGATTATTTTCTTGACGTTGAAAAGAGAGAAGATTTTCTATCAAAGTTTCGATCCTCTGCTGACCTTGCCCCAATTGTTGGATGCATGCGGTTGTCTCATCAGGAGGTGGATTGTGAGGTGGCTCAAAATTTGTAGCCAGGACGTTCATCTCTCGAGATTCGAACGAAGAAATCATCCTGGTGACTGAGCTGGGGCTCATTCTTTGGTAGAAGAGCTTGAAGAAGGGTTACTCCGATGTCCTTGGTTTGAAGGAATAGAGGATTCTTCCAGATGTCTTCGTGTCCGGGAGACGTTGTAAGTCACCAGACGTCTGACACGAATTTTGGTTGCCGACTTCTAGCATTTTCTGGTTTTGCTAACCATATGGACAGCAACAACTTGGTCGGGTCTTTCTTTTTCAACCCATTTTTTTAGAGACCTTAAGGGTAGAATGATGGGTTCTTTGCTTCTCTAGTCTCTTTTGTCGATATGCCGCACGGCGACGTATACGACGAGCAATTTGAGCTTCTGTGAGTTCTGGCTGGGCTTTGGCGATGAAGGACGTAGCCCCCCATGTGCAGCAACCGAGCTTTTCTTTTTTGAAGCTAGGCATGGACAAGATCCGAATGCGGTCCTTTGCCTATTGCAGTGAGGCTTAGAATTTCGCAAGTTCGGCCCCTGTTGAGATGAAGGGTTGACTCGCAGGAGTGTAGGCTTCAGCGGGTTTTTGCGGAGGCCTGGTGATGCATGACTTGATTTTGGGCTTGTAGAACCAAGTCGGCTCATGATGGGTTGATTTGTTTGTTTGGCGGAGGGTAAGTTTCTCCTTTTTCATGTAAGAGAGAAGGTAGAACCGGTTCTCCTTGAGAGGAGCCAGGTACACTGGCTTTGTAGATGTTCGATACCTCCTTTATTTTGGTGAAGATCTCGGGGACCAGGTTTTGAGGCAGACCTGGTTTCTTGTAGGTTGAGGCTTCGTGGGAGTGCCACGGGCTTCAGGCTTCTTTGTGTTTGCCCTTGGTGCCATGGTAGTGACACATTGCGGGGCGATTTTCTGTTTCTTGGCAGGTACAGTTTTTTCTGCAGGGAGTGGGAATGGTCCCAGCGACCCGAAGACGATGGTCCGGGGAGTAGAGGTCGACTCGGTGTTTTGAGAGTTGTCGACGGAGATAACACTTCGGCAACTGGCAGGGCGCTTATGAGTGCGCTTGCTTTGCTTATCTTGAAGCATGAGCTGGTACTTGTTCTCATCAAAAGTGATGGTTAATGAAGCTGTCATTGTTAGTTTGAAAACTTCTGAAACAAGATCACATCCATTAGTAATCATAAGAATATGGTGATCATAAATGGAGAATAACTATAGTTTTGTCTTTTCAAATCGCTCGAGGGGACATGGCCCAGCCTAAGCAAGATGAAGAAGACAAAAAGCTATAGAAGGTACAATTGTTCTAAATGCAAGTGTGGTAGGCTCAGGGTGAGCGTTCCAGTAACTACTAGAAGTAATTGTAGACAATTGTAGACCTTAATTCAAATTACCGAGAAGCAAGGCTCACTCGAGGTAAGATGATATAAGGTTGGAGATACAAATGTGTCCGTCGCGAATACAGTAGACCCGAAAGGGCGTACTGGCACCGCTAGGCACAAATGTTGCAAATCGCATCCTTAGAAAGGACACGAGATGGGATTTTCTTTTTGAAAGGTGAAGATTGGATTCATAAAGGAGAGTAAATGGTATTCCAATCCAAACATAGGCTCAAACATTTCTGCGAGCACTGAGTCCAAAAGGGAAGGAATCACAATTTCTCGAATCTGAACCCAAAAGTGAAGGAATTTTTTTTTTAAATGTCAAGATTGAATTCATCAAAGAGAGCAAACGGTATTCCAATCCGAACATAGGCTCAAACATTTCTGCGAGCACTAAATTCGAAAGGAAAGAACCAAGATTTCTCAAATCTGAACTCAAAAGTGACGGAAGTTTTTTTTTTTTTTTTGAAAGGTCAATATTGAATTCATAAAGGAGAGCAAATGGTATTCCAATCCGAACATAGGCTCAAACATTTCTGCGAGCACTAAATTCGAAAGGAAAGAACCAAGATTTCTCAAATCTGAACTCAAAACTCAAAAGTGACGAAAGTTTTTTTTTTCTTTGAAGAGATTTTTTTTTTAAGATTTGTTTTAAAGGGTGCACATAGGTTTCCAATTCGGTCTTATGAAACCTTAGTAAAGAGATCAGCCCCCAGGTAAGGGTAGGATTACTTAATGAACCCGTTTGGAGGACCCTTGCCTCGAATAGTCTAGCTGCCTCCACACTCTGGACAAGGCTTTTCTTAGATCCACTTTGGTCAAAGAACGCAATTGGCGCAACCTTAGTGGGTTTTGAACTTTTTCTTTTTTTAAGATTTCTAATGGACTCACCAAAGAGAGCGAATGGCCCCTCCAAATCCAAACGCTGGCTGCAAACGAGTTCCGCGAGCCATTGTTCGAAAAGGAAGAAACCAAAGTTTCTCAAATTTGAATCCAAAAGAGAGAAAACTGATTTTTTTTTTTTTTTTTTTTTTGAGTTTGAAATGAGATTTTTTTTTTTTGTTTTTGAAAATCTCAATCAGACTCATCAAAGAGAAAAGATGGCCCATTCCCCGATATGAACAATAGCTACAAACATTTCTGTGAGCTATCAAGTTTGAAGAGGAGAGGATCAAAGTTTCTCAAAATTGAATCCAAGAAAGAGAAATTAGATTTTTTTTCGCAAAATGAGAAAGAGTGAACGAAATCCCATCTCATGTTTTTTTTAGATGCAAGATCCAACATAGGCCACCAACTAGAAAGGAGACAAGGAATCTGTCGCGACCCTGGACCAAGACCCGGGCCCGCGACGCAACGCATTACATTAATAAAACATACCGCCTGTCTTCCCACAGGTTTCCGCGGTGAGGATTCCAAGACACAAGTCGAGCTCACACGAATAGGTATGCGGAAGCGTGTAGCAAAATGAATTATACAGATTTAATACAATAAGATGTAACATAAATAAGGTATCAAGGCATGGTATCGAAGAGGAGTGTCAACAAAGCAATCCTATCTTGATATAAAGTTTCATAGTTAGACAAAAGTATATTAATTCAAAATACAAATCCATGAGAGGCCAACAAAGGCTAATACAACAAAATAAGATCCCAAAAGATATCCCAAAACTAGGTGAATGAGAAATCAAGATCCCGCCCGGTGTCTAAATCACGTCGTCGGGCTGCCACTCATGTGCTGGGGGTGGCTCAATAGCCTCTTCCGGGCACTCCTCGTCAAACACGATACCTCCTGCACCTGGATACTAAAATAAAATGCATCAAACACGACGGTTTGGCAAATAAACAATTTAGGCATGACTATGAAAAATAGTGTTAAAACAGTTCAAGATTAAAGTACACGTTTCAAGTTTAAGAAACTAGCATGAATACTTATAATATCATGAAAAGATAAATCCACATTGAGCTCATTCTTTCTCTATCACGTAAAATGACAAGAGCAAGCACGCACGAAAAACGACATGCAAGACACGATCCCACGCTACACAAGGTAAACGGGGAAGCCGGCTGCGGAACCGGAAAGATACGCACGATGTGTAATATAATACACGACTAGTTTGCAGACAGTCCACATGTTTAAGGACCCCCAGGTAGTGGATCAAGCTAAAAGGGCAGTCCAAGCTCAGTGGTATTCACTTATATCATGAATGCACAAAACACGGTGATACACGTTCAAGAACACAACAAAACAAGAGGGAAATCATTTATCAAACACGACACGACAAGACTAACAAAATAGTATAGTATAAAAGCTTAACGAACTTAAGAGATGATTCCCTTTTTTTATTCTTGAAACACGTCTTAAATACGAGCTTATACTTGAAATTCAAACGAATGCACATGATGCACGAGAAGCATCAAAACAAGCGCTTTGATTCATGAAACAAATCTTCCACAAACTTATACTTGAAAATCAAACGAGAACATGATGATGCATGAAGCATCAAAACAAGAGTGCAAACATAAGTCCATCAAGCATAGGCTGAGACTGTTCATTGACCTTTGTGAAGTTGAAACCCAAATATCAGAATTTACATAGATTGATGTCCCCGAAGGTAAGGTACATTTTGGAATTTCAATTTGTACAACGTCAATTAAAAGTCTAAAGCATAGTCTAGTTTTCAATTTCCAAGAAATTCAGAGAAGAATTGAAAATCCAAAACTGTGACAATCAGGTTCGCTCGAGCGGTCATACCTTCGCTCGAACGGACCCCAGACAGAGGCTTGTTCACTCGAGCCAACCTAAGGGTTCGCTCGAGCGGACAAGTTTCTGTCCGAAGCCCTTCAAACAGAGGCACGTTCACTCGAGTGAATCCAGTGGTCGGTCGAGCGAACAGGCTTCTGCCTGTGCGCGACTGAGTGCAGAAACTGCACTTTCCTTCATTCATTTTCTTGCATTTTTCTTCTTTCTTCTTCTAACTTCTGAACCAAACAAAACCCCTGAGCCACCATGCTCACTAAGGGTCAAAAACAACATTCAATCATTCATTCCAAACCAAAACAATGCATAGATTACAAATCTAACATTTAACATAGATTTTAGGGTTAAAACCCAAATGTCATAAATATGCACATAAAGCCTAGAAAGATTACTTGCCTCAAGTCCAAATGCCAAGAAAAACTCCACAAAACTCAACAAGTAGGGGAGATCCACGAAATCTACACAAAACCCCCAAAATATAGTACACAAAAATCACCATTTAGTCATTACAAACCCCCATTTCGAAAATGGGTTTGAAACCATGGAAAACAAGCTCTAAATGAGCTAAAAGAACATCAAATGAAAGAATGAAGAAGAGATCTAACCTTGAGCTAGCTGAACAAGAAGAAGAGAGCTTGAATGTGATGAATAGTAAAAAGGGATTGGCTCCAAAAACGTCCCAAATGAAGCTTGAGAAGAGAGGAAGAGAATGGCGGAGTCGGATCAGGGATTGGAGGCTTCTTGATGGATGATTCAAGGGAAAAAGACCAAAGAGAAAGCCTTCTTCTCTTCTTCACTCTAGGTCAAGAACGATTGCAGGGATTTGGAATCGGAAATGAAGGAGAGAGAGTAAGAGAGCTTATATAGTGTCTGGAAGGTGGGTCCCAAAGCAGTTGAACTTGAAACGATTAAAACATGGTCTTGTGGACCCCGGATGAAGTCGACGAAGAAGAACAAAACGATTTTCGAAAAATCTAGTTTCGAAAAAGTATAATTTTGACATGGTTTCACGACTTCGAAAATTGTGCCCAGATTTAGCATGAAAAGACAGATTTACCCTCTTGGGCCAAAACTTGGGTTTTTGGGCCTCAAATACATGCAGGTTAAAAATGAAAGTTGTCACAAATAATAAAACCATTCAAGCGAATTAAAAAACACAAACAAACAAAAGATCTAGAACGAAAACCCACTCTTACACGTGTACTCAGGGCGTCCCTGAGCGTGTCTGACTCATACTAAACGTCATCAAAATTCCCAAAGCTATAATCCAGACTAAGTCTAATCACATTCTAACCCAGCCAGTATTAAAAACTCACTTAAGACTAAACACTCGTTTAATTAGTACTAATCGAGTTGGTCTGGGTCGGGGTCTAACAGAATCGAAGCATCATGTTCTCAAATAAACGAATCCCACCGAGTATGCCAACTTGATGGACCCGGCTTTCGTCCACTCCTCCCGTCCAGGGCTGCCGGGGTCCAGTGGAGGAGAAAAGAGGGTATCAACATTTTTTTTGTACGAGTATGCCAGATTTTCTATTCTACTTGGAAATTTGAAGTGGTGATCCAGAGATTCACCTTCACAAGTAGAAAGGAAACCAATCTTTTTCTAACTTCTCAAATTGCATAAATATTTAAGAAAAGAGACAAGTTTTTCTTTGAATGCCGTAGGAGGCAATTTTTTGTTTGTTTGCCGTAAAAGGCGATTTTTTGTGCTGTGAAAGGCAGTTTTGCCGTAAAAGGCAATTTTGCCGTAAAAAGCGATTTACAAATCTCATCAATAATGAAAGACAAGAATTGTGATTTTTCTGTCTCTTTAAAAAATATAAGATACAATAGAAAAGTAAGAAAAGGAATCTAACTTCTCAGGAGATTGTAGGGACTCGTTAAGATCAACGGTCGCAAGTCATGTATGGACTTCGCCATCGTCCTTCAGATGAGAACGCATGATGCTTTGATACTTTTGGCTTGGCTCTAACCTCAGATTTTTAGAGGATAAAGACCAAGGAGAGGTCCTATATCCAATAAAAAACCGAGTAAATGGGCTGAAAAGCCGCGTTTATGCCATGTTGGATAGAAGGAGAGGAGACCTTGGGGGGGTGGTCCCCCAAGAGACTTCGATCACCTTATGGCGTTGCAGCAAAGTTTCTTCAGGATTTTCTAACTCTCTCTGTGTCTGTATAGCCCTCTGTGTGTGAAACGCTCTTGGATTTCCGGATCGATCCTGGATTTCTTGGAATGACCCCCTTTTATAGGCTTTTGGTAGCCATGGGGTGGTTTATGAGTATTTATGGCATTGATGAGAGGATTGATGGCATTGATGCTCCATGATGGGAGGAGTTACAAGTTTTTATTTCTTGATTTTGTAACACCTTTTTCTTGGCTTGTGATTGGCCGATGGAGAATGATGGGCACTTAATCGCCTTTAATCTCCATGATGTGGGGAGTTTCATGGCTTTAATGCCATGATTGCTTCGACTTGTAACTCCCATTTGCTTGATTCTGATTGGGCCATCCAAAATAATGGGTTAATGACCGCATTAAGTTGTCATAAAACGGGTCAATTAACAGTATTAAGTGGTCGCCAAGGCATTTGAAGAGTTGCGGGCCGTGCCGCGTCTTTTGGAATTCTTCTTGTGACGATCGCCGATGGATCCACATGTTGTTTGATGTCGGATGGCGATGTAACTTCAGACATTGATTGGTGCTAGTGTGCCGATGACATCTGAGATGTCGGATCTGAGATGTCGTCGGATACGAGTCAATTTCAAGCACTAAAAATCACATTTTCAGGAAACCACAGGGGCCAAAGTGCGCGAAACGCGAAAAGGGACGGAAAAACGGGTCACCGGCGAAAAGTCCGGTGACCCGGACTTCCATGGTCGCTGTTGACACCAAAAATGTCACTTTGCCTCTTCAAATCAAGAAAGCTGCATGAAGTCGCAACTTGCCATAAATAGGCAATGCAATTTCTCCAAAAATTCAAATCTTGTCAGAATCAAACAAAAACTGCAAGATCCTTCAAGATAGCCAAGAGAAGAGTACACATAAAGTTTCGGGCCATTTCGACAACATTTGGCCTAACTTCACTGCTCCGACAGCTAAACGGGAGCTCCCGGCGGCGACATCATCGGAGACGTCAAAACTTCGATCAAAGCCTACAGATGACTCCAGCATGTCCCAAAAGGGCTCTATGCAAAATTTCAAGTCAAACCGACAACGTTTGACCCTCCATCAATGCTCGAGCAGCAAAATCAAGCCTCCCGGCGGCGGGAACCACCGAAGCCTTCGCTCATCAAACCAAGTGCATGAGCGGCTTCAACATGCTTCCAAAAGGCTGCACGTCAAATTTCAGGTCATTCCGACAACGTTTGACCAGGTTTTGATGCTCCGAGAGAAAATCAAGCCTACCGGCGGCGGAGCAACCCGGGACCATGACATCCAAAACGGAGCCCATGGAACATCTCAAAATGACTCCAATAGGCTCCCCGTCAAATTTCAGGTCAATCGGACATCGTTTGACCGCACATCAAAGCTCGGCATTTTCCCCGCAGCAAAATCAAGTGAAGCATCGACGGGACCCCAAACGGCTTCAAAACTCAAACAAAAGCCTATGGTTGGTCTTATTTATTGCTCAGGAGGCTCCACCTCAAATTTCAGGTCATTCCGACATCGTTTGACCAAGTTTCAGCTTCTGGCGGAAAATCAGCAGCTCTACGCAACAAAGTCTTCGGCTTTCCCGGAAAATTGGAAACTTTGCACTCTAAAAATGCAAGGATTCTCATCAGGTTTTCTACAGGGAAATCAAGCCAATAAATGAGAAGAAATTTCAAGAAAAATACAGAAGAAAACGGCGACGAAAAAGACCTCAAAACGACCGCAAAACGGGCTCCGAAGGGGAAAAATCCCCCAGGGTCGCAGACCCCTGCGACCATGGCCCATGGTCGCAGGCCCCTGCGACCATGGCCCATGGTCGCCGGTCCATGGTCGCCGGCGACCATGGCCCATGGTCGCCGGCGACCATGGAGGTCCGGGTCACCGGATTTTCCGCCGGTGACCCGTTTTTCCGTCTTTTTTCGCGTTTCGCGCACTTTGGCCCCTGTGGTTTCCTGAAAATGTGATTTTTAGTGCTTGAAATTGACTCATATCCGACGACATCCGTCAAAATCACGGGTCAACCTCCAAAAGCATAAAATCATCAGTGATCGCTCCAAGATCGCCAACCGGTCGACCAAGAAAGTGCACTTTCTGTCCGACCGATCGTGAAATCGACAAGACAGATGTCACCGGCCCACTCTTAGCTATCAATGTCTGAAGTTACATGTTCATCCGATGTCGATCAGCATGTAGATCCATCGATGATCATCGCCAGAAGAATTCCAGAAGACACGGTACGGCCCGCGACTCTTCGACTGCTCGGCGACCAATTAATGTGGTTAATTGACCAGCTTTATTGCAGTCATTAATTCATTTCTTTGGACGGCCCAATCAGAAGCAAGCATTTGGGAGTTACAAGTCAATTGATTCATGGCATTTAAACCATGAAACTCCTCCCATTATGGTAATTAAGGTGATTAAAAGCCCTTAATCTCCGTCGGCCAATCAGATTCAAGGAAAAAGGAGTTACAAAATCAAGAAATAAATCTTGTAACTCCTCCCATTAAAGCCATTAAGACTCATAAACCCTCCTAAATGGCTACCAAAGGCCTATAAATAGGAGAGCATTCCATTGAAATTGGGATCGGAAAAGGATCGAAAAAAAAGAGGAGAAAATCAGAAGATCAGAAAAAAAGGGATCAGAAAGAATCCAGAGAAAGAAAAAAGAGAGAAAACTCTGCTGAAGTTCTGCACCGGCCACCACTACAAGGTGACGAAAGTCCCTTGGGGGGCACCCCCCCCCAAGGTCCTTGCCTTCTCCTGCTGCCTCCAATGGCTTAGACGTGGCTTTTCAGCCCGTCTACTTAGCTTTTTATTGGACATAGGACCTTCTCTTGGTCTTTGTCCTCTAAAAACCTGAGGTTATAGCCAAGCCAAGCGAATCAAGAGCATCTTCTGTTCTCATCTGCATGGATGATGGCGAAGCCCATACATGGCTTGCGACCGTCAATCTGAACGAGTCCCCCACAATCTCCTGAAAAGTTAGATCTTCCTTTTCTTGCTTTTCATTGTAGTTTGTATTTTTCTAAAAGAGACAAAAATCACAACTCTTGTCTTTTTTATTATTGATGAGAATTGTAAATTGGTTATAAACGCCAAAATCGGCTATAAATGCCAAACAAAATCGCCTTTCACGGCAAATCAAGAAAATGTCTCTTTTCTTAAATATTTGTGCAATGGAAAACTTGAAAGAAGTTGATTTCCTTTTTACTTGCGAAGGTTGATCTCCGGATTACCACTTGCAATTCCAAGTAAAATAGAAAATCTGGCACACCCACACAAAAGAAATGTTGATGCACGCTTCAGGGCCCGCCAGGGCGCGAAAGGGCCGGACCCGACGGACTCCCACGTTCCGCCGACCCCGGTAGCCGCCCCAGACGGCGCCTCGGAGCGCGTTCCATCAAGCTGGCACACCCGGTGGGACTCGTTCATTTGAGAACACGGTGCTTGGAAATGAAATATTTGCATATCATACTTTTTGCTCTATGCTTATACTTCTTTTCCGGATTCCTTGGCTACTTCCTAGCTGGTAGCCTATGTTGGATTTTGCATCCTAAAAAAAAATGAGATGGGATTTTTTGGAAATTTCTATTTCTTTGAGTTTGTTTCCATTCTTTCTCTTTTCAAAATAAAAAAAAAATCAGTTTTCTTAGTTTGAATTCAAAATTGAGAAACTTTGATCCTATCCTATCGTTCTTTGGTGCTTGCAGAAATGTTGAGCCCGTTCGACTAAGGTTTTGGGCCATCGTTTCTCTTCGATGAGTTCATTAGAGATTTCAAAGAAAAAAAATCAAAAAATCAGTTTTCTTAGTTTGAATTCAAAATTGAGAAACTTTGATCCTATCCTATCGTTCTTTGGTGCTTGCAGAAATGTTGAGCCCGTTCGACTAAGGTTTTGGGCCATCGTTTCTCTTCGATGAGTTCATTAGAGATTTCAAAGAAAAAAAAATCAAAAAATCAGTTTTCTTAGTTTGAATTCAAAATTGAGAAACTTTGATCCTATCCTATCGTTCTTTGGTGCTTGCAGAAATGTTGAGCCCGTTCGACTAAGGTTTTGGGCCATCGTTTCTCTTCGATGAGTTCATTAGAGATTTCAAACAAAAAAAAATCAAAAAATCAGTTTTCTTAGTTTGAATTCAAAATTGAGAAACTTTGATCCTATCCTATCGTTCTTTGGTGCTTGCAGAAATGTTGAGCCCGTTCGACTAAGGTTTTGGATCATCGTTTCTCTTCGATGAGTTCATTAGAGATTTCAAAAAATAAAAAATAAAAAAATAAAAAAAAATCAGTTTTCTTAGTTTGAATTCAAAATTGAGAAACTTTGATCCTATCCTATCGTTCTTTGGTGCTTGCAGAAATGTTGAGCCCGTTCGACTAAGGTTTTGGATCATCGTTTCTCTTCGATGAGTTCATTAGAGATTTCAAAAAATAAAAAATAAAAAAATAAAAAAAAATCAGTTTTCTTAGTTTGAATTCAAAATTGAGAAACTTTGATCCTATCCTATCGTTCTTTGGTGCTTGCAGAAATGTTGAGCCCGTTCGACTAAGGTTTTGGATCATCGTTTCTCTTCGATGAGTTCATTAGAGATTTCAAAAAATAAAAAAATAAAATAAAAAAAAATCAGTTTTCTTAGTTTGGATTCAAAATTGAGAAACTTTGATCCTATCCTATCGTTCTTTGGTGCTTGCAGAAATGTTGAGCCCGTTCGACTAAGGTTTTGGGCCATTGTTTCTCTTCGATGAGTCTATTTGGGATTTGAAAAAAAAGACATAGACCACTAAGGTTAAACCAATTGCGTTCTTTGATCACGATTGATTCAAGACAAGCCTTGTCCAGAGTGTGGAGACAGCTTGACTGTTCTAGGCAAGGGTCCTCCAAACGGGTTCATTAAGTAATCCTACCCTTACCTGGGGGCAATTCTATCAATTGAGGTTTCATAAGACCGGATTAAGAGGGCTATGTGTACTCTCTCGTCTTTAAATCTTAAAAATTTTAAAAAAAAAATCAAAAATAAAAAAAAAAGATTTTCAAAAAAAAAATCTTAAAAAAATAAAAAAAAATCAAAATAAAAAAAAATAAAAAATAAAAAAAAAGATTTTCAAAAAAAAAATCTTAAAAAAATAAAAAAAATCAAAATAAAAAAAAATAAAAAATAAAAAAAAAGATTTTCAAAAAAAAAATCTTAAACAAAAAAAAAAGATTTTTTTTTAAAAAAAAAAAAATGAAAATCTTAAAATAAAAAAAAATCTTCAAAAAAAAAAACTCTCGTCATTTTAGATTCAGATCCGAGAAATTGTGGTTCCTTCCCTTCTGGGTACTGGTGCTCGCGGAAATCGTTGAGCCCGTATTCGGATCGGAATACCATCTGCTCTCTTTGATGAATCCAATCTTGACATTTCAAAAAAAAAAAAGAGAATCCCATCTCATGGATGCGATCTCCAACATTTGTGCATAGCGGTACTGGTACGCCCTTTCAGGGTCTACTGTATCTGTGACCGGCACATTTGTAACTCCTACCTTATATTCTTCTTATCTCGAGCAAGCTCCGCTTCTCGATAAGTCGAATTTAGGTTTACAATTGCTTCTAGCAGTCATTGGAACGCTCATTTCGAGCCTACCATGCTTGCAACCAGAACAATTGTACCCTCTATGGCTTTTTGCCTTCTTTCATGTCGCTTGGGTCATATCCCTTGAGCGATTTGAAAAGACAACCATAGAAATTCCCATTTATGATCATTACATTCTTGTGATTACTAATGGATGTGGCCTTGTTTCAGAACTTTTTCGAAACTAACAATGGCAGCCTTAACCATTATCTTCGATGAGAACAAGCACCAACTCATGCTTCAACAGAAGCAAAGCACGCGCACCCATAAGCGCCCTGCCAGCTGCCGAAGCGTCAACTCCCTCGGCAACTCTCTGAACTCCGGGTCGACCTCGACTCCCCGGACCATCGTCTTCGGGACACTGGGACCATTCCCACTTCCCGAAGAACAAACTGCGCCTGCCAAAAGGCAGAAAATCGCCTCTCAACGTGTCACTCCCGTGACACCAAAGGCGAGCGCCCAAAAGCCCGAAGCCCGCGGCACCCCCGCGAAGCCTCGACCAACAACCAACCAGGTCTACCCTAAGACTTGGTCTCCAAGACCTTCCCCAAAACAAAGAAGGTCTCAAACATCCACCAAGCCAGCATACCTGGCCCCACTCAAGGAGAACCAGTTCTACCCTCTTGCCTACATGAAAGAGGAGAGACCTATCTCCAACCTGACTCCCAAGTCAACCCAGCATGAGCCGGCTTGTTCCTACAGGCCCAAAATCAGATCATGCATCACCAGGCCTCTCCAAGCACCTGCTAAGGCCTACACTCCTTCAGTTCGACCCTTCATCTCTACAGGGGCCGAACTCGAAAGGTTTAAAGCTTCGCTGCAACAGGCAAAGGACCGGGTCCGCATCCTGTCCTTGCCCAACCACAAAGAAGACAAGCTCGGCTGCTGCGCCCGAGGGAGCACATCCTTCATCGTCAGAGCCCAGCCAGAGCTGACTGAAGCTCAAATCGCTCGTCGAGCACGCCGCCGTGCGTCATATCAACAAAAGAGACTAGAGAAGCAACGGACCCAGCCTCCTACACTTCAAGTCTCCCATAAATGGGTCGAAAAAGAAAGACCCGACCAAGTTGCTGCCGTCCATATGGTTGGAAAAACCAGAAGACGCCAAAAGTCAGCATCAAAAATCCATGTCCGACGTCCGGTGACCCGTAGCGTCACCGGGACACGAAGACATCCTGAAGAATCTCCTGACCCTTCAAGCCAAGGACGGGAGAGTAATCCTTCATCAAGCTCTTCATCAAAAAGAATGAGCCCCAGCTCGGTCACCAGGACGATTTCTTCGTTCGAATCCCGAGGGATGAACGTCTTGGCTACAAGTTCTGAGCCACCACCTCAGAATCCACCTCGAGATGATGCGCTCGCACGCATCCAGCAGTTGGAACAAGGCCAGCAGAGGATTGAAACTCTGATGGAAAACATTCTCCTTGTCGTCCAAAATCAGGTGAACAATGAGCCTCCTCCGAATCATAACAATAACGAGGAGAATTGTGAAGAAAATGAGTCACGCGCCCTTACCAAAAAGGACGTAGACAGTATCCTCGCGAAAGCTAAAGAAGAGGATATACTCAAAGAGCATGGGATCAAGCCACCATATCCTTTATGGATGGACTCGGTCCCGTTCCCCACAAAATTCAAACATCCTACTCTCCAAACATATACGGGGAAAGGATCGGCCAGACAGCACGTCATCCACTTCAAGATCTTGACGGGAGCTATCGCGGATCAAGATGCACTCAAGATTCGCCTCTTTGCAAGTACCCTAAAAGGTACGGCCTTCGATTGGTACTCCACTCTGCCGGAGAACTCCATTCAAAACTGGGCTATGCTGGAGACACGCTTCCTGACCCACTTCCAAGGTGAGGATCATCCTGTTACTATGGCTCAGCTCTGCAGCCTAAAACAGGGAGAGAATGAGTCAACTTATGACTTCATTCACAAGTGGAAAGCAATGGCGTACAAATGCTCAGATGTACTGCCACAAGCGTCGCTCGTCGACATCTGCCGAAACAACATGAGAGCTAAAATCCGCTCCATGATCATCGGCAATAAATCAAAGAACCTGGGGGAACTCCTGGAAGCTTCCATGGAAGCTGAAACGGTGATCAAAGACCTCAACAGTCAGAAATCATCAAAGAAAGAGCCGACTGCTGTTGCAACCTCTAAACCAAAGAAGAAGGAGGTTCTCAATGTGCAGACTAAGTCAGCTCCTCAGCAACCAAAGAAAGCTGAAAATAGAGCTGCATGTAAGAGACCTGAACTCTCTGATGCCTTCAAAGAGCGAGTAGAAAAGAAATATCCGTTCGATGAAGACGTCGAAGAAATCTTTGAGGCTCTCCTAGCAAATGGCAAACTCATTTTGCCAGAGCCCAAAAGACCTGGAGACGTTGGCAAAACCAATGATCCTCGGTACTGTCCATACCACCAGATGGTCTCGCATCCTCTCAATCAATGCTTTGTTGTGAGAGAGAAGATAAACGAGATGTGGAAAAACGGAGTCATCACCTTTGACAAAAACTATGGGACTGCCTCCGTCAACATGGTGTCATATGGACAAACACCAAAGTCACCGAAGAAGAAGATCACTACTTCCTTCAAGGTGATAAATAGAATTCAAACGTCCGAAGTGTTGGTTCCTTGCCCGACACCAGACGGACAACCCATATGGGTACATCCCGATCTCCTGGAAGATGAAAATTGGGAGATCGTCAAAACAAAGCCGACCGCTCAGCAGCGAAGGCAAGCCAAGAAACATCTCCTCAGGCTCAAACGGCAAGAGAAGACCCAGCCAAAACAAGAAGTCCATGAAAAGGCAGAGGCCTCCTCTACCACTTCACTCGGGGCAACAGAAGCGTCCCTTCCAGAGACTTCAAAGGCGGTAAGAAACTTCACTCTCAGTGATTTCATGCCACCTCAATTCAAAAAAGAAGCCATGCAGGGGGCATCATACTCTTGCAACTCGGTAGTTGGATTCTCCATTGATGGATACGAGTCTAGCGACACCGACGATGGATTCGAGCCCAACTACACCGATGAGTGGGAGGAATCTCTTGAAACAGGAGAATATCTCTCCGATGAAGAATGGGTTCCTGAAACTCACCTTATGCCAGTAATCTGGTATAACCCCTTGCAACCACAAGGATCCTGGTCTGATGATGAAGATGACCAAGAGGCTGCACAAGAAGATGCTGTTGACCCAGCACCTGTCATTGCTCCAGTGGAAATCAACTATGTTGAGCCACACGGAGAAGACGAAGAAGAGGATCTGGCTCCCATGCCTGATCTTGAAGAATATGCAAGGATCTTGCAGCGTCTCGCTCTAGAACAAGAGCAAGATCGTGTTAACGAGCCTCCTCGCAACCCAGAGCCTGAGGTCCCTGAAGATAATCAGGTACATCCACCCTTAACTCCTGAAAATGGAGAATATTGCTGGATAGATGATCCTCTTACATCCGAGGATGAGTCTGACTCCGAGCAGGCAACATCTCCTATCAGAGCTTCCTGTAATGTAATATATCAGGACTATAGCTCTTCTGAAGCGTCGTCTGATGAGATTACCTACACTCCGACGACGCCTAGCAATGTATCCTCTGGAGCTACCTCGTCTCACGTGACTTTCACAGAGATGACACCCTCTCAGGTTTCTTCTCCTGAGACTGTGACTTCAGAATACACATTCTTCCCGACTCATCATCATGAAGAAAACCCAACTTGGGGTGATGGATGGGTCAACGAAGAAGAAAAGCTGCTGGATGCTGTTCAGGACTTGCTCCCGGAAAATGCTCCGTGCAACACAATCACTGAGGATGGAAACTCTGCTGCAGATACATCCCCAGTAGATGAAAAACGACAGCCTCTTGATCCTGAAGACAATCTTCCAAACGAAGATCCTTCTCAAGAAGCTCTCGAAGTTGGTAGAGGCACCCATTCGGGCCGGGACTACCACAAGAATTACAACCAATCTTCCTTTACTTATGTAAATCCTTCGGGAAAAGATGTTGTAAGCGCCCCCAGTGGCAACAATGATGAACATGCAGGCCCTAAGGAGGCTTTCAAGTATGACTTGGTTGAGCACTTCAAACACATACCTGCACGTCTTCACATCCTGGATTTATTACGAATGTCTCCACGCACTCGTGATAATCTCATCTCAGAATTACAAAAACTGAATGAGGATGTCGACAAACATGCCCCGCAAGTCCTCCAAATTGAAATGGACTACCGGATCAAAAACTCAGAAAACTCCTTAAAAGGAGAAAAAGAGAAAAGCGAGGGATCATGCATCCAATGCCTCTCGGTTCAAAAGGCAGCCAGTGCAACCATCGCCTTCACTAAGGAAGACCTCCTACTTGGCGAAACAAGGCACAACCGACCCCTGTACTTCACAGGGTACATCAAGGAAATGCCTATACACAGAGTTCAGGTCGACCCAGGTTCTGCACTCAACCTCATCTCCACTTCGGCTCTCGAAGAGTTGGGCATCCCACCCAGCAAGCTAAGCCACACATCTGTATCTATCTTTGGATACGATGGGAGCGCTCAAAGGCCTATCGGCAAAATCAGGTTCAAATTGCAAATCGGTGATCTTATCTCTGAGGTCACTGTGTATGCAATAAAAACCCCCTCATGCTACAACATCCTTCTCGGACGTCCTTGGATACACGAGAATGGTGTTGTTCCTTCAACTCTACATCAATGCATCAAGTTCGTCGGCGACGACGGCATGGTACATCGTGTCTTTGCGGACAGAAAACCCTTCAAAGGTAAAGAAGTCCACTTCGCAGACTCCCAGATGTATGAAGGAGAAAAAGAAGAAGAGGAAACAGCACCCCCTGCTGAAAATCTCCAGAAAGATAAAGGCAAGGCTCCTCAAAAATCACCGGAAGAAAACAAACCCTCCGGCAAATTAGAAGAGAGTAGTCAATCTCCCTTCGTTATCTCCCTCAAGAATTCAAAACCTTTGGTCATCACGACTAAAGTGAAGAAGGCGAAACTAAAGCCTGGGGGCAAATTTGTTGTCTCTCTCGTGTCTATCATGCAAGACACAGACTCGGACTCAGAGCCAGAAGACGATGCATCGTCAAGCCAAGCTGACACTCAGCAAGTTCAGCCTGCTCTCACTCCGATGGAGACACCTGCTGATGTAGAAGATCCTACGTCTGCTACCTTTGTTGTTCCGGCAACATCACCAAAGCAAAGGCCGATCTTCTTCCATAGATCGGACGCTTCTTCATCAAACTCCATGCTGGAACCTTTCCAAAATGAAGGTATGCCTCAGCTATCTCTATATAGTCCTGTGGCACAAGCAATTATGAAGAAAATGGGCTATGATGCTCAAAACCCAGTCGGTTTGGGAGAAAGACGCGGTATTCTCACGCCATTGGAGCCCGCCTTGACCAAAAGCCAGCTGGAAGATTGGAGACTCTACGGTCATGTAGAGAAGTCTTCATATGGGTTAGGGTATGATCCCGACACTCCTCTGAGACAGTTGACACAAAGGCTTAAAAGTCGTTTTACCGACCAAGCCTCAACATCTAAAGTCCACGAAGACATCGATCTCCCTGGATATCTCTTTAAAGAGTTACCTGACAAAGATCCAGGAAGCTCATCCAATTTGTACGATTTCTCTGATGATGAAGAGGAATCGTCCGATAATACAGACTTGTGCTATTCTGACCCAGAAGAACCCTCGTCTCCAAAAGAAATACCAGACTCAAAAGGCGATTGGGACTATCTCATAGCAAGCCTTGAGGAGATCACCAATCAAGAAAATCCATGGAAAGGAACAGAGCCTTGGTCTGGTAATGCAGTTGAAACTCCAGAAGGTTTCGTTGAGTTGGAAGCCTCCGAAAATATTGTGGAGGAACCACCTTCGAACCTTCCAACAGAAGATCCTGTTGAAAAGATAAACTTGGGAACACCTGATAACCCACGTCCTGTATTCATAAGCAAGAATATAAAGGATGATGAGTTACCCGAGTATATCGCTTTTCTTCGTGAGTTCGTTGATTGCTTTGCATGGTCCTATGCTGAAATGCCTGGTTTAGACCCTAAAGTAGCAGTCCACAAACTCAATCTTCAAGAAGACATCAAGCCTGTCAAACAAGGCCAAAGAAGATTCCGTCCAGATGTGATGGATAAAATTGAACAAGAAGTTCAAAAGCTCAAAAGCGTCGGCTTCATCCGTGAGGAACAACATCCAGAATGGTTGGCCAACATTGTCCCCGTGACAAAGGAAACTGGGCAGATCAGAGTCTGTATTGACTATAGAGACTTGAATGGCGCTTGCCCTAAAGATGAATTCCCGCTCCCCATACCGGAGGTGATGATTGACAATACCTGCGGATTCGAGCGAATGACATTCATGGATGGCTTCTCTGGTTACAATCAGATAAAGATGCATCCCGAGGATGAAAAACACACTTCATTTCGGACTCCATTTGGCGTGTATTGCTACACTGTCATGCCATTTGGTCTGAAAAATGCTGGTGCCACATATCAGAGGGCTATGATGAAAATATTCCAAGATATGCAGCACAAGACGGTCGAATGTTACGTTGATGACCTCGCCGTCAAAAGCAGAAGAAAAGAAGACCATCTCAAAGATCTTCGGGAAGTCTTCCTCCGACTCCGCAAACACAAACTGCGGATGAATCCTCTAAAATGCTTCTTCGGCGTCTCGTCGGGTAAGTTTCTCGGATTCCTTGTTCGGAAAGCTGGAATAGAACTTGACCCCATCAAAGTCAAGGCTATCCTAGAAATGCCCTCTCCAAGAACCTTGAGAGAACTAAAAGGGCTTCAAGGGAGATTGGCCTACATCAGACGGTTCATCTCCAATCTTTCGGGGAAATGCCGTCCATTCTCTCGATTGATGAAAAAAGGTGTAGACTTTGTCTGGGATGCCGACTGCGAAGCCGCATTTCAAGATATCAAGTCATACCTGACCAAACCTCCAGTGTTAGCTGCCCCTGCCACTGGAAAACCATTCATCTTGTACACAAGAGCTCTTGATCATTCTGTAGGCGCTCTGCTTGCACAAGAGAATGGTGAGGGAAAAGAAGCTGCTCTATACTACCTCAGCCGCATGCTAGTAGGTGCAGAGCATCGCTACTCTCCGTCGAAAAAGAATGCCTTGCAGTGATGTTCGCCGTACAAAAGCTACGTCACTACTTGCTTTCCAACACAGTCTACCTGGTCTCGAGGATCAACCTCTTGAAGGTCCTTGTCACAAAGGCAGGTTCTCTTAATGCCCGACTGGCAAAATGGTCCATCCTCTTGTCACAATTTGATATTAGGTATGTGCCACAAAAAGCAATCAAAGGCCAAGCTCTAGCAGATTTCCTCGCAGAGCATCCATTGCCTAAAGATTCACCACTCAGAGATGATCTCCCAGACGAACCTGTCTACAACGTGGAGACTTCCTCACCAAATGCCTCCTGGGACATGTACTTTGACGGTGCAACCAGGACAAATGAAAACAGAAAGCTGATCTCGGGAGTTGGCATCCTCTTTGTTAGCCCCGACAAATGCATGATTCCACACGCTTTCTCGCTACTGGAACCATGCACAAACAATGCAGCTGAATACCAAGCTCTGATCCTAGGATTGGAACTCGCCATCGAATCCGGTATCACTATGCTGGAAGTCTTTGGAGACTCTCAACTGATCGTCAACCAGATGAATCAGAAATATGAAGTCAGGAAGCCCGATCTGCTGCCTTATTACAACAAGGCACAATCGCTTCTGCAAAAGTTTGACATCTGCAACATCACCCACATTCGTAGAGGTGAAAATATCCGTGCAGATGCCCTGGCCGGACTTGCCGCATCAATGGCGATCCAGGAAGGGGAAAACATGCAAATTACAGTGTGCGAGAGAAGGATCCTCCCTCCTCTTAACACACACCAAGCAGTTGCCGAATGCCACCGAGTGGTTGGAAGTCGGATCTCTATCCTTCAACCTTCAATCGTCGACTGGAGGGATCCGTTCATTGATTACACTATGTTCGGAATCCTACCTGAAGATCCAAAAGAACGGGTAAGCATACAAAGGCGAGCCCCAAACTTTCATTTGGATATTCCTTCAAAAATCCTCTACAGGAAATCCTTCAACGGAGTACTTCTACGCTGCTTGTCACAACAAGAGGCCGAAGAAACACTTAAAGAAGTTCATGCTGGTCTTTGTGGAGCCCATCAGGCAGGTCCTAAGCTCTATGATCAGATAAAAAGGTTAGGTTACTATTGGCCTACCATGGTTGCTGATGCAATGCAATTTGCCAAACGCTGCCAGCTATGCCAAGTTCACGGAGATTACATTCACATGCCTCCGGAATGGCTGCATCCTACAGCAATCTCATGGCCTTTTGAAGCATGGGGCATGGACATCATAGGTCCTATCTCTCCCCCTTCAAGCAAAGGTCATCGATTCATCTTCGCCGCAACGGATTATTTCTCCAAGTGGTCAGAAGCATTTGCGTTCAACGAAATGAAGACCTCATCAGTTCTTCAATTCTTACGTACCAACATCATTTGTCGTTTCGGCATACCCAAGAGATTCGTCCATGATAACGGACCACAATTCCGGGATCATCGATTCTACAGGTTTTGCGACAAATACAAAATCCAAAGCTGTCCTTCGACTCCATACAATCCGGCAGCAAACGGATTAGCAGAAGCCTTCAACAAGACACTCTGCAAAATCCTCAAGAAAATGGTCTCTAGTCACAAAAGAGACTGGAGCGATAAACTGTCTGAAGCTTTGTGGGCCTATCGAACCACCGTTCGAGGACCAACCCATAGCACACCATTCTCCTTGGTCTATGGATGCGAAGCTGTCGTGCCCCTAGAGGTACAAATTCCTTCTCTGAGGGTATCTCTACAAAATGACATGACTCAAGAAAGCAATGTCAAATTGCGACTCCATGAGCTGGACAATCTCGACGAGAGACGGCTCGAAGCTCGACAAAGCATTGAACTTTACCAAGCACGCATGGCAGGATCTTTTGACAAAAGGGTCCGGCAACGCGCCTACAAAAAGGGTGACTTGGTTCTTGCGGTAAAAAGACCAATGGTCTTCACACACAAATCAAAAGGCAAATTTGAACCAAAATGGGAGGGACCCTATGTCATCGACAAGGTCTTCTCCAACGGCGCATATGCCCTCCTAAACATGGAAGGCGACAGATGTATGCTGCCTATCAACGGCAAGTTCTTGAAGCGGTACTACCCTTGAAGACTTACCCAACTGGGTAAGAGCAATGCCTGTATGGCCAAAACCTGTTCTCAGGTACTCGCTCGTCAAACCCACTCTCTTTAGAATTTTCATATCAAATGTCAAAATTTCTAGAGATTCAAAAACAATGCTTATTTTTATCGTTTCATTGTTCAAAAACAAAAAAAATCCAAGTTTAGGAGCCTCTCCCTGACTTGACCAAAACTTTCGATCCTTGAACCAAAATTCATGGTTTGAAACAAAAAATTCGGATTCAAGGATTTCCACCCTAGTCTACCTTACCTTTTACCGCCAAATGGTTTTAGGTCAAAATTTACGACCCTCGTGTCTTTAAACAAAAAAATGGTTTTTTCAAAAACCGCGGGGAAGTGACACTTAGTCGATACTCGCAAAACTCAAAAAATCGGAAGGATGCGAACCCCATTCGATACTTCCAAAACCTCTAAAATCGTGGAGACGCAACATTTCAGTTGATATCCACAACCCAAATTTCAAAGGTTCGAGAAAACCTCAAATTTCAAAAATCACGGGGAAACGACATCAAGTCAGTACCCGCAAAACCAAAAGTTTTGGGAAAAGCAGGGAAGCGACGCTTAGTCGATATTTGCACCCCAATTCGCGAGGAAGCGACATTCCATCGATACTTGCAAAACCTAACCCGAGAGGAAGTGACATTCCATCAATACTCGCAAAACCGAATGAGCAAGGAAGCGACATTCCATCGATACTTGCAAGACCATTCAGCGGGGAGGCGACATTTAGTCGATACCTGCATTTTGAAAGCAAAAAAAATCTGGCTATAAATGCCAAAACCTGGCTCTTTTGCCAAAAACCGGCTATCAATGCCACCAAATCGGCTATAAATGCCACACAAAAAAAAACCTGGCTCTTTTGCCAAAAAACCGGCTATAAATGCCACAAACCGGCTATCAATGCCACAAAAATTGGCTTTCACGCCGACAAACCAAAACTTGGCTTTCAAAAAATGGCTATCAATGCCACCAAACCGGCTATAAATGCCACAAATTGGCTATCAATGCCACCATGCCACAAATTGGCTATCAATGCCACCAAACCGGCTATAAATGCCACAAATTGGCTATCAACGCCACCAAACTGGCTATAGATGCCACAAAACAAAAATCCGGCTTCCATGCCAACCCAAATTTTGGCTTCCATGCCAACCCAAATTTTGGCTTTTACGCCATAAAATTTCGGCTTCCATGCCATCTCAAAATTGGCTCCCATGCCACGAACAAAATTTTTGGCTCTTATGCCATCTCAAAAATCGGCTATAAATGCCACACAAAAAAAAAACCTGACTCTCATGTCAAAACTGGCTGCAAATGCCACAAAAATCCGGCTTTCATGCCGAATTCGTTTCCCCTACCAAAACAATCATTTGACAAAAGATTTTCACAAAATGACAAAACTTTTGATCAAATCCCATTTAGCAATTGCTTTCATCACAAAAAGATTTGAGTGAGCGTAGGGAAAACAAAAAAAAGGTACCAAAAAAATACATGTGGTACCAAAGCAAAAAAAAAAAAATAGAAAGTGTTCACAAGCACTACAAAAAAAAAAAAGAAAAGTACCAAAAAAAATACATGTGGTACCAAAAAAAAAGAGGAATGGTTTCTGCTATAAAAAATCAGGAGCTCAGCCAAAAATGGTCTCCAGCCAAAGCTTCAGCTCCTCAAGCAAACTTTTGGCCTCAGCCGTCAGAGTTTCCAAGGCACGCTTCTTCAGGAACTTGCCATGAGATGCTGGCGAATGCCGTAACCCTTCTTTTACACCGGGAAGCTCTTCCCCAGCAGTTTGCCATCGTTCGTTTTCTAGAGTCCTCCTCTCGAGAACTTGACCGGCATCTGCAACCCTGCGGATCAGAGTACTCTCCCTGTCACGAGCCTCTGTTATAGCAGCCCACTTCGCATCGACTTGTGCCTTCAAATGCTCAAGACGTTTCCTGGCCTCCTCAACTTCCCTATCAAGGACGTTAAGGTCATGCCTCAATCCGATGATGGCTAGCTCTTCCTTGTTCTTCTCCCGAACTAGCTGCTTCTTGCTTTGTGTAGCCTCATTCAGGTCAGACTTAGCCTTATCAGCAGGGTCCAAGAACATCTCCTTGAAGAATTGGTCGTCAGGGAAACCCATGGTCTCAAACCACTTGTCACCCAGTGCAATGATCCTATCAACGGTCGCCCTGGCACCTGTGACATCCAGACCAACCTCTTCGGTATCAGTGAGAATCTCCTGCACATGTGGGATCATGCCAAATCCTGCTTCCAAGTGTCCAGAAAGGAGAGTCTTGATCCAAGAACTCAAAACCCGAGCCAGCACCTTCTTCGCAAATTGAAGAGACGAACTGGATGAAGATTCACCCTTCTCCGTTGATCGGCTGCTCATGTCATGTCCCGTTGGAAGAGTCACAAAAGAACTCTTTCCACTTGGAGCCACTGGAGAGGGAATCTCAACATGAGGCATCTCCCCAATCATGTCAGAACTGGTCTCTACCTCCGGATCGACCTCTGGCATCCCTTGCTCTGGTTCTGAAGAAAGCGATGGACTCTCTTCTGTCACTTCAAAACCTGCAAATGAAACACAAAAAGGTATGAATATGATCCTGTTCTAAAAAAAAAAAAAAAAAAAAAAAAAAAAAAAAAAACCATCAGGGTCATCACTACAAAGTACCTTCTTCGACGACTGGCGGAACACTCTCTTCCTCCATGAACTCATCGGAAGCATCATCAACATTTGCGTCCATTGATGGTTCAAAGTCATCAGAGTCTTGTGGCGAGTCAGCTGACAAGAAAAATGTTAGCAAATCAAGTCGCAGGCACAAAAAAAGAGAAAGCGAAGGAAGTCATACCAGTCGGAGATTCCGGAGTCATTCCAGAGTCCCTAGGTTCTTCTTCAGATGCCATAACCGGCTCCATCACCGCCTCATCGGTCGGAACCTCAGGCATCGCCAAGTCTTCATCCTCTGCTAAAAAAAAAAAGGCAACAGCAGGGTGAGAAAACAAATCAGAACATGGAAAGCCCCATGAAAGAAGCAGAAAAAGAAAAAGGAAGAATCATACCTTCACCAATGGTCTCTTCCCCACGACTCCTCTTCTCTGGAGGCTCGTCGACAGCCTCTGGCACCTCCTCGTTGATGGTAAGAGGGATTTCCATGTCAGGAGAGTCCTCATGTGGCCCCTCGCTGCGATGATGACTCCTCCTCTTCTTACCTCTACGGGTTCGCTTCCTAGGAGAACCCGCCCCACTATCAGAGTCAGGTTTCTCACTTGACTCCTCACTGGATGGTCTGCTCTCGCCAGTAGACTCCGCGGAAGCTCGCCTCTGTGCCGCTTGCATCCAAGCGTCGAGCTCGGCTTCCTCCTGTTCTAGTTGCTCCAAAGCCTCATCAGGTACTTCCCGAACAGCTTCAGAACCAATGACGCCCTGGTCACCGAGAAAGCCTATCTTGTGCTTCTCTCCAGAAAGGAAGGCCCAAACTTCCTCTCGGCGGACGCCATCCGACTTCCCAATGCCTTTTCCAGAAGACAGCTTTACATCAAGCTCCTTCTTGGAAAGCCCCCGATATGCCAAAAAGCTCTCCGCGAACCACTTCGTGAAGCCGGCAGTTCGGAAAGTCGACAGCTCAGGATAAGAAATCGCGGCAGTAGTGTCTTCAACACTATAGAAAGCCCATGCATTTCTGCCATCCTGCAAACCCCCAAAACGCTTCACCATACTCGAAGGCGCTCCAACAACGCCTTGAGAGAAGCCCAACTGAAGCGCAAAGCGAGAAGGTACATACGGCTGGATGTCGACGAAAAGATGTCTACGGTACACCATCGTGCCGACTCGTATGCTGAAAAGCCACTCCTTCTCTGCATTGGTCAAAGAGTAATGCCTTCCCGACCCTGCTCTGGTAGAGTCTCGGGAGGCACCAAAATCAAAAGCCTTCTTCCGCAACTCCGGAGAAAGCTTAACTGAAGACTGCCCCATCTCGACGTCCCTGAATCGTCGGATCCTCATGCGGGCAAACAAAAGTGATTCGGATACGGCTTTTCCCTTAGCCAATCGAATCATCAGAGGATCATCATCCTGTGCAGCACCCAGCTGGTGGAAGCCAGGACAGTGGTATACAAACCACGAATAAAAGATATGGGCTGAAAATACCCTATTCATAGGGAGCCCAAGCCGAACCAAAAAAGCAGCAGCCTGCAGTTCGGTACACAGGTAGGAGTAAAGAGCGGGCACCAAAGCAAGCCGCTCTCCAAACGCCATCTGACAAGCCGGAAATATACAATGCGGCCTGATGTGCGTCCCATCTCCACCAGCAAAAATAGCCTCACCTAGCCAAAAAGTGAGGTAAACAGCAAGATCTCTCCGCAGTGTAATGTCAGAACAAATGGCATCTGTGCTCGCGAAGAAACCCTTCAACTCTTCCTGCATGGCCGAAGTCTTCTTCCTGTCTTCCCGGGTCATGCTATCAGAAGGTTCTCGACCGTCAAAGGAGTTGAAGAATGAAAAGCCACAACTCTTCCAACTGCTGGATCTCACTTTCGAGCCCTCCTTCAAAAAATCATAGAAGGCGACGAGCTGAAAGTATAGGAGCCTGAACTCCTCTGACTGCTCCTCAAGGACGCTGTCAATCCAGTAATAGCACTCAACTCCTTCAGAGAAAAACCAATCTCACCGTTCGTGACAACGAAGGTATTGGTCTGAGGGAGGAAAGACTCCAACATAGCCATGAAGGCATCATCGGAAAAAGTCACGGTCTCCCTGAAAGCGCGGACCGCGTCAAAAATCCCGGCTTCCTTCAAAACGGCTCCCCCAATCAGCAAGGTGTGGTCAGTCCATGACTTCCAATCGGAGTCAGCATTGAAACGGCCACGAAGTCGAAAAGGCTTCACCCAAGTACTGCCGTCACCGCTGAAAACGCCAAGGCCCACCGGTCTCAAATCGACCGACGGATAATCAGAGCCCTGGTAGCCGCTGGCTGGCATCAACATGTCCATACGGACAGGTGGCTTCTCCGCAAAACCGGAAGGTCCACCAACAAAAACCCCGGTCTTGATCACACTGGTCCTCTTCACCCAGCTCGGAGGATCTTCCCTCTTAGGGCACGTGGGAGAAAGGCTCAGGATCGAGATGGTCCGGTCAAAAGACGACCGGGTAGAAATAGTTCTCTCTTCACCATCAGCCGTGTAAGAGAATTGAAAACATCTCCTTTGGTATGTCAAGTCGTCAGGGACTGCATCTCCAAAGAAGAAGGTAGGCTTGGGCAAAACCCTCAGATCGTCCATAACCCAAGGACGGTTGCTTACCATGATCTTATAGAACTCCTCATCCTTGAGAGCGATCAATCGCTGTCTCATCTCATCACGATTGAGGGAATCGCATTCTTCCAAGTTCTTCTCAATAAACTGGACCTTCTCCCAGGCCTGCTGAACGGCCACATTAGAAGATCTGGCGGATCGACGAGGTACGCTTGTAGCAGGCTCTTTACCCTTGTTCGCTCTGGAGGAACCACCTGCAAAGGTTGGAAAAGAAAAAGATCGTCATCAAAATGACAGGATTTCGCTAAAAAAGAAAAAAGGGTCACTTTGTCCCACCAAAAATCTGGCGAAATTTTGGCATGACCCCGGGGCAATTCCAAAGAAAAAGGAAATACCCCGACGGAAATAGAAAGTTTGAAGATGGGCTCAACATCGCTGCAAGCTCCGAGACTCCAAACTTTCGAAACCTCAAAATCTCCGCAAAATCAAGAAGGGCTCAACATCGCTGCGAGCTCCAAATTCCCAAATTTGCAAAGATTTTCAGGTATGCTATCATGCTCAATCTACAAATAGTACATGCATGAACATCTAGATTTGCACAAAAAACGCATTATCATGATGAGCAAAAAAAAAAAAAAAAAGAAGAAACTTTCTCGAAAAAAGGGGAGAAAGAAAAGAAAAAAAAAAAAAAAAGAAACTTTCTCAAACAAAAAAAAAAAAAAAAATAGGCCACGTGGCCGTACGGACCAGATCCGTACGGATCTGTCCGTACGGCCCACAAAAAAAAAAGAGAAAAAAAAAACGTGAAAAAAAAAAAAAAAAAAAAAAAAAAAAAAAAAAAGAGAAATCACGTGGAAAAGAAAAGAAAAAAAAAAAGAAGAAAAAAAGAGAGAAACTTTCTTCTTTTTACCATCCTATTCTCTACATGGAGTTTTCTTGAAAGAAAAAGAGAGAAAACTTACTCGAAGCCATTGATGGAGAAGAAGAAGGAAAAAGCTTGAAGATCCTTGAAGAAGAAGCACTCTTGGTCTTGGAGCTCTCTTGAGATTGTTGCAAAAGAAAGCAATAAGAGCAAGAGATCCTACCTTCCTTTGCTTTTATAGGAGAGAGCAAATCAAAGAAGGAAACAAAGAAGAAAGGTAAGTGTTACTAATTAAGTAACCTTACCAAAAGAGAAGGAATTAGAAAGATTCTTTCCCAAAAAGAAAGATGTCTTTGAGAGATTTCCTCCCAAAATCAATCAATGAGAGATTCTCTCCAACAAAAAAGGATATTGAAGATTCTTTCCCAAAAAGAAAGATACCTTGAGATATTCTCTCCCAAATTAAGGGAATATGAGAGATTCTCTCCCATAAAGATATTTTTAGATATTCTCTATCCAAATGAGATATCTTTAGATATTCTTTACAAAAATGGCCCCACATGAGATCTAAGCCATCCTAAAAAGCTTAAGGTCCCATGGGCTAGCCCATATGAGCCAGGTTTGACCACCTAGGCACTAAAAAAAAAAAAAAAAGAAAGAAAAAATGGGCTTTTAGTCAGAAAAAATCCCTCTTACCAAGAGCATACAATAATGGTTCCATGCCTCTTTTGAGTTGATTGGACCATACAAAAAAAATCCCAAGCCCCATGAGCTTCCAAAAATCAAACCATCCAGCCTCATATACCAAATTGAGCCAAAATCTTGAAATTGACATTTCACAAAAATCCAAACCACTCCAATGGACCCACACAGTCCCGAAGAGTGACCAAAAACCAAATCCTGGTCCCCTAACTTGCCACATACAGCCTGTTAGGTCACAGGACCAAAACCAAAAACCAAATCATGATCCCCCAACTTGCCACATACAGCTTGTTGGGTCACAAGGTCAAAACCAAAACCCGATCCCCTAACCTGCCATATATAGCTGGTTAGGTCACAAGATCAAAAACAAAAACCCAAATCCATATCCCTGATGTCATCTTCAAAACTTTGCCTCGAGATGGTGTGTGATTCCCCTCACTACCATAAAATTCCCCTGGAAGCTCAAAGGCTACTCTACCAAAGGAAAGATTGCTCAAAGACTCTTGGTCAAGACACAAGCTCTCCTTCAAAAATCTCTTCGAGGCACATCGACTACAAAAGTCAAGCAACTCGTCGCTGTACCTCGAGGGGGCATTTGTTGACACCAAAAATGTCACTTTGCCTCTTCAAATCAAGAAAGCTGCATGAAGTCGCAACTTGCCATAAATAGGCAATGCAATTTCTCCAAAAATTCAAATCTTGTCAGAATCAAACAAAAACTGCAAGATCCTTCAAGATAGCCAAGAGAAGAGTACACATAAAGTTTCGGGCCATTTCGACAACATTTGGCCTAACTTCACTGCTCCGACAGCTAAACGGGAGCTCCCGGCGGCGACATCATCGGAGACGTCAAAACTTCGATCAAAGCCTACAGATGACTCCAGCATGTCCCAAAAGGGCTCTATGCCAAATTTCAAGTCAAACCGACAACGTTTGACCCTCCATCAATGCTCGAGCAGCAAAATCAAGCCTCCCGGCGGCGGGAACCACCGAAGTCTTCGCTCATCAAACCAAGTGCATGAGCGGCTTCAACATGCTTCCAAAAGGCTGCACGTCAAATTTCAGGTCATTCCGACAACGTTTGACCAGGTTTTGATGCTCCGAGAGAAAATCAAGCCTACCGGCGGCGGAGCAACCCGGGACCATGACATCCAAAACGGAGCCCATGGAACGTCTCAAAATGACTCCAATAGGCTCCCCGTCAAATTTCAGGTCAATCGGACATCGTTTGACCGCACATCAAAGCTCGGCATTTTCCCCGCAGCAAAATCAAGTGAAGCATCGACGGGACCCCAAACGGCTTCAAAACTCAAACAAAAGCCTATGGTTGGTCTTATTTATTGCTCAGGAGGCTCCACCTCAAATTTCAGGTCATTCCGACATCGTTTGACCAAGTTTCAGCTTCTGGCGGAAAATCAGCAGCTCTACGCAACAAAGTCTTCGGCTTTCCCGGAAAATTGGAAACTTTGCACTCTAAAAATGCAAGGATTCTCATCAGGTTTTCTACAGGGAAATCAAGCCAATAAATGAGAAGAAATTTCAAGAAAAATACAGAAGAAAACGGCGACGAAAAAGACCTCAAAACGACCGCAAAACGGGCTCCGAAGGGGAAAAATCCCCCAGGGTCGCAGACCCCTGCGACCATGGCCCATGGTCGCAGGCCCCTGCGACCATGGCCCATGGTCGCCGGTCCATGGTCGCCGGCGACCATGGAGGTCCGGGTCACCGGATTTTCCGCCGGTGACCCGTTTTTCCGTCTTTTTTCGCGTTTCGCGCACTTTGGCCCCTGTGGTTTTCTGAAAATGTGATTTTTAGTGCTTGAAATTGACTCATATCCGACGACATCCGTCAAAATCACAGGTCAACCTCCAAAAGCATAAAATCATCAGTGATCGCTCCAAGATCGCCAACCGGTCGACCAAGAAAGTGCACTTTCTGTCCGACCGATCGTGAAATCGACAAGACAGATGTCACCGGCCCACTCTTAGCTATCAATGTCTGAAGTTACATGTTCATCCGATGTCGATCAGTATGTAGATCCATCGATGATCATCGCCAGAAGAATTCCAGAAGACACGGCACGGCCCGCGACTCTTCGACTGCTCGGCGACCAATTAATGTGGTTAATTGACCAGCTTTATTGCAGTCATTAATTCATTTCTTTGGACGGCCCAATCAGAAGCAAGCATTTGGGAGTTACAAGTCAATTGATTCATGGCATTTAAACCATGAAACTCCTCCCATTATGGTAATTAAGGTGATTAAAAGCCCTTAATCTCCATCGGCCAATCAGATTCAAGGAAAAAGGAGTTACAAAATCAAGAAATAAATCTTGTAACTCCTCCCATTAAAGCCATTAAGACTCATAAACCCTCCTAAATGGCTACCAAAGGCCTATAAATAGGAGAGCATTCCATTGAAATTGGGATCGGAAAAGGATCGAAAAAAAAGAGGAGAAAATCAGAAGATCAGAAAAAAAGGGATCAGAAAGAATCCAGAGAAAGAAAAAAGAGAGAAAACTCTGCTGAAGTTCTGCACCGGCCACCACTACAAGGTGACGAAAGTCCCTTGGGGGGCACCCCCCCCCCCCCAAGGTCCTTGCCTTCTCCTGCTGCCTCCAATGGCTTAGACGTGGCTTTTCAGCCCGTCTACTTAGCTTTTTATTGGACATAGGACCTTCTCTTGGTCTTTGTCCTCTAAAAACCTGAGGTTATAGCCAAGCCAAGCGAATCAAGAGCATCTTCTGTTCTCATCTGCATGGATGATGGCGAAGCCCATACATGGCTTGCGACCGTCAATCTGAACGAGTCCCCCACAATCTCCTGAAAAGTTAGATCTTCCTTTTCTTGCTTTTCATTGTAGTTTGTATTTTTCTAAAAGAGACAAAAATCACAACTCTTGTCTTTTTTATTATTGATGAGAATTGTAAATTGGCTATAAACACCAAAATCGGCTATAAATGCCAAACAAAATCGCCTTTCACGGCAAATCAAGAAAATGTCTCTTTTCTTAAATATTTGTGCAATGGAAAACTTGAAAGAAGTTGATTTCCTTTTTACTTGCGAAGGTTGATCTCCGGATTACCACTTGCAATTCCAAGTAAAATAGAAAATCTGGCACACCCACACAAAAGAAATGTTGATGCACGCTTCAGGGCCCGCCAGGGCGCGAAAGGGCCGAACCCGACGGACTCCCACGTTCCGCCGACCCCGGTAGCTGCCCCAGACGGCGCCTCGGAGCGCGTTCCATCAGTCGCCGGCGACCATGGGCCATGGTCGCGGGCTGCGACCCTGGGGTTTTTTCTCCCCTTTTTGGTCCGTTTTGCGGTCTTTTTCGTCGCCGTTTTCTTCTGTATTTTTCCTGACATTTCTTCTCATTTATTGGCTTGATTTCCCTGTAGAAAACCTGATGAGAATCCTTGCATTTTTAGAGTGCAAAGTTTCCAATTTTCCGGGAAAGCCGAAGACTTTGTCGCGTAGAGCTGCTGATTTTCCGCCAGAAGCTGAAACTTGGTCAAACGATGTCGGAATGACCTGAAATTTGAGGTGAAGCCTCCTGAGCAATAAATAAGACCAACCATAGGCTTTTGTTTGAGTTTTGAAGCCGTTTGGGGTCCCGTCGCCAGTAGACTTGATTTTGCCGCAAGGGAGATGCCGCGCGTTGATGTGCGGTCAAACGATGTCCGATTGACCTGAAATTTGACAGGGAACCTATTGGAGTCATTTTGAGATGATCTACAGGCTCTGTCTTGGAAACCATGGTACCGGGGAGCTCCGCCGCCGGTAGGCATGATTTTCTTTCGGAGCGTCGAAACCTGGTCAAACGTTGTCGGAATGACCTGAAATTCGACGTGCAGCCTTTTGGAAGCATGTTGAGGCCACTCATGCACTTGGTTTGATGAGCGAAGGCTTCGGTGGTTCCCGCCGCCGGGAGGCTTGATTTTGCTGCTCAAGCATTGATGGAGGGTCAAACGTTGTCGGTTTGACTTGAAATTTGGCATGGAGCCCTTTTGAGACATGCTGGAGTCATCCGTAGGCTCTGATCGAAGTTTTGACGTCTTCGATGATGTCGCCGCCGGGAGCGTCAATTTAGCTGTCGGAGAAGCGAAGTTAGGCCAAATGATTCTGAAATGGCCCGAAACTCCTTGTGTACTCCTCCCTTGGCTGTCTTGAAGGATCTTGCAGTTTTTGTTTGATTCTGACAAGATTTGATTTTTTGGAGAAGTTGCATTGCCTATTTATGGCAGGTTGCGACTTCATGCAGCTTTCTTGATGTTGAAGAGGCAAAGTGACATTTTTGGTGTCAACAAATGCCCCCTCGAGGTACAGCGACGAGTTGCTTGACTTTTGTAGTCGATGTGCCTCGAAGAGATTTTTGAAGGAGAGCTTGTGTCTTGACCAAGAGTCTTTGAGCAATCTTTCCTTTGGTAGAGTAGCCTTTGAGCTTCCAGGGGAATTTTATGGTAATGAAAGGAATCAAGTACCATCTCGAGGCAAAGTTTTGAAGATGACATCAGGGATGTGGATTTGGGTTTCTGTTTTTGATCTTGTGACCTAACCAGCTATATATGGCAGGTTAGGGGATCGGTTTGGTTTTGATCTTGTAGACCTAACAGGCTGTATGTGGCAAGTTAGGGGATCAGGATTTGGTTTTTGGCTTTGGTCTTGTGACCTAACAAGCTGTATGTGGCAAGTTAGGGGACCAGGATTTGGTTTTTGGTCACTCTTTGGGACTGTGTGGGTCCATTGGAGTGGTTTGGATTTTTGTGGAATGTCAATTTCAAGATTTTGGCTCAATTTGGTATATGAGGCTGGATGGTTTGATTCTTTGGAAGCTCATGGGGCTTGGAATTTTTTTTGTATGGTTCAATCAACTCAAAAGAGGCATGGAACCATTTTTGTATGCTCTTGGTAAGAGGGATTTTTTTCCTGACTAAAAGCCCATTTTTTTTTTTTTTTAGTGCCTAGGTGGTCAAACCTGGCTCATATGGGCTAACCCCGGGACCTTAGACTTTGGAGATGGCCTAGATCTCATATGGTGTCATATTTGTAAAGAATATCTAAAAATATCTCTTTTGTGTAGAGAATATCTAAAAATATCTTTACTTGGAGAGAATTTCTCAAGTTTTCTTTTTGTGGAAAGATTCTCTCAAAATATCTTTCTCTTTGGGAAAGTAGCTAAATTTTAGCACTTACCTCCTTTCTTTTCTCCTTGTTTCCTCTTTTGGCTTGCTCTCTTCTATAAAAGCAAGGAGGGTTGATGCTTTTGCTCCATTGCTTTCTTTTTACAAGAAATCTTCAAGAGTGCTCCCCAAGGCAAGAAGTGCTTTCTCTTCTTCAAAGATCTCCAAGCTTTTCTTCTTCTTCTCCATCAATGGCTTCAAGTAAGTTTTCTTCCTCAAGAATATCCATTGTAGAAGTAGCTTCTTCATTTTTTTTTTCTTCTTTTTCTTTTCTTTTCTTTCTTCTTCTCTTTTTTTTTTCTTTTCTTTTCTTGTCATGCACGTTTTTTCTTCCTTTTTTTTTTTTCGTGCTTCTCTTTTTTTTTTCTTTCTTTTTTTTTTTCCACGCTGATTTCTTTTTTTTTTCAGCGTGTTTCTTTTCTTTTTTTTTTTTTTGCTGTTTTTTTTTCTGGCTATACGGACAGGTCCGTACAGACCTGACCGTACTGCCACGTGGCAGTTGGCCACGGCCTGTGGGCCAAAAAAAAAATTTTTTTTTTTCCTTGTTTGCTCACTATGATAATGAGGGTATGCAATTTCAATATGTATGCATTTTTTTTTGTTTGATGCATCAAGATAGAAGGCTAGAGTCTCTAGGTCAAGCCAACATGATTTTTGACTTGGACAAAGTTTGATTGGTTTTGACCAAATTGGGTTGGAATTGGTCAAACTTTGGTCAAGGTTTTCCTAGCATCTAATGCATGATGATATATTTGTGATGCATGAGTTTTGGTAAATAGACTTGGAAGTATGATGATGCATACCTGAAAATCTTTTGCAAGTGTTGGGATTTTGAGCTCGCAGCGATGTTGAGCTCTTTCTCGGTCTTGCTGGATTTTGAGGAAGTTTTGCAATTTTTGGATTCTGAAGCTCGCAGCAATGTTGAGCTCTTTTCCAGATTTTGCGGAAGTTTAATGAGATTGGCTCGTTCTCGTAGCGATGTTGAGTTCGAGCCTTCTTTGAGAATTCTCCACCGACTATGAGCTCGCAGCGATATTGAGCTCATCTTCAGGCTTCCTGTCTTTTTCGGAGTATTTTCCTTTTCTTTGGAATTGCCCCGGAACCATGTCAAAATTTTGCTAGAATTTTTGTAGCAGAATTCTGTCATTTTGATTGATCTTTTCTCTTCCACCTTTTGCAGGTAGTTCTTCTAGAACGAACAAAGGTAAAGGTCATGTTACTGACGTACCTCGTCGGTCTGCTAGATCTTCCAATGCTGCCGTTCAGCAGGCTTGGGAGAAGGAGGGGACTCTTATTCGCCAGGTTGAGGAAGCTGAAGGTAATGTCCGGAGGAAGACTCAGGAGCATGAGCAGTGGCAGGTCCTCTGGGAAGAACTTCCTCGTGCTGCAGATGGGTCACGGCATTCGGCCGCGTTTTATGGGGACATTTTGAAGGAGCGTGGCCTAAAAACTTTGGAAGTTAAGGCCAAGGGTCTGCTTGAGGAGTTGATCCTTTGGTTGACGACCATGTAGGATTTGGCTCCTGAGTTGTAACAAACTCTTTTTCCTTTTTTCTTTTTTTTTGGTACCTCCATGTATAAACGATTTTGGTACTATATTTTGTATCCCCTTCCTTTTACTTAAATCATTTTTTGATGAGAACAATTTTGAGCAAAAGTTTGATGGGAATGTTTGTTTAAGGATTTGATCAAAAGGTTGTCATTTTGTGAAAATCTTTTGTCAAAGGGTTGTTTTGGGCATGAAAGCTAATTTTGTGGCGAAAAGCCTGATTTTTTGATGGTTTGAAAACCGAAATTTTGGATGGCATGAAAGCCTAATTTTGTGGCGTAAGAGCCAAAATTTGTTTTGCGGCGTGGGAGCCAAAATTTTTGGATGGCGTGAAAGCCGAATTTTAGAATGGCATAGAAGCCGAATTTTGTTTTGTTTGTCTTGGCGTTTATAGCCGAATTTTGGCATTTATAACCAGATTTTGGCGTTTATAGCCGATTTTTTTTTTGTTTTGGCGTTTATAGCCTAATTTTGGCGTTTATAGCCGAATTTTGGCGTTTATAGCCGAATTTTGAGATGGCATGAGAGCCAAAAATTTTGTTTGTGGCATGAGAGCCGATTTTGAGATGGCATGAAAGCCGATTTTGGCGTTTATAGCCGAGTTTTGGCGTTTATAGCCAGATTTTGGCATTTATAGCCGAGTTTTTTGGGTATGCAGAAGCGACAAATAATGCAGAAGCGACTTGTAGAATCGATGATCCCGGAATTGTGGTCCGTTATCATGGACGAATCTTTTGGGTATGCAGAAGCGACAAATAATGTTGGTGCGCAAGAACTGAAGGACTGATGAAGTCTTCATTTCGCTGAGCGCAAATGCTTCCGACCACTTGGAGAAATAATCCGTAGCGGCGAAGATGAAGCGATGACCTTTGCTTGATGGGGGAGAAATAGGACCTATGATGTCCATACCCCAGGCTTCGAAAGGCCATGAGATTGCTGTTGGATGTAGCCATTCTGGAGGCATGTGGACATAATCTCCGTGAATCTGGCATTTTTGGCAGCGCTTGGCAAATTGTATTGCGTCGGGTACCATGGTAGGCCAGTAGTAACCCAACCTTTTGATTTGGTCGTAGAGCTTGGGACCAGCCTGATGAGCTCCACAAAGACCAGCGTGAACTTCTTTGAGTGTTTCTTCAGCTTCTTGTTGTGACAAGCAGCGTAGGAGTACTCCATTGAAGGATTTCCTGTAAAGGATCTTTGAAGGGATATCCAAATGAAAGTTTGGGGCTCGCCTTTGGATGCTTACCCGTTCTTTTGGATCTTCAGGTAGGATTCCGAACATAGTGTAATCAATGAACGGATCCCTCCAGTCGCCGATTGAAGTTTGAAGGATAGAGATCCGACTTCCAACCACTCGGTGGCATTCAGCAACTGCTTGGTGTGTGTTAAGAGGAGGGAGGATCCTTCTCTCACACACTGTAATTTGCATGTTTTCCCCTTCTTGAATTGCCATAGATGCAGCAAGTCCAGCCAGGGCATCTGCACGGATGTTTTCACCTCTACGAATGTGGGTGATGTTGCAGATGTCAAACTTTTGCAGAAGCGATTGTGCCTTGTTGTAATAAGGCAGCAGATCAGGCTTCCTGACTTCAAATTTCTGATTCATCTGGTTGACGATCAGTTGAGATTCTCCAAAGACTTCCAGCATGGTGATACCGGATTCAATGGCGAGTTCCAATCCTAGGATCAGAGCTTGGTATTCAGCTGCATTGTTTGTGCATGGTTCCAATAGCGAGAAAGCATGTGGAATCATGTATCTGTTAGGGCTAACAAAGAGGATGCCAACTCCCGAGATCAACTGTCTTTTTTCATTTGTCCTGGTTGCACCGTCAAAGTACATGTCCCAGGAGGCATTTGGCGAGAAGGTCTCCACGTTGTAGACGGATTCGTCTGGGAGATCATCTCTAAGTGGTGAATCTTTAGGCAATGGATGCTCTGCGAGGAAATCTACTAGAGCTTGGCCTTTGATTGCTTTTTGTGGCACATACCTAATATCAAATTGTGATAGAAGGATGGACCATTTTGCCAGTCGTGCATTGAGAGAACCTGCTTTTGTAACAAGGACCTTCAAAAGGTTGATCCTTGAGACGAGGTAGACTGTGTTGGAAAGCAAGTAGTGACGTAGCTTTTGTACGGTGAACATCACTGCAAGGCATTCTTTTTCGACTGGAGAGTAACGATGCTCTGCACCTACTAGCACGCGGCTGAGGTAATATAGAGCAGCTTCTTTTCCCTCACCATTCTCTTGTGCAAGCAGAGCGCCTACAGAATGATCAAGAGCTCTTGTGTACAAGATGAATGGTTTTCCAGTGGCAGGGGCAGCTAACACTGGAGGTTTGGTCAGGTATGACTTGATATCTTGAAATGCGGCTTCACAGTCGGCATCCCAGACAAAGTCTACACCCTTTTTCATCAATCGAGAGAATGGACGGCATTTCCCCGAAAGATTGGAGATGAACCGTCTGATGTAGGCCAATCTCCCTTGGAGCCCTTTTAATTCTCTCAAGGTTCTTGGAGAGGGCATTTCTAGAATAACCTTGACTTTTATGGGGTCAAGTTCTATTCCAGCTTTCCGAACAAGGAATCCGAGAAACTTACCCGACGAGACGCTGAAGAAGCATTTTAGAGGATTCATCCGCAGTTTGTGTTTGCGGAGTCGGAGGAAGACTTCCCGAAGATCTTTGAGATGGTCTTCTTTTCTTCTGCTTTTGATGGCGAGGTCATCAACGTAACATTCGACCGTCTTGTGCTGCATATCTTGGAATATTTTCATCATAGCCCTCTGATATGTGGCACCAGCATTTTTTAGACCAAATGGCATGACAGTGTAGCAATACACGCCAAATGGAGTCCGAAATGAAGTGTGCTTTTCATCTTCAGGATGCATCTTTATCTGATTGTAGCCAGAGAAGCCATCCATGAATGTCATTCGCTCGAATCCACAGGTATTATCAATCATTACCTCTGGTATGGGGAGCGGGAATTCATCTTTAGGGCAAGCGCCATTCAAGTCTCTATAGTCAATACAGACTCTGATCTGCCCATTTTTCTTTGTCACGGGGACAATGTTGGCCAACCATTCAGGATGTTGTTCCTCACGGATGAAGCCAACGCTTTTGAGTTTTTGAACTTCTTGTTCAATTTTATCCATCACATCCGGACAGAATCTTCTTTGGCCTTGTTTGACAGGCTTGATGTCTTCTTGAAGATTGAGTTTGTGGACTACTACTTTGGGGTCTAAACCAGGCATTTTAGCGTAAGACCAAGCAAAACAATCAACGAACTCACGAAGAAAAGAGGTATACTCGGGTAACTCATCATCCTTTATATTCTTGCTTATGAATACAGGACGTGGGTTATCAGGTGTTCCCAAGTTTATCTTTTGAACAGGATCTTCTGTCGGAAGGTTCGAAGGTGGTTCCTCCACAATATTTTCGGAGGCTTCCAACTCAACGAAACCTTCTGGAGTTTCAACTGCATTACCAGACCAAGGCTCTGTTCCTTTCCATGGATTTTCTTGATTGGTGATCTCCTCAAGGCTTGCTATGAGATAGTCCCAATCGCCTGTTGAGTCTGGTATTTTTTTTGGAGACGAGGGTTCTTCTGGGTTAGGATGCCACCCGTCTGTATCATCGGGCGATTCCTCTTCATCATCAGAGAAATCGTACCAATTGGAGGAGCTTCCTGGATCTTTGTCAAACGACTCTTCAAAGAGATATCCAGGGAGATCGATGTCTTTATGGACTTGAGATGCTGAGGCTTGGTCGGTAAATCGACTTTTAAGCCTTTGTGTCAACTGTCTCAGGGGGGTATCAGGATCATACCCTAACCCATGTGAAGACTTTTCTACATATCCGTAGAGTCTCCAATCTTCCAGCTGGCTTTTGGTCAAGGCGGGCCCCAATGGCGTGAGAATACTGCGGCCTTCTCCCAAACCGACTGGGTTCTGAGCGTCAAAGCCCATTTTCTTCATGATAGCTTGTGCCACAGGACTATATAGAGATAGTTGAGGCATACCTTCGTTTTGGAAAGGTTCAAGCAAGGAACTTGATGAAGAAGCATCCGATCTATGAAAGAAGATCGGTCTTTGCTTTGGTGATGTTGCCGGAACAACAAAGGTAGCAGACGTAAGATCTTCTACATCAGCAGGTGTCTCCATCGGAGTGAGAGCAGGCTGAACTTGCTGAGTGTTAGCTTGGCTTGACGATGCATCGTCTTCTGGCTCTGAGTCCGAGTCTGTGTCTTGCATGATAGACACGAGAGAAACAACAAATTTGCCCCCAGACTTTTGTTTCGCCTTCTTCACTTTAGTCGTGATGACCAAAGGTTTTGAATTCTTGAGGTAGATGACGAAGGGAGACTGACTACTCTCTTCTAATTTGCCGGAGGGTTTGTTTTCTTCCGGTGATTTTTGAGGAGCCTTGCCTTTATCTTTCTGGAGATTTTCAGCAGGGGGTGCTATTTCCTCTTATTCTTTTTCTCCTTCATACATCTGGGAGTCTGCGAAGTGGACTTCTTTACCTTTGAAGGGTTTTCTGTCCACAAAGACACGATGTACCATGCCGTCGTCGCCGACGAACTTGATGCATTGATGTAGAGTTAAAGGGACAACACCGTTCTCGTGTATCCAAGGACGTCCGAGAAGGATGTTGTAGCGTAAGGGGGTTTTTATTGCATACACAGTGACCTCAGAGATAAGATCACCGATTTGCAATTTGAACCTGATTTTGCCGATAGGCCTTTGAGTACTCCCATCGTATCCAAAGATAGATACGGATGTGTGGCTCAGCTTGTTGGGTGGGATGCCCAACTCTTCAAGAGCCGAAGTGGAGATAAGGTTGAGTGCAGAACCTGGGTCGATCTGAACTCTATGTATCGGCATTTCTTTGATGTACCCTGTGAAGTACAGGGGTCGGTTGTGCCTTGCTTCGCCAAGTAGGAGGTCTTCCTTAGTGAAGGCGATGGTTGCACTGGCTGCCTTTTGAACCGAGAGGCATTGGATGCATGATCCCTCGCTTTTCTCTTTTTCTCCTTTTAAGGAGGTTTCTGAGTTTTTGACTCGATAGTCCATTTCAATTTGGAGGACTTGTGGGGCATGTTTGTCGACATCCTCATTCAGTTTTTGTAATTCTGAGATGAGATTATCACGAGTGCGTGGAGACATTCGCAATAAGTCTAGGATGTGAAGACGTGCAGGTATGTGTTTGAAGTGCTCAACCAAGTCATACTTGAAAGCCTCCTTGGGGCCTGCATGTTCATTGTTTTTGCCACTGAGGGCGCTTACAACATCTTTTCCCGAAGGATTTACATAAGTAAAGGAAGATTGGTTGTAATTCTTGTGGTAGTCCCGGCCAGAGCGGGTGCCTCTACCAACTTCGAGAGCTTCTTGAGAAGGATCTTCGTTTGGAAGATTGTCTTCAGGATCAAGAGGCTGTCGTTTTTCATCTACTGGGGATGTATCTGCAGCAGAGTTGCCATCCTCAGTGATTGTGTTGCACGGAGCATTTTCCGGGAGCAAGTCCTGAACAGCATCCAGCAGCTTTTCTTCTGTGTTGACTATTTCATCATCCCAAGCATCATTATCTGGGTTTTCTTCATGATGATCAGTCGGGAAGAATGTGTATCCTGAAGTCACAGTCTCAGGAGAAGAAACCTGAGAGGGTGTCATCTCTGTGAAAGTCACGTGAGACGAGGTAGCTCCAGAGGATACATTGCTAGGCGTCGTCGGAGTATAGGTAATCTCATCAGACGACGCTTCAGAAGAGCTATAGTTCTGATATATTACATTACAGGAAGCTCTGATAGGAGATGTTGCCTGCTCGGAGTCAGACTCATCCTCGGATGTAAGAGGATCGTCTATCCAGCAATGTTCTCCATTTTCAGGAGTTAAGGGTGGATGTACCTGATTATCTTCAGGGGTTTCAGGCTCTGGGTTGCGAGGAGGCTCGTTAACGCGATCTTGCTCTTGTTCTAGAGCGAGACGCTGCAAGATCCTTGCATATTCTTCAAGATCAGGCATGGGAGCCAGATCCTCTTCTTCGTCTTCTCCGTGTGGCTCAACATAGTTGATTTCCACTGGAGCAATGACAGGTGCTGGGTTAACAGCATCTTCTTGTGCAGCCACTTGATCTTCTTCATCATCAGACCAGGATCCTTGTGGTTGCAAAGGGTTATACCAGATTACTGGCATAAGATGAGAGTCGGGAATCCATTCCTCGTCGGAGAGGTATTCTCCTGTTTCAAGGGATTCTTCCCACTCATCGATATCACTGGCAGTGTCACTGGACTCATATCCGTTCATGGAGAATCCAACTACCGAGTTGCAAGAGTATGATGCCCCCTGCATAGTTTCATTTTTGTATAGAGGTGGCATGAAATCATCAAGAGTGAATTTTCTTACCGCCATGGAGGTTTTGGGAAGAGATTCTTCCGTCGTCCTTAGTGAAGCAGTGGAAGAAGTTTCTGCTCTTTCAAGGACTTCTTGTTTTGGTTGAGACTTCTGCTGCTGTTTGAGCTTGCGGAGCTGTCTCTTGGCTTGCCTTCACTGCTGAGCGGTCGGCTTTGTTTTGACGATCTCCCAATTTTCATCATCTAGGAGATCGGAATGCACCCATATAGGTTGTCCATCTGGTGTTGGATAGGGAACCAATTCTTGGGACGCTTGAGCCATTTTTATCACCTTGAATGAAGTAGTGATTTTCTCCTTCGGTGACTTTGAAGTTTGCCGACATGACACCATGTTGACAGAGGCGGGGCCATAGTTTTTATCAAAGGTTATGACTCCATTTTTCCACATCTCATTGATCTTCTCTCTCACAACGAAGCATTGATTAAGAGGGTGTGAGATCATCTGATGGTATGGACAGTATCGGGGATCATTGGTTTTGCCAACATCTCCCGGTCTTTTGGGCTCTGGCAAAATGAGTTTACCATTTACTAGGAGAGCCTCAAAGATTTCTTCAACGTCTTCATCGAACGGATATTTCTTTTCTACACGTTCTTTGAAGGCATCAGAGAGTTCAGGCCTTTTACCTGCAGTTTTGTTTTCAGGTTTCTTTGGCTGTTGAGGAGCTGACTTAGTCTGCACATTGAGAACCTCCTTTTTCTTTGGTTTTGAGGTTGTAACAGCAGTCGGCTCTTTCTTTGATGATTTCTGACTGTTGAGGTCTTTGATCACCATTTCAGCTTCCATGGAAGCTTCGAGGAGTTCCCCCAGGTTCTTTGATTTGTTGCCGATAATCATGGAGCGGATTTTTGCTCTCATATTGTTACGGCAGATGTTGTCCAGCGACGCTTGTGGCAGTACATCTGAGCATTTGTACGCCATTGCCTTCCATTTGTGAATGAAGTCGTATGTTGACTCATTCTCTCCCTATTTTAGGCTGCAGAGTTGAGCCATAGTAACAGGATGATCCTCACCTTTGAAGTGGGTCAGGAAGCGTGTCTCTAGCATAGCCCAGTTCTGGATGGAGTTCTCCGGCAGAGTGGAGTACCAATCAAAGGCTGTACCTTTTAGGGTACTTGCGAAGAGGCGGATCTTGAGGGCATCTTGATCTGCAATAGCTCCCGTCAGGATCTTGAAGTGGATGACGTGCTGTCTGGCTAATCCTTTCCCCGTATATATTTGGAGAGTAGGATGTTTGAATTTTGTTGGGAATGGGACTGAGTCCATCCATAAAGGATATGGTGGCTTGATCCCATGCTCTTTGAGTATATCCTCTTCTTCAGCTTTGGCGAGGATACTGTCTACGTCCTTTTTGATAAGGGCGCGTGACTCATTTTCTTCACAATTTTCCTCGTTATTGCGATGATTCGGAGGAGGCTCATTGTTCACCTGATTTTGGACAACAAGGAGAAGGTTTTCCATCAAAGTTTCAATCCTCTGCTGGCCTTGTTCCAACTGCTGGATGCGTGTGAGCGCATCATCTTGAGGTGGATTCTGAGGTGGTGGCTCGTTCATTCCTCAGGATTCAAACGAAGAAACCGTCTTGGTGACTGAGCTGAGGCTCATTCTTTTTGATGAAGAGCTTGATGAAGGATTACTCTCCCGTCCTTGGCTTGAAGGGGCAGGAGATTCTTCGGGATGTCTTCGTGTCCTGGTGACGCTACGGGTCACCGGACGTCGGACATGGATTTTTTATGCTGACTTTTGGTGTCTTCTGGTTTTTCCAACCATATGGACGGCAGCAACTTGGTCGGGTCTTTCTTTTTTGACCCATTTGTGGGAGACTTGAAGTGTAGGAGGCTGGGTCCGTTGCTTCTCTAGTCTCTTTTGTCGATATGATGCACGGCGGCGTGCTCGACGAGCGATTTGAGCTTCAGTCAGCTCTGGCTGGGCTTTAACAATGAAGGATGTACTCCCTCGGGCACAGCAGCCGAGCTTGTCTTCTTTGTAATTGGGCAAGGAAAGGATGCAGACCCAGTCCTTTGCCTGTTGCAGTGAAGCTTTGAACCTTTCGAGTTCGGCCCTTGTAGAGATGAAGGGTCGAACTAAAGGAGTGTAGGCCTTGGCAGGTACTTGTAGAGGCCTAGTGATGCATGATCTGATTTTGGGCTTGTGGGAGCAAGCCGGTTCATGCTGGGTTGACTTGGGAGTCAAGTTGGAGATGGGTCTCTCCTCTTTCATGTAGGCAAGAGGGTAGAACTGGTTCTCTTTGAGTGGGGCCAGGTATACTGGCTTGGTGGAGGTTTGAGACCTTCTTTGTTTTGGGGAAGGTCTTGGAGACCAAGTCTTAGGGTAGACCTGGTTGGTTGTTGGTTGAGGTTTCGCGGGGATGCCGCGGGTTTTAGTATTCTTGGGGTTCGCCCTTAGTGTCACAGAAGTGACACGTTGAGGGGCGATCTTCTGTTTCTCGGCAGTTGCCTTTGGTGTCACAGTAGTGACACGTTGTGAGGCGACCTTCTGCCTTTTGGCAGGAGCAGTTTCTTCTTCGGGAAGTGGGAATGGTCCCAGTGTCCCGAAGACGATGGTCCGGGGAGTCGAGGTCGACCCGGAGTTCAGAGAGTTGCTGAGGGAGTTGGTGCTTCGGCAGCTAGCAGGGCGCTTGTAAGTGCGCTCGGTTTGCTTCTGTTGAAGCATGAGCTGGTGCTTGTTTTCATCGAAGGTGATGATCAGTGAAGCTGCCATTGTTAGTTTCAAAATTTCTGAAACAAGACCACATCCATTAGTAATCACAAGAATATGATGATCATAAATGGGGAATTCTATGATTTTGTCTTTTCAAATCGCTCAAGGGACATGACCCAAGCAATATGAAGAAGGCAAAAAGCCATAGAGGGTACAATTGTTCTGGTTGCAAGCATGGTAGGCTCGAAATGAGCGTTCTAATGACTGCTAGAAGCAATTGTATACCTAAATTCGACTTATCGAGAAGCGGAGCTTGCTCGAGATAAGAAGAATATAAGGTACGAGTTACAAATGTGCCGGTCACAGCAACAGTAGACCCTGAAAGGGCGTACTAGTACCGCTATGCACAAATGTTGGAGATCGCATCCATGAGATGGGATTCTCTGTTTTGAAAGGTCAGAAATGGATTCGTCAAAGAGAGCAGGTGGCATTCCGATTCAAATACGGGCTCAACGATTTCCGCGAGCACCAGTACTCAGAAGGAAAGAGACCACAATTTCTCGAATCTGAATCCAAAAGTGACGAGTTTTTTTTTTTTTTTTTTTTTTTTTTTTTTTTTTTTTTTTTTTTGAAATGTCAAGATTGGTTCCATCAAGGAGAGCAAATGGTATTCCAATCTGAACACGGTCTCGGCGATTTCCGCAAGCGCCAGTGCTCAGAAAAGAAGAAACCAAAATTTCTCAGATCTGAAATCAAAAGTGATGAGTTTTTGAAGATTTTTTTTTTTTTGAAATGATTTTTTTATTTTTTTATTTTTTTTTAAATATTTTTTTAATATTATTTATTTTTGTTTTTTTGAAGATTTTTTTTATTTTTATATATATTTTTTTTTGAAGGTTTTTAAAGACGAGAGAGTACACATAGGCCTCCTAATCCGGTCTTATGAAACCTCAATTGATAGAATTGCCCCCAGGTAAGGGTAGGATTACTTAATGAACCCGTTTGGAGGACCCTTGCCTAGAACAGTCAAGCTGTCTCCACACTCTGGACAAGGCTTTTCTTGAGTCAATCATGATCAAAGAACGCAATTGGTTTAACCTTAGTGGTCTATGTCTTTTTTTCCAAATCCCAAATAGACTCATCGAAGAGAAACGATGGCCCAAAACCTTAGTCGAACGGGCTCAACATTTCTGCAAGCACGACGAACGATAGGATAGGATCAAAGCTTCTCAATTTTGAATCAGAACTAAGAAAACTGATTTTTTGATTTTTTTCTTATTTTTTTTATATATATATATTTTTAAATCTCTAATGAACTCATCGAAGAGAAACGATGGCCCAAAACCTTAGTCGAACGGGCTCAACATTTCTGCAAGCACCAAAGAACGATAGGATAGGATCAAAGTTTCTCAATTTTGAATTCAAACTAAGAAAAGTGATTATTTTTTTTTGATTTTTTTTTTTATTTTTTTATTATTATTTTTTTTTTTGAAATCTCTAATGAACTCATCGAAGAGAAACGATGGCCCAAAACCTTAGTCGAACGGGCTCAACATTTCTGCAAGCACCAAAGAACGATAGGATAGGATCAAAGTTTCTCAATTTTGAATTCAAACTAAGAAAACTGATTATTTTTTTTTTTATTTTTTTTTATTATTTTTTTATTATTTTTTTATTATTTTTTTATTATTTTTTTTTTGAAATCTCTAATGAACTCATCGAAGAGAAACGATGGCCCAAAACCTTAGTCGAACGGGCTCAACATTTCTACAAGCACCAAAGAACGATAGGATAGGATCAAAGTTTCTCAATTTTGAATTCAAACAAAGAAAACTGATTTTTTTTTTTTTGATTTTTTTTTTTTTTTGAAAAGAGAAAGAGTGGAAACAAACTCAAAGAAATAGAAATTTCCAAAAAATCCCATCTCATTTTTTTTAGGATGCAAAATCCAACATAGGCTACCAGCTAGAAAGTAGCATAGGAATCCGGAAAAGAAGTATAAGCATAGAGCAAAAAGTATGATATGCAAATATTTCATTTCCGAGCACCGTGTTCTCAAATGAACCAGTCCCACCGGGTGTGCCAGCTTGATGGAACGCGCTCCTGCCGAGGGTGCTACCGGGGTCGGCGGACGTGGGAGTCCGTCGGGTCCGGCCCTTTCGCGCCCGGGGGGCTGAAGCGTGCATCAACATTTCTTTGTGTGGGTGTGCCAGATTTTCTATTTTACTTGGAATTGCAAGTGGTAATCCGGAGATCAACCTTCGGAAGTAAAAAGGAAATCAACTTCTTTCAAGTTTTCCATTGCACAAATATTTAAGAAAAGAGACATTTTCTTGGTTTGCCGTGAAAGGCGATTTTGTTTAGCATTTATAGCCGATTTTGGCGTTTATAGCCGATTTACAATTCTCATCAATAATGAAAGACAAGAGTTGTGATTTTTGTCTCTTTTAGAAAAATACAAACTACAATGAAAAGCAAGAAAAGGAGGATCTAACTTTTCAGGAGATTGTGGGGGACTCGTTCAGATTGACGGTCGCAAGCCATGTATGGGCTTTGCCATCATCCATGCAGATGAGAACAGAGGATGCTCTTGATTCGCTTGGCTTGGCTATAACCTCAGGTTTTTAGAGGACAAAGACCAAGAGAAGGTCCTATGTCCAATAAAAAGCTAAGTAGACGGGCTGAAAAGCCACGTCTAAGCCATTGGAGGCAGCGGGAGAAGGCAAGGACCTTGGGGGGGAGTACCCCCCAAGGGACTTTTTGTCACCTTGCAGTGGTGCTTGATGTAGAATTTCTTCAGAATTTTCTCTCTTTCTCTAGACTCTGTCTGTCTGAAATTCGGGATTCTCTGCACCTTTTGATTTTCGATCTTCGGTTTTCCGTTCGTCCTTTTCCGATCCCTTTCTTCTTGGAAAGCTCTCCTATTTATAGGCTCTTGGTAGCCATTAGGAGAGTTTATGGGCTTTAATGGCTTTAATGGGAGGAGTTACAAGATTTATTTCTTGATTTTGTAACTCCTTTTTCCTTGAATCTGATTGGCCGATGGAGATTAAGGGCTTTTAATCACCTTAATTACCATAATGGGAGGAGTTTCATGGCTTGAATGCCATGACTTAATTGATTTGTAACTCCTGGATGCTTGCTTCTGATTGGGCCGTCCAAAGAAATGAATTAATGACTGCAATAAAGCTAATCAATTAACTGCATTAAATGGTCGCCGAGCAGTTGAAGAGTCGCGGGCCGCGCCGCGTCTTTTGGGATTCTTTTGGAGATGATCACCGATGGATCTACATGCTGATCGACATCGGATGACCGTGTAATTTCAAACATTGATAGCTAGCAGCGGGCCGGTGACATCTGTCTTGTCGATTTCTCGATCGGTCGGACAGAAAGAGCACTTTTTAGGTCAACCGGTCGGCGATCTTGGAGCAATCAATGATGATTTTATGCTTTTGACGGCGGATCTGAGATGTCGTCGGATACGAGTCAATTTCAAGCACTAAAAATCACATTTTCAGGAAACCACAGGGGCCAAAGTGCGCGAAACGCGAAAAGGGACGGAAAAACGGGTCACCGGCGAAAAATCCGGTGACCCGGACTTCCATGGTCGCGGGCTGCGACCCTGGGGGTTTTTCTCCCCTTTTTGGTCCGTTTTGCGGTCTTTTTCGTCGCCGTTTTCTTCTGTATTTTTCCTGACATTTCTTCTCATTTATTGGCTTGATTTCCCTGTAGAAAACCTGATGAGAATCCTTGCATTTTTAGAGTGCAAAGTTTCCAATTTTCCGGGAAAGCCGAAGACTTTGTCGCGTAGAGCTGCTGATTTTCCGCCAGAAGCTGAAACTTGGTCAAACGATGTCGAAATGACCTGAAATTTGAGGTGAAGCCTCCTGAGCAATAAATAAGACCAACCATAGGCTTTTGTTTGAGTTTTGAAGCCGTTTGGGGTCCCGTCGCTAGTAGACTTGATTTTGTCGCGAGGGAGATGCCGTGCGTTGATGTGCGGTCAAACGATGTCCGATTGACCTAAAATTTGACAGGGAACCTATTGGAGTCATTTTGAGATGATCCACAGGCTCTGTCTTGGAAACCATGGTCCCGGGGAGCTCCGCCGCCGGTAGGCTTGATTTTCTTTCGGAGCGTCGAAACCTGGTCAAACGTTGTCGGAATGACCTGAAATTCGACGTGCAGCCTTTTGGAAGCATGTTGAGGCCACTCATGCACTTGGTTTGATGAGCGAAGGCTTCGGTGGTTCCCGCCACCGGGAGGCTTGATTTTGCTGCTCGAGCATTGATGGAGGGTCAAACGTTGTCGGTTTGACTTGAAATTTGGCATGGAGCCCTTTTGAGACATGCTGGAGTCATCCGTAGGCTCTGATCGACGTTTTGACGTCTTCGATGATGTCGCTGCCGGGAGCGCCAATTTAGCTGTCGAAGAAGCGAAGTTAGGCCAAATGGTTCTGAAATGGCCCGAAACTTCCTGTGTACTCCTCCCTTGGTTGTCTTGAAGGATCTTGCAGTTTTTGTTTGATTCTGACAAGATTTGATTTTTTGGAGAAGTTGCATTGCCTATTTATGGCAGGTTGCGACTTCATGCAACTTTCTTGATGTTAAAGAGGCAAAGTGACATTTTTGGTGTCAACAATTTATTGACTTGACTTTCCTGAAGAAAACTTGATGAGAAGCCACACAAACCAGAGCACAAAGTTTCCTATTTTTTTGGAAAAGCCGAAGACTTTGTAGCTAATTTTCCGTCAAGAGTCGAAACTAGGTCAAACGATGTCGAAATAACTCGAAATTTGAGGTGAAGCCTCCTGAGCAGTAGATAAGACCAACCATGGGCTTTTATTTGAGTTTTGAAGCCATTTGGTGTCAAGTCGCTGCTAGACTTGATTTTGCCGCGAGGAAGATGTCGCGCTTTGATGTACGGTCAACCGATGTCCAATTGTCCTGAACTTTGACAGGGAGCCTATTGGAGTCATTTTGAGACGATCCATTAGCTCCGATTTGGATGTCTTGGTTCCGGGGTGGTCCGTCGCTGGTAGGCTTGATTTTATTTCGGAGTGTCAAAATCAGGTCAAACGACGTCAGAATGACCTGAAATTCAACGTGTAGTGCTTTGGGAGCATGTTGAAGCCACTCATGTGCTTTGTTTGATGAGTGATGGCCTCAGTGGTTCTCACCATTGAGAGTCTTGATTTTGCTGCTCGAGGGTTGATGGAGGGTCAAACGTTGTCAATTTAACTTGAAATTTGACAAGGAGCCTTTTGGAGGTATTTTGGAACCATCCGTAGGCTCTAATCGAAGTTTTGATGTCTTCGACACTGTCGCCGCCGGAAGCGCCTGTTTAGCTGTCGGAGGAGTGAAGTTAGGCCAAATGATGTTGGAATGGCTCGAAACTTCATGTGTACCCCTCTTTTGGCTGTTTTAAAGGATCTTACAGTTTTTGTTTGATTCTAACAAGATCTGATGCTTGAAGTAGCATTGCTTGTTTGTAGTAGGATGCGGCTTCATGTGGCTTCTTGACGTTGAGGAGGCAAGGTGACTTTTTTGGTGTCAACAATTTTTATTTGTTTTGCATGGAGAAGTGTCGTGACCCCAGACCAAGGCTCAGGCCCGCGACGCGGTTGATTTGGATTAATTTGAAATTTCTCACAAGTTCCTGCGGTGAGGATCCCGAGACACGGGGACTAACTTACATGATCAAGTTTGTAGAAGATTGTAGCAAATCACATAAAGACGAAGCATGAATAATATTTCCAAGTGCAAGGGCAATAACGTCAAGATCAAGCTATCAAAAGAAGGAAATATAATGTAGCATTCCCATCATGATTCGAGTTTGAAAGTTAACCAAAGTAAATTAAGTTTGTTACAACCCATAAGAGGCCAACAAAGGCCAATGCATGTCCTAAGTTAAAATAAAACATCCAACAAAATGAACGAAACTCATGATTGTCGCGACCCCGGACCGGGACCCGGGCCCGCGACTGCGCCGCGGCGGCATGATTATTCAAAACACACCGCCGCCGCTGTTGTTATATAATTTCATTTATTTTCCCACAGGTTTCCGCGGTGAGGATCCCAAGACACGGGTCGAGCTCACACGAATGGGTATGCGGAAGCGTGTAGCAAAACAATTCATACAATCTTGAACGATAAGATACAAGAAACATATATAATATGGAGACAAGGTATCAAAAGAGAATGTCTTCAAAGCATTCCTAGCATGAATAAAGTTTAACATTTAGACAAAGTGTTTTACTTCCAGTTACACAACCCCCAAGAGGCCAACAAAGGCCAATACAACATATGGAATCCCAAAAAGAACAACCCGACAAAACCCAAGCTAGGTGAAACGAGAATCACGATCCCGACCGGCGTCTAGATGACGTCGTTGGGCTGCCACTCGAGTGCTGGGGGTGGCTCAACAGCCTCCTCCGGGCACTCCTCGTCACGCGCGAAACCACCGGCACCTGGACACCAAAAATACAAGCATCAAACACGACGGTTTGGCAAATAAACCATTTAGGCATGAATAATTGAAATAATGCTAAAACAGTTCAAAGTTTAAATACACGTTTCAATGCTTACGAAACTAGCACGAATACATATAATATCATGAAAAGATAAATCCACATGAGCTCATCCTTTCTCCGTCATACATGATGACAAGAGCAAGCACGCAAGACAAGCACGACAAGAAACACGATCCCACGCCACACAAGGTAGACGGGGTATCCGGCCGCGGAACCGGACCACGAACACGCACGATGTGTCAATTCAAGACACGACTAGTCTGCAGACAGTCCACGAGTTTAAGGACCCCCAGGTAGTGGATCAAGCTCAAAAGGGCGGTCCAAGCTCAGTGAAATTCACTTATATCATGAATGCACAAAACAGGGCAATACGCGATCGAAACACGACAAAACAAGAGGGAAATCATTTAACGAGCACGACGTAACAAGACTAGCAAAATAGCATAGCATTAATGCTTACAAACTTAATAAATGATTCCCTTTTTTATTCTTGAAACACATCTTGAAAACGACTTGCACTTGGAAATCAGACGAGAACATGATGGTGCATAAAGCATCATAAACAAAGGTTCAAAAATAACTTTATCAAGCATGGGCTAAGACCACATCTTTGACCCTTGTGGAATTGAAAACCAAATGTTGAAATTCAATAAAACTTGGTGTCCCCGAAGGTATATTACATTTTGGAAATTTCAAGTGCACAAGGTCAACAAAAAGGGTCTAAGACCAAGTCTAGTTTTTCATTCCTGCAAAATCCTTCAAAACAGTACCTTTTTGTAACTGTCGGTCAACGCTCGGTTAACCGTCGGTTAACCGAGGTCGATCTGTCGGTCGACCGAAGGCTTGACCGACAGATCCCAGCCCAGAATTGCTGCTCTCTGGAAATTGAACCGACAGATCCTCGGTTGACCGAATGTGAACCGACAGATGACCAGACAGAAAATGTTGCTCTCTGGAAATTGAACCGACAGATCCTCGGTTGGTTGTCGGTCGACCTGTCGGTTGACCGACAGCGAACCGAGGGATGTCCTGACAGAAATGCTGCTCTCTGGAATTCGAACCGACAGATTTCGGTTGGTGTCGGTCGACCTGTCGGTCGACCGAAGTAGGACCGACAGCTGACCGACAGGCACGGGCAGTGCATTCTGTTCAGAATTTTCACAACTTTTTCTCCCTTCTTCACTTCCACACATTTACCACCTGCACTCCCCAAGCCTCCATGCTTTCCAAGGGATTCATTACACACATTAAAGAGCATTCCATCCACAAATTTGTCCATTTATTCCAAAGAGAAACATCAAGGCATTCCCATAACAATTTCATGAAACTTACAAAACCAACATGATTCTAAGAACTTAAATGAATCATCAGTAATAACACAAGTAGAGGAAGCTTACTAATGACTTAAGAAAACATAAACACAACATACATTAATAGGTTCAAGCAAAGGAAAATCATGTCTTAATGAAAGAAATGAAACCAAAAATGCAATGTACATGAAAAACCTATAAGGTTTACTTGCCTCTAACCAAAGCCAATCCAAACTCCACTAAATCCAACAAGGATGGGAGCTCCACGAAATCTACACAAAAACCCCCAAAATGGAGCATACAAAAATCAACATTTTGGCCAACATAAACCCCCATTTCGAAAATGGGTTTGAAATCATGACAAACAAGCTCTTGGTGAGCCTAAGAACATCAAAAGAAGGAATGAAAGAAGAACACTAACCTTGAGCTCGTTGAACAAGGTGAAGGGAGGTTGAAGATGATGAATAGTAGAAGGGGTTTGGCTCTAAAACGTGCCCAATCGAAGCTCGCGAAGAGAGGAAGAGAATGGCGGAAACGAATCGAAGATCGGAGCCTTCTTGCTAGATGATCCAAGGAAGAAAGGGTCAAGAAGGAAGCTCTCTTCTCATCTCCACTCTAGGGCAACCGTTGCAGGATTTTTGGAAGAAGAAAATGGAGGAGAGAGAGTAAGAGACTTTTTATATGGGTTGAGAGGTGGGTCCCTCTCTAGCTGAACTAGAAACGCTTAAAACATGGTCTTGTGGACCCCGGATGAAATCGACGAAGAAGAACAAAACGATCGTCGAAAAATCTAGTTTCAGAAAAGTATACTTTTGACATGGTTTCACGACTTCGAAAAGTGTGCCCAGATTTTGCATGAAAAGACAGATTTGCCCTTATTGGGCCAAAACTTGGGTTTCTGGGCCTCAAATGCATGCAGCTTAAAAACGAAAGTTGCCATAAATAATAAGGCCATTCAAGAGAAATAAAAATCACATCCACATCAAAAATCTAGAACAAAAACCCATTCTTACACGTGCACTCAGGGCGTCCCTGAGCGTGTCTGACTCATACTAAACGTCCTCAAAATCCCCAAAACTATAATCCAGACTAAGTCTAATCACATTCTAACCCAACTAGTACTAGGACTCACTTAAGACTAAACGTTCACTTAATTAGCACTAATCGCGTTGGTCTGGGTCGGGGTCTAACAATGATCCCGCCCGACGTCTAGTTGACGTCATCGGGCTGCCACTCTCTAGCTGGGGGTGGCTCAACAGCTTCTCCTGACGCTCCTCCTCAAAGGCAACATCACCTGCACCTGGGCATCAAAATAACAAGAATCAAACACGACGGTTTGGCAGGTAATCAATTTAGGCATGAGCTTGAAACAATAGTTGTTTGAAGAAAACATACTAAAACAATTTTATAGAATTTGAAACAAATACATGACTGAGATACATTTCGAAAATATAAGACAAAGCTAGCATGAGTACATATAATATCATGAATAGTTAATCCACATTGAGCCCATCCTTTCTCCATCATACATGATGATAAGAGTAAGCACGCACGACAAGCATGATATGTAAAACACGATTCCCACGCCACACAAGGTAGACGGGGAGGCCAGCCGCGGAATGGGAACACGCACGATGTGTAATTTAATACATGACTAATCAACAGATAGTCCATATGTTTAAGGAGCCCCGGACAGTGGATTGGACTGAAGGGACAATCAAGCTCAGTAGTGTTCACTTGAATTCATGAATGCACAAAGCACGACAATACACATTCTAAACAGATCGGATTTTAGGGGGAAATCACTTGTCACAACAAGACAGGACACGGCTAGCAAAGGCATAAAGTATATGCATAACACGCTTAAGAAATGATCGCCGTTGATTCTTAAAACAAATCTTCAAATGAGTTTATAATTGAATTCCAAAACAAGTACACGATAATATTCATTGTGTCAAAACTAAAGTTCGAAAACAAGGTCCATCAAGCATATGTAAGGACCTTTGGTTGACCCTTGTGTAATTGAAACCCAAATGTTGAAATCAAAAAGAGAATTGGTGCCCCCGAAGTTAAAAGACATTTCAGATTTCGAGTGCACAGTATCAGGCTAAAGGTCCCTAAACATATTCTGGTTTTCACTCTTACAGAAATACTTCAAAAATAGGACATTTTACCAATTCAGTCAGCTCTCTGTCACTTGTTGGCTAGCCGAAGTGGGGTATGTCGGCTAGCTGCTAGATGAGCCGAAGTGGGGTATGTCAGCTAGCCACTAGATGACTGACAGCTGGCCACTTGAATCCATCTCAGGAAATGTAGCATTCTGGAAAAGGAACCGAACTAAATTCGGTTGGCTCATTGTTAACCGAGGTGGTGCAGTTCGGCTAGCCGCCAGCTAACCGACATCTCCCTGACAAGATGCAAGCTTCTAGAAAAGGAACAGATAGAGCTCGGTCGATTGTTGGTTAGCCGAAATGGGTATTTTGGCTAGCCGCCAGCTGACCGGCGGCTGACCGACCCAGTACGGGTAGTTCAGTTCAAGTTAGACTTTTCACAACTCTTCTTCCCTTCTTCCCATAACTGATCCACCTGCACTTCCCTGAGCCTTCATGCTCTCTAAGGGATCAATTCAAACTATTATATACCATTCACATCAATAACTAAGCCATTCCATTTCTCTTCTACATCAAGACAAATCCCAAAATTATTAAACAAAGCATAGGCTTACAATTGAAAATAGAAATCCAGAAGTTTGGAAAGCACTTAACACCAACACATGTAAATGAATGAAAACCACATAAAAGAGTACGAAAAACATAGAATGAAAGCTTAGTAACAAAATTTATGCAATTTAAAGGTAGCAAATGCAATCCATATAACACATCAACATCGCACCCATAGAGATTACTTGCCTTAGCCCAAATGCCACACACAACTCTCCTTAAGAATCCTATCCAAGAGCTGAGCCAACAAGCTACAAAACCCTGATGAAAACCATTCAAAAACTCAACATTTTGATAAAAAAAAAAAAAAGAACCCATTTCGACAATGAGTGTTGCATGTTAGAAAAACAAGCACCTTAGGAGATAAAAGAACTCCATTAAAGAGATGGGTTACAGCTCTCACCTATAGGTGTCCAAACAAGAAGAATGAAGAAGAAGAAGTGGCTGCCCAGCTGAAAACACCAAACAGATTTCAGCTATGGAAAGCTTGGAAGGAGAGGAAGAAGATGATGGTCTTAGATTTTTATTTGGGGACTTCTAGCTAGTGCATACAAGGTGAGGAAGTGAGGAAAATCAAGCCCTCCTCTCAGCTATGGTTTTCTGAGAATAAGAGTTGCAGGAAAATGAATGAGAGTGAGGGAGAAGGTGACTTAAGTAGCCTGGAAGTGGGGCCCAACAGATCTAAAGCTTGCATTAATAAAAACATGGTATTGCGGGTTCCGGATGAAATCGACAAAGAAGGATAAAATGATCCTCAAAAAATCTAGTTTTCGAAAAGCATAAATTTGACATGGTTTTGAGATTTCGAAATTCATGTCCAGATTTGAGTGTGAAAAGTCAATCTTACCCTTTTGGGACAAAACTTGGATTTTTGGGTTTCAAACATAGATGGGCTGAAACGAAAGTTGTAGACAATAATAAAACCATTCAAAAGCAAATCAAAACCACAATTAAATCAGAGACCAACACGATCCTCCCATGCTTGCACGTGCACTCAGGCCTCCCTGAGCGTGTCTTATTAACACTAAACGCTCTCAAAATTCCCAAAGCTATGTCCAGGACTAAAACCAATTATATTCTAATCCAACGGTCACTAAACCCTCTTAAGACTAAACACACACTAAGAACACACTAATCGGGCTAATTTGGGTCGAGGTCTTACAAAAAGGGTCCTAGGGAGAATTTCAAAATCCCCCAGCTTCCAGCACAGCCAGTGCACGTGAATTTTGTTACGTATATGCAATTACACAAACAAGAGAACACAGTTCTAAGATACAAAAACTTATTCTCTGAGAACACTCCCTTCTCCCTATTCGTTTTCATTCTCATTTTGGAATCACTCTCGCTTTGTTTTTAATTCTCATTTTGGAATTATAGTTGGTTGATATAAAAAGAAGAGACTAAGAAAAAGAAGATTAGGGGGGGGAGAAGAGAGAGTCTTTCTATTATCTCATTAACTGTGTACAAATACAAAGGTAAAGAGGCCTATTTATAGGCAAAGTAACCCCACAAGAGAGGAACCCTAATTCTAACTCTAACTCATCTCAAGTGGGCATCCACCCAAGATCCATATCTTATAACACTCCCCCTTGGATGATCACCATTCAAAATTTAGCCTTATTAAAAACCTCGCTAAGAAAAAACCCAATGGGAAAAAACCAAAGCGAAGGTGAAAAGAGTGCAACATTCTTCAAGATCTTTGAACTGGTGTTGGATGTGCATGATGCTGCCTCGTTGAAACCTTAACTAGGAAAATCCAATGGGATAAAACCTAGAAAAGGAAAAAGAGTACAACGCACAGATGTCCTGGGTAGCATACTTCAGGATGCCCCCTAATAAACCACCCCCCCCTGATTATAGCAACCATTCACATGGTTTGATTATGAACTCTACGCATGCCAATCTCATATACAAACATCTGAAATACTGATTTTTGCAAAGATTTGGTAAACAGGTCAGGCAGGTTGTTACTCGAACAAACTTACTTGACTTCAATTTCATTGTTCTTTTAAAGTTCATGAGTGAAGAAGAACTTCGGTGCTATATGCTTAGTCTTGTCTCATTTAATGAAACATTCTCAAATATGTCTTATGCATGCTTCATTATCTTCATAGATAATATTCGGGTTACCTGCAATAGATGGTAATTGACAAGAACTATGAACATGGTGAATCAAATATCTTAGCCATACACATTCCCTACTGTATTCATAAAGAGTCAAAATCTCAGCATGGTTGGAGGAAGTAGCTACCAAAGTCTGTTTAGTGGAACGCCAAGAAATGGCAGCATTACCATTAAGAAACACGTAACCTGTCTGTGATCGACCCTTATGAGGATCAGAAAGATAACCCGAATCTGCATATCCTACAAAATTGAAATCTCTACGATCGTAAGAATAAAATATTTTTAAATCAGTCATTCCACGCAAATATCGTAGGATGTGTTTAATACCAATCTAGTGCCTTTGAGTTGATGCGGAGCTATATCTGGCAAGTAGATTTACAGAAAATGCAATATCTAGTCTAGTGCATTGTGCCAAGTACATGAAGGCTCCAATAGCACTTAAGTATGGTACTTCGGGACCTAATACCTTTTCATTTTCCTCGATGGGACAGAATGGATCTTTCTTTATATCAAGAGATGGGACAACCATGGGGGTACTTAATGGATGTGCCTAGTCCATACCAAATCGTTTTAAAACCTTCTTGGTATAATTAGATTGATGGACCAACATCCCATTAGAATTTCTCTCTATTTGCAATCCGAGACGGAATCTCGTTTTTCCAAGGTCTGCATTTCAAATTCTTTTTTTAAATAATCAACAGTTTCTTTGAGCTCTTCTGGAGTCCCTATCAAATTTATATCATCCACATAAACTGCTAATATTGCAAACCCTTTCAAGAATTTCTTTATAAATAGATACGGATAAATGGGATCATTTTCATACCCCCTTTTAGACAAGTATTTACATTCTTCTAAATTGCTTCAGGCTGTACAATGATCGCCTTAATTGGATTGAGTACGTACTCCTTGGCCTTGTTTCAGGCAAAGGAAATCCTTCCGGGATTTTGATGTGAATTTCTATGTCTAAGTCCCCATACAAGGAAGAAGTTACAACATCTATGAGTCTTATTTCTAGATTTTCAGAAACTGCTAAACTTATTAAATAACTGAATATCGTCATATTCATGACAAGGGAGTATGTTTCCTCATAATCAATCCCAGGTTTATGTAGGAAACCTTGTGCCACTAATCGTGTCTTATATCTCGTAATTTTATTCAGCTCATTCATTTTTCTTACAAACACCCACTTGTAACCTACAGGATTAACATCTTTTAGGGTTTGTACTATAGGTCCGAACACACCACGTTTGTTAAGAAACTCTAACTCTATTTTGATGGCACTTTCTCATTGTGGCCATTCCTTTCTTTGTTGACATTCATTTATAAAACGTGGTTCTGTGTCCCAATAATTATCATCATTTTCCTTTAATATTTGTGTAACTACTGCATATGCAAATGCGTCATCGATGATAATCTCATTTCTATTCCATCTTTCTCTTAAATAATTGTAAAATATAAAGATCTCTTCATTTTCCGGTATCGGTGCCTCTTTAGGGGCTTCCAAAGTCTCACCAGGGACTTCCATTATTCTAGAGAGAACGGATTTTACCATGACTTCTTTAGGAGCATTATGTGCATCTTCGGGAGGAATCCATCTTTCTCTTAAATAATTGTAAAATATAGAGATCTCTTCATTTTTTGGCATCGGTGCCTCTTTAGGGGCTTCCAAAGTCTCACTAGGGACTTCCATTATTCTAGAGAGAACGGATTTTACCATAACTTCTTCAGGAGCATTATGTGCCTCTTCGGGAGGAACCTCTTCAAGAGCGTTACATGCCTCTTCGAGAGGATATGGTGATGATTGCTCATTTCTCCTTTTCCGCGGAGCTGAGTCCTTTGAACCTATAGGTCTGCCACGCTTCTGGCGTATCACAGATTCTTTTGCTGCCGTATTTTGACTTCGTCCTTCAGAGACATGAATCCCGGTAGGTGTATTATAGCTAGCACATGTGACTTCGTCACCTTTGCTGCATTGTTAAATACATCAGGTAATCTGTTTGCAATTTCTTGCAAGTGCACAATTCTCCGTACTTCATTCTCACATTGCGAAGTTCGTGGATCCAGATGAGACAGAGTGAAAGTATTCTATGTTAATTCTCGTCTTTCTTCAGGAACGGGTTGTTCTACAAGAACAATACGTTCTTCAGGAACTATCTTATCTCCCCTAATGGCGAGAATATTGTCTCATCGAATTGACAATCGGAAAAACGAGCGGTGAAGACATCTCTTGTCCTTGGTTCTAGATATCGAATAATCGAATGAGAGTCATAACCTACATATATTCCCAATCTATGTTGTCGTCCCATCTTAGTATGCTTAGGATGTGGTATTGGGACTTGAACTGCACAACTAAACTTGCGCAAGTGAGAAATATTGGATTGATGTCCTAATATAAGTTGTGTATGAGAATATTGATGATAAGCCGTGGACCGAAGTCGAATTAACATTGTTGCATGCAATACAGCATGTCTCCAAGCACTAATTGATAATTTGGACTGCATCAGCAAAGTCCTAGAAATAAGTTGGATGCGCTTGATCATAGATTAGTAAACTTCAGGTTCAGTTTTTAGAACTTTAGGTTCTATTTTGTGATCCATTCATAATATTGAAATTAAAAATAAAAAAAATAAATAAATAAATAAAATATGCAAGAGGATGAACAGTAACCAAAACACTATGAATACTATGAACAAGCATTATAAACTGATTTCATGCATTAATAAATTGATTTTAATTATGGTTTAAATACCACTTACCGTAACCGCAGTCCAGAAAAAAAAATTCCGACGGTTGAAATTCTCTGGCTGGCCCGATAATAAAAATTACTTCTCTTGCACGCGTCCCGAAAAGAGTGGGAGGAAGGTGATGCAGCAACGTGAATGGATCACGTTGTACGAACCAGATGGATGGAGCACGTGATGCAGCAAGAAGCGCGGCAGGCTTTTAAAACGTGATGATGGAATCGTTGGTGATGCAGCATGTGATTAGGGGTGAAAGTAGGCCGGGCAGTCCGCTGACTGCCGGCGGACGGCCCGTTATAGGTTCGACCCGAGCTCGGCTCAAAAGACAAAAGAGCCGAGCTAGGGCCTAATAGGAGGCCCGTTTGCTTAAAAGGGCCGAGCTCGGGCTTGATGAAGCCCGGCTCGTAAGCCCTAGGGCCTACATATATTAATACATATTATATATATGTACACTATACAGTATATAATACATATATGATATACCATAATCCATCAATCCTAAACCTTAGTTTTAATCAAATATAAATAATCCCTAAACCCTAAATCTAAGCACTAAATAATCCATAAACCCTAAACCCTAAACCCTTATTTTATGATGCTAGCCAAATACTTTATTTTATTCTATGATGCTATTGAAGTTTAATTTGATTTGTATTATTGTTGGAGTTTGATAATGCTCATCTACATTAACATTAAACAATTATGGAGTGTTGGAACTAGGCTCCCTTTGCTTTTATAGAGTCTTTCTTATTTTAGTTAATTTTATTGCTGCAATCCAAATTATGAGAATGGGAATATGGGACGAATGCATGCATTTAACCATTTTTTGTTCTGGTTTGCATATGCAGATTTCTTTGAATTTCGACAGGATTTTTTTTCCTGAAAATTTTTTCTTTCAGCTGGTGTTATATCATTATAAAACAGGCCGGGCTCACGAGCTGTGCCTAGGGCCTCAATCGAGCCGGGCTCAAATGGCCGGCCCTAGGGCCTCATAACTTAATAAGAGCTGAGCCCGAGCCAGGGTTTTTGAGGCCCTCTCGAGCTCGGGCCAAGCTAGGGCCTACTGAAAAATACTAGGGCCGAGCCTAGGGCCTCTCAAAGCCCGGCTCAGCCCGATCCACTTTCATCCCTACACGTGATGGATGGAGCACGTGATGGACCGTTGGTTTTCTCCTTGTGTACGATTCGCAAAGATGGAATCGTTGGTGATGCAGCAACGATGTGATTCTTTTTTTCTTTCCTCTCTTGTTGATAACTTGATAAAGATAAAGACTAAGAGAAAGAAGATGAGGGAGAGAAAGAAAGAGCCTTTCTATTATTTTATTAACTTTGTACAAATACAAAGGTAGAGATGCCTATTTATAGTCAAAGTAACCTCACAAGAGATGAATCCTAACTCATCTCAAATAGGCATTCACCCAAAATCCATATCTTATAACATTGGAGGCATATAACATTGGAGGCATTATATCCCAGGGAACAGAATTCTACTCAATCCACCCTCCTTGCCCATTTTCTATTGCTTTCTTAATTCACTTCTCACATCACATTCTCCCCAGCACCCATCTTCAACATTTTGACCATGAAGCAGGGTGCCATTTTCCAGCCTTTTTTGCTCCAAAATAGCACTTTGCTACCAGCAATTGTTGCTAATGCCGACATGGGAAGGAAAGAAGTTCGTAAAAGAGTATAACAGTGAATATTGTCAGGCTTTTGCGCTGCTTTAAATGCAAAGTGGAACAAGTAATCTTGTGTTCTTTCATAGTATCTAAATGTTTTCAATTTGGGAAATATCCAAATGCAGGAAATTATTAGACAATTTCTAGTTACAAGAAAAAATTGTTGGGAACAGAATTTTACTCAATCCACCCGCCTTGCCCATTTTCTATTGCTTTCTTAATTCATTTCTCACATCACATTCTCCCCAGTACCCATCTTCAACAATTTGACCATGAAGCAGGGTGCCATTTTCCAACCTTTTTTTGCTCCAAAATAGCACATTGCGACCAGAAATTGTTGCTAATGCCGACTTGGGTAAGGAAAGAAGTTCGTAAAACAGTATAACAGTTAATATTGTCAGGCTTTTGCGGTGACTTGAATGCAAAGTGGAACATGTAATCTTGTGTTCTTTCATAGTATCTAAATGTTTTCAATTCGGGGAATATCCAAAAGCGGGAAACCTTTAAAAGTTCCATGATTCGACAATTTCTAGTTACAAGAGAAAAAAGGCTATAATTCACATTGAAAAAAAAAAAACAATAATGACAAGAAAGTAGAGCCAGATTTGAATATTAAAGAAATTCATATTTCTTAATACTAATTCAGTGCATAGAAGAGAGACCCCTGCAGGCCTGATGTATCTCTTCTTCTGTCATTACAATTGTCTCGTCACTGTCAAATCCCGCATCATCAGACCTGATTTCTGTTTTTTCGCAATCATAATCATTGCTTCCACTCCTTTTCAGCCTTTTATCTTTTGCAGGAATGGTATCTTCATTCTCAAACTCCAGCTTGTAGACACGTCTACATGTAATAGCCTGCTTAGAAAGCTCTTCTTTGGAAAGTGACCCGTTTCCATCTTCAAGTTTTGCCAACTCTCGAACCACACGAGGAACAAATTTCCACTGCTCTGTTACATGCCAGATATCCTGAAGACAAGGTCTGTTATGAGTTGCCTGAGAATAAAGTTATCTAGAAACATCAAGGCATCTTTTCAAAAGGATTCATTTTTGGGGAGTGAATGTGGGTGTAACACAGTTCCAAAGATGTAATTATTAGAAAATCCAGTTTGTTTATTTGAAGAAACACAAGTACAAAGGATCGTTAAGACCGAGTTTCTCTCTACAAGAATATTCGTTCAAGCTGTTCCTAGTGTTATAGTTTGACCAGCCAATACATTCCAAGAGCTTATCAAAACCACAGTAGGTCGCAAGTTCGAATTTGCAACCCAGATGTGCCTACCCAAGTGATATGTGCCTGCCCACACAGCCTAAGGCGTTGCAATACATGTTTACCTACACAACCTGGGGAAATAACACCTCCTCGGGGTATGAACTTGCGAACTAGTGTGGCTCTGATACCATGTTAAGTCCAACTACCCAATACAACCCAAACGCTTAAGAAGTTAGGAAGCAAAGAGGTGGCTCGACCATAAGGCAAGAAAACCCCCCCCCCCCCCCCCCCCCCCCCCCCTCCACCACAAAAAAAGAAAGGCCCCATAGTATCTCATCCTATTAAAGTCATTTTTTCACATTCTAAAAAAGCATTAAAGCAAACTCCATAGTTTTATTTTTTTTTTCTCCCCAAAAAAATAAGGCCCCATAATAGTAATTAGTATCACATCTCACTAAAGCCATTTTTTCACATTCGAAAAAAGTATTAAAGCAACTGTCATCGTTCTTTTTCTCTGCAAAATGTCTTTGTAAATCCTAACTCTCCCACCCTCTTTTTTTTTTTTTTTAATAATATTTGTGGATGTGTTTTGATAGTATATGTGGGTATTTTTGAAACACAACATGAATTCTGAAACACAGGTAAGAGGCCCAGGACAGACTGAAAGGGTGAAACAGAATTCATGCACTGCCCCCAACATTGTTGGGATAAGGCTTTGATGATGATAATGAGGATGGAATTTAAGGACTCACAGCCCCCTGAAGATTTGATGGTAGCTTTTAAGGGACTGTTCCTCCTATCCATGACAGTTTAGAGGTTTTTTTACCTAATTTTCTGGTCTTGTGGCCTGCCAAAATGATTTGATTGCTGTTTGATGTCTATGACAATACCAGGTTATTGGTTTGCTCCAATGAACAATTGAATTGAGTCGATTTCCAAGGTGCAGAAAAATTATCCATAAGGACTGACCTGGTTTTCTTTCAGAGCCATTATAGTATCTTCCAAACATGTTAAAATCCCTTCTCCAGCTATTTTCTTCAATTCACTTGGCTCTGGCTGTCATCATAAAATGAAAAGGAGAAAAGCAATTCAGCATAAGAAATGATTTTGTGGAATCACAAGGTGCTAGACACCAGAAATGAAGAGTTTCTAATTTGCTAATACACAACATGATAGCATTTAATGATCACTACAGGTTTTGCATTTTCACTGAAAAAAAGGGTCTAATAAATAATTCAGAATTTGTCTCGACCCAAGTAAGTCAACTCAGTTCTGGTCAATAGCAGTAAAAGTGTGGGACTGGGATGATAAAAAAACCCTACATAACCAAGTCGTAAGCGACTCGGTTGCAACGAACAGGCACAGAGCAGCACAAGGCAGGTGCAGACTGGTACAGATTGACACATAGTTACCTAACTTGGTGAAAGGGGACGTGAACACCATACCATTTGAATTGAATAATTCGGAGTAAGATTGGGGCAAATTCAGATTTCTTAAATTACAGAGTTCGTTACAATTCAAAGATGGAAGGATAAAAGAAGAGTCCATCTCTCTCTTTCCTCTCTCTCTCTCTCTCCAATCAAATGAGTCCTTTATATGCATAGCAGTTGAAGCTTCCACCCTCTCTCCTTAATCAAATCACCTTTTTACAGGCAACTAAAGCTTACTGTATTTCTTTCCTTCATCTATTTGACTTACTAATCAATATTAACAGACCATTCGTAGAACACCACAGTGAGTCCCAACTTTTACAAATCTAGACGAATTAAAATAATTAGATCCCTCTAATTTGATTTAGAAAATGTATGTATGTGTGTATGCTATCTTCTATCATATTCCTAGTGAAATATAGTTGTTTATGTATTTCATGAAGTATCATAAGTTCTAGTAAAATACTGATGTATATATAATGTTGGATTGGACCTTCCAATCATCTTGAACTACATCAAATTAAATATTCAAAATAATACTTTGAACCCCTAGAACTCGAACTACGAATCAAGTGAATCGAAATATGAAATATGTTGGCCTACCAATCAAAAATTTGAATTGGAATAAGTGTTGAAATACAAACTGCAAACTCAAATCAGAATCAATCAAATTGCAGATGAGCTAACTACCGACACGAGTAAAAGATGGCCTGGGACCAGTACAACTGAGTCACATAGTGACTAGACCAAAAACGTATATACGATTTTTTTTTCCTACTTATACTCTTTCGAGTTTGAACTTGGAAAGGAAAGGGAAAAGTATCAATAGTGGTAGCCAAATCCTACATTATTATACTCATCAATATGGAAAACGAGGCTTACACATAGTATTAGTATGATGCTTTATAGGTTGAGGTTGATAATTAATGCCACAAGTGAGTTATCAGTATGACAATGGAGTCAGACGAATTGGTTGATAATTTTGCCCTGTTCATTGGGTTCATTATCCAATAAGGAGAGAGTAAGGAAATGGTGATGATGATATGTTTAGAGCCCAGCCCAACTACACGATAAGGGCTAAGTCATTGGACGAGCCAACGAGCCTGCTATTATGATGGGCCCATCCAGAGTAGGATGCTTTGTAAGAATGGGCAAGAGTAGTCTCAATCTTATCTATTAGGTGGTAGAATCAAGTAGGAGTTGTCAACATATTTCCCTTCCTAGTTAGTGATAACTATTCAATATTTTCTTTCTTAGTTAGTGAAAATTATCCTTGATTGCAGGAGCCAATTTTAAATTTGATTCAACCACATATTCAGCATTAGCAATATATTTAGTAGAGAGAACTAATGAGAAGGATATCAGCATTTATCCCCAAAATCTGTGCTTACACAAGGAGGTCTAGTCCATCCTAGAATTTGGACAATTTTATCTTATGGAGATTTGGTTTAGTCCATCCTCGAATTTGGACGGTTCCATCTTCCACTTTCTACTCGGTTCGTATCAATTGGTATCAAAGCATCAATTCTGGCCTATTGCATCTTCACTTGCAGTCTCTTCATTGCTGCATCAGACTGCAAGATAGATTCAATCCATTCCCTCAAGCCCCTCTAAAGCTTATTGCCATAATCAATCCCATCCAAAACCCCACACCACAAAACACCGCCATTCAACACCAATTTTCAAACCCAGCCCAACTCAACATCATATCCAAGAAAAAAAAACCTAGATCCTCGAATCCCAACTGTCACCCAACTCAACTCTTTAAGCCACCGAATCGCTGCATCATCATCATTTGAGAGAGAGAGAGAAGAAGAGACGCTGCCCGCCACCGCTACAGTGCAACCTCGTGCAACAGAGGATTCAACTCTCTTGCTGTTGGACTGAAGACGTGTCGTCGTCATCGCCACCACATCACCTATCTCAGATGATCTCTCTAGTGCAAAAGCAAAGAAGAAAGAAGCAAAGGGTAGAAGTACCCACCGTCAGGTAGCTCACATCAATTTTTTATTATTTTTTTTGTGCATCAAACCAAAGTTCAAACGTCTAAAGAATTTACAAGTTGGCATTTAATAGGAAGAAAAAAAGGGCACATAGTCGATGGTATTTACATTATTGCCAACTAAAAGGCTAGTTGAAACAAAAGGGCAGAAAGTTTATGATATTTACAGCCAATTACCATCACCTTCTTCGTTTACAAAACAAGGGTGAAAGTTTGATTTAATTACACAACTGACACAATCTTTTTGCTGTCGGAAGAAAAGGGCAAAAGTTATAGTTTATTACATTTCCATTTAGAGAAAGATAGCTGGAAATAAAATATAAAAAAAAAAAAAAGTATCAGCACCGTTCCTCTTCGATGAGGCTCTGTCGGATTCGACTAACAGGCCCAGTACGGAATATTAAGCCCAATTTGAATGCTAGGAACATCAAGTAGAGGGATGGCCCAAAAGGGCATCAATTGGCTGTGTCGTTAGGGACTCAAGGATGAAATTGCAATGGAGATCAAGATGTTCAAACCTGCAAACATTTCCACGGCAATTGGGCTCACTCAAATGAGGGAAGACATGCTGCGGCACCTATGCTGAACGGATTAACCACCACCTCAGCTGCCACCACTTTCACAAAGGGGGCCCACGAGGTAGTGGGTTACACTGCCTATTTGATGGCTCACTTGGCCTGGGATGCAAGCCCGGAGAAAAAAAGGCCTTTACTATAATTGCGATGAAACGTTTGGGCCCGGCCACAAATGCAAAAATCAACAATTGTTTATTCTAGAGGCTGAAGAGGAAACGAAGAATCCATTTCTCAAACAGCAACATTTTCCTGATTTTGACCTTCAGGGCAAGGTCAGTTTTGAAGGAGGGAGGAATGATAAGAACCCATCCCAACTGCTCGATAAGAGAAACGTCATTGGATGAGCCAGCGAGACTCCTACTATGGTGAGACGAGCCAGAGTACGATGCTTTGCAAGAATTGGCAAGAGTAGTCACAATCTTATCTATTAGGTGGTAGGATCAAGCAGGAGTTGTCAGCATATTTCTTTTCCTAGTTAGTGATAATTATCCTTAATTATAGGAGTCAATTTTAATTTTGTTTCTATCTATGTATTCAGCATTAGCTATTTAGTAGAGAAGAATTAATGAAAAAGATATCAGAATTTATCCCCAAAATCCGTGCTTGTACAAGGAGGTCTAGTCCATCCTTGAATTTGGACAATTTTATCTTAAAAAGGTTTAGTCCATCCTCAAATCTAAACGGTTCCATCTTCCACTTTCCACTCGGTTCGTATCAGATTGCCACCGTAACACATGCCCTCACCCTCAGTTGCAACTATGGTTTGTGGCTTGCTATTTTAATATTATTATTGGACATTAGGTATTAAGTTATAAATAATTACTACATAATGGTAATTTGATGTTCTTTGTGTAAAATGATCCTACTATTTGCTAAAGTGCTAAACGTCACACTGGTTTTCCAAAATGCTAAACATCTATATAATCGATTGTAGATGCATATTATTCATTATATTTCACATTTTGTCTTTTCTATTACATCATTATTTTTCTTGATTTTCTTTTGGGATTTTTTGTGATATTTAAGTTCAGCTTGTTCCTATTGGTCTGGCATGGCCAATGAGGACCAGCACAAGCACCGATTTGTCTCAATCCCAACTGGTATGAAAATTGACACCCAGATTTAAATCCTAGTCAAACACAACAAGCTTGTCATTGCATGTTCTCACCTATGATGAATGTGCATGTTTTACATTGTTAGTTCACTATTACCAAGTATTTCTATGTCAACTTTGCCTTAACTAGGACTAATGAATTCTAATCATTTATTGAACTGTGTTTATATGTTTTAATAGTTGCTAATTGCACAGAAAATCTAGTATAATGCCATTCATAGTAACACTTTTCTCATTTTGCATTCCTTTTTTTATGTTATCCATCACTATGAAGCTTCCTGATGCTATTTCTCAAGAAAATGTTAATTCCATGTATGGAACAAAAATATTGTAATATTGAATATGGAAATATGAGCATCTAAATATGAGGCATCACATGTAATTTAAAAGAATTGCCAATGGACAAAAGAATAACACATTCATAATTAAATTCACACAGATAACTGAAACTGAAATTACCACTCACTTTTTCTTCTTGACTATCCAGCCACAAGATAGTTTTGTTCAAATCATCCATGGCCCACTCTTTCACTTTTGAAGGAGATAGATAGACTCTAGCAGAATTAGAAGGGTCACCCTGAATGGAATTGAGGACACCACATCAATAACAGATGTAAGGTAAAAGTAACATTTGAACATTGAGAATAGCAAATACTTTTCTAGGATCCCCAACAGGCTTTCACGCCCTGCCTGCCACATCAAAGTTTAGACCACATTTTTAGGCCTGCAGGTCATGCCCGGCCTTATTTCAAGTCAAGAAAAATAAAATAAAATAAATTAAAATAAAGAATTAATTACAAGGCACAGGATATAAGGAATGTTCCTATTGAGGTTCAACGTGGAAATAAGGCTCCCCAAAACAGATTACTCCCAAACATCAATTTAGGCCCAACCGATATATGGGATGGCACTTTTCTATATGCTAGGCCCATAAATAGGACTCGGGCTCAGAGAGTCAGTAAATACACCCAGTCTTCTGATCCCCCAAACAAAAGCCCACAATGAGGAAGGACATTCAAATGCCTCACAAAAGAACTCCTTTTTGGAGACTGAAACATGAAGGCACTTGAAGGGAGAAAAAAGAAGGCCAACAACATTGTATACAAAATACGCTGCTTAAGGGACATGCCTAAAAGTACATCAAGAATTGCCATGAAAATAAATAGCAACTTCAATGAGACGAACTAGAGAGGGTAGCTCCCATCCAACAAGTGCATTATGTCTAACCAATAATAACTGCACTAGAAAAATGTGCCTCTGCTAAGCACAGGGAAATATAACTCATGCAAAATAAATAAATAAATCACAGTATTTTAAAAAAAATTATAAACTTTTACATTTTTTATAAAAAAAATTGCTATTAACTTATTTAATTTTCTATGTTTGGATTATAACATTATTTCTCAAAAATGAAATACTATATAGGCTTCAGTTATAATCACCACTAAGGAAGAAATCATGCTCATTTGTAAAACAATCACAAAATATAGAATAAAAGGCTTTCTTAAAAAAACACATAATTGCAAGTTTAAATAAATAATTTGTAGAAAATATTTTTATTTTTAAATTATGATTAAGGGGGTGTTTGGATAAATGCATAACATAATATCAACAAATTTCAATATTGTAAGATTTCATTATCATAGAATAAAAAAGTGTCATATAACATATTATTATATTGTACTACTTATGGTGTTTGCAATTTCCACAAATTTCAATCTACCTTTGAAGTTTTTGGCAATTTATAAAAAAACTCATAAGATGATAAACCGAATAAGAAATGGAGAGAAAGTAATCAATTGACCCAATGCAGGACTTAGAGGCATTCTGCTTGTTAGCTGCGACGGGTAAGATCTCAATGGCTGATAACTTAAGGAGGAGGCATGTCATGGGATTCTATCTCAGATATTTGTTCCCCATGTGGGAGGGAAACAGAATCTATTGAGCATTTATTTATTCGCTGTCATGTTGCGTCATCTCTTTGGGGATTCTTCCTCAAAGAAAGTGGTGTGGCTTGGTGTTTTCCAAGATCACTTGTGGAGCTTATCAAGTCATCGATGGGGGTGCTTTTTGCAAGGCTGGCTTGATTTTATTGGAGGATCATTCCCTTTTCCATATTTAGGTATATTTGGAAAGACAGGAATGAAAGAATTTTTTAGAAGAAAGGAATCATCTTGGGAGGGTATTCTTACAGTAGTGCTATTGAGAATTGCTAAATGGGCTTCTGTTAGGAATGAATGTGCAGACCTGAAAATTGACAGTGTTCTACATGATTAGGGACCTTGTTTGAAGATGGGGAGTTTATAAGAAGAAGAAAAATAGTTTGGAGTGCTCCACCTCTCGGAGTGATAAAGTTTAATGTGGATGGAGCTGCACGTGGAAATCCAGGAAGGGTGGGTATTCGTGGAGTGTTAAAAAAACAGAAAGGGAAAGTTCTTTCTATGTTTTCAAGTCACATAAGGATCAAAGATTATATTGAAGAAAAAGTGTTAGCTATTTTGGAAGCTCTCCAGATCTTTTAGAGTTATTTCCAACAAATTGTTATAGTGGAGAGTGATTCCTTCAATGCTATTTCATGGCTGAAATCCCTCGAGGTTCCTTGGAAATTGCAGTTCTACTTCAATGAGATCAAGGCCATTACATCTACAACGCAGGTTTCTTTCGCTCATGTTAGCAAATCTGCTAATGGCATGGCAGATTCTCAAGCAAAGTAAGGGGTAGACCAGTCTTGTAATTTGTGTGCTTTTCTTGCTTAGTTTTGGACTCTGGTATATAACTCTTATACTAGATCACTATTATATTTCGTTTTTTGATGCTCGTTGTTTGTATTCTCCTTTCATTTTAATAAAAGTTACCGTTACCATGGTTTTCAAAATCGAAATCGTATCGCAAATTGTCCATACCCATGAATCGAATCAAATTACGAATCATATCGTGAATCGTAGGATTTTTTATTTTTCCAATAAAAATGAAAAATAATTAAAAATTAAAAGAAAAATAAAAAAGTAATTATTCATAACCATCCATTTATTCCATTTATAGTAATACAAATATAATAACAAGTATATCATACAATCATATCAAGAACATCATGACATATTATTATTTTATATATATATATATATGAAATAAATGATGTGTAAATAGTTAAATAAGTTTAAAGTATCAATATATATTTTTTATTATCTTTAAATCAAAATATAAAAATAAAATAAAATCCAAACCATCAATCTTACATGGTAGGATATCTCTTAAAGTTAAGAAAGTGTACATGAAAAAAAAAATAGATTAAAAGAAAAAGAAGATATAAACAAGCACCATACATACAGTCAAATGCTTTAGTTAAATGCATGTTCTTTATTCATCTTTAAAACCTTATCAAAGCCGTAAAAAATTCTTATGAGGTTTCAATAACTACTAAATAACCTTTTAAAAATACAAGCGATAAAGAAAGAGAGAATAAAGAAAGAAAAAAGGTAAAAGATTATTAATATTAGCTTATTAACTATAGTCATTCTCGCTTAGTCGAATCGCTTGAATCGTAAGATTCAATGAAACGAGTATCGAATATTAAGATTCACACATGAATCCTAAGATTCATTTGTAAATGGGATTCATTACATAGATACGAATCGTTTTCCTTAAGATTCGAGACACGAATCGAGATTCGGGATACGAATCGTAGGATTCTGATAACTATGACCGTTACCCATAAAAAAAAAAAAAAAAAAAAAAGGAGCAATGCCCCAAAAAATCAATATGAATGAGATTAAAACAATTATTAGAGAGTACATCATGCAAATGAATAGATCATATTCCTTAAAATTGTGAACGTGCTTATGACATTCATGAATGAACAGGCCAAGACACTTAATTTTTATGATCAGTGACTTACTTCAGATATTGTAGAGCCAATCAACCTTGGATGCGATCTTTTTTCAGTTCGCTCATGAGATTTTCCAGGTAATTTTTCATGTTCTAGAAGCAGCATAAAGAACATAATACGATTAGTAGCATCAACAACCAGTGTAACATAACAATGAAGATTATTAGATCACAAAGATGCAGTCAGAGATTGCATACAGGTTCAACATTATCTACAACTAGAGGAATTACAGTATCCTGAGCCCTCAGAGAATATACAGTTTCTGGAATATCAGTGAAATACACTAACTACACTGATGAATAAATGTAAATTTACAAAAACATGACCAATATGTGAAATAAGTAGAGCCTTTTTATGATAAAATATTCTTATTCTAAAACAAAATTCACAATATAAATGACCATACTACCTCGAACACCTGCATGGCAATTACTTTTCCGCCACGGTTTTCCAGCATGCATAAGAAAACGGTCGATTTCAACAAGTGTTTTCTGCTTGTGACACTCTAATAACCATTCCTATGACAACCACATTTGTCATCATCAAATTATAACCACTGACTGAAAATTCATAATGTAAACGATAATAGAAAAATTAGGCATTTATCTTTATTTACCCTGAAGTATTGTTGTTGAAGGTTTCATCTCATTAACATTTTCTCTATATCCAGTCGTTCAAGAACATGCATAAGTAAGCAAATGCAAGATGAATGTAGCTATATATTAAAACATTCCAGTCAAACCTTAGAGAGCATTTTTTTCATTTGTTCATAATCAACAGAGAAATTCACCCAGAACTAAGTCTTTTCTTAGCACTAAATAAAATATACTAGGCTTTAAAACTCCAAATAAATTGACAACCAAAGCCCATTCACAGAAACCAATCAAAGTTCATCAATGAAGTGATGACTATCAATGTCAATCCAATTTGGCATAAAAGCAGCCTCAATTGTAAACATGCTATTGCAAGAAATTAGTAATAGCTTTATATCGCCTATGAACAACAGCAGCAAACAAAATCACAACCTTATCCAATCTTTATTTAGCCTATGTTAATAGTTATAGACTTACAGTGAGGACATGTTTGCAATTATTAGGGTACTATGGCTCCTAAATCGATAATCCATGAAGGGCTAGATGAAGATATGAATGCCATATGAGCAAAGGATCCGTATAGGCAGCCACTCAAGCTCAGGATGAAGTAATAGAGCCTCCTAGTGCTTGTATCTTTCTAACAAGTGCAGAAAGCTCTTGTTTAATATTCAAATCAGTTTTATTTGTACCTGCATCATCACTAGATTTTTTCTGTTTTGGCAATATTTGCAGAACTGGGGTGGTGGCGGCTTTCCAATCAAATCCCAACAGTGTTCGTTAGTATGCCAATTATTCCCATAATGCATACAAAGGAGATTGTTTCTGTCAACATTGTTGTGAAATCTACCACAGCCATCTCTTCTATTTTCATGGCCACCAAGGTGGCCGTCACCGCGACCACCCTCTCTCTCTCTCTCTCTCTCTATATATATATATATATATATATATATAGAGAGAGAGAGAGAGAGAGAGATATGGAGAAATTCTCAAAAACTCCCCTATCTCAAAAGAGGAGTTTCTACCCCTATCTAATAGCCAATGAATAAGAGAATCTATAAAATATCCACATTTTTAGGAGAATATTTAGGAGAGAGAATGGATAATTGTATCATTGATGACACATATCACACTTTCATTGGCTAAAAGGTGGGCTTTTTTTTTCTGTGAAAAAAAAAAAAAAAAAAAAAAAAAAAACACCATGGAAGTTTTGTAGCATTATATATATTTATATATATATGGGAGATGCTCCTATGAGGTTACTCTCATGGTACTATGAGAGTAAGGGGTGGGGGCCCTCACATTGGATATGGATGTGAGGGGCCCCAGCCTTACTCTCATAGTACCATGAGAGTAACTCTCATAGGAGCATCACCCTACATAAATATACATATATATATATATATATAATTATTCTTGTGATGTAGGTGTTTGATATTTTCCAAGCATAATACATTTGCGATCTTATTCTCCTTGAAGGAGAGTTAAAACAGCACCAACTGATGGAAGGGGATCCTAACTTTTTTGGTAGGAGATGGAAGGGGATCCTAACTTAAACAGGACTATCTCATATGCCAGATTAACACCACCAATAGTTCATAGATATGTCGATTTTCAATAGCTTTATGTTGACCAATAGGGATAAATTCTCTCAACAACTCCTAAATTTGAGCATTATGTGCCCTTACTTTAAATTTGCTAGTTCCCTTGTCAATTGGTAGATCCCTGCATGATTATGTTTTTGAGAATACGAATTATAAATCAAATTCCATAGCTCTTTTGCAGTCTAACAATAGCGCAAACCCCTGGAAATATTTCCTTCCATAGAGTTATTGTAATACCCTATAACCCTATCTTTGAGTTTCGAAATATTTAATATTTTTCATATTTAATTTCCGTGATTTCTTGAATTTATTGGAATATTAGATCTGTCTTGGATTTGCGATAATATAAAGAATATTTGTTTGGGTTATTATTATTATTATTATTATTATTAATACTCTGGTTCTCAATTGGGGTAGGCCCAAGGGAACCAGTTGTACAACTGAATAACATAAGTTTTCTAGTCATTCCACCCCTAGACTTGGACCCCAGTGGTTGGACCCATGTTTTTCAATTTTGGGTAGGATCGTTCTTCTTACTTGGCAATCACAACTTTCCTAATAATTAAAGGAATCTAAAGGAAAAGAGGAAACTTAGAAATTAGCAATCCTAATCAATTAACAACAGAAAATAGAAATAGGAAAGAGAATAGAAACAGGAATAGGAATAGAAGTCCATAGTAACTCTCGGTCGAATTAGGCCTGTGGGCTTAGCCCAATGGACCAGGTTGGGGTTGGCCCAGTTGATTTGGGCCTGTTCAGCACTGCATTAACAAACTTCAACATGGTTATACCAAAGGGTGTCTGTCATATACAGCACATAACATGTCTAAATAGTAAAATCAACAGATATAAAAGAAGACTGATATATGTCAAAACGTATCATAATTTAAGAAGGGAAGGATCAACTGTTAGTGCAATTGTCACATCTCACATATGCACTACCCATGTGTTGTTAATTCCAATGATGCCCAGATACGGAAAGGATACGGTAGGGACACGCTATGGATACGGCAGAAACATGGATTTTACACATAAAAAGTGAAGTACTGGACACGATACGACACGACACTTTGCCCACTTTGAAGTATCCGTGCATCATAGGTTAATTCCGTGTCAAGGTCCAAAACCTTGCCTCTAGAAGTCGCAACTAAGAAGATCAAGTTTGAAGGCAGAAAGATCAAGTCTTAGAAAGCCCGAGATTCACCATGACATACTCCAAATGTGCCAACATATTTAGGTAAAAAGGACCACAGGATTGACCAAGAATAGGCCCTTAGAACCCTCAAACCTACTGGTAAAATTGGATAGGGAAAAGTGGGCTAAACTGATCACTTGATCAGTCTCGGGCCTCATGGCTAGCCGTAACAAGGGTACAGCAAACTGTAAGGTCACCATGGGCCTGCAACGGTTACTTTTACAAAATGGTGTTTTTCACCATTTTGTGAACTGCGATCAGCTTGTGGCTAACCAAAATCTTCTTACAGTTAACCATAATGTCACCGTAAGCGAACCATAGTTGCCCCAATTGCTCACCGTTGCTTTTTCAGAAGCTGACACTTTCTACAATTTTGAGCTACAGTTAGCTCAAGTTTAACAGTATGTCCTCCACGGCTAACCGTGAGCCAACCACTGTGGTTTTTTGCCCCATTTGACTGTCAATCAAACTAGCCGTTGGGGATTGACGGCTAGCCGTAAAAATTACAAGGCTAACCGTAAACTAGCCATTGAGAGCTCCACTATAAATACTCGAGCTCAATCCAAAGGCCACACAACTTTCAAGATTCTGAGAACTCATTTCCAATACAAATTGCCCACTAAGTAATACACTCTTAGAGCTCCCAAAATCCAATTCCGCTCACACTTAGGTCTCTTATTAAGCGTATCAAAGAGCATTCAAGGCTCATTCAAGTGTGATTAGTTGAATTCCTCTTCACTAGGGTATCCTCTCAAGGTCACATAGTAAAAACCAAATTACCGTAGACCTAGACCTCCGCTACCTTCTTGGTTGAGCACTCATTAAAGTATCTACATCACCAAGGAGCATTGCAAGGAGGCTATATAATGGAGCTTCAGATTCAAGCATCAAGAGAGCACTCAAGGCAAATTTTTCATCTAGAGCCAAGCATTCTTTTTATTTTCAAATTCATATACTTTGTAAAGTGGATTAGATCTGTAAAATATGGGATACTACTGGGTCCTACCCAAAACCTATGATGTACAGATGCGTCATGGATACGGCGAGGACACGCCATAGACACGGCAGGGACACGGATTTTCCACATAAAAAGTGAAGTATCGGATATGATACGGCACGATACGTTGCCCATTTTGAAGCATCCGTGCATCATAGCCCAAACCCCTTTTAAACTCTTTATTTGAAACCCAAATTAATCCCACAAAAATATCGAATGACATAAGGTCCCACAAGGTTTTGATGCAGGCTGACCCAAGGGCTGGCCCAAATCACAGGCCCGCAAGCCTTGATGGGCCCCACCTAGATCCTTCCAAGATTGGAGATTCCTAACTTTTAGTTTTAGTTACTTGATTACTGGATAGTTTCTAATTTTAATTCAAGTTAGCTAGTTTCCTAATTTTTTTCCAAACATGAGTTCTATTAGGAATCTCAATTATCTTGCTACTTAAGACTTTCCTCAATTGAGAGAGATCCACCGTCATATGCAACTATATAAGAGGGATAGCCCTCATTGTAATGGATCAGCCTCTTGATGCACGCCAGACAATAGGTCGGCGAACCCATTGGGCCTAGGCCAACCTATTGTCTAGCCTGCATCACCTTTTCAATAAAATAATCAATTATTTCTCTTGAATTGTGAGTTTCTTTCAGTTGTGGGAGTACTCGATTGTGTGAATCCATCTTCGTCTTCGATCATGCAAGATTAGGTATTGATTTATTCCATCATGGAACCGAGGCTGCTCCAGTTTCCTACCCAAAATTGTAAAACATGTGTCCAGCCACTGGGGTCCAAGTCCAAGGGTGGAATGCACTAGGAAACTCATTTTCTTCAGTTGTACAATTGGTTCCCTTGGGTAAGCCTACTGAGAACGAGAGTATTAATAATAACAAGCATCAAGGTCATAATTATAATATTTATTATCATCATCATCATCATCATCAACCCAAGATGAATCTAATATTCTAATAAATCCCAGAAATCAAGGAAATTAATATATAAAATATTAAATGATTCGAACCGCTAAGATAGGGTTTTGGAGGGTTGTGATTATAGATGCAAGTCATAATCAGCATATTTTCTCTCTTCCGTTCAGCATATTTAAAGTTATCCTTAAGTGGCTCGAGCATGTTTCCATCAACATATTCCAATCTATGAGTCCACCAAGGGCCAATTCTATTGAATATTGCCACTCACTATAGTTCCTTCTATTAAACAGTCATCCAGTAAATCTGGAATTAGGATTTAAGTTTCCCAATAGGGGTGCAGAAGAAGAGGATCCACGAGGGTTTATCTCCCTCTTGCTCATATTTCATCTTGACCCTTACTCACAAAATTGTTGTGATGAAAACAAAACAAAACAACCTGTCGAGTCATTCTCTCTCTTACTGCCAATCTAGATTGGCTTTTATACTGGATGGATGGTAAAAAAATGTGTTTCTTCATGGAGATTTTCAATAGATTTACATGTAATTACCTTAAGAATTTCATTAAACAATCAGAATCGCAAGGTGTGTTGGATTGAAGAAAGCATTATGAGCTAAAGCAGTCTCCATGAGCTTGGTTCAGTAGATTTAGTTGAGCTATGTCAAAGACAAATTACAAGAAATGTCATGCAGATTACAGGTTATTTATGAAGAGTATTTTAATTGTTTGCATAGATGACATTGTTATTGTCAATAATGATACAAAGAAATGGAGGTGTTAATGAGACATCCAGATACCAAATTTGAAGAGGATCTCGATGAGTAAAGATATTTTATTGAAATTAAGGTTTAAAAAATGAGACTTGGGACCCGATTCGGGCATGGCCGAGCCCGAGTTGAGATCCATCCACTGCAGAACAAAGAATATTGTAAAAAACAAATAAAAAAAGGAACCCCACTCCCAGCCCCAGCCGACTGAAAAAGGGAGGAAGAGAAAAGAAAAGAAAAGACCAGCGCACCTGCAGCAAGCAACAGACAGCACCAGCAGGCAGCAGCACTGCACCAGTCCCAGGCTCCCAGCACTGCCACCAGCAAAAGCAGCAGCAGTGCACCCAGCAACAGCAACAGAGCAACAGGCCAGCACAGAAGCACCACAACACCCCACCCCATCCCCCCCACCCCCCACCCAAAAAAAAAAAAAGAAAAAGAAAATCCCCCCCACCCAGAAACCCTTTCCCCTTTTCACTTTATAATGCTCTCTCTCCCCTCCCTTTTCTTAAAGTGTTTTACAAAAGCAACCCTCTAGTTTGTCTTCTTTTTTTTACTTGAGTCGAGTCCGAGTCATGTGGAGTCAGCCGAGTTTTAAAACCATGCTTGAAATTGAATTTGAAAGAATAAAGAAAGGCATTCTCATGTTAGCAGAAATATAGTCTTTATCTATTAAAAGAAACAAAAATGTAAGGAGCAAAGCCAGCAGATACCCCAATTGAGCAGAATCATGGTATTAGTGTTGAAGAGATGGAGAGGTTAAAGAGACATCTACGTACGAAATTTGAAATCAAGGATCATGGTGAGTAAAGATACTTTCTTGGAATTGAATTTGAAAGGTCAAAGAAAGCCATTTTGATGTTAGTAGAAATATACTCTTTATCTCTTAGAAGAAACAAAAATGTAAGAGAAAAGCCAGTAGATACCCCAATTGAGCAGAATCACGGTATTGTTGTTGAGTGGGGAGAGTTACTTCATGACATCAGATCATATCAAACACAGGTTGGACGGTTTATCATACTTAATTATATCTCGTCCAGATATAGCTTATGCTGTGAGTATTGTTAGTCAATTGATACATGCTCCAAGAATAGGAGATTTAAATATTGTATACGGATTTTGAAGTATCTCGAGTAGTCAACAAATGGATTTTGTACTCAAAACATGGCAATTTACCAATGGAGGCCTATACTGATGCAAAGTGTGTTAGATTATATGGTCTCAATCCAGTGGATGATGTAAATAAATTGATTTATTTCTTTATTAATATAATCACGCTTTTATTTCATGAGATGAATGGTATTTTATTCCTTGTTTGCTCATAACCAATATGACACGACATGATGGTTCATGATATGAACCGAAGCCCACAAGTATATTAGATGTGATCCATGTGTGTGGATGAGATCCACATATAGGAGATATATATCACAAATCCTATACTTGAATTGATTCACAACCGGTGATGAGATTGGGCATCTCATCTAACAAGATTGCAGCATTATGATCACTATGTGATAGTGTGATTTGTCTCAATCATCAGAGTGTAAGACTCTGGATCATCGTGCTGGTGCATTATATGTACTAAAGGACCATGAGATGGACCTTGTGCAAATTTGTCTTTGATTTAAGAACTACTCTTATAATTCCCTAGCAATAGGCTCTTGATCCTAAGAGATTAACGTACTCAAGTTTCTATTATTCATTTACCTTGAGTCACCAATGAGTGAGGCCAATTGTAGGTCAACACCTCGGTGTCTTGGGTACATTGTAGTGGGACTGTGGGAACTTATAATCGTCAAGATGGAATCCATCCTCTAATGGATATATCCCCTTATGCCAATTAATAGATTTATCATTGGTAAGTGCGTACCCATCTCAATTAAAAGTTAATTGAATAGTACTAATGATCACTGTGACTAATTGGGTCACAAGGATAATAAGATATGGATCTAAATTGGTTGGACAGGTTTAATCCAATTGATTCATGGATATAATTGATGGAGGGGCTTACTTGTAGTAACAGGGAAGATTAGGGTCTTTTTGTAATTTATTCCTAAGACTGGAGTTCAATTGCATTTATTTAGAGGAGTTATTTGCAATTAATTGTGGGTCCGGTTTGCACATGAGATGTGGGGTTCGGATATCCCAGTTGGAGCTAGCTTCTAAGGAATCCCTAGTGGTCCCCACGCTAACCCTGATAAAAGATTGATTCTAATCCTACTTGAATACTAAAGGGAAGGAAGAGAAGGACACTAATTATGATAGAAGTAAGATTTCTAATTATAATAGATGAGGAGGTGTTCACACATCATATAAAGGGGAGAAGGGGCTGGACGTCCAAGGCACTCTCACATACAAGTGTTGCACGCCCAAGCCCCTCTCTCTTTTCTCTCCTCTTGTTTCTCCTCCGGTTCGCCTATTGAGATTCTTGTTTCTTTTGGAGATCCCACCATTCTCCTTGAGAAGAAATTTGATAGAGCGTCATAGCGTGGAAGACTACAAGGTTTTGGAGATCCTTCTTGCTCTTGTAAACATGTTCTTCAACAAGCCAAGTAATCAACTTCTCCATTAGAGCGCAACCAAGCTCCTAAGGTTAGATCTATTTCATCTCTTGTGTAGACTTTCGTGGTTGCTTGTTGCTGCTGTTTTCTATCTTCTAAACAGTGTTATTAATGATCTTGATTCATGAGAAAGAGGTTTTGGATCCTAGATCGGGTTTATGGCCTTATGGATACTTGATCCCTACATCAAGTGGGTCAAAAAATTTTGAAAACCTATCCACGAGGCCCACCTGCTTCCAACAAAGTTGGTAGGGTTAAAGACAAATTAGAAGATCTACAACCATAGTTGAGAGTTTCACTTCGGACCTCATTTTGGTTTGGCCTCCAAATTGAAATGTTTCGATCGATTCAGAATTTCAACACATGTTATGTTCGGAAATAATATATATATATATATATATATAGAGAGAGAGAGAGAGAGAGCAAGGAGCTTAGGATAAGGTAAGCTTAAGTGTGTGGTGGGGCCCACCTGAGGACCCACATGGGGATGCAGATGGAGGGGATTTCAAGGACTCCCTGGGATTTTCCTCTTTGCAAACAATCAGCCCCAACCATAATTTCTATCATCTCCATATGGGCCCAAAAGTTTAATGGTCAACGGTCCATTTGGATCGATACATAATCAATCCAACGGCCCAATAAATTCGGATCTGACCGAAAGTTGGTAGACATGTGCAATTTAGGAGGGTCATGTGTTTGGTCCATTTGGATGGACCAAAGGTGGGCCCCACAAGCACAAGCTTACGAGATTTTATCCTAAGCTTGAGCTTAGGAGAGCCTTGCTCATACACACACACACATTATATTTACAAAAATAGAAAAAAAATTTAAATTTAAAATTTCGGCTAGAGCCCATTTGTTATTATAGTGGTTGGGGCCTTATTTTCCTAATTCTTATTAGACTAAAAATTTGAATAGGGCCCTATTTCCTATTATAGTGAAATTTGACTGGGGCCCTACTTTTCCTATTAGAGCGAAATTTGGCTAGAGTGCATTCTCTATTAGAGAGAAATTTGACTGTGAGCTAGCATTTATGTAAAGGTCATTATGGGGTTACATTCAGATAAACCAAAATGGAGAAACATAATTCATGTAGTTAAACCCAAAACTGTTTGGGAGTAGGCTCTCATGATGATAGTGGTGGTGGTGTAGTGTTACAGTCAAATAGCACTTTAGCATGACAGATTGCAACAAATCCAGTCTTCCATGAACATACAAAATATGTTGAAGTTGATGCCGATTTTTCTAGAGAAAAGATTGAAAGAAAAGATATTAAAGTGAAATAAGTTCACACAAATGAGCAATTAGCTGATTTACTTCTAAGGTTGTTTCAGGAGGAAAGTTGCATTGTCCAAGCTGGGCATGGTAGATATCTATACTCAGCTTGAGGGGGAGTGTTAAGAGTTATAGTGAAGATTTGTTAGTAATTACTACGGTATTGTGGACTCATTTTTAAATATGAAAAAAATTTGGGGGGTTGTAAAAAAAAAAAAAAATATATATATATATACACACACACACACACACACACACACACACATCAGAAGTATTGCCGAACCGAAAGGGACACTCCGATACCCCTCATTTGAATGAATTTCTCCTCTTTCCTGAGTTTTTCCTCTTTTTCATGCAACTAAATTTTAATGACCTTTTAAGGGAAAACTACTAGAGATATTTTGATTGTAAAGTTTTATCAAAGCATAAAAATCAACACCTGACCATGCCTTTACTGTTACGAATGAATGTCTCAAAGACTTCCTAGTCAAAAAGGAAAGGAAATTATGATATCTGAATTACACTATAATAAAATCTTCAAACTTATGAAAATGTAAGGACTTAGACCTAGAGTGAGACTGACAGCCTTGGGTATCATTGAATTTGTTGTACAATTACTGTGGAGACGTCCACGTGCAAAGACACCTTGTATTATAACTAAACTGCAGTCCTCGAACTTGAACTCGATTATCCTACTAGCCTAGTAAAGGTCTTGAACTTGTTGATTATTTTGCTGTGGTCAGTTCTTGGGAGTTCTCGAACTCAAATGATGCCCTTTCCTCAAAGAATTTAACCATGAACTATATGCTGGAATTTGATCTGATATGGAATATTATGAATTCAATGTACTTGTGTTGCATATTGACTGCTTGAATTACCTTCAAGAAATGTTGTATGCAAATAGTTTGGATAAACTATTCCACTCAGTTTTACTATTCTCAGTTTGCCCCTATTAGATAACCAAAATCTGGAAGCAAGAGGGAATTATGACAATCAGGAGATAGGATTCGACAAATGCGGCTGAGCGGTGCAAACTCATTAATTATTAGATGATTGGCCGCTTTCTAGTATTAGAACGCATTTCTATATGTTTTTGAACAATAAGATTATAGCATTGGATTTGTTATGGTTTTGTTTAGTTTGATTCACTTATTTATTCTTTGCTTGAAATAGACAATTGAGTATCAAGATCTAATTCCATTTTATTAAATGCCCTGAAATTCTTTTATGTTTATTTGACTTATGTCGTGGAATGTGATACATGTTCGCTCATAATGCAAAATTTGGGTCGTGACTAGGGCTGTCAATCCAGCCCTTTGACGAGGGGGCACGGCTCGGCCGGCAAAATCCCTCAAAGCGAGGGCCTTTTTTTTTTTTTTTTGTCCTAAAGCCCAAGGTAGGGTAGGGCCCGATTTTGAAAAGCCCGCAATCTTGAGGGTCGATCTAGGGCTTGATTCATCCGGCCCGAGGGGGCCCGGCCCGGCCCTCAGTTTATTAAATATGTAAATTTTTGAAGAGTTTTTATGAACCTACTTTAAAATTTTCAAGAAGTGTAAGTGATATGAATACATAGTTTATTGGTACAAAAGTTAGATAGTGTAGATATCTTTTGTAGAAACATGGCTGAAATAATGAAGGAAAAATTTGATAAATATTGATAACAATATAATAAACTATTTGAAATGGCCATACTCCATCCTCAACGTAAGGTGCTGTATTTAGAGTATGCTTTGAGAAAGTTATATGGATCAAGTGAAGATATGAGTATTCGTCGAGGTGATACTCTTACTCTTTAGAAGTCTTTATAAAGAGTATTGTGTGATTTATGATACACCTATCACGACATTGTCAAATGTGTATAAAGTTAATTTAGTAAAAAAAAAAAAGAAAAAAAGCTACTACGTTTGAAGGTGATTTTTTAATGTTTGAGGAATTAATGACTAAGACAATTGTTTTAGAGAAAAAATCTGAATTAGATTGTTATTTGGAGGAGCCAAGGAATAAACCTACAGATTTCAATATATCGGATTGGTGGAAAGTTAATTCATCAAAATATCCAGTTATTTCGAGAATGGCTCATGACATTTTAACAATTCCAGTTTTTACAGTTGCTTCTGAATTTACATTTAATACAGGGGGAAGAGTACTTGACAAATATAGGAGTTATTTAAAATTTGAGACTATAGAAGTCTTAATTTGTGCGCAAGATTGGATAAGTTCATAGCAACAAAATGATAATAATGCATTAACTGATCTTTTAGATATTCTATAAGTAGATTTAATATTCAAATAAAGAGCTATTGCTATTTGTTTTATGTGTATTATCATTTATAGAATTATTGTTATATACCTTATGTTTTACATTATATAAATTATTTTCTCCCACCACCAGGCTTTCAATAAAAAATAAAAATAAAAATAAAAAGTTTTTAACTCCGACATGCTACCTTTTGCATTGCATTACCGGTCCCTGGCCCAAACAAAGGAGGAGGGTTAGCGTTAAGGTGGAAGTCGGTGGTGGCATTGGAAAAAAATATTTATTTTCTTTAAAGAAAAAGAATCTTCATTTCTTTTGGCCCTGGACCAACCCTAGCCCGACCCTAGCCCTTAAGGGTAGGGTAAGGGCTTAAAAATTATAGGCCCACTGTAAAAGTTGAGGGCATTTGCTCGCTTAGGCCCTACCCACACATGTAAGGGTAGGATGAGGGCTTACCTCAGCCCGGCCCTAGCCCGGCCCATTGACAGCCCTAGTCATGGCCAAGGATGAAAACAGCGGTAGCGGCGGGCATAGGGGGGCTACGTAGCAGCGTAGCGGTGAAACTTAAAAAAATCGTCAAAAAATTTTGAAAAATTTTGTAGAAAATCTAGAATATTGGAAAATGAGAGAAAATGTTCCTTTTTTGCAAAAATAACTGAGTTAAGGGAGCGTAGCGGTCCCCTCATTGTATGAGGTCCTGTATATCTGTGAAACATTGAGAAGAACTCTCCATATCCATTATAATTCGGCAAGATCATGTGCTTTTTGGTGTTCTTTTAAACATAAAAGGGTAGAAGAGTTGCATAAAAATGTTATTTGGAGAAAAAGAAAAGAAATAAGTATCATTATACATTTTGAAATTTTTTGAAAAGTAGGAAAATTTCACATCCCGTAGCGGCCCTATAGCGGGCGTAGCGGCCGTAGCAGCCGCTACGGATGTGAATGGCACTAAATGCCATTTAGCGTAGCGGTCTTCACCGCTTCGCCCGAGCCATGGTCATGACACCCACCCTTAGCAATCTAAGGGAAAGTCCTAAGCGTTCTTCTTAAATCTTGGGTGCTCCATTCTTCGATTATTCTTCTATCCAAACTTGAATTGTTCTAGCATTAGAGGTCTCATCTTTAAGTCATTTTATGGGAACACGAGATTTTTCATCATTAGAAGTGCCCCTAGACAATTGATATCTGAAAATCAATTTGGTTTTATGCTTGGGAGGTCAACTATGGAAGCTATCTTCTCACTTAGACAATTGATGGAAAAATATTGAGCAAGAAGAAAAATCTACATATGGCCTTCACCGATCTAGAAAAAGCTTACAACACGGTACCTAGAAATTTAATTTGGTGGGTTTTAAATAAAAGGAATGTTCCAAAAGATTACGTTGAAATTATTAGAGACATCTATACAGGAGCGGTAATGAGTGTTAGGACTACTTATGGAAAGACAAATGAGTTCCCAGTGACCAAAGGTTTGCATCAGGGGCCAGCCCTAAGCCCTTATCTCTTTGCATTCATTATGGATGAGTTAACTGCTTTGCTCATATTCAAGCCGAAGTGCTTTGGTGTATGTTGTTTACAAATGATATATTATTGGTGATGATTAAGAGATGGTGTGAATGCAAAACTCAAAGATGGCAGAAGGCTTCAAAATCCAAAGGCTTTAAAATAAGCTATACAAAGATAGAATATGTGGATTGCAACTTCAGTGTGTATATACAAAGAGTTGAAACTACTGTGAGAATTGAAGACAATGAGATACTAGAAAGAGATTCTTTCCATTACCTTGGCTCGATAATTAGTAAGGATGGGGAGATTGATGAAGATGTCAAACATAGAATAAAAGTGAGAGGGTTAAAGATGAGACTTGCTTCAAGAGTGCTTTGTGACCGACGACTGCAAACAAGATTAAAGGAAAAGTTTTACAGGACAGCGACTAGACCAGCGATGACCTATGGAGCAGAATGTTTGTCAATCAAGAAGCAACATATGCACAAAATGGATGTGGCAGAGATAAGGTTGTTGAGGTGGATGTGTGGTAAAATTAGGAGGGATAAAATTATAAATGAGTGCTTTCGAGAGCATTTAGGAGTAGCATCAATGTGGGATAAAATTAGAGAAGCCCATTTGAGATGGCTTGGGCTTGTCCAATGCAGACTAGCAACGGAGTCGGTAAGGAAAAGTTTGGCTATGTAGGTTGATGGCCCGCCAAGGGGATGGGGTAGGCCGAAGAGGACGTGGATCGGGGTAGTAAAAATAGATTTGAAAAAGTGCAACATATTTGAGGATTTGTCTCAGGATGGATCGAAATGGAGAAATAAAATTCATGTAGTTGACCCCAACATAGTTGGTACAAGGGATGATGTTGCCCTTAGAAATGAGGTGCGTGGGATTTGGGATTCCATTGAGACAAAGATTTAGGCCATCAAAACAGGCATATTTCTATACAAGGAATCTCTATGGGATGTTCAAAATAGGAGACTCAAAGAATGTCGGACCAAATCAAACCTTGTCAATTCACCTTTGTTGTTAATAAATTTAAAATAATATTTGCAACTTATCCATCTCTTTAGTCAATGGTCAAGGAAGAACAACGGCTTGATAGATATTCTTGCTCCATTTAGTTGTCTTGTTAGTTCAAGAGATGACACCATTTGGTGCGGACAGCGGAAGTAGAGATGTGGGAGGCGATGAAGATAGAAAAAGATAAGGCATTGTAATATTGTTGACATCCTTGCTCCTCTTCTAACAAAAACTAATGTAATCAACTGAAGTAATGCTATAAACACACAGAGAATGCTCCATGCACAAAAAAAATAAAATAATAATAACAATAAACCATTTCTTTTCTGAATAATTAAAACAGATTTATGTAATTCATATTCACAATCCAAACTGTACGAAAGAACCCATGATAGGCATGTGCAATCGGCTTTAAATTGAGTTAAATTAGCCCAGCCAAAAGATTGTCATTATTCACTAGTTCAGATGGATGGGTAAATGAATGGAATATAGTACAAACACAATAAAATAGTAACAACCTTTGAAACAATAGTTCCACAATCAGCTTCAACTTGTCTAAACTTTGGAGTATTTGGAAATGCGCAAATAAGCAAAGTGCAATCTGAGGTCCAGTCAGCTCTATATTCAGCACCCATTTCCAGTGCTTGTGATCGCAATATACCACGCTCAGGATTAATAAATCCTGACAACACAAGGACCACCCCTTCCTGCCAAAGCAGTCAAAGTTGCAGTCAAGAACTCAGAAGACGAGAAAATCATGGGCAAAAATACCGAGATACAAGCACTTAAATTGGACTCAACAATACTCATAACTTTGTAGCAACTCATCCAATATACATGTCTCCTTTAAGATTTTAAAACATGGAGTTGAGGGGTCAACCGTGTTGCACTCAAGCCAAGTCAGATTGAGCCGCACCATAGAACCCAAAAAGTTTTTAAAAAAATATTGAGTTAATTGAAAATTATCTATAAAAAAAATTTCCTACGAACCTAGAATTTTAACTCATCATGTTTTAGTTGTTAAGAATAAATAGGCGTACATGCTTGTTTTCTCACAGTCAAATGAACTGTTCATCCATTCTTTGAATGATCCAATCACTCATAGAGTGTGATTTTGATATTCTAAAATAGATGCAAAAGGTCCACAACGGCCTCCTAATCCCAAAGCTTCTCCCAACAGGAAAAATAGGCAAAAACCTTCATTTAAATAATTCGATCTTCCAAAGAATGTGGTAAAATCTTCTAAAACAAGAGTAAAAGGTCCCAGCAGGAAAGGGGAGGGGGGGGTTGTAGATGTGTCAAGGGCCTTTTCCATGGGACTCATTAGGTGAGCGACTTGAAGAGTGACTCAACTTGGCAGGTGCTGAGTTGAAATAGAATCGGACTTCTTCAACTTTTAAAACCATGTTCTACATGCATGCCACTCCGGAGTCCAGTTCTTTGGATTGTGGGCGCCATTTTGGTTGGATTGATTGGACTAGACAAAACTTCAATTTTACCAGTTGAATCTGCATATTAATTTCTAACATCCACTTGATGACCATATATTGGTCCTTTAGGATTTTTAACTAGCATGATTTTCAAGCAATACTCCTTCCAAATGTGACCACGAGACAGTCCAAAGTGATATAACATGCGCCAAATGTGCAGTGGATGAGTTGCAAAGCATTGAGGTTTGTAGAAGATGCTAATGGTAGTCTATCAATCACAATTAATTTTTAAGTTTTAAGTTTCTTACTACCAGGAGTTCTGAGAAGTCTGGCGTGCTCATGTTTGATGCAACTTCACCTTTATCTGCAGAAATTTCAATGCAATTAGTTGCAATGCAAGAAGAGTTCCCATCTTCACAAAAAAGCTCCCATCCCTTGAGAGGAAGTAAATCATTTCATTTTATCTGAATGGATATTTTTAAAATGCTTTATCATTACACCTAAGGTGACAGATCACATCAGACAGGAGTTCTCAGGAGATATTCAAAATCCAAAAGATTTTATAGTGCCCCTAGAAATAATTGAATGAGAAACACTTTAAGAAATTTTAGAAAATTAATTAGGATACTACTAAAATTTTAACATAAAGGAAGCCTGTTTCGGAGAAAGAAAATTAGAAATGGTAACATCACAAAGAAAAATTAGAAACGGTAACATCATATATATATATATATGAACTAAGGTGAAGATTTTATATTTTCGCACTACATCCATTTTCCTTTTTAAACATTGGTGATATCACTATGCTTTAACTTTCATAGCCTTACACATTTACCAGTGTCAACATGCTTTTTTCTTTGAGGATTGCCACCTTTCTCCTTCGAGCTCTTCCATGAAGGAAGATTCCTCTTTACGCCCTTATTGTCACTATCATCAGAGAGTAACTTTTTATCAGACATGGCAAACAAACTTTTCAAGTGAGTCAATGAGCTCTAAATTTTGTGGCCACAGCACATTCCTCTATCATGATAACAAGCACATGAAAACTTGAAGATCTTCAACACTCATCCTACAATACAAACACATTGCAAAATCAATAATATGTAAATAACTAAATGAATACATTGAATGAAAATGTAAGCCAAATTAACATCAAGACACTCAAGTAAGCTAACAATCACTTCTAGAGAAATACAACAAAGATGAAACTGTATAAGACTAATTATCCTAGGCGTCACAAAATGTTAGACTGAAAAAGAAAATTCCAAAGGTTTAGACAAATGAACAGAAAAATTACATAGAATTTTGTAAAAGATGCCCACATGATTGTTATGCGGCACACGTAAGGTATAGGAACGCTTTTTCATATCCTACACGATTAAAACATTTGTCCAACGTAGGCCGGTAACGGCGCCGGTAAAGAAAAGTTCGACCATAAAGGTGCCTACCAAGGGAAAGGACGCCAAAGAGGACATGGATGGAGGCAGTAAAAATAGATATGACAAAATGTAACTTATCTGAGGATTTGGCTCAAGATAGATTAGAATGGAGAAACAGAATTCGTGTAGCCAACCCCAACATAGTTGGGACAAGGCTTTGATGATGATGATGATGATGATGACGGCACAATTAAAACCTTTCAAGTCCGTAAACAACGTACACCTTCAAAGATATTCTAATATCAAGATCTTCAAGTCCATGAATAACATAGTTCTTCACAGAGATTATAATATCAAGATAAAACATGAATAGGTACAACTAACATTAAGTAACGGCACCTGTTACAAATACATCTAAGACATTTCTAAAGAGGATAAGAGAGTGAGTAATGGAAGAATGATGAGAATCTACTTGTTAGTGAAAGCAAGCAGTGCAAGTATTTGTCCTAGACTATTGGAGAATTAATTAGTTTGTCTTACATCAAAGGGATACAAAGTACATAAAGAGACAATTCCATTAAAGTCTTAAGACAATGTTTCCAAGTTTCAGCTTCCATGGAAGTATATAAACAAAACAAAATGATTATTTTTTTGCAGAAATCAAAAGATAATGCCCTGATGTAGGCCCTAGGGTTAGGGCTTGCGGTGCAAGTGCTAAAAGCAAAATGGGTGCCGAAGCACGTGTCCGTAGACACAATCAATCTCCACAGAGATAATAACCGAGGACGCACCTCAATGGGAAAACCCAATTTCATTAATCAACAACTGAATAATTCTTTACTACAATGCCATATAAATAAAAAAGATAACTTAAGCCCTAAGAAACCTACTTAAACTAGGAAACTAGAATCTTATCCTAATTACAATAAAATTAGAAACTATTGACATAAAAATAAATCCCTAAATTTATGTGGGCCCTACAAATGTGGCCATGAGGTCTACGCTGCATCATTCTCCCCCACTTGAAAAAGAACTCGACCTCGAGTTCGGAAAATGTCCACCTTGATCAAAGATCAATCTGACGAACTTCCGATTTGTCGGTCGATCTATAACTTCTTGGCACAGCTTCTATTGGTGACTAGAGTTTGCATTAATGCGAGATCGAATGAAGTGATGATTTAATTCTTGAATATTGGCCAGTTGCACACATTCTCCAATTAGAATTGGCTGATCTCCAAGGACAAAGTCAATATGAGGAACGTTGATGATGCAAACTTCTTTGACAATCTCCTGATTAATGGTCTTTTCATCGGATAGATTAATTTGATTTTCTGGAGGCGGGCTTGCCATAGGATCCATTAGATGACTAGACTCTTTAATGTTATCTTCATTGTCCGTTTCTTCTTGTTCCACCTGTAAATGATGAGACTCAGGTTCCTTTTCTTCAGATTCACGTGGTCATCTAAGATTGGCAGAGACTTCTCTTCTTGTATCTTAGCTTTTCGGAGGCGATAACGCTTTATCAAGCGCTCAACACGGATCGCTTCCCAAAATGCTTCATACATATCGTTGCATTCCTTCTCTACATTCTTCAATATAATTGGTCTCAAACCTTTGAGAAAGTTATTGAAATCAAGTGTATCTCCCAATTCACATAAATAATGTAGCCTTTCAAGCATATTCCTCGACAGACAATTTTCCTTGTGTCAAAGTAATATACTGCTCAAAGCAATCTTTATTTGCATAATATCTTTTCCCATATCTGATTGCATATGTCATCCTTGTAGCCCTGTTGTTGATTTCTTTAAGCTCGTTGTTGGTTTCTGTAAGCCTTCTATTTATTTCAAGAAGTTGCAATTCCATCTTGTCTGACAATTCCATATGAACTTGATGCAAAGACTAAAAATTTTAATGCTCTTTAAAATTAAAATCAAACTGACCAAATGTGTAGATCTCACTAATTGGAGTGCACATGTGACGATCGTCGATCAGAGTCCGGATGGAGAAGTGCTTGCTATTGGAAGATGGATGGCTGAAGATTTATGGAATATGACGAATCTAGGCCCACTTGCTGGGTAGGGGATGGGGGATGATTGGGTTTTGCTGGGATGCGATTTGGGTTTTGGGTTTCAGGTTTCGGGTTTGGTGATTTAGGGTTTCGGGAAAAGTATGGATTTTGGGTGTTGATACTCAGGGATTGGAGCTGGGAGTTTGGGAAAAAGAATGGATTTAGGGTGTTGATGCTCAGGGATTTGGACTAGGGATTTCGGACTAGGGATATTAGAATTGATTAATAGAATTCCCTATGTGGATTTTTCGTTGGAGACCGTTTCTTCTTCGAGTGATTGATCTTCGGAACCCTAATTGTGCCCCGGCACTTGCATCCTAACCCTAGGGCCTGCATCATGCCCCCCATGTTGTCATTTCATCAATGTAGTGCAGTTTAACCATGGAAAGGTAAGTGCATTATGGCGTGCAAAGGCATTTGAATGACAAATGTCAAGTGTGGAATTCACAGGACCAATAGGTTCCTCTATGGCTACTTTCTAATGCAGGCTCAGAGATATCTAGAGTCTAGACTCCACAGGACAAATCCCAGATCTAGATCCTCCGGACCCAAATCGACTCCAAAGAGAGGCCCATAGGATCTTTGAATGTGCATGCATCCAAGTAAGTCCCATAGGATATTTGGGGCCTACGACACCCAGCATTTTCTTGACTTGCAAGACAGCCTAATGAGCTTTTCATCTACATTCTTTATTTCTTTACAGTCTCGTAGCACAGCTGGAAGGTGGTCAGTGTCACAACCACAAGGTTACAGGTTCGATTCACGTTACCATTTCCCAAAAACATGAAGAGTAGACGCTTTTCTTTGCAGCTTTCCCCCCTACAAATTAGGATTTAGTTTCCTTTGCAAACAAAAGACTGGATTAAGCAGGATTATTACTTATATAATTTCAGCATATTTCACCATAACTTCTGTTTCATATTCCAGGTCTGCAAGATCCAAATAGGATTTATATGGGATGTGGAGATAGGAGAGACAGTTTTTTTCTGGGAAAATAGTTATTGATTTTTCTGGTGTTTCTGCTGAGCCCTTCTTCATTTACTGTCACTCAGTTGAAACTGTCGTCTTACAAGTCACCCACTCACCTTCTCTCTTGCACCAAGACCAAACTGAAATCAGTCCATACTTTGGACGATCTACACCATCTCGTGGCATTTCAGTCTTCTATGATGAATCAAGGTGACCGTTGATCGTCAACAACAGATGTGTAAATAACAGATCAGAAGATCAGAGATTATATAGCCATGGGGAGGGGAATAATAGACAAGGGCTGTGCTCCAAGGCAGGAGGCAGCATACCACATACATGGGAAAATCAATCATATGACTAGGCTTTATCACCAAAGACTTCACACACATTCAACAATAAGAAAAATTAAAACAATATTATTCAATGTAGAAATATGAAGAGATGAGATCACATGCTTTTATAAACTTAACTGGATGTCACTTCGATGAAAACAAGTTGCACTCCATGACTGAATCAGACTTAATTCATAACTGGACTACACTCCATCAGTTATCAGGCTCATAACATCTCCAAATAGGAGCAACAGAATTAAACAATCTTAGGTTTGGATACAGAACTGAATAACCCATCTAATAGAACTGGTTTCATATTGATTAGACTTCATTCGACAGCTTAACTGGGCCCATCTCTGAAGACAACAAGATTTTACTCCAACTTTCTGCTTTTTGTGGGTGGATGAGGCCTGGATGGTGGTGATGAACCATATATTTTACACATCTCGATCTAATGGTGTATATCACTCCAATTAGAGTGAAGTTTAGACGAATTCCCACACATTTTAATTACATACACTTTGCATACGTTCCTTCCTTGCATAGCATTCAGCTTAATGTAACAATACATGTCTAAGTGTCTTAACTATCATATAATAGAACATGCCCCTTCAACCAAAGTGTCAGTTGTCAATCACATCTCATTCCACCAGTTCGTCTCCACTTTTTCCTCCTTTCATGATCCTATTTGCAATGACCAACCAGATCAAACAGTTTGCTTTTTTCGACTTTCTTCTCACAAACATCAGAATGTATCCGCCAACGGCTCTAAGTTAGTTCCAATTTGATACTCCTCCTTACTACTAGGTCCACTAAAATTGTAACCATGCTTTCCATCTTCATTCTAATAATTTTTCCAGTCATTTTCCTTAAAAGATTGTCTCCAAATCTCTAGCAATATTTTTTATTAATTTCTTGTCGAACTAACGAGTATCACATTATCTTATTCACCACCTTATACATGATCTAAAGCACCACCTTATACATGATCTAAAGCATTTTAGAACTGCTCACTTTTGAACTTCTGTTTTCTGTTCCTTCATTTCCTTTTTGGCAATCAATTCAAAGAATCAATTAAAGACCTAAAAGAAAGATATCTACAAGTGTAAAAAACAACTGCATTAGGGATTATGGATTATGTTTTTGACCGAAAAAGGCAAGAGAATAATATGATTAATCTGATTGCAAACGTCACATTACTGAATAACGATATGCTAGGCATACAGTATGATATTGGCTTGGCTTAGCAAGGTGTTCGTTGACAAAACCCTAAATGGTCGATCGTATTTTTATTATGGAGTTGTTTGTAAGGCGTTTGTTAAAAATTGATGCATAAGAAAAATGAAAATTCATTCTTCAAAAAATAAAATGGAAAGTCATATAATTAGAGGAAAAAAAGCATGTGGATGGAATGAGATTCCATGGAAAACGCCTCTAGAGAAAGAGAAGCAGAAGAAGAAGAAGAAGAGGAAAGGAAATGGAGATTCTGAAAGAGCAATACAGCTAAAGAAATGTTTTCTTTACCTTTGGATGCATACATGACACAATACAGTGAGAGAGAGGGCTTGGAGGAAAAAGGCCTAGAACCGCTTCAATGCTACGAGGGAACTGTGAATGCGATTCCATCCATTCCAACTTCCACGTAGCATTTCAAAGCAAGGGTTTTCTTTATGGGGCCTACAACTTACAAGCAGCAGGAGTTTTTACGAGGGCTGCACAAAAAAATCAACATCCGGTAGCATCATAAAACCGGACCGAACCGAGTGGTTATGATCGATTTTCTGTGGACTGGCTCGATCAACGGCTTGAAAATCATAAAAACTATCTTATATCGATCGGTTATTGGTTTGAACCCACAGTTAATCGCCTAAACCAAACCGACCATATGTATTAACTTAATTATTGAGTTTTGACTATTTTAGCCTTAGGGTTTCATACTTTCATAGTTTCATACTTTCATTCGACAACTCACATGAACTCAACACTGTGATTTTACTTTTATGGGCCGTTTGGTAATTTTACTTATAAAGTCATGTAAAGTTAAGTCAATTTAAACATCCCATCAAAAGCATATTTTACCAAAATTCTCTCCATCTTTTCCCCAAAAAGTCAAAAAGATTCCCTAACAAACAACTAAAAACAAAATACCATCATAACCCACTTATATTTTATTCTTTCTTCAAAATCAACTTTACTTCACTTGACTCAATTAGTAGAGTTAGGGTTATAGGAAGTGTTATGGCTTATTGAGTTGTTGTTGGAGTGCTAGTAGTTTGGAGTAAAGTTGTTGCTTCTTTGGTTATTTGCTTTAATTTGCTTTGGGATATGTAATGACTTTAAATATTTATTATGTTTTTATGTTGGATTTGCTTTGGGATGTAATAACTTTAAATATTTATATTTGATTGTTTGGTTAAGACTTAGTGAGGACTTGTGCTATTAGTATTTGCAGGTATTTTGACGATTTCTCTCACCAATTGAACTGCCATTTTTTTTGTGAAAATAAAATAATAAAAAAAAAGGGTAACCGAACCGAACCAAGCCAGTTCCTTTCAGTTCGATTTGAGCACATGGGTGGTTCGGTTCGATTTTGGAAAATAGAAAACTGATGGATTCAGTTCGGCTAATGGTTTCCCCTCTAAACCGATCCGAACTGCCCATGTGCATCCCTATTGTTTATGGCCCTTTTTAGGGCCATATTGTAAGGTCCAAAATTTAGGCTCAGATCAGCCAATGGACCTAACAGTCAATCGAAGGCCCACTTTATTTGCAAAATACTATGGCCATTTTTGTGTAAATGTGTTGGGTTAGGCTGAGTAATTGAGAATATATATATATATATATATATATATATGCCTGGGCCTAGTCCATCTAATATCAGCTAGAGATTAGGCTGGGATACTGCCCATGGGACTAAAACATGGCACAAATTAGCTCAGTGAGAAACTGACAAGGATGGGGCTTGGGTTTGGCCAGACCATGAGCGCCCTTGATACATAAGGGCTTTTAGGATCTGTTATGGATTTCATTTTTTGAAGATTTTTGTATTTTAGAGTTTTTATCACGATATTAGTGAAGCATGACCCACATAAAGGGCCTGTTTATTTGCAAAAATTCCTGAAATTCGTATCTATTAGGATTTGAAGAAAGGAAATTCTACTTGCACCCATCACAATTGTTGAACACACCCACTTGCTGAGCTCACCACACCCATTCTATTTTTGTCAAGGTTTTGCTAAGCCCACCCACCATAATACCCAAACTACCCAGCTGAGCTCACCACACCCATTCCATTTCCATTCTGAATCCCCCCGAAGCATTTTCAAATTTTTGATCATTTTAGGCGCCGAAACCTCTTCCCCACTGCACATCTCTTCTTCTTCTTCTTATTCTTCTTCTTCTTCTTCTCCATCCATCGTTTGTTGAGCTCAAATGGGTCAGCCCTTCTTCCTTTTCTTCTTCTTCTTCTTCTTCATCTTCATAGATTTATCATTTTCATATTTTTTTTTTTTTAGGTTGTAATTTATGCATTAGAGAGTATGGACGTTTGCAATAGATAGGGAAGTCCCTAATGAATGAGATGGATGGAAGTTTCGAACTCTAAATCCTATCCGAAGTTGAAAACCCATGGCTCATTTTACACTCTTTTGCAATCTGCTTGGTAGTCTAGTGTAAGACCCCGACCCGAGTGACTCGATTAGTACTAATTAAGTTGTGTGTTAGTGCTAAGCTTGATTAGTGGTTTTGAATAAGCTTGAATTAGTATAGTTCTTTTCTAGCTTTGGGGAACTTTTAGTGTCTTGTGTTTAGTGGGACCCTTTGGGGTTCTTTTTTTATAGTCTTGCTTGCTTTTGGAGGTTAATTGATTTTCCCCTAATTCTTGTCTTGATCCCGTTTTACTTATTTTGTCGATCCTTACAACTTTTTGTTGAGCTCGTAACCGTCCAGAACCCCGAAACCCGATTTTTTTGCATTGAGGGCAAAACAGTCTTTTTACACTAAATCTGTACCAAAACTTGATACCCCCGAAACCCGCGAAACATATACTTTTTAGAAACTAGATATTTCGACGATCACTTTTCCCTTCTTCGTCGATTTCATCCGAGGTCCCGAGATTAGTGATTTCAGCCTCCAAAGTCATAAGTGGTGGAGCTCACTTCCAAATGCTTTATATAGAGACTCATCTCTTCCATTTCCCTTTTTCCAGCACAAGAGCAATCTAGGGTTTCCTTGTTTCCATTTCTTTCTTCTTCTTCTTGCTTCTCCACCGTCAAAGCACCACCCACCTTGCTCCAATTAAGGAATAGAAGTCATCATCTTCTTCTTCTCTTCTAGAGCTCTCCATTGATACAACTTTCGAAGGAAGACCTCCATTCTAAGACCTTCTTTGAGCTAGTCTTGTCCATTTGAAGAGCTTCCAAGTGAGTTTTCCCTCCTATTCTTTTAGATTTGTATTCTCTTAGTCATAGAAGAGCTCCATTTTTATTATTGTGAGTTTCTTCTTCTTATTTCTTGGTTTGACCCATTTTAGGGTTTGTTTTTGGGGGGTTTTGGTGTAGCTTGGTGTTTGGCTTGGAAGAGTTGATTAAAGCTTGGATTTCTTGATCTGAGACCTTGAGGCAAGTGGATGTTTAGTTTTAAAATGATTTCCATGATCAAATGTTTGGATTTATTGTATCATTAATGATGGGTTTTACTTGCATTCATTATGCTATTAAATGCTTTTGAAAAGGGTTGTTGAGCCATTTATTGTCTTGAAATATGATTGATAGCCTTTGTTTTATCTTGTGCTTAAAAACTTGAATGAATCTATGTAATTGTGGTTATGTCTTTCTCCTTTTGATTGAATGTGAAAATGAATGAATGAATGGATCATTTGTGGAGGTTATGAGAAGTTTTGATGGAGTTTTGAAGACGATGTTGAGGTGCTTACATGCCCTCTTTGGTGTATGATAGAACCTCAAGAAATGTGGATTTGTAAGAGAATGAGAATGGAGAAAAGAGCTATTCACGAAACCAGTTCTGGACAGTTCGCTCGAGCGAACTTGACACTTCGCTCGAGCGAACTGCCCATGAAAGGGTTCGTGCCCTTCCAGAGAGCTGTCCGCTCGTGCGAACTCCATGTCCGCTCGAGCGAACCCTCTCAGCAGCCATCCAGAGAATGGTTGGCTCGAGCGCACTAATCGTTCGCTCGTGCCATCCTGAACTGGGCAGGTCCGCTCGAGCGAACCCTCTCAGAAGGCCATTCCAGAGAGCACATCGCTCGAGCGAACTCCATGTCCGCTCGAGCGACGTGTACTGTTCATCTGGGGCCACTTTGGAAGCAACAATGAAATATCCTAGCTATGGAGGGAGGTTTGTTAACGTCCCTATCATGATGAAAAGACTCATAACCGTTGTTTGAAGCTCGGATGAGAAAGAAACCATAATCACAAGAATTCATTGAAGTTTTGGAAACCTCCAAGTGCCTAAGGAGCCCGGAATGCCTTCAAATTCGAAGAGTACCAAGCAATTGTAAGATAAGCATACGGGATCCCTATTTACTTGAATTAATTTTTAACCCCGACACTGTCTTGACATTTCGAAAGGGTACTTTACCTTGTTATTCTCGAAATTGATGATTTGGGATCTATCCATCCCGAAAACCTTGAAAGCATACTTGTACTGTTTTGCTAGCCTTGACATACATGCCTGACCAGATATGTTAGTTGTGCCTTCAAGCACCCACGTCTTGCCCGAATATAGTCTTGTACTTGATTTATTTTACACATGTCTTGATTTCCATGTTTTGACCTATGAGTCGGCACCACTAAGCTTGGATACCTTGTTAGTCTGATCCACTGACTAGGAGATCCCCCTCTTGTCCCGCCAACTGCAGTTTGGATCCCGCTACCCGGTTTATTAACCGTGGTCTTGTCCTGATACCGCAGATTGCTACTGTGGTTCCTGATGCCCGGCTCGTTACCGTGGTCATGTCTTGTATATAGTATATATGTATATGTATCTCGTTGTACCTCCTCACTTCGGTGACTGAGGTCAACGCCTTGACTTGCTTGCTCTATCACTTCAATGATAGAGGATTTAGCTTCGTGTGGTTGCCATCTTGCTCTTTTCCTGAATTCCTTGGTTACCTTTACGTGTTTTACCTTGCATATATGTTTTTAACTAAATGATGCGTTTTACTCATGAAAGTATTGTTTAGACAGGTTTAAATGTTTTCCAAGGTAAATGTTTTATTATTAAATGTTTATACTTTTTATCCACCTGCCAGACCGTCGTGTCTGACCCTTTGCTTTGGTACTCAGGTCCCGTTGTTGGTTTCCCCGAGGAGGAGCCAGAGGAGGCGGTCGGAGAACCGCAGCAGATAGTAGAGTGGCACGCCGATGATGTTGTTTAAACATCCGGTTGCCTCGAGAGTTGCGTGACATTTTGGGAGATTGTTATTGGTAGTTTTTGGTAGATATTGTTTTGTTTATTGACCTTTGCTGGCCTCTAATTTTGGGAACTGTAATTAACTGATATATGTTCTAACTTTAACAGTATATTTTGGGTTTACGCTATAGAACATTACTCATTCTGATACTTGTTATTTAGATGCAACCAGTCTTGTTATTATGGAAATGAAATTACATGCTTGATTTGTCATACGCTTCCGCAATTATACAAAGTGTTTAATGTTTATGTGTGTTGGAAAAATCCTCACCGCGGACACCTGTGGGAAATCACGTGCACGGGTAATGTGTGTTCTTTTATTAACCCGTGTACGCTTGATCATAAACATATCCTTATTTATTATTATTTTAATGAGTCCCGATCCCGGATTGGACCCTAAACCTGGTCTGGGGTCGCGACAAATGCTAAATAACTGAAACCAAATCATTTTTTTTCTTAAAAAAAAAATCAAAATTTTTTTCCCAACTACTCCCGATGGTACTGGGCCAAGCATGTTTTTAGCAGGATGTCTTGAGAAATGCTGTCAGAAGTCTGAACTTTCATACCATATATTTATACCATGTATGAAGGAATTCTCTTGTTATAATAACCCTTGGACCAACCTTGAATAAATAAAAAATAAAACTATCTAAACACTAGTATGATATTATTCATGACTATCATGCATGGGATTAACAGGTGATTAGATTGATGATTAACAGCCTCAATGTCTCAGGGAGGCAACCACCATTTAGACCAGATAATTATATAAAAAAAAGCAATTTTTTATGAGAAAAGGTTAAAATGGATCATTCTTCTCCCAGAAAACATTCGAAAATATGCAAAGATAAGAGTGTATTGTGCAAGTGGATGATCCGATCACAGATCTGAGTTTGTGGGCCAAATTGGGGTGACATCTGCAATTAAATTGAATAATGCTGTTTTTCATATGTTAGATCACTTCAACCTAAGTGTATAATAAGTGTATAAATATCATAATTTGACGGGGATGATTATTAGGACATCAAAATCAACCCTTAGGTTTTCAGATACATCAAGACATGTTGATATGCATCTGAAGATTTAGTCATCTAATATGGATATAGGTATGGACATGGATATGGGGATCGACAATATGACCGTGCACTTTTTATGATCTAGGACATGAATTAATATAATTATCATTGTTTACGATCGCTGATGGAGCAAAAATGACCAATAAATCCTTGAAGCATAGGCAAACTTCTCTAAGAAGAATATGAAATTTTTGATGATCATAGGTGCACTCCATGGTGTTCCACTTCCCACACGCCCAGTCATGAACAAGAATGATCAGAGAGAGACTTTCATGGGCTCTGATACCATATCAATTCCCTCAGGTATACTCGTTCACAAAAAAGACAATATTTTAGTGAGTCCAGTGATCTCAATGTGAGTGATTCCTTCTCTTCATAGAGTTCATATACAGTTTCCTTTCCTTGTTTATAGCAACTGGGGTATTTTACAACAGTTGTTAACAAATTTTATACAATATGGCACACTTAGTGTATTTTACACCATGATCCTATGTTATGGTAGACCACAACATTATCTATGACAGAAGTTCCATAGCATAAAATACATAATTAATAGCAACACTGATATAAACTGCACCCTAAAGAGGACATCAACTCCAGATATGGAAAGAAATACCAAAGGCGTAAGAAGAAAATGGTTAATAAGGCTTCCATGTGGTTGGATCAACTTTTCATGGGCTTGAATACATCACAATCATGAAGATCTACCGTTGGCTCAGCCTATGGGCAAAGATACACTGTTGGATCTTGATCCGGGCGTGCTATAGGCCTCCGATGGTGGACCCGTGGAAGAACCCACATGGGGATGGTCCACAAGAGATAGGCAATTGAGGAGTTATCATGAAGATTTAAAGATTGGCAAGGGACCCATGGGAATAGTTTAAAACTAAAGACATAAGAAAAGGGGTCCGGGGGTCCCACAACTTAAAGCCCCTTACATAGGGATGCGTGCACAAGACTTGCGCACAAATCCCCATGCGCAAGGCAGCCCCTTTCCACCTTGTCGACAGCCACTTGTTTGCTTTATTTATTTTATTTGTTTGGTTTTATTTGTTTGGTTTTATTTTATGAGACAAGATCTAGATGTTTTAATATGAACCATTGGTTTCTAGGGTTCTCTTATTACCCATTATTAAGGTTGTATCTCTTGGAAAAGAGGAAAATAATGAATGGATGAATGAATATTGATTTTCTTCCAAAGGCCTTCTTGAGACTTCTCTTGCAGGATCTTCTTCTCGCCTACGAAGCTAAGATATCACACTATCTTCATCCTCAAGGTATTTATCTCCACAGTTTTCCCTTTTCGTTGATGCCCATCTCACACATACTTGCCCATCCAGATTTAGATCTACCCATATGGTGGAATCCTAGATCTAGACCTTTTTGACAACCCAAGTCCCAATCAACACCGTTAAACCTTTTCAGCCCTCCAACCAACCCCTTATCCATCAATCAATCACAACTGTTCATCCCCCAAACCTTTAGATCTTATCAGACCAGCAATAGATCTAGAATGGCAAGCACTAGATCTGGTTTCAACCCATTACAGCTCATTTAATTTGTGTTACATTTCTGAATTTCAAGCCTAACATTATAAAGTTGTGGGTGTATTGAATTAGTTCTAACTTTCATTTAAAACTGTATTCTGTCCCCTACTAGTCAATTGTTACCCCAAATTGAACCTGGTTGTCTTTCAAATCCTCAAGGATCATGATCGTTTACTTGAATCGGCAGATCCCTAGGCAAGGTGGAGATTCTTACTCTCCACTTGGTCCCTTCCTCAATTCTTTGAGGGCCCAAATTGCAGGACTATAACAAGGATTTGATTTCTTCATAATTAACTTAGTTGATTTCAACATGGAATGATGTAACGCCCCACCCCATACTCATGCATGATATTGTCCGCTTTGACCACGGGCCTCACGGTTTTGCTTTTGATGGGCCTCAACCCATTAAAAGGCCTTATGCAAGGTAAGGGTGTAAGCTCTACATATAACCCCATTCACTTTCCTCTCTATAGTCGATGTGGGACTCTGGGGCGTCACATTCTACCCCCCTTAGGGCTGCACGTCCCTGGGCAGTAGCCTACTAGTCTCTGTAGCCTGCCAGCCCTCTTGGCCCGCCCACATGGAGACCCGCCCACTTGCACCAGGCCACGGCAGGGGACCCACACTCGAACTAGTCGAGAATCAGCTCTGATACCATTTGTAACGCCCTACCCCATACCCATGCATGATATTGTCCGCTTTGGCCCACGGGCCTCATGATTTTGCTTCTGATGGGCCTCAACCCATCAAAAGAGTTACACCCTTATCTTGCATGAGGCCTTTTGATGGATTGAGGCCCATCAGAAGTAAAATCGTGAGGCCCGTGGGCCAAAGCGGACAATATCATGTAAGGGTATGGGGTAGGGCGTTACAAATAGTATCAGAGCCGACTCTTGAGTAGTTCGAGTGTGGGTCCACTGTCGTGGCTTGGTCAAGTGGGCGGGCCTCCATGTGGGCGGGCTAAGAGGGTTAGCAGGCTACTGCATAGGGACGTGCAGCCCTAAGGGGGGTGGAATGTGATGCCCTGGAGTCCCACATTGACTATAGAGATGAAAGTGAATGGGGTTATATGTAGAGCTTACACCCTTACCTTGTATGAGGCCTTTTGATGGGTTGAGGCCCATCAAAAGCAAAACCGTGAGGCCCGTCGGCCAAAGTGGACAATATCATGCATGGGTATGGGGTGAGGTGTTACAAATGATGTTTAAAACATGTTTTAATTGATTCATTATAACTATTATAGTTGTTATTGATCTCATCTTGCATCATTTAGATTAGCTTTCATTCTGTTCTACATCACACCCATATATGCTTCAAGAAATAAATTGCACAATCAACAACACTACTGATATAAACTGCACCAATATGTGCTTCACAGAATATCCGACGGGGCCATATGCTATACAATGTCACCTACAGCTTAATAATGGCCCACTTAGTCATCGGTTAGGTTTACCACAAAATCCTGTAATTCCTCGTATGAATATAAGGATAAATACTCACCCACTAAACTTGATTCATGCCTTAAGGATGATGACAGCCATACACAATTTACCAATTACTTGGTAACAATGCTTAAAAATCATGGGGCACTCATAGAACTCTCCTTTGATTTGAACCTCCTTGCAAACACTAGATTCACTTGACTTGACTTTTGTGATGGAAACTATAAAGCTAATCAATCCAAAGATATTTAATGAAGAACCCAAACCCGAAAATGCTAATTTCTAAATTTACTTATTGTTTGTTATATTATTCTAATAATAATTAGTGCAATTCAAAAGAAATCAAATTTTAATTGGAATTAAGTTAAAGGAATGAGAAATAATAAATCAACGAATATATATTAAATTCAACCAAGGCATTTACACCTGAGTTTAATGATCAATAATGATAGATGGATTCGAAGGTGTGGGGCTAGGCTCACAATGGGCAACCCATGTATCAATGGAAATGTGGCGTAACATGTGGGGCCCATATGTGACCCAATATTAGTGCATGGATGGGCAAGAGGCTGTCTTAGGCTTGGGCAACCCATTTAGGCCTTGTTTTGTCTTAATTAAAGTTAGTAGAGGGTCCCATTAAGAATTGTAGCATGAATACAATAAGCTATGAAACTCAGATACGACACGGATACGATAGGGACACGCCCTCGACATGCCAGGGACATGGATTTTACATGTAAAAAGTGAAGTATCGGATATGATACGACACGATACATTGCCCATTTTGAAGTATCCGTGCATCATAAGAGAGAGCTTTCCGATGTTGTATAGAACTTCTAGTTGCATTTAGAAACAACACCCTAATCCCATAAATAAACCACACGTCCCCTTCTCACAACTTACACGACCCACTTAATTAGGGCAAGGAAGAAGAGAAGAGAAGAAGGGTTCTCTTTATATACCAAAGGTGAAGTGGGTCCCACAACTTAAAGTACTAGTCGGGCTAAAAAAAAACATGCATTTCGGGATCTCAAATGGATTCGACGTAGAAGACAAAGTTGATCAATGAAATTTCTAGTTTCCAAAAAGTATATATTTTGAGGGTTTTGGTGACATCAACTTTTGGGTACAGATTTGGTGTAAAAAGACTGTTTTGCCCTCAATGCTAGGGAAATCGGGTTTCGGGGTTCCGGACGGTACGGGATCAACATGAAAGTTGTAGGGATCAACGAGACGAGTAAAACATGACATGAACAAAATCACAAGAATCTCGAACAATCCCCAAAGTAAATTCAAGACTAACAAAAGGAACCCCCAAAGGTTCCCACTAAGCACAAGACACTTAGAACTCCCCCAAAAGCTATAAAATAGCTATTCTAATCCAAGCTAGTCAAATTCTAATCAACACGCTTAGCACTAACACGCAACTTAATTAGCACTAATCGAGGTCACTCGGGTCGGGGTCTTACATCCTCCACCCCTTAGGGCATTTAGTCCTCCAAATGAAATATAAAACTCACCTCGGGTAGGAGATGTGGGTACTTCCTTTGCACTTGATCTCACAATTCCCACGTTGCTTCATCCGGTCCATGATTTTCCCAAAGTACTTTCACCCACTGAATAGTCCGTGTCCTCAACTCATGTTCCTTTGTATCAATGATCTGAATGGCTTCTCTACATAGGTGGCGTCCTCTCTGATTTCCAACGGTTCATGCCGGAGCACATGTGAAGGGTCGGGGACATACTTCTTCAACATCGACACATGGAAGACATTGTGTACACCGGATAGCTCAGGTGGTAAGGCTAATTTATAAGCCACATCACCGATCTTGCTCATGACATCATACAGTCCAATGTATCTCCGTGACAACTTGCCTTTCTGCCCAAACCTCAATGTTCCTCTAGTAGGTGACACTTTCAGGAAAACCTTATCTCCTTCCTTGAACTGTAGGTCCCTTCTGTGAGAGTCTGCATAGCTCTTCTGTCTACTCCGGGCTACTTTCAAACATTCCTGAATCTGTCTCACTTTGTCGCTGGTCTCACTCACTATGGACGGTCCATGGAAATTGCGGGTGCCAACTTCTTCCCAACATACAGGTGTCCTACACCTCCTGCTATACAAGGCTTCAAATGGTGCCATCCCAATGCTAGAGTGGTAGCTGTTGTTGTAAGCGAACTCACACAACGGTAGAGTCTCATCCCACTAAGTCTTGAAATCCAATACACAAGCGCGGAGCATATCCTCGAGCGTCTGAATTGTCCTTTTTGACTGGCCATCTGTCTGAGAGTGATAAGCGGTGCTGAACTGTAACTTCGTACCCATAGACTCATGTAGGGTTTTCCAAAACCTCGAGACAAATCTGCTGTCTCTGTCGGATGTGATAGAAACTGGCTGTCCATATCTACTGACAATCTCATTAATGAACAACTCTGCTAGGGGTAACATATGCATCTTCTTTCCTGTCCTCATGGGGATAAAATGAGCTGACTTGGTGAGTCTGTCCACAATAACCCATATTGCGTCATTGCCTCTGCTAGTTTTCGGTAGTCCCAAAATAAAATCCATGGTAATGTGCTCCCACTTCCATTCCGAGATCTCTAATGGCTGTAACAATCCTGGAGGCTTTTGATGTTCTGCCTTTATCAATTGACAGGTCATACAGCGAGATACAAACGCTGCAATCTCCCTCTTCATGTTGTTCCACCAAAATCTTCCCTTCGAGTCCTGATACATCTCCGTGCTGCCCGGGTGCATGGAGTACTTCGTACTATGAGCTTCTGCCATGATGTCATTCCTTAAATCTTCGATATTAGGCACACATAAACGGTCACGGTAGTACAGAACTCTGTCAACGATACGAAAGTCAGGAGTTCTGCTATATGCTCTGAAATCCTTACTAACTCTGGATCTTGCAACTGACTGTCCTTGATCTTCTGGATGAACGAAGGCTCTGACACTGACATATTGGCCATTATAACCCCCTTTCTCAGTGGCTGGAGGTCTATCCTCAACTCCTCAAATTGATCGAAAATACAAGTGCCACTTAGATTCGCCATGCCCACTGATTTTCTACTCAAAGCATCAGCAACCACATTCGCTTTCACCAGGTGATACTTGATTGGAAAATCATAATCCTTGATATATTACACCATCTCCTCTGTCTCATATTCAACTCCTTCTGAGAAAACAGATACTGTAGGCTGCAGTGATCAGAATGGACCTCAAATTTCTCTCCATAGAGGTAATGTCTCCACATTTTCAATGCAAAGACGACTGCTGCCAACTCAAGGTCATGGGTTGCATAGTTCTTTTCGTGATCTTTCAACTGTCGGGACCCATATGCTACAACCCTTCCTTCTTGCATCAACACACAACCAAGTCCAATGTTCGAAGCATCGGTGAAAATGGTAAAACCGCCGCTTCCGGATGGCAAAGTAAGGACTGGTGCGGTGGTTAACCTCTTCTTCAGCTCTTGGAAACTGACTTCACACTGATCTGTCCACACATAGGGTACATTCTTCCTCGTTAACTTCGTCAACGGTGCAGCAATCGACGAAAATCCTTCCACAAACCTCCTATAATACCCTGCCAATCCAAGAAAACTCCTAATTTCTGACACATTCTTCGGTCTTTCACACTTCACTACTGCCTCAATCTTAGACGGGTCTACTGACAAACCTTCCTTGGAGATAATGTGTCCCAAAAATGCGACTTGCTCTAACCAAAATTTCCACTTGTTGAGCTTCGCATACAACTGATTCTCCCTCAAAAGCTGCAATGCTATCCTTAGATGCTCTTCATGCTCTTCTTTGGTCTTGGAGTACACTAAAATATCATCAATGAACACCACTACAAATTGATCTAGGTACTACGCATATATCTTGTTCATCAACGCCATGAACACCGTCGGTGCATTTGTCAGTCCAAATGGCATCACTAGGAATTCATAGTGGCCATATCTTGTCCGGAAAGCTGTTTTCAACACATCTGATTCCCTAACTCTCAGCTGATGGTAGCCGGATCTCAAATCAATCTTCGAGAAATGCGAAGCACCTTGTAACTGATCAAACAATTCATCTATCCTTGGCAATGGATATTTGTTCTTGATGGTTACTTGATTCAACCTTCGGTAATAAATACACATCCTCATCGAACCATCCTTCTTCTTGACAAACAAAACTGGAGCTCCCCACGGCGAAATGCTCGGTCTCACAAAACCTTTATCTAACAACTCTTGCAATTGTATTTTCAACTCTCCCAATTTTGCCGGATCCATTCTATAAGGTGCTATCAAAATCGAACAGCCCCCGGTAACAACTCAATGGTGAAATCAATTTCTCTTATGGGTGGTAATCCTGAAATCTCCTCCGGAAATACATCCAGGAACTCCCAAACAATAAGGATCTCCTCCACCCCTTGGGACCGTTTATCCTCCGTGATAAACGCCAAATAGGCTTCACATCCACTTCTCAAAAGTCTATCAGCTTTCAATGCTGAGACAAACCCTGCACGAGGATTCCTCCTCTCTCCTTGGAATAACACCCCTGCTGGTGTTTCATCCAACTTGAATGTGAGGGTCTTATGGAAACAATCCATCGTGGTATGGTACCCTGCCAGCCAATCCATCCCTAGGATGACATCAAAATCACTCATCTCCAACAGATTAAGATCTGCGGATAACACAACTTCCCCTATCTGAACTGTACAACTAGGGTAATAGATAGTACACGTAACTTGTTTTCCTACTGGAGTAGCCACCGTCAAAATATATTCGAGTTCTCTACCATGCACATCAATCAATCTAGAAAATGCGCGGGATATAAAAGAGTGTGTGGAGCCAGGGTCAAACAATTTCTTAGCTTCTATCCCATTAACAAGAAGTGTACCTTCCACAACATTGCCCGCTGCCTTTGCATCCGCTCTGTTAACTGCATAAACTTGTCCTCGCTGCTGTGGCCTGATAGGAGCTTGCTGCTGCCTTCCTTGAGGGACATTTCTGTTCTGTTGCGGGGGACGCTGATTCTGCTGCTGTCCTTGCTGACGGGCTGGTTGCTGCTGTTGCTAAGGTCTATACTATTGTAATGGTGCCTGTTGCTGAAGTGGCCTTGGCTGATTCTGCACAACCATCGCATTCTGTGGCGGTGCTGGATGCGGTGCTCCCTGCTATTGCTGATTCTGCCTATCAGGTCTGGGGCAATTCCTCATCTGGTGGTCCATGGAGCCACACCTGAAGCACGCTCCTGTGATGATACGACACTGGGTGCTCTCATGGTTCTTTCCACAGTAGATACAGACTAACCAAACATTCTGGTCTTGTCTCTGTCTCTTGTTCTGCTGGTTCCTGTGTTGGTTGTGCTGCTGTTGTGGTGGCCCTTGTCCCTTGCCTTGAACCTTGAGGATCTTTTGATGAAAGTTCTCAAACTTGTAGGCTCTCTTGACAGCTTCCTCAAAGGTAAGAGGTGGTACTACACCGGTGGCATCCCTCTCAATGACAGGGTGAAGTCCTTCTAGGAACTTGGCAATCTTCTTTTCCACCGTGTCCACCAACTCCGGAGCATATTGTGACAACCTCTCAAACTTGGTGAAGTACTCTAGCACTGTCATACTGCCTTAGACAAGCTGCTGGAACTCCACTGCTTTCTGCCTCTTGACATGGGTGGGCACATATTTGTCTCTACATTGCCTCTTGAAGTTTGCCCAAGCTACTGCGTCCACCATAGTCCTATATTCCTCCCTCACTGTCTTCCACCAAATGTCTGCCAAGCTAGTAAAAAGTGAAGCTGCAAGTTGTACTTTCTCACCTCCGGTACATCTAAAGATTTCGAAGATATTCTCTGTATGCTCTAGCCAGTCATCTGCAGTTAAGGGATCTTCTATACCTACAAAATCTTTCGGACCTCTCTTTCTGAACCTCTCAAACATTGCATTGGGGTCATGCTCTCTCTGATTGATGACAATTGCAGGCTGAGGTTGAATAGGTTCAGGTCTTCTTTGTAATACCTCCAATAACTGCCTTTGCATCTCTACCAACTCTCTGGCATGATCCTCATCTTTCTTAAGCATCTGTTCTTGGAGTCTAGTCTGATTCTCATTTGCCTGACGCTGCTGGTCAAGCATAGTTTGCATCATCTGCTGAAACTGATTTGGCATAGTATTTTCAACTCTGTCTTCCACAATTGGTTCAGTAAAATCACTGTTGCTTGCTGTGGGATTGCCGTTTACCGGTCACTTATGAGGTGGCATGATGCTGCAAAACAAGTTGTTAGCACATAGAAATCCAAAACAGGGTCACACATTGCTCACGCGATTCTAGCTAACGAAAGATCTAATGAATCCTCGCCACGTCCTTAGGATTTCTAGTTTCTTTTCATTGCTTGAAACACGTCTCGCTCTGATACTAGTCTGTCGCGACCCCGGACCGGGTTTAGGTTCCAATCCAGGATCGGGACTCAAATGATATAATAATAACAATGGTGATAAGAGTATGTTTGGTGTCACAACGTACACGGGTTAATAAAGAACACACATTACCCGTGCACGTGATTTCCCATAGGAGTCCGCGGTGAGGATTTCACGACAACATTAAACATTTTGTATAATTGCAGAAGCGTATGGCAAATCATGCATATAAATCATTTCCGTAAAACATAAGAATGGTTGCATTTAAGTAACGAGTATCAGAATGAGCAATGTTCTAAAGTATAACCCAAAAGTGCTGTTAAAGTTTAAACAAATATCTCTTAGTTACATTTCTCAAAATTAGAGGCCAACAAAGGCCAATAAAAACAAAACAATATCCACCAATATATAGTTTAAACATTTCCCCAAAATGTTTCGTATCTCTCGAGGCAACCGGATGTTTAGACAACATCATCAGCGCGCCACTCTACTAGCTGCTGCGATTTTCCGACCGCCTCCTCATGCTCCTCCTCGGGAAAGTCAACATCGGGACCTGAGTACCAAAAGTGGGTCAAACACGACGGTTTGGCAGGCGGGTGAAAAGATACGATAATAATGAAATTACCTTTGAAAGCATTTAAATCATTACACATGACAATCCTCATGAAAAGATAATTTATTTAATAAAAAACATGCATGTACTATAAAACAAGTAAAGGTACCAAGGAAATAGGAACAACAAGATGGCATCCACAAGAAGCTAAATCCTCTATCACCGAAGTGACAAGATTTTATCGGGGTGTTGACCTCAGTCACCGAAGTGAGGAGGTGCAACAATATTTACATATACATAAGTAATAATACGGGACGGGACCACGGTAGCAAACCGGTATAGGGAACCACGGGAGCGAGCCGGGTATCGGGATGGGACCACGGTTAATAAACCGGGTATCGGGATCCAAATTGCAGCTGGCGGGACGGGAGGGGGAATCTCCAAGTCAGTGGATCAGACTGACAAGGTTATCCAAGCTTAGTGGTGCCGACTCATGGGTCACAAGCGGGAAAACAAAACAAATACATATAACGAGACGGGGTGCCTATAAGTACAAAAGCATATCTGTATCGATCGGGCATGTACGAGCTAGCAACAATGCTAAAAACATGAATTCCAATACTGTCGGGTAAGTCTAGTCATAAAACACGAGTGAAATTCGGGTCGAATTAAAGCATGAATGGATTTCTCATATTCTCCGGGCTAAGTGTTGAAAGTCCAAGATTTAAATCAATGTAAATAGGGTTCCGTATGTTAGGTTGATATACATTTGGTACTCTTTTAAGAATTGAAAACATTCCGGGGCCTTATACACATTGACAAATTTAAAAGACCTAAACAACAAAGTCATAAAGGGATTTCTTCTTCCATCTGGTTCCATAAATTCTTTAAAAATAAATCCTTCAGAATTGGCTTGTCGGTCAACACTCGGTTGGCTTGTCGGTTGACCGACAGGGTCTGTCGGTAGACCGCCAGGCTGACCGATGGTTAGCCGAGATTAGAAAATGGGGAGGAATTGCTCTCTGGAATTGGGACTGAGAGGCTGTCGGTCGGGTGTCGGTCGAGGTGTCGGTTGGGTGTCGGTTGACCGACAACTTGGCATCAGAAACTGCAGGAACTGCAGCTCTCTAGAATTGGAGCTGACGGATTGTCGGTTGGATGTCGGTCGACCGAACTAGGGAGTTCGGTCAGCCGACAGCTGACCGACAAACTTCCTGATGGAAATCTGATCGAAACTTGTCTCTGGAATTGAGACCGACGGAACTCGGTTAGCTGTCGGTCAACCGAAGTGGGGACTTCAGTCAGCCGACAGCTGACCGACGCCTGACCGACGCACACGGTCAGGTCAGTTTCGAGTCAGGTTTCTACTGTCTTTCTTCCCTTTTAACATACAACAAGGGCACTCTTCTTTGTACACTTTGAGGGTTTCAAAACCTCATTCAAAACCATTTGTTCTACCAACACAAACACCACAATCCTCTCCTTCCCATCCACATTCCACCTCATCCATTCTTCCATCAAATCCTTCCATTCCATCCACATTCAACCAAAAGAAATCCATTCCAACGTGAGTCCAAATTCCAATCCAATAAGCTATGACATTTTCAATATGCACAAGAGAGAAATAGACTAACATTATGCATTTCCAAATCAATGTGAATCATGAGGAAAACATGAATAGTGAGAATGTGAAACATCAATGTATGAAGTAGAAAAACCACATTTCTCATAAAACATGTAAATATCAAATCATCCACTTGCCTTAGGTCTTCTAACAAGTAAATCCAAGCTCTAAACCAATTTTCCAAGCCAAGATCCAAGCTACAAGTAAAACCCCCAAAACAAAACCCTATAATGGCAAAACCAAATCCAAACAAAAAGGAAAACCTCCAATAATCAAAACAAAACTTCTCAAAGGCTAGGAGAACACAAATCCAAAAGATTACAAGGATCCCTTACTTGGAAGTTCTTCAAAAAGCAAGAGATTGCTCAAGGGAAATCTTGAAAAGCTTGGTTTTCTTCAAAAATGGTGTCCAAGGGTAGCTCTTGAGATGAGGATGAAGATGGTAGAGTCCAATCTTGGTTTAGCAATGGTTTGGTGGTGCTATGAGATGGAGAAAGCAAGAAAGAAATGGAGGGGCTGATGGCTCCTGGGATTCATCTCTTAGAACAGTAATTAGGGCAAGGAAGAAGAGAAGAGAAGAAGAAGGGTTCTCTTTATATACCAAAGGTGAAGTGGGTCCCACAACTTAAAGTACTAGTCGGGCTAAAAACATGCATTTCGGGACCTCAAATGGATTCGACGAAGAAGACAAAGTTGATCAACAAAATTTCTAGTTTCCAAAAAGTATATATTTTGCGGGTTTTGGTGACATCAACTTTTAGGTACATATTTGGTGTAAAAAGACTGTTTTGCCCTCAATGCTAGGGAAATTGGGTTTCGGGGTTTCGGACGGTACGGGATCAACATGAAAGTTGTAGGGATCGACGAGACGAGTAAAACATGACACGAACAAAATCACAAGAATCTCAAATAATCCCCAAAGTAAATTCAAGACTAACAAAAAGGAACCCCCAAAGGGTCCCACTAAGCACAAGACACTTAGAACTCCCCAAAAAGCTATAAAATAGCTATTCTAATCCAAGCTAGTCAAATTCTAATCAACACGCTTAGCACTAACACGCAACTTAATTAGCATTAATCGAGGTCACTCGGGTCGGGGTCTTACAAGGATGTTAACAGTTTTCATATGATGATACTTCAGACGAGGAGGCACAGCCATCCAGTCCTCCTGGAGCAGCAGTGGGGGTGATGGACCCTCGGTTTTCCGTCCTCTCCTTCCGCCCCGGGGGCTGCGTGGGTTTCGGCGGAGGAGGGAAAACGCGGGTATCAACTTTTTTGTACGGCTATGCCAGATTTACTATTCTACTTGGAATTTGGAATGGTGATGATCCGGAGATTCACCTTCACAAGTAGAAAGGAAATCGATCCTTCTTTCTAACTTTTCAAATTGCATAAATATTTAATAAAAGAGACAAGTTTGTTTTTTTTAGAATGCCGTAGGAGGTGTTTTTTTGTTTGTTTGCCGTGAAAGGCGATTTTACCGTGAAAGGCGATTTTTACAAAACTCATCAAATATGAAAGACAAGAATTGTGATTTCTTTTTGTCTCTTTAAAAAATACAAATTACAATATAAAAGAAAGAAAATGAATCTAACTTCTCAGGAGATTGTGGGGACATGTTCAGATCAACGGTCGCAAGTCATGTATGGACTTCGCCATCGTCCTTCAAATAAGAACGCTTGATGCTTCGATTCTTCGGCTTGGCTCCAACCTCAGTCTTTTAAAGGATAAGGACCAAGAGGAGGTCCTATATCCAATGAAAAACCGAGTAAACGGGCTGAAAATGCGCGTTTAGACCATGTTGTAGAAGGAGGGGACCTTGGGGGGATGGCCCCCCAAGGGACTTTGATCACCTTGTAGTGCTTCTGGCGGCAAAGCAACAGGACTTCGTCAAATTTTCTTTGGAAGAATGCAAGTGTGCAGACCAGTGGAAAGTTGAAAAAAAGATCAAAGGTTGCAAAGTTGTTTTTCTCTTTGGAATGAACTTCCTTTTATAGGCTTTTGGTAGCCATGAGGTGGTTTATGGGCATTGATGGCCATGATGAGAGAAATGATGGTATTAATGAGAGGAGTTACAAGTTTTATTTCTTGATTTTGTAACTCCTTTTTCTTGGCTTGTGATTGGCTGATGAAGGATAATGGGCATTTAATCGCCTTTAATCTTCATGATGATGGGAGTTTCATGGGTTTAATGCCGTGATTGCTTGGATTTGTAACTCCCAAATGCTTGAATCTGATTGGGCCGTCCAAAATAATGAGTTAATGACCGCATTAAGTTGTCATAAACGGGTCAATTAACGACATTAAGTGGTCGCCAGGGCATGTGAAGAGTCATGGGCCGCGCCGCGTCTTTTGAGATTCTTCTTGTGATCATTACAGGTGGATCCACACATTGTTTGATGTCGGATTGCGATGCTGGTGGGCTGGTGACATCTGTCTTGTCGATTTCACGATCGGTCGGACAGAAAGTGTACTTTTTTGGTCAGCCGGTTGGCGATCTTGGAGCGATCAGTGATGATTTCATGCTTTTGACGGCGGATCTGAGATGTCGGTGAAGATCAGTAGTTTTCAAGCATCAAAGATTGGATTTTCAGAAAATCACAGAGGCAGGAACACTCGAAACGCGAAAAGGATCGGAAAACGGGCCATTCGGCGAGAAATCCGGCGACCCGGATTTGCAGGGTCGCCGGCGACCATGCACCCAGGGTTGCCGGCGACCATGCACCCAGGGTTGCCGGCGACCATGGGGCTTTGGCCCTTTTGGTCGCCGAGCTTCGTTTTCGGCCGTTTTTCCTTCCTTTTTGTTCCTTTTTTCTTCTGTATTTTTCTTAACATTTTTCCTCAATTATTGACTTGATTTTCTTGGAGAAAACTTGACGAGAACCTGCGCAAAATCGGAGCACAAAGTTTCCCATTTTTCGGGAAAGCCGAAGACTTTGTAGTTGATTTTCTGTCAAGAGTCGAAACTAGACCAAACGATGTCGGAATGACCTGAAAATTGAGGTGAAGCTTCTTGAGCAGTGGATAGGACCAACCATGGGCTTTTATTTGAGTTTTGAAGCCGTTTGGGGTCCCGTCGATGCTTGACTTGATTTTGCTACGGGGAAAATGCCGAGCTTTGATATGTGGTCAAACGATGTCCGATTGACCTGAAATTTGACAGGGAGCCTATTGGAATCATTTTGAGACAATCCATTAGCTCCAATTTGGATGCTATGTTCCCGGGGTGCCCCGCCGCCGGTAGGCTGGATTTTCTTTCGGAGCGTCGAAACCTGGTTAAACGTTGTCGGAATGACCTGAAATTCGACGTGCAGCCTTTTGGAAGCATGTTGAAGCCACTCATGTATTTTGTTTGATGAATGATGCTTTTGGTGGTTCTCGCCGCTGGGAGGCTTGATTTTGCTGCTCGAGCATTGATGGAGGGTCAAACATTGTCGGTTTGACTTGAAATTTGGCATGGAGCCCTTTAGAGGTACTTTTGGAACCATCCATAGGCTCTGATCGAGGTTTTGGTGTCTTCGATGATGTCGCCGCCTGGAGCGCTTGTTTAGCTGTTGGAGAAGTGAAGTTAGGCCAAACGATGTCGGAATGACCCGAAACTTCAGGTGTACCCCTCTTTTGGCTGTTTTGAAGGATCTTTCAGTTTTTGTCTGATTCTGACAAGATCTGATGCTTGAAGTAGCTTTGCCTGTTTTGTAACAGGATGCAACTTCATGTGGTTTCTTGATGTTGAGGAGACATGTGACTTTTTTGGTGTCAACAAATGGCCCCTCGAGGTACAACGACGAGTAGCTTTTTGGAGTTGATGTGCCTCAAAGAGAAACTTGAAGGAGAGCTTCCAACTTGACCAAGAGTCTTGAGCTTTTTTTTTAATAGCCTTCTGAGTTTTAGGTGGAATTTTATGGTAGTGAGAAGGATCATGTACCATCTAAAGGCAAAGTTTTGAAAATGACATGGGGTATTTGGATTTTGGGTTTTGGATTTTGGTTTTTGACCTTGTGACCTAACAAGCTGTATGTGGCAGGTTAGGGGGTTGGGGTTTGATTTTGGATTTTGACTTGGTGACCCAACAAGCTGTATGTGGTAAGTTGGGGGGTCAGATTTGGTTTTTTGGTTTTGGTTTTGGTTTGGATTGGATTGGATTTTGATTTTGGTTTTTGTTTTGGTCTTGTGACCTAACAAGCTGTATGTGGCAAGTTAGGGGACCAAGGTTTGGTTTGTTGTGGAATGTCAATTTCAAGATTTTGGCTTAATTTGGTTCATGAGGTTGGATGGTTTGGTTTTTGGAAACTCATGAGGCTTTCTTTCCTTTTTCTTCTTTTTTTTTTTGAATGGTCCCATCAACTCAAAAGAGGCATGGGACTTTTTTGCTCTTGGTAGGAGGAATATTTTGACTAAAAGCCACTTTTAGTGCTTAGGTGGTCAAACCTGGCTCATATGGGCTAACCCATGGAACCTTAGGCTTTGGAGATGGCCTAGATCTCATATGGTGTCATCTTTGTAGAGAATATCTAAAAACATCTCTTTTGTGTAGAGAATATCTAAAAATATCCTTACTTGGAGAGAATCTCTCAAGTTTCCTTCTTTTTTGGAAAGATTTTCTCAAAATATCTTTCTTTTGGGAAAGTAGCTAAATTTTAGCACTTACCTCCTTTCTTTTCTCCTTGTTTCCTCTTTTGATTTGCTCTCTTCTATAAAAGCAAGAGGGGTTGGATCTTTGGCTCTATTACTTTCTTTGTTTGCAAGAGTCTCCAAGGGTGCTCCAAGATCAAGAAGTGCTTTTTCTTCTCTAAGGATCTCCAAACCTTTTCTTCTTCTTCTCCATCAATGGCTTCAAGTAAGTTTTCTTCTTCAAGAAACTCCATTGTAGAAGTAGTAGTTTCTTTCTTTGCTTTCTTTTTCTCTTCTTTTTTTTTTCTTTCTTTTTTTTATCTTTTCTAAGCACGTTTTTTTTCCTTTTTTTTTGTACTTCTTTTTTTTTTCTTTTCTTCTTTTTTTTCTATGCTCACGGTTTTTTTTACCGTGTTTTTTCTTTCTTTTTTTTCTCACCGTGTTTCTCTCTTTTTTCTTTCCACGGTTTTTTTTTCTTCTTTTTTTTTTCCACCTTGTTTTCCCTTTTTTTTTTCACGGTTTTTGTTTCTTCCCTTTTTTTTTTCACAGGGTGATTTTCTTCTTCTTTTTTTTCATCGTTTTTTTTCTTCTTTTTCTCTTTTTTTTTCTTGGCTGTACGGTCAGGTCCATACAGACCAGGCCGTACTGCCACGTGGCAGTGGGCCACGGCCTGTGGGCCCAAAATTTTTTTTTTTGGCTGAGATTTCTTTCTCTCTTTCTTTCTTTTTCTTTCCTTCTTTGTTTGCTCACCATGATAATGAGGTTATGCAATTTCAATATGTTCATGCATTTTTTTTTGTTTGATGCATCAAGATAGAAGGCTAGAGTCTCTAGGTCAAGCCAACATGATTTTTGACTTTGACAAAGTTTGATTGGTTTTGACCAAATTGGGTTGGAATTGGTCAAACATTGGTCAAGGTTTTCCTAACATCTAATGCATGATGATATTCTTTGATGCATGATTTTTTTGGTAAATGGACTTGGAAGCGTGATGATGCATACCTGAAATTCTTTTGCAAGTATTGGAATTTGGAGCTCGCAGTGATGTTGAGCTCTTTCTTGGTCTTACTGGATTTTGAGGAACTTCGCAATTCTTGGATTTTGGAGCTCGCAGCAATGTTGAGCTCTTTTCCAAATTTTGCAGAAATTTGATGAGATTGGCTCGTTCTCGCAGCAATGTTTGAGTTCGAACATTCTTTGAGAATTTTCCGCTAACTATGAGCTCGCAGCGATGTTGAGCTCATCTTCAGGCTTTCTGTCTTTTTCGGGGTGTTTCCCTTTCCGTCGGAATTGCTCCGGAACCATGTCAAAATTTTGCTAGAATATTTTGTAGCAAAACTCTGTCATTTTGATGATGATTGATCTTTGCTTTTCCTTCCTTTGCAGGTAGTTCTTCCAGAATGAACAAGGGTAAAGGTCCTGTTACTGATGCACCTCGTCGGTCTGCCAGATCTTCTAATGCGGCCGTTCAGCAGGTGTCGCGACCCCGGACCGAGACTCGGCCCGGATGCATAGAATATCATTAATGAAACATATTGCCTGCCTTCCCACAGGTTTCCACGGTGAGGATCCTACGACACGAGTCGAGCTCATACGAATAGGTATGCGGAAGCGTGTAGCAAAACTAATAATACAGATGTAATACAGCAAGATGTAACATGAATAAGGTATCAAGACATGGTATTGAAGAGGAGTGTTAACATGGCATTCCTATCATGATTAAGTTTCACCCTTTTTACAAAAGTATATTAATTCAAAATACATATCCAAGAAAGGCCAACAAAGGCCAATACAACAAAATAAGATCCCAAAAGATAACCCAAAACTAGGTGAATGAGAAATCAAGATCCCGCCCGGCGTCTAGATGATGTCGTCAGGCTGCCACTCATGTACTGGGAGTGGCTCAATAGCCTCCTCCGGGCACTCCTCGTCAAACGTAATACCTCTTGCACCTGGACACCAAAATAAAGTGCATCAAACACGACGGTTTGGTAAATAAACAATTTAGGCATGAATATGAAAAATAGTGCTAAAACAGTTCAAGATTAAAGTACACGTTCAAGTTTACGAAACTAGCATGAATACTTATAATATCATGAAAAGATAAATCCACATTGAGCTCATCCTTTCTCTATCACATAAAATGATAAGAGCAAGCACGCACGAAACACGACATGATCCCACGCTACACAAGGTAAATGGGGAGGCCGGCCGCGGTACCGGAAAGACACGCACGATGTGTAATATAATACATGACTAGTCTGCAGACAGTCCATACGTTTAAGGACCCCCAGATAGTAGATCAGGCTAAAAGGGCAGTCCAAGCTCAGTGGTATTCACTTATATCATGAATGCACAAAAACACGGCGATACACATTCGAGAACATGACAAAACAAGAGGGAAATCATTCACCAAACACGCCATGACAAGACTAGCAAAATAGCATAGTATAAATGCTTAACAAACTTAAGAGATAATTCCCCTTTCTGATTCTTGAAATACGATTCTTGAAACACGTCTTAAATACGAGCTTATACTTGAAAATCAAACAAGAACATGATGATACATGAAGCATCAAAACAAGAATGCAAACATAAGTCCATCAAGCATAGGCTGAGACTATTCATTGACCTTTGTGAAGTTGAAACCCAAATGTCAGAATTTACATAGCTTGATGTCCCCGAAGCTAAGGTATATTTTGGAATTCCAATTTACACAACGTCAACTAAAAGTCTAAAGCATAGTCTAGTTTTCAATTTCCAAGAAATTCAGAAAAGAGTTGAAATTCCAGAACTGAGTCAGGTTCGCTCGAGCGGTAATCCCTTCGCTTGAGCGGACCCAGACAGAGGTTTGTTCTCTCGAGCCAACCCAAGGGTTCGCTCGAGCGGACAGGTATCTGTCTGAAATCCTTCAAACAAAGGCACGTTCGCTCGAGCGAATCCAATGGTCGCTCGAGCGAACAGGCTTCTGCCTGTGCGCGACTGAGTGTAGAAACTGCACTTTCCTTCATTCATTTTCTTGCATTTTTCTTCCTTCTTCTTCTCACCTCTGAACCAAACAAACCCCTGAGCCACCATGCTCAGCAAGGGTCAAAAACAACATTTAACATCATTCAATCCATAAATAAACCATTCACTCCATTGAGAAACATCAAGACATTTCCATGTGCAAAATCATAAAAACTTACAAGATCAACATGATTCTAAGGACTCGAAAAATCATTAGTAACAAGACAAGTGAAGAAACTAAAACCCATGACTTGAAAGAGTATAAACATAACTTGCATTATGAAACTAAACATAGAAATCATGTCTTAATGAAAATAATAAAACCATAATGTAATGTACATGAAGAATCCTATAGAGTTCACTTGCCTCAATCCAATGCCAAGGAAATCTTCATAGAAACTCAACCAAAGGGAAGATCCACAAAATCTACACAAAAGTCCCAAAATAGAGCACACAAAAATCACCATTTGGTCCTCACAAACCCCCATTTCGAAAATGGGTTTGAAAACATGGAAAACAAGCTCTAAATGAGCTAAATGAACATCAATTGAAAAGAGGAACAAGAACCCTAACCTTTAGCTAGTCAAACAAGAAGAAGAGAGCTAGAAGATGATGAATAGTGTCGGGGATTTGGTTCAAAAACAGGTCCAGCTGTAGCTTGAGAAGAGAGGAAGAGATTGACGAAGTCGGATCGGGGATTGGAGCTCTCTTTCTAGATGATTCAAGGAGAAAAAGATCAAGAAGAAAGGTTTCTCCTCTCCTTTGCTCTAGGTCAAGACCGGTTGCAGGAAATGGGAAGGAGAATGGAGGAGAGAGAATGGGAGGGCCTGTATAGTGTCTAGGAAGTGGGTCCCAATGCAGTTGAACTTGAAACGATTAAAACATGGTCATGTGGACCCCGGATGGAATCGACGAAAAAGAACAAAATGATCGTCGAAAAATCTAGTTTCAGAAAAGTATAATTTTGACATGGTTTCACGACTTTGAAAATTGTGCCCAGATTTAGCATGAATAGTCACATTTACCCTTTTGGACAAAACTTGGGTTTCTGGGCCTCAAATACATGTAGGCTAAAATGAAAGTTGTCACAAATAATCAAACCATTCAAGAGAAATAAAAATCACGATCAACCCAAGGATCTAGAACAAAAACCCATCCTTACACGCGTACTCAGGGCGTCCCTGAGCGTGTCTGACTCATACTAAACGTCCTCAAAATTCCCAAAGCTATAATCCAGACTAAGTCTAATCACATTCTAACCCAGCTAGTACTAAGACTCACTTAATTAGTACTAATCGAGTTGGTCTGGGTCGGGGTCTAACATCCTCTACCCCTTAGGATATTGGTCCACCAAATATAAATAATTATACCTCTGGTAACAGGTGTGGATACTTCCTCTGGACTTGATCTCTTAATTCCCATGTGGCTTCTTCTGGCTCGTGATTCTCCCAAAGTACCTTGACCCAATGGATAGTCCGATTTCTCAATTCATGTTCTTTGGTGTCGATGATTCTAACCGGTTTCTCCACATATGAAACGTCTTCTCGAATCTTTAAAGGCTCGTGTGGAATAATGTGAGAAGGATTGTGAACATATTTCTTGAGCATGGAGACGTGAAAAACATTATGTACCCCGGAGAGTTCCGGCGGTAACGCAAGTCTGTATGCAACATTGCCAATCTTGGTCAAAACCTCATATGGACCAATGTATCTGCTAGACAATTTTCCTTTCTTTCCAAAACTTAGAGTGCCTCTGACTGGTGAGACCTTCAAGAATACCTTGTTACCCACATCAAACTGTAATTCTCTCCGGCGAGTGTCAGCATAACTCTGCTGTCTGCTTCGAGCAATCTTCAATCTGTCCTAAATCTGTTTAACCTTGTCGCTTGTCTCTCTAACTATCGTCAGTCCATGAAAGCTACGCACACCGACTTTTCCCAACAAACTGGAGTTCTGCATCTCCTGCCATAGAGTGCCTCGAAAGGTGACATCCCAATGCTAGAATGGTAGCTATTGTTGTATGCAAACTCACAAAGAGGTAGGTTCTCATCCCACTGAACTTTGAAATCCAATACACAAGCATGTAGCATATCTTCAAGAGTCTGTATCATCTGCTCTGACTGACCATCCGTCTGAGGATGATACGCCGTGCTGAACTGAAGTTTGGTACCCATGAATTCGAAAAGAGATTTTCAAAATCTCGAAACAAATCTGCTGTCTCTGTCGGAAGTGATGGAGACGGGTTGGCCATGCTTACTAACGATCTCATCAATGAATAATCTTGCAAGTGGTGCCATATGCATCATATTCCCAGTCTTCATTGGAATGAAGTGAGCAGACTTCGTAAGACGGTCTACTATAACCCAAATCGCATTGTTTCCTCTCTTGGTATTAGGAAAACCGGAGACAAAATCCATAGTGATGTGCTCCCATTTCCACTCCGGAATCTCTAAAGGCTGTAACAAACCGGGAGGCTTCCAATGCTCCGCTTTGATCATCTGAGAAGTCAAGTAACGAGATACAAAAGCTGCTATCTCTCGCTTCATGTTATTCCACCAAAATCTATTCTTCAAGTTATGGTACATCTTCGTCCTCCCCGGATGTATAGAGTATCTAGTATGGTGGGCGTCAGTCATAATTTCATTCTTCAAATCATCTACATTTGGTACACACAACCGGTCACGAAAATACAACACTCCATCTGAAATCCTGAAATCTGGACGTCCTGAAATCTGATCTACAATCTTGGCCAATCCTGGGTCTTGCAACTGACTATTTTTGATCCTCTGGATGAAGGGAGGCTCAGACACTGTCATATTTGCCAATAAAACACCTCTCCTCAAGTGTTGTACTTCCACTCCAAGTTCTTTGGACTGTTGGAAGACACTAACTCGTCTCAAACTAGCCATAACTGCCGACTTTCTGCTCAAGGCATCTGCTACAACGTTCACTTTGCCCGGATGGTACTTGATTGGGAAGTCATAATCTTTTATATACTCCATCCACCGTCTCTGCCTCATATTCAATTCCTTCTGTGAAAACAAATATTGCAAACTTCGGTGGTCGGAATGAACTTCAAATTTCTCTTCATAAAGGTAGTGCCTCCACATCTTTAAAGCAAAAACTACTGCTGCCAACTCCAAGTCGTGAGTTGCATAATTTTTCTCATGATTCTTCAACTGTCTTGAGCCATAGGCAATCACTTTGCCATCTTGCATCAATACAAAGCCTAATTCCACGTTTGAAGCATCCGTAAAAACAACAAATCCACCGCTGCCCGATGATAATGTGAGGATTGGGGTTGTGGTTAACCTTTTCTTCAACTCTTGAAAACTACTTTCACACTGATCGGTCCAAACAAAAGGTACACTCTTCCGGGTTAACTTCGTCAACGGTGCTGCAATAGACGAAAAACCTTGGACAAATCTCCGATAATATCCTGCTAACCCCAAAAAGCTTCTAATTTCTGTCACACTGCTAGGCCTCTTCCACTCAATAACTGCTTCTATCTTGGCTGGATCAATTGCTAATCCCTCTCTTGAAATGATGTGACCTAAAAAGCCAACTTGCTCTAGCCAGAATTCACATTTGTTCAACTTCGCATAGAGCTGGTGGTCTCTCAAAAGCTGTAACGACGTCCTCAAGTGTTCTTCATGCTCCTCCTTACTCTTAGAATACACAAGGACATCATCAATAAACACCACTATAGAGTGATCTAAGAACTCTGCAAAAACCTTGTTCATGAGAGCCGTGAAGACTACGGATGCATTTTTGTCAAGCCAAAGGGCATCACTAAGAACTCATGATGCCCTTATCTTGTTTGGAAAGCTGTCTTCGACACATCAGACTCTCTAACCCGCAACTGATGATACCCTGACCTCAAGTGTCGAGACCCCGGACCGAGACCCGGGCCCGCGACACAGTGATGTGATTAATTATTAATAATAAAACATACCGCCTGTCTTCCCATAGGTTTCCGCGGTGAGGATCTCAAAACACGGGTCGAGCTCACACGAATAGATATGCGGAAGCGTGTAGCAAAACATATCACACCAGTCTTAAACAATAAGATGCAAGGGAATTTATAATAATACCGAGACTTGGTATCGAAAGAGAATTGTCAACATAGCATTCCTACCATGATTAAAGTTTCACCATTAACAAAAAAAATATATATTAATTCCAGTTACATATCCAAAAGAGGCCAACAAAGGCCAATACAACAAAAGATCCCAAAAGATAACCCAAAACTAGATGAACGAGAAGTCAAGATCCCGCCCGACGTCTAGACGACGTCGTCGGGTTGCCACTCGTGTGCTGGGAGTGGCTCAAAAGCCTCCTCCAGGCACTCCTCGTCACATGCGATACCGCCTGCATCTGGACACCAAAATAAAGTGCATCAAACACCACGGTTTGGCAATTAAACAATTTAGGCATGACTATGAAAAATAGTGTTAAACAGTTCAAAACTAAAGTACATGTTTCAAGTTTACGAAACTAGCATGAATACTTATAATATCATGAAAAGATAAATCCACATTGAGCTCATCCTTTCTTTATCATGTAAAATGACAAGAGCAAGCACGCATGAAACACGACACGCAAGACACGATCCCATGCTACACGAGGTAAACAGGGAGGCCGGCCGCGGAACCGGAAAGACACGCACGATGTGTAATAAAATACACGACTAGTCTGCAGACAGTCCACATGTTTAAGGACCCCCAGGTAGTGGATCAAGCTAAAAGGGCAGTCCAAGCTCAGTGGTATTTACTTATATCATGAATGCACAAAACACAGCGATACACGTTCGAGAACACGACAAAACAAGAGGGAAATCATTTATCAAACACGACACTACATGACTAGCAAAAATAGCATAATATAAATGCTTGACAAACTTAAGAAATGATCCCCTTTTTCTTATTCTTGAAACACGTCTTAAAACGAGCTTATACTTGAAATTCAAATGAAAACACGATGATGCATGAAGCATCAAAACAAGAGTTCAAACATAAATCTATCAAGGATAGGCTAAGACTAATCTTTGACCCCTGCGAAGTTGAAACCCAAATGTCGGAATTTACATAGTTTGATGTCCCCAAAGGTAAGGTACATTTCGGAATTCCAATTTACACAACGTCAATTAAAAGTCTAAAGCATAGTCTAGTTTCAATTTCCAAGAAATTCAGAAGAGGATTGAAAATCCAAAACTGGGTTAGGTTCGCTCAAGCGGACCCCAGACAGGAGCTTGTTCGCTCGAGCGGACCGATTTCTGTCCGAAACCCTTCAAACAGAGGCATGTTTGCACAAGTGAACCCAGTGGTCGCTCGAGCGAACAGGCTTCTGCCTGAATGCGACTGGGTGCAGAAACTGCACTTCCATTCATCTATCTTCATACATTTTTCTTCCTTCTTCTTCTCACCTCTGAACCCAACAAAACCCCTGAGCCACCATGCTCACCAAGGGTCAAAAACAGCATTCAATCATTCATTCCCAACCAAAACCATGCATAGCTTACAAATCTATCATTTAACATAAAAGTTAGGGTTAAAAACCCAAATGTCATAAACATGCTCAAAAAGCCTAGAAAGGTTACTTGCCTCTAGTCCAAAAGCCAAGCAAAACTCAACAAGAGGGGAGGTCCACGAAATCTACACAAAATTTCCAAAATAGAGCACACAAAAATCACCATTTGGTCCTCACAAACCCCCATTTCGAAAATGGGTTTGAAAACATGGAAAACAAGCTCCAAATGAGCTAAAAGAACATCAAATGAAAAGAGGAACAAGAGCCCTAACCTTGAGCTAGCTGAACAAGAAGAAGAGAGCTAGAAGATGATGAATAGTGTCGGGGATTTGGCTCAAAACGTGTCCAGCTGTAGCTTGAGATGAGAGGAAGAGATTGGTAGTCTTGGATCTGGGATTGGAGCTATCTTACTTGATGATTCAAGGGGAAAAAGATCAAGAGAAGGCCTTCTTCTCTTCTTCACTCTAGGTCAAAACAATTGCAGGGATTTGGAAATGGGAAAAGAAGAAGAAGAGAGCTTATATAGTGTTTGGAAGTGGGTCCCAAAGCAGTCGAACTTGACACCATTAAAACATGGTCTAGTGGATCCCGGATGGAAACAACGAAGAAGAACAAAGCGATTGTAAAAAAATCTAGTTTCAGAAAAGTATACTTTTGACATATCTTCACGACTTCGAAAATTGTGCCCAGATTTAGCATGAATAGTCACATTTACCCTTTTGGGCCAAAACTTGGGTTTCTGGGCCTCAAATACATGTAGGCTAAAAAATGAAGGTTGTCACAAATAATAAAACCATTCAAAAGAAATAACAATCACGATCAAACCAAAGATCTAGAAGAAAAACCCATTCTTACACGTGTACTTAGGGCGTCCCTGAGCGTGTCTAACTCATACTAAACGTCCTCAAAATTCCCAAAGCTATAATCCAGACTAAGTCTAATCACATTCTAACCCAGCTAGTACTAAGACTCACTTAAGACTAAACACTCACCTAATTAGTAATAATTGAGTTGGTCTGGGTCGGGGTCTAACATCAAGTCTATCTTGGAAAAGTGTGCTGCTCCTTGCAATTGGTCAAATAATTCATCTGTCCTTGGCAAGAGGTATTTGTTCTTGACGGTCACATGATTCAATCTTCTATAGTCGATGCACATTCTAAGACTTCCATCCTTCTTCTTCACAAAAAGAACTGGCGCTCCCCAAGGTGAAACACTTGGCCTAATGAAGCCTTTGCTCAACAATTCTTGCAACTGAAGTTTCAATTCGCCTAACTCTGCAGGAGCTATCCTATAAGGTGCAATTGAGATCGGTGCAGTCCCTGGAAGGAGTTCAATAGTAAACTCAACTTCTCTAACTGGTACAAAACCCGGGATTTCTTCTGGAAAAACATCCGAAAATTCACACACTACGGGGATATCCTCCACCCCTTGGGACTGTTTATCCTCCGTGTTTAACGCCATAAATGCCTCACAACCACTGCTTACCAACCTGTTAGCTTTCAAAGCTGAAATGAAACTGCTGGAAGATTTCTTCCTGATGCCCTGAAACATTAACTCTGTCTGTGGCCCTTGCAATCTGAATGTGATGGTCTTACCAAAACAATCCATAATATAATGGTAGGTCTCTAACCAATCCATGCCTAAGATAATATCAAAATCATGCATGTCTAGAATGATGAGATTGGCCGGTAAACTGATATCTCCTAACAAAATCGAACAACAAGAGTAATAGGTGTTATAAACAACCTGTTTACCTACTGGTGTAGTGACAGTCAAAATATAATCCAATTCTGCATGCTGTGCATCAATCTTCTTTGCAAATAAAGGAGATAGAAAGGAGTGTGTGGATCCTGGATCAAATAAGATCTATGCTTCTACTCCACAAACAAGAAGTTTACCTTCTATGACGTCGCCTGCTGTTTCAGCATCAGCACGGTTGATATTGTACGTGCGTCCCTACTGGTTTGGCCTCTTCTACTGCTGATTCTGCCTCCCTTGATTGTTCCTGTTCTGAGGTGGACGAGCATTCTGATTCTGTACTTGTCTGCCTTGCTGCTGCTGTTGTTGTGGTGGCCTCACTTGATTCTGAACTGGTGCTTGATTCTGTGGTGCTATCTGCCTCTGCTACTGATATCTGTTGCCCTGATTCTTAAGTTGTGGGAAATCCTTGATTGCATGGTCCATTCCTCCACATTTGAAGCAAGCACCTGTTGTCTTGCGGCATTCATGGGTAGGGTGATTTTTGCCACAATGATTGCAACCACTTTGCCTAAGTTGGTTCTGTTCTTGTCTAGGCTTCTTGCCACTTTGCTGCCTTTGGTTTTGCTGCTGGTGTTGCTGCTTCCTATCCTGAATGATCTCATTGTTGAATTCTTCAAATTTATACGCCTGCTTAACCGCTTCATCAAATGTGGCTGGTGGAATCACTCCCGTAACATCCCTTTTGAGAATGGAATTTAACCCTTCCAAAAATTTGGCGATCTTCTTATGCTCCGTATCAATCAACTCGGTAGCATAGCGAGCAAGCCTCTCAAATTTGGTAACATACTCCAGAACTGTCATGCTTCCTTGTTTCAGCTGTTGAAATTCCACTGCCTTCTGCCTCTTGACATGAGAAGGGACATACTTGTCGGTGAAGTGTGTCTTGAAGGTCGTCCAAGCTACCTCATTTGCCATGGCTTGGTACGGTTCTTTAACTGTCTGCCACCAAGAGTCAGCAAGCCCATAGAACAGTGAAGCTATGAGGTTCACCCTCTCCCTCCCTGTGCAAGTAAAAACATCTAAAATCTTCGCGGTGTTCGTTATCCAGTCATCTGCAGTTAAAGGGTCCTCTTGGCCTGAGAACTCCATGGGTCCCCTCTTTCGGAATCTCTCGAAGAGAGCATTAGGGTCATCAACCCTATTGTTGATTATAAAATTCGGGTCGGGTGGTTGCATAGGTGGAACTTGTTGCCTATTCTGTAGGACTTCCGAGAGTTGTCTCTGAACTTGTGCCATTTCTTCATCCTTCTTTGCCATTTGTTCCTGAAATTTTGCTTGGGTTTCATTAGCTTGTTTCTGTTGGTCTAACATGGCTTGCATTAGTGCCTGGAATTGGGTAGCGGTAGGATTCTCAGATGGATCTGTCTCATTGTGATTACTACCCGAAGCATTGTGATTTGGAGCTTTTCTTGGAGGCATGATGCTGCAAAATAATTTGTTAGCTCATAAATAAGCACAATTGGGTTGGTCAACTTGGTTTAGACGAAAACGTTCTAGCGAACTCACGAATCCTCGCCACGACCCTAAGATTTCTAGTTGCTTTTAAGTGCCTGAAACAAGTCCCATTCTGATACCAGTCCTGTCGCAACCCCGGATGGAATCGAAGAAAAAGAACAAAACGATCGTCGAAAAATCTAGTTTCGAAAAAGTATAATTTTGACGTGGTTTCACGACTTCGAAAATTGTGCCCAGATTTAGCATGAATAGTCAGATTTACCCTTTTGGCCAAAACTTGGGTTTCTGGGCCTCAAATACATGTAGGCTAAAATGAAAGTTGTCATAAATAATAAAACTATTCAAGAGAAATAAAAATCACGATCAACCCAAGGATCTAGAACAAAAACCCATCCTTACACGCGCACTCAAGGCGTCCCTGAGCGTGTCTGACTCATACTAAACGTCCTCAAAATTCCCAAAGGTATAATCCAGACTAAGTCTAATCACATTCTAACCCAGCTACTACTAAGACTCACTTAAGACTAAACACTCACTTAATTAGTACTAATCGAGTTGGTCTGGGTCGGGGTCTAACAGCAGGCTTGGGAGAAGGTCCAGTTTGTCGAGAAGAACTTGGAAGAATGTGATTCCCTCAACCTTGATGAAATGAGACAGCGATTGATCGCTCTCAAAGATGAGGAATTCTATAAAATCATGGTAAGCAGCCATCCTTGGGTTACGGACGATCAGAGCGTTGTGTCCAAGCCTACCTTCTTCTTTGGTGATGCAGTCCCCGACGACTTGACATACCAAAGGAGATGTTTTCAGTTCTCGTACACAGCAGATGGTGAGGAGAGAACTATTTCTATCCATTCGACTTTCGATCGGACTAGCTCGATCTTGAGCCTTTCTACCACGTGCCCTAAGAGGGAAGATCCTCCGAGCTGGGTGAAGAGGACCGGTGTTATCAAGACCAGGGTTTTTGTTTGCGGCCCTTCCGGTTTTGCAGAGAAGTCGCTTGTCCGTATGGACATGTTGATGCCAGCCAATGGCTCCCAAGGTTCTGATCATCCATTGATCGATTTGAGACCGGTGGGCCTTGGCATTTTTCGGGGTGACGGCAGCAATTGGGTGAAGCCTTTTCAACTTCGTGGCAGTTTCAGTGATGACTCGTGCTGGGAATCATGGACTGATCACACCCTGAAGATTGGCGAGGCCATTCTGCGAGAGGCCGAGATTTTTGATGCGGTTCGCGCTTTTGGGCAAACCGTTGTTTTCTCCGATGAGGCTTTCATGGCCATGCTGGAGTCATTCCTTCCACAAACCAACACCTTCATTGTGACGAATGGTGAGATTGGTTTTTCTTTGAAGGAACTGAGCGCCATCACCGGGTTGCCTATCCTCGGCAAACTCTATGAGGAGTTTATGCCTATTGACAGCGTCCTTGAGGAGCAGTTTGAGGAGTTTAGGCTTGTATACTTTCAGCTCGTCGCCTTCTATGATTTTTTGAAGGAGAAGGAGGGCTCGAAAGTCAGGTGCAGCAGTTGGAGGAGTTATAGCTCCAACTTTTTGACAGCGGGGAGTCTTCTGATGGCATGGCCCAGGATGCTAGGACTAAAGCATCAAGTTTGAGGAAGATCGCCTCTATGTGAGAAGAGTTGATGAAGTTCTTCGCAAGCACATATGCCATTTGTCCTGACATTGCATTGCGGAGAGATCTCGCTGTTTACCTCACTTACTGGCTGGGTGAGGCTATTTTTGCTGGAGGAGATGGAACGCATAACAGGCCGCATTGTATTTTTCCGGCTTGTCAGATGGTGTTTGGAGAGCGGCTGGCTTTGGTACTGCTCTTTACTCCTACTTGTGTACCGAACTGCAGGCTGCTGCTTTCCTGGTTCGGCTTGGGCTCCCTATGAACAGGGTATTTTCTGCCCACATCTTCTATTCGTGGTATGTATACCACTGTCCTAGCTTCTATCGGTTAGGAGTTACACAGGACGAAGATCCCTTTATGATTCGTTTGGCTAGAGGGACAGCCGTTTCCGAATCTCTTTTGTCTGCCCGTTTGAGGATTCGACGGTTCAGGGACGTCGAGATTGGGCAGTCTTCAGTGAAGCTTTCTCTGGGTTTGCGGAAGAAGGCTTTTGACTTTTGTATCTCCCGTGATTCGACCAGGGCAGGGTAGGGAAGACACTATGCTTTGACAAACACGTAGAAGAGATGGCATTTCAACATACGGGTTGGTACAATGGTGTACCGTAGACATCTTTTCGTCCATATCCAACCGTATGTCCCTTCGCGTTTTACATTGTAGCTTGGCTTCTCTCAAGGCATTGTTGGAGCGCCTTCGAGCATGGTGAAGCGTTTTGGAGGTCTGCAGGATGGGAGGGATGCATGGGCTTTTTATAGCACAGAGGACACTACCGCCATGATTTCCTATCCTGAGCTGCCCACTTTTTGGACTTCTGGCTTCACGAAGTGGTTCATGGAGAGCTTCTCAGTGTACTGGGGGCTTTCCAAGAAGGAGCTTGATGTCAAGCAGTCTCCTGGGAAGGGTCTTGACATATCAGATGGTGTCCGTCGGGAGGAAGTTTTGGCCTTCCTTTCTGGAGAGAAGCATAAGATAGGCTTTCTCAACGAGCAGGATATCATCAGATCAGGAGCTGGACAAGGGATTCCTGGTGAGGTCTTGAGACAATTGGAGGAGGAGGATGCCGAAATCGATGCCTGGATGCAAGCAGAGCACACGAAGGCTTCCATGGAGTCTACTGAGAAAAGTAGGCCATCCAGTGAGGACTCTAGTGAGAGGCCTGATGTTGATAGTGGGGTAGGATTGTCGAGCAGATTGACCCGCCGGAGCAAGAGGAAGAGAGGACAGCGCCGTAATATGAGACGGCATGATAATCCTTCTGATATTGAAGTTCCTCTCACCATTGCCGAGGAGGTGTCTGGGGATGCTGACGAGCCTCCGGAGAAGAGGAGCAGAGAAGAGGAGACAGCTGGTATGATCCTCTTTCTTTCTTTTGCCACTTCTTTTCTTTTATGAGATATTTTTGTTTTGATCCGCTACTTTCGTTCTTTTGGCAGAGGACGATGACTTGGTGATGCCCGAGGTTCCAGCCGATGAGGCGATGATGGATCCAGTTGTGACATCTGAGGAAGAGCCCAGGGACTCTGGAGTGGTTCCAGAATCTTCACCTGGTATGATTGCTTTGGCTTCCTCTTTTTTTTTTTTTCTTCCTTTTGTTTGTACTGTCATTTGCCAACATGTAGCTTTTGTTTTCTTGTTAGCTAACTTGCCAGAGGATTCTGACGATTTCGAGCCATCCATGGATGCAACTTTTGACGATGCTTCGGATGAGCTTAGAGAGGCAAAGAGTACTCCGCTGGTCGTCGAAGCAGGTATTTTGCAATACTAATCTTGATATTGATTTTTTTGACAAGATTATATTCATACCTTTTTGCCTTTTCCTCGACAGATTGTGAAGCAACAGGAGAGGTCCCTCCGTCTTCCTTAGAGCCAGAACAGGGGATACCTGCGGCTGATCCAGGAGTAGGGGCTTCTTCTTCCTTCAACGAGTCAACTTCTTCGGTTGGAAAGAGTTTATTGATTACTCTTCCAATGGAGCATGACATGGGCAGTCGGGCGCCGAAGCATGACGAATCCTCATCTGTGCCGCACCTTCTGTATTCAAAGAAGGTGTTGAAGACTGTTTTGAGCTCATGGGTTGAGACTCTCTCTTCGGGTCACTTGGAAGCTGGCTTTAGTATGATCAAGCATGTACAGGACATTCTTGCTGATAGCGAAGAAGTCGGTTTGGACATCGCAAGCGGCAAAGATTTTGTTGATGAAGTCATTGCTTTGGGGAACAAGTGGATTGAGACCAAGAGTTTCCCAGATGGTGACTTCTTTGATGAAATGTTTATGAAGCCTTCCAGCGAAGTCAAAGCTGAGCTGACAGAGATCATGAAGACTCGGAAGCAGTTCATTCGGGAGAGGAACATTGCCGAGTTATCCATTATGGGGCTGAAGCAAGACTTGGACCGCCTTGATAAGGAGGTTGTCGAGGCGAGGCAGCGTCTTGAGCTTTTGGAGGACGAAGCTGCTGCCAAATGGACCGCCATTGTGGACGCTCGTGACAAGGAGGGGACTCTCATTCGCCAGGTTGAGGAAGCTGAAAGCAATTTCCGGGGGAAGACTCAGGATTATGAGCAGTGGCAGGTCCTCTGGAAAGAACTTCCCCGTGCAGCAGATGGGTCGCGCCGTTCGGCCGCATTTTATGGGAACATTTTGAAGAAGCGTGGCCTGAAAACTTTGGAAGCTAAGGCCAAGGGTCTGCTTGAGGAGTTGAACCTTTGGTTGAAGACCATGCTAGATTGAGCTCCTGAGTTGTAACAAACTCTTTTTTCTTCTTTCTCTTTTTTTTAGTACCTCCATGTATAAACATTTTTGGTACTATATTTTTGTATCCCCTTCTTTTCACTTAAATCATTTTTTTGATGAAAACAAATTTGAGCAAAAGCTGATGGGAATGTTCGTTCAATAATTTGATCAAAAGGTTGTCATTTTGTGAAAATCTTTTATCAAAGGATTGTTTTGGGCATGAAAGCCAATTTTGTGGCAAAAAGCCTGGTTTTTTTGATGATTTGAGAATCAAATTTTAGAATGGCATGGAAGCCTAATTTTGTGGCGTAAGAGCCAAAATTTGTTTTGCGGCATGGGAGACAAAAATTTTGTTTGTGGCAATGGAGCCAAAGTTTTTTTGTTTGTGGCATGAGAGCCAAAGCTTTTGGTTTGTGGCATGGGAGCCAAAGTTTGTAATGGCATGAAAGCCGAAATTTGTTTGTTTGTGGCATGGAATTGGAAGCCAAGTTTTTTTTTCTTTTTTTTTTTGAATTGGCATAAGAGCTGAGTTTTGACATGGCATGAAAGCTGATTTTTTGGAATGGCATAGAAGCCGAGTTTTGAGATGGCATGAAACCCGATTTTTGGAACGGCATAGAAGCCGTGTTTTGAGATGGCATGAAAGCCTAATTTTTGAATTGGCGTGAAAGCTGAAGTTTTTTTTTAGATGGCATGAGAGCCAGATTTTTGAAAACCGGATTTTGTTTTGTTGGCATGAAAGCAGATTTTGGCGTTTATAGTCGGGATTTTGGCTTTTATAGCCGATTTTTGGCATTTATAGCCGAATTTTGGCGTTTATAGCCGATTTTGGCGTTTATAGTCGGGTTTTGGCATTTATAGCCGATTTTGGCGTTTATAGCCGGGTGTGGCTTTTATAGCCAAATTTTGGCGTTTATAGCCGGGTTTTGGTTTTCAAAATGCAGGTATCAACTAAATGTCGCCTCCCCACTAATGGTCTTGCAAGTATCGATGGAATGTCGCTTCCTTGCTCATTCGGTTTGCGAGTATCGATGGAATGTCACTTCCTTGCGGTCTGGGTTTGCAAGTATCGATGGAATGTCGCTTCCTCGCGGATTGGGGTGCAAGTATCGACTAAGCGTCGCTTCCTTGCCTTTCCCAAAACTTTTGGTTTTGCGGGTACTGCCTTGGTGTCGTTTCCCCACGATTTTTGAAATTTGAGGTTTTTTAAACCATTTGAAATTTGGGTTCTGGATATCAATTGGAATATTCCGTCTCCACGATTTTGAAATTGGAGGTTTTGCAAGTATCGAATGGGGTTCGCTTCCTTGCGATTTTTGGGTTTTTTGGAAGTATCGAATGGGGTTCGCATCCTTATGGTTTTTGGGTGTTTTGGAAGTATCGAATGGGGTTCGCTTCCTTCCGGTTTTTTTGGGTTTTGGAAGTATCAAATGGGGTTTGCATCCTTCCGGTTTTTGGGTGTTTTGGAAGTATCGAATGGGGTTCGCTTCCTTCCTTTTTTTTTGGGTTTTGGAAGTATCGAATGGGGTTCGCATCCTTTCGATTTTTGTGTTTTGCGAGTATCGACTAAATGTCGCTTCCCCGCGGTTTCTAAAAAACTATTTTTTGGTTAAAGACACGAGGGTCATAAATTTTGACTTAAAACCATTTTGTATGTAAAAGCCGAGGCGGACTAGGGTGAAAATTCTTGAGTCCTGATTTTTGTTTCAAACCGAGAATTTTGGGTTCAAGGATCGAAAATTTTGGTCAAGTCTGGGAAGAGGCTCCTAAACTTGGATTTTTGGATTTTTATAATTTTTGAACAATGAAACGATGAAAGTAAGCATTGTTTTGAGAGTTTTTTTTTTTTTTTTTCTTTTGGAAATTTCAACATAAAGATGAAAATTTCAAAGAGGATGGGTTTGACAAGCAAGTACTTGGAAATAGGCTTTGGACGTATTGGCATTGCTCTGACCCATTTGAGGAGGTCTTAAAGGGTAGTACCGCTTCAAGAACTTGCCGTTAATGGGCAGCATACATCTGTCTCCTTCCATGTTTAGAAGAGCGTATGCACCGTTGGAGAAGACTTTGTTGATGACGAAGGGTCCCTCCCATTTTGGTTCGAATTTGCCTTTGGAATTGTGGGCAAAGACTATGGGTCTTTTTACCTCAAGAACCAAGTCGCCATTTTTATAGGCGCGTTGCCTGACCTTCTTGTCGAAAGATCATGCCATGCGTGCTTGGTACAACCCAATGCTTTGTAGAGCTTCGAGTCGTCTTTCATCGAGATTATCCAGCTTTTGGAGTCTCAACTTGACATTGCTTTCTTGCGTCATGTCATTTTGCAGAGATACCCTTAAAGAAGGAATTTGTACTTCCAAAGGGACAACAGCTTCGCATCCGTAGACCAAAGAAAATGGTGTGCTATGGGTTGGTCCTCGAATGGTGGTTCGATAGGCCCACAAAGCTTCTGGTAGTTTATTGCCCTAGTCTCTTTTGTGACTAGAGACCATTTTCTTGAGAATTTTGCAGAGTGTCATGTTGAAGGCTTCTGTTAGTCCGTTCGCTGCTGGATTATATGGAGTCGAAGGGCAACTTTGGATTTTGTACTTGTTGTAGAACCTGTAGGATCTGTGATCCTGGAATTATGGTCCGTTATCATGGACGAATCTTTTAGGTATGCCAAAGTGACAAATAATGTTGGTGCGCAAGAACTGAAGGACTGATGGAGTCTTCATTTCACTGAGCGTAAATGCTTCTGACCACTTGGAGAAATAATCCGTAGCGGCGAAGATGAAGCGATGACCTTTGCTTGATGGGGAAGAGATATGACCTATGATGTCCATACCCCAGGCTTCAAAAGGCCATGAGATTGCTGTAGGATGTAGCCATTCTGGAGGCATGTGGACATAATCTCCATGAATTTGGCATTTTTGGCAGCGCTTGGCAAATTGCATTGCATCAGCTACCATGGTAGGCCAATAATAACCTAGCCTTTTTATCTGGTTGTAGAGCTTAGGACCAGCCTGATGGGCTCCACAAAGACCAGAATGTACTTCTTTGAGAGTTTCTTCAGCCTCTTGTTGTGACAAGCAGCGTAGGAGTACTCCGTTGAAGGATTTTCTGTAAAGTGCTTTTGAAGGTATATCCAAATGAAAGTTCGGGGCTCGTCTTTGGATGCTTACCCGCTCTTTTGGATCTTCAGGTAGGATTCCGAACATGATGTAATCAATGAACGGATCTCTCTAGTCGCCGATCGGAGGTTTGAGGATGGACATACGACTACCAACCACTTGGTGGCATTCAGCAACTGCTTGGTGTGTGTTAAGTGGAGGGAGTATCTTTCTTTGACACACTGTGATTTGCATGTTTTCCCTTTCTTGGATTGCCATGGATGCGGCGAGTCCAGCCAGGGCATCTGCACGGATGTTTTCACCTCTGAGGATGTGGGTGATGTGACAGATGTTGAATTTTTGTTGAAGCAATTGCTCCTTGTTGTAGTAAGGTAGCAGATCGGGCTTCCTGACTTCAAATTTATGATTCATTTGGTTGACGATCAGTTGAGAGTCTCCAAAAGCTTCCAGCATGGTGATGCCGGATTCGAGGGCGAGTTCCAATCCTACAATCAGGGCTTGGTACTTAGCTGCATTGTTTGAACATGGTTCCAGTAGCGAGAAGGCGTGTGGAATCATGTATTTGTTGGGGTTGACAAAGAGGATGCCAATTCCCGATATTTGTTTTCCTTTTTCATTTGTCCTGGTTGTGCCGTCAAAGTACATGTCCTAGGAGGCATTTGATAAGGAAGTTTCCACGTTGTAGACAAATTTGTCTGGGAGATCATCTCTGAGTGGAGAATCTTTAGGCAATGGGTGCTCTGCGAGGAAGTCTGCTAGAACTTGGCCTTTGATTGGTTTTTGTGGTACATACCTAATATCAAACTGCGATAGAAGGATGGACCATTTTGCCAGTCGGGCATTGAGAGAACCTGCTTTTATGACAAGGACCTCTAAGAGGTTGATCCTCGAAATCAGGTAGACTGTATTGGACAGCAGGTAGTGAAGCAGCTTTAAGAAAAACAACGCCGTAGAAATTTATTATGCAGCATAAACCTGTCTCCTTCGAAGTTGAAGAAAGCATATGCTCCATTGGAGAAGGCTTTGCCAATGATATAAGGCGCTTTCCATCTTGATTCATCGTTGATTTCAGATGTACGAGCGAGAATCAATGGCTTTTTAACTGCGAACACAAGGTCACCTTTCTTAAATGACTCTATGGGGTTTGGATCATCAAGAGCGATGTTGAGATCTGGGATGTAGTTGATATCTTCTATCAAGGAGGACTCAACGTCATCATCTTCTTGTTCGATGGGTTCGCCCACCGTGTTGTCAAGAGAGATATTTAAGTCTGGTACACGATAACTTCCTTCAAAAGGTTCGAGTGCTGGACGTGATGAAGATGCTTCAGGATTGTGGAAGAAGATTGTTTTTTCTTCTGCCGAAGTTGCCAGAACGACAAAGGAAGCAGACGTAGGATCTTCTACATCAGCAGGTGTCTCCAATGGAGTGAGAGCGGGCTGAACCCGCTGAGTATCAGCTTGGCTTGACGTTGTGTCGTCTTCTGGCTGTGAGTCCGAGTTTATGTCATGCATAATAGACACGAAGGAGACAGTGAACTTGCCCCCAGCCTTTTGTTTTGTCTTCTTTACTTTGGTTGTGATGACTACAGGCTTTGATGTTTCGAGAGAGATCACGAAGGGAGCTTGACTGCTTACTTCGAGTGCTTTTTGAGAAGGGTCTTCGTTTGGAAGATCACTCTCAGGATCGAGGGATTGATCCTTGTCATTTGCTGAAGACATCTTTGTAGCAGCATTGCCATCCTCAGTGATTGTGTTGCACTGAGCATTTTCTGGGAACAAGTCCTGAACAGCATTCGGCAACTTTTCTTTATTAGTCCAGACATCGTCTATGAGATCGGGTATCTGGGACCAATCGACTGGGTTTTCATTGAAGAAGATTTCATTGGCAGAAATTTCATCCAGATGATCAATTGGGAGGGGCCTGTGTTCCGATGTCACAGCTTTAGGAGACGAGGGCTGAGAAGATGATATCTCAGTGAAAGTCACCTGAGAAGATGTAGCTTTGGAGGATACACTACTGGTTGGGGAGTACGTGTCTTCGGAAGCTTCAGAGGCACTGTCGTCCCGAGCTATCACATTGCAGGTTATCCTGACAGGAGATGCCCCCAGTGTAGACTGTTGGGAATCGGACTCATCCTCGGATGTAAGAGGATCATCGATCCAACTGTTTTCTCCATTTTCAGGAGTTTAAGGAGAAAGCTCCCGTTGATTTTCAGGGACTTCTGGTTCTGGATCATGACGAAGGTCATTGATGCGATCCTGCTCCTGCTCTATGGCAATATGTTGCAAGATTCTTGCATATTCTTCAAGATTAGGCATAGGAGCTAAATCTTCTTTGTTATCTGCTCGTTGTGGTTCACCGATGTTGGGTTCCACTGGAGCATTGGCTGGTGCTGGATCGACAGCATTTTTTTGAATGGTGTCCTGGTCTTCTTCATCATCAGACCAAGATCCTTGTGGCTGTAATGGGTTATACTAGATTATTGGCATAAGACGAGACTCAGGAATCCATTCCTCGTCGGAGAGGTATTCTCCTTGATGGACCCGAAAAGGGAATCTTCCGTCCTCTCCCTCCGCACCCCAGGGGCTGACCTGGGTCTCGGCGGAGGAGGGAAGATCTCGGGCATCAATATTTTTGTACGGGTATGCCAGATTTACTTTCTACTTGGAATTTGGAATGGTGATAATCCGGAGATTCACCTTCATAAGTGGAAATGAAATCAATCCTTTTTTCTAACTTTTCAAATTGCATTAATATTAAGAAAAGAGACAAGTTTGTTTTTCTAGAATGCCGTAAGAGGCGTTTTTGTTTGTTTGCCATAAAAGGCGATTTTGCAGTGAAAGACGATTTTACAAAACTCATCAAATGTGAAAGACAAGAATTGTGATTTCTTTTTGTCTCTTTAAGAAATACAAACTACAATAGAAAAGTGAGAAAAGGGATCTAACTTCTCAGGAGATTGTGGGGACACGTTGAGACCGACGGTCGCAAGTCATGTATGGGCTTCGCCATCGTCCTTCAAATGAGAACATGTGATGCTTTGATTCTTTGGCTTGGCTCCTAACCTCGGTTTTTTTAAGGACAAGGACCAAGAGGAGGTCCTATATCCAATGAAAAACCAAGTAAACGGGCTGAAAAGCCGAGTTTAGGCCATGTTGGAGAAGGAGGAGACCTTGGGGGGGTGACCCCCCAAGGGACGTTGATCACCTTGTGGTGTTCTTTGCAGCAGAGCAGCAGGAATTCGTCTGGATTTCTTTGGGAGAAGTGCAGAACTTCAAGTTGATAGATGTCGATGATCCTCTCTCTCTTGGAAATGGATCTCCTTTTATAGGCTTTTGGTAGCCATGGGATGGTTATGGGCATTGATAGCCATGATGAGAGCATTGATGAGGAGTTACAAGTTGATTTTGTAACTCCGTTTTCATGGCTTGTGATTGGCCGATGAAGGTAGTGGGCTTTTAATTGCCTTTATGCTTCATGATGATGGGAGTTTCATGGGTTTAATGCCATGATTACTTGGATTTGTAACTCCCAAATGCTTGAATCTGATTGGGCCGTCCAAAATAATGAGTTAATGACCGTATTAAGTTGTCATAAAAGGGTCAATTAACGTCATTAAGTGGTCGCCAAGGCATGTGAAGAGTCGCGGGCCGCGCTGCGCCTTTTGAGATTCTTCTTGCGATCATCACAGGTGGATCCACGCATTGTTTGATGTCGGATTGCGATGCAATTTCAGACATTGATTGACGTTGGCGGGCCGGTGACATCTGTCTTGTCGATTTCACGATCGGTCGGACAGAAAGTGCACTTTCTTGGTCAGCCAGTTGGCGATCTTGAGGCAATCGGTGATGATTTCATGCTTTTGACTGCAGAGCCGAGATGTCGACGAAGATCAGTCGTTTTCAAGCATCAAACATTGCATTTTCCGAAAATCACAGAGGCCGGAACACCCGAAACGCGAAAAGAATCGGAAAACGGACGTTTTGGTGCAAAATCCGGCGACCTGGATTTGCAGGGTCGCCTTGCGACCATGCACCCAGGGTCGCCGGCGACCTTAGGGTTTTTTGCCCTTTGGTCGCCGAGCTTCGTTTTCGGCCGATTTTGCGTGTTTTTCGTTCCTTTTTTCTTCTGTATTTTTCTTGAAATTTTTCTTCAATTATTGACTTCATTTTCTTGGAGAAAACTTGACGAGAACCAGCACGAAATCGGCGCACAAAGTTTCCCATTTTTCGGGAAAGCCGAAGACTTTGTAGCCGATTTTCCGTCAAGAGTCGAAACTAGGTCAAACGATGTCGGAATGACCTGAAAATTGAGGTGAAGCTTCTTGAGCAGTGGATAGGAACAACCATGGGCTTTTATTTGAGTTTTGAAGCCGTTTGGGGTCCCATTGATGCTTCACTTGATTTTGCTGCGGGGAAAATGCCGAGCTTTGATATGTGGTCAAACGATGTCCGATTGACTTGAAATTTGATAGGGAGCCTATTGGAGTCATTTTGAGACGTTCCATGGGCTCCGTTTTGGATATCATGGTCCCGGGTTGCTCCGCCACCGGTAGGCTTGATTTTCTCTCGGAGCATCGAAACTTGGTCAAACGTTGTCGGAATGACCTGAAAATTGACGTGCAGCCTTTTGGAAGCATATTGAAGCCACTCATGTATTTTGTTTGATGAGTGATGGATTCGGTGGTTCCCGCCGCCATGAGGCTTGATTTTGCTGCTCGAGCATTGATGGAGGGTCAAACGTTGTCGGTTTGACTTGAAATTTGGCATGGAGCCCTTTGGAGACATTCTGGAGTCATCCGTAGGCTCTAATCAAAGTTTTGGTGTCTTTGATGTTGTCGCCGCCGGGAGCGCTTGTTTAGCTGTCGGAGCAGTGAAGTTAGGCCAAATGCTGTCGGAATGGCCCGAAACCTCAGGTGTACCCCTCTTTTAGCTGTCTAGAAGGATCTCTCAGTTTCTGTCTGATTCTGAAAAGATCTAATGCTTGAAGTAGCCTTGCCTGTTTTATAGCAGGATGCAGCTTCACGAGGCTTCTTGATGTTGAGGAGACATAGTGACTTTTTTGGTGTCAACAAATGCCCCCTCGAGGTACAGCGACGAGTAGCTTTTGGAGTCGATGTGCCTCGAAGAGAAACTTGGAGGAGAGATTCCGACTTGACCAAGAGTCTTGAGCATTTTTTTTTTTTTGAATAGCCTTCTGAGTTTCCGGGGGAATTTTATGGTAGTGAGAGGGATCACGTACCATCCCAAGGGAAAGTTTTGAAAATGACATGGGGTGTTTGGATTTTGGGTTTTGGATTTTGGTTTTTGTATTTTGACCCTTTGACCTAACAAGCTGTATATGGCAGGTTAGGGGGTCGGGGTTTGATTTTAATTTTGACCTTGTGACCCAACAAGCTGTATGTGGCAGGTTGGGGGTCAGATTTGGTTTGTTGGTTTTGGATTTTGATTTTGGTTTTGGTCTTGTGACCTAACAAGCTGTATATGGCGAGCTAGGGGACCGGAATTTGGTTTTGTGAAATGTCAATTTCAAGATTTTGGCTTAATTTGGTTCATGAGGTTGGATGGTTTGGTTTTTGGAAACTCATGAGACTTTCTTTTGTCTTTGTTTTTTTTTTGAATGGTCCCAGCAACTCAAAAGAGGCATGGGACCCTTTTTTTTTTTTTGCTCTTTTCTTTTTTTTTTTTTTGCTCTTGGTAAGAGGAATATTTTGACTAAGAGCCACTTTTAGTGCCTAGGTGGTCAAACCTGGCTCATATGGGCTAACCCATGGGACCTTAGGCTTTGGAGATGGCCTAGATCTCATATGGTGTCATATTTGTAAAGAATATCTAAAAATATCTCTTTTGTGTAGAGAATATCTAAAAATATCTTTACTTGGAGAGAATTTCTCAAGTTTTCTTTTTGTGGAAAGATTCTCTCAAAATATCTTTCTTTTTGGGAAAGTAGCTAAATTTTAGCACTTACCTCCTTTCTTTCTCCTTGTTTCCTCTTTTGGCTTGCTCTCTTTTATAAAAGCAAGAGGGTTGGTGCTTTTGCTCTATTGCTTTCTTTTTGCAAGAAATCTTCAAGAATGCTCTCCAAGATAAGAAGTGCTTTCTCTTCCTCAAGGATCTCCAAGCTTTTCTTCTTCTTCTCCATCAATGGCTTCAAGTAAGTTTTCTTCCTCCTCAAGAATCTCTATTGTAGAAGTAACTTCTTCATTTTTTTCTTTTCTTCTTCTTTTTCTTTTCTTTTCTTTCTTCTTCTTTTTTTTTTCTTTTTTTTTCTTTTCATGCACGTTTTCCTTCCTTTTTTTTTTTCGTGCTTCTCTTTTTTTTCTTTCTTTCTTTTTTTCTTTTTTTTTTCTTTTCACGGTTTTCTCTCTTTCTTTTTTTTTCCGTGAACTTTTTTTTTCTTTTTCTTTTTTTTTTCAGCGTTTTTCTCTTCTTTTCTTTTTTTTTTGCTGTTTTTTTTTTTTGTTTTTCTCCTGGCTGTACGGACCTGACCGTACTGCCACGTGGCAGTGGGCCACGGCCTGTGGGCCAAATTTTTTTTTTTTTTTGCTGAGATTTCTTTTCTCTCTCCCTTTCTTTTTCTTTTTCCTTGTTTGCTCACCATGATAATGAGGTTATGCAATTTCAATATGTATGCATTTTCTTTCTCTCTCTCTTTTTTTTTTGATGCATCAAGATAGAAGGCTAGAGTCTCTAGGTCAAGCCAACATGATTTTTGACTTGGACAAAGTTTGATTGGTTTTGACCAAATTGGGCTGGAATTAGTCAAACTTTGGTCAAGGTTTTCCTAGCATTTAATGCATGATGATATATTTTTGATGCATAGTTTTGGTAAATGGATTTGGAAGTATGATGATACATACCTGAAAATCTTTTGCAAGCATCGGGATTTTGAGCTCGCAACGATGTTGAGCTCTTTCTCGATCTTGCTGGATTTTGAGGAAGTTTTGCAATTTTTGGATTTTGAAGCTCGCAGCAATGTTGAGCTTTTTTCCATATTTTGCGGAAGTTTGATGAGATTGGCTTGTTCTCGCAGCGATGTTGAGTTCAAGCCTTCTTTGAGAATTCTCCACTGACTATGAGCTCGCAGCGATGTTGAGCTCATCTTCAGGCTTCCTGTCTTTTTCGGAGTATTTTCCTTTTCTTTGGAATTGCCCCGGAACCATGTCAAAATTTTGCTAGAATTTTTGTAGCAGAATTCTGTCATTTTGATGTTGATTGATCTTTTCTCTTTCATCTTTTGTAGGCAGTTCTTCTAGAACGAACAAGGGTAAAGGTCCTGTTACTGACGCACCTCGTCGGTCTGCTAGATCTTCCAATGCTGCCGTTCAGCAGGCTTGGGAGAAGGTCCAGTTTGTTGAGAAGAACTTGGAAGAGTGTGATTCCCTCAATCGTGATGAGATGAGACAGCGATTGATCGCCCTCAAAGATGAGGAGTTCTACAAGATCATGGTAAGCGGTCGTCCTTGGGTTACGGACGATCAGAGCGTTGTGCTCGAGCCTACCTTCTTCTTCGGTGATGCAGTCCCCAACGACTTGACATACCAAAGGAGATGTTTTCAGTTCTCTTACACAGCAAATGGTGAGGAGAGAACTATTTCTACCCGGTCGTCTTTTGATCGGACCATCTCGATCCTGAGCCTTTCTCCCATGTGCCATAAGAGGGAAGATCCTCCGAGCTGGGTGAAGAGGACCAGTGTGATCAAGACCGGGGTTTTTGTTGGTGGATCTTCCGGTTTTCCAGAGAAGCCACCTGTCCGTATGGACATGTTGATGCCAGCCAGTGGCTACCAAGGTTCTGATCATCCATCGGTTGATTTGAGACCGGTGGGCCTTGGCGTTTTTCGGGGTGACGGCAGCAATTGGGTGAAGCCTTTTCGACTTCGTCGTCGTTTCAGTGCTGACTCGAGCTGGGAGTCATGGACTGATCACACCCTGAGGATTGGTGAGGCCGTTCTTCGGGAGGCCGAGATTTTTGATGCGGTTCGCGCTTTTCGGCAAATTGTCGTTTTCTCCGATGAGGCTTTCATGGCCATGCTGGAGTCATTCCTTCCTCAAACCAACACCTTCATTGTGACGAATGGTGAGATTGGTTTTTCTTTGAAGGAGCTGAGCGCCATCACTGGATTGCCTATTCTCGGCAAACTTATGAGGAGTTTATGCCTATTGACAGCGTCCTTGAGGAGCAATCTGAGGAGTTTAGGCTTGTGTACTTTCAGCTCGTCGCCTTCTATGATTTTTTGAAGGAGAAGGAGGGCTCGAAAGTTAGGTGCAACAGTTGGAGAAGTTGCAGCTCCAACTTTTTTGACAGCGGGGATTCTTCTGATGGCATGACCCAGGATGCTAGGGCTAAAATATCAAGTTTGAAGAAGATCGCTGCTATGCGAGAAGATTTGAAGAAGTTCTTCGCAAGCACAGATGCCATTTGTCCTGACATTGCGTTGCGGAGAGATCTCGATGTTTACCTCACTTACTGGCTAGGTGAGGCTGTTTTTGCTGGAGGAGATGGAACGCACATCAGGCCGCACTGTATTTTTCCGGCTTGTCAGATGGCATTTGGAGAGCGGCTGGCTTTGGTACCTGCTCTTTACTCCTACTTGTGTACCGAACTGCAGGCTGCTGCTTTCCTAGTTCGGCTTGAGCTTCCCATGAACAGGGTGTTTTCTGCCCATATCTTCTATTCGTGGTATGTATGCCACTGTCCTAGCTTCCATCGTTTGGGAGTTGCACAGGACGAAGATCCCTTTATGATTCGTTTGGCTAGAGGGACAGCGGTTCTCGAATCACTTTTATCCGCCCGTTTAAGGATTCGACGATTTAGGGACGTCGAGATTGGGCAGTCTTCGGTGAAGCTTTCTCCGGGCTTGCGGAAGAAGGCTTTTGACTTTGGTGTCTCCCGTGATTCGACCAAGGCAGGGTCAGGAAGACACTATGCTTTGACAGACGCAGAGAAGAGATGGCTCTTCAACATACGGGTTGGTACGATGGTGTACCGTAGACATTTTTTCGTCAATATCCAACCGTATGTCCCTTCGCGTTTTGCATTGCAGCTTGGCTTCTCTCAAGGCGTTGTTGGAGCGCCTTTGAGCATGGTGAAGCGTTTTGGAGGTTTGCAAGATGGAAGAAATGCATGGCCTTTTTATAGCGCCGAGGACACTACCGCCATGATTTCCTATCCTGAGCTGCCCACCTTCCGGACTGCTGGCTTCACGAAGTGGTTCGTGGAGAGCTTCTCAGTGCACCGGGGACTTTCCAAGAAAGAGCTCGATATTAAGCAATCTCCTCATAAGGGTCTTGGGAAATCGGATGGTATCCGTCGGGAGGAAGTTTTGGCCTTCCTTTCTGGGGAGAAGCACAAGATAGGCTTTCTCAACGGGCAGGACATCATCAGATCAGGAGCTGCACAAGGGATTCCTGGTGAGGTCTTGAGACAGCTGGAGGAGGAGGAGGCTGAGATCGATGCTATGATACAGGCAGAGCATACGAAGGCTTCCATGGAGTCTACTGAGAAAAGTAGACCATCCAGTGAGGACTCTTGTGGGAGGCCTGATGTTGATAGTGGGGCAGGATCGTCGAGCAGATTGACCCGCCGAGGCAAGAGGAGGAGAGGACAACGCCGTAACATGAGACGGCACGATAGTCCTTCTGATCTTGAAGTTCCTCTCACCATTGCTGAGGAGGTGTCTGAGGATGCTGACGAGCCTCCGGAGAAGAGAAGCAGAGAAGAGGAGACAACTGGTATGATCCCCTTTCTTTCCTTTGTTTCTTCTTCTTTTTTTTTCTTGTGAAAGATTTTGTTTTGATCCGCTGCCTTTTTTACCAGAGGACGATGACCTGGTGATACCGGAGGTTCGTGCCGATGAGGCGATGAAGGATCCAGTCGTGGCATCTGAGGAAGAGCCCAGGGACTCTGAAGTGGTTCCAGAACCTTCACCTGGTATGATTTGCTTTGGCTTCTTTTTTTTTTTTTTTTTTGCTGTCATTTGTTAACATGTAGCTGACTTGCCAGAGGATTCCGACGATTTCGAGCCATCCATGGACGCATCTTTTGATGATGCTTCGGATGAGCTCAAAGAGGCAGAGAGTACTCCGCCGGTCATCGAAGCAGGTATATTTGCAATAATAATCTTGATATATTTTTGACAAGGACAAGATCATATTCATACCTTTTTGTCTTTTCTTTTTTTTTTCTTTGACAGATTGTGAAGCAGCAGGAGAGATTCCTCCGTCTTCCTCAAAGCCAGAACAGGGGATACCTGCGGCTGATGCAGAAGTAGGGGCTTCTTCCACTTTCAATGAGTCAGCTTCTTCCGTTGGAAATAGTTTATTGATTACTCTTCCAATGGAGCATGACGTGGGTAGTCGGGCACCAGAGCATGGCGAATCCTCATCTGTACCTCACCTTCAGTATGCAAGGAAGGTGTTGAAGACTGTCTTGAGCTCATGGGTTGAGACTCTTTCTTCAGGTCAGTTGGAAGCTGGTTTTGGCATGATCAAGCATGTGCAGGACATCCTCGCTGATAGCAAAGAAGTCGGTCTGGACATCGTAAGCGCCAAGGATTTTGTTGAGGAGATCATCACCTTGGGGAGCAAATGGACTGAGACCAAGCGTTTCCCAAATGGTGACTTCTTTGATGAGATGTTCATAAAACCTTCCAGCAAAGTCAAAGCTGAGCTGACTGAGGTCACGAAGACTTGGAGGCAGATCGTTTGGGAGAAGAACGTTACCGAGTCATCCATCATGGGGCTGAAGCAAGATTTGGACCGCCTTGATAAGGAGGTCGTCGAGGTTAGGTAGTGTCTTGAGCTTTTAGAGGAAGAAACTGCTGCCAAATGGACCGCCATTGTGGAGGCTCGTGACAAGGAGGGAACCCTCATTCGCCAGGTTGAGGAAGCTAAAGTAATGTCCGGAGGAAGATTCAGGAGCATGAGCAGTGGTAGGTCCTCTGGGAAGAACTTCCTCGTGCTGCAGATGGATCACGGCATTCGGCCGCGTTTTATGGGGACATTTTGAAGAAGCGTGGCCTAAAAACTTTGGAAGTTAAGGCCATGGGTCTGCTTGAGGAGTTGAGCCTTTGGTTGAAGACCATGTCGGATTGAGCTCCTGAGTTGTAACATACTCTTTTTCCTTCTTCTCTTTTTTTGGTACCTCCATGTAAGCAATTTTGGTAATATATTTTCGTATCCCCTTCCTTTCACTTAAATCAATTTTTTTATGAAAACAAATTTGAGTAAAAGCTGATGGGAATGTTTGTTTAAGAATTTGATCAAAAGGTTGTCATTTTGTGAAAATCTTTTGTCAAAGGATTGTTTTGGGCATGAAAGCCAATTTTGTGGCAAAAAGCCTGGTTCTTTGAAAACCGAAATTTTGGTGGCATGGAAGACTAATTTTGTGGCGTAAGAGCCAAAATTTGTTTGCGGCATGGGAGCCAAAAATTTTGAGATGGCATTAGAGCCAAAGTTTTTTTTTTGTTTGTAGCATGAAAGCCAAAGTTTTGTTTGTGGCATGAAAGCCAAGGTTTTTTTTGTTTGTGGCATGAGAGCCAAAATTTTATTTTGTGGCATGAGAGCCAAAATTTGTGGTGGCATGAGAGCCAAAATTTGTGATGGCATGAAAGCCGAAGTTTTTGATGGCATGAAAGCCGATTTTGTGGCGAAAAGCCTGGTTTTTTGATGGTTTGAAAACCAAATTTTGGATGGCGTGAAACCCTAATTTTGTGGCATAAGAGCCAAAATTTGTTTTGCGGCATGGGAGCCAAAATTTTTGGATGGCGTGAAAGCCGAATTTTGGAATGGCATAGAAGCCGAATTTTAGCATTTATAGCCAGATTTTGGCGTTTATAGCCGATTTTTGGCGTTTATAGCCGAATTTTTTTTTGTTTTGGCATTTATAGCCGACTTTTGGCATTTATAGCCAGATTTTGGCGTTTATAGCCGATTTTTTTTTTGTTTTGGCATTTATAGCCAACTTTTGGCGTTTATAGCCGAATTTTGTTTTGTTTTGTTTTGGTATAAGAGCCAGATTTTTGAAAACCAAGTTTTTGTTCTGTTGGCATGAAAGCCGATTTTGGCGTTTATAGCCGAAATTTTTTTTGTTTTGGCATTTATAGCCGACTTTTGGCATTTATAGCCAGATTTTGGCTTTTATAGCCGATTTTTGGCGTTTATAGCCGAATTTTGGTTTTTAAAATGCAGGTATCGACTAAATGTCGCCTCCCCGCTGAATGGTCTTGCAAGTATCGATGGAATGTCGCTTCCTTGCTCATTCGGTTTTGCGAGTATTGATGGAATGTCACTTCCTCGCGAGCTGGGTTTTGCGAGTATCGATGGAATGTCGCTTCCTCGCGAATTGGGGTGCAAATATCGACTAAGCATCGCTTCCCTGCTTTTCCCAAAACTTTTGGTTTTGCGGGTACTGACTTGATGTCGTTTCCCCGCGATTTTTGAAATTTGAGGTTTTCTCGAACCATTTGAAATTTGGGTTGTGGATAGCAACTGGTATGTTGCGTCTCCATGATTTTTGAAATTTGGGTTGTGGATATCAACTGGTATGTTGTTTCTCCATGATTTTTTGAAATTTGGGTTGTGGATATCAACTGGTATGTTGCTTCTCCACGATTTTTTGAAATTTTGCAAGTATCGCATGGGGTTCGCTTCCTTGTGATTTTTTGGGTTTTGGAAGTATCGAATGGGGTTCGTATCCTTCTGATTTTTGGGTTTTGGAAGTATCGAATGGGGTTCGCATCCTTCTGGTTTTTGGGTTTTGCGAGTTTTGACTAAGTGTCGCTTCCCCACGGTTTCTAAAAACCAATTTTTTTGTTTAGAGACACGAGAGTCATAAATTTTGGCTTAAAACCATTTTGGTTGTAAAAGCCAAGGTAGACTAGGGTGAAAATTCCTGAGTCATGGTTTTTGTTTCAAACCATGAATTTTGGGTTCAAGGATCGAAAATTTTGGTCAAGTATGGGAAGAGGCTCCTAAACTTGGATTTTGGATTTGATTTTTCTTTTGAACAATGAAACGATGAAAGTAAGCATTGTTTTGAGAGATTGTTTTTTTGGAAACTTCAACATAAAGATGAAAATTTCAAAAGGGGTGGGTTTGATGAGCAAGTACCTTGGAAATATGCTTTAGCCGTGTAGATATTGCTCTGACCCGTTTGAGGAAGTCTTCAAGGGTAGTACCGCTTCAAGAACTTGCCGTTGATGGGGAGCATACACCTGTCTCCTTCCATGTTTAGAAAAGCGTATGCACCGTTAGAGAAGACTTTGTCGATGACGAAGGGTCCCTCCCATTTTGGTTCGAATTTGCCTTTGGATTTGTGGGCAAAGACTATGGGTCTTTTTACTGCAAGAACCAAGTCACCCTTTTTGTAGGCGCGTTGCCTGACCTTTTTGTCGAAAGATCCTGCCATTCATGCTTGGTACAACTCAATGCTTTGTAGAGCTTCGAGTCGTCTTTCATCGAGATTATCCAGCTCTTGGAGTCTCAAGTTGACATTGCTTTCTTGCGTCATGTCATTTTGCAGAGATACTGTCACGACCCCAAACCCGGGGTCCGTGAATTGAGAGTTATGTTTCTCCCAAGATCCGCATGTGTGAGGATTACAAATTTCAACACACTCTGAATATTTAGCGGAAGCTTTCATGGTGTTGCGACTCGGAGTCCGTGGCCATTGGATTCCGCACCGCACTTAACCCAAGCATAAACTCATCTTATCAATGATCCATCTCAGACTGGAATAAACTATCACAATAAAAGTACAGAGCTGACAGTAACAGGATATTACATTCCCATATATGTTCAAGTTACAATTAACAATGTATATTAATTACAATCCCAAGCAAAAAGGCTAATAAAAGCCATACAAGAAAACAAGCTAATGATTACTACCCATATGTGACGTAATACCGATGTCAAGCTCAATGTCGACATGACATAGCCAACAAACACCTGTAAGCTCATGGCTCCACAGCCAATACGTGCACTCATCTCGGGTGAAGAAATCTGAACCTGAGTACCAAAGTAGTGGGTCAGACACGACGGTCTGGCAGGCGGGTGAAAAGATATAACAACATACTGAATGATAAAACATGAAATAAATCATACTGTCTGATCAAAATTGTACATAATAAAAATGTATCGGAAATCATGAGTATCTGACGAAATCATGTATTCATATAAAACGGGTATGAAATACGGATATTAGGCAAAGCATGTATTCCTTTAAAGCATGTATAAAACATGAACATTTCACAAATCGGGAACTCATTTAAAACATGTATAAACAATAAACAACTTTCAAATCGGGTACTCATTTAAAGCGTGTACGAACAATATACATCTTACAAATCGGGGACTCATTTAAAGCGTGTATAAACAATATACATTTTACAAATCGGGTACTCATTTAAAGCATGTACAAACAATAAACATTTTACAAATCGGGTACTCATTTAAAGCATGAAGAATTAATGCATCCTTTATTAAGAAAAGACATGATCAATATAAAACAGTACGGGTAACAAGGATCAGGAACTATCAAGATGGTAACCACACAAAGCTAAATCCTCTATCACCGAAGTGACTAGAGTATCGGGCGTTGACCTCGGTCACCGTAGTGAGGAGGTACAACAAAATTCACATATACATATACAATAATACGGGACGGGACCACGGTGGCAAACCGGGTATCGGGAATCACGGTAGCGAACCGGATATCGGGAACCACGGGAGCGAGCCGGGTATCGGGACGGGACCACGGTTAATAAACCGGGTATCGGGATCCATGCTGCAGCTGGCGGGACAAGTGGGGAATCTCCAAGTCAGTGGATCAGACTGACAAGGTTATCCAAGCTTAGTGGTGCCGACTCATAGGTTATATGCAAGCAAACAAAACAAATACATGTATGCAAGTTCTCTTTTAGCTCATGGGCTCGCACTACAAAGCTCTGGCCCCCTATTGCCTCCAGGTTTTACTCTCATGAGTCATATACAAGAAATCAAATCCAATAAATACATATGACGGGACGGGGTGCTCATAAGCACAAAAGCATATCTGTATCGGTCGGGCCTGTACGGGCTAGCAACAATGTTAAAAACATAACTTCCAATACGGTCGGGCAAGTCTAGTCATAAAACACGAGATTTCAAGTGTACAAGTGAAGTTCGGTCAAAATAAAGCATGAATGGATTTCTCATATTCTCCGGCCAAGTGTTGAAAGTCCAAGATTGAATCAATGTACTAGGGTCCCGTATGTTACGTTCGACATACATTTGGTACTCTTTAAGAATTGAAAACATTCCGGGGCCTTATATACATTAACAAATCTAACAGACCTAAACAACACAGTCATGATGATGGAATTTCTTCTTCTGTACAGTTCCTCACTCTCCTCCAATATAGTTCCCTATGGTTCCTCAAGAAGAAAACAATACAATTGCTGTCGGTCAGCTCCTCGGTTGTCTGTCGGTCAGCCGAACTGGGATGTCGGCTAGCCGACAGCTGACCGACGCTGACTGTCAGCTCTACACACATCAGGAAGTTTGTTGCTCTCTGGAAAATGAACCGAAAGATCTGTCGGTTGGATCTCGGTCGACCGAACTAGGGAGTTCGGTCAGCCGACAGCTAACCGACAGATTTCCTGATGGAAATCTGCTCTCTGGAATTGGAACCGAGAGGGTTTCGGTCCACCTCGGTTGGCTGTCGGTTAACCTACAGGCTGACCGACAGCTAACCGACGTTACTGCGGACACAGAATTCTGAAGCTGTTTTCAGTCCCTTCTTTCTCCAAACACTCCTCATTTTCAAGGGTCAGATCCCTGTAATAAAGTGAGCTAAAAGATCCTCCATTTCAAGCAATCAAAACTTCATTCTCAACACTTCAAATTCCCCATTCAACTACATCCATTCTTCCATCAAATCATCCATTCCATTCACATTCAACCCAAAAGAAATCCATCACATGAAACAAGTCAAAACTCAATACAATCAAGATACCATTTTCAAGAATACAATATACTAGAAAGATACACTAAAGAGTGTATTTCAAATCTCCATAAAAGCATGTCATGAAGTAAAGCATAAGTAATGAAAATCATTAATGAAAGCTACACATTTGTATAAAACATGATCAATGAAAATAAATCATTTCATCCACTTGCCTTGGGTCCAACGCTAATCAAATCAACCACTAATCACTTCTCCAAGCTATAAATCACCAATCTAAACAAAACCCCCAAAAGAAACCCATCTTAGAACCCTAAAATGGCAAAACCAAATCAAAACAAAAGGAAAGCCTCCAATAATCAAAACAAAGCTTCTTAAAGGCTAGGAAAACACAAATCCAAAAGATTACAAGGATTCCTTACTTGGAAGTTCTTCAAAAAGCTAGAGGTTGCTCAAAAGAAATCTTGAAAAGCTTGGTTTTCTTCAAAAATAACATCAATGGATAGCTCTTGAGATGAGGATGAAGATGGTGGAGTCTAATCTCGGTTTGGCATTGTTTGGTGGTGCTATGAGATGGAGGAAGCAAGAAAGGGATGGAGAAAAACCATGGCTGATGGGGCATCTCCTCTCTTAGAGATTAGGTCAAGGAAGGAGAGAAGAGAAGAAGGGTTCCTTTTATAACAAAGGGGAGATGGGTCCCACAACTTAAAACATTTGCCGGGCTAAAAACATGCATTTCGGGACCTCAAATCGGTTCGACGAAGAAGACAAAGTTGTTCGTTGAAATAACTACTTTCCAAAAAGTATATTTTCCCCAATTTCTGGAATTTTCGAAATTTATGGACAGATTTAGTGAAAATTGTCATTTTTGCCATTTTTCTCGAAAAACGCAATTTCTGAGTATTTATTCAAGATGGTCAAAACATGAAAGTTGTTTGTAACAACAAAATGGGTCAAAAGGAATAAAATTTGGAATTTTTAGAAACCAAATATAAATTCTCACAAAAATACAATTTACAAGGGTCGGGTCAAAACAAAGTCAACGTCTTTTAAAACTCTCCAAAGTTATGAAAAATCTATTCAAACTCAAAAACTCAACCAAACAACCACTAAACCCATCGAGAAAACCAAATCACGATTAAAACCACACTAAACCAAGAAATTAAGGGTCGGGTTCTCACAGATACCCTTAAGCAAGGAATTTGTACTTCTAAAGGGACAACAGCTTCGCATCCATAGACCAAAGAGAATGGTGTACTATGGGTTGGTCCTCGAACGGTGGTTCGATAGGCCCACAAAGCTTCTAGTAGTTTGTCGCCCCAATCTCTTTTGTGACTAGAGACCATTTTCTTGAGAATTTTGCAGAGTGTCTTGTTGAAGGCTTCTGCTAGTCCATTCGCTCCTGGATTATATGGAGTCGAAGGACAACTTTGGATTTTGTACTTGTCGCAGAACCTGTAGAATCTGTGATCCCGGAATTGTGGTCTGTTATCATGGACGAATCTTTTAGGTATGCCGAAGCGACAAATAATGTTGGTGCGCAAGAACTGAAGGACTAATGAAGTCTTCATTTCGTTGAGCGCAAATGCTTCTGACCACTTGGAGAAATAATCCGTAGCGGCGAAGATGAAGCGATGACCTTTTGCTTGATGGGGGAGAAATAGGACCTATGATGTCCATACCCCAGGCTTCGAAAGGCCATGAGATTGCTGTTGGATGTAGCCATTCTGGAGGCATGTGGACATAATCTCCGTGAATCTGGCATTTTTGGCAGCACTTGGCAAATTGCATTGCATCAGCTACCATGGTAGGCCAATAATAACCTAGCCTTTTTATCTGGTTGTAGAGCTTAGGGCCAGCCTGATGGGCTCCACAAAGACCAGCATGAACTTCTTGGAGAGTTTCCTCAGCCTCTTTGTTGTGACAAGCAGCGTAGGAGTACTTCGTTGAAAGATTTTCTGTAAAGTACTTTTGAAGGTATATCCAAATGAAAGTTTGGGGCTCGTCTTTGGATGCTTACCCGTTCTTTTGGATCTTCAGGTAAGATTTCGAACATGATGTAATCAATGAACGGATCTCTCCAGTCGCCAATCGGAGGTTTGAGGATGGACATCCGACTTCCAACCACTTGGTGGCATTCAACAACTGTTTGGTGTGTGTTGAGAGGAGGGAGAATCCTTCTTTGACACACCGTGACTTGCTTGTTTTCCCATTCTTGGATTACCATGGATGTGGCGAGTCCGGCCAGGGCATCTGCACGGATGTTTTCACCTCTGAGGATGTGGGTGATATGGCAGATGTTGAATTTTTGTCGAAGCGACTTCGCCTTATTGTAGTAAGGTAGCAAATCAGGCTTCCTGACTTCATATTTCTGATTCATCTGGTTGACGATCAATTGAGAGTCTCCAAAAGCTTCTAGCATGGTGATGCCGGATTCGAGGGCGAGTTCCAATCCTACAATCAGGGCTTGGTACTCAGCTGCATTGTTTGAACATGGTTCCAGTAGCGAGAAGGCATGTGGAATCATGTATCTGTCGGGACTGACAAAGAGGATGCCAATTCCCGATATTTGCTTTCCCTTTTCATTTGTCCTGGTTGCACCGTCAAAGTACATGTCCCAGGAAGCATTTGATAAGGAAGTTTCCACGTTGTAGACAAATTCGTCTGGGAGATCATCCCTGAGTGGGGAATCTTTAGGCAATGGATGCTCTGCGAGGAAGTCTACTAGAGCTTGGCCTTTGATTGCTTTTTGTGGTACATACCTAATATCAAACTGTGATAGAAGAATGGACCATTTTGCCAGTCGGGCATTGAGAGAACCTGCTTTTGTGACAAGGACCTTTAGGAGGTTGATCCTCGAAATCAGGTAGACTATATTCGACAGCAGATAGTGACGCAGTTTTTGTACGGCAAACATTACTGCAAGGCATTCTTTTTCGACTTGGGAGTAGAGATGCTCTGCACCTACCATCATGCGGCTAAGCTAATATAGAGCAGCTTCTTTTCCGTCGTCGTTTTCTTGTGCGGGCAGAGCACCCAAATAGTGGTCGAGAGCTCTTGTGTACAAGATAAATGGTTTTCCAGTTGTGAGGGCAGCTAGCACTGGAGGTTTGATAAGGTATGCTTTGATGTCTTGAAATGCACTTTCACATTCAGCATCCCAGACAAAGTCCACGCCTTTCTTCATCAGGCGAGAGAATGGACGGCATTTCCCTGATAGATTGGAGATGAACCGTCGAATGTAGGCCAGCCTTCCTTGAAGCCCTTTTAATTCTCTTAGGGTTCTTGGAGATGGCATTTCCAGGATAGCCTTGACTTTGGTGGGGTCAAGTTCTATTCCAGCTTTCCGTACTATGAATCCGAGAAACTTACCCGATGAGACACCAAAGAAGCACTTTAGTGGATTCATCCGCAATTTGTGTTTGCGAAGTCGGAGGAAGACTTCTCGAAGATCATTGAGATGGTCTTCTTTTCTTCTGCTTTTGATGGCAAGGTCGTCAACATAGCATTCGACCGTCTTGTGTTGCATATCTTGGAATATTTTCATCATAGCCCTCTGATATGTTGCACCTACATTTTTCAGACCGAATGGCATGACAGTGTAGCAATACACGCCAAATGGTGTCCGAAATGACGTATGCCTTTCATCTCCAGGATGCATCTTTATCTGATTGTAGCCAGAGAATCCATCCATGAATGTCATTCGCTCGAATCCATAGGTGTTGTCAATCAGCACTTCTGGTATAGGGAGCGGGAATTCATTTTTAGGACATGCACTATTCAGGTCTCTGTAGTCAATACAGACCCTTATCTGCCCATTTTTCTTTGTCACGGGAACAATGTTGGCCAACCATTCAGGATACTGTTCCTCGCGGATGAAGCCAACGTTTCTGAACTTCTTGTTCAATTTTGTCCATCACGTCGGGACGGTGCTCCTTTGGCCTTGTTTGATAGGCTTGATTCTTTTTGCAAGTTGAGCTTGTGGACTGCTACTTCGGGATCCAAGCCAGGCATTTCTGCATAAGACCATGCAAAGCAATCGACGAACTCACGAAGAAAAGAGATATACTCGGGTAACTCATCATCCTTTATATTCTTGCTTATGAATACAGGACGTGGGTTATCAGGTGTTCCCAAGTCTATCTTTTGAACAGGGTCTTCTGTCGGAAGGTTTGAAGGTGGTTCCTCCACAATGTTTTCGGAGGCTTCCAACTCAACAAGACCTTCTGGAGTGCCGGAGGCATTTTCAGACTGAGGCTCTGTTTCTGTCCATGAATCTTCTTGATCAGTATCCTTCTCAAGGCTATCCTTCTCAAGGGTTGCAATGAGATGGTCCTAATCATTTGCTGGAATTGGGTTGAAGTAGGGTACTTCTTTTGGAAACGATGATTCTTCTGGGACAGAGAACCGCTCGTCTATGTCATCGGGCAATTCCTCTTTATTATCAGAGAAATTATACCAATTGGAGGAGCTTTCAGGATTTTTGACGAGTAACTCCTCAAAGAGATATCCAGGGATATCGATGTCTTCATGAGATGTTGAGGCTTGGTTGGTAAAGCGACTTTGTAGCCATGGTGTCAACTGTCTCATAGGAGCCGTAGGATCATACCCCAACCCATATGAAGACTTGCCTTTTTGAAGGTGGATTTTCCAACCTTCTGGTTGACTTTTGATCAGGGTGGGTTTCAATGGTGTGAGAATACCACGGCCACCTCCCAAACCAGTCGGATTTTGAGCGTCGTAGCCCATTTTCTTCATGATAGCTTGTGCCATTGGACTATACAGGGATAGCTGAGGCATACCTTCATTTTGGAAATGTTCAAGCAGAGAGTTCAGTGGAGATGCTCCTGATCTGTGGAAGTAAATCACTTTTTCTTCTGGCGAAGTTGCTGGAATGACAAAGGAAGCAGACGTAGGGTCTTCTATGTCTGCAGGTGTCTCCAATGAAGTGAAAGCGGGCTGATCTTGCTGAGTATCAGCTTGGCTTGATGCTATGTCATCTTCTGGCTCTGACTCTGAGTCTGTGTCATGCATAATAGACACAAAGGAGACGGTGAACTTGCCCCCAGCCTTTTGTTTTGTCTTCTTTGCTTTGGTAGTGATTACCAAAGGCTTTGGAGATTTGAAGGAGACGACGAAGGGAGCTTGGCCGCTTACTTCGAGTTTGGTGGAGGGTTTATTTACCTCCGATGATTGCTGAGGAGCCTTGCCTTTATCTTTCTGGAGACTGTCGGCAAAGTGAATTGTTTTTTCCTCCTGTTCTTCTTTTCCATCTTTATACATTTGAGCATCTGTAAAATGGACATCCTTGCCTTTGAAGGGCTTTTTGTCTGCAAATACTCGATGTATCAAGCCATCGTCGCCAACGAACTTGATGCACTGATGTAGAGTTGAAGGGACGACACCATTCTCATGTATCCAGGGGCATCCAAGAAGTATATCGTAGCATGAAGGGGTCCTTATCGCATATACAGTGACTTCAGAGATAAGCTCACCGATTTGCAATTTGAACCTGATTTTGCCGATAGGCCTTTGAGCGCTACTGTCATATCCGAAGATGGATACGGACGTGTGACTCAGCTTGCTGGGTGGGATGCCCAGCTCTTCGAGTGCCGAAGTAGAGATGAGGTTGAGTGCAGAACCTGGATCGATCTGAACTCTGTGTATTGGCATTTCTTTGACGTACCCCGTAAAGTACAAGGGACGGTTGTGCTTTGTTTCGCCTAGGAGGAGGTCATCCTTGTCGAAGGCAATTGTTGCACTTGCTGCTTTTTGTACCGAGAGGCTTTCATTGCTTGATCCCTCAGTTTTCTTCTTTTCTCCCTTTGAGGGAGTATTTGATTTTTTGACCCTATAGTCCATTTCAATTTGTAGGACTTGTGGGGCGTGTTTGTCGACATCCGCATTTAGCCTTTGTAATTCAGAAATGAGACTATCACGAGTTTGTGGAGACATTCGTAATAAGTCAAGGATGTGCAGACGTGCAGGTATGTGTTTGAAGTGCTCAATCAAGTCGTACTTGAAAGCCTCCCTCGGGCATGCATTTTCATTATTATTGCCACTTGGGGCGCTTACAACTTGCTTTCCCGAAGGATTTACATAAAAAGAAGAGGGTTGATTGTAATTTTTGTGGTAATCCCGGCCAGAACGGGTACCTCTACCAACTTCAAGAGCCTCTAGAGAAGGGTCTTCTTTTGGAAGATCGTTCTCAAGATCAAGGGGTTGATCCTTTGCTGAAGACGTCTCTGTAACAGCATTGGTGTCTTCAGTAATTGTGTTGCACGGAGCAATTTCTGGGAACAAGTTCTGAACAGCAGCCGGCAACTTTTCTTTATTAGCCCAGACATCGCCCGTGGGATTGGGTATCTGGGACTAATTGACTGAGTTTTCATTGAAGAAGATTTCATTGGCAGAAGTTTCTTCAAGATGATCAATCGGGAGAGGCTTGAGCTCTGATGTCACAGCTTCAGGAGACGAGGGCTGAGAGGATGTTATCTCAGTGGAAGTCACCTGAGAGGATGTAGCTCCAGATGATACACTACCGGTTGGGGTGTACGTGTCTTCGGAAGCTTCAGAGGCACTGTCGTCCTGAGCTATTGCATTGCAGGTTATCCTGACAGGAGATGCCCCCAGTGTAGACTGTTGGGAATCGGACTCATCCTCAGATGTAAGAGGATCATCGATCCAACTGTTTTCTCCATTTTCAGGAGTTGAGGGAGGGAGTTCCCGTTGATTTTCAGGGAATTCTGGTTCTGGATTATGACGAAGATCATTAACGTGATCTTGCTCCTGCTCTATGGCAAGATGTTGCAAGATTCTTGCATATTCCTCAAGATCAGGCATGGGAGCCAAATCTTCTTCGTCATTTGCTCCTTGTGGCTCGCCCATGTTGGGTTCCACCGGAGCATTGGTTGGTGCTGGATCAACAGCGTTTTCTTGAACAGGGTCCTGGTCTTCTTCATCATCAGACCAAGATCCTTGTGGCTGCAATGGGTTATACCAGGTTACTGGCATAAGATGAGACTCGGGAATCCATTCCTCGTCGGAGAGGTATTCTCCTGTTTCAAGGGATTCTTCCCACTCATCGATATCACTGGCAGTGTCACTGGACTCGTATCCATCCATAGGGAATCCAACTACCGAATTGCAGGAGTATGATGCCCCCTATGCAGTTTCATTTTTGTATTGAGGTGGCATGAAATCATCAAGAGTGAATTTTCTTACCGCCTTGGAGGTTTTGGGAAGAGATTCTTCCGTCGTCCCAAGTGAAGCAGTGGAAGAAGTTTCTGTTTTTTCAAGGACTTCTTGTTTTGGTTGAGACTTCTGCTGCTGTTTGAGCTTGCGGAGTTGTCTCTTGGCTTGCTTTCGCTGCCGAGTGGTCGGCTTTGTTTTGATGATCTCCCAATTTTCATCATCTAGGAGATCGGGATGCACCCATATAGGTTGTCCATCTGGTGTTGGATAGGGAACCAATTCTTGGGACGCTTGAGCCATTTTAATCAACTTGAATGAAGTAATGGTCTTCTTCTTCGGTGATTTTGAAACTTGCCCACATGACACCATGTTGACAGAAGTGGAGCCGTAGTTTTTGTCAAAAGTTATGACTCCGTTTTTCCACATCTCATTGATCTTCTCTCTCACAACGAAGCATTGATTGAGAGGATGTGAGATCATCTGATGGGATGGACAGTATCGGGGATCATTGGTTTTGCCAACATCTCCCGGTCTTTTGGGCTCTGGCAAAATGAGTTTGCCATTTGCTAGGAGAGCCTCAAAGATTTCTTCAACATCTTCATCGAACGGATATTTCTTTTCTACACGTTCTTTGAAGGCATCAGAGAGTTCAGGCCTTTTACCTGCAATTTTGTTTTCAGGTTTCTTTGGTTGCTGAGGAGCTGACTTAGTCTGCACATTGAGAACCTCCTTTTTCTTTGGTTTTGAGGTTGTAACAGCAGTCGGCTCTTTCTTTGATGATTTCTGACTGTTGAGGTCTTTGATCACCATTTCAGCTTCCATGGAAGCTTCGAGGAGTTCCCCCAGGTTCTTTGATTTGTTGCCGATAATCATGGAGCGGATTTTTGCTCTCATATTGTTACGATAGATGTCGACCAGCGACGCTTGTGGCAGCACATCTGAGCATTTGTACGCCATTGCCTTCCATTTGTGAATGAAGTCGTATGTTGACTCATTCTCTCCCTGTTTTAAGCTGCAGAGTTGAGCCATAGTAACAGGATGATCCTCACCTTGGAAGTGGGTCAGGAAGCGTGTCTCCAGCATAGCCCAGTTTTGAATGGAGTTCTCCGGCAGAGTGGAGTACCAATCAAAGGCTGTACCTTTTAGGGTACTTGCAAAGAGGCGAATCTTGAGGGCATCTTGATCCGCAATGGCTCTCATCAGGATTTTGAAATGGATGACATGCTGTCTGGCTGAACCTTTCCCAGTATATGTCTGGAGAGTAGGTTGTTTGAATTTTGCAGGGAACGGAACCGAGTCCATCCATAAAGGGTAGGGTGGCTTGATCCCATGTTCCTTCAATGTATCCTCTTCTTTTGCTTTTGCAAGGATATCGTCCACGTCCTTTTTGGTAAGGGCATGAGACTCTTTGTTTTCTGCATTGCCCTCGTTATCTTCATGATTCGGAGGGGTTTCATTGTTAGGTGGTGGACGCTGTAGAGTGAGAATGAGGTTTTTCATCAAAGCCTCAATTCTCTGTTGTCCTTGCTCCAACTGCTGGATGTGTGCGGTTACATCTTCATGCTGTGGAGGCGGCTCAGAACTTGTAGCCAAGACGTTCATCCCTCGGGATTCGAACGAAGAAATCGTCCTGGTGATTGAGCTGGGGCTCATTCTTCTGGATGAAGAATCTGAGGAGTGGTTACTCCGGTGTTCTTGGCTTGGAGGATTGGAAGACTCTTCCAGATGTGTTCTTGTCCGGGGGAGACGCTGCGAGTCACTGGACGTCTAACACTGATTTTGGTTGCTGACTTCCGGCGTTTTCTGGTTTTGCCAACCATATGAACAGCAACGAATTGGTCGGGTCTTTCTTTTTCGACCCATTTTTTTGAGACGTGGAGAGTAGAACGCTGGGTTCTTTGTTTCTCGAGTCTCTTTTGTCGATATGCAGTGCGGCGACGCATACGACGAGCAATTTGAGCTTCAGTCAGCTCTGGCCGGGCTTTGGCGATGAAAGATGTAGTCCCTCGTGCGCAGCAGCCGAGTTTGTCTTCTTTGAAGCTGGGCAAGGACAGAATCTGGACGCGGTCCTTTGCCGTCGTAATGAAGACTTGAATTTTGCGAGTTCGGCCCCTGTTGAGATGAAGGGTCGACTCGCGGGAGTGCAGGCTTCAGCCTGTTTTTGCGTAGGCCTAACGATGCAGGATTTGATTTTGGGCTTGTAGGAGCAAGCCGGCTCATGCTGATTTTGTTTATTTTTTGGGTGGAGTGTAGGTTTCTCCTCTTTCATGTAAGAGAGAGGGTAGAACTGATTCTCCTTGAGAGGGGCCATGTATGCTGGCTTTGCAGATGTTTGGGACCTCTGTTGCTTTGGCGAAGATCTCGGGGACCAAGTTTTGGGGTAAACCTGGTTTCTTGTGGGTTGAGGCTTCGTGGGAACACCACGGGCTTCAAGTTTCTTGGTGTTCGCCCTTGGTGCCATTTTAGTGACACGTTGCGGGGCTGTTTTCTTCTTCTTGGCAGGTACAGTGTCTTCTGCGGGAAGTGGGAATGGTCCCAGTGATCCGAAGACGATGGTCCGGGGAGTTGAAGTTGACCCAGTGTTTGGAGAGTTGTGGAGGGAGATGACGCTTCGGCAACTGGCAAGGCGCTTATGCTTGTTTTGCTTGTCTTGAAGCATAAGCTGGTATTTGTTCTCATCGAAAGTGATGGTCAATGAAGCTGCCATTGTTAGTTTTGGAAAACTTCTGAAACAAGACCAAATCCATTAGTAATCACAAGAATATGGTGATCGTAAATGGAGAACAACTATGGTTTTGTCTTTTTCAAATCACTTGAGGGGACATGGCCCAACCCAAGGACGATGAAGAAGGCAAAAAGCCATAGAGGATACAATTGTTCTAAAATGCAAGTATGGTAGGCTCGGAGTGAGCGTTCCAGTGACTGCTAGAAGCAATTGTAGACCTTAATTCAAATTACCGAGAAGCAAGGCTCACTCGAGGTAAAATGATATAAGGTTGGAGATACAAATGTGTCGGTTGCGAATACAGTAGACCCGAAAGGGCGTACTAGCACCGCTAGGCACAAATGTTGCAAATCGCATCCTTGGAAAGGACACGAGATGGGATTTTTTTGAAAGGTCAAATTTGGATTCATAAAGGAGAGCAAATGGTATTCCAATCCGAACAAAGGCTCAACATTTCTGCGAGCGCTAAATTCAGAAGGGAAGGAACCAGAATTTCTCGGATGTGAATCCAGTAATGACGGAAGTTTTTTTTTGAAAGGTCAAGATTGAATTCATCAAAGAGAGCAAATGGTGTTCCGTTTCGAACAAAGGCTCAACATTTCTGCGAGCGCTAAATCCGAAAGGGAGGGAACCAAAATTTCTCAACTCTGAATTCAAAAGTGACGGAAGTTTTTTTTTGAAAGGTCAAGATTGAATTCATCGAAGAGAGCAAATGGTGTTCCGTTTCGAACAAAGGCTCAACAATTCTACGAGCGCTAAATTCGAAAGGGAAAGAACCAAGATTTCTCAACTCTGAATTCAAAAGTGACATAAATTTTTTTTTGTTTTTTTCTTTTTTAAAAAGAATTTTTTAGAGGATATTTTTAAAAGGTGCACATAGATTTCCAATTCGATCTTATGAAACCTTAGTAGATAGATCAGCCCCCAAGTAAGGGTAGGATTACTTAATGAACCCGTTTGGAGGACCCTTGCCTCGAACAGTCTAGCTGTCTCCACACTCTGGACAAGGCTTTTCTTACATCCACTTTGGTCAAAGAACGCAACTGGTGGAACCTTAGTGTTTTTTTTTTTTGAAATCTTTTTTTTTTAGAGGTTTTTAATGAACTCATCAAAGAGAGCGAATGGTGTTCCGATCCGAACAAAGGCTTAACATTTCTGCGAGCGGTAAATCCGAAAGGGAAAGAACCAAGGTTTCTCAAATTTGAATGCAAAAGAGAGAAAACTAAATATTTTTGAATTTATAATTTTTTTGAAATCCCAATTGGACTCATCAAAGAGAAAAGATGGCCCATCCCCGATATGAACGATAGATGCGAACATTTCTATGAGCTATCAAGTTCAAAGAAGAGAGGATCAAAATTTCTCAAAGTTGAATCTTGAGAAAGAGAGATCATTTTTTTTAAAAGAGTTTGAAATGAAGGTGTTTTTTTTTTTTTTTTTGAAATCCCAATTGGACTCATCAAAGAGAAAAGATGGCCCAATCCCCGATATGAACGATAGCTGCGAACATTTCTGTGAGCTATCAAGCTCGAAGAGGGAAGGATCAAAATTTCTCAAAGTTGAGTTTTTAAGAAAAAGAGATCAGATTTGTTATTTTTTTTTGAAGTGAGAAAGAACAATTGAAATCCCATCTCATGTTTTTTAGATGCAAAATGCAACATAGGCCACCAACTAGAAAGGAGCCAAGTGATCAAAGCATCACGTTCTCAAGTCAACGTGTCCCACCGGGTGTGCCAACTTGATGGACCCGAAAAGGGAATCTTCCGTCCTCTCCCTCCGCACCCCGGGGGCTGACCTGGGTCTCGGCGGAGGAGGGAAGATCTTGGGCATCAATATTTTTGTACGGGTATGCCAAATTTACTTTCTACTTGGAATTTGGAATGGTGATAATCCGGAGATTCACCTTCACAAGTGGAAAGGAAATCAATCCTTTTTTCTAACTTTTCAAATTGCAGTAATATTAAGAAAAGAGACAAGTTTGTTTTTTTAGAATGCCGTAAGAGGCGTTTTTGTTTGTTTGCCATAAAAGGCGATTTTGCCGTGAAAGGCGATTTTACAAAACTCATCAAATGTGAAAGACAAGAATTGTGATTTCTTTTTGTCTCTTTAAGAAATACAAACTACAATAGAAAAGTGAGAAAAGGGATCTAACTTCTCAGGAGATTGTGGGGACACGTTGAGATTGACGGTCGCAAGTCATGTATGGGCTTCACCATCGTCCTTCAAATGAGAACATGTGATGCTTTGATTCTTTGGCTTGGCTCCTAACCTCAGTTTTTTAAAGGATAAGGACCAAGAGGAGGTCCTATATCCAATGAAAAACCAAGTAAACGGGCTGAAAAACCGCGTTTAGGCCATGTTGGAGAAGGAGGAGACGTTGGGGGGGTGGCCCCCCAAGGGACGTTGATCACCTTGTGGTGTTCTTTGTAGCAGAGCAGCAGGACTTCGTCTGGATTTCTTTAGGAGAAGTGCAGAACTTCAAGTCGATAGATGTCGATGATCCTCTCTCTCTTGGAAATGAATCTCCTTTTATAGGCTTTTGGTAGCCATGGGATGGTTATGGGCATTGATAGCCATGATGAGAGCATTGATGAGGAGTTAGAAGTTGATTTTGTAACTCCTTTTTCATGGCTTGTGATTGGCCGATGGAGGTAGTGGGCTTTTAATTGCCTTTATGCTTCATGATGATGGGAGTTTCATGGGTTTAATGCCATGATTACTTGGATTTGTAACTCCCAAATGCTTGAATCTGATTGGGCCGTCCAAAATAATGAGTTAATGACCGTATTAAGTTATCATAAACGGGTCAATTAACATCATTAAGTGGTTGCCAAGGCATGTGAAGAGTCGCGGGCCGCACTGCGCCTTTTGAGATTCTTCTTGCGATCATCACAGGTGGATCCATGCATTGTTTGATGTCGGATTGCGATACAATTTCAAACATTGATTGATGTTGGCGGGGCGGTGACATCTGTCTTGTCGATTTCACGATCGGTCGGACAGAAAGTGCACTTTCTTGGTCAGCCGGTTGGCGATCTTGAGGTGATCGGTGATGATTTCATGCTTTTGACGGCGGATCCGAGATGTCGACGAAGATCAGTCGTTTTCAAGCATCAAACATTGCATTTTCCGAAAATCACAGAGGCCGGAACACCAGAAACGCGAAAAGAATCGGAAAACGGACGTTTTGGTGCAAAATCCGGCGACCCGGATTTGTAGGGTCACCGAGCGACCATGCACCCAGGGTCGCCGGCAACCTTGGCCTGCCCTTTGGTCGCCGAGCTTCGTTTTCGGCCGATTTTGCCTCTTTTTCGTTCCTTTTTTCTTCTGTATTTTTCTTGACATTTTTCTTCAATTATTGAATTCATTTTCTTGGAGAAAACTTGACGAGAACCCGCACGAAATCGGAGCACAAAGTTTCCCATTTTTCGGGAAAGCCGAAGACTTTGTAGCCGACTTTCCGTCAAGAGTCGAAACTAGGTCAAACGATGTCGGAATGACCTGAAAATTGAGGTGAAGCTTCTTGAGCAGTGGATAGGACCAACCATGGGCTTTTATTTGAGTTTTGAAGCCGTTTGGGGTCTCATTGATGCTTCATTTGATTTTGCTGCGGGGAAAATGCCGAGCTTTGATATGTGGTCAAACGATGTCCGATTGACCTGAAATTTGACGGGGAGCCTATTGGAGTCATTTTGAGACGTTCCATGGGCTCCGTTTTGGATGTCATGGTCTCGGGTTGCTCCGCCGCCGGTAGGCTTGATTTTCTCTCGGAGCATCGAAACCTGGTCAAACGTTGTCGGAATGACCTGAAAATTGACGTGCAGCCTTTTGGAAGCATGTTGAAGCCACTCATGTATTTTGTTTGATGAGTGATGGCTTCGGTGGTTCCCGCCGCCATGAGGCTTGATTTTGCTGCTCGAGCATTGATGGAGGGTCTTAAGTTGTCGGTTTGACTTGAAATTTGGTGTGGAGCCCTTTGGAGACATTCTGGAGTCATCCGTAGGCTCTGATCAAAGTTTTGGTGTCTTTGATGTTGTCGCCGCCGGGAGCGCTTGTTTAGTTGTCGGAGCAGTGAAGTTAGGCCAAACGCTGTCGGAATGGCCCGAAACCTCAGGTGTACCCCTCTTTTAGCTGTCTTGAAGGATCTCTCAGTTTCTGTCTGATTCCGAAAAGATCTGATGCTTGAAGTAGCCTTACCTGTTTTATAGCAGGATGCAGCTTCACGAGGCTTCTTGATGGTGAGGAGACATAGTGACTTTTTTGGTGTCAACACTCCTGTTTCAAGGGATTCTTCCCATTCATCGATATCACTGGTAGTATTACTAGACTCGTATCCATCCATGGAGAATCCAACTACCGAATTGCAGGAGTATGATGCCCCCCGCACAGTTTCATTTTTGTATAGAGGTGGCATGAAATCATCAAGGGTGAATTTTCTTACCGCCTTTGAAGCTTTGGGAAGGTATTCTTTCGTCGCCCCTAGTGAAGCCGTGGAAGAGGTTTCTGCCTTTTCAAGGACTTCTTATTTTGGTTGAGACCTCTGCTGCTGTTTGACCTTGCGGAATTGTCTCTTGGCTTGCCTTCGCTGCGGAGCGGTCGGCTTTGTTTTGACGATCTCCCAATTTTCATCATCTAGGAGATCGGGATGCACCCATATAGGTTGTCCATCTGGTATTGGATAGGGAACCAACTCTTGGGACGCTTGAGCTATTTTAATCACCTTGAATGAAGTAATGATCTTCTCCTTTGGTGACTTTTAAGTTTGCCCACATGACACCATGTTGACAGAGGCGGAGCCGTAATTCTTGTCAAAGGTGATGACTCCGTTTTTCCACATCTCATTGATCTTCTCTCTCACAATGAAGCATTGATTGAGAGGATGTGAGATCATCTGGTGATATGGACAATATTAGGGATCATTGGTTTTGCCAACATCTCTTGGTCTTTTGGGCACCGGCAAAGTGAGTTTGCCATTTGCTAGGAGAGCCTCAAAAATTTCTTCAACATCTTCATCGAACGGATATTTCTTTTTTACACATTCTTTGAAGGCATCGGAGAGGTCGGGCCTTTTACCTATAGCTTTGTTTTCAGCTTTCTTAGGCTGCTGAGGAGCTAACTTAGTCTGCACATTGAAAACCTCCTTTTTCTTTGGTTTGAGGTCGTAATGGCAGTCGGCTCTTTCTTTGATGATTTTTGACTGTTTAGGTCTTTGATCACCATTTCAGCTTCCATGGAAGCTTCGAGGAGTTCTCCCAGGTTCTTTAATTTGTTGCCGATGATCATGGAGCGGATCCTTGCTCTCATATTGTTACGGCAGATGTCGACTAGCGACGCTTGTGGCAGTACATCTGAGCATTTGTACGCCATTGCCTTCCACTTGTGAATGAAGTCGTATGTTGACTCATTCTCTCCCTGTTTTAGGCTGCAGAGCTAAGCCATAGTAACATGATGGTCCTCACCTTGGAAGTGGGTCAGGAAACGTGTCTCCAGCATAGCCCAGTTCTGGATGGAATTCTCCGGCAGAGTGGAGTACCAATCAAAGGCTGTACCTTTTAGGGTACTTACAAAGAGGCGAATCTTGATGGCATCTTGATCCGCAATGGCTCCTGTTAAGATCTTAAAGTGGATGACATGCTGTCTGGCTGAACCTTTCCCCGTATATGTCTGGAGAGTAGGTTGTTTGAATTTTGCAGGGAACGGAACTGAGTCCATCCATAGAGGGTAGGGTGGCTTGATCCCATGTTCCTTCAATGTATCCTCTTCTTTTGCTTTTGCGAGGATATCGTCCACGTCCTTTTTGGTAAGGACGCGTGACTCATTATTTTCTGCATTGCCCTAGTTATCTTGATGATCTGGAGGGGTTTCATTGTTAGGTGGTGGACGCTGCAAAGTGAGAAGAAGGTTTTCCATCAGAGCCCCAATTCTCTGTTGTCCTTGTTCCAACTGCTGGATGCGTGTGGTTACATCATCTTGCGGTTGAGGCTGCTCATAACTTGTAGCCAAGACGTTCATCCCTCGAGATTCGAACTAAGAAATCGTCCTGGTGATTGAACTGGGGCTCATTCTTCTGGATGAAGAATTAGAGGAGTGATTACTCCGATGTCCTTGGCTTGAAGGAGTGGAGGATTCTTCTAGATGTGTTCGTTTCCGAGAGACACTGCGAGTCACTGGACGTCTGACATGGATTTTGGTTGCTGACTTCTGGCATTTTTTGGTTTTGCCAACCATATGGACGGCAACGAATTGGTCGGGTCTTTCTTTTTCGACCCATTTGTTTGAGACATGGAGAGTAGAATGCTGAGTTTTTTTGCTTCTCAAGTCTCTTTTGTCGATGTGCTGCGCGGCGACGCATACGATGAGCAATTTGAGCTTCAGTCAGCTCTGGCTGGGCTTTGGCAATGAAGGATGTAGTCCCTCTTGCGCAGTACCCGAGCTTATCTTCTTTGAAGCTGGGCAAGGACAGAATCTGGACGCGGTCCTTTGCCTGTCGCAGTGAAGATTTGAATTTTGAGAGCTCGGCCCCTATTGAGATGAAGGGTCGACTTGCAGAAGTGCAGGCTTCAGCATGTTTTTACGGAGGCCTAACGATGCAGGATTTGATTTTGGGCTTGTAGGAGCAAGCCGACTCATGCTGATTTTGTTTGTTCTTTGGGCGGAAGATAGGTTTCTCCTCTTTCATGTAAGAGAGAGGGTAGAACCGGTTCTTCTTGAGAGGGGCCAGGTATGCTGGCTTTGCAGATGTTCGGGACCTCCTTTGTTTTGGTGAGGATCTCGGGGACCAGGTTTTGGGGCATACCTGGTTTCTTGTGGGTTGAGGCTTTGTGGGAGCACCACGGGCTTCAGGCTTCTTTGTATTCGCCCTTGGTGCCATGTTAGTGACACGTTGTGGGGGCGGTTTTCTGCTTCTTGGTAGGTACGGTTTCTTCTGCGGGGAGTGGGAATGGTCCCAGCGACCCGAAGACGATGGTCCGGGGAGTTGAAGTTGACACGGTGTTTGGAGAGTTGTCGAGGGAGATGACGCTTCGGCAACTGGCAAGGCGCTTTTGCTTGTTTTGCTTGTCTTGAAGCATAAGTTGGTACTTGTTCTCATCGAAAGTGATGGTCAATGAAGCTGCCATTGTTAGTTTTGGAAAACTTTTGAAACAAGATCAAATCCATTAGTAATCACAAGAATATGGTGATCCTAAATGGAGAATAACTATGGTTTTGTCTTTTCAAATCACTTGAGGGAACATGGCCCAGCCCAAGCAAGATGAAGAAGGCAAAAAGCCATAGAGGATACAATTGTTCTAAAATGCAAGTATGGTAGGCCCAGGGTGAGCTTTCCAGTGACTGCTAGAAGCAATTGTAGACCTTAATTCAAATTACCGAGAAGCAAGGCTCACTCGAGGTAAAATGATTTAAGGTTGGAGATACAAATGTGTCGGTCGCGAATACAGTAGACCCGAAAGGGCGTACTAGCACCGCTAGGCACAAATGTTGCAAATCGCATCCTTGGAAAGGACACAAGATGGGATTTTTTTTTAAATGTCAAATTTGGATTCATAAAGGAAAGCAAATGGTATTCCAATCCGAACAAGGGCTCAAACATTTCTGCGAGTGCTAAATCCGAAAGGGAAAGGAACCAGAACTTCTCGAATGTGAATCCAGTATTGACGGAAGTTTTTTTTTTTTTTTTTTTTGAAAAGTCAAGACTGAGTTCATCAAAGAGAGCAAATGGTGTTCCAATCCGAACCACAACTCAACATTTCTGCGAGCGTTAAATCCGAAAGGGAAAGAACCAAGATTTCTCAATTCTGAACTCAAAAGTGACGTAAGTTTTTTTTTTTTAAGGTTTAAGATTGAATTCATCAAAGAGAGCAAATGGTGTTCCAATCCGAACCACAACTCAATATTTCTGCGAGCGTTAAATCCGAAAGGGAAAAAACCAAGATTTCTCAATTCTGAACTCAAAAAGTGAAGAATTTTTTTTTAAAAGGTGCACATAGGTTTCCAATTCGATCTTATGAAACCTTAGTAGATAGATCAGCCCCCGGGTAAGGGTAGGATTACTTAATGAACCCGTTTGAAGGACCCTTGCCTCGAACAGTCTAGCTGTCTCCACACTCTGGACAAGGCTTTTCTTAAATCCACTTTAGTCAAAGAGCGCAATTGGTGCAGCCTTAGTGTTTTCTTTTTTTCTTTTTGAAAATTTATTTTGAAAGGTTTCCAATGAACTCATCAAAGAAAAGAAGTGGTGTTCCAATCCGAACCACAACTCAACATTTCTGCGAGCGTTAAATCCGAAAGGGAGTAACCTCCAATCCGAATCACAACTCAACATTTCTGCGAGCGTTAAATCCGAAAGGGAGTAACCAAAGTTTCTTTGAATTTGAATTCAAAAGAGAGAAGACTATTTTTTTTTTTTTGAGTTTGAAATTATGTTTTTTTTTTTTTTTAAAATCCCAATTGGACTCATCAAAGAGAAAAGATGGCCCAATCCCCGATATGAACAATAGTTGCAAACATTTCTGTGAGCTATCAAGTTCGAAGAGGAGAGGATCAAAGTTTCTCAAAGTTGAATCTAAGAAAAGAAATCATTTTTTTTTGAAAGAATTTGAAATGAAGTTTTTTTTTTTTTAGAAACCCCTATCAGACTCATCAAAGAGAAAAGATGGCCAAATCTCCGATACGAACAATAGATGCAAACATTTCAGTGAGCTATCAAATTCGAAGAAGAGAGGATCGAAATTTCTCAAATTTGAATCCAAGAAAAGAAATCAGACTTTTTTTTGAAATGAGAAAGAATACCTAAAATCCCATCTCATGTTTTTGTTTTTGTTTTTAGATGCAAGATGCAACATAGGCCACCAACTAGAAAGGAGCCAAGGGATCAAAGCATCGCGTTCTCAAGTGAACATGTCCCACCGGGTGTGCCAACTTGATGGACCCTCGGTTTTCCTTCCTCTCCTTCCGCCCCGGGGGTTGCCTGGGTTTCGGCGGAGGAAGGAAAACGCGGGTATCAACTTTTTTGTACGGGTATGCCAGATTTACTATTCTACTTGGAATTTGGAATGGTGATGATCCGGAGATTCACCTTCACAAGTAGAAAGGAAATCGATCCTTCTTTCTAACTTTTCAAATTGCATAAATATTTAATAAAAGTGACATGTTTGTTTTTTTTTAGAATGCCGTAGGAGATGTTTTTTTGTTTGTTTGCCATAAAAGGCGATTTTGCCGTGAAAGGCGATTTTTACAAAACTCATCAAATATGAAAGACAAGAATTGTGATTTCTTTTTGTCTCTTTAAAAAATCCAAATTACAATAGAAAAGAAAGAAAGTAATCTAACTTCTCAGGAGATTGTGGGGATACGTTCAGATCGACGGTCGCAAGTCATGTATGGACTTCGCCATTGTCCTTCAAATGAGAACGCTTGATGCTTCGATTCTTCGGCTTGGCTCCAACCTCAGTTTTTTAAAGGATAAGGACCAAGAGGAGGTCCTATATCCAATAAAAAACTTAGTAAACAAGCTGAAAAGCCGCGTTTAGGCCATGTTGTAGAAGGAGGGGACCTTGGGGGGGTGGCCCCCCAAGGGACTTTGATCACCTTGTAGTGCTTCTGGCGGCAAAGCAGCAGGACTTCGTCAAGATTTCTTCGGAGGAATGCAACTGTGTAGACCAGTGGAAAGTTGAAAAGAAGATCAAAGGTTGCAAATTGTTTTTCTCTTTGGAATGAACCTCCTTTTATAGGCTTTTGGTAGCCATGAGGTGGTTTATGGGCATTGATGGCCATGATGAGAGAAATGATGGTATTAATGAGAGGAGTTACAAGTTTTATTTCTTGATTTTGTAACTCCTTTTTCTTGGCTTGTGATTGGCCGATGAAGGATAATAGGCATTTAATCGCCTTTAATCTTCATGATGATGGGAGTTTCATGGGTTTAATGCCATGATTGCTTGGATTTGTAACTCCCAAATGCTTGAATCTGATTGGGCCGTCCAAAATAATGAGTTAATGACCGCATTAAGTTGTTAAAAACGGGTCAATTAACGACATTAAGTGGTCGCCAGGGCATGTGAAGAGTCGCGGGCCGCGCTGCGTCTTTTGAGATTCTTCTTGTGATCATCACAGGTGGATCCACACATTGTTTGATGTCGGATTGCGATGCTGGTTGGCCGGTGACATCTGTCTTGTCGATTTCACGATCGGTCGGACAAAAAGTGTATTTTTTTGGTCAGCCGGTTGGCGATCTTGGAGCGATCAGTGATGATTTCATGCTTTTAATAGCGGATCCGAGATGTCGGTGAAGATCAGTGGTTTTCAAGTATCAAAGATTGGATTTTCAGAAAATCACAGAGGCAAGAACACTCGAAACGCGAAAAGGATAAAAAAACGGGCCATTCGGCGAGAAATCCGGCGACCCGGATTTGCAGGGTCGCCGGCGACCGTGGGGCTTTGACCCTTTTGGTCGCCGAGCTTCATTTTCGGCCGTTTTTCCTTCTTTTTTGTTTCATTTTTCTTCTGTATTTTTCTTGACATTTTTCGTCAATTATTGACTTGATTTTCTTGGAGAAAACTTGACGAGAACCCACGTAAAACTGGAGCACAAAGCTTCCCATTTTTCGGGAAAGCCGAAGACTTTGTAGTCGATTTTCCATCAAGAGTAGAAACTAGATCAAACGATGTCGGAATGACCTAAAAATTGAGGTGAAGCTTCTTGAGCAGTGGATAGGACCAACCATGGGCTTTTATTTGAGTTTTGAAGCCGTTTGGGGTGCTGTCGATGCTTGACTTGATTTTGTTACGGGGAAAACGCCGAGCTTTGATATGTGGTCAAACGATGTCCGATTGACCTGAAATTTGACAGGGAGCCTATTGGAGTCATTTTGAGGCAAACCATTAGCTCCAATTTGGATGCCATGTTCCCGGGGTGCTCCGCCGCCGGTAGGTTGGATTTTCTTTTGGAGCGTCGAAACCTGGTCAAACGTTGTCCGAATGACCTGAAATTAGACGTGCAGCCTTTTGGAAGCATGTTGAAGCCACTCATGTATTTTGTTTGATGAATGATGGATTCGGTGGTTCTCGCTGCCGGGAGGCTTGACTTTGCTGTTCGAGTATTGATGGAGGGTCATACATTGTCGGTTTGACTTGACATTTGGCATGGAGCCCTTTGGAGGTATTTTGGAACCATCCATAGGCTCTGATCGAAGTTTTGGTGTCTTTGATGATGTCACCGCCGGGAGCGCTTGTTTAGCTATTGGAGAAGTGAAGTTAGGCCAAATGATGTCGGAATGGCCTGAAACTTCAGGTGTACCCCTCTTTTGGCTGTCTTGAAGGATCTTTTAGTTTTTGTCTGATTCTGACAAGATTTGATGCTTGAAGTAGCTTTGCCTGTTTTGTAACAGGATGCAGCTTCATGTGGCTTCTTGATGTTGAGGAGACATAGTGACATTTTTGGTGTCAACAGGGGGAGGGTCTCGCCGGTCCTATTCCTAGCGGTCCAGCGAACCTATATGTCCTTATCAGTATTAGGACGTACGTAGCCATATCGATATGAGATTGGGAGGTAAACTTGCATTCTTATTATGTTTTAATTAATCGTTTTTCAAATAAGAGGTGTTGAAGTCTATAATAACAGATATTAATGAATATTTTACTTATAATGTGTAGGAGCATGACCCACTCAAATGTATCAATCATTGGTATAAGCTGAAGGATTAGTACTAGTGCCAGCTCCAGGAACTCAAGTCATTTGGGTCAACAAAAGACTTATTTTCCGCAAATCAAATAAATTTATTTTCCCTTTATCAACATCAGTCATCTACTTTCGATAATTCGATAAATATAATATAAAATTTTCAAATAAACTATTTTTGATAACCCGACAGAGATAATATTGAATTCTAAAAAAACCCAGAAGTTTTAATAGATTGTTACTAATAGTTCTTAATCCAAAAAGAAAATTCAAATACATAAACTCCTATAGCTGCCCTCAATAGGTTTTTATGTGTTGAAATCGTTGCATAATAGCTTCATTATCAACACTAGCAACCACATCCTTTTCAATATATATTATCAAACGATCATTCATCCATTGATCTCTTATTCGGTTACGCAACCTGTTATTTACGTACTTCATTGCTAAAAAAGCTCTTTCTACCATTGCAGTCAGTACTAGTAAAATTAACGTCAATTTTAAAAATAAGTAAACCAATTGGTATGCGATATCCTTCTTTGTCTCCACTAATTTTATAGCAATGTCACCAATTCCTTTAAGTTCCAAAAACTCATTGCTAGAGAGCATATCAGCAATGTGGGTCCATTTATTTTTTTTAATTTTGGTAGGCAGTTGGCCCATTAATTAGGCGGTGGGTATTTTATGGTGACTTTTGTTCACTAACATAGTAAGAAAAAAATGTGTAAAGTTAGCTAATGTAGGGGTGAAACTCGTAAATTGAGTGGGGTCAAACTCAAAAGTTCATGTGGGGTCAAACTGAAAATTTCAATTCATGAAATAATTTTTTTATTTTTAAACATTTTTTCAGATCTTAGTGGGGTCAATTGAGATTGGTACATACCTCTCGCGGGGATGGGGCTGATCTTCATGTTCCTCGGTTTTGTGCTATTATTGAAGAGTCTGGATTGGCAGACTTAAAGCCTTTCTCGTACCGATATATCTCCTACCTTTTGGTATCGAGCTTTGTAGAGAGATGGCAACCTAGGACAAATACTTTCCACATACCATTTGGTGAGATGACAATCACCTTAGATGATGTCGGTACTTTCCTCAGCATCCCAGTAACCAGTATTCCTGTCCACGCAACAACAAGTATGGTATTTACTGATCATGTAGATTTACTGGAGTGTTGACTGGGTGTGGATAGAGCATCTGCTTCAGCCGAGTTGAGAGTGGCGCGTGGTGGGGAAGTTAGGATGCGGTAGATAAAACGGGTTTGCGGCAATGTGACTCCTGCGTCGTCTGTTGAGCAGGTGGAGTATGCAGCTAGAAGCTATCTTCTATATTCATTAGGCTGCACACTCTTTACCGATAAGTCATCAACTCAAGTCCCCATCTACTACCTATCTTTACTGATGGACTTGGGACGAGTCTTACATTATGCATGGGGGGTTGCTGCACTGGCATATCTGTAGCGCCAGTTGGGGACCGCGACGAGGGCAGATGTGCGACAGATTGCTAGATATCTGACACTGTTCATGGTAAATGTGTACACTTTATTATACATATACATGTTCCCTCGTAATTGATCATTTAAATTGTATAATTAATAATTGGTATCATTTGCAAGCTTGGGTGTATGAGCACTTCCCATTTGCAAGTCCTCCTGCACAATAGGGATATACTGCTGGAATCTTACGAACGAGCCGCTGGAATCCTAGCCAGGATTTCAGGATTGCGAGGGAGAACATATAGCTAATGCGTGAGAGGTTGGACACCCTACATCCGAGTGAGGTAAGCAACCAATAGAGGCCTTGATATATATTTTACGATTTTTACTATTACTTTTGACTATATTAATGTATTATTTCATTTACTTCTCACGGGTGGCTTGGGATCCGTGCACTACAGCTAGGGCTCAGCATTCATTCCGTCAGATATCTTTTTTTTGTGGTTGTTTGAAATCGCTAGATGTCATTGAACCCTACCACCCACATAGGGTTCTTCGACAGTTTGGCTTTGTACAGACCATCTCACCCACACCGCTTCCCCCATTCATGCATCTCGGGGATTTACTGCTGGGAAATATAGGGTTTCCTATAGATTTCTATACTAGTACTGGGTTACGTGGGGGGATCATATCTTATCAGTAGTGCACCGCGGCCATCGAGCGCAACGTGCATGGGAGTGTGCATCTGACTACCTTGAGTGGTTTTCTAGGATTCCACCCTTGAGTACAGAACCCCGATCGTCATTCCCACTATGACCCTAATAAGGGTAAAGATGACCCGACTCCAAGAACTATGAGGGTGTACACTTTTTCCAAACATTATGTATCCATTTTTCCAAACTATCTTAAGTATTGACACATTTTATTGTTTGTTACAGATCCTTTGAGCGAATGACCATCTTCGTGCCACGATTGCGTGAACGGAGCAGCCAACTGATTTTTATTATCGGGCATTGCAGACCACGCTCGAGATCTTGGATGGCTTGCCAGTGACGTATCGACGACGTATACAGCCATGATTAGTTATGAGATGTGGGCTGTTGGATTTGTCTTTTTTTTAGGATTTATAGGAATTCATATGTACAGTCTTTTTCTGATGAATGTTGGATGGGCCTTTTTTTATGAATGTTGGATGGCTATAGTCCCTGATGAATTTTGGTGTATTGCTATGTTCATTATTTTAATCAATGTTGGATAGGAACTTGTACGGTTTTGATCAAAATGGAATGAAATTGCTATATTAATTATTTTTCTATGTTATAATATAAGAGTGCACGGCCAAATCTACTCAAGCAAGGCATGGATAACCTGCCAAGACGAATTAAAGCTACAACTCGATGTGCCTAGGTGTCTCTTTAATTTTGCATGTGCACTCCTGTTCATAGTGATGTTCCCAAAGTGCATATGCTGATCCGTCCAAGCAGCCACAAATTGTTCCTTATGCTTAATTAACCACGACTTCTTCACGTAATCAACAACATGTGGATACCCATAGAAATTCCGTTCCAATACACTTAGAAGTTTCATGTAGTCATTTTCAGTGGGAGAGATTACCAACATGTTCCAACAAGAGATAAATGCATCTCATCTGTCGTTGGTCTCAAAAAACTTTTTACAATTTGCTAAGATGTTCCTAGAAATATGCCACCTGCATAATAAGTTTACTGCATTCGGAAAAACTATTAGATTATATGGTCTCAATTTAGTGGATGATGTAATAAATTGATTTATTTCTTTATTTATCAATATAATCATGTTTTCCTTTCATGAGATGAATGGTGTTTTATTACTTACTTGCACATATACATGATGGTTTATGAGATGAACTGGAGTCCACAAATATATTACATGAAATACATGTATATGGATGAGATCCACATACGGGAGACATGTGTCGCAAATTTTATACTTAAATAGCTTCACAACCAGTGATGAGATTTGGCATCTCATCTGACAAGGTTGCAGCATTATGATCACTATGAGATAGTGTAATTTGTCTCAATTATCAGAGTGTAAGACTCTAGATCATCATGCTGGTACATTGGATGTATTGAAGGACTATGAGAAGCACCTTACGGAACACTGTCTTTACCTTTAAGACCTGCTTTCATAATTCCCTAGCAATAGGCTCTTAATCTTGAGACATTGATGAACTCAAGTTTTTATCTTCATCTAACAACTCTTCTTCTCCATTAGAGCACAGCCGAGCTCCCAAGGTATAATCCACTGTTGAACCGACACAGACATTGAGAGGGGGGGGGGGGGGGGGGGGTGTGAATCAGTGTACGTCTTAAAAAATTATATGCAAACAATCAACCACACAATCATGGCATATAAGGTTTTACGTGGCTCACCCGCAGGCTACGTCCATGGTACACAAAGAGTGCACTTCCACTATGTTAGCAACACCAACTATTAGGAACACCAACCCCTTACAACTTCGCCCGCACCAACGGACAGGAGCACCAACCCCAACACTCAAGCACCCACTTGAGCAATTACAAGGATATAAAGAATTTATGACACAAACAGGTGCCTTACAATAAATCTCCAGCAACACGCATAGGTAAAAAATATATATATCAATCACCTAAATAATTTCACAGAGATCAGTTCTCAATTAAATCTGCCCTGCAACTCTTTTCAACCACAAACACTTATTGCAAGTCACAATCAAATAGTCACAACCAATCACAGCCAAACCTTGAAATTACAACCTCTGTCAAATACACACTCTGATTCCCACCAACAGATACTGCACGCAATTTTCTCTACTCACAGTTTTCACAGTATAAGTCGCCAACAAACAAGCACCAACATAATTTGAGGAAGACTATAAGTTGGAACATAAATCCACATGAAGTAGAGGGCAGGATGACCTTACCACAGATGAAGAACGAATCAGCATATACTAAAGAACACTTCAGAAATCAGATCATAAAAATGGTAGTAATTCAACACGCAAAAAAAATATCACAATCCAGCCGGTTTGACAATTGCAGATCTAGCGCACACTTCGGTTTTTGCAACTCCTTCAACCTAGCCAGTTTGAATCTGCTTCAGCCTTGAACACCCATAGAGACACAGCACCGTCGTCAACCTTCTTTTGGAAAGCTTCCTTGAAACCTTTGGATCTTCAAGCTTTTGAATGGGACAAAGACAAAGGTTGAAGAAGTGAAATGGTGAAGCCCATGTCCCAGCCACCAAACACTGCCTTGATTTTTTTTCTTCCTTTTTTTTTCTTTTGTAAAACCCTGCTATAATTCCTATCACCGTCTAAGACTTTTCTCCTTACAGTCAATAATGCAATGGATTTTTCACCCAAAAAGGAGAGACTGCCCCAGCCAGCACTTGCACACACTTTTCACTCTCTGTTGAAAATCAAGCAATGATTTTTGCACGCCAAAAGAGAGATTGCCAGCAAGCACTTTTGCACACAAGTTTTTGCTCCTCTCTGCAATGAATAAAAAACTTTCTGCACCCTAGTTTTTTTTTCTTTCTTTGATAATAGAAAACCATATGCACACATGTCACCACCTTCTTATCTCAGACCTTAGATCCTAAAAACTTGGATAAGAGTTTCTATACAAATGTCCACTCCTATAAGTGCATACCCAACAGTTGTGGGGCCCATTTATGAGCCTCTATGAAGACTTTTTCATTCCCATTAGATTGGGCCTTTGTATAACTGGGCTGCAAGTGGGCTGACCCACTAAAATTGCCATGCCATGTTGACAACAATTTCAACTCCAATTCAAAACCAGAGTATGATCAACAATCTCCCCCTTTGGAGTTGTTGTCAACCAAAATAAAATTGCTTCTAAACAAGTGAACTCCCCCTGACACCAAACACCTCTCAACTGTAGCTTCAATACCATAAGATGCCAACCATTCTCCCCCTTTAACAACAATAACAAAGGACATCCATAGAGAGCAAGACACACAGAAACAAAATTTCATGCTCCCCCTATGAACAAGATCTCCTATTGCTTTGGAGCCTCAATAACTCCTAATTTCTTCCGAAGATATTCAAACACTTCTTTTAGTAAAGGCTTTGTGAAGATATTTGCAACCTGTTCTGAGGTAGGGATATACTCTAGTTTGACATCACCTTCTGTCACTTTGTCTTTCAGAAAATGGTATCGAATGGCTATGTGCTTTGTCCTTGCATGTTGCACTGGATTTTTGGAAATATTGATAGCACTTGTGTTGTCATACATGATAGAAATAGGCTTTATAATCCGGATCCCCAAATCTTTTAGCATTTGTCGCATCCACAACACCTAAGTACAACTAGTAGATGCAGTAATATATTCAGCTTCAGCTGTAGATAGAGAGATTGATTCCTACTTTTTACTATGCCATGCTACAAGTTTCTCTCCTAAGTAAAATGCTCCTCCACTTGTGCTTTTCTTGTCATCAATGCAGCCAGCCCAGTCGGCGTCAGGATACGCAATCGAAGTGGAGTCCTTTCCTTTAGGATACCATAGTCCATATTCCAATGTGCCTTTAAGATATCTGAAAATTCTCTTCACTGTTGTTACATGTGTTTGTCTGAGATCAGTTTGAAACCTTGCAACCATGCAAACTGCCTGAAGAATGTTTGGACAAGTAGCTGTCAAGAATAGTAGGCTCCCGATCATTGAGCGGTAGAGAGTATGATCAACTGAGTCGGAATTGTCATCTTTGCTAAGTTTACAGCTAGTTGTCATGGGAGTGCTAACAGGCTTACTGTCCTCCATGTTGAATTTTTTCAACATCTATTTCACATACTTGATCTGAGACATGAAAAGTCCTTCCTTCATTTGTTTCACCTATAGTCCAAGAAAAAACGATAACTCTCCTATCATAGACATCTCAAACTCAGTTCTCATCCTCTCTGCAAAGTCCTTACATTGTTCATCTCGGTTGCCAGCAGAGATGATATCATCCACATATACCACTACAACTACTTGATTACCCTTTGTTGTCTTCACGTATAGGTTGTTGTCCACTACCCCTTTTTTGTATCCAAGCTGCTGTAGGTAAGAGTCCAGCAGAGAGTAACATGCCCTAGGTACTTGTTTTAAGCCATAGAGAGCCTTTTTCGACTTACATACCATGTTCAAATCATCACCAATCTGAAACCCATCTGGCTACTCAATGTACACCTCCTCTTCAAGATTGCCATTTAAAAATGCAGACTTGACATCCATTTGATATATCTTGAAGTCTTTGTATACTGCCAAAGCAAGAAACATACGGATGGCTTCAAGTCTAGCCAACGGTGCAAAAGCCTCTTCAAAGTCGATCCCCTCAACTTGTGCATAACCCTTGTAAACCAACCTTCCTTTGTTTCTCACCACCTTTCCTTCTTCATTTAACTTGTTCCGAAAGACCCACTTGGTACCAATTATGTTCTTGTTTGCAGGTCTTGGTACAAGTTCCCATGTCTGGTTTCTCTCAATTTGATCTAACTCCTCATTCATATCCTTCACCCAGCTTTTATCTTTGCTTGTTTCAATGACATTCCTGGGTTCAATACCGGATAAGAGAGAGTACATACTTGTCGTCATCTTTCTTGTTTGAATTCCTACCTTTGCATCACCAAGAATGTTGGTTTCCTTGATGCCATGATATTCATGCCATCTACTGTTTTCTCTCTTCTTATCTGAATAATCCTCAGATTCTCCTTCCTTTCTATCATCATACTGTGTTACAAGTTCACTGTCATCCTTGTCATGCTCATATACTAGAAGTTCCTGTTTACTGTTTTCTGTCTGTTTAACCTGTTCATCAAACTTGACATCAATACCCTCAACTATTTTGTTTAGTCTTTTGTTGTGACATCTGTAGGCCCCACTTCTAGTTGAGTAACCCAGAAAGATGCTTTCATCTACCTTTTCATCAAACTTTCCCACATTCTGCTCAATTCTCTTGATGTAGCATTTACTTCCAAAGGCTCTGAAATGTTTGACAGTTGCCTTCCTTCCTGTAAGACCCCGACCCGAGTGACTCGATTAGTGCTAATTATGTTGCGTATTAGTGCTAAGCTCGATTAGTGATTTTTGACTAAGCTTGGACTAGAATAGCTCTTATTTGGTTTTGGGAGAGTTTTAGTGCTTTGTGTTAGTGGGACCCTTTGGGGGTTCCCTTTTTAGTTGGCTTTACTATTGAGTGGGGGGATTATTCGTATTCCGGTGATTTGCACTCCTATCCCGTTTTACTCGTCTTGTTAATTCCTACAACTTTCATGTTGATCTCGAACCCGTCTGGAACCCCGAAACCCGATCTCCTTGTTTTGAGGGCAAAACAGTCTTTTTACATGAAATCTGTGCCCAACACTCGATATCCTCGAAACCCGCGAAACATGTACTTTTCCGAAACTAGATATTTCGGTGATCACTTTTCTCTTCTTCGTCGATTTCATTCGAGATCCCGAAATTAACGATTTCAGCCCAAAGAGCTTTCCTAGTAGTGGAGCCCACACCCATTGCTTTATAAAGAGAACCCTCTTCTTCCATTTCCCTTTTCCAGCACAAGCATATGAGAGCCTAGGGTTTCCATCTCTTCTCTTTTTCTCCTTGCTTCCTCACCACCAAAACCCTACCAAATCTCACACCAATCAAGAGATGAACTTCACCCTCTTCTTCCCCATTGCTAGAGCTATTCATTGATACCATTTGTGGAAGGATCTACTCAACTCAAGACCCTCATTGAGCTCACCTTGTCCATTTGAAGAGCTTCCAAGTGAGTTTTCCCTCCTATTCTTTTAGATTTATAATCTCTTAGCCTTAGAGGAGCTCTATTTCTATTTTTGTGAGTTCTTCTTCTTGTTCCTTGGTTTGACCCATTTTAGGGTTTGTTTTTGGGGGTTTTTGGTGTAGCTTGGTACTTGGCTTGGAAGTGTGGATTAGAGCTTGGATTTCTTGGTTTAGAGACCTTGAGGCAAGTGGATGTTTGGTTTTAAAAGTGATTTCCATGATTAAATGTTTGCTTTCATTGTATCATTTATGATGAGCTTTCACTTGCATTCATGATGTTATTAAATGCTTTTGAAAAGAGTTGGTAAGCATCTTTATTGTCTTGAAACATGATTTCTAGTTTTTGTTTCATCCATTGTTTTTAAATCATGGATTGTAGTTTTGAGTTCATCTTTTGTACAATGCCTAAGTGAATCCTTGTGATGTTAGTTGTCCTCTTTCCCTTAGTAATTGTATGAATGCCAATGGAGAATGAAAGGAATGGGTTTGGGGAAAGGAAAAGCTTGAATCTGAACCCAGGGAAGAAATTCCCGTGACTGGCGGTCAGCTCCGCGGTCAGCTAGCGGCTAACCGCCGTGTCCATCGACGGCTAACCGCCATCTAACCGCGCAGTTACGGTCACTTTTCCCGAGAGCTGAAGTCTCACGGTCAGCTCCGCGGTCAGCTAGCGGCTAACCGCCTAACCCATCAGCGGCTAACCGCCAGCCAACCGGGTTGTAACGGTCGCATTTCCAGAGAGCGGCAATTCCACGGTCAGCCTCACGGTCAGCTAGCGGCTAACCGCCGTGTCCATCGACGGCTAACCGCCACCTGACCGCAAGGTAACCGAAATTCCCTGAATTCTGTGAATAAAAGAAGGATTGAAGGGAGTTGTCACCCCATTGCTTGTGAACCTTTCTGAGAGCAATGGGCACCACTCACCTGGGATTGTGTTCGAAGCATAGGTGAAGTGTTTGTTGGTAGTACGTTAGAGAGAGAAACTACATCATCGAGATTCATTTAAGCGTTGAGGCTACTATAGTGTATAAGGAACCCGGAATGTCTCCCAAATTCAAAGAGTACCAAGCTTCCTTTTTATACAGACATACGGGATCCCTATTCACTTGGATTAGTTCTAACCCGACATTGTCTTGGCTTTTCAAAAGGGTACCTTACCTTGTCATTCTCGAAATTGATGATTTGGGATCTATCATCCCGAAAACTTTGGAAGTATACTTGTACTGTTTTGCTAGCTTTGATATACATGCCAGACCTGATATGATAGCTGTGCCCTGAGCACCCATGACCTGCCTGAATATAGTCTTGTACTTGATTTATTTTACACATGTCTTGATTTCCATGTTTTGACCTATGAGTCGGCACCACTAAGCTTGGATACCTTGTTAGTCTGATCTACTGACGAGGTGATCCCCCTCTTGTCCCGCCAACTGCAGTTTGGATCTTGCTACCCGGTTATTTAACCGTGGTCTTGTCCTGATACCGCAGATTGCTACTGTGGTTCCTGATGCCCGGCTCGCTACCGTGGTCATGTCTAGTATATAGTATATATGTATATGTATTTCGTTGTACCTCCTCACTTCGGTGACTGAGGTCAACGCCTTGACTTGCTTGCTCTATCACTTCGGTGATAGAGGATTTAGCTTTGTGTGGTTGCCATCTTGCCAGTTTCCTGATTTCCTTGGTTACCTTAACTTGTTCTACCTTGCATATATGTTTTTAACTAAATGATGCATTTACTCATGAAAATATTATTTAGACAGGGTTAACTGTTTCCAAGGTAAATGTTTTAGCATTAAATGTTTTTACTTTTATCCACCTGCCAGACCGTCGTGTCTGACCCTTTGCTTTGGTACTCAGGTCCCGTTGTTGGTTTCCCCGAGGAGGAGCCAGAGGAGGCGGTCGGAGAACCGCAGCCGCTAGTTGAGTGGCGTGCTGACGATGTTATGTAAACATCGGGCTGCAGAGTTGCGAAATATTTTGGGGGGTTGTTTGGATAGTATTCTGTTGGTTATTGTTTTGTTTATATTGGCCTTTACTGGCCTCTATTTTTGGGGAATTGTAATTAACTGATCTTCTGATTAAACTTGAATATGTACTCTTGGGTTATGCTTTAGGACATTGCTCATTCTGATACTCGTATTCAAATGTAATCAGCCTTGATATTTTGGGAATGAAATACATGCATGATTTACCATACGCTTCCGCAATAATACTAAATGGTTATGTGTGTTGGAATATCCTCACCGCGGACACCTGTGGGAAATCACGTGCACGGGTAAGGAGTGTTCTTTTGTTAACCCGTGTACGCTTGATTATAAACACACCTTAAATTATTGTTATCATTCCATATGACCACATCATCATTGGCTTCATCAAACAGTCCCGATCCCGGATTTGGTTCCCCGAACCCGGTCCGGGGTCGCGACAGAACTGGTATCAGAGCGAGACGTGTTTCAAGCAATTAAAAGAAACTAGAAATCCTAAGGACGTGGCGAGGATTCGTTAGATCTTCAGTTAGTTAGAATCGCGTGAGCAATGTGTGACCCTATTCTTGATTATCATGTGCTATCAATTTGTTTTGCAGCATTATGCCACCTCGTAAGCGCCCAGTGAACGGTAACCCCACAGCGAGCAACAGTGATTATACTGGGCCAGTAGAGGGTACAGGACCAGTGGGAGAAGATAGAACTGAAAACACAATTCCAAATCAGTTTCAGCAGATGATGCAAGCCATGCTTGACCAGCAGCGTCAGGCTAATGAGAACCAAACCAGATTGCAAGAACAGATGCTCAAGAAAGATGAGGACCATGCTAGGGAGTTGGCAGAAATGCAGAGACAGTTGTTGGAGGTACTACAGAGAAGACCCGAACCAGTTCAACCTCAACCTGCTATTGTCATTAATCAGAGGGAACATGACCCCAATGTACTGTTTGAGAAGTTCAGGAAGAGAGGTCCGAAAGAGTTTGTGGGGACAGAGGACCCCTTGACTGCAGATGACTGGCTAGAGCATATAGAGAATATATTTGAGGTTTTCAGATGTAATGGGGGTGAGAAAGTACAGCTTGCAGCATCACTCTTCACCAGCTTGGCAGACAATTGGTGGAAGACAGTGAGGGAAGAATACAGGACTATGGCAAATGCAGTAGCTTGGGCAAACTTCAAGAGGTAATTCAGAGACAAATATGTGCCTGCCCATGTCAAGAGACAGAAGGCAGTAGAGTTCCAGCAGCTTGTCCAAGGGAGTATGACCGTCTTAGAGTACCTCACCAAATTCGAGAGGTTGTCAAGATACGCTCCGGAATTGGTAGACACCGTGGAAAAGAAGATTGCCAAGTTCCTAGAAGGACTTCATCCTATCATTGAGAGGGATGCCACCGGTGTAGTACCACCTTTTACCTTCGAGGAAGCAGTCAAGAGAGCTTACAAGTTTGAGAACTTCCACCACAAGATTCTTAAGGTCCAAGGCAAGGGACAAGGACAGCCTCCACAGCAGTACCACCACCAGAGAAACTAGCAACACAAGAGACAGAGACAAGATCAGAATGTGCAACTAGTTTGCATTCATTGTGGGAAGAACCACGATAGTGCCCAGTGTCGTACGGTCTCCGGAGCATGCTACAGATGTGGTTCCATGACCCATCAAATGAGGGATTGTCCGAGGCAGAATAGGCAGAATCAGCAGCAAGGAGCACCGCGTCAGGCACCGCCACAGAACGCACTAGTGGTGCAGAATCAGGCAAGGCCACTCCAGCAGCAGGCACCACCGCAGCAGTATAGGCCCCAGCAGCAGCAGCAGGCCCGTCAACGGGGACAACAACAGAATCAGCGTCCCCCACAACAGAACAGAAATGCCCCTCAAGGCAGGCCACAACAGGCACCTATCAGGCCACAGCAGCGAGGACAAGTTTATGCAATCAACAGAGCTGATGCAGAGGCAGCAGGCAATGTTGTGGAAGGTACACTTCTTGTCAGTGGGATTGAAGCTAGAATATTATTTGACCCTGGGTCTACGCATTCATTCATATCCCATGCATTTTCTAAATTGATTGATGTGCATGGTAGAGATCTTGAGTACACCTTGACTGTAGCTACACCAGTAGGAAAACAAGTTGTGTGTACTAGCTATTACCCTAGTTGTACAGTCCGGATAGGAGAAGTTGGGTTACCCGCAGATCTTATTCTGTTGGAGATGAAGGATTTTGATGTCATCCTAGGGATGGATTGGCTGGCAGGGTACCATGCCACAATGGATTGTTTCCATAAAACCCTCACATTCAAGTTGGATGCGACACCAGCAGGGGTGTTGTTCCAGGGAGAGAAGAGAAATCCTCGTGCAGGGTTTGTCTCAGCGTTGAAGGCTGATAGACTTTTGAGAAGTGGATGTGAAGCCTATTTGGCGTTTATCACGGAGGATAAACGGTCCCAAGGGGTGGAGGAGATCCCTATTGTTTGGGAGTTCCCGGATGTATTTCCGGAGGAGATTCCGGGATTACCACCCATGAGAGAGATTGATTTTACCATTGAGTTGTTACCAGGGACCGCTCCGATATCTATTGCACCATATAGAATGGCTCCGGCAGAATTAGGAGAGTTGAAGATACAGTTACAAGAGTTGTTGGACAAAGGTTTTGTGAGACCTAGTATTTCACCGTGGGGAGCTCCGGTTTTGTTTGTTAAGAAGAAGGATGGTTCGATGAGAATGTGTATCGATTACCGGAGATTGAACCAAGTGACCATCAAGAACAAATATCCATTGCCAAGGATAGATGAACTGTTTGATCAGTTACAAGGTGCTTCATACTTTTCGAAGATTGATTTGAGATCCGGTTATCATCAGCTGAGAGTTAGAGAATCAGATGTGTTGAAGACAGCTTTCCGGACAAGATATGGCCACTATGAGTTCCTAGTGATGCCATTTGGGTTGACTAATGCACCGGCAGTGTTCATGGCTTTGATGAACAAGATCTTTGCGCAGCATCTAGATCAGTTTATAGTGGTGTTCATAGATGATATTCTGGTGTACTCCAAGACCAGAGAAGAGCATGAAGAGCATCTGAGGATTGCATTACAGCTTTTGAGGGAGAATCAGTTGTATGCGAAGCTCAACAAGTGTGAATTTTGGCTAGAGCAAGTCGCATTTTTGGGACACATAATCTCCAAGGAAGGTTTGTCAGTAGACCCGTCCAAAATTGAGGCAGTAGTGAAGTGGGAAAGACCGAAGAATGTGTCAGAAATTAGGAGTTTTCTTGGGTTGGCAGGATATTACAGGAGGTTTGTGCAAGGGTTTTCGTCGATTGCAGCACCATTGACGAAGTTAACAAGGAAGAATGCACCCTATGTGTGGACAGATCAGTGTGAAGCTAGTTTCCAAGAGCTGAAGAAGAGATTAACTACCGCACCGGTCCTTACCTTGCCATCCGGAAGCGGCGGTTTTACCATCTTTACCGATGCTTCGAACATTGGACTTGGTTGTGTGTTGATGCAAAAAGGAAGAGTTGTAGCATATGGGTCCCGGCAGTTGAAAGATCACGAGAAGAATTATGCGACCCATGACCTTGAGTTGGCAGCGGTTGTCTTTGCATTGAAGATGTGGAGACATTACCTCTACGGAGAGAAGTTTGAGGTTCATTCGGATCACCGTAGCCTACAGTACCTATTTTCTCAGAAGGAACTGAACATGAGGCAGAGGAGGTGGATGGAGTATATCAAAGACTATGATTTTCCGATCAAGTATCACCCGGGTAAAGCGAATGTAGTTGCTGATGCTTTGAGTAGGAAGTCAGTGGGCATAGCAAATTTGAGTGGTACTTGTATTTTTGATCAGTTTGAGGAGTTGAAGATAGACCTCCAGCCACTAAGGAACGGTACCATAATTGCCAATATGTCAGTGTCAGAACCTTCGTTCATCCAGAAGATTAAGGACGGTCAGCTGCAAGATCCAGAGTTAGCCAAGATTGCAGATCATATAGTAGAACGTCCTGATTTTCGTATTGTTGACGGAGTTCTTTACTACCGTGATCGTTTGTGTGTGCCTAACATAGAAGATTTGAGGAATGACATTATGACAGAAGCTCACAGTGCAAAGTACTCCATGCATCCAGGCAGCACAAAGATGTATCAGAATTTGAAGGGTAGATTTTGGTGGAACAATATGAAGAGAGAGATTGCAGCGTTTGTATCTCGATGTATGACGTGTCAGTTGATAAAGGCGGAACATCAGAAGCCTCCAGGATTGTTGCAGCCATTAGAGATCCCGGAGTGGAAATGGGAGCACATTACCATGGATTTTATTTCGGGACTACCGAGGACTAGCAGAGGCAATGATGCGATATGGGTGATTGTAGACCGACTCACCAAGTCAGCCCATTTTATTCCCATGAGGACAGGGAAGAAGATGCACATGTTACCCCTGGCAGAATTGTTTGTCAATGAGATCGTTAGTAGGCATGGACAGCCAGTTTCCATCACGTCCGATAGAGACAGCAGATTCGTCTCGAGATTTTGGAAGACCCTACATGAGTCTATGGGTTCGAGACTACAGTTCAGTACAGCTTATCACCCTCAGACAGATGGCCAGTCGGAGAGGACGATTCAGACTCTTGAGGATATGCTCCGAGCTTATGTATTAGATTTCAAGACTCAATGGGATGAAACCCTACCGTTGTGTGAGTTTGCTTACAACAACAGCTACCACTCGAGCATTGGGATGGCGCCTTTTGAGGCCTTGTACGGCAGAAGGTGTAGGACACCTGTTTGTTGGGAAGAAGTTGGCACCCGTAGTTTCCATGGACCGTCCATAGTGAGTGAGACTACTGACAAAGTGAGACAGATCCAAGAATGTTTGAAAGTAGCCCGGAGTAGACAAAAGAGCTATGCAGACTCTCACCGCAGGGATCTACAATTCAAGGAAGGAGATAAGGTTTTCTTGAAGGTGTCACCTACCAGAGGAACTTTGAGATTTGGACAGAAGGGCAAGTTGTCACGGAGATACATCGGACCGTACGACATTGTGAGCAAGATTGGTGATGTGGCTTACAGATTAGCCTTACCACCCGAGTTATCCGGTGTACACAATGTCTTCCATGTGTCGATGTTGAAGAAGTACGTTCCTGACCCCTCACATGTACTCCGGCATGAACCGTTAGAGATCAGGGAAGATGCCACTTATGTTGAGAAGCCCATTCGGATCATAGACACGAAGGAGCAAGAGTTGAGGTCACGGACTATTCAGTGGGTGAAAGTACTTTGGGAGAATCATGGGCCGGAAGAGGCAACGTGGGAATTGCGAGATCAAGTGCAGAAGAAGTATCCGCATCTCCTACCCGAGGTGAGTTTTATATTTCATTTGGAGGACCAAATGCCCTAGGGGTGGAGGATGTAAGACCCCGACCCGAGTGACTCGATTAGTGCTAATTATGTTGCGTATTAGTGCTAAGCTCGATTAGTGATTTTTGACTAAGCTTGGACTAGAATAGCTCTTATTTGGTTTTGGGAGAGTTTTAGTGCTTTGTGTTAGTGGGACCCTTTGGGGGTTCCCTTTTTAGTTGGCTTTACTATTGAGTGGGGGGATTATTCGTATTCCGGTGATTTGCACTCCTATCCCGTTTTACTCGTCTTGTTAATTCCTACAACTTTCATGTTGATCTCGAACCCGTCTGGAACCCCGAAACCCGATCTCCTTGTTTTGAGGGCAAAACAGTCTTTTTACATGAAATCTGTGCCCAACACTCGATATCCTCGAAACCCGCGAAACATGTACTTTTCCGAAACTAGATATTTCGGTGATCACTTTTCTCTTCTTCGTCGATTTCATTCGAGATCCCGAAATTAACGATTTCAGCCCAAAGAGCTTTCCTAGTAGTGGAGCCCACACCCATTGCTTTATAAAGAGAACCCTCTTCTTCCATTTCCCTTTTCCAGCACAAGCATATGAGAGCCTAGGGTTTCCATCTCTTCTCTTTTTCTCCTTGCTTCCTCACCACCAAAACCCTACCAAATCTCACACCAATCAAGAGATGAACTTCACCCTCTTCTTCCCCATTGCTAGAGCTATTCATTGATACCATTTATGGAAGGATCTACTCAACTCAAGACCCTCATTGAGCTCACCTTGTCCATTTGAAGAGCTTCCAAGTGAGTTTTCCCTCCTATTCTTTTAGATTTATAATCTCTTAGCCTTAGAGGAGCTCTATTTCTATTTTTGTGAGTTCTTCTTCTTGTTCCTTGGTTTGACCCATTTTAGGGTTTGTTTTTGGGGGTTTTTGGTGTAGCTTGGTACTTGGCTTGGAAGTGTGGATTAGAGCTTGGATTTCTTGGTTTAGAGACCTTGAGGCAAGTGGATGTTTGGTTTTAAAAGTGATTTCCATGATTAAATGTTTGCTTTCATTGTATCATTTATGATGAGCTTTCACTTGCATTCATGATGTTATTAAATGCTTTTGAAAAGAGTTGGTAAGCATCTTTATTGTCTTGAAACATGATTTCTAGTTTTTGTTTCATCCATTGTTTTTAAATCATGGATTGTAGTTTTGAGTTCATCTTTTGTACAATGCCTAAGTGAATCCTTGTGATGTTAGTTGTCCTCTTTCCCTTAGTAATTGTATGAATGCCAATGGAGAATGAAAGGAATGGGTTTGGGGAAAGGAAAAGCTTGAATCTGAACCCAGGGAAGAAATTCCCGTGACTGGCGGTCAGCTCCGCGGTCAGCTAGCGGCTAACCGCCGTGTCCATCGACGGCTAACCGCCATCTAACCGCGCAGTTACGGTCACTTTTCCCGAGAGCTGAAGTCTCACGGTCAGCTCCGCGGTCAGCTAGCGGCTAACCGCCTAACCCATCAGCGGCTAACCGCCAGCCAACCGGGTTGTAACGGTCGCATTTCCAGAGAGCGGCAATTCCACGGTCAGCCTCACGGTCAGCTAGCGGCTAACCGCCGTGTCCATCGACGGCTAACCGCCACCTGACCGCAAGGTAACCGAAATTCCCTGAATTCTGTGAATAAAAGAAGGATTGAAGGGAGTTGTCACCCCATTGCTTGTGAACCTTTCTGAGAGCAATGGGCACCACTCACCTGGGATTGTGTTCGAAGCATAGGTGAAGTGTTTGTTGGTAGTACGTTAGAGAGAGAAACTACATCATCGAGATTCATTTAAGCGTTGAGGCTACTATAGTGTATAAGGAACCCGGAATGTCTCCCAAATTCAAAGAGTACCAAGCTTCCTTTTTATACAGACATACGGGATCCCTATTCACTTGGATTAGTTCTAACCCGACATTGTCTTGGCTTTTCAAAAGGGTACCTTACCTTGTCATTCTCGAAATTGATGATTTAGGATCTATCATCCCGAAAACTTTGGAAGTATACTTGTACTGTTTTGCTAGCTTTGATATACATGCCAGACCTGATATGATAGCTGTGCCCTGAGCACCCATGACCTGCCTGAATATAGTCTTGTACTTGATTTATTTTACACATGTCTTGATTTCCATGTTTTGACCTATGAGTCGGCACCACTAAGCTTGGATACCTTGTTATTCTGATCTACTGACGAGGTGATCCCCCTCTTGTCCCGCCAACTGCAGTTTGGATCTTGCTACCCGGTTATTTAACCGTGGTCTTGTCCTGATACCGCAGATTGCTACTGTGGTTCCTGATGCCCGGCTCGCTACCGTGGTCATGTCTAGTATATAGTATATATGTATATGTATTTCGTTGTACCTCCTCACTTCGGTGACTGAGGTCAACGCCTTGACTTGCTTGCTCTATCACTTCGGTGATAGAGGATTTAGCTTTGTGTGGTTGCCATCTTGCCAGTTTCCTGATTTCCTTGGTTACCTTAACTTGTTCTACCTTGCATATATGTTTTTAACTAAATGATGCATTTACTCATGAAAATATTATTTAGACAGGGTTAACTGTTTCCAAGGTAAATGTTTTAGCATTAAATGTTTTTACTTTTATCCACCTGCCAGACCGTCGTGTCTGACCCTTTGCTTTGGTACTCAGGTCCCGTTGTTGGTTTCCCCGAGGAGGAGCCAGAGGAGGCGGTCGGAGAACCGCAGCCGCTAGTTGAGTGGCGTGCTGACGATGTTATGTAAACATCGGGCTGCAGAGTTGCGAAATATTTTGGGGGGTTGTTTGGATAGTATTCTGTTGGTTATTGTTTTGTTTATATTGGCCTTTACTGGCCTCTATTTTTGGGGAATTGTAATTAACTGATCTTCTGATTAAACTTGAATATGTACTCTTGGGTTATGCTTTAGGACATTGCTCATTCTGATACGCGTATTCAAATGTAATCAGCCTTGATATTTTGGGAATGAAATACATGCATGATTTACCATACGCTTCCGCAATAATACTAAATGGTTATGTGTGTTGGAATATCCTCACCGCGGACACCTGTGGGAAATCACGTGCACGGGTAAGGAGTGTTCTTTTGTTAACCCGTGTACGATTGATTATAAACACACCTTAAATTATTGTTATCATTCCATATGACCACATCATCATTGGCTTCATCAAACAGTCCCGATCCCGGTTTGGTTCCCCGAACCCGGTCCGGGGTCGCGACACTTCCAAACCATAGTTCATATGGAGTTTTCTCTTCATGAGGCCTGAGCATACACCTATTCTGAATGTATATAGCAGTTTGAATTGCTTCTTTCCAATGCCTATCAGAGAGCTTGCTTTCAACTAAAATGGTTCTTCCCATCTCCTGAATAGTTCTATTCTTTCTTTCTACCACACCATTCTGTTGAGGTGTTTGAGCTGGTGAGTACTGTCTTTTGATGCCATGCTTCTGACAATACTCTTCAAATTCTTCAAAAGTGAATTCACCACCTTTGTCTGATCTTAAATATATGATCCTCCTTCCAGTGTGATTCTCAACCTGTTTTCTGAAAACTTTGAATATGTCAAGAGCTTCATATTTATGTTTCAGAAACATTATCCATGTCATTCTTGAAAAGTCATCAATGCATAACATGAAGTATTTATGCCCATTGATGCTTTGAGTCCTCATAGGACCACACATATCAGTATGTATTAACTCCAATGGCTTGCTGGTGTGATGTTCTTTTGACTTGAAAGAAGTTCTAGTAAGTTTCCCTTTTTGACATGCATCACAAACAATGGTTGAAGACTTCCCTATATGAGGAATATCCCTTACTGCCTTCTTGGAATGGATTTTTGATAGGTTATCAAAGCTTGTATGTCCAAGTCTTCTATGCCATAATCTGCTCTCATCAACTTATCCAATAGCGAATGTTTCCTTGGAAGTTTCAGATAGTGTGTAGAGATTACCGGATGTCCTTGAGCCAACTGCTACAACTTTTCCATTGCTAGACTTCCTTATCTCAAATCCCAGCTTCTTGAACACCACTTCATGTCCTTGATCACATATCTGACTCACACTCAGAAGACTATGCTTCAACCCATTCACAAACAAAACTTCTTTGGAAGTTATCTTGCCATGATTTAGTTGAACTGCTCCTTTTCCAACTATCTTGGCACCATCATTATTTCCAAATTTTACAGAGTCTCCATCATACCGTTCTAGATTCATGAACCTGTCCTTGTCTCCTGACATATGATTTGAGCAACCACTGTCAATTATCCAGGGTGTTGGCCCATTCTGTGCTTTGAGAGCTGTCTGAACAATCAAAGATTCGGCTTTGTTTTTCTGACTCTCCTTCCTTTTCCACACTTTCTTATACTTCCCTTCTTGTTGTTCTTCTTCATAATGCACCTGTTGTACCATGTGAATATTTTGCTTTTGTTTCAAAGCATTAGCATGATAATAGTAATCCTGAAATGTGTTAGTAGGATATTGGTATGCATACATACAGTCCTTTGACTATATGCCCAAGGTTGTGGCAATTGTAGCATTCTAAGGGGTTCATAATCAGGGCTTCAAATGGGTTCCTACTAACATAATTTCTAGGCATTTCATTAAATTTACAGGTAGCTATCTTGTGGTCAAAAGTATTACACTTAAAACAATGACCATTAAAGTAAGGAGTAGACCTGTAAAATGATGATTGCCTTTGTAAAGGTGCCATGAATCTTTGCTGAGATTGTTGTGCCATAGATGCTACATGTTTCTTTGGTTATTGCACAAGTTTAGATTGAGCAGGCTGAGTAATTGCTTTCTGAATCTTCTCAACATGTGACCTATCTTGTTTGGTTGAAGACTCACCCTTCTTGAAACCCAGACCAAACTTTATATGTGGAGGTCACTGATTTTTCAGAATTTCATTCAACTTGATTGATCCTTCATATGCCTTCAATTTCTGATTAGTCTTGTCAACTTGAGCTTTAAAACTTGTAATTTCCTCTTCCATTCTGCTGCACTCCTTTGTCTTTATGATGACTTGTGACTCAAGCTCTTCTTTAATTTTCCTCCCTTCTTCTATTTCTACCTTGAGTGTCTCAACTATTTCTTTAGTTTCAATCATCTTCTTTGAAATCTTTTTGTTTTTCTTTCTTTCTGTACTCAACTGCTCCAAAGCTGCTATAAGCTTCTCTTCCAAATTAGTCTCAATCTGCTCAGTATCAGATTTTTCCTCTTCCTTTTCATTCTCTGGGATTGCCATAAACAAAACCTCATTTGATTCTTCAGAATTATCATTTTAACTATCTTCTGAAGAACTTTCTGTCCTTTTTGAGATGTAACTCTTTGACTTTCCTTTCATGACATATGACTTATGAGAATAATCCTTTTTTGATTTGGAAGAGTCACCGTCATCTTCATCTGTTAGCAAGAGGGCACTTGGCTGTAAAATGACAAATACCTCCACAATTAAAGCATTTGAATGGGAGCTTTCCTTTGAATTTTCCTTTTCCCTTCCTTAGCTTCCGCACAAAATTAGCTGTCAATTCATCATCTGAGTCCTCTTCATCGGACTGTGCTACCAGTTTGTTCTTTTTGTGGGCTTTGAATGCTGCTTCCTTTTCAGTGGGTTTGGTCTTGCCTGTTCTCATCTCATATGCTGTAAGAGATCCCTGCAGTTCATCCATATTAAAGACATTTAAGTCTTTGGCCTCCTCAATGGCTGATATTTTGAGTCAAATCTGGGAAGAAGAGACCTCAAAATTTTCTTCACAAGTGCTGGTTCCTTAATCTCCTCACAAAGCCCTCTGATAGCATTAACAACTTCATTAACTCTAAGCATGTAAGCGTCAATGTTCTCATCCTCATTCATCTTGAGCATTTCAAACTGTGATCGGTGAGTCTGGAGCTTAGCCTCCTTGATCTTCTCATCTCCTTCATGTACACTTTTTAGTTTATCCCATATCTCTTTCGCAGATTTGCAGTTCATGACTTTGACAAGTTCAATATTTGCCAGCCGCACAACAGAGCTTTCCTTGCCTTTGAATCATTCTCAAACAATTTCTTCTCAGCCACATCAGTAGGCTCTTCTTTTCCTTCGTAGCCTTTTCTTACACAGTCCCATATGTCATACCCTAATGCTGAAAGATAAGTCCGCATCCTGACTTTCCAAAAGGAGTAATTTGTCCCATCAAATAGTGGTGCCTTATTAGAATAAAAACCTTCTCCTGAAGCCATGTGAGTTGTAACAAGATCACCCAAAGAAGATTATGCTTGTAAATGGGACCTCGCTTTGATACGAATTGTTGAACCCACACAGACACTGAGAGGGGGGGGGGGGGGGGGGGGGGGGGGGGGGGTGAATCAGTGTATGTCTTAAAAAATTATATGCAAACAATCAACCACACAATCATGGCACAGAAGTTTTTATGTGGTTCACCCGTAGGCTACGTCCACGGTGCACAAAGAGTGCACTTCCACTATGTTAGCAACACCAACTACTAGGAGCACCAACCCCTTACAACTTCGCCCGCACCAACGAATAGGAGCACCAACCCTACACTCAAGCACCTACTTGAGCGATTACAAGGATATAAAGAATTTATGACACAAACAGGTGCCTTACAATAAATCTCCAACAACATGCACAGGTAAAAAAAAATCAATCACCTAAATAATTTCACAGAGATCAGTTCTCAATTAAATCTGCCCTGCAACTCTTTTCAACCACAAACACTTATTGCAAGTCATAATCAAATAGTCACAACCAATCACAGCCAAACCTTGCAATTACAACCTCTGTCAAATGCACACTCTGATTACCCACCAACAGATACTGCACGCAATTTTCTCTACTCACAGTTCTCACAATATAAGTCACCAACAGACAAGCACCAACATAATCTGAGAAAGACTATAAGTTGGAACATAAATCCACATGAAGTAGAGGGCAGGATGGCCTTACCACAGATGAAGAACAAATCAACATATTCTAAAGAACACTTCAGAAATCAGATCATAAAAATGGCAGCAATTCAACACAAAAAAAAAAAAAATCACAATCCAGCTGGTTTGACAACTGCAGATCTGGTGTACACTTCGGTTCTTGTAACTCCTTCTACCCAGCTAGTTTGAATCTGCTTCAGCCTCGAACGCCCATAGAGACAGAGCACCATCGTCAACCTTCCTTTGGAAAGCTTCCTTGAAACCTTTGGATCTTCAAGCTTTTGAATGGGACGAAGACAAAGGTTGAAGAAGTGAAATGGTGAAGGCACACATCCCAGCCACTGAACACTACCTTGATTTTTCTTCTTCCTTTTTTTTTTTTTTTCCTTTTGTAAAGCCCTGCTATAATTCCTGTCACCGTCCAAGAGTTTTCTCCTTACAGTCAATAAAGCAACGAATTTTTCACCCAAAAAGGAGAGACTGCCCCAGCCAGCACCTGCACACACTTTTCACTCTTTGTTGAAAATCAAGCAACTATTTTTGCACACCAAAAGAGAGACTGCCAGCAAACACTTTTGTACATAAGTCTTTGCTCCTCTCTGCAATGAATAAAAAAATTTCTGCACCCTAGTTTTTTTTTCTTTCTTTGATAATAGAAAACCCTATGCACACATGTCACCACCTTCTTATCTCAAACCTTAGATCCTAAAAACTTGGATCATAATTTCTATACAAATGTCCCCTCCCATAAGTGCATACCCAACAATTGTGGGGCCCATTTATGAGCCTCTATGAAGACTTTTTCATTCCCATTAGATTGGGCCTTTGTACAACTGGGCTACAAGTGGGCTGACCCACTAAAATTGCCATGCTATATTGACAACAATTTCAATTCCAATTCCAAACCAGAGTATGATCAACATCTACTTCCTTGTATGTTGTGGATTTTGTGGTTGCTTGTTGGCCGCTCTTTTCTATCTTAGAGATAGTGTTCTACTAATTATGGTTGGGATGATATTGAGGTCTTGGATCCTGGATTGGGTTTGTAGCCTTATGGATAGATGATCCCCGCATCAAATGGGTCAAAAGTTTTTGAAACCTATCAACGAGGCCCATTTACTTCCAACAAAAACAACATTTATTGCATTCATCAGCGCTAACTCTCTGTCTGTGACAATCACATAGGGAAAAATGCATCCATCTATTAATTCCTTAAGTCTCTCCAAAGCCCAACTATAATTATCCTCCCTCTCTGATTCAAGGTACACAAAAGCAACGGAGAACGTCAGTTGAGTAGATGTCATGCCAACAATCTCAGGCAAGGGAAGTCGATATTTATTAGTTTTGTATGTGGAATCTATTATCAAAACTTCTGGAAATGCACGTAATAACTCAACGGATGATGGATGTGCCCAAAATAGGTCCATAATAACATTTGTTGTGTCGTTGCTAGTGTGATACTCAATGTAGTTGTTCTCCTCCAAATGCAGCATGAGTTGCTGCATCTGTGATCGATCGGCCATCTTTGTCACCCTAAACTTCTGGCGAGTATTGTAGATACTCTTCATCGTAGCGGTGTTGTGCACATCCTTTTCCTGGAATGTTCGAAGGATGTTCTTCGGCTTCACCAAACTCTTAGACATATCAATTAAAACGTTGATTTCTTCCTCAAAAGGCCTCCCAGCAAACGAGTGCCCCTTGAGATGTTGTGCGTTTGAATGATTGTGCACCACACAAACCACTATTACCATCCAATCATCGTCAGTTGCCAACTTTCGGCCCTTTAAAGGAAAAGGGCGACTACACTTCTTTGTTCCCGTTGCCTTATTAGGAATTTTATTTTCAAAGACCTTCGATGGACCCCTGTAACTACCACTTCTCTCACAAGAAAAACTATTCTCGGCTTCCTACCATCTCCACCAGCATCTGAAGTTTTGATTACAATTACTAAGCCATATTTTTTTCCAACATCCCTTGTCCATTAGATTAGGCCCTCTCGGCTTCTGAATATCGTGTCAGTGGTGAAGACATTAGTAAAATCCAAAAATCTCTCACTGGCACCGATTGAATCAATCTCCTGAAAATATGATTATAAATTCTTATTTATCACTGCACGAGCCTTTACAACCGTGCAATATTATACTGCACGGTCTATATAGGCTGTTCTTAATATATATGCTCGGTTTCCTATGGTCATTCATTAATACTTTGTCTGTCATTATTTTGCCGTGAAATAATACTTTGTCGGATATTATAGCATTGTGCAATATATTTATGAACAATCTTCACCAGCCAAACATATCTTTAGCGGCATGGTTCTGGAATCCTGAGAAAGACGCAAGGAAAAAAAACAAGCGGGAAACGAAGTCAAAATGTATACCTCCTCTTGGTAGATCGTCAACTGCTTGTCCATATTGAAAATGCCTACTTTCAATACACAATGTGGTGCACGGAGATGAGTACTTCCAAGATCGTTAAAGAAACGGAGGAGACTTGAGGATACTTCCAAGAGTTGAAGAAGATGATGAGGAAAGAGATGAACATCAATGAGGAGGAAGGAGTACGGAGCAGTGACGAAACAATGGATAAAAGGGAGAATGAAAAAGAAGAAGAAGAAGAAGAAGAGGAGATGAGAGTAGAGAATCGGAAAGCTCCACTACAGAAGAACCGAAGGAAGAGGAGAGGAGGTTGATGGTGAAGGGCAATTTTGTCCTTTCACTTGAGGGAATTTTGGTAATAAAAAAATTAATTACCTATCAATAGGGTTCTAAATGACTAGACCTATCAAAGGCGGAAGCTTCTACAAGCCATTTGCCCATTTGCATGTGCAAATCTCCTAACAAGAGATTCTCCCCATTTGGGTTTTGGAAAGTTGGAGAAGTTTTTGGTTATTCTGCTGGTTTACTGCATAACAAGACCAGCTGAAAGGCAAAGAAATAGAAACCCCACTATAGACAATCTTGCATAGAACTCATCTAGGCATCAGTGAAATGAATGTAATCTGATTGAGAAGACTTTCAGTTTGTCTTCCCTGATGAAGGGGGAGTCTGAGAAGCAATTCAAAACCAAGCATCACATCACTACAAATAAAATTGGTCCAATGTGAGGCTAAAGAAATGTGTAATGGTATAGTGTAAAAATGGATCACTAAACTCATGCATATTCCAAGTGGATATTCAAAAATTGAGAATTTGTGAAATCTTTTCTGTGAAATCTTTGCTTTGTTTTGGTGTAATGGTGTAATGGTATAGTGTAAAAATGGATCACTAAACTCATGCACATTCCAAGTGGATATTCAAAAATTGAGAATTTGTGAAATCTTTTCTGTGAAATCTTTGCTTTGTTATAGTGTAATGGTATAGTGTAAAAATGGATCACTAATTTGTGAAGTCTGAGAAGCAATTCAAAACCAAGCATCACATCCTTGCTTTGTGAAATCTTTAAAAACCCTTCAATAACTCATTCCTGCTTCCCCTCTATTGGAATGTGGATCATATAGATCAAGGTCTACAAGAACAGGATTCTTGGTAGAGCCTCCACATGCTTTTTGTTATTGGAACAAAAAATAAAGATAATGTTCTGGGCTTTTTGTTAATTTTTTTTCAACTGAGAATGGTTTTTTTTTTTTTTTTTTCTAATTCTCTCTAACTATTAGTATCCCAACTAATAGTTATGTTTGTTACTTTGCAGACGAACGAAGAATAGTCCGCCGAGGCTCCTAGACTTCTCCTATATAACCAACAAAACCATATATTGGAAGGAATTCATCAGGGAGAGGTATATCATATAGACTTGCACCCTTGACTTTATCAGTCCGTAATATATTTCCTTTTAATGTATGATTCATAACTAGCGTTCTGATATTGATACTAGTAGGAGTTCGGTTGCCTCAGATGCATCCCAACAAACCCGGACGCAGCGATATGGTCGCTTACAAACACCCAAAAGGAATATGTTAAGCAGACAGGTCTCCATCATTTGGTAGAGATAAGTCGTATTGTCATTGACCACGCGTTAATCACTGCACTTGTAGAGAGGTGGCGTCCCAAAACAAATATGTTCCATTTTCCATCCGGAGAAGCAAAGATAACGTTGGAGGACGTTGCTTATATATACGGTCTACCCATTGATGGGAACCGAGTTACGGATCGAACTTTCCCAGGGAGCCTAGTTCAGACTGTATGTCAGGAGTTGCTCAGTATTACCCCAAGAAAGAAGGCTGACTATGTCGGACTGACATTGAAATTTAAGTGGCTTGAGAACAATTTCAAGGCTGAAGAATTGGAGAAGAAGAAGAAGAAGAAGAAGAAGAAGAAGAAATATAAGCAGTATGAGATTCAGTCTACACGAGCCTACCTCTTCTTCTTGTTGTCTGACCAAATCATATCGCAAACTTCTGGTGCCTGAGGCCCTGCTTTGGTGCTTGAGTTGTTTAAAGAATTTAAACCATACGCATGGGGCTGGCTTGTCTTGTAAATCTTTACAGGATGCTGTCAAACGTATCATGGTGGAATAAGGAGAGGACCGAGGTGGAAGAGAAGGGGAAGGATGAACAGGGAGAGGAAGGCCAGAATGTACTAGGAGAGAAAGAAGGACACCAAATCAGGACACCCACCGGGCCTCTTCAGCTGTTACAGGTCCTTGTTTTCATTCTCAACATCTTATGTTTGTGGTATTAATTCAATCCTATATAACATTGAAATTGTTTTGTGTAATGTGGCAGCTATGGGCTTACACTAGGATGTCGATCGGGCGGTGTCCTAAACCGGCAGATAGTTGGAAGAAGGATATACAGTTTCCATTGTTTAAGACCTGGCAAAAGAGGCTTGAAGAACACCCAGCTCTTGCAACAGTGAAAGAAGTTAGAAAGCATTTGAACAATCTAAAGGCTGATGGGGTAACTTGAAAATTTGTTTTTACCCCATTGTTTCAAATCCTGTTGTAGTCTTTTTAATGCATGTTACATTGTCTATAGATACTTGCTAATGTTTTCTAACCCATCACGTATGCAGTTCAATTGGCAACCCTATCGTGGATACGGAAAAAAAATTGTTAATAAGGTGCGAAAAGTTGATCGTGCTCTATTTTCATCGTCAACCGTCCTTGTGTTTTATTGGATTGTAGAACGGCACAATACGTGGCGTGTTATGAAGCAGTTTGGATTCAAACAGTTGGTGCCACCACCATTCAATATGCCATTCGCCAGAAAAGAACGAACATGGTATGTGGTTGTTGATTGGAGCACGCAGATGGGCGAGGAGGTAGAGGGATTATGGGCTGCTAGAGCCCAACTTGTTCTACATGGGGAGAGTGTAAGGAGAAAGCCCATTCCGAGGAGTATTTGACATGGTTCCGTGAAAACACGGTAATGTTTATTGGGAGGTCAGCTTAGATGGAGCAAAAGGACGATAGCCAGGCAGAGGAGACCGGCAAACCGACAGAACCCACCATCCCAATTAAGCGTGTATGTCTAAAATTAACGTGTTTAGTCACTGCATGGAACATTTGCCCTGCTCTTATGACGTGATATATTAATAGTGGTTTCATTTCTCTTTTCAGGCGAAGGATCTTGTGGCTCGTTTAGAGATCTCCTGTGATAGAGCGGAGCGCGGGAAATTGTCTATTGAGAAGCTCACAACATCAATCCAGAAGAAATTGACAAAGTTTAAAGGTGCCTTTGGGACACAATTTGAGGACTTTTCTATGGATGGGTGCAGTAGCTCGCACTCCGATGAAGAGGATGTCAAGAAAAAGGTCACAATAACGTTTAAACATCGGAAAAGAGCTGCTGTCAAGAGTCCGGGAATAAAGAAAAGCGCCAAGAGGAGTGCAGCACCAGCTGAAATAGAATCACTCCAACATTTCATAACAGAAGGTTCTTGTAGTATGCCTCATTCTCCGGTAGCTCCACCCATCGAAGTAGTCCTTGGTACGCCTTCAGTAAGTAGGACATTGTTCACCTCCCCAGTCCAAGTCTCCAGTGAGTCCGCTTTGGTGGTTTCAGCCCCCTTCGCTACACTCGACTCACTTCTGTGGAGGATCAAATGGCTGCCTCGTATGCACAAAGTACCGACGCGGTTTGAAGATTATGCCCATTCTATAGTTCATAGCAGTTACGTGCTGTCTGGTCTTGATAAGTATTTTCTCAAGGTATTCAAAGAATACTACGAGGAAGGTAATAAATCAGGTCTGGCCCTATATTAATAATGATAAATACCGCGTTGGATTAAAACTTGTGTTTATGATTTGTTGTAAGAAGGATGAGTTGGATAGCATTTGCACTATGATCTCAAGCTCGGATCTGAAGAAGGTTCTTCAAGAAGGGACTTGGATGGACACTAATGTGATGTACTACTATTTTAAAATATTGCGGGAGGAATGCCTTATATGTTTTATTGCTGATCCAAGCGTCTGTGTAAGTACTTTTCTGTGATAAGAGGATATGACTAGTAGATTGTTCCGGTTTGGGTCTCTAACTGACCATTTCCAAAATATTCTTGTAGAGTTGGTGGAAGGATAGTTCTAATGCTGCCGTGGAAGCTGTATTTGGGAAGCACAAACATAGAGTGTGGGACGTAAGGGAAGCACGCACGTTGATTTTTATTGTTTATCACAGATCACATTTCTCCTTGCTAATCGGATTTGTTGACAAGAAACGATGGGAGTTCTACAATAGCTTGCCAGGGGATCGCCGATCGGCAAAGCACGCATCAAATGTTGTATGTTGTTTTACCTTAAAATCGTCATTTTCAAATTATATGTCATTTGCAACTGCCTATTGGCGTACACGAATCCTGACTTAATCTAAAACTGAAATCTGTAATAATGCTTCATGCAGGTTGCATGGTTGAATGAAATGTATAGCCATTTCGGGTGGTCAGACCCGTATCTATGGGGTTGGGTTGTAAAGACTGGTATCCCTCGTCAGGAAAATGGAAATGATTGTGGGATATTTGCAATGGCGTTCGAGGAACACTGTGTGCACCGCCGTAGCATCAACTTCACTCAAGAAGACATTCCATACTTTCGCAGCAAAATCGTCATAGAGATATTCAAAAGGAGCTGGCGGTTGAATGCCAACAGATTGGGTTTGACCGAGTTGAGTGACTTCACATGATGTGGTAGATGGTGATTTCCAACAAGGAGCGGAGCGCAGGAAAAAAAAACGCCATGGAATAGATAAATGGACTGTTTAGACTAGGTTTTTGTTTTGTTGTACCTTTTGATGGTGTTTCAGTAGTCAGACAGGTTGTTAGACTTACTTTGCATCCTTTTGATTTTGTGGACATTGGGTGCTCTCTTGTATATATCATCCTTTTGATTTTGGTAGAATGAATTATACATGTAACAACTTCATCTATTATTTCTTTCTTTAAAGTTAGCATATTGGTTGGTTAATGGTTGAATGCATATGTTTGTGGTCCACATGGTTTACTGAAATATGCAGCTGATAGCAAATTTGAAAAAGGTTGTTGCAATCTGTATTACAGCAAGCTCTAATTGAGCAACTGATTAGAGTTGTTTTCGGTTGAGGAGAAGAGATGTTGGTTGGTTTTGATAGGGAGTTTTTGGTGGAAACATCGATGTGGTTGTCTGTGTATTTTTTCTACCTTTTCACAAGGAGATCTATGGATGTTTATTGCTATAAAAAAGGAAAATGTATTGTGAAGTGTTATACAGGTTTATTAAAAGTGGCTGGAGTAGTGGAATGAACAAAGTTGTCGATATCGACAACTTTAAGTTGTCAGTATTGACTAGTTTTATCAGTGGAATAATTTAAAAGTTGTAAGTTCCTATGTGCTGCTGTAGATAAAACCATTCGATATTGACAAGTTAAAGCTGTCGGTATCGACTAGTTTCGTCAGTGGAATAAATTAAAAGTTGTAAGTTCCTATGTGCTGGTGTAGATAAAACCATTCGATATTGACAAGTTAAAGCTGCCGGTATCGACTAGTTTCGTCAGTGGAATAAATTAAAAGTTGTAAGTTCCTATGTGCTGGTGTAGATAAAACCATTTGATATCGACAAGTTAAAGCTGCCGGTATCGACTAGTTTCGTCAGTGGAATAAATTAAAAGTTGTAAGTAGGTATTCACTGGTGTAGATAAAACCATTCGATATCGACAAGTTAAAAGCTGTCGGTATCGACTAGTTTTGTCAATAAGAATGAATAAAATTTGTAACTCATTGGTGCTGTACCGGAAAAAAAGTGTCGATATCGATAACTTCATGTTGTCAGTATCGACCGGTTTCATCAGTGGAATTAATTAAAAGTTGTAAGCAAGTAAGTGCTAGATGTGGCGAATTATGTCGATATCGACATGTATAAGCTGTCAGTATCGACTAGTTTCATCAGTGGGATGAATTAAAAGTTGTAAATGACTTGAAAGTAGGAAGGATAAAAGTTGTCGATATCGTCGAATATTCATTGTCGATATCGACAAATTTCATCCCCAACAAGTTTGCAAGGTATTCAATATGTGTGAACGCCAATATACAGTTGGTTTACACAGGAAATAATACTTATTGACAAACACAAAGGAGCAACTGAATACATCTAACTTAATTTATGTGTCCAAAAGTATTACAAAAGAAATGTAGCAAAACAATCTGCCCAAAAGTGAAATCTGCTGTAACTTAACATACAAAAATCCCATCTACATCAGCAGCAAACCCAAAAAATCACTACACTGTTCAAGCCTTGAACAACCCATTTACATCACCAAACGTACCAAAAAATTAAATGCAAACTTCGAGTAAACATGGAAACCATCTACATCAGCAGCCAACCAAAAAAAATCATTGCACTGTTCAGGCCTTAAACAACCCATTTTCATCAACGAACGGGTCTAAAAATAACTGCAATCTTCGAGTAAACATGGAGACTATCTACATCAGCAGCCAACAAAAGAAATCACTGCACTATTCAAGCCTTGAATAACCCATTTACATCAGCAGCCACGTCAAAAAATCACTGCACTGTTAAAGCCTTGAACAACCCATTTACATCACCAAACGTACCAAAAAATAACTGCAATCTTCGAGTAAACATGGAAACCATCTACATCAACAGCCAACAAAAGAAATCACCGCACTGTTCAAGCCTTGAACAACCCATTTACATCAGCAGCCACGTAAAAAAATCACTGCACTATTTAAGCCTTGATCAACCCATTTACATCACCAAACGTACCAAAAAATAACTGTAATCTTCGAGTAAACATGGAAACCATCTACATCAGCAGCCAACCTAAAAAATCACTACAGTCCTCAGACCTTCAAAGACTGATTCAATGTATCACATCCAGTGGAGGATTGCGACAACCTCCACAGTTATGCCCCCTCTCTTTACAATTGGAGCACGTAACTACCCATCGTTGGCGTCCACGATCTTTGGTATGAATCCTGTTTTTCTTTGGACGCCCTGGTTGTTTAGATGCTCTTGGTGGAAGAACTCTTTCTTGAATTGTGCCTTCCCATTGCTTACTATCCCAGGTAGCATGGAGGACTTCATTGTACGTTGTACGATAAATACTTGACAGGTACCAATGCTCGTAAAACTCATATGGATCGTAGTTCCTTACCTTCATTGATGCCTGTGCATGACAACATGGGAGACCCAAAATCCCCCATTTACGACATGTACACGTTCTGCGTTCGAGATCGACTACGTCCACGTACTCTACCGACTGTACTTGAAATTCGATCGGGCCAGCAACGCGTACATGAACCCTTCGGGCTTCTTCCATTTCTTGGCTCAAGGTCTTTTCTGCATATAGTTAGACGAGTAGTTACACTCTCGGATTGAAGATTGCGCTTTTGATAGAACTCCATTAACTTGGCACGTATCTCCTCGACCTGTTTTACAATAGGCAGTACCCTTGTGTCCTTTAACAGGCTGTTAGTACACCCAGCCGCATTACTAGTTAGCATGTCATACCGACGGCCCTGTACGTATGCATTTGCCCAACGCTGCCTCCCAATTGCCTCAATGTAGCTGAATGCCTCTTTACTGACTGCACGTATATCTGCCATATTTGCCTCATAAACACAAGGCCTATAACACTTTGTGGCACTCCAGAATTTCATAACGATTGTACCGTCACTGAAGGCGGTTCTGATATTTTCAGCTATGTGACGGCAACAGTAACGGTGCACTGCGGAGGGTATAGTGTTCTGGAGAGCTGGAATAAGACCCTTCTGACAGTCGGAAACAATGGTCAAATTGGGTGGCTCTCCAAGCGCTATGAACAAGTTCGCAAGGAACCACTTACAACTATCACGATGCTCGGCTTCCGCAAAGCCAAAGGCGAAAGGTAGTAGTTTATGATTCGTATCGTATGTCACGGCTACAAGCAAGACACCAAGATACTTGCCTCGGAGATGTGCGCCGTCTACATTAATCATCGGTCTCAGCGAAGACGTGAATGACCTTATACAGGGTCTAAATGCCCAAAAAAACCTTCTGAAATGGTCATCAGACGTGGTGTCTATGTTTGTTATTGTGCCAGGGTTGGTTTTTTGCAATTCAGTACAATATAGAGGCAGAAGCTGGAAGGACTCCTCGTATGATCCTCGCACTATACACAGAGCCATCTCCTTTGCTATAAGTGCCTTCCTATAGCTAATGGTCAACCCAAATTCCATTTGGTAGTCGTTCATTATCCCCTTCGGTTTTAAATCAACGTTCTGCCGGACTCTATCCATGATGAATTCAGAAATAAGGGCCGAAGTTGCTTGTCGATGTGCCATGCCCATCATTGGCTTCGAGCATCGGTGGTTAGGATTGTATGTTCTAACTTTAAATTGCGGTCCTGATTCCACAATAGAAGCGTGGATCTGCCAGGGACAACTCAGATCTTTGCAGCCAGCCGTCACCTTCGTCGAGTTGGTCTTCAGGTGTTTAAGAGTGAAGTTGGCATAAATTGCAAACTTTGCAAAAGTATTCCGAAACATCTGTCGATCAGGGAACTCACAGCCAACCCACATTTCCCAAGCCGCGTTATTACCAACATTCGTGTTCACCTCCTCAGGCTCCATTCTGTCTTCAAAATGAACAACTGAAGTTTCATTTGCACAATATGCAATGTTAGTTATATTGACCTCGACACTGTTGCTTTCGACCTTCGGCCTTGGGATTCGACGAATCTGTCCGATGGCAGGATGTTCATCGTACTGAATCTCATCATGATTGTTTGTTCCAAAGTCAATATCATCAATATCAACACCTTCTCCTGCCGCCTAATGTGGACTGCATTCATTACGCATGGAAGGGTAATGCATGTCTTTGTCTTCATGTAGATCAACGGAAGGCAACTCTATAGCGGGAGTTGGCTCTATGGCATGCTTTCTTGTACAAGTTCTTGAAGAGGTATTCACTTTTTCTGCACATTTTTTTCCTCGAACGCTCCTTTCATACCTACAATGGATCAACAAAGGACAATAAGCAACGAGGAAGACGATACTTAGTATTTGGTAATCTATTGATTGAGTGATACAACCTATGCACATACCTCCATAGTTCTCCTCCTATACTTTGCCGCTTCTTAGGCTCTTTGAAGACATATAGATATATCCCATTCACATCATTCCCCGGTGCTTTGAACATTCTCTTCACATCATTGTCGTCGTCGATACTTGCCATTGAAAATGCCCGTCCATTGTGGTGAAGGTATTGTATGCCTAATCTCTGGATGGATGAGTTCCAATTAGATGCTTCAGTTGCTTCGTTAACCAGTGACTCATATGTTATATCCGTCGGTAAATATCTCATCTTTTGATTTCCTCCAGTGTACACCGGACGGATTAAATCGAATTGGAAGTCACCATCATAGTGGAATACGACCAACACCTCGCTAACTGACATGCTATCGTCAAATCAAAAGAACATAATTTAGAGAAATATGAAAGATACATACATTTTGAAACACAGAGCAAGTGTATATTTCTAAACCATTTACCCACTATTAAAATGCCCATGCTGAGCCTTATTTGATCGTAAAATAAGGTTTATGGTCAAATTAGAGTAATGTAATGTGGTAATCAAGATACTATACTAACTGCCACTTAGTGAAAGAACTCAATAGAGAAAAACACAGTGCCTACAAAAAGGAAACCCCTTTTCAAACCCTAAAAACCCAATAGAAAGTGATATTAACCAAGCCCAAAACGAAAAGAAACCCCTTTTTCAAACCCTAAAAACCCAATAGAAAGTGATATTAACCAAGCCCAAAACGAAAAGAAACCCCTTTTCAAACCCTAAAAACCCAAAACAAAAGCGATATTAACCAAGCCCAAACAAAAAATGATATTTACCACACAAATGGTAATCTTTAAGCAAATATACATACAGATACACATTTACACAACTGGTATAGTTTTAAAATGGCTCCTTTTGGGGTTCAGAACACAATTGAAGGAAGTAATTACTGAAAAGGAATGAAACTTATGACATTTTTTGGGTAGATGATGCAATATAGGAAGGTGTTTATTGTGTGTACCAACCTATTAATGGAATCCAACCACTACTTAGAGTAATTGTTGAGGTGTTCTCTGAGAAGGAAATTCGCAAAAGCACATGTTGTAGTCGATGAAAAAGTTATGACGAAGAAATGCAGACACGGGGTGACATATAAAGGGTTTATGCATAATGGTCGATATCGACAACATCGCTAAACGACAGAAAAAAAATCAAGAAACACACCCAAAGGAGCCCTCCCGTCTCTATACTAATGCTGGGTCCTCTCCATACTTCAGGGGTGCTACGGGGATTTTTCCGGTAGTTTTCTCTAAAAAAAATTAATCGGCTCAACTTTTATTTTTTAAAGAAAATTCCATTTTTTAGACATTCTGTCATTAACTCTTCATTTATCATAAATTGTTCAAAAGGATGACATTGTTGATTTTTCTACAATAGACCTCGTGATACTTGACCATCAACTTCAAAACTACATTGTTGATATGCGCTCTAGCAACGAGTTTTTAGAGCTTAAAGGAATTGACATTGTTAAAAAATTAGTGGAGACAAAGAAGGATATAGTATACCCATTGATTTATTTGCTTCTAAAATTGGCGTTGATTTTACTAGTAGCGACTCAATGGTAGAAAGATCCTTTCAGCAATGAAGTACATAAAGAATAGGTTGCGTAACTGTCGCAACCCCGGACCGGGCCCGCGGGCTTAATCCTTGATCGGGACGGTTTAGATGATTATGGATATGCCAATGATGATGACATACCAACCACATTGCTTATATTGACAAGTACGTACACGGGTTAACAAAGAACAGCGTACCATCCTTGTATGCGATTTCCCACAAGTGTCCGCGGTGAGGATATCACCCCAGTATAACATTTTCTTTCAAATGCGGAAGTGTGTAGCAAATTGAACATATAATTCATTTCTAACAACAAGATTGATAACACACATACATAAAACAAAATATCAGACCGAGCAATTATTATAAGCAATTCCCAAAAGTAAGGTTAAATGTTTATACAGAGATCATTTAGTTAATCACTTCCCAAAAATAAAGACCAACAAAGACCAGTACAACCAATAAAATCCCAAAAGTATGTTAACCACAATCCCAAAATGTTTTGTATCTCAAGACTCGACCGAATGTCTAAACAACATCGTCAGCCCGCCATTCCCCTACTCGTTGTGGCTCTCCGGCCGCCACCTCAAGCTCCTCCTTGGAGTAACTGACGTCTGGACCTGAGTACCAAAGAATGGGTTAGACACGATGGTCTGGCAGGTAGGTGAAAAGATATAACAACAAAGTAATAATTTGATTTACCTTGGAGAACATTGAAACCGGTTTAAACAATATTTTTCATGAAAGAAATGCATCACTTATTAGAAAAACACAAATGCAGTATAAAAGCATGTAAAAATACCAAGGAACAAGGAACCAGCAAGATGGCAACCACACAAAGCTATATAACAGTTTTGGTAAAATAGAACACAACTGGATTTCCAAAGTTTTCCGGGCCAAGCCTTGAGGATTCAAGATTACACCAGTGTGAATAGGGGTCTCGTATGAAAGTGCAGGCTAGGGCCAATGACTAAGTCCTAGAGGGGGGGTGAATAGGACTAATGGTATACAATTGCCAATTTTAATTTTCTAAGCCTTATTTTAATCTAAACAGAACAAAGAACAAGACAAACACAACAAGAGTATAACTAAAGTAGAAAATGTAGATAATGCAATAGAGAGATAGACACAGGAGATTTATAGTGGTTCGGTCACATAGACCTACATCCACACTCAAGGGTCACACAGACCCTCAGCTCCACTAATAGGAATAAAACTACACATGTTCTGATTCTATCTCTTTTTTGTTATAGAGGTTCAACCACACAGATCTACTCCTCCTCACAAAATTGTAGAGTAATTTAGTCACACAGATCTAAAGAACTACCACATTATACATATATTGTAGAAAGTTGAAGAAGGGTGAACACTTGCCCTTGATGACATTGAGGTGTTCTATGGAGCTTTGACCGTAGTCGAAGCTTCCACCTCTTGAAGACCACTTGGTGTTGAGAAGGATGCTTCCAACGTGTTGCACAACCAGGGTTCAGAGGATTGGATTTCTAGGGTTACACAAATGAGGCTGTCAAAGTGTAAGATATCCTAGAGGATGGACTCTCTCACAAGACACTCATCTTAGAGCTAATAGAGCTCTAGGGTTTTCCTAAATCTAGCACATGAGTGTTTGGAGAGGGATTTGATAGCCTAAAATAGATGGGAAGAAGGTAGCAAGCAAGGCTTTACCCTAAAGTCCTTGGGATGCACAGTAAAATAGGCTACAGCTTTATAGAAAAATCCCAACGGATAGATTTGGCGGTTAGCCTCTTAACATGGCGGCTAGCCCCTTTTCAAATTCCCTGAGACAACAGATATAATTTTGAATTCGGTCAGCTCACGGTTAGCCGTTGGTGGCCTTGGCGGCTAGCCATGAGGTGACCGGAAGCAGGTCAGAAACAATTAGCTCTCTGGAAAACTAACCGTAAGATTTACGGTTGCTTGCGGTTAGCCACTATTCTTTTGGCGGTTAACCGTTAGGTAACCGTAGGGGTAACCGAACTTCCTGACAGGTGAAGAGATTGCTCTCTGGAAAAGTAACCGCAGGATGTCGGTTACTTGTGGTTAGCCGCAAAGGCTCTCTGCAGTTAACCATGAGGTGACCGCTGAGCTAGCCGAACTCCATGACAGGAGAAACAGCATTCTGGAAATGTAACCGTAGGTTTCGGTTACCTGGCGGTTAGCCGTAATTTGGAAAGTAGCTAGCCGCCAGGTGACCGAAAGGTCACCGAACCCTCTGATTTTCAAGTAAATTTTAGCTGAGTAAAAACATGATTTTTCCAATGGATCTAAAGGCTGGCCTGGATCTAAAATACCTGAGAAGGTTGGCAAGCACACGCGGAGACATTCTTTGACGACTCTAGTCCATCCAAACTCTTCGAAAATGCTCTCCCTTGAGGCTTTTTCAAAACAAGGATCCTCTTGGTCATAATGGCACGATATTGACAACATAAACATGTGCACATGAAAACGTGGCACTTACAATCTCCCCTTTTGTCAATTTTGTGACAAAACTAATTACAACAATCTAGACAAGAAAAATTACAATATAGTTCACATACATCCTCTCACAGTACAAAATTTTTGAACAAAAAGACAAATTTAAGAGCAACAGAAGTCAAGACTTGAGAGGTGAACCCTACATTTGTGATTTGAAAAGATTTTCCTGTAAAAGCACAAAACTAACAAACATAGAGCATTATGGGAAACTCCCTTGTTAGTAATCAAAGAAAAATCATCAGTTTGAAATATTTCTCCCCCTAAGTTGCATAAGAGATTTTCCTCAATCTCTCCCCTTGAATTATTTCTCCCCCACAATCAGTACATTAGTACATCAATTTTCTCCCCCTTTTTGTCAGAAATTGACAAAGGGATGAAACAACAGTTAATAGAGAAAAAGTATAGCAAGGTAAACTGTACTGAAACATATAGCAAAACATATAGGACAAGTAAAGCATCAAAACCAAGAGAAGGAGAAGAAACAGTTAATCCATCCATTTAATCAGAGAGCATTCAATTACAAAGCATTAGCCATCCAAAAGTATAAGATAGAGAAAAAAACATTAGGAAATTAGTGAGCCACAAGTCCAAAACACCACCAAAAATAACAGTAACCAATTAAAACACATGTGGCCCCAAAAAAAAAATTCTCAAGGTATCTAATCAAATGGAGGGGATGGAGAAGGAGGCATGGCAGACATATCATTGTTACGACAGGCCTTTGACAGTCCACTCAGATATTTAAGAGTTTTCTTGAGAAGCTTCTCAATCTTGGACTGACTTTGCTTGAAGGCGTCCATCCTTTCAGCAATACTCTGGGAAATAACTGAAGGAGGAGCCTGGCTGTGAGAAGTGGAAGGAGGGAGCTCGGAAGGATCCTACTGCTGTGGAGCTGGAGGAGCTGGACCCTCTGCACGAGGTGGGGCTTGCCCTGTTTCTTCATTGGGAGACACGTTCATCTGAATGAGATTGCCATGGCCAAACGGAGTATGGGAAATAGGTGTCTCATTAGGGCGAATGACACCAACAAAACGAGCCAATTCAGACACCAAATGGGATAGCGGTCTTTGTGGCATTTGACAGATGAAAGCGTACAATGGTCCGACAGATGAGAGAAGGAAGGCATATTTGGACACCTGAAACCACTTTGGAAAGAAGATTGACCATGTAGGTAGTTAACTCGGTCCGATTTCCTTTACGAGGATACACATTGAAAGTCAAGAGGTGGTACAGAAGTCTGTATCTAGGAATCCAGGATCCCAAAGGTAGAAAGTTTTTTCGATCCCATATCGCAGGATAACCACAGAGGATGATTGTAGCGTCAGCTTTCTCAGCTTCGGTAAGTGTGTCAGCAACTATAGAGAGACCATTTTCATTCAAAGGAATATTGATGATAGAAGAAATGTATTCGGGATCAATAGAAACCTCGTCTCTGTTCCGAAGGGCAATAGAGAATTTGCATGAGTCAACGGAGGACTCTGCAAAAGTGATAGAAGCAAACATCCCATAACAAGGGAAGGATAGGCCTCGCCCCAATCCAATAGGTTTTCCCAACCAATTTGTGCAAGAATGACTGCAGTCGCATGAGGGGCAACAACAGTGCGCAGAGTGCGCCATTCAACCATGATAGCTCGTGATTTTAGAGCAGCCAACATTTGGCATTGGGTTTCGACATAGCAGGAACCTGCTGCAGAGGAGGAGGAGGTGGAGAAGGTGAAGGAGAAAGACCAGGAGAGGTGGACAGAGAGGGAGATGGTGGAGGTGAAGGAGACCTTTCGCGATGAGAGGAGGACCCAGGAGTAGATCGTCCTCGCTTGGAAGGGCGGTTCACTGCGGATTTCATCCGAGGAGGCATTTTTTACAGACAGGAAGAGAGCACAGGGAAAGGAAGAGTGAGAAACACAAGACAAGGATGAAAGGAACACAACAATCCTATGCAGCAGTAGGAAGGATAGAAAGGAAATGGAAGAGGGAATAGAAAAGATTGTGGAAAACCCTAAAACGAGAAGCACCGAAAACAGACAGACAAGAAAAGAAAACACAATGTTAAAAACAATAGAAATCGAGAGAAAAGAACAAAATAAACAAAAGGAAAATGAAAAGAAGATGGAGATTACCTTGAGAAAAGAGAGGAGATGAGAAGGCTAGACAGGTTGAAGAAGACAAACTGACGAGGGAAGAAAAACGGAAAACAAAGAAACAAAAAGAAAGGGGTTCTGCGATGTTTTAAGTCGCAGTCCGAAAAATTCGGTTAGCCGCCAAGGGGGTTCACGGCTAGCCGGTTTTTTTTTTTTTTTTTTGATAAAAAGAAAACACACATAACAGGTCAAGATGGAGAGATTATCTAATGGTACGAACACCGAGAGATTTTCTCATATTTTCAAATTTTGAGACATCCAAAGGTTTTGTCAAAATGTCTGCCAGTTGTTTTTTTGTAGGGATATGCTCTAAAATTATGACTTCCTCTTCAACCAATTCTCTAATGAAATGATGTATAATGTCTATATGCTAAGTTCTAGAGTGTTAAACAAGATTTTTAGAGATATTGATAGAACTAGTGTTATCACAGTACAAATTCATGCTGCTTTGATCAATACCATAGTCTTTAAGCATTTGTTTCATCCATAGCATTTGAGTACAACCACTCCCAGCTGCTATATATTCTGCCTCAGCTGTAGATAAGGAAATGGATGATTGTTTTTTGCTGTGCCAAGCAACTAGACAGTTTCCTAGGTAGAAACACCCACCACTAGTAGATTTTCTGTCATCCACATTTCCAGCCCAATCAGCATCTGAGTATCCAGCAATGCAAATAGGAGAATCATATGGATACCATAGGCCATATCCTGAAGTCCCTGACACATACTTAATAATTCTCTTAACTTCTTTGGGATCAGATTGATATCTAGCACAAGCTCCTACACTAAAAGCAATATCTGGTCTGCTAGCTGTAAGATATAATAGGCTGCCTATCATGCTTCTATACAAACTAGGATCAACACTCTTTCCACTCGATTCCTTAGATAATTTGAGCGTTGTACTCATGGGAGTGTTCATGTGTTTGGCTGACTCTAAACCAAACCTTTTGGCCAATTCTTTAGCATACTTGGTTTGGGAGATAAACATTCCATCAGACAATTGTTTAACTTGTAATCCTAGAAAGTAATTAAGTTCACCAACCATGCTCATTCAAATTCAGACTTCGTAAGGTCTGCAAACTTTTCTATTAACACATTATAAGTAGAACCAAAAACAATATCATCAACGTAAATTTGAGCTATCAATATGGTGTCATTTGTTCTTTGAATAAACAGAGTTTTATCAACACTACCCCTTTCAAAATTATGATTAATCAGGAATTGAGTGAGCCTTTCATACCAAGCTCTAGGGGCTTGTTTAAGACCATAGAGAGCCTTTTTAAGATAGTACACATGATTAGGCTGCTTGGGGTCTTCAAACCCTTTAGGTTGCTCAACATAAACTTCTTCTTCTAAAACTCCATTCAGAAAAGCACTTTTGACATCCATTTGATATAATTTAAATTTCAAGGAACAAGCTATGGCAAATAAGATTCTAATGGATTCAAGTCTGGCAACAGGAGCAAATGTTTCTTCAAAGTCTATTCCTTCAATTTGAGAATAACCTTGGCCAACTAATCTGGCCTTGTTTCTAACTATGGTACCATTTTCATCAAGCTAATTTTTGTAAATCCATTTGGTACCTATGATGTTTTTGTCATCAGGCCTAGGTACTAATTCCCAAACTTCATTCCTAACAAACTGATTTAGCTTTTCTTGCATAGCATTTATCCAACAATCATCAGAGAAAGCTTCATCAACATATTTAGGTTCAATGGTAGAGGTAAAGCAAAGGAAGCTAACAATGTTTTCAATTTGTCTTCTAGTCTTGACACCAAGCAAGGGATCTCCCAGAATTTGATCCATAGGATGATCCTTCACATTTACCAAATCCTTAGAGATTGGAGACTTATCCAGGTTTGCAGTGGGAACATTTGTCTCATCATTATCAGAGTCTTCTTGATTACTGGAATCCTTTAGTTTGTCATCAATGACAACATTTACAGATTCTTGTATGGCTCCAATGTTGGTGTTTAAAACTCTATAAGCACGACTGTTTTGAGAGTAGCCAATAAAGATGCCTTCATCACTTTTGGAATCAAAATTGCTCAAATGTTCTCTATCCATGAGAATATAACATTTGCTACCAAAATTTTTAAAGTAGCTAATGTTTGGCCTTTTCTCATGCCACAGTTCATAGGCAGTTTTATCCAATCCAGTTCTCAAGTAAACACTGTTTATGATGTAACAAGCTGTAATTCACTGCTTCAGCCCATAGATCTCTAGGAACATTCGTTCCATGAAGCATAACTGTGGCCATCTCTTGCAAAACTCTATTATTTCTTTCAGCAACTCCATTTTGTTGAGGAGTTTTAGGGGCAGAAAATTCATGGTGAATTCCATACTTATCACAATATTTTTCAAATCTGGAATTTTCAAATTCCCCACCATGATCACTTCTTATTCTAACAACTGCTCTTCCTCTTTTCACAATCTTTTTGAATTCAGCATATGCATCTGATTTTTCTCTTAAAAAAGCAACCCAAGTGAATCTAGAATAATCATCTACAATAACAAGAAAGTATTTTCTGCCACCCCTAGTCTCTTTCTTAGTTGGACCAACCAGGTCCATGTGAAGAAGCTCTAAGGGTCTAGAAGTCTTCATAGACTTGGTCTTTTTGTGAGATGATCTAATTTGCTTACCCTTTTGGCATTCTCCACAAACTGTTTTTGACTTCCTGCTGATTTTTGGAAGACCCTTTACATAATTGTTCAGCTTGGACAAGTCTCTATGGTTTACATGTCCAAGTCTTTGATGCCACAGTTGAGCTTCATCAAGAAGAGCAATGTAACAGGATGAGCTGAAAGATTCTTTTTGGTCACCAACAACATAGCAGTTTTCTTGATTTCTAAAACCTCTTAGAATGACCTTTCCATTTTTGGAGATCTCACAACCATGACTAGTAAAAATGTCAGCATGATCTTTATCACATATTTGCGAAATGCTAAGTAAGTTATGTTTCAAGTCATCAACACATAAAACATCTTCTAAGTGAGACAAGTTTGGAACATTTAGAGTACCCTTTCCAATAACTTTGGCTATATTACCATCACCAAAAGTAACAATTCCACCATCATAATCATTTAATTTTGAGAATAGTGTTTTATCACCAGTCATGTGTCTAGAACATCCACTATCTAGATACCACAAAGATTGGTCTCCAGCTTTAAGAGTTGTGTAAACTAATAGGCTTTTGGGTACCCACATGAACTGTTGAGATTTAGATTTATCTTAATCATGTTGATGGAGAGTTTTCTTAGAATTTCTTTTAGCATAATTATTGAATTAAATTCTCAGTTGGTCAATCTCTTTCATTAGTTCATTCAATTTTTGTGGAACAGTGAGATTTTTATGATAACCTGCAGCTCTCATCATAGAGTTGATCATAGTTCATAGTTCTAATTAATCTGCAGCTCTCATCATAGAGTTGATTATAGGTTTCTTGAAGATCTTCTTCATCATTGTCATTTTCTGGACTGTCTTCTTCAGATTCAGTTTCATTATCAGATTTATCAATATCAGATCTTTCAGAATTTTCATTCATCTCAACTGACGGATCACAAACACTTCTGGCCATCAAAACGTTGTAGTTTCATGTCTCATCTTGGTGTGATTCATCTGATTCTGATTCAGATTCAGATGAATCATGATCCCATGTTGCCACAAGTGTCTTTTTCTTTCTTTCCATTTGACACTCAGATGAGATATGACCATACTTTTGACAGTTATAACATTTCACCTTTTTATGTTGACTCTTAGAGGAAGAGCTGACTTTGTTTTTACCTTTATCAAAGGATTTGAAATTTGAATTCTTTTTCTTGAAATGTTTTAGAAACCTCTTAGCAAGTAAGGCAACATCTTCATTATCACTTTCTTTCTCATTATCTGATTCTTCTTTAGAGGGGGATGGTTGAGAAGTCTTTAATGCAATAGATTTCTTATCTTTGGATTTATTAGAAGAATTATTCAATTTCATCTCAAATGTTCTAATATTGCCAGATAATTCCTCTACTTTCATAGTTTCTGGGTCATTATATTCTTCTATAGAAGTCACTTTGGGGTGAAATCTTTCGGGTAGAGACCTCAGGGTTTTGCTACATACTTTGCCTTCAGGAATTTGTTCACCAAGTGACTACATTTCATTTACAATGACCATTAACTTTGTTCGAAACTCATCGAACACTTCATCTTCCCTCATTCTTAGAGATTCGAATTGGGAAGTCAACATTTGAAGCTTGGCTCTTTTAACAATGGTTGTTCCTTCATAATTTGTTTCTAAAAGATCCCAAGCTTGTTTTGTTGTGGCACATGTCATAATCTTTTTGTATTCCTCAGCAGTCATGGCACAGGTTATGGCATTCAATGCCTTTGTATCACTATCTCTCAATGCTTTTTGATAAGCTGACCATCTAGCCTTTGCAAGAGGCTGAATAGTGCCATCTGTAGCTGCGGTTGTAGGATGGTTCCATTCGTCCTCAACAGAATCCCAAACAAGTCCACCAAGGGATCTGATGAAAACAGTCATTCGGGCTTTCCAAAAGGTATAGTTTGTACCATCAAACAAAGGAGGTTTGTTTACTGCACTACCTTCTAGGTTAGACATTAGCACTAGAAATAATAATAAGATCTACTCCAGGTTGTTAAGCCTTTGGGGAGTAACCTTGCTCTGATACCAACTGAAAGTGCAGGCTAGGGCCAATGACTACGTCCTAGAGGGCGGGGGTGAATAGGACTAATGGTATACAATTGCCAATTTTAATTTTCTAAGCCTTATTTTAATCTAAACAGAATAAAGAACAAGACAAACACAACAAGAGTATAACTAAAGTAGAAAATGTAGATGATGCAGTAGAGAGAGACACAGGAGATTTATAGTGGTTCGGTCACATAGACCTACATCCACTCTCAAGGATCACACAGACCCTCGGTTCCACTAATAGGAATCAAACTACACAAGTTCTGATTCTATCTCTTTTTTGTTATAGAGGTTCAACCACACAGATCTACTCCTCCTCACAAAATTGTAGAGTAATTTAGTCACACAGATCTAAAGAACTAACACATTATATATATATTGTAGAAAGTTGAAGAAGGGTGAACACTTGCCTTTGATGACGATTGAAGTGTTCTATGGAGCTTTGACTGTAGTCGAAGGTTTCACCTCTTGAACACTTGGTGTTGAGAAGGATGCTTCCAACGTGTTGCACAACCAGGGTTCAGAGGATTGGATTTCTAAGGTTACACAAATGAGGCTGTCATAGTGTAAGATATCCTAGAGGATGGACTCTCTCACAAGACACTCATCTTACAGCTAATAGAGCTCTAGGGTTTTCCTAAATCTAGCACATGAGTGTTTGGAAAGGGATTTGATAGCCTAAAATAGATGGGAAGAAGGTAGCAAGCAAGGCTTTACCCTAAAGTCCTTGGGATGCATGGTAAAACAGGCTACAGCTTTATAGAAAAATCCCAACGAATAGATTTGGCGGTTAGCCTCTTAACATGGCGGTTAGCCCCTTTTCAAATTCCCTGAGACAATGGATATAATTTTGAATTTTGTCAGCTCACGGTTAGCCGTTGGTGGCCTTGGCGGCTAGCCGTGAGGTGACTGGAAGCAGGTCAGAAACAATTAGCTCTCGGGAAAACTAACCGTAAGATTTACGGTTTCTTGCGGTTAGCCGCTATGCTTTTGGCGGTTAGCCGTTAGGTATGTCACAGCCCCGCCCAACTCAACATGAAATTGTCCGCTTTGGCCCACGTACACGCGCGGGGACTTCCAAGGAGATCACCCATCCTAGTACTACTCCCTCCCGAGCATGCTTAACTACGGAGTTCTTACAGTTTCCGGGGCCACACGGTTTTAAAAAGCCTCATGCTAAGTTAATACGGGGTTTGACTTAGAAGCCCAGGGTTAGGACTTGGATATTTCTAATGCGGGCCAACGGAGACTCACCGTTTGAAGCCTGTGGTTGACACGCTCCGCCCCCTGATTAACGGTGTCACCTGGACCAAGTTCTTACATTCTCCCCCACCGGAAATAGAGCCGTCCTCGGCTCTGATACCAATTGTCACAGGCCAGCCCAACTCAGCATGAAATTGTCCGCTTTGGCCCACGTGCACGTGCGGGGACTTCCCAGGAGGTCACCCATCCTAGTACTGCTCCCGCCCGAGCACGCTTAATGTCGCGGGCCCGGACCGAGGCCCGGGCCTGCGACTGCGCGGCGATATGATTAACCGACACAAAACACACTGCCGCTGTTTATTTTTCCCACAGGTTTCCGCGGTGAGGATCCCAAGACACGGGTCTAGCTCACACGAATAAGTATGCGGAAGCGTGTAGCAAAACATGTCACACAATTCTTAAAACAACAAGATGCAAGAGGAAATATAATATCAAGACTTGGTATCAAAAGAGAATGTCATCGAAGCATTCCTATCATGATTAAGTTTCAACATTTAAACAAAGTATTTTACTTTCAAATTACAAAACCCTGAGAGGCCAACAAAGGCCAATACAACAATTACAATCCCAAAAAGAATAACCCAAACTAGGCGAAACGACAATCAAGATCCAGACCGGCGTCTAGATGACATCGTTGGGCTGTCACTCGTGTGCTGGGGGTGGCTCAACAGCCTCCCCCGGGCACTCCTCGTCAAGCGTAAACTCTCCTGCACCTGGACATCAATTAACAAGCATCAAACACGACGGTTTGGCAAATAAACAATTTAGGCATGAATATAAGAAATAATACTAAAACAGTTCAAGATTTAAATACATGTTTCAAGTTTACGAAACTAACATGGATACTTATAATATCATGAAAAGATAAATCCACATTGAGCTCATCCTTTCTCCGTCATACATGATGACAAGAGCAAGCACGCACGACAAGCACGACACGAGAAACACGATCCCACGCCACACAAGGTAGACGGGGTATCCGGCCGCGGAACCGGATCACGAACACGCACGATGTGTAATATAATACACGACTAGTCTGCAGACAGTCCACAAGTTTAAGGACCCCCAGGTAGTGGATCAAGCTAAAAGGGCAGTCCAAGCTCAGTGGTATTCTCTTATATCATGAATGCACGAAAACACGGCAATACATGTTCGAGCACACGACAAAACAAGAGGGAAATCATTTATCAAACGTATCCTGACAAAACTAGCAAAATAGCATAATATAAATGCTTAACAAGCTTAAGAAATGATTCCCTTTTTCTTATTCTTAAGACACGTCTTAAGACAAGCTTAACTTGAAATCCGTACGAGAACATGATAATACACGAGGCATCAAATCAAGAGTGTAAACGAAATCCATCAAGCATAGGCTAAGACTGTCCATTGACCTTTGTGAAGTTGAAACCCAAATGTCAGAATTTACATGGCTTGATGTCCCCGAAGGTAAGGTACACATTTGGAATTCCAATTTACACAACTTCAATTAAAAGTCTAAAGCATAGTCTAGTTTTCAATTTCCAAGACATTTAGAAAAGAATTAAAAATCCAAGCTATGAGCATCAAGTTCGCTCGAGCGGTCTTACCATCGCTCAAGCGGACCCAAACAGAAACTTGTTCGCACGAGCCAACCCAAAAGTTCGCTCGCGCGGACAGGTTTCTGCTCGAAACCCTTCAAAACAGAGGCATGTTCGCTCAAGCGGATCCTATGGTCGTTCGAGCGAACAGGCTTCTGCCTGGACGCGTCTGAGTGCAGAAACTGCACTTTTCTTCTTCCATTCACTTGCATTTTTCTTCCCTCTTCTCCTCACTTCTGAACCAAATAAACCCCTGAGCCACCATGCTCACCAAGGGTCAAAACACAACATTTAATCCATAATGAAACCATTCAATGCATAGAGAAACATCAAGACATTCTCATGAATAAAAATCATAAAATTTACAAAATCAACATGGTTCTAAGAACTTGATAAATCATTGATGACAATACTAATAGGAAAACTGAAATACATGGCTTGAAAGGATATAGACATAACTTGCATTAGGAAAACTAACATGAAAATCATATCTTAATGAAGAAATGGAACCCTAATGCAATATACATGGAAAATCCCAAAAAGTTCACTTGCCTCAATCCAAAGCCAAAGAAAGCTTCACAAAAACCAACAATGAGGGTGGCTCCACGAAATCTACACAAAACCCCCAAAATAGAGCATACAACAATCATCATTTTGGCCACCACATACCCCCATTTCGAAAATGGGTCTGAAATCATGATAAACAAGCTCTAGGTGAGCTAAAGAACATCAAATGGAAAGAATGAAGGAAAACACCAACCTTGAGCTAGCCAAACAAGAAGAAAATAGGTAGAAGATGATGAATAGTGCAATGGCTTGGCTTCGAAAACACTCCAGCTATAGCTTGAGAAGAGAGGAAGAGGATGGTGGTCTTGGATCTTGATTTGGAACACTATAGCTAGATCATTTCCAAGGGAGAAGACCAAAGAGGTAAGCTCTCCACTCACTTGCTCTAGGTCAAGAAAAATTGCAGAGATTGGAAAAAGAGAAAGGAAAGAGAGGAAGGGTTTATATAGTGTCTGGAAGTGGGTCCCCTAAGCAGTGAAACTTGGAACGCTTAAAACATGTTCTTGTGGACCCCGGATGGAATCGACGAAGAAGAACAAAACGATCGTCGAAAAATCTAGTTTCGGAAAAGTATAATTTTGACATAGTTTTACAACTTCAAAAAGTGTGCCCAGATTTTGCATGAAAAGACAGATTTACCCTCATTGGGCCAAAACTTGGTTTTCTGGGCCTCAAATGCATGCAGACTAAAAACGAAAGTTGTCACAATTAATAAAACCATTCAAGATCAATACAAATCACAACCACACCAAAGACCTAGAACAAAAACCCCTTCTTACTCGTGTACTCAGGGCGTCCCTAAGTGTGTCTGACTCATACTAAACGTCTTCAAAATCCCCAAAGCTATAATCCAGACTAAGTCTAATCATATTCTAACCCAACTAGTACTAAGGCTCACTTAAGACTAAACACTCACTTAATTAGTACTAATCGAGTTGGTCTGGGTCGGGGTCTAACACTTAACTACAGAGTTCTTACAATTTTCGGGGCCGCACGGTTTTAAAAGGCCTCATGCTAAGTTAATACGGGGTTTGACTTATAAGCCCAGGGTTAGGACTTGGATATTTCTAATGCGGGCCAACGGAGACTCACCGTTTGAAGCCCGTGGTTAACACGCTCCGCCCCGTGGTTAAGGGTGCCGCCCGGACCAAGTTCTCACAAGGTAACCGTAGGGGTAATCGAACTTCCTGACAGGTGAAGAGATTGCTCTCTGGAAAAGTAACCGCAGGATTTCGGTTACTTGTGGTTAGCCGCAAAGGCTCTCTGCGGTTAACCGTGAGGTGACCGCTGAGCTAGCCAAACTCCATGATAGGAGAAACAACATTCTGGAAATGTAACCGTAGGTTTCGGTTACCTGGCGGTTAGCCGTAATTTGGAAAGAGGCTAGCCGCCAGGTGACCAAAAGGTCACCGAACCCTCTGATTTTCAAGTAAATTTTAGTTGAGTAAAAACATGATTTTTCCAATGGATCTAAAGGTTGGTCTGGGTCTAAAATACCTGAGAAGGTTGGCAAGCACACGCGGAGACATTCTTTGACGACTCTAGTCCATCCAAACTCTTCGAAAATGCTCTCCCTTGAGGCTCTTTCAGAACAAGGATCTTCTTGGTCATAATGGCACGATATTGACAACATAAACATGTGCACACGAAAACGTGGCACTTACACCGTACGTTGGTTTCGATATAAATTTGGTACTCATTGAGTTTTGGAGACATTCCGAGCTCCCTATGCACCTCGGTCAGTTCAAAAACCCTCAAGGGATCTCCGGGGTGGGGTTTCTTTCTCAAACGGGTTCCATACATTGTCTCCTAAATCTCCTCATCACAATGGGACTCCCAGTAAACTTCTTCCAAACATTTAAACATCACACCCAGGCCTCTAATGCAGCCCCAGGTCAACAGTGCACATGGCTCGAACAGACTTGAAGTTTGCTCGAGCCATGGGCTCTATGGAAGGGTTCGCTCGAGCAGACCTGCCCAGATTAGGTTGGCTCGAACGAACTGTTAATTAGCTCGAACTGCCCTTTGGATGGGGTTCGCTCGAGCGAACTGTCACGGAAACCTGCAGAAATGCAGTTTCGAGCTTCTTCCTTTCTCCTCTTGTAAATCTATTTGACCCCCCATTCCTTCACATATTAGAGGGCATATAACCCCCTCTATACCAACCTCAAACCACCATCAAAACTTCCCTCCAAATATCTCCAATCACTTCCTTTCCATCCACCTTCAATCACAAGAGAGAGAACCCATCTTATATGAAATCCATTTGCAACTTTGACAACATAAATACTTACATTTCCAAAGATATACATAAGGAAGAAATTAACTCATCAATATGCATTTTTAAGAGAAATAGAAACCATAGAAAGAAGAATAGATAAAACACATATAGAATTACTAAGAACAATTTGTGTAAATCAGGATCTTTCCATAAAATATGTAAATATTCGAAACTCATCTATTCATCCACTTTCCTTAGGTCTCAAACAAGCTAAGAAGGCTTCTAGTCTCCCTCCCAAGCCAAAGATCACAAAGCTACACAAAACCCCAAAACAAGAACTCGTTTAGAACCCTAAATGGTCAAAACCATGAACGGGGAAGAGAAAGCTTGCAATGATGGAAATGGAGCTTCTCTAAGGTTAATAGGACACAAATCTAGGAGATAAGGTTGATGGCTTACTTGCAAGGTCTCCAAGTAGACAAGACTAGCTCCAAGGAAGCTCCAATGTGGCTGGTTTTCACTTCTAATGGTATCCAAGGAGAGCTCTCAAGGAGAGGAAGAAGATGATGACCTCCATTTTGCCACTGGTACGGATTGAGGTGGAAGGGAGATGAAGAAACAAGAAGAAAGAGGGAAGAAGAAACCCTAGGCAAGCTCAGCCACTCCCTCCACCAAATGAGCTGGAAAAAGGGGATAAGAGAAGAGAGTTCTCCTTATATAGGAGATGGAGATGGGTCTCACTACTGACCAATCTTGTTGGGCTAAAAACATGGTTTTCAAGACCTCAGATGCATTCGACGAAGAAAGGAAAAATGATCGTCGAAAAATCTAATTTCTAAAAAGTATATATTTCAAGGGTTTTGGAGATGTCGAATTTTGTGTCTAGATTTGGTGTAAAAAGACTGTTTTATCCTCGAAGTTTCAAAAGTCGGGTTTCTGGGTTTCGAACGGAAACGGGATCAACACGAAAGTTGAAGAGATTAATGAGATGAGTACAACGGAGTCAAAACATGAATTATCGGAAATCTCGAACAATCCCCCAGGTACCGCAAAGTCACCAAAAGAACCCCCCAAAGGGTCCCACTAAATAAAAAAGGCACTCAAAACTCCCCAAAGCTATATAAAAGTTATCCTATTCCCAACTTAACAAAAACCCATCAATCTTACTTAAGACTAACACACAGCTTAATTAGTGCTAATCGAGGTCACTCGGGTTGAGGTCTTACAGTAACCGAATGGGAGATCAATGGATGAATGGTTGTTTAGTCACATATATTGAGAAGGATGCGTTTTCTAGTGTTGATAATGAAGCTATTATGCAATGAATTCAACACATGAAAACCCATCGAGGGCAGCTGTAGGAGTTGATGTATTTGGATTTTCTTTTTGGATTAAGAACTATTAGTAGCAATGCATTAAAACTTATGTTTATTTTTGTTTTAGAATTCAATGTTCTCTTTGTCAAATTGTCGAAAAATAGATTATTTGATAATTTTATATTATATTTATTGAATTATCGAAAGTAGATGACAGATGTTGATAAAGGGAAAAACAAATTTATTCGATTTGTGGAAAATAAGTCTTTTGTTGACCCCACTGACTCTAATTCCTAGAGCCACCACTGACTGGCCGATTAATGTATATGGTAAGAGTGATCCAAGTCTATTAGGTTAAAAGAAAATACCAACACTAGGACGCTTGGTAGGATTCGTTGGGACTCCAGTGGATAAGTTTCATTCTCGGGTGATGTTAGATATATGTGTAATATATGCATTGCCATGTCTTAAGCAACATATTTATTTGTATATGCGTTGCCATGTCTTAAGCGACATATTTATTCGTATATGTCGATGCATCGAAAATCACAGATTGAGGCAAAGTTATAGTGCCAACGATGAGGGATTTAATGCGTTACTTAAAACGTTAACTGACCAGCAAAATGCACAAAAAGAGAATATGACTAAGAAGCATGAGGCCAAAATACAATTAGAACAACAACACGTAAAACAAGCAAGGGTGGCGCTACTTTGATCACTGAGATCTGAAAAAATATTTAAAAAATAATTATGCCATGAATTGAACTTATTAGAAGATTTTGACCCCACTCAATTTAAGGGCTTGATCCCACTGTTGCACTTGCTTTATTTTGAAAAAAAATCCCTTTTTAGATGATACGTGTGTTACACTCAATATCACCCCAAAATAAGTTATTCTCCCAAATAAAACCCTAATTACTCCTAGCCAGCCGATTGTATCTCAGCCATTCAGCGCTTCGGAAGAAGAAAAGAAGAAGCAAAAGAGGAAGAAGATTCTAATGGCTGATACTGATTTTCGAACCATAAAAAAGAAGAAAGAAAGAGGAGGAAGCCCAGGGTGGAAGAGCACAGCAGTACCGATTGCTAAACAGCAGCCCCACTAGCATCAAAATCTCCTTGATACGAGCTGACCAGCACCGACCGAGCAAATCCAGAGCAACGCCAGTTGAAACCAACATCGATATCTCCACGATAGCCGCTAGGTGCGTTGACTTTTTTTCTTTTTTGTTTCTATTAGTTGTGCAGCTGTCTAGCTCCAGCGTCGACTGCCGTTTTCTTTTTTTCGTCGGACCTCTAGCAATGTCGACACTTCATTCTCCTCTTAGCCACAGGAGCGTCGGCATCTCTCTCTCCATTCTCTCTCTCTCGACTCTCTCATTTCTTTGTTTTTTCTTTCTTTTTATGGTCAGCTCTCCCTCTATGCCCTCTTTATTGAAAAGGAACATACTTCTTGTTAAGTCTAGCTGTCTCCATTTTTCCAATTTTCTACTACTTTTTTTTGTCTATTTGTTTAATGCTTCTCTCTCTCTTCAAGTCCTCCAACTGCCACACCTTTTGATATTTTTTTTCAATGAGGTTGTTTTCTCGGCCAAAGTTGTCTCCATCTTTTCTTAATTTTTAATTACTTTTTTGTCCTTTTCTTTTATGTTTTCTATATCTTGTTTAATTTGTTATGTAGAAACCAGTTCGGATTGTAGCACTTCATTCTCTCGACTAATTGTTTAATTTGTATATTTAATGTTTCTTTTGCCCCTAAATTTGTCCGTCCATATCTATTAATTTATACTTATGCTTATTTAAGTATTCATGAAATATTCTAATTGACTATGTTATTTTTTTTCCATAGTTCTGCAATTATGGAAAGATATTTTAAAAGAAAATCGCCTATGTCGAAAGGCCCATCTCCAGCCCACGTATCTTGTGGTGAAAATCCCATACAAGATTCTACTAAGCAAAGTCGTTTAGACTTGACCAATCTTCCTACGGATCCTGGGCTACAACCAAAAATCTCATCTTATCATCCTAATGACCAAGATGAGATTAGAAGAGCATACATACAAAAGGGTCCTTGTCAACCTATTAGCCACAAATTCCCTTAGAGAAATTGGTGGAATGTTCCTCGATTTAATCATGCTTATTTCAAGAAGTATGGGAGCTAGTTGGAGTATAATATTGAAAAACTGCACCGTTTTGTTTGTGTTTTCTATTTAGGCCTGATATCGGTAGGCAAGCAAGAGGTGATAGTTTTGTGAGGGGGGGGGGGGGGGGGGGTTTGGGGATTCACGGCTAGGAATAAGCATTAAAGGCTAGTTGTTCATGTTGGAGGCCCTAATAGTGTGCATAATGTAAGACCCCGACCCGAGTGACCTCGATTAGTGTTAATTACGTTGCGTGTTAGTGCAAAGCTGGATTAGTGATTTTTTTACTAAGCTTGGACTAGAATAGCTCTTTTCTTGTTTTGGGAGAGTTTTAGTGATTTGTGTTTGGTGGGACCCTTTGGGGGTTCCCTTTTTGGATAGTTTTACTAGTGTTTGGGGGATTGTTCGCATTCCGGTGATTTGCATTTCTATCCCGTTTTACTCGTCTTGTTAATCCCTACAACTTTCATGTTGATCCCGTACCCGTCCGGAACCCCGAAACCCGATTTTCTTGCATTGAGGGCAAAACAGTCTTTTTACATGAAATCTGTATCAAAACTTGATATTCCCGAAACCCGCGAAACATATACTTTTTGGAAACTAAATATTTCGACGATCACTTTCTTCTTCTTCGTTGATTTCATCCGGAGTCCCGATATTAGTGATTTCAGCCCAAAGAGATTTCTTAGTGAGGGGACCCACACCCCACTTGTATTTAGGGAGACCCATCCTCTTCATTTCCCTTTTTCCAGCACAAGCAACTCAACCTAGGGTTTCCATCTCTTGTCTCTTCTTCTTTTCCTTGCTTCTCCATTGCCCAAATCCCCACCAACCTTGCATCTTTTGAGAAATGGAGATCTCAACCTTCTTCCCCACCTTGCAAGCTTTTTCTTTAATACCATTTGTGGAAGGATCTACTCAACTCAAGACCCTCCTTGAGCTCACCTTGTCCATTTGGAGAACTAAAAGTAAGCTTCCTTCCTAATATCTTAGATTCTTGTTCTTCTAGTCTTAGGAGAGTCCATCTTCATTATTGAGAGTTATCTCTTCTTGTTTCATTGTTTGACCCATTTTAGGGTTTGTATTTGGGAGTTTTTGTATAGATTCCATTCTTGGCTTGGAGGAAGTGTTTAGAGACTTGATCTTCTTGATTAGAGACCTTGAGGCAAGTGGATTGAATGGATGCTTTAGTTTTCAATGATTTCCATGATTTACATTTTGGATTTATGGTCTCATTAATGGTGGGTCTTACTTGCATTCATTATACTATTAAATGCTTCTAAAAAGGGGTTGGTTAGCTATTTAATGTCTTGAAATGTGACTTTAAAGTTTTGTTTTATCTCTTGTCTAATACTTGAATGAATCTATGTAGTTGTGATTTTCTCTTTTCTTTGTGATTGAATGTGGAAATGTATGGAATAGTTGGGCGGATCTTTGGTAGAAGCTTGGAGCTTTTTAGCTCATGCTATTGCAGGAAAGTGAATGGAGAATGAGAGGAATTGATTTAGAGAGGAGAAGACCTGAATCTGAACCCAATTAAGAATTCCCGCGACTGGCAGTCAACCAGCGGTCATCAAGCGGCTAGCCGTCTGGTAACTGGCGGCTAACCGAAGCAGTTTCAGTCACTTTTCCAGAGAGCTGCAACCTCACGGTCAGCTCTGCGGTCAGCTAGCGGCTAACCGCCGAATCCATCGGCGGCTAACCGCCAGCCAACCGCATAAAGACGGTCACTTTTCCAAAGAGCTGCAACCTCGCGGCCAGCTCTGCGGTCAGCTCGCGGCTAACCGCCGAATCCATCGGCGGCTAACCGCCAGCCAACCGAATTGAAGCGGTCACAATTCCAGAGAGCTGCAATCCCACTGTCAGCCCCATGGTCAGCCAGCGGTTAACCGCCGAATCCTCTAGCGGCTAACCGCCAACTGACCGCTAGGTAACCGAAATTCCCTGAATTCTATGAATAAAGGGGGATTGAATGGAGCTTCCATACCATTGCTCGTGAACCTTTCTGAGAGCAATGGGCACCGCTCACCTGGGAATGTGTTCGATGCAGAGATGAAAGATTTGTTGGGAGCCCGTTCGAGAGAGAAACCACATCACAGAGATTCATTTAAGCATTGAGGCTACTATAGAGTATAAGGAACCCGTCATGTCTTCCAAATTCAAAGAGTACCAAGTTTTCTTTATTATACAAACATACGGGATCCCTATTCACCTTGAATTAGTTTTAAACCCCGATATTTTGAAAGTCTATTTAAACTGTTTATTCCAGAAATTTATGAATTATGATTTATCGATTCCGAAAGCATTGTATTTGTACTTGCACTCTTTTTATTAGTCCCGAAATGCATGCCCGACATGATATGACAGATGTACCCTTGAGCACCCCGTCTTGCCCATTTATAGTCATGCACTGGATTTGTTTTATACATGTCTCGATTTATGTGATTTAACCTATGAGTTGGCACCACTAAGCTTGGATGATCTTGTCGGTCTGATCTACCGACTTGGAGATCCCTTCCCGTCTCGCCAGCTGCAGCATGGATCCCGATGCCCGGTTTATTAACCGTGGTCCCGTCCCGATACCCGGCTCGCTCCCGTGGTTCCCGATATCCGGTTCGCTACCGTGATTCTCGATACCCGATTTGCCACCGTGGTCCCGTCCCGTATTATTATATATGTATATGTAAATTGGTTGCACCTCCTCACTTCAGTGACTGAGGTCAACACCCGATACTCTCGTCACTTTGGTGATAGAGGATTTAGTTTCTTGTGGATGCCATCTTGAATCTTGATTGTCTCCCGATCTCCTTGGTTACCTTACATGTTTTATTACTGCATATGTGTTTTCAGTTAAATGATTCATTTACTTCTTGAAAGTCATTGTTTAAACTGGTTTATATGTTTTTCCAAGGTAAAGGTTTTTATTATCAAATGTTTATATCTCTTCACCCACTTCCCAGACCGTCGTGTCTGATCCTTTGCTTTGGTACTCAGGTCCCGTTGTCGGTTATCCCGAGGAGGAGCCAGAGGAGGCGGTCGGAGAACCGCAACCGCTAGTTGAGTGTCGTGCCGACGATGTTATGTAAACATCCGGTTGTCGAGATGCGAAACATTTTGGGGGTGGTTGGATTGATATTTTGGTGGATATTGTTTTGTTAGTATTGGCCTTTATTGCCCTCTATTTTTGGGAATTGTAATTAAATTATCTTTTGATTAAACTTTAATGTGTACTTTTGGGTTACGCTATAGGACATTGCTCATTCTGATACGCATATTTAAATGCAATCAGTCTCATGTTATATGGAAATGATTACATGCTTGATTTGCCATACGCTTCCGCAATCGTACTAAATATTTATGTGTGTTGGAAAATCCTCACCGCGGACACCTGTGGGAAATCACGTGCACGCTTGGGCATTAAATATATCTTTATTTACTGTCGTCATTCTATATGATCACATTACGCCCACCACATTAGTCCCGATCCCGGATTTGGTCCCTAAGCCCGGTCCGGGGTCGCGACACATAACCAAGCTTGGAACAAGTGTCAAGATCTAATGAAGCAAAAACAACATATTCAAAGTGTTTTTTCTAAGCAATCCGAACAAGCTAAGATTGAACATTGGACTCGCTTAAATGCGTCGATTGATTGCATAAGATTCCTAATGAGCCAAGAAATAGCTTTTTGTGGCCATGATGACTCTGAAGATTCAGGTAGTAAAGGAGATTTCCTTGAGCTACTACAATTTTTTAGCTAGTCACAATGAATCAATTAATGAAGTTGTGTTGCGAAATACTCTGAAGAATAAGAAGCTAACCCATCATGATATTCAGAAAAACATTGTTAATGCTGCTGCTTGTGAAACTACCAATGCCATCATCAAGGATCTTGGAGATGAATTGCTTTCAATTTTAGTGGATGAATCTCGTGATGTGTCAGTCAAAGAACAGATGGTTATTGTTGTGCGTTATGTGGATAAAAGGGGGATTGTTATAGAGCGTTTTCTTGGTATTGTACATGTGGTAAATACCGCCGCTCTCTCACTCAAGGGGGCAATTGATTTATTATTCTCCAGGCATGGATTGAGTTTATCAAGATTAAGTGGGCAAGGTTATGATGGAGCCAGTAATATGCAAGGTGAATTCAATGGTCTTAAAACTATGATCATGAGAGAGAATGAATCCGCTTTTTATGTTCATTGAATTCAATGGTCTTAAAACTATGATCATGAGAGAGAATGAATCTGTTTTTTGTGTTCGTTGCTTTGTTCATCAACTTCTGTTGACTTTTGTGGCTGTTGCTAAAAATCACATTGATATTGCTTCACTTATGTGCTTGATTACTAGTTTGGTGAATGTTGTTGGAGGCTCTTGTAAACGAAGGGATATTCTTTGAGATGCACAAGTTGCTAAAGTTAGGGAAGGATTAAATGCTAGTGAACTTTCAACTAGATGAGGTTTGAATCAAGAAACTAGTCTTAAACAGGCTGGTGATACACGGTGGGGATCACATTATGGAACTATTTTGAACTTGATTCTGATGTACTTGAGTTTAGTCAAGAGGATGGCGTACTCTCTAAGTAAAGAGCTGAAGCTCGTTTTCTTATGGGGTCGGTGCAATCTTTTGATTTCATCTTTGGCTTACACTTGATGAAAAACATCTTGGGGACCACAAATGAGTTGTCATTAGCATTGTAGAGGAAAGATCAAGATATTGTGAATGCAAGGCGTTCTATCTCGAACATGGATGATATATTTGTAGTTTCTAGGAGGCCATGTCGCAAAACCCCACAAATTACAAATTTACACCACTACCGTGTTTAACTATTCTACACAGTCATCGAGATGCAAAGGTCTTCTAGCCATATTATCCACTAAGGATCACCTCCATACGGCCAACAACGTTTGATGAAGTAGTTGACAGAGCTTACTGGGAAGAAACAAAAGATAATGGATTGGTCAAAAATCTGAAAGAGAAGAGACAAAAGAACAACCAGCCAGTCAGAAGGCTAGGGCCAGCAGCAACAACAACAACAACAACTACTACTACTACATAATCAATGTAACATGAGACTAACCATCAGTAGAATACCAGGAGGACGCCTGTTTGTGGCCACTACGGCAAAGCACATGAGACAAACCAATTACGCTGCCAAAGTGGAGCATGCTTTTAGTGTGGCTCTTTCGAGCATAAGGTCAGATACTGTCCTAACAATCAGATGCCGGTAGCTGAAGTTCCCCAACAGTAGCAACAACTTGTAAGGCCACCAATCAACCCGGCACTCCTAAGGCAGTTCAGGCCAACGGTACCATAGCAGTAGCAGTTTCCCTAAAACCAACCACAACAAATAAGGCCTCAGCAATAGCAAGCTAGGCCCCAGTTCCAATCACCTAGACCCCCATCAACAACAATCAAGGCATCAACAAATTCAGAACAAACCCTAGTGAGTTGGAAGAGTTTCACTTCTGTTCTTAGTAAGTATCCTACTCCTCTTTTCCTTAAGAATTCTAATGCGATGTGTAACGTTCTCTTATTAGGGATAGCATGGGAACCATTAGGGATTCCTTAGAATTTGGCTTTAACTAGGAATCTGGACCCCACATCTCATGTGAACTCCGGACCCACAACTAATTACAAAGAAGTCCACTAATGAAATTCAAGAACAATCCATTCCAAATCCAAAAAAAAAACCGAACTTGAGGAAGGCTGGCCCTTACGTGAACCAGTAGTTACACCATAGCCTCATCGTAGTGGGAGGATTGTGAGGCCTCCTACCAAGTTCACGATACTGGGAGAGTCTTACAAGGTAATTCCGTAGGAATATGAACAAGATCCCTATAACTATGATGAAGCAATAAATGACCAGGATTCGGGACGTTGGCAAGATGCTATGAAATCTAAGATGGAGTCCATGTACTCTAATCAGGTTTGGAAACTTGTGGACCTGCCTGCCAATATCAAACCTATTGGGTGCAAGTGGGTGTACAAGAGGAAAAGAGGACTGGACGGAAGAGTTAAGACCTTTAATGCCAGGCTTGTTGCGAAAGGGTATACTCAGAAAGAGAAAATTGATTATGAGGAAACCTTCTCGCCGGTAGCCATGCTCAAGTCTATTTGGATACTCTTATCCATTGCGGCTCATCTCGACGACGAGATTTGACAAATGGATGTCAAGACGGCGTTTCTTAACTGCCATCTTGAGGAAGACATCTATATGATGTAGCCATAGTGTTGCGACCCGGAACCGGGCCCACAGGCCTAATCCGAGATCGGGACTTATTTGGATTCAATGATGATGGATGATTGATGCCATAGAACATACAATACGTATATGGATCGAATAAGAATATGATACAACCGTGTACATGATTTCCCACAGGTGTCCGCGGTGAGGATATCACATCGTAATAATATTTTTGTTTAAGTGCGAAAGTGTGACAAATTGAAAATAAAAATTCATTTCCATCAACAAGACTGATAACACATATATATGAAACATAAGGAATCAGAGTGAGCAATATTCATAATAGCATTTTCCCAAAAGTACATGTTAAATGTTTATACAAAAGATCAGTTGATTAACACTCCCCAAAAATAAAGGCCAGTACAACCAAAATAATTCCCCAAAAGAATATGTTAGTCACAACTCCCAAAATGTTTCATTTCTCAAGGTAACCGAATGTCTAAATGACATCATCGGCTTGCCACTCTTCTAAACGCTGCGGTTCTCTAACCGCTTCCTCATGCTCCTCCTTGGGATAAATGACGTCTGGACCTGAGTACCAAAGAGTGGGTCAGACTCGAGGGTCTGGCAGGTGGATGAAAGGATATAACAATACAATAACAATAGAATTTGCCTTAGAAACATTAAAACCTGTTTAAACAATATATTCTTTGAAAGAGATGAATCATTTATTAGAAAACATATATGCAGTGTAAAAGTATGTAAAGGTACCAAAGGATAGGGGAACTAACAAAATGGCAACCACACAAAGCTAAATCCTCTATAACCGAAGTAATAAGAGCACATCAAGACGTTGATCTCTGACACACGAAGTGATGAGATTCAACGAAAATACATACATACACATAGCTATACGGGACGGGACCACGGTAGCGAACCGGGTATCGGGACGAGACAGGATCCAGGCTGCAGTTGGCTGGACAGGAGGGGGACCTCCAAGTCGGTGGATCAGACCAACAAAGTCGTCCAAGCTTAGTGGTGCCGACTCATAGGTCAAATAACAAAAATCTGGATGTGTACAAACACTTATATAATGTAAAACATATAAACGGGCGGGACGGGGTGCTAATAAGGCATAGATATCACTTCATTTCGGGCAACGCATAACCGGGCTATCAAAGTGCTACAAATACAATTTCAGTGTTTTCGAGGATGACATGTCATATAGCATAAATCTCGGGAAGTACATATTAAAATTCAGGAACAATATAATACAATTGAACTTTCGAAATTCCGGGCCAAATATCGGGATTCAAGGTTAGCTCAAGGTGAATAAGGGTCCCGTATATCAATTTCAGTATGGACTTGGTACTTCTTAAGTTTTAGAAACATTCCGGGCTCCTTATACACCTTAGAAATTTCAAAACCTCAATGGATCCTCGTGATGGGGTTTCTTTCTCAAACGGGCTTCGTTCATTATTTCCAAATTTCCCCCCATTACAATGGGGCTCCCAACAAGCCTTTTCTAAACATTTAAACACTACATTCCTGCTCCCAACATAGCCCGAGGTGAACAGTACCCATCACTCGAGCGGACAAGAAGTTCGCTCGAACGAAGTGATCTCTGGGAGGGTTCGCTCGAGCGGACTTTGGTTCACTCGAGCAGACCTGTCCAGTTCATGTTGGCTCTAGTGAACTGTCAATTCGCTCAAGCTATCTGACTTTTGGATGGGGTTTGCTAGAGCGAAGTGTCAAGTTCGCTCGAGTGAGCTGTCCAGAACACTGCAGAAGTGTAGTTTCGGGCTCTTTCCTTTTTACTCCTTGCATGTCTCCTTGAGCCTCATTCTTATACCTAAATTAGAGGCTTAAAACCTCCTTCAACCCCACATAAATCCACCATCAAAACTTCTACAAACATCCACCCAATCACTTCGTTTCATCAAAGGAAACCTATTCACAAACAAGATCCACAAATTCACTAACAAAGCTCTAACAAAATCAATAATATACATTTTTTTTCAAGTAGTTGAACAAGAAGAATAAGGCCTATCAATATCCATCTTTGAGATAAATGGAAATAATAGAAAGAAGCATGAAATTGAAATCCACATTCATCATTGAAATGAAAACATTTAAATACCCATTCATCCACTTGCCTTAGGTCCAAGCTAACAAATTAAGCTTCTAATCACTTTTCCAAGCCAAAGATTCAAAGCTACACAAAAAAACCCCTAAAAACAAATCCTAAATGGTCAAGATAAGGAATGGGGAAGAAAAAGCTTACGACAAGAGAGAAGAAGACTCTCTAAGTTGAGAATAAACCAAATCTAAGAGATTGAGGGAGAAGCTTACATGATGGTTCTACAAATGCACTAGGTTAGCTCAAAGAAGATCTTGGAATGGGCGACTTCCTCCACAAATGGTATCACTAGAAAGCTTTTAAGGTGAGGTAAGAGAAGCTAATTTCCATTTTGCCTTTGGTGCAATATTGGTAGTGGATTTAGATGGAAAAGCTAGAAGGAGAAGAGGAAGGGAAAAACCCTTGATTAGGGCTGGAACTTTTGAGCTTGAAAAGAAAGAAGAGGAGAAGGGTTCTCCTTTTATAACAAGTGAAGATGGGCTCCACCACTAGGAATTCTTGTGGGGCTAAAAACATGGCTTTCGGGACCTTGGATGCATTCGACGAAGAAAGGAAAAGTGATCGCTGAAATTTCTAGTTTCTAAACAGTATATATTTCAAGGGTTTTGGGGATATTTATTTTTGTGTCCAGATTTGGTTAAAAAGACTGTTTTGCCCTCAATGTAGGAAAAGTCGGGTTTCGGGGTTTCGAACGGGAACGGGACAAACATGAAAGTCATAGAGAATAACGAGATGAATCTAACGGGGTCAAAACGCAAATTATTAGAAATCTCGAATAATCTGTCAAGTACTTGCGAAGTCGCTAAAAGAACCTCCAAAGGGTACCTCTAAATCAAGAAGTTACTCAAAACTTCCCAAAGTTATAGAAAAAGTATTCTATTCCCAACTTAACCAAAATCCACTAATCTCGCTTATAACTAACACACGACTTAATTAGTGATAATCGCGGTCACTCGGGTCAGGGTTTTACATCCTCCACCCCTTAAGACATTTGGTCCTCCAAATGAACTATATAACTCACCTCAGGTACTAGATGTTGATACTTCTTTTGGACATGATTTCGTAGTTCCCATGTTGCTTTTTCTGGGCCATGGTTTTCCCGAAGTACTTTCACCCAGTGTATAGTTCGTGTCATCAACTCTTGTTCTTTCGTATCTATGACATGAACAGGCTTCTCAACATATGTAGCATCCTCTCGGATCTCCAAGGGATCATAACAGAGTACGTGTGAAGGATCGGGGACGTATTTCTTCAACATTGACACATGGAAGATATTGTGTACGCCGGAAAGTTCAGGTGGTAAGGCTAATCTATAAGCCACATCACTAATCTTGCTCATGACATCATACGGTCCAATGTATCTCCTGGATAACTTAACTTCTGTTCAAACCTCAACGTTTCTCTAGTCGGTGACACCTTCAAGAAAACCTTATCTCCTTTTTTGAATTGTAAATCCCTCCTGTGAGAGTCTGCATAGCTTTTCTGTCTACTCCGGGGTACTTTCAAACATTTTTGAATCAACTTGACTTTGTTGCTAGTTTCACTCACTATGGCCTGGTTCATGGAAACCGTGAACACCAACTTCCTCCCAACACACTGGTGTCTTACACCTCCTGCCATACAAAGCCTCAAAAGGCACCATTCCAATGCTTGAATTGTAACTGTTGTTGTAAGCGAACTCACACAGCGGTAAGGCCTCATCCCATTGAGTCTTAAAATCCAATGCACAAGCACAGAGCATATCCTCAAGGGTCTGAATTGTCCTCTCTGACTAGCCATCTGTTTGTAGGTGATAAGCCGTGCTGAACTGTAGCTTCGTACCCATGGATTCATGCAATGTCTTCCAAAATCTTAAGACGAATCTGTTGTCTCTGTCGGATGTGATAGAAACCGGTTGTCCATATCGACTGACAATCTCGTTGACAAACAACTCTGTCAAAGGTAAAATGTGCATCTTCTTTCCTGTCCTCATGGGAATGAAATGAGCTGACTTGGTAAATGACCCATATCACATTGTTGCCTCTACTTGTTCTCGGTAGTCCCAAAATAAAATTCATGGTAATGTGCTCCCATTTCCATTCCGAAATCTCTAACGGTTGCAACAACCCTGGAGGCTACTGATGTTCTGCCTTTATCAATTGACAAGTCATACATCAGGAGACAAATGCTGCAATCTCTCTCTTCATATTGTTCCACCAAAATCTGCCCTTCAAATTCTGATACATCTTCGTACCGCCCAGGTGCATGGAATACTTCGTACTGTGAGCCTCGGTCATGATGTCATTCCTCAAATCTTCAATGTTAGGCATGCATAGACGGTCACGATAGTACAAGATTCCATTAACAATACGAAAGTCAGGACACTCTGCCATATGCTCTGAAATCTTGGCCAACTCCGAGTCTTGCAATTGATTATCCTTGATCTTCTGAATGAAGGAAGGCTTGGACACTGACATATTGGCTAACATTACACCATTCCTTAGTGGTTGCAGGTCTATTCTCAGCCCTTCAAATTGTTAAAAGATACAAGTGCCACTTAAAATTGCCAAACCTACTGATTTTCTGCTCAAGGCATCGACAACTACATTTGCTTTCCCCGGGTGATATTTGATCGGAAAGTCATAATCCTTGATATATTCCATCCATCTCCTCTGCCTCATGTTCAACTCCTTCTGAGAAAACAAGTACAGTAAGCTGCAGTGGTCAAGTGGACTTCAAACTTCTCTCCATAGAGGTAATGTCTCCACATTTTCAATGTAAAGAGAACCCCCGCCAACTCAAGATCATGGGTTGCATAGTTCTTCTCGTGATCCTTCAACTGCCGGGATCTATAAGCAACAACCTTTCCATCTTGCATCAACACACAACCAAGTCCAACATTCGAAGCATCGGTAAAGATAGTGAAACCGCCACTTCCGGATGGTAAAGTAAGGACTGGTGCTGTAGTCAATCTCTTTTTCAGCTCTTGAAAACTAGCCTCACACTGATCTTTCCACACATACGGTACATTTTTCCTTGTCAACTTCGTCAATGGTGATGCAATCGATGAAAATCCTTGCACAAACCTCCGGTAATAGCCTACCAATCCCAAAAAACTTCTGATTTCTTGTACATTCTTCGGTCTTTCCCACTTCACTACTACCTCAATCTTGGACGGATCCATTGATAACCCTTCTTTGGAGATGATGTGCCCCAAAAATGCTACTTGTTCTAACCAAAATTCACACTTACTGAGCTTTGCATACAATTGGTTTTCTCTTAGAAGTTGCAGTGCTATCCTCAGATGCTCTTCATGTGCTTCCTTGGTCTTAGAGTACACCAAAATATCATCAATAAACACTACTACAAACTGATCCAGATATTGTGCAAATATTTTGTTTATCAATGCCATGAATACTGTCGGTGCATTAGTTAACCCAAATGGCATCACTAGGAATTCATAGTGCCCATATCTCGTCCAAGAAGCTGTCTTCAGTATATCTGACTCTTTGACTTTTAGCTGATGATAACCAGGTCTCAAGTCAATCTTCGAAAAATATGAAACACCTTGCAACTGATCAAACAGTTCATCTATCCTTGGCAATGGGTACTTGTTCTTAATAGTTACCTGATTCAATCTTCGGTAGTCAATGCACATCCTCATTGAGCCATCTTTTTCTTGACAAACAAAACTGGAGCTCCCCACGGTGAAATACTAAGTCTAACAAAACCATTGTCTAACAATTCTTGCAATTGTATCTTCAATTCTCCCAATTCCGCCGGAGCCATCCGCAATAATGCAATAGAGATCGGAGCGGTCCCTAGTAATAGCTCAATGGTGAAATCAATTTTTCTGATGGGTGGCAATCCTGGAATCTCTTCTGGAAAAACATCCGGGAATTCCCAAACAATAGGGTTCTCTTCCACTCCTTGGAACCGTTTATCCTCCGTGATAAACGCCAAATAGGCTTCACATCCACTTGTCAAAAGTCTATCAGCTTTCAACGCTGAGACAAACTCTGCACGAGGAATCCTCCTCTCTCTGAAACAATACGTATGCCGGTGTCTCATCTAATTTGAAGGTGAGGGTCTTACGGAAACAATCCATTATGGCATGGTACCCTGCCAGCCAATCCATCCCTAGGATGATATTAAAGTCATGCATCTCAAATAGAATGAGATCTGCGGGTAACACCACTTCTTCTATTTGAATTGTACAACTAGGATAAAAAGTCCTACACACGACTTGTTTAACTACTGGAGTAGCCACAGTCAAAATGTAATCAAGTTCTCTATCACGCACATCAATCAACTTAGAAAATTCATGGGATAAAAATGAGTGTGTAGAGCCAGGGTCAAATAAAATCCTAACTTCAATTCCACAAACGAGGAGTGTACCTTCCACTACGTTTTTCGCCGCCTCTGCATCAGCCCTATTGACCACATAGACTTGTCCCCGCTGCTGCTACTTGCCTTGTGGGACATTCTTGTTCTATTGTGGGGGACGCTAATTCTGATTCTATCCCTGTTGACAGGACTGTTGTTGTTGCTGCGATGGTCTATACTACTGTTGTGGTGCCTGTGGCTGAGGTGGCCTTGCATGATTTTGGACGAGTGGTACATTCTGCGGTGGTGCCAGACGCTGTGCTCCCTGCTGTTGCTTATTCTACCTGTTAGGTCTAGGGCAGTCTCTCATCTAATGGTTCATCGAACCACATCTGAAGCATGCTCCTGTGATGATACGACACTGGGTACTTTCATGATTCTTCCCGTAGTTGATACAAACTAATAGGTTCTGAACATTCTGCTCTGGCCGTTGCCTCTTGTTCTGATGATTCTTTTGTTGGTAGTTCTACTGATGAGTTTGACTCTTTCCCTGAAGTCTGAGGATTTTGTTGTTCAAATCCTCAAATTTGTAAGCTCTCTTGACAACCTCTTCAAAGGTTGTAGGTGGCACAACCCCTGTAGCATCTCTCTCTATGATTGGATTTAGTCCTTTAAGGAACTTAGCTATCTTCTTCTCAACGGTGTTTACTAATTCCAGAGCATATCTTGACAATCGTTCAAACTAGTTGAGATATTCGAGGACTGTCATGTTTCCTTGCATAACCTGTTGGAACTCTATTGCCTTTTGCCTCTTGACATGGGTGGGTACATATTTGTCACCAAACTGTCTCTTAAAACTAGCCCAAGCTACTGCATCTGCCATGGTTCTGTACTCTTATCTGACTGTCTTCCACCATATATCTACTAAACCGGTAAAGAGAGACGTGCAAGTTTTACTTGTTCTCCTCCCGTGCATCGGAAGACTTCAAAGATGTTTTCTGTATGTTCTAACCAATCATCTGCAGCTAATGGGTCCTCTATCCCAACAAACTCTTTCGGAGCTCTCTTCCGAAACTGCTCAAATAAAGCATTTGGGTCATTCTCCCTTTGATTTATGACAATCGTGGGCCTACTAGCTAAGCTGGAACCGGTTCAGGCCTCCTTTCTAAGACCTCTAGCAACTGCATCTGCATCTGTGCCAACTCTCTGGCATGATCCTCATCCTTCTTAAGCATTTGTTCCTATAACTAAGCTTGATTCTCATTGTCGTGACGCTGTTGATCAAGCATTGCCTACATCATCTGTTGGAACTGATTCTGGATGGTGTTATTTAGAGTATCTTCCTCAATTGGCCCAGTGTGATCACTATTGCTTGCGGTGGGGTTGTCGTTTACTAGTCTTTTACGAGGTGGCATAATGCTGCAAAACAAGTTGTTAGCATATAATAATTAAATAAAAGGTCACACATTGCTCACACGATTCTAGCTAACGAAAAGTCTAACGAATCATCGCCACATCCTTAAGATTTTTAGTTTCTTTTAATTGCCTGAAACATGTCTTGCTCTGATACCAGTCTGTTGCAGCTCCGGACCGGGCCCGCGGGCCTAATTCGGGATCGGGCCTAATCCGGGATCGGGACTTATTTAGATTCAATGACGATGGATGATTGATGCCATAGAACATACAATACGTACATGGATCGAATAAGAATATGATACTACCCGTGTACGTTATTTCCCACAGGTGTCCGCGGTGAGGATATCACATCGTAATAATATTTTTGTTTAAGTGCGAAAGCGTGCGACAAATCGAGAATAAAAATTCATTTCCATCAACAAGACTGATAACACATCTTTATGAAACATAAGGAATCAAAGTAAGAAATATTCACGATAGCATTTTCCCAAAAGTACATGTCAAATGCTTATACAAAAGATCAGTTGATTAACACTCCCCAAAAATAAAGGCCAACAAAGGCCAGTACAACCAAAATAATTCCCTAAAAGAATATGTTAGTCACAACTCCCAAAATGTTTCATTTCTCAAGGTAACCGAATGTCTAAACGACATCATCGGCCTGCCACTCTTCTAAACGTTGTGGTTCTCCGACCGCTTCCTCATGCTCCTCCTCGGGATAAACGGCGTCTGGACCTGAGTACCAAAGAGTGGATCAGACACGACGGTCTCGCAGGTGTGTGAAAGGATATAATAATACAATAACAATAGAATTTGCCTTAGAAACATTAAAACCTATTTAAATAATATATTCTTTGAAAGAGATGAAACATTTATTAGAAAACATATATGTAGTGTAAAAGCATGTAAAGGTATCAAAGGATCGGGGAACTAACAAAATGAAAACCACACAAAGCTAAATCCTCTATCACCGAAGTGATAAGACCATATTGAGACGTTGATCTCTAACATGTGAAGTGATGAGATTCAATGAAAATATATACATGCATAGAACTATACAGGATGGGACCACGGTAGTGAACCGGGTATCAGGACGGGACGGGATCCAGGCTACAGTTGACGAGACGAGAAGGGGACCTCCAAGTCGGTGGATCAGACCGACAAGGTCGTCCAAGCTTAGTGGTGCCAACTCATAGGTCAAATAACAGAAATCGAGATGTGTACAAATACTTATGTAATGTAAAACATATAAACGGGCGGGACGGGATGCCTATAGGCACATATATCACTTCATTTCGGGCAATGCATAACCGAGCTAGCAAAGTGATACAAATACAATTTCAGTGTTTTCGGGGATGATAAGTCATATAGCATAAATCTCGGGAAGCACATATTAAAATTCGGGAACAATTGAACTTTCGAAATTCCGAGCCAAGTATTGGGATTCAAGATTAACTCAAGGTGAATAAGGGTCCTGTATGTCGATTCAAGTATAGACTTGGTACTCCTTAAGTTTTAGAAACATTCCGGGCTACTTATACACATTGAAAATTTCAAAACTTCAATGAATCCTTGTGATGGGGTTTCTTTCTCAAACGGGCTTCGTACATTACTCTCAAATTTTCCAGCATTATAATGGGGCCCCAACAAGCCTTTTCTAAACATTTAAACATTACATTCCTGTTCCCAACATAGCCCTAGGTGAATAGTACCCATCGCTAGAGCGGACCAGAAGTTCGCTCGAATGAAGTGATCTCTGGGAGGGTTCGCTCAAGCGGACTTGGGTTCGCTTGAGCGGACCTGTCTAGTTCATGTTGGCTCGAGCGAACTGACCTAGATGGGGTTCGCTCGAGCGAAGTGTCAAGTTCACTCAAGCAAACTGTCCAAAACACTACAGAAGTGCAGTTTCGGGCTATTTCCTTTTTACTCCTTGCATGTCTCCTTGAGCCTCATTCTTACACCTAAATCAAAGGCTTAAAACCTCCTTCAACCCCACATAATTCCACAATCAAAACTTCTACAGACATCCACCCAATCACTTCGTTTTATCAAAGGAAACCCGTTCACAAACAAGTCCACAAATTCATTAAACAAACTTAACAAAATCAATAATATACATTTTTTTTCAAGTAGTTAAACAAGAAGAATAAGGCCTATCAATATCCATCATTGGGATAAATGGAAATCATAGAAAGAAGCATGAAATGGAAACCCACATTCATCATTGAAATGAAAACATTTAAATACCTATTCATCCACTTGCCTTAGGTCCAAGCTAGCAAAATCAAGTTTCTAATCACTCTTCCAAGCCAAAGATTCAAAGCTACATAAAACCCCCCAAAAACAAACCCTAAATGGTCAAGATAAGGAATGGGCAAGAAAAAGCTTACAACGAGAGAGAAGAAGACTCTATAAGGTGAGAAGAAACCAAATCTAAGAGATTGAGGGAGAAGCTTACATGATGATTCTACAAATACACTAGGTTAGCTCAAAGAAGATCTTGGAATGGGTGAGTTCCTCCACAAATGGTATCACTAGAAAGCTTTCAAGGTGAGGAAAGAGAAGCTAATTTCCATTTTGCCTTTGGTGCAATATTGGTTATGGATTGAGACGGAAAAGCTAGAAGGAGAAGAGGAAGGAAAAACCCTTGCTTAGGGATGGAACTTTTGAGCTGGAAAAGAAAGAAGTGGAGAAGGGTTCTCCTTCTATAACAAGTGGAGATGGGCTCCACCACTAGGAATTCTTGTGAGGCTAAAAACATGGCTTTTGGGACCTCGGTTGCGTTCAACGAAGAAGGGAAAAGTGATCGCTGAAATTTCTAGTTTCTAAAAAGTATATATTTCAAGGGTTTCGGGGATATTGATTTTTGTGTCCAGATTTGGTGTAAAAAGACTATTTTGCCCTCGATGTTGGAAAAGTCGGGTTTCGGGGTTTCGAACGGGAACGGGACAAACACGAAAGTTGTAGAGAATAACGAGATGAATCTAACGGGGTCAAAACACAAATTATTAGAAATCTCGAATAATCTCTCAAGTACTCGCAAAGTCGCTAAAAGAACCCCAAAAGGTCCCTCTAAATCAAGAAGGCACTCAAAACTTCCCAAAGCTATAGAAAAAGTATTCTATTCCCAACTTAACCAAAATCCACTAATCTCACTTATAACTAACACACGACTTAATTAGTGCTAATCGCGGTCACTCGGGTCGGGGTCTTACACATAGAGTTTCATAGCAAAGAACCAAGACCAAAGAGTTTGCAAACTGTAGAAGTCTATTTATGGACTAAAGCAAGCGTCCCGGAGTTGGAACATCCGTTTTGACCAGGCAATCAAATCATTTGGTTTTTGTCAAAATCTGGATGATTCATGTATGTACATGAAAAGTAAAGGAGGCAGTGTAGTCTTTCTTGTATTATATTTCGATGACATCCTTCTCCATGGGAGTGATATAGGGATGTTGTCAACGATCAAGGTTTGGTTGGAAAAATGTTTGATATGAAGGACTTGGGAGAAGCCAGCTACATACTAGGAATCAAGCTTCTTTGAGACCCAGAAAATAGGATGATTGGCTTATCTCAAGCTACATACATAGATAAGGTACTGGTATGATTTGCAATGCAAAATTCCAAGAAGGGTATCACACCTTTCAGGCATGGATTGTACATTTTCAAGGATCAGTGTCACAAGACAACTAAGGAAAAAGGGCAGATGAGAGCGGTACCATACGCTTCGGCTATTGGTAGCCTCATGTATGATATGCTTTGTACTAGACCGAATATCTTTCACGCAGTAGGCCTACTCAGCAGATATCAATCGAACCCAAGCCCTGACCATTGGACCGCTGTACAATGTATTCTCAAATACTTGAGAAGGACTAGAGATTACATGTTGATTTACAGCATTGATGAGTTAATTCTACTTGGATACACATATTCTGACTTCATGTCAGATAAAGATTCTAGGAATTCCAGCTCTGGATGTGTTTTTGTGCTTGACAGCGGAGCTATCAGCTGGATAAGTATTAAACAGGAATGTACCGCTAATTCCACCTCAGAGGCTAAATACGTAGCAGCTTCTGAAGCAGGTAAGGAAGCAGTATGGCTCAAAAGATTCCTTATGGAACTTGGAGTGGTACCTTTGGTGCGACATCCACTCACAATTCTCTGTGACAGCAGCGGGGCAGTTGTACAACCCAAGAAGCCATAAAAGCCAAAAGAACGTTCAGAGAAAATATCATCTAGTCAGTGAGATTGTGCAGAAAGGTGACATAGCTTTCACCAAAATAGCATATGCGGACAATCTCGCAGATCCCTTTACTAAGCCTTTGACTACCAAAGTCTTTGAGCGGCATGTAGACAGGATGCGCATGAGATGCAACCCTGACTGGCATTGAGTCCAAGTGGGATTATTAGATTGTATGATCTCAATCTAGTAGATGATCTGAATCAATTGATTTGTTTCATTAAGTAATTTATATTTTCATGCTTTATTCATGAGATGAATGGTATTTTATTTTATGTTTGCACATGACGAATACAAAATAACATGATGGTTCATGAGAAGAACTGAAGCCCATAAGTATATTAGATGTGATCCATTTATTTGGATGAGGTCCACATACATGAGACAAAGATGACAAATACTTAAAGATGATTCACAACTGTCACGACCCCAAACCCGGGGTCCGTGAATTGGGAGTAATTATTATGTTTCTCCCAAGATCCGCGTGTGTGAGGATTACAATTTCCAACACCTCTAAATATTTAGCGGAAGCTTTCGTGGTGTTGCGACTCGGAGTCCGTGGCCATTGGATTCCGCACCGCACTCAACCTAAGCATATAATCATCTTATCATTGATCCATCTCAGACTGGAATAAACCATCATAATAAAAGTACAGAGCTGACAGTAACAGGGTATTGCATTCCCATAAATGTTCAAGTTACAATTAACAATGTATATTAATTACAATCCCAAGCAAAAGGCTAATAGAAACCACACAGGAAAACAAGCTAATGATCACTACCCCACATGTGACGTAATTCCGATGTCAAGCTCAATGTCTACATGACATAGCCGACAAACAATCTAAAAGCTCGTGGCTCCAAAGCCAACACGTGCACTCATCTCGGGTAGAGAAGTCTGAACCTGAGTACCAAAGTAGTGGGTCAAACACGACGGTCTGGCAGGTGGGTGAAAGGATATAACAATATACTGAACGATAAAACATGCAATAAATCATGCTGTCTGATCAAAACTGTACATAATTACAAATGTATAGGAAATCATGAATATCTGATAAAATCAGTATTCATATAAAACGGGTATGAAACATAAACATTTGGCAAAACATATATTCCTTTAAAGCATGTATAAAACATGAACATTTCACAAATCGGGAACTTATTTAAAACATGTATAAATAATACATGATTTACTAAGTAAAGACATGTTCAATACAAAACAGTAAGGGTATCAAGGATCAGGAACTATCAAGATGGCAACCACACAAAGCTAAATCCTCTATCACCGAAGTGATAGAGCAAGCATATCAAGGCGTTGACCTCAGTCACCGAAGTGAGGAGGAACAACGAAATTTACATATACATATACTATATACAGGACATGACCACGGTAGCGAGCCGGGCATCAGGAACCACAGTCGCAATCTGTGGTATCAGGACAAGACCACGGTTAATAAACCGGGTAGTGGGATCCAAGCTGCAGCTGGCGGGACAAGAAGGGATCTCCAACTCGGTAGATCAGACCGACAAGGTCATCCAAGCTTAGTGGTGCCGACTCATAGGTTATATGCAACTAAACAAAACAAATACATGTATGCATGTTCTCTTTTTGGCTCATGGGCTCACACTACAAAGCTCTGGCCCCATATTGCCTCAAGGTTTTATTCTCATGGGTCATATACAAGAAATCAGGTCAAATAAATACATATGACGGGACGGGGTACCCATAGGCACAAAACATGTCTGTATCGGGTCGGGCATAAACGGGTTAGCAACATGCTAAAAAGAAACATAAATCTCACTACCTTCGGGGCAAGTCTAGTCATAAAATATGAGATTTAAAGTGTACAAGTGAAATTCGAGTTTAAATAAGACATGATGGATTTCTATACTTTCCCGGGTCAAACGTTGAGGGTCCTAGATTGAAATCAATGTGAATGGGGTCCCGTATGTCTAATTAACTGGGTACTCTTTGAGGATTAAGGACATCTCGGATCCCTATGCACATTGACGAGTCTAAGGATCCTTAACGAATCTCCATAATGGGGTTTCTCTTCATCCGGACACCATACCATGCCTTTCAAGTTCTTAAATTGCATTGGGACTCCAAACAATACCTCCCCAAGCTTAAAAACGATGTTTCAAGTCTCCAAGTATTGACAGGTCATAAGCAAGAAATCGGGCATGTATGAAACACTTGATGGAATTGTATAAACGAGCAAAACGGGGTGCTCAAGGCACGACTGTCGTATCATATCAAGCATGTCTCTCAAGGCTAGTAAAAACAGTACAAGTACACTTTCAAGGCATTCGGGATTGATAATTCATAACTCATAATTTCGGGAATAAAAAGGTGAACAAGCTTTCGAAATATCGGGACAGAATCGGGGTTTAAAGCTAATTCAAGGTGAATAGGGATCCCGTATGTTTATAAAATAAAAACTTGGTACTCTTTGAATTTGGAAGACATGCTGAGTTCCCTATACACTTTGAGAATTTCCAAAACTCCAATGGATACCTTGTGATTATGGTTTCTTTCTCATCCGGGCTTCATACATCACTTAATAAATCTTCAGACACAACGGGGCTCCCCATGAACTTCTCACAATCGTATAAATGTTTTACTTCAGCTCCATACATGTCCTCAGTGAATCAGCACTCATCGCTCGAGCGGTCATTACAGTTCGCTCGAGCGGAGGGGTCTCTGGAATGGTTTCTGGGAGGATTCGCTCGAGCGGACCCAAGTTCGCTTGAGCGAACCTGCCCAGGTTCAGGTTGGCACGAGCGAAGCACCAGTTCGCTCGACCCAACTACTCTCTGGGTGGCTACTAGGAGAGTTCGCTCGAGCGGACACTGGGTTCGCACGAGCGAACAACTCTCTGGAATGTCGCGAACCCTTTCCTGGGCGGTTCGCTCGAGCGAAGTGTCAAGTTCGCTCGAGCGAACTGTCCAGAACTGAGTTCGGGACAGCTCTGTTCTTCCCTTCTTCTCTTCTCATTTCAACTCCTTTGAGCCCCATTCCTTCACATCAATCAATGGGAGATTCAAATCTCTACCATGCCTAATACAATCTCCATCAAACCACCCACCAAAGATCCACCCAAACAACTCCATACATTTCCACATTCAACCACAAGGAAAGAGAGAGGATAATAACCACAACCACATGGATTCATTCAAGCCTTAAACAAGAGATAAGATAAAAACTACAATCACATTTCAAGCAATAAGTGGGCTAACCAACCATTTTCAAAAGCATTTAATAGCATCATGAATGCAAGTAAAACCCATCATTAATGAGACAATAAATCCGACATATTGATCATGGAAATCATTGAAAACTAAAACATCCATTCCATCCACTTGCCTTAGGTCTTCTAACAAGCAATCCAAGCTCTAAACCAACTTTCCAAGCCAAGGTCCAAGCTACAAGCAAAACCCCCAAAATAAAACCCTAAAATGGCAAAACCAAACCAAATCAAAAGGAAAATCTCCAATAATCAAAACAAAGCTTCTCAAAGGCTAGGAGAACACAATTCCAAAAGATTACATGGATCCCTTACTTGGAAGTTCTTCAAAAAGCAAGAGGTTGCTCAAAGGAAATCTTGAAAAGCTTGGTTTTCTTCAAAAATGGTGTCCAAGGGTAGCTCTTGAGATGAGGATGAAGATGGTAGAGTCTAATCTTGGTTTGGCATTGGTTTGGTGGTGCTATGAGATGGAGAAAGCAAGAAAGAGATGGAGAAAGCCATGGCTGCTCCTCTCTTAGAAATTAGGTCAAGGAAGAAGAGAAGAGAAGAGGTGGGTTCCTTTTATAACAAAGGGGAGATGGGTCCCACCACTTAAAGTACTAGTCGGGCTAAAAACATGCATTTCGGGACCTCAAATGGATTCGACGAAGAAGACAAAGTTGATCAACAAAATTTCTAGTTTCCAAAAAGTATATATTTTGCGTGTTTTGGTGATATTGAAAATCGTGTCCAGATTTTGGGTGAAAAGACTGTTTTGCCCTTAAATTGAGAAAAGTCGGGTTTAGGAGTTTCAAACGAGGACGAGTCCAACATGAAAGTTGTAGGGATTAACAATATAAGTTAAATGGGATGAAACCACACTTTTTAGGAACTCAAAATAAATCCCAATCTCACACAAAATCGCAATAAGAACCCCCAAAGGGTCCCTCAAGTTAAGAAGGTTCTCAAAACTTTTCAAAACCAAAGAAAAGGGTATTTAAACTAAGAAAGTTAAACAAACAACCATTAAAACCACTGAGAAAACTAAATCACGATTAAAACCACACTAAATCAGGAAATTAGGGGTCGGGTTCTCACAACAACCAGTGATGAGATTGGGCATTTCATTTGATAAGGTTGCAGCACTATGATCACTATGAGATAGTGTGATATGTCTCGATCATTAAAGTGTAAGACTCTGGATAAATATGCTGATACATTGGATGTACTGAAGGACCCTGATTAGCACCTTGTACAAATTTGTCTTTTGATTAAAGGACTGCTCTCATAATTCCCAAGCAATAGGCTCTTAATCCTGAAAGATTAATGGACTTAAGTTTCTATTGTACATTTACCTTGAGTTATCAATGAGGGAGGTCAATTGTAGGACAACACCTCGATATATTGGGTACGTGGTAGTGGGGCTGTGCGAACATATAATTCTTAAGATGGAATCTATCCTCATAAATATCCCCTTGTGCCAATTAATGGATTTTATCATTAGTGAGTGCACACCCATCTCAATTAAGAATTAATTGGATGGTACTGATGATTACTGTGATTAATTGGATCACAAGGATAATAAGAGATGGATCTAATTTGTTGGACAGATTTATTTCAATAGATCAATGGATATATTTGATGGAGGAGCCTACTTGTAGTAATTGGGAAGTTTAAGGTATTCTTGTAATTATTCTTAAGATTGGATTGCAATTGCATTTAATTAGTAGACTTATTTGCAATTAACTATGAGTCCGGAGTTCACATGAGATGTGTGGTCCAGATTCCTAGTTGAAGCCAGATTTTAAGGAATCCCTAGTGGTCCCCATGCCATCTCTAATAAGATAAGTTTACTAATCTTATTAGAACTCTTAAGGAAAGGAAGAGTAGGATACTTACTAAGAATAGAAGTGAGACTTCTAATCTTGATCTAAGAGGAGGTGTGCCAAAAAATATAAATAGGAGGTAAGGGTTAGAGATCTCTATATACACAATAATCTCCCAACTTCCTCTATCCCCTCTGGTTTCCTACTAGAGATCTAGGGTTTCTCTTCTACTTGGAGATCCCACCATTCTCCTTTAGAACTTCTCTAAGAGCATGTAAGAATACAAAGGCAAGGGAGATCAAAATTTGTGAAAAGAGTTTTCGTAGAGATTAAGTTCTCGATTAGAGCACAGCCGAGCTCCAAAGGCATAGATCTATTATCTATTTGAATTAGTAGATCTAGTTGGTTTTGTTGCTTCTTGTTCTATCTTCTTGATGGATGTCTGGTCTTAATGCATGAGATTAGGGTTTTAGATCTTAGGCTTGGGTTCTTGGCCTTATGGATATTTGATCCCTATATTAAGTGGGTCAAAAGTTTTGAATATCTACCCACGAGGCCCTCCTACTTCCAACACTTCAACACAAGGGTTTCATAAGACAAAGTGTTTCATGATAACTCCATATAAGTGCATTTCATTTGTGTTAATTCATCTAATTCTATAGACTTAAGTAGGGTAATTTCATGGAATTACATTAAATTTCATAAAAATATGCATTTGAGTATCTAATATTGAATTCGAGTCAAAATCATTAAATTGCGTGCTTTATCGAAAATTTTCTTTTTAAATTATCTTACAATTGCATTGATTTTCTCAAAAGTCATGCATAAACATGCATGATTTCTTTGTATCACTGCGTAGCTCGCAAAATATCGATCAACATTATATATTCATAAGCATGCATACGTTGTGAATCAAGTCCCATGCATTGCATTATTCTTTTCCCACATTAAAAAATGATTCTTTAATGATTCTTTAATTCTTGTGTAAGGAAAGATGATATATTGGTGCTTGTGGAAGAGAAGATTTGAGAGAAGAATGGAAGAAGAAAAAGTAATGAAGAAGCACCATATGGGTTAGGGGTGGCCATGGTGGGTCCCTTTTTTTTTTTTTACAAAATCCCTCCCTCAAATTATTTGAAGATTTTTGAAATCTCAAAACTCAAATTGAAGACAAAAAAGGAAAGGAATCCAAATTACTTGAGAAGCAAGGAAAGTAAGAGAAGCTGAAGGAGATGAGAAAGAAAAGAAAGAAAAAAATAACTCCAAGATGGAGGGACGTCCAACATGGGTTCTCCCATGTGTTGCACGCCCAAATGGGTCTCACCTTCATTGCAATGTTTTAAAAACTCAGCTTTTGGGAATTTTTTGAGAAATCAAGTGGGCCCAAGTGTGGAGATTTGCAAGCAAGGAAGAGTACTAAGATTAGAAACTGTTAGTCAAAGAACCAAAGAGAGAAGCAAATTCAAATTTCCAAACAGAAATTTCTTAAAAACACTACAACTTAGAATACAAAAAAGAAACCTTCCCAAATTCAAATTCTTGCAAAGCAAGAAATTTAAGACATAATAAAAGGGAGTCCAAGGGGTTGCACATCCCTACCATCTCATCCCAAAAATCCCACATGTCCCACACTCAGTTTCTCTCTCTCTCTCTCTCTCTCTCTCTCTCTCTCTCTCTTCCCAATTTCTTTCCACCCCTCTTCTCTCTTTTCTTCTCATGAAGCTTAAATTTAATTGTTTTAAAAGTAGAAGATGAAGATGGAGGGGTGATGTCATCATTGTAATTCAAGAAGACGGGAAGTTGTATCTTTGATTAAATCTATGGATAGCTGATTTCAGTAAAAGGTGTGTTGTTCTTATTGTTAATTTTTTAATTATTTTTTCATTATCTAATGTTTCTGGAATTTTACATGATTCACATTCCGATTTTTACTTATTTAATTACTTATTTTTTAATATGTTTTTATGCAATTGCTTTTTCTAACTCTTCTTATGTTGATGCAATTTATTAGTTTAGGATTTTCAGCTTAGTTTTCTTTAATAGACTATAACTAGTGTAATTTAATTTATATTTCAATATATTAGATTGGTTTGTATAGATTTTATTTCAGCTAGTTTTAGATATTTCATAAGACAAGTATGAGTTCATTATTTCTTTTTCACTCCCCATGGATCGACCCCGAACTAACCGGTTTATCACTACATCACAGCCTCGCACTTGGGGTTGTTGATCATTTCGCCGTGGGGAGTGCCGATTCTTTTCATTAAGAAGAACGGTTCGTTGAGGATGCGTATAGATTACAGGCACTTCAATCAAGTAAAGATCAAGAACAAGTACCCTCTGTTGAGAATTAATGAATTTTCGACCAATCACAAGGCACGATGCACTTTTCTAAGACAGATCTAAGGCCATACTACAATCAATTAAGGGTCAGAGAGCAATATGTATCGAAAACAGCTTTCAGAACAATAAATGGGCATTACAACTTCCCGGTGATGCCTTTTGGTTTGACTAATGCGCCTGGAGTCTTCATGGCATTGATGAATCAAATCTTCGCGCAATACCTAAACAATTTTACCGTTGTGCTTATAGACGACATATTGGTGTATTCCAAGTCTAAAGAATAGCGTGAACAACACTTAAGGGCATCTTTAGAGCTCTTAAGAGACAATCAATTGTATGTGAAGTTGAACAAGTGTGAGACCCCGACCCCTAATTTCCGGGATTTGTATTGTTTTATTTGTGGATTAGTTTCTCTAAGTGGGATTAGTGTCTATTTGGGTTGAGTTTGTGATCTAGAATGGTTTTTCTCTAGTTTTGGAGAGTTTTGAGAGCCGATAAACCTAGACAATGACCGTAGGGTCATACTTGTTTTGCATGATCAGCTTGGAGAGATTCTTCATGATTTCCAAAAATTCCCATTTCGGCTCTGTTGGATTAATATTGTCATTCCCTACAACTTTTGTGTTCACCCTGTACCCATTCGAAGCTCTGAAAATCAGTTTTTCCAGCCCTGGGGGCAAAATCGGTCTTTTCACAAAATTTGGACCCAAATTTCGAGATCTCAGAACCGTGCCAAAATTATACTTTTTGAAAACTAGATTTTATGAAAAACATTTTTCTCTTCTTCGTCGATCGCATCTGGCACCCAGAAATTGATGTTTTAGCCTTGACAAGTTTTAAGTGTGGTGGGACCCACACCCACCCATTATAAAAAGACAACTCTCCTCTCTTCTCCCTCATTTGTTACAGCCCAAAGGAGGGGAGCTCTACAACTGAGCTTCCCCTCCCTTTTCCTCTTATTTTCTCCTCTCCATTCATGGAGGAAACCCTTGCCATTTGGAAACCCAACCATGCCATCTTCTTCCCCATCTCTCTAGCTTCCCATGGACACCATTATTGTGCAAATCTCAGCTGGATAACCCCTATTTCAAGCTTCTTCTTGCTAGTTGATGGCCCTAGAGGTAAGGGTCTCTTTTCATCTTCTATTGTTGAGCAATGGCTTTCCCCTTAGGTCCTATTTCTTAACTTGTTCGAAGCCATTCCTTCTCTTTGATGAGTTACCATTTCTAGGGTTCTAAATGGGTTTATTTTGGGGGTTTTTGTATAGCTTGGGGATCTTTGGCTTGGGAGTGAGCTTAGGATCTTGTTTAGCTATCTTGGAGGCCAAGGCAAGTGGATGAATAGATACTTTGAACTTTGAATGGTTTTTATGAGAAATATTGATGATTTCACTATCTCCTTTGTGCTTTCATTGACTTGCATTGATTTGAAATAAATGCTCATTAATAAATCTTGTTAGTTCATTTAATGTCTTGGAAAAGTTGGTTTATAGTCCTCATTTATTTCTTGATTGTAGCACAAATGAATCCTTGTGAATGGTGGTTCCTTTTCTCTTTCTCTTATGGTTGAATGAGGTGAAGAAGAAGGAGATTGGGTTGTATGTTTGTAGAAGGTTTGATGGTGTTGGGAATGGGGGAAGTGTTGAATGATGAATTAAATGAGCTTTTAGCTCATTCTATTGCAGGGGAATGAATGGGAAAGGAAGATAACTGATTTGAGGAAGAAAAGAGCTCGGATCTGAACTCAATGGGAATTTCCCGCAGCTGGGCGGTCAGCTGGTGGTCACCTGTCGACTAGCCGCCTGGTGACTAGTGGCTAGCCAAACCAGGTTCTGTCACAATTCCAGAGAGCTGCATTCTGTCCTGAAAGGGGCTGTCAGCTGGCGGTCACCTGTCAGCTAGCCGCCTGGTGACTGACGGCTAGCCGAACCCATTTTGGTTACAATTCCAATATGCTGCATCCTGTCGGTCTGCTCGCGGTTAGCCACCAGCTGACCAACCTCACCCGGAAATTTTGAAATGAAGTGAAAAGAAGGGATTTCCGTCCCAATCGTTTGTGAACTCCTTTTAGGGAGCGGTGGGTACTGTTTACCTCGGGGTATGTTTGGAGCAGAAATGAAATGTTTAAAGGATGGGAATAGGTCTGTTGGAGGCCCGTTTCCGAGAGAAAACGCTATCACAAAGATTCATTGTAGTTTCAAGATTTCTAAGGTGTATAAGGAGCCCAGAATGTCGTTAAACTCAAGGAGTACCAAGTCTATATTGAAATCGACATATGGGACCCCTATTCACCTTGAGTTAACCTTGAATCCCAATACTTGTCCTGAGATTTTGAAAGTTCAGTTTTATTCCATTGTCCCCGAATTTTTATATGCACTCCCGGAATCCATGATTTATAATTTGTTACTCCCAAAAACATTGAAATTACATTTGTAGCATTTTTTTAATCCTAATGTGCATTCCCGATATTGAATTGACATTTGTGCCTTCGAGCACCCCGTCCCGCCCAGTTATTTAATTGCATTATATGTATTTTATACATGTCCCGATTTCTGTTACATGACCTATGAGTCGGCACCACTAAGCTTGGACGACCTTGTCGGTTTGATCCACCGACTTGAAGGTCCTCCTCCCTTCCCGCCAGCTGCAGTTTGGATCCCGATACCCAGTTTATTACCGTGGTCCCGTCCCGATACTCGGCTTGCTACCATGGTTCCCGATGCCCGGCTCGCTATCGTGGTCCCGTCCCGTATTATTATATGTATATGTGTATTTCGTTGAATCTCCTCACCTCGTGTGACTGAGATCAACGCCCCGATATGCTCTTTTCACTTCGGTGATAGAGGACTTAGCTTTATGTGGTTGCCACCCGTTCTCACGATTGTGGCTCCCCTGAAGAAGGAAATTTGCAGGGTCTGCATATGGACTGGGTTTGCAATGTGAGGAATATCTAATTTGTCAAATATTCATGCTTTTACAGATATTTTAAATGAATACATGTTTGGAATACCCGATTTGTCAAATATTCATGCTTTTACAGATATTTTTAATGAACACATGTTAGAATACCCGATTTGTCAAATATTCATGCTTTTACAAATGTTTTAAACGAATACTTGTTTTGTTAGATCTCCATGTTTGCATATGCTTTAAATGAATACATGCCTTGTCAAACATCCATGTTTTACACCCGTTTTATATGAATACAGGAACTGTCAGATTTCCATGATTTTCCACCCGTTTTAATTATATGCAGCTTTCGATCAAATAATATGATTTATCATATGTTTTATTCTTCAGCACATTTATTATCTTTTCATCCACCTGCCAAACCGTCGTGTCTAACCCACTATTTTGGTACTCAAGTTCAGTTTTCCCCACCTCGAGTTGAGAGCTTTTGTTGGCTGTGGAGCTATGAGTTTGCAGGTTGTTTTGTCGGCTGTGTCATGTAGACACTGAGCTCGACATCGATGCTACGCCACATATGGATAGTGGTTATTAGTTTATTATTGTGTGGCTTCTCTTAGCCTTTTTCTTGGGATTGTTAATTAATGCACATTATAATTTGTAACTTGAACGGATATGGGAATGTAATATCCTGTTACTGTCAGCTCTGTATTTGGTTGTAATGGTTTATTCCAGTTTGATATGGTTCTTGATATAATAGCTATATGCTAGCGGTTGAGTGCGGCACGGAATTCGATGGCCACGGACTTCAAGTCGCAACGCTACGAAAGCTTCCACAAAATATTCAGAGTATGTTGGAATGTGTTATCCTCACATACGCGGATCTTGGGAGAAAATATAATCCTTAATTCCCATTCGGGCAACCCCGAGTTTGGGCCGCGGCACGGTCCGGGTTTTGGGGCGTGACAACAAGTAGGAGAGCAAGTAGCTTTTCTTAAGCACATAATCTCTAAAGATGGGCTATAAGTAGACGCTACGAAGATCGAAGCCGTAGTAAAGTGGGGAAGCCTTGGGAATGTGTAGGAGATGTGCGATTTTCTAGGACTTACAGGCTCCTATCGCAAGTTTGTGCAAGGTTTTTTTTACGATTGTGGCACCGTTGACCAAACTGATGAGGAAAAATATATCCTTTGTATGGACCAGAGAATTCAAAGCCAACTTCCAAGAGCTGAAAAAGCAGTTGACTACAGCCCCAATCCTTACCCTAATTACTAGAAATGGAGGATTTGTAATCTTTACAGATGCGCCTATCATTATTTTGAGATGTGTACTGATACAAGATGAGAATGCTGTCCCTTACGACTCAAGACAATTGAAGGAACACGAGAGATAGTATGTGACCTATCACCTGGAGTTGGCAGCAGTCATGTTCGCACTAAAGATAAGGCACTAGTATAGAGAAAAGTTCAAAGTGCAAAATCTTATTATTATCTGTGTGGAGGCCTACGTTGTAAAATTGTGTAAAATTCATGGCGAGTAATATATCCCGCAAAAGGCGTAAGGAATATCCTGATACAACTGGATATATCTATTATACTAAAAGGATGTAGAAGGCCTTAGTATATCGACACATGTGTGCCTACATGCAAAGACACGTCGACCCCCACTCTTCGTAACTGAATCGAACTGCTGCAAGGAAAAAACGGTGATTATGCCCATCCTATTACTTACTTTCTCTAACTTCTCACCATACCATTTCCTCTGAAGAACACAAGCTTTGAAACTATAATGGTGGTTTCTTAATGCAAACGTCTTAAGACTCGGAACGGCTTGCAAATGCAATTGACTTCAAACCAAAACGTCTCTCTCATGATATAGATTTCAATCAATAGGGACAAAAAGCTTCCGTCGGAATCTCTGACATAGGTAAGCTTCCCTGTATATGATAGTAGACGTCTTAATTGTTTTCTGTGTTTTACTGACATAGGTAAGCTTCCCTGTATATGATAGTATATATTTTAATTGTTTTCTGTGTTTTACTGTACCGTTTTTGTTGATATCTTCTCTCCGTGGACCTTACCTATCCAAACAATTGATCTTTCTTTGACTGCTTGAGAGAGAGAGAGAGAGAGAGAGAGAGAGAGAGAATGGAGGGAGTGAGGAGGACACCAACAGTGGAGAGAGAGAGAAAAAAAAAACGATGCAGGAAAGACATGGGTTCATGCAGGTGTGTAGGGGTGGGCTGCTGTTGTCTATTTGTGGCAGCAAATGGGTTGCATGCAATGAATAAAATAAGGAGCTAGATAAAGAAGAGAATGAAAGAATGGTACTATTGCAGGGAAAGGGGGAGAAGAGTGGGAGAGAATAAATAAAGAAAGAGAGGGATGGGTTGAGGGGGGGTGGGTTGGTCGAGTGTGGAATGCAGCAGTGAAAGAGGAGGAAGATATGAGAGGAGAAAGAAAAAATAAAAGGAAGAACGAAGAAGAAGAGGAAAAAGGAGAGGATCTCTCGGTTTGCGCTGTAGTGAGAGAATGAAAAGAAAGAGAGGGAGTGTGGCAGATTGAGAGAGAAAGAAAGAGATAGCTGGTTGGCTGGGCTCAGGTAGAGAGAGTGGGGCGGAGTGAGAAGAGAGAGTAAGAGAGAAAGGGACTAAGAGAGAGTGGCAGGGAGAGGGAGAGAGAGGGAGTGGGCAGAGAGAGGGAGTGTGGCGGATTGAGAGAGGGAGTAGCAACGGTAGAGAAGCTGACTGAACGAAAGAAATAGATAGAACGAAAAGAAAGAGATGAAGAGCAATGAAGAGAAGTAGGGAAGAGAGTGGGAAAACACAAAAACAAATGGGTTCAGTCAGGGATGGGCTGGGTTGAGTGTGGAATAAGCAGTGACAGAGGAGGAAGATATGAAAGGAGAAATAAAAAAGAAAAGGAAGAAACGAAGAAGAAGATGAAGAAGGAGAGGATCTCTCGGTTTGTGCTGTGGTGAGAGATGAAGAGCAATGAAGAGAAGTAGGGAAGAGAGTGGGAAAACACAAAAACAAGTGGGTTCAGGGATGGGCTGGGTCGAGTGTGGAATGTAGCAGTGAAAGAGGAGGAAGATATGAGAGGAGAAAGAAAAAAGAATAAACGAAGAAGAAGAGGAAAAAGGAGAGGATCTCTCGGTTTGTGCTGTGGTGAGAGAACGAAAAGAAAGAGAGGAGAGAGTGCAGGGTGAGAGAGAAAGAAAGAGAGAGAGAGAAACGGGCAGAGAGGAAGATGAGAAATAGAAAGAAAAGAAATAGATGAAGAGCAGTGAAGAGAAGTAGAAAACACTGATAAAAAAATGGGTTCAGAGATGAGCTGGGCTCGGGTAGATGAGTGGGACAATCATTGGGATGGGCTCGGGTAAAGGAGGGCAATGCAGAGGGGTGATGAGAGAGAGAGAGAGAGAGAGAGAGAGAGAGAGAGAGAGAAAAGGTGGGAAGAGAGAAAAGGGAAAGAAAGAAAGAATAAAAGAATAGAGGAAATGGTTTGGACATGCAAGTGGGCAGGGGCACTGTACAGCCGAAGACCTAACCAGACCCACTTGATACTCATGGGTCAGGACAGCCTGAGACCTAACCAGGCTGAGCTCATACTGTGCTGTGCTTCATTGTATAATCTAGGCCCTTTTATGTTTGGGCTGGACTTTCATTAAATGATAGAAAGTCTAATGCCTGTCCTTGCTCAATTGTAAATTAGTGTTACATTTATAGAAAGAATTAATAAAAAGGGCAGATGACAGATAAAAACCCAGTTTGGCCTGGCCTGATTTAGTGGTGTTTATGGACCGATTTGAGCTGGGCTAAGGCATATCCAAGCTAATCTGACCTTTAGAAACATTGGCCCAGGCCGGATCCAAGCCCAAAGCAGGCGATAAAAATAAAGCCTGAGCCCACACCTTTATATTAGGTGTAACCTATATTTCAGAGCTACCCCTGGCAATACAATAGATTAAGGAAATAAGAAAGAAAGAAAGAAACATAACGCAATAGCTCCCCCTAGCAAAATAATAAACAGAGGGAAAAAGACAAAAATAAATAAACGGAATGCAACCCCTAAGATTAAATCATGAGTGCCGAGAAAATCATAATAAATGCCTTCTTATATTTTGTGTGGTGGTAATCCAAAATTTTATTAACATAGGAAATGATACAAGCATATAATTAATTATTTAATCGAAAAGCATATCTATTATACTAAAGGAATGTACTCTACTTAAAATGAAGACACCTGTCAGGCATCCAACCCACAATTCCTAATTTTTTAAAATACAACCGAACAGGTATCAGAATCTCCTCTCTGTCCAATTTCCTCTCTCTCCACTATCCTCTCTCTAAACAAACTGAACCACATAACTTCTTAAAAAAAACCAACTTCCTGTAACTCTTCCGCAATGCCCATCGGACCTTCCTTCTCACAACCATCTTCCATTAGTTCCTCTCTCCTACCATCGCCCACCTTGAAGACCAAGCCATCTGAACAAGTTAAGATAGCTATTAGGCCAAGGCCAAATAAAGGTTCCCAGAATGATATGAAAGAGGAAACAAAGAGACTACAGTTAGAACTATTGAAGAGAGGAAGAGTATGACAGAGCACGGGCCCGTATCTTCAGTAGCTCAAGCAATTATGGCATGGAAGGTGTTTGGAGCCTCCCACCTATTCCTGTCTTCACCTTTCAATACTTCGGTTTATGAAACACTTTTACTGGCAAAAATAAAAACAAGGAGAGAGGGCAGCCCAAGACGCCCAAGAGGATCTTGAGGTCCGATTTCTTATGGAAGAGGGGTGGGAACTGGTTCTCTAGCCATTTTCTCCATAACTTTTCCTTCTTGGAGGTGTCGCTTGAGCCTTATTCGTTGATGGGTTCTTTTGAGAGAGGAGCAAGACGACCCATTTCTTCCTCTCTTTCTCTGGTTCTACTTGGGGTTTCTGTATGTACAGTGGCTTGGGTCGTGTTGCTTTTGGTATGGTTGGGTAGTTACTTAAGGCTTGGGGGGTACGAAAAGGTGCTTTCGAGGAAGGCAAAGAGCAAGTGAGCGAGAGGTCAAAATCTTGAATGATTGGAATTTTGAATGATGGTTATGGTTTTGGTGATTAGATACGAGTTGGAAATGATGAGTCAGACTGTTAATTGTGATCATAGAAATAAATATTGGCCATGCAATGGGATTATGGGTTTCTTGGGATTATGATTTTATTAAGTGAAGGATCATAGGAAGATTACTGTAGTGACATTTGTGAAAATTTCATTCTTTTTTTTTTTTTTCTATTGAATATGGTTTGGTACGAGCGAGTTGTGAAAATGCATCTCTTAGACTCCAAATATAGAGAATAAAAAACATTAATAAATTTACTAAAAGTAATTCGTATTAGTATATGCATTTGGTGGTTCCGTAGTCCGATCTAAAAACCTGATGCCATTTTGACCTTGGTGGCCCACTAAATACATTTTCTTAGCATATGCAATCTGATATCAACGTTAATTTAAAAAGAAATTCAAGCCCCTACAAATTGAACTCGCAACAAAAGGCTCGGGATCACAATAAATAATTTTTTTAATTTAAATGGGAGGCACACACAACTTTCAAATTAATTTGAAAAAAAAAAAACTGATGCTATTTTGACCTTGGTGGCCCACCAAAAACTTTTCCTTAGCATATGCAATCTGATATCAACGTTAATTTAAAAATAAATTCAAGCCTCTGTAAATTGATCCGCTACAAAGGCTTGGGATCACAATAAATAATTTTTCAATTTAAATAGGCACGCACACACAACTTTCAAATTAATTTGAAAAAAAAAACATTATGCCTTTTTGACCTTGGTGGCCCACCAAATACTTTTTCTTAGCATATGCAATTTGATATCAACGTTAATTTAAAAATAAATTTAAACCCTTGCAAATTGAACTCGCAACAAATTCAATGGTCCGTGCATTGCACGGGGTCGGGCTAGGCTATGTGCTCTCTATAACTTAGTCCAAGCTTGGCCTATATATTAATTTGACAACTTGCTTCGTCTATATTTAATTACTAAATTTTATTTACATTTTCATTCCATGCTTATGTTTAAGAAATACAAAATTTTATTTGGTGAAATACAACTTTGAACAAATCAATTATTGCCGGTGGAAAAAGAATATCAGCATAGTATCTTTCGCGCTTTTTTTTCCCCATTAATTCTATCATCTCAGTATCTCTCTCTCTCTCTCTCTCTCTCTCTCTCTCTCTCTCTCTCTTAATTTCATCTTTGTTTCATTGATCCCAAATCTGTTTCATACTCTGCTAATTTATAATTCAAAATACTTGGATTTAGTGCCTTTACAAATAATTTGGTACTTGGTGGAAATGCAATCCTGCGATTAAATACAGACTTAACAATGATATTAGACACACTTAATTATGGTTGGAAAAATTTAGAGATTCTTAGATTTAGTGCCATTTCAAATAAAACAACTTATCGAATTCGGTACTGGGTCTAAATGCAGGCCTTTGATTAATTAGAGACCTTGGCATGATATTAAGACATCTCATTTAATTATGAGTTTTAGTAAGAATTTATGATGAATACACTGTAGAAATAGTATTAAGTTATGAATGCTAAAATATCATCATACAATAATCGGTAAATATATACATTTTCAACATCTACATAAATCAATAACATATCTAAATATTTATCTACAATAATAATAAACAATTGCCACCAATCAATTCTAGGCACAAAGACCTACACTATGAGTCACATCAGTCACTCGATGCAAAGCGAACAATATCATCCGGAGAATATGAAAAGAGTAATGCAAATGGAGGCAAGACGTATAAGATCCACAATCTTGCGATCAAAGCGACAAAATCAATCTCATTCCAATCAGACATTGTGCAACAGAATGGCTTCTACATCTAATTCCAATGTGACGTCGGGCAACAGGATGGCTTCAACATCAAGTACTGAATAAAACTTATAACTATTCACTGTTATTTTCCGACAGTAATAAGTTGTATAACGCTGATATAATAAATGAATTACAGGAAATAATATTGTATTCTGCTCGAGGAGGAAAAATATCTACACGCGTTGGAGCTTTGGTTCCAGAGTTTCAATATGCTCTCACTGTAGAGCTATTATGTGGCTTGATGAAAGAATCAGAGACAGTTCAATTTCAAGACCAAAGTTTAGTCTGTGCTGTCATGGAGGAAAGGTGATGCTACCACTACTACCAAACACTCCTGAATTTTTACAGTCTCAATTCCTTCATTCTAGATTCATGGAGAAAATAAGAACATACAATTCGATGTTGTCCTTCACATCAATGGGTGGAAAAATTGATCGCACGGTGCTCGATGGAAGAGGACCATATCTTTTCCGGATAAGTGGAACAAATTATCACAGGATTGGTTCATTACTACCTGCACCTGGAGACATGCCTAAGTTTGCACAGCTGTATATATATGATACAGAACATGAAATATCCAATAGATTAAGGGTTGTTCATGGAAGGGGGGATGCAAATGATTCCAATGAGATTGACTTAACTTTATTGGAAGGCCTGCAGACAATGCTAAATAATACTAATCCTTATGTACGATTGTTCCGTAATGCAAGAGATAGGTTGTACGAAAATGGTGATCAAAATCTGCATGTTCGGATCCTGCATTCACGGGAAGGAAGACAGTATGCAAGACCAACCACAAATGAGGTTGCAGCCATCATTGTTGGAGATAAAACTGAAATTACAGGAAATCGAGACATCATACTTAGAAAGTTAGATGGAAATCTCCAAAGGATTAACGAAACACACCCTTCGTACATGCCGCTCCAGTACCCATTGCTCTTTCCATATGGAACTGATGGATGGACAAAGCTCATAAAATTTGCACCTGGGTCAAACTATATGCGTGAGGGTGTATCGATTAGAGAATTCTATGCATTTAGACTGATGTCTCGGGATGGCGAGGGAACGTCGTTGCTTCGGGGTGGTAGACTGTTCCAGCAGTTTGTGGTTGATTGCTATGCGGCAATAGAGCAGGAAAGGCTTAGTTTCATCAGGAACAATCAGAATGCTTTGCGTGCAGATTTGTATAGGGGTTTACAAGATGCGGTCAACGCTGGAGATACGGATGCAACTGCAGTAGGTATGCGCTACGTTATTCCTTCGTCATTCACTGGTGGTCCGAGGAACATGATACAACATTATCAGGATGCAATGGCTATTTGTCGTACGATGGGTTTTCCCGATCTGTTTATAACATTCACATGTAACCCAAGTTGGCCAGAGATTCAGCAACAACTATCACGATTCCCTGGTCAACGCACTGAAGACAGGCCAGATGTAGTTGCTAGGGTATTTCACATTCGGCTGAAACAACTGATGGAGGACTTCAAAAAGAATAATTTCTTCGGGAAAGTAATTGCAGGTATAAAAACTCAATTATTAGCGTACTTTAACTGCAACATCTACGCTTAATTTTTGAAATTGTATTACTTTGTATGAATGATTTTCTAACTAACTTTTAATTACGGAAATCACCCTACTCTGAACAGATATTCATGTCATTGAGTTTCAAAAACGAGGATTACCGCATGCCCACATCATCCTCACTCTGGCTGGTGAGAACAAACCACAGTTACCGGAAGAGATTGATGACATTATTTCGGCCGAAATACCAAGTGAGGATGAAGATCCATTGGCATTTGCGACTGTGACGAGATGCATGTTGCACGGTCCATGTGGTTATCAAAATATGAATGCTCCATGTATGGTGAACGGAAAGTGCTCAAAAGGCTATCCAAAACCATTTGTCAGTGCAACGACAATCGCGGAGAATGGATTCGTGGTCTACAGGCGTCGAAATAATAACATGACGTACAGAATCAACGGTTTTGATGTAGATAACCGATGGGTTATTTCATATAATCGTGATCTCATTGTAAGATATGATTCGCACATAAATGTGGAGCGGTGTGCCCACAGCAAGGTGATCAAGTACTTATACAAGTACATTCATAAGGGTCCAGATCGCGCAACGATTGTTATCGAGGACAATATCGTACAGCCTGATAACAGCGGAGAACGTACGTACAGATGTGTGAATGAGATCAAGCAATTTCAAGACGGTCGATACATATCATCGATTGAAGCATGCTGGAGAATATTCGAATATTACTTGCAGAAACAATATCCCTCGGTGCAAAGGTTACAATATCATCTACCTGGAGAACAGTTTGTTGTGTTTAGAGACACGGATGATGTTGAGTCCGTGATTAATCGGGATGGCATTCATGACACAATGTTTACGAAATGGTTCGAAGCTAATATAAACCACCCGGATGCTAATGAGTTCACATACGTTGAGTTCCCGACAAGGTGGGGGGTCTGGAACGCAAAGCAAAAACAGTGGACAAGGCGAAAACAACGTATGTGTATTGGTAGACTTGCTTATGCACATCCAAACTCAGGTGAACGTCACTATATGGGCATGCTACTTAACAAGGTACGGGGGGCAAAATGCTATGAGGATATTAGAACCGTCGGCGGAGTGGTGCACCCAACATACAAATCAGCATGCTTTGCACTTGGCCTTCTTGAAAATGATGGTGAATGGCATGAAGCACTAACCGAAGCCTCAATGTGGGCAACAGGTTCCCAACTCAGAAGCATGTTCTGTTCAATGCTAATGTTCTCTGCAATTACAGATCCCACGGAGTTGTGGGAGAAACACTGGGTGGACCTAACAGATGATTTACAGAGTCGAACGAGGAGACAGCTTGGAGACAGAGATAGATATCTTGATGAAAGTGAACTGAGAAATTTAGGGCTCCTGGATATCGAGCGTATATTGAACAGGAATGGAAGATCATTGACAGAATTCCCCCCCATGCCGCTGCCATCTAACAGGTTGGGCCAGATTTCGACGAACAGGCTTATGATGGAAGAACTCGATTATGATAGCACAGCTGAAAGCCATCTTTTCGAGTCGTTATATGTCGGCTTGAATGATGATCAGAAGAGGGTTTTCGACACGGTAATGGATGCGTACACGAGACGGACGGGGGGTCTCTTCTTTGTTTATGGCAGTGGAGGAACAGGCAAGACGTATCTATGGAGGACTTTAATAGCAAAGGTCAGGTCGCAGAAAAAGATCGTTCTCTCGATGGCATCATCGGGAATTGCTGTCCTGCTCTTGCCAAACGGAAAAACTGCGCATTCCCGTTTCAAAATACCGCTAAACCTGCACCAATCGTCATGTTGTTACATCACCCATCGGACCGATCTGGCAGTGTTGATTAACGAAGCAGATTTAATCATATGGGATGAAGCTCCAATGTTGAGTCGCTACGCCTTTGAGGCTGTTGATCGAACATTCAGAGACATTATGCAAAATACGAGTAACTGTTCGTCGGATAAGGTGTTTGGAGGCAAACTATTTGTACTTGGGGGAGATTTCAGACAGATACTGCCGGTTATAACAAAGGGGGGACGTGAACAAATCGTTGGAGCTTCGTTGCCGAGGTCGAGTATTTGGAAATATTGCCAGGTTTTGCATTTGAATATAAATATGCGAGTTAGGGCAAACAATGTTTCTGAAACTTTACGATCTCGGTTACATGATTTCACGGAGTGGATTAAGATGGTTGGTGATGGAAAGGTATCCGGGACATCTTTTGGAAATGATTATGATCCTAACTGGATCAAAATTCCAGATGAGTTTCTCATAAGAAATGGTGAAAGGGGAGTACAGCAGTTGATTGAATCAACTTATCCAGAACTGACTGATAGGTACAGTGATTTGTCCTACTTAAGTGAGCGTGGAATACTTGCTCCGAAAAACATCGATGTCGACCAGCTGAACTCGATGATGTTATCGATGATACCAGGAGAAAGGCGGGTATTTTATAGTGCAGACAAGCTATGTTCTACGTCAGGTGACTCTATGGATCATGTTTTGCACCCTCCAGAGTTTCTGAATTCTCTGGACTTGCCAGGATTACCACGTCATGCTCTGGAGTTAAAAGATGGAGCTCCGATAATGTTATTGCGGAGCTTAAATCAGTCTTTGGGATTGTGCAACGGTACCCGATTAGTTGTTCACAAGATGGGGGACAGAGTCATACAAGCTAAAGTCATGACAGGTTCCCGCGTTGGAGAAATTGTATTGATAAGTCGTACTGACCTAACATCTGCGTCCGGAGATTCAGCATTCGAACTGAAAAGAAGACAATTTCCTATCAAGCTGGCGTTTGCAATGACCATAAATAAGAGTCAGGGACAGACTCTAAAGAATGTGGGTGTCTACCTCCCCATTCCTGTGTTCTCACATGGCCAGCTATATGTAGCTCTGTCGCGTGTTACATCTCCGTCGGGATTGAAGATGCTGCTGATCAATAAACAGGGGATGCCAAATAATATCACCAAAAATATTGTGTACAGGGAAGTCTTCAACGATATCCCCCATTAAAAACAGCTTTATTATATTTGATATCTGGTGAATATAATGTATAGATACAAAGGTACAAATATTGGCTGAATTGTTATTACATTGTCAATAATTATATTTTTAAATGCGGTTGCTTAATTGTCGTTATTTTCATTTTACAGGTGTTTTATAGTTTTTGTCAAGTTTAAAAATTGACTTATTATTTTGTTGCTAATTTCGGTGAATTGTTGTTGCTTTCATTAAAATGACATTTAATATAATAATTTTACAAAACTTAACCAGATAAAATGAGTGCACCTCTCAAATATCCTCGTGGCAATTACTCTCTACGTGTTAGCGAGTGGAATGATGAGTTTGAATATAAACAGTTTCAGCATGACACCCCAATATCAAAGCATGGCACACGCAAAATACAACTAGCTCAGTGGTTGAGAGATTATGGAAATTTCATCCCGGAAAGATATGTAATGAGATCAAGATTGCTGATACATTGCCGCCGGTTTGGGATGTTGCAAAGAAGAGGATATTTGAAATTCTACGACCATGGCATGCTGTGGAGTTTGTCGACCTATTACAGTCATTTGAAAAGTATATTCAGCCATCATGGATAAAGTTCAGGAAAGAGATGATGGTTGAAGGAACATGTGTTAGGGATCATTTGCTTAAGAAGGAGCAATTGTACTACGATCTCAAAAGAAGAGGATTTGAACCGAATATTGTAGATCTGGTACATTCCATAGTAAGCACTCTACCTCCTCCTTGGCCGGTACAAGACATCCATGCTAAGTTGAAGACTAATTTCCTAGACATGAGGGAATTAGGGGAGATGTTGGAGGAAATCGAGATAGACCTTGCAGCGGTGAAGGTTTTAGAAGATCTAGAGGATGGACTGGGCGAGCAGCAGCAACATATGAAAGGAAATCTCCATATTTCAGGTAAAAATGTCCTTTTACCATGGATACTGAGATATTTTCAGTTGATTATTTTTATGGTAACGTAATATGTAATTAATTATAAAATTATTAAACGGGTTTTCATTTGCCAACAGATCGGAACCGGCGTACTACTTGAAAGAAGGAGTTACAATTACTCAGCATGAAATTTTTTTTGGTATTGTATGTGTTATAAGTTGTAAATATTTTAGATTGCTAGACGTTAATGTAAACAATTTGAAATTTAAAATCAATACCTTCGCATTTTTAAAAATCAATCGAATGTTCATATCGTGAACCCCGTGCTATTAAACGTACATTTACTATCATTTACTATGCTGTTCAATTTTTAATGTGTCTATCATTTAAGTTTTTTAAACCTGCCCGAGCTTCAGCAAGGTCCATTTATACCTCATGTAAGTAATAAAGCATCTTGAAAAACTCATAAAAATCAAATCTACAATAAAGAAATGGCTAAACAGTTTGCTAAATAAATTATTTAATAAAAATAGTACATGTTATTCTCTGGCAAAAAATGGTCTTGCGGTCCGTGCATAGCACTTGGTGTTGCTAGAGTTATCATATAATGTAGCTTTGAGTTCACTCATGAATTGTACAACCAAAAAACAGCTGGTTCTTCATCAACCTGAAAATTGATTTTTCCACTAAGAATTCAAGCTCGGGCATAAAGTGGTTCTGTGGTCCGTGCATAGCACGGGGTGTTTGCTAGTATTTACTAATTGTCAATGGTTGAATCCGCAAATAGTGGAAGTAAAACTTGATATGGCTCGGGCTCTAGTTCAGGTGGGAGATATTGGTATGTGGGGGGCAGATGGGCTCCACACGGTTCGACACATATTCTCAACGGTTTCTTCATGATACGTGTCACCATTTTAGCACAGGTATTACCAGTAATCAGGAGAACTGCTCCACCGGCCTGATGGAAAAACAAACGTAACTGAGATCCATGAAGAATGCAGAAAAGAAAAATCTTGAGAAAGCCAATCATCTAGAGATCAGCAGCCCCACGGCCCACTCCAAATTAGACAGAGGAGATCTTTCATATGAGTGTGAGGCCCTCTTTAAGCATGACAATAAGGTTGAGGTGAGGTGAGGTAAGGGCTCTCATCAGCGTGATTTTCATACATGGTTTAGGCCGAAACAAATCAGCCTGACTGTCATGCACATTGGCATAGAGTGCGTCTCAGAGTAAGCAGTTTATCAGATTTCTTTACACACTTGGAGAACCAAAGAGAGTGTAATTGCTTCATAGCAATCAAACAAAGCATAAGATTCACTTGGAAAATAGAAGTAACACAAGAAGCTTACATGATATAATCTTCTTCGACAACAATTATTGAGGTGGTTATAAAACGGTGACCAGATCACAGAGTCTAAAGCCAGACAAACTGCTCAAATCCAACTCATTCATACAGCTTTCTAAGCAAATGAGATTCATTAATATGTACTAACTTCTCTGTCAGCTACATATCTCTACTAGAATTTTCATAGCATCTAAACCATGTAGGTTTTACGTGGACTGAACTGTGAGGTATACCTGTCTAAAACCAATGTGATTTATCTGGAATCCAGTGGCACTGGTACTTCGCAGGGTATTATGGCAGGGTAGTTGCATTGATTCATATTGCTTATAGTCAGATCTCCGGACAAATAAAATTATGATCCCATAAGCACATGCTGTGTGGCCTCACTAGTCATCTTCTGCAGACACTGGCATTGGATGGAATTCTGACGAGACAAATAGCAGCCTAACCAACCTCAGATTTGCACAGAGGGCACGATGCATTTATCTTCAGCCACTTGTCCACACATGCCATGTGGAAGAAATGAGTGCAGGGGAGCTCCCGAAGTTCATCATTATCCACATATTTTGCCAAGCAGATGCAGCAGACCTGAAACAGACAAAATCTAGTGGTTACCAAATAATTGTACCATTTTACATTTTAAAACCAAAAGGACTGAGCAGAACTTTGCTAAGAACCCCAACCACCCCAAGAAACTACAATGGGGATATGGGAGTATGTCAGATCAATAGTGGACCTGAGCGAATAGAAACAGAGAGCAAGTTTGGGTAATCCATTTTTAGAGAATAGGGGTGTGCTCCACCATCATCCGACAGGTAAATATTATCAGAGTGGAAAGAACAGAGAAAAGAATAGCTACCTACTATAGTTTATACAGGAATGCTGTAAGACCCCGACCCGAGTGACTCGATTAGTACTAATTAAGTTGTGTATTAGTGCTAAGCTTGATTAGTTGTTTTGAATAAGCTTGGATTAGTATAGTTCTTTTCTAGCTTTGGGGAACTTTTAGTGTCTTGTGTTTAGTGGGACCCTTTGGGGGTTCCTTTTTGATAGTCTTGCTTGCTTTTGGAGGCTAATTGATTTTTCCCCTAATGCTTGTCTTGATCCCGTTTTACTTATTTTGTCGATCCTTATAACTTTCTTGTTGAGCTCGTAACCGTCCGGAACCCCGAAACCCGATTTTCTTACATTGAGGGCAAAACAGTCTTTTTACACTAAATCTATACCAAAACTTGATATCCCCGAAACCCGCGAAACATATACTTTTTAGAAACTAGATATTTCTACGATCACTTTTCCCTTCTTCGTCGATTTCATCCGAGGTCCCGAGATTAGTGATTTCAGCCTCCAAAGTCATAAGTGGTGGAGCCCACTTCCAAGTGCTTTATATAGAGACTCATCTCTTCCATTTCCCCTTTTTCCAGCACAAGAGCAATCTAGGGTTTCCTTGTTTCCAATTCTTTCCTCTTCTTCTTGCTTCTCCACCATCAAAGCACCACCCACCTTGCTCCAATCAAGGAATAGAAGTCATCATCTTCTTCCTCTCTTCTAGAGCTCTCCATTGATACAACTTTCGAAGGAAGACCTCCATTCTAAGACCTTCTTTGAGCTAGTCTTGTCCATTTGAAGAGCTTCCAAGTGAGTTTTCCCTCCTATTCTTTTAGATTTGTATTCTCCTAGTCATAGAGGAGCTCCATTTTTATTATTGTGAGTTTCTTCTTCTTGTTTCTTGGTTTGACCCATTTTAGGGTTTGTTTTTGGGGGTTTTTGGTGTAGCTTGGTGTTTGGCTTGGAAGAGTTGAATAGAGCTTGGATTTCTTGATCTGAGACCTTGAGGCAAGTGGATGTTTAGTTTTAAAATGATTTCCATGATCAAATGTTTGGATTTATTGTATCATTAATGATGGGTTTTACTTGCATTCATTATGCTATTAAATGCTTTTGAAAAGGGTTGTTGAGCCATTTATTGTCTTGAAATATGATTGATTGCCTTTGTTTTATCTTGTGCTTAAAAACTTGAATGAATCTATGTAATTGTGGTTATGTCTTTCTCCTTTTGATTGAATGTGAAAATGAATGAATGAATGGATCATTTGTGGAGGTTGTGAGAAGTTTTGATGGAGTTTTGAAGAGGATGTTGAGGTGCTTACATGCCCTCTTTGGTGTATGATAGAACCTCAAGAAATGTGGATTTGTAAGAGAAGGAGAATGGAGAAAAGAGCTGTTCACGAAACCAGTTCTGGACAGTTCGCTCGAGCGAACTTGACACATCGCTTGAGCAAACTGCCCAGGAAAGGGTTCGTGCCATTCCAGAGAGCTGTCCGCCCGTGTGAACCCTATGTCCGCTCGAGCGAACCCTCTCAGCAGCCATCCAGAGAATGGTTGGCTCGAGCGCACTAATCGTTCGCTCGTGCCATCCTGAACTGGGCAGGTCCGCTCGAGCGAACCCTCTCAGAATGCCATTCCAGAGAGCACATCGCTCGAGCGAACTCCATGTCCGCTCGAGCGACGTGTACTGTTCATCTGGGGCCACTTTGGAAGCAACAATGAAATATCCTACCTATGGAGGGAGGTTTGTTAACGTCCCTATCGTGATGAGAAGACTCATAACCGTTGTTTGAAGCTCGGATGAGAAAGAAACCATAATCACAAGAATTCATTGAAGTTTTGGAAACCTCCAAGTGCCTAAGGAGCCCGGAATGCCTTCAAATTCGAAGAGTACCAAGCAATTGTAAGATAAGCATACGGGATCCCTATTCACTTGAATTAGTTTTTAACCCCAACACTGTCTTGACATTTCGAAAGGGTACTTTACCTTGTTATTCTCGAAATTGATGATTTGGGATCTATCCATCCCGAAAACCTTGAAAGCATACCTGTACTATTTTGCTAGCGTTGACATACATGCTTGACCAGATATGTTAGTTGTGCCTTCGAGCACCCACGTCTTGCCCGAATATAGTCTTGTACTTGATTTATTTTTCACGTCTTGATTTCCATGTTTTGACCTATGAGTCGGCACCACTAAGCTTGGATACCTTGTTAGTCTGATCCACTGACTAGGAGATCCCCCTCTTGTCCCGCCAACTGCAGTTTGGATCCCGCTACCCGGTTTATTAACCGTGGTTTTGTCCTGATACCGCAGATTACTACTGTGGTTCCTGATGCCCGGCTCGCTACCGTGGTCATGTCTTGTATATAGTATATATGTATATGTATCTCGTTGTACCTCCTCACTTTGGTGACTAAGGTCAACTCCTTGACTTGCTTGCTCTATCACTTCGGTGATAGAGGATTTAGCTTCGTGTGGTTGCCATCTTGCTCGTTTCCTGAATTCCTTGGTTACCTTTACGTGTTTTACCTTGCATATATGTTTTTAACTAAATGATGCGTTTTACTCATGAAAGTATTGTTTAGACAGGTTTAAATGTTTTCCAAGGTAAATGTTTTATTATTAAATGTTTATACTTTTTATCCACCTGCCAGACCGTCGTGTCTGGCCCTTTGCTTTGGTACTTAGGTCCCGTTGTTGGTTTCCCCGATAAGGAGCCAGAGGAGGCGGTCGGAGAACCGCAACAGATAGTAGAGTGGCATGCCGATGATGTTGTTTCAACAGCCGGTTGCCTCGAGAGTTGTGTGACATTTTGGGGGATTGTTATTGATAGTTTTTGGTGCAAAGGCCTCTAATTTTGGGAACTGTAATTAACTGATATATGTTCTAACTTTAACAGTATATTTTGGGTTTACGCTATAGAACATTGCTCATTCTGATACTTGTTATTTAGATGCAACCAGTCTTGTTATTATGGAAATGAAATTACATGCTTGATTTGCCATATGCTTCCGCAATTATACAAAGTGTTTAATGTTTATGTGTGTTGGAAAAATCCTCACCGCGGACACCTGTGGGAAATCACATGCACGGGGAATGTGTGTTCTTTTATTAACCCGTGTACGCTTGATCATAAACATATCCTTATTTATTATTATTTTAATGAGTCCCGATCCCGGATTGGACCCTAAACCCGGTCCGGGGTCGCGACAAATGCTGAATAACTGAAACCAAATCATTTTTTTTTCTTAAAAAAAAATCAAAATTTTTTTCCCAACTACTCCCAATGGTACTGGGCCAAGCATGTTTTTAGCAGGATGTCTTGAGATATGCTGTCAGAAGTCTGAACTTTCATACCATATATTTATACCATGTATGAAGGAATTCTCTTGTTATAATAACCCTTGGACCAACCTTGAATAAATAAAAAATAAAACTATCTAAACACTAGTATGATATTATTCATAACTATCATGCATGGGATTAACAAGTGATTAGATTGATGATTAACAGCCTCAATGTCTCAGGGAGGCAACCACCATTTAGACCAGATAATTATATAAAAAAAAGCAATTTTTTTATGAGAAAAGGTTAAAATGGATCATTCTTCTCCCAGAAAACATTCGAAAATATGCAAAGATAAGAGTGTATTGCGCAAGTGGATGATCCGATCACAGATCTGAGTTTGTGGGCCAAATTGGGGTGACATCTGCAATTAAATTGAATAATGCTATTTTTCATATGTTAGATCACTTCAACCTAAGTGTATAATAAGTGTATAAATATCATAATTTGACGGGGATGATTATTAGGACATCAAAATCAACCCTTAGGTTTTCAGATACATCAAGACATGTTGATATGCATCTGAAGATTTAGTCATCTAATATGGATATAGGTATGGACATGGATATGGGGATCGACGATATGACCGTGCACTTTTTATGATCTAGGACATGAATTAATATAATTGTCATTGTTTACGATCGCTGATGGAGCAAAAATGACCAAAAAATCCTTGAAGCATAGGCAAACTTCTCTAAGAAGAATATGAAATTTTTGATGATCATAGGTGCACTCCATGGTGTTCCACTTCCCACACGCCCAGTCATGAACCAGAATGATCAGAGAGAGACTTTCATGGGCTCTGATTGTAATTTTATGTAATAACATGAAGAAGAAAGAGACGAGAGTTGGAGAGAAACTGATGTCCACAAAGAGGATCGTCAGTATTTTTATATTGTCATTATGCCCTAATCAAGGGCTTTAAACATGCTAATTAATACAATCATAATAAAGAATGAATCAATCTCCTAATCTATGTAAGGAAGTTATACAGGGAAATTAGCAGCACTAAACTAGCAACAAAATCTAATCAATGATCCCACACGTGGGATTTGTATATATATACACCTATGTGGGCTGGGCCCGTGGGCCTAAGTGATCCGAAGCCCACACTATCTTCTACACTCCCCCTCAAATTGATGTGGTAAGGCAGAAAACATCAATTTGTTAGTGAGATCATGATGACGCAGTTTGGGAAGTGCTTTTGTGAAGATATCTGCCAATTGGTCATGAGTAGAGACATGAGGCAGAGTTATCTTCTCAGTAACAGCATGCTGATGGATGAAGTGGCAATCAATCTCGATATGCTTTGTTCTTTCATGAAAGACCGGATTGTTTGCAATGCGTGTAGCACTGGTGTTGTCCCCATGAAGAGGTGTAGAGCTACCAACAGTGACACCGAACTCACAGAGAAGACGGCGTAGCCAGATGATTTCAGCACTTGCAGATGACATGGCCCGATATTCTGCCTCAGCAGATGATTTCGAAACTGTGGTTTGCTTCTTGCACTTCCATGAAATCAAAGAGTCCCCAAGAAACATACACCAACCAGTGGTAGAGCGCCGAGAGTCAGGGCAACCAGCCCAGTCAGCATCCGCATAAGCAGATAAGTGCAGAGAAGCGCCCGAAGAGTAGAAGAGACCATGATTAAGGGTGCCTTTGACATAGCGGAGTATGCGCAAGGCAGCAGCAAGGTGAGGTTTGTGAGGATTGCTCACAAACTGGCTAACCGTATGAACGGCATGAGAAATATCCGGCCTAGTCATAGTTAAGTATAGCAAACTACCAACTATCCGCCGAAAAACAGAGGGATCATCCAGAGGAGGGCCATCATCTGTACTAATCTTACTATTCAACTCCATAGGTGTATCAAAAGTGTGAGCATCATCAAGGCGTGCCGAAGTGATCAAATCTGTAGCATATTTCTTCTGATGAACTCGAATGCCAGATTTGCTACGCAAGAACTCCAGCCCTAGAAAGTAGGTGAGAGGACCAAGATCCTTCATTCTGAAGTGGCGAGTGAGATGATGTTTGAGATCCGTAATGCTAGCACTATCATTGCCACTGATGATCATATCATCAACATAGACTAAAACGAAGGTGTATCCCCTCGTTGTCCATTTAAGAAATAGTGAGCTATCCGAATGGCTCTGACGAAATCCAGCTTGAAGAATTGCAGTCCGGAATTTATCAAACCAAGCCCTGGGAGCCTGCTTAAGTCCATACAAAGATTTCTGCAACTTGCAAACATGTTTAGGAGGACAAGCATATCCTGGAGGTGGCTTTAAGTAGACAGTCTCCTGTAAATCCCCATGAAGAAATGCATTTTTGACATCCATTTGCCACAAAGGCCAGTTGCGGGCTGCAACGACACAGAGGAGAGTACGAACGGTGGTCATTTTAGCCACTGGTGCAAATGTCTCCTCATAGTCGATTCCATACTCTTGTTTATAACCCTGTGCAACCAATCGGGCTTTGTAGCGATCAAGACTTCCATCGGAGTGGACTTTTATGGAGTAGATCCATTTACTGCCAATCACAGAGGCTCCTTCAGGAGCCGGTACCAAGTCCCATGTCTGATTTACTTCGAGAGCAAGCAATTCCTCATTCATAGCATCCTACCAGTAAACAATCTTCGAGGCCTGTGAATATGAGGTGGGTATAGGAGCACTATCTAAGGATGAAAAGAGAGCAGGAAAGCCATAACGGTTAAGGGCACTAGAAAGACGATTAGATCGTCGCAAAGAGAGGATATTATCAGAAGAAGCTTGGTTACCTGTAGGAGCAATAGGCGGCACTGTGAGATGATCAGGAGAGGGAGCCACCATAGGAGGAACCTTGTTACGCCGGACATAGACCTTGAGAGCCGGAGAGGCTGAAGCTGGGGAGGCAGAAGCAGACTCTGAGAATTGGGGCAAATAGGACACAGCAATAGGGTGATGATCTAAACGCAATGAAAAGAAAGGAATGTGTTCCAGGAAGATCACGTTTCGAGAGATTCGCATGCGTTTCTCAAACCGGTCATAACACAAAAACCCTTTGTGTTCAGAACTGTAGCCAAGAAAGATGCATTTGACAGCCTGTGGAGAGAGCTTAGTACGTTCAGTCGATGGAAGATGAACAAAACATAAACAACCAAATACACGTAAGTGAGAGTATGAAGGAGGATGTTCAAAGAGAACTCCGTAAGGAGTAGTCTTGCCTAGAACAGTACTAGGAAGACGATTGATCAGATACACCGCAGTCTGTGCAGCATCATACCAAAATTCAGTAGGAACTAAGGATGCAAGTAAAAGGGTACGAACAATTTCAAGAATATGTCGGTTCTTTCTTTCCGCAATTCCATTCTGTTGCGGAGTGTGCGGACAAGATTTTTGATGAAGAATTCCTTTATCAGAAAGGAAAGTAGAGAATTCATGAGATAGATATTCTCCGCCAGAATCGGATCTAAGGATCTTGATATCTTTCTTAAATTGGGTGTGGACCATGTTATAGAATCTTTGAAAAATAGAAAACACTTCAGATTTGAAACGCATAAAATAAATCCAAGTATAACGGGAATGATCATCAATAAATGTCACATAGTACTTGAGTCCTGCCCTACTCAAGGTAGGAGCAATGCCCCAAACATCAGTGTGAATTATATCAACAGATTCTAATGCACGAGAATTATGAACAGAAAAAGGCAAAATATGACTCTTACTTAAACAACAAGCTTCACATTTGGATTGAGCAGAGAAGACATCATTTTATTATCAATAGTAGAGTCCAAACAACCAAGGTTAAACAAAGAAATTAAATAGGCATTGTTCACATGACCAAGACGTTTATGCCAAACTGTCCACAAGTTTTTGAAATTATTAGAAGAAGAAGCAAAGAAGGAATGATGTCCAATGTCCAGCAAAAACAGGCGTCCATGTTTACTCCCCGTCACGATCACCTTCCCAGTTTGTCACCCCTGTATGACACAACCAGAGGAAGAAAAGTGAACAAGATAGCCATCATCAATAAGTTGTCCTACAGAAAGTAAATTGGCGGAAAATTTTGGAACAAAGTAGACATTGGAAAGGGTGATGGATTGGCCAGTGACACTAGATAAAGTAATGGTACCAACTCCAGAAATGGGTAGTTGATCACCATTGGCAGTGGTAATTTTTTCTTTTCCAAGGTAAGGGTGGGAATCTGTAAAGCTATGTTCTACAGATGTCATATGATTTGAGGCTCCTGAATCTAAAAACCATGTGGAAGAGGTGATAGAAGAAGACAAAGATGCAGAAGAATGAAAAGCAGGAGATGCTATATGAGAATAAGGTTGATACCGACCACCAGAGAAGCCCATAGACACATATGCAGAGGTGACTGTGCTCTGAATCAGTTCTTGAATCTGAGCAGGAGTCATGGATATAGCCCCGGAAGAAGTGCTGCCTGTATCTGATACGGGGGCTTGAGCCTGAAATGCGGAAGGAACATTTTGTCTTGGCATATTGGAGGGAGGCTTCTTAGGCTGTGTCTCATTCCGTCGCTGTAGGCTGCGACAATCATCAATCACATGACCGGTCCTTTTGCAATATTTGCAAACCAGTTTCTTGCGACAATTTTTGGCAATATGTCCAAAGCCTTTGCATTCATAACATTGAGTAAGCTTTGGAGTTGCCAAAAGAGCTGAGTCAGCAGGAAGAGGAGCAAGGAAGGCTTTGGGAGCTTCGGGTGCTTCCAGAATAGTGCGCTGTGAAGTGAGACGAAGTTCTTCGCGAAGGACTTCTTGGAAGCAAGTATCAAGATTGGCAGTATTCTCCCTGTTCATGAGCGCAGACCGAATAGATTCAAATTCAGGTCGTAGATGCATAAGAAACTGGCTGTTGTGAGTTTCTTCTTGTAATTGGAGTGCCTCAGATAGAAATCCAGAAGAGACGGTTTGGATTAGCATGGAATCCCTTTCAGTCCACAGGGTGAGGAAACCATTAAAGTATTCCTGCACAGTTTTATCCCCTTGACTATATTTGGCAATTTCACTATCGAGATGAAATTTCCGGGCTTTATTGGTTTGATGGTAGATTTTCTTCAGATGAGCCCACATATCAGCTGCCGTGGTGTATGCTCGAAGAGCCACAGTAAGAGAGGGATCAATAGAGTTAAGGATCCAAGTGACTACTTTCGCATTTTCTTTCGACCAGTTGGCGAGACCTTTTGAGTCAGCAGTACTTGTAATCTGAGGCTTCGTTATGGATCCGTCGAGATAACCAAAAAGTCCCTGTCCTTCGACAAAGTTCCTCAAGTGGAAAGACCAGGAAATATAATTCTGCCCGTTAAATTTGATTGGGATAACATCGTATTTATCCATTGCAGAATATGAAGGAAGAAGGTCAACAAAGAGCAGCAGCACAACCAATCAACAATAGGAAAGGAGGAGAACAGCTAGTAGCAGCACAAGAAGTTTTAAAAACTAGCAATAGAGGTCGCAGTAGTTTCTGATGAAGAATCCAGCCACAAAAATCACAACACAGTGCAGAAGTGTCCCAGACAGAGCCAGGCGACCATGAAATTTGGACCTGGATCTGTGCGTGGGCCCCACAGGGTTGTCTAATCACAGATCAGGTTTAATCTCTGTAAAGTGAATCAAATTGACTTCCTTCAGTCCAAATCTGATGAGATTTGGAAAAGGATCCATAAATCTGGACGGTGGTGATGAAATCCTTTTGAGAAAAACCGTCAGATGAGGAAGAGGTTGGAAACTACCTCAAAGATGATGAAAAAAATCCAGAAAAATCACCAGAATTCCCAGAAAACCCAGTCGACCATTCCTGTATGTAGGGATGGAGGCTTCTTGGCGATCGTCAGAAGTCCACAGTCGCAAACGATGAGCAGCGACGTCAGACGACAAGTCGTCAGTGGATCGATCAACACGTGGGGTCCATTAGAGGATCAGTGACCAGATCTGAGGTTGGGGATGGAAGGACACAGTATTGCCGCAACTCCAGGCCAAAGTCTTACTCAAAACGGATCAAAATCCACAAATTGGAACGGCTGTGATGAAAATTGTTGCCCAAAACTGAAATATCACAAAATCAGGTGGATATCCTACCTCTGATGACCCAAAAATCTTGAAAAAATATTCATAAATAAGAGGAGAACCAGACGATCAATATGGGCTGCTTCTGCTGCTATGATGATGATGATCGCTGGTGGGCCACTTTTGATCTGAGATGATCAGGCACTATTATAAAGAAGATTTTCACTCCAGGAAGAAGATCCAAGCCAGGAATAATGATTGGATCAATGAGAGAAGAAGAAGATCAATGATAATTGATCATAACCTCGCTCTGATACCATGTAATTTTATGTAATAACATGAAGAAGAAAGAGACGAGAGTTGGAGAGAAACTGATGTCCACAAAGAGGATCGTCAGTATTTTTATATTGTCATTATGCCCTACTCAAGGGCTTTAAACATGTTAATTAATACAATCATAATAAAGAATGAATCAATCTCCTAATCTATGTAAGGAAGTTGTACAGGGAAATTAGCAGCACTAAACTAGCAACAAAATCTAATCAATGATCCCACACGTGGGATTTGTATATATATACACCTATGTGGGCTGGGCCCGTGGGCCCAAGTGATCCGAAGCCCACACTATCTTCTACACTGATACCATATCAATTCCCTCAAGTATACTCGTTCACAAAGAAGACAATATTTTAGTGAGTCCAATGATCTCAATGTGAGTGATTCCTTCTCTTCATAGAGTTCATATACAGTTTCCTTTCCTTGTTTATAGCAATTAGAATCCCCAACTGGGGTATTTTACAACAGTTGTTAACAAATCTTATACAATATGGCACACTTAGTGTATTTTACACCATGATCCTATGTTATGGTAGACCACAACATTATCTATGACAGAAGCTCCATAGCATAAAATACACAATTAATAGCAACACCGATATAAACTGCACCCTGAAGAGGACATCAACTCCAGATATGGAAAGAAATACCAAAGGCGTAAGAAGAAAATGGTTAATAAAGCTTCCATGTGGTTGGATCAACTTTTCATGGGCTTGATACATCACAATCATGAAGATCTACCGTTGGCTCAGCCTATGGGCGAAGATACACCGTTGGATCTTGATCCGGGCGTGCTATAGGCCTCCGATGGTGGACCCGTAGAAGACCCCACATGAGGATGGTCCACAAGAGATAGGCAATTGAGGAGTCATCATGAAGATTTAAAGATTGGCAAGGGACCCATGGGAATAGTTTAAAACTAAAGACATAAGAAAAGGGGTCCGGGGGTCCCACAACTTAAAGCCCCTTACATAGGGATGCGTGCACAAGACTTGCGCACAAATCCCCATGCGCAAGGCAGCCCCTTTCCACCTTGTCGACAGCCACTTGTTTGCTTTATTTATTTTATTTGTTTGGTTTTATTTTATGAGACAAGATCTAGATGTTTTAATATGAACCATTGGTTTCTAGGGTTCTGTTGTTACCCATTATTAAGGTTGTATCTCTTGGAAAAGAGGAAAATAATGAATGGATGAATGAATATTGATTTTCTTCCAAAGGCCTTCTTGAGACTTCTCTTGCAGGATCTTCTTCTCGCACGCGAAGGGGGGTTTGGTGCGAAGCCAAGATATCACACTATCTTCATCCTCAAGGTATTTATCTCCACCGTTTTCCCTTTTCGTTGATGCCCATCTCACACATACTTGCCCATCTAGATTTAGATCTACCCATATGTTGGAATCCTAGATCTAGACCTTTTTGACAACCCAAGTCCCAATCAACACCGTTAAACCTTTTCAGCCCTCCAACCAACCCCTTATCCATCAATCAATCACAACTGTTCATTCCCCCAAACCTTTAGATCTTATCAGACCAACAATAGATCTAGAATGGCAAGCACTAGATCTGGTTTCAACCCATTACAGCCCATTTAATTCATGTTACATTTCTGAATTTCAAGCCTAACATTATAAAGTTGTAGGTGCATTGAATTAGTTCTAACTTTCATTTAAAACCGTATTCAGTCCCCTACTAGTCAATTGCTACCCCAAATTGAACCTGGTTGTCTTTCAAATCCTCAAGGATCATGATCGTTTACTTGAATCGGCAGATCCCTAGGCAAGGTGGAGATTCTTACTCTCCACTTGGTCCCTTCCTCAATTCTTTGAGGGCCCAAATTGCAGGACTATAACAAGGATTTGATTTCTTCATAATTAACTTAGTTGATTTCAACATGGAATGATGTAACGCCCCACCCCATACCCATGCATGATATTGTCCGCTTTGACCACGAGCCTCACGGTTTTGCTTTTGATGGGCCTCAACCCATTAAAAGGCCTCATGCAAGGTAAGGGTGTAAACTCTACATATAACCCAGTTCACTTTCCTCTCTATAGTCGATGTGGGACTCTGGGGCGTCACATTCCACCCCCCTTAGGGCTGCACGTCCCTGTGCAGTAGCCTGCCAGTCTCTATAGCCTGCCAGCCCTCTTGGCCCGCCCACATGGAGACCCGCCCACTTGCACCAGGCCACGGCAGGGGACCCACACTCGAACTAGTCGAGAGTCGGCTCTGATACCATTTGTAACGCCCTACCCCATACCCATGCATGATATTGTCCGCTTTGGCTCACGAGCCTCACGGTTTTGCTTCTGATGGGCCTCAACCCATCAAAAGAGCTTACACCCTTATCTTGCATGAGGCCTTTTGATGGATTAAGGCCCATCAGAAGCAAAACCGTGAGGCCCGTGGGCCAAAGTGGACAATCTCATGTAAGGGTATGGGGTAGGGCGTTACAAATGGTATCAGAGCCGACTCTTGAGTAATTCGAGTGTGGGTCCCCTGCCGTGGCCTGGTGCAAGTGGGCGGGCCTCTATGTGGGCGGGCCAAGAGGGTTGGCAGGCTACTGCACAGGAACGTGCAGCCCTAAGGGAGGTGGAATGTGATGCCCTACAGTCCCACATTGACTATAGAGAGGAAAGTGAATGGGGTTATATGTAGAGCTTACACCCTTACCTTGCATGAGGCCTTTTGATGGGTTGAGGCCCATCAGAAGCAAAACCGTGAGGCTCGTTGGCCAAAGCGGACAATATCATGCATGGGTATGGGGTGGGGCGTTACAAATGATGTTTCAAACATGTTTCAATTGATTCATTATAACTATTATAGTTGTTATTGATCTCATCTTGCATCATTTAGATTAGCTTTCATTCTGTTCTACATCACACCCATATATGCTTCAAGAAATAAATTGCACAATCAACAACACTACTGATATAAACTGCACCAATATGTGCTTCACAGAATATCCGATGGGGCCATATGCTATACAATGTCACCTACAGCTTAATAATGGCCCACTTAGTCATCGGTTAGGTTTACCACAAAATCCTGTAATTCCTCGTATGATTATAAGGATAAATACTCACCCACTAAACTTGATTCATGCCTTAAGGATGATGACAAACATACACAATTTACCAATTACTTGGTAACAATGCTTAAAAATCATGGGGCACTCATAGAACTCTCCTCTGATTTGAACCTCCTTGCAAACACTAGATTCACTTGACTTGACTTTTGTGATGGAAACTATAAAGCTAATCAATCCAAAGATATCATGTAAGAACCCAAACCCGAAAATGCTAATTTCCAAATTTACTTATTGTTTGTTATATTATTCTAATAATAATTAGTACAATTCAGAAGAAATCAAATTTTAATTGGAATTAAGTTAAAGGAATGAGAAATAATAAATCAACAAATATATATTAAATTCAACCAAGGCATTTACACCTGAGTTTAATGATTAATAATGATAGATGGATTCGAAGGTGTGGGGCTAGGCTCACAATGGGCAACCCATGTATTAATGGAAATGTGGCGTAACATGTGGGGCCCATATGTGACCCAATATTAGTGCATGGATGGGCAAGAGGCTGTCTTAGGCTTGGGCAACCCATTTAGGCCTTGTTTTGTCTTAATTAAAGTTAGTAGAGGGTCCCATTAAGAATTGTAGCATGAATACAATAAGCTATGAAACTCAGATACGACACGGATACGATAGGGACACGCCCTAGACATGCCAGGGACACGGATTTTACATGTAAAAAGTGAAGTATCAGATACGATACGACACGATACATTGCCCATTTTGAAGTCTCCGTGCATCATAAGAGAGAGCTTTCCGATGTTGTATAGAACTTCTAGTTGCATTTAGAAACAACACCCTAATCCCATAAATATACCACACGTCCCCTTCTCACAACTTACACGACCCACTCATTCTCTATCCCATAAATACACCACACGACCCCTTCTCACAACCCCCCCCCCCCCCCCCCCCCCCCCCAATTCTACTTGAAGCCATAAGAAGAAAGTTCGAAGAAAACTAAAGGAATGCCTAGGGTTCCTAGCAAGGATCAAAATAGAGGTTACGGTAAGTGTAGTGGCTGGTGACAAATCCTATGTAGAGGGCAATGCGTAGTGGCTGCAGAGATATGTAGCGGCGTAGCGGAGTGAGTTTTTTAAGTGGTGAAAAAAATTCAATTTTTTTGTAGCAACCAATATTGTGTGTTTAGTGATTTGGAACCATGTAAGGGTAAAGATAATTTTAGAAAATGCTAAGGAGAAGAAATAGGAAACACAGTGTTTTAAATTAAAATTGCTTGGCTCTACTAGGTTTTAGACCGTAGCGCCGTTAGTTTCAAAATAGCGTAGCGGCCTCAACTGCTACGGCCGATAATGCGGCCGCTACACTACGTAGTAGCTGCTGGTTTGAACCATGGTTACTAAGATTTGATGCAAAACAAAAATCAGGGGAAGAAGCCAATTAGAACCTGCCACATGTGAGTAAACAATTATATTATATTAAAGCCAAGCCTTTCCACTATAATTTTGACCACTCAATTTGATTTTGACCAGAACTGTAATATAACCTCTCACTTCTTATAACTACTACCCACTTCTTATAACTACCCATTACCTTTTCTTTTCTTTTTTTCTTATTTCTGCAAAATTACCTTTTTGCCCACATCTCCTATTCCATTTCAACCTATAATTTTTTTTACCTCACTTCTCATATTCTCTTTCTTCTCTCCCTACTGTGATCAATTCTGAAAATAGGTACAATCATTTTTTTTTCTTTCTAAAAACTCATTGCCATGCATGAATATTTGATTGCATTGTATGGGTGAATATTTGAATTGCATTGTATGGACGTACCCGTGCCGATTGTGCTAGTCTAGATTAAGCATGCAAATATGGAATGCATGATACCTCTGGAATCCATGAATTTGAAGTTCTGAAGATCCTTCCTAAGACATGATTTAGAGATTTTGTGAAAATCCTCTCGAAAACCTAACCACATGATTAACAAAGGCTCCCAAATCATTGATGAACATCAAAGTTGAAGAAACGAACCAGGTTCATTGGTGACCAATTGGGACTCCCACCTAGGCCACACACCATGGGATGGTATTCCATGGTCATCTGGTTGGATTTTGGCAATTTTGACATGTAGACGTTCTAAGGTTTGCTTCCTTTTCGATGCCCTAACCTAATCTACCGATCCTTCTTGTTCCAAATTGTGTATTAGCATGTTGTAAATCTGATGGCAAATGTAAGTTTAGTGATGCAATAGCAATTCTACTTTATTACAATAAGAATCGTGGGCCACATGTGGGACCCATGATTTCCTGATTTTAATTGTTATTAGTTTTATTCTTAGTAAAGAATGTAATTAGAATTAGGTTTCTAATTTGGGTAGGATTATTATTTGGTTTCCTAGTTTGATTAGGAATACTTTCTTAGGGCTTAAGTTTCTTTTATTATAAATATGGCATTGTAGAGATCAATGATCGCAGAGATTAGAATTGATTAATAGAATTCCCTGTGTGGATTTTTTGTTGGAAACCGTTTCTTCTTCGAGTGATTGTTCCTGTGGGAACCCTAATTGTGCCCCGACACTTGCATCCTAACCCTAGGTTGCATCAATTGGTATCAGAGAGATCGTCGGCGTGTTACCCCTATCCCTACCTTCACCATCGAAAATCCCTCCCTGTCCGAGCGTCCCAGACCACCCCACAAACACCACTTCTGTCCCTCTTCCATCGAAAAAAAAAATAATTTTCCCAGACTTCTGCACCACCGGCCAGAGCCACGTCTGCCGAAACCAAACCCTGAAACCATCCCACAACCCCTGCCAAACCCCATTCACAAAAACTCTCCCAGCCACAACCGCCAAATCCAATCAACACCCTAACCGAACTTTTCGCAACAGATCCCACTCGCAGAAGCCCTACGCCAGAAAGCCGTTTCCCCTTTCTCCCCCACCTTTCATCCGTAACCGCATATCGACCAAACCAAACCATCGAATCAGCATCTCCAGTACTGTTCCATCCCTCAACGTCTCACCTCAGCCCCATTCAAACCCTACTCCACAAATCTCCAACCCAGAGAAAAAAAAAAAAAAGAAAACAGAGAGACAGAGAAGAGAAGACGACTGCACAGCAAGAAAAAAAAAATAATACCTACCCGTGCCAGTCGCCGAGCACCTGCACCGCCATCCTCGTCACCGGCCACTTGCGTCACCTCAGCCAGCCCCTCCACCGAAGTCTCCAGACCCATCGGCCTCCCTCTTCCTTTCTCTCTTCAAGCAGCAACGAAGAGGGTTGAAAACCCCTTTTCTCCTCTGCGCGCGCCAGTCCCGAGGATAAACAGTGGGCCATGTCGGCTGGACCTCTTCAGCAACAGGTTTCGTGGGCTTTTGTTTAGTTCCGGGCCATCTTCCGAGCCCTAGTTCAGGCCGACCCATTGATGAGGTCCACAAGCAGAATATCAGCAGAGAAAGTCAATAGCCAGATTTGACCCAGATCAACCGTTGGATCTTGTTTCCGCAAGATCGGAGATAGCCATCCGCCATCAGATTTTAGATCCATCTTCACCAACGTGATCGCGGCAATCAGATCTTCAAATCAGGTCAGTCAGAAATTTTAAATTTGCCTTAATTAAAGATGCCTCCCAAAAGGCAGGTTGACACAGATTCTTCCTCTCACAATGATGATGATTTGAGGGAATCCGTTGCACAATTATCAGCAACTGTTACTCAGCTATCTGTAACTGTGGCTCAAATGCAAGTTCAAATGCAAGCAACTCTTGATAGGATTGAGACCCGACTAACAAATTTGGAAACTAATCGACGTGAAGATAACCATCGGGATGACGGAGTACATAATCGGAATCAACGAGATCCACATGCCGTCAATGTTGATCGAGATTTGGGCATTAAACTTGTGGTTCCAGAATATGATGGGAAATTGAAGCCAGATGAATTTTTGGATTGGTTAGTGTGTTGAAAATATTTTTGCACATAAACCAATGGCTGATGGTCATAAAATTACACTGGTGGCAACTCGATTCCGCAATTATGCTGCAGTATGGTGGGCCGAGTTGCAAAAGAAGAGGAGATATCAGCAAATTGACCCTGTTGACACATGGGCCGAGATGAAAAATCTATTGAAGCAGAAATTCCTGCCTGTCAATTACTCCAGAGATCTGCGTTCACGTTTTCAATACTTGAAACAAGGATCTAAGACAGTTGTTGAATATTTTGAGGAGTTTCTGACAATGCAAGCTCGTTGTGGTTTGAATAAAGATGATGAGGTCTTAGTTAACAGATACTTTAATGGGCTTACACTTGATATTCAAGATATCCTGGCATTCAAGCATTTTGATAATGTTGATGAGATTATTCAGCATGCTATCAAGGCCGAGGGAATTGCACATCATCAAGCCCAGAAACTTAATGCAGCTAAATGGGTTATGCAGAAGAATTCCTCCATTGCAGGTTCTAAACCGAGTACATCATCGGAGACAGTTTTCAACAAACCCATAGGTCAAAATAGACTCACATGCTATGATGCCCGGATACGGACACGGGTACGGATACGGGACACGGGAACGAGCGTCCGATACGTCAACTTTAAAATTTTAGGATACGGATACGGGTACGGCATTCCTAGAAATATATAAATATAAGTATTTGGTTAGGGATTTATTTTGGGTGGAATGCTTATTTTATCTCAATTTAGAGCTCAAATATTACAAGGCCCACTGTTTGTTTCAATTTTTCAATGAGGTGGGTCTCCTCCTCCTCCTCCTCTCCTCCTCCCCCTCCTTTTTCTTCTTTTTTGTTTTCCCTTTTGATCAAACTAAGAGAGAGACAAAAATTGGCCGAAATGGAAAATCTGCCGAAATATTGGGCGAAAAATAACACAAGCCGTATCCTGAAATTGGCCCCCCGTATCCCAGCCGTATCTTGCCGTATCCCGTACCAGTATCCGTATCGGACCGTATCGGTACGGATACCACTAGTAATTTGCAGTATCCGGGTATCATAGCTCACATGCTTTAATTGTAAACAACAGGGGCATCGTGCCGCAGAATGTCCAAAATGTATTCATCTCATTGAGAATGAAAGTGATGTGCAAGATGTTCCAGATGATCCTAAAGATGATCCTCAAGAGAATGAAATAGGGGGAATTGTGGATACTCCGCCCGAGGAGGGTCTTGAGTCTCTCATGGTCATCCAAGAAACTACATCGACTACTGAGAAAAAATGGTTGCGATAAAATATTTTCCGCTCCAAAGGCACAGTCAATGGTAAAGAATGCACAGTCGTCATTGATGGAGGAAGTTGTCAGAATATTATTTCCCAAGCTTTTGTGGATCGTTTACAGCTGAAAGTTCGGAAGCATCATCGTCCTTATTTTGCTAGATGGTTAATGACAGGTGATGAAGTGCAAATCCGATATGCATGTCCAGTTACCTTTTCCATTGGTGCAGATTATACAGATACAGTTTGGTGTAATGTGATACCCATGGATAGTTGTGATATCTTGTTAGGTCGTCCATAAATGTATGACAAGAATGGAACTAATGGCATGCGCGACAACACCTACACTTTCATGCATGGGCAAAGCAAGTCACACTCCGTACTCTGAAGCTGACGCCACCAAAGAAAGGGTCACGTTCTCATCTCTCCAAGGAAGCGCTTCACGTGCACACTATCTACAGAAGTAACATCAAGCAGAAGAGCAGAGTTTGAGGTCGAACTCTTTTTCAACCCGGGGAGAATGATGCAGCAGCAATTCTACTTTATTACAATAAGAATCGTGGGTCACATGTAGGACCCATGATTTCCTAATTTTAATTGTTATTAGTTTTATTCTTAGTAAAGAATGTAATTAGAATTAGGTTTCTAATTTGGGTAGGATTATTATTTGGTTTCCTAGTTTGATTAGGAATACTTTCTTAGGGCTTAAGTTTCTTTTATTATAAATATGGCATTGTAGAGATCAATGATCGCAGAGATTATAATTGATTAATAGAATTCCCTGTGTGGATTTTTCGTTGGAGACCGTTTCTTCTTCGAGTGATTGTTCCTGTGGGAACCCTAATTGTGCCCCAGCACTTGCATCCTAACCCTAGGTTGCATCATTTAGATTATAGATTAAGGCTACATTCTACCTAATTTTAATATGCTATTGGTGGGAAACATCTCAAAATCAATGTTACATGGTGGGTTTAAAACCCAAATCTACAAAATATACCCAAGGGCTCGGCCGTGAAGTTCCTTTATGTGGGTTGAATATAGGGTCATGTGACCCTTGTGCATCATATTTTAGATGATTTTGGGGTTTTTGCTACATGACGCTTATAGAGTTTGTGTTATTTTGTTGTTTTTGTTAAATTAGAAAAAAAAACCCTAGAATCAAAGAGTGTAAATTGATGGAAGAGCGATGGAACTTCTCGTTTATTCAATCACTATCTTGGGAGAACTATGCATGCGCTCGTGTGACTCCCAATATATAGAATATGGTATTTTATTTATTTACAACATAACCCCCAACTTTAAAATATTCACACACTAATTCTAAATTACAATTAGATCCTTACTTACCATCCTTAACACTCCCCCTCGAGCTGATCATAGAAATTTGGACAAATGCATCAGATAACTTTCCTCTTGAAACAACCTTGATAAGAAAATCAGCCAATTGCTCACAAGTGTGAACTTCACTTTGATATCTTTGCTTTCGATCTTCTCTCAAACAAAATGGACACTAAATTCAAAGTGTTTTGTATGTTCATGGAAGAATGGATTTATGGCTATCTGTTGTACAGAAGTGCTGTCAGAATGTAACACCATGGGACCTTTATATATAAATCCTAGCTCACATAATAGGATCTGTATCCACATCAATTTACATGTTCCAAGTGCCATCGCTTGACACACTGCTTCAGAACTGGATTTGGATACTACATTTTTTTTGTTTGCTTTTCCATGAAACTAGATTTCTGCCTACCATGGTGCAACAGCCGGTTGAAAATTTTCTTCTTTGAAATTGCCCAACTAGTAGGGCCAACAACATAAGTTAGATCTCTACAAGTTATGATTAAATACAATAATCGCCCAACTAGTCATTGATATGATTTGATGATATCATGAAGTAACTTTCCATTGTCATCACTAATTTTGTGATTCTGCTTGATTGCGATGTCTATAGGTTTTGCTCCTAGCATTCTAGTTTTTTCCAACAAATCAAGAGTATATTTTCGCTGGCATATCGCAATCCCTTTCAACCTTGCAAATTCTATCCAAAGAAAATATCTCAATTCACCAACATACTTGATTTTGAACTCAAAATGTAGATGTGCCTTTAGCCTCTTCACTTCTTCCACGTCATTACTAATGATAACAATGTCATCCTATGATGCACAGATACTTCAAAATGGGCAACATATCGTGCCTTATCGTATCCGATACTTGACTTTTTATATGTAAAATCCATGTCCCCGCCATGTCCATGGCGTGTCCCTGCCGTATCCATCCCATATCTGGGCAACATAGATGTCATCCACATACACAATGGAAGGGACGAGTTCGGCTGGGGATTTGGAGGGAATAGAGTTTGGCTGAAGCAATGGGGCTTTAGGGTAGATCGGCAATAGGGTTTTGGAAGGAGAGATGTGCGGTTGGGGAATCTTGGTTTTAGGATGCGGTGAAGATGGTATTTTAGGAACTGATAGGGTTTTTAAGAAGGGATTGGGTTCAACAGTTTGGATATTAGCACATGGGTGTAAGGACCCCGACCTTAACAGGGTGTTTAATTTCTTAATATTGGAAATTAGCCTAATTAATCGTGATTTTAGCTAATTAGGCCGGTTTAGTGGCTAAGCGAGTTCTTTTATCATTAGTAAGTGATTTGCGAAGTTTAGTTTGATTCTGAGTGCGATTAGTCCTAATAAGGGGTTAGGTTGTGATTAATAGAAAAATTGGGTATTTTTTTTAAAATTCAATTTTCGCCGAATTTGGGCTCGTTGGAAAGATCTCGTCGCGCTCGTCACTTTCCGTTCTTGACTCATCACGATTCAATGCCCCGAAGTCCCTCAAATAATCACATTTCTCTTAATTCACTCAAAGAGGGCATTTGAGTCATTTTCCCCTCCATCCCTCATTTTTAACTCCATTCCAGCTCTTTCATTCATTTCCTTCTTCCATTGCAGCTGCTGGAGTTTTCTTCTTCTCTTCCTCCTCTTCATCTCTCTTCTTGCATGTGCTACCTAAGGGAGAGATTTCAAGAATCCAAGCTCACCAATCTCTCTCTCTTCTTCCTCTACATCTTGATCCAAATTGGTAAGTTTTCCTCAACCATTTCTTCCCTAATTTCCTTCCTCATTGTTGTAGAGATGTTGCATGTTGATAGATTTCATTTCTTTCTCTTCCATTGTGCTCTTTGGGTGTAGGAGAAGGGCTTTTGAAAGTGGTTTGGCTAGGGTGTGAGTGGAGAGCTCTCCTTCCTCCTTTATCCTCTCAAATTTCCATTTCTTCACTCTCTTTGGTGAAGGCAAGTAGAATAGCACTATGTGTTGTGCGTGCATGTATATTTACTTCCATTCTAGCTAATGTAATTGTCTAGCCAACCTCTAATTCCAAGCTTGTTCGGTTAATTAGGATTTCACATGCTAGATTAGGTATTTAATGGGATTGGACCCTAATTGAATGGTTGGGTTCGTTGATGGGAGGAATGGAATGGATGTGGAGAGAGCAGAAGGCTCTTTTTCTTGTAGGGATGATCACGGAGGAGAGGGGATTTGATTCCCCAAGGTTTAGACTGAAAAATGAGTTATTTTCTACAATTCCGGGCACTTGGCTCGAGCCAACCTTCAGTTTGCTCGAGCCAAGGAGCCTCTAGGTAGATTGGCTCGAGCGAACAAAGAGGTTCTGTGACCAGTTCGCTTGAGCCAACAAAAGTTCGCTCAAGCGAACTGCTTCGGGCTCAGGACGACCATCTTCCAGAAGCCATGACTTTTGACCCGTTCGTCGAAATTTGGAGTTTTACATACCGTTGGAAAGCTCTTGGGACGTAGAATCCAATGGTATACTTATCTTAATGATCAGAGATCGGGAAAGGAAGTGACTATTGGATCAATGTACCAATCCCTTATCTCTTTTGGAAAGGGATTCTAAACCTAGTTTGGACCCTAGGTTGGAACCCATTGACCCTAGCCTTGCATGACCAATTGGGGAAAATGAAAATGGAGCACGGTTGGCTTGGTGTGCTTTGTCGGCTGTCCGGTATTTTCCGTATATCAACGTAACTTGACCGAATGCATGTGGAAATCAGTTAATTGGTGTCCAACAACTTCCGTACACCATGGGCACGCCAAACTAGGACACCATTTACTCATCCTCTATACGTACTCCGTTGGGGATACGTTCGGTACACGGTGGACAACTCTTGACCTAGGATTGGCTTATTCTTCACTCTTAACTCGCGAATGTTATATCCGTAGCTTGTCGTACCTTGTACACTCTATCTTTATACTTCTATAACTTGTAACTTAACTCGTAGAATTAGAATGTGACCGAACTTAGAGTGTATCCTTAGGTACCTTGTCTTGTATTGATGGACACGTGTGGATAGACTTGAAAGAGGACTACTCATGGAACTTGGAACTTGACTCATATCTTGGCTTGACTTAGAGTAGCCCACAACTTACTATCTTGTACTTGGGAACCTATCCACGTGTATTTGTCTTGGAAATTGTGTCGTATACAAACCATCATCAACATCATCTTGCATTCATGACTAGTTGCAGACTGAGGATTATGAAGTGGGCCGGATACCGGGCAGTCGGCTTTGGATGGCATCCATGGCGCGAATAGCTAGGATCGGGCTTGGACCATACGGCTATTCCAAGGACCGGGAGCTAGGATAACCCTAGAGCCAGACTTTGGGTATTTGTAGTCGGCACAGACTTCACTTATACCGCCGTGAGTAGGACCTCGACGGAGTCTCCTCTTGCTTGACATTGCATTTCATGGATGGTTATTCTTGGTTATCTTGCTAGGATTTACATTGTTAATTGATTCTTGTATTACTCATGCTTTCATGCCTAGCTTGTACCTTGCTATCTTATAATCATGTACTTGTCTTTATTCTCATTTGAAACATGTTATGAATAGTGTATATTGCTTATCTCCTTGCCAACATATTGTTGATCCTTTATGCCATGGTGTGCAGAGGACACCTTCTACTATTACACCGACCCGGATGCCGAGGCAATCCTAGAGGATCCTCAACCGGGGGGGGGACGAGGTACAAGAGTGGGGTACCGATGACGTAGCTTAGCGTCATCATTCCCGGCACTAGTGTGCGTTACACAGGGATATCTTCTATCGTGCCACCTCATTCCATCTTTTGTTTTAGATCTTTTGGACTTGTATATCTTAGCATTGTATATCTTTTGTACCAGGACCTAGGTTTTTGGGATGGTCCTGATGTTTATAAACTTTATATGTTTTATCTTTTGAAACTTGAATATATACAATGGGATGAAATCCATACTTCCTTTGTTATTCCTACAGGTTTAATGTAGTGTTTACCGGACAAGTCACGATAATTATTTGTTAATGAGGCTCAACTACACAATCCTCACAATGGACTTCGATCCTCAGGAATTAAGGGCAAATTTTTTTTAATTAGCCCTAAAATTCACACCCCGGATCCGGTTTAATCTCTAATCGGGTTTGGGGCCGTGACAGAGTGGTATTAGAGCATGGATGGTTTCTCAGGGTAAAAAAAAAAAAAATTAGAAACCATAGGACGCGTGTGAGGATTATCATTAGCCTAGTGTTCGTAGTGCATTCTATGTTCTTATAGCCTTGTGTTGCTAGTTTTGGGTTGCATAGGGTCTAGCTGACATTTTCTTACAGTGACATGGCTGGTAGCGGAGCATCAGGGTTAGGTTCCACACCTCCCATACCGGACAGCCAATTTCAGCAATTCCTCAATGCTTATTTGCAATCACAGACTGCGAAGACAGAACGTGATAGGAAACAGAGAGAGCACCAAGTCGCCTTCCAAGCTCAGATGGTGGAGGTAATGTAAAAGGAGCCCTAGGCCAAAGAGCGAGATCTCAACGACCTAGTTGAGAAGTTTATGAAGAGATTTCCCCCAGAGTTCTATGGGGTAGAGGATCCCACAGAGCCAAATGAATGGACTGTACAGATTAAGAAGATCGTTGAAGTGTTCAAGTGCACCGGTAAGCAGTAGGTTCAGTTGGCAGCTCACATGTTTCGTGGAACAGCAGAAGGATGGTGGAAAACCATCAAGAGTGCTTATGACACCGTTAAGGACAACAAGGCATGGGAGACTTTTCTCAAGCAGTTTCAGGACAAATTCATCCCTGAACACTACACAGAGCAGAAGATAGTAGAATTTGAGACGTTTACAAAGGATACTCTCACGGTCCAAGAGTATGAGATCCAGTTTACCCGTTTGTTCAGATTTGCAGCGGCTTTGATCAAGCCAGATTCTGAGAAGGTACTCAGGTTCATCAAGGGGTTGAGGCCCGTTATTAAGTTGCAAGTTCAGCAGAGCAAGTTGATAGAGTACGATGCAGTGGTTAAGAAGGCATATTGGGCGGAAAAGTCACTCAAGGATGTCATAGTGTTGGAGCAATAGAAGATTATGGCCATGTTACCAAATCTTATTGGACAATTTATGCCTACTCCTGCTCCTCTTCCTCCTCTCCAGTAACCCAAGAGACTGAGAATGGAACCCAAGTTCAAACAGTTGCAGTAGAGATTAGAGTGCGTGCATTGTGGTGGAGGTCACAACTCCCGAGACTGCTGAAAACAGTCTGGTGCACGCTATCATTGTGGAGATCCCGGGCATAAGGTTCTTAGTTGCCCGATGAAGATAGGGTTTGCACCCCCAGCACTTCCAGCTCCGGTGCCCAGGCTTCCTTATCCTGCATAGCCGTTAAGGCAGGCACCTCCAGTACAGATTAGACCACCGCAACAACAAGAAGTTATTGTCCGACCTCCCAGGCCGCCACAACCACATGCTCCAGCTCCTCAGTATAGAGCTCCGCAGCGACCCCCAACCTTGCAGCGACCACAGTATCGTGCGCAGAGGCTACATCAGCAGTATCAGCGTCCGAGGCAGCTGGGTAAGGCATATGCCATCACACATGAGCAAGCAGAGGCAGCAGAGAACTTCATTGAAGATACTCACTCAGTTTGTGGATTTAATGCTAGAGTTTTGTTTGATCCAGGCTCCACACATTCTTTTGTTGCACCCGCATTTGCATTGCATTTTGGGAAGGATAAAGAGATGTTACCGTTTGTTCTAGTGGTTGCTACCCTGGTAGGCTGATCAGTAGCATGTGATTTTGTTTATCCTAGGTGCACAGTTCAAATTGGAGGTACTCAGTTGACTGCCAGTTTGATTGTGTTGGCGATGTCTGACTTTGATGTTATTCTTGGTATGGACTGTTTAGCGGCAAACCACGCGGTGTTGGATTGTTTCAACAAGACCGTGAGGTTACAAGGTATAGACCATAGTGTTGAGTTTGTTGGTGCGAAGAAGCCCACCTCCACTCCGTTGATTTCTGCATTAAAGGCAAACCGCTTGATGAAGAGCGGATGTGAGCGTTACATCGCGTTTACCGCGGAGGACAAGCAGTCCAAACCCATAGATGAGATTCCGGTAGTATGCGAATTCCCAGATGTTTTTCTGGAGGAGATTCCGGGTTTGCCACTCGTGCGTGAGTTAGACTTCACGATAGAGCTACTACCAGGTACTGCACTGATTTCGAAGGCTCCGTACAAAATGACCCCTGCAAAGTTGAAAGAATTGAAGACTCATTTAGCAGATCTGTTAGATAAGGGCTTCATCAGGCCAAGTGTTTCACCATGGGGAGCTCCAGTACTATTTATTAAGAAGAAGGACGGGACTATGAGGATGTGCATCGATTACCGGCAATTGAACCAAGTGACAGTCAAGAACAAGTACCCACTTCCGAAAATAGATGAGTTGTTTGATCAGCTACAGAGAGCCCGGTTCTTTTCGAAGATTAATCTACGTTCAGGATATCATCAGCTACGTGTCAGAGGGGAAGATATTCCTAAGACAACATTCCGGGCTAGATATGGCCACTTTAAGTTTCTAGTGATGCCTTTCGGTTTGATGAATACACCGGCAAAGTTCATAGCTTCAATGAACAAGATACTCACTCCTTACCTTGATCAGTTCGTAGTGGTATTCATTGATGATGTGTTAGTTTATTCCAAGTCCAAGGGGGAACATGAGCATTAGTTGAGGACTTCATTGCATCTTCTGAGAGACAGCCAATTGTATGCCAAGCTGAGTAAATGTGAATTCTGGTTAGAACAGGTATCATTTCTAGGCCATGTGATTTCCAAGGAAGGATTGGCAATAGATTCCAAGAAGATAGAAGCAGTTGTCAATTGGGGTAGTCCACAAAATGCAGCAGAGATTCGCAGTTTCCTAGATCTTGCAGGCTATTACAGAAGATTCATGGAAGGATTCTCTACTATTGTAGCTCCTCTTACTAAGTTGACTAGAAAGAACATTCCTTTTGTTTGGACCGACTGTTGTGAGAAAAGCTTCCAAGAATTAAAGACCAAATTGACCACAGCACCCATTCTTGCTTTGCCATCTGGCAGTGGAGGATTTGTTGTTTATACAGACGCATTAGGAGTTGGTTTGGGTTGCATTCTTATGCAAAACGACAAGGTAATAGCGTATGGTTCGAGGCAGTTGAAAGAACATGAGAAGAAGTACACCACCCATGATTTAGAGCTAGCAGCTGTTGTACTTGCACTCAAGATGTGGAAACATTACTTATACGACGAGAAGTTCGAGGTGCACTCAGATCATAAGAGTTTACAGTATCTGTTTACATAGAGTGAATTGAACAGATAGCGAAGGTGGATGGAGTACATTAAAGATTCTAATTATCCTATCAAGTACCACCCTCGAAGAGTCAACGTGGTAGCAGATGCTCTGAGCAGAAAGTTAGCATTCAGTGGGTGTATAGTGCCAGAATGGAGATGGATGGAACAATTTAGATATTTAGATGTTGAAGTTTAGCCTACTAGTGAGAAGGTGAAGATTGCTAGCATGGCAGCATGGGAACCGGAGATAATGAACAGAATCAAAGAATGTCAGAAGGATGATCCAGGGTTACAGCGCATCATTAAGCACATAGATGATAGACCTGAGTTCAGACTGATTGAGGGAGTTTTGTATTACAAAGACCGGTTGTGTGTGCCAGATGTACATGACATAAAGATAGAGCTGATGACAGATGCACACCATACGAGATACTCTATTCATCCAGCCAGCACTAAGATGTACCAGAATTTGAATAACCACTATTGGTGGATGAGTATGAAGAAAGAGATTGTAGAGTTCATTTCCAAGTGTTACACGTGTCAAGTGATCAAGAATTAACACGAGAAGCCTCCTGGTTTTTACATCATCAGTTAGATATTCCTTAGTAGAAATGGGAGCACATCACTATGGATTTTGTGTCAAGATTGCCAAATACCAAGAAAGGGAATGACGCTATATGGGTGATCATGGACCAATTGACCAAGTCAGCCCATTTCATACCATTCAAGACCAGTCAGTTTATGGATAAGATGGCTACGTTATATAATAATGAGATTGTCAGATTACATGGAATGCCTAAATCTATAGTATCCAATTGAGACACCAAGTTTGTCTCTCGGTTTTGGACTACACTTCAGTCATCCATGGGCACACAGTTGACATTCAGCAAAGCTTATCACCCTCAGACAGATGGACAATCAGAGCGCACTATTCAGACTCTAGAGGATATGCTTCGGGCATGTGTGTTGGACTTTAAGAAGGATTGGGATGAGAGTTTGCCCCTCTGTGAGTTCTCCTACGACAACAGTTATCATTCTAGCATTGGCATGGCACCGTTCAAGGCATTGTATGAATGTAGATGCAAGACTCCAGTGTGTTGGGAAGAGGTAGGAGTACGAAGTTTCCATGGACCATCAGTGGTTCGTGATTCCGGCGAGAAGTCAAGGTCGTACAGATGCATTTGAAAGAATCTTGTGACCGTCAGAAGAGCTAAGCAGATAAGAGACGGAGGCCATTAGAGTTTTAGGTTGGTGATAAAGTGTTCCTCAATGTCTCTCCGATGCGTGGTGTAGTCAAATTCGGTCAAAAAGGGAAGCTTTTCAAGAGATATGTGGGACCGTTTGAGATTTATACCCGGATTTGTAACATTGCGTATCGTCTTGCCTTGCCGCCAAAGTTGTCATGTGTACACGTGTCGATGTTGCGCAATGCATCCCAGATCCCACCCAAGTGTTGCCACACGAACTACTGTAGATTCAGTCTGATGCATCTTATGTAGAGCAGCTAGCGCGGATCATAGACACCAAGGAGATAGTTCTACGGACGAAGACCATTCCATGGGTCAAAGTTCAGTGGGAGCACCACCGTCCAAAGGAAGCTACGTGGGAACTCAAGGACCAGATCAGGAAGGCTTATCGTCATCTTCCTGTGGAGGTATTTTAGGCATTTGGAGGACCAAATGATCTTTTTAGAGGGAAGGGATGTAAGGTTCCCGACTTTAATAGGGTGTTTAATTTCTTAATATTGGCAATTAGCCTAATTAATCATGATTTTAGCTAATTAGGCGAGTTTAGTGGCTAAGCGAGTTCTTTTATCACTAGAAAGTGATTTGCGAAGTTTAGTTTGATTCTAAGTGCGATTAGTCCTAATAGGGGGTTAGGTTGCGATTAATAGGAAAATTGGGTATTTTTCCGAAAATTCAATTTTAACCAAATTTGGGCTCGTTGGAAAGATCTCGTCGCGCTCGTCACTTTCCGTTCTTGACTCATCACGATTCGACGCCTTGAAATCCCTCAAATAATCACATTTCTCTTAATTCACTCAAAGAGGGCATTTGAGTCATTTTCCCCTCCATCCCTCATTTTTAACTCCATTCTAGCTCTTTCATTCATTTCCTTCTTCCATTGCAGTTGCTGGAGTTTTCTTCTTCTCTACCTCCTCTTCATCTCTCTTCTTGCATGTGCTACCTAAGGGAGAGATTTCAAGAATCCAAGGTCACCAATCTCTCTCTCTCTTCTTCCTCTACATCTTGATCCAAATTGGTAAGTTTTTTTCCTCGACCATTTCTTCCCTAATTTCCTTCCTCATTGTTGTAGAGATGTTGCATGTTGATAGATTTCATTTCTTTCTCTTCCATTGTGCTCTTTGAGTGTAGGAGAAGGGTTTTTGGAAGTGGTTTGGCTAGGGTGTGAGTGGAGAGCTCTCCTTCCTCCTTTATCCTCTCAAGTTTCCATTTCTTCACTCTCTTTTGGTGAAGGCAAGTAGAATAGCACTATGTGTTGTGCATGCATGTATATTTACTTCCATTCTTGCTAGTGTAATTGTCTAGCCAACCTCTAATTCTAAGCTTGTTTGGTTAATTTGGATTTCACCTGCTAGATTAGGTATTTAATGGGATCGGACCCTAACTGAATGGTTGGGTTTGTTGATGGGAGGAATGGAATGGATGTGGAGAGAGCAGAAGGCTCTTTTTCTTGTAGGGATGATCATGGAGGATAGGGGAATTGATTCCCCAAGGTTTGGACTAAAAATGAGTCATTTTCTGCAATTCTGGGCACTTGGCTTGAGCCAACCTTCAGTTCGCTCGAGCCAAGGAGCCTCTGGGAAGATTGGCACGAGCGAACAAAGAGCTTCTGTGACCAGTTCGCTCGAGCCAACAAAAGTTCACTCGAGCGAACTGCTCCCGGCTCAGGACGACCATCTTTCGAAATCCATAACTTTTGACCCGTTCATCGGAATTTGGAGTTCTACATACCTTTGGAAAGCTCTTGAGACATAGAATCCAATGGTATACTTATCTTAATGATCAGAGATCAGGAAAGGAAGTGGCTATTGGATCAATGTACCAAGCCCTTATCTCTTTTGGAAAGGGATTTTAAACCTAGTTTGGACCCTAGGTTGAAACCCATTGACCCTACCCTTGCATGACCAATTGGAGAAAATGAAAATGGAGCATGGTTGGCTTGGTGTGCTTCGTCGGTTGTCCGGAATTTTCCGTATATCAACGTAACTTGGCCGAATGCGCGTGGAAATCGGTTAATTGGTGCCCAACAACTTCCGTACACCATGGGCCCGCCAAACTAGGAAACCATTGACTCATCCTCTATAAGTACTCCGTTGGGGATACGTTCGGTACACGGTGGACAACTCTTGACCTAGGATTGGCTTGTTCTTTACTCTTGACTCGCGAATTTTGTATCCGTAGCTTGTCGTACCTTGTACACTTTATCTTTGTACTTGTATAACTTGTAACGTGTAGAATTAGAATGTGACCGAACTTAGGGTGTATCCTTAGGTACCTTGTCTTGTATTGATGGACACGTGTGGATAGACTTCAAAGAGGACTACTCATGGAACTTGGAACTTGACTTGTATCTTGGATTGACTTGGAGTAGCCCTCAACTTACTATTTTATACTTGGGAACCTATCTACGTGTATTTGTCTTGGAAATTGTGTCGTACACAAACCATCATCATCATCTTGCATTCATGACCAGCTGCAGACTGATGATTATAAAGTGGGCCAAAGACCCGACACTAGGGTGGGCAGTTGGCTTTGGACGGCGTCCATGGCGCAAATAGATAGGAGCGGGCTTGGACCGTACGACTATTCCTAGGACCGGGAGCTAGGATCCCCCTAGAGCCAGACTTTGGGTATTTGTAGTCGGCATGGACTTCACTTATACCCCCGTGAGATGGGGTACGAGAGTAGGGAGCCGATGACGTAGCTTAGCATCATCATTCCCGGCACTAGTGCACATTACACGGGGATATCTTCTATCGTGCCACCTCCTTCCATCTTTTGTTTTAGATCTTTTGGACTTGTATATCTTAATATTGTATATCTCTTGTACTAGGACCTAGGTTTTTGGGATGGTCCTGATGTTTATAGACTTTATATGTTTTATCTTTTGAAACTTGAATATATACAATGGGATGAAATCCATACTTGCTTTGTTTTTCCTACAGGTTTAATATAGTGTTTACCGGACAAGTCACGTTGATTATTTGTTAATGAGGCTCAACTACACAATCCTCACAGGCCACAGCGGACTTCGATCCTTGGGAATTAAGGGCAAAAGTTTTTTTAATTAGCCCTAAAATTCACACCCCAAATCCGGTTTAATCTCTAATCAGGTTCGGGGCCGTGACAGAGAATTTTTGGAAAAATACTCAATTTTCCTATTAATCACAACCTAACCCCCTATTAGGACTAATCACACTCAGAATCAAACTAAACTTCGCAAATCACTTTCTAATGATAAAAGAACTCGCTTAACAACTAAACCCGCCTAATTAGCTAAAATCACGATTAATTAGGCTAATTGCCAATATTAAGAAATTAAACACCCTATTAAGGTCGGGAACCTTATAATGGGAGTTGGACATGTCAGATCAAATGTATGGTCTTTTTGTTCAGAACAGGATTCTAAGGCAAGGATGGTGTTCAATTGTAGAAAGGAGGGGATGGGGACTGAAACAAAATTGAGGAAAAGGAAAAAAGATACCTGATCAAGCTAATCCTTGAATACAGATGGATCGATCTTCAGCTCTGATACCAATTGATGTAGAATGGTGTACGAGACGCGGGACAGGTAGGGGAGGAGGGATAAGGGGCTTCACACCTGGAGTCTCATGGGTCGGGGAGGAGGGATAAGGGGCTTCACACCTGGACTCTCAGGCTTGCGCGCCATTCCTTTCTAGGAAAGATTGCAAAGAGAGCAAAGTACTCTAGTGTTCTTTTCATTAATCATCATCTAAAGCCAAAGGAGGCATTACATGGCTTTATATAAGAACAGACTAACCCTATGCTAATCTCAGCCATTAAAAACAACCTACAGCTAAATTTAAAATAAAACACTTAAATAAATATTCTTAATTACAAAATGTCCCAAAACATGTAATTAAAAGATCCTAAGGAAAAGATCCCCTGAATTGGACCCACTGGGCCTGGTCGATCCATTGATATGGGTATGTCCTGCGTCAAAACTTGAAAACATACAACTGCCTGCACAACTGTTGAGTTGCAGAGTGCTAAGGAACATTTACAAGTTAGGAACAACACTGAACTGCTCAATCAACCCACACCAAGTTGGGAAACTTGTGACCCAGACTCAACTTGTCCATCTCTAAAATATTGACTCAGAGAGTCAACTTGATGACTTGAGAGAGTCATTTTTTTTTAATAAAAAATAATATTTAAAACTATATCAAATACTTATAAAATTTTAGATGTACAAGTATTAATAATCAAAAATTCAAATCAGTAAATTTATTACATTTTGATCAATCATTTTTATATTGCTATCTACAAATCTCAAGCAATATTTACTTATATTTGACTTGGCCGAATTCACCCATATTTGACTTGGTCTTTCCTCAAAATGAGGTGGCTGGGCAGAGTCAACAGTGAACTCACTGAGTTTTCCAACCTTGACTCACACCTCAAACTTCTATCTTGAAACTGTTGACCAATCACATCCAAACATCTTCCATACCAAAAGAATAACAATTAATTTTCTGGATGATGTACTTGTAGGATTGCTACCTAATTGATAAAGTTTGAGGAACATGACTTACTGTTCCATTAATTGATCAATAATCTTCAAAATCAGATCACTACCAAGGCATGTACAATTGAAACCAAAAACCCTAGCATTGAATAAAATTCCAAACGAATAAAATTCCTCATGTTGATGCTCTGATTGAATTGGTTGAAGCGGCAGAAATTTTGCTATAGTACAGCACAGTCAACTGAAATTGGGGTTTAAAGAGAATCTTGGTGAACTTTCTGGTATAAAATTATAGGTTTTTTTAGAGGCAACTAAGAGTTCAAAAGGGAGCAGAATTGATCAGAAAGCATGGGGAATTCATAGAGCTAGGAGTTGGAGGTGCTTCAGGATTGGTTTTGAGGGTTTTCGGTTGTATGGACTGCTATTGAGAGGTCTTGAACGATGACGAAATCGTGAGAGAGAGAGAGAGAGAGAGAGAGAACAAAAGAGGATTGATGGACCGTTTATTCTGAGAACACGTCGAAACTTTGTATCTACAAGAAAATTAAGTGAAGAACTACAAGATAAAGAAGAACTTCGAGAAAAAGATGATGATTTGAGAGGAGAAAGAATCTGAAGAAAACCATGCCATCCTGCCCTAATTATACAACCATAACACTTACATTAGTTGAAATTTAGGTACTGTCATGGTAAAAATTTCTGAGTTGTTTTAATGAGAATAGCCAATGGCTATTTATGGAGTACAACCAAAGAAATGGACTCACTAAGAAACCTAATCACTTCCCTAAAAGGAAAACCTAATCACATAATAATAGGAAACCAAATGACAACATAGTGCCTAATATAATCCAAATATTATTACATTCTAATCTAAGACAAACTTATCCATCATTTTCAATATTACAAGAGACCTTTTCAACAAAGCTTCTCATAATTACAAATCAACCATGAGTACTAGAAATTTACAAATAAGCCCTAACTATCTCTCAACCGAGGATCAAGCGGCAGGCTTAGCGGCCAATGTGCATATGTAGCGAGTGATACGTAGCAGTTGTGGCGATATGTAGCGGCGTAGCAATGTGAAATTTATAAGTGGTAAAAAAAACTTACAATCTTATGTAGCAGCCGCACGCGTGCGTGCGTGCATGTTGTTTCTAGTGATTTGGAACCATATAAATGGTAGAGACTAGAAACAACTTTAGGAAAGGCTATTGCGGAGAAGAAATAAGAAAAATAATATTTTAAATTAAAATTTCTTGGCTCCACTAGGTTTTATACCGTAGCACCGTTATTTTCACAAATCGCTATGGCTGATAATGCGGCCGTTGTTTTCAACCATGCTCTCAACACTTCCACCCCCCTTTCAAACTAGTGCATAGATAGATATTCACTATCACCAGCTTGGAATAAACACCATAATAGTACTTTAGACTTTTGATGATGTGGCTAACTCGATAATGTGGCTGCTAACACATCATGGCCGCTAACTTGGTGGACGACGTATGTGATGAAAAATAACCCCTTTTCTAACTCTTGGATTGTCCATATTGTCCTCTCACTGCAAAGATCTTATTGATATGAGTGTGTAGGTCAAGACGGGAAAAAAAAAAAAGCATGAATGAGAGCAGATATTTCAAAACCCAATTGATGCTAAGATTTGGTAGGACTGTTTTTCGATTGAACATGTCATCATCAAAGGCTTGTCCCAAATATGTTAGGGTCGGCTACATGAATTATATTTTTCCAGATTGAACCTGTTCGGGTCATGGTTCAAAATAGCAGCTGCTACGTAATGTAGCGCCCGCATTATGGGCCGTAGCATTTGAGGCCACTATACTATTTTAAAAATAACGGCGCTACAGTGTAAAACCTAGTAGAGCCAATCCATTTTAATTTAAAACATTATTTTTCCTATTTTCTCTGCTCAATAGTCTTTCCTAAAGTTGTCTCTACCCTTATATGGTTCCAAATCACTATAAATAAATAAATAAATAAAACACAAGATTGGCTACTACATAATATTTGAATTCTTTTGACCACTTAAAAAACCTCAACCCGCTACGCCACTATGTATCACCGCAACCACTACATATCGCCCGCTACGTAGCATTTTGGCCACTAGCTGTTGCACTTGACGCAATTGCTATTTTAATCCTTGGTTGTTGTTGATTGAGCCTTTATTTGAACAAAAAAATAAATAAATAACCACTGAACATGGCCAGATTTACGTGGGTAAAGTTAACCAAGAATTGACTTGGGCCTATTCTAATGCAAGAAGCTGTGATGAAGGAGCAAGTTACGCATGCCTTACTCGAGGAAGTAATTGTGGATCAACAAGATATCACATTTTACCAGGACAAGCTAGAGAAAGCACTTCTTCAATGAAAAGGAGTGACCAATAAGCTTCCATAATTGATCGTCATGTTCTAGGCCGCTTTCGATGCCTCCTGCAAATGAGCCTCTCTGTAAGATCCCGAATCTTAATTACCGCGATTAACGTTAATTAATTTTTGTTTAGTAGTTAACGATGCGTGTTTAGATGTTAATCGAGTGTTTCTAGGGGTTGGAACCAAGTTTGGGGTAGCTTCGAAGAGTTTTGAGAAGTTTTGCATGGAGTTCGGCTTTCCTATGGGTCTAAGAAGTTTTGGGAATTTCAGGGGTATTTTGGGAATTGCATAAATTGGCATCTTGAGCCCAAAAGTTAGGTCTTGATGTGCCCAACAACTTTCATGCTCAGCCCAAACTCATCTAAGGTTCCAAAACTACAGTTTGACCCCGGACACTCTTTTCTAAGTGAGTAACCGTAATTCTGAAAATCGTGATTTCTGCAAACAATCTCCAAACTTCCTGATCTTGATCTTGTTGGAAAGCTCTTTTAATTTTCTACAATCGTCTTTTTTTTTTTTTTTTTTTTTTTGCCTAAGTCCGTACGAGATCCTGAAGACCTCGTTTTACGTCACAATCTCAACTAGTATGGTAGCAAAATATCACACCATAGCACCCACCTACCTATATAAATATGTCACAACCCCACCAAACCCCCACTTTCTTCTCTTCTCCACCATTCCAACGGCAAGAACTCCATTCTCCTCTTTCTTTCTCTTTTCTTCTCCATTGTATGGTGGATTTCATCACCTTAGAGGCCCCACTTGACAAATCCGACACCGCCAATCAAATCTACGCTGCCGGTTACTCTACATACTTCATTTTGGCGAGATCCACCACTGGCAGCCCCTTCAACTTCCTTCTAGATGCAGCAGCAATACCACATCATTACAACAAGAATCGTGGGCCACATGTGGGACCCATGAAATTCTAATTTTAATTTTAATTGTTATTAGTTTTATTTTTATCAAGAGTATAATTAGGATTAGTTTCTAATTTTTATTGTGTTTCCTAGTTTGATTAGGATTTTTTTTTTTAGGGTAAGTATATTTTTATAAATAGGGCATTGTAGAGATCAATGATCTCATATTAGAATTGAGTTAATAAAATTCCCTGCGTGGATTTTTCATTAGAGACTATTTCTTCAAGTGATTGTTCTTCGGAACCCTAATTGTGCTCCGGCACTTGCATCCTAACCCCAGGATTGCATCAATTGGTATTAGAGCCGAACGATCCCCGATCGGTCGGCGTTGGTTGCCCTACTCATCGTCCATCATCCTTCTTTACCCACATCACCCTCTCGCTACCAGAAAACGAGCCACCCATTCACCCAGTCACCCCACTACCAGAACCGTCATCCGAGTCTCGCCCTTCCCATTTGCCATCCCAATCCACCAAATCAACCAAACCAGTAGCCCACCTACTTCAGAAACACCATACCCGAACTTTGAACCCATCCCATACCCCCAGCCAAAACCCCATTCACCGAAACTTTTCCAGCCCAACTCTCGACACCCAACCCCACCTAGAATCCACAAACCGAAACCCAAACCGCAAAACCCTAATCAACAACCTCCCCACAAGGCCCTTCCACCAATAACCCAAACCGCCGAATCCATAACCCTTCACTGTCAATCCCCAACCCTTCCCTACCTTCCAAAAAAAAAAGCAGCAACCAGAAAAAGAACAAAAAGAGAGACGAAGAACAGAGGAGAAAGAAGAAAGAAAACGGAAAAAGGAGCATATCGTGCACCAAAGAGAACAGCATCACCGCCGCATCCATATCAGCGTCCACCCACATCAAGGACCCATTGTCCTCCTGACCGAATTCGCCAGAGGAGTCTTCATCTTCCCTCTCGACTTCGTCGAAGACCAGTAGCAAGGAAAAGGATTTCCTCCTTTTCTTCCTGCTCTTGCACAGCGAACAAGGCCGAGCTTCAGTCCATTGGCCCACACGTGCCCCTTAGCCCATTGTAAGCAGGTACATCGGTGGATCAAAGTTAAAGTCCGATTCAAGTTAAGTTGACCCAGTCCAACCCGAGTGCAGAAAGGCCCATTCTTAGTGGCAGCCACCCACCAGCAGATTTCATCTCGATGGTCGGGTCTTCTTTTCACGATAACAAACTCATCCAACATTAGATTTTTGATCCGTTTTCATCAACGTGATCATGGAAAGCAGATCTACACATCAGGTCATTCAAAAAAATTTAAATTTACATGCCTCCCAATAAGCAGGTAGAAGTGGATTCTTCCTCCAATAATGATGATGATCTGAGGGGAACCGTTGTGCAATTATCGGTAACTGGTAATCAAATATCTGCAACGATGGCTCAAATGCAAGTTCAAATGCAAACGACTCTTGATAGGATTGAAAACCGATTAACCAACTTGGAAACTAATCGGAGTGAGGATAATCATCGAGATGATGGAGGACATATTCGGAATCAAAGAGATCCACATACAGTAAATGTTGATCGAGATTTGGGTATTAAACTTGTGGTATTGCAGCAATACCACGTCATTACAATAAGAATCGTGGCCACGTGGGACCCATGAAATTCTAATTTTAATTGTTATTGGTTTTATTTTTATCAAGAGAATAAATAGGATTAGTTTCTAATTTTTATTGTGTTTCCTAGTTTGATTAGGATTTTTTTTTTTTAGGATAAGTATATTTTTATAAATAGGGCATTGTAGAGATCAATGATCTCAAATTAGAATTGAGTTAATAAAATTCCCCATGTGAATTTTTCGTTGGAGACTATTTCTTCCTTGAGTAATTTTTCTTCAGAACCCTAATTGTGCTCCGGCACTTGCATCCTAACCCTAGGATTGCATCACTTCCCTCCCTTGTTTGAGCTTCTTAAAGGTAAGGGCTCCCTCTCCCTTGACTGGTTTCATGATCTAGGCCTCCATTTGTTCAATATACGTTGCATGCATGGGGTGGTTCTAAGTAGAGATGGGTTTTTGGATTTTCGGTGATTTTTTAAGTGGATTTTGGGTTTATTCTGAGGAGAGTTCCAGCAATGGATTGGAGATTTGAGAAGCGATTTTGGATTGATCTTAGGCCAAGGCAATTCTCCAATTTGGATTTTATAGCATGCTATAGGTGTTCCATTTGATTCTTGTAATTTTATTTCAATGGCTTGAAAGAGGTGAAACACAAGATTATAATTATGTTTTAGTTGTAAATTTATTGCCAAAAATTGTGGTTTTGGATTCTTGAAGTGCAAGAATTTTAAAGGATCAAAAGCCCCAAGTTTTGGGCCAAAAACATGCCAAATTGTGCTTCACAGCCAATCAAAAGAGAGCCAGGCAGGTCCCTTGCAAGATTGTTCTACAGGCGACCGTACAGTCGACTGTAGATCAAAAATGTGACTAGCCGATGAGTACTGTTTGAACCGCCGGTGGGGTTCTATTCCACAACCGGTGGGCCCTATTTTTGTACCCCTTATCACCCTGTATTTGAGGACAAAAACCCTAATCCTCGGGACCCATTTTGGGACCTTTAGATGCTTGCTAGGTGGACCCATTTGTGACCAAACCTCACTTAAACTTGTGGTTTTTCCGTGGTTTTTCCCCAAGATTGCCCTACAGTCTTATGAAACCATCCTAGAACCACCAGTGGGCACCCCTGGAACTGCAGGAACTAGAGTGAGCCAAGTTGAGGGTCTTTGAGACCGCAAACCCCTTGGAACCTACTGAATTAGGGTTACCCTTCATAAAGGGGACCGAAAACTTAGATTTTGGTGGATCCCATACCCTGAACCCATCCAACATGCTTTTCAACTTGTAAATCACCGGGAATGAAGCTCCATTTTGTCTTACACTTCCGAACCACGTAGAGACGTGGAGCACGACGATTAACGTTCTATCCGAACTTAGGGTTTTGAGTATCCCCACCTTCCGAATGCATCAAGTGTACAAACTAAACATGATATCCAACCCTTTGAGCGTGTAGGTTCGAGTATTGCCACCCTTGCATGTCCAAAGCCATTAATAAGTAAAAGATATGCTCATAATGGATCCATGACCGTTCAAAAGTCTTGCTAGATTGTTTTAATCAGTCATTTCCGTATTCATATGCATTGTGCATATTTCATCTTATTATCATGTTTTATGCGTTCCGTCATGAACCGGACTTCTCCGGCCCTAGCTTTGTGACCAATGGGACTCCTTGCGCAGTTTTCGCGTTGCTTTGACCTTGGATGTACGAATCCTTAGGCGGTTTCTTCAGTTGGTGTGCGAGCATTTATTTGCCCCGCCCCTCCCGAGTTACCCAGATCATCTTGTTCTTTTACCACCCATTCAGGGCCACCATTTCTAATCAAAATGCTACCCGTTTTTACTGAGGATTTTCCATACCTATATGGACTATTTTATAGCCTGAAACGGCACTGTTTTCATTTCTGAATTGCTTACACCCGACTGAACTATCTATTTTCCCTGTACTTGTATTTAAACACACCAAGAGAACCGAAATTACTCCTGTACCCATGATTATAATTTGACTTGGACACTGGACTGTCCTAAACCCGAAATCCCGAATTATTCTTGAATTCCCAAGTCGGCACCACTCAGCTGTTTTTATTGTTACTCTGTGTGTGTGTGTGTGTGTATATATATATATATTGCTTGCTACAATTTGTAGTCCTGGATGTGACACGGTGTCACTAAAGTACCTGCCCGGGCCAAATCCAAGTTTCCTATTGGTAGGGCCAATGATTTCTGACGACCATAAACTCTAGGGTGAGTTATGAGGCACTATTTGCCAGTGCGTTAGGGGTTAGGCGAATGCTCCCCCTTCCGAGGATTTATGCAACGTGGATGCCATCTAGGCAGTAGCATGTACATCTGTTATCTATGGTTCTGCTACTTTACTCATGATGCACTAACTTGCCTAGTTATACTATTATCTGACTTCTTATTAATCCGACAGTTATTTATATTCTGCTTTGTATTGCAAACTATGCCTTTTATTTTGGATACTTGCCAGGCTTCCTGTCTGATCCACACTTGATGTTGTAGGTAACGAGCTCGTCTATGCGCCCGAACTGGTCCTTAGGACCGCCGTTTATTCAAGAGTGAGCAGCTGACGACATTGAGTAGCGTATGAAGCCGCTGAACTCGATAGATCATCTTTTGAGTTTTTGTTATTTTGGGGAACTGCATCATTTGTCTTTTGTAATTTTGGCCACTGTTTTTGTATGGCCTTATTCTGGGATGTATTTTAACTTACTCTTTTTCAGTTAAACTTGAATTTTAATACTATGAAACGCGTTTCTTTTTGCTATCCAATCTAATGATGCCATCATGATGTTATCTCTTTGTATATGTTTTGACCCCCGCAAGCTTCCACCATGACAATCCTCGATGATTGAGGACCCTGCAAAATCTCACATAGCGAAATTCTGTGGGTAAAAAGGTGTGCAACCAACTATTTATTCCCATGCGCACCGTCGCAGCCCCTTAGCCCTTAATCATACTTAGGGAATTGGGATCGTGGCAATCTTTCATGCGGTACAGCACCAGTAAAGTAATGGAAATTACAAATCGGTGGGAAAGATATGATTAAGTAAAATGAAGTATAGTTTCCAGCAAAGTAAAATTTGTGTTTGTTTAGAGTGACATGAGAGAGAGAGAGAGAGAGAGAGAGAGAGAGAGCAACCACTTCTCTTTTCTCAAGTAAAATTTTTTGGGGTCCAATAAAGTAGAAGTTTTCATTGGCTGAACTTTACTTTCCTACTTGTTGTGACAAAGAAAACATGGATAAAGTAAAATCTTTGGCAGCTTGAGCTTAGTTTGCCAAAAAATTTACTTTACCACATGCATAACAAACATCAATTGGGAGTTCAGATCCAGGGCAATACCCTTGCTCTGCAGAAGAACACCACCACCTCCTCTGCATCTTACCTCCAGCTTAGCAGTTGCATTCACTGGACCTAGAAATCTGTCTTGACCTTGTAGTTGCTGCCAGCAGTTGCTGTGCTGCCTACTACCTATTACTGTTGGCCCACTGCCTACTGCTGTTGCTGTGCAGCCTACTGCCCATTACTGCTGACCTACTGCGTACTGTCTGCCATTGCAACAATGCTGCTGTTGCTGCCTACTGCTGACTGTTATTGCTGATGGGCTGCTGCTAGGGTGGTGGTACGCTCTCCTCCTTCCTTTTTTTTTTTATTTTCTTTCCTCTGCCCAGCCAACCCACCTCTCTCCCACCCACATAGAACACCTCTCTTGTGCTTCTTCACTGGGTTCCTTTTTCTATATTTTTCCTTTTTTTAAATATTTTTTTTGGGCCTGACATGGAGCTGAACCCTATTCAGCCGAGTCCCAACCGACTCACCCAAGTCCATGGCCGAGTCAGATCCCAAGTCCAATTTTTTTAACCATGATACTACCCGTAATTTCATGGAGAGGGAGATAGAGGGACCTCTACCTTAGATTTAACGACTCCCGCTGCTGCTTCTTTGAAAGGGGTTTTTCATACTACCAGTAATTTCCTGGGGATGGAAGATCAAGGGACCTCTACCTTAGATCTAACGAGGAACATAGTTGTTGGGTTTTGGGTGAGATGGAATCTCCAGAACATGAAGAAGATCCTCTCAATGATATCTTCACTGAGAAAAGGGGAGAAAATCTTGATTTGCATGAGAATTATGTTGGTATCGATGATGAGATGGACATGTCTCAAACAGGTGGCAGGGATCTTCACTTTTGCTGCTGTCGAATTTACCCATTGCAATCAGATTGAAACTGAGAGCATTGATCATAAGTGCTGATTGAAACTAAAATAGGGGCATACACAGGGTTTATTTAAAATATCGGCCATTATCATTTCATAATGGCCGATATGAAATGGTAACAGCCCATACCGCAATGTTATTTTGATTATAATGGTCATGTTATGGCCCAAGGTAAAAAAAAAAAATTTCAAAATATCGGTCATAGTATAACGGCCAAGGCCAATATGACTGCCAATATTTTGAGAATACCCCCAGCCCAAAAACCCTAAATAGCCTTTATATTCATCTTTCTTTCCCGATTGCACCTTCCCACAGGCCATGCAGGTTGAAAATAAAAGTGAAATAAGGAAAAAAAGAAAAGAAAAGAAAAAATCTTTCCCGCTCTCTTGCATTCAAGTTTAAAAAAGAAGAAAAAGAAAAGTGCAGCAGAGAAGATGAAACCTGGATGCTGGAGCTACGGACGCCAACACCGTTCTTTCCCCCGCTCCTCCTTCATCCCCTTTCCCTCTTTTTTTCTTTTTCTTTCCCTTGGCCCCTCCCCACTTTCTGTTTCATATGAAACGAAAGGGCAAGTGGGCATTTTAATTGTTCTTTTTCACTTGTTTTTATGCTGTCAAGTAATTTTGATACCTTGCTAATGCTAAGACATTAGCTCCAAAATTAGGCCCACCTACAAAATGAGGTGGCATTTACATTGAGCCAGAAAACTTTTAATAACCAAACCTTTTTTTTTTTTTAATTCTATTCTAAAAGATCTATGGACCTTGTTATTGGACCCATTTGTAAGAAACCATGTAGCAACCCAAAAGCTTAAGCTGATAGGTGGGAGGCTCATACAGGTATATTAAGACATGTCAAGCCTATAATTAGGCGATGTGGGATGTGGGACTTCCCTAACACCATTGATGGTAGTTATTTTGAGTGGATAGAAAATAACAGAGTGCATAACAAGGGTGGTAGCGATTTTGAGCGATTTGAATTTGAGACTTGAGCCACATTAATGGACTTACAAAACAAAAGGATTAGCTCAGAGATTAACACTAGAATTTAACAAATTTAATAGATAAAAGTTAAACAACGATATAGGATGTTATGACTTAGGGGGACCAATATTTTGCTTTATAGTGTTTACGTATGGAAAAAATATATTATTTCTAGCATTTTATAATATTTTGATTTGTTTTTTTTTTTTTGGATATTTTTTCAGATTTTTTTTTTTTGCATAAAAAAATTTGCACCGCGATGATCACGAATAGAGACACAATGCCGCGTCATAATGGTTTTCAAGGTTGACCGCAATGGCGACCGGGACCACAATTTTGAACCATGGGCATACAATTAAAAATTAATAACAATAATAATAAGGGAAACCATAAAATCTAACCTAAATCTAAACTCTGATATCAAGTTGAAAATTAGGAAATACATCTTCAAGAATTCTGAGTTGTTTCAATAAGAAAAGCCAATGGCCAATTATAAAGTACAACCCCAAAGATAATAATTCAAACTAGGAAACCTAATTGCATTTCTAATAAGAAAACCTAATCACAACACAACACTAGCATAATTTAATTTAAACCTCATCTAAGAGAAACTTATCCATTATTTTCAGTAATTACAAAAAAAAAAAAAAACACCTCGCCAAAGTTCCTCTAATTACAAATTGACCCATAATTACTAGAAATTTACAAATAAGCCCCGTCTCTCAACACAATTTATATTATTCACTATTTTCAGAATTTACAAAAAAAAAAAAAAAAACCCACCCGTTCTCACCAAGGTTTTCAATTATTACAAATCAGTCTATACTTGATAGTTACAAATGAGTCCCTAGATGTTTCTCAATATCATGATGGGTTAGATTTAGCATTGGTCAAAAAAAATTTCATCGTCGAGGGCCTCAAAATACATTTATGTAAGTCCAAATTATGCACTCAGGCCCGCCTATATTTGATCCAAACCCTCATGGATGCCAACCCCTTTGTGAATCAACCCAATTTGACAATGATATGGATAAATACCATACAAGAGGAGATTCCTTTTAAGCGGTTTAAATTTTTAAGAGGCAGGGTCCACTTGGATACCATGACTCGCTAATTTCTCCTGATCCGAGTCCTCTTATAAAATGAAAAAAGTAGCATGTTAGGCCTTCTAAATGGACGCAGACGAAAAGAGGGAAGAAAAAAGAAGAGAGGATGAAGGAGAGAAGGAGATGAAGAAAAAAAAAGATGAAGATGAAGAGGAAAGAGGGAAGAAGAGGGAGCAAGAAACTCTAAGGAAGAATCCCAAGGGCTATTTGGAGCGGATATCGCTAAGAGGTTAAATCTTAAAGATCTTTTTGAGCATAAAGTCCGAGAAGAAGAGATCGAACGGAAACAGAGATCTAGATGTCGTTGGCTAAAGGAAGGGGACAAGAATACCAAATTTTTCCATAGTATGGCCATGACCAAAATGAGAGGTAACAAGATCAATTACTTGCTGGCCAATGGCAATGGAATAGAGGACAGGGATGGGATAACTAGCCATGTTCTCAGTTTCTTTCAAAGCCTATACAAAAAAGATGGTACTAGCAAGCCTTCCTTAGACAATCTCCGTTTCTCCACCATCAGTGAGGAGAACGCTAATTGGTTGGAAGATGAGTTCCATGAGGAAGAAGTCAAAGCGGCGATCTTTAATCTTGCTAGCAAACAAGCTCCAGGCCCAAATGGTTTCCCAATGTCATTCTTCCATAAATTCTGGGACCTCCTTCGAGTTGACATTATGGCCTTCATGAAGGAATTTCACTCTAGAGGCTTCGGTGCCTCTTTCATCGCCCTTATCCCAAAGAAGACAGGGACTAACAATATTAAGGACTTTAGGCCAATAAGCCTCTTAGGCAGCATCTACAAAATCTTGGCTAAAGTGCTAGCTTCTAGACTCCAAGAGATCCTTCCTTCCATCATCTCTACCTCTCAAGGTGCCTTTGTTCAAGGCAGGTAGATCTTAGATGAGGTTCGTGTTGCCAATGAATGCATCCACTCCAGATACAAGGACAAACTTCCCGGCATCATTTGGAAACTTGATTTGGAAAAGGCCTTCGACATGGTGTACAGGAATTTCCTTCTTTACTTGATGCGCAGGATGGGCTTTGGATAAAAAAGGGAGGATTTAGATCAAATAATGCATTTCATCTGCTACCTTCTCCATTCTAATCAATAGCTCCCTGAAGGGATATTTTCCAGCTGAGAGGGGCTTACGCCAGGGGGATCCCTTGTCTGCGTTTCTATTCGTCATCATCGGAGAAGCCCTCAGTCGAATGCTTTCCAAAGCAAAAGATTGCAATCTGATCCACGGATTCAAGCCTTCTCATAATGCTCCTTCTGTCTCTCACCTCCAATATGTAGATGACATCCTCCTTTTCTGTGATGCTGATGAGGACCAAATCAAAAATATGGTTGCTATTCTCAGATGTTTTGAAGCTGTCTATGGTCTTAGGATAAACTTCTCAAAGAGCTCCATCCTCGGAGTCTCAATCGAAGACATCTCCCTCCATCACTATGCTACCATTATGGGGTGCAGAGCTGACTCCTTCCCATCCACCTACCTTGGTCTTCCCCTGTGCCTGGTTAGAGTGCCTAAATCTGTATGGAATCCAGTGCTTGAAAGGATTGAGAAAAAAGCTATCTTCCTGGAAAGCAAAGTATTTATCCTTGGGAGGAAGAATTGCGTTGATCCAATCTGCACTTGCCAACCTTCCTACCTACTACATGTCCATGCTCAAGTGCCCCCCTGCAATCATTGACCGCATTGAGAAGCTTTAAAGAGACTTCCTTTGGCAAGGCTGTGAGGAATCTAAAAAATTCCACTTGGTCAATTAGAAAACAGTCTGCTCCCCTAAAGACTCTAGCGGTCTTGGAATAAGACCTTTAAGGATCATGAATCAAGCTTTGTTGGGTAAATGGCTTTGGAGACTTGGAGAAGATTCAGAAAGCCTTTGGAAAAACATCCTGGTAACCCAAATATAAAGTGAGGAGAAATGGCTAAGAAATCTTTCCTCCTCCACGAAGGTGCTCAAACTTCTGGAAAGGGATATATAGTTCCAAGGTTTCTTTTACCCAATCCATCCGCTACCGCGTTGGCAATGGAGAGAAAATTTCCTTCTGGCATGATGTATGGGCTGACAAGACCCCTTTAACGCTTCAATTCCCTGAACTATACAGATGTGCCAGAAACCGCAACGCTAAGATTAGAGATTATCTCGACACAAGCACTAACAATCAATTGTGATGGCCTATTTTCATAAGGAATCTTTCCAAGGCAAAAGAAGCAAATCTCTTCAATCTTTTCGTGGTGCTTAATGGCATAGATGGCTCTAGAGAAGGGCAAGATAGCAGGCTATGGATCCCAGCTCGTGATGGTTCATTTCGGTCTCTTCCTTATTCTCTGCCTTATTGATCACTTCAGTTGCTTCTCAAAGTTGGTCATCATTATGGAAGATCAAGGCCCCTCTCAGAGTCATTGCTTTTGCTTGGCTTGCTCTTTGGAAAAAAATTCTAACAATGGATAATCTTCGCTGCAGACATATACTCCTTGTCAACGCTTTACCCCCTCTGCTTAGCGGATGAGGAATCAGTTGATCATCTTCTGCTCCATTGCAAGCAGATGAAAGCCCTTTGGTCAGCGACCTTAGAGGAGTTCAATTGTAGTTGGATCATGCCGCAGTCCTTACCAGACCTGCTCCATCGGTGGGCTAGCCCGATTACTACCTCCAAAGGAAAGATCATGCGGCGCCTCTCTTTTTTGGCTTGCATCTGGACGATTTGGAAAGAGAGAAACAGAAGGTGATTAAAAGGGATTGCTTCCTCCCAAGAAGACTTAATCCTTAGAATGAAATTCCGCGTTGCCTCGTGGGTCTCCTATCTTCCAGATTTTGGGGGCTTATCTATTGATGCAATTATGTTCAATTGGAGGAAAGTCACATCAATTTGATTTGGATCTCTCTTTCCCACTCATAGTTTTCGTTTCCCCTCCTTTAGGGAGGTGGCTATTTTTTGGGGGTTTCTGCCCGGCCGCTTCTCTGTATAACTCTTTTATACTGTAAAGCTCCTTTTTCTATCAATACAAGTTACCATTTCAAAAAAAAAAAGGAAAGAACCAAGGAGAGAAGATGAGGGAAGAGGAGGAACTTCCATAAGAAGCAGCAGAAATGGAGACTACGAGGTACTGTCACACACTTCTTTTCTCAAGATTGATGCAACAGAGAGGCTACTCTCTCTGTTTTCTCTGTTTTTTCCCTTTTTCTACTGTATACGTCTCACTCAATTTTTTATTTCTCTCCGTCACGGTCGATATTTTGCTGAGAATATGGCGACAGGGACCATTACCAATATCCCATTAAGATGCCAGTGTACTCCGGACCAATTCCCACTACATACCAGCTGATATTTTAATCTATGTTCATATTCCAGCAGTACATATCATGTCAATCAGTAATGTGTACTAGTATAGATTCTGCTCTAAAATGTTTAAGGCATCCAAAAGAAAGAATTTATCTATTTACAGAAAATTAGAGAACTAGAACAATCCAATTTTCAAAGTAAAAAACAAACAGAAGCAGCATGAAAACATACAGCATCTTCTGCAGAAACTGTCCGTTCCTTGTCAGTGCCAGCTGCCAAGATTCCACCCTCACCAGTGCCTTCCGAGTTAATTTCACTTTGTCCTCTATTCCGGGTTCTCTTTGACTTGAATTTGTAGGTAGGAAGAATGTTGATTGATTCCAGGGCAGCTCCTCTAGTCAGACCCAGATCCTCTCGGAAACCCAAGACAGAAATAATACATGGCAAGCAGCAGCAGATTGCAGCACATAGAATAAAAGGCATGGCGTATCCAATGCAACTAAATGTAAGAAACACTATACATAACCTGCAGATAAGAATGGAGACGCGTTGGAGTCACTGGGCAAAAGAGGAAAAACATGATCCTTGATCGATGGTTATCCATACTATTCTAAGGCCTTTAAGTATGCACAAATTAACCAGTGCTGTGGGGATCCTGACTACTGTCCATGAGCACCACTAAAAATTATCCCAACAGGACAATCTTAAGCCTTTGATCTACATCCTGAAATGGACAGAAATGAAGCATACACAGCAGCAGTCCACATTGTACATAAGAGAATGACAGAACAATGGACTAGAGAGTGAGAAATTGGGGTTTTCTTAATAAACATATCAGACTTCATCGCTTCAACCCAGGCAATAGTAGCTAAAGGGCCTGTAAGTCCAATAATATGGAAATGGTTCCTGACCTCTGTACGTAATAAGAAGGGTCATCAATCTATATCGAGATATATCATATCTCTTAACATGTATTTTTGAAGCTTATTTCAAGAAATACACTTATAAATGGGAACAATATAATTCCAGAATACCTAATACAAAAATGGTTTGGAAAAATCCTTCCGAGGAGAGTGCTAGGGTATATGTAATATTAGTAAATCAGATCAACAATCTGGATCATCAAACCATCGGGCCCCTATGCACAAAATGAAGGCCCAGGGATACTATGTGGATCCTCAGATCAAAGTCCATCAAATTCTTTCATGACATCAAAAGAACTAAAAATGAAAACTATCAGTAATACCTGTACAAGTTAGGTGCCTCAGAAGAAGATGAATGCCCACCAAAGATCCATACATTGCCAACCACAAACCACACTGCAAAGAAGCAATCTAATGCCATTTTGAAGCGTTCAATTATTGTGGAGAGTCTGCCAAGGATATAGTAACACTTTAGTTCAACTAGTGCCAAAAAATGCAACATAACAAAAGCTTCAAAGCTTCAAAAATAGAAAGCAGAAGAAAGGAATTCACAATTGATAAGAAGGAAGTCCAATAACTTTCAAGTTCTAAATAAAGATATGCAGCAACAAGATTCAAAGAGATTCATTTGATTCTATACAAAGGAATTGAAACTTTTCCTTAGGAAACAGAACCAAACATTTGATTTTTCTCATCGCAAGAGACATTAGATTCCTGGAGAAAATCTCACTGAGAACCCAAGAAGAATATAAGTTTAGAGTGCAACAGTAAATCATCATGAGAGACGTCATACTATCAAACACAACATGAGAATGGGTCAAACTATTAGTTAAAAGCCTCCCATACAAGACTAAAAAGACACAGAAATGAAGTACAATACTATAGAAGCAAGAAGGGAAGAGATGGGGACTATGGACCTCAAGCCAATCGATATTGCTCTAAATACTTTTGCAATTAGCTTCATTAAAAAAAAAAATCCTTCCATGACCCAATGATGTGGACATCAGTTCCAACCACTCCAAAATTTATCAATGGTGCAAGAAGGTGGCAGACAAAGCTTCTTTATGAATGGATCAGCCTTTCATGGGCATAATCCATCAAGTTTTTGAAGATCTACCATTGGATATGTCTTCAGATAAAGATCTGCAGCTGGATCTAATGCCAAGCATGTTGAAGACCTCCTGTGGCAGGCATGAGGACGACCCCACAATGGGATGGGCAATAGGGAAGAATTACTGAAGACCCAAGCATGAGAACATGAGTAATCTTGAAAAACAGGAGAGATATCAAAGACGGCCCAAAAAGGGGGGCCCATGGCATGGCAAAATAAGCATGGGAATGCATGCACACGCCCCTACACACATACCCTTTATGCTTTCTTCTTTTTTTATTACTTTATTCTTTTCTTTACTTTATTTTATGATATTACTTAAGTGGATGATGCCATCATTAGTCTAGGATTTAATCTGAGCCATTGATTGCTAGGGCTCCCTTATCGTCTTTTATAAGCCTTGTACCACTCTTTGAGAGGAAATAATGAACAAATGAATAAAGTCACTTTCAAGAACTTATGGAGATGTCTCTATTGCAAGATCTTTTCTTCTCTCCTGTGATAGGGAATTTGATGTGAAACCAAGGTTTGTTTTCGTGAGTGAAGGTATTCTTCTTTCCCAATCCTCTTTCCTTTCGATTCCCACAGCCCGAAACCAATTTCTTCATCAAGTAATACCCCAAAGGAACCCATACCAGCCCCTAGATTTATGCACACTCATCCCTAGGCACATGCACGCTGATCCCAAGGTGGGGTTTCACCACCCACCTGACCTCCCGACCTTTTCCACTACTGACCGAACCTCCCCCATCAGTCTCCCACCTTGTTGCATCCCATAAAACCATATATCTAACCCCATTTCTTCATCAAAACCGATCCAGCCCCAATGTCCCAGCTACAACCCTAATCCAGCTCTAATTCACCATCTACACGCAAACCCTAGCCCCACTAGACCTGGCCAAACACACCCAACCCCATTCCTAGACTGGCCGAACCTCCACAGACCCCAAAATCCCCATTTTCTTCCCTAATCAGCCCATAAACCCTAATTTCCATTTAAATCCTAAATCTTAATTTTATTTGGGCCTTAACCCGTTGTGGTAATCATTTGAATTTGAATTTCCACCCCACACATTTATCATTTGCCTGTTGATAACCACTTGAGCCAAGACCTTGTCAAATCCTCAAGGGGCATGGCAAATTTGCTTGGTGTTGGTGAATCCCTAGGCAAGTGGAATCTCTAACCTTCCATTTGATCCATCTCTCAATTCTTGAGGGACTCAACTACAGGACTGTAACAAGGCCTTGGATCACTAATTAATTGATTTAGTCGAATTCTTCAGTGATTAGTGTGCAAAATATTAGGTTTAAAGATTCATCTTGATCTCAGATTGCACCATTTAGGTTAGTTTTCCCTGTCCTGCATTACCCAGACTTACCTAATTTACAAAACATCAGGACTAAGATTGACTCATTTAAGCACTCAGAATCCCAACAGAGCCTGCAAAGAACAATGCCGCAAGATGGTGTTCTCCAAGTCCATGCATAATCAATTGAGGAAACATCTTGCCCGTGTAGCAAGAAGCAAGAGTTTCTCCCAGTGTGCAGCCATGATGGGCCATTGCATTAGATATTCATATGTAGTTTATTTTATTCATTGTACAGGTTCCATAAGGACATTCTAGCCATTCTATACTTTATTTCAATCCAGAGTGGTTTCATACACCTTTCTACTAACATCTTATACTCATTATAGAGTTTCCTTGATTTTGTACCTTTCTGACATGGTATCGAAGGGAGATCCATACACATTACAAGTTCCCATTCTGTTCCATACTCTCAACAAAAGGAAGTCATTACCATTAACCCTTAGCTTGTGGACATCATCATTTGAAGTTGATTAGAGAACAAAAAAGGTGATATATGGTACAGATTGTGTCCCAGCAGATGGGCAGGGTTCCAATCACTCCAACAACACAAAATCAGAAAAATACCTACAGCAAAGGAAGCGAAATCAATTAAGATCTACCTGTACTTTTCAATATTCAAGAATTACAAGTACCCATCGGAAAGATGGAAGAGGCTGTTGCAAAATTAACAGTATGCAAAAGTCGACCCTATAATCCCCTATTTGAACATAAAAATCCCTAATTCATCACAATCACTATCTATGTCCCAAAGATGCCCTCTTAACTAAAACAAATCTTAATTGAATTTAAACATTTTAGATAAGAAAGGAAGCTTCTATAGTAAACAGATCCAGAAAAGGTCCATCTGGATTGGATGTGGTGCCCAATTCAACGCCAAGGTTGGGCGACCCAAGGGTGATGTAGACTCAAATGGCCAGATAGTTTAGTATGTAACAGATAAAGCCCTAAAAATTTATTTTGATATTAGAGGCCCTCCCTCTATTCTCACTCGTTGCAATCACCACACGCTCTACATAACTGGTCACCTTAATTTAGGGGTGCTAATTCATTTCGTATGTATAATGATTTATCCCTTTGTTCTGTGTTTAACACACATCTACTTGCTCTCTGAAAAGAAATACTTGAGATCAATTTAGATTGATCACAAGGGATCTTGAAAATGTCTACATAAGGACCCTATCAAAAGAAATGGATTAAATCACAAACTGCACTGTCATAATGGGCCCAAAATTAATTGTAAATGTCAGATTTAAATCAGGGAACAAATCAGATTATTCAAAGCCCATTAGGATCAAGTCCAAAGATCCAAAACAGGCCATGTGAACCCAACAGTGTTAAAATACAGGAAGCAGGCGGTTCCACTTTGGACCATCAGAACTGGGCCCAAACAAGACCTACACCAGCCTGGCAGGCCAGGTGTGTCCCACAAAGTGGACTAGGTGGCAGGCTCTGCCAGGGCCACACATGGGGTCTGCAGCCCCTTTCATTGAGATCAACCAGGAGTAAAAGCTCATTTATTTCAGTTGTTTTGTTTGATTTCCTTTCTTTATTCGACTCTAAACAGAACTCTTTAATTACAGCTTTCTAATGCATTGTATCTAGATGGATGGATGTGATTTAGTCTAGGTTTTTAGGGCCTTGAAGTACTACTTACATGCATTGAATGGGATGGCAATTTCAGATTTCATTATTATTCCATATATTTGAATAAAAGCTGCAATTTACTCCACTTTTCTTCCATCCTTCTCTCCTTTGGTTAAATACAGGCAAGTGATCTACTGACTTTTCTCCATGTTTTGGCATGGATATTCCGTTTGATTGATAAATATAGGGTCTTGGGTTTGCAACCAATCAGTAACTGTTTCCTTGGCCACAGCAAAGGGGTTGCATTGTTTCATTGGTTGGGTCCATTAACGCATGGCTGAAGAGGCCCAACAACATGTTCAATTGCTGAATATCTGACAAGGCCAAGTTGGTTTCAGGTCAGGTTATGATCTGTATAAAATCTGTGTTGACTCTGGGCTTAGTTCAGAGTTCAGACCCTTGACTTCCTTGGTTTTGCCCTAATCGCTCCAACTTACAGGAATTCCTTTGATCTGAGCCATCTTAGTCAGCATCACCCTCCCCCACGTTGAAGGAACTCATCCTTGAGTTTGCTGACGCTGTGTCTTTCACTCCCGCCGCCTTGAAGGATGTCTAATTCAACTGTTGAATAAATTAGAAGGGTAGATGCTCGTAGGAAGTTCCACCTCAATAGGCATTATAAATAATCTAGCCAATATACTGCATGGACCGATCTTCCTCGTGTTGGAGCTTGTGATATGCACCTTTTGGAAATTGCTCCCTCCTCGAGTAAACCCACACCAGATCTCCCCCTTCAAAAAATCACTTCTCAATGACGCTTGTTGGCATCCTGTGTATATTTGGCATTGTTGCTTTCAATATGGTTGTGAATCTCCTCATCTATATGCCTGATATGAGTCACTCATCTGTATTAAAAAGAAAAGCTCCCACACTAGCAATGGTATGGGAATGGGATACACCTCATTGGTGGGTTTAGCTCCAAAAATGATCTCCAACAAACTTTTATAGTCGTGCTTTTAACTGAATTTATGCATACTCTGTATGAGATAAAGCATTGCCCCACGATTTACCTAAATCATATCCGGTTCAGCTCCTCTCCCAAAAATATCCTCGCTCCCACACGTTTGCCTTGTCTTCACCTTTGCCCAAACCCACCTCTTCTCAATTATGAAAGTCACTGCTAAAGCATAAATCTGTTACTTTTTATAACCTATCATCTCCATGATCTATGGATACCCAGACTTCCTGCATTAATTCACCATCCAATGTTCACTAATTCAGAGACTTCTACTTTTCCTACGACGATCACAGACATAACGCGATCCAGAAATCAATCCCACGTTTGGGACATAGATAAAATGGCATCCCTTTGGGAAACCAGATACCTCCATTTTAAACAACATAACAGTCCTGCCTTTAGGGGGTCCAGATATACCTTGCCAGAGAGATGAACCACCTGATACATGCATTATAAAAATTCTTTTATAAATCCTTTAATTCACCAATAGTGTTTTTTTTTTTTTTTTTTGAATGGTTACTTTCATTTAAAAAGAGCAAACAGTACAAAAGATAAGTACTAACAGCAAAAGACTAGAAGTAGGAAAACACAAAAACCAACAACAAAAAACAACAAACTAAGGCTCTGCGTTAGAGAAGGCCAACTCTGTCCAGTGATACACTATTTGTTGTAAGGAATATCCTCTAAAAGACGGGTTGATAGACACCCAAAGAGCCATAAGAAACTTTGATTTCTCCACCAAAATGCTTTCACTAGAGGCTATCCCTTCAAAACATCTCGAATTCCTTTCTTTCTAGATTGTCCAAATTACCACCAGAAAAGATAACCTATCATCTCCATGAAAACTATCATGAAAACATTTATGGGCCTTACCATTCCCTCTAAATTAAAGCTTTTCACTTCGAGTCTCCTTCAGAGGCACCTCAGCATGAGAGCTTATTGTCACAATCCCGCTCAACTCAACATGAAATTGTTTGCTTTGGCCAATGTGCACAAGCGAGGATTTCCTAGGAGGTCACCCATTCTAGTATTGCTCCTGCCCGGGCACGCTTAACTACAAGTTCTTACTTACGATTTCCAGGGTCGCATGATTTTAAAACGCGACATGTTGAGTTAATACGGGTTTGACTTATAAGCCCAAGGTCAAGACTTGGATATTTCCGATGCAGGACTAGCAGAGACCCTCCGTTTGAAAATCGTGGTTGACAAGCTACGCCCCGTGGTTAAAGGTGTTGCCCAGACCGAGTTCTCACACTCTCCCCCACTGGAAATAAAGACTCCTCGACTCTGATACCAACTGTCGCAGCCCCGCCCAACTCAGCATGAAATTATCCGCTTTGGCGCCCGCCCGCCCGAGCACGCTTAACTCCATAGTTCTTATGGTTTCCATGGCCGCACAATTTTAAAACATTTCATGTTGAGTTAATTTGGGGTTTGACTTATAAGCCAAGGGTCAGGACTTGGATATTTCCAATGTGGGACCTCCATTTAAAACCCGTTGTTGACACACTATGCCCTGTGGTTAAGGGTGCCGCCCGGACCGAGTTCTCACACTTATTTAGCTGCTTTTATACCCAACTTGGATCTAGTATGTGTTGGTTGTAGAAATAATCTAGAATCTGTGGATCATCTCTTCACTGCGTTCATGCCCAAGGGATTTGGGCCCATTTTCCACCTTCATTTTCTAAACCAACCTTAACACAATCTTTTACTGCATGGTTTTGGCAATCCAAATAGGTACAGTTGCTGCCTTGGTGCTAAAATGTCACGGAAAGGCCCACAACTCCTACATTTTCCAATCACAGCCACTATTCACAAAATCTATCTAAAATAAATTAACATCTACATACATCAATGACATGTTACTCATCAATTGTGTGAGAACCATCACTGTTCTTAGACTACAATTGAATGTTGGACCCCTCTCCTATTGGGGCAGTATCAAATTAAATATCAATGGATCTGTTAGCCACCACATAAAGATATCTGGTATAGGGGTTGTTTTCCATGACATGGAAGGAACGATGCTTATGACTTTCTCTAGCAAGATTTCTACTAACCATCCTATTGAGGCAGAACATCAGGCCCTTTACAAGGTCTGCAAGTGTGATACAGGATTCATTTTGATCATTTGATCACAGAGGGGAGACTCCTCAATATGGATGCTTTACAGAAATCATCCACTTCTTCTTGGACCCTTTTGGGATTTTGGAAACAAATCCAAGCACAGCTCCACAACCTGTCTCATTGGAAATTTCAGTTCTGCCTGAGAACAAGTTGCTGACTCACTGACCAAGGATGCAACCCCTTTGCTCACCATTTTCAGCTATAATTTACTTCTACATATTGCTGCTGTTTACTTATAGGAAGTGCAAATACTTGAGGTTAACTACACTTCATGAACATAAAGATCCTGACCCAACTCTCATAGTCTTCAATATAATTGTAAAGAAGCAAGTCATCAGGTTGGGTCAACAACCCAAGTATTGGGTCAGCCCAGTCCAAGTATTGGGTCAACCCTTGTATGAGTTGTCATTAGATTAGATAAAGATTTAGTTTACTTAATTATGCCTGTAATCTTGTAATATGATCTTATCAGATCCTCTAATTTAGGCTTCACTGTTATATATGTACATCTCTTTGATTCATTCAATACATGAAAATATTCTACAACTTTTCTCTCGTCAGTTGTCTCTTGTATGTTTCTGTCTTGGCTTGATAGCATCTCACATGGTATCAGAGACTCATCATCTGTCCATTCAAACACAAGAGAAGACCTGCAGCAGTCCTATTCATCTGTGAGAAGAACTGTACGTGCTGTGATCAAGGGCAGCCCACCTATCGATCTTTTTTTTCTCAGCTGGATCTCCCCATCCTGGTCGTCCATCCATCCTAGGATTTTTTCTCATTTTTCCCAGATTTTATGAACATCTGAGGTAGGCCATCTGATCTGATTTGCATTTGTCATCTTTGTGCAACCTGTTTCCATCAAGATCGTTGAACTTTCTTGATTCTCAAGCTTTCACCTTCATTCCAGTTGGAGGTGTTTCGGATTTTTGTGATCAAGGTCTCTGTGTGATCTGATCATTCTCTTGATCATCTTGTGGGGCCCACAGTGCACATCTAAGCTCAGTTTTAAGGACGTCTGGACCATTTTTTCTGCAATTTTTTTATCTTAGTTCGTTACGGTGGCTGGATTTGCTTCTACGGCTGGATCTGTTTTTTTTTTTTTTTTTTTATTGTTTATTGCAATGTCATCTGATCGCACCTTATTGGGAATTACCATCAAACTTGATGGCACTAACTATATCCCTATTGGTCCCATCTCATGCAAAATTTCCTCAAAGGTCAAAAACTATGGAAATATGTTTCTCAGCAGATCCCTACGCCAGATAGTAAGGATGCTACTTTTGAAGAATGGGAAGCCTCTGTCGGGAAAATAAATTCTTGGATTGCTAATTCAGTCACTCCATCTATTGGAAATCAATTGGCAAAATTCCATTATCCTAAGGCTGCTTGGGATTATTTAGCCCGATTATATACCCAGACTAATGCTGCTCGCCGGTATCAGTTAGAATCTGAAATCAAAAATGCTGATCAAGGAAATGACTCCATTCATGACTTCTTCATCAAAATGACTGCCTTATGGGATCAACTGGCCCTGATGGAACCTACTTTTAAAACAACTGATGATGCTCACACATTTGAAGTCTATAGGCAGGAGACTCACCTGGTTCAGTTTCTTATGGCCCTCCGCCCTGATTTTGAACATGTTCGTAGTCAGTTATTACATCGGTCACCACTGCCTTTTGTTGATACGGCTCTCTCCGAACTTCTGGCAGAAGAGCAAACTCAATTTTCTCTTACAAGGAAGAAACATGTGGAACCCACACACGTCCTGTCTGCAAATGTCAGTACCCCACAGAATGATCGTTCTTTTTCATCTGGTACCAATGATTTTTGCAACTATTGTAAGAAGAAAGGACACTGGAAACGGGACTGTCCCACCAGACCTCCTAGGCCAAACAGTAAGTACAAACAATCTGGTCAACAGCCCAGTCGTGCTCCCATGCACTCTTATCCACAGCGACCCTATGCAGCAAATGTCACTGAAGATGATAGTTTTGTACCTCCGCAAATGGATCTTTCATCTCAAATTCAGGCTATGGTTGATGAGCGCATGCAACAATTGTTTCTGGCTTCCTCCACTGGTTCTGCTTCTCAGACATCCACTACACCCTCAGCCTCTGGTTCTGCTATGACCATTTCTGGTCCGTCAGGTATTCTAGATTCTCCATGGATTTTTGATTCTGGTGCATCCTATCATATGACAAATGATGTTTCCAAACTTCATACTTGTTATACCCCTGCTAGCTCTCTCACCATCCATACCGCTGATGCCACTCCTCTCTCAGTCTCCGTTATTGGCTCCGTATCAAATAAGTTGCTCTCTCTCACTAATGTTTTGTGTGTTCCTCACCTGTCTATCAACTTAATCTCTGTTAGTCAATTAACTTCATTTGGATTTCTTGTCTCATTTTCTTCTACTGGCTGTTCTGTGCAGGATCCGCGCACCGGGAGACAGATTGGGACAGGCCTTAGGTCAGGAGGACTTTACTATCTCCACTCACTGCACCTTCCATCTTCCAGCATATTTCCTGCAGCTCTCGTTTCATCTACATCACCATTTGCTCTTTGGCACTCTCGTTTAGGACATTTATCGTTCAATAAAATGAAGTTTTTATTTACTAGTGGTGTATTTGGAAAAACTTTTGTCTCAGACATTTCTACATGTTTTGGTTGCCAATTTGGTAAACAACATGCTTTCCCTTATAATAAAAGCACTTCTTTTACTACTGCTCCTTTTGCTTTGGTACATTCTGATGTCTGGGGACCTGCCTCTCAACCAACGAAAGGTGGTTCCACTTATTATGTGCTATTTATTAATGATTTCACTAGATATACTTGGTTGTATTTAATGAAAAACCGTTCTGAGTTATACACTATTTACACTGCTTTCTCCACCATGATTTCCACTCAATTTAACACGAAGATTAAAATCTTCAGGTCTGACTCAGGGGGAGAATACATGTCCCACAAATTCCGTTCTTACCTGACCAGTCAAGGGACTCTAGCTCAATTATCCTGTCCTGCCACACCACAACAAAATGGTGTAGTAGAACGGAAACACCGACATATCATAGAAACTGCTAGATCCTTGATTTATTCCTCACATGTTCCTCTGCAATTTTGGGGGGAAGCAGTTCTGACTGCAATCTATCTGATTAACAGAACCCCATCCTCTGTATTATCTGGCACATCTCCCTATGAAAAATTGTTCTCCTGTAAACCTGACTTGTCCTATCTCAAAGTTTTTGGTTGCACCTGTTTTGTTTTGTTACATGAAATGAGAGAACCAAACTTTCCCCAAAATCCATTGTCTGTGTTTTCTTAGGGTATGGCATCGAACAGAAAGGCTATCGATGCTATGATCCTAAAACCAATAGGTTAAGGGTCTCTCGTAATGTCACCTTCTTGGAACACATACCTTTCTATACATTACCTTCGCAATCCCCTTCTCCTGAGCAACCTACAGTCTATCCTCTTGATCCCTTTCCAGATCTATTTCCCTCTGATACCCCTTCCCCTCGACCCCTGCAGGTATATCATCGTCGTCCCAAACCTCTGTCTGCTTCTTTGGAATCTGCAGATCCATCTCCTCCTTCTGATCATGGGCCTATCTCCTCTGCTCCAGATGTACGGGATCCTCCTCACACTCAAAGGTATCCAGTGCGCATCAGAAACCCTCCCTCTAGATTTGCATTTGTTTGTACTCATCATTTTTCTCCATCATATAAGTCCTTCCTTGCAGCCATTCATACCTTGACAGAACCACAATCCTATAAGGAGGCCATTGCTCATCCGAACTGGAAGTCTGCCATCGCTGAAGAACTTGCAGCTCTGCAGAAAACTCAAACATGGGATCTTGTTCCACTTCCCTCTGGGAAACGGGCTATTGGCTGCAAATGGATATTTAAGATCAAGACCAAATCTGATGGATCTATTGATCGATACAAGGCTCGCTTGGTAGCCAAAGGCTACACACAAGAATATGGGGTAGATTATGAGGAGACTTTTGCTCCGGTTGCTAAGATGACAACTGTCCGCACCTTTATCTCTGTTGCATCTGTTAGACACTGGCCACTCTATCAGCTCGATGTCAAGAATGCTTTCTTGAATGGATTCCTTCATGAAGAATTATATATGCATCCTCCTCCAGGTGTCGAGAGACCTCCTCATTATGTGTGTCGCCTAAAACGTGCGATATATGGTCTCAAACAAGCCCCTCGTGCTTGGTTTGAACGGTTTAGCACCAGCATCATCAACATTGGTTTTTCTCAGAGTACTCATGACTCTGCTCTCTTCACTCGCTATTCGCGATCTGGCTGTGTTTTCCTGTTACTTTATGTTGATGATATGATTATCACCGGCAGTGATGCTTCTGGTATTTTATCATTGAAGCGTTTTCTTCATCGACAGTTTGAGATGAAAGATTTGGGTCATCTGCGGTACTTTCTGGGCATTGAGGTTGCCTACTCTCCCACGGGATATCTTTTATCCCAAACGAAATACTACAATGAAGTTCTTCAACGAGCTGGACTCACAGATCAGAAGCCTGTCTCTACTCCAATTGAGCATAATCTGAAGCTCCGAACTACTGATGGAGATCTTCTTCCTGATCCAACTCGTTATCGGGAGGTGGTTGGCAGCTTGGTTTATCTTACGATTACCCGACCTGATATTGCCTTTGCGGTACATGTGGTCAGCCAATTTGTTGCGCACCCAACTAATACTCATTGGGCTGCTGTACTGCGCATTCTGAGATACTTACAAGGAAGTTCCAATCGTGCCCTCCTTCTCTCCTCCAGTCAAAATCTTACTTTGCATGGTTATTCTGATTCCGACTGGGCTGGAGATATCAATGATCGGCGCTCTACTACAGGCTTTTCCATTTTTCTTGGCTCCTCTCTCATCTCTTGGAAGAGCAAGAAACAGGAAGTTGTCTCCCGATCTTCCACTGAATCTGAATATCGTGCTGTATCTCACACCACTACTGAAATTATTTGGCTTCGCTGGTTACTTCAGGATTTAGGAGTTCTTGTTCCTAAATCTACCTCTCTCTTTACGGACAGTGAAAGTGCACGAAAATTGGCAACCAACGATGTCTTTCATGAACGATCTAAACATCTTGAAGTTGACTGTCATTTCATTCGACAACATGTTCGGAGTGGTACCATAAAGCTCTTTCAGATTTCATCAGCTGCTCAGATCGCAGATTTTTTCACAAAGAGCCACTCCACCTCTCGTTTTTCAACTCCACCTCTCGTTTTTCAGAACTAGTTTCCAAGCTCTCGATGGTTACTTTCTCCCATCCAAAACTTGAGAGGGGGTGTAAAGAAGCAGGTCATCAGGTTGGGTCAACAACCCAAGTATTGGGTCAGCCCAGTCCAAGTATTGGGTCAACCCTTGTATGAGTTGTCATTAGATTAGATAAAGATTTAGTTTACTTAATTATGCCTGTAATCTTGTAATATGATCTTATCAGATCCTCTAATTTAGGCTTCACTGTTATATATGTACATCTCTTTGATTCATTCAATACATGAAAATATTCTACAACTTTTCTCTCGTCAGTTGTCTCTTGTATGTTTCTGTCTTGGCTTGATAGCATCTCACAATAACAACCAGAGCAGAAGTTTCTTGGAAATGAAGCCATAAATTTTAACCCTTCAATCACTAACTATGCCATACAAGTGCAACCATTTGGGTTATTTTTTACAGTGGGACCCACTTGCTACCCTGGTTTAAAATATTGGCTGATATATATACCAGGTATCAGTCCAGACAGCACTGCTGTCTTTTTGTGAAATGGCAACGGTCTGTACCACCAAAATCTCAGCAAAATATCAGCTGTAACAGCCATATCTGATGAGAGATTCAAACAGAAGGGGAGGGAAAGGAGAATATGGAGAGAGCTCTTATGCATGCAAAGAGAAAAAAAAGAGGAGAGGAAGGTACCTGCGGCTGATTCTCCTCCTCATTTTCTTCTTCTTCCTCTTCCTCTTCCTGTCCCTCTTCATTTTCTTCCTCCCCTTCCTCCTTTCCTTACAACAAAAAGGGCAAATGCCCTTTTAAGCTCTTGTGGATTTTCTTTTGCCAATCCAAATAACCCAATATTCAGAATCATGGGAAATTCATAGGCTCCGCAGTGGGGCTCACCTATTAAAGTTATATAAACTGTTAAAAATAAATTCTCTTATGGGCTCTGGCCAAATTTGGCCAGAAATCACGAGGACTAAGGAGTATCAGGAAAAAAAAACAAATCATGAGGACTGAGGAGTATCAGGAAAAAAAACCAAAGGATTACTAATTGCTCTCTCTCTCTCTCTCTCTCTCTCTCTCTCTCTCTCTCAATAGAAGGGAGGCTGGACAACCGACTAGTAGCAAGTTATAATGGAAGCAACTTAGAAGTCTCAAATAGAAATCATCCTCTCTCTCTCTCTCTCTCTCTCTCTCTCTCTCTCTCTCTCTCAATAGAAGGGAGGCTGGACAACCAACTAGTAGCAAGTTATAATGGAAGTAACTTAGAAGTCTCAAACAGAAATCATCAACATGAGACATGTATTCAAAAGAAAATGCTTTTTAAAGTCCAGTCTCCAGTAAAAGACATCTGTTATGAGATGCACTAAAGATATTCTGATCTGATTCGTACATCAATGTTCTTTTTTGCCGTCATTGTTAGCTGTCTAGCAAGAAATGGAGCTAATTATTCAGAATCAGCTCAATCAGACACGATCTGTCTTCAGGGACAAAAGAAAGTTAGGTATATTGATGGTAGTAAATTGAAGCCATCAAAATTTGACAAAGCCCATGTTGTTTGAGATATTGGGTTCAGACGATTTTATCATAGTTTCTCCTCAGTCCTTACAGTTCTCAACATACAACGAGAAATTAAAAGGAAGAAGAATATTATGCTTTATACAAGCCTCACAATATGCCACATCCACAGCAGGAAGCAACCAAATAGATTTGGAAGTAAAGTGATGAGAATCAATCCAGCATCGTTCCATTCACATGGGTTAAAGGTGATCTGAATTTACCCAAGAACGAGACGGCATTAGCCTTTTTGTTCCCTCTGCAAAGCTTCCAATCATCAACAATCTACCAACACAGGCTATTATTACACATCACTTATAAAGAAAACATAAAGAATTATTCAGCTCCAAAATATTACTTTTAATAAGAGAGAAAATCCCAAATACATGATTATGCAATAAAACTTCAATACTTCAGTTAGATTCCCAATGAAGAAATCTAGTAATAGTATTTTGATTGAGAGAAAAATGTTTACATCAGTAAAGGAGAATGCGAAGAATCAAACACAGTTTTTTGTCCAAGACATGTTCAACTCAGGTACATTGCTTGTTCAAAAGGAATCCACCAACATAGCCTCCTCTCTTTGCACAATCAGTTTACTATTTGACAGGTAACTTTTCTCTTATTGAGATAGATTTCTTCTTTTTGATAGTCCATTTGGATTTCTTCTTTTTGATAGTCCATTTGGCCAGCTACTGGTTCCATTTTTGTAGTTTTCAACATCTTGTTCGGCTGTGTGATTAGGTTCTGTATTTTAGATTTCCGCATCTTCTTTTAAATGATTTTTAATATTCTTTAATGCTCAATCTGAATAGCAATTGTTGCAACTACCAAACCAAGCCTCCCATCAGATGGGGAAAATAAAATCAAGTTAGTAAATGCTTTCATCACCATAGTCTTCCAGAGAAATTCTTTCTTTAATGTTATTTAATGTCTTGATTTAAATAGGAACTGAAGTTAAATGCATTCACCGCCAAATCAAATCAAAACTTGCACATTGATGCCACAATATCCAATTATAATGATAATTCCACTGAGAGAAACAAAGATCCAAAAATAGAATACAACAATGGCAATAAATAACACATTCATAGAAAATCTATAGTCTCATCACATGTAGTTATTAGCTCTTAAAGTATAATCTTTCTTAGCACAAGCTAGTAAATGTAATTACAGAGTTAACAGCACTCATATCAACTTTGGTCAAGCATTTATTAGAGAGTAGCATTGAATGACAAGGCGCCCACGAACCCAACAAGTACAAGAAGATGAGTATGATAAAACAAAAAATGCAAAAGCACCATCATGCGGAATAATGTGAAAATTGTGATATCATTATTTAACTAGATATATTTTACAATTCGGTAAGTACCTTAAACTTGTAGTTCCCTCTCCCATTCCTCTTCTTAGTCCATTCCACCACCTCGTACCTGTGCTACGGTGACCTTCCTCTTCTTGGCCCCGAGGAACTGACACAGAATTGTATGAAGACATTTCAATAGAGATGTTATTTTGAGAACTCTGGTGTGCCCGTGTTGGTTCTTGCTCGGCACCCTGATGGTTGCGATGGAGATATCTCCAGTAAAGAAGAGGAAGGGTAGCAACACATCCAACAGCATAACCGACGACCCAAGCAAATAGCGGGGCTCGTGGATTCTCATGCCTTGACAATGATAAAACAACCACTGATGCAGTTATTTGGCTGACCGTGATAATGAGCTCGATGGAAATCCAAAGCCCAGAATTCAAAGGGCTTCTGTGACGGCGACCAACACTATCACCTCTCCTTCTAGAAGGGGCATTTCTAGAATTAGATATAATTGAAGTAGAAGCTGAAGATTGAGAGGAAGGATCACGCGCGCTAGTTGAAGGTCTGTTTTCTTGCTGTAATGCATCTCGGTCAGCAGTATACTCACTATGAAAGCTGGACGAAGAAGGAACACCACTTCGAGTAGTAACATCAATAACATGTTCTTGGCTGCTGTTACTTGTAGGTCGCTCCATTAGCAAGGAATATCTGTCGCTTTTGCCTTTATGCAGTAGTTCTAGTGAGGGAACTTGAATAAACCACCACCAACAAAATCCAATGAAAAAGAAGCATAGGAAGGGAGTCGAATAGCTGCTTTAAAATCATTCCAACTGCTTCCCCTTTATAATCAAGAACTTCCTTTATGCACGCCCCAGCTCAAGTAATGCTTTGTTCTCAAACAATTGTATACTCCTGTAAGAATAGCTTTGAGATGTCTAACTCTATTTTAAGGTAGAAGATACCATTAAATCAGAATAACTAAAGCTCTTCCGAAACTTTTAGTAAACAGAGATATACCAAAGAAATAGACATTACAGTCTTGGATGAACAACTTTTAATAAATGCCATCTTCTAACAACTTTTAACAATTCTATTTCTTTCAAGCATCAATATGCATTATATTACAGACCATCTATACAAAAAGAAGCATTTAACAACTAGCTAAAAATTATATTTATGCCGCCGGCATGAGAAACCCTGGAGTTACATAAAATGAATGTCTGAGCTGGCCTTCGCCTGTAAAACTCCAGGAAAACCATTGTCAGTTAACAAATAAAGTCCTCAAAATAGAGAAGGTGATGTGGACAACATTATTATACCTAACCAAAACAGGATCCTGGTGGCCTCCCAAATACATGTTGAACAGAAGCTTCCATGCCCAAACTGCCGGCATTGAAGCTTCACCTCTAGTTTCACACACAAAGCTCCCAAAATTCCATCCCACCCACCTCTATTTCACTCGTTTGCACAATTTACAGGGACATCTAAATGCGGTCAGTCATAATACAATAGATTACAATTTACTTAGTACCAAAAAACAGTTACCCAATCAAAATGCCTAGGAATGACACCCAGAAACAATGTTTTCTCACTTCCTCGTTAAAACCATCACTCCATTTCTTCACCCATACCACTGTCGTCGTATTTCAATCTATCTAATCTAATCTACCAAAAAGAAAGCCCATGCTAAGGAAACAAATTCAGATCAATCATAACATCATATCTTTAGAAAAAGATAAAATTAAACGCACCTATCTCTGTCCAATTTCAGTGAAACCCCAAGTCAGATAATCAAAAACCAGGTAAGAAGAATTAATCACAAAACAAAACACTAGATTATCAAAATAAGATTCAGCTACAGATACCCAGATCAAATCCACACAGACAAACAAGACCCAGATCACATTTCCACCTAGTTCTGTTTCGATTTTTTTTTTTTTTTTTCGAATAATAATCTTCAGCTAATTCTTCCTCCAGACAATATATCACAAAAAAAAAGGCCATATAGAAAGAAATAATGAAAACATTTCAACCATAAGGTGTTATTGGGCAAAACCAAACAAATATCATGTTGACCTCAAACGATCACCCAAAATCCAATCAGTTTGGCCAATAATTTCAGCTTATGTCGGATTTCAAGGCAACTACTATGATGGGTTGAGAATACACTTGACTTGATAGCAGATTGGAGAAGATTCCTCAAAAAGGAAAAATGAAGTGGGTTTCACTCCTTGTAATATAAAGCGGAGACAAGAAAGAGCAAGTACCAGATTCCGTGCATCAAATCGCTATGAAGAGATGTTGCAGAATAAAAAGTTTTCTTGAGAAATTGCCGCCAGTTGCTTCTCTCGTTTGCTTTGCTCCGTAGCGTCGTTTACGAATGAGATAACACCATGCCAGTCATTAGAGAGAGAGAGAGAGAGAGAGGGTGCGTGCGCTTATTTGATACATACTCTGACAGAGTACAATTGACACCTAGAGTTCAGGTCCTTGGGTATCAAAGGTATGCCCGTCAATTTAGGAAATGGGTACCCGGTCCGGCCGGCCCGGCTCAAGAACGAAAATGCTTTTGAAAGAATCTGAGCTGAGCTGGATAATTATTTGAAAGCCCTGTCAACATGGGACTGAAAATGGATAGAGCATGCCCCGCCGGTCTAGGCCCGGCCCGGCCCACCCGCAAGATTATTTTCCTACTTTTATATATTTCAATGGAAACCCTAAAAAAACTCCCTCTAAAATGTTTCTTCCCTCTACCATTTCTCACTCATTCAATTATTCTCACTCCACACCAAAAACCCACGCCATGAATTGGCAATAGACTCAATTTGATACTTGGACTGGATCCGCATATTGAGTTTAGGTTTGAAATTTTTGATAGATTTATCACCCTTAATTTTGAAGACTTAATGTCTATTATCTAGTATGTAGACCTTTTGAAATTTGATCAAGCTGAGATTTGGTCCACCTCTTGTCCAGCCATCAATATCATCTTTATTAACAGAGCTTCACCCATTAAGAAGAAAAAAAAACCGTCTCCACTAATGAAAATGCTAAAGCCCGAGCCCCGCACGCAATGGGATTTGAGATAGGCCCGCTTAATTTAGGGCCGGAATTGAACAATCCCCGGCAGGCCCGTCCAATATTCAAGATGGGATTAGACAACCCATGCCGAGGCCCGGTCCATTAAAAGGCCTAGTCAAAGGGGTCAAGCTGGACAAGGCCCAAGGTTGTCCTAGCCTTCCCTCTATCAATGTATGCTGGTTGAGTCCGGATCCCCCCATCTAACTCAACCGGATCCCCCGTCTAACAAAAAAGGGGAAATATTGTTTCTTCTAATCAAAATTAGCGAATTGTGTAAAATCTCTTCTTTGATTTTCTCATTCCAAAAAACAATTGAGAGGGTACATTAGCAGACATGAGATTTCACACAGTTGGCTAATTTTGATTGGACCAAACAATATCTCCGTATTTCGTAGAAACAGGGATCAGGACTCGTGCTGGTTGGGTTTGTGGAAAGCGAAAGCCCTTGTAGGGCCTACATCATCTAGGTCCCTTTTGGCTTTCATGAGCTAGGGCAAGGCCACGCCAGGCCTGAAGGGAAGAAATTTCAGCGTTGAATTTGTTTTGGTTTTACACTATGAGCAGAAACAGAATGTAACTTGACATCGACTATTTTTCTTTATCTAAGCTTGGGACAATCAATGCAATGCAACATTTAACAGGGCAGTACATACAGAACTCACTTTATTACAATCTGATTTAATAATGTGAAGACCAAGTAAGCATTTACTATCCATGAGAAGACTATATTAGTGAATCGTATTTTTTAACTCATCAATTTTACCCTTTATAGAATGTAATCAACTAACTTCTCATAAACTAAATACTAAACAAACAAATTGATCCTATTATAAAAAATGTTTCGTAATCTCCCCTATAACATATCATTGGGATTTAGTAGCACTTTGTTTTTTGGGTTGTGGCCAGTCCAAGAGGTGGGCCATTGGAATTAAATCTGAATATGAGGCCAAATATTGACCTATTACCATAGAAAAGTGAAGTGATATCATGCTATTAAGAACCTAAATAAAAATCACATGAGAATCAAGCTCAAACAAACCCAAATGTATGGGGTCCATAAACTCACATAAAGAGCAACTACTCGTGGTTAAGCCATTGCAACATACACGATACACAAAAATCATCCATAGCTTATTTACATAAAAATCACATAAGAATTACATGATAATCAATCATAAAAAAAAACTCAATATAGGAATCACATAATAATCTGCATAAAATCACATAGAATTATGTTTAGATAAACCCACACATATGCCCAAATAAATTCACATGCATAAATTAGAAAAATAAGAGACCTAGGTTGGGCCTAGTATTGTACAAGCCTGACCCTCAAATCATATATATATAAAAAAAAAAAAAAACTCAATATAGGAAATACATAATAATCTGCATAAAATCACATAGAATTATGTTTAGATAAACCCACACATATGCCCAAATAAATTCACATGCATAAATTAGAAAAATAAGAGACCTAGGTTGGGCCTAGTATTGTACAAGCCCGACCCTCAAATTGGTGTGCTGAGAAAAAAAATTGTCCTCAGGCTTTTTTTAGGGTCGAGCCGGATCGGGTCTCATACCGTCATAAAAGGGCCCAATTGACAACCTACCCATAGTGGAGCTCCAGTCCTTTCACTCAATGGACGTGTGAGTAAGAGGTTGAGAGGATCTGATCCTCATCAGGTGAGTGATGTTGTGAACCGTGGCATAAATAGATCACGAGGATGTTGTGAACACAAATTTACTGAATGTTCACATCGATTCAATAGTGAAGCCCACCTATAAATTTTAAATGGTCTATAATTGTAGTTACACTCAATATACAATTGAAAAAAGTTTCACCTCAGATTGATCACGTCTAAAATACATTATTATGTTTGCAGCTTTTACAAAAAAGCTTTTGAGTTTTTAGACGACCTCAAAAAAGCTCCCATATTTTGTATTTTTATTATAACCTCTTTTGTTAGACAGTGAAACAAATTATTAATAGTTTCTACAGACAAATGACAAATACTATATCTAAGCTTAGTAACCTAACTAATTTAACTCAAGTCAGGTGGAGTTATCTAGATCCATGAGTATAAAGGGTCGGATGACAGTGGAAAGGCTTGAACATGTGGGTTTATGCAAAATACATCAAGGATAAGTAGATCCATGAGTATAAAGGGTCGGATGACAGTGGAAAGGCTTGAACATGTGGGTTTATGCAAAATACATCAAGGATAAGTCATTTTGAGATGTTAAAACCCCTAAGATAGCTTCATGGGGAGGGCATTCTATTTTGTCTTTGCGGTGTCAGGACATCTCGTTTATTCATCATGGATAGGAAATGGTGCTTTGACTCACTTATGGACCAATCCTGGTTGGAAAATGGGAAATTAATAGGTCAGTATGGCCTCCAGCCGAGTCATAGGTTCGGTATTAATGTCCTTGAGAGTGATTTTATTCATGATGGTACTTGGCATTTTCCACCAAGAAGAAGGGTTGATCTGCATTATATTTGGGAGCATGTTAATGCTGAAATTTATCGAGTTACTGATTATTTTTATGAGACCAGTTGGACCTTAAAGGAGAGCGGAACATTTTCTTTAAAGTCAACCTATGACATGGTCTCAAATCATATTAGTAATCCGGTCCCTTGAGCTGCTCTCATTTGGCTTGAGGGTTGTATTTGAAAGCGCTCCATTTGCTCCTGGATGGTGACGATTGGCTGCGTACCTAAAGACAAAAGAATTTCTCATTCAGAAGAATGCTCAATGCGTCTCTTCATGTGCTTTGCATATGCAAACTGGGAATCTGGTGAGCATATCTTTCTTCATTGCCCTCTCACTACTGATATTTGGAGATTTATGCTTGGTTTGGTTAGTCTTGAGCCCATAACATGTGCTTTTCACATTGGGTAATCCAAATGATAAAGCTCTCATTACGTTGGGTAAATTAATTTTAAGGCCTTCAGTCTGACAACATTTTCTCTAAAGCATGTAGTCCATACAGCTGGACATATTTTGACGAGAGGTCCCTACATACGTCACATCAAATATTTTCATTACTCATCTGCCCTTTCAACAAAATGTGTGAATTGATGGAGGAGTATATATCATCTTGACATGATGGGAATTTGAGATTTTCTGCAGTACGGCCACAGATCAATAGGTTGGGCTCACATATAAATAGGATTTATTTGTACCATTCGATTGGTCTTGTGTTTTATCAATTTGAGTTCTGATCGTCAAAAAATTGTTAGTGGAATGAATTTGGATTGATGCAATTAATACATTGCAAAGAGTCTGGTTTCACGGTTTGGATTTTTGTAAGGTTTTATCTATGATGATGGATTCTTGGGAGCAACCAATATTAGGACATAAGCGCGAGTAAAGGGATAATTTGGTGGAGTCGAGAGGTACCCAAAGTGGCCACAGACTCCACCCTAGGCGGGTTCCAAAGGCTCTATTGCAGAGATTCTGTTGAAAGACAGAATTGACGAGGAAGAAAATAAACTCTATTAACAGGGTTGGTTCCGGGTGGGTTCGGGTCAAGCCAAAATCAACGATGAAGAGAATTCATCAGAGTTTTTGACGAATTTATCTCAGTTTTTTGAAAGTTTATTTGAGTTTCTAAATAATTTATCTGAGTTTTTTTTGCTTATCTGAGTTCTTGGTAAATTTATCTGAGTTCTTGACAAATTTATCTAAGTTCTTGGAAAATTTATCTGAGTTTCTGACAAATTTATTTCCATTTAAGAAAATTTAACCGAATTTTTGAACAAATCTTTCTGTGTTTTTGGCAAATTTATCTAAGTTTTTTGTAAAATTTATTTGAGTTTTTGAGAAATCTACCTGATTTTTTTGGAAAATTTATTTGTGTTTCTTGAAATCTATTTGTGTGTTTTGAATTTTATTTGTGTCTTTTGAAATTTATTTGCATCTTTTCAAATTTATTTATGTTTTTTAAAAAAAATTTAACTGAGTTTTGGCAAAAATACTTGAGTTTTTGGCAAATATTTCTGAAATTTGAAAATTTGATTTATCTTAGTTTTGGCAAATGTATTTACGTTTTTTGAAATTTATTTGGCATTTTTTAATTTTATTTACGTCTTTTGAAATTTATTTATGTTTTTTAATTTTATTTGGATCTTTTAAATTGCATCTTTTAAAATTTATTTATATTTTTTGAAATTTATTAGGATCTTTTGAAATTTATTTGCGAATTTTTAATTTTCTCTGTGTTCTTTTGAAATTTATTGTGTGTTTTTTTTTAAGTTATTGCGTTTTTTAGAAATTATTTGAGTTCTTTTGAAATTTATTTGCATTTTTTGAAACTGATTTGTGTTTCTTTAGAATTTATTTGAAAACCTCATTAATTGGATTTCATTGATTTTGGTCAATTAAATGGTAGTTAACCATTATTAATGGCATATCTCACTAATCATGGGATATGATTTAGAGAAATAGTAACTTGGACATTTTAGATCTTTAAATTTGGAAAAATGACCTATCACACTATGAAAAAAGATTGTAAATCTAAGGCCATAAAGTGAAATGTTCAGGACCTCTCGCCAAATGCCCTTTGATCGCGGCTCCAAGAGCAGAGCTTTGATTGCAGTAATAACTGGTAAGACCGGGTCAATCCATAGGGAGCTTTAGACATAAGGCTTTCCAACTTTGTCACCCGCCCTAAATAAAATCTAATTTTAGCCTAAAATCTAAAAAAGTACATTCATCATTCCTACTTTAAATTAAAATTAAATACATTTCCAAAAATAAAAATCTTCTAAATCTAAAAACTTAATCTAAAATGAATCACAAGTTGCTACAAAAGAACACACAAATTAGAACATCAAATTAGAAACAATCCAAAAATAAAACTTACCAAAAATAAAACTAAGAAGCTAAATTAGAAAAAAAAATATCTATATACAAACCTAAGTTAGAAACCAAATCAATCAAAACATGCTTAACAAAGATTAGTAACAAATCAAATAACTCATAAAGAAAACAACCTACTTTCTAAAATTGGCATAAAAACCTTACTAAATTAGTTTCCTAAATTAGAAACTAGGTTAGTCAATTAGGGTTGATATATTTCCTAAGTTAGTGAATTGAGTTAATCAACTCCCTAAAATTAAGGACTTTCCAAATAAATAAAGATTTCCAAATCATAACAAATTTAGAAAGCATTGAGTCAATCTTACCTTATGTTAGAATTTCCAAATCTTAAGAAACTTCCTAAGTTAAAATCTTCAATTAATAAAAATTAGAAAGATCTTTTATTTCTGGAAATTATCTAAATAATCTAAAACAAAAAAATTAGAAAGTAATCCTAAAGTTAGAAAGTTAGTAATGCAATGTATGCCATGAGATATTAGAAAATTTTAAGTCTAGAAAACTAGTATACATGGCTGTTTTTATGCATGATTTTTCCTAATCTAATGTAACATAAAGCTGAGTTTAATGGCTGGGTTTTGAACTACAATGATGCATGAATCAAATGAAAAAAAGGGAAGTGAAAAACGATTTAAAACGAAGGAGATATGAGTGTATAAACATGACTAAAAAAAAAAAACTGTGCAGAAATTCTGCACACAGGTGAGTCCGACCCACCATGTTTGAGCCACTGGTTTACCATCTTTCCAAAATCATTTTTTCTTGAAATTCTGGTGCTTGAAAATACACTAATCAAACTTTAATTTCCCCAAATTTCATCGAAAAATAATGTGTTTTGATTAGGTTTCTAATCGCAAACTTTCTACATAAAATCTGTCCCGAAATTCCGCAACAATGTGTTGAATTGTGCACTTTATATTAAGATCCGAATTTCCAAGAATTATTTGGCCGGAATTATTGACTAAAATCTCTGATTTTTCTTTCTTATTTAATTTAGAACTCTGATTCCCGCAACTTAAACATGTCAGAACTCCACTAATATGAATATGCATGCAATGCTAATTTGTTCCAACCATAAACTATGCATAAAAACTCACATAGGCATATACGAAGCAGAAGAAGAAAAGAAAATAACAAGGGCTTGAATTTAAATGTGTAGTGTAAAAGAAAATAAATGTGTGGCATTAACAAGAATTTTAATGTATGGATTTTTCAAACAAAAGTAAATGTGTGGGAATTGCAATAAATAAATTATGATAAGTGTGCTCTATTTTTTTTTTTTTAATCTCAAATCGGGTTCATAATTACTTATTTCATGCCCTTAGGATCTTGGGTTATCAATCCAAGAACAACAAGAAAAACACAATTCAAGCATTAATCACCTAAGAAAAAGAATAAAAAAAAATCACACTTTTACTAATATGCAATGTTTTTTTACATAAAAAATGGAGAAATAAAATTCCAAAAAACAACTACATACTGGGATGAACGGAACCTCTTTAGTTGAAGCTTCAAGTTGGGATAAGCCTTCTTGAAGAGAGATAAGCTATGGTAGAAAAAGGAAATGGGTAGAATGGTGGATGAATTACACTAGTGGGGGGGTCTTTTCTTTTATGATAGGGAGTGGACGTTTAATGCTTCTTTTAAATAGGGTATGGGCTGCCCTATTCTTTCTCCTTAGTCCCTACTTTGTTGCAAGAATCTTTTTCACTTGGTAAGTCTTCTCCTTTCTTTTCTCCATTCTATCTTCATGCACTTGTCATATTCCTTTCTTTAGCAAATCTTCCTTTGACTTGACATTTATGAGAGATACATGAGGTGGCAAACTCTAAGTTGGAATCAAGAGAAAATTGGATGCCCAATATGTGTAGATTCTTTTCACTTTTGTCTCTTTGGAAATCTTCTTTCTTGATTTGGCCTTTCATGGATTTTCTTTGATTATCTTGAATTATCTTCAAAAAATGAAATTGGGATTTTGTGCAAAGAAAGTGGATCCCCCCCTCTTGGACGCCCCACATGTTTAGGACCCTTTTTCTCATTTCCTGCAAGCCAAAAAAAAATATGAATTTTATGTGAAAAGACAAATTTATCCTTAATTCATGAATCCATGACTGTGGGCCCATCTCTCATGAAAAGATGAATGAAAACACATTTGAAAAATAAAATGGCAGGTTTCCTGATTTGATGCAAAAATGCTGGGTTTTTAGCAAATTATGCATGAATGCACTACAATGGATCAAAAATGCATAAAATCATGATATGATACTAAATGAGGCTCTCTTGGCTTGATAAGCTCTTAAACTTACCAAAAATAGTCACAAAAATGTGCATTTTTAAGGACTTATCACCCCCCTCCAAATAGTGTTTTGCTAGTCCCTAGCAAAAAACTACATATAAAATGAGGAATCCACAATGACATAATCTATCCTAAAACTAATGAAATGAAATGAAAATGAAAATAAATGCAACCCCACTTTCGCTGGCACTTTTGACCACATTTAGTGTATGCAGTAAGCCCTTAAACCCTTAGGTTCCTCCTAGTGGACGAGTTGTGCCTCTTGAGGGTTTGCAGTGAATGAACCCACAAAATTCCTCTTTTTTTTTTTTTTTAATCAAAGTGGAAACCTAACAAAACCATGGGAACTTTTCCAAAAGAAAATTTACAAACACCGGATATTCTCGATTCTTAGAATTTTTCAAAGGAAAATCTTAAATTAGGTTCACAAATCTCATCTTTTGGTCAGAAATTCTCAAAATTATGCTGAATTGATTGTGCTTGGTGATAAGTGTGTATACGAAAAAAACATAGGTATCAAATGATCCACCAAAAATTTCTATGAAAATGATTTTTTATTCAAAATCTTGGGCTACCTAACCTTAGCAAAGAAAAACAGCCTTCCTCTCAAGGCGATCATGACGGCTTTCGCACTACTGTTTTTTTCAAAGGCCGCATTTTTTTTAAACACACACATGTGACTGTGCAATGCCTAGGTCCTTTAAGCTTTCTAATTAACCCATGTAACAAACATTAGGCCAATGACTCCCAAAACAGATGTCTTTAGGGCATTAAGTATATAAATACCCTCACGGGCTTACTGGCTCAGGTTAAAAAGGCTACAAACTCAAACTAGTCACACAACTTTTTATTCTTTTCAAGACTTATAACTAAACACTTTTTTTTCTTTTTTTTTATTTTTTTATTATTTTTTTACGGTCCCCAACAATAGGCAGCCCTTTCCATGTACCCGAATTAATTCAATGATTTGAGGTTGATCAAACCACCCATATGAACCAGGAAACTATGAAACTAAGGGTTGGTTTTCCATCATATTTTCAATCCAATCGTCAAAGAAAACGGAAATCATAGCTTCACGTTCAAAACCTTGAAAACATATACGGACTATGTAAAAGTGAGGGATCAAATTTCAGCACTTTTCCAAAAACTCTTTCCTTAAACCAAAACGTAAACCATTGTTCTCTCTTTGTCCAAAGGACCAAAAATTCGAAGGTTCAAGTTATCTTTGTTTCATAAAATTTCTCTCGAAATCCCCTTATTTTTTTTCAAAACCCTAAAAACAACAGAAATAACAATTTTTTTCTTCTTTTTTTTATTTTTTCTCAAATAAAAAAACCAAAAAGAATGTAAAACTTTTGTCCAAAGATGAACAAGTGTGCTTGTTCCCACCTCCCAACCTAGCATGAACATTGTCCTCAATGTGTGAAGGAATGAGATGCAGTGAACATATGAAACATGAGGAACATAAAAATTAATGAAGGGTAAAGTATAGAAAGCACCTGGGATATGTTCTAGCTGTTCCCTGTCCAAAGTTAGATGAAACGACAAAAATAACGGGATAAAACCTAAACTACTAAGTAGACATAATATACACAGCAATGGGCCACTGTCAGATCGATGGCCGACTAATCCTATAGACAGGATCATCAAGAGGAACTTCTTCCTCATCGACTGGTGTAATTTCAAAGAATGGCTTCAATCTTTGACCATTGACTTTGAACGTCTGGCCATCCTTGGGATCATAAATTGTAACAACACTGTATGGAAGCACTTTTTTTTTTTACAATGAATGGTCCAGTCCAACGAGAGCTAAGTTTGCCAGGAAATAAATGAAGCCTAGAATTATAAAGGAGGACCTTCTGCTCAAGGTGAAAGGATTTTTGCAGAATGTTTTTATCATGAAAGATCTTGGTCCTCTCTTTATAAATTCTTGAGTTTGCATAGGCTTCCCTACGCAACTCATCCAATTCATTTAATTGCAGTTTCCTCTTGGTCCCAGCTTTATCCATATCAAAGTTAAACTGCTTAATGGCCCAGTGAGCTTTGTGTTCCAATTCCACCGGGAGGTGGCATGCTTTCCCATAGATGAACCGGTAAGGAGACATTTTGATTGGAGTCTTAAAAGCAGTCCGGTAAGCCCATAAAGCATCATTCAGTCTCATTGACCAATCTTTCCTATTAGGGCTTACTGTAGTCTCTAATATTCTTTTAGTTTCTTGATTCGACACTTCCACTTGCCCACTGGTCTGTAGGTGATAGGGGGTAGACACTTTATGGGTGATCCCATACTGTTTCATCAGGGCTTCAAATGCCCGGTTGCAAAAGTGCAAACCCCCATCACTGATGATGGCTTGTGGAGTACCAAAACAAGAAAATATATTTTCTTTCAGATTTCTGGACCATTTTAGAATCATTCTCCCGGCAGGGAATAGCCTCTATCCACTTAGACACATAGTCCACAACCACCAAGATATAGATATAGCCAAAACTCGGAGGAAATGGACCCATGAAATCAATGCCCCATACATCAAAAAGCTCAACTACCAGAATGGGATTCAATGGCATCATGTTTCTTTTGGAAATTGTGCCTAACTTCTGGCAGCGATCACAGGCTTTGTAAAAATTGTAAACATCCTTATACAATGTGGGCCAATAGAAACCACTTTGAAGAATTTTATGAATTGTCTTTTTACTTGAAAAGTGGCCCCCACATGCATGTGCATGAGAAAAGGAGATGACACTGTGTATCTCATTATCTGGCAAGCATCTCCTAATTATTTGGTCTAGGAAGTATTCAAATAGATATGGATCATCCCAGTAAAAATATCGAACCTGAGAAAAGAAAGAATTCCTATCTTGTTTGGTCCAATGGTCAGGAGTGTTGCCCGTAGCGAGATAGTTTGCGATATCAGCGTACCAAGTGGATTGATGTACCGTAAAAAGATGTTCATCCGGGAAACTATCCCGAATTGGTGTCGGTTCAATGGTGTCGGAAAGGACCAGCCTAGACAGATGATCAGCCATGACATTCTTTACTCCCTTCTTATCCTTAATTTCTAAGTTAAATTCTCGGAGTAGGAGGATCCATCTAATGAGTCTGGGCTTAGCATCCTTCTTTGAGAGAAGGTATTTTAGCGCAGAGTGATCAACGAAGACAATAATCTTAGATCTAATCAAATATGACCGAAACTTGTCAAGTGCAAAGACCACTGCTAGCAATTCTTTCTTAGTGGTTGAATAGTTGATCTGTGCACTATTTAAGCTCCTGCTTGCATAAGATATCACGAAAGGTTTCTTGTCCTTACGTTGCCCCAATATAGCCCCAACCGCATAACCGCTGGCATCACACATAATCTCAAAAGGCAAAGTCTAATCTGGAGGCTGCATAATAGGTGCGGATGTTAGTATGCTTTTCAACTTTTCAAATGCTTCTTTGCATGTCTCAGTCCAGTTAAATTCTGCCTCTTTGGAAAGCAGGTTACAGAGAGGTCTGGATATGGAACTAAAGTTTTTGAAAAACCTCCTATAAAAGCCTGCATGCCCTAAAATGATCTGACATCTCGTACGGTTATGGGCGTGGGCAAGTCGGCAATCAAATCTATTTTGAACTTGTCAACTTCCAATCTTCTTTCCGACACAATGTGACCAAGGACAATTCCCTGACAAACCATGAAATGACACTTTTCCCAATTCAGTATAAGGTTCTTTTTTTCGTATCTAGTGAGGACCTTTTTTAGGTTGCTCAAACAATCCTTAAATGAATTACCAAACACAGAAAAATCGTCCATAAAGACCTCCAGAATTCGCTCCACCATATCACTAAAAATACTCAGCATACATCTTTGAAATGTTGCGAGAGCATTACATAACCCGAAAGGCATTCGCCGGTAGGCAAAAGTACCGAAAGGACATGTAAATGTGGTATTCTCCTGGTCTTTTGGGGCGATTTCGATCTGGTTATACCTGGAATACCCATCTAGAAAACAATAATAATGATGGCCAGCTACCCTTTCCAAAATCTGATCCATGAAGGGTAAAGGGAAGTGATTCTTACGTGTGACCGCATTTAATTTTCTGTAGTCTATGCAAACCCTCCACCTCGTGGGTACTCAGGTGGGGACAAGTTCATCTTGAGTGTTCTTGACTACAGTAACGCCGGCTTTTTTCGGGACAATCTGGGTGGGGCTAATCCATTGACTATCTGAGATTGGATAGATGATACCCATGTCGAGGAGTTTAAGCACCTCAACCCTTACCACTTTATGCATGGTAGGGTTGAACCGGCGTTGCATCCATCTACATGGTTTAGCATCTTCTTCAAGGTAGATGCGATGCGTACACACTAAAGGGTCAATTTCCTTATTATCCGCTACATTCCAGGCAATTGCACTTTTATGCTGTTTGAGTATTTTCAATAGTTGCCCCTCTTGGTCCTTAGTAAGAAGTGAAGAAATAACCACAGGAAATGTTTCTTCATCCTTGGGATAAGCATATCGCAGGTTCGATGGGAGGGGCTTCAACTCAGGCTTGGGTGGATTCACCTGAGATGGAAAAGTTGGGGTACCAGATGGTACAAGCTCCTCAAAATGGGGTTTCCATATTGCATGGGCATCCTCAACAATGTCATCTTGAAAGTCCTCAAGATAGCCCATGTCATCTCCAGTCAAAAGTAGCACAACATGGGAGTTAATGCACTCCTCAAGATCATCCACAACCAATTTATCAATAAAATCCACACCGTGGTAGTCAGTTTTGAAATCCCTCGACTGTTTGCACATTTGAAAGATATCAAGGTCCAAGGTCATGTTCCCAAAAGACAATTTGAGCCTTCCATCCGGCAATTGATTAGTGCGTTGGAAGTGGCCAAGAATTAGGGTTGTAAATGGGTCCCCGATTCTCCAATTACCAGAAGGTTCCGACCCGTTAGGTTCCGGGTCTGGGTCCTTATTTTGGTCCCGATAAGCAAATAGTTCCGGTTTCGGATCCTTTTTTTTGGAACTGATACCTAAACGGTTCCGGTTCCAGATCCACAGTAGCTCAGACCCGTGGACCCGAGACCCGGCCCATTCTGTTTTCACGTACTAAAGTTACCTTATGTTAGTGTAGCCTCTACTTCTGACGACCTGAGCGGTGGTTTAATTCATAAAGTCATTGCCGGTCCCATTTATTTAGAATTAAAAAATCAATCTACTGGTATTCAACCATAAAATTTATCCGGTCATCATCCACCATTAAATATTCAGGTCTACCAATAACTTTTCATAAAAGAGAAATTCAAAACATAATGCACTATTGAAGAATAAAATAAAAAATGCTGATACAAGTTGAAATACATAAATATCACTGCGCTTTTCTCAAAAATACATCATTGTTGACTTAAAACACTTGATTGAATTAATACATCTCTTTGCTTTACTAAAGCATAATTTTTTTAAAAAGAAAAACACACGTATTAGTCTAGACCCGGAACCATACCCGGAATCGGAACTAGACCTGCCTCACAAATGATTCCGGTTCTAGTTCTGCTTCCCATTAATATTATCAGTTCCGGTTCCGGTTCCCCCTCTTAGAAACGGTTTCGGTTCTGGTTCCACCTTGGACCCAGATCAGAACCGACCCGTTTACAACCCTACCAAGAATGGTCTTCTTAGAATGACTGAAATTTCACCACTTTCGTTCTGTACTAGCTCAGTATCCAACACGTAAAAATCCACTGGGAAGTAAAAGTTCTCAATTTGTACCAAAATATCTTCTATTACCCTTCTCGGTTTCTTAACAAATCGATTGGCGAGTTGAAGAGTAGTTTTGGTTGGTTTTAACTCGCCAAGCCCCAGTTGCTCATAAACTAAGTAAGGTAATAGATTTATACTCGCTTCGAGGTCTAGCAAAGCTTGACCTATCCGGTGGTTTTCAATAACACATGAGATGGTGGGGCATCCCGGATCTTCGTATTTGGGAGGAGTGGTTTTGATGGAACGCGCTCCTGCCGAGGGTGCTACCGGGGTCGGCGGACGTGGGAGTCCGTCGAGTCCGGCCCTTTCGCGCCCGGGGGGCTGAAGCGTGCATCAACATTTCTTTGTGTGGGTGTGCCAGATTTTCTATTTTACTTGGAATTGCAAGTGGTAATCCGGAGATCGACCTTCGCAAGTAAAAAGGAAATCAACTTCTTTCAAGTTTTCCATTGCACATATATTTAAGAAAAGAGACATTTTCTTGATTTGCCGTGAAAGGCGGTTTTTGTTTGGCATTTATAGCCCTTTTTGGCGTTTATAGCCGATTTACAATTCTCATCAATAATGAAAGACAAGAGTTGTGATTTTTGTCTCTTTTAGAAAAATACAAACTACAATGAAAAGCAAGAAAAGGAGGATCTAACTTCTCAGGAGATTGTGGGGGACTCGTTCAGATTGACGGTCGCAAGCCATGTATGGGCTTCGCCATCATCCGTGCAGATGAGAACAGTGGATGCTCTTGATTCGCTTGGCTTGGCTATAACCTCAGATTTTTAGAGGACAAAGACCAAGAGGAGGTCCTATGTCCAATAAAAAGCTAAGTAGACGAGCTGCAAAGCCACGTCTAAGCCATTGGAGGCAGCAGGAGAAGGCAAGGACCTTGGGGGGGATTACCCCCCAAGGGACTTTTTGTCACCTTGTAGTGGTGGCCGGTGCAGAACTTCAGCAGAGTTTTTCTCTCTTTTTCTTTCTCTGGATTTTCTGTGTTTGATCCGTCTGGATTCGATTCTCTTCTGGATACGAGCTCTGGATTCTTTCCGATCTGGATTTCAATGGAATGCTCTCCTATTTATAGGCTTTTGGTAGCCATTTAGGAGAGCTTTTATGGGCTTTAATTGCACTTAAGCCGCATAAATGGAGGAGTTACAGGGTTTAATTCCTTTATTTCGTAACTCCTAGATCTTGGCTTCTGATTCACCGGTGGAGATTGAGGGCATTTAATCGCCTTTGATCGCCATGATGGGAGGAGTTTTATGGGTTAAATGCCATGAATCAATTGACTTGTAACTCCCAAATGCTTGCTTCTGATTGGGCCGTCCAATAGAATGAGTTAATGACTGCCATAAAGCGAGCCAATTAACCACATTAATTGGTCGCCGAGCAGTCGAAGAGTCGCGGGCCGTGCCGTGTCTTCTGGAATTCTTCTGGCGATGATCATCGATGGATCTTTATGCTGATCGACATCGGATGAACATGTACTTCAGACATTGATAGCTAAGAGCGGGCCGGTGACATCTGTCCTGTCGATTTTTCGATCGATCGGGCGGAAAGCACACTTTTTTGGTCGACCGGTTGGCGATCAATGTTGATTTTGATACTTTTGGAGGTTGACCCGTGATTTTGACGGATGTCGGAGGATTTGGCGCCTCAAAAGTATGAATTTTGGAAAGTCCCAGGGGTTGGAAGCTTTGAATCGCGAAAAAACGACGGAAAACGGAGCTCCCAGGGTGAAACCGGAGATTCCGGGCTTCCAGGGTCACAGGGGCCTGCGACCCTGGCGGGGGTCTGCGACCCTGGGGGAATTTTTCCCTTCGGAGCCCGTTTTGCGGTCGTTTTGAGGTCTTTTTCCTTCGTTTTTTCTTGTGTATTTTTATTTGACATTTTTGCTCATTTGTTGGCCTTATTCCCTTGTAGAAAAATTGATGAGAATCCTTGCAATTTGGGTTGCAAAGTTTCCAATTTTCCAGGAAAGCCGAAGACTTTGTCGCGCAGGGTTGCCGATTTTCCGTCAGAAGCTGAAACTGGGCCAAACGATGTCCGAATGACCTGCAATTTGAGGTGGAGCCTCCTGGGCAATAAATAAGACCAACCATAGGCTTTTATTTGAGTTTTGAAGCCGTATGGGGTCTCGTCGCCAGTAGGCTTGATTCTGCCGCGAGGTAGATGTCGCGCTTTGATGTGCGGTCAACCGATGTCCGATTGACTTGAAATTTGACAGGGAACCTATTGGAGTCATTTTGAGATGATCCACAGGCTCTGTCTTGAAAACCATGGTCCCGGGGAGCTCCGCCGCCGAGAGGCCTGATTTGGCTTCCGAGAGTCAAAGTCTGGTCAAATGTTGTCGAAATGACCTGAAACTTGACGTGTAGCCCTTTGTAAGCATTTTGAAGCTGCCCATGTGCTCTGTTTGATGAGTAATGGTTTCGGTGGTTTTCACCGCCGAGAGGCTTGATCTAGCTGCTTAAGGGTTGATGCAGGGTCAAACGTTGTCGGTTTGACTTGGAACTTGACGTGGAGCCTTTTGGATGCATTTTGAGATCATCCACAGGCTCTGATCGGGAATTTGATGTCTCCGATGCTGTCGCCGCCGAGAGCTCCTGTTTAGCTGTCGGAGAAGTGAAGTTAGGCCAAATGTTGTCGAAATGGCCCGAAACTTCATGTGTACTCTTCTCTTGGCTATCTTGAAGGATCTTGCAGTTTTTGTTTGATTCTGACAAGATTTGGTTTTTTGGAAGCAGCATTGCCTATTTTGGTAGGCTGCGGCTTCATGTGGCTTGAAGAGGCAAAGTGACATTTTCAGTGCCAACAAATGTCCCCTCGAGGTACAACGACGAGTTGCTTAACCTTTGTAGTCGATGTGCCTCGAAGAGAATCTTAAAGGAGAGTCTCTGTCTTGACCAAGAGTCTTTGAGCATTTTTTTTTTCTTTTTTTTTTTTTTTTTGTAGAGTGGCCTTTTGAGCTTCCGGGGGAATTTTATGGTAGTGAAAGGAATCACACACCATCTCGAGGCAAAGTTTTGAAGATGACATCAGGGATGTGGATTTGGGTTTTTGTTTTTGACCTTGTGACCTAACAAGCTGTATGTGGCAGGTTACGGGGTCGGATTTTGGTTTTAACCTTGTGACCCAACAAGCTGTATGTGGCAAGTTGGGGGATCATGATTTGGTTTTTGGTTTTGGTCTTGTGACCTAACAAGCTGTATGTGGCAGGTTAGGGGACCAGGATTTGATTTTTGGTTTTGGTCTTGTGACCTAACAAGCTGTATGTGGCAGGTTAGGGGACCAGGATTTGATTTTTGGTTTTGGTCTTGTGACCTAACAAGCTGTATGTGGCAGGTTAGGGGACCAGGATTTGATTTTTGGTGAAATGTCAATTTCAAGATTTTTGCTCAATTTGGTATATGAGGCTGGATGGTTTGATTTTCGGAAGCTCATGGGGTTCGCAATTCTTCTTCTTTTTTTTTTTTTTTCGTGCTTCCTTTTCTTTTCTTTTGTTTTTTTTTTTTTTGCACTTTCTCTCTCTTTTTTTTTTTTTTGTGGGCCGTACGGACAGATCCGTACGGATCTGGTCCGTACGGCCATGTGGCCTGTGGGCCACGGCCTAATGGGCCAGCCCCTCTCCTCTTTTTTTTTCTTCTTTCTTTTTTTTTTGCTGTTTTCTTTCTTCTTTTTTTTTTCTTTCTCCCCCTTCTTTTTTTTAGAAAGTTTCTTTTTTTTTGTTCTTTTCTTTCTCCCTCTTTTTTTTTTCAGAAAGTTTCTTTTTTTTTTTTGCTCATCATGATAATGCGTTTTTATGCAAATCTAGATGTTCATGCATGTATTTTTTGTAGATTGAATTTGAGAGCATGATAGCATACCTGAAAATCTTTCAAATTTGGGAATTTGGAGCTCGCAGCGATGTTGAGCCCTTCTTGATTTTGCGGAGATTTTGAGGTTTCGAAAGTTTGGAGTTTCGGAGCTCGCAGCGATGTTGAGCCCATCTTCAAACTTTCTATTTCTTTCGGGGTATTTCCCTTTTCTTCGGAATTGCCCCGGAACCATGCCAAAATTTCGCCAGATTTTCTTTTAGCGAAATCCTGTCATTTTGATGATGATCTTTTTTTTTTTTCCAACCTTTGCAGGTGGTTCCTCCAGAACGAACAAGGGTAAAGAGCCTGCTACAAGCGTACCTCGTCGATCCGCCAGATCTTCTAATGTGGCCGTTCAGCAGGCCTGGGAGAAGGTCCAGTATGTTGAGAGAAACTTGGAAGAGTGAGACTCTCTCAACAGAGATGAGATGAGGCAACAACTGATCGCTCTCAAGAGTGAGGAATATTATAAGATCATGGTAAGCAACCGTCCTTGGGTTATGGACGATCTGAGGGTTTTGCCCAAGCCTACCTTCTTCTTTGGAGATGCAGTCCCTGACGACGTGACATACCAGAGGAGGTGTTTTCAGTTTTCTTACACAGCTGATGGTGAGAAGAGAACTGTGGTTACCCGGTCAACGTTTGATCATACTATCTCGATCATGAGCCTTTCTCCCACGTGCTCTAAGAGGGAAGATCCTCCAAGCTGGGTGAAAAGGACCAACGTGATCAAGACCGGGGTTTTTGTTGGCGGTCCCTCCGGATATGCGGAGAAGTCGCCTGCTCAAATGGACATGTTGATGCCAGCCAGCGGCTATCAGGGCTCTGATTATCCGTCGGTCGATTTGGGACCGGTGGGCCTTGGCGTTTTTAGCGGTGACGGCAGTAATTAGGTGAAGCCTTTTCGACTTCGTGGCCGTTTCAGTGTTGACTCCGATTGGAAGTCGTGGACTGATCGCGTCCTGCTGATTGGTGACACCATTTTGAAGGAAGCCGGGATATTTGATGCAGTCCGCGCTTTTAGGGAGACCGTGACTTTTTCCGATGATGCCTTCATGGCTATGTTGGAGTCTTTCCTCCCTCAGACCAATACCTTCGTTGTCACGAACGGTGAGATTGGTTTTTCTCTGAAGGAGCTGAGCGCCATTACTGGATTGCCCATCCTTGGCAAACTCTATGAGGAGTTCATGCCTATTGACAGCGTCCTTGAGGAGCAGTCAGAGGAGTTCAGGCTTCTGTATTTTCAGCTCGTCGCCTTCTATGACCTTTTGAAGGAGAAGGAGGGCTCGAAAGTCAGGTCCAGCAGTTGGAAGAGTTGTGGCTCTTCGTTTCCTAACTTCTTTGACGGTGGAGAACCTTCTGATAGCATGACCCGGGAAGACAGGAAGAAGACTTCGGCCATGCAGGAAGAGTTGAAGGGTTTCTTCGCGAGCATAGATGCCATTTGTTCTGACATTGCACTGCGGAGAGATCTTGCTGTTTACCTCACTTTTTGGCTAGGTGAGGCTATTTTTGCTGGAGGAGATGGAACACACATCAGACCGCATTGTATTTTTCCGGCTGGTCAGATGGCGTTTGGAGAGCGGCTTCCTTTGGTGCCTGCTCTTTACTCCTACTTGTGTACTGAACTGCAGGCTGCTGCTTTTTTGGTTCGGCTTGGGCTCCCTATGAATAGGGTATTTTCAGCCCATATCTTTTATTCGTGGTTTGTATACCACTGTCCTGGCTTCCACCAGCTGGGTACTGCACAGGATGATGATCCTCTGATGATTCGATTGGCTAAGGGAAAAGCCGTATCCGAATGACTTTTGTTTGCTCACATGAGGATCCGACGGTTCAAGGACGTCGAGATGGGGCAGTCTTCAGTTAAGCTTTCTCCGGAGTTGCGGAAGAAGGCTTTTGATTTTGGTGCCTCCCGAGACTCTACCAGAGCAGGGTCGGGAAGGCATTACTCTTTGACCAATGCAGAGAAGGAATGGCTTTTTAGCATACGAGTCGGCACGATGGTGTACCGTAGACATCTTTTCGTCGACATCCAGCCGTATGTACCTTCTCGCTTTGCACTTCAGTTGGGCTTCTCTCAAGGCGTTGTTGGAGCGCCTTCGAGTATGGTGAAGCGTTTTGGAGGTTTGTAGGATGGCAGAAATGCATGGGCTTTTTATAGTGCTGAAGACACTACTGACACGATTTCTTATCCTGAGCTGTCGACTTTCCGAACTGCCGGCTTCACGAAGTGGTTCGCGGAGAGCTTTTTGGCATATCGGGGGCTTTCCATGAAGGAGCTTGATGTAAAGCTGTCTTCGGGGAAAGGTACTGGAAAGTCGGATGGCGTCCGGCGAGAGGAAGTTTGGGCCTTCCTTTCTGGAGAGAAGCACAAGATAGGCTTTCTTGGTGACCAGGGCGTCATTGGTTCTGAAGCTGTTCGGGAAGTACCTGATGAGGCTTTGGAGCAGCTAGAACAGGAGGAAGCTGAGCTCGACGCTTGGATGCAAGCGGCACAGAGGCGAGCTTCCGTGGAGTCTACTGGCAAGAGCAGACCATCCAGTGAGGAGTCAAGTGAGAGACCTAACTCTGACAGTGGGGCAGGATCTTCTAGGAAGCGAGCCCACAGAAGTAAGAGGAAGAGGAGTCAGCGTCACACGGGGCGGGACGAAGACTCTCCTGATGTGGAAGTCCCTCTCACTGTCAATGAGGAGGTGCCAGGGGAAGCTGACGAACCTCCGGAGAAGAGGATTCAGGAAGAAGAGACCATCGGTGAAGGTATGATTCTTCCTTTTTCTTTTTCTGCTTCTTTCATGGGGCTTTCCATGTTCTGATTTGTTTTCTCACCTTGCTGCTGCTTTTTTTTTTTAGCAGAGGGTGAAGACTTGGCGATGCCTGAGGTTCCGACCGATGAGGCGGTGATGGAGCCGGTTATGGCATCTGAAGAAGAACCGAGGGACTCTGGAATGATTCAAGAATCTCCAATTGGTATAACTTCTTTCGCTTTCTCTCTGTTTTTTTTTTTTTGCCTGCGACTTGATTTGCTAACATTTTTCTTGTCAGCTGACTTGCCACAGGATTCCGATGACTTTGAACCATCAATGGACGCAAATGTTGATGATGCTTCCAATGAGTTCATGGAGGAAGAGAGTGTTCCGCCAGTCGTCGAAGAAGGTACTTTGTAGTGATGACCCTGATGATTTTTTTTAACAGGATCATATTCATACCTTTTTATGTTTCATTTGCAGGTTTTGAAGTGACAGAAGAGAGTCCATCGCTTTCTTCAGAACCAGAGCAAGCGATGCCAGAGGTCGATCCGAAGGTAGAGACTCCTACAACCAGTTCTGACGCGATAGAGGAGATACCTCGTGCTGAGATTCCTTCTCCAGTGGCTCCAAGTGGAAAGAGTTCTTTTGTTACTCTTCCAATGGGACATGACATGAGCAGCCGATCAACGGAGCAGGGTGAATCTTCATCCAGTTCGTCTATTCAATTTGCGAAGAAGGTGCTGGCTCAGGTTTTGAGTTCTTGGATCGAGACTCTCTTTTCTGGACACCTGGATGCCGGATTTGGCATGATCCCACATGTACAGGAGATTCTCACTAATACCGAAGAGGTTGGTCTGAATGTCACAGGTGCCAGGGCGATCGTTGATAGGATCATTGCACTGGGTGACAAGTGGTTTGAGACCATGGATTTCCCTGACGACCAATTCTTCAAGGAGATGTTCTTGGACCCTGCTGATAAGGCTAAGTCTGACCTGAATGAGGCTACACAAAGCAAGAAGCAGCTAGTTCGGGAGAAGAACTTGGAAGAGCTAGCCATCATCGGATTGAGGCATGACCTTAACGTCCTTGATAGGGAAGTTGAGGAGGCCAGGAAACGTCTTGAGCATTTGAAGGCGCAAGTCGCTGCCAAGTGGGCTGCTATAACAGAGGCTCGTGACAGGGAGAGTGCTCTGATTCGCAGGGTTGCAGATGCCGGTCAAGTTCTCGAGAGGAGGACTCTAGAAAACGAACAATGGCAAACTGCTGGGGAAAAGCTTCTCGGTGTAAAAGAAGGGTTACGGCATTCGCCAGCATCTCATGGCAAGTTCCTGAAGAAGCGTGCCTTGGAAACTCTGACGGCTGAGGCCAAAAGTTTGCTTGAGGAGCTGAAGCTTTGGCTGGAGACCATTTTTGGCTGAGCTCCTGATTTTTTTTTTGTAGCAGAAACTACTCTTCTTTCTTTTGGTACCACATGTATATATATATATATATTTGGTACTTTTTTTTGCAGTGCTTGTGAACACTTTTTTTTTTTGGTACCACATGTATTTTTGGTACTCTTTGCAAGTACTCATTCTACAAAAGTTACTTTTTTTTTTGTTTTCCCTACGCTCACTTAAATCTTTTTGTGATGAAAGTAATTGCTAAATGGGATTTGATCAAAAGCTTTGTCATTTTGTGAAAATCTTTTGTCAAATGATTGTTTTGGTAGGGGAAACGAATTTGGCATGAAAGCCGGATTTTTGTGGCATTTACAGCCATTTTGGTGGCATTGATAGCCAATTTGTGGCATTTATAGCCGGTTTGGTGGCATTGATAGCCGGGTTTTTTGAAAGCCAAGTTTTGGTTTGTCGGCGTGAAAGCCAATTTTTTGTGGCATTGATAGCCGGTTTGTGGCATTTATAGCCGGTTTTGACATGAGAGTCAGGTTTTTTTTTTTTTTTTTGTGTGGCATTTATAGCCGATTTGGTGGCATTGATAGCCGGTTTTGGCAAAAGAGCCAGGTTTTTGGTTTTCAAAAATGCAAGTATCGACTAAGAGTCGCCTCCCTGCTGAATGGTCTTGCAAGTATCGATGGAATGTCGTATCCTTGCTCATTCGGTTGCGAGTATTGATGGAATTTCGCCTTCTCGCGGATTTGGGTGCAAGTATCGATGGAATGTCGCATCCTTGCTTTTCAAAAATTTTGTTTTGCGGGTACTGACTTGATGTCGTTTTCCCCTTGATTTTTGAAATTTGCGGTTTTCTCGAACCTTTGGGTTGTGGATATCAACTGATATGTTGCGTCTCCACGGTTTTAGGTTTTTTTCGAACCTTTTTTGAAATTTGGGTTGTGGATATCACCTGATATGTTGTGTCTCCACGGTTTTTGGATTTTGCAAGTATCGACGAAATGTCGCTTCCCTGCGATTTTGGGTGCAAGTATCGATGGAATGTCGCATCCTTGCTTTTTTCAAAAAATTTTGTTTTGCGGGTACTGACTTTGATGTCGTTTCCCCACGATTTTTGAAATTTGCGGTTTTCTCGAACCTTTGGGTTGTGGATATCAAAACATTGCATCTCCACGATTTTTAGGTTTTTTCGAACCTTTTTTGAAATTTGGGTTGTGGATATCAACTGATATGTTGCGTCTCCACGGTTTTTGGATTTTGCAAGTATCGACGAAATGTCGCTTCCCTGCGATTTTGGGTGCAAGTATCGATGGAATGTCGCATCCTCGTGGTTTTTTTTTTTTTGAAAAACCATTTTTTTTGTTTAAAGACACGAGGGTCGTAAATTTTGACCTAAAACTATTTGGCGGTAAAAGGCAGGGTGGACTAGGGTGGAAATCCCTGAATCCGAATTTTCATTTCAAACCATGAATTTTGGGTTCAAGGATCGAAAATTTTGGTCAAGTCAGGGAGGGGCTCCTAAACTTGGATTTTTTTTTTTGAACAATGAAACGATGAAAGTAAGCATTGTTTTTTGAGTTTCTTTAGAAATTTCGACATTTTGATATGAAAATTCTAAAGGAGTGGGTTTGATGAGCAAGTACCTGAAAATAGGCTTTTGCCGTGCAGGCATTGCTCTTACCCAGTTGGGTAAGTCTTCAAGGGCAGTATCGCTTTAAGAACTTGCCATTGATGGGCAGCATACACCTGTCGCCTTCCATGTTTAGGAGGGCATATGTGCCGTTGGAGAAGACATTGTCGATGACGTAGGGTCCTTCCCATTTTGGCTCAAACTTGCCTTTGGACTTGTGAGCGAAGACCATTGGTCTTTTTGCCGCAAGAACCAAGTCACCCTTTTTGTAGGCGCGTTGCCTGACCTTTTTGTCAAAAGATCCTGCCATGCGTGCTTGGTAAAGTTCAATGCTTTGTCGAGCTTTGAGCCGTCTCTCGTCGAGATTGTCCAGCTCATGGAGTCGCAATTTGACATTGCTTTCTTGAGTCATGTCATTTTGTAGAGATACCCTCAGAGAAGGAATTTGTACCTCTAGGGGCACGACAGCTTCGCATCCATAGACCAAGGAGAATGGTGTGCTATGGGTTGGTCCTCGAACGGTGGTTCGATAGGCCCACAAGGCTTCAGACAGTTTGTCGCTCCAGTCTCTTTTGTGACTAGAGACCATTTTCTTGAGGATTTTGCAGAGTGTCTTGTTGAAGGCTTCTGCTAATCCGTTTGCTGCCGGATTGTATGGAGTCGAAGGACAGCTTTGAATTTTGTATTTGTCGTAGAACCTGTAGAATCGATGATCTCGGAATTGTGGTCCGTTATCATGGACGAATCTTTTAGGTATGCCGAAACGACAAATGATGTTGGTGCGTAGGAATTGAAGGACTGATGAGGTCTTCATTTCGTTGAACGCAAATGCTTCTGACCACTTGGAAAAATAATCCGTTGCGGCGAAGATGAAGCGATGACCTTTGCTTGAAGGGGGAGAAATAGGACCTATGATGTCCATGCCCCATGCTTCAAAAGGCCACGAGATTGCTGTAGGGTGTAGCCATTCCGGAGGCATGTGAATGTAATCTCCGTGAACTTGGCATAGCTGGCAGCGTTTGGCAAATTGCATTGCATCAGCTACCATGGTAGGCCAATAGTAACCTAACCTTTTTATCTGATCATAGAGCTTAGGACCTGCCTGATGGGCTCCACAAAGACCAGCATGAACTTCTTTAAGTGTTTCTTCGGCCTCTTGTTGTGACAAGCAGCGTAGAAGTACTCCGTTGAAGGATTTCCTGTAGAGGATTTTTGAAGGAATATCCAAATGAAAGTTTGGGGCTCGCCTTTGGATGCTTACCCGTTCTTTTGGATCTTCAGGTAGGATTCCGAACATAGTGTAATCAATGAACGGATCCCTCCAGTCGCCGATTGAAGGTTGAAGGATAGAGATCCGACTTCCAACCACTCGGTGGCATTCAGCAACTGCTTGGTGTGTGTTAAGAGGAGGGAGGATCCTTCTCTCGCACACTGTGATTTGAATGTTTTCCCCTTCCTGGATCGCCATTGATGCGGCAAGTCCGGCCAGGGCATCTGCATGGATGTTTTCACCTCTACGAATGTGGGTGATGTGACAGATGTCAAACTTTTGCAGAAGCGATTGTGCCTTGTTGTAATAAGGCAGCAGATTGGGCTTCCTGACTTCATATATCTGATTCATCTGGTTGACGATCAGTTGAGAGTCTCCAAAGACTTCCAGCATAGTGATACCGGATTCGATGGCGAGTTCCAATCCTAGGATCAGAGCTTGGTATTCAGCTGCATTGTTTGTGCATGGTTCCAGTAGCGAGAAAGCGTGTGGAATCATGTATTTGTCGGGGCTAACAAAGAGGATGCCAACTCCCGAGATCAGCTTTCTTTTTTCATTTGTCCTGGTTGCACCGTCAAAGTACATGTCCCAGGAGGCATTTGGTGAGGAAGTCTCCACGTTGTAGACAGGTTCGTCTGGGAGATCATCTCTGAGTGGAGTATCTTTAGGCAATGGATGCTCTGCGAGAAAGTCTACTAGAGCTTGGCCTTTGATTGCTTTTTGTGGTACATACCTAATATCAAATTGTGACAAGAGGATGGACCATTTTGTCAGTCGGGCATTGAGAGAACCGGCCTTTGTGACAAGGACCTTCAAGAGGTTGATCCTCGAGACCAAGTAGACCGTGTTGGAAAGCAGATAGTGACGTAGCTTTTGTACGGCGAACATCACTGCAAGGCATTCCTTTTCGACTGGAGAGTAGCAATGCTCTGCACCTACTAGCTTGCGGCTGAGGTAGTATAGAGCAGCTTCTTTTCTTTCATCATTTTCTTGTGCAAGCAGAGCACCCAGAGAGTGATCAAGGGCTCTTGTGTACAAGATGAATGGTTTCCCAGTGGTAGGAGCAGCTAACACTGGAGGTTTGGATAGGTATGACTTGATATCTTGAAATGCGGCTTCACAGTCAGCATCCCAGACAAAGTTTACACCCTTTTTCATCAATCGAGAGAATGGAAGACACTTCCCCGAAAGGTTGGAGATGAACCGTCTGATGTAGGCCAATCTCCCTTTAAGCCCTTTTAGGTCCCTTAAGGTTCTTGGAGGGGGCATTTCTAGAATAGCCTTGACTTTGATGGGGTCAAGTTCTATTCCGGCTTTCCGAACTAGGAATCCAAGGAACTTACCCGACGAGACGCCGAAGAAGCATTTCAGAGGATTCATCCGCAGTTTATGTTTGCGAAGTCGGAGGAAGACTTCTCGAAGATCTTTGAGATGGTCTTCTTTTCTTTTGCTTTTGACGACGAGGTCATCAACGTAACATTCGACCGTCTTGTGTTGCATATCTTGGAATATTTTCATCATAGCCCTCTGATATGTGGCACCAGCATTTTTCAGACCAAATGGCATAACAGTATAGCAATATACGCCAAATGGAGTCCGAAAGGATGTGTGTTTTTCATCTTCGGGATGCATCTTTATCTGATTGTAACCAGAAAAGCCATCCATGAATGTCATTCGCTCGAATCCGCAGGTATTGTCAATCATCACCTCCGGTATGGGGAGCGGGAATTCATCTTTAGGGCAAGCGCCATTCAGGTCTCTATAGTCAATACAGACCCTGATCTGCCCAGTTTTCTTTGTCACGGGGACAATGTTGGCCAACCATTCTGGATGTTGTTCCTCACGGATGAAGCCGACGCTTTTGAGCTTTTGAACTTCTTGTTCAATTTTATCCATCACATCTGGACGGAATCTTCTTTGGCCTTGTTTGACAGGCTTGATTTCTTCTTGAAGATTGAGTTTGTGGACTGCTACTTTGGGGTCTAAACCAGGTATTTCAGCGTAGGACCATGCAAAGCAATCAACGAACTCACGAAGAAAAGCGATATACTCGGGTAACTCATCATCCTTTATATTCTTGCTTATGAATACAGGACATGGGTTATCTGGTGTTCCCAAGTCTATCTTTTCAACAGGATCTTCTGTTACAAGGTTCGAAGGTGGTTCCTCCACAATATTTTCGGAGGCTTCCAGCTCAACAAAACCTTCTGGGATTCCAAGGGCATTTGTAGACCGAGGGTTTGTTCCTTTCCACAGGTCTTCTTGATTGGTGATCTTCTCAAGGCTTGCTATGAGATGGTCCCAATCGCCTGTTAAAACTAGGTCGAAGTAAGGTACTTCTTTTGGAGACGAGGGCTCTTCTGGGTCAGAATAGCACAAGTCTGTATTATCGGATGATTCCTCTTTATCATCAGAGAAATCGTACCAATTGGATGAGCTTCCTAGATCTTTGTCAGGTAACTCTTTAAAGAGATATCCAGGGAGATCGATGTCTTCATGGACTTGAGATGTTGAGGCTTGGTGGGTAAAACGACTTTTAAGCTTTTGTGTCAACTGTCTCAGATGAGTGTCGGGATCATACCCTAACCCATATGAAGAATTTTCTACATGACCGTAGAGTCTCCAATCTTCCAGCTGGCTTTTGGTCAAGGCGGGCCCCAATGGCGTGAGAATACCGCGCCTTTCTCCCAAACTGACTGGGTTTTGAGCGTCATAGCCCATTTTCTTCATAATTGCTTGTGCCACAGGACTATATAGAGATAGCTGAGGCATAACTTCATTTTGGAAAGGTTCCAGCATGGAGTTTGATGAAGAAGCGTCCGATCTATGGAAGTAGATCGGCTTTTTCTTTGGTGATGTTGCCGGAACAACAAAGGAAGCATACGTAGGATCTTCTACGTCAGCAGGTGTCTTCATCAGAGTGAGAGCAGGCTGAACTTGTTGAGTGTCAGCTTGGCTTGACGAGGTGTCGTCTTCTGGCTCTGAGTCCGAATCCGTGTCTTGCTTGATAGACACGAAAGAGACAACAAATTTGCCCCCAGGCTTTTGCTTTGCCTTCTTCACTCTGGTTGTGATGACCAAAGGTTTTGAAGATTTGAGGGAGATGACGAAGGGAGGTTGACTGCTCTCTTCGGATTTACCGGAGTGTTTGTTTTCTTCCGGTGATTTTTGAGGAGCCTTGCCTTTATCTTTCTGGAGATTTTCAGCAAAGGGTGCTATTTCCTCTTTTTCTTCTTTTTCGCCTTCATACATTTGGGAGTCTGCGAAGTGGACTTCTTTACCTTTGAACGGTCTTCTGTCCGCAAACACTCGATGTACCATGCTGTCGTCGCTGACGAACTTGATGCATTGATGTAGAGTTGAAGGGACAACACCATTCTCGTGTATCCAGGGGCGTCCGAGAAGGATGTTGTAGCATGAAGGGGTTTTTATTGCATACACAGTGACTTCAGAGATAAGATCACCGATTTGCAATTTGAACTTGATTTTGCCGATAGGCCTTTGAGTACTCCCATCGTATCCAAAGATAGATACAGATGTGTGGCTTAGCTTGCTGGGTGGGATGCCCAACTCTTCGAGAGCCGAAGTGGAGATGAGGTTGAGTGCAGAACCTGGGTCGACCTGAACTCTGTGTATAGGCATTTCCTTGATGTACCCTGTGAAGTACAGTGGTCGGTTGTGCCTTGCTTCGCTAAGTAGGAGGTCGTCCTTTGTGAAGGCGATGGTTGCACTGGCTGCTTTTTGCACCGAGAGGCATTCAATGCATGATCCCTCAGTTTTCTTTTCTCCCTTTGAGGAAGTTTCAGAGTTTTTGACCCGGTAGTCCATTTCAATTTGGAGGACTTGCGGGGCATGTTTGTCGACATCCTCATTCAGTTTTTGTAATTCTGAGATGAGATTATCACGAGTGCGTGGAGACATTCGTAATAAATCCAGGATGTGCAGTCGTGCAGGTATGTGTTTGAAGTGCTCGATCAAATCATACTTGAAAGCCTCCTTAGGGCCTGCATGTTCATCATTGTTGCCACTGGGGGCGCTTACAACATCTTTTCCCGAAGGATTTACATAAGTAAAGGAAGATTGGTTGTAATTTTTGTGGTAGTCCCGGCCCGAGCGGGTGCCTCTACCAACTTCGAGAGCTTCTTGAGAAGGGTCTTCGCTTGGAAGATTGTCCTCAGGATCAAGAGGCTGTCGTTTCTCATTTACTGAGGATGCGTCTGCAGCAGAATTGCCATCCTCAGTGATTGTGTTGCATGGAGCATTTTCCGGGAGCGAGTCCTGAACAGCATCCAGCAGCTTTCTTATTCGTTGACCCATCCATCATCCCAAGTTGGGTTTTTTTCATGATGATGAGTCGGGAAGAGTGTGAGTTCTGAAGTCACAGTCTCAGGGGACGAAGCCTGAGAGGGTGTCATCTCTGTGAAAGTCACGCGAGACGAGGTAGCCCCAGAAGATATGGTGCTAGGTGTCGCCGGTGTGTAAGTGATCTCATCAGATGATGCATCGGAAGAGTTATAATCCCGAATTATCACATTACAGGCAGCTCTTAAAGGAGACGTTGTCTGCTCGGAGTCAGACTCATCCTCAGATGTAAGAGGATCGTCTACCCAGCAATTTTCTCCATTTTCAGGAGTTGAGGGAGGAGGTACCTGGTGGGCTTCAGGGACTTCTGGCTCTGGATTTTGAGGAATCTCGTTGACGCGGTCTTGCTCTTGTTCTAGAGCGAGATGCTGCAAGATCCTCGCATATTCTTCAAGATCAGGCATGGGAGCCAAATCTTCTTCTTCGTCTGCTCTTTGTGGCTCAACATGGTTGATTTCCACTGGAGCAACGACGGGTGCTGGCTCAACAGCATTTCCTTGTACAGCCTCTTGGTCTTCCTCATCATCAGACCAGGATCCTTGTGGCTGTAAGGGGTTATACCAGATTACTGGCATAAGGTGAGTTTCAGGAACCCATTCTTCGTCGGAGAGATACTCTCCTGTTTCAAGAGATTCCTCCCACTCGCCGGTATAGTTGGGCTCGAATCCATCGTCAGTGTCACTGGACTCGTATCCATCAATGGAGAATCCAACTACCGAGTTGCAAGAGTATGATGCCCCCTGCATAGCTTCTTTTTTGAATCGAGGTGGCATGAAATCACTGAGAGTGAAGTTTCTTACCGCCTTTGAAGTCTCTGGAAGGGACGTTTCTATTGCCCCGAGTGAAGTGGTAGAGGAGGCCTCTGCCTTTTCATTGACTTCTTGTTTTGGCTGGGTCTTCTCTTGCCGTTTGAGCCTGAGGAGATGTTTCCTAGCCTGCCTTCGCTGTTGAGCTGTCGGCTTTGTTTTTACGATCTCCCAGTTTTCATCTTCCAGGAGATCGGGATGTACCCATATGGGTTGTCCATCTGGTGTCGGGTAAGGAACCAACACTTTGGACTTTTGAATTCTTTTTATCACCTTGAAGGAAGTAGTGATCTTCTCTTCTGGTGATTTTGGTGTTTGTCCACGTGACACCATGTTGACGGAGGCAGACCCATAGTTTTTGTCAAAGGTGATGACTCCATTTTTCCACATCTCGTTTATCTTCTCTCTCACAACAAAGCATTGATTGAGAGGATGCGAGACCATCTGGTGGTATGGACAGTACTGAGGATCGTTGGTTTTGCCAACATCGCCCGGTCTTTTGGGTTCAGGCAAGGTGAGCTTGCCGTTTGCCACGAGAGCCCCGAAGATTTCGTCAACATCTTCATCGAATGGGTATTTCTTTTCTACTCGCTCTTTGAAGGCATCAGAGAGTTCAGGTCTCTTACCTACAGCTCTGTTTTCAGCTTTCTTTGGTTGCTGAGGAGCTAACTTGGTTTGCACATTGAGGACCTCTTTTTTCTTTGGTTTAGAGGTTACAATGGCGGTTGGCTCTTTTCTTGATGACTTCTGACTGTTGAGGTCTTTAATCACCGTTTCAGCTTCCATGGAAGCTTCCAGGAGTTCTCCCAGGTTTTTTGATTTGTTGCCGATGATCATGGAGCGGATTCTAGCTCTCATGTTGTTTCGGCAGATGTCGACTAGCGACGCTTGTGGCAGTACATCTGAGCATTTGTACGCCATTGCTTTCCACTTGTGAATGAAGTCGTATGTTGACTCATTCTCCCCCTACTTCAGGCTACAAAGCTGAGCCATAGTAGCGGGATGATCCTCACCTTTGAAGTGAGTCAGGAAGCGTGTCTCTAGCATGGCCCAATTTTGGATGGAGTCCTCCGGAAGAGTGGAGTACCAATCGAAGGCCGTACCTTTTAGGGTACTTGCAAAGAGGCGGATCTTGAGGGCATCTTGATCTGCAATAGCTCCCGTCAGGATCTTGAAGTGGATGACGTGCTGTCTGGCTGATCCTTTCCCCGTATATGTTTGGAGAGTAGGATGTTTGAATTTTGTTGGGAATGGGACTGAGTCCATCCATAAGGGATATGGTGGCTTGATCCCATGCTCTTTGAGTATATCCTCTTCTTTAGCTTTGGCGAGGATACTGTCTACGTCCTTTTTGGTAAGGGCGCGTGACTCATTTTCTTCACAATTTTCCTCATTATTACGATGATTCGGAGGAGGCTCATTGTTCACCTGATTTTGGACAACAAGGAGAAGGTTTTCCATCAGAGTTTCAATCCTCTGCTGGCCTTGTTCCAACTGCTGGATGCGTGTGAGCGCATCATCTTGAGGTGGATTCTGAGGTGGTGGCTCAGAATTTGTAACCAGGACGTTCATTCCTCGGGATTCAAACGAAGAAACCGTCCTGGTGACTGAGCTGGGGCTCATTCTTTTTGATGAAGAGCTTGATGAAGGATTACTCTCCCGTCCTTGGCTTGAAGGGGCAGGAGATTCTTCGGGATGTCTTCGTGTCCTGGTGACGCTACGGGTCACCGGACATCGGACATGGATTTTTTATGCTGACTTTTGGCGTCTTCTGGTTTTTCCAACCATATGGACGGCAGCAACTTGGTCGGGTCTTTCTTTTTCGACCCATTTGTGGGAGACTTGAAGTGTAGGAGGCTGGGTCCATTGCTTCTCTAGTCTCTTTTGTCGATATGACGCACGGCGGCGTGCTCGACGAGCGATTTGAGCTTCAGTCAGCTCTGGCTGGGCTTTAACAATGAAGGATGTACTCCCTCGGGCGCAGCAGCCGAGCTTGTCTTCTTTGTAATTGGGCAAGGACAGGATGCGGACCCGGTCCTTTGCCTGTTGCAGTGAAGCTTTGAACCTTTCGAGTTCGGCCCCTATAGAGATGAAGGGTCGAACTGAAGGAGTGTAGGCCTTGGCAGGTGCTTGTAGAGGCCTAGTGATGCATGATCTGATTTTGGGCTTGTGGGAGCAAGCCGGTTCATGCTGGGTTGACTTGGGAGTCAAGTCGGAGATGGGTCTCTCCTTTTTCATGTAGGCAAGAGGGTAGAACTGGTTCTCTTTGAGTGGGGCCAGGTATGCTGGGTTGGTGGAGGTTTGAGACCTTCTTTGTTTTGGGGAAAGTCTTGGAGACCAAGTCTAGGGTAGACCTGGTTGGTTGTTGGTTGAGCTTTCGCGGGGATGCCGCGGGTTTTAGTATTCTTGGGGTTTGCCCTTGGTGTCACAGAAGTGACACGTTGAGGGGCGATCTTCTGCTTCTCGGCAGTTGCCTTTGGTGTCACAGTAGTGACACGTTACGAGGCGACCTTCTGCCTTTTGGCAGGAGCAGTTTCTTCTTCGGGAAGTGGGAATGGTCCCAGTGTCCCGAAGACGATGGTCCGGGGAGTCGAGGTCGACCCGGAGTTCAGAGAGTTGCTGAGGGAGTTGATGCTTCGGCAGCTAGCAGGGCGCTTGTAAGTGCGCTCGGTTTGCTTCTGTTGAAGCATGAGCTGGTGCTTGTTTTCATCGAAGGTGATGATCAGTGAAGCTGCCATTGTTAGTTTCAAAATTTCTGAAACAAGACCACATCCATTAGTAATCACAAGAATATGATGATCATAAATGGGGAATTCTATGATTTTGTCTTTTCAAATCGCTCAAGGGACATGACCCAAGCAATATGAAGAAGGCAAAAAGCCATAGAGGGTACAATTGTTCTGGTTGCAAGCATGGTGGCTCGAAATGAGCGTTCCAATGACTGCTAGAAGCAATTGTATACCTAAATTCGACTTATCGAGAAGCGGAACTTGCTCGAGATAAGAAGAATATAAGGGAGGAGTTACAAATGTGCCGGTCACAGATACGGTAGACCCTGAAAGGGCGTACTAGTACCGCTATGCACAAATGTTGGAGATCGCATCCATGAGATGGGATTCTCTGTTTTGAAAGGTCAGAAATGGATTCGTCAAAGAGAGCAGGTGGCATTCCGATTCAAATACGGGCTCAACGATTTCCGCGAGCGCCAGTACTCAGACGGAAAGAGACCACAATTTCTCGAATCTGAATCCAAAAGTGACGAGTTTTTTTTTTTGAAATGTCAAGATTGGTTCCATCAAGGAGAGCAAATGGTATTCCAATCTGAACACGGTCTCGGCGATTTCCGCGAGCGCCAGTGCTCAGAAAAGAAGAAACCAAAATTTCTCAGATCTGAAATCAAAAGTGACGAGTTTTTGAAGATTTTTTTTTTAAGATTTTTTTAAATTTTTTTTTATTTTTTTTATTTTTATTTTATTTTTATTTTTTTTCTTTAAGATTTTTTTTGAAAATCTTTTTTTTTTATTTTTTATTATTTTTTTATTTTGATTTTGATTTTTTTTTTAAGATTTTTTTTTGAAAATCTTTTTTTTTATTTTTATTTTTTTTATTTTTAATTTTGATTTTTTTTGTTTAAGATTTTTTTTTGAAAATCTTTTTTTTTATTTATTTTATTTATTTTTAATTTTGATTTTTTTTTGTTTAAGATTTTTTTTTGAAAATCTTTTTTTTTATTTATTTTTTTTATTTTTAATTTTGATTTTTTTTTGTTTAAGATTTTTTTTTTGAAAATCTTTTTTTTTTATTTTTTTTTTTGATTTTTTTTTAATTTTTTAAGATTTAAAGATGAGAGAGTACACATAGGCCTCCTAACCCGGTCTTATGAAACCTCAATTGATAGAATTGCCCCCAGGTAAGGGTAGGATTACTTAATGAACCCGTTTGGAGGACCCTTGCCTAGAACAGTTAAGCTGTCTCCACACTCTGGACAAGGCTTTTTTCTTGAATCAATCGTGATCAAAGAATGCAATTGGTTTAACCTTAGTGGTCTATGTCTTTTTATTTATTTATTTAATTTTTTTTTTAGATCCCTGACAGACTCATCGAAGAGAAACGATGGCCCAATCCCCGATCCGAACACGGGCTCAACGATTTCCGCGAGCACACATGCCCAGAAGAGAAAGGATCAAAGTTTCTCAATTTTGAATCCAAAATGAGAAATTTGATTTTTTTTATTTTTTATTTTTTTTTGAAAAGACAAAGAGTGGAAATAAATTCGAAGAATTAGAAATTTCCAAAAAATCCCATCTCGTTTTTTTTAGATGCGAAATCCAACATAGGCACCAGCTAGAAAGTAGCCAAGGAATCTGGAGAAGAAGTATAAGCATAGAGCAAAAATATGGTATGCAAATATTTCATTTCCAAAGCATCGTGTTCTCAAATGAACGAGTCCCACCGGGTGTGCCAGCTTGATGGAACGCGCTCCTGCCGAGGGTGCTACCGGGGTCGGCGGACGTGGGAGTCCGTCGGGTCCGGCCCTTTCGCGCCCGGGGGGCTGAAGCGTGCATCAACATTTCTTTGTGTGGGTCTGCCAGATTTTCTATTTTACTTGGAATTGCAAGTGGTAATCCGGAGATCGACCTTCGCAAGTAAAAAGGAAATCAACTTCTTTCAAGTTTTCCATTGCACATATATTTAAGAAAAGAGACATTTTCTTGATTTGCCGTGAAAGGCGGTTTTTGTTTGGCATTTATAGCCGTTTTTGGCGTTTATAGCCGATTTACAATTCTCATCAATAATGAAAGACAAGAGTTGTGATTTTTGTCTCTTTTAGAAAAATACAAACTACAATGAAAAGTAAGAAAAGGAGGATCTAACTTCTCAGGAGATTGTGGGGGACTCGTTCAGATTGACGGTCGCAAGCCATGTATGGGCTTCGCCATCATCCGTGCAGATGAGAACAGTGGATGCTCTTGATTCACTTGGCTTGGCTATAACCTCAGATTTTTAGAGGACAAAGACCAAGAGGAGGTCCTATGTCCAATAAAAAGCTAAGTAGACGGGCTGAAAAGCCACGTCTAAGCCATTGGAGGCAGCGGGAGAAGGCAAGGACCTTGGGGGGGAGTACCCCCCAAGGGACTTTTTGTCACCTTGTAGTGGTGGCCGGTGCAGAACTTCAGCAGAGTTTTTCTCTCTTTTTCTTTCTCTGGATTTTCTGTGTTTGATCCGTCTGGATTCGATTCTCTTCTGGATACGAGCTCTGGATTCTTTCCGATCTGGATTTCAATGGAATGCTCTCCTATTTATAGGCTTTTGGTAGCCATTTAGGAGAGCTTTTATGGGCTTTAATTGCACTTAAGCCGCATAAATGGAGGAGTTACAGGGTTTAATTCCTTTATTTCGTAACTCCTGGATCTTGACTTCTGATTCGCCGGTGGAGATTGAGGGCATTTAATCGCCTTTGATCGCCATGATGGGAGGAGTTTCATGGGTTAAATGCCATGAATCAATTGACTTGTAACTCCCAAATGCTTGCTTCTGATTGGGCCGTCCAATAGAATGAGTTAATGACTGCCATAAAGCTAGCCAATTAACCACATTAATTGGTCGCCGAGCAGTCGAAGAGTCGCGGGCCGTGCCGTGTCTTCTGGAATTCTTCTGGCGATGATCATCGATGGATCTTCATGCTGATTGACATCGGATGTACATGTAACTTCAGACATTGATAGCTAAGAGCGGGCCGGTGACATCTGTCCTGTCGATTTTTCTATCGATCGGGTGGAAAGCACACTTTTTTGGTCGACCGGTTGGCGATCAATGTTGATTTTGATACTTTTGGAGGTTGACCCGTGATTTTGACGGATGTCGGAGGATTTGGCGCCTCAAAAGTATGAATTTTGGAAAGTCCCAGGGGTTGGAAGCTTCGTATCGCGAAAAAACGACGGAAAACGGAGCTCCCGGGGCGAAACCGGAGATTCCGGGCTTCCAGGGTCGCAGGGGCCTGCGACCCTGGGGGAATTTTTCCCTTCGGAGCCCGTTTTGCGGTCGTTTTGAGGTCTTTTTCCTTCGTTTTCTCTTCTGTATTTTTCTTTGACTTTTTTGCTCATTTGTTGGCCTTATTCCCTTGTAGAAAAATTGATGAGAATCCTTGCAATTTGGGTTGCAAAGTTTCCAATTTTCTAGGAAAGCCGAAGACTTTGTCGCGCAGGGTTGCCGATTTTCCGTCAGAAGTTGAAACTGGGTCAAACGATGTCCGAATGACCTGAAATTTGAGGTGGAGCCTCCTGAGCAATAAATAAGACCAACCATAGGCTTTTGTTTGAGTTTTGAAGCCGTATGGGGTCCCGTCGCCAGTAGGCTTGATTCTGCCGCGAGGTAGATATTGCGCTTTGATGTGCGGTCAACCGATGTCCGATTGACTTGAAATTTGACGGGGAACCTATTGGAGTCATTTTGAGATGATCCACAGGCTCTGTCTTGGAAACCATGGTCCCGGGGAGCTTTGCCGCCGAGAGGCCTGATTTGGCTTCCGAGAGTCAAAGTCTGGTCAAATGTTGTCGAAATGACCTGAAACTTGACGTGTAGCCCTTTGTAAGCATTTTGAAGCTGCCCATGTGCTCTGTTTGATTAGTAATGGTTTCGGTGGTTTTTGTCGTCGAGAGGCTTGATCTAGCTGCTTGAGGGTTGATGTAGGGTCAAACGTTGTCGGTTTGACTTGGAACTTGACGTGGAGCCTTTTGGATGCATTTTGAGATCATCCACAGGCTCTGATCGGGAATTTGATGTCTCCGATGCTGTCGCCGCCGAGAGCTCCTGTTTAGCTGTCGGAGAAGTGAAGTTAGGCCAAATGTTGTCGAAATGACCCGAAACTTCATGTGTACTCTTCTCTTGGCTATCTTGAAGGATCTTGCAGTTTTTGTTTGATTCTGACAAGATTTGGTTTTTTGGAAGCAACATTGCCTATTTTGGTAGGCTGCGGCTTCATGTGGCTTGAAGAGGCAAAGTGACATTTTTAGTGCCAACAGGTTTGAGTTAGGTATGCACTAACCTGCTCAATGAGAAGTGCTTTCTTTGGAACATGAACCATATGCTTAGCAATGCAAAGATCTTTCAAGAATTTAGCTTAGGTGGGGACTTATTTAATGGCATCCAGTAGAAGAATATTGATCATGACTTCTTTGAAAACATCCAAAATCTCTTGGTTTGGGATCTTTTGTCTGGGATGGGTTAACCTTAGAGGGAAAGGGGCAACGGGTTTGATAGTCATGGGGTTAGGACCTTTTTCAATGTCAACAATAGTCTTTGCATTAGTGCTATCCTTTTCTTTTTCAATTTTCTCATTCAAATCCGAGAGACATGTTGTTTATGTTTTTTCGGAATATCTTGAAGTTTTTTGCCACTTCGTAGAATGATAGCCTGAACATGCTCTTGATAATTAGGGTTAGTTACGTCGGACACTTCAAATTGGCCTTTAGGGCTTGGTAGGGGTTGGGCCGGAAATGTTCCTTTTCCCTGACCTTGAAGGCTACGTTTGATTTGCTCGACAGAGGTTTCTAACCTTTGGATAGCCTGTTGGTTGCTCTGAATAGCCTACTGGTTATTCTGAATAATTTGTTGATTATTATGCAGGCTCTGCATAAACTGCTGCTGAGATTGTATCAGTGTATTGAGTGATTCCTCCAATGACCTATTCTGGGCTTGTGGTGCATAAGATGTATTATGCTATGGATTCACATATGCATCATAATTTGATGGTCTTTGGGGATTATATTCAGGAGTAGCATTTGGTCCATTCCTCCAGCTAAAATTTGGGTGGTTTCGCCATGAAGGATTGTACGTGTTCCCCATGGTATTTGCATTGAACGTCTTTTGAAAAGAATTCAAAGTGTTAGCCTGTTCCTGAATTGCTTCTTGTAAGGTAGGTCCAGTTGGACAATCTACTGACATGATTTTTAGAAGCATAAATACCACAAACCATGACTATATCCTTGTTCTTTCCAAGTTTCAGGGCTTTGACTTCTCTCGTGAGTGCCAAAAGTTTGGCTTGGATGTCTATCTGATTGTTCACATGATATAGACCTCCATTCTTAGACTGATTCAATCCCCTGGAATGATCTACCCCCTCAGAAGAGGCCCATTTTTATGCATTTTCTGCCATTAATTCCAAAAATTCCCACGCTTCATCTGGTGTTTTTTGGTCGAATTAATTATCGTACATCATCTCAATAAATTGACGTATCTCAGGAGTAAGGTTTTCAATGAAGATCTCAATGAGACGGTGTGTTTCGTACCCATGATGTGGACATGCAAGGATCAACTCGTTGAAGCGTTCCTAACACTTAAAGTAAGGCTCTTTCTGATTTTGCCTGAACATTATGATTTCCCTCTTTAAGGTGTTGGTTTTGTGCCATGGGAAGAACTTTTTCAGGAATTCGGTGACACAGGCATTCCAGGTATTAATTGAATTAGGCCTAAGTGTGTGGAGCCAAGCCTCAGCCTTTTCCTTTAGGGCTTGTTTGTTTGCACCATTTTACATATGTAAATGACCTACATGCGTAACTGTTACGCACCATCATGTTTGGTTGCACTATATTTACGTATTAGGTATGTAAATTTCATATGAAAATGGTGTGAAAATGTGCCAATTTTTTGACATAATTTTTCACACCTCCATAGATGGTAAAAGGAAGCACATCTGAAAGCATGTGTACCGAAACCACACCAAAAAGGCGCCCGTTGGGGAGATTTGTCATTCCATCAAAGGTGATCCCGGGTTCGAAATGTGCAAACCCCATTTTTAATATCCATACTTTCTCTCCCAACACAAGTACTCGAAAATCCTCTTCCTCTCCGACGCTCCAAACCCTACCAGTTCCCACGCATGCTTCTTTTCCAGCTGATACTCTCTCTCTCTCTCTCTCTCCTATCACTTCTGATGTTGCCTCTGTCTATCTCTCTCTCTCACCCCATCTATTGATCTCCATTTTCTTTCTCCCCTCTCACGTCTCTTCCCCTTCTCCAATCTCTCTCTCTCTCTCATGTAATGATGCTCTATCCACTCACAATTTTTGTCACCAGAATAAGATTTAATGATGCTCTTACTAGAACAAAAGTGATGATGAAGCATATAGGATGACCTCTTCAAGGAGATTGTGTTCATGGACAACAAACAGTAGATGACACCTTAGTGGAAAATTATTGTATCAATTTGAGAAAATGAAGTCATTAGGCTGGGTTAGCCATGCAAAACTGATGAGGAAAAAGGAACATGCTCATGTCAATAAAATGTTCATTATATATCACCTAAGAATATTGGAATTCAGAGTTAAATGGTATCCATGGATTTGTGAATTGATGCAGAACAAACATAGGAGTCAACACCTAGGGCTGACTGCATACTCCTGAATCCAAAATCAGCAAACAAGCACAACGAAAGATTTATAAATCTCTCCTTCTATATAAAAAAAAAAAAAACATGAGACTTGACTACCAACACTTTCACATATAAAATTAAACCCCAATAGGAAGTTTTTTACATAGTCCAAATAAATTTATAGCAAGTAGTACATGGTGTCTGATTAGCAACATATTATATGCTTAAAATAATTGATAAGTGATATTTTGTAGGTCGAGAGTGGTGGCTTTTTAGTTGTTTCAAATTTTAAACATAAACTGTTGGAAGTAGGTGGGCCTCGTGGACAGAATTTCAAAACTTTTGACCCACTTGACTCAGGGATCAAGTACCCATAAGGCCAAACACTATATCCAGGATGCAAAACCCTCAATCTCATGATCATGTACAGTAAAATTCTATCTAAAAGATAGAAACAATCATCACTAAACATCCATAACGATCCACATCATGCAAGGAGTAGATCATACCTTTGGAGCCCGGTAGTGCTCTAATGGAGAACTTGATAACTTTCTTTGATGTAGAACTCTTCTACAAAATAAAATCAGAATCTCCAACACCTCTTAGCCTTCCATGTTATGACCCGAATCAAATCTCTTTTCTCAAGAAGATTGGTGGAATCTCTAAGAGAAAACCCAACTCAAAACTCCAAGGAACTAGAAGAGGAAGAGAGGAGAGAGAAGTGCAACAATTGCACAAAAGGGGCTGGACATTTTCTGCTCCAATTGATGGACGTCCATGAGGGGTTCTATTCCCTTTTTATAACCTTTTAAGCCTCTTCTTTTCCTAATTGAAATAGAAGTTTCACTTCCACAACAATTAGTAAGTATACTATTACCACTATTAGAAGTCCTACTCCAAATAGAAATATTAATTTTCTAATTCCTTCCTTTTATAGTTCAAGTAGGATTAGTATCTTCTAATAACATTGGCTAGCGTGGGGACCACTAGGGATTTGATAGAAAGCTGGCTCCAACTGGGACACGCGACCCTACATCTCATGTGCAATCCGGGCCCACAATTAATTGCAAATAACACCACTATATAAATGCAATTGCACTCAGTCTTAGGAATAAATTACAATGAAGACCATAAACTTCCCAATTACCACAAGTAGGCCCCTCTATCAATATCCACGGAACAATTGGAATAAATCTGTCTCTTCCAATCTTAGTTCCACATCTTATTATCCTTGAGCCCCAATTAATCACTATGATCATCAATACCATCCAATTAACTCTTAATCGAGATGGGTGCGCACTTACTAATGACAAATCCATTAATTGGCACAAGGGGATAATAGAGATAGATTCCATCTTGATCATTCAATGTTCCCACAGTCCTACTATCACATACCCAAGACACCGAGGTGTTGACCTGCAGTTGGCCTCACTCATTGGTGACTCAAAGCAAATGAATAGATAGAAACTTGAGTTCATCAATGTCTTAGAATTGAGAGCTTATTGTTAGGGAATTATAAGAGCATACCTTATTATTGAGACGGAATTCCATAAGGTGCTTCTCATGGTCCTTCAATACATCCAATGTACGAGCACCATGATCCAGAATCTTACATTCTGATGATCGAGACAAATCACACTATCTTATAGTGATCAAAGTGCTGCAACCTTATTAGATGAGATGCCCAGTCTCATCACTGGTTGTGAAGATATTTAAGTATAAGATTTGTGACATATGTCTCCCGTGTGTGGATCTCATCTATACACATATCACATCTAATATACTAATGGGACCCGGTTCAACTCATGAACCATTATGTCATATATATTGGTCATGTGCATGAAGTAATAAAATAACATTCATCTCATGAAAGTAAAGCATGATTTTATTGATAAATAAAGAAATTAATCAATTTATCACATCAACTGATGGATTGAGTCCATACAAGTACACAAAAATCTCCAAAATGAACGTCTCCTCTTCCTCTCCGATGCTCCAAACCCTACCAGTTTCCACGTATGCTTCTCTTTCAGCTGATACTCTCTCTCTCCTATCACTTCTAATGTTGCCTCTGTCTATCTCCAACCTTCTTCTTCTTATGTAAATCCTTCGGGAAAGTAAGTTGTAAACGCCCCAAGTGGCAACAATAATGAAAATGCAGGCTCGAAGGAGGCTTTCAAGTACGACTTGATTGAGCACTTCAAACACATACTTGCACGACTGCACATCCTTGACTTATTACGAATGTCTCCACAAACTCATGATAGTCTCACTTCAGAATTACAAAGGCTAAATACGGATGTCAACAAACATGCCCCACAAGTCCTGCAAATTGAAATAGACTATAAGGTCAAAAAATCAAGTGCTTCCTCAAAGGGAGAAAAGAAGAAAACTGAGGGATCAAGCATTGAATGCCACTCGGTTCAAAAAGCAGCAAGTGCAACAATCGCCTTTGATAAAGATGATCTCCTGCTAGGCGAGACTAAGCATAACCGACCCTTGTACTTCACGGGGTACGTCAAAGAGATGCCGGTACACAGAGTACAGATCGACTAGGGTTCTGTACTCAACCTCATCTCTACTTCGGCACTCGAAGAGCTGGGCATCCCACCTAGCAAGCTGAGTCACGCGTCTGTATCCATCTTCGGATATGCTGGGAGCGCTCAAAGGCCTATCGGTAAAATCAAGTTCAAGTTGTAAATCGGTGATCTTATTTCTGAAGTCACTGTATATGCAATAAGGACCCCTTCATGCTACAATATCCTTCTTGGACGCCCTGGATGCATGAGAATGGCGTCGTCCCTTCAACTCTACATCAGCGCATCAAGTTCGTTGGCAACGACGGCTTGAGACATTAAGTGTTTGCAGACAAAAAGCCCTTCAAAGGCAGAGACGTCCATTTTGTAGTCGCTCAGATGTATAAAGATGGAAAAGAAGAACAGGAGGAAGAAACAACACCCTTTCCCGAAAATCTCCAGAAAGATAAGGGCAAGGCTCCTCAGCAATCATCGCAAGCAAACAAACCTTCCAGCAAACTCGAAGTAAGCAGTCAAGCTCCCTTTGTGATCTCTCTCAAATCTTCAAAGCTTTTGGTAATCACCACCAAAACAAAGAAGACAAAACAAAAGGCTGGGGGCAAGTTCACTGTCTCCTTTGTGTCTATTATGCATGACACAGATTCAGACTCAGAGCCAGAAGATGACACAGCGTCAAGCCAAGCTGATACTCAGAAAGTTCAGCCCTCTCTCACTCCATTGGAGACACCTGCTGATGTAGAAGATCCTACGTCTGCTTCCTTCGTCGCTCCCGCAATTTCGGGAGAAGAAAAAATAATCTTCTTCCACAGATCGGGAGTTTCTCCACTTGAACCTTTCCAAAATGAAGGTATGCCTCAGCTATCCCCGTATAGTCCAATGGCACAAGCTATCATGAAAAAAATGGGCTACGACGCTCAGAATCTGACTGGTTTGGGGGGTGGTCAAGGTATTCTCACACCATTGGAACCCACCCTGACCAAAAGTCAACTGGAAGACTGGAAACTCTACCGTCATAAAGGCAAGTCTTCATACGGGTTGGGATATGATCTTACCACTCCCATGAGACAGTTGATACAAAGGCTGCAAAGTCGTTTTACCAATGAAGCCTCAACATCTCGTGTCCATGAAGACATTGATCTCCCTGGATATCTCTTTGAGGAGTCACCCATCAAGGATCTAGGAAGTTCTTTCAGTTGGTATATTTTCTCTGACAATGAAGAGGAATTGTCTAATGACACAGACACGCGGTTTTTATGACTCAGAAGAACCATCGTCTCCAAAAGAAGTACCATACTTCAACCCGGTTCCAACAGGTGATTGGGACCATCTCATTGCAATTCTTGAAAAGAATACTGATCAAGAAGACCCATGGACAAAAGCAGAGCCTCGGTCTGTACATGCCTTCGGAACTTCAGAACGTCTTGTTGAGTTGGAAGCCTCCAAAAATATTGTGGAGGAACCACCTTCAAACCTTCCAACAGAAGGTCATGTTCAAAAGATAGACTTGGGAACACCTGATAACCCACGTCCTGTATTCATAAGCAAGAATATAAAGGATGATGAGTTACCCTAGTATATCTCTTTTCTTTGCGAGTTCGTCGATTGTTTTGCATGGTCTTATGCTGAAATGCCCTACTTAGACCCCAAAATAGCAGTCCATAAGCTCAACTTGCAAAAAGAAATCAAGCCTGTCAAGCAAGGCCAAAGAAGATTCCGTCCTGATGTGATGGACAAAATTGAACAAGAAGTTCAGAAACTCAAAAACGTTGGCTTAATCCGCTAGGAACAGCATCCTGAATGGTTGGCCAACATTGACCCCCGAGCAAAGAAAAATGGGCAGATAAGGGTCTGTATCGACTATAGGGACCTGAATAATACATGCCCTAAAGATGAATTCCCGCTCCCCATGCCAAAGGTGATGATTGACAACACCTGTGGGTTTGAGCGAATGACATTCATGGATGGATTATCTGGCTACAATTAGATAAAGATGCATCCTAAAGATGAAAGACATACATCATTTCGGACTCAATTTGGCATGTATTGCTACACTGCCATACCATTTGGTCTGAAAAATGCAGGTGCAACATATCAGAGGGCTATGATGAAAATATTCCTAGATATGCAGCACAAGACGGTTGAATGCTATGTCGACGACCTCGCCATCAAAAGCAGAAGCAAAGAAGACCATCTCAACGATCTACGAGAAGTCTTCCTCCGACTTCGTAAACACAAATTGCGGATGAATCCATTAAAATGCTTCTTCAGTGTCTCATTGGGAAAGTTTCTCGGGTTCATAGTTCGGAAAGCCGGAATAGAACTTGACCCCATCAAAGTCAAGGCTATCCTGGAAATGCCATCTCCAATGACCCTAAGAGAATTAAAACGGCTTCAAGGAAGATTGGCATACATCCGACGGTTCATCTCCAACTTATCAGGGAAGTGCCGTCCATTCTCTCGCTTGATGAAGAACGGTGTGGACTTCGTTTGGGATACTGAATGTGAAAATGCATTTCAAGACATCAAAATATACCTCACCAAACCTCCAGTGTTGGATACCACCACAACTGGAAAACCATTCATCTGTACACAAGAGCTCTTGACCATTCTTTGGGTGCTCTGCTCGCACAAGAAAACGACGAGGGGAAAGAAGCTGCTCTATATTACCTTAGCCAAATGTTGGTAGGTGCAGAGCATCGCTACTCCCCAGTTGAAAAAGAATGCCTTGCAGTGATATTTGCTGTACAAAAGTTGCGTCACTACCTGCTGTCCAACACAGTCTACCTGGTTTCGAGGATCAATCTCTTAAAGGTCCTTGTCATAAAAACAGGTTTTCTCAATGCCCAACTGGCGAAATGGTCATTGAGAAAGCAATCAAAGGCCAAGCTCTAGCAGACTTTCTCGCAGAGCACCCATTGCCTAAAGATTCTCCACTCAGGGATGATCTCCTAGACGAATTTGTCTACAACGTGGAAACTTCCTTATCAAATGCTTCCTGGGACATGTACTTTGATGGCGCAACTAGGAAAAATTAAAAAGGAAAGAAAATATCTGGAATTGGCATCCTCTTTGTTAGCCCCGACAAATACATGATTCCACATACTTTCTCGCTACTGGAACCATGTTCAAACAATGCACCTGAGTACCAAGCCCTGATTATAGGATTGGAACTCGCCCTCGAGTCTGACATCACCATTCTAGAAGTTTTTGGGGACCCTCAATTGATCGTCAACCAGATGAATCAGAAATTTAAAGTCAGGAAGCCCGATCTGTTGCCTTACTACAACAAGGCATAGTCACTTCGACAGAACTTCAACATCTGTCACATCACCCACATCCTTAGGGGTGAAAACATTCGTGCAGATGCCCTGGCTGGACTCGCCGCATCTATGGCAATCCAAGAAGGGGAAAACATGCAAATCACAGTGTGTCAAAGAAGGAAACTCCCTCCTCTTAACACATACCGAGCGGTTGCTGAATGCCACCAAGTGGTTAGAAGTCGGATGTCCATCCACAAACCTCCGATCGGCAACTGGAGAGATCCGTTCATTGATTACATTATGTTCGGAATCCTACCTAAATATCCAAAAGAGCGGGTAAGCATCCAAAGATGTGCCCAAACTTTCATTTGGATATTCCTTTGAAAATACTTTACAAAAAATCCTTCAACGGAGTACTTCTACGCTGCTTGTCACAACAAGAGGCTGAAAAAACTCTCAAAGAAGTACATGCTGGTCTTTGTGGAGCCCATCAGGCTGGTCCTAAGCTCTACGATCAGATAAAAAGGCTAGGTTGTTATTGGCCTACCATGGTAGCTGACGTAATGCGATTTGGTCGCTGCCAATAATGCCAAATTCATGCAGATTATGTCTACATGCCTCTAGAATGGCTACATCCTAGAGCAATCTCGTGGCCTTTTGAAGCCTGGGGTATGGACATCATAGGTCCTATCTTTCCCCCATCAACCAAAGGTCATCGCTTCATCTTCGCCGCTACGGATTATTTCTCCAAGTGGTCGGAAGCATTTGCGCTCAGTGAAATGAAGACATCATCAGTCCTTCAATTTTTGCGCGCCAACATTATTTATCGCTTCAGCATACCTAAAAGATTCGTCCATGATAATAGGCCGCAATTCCGGGATCACAGATTCTACAGGTTCTACGACAAGTACAAAATCTAAAGTTGTCCTTCGACTCCATATATTCCTGCAGTGAACGGACTAGCAGAAGCCTTCAACAAGACACTCTGCAAAATTCTCAAGAAAATGGTCTCTAGTCACAAAAGAGACTGGGGCGACAAACTACCAGAAGCTTTGTGGCCCTATCGAACCACGATTCGAGGACCAACCCATAGCACACCATTCTCATTGGTCTATGGATGCGAAGCTGTTGTCCCTTTGGAAGTATAAATTCCTTCCTTAAGGGTATCTCTGCAAAATGACATGACGCAAGAAAGCAATGTCAAATTGAGACTCCAAGAGCTGGATAACCTCAATGAGAGACGGCTTGAAGCTCTACAAAGCATTGAGCTGTACCAAGCACGTATGGCAATCTTTCGACAAGAAGGTCAGGCAACGCGCCTATAAAAAGGGCGACTTGGTTCTTGTAGTAAAAAGACCCATAGTCTTTGCCCACAATTCCAAAGGCAAATTCGAACCAAAATGGGAGGGACCTTTCGTCATCGACAAAGTCTTCTCAAACGGTGCATACGCTCTTCTAAACATGGAAGGTGACAGATGTATGCTACTTATCAACGACAAGTTCTTGAAGCGGTACTACCCTTGAAGACTTCCAACGAGTCAGAGCAATGCCTATACGGCCAAAGCCTATTCCCAGGTACTTGCTCGTCAAACCCACCCCTTCTAAGATTTTCATCTTTATGTTGAAATTTCTAAAAAAAAAAACTTTCAAAACAATGCTTACTTTCATCGTTTCATTGTTCAAAGAAAAAAATCAAAACCGAAAAACCAAGTTTAGGAGCCTCTTCCCGGACTTTTACACCAAAAATGGTTTTAAGTCAAAATTTACGACCCTTGTGTCTTTAAACAAAAATGGTTTTTAGAAATCGTGGGGAACCGACACTCAGTCGATGCTTGCAAAACCCACAAATCAGGAGGATGCGAACCCCATTCGATACTTCCAAAACCTCAAAATTGCAAGGAAGCGACACCTCATCAATACTTGCAAAATTTCAAATTTTCAAAAAAAAAAAAAAAATCGTGGAAACCCAACATTCTAGTTCATATCCACAACCCAAATTTCAAATGGTTCGAGAAAACCTCAAATTTCAAAAAATCGTGGAGATGCAACCTTCCAATTGATATCCACAACCCAAATTTCAAATGGTTCGAGAAAACCTCAATTTTCAAAAATTGTGGGGAAGCGACACCAAGTCGATACCCACAAAACCGAATTTTGAAAAAGAAAGGAAACGACGCTTAGTTGATACTTGTACCCCAATCTGTGAGGAAGCGATATTCCATCGATACTCGTAAAACCGAAAAAGCAAGGAAGCGACTCTTAGTCAATACTTGCACCCCAATCTGCGAGGAAGCAACATTCCATCGATACTCGTAAACCGAATGAGTAAGGAAGCGACATTCCATCGATACTTGCAAGACCATCCAGCAGGGAGGCAACCTTTGGTCGATACTTGCATTTTGAAAACCAAATCCGGCTATAAACGCCAAATCCGGCTATAAACGCCAAAATCCGGCTATAAACACCAAAATCCGGCTATAAATGCCAAAAATCGGTTTTCATGCCAACAAAACGAAACTTGGTTTTCAAAAAATCTGGCTCCCATGCCAAAAACAACAAACAAAATTCGACTTTCATGCCATCTCAAAAATTTTGGCTTCCATGCCACAAAAAAAAAAATACTTTGGCTTCCATGCCACAAAAAAAAAAAAAATACTTTGGCTTCCATGCCACACAAAAAAAAAAAAAAAAACTTTGGTTTCCATGCCACAAACAAACAAAACCTAGCTTTCATGCCATTTCAAAATTTCGGCTTTCATGCCATCACAAAATTCGGCTTTCACGCCATCTTAAAATTTTGGGTCTCATGCCATAAACAAATTTTGGCTACCATGCCGCAAAATTTTTTTGGCTCTTACGCCACAAAATTCGACTTTCATGCAATCCCAAAATTCGGCTTTCAAGCCATCAAAAACCAGGCTTTTGCCACAAAAATTGGCTTTCATGCCCAAAACAACCCTTTAACAAAAGATCAAAATTTCAAACAAACATTCCCATTCAGCTTTTATTTAAATTTGTTTTCATCAAAAAATGATTTAAGTGAAAAGTGGGAATACAAAATATATAGTACCAAAAATGTTTATACATGGAGGTACCAAAAAAAGAAAAAAGAAAAAAAAAGGAGTTTGCTACAACTCAGGAGCTCAGTCTAACATAGTATTCAACCAAAGATTCAACTCCTCAAGCAGGCTCTTGGCCTTAGCCTCCAAAGTTTTCAGGCCACGCTTCTTTAAAACATTCCCATAAAATGCGGCCGAACGCCACGACCCATCGGCAGCACGAGGAAGTTCTTCCCAAAGAACCTGCCATTGCTCATAGTCCTGAGTTTTCCTCCCGAGATTGCTTTCAGCCTCCTCAACTTGGCAAATGAGAGTCCCCTCCTTGGCACGAGCTTCCACAATGGCGGTCCGTTTGGCAGCAGCTTCTTCCTCCAAAAACTCAAGACGCTGCCTAGCCTCGACAACCTCCTTATCAAGACGGTTCAAGTCTTGTGTTAGCTCGATGATGGCTAACTCGGTAACGTTCCTTTTGAGAACGAATTGCTTCTGAGTTCGCGAGATCTCAGTCTGCTCAGCTTTGGCCTCGCCGGAAGGCTTCACAAACATCTCATTAAAGAAGTCACCATCTGGGAAACTCTTGGTTTCAGTCCACCTGTTGCCCAACGCAATGACTTCATCAACAAAAGCCTTGGCACTTGCAATGTCCAGACGTACTTCTTCGCTATCAGCAAGAATGTCCTGTACATGCTTGATCATGCCGAAACCAGCTTCGAAGTGACCTGAAGAGAGTGTCTCGACCCATGAGCTCAAAACACTCTTCAACACCTTCTTTGCATATTGAAGGTGCGGCCCAAATGGGGATTCGCCATGCTCTGGCGCCTGACTACCCATGTCATGACCCGTTGGAGGAGTAATCAATAAGCTCTTTCCAATTGAAGAAGCTGACTCGTTGAAATTAGTAGAAGAAGCCCCTATTTCTGGATCAGCTGTAGGTATCTCCTGTTCTGGCCCTGAGGAAGACGGAGGAACTTCTCTTGGTGCTTCACAATCTGTCAATAAAAGACAAAAAGGTATGAATATGATCTTGTCAAAGTCAATATCGAGATTATTATTACAAAATACCTTCTTCGACGACCGGTGGAGTATTTTCTACTTCCATGAGCTCATCCGAAGCATAGTCAAAGGTTGCATCCATGGATGGCTCGAAGTCGTCAGAATCCTCTGGCAAGTCAACTAACAAGAAAAAAAAGCAACATGTTAGCAAATGACAACGCTAAAAAAAAAGAAAGGAAGAAAAAACAAAAGAAATCATACCAGGTGAAGGTTCTGGAACTACTCCAGAGTCTTTTGGCTCTTCCTCAGATGCCACAAATGGGTCCACCCTCGCCTCATCGGCCGGAACCTCGGGTGTCACCAAATCATCATCCTTTGCCGAAAGAAAGAAAGCAGCAGATAAAAAAAAAAAATATCTCATAAGAGAAAAGAAGCGTAAACAGAAAGAGAATCATACCAGTAATCTCCTCTTCTCGACTCTTCTTCTCTGGAGGCTCGTCAGCATCCCCAGACACCTCCTCCACATGGTGAGAGGAACTTCTAGATCAGGAGGACTTTCTTACCATCTCATATTACGACATTGTCCCATTTTCCTCTTACTTCTGTGAGACGGTTTGCTCGAAGATCCTGCCCCATTATCAACATCATGTCTGTCACTAGAGTCCTCGCTGGATGGTCTGCTTTTCCCAGTAGACTCCATGGAAGCCTTTGTGCGCTCCGCTTGCATCCAAGCATCGATCTCGGCCTCCTCCTCTTCCAGCTGTTTCAAGACCTCACCAGGAATCCCTTGTGTAGCTCCTGATCTGATGACGTCCTGCTCATTAAGAAAGCCTATCTTGTGCTTCTCTCTGGAAAGGAAAGCCAAAACTTCCTCTCGAAGGACACCATCTGATCTGCCAAGACCATTCCCAGGAGATTGCTTGACATCAAGCTCCTTCTTGGAAAGCCCCCAGTACATCGAAAAGCTCTCCACGAACCATTTCGTGAAGCCAGAAGTCCGGAAAGTGGGCAACTCAGGATAGTAAATCATAACGGTAGTGTCCTCTGCACTATAAAATGCCCATGCATTCCTCCCGTCTTGCAAACCTCCAAAACACTTCACCATGCTTGAAGGCGCCCCAACAACGCCTTGAGAGAAGCCAAGCTGCAATGCAAAACGCAAAGGGACATACGGCTGGATATCAACAAAAAGATGTCCACGGTACACCATCGTACCAACCCGTATGTTGAAAAGCCATCTCTTTTCTGCGTTTGTCAAAGCATAGTGTCTTCCCGACCCTGCCCTGGTGGATTCACTGGATACACCAAAATCAAAAGCCTTCTTCCGCAGACCCAGAGAAAGCTTCACTGAAGACTGCCCAATCTCGACGTCCCTGAATCGTCGGATTCTCAAACGGGCAAAGAAAATAGATTCGGAAACGGCTATCCTTCTAACAAAACGAATCATAAAAGGCTCATCGTCCTGTGCAACTCCTAACTGATGGAAGCTAGGACAGTGGTATACATACCACGAATAGAAGATATGGGCTGAAAATACCCTGTTCATAGGGAGCCCAAGCCGAACCAGAAAAGCAGCAGCCTGCAGTTCGGTACACAAATAGGAGTAAAGAGCAGGCACCAAATGCCATCTGACAAACTGGAAAAATGCAATGCGGCCTGATGTGCGTTCCATCTCCTCCAGCAAAAACAGCCTCACCCAGCCAATAAGTGAGGCAAACAGCGATATCTCTCCGCAATGCAATGTCAGGATAAATGGAGTCTGTGCTTGCGAAGAATTTCCTTAAATCTTCTCGCATGGCGGTGATCTTCTTCAAACTCGGGTTTTAAGCCCTAGCATCCTGGGCCATGCTATCAGAAGACTCCCCGCTGTAAAAAAAGTTTCAAGCCCTCCTGACTCACCTGTCTCAGAAGACTCTCCGCTGTAAAAAAAGAATTTCCTCAAACTGCTGCACCTGACTTTCAAGCCCTCCTTCTCTTTCAAAAAATCATAAAAGGCGATGAGCTGAAAGTACAAAAGCCTGAACTCCTCAGGCTGCTACTCAAGGATGCTGTCGATAGGCATGAACTCCTCATAGAGTTTGCCGAAGATAGGCGGCCCGGTGATGGAGCTCAATTCCTTCAAAGAAAAACCAATCTCACCATTCGTAAAAATGAAGGTGTTAGTTTGTGGAAGGAATGACTCCAGCATGGCCATGAATGCCTCATCGGAGAAAACCACGGTTTGCCGAAAAGCGCGAACCGCGTCAAAAATCTCGGCTTCCCGTAGAATGGCCCCGCCAAACTTCAGGGTGTGATCAGTCCATGATTCTCAGCTTGAGTCAGCACTGAAACGACCACGAAGTCGAAAAAGCTTCACCCAATTGCAGCCGTCACCCCGAATAATGCCAAGGCCCACCGGTCTCAAATCGACTGACGGATGATCAGAACCTTGGTAGCCATTGGCTAGCATCAGCATGTCCATACGGACAGGCGACTTCTCTGCAAAACCTGAAAGGTCGCCAACAAAAACCCCGGTCTTGATCACACTAGTCCTCTTCACCCAGCTCAGAGGATCCTCCCTCTTAGGGCATGTGGGAGAAAGACCCATGATTGAGATGGTTCGATCGAAGGTCGACCGGATAGAAATAGTTCTCTCCTCACCATCTGCCGTGTAAGAGAATTGAAAACATCTCCTTTGGTATGTCAAGTCGTCAGCGACTGCATCACCGAAGAAGGAGGTAGGCTTGGGCACAACGCTCTGATCTTCCGTAACCCAAGGACGGCTGCTTACCGCGATCTTGTAGAATTTCTCATCCTTGAGAGCGATCAATCGCTGTCTCATCTCATCATGGTTGAGGGAATCACACTCTTCCAAGTTCTTTTCAACAAACTGGACCTTCTCCCAGGCCTGCTGAACGGCCGCATTAGAAGATCTCGCAGACCGACGAGGTGCGTCAGTAACAGGCCTCTTACCCTTGTTCGTTCTAAAAGAACTACCTGTAGAGAATGGAAAGAAAAACAAAGATCAATCATCATCAAAATGACAGAATTTTGCTAAAAAATTCTAGCGAAATTTTGATATGGTTCCAGGGCAATTCGGAAGAAAAGGGAAATACTCCGAAAAAGACAGCAAGCCTGAAGATGAGCTCAACATCACTGCAAGCTCATAGTCAGTGGAAGATTCTCAAAGAAGGTTTGAACTCAAACATTGCTGCGAAAACAAGCCAATCGTATCAAATCTCCGAAAAATTGGAAAAGGGCTCAACATTGCTGCGAGCTCCAAAATCCAAAACCTGCAAAGTTCCTCAAAATCTTGCAAGACCAAGAAAGGGCTCAACATCGCTGCGAGCTCCAAATCCCAATACTTGTAAAAGATTTCTAGGTATCCATCATCATGCTTCCAAGTCAATTTACTAAACATCATGCATCAAAACCATCATGCATTAGATCCTAGGAAAACCTTGACCAAAGTTTGACCAATTCTAACCCAATTTGGTCAAAATCAACTAAACTTTGTCTAATTCAAAAATCATGTTGGCTTGACCTAGAGACTTTAGCCTTCTATCTTGATGCATCAAACAAAAAAAAAATGTATGAGCATCTTGAAATTGCATAACCTCATTACATGATGTGAGCAAAAACAAAAAAGAAAGAGAGAAAACCTATTAAAATTTTTTTTCTGGCCCACAGGCCGTGGCCCATGGCCACCTGGCCATACGACCAGATCCGTACGGATCTGTCCGTACGGCCAAAAAAAAAAGAAGAAAAAAAACGGTTAAAAAAAAGAAAACACCGTAAAAAAAAAGGAAAGAAAAAAATGGTGAAAAAAAGGGGAAAATCGTGAGAAAGAAAAAAGAAAAAAAAAAGAAGCACGAAAAAAAAGAAGAGAAAACACGTGCTTGAAAAAAAAAAAGAAAAGAAAAAAAGAAAGGAAAAAGGAAAAGAAAGAAACTTTTCATACTTCTACATGGAGTTTCTTGAAAAGGAAACTTACTTGAAGCCATGGAGAAGAAAAAGAAAAAGCTTGAAGATTGTTGAAGACAAAGAAGAGCTCTTGATCTTGGAGCACTCTTGAAGATTCTTGCAAAAAGAAAGTAATGGAGCAAAAGAATTAACCTTCCCTTGCTTTTATAGAAGAGAGCAAACCAAAATAGGAAACAAGGAGAAAAGAAAGGAGGTAAGTGCTAAAATTTAGCAACTTTTCCAAAAGAAAGATACTTTGAGAAAATCTCTCTCAAAAACAAGGAAACTTGAGAGATTCTCTCCAAGTCAGGATATTTTTATATATTCTCTACCCAAGAGAGATGTTTTTAGATATTCTCTACAAAATGACACCACATGAGATCTAAGCCCTCTTCAAAGCTTAAGGTCCCATGGGTTAGCCCATATGAGCTAGGTTTGACCACCTAGGCACTAAAAGTGGCTTTTAATAAAAAAAATCCCTCTTACCAAGAGCATACAAAAAATGGTTCCATTCCTCTTTTGAGTTGATTGGACCATTCAAAAAAAAAAAAAAAAAAAAAAAAAAAAAAAAAAGAAGAAGAAGAAGAAGAAGAAGAAAAAGAAGAAGAAAGAGAAAGCCACATGAGTTTCCAAAAACCAAACCATCCGACCTCATGAACCAAATTAAGCCAAAACCTTGAAATTGACAATCCACAAAAAAACCAAAACCAAAACAAAAAACCAAATCCTGCCCCCCCAACTTGCCACATACAGCTTGTTGGGTCACAAGGTCAAAATAAAAAATCAAACACCGACCACCTAACCTGCCACATACAGCTTGTTAGGTCACAAGGTAAAAAACCAAAATCCAAAACCCAAAAATCCAAATCCATCATATCATTTTCAAAACTTTGCCTTGAGATGGTATGTGATCCCACTCACTACCATGAAATTCCCCCGGAAACTCAAAAGGCTATTCAAAAAAAGAAAATGCTCAAGACTCTTGGTCAACTCAAAGCTCTCCTTTAAGTTTCTCTTCGAGGCACATCGACTCCAAAAGCTACTCGTCGTTGTACCTCGAGGGGGAATTTTTTGACACCAAAAAAGTCACTTTGCCTCCTATACATCAAGAAGCCACATGAAGCTGCATCCTCATACAAATAGGCAAAGCTACTTCAATCATCAGATCTTGTTAGAATTAAACAAAAACTGCAAGATCCTTCAAAACAGCCAAAAGAGGGATACACATGAAGTTTCAGGCCATTTCGACATCATCTGGCCTAACTTCACTCCTTCGACCGCTAAATAGGCGCTCCCGGCGGCGACAATATCGAAGACATCAAAACTTCGATCACAGCCCACAGATGGTTCCAAAATACCTCCAAAAGGCTCTTTGTCAAAATTCAAGTCAAACCGACAACGTTTGACCCTCCATCAACGCTCGAGCAGCAAAATCAAGCCTCTTGGCGGCGAGAATCACCGAGGCTATCACTCATCAAACAAAGTACATGAGTGGCTTCAACATGCTTCTAAAGGGATGCACGCCGAATTTCGGGTCATTCCAACAACGTTTAACCAGATTTTGACGCTCAGAAAGAAAATCAAGACTACAGGCGGAGGAGCACCCCGGGACCATGACATCCAAATTGGAGCTAATGGATTGTCTCAAAATGACTCCAATAGGCTCGCTGTCAAATTTCAGGTCAATCGGACATCGGTTGACCGCACATCAAAAGCTCGACATCTTCCTTGCATCAAAATCAAGTCTAGCAGCTACAGGACCCCAAACGGCTTCAAAACTCAAATAAAAGCCCATGGTTGGTCCTATCCACTAATCAGGAGGCTTCACCTCAAATTTCAGGTCATTCCGACATCGTTTGACCTAGTTTTGACTCTTGACAGTAAATCGGCTACAAAGTCTTCGGCTTTTCCCAAAAAGAGGAAACTTTGTGCTCCGGTTTTGTGCAACTTCTCGTCGAGTTTTCTTCAAGAAAATCAGGTGAATAATTGAGGAAAAATGTCAAGAAAAATACAGGAGAAAAAAGGAATGAAAAGAAGAAGAAACAGCCATCAATCGGCGACCAAAGAGGACAAAACCTCCATGGTCACTGGCAACCCTGGGTGCATGGTTGCCGGCGACCTTGGAAATCCGAGTCGCTGGATTTTCCATCGGGTGGCCCCATTTTCCGATCCTTTTCTCGTTTCGGGAGTTCCAGGCCCTGTGATTTTCCAAAAATCCAATTCTTGATGCTTGGAAACGACTGATCTTCGCAACATCTCGGATCCGCCATCAAAAGCATGAAATCATCGCTGATCGCTCCAAAATCGCCGACCGACTAACCAAGAAAGTGCACTTTCTGTCCGACCGATCGAGAAATCGACAAGACGGATGTCACCGGCCCACTAAAATCAATCGATGTCTGAAATTGCATCGCCATCCGGCATCAAACAACATGTGGATCCATCGACAATGATCACAAGAATTCCAAAAGACGCGGCGCGGCCCGCGACTCTTCAAATGCCCCGGTGACCACTTAATGCTGTTAATTGACCCGTTTTTTGACAACTTAATGTGGCCATTAAACCATTATTTTGGATGGCCCAATCAGAAGCAAGCAAATGGGAGTTACAAGTCCAAGTAATCATGGCATTAAAACCATGAAACTCCCCTCATCATGGAGATTAAAGGAGATTAAATGCCCATTATTCTTCATCGGCCAATCACAAGCCAAGAAAAAGGAGTTACAAAATCAAGAAATAAAAACTTATAACTCCTCCCATCATGGAGCATCAATGCCATCAATGCTCATAAACCCACCTTATGGCCGCCAAAAGGCTATAAAAGGGGGGTCATTCCAAGAAGAAAGGATAGGATCCTGATCCCTGGAAGCCGGAAAATTCAAGAGAAATTCACACCTAGAGAGAGACATCCCATAGAAACTCTGACGAAGTCCTGCTACTCCGCTGCAAGAAACACCACAAGGTGATCGAAGTCCATTGGGGGGCCACCCCCCCAAGGTCCTCTTCTTCTATCCAACATGGCCTAAACGAGGTTTTTCAGCCCGTTTACTCGGTTTTTTATTGGATATAGGACCTCCCCTTGGTCTTTGTCCTATAAAAAACTGAGGTTAGAGCCAAGCCAAAAGAATCGAAACATCAAGCGTTCTCATTTGAAGGACGAAGTCCATACATGACTTATGACCGTCAATCTGAACGTGTCCCCACAATCTCCTGAGAAGTTAGATCCCTTTTCTTCATTTTCTATTGTACTTTGTATTTTTTAAAGAGAAAAAAATCACAATTCTTGTCTTTCATTATTAATGAGATTTGTAAATCGCCTTTCACGGCAAACAAACAAAAATCTCCTCCTATGGCATTAAAAAAAATCTTGTCTCTTTTCTTAAATATTTATGCAATCTGAAAAGTTAGAAAAAATGATTGATTTCCTTTCTACTTGTGAAGGTGAATCTCCGGATCATCACCACTTCAAATTCCAAGTAGAATAGAAAATCTGGCATACCCATACAAAAAATTTTGATACCCGCTTTTCTCCTCCGCCGGACTCCGGCAACCCCCGGGGCGGAAGGAGAGGACGAAAGGCCGGGTCCATCACGCACCATCTTGAGAATGGCCATTCCCCATGCAGGGTTTTTATTTGTCCTGTTACTAGATATGGATCTCCTAAGGATAGTGTTGGTGAGATGGGGTGGGGGCTCACTCCCCAATGAGGGGCTACCCGCAACGGTTGTCACGTAATGCTAGTTGATGGGTCACACTTAAGTAAAATAGTGATGTAGTATCCCTAAGGATTTGCCTCATGTATATTAGAAACCAAAGCTAATCGGGAGTCATATATTATTTGGTATAAGATACCTAGATAATAATGAATGATGGGAATCATAGATAATTAGTCTTGACCCTTATTTTGACCAACTTTGATCCGCACCAATCTAAGTGGCATTCGCACTCCCCAAAGAGGCATGCCCTAAGAGATTGGAATTCCGATGTATTCTGAATTTAGTAGTTAGAGGATTCCCACATGAATTTGGTAGAATACTAAACCCTAATGTCATTTATTTTCTTTAATTGAATGCATGGTTATATGCTATAGTTTTTCCAGCATGAATTCTAATACTTTCAATCCACTTGCGACCATCTTCAACTAGAACAAGTTGGTGGGATCCAACTATGTAGATTGGAAAAGGAACATTGATATTGTCCTGACCGCTCTAGGATACAAATATGTTCTTACCATACCCCCCTTGATGAGCTTGGGCTAGATGCACCATAGGACAAAAAAGACCTTTACACCAAATGGGCCAAAGACGATGAGATGGCCAGATATTATCTACATACATCCATCTCTAGTGTTTTACAACACCAACATCAATCCTATAAGACTGCATACGATACTATATCGAACTTAAAGGAGATGTTTATGGACCAGGACAGGCCTGCTAGGCAGGCTACTATGAGGGTGCTGATTAGCACCAAGATGGCTAAGGGCACACCAGTACAAGACCACATGCTGAAGATGATAGACTCATTGAATGAGTTGGATGTACTTGGTACTACAATTGATGCAGAATCGTAGATTGACATAATCCTCGAGTCACTACCAGATTCATTCAACAATTTTAAGGTTAATTATAATATGAATAAGATGAATTTGACTTTAGTTGAGCTGTCTAACTAGCTGGTAACGACTGAGGAGATCATAAAGAAAAAGACAACTGCCCTGATGACAGAAAAGTCAGTTGCCAGATCTAAGTCGAAAGGCAAAGACCGGAAAGGCAAGAAGAAATCTGTCCCCAAGGGTCCTAAGTTGGAAAATGGTCCTAATGGTGGTGTGGTCAAGCCTAAGGGTTTGGGAACAAAAGGAAAGTGTTTCTATTATGGTATGACAGGACATTGGAAGAGGAATAGTCCAGATTTCCTGTCTAAGAAAAAGACCTCAGGTATGATTGAGTCACTTGTTTCTGAAGTTAGTTTTGCAACCGGTACTGTAGAATCCTAGTGTGTTGACTCCGGTACAACTAATCACATTTGTAATATGTTGCAGGGGTTCAAGGATACCAGGAGGCTTACTGACGGAGAAATCATTGTCAACCTAGGATCTGATGCTAAGGCAAAGGCCGTTTCAGTGGGAGTTATTACTTTATGTTTTTCAGATAATAAATTGGTTTTGTCAAATACTCTATATGTACTGTCTTTAAGACGGAATTTAATTTCAATTTCTAGTTTGGTGAATAAAAGTTATTCTATTACTTTCGGTACTGAAGTTGTCATATAGATGAAAGGTTTTTTTACATGTTCTGGCAAGGTAACCAATAGACTTTATTTGTTAACTCCCACAATGTATGAGATACATGATACCGAAATAATTAATAGGCCATCATTAAAGAGGAAGTCACCTTCATCTAATCCAACAAAACTTTGGCAACTGAAGCTAGGTCACATAAACCTAAACATGATTGATAGGTTAGTGAAAGATGGTATCTTGCCTTCATTGATAGTAGAACCAATGCTTGTCTACGAGTCCTGTCTAGAAGGCAAAATGACCAAAATACCCTTTTCTTCTATGGGCAATAGGGCCAAAGATTTATTGGAATTAGTGCATACTGATGTGTGTGGACCCATAAATGTAAGAGCGAGAGGTGGATATAAGTACTTCATCACTTTCACCGATAATTACTCAAGATATGGATACATATACCTTACGCACCGTAAGTCCGAGGCTTTTGAAAAGTTCAAAGAGTTTCGAGCGGAAGCAGAAAAGAAATTAGGTAAAAGTATCAAGAATCTTCGATCATATCAAGCAGGGAAATATCTCTATACTAATTTTATGGGATATCTAAGGTCCCGGACCTTACCGGGTCAGTTGGGCCCAATAGTAGGCCTATTGACCCGTTTATTTTGTAATTATTATAATTAATTATTTTTTAGGTATTTAGGTGGGTTTAGACCTTAAGCGAGTTTCTTTTAGAGTTAGAATAGTGTCTGCGAAGTTTCGTGTGTTTCTGAGTTCGTTTGACTCTAGCAGGGGGTAGTTTGCAATTTAGGGAAATGGAGTGTTTTTCCGAAAATTCCAATCGCTGTAATTTTTGGGTTCTTTGGGAAGGTATCATCGCACTGATCATTTTTATTTCCTGGCTTATCGCAATCTGACAATAAAAAACCTTTCAAGTAGTCCATTCCTTCACCAGACCCACTAAAGGGCAATTCAGTCTTTTTCTCCCTCTCTTCTTCTTAAACAGAGATTAACCCTAATCTCTTATTTTAATCTCTTCAACAAACGAGAACTCCCGCAGCCCCTTTCTTCTTCTTCATTTTCCTTAAGGTTCCAGAATTCTACTATGGAGAGATCATCTCCACGATCCGGACCGCTTATCTTCATACTCTCGATTTCCTCTTTCCATTAATACTAGTTGGTAAGCCTTTTCCTACCATTAGTTTTTCAATATCTTTTCTTTCGGTTAGATTACGTCGGATCTTGATCTGTTTCCTTTTTTTTTTCTTCTCGGCGTTCTTGATTGCGTTTGGTTGGGTTAGATCGGTGGTTTCCGCGGTAAAAGGTTTCCCCTCAAGTTTTTTAATTTCCAATCTTCTTCTTGGTTGAGCAAGTAGATTTGTAATTTATATTTATGCATGTGCGTATGTTCCTTTATTGATTTCAATGATTTCTTGTTAGAATGCCCTAATTCCAAGCCTGTTTTTTATATTGATTTTGGATTTGACATGTTGGGTTAGATTTATGGTATTGATTGGATTAATTGTCAAATCGGTACCCTTTATGTTTTAACCTGCTAAAATGGATTTTATATGATGAATGTGATGATTGGGGAAGCGTGGTGGCTCATTTTATGTAGGTTAGCCATGGCTTGGCCGGAGGAAAAAGAAGAATAAAACCCAATTTTGGGGTTCAGGTCCGCTGTCCGATCGGTCGGTCGCACTGTGCGATCGATCGGACAGAAGATATGCCCCAGTTAACTGAGGGTCGTCCGCTATCCGATCGATCGAACCTTCAGTCCGATCGATCAGACATAGAAAACCTACAACTAATTGGGAGGTGCCCAGTGCCGATCGATCAGGCACTCAGTTCGATCGATCGGACAGGGTGCTAACTAGATGGTGTGCAGTGCCGATCGATCAGAGGGTAATTTTTTACAGCACTTGGCAACTTCGGACACTCGTAACTTTTAATCCTCCTGTTGGATTTCTACATATAATATATTGTTGGAAAGCCCTTGAGATGTAGAATCCAATGGTTTTAGTTTCATCACGATCGAAGGTCGAGAAGTGATGTAAATACATGGATTGATGATCCAGCTCATGTTTTATTGGAAATGAGACCGGTAACTTAGGTTCGGACCTTAGTTGTTGGAACCATGAACCTACTCTCACCTGACCATCAATGGGATTAAAATCGTGGCACGTGGCCTTGTGTGCTTCGATGGGTTGTCTAGGTATTCGTGTATTACGCATGGTATAACCGAATGTGTATGGAATTGTCTCAATAGATGCTTAACATGATTGTATACCAAGGAATTCCCTAGAAGCATCGTTGATCCAATTTCCACACGTACTCCAATAGAATATGTGGGGTACAGGGATGACAACACTTACTTAGGTTTAGATTGTAATTCCTCCTTGACTTGTGAACTGTATCCGTCGATAATGTTTCATTGTACACTCTCTTGGCATAAAATACTTAACTAATTATGAAACATAATCCTTGTAGTAGATGTGGATACTTCTTCTAAACTTGGTCTCGTAATTCCCACGTTGCTTCTTCCGGTCTATGATTCTCCCACAGCACCTTAACCATTGAATGGTCCATGTCCTCAACTCTTGTTCTTTCGTGTCTATGATCTGAACATGCTTCTCTACATAGGTAGCATCTTCTCTGATTTCCAACGGTTCATGCCGGAGTACATGCGAAGGGTCGGGGACGTATTTCTTCGACATTGACACATGGAAGACGTTGTGTACACCAGAGAGCTGGGTGGTAAGGCTAGGTTATAAGCCACATCACCAATCTTGCTCATGATATCGTACGGTCCAATGTATCTCCGTCATAACTTGCCCTTCTGCCTAAATCTCAATGTTCCTCTGGTCGGTGACACCTTCAGAAAAACCATATCTCCTTCTTTGAACTGTAAGTTCCTTCTATGAGAGTCTGCATAGTTTTTCTGTCTACTCCGGGCGATTGTTAGACGTTCTTGAATCTGCCTCACTTTGTCACTGGTTTCACTTACTATGGTCGGTCCATGAAAACTGCGAGTGCCAACTTCTTCCCAACAAACAGGTGTCCTACACCTTCTGCCATACAAAGCTTCAAAAGGCGCCGTCCCAATGCTTGAGTGGTAGCTGTTGTTGTAAGCGAGCTCACACAATGGTAGGGTATCATCCCATTGAGTCTTGAAGTCTAACACGCAAGCACGGAGCATATCCTCAAGTGTCTGAATTGTTCTCTCTGACTGGCCATCTGTCTGAGGGTGATAAGCCGTACTGAATTGTAACTTCATACCCATAGACTCATGCAATGTTTTCCCAAATCTCGAGACGAATCTACTATCCCTGTTGAATGTTATGGAAACTGGTTGACCATGTCTGTTGACGATCTCATTAACGAACAATTCTGCCAAGGGTAATATGTGCATCTTCTTTCCTATCCTCATAGGAAGGAAATGAGCTGACTTGGTGTGTCTGTCCACAATAACCCATATTGCATCATTGCCTCTGCTAGTTCTCGGTAGTCCCGAAATAAAATCCATGGTAATGTGCTCTCATTTCCATTCCGGGATCTCTAACGGTTGCAACAACCCTGGAGGCTTCTGATGTTCTGCCTTTATCAACTGGCAAGTCATACAATGAGAGACAAACCCTGCAATTTCCCTCTTCATGTTGTTCCATCAAAATCTACCCTTCAAGTTCTGATACATCTTCGTGCTGCCTGGGTGCATGGAGTTCTTCGCGCTGTGAGCTTCTGTCATGATGTCATTCTTCAAATCTTCAATATTAGGCACGCACAGATAGTCTCGATAATACAAGACCCCATCAACAATACGAAAGTCTGGACGGTCTGCTATATGTTCTGAAATCTTAGCCAACTCTGGATCTTGTAACCGACTAACCTTGATATTCTGAATGAAGGAAGGCTTTGACACTGACATATTAGCCAATATTACACCCTTCCTTAGTGGCTGTAGATCTATCCTCAACTCTTCAAATTGCTCAAACATACAGGTGCCACTTAGATTTGCCAAGCCTACTGACTCGCTGCTCAGAGCATCGGCAAGAACATTCGCTTTCCCCGGGTGGTACTTGATTGGAAAATCATAGTCTTTAATATATTCCATCCATCTTCTCTACCTCATGTTTAATTCCTTCTGAGAAAACAAGTACTGTAGGCTGCGGTGATCAGAATGGACCTCAAACTTCTCTCCATAGAGATAATGTCTCTACATTTTCAACGCAAAGAATACTGCCGCCAACTCAAGGTCATGGGTGGAATAGTTTTTCTCGTGATCTTTCAACTGCCAGGACCCATATGCAATTACTTTTCCATCTTGCATCAATACACATCCAAGTCCTACACTCGAAGCATCGGCAAAAATGGTGAAACCGCCGCTTCCAGATGGCAAAGTAAGGACTGGTGCTGTAGTCAATCTCTTCTTTAGCTCTTGAAAACTGGCCTCACATTGATCTGTCCACACATAAGGCACATTCTTCCTTGTCAACTTCGTCAATGGTGACGCAATTGACGAAAATCCTTGCACAAACCTCCGATAATACCCTGCCAATCCAAGAAAACTTTTGATTTCTGACACATTCTTCAGTCTTTCCCACTTCACTACTGCCTCAACCTTGGACAGATCTACTGACAATCCTTCTTTGGAGATAATGTGCCCCAAAAATGCAACTTGCTCTAGCCAAAATTCACACTTGTTTAGCTTCACATACAACTGATTCTCCCTTAGGAGTTGCAGTGCTGTCCTCAAGTGATATTCATGCTCCTCTTTGGTCTTGGAGTACACCAAAATATCGTCGATGAACACCACTACAAACTGGTCCAGGTATTGTGCAAATATCTTGTTCATCAATGCCATGAACACTGCCGGTGCATTAGTTAGCCCAAATGGCATCACTAGGAACTCATAGTGGCCATATCTTGTCCGGAAGGTTGTTTTCAACACATCTGGTTCTCTGACTCTCAGTTAATGGTAACCGGATCTCAAATCAATCTTCGAGAAATACGAATCACCCTGTAACTGATCAAACAGTTCATATATCTTTGGCAATGGATATTTGTTCTTGATGGTCACTTGATTCAATCTCTGGTAGTCAATACACATTCTCATCGAACCATCTTTCTTTCTGACGAACAAAACTGGAGCTCCCCATGGTGAAATACTAGGTCTTACGAAACCTTTATCCAACAACTCTTGCAATTGTATCTTCAATTCCCCCAATTCCGCCGAAGCCATACGATAAGGTGCAATAGATATCAGAGCGGTCACTAGTAACAACTCGATAGTGAAATCGATTTCTCTTATGGGTGGTAATCCTGGAATCTCCTCCGGAAACACATCCGGGAACTCCCAAACAATAGGGATCTCCTCCACCCCTTAGGATCATTTATCCTCCGCAATAAACGCCAAATGGGCTCTATATCCACTTCTTAAAAGTCTATCAGCTTTCAACACTGAGACAAACCTTGCATGAGGATTTCTCCTCTCTCCCTGAAACAACACTCCTGCTGGTGTCTCATCCAACTTGAATGTAAGGGTCTTATGAAAATAATCCATCGTGGCATGGTATCCTGCCAACCAATCCATTCTTAGGATGACATCAAAATCATTCATCTCCAACAGAATAAGATCTGCGGGTAACACAACCTCTCCTATCTGAACTGTACAAGTGGGGTAATAAGTAGTACAGACAACATGTTTTCCTACTGGGGTGGCCACAGTCAAAACATACTCAAGTTCTCTATCATGCACATCAATCAACTTAGAAAAATCATGGGATATAAAGGAGTGTGTAGAGCCAGGATCAAATAAAATCCTAGCATTTATCCCACAAACAAGAAGTGTACCTTCCACAACATTGCCCGCTGCCTCTGCATCAGCTCTATTAACTGCATAACTTGTCCCCGTTGCTGTGGCCTGATCGGAGCCTGTTGTTTCCTGCCTTGATGGATATTTCTATTTTGTTGCGGGGGACGTTCATTCTGATGTTGTCCTTGCTGGTGGGCCTATTGCTGCTGCTTGCGCCTACACTGTTGCTGCATACCTGTTGCTGAAATGGCCTTGCCTGATTTTGGATAACCATTGCATTCTTTGGTGGTGCTGGACATGGTGCTCCCCGCTGCTGCTGATTCGGCCTGTTTTGTCTTGGACAATCTCTCATCTAATGGTTCACAGAACCACATCTGAAGCATGCTCCTGAGACTGTACGACACTAGGCAATCTCATGGTTCTTCCCACAGTGAATACAAACTAGATGAACATTCTGGTCCTACCTTTGTCTCTTGTGCTGCTGGTTCCTCTGCTGGTGGTTCTGCTGTTGAGGTTGCCCTTGTCCCTTGCCTTGAATTTTAAGGATCTTGTGATGAAAGTTCTCATACATATAGGCTCTCTTGACAGCTTCTTCAAATGTGACAGGTGGTACTACCCCCGTGGCATCTCTCTCAATGATATGGTAAAGTCCTTCTAAGAACTTAGCAATCTTCTTCTCCACGGTGTCCACCAACTCCGGGGCATATCGTGCAACCTCTCAAACTTGGTGAGGTACTTTAACACTGTCATACTTCCTTGTACAAGCTGCTGGAATTCTACTTCCTTTTGTCTCTTGACATGGGTGGGCACGTATTTATCTCTGAACTGCCTCTTGAAGTTGGTCCAAGCAACTGCATCTACTATAGTCTTGTACTCTTCCCTCACTGTCTTCCACCAAATGTCCGCCAAACCGGTGAAGAGTGACGCTGCAAATTGTACTCTTTCAACTCCTGTACATCTGAAGACTTCAAAGATATTCTCTGTATGCTCTAACTACAGCTAATGGGTTTTCTGTCCCAACAAAATCCTTCAGCGCTCTTTTCCAAATCTGCTCAAACAGGGCGTTTGGGTCATGCTCCCTCTGATTGATGACAATTGTGGGTTGAGGTTGAACTGGTTCAGGTCTCCTTTGTAACACCTCTAACAACTGCCTCTGCATTTCTGCTAACTCTCTGGCATGGTCTTCATCTTTCTTAAGCATCTGCTCCTGCAATCTAGCTTGGTTTTCGTTTGCCTGACGCTGCAGATCAAGCATAGCCTGCATCATTTGTTGAAACTGGTTTGGCATACTGCTATCAACCATATCTTCCTCAATTGGCCCCGTATGATCACTGTTACTTGCGGTGGGATTGCGGTTTAATGGTCACTTACAAGGTGGCATAATGCTGCAAAACAAGTTGTTAGCACATATAAATAAAAAATAAGTCACACATTGCTCACACGATTCTAGCTAACGAAAAGTCTAACGGATCCTCGCCACATCCTTAGGACTTCTAGTTTCTTTTAATTGCCTGAAACATGTCTCACTCTGATACCAGTTCTGTCGCGACCATGGACCGGGTTAACGGCCTAATCTGGGATCGGGACTGGTGGATGGTGATGAATGAAAGGATAATTAGTATGGTCGGTGCCATCGATGAGTACACGGGTCTATAAAGAGCATAATATTGCCCGTGCACGTGATTTCCTATAGGTGTCTACAGTGAGGATATCACAACAACATAAATATTTTGTATAAATGCAGAAGCGTGTAGTAAATCAACATTCACACTCAAAATAGCAAGATTGATAACACATTTATAAATAAGTATCAGAATGAGCAATGATCATTAGCGTTTCCCAGAAGTATAGTTAAAGTTTATACAAAGATCATTTAGTTACATTCCCAAAAAAAGAGGCCAACAAAGGCCAATACAATAAAATGTAAACCCAAAAGAATGGTTAATCCCAACCCTCAAAATGTTACGCATCTCGGGCAACCGGATGTTTAGACAACATCATCGCATGCCACTCTACTAGGCGCTGCAGTCAACCAATCGCCTCTTCGAGCTCTTCCTCAGGATAACCAACGACGGGTCCTGAGTACCAAAGAGTGGGTCAAACACGACGATTTGGTAGGTGGGTGAAAAGATATGACAATACTAAAATAAATACATTTACCTTGGAAAATATTTAAACTTGTTTAAACAATAACTTTCATAAAGGAAATGAGTCATTTACTGAAAACATATTTGCAGTATAAAACATGTACAAGTATCCAAGGAATCGGGAAAACAAGTAAGGTGGCAACCACAAGAAGCTAAATCCTCTATCATCGAAGTGACAAGAGCAAGCATATCAAGGTGTTGACCTCAGTCACCGAAGTGAGGAGGTACAACGAAATTTACATATACATATATAATATACGGGACATGACCACGGTAGCGAGCTGAGCATCAGGAACCACGGTAGCAATCCGCGGTATAGGGACAAGACCACGGTAATAACCGGGTAGTGGAATCCAAACTACAGCTGGCGGGACAAGTGGGGGATCTCCAAGTCGGTGGATCAGACTGGCAAGGTTATCTAAGCTTAATGGTGCCGACTCATAGGTCAAATAACAAAATCAAGATATGTATAAAATAAATCAAGTGCAAGTAAATAGACGGGGGAGACAAGATGCTCAAGGCACAACTGTCATTTCATGTCGGGCATGCGCTTCGGGACTAGCAACTGTCACAAGTACATTTTCAATGCTTTCGGGGATAACAGTCATATAGTGTAAATCTCAGGAACAAGGAAATACAAATGAACTATTGGAGTTTCGAGCAAAATGTCATGTTCAAGATTTTTTTAAGGTGAATAGGGGTCCCATATGTCAATCTCAATAATAACTTGGTACTCTGTGAGTTTGGAGACATTCCGGAATCCTTATACACCTTGGAAATTTCTAAAGACTTCAATGGATCTTTGTGATGTGGTTTTCTTTCTCAAACGGCTTAATACTTTGTCTCTTAAATTTCCCCGACACAAGAGGATTCCCTTAAAAACAAAGAAAAACCCTTTTCGAGCTCCAAAAATAGTCTAGGCCCAAGAGGGGTGCACTCGAGAGGACCTGGGCTGTGCAGGAAGATAGGCAAACAGCAGGTCTGCCCACTCGAGCGGCCAAACGTCCGCTCGAGCGGGCAGTCATATTGACTGCTCGCTCGAGCTGCCTAGGATGCGCTCGAGTGGGTAGTCAAACCCTGCCGCCCGAGAATGGCCATTCTGGCCTTCTTTCCCTTTTCCTCCTAAACATTTTCCTGCAATAAAAGGGGCCTCCTTACCTCCAATAATCATTCATCAACCTCTTCAAACGCTACTTAAAAACTCCCATCAACACTTCCATGAACAAGGATTCATTTAAGTCATAAGCAAGAGGTAAAACAAAGAGCTATAAACCACATTTTCAAGACAGTAAATGAGCTAACCAACCTTTGCATGAGCATTTATTTCATATTGAATGCAAGTTAAACAAAACATTAATGGAGACAACAAGATCAATACTATTTGTCATAAAAACCATTCAAAACCCAAATATCTATTCATTCCACTTGCCTTGGGTCTCAAATCAAGGAAACAATCAACTAATCAAGCTCTCTCTCTCTCTCTCTCTCTCTCTCTCTCTCAAGAAACCTACAAGCACAACAAAAACCCCCAAATACAACCCTAAAATGGTCAAGACAAAGAACAAGAAGGAGAAAGTTCACACTAATGAGAAATGAAGCTCCCTAAATGCTAGAAGAACACATATCAAAGAGAAAGGGAGGGGTTACCAATTGGAAGTTCTTCAATGGCAAGATGAGCTTCAAGGAGACTTTAGGATGGGTGGCTTCCTTCTAAAATGGTATCATAAGCAAGCTCTCAATGAGAGGAAGAAGAAGACAACCTCCACTAGCTTATTGGTGCAAGATTTGGTAGGAATTGTAGATGGATGAGCAAGAGGAAGAAGAAGAGAGAAGAAACCCTAGGTCAGTTGGACTTGTCGCGACCCCGGACCGGGCTTAGGAATCCAAATCTGGGATCGGGACTAATGTGATGTGAATGGACATGCGATCATATGGAGTGATGACAATAATAAAGATATGTTTATTGTGAGAACCTGACCCCTAATTTCCTGATTTAGTGTGGTTTTAATCGTGATTTAGTTTTCTCAGTGGTTTTAATGGTTGTTTGTTTAACTTTCTTAGTTTAACTACCCTTTTCTTTGGTTTTGAAAAGTTTTGGGAACCCTCTTAACTTGTGGGACCTTTTGGGGGTTCTTATTGCGATTTTGTGTGAGCTTGAGATTTATTTTGATTTCCTAAAAATTGTGTTTTCATCCCATTTAACTTATATTGTTAATTCCTACAACTTTCATGTTGGACCCGTCCTCGTTTGAAACTCCTAAACCCAACTTTTCTCAATTTGAGGGCAAAACAATCTTTTCACCCAAAATCTGGACACGATTTTCAATGTCACCAAAACCTGCAAAATATATATTTTTTAGAAACTAGAAATTTTGTTGATCAACTTTGTCTTTTTCGTCGAATCCATTTGAGGTCCTGAAATGCATGTTTTTAGCCCGGCAAATGTTTTAAGTTGTGGGACCCATCTCCCCTTTGTTATAAAAGGAACCCATATCTCCTCTTCTCATCTTCCATGCCCTAATCACTATTCCAAGAGGAGAATCCCAGCAGCCATGGTGCCCTCCATCCCTTTCTTGCTTTTTCCATCTCATAGCACCACCAATCCATTGCTAAGCCTAGATTGAACTCTACCATCTTTATCCTCTTCACAAGAGCTATCCATTGATGCCATTTTTGAAGAAAACCAAGCTTTTCAAGATTTCCTTTGAGCAACCTCTTGCTTTTTGAAGAACTTCCAAGTAAGGGATCCTTTTAATCTTTTGGATTTGTGTCCTCCTAGCCTTTGAGAAGCTTTGTTTTGATTATTGGAGGTTTTTCTTTTAATTTGGTTTGGTTTTGCCATTTTAGGGTTTTATTTTGGGGGTTTTGCTTGTAGCTTGGACCTTGGCTTGGAAAGTTGGTTTAGAGCTTGGATTGCTTGTTAGAAGACCTAAGGCAAGTGGATGTTTTAGTTTTCAATGATTTCCATGATCAAATGTTTGGATTTATTGTCTCATTAATGATGGGTTTTACTTGCATTCAATAGGATTTTAATGCTTTTGAAATGGGGTTGTTGAGCCATTTATTGTCTTGAAATATGATTGATAGCCTTTGTTTTATCTTGTGCCTAAGACTTGGATGAATCTTTGTAATTGTGGTTATATCTTCCTCCTTGTGATTGAATGTGGAAATGAATGAATGGATGGATGATTGGTGGATGTTGTGAGGAGTTTTGATGGAGTTTTGAAGATAAGTTGAGGTGCTTATATGCCCTCTATTGACATGGAATGGAACCTCAAGAAAAAAATGGGTTTGTAAGAGAGGGAGAATGGAGAAAATAGCTATTCACGAAACCAGTTCTCGACAGTTCGCTCGAGCGAACCTGACACTTCACTCGAGCGAACTGCCCAGGAAAGGGTTCGTGCCATTCCAGAGAGCTGTTCGCTCGTGCAAACCCAGTGTCCGCACAAGCGAACTCTCCCAGCAGCGATCTAGGGAGTGGTTAGGTCGAGCGAACTGGTGCTTCGCTCGTGCCAACCTGAACCTGGGCAGGTTTGCTCAAGCGAACTTGGGTCCTGTCGCGACCCCCAGACCGGACCCGGGCCCGCGACTGTGGCGATGTGATTAAATAAACATAAAACACACCGCCTGTTGATTTTCCCACAGGTTTCCGCGGTGAGGATCCAAGACACGGGTCAAGCTCACACGAATGGTTATGCGGAAGCGTGTAGCAAAACGAATCATACATTTCTTAAAACAACAAGATGCAACAGAAATTACAATACCGAGACTAGGTATCAAAAGAGAATGTCATCACAGCATTCCTATCATGATTAACGTTTCAATGTTTAACAAAAGTATATTAGTGCAAGTTATAAAACCAAGAGAGGCCAACAAAGGCCAATACAAGAATAGATCCCAAAAGAATTTCCCAACTAAGTGAGCGAGAAATCAAAGTCCCGACCGGCGTCTAGATGACGTCGTTGGGTTGCCACTCTCGTGCTGGGGGTGGCTCAACAGCCTCCTCCGGGCACTCCTTGTCAAACGTGAACTCTCCTGCACCTGGACACCAAAATAACAAGCATCAAATACGACGGTTTGGCAAATAAACAATTTATCTTGAATATAAGAAATAATGCTAAAACAGTTCAAGAGTTAGATACACGTTTCAAGTTTACGAAACTAGCATGAATACTTATAATATCATGAAAAGATAAATCTACATTGAGCTCATCCTTTCTCCGTCATACATGATGACAAGAGCAAGCACGCACGACAAGCACGGCACGAAAACACGATCCCACGCCACACAAGGTAGATGGGGTATCCGGCCGCGGAACCGGACCACGAACACGCACGATGTGTAATATAATATACGACTAGTCTGCAGACAGTCCACATGTTTAAGGACTCCCAGGTAGTGGATCAAGCTAAAAGGGCAGTCCAAGCTCAGTGGTATTCACTTATATCATGAATGCACAAAACACGGCGATACACGTTCGAGAACACGACAAAACAAGAGGGAAATCATTTGACAAGCACGACGTGACAAGACTAGCAAAATAGCATAGTATTAATGCTTACAAACTTAAGAAATGATTCCCTTTTTGATTCTTGAAACACATCTTGAAAACTAACTTGCACTTGGAAATCAAACGAGAACACGATGATGCATGAAGCATCAAAACAAGAGTTCAAACATAAATCTATCAAGCATAGGCTAAGACCAATCTTTGATCCTTGTGGAATTGAAAACCAAATGTCGGAATTCAATAAAGCTTGGTGTCCCTGATGGTATATTACATTTTGGAATTCCAAGTGCACAAGGTCAATAAAAAGGGCTAAGACCTAGTCTAGTTTTCATTCCCCAAAATCCTTCAAAAACAGTACTTTTTACATCTCTACCGGTAGAACTTCCGGTTTAAGCGTCTCTACCGGTAGAACTTCAGGTAGGACCACCTCTACCGGTAGAAATACCGGTTGGAGCACTTCTACCGGTAGAACCTCCGGTAGAACTAAGGGTTCTCCATTTTTGTTCACTCTCTGCCAAAATTTGAGCCACTTCTACCGGTAGAACTTCCGGTAGAACTAAGGGTTCACAGTTTTTTTTCACTCTCTGCTAAAATTCGAGCCACTTCTACCGGTAGAACTTCCGGTAGAACTAAGGGTTCGATTTTTTTCACACTTCTCTCCTTTCTTCACTTCCATATCTTTACCACCTACACTCCCAAGCCTACAAGCTTTCCAAGGGATGATTTCCACACAAAAATTCCACTCCCATTTCAATCCAAAACTTCAAAAATCACAAACCCATTTACATTCAAATCATGTATTACTAACTTGTAAGGTATTCCATTGAAAAACATGCTTTCATTCAAGACAAAACTTCTAGATTAGGTAGAGAATTTAGCTACCATGCTTAGCAAGATTAAACAAGCTGAAAGAGATTAATAACATGAAAGGAAAGACAAGCTTTATGATGAATAACATTTCCAATGTAAAATGCCCTAAAACTTGAAATGCACTAGGAATAACTAAAAGGTTTAAAGCCAAAGAAAGCTTCACAAAAATCAACAAGAAGAGGTGCTCCACGAAATCTACACAAAAACCCCCAAAAAGAGAGCAACAAAATCACCATTTTGGCTACTACAAACCCCCATTTAGAAAATGGGTTTGAAATCATGAAAAGCAAGCTTTAGGTGAGCTAAAAGAACATCAATGAAAGAATGAAAAGGAACACCAACCAAGAGCTAGCTGAAACAAGGAGGATAGAGCTTGAAGATGATGAATAGTGCAATGGTTTGGCTCCAAAAACGTGTCCACACGAAGCTTGAGAAGAGAGGAAGAGAATGGCGGTCTTGGATCAGAGAATGGAGCCTTCTTGTTAGATGATTTCCAAGGGAGAAAGACCAAAGAAGAGAACTTCCTTCACTAACTTGCTCTAGGTCAAAAAGTTGCAGAGATTGGGAAAAAGGGCAAAGAAGGAGAAGAAGAGCTTATATAGTGTCTAGAAGTGGGTCCCCTAAGCAGTGCAACTTGAAACGCTTAAAACATGGTCTTGTGGACCCCGGATGAAGTCGACGAAGAAGAACAAAACGATCGTCGAAAAATCTAGTTTCGGAAAAGTATAATTTTGACATAGTTTCACGAATTCGAAAAGTGTGCCCAGATTTAGCATGAATAGACAGATTTACCCTTATTGGGCCAAAACTTGGTTTTCTGGGCCTCAAATGCATGCAAGTTAAACAATGAAAGTTGTCACAAATGATAAAACCATTCAAGAGAAATAAAAATCATGATCAAACAAGATATCTAGAACAAAAACCCATCCTTACAAGTGTACTGAGGGCGTCCCTGAGCGTGTCTGACTCATACTAAACGTCCTCAAAATCTCCAAAGCTATAATCCAGACTAAGTCTAATCACATTCTAACCCAACTAGTACTAAGACTCGCTTAAGACTAATCGCTCACTTAATTAGTACTAATCGAGTTGGTCTGAGTCGGGGTCTAACATCCTCCACCCCTTAGGATATTTGGTCTGCCAAATATAAATAACCTTACCTCTGGTAACAAGTGTGGATACTTCTTTTGGACTTGATCTCTCAATTCCCATGTGGCTTCTTCTGGCTCGTGATTCTCCCAAAGTACTTTGACCCAATGGATAGTCCGATTTCTCAATTCATGTTCTTTGGTGTCGATGATTCTAACTGGCTTCTCTACATATGAAGCGTCTTCTCGAATCTCTAAAGGTTCGTTTGGAATGATGTGAGAAGGACTGTGAACATACTTCTTGAGCATGGAGACGTGAAAAACATTATGTACCCCGGAGAGTTCCGGCGGTAACGCAAGCCTATATGCAACATTTCCAATCTTGCTCAAAATCTCATATGGGCCAATGTATCTACTGGACAACTTTCCTTTCTTCCCAAATCTTAGAGTACCTCTGACCGGGGAGACTTTCAAGAATACTTTGTCACCCACTTCGAACTGTAATTCTCTCCGGCAAGTGTCAGCATAACTCTTCTGTTTGCTTCGAGCAATCTTCAATCTGTCCTGAATCTGTTTAACTTTGTCGCTTGTCTCTCCAACTATCGTCGGTCCATGAAAACTACGCACACCGACTTCTTCCCAACAGACTGGAGTTCTGCATCTCCTACCATAGAGTGCCTCGAAAGGTGCCATTCCAATGCTAGAATGGTAGCTATTGTTATACGCAAACTCACAAAGAGGTAGGTTCTCATCCCATTGAACCTTGAAATCCAATACACAAGCACGTAGCATATCTTCAAGAGTCTGTATCGTCCGCTCTGACTGACCATCTGTTTGAGGATGATACGCTGTGCTGAACTGAAGTTTGGAACCCATGGATTCAAGAAGAGATTTCCAAAATCTCAAAACAAATCTACTATCTCTGTCGGAGGTGATGGAGACAGGTTGGCCATGCTTACTAACGACCTCATCGATGAATAGTCTCGCAAGTGGTGCCATGTGCATCATATTCCCAGTCTTCATCGGAAGGAAGTGCGCAGACTTCGTAAGACGATCAACTATAACCCAAATCGCATTGTTTCCCCTCTTGGTATTAGGCAAACCGGAGACAAAATCCATAGTGATGTGCTCCCATTTCCACTCCGGAATCTCTAAAGGCTGTAGCAAACCAGGAGGCTTCTGGTTTTCTGCCTTGATCATCTGACAAGTCAAGCAACGAGATACAAAAGCTGCTATGTCTCTCTTCATATTATTCCACCAAAATCTGTTCTTCAAGTTATGGTACATCTTCGTGCTACCCGGATGTATAGAGTATCTAGTATGGTGAGCTTCCGTCATAATTTCACTCTTCAAATCATCAACATTTGGCACACACAACCGGTCTCGAAAATACAACACTCCCTCAGAAATTCTGAAATCTGGACGTTCTACAATCTGATCCACAATCTTGGCCAAATCTGGGTCTTGCAACTGACTATCTTTGATTCTCTGGATGAAGGTAGGCTCAGACACGGTCATATTTGCCAATAGAACACCTCTCCTCAAGTATTGTACCTCCACTCCAAGTTCTTCAAACTGCTGGAAAACACTAACTCCTCTCAAACTAGCCATCACTGCCGACTTCCTGCTCAACGCATCTGCTACAACGTTCACTTTGCCCGGATGATACTTGATTGGGAAGTCATAATCTTTTATATACTCCATCCACCGTCTCTGCCTCATATTCAATTCCTTCTGTGAAAACAAATACTGCAAACTTCGGTGGTCTGAATGGACTTCGAATTTCTCTCCATAGAGGTAGTGCCTCCACATCTTCAAAGCAAAAACTACTGCCGCCAACTCCAAGTCATGAGTTGCATAATTAACCTCATGATTCTTCAACTGTCTCGAGCCATAGGCAATCACTTTGCCATCTTGGATCAATACACAGCCTAATCCCACGTTGGACGCATCCTTAAAAACAACAAATCCACCGCTGCCCGATGGTAATGTGAGGATTGGGGCTGTGGTTAACCTTTTCTTCAACTCCTGAAAACTGCCTTCACACTGATTGGTCCAAACAAAAGGTACATTTTTCCGGGTCAACTTTGTCAATGGAGCTGCAATCGACGTAAAACCTTGAACAAATCTCCGATAGTATCCTGCTAACCCCAAAAAGCTCCTAATTTCTGTCACATTGTTAGGCCTCTTCCACTCAATGACTGCTTCTATCTTGGCCGGATCAACTGCTAACCCTTCTCTTGAAATGATGTGACCCAAAAAGGAAACCTGCTCTAGCCAGAATTCACATTTGTTCAACTTCGCATAGAGCTGGTGGTCTCTCAAAAGCCGTAATAACGTCCTCAAGTGCTCTTCATGCTCTTCCTTACTCTTAGAATACACGAGGACATCATCAATGAACACCACTGTAGAGTGATCTAGGAACTCTGTAAAAATCTTGTTCATGAGAGCCATGAAGACTGCGGGTGCATTTGTCAAGCCAAAGGGCATCACTAAGAACTCATAATGCCCATATCTCGTTCGGAAAGCTGTCTTCGCCACATCAGACTCTCTAACCCGCAACTGATGATACCCTGACCTCAAGTCTATCTTGGAAAAATGTGCTGCTCCTTATAATTGGTCAAACAATTCATCTATCCTTGGCAAGGGGTATTTGTTCTTGACGGTCACATGATTCAATCTTCTATAGTCGATGCACATTCTAAGACTCCCATCCTTCTTCTTCACAAAAAGAACTGGCGCTCCCCAAGGTGAAACACTTGGCCTAATAAAACCTTTGCTCAACATTTCTTGCAACTGAAGTTTCAATTCACCTAACTCTGCAGGAGCCATCCTATAAGGTGCAATTGAGATCGGTGCAGTCCCTGGAAGGAGTTCAATGGTAAACTCAACTTCTCTAACTGGTGGTAAACCCGGGATTTCTTCTGGAAAAACATCCGGAAATTCACACACTACGGGGATATCCTCCACCCCTTGGGACTGTTTATCCTCCGTGATAAATGCTATAAATGCTTCACAACCACTGCCCACCAATCTGTTAGCTTTCAATGCTGAAATAAAACCGCTGGAAGACTACTTCCTATTGCCCTGAAACATCAACTCTGTCTGTGGCCCTTGCAATCTGAAGGTGATGGTCTTACCAAAGCAATCCATAGTAGCATGGTAGGTCTCTAACCAATCCATGCCTAAGATAATATCAAAATCATGCATGTCTAAAATGATGAGGTTGGCCGGTAAACTGATATCTCCTAACAAAATCGGACAACTAGGGTAAAAGGCGGTACAAACAACATGTCTACCTACAGGTGTAGTGACAGTCAACATGTAATCCAAATCTGCATGCTGTGCATCAATCTTCTTTGCAAACAAAGGGGATAGAAAAGAGTGTGTGGATCCTGGATCAAATAAGATCTGTGCTTCTACTCCACAAACAAGAAGTTTACCTTCTATGACGTCACTTGCTGTTTCAGCGTCAGTACGGTTGATATTATATGCACGTCCCTGCTGGTGTGGCCTATTCTGCTGCTGAATCTGCCTGCCCTGATTGTTCCTATTCTGAGGTGGACGAGTATTCCGATTCTGCACTTGTCTGCCTTGCTGCTGCTGTTGCTGTGGTGGTCTCATTTGGTTCTGAATTGGTACTGCTTGATTCTGTGGTGCCATCTGCCTTGGCTGCTGATATCTGTTGGCTTGACTCTGAAGGTGTGGGCAATCCTTAATTGCATGGTCCATTCCCCCACACTTGAAACAAGCACCCGTTGCCTTGCGGCATTCGTGGGTAGGGTGATTCTTGCCACAGTGATTGCAACCACTCTGTCTAACTTGATTCGGTTCTTGTCTTGGCTTTTTGCCACTTTGCTGCCTTTGGTTCTGTTGCTGGTAGTGCTGCTTCCTATCTAGGATTATCTCATTGTTGAACTCTTCAAACTTATATGCCCGACTAACTGCCTCATCAAAGGTAACCGGTGGAATCACTCCCGAGACATCCCTCTTGAGAATGGCATTTAGCCCTTCCAAAAACTTGACGATCTTCTTATGCTCCGTATCTATCAGTTTGGTAGCATAGCGAGCAAGCCTCTCAAACTTCGTAACATACTCTAGAACTGACATACTTCTTTGCTTCAACTGTTGGAATTCGATTGCCTTCTGTTAGACCCCGACCCAGACCAACTCGATTAGTACTATTTAAGTGAACGATTAGTCTTAAGGGAACCTTAGTTCTAGTTGGTTTAGAATGTGATTAGACTTAGTCTGGATTATAGCTTTGGGGATTTTGAGGACGTTTAGTATGAATCAGACACGCTCAGGGGCGCCCTGAGTACACGTGTAAGGGTGTGTTTCGTTCTAGATATCTTGTTTGATCGTGATTTTTATTTCTCTTGAATGGTTTTATTAATTGTGAAAACTTTCGTTTTTAACCTGCATGCATTTGAGGCCCAGAAACCCTAGTTTTGGCCCAATAAGGGTAAAATTGTCTTTTCATGCAAAATCTGGGCACACTTTTCGAAGTCGTGAAACTATGTCAAAAGCATATTTTTCCAAAACTAGATTTTTCGACGATCGTTTTGTTCTTCTTCGTCGACTCCATCCGGGGTCCACAAGACCATGTTTTAAGCGTTTCAAGTTCCACTGCTTAGGGGACCCACTTCCAGACACTATTTATAGTCTCTTACTCTCTCTCCTCCATTCTTTTCCCATTTCCTGCAACTGTGCTTGCCCTAGAGTGAAGAAGAGAAGAAAGCTTCTCCTTGGTCTTTCTCCCTTGGACATCATCTAGCAAGAGAGCTTCAATCCACGATCCGACTCCGCCATTCTCTTCCTCTCTTCTCAAGCTTCGTTTGGAGTGTTTTTGGAGCCAAACCATTATACTATTCATCATCTTCAAGCTCTATCCTCTTTGTTCAGCTAGCTCTTGGTTGGTCTTCCTTTTCATTCCTTCTTTTCTTGTTCTTTAGCTCATTTAGAGCTTGTTTTTCATGATTTCAAACCCATTTTCGAAATGGGGGTTTGTAATGATCAAAATGATGATTTTTGTGTGCTCTATTTGGGGGTTTTGTGTAGATTTCGTGGAGCCACCCTCATTGTTGGTTTGTGAAGCTTTCTTTGGCTTTGGATTGAGGCAAGTGAACTCTTTGGGATTTTTCATGTGTATTGCATTAGGGTTTCATTTTCTTCATTAAGACATGATTTTTGTGTTAGTTCTCTTAATGCAAGCTATGTCTACATTCTTTCAAGCCATGTACTTCAGTTTCTCTATTGGTATTGTCATTATGATTTATCAAGTTCTTAGAACCAGGTTGGTCTTGCAAGTTTTGTGAAATTTGTACATGGAAATGTCTTGATGTTTTCTAGATGGATTGAATGGTTTAATTATGGATTGAATGTGGTTTTTGACCCTTGGTGAGCATGGTGGCTCAGGGGTTTATTTGGTTCAGAAGTGAGGAGAAGAGGGAAGAAAAATGCAAGTGAATGGAAGAAGGGAAGTGCAGTTTCTGCACTCAGACGCGTCCAGGCAGAAGCCTGTTCGCTCGAGCGACCATAGGGTCCGCTCGAGCGAACATGCCTCTGTTTTGAAGGGTTTCGGACAGAAACCTGTCCGCACGAGGGAACTTGTTGGATGGCTCGTGCGAACAAGTTTCTGTCTGGGGTCCGCTCGAGCGATGATTTGACCGCTCGAGCGAACCTGATGCTCAAAGTCTTGGATTTTCAATATTTTTCTAAATTTTCTTGGAAATTGAAAACTAGACTATGCTTTAGACTTTCAATTGACATTGTGTAAATTGGAACTCCAAAATGTACCTCACCTTCGGGGACACCAAATTATGTAAATTTCTGACATTTGGGTTTCAACTTCACTAAGGTCAATGAATAGTCTTAGCTTATGCTTGATGGGCCTTGTTTACACTCTTGTTTTGGTGCCTCTTGCATCATCGTGTTCTCGTTTGAATTTCAAGTATGAATTCGTATTTAAGACGTGTTTCAAGATGTATTTCAAGAATCGAAAAGGGAATCATTTCTTATGTTTGTTAAGCATTAATATTATGCTATTTTGCTAGTTTTGTCAGGATACGTTTGATAAATGATTTCCCTCTTGTTTTGTCGTGTTCTCGAACGTGTCTTCCGTGTTTTGTGCATTCATGATATAAGTGAATACCACTGAGCTTGGACTGCCCTTTTAACTTGATCCACTACCTGGGGGTCCTTAAACATGTGGACTGTCTGCAGACTAGTCGTGTATTATATTACACATCGTGCGTGTTCGTGGTTCGGTTCCGCGGCCGGATACCCCGTCTACCTTGTGTGGCATGGGATCGTGTTTCTCGTGTCGTGCGTGCTTGCTCTTGTCATCATGTATGATGGAGAAAGGATGAGCTCAATGTGGATTTATCTTTTCATGATATTATAAGTATTCATGCTAGTTTCGTAAACTTGAAACGTGTATCTAGATTTTGAACTGTTTTAGCATTACTTCTCATATTCATGCCTAAACTGTTTATTTGTCAAACCGTCGTGTTTGATGCTTGTTATTTGGTGTCCAGGTGCAGGAGAGTTCACGTTTGACGAGGAGTGCCCGGAGGAGGCTGTTGAGCCACCCCCAGGACGAGAGTGGCAGCCCAACGACGTCATCTAGACGCCGGACGGGACTTTGACTTCTCGCTCACCTAGTTGGGATTATTCTTTTGGGATCGATTGTTGTATTGGCCTTTGTTGGCCTCTCTTGGTTGTATAACTTGAATTAATATACTTTGTTGAATATTGAAACTTAATCTTGATAGGAATGCGTTGATGACATTCCCTTTTGATACCTAGTCTCGATGTTATATGTTCTCTTGAATCTTCTTGTCTAAGAATTGTGTGACACGTTTTGCTACACGCTTCCGCATATCCATTCGTGTGAGCTAGACCCGTGTTTTGGGATCCTCACCGCGGAAACCTGTGGGAAATAATAAAAGCGGCGGTGTGCTTTGCGTCGGTTAATCATGCCGCCGCGCAGTCACGGGCCCGGGCCTCGGTCCGGGGTCGCGATAGGACTGGTATCAGAACGGGACTTGTTTCAGGCACTTAAAAGAAACTAGAAATCTTAGGAACGTGGCGAGGATTCGTGAGTTCGTTAGAACGTTTGTTTAGGCCAAGTTTACCAACCCAATTGTGCTTGCATATGTGCTAACAAATTGTCTTGCAGCATCATGCCTCCGAGAAAAGCTCCCAACCATCTTGCTTCAGGTAGTAATCAGAATGAGACAAAACCGTCTGAGATTGATGCACATCATACAGAATTGGATTACATTTTGACTGTCACTACACCCGTAGGTAGACAGGTTGTTTGTACCACCTATTACCCTAGTTGTCCGATTTTGTTAGGAGATATCAGTTTACCGGCCAACCTCATCATTTTAGACATGCATGATTTTGACATTATCTTAGGCATGGATTGGTTAGAGACCTACCATGCTACCATGGACTGTTTTGGTAAGACCATTACATTCAGATTGCAAGGGCCACAGACGGAGTTGATGTTTCAGGGTGATAGGAAGAAGTCTTCTAGTGGTTTCATTTCAGCGTTGAAAGCTAATAGATTGGTGAGCAGCGGTTGTGAGGCTTTTATAGCGTTTATCAAGGAGGATAAACAGTCCCAAGGGGTGGAGGATATCCCCGTAGTGTGTGAATTTCCGGATGTTTTTCCAGAAGAAATCCCGGGTTTACCACCAATTAGAGAAGTTGAGTTTACTATTGAACTCCTTCCAGGGACTGCACCAATCTCAATTGCACCTTATAGGATGGCTCCTGCAGAGTTAGGTGAATTGAAACTTCAGTTGCAAGAAATGTTGAGCAAAGGTTTTATTAGGCCAAGTGTTTCACCTTGGGGAGCACCAGTTCTTTTTGTGAAGAAGAAGGATGGGAGTCTTAGAATGTGCATCGACTATAGAAGATTGAATCATGTGACCGTCAAGAACAAATACCCCTTGCCAAGGATAGATGAATTGTTTGACCAATTACAAGGAGCAGCACATTTTTCCAAGATAGACTTGAGGTCAGGGTATCATCAGTTGCGGGTTAGAGAGTCTGATGTGGCGAAGACAGCTTTCCGAACGAGATATGGGCATTATGAGTTCTTAGTGATGCCTTTTGGTTTGACAAATGCTCCCGCAGTCTTCATGGCTCTCATGAACAAGGTTTTTGCAGAGTTCCTAGATCACTCTACAGTAGTGTTCATTGATGATGTCCTCGTGTATTCTAAGAGTAAGGAGGAGCATGAAGAGCACTTGAGGACGTCATTACAACTTTTGAGAGACCATCAGCTCTATGCGAAGTTGAACAAATGTGAATTCTGGCTAGAGCAAGTTTCCTTTTTGGGTCACATCATTTCAAGAGAAGGGTTAGCAATCGATCCGGCCAAGATAGAAGCAGTCATTGAGTGGAAGAGGCCTAGCAGTGTGACAGAAATCAAAAGCTTTTTGGGGTTAGCAGGATATTATCGGAGATTTGTCTAAGGTTTTTCGTCTATTGCAGCACCATTGATGAAGTTGACCCGGAAAAATGTACCTTTTGTTTGGACCGATCAGTGTGAAGGCAGTTTTCAGGAGTTGAAGAAAAGGTTAACCACAGCCCCAATCCTCACATTACCATCGGGCAGCGGTGGATTTGTTGTTTTTAAGGATGCGTCCAACATGGGATTAGGCTGTGTATTGATGCAAGATGGCAAAGTGATTGCCTATGGCTCAAGACAGTTGAAGAATCATGAGGTTAATTATGCAACTCATGACTTGGAGTTGGCAGCAGTAGTTTTTGCTTTGAAGATGTTGAGGCACTACCTCTATGGAGAGAAATTCGAAGTCCATTCAGATCACCGAAGTTTGCAGTATTTGTTTTCACAGAAGGAATTGAATATGAGGCAGAGACGGTGGATGGAGTATATAAAAGATTATGACTTCCCAATCAAGTATCATCCGGGCAAAGTGAACGTTGTAGCAGATGCATTGAGCAGAAAGTCAGCAGTTATGGCTAGTTTGAGAGGAGTTAGTGTTTTCCAGCAGTTTGAAGAACTTGGTGTGGATGTACAACACTTGAGGAGAGGTGTTTTGTTAGCAAACATGACAGTGTCTGAACCTACCTTCATCCAGAGAATCAAAGATAGTTAGTTGCAAGACCCAGAATTGGCCAAGATTGTAGATCAGATTGCAGAGCGTCCAGATTTCAAGATTTCTGATGGAGTATTGTATTTTCGTGACCGGTTGTGTGTACCAAATGTTGATGATTTGAAGAATGAAATTATGACTGAAGCGCACCATACTAAATACTCCATACATCCGGGTAGCACGAAGATGTACCATAACTTGAAGAACAGATTTTGGTGGAATAATATGAAGAGGGAGATAGCAGCTTTTGTGTCTCGTTGCTTGACTTGTCAGATGATCAAGGCAGAACATCAGAAGCCTCCCGGTTTGTTGCAGCCTTTGGAGATTCCGGAGTGGAAGTGGGAGCACATCACTATGGATTTTGTCTCCGGATTACCCAATACCAAGAGAGGGAACAATGCAATTTGGGTTATAGTAGACCGTCTTACGAAGTCCGCGCACTTCCTTCCGATGAAGAATGGGAATATGATGCATATGGCACCACTTGCAAGACTATTCATCGATGAGATCGTCAGTAAACATGGTCAGCCCTTCTCCATCACTTCCGACAGAGATAGTAGATTTGTTTCGAGATTTTGGAAATCTCTTCTTGAATCCATGGGTTCTAAACTTCAGTTCACCACAGCGTATCATCCTCAGACAGATGGTCAGTCAGAGCGGACGATACAGACTCTTGAAGATATGTTACGTGCTTGTGTATTGGATTTCAAGGTTCAGTGGGATGAAAACCTACCTCTTTGTGAGTTCGCGTACAACAATAGTTACCATTCTAGTATTGGAATGGCACCTTTCGAGGCACTCTATGGTAGGAGATGCAGAACTCCAGTCTGTTGGGAAGAAGTCGGTGTGCGTAGTTTTTATGGACCGACGATAGTTGGAGAGACAAGCGACAAGGTTAAGCAGATTCAGGACAGATTGAAGATCGCTCGAAGTAGACAGAAGAGTTATGCTGACACTCGCCGGAGAGAATTACAGTTTGAAGTGGGTGACAAAGTATTCTTGAAAGTCTCACCGGTCAGAGGCACTCTAAGATTTGGAAAGAAAGGAAAATTGTCTAGCAGATACATTGGCCCATATGAGATTTTGAGCAAGATTGGAAGTGTAGCTTATAGACTTGCGTTACCGCCGGAACTCTCCGGGGTACATAATGTTTTTCATGGGTACATAATGTTTTTCATGTCTCCATGCTCAAGAAATATGTTCACAGTCCTTCTCACATTATTCCACACGAGCCTTTAGAGATTCGGGAAGATGCGTCGTATGTGGAGAAGCCGGTTAGAATCATCGACACCAAAGAGCATGAATTGAGAAATCGGACTGTCCATTGGGTCAAAGTACTTTGGGAAAACCACGAGCCAGAAGAAGCCACATGGGAATTGAGGGATCAAGTCCAGAAGAAGTATCCACACCTATTACCAGAGGTAAAATTATTTATATTTGGTGGACCAAATATCCTAAGGGGTGGAGGATGTTAGACCCCGACCGAGACCAACTCGATTAGTACTATTTAAGTGAACGATTAGTCTTAAGTGAACCTTAGTACTAGTTGGTTTAGAATGTGATTAGACTTAGTTTGGATTATAGCTTTGGGGATTTTGAGGACGTTTAGTATGAGTCAGACACGCTCAGGGGCGCCCTGAGTACACGTGTAAGAGTGGGTTTCGTTCTAGATATCTTGTTTGATCGTGATTTTTATTTCTCTTGAATGGTTTTATTAATTGTGACAACTTTCGTTTTTAACCTGCATGCATTTGAGGCCCAGAAACCCAAGTTTTGGCCCAATAAGGGTAAAATTGTCTTTTCATGCAAAATCTGGGCACACTTTTCGAAGTCGTGAAACTATGTCAAAAGCATACTTTTCCAAAACTAGATTTTTCGACGATCGTTTTGTTCTTCTTCGTCGACTCCATCCGGGGTCCACAAGACCATGTTTTAAGCGTTTCAAGTTCCACTGCTTAGGGGACCCACTTCCAGACACTATTTATAGTCTCTTACTCTCTCTCCTCCATTCTTTTCCCATTTCCTGCAACTGTGCTTGCCCTAGAGTGAAGAAGAGAAGAAAGCTTCTCCTTGGTTTTTCTCCCTTGGACATCATCTAGCAAGAGAGCTTCAATCCACGATCCGACTCCGCCATTCTCTTCCTCTCTTCTCAAGCTTCGTTTGGAGTGTTTTTGGAGCCAAACCATTATACTGTTCATCATCTTCAAGCTCTATCCTCTTTGTTCAGCTAGCTCTTGGTTGGTCTTTCTTTTCATTCCTTCTTTTCTTGTTCTTTAGCTCATTTAGAGCTTGTTTTTCATGATTTCAAACCCATTTTCGAAATGGGGGTTTGTAATGATCAAAATGATGATTTTTGTGTGCTCTATTTGGGGGTTTTGTGTAGATTTCGTGGAGCCACCCTCATTGTTGGTTTGTGAAGCTTTCTTTGGCTTTGGATTGAGGCAAGTGAACTCTTTGGGATTTTTCATGTGTATTGCATTAGGGTTTCATTTTCTTCATTAAGACATGATTTTTGTGTTAGTTCTCTTAATGCAAGCTATGTCTACATTCTTTCAAGCCATGTACTTCAGTTTCTCTATTGGTATTGTCATTATGATTTATCAAGTTCTTAGAACCAGGTTGGTCTTGCAAGTTTTGTGAAATTTGTACATGGAAATGTCTTGATGTTTTCTAGATGGATTGAATGGTTTAATTATGGATTGAATGTGGTTTTTGACCCTTGGTGAGCATGGTGGCTCAGGGGTTTATTTGGTTCAGAAATAAGGAGAAGAGGGAAGAAAAATGCAAGTGAATGGAAGAAGGGAAGTGCAGTTTCTGCACTCAGACGCGTCCAGGCAGAAGCCTGTTCGCTCGAGCGACCATAGGGTCCGCTCGAGCGAACATGCCTCTGTTTTGAAGGGTTTCGGACAGAAACCTGTCCGCACGAGCGAACTTGTTGGATGGCTCGTGCGAACAAGTTTCTGTCTGGGGTCCGCTCGAGCGATGATTTGACCGCTCGAGCGAACCTGATGCTCAAAGTCTTGGATTTTCAATATTTTTCTAAATTTTCTTGGAAATTGAAAACTAGACTATGCTTTAGACTTTCAATTGACATTGTGTAAATTGGAACTCCAAAATGTACCACCTTCGGGGACACCAAATTATGTAAATTTCTGACATTTGGGTTTCAACTTCACTAAGGTCAATGAATAGTCTTAGCTTATGCTTGATGGGCCTTGTTTACACTCTTGTTTTGGTGCCTCTTGCATCATCGTGTTCTCGTTTGAATTTCAAGTATGAATTCGTATTTAAGACGTGTTTCAAGATGTATTTCAAGAATCGAAAAGGGAATCATTTCTTATGTTTGTTAAGCATTAATATTATGCTATTTTGCTAGTTTTGTCAGGATACGTTTGATAAATGATTTCCCTCTTGTTTTGTCGTGTTCTCGAACGTGTCTTCCGTGTTTTGTGCATTCATGATATAAGTGAATACCACTGAGCTTGGACTGCCCTTTTAACTTGATCCACTACCTGGGGGTCCTTAAACATGTGGACTGTCTGCAGACTAGTCGTGTATTATATTACACATCGTGCGTGTTCGTGGTTCGGTTCCGCGGCCGGATACCCCGTCTACCTTGTGTGGCATGGGATCGTGTTTCTCGTGTCGTGCGTGCTTGCTCTTGTCATCATGTATGATGGAGAAAGGATGAGCTCAATGTGGATTTATCTTTTCATGATATTATAAGTATTCATGCTAGTTTCGTAAACTTGAAACGTGTATCTAGATTTTGAACTGTTTTAGCATTACTTCTCATATTCATGCCTAAACTGTTTATTTGCCAAACCGTCGTGTTTGATGCTTGTTATTTGGTGTCCAGGTGCAGGAGAGTTCACGTTTGATGAGGAGTGCCCGGAGGAGGCTGTTGAGCCACCCCCAGGACGAGAGTGGCAGCCCAACGACGTCATCTAGACGCCGGACGGGACTTTGACTTCTCGCTCACCTAGTTGGGATTATTCTTTTGGGATCGATTGTTGTATTGGCCTTTGTTGGCCTCTCTTGGTTGTATAACTTGAATTAATATACTTTGTTGAATATTGAAACTTAATCTTGATAGGAATGCGTTGATGACATTCCCTTTTGATACCTAGTCTCGATGTTATATGTTCTCTTGAATCTTCTTGTCTAAGAATTGTGTGACACGTTTTGCTACACGCTTCCGCATATCCATTCGTGTGAGCTAGACCCGTGTTTTGGGATCCTCACCACGGAAACCTGTGGGAAATAATAAAAGCGGCGGTGTGCTCTGCGTCGGTTAATCATGCCGCCACGCAGTCACGGGCCCGGGCCTCGGTCCGGGGTCGCGACACCTTCTGTCTCTTAACATGAGATGGGACATACTTGTCTGTGAAGTGTGTCTTGAAGGTCGTCCAAGCTACCTCATCTGCCATGACCTGGTAAGGCTCTTTAACTGTCTGCCACCAATCGTCTGCAAGCCCATAGAACAAAGAAGCTGTGAGGTTAACCCTCTCCCTGCCCGTGCAAACAAAAACGTCGAATATCTTGGCAGTGTTGGTGAGCCAATCTGATGGACAGCGACATTCGGCGACGGGATGCTACCGGGGTCGGCGGGCGTGGGAGCCCGTTGGGTACGACCCTTTCGCTCCCGCGGGGGGCCGAAGGCGTGTATCAACATTTTTTTGGGTGGGTGTGCCAGATTTTCTATTTTACTTGGAATTCTAAGTGGTAATTCGGAGATCAACCTTCGCAAGTAAAAAGGAAATCAACTTCTTTCAAGTTTTCCATTGCACAAATATTTAAGAAAAGAGACATTTTCTTGGTTTGCCGTGAAAGGCGATTTTGTTTGGCATTTATAGCCGATTTTGGCGTTTATAGCCGATTTACAATTCTCATCAATAATGAAAGACAAGAGTTGTGATTTTTGTCTCTTTTAGAAAAATACAAACTACAATGAAAAGCAAGAAAAGGAGGATCTAACTTCTCAGGAGATTGTAGGGGACTCGTTCAGATTGACGGTCGCAAGCCATGTGTGGGCTTCGCCATCATCCATGCAGATGAGAACAGTGGATGCTCTTGATTCGCTTGGCTTGGCTATAACCTCAGATTTTTAGAGGACAAAGACCAAGAGGAGGTCCTATGTCCAATAAAAAGCTAAGTAGACGGGCTGAAAAGCCACGTCTAAGCCATTTGGAAGCAGGAGGAGAAGGCGAAGGACCTTGGGGGGGAGGTACCCCCCAAGGGACTTTTGTCACCTTGTAGTGGTGGCCGGTGCAGAACTCCGGCAGAGTTTTTCTCTCTTTTTCTTTCTCTGGATTTTCTGTGTTTGATCCGTCTGGATTCGATTCTCTTCTGGATACGAACTCTGGATTCTTTCCGATCTGGATTTCAATGGAATGCTCTCCTATTTATAGGCTTTTGGTAGCCATTTAGGAGAGCTTTTATGGGCTTTAATTGCACTTAAGCCGCATAAATGGAGGAGTTACAGGGTTTAATTCCTTTATTTCGTAACTCCTAGATCTTGGTTTCTGATTTGCCGGTGGAGATTGAGGGCATTTAATCGCCTTTGATCGCCATGATGGGAGGAGTTTCATGGGTTAAATGCCATGAATCAATTGACTTGTAACTCCCAAATGCTTGCTTCTGATTGGGCCGTCCAATAGAATGAGTTAATGACTGCCATAAAGCTAGCCAATTAACCACATTAATTGGTCGCCGAGCAGTCGAAGAGTCGCGGGCCGTGCCGTGTCTTCTGGAATTCTTCTGGCGATGATCATCGATGGATCTTCATGCTGATCGACATCGGATAAACATGTAACTTCAGACATTGATAGCTAAGAGCGGGCCGGTGACATCTGTCCTGTCGATTTTTCGATCGATCGGGCGGAAAGCACACTTTTTTGGTCGACCGGTTGGCGATCAATGTTGATTTTGATACTTTTGGACGTTGACCCGTGATTTTGACGGATGTCGGAGGATTTGGCGCCTCAAAAGTATGAATTTTGGAAAGTCCCAGGGGTTGGAAGCTTCGAATCGCGAAAAATGATGGAAAACGGAGCTCCCGGGGCGAAACCGGAGATTCCGGGCTTCCAGGGTCGCGGGCGACCCTGGGCCAGGGTCGCGGGGGTCTGCGACCCTGGGGGAATTTTCCCCTTCGGAGCCCGTTTTGCGGTCGTTTTGAGGTCTTTTTCCTTCGTTTTTTCTTCTGTATTTTTCTTTGACATTTTTGCTCATTTGTTGGCCTTATTCCCTTGTAGAAAAATTGATGAGAATCCTTGCAATTTGGGTTGCAAAGTTTCCAATTTTCCAAGAAAGCCGAAGACTTTGTCGCGCAGGGTTGCCGATTTTCCGTCAGAAGCTGAAACTGGGTCAAACGATGTCCGAATGACCTGAAATTTGAGGTGGAGCCTCCTGAGTAATAAATAAGACCAACCATAGGCTTTTTTTTTGAGTTTTGAAGCCGTATGGGGTCCCGTCGCCAGTAGGCTTGATTCTGCCGCGAGGTAGATGTCGCGCTTTGATGTGCGGTCAACCGATGTCCGATTGACTTGAAATTTGACAGGGAACCTATTGGAGTCATTTTGAGATGATCCACAGGCTCTGTCTTGGAAACCATGGTCCCGGGGAGCTCCGTCGCCGAGAGGCCTGATTTGGCTTCCGAGAGTCAAAGTCTGGTCAAATGTTGTCGAAATGACCTGAAACTTGACGTGTAGCCCTTTGTAAGCATTTTGAAGCTGCCCATGTGCTCTGTTTGATGAGTAATGGTTTCGGTGGTTTTCGCCGCCAAGGGGCTTGATCTAGCTGCTTGAGGGTTGATGTAGGGTCAAACGTTGTCGGTTTGACTTGGAACTTGACGTGGAGCCTTTTGGATGCATTTTGAGTTCATCCACAGGCTCTGATCGGGAATTTGATGTCTCCGATGCTGTCGTCGCCGAGAGCTCCTGTTTAGCTGTCGGAGAAGTGAAGTTAGGCCAAATGTTGTCGAAATGGCCCGAAACTTCATGTGTACTCTTCTCTTGGCTATCTTGAAGGATTTTGCAGTTTTTGTTTGATTCTGACAAGATTTGGTTTTTTGGAAGCAGCATTGCCTATTTTGGTAGGCTGCGGCTTCATGTGGCTTGAAGAGGCAAAGTGACATTTTTAGTGCCAACACAATCGTCTGCAGTCAAAGGGTCCTCTTGACCCGAGAACTCCTTGGGTCCCCTCTTTCTGAATCTCTCAAAGAGAGCATTAGGATCATCAACTCTATTTTGGTACACGACATTTGGTGGAGCTTGATGTTGAGGTCTGTTTTTGAGGACTTCCAGAAGTTGCCTCTGAACTTGAGCCATCTCCTCATCTTTCTTCGCCATTTGTTCTTGGAACTTTGCTTGTGTTTCATTGGCCTGTTTTTGTTGATCTATCATGGCTTGCATTAGTGCCTGGAATTGAGTAGCGGTAGGATTCTCAGACGGATCTGTCTCATTGTTATTACTACCCGAAGCTTGATGGTTGGGAGCTTTTCTTGGAGGCATGATGCTGCAAGACAATTGGTTAGCACATATATAAGCACAATTGGGTTGGTCAACTTGGTCTAAACAAACGTTCTAACGAACTCACGAATCCTCGCCACGTTCCTAAGATTTTCTAGTTTCTTTTAAGTGCCTGAAACAAGTCCCGCTCTGATACCACTCCTGTCGCGACCCCAGACCGAGACCCGGGCCCGCGACTGCGGCGATGTGATTAAATAAACATAAAACACACCGCCTGTTGATTTTCCCACAGGTTTCCGCAGTGAGGATCCCAAGACACGGGTCGAGCTCACACGAATGGTTATGCGGAAGCGTGTAGCAAAACGAATCATACATTTCTTAAAACAACAAGATGCAACAGAAATTACAATACCGAGACTAGGTATCAAAAGAGAATGTCATCACAGCATTCCTATCATGATTAACGTTTCAATGTTTAACAAAAGTATATTAGTGCAAGTTATAAAACCAAGAGAGGCCAACAAAGGCCAATACAACAATAGATCCCAAAAGAATTTCCCAACTAAGTGAGCGAGAAATCAAAGTCCCGACCGGCGTCTAGATGACGTCGTTGGGCTGCCACTCTCGTGCTGGGGGTGGCTCAACAGCCTCCTCCGGGCACTCCTCGTCAAACGTGAACTCTCCTGCACCTGGACACCAAAATAACAAGCATCAAACACGACGGTTTGGCAAATAAACAATTTATCTTGAATATAAGAAATAATGCTAAAACAGTTCAAGAGTTAGATACACGTTTCAAGTTTACGAAACTAGCATGAATACTTATAATATCATGAAAAGATAAATCCACATTGAGCTCATCCTTTCTCCGTCATACATGATGACAAGAGCAAGCACGCACGACAAGCACGGCACGAGAAACACGATCCCACGTCACACAAGGTAGACGGGGTATCCGGCCGTGGAACCGGACCACGAACACGCACGATGTGTAATATAATACACGACTAGTCTGCAAACAGTCCACATGTTTAAGGACCCCCAGGTAGTGGATCAAGCTAAAAGGGCAGTCCAAGCTCAGTGGTATTCACTTATATCATGAATGCACAAAACACGGCGATACACGTTCGAGAACACGACAAAACAAGAGGGAAATCGTTTGACAAGCACGACGTGACAAGACTAGCGAAATAGCATAGTATTAATGCTTACAAACTTAAGAAATGATTCCCTTTTTGATTCTTGAAACACATCTTGAAAACTAACTTGCACTTGGAAATCAAACGAGAACACGATGATGCATGAAGCATCAAAACAAGAGTTCAAACATAAATCTATCAAGCATAGGCTAAGACCAATCTTTGATTCCTTGTGGAATTGAAAACCAAATGTCGGAATTCTATAAAGCTTGGTGTCCCTGATGGTATATTACATTTTGGAATTCCAAGTGCACAAGGTCAATAAAAAGGGCTAAGACCTAGTCTAGTTTTCATTCCCCAAAATCCTTCAAAAACAGTACTTTTTACATCTCTACCGGTAGAACTTCCGGTTTAAGCGTCTCTACCGGTAGAACTTCCGGTAGAACCACCTCTACCGGTAGAAATACCGGTTGGAGCACTTCTACCGGTAGAACTTCCGGTAGAACTAAGGGTTCTCCATTTTTGTTCACTCTCTGCCAAAATTCGAGCCACTTCTACCGGTAGAACTTCCGGTAGAACTAAGGGTTCACAGTTTTTTTTCACTCTCTGCTAAAATTCGAGCCACTTCTACCGGTAGAACTTCCAGTAGAACTAAGGGTTCGATTTTTTTCACACTTCTCTCTTTTCTTCACTTCCATATCTTTACCACCTACACTCCCAAGCCTACAAGCTTTCCAAGGATGATTTCCACACAAAAATTCCACTCCCATTTCAATCCAAAACTTCAAAAATCACAAACCCATTTACATTCAAATCATGTATTACTAACTTGTAAGGTATTTCATTGAAAAGCATGCTTTCATTCAAGACAAAACTTCTAGATTAGGTAGAGAATTTAGCTACCATGCTTAGCAAGATTAAACAAGCTAAAAGAGATTAATAACATGAAAGGAAAGACAAGCTTTATGATGAATAACATTTCCAATGTAAAATACCCTAAAACTTGAAATGCACTAGGAATAACTAAAAGGTTTACTTGCCTCTAACCAAAGCCAAAGAAAGCTTCACAAAAATCAACAAGAAGAGGTGCTCCACGAAATCTACACAAAAACCCCCAAAAAGAGAGCACACAAAATCACCATTTTGGCTACTACAAACCCCCATTTCGAAAATGGGTTTGAAATCATGAAAAGCAAGCTTTAGGTGAGCTAAAAGAACATCAATGAAAGAATGAAAAGGAACACCAACCAAGAGCTAGCTGAAACAAGGAGGATAGAGCTTGAAGATGATGAATAGTGCAATATTTTGGCTCCAAAAACGTGTCCACACGAAGCTTGAGAAGAGAGGAAGAGAATGGCGGTCTTGGATCGGAAAATGGAGCCTTCTTGCTAGATGATTTCCAAGGGAGAAAGACCAAAGAAGAGAACTTCCTTCACTAACTTGCTCTAGGTCAAAAAGTTGCAGAGATTGGGAAAAAGGGCAAAGAAGGAGAAGAAGAGCTTATATAGTGTCTGGAAGTGGGTCCCCTAAGCAGTGCAACTTGAAACGCTTAAAACATGGTCTTGTGGACCCCGGATGAAGTCGACGAAGAAGAACAAAATGATCGTCGAAAAATCTAGTTTCGGAAAAGTATAATTTTGACATAGTTTCACTACTTCGAAAAGTGTGCCCAGATTTAGCATGAATAGACAGATTTACCCTTATTGGGCCAAAACTTGGTTTTCTGGGCCTCAAATGCATGCAAGTTAAAAAATGAAAGTTGTCACAAATGATAAAACCATTCAAGAGAAATAAAAATCACGATCAAACAAGATATCTAGAACGAAAACCCATCCTTACATGTGTACTCAGGGCGTCCCTGAGCGTGTCTGACTCATACTAAACGTCTTCAAAATCCCCAAAGCTATAATCCAGACTAAGTCTAATCACATTCTAACCCAACTAGTACTAAGACTCGCTTAAGACTAATTGCTCACTTAATTAGTACTAATCGAGTTGGTCTGAGTCGGGGTCTAACAGATCCGCTCGAGCGAACCCTCCCAGAAACCATTCCAGAGACCCCTCCGCTCGAGCGAACTGTAATGTCCGCTCGAGCGATGGGTGCTGATTCACTGGAGACATGTTTGGAGCTGAAGTAAAACATTTATATAATAGTGAGAGGTTCATGGGGAGCCCCGTTGTGTCGGAAGATTTATTAAGTGATGTATGAAGCCCGGATGAGAAAGAAACCATAATCACAAGGTATCCATTGGAGTTTTGGAAAATAACCAAAGTGTATAAGGAGCCCGGAATGTCTCCAAACTTCAAGAGTATCAAGTATTTTCTGAAAACGACGTACGGGACCCCTATCCACCTCGAATTAGTTTTGAACCCCGATGTCTATCCTGGAATTTCGAAAGGCTAATTGCATTGCTTTGTTCCCAAAGTTTTTATGTTCATTCCCGAAAACATTGAACTGTATTTAGCATTTTGTTAGTCCGGCCATGCCTTGCCCGACATAAAAAGATATTTGGGCCTTCCAGCGCCCCAATGCATTGTAAGAACTTGGAAGGCATTGAATGGAGTCCGGATGAAGAGAAACCCCATTATGGAGATTCGTTAAGGATCCTTAGACTCGTCAATGTGCATAGGGATCCGAGATGTCCTTAATCCTCATGGAGTACCAAGTATATGCCAAATTAGACATACGGGACCCCATTCACATTGATTTAAATCTAGGACCCTCAACGTTTGGCCTGGAAAAGTATAGAAATCCATTGTGTCTTATTTAAACTCGAATTTCACTTGTACACTTTAAATCTCATATATTTACGACCCGATACAGATATGTTTTGTGCCTATGGGTATCCCGTCCCGTCATATGTATTTATTTGACCTGATTTCTTGTATATGACCCATGAGAATAAAACCTTGAGGCAATATGGGGCCAGAGCTTTGTAGTGCGAGCCCATGAGCCAAAAAGAGAACATGCATACATGTATTTGTTTTGTTTACTCGCATATAACCTATGAGTCGGCACCACTAAGCTTGGATAACCTTGTCGGTCTGATCTACCGACTTGGAGATCCCATCCCGTCCCGCCAGCTGCAGCTTGGATCCCGATACCCGGTTCATTAACCGTGGTCCCGTCCCGATACCCGGCTCGCTCCCGTGGCTCCCAATATCCGGTTCGCTACCGTGATTCCCGATACCCGGTTTGCTACCGCGGTCCCGTCCCGTATGTAGTATATGTATATGTAAATTTCGTTGTTCCTCCTCACTTCGGTGACTGAGGCCAACGCCTTGATATGCTTGCTCTATCACTTCGGTGATAGAGTATTTAGCTTCGTGTGGTTGCCATCTTGATAGTTCCTGATCCTTGATATCCGTACTGCTTTATATTGATCATGTATTTTCTTAATAAATGTTCATTATTTATACATGTTTTAAATAAGTTCCCGATTTTTGAAATGTTCATTATTTATACATGCTTTAAATAAGTTTCCGATTTGTGAAACGTTCATGTTTTATACATGCTCTAAAGGAATATATGTTTTGTCAAATGTTTATGTTTCATACCCATTTTATATGAATTCAGGATTTCCTATACATTTGTAATTGTGTACAATTTTGATCAGACAGCATGATTTATTGCATGTTTTATCGTTCAGTATATTATTATATCTTTTCACCCACCTGCCAGACCGTCGTGTTTGACCCACTACTTTGGTACATGAGTGCACGTGTTGGCTGTAGAGCCATGAGCTTTCAGGTTATTTGTCGGCTATGTCATATAGACATTGAGCTTGACATTGGTATTACGTCACATATGGGTAGTGATCATTAGCTTGTTTTCTTGTATAGCTTCTATTAGCCTTTTTCTTGGGATTTGTAATTAATACATATTGTTAATTGTAACTTGAATATGTATGGGAATGTAATACCCTGTTACTGTCAGCTCTGTACTTTTATTATGATAGTTTATTCCAGTCTGAGATGGTTCATTGATAAGATGACTAGATGCTTGGGTTGAGTGCGGTGCGGAATCCAATGGCCACGGACTCCGAGCCGCAACACCACGAAAGCTTCAACTAAATATTTAGAGTGTGTTGGAATATGTAATCCTCACACACGCGGATCTTGGGAGAAATATAATTATTACTTCACGGACCCCGGGTTTGGGGTCGTGACAGACTGGTGACAGACTGGTATCAGAGCGGGCAAGTTTCTAGGAAATAAAACACTCTAGGAACTTTAAGACGTGTGGTGAGGAAACCATTAGATTTGTCGTCTTGTTTTGGTTAGATGCCATTCTGTTTTGGTTCGGATTTGTTTTCTTTCTAGTGGGGGAGACCCTTCTTGTCTCTTCTCTTTTGTTCTTGCTAGGGAATTTGGGGGACCAAATTCTTTTCTAGTGGGGGAGGATTTAATGTCTCCGCACCCACATTCAGTGCCTTTTTCTTGTTTTCGCGCTAGAGAGTTAGAGTTTTGTGGTTTTAGCATGTGGATCTCGGAGGACTTTGGCAGAATTTTCAGCTTTTCGATGTCACAGATGGAGCTAGCGAAGGAATTTGTGAGCAGTTGTTAGTCAGCAAGGAATGTGAACAGCATATTGAGACCCAATTTCAGTTGATTGTGTACCGTCAGAGGGTGCGTCAGGCAAGTAAGTGTGGATTTTGGATAAATCTGGAATATTTTCCTAAACCAAAAGACTACAGAAACTAGACAAATGGTGGATTTCAGGAAGTTTGAGGTGATTTTCAGTTGATAGAGATTCAAGTGGATACCAAAAGCAAGAAGTTTCTCGAATTTGATGAACGCTTGGCGGAGAAGTGCTAGAAGATTTTTAATAATTCCAGAATGATGGTGAAGTTGACTCAGTAGGATGCATCAGTGTGTGGTTAAATGATAGGAAGAAAACTTTCAGCTGTGGTGTAGAGAGCTGTGTACAGAATGGATTGTTACCTGGTTTTATGATAGAGGAGATCTTGCAAACCTTACGGACTTTTGGAATATCAGTTTGGGCAGAGTACAGATACAACAGGAGAATTGGCAGTTGTACAGGAACAGTGCAGATGTTTAGAGACAAGTTTTCAATTAGTAGAGCTCCAAGGAGATGTCCAGAATTAGAGATTCCTAGAATTTGATGAGGTTTGTCAGAGAATGATTCCTTAGCCCCAAAAAATGATCTTTGAAGCCCTTCTTGAGGTATTTTGAGGGAAAAGAAAGGGGATCAAGTTAAAGAATGCTAAGGGTCATTAAGGAAAGCTAAAGCTCGGATTAATGAAGTTAAACCACCAAGTAAGCTTTGCCTTTTTATAATCATTGTTTTATGCTTTGTTTAATCTTTGGTAAATGATTTTAGCATATAAACTATGATGTGTCGAATCCTCTACTCCTTTAATCTTTGATTTAAGTCATTGGATTCGTCACCTTGATTTCTAAACAAGTTTGTTTTAATACTTTATAAAACATGTTTTGTCAAAACCTTTGATTTGTTTTATAAACATGTTTCAATAACTTGTTTGAATCATCTCTGTTGTTTTCATTCATTTGAACTTTAGTTAAATTAGTTTGTTTTTGAAAACAACATTAAATATGCATCACATGTTTAGACATAATTAATTTCATACAACTTGTGAGCTTTTGATTTCATATCTTCAACAATTTTGTATTTGGTACATGTGATTTGCATATTACTTCAATCAAATCTTTTTATGTGTATTAAACTTTTAATTGCTTCAAGCATAAATTGATTAAGCTTTATTTTAAAACTTGATTAAAGTATTCACACACTCACTTCATAAGCATACATCTTTGTATTCATAGTAGTTGTGTGAGTTTGTTTTACACTTTCATATTCGCCTAATCTAGAGGCAATTAAATTGAGCTTTAATTGTAATCTCTTAGAGTGTTTTGTGAAAACACTTTCTTGAGAGAAATCATTTAATTGAAAGGTTATTGCTTAGCCTAAGAAAAGCATTGTGTGAAGGTTATTGCTTAGCCTAGAAAAGCATCTTGTATAGGTTGTTGTTAAGTCTTGAAAAACAACATTGTAAGGTTATTGCTTATCCTTGGAAAGCATATTGTAGTGGTTATTACTTAGCCATTTGAAAAGCATAAATAGTGGAAATCCGGTGGGGTGTGAGATCACAAGCCGGTAGTGGATCTAGGCATTGAGGCCGAACCACTATAAATGGTTGTGTTATGGTGAATGCTTTTGTGGTGATTGTTGTTGTTTAGCTTCCGCATTTTATTTGTTAATCATCACAAGTGGCTAATTGTTTTAAAGAATTTTAAAATTGGCATAATTGGTCATTAAGTTGTAGCTCACCCCTATTCACCCCCGCTTTAGGGTTAGGATCCTGGACTTTCAGCTCTAACCAAAATTCACACTTGTTGAGCTTCGCATACAACTGATTCTCCCTCAAAAGCTGCAATGCTATCCTCAGATGCTCTTCATGCTCTTCTTTGGTCTTGGAGTACACTAAAATATCATCAATAAACACCACTACGAGCTGATCCAGATACTGCGCAAATATCTTATTCATCAAAGCCATGAACACTGCCGGTGCATTGGTCAACCCAAATAGCATCACTAGAAACTCATAGTGGCCATATCTTGTCCGGAAAGTTGTTTTCAACACATCTGATTCTCTGACTCTCAGTTGATGATAACCGGATCTCAAATCAATCTTCGAAAAGTATGAAGCACCTTTTAACTAATCAAACAGTTCATCTATCCTTGGCAATGGATACTTGTTCTTGATGGTCACTTGGTTCAATCTCCGGTAGTTAATATACATTCTCATCGAACCATCCTTCTTCTTAACAAACAAAACTGGAGCTCCCCATGGTAAAGTCGCGACCCCGGACCGGGACCCGGGCCCGCGACTGCGGCGGCGGCATGGTTAACCAACACAAGACACACCGCCGCTGTTGTGATCTTTTTCCCACAGGTTTCCGCAGTGAGGATCCCATGACATGGGTCGAGCTCACACGAATTGATATGCGGAAGCGTGTAGCAAAACAATTCATACAAATCTTAAATGATAAGATACAAGACAAATATTTAACATCGAGACAAGGTATCAAAAGAGAATGTCATCATAGCATTCCTAGCATGAATAAAGTTTAACATTTAGACAAAGTGTTTTACTTCCAAGTTACACAACCCCCAAGAGGCCAACAAAGGCCAATACAACATATGGAATCCCAAAAAGAACAACCCAAAATAATCAGCTAGGTGAACGAGAATCACGATCCCGACCGGCGTCTAGATGACGTCGTTGGGCTGCCACTCGAGTGCTGGGGGTGGCTCAATAGCCTCCTCCGGGCACTCCTCGTCACGCGCGAAACCACCGGCACCTGGACACCAAGATACAAGCATCAAACACGACGGTTTGGCAAATAAACAATTTAGACATGAATAATTGGAATAATGCTAAAACAGTTCAAAGTTTAAATACACGTTTCAATGCTTACGAAACTAGCACGAATACATATAATATCATGAAAAGATAAATCCACATGAGCTCATCCTTTCTCCGTCATACATGATGACAAGAGCAAGCACGCACGACAAGCACGACAAGAAACACGATCCCACGCCACACAAGGTAGACGGGGTATCCGGCCGCGGAACCGGACTACGAACACGCACGATGTGCCATTCAAGACACGACTAGTCTGCAGACAGTCCACGAGTTTAAGGACCCCCAGGTAGTGGATCAAGCTAAAAGGGCGGTCCAAGCTCAGTGAAATTCACTTATATCATGAATGCACAAAACACGGCAATACGCGATCGAAAACACGACAAAACAAGAGGGAAATCATTTAACGAGCACGACGTGGCAAGACTAGCAAAATAGCATGGTGTTAATGCTTACAAACTTAAGAAATGATTCCCTTTTCGATTCTTGAAACCCATCTTGAAAACAACTTGCACTTGGAAATCAAGCGAGAACACGAGGATGCACGAAGCATCATAAACAAAGATTCAAACATAACTCTGTCAAGCATAGGCTAAGACCACATCTTTGACCCTTGTGGAATTGAAAACCAAATGTCGAAATTCAATAAAACTTGGTGTCCCCGAAGGTATATTACATTTTGGAAATTTCAAGTGCACAAGGTCAATAAAAAGGGTCTAAGACCAAGTCTAGTTTTCATTCCTGCAAAATCCTTCAAAACAGTACTTTTTGGTGTGGTTCATGCCTCTCTACCGGTAGAAATTCCGGTAGAAGATGTTCTACCGGTAGAACTTCCGGTTGAAGCACTTCTACCGGTAGAACTTCCGGTAGAACTGCGGTTCACAGTTTTTCTCAACTCTCTGCCACAATTTGGGCCGTTTCTACCGGTAGAACTTCCGGTAGAACTGCGGTTCACAGTTTTTCTCAACTCTCTGCCACAATTTGGGCCGTTTCTACCGGTAGAACTTCCGGTAGAACTGCGGTTCACAGTTTTTTTTTCTCACTCTCTGCCGAAATCTGGGCCATTTCTACCGGTAGGACTTTCGGTAGAACTTGGGGTTTTTAATTTCCTCAACTCTCTGTCAAAATTTGGGCCCTTTCTACCGGTAGAACTTCCGGTTGAAATACCCCTACCGGTAGAACTTCGGAATTTCAATTTTTTTCCACACTTCATTCACTTCTTCACTTCCACATTTTCACCACCTGCACTCCCCAAGCCTACATGCTTCCAAGGGATGATTTTCACACCAAATCCATTCACATTTCATTCAAAACATCAAAATCATAAACCCATTTACATTCAAAACATAAATCTAATAACTTGCAAACCATTCCATTGAAAACATACTTCCATTGAAGATGAAACCTCTACATTAGATAGAGAAATTAGGGCTCTTGCTTAACAAGATTAAAACAAGCTAAAAGAGATTAATGACATGCAAGAAAGATAGCTTGATAATAAACAACATTTCCAAAAGTAAAAATGCCCAAAAACTCAACATGCACTAGGGAAAACTAAAAGGTTTACTTGCCTCTAACCCAAGCCAAGCCAAAGCTTCACAACTCAACAAGAAAGGGGTGCTCCACGAGATCTACACAAAACCCCCAAAATGGAGCATACAAAAATCAACATTTTTGGCCATCACAAATCCCCATTTCGAAAATGGGTTTGAAAACCATGAAAACAAGCTCTAGGTGAGCTAAAGAACATCAAATGGAAAGAATGAAGAAGGACACCAACCTTGAGCTAGCCAAACAAGAAGAATAAAAGTAGAAGATGATGAATAGTGCAGTGGCTTGACTCCAAAAACACTCCAGCTGTAGCTTGAGACGAGAGGAAGAGGATGGTGGTCTTGGATCGAAAAATGGAGCCTTCTAGCTAGATGATTTCAAGGGAAAAGGATCAAGAAGAAGCTTGCTTCACCTCTCCACTCTAGGGCAAAACGTTGCAGGATTTGGGAAAAGGGCAAATGAAGGAGAAAGAGAGTATATATAGTGTCTGGAGGTGGGTCCCTTTAGCAGTGAAACTTGGGACGCCTGGAACATGGTCTTGTGGACCCCGGATGGAATCGACGAAGAAGAACAAAACGATCGTCGAAAAATCTAGTTTCGGAAAAGTATTATTTTGACATAGTTTCGCGACTTCGAAAAGTGTGCCCAGATTTACATGCAAAGACAGATTTACCCTATTGGGCCAAAACTTGGGCTTCTGGGCCTCAAATGCAAGCAGCTTAAAAACGAAAGTTGCCATAAATAATAAAACCATTCAAGAGAACTAAAAATCACATCCACAACAAAGATCTAGCACAAAAACCCATTCTTACACGTGCACTCAGGGCGTCCCCGAGCGTGTCTGACTCATACTAAACGTCCTCAAAATCCCCAAAGCTATAATCCAGACTAAGTCTAATCACATTCTAACCCAACTAGTACTAAGACTCACTTAAGACTAAACGTTTACTTAATTAGTACTAATCGAGTTGGTCTGGGTCGGGGTCTAACAGGTAAGATACTAGGCCTCGCAAAACCTTTGTCCAATAACTCTTGTAACTGTATCTTCAACTCTCCCAATTCCGCCGGAGCCATTCTATATGGTGCAATAGATATCGGAGCAGTCCCTGGTAACAACTCAATAGTGAAATCAATTTCTCTCATGGGTGGTAATCCTGGAATCTCCTCCGGAAATACATTCGGGAACTCCCAAACAATAGGGATCTCCTCCACCCCTTGGGACCGTTTATCCTCCGTGATAAACGCCAAGTAGGCTTCACATCCACTTCTCAATAGTCTATCAGCCTTCAACGCTGAGACAAACCCTGCACGAGGATTTCTCCTCTCTCCCTGGAATAACACCCCTGCTGGTGTCTCATCCAACTTGAATGTAAGGGTCTTATGGAAACAATCCATTGTGGCATGGTACCCTGCCAGCCAATCCATCCCTAGGATGACATCAAAATCCTTCATCTCCAATAGAATAAGATCTGCGGGTAACACAACTTCTCCTATCCGGACTGTACAACTAGGGTAATAAACCGTACACACAACTTATTTTCCTACCGGTGTCGCTACAGTCAAAATGTACTCAAGATCTCTACCATGCATATCAATCAATCTAGAAAATGCATGGGATATGAATGGATGCGTGGGGCCAGGGTCAAACAATATTCTAGCTTCTATCCCACAAACAAGGAGTGTACCTTCCACAACATTGCCTGCTGCCTCTGCATTAGCTCTGTTGACCGCATATACTTGTCATCGCTGCTGTGGCGTGATGGATGCTTGTTGTTGCCTTCCTTGAGGGACATTTCTGTTCTGTTGCGGGGGACGCTGATTCTGTTGTTGTCCTTGCTGACGGGCTTGCTGCTGATGTTGTTGGGGCCTATACTGTTGCGGTGGTGCCCGCTGCAAGAGTGGCCTTGCCTGATTCTGCACTACTAGTGCATTCTATGGCGGTGCTGGATGTGGTGCTCCTTGAGGCTATTGATTCTGCCTATTCGGTCTCGGGCAGTTCCTCATCTGATGATCCATGGAGCCACATCTAAAGCATGCCCCGTTAATGGTATGACATTGGGCACTCTCATGGTTTTTGCCACAGTGGATACAAACATGCTGCACATTGTCTTGCCTCTGCCTCTTGTTCTGCTGATTCCTTTGCTGGTGATTCTGCTTCTGAGGTTGCCCTTGTCCTTTGCCTTGAGATCTAAGGACCTTGTGGTGGAAGTTCTCGAACTTGTAGGCCCTCTTGATCGCCTCTTCAAAAGTGACCGGTGGTATAACTCCCGTAGCATCTCTCTCGATAATGGGGTGAAGTCCTTCAAGGAACTTGGTTATCTTCTTCTCCACCGTGTCCACTAATTCAAGGGCATATCTTGACAACCTCTCAAACTTAGTGAGGTATTCTTGAACGGTCGTATTGCCTTGGACAAGCTGTTGAAACTCCACAGCCTTCTATCTCCTGATGTACGTGGGTACATACTTGTCACGAAACTGTATCCTGAAGTTCTACCATGCAACTGCGTCAACCATTGTCCTATACTCTTCCCTTACAGTTTTCCACCAGATGTCTGCCAACCCGGTGAATAGAGACGTTGCCATCTTTACTCTCTCTCCCCCTGTGCATCTGAAGACTTCAAAGATGTTTTTTGTATGGTCTAACCAATAATCAGCGGTCAAAGGATCTTCTGAGCCAACAAAATCCTTGGGGGCCCTCTTTTTGAATCTCTCGAACAATGCATTGGGGTCATGCTCCCTCTGATTAATGACAATTGCAGGTTGAGGCTGGACTGGCTCTGGCCTTCTCTGTAACACCTCCAATAACTGTCTCTGCATTTCTGCCAACTCTCTGGCATGATCCTCATCCTTCTTCAGCATTTGCTCTTGAAGTCTAGTCTGATTCTCATTGGCTTGACGTTGTTGATCCAGCATAGCCTGCAACATCTGCTGAAACTGATTTGGCATTATGTTTTCAGTTCTATCTTCTCCAACTGGCCCTGTACACTCAACTGGCCCGGTGTAATCACTGTTGCTTGCGGTGGGATTGCCGTTTACGGGTCACTTACGAGGTGGCATGATGCTGCAAAACAAGTTGTTAGCACATGATAATCAAGAACAGGGTCACACATTGCTCACGCGATTCTAGCTAACGGGAGATCTAACGAATCTTCGCCACGTCCTTAGGATCTCTAGTTTCTTTTAATTGCCTGAAACACGTCTCGCTCTAATACAAGTCTGTCGCGATCCCGGACCGGGCTTAGGAATCCAAATCCGGGATCGGGACTAATGTGATGTGAATGGACATGCGATCATATGGAGTGATGACAATAATAAAGATATGTTTATGATCAAGCGTACACGGGTTAATAAAGAACACACATTACCCGTGCACGTGATTTCCCACATGTGAGGATTTTCCAACACACATAACCATATAGTATAATTGCGGAAGCGTATGACAAATCAAGCATGTAATTCATTTTCATAATAACAAGACTGATTGCATTTAAATAACAAGTATCAGAATGAGCAATGTTCTATAGCGTAACCCAAAAGTACTGTTAAAGTTTGAACATAAAACATATAATTACAATTCCCAAAATAAAGGCCAATAAGGGCCAATATAGACAAAACAATATCCACCAAAAATATAAATCCAACCACCCCCAAAATGTTTCGCATCTCGACAACCCGATGTTTACATAACATCGTCAGCACGCCACTCAACTAGCGGTTGCGGTTCTCCGACCGCCTCCTCTGGCTCCTCCTCGGGGAAACCGACAACGGGACCTGAGTACCAAAGCAAAGGGTCAGACACGACGGTCTGGCAGGTGGGTGAAAAGATATAAACATTCAATAATAAAAGCCTTTACCTTGGAAAACATATAAACCTGTTTAAACAATGACTTTTAAGAAGTAAACGAATCATTTCATTAAAAACACATATGCAGTAATAAAACATGTAAGGTAACCAAGGAAATCGGAAGACAATCAAGATGGCATCCATAAGAAGCTAAATCCTCTATCACCGAAGTGACGAGAGTATCGGGTGTTGACCTCAGTCATCGAAGTGAGGAGGTGCAACCCATTTACATATACATATACAATAATACGGGACGGGACCACGGTAGCAAACCGGGCGTCGGGAATCACGGTAGCTAACCGGATATCGGGAACCACGGGAGCGAGCCGGTTATCGGGGCGTGACCACGGTTAATAAACCGGGTATCGGGATCCATGCTGCAGCTGGCGGGACGGGAGGGGACCTCCAAGTCGGTAGATCAGACCGACAAGGTCATCCAAGCTTAGTGGTGCCGACTCATAGGTCAAATCACATAAATCGAGACATGTATAAAACAAATCCAGTGCAAGACTATAAGCGGGCAATACGGGGTACTCAAGAGTACATCTATCATATCATGTCTGGCATGCATCTCGGGACTAATAAAAGGGTGCAAGTATAAATCAAATGCTTTCGGAATTGATAAATCATAACTCATACCTTTCTGGAATAAACAGTTGAAATAGACTTTCAAAATATCGGGTTTAAAACTACTTCAATATGCATGGGGATTTCAAAGTGAATAGGGATCTCGAACGCCTATTTAATAAGAAACTTGGTACTCCCTGAATTTGAAGACATTCCAGTTCCTTATGCACTTTGAGATTCCCCGAAACTTCATCGAATTCCCTGTGATTATGGTTTCTTCCTCAGATGGATTTCAAACAATGGTTATAAGTACTCTCTTCATAATAGGGACGCCAACTAACCTCCCTCAATACTTAAGACCTTTCATTCTTTGCTTCCAAACAACCCCAGGAAAACAGTACACATCGCTCGAGCGGACCTGGAGTTTGCTCGAGCGACGTGCTCTCTGGAATGGCCTTCTAGGAGGGTTCGCTCGAGTGGACCAAGGATCGCTCGAGCGGACCTGCCCAGTTCAGGATGGCACGAGTGAACGATTCGTGCGCTCGAGCCAACCATTCTCTGGAATGAGCTCTGAGAGGGTTCGCTTGAGCGATATAAGGTCCGCTCAAGCGAACTGTCCACTGGAATGGTTCGAAACCCTTTCTGGACACTTCGCTCGAGCGAACTGTCCAGAAACTGGTTCCGGGACAGTTCTGCTTCTCCTCCTTTCCACTTCTTACTACTCTCTTGAGCTCCATTTCCTCTATCAAAATTTAGGGCATCCAAACCTCTTTCAATCCCATCAAACTCCTCACAACATACATAAAAAATCCATCCATTCATCTCCATTCTTTCCCTCATTCAATCAAAAGTGAAAGAGAAGAAACCAAATTCACAAGAACTCATTTAAGCAAAACAAGACATAGAGATGGGAAGACACAAATCACCTTTCTATGAATAATAAATGAGTCAACTAACTTCTTTCCAATAGCATTTAAATCTCATTGAATGCAAGTAAAGCAAGGCATTAATGAAGCAATAAACCAACATGTTTATCCATTGAAAACTAAAACAATCCATTCAATCCACTTGCCTCTAGGTCTCTAATCAAGGGAATCAAGCTTCTAAACACCTCTCCAAGTCAAGAACACAATCTACACAAAACCCCCAAAAGCAAACCCTAAAATGGGTCAAACAATGAAGGAAGAAGAAGAACTCTTCAATAATGACAATAGGGCTCCTCTAATAATAGAAGAACACAAATCTAAGAGATTGGGAGGGAAAACTTACTAGGAAAGTCCTCAGAAGGCAAGATGAGCTTCAAGAGAATTCTAAAATGGGTGGCTTCCTTCCACAAATAGTATCAATGGAGAGCTCTAGTAGAGAGGAAGAAGAGGGTGATCACCATTAGTATTCTAAGTGCAAGCTTGGTGGAGATTTGGTGGTGGATGAGCAAGAGGAAGAAGAAGAAGAGGAAAAAGCCCTAGCTTTTGTGTTTGTGCTGGAAAAGGAGAAGAAGAAGAAGATGGGTTCTATATAAAGCAAATGGGAGTGGGCTCCACCAATGGGAATCTCTAAGGGCTGAAATCACTAATTTCGGGATCTCGAATGAAATCGATGAAGAAGGAAGAAATGATCACCAAAATATCTAGTTTCGAAAAAGTATATGTTTCACGGGCTTCGGGGATATCGAGTTTTGGGTACATATTTTATGTAAAAAGACTGTTTTGCCCTCAATGCAAGAAAATCGGTTCTCGGGGTTCCGGACGGGTACGGGATCAACATGAAAGTTGTAGGGATTATCGGGATGAGTGAAACTGGATCAAAACAAGAATAATAGAAATCTCAAGAATCCCCCAAGTAACGCAAAACTAACAAAAAGGAACTCCGAAAGGGTCCCACTAACGCAAGACACTAAAATTTCCTAAAGCTATAGCAAGATTATACAAATCTAACTTAGTAAATTCTATCAAACACGTTAAGCACCAACACGCGACTAGTTAGCACTAATCTGGGTCACTCGGGTCGGGGTCTTACATCCTCCACCTCTTAGGGCATTTCGTCCTCCAAATGAAATATAAAACTCACCTCGGGTAAGAGATGTGGATACTTTTTCTATACTTGATCTCACAATTCCCACGTTGCCTCTTCCGGCCCATGATTCTCCCAAAGTACCTTCACCTAGTGAATGGTCCGTGTCCTCAACTCGTGCTCTTTTGTATCAATGATCTGAATGAGCTTCTCTACATAGGTAGCATCTTCTCTGATTTCCAATGGTTCATGCCGGAGGACATGCGATGGATCGGGGACGTACTTCTTCAACATCGACACATGGAAGACGTTGTGTACACCGGATAGCTCGGGTGGTAAGGCTAATCTATAAGCCACATCACCAATCTTACTTATGATATCGTACGGTCCGATGTACCTCCGTGACAACTTGCCTTTCTGCCCAAATCTCAATGTTCCTCTAGTAGGTGACACTTTCAGGAAAACCTTATCCCCTTCTTTAAACTGTAGATCCCTTTGATGAGCATCTGCATAGCTCTTCTATCTACTCCGGGCTACCTTCAAACATTCTTGTATCTGTCTCACTTTTTCACTGGTCTCACTCACTATAGTCGGTCCATGGAAACTGGGGGTGCCAACTTCTTCCCAACAAACAGGTGTCCTACACCTTCTGCCATACAAAGCCTCAAAAGGCGCCATCCCAATGCTCGAGTGGTAGCTGTTGTTGTAAGCAAACTCACACAAAGGTAGAGTCTCATCCCATTGAGTCTTGAAGTCTAACACACAAGCACGTAGCATGTCTTCGAGGGTCTGAATTGTCCTCTCTGATTGGCCATTGGTCTGAGGGTGATTAGCCGTGCTGAACTGTAGCCTTGTACCCATAGACTCATGTAAGGTCTTCCAAAATCTCGAGACAAATCTGCTGTCTCTGTCGGAAGTAATGAAACTGGTTGTCCATGTCAACTGACGATTTCATTGACAAACAACTCCACTAGGGGTAACATATGCATCTTCTTTCCTGTCCTCATGGGAATAAAATGAGCTGACTTGGTGAGTCTGTCCACTACAACCCATATCACATCATTGCCTCTGCTAGTTCTTGGCAGTCCCGAAATAAAGTCCATGGTTATGTGCTCCCATTTCCATTCGGGGATCTCTAATGGCTGTAACAACCCTGGAGGCCTCTGATGTTCTGCCTTTATCAACTGACACGTCATACACTGGGAGACAAATGCTGCAACCTCCCTCTTCATATTGTTCCACCAAAATCTTCCCTTCAAATTCTGATACATCTTCGTACCGCCCGGGTGCATGGAATACTTAGTGCTGTGAGCTTCTGCCATAATGTCATTCCTCAAATCTTCTATGTTAGGCACACACAGACGGTCTCGATAGTAAAGAACTCCGTCAACGATACGAAAGTCAAGACGTTCCGCTATATGCTCTGAGATCTTAGCTAACTCTGGATCTTACAACTGATTATCCTTGATCTTCGGAATAAATGAAGGCTCTGACACTGACATATTGGCCAATATAACACCTTTCCTTAGTGGCTGTAGATCTATCTTCAACTCCTCGAACTGATCAAAAAATGCAAGTACCACTTAGATTTGCTATGCCCACTGATTTTCTACTCAAAGCATCGGCAACTACATTCGCTTTCCCCGGGTGATATTTAATTGGAAAATTATAATCCTTGATATATTCCATCCATCTCCTTTGCCTCATGTTCAATTTCTTCTGAGAAAACAAGTATTGCAAGCCAAAGTGATCGGAATGAATCTTAAACTTCTCTCCGTAGAGGTAATGTCTCCACATTTTCAATGCAAAGACGACCGCTGCCAACTCAAGATCATGGGTCGCATAATTCTTCTCATGGTCCTTCAACTGCCGGGACCCTTATGCAACCACTTTTCCTTATGCAACCACTTTTCCTTCTTGCATCAACACACAACCAAGTCCAATGTTCGAAGCATCGGTAAAGATGGTGAAACCGTCGCTTCCAGATGGCAAAGTAAGGACTGGTGCGGTAGTTAATCTCTTCTTCAGCTCTTGAAAGCTAGCTTCACACTGATCTGTCCACACGTAGGGTACATTCTTCCTTGTCAACTTCATCAACGGTGCTGCAATCGACGAAAATCCTTGCACAAACCTCCGGTAATACCCTGCCAGTCCAAGAAAACTCCTGATTTCTGACTCATTCTTCGGTCTTTCCCACTCCACTACTGCCTCAATCTTGGACGGGTCTACTGACAAACCTTCCTTGGAGATAATGTGTCCCAAAAATGCGACCTGCTCTTGTTAGGGATTTTGTGTATTGCAATTTGATGGATGCACTATTCATTTTATTCATCATTTGAATTTTCACACATGCATTGTTTTAGAAATCTTGAAATCCTAATTTACTCATGCATTGCTTTAAATCTTGTAAACCTTTTAGGTTCATGCATGTTTTGGTTTCAAACTTGGATGCATTTATATTTGGAAAAGATTTTATAAATCAAGCTAGCCATTTGTTTTAATCTTTCAAATCTATTTAGACTTTTTTATGTTTCATGATTTTAAAGCACTTGGATTGGTTTAAATCATGTTTCCATGCTTGGTTTAATGGCCCAAAGATCCCACAAGAAATTTACTTTGAAATGCAAAAGTTGGGATTTTTGTCTTAGGCTGTCGGTCAACCGACAAGCTGAGTGTCGGCTAACCGACAAGTGAGCCGAGGTCAACCGATGGATCTGTCGGTCCGAATTCCAGAGAGCTACAAATTTCATAGTTTCTCTGTCGGTCCGAACTCCAGAGAGCTACAAATTTCATAGTTTCTCTGTCGGTCCGTTTGTCGGTTCATGTCGGTCAACCGAAAGTGCATAAAATTTCAGACGGAGACCTCGTCGGTTCCAAAACCAGACAGCATCATTTTCAACATTTTTGGGCTGTCGGTTCAGTTGTCGGTCAATTGTCGGTCGACCGATAAATGGCGGTCAACCGACAAGAGCATTTGGGTAAGAAAACCTTCAAAAATATGACCGTTGTAATGAGACCGTTGGGCTGTCGGTCGACCGACCCCCAATTGTCGGCTACCCGACAGGCAGCCGTTGAGCAACTTTTTCTATAAAAAGCTCATTCCTTAGCCCCAAAAAATGATCTTTGAAGCCCTTCTTGAGGTATTTTGAGGGAAAAGAAAGGGGATCAAGTTAAAGAAGGCTAAGGGTCATTAAGGAAAGCTAAAGCTTGGATTAATGAAGTTAAACCACCAAGTAAGCTTTGCCTTTTTATAATCATTGTTTTACGCTTTTTTTAATCTTTGGTAAATGATTTTAGCATATAAACTATGATGTGTTGAATCCTCTACTCCTTTAATCTTTGATTTAAGTCATTGGATTCTTCACCTTGATTTCTAAACAAGTTTGTTTTAATACTTTATAAAACATGTTTTGTCAAAACCTTTGATTTGTTTTATAAACATGTTTCATTAACTTGTTTGAATCATCTTTGTTGTTTTCATTCATTTGAACTTTAGTTAAATTAGTTTGTTTTTGAAAACAACATTGAATATGCATCACATGTTTAGACATAATTAATTTCATACAACTTGTGAGCTTTTGATTTCATATCTTCAACAAGTTTGTATTTGGTACATGTGATTTGCATATTACTTCAATCAAATCTTTTTATGTGTATTAAACTTTTAATTGCTTCAAGCATAAATTGATTAAGCTTTATTTTAAAACTTGATTGAAGTATTCACACACTCACTTCATAAACATACATCTTTGCATTCATAGTAGTTGTGTGAGTTTGTTTTATACTTTCATATTCGCCTAATCTAGAGGCAATTAAATTGAGCTTTAATTGTAATCTCTTAGAGTGTTTTGTGAAAACACTTTCTTGAGAGAAATCATTTAATTTAAAGGTTATTGCTTAGCTTAAGAAAAGCATTGTGTGTTGGTTATTGCTTAGCCTAGAAAAGCATCTTGTATAGTTTGTTGTTAAGCCTTGAAGAACAACATCGTAAGGTTATTGCTTATCCTTGGAAAGCATATTGTAGTGGTTATTGCTTAGCCATTTGAAAAGCATAAATAGTGGAAATCCGGTGGGGTGTGAGATCACAAGCCGGTAGTGGATGTAGGCATTGAGGCCGAACCACTATAAATGATTGTGTTATAGTGAATGCTTTTGTGGTGATTGTTGTTGTTTAGCTTCCGCATTTTATTTGTTAATCATCACAAGTGGCTAACTGTTTTAAAGAAGTTTAAAATTGGCATAATTGATCATTAAGTTGTAGCTCACCCTATTCACCCCCCCCTCTAGGGTTAGGATCCCGGACTTTCAATTGGTATCAGAGCCTCGTGCTCTATATTTTAGGTTCAAGTGTTTGGAACTCTTGATTAGGTGTAAAAACCTAGAGTTTAGACCCTAGTTGTATCTATCTAGAAAATCATTAGAATGGATTCCACTAAGATAGATTGTATAGATTCCCTTGTAGATTCTTCTAGACCTTTCCTTCTTCCAACATTTGGAGATTCAAACCATAAATTTAATGAATCTAAATTTGAATCAAATGAAGAAGAAAATGATGAAAATCAAGATGACATTCAGCAATCCTATAATGATTTATGTACATTTTCCCTAGAGCTTGTTAAGAAGAATAAAAAATTGAAAGAAGAATCTAAAAGACTAAACAAAGAATTGGTCTCTTCAAAAGATGAACTTAGAGAAAAAGAAGAAATAATACATTGCCTAGACTCTAAATCTATGATCACTTTACACAACTTCTCTAATGCTCAAAATGAACAAAATGAAATTGAAACAAATAATGATGAGCAAAAGAAAGAAAATTTGAGTTTAAGAGATACAATAAAAAGACAAGATAAAAACATCATCCATCTAGAATCAAAATTAAAAATTTCTATGGATAACTTGTCAAAGGTACAAGAAGAATTAAATGTATCTAAGATAAGTTGTGATAATCTTCTCAAAGAAAACACAAATACAAGTGATCATGTGAAAAATCAAGTTGAAGACATTTCTAATTTAGAATCCAAGTTAATAATCACCAAAGAAAATTTATTAAAAACTCAAAGTGATTTAAAAACTTTACAACTTGGATCTAATGTGAATGAACTAAAACTTGAATTAAAACTTGCTTATGAAAAGGTAAACAAGTTTAATGGAATTGAAATTAAACTAATGAAAGTTATAAATGAAAATTCAAGTCTTAAAAACCAAGTCACTCAACTTGAGTCCCACAAACATAAGTATGAGTGCAAATTTACCCATGGTGAAGAAAAATTTGAAAAACTATTTAGATTGGGTAAATCTCAAGGAGATAGGATGGGTCTTGGATTTGATAGGAATATTCCTCATGACCCCATCGTCACCAACACATTTGTGAAAGGTGAGTCCTCATTCTCTAGCACTCACTCTCCTTTGCCCAAAACAAAATGTAATTATTATGGCATTGAAGGGCATTTTAGGTTTGAGTACAAACTAAGGAGAAGCCATGTGTCTAAACCCATCTATGAACCTAAGAAAGTAAAATCTAACTCTATGATGGATAAGACACTAAAAATCAAGGAGGACTCCAAGAAGATTAAACAAGTTAAACCAATTAAAAAAGAGTCTCCTAAGATAGATTCTAAAAAGGCTAAACAAGTTAAACCAAGTATAAAAGAATCTATCAACAAAAAGCTTCTCAACCTATCTCCCTTAAATCAACACATGAAAGAACTTTTGAAGAAAGTTGCAAAGTTAAATTTAAAATTCAAAAGTCAATTAAAGGGAGGAAATAAGATAAGGAGTGAGAAGAAAAGAAAAATAAATCAATCCCCTAAGAAACAAACTCACCAACCTCAAAAGACTAATCACCAACCTAAGATTAAATTATTCAAATCTCATGGTGATAAGTCCAAATTGAAAATTTATCAAGTCAAATCTCCTAAAGTTGGTGGGACCTCTAAGATAGACCTCAAAGATCAACCCTCTCAAGACCTTAGGTGGATTCCTAAAGTTAGATTCTTAGATAAACTGTAAGGCCTTGAACCTCATTGACCGACCTATCCTTTATAGTTACATCATATTGTTGGTCATGATTCATTTGCATTTTATTCCTTCTTAGTTACATTTATTAAAATCCAATGTTTATTTGTGATCAATTGATTTTATCTTCTTGCACCATACTAGTTAAATATCATGGTTTTCAAAAATCATTTGATTATAATTTCATCATGTAGATTTGCTTTTTGCTCACATTGAGTTATATCTCTTGCACTACATTTCTATATATGATCAATTGATTGTGATTTCAAAAGCTTTCATAGCTATATCTTTCATAATCGATTGATATTGCAAATCATTTGTTTGGATGTTATAGTAAAATTTTTTTTAAAAAAAAATGATTTGATTCAAATTGAATTTTCCATGAATTTCTAAGTTATACTTTCATATGGAAAATTATTGTTTTGAAAAATCAACTTGTATGTGTTTCAAATAAGTTATATCTTTTATAAAGAAAGTTGAAAAATGATTTAAGCCTCATTACTACATTCTTGATGAAAAATGAGGATTGAAAATTGATTTTCATTCTATGCTTACTAAGTTAGTATTTTGATATGAAAACTCAATTCCTTGATTTACTTGAGTTTCAATTGGTTAGATCTTTATAGTTATATTCTTCAAAATTGAATGTGTTTTTTGACAAATGCATTTTTCCAATTGATATCAAGTTTGAAAAGTTTTTAAGTCAATTTGTATGAGTTTTTGTAGTTATCCTTGATTACAAATTGAAATTTGATATTAGTTCACTTCATGGTTTTCTTAATCACTTGATCATGATTTTATGTTTCATTGTTGGATTTTGATTGTTGAAGTGAATTAAAGTCCTTTGGAAAATGTTCTAAGCTTTGTTAGTTATATTTATAGTTTCATTTTCCTTTGAGTTTATTTCCTTGTATTTATGATTATATCTTTTAGAAGGAAATACTTGTTATATGCTATTTGCATCATTGCTCATTTGGTTTCATTCTTTTTATGCAAATGTCATATAGTTCCATGTATGGTTATGCTCTTTAGTTACATTTATAGACATCATACTAGAACTTTCAAATCCATCCTCTATGCTTTTTAGTCATTTTTTTTTAAATGGATGGTTATGATGTTGATTCATGTGTATTTTCCCTGTGATGTCATTCTTATACATGTTTCAACTTCATAGTAGTGTTTAATCATATGAACCTCTTTGAAATCCATTCATTGTATTTCATAGTTATATCTTTTGTTTGATGGATTTCTTAATTGTTGAATTCATATGATTTGACACTTTTGTAAATTGCATCCTCTACCAAGTTATATATATATTTCTAAATGCAATTTCTCATGATCATCACTATGCTCATTAGTTATATTATTCTAAGTGATGAATATCATTTTATGATGCTTGTTGGAATTTTATGTTTGTCACATGCTTGCTCTTAATCATGTTTCATATTCAATTGGTAATCATTTGGTATCATTTTCAATTAGTATCAATATCCAATTGGTATCATATCTTGAGTTTGTGATAGACCTTGTGTACATTGGATTGAACTTAATAGTAATATTTTTTTATTTCATGTCACATTCCATTAGCATCATAATGTTCATGTTTGCCTCCTCTCATGCACTTATAGGTAAATCACATGACCACCATGTTTATGTTTTCATAATTTTGGTTGGTTAATGGTGAGGTTGGTTTCATGATTGAACTTCATTTCATTCATCTTGTGCATGACAGTTATATTTGAAATAATTTCATAACCTTCATAGCATATGATTTTCATAGTTATATTGATTAATGCTATGTTTTAGTATACCCCATTACATCATGGATAGCTCTAATTTGGATTAATCCTAGTAGTTATATTCCTTTTAACTCCATTTTAGAGTGACTGAGAAAATAGTCATATCCATTGAATCTCAATTGGTATATTCTTTTTTTCCAATTGGTATCCATGATTGTTTATCCTCTTGACCTTGCTCTTTATATTGGTAATTTAATCATATTGAGCTTTATAGTCATTTGGAATCTAATCCTTTCCCTGAAGTTTACCCTCAATTGGTAAAACCATCTTCTTCTTGAACCAAATAGTTAAATCTTGTCAAAAGTTTGACACAAGAAGAGTATGGATTGAGGGGGACTGTAAATCTTCATAGGAAGTATTAGTTTTGATCAAATTCACCCATGTATTAACTCTGATACCCTTATATCTTGCCATCCATACATGATTCCTATTATGACTTTAATTTTCGATTACTTTTGTTAATAGGTGCTACTAAAAGGTATTTTCCTTGTTTCATGTGTGTAGGTACCATTTGGGTCCTCAAGAGTCTTGAAGATATTCCAATCCCTCTTCAATTGGTATTTTGCAATTTAATGGCAAAGGGGGAGAAAATATTCAAGCTCCAAGGGGGAGAGAGTATACAAGGTAAGCAAGAATGGATATCTTGCCAAAGGAAGAGAATGCATGGTCAAAGGGGGAGAGATGAAAGAAGAAAGCTTGGGAGCTAAAGAAAAGATGCTTGGCCAAAGAAAGATAGATGAAAGCTTGAAGAATGATCAAGCTCCAAGCATCAAGAAGATTGAAGCCCAAGCTAAGTGAAGAAGCATCCAAAGAAGATTTCAAGCTATGCCCAGCTAAGGAGGAGCTGAAGACTATGTGTGAATTAGTGTTGAGTAAGGTTTGCCATCAAATTGCAAAGGGGGAGATTGTTAGGGATTTTGTGTATTGCAATTTGATGGATGCACTATTCATTTTATTCATCATTTGAATTTTCACACATGCATTGTTTTAGAAATCTTGAAATCCTAATTTACTCATGCATTGCTTTAAATCTTGTAAACCTTTTAGGTTCATGCATGTTTTGGTTTCAAACTTGGATGCATTTATATTTGGAAAAGATTTTATAAATCAAGCTAGCCATTTGTTTTAATCTTTTAAATCTATTTAGGCTTTTTTATGTTTCATGATTTTAAAACACTTGGATTGGTTTAAATCATGTTTCCATGCTTGGTTTAATGGCCCAAAGATCCCACAAGAAACTTACTTTGAAATGCAAAAGTTGAGATTTTTGTCTTAGGCTGTCGGTCAACCGACAAGCTGAGTGTCGGCTAACCGACAAGTGAGCCGAGGTCAACCGATGGATCTGTCGGTCCGAATTCCAGAGAGCTACAAATTTCATAGTTTCTCTATCGGTCCGTTTGTCGGTTCATGTCGGTCAACTGAAAGTGCATAAAATTTTAGACGGAGACCTCGTCGGTTCCAAAACCAAACAGCATCATTTTCAACATTTTTGGGCTGTCGGTTCAGTTGTTGGTCAATTGTCGTTCGACCGATAAATGGCGGTCAACCGACAAGAGCATTTGGGTTAGAAAACCTTAAAAAATATGACCGTTGTAATGAGACCATTGGTGTCGCGACCCCGGACCGGGACCCGGGCCCGCGACTGCGCCGCGGCGGCATGATTATTCAAAACACACCGCCGCCGCTGTTGTGATATAATTTCATTTATTTTCCCACAGGTTTCCGCGGTGAGGATCCCAAGACACGGGTCGAGCTCACACGAATGGGTATGCGGAAGCGTGTAGCAAAACAATTCATACAATCTTGAACGATAAGATACAAGAAACATATATAATATGGAGACAAGGTATCAAAAGAGAATGTCGTCAAAGCATTCCTAGCATGAATAAAGTTTAACATTTAGACAAAGTGTTTTACTTCCAGTTACACAACCCCCAAGAGGCCAACAAAGGCCAATACAACATATGGAATCCCAAAAAGAACAACCCGACAAAACCCAAGCTAGGTGAAACGAGAATCACGATCCCGACCGGCGTCTAGATGACGTCGTTGGGCTGCCACTCGAGTGCTGGGGGTGGCTCAACAGCCTCCTCCGGGCACTCCTCGTCACGGGCGAAACCACCGGCACCTGGACACCAAAATACAAGCATCAAACACGACGGTTTGGCAAATAAACAATTTAGGCATGAATAATTGAAATAATGCTAAAACAGTTCAAAGTTTAAATACACGTTTCAATGCTTACGAAACTAGCACGAATACATATAATATCATGAAAAGATAAATCCACATGAGCTCATCCTTTCTCCGTCATACATGATGACAAGAGCAAGCACGCAAGACAAGCACGACAAGAAACACGATCCCACGCCACACAAGGTAGACGGGGTATCCGGCCGCGGAACCGGACCACGAACACGCACGATGTGTCAATTCAAGACACGACTAGTCTGCAGACAGTCCACGAGTTTAAGGACCCCCAGGTAGTGGATCAAGCTAAAAGGGCGGTCCAAGCTCAGTGAAATTCACTTATATCATGAATGCACAAAACACGGCAACACGCGATCGAAACACGACAAAACAAGAGGGAAATCATTTAACGAGCACGACGTAACAAGACTAGCAAAATAGCATAGCATTAATGCTTACAAACTTAATAAATGATTCCCTTTTTGATTCTTGAAACACATCCTGAAAACGACTTGCACTTGGAAATCAGACGAGAACATGATGGTGCATAAAGCATCATAAACAAAGGTTCAAACATAACTTTATCAAGCATGGGCTAAGACCACATCTTTGACCCTTGTGGAATTGAAAACCAAATGTTGAAATTCAATAAAACTTGGTGTCCCCGAAGGTATATTACATTTTGGAAATTTCAAGTGCACAAGGTCAACAAAAAGGGTCTAAGACCAAGTCTAGTTTTCATTCCTGCAAAATCCTTCAAAACAGTGCCTTTTTGTAACTGTCGGTCAACGCTCGGTTAACCGTCGGTTAACCGAGGTCGATCTGTCGGTCGACCGAAGGTTTGACCGACAGATCCCAGCCCAGAATTGCTGCTCTCTGGAAATTGAACCGACAGATCCTCGGTTGACCGAATGTGAACCGACAGATGACCAGACAGAAAATGTTGCTCTCTGGAAATTGAACCGACAGATCCTCGGTTGGTTGTCGGTCGACCTGTCGGTTGACCGACATCGAACCGAGGGATGTCCTGACAGAAATGCTGCTCTCTGGAATTCGAACCGACAGATTTCGGTTGGTGTCGGTCGACCTGTCGGTCGACCGAAGTATGACCGACAGCTGACCGACAGGCACGGGCAGTGCATTCTGTTCAGAATTTTCACAACTTTTTCTCCCTTCTTCACTTCCACACATTTACCACCTGCACTCCCCAAGCCTCCATGCTTTCCAAGGGATTCATTATACACATTAAAGAGCATTCCATCCACAAATTTGTCCATTTATTCCAAAGAGAAACATCAAGGCATTCCCATAACAATTTCATGAACTTACAAGACCAACATGATTCTAAGAACTTAGTAAATCATTAGTGACAAAACCAATAGAGAAACTGAAGTGCATGGCTTGAAAGAGTGTAGACATAACTAGCATTAAGAGAACCAACACAAAAGTCATACCTTAATGAAGAAAAATGGAACCCTAATGCAATATACATGGAAAAATCCCAAAAAGTTTACTTGCCTCAATCCAAAGTCAAAGAAAGCTTCACAAAAACCAACAATGAGGGGTGCTCCACGAGATCTACACAAAACCCCCAAAATGGAGCATACAAAAATCAACATTTTGGCCAACATAAACCCCCATTTCGAAAATGGGTTTGAAATCATGATAAACAAGCTCTTGGTGAGCCTAAGAACATCAAAAGAAGGAATGAAAGAAGAACACTAACCTTGAGCTCGTTGAACAAGGTGAAGGGAGGTTGAAGATGATGAATAGTAGAAGGGGTTTGGCTCTAAAACGTGCCCAATCGAAGCTCGCGAAGAGAGGAAGAGAATGGCGGAAACGAATCGAAGATCGGAGCCTTCTTGCTAGATGGTTTCAAGGGAAAAAGATCAAGGAGAGGGCTGCCTTCTCCACTCCACTCTAGGGCAACCGTTGCAGGATTTTTTTGGAAGAAGAAAATGGAGGAGAGAGAGTAAGAGACTTTTTATATGGGTTGAGAGGTGGGTCCCTCTCTAGCTGAACTAGAAACGCTTAAAACATGGTCTTGTGGACCCCGGATGAAGTCGACGAAGAAGAACAAAACGATCGTCGAAAAATCTAGTTTCAGAAAAGTATACTTTTGACATGGTTTCACGACTTCAAAAAGTGTGCCCAGATTTTGCATGAAAAGACAGATTTGCCCTTATTGGGCCAAAACTTGGGTTTCTGGGCCTCAAATGCATGCAGCTTAAAAACGAAAGTTGCCATAAATAATAAGGCCATTCAAGAGAAATAAAAATCACATCCACATCAAAAATCTAGAACAAAAACCCATTCTTACACGTGCACTCAGGGCGTCCCTGAGCGTGTCTGACTCATACTAAACGTCCTCAAAATCCCCAAAACTATAATCCAGACTAAGTCTAATCACATTCTAACCCAACTAGTACTAGGACTCACTTAAGACTAAACGTTCACTTAATTAGCACTAATCGCGTTGGTCTGGGTCGGGGTCTAACATCCTCCACCCCTTAGGATATTTGGTCCACCAAATATAAACAATCTTACCTCTGGTAACAGGTGTGGATACTTCTTTTGGACTTGATCTCTAAATTCCCATGTGGCTTCTTCTGGCTCGTGGTTCTCCCAAAGCACTTTGACCCAATGGATAGTCCGATTTCTCAACTCATGCTCTCGGGTATCGATGATTCTAACCGGTCTCTCCACATACGACGCATCTTCTCGAATCTCAAGAGGCTCGTGTGGAATAATGTGAGAAGGACTGTGAACATACTTCTTGAGCATAGAGACGTGAAAGACATTATGTACCCCTGAGAGTTCTGGCGGTAACGCAAGCCTGTAAGCGACATTTCCAATCTTGCTCAAAATCTCATATGGGCCAATGTATCTGCTGGACAATTTTCCTTTCTTTCCAAATCTTAGAGTACCTCTGACCGGTGAGACTTTCAAGAACACTTTGTCACCCACTTCAAATTGCAATTCTCTCCGGCGAGTGTCAGCATAACTTTTCTGTCTGCTTCGAGCGATCTTCAATCTGTCCTGAATCTGCTTAACCTTGTCGCTTGTCTCTCCAACTATAGTCGGTCCATGAAAACTACGCACACCGACTTCTTCCCAACAGACTGGAGTTCTGCACCTCCTACCATAGAGTGCCTCGAACGGTGCCATTCCAATGCTAGAATGGTAGCTATTGTTGTACGCAAACTCGCAAAGAGGTAGGTTCTCATCCCACTGGACCTTGAAATCCAACACACAAGCACGTAGCATATCTTCAAGAGTCTGTATCGTCCGCTCTGACTGACCATCGGTCTGAGGATGATACGCTGTGCTGAACTGAAGTTTGGACCCCATGGATTCAAGAAGAGATTTCCAAAATCTCGAAACAAATCTGCTATCTCTGTCGGAAGTGATGGAGACGGGCTGACCATGTTTGCTAACAATCTCGTCAATGAATAGTTTAGCGAGTGGTGCCATATGCATCATGTTCCCAGTCTTCATCGGAAGGAAGTGCGCAGACTTCGTAAGACGATCAACTATAACCCAAATTGCATTGTTTCCTCTCTTGGTATTAGGCAAACCGGAGACAAAATCCATAGTGATATGCTCCCATTTCCACTCCGGAATCTCCAAAGGCTGTAACAACCCAGGAGGCTTCTGATGTTCTGCCTTGATCATCTGACAAGTCAAGCAACGAGATACAAAAGCTGCGATCTCTCGCTTCATATTATTCCACCAAAATCTGCTCTTCAAGTTATGGTACATCTTCGTGCTACCCGGATGTATAGAGTATCTAGTATGGTGAGCTTCAATCATAATTTCATTCTTCAAATCATCAACATTCGGCACGCACAACCGGTCACGAAAATACAACACTCCATCAGAAATTCTGAAATCTGGACGTTCTGCAATCTGATCTACAATCTTGGCCAATTCTGGGTCTTGCAACTGACTATCTTTGATTCTTTGGATGAAGGTAGGCTCAGACACGGTCATATTTGCCACTAAGACACCTCTCCTCAAGTGTTGTACCTCTACTCCCAGTTCTTCCAACTGTTGGAGAACACTAACTCCTCTCAAACTAGCCATCACTGCTGACTTTCTGCTCAATGCATCTGCCACAACGTTCACTTTGCCCGGATGATACTTGATTGGGAAGTCATAATCTTTAATATACTCCATCCACCGTCTCTGTCTCATATTCAATTCCTTCTGTGAAAACAAATATTGCAAACTTCGGTGGTCGGAATGAACTTCGAATTTCTCCCCATAAAGGTAGTGCCTCCACATCTTCAAAGCAAAAACTACTGCTGCCAACTCCAAGTCATGCGTTGCATAATTAACCTCATGATTCTTCAACTGTCTCGAACCATAGGCAATCACCTTGCCATCTTGCATCAATACACAACCTAATCCCACATTGGACGCATCCGTAAAAACAACAAATCCACCGCTGCCCGATGGTAATGTGAGGATTGGGGCTGTGGTTAACCTCTTCTTCAACTCCTGAAAGCTACCTTCACACTGATCAGTCCAAACAAAAGGGACATTTTTCCGGGTCAACTTCGTCAATGGTGCTGCAATAGACGAAAAACCTTGGACAAATCTCCGATAGTATCCTGCTAACCCCAAAAAGCTTCTAATTTCTGTCACACTGCTGGGTCTCTTCCACTCGATGACTGCTTCTATCTTGGCTGGATCAACTGCTAATCCTTCTCTCGAAATAATGTGACCCAAAAAGGAAACTTGCTCTAGCCAAAATTCACACTTGTTCAACTTCGCATAGAGCTGGTGGTCTCTCAAAAGCTGCAACGATGTCCTCAAGTGCTCTTCATGCTCCTCCTTACTCTTAGAATACACGAGGACATCATCAATGAACACCACGGTAGAGTGATCTAGAAACTCTGCAAAAACCTTGTTCATGAGAGCCATGAAGACTGCAGGCGCATTTGTCAAACCAAAGGGCATCACTAAGAACTCATAATGCCCATATCTCGTTCGGAAAGCTGTCTTCGCCACATCAGACTCTCTAACCCGCAACTGATGATACCCTGACCTCAAGTCTATCTTGGAAAAGTGTGTTGCTCCTTGTAATTGGTCAAACAACTCATCTATCCTTGGCAAAGGGTATTTGTTCTTGACGGTCACATGGTTCAATCTTCTATAGTCGATGCACATTCTAAGGCTTCCATCCTTCTTCTTCACAAAAAGAACTGGCGCTCCCCACGGTGAAACACTTGGCCTAATAAAGCCCTTGCTCAACATTTCTTGCAACTGAAGTTTCAATTCTCCTAACTCTGCAGGAGCCATCCTATAAGGTGCAATTGAGATCGGTGCAGTCCCTGGAAGGAGTTCAATAGTAAACTCAACTTCTCTAACTGGTGGTAAACCCGGGATTTCATCTGGAAAAACATCCGGAAATTCACACACTACGGGGATATCCTCCACCCCTTGGGACTGTTTATCCTCCGTGATAAACGCTATAAATGCCTCACACCCACTGCTCACCAATCTATTGGCTTTCAAAGCTGAAATGAAACCACTAGAAGACTTCTTCCTATTTCCCTGAAACATCAACTCTGTCTGTAGCCCTTGCAATCTGAAGGTAATGGTCTTACCAAAACAATCCATGGTAGCATGGTAGGTCTCTAACCAATCCATGCCTAAGATAATGTCAAAATCATGCATGTCTAAAATTATGAGGTTGGCCGGTAATTTGATATCTCCTAACAAAACCTGACAACTAGGGTAAAAGGTCGTGCAAACAACATGTCTACCTACGGGTGTAGTGACAGTCAAATTATAATCCAATTCTGCATGCTGTGCATCAATCTTCTTTGCAAACAAAGGTGATAGAAAGGAGTGTGTGGATCCTGGATCAAATAAGATCTGTGCTTCTACTCCACAAACAAGAAGTTTACCTTCTATTACGTCACCTGCTGCTTCAGCGTCAGTACGGTTGATATTGTATACACGTCCCTGCTGGTGTGGCCTGTTCTGCTGCTGAATCTGTCTGCCCTGATTGTTCCTATTCTGCGGTGGACGAGCATTCTGGTTTGGTACTTGCCTGCCTTGTTGCTGTTGTTGCTGTGGTGGTCTCATCTGAACTGGTACTGCTGGATTCTGTGGTGGCATCTGCCTTGGCTGCTGATATTTGTTGGCTTGACTCTGGAGGTGTGGGCAATCCTTGATTGCATGGTCCATTCCTCCACACCTGAAGCAAGCACCCGTTGCCTTGCGGCATTCGTGGGTAGGGTGATTCTTGCCACAATGATTACAACCAGATTGTCTAACTTGAGTCTGTTCCTGTCTTGGCTTCTTGCCACCTTGCTGTCTTTGGTTTTGCTGATGGTAGTGCTGCTTTCTATCCTGGATTATCTCATTGTTAAACTCTTCAAATTTGTATGCCCGACTGACTGCTTCATCAAAGGTGACTGGTGGGATTATTCCCGAGACGTCCCTCTTGAGAATGGGATTCAGTCCTTCCAAAAACTTAGTTATCTTTTTCTGTTCAGTGTCAATAAGCTCGGTAGCATATCTGGCAAGCCTCTCAAACTTCGTGACATACTCCAAAACGGACATACTCCCTTGCTTCAACTGTTGGAACTCAATTGCCTTCTGTCTCTTAACATGGGAGGGGACGTACTTATCCGTGAAGTGTGCCTTAAAGGTCGTCCAAGCAACCTCATCTGCCATGACCTGGTATGGCTCTTTGACTGTTTGCCACCAATCGTCTGCAAGCCCATAAAATAGAGAAGCGGTGAGGTTCACCCTCTCCCTGCCAGTGCAAACAAAAACGTCAAAAATCTTAGCCGTGTTCGCGAGCCAATCATCAGCAGTCAAAGGATCCTCTTGGCCCGAGAATTCCTTGGGTCCCCTCTTCCGAAATCTCTCGAAGAGAACATTGACATCATCAGCCCTATTCTGGTACACCACATTTGGTGGGGCTTGATGCTGAGGTCTATTTTGGAGGGCTTCTAGAAGTTGCCTCTGTACTTGAGCCATTTCCTCGTCTTTCTTAGCCATTTGCTCTTGAAATTTTGCTTGCGTTTCGTTTGCTTGCCTCTGTTGCTCCAACATGGCCTGCATCAATTGTTGGAACTGAGTAGCGGTAGGATTTTCAGTCGGTTCTGTCTCATTCTGATTACTGCCTGAAGCATTGTGATTCGGGGCTTTACGTGGAGGCATGATGCTGCAAGACAATTTGTTAGCACATATATAGACATATTTGGGTTGGTCATGTTGTCTAGACAAACATTCTATCGAACTCACGAATCCTCGCCACGTTCCTAAGACTTTCTAGTTTCTTTTAACTGCCTGAAACATGTCCCGCTCTGATACCAGTCCTGTCGCGACCCCGGACCGGGACCCGGGCCCGCGACTGCGCCGCGGCGGCATGATTATTCAAAACACACCGCCGCCGCTGTTGTGATATAATTTCATTTATTTTCCCACAGGTTTCCGCGGTGAGGATCCCAAGACACGGGTCGAGCTCACACGAATGGGTATGCGGAAGCGTGTAGCAAAACAATTCATACAATCTTGAACGATAAGATACAAGAAACATATATAATATGGAGACAAGGTATCAAAAGAGAATGTCGTCAAAGCATTCCTAGCATGAATAAAGTTTAACATTTAGACAAAGTGTTTTACTTCCAGTTACACAACCCCCAAGAGGCCAACAAAGGCCAATACAACATATGGAATCCCAAAAAGAACAACCCGACAAAACCCAAGCTAGGTGAAACGAGAATCACGATCCCGACCGGCGTCTAGATGACGTCGTTGGGCTGCCACTCGAGTGCTGGGGGTGGCTCAACAGCCTCCTCCGGGCACTCCTCGTCACGGGCGAAACCACCGGCACCTGGACACCAAAATACAAGCATCAAACACGACGGTTTGGCAAATAAACAATTTAGGCATGAATAATTGAAATAATGCTAAAACAGTTCAAAGTTTAAATACACGTTTCAATGCTTACGAAACTAGCACGAATACATATAATATCATGAAAAGATAAATCCACATGAGCTCATCCTTTCTCCGTCATACATGATGACAAGAGCAAGCACGCAAGACAAGCACGACAAGAAACACGATCCCACGCCACACAAGGTAGACGGGGTATCCGGCCGCGGAACCGGACCACGAACACGCACGATGTGTCAATTCAAGACACGACTAGTCTGCAGACAGTCCACGAGTTTAAGGACCCCCAGGTAGTGGATCAAGCTAAAAGGGCGGTCCAAGCTCAGTGAAATTCACTTATATCATGAATGCACAAAACACGGCAACACGCGATCGAAACACGACAAAACAAGAGGGAAATCATTTAACGAGCACGACGTAACAAGACTAGCAAAATAGCATAGCATTAATGCTTACAAACTTAATAAATGATTCCCTTTTTTATTCTTGAAACACATCCTGAAAACGACTTGCACTTGGAAATCAGACGAGAACATGATGGTGCATAAAGCATCATAAACAAAGGTTCAAACATAACTTTATCAAGCATGGGCTAAGACCACATCTTTGACCCTTGTGGAATTGAAAACCAAATGTTGAAATTCAATAAAACTTGGTGTCCCCGAAGGTATATTACATTTTGGAAATTTCAAGTGCACAAGGTCAACAAAAAGGGTCTAAGACCAAGTCTAGTTTTCATTCCTGCAAAATCCTTCAAAACAGTGCCTTTTTGTAACTGTCGGTCAACGCTCGGTTAACCGTCGGTTAACCGAGGTCGATCTGTCGGTCGACCGAAGGTTTGACCGACAGATCCCAGCCCAGAATTGCTGCTCTCTGGAAATTGAACCGACAGATCCTCGGTTGACCGAATGTGAACCGACAGATGACCAGACAGAAAATGTTGCTCTCTGGAAATTGAACCGACAGATCCTCGGTTGGTTGTCGGTCGACCTGTCGGTTGACCGACATCGAACCGAGGGATGTCCTGACAGAAATGCTGCTCTCTGGAATTCGAACCGACAGATTTCGGTTGGTGTCGGTCGACCTGTCGGTCGACCGAAGTATGACCGACAGCTGACCGACAGGCACGGGCAGTGCATTCTGTTCAGAATTTTCACAACTTTTTCTCCCTTCTTCACTTCCACACATTTACCACCTGCACTCCCCAAGCCTCCATGCTTTCCAAGGGATTCATTATACACATTAAAGAGCATTCCATCCACAAATTTGTCCATTTATTCCAAAGAGAAACATCAAGGCATTCCCATAACAATTTCATGAACTTACAAGACCAACATGATTCTAAGAACTTAGTAAATCATTAGTGACAAAACCAATAGAGAAACTGAAGTGCATGGCTTGAAAGAGTGTAGACATAACTAGCATTAAGAGAACCAACACAAAAGTCATACCTTAATGAAGAAAAATGGAACCCTAATGCAATATACATGGAAAAATCCCAAAAAGTTTACTTGCCTCAATCCAAAGTCAAAGAAAGCTTCACAAAAACCAACAATGAGGGGTGCTCCACGAGATCTACACAAAACCCCCAAAATGGAGCATACAAAAATCAACATTTTGGCCAACATAAACCCCCATTTCGAAAATGGGTTTGAAATCATGATAAACAAGCTCTTGGTGAGCCTAAGAACATCAAAAGAAGGAATGAAAGAAGAACACTAACCTTGAGCTCGTTGAACAAGGTGAAGGGAGGTTGAAGATGATGAATAGTAGAAGGGGTTTGGCTCTAAAACGTGCCCAATCGAAGCTCGCGAAGAGAGGAAGAGAATGGCGGAAACGAATCGAAGATCGGAGCCTTCTTGCTAGATGGTTTCAAGGGAAAAAGATCAAGGAGAGGGCTGCCTTCTCCACTCCACTCTAGGGCAACCGTTGCAGGATTTTTTTGGAAGAAGAAAATGGAGGAGAGAGAGTAAGAGACTTTTTATATGGGTTGAGAGGTGGGTCCCTCTCTAGCTGAACTAGAAACGCTTAAAACATGGTCTTGTGGACCCCGGATGAAGTCGACGAAGAAGAACAAAACGATCGTCGAAAAATCTAGTTTCAGAAAAGTATACTTTTGACATGGTTTCACGACTTCGAAAAGTGTGCCCAGATTTTGCATGAAAAGACAGATTTGCCCTTATTGGGCCAAAACTTGGGTTTCTGGGCCTCAAATGCATGCAGCTTAAAAACGAAAGTTGCCATAAATAATAAGGTCATTCAAGAGAAATAAAAATCACATCCACATCAAAAATCTAGAACAAAAACCCATTCTTACACGTGCACTCAGGGCGTCCCTGAGCGTGTCTGACTCATACTAAACGTCCTCAAAATCCCCAAAACTATAATCCAGACTAAGTCTAATCACATTCTAACCCAACTAGTACTAGGACTCACTTAAGACTAAACGTTCACTTAATTAGCACTAATCGCGTTGGTCTGGGTCGGGGTCTAACAATTGGGCTGTCGGTCGACCGACCCCCAATTGTCGGCTAACCGACAGGCAGCCGTTGAGCAACTTTTTCTATAAAAAGAAGCTCATTCCTTAGCCCCAAAAAATGATCTTTGAAGCCCTTCTTGAGGTATTTTGAGGGAAAAGAAAGGGGATCAAGTTAAAGAAGGCTAAGGGTCATTAAGGAAAGCTAAAGCTTGGATTAATGAAGTTAAACCACCAAGTAAGCTTTGCCTTTTTATAATCATTGTTTTATGCTTTGTTTAATCTTTGGTAAATGATTTTAGCATATAAACTATGATGTGTTGAATCCTCTACTCCTTTAATCTTTGATTTAAGTCATTGGATTCTTCACCTTGATTTCTAAACAAGTTTGTTTTAATACTTTATAAAACATGTTTTGTCAAAACCTTTGATTTGTTTTATAAACATGTTTCATTAACTTGTTTGAATCATCTTTGTTGTTTTCATTCATTTGAACTTTAGTTAAATTAGTTTGTTTTTGAAAACAACATTGAATATGCATCACATGTTTAGACATAATTAATTTCATACAACTTGTGAGCTTTTGATTTCATATCTTCAACAAGTTTATATTTGGTACATGTGATTTGCATATTACTTCAATCAAATCTTTTTATGTGTATTAAACTTTTAATTGCTTCAAGCATAAATTGATTATGCTTTATTTTAAAACTTGATTGAAGTATTCACACACTCACTTCATAAGCATACATCTTTGCATTCGTAGTAGTTGTGTGAGTTTGTTTACACTTTCATATTCGCCTAATCTAGAGGCAATTAAATTGAGCTTTAATTGTAATCTCTTAGAGTGTTTTGTGAAAACACTTTCTTGAGAGAAATCATTTAATTGAAAGGTTATTGCTTAGCCTAAGAAAAGCATTGTGTGAAGGTTATTGCTTAGCCTAGAAAAGCATCTTGTATAGGTTGTTGTTAAGCCTTGAAAAACAACACTGTAAGGTTATTGCTTATCCTTGGAAAGCATATTGTAGTGGTTAGTGCTTAGCCATTTGAAAAGCATAAATTGTGGAAATCCGGTGGGGTGTGAGATCACAAGCCGGTAGTAGATGTAGGCATTGAGGCCGAACCACTATAAATGATTGTATTATGGTGAATGCTTTTGTGGTGATTGTTGTTGTTTAGCTTCCGCATTTTACTTGTTAATCATCACAAGTGGCTAATTGTTTTAAAGAAGTTTAAAATTGGCTTAATTGGTCATTAAGTTGTAGCTCACCCTATTCACCCCCCCCCCCTCTTAGGGTTAGGATCCCGGACTTTCAGCTCTAACCAAAATTTACACTTGTTGAGCTTCGCATACAACTGATTCTCCCTCAAAAGCTGCAATGCTATCCTCAGATGCTCTTCATGCTCTTCTTTGGTCTTGGAGTACACTAAAATATCATCAATAAACACCACTATGAACTAATCCAGATACTGCGCAAATATCTTATTCATCAAAGCCATGAACACTGCCGGTGCATTGGTCAACCCAAATGGCATCACTAGAAACTCATAGTGGCCATATCTTGTCCGGAAAACTGTTTTCAACACATCTGATTCTCTGACTCTCAGTTGATGATAACCGGATCTCAAATCAATCTTCGAAAAGTATGAAGCACCTTGTAACTAATCAAACAGTTCATCTATCCTTGACAATGGATACTTGTTCTTGATGGTCACTTGGTTCAATCTCCGGTAGTTAATACACAATCTCATAGAACCATCCTTCTTCTTAACAAACAAAACTGGAGCTCCCCACGGTAAGATACTAGGCCTCGCAAAACCTTTGTCCAATAACTCTTGTAACTGTATCTTCAACTCTCCCAATTCCGCCGGAGCCATTCTATATGGTGCAATAGATATCGGAGCGGTCCCTGGTAACAACTCAATAGTGAAATCAATTTCTCTCATGGGTGGTAATCCTGGAATCTCCTCTGGAAATACATCCGGGAACTCCCAAACAATAGGGATCTCCTCCACCCCTTGGGAACGTTTATCCTCCATGATAAACGCCAAATAGGCTTCACATCCACTTCTCAATAGTCTATTAGCCTTCAACGCTGAGACAAACCCTGCACGAGGATTCCTCCTCTCTCCCTGGAATAACACCCCTGCTGGTGTCTCATCCAACTTGAATGTAAGGGTCTTATGGAAACAATCCATTGTGGCATGGTACCCTGCTAGCCAATCCATCCCTAGGATGACATCAAAATCCTTCATCTCCAATAGAATAAGATCTGCGGGTAACACAACTTCTCCTATCCGGACTGTACAACTAGGGTAATAAACCGTACACACAACTTATTTTCCTACTGGTGTCGCTACAGTCAAAATATACTCAAGATCTCTACCATGCATATCAATCAATCTAGAAAATGCAAGGGATATGAATGGATGCATAGGGCCAGGGTCAAACAATATTCTAGCTTCTATCCCACTAATAAGGAGTGTACCTTCCACAACATTGCCTGCTGCCTCTGCATTAGCTCTGTTGACCGCATATACTTGTCATCGCTGCTGTGGCCTGATGGGTGCTTGCTGTTGCCTTCCTTAAGGGACATTTCTGTTCTGTTGCGGGGGACGCTGATTCTGTTGTTGTCCTTGCTGACGGGCTTGCTGCTGATGTTGTTGGGGTCTATACTGTTGCGGTGGTGCCCGCTGCTGGAGTGGCCTTGCCTGATTCTGCACTACTAGTGCATTCTATGGCGGTGTTGGACGTGGTGCTCCTTGAGGCTGTTGATTCTGCCTATTCGGTCTCGGGCAGTTCCTCATCTGATGATCCATGGAGCCACATCTAAAGCATGCCCCGGTAATGGTATGACATTGGGCACTCTCATGGTTTTTGCCACAGTGGATACAAACGTGCTGCACATTGTCTTGCCTCTGCCTCTTGTTCTGCTGATTCCTTTGCTGGTGATTCTGCTACTGAGGTTGCCCTTGTCCTTTGCCTTGAGATCTAAGGACCTTGTGGTGGAAGTTCTCGAACTTGTAGGCCCTTTTGATCGCCTCTTCAAAAGTGACCGGTGGTATAACTCCCGTAGCATCTCTCTCGATAATGGGGTGAAGTCCTTCAAGGAACTTGGTTATCTTCTCTCCACCGTGTCCACTAATTCAGGGGCATATCTTGACAACCTCTCAAAGTTAGTGAGGTATTCTTGAACGGTCGTATTGCCTTGGACAAGCTGTTGAAACTCCACAGCCTTCTGTCTCCTGATGTGCATGGGTACATACTTGTCACGAAACTGTATCCTGAAGTTCTGCCATGCAACTGCGTCAGCCATTGTCCTATACTCTTCCCTTACAGTTTTCCACCAGATGTCTGCCAACCTGGTGAATAGAGACATTGCCAGCTTTACTCTCTCTCCCCCTGTGCATCTGAAGACTTCAAAGATGTTTTTTGTATGGTCTAACCAATCATCAGCGGTCAAAGGATCTTCTGAGCCAACAAAATCCTTGGGGGCCCTCTTTTTGAATCTCTCGAACAATGCATTGGGGTCATGCTCCCTCTGATTAATGACAATTGCAGGTTGAGGCTGGACTGGCTCTGGCCTTCTCTGTAACACCTCCAGTAACTGTCTCTGCATTTCTGCCAACTCTCTGGCATGATCCTCATCCTTCTTCAGCATTTGCTCTTGAAGTCTAGTCTGATTCTCATTGGCTTGACGCTGTTGATCCAGCATAGCCTGCAACATCTGCTGAAACTGATTTGGCATTAAGTTTTCAGTTCTATCTTCTCCAACTGGCCCTGTACACTCAACTGGCCCGGTATAATCACTATTGCTTGTGGTGGGATTGCCGTTTACGGGTCGCTTACGAGGTGGCATGATGCTGCAAAACAAGTTGTTAGCACATGATAATCAAGAACAGGGTCACACATTGCTCACGCGATTCTAGCTAACGGGAGATCTAACGAATCCTCGCCACGTCCTTAGGATCTCTAGTTTCTTTGAATTGCCTGAAACACGTCTCGCTCTAATACAAGTCTGTCGCGATCCCGGACCGGGCTTAGGAATCCAAATCCGGGATCGGGACTAATGTGATGTGAATGGACATGCGATCATATGGAGTGATGACAATAATAAAGATATGTTTATTGTCACGACCCCAAACCCGGGGTCCGTGAATTGAGAGTTATGTTTCTCCCAAGATCCGCGTGTGTGAGGATTACAAATTCATTCCAACACACTCTGAATATTTAGCGGAAGCTTTCGTGGTGTTGCGACTCGGAGTCCGTGGCCATTGGATTCCGCACCGCACTTAACCCAAGCATATACTCATCTTATCAATGATCCATCTCAGACTGGAATAAACTATCACAATAAAAGTACAGAGCTGACAGTAACAGGATATTACATTCCCATATATGTTCAAGTTACAATTAACAATGTATATTAATTACAATCCCAAGCAAAAAGGCTAATAAAAGCCATACAAGAAAACAAGCTAATGATTACTACCCATATGTGACGTAATACCAATGTCAAGCTCAATGTCGACATGACATAGCCAACAAACACCTGTAAGCTCATGGCTCCACAGCCAATACGTGCACTCATCTCGGGTGAAGAAATCTGAACCTGAGTACCAAAGTAGTGGGTCAGACGCGACGGTCTGGCAGGCGGGTGAAAAGATATAACAACATACTGAATGATAAAACATGAAATAAATCATACTGTCTGATCAAAATTGTACATAATAAAAATGTATCGGAAATCATGAGTATCTGACGAAATCATGTATTCATATAAAACGGGTATGAAACACGGATATTAGGCAAAGCATGTATTCCTTTAAAGCATGTATAAAACATGAACATTTCACAAATCGGGAACTCATTTAAAACATGTATAAACGATAAACAACTTTCAAATCGGGTACTCATTTAAAGCGTGTATAAACAATAAACATTTTACAAATCGGGTACTCATTTAAAGCATGTACAAACAATAAACATTTTACAAATCGGGTACTCATTTAAAGCGTGTATAAACAATAAACATTTTATAAATCGGGTACTCATTTAAAGCATGTACAAACAATAAACATTTTACAAATCGGGTACTCATTTAAAGCGTGTATAAACAATAAACATTTTATAAATCGGGTACTCATTTAAAGCATGTACAAACAATAAACATTTTACAAATCGGGTACTCATTTAAAGCGTGTATAAACAATAAACATTTTATAAATCGGGTACTCATTTAAAGCATGTACAAACAATAAACGTTTTACAAATCGGGTACTCATTTAAAGCATGTACGAACAATATACATTTCCCTAATCGGGAACTCTTTTAAAACATGTAGAATTAATGCATCCTTTATTAAGAAAAGACATGATCAATATAAAACAGTACGGGTAACAAGGATCAGGAACTATCAAGATGGCAACCACACAAAGCTAAATCCTCTATCACCGAAGTGACTAGAGTATCGGGCGTTGACCTCGGTCACCGAAGTGAGGAGGTACAACAAAATTCACATATACATATACAATAATACGGGACGGGACCACGGTGGCAAACCGGGTATCGGGAATCACGGTAGCGAACCGGATATCGGGAACCACGGGAGCGAGCCGGGTATCGGGACGGGACCACGGTTAATAAACCGGGTATCGGGATCCATGCTGCAGCTGGCGGGACAAGTGGGGAATCTCCAAGTCAGTGGATCAGACTGACAAGGTTATCCAAGCTTAGTGGTGCCGACTCATAGGTTATATGCAAGCAAACAAAACAAATACATGTATGCAAGTTCTCTTTTAGCTCATGGGCTCGCACTACAAAGCTCTGGCCCCCTATTGCCTCCAGGTTTTACTCTCATGAGTCATATACAAGAAATCAAATCCAATAAATACATATGACGGGACGGGGTGCTCATAAGCACAAAAGCATATCTGTATCGGTCGGGCCTGTACGGGCTAGCAACAATGTTAAAAACATAACTTCCAATACGGTCGGGCAAGTCTAGTCATAAAACACGAGATTTCAAGTGTACAAGTGAAGTTCGGTCAAAATAAAGCATGAATGGATTTCTCATATTCTCCGGCCAAGTGTTGAAAGTCCAAGATTGAATCAATGTACTAGGGTCCCGTATGTTACGTTTGACATACATTTGGTACTCTTTAAGAATTGAAAACATTCCGGGGCCTTATATACATTAACAAATCTAACAGACCTAAACAACACAGTCATGATGATGGAATTTCTTCTTCTGTACAGTTCCTCACTCTCCTCCAATATAGTTCCCTATGGTTCCTCAAGAAGAAAACAATACAATTGCTGTCGGTCAGCTCCTCGGTTGGCTGTCGGTCAGCCGAACTGGGATGTCGGCTAGCCGACGGCTGACCGGCGCTGACTGTCAGCTCTACACACATCAGGAAGTTTGTTGCTCTCTGGAAAATGAACCGAAAGATCTGTCGGTTGGCTCTCGGTCGACCGAACTAGGGAGTTCGGTCAGCCGACAGCTGACCGACAGATTTCCTGATGGAAATCTGCTCTCTGGAATTGGAACCGAGAGGGTTTCGGTCCACCTCGGTTGGCTGTCGGTTAACCTACGGGCTGACCGACAGCTGACCGACGTTACTGCGGACACAGAATTCTGAAGCTGTTTTCAGTCCCTTCTTTCTCCAAACACTCCTCATTTTCAAGGGTCAGATCCCTGTAATAAAGTGAGCTAAAAGATCCTCCATTTCAAGCAATCAAAACTCCATTCTCAACACTTCAAATTCCCCATTCAACTACATCCATTCTTCCATCAAATCATCCATTCCATTCACATTCAACCAAAAGAAATCCATCACATGAAACAAGTCAAAACTTAATACAATCAAGATATCATTTTCAAGGAAGCAATGTACTAGAAAGATACACTAAAGAGTGTATTTCAAATCTCAATAAAAGCATGTCATGAAGTAAAGCATAAGTAATGAAAATCATTAATGAGAGCTACACATTTGTATAAAACATGATCAATGAAAATAAATCATTTCATCCACTTGCCTTGGGTCCAATGCTAATCAAATCAACCACCAATCACTTCTCCAAGCTATAAATCACCAATCTAAACAAAACCCCCAAAAGAAACCCATCTTAGAACCCTAAAATGGCAAAACCAAATCAAAACAAAAGGAAAGCCTCCAATAATCAAAACAAAGCTTCTTAAAGGCTAGGAAAACACAAATCCAAAAGATTACAAGGATTCCTTACTTGGAAGTTCTTCAAAAAGCAAGAGGTTGCTCAAAGGAAATCTTGAAAAGCTTGGTTTTCTTCAAAAATGGTGTCAATGGATAGCTCTTGAGATGAGGATGAAAATGGTAGAGTCCAATCTCGGTTTAGCAATGATTTGGTAAAGCTTGATGAGGAAGAGAGCAAGAGGAAGATGGGGAAACCGGTGGCTGCTGGGATCCTCCCTCTCCCATGGTGATTAGGGCAAAGAGAAGAGAAAGAGAGGAGAAGGGCTCCATATATAGCAAAGAGGAAATGGGTCCCACAACTTAAAACATTTGCCGGGCTAAAAACATGCATTTCGGGACCTCAAATCGATTCGACGAAGAAGACAAAGTTGTTCGTTGAAATAACTACTTTCCAAAAAGTATATTTTCCCCAATTTCTGGAATTTTCGAAATTTATGGACAGATTTAGTGAAAATTGTCATTTTTGCCCTTTTTCTCGAAAAACGCAATTTCTGAGTATTTATTCAAGATGGTCAAAACATGAAAGTTGTTTGTAACAACAAAATGGGTCAAAAGGAATAAAATTTGGAATTTTTAGAAACCAAATATAAATTCTCACAAAAAATACAATTTACAAGGGTCGGGTCAAAACAAAGTCAACGTCTTTTAAAATTCTCCAAAGTTATGAAAAATCTATTCAAACTCAAAAACTCAACCAAACAATCACTAAACCCATCGAGAAACCAAATCACGATTAAAACCACACTAAACCAAGAAATTAGGGGTCGGGTTCTCACATTTATGATCAAGCGTACACGGGTTAATAAAGAACACACATTACCCGTGCACGTGATTTCCCACAGGTGAGGATTTTCCAACACACATAACCATATAGTATAATTGCGGAAGCGTATGACAAATCAAGCATGTAATTCATTTTCATAATAACAAGACTGATTGCATTTAAATAACAAGTATCAGAATGAGCAATGTTCTATAGCGTAACCCAAAAGTACTGTTAAAGTTTGAACATAAAACATTTAATTACAATTCCCAAAATAGAGGCCAATAAGGGCCAATATAGACAAAACAATATCCACCAAAAATATAAATCCAACCACCCCCAAAATGTTTCTCATCTCGACAACCCGATGTTTACATAACATCGTCAGCACGCCACTCAACTAGCGGTTGCGGTTCTCCGACCTCCTCCTCTGGCTCCTCCTCGGGGAAACCAACAACGGGACCTGAGTACCAAAGCAAAGGGTCAGACACGACGGTCTGGCAGGTGGGTGAAAAGATATAAACATTCAATAATAAAAGCCTTTACCTTGGAAAACATATAAACCTGTTTAAACAATGACTTTCAAGAAGTAAACGAATCATTTCATTAAAAACACATATGCAGTAATAAAACATGTAAGGTAACCAAGGAAATCGGAAGACAATCAAGATGGCATCCATAAGAAGCTAAATCCTCTATCACCGAAGTGACGAGAGTATCGAGTGTTGACCTTAGTCATCGAAGTGAGGAGGTGCAACCCATTTACATATACATATACAATAATACGGGACGGGACCACGGTAGCAAACCGGGCGTCGGGAATCACGGTAGCTAACCGGATATCGGGAACCACGGGAGCGAGCCGGTTATCGAGGCGGGACCATGGTTAATAAACCGGGTATCGGGATCCATGCTGCAGCTAGCGGGACGGGAGGGGACCTCCAAGTCGGTAGATCAGACCGACAAGGTCATCCAAGCTTAGTGGTGCCGACTCATAGGTCAAATCACATAAATCGAGACATGTATAAAACAAATCCAGTGCAAGACTATAAGCAGGCAATACGGGGTGCTCAAGAGTACATCTATCATATCATGTCTGGCATGCATCTCGGGACTAATAAAAGGGTGCAAGTATAATCAAATGCTTTTGGAATTGATAAATCATAACTCAAACCTTTCTGGAATAAACAGTTGAAATAGACTTTCAAAATATCGGGTTTAAAACTACTTCAATATGCATGGGGATTTCAAAGTGAATAGGGATTCGAACACCTATTTAATAAGAAACTTGGTACTCCCTGAATTTGAAGACATTCCGGTTCCTTATGCACTTTGAGATTCCCCAAAACTTCATCGAATTCCCTGTGATTATGGTTTCTTCCTCAGATGGATTTCAAACAATGGTTATAAGTACTCTCTTCATAATAGGGACGCCAACTAACCTCCCTCAATACTTAAGACCTTTCATTCTTTACTTCCAAACAACCCCAGGAAAGCAGTACACATCGTTCGAGCGGACCTGGAGTTTGCTCGAGCGACGTGCTCTCTGGAATGGCCTTCTAGGAGGGTTCGCTCGAACGGACCAAGGGTCGCTCGAGCGGACCTACCCAGTTCAGGATGGCACGAGCGAACGATTCGTGCGCTCGAGCCAACCATTCTCTGGAATGAGCTCTGAGAGGGTTCGCTCGAGCGAACTGTCCACTGGAATGGTTCGAAACCCTTTCTGGACACTTCGCTCGAGCGACCTGCAAGTTCGCTTGAGCAAACTGTCCAGAAACTGGTTCCGGGACAGTTCTGCTTCTCCTCCTTTCCACTTCTTACTACTCTCTTGAGCTCCATTTCCTCTATCAAAATTTAGGGCATCCAAACCTCTTTTAATCCCATCAAACTCCTCACAACATACATAAAAAATCCATCCATTCATCTCCATTCTTTCCCTCATTCAATCAAAAGTGAAAGAGAAGAAACCACATTCACAAGAACTCATTTAAGCAAAACAAGACATAGATATGGGAAGACACAAATCACCTTTCTATGAATAATAAATGAGTCAACTAACTTCTTTCCAATAGCATTTAAATCTCATTGAATGCAAGTAAGGCAAGGCATTAATGAAGCAATAAATCAACATGTTTATCCATTCAATCCACTTGCCTCTAGGTCTCTAATCAAGGGAATCAAGCTTCTAAACACCTCTCCAAGTCAAGAACAAAATCTACACAAAACCCCCAAAAGGAAACCCTAAAATGGGTCAAACAATGAAGGAAGAAGAAGAACTCTTCAATAATGACAATAGGGCTCTTCTAATACTAGAAGAACACAAATATAAGAGATTGAGAGGGAAAACTTACTAGGAAAGTCCTTAGAAGGCAAGATGAGCTTCAAGAGAGTTCTAAAATGGGTGGCTTCCTTCCACAAATAGTATTAATGGAGAGCGCTAGTAGAGAGGAAGAAGAGGGTGATCACCATTAGTACTCTAAGTGCAAGCTTGGTGGAGATTTGGTGGTGGATGAGCAAGAGGAAGAAGAAGAAGAGGAAAAAGCCCTAGCTTTTGTGTTTGTGCTGGAAAAAGAGGAGAAGAAGAAGATGGGTTCTATATAAAGCAAATGGGAGTGGGCTCCACCAATGGTAATCTCTAAGGGCTGAAATCACTAATTTCGGGATCTCAAATGAAATCGATGAAGAAGGAAGAAATGTCACCGAAATATCTAGTTTCCAAAAAGTATATGTTTCGCGGGCTTTGGGGATATCGAGTTTTGGGTACAGATTTCATGTAAAAAGACTGTTTTGCCCTCAATGCAAGAAAATCGGTTCTCGGGGTTCCGGACGGGTACGGGATCAACATGAAAGTTGTAGGGATTATCGGGACGAGTGAAACGGGATCAAAACAAGAATAATAGAAATCTCAAGAATCCCCCAAGTAACGCAAAACTAACAAAAAGGAACCCCCAAAGGGTCCCACTAACGCAAGACACTAAAATTTCCCAAAGCTATAACAAGATTATACTAATCCAACTTAGTAAATTCTATCAAACACGTTTAGCACCAACAGGCGACTAGTTAGCACTAATCAGGGTCACTCGGGTCGGGGTCTTACAGGACTTGAGCTGGAAAAGAGAGAATGGAAGAGAAGGGTTCCATTATATAGCAATAGAGAGTGGGCTCCGCCACTTGAAAACTTGGGAGGCTGAAATCAAGGTTTTCGGGACCTCGAACGAATTCGACGAAGAAGGGAAAAATGATCACTGAAATATCTAGTTTCCAAAAAGTATATTTTTCTCGGGTTTCAGGGATATCAACTTTTGGGTACAGATTTGGTGTAAAATGACAGTTTTGCCCTTAATATGAGGAGAATCGGGTTTCGGGGTTCCAGACGAGTACGGGATCAACATGAAAGTTGTCGAGATCGACGAGATGAGTAAAATGCGATTAAGACAAGAATTTTAGGAATCTTGAATAATCCCCCAACCAAACGCAATACTAACAAAAAGGAACCTCCAAAGGGTCCCACTAACACAAAGGCACTCAAAATTCCCAAAAGCTATAAAAGAGCTATTCTAGTCCAAACTTAGTCCAATTTTACTAATCACACTTAACACTAACACGCGACTTAATTAGTACTAATCGTAGACACTCGGGTCGGGGTCTTACAGTCTCGATTGTTACTAATACCTTGGGAGGTGGCTAGGACATCCTCAAGGTCTCCCTCTTGCTTCTTGCATGGCATTGTTTGGATAGTGGTTATTGTTAGATGATGTTAGGATTTCCGTTATTGCCTCTTACAATTATTATTCATGCTTTATGCCTAGCTTTGCTTTCCTTGTATTCGCATGATATTATACTTGTCGTTATTCTTCACTTGATGCATGCCATGTCCTTGACTCTGTTCCTTCGTGTGTAGACACCTCAGGTGACTACTACTGCTATAAGGAGTAGGCCAGTGAGGAGATCCTAGAGGATCTCCAACTAGCTAAGGAGGAACGAGAGTGGCATGCCGATGACGTAGAGTAGCGTCATCATATCTGGCACTAGAGAGCCTCATTGGGATTTCATTTAGATTATGTTTATTCTTTTGTTATTTCATCGTTGGACCTTTATTTCATTGACTTGATGTTCTTTAATGGCCTTGGATATAGGGATGGCCGTGGTTAATAATTTAACATCTTCTTTAGTTTTATTTATTCCTTTGCAACTTAAATCATTAATGAGATTTATTATTCCTTTGTTCGATATTCAATATCCCTAGAAGTCTATGCATTCCGCAATTATTGTTTGACTTGAGGGTTGAAATATAATATCCTCATAGCAGACTTAGGTTCCTTGGGCCTAAAGGACAAAATTTTTAATTAGTCCTAAATTTCACTCCCCGGATCCGGTTTATTCTCTAATCGGGTTCGGGGGACGTGACAAGTGTAAGACCCGACCCTCAATTTTTGGGTTTAGCATTGTTTTAATCATGATTTAGCTTTTTAAACAAGATTAGGGTTGATTTGACTTTGTTTTTGAGTTTGAATAGATTTGTCATAACTTTGGAGTGTTTTAAAAGACCATTGACTTTGTTTTGACCCAACCCTTGTAAATTGTATTTTTGTGAGAATTTATTCTTGGTTTCTAAAAATTCCAATTTTTATTCCTTTTGACTCATTTTATTGTTTTAAACAACTTTCATGTATTGACCATCTTGATTTAATACTCAAAAATCGCGTTTTTCGAGAAAAAGGGGCAAAAATGATAATTTTCACTAAATCTGTCCATAAATTTCAAAAATTCCAGAAATTGGGGAAAATATACTTTTTGGAAAATAGATATTTCAACGAGAAATTTTGTCTTCTTCGTCGTCTTCGTTTGGGGCCCGCAAACACTTGTTTTAATCCCTTGAAGATTGGGGCCCATGGGACCCACTTACCCACTTTATAAAAGGGCTAACCCTTCTTCTTCTTCCCCATTTTCCTACAATGATTCCAGCTGTGGCTGGAACCCTTTTCCAGGCACACATTCCTTCTCTCTTTCCTCCTATATGCTTACATCTTGTGTGCTAAATGGAGGAATGATCTCTCCACCTTCTTCCTCTTCTCTCAAGCTTTTCTAGGATGCATTTTTCAAAGGATTTGACTAGGATAAAGCCCCCTTTCAAGCTCTTCTTCTTGGTTCAAGGTTTTAAAGGTTAGCAATGACATTTATTGTTTGAGATTCTTATTTTTCAAACCATTTAGAGCATTTTCCTCTTTTTATGCAAAAAGTTTTCTTAGAGTATGCAAAGGATTGATTTTGCTAGGGTTTTCTCTTTGGGATTTTGGGGCTTTTGTAGGATTGGAGCTAGAGTTCTAGTAGAGACCACTCTTCAGTGATTTTCTCCTCACTTTGACCCAAGGCAAGTGATCTTTATAGGACTTCTCATGTTTATTGCTTTATGTTTCATTATGGTTTCAATATTTTCTTTAAGACATGTTTTCTATGTTTAGTTCATATTGCAAGTTATGTTGTACTCTTTCAAGTCATGAGTTTTGGCTTCTTCATTTGTCTTGTTAGCAATGCTTTTGCAAGCTCTTAGAATCATGCTTGATCTTGTTAGTTTTTATGATTTTATAATTGAAAATGTCTTGATGTCTTTGTTATAGAATGAATGGTTTCATTGTGGATGGAATGCTTTAAAAATGTGAGAAATGTATCCCTTGGAAAGCATGTAGGCTTGGGGAGTGCAGGTGGTGAATGTGTGGAAGTGAAGAAGGGAAAGAAGTGTGGAAATTCTGAACTGAAATGCACTGCCCGAGTTCTGTCGGTCAGGTGTCGGTCATCTGTCGGTTGACCGACACCAACCGAGGACTTGTCGGTTCAAATTATAGACAGCAACATTTTGTCAGGAGGACTGTCGGTTAGCTGTCGGTTGACCGATAGGTCGACCGACAGCCAACCGAGGACTTGTCGGTCCCTTTTCCCGAGAGCTACATTTCTAGACTGAGACTTGTCGGCCAGCCGTCGGTCGGCTGTTGGTCAACCGACACATCAACCTTGGTTGACCGACAGGTAACCGAGGACTGACCGAAATTTTACCAAAAGTACTGTTTTGAAGGATTTTTTCCAGAAGGAAAACTAGATTAGGTTTTGAACCTTTTTATTGACATTGTGCACTTGAAACTCCAAAATGTCCTATAACTTCTGGTGCACCTAATCTTGTTAAAACTCCGACATTTGGGTTTCAACTCCACAAGGGTCAATGAATGGTCTTTAGACTAAACTTGATAGATTTCGTGTTTGAACTTCTGTTTTGATGTTACGCACATCTTCGTGTACTCGTCTTGAATTCCAAGTATAAGTTTGTTTGAAGGTTTGTTTCAAGAACCAAAACTCTTGTTTTGATGCTTCGTGCTTCATCGTGCATTTGCCCGAATTTCAAGTATAAGCTCGTTTTAAGACGTGTTTCAAGAATCTTGTTTCAAGAATCAAAAGGGAATCATTTCTTAAGTTTGTTAAGCATTTATATTATGCTATTTTTCTAGCCTTGTCGTGACGTGTTTGATAAATGATTTCCCTCTTGTTTTGTCGTGTTCTCGAACGTGTATCGCCATGTTTTGTGCATTCATGATATAAGTGAGTACCACTAAGCTTGGACTGCCCTTTTAGCTTGATCCACTATCTGGGGGTCCTTAAACATGTTGACTGTCTGCAGACTAGTCGTGTCTTGAATGACACATCGTGCGTGTTCGTGTTCCGGTTCCGCGGCCGGAAATTCCCCGTATATGTGGGATCGTGTCTTGCGTGTCGTGCTTGTCGTGCGTGCTTGCTCTTGTCATCATGTATGATGGAGAAAGGATGGGCTCGTGTGGATTTACTAATCATGATATTATATGTATTCATGTCTTGTTTCGTATATTGATGGAACGCGCTCCTGCCGAGGGTGCTACCGGGATCGGCGGACGTGGGAGTCCGTCGGGTCCGGCCCTTTCGCGCCCGGGGGGCTGAAGCGTGCATCAACATTTCTTTGTGTGGGTGTGCCAGATTTTCTATTTTACTTGGAATTGGAAGTGGTAATCCGGAGATCAACCTTCGCAAGTAAAAAGGAAATCAACTTCTTTCAAGTTTTCCATTGCACAAATATTTAAGAAAAGAGACATTTTCTTGGTTTGCCGTGAACGGCAATTTTGTTTGGCATTTATAGCCGATTTTGGCTTTTATAGCCGATTTACAATTCTCATCAATAATGAAAGACAAGAGTTGTGATTTTTGTCTCTTTTAGAAAAATACAAACTACAATGAAAAGCAAGAAAAGGAGGATCTAACTTTTTAGGAGATTGTGGGGGACTCGTTCAGATTGACGGTCGCAAGCCATGTATGGGCTTCGCCATCATCCATGCAGATGAGAACAGAGGATGCTCTTGATTCGCTTGGCTTGGCTATAACCTCAGGTTTTTAGAGGACAAAGACCAAGAGAAGGTCCTATGTCCAATAAAAAGCTAAGTAGACGGGCTGAAAAGCCACGTCTAAGCCATTGGAGGCAGCGGGAGAAGGCAAGGACCTTGGGGGGGAGTACCCCCCAAGGGACTTTTTGTCACCTTGTAGTGGTACTTGATGTAGAATTTCTGCAGAATTTTCTCTCTTTCTCTAGACTCTGTCTTTCTGGAATTCGGGATTCTCTGCACCTTTTGATTTTCGATCTTCGGTTTTCCGTTCGTCCTTTTTCCGATCCCTTTCTTCTTGGAAAGCTCTCCTATTTATAGGCTCTTGGTAGCCATTAGGAGAGATTATGGGCTTTAATGGCTTTAATGGGAGGAGTTACAAGATTTATTTCTTGATTTTGTATCTCCTTTTTCCTTGAATCTGATTGGCCGATGGAGATTAAGGGCTTTTAATCACCTTAATTACCATAATGGGAGGCGTTTCATGGCTTGAATGCCATGACTTAATTGATTTGTAACTCTTGGATGTTTGCTTCTGATTGGGTCGTCCAATGAAATGAATTAATGACTGCAATAAAGCTAGTCAATTAACTGCATTAAATGGTCGCCGAGCAGTTGAAGAGTCGCGGGCCGCGCCGCGTCTTTTGGGATTCTTTTGGAGATGATCACCGATGGATCTACATGCTGATCGACATCGGATGACCGTGTAATTTCAGACATTGATAGCTAGCAGCGGGCCGGTGACATCTGTCTTGTCGATTTCTCGATCGGTCGGACAGAAAGAGCACTTTTTAGGTCAACCGGTTGGCGATCTTGGAGCGATCAATGATGATTTTATGCTTTTGACGGCGGATCTGAGATGTCGTCGGATATGAGTCAATTTCAAGCATTAAAAATCACATTTTCAGGAAACCATAGGGGCCAAAGTGTGCGAAACGCGAAAAGGGACGGAAAAACGGGTCACCGGCGAAAAATCCGGTGACCCGGACTTCCATGGTCGCCGGCGACCATGGGCCATGGTCGTCGGCGACCATGAGCCAGGGTCGCGGGCTGCGACCCTGGGGGTTTTTCTCCCCTTTTTGGTCCGTTTTGCGGTCTTTTTCGTCGCCGTTTTCTTCTGTATTTTTTCTGAAATTTCTTCTCATTTATTGGCTTGATTTCCCTGTAGAAAACCTGATGAGAATCCTTGCATTTTTAGAGTGCAAAGTTTCCAATTTTCCGGGAAAGCCGAAGACTTTGTCGCGTAGAGCTGCTGATTTTCCGCCAGAAGCTGAAACTTGGTCAAACGATGTCGGAATGACCTGAAATTTGAGGTGAAGCCTCCTGAGCAATAAATAAGACCAACCATAGGCTTTTGTTTGAGTTTTGAAGCCGTTTGGGGTCCCGTCGCCAGTAGACTTGATTTTGCCACGAGGGAGATTCCGCGCGTTGATGTACGGTCAAACGATGTCCGATTGACCTGAAATTTGACAGGGAACCTATTGGAGTCATTTTGAGATGATCCACAGGCTCTGTCTTGGAAACCATGGTCCCGGGGAGCTCCGCCGCCGGTAGGCTTGATTTTCTTTCGGAGCGTCGAAACCTAGTCAAACGTTGTCGGAATGACCTGAAATTCGACGTGCAGCCTTTTGGAAGCATGTTGAAGCCACTCATGCACTTGGTTTGATGAGCGAAGGCTTCGGTGGTTCCCGCCGCCGGGAGGCTTGATTTTGCTGCTCGAGCATTGATGGAGGGTCAAACGTTGTCGGTTTGACTTGAAATTTGGCATGGAGCCCTTTTGAGACATGCTGGAGTCATCCGTAGGTTCTGATCGAAGTTTTGACGTCTTCGATGATGTCGCCGCTGGGAGCGCCAATTTAGCTGTCGGAGAAGCGAAGTTAGGCCAAATGATTCTGAAATGGCCCGAAACTCCTTGAGTACTCCTCCCTTGGCTGTCTTGAAGGATCTTGCAGTTTTTGTTTGATTCTGACAAGATTTGATTTTTTGGAGAAGTTGCATTGCCTATTTATGGCAGGTTGCGACTTCATGCAGCTTTCTTGATGTTGAAGAGGCAAAGTGACATTTTTTGTGTCAACAAATGCCCCCTCGAGGTACAGCGACGAGTTGCTTGACTTTTGTAGTCGATGTGCCTCGAAGAGATTTTTGAAGGAGAGCTTGTGTCTTGACCAAGAGTCTTTGAGCAATCTTTCCTTTGGTAGAGTAGCCTTTGAGCTTCCAAGGGAGTTTTATGGTAATGAAAGGAATCAAGTACCATCTCGGGGCAAAGTTTTGAAGATGACATCAGGGATGTGGATTTGGGTTTCTGTTTTTGATCTTGTGACCTAACCAGCTATATATGGCAGGTTAGGGGATCGGTTTGGTTTTGATCTTGTAGACCTAACAGGCTGTATGTGGCAAGTTAGGGGATCAGGATTTGGTTTTTGGCTTTGGTCTTGTGACCTAACAAGCTGTATGTGGCAAGTTATGGGACTAGGATTTGGTTTTTGGTCACTCTTTGGGACTGTGTGGGTCCATTGGAGTGGTTTGGATTTTTGTGGAATGTCAATTTCAAGATTTTGGCTCAATTTGGTATATGAGGTTGGATGGTTTGGTTTTTGGAAACTCATGAGACTTTCTTTTTTTTTTTTTTTTTTGAATGATCCCATTAACTCAAAAGAGGCATGGGACTTTTTTTGCTCTTTTCTTTTTTTGCTCTTGGTAAGAGGAATATTTTGACTAAAAGCCACTTTTAGTGCCTAGGTGGTCAAACCTGGCTCATATGGGCTAACCCATGGGACCTTAGGCTTTGGAGATGGCCTAGATCTCATATAGTGTCATATTTGTAAAGAATATCCAAAAATATCTCTTTTGTGTAGAGAATATCTAAAAATATCTTTACTTGGAGAGAATTTCTCAAGTTTTCTTTTTGTGGAAAGATTCTCTCAAAAATCTTTCTCTTTGGGAAAGTAGCTAAATTTTAGCACTTACCTCCTTTCTTTTCTCCTTGTTTCCTCTTTTGGCTTGCTCTCTACTATAAAAGCAAGGAGGGTTGATGCTTTTGCTCCCTTGCTTTCTTTTTGCAAGAAATCTTCAAGAGTGCTCTCCAAGATAAGAAGTGCTTTCTCTTCTTCAAGGATCTCCAAGCTTTTCTTCTTCTTCAAGTAAGTTTTCTTCCTCAAGAATCTCCATTGTAGAAGTAGCTTCTTCATTTTTTTTTTCTTTTCTTTTCTTTTCTTTTCTTTTTCTTCTTTTCTTTTCATGCACGCTTTTCTTTTTTCTTTTTCATGCACGTTTTTCTTTTTTTCTTTCTTTTTTTTTCTTTTCTTTTCTTTTCATGCACGTTTTTCTTTTTTTTTTTTCGTGCTTTTCTTTTTTTCTTTCTTTCTTTTTTTCTCCTTTTTTTTTTTACAGAGATTTTTTTTCTCTCTCTTTCTTTTTCTTTTTCCTTGTTTGCTGACTATGATAATGAGGCTATGCAATTTCAATATGTATGCATTTTTTTTTGTTTGACGCATCAAGATAGAAGGCTAGAGTCTCTAGGTCAAGCCAACATGATTTTTGACTTGGACAAAGTTTGATTGGTTTTGACCAAATTGGGTTGGAATTGGTCAAACTTTGGTCAAGGTTTTCCTAGCATCTAATGCATGATGATATATTTTTGATGCATGATTTTTGTAAATGGATTTGGAAGTATGATGATGCATACCTGAAAATCTTTTGCAAGTTTTGGGATTTTGAGCTCGCAGCGATGTTGAGCTCTTTCTCGGTCTTGCTGGATTTTGAGGAAGTTTTGCAATTTTTGGATTCTGAAGCTCGCAGCAATGTTGAGCTCTTTTCCAGATTTTGCGGAAGTTTGATGAGATTGGCTTGTTCTCGCAGCGATGTTGAGTTCAAGCCTTCTTTGAGAATTCTCCACTGACTATGAGCTCGCAGCGATGTTGAGCTCATATTCAGGCTTCCTGTCTTTTTCGGAGTATGTTCCTTTTCTTTGGAATTGCCCCGAAACCATGTCAAAATTTTGCTAGAATTTTTTGTAGTAGAATTCTGTCATTTTGATGTTGATTGATCTTTTCTCTTCCATCTTTTGCAGGTAGTTCTTCTAGAACGAACAAAGGTAAAGGTCCTGTTACTGACGCTCCTCGTCGGTCTGCTAGATCTTCCAATGCTGTCGTTCAGCAGGCTTGGGAGAAGGTCCAGTTTGTGGAGAAAAACTTGGAAGAATGCGATTCCCTCAATCGTGATGAGATGAGACAGCAATTGATCGCTCTCAAGGATGAGGAGTTCTATAAGATCATGGTAAGCAGCCGTCCCTGGGTTACGGACGATCAGAGCATTGTGCTCAAGCCTACCTTCTTCTTCGGTGATGCAGTCATCGACGACTTGAAATACCAAAGGAGATGTTTTCAGTTCTCTTACACAGCAGATGGTGATGAGAGAACTATTTCTACCCGGTCGTCTTTTGATCGGACCATCTCGATCTTGAGCCTTTCTCCCACGTGCCCTAAGAGGGAAGATCCTCTGAGTTGGGTGAAGAGGACCAGTGTGATCAAGATCGGGGTTTTTGTTGGTGGACCTTCCGGTTTTGCAGAGAAGCCACCTGTCCGTATGGACGTGTTGATGCCAGCCAGTGGCCACCAAGGTTCTGATCATCCATCGATCGATTTGAGACCGGTGGGCCTTGGCGTTTTTCGGGGTGACGGCAGCAATTGGGTGAAGCCTTTTCGACTTCGTGGCCATTTCAGTGCTGACTCGAGCTGGGAGTCATGGACTGATCACACCTTGAGGATTGGTGAGGCCGTTTTTGCTGGAGGAGATGGGACGCACATCAGGCCGCACTGTATTTTTCCGACTTGTCAGATGGCGTTTGGAGAGCGGCTGGCTTTGGTACCTGCTCTTTACTCCTATTTATATACCGAACTGCAGGCTGCTGCTTTCCTGGTTCGGCTTGGGCTTCCCATGAACAGGGTGTTTTCTGCCCACATCTTCTATTCGTGGTATGTATACCACTGTCCTAGCTTCCATCGTTTGGGAGTTGCACAGGACGAAGATCCCTTTATGATTCGTTTGGCTAGAGGGACAGCCGTTCACAAATCACTTTTATCTACCCGTTTAAGGATCCGACGATTTAGGGACGACGAGATTGGGCAGTCTTCAGTGAAGCTTTCTCCGGGCTTGCGAAAGAAGGCTTTTGACTTTGGTGTCTCCCGTGATTCGACCAGGGCAGGGTCGGGAAGACACTATGCTTTGACGGACGCGGAGAAGAGGTGGCTCTTCAACATACGGGTTGGTACGATGGTGTACCGCAGACATCTTTTCGTCGACATCCAACCGTATGTCCCTTCGCGTTTTGCATTACAGCTTGGCTTCTCTCAAGGCGTTGTTGGAGCGCCTTCGAGCATGGTGAAGCGTTTTGGAGGTTTGCAGGATGGGAGAAATGCATGGGCATTTTATAGCGCCGAGGACACTACCGCCATGATTTCCTATCCTGAGCTGCCCACCTTCCGGACTGCTGGTTTCACGAAGTGGTTCGTGGAGAGCTTCTCAGTGCACCGGGGGTTTTCCAAGAAAGAGCTCGATATTAAGCAATCTCCTGGGAAGGGTCTTGGTAAATCGGATGGTGTCCGTCGGGAGGAAGTTTTGGCCTTCCTTTCTAGAGAGAAGCACAAGATAGGCTTTCTCAATGGGCAGGACATCATCAGATCAGGAGCTGCACAGGGGATTCCTGGTGAGGTCTTGAGGCAGCTGGAAGAGGAGGAGGCTGAGATCGATGCTATGATACAGGCAGAGCATACGAAGGCTTCCATGGAGTCTACTAAGAAAAATAGACCATCCAGTGAGGACTCTTGTGAGAGGCCTGATGTTGATAGTGTGGCAGGATCGTCGAGCAGATTGACCCGCCGAGGCAAGAGGAGGAGAGGACAACGCCGTAACATGAGACGGCACGATAGTCCTTCTGATCTTGAAGTTCCTCTCACCATTGCTGAGGAGGTGTCTGAGGATGCTGACGAGCCTCCGGAGAAGAGAAGCAGAGAAGAGTAGATAGCTGGTATGATCCCCTTTCTTTCCTTTTGTTTCTTCCTTCCCCTTTTTTTGTGAAAGATTTTGTTTTGATCCGCTGCTTCTTTATTTAGCAGAGGATGATGACCTGGTGACGCCTGAGGTTCCTGCCGATGAGGCGATGACGGATCCAATCGTGGCATTTGAGGAAGAGCCCAGGGACTCTGGAGTGGTTCCAGAACCTTCACCTGGTATGATTTGCTTTGGCTTTTGCTTTTTTGTCTTCTTTTGTTGTCATTTGCTAACATGTAGCTGACTTGCCAGAGGATTCCGACGATTTCGAGCCATCCATGGACGCAACTTTTGATGATGCTTTGGATGAGCTCAAAGAGGCAGAGAGTACTCCGCCGGTCGTCGAAGCAGGTATATTTGCAATAATAGTCTTGATATATTTTTGACAAGATTATGTTCATACCTTTTTGTCTTTTCCTTCTTTTTTTCTTTGACAGATTGTGAAGAAGCAGGAGAGATTCCTCCGTCTTCCTTAGAGCCAGAACAGGGGATACCTGCAGCTGATGCAGAAGTATGGGCTTCTTCCACTTTCAATGAGTCAGCTTGTTCCGTTGGAAAGAGTTTATTGATTACTCTTCCAATGGAGCATGACGTGGGCAGTCGAGCACCGGAGCATGGCGAATCCTCATCTGCACTGCACCTTCAGTATGCAAGGAAGGTGTTGAAGACTGTCTTGAGCTCATGGGTTGAGACTCTTTCTTCAGGTCATTTGGAAGCTGGTTTTGGCATGATTAAGCATGTGCAGGACATCCTCGCTGATAGCAAAGAAGTCGGTCTGGACATCACAAGCGCCAAGGATTTTGTTGAGGAGATCATCACCTTGGGGAACAAATGGACTGAGACCAAGAGTTTCCCAGATGGTGACTTCTTTGATGAGATGTTCATAAAACCTTCCAACCAAGTCAAAGCTGAGCTGACTGAGGTCACGAAGACTCGGAGGCAGATCGTTCGGGAGAAGAACGTTACCGAGTTATCCATCATGGGGCTGAAGCAAGACTTGGACCGCCTTGATAAGGAGGTCGTTGAGGCTAGGCAACGTCTTGATCTTTTAGAGGAAGAGGCTGCTGCCAAATGGGCCGCCATTGTGGAGGCTCGTGACAAGGAGGGGACTCTCATTCGCCAGGTTGAGGAAGCTGAAGGTAATGTCCGGAGGAAGACTCAGGAGCATGACCAGTGGCAGGTCCTCTGGGAATAACTTCCTCGTGCTGCAGATGGGTCAGGCATTCGGCCTCGTTTTATGGGGACATTTTGAAGGAGCGTGGCCTAAAAACTTTGGAAGTTAAGGCCAAGGGTCTGCTTGAGGAGTTGAACCTTTGGTTGAAGACCATGTAGGATTGAGCTCCTGAGTTGTAACAAACTCTTTTTCCTTTTTCTTTTTTTTGGTACCTCCATGTATAAACAATTTTGGTACTATATTTTGTATCCCCTTCCTTTCACTTAAATCATTTTTTGATGAAAACAATTTTGAGCAAAAGTTCGATGGGAATGTTTGTTTTAAGGATTTGATCAAAAGGTTGTCATTTTGTGAAAATCTTTTGTCAAAGGGTTGTTTTGGGCATGAAAGCCAATTTTGTGGCGGAAAGCCTTGTTTTTGATGGTTTGAAGACCAAAATTTGGATGGCGAGAAAGCCTAATTTTGTGGCGTAAGAGCCAAAATTTGTTTTGCGGCATGGGAGCCAGAATTTTTGGATGGCGTGAAAGCCGAATTTTAGAATGGCATAGAAGCCGAATTTTGTTTTGTTTGTCTTGGCATTTATATCCGAATTTTGGCATTTATAGCCAGATTTTGGCGTTTATAGCCGATTTTTCTTTGTTTTGTTTTGGCATTTATAGCCGAATTTTGAGATGGCATGAGAGCCAAAAATTTTGTTTGTGGCATGAGAGCCGATTTTGAGATGGCATGAAAGCCGATTTTGGCGTTTATAGCTGAAAAATTTTGTTTTGGCATTTATAGCCGAATTTTGGCATTTATAGCCGGATTTTGGTATTGATAGCCGGATTTTTGGCGTTTATAGCCAGATTTTGGCGTTTATAGCTGAGTTTTTTGAAAACCAAGTTTTGTTTTATTGGCATGAAAGCCGATTTTGGCATTTATAGCCAAAAATTTTTTGTTTTGGCATTTATAGCCGGATTTTGGTGTTTATAGCCGAGCTTTGGTTTTCAAAATGCAGGTATCGACTAAATGTCGCCTCCCCGCTGAATGGTCTTGCAAGTATCGATGGAATGTCGCTTCCTTGCTCATTCGGTTTTGCGAGTATTGATGGAATGTCACTTCCTCGCAGGCTGGGTTTTGCGAGTATCGATGGAATGTCGCTTCCTCGCGAATTGGGGTGCAAATATCGACTAAGCGTCGCTTCCTTGCTTTTCCCAAAACTTTTGGTTTTGCGGGTACTGACTTGATGTCGTCTCTCCACGATTTTTGAAATTTGAGGTTTTCTCGAACCATTTGAAATTTGGGTTGTGGATAGCAACTGGTATGTTGCATCTCCACGATTTTTGAAATTTGGGTTGTGGATATCAACTGGTTTGTTGTTTCTCCACGATTTTTGAAATTTGGGTTGTGGATATCAACTGGTTTGTTGCTTCTCCACGATTTTTGAAATTTGGGTGTTGGATATCAACTGGTTTGTTGCTTCTCCATGATTTTTGAAATTTTGCAAGTATCGAATGGAGTTCGCTTCCTTGCGATTTTTGGGTTTTGGAAGTATCGAATGGGGTTCGCATCCTTCCGATTTTTTTTTTTTTTTTGGGTTTTGCGAGTATCGACTGAATGTCGCTTCCCCGCGGTTTCTAAAAAACCATATTTTTTTAAAGACCCGAGGGTCATAAATTTTGACTTAAAACCATTTTGGTTGTAAAAGCCAAGGTAGACTAGGGTGAAAATTCCTGAGTCCTGATTTTTATTTCAAACCATGAATTTTGGGTTCAAGGAACGAAATTTTGGTCAAGTCTGGGAAGAGGCTCCTAAACTTGGATTTTTGGATTTTGATTTTTTTTCTTTTTGAACAATGAAACGATGAAAGTAAGCATTGTTTTGAGAGATTTTTTTTTTTTGGAAACTTCAACATAAAGATGAAAATTTCAAAAGAGGTGGGTTTGACGAGCAAGTACCTTGGAAATAGGCTTTAGCCGTGTAGATATTGCTCTGACCCGTTTGAGGAAGTCTTCAAGGGTAGTACCGCTTCAAGAACTTGCCGTTGATGGGTAGCATACATCTGTCTCCTTCCATGTTTAGAAGAGCGTATGCACCGTTGGAGAAGACTTTGTCGATGACGAAGGGTCCCTCCCATTTTGGTTCGAATTTGCCTTTGGATTTGTGGGCAAAGACTATGGGTCTTTTTACTGCAAGAACCAAGTCACCCTTTTTGTAGGGGCGTTGTCTGATCTTTTTGTCGAAAGATCCTGCCATGCGTGCTTGGTATAACTCAATGCTTTGTAGAGCTTCGAGTCGCCTTTCATCAAGATTATCCAGCTCTTGGAGTCTCAATTTGACATTGCTTTCTTGCGTCATGTCATTTTGCAAAGATACCCTTAAGGAAGGAATTTGTACTTCCAAAGGGACAACAGCTTCGCATCCATAGACCAAAGAGAATGGTGTACTATGGGTTTGTCCTCGAACGGTGGTTCGATAGGCCCACAAAGCTTCTAATAGTTTGTCGCCCCAGTCTCTTTTGTGACTAGAGACCCATTTTCTTGAGAATTTTGCAGAGTGTCTTGTTGAAGGCTTCTGCTAGTCCGTTCGCTGCTGGATTATATGGAGTCGAAGGACAACTTTGGATTTTGTACTTGTCGCAAAACCTGTAGAATCTGTGATCCCGGAATTGTGGTCCATTATCATGGACGAATCTTTTAGGTATGCCGAAGCGACAAATAATGTTGGTGCGCAAGAACTGAAGGACTGATGAAGTCTTCATTTAGCTGAGCGCAAATGCTTCCGACCACTTGGAGAAATAATCCGTAGCGGCGAAGATGAAGCGATGACCTTTGCTTGATGGGGGAGAAATAGGACCTATGATGTCTATGCCCCATGCTTCAAAAGGCCATGAGATTGCTGTAGGATGCAGCCATTCTGGAGGCATGTGAATGTAGTCTCCATGAACTTGGCATTCTTGGCAGCGCTTAGCAAATTGCATTGCGTCGGGTACCATGGTAGGCCAGTAGTAACCCAACCTTTTGATTTGGTCGTAGAGCTTAGGACCAGCCTGATGAGCTCCACAAAGACCAGCGTGAACTTCTTTGAGTGTTTCTTCAGCTTCTTGTTGTGACAAGCAGCGTAGGAGTACTCCATTGAAGGATTTCCTGTAAAGGATCTTTGAAGGGATATCCAAATGAAAGTTTGGGGCTCGCCTTTGGATGCTTACCCGTTCTTTTGGATCTTCAGGTAGGATTCCGAACATAGTGTAATCAATGAACGGATCCCTCCAGTCGCCGATTGAAGTTTGAAGGATAGAGATCCGACTTCCAACCACTCGGTGGCATTCAGCAACTGCTTGGTGTGTGTTAAGAGGAGGAAGGATCCTTCTCTCAGACACTGTAATTTGCATGTTTTCCCCTTCTTGAATTGCCATAGATGCAGCAAGTGCAGCCAGGGCATCTGCACGGATGTTTTCACCTCTACGAATGTGGGTGATGTTGCAGATGTCAAACTTTTGCAGAAGCGATTGTGCCTTGTTGTAGGTAGGTAGCAGATCAGGCTTCCTGACTTCATATTTCTGATTCATCTGGTTGACGATCAGTTGAGGGTCTCCAAAGACTTCCAGCATGGTGATACCGAATTCAATGGCGAGTTCCAATCCTAGGATCAGAGCTTGGTATTCAGCTGCATTGTTTGTGCATGGTTCCAATAGCGAGAAAGCATGTGGAATCAAGTATCTGTTAGGGCTAACAAAGAGGATGCCAACTCCCGAGAACAGCTGTCTTTTTTCATTTGTCCTGGTTGCATCGTCAAAGTACATGTCCCAGGAGGCATTTGGCGAGAAGGTCTCCACGTTGTAGACGGGTTCGTCTGGGAGATCATCTCTGAGTGGTGAATCTTTAGGCAATGGATGCTCTGCGAGGAAATCTGCTAGAGCTTGGCCTTTGATTGCTTTTTGTGGCACATACCTAATATCAAATTGTGATAGAAGGATGGACCATTTTGCCAGTCGTGCATTGAGAGAACCTGTTTTTGTAACAAGGACCTTCAAGAGGTTGATCCTTGAGACGAGGTAGACTGTGTTGGAAAGCAAGTAGTGATGTAGCTTTTGTACGGCGAACATCACTGCAAGGCATTCTTTTTCGACTGGAGAGTAACGATGCTCTGCACCTACTAGCATGCGGCTGAGGTAATATAGAACAGCTTCCTTTCCCTCACCATTCTCTTGTGCAAGCAGAGCGCCTACAGAATGATCAAGAGCTCTTGTGTACAAGATGAATGGTTTTCCAGTGGCAGGGGCAGCTAACACTGGAGGTTTGGTCAGGTATGACTTGATATCTTGAAATGCGGCTTCACAGTCGGCATCCCAGACAAAGTCTACACCCTTTTTCATCAATCGAGAGAATGGACGGCATTTTCCCAAAAGATTGGAGATGAACCGTCTGATGTAGGCCAATCTCCCTTGGAGCCCTTTTAATTCTCTCAAGGTTCTTGGAGAGGGCATTTCTAGAATAGCCTTGATGGAACGCACTCCAATGCCGAGGGTACTACTGGGGTCGGCGGACGTGGGAGTCCGTCGGGTCCGGCCCTTTCGCGCCCGGGGGGCTGAAGCGTGCATCAACATTTCTTTGTGTGGGTGTGCCAGATTTTCTATTTTACTTGGAATTGCAAGTGGTAATCCGGAGATCAACCTTCGCAAGTAAAAAGGAAATCAACTTCTTTCAAGTTTTCCATTGCACAAATATTTAAGAAAAGAGACATTTTCTTGGTTTGCCGTGAAAGGCGATTTTGTTTGGCATTTATAGTCAATTTTGGCGTTTATAGCCGATTTACAATTCTCATCAATAATGAAGGACAAGAGTTGTGATTTTTGTCTCTTTTAGAAAAATACAAACTACAATGAAAAGCAAGAAAAGGAGGATCTAACTTCTCAGGAGATTGTGGGGGACTCGTTCAGATTGATGGTCGCAAGCCATGTATGGGCTTCGCCATCATCCATGCAGATGAGAACAGAGGATGCTCTTGATTCGCTTGGCTTGGCTATAACCTCAGATTTTTAGAGGACAAAGACCAAGAGGAGGTCCTATGTCCAATAAAAAGCTAAGTAGACGGGCTGAAAAGCCACGTCTAAGCCATTGGAGGCAGCGGGAGAAGGCAAGGACCTTGGGGGGGGGGGGGGGGGGCCGCCCCCCAAGGGACTTTTGTCACCTTGTAGTGGTAGCCGGTGCAGAACTTTAGCAGAGTTTTCTCTCTTTTTCTTTCTCTCAGATTTCCGGATCTCTGGTGCTTTTTTTGAAGTTCTCTGGGGAAGTGATCTCTGGATTCTTTTCGATCTCTGATCTCTTTCTTTTTTCTGATCTCCATTTCAATGGAATGCTCTCCTATTTATAGGCTTTTGGTAGCCATTTAGGAGAGCTTTTATGGGCTTTAATGGCTTTAATGGGAGGAGTTACAAGATTTATTTCTTGATTTTGTAACTGCTTTTTCCTTGAATCTGATTGGCCGATGGAGATTAAGGGCTTTTAATCACCTTAATTACCATAATGGGAGGAGTTTCATGGCTTGAATGCTATGACTTAATTGATTTGTAACTCCTGGATGCTTGCTTCTGATTGGGCCGTCCAAAGAAATGAATTAATGACTGCAATAAAGCTAGTCAATTAACTGCATTAAATGGTCGCCGAGCAGTCGAAGAGTCGCGGGCCATGCCGTGTCTTCTGGAATTCTTCTGGCGATGATCATCGATGGATCTACATGCTGATCGACATCGGATGACCGCGTAATTTCAGACATTGATAGCTAGCAGCGGGCCGGTGACATCTGTCTTGTCGATTTCTCGATCGGTCGGACATAAAGCACTTTTTAGGTCAACCGGTCGGCGATCTTGGAGCGATCACTGATGATTTTATGCTTTTGACGGCGGATCTAAGATGTCGTAGGATATGAGTCAATTTCAAGCACTAAAAATCACATTTTCAGGAAACCACAGAGGCCAAAGTGCGCGAAACGCAAAAAGGGACGGAAAAACGAGTCACCGGCGAAAAATCCGGTGACCCGGACTTCCATGGTCGCCGGCGACCATGGGCCGGTGACCCTGGGCCGGCGACCCTAGGGATTTTTCTCCCCTTTTTGGTCCGTTTTGCGGTCTTTTTCGTCGCCGTTTGCTTCTGTATTTTTCCTGACATTTCCTCTCATTTATTGGCTTGATTTCCCTGTTGAAAACCTGATGAGAATCCTTGCAATTTTAGAGTGCAAAGTTTCCAATTTTCCGGGAAAGCCGAAGACTTTGTCGCATAGAGCTGCTGATTTTCCGCCAGAAGCTGAAACTTGGTCAAACGATGTCGGAATGACCTGAAATTTGAGGTGGAGCCTCCTGAGCAATAAATAAGACCAACCATAGGCTTTTGTTTGAGTTTTGAAGCTGTTTGGGGTCCCGTCGATGCTTCACTTGATTTTGCTGCGGGGAAAATGCCGAGCTTTGATATGTGGCCAAACGATGTCCGATTGACCTGAAATTTGACGGGGAGCCTATTGGAGTCATTTTGAGACGTTCCATGGGCTCCGTTTTGGATGTCATGGTCCCGGGTTGCTCCGCCGCCGGTAGGCTTGATTTTCTCTCGGAGCATCGAAACCTGGTCAAATGTTGTCGGAATGACCTGAAATTTGACGTGCAGCCTTTTGGAAGCATGTTGAAGCCACTCATGCACTTGGTTTGATGAGCGAAGGCTTCGGTGGTTCCCGCCGCCGGGAGGCTTGATTTTGCTGCTCGAGCATTGATGGAGGGTCAAACGTTGTCGGTTTGACTTGAAATTTGGCATGGAACCCTTTTGAGTCATGCTGGAGTCATCCGTAGGCTCTGATCGAAGTTTTGACGTCTCCGATGATGTCGCCGCCGGGAGCGCCATTTTAGCTGTCGGAGAAGCGAAGTTAGGCCAAATGATTCTGAAATGGCCCGAAACTTCATGTGTACTCTTCTCTTGGCTATCTTGAAGGATCTTGCAGTTTTTGTTTGATTCTGACAAGATTTGATTTTTTGGAGAAATTGCATTGCCTATTTATGGCAGGTTGCGACTTCATGCAATTTTCTTGATGTTGAAGTGGCAAAGTGACATTTTTTGTGTCAACAAATGCCCCCTCGAGGTACAGCGACGAGTTGCTTGACTTTTGTAGTCGATGTGCCTCGAAGAGATTTTTTGAAGGAGAGCTTGAGTCTTGACCAAGAGTCTTTGAGCAATCTTTCCTTTGGTAGAGTAGCCTTTGAGCTTCCAGGGGAATTTTATGGTAATGAAAGAAATCAAGTACCATCTCGAGGCAAAGTTTTGAAGATGACATCAGGGATGTGGATTTGGGTTTTTGTTTTTGACCTTGTGACCTAACAAGCTGTATGTGGCAGGTTAGGGGGTCGGGTTTTGGTTTTGACCTTGTGACCCAACAAGCTGTATGTGGCAAGTTGGGGGATCATGATTTGGTTTTTGGTTTTGGTCTTGTGACCTAACAAGCTGTATGTGGCAAGTTAGGGGACCAAGATTTGGTTTTTGGTCACTCTTTGGGACTGTGTGGGTCCATTGGAGTGGTTTGGTTTTTTTGTGGAATGTCAATTTCAAGATTTTGGCTCAATTTGGTATATGAGGCTGGATGGTTTGATTTTTTGGAAGCTCATGGGGCTTGGGATTTTTTTTTTATATATGGTTCAATCAACTCAAAAGAGGCATGGAACCATTTTTGTATGCTCTTGGTAAGAGGGATTTTTTTTTCTGACTAAAAGCCCATTTTTTTTTAAGTGCCTAGGTGGTCAAACCTGGCTCATATGGGCTAACCCATGGGACCTTAAGCTTTTTAGGATGGCTTAGATCTCATGTGGGGCCATTTTTGTAAAGAATATCTAAAGATATCTCATTTGGATAGAGAATATCTAAAAATATCTTTATGGGAGAGAATCTCTCATATTCTCTTAATTTGGGAGAGAATATCTCAAGGTATCTTTCTTTTTGGGAAAGAATCTCCAATCTCCTATTTTGTTGGAGAGAATCTCTCATTGATTGATTTTGGGAGAAAATCTCTCAAAGACATCTTTCTTTTCGGGAAAGAATCTTTCTAATTCCTTCTCTTTTGGTAAGGTTACTAATTAGTAGCACTTACCTTTCTTTTTTTGTTTCCTTCTTTGATTTGCTCTCTTCTATAAAAGCAAGGAGGAGGCTAGATCTCTTGCCCTTATTGCTTTCTTTTGCAACAATCTCAAGAGAGCTCCAAGACCAAGAGTTCTTCTTCTTCAAGGATCTTCAAGCTTTTTCCTTCTTCTTCTCCATCAATGGCTTCAAGTAAGTTTTCTCTCTTTTTCTTTCAAGAAAACTCCATGTAGAGAATAGGATGGTAAAAAAAGAAAGTTTCTCTCTTCTTTTTTTTTTCTTTTCTTTCTATTCTTCTTCTCTTTTTTTTTCCACGTGATTTCTGTTTTTTTTTTTTTTCGTGCTTCTTTCTTTCTCTTTTTCTTTTTGCACGTTTTCTTTCTTTCTCTTTTTTTTTTTTTTGCTCATCGTGATAATGCGTTTTTATGCAAATCTAGATGTTCATGCATGTACTTTTTGTAGATTGAATTTGAGAGCATGATAGCATACCTGAAAATCTTTGCAAATTTGGGAATTTGGAGCTCGCAGCGATGCTGAGCCCTTCTTGATTTTGCGGAGATTTTGAGGTTTCGAAAGTTTGGAGTTTCGGAGCTCGCAGCGATGTTGAGCCCATCTTCAAACTTTCTATTTCTTTCGGGGTATTTCCCTTTTCTTCGGAATTGCCCCGGAACCATGCCAAAATTTCGCCAGATTTTCTTTTAGCGAAATCCTGTCATTTTGATGATGATCTTTTTTTTCTTTTCCAACCTTTGCTGGTGGTTCTTCCAGAACGAACAAGGGTAAAGAGCCTGCTAGAAGCGTACCTCGTCGATCCGCCAGATCTTCTAATGTGGCCGTTCAGCAGGCCTGGGAGAAGGTCCAGTATGTTGAGAGAAACTTGGAAGAGTGCGACTCTCTCAACAGAGATGAGATGAGGCAGCGATTGATCGCTCTCAAGGATGAGGAGTATTATAAGATCATGGTAAGCAACCGTCCTTGGGTTATGGACGATCTGAGGGTTTTGCCCAAGCCTACCTTCTTCTTTGGAGATGCAGTCCCTGACGACTTGACATACCAAAGGAGATGTTTTCAGTTCTCTTACACAGCAGATGGTGAGGAGAGAACTATTTCTACCCGGTCGTCTTTTGATCGGACCATCTCGATCCTGAGCCTTTCTCCCACGTGCCCTAAGATGGAAGATCCTCCGAGCTGGGTGAAGAGGACCAGTGTGATCAAGACCGGGGTTTTTGTTGGTGGACCTTCCGGTTTTGCAGAGAAGCCACCTGCCCAAATGGACATGTTGATGCCAGCCAGTGGCTATCAGGGCTCTGATTATCCGTCGGTCGATTTGGGACCGGTGGGCCTTGGCGTTTTCAGCGGTGACGGCAGCAATTGGGTGAAGCCTTTTCGACTTCGTGGCCGTTTCAGTGTTGACTCCGATTGGAAGTCGTGGACTGATCGCGTCCTGCTGATTGATGGCACCATTTTGAAGGAAGCCGGGATTTTTGACGCGGTCCGTGCCTTCAGGGATACCGTGGCCTTTTCCGACGAGGCCTTCATGGCCATGTTGGAATCATTTCTCCCACAAACCAATACCTTCGTTGTAACGAATGGTGAGATTGGTTTTTCCTTGAAGGAGTTGAGCGCCATTACTGGATTGCCCATCCTTGGCAAACTCTACGAGGAGTTCATGCCGATTGACAGCGTCCTTGAGGAGCAGTCAGAGGAGTTCAGGCTCCTATACTTTCAGCTCGTCGCCTTCTATGATTTTTTGAAGGAGAAGGAGGGTTCGAAAGTCAGGTCCAGCAGTTGGAAGAGTTATGGCTCTTCATTCTTCAACTTCTTTGACAGCAAAGAGTCTTCTGACAGCATGACCCTGGAGGACCGGAAGAAGGCTTCCGCCATGCAAGAAGAGTTGAAAGACTTCTTCGCAGGTACAGATGTAATTTGTTCTGACATTGCACTGCGGAGAGAAATTGCAGCTTACCTCACTTATTGGCAAGGTGAGGCTATTTTTGCTGGAGGAGATGGAACACACATCAGGCCGCATTGTATATTTCTGGCTTGTCAGATGGCGTTTGGAGAGCGGCTTGCTTTGGTGCCTGCTCTTTACTCCTACTTGTGTACCGAACTACAGGCTGCTGCTTTTTTGGTTCGGCTTGGGCTCCCTATGAATAGGGTATTTTCAGCCCATATCTTTTATTCGTGGTTTGTATACCACTGTCCTGGCTTCCACCAGCTGGGTGATGCACAGGATGATGATCCTCTGATGATTCGATTGGCTAAGGGAAAAGCCGTATCCGAATCACTTTTGTTTGCCCGCATGAGGATCCGACGGTTCAGGGACGTCAAGATGGGGCAGTCTTCAGTTAAGCTTTCTCCGGAGTTGCGGAAGAAGGCTTTTGATTTTGGTTCCTCCCGAGACTCTACCAGAGCAGGGTCGGGAAGGCATTACTCTTTGACCAATGCAGAGAAGGAGTGGCTTTTCAGAATACGAGTCGGCACGATGGTGTACCGTAGACATCTTTTTGTCAACATCCAGCCGTATGTACCTTCTCGCTTTGCACTTCAGTTGGGCTTCTCTCAAGGCGTTGTTGGAGCGCCTTCGAGTATGGTGAAGCGTTTTGGAGGTTTGCAGGATGGCAGAAATGCATGGGCTTTTTATAGTACTGAAGACACTACTGCCACGATTTCTTATCCTGAGCTGTCGACTTTCCGAACTGCCGGCTTCACGAAGTGGTTCGCGGAGAGCTTTTTGGCATATCGGGGGCTTTCTAAGAAGGAGCTTGATGTAAAGCTGTCTTCGGGGAAAGGTACTGGAAAGTCGGATGGCGTCCGGCGAGAGGAAGTTTGGGCCTTCCTTTCTGGAGAGAAGCATAAGATAGGCTTTCTCGGTGACCAGGGCGTCATTGGTTCTGAAGCTGTTCGGGAAGTACCTGATGAGGCTTTGGAGCAGCTAGAATAGGAGGAAGCTGAGCTCGACGCTTGGATGCAAGCAGCACATAGGCGAGCTTCCGTGGAGTCTACTGGCAAGAGCAGACCATCCAGTGAGGAGCCAAGTGGGAGACCTGACTCTGACAGTGGGGCAGGATCTTCTAGGAAGCGAGCCCACAGAAGTAAGAGGAAGAGGAGTCAGCGTCACACGGGGCGGGACGAAGACTCTCCTGATGTGGAAGTCCCTCTTACTGTCAATGACGAGGTGCCAGGGGAAGCTGACGAACCTCCGGAGAAGAGGATTCGGGAATAAGAGACCATCGGTGAAGGTATGATTCTTCCTTTTTCTTTTTCTGCTTCTTTCATGGGGCTTTCCATGTTCTGATTTGTTTTCTCACCCTGCTGCTGCTTTTTTTTTTTAGCAGAGGATGAAGACTTGGCGATGCCTGAGGTTCCGACTGATGAGGCGGTGATGGAGCTGGTTATGGCATCTGAAGAAGAACCGAGGGACTCTGGAATGATTCCAGAATCTCCAATTGGTATAACTTCTTTCGCTTTTTCTTCTTGTTTTTTTTTTTTTTTGCCTGCGACTTGATTTGCTAACATTTTTCTTGTCAGCTGACTTGCCACAGGATTCCGATGACTTTGAACCATCAATGGACGCAAATGTTGATGATGCTTCCGATGAGTTCATGGAGGAAGAGAGTGTTCCGCCAGTCGTCGAAGAAGGTACTTTGTAGTGATGACCCTGATGATTTTTTTTTAAACAGGATCATATTCATACCTTTTTGTGTTTCATTTGCAGGTTTTGAAGTGACAGAAGAGAGTCCATCGCTTTCTTCAGAACCAGAGCAAGGGATGCCAGAGGTCGATCCGGAGGTAGAGACTCCTACAACCAGTTCTGACGCGATAGAGGAGGTACCTCGTGCTGAGATTTCTTCTCCAGTGGCTCCAAGTGGAAAGAGTTCTTTTGTTACTCTTCTAATGGGACCTGACATGAGCAGCCGATCAACGGAGAATGATGAATCTTCATCCAGTTCGTTTCTTCAATTTGCGAAGAAGGTGCTGGCTCGGGTTTTGAGTTCTTGGATCGAGACTCTCTTTTCTGGACACCTGGATGCCGGATTTGGCATGATCCCACATGTACAGGAGATTCTCACTGATACTGAAGAGGTTGGTCTGGATGTCACAGGTGCCAGGGCGATCGTTGATAGGATCATTGCACTGGGTGACAAGTGGTTTGAGACCATGGATTTCCCTGACGACCAATTCTTCAAGGAGATGTTCTTGGACCCTGCTGATAAGGCTAAGTCTGACCTGAATGAGGCTACACAAAGCAAGAAGCAGCTAGTTCGGGAGAAGAACTTGGAAGAGCTAGCCATCATCGGATTGAGGCATGACCTTAACGTCCTTGATAGGAAAGTTGAGGAGGCCAGGAAACGTCTTGAGCATTTGAAGGCGCAAGTCGCTGCCAAGTGGGCTGCTATAACAGAGGCTCGTGACAGGGAGAGTGCTCTGATTCGCAGAGTTGCAGATGCACGTCAAGTTCTCGAGAGGAGGACTCAAGAAAACGAGCAATGGCAAACTGCTGGGGAAAAGCTTCTCGGTGTAAAAGAAGGGTTACGGCATTCGCCAGCATCTCATGGCAAGTTCCTGAAGAAGCGTGCCTTGGAAACTCTGACGGCTGAGGCCAATAGTTTGCTTGAGGAGCTGAAGCTTTGGCTGGAGACCATTTTTGGCTGAGCTCCTGATTTTTTGCAGGAGAAACTATTCTTCTTTTTTTTGGTACCACATGTATATTTTTTGGTACTCTTTTTTTTGTAGTGCTTGTGAACACTTTTCTTTTTTTTTTTTTTTTGGTACCACATGTATTTTTTTTGGTACTTTTTTCTTTTTTTTTGTTTTGTTTTTTTTTTGTTTTCCCTACGCTCACTCAAATCTTTTTGTGATGAAAGCAATTGCTAAATGGGATTTGATCAAAAGCTTTGTCATTTTGTGAAAATCTTTTGTCAAATAATTGTTTTGGCATGGGAGCCTGATTTTGTTTTGTGGCATCTATAGCCGGTTTGGGTGGCATTGATAGCCAATTTTGGTGGCATTGATAGCCGATTTTTTTTTGAAAGCCAAGTTTTGGTTTGTTGGCATGAAAGCCAGGGTTTTGACATGAGAGTCAGGTTTTTTTTGTGTGGCATTTATAGCCGATTTGGTGGCATTGATAGCCGGTTTTGGCATAAGAGCCAGGTTTTTGGTTTTCAAAAAATGCAAGTATCGACTAAGAGTCGCCTCCTTGCTGAATGGTCTTGCAAGTATCGATGGAATGTCACATCCTTGCTCATTCGGTTGCGAGTATCGATGGAATTTCGCCTCCTCGCGGATTTGGGTGCAAGTATCGATGGAATGTCGCATCCTTGCTTTTCAAAAATTTTGTTTTGCGGGTACTGACGTGATGTCGTTTTCCCCTCGATTTTTGAAATTTGCGGTTTTCTCGAACCTTTGGGTTGTGGATATCAACTGATATGTTGCGTTTCCACGGTCTTTTAGGTTTTTTCGAACCTTTTTTGAAATTTGGGTTGTGGATATCAACTGATATGTTGCGTCTCCACGGTTTTTGGATTTTGCAAGTATCGACGAAATGTCGCTTCCCTGCGATTCTGGGTGAAGTATCGATGGAATGTCGCATCCTTGCTTTTTTTCAAAAAATTTTGTTTTGCGGGTACTGACTTTGATGTCGTTTCCCCACGATTTTTGAAATTTGCGGTTTTCTCGAACCTTTGGGTTGTGGATATCAACTGATATGTTGTGTCTCCACGATTTTAGGTTTAGGAAGTATCGAATGGGGTTCGCATCCTTCCGATTTTTTGAGTTTTACGAGTATCGACTAAGTGTCACTTCCCCGCGGGTTTTTGAAAAACCATTTTTTTTGTTTAAAGACACGAGGGTCGTAAATTTTGACCTAAAACCATTTGGCGGTAAAAGGTAAGGTGGACTAGGGTGGAAATCCCTGAATCCGGATTTTTGTTTCAAACCATGAATTTTGGTTCAAGGATCGAAAGTTTTGGTCAAGTCAGGGAGAGGCTCCTAAACTTGGATTTTTTTGTTTTTGAACAATGAAACGATGAAAGTAAGCATTGTTTTTGAATCTCTAGAAATTTTGACATTTGATATGAAAATTCTAAAGAGAGTGGGTTTGACGAGCAAGTACCTGAGAACAGGTTTTGGCCATACAGGCATTGCTCTTACCCAGTTGGGTAAGTCTTCAAGGGTAGTACCGCTTCAAGAACTTGCCATTGATGGGCAGCATACACCTGTCGCCTTCCATGTTTAGGAGGGCATATGCGCCGTTGGAGAAGACCTTGTCGATGACGTAGGGTCCCTCCCATTTTGGCTCAAACTTGCCTTTGGACTTGTGAGCGAAGACCATTGGTCTTTTTACCGCAAGAACCAAGTCACCCTTTTTGTAGGCGCGTTGCCTGACCTTTTTGTCAAAAGATCCTGCCATGCGTGCTTGGTAAAGTTCAATGCTTTGTTGAGCTTCGAGTCGTCTCTCGTTGAGATTGTCCAGCTCATGGAGTCGCAATTTGACATTGCTTTCTTGAGTCATGTCATTTTGTAGAGATACCCTCAGAGAAGGAATTTGTACCTCTAGGGGCACGACAGCTTCGCATCCATAGACCAAGGAGAATGGTGTACTATGGGTTGGTCCTCGAACGGTGGTTCGATAGGCCCACAAGGCTTCAGACAGTTTGTCGCTCCAGTCTCTTTTGTGACTAGAGACCATTTTCTTGAGGATTTTGCAGAGTGTCTTGTTGAAGGCTTCTGCTAATCCGTTTGCTGCCGGATTGTATGGAGTCGAAGGATAGCTTTGAATTTTGTATTTGTCGCAGAACCTGTAGAATCGATGATCCCGAAATTGTGGTCCGTTATCATGGACGAATCTTTTAGGTATGCCGAAACGACAAATGATGTTGGTGCGCAGGAACTGAAGAACTGATGAGGTCTTCATTTCGTTGAACGCAAATGCTTCTGACCACTTAGAGAAATAATCCGTAGCGGCGAAGATGAAGCGATGACCTTTGCTTGAAGGGGGAGAGATAGGACCTATGATGTCCATACCCCAGGCTTCGAAACGCCACGAGATTGCTGTAGGGTGTAGCCATTCCGGAGGCATGTGAATGTAATCTCCGTGAACTTGGCATAGCTGGTAGCGTTTGGCAAATTGCATTGCATCAGCTACCATGGTAGGCCAATAGTAACCTAACCTTTTTATCTGATCATAGAGCTTAGGACCTGCCTGATGGGCTCCACAAAGACCAGCATGAACTTCTTTAAGTGTTTCTTCGCCTCTTGTTGTGACAAGCAGCGTAGAAGTACTCCGTTGAAGGATTTCCTGTAGAGGATTTTTGAAGGAATATCCAAATGAAAGTTTGGGGCTCGCCTTTGGATGCTTACCCGTTCTTTTGGATCTTCAGGAAGGATTCCGAACATAGTGTAATCAATGAACGGAACCCTCCAGTCGCCGATTGAAGGTTGAAGGATAGAGATCCGACTTCAAACCACTCGGTGGCATTCAGCAACTGCTTAGTGTGTGTTAAGAGGAGGGAGGATCCTTCTCTCGCACACTGTGATTTGCATGTTTTCCCCCTCCTGGATCGCCATTGATGCGGCAAGTCCGGCCAGGGCATCTGCACGGATGTTTTCACCTCTACGAATGTGGGTGATGTGACAGATGTCAAACTTTTGCAGAAGCGATTGTGCCTTGTTGTAATAAGGCAGCAGATCGGGCTTCCTGACTTCATATATCTGATTCATCTGGTTGACGATCAGTTGAGAGTCTCCAAAGACTTCCAGCATAGTGATACCAGATTCGATGGCGAGTTCCAATCCTAGGATCAGAGCTTGGTATTCAGCTGCATTGTTTGTGCATGGTTCCAGTAGCGAGAAAGCGTGTGGAATCATGTATTTGTCGGGGCTAACAAAGAGGATGCCAACTCCCGAGATCAGCTTTCTTTTTTCATTTGTCCTGGTTGCACCGTCAAAGTACATGTCCCAGGAGGCATTTGGTGAGGAAGTCTCCACGTTGTAGACAGGTTCGTCTGGGAGATCATCTCTGAGTGGAGAATCTTTAGGCAATGGATGCTCTGCGAGAAAGTCTGCTAGAGCTTGGCCTTTGATTGCTTTTTGTGGTACATACCTAATATCAAATTGTGATAGAAGGATGGACCATTTTGCCAGTCGGGCATTGAGAGAACCTGCCTTTGTGACAAGGACCTTCAAGAGGTTGATCCTCGAGACCAGGTAGACTGTGTTGGAAAGCAGATAGTGACGTAGTTTTTGTACGGCGAACATCACTGCAAGGCATTCCTTTTCGACTGGAGAGTAGCGATGCTCTGCACCTACTAGCATGCGGCTGAGGTAGTATAGAGCAGCTTCTTTTCTTTCATCATTTTCTTGTGCAAGCAGAGCACCCAGAGAGTGATCAAGGGCTCTTGTGTACAAGATGAATGGTTTCCCAGTGGTAGGAGCAGCTAACACTGGAGGTTTGGTTAGGTATGACTTGATATCTTGAAATGCGGCTTCACAGTCGGCATCCCAGACAAAGTCTACACCCTTTTTCATCAATCGAGAGAATGGACGACACTTCCCCGAAAGATTGGAGATGAACCATCTGATGTAGGCCAATCTCCCTTGAAGCCCTTTTAGTTCCCTTAAGGTTCTTGGAGGGGGCATTTCTAGAATAGCCTTGACTTTTATGGGGTCAAGTTCTATTCTAGCTTTCCGAACAAGGAATCCGAGAAACTTACCCGACGAGACGCCGAAGAAGCATTTTAGAGGATTCATCCGCAGTTTGTGTTTGCGAAGTCGGAGGAAGACTTCCCGAAGATCTTTGAGATGGTCTTCTTTTCTTCTGCTTTTGACGGCGAGGTCATCAACGTAACATTCAACCGTCTTGTGCTGCATATCTTGGAATATTTTCATCATAGCCCTCTGATATGTGGCACCAGCATTTTTCAGACCAAATGGCATAACAGTATAGCAATACACGCCAAATGGAGTCCGAAATGAAGTGTGCTTTTCATCTTCAGGATGCATCTTTATCTGATTGTAGCCAGAGAAGCCATCCATGAATGTCATTCGCTCGAATCCGCAGGTATTGTCAATCATCACCTCCGGTATGGGGAGCGGGAATTCATCTTTAGGGCAAGCGCCATTCAGGTCTCTATAGTCAATACAGACCCTGATCTGCCCATTTTTCTTTGTCACGGGGACAATGTTGACCAACCATTCTGGATGTTGTTCCTCACGGATGAAGCCAACGCTTTTGAGCTTTTGAACTTCTTGTTCAATTTTATCCATCACATCTGGACGGAATCTTCTTTGGCCTTGTTTGACAGGCTTGACTTCTTCTTGAAGATTGAGTTTGTGGACTGCTACTTTGGGGTCTAAACCAGGCATTTCAGCGTAGGACCATGCAAAGCAATCAACGAACTCACGAAGAAAAGCGATATACTCGGGTAAATCATCATCCTTTATATTCTTGCTTATGAATACAGGACGTGGGTTATCAGGTGTTCCCAAGTCTATCTTTTCAACAGGATCTTCTGTTAGAAGGTTCGAAGGTGGTTCCTCCACAATATTTTCGGAGGCTTCCAGCTCAACAAAACCTTCTGGGATTCCAAGGGCATTTGTAGACCGAGGGTTTGTTCCTTTCCACGGGTCTTCTTGATTGGTGATCTTCTCAAGGCTTGCTATGAGATGGTCCCAATTACCTGTTGAAACTGGGTCGAAATAAGGTACTTCTTTTGGAGACGAGGGCTCTTCTGGGTCAGAGTAGCACAAGTCTGTGTCATCGGGCGATTTCTCTTCATCATCAGAGAAATCGTACCAATTGGAGGAGCTTCCTGGATCTTTGTCAAACGACTCTTCAAAGAGATATCCAGGGAGATCGATGTCTTTATGGACTTGAGATGTTGAGGCTTGGTCGGTAAATCGACTTTTAAGCCCCGGTGTCAACTGTCTCAGGGGAGTGTCGGGATCATACCCTAACCCATATGAAGACTTCTCTACATGACCGTAGAGTCTCCAATCTTCCAGCTGGCTTTTGGTCAAGGCGGGCCCCAATGGCGTGAGAATACCGCAGCCTTCTCCCAGACCGACTGGGTTCTGAGCGTCAAAGCCCATTTTCTTCATGATAGCTTGTGCCACAGGACTATATAGAGATAGTTGAGGCATACCTTCGTTTTGGAAAGGTTCAAGCAAGGAACTTGATGAAGAAGCATCCGATCTATGAAAGAAGATCGGTCTTTGCTTTGGTGATGTTGCCGGAACAACAAAGGTAGCAGACGTAGGATCTTCTACATCAGCAGGTGTCTCCATCGGAGTGAGAGCAGGCTGAACTTGCTGAGCGTCAGCTTGGCTTGACGATGCATCGTCTTCTGGCTCTGAGTCCGAGTCTGTGTCTTGCATGATAGACCCGAGAGAAACAACAAATTTGCCCCCAGACTTTTGTTTCGCCCTCTTCACTTTAGTCGTGATGACCAAAGGTTTTGAATTCTTGAGGGAGATGATGAAGGGAGATTGACTACTCTCTTCTAATTTGCCGGAGGGTTTGTTTTCTTCCGGTGATTTTTGAGGAGCCTTGCCTTTATCTTTCTGGAGATTTTCAGCAAAGGGTGCTATTTCCTCTTCTTCTTTTTCTCCTTCATACATCTGGGAGTCTGCGAAGTGGACTTCTTTACCTTTGAAGGGTTTTCTGTCCGCAAAGACACGATGTACCATGCCGTCGTCGCCGACAAACTTGATGCATTGATGTAGAGTTGAACGGACAACACCGTTCTCGTGTATCCAAGGGCGTCCGAGAAGGATGTTGTAGCATGAAGGGGTTTTTATTGCGTACACAGTGACTTCAGAGATAAGATCACCGATCTGCAATTTGAACCTGATTTTGCTGAAAGGCTTTAAAGTACTCCCATCGTATCCGAAGATAGATACGGATGTGTGGCTCAGCTTGCTGGGTGGGATGCCCAACTCTTTGAGAGCCGAAGTGGAGATGAGGTTGAGTGCAGAACTTGGGTCGATCTGAACTCTATGTATCGGCATTTCTATGATGTACCCTGTGAAGTACAGGGGTCGGTTGTGCCTTGCTTCGCCAAGTAGGAGGTCTTCCTTAGTGAAGGCGATGGTTGCACTGGCTGCTTTTTGCATCGAGAGGCATTCAATGCATGATCCCTCAGTTTTCTTTTCTCCCTTTGAGGAAGTTTCAGAGTTTTTGACCCGGTAGTCCATTTCAATTTGGAGGACTTGCGGGGCATGTTTGTCGACATCCTCATTCAGTTTTTGTAATTCTGAGATGAGATTATCACGAGTGCGTGGAGACATTCGTAATAAATCCAGGATGTGCAGTCGTGCAGGTATGTGTTTGAAGTGCTCGATCAAATCATACTTGAAAGCCTCCTTAGGGCCTGCATGTTCATCATTGTTTTTGCCACTAGGGGCGCTTACAACATCTTTTCCCGAAGGATTTACATAAGTAAAGGAAGATTGGTTGTAATTTTTGTGGTAGTCCCGGCCCGAGCGGGTGCCTCTACCAACTTCGAGCACTTCTTGAGAAGGATCTTCGTTTGGAAGATTGTCTTCAGGATCACGAGGCTGTTGTTTCTCATTTACTGAGGATGCGTCTGCAGCAGAATTGCCATCCTCAGTGATTGTGTTGCATGGAGCATTTTCCGGGAGCGAGTCCTGAACAGCATCCAGCAGCTTTTCTTCTTTGTTGACCCATCCATCATCCCAAGTTGGGTTTTCTTCATGATGATGAGTCGGGAAGAGCGTGAGTTCTGAAGTCACAGTCTCAGGGGACGAAGCCTGAGAGGGTGTCATCTCTGTGAAAGTCACGCGAGACGAGGTAGCCCCAGAAGATATGGTGCTAGGTGTCGTCGGTGTGTAAGTGATCTCATCAGATGATGCATCGGAAGAGCTATAATCCTGATATATTACATTACAGGAAGCTCTGATAGGAGATGTTGCCTGCTCGGAGTCAGACTCATCCTCAGATGTAAGAGGATCGTCTACCCAGCAATTTTCTCCATTTTCAGGAGTTGAGGGAGGATGTACCTGATTATCTTCAGGGACTTCAGGCTCTGGGTTGCGAGGAATCTCATTGACGCGGTCTTGCTCTTGTTCTAGAGCGAGATGCTGCAAGATCCTCGCATATTCTTCAAGATCAGGCATGGGAGCCAAATCTTCTTCTTCGTCTGCTCTTTGTGGCTCAACATGGTTGATTTCCACTGGAGCAACGACGGGTGCTGGGTTAACAGCATCTTCTTGTACAGCCTCTTGGTCGTCCTCATCATCAGACCAGGATCCTTGTGGCTGTAAGGGGTTATACCAGATTACTGGCATAAGGTGAGTTTCAGGAACCCATTCTTCGTCGGAGAGATACTCTCCTGTTTCAAGAGATTCCTCCCACTCGCCGGTGTAGTTGGGCTCGAATCCATCGTCGGTGTCGCTGGACTCGTATCCATCAATGGAGAATCCAACTACCGAGTTGTAAGAGTATGATGCCCCCTGCATAGCTTCTTTTTTGAATCGAGGTGGCATGAAATCACTGAGAGTGAAGTTTCTTACCGCCTTTGAAGTCTCTGGAAGGGACATTTCTGTTGCCCCGAGTGAAGTGGTAGAGGAGGCCTCTGCCTTTTCATGGACTTCTTGTTTTGGCTGGGTCTTCTCTTGCCGTTTGAGCCTAAGGAGATGTTTCCTAGCCTGCCTTCGCTGTTGAGCGGTCGGCTTTGTTTTTACGATCTCCCAATTTTCATCTTCCAGGAGATCGGGATGCACCCATATAGGTTGTCCGTCTGGTGTCGGATAGGGAACCAGCTTCTCGGACGCTTGAATTTTGTTTATCACCATGAAGGAAGTAGTGATCTTCTTCTTCGGTGATTTTGGTGTTTGTCCACATGACACCATGTTGACGGAGGCAGTCCCATAGTTTTTGTCAAAGGTGATGACTCCGTTTTTCCACATCTGTTTATCTTCTCTCTCACAACAAAGCATTGATTGAGAGGATGCAAGACCATTTGGTGGTAGGGACAGTACCGAGGATCGTTGGTTTTGCCAACATCGCCCGGTCTTTTGGGTTCAGGCAAGGTGAGCTTGCCGTTTGCCACGAGAGCCCCGAAGATTTCGTCAACATCTTCATCGAACGGGTATTTCTTTTCTACTCACTCTTTGAAGGCATCAGAGAGTTCAGGTCTCTTACCTGCAGCTCTGTTTTCAGCTTTCTTTGGTTGCTGAGGAGCTGACTTGGTTTGCACATTGAGGACCTCTTTCTTCTTTGGTTTAGAGGTTACAATGGCGGTTGGCTCTTTTCTTGATGACTTCTGACTGTTGAGTCTTTAATCACCGTTTCGGCTTCCATAGAAGCTTCCAGGAGTTCTCCCAGGTTTTTTAATTTGTTGCCGATGATCATGGAGCGTATTCTGGCTCTCATGTTGTTACGGCAGATGTCGACTAGCGACGCTTGTGGCAGTACATCTGAGCATTTGTACGCCATTGCTTTCCACTTGTGAATGAAGTCATAAGTCGACTCATTCTCTCCCTGTTTTAAGCTGCAGAGCTGTGCCATGGTAACAGGATGATCCTCACCTTTGAAGTGAGTCAGGAAGCGTGTCTCTAGCATGGCCCAGTTTTGGATGGAGTCCTCCGGAAGAGTGGAGTACCAATCGAAGGCCGTACCTTTTAGGGTACTTGCATAGAGGCGGATCTTGAGTGCATCTTGATCCGCGATAGCTCCCGTCAAAATCTTGAAGTGGATGACGTGCTGTCTGGCTGATCCTTTCCCCGTATATGTTTGGAGAGTAGGATGTTTGAATTTTGTGGGGAACGGGACCGAGTCCATCCATAAAGGATATGGTGGCTTGATCCCATGCTCCTTGAGTATATCCTCTTCTTTTGTTTTGGCGAGGATACTGTCTACGTCCTTTTTGGTAAGGGTGCGTGACTCATTTTCTTCAAGATTTTCCTCGTTATTGCGATGATTCGGAGGAGGCTCATTGTTCACCTGATTTTGGACAACAAGGAGAAGGTTTTCCATCAGAGTTTCAATCCTCTGCTGGCCTTGTTCCAACTGCTGGATGCGTGTGAGCGCATCATCTTGAGGTGGATTCTGAGGTGGTGGCTCAGAATTTGTAACCAGGACGTTCATTCCTCGGGATTCAAATGAAGAAACCGTCCTGGTGACTGAGCTGGGGCTCATTCTTTTTGATGAAGAGCTTGATGAAGGATTACTCTCCCGTCTTTGGCTTGAAGGGGCAGGAGATTCTTCGGGATGTCTTCGTGTCCTGGTGACGCTACGGGTCACCGGACGTCGGACATGGATTTTTTATGCTGACTTTTGGCGTCTTCTGGTTTTTCCAACCATATGGACGGCAGCAACTTGGTCGGGTCTTTCTTTTTCGACCCATTTGTGGGAGACTTGAAGTGTAGGAGGCTGGGTCCGTTGCTTGTCTAGTCTCTTTTGTCGATATGACGCACGGCGGCGTGCTCGACGAGTGATTTGAGCTTCAGTCAGCTCTGGCTGGGCTTTAACAATGAAGGATGTACTCCCTCGGGCGCAGTAGCCGAGCTTGGCTTCTTTGTAATTGGGCAAGGACAGGATGCGGACCCGGTCCTTTGCCTGATGCAGTGAAGCTTTGAATTTTTCAAGTTCGGCCCCTGTAGAGATAAAGGGTCGAACCGAAGGAGTGTAGGCCTTAGCAGGTGCTTGTAGAGGCCTGGTGATGCATATCTGATTTTGGGCCTGTAGGAACAAGCCGGTTCATGCTGGGTTGACTTGGGAGTCAAGTTGGAGATGGGTCTCTCCTCTTTCATGTAGGCAACAGGGTAGAACTGGTTCTCCTTGAGTGGGGCCAGGTATGCTGGCTTGGTGGATGTTTGAGACCTTCTTTGTTTTGGTGAAGGTCTTGGAGACCAAGTCTTCGGATAGGTCTGGTTGTTTGTGGATCGAGGCTTCGCGGGGGTGCCACGGGCTTCGGACTTTTGGGCGCTCGCCTTTGGTGTCACGGGAGTGACACGTTGAGAGGCGATCTTCTGCTTTTTAGCAGGCGCAGCTTCTTCTTCGGGAAGTGGGAATAGTCCCAGCGTCCCAAAGAAGATAGTCCGGGGAGTCGAGGTCGACCCGGAGTTCGGAGAGTTGCCGAGGGAGTTGACGCTTCGGCAGTTGACAAGGCGCTTATGAGTGCACGCGCTTTGCTTCTGTGGAAGCATGAGCTGGTGCTTGTTTTCATCGAAGATAATGGTTAAGGCTGCCATTGTTAGTTTCGAAAAAGTTCTGAAACAAGACCACATCCATTAGTAATCACAAGAATATAATGATCATAAATGGGAATTTCTATGGTTGTCTTTTCAAATTGCTCAAGGGATATGACCCAAGCAACATGAAGAAGGCAAAAAGCCATAGATGGTACAATTGTTCTGACAGCAAGTATGGTGAGCCCAGAATGAGCGTTCCAGTGACTGCTAGAAGCAATTGTAAACCTAAATTCGACTTATCGAGAAGCAGGGCTTGCTCGAGGTAAGACAAATATAAGGTTGGAGTTACAAATGTGCCGGTCGCAAATACAGTAGACCCTGAAAGGGCGTACCAGTATTGCTAGGCACAAATGTTGGAAATCGCATCCATGAGATGGGATTCTCTATTTTGAAAGGTCAGAAATGGATTCGTCAAAGAGAGCAGGTGGCATTCCGATTCAAATACGGGCTCAACGATTTCCGCGAGCGCCAGTACTCAGAAGGAAAGAGACCACAATTTCTCGAATCTGAATCCAAAAGTGACTTGATGTCGTCTCTCCACGATTTTTGAAATTTGAGGTTTTCTCGAACCATTTGAAATTTGGGTTGTGGATAGCAACTGGTATGTTGCATCTCCACGATTTTTGAAATTTGGGTTGTGGATATCAACTGGTTTGTTGTTTCTCCACGATTTTTGAAATTTGGGTTGTGGATATCAACTGGTTTGTTGCTTCTCCACGATTTTTGAAATTTGGGTGTTGGATATCAACTGGTTTGTTGCTTCTCCATGATTTTTGAAATTTTGCAAGTATCGTATGGAGTTCGCTTCCTTGCGATTTTTGGGTTTTGGAAGTATCGAATGGGGTTCGCATCCTTCCGGTTTTTTTTTTTTTTTTGGGTTTAGCGAGTATCGACTGAATGTCGCTTCCCCGCGGTTTCTAAAAAACCATTTTTTTTTAGAGACCCGATGATGGAACGCGCTCCGAGGCGCCGTCTGGGGCGGCTACCGGGGTCGGCGGAACGTGGGAGTCCGTCGGGTCCGGCCCTTTCGCGCCCTGGCGGGCCCTGAAGCGTGCATCAACATTTCTTTTGTGTGGGTGTGCCAGATTTTCTATTTTACTTGGAATTGCAAGTGGTAATCCGGAGATCAACCTTCGCAAGTAAAAAGGAAATCAACTTCTTTCAAGTTTTCCATTGCACAAATATTTAAGAAAAGAGACATTTTCTTGATTTGCCGTGAAAGGCGATTTTGTTTGGCATTTATAGCCGATTTTGGCGTTTATAGCCAATTTACAATTCTCATCAATAATAAAAAAGACAAGAGTTGTGATTTTTGTCTCTTTTAGAAAAATACAAACTACAATGAAAAGCAAGAAAAGGAAGATCTAACTTTTCAGGAGATTGTGGGGGACTCGTTCAGATTGACGGTCGCAAGCCATGTATGGGCTTCGCCATCATCCATGCAGATGAGAACAGAAGATGCTCTTGATTCGCTTGGCTTGGCTATAACCTCAGGTTTTTAGAGGACAAAGACCAAGAGAAGGTCCTATGTCCAATAAAAAGCTAAGTAGACGGGCTGAAAAGCCACGTCTAAGCCATTGGAGGCAGCAGGAGAAGGCAAGGACCTTGGGGGGGGGTGCCCCCAAGGGACTTTTGTCACCTTGTAGTGGTGGCCGGTGCAGAACTTCAGCAGAGTTTTTCTCTCTTTTTCTTTCTCTGGATTCTTTCTGATCCCTTTTTTTCTGATCTTCTGATTTTCTCCTCTTTTTTTTCGATCCTTTTCCCGATCCCAATTTCAATGGAATGCTCTCCTATTTATAGGCCTTTGGTAGCCATTTAGGAGGGTTTATGAGTCTTAATGGCTTTAATGGGAGGAGTTACAAGATTTATTTCTTGATTTTGTAACTCCTTTTTCCTTGAATCTGATTGGCCGATGGAGATTAAGGGCTTTTAATCACCTTAATTACCATAATGGGAGGAGTTTCATGGTTTAAATGCCATGAATCAATTGACTTGTAACTCCCAAATGCTTGCTTCTGATTGGGCCGTCCAAAGAAATGAATTAATGACTGCAATAAAGCTGGTCAATTAACCACATTAATTGGTCGCCGAGCAGTCGAAGAGTCGCGGGCCGTGCCGTGTCTTCTGGAATTCTTCTGGCGATGATCATCGATGGATCTACATGCTGATCGACATCGGATGAACATGTAACTTCAGACATTGATAGCTAAGAGTGGGCCGGTGACATCTGTCTTGTCGATTTCACGATCGGTCGGACAGAAAGTGCACTTTCTTGGTCGACCGGTTGGCGATCTTGGAGCGATCACTGATGATTTTATGCTTTTGGAGGTTGACCCGTGATTTTGACGGATGTCGTCGGATATGAGTCAATTTCAAGCACTAAAAATCACATTTTCAGGAAACCACAGGGGCCAAAGTGCGCGAAACGCGAAAAAAGACGGAAAACGGGTCACCGGCGGAAAATCCGGTGACCCGGACCTCCATGGTCGCCGGCGACCATGGGCCATGGTCGCCGGCGACCATGGACCGGCGACCATGGGCCATGGTCGCAGGGGCCTGCGACCATGGGCCATGGTCGCAGGGGTCTGCGACCCTGGGGGATTTTTCCCCTTCGGAGCCCGTTTTGCGGTCGTTTTGAGGTCTTTTTCGTCGCCGTTTTCTTCTGTATTTTTCTTGAAATTTCTTCTCATTTATTGGCTTGATTTCCCTGTAGAAAACCTGATGAGAATCCTTGCATTTTTAGAGTGCAAAGTTTCCAATTTTCCGGGAAAGCCGAAGACTTTGTTGCGTAGAGCTGCTGATTTTCCGCCAGAAGCTGAAACTTGGTCAAACGATGTCGGAATGACCTGAAATTTGAGGTGGAGCCTCCTGAGCAATAAATAAGACCAACCATAGGCTTTTGTTTGAGTTTTGAAGCCGTTTGGGGTCCCGTCGATGCTTCACTTGATTTTGCTGCGGGGAAAATGCCGAGCTTTGATGTGCGGTCAAACGATGTCCGATTGACATGAAATTTGACGGGGAGCCTATTGGAGTCATTTTGAGACGTTCCATGGGCTCCGTTTTGGATGTCATGGTCCCGGGTTGCTCCGCCGCCGGTAGGCTTGATTTTCTCTCGGAGCATCGAAACCTGGTCAAACGTTTTCGGAATGACCTGAAATTTGACGTGCAGCCTTTTGGAAGCATGTTGAAGCCACTCATGCACTTGGTTTGATGAGTGAAGGCTCCGGTGGTTTCCGCCGCCGGGAGGCTTGATTTTGCTGCTCGAGCATTGATGGAGGGTCAAACGTTGTCGGTTTGACTTGAAATTTGGCATGGAGCCCTTTTGAGACATGCTGGAGTCATCTGTAGGCTCTGATCGAAGTTTTGACGTCTCCGATGATGTCGCCGCCGGGAGCGCCATTTTAGCTGTCGGAGAAGCGAAGTTAGGCCAAATGATTCTGAAATGGCCCGAAACTTCATATGTACTCTTCTCTTGGCTATCTTGAAGGATCTTGCAGTTTTTGTTTGATTCTGACAAGATTTGATTTTTTGAGAAGTTGCATTGCCTATTTATGGCAGGTTGCGACTTCATGCAGCTTTCTTGATGTTGAAGAGGCAAAGTGACATTTTTGGTGTCAACAAATGCCCCCTCGAGGTACAGCGATGAGTTGCTTGACTTTTGTAGTCGATGTGCCTCGAAGAGAGTTTTGAAGGAGAGCTTGTGTCTTGACCAAGAGTCTTTGAGCAATCCTTCCTTTGGTAGAGTAGCCTTTGAGCTTCCAGGGGAATTTTATGGTAGTGAAAGGAATCACACACCATCTCGAGGCAAAGTTTTGAAGATGACATCAGGGATGTGGATTTGGGCTTTTGTTTTTGACCTTGTGTCCTAACAAGCTATATATGGCAGGTTAGGGGATCGGGTTTTGGTTTTGACCTTGTGACCCAACAAGCTGTATGTGGCAAGTTGGGGGATCAGGATTTGGTTTTTGGTTTTGGTCTTGTGACCTAACAAGCTGTATGTGGCAAGTTAGGGGACCAGGATTTGGTTTTTGGTCACTCTTTGGGACTGTGTGGGTCCATTGGAGTGGTTTGGATTTTTTGTGAAATGTCAATTTCAAGATTTTGGCTCAATTTGGTATATGAGGCTGGATGGTTTGATTTTTGGAAGCTCATGGGGCTTGGGATTTTTTGTATGGTTCAATCAACTCAAAAGAGGCATGGAACCATTATTGTATGCTCTTGGGTAGAGGGATTTTTTTTCCTGACTAAAAGCCCTTTTTTTTTTTTTTTTTTTTTTTTAGTGCCTAGGTGGTCAAACCTGGCTCATATGGGCTAGCCCATGGGACCTTAAGCTTTTTAGGATGGCTTAGATCTCATGTGGGGCCATTTTTGTAAAGAATATCTAAAGATATCTCATTTGGATAGAGAATATCTAAAAATATCTTTATGGGAGAGAATCTCTCATATTCCCTTAATTTGGGAGAGAATATCTCAAGGTATCTTTCTTTTTGGGAAAGAATCTTCAATATCCTTTTTTGTTGAGAGAATCTCTCATTTGATTGATTTTGGGAGGAAATCTCTCAAAGACATCTTTCTTTTTGGGAAAGAATCTTTCTAATTCCTTCTCTTTTGGTAAGGTTACTTAATTAGTAACACTTACCTTTCTTCTTTGTTTCCTTCTTTGATTTGCTCTCTCCTATAAAAGCAAAGGAAGGTAGGATCTCTTGCTCTTATTGCTTTCTTTTGCAACAATCTCAAGAGAGCTCCAAGACCAAGAGTGCTTCTTCTTCAAGGATCTTCAAGCTTTTTCCTTCTTCTTCTCCATCAATGGCTTCAAGTAAGTTTTCTCTCTTTTTCTTTCAAGAAAACTCCATGTAGAGAATAGGATGGTAAAAAAAGTTTCTCTCTTTTTTTTTTCTTCTTTTTTTTTTGTTCTTTTCTTTTTCTTTTCTTTCTATTCTTCTTTTTTTTTTCTTTTCTTTTCCACGTGATTTCTCTTTTTTTTTTTTCACGTTTTTTTTTTTCTCTTTTTTTTTTTGTGGGCCGTACGGACAGATCCGTACGGATCTGGTCCGTACGGCCACGTGGCCTATTTTTTTTTTTTTTTTTTTTTTTTTTTTTTGTTTGAGAAAGTTTCTTTTTTTTTTTTTCTTTTCTTTCTCCCCTTTTTTCGAGAAAGTTTCTTCTTTTTTTTTTTTTTTTTTTTGCTCATCATGATAATGCGTTTTTTGTGCAAATCTAGATGTTCATGCATGTACTATTTGTAGATTGAGCATGATAGCATACCTGAAAATCTTTGCAAATTTGGGAATTTGGAGCTCGCAGCGATGTTGAGCCCTTCTTGATTTTGCGGAGATTTTGAGGTTTCGAAAGTTTGGAGTCTCGGAGCTTGCAGCGATGTTGAGCCCATCTTCAAACTTTCTATTTCCGTCGGGGTATTTCCTTTTTCTTTGGAATTGCCCCGGGGTCATGCCAAAATTTCGCCAGATTTTTGGTGGGACAAAGTGACCCTTTTTTCTTTTTTAGCGAAATCCTGTCATTTTGATGACGATCTTTTTCTTTTCCAACCTTTGCAGGTGGTTCCTCCAGAGCGAACAAGGGTAAAGAGCCTGCTACAAGCGTACCTCGTCGATCCGCCAGATCTTCTAATGTGGCCGTTCAGCAGGCCTGGGAGAAGGTCCAGTTTATTGAGAAGAACTTGGAAGAATGCGATTCCCTCAATCGTGATGAGATGAGACAGCGATTGATCGCTCTCAAGGATGAGGAGTTCTATAAGATCATGGTAAGCAACCGTCCTTGGGTTATGGACGATCTGAGGGTTTTGCCCAAGCCTACCTTCTTCTTTGGAGATGCAGTCCCTGACGACTTGACATACCAAAGGAGATGTTTTCAGTTCTCTTACACGGCTGATGGTGAAGAGAGAACTATTTCTACCCGGTCGTCTTTTGACCGGACCATCTCGATCCTGAGCCTTTCTCCCACGTGCCCTAAGAGGGAAGATCCTCCGAGCTGGGTGAAGAGGACCAGTGTGATCAAGACCGGGGTTTTTGTTGGTGGACCTTCCGGTTTTGCGGAGAAGCCACCTGTCCGTATGGACATGTTGATGCCAGCCAGCGGCTACCAGGGCTCTGATTATCCGTCGGTCGATTTGAGACCGGTGGGCCTTGGCGTTTTCAGCGGTGACGGCAGTACTTGGGTGAAGCCTTTTCGACTTCGTGGCCGTTTCAATGCTGACTCCGATTGGAAGTCATGGACTGACCACACCTTGCTGATTGGGGGAGCCGTTTTGAAGGAAGCCGGGATTTTTGACGCGGTCCGCGCTTTCAGGGAGACCGTGACTTTTTCCGATGATGCCTTCATGGCTATGTTGGAGTCTTTCCTCCCTCAGACCAATACCTTCGTTGTCACGAACGGTGAGATTGGTTTTTCTCTGAAGGAGTTGAGTGCTATTACTGGATTGCCCATCCTTGGCAAACTCTATGAGGAGTTCATGCCGATTGACAGCGTCCTTGAGGAGCAGTCAGAGGAGTTCAGGCTCCTATACTTTCAGCTCGTCGCCTTCTATGATTTTTTGAAGGAGGGCTCGAAAGTGAGATCCAGCAGTTGGAAGAGTTGTGGCTTTTCATTCTTCAACTCCTTTGACGGTCGAGAACCTTCTGATAGCATGACCCGGGAAGACAGGAAGAAGACTTCGGCCATGCAGGAAGAGTTGAAGGGTTTCTTCGCGAGCACAGATGCCATTTGTTCTGACATTACACTGCGGAGAGATCTTGCTGTTTACCTCACTTTTTGGCTAGGTGAGGCTATTTTTGCTGGTGGAGATGGGACGCACATCAGGCCGCATTGTATATTTCCGGCTTGTCAGATGGCGTTTGGAGAGCGGCTTGCTTTGGTGCCCGCTCTTTACTCCTACCTGTGTACCGAACTGCAGGCTGCTGCTTTTTTGGTTCGGCTTGGGCTCCCTATGAATAGGGTATTTTCAGCCCATATCTTTTATTCGTGGTTTGTATACCACTGTCCTGGCTTCCACCAGCTGGGTGCTGCACAGGATGATGATCCTCTGATGATTCGATTGGCTAAGGGAAAAGCCGTATCCGAATCACTTTTGTTTGCCCGCATGAGGATCCGACGATTCAGGGACGTCGAGATGGGGCAGTCTTCAGTTAAGCTTTCTCCGGAGTTGCGGAAGAAGGCTTTTGATTTTGGTGCCTCCCGAGACTCTACCAGAGCAGGGTCGGGAAGGCATTACTCTTTGACCAATGCAGAGAAGGAGTGGCTTTTCAGCATACGAGTCGGCACGATGGTGTACCGTAGACATCTTTTCGTCGACATCCAGCCGTATGTACCTTCTCGCTTTGTGCTTCAGTTGGGCTTCTCTCAAGGCGTTGTTGGAGCGCCTTCGAGTATGGTGAAGCGTTTTGGGGGTTTGCAGGATGGCAGAAATGCATGGGCTTTCTATAGTGCTGAAGACACTACTGCCGCGATTTCTTATCCTGAGCTGTCGACTTTCCGAACTGCCGGCTTCACGAAGTGGTTCGCGGAGAGCTTTTTGGCATATCGGGGGCTTTCCAAGAAGGAGCTTGATGTAAAGCTGTCTTCTGGAAAAGGCATTGGGAAGTCGGATGGCGTCCGCCGAGAGGAAGTTTGGGCCTTCCTTTCTGGAGAGAAGCACAAGATAGGCTTTCTCGGTGACCAGGGCGTCATTGGTTCTGAAGCTGTTCGGGAAGTACCTGATGAGGCTTTGGAGCAACTAGAACAGGAGGAAGCCGAGCTCGACGCTTGGATGCAAGCGGCACAGAGGCGAGCTTCCGCGGAGTCTACTGGCGAGAGCAGACCATCCAGTGAGGAGTCAAGTGAGAAACCTGACTCTGATAGTGGGGCGGGTTCTCCTAGGAAGCGAACCCGTAGAGGTAAGAAGAGGAGGAGTCATCATCGCAGCGAGGGGCCACATGAGGACTCTCCTGACATGGAAATCCCTCTTACCATCAACGAGGAGGTGCCAGAGGCTGTCGACGAGCCTCCAGAGAAGAGGAGTCGTGGGGAAGAGACCATTGGTGAAGGTATGATTCTTCCTTTTTCTTTTTCTGCTTCTTTCATGGGGCTTTCCATGTTCTGATTTGTTTTCTCACCCTGCTGCTGCCTTTTTTTTTTTAGCAGAGGATGAAGACTTGGCGATGCCTGAGGTTCCGACCGATGAGGCGGTGATGGAGCCGGTTATGGCATCTGAAGAAGAACCTAGGGACTCTGGAATGACTCCGGAATCTCCGACTGGTATGACTTCCTTCGCTTTCTCTTTTTTTGTGCCTGCGACTTGATTTGCTATCATTTTTCTTGTCAGCTGACTCGCCACAAGACTCTGATGACTTTGAACCATCAATGGACGCAAATGTTGATGATGCTTCCGATGAGTTCATGGAGGAAGAGAGTGTTCCGCCAGTCGTCGAAGAAGGTACTTTGTAGTGATGACCCTGATGGTTTTTTTTTTTTTTTTTTTTTTTTTTTTTTTTTTTTTTAGAACAGGATCATATTCATACCTTTTTGTGTTTCATTTGCAGGTTTTGAAGTGACAGAAGAGAGTCCATCGCTTTCTTCAGAACCAGAGCAAGGGATGCCAGAGGTCGATCCGGAGGTAGAGACCAGTTCTGACATGATTGGGGAGATGCCTCATGTTGAGATTCCCTCTCCAGTGGCTCCAAGTGGAAAGAGTTCTTTTGTGACTCTTCCAACGGGACATGACATGAGCAGCCGATCAACGGAGAAGGGTGAATCTTCATCCAGTTCGTCTCTTCAATTTGCGAAGAAGGTGCTGGCTCGGGTTTTGAGTTCTTGGATCAAGACTCTCCTTTCTGGACACTTGGAAGCAGGATTTGGCATGATCCCACATGTGCAGGAGATTCTCACTGATACCGAAGAGGTTGGTCTGGATGTCACAGGTGCCAGGGCGACCGTTGATAGGATCATTGCACTGGGTGACAAGTGGTTTGAGACCATGGGTTTCCCTGACGACCAATTCTTCAAGGAGATGTTCTTGGACCCTGCTGATAAGGCTAAGTCTGACCTGAATGAGGCTACACAAAGCAAGAAGCAGCTAGTTCGGGAGAAGAACAAGGAAGAGCTAGCCATCATCGGATTGAGGCATGACCTTGACGTCCTTGATAGGGAAGTTGAGGAGGCCAGGAAACGTCTTGAGCATTTGAAGGCACAAGTCGATGCTAAGTGGGCTGCTATAACAGAGGCTCGTGACAGGGAGAGTACTCTGATTCACAGGGTTGCAGATGCCGGTCAAGTTCTCGAGAGGAGGACTCTAGAAAACGAACGATGGCAAACTGCTGGGGAAGAGCTTCCCGGTGTAAAAGAAGGGTTACGGCATTCGCCAGCATCTCATGGCAAGTTCCTGAAGAAGCGTGCCTTGGAAACTCTGACGGCTGAGGCCAAAAGTTTGCTTGAGGAGCTGAAGCTTTGGCTGGAGACCATTTTTGGCTGAGCTCCTGATTTTTTATAGCAGAAACCATTCTTCTTTTTTTTTGGTACCACATGTATTTTTTGGTACTCTTTTTTTTGTAGTGCTTGTGGACACTTTCTTTTTTTTTTTGGTACCACATGTATTTTTTTTTTTGGTACTTTTCTTTTTTTTTTTTGTAGTGCTTGTGAACACTTTCTATTTTTTTTTTTTTGCTTTGGTACCACATGTATTTTTTGGTACCTTTTTTTTTTGTTCCCTACGCTCACTCAAATCTTTTTGTGATGAAAGCAATTGCTAAATGGGATTTGATCAAAAGTTTTGTCATTTTGTGAAAATCTTTTGTCAAATGATTGTTTTGGTAGGGGAAACGAATTCGGCATGAAAGCCGGATTTTTGTGGCATTTGCAGCCAGTTTTGACATGAGAGTCAGGTTTTTTTTTTTTGTGTGGCATTTATAGCCGATTTTTGAGATGGCATAAGAGCCAAAAATTTTGTTCGTGGCATGGGAGCCAATTTTGAGATGGCATGGAAGCCGAAATTTTATGGCGTAAAAGCCAAAATTTGGGTTGGCATGGAAGCCGAAATTTTATGGCGTAAAAGCCAAAATTTGGGTTGGCATGGAAGCCGGATTTTTGTTTTGTGGCATCTATAGCCAGTTTGGTGGCGTTGATAGCCAATTTGTGGCATTTATAGCCGGTTTGGTGGCATTGATAGCCAATTTGTGGCATTTATAGCCGGTTTGGTGGCATTGATAGCCAATTTGTGGCATTTATAGCCGGTTTGGTGGCATTGATAGCCATTTTTTGAAAGCCAAGTTTTGGTTTGTCGGCGTGAAAGCCAATTTTTGTGGCATTGATAGCCGGTTTGTGGCATTTATAGCCGGTTTTTTGGCAAAAGAGCCAGGTTTTTTTTTGTGTGGCATTTATAGCCGATTTGGTGGCATTGATAGCCGGTTTTTGGCAAAAGAGCCAGGTTTTGGCATTTATAGCCAGATTTTTTTTGCTTTCAAAATGCAGGTATCGACTAAATGTCGCCTCCCCGCTGAATGGTCTTGCAAGTATCGATGGAATGTCGCTTCCTTGCTCATTCGGTTTTGCGAGTATTGATGGAATGTCACTTCCTCGCGGGTTAGGTTTTGCAAGTATCGATGGAATGTCGCTTCCTCGCGAATTGGGGTGCAAATATCGACTAAGCGTCGCTTCCCTGCTTTTCCCAAAACTTTTGGTTTTGCGGGTACTGACTTGATGTCGTTTCCCCGTGATTTTTGAAATTTGAGGTTTTCTCGAACCTTTGAAATTTGGGTTGTGGATATCAACTGAAATGTTGCGTCTCCACGATTTTAGAGGTTTTGGAAGTATCGAATGGGGTTCGCATCCTTCCGATTTTTTGAGTTTTGAGAGTATCGACTAAGTGTCACTTCCCCGCGGTTTTTGAAAAAACCATTTTTTTGTTTAAAGACACGAGGGTCGTAAATTTTGACCTAAAACCATTTGGCGGTAAAAGGTAAGGTAGACTAGGGTGGAAATCCCTGAATCCGAATTTTTTGTTTCAAACCATGAATTTTGGTTCAAGGATCGAAAGTTTTGGTCAAGTCAGGGAGAGGCTCCTAAACTTGGATTTTTTTTGTTTTTGAACAATGAAACGATAAAAATAAGCATTGTTTTTGAATCTCTAGAAATTTTGACATTTGATATGAAAATTCTAAAGAGAGTGGGTTTGACGAGCGAGTACCTGAGAACAGGTTTTGGCCATACAGGCATTGCTCTTACCCAGTTGGGTAAGTCTTCAAGGGTAGTACCGCTTCAAGAACTTGCCGTTGATAGGCAGCATACATCTGTCGCCTTCCATGTTTAGGAGGGCATATGCGCCGTTGGAGAAGACCTTGTCGATGACATGGGGTCCCTCCCATTTTGGTTCAAATTTGCCTTTTGATTTGTGTGTGAAGACCATTGGTCTTTTTACCGCAAGAACCAAGTCACCCTTTTTGTAGGCGCGTTGCCGGACCCTTTTGTCAAAAGATCCTGCCATGCGTGCTTGGTAAAGTTCAATGCTTTGTCGAGCTTCGAGCCGTCTCTCGTCGAGATTGTCCAGCTCATGGAGTCGCAATTTGACATTGCTTTCTTGAGTCATGTCATTTTGTAGAGATACCCTCAGAGAAGGAATTTGTACCTCTAGGGGCACGACAGCTTCGCATCCATAGACCAAGGAGAATGGTGTGCTATGGGTTGGTCCTCGAACGGTGGTTCGATAGGCCCACAAAGCTTCAGACAGTTTATCGCTCCAGTCTCTTTTGTGACTAGAGACCATTTTCTTGAGGATTTTGCAGAGTGTCTTGTTGAAGGCTTCTGCTAATCCGTTTGCTGCCAGATTGTATGGAGTCGAAGGACAGCTTTGGATTTTGTATTTGTCGCAAAACCTGTAGAATCGATGATCCCGGAATTGTGGTCCGTTATCATGGACGAATCTCTTGGGTATGCCGAAACGACAAATGATGTTGGTACGTAAGAATTGAAGAACTGATGAGGTCTTCATTTCGTTGAACGCAAATGCTTCTGACCACTTGGAGAAATAATCCGTTGCGGCGAAGATGAATCGATGACCTTTGCTTGAAGGGGGAGAGATAGGACCTATGATGTCCATGCCCCATGCTTCAAAAGGCCATGAGATTGCTGTAGGATGCAGCCATTCCGGAGGCATGTGAATGTAATCTCCGTGAACTTGGCATAGCTGGCAGCGTTTGGCAAATTGCATTGCATCAGCAACCATGGTAGGCCAATAGTAACCTAACCTTTTTATCTGATCATAGAGCTTAGGACCTGCCTGATGGGCTCCACAAAGACCAGCATGAACTTCTTTAAGTGTTTCTTCGGCCTCTTGTTGTGACAAGCAGCGTAGAAGTACTCCGTTGAAGGATTTCCTGTCGAGGATTTTTGAAGGAATATCCAAATGAAAGTTTGGGGCTCGCCTTTGTATGCTTACCCGTTCTTTTGGATCTTCAGGTAGGATTCCGAACATAGTGTAATCAATGAACGGATCCCTCCAGTCGACGATTGAAGGTTGAAGGATAGAGATCCGACTTCCAACCACTCGGTGGCATTCGGCAACTGCTTGGTGTGTGTTAAGAGGAGGGAGGATCCTTCTCTCGCACACTGTAATTTGCATGTTTTCCCCTTCCTGGATCGCCATTGATGCGGCAAGTCCGGCCAGGGCATCTGCACGGATATTTTCACCTCTACGAATGTGGGTGATGTTGCAGATGTCAAACTTTTGCAGAAGCGATTGTGCCTTGTTGTAATAAGGCAGCAGATCGGGCTTCCTGACTTCATATTTCTGATTCATCTGGTTGACGATCAGTTGACAGTCTCCAAAGACTTCCAGTATAGTGATACCGGATTCGATGGCGAGTTCCAATCCTAGGATCAGAGCTTGGTATTCAGCTGCATTGTTTGTGCATGGTTCCAGTAGCGAGAAAGCGTGTGGAATCATGCATTTGTCGGGGCTAACAAAGAGGATGCCAACTCCCGAGATCAGCTTTCTGTTTTCATTTGTCCTGGTTGCACCGTCAAAGTACATGTCCCAGGAGGCATTTGGTGAGGAAGTCTCCACGTTGTAGACAGGTTCGTCTGGGAGATCATCTCTGAGTGGTGAATCTTTAGGCAATGGATGCTCTGCGAGGAAATCTGCTAGAGCTTGGCCTTTGATTGCTTTTTGTGGCACATACCTAATATCAAATTGTGACAAGAGGATGGACCATTTTGCCAGTCGGGCATTAAGAGAACCTGCCTTTGTGACAAGGACCTTCAAGAGGTTGATCCTCGAGACCAGGTAGACTGTGTTGGAAAGCAAGTAGTGACGTAGCTTTTGTACGGCGAACATCACTGCAAGGCATTCTTTTTCGACTGGAGAGTAGCGATGCTCTGCACCTACTAGCATGCGGCTGAGGTAGTATAGAGCAGCTTCTTTTCCCTCACCATTCTCTTGTGCAAGCAGAGCGCCTACAGAATGATCAAGAGCTCTTGTGTACAAGATGAATGGTTTTCCAGTGGCAGGGGCAGCTAACACTGGAGGTTTGGTCAGGTATGACTTGATATCTTGAAATGCGGCTTCGCAGTCGGCATCCCAGACAAAGTCTACACCTTTTTTCATCAATCGAGAGAATGGACGGCATTTCCCCGAAAGATTGGAGATGAACCGTCTGATGTAGGCCAATCTCCCTTGAAGCCCTTTTAGTTCTCTCAAGGTTCTTGGAGAGGGCATTTCTAGAATAGCCTTGACTTTGATGGGGTCAAGTTCTATTCCAGCTTTCCGAACAAGGAATCCGAGAAACTTACCCGACGAGACGCCGAAGAAGCATTTTAGAGGATTCATCCGCAGTTTGTGTTTGCGGAGTCGGAGGAAGACTTCCCGAAGATCTTTGAGATGGTCTTCTTTTCTTCTGCTTTTGACGGCGAGGTCATCAACGTAACATTCGACCGTCTTGTGCTGCATATCTTGGAATATTTTCATCATAGCCCTCTGATATGTGGCACCAGCATTTTTCAGACCAAATGGCATGACAGTGTAGCAATACACGCCAAATGGAGTCCGAAATGAAGTGTGTTTTTCATCCTCGGGATGCATCTTTATCTGATTGTAACCAGAGAAGCCATCCATGAATGTCATTCGCTCAAATCCGCAGGTATTGTCAATCATCACCTCCGGTATGGGGAGCGGGAATTCATCTTTAGGGCAAGCGCCATTCAAGTCTCTATAGTCAATACAGACTCTGATCTGCCCAGTTTTCTTTGTCACGGGGACAATGTTGGCCAACCATTCTGGATGTTGTTCCTCACTGATGAAGCCGACGCTTTTGAGCTTTTGAACTTCTTGTTCAATTTTATCCATCACATCTGGACGGAATCTTCTTTGGCCTTGTTTGACAGGCTTGATGTCTTCTTGAAGATTGAGTTTGTGGACTGCTACTTTAGGGTCTAAACCAGGCATTTCAGCATAGGACCATGCAAAGCAATCAACGAACTCACGAAGAAAAGCGATATACTCGGGTAACTCATCATCCTTTATATTCTTGCTTATGAATACAGGACGTGGGTTATCAGGTGTTCCCAAGTTTATCTTTTCAACAGGATCTTCTGTCGGAAGGTTCGAAGGTGGTTCCTCCACAATATTTTCGGAGGCTTCCAACTCAACGAAACCTTCTGGAGTTTCAACTGCATTACCAGACCAAGGCTCTGTTCCTTTCCATGGATTTTCTTGATTGGTGATCTCCTCAAGGCTTGCTATGAGATAGTCCCAATCGCCTTTTGAGTCTGGTATTTCTTTTGGAGACGAGGGTTCTTCTGGGTCAGAATAGCACAAGTCTGTATTATCGGACGATTCCTCTTCATCATCAGAGAAATCGTACAAATTGGATGAGCTTCCTGGATCTTTGTCAGGTAACTCTTTAAAGAGATATCCAGGGAGATCGATGTCTTCGTGGACTTTAGATGTTGAGGCTTGGTCGGTAAAACGACTTTTAAGCCTTTGTGTCAACTGTCTCAGAGGAGTGTCGGGATCATACCCTAACCCATATGAAGACTTCTCTACATGACCGTAGAGTCTCCAATCTTCCAGCTGGCTTTTGGTCAAGGCGGGCTCCAATGGCGTGAGAATACCGCGTCTTTCTCCCAAACCGACTGGGTTTTGAGCATCATAGCCCATTTTCTTCATAATTGCTTGTGCCACAGGACTATATAGAGATAGCTGAGGCATACCTTCATTTTGGAAAGGTTCCAGCATGGAGTTTGATGAAGAAGCGTCCGATCTATGGAAGAAGATCGGCCTTTGCTTTGGTGATGTTGCCGGAACAACAAAGGTAGCAGACGTAGGATCTTCTACATCAGCAGGTGTCTCCGTCGGAGTGAGAGCAGGCTGAACTTGCTGAGTGTCAGCTTGGCTTGACGATGCATCGTCTTCTGGCTCTGAGTCCGAGTCTGTGTCTTGCATGATAGACACGAGAGAGACAACAAATTTGCCCCCAGGCTTTAGTTTCGCCTTCTTCACTTTAGTCGTGATGACCAAAGGTTTTGAATTCTTGAGGGAGATAACGAAGGGAGATTGACTACTCTCTTCTAATTTGCCGGAGGGTTTGTTTTCTTCCGGTGATTTTTGAGGAGCCTTGCCTTTATCTTTCTGGAGATTTTCAGCAGGGGGTGCTGTTTCCTCTTCTTCTTTTTCTCCTTCATACATCTGGGAGTCTGCGAAGTGGACTTCTTTACCTTTGAAGGGTTTTCTGTCCGCAAAGACACGATGTACCATGCCGTCGTCGCCGACGAACTTGATGCGTTGATGTAGAGTTGAAGGAACAACACCATTCTCGTGTATCCAAGGACGTCCGAGAAGGATGTTGTAGCATGAGGGGGTTTTTATTGCATACACAGTGACCTCAGAGATAAGATCACCGATTTGCAATTTGAACCTGATTTTGCTGATAGGCCTTTGAGCGCTCCCATCGTATCCAAAGATAGATACATCAGTGTGGCTTAGCTTGCTGGGTGGGATGCCCAACTCTTCGAGAGCCGAAGTGGAGATGAGGTTGAGTGCAGAACCTGGGTCGACCTGAACTCTATGTATAGGCATTTCCTTGATGTACCCTGTGAAGTACAGGGGTCGGTTGTGCCTTGTTTCGCCAAGTAGGAGGTCTTCCTTAGTGAAGGCGATGGTTGCACTGGCTGCCTTTTGAACCGAGAGGCATTGGATGCATGATCCCTCGCTTTTCTCTTTTTCTCCTTTTAAGGAGTTTTCTGAGTTTTTGATCCGGTAGTCCATTTCAATTTGGAGGACTTGCGGGGCATGTTTGTCGACATCCTCATTCAGTTTTTGTAATTCTGAGATGAGATTATCACGAGTGCGTGGAGACATTCGTAATAAATCCAGGATGTGAAGACGTGCAGGTATGTGTTTGAAGTGCTCAACCAAGTCATACTTGAAAGCCTCCTTAGGGCCTGCATGTTCATCATTGTTGCCACTGGGGGCGCTTACAACATCTTTTCCCGAAGGATTTACATAAGTAAAGGAAGATTGGTTGTAATTTTTGTGGTAGTCCCGGCCAGAGCGGGTGCCTCTACCAACTTCGAGAGCTTCTTGAGAAGGATCTTCGTTTGGAAGATTGTCTTCAGGATCAAGAGGCTGTCGTTTTTCATCTACTGGGGATGTATCTGCAGCAGAGTTGCCATCCTCAGTGATTGTGTTGCACGGAGCATTTTCCGGGAGCAAGTCCTGAACAGCATCCAGCAGCTTTTCTTCTTCGTTGACCCATCCATCATCCCAAGTTGGGTTTTCTTCATGATGATGAGTCGGGAAGAATGTGTATTCTGAAGTCACAGTCTCAGGAGAAGAAACCTGAGAGGGTGTCATCTCTGTGAAAGTCACGTGAGACAAGGTAGCTCCAGAGGATACATTGCTAGGTGTCGTCGGAGTATAGGTAATCTCATCAGACGACGCTTCAGAAGAGCTATAGTCCTGATATATTACATTACAGGAAGCTCTGATAGGAGATGTTGCCTGCTCGGAGTCAGACTCATCCTCGGATGTAAGAGGATCGTCTATCCAGCAATGTTCTCCATTTTCAGGAGTTAAGGGTGGAGGTACCTGGTGAGCTTCAGGGACTTCCGGCTCTGGATTGTGAGGAATCTCGTTGACGCGGTCTTGCTCTTGTTCTAGAGCGAGACGCTGCAAGATCCTTGCATATTCTTCAAGATCAGGCATGGGAGCCAGATCCTCTTCTTCGTCTTCTCCGTGTGGCTCAACATAGTTGATTTCCACTGGAGCAATGACAGGTGCTGGGTTAACAGCATCTTCTTGTGCAGCCTCTTGGTCTTCTTCATCATCAGACCAGGATCCTTGTGGTTGCAAGGGGTTATACCAGATTACTGGCATAAGGTGAGTTTCAGGAACCCATTCTTCATCGGAGAGATATTCTCCTGTTTCAAGAGATTCCTCCCACTCATCGGTGTAGTTGGGCTCGAATCCATCGTCGGTGTCGCTGGACTCGTATCCATCAATGGAGAATCCAACTACCGAGTTGCAAGAGTATGATGCCCCCTGCATGGCTTCTTTTATGAATTGAGGTGGCATGAAATCACTGAGAGTGAAGTTTCTTACCGCCTTTGAAGTCTCTGGAAGGGACGTTTCTGCTGCCCCGAGTGAAGTGGTAGAGGAGGCCTCTGCCTTTTCATGGACTTTTTGTTTTGGCTGGGTCTTCTCTTGCCGTTTGAGCCTGAGGAGATGTTTCTTGGCTTGCCTTCGCTGCTGAGCGGTCGGCTTTGTTTTGACGATCTCCCAATTTTCATCTTCCAGGAGATCGGGATGTACCCATATGGGTTGTCCGTCTGGTGTCGGGCAAGGAACCAACACTTCGGACGTTTGAATTCTATTTATCACCTTGAAGGAAGTAGTGATCTTCTTCTTCGGTGACTTTGGTGTTTGTCCATATGACACCATGTTGACGGAGGCAGTCCCATAGTTTTTGTCAAAGGTGATGACTCCGTTTTTCCACATCTCGTTTATCTTCTCTCTCACAACAAAGCATTGATTGAGAGGATGCGAGACCATCTGGTGGTATGGACAGTACCGAGGATCATTGGTTTTGCCAACGTCTCCAGGTCTTTTGGGCTCTGGCAAAATGAGTTTGCCATTTGCTAGGAGAGCCTCAAAGATTTCTTCGACGTCTTCATCGAACGGATATTTCTTTTCTACTCGCTCTTTGAAGGCATCAGAGAGTTCAGGTCTCTTACCTGCAGCTCTATTTTCAGCTTTCTTTGGTTGCTGAGGAGCTGACTTAGTCTGCACATTGAGAACCTCCTTCTTCTTTGGTTTAGAGGTTGCAACAGCAGTCGGCTCTTTCTTTGATGATTTCTGACTGTTGAGGTCTTTGATCACCGTTTCAGCTTCCATGGAAGCTTCCAGGAGTTCCCCCAGGTTCTTTGATTTATTGCCGATGATCATGGAGCGGATTTTAGCTCTCATGTTGTTTCGGCAGATGTCGACTAGCGACGCTTGTGGCAGTACATCTGAGCATTTGTACGCCATTGCTTTCCACTTGTGAATGAAGTCATCAGTTGACTCATTCTCTCCCTGTTTTAGGCTGCAGAGCTGAGCCATAGTAACAGGATGATCCTCACCTTGGAAGTGGGTCAGGAAGCGTGTCTCCAGCATAGCCCAGTTCTGAATGGAGTTCTCCGGCAGAGTGGAGTACCAATCGAAGGCCGTACCTTTTAGGGTACTTGCAAAGAGGCGAATCTTGAGTGCATCTTGATCCGCGATAGCTCCCGTCAAGATCTTGAAGTGGATGACGTGCTGTCTAGCCGATCCTTTCCCCGTATATGTTTGGAGAGTAGGATGTTTGAATTTTGTGGGGAACGGGACCGAGTCCATCCATAAAGGATATGGTGGCTTGATCCCATGCTCTTTGAGTATATCCTCTTCTTTAGCTTTCGCGAGGATACTGTCTACGTCCTTTTTGGTAAGGGCGCGTGACTCATTTTCTTCACAATTCTCCTCGTTATTGTTATGATTCGGAGGAGGCTCATTGTTCACCTGATTTTGGACGACAAGGAGAATGTTTCCATCAGAGTTTCAATCCTCTGCTGGCCTTGTTCCAACTGCTGGATGCGTGCGAGCGCATCATCTCGAGGTGGATTCTGAGGTGGTGGCTCAGAACTTGTAGCCAAGACGTTCATCCCTCGGGATTCGAACGAAGAAATCGTCCTGGTGACCGAGCTGGGGCTCATTCTTTTTGATGAAGAGCTTGATGAAGGATTACTCTCCCGTCCTTGGCTTGAAGGGTCAGGAGATTCTTCAGGATGTCTTCGTGTCCCGGTGACGCTACGGGTCACCGGACGTCGGACATGGATTTTTGATGCTGACTTTTGGCGTCTTCTGGTTTTTCCAACCATATGGACGGCAGCAACTTGGTCGGGTCTTTCTTTTTCGACCCATTTATGGGAGACTTGAAGTGTAGGAGGCTGGGTCCGTTGCTTCTCTAGTCTCTTTTGTCGATATGACGCACGGCGGCGTGCTCGACGAGCGATTTGAGCTTCAGTCAGCTCTGGCTGGGCTCTGACGATGAAGGATGTGCTCCCTCGGGCGCAGCAGCCGAGCTTGTCTTCTTTGTGGTTGGGCAAGGACAGGATGCGGACCCGGTCCTTTGCCTGTTGCAGCGAAGCTTTAAACCTTTCGAGTTCGGCCCCTGTAGAGATGAAGGGTCGAACTGAAGGAGTGTAGGCCTTAGCAGGTGCTTGGAGAGGACTGGTGATGCATGATCTGATTTTGGGCCTGTAGGAACAAGCCGGCTCATGCTGGGTTGACTTGGGAGTCAGGTTGGAGATAGGTCTCTCCTCTTTCATGTAGGCAAGAGGGTAGAACTGGTTCTCCTTGAGTGGGGCCAGGTATGCTGGCTTGGTGGATGTTTGAGACCTTCTTTGTTTTGGGGAAGGTCTTGGAGACCAAGTCTTAGGGTAGACCTGGTTGGTTGTTGGTCGAGGCTTCGCGGGGGTGCCGCGGGCTTCGGGCTTTTGGACGCTCGCCTTTGGTGTCACGGGAGTGACACGTTGAGAGGCGATTTTCTGCCTTTTGGCAGGCGCAGTTTGTTCTTCGGGAAGTGGGAATGGTCCCAGTGTCCCGAAGACGATGGTCCGGGGAGTCGAGGTCGACCCGGAGTTCAGAGAGTTGCCGAGGGAGTTGACGCTTCGGCAGCTGGCAGGGCGCTTATGGGTGCGCGTGCTTTGCTTCTGTTGAAGCATGAGTTGGTGCTTGTTCTCGTCGAAGATAATGGTTAAGGCTGCCATTGTTAGTTTCGAAAAAGTTCTGAAACAAGACCACATCCATTAGTAATCACAAGAATATAATGATCATAAATGGGAATTTCTATGGTTGTCTTTTCAAATCGCTCAAGGGATATGACCCAAGCGACATGAAAGAAGGCAAAAAGCCATAGAGGGTACAATTGTTCTGGTTGCAAGCATGGTAGGCTCGAAATGAGCGTTCCAATGACTGCTAGAAGCAATTGTAAACCTAAATTCGACTTATCGAGAAGCGGAGCTTGCTCGAGATAAGAAGAATATAAGGTAGGAGTTACAAATGTGCCGGTCACAGATACAGTAGACCCTGAAAGGGCGTACCAGTACTGCTATGCACAAATGTTGGAGATCGCATCCATGAGATGGGATTCTCTTTTTTTTTTTTGAAATGTCAAGATTGGATTCATCAAAGAGAGCAGATGGTATTCCGATCCGAATACGGGCTCAACGATTTCCGCGAGCACCAGTACCCAGAAGGGAAGGAACCACAATTTCTCGGATCTGAATCTAAAATGACGAGAGTTTTTTTTTTTGAAGATTTTTTTTTTATTTTAAGATTTTCATTTTTTTTTTTTAAAAAAAAATCTTTTTTTTTTGTTTAAGATTTTTTTTTTTGAAAATCTTTTTTTTTATTTTTTATTTTTTTTTATTTTGATTTTTTTTATTTTTTTAAGATTTTTTTTTTGAAAATCTTTTTTTTTTTATTTTTGATTTTTTTTTTTAAATTTTTAAGATTTAAAGACGAGAGAGTACACATAGCCCTCTTAATCCGGTCTTATGAAACCTCAATTGATAGAATTGCCCCCAGGTAAGGGTAGGATTACTTAATGAACCCGTTTGGAGGACCCTTGCCTAGAACAGTCAAGCTGTCTCCACACTCTGGACAAGGCTTTTCTTGAATCAATCGTGATCAAAGAACGCAATTGGTTTAACCTTAGTGGTCTATGTCTTTTTTTTCAAATCCCAAATAGACTCATCGAAGAGAAACAATGGCCCAAAACCTTAGTCGAACGGGCTCAACATTTCTGCAAGCACCAAAGAACGATAGGATAGGATCAAAGTTTCTCAATTTTGAATCCAAACTAAGAAAACTGATTTTTTTTTATTTTTTATTTTTTATTTTTTGAAATCTCTAATGAACTCATCGAAGAGAAACGATGATCCAAAACCTTAGTCGAACGGGCTCAACATTTCTGCAAGCACCAAAGAACGATAGGATAGGATCAAAGTTTCTCAATTTTGAATTCAAACTAAGAAAAATGATTTTTTTTTATTTTTTTATTTTTTATTTTTTGAAATCTCTAATGAACTCATCGAAGAGAAACGATGATCCAAAACCTTAGTCGAACGGGCTCAACATTTCTGCAAGCACCAAAGAACGATAGGATAGGATCAAAGTTTCTCAATTTTGAATTCAAACTAAGAAAACTGATTTTTTTTTTATTTTGAAAAGAGAAAGAATGGAAACAAACTCAAAGAAATAGAAATTTCCAAAAAATCCCATCTCATTTTTTTTTAGGATGCAAAATCCAACATAGGCTACCAGCTAGGAAGTAGCCAAGGAATCCGGAAAAGAAGTATAAGCATAGAGCAAAAATTATGATATGCAAATATTTCATTTCCAAGCACCGTGTTCTCAAATGAACGAGTCCCACCGGGTGTGCCAGCTTGATGGAACGCGCTCCGAGGCGCCGTCTGGGGCGGCTACCGGGGTCGGCGGAACGTGGGAGTCCGTCGGGTCCGGCCCTTTCGCGCCCTGGCGGGCCCTGAAGCGTGCATCAACATTTCTTTTGTGTGGGTGTGCCAGATTTTCTATTTTACTTGGAATTGCAAGTGGTAATCCGGAGATCAACCTTCGCAAGTAAAAAGGAAATCAACTTCTTTCAAGTTTTCCATTGCACAAATATTTAAGAAAAGAGACATTTTCTTGATTTGCCGTGAAAGGCGATTTTGTTTGGCATTTATAGCCGATTTTGGCGTTTATAGCCAATTTACAATTCTCATCAATAATAAAAAAGACAAGAGTTGTGATTTTTGTCTCTTTTAGAAAAATACAAACTACAATGAAAAGCAAGAAAAGGAAGATCTAACTTTTCAGGAGATTGTGGGGGACTCGTTCAGATTGACGGTCGCAAGCCATGTATGGGCTTCGCCATCATCCATGCAGATGAGAACAGAAGATGCTCTTGATTCGCTTGGCTTGGCTATAACCTCAGGTTTTTAGAGGACAAAGACCAAGAGAAGGTCCTATGTCCAATAAAAAGCTAAGTAGACGGGCTGAAAAGCCACGTCTAAGCCATTGGAGGCAGCAGGAGAAGGCAAGGACCTTGGGGGGGGGGGGTGCCCCCCAAGGGACTTTTGTCACCTTGTAGTGGTGGCCGGTGCAGAACTTCAGCAGAGTTTTTCTCTCTTTTTCTTTCTCTGGATTCTTTCTGATCCCTTTTTTTCTGATCTTCTGATTTTCTCCTCTTTTTTTTCGATCCTTTTCCCGATCCCAATTTCAATGGAATGCTCTCCTATTTATAGGCCTTTGGTAGCCATTTAGGAGGGTTTATGAGTCTTAATGGCTTTAATGGGAGGAGTTACAAGATTTATTTTTTGATTTTGTAACTCCTTTTTCCTTGAATCTGATTGGCCGATGGAGATTAAGGGCTTTTAATCACCTTAATTACCATAATGGGAGGAGTTTCATGGTTTAAATGCCATGAATCAATTGACTTGTAACTCCCAAATGCTTGCTTCTGATTGGGCCGTCCAAAGAAATGAATTAATGAGTGCAATAAAGCTGGTCAATTAACCACATTAATTGGTCGCCGAGCAGTCGAAGAGTCGCGGGCCGTGCCGTGTCTTCTGGAATTCTTCTGGCGATGATCATCGATGGATCTACATGCTGATCGACATCGGATGAACATGTAACTTCAGACATTGATAGCTAAGAGTGGGCCGGTGACATCTGTCTTGTCGATTTCACGATCGGTCGGACAGAAAGTGCACTTTCTTGGTCGACCGGTTGGCGATCTTGGAGCGATCACTGATGATTTTATGCTTTTGGAGGTTGACCCGTGATTTTGACGGATGTCGTCGGATATGAGTCAATTTCAAGCACTAAAAATCACATTTTCAGGAAACCACAGGGGCCAAAGTGCGCGAAACGCGAAAAAAGACGGAAAAAACGGGTCACCGGCGGAAAATCCGGTGACCCGGACCTCCATGGTCGCCGGCGACCATGGACCGGCGACCATGGGCCATGGTCGCAGGGGCCTGCGACCATGGGCCATGGTCGCAGGGGTCTGCGACCCTGGGGGATTTTTCCCCTTCGGAGCCCGTTTTGCAGTCGTTTTGAGGTCTTTTTCGTCGCCGTTTTCTTCTGTATTTTTCTTGAAATTTCTTCTCATTTATTGGCTTGATTTCCCTGTAGAAAACCTGATGAGAATCCTTGCATTTTTAGAGTGCAAAGTTTCCAATTTTCCGGGAAAGCCGAAGACTTTGTTGCGTAGAGCTGCTGATTTTCCGCCAGAAGCTGAAACTTGGTCAAACGATGTCGGAATGACCTGAAATTTGAGGTGGAGCCTCCTGAGCAATAAATAAGACCAACCATAGGCTTTTGTTTGAGTTTTGAAGCCGTTTGGGGTCCCGTCGATGCTTCACTTGATTTTGCTGCGGGGAAAATGCCGAGCTTTGATGTGCGGTCAAACGATGTCCGATTGACCTGAAATTTGACGGGGAGCCTATTGGAGTCATTTTGAGACGTTCCATGGGCTCCGTTTTGGATGTCATGGTCCCGGGTTGCTCCGCCGCAGGTAGGCTTGATTTTCTCTCGGAGCATCGAAACCTGGTCAAACGTTTTCGGAATGACCTGAAATTTGACGTGCAGCCTTTTGGAAGCATGTTGAAGCCACTCATGCACTTGGTTTGATGAGCGAAGGCTCCGGTGGTTTCCGCCGCCGGGAGGCTTGATTTTGCTGCTCGAGCATTGATGGAGGGTCAAACGTTGTCGGTTTGACTTGAAATTTGGCATGGAGCCCTTTTGAGACATGCTGGAGTCATCTGTAGGCTCTGATCGAAGTTTTGACGTCTCCGATGATGTCGGCGCCGGGAGCGCCATTTTAGCTGTCGGAGAAGCGAAGTTAGGCCAAATGATTCTGAAATGGCCCGAAACTTCATATGTACTCTTCTCTTGGCTATCTTGAAGGATCTTGCAGTTTTTGTTTGATTCTGACAAGATTTGATTTTTTGAGAAGTTGCATTGCCTATTTATGGCAGGTTGCGACTTCATGCAGCTTTCTTGATGTTGAAGAGGCAAAGTGACATTTTTGGTGTCAACACCCGAGGGTCATAAATTTTGACTTAAAACCATTTTGGTTGTAAAAGCCAAGGTAGACTAGGGTGAAAATTCCTGAGTCCTGATTTTTATTTCAAACCATGAATTTTGGGTTCAAGGAACGAAATTTTGGTCAAGTCTGGGAAGAGGCTCCTAAACTTGGATTTTTGGATTTTGATTTTTTTTTCTTTTTGAACAATGAAACGATGAAAGTAAGCATTGTTTTGAGAGATTTTTTTTTTTTTTTTGGAAACTTCAACATAAAGATGAAAATTTCAAAAGAGGTGGGTTTGACGAGCAAGTACCTTGGAAATAGGCTTTAGCCGTGTAGATATTGCTCTGACCCGTTTGAGGAAGTCTTCAATGGTAGTACCGCTTCAAGAACTTGCCGTTGATGGGTAGCATACATCTGTCTCCTTCCATGTTTAGAAGAGCGTATGCACCGTTGGAGAAGACTTTGTCGATGACGAAGGGTCCCTCCCATTTTGGTTCGAATTTGCCTTTGGATTTGTGGGCAAAGACTATGGGTCTTTTTACTGCAAGAACCAAGTCACCCTTTTTGTAGGCGCGTGATGGAACGCGCTCCGAGGCGCCGTTGGGGCGGCTACCGGGGTCGGCGGAACGTGTTAGTCCGTCGGGTCCGGCCCTTTCGCGCCCTGGCGGGCCCTGAAGCGTGCATCAACATTTCTTTTATGGGTGTGCCAGATTTTCTATTTTACTTGGAATTGCAAGTGGTAATCCGGAGATCAACCTTCGCAAGTAAAAAGGAAATCAACTTCTTTCAAGTTTTCCATTGCACAAATATTTAAGAAAAGAGACATTTTCTTGGTTTGCCGTGAAAGGCGATTTTGTTTGGCATTTATAGCCGATTTTGGCGTTTATAGCCGATTTACAATTCTCATCAATAATGAAAGACAAGAGTTGTGATTTTTGTCTCTTTAGAAAAATACAGATTACAATGAAAAGCAAGAAAAGGAAGATCTAACTTTTCAGGAGATTGTGGGGGACTCGTTCAGATTGACGGACGCAAGCCATGTATGGGCTTCGCCATCATCCATGCAGATGAGAACAGAAGATGCTCTTGATTCGCTTGGCTTGGCTATAACCTCAGGTTTTTAGAGGACAAAGACCAAGAGAAGGTCCTATGTCCAATAAAAAGCTAAGTAGACGGGCTGAAAAGCCACGTCTAAGCCATTGGAGGCAGCAGGAGAAGGCAAGGACCTTGGGGGGGTGCCCCCCCAAGGGACTTTTGTCACCTTGTAGTGGTGGCCGGTGCAGAACTTCAGCAGAGTTTTTCTCTCTTTTTCTTTCTCTCAGATCTCTTTCTGATCTTTTTTTCTGATCTTTTCTCTGATCCTGATTTTCTCCTTTTTTTTCAGATCCCCATTTCAATGGAATGCTCTCCTATTTATAGGCTTTTGGTAGCCATTTAGGAGGGTTTATGAGCCTTAATGGCTTTAATGGGAGGAGTTACAAGATTTATTTCTTGATTTTGTAACTCCTTTTTCCTTGAATCTGATTGGCCGATGGAGATTAAGGGCTTTTAATCACCTTAATTACCATAATGGGAGGAGTTTCATGGTTTAAATGCCATGAATCAATTGACTTGTAACTCCCAAATGCTTGCTTCTGATTGGGCCGTCCAAAGAAATGAATTAATGACCATAATAAAGTTAGTCAATTAACCACATTAATTGGTCGCCGAGCAGTCGAAGAGTCGCGGGCCGTGCCGTGTCTTCTGGAATTCTTCTGGCGATGATCATCGATGGATCTACATGCTGATCGACATCGGATGAACATGTAACTTCAGACATTGATAGCTAAGAGCGGGCCGGTGACATCTGTCTTGTCGATTTCTCGATCGGTCGGACAGAAAGTGCACTTTCTTGGTCAGCCGGTTGACGATCTTGGAGCGATCAATGATGATTTTATGCTTTTGACGGCGGATCCGAGATGTCGTCGGATATGAGTCAATTTAAAGCACTAAAAATCACATTTTCAGGAAACCACAGGGGCCAAAGTGCGCGAAACGTGAAAAAAGACGGAAAAAACGGGTCACCGGCGGAAAATCCGGTGACCCGGACCTCCATGGTCGCCGGCGACCATGGGCCGTGGTCGCAGGGGTCTGCGACCCTGGGGGATTTTTCCCCTTCGGAGCCCGTTTTGCGGTCGTTTTGAGGTCTTTTTCGTCGCCGTTTTCTTCTGTATTTTTCTTGACATTTCTTCTCATTTATTGGCTTGATTTCCCTGTAGAAAACTTGATGAGAATCCTTGCATTTTTAGAGTGCAAAGTTTCCAAATTTTCCGGGAAAGCCGAAGACTTTGTCGCGTAAAGCTGCTGATTTGCCGCCAGAAGCTGAAACTTGGTCAAACGATGTCGGAATGACCTGAAATTTGAGGTGAAGCCTCCTGACCAATAAATAAGACCAACCATAGGCTTTTGTTTGAGTTTTGAAGCCGTTTGGGGTCCCGTTGATGCTTCACTTGATTTTGCTGCGGGGAAAATGCCGAGCTTTGATATGTGGCCAAACGATGTCCGATTGACCTGAAATTTGACGGGGAGCCTATTGGAGTCATTTTGAGACGTTCCATGGGCTCCGTTTTGGATGTCATGGTCCCGGGTTGCTCCGCCGCCGGTAGGCTTGATTTTCTCTCGGAGCATCGAAACCTGGTCAAACGTTGTCGGAATGACCTGAAATTCGACCTGTAGCCTTTTGGAAGCATGTTGAAGCCACTCATGCACTTGGTTTGATGAGCGAAGGCTTCGGTGGTTCCCGCCGCCGGGAGGCTTGATTTTGCTGCTCGAGCATTGATGGAGGGTCAAACGTTGTCGGTTTGACTTGAAATTTGGCATAGAGCCCTTTTGAGACATGCTGGAGTCATCTGTAGGCTTTGATCGAAGTTTTGACGTCTCCGATGATGTCGCCGCCGGGAGCTCCCGTTTAGCTGTCGGAGCAGTGAAGTTAGGCCAAATGTTGTCGAAATGGCCCGAAACTTCATGTGTACTCTTCTCTTGGCTATCTTGAAGGATCTTGCAGTTTTTGTTTGATTCTGACAAGATTTGAATTTTTGGAGAAATTGCATTGCCTATTTATGGCAGGTTGCGACTTCATGCAGCTTTCTTGATGTTGAAGAGGCAAAGTGACATTTTTGGTGTCAACAAATGCCCCCTCGAGGTACAGCGACGAGTTGCTTGACTTTTGTAGTCGATGTGCCTCGAAGAGAGTTTTGAAGGAGAGCTTGTGTCTCGACCAAGAGTCTTTGAGCAATCCTTCCTTTGGTAGAGTAGCCTTTGAGCTTCCAGGGGAATTTTATGGTAGTGAAAGGAATCACACACCATCTCGAGGCAAAGTTTTGAAGATGACATCAGGGATGTGGATTTGGGCTTTTGTTTTTGACCTTGTGACCTAACAAGCTGTATGTGGCAGGTTAGGGGGTCGGGTTTTGGTTTTGACCTTGTGACCCAACAAGCTGTATGTGGCAAGTTGGGGGATCATGATTTGGTTTTTGGTTTTGGTCTTGTGACCTAACAAGCTGTATGTGGCAAGTTAGGGGACCAGGATTTGGTGTTTGGTCACTCTTTGGGACTGTGTGGGTCCATTGGAGTGGTTTGGATTTTTGTGAAATGTCAATTTCAAGATTTTGGCTCAATTTGGTTTATGAGGCTGGATGGTTTGATTTTTGGAAGCTCATGGGGCTTGGAATTTTTTTTTTGTATGGTTCAATCAACTCAAAAGAGGCATGGAACCATTTTTGTATGCTCTTGGTAAGAGGGATTTTTTTTTCTGACTAAAAGCCCATTTTTTTTTTTTTTTTTTTTTTAGTGCCTAGGTGGTCAAACCTGGCTCATATGGGCTAACCCATGGGACCTTAAGCTTTTTAGGATGGCTTAGATCTCATGTGGGGTCATTTTTGTAAAGAATATCTAAAGATATCTCATTTGGATAGAGAATATCTAAAAATATCTTTATGGGAGAGAATCTCTCATCTTCCCTTAATTTGGGAGAGAATATCTCAAGGTATCTTTCTTTTTGGGAAAGAATCTCCAATCTCCTATTTTGTTGGAGAGAATCTCTCATTTGATTGATTTTGGGAGGAAATCTCTCAAAGACATCTTTCTTTTTGGGAAAGAATCTTTCTAATTCATTCTCTTTTGGTAAGGTTACTAATTAGTAACACTTACCTTTCTTTTTTGTTTCCTTCTTTGATTTGCTCTCTCCTATAAAAGCAAGGAGGAGGCTAGATCTCTTGCCCTTATTGCTTTCTTTTGCAACAATCTCAAGAGAGCTCCTAGACCAAGAGTTCTTCTTCTTCAAGGATCTTCAAGCTTTTTCCTTCTTCTTCTCCGTCAATGGCTTCAAGTAAGTTTTCTCTCTTTTTCTTTCAAGAAAACTCCATGTAGAGAATAGGATGGTAAAAAAAGAAAGTTTCTCTTCTTTTTTTTTTCTTTCTTCTTTTTTTTTTCTTTTTCTTTTCTTTCTATTCTTCTTCTTTTTTTTTCTCTTTTCCACGTGATTTCTTCTTTTGTTTTTTTTTTTTTTTTTTTTTTTTTTGTGGGAAAGTTTTTTGTTCTTTTCTTTCTCCCCTTTTTTTTTTTGAGAAAGTTTCTTTTTTTTTTTTCTTTTCTTTCTCCCTCTTTTTTTTTTTGAGAAAGTTTCTTTTTTTTTTTTTTTTTTTTTTTTTTTTTGCCTGCGACTTGATTTGCTAACATTTTTTCTTGTCAGCTGACTTGCCACAGGATTCCGATGACTTTGAACCATCAATGGACGCAAATGTCGATGATGCTTCTGATGAGTTCATGGAGGAAGAGAGTGTTCCGCCAGTCGTCGAAGAAGGTACTTTGTAGTGATGACCCTGATGATTTTTTTTTTTTTTTTTTTGAACAGGATCATAGTCATACCTTTTTGTGTTTCATTTGCAGGTTTTGAAGTGACAGAAGAGAGTCCATCGCTTTCTTCAGAACCAGAGCAAGGGATGCCAGAGGTCGATCCGGAGGTAGAGACCAGTTCAGACATGATTGAGGAGATGCCTCGTGTTGAGATTCCCTCTCCAGTGGCTCCAAGTGAAAAGAGTTCTTTTGTTACTCTTCCAATGGGACATGACATGAGCAGCCGATCAGCGGAGAAGGGTGAATCTTCATCCAGTTCGTCTCTTCAATTTGCAAAGAAGGTGCTGGCTCGGGTTTTGAGTTCTTGGGTCAAGACTCTCCTTTCTGGACACTTGCAGGCAGGATTTGGCATGATCCCACATGTACAGGAGATTCTGACCGACACCGAAGAGGTTGGTCTGGATGTCACAGGTGCCAGGGCGATCGTTGATAGGATCATTGCACTGGGTGACAAGTGGTTTGAGACCATGGGTTTCCCTGACGACCAATTCTTCAAGGAGATGTTCTTGGACCCTGCTGATAAGGCTAAGTCTGACCTGAATGAGGCTAAACAAAGCAAGAAGCAGCTAGTTCGGGAGAAGAACAAGGAAGAGCTAGCCATCATCGGATTGAGGCATGACCTTAACGTCCTTGATAGGGAAGTTGAGGAGGCCAGGAAACGTCTTGAGCATTTGAAGGCACAAGTCGATGCGAAGTGGGCTGCTATAACAGAGGCTCGTGACAGGGAGAGTACTCTGATCCGCAGGGTTGCAGATGCCGGTCAAGTTCTCGAGAAGAGGACTCTAGAAAACGAACGATGGCAAACTGCTGGGGAAGAGCTTCCCGGTGTAAAAGAAGGGTTACGGCATTCGCCAGCATCTCATGGCAAGTTCCTGAAGAAGCGTGCCTTGGAAACTCTGACGGCTGAGGCCAAAAGTTTGCTTGAGGAGCTGAAGCTTTGGCTGGAGACCATTTTTGGCTGAGCTCCTGATTTTTTATAGCATAAACCATTCTTCTTTTTTTTTTTGGTACCACATGTATTTTTGGTACTCTTTTTTTTTTGTAGTGCTTGTGGACACTTTCTTTTTTTTTTTTTTGGTACCACATGTATTTTTTTTGGTACTTTTCTTTTTTTTTTTTTTGTAGTGCTTGTGAACACTTTCTATTTTTTTTTTTTTTTTTTTTGCTTTGGTACCACATGTATTTTTTTGGTACCTTTTTTTTTGTTCCCTACGCTCACTCAAATCTTTTTGTGATGAAAGCAATTGCTAAATGGGATTTGATCAAAAGCTTTGTCATTTTTTGAAAATCTTTTGTCAAATAATTGTTTTGGCATGGGAGCCTGATTTTGGTTGTGGCGTGAAAGCCGATTTTGAGATGGCATGGAAGCCGAAATTTTATGGCGTAAAAGCCAAAATTTGGGTTGGCATGGAAGCCGAAATTTTGTGGCATTTACAGCCAGTTTGGTGGCATTGATAGCCAATTTGTGGCATTTATAGCCGGTTTTGTGGCATTGATAGCCATTTTTTGAAAGCCAAGTTTTGGTTTGTCGGTGTGAAAGCCAATTTTTCGTGGCATTGATAGCCGGTTTGTGGCATTTATAGCCGGATTTTTGTGGCATTGATAGCCAATTGGTGGCATTTATAGCCGGTTTGGTGGCATTGATAGCCAATTTGTGGCATTTATAGCCGGTTTTGACATGAGAGTCAGGTTTTTTTTTTTTGTGTGTGGCATTTGTAGCCGAGTTTTTTTTGAAAACCGAGTTTTGTTTTATTGGCATGAAAGCCGATTTTGGCGTTTATAGCCGGAAATTTTTGTTTTGGCATTTATAGCCGGATTTTGGCATTTATAGCCGAGTTTTGGTTTTCAAAATGCAGGTATCGACTAAATGTCGCCTTCCCGCTGAATGGTCTTGCAAGTATCGATGGAATGTCGCTTCCTTGCTCATTCGGTTTTGCGAGCATTGATGGAATGTCACTTCCTCGCGGGTTAGGTTTTGCAAGTATCGATGGAATGTCGCTTCCTCGCGAATTGGGGTGCAAATATCGACTAAGCGTCGCTTCCCTGCTTTTCCCAAGACTTTTGCTTTTGCGGGTACTGACTTGATGTCGTTTCTCCGCGATTTTTGAAATTTGAGGTTTTCTCGAACCATTTGTAATTTTGGGTTGTGGATAGCAACTGGTATGTTGCATCTCCATGATTTTTCAAATTGGGTTGTGGATATCAAATGGTTTGTTGCTTCTCCACGGTTTTTGAAATTGGGTTGTGGATATCAACTGGTTTGTTGCTTCTCCACGGTTTTGGATTTTGCAAGTATCGATGAAATGTCGCTTCCCTGCGATTTTGGATGCAAGTATCGATGGAATGTCGCATCCTTGCTTTTTTTCAAAATTTTTTGTTTTGCGGGTACTGACTTTGATGTCGTTTCCCCACGATTTTTGAAAAACCATTTTTTTTTTGTTTAAAGACACGAGGGTCGTAAATTTTGACCTAGAACCATTTGGCGGTAAAAGGTAAGGTGGACTAGGGTGGAAATCCCTGAATCCGGATTTTTGTTTCAAACCATGAATTTTGGTTCAAGGATCGAAAGTTTTGGTCAAGTCAGGGAGAGGCTCCTAAACTTGGATTTTTTTTGTTTTTGAACAATGAAACAATCAAAGTAAGCATTGTTTTTGAATCTCTAGAAATTTTGACATATGAAAACTCTAAAGAGAGTGGGTTTGACGAGCGAGTACCTGAGAACAGGTTTTGGCCATACAGGCATTGCTCTTACCCAGTTGGGTAAGTCTTCAAGGGTAGTACCGCTTCAAGAACTTGCCGTTGATAGGCAGCATACATCTGTCGCCTTCCATGTTTAGGAGGGCATATGCGCCGTTGGAGAAGACTTTGTCGATGACGTAGGGTCCCTCCCATTTTGGTTCAAATTTGTCTTTGGATTTGTGTGCGAAGACCATTGGTCTTTTTACCGCAAGAACCAAGTCACCCTTTTTGTAGGCGCGTTGCCGGACCCTTTTGTCAAAAGATCCTGCCATGCGTGCTTGGTAAAGTTCAATGCTTTGTCGAGCTTCGAGCCGTCTCTCGTCGAGATTGTCCAGCTCATGGAGTCGCAATTTGACATTGCTTTCTTGAGTCATGTCATTTTGTAGAGATACCCTCAGAGAAGGAATTTGTACCTCTAGGGGCACGACAGCTTCGCATCCATAGACCAAGGAGAATGGTGTGCTATGGGTTGGTCCTCGAACGGTGGTTCGATAGGCCCACAAAGCTTCAGACAGTTTATCGCTCCAGTCTCTTTTGTGACTAGAGACCATTTTCTTGAGGATTTTGCAGAGTGTCTTGTTGAAGGCTTCTGCTAATCCGTTTGCTGCCGGATTGTATGGAGTCGAAGGACAGCTTTGGATTTTGTATTTGTCGCAAAACCTGTAGAATCGATGATCCCGGAATTGTGGTCCGTTATCATGGACGAATCTCTTGGGTATGCCGAAACGACAAATGATGTTGGTGCGTAGGAATTGAAGAACTGATGAGGTCTTCATTTCGTTGAACGCAAATGCTTCTGACCACTTGGAGAAATAATCCGTTGCGGCGAAGATGAAGAGATGACCTTTGCTTGAAGGGGGAGAGATAGGACCTATGATGTCCATGCCCCATGCTTCGAAAGGCCATGAGATTGCTGTAGGATGCAGCCATTCCGGAGGCATGTGAATGTAATCTCCGTGAACTTGGCATAGCTGGCAGCGTTTGGCAAATTGCATTGCATCAGCAACCATGGTAGGCCAATAGTAACTTAACCTTTTTATCTGATCATAGAGCTTAGGACCTGCCTGATGGGCTCCACAAAGACCAGCATGAACTTCTTTAAGTGTTTCTTCGGCCTCTTGTTGTGACAAGCAGCGTAGAAGTACTCCGTTGAAGGATTTCCTGTAGAGGATTTTTGAAGGAATATCCAAATGAAAGTTTGGGGCTCGCCTTTGTATGCTTACCCGTTCTTTTGGATCTTCAGGTAGGATTCCGAACATAGTGTAATCAATGAACGGATCCCTCCAGTCGACGATTGAAGGTTGAAGGATAGAGATCCGACTTCCAACCACTCGGTGGCATTCGGCAACTGCTTGGTGTGTGTTAAGAGGAGGGAGGATCCTTCTCTCGCACACTGTAATTTGCATGTTTTCCCCTTCCTGGATCGCCATTGATGCGGCAAGTCCGGCCAGGGCATCTGCACGGATATTTTCACCTCTACGAATGTAGGTGATGTTGCAGATGTCAAACTTTTGCAGAAGCGATTGTGCCTTGTTGTAATAAGGCAGCAGATCGGGCTTCCTGACTTCATATTTCTGATTCATCTGGTTGACGATCAGTTGAGAGTCTCCAGAGACTTCCAGCATAGTGATACCGGATTCGATGGCGAGTTCCAATCCTAGGATCAGAGCTTGGTATTCAGCTGCATTGTTTGTGCATGGTTCCAGTAGCGAGAAAGCGTGTGGAATCATGCATTTGTCGGGGCTAACAAAGAGGATGCCAACTCCCGAGATCAGCTTTCTGTTTTCATTTGTCCTGGTTGCACCGTCAAAGTACATGTCCCAGGAGGCATTTGGTGAGGAAGTCTCCACGTTGTAGACAGGTTCGTCTGGGAGATCATCTCTGAGTGGTGAATCTTTAGGCAATGGATGCTCTGCGAGGAAATCTGCTAGAGCTTGGCCTTTGATTGCTTTTTGTGGCACATACCTAATATCAAATTGTGACAAGAGGATGGACCATTTTGCCAGTCCGGCATTGAGAGAACCGGCCTTCGTGACAAGGACCTTCAAGAGGTTGATCCTCGAGACCAGGTAGACTGTGTTGGAAAGCAAGTAGTGACGTAGCTTTTGTACGGCGAACATCACTGCAAGGCATTCTTTTTCGACTGGAGAGTAGCGATGCTCTGCACCTACTAGCATGCGGCTGAGGTAGTATAGAGCAGCTTCTTTTCCCTCACCATTCTCTTGTGCAAGCAAAGCGCCTACAGAATGATCAAGAGCTCTTGTGTACAAGATGAATGGTTTTCCAGTGGCAGGGGCAGCTAACACTGGAGGTTTGGTCAGGTATGACTTGATATCTTGAAATGCGGCTTCGCAGTCGGTATCCCAGACAAAGTCTACACCTTTTTTCATCAATCGAGAGAGTGGACGGCATTTCCCCGAAAGATTGGAGATGAACCGTCTGATGTAGGCCAATCTCCCTTGAAGCCCTTTTAGTTCCCTTAGGGTTCTTGGAGAGGGCATTTCTAGAATAGCCTTGACTTTTATGGGGTCAAGTTCTATTCCAGCTTTCCGAACAAGGAATCCAAGAAACTTACCCGACGAGACGCCGAAGAAGCATTTTAGAGGATTCATCCGCAGTTTGTGTTTGCGGAGTCGGAGGAAGACTTCCCGAAGATCTTTGAGATGGTCTTCTTTTCTTCTGCTTTTGACGGCGAGGTCATCAACGTAACATTCGACCGTCTTGTGCTGCATATCTTGGAATATTTTCATCATAGCCCTCTGATATGTGGCACCAGCATTTTTCAGACCAAACGGCATGACAGTGTAGCAATACACGCCAAATGGAGTCCGAAATGAAGTGTGTTTTTCATCCTCGGGATGCATCTTTATCTGATTGTAACCAGAGAAGCCATCCATGAATGTCATTCGCTCGAATCCGCAGGTATTGTCAATCATCACCTCCGGTATGGGGAGCGGGAATTCATCTTTAGGGCAAGCGCCATTCAGGTCTCTATAGTCAATACAGACCCTGATCTGCCCATTTTTCTTTGTCACGGGGACAATGCTGGCTAACCATTCTGGATGTTGTTCCTCACGGATGAAGCCAACGCTTTTGAGTTTTTGAACTTCTTGTTCAATTTTATCCATCACATCTGGACGGAATCTTCTTTGGCCTTGTTTGACAGGCTTGACGTCTTCTTGAAGATTGAGTTTGTGGACTGCTACTTTGGGGTCTAAACCAGGCATTTCAGCATAGGACCATGCAAAGCAATCAACGAACTCACGAAGAAAAGCGATATACTCGGGTAACTCATCATCCTTTATATTCTTGCTTATGAATACAGGACGTGGGTTATCAGGTGTTCCCAAGTTTATCTTTTGAACAGGATCTTCTGTCGGAAGGTTCGAAGGTGGTTCCTCCACAATATTTTTGGAGGCTTCCAACTCAACGAAACCTTCTGGAGTTTCAACTGCATTACCAGACCAAGGCTCTGTTCCTTTCCATGGATTTTCTTGATTGGTGATCTCCTCAAGGCTTGCTATGAGATAGTCCCAATCGCCTGTGGAGTCTGGTATTTCTTTTGGAGACGAGGGTTCTTCTGGGTCAGAATAGCACAAGTCTGCATTATCGGACGATTCCTCTTTATCATCAGAGAAATCATACCAATTGGATGAGCTTCCTGGATTTTTTTCAGGTAACTCTTTAAAGAGATATCCAGGGAGATCGATGTCTTCATGGACTTGAGATGTTGAGGCTTGGTCGGTAAAACGACTTTTAAGCTTTTGTGTCAACTGTCTCAGAGGAGTATCAGGATCATACCCTAACCCATATGAAGACTTTTCTACATGACCGTAGAGTCTCCAATCTTCCAGCTGGCTTTTGGTCAAGGCGGGCTCCAATGGCGTGAGAATACCGCGTCTTTCTCCCAAACCGACTGGGTTTTGAGCGTCAAAGCCCATTTTCTTCATAATTGCTTGTGCCACAGGACTATATAGAGATAGCTGAGGCATACCTTCATTTTGAAAAGGTTCCAGCATGGAGTTTGATGAAGAAGCGTCCGATCTATGGAAGAAGATCGGCCTTTGCTTTGGTGATGTTGCCGGAACAACAAAGGTAGCTGACGTAGGATCTTCTACATCAGCAGGTGTCTCCATCGGAGTGAGAGCAGGCTGAACTTGCTGAGTGTCAGCTTGGCTTGACGATGCACCGTCTTCTGGCTCTGAGTCCGAGTCTGTGTCTTGCATGATAGACACGAGAGAGACAACAAATTTGCCCTTAGGCTTTTGTTTCGCCTTCTTCACTTTAGTCATGATGACCAAAGGTTTTGAATTCTTGAGGGAGATAACGAAGGGAGATTGACTACTCTCTTCTAATTTGCCGGAGGGTTTGTTTTCTTCCGGTGATTTTTGAGGAGCCTTGCCTTTATCTTTCTGGAGATTTTCAGCAGGGGGTGCTATTTCCTCTTCTTCTTTTTCTCCTTCATACATTTGGGAGTCTGCGAAGTGGACTTCTTTACCTTTGAAGGGTTTCCTGTCCGCAAAGACTCGATGTACCATGCCGTCGTCGCCGACGAACTTGATGCATTGATGTAGAGTTGAAGGAACAACACCATTCTCGTGTATCCAAGGACGTCCGAGAAGGATGTTGTAGCATGAGGGGGTTTTTATTGCATACACAGTGACCTCAGAGATAAGATCACCGATTTGCAATTTGAACCTGATTTTGCCGATAGGCCTTTGAGTGCTCCCATCGTATTCAAAGATAGATACAGATGTGTGGCTTAGCTTGCCGGGTGGGATGCCCAACTCTTCAAGAGCCGAAGTGGAGATAAGGTTGAGTGCAGAACCTGGGTCGATCTGAACTCTATGTATCGGCATTTCTTTGATGTACCCTGTGAAGTACAGGGGTCGGTTGTGCCTTGCTTCGCCAAGTAGGAGGTCTTCCTTAGTGAAGGCGATGGTTGCACTGGCTGCCTTTTGGACCGAGAGGCATTGGATGCATGATCCCTCGCTTTTCTCTTTTTCTTCTTTTAAGGAGGTTTCTGAGTTTTTGACCCGGTAGTCCATTTCAATTTGGAGGACTTGTGGGGCATGTTTGTCGACATCCTCATTCAGTTTTTGTAATTCTGATATGAGATTATCACGAGTGCATGGAGACATTCGCAATAAGTCTAGGATGTGAAGACGTGCAGGTATGTGTTTGAAGTGCTCAACCAAATCATACTTGAAAGCCTCCTTAGGGCCTGCATGTTCATCATTGTTGCCACTGGGGGCGCTTACAACATCTTTTCCCGAAGGATTTACATAAGTAAAGGAAGATTGGTTGTAATTTTTGTGGTAGTCCCGTCCCGAACGGGTGCCTCTACCAACTTCGAGAGCTTCTTGAGAAGGATCTTCGTTTGGAAGATTGTCTTTAGGATCAAGAGGCTGTCGTTTTTCATCTACTGGGGATGTATCTGCAGCAGAGTTGCTATCCTCAGTGATTGTGTTGCACGGAGCATTTTCCGGGAGCAAGTCCTGAACAGCATCCAGCAGCTTTTCTTCTTCGTTGACCCATCCATCACCCTAAGTTGGGTTTTCTTCATGATGATGAGTCGGGAAGAATGTGTATCCTGAAGTCACAGTCTCAGGAGAAGAAACCTGAGAGGGTGTCATCTCTGTGAAAGTCACGTGAGACGAGGTAGCTCCAGAGGATACATTACTAGGCGTCGTCGGAGTGTAGGTAATCTCATCAGACGACGCTTCAGAAGAGCTATAATCCTGATATATTACATTACAGGAAGCTCTGATAGAAGATGTTGCCTGCTCGGAGTCAGACTCATCCTCGGATGTAAGAGGATCGTCAATCCAGCAATGTTCTCCATTTTCAGGAGTTGTAAGAGGATCGTCAATCCAGCAATGTTCTCCATTTTCAGGAGTTGAGGGAGGAGGTACCTGATGGGCTTCAGGGACTTCCGGCTCTGGATTGTGAGGAATCTCGTTGACGCGGTCTTGCTCTTGTTCTAGAGCGAGACGCTGCAAGATCCTTGCATATTCTTCAAGATCAGGCATGGGAGCCAGATCCTCTTCTTCGTCTTCTCCGTGTGGCTCAACATAGTTGATTTCCACTGGAGCAATGACAGGTGCTGGGTTAACAGCATCTTCTTGTGCAGCCTCTTGGTCTTCTTCATCATCAGACCAGGATCCTTGTGGTTGCAAGGGGTTATACCAGATTACTGGCATAAGGTGAGTTTCAGGAACCCATTCTTCATCGGAGAGATATTCTCCTGTTTCAAGAGATTCCTCCCACTCATCGGTGTAGTTGGGCTCGAATCCATCGTCGGTGTCGCTGGACTCGTATCCATCAATGGAGAATCCAACTACCGAGTTGCAAGAGTATGATGCCCCCTGCATGGCTTCTTTTTTGAATTGAGGTGGCATGAAATCACTGAGAGTGAAGTTTCTTACCGCCTTTGAAGTCTCTGGAGGGGACGTTTCTGTTGCCCCGAGTGAAGTGGTAGAGGAGGCCTCTGCCTTTTCATGGACTTCTTGTTTTGGCTGGGTCTTCTCTTGCCGTTTGAGCCTGAGGAGATGTTTCTTGGCTTGCCTTCGCTGCTGAGCGGTCGGCTTTGTTTTGACGATCTCCCAATTTTCATCTTCCAGGAGATCGGGATGTACCCATATGGGTTGTCCGTCTGGTGTCGGGCAAGGAACCAACACTTCGGACGTTTGAATTCTATTTATCACCTTGAAGGAAGTAGTGATCTTCTTCTTCGGTGATTTTGGTGTTTGTCCACATGACACCATGTTGACGGAGGCAGTCCCATAGTTTTTGTCAAAGGTAATGACTCCGTTTTTCCACATCTCGTTTATCTTCTCTCTCACAACAAAGCATTGATTGAGAGGATGCGAGACCATCTGGTGGTATGGACAGTACCGAGGATCATTGGTTTTGCCAACGTCTCCAGGTCTTTTGGGCTCTGGCAAAATGAGTTTGCCATTTGCTAGGAGAGCCTCAAAGATTTCTTTGACGTCTTCATCGAACGGATATTTCTTTTCTACTCGCTCTTTGAAGGCATCAGAGAGTTCAGGTCTCTTACCTGCAGCTCTATTTTCAGCTTTCTTTGGTTGCTGAGGAGCTGACTTAGTCTGCACATTGAGAACCTCCTTCTTCTTTGGTTTAGAGGTTGCAACAGCAGTCGGCTCTTTCTTTGATGATTTCTGACTGTTGAGGTCTTTGATCACCGTTTCAGCTTCCATGGAAGCTTCCAGGAGTTTCCCCAGGTTCTTTGATTTATTGCCGATGATCATGGAGAGGATTTTAGCTCTCATGTTGTTTCGGCAGATGTCGACTAGCGACGCTTGTGGCAGTACATCTGAGCATTTGTACGCCATTGCTTTCCACTTGTGAATGAAGTCATAAGTTGACTCATTCTCTCCCTGTTTTAGGCTGCAGAGCTGAGCCATAGTAACAGGATGATCCTCACCTTGGAAGTGGGTCAGGAAGCGTGTCTCCAGCATAGCCCAGTTCTGAATGGAGTTCTCCGGAAGAGTGGAGTACCAATCGAAGGCCGTACCTTTTAGGGTACTTGCAAAGAGGCGAATCTTGAGTGCATCTTGATCCGCGATAGCTCCCGTCAAGATCTTGAAGTGGATGACGTGCTGTCTGGCTGATCCTTTCCCCGTATATGTTTGGAGAGTAGGATGCTTGAATTTTGTGGGGAACGGGACCGAGTCCATCCATAAAGGATATGGTGGCTTGATCCCATGCTCTTTGAGTATATCCTCTTCTTTAGCTTTGGCGAGGATACTGTCTACGTCCTTTTTGGTAAGGGCGCGTGACTCATTTTCTTCTCCATTTTCCTCGTTATTGCCATGATTCGGAGGAGGCTCATTGTTCACCTGATTTTGGACGACAAGGAGAAGGTTTTCCATCAGAGTTTCAATCCTCTGCTGGCCTTGTTCCAACTGCTGGATGCGTGTGAGCGCATCATCTCGAGGTGGATTCTGAGGTGGCGGCTCAGAACTTGTAGCCAAGACGTTCATCCCTCGGGATTCGAACGAAGAAATCGTCCTGGTGACCGAGCTGGGGCTCATTCTTTTTTATGAAGAGCTTGATGAAGGATTACTCTCCCGTCCTTGGCTGGAAGGGGCAGGAGATTCTTCGGGATGTCTTTGTGTCCTGGTGATGCTACGGGTCACCGGACGTCGGACATGGATTTTTTATGCTGACCTTTGGCGTCTTCTGGTTTTTCCAACCATATGGACGGCAGCAACTTGGTCGGGTCTTTCTTTTTCGACCCATTTGCGGGAGACTTGAAGTGTAGGAGGCTGGGTCCTTTGCTTCTCTAGTCTCTTTTGTCGATATGACGCACGGCGGCGTGCTCGACGAGCGATTTGAGCTTTGGTCAGCTCTGGCTGGGCTCTGACGATGAAGGATGTGCTCCCTCGGGCGCAGCAGCCGAGCTTGTCTTCTTTGTGGTTGGGCAAGGACAGGATGCGGACCCGGTCCTTTGCCTGTTGCAGCGAAGCTTTGAACCTTTCGAGTTCGGCCCCTGTAGAGATGAAGGGTCGAACTGAAGGAGTGTAGGCCTTAGCAGGTGCTTGGAGAGGCCTGGTGATGCATGATCTGATTTTGGGCCTGTAGGAACAAGCCGGCTCATGCTGGGTTGACTTGGGAGTCAGGTTGGAGATGGGTCTCTCCTCTTTCATGTAGGCAAGAACTGGTTTTCTTTGAGTGGGGCCAGGTATGCTGGCTTGGTGGAAATTTGAGACCTTCTTTGTTTTGGGGAAGGTCTTGGAGACCAAGTCTTGGGATAGACCTGGTTGTTTGTGGGTCGAGGCTTCGCGGGGGTGCCGCGGGCTTCGGGCTTTTGGGCGCTCGCCTTTGGTGTCACGGGAGTGACACGTTGAGAGGCGATCTTCTGCCTTTTGGCAGGCGCAGTTTGTTCTTCGGGAAGTGGGAATGGTCCCAGTGTCCCGAAGACGATGGTCCGGGGAGTCGAGGTCGACCCTGAGTTCAGAGAGTTGCCGAGGGAGTTGACGCTTCGGCAGCTGGCGGGGCGCTTGTAAGTGCGCTCGGTTTGCTTCTGTTGAAGCATGAGTTGGTGCTTGTTCTCATCGAAGATAATGGTTAAGGCTGCCATTGTTAGTTTCGAAAAAGTTCTGAAACAAGACCACATCCATTAGTAATCACAAGAATATAATGATCATAAATGGGAATTTCTATGGTTGTCTTTTCAAATCGCTTAAGGGATATGACTCAAGCGACATGAAGAAGGCAAAAAGCCATAGATGGTACAATTGTTCTGACAGCAAGTATGGTGAGCCCAGAATGAGCGTTCCAGTGACTGCTAGAAGCAATTGTAAACCTAAATTCGACTTATCGAGAAGTAGGGCTTGCTCGAGATAAGAAGAATATAAGGTAGGAGTTACAAATGTGCCGGTCACAGATACAGTAGACCCTGAAAGGGCGTACCAATATTGTTATGCACAAATGTTGGAGATCGCATCCATGAGATGGGATTCTTTGTTTTGAAATGTCAGAAATGGATTCGTCAAAGAGAGCAGGTGGCATTCCGATTCAAATACGGGCTCAACGATTTCCGCGAGCGCCAGTACTCAGAAGGGAAGAGACCACAATTTCTCGAATCTGAATCCAAAAAGTGACGAGTTTTTGGAGATTTTTTTTTTTTAAATGATTTTTTTTTATTTTATTTTTATTTTATTTTTATTTTATTTTTTTTATTTTTTATTTTTTTTAAAAATATTTTTTTTATTTATTTTTTTATTTTATTTTTTTTTTGAAAATTTTTTTTTTTGTTTTTTTTTTAAGATTTTTTTTTTTGAAAATCTTTTTTTTTATTTTTATTTTTTTTTTAATTTTTTAAGATTTAAAGACGAGAGAGTACACATAGGCCTCCTAACCCGGTCTTATGAAACCTCAATTGATAGAATTGCCCCCAGGTAAGGGTAGGATTACTTAATGAACCCGTTTGGAGGACCCTTGCCTAGAACAATCAAGCTGTCTCCACACTCTGGACAAGGCTTTTCTTGAATCAATCGTGATCAAAGAACGCAATTGGTTTAACCTTAGTGGTCTATGTCCCTTTTTTTATAAAAATCCCAAATAGACTCATCGAAGAGAAACGATGGCCCAAAACCTTAGTCGAACGGGCTCAACATTTCTGCAAGCACCAAAGAACGATAGGATAGGATCAAAGTTTCTCAATTTTGAATCCAAACTAAGAAAACTAATTTTTTTTTTATTTTTTTTTTAATATATATTTTTTTTGAAATCTCTAATGAACTCATCGAAGAGAAACGATGGTCCAAAACCTTAGTCGAACGGGCTCAACATTTCTGCAAGCACCAAAGAACGATAGGATAGGATCAAGGTTTCTCAATTTTGAATTCAAACTAAGAAAACTGATTTTTTTTTTATTTATTTATTTATTTTTTTTTTTTGAAATCTCTAATGAACTCATCGAAGAGAAACGATGGCCCAAAACCTTAGTCGAACGGGCTCAACATTTCTGCAAGCACCAAAGAACGATAGGATAGGATCAAGGTTTCTCAATTTTGAATCCAAACTAAGAAAACTGATTTTTTTTTTTTTGAAATCTCTAATGAACTCATCGAAGAGAAACGATGGCCCAAAACCTTAGTCGAACGGGCTCAACATTTCTGCAAGCACCAAAGAACGATAGGATAGGATCGAAGTTTCTCAATTTTGAATTCAAACTAAGAAAACTGATTATTTTTTTTTGATTTTTTTTTTGCAAAGAGAAAGAGTGGAAACAAACTTAAAGAAGTAGAAATTTCCAAAAAATCCAATCTCATGTTTTTTGGGTGCAAAATCCAACATAGGCTACCAGCTAGAAAGTAGCCAAGGAATCCGGAAAAGAAGTATAAGCATAGAGCAAAAAGTATGATATGCAAATATTTCATTTCCAAGCACCGTGTTCTCAAATGAACTTTGTCCCACCGGGTGTGCCAGCTTGATGGAACGCGCTCCGAGGCGCCGTTGGGGCGGCTACCGGGGTCGGCGGAACGTGTTAGTCCGTCGGGTCCGGCCATTTCGCGCCCTGGCGGGCCCTGAAGCGTGCATCAACATTTCTTTTATGGGTGTGCCAGATTTTCTATTTTACTTGGAATTGCAAGTGGTAATCCGGAGATCAACCTTCGCAAGTAAAAAGGAAATCAACTTCTTTCAAGTTTTCCATTGCACAAATATTTAAGAAAAGAGACATTTTCTTGGTTTGCCGTGAAAGGCGATTTTGTTTGGCATTTATAGCCGATTTTGGCGTTTATAGCCGATTTACAATTCTCATCAATAATGAAAGACAAGAGTTGTGATTTTTGTCTCTTTAGAAAAATACAGATTACAATGAAAAGCAAGAAAAGGAAGATCTAACTTTTCAGGAGATTGTGGGGGACTCGTTCAGATTGACGGTCGCAAGCCATGTATGGGCTTCGCCATCATCCATGCAGATGAGAACAGAAGATGCTCTTGATTCGCTTGGCTTGGCTATAACCTCAGGTTTTTAGAGGACAAAGACCAAGAGAAGGTCCTATGTCCAATAAAAAGCTAAGTAGACGGGCTGAAAAGCCACGTCTAAGCCATTGGAGGCAGCAGGAGAAGGCAAGGACCTTGGGGGGGTGCCCCCCCAAGGGACTTTTGTCACCTTGTAGTGGTGGCCGGTGCAGAACTTCAGCCGAGTTTTTCTCTCTTTTTCTTTCTCTCAGATCTCTTTCTGATCTTTTTTTCTGATCTTTTCTCTGATCCTGATTTTCTCCTTTTTTTTCCGATCCCCATTTCAATGGAATGCTCTCCTATTTATAGGCTTTTGGTAGCCATTTAGGAGGGTTTATGAGCCTTAATGGCTTTAATGGGAGGAGTTACAAGATTTATTTCTTGATTTTGTAACTCCTTTTTCCTTGAATCTGATTGGCCGATGGAGATTAAGGGCTTTTAATCACCTTAATTACCATAATGGGAGGAGTTTCATGGTTTAAATGCCATGAATCAATTGACTTGTAACTCCCAAATGCTTGCTTCTGATTGGGCCGTCCAAAGAAATGAATTAATGACCATAATAAAGTTAGTCAATTAACCACATTAATTGGTCGCCGAGCAGTCGAAGAGTCGCGGGCCGTGCCGTGTCTTATGGAATTCTTCTGGCGATGATCATCGATGGATCTACATGCTGATCGACATCGGATGAACATGTAACTTCAGACATTGATAGCTAAGAGCGGGCCGGTGACATCTGTCTTGTCGATTTCTCGATCGGTCGGACAGAAAGTGCACTTTCTTGGTCAGCCGGTTGACGATCTTGGAGCGATCAATGATGATTTTATGCTTTTTACGGCGGATCCGAGATGTCGTCGGATATGAGTCAATTTAAAGCACTAAAAATCACATTTTCAGGAAACCACAGGGGCCAAAGTGCGCGAAACGCGAAAAAAGACGGAAAAAACGGGTCACCGGCGGAAAATCCGGTGACCCGGACCTCCATGGTCGCCGGCGACCATGGGCCATGGTCGCAGGGGCCTGCGACCATGGGCCATGGTCGCAGGGGTCTGCGACCCTGGGGGATTTTTCCCCTTCGGAGCCCGTTTTGCGGTCGTTTTGAGGTCTTTTTCGTCGCCGTTTTCTTCTGTATTTTTCTTGACATTTCTTCTCATTTATTGGCTTGATTTCCCTGTAGAAAACTTGATGAGAATCCTTGCATTTTTAGAGTGCAAAGTTTCCAAATTTTCCGGGAAAGCCGAAGACTTTGTCGCGTAAAGCTGCTGATTTTCCGCCAGAAGCTGAAACTTGGTCAAACGATGTCGGAATGACCTGAAATTTGAGGTGAAGCCTCCTGAGCAATAAATAAGACCAACCATAGGCTTTTGTTTGAGTTTTGAAGCCGTTTGGGGTCCCGTCGATGCTTCACTTGATTTTGCTGCGGGGAAAATGCCGAGCTTTGATATGTGGCCAAACGATGTCCGATTGACCTGAAATTTGACGGGGAGCCTATTGGAGTCATTTTGAGACGTTCCATGGGCTCCGTTTTGGATGTCATGGTCCCGGGTTGCTCCGCCGCCGGTAGGCTTGATTTTCTCTCGGAGCATCGAAACCTGGTCAAACGTTGTCGGAATGACCTTAAATTCGACGTGCAGCCTTTTGGAAGCATGTTGAAGCCACTCATGCACTTGGTTTGATGAGCGAAGGCTTCGGTGGTTCCCGCCGCCGGGAGGCTTGATTTTGCTGCTCGAGCATTGATGGAGGGTCAAACGTTGTCGGTTTGACTTGAAATTTGGCATAGAGCCCTTTTGAGACATGCTGGAGTCATCTGTAGGCTTTGATCGAAGTTTTGACGTCTCCGATGATGTCGCCGCCGGGAGCTCCCGTTTAGCTGTCGGAGCAGTGAAGTTAGGCCAAATGTTGTCGAAATGGCCCGAAACTTCATGTGTACTCTTCTCTTGGCTATCTTGAAGGATCTTGCAGTTTTTGTTTGATTCTGACAAGATTTGAATTTTTGGAGAAATTGCATTGCCTATTTATGGCAGGTTGCGACTTCATGCAGCTTTCTTGATGTTGAAGAGGCAAAGTGACATTTTTGGTGTCAACAGCGCGTTGCCTGACCTTTTTGTCGAAAGATCCTGCCATGCGTGCTTGGTATAACTCAATGCTTTGTAGAGCTTCGAGTCGCCTTTCATCGAGATTATCCAGCTCTTGGAGTCTCAATTTGACATTGCTTTCTTGCGTCATGTCATTTTGCAAAGATACCCTTAAGGAAGGAATTTGTACTTCCAAAGGGACAACAGCTTCGCATCCATAGACCAAAGAGAATGGTGTACTATGGGTTTGTCCTCGAACGGTGGTTCGATAGGCCCACAAAGCTTCTAGTAGTTTGTTGCCCCAGTCTCTTTTGTGACTAGAGACCATTTTCTTGAGAATTTTGCAGAGTGTCTTGTTGAAGGCTTCTGCTAGTCCGTTCGCTGCTGGATTATATGGAGTCGAAGGACAACTTTGGATTTTGTACTTGTCGCAAAACCTGTAGAATCTGTGATCCCGGAATTGTGGTCCATTATCATGGACGAATCTTTTAGGTATGCCGAAGCGACAAATAATGTTGGTGCGCAAGAACTGAAGGACTGATGAAGTCTTCATTTCGCTGAGCGCAAATGCTTCCGACCACTTGGAGAAATAATCTGTAGCGGTGAAGATGAAGCGATGACCTTTGCTTGATGGGGGAGAAATAGAACCTATGATGTCCATGCCCCATGCTTCAAAAGGCCATGAGATTGCTGTAGGATGCAGCCATTCTGGAGGCATGTGAATGTAGTCTCCATGAACTTGGCATTGTTGGCAGCGCTTAGCAAATTGCATTGCGTCGGGTACCATGGTAGGCCAGTAGTAACCCAACCTTTTGATTTGGTCGTAGAGCTTGGGACCAGCCTGATGAGCTCCACAAAGACCAGCGTGAACTTCTTTGAGTGTTTCTTCAGCTTCTTGTTGTGACAAGCAGCGTAGGAGTACTCCATTGAAGGATTTCCTGTAAAGGATCTTTGAAGGGATATCCAAATGAAAGTTTGCGGCTCGCCTTTGGATGCTTACCCGTTCTTTTGGATCTTCAGGTAGGATTCCGAACATAGTGTAATCAATGAACGGATCCCTCCAGTCGCCGATTGAAGTTTGAAGGATAGAGATCCGACTTCCAACCACTCGGTGGCATTCAGCAACTGTTTGGTGTGTGTTAAGAGGAGGGAGGATCCTTCTCTCACACACTGTAATTTGCATGTTTTCCCCTTCTTGAATGGCCATAGATGCAGCAAGTCCAGCCAGGGCATCTGTACGGATGTTTTCACCTCTACGAATGTGGGTGATGTTGCAGATGTCAAACTTTTGCAGAAGCGATTGTGCCTTGTTGTAGTAAGGCAGCAGATCAGGCTTCCTGACTTCATATTTCTGATTCATCTGGTTGACGATCAGTTGAGAGTCTCCAAAGACTTCCAGCATGGTGATACCGGATTCAATGGCGAGTTCCAATCCTAGGATCAGAGCTTGGTATTCAGCTGCATTGTTTGTGCATGGTTCCAATAGCGAGAAAGCATATGGAATCATGTATCTGTTAAGGCTAACAAAGAGGATGCCAACTCCCGAGATCAGCTGTCTTTTTTCATTTGTCCTAGTTGCACCGTCAAAGTACATGTCCCAGGAGGCATTTGGCGAGAAGGTCTCCACGTTGTAGACGGGTTCGTCTTGGAGATCATCTCTGAGTGGTGAATCTTTAGGGAATGGATGCTCTGCGAGGAAATCTGCTAGAGCTTGGCCTTTGATTGCTTTTTGTGGCACATACCTAATATCAAATTGTGATAGAATGATGGACCATTTTGCCAGTCGTGCATTGAGAGAACCTGCTTTTGTAATAAGGACCTTCAAGGGGTTGATCCTTGAGACGAGGTAGACTGTGTTGGAAAGCAAGTAGTGACGTAGCTTTTGTACGGCGAACATCACTGCAAGGCATTCTTTTTCGACTGGAGAGTAACGATGCTCTGCACCTACTAGCATGCGGCTGAGGTAATATAGAGCAGCTTCCTTTCCCTCACCATTCTCTTGTGCAAGCAGAGCGCATACAGAATGATCAAGAGCTCTTGTGTACAAGATGAATGGTTTTCCAGTGGCAGGGGCAACTAACACTGGAGGTTTGGTCAGGTATGACTTGATATCTTGAGATGCGGCTTCACAGTCGGCATCCCAGACAAAGTCTACACCCTTTTTCATCAATCGAGAGAATGGACGGCATTTCCCCGAAAGATTGGAGATGAACCGTCTGATGTAGGCCAATCTCCCTTGGAGCCCTTCTAATTCTCTCAAGGTTCTTGGAGAGGGCATTTCTAGAATAGCCTTGATGGAACGCGCTCCAATGCCGAGGGTGCTACCGGGGTCGGCGGACGTGGGAGTCCGTCGGGTCCGGCCCTTTCGCGCCCGAGGGGCTGAAGCGTGCATCAACATTTCTTTGTGTGGGTGTGCCAGATTTTCTATTTTACTTGGAATTGCAAGTGGTAATCCGGAGATCAACCTTCGCAAGTAAAAAGGAAATCAACTTCTTTCAAGTTTTCCATTGCACAAATATTTAAGAAAAGAGACATTTTCTTGGTTTGCCGTGAAAGGCGATTTTGTTTGGCATTTATAGCCGATTTACAATTCTCATCAATAATGAAGGACAAGAGTTGTGATTTTTGTCTCTTTTAGAAAAATACAAACTACAATGAAAAGCAAGAAAAGGAGGATCTAACTTCTCAGGAGATTGTGGGGGACTCGTTCAGATTGACGGTCGCAAGCCATGTATGGGCTTCGCCATCATCCATGCAGATGAGAACAGAGGATGCTCTTGATTCACTTGGCTTGGCTATAACCTCAGATTTTTAGAGGGCAAAGACCAAGAGGAGGTCCTATGTCCAATAAAAAGCTAAGTAGACGGGCTGAAAAGCCACGTCTAAGCCATTGGAGGCAGCGGGAGAAGCAAGGACCTTGGGGGGGGGGGGGGGGTTCCCCCCAAGGGACTTTTGTCACCTTGTAGTGGTAGCCGGTGCAGAACTTTAGCAGAGTTTTCTCTCTTTTTCTTTCTCTCAGATTTCCGGATCTCTGGTGCTTTTTTTGAAGTTCTATGGGGAAGTGATCTCTGGATTCTTTTCGATCTCTGATCTCTTTCTTTTTTCTGATCTCCATTTCAATGGAATGCTCTCCTATTTATAGGATTTTGGTAGCCATTTAGGAGAGCTTTTATGGGCTTTAATGGCTTTAATGGGAGGAGTTACAAGATTTATTTCTTGATTTTGTAACTTCTTTTTCCTTGAATCTGATTGGCCGATGGAGATTAAGGGCTTTTAATCACCTTAATTACCATAATGGGAGGAGTTTCATGGCTTGAATGCCATGACTTAATTGATTTGTAACTCCTGGATGCTTGCTTCTAATTGGGCTGTCCAAAGAAATGAATTAATGACTGCAATAAAGCTAGTCAATTAACTGCATTAAATGGTCGCCGAGCAGTCGAAGAGTCGCGGGCCATGCCGTGTCTTCTGGAATTCTTCTGGCGATGATCATCGATGGATCTACATGCTGATCGATATCGGATGACCGCGTAATTTCAGACATTGATAGCTAGTAGCAGGCCGGTGACATCTGTCTTGTCGATTTCTCGATCGGTCGGACAGAAAGCACTTTTTAGGTCAACCGGTTGGCGATCTTGGAGCGATCACTGATGATTTTATGCTTTTGACGGCAGATCTGAGATGTCGTCGGATATGAGTCAATTTCAAGCACTAAAAATCACATTTTCAGGAAACCACAGGGGCCAAAGTGCGCGAAACGCAAAAAGGGACGGAAAAATGGGTCACCGGCGAAAAATCCGGTGACCCGGACTTCCATGGTCGCCGGCGACCATGGGCCGGCGACCCTGGCCAAGGGTCGCGGGCTGCAACCCTGGGGGTTTTTCTCCCCTTTTTGGTCCGTTTTGCAGTCTTTTTCGTCGCCGTTTTCTTCTGTATTTTTCCTGACATTTCCTCTCATTTATTGGCTTAATTTCCCTGTAGAAAACCTGATGAGAATCCTTGCATTTTTAGAGTGCAAAGTTTCCAATTTTCCGGGAAAGCCGAAGACTTTGTCGCATAGAGCTGCTGATTTTCCGCCAGAAGCTGAAACTTGGTCAAACGATGTCGGAATGACCTGAAATTTGAGGTGGAGCCTCCTGAGCAATAAATAAGACCAACCATAGGCTTTTGTTTGAGTTTTGAAGCCGTTTGGGGTCCCGTCGATGCTTCACTTGATTTTGCTGCGGGGAAAATGCCGAGCTTTGATATGTGGCCAAACGATGTCCGATTGACCTGAAATTTGACGGGAGCCTATTGGAGTCATTTTGAGACGTTCCATGGGCTCCGTTTTGGATGTCATGGTCCCGGGTTGCTCCGCCGCCAGTAGGCTTGATTTTCTCTCGGAGCATCGAAACCTGGTCAAACGTTGTCGGAATGACCTGAAATTTGACGTGCAGCCTTTTGGAAGCATGTTGAAGCCACTCATGCACTTGGTTTGATGAGCGAAGGCTTCGGTGGTTCCCGCCGACGGGAGGCTTGATTTTGCTGCTCGAGCATTGATGGAGGGTCAAACGTTGTCGGTTTGACTTGAAATTTGGCATGGAGCCCTTTTGAGTCATGCTGGAGTCATCCGTAGGCTCTGATCGAAGTTTTGACGTCTCCGATGATGTCGCCGCCGGGAGCGCCATTTTAGCTGTCGGAGAAGCGAAGTTAGGCCAAATGATTCTGAAATGGCCTGAAACTTCATGTGTACTCTTTTCTTGGCTATCTTGAAGGATCTTGCAGTTTTTGTTTGATTCTGACAAGATTTGATTTTTTGGAGAAATTGCATTGCCTATTTATGGCAGGTTGCGACTTCATGCAGCTTTCTTGATGTTGAAGAGGCAAAGTGACATTTTTGGTGTCAACAAGCCTTGACTTTTATGGGGTCAAGTTCTATTCCAGCTTTCCGAACAAGGAATCCGAGAAACTTACCCGACGAGACGCCGAAGAAGCATTTTAGAGGATTCATCCGCAGTTTGTGTTTGCGGAGTCGGAGGAAGACTTCCCGAAGATCCTTGAGATGGTCTTCTTTTCTTCTGCTTTTGACGGTGAGGTCATCAACGTAACATTCGACCGTCTTGTGCTGCATATCTTGGAATATTTTCATCATAGCCCTCTGATATGTGGCACCAGCATTTTTCAGACCAAATGGCATGACAGTGTAGCAATACACGCCAAATGGAGTCCGAAATGAAGTGTGCTTTTCATCTTCAGGACGCATCTTTATCTGATTGTAGCCAGAGAAACCATCCATGAATGTCATTCGCTCGAATCCACAGGTATTGTCAATCATTACCTCTGGTATGGGGAGTGGGAATTCATCTTTAGGGCAAGCGCCATTCAAGTCTCTATAGTCAATACAGACTCTGATCTGCCCATTTTTCTTTGTCACAGGGACAATGTTGGCCAACCATTCAGGATGTTGTTCCTCACGGATGAAGCCAACGCTTTTGGTTTTTGAACTTCTTGTTCAATTTTATCCATCACATCCGGATGGAATCTTCTTTGGCCTTGTTTGACAGGCTTGATGTCTTCTTGAAGATTGAGTTTATGGACTGCTACTTTGGGGTCTAAACCAGGCATTTCAGCGTAAGACCAAGCAAAACAATCAACGAACTCACGAAGAAAAGAGATATACTCGGGTAACTCATCATCCTTTATATTCTTGCTTATGAATACAGGACGTGGGTTATCAGGTGTTCCCAAGTTTATCTTTTGAACAGGATCTTCTGTCGGAAGGTTCGAAGGTGGTTCCTCCACAATATTTTCGGAGGCTTCCAACTCAACGAAACCTTCTGGAGTTTCAACTGCATTACCAGACCAAGGCTCTGTTCCTTTCCATGGATTTTCTTGATTGGTGATCTCCTCAAGGCTTGCTATGAGATAGTCCCAATCGCCTGTTGAGTCTGGTATTTCTTTTGGAGACGAGGGTTCTTCTGGGTCAGGATGCCACCCGTCTGTGTCATCGGGCGATTCCTCTTCATCATCAGAGAAATCGTACCAATTGGAGGAGCTTCCTGGATCTTTGTCAAACGACTCTTCAAAGAGATATCCAGGGAGATCGATGTCTTTATGGACTTGAGATGTTGAGGCTTGGTCGGTAAATCGACTTTTAAGCCTTTGTGTCAACTGTCTCAGGGGGGTATCAGGATCATACCCTAACCCATGTGAAGACTTTTCTACATATCCGTAGAGTCTCCAATCTTCCAGCTGGCTTTTGGTCAAGGCGGGCCCCAATGGCGTGAGAATACCGCGGCCTTCTCCCAAACCGACTGGGTTCTGAGCGTCAAAGCCCATTTTCTTCATGATAGCTTGTGCCACAGGACTATATAGAGATAGTTGAGGCATACCTTTGTTTTGGAAAGGTTCAAGCAAGGAACTTGATGAAGAAGCATCCGATCTATGAAAGAAGATCGGTCTTTGCTTTGGTGATGTTGCCGGAACAACAAAGGTAGCAGACGTAGGATCTTCTACATCAGTAGGTGTCTCCATCGGAGTGAGAGCGGGCTGATCTCGCTGAGTATCAGCTTGGCTCGATTCTGTGTCATCTTCTGACTCTGACTCTGAGTCTGTGTCATGCATAATAGACACAAAGGAGACAGTGAACTTGCCCCCAGTCTTTTGTTTTGTCTTCTTTGCTTTGGTAATGATTACCAAAGGCTTTGGAGATTTGAAGGAGACGACGAAGGGAGCTTGGCCGCTTACTTCGAGTTTGGTGGAGGGTTTGTTTTCCTCCGATGATTGTTGAGGAGCCTTGCCTTTATCTTTCTGGAGACTGTCGACAAAGCGAATTGTTTTTTCCTCCTGTTCTTCTTTTCCATCTTTATACATTTGAGCATCTGTAAAATGGACATCTCTGCCTTTGAAGGGCTTTTTGTCTGCAAACACTCGATGTATCAAGCCATCGTTGCCAACGAACTTGATGCACTGATGTAGAGTTGAAGGGACGACACCATTCTTATGTATCCAGGGGCGTCCTAGGAGTATATTGTAGCATGAAGGGGTCCTTATTGCATACACAGTGACTTCAGAAATAAGATCACCGATTTGCAATTTGAACCTGATTTTGCCGATAGGCCTTTGAGCGCTCCAGTCATATCCGAAAATGGATACGGACGTGTGACTCAGCTTGCTAGGTGGGATGCCCAGCTCTTCGAGTGCCGAAGTAGAGATGAGGTTGAGTGCAGAACCTGGATCGATCTGAACTCTGTGTACTGGCATTTCTTTGACGTACCCCGTAAAGTACAAGGGACGGTTATGCTTTGTTTCGCCTAGGAGGAGGTCATCCTTGTCGAAGGCAATTGTTGCACTTGCTGCTTTTTGTACCGAGAGGCATTTATTGCTTGATCCCTCAGTTTTCTTCTTTTTTTCCTTTGAGGGAGTATTTGATTTTTTGACCCTATAGTCCATTTCAATTTGTAAGACTTGTGGGGCATGTTTGTCGACATCCGCATTCAGCCATTGTAATTCGCCTTGGAGGTTTTGGGAAGAGATTCTTCTGTCGTCCTTAGTGAAGCAGTGGAAGAGGTTTCTGCTTTTTCAAGGACTTCTTATTTTGGTTGAGATTTCTGCTGCTGTTTGAGCTTGCGGAGCTGTCTCTTGGCTTGCCTTCGCTGCTAAGCGGTCGGCTTTGTTTTGACGATCTCCCAGTTTTCATCATCTAGGAGATCGGGATGCACCCATATAGGTTGTCCATCTGGTGTTGGATAGGGAACCAATTCTTGGGACGCTTGAGCCATTTTTATCACCTTGAATGAAGTAGTGATTTTCTCCTTCGGTGACTTTGAAGTTTGCCGACATGACACCATGTTGACAGAGGCGGGGCCATAGTTTTTATCAAAGGTTATGACTCCATTTTTCCACATCTCATTGATCTTCTCTCTCACAACGAAGCATTGATTGAGAGGATGTGAGATCATTTGATGGTATGGACAGTAACGGGGATCATTGGTTTTGCCAACATCTCCCGGTCTTTTGGGCTCTGGCAAAATGAGTTTGCCATCTGCTAGGAGAGCCTCAAAGATTTCTTCAACGTCTTCATCGAACGGATATTTCTTTTCTACACGTTCTTTGAAGGCATCAGAGAGTTCAGGCCTTTTACCTGCAGTTTTGTTTTCAGGTTTCTTTGGCTGCTGAGGAGCTGACTTAGTCTGCACATTGAGAACCTCCTTTTTCTTTTGTTTTGAGGTTGTAACAGCAGTCGGCTCTTTCTTTAATGATTTCTGACTGTTGAAGTCTTTGATCACCATTTCAGCTTCCATAGAAGCTTCGAGGAGTTCCCCCAGGTTCTTTGATTTGTTGCCGATGATCATGGAACGGATTTTTGCTCTCATATTGTTACGGCAGATGTCGACTAGCGACGCTTGTGGCAGCACATCTGAGCATTTGTACGCCATTGCCTTCCATTCGTGAATGAAGTCGTATGTTGACTCATTCTCTCCCTGTTTTAGGCCGCAGAGTTGAGCCATAGTAACAAGATGATCCTCACCTTGGAAGTGGGTCAGGAAGCGTGTCTCTAGCATAGCCCAGTTTTGGATGGAGTTCTCCGGCAGAGTGGAGTACCAATCAAAGGTTGTACCTTTTAGGGTACTTGCAAAGAGGCGAATCTTGAGGGCATCTTGATCCGCAATAGCTCCCGTCAGGATCTTGAAATGGATGACATGCTGTCTGGCTGAACCTTTCCCAGTATATGTCTGGAGAGTAGGTTGTTTGAATTTTGTAGGGAACGGAACCGAGTCCATCCATAGAGGGTAGGGTGGCTTGATCCCATGTTCCTTCAATGTATCCTCTTCTTTTGCTTTTGCGAGGATATCGTCCACGTCCTTTCTGGTAAGGGCGCGAGACTCATTGTTTTCTGCATTGCCCTCGTCATCTTCATGATTCGGAGGGGTTTCATTGTTAGGTGGTGGACGCTGTAGAGTGAGAATCAAATTTTCCATCAGAGTCTCAATTCTCTGTTGTCCTTGCTCCAACTGCTGGATGCGTGCAGTTACGTCATCATGCGGTGGAGGCTGCTTAGAACTTGTAGCCAAGACGTTCATCCCTCGGGATTCGAACGAAGAAATCGTCCTGGTGACTGAGCTGGGGCTCATTCTTCTGGATGAAGAATCTGAGGAGTGGTTACTCCTGTGTTCTTGGCTTGGAGGAGTGGAAGATTCCTCCAGATGTGTTCGTGTCCGAGAGACACTGCGAGTCACTAGACGTCTAACACTGATTTTGGTTGCTGACTTCCGGCGTTTTCTGGTTTTACCAACCATATGAACAGCAACGAATTGATCGGGTCTTTCTTTTTCGACCCACTTGTTTGAGACGTGGAGAGTAGAACGCTGGGTTCTTTGTTTCTCGAGTCTCTTTTGTCGATATGCAGTGCGGCGACGCATACGACAAGCAATTTGAGCTTCAGTCAGCTCTGGCTGGGCTTTGGCGATGAAGGATGTAGTCCCTCGTGCACAGCAGCCGAGTTTGTCTTCTTTGAAGCTTGGCAAGGACAGAATCTGGATGCTGTCCTTTGTCTATCGCAGTGAAGATTTGAATTTTGTGAGCTCGGCCCCTGTTGAGATGAAGGGTCGACTCGCGGGATTGCAGGCTTCAACATGTTTTTGCATAGGCCTAACAATGCAGGATTTGATTTTGGGCTTGTAGGAGCAAGCCTGCTCATGATGGTTTTGTTTGTTTTTTGGGTGGAGGGTAGGTTTCTCCTCTTTCATGTAAGAGAGAGGGTAGAACTGATTCTCCTTGAGAGGGGCCAGGTATGCTGGCTTTGTAGATGTTTGGGATCTCCGTTGCTTTGGCGAACATCTCGGGGACCAAGTTTTGGTGTAAACCTGGTTTCTTGTGGGTTGAGGCTTCGTGGGAACGCCACGGGCTTCAGGCTTCTTGGTGTTCGCCCTTGGTGCCATTTTAGTGACACGTTGCGGGGCGGTTTTCTGCTTCTTGGCAGGTACAGTGTCTTCTGCGGGAAGTGGGAATGGTCCCAGCGATCCGAAGACGATGGTCCGGGGATTTGAAGTTGACCCGGTGTTTGGAGAGTTGTCGAGAGAGATGACTCTTCGGCAACTGACAGGGCGCTTATGCTTGTTTTGCTTGTCTTGAAGCATAAGCTGGTACTTGTTCTCATCGAAAGTGATGGTCAATGAAGCTGCCATTGTTAGTTTTGGAAAACTTCTGAAACAAGACCACATCCATTAGTAATCACAGGAATATGATGATCATAAATGGGGAATTCTATGATTTCATCTTTTCAAATCGCTCAAGGGACATGACCCAAGCAATATGAAGAAGGCAAAAAGCCATAGAGGGTACAATTGTTCTGGTTGCAAGCATGGTAGGCTCGAAATGAGCGTTCCAATGACTGCTAGAAGCAATTGTATACCTAAATCCGACTTATCGAGAAGCGGAGCTTGCTCGAGATAAGAAGAATATGAGGTAGAAGTTACAAATGTGCCGGTCACAGATACAGTAGACCCTGAAAGGGCGTACTAGTACCGCTATGCACAAATGTTGGAGATCGCATCCATGAGATGGGATTCTCTGTTTTGAAAGGTCAGAAATGGATTCGACAAAGAGAGCAGGTGGCATTCCGATTCAAATACGGGCTCAACGATTTCCGAGAGCGCCAGTACTCAGAAGGAAAGAGACCACAATTTCTCGAATTTGAATCCAAAAGTGACGAGTTTTTTTTTTTTTTTTCAAATGTCAAGATTGGTTCCATCAAGGAGAGCAAATGGCATTCCAATCTGAACACGGTCTCGGCGATTTCCGCGAGCGCCAGTGCTCAGAAAAGAAGAAACCAAAATTTCTCAGATCTGAAATCAAAAGTGACGAGTTTTTGAAGATTTTTTTTTGAAATGATTTTTTTTATTTTATTATTATTATTTTTTTATTTTTTTTAAAATATTTTTTTAAGATTATTTATTTTTATTTTTTTGAAGATTTTTTTTTATTTTTATATATATATTTTTTGAATGTTTTTAAAGACGAGAGAGTACACATAGGCCTCCTAACCCGGTCTTATGAAACCTCAATTGATAGAATTGCCCCCAGGTAAGGGTAGGATTACTTAATGAACCCGTTTGAAGGACCCTTACCTAGAACAGTCAAGCTGTCTCCACACTCTGGACAAGGCTTTTCTTGAGTCAATCATGATCAAAGAAAGCAATTGGTTTAACCTTAGTGGTCTATGTCTTTTTTTCCAAATCCCAAATAGACTCATCGAAGAGAAACGATGGCCCAAAACCTTAGTCGAACGGGCTCAACATTTCTGCAAGCACGACGAACGATAGGATAGGATCAAAGCTTCTCAATTTTGAATCTGAACTAAGAAAACTGATTTTTTGATTTTTTATTATTTTATATATATATATATTTTTTTAAATCTCTAATGAACTCATCGAAGAGAAACGATGGCCCAAAACCTTAGTCGAACGGGCTCAACATTTCTGCAAGCACCAAAGAACGATAGGATATGATCAAAGTTTCTCAATTTTGAATTCAAACTAAGAAAACTGATTATTTTTTTTTATTTTTTTTTAATATTTTTTTATTATTTTTTTTTTTGAAATCTCTAATGAACTCATCGAAGAGAAACGATGGCCCAAAACCTTAGTCGAACGGGCTCAACATTTCTGCAAGCACCAAAGAACGATAGGATAGGATCAAAGTTTCTCAATTTTGAATTCAAACTAAGAAAACTGATTTTTTTTTTATTTTTTTTTTGAAATCTCTAATGAACTCATCGAAGAGAAACGATGGCCCAAAACCTTAGTCGAACGGGCTCAACATTTCTGCAAGCACCAAAGAACAATAGGATAGGATCAAAGTTTCTCAATTTTGAATTCAAACTAAGAAAACTGATTTTTTTGATTTTTTTATTAATTTTTTTTTTTTGAAATCTCTAATGAACTCATCGAAGAGAAACGATGGCCCAAAACCTTACTCGAACGGGCTCAACATTTCTGCAAGCACCAAAAAACGATAGGATAGGATCAAAGTTTCTCAATTTTGAATTCAAACTAAGAAAACTGATTTTTTTATTTTTATGTTTATTTTTTGAAAAGAGAAAGAGTGGAAACAAACTCAAAGAAATAGAAATTTCCAAAAAATCCCATCTCATTTTTTTTTAGGATGTAAAATCCAACATAGGCTACCAGCTAGAAAGTAGCCAAGGAATCCGGAAAAGAAGTATAAGCATAGAGCAAAAAGTATGATATGCAAATATTTCATTTCCGAGCACCGTGTTCTCAAATGAACGAGTCCCACCGGGTGTGCCAGCTTGATGGACCGCACTCCTGCGAGGGTGCTACCGGGGTCGGCGGACGTGGGAGTCCGTCGGGTCCGGCCCTTTCGCGCCCAGGGGGCTGAAGCGTGCATCAACATTTCTTTGTGTGGGTGTGCCAGATTTTCTATTTTACTTGGAATTGCAAGTGGTAATCCGGAGATCAACCTTCGCAAGTAAAAAGGAAATCATCTTCTTTCAAGTTTTCCATTGCACAAATATTTAAGAAAAGAGACATTTTCTTGGTTTGCCGTGAAAGGTGATTTTGTTTGGCATTTATAGCCGATTTTGGCGTTTATAGCCGATTTACAATTCTCATCAATAATGAAAGACAAGAGTTGTGATTTTTGTCTCTTTTAGAAAAATACAAACTACAATGAAAAGCAAGAAAAGGAGGATCTAACTTTTCAGGAGATTGTGGGGGACTCGTTCAGATTGACGGTCGCAAGCCATGTATGGGCTTCACCATCATCCATGCAGATGAGAACAGAGGATGCTCTTGATTCGCTTGGCTTGGCTATAACCTCAGGTTTTTAGAGGACAAAGACCAAGAGAAGGTCCTATGTCCAATAAAAAGCTAAGTAGACGGGCTGAAAAGCCACGTCTAAGCCATTGGAGGCAGCGGGAGAAGGTAAAGACCTTGGGGGGGAGTACCCCCCAAGGGACTTTTTGTCACCTTGTAGTGGTGCTTGATGTAGAATTTCTGCAGAATTTTCTCTCTTTCTCTAGACTCTGTCTGTCTGGAATTCGGGATTCTCTGCACCTTTTGATTTTCGATCTTCGGTTTTCCGTTCGTCCTTTTTCCGATCCCTTTCTTCTTGGAAAGCTCTCCTATTTATAGGCTCTTGGTAGCCATTAGGAGAGTTTATGGGCTTTAATGGCTTTAATGGGAGGAGTTACAAGATTTATTTCTTGATTTTGTAACTCCTTTTTCCTTGAATCTGATTGGCCGATGGAGATTAAGGGCTTTTAATCACCTTAATTACCATAATGGGAGGAGTTTCATAGCTTGAATGCCATGACTTAATTGATTTGTAACTCCTGGATGCTTGCTTCTGATTGGGCCGTCCAAAGAAATGGATTAATGACTGCAATAAAGCTAGTCAATTAACTGCATTAAATGGTCGCCGAGCAGTTGAAGAGTCGCGGGCCGCGCCACGTCTTTTGGGATTCTTTTGGAGATGATCACCGATGGATCTACATGCTGATCGACATCGGATGACCGTGTAATTTCAGACATTGATAGCTAGCAGCGGGCCGGTGACATCTGTCTTGTCGATTTCTCGATCGGTCGGACAGAAAGAGCACTTTTTAGGTCAACCGGTCGGCGATCTTGGAGCGATCAATGATGATTTTATGCTTTTGACGGCGGATCTGAGATGTCGTCGGATATGAGTCAATTTCAAGCACTAAAAATCACATTTTCAGGAAACCACAGGGGCCAAAGTGCGGGAAACGCGAAAACGGACGGAAAAACGGGTCACCGGCGAAAAATCCGGTGACCCGGACTTCCATGGTCGCAGGCGACCCTGGGGTTTTTTCTCCCCTTTTTGGTCCGTTTTGCGGTCTTTTTCGTCGCCGTTTTCTTCTATATTTTTCCTGACATTTCTTCTTATTTATTGGCTTGATTTCCCTGTAGAAAACCTGATGAGAATCCTTGCATTTTTAGAGTGCAAAGTTTCCAATTTTCCGGGAAAGCCGAAGACTTTGTCGCGTAGAGCTGCTGATTTTCCGCCAGAAGCTGAAACTTGGTCAAACGATGTCGGAATGACCTGAAATTTGAGGTGAAGCCTCCTAAGCAATAAATAAGACCAACCATAGGCTTTTGTTTGAGTTTTGAAGCCGTTTGGGGTCCCGTCGCCAGTAGACTTGATTTTGCCGCGAGGGAGATGCCGCGCGTTGATGTGCGGTCAAACGATGTCCGATTGACCTGAAATTTGACAGGGAACCTATTGGTGTCATTTTGAGATGATCCACAGGCTCTGTCTTGGAAACCATGGTCCCGGGGAGCTCCGCCGCCGGTAGGCTTGATTTTCTTTCGGAGCGTCGAAACCTGGTCAAACGTTGTCGGAATGACCTGAAATTCGACGTGCAGCCTTTTGGAAGCATGTTGAAGCCACTCATGCACTTGGTTTGATGAGCGAAGGCTTCGGTGGTTCCCACCGCCGGGAGGCTTAATTTTGCTGCTCGAGCATTGATGGAGGGTAAAACGTTGTCGGTTTGACTTGAAATTTGGCATGGACCCCTTTTGAGACATGCTGGAGTCATCCTTAGGCTCTGATCGAAGTTTTGACGTCTTCGATGATGTCGCCGCCGGGAGCGCCAATTTAGCTGTCGGAGAAGCGAAGTTAGGCCAAATGATTCTGAAATGGCCCGAAACTCCTTGTGTACTCCTCCCTTGGCTGTCTTGAAGGATCTTGCAGTTTTTGTTTGATTCTGACAAGATTTGATTTTTTGGAGAAGTTGCATTGCCTATTTATAGCAGGTTGCGACTTCATGCAGCTTTCTTGATGTTGAAGAGGCAAAGTGACATTTTTGGTGTCAACATATATCGTGCATGCACTAGTGATTTCTTAATAAGTATCTTGTTCATGCATTGTTTTAAATCTTGTAAACTTGTTTCAAGTTCAATAAGTGTTTTTAGTTATTGTTTCCTTTAAACTTCGATTTCGTTTATGCTCTTGCCTATATTGATCACCTGTCAGACCGTCGTGTCTGATATTCTTCTGCTTTGGTGCTCTAGATAGCAGGTCCTTGATTTTGAGCTAGTTCATGTGCAGAGGGCTGCTGAGCCACGAGTTGTGCAGGCTTGTTGTGTCAGCGATGTCATGTAGACGTCATGCTTGACTCCGGAGTTACGTTACACTCTTGGGTAGTATTTGTTCTAGCTTGCTAATTTTGTATGGCTTTTGTTAGCCTTTTTCTTAGGAATTGTAATTAATGCACTCGTTAATTTGTAACTTGAATATGTTTGGGTAATGATAAGCCTGTTACTGTCAACTCTGTATGTTTTGATATTATGATTAGTTCCAGTCTGAGTTTGACTATTGCCATGATGATATTATGCTGACAGATTGAGTACGACACGGAACCGATGGATACGGATTCCGGGTCGTAACGTCTTGTAGAGCTTCTGTGAAATATTTGGATGTGTTATGAATTTTGCTATCCTCACACACGCGGATCCTGGGGAGAAATACACAAACCCCATATTCGCTTCCCCGAGATCGGATTCCGGTTTTGGGGGCGTGACAACAAGATACTTATCAAAGAATGGGATTTTATCCCAATTGTCTACTCCTAGTATGCCTCATCAGAACGGAGTAGTGGAAAGAAGGAACCAGACTCTTTTAGATCTGATTAGATCTATGCTGAATTTCTCAGGATTACCGATATTCTTTGGGGGATATGCCTTGGATACTGCGATGTACATACTAAACCTCGTACCATCTAAGTCTGTACCTAAGACTCCCCGAGAGTTGTGGTCCAGGAGAAAGCCTAGTCTGCAGCATTTACATATTTGGGGTTGTCCGGCACACATGCTGAAGGTTAAGACGGATAAGTTAGAATCAAAGTCGGAAGTATGCACATTTATAGGATATCCCAAAGGAACTAAAGGTTGGTTATTCTATAATCCCAGAGAGCAGAAAGTGCTTATCAGCGCCAATGCGATTTTTCTGGAGGAAGATTATATGATTAACCAAAAATATTTAGAAAAGGTAATCTTGGAAGAGATTCACGAGCGATCAATTCCAAATCCAAGTGTGACCGAACTTGAAGAGAATCTGCCCATACCTAAACCAGTAATTATAGTAGAGCCTCGTCATAGTGGGAGAATTGTCAGGCCCCCTGACAGGCTCTCGTTCTTGGGAAAGTCTTACGAGGCAATCTCAGAAGAACTGGAACAAGATCCCTGTAACTATGATGAAGCAATTAATAACATAGATTCGGGACATTGCCAAGATGCTATGAAAGCTAAGATGGTACTATGTACTCAAATTAGGTCTGGACACTTATGGACTTGCCTGCCAATATTAAACCTATTGGGTGCAAGTAGGTCTACAAGAGAAAGAGAGGACCAGATGGAAAAGTTGAGACCTTTAAGGCTACGCTTGTTGCGAAAGAATATACTAAAAAAGAAGGTATCGATTATGAAGAAACATTCTTGCCGGTAGCCATGCTCAAGTCCATTCGGATACTCTTGTCCATTACGGCTCATCTCGATTATGAGATTTGGCAAATGGATGTCAAGACAGCGTTTCTCAACGGCCATCTTGAAGAAGACATCTATATGATGCAACCAGATGGTTTTGTAGCTAATAACCAAGAGCAAAGAGTTTGCAAACTGCAGAAGTCCATTTATGGACTGAAGCAGGCATCCCGGAGATGGAACATCCATTTTGACCAAGCAATCAAGTCATTTGGTTTTTTGTTAGAATCCGGATGAGTCATGTGTGTACATGAAAAGTGAAGCAAGCATGGTAGTTTTTCTAGTTTTATATGTCGACGACATCCTCCTCCTAGGGAGTGATAGGATTGTTGTCAATAGTAAAAGTTTGGTTGGCTAAGACTTTTGATATGAAGGACTTGGTAGAAGTAAGCTACATCATAGGGATCAAACTCCATCGAGACCGGAAGAATAGGATGATAAGCTTATCCCAAGCTGCTTACATAAATAAGGTACTGGTACGGTTTGCTATGTAAGACTCCAAGAAGGGTATCACACCTTTTAGGCATGGAGTACACCTTTCTAAGGATCAGTGTGTCGTGACCCCGGACAAAGACCCGGGCCCGGGTTAGCGACAGCGCGATGATTTGGAATTAATTTGAAATTTCCCACAGGTTCCCGCAGTCAGGATCCCGAGACACGAGGACTAACTCAAACGTTCAAGTTTATGGAAGCGTGTAGCAAATCACATCACAACAAAGCATGAATAAAATTCTCAAGTACATGAGTAAAATAGCATCAAAACCAAGATATCAGAATAGGGAAATATAACATAGCATCCCTAACATAATTCAGGTTACAAAGTTAACCAAAAGTAAATTAAGTTTTGTTACAACCCATAGGAGGCCAATAAAGGCTAATACAATTCCCAAAAATACAAAAGATCCCAAGACAAAATAAAGTGTAACTCAAGATGCCGCCCAACGTCTAGTTAACGTCATCGGGCTGCCACTCTCGAGCTGGGGGTGGCTCAACAGCCTCCCCCTGACGCTCCTCCTCAAAGGCAACGTCACCTGCACTTGGCCACCAAATAACAGACATCAAACACGACGGTTTGGCAGGTAATCAATTTAGGTATGAGCATGGAAAGAGTGAACGTATTAAAACAATTTTGCTGAATTTAAAAAAATTACTTGACTGAGGTACATTTCGAAGATACAAAATAAAGCTAGCATGAATACATATAATATATCATGAATAGTAAATCCACAAAGAACCCATCCTTTCTCTATCATATATAATGAAAAGAGTAACCACACACGACAAGCATGACACATAAAACACAATTACCACGCCACAAAAAGGTAGAAGGCGATTCCGGCCGCGGAACCAAAAGACTCATGATGTGTAATATAATACATGACCAAGTTTGCAGATAGTCCACATGTTTAAGGAGCCCCAGACAGTGGATCAGACTGAAGGGCAATCCAAGCTCAGTGGTATTAACTTGAATTCATGAATGCACAAAACACGGGATGCACGTTCTAAACAAATCGGAATTAAATGGGAAATCACTTATCAAAACAAGCAAGGCACGGCTAGTAAAAGGGTAGATATTATATGCACAAGAACTTAAGAAGTGATCCCCTTTTAATACTTGAAATAGATCTTCAAACGAGCTTATACTTAAATTTCAAAATGAGTGCACGATGATACTTATTGTACGAAAACTAAAGTTCAAACACAAAGTCCACCAAGCATATGTTGAGACCATTCATTGACCTTTGTGTAATTGAAACCCAAATGTCGGAATAAAAATGAATTGGTGTCCCCAAAGTTAAGATATATTTCGGGTTTCCAATTGCACAATGCAAATTTAAAACCCTCAGCATAGTCTAATTTTAAATCTCCAAAAATACACTAATAAAACCAATACTCAGTCCTGGAAAACTGCTAGGTTCACTCGAGCGGGTATCCGTCTGCTCAAAGATCTGTCTGCTTGAGCGGATTGAAGTGCGCTCGAGTGGCAGAGTTACTACCTGCAGTCTCACGAAACAAAGGGCATGCTCGCTCAAGCGGACTGACGTGTGCTCAAACAGGCATGACTTCTGGTCTGCATCGCTTCAGGCAGTGGCCTGGTCAGTTCTAGATGACTCCTGCGCGCTCGAGAGGACAGGCTACTGCTTGTGCTCGCTCAGTGCAGAAATGCACTGTCTTATGTACATTTTTCCTGATCTCTTTCTTCCTCCGTCACATTCCTGAATCAACCTGCACATCCCTGAACCTTCATGCTCTCCAAGGGATTAATTATACATTCCCAAACTATTCAATACACAATCTAAGACATTGAATTTCCATTCTTCATCAAAACCAATTCACATTCTAAACAAATCATAGATTTCAAATTCAAATTAGAATTTCAGATATTTGAAAAGCATTTGTTATCAATGCAATGTAAGGAATGAAAACAAGCATAAAGGGTCTAAATTAACTTAGATTTGCAAGCTTACTAACACAATGATGTATTTGAAGTAAAAATACAGTTCAACACACACATGCAAACATCCATCCTAGATTGTTTACTTGCCTTTGCCCAAGATGCCAAACAACTCTTCCTCAAGCACTCCTACTCAAGAACTGAGCCAAACACTACAAAAAGCCCCATGAAAAACCATTCAAAACTCAACCAATTTTTGAAAACAAAGAACCCATTTCGAATGGGTGTTACATGTATGAAAAATGGGTTCCTTAGGAGCTAAAAAGACTCCATTGAAGAGATGGATTGGAGCCCTTACCTAGAGATGTCCAAACAAGAAGCAAGGAAGAAAATGGAGAGGTTTTCCAGCTGGAAACTTCAAGAAAATTACATCAATGAGGAGTTTGGAATGAGAGGAAGAGGGTGGTGATCTTAGATTTTCATTTGGAAGCTTTTAGCTAGGGCATGCAAGGTGGGGAAAAATGGAGAGAAAGGTGGTTTCTCTCCCAGCTCTTGTTTCCTTTTGAAAGGGTTGCAGGAAATTTTTGAAACGTAGGGGAGGAAGATGAGATGGCTTAAGTGGCCTGGAAGTGGGGCCCAACAGGTCTAAAACTTGGGCTGATGGAAAACATGATCTTGCGGGCCCCGGATGAAGTCAATGAAGAAGGATAAAATGATCTTCAAAAAATCTAGTTTCTGAAAGGTATAACTTTGACATGGTTTCGAGATTTTGAAATCCGTGTCCAGATTTGAGCGTGAAAAGACAATTTTACCCTTTTGGGGGCCAAAACTTGGATTTTTTGGGCTTCGAACATAGATAGGCCAAAAACAAAAGTTGTAGAGAATAATAAAACCATCCAAATGAAATCAAAATCACAATTAAAATCAAAATCAAAACGATCCTCCCAAGCTTGCATGTACACTCAGGCCTCCATGAGCGTGTTTGACTAACACTAAACGCTCTCAAAATTCTCAAAGCTATGTCCATGACTAAAACTAATTATATTCTAACCCAACGGTCACTAAACCCACTTAGGACTAAGCACACACTAAAATTCACACTAATCGGGTTAGTCTGGGTCGGGGTCTAACACAGTGTCCCAAGACACCTAAGGAAAAAGAGCAGATGAGGTCGATACCATACGCTTTGGCTGTTGATAGCCTCATGTATTCTATGCTATGTACTAGACTGGATATCTGTCACACAATGGGCCTAGTTAGCAAATATCAATCTAACCCAAGTCCTGACCATTGGGCTACTGTAAAGTGTATTCTCAAATACTTAAGAAAGACTAGAGATTACATGTTAATTTACGGCAGTGATGAGCTGATTCTAGTCGGATACACAGATTCTGACTTCATGTTAGATAAGGATTCTAGGAAATCAAAATCTGGTTATGTGTTTATGCTTCGCGTAGAAGCTATCAGCTGGAGGAGTATTAAATAAGAATGTACCACTAATTCTACCTCGGAGGCTGAATATGTAGCGGCTTATGAAGCAGCTAAGGAAGCTGTATGGCTTAAAAGATTCCTTCTGGAACTTGGAGTGGCACCTTTGGTGCAACAGCCACTCATAGCTTACTGTGACAATAGCTGGGTAATCGCTTAGTCCAATGAACCCAGGAGCCATAAAAGACAAAAGCACGTACAGAGGAAGTATCACTTGGTCAGAGAGATTGTGCAGAGAGGTGAAATTGTAATCACCAAGATAGCCTCTGCAGACAATCTGGCAAATCCTTTTATTAAGCCTTTGACCACTAAAGTCTTTGAGCATCATGTAGATGGGATGGGCATGAGATGACATTGAGCCTAAGTGGGAGATTATTAGTTTATATGGTCTCAATCTAATAGATGATGTAATAAATTGATTAGTTTCTTTATTTATCAATTTAATCATGTTTTTCCTTTCATGAGATGAATAGTGTTTTATTACTTGTTTACACATAACCAAAATGAATGACATGATGGCTCATGAGATGAACCGGAGTCCACAAGTATACTAGATGTTATACATGTGTACGGATGAGATCCACATATGGGAGACATGTGTCACAAATCTTATACTTAAATATCTTCATAACCAGTGATGAGATTGGGCATCTCATCTGATAATGTTGCAGCACTTTGATCACTATGAGATAGTGTGATTTGTCTCGATTATCAGAATGTAAGATTCATGATCATTGTGCTAGTACATTGGATGTATTGAAGGACCATGAGAAGCACCTTATGAAACACTGTCTTTGCTTTAAGGCTGATGGACCCGGCCTTCGTCCTCTCCTTCTGCCCCGAGGGCCGTCGGGGTCCGGCGGAGGAGAAAAGCAAGTATCAACATTTTTTGTACGGGTATGCCAAATTTTCTATTCTACTTAGAATTTGAAGTAGTGATCCGGAGATTCACCTTCACAAGTAGAAAGGAAATCAATCATTTTTTTCTAACTTTTCAAATTTCATAAATATTTAAGAAAAGAGACAAGATTTTTGAATGCCGTAAGAGGCGATTTTTTGTTTGTTTGCCGTAAAAGGCGATTTGGTGCCGTAAAAGGCGGTTTTACCGTAAAAGGCGAATTTTACCGTGAAAGGTGATTTACAAATCTCATCAATAATGAAATTCAAGAATTGTGATTTTTTTGTCTCTTTAAAAAATACAAGATACAATAGAAAAGAAAGAAAATGGATTTAACTTCTCAGAAGATTGTGGGGACTCGTTCAGATCAAAGGTCGCAAGTCATCAGTAATGAACTTTGCCATCGTCCTTCAGATGAGAATGCATGATGCTTTGACTCTTTTGGCTTGGCTCTAACCTCAAATTTTTAGAGGACAAAGACCAAGGGGATGTCCTATATCCAATAAAAAACCGAGTAAACGGGCTGAAAAGCCGCGTTTAGGCCATGTTGGATAGAAGGAGATGAAGAACTTTGCCTTGGGGGGGGTGGCCCCCCAAGGGACTTCGATCACCTTGTGGCGTTGCAGCAGAGTTTCTTCAGGATTTTCTGACTCACTCTGTGTCTGTGTAGCCCTCTGTGTGTGTGAATTTCTTGGATTTTTTCTGGGATGCATTCTTCTCGGAATGACCCCCTTTTTATAGCCTTTTTGTGGCCATAAGGTGGGTTTATGGGCATTGATGGCATTGATGCTCCATGATGGGAGGAGTTACAAGTTTTTATTTCTTGATTTTGTAGCTCATTTTTCTTGGCTTGTGATTGGCCGATGGAGAATGATGGGCATTTAATCGCCTTTAATCTCCATGATGAGGGGAGTTTCATGGTTTTAATGCCATGATTGCTTGGACTCCCATTTGCTTGCTTCTGATTGGGCCGTCCAAAATAATGGGTTAATGACCACATTAAACGGGTCAATTAACAGCATTAAGTGGTTGCCGGGGCGTTTGAAGAGTCACGGGCCATGCCACGTCTTTTGGAATTCTTCTTGTGACGATCGCCGATGGATCCACATGTTATTTGATGTCGGATGGCGATGTAATTTTAGATATTGATTGATGCCAGTGGGCCGGTGACATCTATCTTGTCGATTTCTCGATCGGTCCGACAGAAAGTATACTTTCTTGGTCAGCCGGTTGGCGATCTTGGAGCGATCAATGATGATTTCATGCTCTTGACGGCGGATCCGAGATTTTGGCGAAGATCAGTCATTTCCAAGCATCAAGAATTGGAATTTTGGAAAATCACAAGGGTTGGACCTCCCAAAACGCAAAGAGGATCAGAAAATGGGCCATCCAGCAAAAATCCGGCGACCCGGATTTCCAGGGTTGCCGGCGACCATGGGTGCCATGGGGGTTTTGTCCCCTTTGGTTGCCGTTTTTCGGCCATTCCTTGGTCATTTCGTTCCTTTTTTCTCTTGTTATTTTTTTGACATTTTTCCTTATTTATTGACTTGATTTTCCTGGAGAAAACTTGACGAGAAGCCGTGCAAACCAAAGCACAAAGTTTCCTATTTTTTGGAAAAACCGAAGACTTTGTAGCCGATTTTCAGTCAAGAGTCGAAACTGGGTCAAACGATATCGGAATGACCCAAAATTTGAGGTGAAGCCTCTTGAGTAGTAAATAGGACCAACCATGGGCTTTTTTTGAGTTTTGAAGCCGTTTGGGGTCCCGTTGCTGCTAAACTTGATTTTGCCGCGAGGAAGATGTCGAGCTTTGATGTGCGGTCAATCGATGTCCGATTGTCCTGAAATTTGATAGGAGCCTATTGGAGTCATTTTGGGACGATCCATTGGCTCCGACTTGGATGTCATTGTCCCAGGGTGCTCCACCGCCGGTAGGCTTGATTTTGTTTCGGAGCGTCGAAGTCTGGTCAAACGTTATCGAAATGACCTGAAATTTGACGTGCAGCCCTTTGGAAGCATGTTGAAGCTACTCATGTACTTTGTTTGATGAGTGATTGCCTCGGTGGTTTTCACCGCTGAGAGGCTTGATTTTGCTGCTCGAGGGTTGATGGAGGGTCAAACGTTGTCGGTTTAACTTGAAATTTGACAAGGAGCCTTTTAGAGGTATTTTGGGACCATCCGTAGGCTCTGATCGAAGTTTTGATGTCTTTGTCACTGTCACCGCCGAAAGCGCCTGTTTAGCTGTCGGAGGAGTGAAGTTAGTCCAGATGATGTCGGAATGGCCCGAAACTTCATGTGTATCCCTCTTTTTGCTGTTTTGAAGGATCTTGCAGTTTTTGTTTGATTCTTACAAGATCTGATGCTTGACGTAGCTTTGCTTGTTTGTAGTAGGATGCCGCTTCATATGGTTTCTTGATGTTGAGGAGGCGAAGTGACTTTTTTTGTATCAACAAATGCCCCCTCGAGGTACAACGATGAGTAGCTTTTGGAGTCAATGTGCCTCGAAGAGAAAATTGAAGGGGAGCTTCTGACTTAACCAAGAGTCTTGACCATTTTTTTTAATAGCCTTTTGAGTTTCTAGGGGAATTTATGGTACTGAGAGGGATCACGTACCATCTCAAGGCAAAGTTTTGAAAATGACATGGGGGATTTCGATTTTTGGGTTTTGGATTTTGCATTTTCCCTTTTGACCTTGTGAACCTAAAGGCTTTATGTGGCACATTAGGCGGTCAAGAAAGGCTTTTTTGGTTTTTGACATTGGGACCTAACAAGCTGTATGTGGCAGTTAAGGGGTCGGGGTTTGATTTTTTGTTTTGACCTTGTGACCCAACAAGCTGTATATGACAAGTTGGGGGTCAGACTTGGTTTTGACCTTGTGACCTAACAAGTTGTATGTGACGAGCTAGGGGGTCAAGATTTGGTTTTTGGTTTTGGTTTTGGTCTAGTGACCTAACAAGCCATATGTGGCGAGCTAGGGGACCAAGGTTTGGTTGTGGAATGTCAATTTCAAGATTTTGGCTTAATTTGGTTCATGAGGTTGGATGGTTTGGTTTTTTGAAACTCACGAGGGTTTTTTTTTTTTTTTTTTGAATGGTCCAATCAACTCAAAAGAGGCATGGAACCATTTTTGCTCTTGGTAAGAGGGATTTTTTTTTACTAAAAGCCACTTTTAGTGCCTAGGTGGTCAAACCTGGCTCATATGGGCTAACCTATGGGACCTTAAGCTTTGAAGATGACTTAGATCTCATGTGGTATCATTTTTGTAGAGAATATCTAAAAATATCTCTTTTGGGCAGAGAATATCTAAAAATATCCTTACTTGGAGAGAATCTCTCAAGTTTCCTTGTTTTTGGGAGAGATTTTCTCAAAGTATTTTTCTTTTGGGAAAGTTACTAAGTTTTAGCACTTACCTCCTTTCTTTTCTCCTTGTTTCCTCTTTTGGTTTGCTCTCTTCTATAAAAGCAAGGGGAGGTTGGATCTCTTGCTCCATTGCTTCCTTTTTGTAAGAATCTTCAAGAGTGCACCAAGATCAAGAGCTCTTCTTCTTCTTCAAAGATTTTCAAGGTTTTTTCTTCTTCTTCTCCATCAATGGCTTCAAGTAATTTTTCTTCCTTCACAAGAAACTCCATGTAGAAGTAGAAAGTTTTCTTTTCTTTTCCCTTTTCTTTTCTTTTTCTTTCTTTTTTTTTCTTTTGTCAAGCACGTTTTTTCTCTTTTTCTCACGGTTTTTCTTCTTTTTTTTTTTTCACGGTTTTTCTTCTCTTTCTTTTTACCCCTTTTTTTCACATTTTTTTTTTGGAGAGGTTTCTCTCTTTTCTTTTTTTCTCTTTTGCTCACCATGATAATGAGGTTATGCAATTTCAAGATGTTTATGCATTTTTTTTTTGTTTGATGCATCAAGATAGAAGGCTAGAGTCTCTAGGTCAAGCCAACATGATTTTTTACTTGGACAAAGTTTGATTAGTTTTGACCAAATTGGGTTGGAATTGGTCAAACCTAGGTTATGGTTTTCCTAGTATCTAATGCATGATGATTTTCTTTGATGCATGATATTTAGTAAATTGACTTGGAAGCATGATGATGCATACCTGGAAATCTTTTGCAAGTCTTGGGATTTGGAGCTCGCAGCGATGTTGAGCCCTTTCTTAGTCTTGCGGGATTTTGAGGAACTTTGCAAGTTTTGGTGTTTGGAGCTCAGAGCAATGTTGAGCACTTTTCCAATTTTACAGAAATTTGATAAGACTGGCTTGATCTCGCAGCAATGTTTGAGTTCAAACCTTCTTTCAGAACCTTCTACTGACTATGAGCTTACAGCGATGTTGAGCTCATCTTCAGGCTTCTTGTCTTTTTCAAGGTGTTTTCCTTTTCTTCGAAATTGCCCCGGAACCATGCCAAAATTTTGCTAGAATTTTTTTTAGCAAAATTATGTCATTTTGATGATTGATTTTTGTTTTTCTTTCCATCCTCTGTAGGTAGTTCTTCCAGAACGAACAAGGGTAAGGGGCCTGTTACTGACGCACCTCGTCGGTCTGCCAGATCTTCTAATGCGACCATTCTACAGGCCTGGGAGAAAGTCTAGTTTGTTGAGAAGAACTTGGAAAGTGTGATTCCTTCAATCGTGATGAGATGAGATAGCGATTGATTGCTCTCAAGGATGAGGAATTCTACAAGATCACGGTAAGCAGCCGTCCATGGGTTACGGACGATCAGAGCGTTGTGCCCAAGCCTACCTTTTTCTTTGGTGATGCAGTCCCTGACGACTTGACATACCAAAGGAGATATTTTCAGTTGTCTTACATGGCAGATGGTGAGGAGAGAACTATTTCCACCCGGTCGACCTTCGATCGAACCATCTCGATCATGAGTCTTTCTCCCACATGCCCTAAGAGGGAAGATCCTCCGAGCTTGGTGAAGAGAACCAATGTGATCAAGACCAGGGTTTTTGTTGGGGGCCCTTCCGGTTATGTAGAGAAGTCGCCTGTCCGCATGGACATGTTATTTGTGTCCTATTTGTGTACCAAACCGCAGGCTGCTGTTTTTCTGGTTCGGCTTGGGCTCCCTATGAACAGGGTATTTTTAGCCCATATCTTTTATTCGTGGTACGTATACCACTATCCTAGCTTCCACCAGTTGGGAGTTGCACAAGACGATGACCCTTTTATGATTCATTTGGCTAGAGGGACAGCCATTTCCGAATCTCTTTTGTCTGCCCATTTAAGAATCAGACGTTTCAGGGACGTCGAGATTGGGCAGTCTTCAGTGAAACTTTCTCCAGGTCTGCGGAAGAAGGCTTTTGATTTTGGTGTCTCCTGTGATTCCACCAGGGCAGGGTCGGGAAGACACTATGCTTTGACAAACGTAGAAAAGAGATGGCTTCTCAACATACGGGTTGGTACGATGGTGTACCGTAGACATCTTTTTGTTGATATCCAGTCGTATGTCCCTTCGCATTTTGCGCTATAGCTTGGCTTCTCTCAAGGCGTTGTTGGAGCGCCTTCGAGCATAGTGAAGCGTTCTGGAGGTTTGCAAGATGAGAGGAATGCATGGGCTTTTTACAATACGGAGGACACTACCGCCATGATTTCCTATCCTGAGTTGCCCACATTCCGGACTGCTGGCTTCACGAAATGGTTCGTGGAGAGCTTTTCAGTGTACCAGGGGCTTTCCAAGAAGGAGCTTGATGTCAAGCAATCTCCTGGGAAGGGTATTGGCAGATCATATGGTGTCCGATGAGAGGAAGTTTTGGCTTTCCTTTCTGGAGAGAATCATAAGATAGGCTTTCTCGGTGAACAGGACGTCATCAGATTAGGAGCTGTACAAGGGATTCCTGGTGAGGTCTTGAAACAGCTGGAAAAGGAGGAGACCGAGGTCAATGCTTGGATCCAAGCGGGGCGCACAAAGGATTCCATAGAGTCTACTGGGAAAAGCAAACCATCTGGTGAGGACTCTAGTGAGAGACCTGATTTTGATAGTGGGGCAGATTCTTCGAATAGACCGTCCCACAGAAGTAGGAGGAATAGAGGACAACGCCGTAATATGAGACTGCATGAAAGTCCTCCTGATTTGGAAGTTCCTCTCACCATTGCTGAGGAGGTGTCTGGGGATGCTGACAAGCCTCCAGAAAAGAGGAGCCGAGAAGAGGAGGCGACTGGTATGATTCTCCTTCTTTCTGTTTACGTTTCTTTTCTCGTATGAGAGATTTTTGTTTTGATCCGCTGCTTGATTTTCTTTTGGTAGAGGATGATGATTTGGTGATGCCCGAGGTTCCGGCCGATGCGGCGATGACAGATCCGATCGCGACATCTGAGGAGGAGCCAAGGGACTCTAGAGTGGTTCCAGAATCTTCACCTGGTATGACTTCTTTTGTTTTTCCTCTTTTTTTTTTTGCTGTCATTTGCCAACATGTTGCTTTGTTTCCTTGTTAGCTGACTTGCCAGAGGATTCTGACGACTTCGAGCCATCCATGGATGCAACCTTTGACAATGCTTTGGATGAGCTCATGGAAGCAGAAAGTATTCCGCCAGTCGTCGAAGAAGGTATTTTGTAATAATAATCTCGATATTGATTTTTGGCAAGATCATATTCATACCTTTTTGTCTTTTATTGAAAGATTGTGAAGCAGTAGGAGAAGTTCCTCCGTCTTCCTCAGGGTTAGAACAGGAGATACATGCAGCCGATCCAGAAGTAGGGACTTCTTCTACTAGTTTCAACGCGGCAGGTGTGAAACCTTATGATGAGTCAGCTGCTTCTTCAATTGGAAAGAGCTTATTTATTACTCCTCCAACGGGACATGACATGGGCAATTTGGCTCCGGAGCATAGCGAATCCTCATCTGGGCCGCACCTTCAGTATGCAAAGAAGGTTTTGAAGAGCGTTTTGAGCTCATGGGTTGAGACTCTCTCTTCAGGTCACTTGGAAGCTGGTTTCATCATGATCAAGCATGTGCAGGACATTCTTGGTTATAGCGAAGAAGTTGGTCTGGACATTGCAAGTACCAAGGCTTTTGTTAATGAAGTCATTGCTTTGGGCAACAAATGGACTGAGACCAAGAGTTTCCCAGATGGTGACTTCTTTAATGAGATGTTTGTTAAGCCTTCCAGCGAGGTCAAATCTAAGCTGAATGAGATCTCGCTGACTCGGAAGCAGTTCGTTCAGGAGAGGAACGTTACCAAGTTGGCCATCATTGAGCTATCACAAGACCTGAGCCACCTTGATAAGGAGGTTGTCGAGGCTAGGCAACGTCTTGAGCTTTTGGAAGAAGAAGTTGCTGCCAAATGAACCGCCATTATGGAAGCTCGTGCTAAGGAGGGGGCTCTCATTCACCAGGTTGAGGAGGCTGATAACAATCTCTAGAGGAAGGCTCAGGAATATGAGCAATGGCAGATTCTCTGGCAAGAACTTCCTCGTGCGGCAGATGGGTTGCGGCGTTCTGTCGCCTTTTATGGAAATGTTTTGAAGAAGCGTGGCCTGAAAGCTTTGGAGGCTAAGGCCAAGAGTCTGCTTAAGGAGCTGAATCTTTGGTTGAAGACCATGTTAGATTGAGCTCCTGAGTTGTAACAAACTCCTTTTCTTCTTCTTTTTTTGGTACTTCCATGCATAAACATTTTTGGTACTATATTTTTTTTTGTATTCCCTCCTTTCACTTAAATTATTTTTTTGATGAAAACAAATTTAAGCAAGAGCTGAATGGGAATGTTTGTTTGAGAATTTGATCAAAAGGTTGTCATTTTGTGAAAATCTTTTGTCAAAGGGTTGTTTTGGGCATGAAAGCCGGATTTTGTGGCGAAAGCCTGGTTTTTTATGGCTTGAAAGTCGAATTTTGGGATGGCATGGAAGCCGAATTTTGTGGCGTAAGAGCCAAAATTTGTTTGCGGCATGGGAGCCAAAATTTGTTTATTGTATGGAAGCCAAGATTTCTGAGATGGCATGAAAGCCGAATTTTGTGATGGCATGAAAGTCGAAGTTTTGAAATGGCCTGATAGTCGGGTTTTTTTGTTTGTGGTATGGAAGCCAAAGTTTTTGAGATGGCATTGTCACGCCCCCAAAACCGGGATCTGATCCCGGGGACGCGATCAGAATGTTTCGCGTGTGTGAGGATGGCAAAATTCACAACACATCAGAATGTTTCGCGGAAGCTCTACAAGACGTTACGACCCGGAATCCGAATCCATCGGGTTCCGTGTCGTACACAATATGTCAGCATAAGATTGTCATAGAAATATTCAAACTCAGACTGGAACAACTCATAATATCAAAACATACAGAGCTGACAGTAACAGGCTTATCATTACCCAAACATATTCAAGTTACAAATTAACGAGTGCATTAATTACAATTCCCACGAAAAAGGCTAACAAAAGCCGTACACAAAAGCAAGTTAGAACAAATACTACCCAAGGGTGTAACGTAACTCCGGAGTCAAGCATGACGTCTACATGACATCGCTGACACAACAAGCCTGCAAAACTCGTGGCTCAACAACCCTCTGCACACGAGCTAGCTCAAAACAAGGACCTGCTATCTAGAGCACCAAAGCAGAAGAATATCAAACACGACGGTCTGGCAGGTGATCAATATAGGCAAGAGCATAAACAAAATTGAAGTTTAAAGGAAACAATAACTAAAAACAATTTATTGAACTTGAAACAGATTTACAAGGTTTAAAAACGATGCATGGACAAGATATTTATCAAGAAATCACGAGTACATGCACGATATACGAAATAAGACATGAATACATATAATATCATGATTAGTAAATCCACAAAAAGCCCATCCTTTCTCCATCATGATGACAAGAGTAAGCACGCACGACAAGCATGACACGATCCCACATATAGGGGGAATTTCCCGCCTCGGAACCGGAACAGAACACGCACGATGTGTCATTCAAGACACGACTAGTCTGCAGACAGTCCACATGTTTAAGGACCCCCAGGTAGTGGATCAAGCTAAAAGGGCAGTCCAAGCTCAGTGGTAATCACTTATATCATGAATGCACAAAACATGGCGATACACGTTCGAGAACACGACAAAACAAGAAGGAAATCATTTATCAAACACGTCACGACAAGGCTAGCAAAATAGCATAATATAAATGCTTATCAAACTTAAGAAATGATTCCCTTTTGATTCTTGAAACACGATTCTTGAAACACGTCTTAAATACAAGCTTATACTTGAAATTCAAATGAAAACACGATGATGCACGAAGCATCAAAACAAGCACTTTAATCCATGAAACAAATCTCCAAACAAACTTATACTTGAAATTCAAGGCGAGTACACGAGGATGTACGTAACGTCAAAACAGAAGTTCAAACACGAAATCTATCAAGTTTAAGCTAAGACCATTCATTGACCCTTGTGGAGTTGAAACTCAAATGTCGGAGTTTTGACAAGGTTTGGTGCCCCAGAAGTTATAGTACATTTTGGAATTCCAAGTACACAAAGTCAATAAAAAGGTCTAAAACCTAGTCTAGTTTTCCTTCTCGCAAAAATCCTTCAAAACAGTACTTTTGGTAAAATTTCGGTCAGTCCTCGGTTACCTGTCGGTCAACCAAGGTTGATGTGTATGTTGACCGACAGCCGACCGACGGCTGGCCGACAAGTCTCAGTCCAGAAAAGTAGCTCTCGGGAAAAGGGACCGACAAGTCCTCGGTTGGCTGTCGGTCGACCTGTCGGTCAACCGACAGCTGACCGACAGTCCTCCTGACAAAATGTTGCCCTCTGGAATTTGAACCGACAGGTCTCGGTTAGCTGTCTGTCAACCGACAGCTGACTGACACCTGACCGACAGTACACGGACAGTGCATTTCGAGTCAGATTTTTCACAACTTCTTTCCTTCTTCATTCACACATTCGAACCACCTGCACTCCCCAAGCCTTCATGCTTTCCAAGGGATACATTTCACACATTTTTAAAGCATTCCATCCACAAATAAACCATTCACTCTATAGAAAAGACATCAAAGCATTTCCATGTACAAAATCATAAAACTTACAAGACTAAACATGGTCCTAAGAGCTTGAAGAATCATCGATAACAAGACAAGTGGAGAAGCTAAAACCCATGATTTGAAAAAGCATAAACATGACTTGCATTATGAAGTTAAACATAGAAAACATGTCTTAATGCAAATATTGAAACCAAAATGAAAACATAAAGCAATATACATGAAAAATCCTATAAAGATCACTTGCCTTTGGTCAAAGTGAGGAGAAAATCACTCAAGAGTGGTCTCTACTAGATCTCTAGCTCCAATCCTACAAAAGCCCCAAAAACCCAAAGAGAAAACCCTAGGAAAAATCAATCCTTTGCATAACTCCAAGAAAACTCTTTGCATAAAGAGGAAAATACTCTAAATGGTTTGAAAAACAAGAATCTCAAACAATAAATGCCATTACTAACCTTTAAAACCTTGAACCAAGAAGAAGAGCTTGAAAGAGGGCTTTATCCTAGCTCAAATCCTTTAAAAAATGCATCCTAGGAAAGCTTGAGAGAAGATGAAGAAGATGGGGAGATCATTCCTCCATTTGGCACACAAGATGTAAACATGTAGGAGCAGAGAGAGAGAAAAAGTGTGGCTGGAAAAGGGTTCCAACCACAGCTGGGATCGTTGCAAGCAAATGGAGAAGAAGAAGAAGGGTTTAACCCTTTTATAAAGTGGGCAAGTGGGTCCCATGGGCCCCAATCTTCAAGGGATTAAAACAAGTGTTTGCGGGCCCCAAACGAAGACGACGAAGAAGACAAAATTGCTCGTTGAAATATCTGCTTTTCAAAAAGTATATTTTCCCCAATTTCTGGAATTTTCAAAATTTATGGACAGATTTAGTGAAAATTGTCATTTTTGCCCCTTTTTCTTGAAAAACGTGATTTCCGAGCCTCAAATCCAAATGGATAAAACATGAAAGTTATTTATAACAATAAAATGAATCAAAAGGAATAAAATTTGGAATTTTTAGAAACCAAGAATGAATTCTCACAAAAATACAATTTACAAGGGTCGGGTCAAAACAAAGTCAACGGTAACTCTCCAAAGTTATGAAAAATCTATTCAAACTCAAAAACAAAGTCAAATCAACTCTAATCTTATTTAAAAAGCTAAATCATGATTAAAACAATGCTAAACCCGAAAATTGAGGGTCGGGGTCTTACAGGCATGAAAGTCGAATTTTGAATTGGCATGAGAGCCAGGTTTTTTTTGTTGTTTTTGGCATGGGAGCCAGACTTTTGAAAACCAGGTTTTGTTTTGTTGGCATGAAACCCGATTTCTGGCATTTAGCCGATTTTGGCATTAATAGCCAGATTTTGGCATTTATAGCCGGATTTTGGTGTTGATTGTCGCGACCCCAGACCGGGTTTAGGGTCCAATCCGGGATCGGGACTAAGTAAGTGACATAAATAAAAGGTATGGTTAGTGCCAAAATGTATACGGGTTATTAAAGAATACATATTGCCCGTACACATGATTTCTCACAGGTGTCCGCGGTGAGGATTTCACAACAACATGAGTATTTTTGTATAAGTTGCGGAAGCGTGTAGCAAATCAAGCATGTATTTCATTTCCAAGATAACAAGGCTGATTACATTTGAATAACAAGTATCAAAATGAGCGATGGTCTATAGCGTAACCCAAAGGTGTTGTTAAAGTTTGAACATATATCATTTAATTACAATTCCCCAAAAATAAAGGCCAATATAAACAAAACAATATCCACAAAAACAAATGGTTAATAACACCCCCATAATGTTACGCATCTCTTGAGGCAACCGGATGTTTAAACAACATCGTCGGCGCGCCACTCCACTAACTGTTGCGGTTCTCCGACCGCCTCCTCTGGCTCCTCCTCGGGATAACCAGCAACGAGACCTGAGTACCAAAGAAATGGATTAGACACGATGGTCTGGCAGGTGGAAGAAAAGATATGACCATTCTAAAATAAAAACATTTACCTTGGAAAATACATAAACTGCTTAAACAATAACTTTCAAGAAGTAAATGGATCATTTAAGTGAAAACATATATGCAGTGTAAAACAAGTAAAGGTAACCGAGGAATTTGGGAAACAAGCAAGGTGGCAACCACATGAAGCTAAATCCTCTATCGCCGAGGTGATAGAGCAAGCATATCAAGGCGTTGACCTTAGCCACCGAAGTGAGGAGGAGCAACGAAATTTACATATACATATACTATATACGGGGCATGACCACGGTAGCGAGCCGGGCATCAGGAACCACAGTAGCAATTTGCAGTATCGGGACAAGACCACGGTTAATAAACCGGGTAGCGGGATCCAAACTGCAGCTGGCGGGACAAAAGGGGGATCTCCAAGTCAGTGGATCAGACTGACAAGGTTATCCAAGCTTAGTGGTGCCGACTCATAGGTTAAATCATAGAAATCAAGTCATGTGTAAAACAAATCAAGAGTAAAAATATAACCGGGCAAGACGGGGATGCTCAAAGGCACAACTTTCATATCATGTCGGGCATGCATGTCAAGACTAGTAAAATAGTACAAGTACACTATCAATGTTTTCGGGATTGATATAGCATAAATCATAATTTCAGGAATAAAAGGTGAAATAAACTTTCGAAATATTGGGATAGTATCGGGGTTTAAAACTAATTCAAGGTGAATAGGGATCCCGTGTGTCTATATAATAAAAACTTGGTACTTTTTGAATTTTGGAAGATATGTCGGGTTCCTTATACACTTGCAAGTTTCCAAGACTTCAATGAATGCTTTGTGATTACGGTTTCTTTCTCATCTGGGCTTCAAACATCACTTAATAGACCTTCCGACACAACGGGGCTCCCAATGTTGCTGGAAAAAGAGAAAGAAGAGATGGGTTCTCTATATAAAGCCATGGGAGTGGGCTCCACCACTAGGAAATCTTTGGAGGCTGAAGTCACCATTATCGGGACCTCGGACGAAATTGACGAAGGGAAAAATGATCACCAAAATATCTAGTTTCCAAAAAGTATATATTTCGCCGGTTTCGGGGATATTAAGTTTTGGGTACATATTTCATGTAAAATGACTGTTTTGCCCTCAGTGCTAGGAAAGTCGGGTTTCGGGGTTCCGGACGGGTACGGGATCAACATGAAAGTTGTAGGGATTAGCGGGACAAGTGAAACGAGGTAGAAATACAAGTCACCGGGATCTCGGATAATTCCCAAATCAATGCAAAGCTATAAAAAGGGGACCCCTAAAGGGTCCTACAAATCAAAAGACTCCCCAAAATTCCCCAAAGCATAAAGCGAAGCTATTCTAATCCAGACTTAGTCAAATCTACAAATCATGCTTAGCACTAACACGCGACTTAATTAGTACTAATCGAGTCACTCGGGTCTGGGTCTTACATTGATAGCCAGATTTTTGGCATTTATAGCCGAGTTTTTGGCATTTATAGCCGGTTTTTGGCGTTTATAGCCGGGTTTTTGGCATTTATAGCCGATTTTTTTGGTTTTCAAAATGCAAGTATCGACCAAAGGTCGCCTCCCTGCTGAATGGTCTTGCAAGCTTCAATGGAATGTCGCTTTCTTACTCATTCGGTTGCGAGTATCGATGGAATGTCGCTTCCTCGTGGATTGGGGTGCAAGTATCGACTAAGCGTCGCTTCCTTACTTTTTTCAAAAATTTTGGTTTTGCGGGTATCAACTGAATGTCGCTTCCGCATTATTTTTTAAATTTGAGGTTTTTTGAAATTTGGGTTGTGGATATCAACTGAAATGTTGCGTCTCCACGATTTTTTGAAATTTGAAATTTTGCAAGTATCTACGAGGTGTCGCTTCCTTGCGATCTTGAGGTTTTGGAAGTATCGAATGGGGTTCGTATCCTTCTGGTTTTTGAGGTTTTGGAAGTATCAAATGGGGTTCGCATCCTTCCGATTTTGGGTTTTGTGAGTATCGACTGAGCGTCGCTTCCCCGCGGTTTCTAAAATCCATTTTTGTTTAAAGATACGAGGGTCGTAAATTTTTACTTAAAACCCTTTTTTATTCTAAAAGTCGGGGCGAACTAGGATGGAAATTCCTAAGTCTTGATTTTTGTTTCAAACCATGAATTTTGGGTTCAAGGTTCGAAAATTTTGGTCAAGTCCGGGAAGAGGCTTCTAAACTTGGATTTTGGTTTTGATTTTTTTTTTAACAATGAAACGATGAAAGTAAGCATTGTTTTGAGAGTTTTTTTTTAGAAATTTCAACATAAAGACAAAAATTTCAAAAGGAGTGGGTTTGATGAGCAAGTACCTGGGAATAGGCTTTGGCCGTGTAGGCGTCGCATCGACCCGTTTGAGGAAGTCTTCGAGGGTAGTACCGCTTCAAGTACTTGCTGTTGATGGGTAGCATACATCTGTCACCTTCCATGTTTAGAAGAGCGTATGCGCCGTTGGAGAAGACTTTGTCGATAACGAAGGGTCCCTCCTATTTTGGTTCGAATTTCCCTTTGGAATTGTGGGCAAAGACTATGGGTCTTTTTACCATAAGAACCAAGTCGCCCTTTTTGTAGGCGCGTTGCCTAACCTTCTTGTCGAAATATCCTGCCATGCGTGCTTGGTACAGCTCCATGCTTTATAGAGCTTCGAGCCGTCTCTCGTCGAGATTATCCAGCTCTTGGAGTCTCAATTTGACATTGCTTTCTTGCGTCATGTCATTTTGCAGAGATATCCTTAAGGAAGGAATTTGTACTTCCAAAAGGACAACAACCTCGCATCCATAGACCAAGGAGAATGGTGTGCTATGGGTTGGTCCTCGAACAGTGGTTCAAAGCTTCTGGTAGTTTGTTGCCCCAGTCTCTTTTGTGACTACAGACCATTTTCTTGAGAATTTTGCAGAGTATCTTGTTGAAGGCTTCTGCTAGTCCGTTCGCTACAGGATTAAATGGAGTCGAAGGACAACTTTGGATTTTGTACTTGTCGCAGAACCTGTAGAATCTGTGATCCCGGAATTGTGGTCTGTTATCATGGACGAATCTTTTAGGTATGCCAACGTGACAAATAATGTTGGTGTGCAAGAATTGAAGGACTGATGAGGTCTTCATTTCGCTGAGTGCAAATGCTTCTGACCACTTGGAGAAATAATCTGTAGCGGCGAAGATGAAGCGATGACCTTTGCTTGATGGGGGAGAGATAGGACCTCTGATGTCCATACCCCAGGCTTCGAAAGGCCATGAGATTGCTGTAGGATGTAGCCATTCTGGAGGCATGTGGACAATCTCCATGAATTTGGCATTGTTGGTAACGTTTACCAGATTGCATTGTGTCAGCTATCATGGTAGGCCAATAATAACCTAGCATTTTTATCTGATCGTAGAGCTTAGGACCAACCTGATGGGCTCCACAAAGACCAGAATGTACTTCTTTGAGAGTTTCCTCAACCTCTTGTTGTGACAAGCAGCGTAGAAGTACTCCATTGAAGGATTTTCTCTAAAGTATTTTTAAAGGAATATCCAAATGAAAGTTTAGGGTACGTCTTTGAATGCTTACCCGCTCTTTTGGATCTTCAGGTAGTATTTCTAACATAATATAATCAATGAACGGATCCCTCCAATCGCCGATCAGAGGTTTGAGGATGGACATCCGACCTCCAGCCACTTGGTGACATTCAGCAACTGCTTGGTGTGTGTTGAGAGGAGGGAGAATCCTTCTTTGACACACTGTAATTTGCATGTTTTCCTCTTCTTGGATTGCCATAGATGCGGCGAGTTCGGCCAAGGCATCTGCACAGATGTTTTCACCTCTAAGGATGTGGGTGATGTGACAGATGTTGAACTTTTGTCAAACCGATTGCGCCTTATTGTAGTAAGGCAGCAAATCGGGCTTCCTGACCTCAAATTTTTGATTCATCTGGTTGACGATAATTGGGAGTCCTCAAAAGCTTCTAGCATGGTGATGCCGGATTCGAGGGTGAGTTTCAATCCTACAATCAGGGCTTGGCACTCGACTGCATTGTTTGAACATGGTTCCAGTAGCGAGAAAGCATGTGAAATCATGTATTTGTCGGGGCTAACAAAGAGGATGCCAATTCCCGATATCTGCTTTCCTTTTTCAATTGTCCTGGTTGCGCCGTCAAAGTACATGTCCCAGGAAGCATTTGATAAGGAAGTTTCCACATTGTAGACAGATTCGTCTGGGAGATCATCCCTGAGTAGAGAATCTTTAGGCAATGGGTGCTCTGCGAAAAAGTCTGCTAGAGCTTGGCCTTTGATTGCTTTTTGTGGTACATACCTAGTATCAAACTGCGATAGAAGGATGGACCATTTTGCCAGTCGGGCATTGAGAGAACCTGCTTTTATGACAAGGATCAGGTAGACCGTGTTGGACAGCAGGTAGTGACGCAACTTTTGTACGGCGAACATCACTGCAAAGCATTCTTTGTCGACTAGGGAGTAGCAATGCTTTGCACCTACCAACATGCGGCTAAGGTAATATAGAGCAGCTTTTTTTCCCTCGTTGTTTTCTTGTGCAAGTAGAGCGCCAAAAAGTAGTCGAGAGCTCTTATGTACAAGATAAATGGTTTTCCAGTTGTGGGGGCAGCCAACACTGGAGGTTTGGTGAGATATGTTTTGATATCTTGAAATGCGGCTTCACATTCAGTATCCCAAACAAAGTCTACACCTTTCTTCATCAAGCGAGAGAATGGACGGCACTTCCCTGACAGATTGGAGATGAACCGTCGGATGTACGCCAATCTTCCTTGAAGCCCTTTTAATTCTCTTGGGGTCCTTGGAGATGGCATTTCCAGGATAGCCTTGACTTTGATGGGGTCAAGTTCTATTCCGGCTTTCTGAACTATGAATCCGAGAAACTTACCCGATGAGACACAGAAGAAGCATTTTATTGGATTCATCCGCAATTTGTGTTTGCGAAGTCGGATGAAGACTTTTCGAAGATCGTTGATGTGGTACTCTTTGCTTCTACTTTTGATGGCGAGGTCGTCGACATAGCATTCAACTGTCTTGTATTGCATATCTTGGAATATTTTCATCATAGCCCTCTGATATATTGCACCTGCATTTTTCAGACCAAATGGCATGACAGTGTAGCAATACACACCAAATAGGGTCCGAAATGATGTATGTCTTTCGTCTTCAGGATGCATCTTTATCTGATTGTAGCCAGAGAATACATCCATGAATGTCATTCGCTCAAACCCACAGGTGTTGTCAATCATCACCTTTGGTATGGGGAGCGGGAATTCATCTTTAGGGCATGCATTATTCAGGTCCCTGTAGTCGATACAAACCCTTATCTGCCCATTTTTCTTTGTCACAGGGACAATGTTGGCCAACCATTCAGGATGTTGTTCCTCGCGGATGAAGCCAACGCTTTTGAGTTTTTGAACCTCTTGTTCAATTTTGTCCATCACATTAGGATGGAATCTTCTTTGGCCTTGTTTGACAGGCTTGATTTCTTTTTGCAAGTTGAGTTTGTGGACTGCTACTTTGGGGTCTAAGCCGGGGATTTCAGCATAAGACCATGCAAAACAATCAACGAACTCACGAAGAAAAGAGATATACTCAAGTAACTCATCATCCTTTATATTCTTGCTTATGAATACAGGACATGGGTTATCAGGTGTTCCCAAGTCTATCTTTTGAACAGGATCTTCTATTGGAAGGTTTGAAGGTGGTTCCTCCATAATATTTTCGGAGGCTTCCAACTCAACAAGTCCTTCTGAAGCATTTATAGACCAATGCTCTGTTTCTATCCATGGGTCTACTTGATCGATACTCTTCTCAAGACTTGCAATGAGATGATCCCAATCACCTGTTGAAACTGGGTCGAAGTAAGGTACTTCTTTTGGAGACGATGGTTCTTCTGGGTCAAAAAATTGCGTGTCAGTGTCATCGGACAATTCCTCTTTATTGTCAGAGAAATTATACCAATTGGAGGAGCTTCCTGGATCCTTGACGGGTGACTCTTTAAAGAGATATCCAAGGAGATCAATGTCTTCATGGACACGAGATGTTGAGGCTTTGTCGGCAAAATGACTTTGCAGCCTTTGTGTCAACTGTCTCATAGGAATGGTAGGATCATACCCTAACCCGTATGAAGACTTGTCTTTATGAGGGTGGATTTTCCAATCTTCCTTTTGACTTTTGGTCAGGGTGGGTTCTAATGGTTTGAGAATACCACGGCCACCTCCCAAACTGGTCGGATTCTGAGCGTCGTAGCCCATTTTCTTCATGATTGCTTGTGCCATTTGACTATATAGGGATAGTTGAGGCATACCTTTGTTTAGAAAAGGTTCAAGTGGAGATTTGATGAAGAGACTCCCGATCTGTGGAAGAAGATTGTTTTTTCTTCTGATGAAGTTGCGGGAACGACGAAAGAAGCAGACATAGGATCTTCTACGTCAGCAGGTGTCTCCAATGGAGTGAGAGCTGGTTGAATTCGCTAAGTATCAGCTTGGCTTGACGCTGTGTCGTCTTCTAGCTCTGAAGTTGAATCTATGTCATGCATGATAGACACAAAGGAGACAGCGAACTTGCCCCCAGCCTTTTGTTTTGTCTACTTTGCTTTGGTGGTGATCACCAAAGGCTTTGAAGATTTGAAAGAGACAACGAAGGGAGAATGACTGCTCTCTTCTAATTTGCTAGAAGGTTTGTTTTCTTCCAATGATTGCTGATGAGCCTTGCCCTTATCTTTCTGGACATTTTCGGCAAAGGGTGCCGTCTCTTCCTCCTTTTCTTATTTTCCATCTTTATACATCTGAGCATCTGTAAAACGGACATCCTTACCTTTGAAGGGCTTTTTGTCTACAAACACTCGATGTATCAAGCCGTCATTGCCAACAAACTTGATGCACTAATGTAGAGTTGAAGGGACGACGCCATTCTCATGCATCAGGGCGTCCAAGAAGGATATTGTAGCATGAAGGGGTCCTTATTACATATACAGTGAATTCAGAAATAAGATCACCGATTTACAACTTGAACCTGATTTTGCCAATAGGCCTTTGAGCGCTCCCGTCATATCCGAAGATGGATACAGACGTGTGACTCAGCTTGCTAGGTGGGATGCCCAGCTCTTCGAGTGCCGAAGTAGAAATGAGGTTGAGTGCAGAACCCGGGTCGATCTGGACTCTGTGTACTGGTACCTCTCTGACTTACCCCATGAAGTATAAGGGTTGTGCTTTGTCTCGCCTAGTAGGAGGTCATCCTTATCGAAGGCAATTGTTGCATTTGCTGCTTTTTGAACTGAGAGGTATTCAATGCTTGATCTCTCAGCTTTCTTCTTTTCTTCCTTTGAGGAAGCACTTGATTTTTTGACCCTATAGCCCATTTCAATTTGTAGGACTTGTGAGGCATGTTTGTCGACATCCGCATTCAGCCTTTGTAATTTTGAAATGAGACTATCACGAGTTTGTGGAGACATTCGTTATAAGTCAAGGATGTGCAGTCGTGTAGGTATGTGTTTGAAGTGCTCAATCAAGTCGTACTTGAAAGTCTCCTTCGGGCCTGTATTTTCATTATTGTTGCCACTTTGGGCGCTTACAACTTGCTTTCCCGAAGGATTTACATAAGAAGAAGAAGGTTGGTTGTAATTTTTGTGGATCCCGACTAGAGCGGGTACCTCTACCTACTTCAAGAGTTTCTAGAGAAGAGTCTTCTTTTGGAAGATCACACTCGGGATCAAAGGGTTTATCCTTGTCATTTGCTGAAGACATCCCTGTAGCAGTGTTGCCGTCTTCAGTGACTGCGTTGCGTGGATGTCAGACCCCATCCCAGACTAACCCGACTAGTGTTAATTAAGTGAGTGTTTAGTTTTAAGAGATTTAGTATTTGTGGGATTAGAATAGTGTTTAGTCTTGGTGTTAGTTTTGGGAATTTTGAGAGCGTTTGTTGATTCAGACACACTCAAGAAGGCCCTGAGTGTACGTGTAAGAATAGGAGGGCAAGCATAGATTTCTGTTTTGATTGTGATCATGATTTATCTTGAGTGGTTTTATTGTTTACTCTGATTTTCATACTTAACTCGTCAGTGTACGAGGCCTGGAATCTGTGTTTTTAATCAAAAGGGTACGATTTGTCTTTTCTCCCAAATCTGGACACGATTTTTGAAACGTCAAAACCATGTCAAAAATATACTTTTTGGAAACTAGATTTTTCAAGGATCGTTTTATTCTTCTTCGTCGACCTTGTCCAGGGCCCGCAAGATCATGTTTTAGCTTCGTTTTATGCATTCATGACTTATGATGAACACCACTGAGCTTAGACTGCCCTTTTAGTCTGATCCGCTGTCTGGGGGTCTTTAAACACTTGGACTTTCTACAAATTAGTCGTATATTATATATATACATCCTGTTCTGACCGGTAACGCGACCGGTACCCGCCTACCTTTTATGGTACGGGATCCTGTTTTGCTCCTGTTTCTGTTCTGCTTTCTCTCTTCATTTCTATATGATAAAGGAAGGATGGGCTCATTGTGGGATTATCTACTCATGATATTATAAGTATTCATGTTAGTTTTGCGTAATTGAAATGCATTCTAGTTCTGCAATTGTTTTAAGTTCAGTATATGTTTTCAGAAATACTTCTCTTTCAACAGTTTTATACATATGTATTTAAATTGATTTCTTGCCAAACCGTTGTGTTTGATCCTTGTATTTTTGGTGCTCAGGTGAGGACGCCTTTGCCCCTGAGGAGGAGCGTCAGGAGAGGAGGCTGTTGAGCCACCCCCAGCTCGTGAGTGGCAGCCCGACGACGTCATCTAAGCGTCGGGAGGGTCCTTGAGACGTGCAGCTTTTGGGAAGGGTTTTATATTTTGATTCTTTTGGTATTATATTGGCCTTATTGGGTTGTACTTAACAGTATACTTTTGTTAACTTTAAACTTGAACGTAATTGGAAATCATCCTATTTATATTTCCCTCTCTGGAATACATGCTTTGAATGACTTTAATTTCTTAAATGTGGTTTCTATATCTTATGTTTTATCTTGATGTGATTTGCTACACGCTTCCACCATCCATTGTTTGTATGAGTATGTCCCGTGTATCCGGGATCCTCACCGCGGAAACCTGTGGGAAGTCGATGTCATTATTTCACCCGTCGTGGGCCCGGGCTCCCGGTCCGGGGTCATGACAGAGCTGGTATCAGAGCGGGACATGTTTCAGGCACTCAAAAGAAACTAGAAAATCTTAGGGTCGTGGCGAGAATCCGTGAGCTCGTTAGATCTTTTCGTATGGATTTAGAAACCAACCCCGACCATATTATTGTGTACTAACGTTTTGTTTTACAGCATCATGCCTCCAAGAAAAGCTCCAAATAACAATGCTTCGGGTAGTAATCAGAATAACACAGACCCCGCCAGTGAACCTACCGCATCACAGTTTCAAGAACTCATGCAGGCCATGCTAGAGCAACAGAGACAGGCTAATGAAACTCAAGCAAAATTTTAAGAACAAATGGAAAAGAAGGATGAAGAAATGGCCCAAGTCCAGAGACAACTCTTGGAAGTTTTACTAAATAGGCAACAAGTTCCACCTATGCAACCTTCCGGTCCGAATTTCGTTTTCAACCAGAGGGATCATGACCCTAATTTACTATTTGAGAGGTTCAGGAAGGGGGCACCCAAGGAATTCTCTGGGCATGAGGACCCGTTAGTTGTAGATGACTGGTTAGCGAACACTGAGAAGATCTTTGATGTATTTACATGCACAGGAAGGCAGAATGTCAACCTTATAGCTTCCTTATTCTATGGGCTTGCATATCAGTGGTGGCAGACGGTCAAGGAACCGTATATGACGATGGCTAACGAAGATGCATGGGCAGCATTCAAGATACAATTTCAGGACAAGTACATTCCTTCACACGTCAAGAGGCAAAAAGCCGTTGAGTTCCAGCAGCTCAAACAAGGCAGTATGACAGTCCTAGAGTACGTTACAAAGTTCGAAAGGCTTGCCAGATACGCTACAGAGCTTATTGACATGGAACAGAAAAAGATAACCAAATTTTTGGAAGGACTGAATCCGATCATCATGAGAGATGTTATAGGAGTTGTTCCACCAGTCACCTATGATGAAGCTGTCAAGCGGGCATACAGATTTGAGAATATTAACAACCTGATTATTCAGAACACGAAACAGCAGTACCAGCAGCAGAATCAGAGGCAACAACAGAACAAAAAGCCAAGGCAAGATCAGAATCCTCCAAGGCAAGTGGCATGTGGGCATTGTGGAAAGAATCATGAGACTAGTCAGTGTCACAGAGCAGCCGGAGCTTGTTTCAGATGTGGAGCATTGGATCATGGAATCAGGGATTGCCCAGTTGTATGGGATCAAGCCAATAGGAACCAGCAGCAACGACCAGTAGCACCCCAGAATCAACCACCAATTCAAAATCAGGCTAAGCAGCCTCAGCAGCAACAAGTTAGGCCACAGGGTCAGAATCAATTTGCTCGTCCTCCCCAGCAGAACAGGAATATGCAAGGCAGACATAATCAGGCACTGATCAGGCCATAGCAGTAAGGGAGGGCATATCACCTCAACCGTGTGGATGCAGAAGTTGTAGGGGGCATGGTGGAAGGTACCCTTCTTGTTTGTGGAGTAAAAGCATAGATTTTATTTGATCCCAGATCTACCCATTCCTTTTTGTCTCCTCTTTTTGCAAGGAAGATAGATAATCTGTCTAAAGAACTAGATTTTTTTTTTATTGTCACCACACCAGTAGGTAAACCGGTTACTTGTAGAACCTATTATCCTAATTGTCCGATCCTCCTAGGCCAAGCTGTTTTACCAGCAAACCTCATTGTCCTGGACATGCATGATTTCGATATCATCTAAGGCATGGATTGGTTAGAGACGTATCATGCGACGATGGATTGTTTTGCCAAGACAATTGCATTTCAGTTGAGAGGAGCGCAGGCAAATCTGATGATTCAGGGGGAGAAGAAGAACACATAAGCAGGATTCATCTTAGCTTTGAAAGCCAAGCGATTAGTACAGAGTGGCTGTGAAGCCTATATTGCGTTTATCACGGAGGATAAACAGTCCCAAGGGGTGGAGGATATCCCCGTGGTATGTGATTTCCCAGACGTTTTTCCAGAAGAAATCCCGGGATTACTGCCGATTAGAGAGGTTGAATTCATAATTTAGCTTCTACCAGGATCAACTCCAATCTCCATAGCGCCTTATAGAATGGCTCCAGCAGAATTGGGAGAGTTAAAACTCCAATTGCAAGAATTGTTGAGCAAGGGCTTCATTAGGCCAAGTGTTTCACCTTGGGGAGCACCGGTGTTATTTGTGAAAAAGAGAGATGGAAGCCTGAGGATGTGCATTGACTACAGGAGATTGAACCACGTGACTGTCAAGAACAAGTATCCGTTGCCAAGAATAGATGAAGTGTTTGATCAATTGCAAGGAGCAGCGTACTTTTCCAAGATAGACTTGAGATCCGGATACCATCAGTTGAGGGTTAGAGACTCAGATATTCCAAAAACAGCTTTCCGAATAAGATATGGGCACTACGAATTTTTGGTGATGCCTTTTGGGTTGACTAATGCACCCGCAGTATTCATGGCTCTCATGAACAAGGTCTTTACACAACATTTGGATCACTCCACAGTGGTTTTCATCGATGATGTTCTCGTGTATTCCAAGAATCGGACAGAGCATGAAGAACACTTGAGGACTTCACTACAACTTCTGAGGGACAATCAGCTGTATGCGAAGCTCAATAAATGCGAATTTTGGCTCGAGCAGGTTGCTTTTCTAGGCCACATCATCTCCAAGGAAGGTTTATCATTGGACCCATCCAAGATAGAAGTAGTTGTCAGTTGGAAGAAGCCAAGTAATATGATAGAAATCAGAAGCTTTTTGGGATTAGCAGGCTATTACCGGAGATTTGTCCAAGGCTTTTCATCTATTGCAGCACCCTTGACAAAGTTGACTCGGAAAGGTGTGCCGTTTATCTGGACAGATCAGTGTGAGGCCAGTTTTCAAGAATTGAAGAAGAGACTAACTACAGCCCCAATCCTTACATTACCGTCGGGCAGTGGTGGATTTATTATTTTTACTGATGCTTCGAATGTGGGACTAGGCTGTGTATTAATGCAGGATAGTAAAGTAATCGCCTATGGCTCGAGGCAGTTGAAAGATCACGAGAGAAACTATGCAACTCATGACTTGGAATTAGCAGCAATCGTTTTTGCCTTGAAGATGTGGAGACACTATCTCTATGGAGAGAAATTTGAAGTTCATTCAGACGACCGGAGTTTACAATATTTGTTTTCACAGAAGGAACTGAACATGAGGCAGAGACGGTGGATGGAGTACATTAAAGACTATGATTTTCCAATTAAATATCATCCGGGGAAAGTGAACGTAGTAGCTAACGCTTTGAGCAGAAAATCGGTGGTCATGGCCAGTCTAAGAGGAGTCAGTGTTTTCCAGCAGTTTGAAGAACTCGGAGTGGAAGTACAACCTCTAAAACGTTGTGTAATGTTAGCAAATATGACAGTATCGGAACCCACCTTCATCCAGAAGATCAAGGATAGTCAATTGCAGGACCCGGACTTAGCAAAGATTGTGGAGCATATTGCAAAGCATCCAGATTTCAGGATGGTGAGCGGAGTACTATACTTTCGCGACCGGTTGTCTGTGCCAAATGTGGATGAATTGAAAAATGAGTTGATGACCGAAGCCCACAGTACAAAGTACTCTATGCATCCGAGTAGCACAAAGATGTACCACAACTTGAAGAACCATTTTTGGTGGAATAATATGAAATGAGAAATAGCAGCTTTTGTGTCTCGCTGCCTAACTTGTCAGCTGATTAAAGCAGAGCATCAAAAACCCCCTAGCTTGCTACAACCATTAGAGATTTCGGAGTGGAAATGGGAGCACATCACCATGGACTTTGTTTCCGGTTTGCCAACTACTAAGAAGGGGAATAATGCAATTTGGATCATTGTAGATCGCCTCACGAAGACTGCTCACTTCATTCCAATGAAGACAGGGACTAAGATGCACATGGCTCCACTTACAGAACTATTTGTTAATGAGATTGTCAGCAGACATGGTCAGCCAGTATCCATCACCTCCGACCGAGATAGTAGATTTGTTTCAAGGTTTTGGAAGACTCTACAAGAATCCATGGGCACCAAGCTACAGTTCAGCACAGCGTACCACCCATAGACAGATGGTCAATCTAAGCGTACTATACAAACACTAGAAGACATGTTGCGTGCTTGTGTACTAGATTTCAAGGTTCAGTGGGATGAGTACTTGCCCCTTTGTGAGTTCGCGTATAACAATAGCTATCATTCTAGCATCGGCATGGGACCTTTCGAAGCACTCTATGGTAGGAGATGCAGAACCCCAGTTTGTTGGGAAGAAGTCGGTGTGCGTAGTTTTCATGGACCGACGATAGTTGGAGAAACAAGTGACAAGGTCAAATTGATACAAGATCGTTTAAGGATCGCCCGAAGTAGACAGAAAAGTTTTGCTGACACTCGTCGAAGGGACTTACAGTTTCAGGAGGGTGACAAAGTATTCTTGAAGGTGTCACCAGTTAGGGGGACTCTGAGATTCGGTCAGAAGGGCAAGCTAGCAAGAAGATATATTGGGCCGTATGAAATTCTAAGCAAGGTTGGGGAAGTTGCGTACAGACTCGCTCTACCGCTGGAATTGTCCGGGGTACACAATGTATTTCATGTCTCCATGCTAAAGAAGTATGTTCCTAACCCAGCTCATGTACTACAGCACGAGCCATTAGAAATCCAGGAAGATGCATCGTATGTTGAAAAGCCGAGCAGGATCATTGACACTAAGGAACAGGAATTGAGAAATCGAACTATTCATTGGGTGAAAGTACTTTGGGAAAATCATGAACTGGAAGAAGCAACATGGGAATTGAGAGATCAAGTTCAGCGGAATTATCCACATTTGTTGCCTAAGGTAAGACTGTTTCTATTTGGTGGACCAAATATCCTAAGGGGTGGAGGATGTCAGACCCCATCCCAGACTAACCCGATTAGTGTTAATTAAGTGAGTGTTTAGTTTTAAGAGATTTAGTATTCGTGGGATTAGAATAGTGTTTAGTCTTGGTGTTAGTTTTGGGAATTTTGAGAGCGTTTGTTGATTCAAACACACTCAGGAAGGCCCTGAGTGTACGTGTAAGAATGGGAGGATAAGCATAGATTTCTGTTTTGATTGTGATCTTGATTTATCTTGAGTGGTTTTATTGTTTACTCTGATTTTCGTACTTAACTCGTCAGTGTAATGAGGCCTGGAATCTGTGTTTTTAATCAAAAGGGTAGGATTTGTCTTTTCTCCCAAATCTGGACACGATTTTCGAAACGTCAAAACCATGTCAAAATATACTTTTTGGAAACTAGATTTTTCAAGGATCGTTTTATTCTTCTTCGTCGACCTTGTCCGGGGCCCGCAAGATCATGTTTTAGCTTCGTTTTATGCATTCATGACTTATGATGAACACCACTGAGCTTAGACTGCCCTTTTAGTCTGATCCGCTGTCTAGGGGTCTTTAAACACTTGGACTTTCTACAAATTAGTCGTATATTATATATATACATCCTGTTCTGACCGGTAACGCGGCCGGTACCCGCCTACCTTTTATGGTAAGGGATCCTGTTTTGCTCCTGTTTCTGTTCTGCTTTCTCTCTTCATTTCTATATGATAGAGGAAGGATGGGCTCATTGTGGGATTATCTATTCATGATATTATAAGTATTCATGTTAGTTTTGCGTAATTGAAATGCATTCTAGTTCTGCAAATGTTTTAAGTTCAGTATATGTTTTCAGAAATACTTCTCTTTCAACAGTTTTATACATATGTATTTAAATTGATTTCTTACCAAACCGTTGTGTTTGATCATTGTATTTTTGGTGCTTAGGTGAGGACGCCTTTGCCCCTAAGGAGGAGCGTCAGGAGGAGGCTGTTGAACCACCCCCAGCTCGTGAGTGGCAGCCCGACGAAGTCATCTAGGCGTCGGGAGGGTCCTTGAGACGTGCATCTTTTGGGAAGGGTTTTATATTTTGATTCTTTTGGTATTGTATTGGCCTTATTGGCCTCTTATTGGGTTGTACTTAACAGTATACTTTTCTTAACTCTAAACTTAAACGTAACTGGAAATCATCCTGTTTATATTTCCCTCTCTGGAATACATGCTTTGAATGACTTTAATTTCATAAATGTGGTTTCTATATCTTATGTTTTATCTTGATGTGATTTGCTACACGCTTCCGCCATCCATTGTTTGTGTGAGTCTGTCCCGTGTATCCGGGATCCTCACCGTGGAAACCTGTGGGAAGTCGATGTCATCATTTCACTTGTCGCGGGCCTGGGCTCCCGGTCCGGGGTTGTGACAATGGAGCATTTTCTAGAAACAAGTCTTGAACAGCATCTAACAGCTTCTCTTCTTTGTTGAGTAATATATTGGTCCAGACATCGTCTATGAGATCGAGTATCTGGGACCAGTTGACCGGATTTTCTTTGAAGAAGACTTCTTTGGCAGTAGCTTTTTCAAGATGATCAGTCGGAAGAGGCTTGAGCTCCGATGTCACAGTTTCGGGGGACGAAGGCGGAGAAGATGATATCTCAGTGGAAGTCACCTGAGAAGATGTAGCTCCGAAAGATATACTACCAGTTGGGGAGTACGTGTCTTCGGCAGATGAAGCTTCAGAGGCACTATCATCCTCAGTTATCGCATTGCAAGTTATCTCGATAGGAGATTCCCCCAGGATAGACTGTTGGGAGTCAGACTCATCCTCGAATGTAAGAGGATCATTGATCCAGCAGTTTTCTCCATTTTTAGGAGTTGAAGGAGGAAGTTCCTGTTGATTTTCAGGGACTTCTGGTTCTGGATTTTTATCGTGACGAAGATTGTTGATGCGATCCTGCTCCCGCTCTATTGCAAGATGTTGCAAGATTCTTGCATATTCTTCAAGATCAGTTATAGGAGCCAAATCTTCTTCTTCGTTTTCTCCTTGTGGCTCAACATAGTTGGGTTCCACTGGAGCATTGGCTTGTGACCAACAACATTTTCTTGAACAACGTCTTGGTCTTCTTCATCATCAGACCAAGATCCTTGCGGCTGTAATGGGTTATACCAGATTACTGGCATAAGATGAGACTCAAGAATCCATTCCTCATCGGAGAGGTATTCTCCTATTTCAAGGGATTCCTCCTACTTATTGGTATCACTGGTAGTATCACTGGACTCGTATCCATCCATGGAGAATCCAATTACTGAATTGCAAGAGTATAATGCCCCCTGCGTAGTTTCATTTCTGTAATGAGGTGGCATGAAATCACCAAGGGTGAATTTTCTTACCGCCTTTAAAGTCCTGGGAAGGGATTCTTCCGTTGCCCCTAGTGAAGCAGTGGAAAAGGTCTCTGCCTTTTCAGGGACTTCTTGTTTGGTTGAGACTTCTGCTGCTATTTGAGCTTACGAAGTTGTCTCTTGGCTTGCCTTCGTTGTTGAGCGGTCGGCTTTGTTTTGACGATCTCCCAATTTTCATCTTCTAGGAGATTAGGATGCACCCATATGGGTTGTCCATCTGGTGTTGGATAGGGAACCAACTCTTGAGACGTTTGAGTCTTTTTTATCACCTTAAATGAAGTAGTGATTTTTTCCTTTGGTGACTTTGAAGTATGCCCATATGACACCAAGTTAACGGAGGCAAACCCATAGTTTTTTTCAAAGGTGATGACTCCGTTCTTCCACATCTCGTTGATCTTCTCCCTCACAACAAAGCATTGATTGAGAGGATGCAAAACCATTTGGTGCTATGGACAATACCGAGGATCGTTGGTTTTGCCAACATCTCTCGGTCTTTTGGGCTCAGGCAAAATGAGTTTGCCATTTGCTAAGAGAGCCTCAAAGATTTCTTCAACGTCTTCATCGAATGGATATTTCTTCTCTACTCGTTCTTTGAAGGCATCAGAGAGTTCAGGTCTTTTACCTACAGCTTTGTTTTCAACTTTCTTTGGCTGCTGAGGAGCTGACTTGGTTTGCATATTAAGAACCTCCTTTTTCTTTTGTTTTGAGGTTGTAATGGCAGTCGGTTCTTTCTTTGATGATTTGTGACTGTTGAGGTCTTTGATCACCGTTTTAGCCTCCATTAAAACTTCTAGGAGCTTTCCCAGATTCTTTGATTTGTTGCTGATGATCATGGAGCGGATCCTTGCTCTCATGTTATTACGGTAGATGTCGACTAGCGACGCTTGTGGCAGTACATCTGAGCACTTGTACGCTATCGCCTTCCACTTATGAATGAAGTCATATGTTGACTCATTCTCTCCCTATTTTAGGTTGCAGAGTTGAGCCATAATAACAGGATGATCCTCACCTTTGAAATGGGTCAGGAAGCGTGTCTCCAGCATGGCCCAATTTTGGATGGAGTCCTCTAGCAGAGTGGAGTACCAATCAAAGGCCATACCTTTTAGGGTACTTGCAAAGAGACGGATCTTAAGGGCATCTTGATCCGCAATAGCTTCCGTCGGGATTTTGAAGTGGGTGACTGTAAGTCCCAGACCCTCAATTTTCAGGTTTAGCATTGTTTTAATCATGATTTAGCTTTTTAAACAAGATTAGTGTTGATTTGACTTTGTTTTTGAGTTTGAATAGATTTTTCATAACTTTGGAGAATTTTAAAAGACCGTTGACTTTGTTTTGACCCAACCCTTATAAATTGTATTTTTGTGAGAATTTATTCTTGGCTTCTAAAAATTCCAATTTTTATTCCTTTTGACTCATTTTATTGTTATAAACAACTTTCATGTTTTATCCATTTGGATTTGAGGCTCAGAAATCGCGTTTTTCGAGAAAAAGGGGCAAAAATGACAATTTTCACTAAATTTGTCCATAAATTTTTAAAATTCCAGAAATTGGTGAAAATATACTTTTTGGAAAGTAGATATTTCAACGAGCAATTTTGTCTCTATGTCGTTTCCATCCGGGGTCCGCAAGACCATGTTTTAATCGTTTCAAGTTAAGCCCATATAAAAGCTCTCCTATTCTCTCTCCTCCATTCTTTCTTCCCCATTTTCCTGCAATGGTCTTGACCTAGAGTGGAGAAGAGAAGAAAGTTTCTCTTTGGCCTTTTTCCCTTGGAATCATCTAGCAAGAAGGCTCAAATCTCTAATCCGACTCCGCCATTCTCTTCCTCTCTTCTCAAGCTTCGTTTGGAGCGTTTTTGGAGCCAATCCCCGACACTATTCATTATCTTCAACCTCTCTTCATCTTGTTCAGCTAGCTCAAGGTTAGAGTTTGGACCCATCTTTTCATTTGATGTTCTTTAGCTCACTTAGAGCTTGTTTTACATGTTTTCAAACCCATTTTCGAAATGGGGTTTTGTAGTGACCAAAATGGTGATTTTGTGTGTTCTATTTTGGGAGTTTTTGTATAGATTTCGTGGATCTTCCCTTGGGTTGAGTTTTTGTGAAGATTTCCTTGACATTGGACCAAGGCAAGTGAAACTTTTAGTTCTTCCTAGTACATTGCAAGTTTTAGGGCATTTTACATTGGGAAATGTTGTTTCATCATCAAGCTTGTCTTTTCTTTCATGTTAGTAATCTATTTTAGTTTGTTTAATCTTGTTAAGAATGGTTGCTAATTACTCTATCTAATCTAGAAGTTTTATCTTGAATGGAAGCATGTTTTTCAATGGAATGCTTTACAAGTTATTAATACATGATTTGAATGTGAATGGGTTAGTGATTTTTGAAGTTTTGATTGAATGAGAATGGATTTTTGGTGTGAAATCATCCCTTGGAAAGCATGTAGGCTTGGGGAGTGCAGGTGGTGAAAGTGTGGAAGTGAAGAAGGGAAAGAAGTGTGAAAAATCTGCACAGAAATTGCACTGCCCGTGTCTGTCGGTCGGTCGACCGACACCAACCGAGGGCCTGTCGGTCTGAATTCCAGAGAGCAACTTTTTGCAGGAATTTCCATCGGTCAGCCGTAGGTCGACCGACAGCCAACCGAGGACCTGTCGGTCCGAATTCCAGAGAGCTCCAAATTCTGGGCTGGGATCTGTCGGTCAAGCCGTCGGTCGACCGACAGATCGACCTCGGTTGGCCGACAGTAACCGAGGGTTGACCGAAAGTGAATAGAAGTGTTGTTTTTGAAGAATCTTTGCGAGAATGAAAACTAGACTAGGTTTTAGACCTTTTTATTGACTTTTTGCACTTGAAATTCCAAAATGTACTATAACTTCTGAGGGAACCAAACCTTGTCAAAACTCCGACATTTCGGTTTCAACTCCACAAGGGTCAATGAATGGTCTAAGCCTAAACTTGATAGATTTCGTGTTTGAACTTCTGTTTTAATGTTACATACATCCTCGTGTACTCGCCTTGAATTTCAAGTATAAGTTTGTTTAAAGATTTGTTTCAAGAACCAAAGTGCTTGTTTTGATGCTTCATGCATCATCGTGTTCTCGTTTGATTTCCAAGTATAAGTTCGTTTTAAGACGTGTTTCAAGAATAAGAAAAAGGGAATCATTTCTTAAGTTTGTTAAGCACTAATACTATGCTATTTTGCTAGTCTTGTCGTGTCGTGTTTGATAAATGATTTCCCTCTTGTTTGTCGTGTTTTCGAATGAGTATCGTCGTGTTTTGTGCATTCATGATATGAATGAATACCACCGAGCTTGGACTGCCCTTTTAGCTTGATCCACTACCTGGGGGTCCTTAAACATGTAGACTGTCGGCAGACTAGTCCTGTATTATATTACACATCGTGCGTGTTCGTGTTCCGGTTCCGCGGCCGGCCTCCCCGTCTACCTTGTGTGGCGTGGGATCGTGTCTTACGTGTCGTGCTTGTCGTGCGTGCTTGCTCTTGTCATCATGTATGATGGAGAAAGGATGGGCTCGTTGTGGATTTACTAATCATGATAATATATGTATTCATGTCTTGTTTCGTATATCATTCATGCACTCGTGATTTCTTGATAAGTATCTTGTTCATGCATTGTTTTTAAACCTTGTAAATCTGTTTCAAGTTCAATAAATTGTTTTTAGTTATTGTTTCCTTTAAACTTTAATTTTGTTTACTCTCTTGCCTAAATTGATCACCTGCCAGACCGTCATGTCTGATATTCTACTACTTTGGTGCTCTAGATAGCAAGTCCTTGTTTTGAGCTAGTTCGTGTGCAGAGGGCTGTTGAGCCACGAGTTTTGCAGGCTTGTTGTGTCAGCGATGTCATGTAGACGTCATGCTTGACTCCGGAGTTACGTTACACCCTTGGGTAGTATTTGTTCTAGCTTGCTATTTTGTACGGCTTTTGTTAGCCTTTTTCTTGGGAATTGTAATTAATGCACTCGTTAATTTGTAACTTGAATATGTTTGGGTAATGACTAGCCTGTTACTGTTAGCTCTGTATATTTTGATATTATGATTAGTTCCAGTCTGAGTTTGAATATTACTATGACAATCTTATGCTGACAGATTGAGTACGACACGGAACCCGATGGATACGGATTCCGAGTCGTAACGTCTTGTAGAGCTTCCGCGAAATATTTTGACGTGTTGGGACTTTTACCATCCTCACACACGCGGATCCTGGGGAGAAATACAAATTTTTAATTAACACCCCATATTCGCATCCCCGAGATCGGATCCCGGTTTTGGGGGCGTGACAATGACATGTTGTCTGGATGAACCTTTTGTCGCGACCCCGGACCGGGTTTGGGGACCAATCTGGGATCGGGACTCATTAAGATAACAACAACGGTGATAAGAGTATGTTTAATACCACAACGTACATGGGTTAATAAAGAATACACATTACCAGTGCACGAGATTTCCCACAGGTGTCCGCAATGAGGATTACACACCATCATGAATATTTTTGTTTAAAGTGCGGAAGCGTGTAGTAAATCACATATGAATCATTTCCATAAAACATAAGACTGGCTGCATTTAAATAACAAGTATCAGAATGAGGAATGTTCTATAGCGTAACCCAAAACTACTGTTAAAGTTTGAACATAAAACATTTAATTACAATTCCCAAAAATAGAGGCCAACAAAGGCCAATATAGACAAAACAATAACCACCAGAAAACTATCCAACCACCCCAAAATGTTTCGCAACTCGACAATCCGATGTTTACATAACATCGTCGGCACCCTACTCAACTAGTGGTTGCGGTTCTCCGACCGCCTCCTCTGGCTCTTCCTCGGGATAACCGACAACGGGACCTGAGTACCAAAGCAAAGGGTCAGACACGACGGTCTGGCTGGTGGGTGAAAAGATATAAACATTCAATAATAAAAACCTTTACCTTGGAAAACATGTAAACCTGTTTAAACAATGACTTTCAAGAAGTAAACAAATCATTTAATTGAAAACACATATGCAATAATAAAACATGTAAGGTAACCAAGGAAATCGGAAAACAATCAAGATGGCATCCACAAGAAGCTAAATCCTCTATCACCGAAGTGACGAGAGTATCGGGTGTTGACCTCAGTCACCGAAGTGAGGAGGTGCAACCAATTTACATATACATATACAATAATACGGGACGGGACCACGGTAGCAAACCGGGTATCGGGAATCACGGTAGCGAACCGGATATCGGGAACCACGGGAGCGAGCCGGGTATCGGGACGGGCCCACGGTTAATAAACTGGGTATCGGGATCCATGCTGCAGCTGGCGGGACGGGAAGGGATCTCAAAGTCGGTAGATCAGACCGACAAGGTCATCCAAGCTTAGTGGCGCCGACTCATAGGTCAAATCACATAAATCGAGACATGTATAAAACAAATCCATTGCAAGACTATAAGTGGGCAAGACGGGGTGCTCAAGAGTACATCTATCATATCATGTCGAGCATGCATCTCGGGACTAATAAAAAGGGTGCATGTATAAATCCAATGCTTTCGGAATTAATAAATCATAATTCATACATTTCTGGAATAAACAGTTGAAATAGACTTTCAAAATATCGGGGTTTAAAACTAATTCAAGATGCATGGGGATTTCAAAGTGAATAGGGATCCCGAATGCCTATTTAATAAGAAACTTGGTACTCCCTGAATCTGAAGACATTCCGATTCCTTATGCACTTTGAGATTTCCCAAAACTTCAACGAATTCCCTGTGATTATGGTCTCTTCCTCGGATGGATTTCAAACAATAGTTATAAGTATTCTCTTCGCAATAGGGATGCCAACTAACCTCTCTCAATACTTAAGACCTTTCATTCTTTGCTCCCAAACAATCCCAGGAAAATAGTACACATCGCTCGAGCGGACCTGGAGTTCGCTCGAGCGACGTGCTCTCTGGAATGGCCTTTCGGGAGGGTTCGCTCGAGCGGACAAAGGGTCGCTCGAACGGACCTGCTCCGTTCAGGATGGCACGAGCGAACAATTCATGCGCTCGAGCCAACCATTCTCTGGAATGAGCTCTAACAGGGTTCGTTCGAGCGGACCTGCCCAGTTCAGGATGGCACGAGCGAACAATTCGTGCGCTCGAGCCAACCATTCTCTGGAATGAGCTCTGAGAGGGTTCGCTCTAGCGATATAAGGTTCGCTCGAGCGAGCTGTCCATTGGAATGGTTCGGAACCCTTTCTGGACACTTCGCTAGAGCGACTCCCCAGTTCGCTCGAGCAAACTGTCCAGAAACTGGTTCCGGGACAGTCCTGCTCCTCCTCCTTTCCACTTCTTACCACTCCCTTGAGCTCCATTTCTTCTATCAAATTTGGGCATCCAAAACCCCTTTCAATCCCTATCAAAACTCCTCACAATATTCATCAAGATTCCATCCATTCATCTCCATTCTCTTTCCCACATTCAATCACAACAGAAGAGATAATAACCACAACCACTTGGATTCATTAAAGCCTTAAACAAGAGATAAAACAAGTGCTATAACCACATCTCAAGACAATAAAGAGCCAACTAACCATTTTCAAGAGCATTTATTTCACATTAAATGCAAGAAAACAAATCATTAATGGAGATACAAATCAACTATGCATGTCATGAAAACATTCAAAAGCTCAAACATCTAATCATTCCACTTGCCTCAAGGTCTCTAACAAGAAATCCAAGCTTCTAGTCACTTCTCCAAGTCAAGAACACAATCTACACAAAAACCCCCAAATACAAACCCTAAAATGGGTCAAACAAGGAATAGGAAGAAGAAACCTTCAATAAAGAGGATAGAGCTTCTCTAGAGCTAGGAAAACACAATGATACAAGATTCAGAGGGAAAACTTACTAGGAAACTCCTCAAATGAGCAAGACTATCTCAAAGAAGGCCTTAGAGTGGAGGTTCCCCTTGAAAGATAATATCAATGGAGAGCACTAGTGGAGAGGAAGAAGATGATGACTTCCATTTCTTGATTTGGGTAAGGTGGGTGGTGCTTTGATAGTGGAGAAGCAAGGAGAAAAGAAAGAGATGGAAACCCTAGGTCTTAGTTGCTCTTGTGCTGGAAAAAGGGGAATGAGGGAGAAGGGTTCCTTTTTATACAAGTTGGGTGTGGGCTCCACCAATGGGAATCTCTAAGGGCTGAAATCACTAAATTCGGGATCTCGAATGAAATCGACGAAGAAGAGAAAAGTGATCACTGAAATATCTAGTTTCCAAAAAGTATATGTTTCGCTGGTTTCGGGGATATCAAGTTTTGGGTACAAATTTCATGTAAAAAGACTGTTTTGCCCTCAATGCAAGAAAATCGGGTTTCGGGGTTCCGGACGGTTACGGGATCAACATGAAAGTTGTAGGGATTATCGGGACAAGTGAAACGGGGTAGGCATAAAAGTCATCGGGGTCTCGGGAAAATTCCCAAATTAACGCAAAGCTATCAAAAGGGAACCCCCAAAGGGCCCCACTAACACAAGCACTTAAAATCCCCAAAAGCTATAACGATAACTATACTAATCCAACTTAGTCAATTCTATCAAGCACTCTTAGCACTCACAAGCGACCTAATTAGTACTAATCGGGGTCACTCGGGTCGGGGTCTTACACCTTTCCCCGTATATGTTTGGAGAGTAGGTTGTTTGAATTTTGCAGAGAACGGAACCGAGTCCATCCATAGGGGATAGGGTGGCTTGATCCCGTGTTCCTTCAGTGTATCCTCTTTTTTTGAATTTGGCAAGGATATGGTCAACGTCCTTTTTGGTAAGGGCGCGTGACTCATTGTTTTCCGCATTAGCCTCGTCATCTTAATGACTTGGAGGAGCTTGATTATTTTCTTGACGCTGAAAAATGAGAAGAAGATTTTCCATGAGAGTTTCAATCCTCTACTGACCTTGCTCAAATTGTTGGATGCATGCGGTCGTCTCATCAGGGGGTGGATTGTGAGGTGGCTCAGAATTTGTAGTCAGGACGTTCATCTCTCGGGATTCTAACGAAGAAATCGTCCTGGTGACAGAGCTGGGGCTCATTCTTTAGGTAGAAGAGCTTGAGGAAGAGTTACTCCGATGTCCTTGCTTTGAAGGAGTAGAGGATTCTTCCAGATGTCTTCATGTTCGGGAGACGCTACGACTCACCAGACGTCTGACACGAATTTTTGTTGCTGACTTCTAGCGTCTTCTGGTTTTGCCAACCATATGGATAGCAACAACTTGGTCGGGTCTTTCTTTTTCGACCCATTTTTTAGAGACCTGAAGGGTATAATGTTGGGTTCTTTTCTTCTCAAGTCTCTTTTGTCGATATGCCGTGCGGCGACGTATATGACGAGCAATTTGAGCTTCAGTCAATTCTAGCTGGGCTTTGGCGATGAAGGACGTAGTTCCCCGTGCGCAGCAGCCGAGTTTGTCTTCTTTGAAGCTAGGCATGGACAGGATCCGGATGCGGTCCTTTGCCTGTCGTAGTGAGGCTTTGAATTTTGCAAGTTCGGTCCCTGTTGAGATGAAGGGTCGACTCGCAGGAGTGTTGGCCTTAGCAGGTTCTTGCAAGGGCCTGGTGATGCATGATTTGATTTTGGGCTTGTAGGAGCAAACCGGCTCATGCTGGGTTGATTTGTTTATTTGGCGGAGGGTAGGTTTCTCCTCTTTCATGTAAGAGAAAGGGTAGAACCGATTCTCCTTTAGAGGGGCCAGGTATGCTGGCTTTGTAGATGTTCGGGACCTCCTGATGGAACGCGCTCCGAGGCGCCGTGGGGCGGCTACCAGGGTCGGCGGAACGTGGGAGTCCGTCGGGTCCGGCCCTTTCGCGCCCTGGCGGGCCCTGAAGCGTGCATCAACATTTCTTTGTGTGGGTGTGCCAGATTTTCTATTTTACTTGGAATTGCAAGTGGTAATCCGGAGATCAACCTTCGCAAGTAAAAAGGAAATCAACTTCTTTCAAGTTTTCCATTGCACAAATATTTAAGAAAAGAGACATTTTCTTGGTTTGCCGTGAAAGGCGATTTTGTTTGGCATTTATAGCCGATTTTGGCGTTTATAGCCGATTTACAATTCTTATCAATAATGAAAGACAAGATTTGTGATTTTTGTCTCTTTTAGAAAAATACAAACTACAATGAAAAGCAAGAAAAGGAAGATCTAACTTTTCAGGAGATTGTGGGGGATTCGTTCAGATTGACGGTCGCAAGCCATGTATGGGCTTCGCCATCATCCATGCAGATGAGAACAGAAGATGCTCTTGATTCGCTTGGCTTGGCTATAACCTCAGGTTTTTAGAGGACAAAGACCAAGAGAAGGTCCTATGTCCAATAAAAAACTAAGTAGACGGGCTGAAAAGCCACGTCTAAGCCATTGGAGGCAGCAGGAGAAGGCAAGGACCTTGGGGGGGGTGCCCCCCAAGGGACTTTTGTCACCTTGTAGTGGTGGCCGGTGCAGAACTTCAGCAGAGTTTTTCTCTCTTTTTCTTTCTCTCAGATCTCTTTCTGATCCCTTTTTTTTCTGATCTTCTTATTTTCTCCTCTTTTTTCCGATTCCAATTTCAATGGAATGCTCTCCTATTTATAGGCTTTTGGTAGCCATTTAGGAGGGTTTATGAGCCTTAATGGCTTTAATGGGAGGAGTTACAAGATTTATTTCTTGATTTTGTAACTCCTTTTTCCTTGAATCTGATTGGCCGATGGAGATTAAGGGCTTTTAATCACCTTAATTACCATAATGGGAGGAGTTTCATGGTTTAAATGCCATGAATCAATTGACTTGTAACTCCCAAATGCTTGCTTCTGATTGGGCCGTCCAAAGAAATGAATTAATGACTGCAATAAAGCTAGTCAATTAACCACATTAATTGGTCGCCGAGCAGTCGAAGAGTCGCGGGCCGTGCCGTGTCTTCTGGAATTCTTCTGGCGATGATCATCGATGGATCTACATGCTGATCGACATCGGATGAACATGTAACTTCAGACATTGATAGCTAAGAGTGGGCCGGTGACATCTGTCTTGTCGATTTCACGATCGGTCGGACAGAAAGTGCACTTTCTTGGTCGACCGGTTGGCGATCTTGGAGCGATCAATGATGATTTTATGCTTTTGACATCGGATGAACATGTAACTTCAGACATTGATAGCTAAGAGTGGGCCGGTGACATCTGTCTTGTCGATTTCACGATCGGTCGGACAGAAAGTGCACTTTCTTGGTCGACCGGTTGGCGATCTTGGAGCGATCAATGATGATTTTATGCTTTTGACGGCGGATCCGAGACGTCGTCGGATATGAGTCAATTTAAAGCACTAAAAATCACATTTTCAGGAAACCACAGGGGCCAAAGTGCGCGAAACGCGAAGAAAGACGGAAAAACGGGTCACCGGCGGAAAATCCGGTGACCCGGACCTCCATGGTCGCCGGCGACCATGGACCGGCGACCATGGGCCATGGTCGCAGGGGCCTGCGACCATGGGCCATGGTCGCAGGGGTCTGCGACCCTGGGGGATTTTTCCCCTTCGGAGCCCGTTTTGCGGTCGTTTTGAGGTCTTTTTCGTCGCCGTTTTCTTCTGTATTTTTCTTGACATTTCTTCTCATTTATTGGCTTGATTTCCCTGTAGAAAACTTGATGAGAATCCTTGCATTTTTAGAGTGCAAAGTTTCCAATTTTCCGGGAAAGCCGAAGACTTTGTCGCGTAAAGCTGCTGATTTTCCGCCAGAAGCTGAAACTTGGTCAAACGATGTCGGAATGACCTGAAATTTGAGGTGGAGCCTCCTGAGCAATAAATAAGACCAACCATAGGCTTTTGTTTGAGTTTTGAAGCCGTTTGGGGTCCCGTCGATGCTTCACTTGATTTTGCTGCGGGGAAAATGCCGAGCTTTGATATGTGGCCAAACGATGTCCGATTGACCTGAAATTTGACGGGGAGCCTATTGGAGTCATTTTGAGACGTTCCATGGGCTCCGTTTTGGATGTCATGGTCCCGGGTTGCTCCGCCGCCGGTAGGCTTGATTTTCTTTCGGAGCATCGAAACCTGGTCAAACGTTGTCGGAATGACCTGAAATTTGACGTGCAGCCTTTTGGAAGCATGTTGAAGCCACTCATGCACTTGGTTTGATGAGCGAAGGCTTCGGTGGTTCCCGCCGCCGGGAGGCTTGATTTTACTGCTCGAGCATTGATGGAGGGTCAAACGTTGTCGGTTTGACTTGAAATTTGGCATAGAGCCCTTTTGAGACATGCTGGAGTCATCTGTAGGCTTTGATCGAAGTTTTGACGTCTCCGATGATGTCGCCGCCGGGAGCTCCCGTTTAGCTGTCGGAGATGTGAAGTTAGGCCAAATGTTGTCGAAATGGCCCGAAACTTCATGTGTACTCTTCTCTTGGCTATCTTGAAGGATCTTGCAGTTTTTGTTTGATTCTGACAAGATTTGAATTTTTGGAGAAATTGCATTGCCTATTTATGGCAGGTTGCGACTCCATGCAGCTTTCTTGATGTTGATGAAGAGGCAAAGTGACATTTTTGGTGTCAACAAATGCCCCCTCGAGGTACAGCGACGAATTGCTTGACTTTTGTAGTCGATGTGCCTCGAAGAGATTTTTGAAGGAGAGCTTGTGTCTTGACCAAGAGTCTTTGAGCAATCTTTCCTTTGGTATAGTAGCCTTTGAGCTTCCAGGGGAATTTTATGGTAGTGAAAGGAATCACACACCATCTCGAGGCAAAGTTTTGAAGATGACATCAGGGATGTGGATTTGGGTTTCTGTTTTTGATCTTGTGACCTAACCAGCTATATATGGCAGGTTAGGGGATCGGGTTTTGGTTTTGACCTTGTGACCCAACAAGCTGTATGTGGCAAGTTGGGGGATCATGATTTGGTTTTTGGTTTCGGTCTTGTGACCTAACAAGCTGTATGTGGCAAGTTAGGGGACCAGGATTTGGTTTTTGGTCACTCTTTGGGACTGTGTGGGTCCATTGGAGTGGTTTGGATTTTTGTGGAATGTCAATTTCAAGATTTTGGCTCAACTTGGTATATGAGGCTGGATGGTTTGATTTTTGGAAGCTCATGGGGCTTGGAATTTTTTGTATGGTTCAATCAACTCAAAAGAGGCATGGAACCATTTTTGTATGCTCTTGGGTAAGAGGGATTTTTTTTTTCCTGACTAAAAGCCCAATTTTTTTTTTTTTTAGTGCCTAGGTGGTCAAACCTGGCTCATATGGGCTAGCCCATGGGACCTTAAGCTTTTTAGGATGGCTTAGATCTCATGTGGGGCCATTTTTGTAAAGAATATCTAAAGATATCTCATTTGGATAGAGAATATCTAAAAATATCTTTATGGGAGAGAATCTCTCATATTCCCTTAATTTGGGAGAGAATATCTCAAGGTATCTTTCTTTTTGGGAAGAAATCTCCAATATCCTTTTTTGTTGGAGAGAATCTCTCATTTGATTGATTTTGGGAGGAAATCTCTCAAAGACATCTTTCTTTTTGGGAAAGAATCTTTCTAATTCCTTCTCTTTTGGTAAGGTTACTAATTAGTAACACTTACCTTTCTTCTTTGTTTCCTTCTTTGATTTGCTCTCTCCTATAAAAGCAAAGGAAGGTAGGATCTCTTGCCCTTATTACTTTCTTTTGCAACAATCTCAAGAGAGCTCCAAGGCCAAGAGTTTTTCTTCTTCAAGGATCTTCAAGCTTTTTCCTTCTTCTTCTCCATCAATGGCTTCAAGTAAGTTTTCTCTCTTTTTCTTTCAAGAAAACTTTATGTAGAGAATAGGATGGTAAAAAAAAAGTTTCTCTTCTTTTTTTTTCTTTCTTCTTTTTTTCTTTCTTTCTTTTCTTTCTATTCTTCTTCTTTTTTTTTTTCTCTTCTCCACGTGATTTCTTCTTTTGTTTTTTTTTTCTTTTTTTTTTCACACGTTTTTTTTCTTCTTTTTTTTTTTTGTGGGCCGTACGGACAGATCCGTACGGATCTGGTCCGTACGGCCACGTGGCCTGTGGGCCACGGCCTGATGGGCCAGCCCCTGATTTTTTTTTTTTTTTTTTTTTTTTTTTTGCTGTTTTCTTTCTTCTCTTTTTTTTTTCTAGAAAGTTTCTTTCTCTTTTTTTGTTCTTTTCTTTCTCCCCCTTTTTTTTGAGAAAGTTTCTTCTTTTTTTTTTTTTTTTTTTTTTTTTTTTTTTGCTCATCATGATAATGCGTTTTTATGCAAATCTAGATGTTCATGCATGTACTTTTTGTAAATTGAATTGAGTAGCATGATGTGATAGCATACCTGAAAATCTTTGCAAATTTGGGAATTTGGAGCTCGCAGCGATGTTGAGCCCTTCTTGATTTTGCGGAGATTTTGAGGTTTCGAAAGTTTGGAGTTTCGGAGCCCGCAGCAATGTTGAGCCCATCTTCAAACTTTCTATTTCCGTCGGGGTATTTCCTTTTTCTTTGGAATTGCCCCGGAGTCATGCCAAAATTTCGCCAGATTTTTGGTGGGACAAAGTTACCCCCTTTTTTTTTAGCGAAATCCTGTCATTTTGATGACGATCTTTTTCTTTTCCAACCTTTGCAGGTGGTTCCTCCAGAGCGAACAAGGGTAAAGAGCCTGCTACAAGCGTACCTCGTCGATCTGCTAGATCTTCCAATGTGGCCGTTCAGCAGGCCTGGGAGAAGGTCCAGTTTGTTGAGAAGAACTTGGAAGAGTGCGATTCCCTCAATCGCGATGAGATGAGACAGCGATTGATCGCTCTCAAGAATGAGGAATTCTATAAGATCATGGTAAGCAACCGTCCTTGGGTTATGGACGATCTGAGGGTTTTACCCAAGCCTACCTTCTTCTTTGGAGATGCAGTCCCTGACGACTTGACATACCAAAGGAGATGTTTTCAGTTCTCTTACACAGCAGATGGTGAAGAGAAGACTGTTTCTACCCGGTCGTCTTTTGATCGTACCATCTCGATCATGAGCCTTGCTTCCACGTGCTCTAAGAGGGAAGATCCTCCGAGCTGGGTGAAGAGGACCAGTGTGATCAAGACCGGGGTTTTTGTTGGTGGACCCTCCGGATATGCGGAGAAGCCACCTGTCCGTATGGACATGTTGATGCCAGCCAGCGGCTACCAGGGCTCTGATTATCCGTCGGTCGATTTGAGACCGGTGAGCCTTGGCGTTTTCAGCGGTGACGGCAGTACTTGGGTGAAGCCTTTTCGACTTCGTGGCCGTTTCAATGTTGACTCCGATTGGAAGTCATGGACTGACCACACCTTGCTGATTGGGGGCGCCGTTTTGAAGGAAGCCGGGATTTTTGACGCGGTCCGCGCTTTTAGGGAGACCGTGACTTTTTCCGATGATGCCTTCATGGCTATGTTGGAGTCTTTCCTCCCTCAGACCAATACCTTCGTTGTCACGAACGGTGAGATTGGTTTTTCTCTGAAGGAGTTGAGTGCTATTACTGGATTGCCCATCCTTGGCAAACTCTACGAGGAGTTCATGCCGATTGACAGCGTCCTTGAGGAGCAGTCAGAGGAGTTCAGGCTCCTATACTTTCAGCTCGTCGCCTTCTATGATTTTTTGAAGGAGGGCTCGAAAGTCAGATCCAGCAGTTGGAAGAGTTATGGCTCTTCATTCTTCAACTTCTTTGACAGCAAAGAGTCTCCTGATAGCATGACCCGGGAAGACAGGAAGAAGACTTTGGCCATGCAGGAAGAGTTGAAGGGTTTCTTCGCGAGCACAGATGCCATTTGTTCTGACATTGCATTGCGGAGAGATCTTGCTTTTTACCTCACTTTTTGGCTAGGTGAGGCTATTTTTGCTGGTGGAGATGGGACGCACATCAGGCCGCATTGTATTTTTCCGGCTTGTCAGATGGCGTTTGGAGAGCGGCTTGCTTTGGTGCCCGCTCTTTACTCCTACCTGTGTACCGAACTGCAGGCTGCTGCTTTCTTGGTTCGGCTTGGGCTCCCTATGAATAGGGTATTTTCAGCCCATATCTTTTATTCGTGGTTTGTATACCACTGTCCTGGCTTCCACCAGCTGGGTGCTGCACAGGATGATGATCCTCTGATGATTCGATTGGCTAAGGGAAAAGCCGTATCTGAATCACTTTTGTTTGCCCGGATGAGGATCAGTCGGTTCAGGGACGTCGAGATGGGGCAGTCTTCAGTTAAATTTTCTCCGGAGTTGCGGAAGAAGGCTTTTGATTTTGGTGCCTCCCGAGACTCTACTAGAGCAGGGTCGGGAAGGCATTACTCTTTGACCAATGCAGAGAAGGAGTGGCTTTTCAGCATACGAGTCGGCACGATGGTGTACCGTAGACATCTTTTCGTCGACATCCAGCCGTATGTACCTTCTCGCTTTGCGCTTCAGTTGGGCTTCTCTCAAGGCGTTGTTGGGGCGCCTTCGAGTATGGTGAAGCGTTTTGGAGGTTTGCAGGATGGCAGAAATGCATGGGCTTTTTATAGTGCTGAAGACACTACTGCCACGATCTCTTATCCTGAGCTGTCGACTTTCCGAACTGCCGGCTTCACGAAGTGGTTCGCGGAGAGCTTTTTGGCATATCGGGGGCTTTCCAAGAAGGAGCTTGATGTAAAGCTGTCTTCTGGAAAAGGCATTGGGAAGTCGGATGGCGTCCGGCGAGAGGAAGTTTGGGCCTTCCTTTCTGGAGAGAAGCACAAGATAGGCTTTCTCGGTGACCAGGGCGTCATTGGTTCTGAAGCTGTTCGGGAAGTACCTGATGAGGCTTTGGAGCAGCTAGGACAGGAGGAAGCTGAGCTCGACGCTTGGATGCAAGCGGCACAGAAACGAGCTTCCGTGGAGTCTACTGGCGAAAGCAGACCATCCAGTGAGGAGTCAAGTGAGAAACCTGACTCTGATAGTGGGGCGGGTTCTTCTAGGAAGCGAACCCGTAGAGGTAAGAAGAGGAGGAGGAGTCAGCGTCACATGGGACGGGACGAAGACTCTCCTAATGTGGAAGTCCCTCTCACTGTCAATGAGGAGGTGCCAGGGGAAGTTGACGAACCTCCGGAGAAGAGGATTCGGGAAGAAGAGACCATCGGTGAAGGTATGATTCCTCCTTTTCCTTTTTCTACTTCTTTCATGGGGCTTTCCATGTTCTGATTTGTTTTCTCACCCTGCTGCTGCTCTTTTTTTTTTTAGCAGAGGATGAAGACTTGCCGATGCCTGAGGTTCCGACCGATGAGGCGGTGATGGAGCCGGTTATGGCATCTGAAGAAGAATCGAGGGACTCTGGAATGACTCCGGAATCTCCAATTGGTATAACTTCTTTCGCTTTTTCTTTTTTTTTTTTTTGCCTGCGACTTGATTTGCTAACAGTTTTTTCTTGTCAGCTGACTTGCCACAGGATTCCGATGACTTTGAACCATCAATGGACGCAAATGTCGATGATGCTTCTGATGAGTTCATGGAGGAAGAGAGTGTTCCGCCAGTCGTTGAAGAAGGTACTTTGTAGTGATGACCCTGATGATTTTTTTTTTTTTTTTGAACAGGATCATATTCATACCTTTTTGTGTTTCATTTGCAGGTTTTGAAGTGACAGAAGAGAGTCCATCGCTTTCTTCAGAACCAGAGCAAGGGATGCCAGAGGTCGATCCGGAGGTAGAGACCAGTTCAGACATGATTGAGGAGATGCCTCGTGTTGAGATTCCCTCTCCAGTGGCTCCAAGTGAAAAGAGTTCTTTTGTTACTCTTCCAATGGGACATGACATGAGCAGCCGATCAGCGGAGAATGGTGAATCTTCATCCAGTTCGTCTCTTCAATTTGCGAAGAAGGTGCTGGCTCGGGTTTTGAGTTCTTGGGTCAAGACTCTCCTTTCTGGACACTTGGAGGCAGGATTTGGCATGATCCCACATGTACAGGAGATTCTGACCGACACCGAAGAGGTTGGTCTGGATGTCACAGGTGCCAGGGCGATCGTTGATAGGATCATTGCACTGGGTGACAAGTGGTTTGAGACCATGGGTTTCCCTGACGACCAATTCTTCAAGGAGATGTTCTTGGACCCTGCTGATAAGGCTAAGTCTGACCTGAATGAGGCTACACAAAGCAAGAAGCAGCTAGTTCGGGAGAAGAACAAGGAAGAGCTAGCCATCATCGGATTGAGGCATGACCTTAACGTCCTTGATAGGGAAGTTGAGGAGGCCAGGAAACGTCTTGAGCATTTGAAGGCACAAGTCGATGCGAAGTGGGCTGCTATAACAGAGGCTCGTGACAGGGAGAGTACTCTGATCCGCAGGGTTGCATATGCCGGTCAAGTTCTCGAGAGGAGGACTCTAGAAAACGAACGATGGCAAACTGCTGGGGAAGAGCTTCCCGGTGTAAAAGAAGGGTTACGGCATTCGCCAGCATCTCATGGCAAGTTCCTGAAGAAGCGTGCCTTGGAAACTCTGACGGCTGAGGCCAAAAGTTTGCTTGAGGAGCTGAAGCTTTGGCTGGAGACCATTTTTGGCTAAGCTCCTGATTTTTTATAGCATAAACCTTTCTTCTGTTTTTGGTACCACATGTATTTTTTGGTACTCTTTTTTTTTTGTAGTGCTTATGAACACTTTCTTTTTTTTGGTACCACATGTATTTTTTTGGTACTTTTCTTTTTTCTTTTTTTTTTTGTTTTGTAGTGCTTGTGAACACTTTCTTTTTTTTTCTTTTTGGTACCACATGTATTTTTGGTACTTCTTTTTTTTTGTTTTCCCTATGCTCACTCAAATCTTTTTGTGATGAAAGCAATTGCTAAATGGGATTTGATCAAAAGCTTTGTCATTTTGTGAAAATCTTTTGTCAAATGGTTGTTTTGGTAGGGGAAACGAATTTGGCATGAAAGCCGGATTTTTGTGGCATTTACAGCCAGTTTGGTGGCATTGATAGCCAATTGGTGGCATTTATAGCCGGTTTGGTGGCATTGATAGCCAATTTGTGGCATTTATAGCCGGTTTTGACATGAGTCAGGTTTTTTTTTTTTTTTGTGTGTGGCATTTGTAGCCGAGTTTGTTGAAAACCGAGTTTTGTTTTATTGGCATGAAAGCCGATTTTGGCGTTTATAGCCGGAAATTTTTTGTTTTGGCATTTATAGCCGGATTTTGGCATTTATAGCCGAGTTTTGGTTTTCAAAATGCAGGTATCGACTAAATGTCGCCTTCCCGCTGAATGGTCTTGCAAGTATCGATGGAATGTCGCTTCCTTGCTCATTCGGTTTTGCGAGTATCGATGGAATGTCACTTCCTCGCGGGTTAGGTTTTGCAAGTATCGATGGAATGTCGCTTCCTCGCGAATTGGGGTGCAAATATCGACTAAGCGTCGCTTCCCTGCTTTTCCCAAGACTTTTGGTTTTGCGGGTACTGACTTGATGTCGTTTCTCCGCGATTTTTGAAATTTGAGGTTTTCTCGAACCATTTGTAATTTTGGGTTGTGGATAGCAACTGGTATGTTGCATCTCCACGATTTTTGAAATTGGGTTGTGGATATCAACTGGTTTGTTGCTTCTCCACGATTTTTGAAATTTGGGTTGTGGATATCAACTGGTTTGTTGCTTTTCCACGATTTTGGATTTTGCAAGTATCGACGAAATGTCGCTTCCCTGCGATTTTGGATGCAAGTATCGATGGAATGTTGCATCCTTGCTTTTTTTCAAAATTTTTTGTTTTGCGGGTACTGACTTTGATGCCGTTTCCCCACGATTTTTGAAAAACCATTTTTTTTTTGTTTAAAGACACGAGGGTCGTAAATTTTGACCTGGAACCATTTGGCGGTAAAAGGTAAGGTGGACTAGGGTAGAAATCCCTGAATCCGGATTTTTGTTTCAAACCATGAATTTTGGTTCAAGGATCGAAAGTTTTGGTCAAGTCAGGGAGAGGCTCCTAAACTTGGATTTTTTTTGTTTTTGAACAATGAAACAATGAAAGTAAGCATTGTTTTTGAATCTCTAGAAATTTTGACATTTGATATGAAAATTCTAAAGAGAGTGGGTTTGACGAGCGAGTACCTGAGAACAGGTTTTGGCCATACAGGCATTGCTCTTACCCAGTTGGGTAAGTCTTCAAGGGTAGTACCGCTTCAAGAACTTGCCGTTGATAGGCAGCATACATCTGTCGCCTTCCATGTTTAGGAGGGCATATGCGCCGTTGGAGAAGACTTTGTCGATGACGCAGGGTCCCTCCCATTTTGGTTCAAATTTGCCTTTGGATTTGTGTGCGAAGACCATTGGTCTTTTTACCGCAAGAACCAAGTCACCCTTTTTGTAGGCGCGTTGCCGGACCCTTTTGTCAAAAGATCCTGCCATGCGTGCTTGGTAAAGTTCAATGCTTTGTCAAGCTTCGAGCCGTCTCTCGTCGAGATTGTCCAGCTCATGGAGTCGCAATTTGACATTGCTTTCTTGAGTCATGTCATTTTGTAGAGATACCCTCAGAGAAGGAATTTGTACCTCTAGGGGCACGACAGCTTCGCATCCATAGACCAAGGAGAATGGTGTGCTATGGGTTGGTCCTCGAACGGTGGTTCGATAGGCCCACAAAGCTTTAGACAGTTTATTGCTCCAGTCTCTTTTGTGACTAGAGACCATTTTCTTGAGGATTTTGCAGAGTGTCTTGTTGAAGGCTTCTGCTAATCCGTTTGCTGCCGGATTGTATGGAGTCGAAGGACAGCTTTGGATTTTGTATTTGTCGCAAAACCTGTAGAATCGATGATCCCGGAATTGTGGTCCGTTATCATGGACGAATCTCTTGGGTATGCCGAAACGACAAATGATGTTGGTGCGTAGGAATTGAAGAACTGATGAGGTCTTCATTTCGTTGAACGCAAATGCTTCTGACCACTTGGAGAAATAATCCGTTGCGGCGAAGATGAATCGATGACCTTTGCTTGAAGGGGGAGAGATAGGACCTATGATGTCCATGCCCCATGCTTCAAAAGGCCATGAGATTGCTGTAGGATGCAGCCATTCCGGAGGCATGTGAATGTAATCTCCGTGAACTTGGCATAGCTGGCAGCGTTTGGCAAATTGCATTGCATCAGCAACCATGGTAGGCCAATAGTAACCTAACCTTTTTATCTGATCATAGAGCTTAGGACCTGCCTGATGGGCTCCACAAAGACCAGCATGAACTTCTTTAAGTGTTTCTTCGGCCTCTTGTTGTGACAAGCAGCGTAGAAGTACTCCGTTGAAGGATTTCCTGTAGAGGATTTTTGAAGGAATATCCAAATGAAAGTTTGGGGCTCGCCTATGTATGTTTACCCGTTCTTTTGGATCTTCAGGTAGGATTCCGAACATAGTGTAATCAATGAACGGATCCCTCCAGTCGACGATTGAAGGTTGAAGGATAGAGATCCGACTTCCAACCACTCGGTGGCATTCGGCAACTGCTTGGTGTGTGTTAAGAGGAGGGAGGATCCTTCTCTCGCACACTGTAATTTGCATGTTTTCCCCTTCCTGGATCGCCATTGATGCCGCAAGTCTGGCCAGGGCATCTGCATGGATATTTTCACCTCTACGAATGTGGGTGATGTTGCAGATGTCAAACTTTTGCAGAAGCGATTGTGCCTTGTTGTAATAAGGCAGCAGATCGGGCTTCCTGACTTCATATTTCTGAATCATCTGGTTGACGATCAGTTGAGAGTCTCCAAAGACTTCCAGCATAGTGATACCGGATTCGATGGCGAGTTCCAATCCTAGGATCAGAGCTTGGTATTCAGCTGCATTGTTTGTGCATGGTTCCAGTAGCGAGAAAGCGTGTGGAATCATGCATTTGTCGGGGCTAACAAAGAGGATGCCAACTCCCGAGATCAGCTTTCTGTTTTCATTTGTCCTGGTTGCACCGTCAAAGTACATGTCCCAGGAGGCATTTGGTGAGGAAGTCTCCACGTTGTAGACAGGTTCGTCTGGGAGATCATCTCTGAGTGGTGAATCTTTAGGCAATGGATGCTCTGCGAGGAAATCTGCTAGAGCTTGGCCTTTGATTGCTTTTTGTGGCACATACCTAATATCAAATTGTGACAAGAGGATGGACCATTTTTCCAGTCGGGCATTGAGAGAACCGGCCTTCGTGACAAGGACCTTCAAGAGGTTGATCCTCGAGACCAGGTAGACTGTGTTGGAAAGCAAGTAGTGACGTAGCTTTTGTACGGCGAACATCACTGCAAGGCATTCTTTTTCGACTGGAGAGTAGCGATGCTCTGCACCTACTAGCATGCGGCTGAGGTAGTATAGAGCAGCTTCTTTTCCCTCACCATTCTCTTGTGCAAGCAAAGCGCCTACAGAATGATCAAGAGCTCTTGTGTACAAGATGAATGGTTTTCCAGTGGCAGGGGCAGCTAACACTGGAGGTTTGGTCAGGTATGACTTGATATCTTGAAATGCGGCTTCGCAGTCGGTATCCCAGACAAAGTCTACACCTTTTTTCATCAATCGAGAGAATGGACGGCATTTCCCCGAAAGATTGGAGATGAACCGTCTAATGTAGGCCAGTCTCCCTTGAAGCCCTTTTAGTTCCCTTAGGGTTCTTGGAGAGGGCATTTCTAGAATAGCCTTGACTTTTATGGGGTCAAGTTCTATTCCAGCTTTCCGAACAAGGAATCCGAGAAACTTACCCGACGAGACGCCGAAGAAGCATTTTAGAGGATTCATCCGCAATTTGTGTTTGCGAAGTCGGAGGAAGACTTCCCGAAGATCTTTGAGATGGTCTTCTTTTCTTCTGCTTTTGACGGCGAGGTCATCAACGTAACATTCGACCGTCTTGTGCTGCATATCTTGGAATATTTTCATCATAGCCCTCTGATATGTGGCACCAGCATTTTTCAGACCAAATGGCATGACAGTGTAGCAATACACGCCAAATGGAGTCCGAAATGAAGTGTGTTTTTCATCCTCGGGATGCATCTTTATCTGATTGTAACCAGAGAAGCCATCCATGAATGTCATTCGCTCGAATCCGCAGGTATTATCAATCATCACCTCCGGTATGGGGAGCGGGAATTCATCTTTAGGGCAAGCGCCATTCAAGTCTCTATAGTCAATACAGACCCTGATCTGCCCATTTTTCTTTGTCACGGGGACAATGTTGGCCAACCATTCTGGATGTTGTTCCTCACGGATGAAGCCAACGCTTTTGAGTTTTTGAACTTCTTGTTCAATTTTATCCATCACATCTGGACGGAATCTTCTTTGGCCTTGTTTGACAGGCTTGACGTCTTCTTGAAGATTGAGTTTGTGGACTGCTACTTTGGGGTCTAAACCAGGCATTTCAGCATAGGACCATGCAAAGCAATCAACGAACTCACGAAGAAAAGCGATATACTCGGGTAACTCATCATCCTTTATATTCTTGCTTATGAATACAGGACGTGAGTTATCAGGTGTTCCCAAGTTTATCTTTTGAACAGGATCTTCTGTCGGAAGGTTCGAAGGTGGTTCCTCCACAATATTTTCGGAGGCTTCCAACTCAACGAAACCTTCTGGAGTTTCAACTGCATTACCAGACCAAGGCTCTGTTCCTTTCCATGGATTTTCTTGATTGGTGATCTCCTCAAGGCTTGCTATGAGATAGTCCCAATCGCCTGTTGAGTCTGGTATTTCTTTTGGAGACGAGGGTTCTTCTGGGTCAGGATGCCACAAGTCTGTATTATCGGACGATTCCTCTTTATCATCAGAGAAATCATACCAATTGGATGAGCTTCCTGGATTTTTGTCAGGTAACTCTTTAAAGAGATATCCAGGGAGATCGATGTCTTCATGGACTTGAGATGTTGAGGCTTGGTCGGTAAAACGACTTTTAAGCCTTTGTGTCAACTGTCTCAGAGGAGTATCAGGATCATACCCTAACCCATATGAAGACTTTTCTACATGACCGTAGAGTCTCCAATCTTCCAGCTGGCTTTTGGTCAAGGCGGGCTCCAATGGCGTGAGAATACCGCGTCTTTCTCCCAAACCGACTGGGTTTTGAGCGTCAAAGCCCATTTTCTTCATAATTGCTTGTGCGACAGGACTATATAGAGATAGCTGAGGCATACCTTCATTTTGAAAAGGTTCCAGCATGGAGTTTGATGAAGAAGCGTCCGATCTATGGAAGAAGATCGGCCTTTGCTTTGGTGATGTTGCCGGAACAACAAAGGTAGCTGACGTAGGATCTTCTACATCAGCAGGTGTCTCCATCGGAGTGAGAGCAGGCTGAACTTGCTGAGTGTCAGCTTGGCTTGACGATGCATCGTCTTCTGGCTCTGAGTCCGAGTCTGTGTCTTGCATGATAGACACGAGAGAAACAACAAATTTGCCCCCAGGCTTTTGTTTCGCCTTCTTCACTTTAGTCATGATGACCAAAGGTTTTGAATTCTTGAGGGAGATAACGAAGGGAGATTGACTACTCTCTTCTAATTTGCCGGAGGGTTTGTTTTCTTCCGGTGATTTTTGAGGAGCCTTGCCTTTATCTTTCTGGAGATTTTCAGCAGGGGGTGCTATTTCCTCTTCTTCTTTTTCTCCTTCATACATTTGGGAGTCTGCGAAGTGGACTTCTTTACCTTTGAAGGGTTTCCTGTCCGCAACGACTCGATGTACCATGCCGTCGTCGCCGACAAACTTGATGCATTGATGTAGAGTTGAAGGAACAACACCATTCTCGTGTATCCAAGGACGTCCGAGAAGGATGTTGTAGCATGAGGGGGTTTTTATTGCATACACAGTGACCTCAAAGATAAGATCACCGATTTGCAATTTGAACCTGATTTTGCCGATAGGCCTTTGAGTGCTCCCATCGTATCCAAAGATAGATACAGATGTGTGGCTTAGCTTGCCGGGTGGGATGCCCAACTCTTCAAGAGCCGAAGTGGAGATAAGGTTGAGTGCAGAACCTGGGTCGATCTGAACTCTATGTATCGGCATTTCTTTGATGTACCCTGTGAAGTACAGGGGTCGGTTGTGCCTTGCTTCGCCAAGTAGGAGGTCTTCCTTAGTGAAGGCGATGGTTGCACTGGCTGCCTTTTGAACCGAGAGGCATTGGATGCATGATCCCTCAGTTTTCTTTTTTTCTTCTTTTAAGGAAGTTTCAGAGTTTTTGACCCGGTAGTCCATTTCAATTTGGAGGACTTGTGGGGCATGTTTGTCGACATCCTCATTCAGTTTTTGTAATTCTGAGATGAGATTATCACGAGTGCGTGGAGACATTCGTAATAAATCCAGGATGTGAAGACGTGCAGGTATGTGTTTGAAGTGCTCAACCAAGTCATACTTGAAAGCCTCCTTAGGGCCTGCATGTTCATCATTGTTGCCACTGGGGGCGCTTACAACATCTTTTCCCGAAGGATTTACATAAGTAAAGGAAGATTGGTTGTAATTTTTGTGGTAGTCCCGGCCCGAACGGGTGCCTCTACCAACTTCGAGAGCTTCTTGAGAAGGATCTTCGTTTGGAAGATTGTCTTCAGGATCAAGAGGCTGTCGTTTTTCATCTACTGGGGATGTATCTGCAGCAGAGTTGCCATCCTCAGTGATTGTGTTGCACGGAGCATTTTCCGGGAGCAAGTCCTGAACAACATCCAGCAGCTTTTCTTCTTCGTTGACCCATCCATCACCCCAAGTTGGGTTTTCTTCATGATGATGAGTCGGGAAGAATGTGTATCCTGAAGTCACAGTCTCAGGAGAAGAAACCTGAGAGGGTGTCATCTCTGTGAAAGTCACGTGAGACGAGGTAGCTCCAGAGGATACATTGCTAGGCGTCGTCGGAGTGTAGGTAATCTCATCAGACGACGCTTCAGAAGAGCTATAGTCCTGATATATTACATTACAGGAAGCTCTGATAGGAGATGTTGCCTGCTCGGAGTCAGACTCATCCTCGGATGTAAGAGGATCGTCAATCCAGCAATGTTCTCCATTTTCAGGAGTTAAGGGTGGATGTACCTGATTATCTTCAGGGACTTCAGGCTCTGGATTGTGAGGAATCTCGTTGACGCGGTCTTGCTCTTGTTCTAGAGCGAGACGCTGCAAGATCCTTGCATATTCTTCAAGATCAGGCATGGGAGCCAGATCCTCTTCTTCGTCTTCTCCGTGTGGCTCAACATAGTTGATTTCCACTGGAGCAATGACAGGTGCTGGGTTAACAGCATCTTCTTGTGCAGCCTCTTGGTCTTCTTCATCATCAGACCAGGATCCTTGTGGTTGCAAGGGGTTATACCAGATTACTGGCATAAGGTGAGTTTCAGGAACCCATTCTTCATCGGAGAGATATTCTCCTGTTTCAAGAGATTCCTCCCACTCATCGGTGTAGTTGGGCTCGAATCCATCGTCGGTGTCGCTGGACTCGTATCCATCAATGGAGAATCCAACTACCGAGTTGCAAGAGTATGATGCCCCCTGCATGGCTTCTTTTTTGAATTGAGGTGGCATGAAATCACTAAGAGTGAAGTTTCTTACCGCCTTTGAAGTCTCTGGAGGGGACGTTTCTGTTGCCCCGAGTGAAGTGGTAGAGGAGGCCTCTGCCTTTTCATGAACTTCTTGTTTTGGCTGGGTCTTCTCTTGCCGTTTGAGCCTGAGGAGATGTTTCCTAGCCTGCCTTCGCTGTTGAGCTGTCGGCTTTGTTTTTACGATCTCCCAGTTTTCATCTTCCAGGAGATCGGGATGTACCCATATGGGTTGTCCGTCTGGTGTCGGGCAAGGAACCAACACTTCAGACGTTTGAATTCTTTTTATCACCTTGAAGGAAGTAGTGATCTTCTTCTTCGGTGATTTTGGTGTTTGTCCACGTGACACCATGTTGACGGAGGCGGGGCCATAATTTTTGTCAAAGGTGATGACTCCGTTTTTCCACATCTCGTTTATCTTCTCTCTCACAACAAAGCATTGATTGAGAGGATGCGAGACCATCTGGTGGTATGGACAGTACCGAGGATCATTGGTTTTGCCAACGTCTCCAGGTCTTTTGGGCTCTGGCAAAATGAGTTTGCCATTTGCTAGGAGAGCCTCAAAGATTTATTCGACGTCTTCATCGAACGGATATTTCTTTTCTACTCGTTCTTTGAAGGCATCAGAGAGTTCAGGTCTCTTACCTGCGGCTCTATTTTCAGCTTTCTTTGGCTGCTGAGGAGCTGACTTGGTCTGCACATTGAGAACCTCCTTCTTCTTTGGTTTAGAGGTTGCAACAGCAGTCGGCTCTTTCTTTGATGATTTCTGACTGTTGAGGTCTTTGATCACCGTTTCAGCTTCCATGGAAGCTTCCAGGAGTTCCCCCAGGTTCTTTGATTTATTGCCGATGATCATGGAGCGGATTTTAGCTCTCATGTTGTTTCGGCAGATGTCGACTAGCGACGCTTGTGGCAGTACATCTGAGCATTTGTACGCCATTGCTTTCCACTTGTGAATGAAGTCATAAGTTGACTCATTCTCTCCCTGTTTTAGGCTGCAGAGCTGAGCCATAGTAACAGGATGATCCTCACCTTGGAAGTGGGTCAGGAAGCGTGTCTCCAGCATAGCCCAGTTCTGAATGGAGTTCTCCGGCAGAGTGGAGTACCAATCGAAGGCCGTACCTTTAAGGGTACTTGCAAAGAGGCGGATCTTGAGTGCATCTTGATCCGCGATAGCTCCCGTCAAGATCTTGAAGTGGATGACGTGCTGTCTGGCTGATCCTTTCCCCGTATATGTTTGGAGAGTAGGATGCTTGAATTTTGTGGGGAACGGGACCGAGTCCATCCATAAAGGATATGGTGGCTTGATCCCATGCTCTTTGAGTATATCCTCTTCTTTAGCTTTGGCGAGGATACTGTCTACGTCCTTTTTGGTGAGGGCGCGTGACTCATTTTCTTCTCCATTTCCCTCGTTATTGCTATGATTTGGAGGAGGCTCATTGTTCACCTGATTTTGGACGACAAGGAGAAGGTTTTCCATCAGAGTTTCAATCCTCTGCTGGCCTTGTTCCAACTGCTGGATGCGTGTGAGCGCATCATCTCGAGGTGGATTCTGAGGTGGCGGCTCAGAACTTGTAGCCAAGACGTTCATCCCTCGGGATTCGAACGAAGAAATCGTCCTGGTGACCGAGCTGGGGCTCATTCTTTTTGATGAAGAGCTTGATGAAGGATTACTCTCCCGTCCTTGGCTGGAAGGGGCAGGAGATTCTTCGGGATGTCTTTGTGTCCTGGTGATGCTACGGGTCACCGGACGTCGGACATGAATTTTTGATGCTGACCTTTGGCGTCTTCTGGTTTTTCCAACCATATGGACGGCAGCAACTTGGTCGGGTCTTTCTTTTTCGACCCATTTGTGGGAGACTTGAAGTGTAGGAGGCTGGGTCCTTTGCTTCTCTAGTCTCTTTTGTCGATATGACGCACGGCGGCGTGCTCGACGAGCGATTTGAGCTTTGGTCAGCTCCGGCTGGGCTCTGACGATGAAGGATGTGCTCCCTCGGGCGCAGCAGCTGAGCTTGTCTTCTTTGTGGTTGGACAAGGACAGGATGCGGACCCGGTCCTTTGCCTGTTGCAGCGAAGCTTTAAACCTTTCGAGTTCGGCCCCTGTAGAGATAAAGGGTCGAACTGAAGGGGTGTAGGCCCTAGCAGGTGCTTGTAGAGGCCTAGTGATGCATGATCTGATTTTGGGCCTGTAGGAACAAGCCGGCTCATGCTGGGTTGACTTGGGAGTCAAGTTGGAGATGGGTCTCTCCTCTTTCATGTAGGCAAGAGGGTAGAACTGGTTTTCTTTGAGTGGGGCCAGGTATGCTGGCTTGGTGGAAATTTGAGACCTTCTTTGTTTTGGGGAAGGTCTTGGAGACCAAGTCTTGGGATAGACCTGGTTGTTTGTGGGTCGAGGCTTCGCGGGGGTGCCGCGGGCTTCAGGCTTTTGGGCGCTCGCCTTTGGTGTCACGGGAGTGACACGTTGAGAGGCGATCTTCTGCCTTTTGGCAGGCGCAGTTTGTTCTTCGGGAAGTGGGAATGGTCCCAGTGTCCCGAAGACGATGGTCCGGGGAGTCGAGGTCGACCCGGAGTTCAGAGAGTTGCCGAGGGAGTTGACGCTTTGGCAGCTGGCAGGGCGCTTGTAAGTGCGCTCGGTTTGCTTCTGTTGAAGCATGAGTTGGTGCTTGTTCTCATCGAAGATAATGGTTAAGGCTGCCATTGTTAGTTTCGAAAAAGTTCTGAAAACAAGACCACATCCATTAGTAATCACAAGAATATAATGATCATAAATGGGAATTTCTATGGTTGTCTTTTCAAATCGCTTAAGGGATATGACCCAAGCGACATGAAGAAGGCAAAAAGTCATAGATGGTACAATTGTTCTGACAGCAAGTATGGTGAGCCCAGAATGAGCGTTCCAGTGACTGCTAGAAGCAATTGTAAACCTAAATTCGACTTATCGAGAAGCAGGGCTTGCTCGAGATAAGAAGAATATAAGGTAGGAGTTACAAATGTGCCGGTCACAGATACAGTAGACCCTGAAAGGGCGTACCAGTACTGCTATGCACAAATGTTGGAGATCGCATCCATGAGATGGGATTCTTTGTTTTGAAATGTCAGAAATGGATTCGTCAAAGAGAGCAGGTGGCATTCCGATTCAAATACGGGCTCAACGATTTCCGCGAGCGCCAGTACTCATAAGGGAAGAGACCACAATTTCTCGAATCTGAATCCAAAAGTGACGAGTTTTTGGAGATTTTTTTTTTTGAAATGATTTTTTTTATTTTATTATTTTTATTTTTTTATATTTTTTTTTTAAAAAAATATATTTTTTTTTTTTTATTTTTTTTTTTTTTGAAAATTTTTGTTTTTTTTTTTTTAAGATTTTTTTTTGAAAATCTTTTTTTTTTATTTTTTTTTTATTTTGATTTTAATTTTTTTTTAAGATTTAAAGACGAGAGAGTACACATAGGCCTCCTAACCCGGTCTTATGAAACCTCAATTGATAGAATTGCCCCCAGGTAAGGGTAGGATTACTTAATGAACCCGTTTGGAGGACCCTTGCCTAGAACAGTCAAGCTGTCTCCACACTCTGGACAAGGCTTTTCTTGAATCAATCGTGATCAAAGAACGCAATTGGTTTAACCTTAGTGGTCTATGTCCTTCTTTATAAAAAAATCCCAAATAGACTCATCGAAGAGAAACGATGGCCCAAAACCTTAGTCGAACGGGCTCAACATTTCTGCAAGCACCAAAGAACGATAGGATAGGATCAAAGCTTCTCAGTTTTGAATCAGAACTAAGAAAACTGATTTTTTGATTTTTTTTTGAAATCTCTAATGAACTCATCGAAGAGAAACGATGGCCCAAAACCATAGTCGAATGGGCTCAACATTTCTGCAAGCACCAAACAACGATAGGATAGGATCAAAGTTTCTCAATTTTGAATTCAAACTAAGAAAACTGATTTTTTTTTTTTTTTTAATATTTTTTTTTTTTTTGAAATCTCTAATGAACTCATCGAAGAGAAACGATGGTCCAAAACCTTAGTCGAACGGGCTCAACATTTCTGCAAGCACCAAAGAACGATAGGATAGGATCAAAGTTTCTCAATTTTGAATCCAAACTAAGAAAACTGATTTTTTTTTTTGAAATCTCTAATGAACTCATCGAAGAGAAACGATGGTCCAAAACCTTAGTCGAACGGGCTCAACATTTCTGCAAGCACCAAAGAACGATAGGATAGGATCAAAGTTTCTCAATTTTGAATCCAAACTAAGAAAACTGATTTTTTTTTATTTTTATTTTTTTTTTAATATTTTTTTTTTGAAATCTCTAATGAACTCATCGAAGAGAAACGATGGTCCAAAACCTTAGTCGAACGGGCTCAACATTTCTGCAAGCACCAAAGAACGATCGGATAGGATCAAAGTTTCTCAATTTTGAATTCAAACTAAGAAAACTGATTTTTTTTTTTTGAAAAGAGAAAGAATGGAAACAAACTCAAAGAAATAGAAATTTCCAAAAAATCCCATCTCATGTTTTTTAGGATGCAAAATCCAACATAGGCTACCAGCTAGAAAGTAGCCAAGGAATCCGGAAAAGAAGTATAAGCATAGAGCAAAAAGTATGATATGCAAATATTTCATTTCCAAGCACCGTGTTCTCAAATGAACGAGTCCCACTGGGTGTGCCAGCTTGATGGAACGCGCTCCGAGGCGCCGTGGGGCGGCTACCGGGGTCGGCGGAACGTGGGAGTCCGTCGGGTCCGGCCCTTTCGCGCCCTGGCGGGCCCTGAAGCGTGCATCAACATTTCTTTTTGTGGGTGTGCCAGATTTTCTATTTTACTTGGAATTGCAAGTGGTAATCCGGAGATCAACCTTCGCAAGTAAAAAGGAAATCAACTTCTTTCAAGTTTTCCATTGCACAAATATTTAAGAAAAGAGACATTTTCTTGGTTTACCGTGAAAGGCGATTTTGTTTGGCATTTATAGCCGATTTTGGCGTTTATAGCCGATTTACAATTCTTATCAATAATGAAAGACAAGATTTGTGATTTTTGTCTCTTTTAGAAAAATACAAACTACAATGAAAAGCAAGAAAAGGAAGATCTAACTTTTCAGGAGATTGTGGGGGACTCGTTCAGATTGACGGTCGCAAGCCATGTATGGGCTTCGCCATCATCCATGCAGATGAGAACAGAAGATGCTCTTGATTCGCTTGGCTTGGCTATAACCTCAGGTTTTTAGAGGACAAAGACCAAGAGAAGGTCCTATGTCCAATAAAAAACTAAGTAGACGGGCTGAAAAGCCACGTCTAAGCCATTGGAGGCAGCAGGAGAAGGCAAGGACCTTGGGGGGGGGTGCCCCCCAAGGGACTTTTGTCACCTTGTAGTGGTGGCCGGTGCAGAACTTCAGCAGAGTTTTTCTCTCTTTTTCTTTCTCTCAGATCTCTTTCTGATCCCTTTTTTTTCTGATCTTCTGATTTTCTCCTCTTTTTTCCGATTCCAATTTCAATGGAATGCTCTCCTATTTATAGGCTTTTGGTAGCCATTTAGGAGGGTTTATGAGCCTTAATGGCTTTAATGGGAGGAGTTACAAGATTTATTTCTTGATTTTGTAACTCCTTTTTCCTTGAATCTGATTGGCCGATGGAGATTAAGGGCTTTTAATCACCTTAATTACCATAATGGGAGGAGTTTCATGGTTTAAATGCCATGAATCAATTGACTTGTAACTCCCAAATGCTTGCTTCTGATTGGGCCGTCCAAAGAAATGAATTAATGACTGCAATAAAGCTAGTCAATTAACCACATTAATTGGTCGCCGAGCAGTCGAAGAGTCGCGGGCCGTGCCGTGTCTTCTGGAATTCTTCTGGCGATGATCATCGATGGATCTACATGCTGATCGACATCGGATGAACATGTAACTTCAGACATTGATAGCTAAGAGTGGGCCGGTGACATCTGTCTTGTCGATTTCACGATCGGTCGGACAGAAAGTGCACTTTCTTGGTCGACCGGTTGGCGATCTTGGAGCGATCAATGATGATTTTATGCTTTTGACGGCGGATCCGAGACGTCGTCGGATATGAGTCAATTTAAAGCACTAAAAATCACATTTTCAGGAAACCACAGGGGCCAAAGTGCGCGAAACGCGAAGAAAGACGGAAAAACGGGTCACCGGCGGAAAATCCGGTGACCCGGACCTCCATGGTCGCCGGCGACCATGGACCGGCGACCATGGGCCATGGTCGCAGGGGCCTGCGACCATGGGCCATGGTCGCAGGGGTCTGCGACCCTGGGGGATTTTTCCCCTTCGGAGCCCGTTTTGCGGTCGTTTTGAGGTCTTTTTCGTCGCCGTTTTCTTCTGTATTTTTCTTGACATTTCTTCTCATTTATTGGCTTGATTTCCCTGTAGAAAACTTGATGAGAATCCTTGCATTTTTAGAGTGCAAAGTTTCCAATTTTCCGGGAAAGCCGAAGACTTTGTCGCGTAAAGCTGCTGATTTTCCGCCAGAAGCTGAAACTTGGTCAAACGATGTCGGAATGACCTGAAATTTGAGGTGAAGCCTCCTGAGCAATAAATAAGACCAACCATAGGCTTTTGTTTGAGTTTTGAAGCCGTTTGGGGTCCCGTCGATGCTTCACTTGATTTTGCTGCGGGGAAAATGCCGAGCTTTGATATGTGGCCAAACGATGTCCGATTGACCTGAAATTTGACGGGGAGCCTATTGGAGTCATTTTGAGACGTTCCATGGGCTCCGTTTTGGATGTCATGGTCCCGGGTTGCTCCGCCGCCGGTAGGCTTGATTTTCTTTCGGAGCATCGAAACCTGGTCAAACGTTGTCGGAATGACCTGAAATTTGACGTGCAGCCTTTTGGAAGCATGTTGAAGCCACTCATGCACTTGGTTTGATGAGCGAAGGCTTCGGTGGTTCCCGCCGCCGGGAGGCTTGATTTTGCTGCTCGAGCATTGATGGAGGGTCAAACGTTGTCGGTTTGACTTGAAATTTGGCATAGAGCCCTTTTGAGACATGCTGGAGTCATCTGTAGGCTTTGATCGAAGTTTTGACGTCTCCGATGATGTCGCCGCCGGGAGCTCCCGTTTAGCTGTCGGAGAAGTGAAGTTAGGCCAAATGTTGTCGAAATGGCCCGAAACTTCATGTGTACTCTTCTCTTGGCTATCTTGAAGGATCTTGCAGTTTTTGTTTGATTCTGACAAGATTTGAATTTTTGGAGAAATTGCATTGCCTATTTATGGCAGGTTGCGACTCCATGCAGCTTTCTTGATGTTGATGAAGAGGCAAAGTGACATTTTTGGTGTCAACACCTCCTTTGTTTTGGTGAAGGTCTCGGGGACCAGGTCTTGGGGCAGACTTGGTTTCTTGTAGATTGAGGCTTCGTGGGAGTGCCACGGGCTTCAGGCTTCTTTGTGTTCGCCCTTGGTGCCATGGTAGTGACACGTTGCGGGGCGATTTTCTGCTTTTTGGCAGGTACGGTTTTTTCTGCGGGGAGTGGGAATGATCCCAGCGACCCGAAGACGATGGTCCGAGGAGTAGAGGTCGACCAGGTGTGTTGAGAATTGTCGAGGGAGATAATGCTTCGGCAACTGGCAGGGCGCTTATGAGTGCGCTTGTTTTGCTTGTCTTGAAGCATGAGCTGGTACTTGTTCTCATCAAAAGTAATGGTCAATGAAGCTACCATTGTTAGTTTGGAAAACTTCTGAAACAAGACCACATCCATTAGTAATCACAAGAATATGGTGATCATAAATGGAGAATAACTATGGTTTTGTCTTTTCAAATCACTCGAGGGGACATGGCCCAGGCCAAGCAAGAATTAAGCCATAGGAGGTACAATTGTTCTAAATGAAAGTATGGTAGGCTCGGGGTGAGCATTCCAGTGACTGCTAGAAGCAATTGTAGACCTTAATTCAAATTACCGAGAAGCAAGGCTCACTCGAGGTAAAATGATATAAGGTTAGAGATACAAATGTGTCGGTCGCGAATACAGTAGACCAGAAAGGGCGTACTAGCACCGCTAGGCACAAATGTTGCAAATCGCATCCTTGGAAAGGACACGAGATGGAATTTTCTTTTTGAAAGGTCAAGATTGGATTCATAAAGGAGAGCAAATGGTATTCCAATCCGAACACAGGCTCAAACATTTCTGTGAGCACGAGCCCAGAAGGGAAGGAACCAGAATTTCTCAAATGTGAACCCAAAAATGACGGAAGTTTTTTTTTTTTTTTAGAAAGGTCAAGATTGAATTCATCAAAGAGAGCAAATGGTGTTCCAATCCGAACATAGGCTCAAACATTTCTGCGAGCACTGAGTCCGAAAAGGAAAGAACCAAGATTTCTCAAATCTAAACTCAAAAGTGACGAAAGTTTTTTTTTTTTTTTAAGGGTGCACATAGGTTTCCAATTTGGTCTTATGAAACCTTAGTAGATATATCAGCCCCCAGGTAAGGGTAGTGTAAGACCCCGACCCGAGTGTACACGATTAGTGCTAATTAAGTCACGTGTTAGTGCTAAGCTTGATGATTAGGATTTGACTAAGCTTGGATTAGAATAGCTCTTGATAAAGCTTTGGGGAATTTTAAGTGTCTTGTGTTTAGTGGGACCCTTTGGGGGTTCCTTTTTATTAGTCTTGCGCTTATTTTGAAGATTACTCGAGGTTCGTATAATTCTTGTCTTGATCCCATTTTACTCATCTCGTCGATCCTTACAACTTTCATGTTGATCTCGTCCCCGTCCGGAACCCCGGAACCCGATTTTCCTAGCATTGAGGGCAAAACAGTCATTTTACACTAAATCTGTACCCAAAATTTGATATCCCTGAAACCCGCGAAAAATATACTTTTTGGAAACTAGATATTCCGATGATCATTTCTCCCTTCTTCGTTGATTTCATTCGAGGTACCGAGAGTAGTGTTTTCAGCCTCCAAAGTTTCTAGTGGTGGAGCCCACACTCAACTTGTATATAAAGGAACCCATCTTCTTCTTCTTCCTTTTTCCAGCACAAGAGCCACCCGAACCTAGGGTTTCTTCTCCCTCCTTTTCTTCTTGCTTCTCCACCACCAAATCACCATCAAGCTTGCACCAATAGTACAAATGGAGGTAATCTTCTTCTTCCCCTCACTTAGAGATTCTACTTGATATCATTTGGGAAAGAATCTACTTATCTCAAGACCATCTTTGAGTCACCCTTGTCCATTTAGAGACCTTGCGAGTAAGTTTTCCTTCCCAATCTCTTTGATATGTATTCTCCTAGCTATAGAGAAGCCCTATCTTCGTTATTGAGAGTTCCTTCTTTTTCATTCATTGTTTGACCCATTTTAAGGTTTGTATTTGGAGGTTTTTGTGTAGATTGTATTCTTGGCTTGGAAGAGATGATTAGAGGCTTGTTTCCTTGAATTGAGACCCCAAGGCAAGTGGAATGAATTGATGTTTGAGTTTTGAATGGGTTTCATGACAAACATGATTGGTTTTGTTGTTTCCATTAATGATTTGTTTTACTTGCATTCAATGTGAAATAAATGCTTTTGGAAAGGTTGGTTAACTCATTCAATATCTTGGAAAGATAGTTTATAGCTCTTTGTTGTACCTCATGTTTAAAACTCTAATGAATCATTGTGGTTGTGGATGTTCCCCTTCTCTTTTGTGATTGTTTGAATGTGGAGAAGGTGATGCTTAGGGGTTAAATGTTCAATGAAGTTTTGATGGGAGTTAAGTGGTGTTGAGGAGGTTTGATGAGTGATTGTTGGAGGCATGGAGGCCCTTTGTTGTAGGTGAAATGTGTAGGAGAAAAGGGGAAGAAAAGCCATGGAAGTGCATCCTGGGCAGCAGATTTGACTGCCCGCTCGAGCGCATGCTGGCCGCTCGAGCGCGCAGTCAATCTGACTGCCATATGCCTGGTTGCCTGCACAATTCAGGTCCACTCGAGCGCACCCCCCTTGGATCTAGAGCACTTTTGAAGATCGAAAAATGTTTTTAAAGGAATCCCTTGGTATTGGGGAGATCCATGAGGCAATGTTTGAAGTCCATTTGAGCAGAAAAACCATATCACAAAAATCCATTGAAGTTCTTTAGAAATTTCCAAGGTGTATAAGTATTCCGGAATGTCTCCAAATTCAAAGAGTACCAAGTCATTATTAAGATCAACATATGGGATCCCTATTCACCTTAAATGAATTTTAAACCTGATATTTTGTCCGAAACTCCAATAGTTCATTTGTATTTCCTTGCACTCGAGATTTACACTATGTGACTATTATTCCCAAAAGCATTTAAAAAGATACTTGTGATAATTACTAGTCCTGAAATGCATGCCCGACATGATATGATAGTTGTACCCTCGAGCACCCCCGTCTTGCCCGATTATATTCTTGCACTTGAATTATTTTCCGCATGTCTTGATTTCTATGATTTGACCTATGTGTCGGCACCACTAAGCTTGGATGACCTCGCCGGTTTGGTCAACTGACTTAGAGATTCACCACTTGTCCCGCCAGCTGCAGTTAGGATCCCGCTACCCTGTTTATTAACCGTGGTCTTGTCCCGATACCGTGAATTGCTACCGTGGTTCCTGATGCCCGGCTCGCTACCGTGGTCATGTCCCTTATAGTATATATGTATATGTAAATTTTGTTGTACCTCCTCACTTCGGTGACTGAGGTCAACGCCTTGATATGCTTGCTCTTATCACTTCGGTGATAGAGGATTTTGCTTCGTGTGGTTGCCATCTTGCTTGTTTTCCGATTTCCTTGGTTACCTGTGTTAGATTGTATGGACTCAACCCATCAGTTGATGTGATACATTGATTAATTTATTTATTTATCAATAAAATCATGCTTTACTTTTATGAGATGAATGTTATTTTATTACTTTATGCACATGACCAATACATATGACATAATGGTTCATGAGTTGAACCGGGTCCCATTAGTATATTAGATGTGATATATGTGTATGGATGAGATCCACTCATGGGAGATATATGTCACAAATCTTATGCTTAAAATATCTTCACAACCAGTGATGAGACTGGGCATCTCATCTGATAAGGTTGCAGCACTTTGATCATTATGAGATAGTGTGATTTGTCTCGATCATCAGAATGTAAGATTCTAGATCATGGTGCTGGTACATTCGATGTATTGAAGGACCATAAAAAGCACCTTATATAATTCCATCTCAATAATAAGGTATGCTCTCATAATTCCCTAGCAATAGGCTCTCAATCCTGAGACATTGATGAACTCAAGTTTTTATCTATTCATTTGCTTTGAGTTACCAATGAGCGAGGCCAACTGTAGGTCAACACCTCGGTGTCTTGGGTATGTAGTAGTTGGACTGTGGGAACATTGAATGATCAAGATGGAATCTATCTCCGTTATCCCCTTGTGCCAATTAATGGATTTGTCATTAGTAAGTGCGCACCCATCTCGATTAAGAGTTAATTGGATGGTACTGATGATCATAGTGATTAATTGGGGCTTAAGGATAATAAGATGTGGAACTAAGATTGGAAGAGATAGATTTATTCCAATTGATCCATGGATATTCATAGAGGGGCCTACTTGTGGTAATTGAGAAGTTTAGGGTCTTCATTGTAATTTATTCCTAAGACTGGAGTGCAATTGCATTTATATAGTGGTGTAATTTACAATTAACTGTGGGCCCGGATTGCACATGAGATGTGGGGTCGCATGGCCCAGTTGGAGCCAGCTTTCTATGGAATCCCTAGTGGTCCCCACGCTAGCCCAAGTTATTAGAAAGATACTAATCCTACTTGAACTCTAAAAGGAAGGAATTAGATAGTTACTATTTCTATTTGGAGTATGACTTCTAATAGTGATAATAGTATACTTATTAATTGTTATGGAAGTGAAACTTCTATTTCAATTAGGAAAGAAGGAGGCTTGAGAGATTATAAAAGGGAATCAACCCCTCATGGACGTCCATCTAATTGGAGAAAAACGTCCAGCCCTAAAGTGTGCAATAGTTGCTCATCTTTCTCCTCTATTCCTCTTCTAGTTCCTTAGAGTTTCGAGTTGGGTTTTCTCTTGGAGATTCCACCAATCTTCTTGAGAAGAGAGATCTAATTCAGGTCATAGCATGGAAGGCTAAAAGGTGTTGGAGATTCCTATTTGATAAGTGAAAGAATTTCATCATCAAAGAAAGACGCAACTTCTCCATTAGAGCACAACCGAGCTCCAAAGGTATAATTTGCTTCGTTGCATGTTGTAGATTTTATGGATGCTTGTTGGCTGTTTGTTTCCATCTTTTAGATAGATTTATTTACTGATCATGATGGCTGAGATTGAGGTTTATGCATCCTGAATTGGGTTTTTGGCCTGATGGATACTTGATCCCTGAGTCAAGTGGGTCAAAAGTTTTGAAAATCTATCCACGTGGCCCACCTACTTCCAACAACCTGTACATGTTTTATACTGCATATATGTTTTCAGTAAATGATTCATTTACTTCATGAAAGTTATTGTTTAAACATGTTTAAATGTTTTCCAAGGTAAATGCTTTTATTATCGAATGTTTATATCTTTTCACCCACCTGCCAGACCGTCGTGTCTGATCCATTTCTTTGGTACTCAGGTCTCGTTGTTGGTTACCCCGAGGAGGAGCACGAGGAGGCGGTCGGAGAACAGCAGTTAGTTGAGTGGCGCGCCGATGATGTTGTTTAAACATCCGGTTGCCTCTAGAGACGTTACATCTTGGGTTGTGGCTAACTATTTTTTGTGGTCATTGTTTTGTTTATATTGGCATTTGTTGGCCTCTATTTTTGGGGATTGTAATTAAATGATCTTTTGTTTAAACTCTAACAATATTTAGGGAAACGCTAATGATCATTGCTCACTCTGATTCCTTATATCTAATCATATGTTAACAGTCTTCTTGATGGGAATGAAATTCATGAATTACACGTTGATTTACTACACGCTTCCGCATTTAACAAAATATTCATGATGTTGTGTTATCCTCACTGCGGACACTTATGGGAAATCATGGGCACAGGTAATATGCGTTCTTTATTAACCCATGTACGCTTTGGCGCTAAACATACCTTTATCTTCATCATTCTTCATCCATCACTTACTTAGTCCCGATCCCGGATTGGACTGCGAACCGGTCCGGGGTCGCGACAGGTAGGATTACTTAATGAACCCGTTTGGAGGACCCTTGCCTCGAGCAGTCTCTGCCTCTACACTCTGGACAAGGCTTTTCTTAGATCCACTTTGGTCAAAGAACGCAATTGGTGCAACCTTAGTATTTTTTTATTTTTTTTTTGAACTTCTTTTTTGAAAGATTTCTAATGAACTCATCAAAGAGAGAGAATGGTGTTCCAATCCGAAAATAAGCTCAAACATTTCTGCGAGTACTAAATCCAAAAGGGAAAAACCAAAGCTTCTCAAATTTGAATCCAAAAGAGAGAGAACTGATTTTTTTTTTTTTTGAAATGATATTTTTTTGTTTTTGAAAATCCCTATCGGACTCATCAAAGAGAAAAGATGGCCCGTTCCCCGATATGAACATTAGCTGCAAACATTTTCATGAGCTATCAAGTTCGAAAAGGAGATCAAAGTTTCTCAAATTTGAATCCAAAAAAGATAAATTAGATTTTTTTTTTTTTTTTTTGAAATGAGAAAGAGTGAATGAAATCTTATCTCATGTTTTTTTTTTTAAGATGCAAGATCCAACATAGGCCACCAACTAGAAAGGGGCCAAAGAATCGAAGCATCACGTTCTCAAATGAACGAGTCCCACCGGGTATGCCAACTTGATGGACCCGGCTTTCGTCCTCTCCTTCTGCCCCGGGGGCTGCCAGGGTCCAACGGAGGAGAAAAGCGGGTATCAACATTTTTCGTACGGGTATGCCAGATTTTCTATTCTACTTGGATTTTAAGTGATGATCCGGAGATTCACCTTCAAAAGTAGAAAGGAAATCAATACTTTTTTTCTACCTTTTCAAATTGCATAAATATTTAAGAAACGAGACAAGATTTTTGAATGCTATAGGAGACAATTTTTTGTTTGTTTGCCATGAAAGGCAATTTGGTGCCGTGAAAGGCGGTTTTGCCGTAAAAGGCGATTTTTACCGTGAAAGGCGATTTACAAATCTCATCAATAATGAAAGACAAGAATTGTGATTTTTTTGTCTCTTTAAGAAATATAAGATACAATAGAAAAGAAAGAAAATGGATCTAACTTCTCAGGAGATTGTGGGGACTCGTTCAGATTGACGGTCGCAAGTCATGTATGTACTTCGCCATCGTCCATCAGATCAGAACGCATGATGCTTTGACTCTTTTGGCTTCGCTCTAACCTCATATTTTTAGAGGACAAAGACCAAGGGGATGTCCTATATCCAATAAAAAAACCGAGTAAATGGGCTGAAAAGCCGCGTTTAGGCCATGTTGGATAGAAGGAGAGGAAGAGCTTTGCCTTGGGTAGGTGGCCCCCCAAGGGACTTCGATCACCTTGTGGCATTGTAGCAGAGTTTCTTTAGGATTTTCTGACTCTCTCTGTGTCTGTGTAGCCCTCTATGTGTGTGAATATCTTGGATTTTTTCCGGGATCCATTCTTCTTGGAATGACCCCTTTTTTATACCCTTTTGGTGGCCATAAGGTAGGTTTATGGGCATTGATGGCATTGATGCTCCATGATGGGAGGAGTTACAACTTTTTATTTCTTGATTTTGTAACTCCTTTCTCTTGACTTGTGATTGGCCGATGGAGAATGATGGGCATTTAATCGCCTTTAATCTCCATAATGAGGGGAGTTTCATGTTTTTAATGCCATGATTGCTTGGACTCCCATTTGCTTGCTTCTGATTTGGCCGCCCAATATAATGGGTTAATGACCACATTAAACGGGTCAATTAACAGCATTAAGTGGTCGCCGGGGCGTTTGAAGAGTCATGGGCCATGCCGCGTCTTTTGGAATTCTTCTCGTGACGATCGCTGATGGATCCACATGTTATTTAATGTCGGATGGCGATATAATTTTAGACATTGATTGATGCCAGTGGGCCGGTGACTTCTGTCTTGTCGATTTTTCGATCGGTCGGACAGAAAGTGTACTTTCTTGGTCAGTCGGTTGGCGATCTTGGAGCGATCAATGATGATTTCATGCTCTTGACAGCGGATCCGAGATTATTGTAAGACCCCGGCCCTCAATTTTCGAGTTTAGCATTGTTTTAATCATGATTTAGCTTTTTAAACAAGATTAGGGTTGATTTGACTTTGTTTTTGAGTTTGAATAGATTTGTCATAACTTTGGAGTGTTTTAAAAGACCATTGACTTTGTTTTGACCCAACCCTTGTAAATTGTATTTTTGTGAGAATTTATTCTTGGTTTCTAAAACTTCCAATTTTTATTCCTTTTGACTCATTTTATTGTTTTAAACAACTTTCATGTTTTGACCATCTTGATTTAATACTCAAAAATCGCGTTTTTCGAGAAAAAGGGGCAAAAATGATAAATTTCACTAAATCTGTCCATAAATTTCGAAAATTCCAGAAATTGGGGAAAATATTTTTTTTCGAAAATAGATATTTCAAGGAACAATTTTGTCTTCTTCGTCGTCTTCGTTTGGGGCCCGCAAACACTTGTTTTAATCCCTTGAAGATTGGGGCCCATGGGACCCACTTGCCCACTTTATAAAAGGGCTAACCCTTCTTCTTCTTCCCCATTTTCCTGCAATGATTCCAGCTGTGGCTGGAACCCTTTTCCGGCACACATTCCCTCTCTCTTTCCTCCTATATGCTTACATCTTGTGTGCTAAAATGGAGGAATGATCTCTCCACCTTCTTCCTCTTCTCTCAAGCTTTTCTAGGATGCATTTTTCAAAGGATTTGAGCTAGGATAAAGCCCTCTTTCAAGCTCTTCTTCTTGGTTCAAGGTTTTAAAGGTTAGCAATGGCATTTATTGTTTGAGATTCTTATTTTTCAAACCATTTAGAGCATTTTCCTCTTTTTATGTAAAGAGTTTTCTTGGAGTATGCAAAGGATTGATTTTGCTAGGGTTTTCTCTTTGGGATTTTGGGGCTTTTGTAGGATTGGAGCTAGAGTTCTAGTGGAGACTACTCTTGAGTGATTTTCTCCTCACTTTGACCCAAGGCAAGTGATCTTTATAGGACTTCTCATGTTTATTGCTTTATGTTTCATTATGGTTTCAATATTTTCTTTAAGACATGTTTTCTATGTTTAGTTCATAATGCAAGTTATGTTATACTCTTTCAAGTCATGAGTTTTGGCTTCTTCATTTGTCTTGTTAGCAATGCTTTTGCAAGCTCTTAGAATCATGCTTTGTAAGACCCCGACCCGAGTGACTCGATTAGTACTAATTATGTTGCGTGTTAGTGCTAAGCTCGATTAGTGATTTTTGACTAAGCTTGGATTAGTATAGTTCTTGATAGCTTTGGGAAATTATTTTAGTGCTTCGTGTTGGTGGGACCCTTTGGGGGTTCCCTTTTTGATTAGTTTTACTAGTGCTTTGGGGATTATTCGTATTCCGGTAATTTGCATTTCTATCCCGTTTTACTCGTCTTGTTAATCCCTACAACTTTCACGTTGATCCCGAACCCGTCCGGAACCCCGAAACCCGATCTTCTTGCTTTGAGGGCAAAACAGTCTTTTTACATGGAATCTGTGCCCAACACTCGATATCCTCGAAACCCGCGAAACATGTACTTTTCCGAAACTAGATATTTCGGTGATCACTTTTCTCTTCTTCGTCGATTTCATTCGAGATCCCGAAATTAACGATTTCAGCCCAAAGAGCTTTCCTAGTGGTGGAGCCCACACCCATTGCTTTATAAAGAGAACACTCTTCTTCCATTTCCCCTTTCCAGCACAAGCATATGAGAACAGCCTAGGGTTTTCTTTCTCTCTTCTTTTCTTCTTCTTTGCTTCCTCACCACCAAAACCCTACCAAATCTCACACCAATCAAGAGATGAACTTCACCCTCTTCTTCCCCATTACTAGAGCTATTCATTGATACCATTTGTGGAAGGATCTACTCAACTCAAGACCCTCTTTGAGCTCACCTTGACCATTTGAAGAGCTTCCAAGTGAGTTTTCCCTTCCTATTCTTTTAGATTTATAATCTCTTAGCCATAGAGGAGCTCTATTCCTATTATGGTGAGTTCTTCTTCTTGTTCCTTGGTTTGACCCATTTTAGGGTTTTTTTTTGGGGGTTTTTGGTGTAGCTTGGTACTTGGCTTGGAAGTGTGGATTAGAGCTTGGATTTCTTGTTCAGAAACCTTGAGGCAAGTGGATGTTTAATTTTAAAAGTGATTTCCATGATCAAATGTTTGTATTTATTGTACCATTTATGATGAGCTTTTACTTGCATTCAATGTGGCTTTAATGTTTTAAAAAGAGGTTGTTGAATCCATTCATTGTCTTGAAACATGATTTCTAGCTTTTGGTTTCATCTATTGTCCCTAAATCTTGAATTGTAGTTTTGGTTCTTCTTTTGCACAATGCCTAAGTGAATCCTTGTGATGTTGTTTGTCTTCTTCTCTTGGTAATTGTATGAGTGTCAAATGGGGAATGAAAGGAATTAGTTTGGGGGAAAGGGAGACCTGAACCTGAACCAGAGAAGAAGTTTCCGTGACTGGCGGTCAGCTGGCGGTCGCCCAGCGGCTAGCCGCCTGGCGACTAGCGGCTAACCGAAGCTAGTTACGGTCACTTTTCCCGAGAGCTGAAATCTCGCGGTCAGCTCCGCGGTCAGCTAGCGGTTAGCCGCCTAATTCATCGACGGCTAACCGCCAGCCAACCGAAATGTAGCGGTTACAATTCCAGAGAGCTGCAATTCCACGGTCAGCCAGCGGTTAACCGCCGGACCCATCGGCGGCTAACCGCCTTCTGACCGCAAGGTAACCGAAATTCCCTGAATTTTTATGAATAAAGAAGGATTGAAGGGAGCTTTTCCCCCCATTGCTTGTGAACCTTTCTGAGAGCAATGGGCACCGCTCACCTGGGATCGTGCTCGAAGCCCAAGTGAAGTGTTCGTTGGTAGTACGTTAGAGAGAGAAACTACATCATCGAGATTCATTTAAGCATTGAGGCTACTGTAGTGTATATGGAACCCGGAATGTCTCCTAAATTCAAAGAGTACCAAGTTTCCTTTATTATACGGACATACGGAATCCCTATTCACTTGAATTAGTTTTAACCTGACATTGTCTTGGCTTTTCAAAGTATACTCGTACCGTTTTGCTAGCTTTGATATACATGACAGACTTGATGTGATAGCTGTGCCTTGAGCACCCCGTCTTGCCCGTTTATAGCTTTGCACTGGATTTGTTTTATACATGTCTCGATGTATGTGATTTGACCTATGAGTCGGCACCACTAAGCTTGGATAACCTTGTCGGTCTGATCTACCGACTTGGAGATCCCTTCCCGTCCCGCCAGCTGCAGCTTGGATCCCGATACCCGGTTTATTAACTGTGGTCCCGTCCCGATACCCGGCTCGCTCCCGTGGTTCCCGATATCCGGTTCGCTACCGTGATTCCCGATACCCGGTTTGCTACCGCGGTCCCGTCCCGTATTCTTGTATATCTATATGTAACTTGGTTGCACCTCCTCACTTCGGTGACCGAGGTCAACACCCGATACTCACGTCACTTCGGTGATAGAGGATTTAGCTTCTTGTGGATGCCATCTTGATTGTTTCCCGACTTCCTTGGTTACCTTGCATCTTTTATTACTGCATGTGTGTTTTCAATGAAATGATTCATTTACTTTTGAAAGCCATTGATTTAACAGGTTTACATGTTTTCAAAGGTAAAGGTCTTTATTATTAAATGTACTTATCTTTTCATCTACCTGCCAGACCGTCGTGTTTGACCCCTTTGCTTTGGTACTCAGGTTCCGTTGTTGGTTTCCCCGAGGAGGAGCCAGAGGAGGCGGTCGGAGAACCGCAGCCGCTAGTGGAGTGGCGTGCTGACGATGTTATGTAAACATCGGGCTGCCGAGTTGCGAAACATTTTGGGGGTGGTTGGATAGATTTCTGGCGGTTATTGTTTTGTATATTGGCCTTGTTGGCCTCTATTTTTGGGAACTGTAATTAACCGATCTTCTGATTAAACTTGAATATGTACTTTTGGGTTATGCTTTAGGACATTGCTCATTCTGATACTCATATTGAAATGTAATTAGCCTTGATATTTTGTGAAATGAAATACATGTATGATTTACCATACGCTTCCGCAATTATTACTATATGACTATGTGTGTTGGAATATCCTCACCGCGGACACCTGTGGGAAATCACGTGCACGGGTAAGGAGTGTTCTTTTGTTAACCCGTGTACGCTTGATTATAAACATACCTTAAATTATTGTCATTACTCCATATGATTATATCATCGGCTTCATCACAAACAGTCCCGATCCCGGATTTGGTTCCCCAAACCCGGTCCGGGGTCGCGACAGACTGGTATCAGAGCGAGACGTGTTTCAAGCAATTAAAAGAAACTAGAAATCCTAAGGACGTGGCGAGGATTCGTTAGATCTTCCGTTAGTTAGAATCGCGTGAGCAATGTGTGACCCTATTCTTGATTATCATGTGCTAACAATTTGTTTTGCAGCATTATGCCACCTCGTAAGCGCCCAGTGAACGGTAACCCCACAGCGAGCAACAGTGATTATACTGGGCCGGTAGAAGGTACAGGACCAGTGGGAGAAGATAGAACTGAACACACAATTCCAAATCAGTTTCAGCAGATGATGCAAGCTATGCTCGATCAACAGCGTCAAGCTAATGAGAATCAGGCTAGACTTCAAGAACAAATGCTAAAGAAGGATGAGGATCATGCCAGAGAATTGGCAGAGATGCAGAGACAGTTGTTGGAAGTGTTACAGAGAAGGCCAGAGCCAGTCCAGCCTCAACCTGCAATTGTTATCAATCAGAGAGAGTATGACCCCAATGCTTTATTTGAGAGATTTAGAAAAAGGGCACCCAAGGATTTTGTTGGCTCAGAAGATCCCTTAACCGCGGATGACTGGTTAGACCATACAGAAAACATATTCGAAGTCTTCAGATGCACAGGGGGTGAGAGAGTAAAGCTGGCAACGTCCCTATTCACCGGGTTGGCAGATATCTAGTGGAAAACTGTGAGGGAAGAGTATAGGACAATGGCTGACGCAGTTGCTTGGCAGAATTTCAAGATACAGTTTCGTGACAAGTATGTGCCCACGCACATCAGGAGGCAGAAGGCTGTAGAGTTTCAACAGCTTGTCCAAGGCAATACGACTGTCCAAGAATACCTCACTAAGTTTGAGAGGTTGTCAAGATATGCACCCGAATTAGTAGACACGGTGGAGAAGAAAATAACCAAGTTCCTTGAAGGACTTCATCCCATCATCGAGAGAGATGCTACGGGAGTTATACCACCGGTCACTTTTGAAGAGGCGATCAAGAGGGCCTACAAGTTCGAGAACTTCCACCACAAGGTCCTTAGATCTCAAGGTAAGGGACAAGGGCAGCCCCAGCAGCAGCATCATCAGGAAAGGAACCAGCAGAACAAGAGGCAGAGGCAAGACAATGTGCAGCACGTTTGCACCCACTGTGGCAAGAACCATGAGAGTGCCCAATGTCGCACCATCACCGGGGCGTGCTTTAGATGTGGTTCCATGGATCATCAGATGAGAAATTGCCCAAGACCGAATAGGCAAAATCAGCAGCCTCAAGGAGCACCGCGTCCAGTCCCGCCACAGAATGCACTAGTAGTGCAGAATCAGGCAAGGCCACTTCAGCAACAGGCACCACCGCAGCAGTATAGGCCCCAGCAGCAGCAGCAGGCCCGTCAACAAGGACAGCAGCATATCCAGCGTCCACCGCAACAGAATAGAAATGCCCCGCAAGGCAGACAACAACAGGCACCGATAAGGCCACAACAGCGAGGACAAGTGTATGCGGTCAACAGAGCTGATGCAGAGGCAGCAGGCAATGTTGTGGAAGGTACACTTCTTGTCAGTGGGATTGAAGCTAGAATATTATTTGACCCTGGGTCTACGCATTCATTCATATCCCATGCATTTTCTAAATTGATTGATGTGCATGGTAGAGATCTTGAGTACACCTTGACTGTAGCTACACCAGTAGGAAAACAAGTTGTATGTACGGTTTATTACCCTAGTTATACAATCCGGATAGGAGAAGTTGTGTTACCCGCAGATCTTATTCTGTTGGAGATGAAGGATTTTGATGTCATCCTAGGGATGGATTGGCTGGCAGGGTACCATGCCACAATGGATTGTTTCCATATAACCCTCACATTCAAGTTGGATGAGACACCAGCGGGAGTGTTATTCCAGGGAGAGAGGAGAAATCCTCGTGCAGGGTTTGTCTCAGCGTTGAAGGCTGATAGACTTTTGAGAAGTGGATGTGAAGCCTATTTGGCGTTTATCACGGAGGATAAACGGTCCCAAGGGGTGGAGGAGATCCCTATTGTTTGGGAGTTCCCGGATGTATTTCCGGAGGAGATTCCGGGATTACCACCCATGAGAGAGATTGATTTTACCATTGAGTTGTTACCGGGGACCGCTCCGATATCTATTGCACCATATAGAATGGCTCCGGCAGAATTAGGATACAAGAGTTGTTGGACAAAGGTTTTGTGAGGCCAAGCATCTCACCGTGGGGAGCTCCGGTGTTGTTCGTGAAGAAGATGGACGGTTCGATGAGAATGTGTATTGATTACCGGAGATTGAACCAAGTGACCATCAAGAACAAGTATCCATTGCCAAGGATAGACGAACTGTTTGATCAGTTACAAGGTGCCTCGTACTTTTCGAAGATTGATTTGAGATCCGGTTATCATCAGCTGAGAGTTAGAGAATCAGATGTGTTGAAGACAGCTTTCCGGACAAGATATGGCCACTATGAGTTCCTAGTGATGCCATTTGGGTTGACTAATGCACCGGCAGTGTTCATGGCTTTGATGAACAAGATCTTTGCGCAGTACTTAGATCAGTTTGTAGTGGTGTTTATAGATGATATTTTGGTGTACTCCAAGACCAGGGAAGAGCATGAAGAGCATCTGAGGATTGCGTTACAGCTTTTGAGGGAGAATCAGTTGTATGCGAAGCTCAACAAGTGTGAATTTTGGCTAGAGCAAGTCGCATTTTTGGGACACATAATCTCCAAGGAAGGTTTGTCAGTAGACCCGTCTAAGATTGAGGCAGTAGTGAAGTGGGAAAGACCGAAGAATGTGTCAGAAATTAGGAGTTTTCTTGGGTTGGCAGGATATTACAGGAGGTTTGTGCAAGGGTTTTCGTCGATTGCAGCACCGTTGACGAAGTTAACAAGGAAGAATGCACCCTATGTGTGGACAGATCAGTGTGAAGCTAGTTTCCAAGAGCTGAAGAAGAGATTAACCACCGCACCAGTCCTTACTTTGCCATCCGGAAGCGGCAGTTTCACCATCTTTACCGATGCTTCGAACATTGGACTTGGTTGTGTGTTGATGCAAGAAGGAAGAGTTGTAGCATATGGGTCCCGGCAGTTGAAAGATTACGAGAGGAATTATGCGACCCATGATCTTGAGTTGGCAGCAGTTGTCTTTGCATTGAAGATGTGGAGACATTACCTCTATGGGGAGAAGTTTGAGGTCCATTCGGATCACCGCAGCCTACAGTACCTATTTTCTCAGAAGGAGTTGAACATGAGGCAGCGGAGATGGATGGAGTATATCAAGGACTATGATTTTCCAATCAAGTATCACCCGGGTAAAGCAAATGTTGTTGCTGATGCTTTGAGTAGGAAGTCAGTGGGCATAGCAAATTTGAGTGGTACTTGTATTTTTGATCAGTTTGAGGAGTTGAAGATAGACCTCCAGCCACTAAGGAAAGGTGCTATAATTGCCAATATGTCAGTGTCAGAGCCTTCATTCATCCGAAAGATTAAGGACAGTCAGTTGCAAGATCCAGAGTTAGTCAAGATTGTAGATCACATAGCAGAACGTCCTGATTTTTGTTTTGTTGAGGGAGTTCTTTACTACCGTGATCGTTTGTGTGTGCCTAACATCGAAGATTTGAGGAATGACATCATGGCAGAAGCTCACAGTGCAAAGTATTCCATGCACCCAGGCAGCACAAAGATGTATCAGAATTTGAAGGGCAGATTTTGGTGGAACAACATGAAGAGGGAGATTGCAGCGTTTGTATCTCGTTACATGACTTGTCAGTTGATAAAAGCAGAACATCAGAAGCCTCCAGGTTTGTTGCAGCCATTAGAGATCCCAGAGTGGAAGTGGGAGCACATTACCATTGACTTTATTTCGAGACTACCGAAGACTAGCAGAGGCAATGATGCGATATGGGTGATTGTGGACAGACTCACCAAGTCAGCTCACTTTATCCCCATGAGGACAGGGAAGAAGATGCACATGTTACCCCTGGCAGAATTGTTTGTCAATGAGATCGTCAGTAGGCATGGACAGCCAGTTTCCATCACGTCCGATAGAGACAGCAGATTCGTCTCGAGATTTTGGAAGACCCTACATGAGTCTATGGGTTCGAGACTACAGTTCAGTACAGCTTATCACCCTCAAACAGATGGCCAGTCGGAGAGGACGATTCAGACTCTTGAGGATATGCTCCGAGCTTGTGTATTAGATTTCAAGACTCAATGGGATGAGACCCTACCGTTGTATGAGTTTGCTTACAACAACAGCTACCACTCGAGCATTGGGATGGCGCCTTTTGAGGCCTTGTACGGCAGAAGGTGTAGGACACCTGTTTGTTGGGAAGAAATTGGCACTCGCAGTTTCCATGGACTGTCCATAGTGAGTGAGACTACTGACAAAGTGAGACAGATCCAAGAATGTTTGAAAGCAGCCCGGAGTAGACAAAAGAGCTATGCAGACTCTCACCGCAGGGATCTACAATTCAAGGAAGGAGATAAGGTTTTCTTGAAGGTGTCACCGACCAGAGGAACATTGAGGTTTGGGCAGAAAGGCAAATTATCACGGAGATACATTGGACCGTATGATATAATGAGCAAGATCGGTGATGTGGCTTATAGATTAGCCTTACCACCTGAGCTATCCGGTGTACACAATGTCTTCCATGTATCGATGTTGAAGAAGTACGGCCCCGACCCTTCACATGTACTCCGGCATGAACCGTTAGAGATCAGGGAAGATGCCACTTATGTTGAGAAGCCCCCTTTCGGATCATAGACACGAAGGAGCAAGAGTTGAGGTCACGGACTATTCAGTGGGTGAAAGTACTTTGGGAGAATCATGGGCCGGAAGAGGCAACGTGGGAATCGCGAGATCAAGTGCAGAAGAAGTATCCGCATCTCTTACCCGAGGTGAGTTTGTATTTCATTTGGAGGACCAAATGCCCTAAGGGGTGGAGGATGTAAGACCCCGACCCGAGTGACTCGATTAGTACTAATTATGTTGCGTGTTAGTGCTAAGCTCGATTAGTGATTTTTGACTAAGCTTGGATTAGTATAGTTCTTGATAGCTTTGGGAAATTATTTTAGTGCTTCGTGTTGGTGGGACCCTTTGGGGGTTCCCTTTTTGATTAGTTTTACTAGTGCTGGGGGATTATTCGTATTCCGGTAATTTGCATTTCTATCCCGTTTTACTCGTCTTGTTAATCCCTACAACTTTCACGTTGATCCCGACCCCATCCGGAACCCCGAAACCCGATCTTCTTGCTTTGAGGGCAAAACAGTCTTTTTACATGGAATCTGTGCCCAACACTCGATATCCTCGAAACCCGCGAAACATGTACTTTTCCGAAACTAGATATTTCGGTGATCACTTTTCTCTTCTTCGTCGATTTCATTCGAGATCCCGAAATTAACGATTTCAGCCCAAAGAGCTTTCCTAGTGGTGGAGCCCACACCCATTGCTTTATAAAGAGAACACTCTTCTTCCATTTCCCCTTTCCAGCACAAGCATATGAGAACAGCCTAGGGTTTTCTTTCTCTCTTCTTTTCTTCTTCTTTGCTTCCTCACCACCAAAACCCTACCAAATCTCACACCAATCAAGAGATGAACTTCACCCTCTTCTTCCCCATTACTAGAGCTATTCATTGATATCATTTGTGGAAGGATCTACTCAACTCAAGACCCTCTTTGAGCTCACCTTGACCATTTGAAGAGCTTCCAAGTGAGTTTTCCCTTCCCATTCTTTTAGATTTATAATCTCTTAGCCATAGAGGAGCTCTATTCCTATTATGGTGAGTTCTTCTTCTTGTTCCTTGGTTTGACCCATTTTAGGGTTTGTTTTTGGGGGTTTTTGGTGTAGCTTGGTACTTGGCTTGGAAGTGTGGATTAGAGCTTGGATTTCTTGTTTAGAGACCTTGAGGCAAGTGGATGTTTAATTTTAAAAGTGATTTCCATGATCAAATGTTTGTATTTATTGTACCATTTATGATGAGCTTTTACTTGCATTCAATGTGGCTTTAATGTTTTAAAAAGAGGTTGTTGAATCCATTCATTGTCTTGAAACATGATTTCTAGCTTTTGGTTTCATCTATTGTCCCTAAATCTTGAATTGTAGTTTTGGTTCTTCTTTTGTACAATGCCTAAGTGAATCCTTGTGATGTTGTTTGTCTTCTTCTCTTGGTAATTGTATGAGTGTCAAATGGGGAATGAAAGGAATTAGTTTGGGGGAAAGGGAGACCTGAACTTGAACCAGAGAAGAAGTTTCCGTGACTGGCGGTCAGCTGGCTGTCGCCCAGCGGCTAGCCGCCTGGCGACTAGCGGCTAACCGAAGCTAGTTACGGTCACTTTTCCCGAGAGCTGAAATCTCGCGGTCAGCTCCGCGGTCAGCTAGCGGCTAGCCGCCTAATTCATCGACGGCTAACCGCCAGCCAACCGAAATGTAGCGGTTACAATTCCAGAGAGCTGCAATTCCACGGTCAGCCAGCGGTTAATCGCCGGACCCATCGGCGGCTAACCGCCTTCTGACCGCAAGGTAACCGAAATTCCCTGAATTTTTATGAATAAAGAAGGATTGAAGGGAGCTTTTCCCCCCATTGCTTGTGAACCTTTCTGAGAGCAATGGGCACCGCTCACCTGGGATCGTGCTCGAAGCCCAAGTGAAGTGTTCGTTGGTAGTACGTTAGAGAGAGAAACTACATCATCGAGATTCATTTAAGCATTGAGGCTACTGTAGTGTATAAGGAACCCGGAATGTCTCCCAAATTCAAAGAGTACCAAGTTTCCTTTATTATACGGACATACGGGATCCCTATTCACTTGAATTAGTTTTAACCTGACATTGTCTTGGCTTTTCAAAGTATACTCGTACCGTTTTGCTAGCTTTGATATACATGATAGACTTGATGTGATAGCTGTGCCTTGAGCACCCCGTCTTGCCCGTTTATAGCTTTGCACTGGATTTGTTTTATACATGTCTCGATGTATGTGATTTGACCTATGAGTCGGCACCACTAAGCTTGGATAACCTTGTCGGTCTGATCTACCGACTTGGAGATCCCTTCCCGTCCCGCCAGCTGCAGCTTGGATCCCGATACCCGGTTTATTAACTGTGGTCCCGTCCCGATACCCGGCTCGCTCCCGTGGTTCCCGATATCCGGTTCGCTACCGTGATTCCCGATACCCGGTTTGCTACCGCGGTCCCGTCCCGTATTATTGTATATCTATATGTAACTTGGTTGCACCTCCTCACTTCGGTGACCGAGGTCAACACCCGATACTCACGTCACTTCGGTGATAGAGGATTTAGCTTCTTGTGGATGCCATCTTGATTGTTTCCCGACTTCCTTGGTTACCTTGCATATTTTATTACTGCATGTGTGTTTTCAATGAAATGATTCATTTACTTTTGAAAGCCATTGATTTAACAGGTTTACATGTTTTCAAAGGTAAAGGTCTTTATTATTAAATGTACTTATCTTTTCATCTACCTGCCAGACCGTCGTGTCTGACCCCTTTGCTTTGGTACTCAGGTTCCGTTGTTGGTTTCCCCGAGGAGGAGCCAGAGGAGGCGGTCGGAGAACCGCAGCCGCTAGTGGAGTGGCGTGCTGACGACGTTATGTAAACATCGGGCTGCCGAGTTGCGAAACATTTTGGGGGTGGTTGGATAGATTTCTGGCGGTTATTGTTTTGTATATTGGCCTTGTTGGCCTCTATTTTTGGGAACTGTAATTAACCGATCTTCTGATTAAACTTGAATATGTACTTTTGGGTTATGCTTTAGGACATTGCTCATTCTGATACTCATATTCAAATGTAATTAGCCTTGATATTTTGTGAAATGAAATACATGTATGATTTACCATACGCTTCCGTAATTATTACTATATGACTATGTGTGTTGGAATATCCTCACCGCGGACACCTGTGGGAAATCACGTGCACGGGTAAGGAGTGTTCTTTTGTTAACCCGTGTACGCTTGATTATAAACATACCTTAAATTATTGTCATTACTCCATATGATTATATCATCGGCTTCATCACAAACAGTCCCGATCCCGGATTTGGTTCCCCGAACCCGGTCCGGGGTCGCGACATGCTTGATCTTGTTAGTTTTTATGATTTTATACTTGAAAATGTCTTGATGTCTTTGTTATAGAATGAATGGTTTCATTGTGGATGGAATGCTTTAAAAATGTGAGAAATGTATCCCTTGGAAAGCATGTAGGCTTGGGGAGTGCAGATGGTGAATGTGTGGAAGTGAAGAAGGGAAAGAAGTGTGGAAATTCTGAACTGAAATGCAATGCCCGAGTTCTGTCGGTCAGGTGTCGGTCATCTGTCGGTTAGCCGACAGGGCGATCGACACCAACCGAGAACTTGTAGGTTCAAATTACAGAGAGCAACATTTTATCAGGAGGACTGTCGGTTAGCTGTCGGTTGACCGACAGGTCGACCGACAGCCAACTGAGGACTTGTCGGTCCCTTTTCCCGAGAGCTACATTTCTAGACTGAGACTTGTCGGCCACCCGTCGGTCGGCTGTCTGTCAACCGACACATCAACCTCGGTTGACCGATAGGTAACCGAGGACTGACCGAAATTTTACCAAAAGTACTGTTTTGAAGGATTTTTGCGAGAATGAAAACTAGATTAGGTTTTGAACCTTTTTATTGCAATTGTGCACTTGAAACTCCAAAATGTGCTATAACTTCTGGTGCACCAAATCTTGTTAAAACTCCGACATTTGGGTTTCAACTCCACAAGGGTCAATGAATGGTCTTTAGCCTAAACTTGATAGATTTCATGTTTGAACTTCTGTTTTGATGTTACGTACATCTTCGTGTACTCGTCTTGAATTCCAAGTATAAGTTTGTTTGAAGGTTTGTTTCAAGAACCAAAACTCTTGTTTTGATGCTTCGTGCTTCATCATGCATTTGCCCGAATTTCAAGTATAAGCTCATTTTAAGACGTGTTTCAGGAATCGTGTTTCAAGAATCAAAAGGGAATCATTTCTTAAGTTTGTTAAGCATTTATATTATGCTATTTTGCTAGCCTTGTCGTGACGTGTTTGATAAATGATTTCCCTCTTGTTTTGTCATGTTCTCGAACGTGTATCGCCATGTTTTGTGCATTCATGATATAAGTGAGTACCACTGAGCTTGGACTGCCCTTTTAGCTTGATCCACTACCTGGGGGTCCTTAAACATGTGGACTGTCTGCAGACTAGTCGTGTCTTGAATGACACATCGTGCGTATTCGTGTTCCGGTTCCGCGGCCGGAAATTCCCCGTATATGTGGGATCGTGTCTTGCGTGTCGTGCTTGTCGTGCGTGCTTGCTCTTGTCATCGTGTATGATGGAGAAAGGATGGGCTCGTGTGGATTTACTAATCATGATATTATATGTATTCATGTCTTGTTTCGTATATCGTGCATGCACTAGTGATTTCTTAATAAGTATCTTGTTCATGCATTGTTTTTAAATGTTGTAAACTTGTTTCAAGTTCAATAAGTGTTTTTAGTTATTGTTTCCTTTAAATTTCAATTTCGTTTATGCTCTTGCCTATATTGATCACCTGCCAGACCGTCGTGTCTGATATTCTTCTGCTTTGGTGCTCTAGATAGCAGGTCCTTGATTTTGAGCTAGTTCGTGTGCAGAGGGCTGCTGAGGCACGAGTTGTGCAGGCTTGTTGTGTCAGCGATGTCATGTAGACGTCATGCTTGACTCCGGAGTTACGTTACACTCTTGGGTAGTATTTGTTCTAGCTTGCTAATTTTGTACGGCTTTTGTTAGCCTTTTTCTTGGGAATTGTAATTAATGCACTCGTTAATTTGTAACTTGAATATGTTTGGGTAATGATAAGCCTATTACTGTCAGCTCTGTATGTTTTGATATTATTATTAGTTCCAGTCTGAGTTTGAATATTGCCATGACGATATTATGCTGACAGATTGAGTACGACACGGAACCGATGGATACGGATTCCGGGTCGTAACGTCTTGTAGAGCTTCCGCGAAATATTTGGATGTGTTATGAATTTTGCTATCCTCACACACGCGGATCCTGGGGAGAAATACACAAACCCCATATTCGCGTCCCCGAGATCGGATTCCGGTTTTGGGGGCGTGACAATTATGGCGAAGATCAGTCATTTCCAAGCATCAAGAATTGGAATTTTGGAAAATCGTAGGGGCTGGAACTCCCAAAACGCAAAGAGCATCGGAAAACGGGCCATCCGGCGGAAATCCGGCGACCCAGATTTCCAGGGTTGCCGGCGACCATGCACCCAGTGTCACCGGTGACCATGGGAGTTTTGTCCCCTTTGGTCGTCGTTTTTCGGCCGTTTCTTGGTCTTTTTTCGTTCTTTTTTTCTCCTGTTATTTTTCTTGACATTTTTCCTCATTTATTGATTTGATTTTCCTGGAGAAAACCTGATGAGAAGCCGCGCAAACCAAAGCACAAAGTTTCCTATTTTTTGGAAAAGCCGAAGACTTTGTAGCAAATTTTCAGTCAAGAGTTGAAACTGGGTCAAACAATGTCGGAATGACCCGAAATTTGAGGCGAAGCCTCTTGAGCAGTAAATAGGACCAACCATGGGCTTTTTTTGAGTTTTGAAACCATTTGGGGTCCCGTTGCTGCTAGACTTGATTTAGTCGCGAGGAAGATGTCGAGCTTTGATGTGCGGTCAACCGATGTCCGATTGTCCTGAAATTTAACAGGGAGCCTATTGGAGTCATTTTGGGACGATCCATTAGCTCCGATTTGGATGTCATGGTCCCGGGGTGCTCCGCCACCGGTAGGCTTGATTTTGTTTTGGAGCATCGAAGACTGGTCAAACGTTGTCGGAATGACCTGAAATTTGACGTGTAGCCCTTTGGAAGCATGTTGAAGCCACTCATGTACTTTTTTTTATGAGTGATGGCCTCAGTGGTTTTCGCCGTCGAGAGGCTTGATTTTGTTGTTCGAAGGTTGATGGAGGGTCAAACGTTGTCGGTTTGACTTGAAATTTGACAAGGAGCCTTTTGGAGGTATTTTGGGACCATCCGTAGGCTCTAATCGAAATTTTGATGTCTTCGACACTGTCGCCGCCGGAAGCTCCTGTTTAGCTGTCGGAGAAGTGAAGTTAGGCCAAATGATGTCGAAATGGCCTGAAACTTCATGTGTACCCCTCTTTTGGCTGTCTTGAAGGATCTTGCAGTTTTTGTTTGATTTTGACAAGATCTGATGCTTGAAGTAGCATTGCCTGTTTGTAGTAGGATGCGGCTTCATGTGGCTTCTTGATGTTGAGGAGGCGAAGTGACTTTTTTGGTGTCAACAAAGGTCTGCTCTCATAATTCCCTAGCAATATGCTCATGATCCTGAGAATTAATGAACCCAAGTTTCTGTTTATTCATTTGCTTTGAGTCACCAATGAGTGAGGCCAATTATAGGTTAACACCTCGGTGTCTTGGTTACGTGGTAGTAGGACTATGGGGGACATTCAATGGTCAAGATGGAATCTATCCTCATCATTCCTTTGTGTCAATTAACGGATTTATCATTGGTAAGTACGCACCCATCTCAATTAAGAGTTAATTGGATATGTACCGATTATTACTATAAGTAATTGGGTCTCAAGGATAATAAGATATGGATCCAATTTGGTGGACAGGACCAATTGATCCATGGATATAGATGGAGGGGCCTACTTGTGATCATAGAGAAGTTTAGGGTCTTTTTTGTAATTTTTCCTTAAGACTGGAGTTCAATTGCAATTATATAGTGGAGTTAGAACATATATCATTTAATTACAATTCCCAAAATTAGAGGCCAACAAAGGCCAATATAGACAAAACAATAACCACCAAGAATATAGTTCTAACACCCCCCACAAAATGGCACGCAACTCTCGAGGCAACTGGATATTTAGACAACATCATCGGCGCGCAACTCAACTAGCTGCTGCGGTTCTCCGACCGTCTCCTCTGGCTCCTCCTCGGGGAAACCAACAACGGGACATGAGTACCAAAGCAAAGGGGTCAGACACGGCGGTCTGGCAGGTAGATAAAAAGGTATACACATTTAATAATAAAACATTTACCTTGGAAAACATTTAAACCTGTCTAAACAATACTTTCATGAGTAAATGCATCATTTGATTAAAACATATATGCAATGTAAAACAGTAAGGTAACCAAGGAATTCAAGAGACGAGCAAGATGGCAACCACACAAAGCTAAATCCTCTATTACCGAAGTGATAGAGCAAGCAAGTCAAGGCGTTGACCTCAGTCACTGAAGTGAGGAGGTACAACGAATTACATATACATATATACTATATACAAGACATGACCACGGTAGCGAGCCGGGCATCAGGAACCACAGTAGCAATCTGCGGTATCAGGACAAGACCACGGTTAAATAACCGAGTAGTAAGATCCAAATTGCAGTTCGCAGGACAAGAGGGGGATCACCTAGTCAGTGGATCAGACTAACAAGGTATCTAAGCTTAGTGGTGCCGACTCATAGGTCAAAACATGGAAATCAAGACATGTACAAAATAAATCAAGTACAGACTATAATTTGGCAAAACATGGGTGCTCAAGGCACAACTATCATATCAGGTCAGGTACGTATGTCAAGACTAGTAAAACAGTGCAAGTATACTTTCAAGGTTTTCGGAAATAAACGGTGAAGTAACCTTTTGAAATGTCAAGATAGTGTCGGGGTTAAACTAATTCAAGTGCATAGGGATCCCGTATGCCTATTTACAATTACTTGGTACTCTTCGAATTTGGAGACATTCCGGGTTCCTTAGGCACTTGGAAGTTTCCAAAACTTCAATGAATTCTTGTGATTGTAGTCTCTTTCTCAACCAGGCTTCAAACAACGGTTAGAAGTTTTCTCATCGCGATATGGATGTTAACAAACCTCCCTCCAAGGCTAGGATATTTCATCTTTACTTCCAAAGTGGCCCCAGATGAACAGCACACGTCGCTCGAGCGAACATGGAGTTTGCTCGCGCGATGTGCTCTCTGGAATGGCTTTCTAGGAGGGTTCGCTCGAGCGGACAAAGGTTCACTCGAGCGGACCTGTCCAATTCAGGATGGCACGAGCGAACAATTTGTGCGCTCGAGCCAACCATTCTCTGGATGGCTGCTGAGAAAGTTTGCTCAAGCGGACATGAGGTTCGCATGAGCGAACAGCTCTCTGGAATGGCACGAACCCTCTCCTGGGCAGTTCGCTCGAGCGAACTGTCCAGAACTGGTTTCGTGAGCAGCTCTTTTCTCCATTCTCCTTCTCTTACAATCCACATTTTCTGAGGTTCTATCATACACCAAAGAGGGCATGTAAGCACCTCAACATCCTCTTCAAAACTCCATCAAAACTTCTCACAACCTCCCCAATTAATCCATCCATCCATTCATTCATTTTCACATTCAATCAAAAGGAGAAAGACATAACCACAATTACATATATTCATTCAAGTTTTAAGCACAAGATAAAACAAAACTATCAATCAAATTTCAAGACAATAAATGGGTTCAACAACCCCTTTTTAAAAGCATTGAACCACATTGAATGCAAGTAAGTAGTCATTAATGGAAATAGCCAACCAAATCATGTTTGTCATGAAAACCAATATAAGATCAAAACATCCTTTAAATCCACTTGCCTCAAGGTCTCTAATCAAGAAATCCAAGCTTTAATCAACTCTTCCAAGCCAAACACCAAGCTACACCAAAAACCCCAAAAAATAAACCCTAAAATGGGTCAAACCATGAAACAAGAAGAGGAAACTCACCATAATACAAATGGAGCTCCTCCAAAACTAGGAGAATACAAATCTAAGAGATTAGGAGGGAAAACTTACTTGGAAGCTCTTCAAATAGATAAGGCTAGCTCAAAGAAGGCCTTAGAATGGAAGTCCCTCTTGGAAGATTATATCAATGGAGAGCTCTAGAAGAGAGGAAGAAGATGATGACCTCCATTACTAGATTGGAGCAAGGTGGATGGTGCTAGATGGTGGAGAAGCAAGAAGAAAAGAAAAGGGATGGAACCCTAGGTCTTAGTTGCTCTTGTGCTGGAAAAGAGGAAATGGAAGAGAAGGGTTCTCTATTTAAAGACCATGGGTGTGGGCTCCACCACTAACAAACTCTTTGGGCTGAAATCACTACTATCGAGACCTCGGACGAAAACGACGAAGAAGAGAAAAGTAATCACCGAAATATCTAGTTTCCAAAAAGTATATGTTTCGCGGGTTTTGGGGATATCGACTTTGGGTACAGATTTCATGTATAATGACTGTTTTGCCCTCAATGCAAGAAAATCGGGTTTCGGGATTCCGGCCAGTTACGGGATCAACATGAAAGTTGTAGGGATTAACAATACGAGTAAAACAGAATAGAAATGCAAATCACCGGAATACGAACAATCCCCCAAACATTAGTAAAACCATCCAAAAAGGAAACCCCCAACGGTTCCACCAACACCAAACACTAAAACTCTCACAAAACAATAAAAGAGTTATTCTAGTCCAAGCTTAGTAAAAAATCGCTAATCGAGCTTAGCACTAATACGCAACGTAATTAACACTAATCGAGGTCACTCGGGTCAGGTCTTACAATTGCTTTATAGATATTTAATCCCTTTCGTCATGTAGGTCAAAAGTTTTTTAAACATATACACGAGTCCCACCGACTACTTCCAATACGCAGTTGGTTGACGGGAAGTGGAAAACAAACATAGGTTGCTATTTATAAAAGTAAAAGATGCAGGTACTAGCATATGCTAGCTAAAAAAACACCCACAGCGTGAGGGGTCAACAAAAATTCCTCTACGCGTGACGGGAAAGATTCTACAGTTCTCCTGCGCCAGAACCCCAGGACCGAAAAAGAGCATGGACAAGAAATATTCCGAGGGCGACGAGAGCCAGGACAAACGCCAAAGAGACCGAAAATCCCATTTCAGACTCGCCCCAGACGACACGAAGCCACCCCTCCAAGACCCAGTACTCACTAGAAACCCCCCGCCCCCTCGTCGTTTTCTTTTGCTCTCTCTCTCACCTGTTGTTTTTGTTGTAATTTGCGCTTTGCAGATGGTTCGGTCGGACCCCATCGACTCGGAGCAAGCTGTTCTGCGTCTGCCCCCTTTCACCAAACCCCAACAGTTGAATTCTGGTAATTCATCTTTTCTTTAGGGGGTGTTCATGACAGAGATATGAATTAGCTCATATGTAATGTACTTGGGGTGTGTTGTTTAGCTCGGCTTTCCGTAATGTGTGTTTTTGTGAATTTTCATGGCTCCCATGATCCAATTCCAGTTGGAAACATAAATTATTTGTATTGAGCATAGAAAACCTACTAGGGCTTGTCGAGATCCTTGTAAGTTGTAACTCATTTTTTACCTGTTGACGTGATTACTATGACAACTAAGTTCGCCCTTTTTCTTTTAGGGCAGATTTTGAAACAGCATGCCTATGTTTTTGGTCTAATTTTGTAGGTTTGGTTCAACAAATCATGTGTATCATGAAAATGAGTAAGTTTGTTTGTTTCCTTCTAAATGGATTTCCACAATTTACTGTACGACAATCACAAGAGAAGCAGATGCGCTGGTGGAGGCCTCTTGGCCGGATGGATCAGGACATCTATATGCGGTTTCCCCAAGAGAAAATTCGTCCAAAAAACGAGCAAATGCCATTAGTAATTTTTCACTTGGCATCCTTCATTTTCATCTTTATCTCTCTATAAAATAACAACAGAGGTAGAGTGTTGATTTTGGTGATTACGATAAAACTTGGGGTTTTGATATCCCTTAGTTTCGGTAGAGATTGGGCATGGGCAAGGCCAGCGGCGGACCTAGGGAATTTTATTTTATTTTATTTTTATTGGGTGAGGGGTGGGGGGTGCGTATAAGTTTTTTTTTTTTTTGTGTGTGTGTCTGGGGAGGGATGTAAATACATCATTAACTTTCAACATATTCAAGGGGTTTCCACAAAATCTTGGGTTCTGTCATTGGGCAAGGCTGATTTTGATTGGAGATAAGGTGCACCTTGTGGAGTCCATTTATTTTAAATGGTGGCCAAATTTGGAGTGAGGAAGGTTTGGATTTGTGATAACAAAAGCCCTACTTTGAAGGGGTTCTCAGTTTTATATTAAAAAGATAGAAGCAAATTTGATTAATCTGAAGTGGAGAATTGACTGTGATAGATTGGGTGAATGCCAACGGGAGTCATTTGATGGAGATAGATGGTCGGATTGGATGTATTTTTGAAAATCCTACCTTGAAACTCCAATCATTTGGACTTTAATTTGAAAGTTCGTAGAGAGAGAAGGGGCACTTAAGTCTTTCACATGTGTACTTTAGGCTGTTCATGACAATTTTAGTGCGAGTTAATGGCAAGCATAGTAATAAAAATTAGAATTGCATCACTGTTCATCCAAGGGGTTGAGTTGAAACCTGAATCTCATTGTGACTTGTAGGATACTTTTCTTTTTAAATAAATGAAAATTTTATTAATTTTTTTAAAAGGAAAGAATTTTAATATCGGCAATCCATTTATTTTCGTCTGTAGCAATGTTAATACAAGGACGAGTATGAATACATTATTATATTAATTTGTGAAATGCTGAATATGATTAAGATATCAAAAGAAGTAGCCCCTCTATCATATGTATATTCACAATATGATGGCGATCATTGCAAATGGGCATATTCTTAAGGATGCAAGTGACAGAAGATTTTGGATGGCTGCTGTTGATGGTAACTTCTCTGTTGCTTTTCTCTTCCTCTCGGCATTGTAAGGTTGTAGTGAATGTTTGTCATTTGCCTGGCAAATGCAGAATCAATTGATAATGTCTTGCTGAATTATTGTAGTGCACAATTCTAATGGAAGTTGATTATGGGTTTGATTTGAGCGCAGTGGTCCTCTTCTGAATTATTTGCCCCATTTATTTGATTTTTGGAGGATGGGAGTGGGATCTATTAGAGGTAGGATATTGTGGAAACTCTCTTTTCTGGAGGCAGTTTAGTCTATTTGGAAGGAAAGAAATAGAAGTTGATTTCAAGGAGTATCATCTGATTCCCAACTAGTGGGCAGAGTAAAATATTTAGTGGATTTTATGGTCATTGGCATTGCCTCAATGCCAAGCATTCCCTTTGACCACTATCCTGCATATTTGGAAGAAAGTAAGACGTGGTTTCCCTATAATATGGCATATAGCATCAATCCTAGTTGTTGGAGTCCCGTTTCTTTATGTAACCTGAAACTGAATTTTGATGGTAGCACTCTAGTTCAGGACTGGCTGGTGTGGCAATGAAGAAACAATCCTGCTGTTCTATTGAGGACCAGCTGGCTTTTGTTCTATCAACAAAGCGGAGCTTTTGGCACTCTTGATTGGTTCGCATGAAGCTGGATGTTTCAACTTTCGGCATCTTTGCATTGAAGGTGATTCATATTGTGCTGTTCAATGGGCTGGTGGGATATCTAATCATCCTTGGTACTTGGCAGACATTCTTGAAGAGGTGATAGATCTTTCTAAAATTATAAAGGTTTCCTTCCATCATGCTAAACCCAATTCTAATGGGCGGCAGATCTTTTGGCCAAAGAGGGAGTTTCTCCACGATCTTTGGTTATTCCCTTCTGAGTTTCTGTAATTAGCATTGGTTTTGTTTTGCCTTTTGCCCCGGTTTTTCTGGGTTTTTGGTTCTGTATAGTTCTCTTATGCTGCACACTACTTTTCTCAGATATGAATATAGTCACCCAGGTCACGCACTGTGACCCACTAGACACATAATATTCATCAGGAATGTCAGATGCCCGCTTCTGTATCTCTCTGGCCTGATCATAGAAGTCTTCTGAGGCAGGAAATCCTGTGGCTGCCGTGACTTCTCAACTTGTTTCAACAGAGGCAAGACGTTCTGATCAACCCATTCTTCCATTGAATTGAAAATCTCAACTTTCTCAGTAGACGCAGACATTAAATAAGTAGTTGTGTTTTGCATGTCACATGAGCTCACGTGGTGCTTCTTGTTCACTACATTCCTACAATCTATATACATCAAAGGATCATTAACAAACGTAAAATAAGAACAAGTTGTCACCTTTTTTGTTGCCTATGTGGGGGTGTCAGAAATTTAAAAAAAAAAAATAGATTTTTAACTTATGAAATGATTTTATATGGAAAAATAAAATTTCAATCTACAGTAAAGAGAGTTGAAAGGCATCCATTTCGCACAAACTATGAGCAGATTTTGCTGGAGGGAGGGTGTGAGAGACAGAGAGGCGAAAATATTGGAATTGATGTAGGAAGAGCGAACACTCACTTGGGATTTGGTTGTAAGACGGATGATAAAAATCTAGGAGAGATATGCTTAGAGAGAGGGAAAGGGTGCCCCAATGCTAGAAGAGGAAAATTCCGTGCCATGTTCACTTGGTTTCTTCTTTCCTTGCTAGAATTGAAGGATGAGATGAAGAGGGGATACAAAAGGACTTGCATACCAGTCTGATGAAGAGGAGATACAAAAGGGCTTGCATATCAGTCTGCATAATCCAAGGTTGTAAAACTCGTGACTCGTGCACAACTTGTTCAATGTAAAAAAATTAACCTGGATAGAGTCAATGCAGAGACTCGGGAGAGTCGGTCATGTTTTTTTTTAATTAATTTCAAAAATATTTAAAAATGAATCAATCACTTATAAAATTTAAAAATACATTTATTTACATGCATTTATGATAATCAATTCAAATTAATAAATTTATATATGCAAAAAAAACTACTACTATAAGATAAAAGAAAAATATTGCATGTTATATAATTTATTAGTTCAAATATCGATGTAAAAGATCAAATATATGTTTCAAATTACATTATGGACACCATTTTTAAATGACCAACTCCAAACCTCATGCATAATTATTTGTAAATTAACTATGATTGTTTAAAATTAGATTTGCTTATTGAATGGTTCGGATTGTACACAACTTACTAAAGTGAGATGACTCGGTCGAGTCTGTCCTATTTTTTACTTGGTTTTCATCAAAATGAGATGACTTAGGAGAGTCAATAGTCAATTCGGAGAGTTTTTCAACTCTGTTATAATCGGGGGAATTTGTAGAACTAGCGTCGGTGCTAAGAAATTGTAAAACTCAACCCAACTGACTAATTGAATCAGTTGAGTCAACTCAAAGGCTCGACTGAGTTGTATCCAAGCCATCTGAACAAAAGCTCTGAATAAAAATACACTATACAAACGCTTTTATATAAAACTCCACTGGAACTGAGTTTATATCAAGTTGTAAGTTGTAACGGGGTCAACCTCGTGTTTAGTCATGTGGCATTTATCTTCAAGTATTTCATCGAGTCAAGTCGACACGGTCGAGTCAGGCTAAGTCAGATAAAGTTTCCAAGCCCTACTTTACCCTCACATGCACATGGTCATTATTACTAGGTTGGGAGCTCCTCTCTCACGAGATAGACGACTCCCAACAGCTTTACTATTCCAGCATAGCAAAGTGTCACATTCTTGGATCACAAGTATTTTTTTTTTTCAGATAATTTCTGATTTGTAAACAAAGACTAAGTTTTAACAAATTGATTTGTAACGTTTATTAACAAATCCTATATCTTAATTTTTATTTTAGTGATAAGTTTTGCATTAACCTGGAAAGTTGGCCTGCTTGGCATCAATCGAGGAATCTTACATTTTAAAAATAAATGAAATTTTTTTTTGTTTGGTATGCATTTTGTGAGAAAGATAATATTAAGAGATAGAGAAAGGAGGGAGCTAGCAGTGAGAAATTTTATAGGAGATAGCAGTGAGAAATTTTATAGGAGATAGCAGTGAGAAATTTTATAGAAGTGTCGTAAAATAGTTTTGTAAAAAGATTTATTTCTCTAACTGTCTACGTTGTAGGAAGAGTAAAAAGATTCTTCAAAAAAAAAAAAAAATACTCTTCAAAAAAAAAAAAAAATACTGTCTACGTTGTAGGAGAGAGTGTATATTATAATGCCTTTTATGCATATAAATGGTTCCATGTCACACACTCGGTTTGCATGAGTTGTATACACGGTTTTTGCATAAGTTGTATACTCGTTTTTGTAGTTGGCCAAGATCTCTTGAAATGGCATGTGAATATGCACAACACGGTTTTGTATTCCGTATGAGTCGATTAAGATCTTCTGCAAGTGGATATGCACAATGGAGAGATTATAGATGGCAATCTCAGTTGGATAACTTCACACATATTTTTAAGTTGAGTCTTCAGTTTTATTATGCAGAACAAGATACAGTAAACATATTGTTCTATTTCCCATTTAGTAGAAACGCAGATATGTTTTTAGGAAATGATACCGAATGGAGAGACTTCAGAAATATAATTTCTTTTTAAAAGAAATTCTTAAGTTTTAATTTCTTAAATTAAGATAAGTTTTTTTTTTTTATCGAAGGACTTCTTCCTGAGATTAGTTTTGTTGTAAATATGGTTTTAAATCTAGACTTTATGTTTAGGAAATACCATTTATCAAGACATGTTTTTAAATATTTTCTATCTACAAAATCTGGGTTTTAATTCCTTTTTTTTTTTTTAGCAGACAGAAGATTTCGGTGAGATAAAATGAAAATAAACGTATTTTCATATATCAATTAAGAATTTATAATCGTAATTTTTTTTTTCACAAGTAATCTTTCCTTTTCATTAATATATTCTGACTTTTTATGTGAACATAAGAATTTATAAAAAAAATAGATTTAGTAATAACGTATTTTGAATTGAAAATTGACTTTGAGATAGAAGTTTTGATTGTCAAGAAAGACTTATGGGGTTTTTTTTTCTAGGTATGAAGTTAAATATCAATTTGGTTTTTATTGATATGTTTTGCATTATCAAAAGAGTTGTTATTTAGCAAAATGATTCTTTTATTTTGTAGTTCGTTTAAGTTTTATTAATTTTCCCCATAAAACTGACCACTTTGGGTAATTCACTTGTATAGTAAATTGAAGTGAAGGCTAAATTTAGAAGACATGAAAAAAATAAAAAAAATAAAAAAAGGGGTCATATCAAAAAGTACTAAATGTCAAAAATCACCTTTTTTTAAAAGAAGTCAAAAGGCAAAAAGCAATTCTCTCATTTCACTAAATGATAAAAAGCTCTCTACTTTAAAAAAAAAAAAAAAAAAAAGTAGAAGAGATACCTTTGCAATCCACTAAATGACAAAAAAGTCATTTAGAACATATTGATTTAGTCATTCTCTTCACTTCATTTACCAAGTGAATTACCCAAACAACCCTAAGGAGGGTGGATTGAGAGATAGTCGATAATCTGTGCAAAGATGAGAGAAAGAAAGAACGTGAAGAAGAAAATAGGAAAAAATTATATGATAATTAAGGGCTCTTTAATGCTTGTCAACTTTTTAGGAGGGTTTTCTCTAAGAAAAAAAGAAAAAGAACTTTTTATGAGGATTTTAGATACACATTTAATACCCCACTGTATAGCTTCTTGTAAAGCATCAAGATTAGGGCTGTCAAAGGGCTAGGCCGGGCCAGGGGTTGTCCTAACCTTACCCTCAATATATGCAGGGGCTGGGGCTGGGCCTGGGTTTTTTTTACTGTTTTACATTGTTACCAAGAACAGGGTGTCAACCTCTATCTAACATCAATTGCGAAGGAACTACTAAGAAAACATTTGGAGAATATATATTGTCTCTAAAAACTTTCTTTTATTGGATAAAGTCATGGCATGTTTTGATGGGTTGGGTTCTAGAAATGTCACGCCCCCAAAACCGGGATCCGATCTCGGGGACGCAAGTATGGGGAATTTGGATTTCCCCTCCCAGGATCCGCGTGTGTGAGGATAGCAAAATTCACAACACATCAAAATATTTCGCGGAAGCTCTACAAGACGTTACGACCCGGAATCCGTATCCATCGGGTTCCGTGTCGTACTCGATCTGTCAGCATAAGATTATCATAAACATATTTAAACTCAGACTGGAACAATTCATAATATCAATATATACAGAGCTGACAGTAACAGGCTTATCATTACCCAAACATATTCAAGTTACAAATTAACGAGTGCATTAATTACAATTCCCACGAAAAAGGCTAACGAAAGCTGTACACAAAAGCAAGCTAGAACAATTACTACCCAAGGGTGTAACGTAACTTCGGAGTCAAGCATGACATCTACATGACATCGCTGACACAACAAGCCTGCAAAACTCGTGGCTCAACAGCCCTCTGCACACAAACTAGCTCAAACATGGACCTGCTATCTAGAGCACCAAAGCAAAAGAATATCAGACACGACGGTTTGGTAGGGGATCAATATAGGCAAGGGCATAAACGAAATTGAAGTTTAAAAGAAACAATAACTAAAAACACTTTATTGAACTTGAAACAAGTTTACAAGATTTAAAAACAATGCATGAACAAGATACTTATCAAGAAATCACTAGTGCATGCACGATATACGAAACAAGACATGAATACATATAATATCATGATTAGTAAATCCACAAAGAGCCCATCCTTTCTCCATCATACATGATGACAAGAGTAAGCACGCACGACAAGCACGACACGATAAACACGATCCCACGCCACACAAGGTAGACGGGGTGTCCGGCTGCGGAACCGGACCACGAACACGCACGATGTGTAATATAATACACGACTAGTCTGCAGACAGTCCACGTTGTTTAAGGACCCCCAGGTAGTGGATCAAGCTAAAAGGGCAGTCCAAGCCCAGTGGTAATCACTTATATCATGAATGCATAAAACACGACAATACTTATTCGAGAACACGTCAAAACAAGAGGGAAATCATTTAACAAGCACGACATGACGAGACTAGCAAAATAGCATAATATAAATGCTTAACAAACTTAAGAAATGATTCCCTTTTCTTATTCTTGAAACACGTCTTGAAACACGTCTTGAAACGAGCTTATACTTGAAATTCGGGCAAATGCACGATGAAACACGAAGTATCAAAACAAGATTCTTGGTTCTTGAAACAAATCTTCAAACAAACTTATACTTCAAATTCAAGGCGAGTACACGATGATGTACGTGACATCAAAACAGAAGTTCAAACACGAAATCTATCAAGTTTAGGCTAAAGACCATTCATTGACCCTTGTGGAGTTGAAACCCAAATGTCGGAGTTTTAACAAGATTTGGTGCCCCAGAAGTTATAGTACATTTTGGAATTCCAAGTGCACAAGGTCAATAAAAAGGTTTAAAACCTAGTCTAGTTTTCAATTTCCAAAAGATTTAGAAAAGGATTAAAAATCCAAGCTGTGAGCATCAGGTTCGCTCGAGCGGTCTTACCATCACTCGAGCCAACCCCAAGGTTCGCTCGAGCGGACAGGTTTCTGCTCGAAATCCTTCAAAACAGAGGCATGTTCACTCGAGCGGACCCTATGGTCGCTCGAGCGAACAGGCTTCTGCCTGAACGCGCCTGAGTGTAGAAAACTGCACTTTTCTTCTTCCATTCTCTTACATTTTTCTTCTCTCTTCTTCTCACTTCTAAACCAACAAACCCCTGAGCCACCATGCTCACCAAGGGTCAAAAACAACATTCAATCCATTGGGAAAACATAAGGACATTTCCATGTACAAAATTCACAAAGGTTTACAAGACTAAACATTGTTCTAGAAGCTTGAGGAATCATTAATAACAAGACAAGCAAGGAAGCTAAAACCCATGACTTGAAAGAACATAAGCATGACTTGCATTATGAAATTAAACATAGAAAACATGTCTAAATGAAACCATAATGAAACCATAAAACAATATTCATGAAAAATCCTATAAAGATCACTTGCCTTGGGTCAAAGTGAGGAGGAAATCACTCAAGAGTGGTCTCTACTAGATCTCTAGCTCCAATCCTACAAAAGCCCCAAAATCCCAAAGAGAAAACCCTAGCAAAATCAATCATTTGCATAACTCCAAGAAAACTCTTTGCACAAAAGAGGAAAATACTCTAAATGGTTTGAAAAACAAGAATCTCAAATAATAAATGCCATTGCTAACCTTTAAAACCTTGAACCAAGAAAAAGAGCTTGAAAGAGGGCTTTATTCTAGCTCAAATCCTTTGAAAAATGCATCTTACAAAAGCTTGAGAGAAGAGGAAGAAGATGGGGAGATCAAATCTTGGATTAGAAATGATTTGGTGAAGCTTAATGAGGAAGAGAGCAAGAAGAAGATGGAGAAATAGGTGGCTGCTGGGATTCTTCTTCTCCAATGGTGATTAGGGCAAAGAGAAGAGAAAGAGAAGAGAAGGGCTCCTTATATAGCAAAGAGGAGATGGGTCCCACAACTTAAAACATTTGTCGGGCTAAAAACATATATTTTGGGACCTCGAATGGAATCGACGAAGAAGACAAAGTTGCTCGTTGAAATATCTACTTTCCAAAAAGTATATTTTCCCCAATTTCTGGAATTTTCGAAATTTATGGACAAATTTAGTGAAAATTGTCATTTTTGCCCTTTTTCTCAAAAGACGTGATTTTTGAGTATTAAATCAAGATGGTCAAAACATGAAAGTTGTTTAAAACAATAAAATGAGTCAAAAGGAATAAAAATTGGAATTTTTAAAAACCAAGAATAAATTCTAACAAAAATACAATTTACAAGGGTTGGGTCAAAACAAAGTCAACGGTCTTTTAAAACTCTCCAAAGTTATGAAAAATCTATTCTGTGAGAACTTGGTCCGGGCGGCACCCTTAACCACGGGGCGGAGCGTGTCAACCACGGGCTTCAAACGGTGAGTCTCCGTTAGCCCGCATCAGAAATATCCAAGTCCTGACCCTGGGCTTATAAGTCAAACCCCGTATTAACTTAGCATGAGGCCTTTTAAAACCGTGCGGCCCCGGAAACCGTAAGAACTCCGTAGTTAAGCGTGCCCGGGCGGGAGCAGTACTAGGATGGGTGACCTCCTGGGAAGTCCCCGCGCGTGCACGTGGGCCAAAGCGGACAATTTCATGCTGAGTTGGGCGGGGCTGTGACAATTGGTATCAGAGCCGAGGACGGCTCTATTTCCGGTGGGGGAGAATGTGAGAACTTGGTCCGGGCGGCACCCTTAACCACGGGGCGGAGCGTGTCAACCACGGGCTTCAAACGGTGAGTCTCCGTTAGCCCGCATCAGAAATATCCAAGTCCTGACCCTGGGCTTATAAGTCAAACCCCGTATTAACTTAGCATGAGGCCTTTTAAAACCGTGCGGCCCCGGAAACCGTAAGAACTCCGTAGTTAAGCGTGCCCGGGCGGGAGCAGTACTAGGATGGGTGACCTCCTGGGAAGTCCCCGCGCGTGCACGTGGGCCAAAGCGGACAATTTCATGCTGAGTTGGGCGGGGCTGTGACATATTCAAACTCGAAAACAAAGTCAAATCAACTATAATCTTGCTTAAAAAGCTAAATCATGATTAAAACAATGCTAAACCTAAAAATTGAGGGTCGGGGTCTTACAAGAAATACGGTTTTATTTATTTTGTCAAAGAAGGAAAACGATTAAAGAGTTTCATATATTTCACACCTTTCATAGGAATTTCCATTTGGGGTGGGGGGCGCTAACCCGAGGACATGCTAATACTTCATCAAATTGATGGAGCACAAAGCATTAAGTAGACCTGACATTCTGGCTCTAAGTGCGTACTCTGCCAAGTTGTGCGGTCTCAACATGTCAACGGGAAGCGTATTCGAAAATTGACTGTTAAACTTGGATTCGCCTGAATGTACGCAATTTACTTTTATTGTTAGGTTTTACTCATTTTCGAATTCATTTTCATGACCGTTTGACTCATGACTTGTCGATCTTAATCGTTTTACCTGTTATCGCCTTGTTTTGCTCATTTTACTAAAACAACTAGTTTTGTTAGTTCTCATGCTCTCGCCTGCCAGTGTGCACCTCGTGAGGACAACTCGTTATGCTCGTGTGTGTGTGTGTGTGTGTGTAAGACGCCGACCCGAGTGGCCTCGATTAACACCAATTAAGTCGTGTGCTAGTTCTAAGTGAGATTAGTGGATTTTGGTTAAGTTGGGTATAAAATAGCTTTTTATATAGTTTTGGGGAGTTTTGAGTGCCTTTTTATTTAGTGGGACCCTTTGGCGGTTCTTTTAATGATTTTACATGCACATGGGGGATTGTTCGAGATTCCGATAATTCGTATTTCGACTCCGTTTGACTCATCTCATTTATCTCTACAACTTTTGTGTTGGTTCCATTCCCGTCCGAAATCCCGAAACTCAACTTTCCCAACATCGAGGGTAAAACAGCCTTTTTACCCCAAATCTAGACCCAAAATTCTACGTCTCCAAAACCCTCAAAATTTATACTTTTTTAAAACTAGATCTTTTATCATTTTTCCTTTCTTCACCGAACTCATCCGAGGTCCCGAAAACCCAATTTTTAGCCCGACAAGATTTGCTAGTGGTGGAGCCCACCCTCACTTGATATAAATAGGAGAACCCTCTTCTCTTCTTTCCCTTATCCAGCTCAAAGTTCCAGCCACCAAGCTAGGGTTTTCCCCTCTTCTCCTTCTTGTTCTTCCATCTCCTATCCACTATCAATCTTGCACCAATGGCAAAAATGGAGGTCATCTTCTTCTTCCTCACCATGAAAGCTCTCTATTGATACTATTTATGGAGGAAACCACCCATTCCAAGATCCTCTTTGAGCTAACTTTGTCTATTTGAGGAACTCCCAAGTAAGCAATTATTCCCATCTCTTAAATGTGTGTTTTCCTAGCCTTAGGATGTCCCTATTTTCATTATTAAGAACTTTCTTCTTCTTGTTCTTTGGTTTTGACCATTTAGGGTTTGTGTTTGGGGGTTTTTGAATGTGTTTGTAGGTGACTTCGAGAGAGAGTGATTAGAAGCTTGATTTGCTAGCTTGGACCCAAGGCAAGTGGATGAATAGATATCTTGAGTTTTATGATGTTTTTATGAAAAATGTGGATAGATTTATTATCTTTCATTCATGCTTATCTTATTGATTTCATTGATTTTGAAATACACATATGAAGGTATCTTGGTAGCTCATTTAATTTCTTAGAAATGTTGGCATATAGTTTTATTAAACACTTGTTTATGGCACAAATGAATATTTGTGAATGATGGGTTTCTTCTCTTTCTCTTGTGGTTAAATGTGGATGAAAAGGAGGTGATTGGATGGATGTTTGTGGAGGTTTTTTCTTGTGATTTGTGTGGGTTTAAGGGGGTTTATAAGCCTCTCATTTAGGTGTAGAAATGAGGCTCAAGGAGATTTGTAAGGGGAAAAGAGAAGGAGCCGAACTGTTCATCAGAATCAGTGCCGTGACAGTTCACTCGAGTGAACCCCCATCCAGTGGACAGTTGGCTCGAGCCAACATGATAGTTCGCTCAAGCCAACCTGATTTGGGCATGTTCGCTCGAGCGAACTCAAGTCCGCTCGAGCGAACCCTTCCAGAAAGTCCATCGCACGAGCGAACTTCATGTCCGCTCGAGCCATGGGCCCTGTCAACCTGGGGTTGTGTTGGAGGCCTGGATATGATGTTTAAATGTATGGAAGAGGTTTGTTGGGAGCCCTATTGTGATGGGAGATCTAGGAGACAATGTATGGAACCCATTTGAGAAAGAAACCCCATCACGAAGATCCATCGAAGGTTTGAAATTACCAAGGTGCATAGGGAGCTCGGAATGTCTCCAAAACTCAATGAGTACCAAGTTTATATCAGAATTGACATACGGGACCCCTATTTTCGCTAGTGTAATCTTGAATCCCGAATACTTGGCCCGAAAATTTTGGAAATAGAGTTGTGTTCTATTTTACCCAAACTTTTGTATTTATGCTTCCCGAAAAGTTATGCTACATGACAAGTCATGCCCGAAATACTGAAATTGTACTTTTGCATTTTCTAGACCCATTATGCATTACCCGATGATAAGTGATATTTGTGCCTATAGGCACCCCGTCCCGCCCGTTCATATGCTTTACATCATACAAGTATTTGTACATGTCCCGATTTCTGTTCTGTGACCTATGAGTCGGCACCACTAAGCTTGGATGACCTTGTCGGCCTGATCCACTGACTTGGAGATCCCCCTCCCGTCCCACCAGTTGCAGCTTGGATCCTGTCCCGTCCCAATACCCGGCTCGCTACCGTAGTCCCGTCCCGTATAATTATATGTATAAATACATTTCGTTGAATCTCATCACCTTGTGTGTTAGAGATCAACGCCCCGATGTGCTCTCATCACTTCGGTGATAGAGGATTTAGGTTTGTGTGGTTGCCATCTTGCTAGTTCCCTGTTCTTTGGTACCTTTGTTAGATTGTATGGACTCAATCCATCAGTTGATGTGATAAATTGATTAATTTCTTTATTTATCAATAAAATCATGCCATACTTTCATGAGATGAATGTTATTTTATTACTTTATGCACATGACCAATACATATGACATAATGGTTCATGAGTTGAACCGGGTCCCATTAGTATATTAGATGTGATATATGTGTATGGATGAGATCCACACACGGGAGATATATGTCACAAATCTTATATTTAAAATATCCTCACAACCAGTGATTAGACTGGGCATCTCATCTGATAAGGTTGCAGCACTTTGATCACTATGAGATAGTGTGATTTGTCTCGATCATCAGAATGGAAGATTCCGAATCAATGTGCCAGTACATTAGATGTATTGAAGGACAATGAGAAGCACCTTATGGATTTCCGTCTCTATAATAAGGTATGCTCTCATAATTCCCTAGCAATAGGCTCTCAATTCTGAGACATTGATGAACTCAAGTTTCTATCTATTTATTTGCTTTGAGTCAAGAATGAGCGAGGCCATCTGTAGGTCAACACATCGGTGTCTTGAGTATGTGGTAGTAGGACTGTGGGAACATTGAATGATCAAGATGGAATTTATCTCTATTATCCCGTTGTGCCAATTAATGAATTTGTCATTAGTAAGTGCGCACCCATCTCGATTAAGAGTTAATTGGATGGTATTGATGATCACGGCGATTAATTAGGGTTCAAGGATAATAAGATATGGAACTAAGATTAGAAGAGACAGATTTATTCCAATTGATCCATGAATATTGATAGAGGGGCCTACTTGTGGTAATTGGGAAGTTTAGGGTCTTCATTGTAATTTATTCATAAGATTGGAGTGCAATTGCATTTATATGGTGGTGTTATTTGCAATTAACTGTGGGCCCAGATTGCATATGAGATGTGGGGTCGTGTGTCCCAGTTGGAGCCAGCTTTCTATGGAATCCCTAATGGTCCCCACGCTAGCCCAAGTTATTGGAAAGATACTAATCCTATTAGAACTCTAAAATGAAGGAATTAAAGTTACTATTTCTATTTGAAGTAGGACTTCTAATAGTGGTAATAGTATACTTACTAATTGTTGTGGAAGTAAGACTTCTATTTCAATTAAGAAAAGAGGAGACCTGGGAGATTATAAAAGGGAATCCACCCCTCTTGGACGTCCATAATATTGGAGGAAAAAACGTCATCCCTTTTGTGTAATAGTTGCACTGCGCACTGCTCTCTTCTCTCTTCCTCTTCTAGTTCCTTGGAGTTTCGAGTTGGGTTTTCTCTTGAAGATTCCACCAATCTTCTTGAGAAGAGAGATCTAATTCGGGTCATAGAGTGGAAGGCTAAAAGGTGTTGGAGATTTTGATCTTAGTTTGTGGAAAAGTTCTACATCAACGAAAGTCATCAACTTCTCCATTAGAGCGCAACCGAGCTCCAAAGGTATAATCTACTTCCTTGTATGTTGTAGATTTTAATGGATTCTTGTTCTCTTCTGTTCTATCTTTTAGATAGTTTTACTTACTGTACATGATCATGAGATTGAGGGTTATGCATCCTGGATTGGGTTTTTGGCCTTATGGATACTTGATCCCTGAGTCAAGTGGGTCAAAAGTTTTGAAAATCTATCCACGAGGCGCACCTACTTCCACCAATTGGTATCAGAGCCATACCTCATCTCCAATCATGTTAGATCAGTAACCTTGTTCTAATCTTTGCATGAGATGCGAAGAGGATAGAGCGAGAGCTATGTAAGGATCAGGGTATATTGGGTTTGCTTATTTCTGTGGTAGATCCATGTTTGGAATGTCACAAAAGTTTTTAATCATGATGGAAGAATGGTAAGAAGCCATTAGAAGCCTAATGAGATCATTAGAAATGATCAGGGAACAGCAGGAGTCGAATTTGAAAAACCCATATTTCTGGGTTCGTCAGGTCGGCTAGCCGCATGGATCACTACCCGTAGAGGTCTGGTCGGCTAGCCGTAAGGACCAGTTCGACTAGCTTGACCCCCACCAGGGGCGCTACCCCTTTGACCCCGCCGGGGGCGCTGCCCCCTAGACCCCCTCTGCATAGGGCATCTTGGGTAGTAGTGGCAAATCTTTGGCATCTTATTTTTCCATTGTGGTTTGGCAACCTGATTTTGTGAGATGCATTGTTATTTGAGATACTAATATGTAGGTTATCATGTCCTCTCCATATGGCCCACATGACATTTAATTTCTTTTATGGTTGAATGGTTTATTTGTGGCTAAGTGTAAAGGGCATCATGGTTTCCTTGGTTTCCCGTGAAAGGGCAAGGCATGATGAATTTCCCTATAGCCCTTTTATTTCCATGTTTAGATTACCATGTAAGTCTCATTGTAGAGACATAGGAATTTATGTAATTTTTTCAAATTTGTAAATTCTGGAGATGTCCAAGACGAAGAAGGAAAGTGAAAATGGACTCCTAATCAAAGAGTTTGGAGATTACCAAAAGGTGTTTTGGAGATACACAAAGAGTTTGAGGAATCCCAAAATTTTTGGAAAGTCTAGAAGTGCAAGAAGTCTATTCCGCTTGGGCCATGTGGAGGAGAGGACTAGTTTCTAATTATAGCACTTTCTTTTTATGGATAAATGCTTGTTTTAGAAAGTTTCCAAATCTGATCCAAACATAGCAATTTCCAAAATTGGTCAAATCAAATTAATTTTTGGAAAGAATTCTAATTAGAGTTAATGGGCCCATGAGATGGATCCATTGGTAACACTAATTTTAGAAACTAGACTTTCCTTAAAATAACTTGACTTGGAACCAATCATTGGTCATATCATGAGATGATTTGATGTCTATATATATGTGGGCCCATATACCTATAAGGAAATCCTCAATTCTAAAATATTAAGTGGGAGCAGGGCATTTATATATAGAAATCCCCATGGTTTTCCACTATAGGTCCATTGTAAGGAAAGTATTAGCCTCACGCCATCTTGAGAATGGCCGTTCCCCACGAAGGGCTTGTATTTGTCTGGATACTAGTTATGGATCTCCTATGGATAGTGTTGATGAGACGGGGCGGGGGCCCACTCCCCAAGGAGTAGCTGCCCGCAACGGTTGTCATGCAATGTTAAGTTGGTGGGTCACACTTAACTAAAATAATGATGTAGTATCCCCAAGGATTTGCCTCATGTATTTTAGAAACCGAAGTTAATCGGGAGTCATACATTATTTGGTATGAGATACCTAGATAATAATGAATGATGGGGATCATGGATAGTTAATCTTAATTCCAATTTTGACCAACTATGATCCGCACCAGTTTAGGTGGTATTAGCACTCCTTAAGGAGGCATACCCCAGAGGATTGAGGTTCCGATGTATTCTGAATTTTGTGGTTATGAGGATTCCCACATAAATTTGATAGAATATTAAACCCAATGTCATTTAAATTCATTAATTGAATGTATGGTTATGTGCTACAGTTTTTCAAGCATGAATTCAACTACTTTCAATCCACTTGCGACCATCCTCAACCAGAATAAGTTGGTGGGATCCAACTATATAGACTGGAAACGGAATCTGGATATTGTCCTGACAGCTTCAGGATATAAATATGTCCTTACCAAAACCCCCCTTGATGAGTCTAGCCCGGATGCATCAGATGCAGAAAAGGAACTTTACACAAAATGGGCCAAAGACGATGAGATGGCCCGATGTTACATTCAGGCATCCATATCTAGTGTTTTGCAACACCAACATTAGTCCTATAACACTGCATACGATATTATATCGAACTTAAAGGAGATGTTTACGGAACAGGGCAGGCCTGCTAGGCAGGCATCCATGAGGGTGCTCATTAGTACTAAGATGGCTGAAGGTACATCAGTACAAGAACACATGTTGAAAATGATGGACTCAATGAATGAGTTAGATGTACTAGCAGCTGCGATTGATGCAGAATCGCAGATCGATATAATCCTTGAGTCACTACCAGAGTCATTTAACAATTTCAAGGTTAATTATAATATGAATAAAATGAATCTGACTCTGGCTGAGCTATCTAGTCAGCTGGTAGTGACTGAAGGGATTTTGAAAAAGAAGCCAACTGCCCTCATGACAGAAAAGTCAGATGCCAAGTCCAAGCCGAAAGGTAAAGGGCGGAAAGGTAAAAGGAAATCAGTTCCGAAGGGTCCTAAGGTGGAGAATGGTCCTACTGGTGGCGTGGCCAAGGCTAAGGGTTCAGGGACAAAAGGAAAGTGTTTCCATTGTGGTAAGACAGGACATTGGAAAAGGAATTGCCCAGAATATCTATCTAAAAAGAAGACCTCAAATATGATTGAGTCACTTATTTCTGAAGTTAGTTTTGCAACTAGTACTTCAGAATCTTGGTGTGTGGACTCCGGGGCAACTAATCACATATGTAATACGTTGCAGGGGTTCAGCGAAACCAGGAGGCTAAGTGATGGAGAAATCATTGTCAACCTAGGATTTGACGCTAAGGCGGAGGCTGTTTCAGTGGGAGTTATTACTTTATGTTTTTCAAATAATAAATTGGTTTTGTCAGATACATTATATGTACTGTCTTTAAGGCGGAATTTAATTTCAATTTCTAGTTTGGTGAATAAAAATTATTTTATTACTTTTGGTACTAAAGTTGTCATAAAGAAGAATGGTACTTTTATATGTTCTGGCAAGGTAACCAATGGGCTTTATTTGTTAACTCCCACGATGTATGAGATACACGATACTGAAATAATTAATAGACCATCATTAAAGAGAAAGTCACCTTCATCTAATCCAACAAAGCTTTGGCACTTGAGGCTAGGTCATATAAACCTAAACAGGATTGAGAGGCTAGTGAAAGATGGTATCTTACCTTCATTGGTGGTAGAACCGATGTCAGTCTGCGAGTCCTGTCTGGAAGGTAAAATGACCAAAAGACCCTTTTCATCTAAGGGCAATAGGGCCAAAGATTTATTGGAATTAGTGCATACTGATGTGTGTGGACCCATTAATGTCAGGGCCAGAGGAGGATATGAGTACTTCATCACTTTCACAGATGATTACTCAAGATATGGATATATATGCCTTATGCACCGCAAGTCCGAAGCTTTTGAAAAGTTCAAAGAGTTTCGAGCGGAAGCGGAAAAGCAATTAGGTAAAAGTATCAAGACTATTCGATCAGATCGAGGAGGGGAATATCTCTCTGCTGATTTTATGGGATACTTATTAGAAAATGGGATTCTATCCCAGTTGTCTGCTCCTGGTATGCCTCAACAGAATGGAGTAGCAGAAAGAAGGAACCGGACTCTTTTAGATATGATTAGGTCTATGCTGAGTTTCTTAGGATTACCCATATCCTTTTGGGGATACGCTTTGGATACTGCGATGTACATACTAAACCTCGTACCATCTAAGTCTGTACCTAAGACTCCCCGGGAGTTGTGGTCCGGGCGAAAGCCTAGTCTACAACATTTACACATTTGGGGTTGTCTGGCACACGTGCTGAAGGTTAAGACGGATAAGTTGGAAGCGAAGTCGGAAGTATGCACGTTTGTAGGATATCCTAAAGGAACTAAAGGTTGATTGTTCTATAATCCCAGAGAGCAGAAAGTGCTGCTAAGCACCAATGCGGTTTTTCTGGAGGAAGATTATATGATGGACCGGAAATCTTCAGAAAATGTGATCTTGAAAGAGATTCAAGAGCAATCAATTCCAAATCCAAGTATACCGAACTTGAGGAAGAACCGCCCTTACCAGACCCAGTAGTTACACCAGTGCCTTGTCGTAGTGGGAGGATTGTCAGACCCCCTAACAGGTTCTCGTTCTTAGGAGACTCTTACGAGGCTGTCCCGGAAGAACCGGAACAAGATCCTTGTAACTATGATGAAGCAATCAATGACTTAGTTTTGGGACGCTGGCAAGATGCTATGAAAGCTGAGATGGAGTCTATGTATTCCAATCAGGTCTGGACATTTGTGGACTTGCCTGCCAATATTAAACCTATTGAGTGCAAGTGGGTCTATAAGAGAAAAAGAGGACCAGATGAAAGAGTAGAGACCTATAAGGCCAGGCTCGTTGTGAAAGGATATACTCAGAAAGAGGGTATCAATTATGAGAAAACCTTCTTGCCGGTAGCCATGCTCAAGTCCATCCGGATACTTTTATCCATTGCGGCTCATCTCCATTACGAGATTTGGCAAATGGATGTCAAGATGGCGTTTCTCAACAGCCATCTTGAGGAAGACATCTATATGATGCAACCAAACAGTTTTGTAGCTAAAAACCAAGAGCAAAAAGTTTGTAAGCTGCAGAAGTCCATTTATGGACTGAAGCAGGCATCCCGAAGTTGGAACATCCGTTTTGACCAGCCAATCAAGTCATTTGGTTTTTGTCAAAATCCGGATGAGTCATGTGTGTACATGAAAAGTGAAGGTGACAGGGTAGTTTTTCTGGTTTTATATGTCGATGACATCCTTCTCCTCGGGAAAGACATAGGAATGTTGTCAACTGTAAAAGTTTGGTTGGCCAAGACTTTTGATATGAAGGACTTGGGGGAAGCTAGCTACATCCTAGGGATTAAACTCTATCGAGACAGGAAAAATAGGATGATTGGCTTATCCCAAGCTGCATACATAGATAAGGTGCCAGTGCGGTTTGCTATGCAAGACTCCAAGAAGGATATTACACCTTTCAGGCATGGAGTGCACCTTTCCAAGGATCAGTGTCCCAAGACACTTGAGGAAAAGGAGCACATAAGGTCGATACCATACGCTTAGGCTGTTGGTAACCTCATGTATGCTATGTTATGTACTAGACCAGATATCTGTCATGCAGTGGGCCTGGTCAACAGATATCAGTCGAATCCAAGACCAGAACATTGGACTGCTGTAAAATGTATTTTCAAATACTTGAGAAGGACTATAGATTACATGTTGATTTATAGCAGTGATGAGCTGATTCCAATCGGATACACAGATTCTGACTTCATGTCAGATAAGGATTCTAGGAAATCCACCTCTGGTCATGTGTTTATGTTTGGAGGCGGTGCTATCAGCTGGAGGAGTATTAAACAAGAATGCACCGCTGATTCAACATCGGAGGCTGAATTTGTAGCAGCTTGTGAAGCAGCTAAGGAAGCAGTATGGCTCAAAAGATTCCTTTTGGAACTTGGGGTGGTACCTTTGGCACGACAGTCGCTCACAGTTTATTGTGACAGCAGCGGGGCAGTCGCTAAGTCAAAGGAGCCCAGAAGCCATAAAAGCCAAAAGCATGTACAGAGGAAGTATCACTTAATCAAAGAGATTGTGCAGAGATGTGATATTGCTATTAACAATATAGCCTCTCCGGACAATCTGGCAGATCCCTTTACTAAGCCTTTGACTACCAAAGTCTTTGAGCAGCATGTGAGCCCAAGTGAGATATTGTTAGATTGTATGGACTCAATCCATCAGTTGATGTGATAAATTGATTAATTTCTTTATTTATCAATAAAATCATGCTTTACTTTCATGAGATGAATGTTATTTTATTACTTTATGCACATGACCAATACATATAACATAATGGTTCATGAGTTGAACCGGATCCCATTAGTATATTAGATGTGATATATGTGTATGGATGAGATCCACACATGGGAGATATATGTCACAAATCTTATACTTAAAATATCTTCACAACTAGTGATGAGACTGGGCATCTCATCTGATAAGGTTGCAGCACTTTGATCACTATGAGATAGTGTAATTTGTCTCGATCATCAGAATGGAAGATTCTGAATCAATGTGCCGGTACATTAGAAGTATTGAAGGACCATGAGAAGCACCTTATGGATTTCCGTCTCTATAATAAGGTATGCTCTCATAATTCCCTAACAATAGGCTCTCAATTCTGAGATATTGATGAACTCAAGTTTCTATCTATTCATTTGCTTTGAGTCACCAATGAGTAAGGCCATCTGTAGGTCAACACATCGGTGTCTTGGGTATGTGGTAGTAGGACTGTGGGAACATTGAATGATCAAGATGGAATCTATCTCTATTATCCCCTTGTGCCAATTAATGAATTTGTCATTAGTAAGTGCGCACCCATCTCGATTAAGAGTTAATTGGATGGTACTGATGATCACAGTAATTAATTGGGGCTCAAGGATAATAAGATATGGAACTAAAATTGGAAGAAACAGATTTATTCCAATTGATCCATGGATATTGATAGAGGGGCCTACTTGTGGTAATTGGGAAATTTAGGGTCTTCATTATAATTTATTCCTAAGACTGGAGTGCAACTGCATTTATATAGTGGTGTTATTTGCAATTAACTGTGGGCCCGGATTGCACATGAGATGTGGGGTCGCGTGTCGCAGTTGGAGCCAGATTTTTATGGAATCCCTAGTGGTCCCCACGCTAGCCCAAGTTATTAGAAAGATACTAATCCTATTAGAACTCTAAAATGAAGGAATTAGAGTTACAATTTCTATTTGAAGTAGGACTTCTAATAGTGGTAATAGTATACTTACTAATTGTTGTGGAAGTAAGACTTCTATTTCAATTAAGAAAAGAAGAGACATGGGAGATTATAAAAGGGAATCCACCCCTCTTGGGCGTCCATAATATTGGAGTAAAAAACGTCCATCCCTTTTATGCAATAGTTGCACTGCTCTCTTCTCTCTTCCTCTTCTAGTTCCTTAGAGTTTCGAGTTGGGTTTTCTCTTGAAGATTCAACCAATCTTCTTGAGAAGAGAGATCTAATTCGGGTCATAGTGTGGAAGGCTAAAAGGTGTTGGAGATTCTGATCTTAGTTTGTGGAAAAGTTCTACATCAACGAAAGTCATCAACTTCTCCACTAGAGCGCAACCGAGCTCCAAATGTGTAATCTACTTCCTTGTATGTTGTAGATTTTAATAGATGCTTGTTCGCTTCTGTTCTATCTTTTAGATAGTTTTACTTACCATACATGATCATAAGATTGAGGGTTATGCATCCTGGATTGGGTTTTTGGCCTTATGGATACTTGATCCCTGAGTCAAGTGGGTCAAAAGTTTTGAAAATCTATCCACGAGGCCCACCTATTTCCAACAACCTTTACATGTTTTTTTGTTGCATATGTGCTTTCTACTAAGTGATGCACTTCTTTTATGAAAAATATTGTTCAAACAGGTTTTAATGTTTTCCAAGGTAAATTCAACCTTTATTATATTGTTATATCTTTTCACCCGCCTGCCAGACCATCGTGTCTGACCCATTCTTTGGTATTAGGTCTAGATGTCGGTTATCCCGTGGCGAAGCTTAAGAAGGCAGCTGGAAAGCCACAACGAGTAGGAGAGTGGCAAGCTCACGATGTCATCTAGACAGTTAGTCAAGCCTTGAGACACAGAACATTTTGGGGATTATGACTAACATATTCTTTTGGGAATTAATTTGGTTGTATTGGCCTTTGTTGGCCTTTATTTTTAAGGATTGATAATTAACTGATCTTTTGTATAAACATTAACATTTACTTTTGGGAAAATGCTATAATGATCATTGCTAACTCTGATGTCAAGTTGTTCATACATGTTATTATTCTTGTTATTTTGGATTGAATTTTGAATTTGATTTGCTACACACTTCTGCACCTCGAATGAAAAATGTTATGTATGTGTGATATCCTCACCGCGGACACCTGTGGGAAATCATGTGCACGGATAGTATTGTGTTCTCTGTTAACCCGTGTACATATCTACCAATATAATCAATGTGGTTGGCATTGGCACTATCATCATTCATCATCTAAATCGCATCCCAATCTCGGATTAGGTCTGTAACCCGGTCCGGGGTCGCGATAGTGTGTGTACTTGATTTAGCATGTTCGGATAGTTCCTCTCTATATTATGTGTCTTAGTTCCCTATGGATTCCCAAATCTGCACCACTAAGCTTGAGCCACCTCATCGGCCTGATCCATCAAATTGGGGGTCCTAATTCATTTTAGCCAACTGCAGATTCGGTTCTAGCTAGTGTGATTTTACCTGGTTCCTTGGCCGGTGCCTGGTGTGATGGCCATCTATACTGGCTTATTATATGTATAACTAGTTAGCTCCTGCCACCTTGTGTGATGGATAATTACCCGATTCAGTGGCCAGTGCCTAAAGCTGAGGAGAAGATCCGCTCGGCACGTGCAGCCCAAAAACAAAACCCACCCAAACACATTTCATTTGCCCGCTTATTTCTTTTGCCCGCTCTCCATCACTTCCCCCAAAATCACTTTGTTTGCCCCTTTCCATCCCTATCTCCCCTCCTTCTGCCAGGCACCGATCCTCCCATGCGAGAGTCTATCCCACAATCGTATCTCTTCGGCGAGAACGTCTCTCTCTCCTGGGACGCTCCTTCTCCCTCGATCGTCTGCCCAGCCTCTCCGGCGACGCTGTTCTCTCTCCGGCAAGAACGTTGTTGACACAAAAAATGTCACTTTGCCTCTTCACCATAAAAAAGCTACATGAAGCCGCATTTTACCACAAACAAGCAATGCTACTTCAAGTGTCAAATCTTGTCAGAATCAAACAAAAATTACAAGATTCCTCATAACAACCAAAAGAAAAGTACACAAGAAGTTTCGGACCATTTCAGCATTATTTGGCCTAATTCAATCTTCCAACAACTGAACAAGAGCTCCCGGCGGCAACAGCGTCGAAGACATCAGATCTTTGATCTGAGCCTACGGATGGTCTCAAAATACCTCCAAAACGCTCTATGTCAAGTTTCAGGTTGAACCGACAACGTGTGACCCCATATCAACCCTTGAACAGCAAAATCAAACCTATCAGCGATGAGAACGACAAGGTCGCCACTCATCAAATAAAGCCAATGGGTGACTTCAAAATGCTTCCAAAGGGCTACATGTTAAGTTTTAGGTCATTTTGACAACATTTGACCGGACTTTGACTCTAGGAAGCCAAATCAGGCTTCCCGGTGGCAGAGCTCCATGGGACTATGATTTCCAAATCGGATCTAATAAATCATCTCAAACTGACTCCAATAGGCTCCCTGTCAAATTTTAGGTCAATCGGACATCGGTTGACCGTACATCAAAGCGCGGCATCTTCCTCACGATAAAATCAAGTCTACTGGCGATAGGACCCCACACGGCTCAAAACTCGAACAAAAGCCTATGGTTGGTCTCATTTATTTATCAGGAGGCTTCACCTCTAGTTTCAAGTCATTTCGACATCGTTTGACCAAGTTTTGGCTCTTGACGGCAAATCCGCAACTCTGTGCGACAAAGTCTTCGGCTTTCCCGAAAAATAAAAAACTTTACTCTCCAATATGCAAGGTTTCTCGTCAAGTTTTCTGTAGGGAAAATAGGCCAAACCATACAAAAAAATGTCAGGAACAATACCGAAGAAAAAAGAATCCAAAAAACTAGAAAGACGGCCGAAAATCGGCGACCAAAAGGGATAAAAATCCCCATGGTCGCCGGCGACCCTGGAAATCCGGGTAGCTGGATTTTCGTCGAAAGACCGTTTTTCGGTCCCTTTTCGTGTTTCGAGATGTCCGGCCCCTGTGGTTTTCCAAAATTCTGACTTTTGAGCACAGAATCTGTCGATCTTTTTTAACATCATGGATCCGCCGTCAAGAGCATCAAATCATCATTGATCGCTTTGAAATCGCCAAACGGCCGACCAAGAAAGCACACTTTCCGCCCGATCAATCGAGAAATTGACATGATAGATAGGACCGGCCCACTAGTAGCAATCAATGTGTGAAGTTACATGGTCATCCGACATCGATCAGCATGAAGATCCATCGGCGACCATCATAAAAAGAATTCTAAAAGACGTAGCACGGCCCGCGACTCTTCAAGCGCCTCAAAGACCGCTTAATGTAGTTAAATGACCCGTTTTATGACAAGTTAAAGTGGTGATTAACTCATTATTTCGGACGGCCCAATCAGAAGCAAGCAAATAGGAGTTACGGGTCAACCATAATGCATTAAACCGTGTAAATCCTCCCATCATGGAGCTGAAAGGCGATTAAAAGCTCTTAATTCTCCATCGGCCAATCAGAAGCTAAGAAAAAAGAGTTACAAAAATAATGAATTAAAACTTGTAACTCCTCCCATTATGTGGCTTTAATGCATTAAAAGCCCATAAACCCACCTAATGGCTACCAAAGGCCTATAAAAGGGAGGTCATTCCAACGAAAAAAAAAAAGATCTCAATCCAGAAAATCGATTGGAAAGATCCGACAAATTCATACACTTTGTAATGTTGCTACGACGCTCCGACAACAAGCTCTCCTCTGTTGAAGAAGTCATGCACCGACCACCACTACAAGATGACCAAAGTCCTTTGAGGGGTCACTCCCCCCAAGGCCTTCTCCTTCCTCCTTTAGGGCTTAGACGTGGCTTTTCAGCCCGTCTACTCGGCTTTTTATTGGATATAGGACCTCCCCTTAGTCCTTATCCTCTAAAAATCTGAGGTTTAAACCGAGACAAGCGAATCAAAAGGATCCTCTGTTTTCATCTAAAGGATGATGGCAAAGTCCACACATGACTTGCGACCGTCAGTTTGAACGAGTCTCCATCTTAAGAAGTTAGATCCATTTTTCTCCCTTTTCATAGTAATTTTTTTTAAGAGACATAAAAAAAACCACAACTCTTGTCTTTCATTATTTATAAGAATTGTAAATTGCATTGCACGACAAAAATCGCCTTTTACGGCAAAAACTCGCCTTTCACGGCAAAACAAATGAAATCGCCTGTCACGACAATTAAACCATGTCTCTTTTCTTAAATATGTGTGCAATGGAAAACTAAAAAAAAGTTGATTTCCTATTCTACTTGCGAAGGTGGATATCCGGACCACCACTTGTCAATTCCAAGTAGAGTAGAAAATCTAGTATACCCGTATAAAAAAAAATGTTAATGCTTGCATTCAAATCCAGTCGCGAAAGGGTTGGACCCCACGGACTCTCACATCCACTGACCCCAGTAGCACCAGCCGCGAAAAGCAAGTCCATCAAGCTGGCACACCTGGTTGGACTCATTCATTTGAGAACATATTGCGTAGAAAAGAAATGTTTGCATATCATATTTTTGCTCTATGCTTATACTTCTTTTCGAGATTCCTTGGCTCCTTTCTAGTTGGTGGCGTATGTTGGATTTTGCATCTAAGAAAGAATAAGAAAAGATTTTTTGAAAATTTCTAATTCTATCTTTGAGTTTAATTCCACTCTTTCTTTTTTCAAAAACAAAAAAAAAAAAATCAGTTTTCTCATTTTTTGTTCAACTTTGAGAAACCTTAATCCTTTCTGCTTCGAACTTGATAGCTCGAAGAAATGTTTGATGCTATCGTTAGTATCGGGGAATGGGCCATCGTTTCTCTTCAATGAGTATGTTAAGGATTGTTAACATAAAAAATGTCACTTTGCTTTTTCAATATCAAGAAGCTGCATGAAGCCACATCCTACCATAAACAGACAATGCTACTTCTAGCATCAAATCTTGTCATAATCAAACAAAAACTACAAGATTCTTCAAAACAGCCAAAAAAAGAGTACGTGTGAAGTTCCAAGCCATTTCAATATTGTTCGGCCTAACTTCACTCCTCTAGCAGCTGAACAAGAGCTCCAAGCGGCAACAGCGTCAAAGACATAAAATCTTCAATCTAAAACTATGGATGGTCTCAAAATACCTCCAAAAGGCTCCATGTCAAGTTTCAGGTCAACCGACAATGTTTAACCCTACATAAACCCTCGGGTAGCAAAATCAACCCTCTCTGCGGCGAGAACCACCGAGGCCATCACTCATTAAAAAAAGTATATGGGTGACTTCAAAAAGGTTCCAAAGGGCTACACGTCAAATTTTAGGCCAATCAGACATCGGTTGACCGTACATCAAAGCGCGACATCTTCCTTGTGATAAAATCAAGTCTACTGGCGACAGGACCCTACACGGCTTCAAAACCCAGACAAAAGCCTATGGTTGGTCTTATTTATTGTTCAGCAGGCTTCACCTCAAATTTCAGGTCATTCTAACATCGTTTGACCCAGTTTTGGTAAATCTGCGCGGCAAAGTCTTCGGCTTTCCCGGAAAATCAAAAACTTTGCTCTCCAATATGCAAGGCTTGTCATCAAGTTTTCTGCAGGGAAAACAGGCCAAAACTTGCACAAAAATGTCAGGAAAAATACCAAAGAAAAAGAATCAGAAAAATCGGAAAGACGGCAGAAAATCGGCTACCAAAAGGGATAAAAATCCCCATGGTCGCTGGATTTTCCCTGAATGACCGTTTTTCGGTCCCTTTTCGTATTTCGAGATGTTCAGCCCCTGTGGTTATCCAAAATTTTGACTTTTGAGGCCCAAAATCCATCGATCTTTGTCAACATCACATATCCGCCGTCAAGAGCATGAAATCATCATTGATCGCTTCGAAATCGCCAATCGGTCGACCAAGAAAGCACACTTTTTGCCCGATCGATCAAAAAATCGACATGACAGATGGCACCATTCCACTAGTAGCAATCAATGTCTGAAGTTGCATGGTCATCCGACATCGATCAGCATGAAGATCCATTGGCAACCATCATAAAAAGAATTCAAAAAGACGCAGCACGGCCCGTAACTTTTTAAGCGCCTCAACGACCACTTAATGCAGTTAAATGACCTATTTATGACAAATTAATGATGATGCTCGCATTTTGCCACCGGTCACGAAAGTGTTGGACCCCACGGACTCTCACATCCGCTGACCCCGGTAGCGCCACGTGCGAAAAAGCGAGTCCATCAAGCTGGCACACCCGATGGTACTCGTTCATTTGAGAACATGATGCTTAGAAAAGAAATATTCACATATCATATCTTCTTCTCTATGCTTATACTTTTCTAGATTCCTTGGCCCCTTCTAATTGGTGGCCTATGTTGGATTTTGCATCTAAGAAAAAATGAGAAAGTATTTTTTGGAAATTTCTAATTCTATCTTTGAATTTATTTCCACTCTTTCTTTTTTCAAAACAAATTTTTTTTCTCAGATTTCTCATTTTTGGATTCAACATTGAGAAATGTTGATCCTTTCCTCTTCGAACTTGATAGCTTGCAGAAATGTTTGACGCTATTGTTCATATCAGGGAATGGGCCATTGTTTCTCTTCAATGAGTCCGTTAAGGATCTTTCAAAAAAAAAGTTCAGATTTCTCATTTTTGGATTCAACTTTGAGAAACCTTGATCATTTCCTCTTCGAACTTGATAGCTTGTAGAAATGTTTGACGCTAACGTTCGTATCGGGGAATGGGCCATCTTTTCTCTTTGACGAGTCCGTTAGGGATCTTCCAAAACAAAAAAAAAAAAAATCAGATTTCTCATTTTGGAATCAACTTGAGGAACCTTGATTCTTTCCTCTTCGAACTCGATAGCTTGCTGAAATGATTAATGCTATCGTTCATATCGGGGAATGGGCCATCGTTTCTCTTTGATTAGTCTGTTAGGGATCTTCCAAATTACAAACAATTTGTTTTTTCAGATTTCTCATTTTGTAATCAACTTTGAGAAACCTTGATCCTTTTCTCTTCGAACTTGATAGCTCGTAGAAATGTTTGACGCTATCGTTCGTATTAGGGAATGGACCATCTTTTCTCTTTGACGAGTCTATTATAGATCTTACAAAAAAAAAAAAAAAAGATGCAAAGATCACTAAAGGTCGCACCAATTGCATTATTTCATCACGATTGATTCAAGAAAAGCCTTGTCCAGAGTGTGGAAACAGCTAGACTGTTCTAGGCAAGGGTCCTCCAAATGGGTTCATTAAGTAATCCTACTCTTACATAGGGGCTAATCTATCAATTAAGGTTTTATAGAACCGAATTAGGAAGTCTGGGTGTACTCTTCAATCTTTAGATTTTTCTTTCATAAAAAGAGAGACATCTTCAAAAAAAAAAAAAAAAAAAAAAGAAACTCCCATCATTTTTGGGTTTAGATTCGAGAAATCTTGGCCCTTCCCTTTCAGAACAAAGCTCGTAGTTGAGTTGGCTTCCAGATTGGAACATCATTTGCTTTCTTTGATGAATTCGATTTTGACCTTTCACAAAAAAAAAAAAAAAAAAAAAAAACTCTTGTCATTTTTTGGTATAGATTCGAGAAATCTTGGTCCCTTCCCTTTCGGAACGAAGCTCCCAGAAATGTTTCAGTCGGCTTCCGGATCGAAACATTATTTGCTCTCTTTGACGAATTCGATTTTGACCTTCCAAACTTCCGTCACTTTTGCATTCAGATTCGAGAAATCTTGGTCCTTTCCATTTCGGAATGGAGCTCGCAGAAATGTTTGAATCGGCTTCCGGCTCGGAATACCATTTGCTCTCTTTGATGAATCCAATATTGGCCTTTCAAAAAAAAATTGATCTTGTGTTCATTCCATGGATGCAATTTCCAACATTTGTGCCTAGCGGTACTAGTACGCCCTTTTGGGTCTACTGTATTCGCGACCGGCACACTTGGTCTCTCCAACATATTGGCCTAGCGGTGTTAGTACGCCCTTCCGGGTTTACTGTATTCGCGACCGACACATTTGTACCTCCAACCTTATATTCATCTTATCTCGAGTGAGCCTTGCTTTTCAGGGATTTGAATTAAGGTTTACAATTGCTTCTAACAGTCACTGGAACACTCATTCCGGGCCTAGCATACTTGCGATCAGAACAATTGTACCTTCTACGGCTTTTTGCCTTCTTCATGTCGCTTAGGTCGGACCATGTCCCTTAAGCGATTTGAAAAGACAAAACCATAGTCTTTTCCATTTATGATCATTATATCTTTGTGATTAGTAATGGATGTGATCTTTAAAAAAATTTTAAAACTAATAATGGCAGCTTCTTTGACCATTACATTCGACAAAAGCAAGTACCAACCCATGCTTCAACAGAAGTAAAACAAGTGCACTCACAAGCGTCCTTTCAGCTGCCGAAGCGTCGTCTCTCTCGGTAACTCTCTGAATACAGGGTCGACCTTTACTCCCCAAACCATCATCTTGGGGACACTGGGACCATTCCCATTTCCCGTAGAAGTGACTGCAACTGTTAAAAAGTAGAAAATCGCCTCTCGACGTGTCACTGCCACGATACCAAAGGTGAGTGTCAACAAACCCGAAGCCCGCGGCACCCCTATGAAGCCTTAACTTACGAGCAGCCAGATCTATCCCAAGACTTGGTCCCCAAAACCTTCGCCAAAACAAAGAAGGTCCCAATCATCCACAAGGCCAGCGTACCTGGCCCCACTCAAGGAGAACCGGTTCTACCCTCTCACCTACATGAAGGGGGAGAGACCCGCCTCTCACTTGACAAAGAAATCAACTCAGCGCGAGCCGGCTTGTTCCTACAAGCCCAAAATCAAATCGTGCATCACGAGGCCTCTACAAGAATCTTCCAAGGCCTACAATCCTTCAATTCGACCCTTCATCTCTACAGGGGCGGAATTCAAAAAATTCAAAGCTTCGCTATGACGACCAAAGGACCGGGTCCGGATCCTGTCCAGGCCTAGCTTCAAAGAAGACAGGCTCGGATGCTGCTCTCGAGGGAGCACATCCTTCATCGCTAAAGCCCAGCCGGGGCTGACCCAAGCTCAAATTGCACGTCGTATATTCCGCCGCATGTCATATCGATAAAAGAGACTAAAGAAGCAGATGACCTAGCATCCTACACGACAGGTCTCTAAAAACTGGGTCAAAAAAGAAAGACATGATCAAGTTGCTATTGTCCATATGGTTGGAAAAACCAGAAGACGCCAGAAGTCAGCAACCAAACTTCATGTCCGATGTCCGATGACTTACGGTGTCGCGACCGCGGACTGAGACCCGGGCCCGCGACTGCGGCGATATGATTAACTAACACAAAACATACCGCCGCTTTTCCCACAGGTTTCCGCGGTGAGGATCCCAAGACACGGGTCGAGCTCACACGAATAGGTATGCGGAAGCGTGTAGCAAAACATGTCACACGATTCTTAGACAATGAGATACAAGAGAAATTATAATATCAAGACTTGGTATCAAAAGGGAATGTCATCAAAGCATTCCTATCAAGATTAAAGTTTCACAATTAGACAAAAGTATATTAGTTCAAGTTACATAACCAAGAGAGGCCAACAAAGGCCAATACAACAAAAAGAATCCCAAAAAAAGGAATAACCTAAACTAGGCGAAGCGAGAATCAAGATCCCGATCGGCGTCTAGATGACGTTGTTGGGCTGCCACTCATGTGCTGGGGGTGGCTCAATAGCCTCCCCCGGGCACTCCTCGTCGAGCGTCAAATCTCCTGCACCTGGACATCAAAATAACAAGCATCAAACACGACGGTTTGGCAAATAAACAATTTATGCATGTATATGAGAAATAGTGCTAAAACAGTTCAAGATTTAAATACACGTTTCAAGTATACGAAACTAGCATGAATACTTATAATATCATGAAAAGATAAATCCACATTGAGCTCATCCTTTCTCCGTCATACATGATGACAAGAGCAAGCACGCACGACAAGCACGACACGAAAAATACGATCCCACGCCACACAAGGTAGACGGGGTCTCCAACCGCGGAACCGGATCACGAACACGCACGATGTGTAATATAATACACGACTAGTCTGCAGACAGTCCACATGTTTAAGGACCCCCAGGTAGTGGATCAACCTAAGAGGGCGGTCCAAGCTCAGTGGTATTCACTTATATCATGAATGCACAAAACACGGCAATACACGTTCGAGAACTCGACAAAACAAGAGGGAGATCATTTATAAAACACAACACGACGAGACTTGCAAAATAGCATAATATTAATGCTTAGCAAACTTAAGAAATGATTCCCTTTTTTATTCTTGAAACAGTCTTAAAACAAGCTTATACTTGAAATCCATACGAGAACGTGATAACGCATGAAGCATCAAATCGAGAGTGTAAACGAAATCCATCAAGCATGGGCTAAGACTGTCCATTGACCTTTGTGAAGTTGAAACCCAAATGTCAGAATTTACATAGCTTGATGTCCCCGAAGGTAAGGTACACATTTGGAATTCCAACTTACACAACGTCAATTAAAAGTCTAAAGCATAGTCTAGTTTTCAATTTCCAAAAGATTTAGAAAAGGATTGAAAATCCAAAGCTGTGAGCATCAGGTTCGCTCGAGCGGTCATACCATCGCTCGAGCGGACCCTAGACAAAAACTTGTTCGCACAAGCCATCCCAAAAGTTTGCTCGAGCGGACCGGTTTCTGCTCGAAATCCTTCAAAATAGAGGCATGGTCGCTCGAGCGAACAGGCTTCTGCCTGTGCGCGGCTGGGTGCAAAAACTGCACTTCTCTTCACAAATCATCATACATTTTTCTTCTTCTTCTTCTCACTTCTGAACTAACAAAACCCCTGAGCCACCATGCTCACCAAGGGTCAAAAACAACATTCAATCCATAATTAAACCATTCAATCCATTGGGAAAACATCAAGACATTTCCATGTACAAAATTCCCAAAACTTACAAGATCAACATGGTTCTAAGAACTTGATAAATCATTGATGACAATACTAATAGAGAAACTGAAATACATGGCTTGAAAGAATATAGACATAACTTGCATTGAGAGAACTAACATAAAAAAAATCATATCTTAATGAAGGAAATGAAACCCTAATACAATATACATGAAAAATCCCAAAGAGTTCACTTGCCTTAGTCCAATGTCAAGCAAAGCCTCACAAAAATCAACAAGAAGGGGTGCTCCATGAAATCTACACAAAACCCCCAAAGTAGAGCACACAAAAATCAACATTTTGACTACTACAAACCCCCATTTCGAAAATGGGTTTGAAATCATGAAGGACAAGCTCTAAATGAGCTAAAGAACAAGAAATGGAAAGATGGGTCCAAGCTCAAACCTTTTGCTAGCCAAACAAGAACGAGGGAGCTAGAAGATGATGAATAGTGAAATGGTTTGGCTCCAAAAACACTCCAAATGAAGCTTGAGAAGAGGGGAAGAGATTGGCGGAGTCGGATCGGGGATTAGAGCCTTCTTGCTAGATGATTTCCAAAGGAGAAAACCAAAGAAGAACTTCCTTCACTCATTTGCTCTAGGTTAAAAAAGTTGCAGAGATTTGGAAAAGGGGAATGAAGAGGAAAGAAAGCTTATATAGTGTCTGGAAGTGGGTCCCCTAAGCAGTGGAACTTGAAACACTTAAAACATGGTCTTGTGGACCCCGGATGGAAACGACGAAGAAGAACAAAACGATCGTCGAAAAATCTAGTTTCGGAAAAGTATAATTTTGACATAGTTTCACGACTTCGAAAAGTGTGCCCAGATTTAGCATGAAAAGACAAATTTACCCTTATTGGGCCAAAACTTGGGTTTTTGGGCCTCAAATGCATGCAGGTTAAAAATGAAAGTTGTCACAAATAATAAAACTATTCAAGATTAATAAAAATCACGATCAAACAAGATATCTAGAACGAAAACCCACTCTTACATGTGTACCCAGGGCGTCCCTGAGCGTGTCTGACTCATACTAAACGTCCTCAAAATCCCCAAAGCTATAATCCAGACTAAGTCTAATCACATTCTAACCCAACTAGTACTAAGACTCGCTTAAGACTAAACACTCACTTAATTAGTACTAATCGAGTTGGTCTGGGTCGGGGTCTAACACACGGCGTCTCCCGAACATGAAGGCATCCGGAAGAATCCCCTGCTCTTTCAAGCCAAGGACAACGGAGTAATTCTTCCTTAAGCTCTTCATAAAAAAAGAATGAGCCTCGGCTCAGTCACCAGGATGATTTCTTCATTCGAATCCCAAGGGATGAATGTCCTGTCTACAAATTCTGAGCCACCTCGGAATCCACCTCAAGATGACGCGATCGAACCCATCAAATAATTGAAGCAAGGTCAGCTGAGGATCGACACTCTGATGGAGAACCTTCTTCTTACCTTTCTGCCTCAAGAAAATAATGAACCTCCTCCGAATCATCAAGATAACGAGGTAAATGCAGAAGACAATGAGTCACGTGCCCTTACTAAAAAGGACATGGACAACATCCTCACCAAAGCAAAAATAGAGGATACACTCAAGGAGCATGGGATTAAACCACTGTATCCCTTACGGATGGACTCGGTCCCTTTCCTTACAAAGTCCAAACACACTACTCTACAAACATATATGCGAATTAAGATACCCTTAAGATCCGTCTATTTGCAAGTACCCTAAAAGGTCGACCATTGATTGGTACTCCACTATGCTAGAGGACTCCACCCAAAATTGGGCCATGCTAGAGACACGCTTTTTGACTCACTTTAAAGGTGAGGACCACCCTACTACTATGGCTCAATTCTGCAGCCTAAAATAGGGGGAGAATGAGTCAACATACGACTTCATTCACAAGTGGAAAGCAATGGCATAAAATGCTCAAATGTACTGCCACAAGCGCCGCTAGTCGACATCTGCCGTAAAAATATAAGAGCAAGGATCCGCTCCATGATCATTGGAAACAAGTCAAAGAATCTAGAAGAACTCCTAGAAGCATCCATGGAGGCTGAAACGGTGATCAAAGACCTCAACAGTCAGAAATCAAGGAAGGAACCGACTGCCATTGCGACCTCAAAACCAAAGAATCAGGAGTCCTTAATGTGCAAACCAAGTCAGCTCCTCAGCCACCTAAGAAAGCGAAAAACAAAGCTTCAGTTAAGAGAATTGAACTCTCTGATGCCTTCAAAGAGCGAGTAGAAAAGAAATACTCGTTCGATGAAGATGTTGGTGAAATCTTTGGGGTTCTCGTGGCAAACGGCAAACTCACCTTGCCTGACCCCAAAAGACCGGGAGATGTTGGGAAAACCAACGATCTTCGGTATTATCCATACCACCAAATGATCTCGCATCCTCTCAATCAATGCTTCATTCTGAGAGAGAAGATCAACAAGATGTGGAAAAATGGAGTCATCACTTTTGACAAAAGCTACGGGTCTACCTCCGTCAACATGGCGTCATGTGGACAAGCATCAGAATCACCAAAGAAGAAGATCATTACCTCCTTCAAGTGATAGAAAGAACTCAAGCGTCGCAAGAGCTAGTTCCTTACCCAGCACCAGACGGACAACCCATGTGGGTGCATCCCGATCTCCTAGAAAATGAAAACTAGGAGGTTGTCAAAACAAAGCCGACAACTCAACATCGAAGGCAAGCTAGGAGACATCTCCTCAAGCTCAAAAGGCAGGAGAATCCTTAGCCAAAACAAGAGGTCCATGAAGAGGCAGTGACTTCCTCTATCACTTCACTGACGGCAATAGAAAAGTCTCTTCCAGAGACTTCAAAGGTAGTAAGAAGATTCACTCTCAGTGATTTCATGCCACCTCATTTAAGAAATGAAACCATGCAGGGGACATCATACTCTTGCAATTCGGTAGTTGGATTCTCTATGAATGGATATGAGTCCAGTGACACCGACGAGTGGGAGGAATCCCTTGAAACAGGAGAATACCTCTCCGATGAAGAATGGGTTCCTGAAACTCACCTTATGTCAGTAATCTGGTATAACCGCTTACAGCCACAAGGATCCTGGTCTGATGATGAAGAAGACCAAGAGGTTGTCAAAGAAAATGCTATTGACCTAGCACCCGCCATCGCTCCAATGGCACCTAACCATGTTGAGCCACAAGAGGCAGACGAAAAAGAAAATTTGGCTCCCATGCCTGATCTTGAAGAATATGCAAGGATCTTGCAATGACTTACCATAGAACAAGAGCAAGATCACATCAATGAACTTCTTTAGAATCGTAATCCAGAACCGGAAGTCTCTGAAAACCAACAGGTACCTCCTCCCTTAACTCCTAAAAATGGAGAAAACTGCTGGATAGACAATCCTCTTACATCCGAGGATGAGTCTGACTCCCGACAGTCCATTCTGGGGATGTCTCCTATCAAAGCGACCTGCAATGTGATAGTTCGGGATGATAGTTCATCCGAAGCCTCATCTGCTAAGGCCGCTTACTCTCAAACCACATCTGGTAGTATATCTTCTGGGGGCTAATTTTTCTCAAGTGACTTCCACCGAGATATCACCCTCTCAGGCTTCGTCTCCTGAAACTGTGACATTTGAACTCACACACTTCCCGATTGATCATGATGTTTGGACCGATGAATTGTTTACTAACGAAGAAAAGTTACTAGATGTTGTTCAGGACTTAAATCTCAAAAAATACTCCATTCAACGCAATCACTGAGGATGGCAACTCTGTTACAAACACATCCCCAGCAAATGAGAAGGATCAATCCCTTGATTTCAAGAATGATCTTCCAAACGAAGACTCTTCTCAAGAAGCACTCGAAGTTGGTGGAGGTACTTTCTCAGGCCAGGATTACCACAAAAATTACAACCAATCTTCTTCTACTTATGTAAATCCTTCGGGAAAAGATGTTGTAAGCACCCCAAGTGGCAACAATAATGAAAATGCAGGCCCCAAGGAGGTTTTCAAGTATGACTTCGTTGAACACTTCAAACACATATATGTACGACTGCACATCCTAGATTTACTATGAATGTCCGTACACACTCGTGATAATCTCATTTTAGAATTACAAATGCTGAATGTGGATATCGACAAACATGCCCCACAAGTCCTACAAATTGAAATGGACTATAGGGTCAAAAAATCAAAAACTTCCTCAAAGGGAGAAAAGAAGAAAACTAAGGGTCTTGCACTGAATGCCTCTCGGCTCAAAAAGCAGCAAATACGACCATCACCTTCACTGAAGAAGACCTCCTACTTGGCGAGACAAGGTACAACCGACCCCTGTACTTCACAGGGTGTATCAAGGAAATGTCGATACACAGAGTCCAGATCGACCTAGGATCTACACACAACCTCATCTCCACTTCGGCTCTTAAAGTGTTGGGTATCCCACTCAGCAAGCTAAGCCACACATCCATATATATCTTTGGATACGATGGGAGTACTCAAAGGCCTATCGGCAAAATCAGGTTCAAGTTGCAAATCGGTGACCTTATCTTTGAAGTCGTTGTTTATGCAATAAAAACCCCTTCATGCTATAACATCCTTCTCGGACGCCCTTGGATACACGAGAATGGTATTGTCCTTTCAACTCTACATCAATGTATCAAGTTCATTGGCAACGATGGCATGATACATCGAGTGTTTGCAGATAGAAAACCCTTCAAAGGTAAAGAAGTCCATTATGCAGACTCCCAGATGTACGAGGGTGAAAAAGAAGAAGAGGAGGAAGAAATAGCACCCTTTGCCAAAAATCTCCGGAAAAATAATGGCAAGGCCCCTCAGTAATCACCGGAAGAAAACAAACCCTCCGGCAAATCCGAAGAGAGCAGCCAACATCCCTTCGTCATCTCCCTCAAATATTCAAAGCCTTTGGTCATCACAACCACAGCAAAGAAGACAAAGAAAAAGTCTGGGGGCAAGCTTGTTGTCTCTTTCGTGTCCATCATGCAAGGCACGAATTCAAATTCAGAGCCAGAAGACGACACACCGTCAAGCCAAGCTAAAACTCAACAAGTTCGGCCTGCTCTACCCCCAATGGAGACACCTGTTGACGTAGAAGATCCTGCGTCTGCTTCCTTCGTTGTTCTGACAACTTCAGCAGAAGAAAAGCCAATCTTCTTCCATAGATCGGAAGCTTCTTCAAATTCCTCGCTTGAACCTTTCCAAAATGAAGGTATGCCTCAACTATCCCTATATAGTCCTATGGCACAAGCAATTATGAAGAAAATGGGCAATGACACTCAAAATCCAGTCAGTCTCGGACGAGGTCGAGGTATTCTCATGACGTTGGGGCCTGCCTTAACCAAAAGCCAACTGCAAGATTGGAGACTTTACTATCATGTAGAAAAGTCATCACATGGGTTGGGTATGATCCCGACACTCCTTTGAAACAGTTGATACAAAGGCTGAAAAGTCGATTTGCCGACCAAACCTCAACATCTCATGTCCATGAAGACATCGATCTCCCTGGATATCTCTTTAAAGAGTCACCTATTAAGGATCCAGGAACATCTTCCAATTGGTACGATTTCTCTGATAATGAAGAGGAATTGTCCAATGACACAAACATGTGGTATTCTGACCCAGAAGAGCCATCATCTCTGAAAGAAGTACCCTACTTCGACCCAGTTTCAACTGACGATTGTGACCATCTTATAGCAAGCCTTGAGAAGATTGCCAATAAAAAAGACCCATGGATAAAAGCCAAGCATTGGTCTGAAAATGCCCTTGGTACTTCAGAAGGTTTCATTGAGTTGGAAGCCTCAGAAAATATTGTGGAGAAACCACCTTCAAAACTTCCAACAGAAGATTCTGTTCAAAAGATAGACTTGGGAACACCAGATAACCCACATCATGTATTCATAAGCAAGAATATAAAGGATGATAAGTTAACCGATTATATCGCTTTTCTTCGTGAGTTTGTTAACTGTTTTGGATGGTCTTACACTGAAAGGCCTGGTTTAGAACCTAAAATAGCAGTCCACAAACTCAATCTAGAAAAAGACATCAAGTCTGTCAAAAAAGGCCAAAAAAGATTCCGTCCAGACGTGATGGATAAAATTGAACAAGAAGTTCAAAAACTCAAAAGCGTTGGCTTCATCCGTGAGGAATAGCATCCTGAATGGTTGGCCAACATTGTCCCCATGACAAAGAAAAATGGGCAAATCATGGTCTTTATTGACTATAGAAACCTGAATGGCGCTTGCCCCAATGATGAATTCTCGCTCCCTATACCAGAGGTGATAATTTGCAATACCTACGGATTTGAGCGAATGACATTCATGGATGGCTTCTCTGGCTACAATCAGATAAAGATGCATCCAGATGATGAAAAACACACATCATTTTGGTCTCCATATGGCGTGTATTGCTACACTGTCATGCCATTTGGTTTGAAAAATGCTTGTGCCACATATGAAAGGGCTATGATGAAGATATTCCAAGATATGTAGCACAAGACGGTTGAATGTTACGTTGATGACCTCGTCGTCAAAAGCAGAAGAAATGAAGACCATCTCAAAGACCTTTGAGAAGTCTTCCTACGACTTTGCAAGCACAAACTGCGAATGAATCCTCCGAAGTGCTTCTTCAGTGTCTCGTCGGGTAAGTTCCCCAGATTCCTAGTTTGGAAAGCTGAAATAGAACTTCACCCCATCAAATCAAGGCTATTTTGAAAATGCCTTCTCCAAGAACCTTAAGATAACTGAAAGGACTTCAAGGAAGATTGGCATACATCGGACGGTTCATCTCTAATCTTTCAGGGAAATGCTGTCCTTTCTCTCGATTAATGAAAAAACGTGTGGACTTTGTTTGGGATGCTGAATGTGAAGCTGCATTTCAAGATATCAAGTCATACCTGACCAAACTTCCAGTGTTGGCTGCCCCTACCACTGGTAAACCATTCATCTTGTACACAAGAGCCCTCGACTATTCTTTGGGCGCTCTACTCGCACAAGAGAATAACGAAGGAAAAGAAGCTGCTATATACTACCTCAGCCGTATGCTGGCAAGTGCGGAGTAACACTACTCTCCAATCGAGAAAGAATGCCTTGCAGCGATGTTCGCCGTGCAAAAGCAACGTCACTACCTTCTTTCCAACACAGTCTACCTGATTTCGAGGATCAACCTCATGAAGGTCCTTGTTACAAAAGCAGATTCTCTCAATGCCCGATTGGTAAAATGATCTATCCTCCTGTCACAATTTGATAGCAGGTATGTACCACAAAAGGCAATCAAAGGCCAAGCTCTATCAAACTTTCTCACAGAGCATCCATTGCCTAAAGATTTTCCACTCAGGGATGATTTCCCAGATAAGCCTGTCTACAACGTGGAGACTTCCTCACCAAATGCCTATTGGGACATGTATTTTGATGGTGCAACTAGGACAAATGAAAAAGAAAGTTGATATCGGGAGTTGGCATCCTCTTTGTTAGCTCCGACAAATACATGATTCCACATGGTTTCTCACTACTAGAACCATGCTCTTGTTTCCACATGATCGATGGATTAGAAATCACCTTCGAATATGGCATCACCATGACTTAGCTCTTACAGTAAAAAGACCAATGGTTTTCTCTCACAAGTCCAAAGGCAAATTTAAGCTAAAATGGGAGGGACCCTACGTCATCGATAAGCTTTTCTCCAACGACACATATGCTCTCCTAAACATGGAGGGTGACAGATGTATGATGGCCACCAACGACTAGTTCATAAAGCGGTACTACCCTTGAAAACTTACGCCACTAGGTCAGAGCAATCCCTAAATGGCCAAACCCTATTCCCAGGTACTTGCTCGTCAAACCAGCTCCTTTTAGATTTTTCATCCTTATGTTGGAATTTCTAAAAGCTCAAACAATGCTTACTTTCATCATTTCATTGTTCAAAAAAAAAAAAAAAATCTGAGTTTAGAAGCCTTTTCCTAACTTGACCAAATTTTCAACCCTTGAACCCAAATTTCATGGTTTGAAACAAAATCCAGGATTTAGGGATTTCGACCCTAGTCCACCCGGACTTTTACCACCAAAAATGGTTTCAGGTCAAAATTTACGACCCTCGTGTGTCTTTAAACAAAAAAATGGTTTTTCAAAAAACCGTGGGGAAGCAACTCATAATGGATACTCGCAAAACTCAAAATCGGAAGGATGCAAACCACATTCGATACTTCCAAAATCGCAAGGAAGCGACATTTCGTCAATACTTACAAATTTTCAAAAATCATGGAGACGCAACATTTCAGTTGATATCCACAACCCAAATTTAAAAAAAAAAAAAAAAAAAAAAAAAAAAAAAAAAAAAAAAAAAAAAACGGGGTAAATAGAAAAAAAAACCTTCAAAATTTCAAAAATCGTGGGGGACGACATTTGGTCAGTGACCGCAAAACAAAATTTTTGAAAAGCGATGAAGCGATATTCCATCGATACTTGCAAACCCATTTAGCAGGGAAACGATACTTAGTCGATACTTCCACACAAATTCGCGAGGAGGCGACATTCCACCGATACTCGTAACCGAATGAGTAAGGGGGTGACATTCCATCAATACTTACAAGACCATTTAGCAGGGAAGCGACTTTTAGTCGATACTTGCATTTTTGAAAATCAAGACCTGGCTCTCATGCCAAAAACTCGGCTCTCATGCCAAGAATCTTGCTTTCACACCAAAAATAAAAAAACCTGGCTTTCACGCCAACAAACCAAAACTTGGGTTTAAAAAAACCTTGCTTCCACATCAAAAATCAGCTCCTATGCCACAAAACCTAGCTTTCACACCAAGAATCAGCTTTCATGCAACAAACCTTGGCTTTCATGCCAAAAATAAAATTTTGCCTTTCATGCCACCAAAAACAAACCTTGGCTTTCATGCCAAAAACAGAATTTTGGCTCTCATGCCATAAACCCCAAATTTGGCTTTCATGCCGCAAACAAAATCTAGCTCCCATGCCACAACAACCATTTGACAAAAGATTTTCGTAAAATGACAAACTTTTGATCAAATTTTCAAACAAACATTCCTATTAAACTATTGCTTGAATATGTTTTCATCACAAACGGATTTATGTGAAACGAGGGAATACAAAAAAAAAAAAAAAAAAAAAGAGTGCTAAAAAATGTGTTCACATGCACTTCAAAAAATAAGAGAAAAGAGTACCCAAAAAAATGTGTGTATACATGGGGTATCAAAAATAATAAAAAAAAAAAAACAAAAAAAAAGGGAAGAAGAGGGAAGTTTGTTATAAAAGAAACTAGGAGCTCAGTCTAAAATGGCCCCCTACCAAAGAATCAACTCCTCAAGCAAACTCTTAGCTTTGGCGATCAAGGCTTCCACGACCCCGGACCGGACCCACGGACTAATCCGGGATCGGGACTATATAATAATAGTAACAATGGAATGATAAAGATAAATGACATGAGTATGTTTAGTGTCAATGCATACACGGGTTAATAAAAAACGCATATTACCCGTGCACGTGATTTCCCACAGGTGTCCGTGGTGAGGATTTCCCAACAACAACATACATATTTTTGTTTAAGTACGGAAGCGTGTAGCAAATCAAGTATGTAGTTCATTTCCATATTAATAAGACTGTTTGCAATAGAGTAACCAGTATCAGAATGAGCAATGATCATTAGCGTAACCCAAAAGTATTGTTAAAGTTTAAACAAAAGATCATTTAATTACAATCCCTAAAAATAGAGGCCAACAAAGGCCAATATAAACAAAAAAATATCCACCAAAAGAATAGTTAATAACAACCCCCAAAATGATACGCACCTGGCAACCGGATGTTTAAACAACATCATCGGCGCGCCACTCAACTAACTGATGCGGTTCTCCGACCGCCTCCTCGAGCTCCTCCTCGGGGTAACTAACAACAGGACCTGAGTACCAAAGAAATGGATCAGACACGACGGTCTGACAGGTGGGTGAAAAGATGTGACAATACAACAATAAATGAATTTACCTTCGAAAGTATTTAAATCTATATAAACAATGATTTTCATGAAAAGATAAATCATTTATTCAAAACATGTGTGCAAGGTAAAACTAGTAAAGGTACCAAGGAAAACGGGAATCAAACAAGATGGCATCCACACGAATGTTGGCACCAAAAAAGTCACTTTGCCTCCTCAACATCAAGAAGTCACATGAAGCTGCATCTTACTACAAACAAGCAATGCCACTTCAAGTATCAGATCTTGTCAGAATCAAACAAAAATTGCAAAATCCTTCAAGACAGCCAAAAGAGGGGTACACATGAAGTTTCGGGCCATTTCGATATCATCTGGCCCAACTTCATTCCTCCAATAGCTAAACTGGCGCTCTCGGCTGCGATAGTGTCGAAGACATCAAAACTTCGATCAGAGCCTACGAATGGTTCCAAAATACCTCCAAAAGGCTCCTTGCCGAATTTCAAGTCAAACCGACAACGTTTGACCCTCCAACAACGCTCGAGCAGCAAAATCAAGCCTCTCGGTGGCGAGAACCACCGAGGCCATCACTCATCAAACAAAGCATATGAGTGGCTTCAACATGCTTCCAAAGGGCTGCACGTCGAAATTCAGGTCATTCCGAAAATGTTTGACCAGACTTCGACGCTCCAAAAGAAAATCAAGCCTACTGTCGACGGAGCACCCTGGGACCATGACATCCAAATCAGAGCTAATGGGTTGTCTCAAAATGACTCCAATAGGCTCCCTGTCAAATTTCAGGTCAATCGGACATCGGTTGACCGTATATCAAAGCTTGACATTTTCCCCGCAGTAAAATCAAGTCAAGCATTGACGGGACCCCAAATGACTTCAAAACTTAAATAAAAGCCCATGGTTGGTCCTATCCACTGCTCAAGAGGCTTCACCTCAAATTTCAGGTCATTCCGGCATCGTTTGACCTAGTTTCGACTCTTGACGGAAAATCGGGTACAAAGTCTTCGGCTTTCCCGAAAAATAGGAAACTTTGTGCTCCCATTTTGTATGACTTCTCGTCAAGTTTTCTCCTAGAAAATCAAGTCAATAATTGAGGGAAAATGTCCAGAAAAATACAGAAGCAAAAAGGAACGAAGAAGAAGAAGAAACGACCGAAAAACCACGCCGGGACCAATGAGGACAAAGCCCCCATGGTTGCCGGCGACCTTGGCCCAAGGTCACTGGCGACCCTGGGTGCATGGTCACCGGCGACCCTAGAAGTCCGGGTCGCCGGACTTTTCGCCGAATGGCCCATTTTCCGAACCTTTTCGCGTTTCGAGAGTTCCTGCCTCTGTGATTTTTCGAAAATCCAATTCTTGATACTTAGAAATGACTGATCATTACCGACATCTCGGATCCACCGTCAAGAGCATGAAATCATCACCGATCGCTCCAAGAACGCCAACCGGCTGATCAAGAAAGTACACTTTCTGTCCGACCGATCGAGAAATCGACAAGACAGATGTCACCGGCCCACCGACATCAATCAATGTCTAAAATTGCATCGCAATCAGACATCAAATAACGTGTGAATCCATCGACGATCATCACAAGAAGAATCCCAAAAGACGAGGCGCGGCCCGTGACTCTTCAAATCCCCAGGCGACCACTTAATGTCGTTAATTGACCCGTTTCATGATAACTTCATGTGGTCATTAACCCATTATTTTGGACGGCCCAATCAGATTCAAACAAATGGGAGTTACAAGTCCAAGCAATCATGGCATTAAAACCATGAAACTCCCCTAATCATGGAGATTAAAGGCGATTAAATGCCCATCATTCTCTATCGGCCAATTACAAGCTAAGGAAAAGGAGTTACAAATTCAAAGAATAAAAACTTGTAACTCCTCCCATCATTGAGCATCAATGCCATCAATTCTCTCATCATGGCCATCAATGCCCATAAACCACCTCATGGCTACCAAGAGCCTATAAAAGGAGGTCCATTCCAAAGAGAGAAACAACTTTTTTTCACTTGCAAACTTTACACTTGCACATACACACATCCGGAGTCTGGAAAATCCTAGAGAAATTCCGATGAAATCCTGCTGCTCTGCTGCAAGAGACACCACAAGGTGAACAAAGTCCCTTGGGGGGCCACCCCCCAGGGTCCCCTTCTTCTATACAACATGGCCTAACCGCAGCTTTTCAGCCCATTTACCCGGTTTTTTATGGGATATAGGACCTCCCCTTGGTCTTTATCCTCTAAAAAACTGAGGTTGTAGCCAAGCCGAAGAATCGAAGCATCAAGCGTTCTCATTTGAAGGACGATGGCGAAGTCCATACATGACTTGCGACCGTCGATCTGAACGTGTCCCCATAATATCCTGAGAAGTTAGATCCCTTTTCTTTCTTTTCTATTGTACTTTGTATTTTTTAAAGAGACAAAAAAGTCACAATTCATGTCTTTCATTTTTTATGAGATTTGTAAATCGCCTTTCACGGCAAATAAAACAAAAAATCGCCTCCTACGGCATTCAAAAACAAAACTTGTCTCCTTTCTTAAATATTTATGCAATTTGAAAAGTTAGAAAGAATGATCGATTTCCTTTCTACTTGTGAAGGTGAATCTCCGGATCAACACCACTCCAAATACCTATACAAAAATGTTGATACCCGCTTTCTCTCCTCCGCCGGACCCCGGCATCCCCCGGGGCGGAAGGAAAGGACGAAAGGCCGGGTCAATCAAGTTAGCACACCCGGTGGGACTCGTTCACTTGAGAATGTAATGCTTCGATTCCTTGGCTCCTTTCTAGTTGGTGGCCTAAGTTGTATCTTGCATCTTTTAAAAAAAAAAAAAACATGAGGTGGGATTTCATTCATTCTTTCTCATTTCAAAAAAAGAAAAAATCTGATTTTTCTTTTTTGGATTTTATTTTGAGATACTTTGATCCTCTCCTCTTCGAACTTGATAGCTCACAAAAATGTCTACAGCTACTGTTCATATCGGGGAATGGGGCCATCTTTTCTCTTTGATGAGTCCGATAAGGATTTTCAAAAACAAAAAATATCTTTAAAAAAAATCAGTTCTTTCTTTTGGATTCAAATTTGAGAAAGTTTGGTTTTTCCCTTTCGGATTTGGCGCTCGCAGAAATGTTTGAGCACCATTCGATCTCTTTGATGAGTTCATCAGAAATCTTTCAAAAAAAATTTTTCAAAAAAAACAAAAAAAAAAACACTAAGGTTGCACCAATTGCGTTCTTTGACCAAAGTGGACCTAAGAAAAGCCTCGTCCAGAGTGTGGAGCCAGCTAGACTGTTCGAGGCAAGGGTCCTCCAAACGGGTTCATTAAGTAATCCTACCCTTACCTGGGGGCTAATCTATCTACTAAAGTTTCATAAGACCGAATTAGAAATCTATGTGTGCACCTTTTAAAAAAAAAACCTTTCAAAAAAAGAAATCTTCAAAAAAAAAAACTTAAAAAAAAAAAAAACTTCGATCACTTTTGAGTTCAGAATTGAGAAATCTTGGTTCTTCCCATTTCGGATTCAGTGCTCGCAGAAATGTTGAGCCTTTGCTCGGATTGGAACACCATTTGCTCTCTTTGATGAATTCAATCTTGACCCTTCAAAAAAAACAAAACTTTCGTCATTATTGGATTCACATCCGAGAAATTCTGGTTCCTTCCCTTTTGGACTTAATGCTCGCAGAAATGTTTAAGCCTATGTTCAGATTGGAATACCATTTGCTCTATTTTATGAACCCAATTTTGACCTTTCAAAAAGAAATCCCATCTCGTGTATTTTCCAAGGATGTGATTTGCAACATTTGTGCCTAGCAGTGCTAGTACGCCATTTTGGGTCTACTGTATTCGCAACCGACACATTTGTATCTCCAACCTTATATCATTTTGCCTCGAGTGAGCTTTGCTTCTTGGTAATTTGAATTAAGGTCTACAATTGCTTCTAGCAGTCACTGGAACGCTCACCCTTAGCCTACCATACTTACAATTCAGAACAATTGTATCCTCTATGGCTTTTTGCCTTCTTCATCTTGCTTAGGCTTGGCCATGTCCCCTCGAGTGATTTGAAAAGACAAAACCATAGTTGTTCTCCATTTATGATCACCATATTCTTGTGATTACTAATAGATGTGGTCTTGTTTCAGTAGTTTTCCAAAACTAACAATGGCAGCTTCATTGACCATCACTTTTGATGAGAACAAGTACCAGCTTATGCTTCAAGACAAGCAAAACAAGCGCACTCATAAGCGCCCTGCCAGTTGCCGAAACGTCATTTCCCTCGACAACTCTCAAAACACCGGGTCAACCTCTACTCCCCGGACCATCGTCTTTGGGTCGCTGGGACCATTCCCACTCCCTGCAGAAAAATTGTACCTGCCAAGAAGCAGAAAATCGCCCCGCATCATGTCACTAACATGGCACCAAGGGCGAACACAAAGAAGCCTGAAGCCCGTGGCGCTCCGAAGAAGCCTCAACCCACAAGAAACCAAAGTTGTCCCAAAACCTGGTCCATGAGACCTTCACCAAAACAACGGAGGTCCCAAACATCTACAAAGCCAGCATACCTGGCCCCTCTCAAGGAGAATCGGTTCTACCCTCTCTCTTACATGAAAGAGGAGAAACCTACCCTCCACCAAACAAACAAACAAATCTAGCATGAGCCGGCTTGCTCCTACAAGCCCAAAATCAAATCCTGCATCGTTAGGCCTCCGCAAAAACCAGCTAAAGCATGCACTCCTGCAAGTCGACCCTTCATCTCAATAGGGGCCGAACTTGCGAATTTCAAATCCTCACTGCAACAGGCTAAGGACCACGTCCAAATCCTGTCCATGCCCAGCTTCAAAGAAGACAAGCTCGGCTGCTGCGCACGGGGGACTGCATCCTTCATTGCCAGAGCCCAGCCGGAGCTGACTGAAGCTCAAATTGCTCATCGTATACATCGTCGCGCTGCATATCGACAAAAGAGATTAGAGTAGTAAAGAACCCAGTATTCTACCCTCCATGTCTCTAACAAATGGGCCGAAAAAGAAAGACCCGACCAAGTTGTTGCTGTCCATATGATTGGCAAAACCAGAAGACGCCAGAAGTCAGCAACCAAAATTCATGTCAGACGTCCGGTGACTCGCAGCGTCTCCCAGACACGAACACATCTGGAAGAATCCTCCACTCCTTCAAGCCAAGGACACCGGAGTAACCACTCCTCGGACTCTTCATCCAAAAGAATGAGCCCCAGCTCAGTCACCAGAACGATTTCTTCGTTCGAATCCCAAGGGATGAACGTCCTGGCTACCGGTTCTGAGCAGCCTCCACTGCAGGATGACATAACCGCACGTATCCAACAATTGGAGCAAGGTCAGCAGAAGATCGAAGCTCTCATGGAAAATCTTTTTCTCGATTTTCAGCGTCAAGAAAATAATCAAGCTACTTCGAATCATCCAAAACTAGGCAATGCTGGAGACACGCTTCTTGACTCACTTCCAAGGTAAGGATCATCATGTTACTATGGCTCAGCTCTGCAACCTAAAACAAGGAGAGAATGAGTCAACATATGACTTCATTCACAAATGGAAGGCAATGGCGTACAAGTGCTTAGATGTACTGCCACAAGCGTCGCTAGTTGACATCTGCCGTAATAACATGAGAGCAAGGATCCGCTCCATGATCATCGGCAACAAATCAAAGAACCTGGGAGAACTCCTTGAAGCTTCCATGGAGGCCGAAATGGTGATCAAAGACCTCAACAGTAAGAAATCATCAAAGAAAAGGCCAACCGCCCTTACAACCTCAAAAACAAGGAAACGGAGGTCCTCAATATGCAGACCAAGTCATCTCCTCAGCAGCCAAAGAAAGCTGAAAACAAAACAACAGGTAAAAGACCTGAACTCTCTGATGCCTTCAAAAAAACTGTAGAAAAGAAATACCCATTCGATGAAGATGTCGAAGAAATCTTTGAGGCTCCTTTAGCAAATGACAAACTCACATTGCCTGAGCCCAAAAGACCAGGAGGTGTTGGCAAAACCAACGATCCCCGATACTGTCCATACCACCAGATGGTCTCACATCCTTTCAATCAATTCTTCGTTGTGAGAGAGAAGATCAATGAGATGTGGAAAAACGGAGTCATCACCTTTGATAAAAACTACAGGTCTGCCTCCGTTAACATGGTGTCATGTGAGCAAACTTCAAAGTCACTAAAAGAGAAAATCACTACTTCATTCAAGGTGATAAAAATGGCTCAAATGACCCAAGAGTTGGTTCCCTATCCAACACGAGATGGACAACCCATATGGGTGCATCCCGATCTCCTAGAAGATGAAAATTAGGAGATCGTCAAAACAAAGCCGACTGCTCAGCAGTGAAGGCAAGCCAAGAGACAACTCCGTAAGCTCAAGCAGTAGCAAAAGTCTCAACCAAAACAACAAGTCCCTAAAAAGGCAGAAACCTCTTCCACTGCTTCACTAGGGGCGACGGAAGATTCCCAAAGCTTCAAAGGTGGTAAGAAAATTCACCCTTGATGATTTCATGCCACCTCAATACAGAAATGAAACTGTGCAGGGGGCATCATACTCTTGCAACTCGGTAGTTGGATTCTCTATGGATGGATACGAGTCCAGTGATCTGCCAGTGATATTGATGAGTGGGAAGAATCCCTTGAAAAATGAGAATATCTCTCCGATGAGGAATGGATTCCCGAGTCTCATCTTATGCCAGTAATCTGGTATAACCCATTGCAGCAGCAAGGGTCCTGGTCTGATAATGAAGAAGATCAAGAGGCTGTCAACCCGGGACCAACCAATGCTCCAGTGGAACCCAACATTGGTGAACCACAAGGAGCAGATGACGAAGAAGGTTTGGCTCATATGCCTGATCTAGAAGAATATGCAAGAATCCTACAACATCTTGCCATAGAGCAGGAGCAGGATTGCGTCAACAATCTTCGTCATGATCCAAAACCAAAAGTCCCTGAAAATCAACGGGAACTTTCTCCTTCAACTCCTGAAAATGGAGAAAACTGCTGGATCGATGAGCCTCTTACATCCGAGGATGAGTCTGATTCCCAACAGTCTACATTGAGGGCATCTCCTATTGGAATAACCTGCAATGCGATAGCTCAGGATGATAGTGCCTCTGAAGCTTCCGAAGACACGTACTCCCCGACTGGTAGTATATCTTCCGTAGCTACATCTTCTTAAGTGACTTCCACTGAGATAGCATCTTCTCAGCTTTCTTCTCCTGAAACTGTGACATCGAAACTCAAGCCTCTTCCGATTGATCATCCTAAAAAAACTCCTGCCAACGAAATCTTCTTCAATGAAAACCCAGTCGATTGGTCCTAGATACCCGATCTCATAGATGATGTCCGGACCGATAAATTACTCAGCAAAGAAAAAAAGTTACTAGATGATGTTAAGGACTTGTTCCTGGAAAATGCTTCGTGCAACACAATCATTGAAGACGGCAATGCTGCTACAGAGATGCCTTCAGTAAATAACAAGGATCAGCCCCTCGATCCTGAGATTGATCTTCCAAAAGAAGACCCTTCTCTAGAAGCTCTTGAAGTTAGTAGAGGTACCCGCTCTGGCCGGGATTACCACAAAAATTACAACCAACCTTCTTCTTCTTATGTAAATCCTTCGGGAAAGCAAGTTGTAAACGCCCCAAGTGGCAACAATAATGAAAATGCAGGCCCGAAGGAGGCTTTCAAGTACGACTTGATTGAGCACTTCAAACACATACCTGCACGACTGCACATCCTTGACTTATTGCGAATGTCTCCACGAACTCGTGATAGTCTCATTTCAGAATTACAAAGGCTGAATGCGGATGTCGACAAACACGCCCCACAAGTCCTACAAATTGAAATGGACTATAGGGTCAAAAAATCAAGTACTACCTCAAAGGAAGAAAAGAAGAAAACTGAGGGATCAAGCAATGAATGCCTCTCGGTTCAAAAAACAGCAAATACAACAATCGCCTTTGACAAGGATGACCTCCTGCTAAGCGAGACAAAGCACAACCGACCCTTGTACTTCACAAGGTACTTCAAAGAGATGCCAGTACACAGAGTCCAGATCGACCCGGGTTCTGCACTCAGCCTCATCTCCACTTCGGTACTTGAAGAGTTGGGCATCTCACCTAACAAGCTGAGTCACACATCTGTATCCATCTTCGGATATGACGGGAGCGCTCAAAGGCCTGTCGGCAAAATCAGATTCAAATTGCAAATCGGTGATCTTATTTCTGAAGTCACTGTATATGCAATAAAGACCCCTTCATGCTACATTATCCTTCTTGGACACCCCTGGATATATGAGAATGGTGTCGTTCCTTCAACTCTACATCAGTGCATCAAGTTCGTTGGCAATGACGGCTTGATACATCGAGTGTTTGTAGACAAGAAGCCCTTCAAAGACATGGATGTCCATTTTGCAGATGCTCAAATGTATAAAGATGGAAAAGAAGAAAAGGAGGAAGAAACAACGCCCTTTACAGAAAATCCCCAGAAAGATAAGGGCAAGGCTCCTCAGCAATCATCGGAAGAAAACAAACCTTCCAGCAAACTCGAAGTAAGCAGTCAAGCTCCCTTCGTGATCTCTCTCGAATCTTCAAAGCCTTTGGTAATCACCACCAAAGCAAAGAAGACAAAACAAAAGGCTGGGGGCAAGTTCATTGTCTCCTTTATGTCTAATATGCATGATACAGATTCGGACTCAGAGCCAGAAGACGACACAGCGTTAAGCCAAGCTGATACTCAGCAAGTTCTGCCCGCTCTAACTCCATTGGAGACAACTGCTAATGTAGAAGATCCTACGTCTGTTTCCTTCGTCTTTCCCGCAACTTTGGCAGAAGAAAAAATAATCTTCTTCCACAGGTCGTGAGTTTCTCCACTAAATTCTCCACTTAAACATTTCCAAAACGAACGTATGCCTCATCTATCCCTGTATAGTCTAATGGCACAAGTTATCATGAAGAAAATGGGTTACGATGCTCAGAATCCGACTGGTTTGGGAGGTGGCCGTGGTATTCTCACACCATTGGAACCCACCCTGACCAAAAGTCAACCGAAAGATTGGAAACTCCACCTTCATAAAGGCAAGTCTTCATACGGGTTGCGGTATGATCCTACCACTCCTACAAGACAGTTGGCACAAAGGATGCAAAGTCATTTTGCCGACCAACCCTCAACATCTCGTGTCCATGAAGACATTGATCTCCCTGAATATCTCTTTGAGGAGTCACCTGTCAAGGATCCAGGAAACTCCTCCAATTCATATGATTTCCATCGTCTCCAAAAGAAGTACTCTACTTCAACCCATTTCCAACAGGTGATTGGGACCATCTCATTGCAAGTCTTGAGAAGAGTACCGATCAAAAAGACCTATGGACAGAAACAGAGCCTCGGTCTGTAAATGCCTTCGGAACTTCAGAAGGTCTTGTTGAGTTAGAAGCCTCCGAAAATATTATGGAGGAACCACCTTCAAACCTTCCGACAGAAGATCCTGTTCAAAAGATAGACTTGGGAACACCTGATAACCCACATCCTGTATTCATAAACAAGAATATAAAGAATGATGAGTTGCCCGAGTACATCTCTTTTCTTCGCGAGTTCGTTGATTGTTTTGCATGGTCTTATGCTGAAATGCCAAAAAAGATTATGTCCTGACGTGATGGACAAAATTGAACAAGAAGTTCAGAAACTCAAAAATGTTGGCTTCATCCGCAAGAAACAGCATCTTGAATGGTTGGCCAACATCGTTCCCATGAAAAAGAAAAATGGGCAAATAAGGGTCTATATCGACGACAGGGACCTGAATAATGCATGCCCTAAAGATGAATTCCCGCTCCCCATACCAGAGGTGATGATTGACAACACTTGTGGGTTTGAGCGAATGACATTCATGGATGGATTCTCTGGCTACAATCAATAAAGATGCATCTTGAAGATGAAAAACATACATCATTTCAGACCCCATTTGGTGTGCATTGCTACACTGTCATACCATTTGGTTTGAAAAATACAGGTGCAACATATCAGAGGGCTATGATGAAAATATTCCAAGATATGCAGCACAAAACGGTCGAATGCTATGTTGACGACCTTGCCATCAAAACCAGAAGAAAAGAAGACCATTTCGACGATCTTCGAGGAGTCTTCCTCCGACTTCACAAACACAAATTGCGGATGAATCCATTAAAATGCTTTTTCGGTGTCACATCGGGTAAGTTTCTCAGATTCATAGTTCGAAAAACTGGAATAGAACTTGACCCCACCAAAGTCAAAGCTATCCTGGAAATGCCATCTCCAAAGACCCTAAGAGAATTAAAAGGGCTTCAAGGAATATTAGCATACATCCGACGGTTCATCTCCAATCTGTCAGGGAAGTGCCGTCCTTTCTCTCGCTTGATGAAAAAAGGTGTGGACTTCGTCTGGGATGCCGAATGTGAAGCCGCATTTCAAGACATCAAAACATACCTCACCAAACCTTCACTGTTGGCTGCCCCCACAATTGGAAAAGCATTCATCTTGAACACAAGAGCTCTCCACCACTCTTTGGGTGCTCTACTAGCACAAGAAAACGACGACGGAAAAGAAGCTGCTCTATATTACCTTAGCCGCATGTTGGTAGGTGTAGAGCATCGCTACTCCCCAGTAGAAAAAAAATGCCTTGCAGTGATGTTTGCATTACAAAGGTTGCGGCACTAACTGTTGTCCAACACAGTCTACCTGGTTTCGAGGATCAACCTCTCAAAGGTCCTTGTCACAAAAGCAGGTTCTCTCAATGCCCGACTGGCAAAATGGTCCATCCTTCTATCGCAGTTCGATATTAGGTATGTACCACAAAAAGCAATCAAAGGCCAAGCTTTAGCAGACTTTCTCGCAGAGCACCCATTGCCTAAAGATTCTCCACTCAGGGATGATCTCCCAGACAAATTTGTCTACAATGTGGAAACTTCCTTATCAAATGCCTCTTGGGACATGTACTTTGACGGCGTAACCAGGACAAATAAAAAGGGAAAGCAAATATCGGGAATTGACATCCTCTTTGTCAGCCCTGACAAATACATGATTCCACATGCTTTCTCGCTACTGAAACTATGTTCAAACAATGCAGCTGAGTACCAAGCCCTGATTATAGGATTGGAACTCGCCCTCGAATCCGGTATCACCATGTTGGACGCTTTTGGGGACTCTCAATTGATCGTCAATCAGATATATCAGAAATTTGAAGTCAGGAAGCTCGATTTGCTACCTTACTACAACAAGGAGCAATCGCTTCGACAAAAATTCAACATCTATCACATCACCCACATCCTCAGAGGTGAAAACATCCGTGCAAATGCCCGGGCCGGACTCGCCGCATCTATGGCAATTCAAGAAGGGGAAAACATGCAAATCACAGTGTGTCAAAGAAGGATTCTTCCCCCTCTTAACACACACCAAGCAGTTGTTGAATGCCACCAAGTGGTTGGAAGTCGGATGTCCATCATCAAACCTCCGATCGGTGAATGGAGGGATCCGTTCATCGATTACATTATGTTCGGAATCCTATCTGAAGATCCAAAAGAGCGGGTAAGCATTCAAAGACGAGCCCCAAACTTTCATTTAGATATTCCTTATAAAACACTTTACAGAAAATCCTTCAACGGCGTACTTCTACGTTGCTTGTCACAACGAGAGGCTGAGGAAACTCTCAAAGAAGTGCATGCTAGTCTTTGTGGAGCCCATCAGGCTGGTTGTAAGCTCTACAACCAGATAAGAAGGCTAGGATATTATTGGCCTACCATGGTAGCTGACGCAATGCAATTTTCTAAACGCTGCCAACAATGCCAAATTCATGGAGATTATGTCCACATGCCTCCGAAATGGCTACATCCAACAGCAATCTCATGGCCATTCGAAGCCTAGGTTATGAACATCATAGGTCCTATCTCTCCCCCATCAAGCAAAGGTTATCGCTTCATCTTCGCTGCTACGGATTATTTCTCCAAGTGGTCAAAAGCATTTGCGCTCAGTGAAATGAAGACCTCATCAATCCTTCAATTCTTGCGTACCAACATTATTTGTCGCTTCGGCATACCTAAAAGATTCGTCCATGATAACGGACCGCAATTCCGGGATCACATATTCTATAGGTTCTGCGACAAGTACAAAATCCAAAGTTGTCATTCGACTCCATATAATTCTGCAGTGAACGGACTAACAGAAGCCTTCAACAAGACACTCTGCAAAATTCTCAAGAAAATGGTCTCTAGTCACAAAAGAGACTGTGGCGACAAACTACTAGAAGCTTTGTGGGCCTATCGAACCACCGTTCGAGGACCAACCCATAGCACCCCATTCTCTTTGGTCTATGGATGCGAAGCTGTTGTCCTTTTGGAAATACAAATTCCTTCCTTAAGGGTATCTCTGCAAAATGACATGACGCAAGAAAACAATGTCAAATTGAGACTCCAAGAGCTGGATAATTTCGATGAGAGACGGCTCGAAGCTTTACAAAACATTGAGCTGTACCAAGTACGCATGGCAGGATCTTACGACAAGAAGGTCAGGCAACGCGCCTACAAAAAGGGCGACTTGGTTCTTGCTGTAAAAAGACCTATGGTCTTTACCCACAATTCCAAAGGCAAATTTGAACCAAAATGGGTGGGACCTTTTGTCATCGACAAAGTCTTCTCCAACAGTGCATACGCTCTTCTAAACATGGAAGGAGACAGATGTATGCTGCCCATCAACGTCAAGTTCTTGAAGCGGTACTACCCTTGAAGACATCCAACGGGTCAGAGCAATGCCTATAGGCCAAAGCCTATTTACAGGTACTTGCTTGTCTAACCCACCCTTTTTGAAATTTTCATCTTTATGTTGAAATTTTTATAAAAAAAATCCTCAAAACAATGCTTACTTTCATCGTTTCATTGTTCAAAAAAAAATTAAAACCAAAAACCAAGTTTAGGAGCCTCTTCCCAGACTTGACCAGAATTTTCGATCCTTGAAACCAAAATTCATGGTTTGAAACCAAAATCAGGACTCAGGAATTTCCACCCTAGTCCGCCTCGGCTTTTAGAACCAAAAATGGTTTTAAGTCAAAACTTACGACCCTTGCGTCTTTAAACAAAAAATGGTTTTTAGAAACCGTGGGGAAGCGACACTCAGTCGATTCTCGTAAAACCCAAAAACCGGAAGGATACGAACCCCATTCAATACTTCCAAAACCCAAAAAATCAGAAGGATGCAAACCCCATTCGATTCTTCCAAAACCTCAAAAATCGCAAGGAAGCGAACCCCATTCGATACTTGCAAAACCTCAAATTTCAAAAATCGTGGAGACGCAACATTCCAGTTGATATCCACAACCCAAATTTCAAATGGTTCGAAAGAACCTCAAATTTCAAAATCATGGGGAAACGACACCAAGTCAGTACCCACAAAACCAAAAATTTTGAAAAGTAGGGAAGCGACGCTTAGTCGATACTTGCACCCCAATCCGCGAGGAACCGACATTCCATCGATACTTGCACCCCAATCCCACGAGGAATCAACATTCCATCAATACTCGCAAACCGAATGAGCAAAGAAGCGACATTCCATCGATACTTGCAAACCCATTCAACAGGGAGGCGACCTTTAGTTGATACATGCATTTTGAAAACCAAAAGCCAGCTATAAACGCCAAAACCAAAACTGGCTATAAACGCCAAAACCAAAACTGGCTATAAACACCAAAACCAAAACCGGCTATAAATGCCAAAAACCCAGCTATAAACGCTAAAACCGGCTATAAATGCCAAAAAAAAAATCAGCTATAAATGCCAAAAATGGGCTTTCATGCCAACAAAACAAAAATTGGTTTTCAAAAATCTAGCTCCCATGCCAAAACAAAACAAAACAAAAAAAAAAATTTCGGCTCTCATGCCATCTCAAAAAAAAAAAAAAAACTCGGCTGCCGCAAACAAATTTTATGCTTCCATGCCACAAAACAAAATTCGGCTCTCATGCCAATTCAAAAATTAGCTCTTATGCCACAAAACCTGGCTTTCATGCCAATTCAAAAATTCGGCTCTCATGCCAATTCAAAAATTCGGCTTTCATGCCATCTCAAAATTTGGCTTCCATGCCACAAACAAACAAATTTTGGCTTCTATGCCACAAACAGATTTTTCTCTTACGCCACAAAATTCGGCTTCTATGCCATTCCAAAATTCGGCTTTCAAGTCATCAAAAACCAGGCTTTTGCCATAAAATTTGGCTTTCTTGCCCAAAACAAACCTTTAACAAAAGATTTTCACAAAATGACAACCTTTTGATCAAATTCTTAAACAAACATTTCCCATTCAGTTCTTGCTTAAATTTGTTTACATCAAAAAATGATTTAAGTGAAAAAAGGGGATACAAAAAAAAATATAGTACAAAAAATGTTTATACATGGAGGTACCAAAAAACAAAAAGAGAGAAGAAAAGAGAGTTTGTTACAACTCAGGAGCTCAATCCAACATGGTTTTCAACCAAAGATTCAACTCCTCAAGCAGACCCTTGGCCTTAGCCTCCAAAGTTTTCAGGCCACGCTTCTTCAAAACATTCCCATAAAATGTGGCAGAACGCAGCGACCCATCTGCAGCACGAGGAAGTTCTTCTTAGAGAACTGCCATTGTTCATATTCCTGAGTCTTCCTCCGAAAATTACTTTCAGCCTCTTCAACCTGGGGAATGAGAGTCCCATCCTTGGCACGAGCTTCCACAATGGCGATCCATTTGGCAGCAGCTTCTTCTTCCAAAAGTTCAAGATGCTGCCTAGCCTCGACAACCTCCTTATCAAGGCAGTTCAGGTCTTGTTTTAGCTCCATGATGGCCAACTCGGTAATGTTCCTCTCCCAAACGAATTCCTTCCGAGTCCGTAAGATCTCAGTCAGCTCAACTTTGACCTCGCCAGAAGGCTTCACAAACATCTCATTAAAAAAGTCACCATCTGGAAAACCCTTGGTCTCAGTCCACTTGTTCCCCAAAGCAATGACTTTATCAACAAAAGCCTTGGCACTCGCAATATCCAGACCGACTTCTTCACTATCAGCAAGGATGTCCTGCACATGCTTGATCATGCCAAAACCAACTTCCAAGTGACCTGAAGAGAGAGTCTCCACCCATGAGCTCAAAACACTCTTCAACACCTTCTTTGCATACTGAAGGTGTGGCCCATAAGAGGACTCGCAATGCTCTGGCACCCGACTGCCCATCTCATGCCCCATTAGAGGAGTAATCAATAAACTCTTTCCAACCGAAGAAGTTGACTCGTTGAAAGTGGAAAAAGCCCCAACTTCTGGATCGGCTGCAGGTATCTCCTATTCTGGCCATTAGGAAGACGGATGAACTTCTCCTACTGCTCCACAATCTGTCAATAAAAAAACAAAAAGGTATGAATATGGTCTTGTCAAAAATCAATATCAAGATTAAAAAATATCTTCTTCAACGATCGGCGAAGTACTCTCAGCCTCTCTAAGCTCATCTAAAACATCGTCAAAGGTTGCATCCATGGATGGCTTGAAGTCGTCGAAATCTTCTAGCAAGTCAGCTAGCAAGAAAACAATGCAACATATTGGCAAATGGCAGCACAAAAAAAAACAAAAAGAAAAAGAAAAAGCCAAAGAAATCATACCAGGTGAAGGTTCTAGAACCACTCCAGAGTCCCTGGGTTCATCCTCAAATGCCGTAATCGGATCCGTCATCACCTCATTGGTCGGAACCTCGGGCATCACCAAATCATCATCCTCTGCCAAAAGAAAGAAAGCAGTGGATTAAAACAAAAATCTCTCATAAGAGAAAAGAAGTGGCAAAAGAAAGAAGGAGGATCATACCAGCAGTCTCCTCTTCTCTAGAGGCTCGTCAACATCCCCAGACACCTCCTCAGCAATTGTGAGAGGAACTTCCAGTTCAGGAGGACTTTCTTGCCGTCTCATATTTCAGCGTTGTCCCCTTTTCCTCTTACTTCTGTGGGACGGTTTACAGAAGATCCTGCCCCACTATCAACATCAGGTCTCTCACTAGAGTCCTCACTGGATGGTCTGCTTTTCCCAATAAACTCCATGGAAGCCTTTGTGCGCTCTGCTTGCATCCAAGCATCGATGTCGGCCTCCTCCTCCTCCAGCTATTTCAAGACCTCACCAGGAATCCCTTATGCAGCTCCTGATCTGATGACGTCATGCTCATTGAGAAAGCCTATCTTGTGCCTCTCTCTAGAAAGGAAAGCCAAAACTTCCTCTCGACAAACACCATCTGATCTACTAAGACCCTTCCCAGGAGATTGCTTGACATCGAGCTCCTTCTTGGAAAGCACCCGATACACTGAGAAGCTCACCACGAACCATTTCAGGTAGCCAGAAGTTCAGAAAGTGGGCAGCTCAGGATAAGAAATCATTGCGGTAGTGTCCTCTGCACTGTAAAAAGCCCATGCATTCCTCCCATCCTATAAACCTCCAAAACGCTTCACCATGCTCGAAGGTGCTCCAACGCCTTGAGAGAAGCCAAGCTGCAATGCAAAACGCGAAGGGACATACGGCTGGATATCAACAAAAAGATGTCTATGGTACACCATCGTACCAACCCGTATGTTGAAAAGCCATCTCTTCCCTGCGTTTGTCAAAGCATAGTGTCTTCCCAACCCTGCCCTGGTCGAATCACGGGAGACACCAAAGTCAAAAGCCTTCTTCCGCAAACCTGGAGAAAGCTTCACTGAAGACTGCCCAATCTCGACGTCCCTGAACCGTCAAATCCTCAAATGGACAGACAAAAGAGATTCGGAAACAGCTGTCCCTCTAGCCTAACGAATCATAAAGGATCTTCGTCCTGCACAACTCCTAACTGATGGAAGCTAGGACAGTGGTATACATACCACGAATAGAAGATACGGGCTGAAAATACCCTCTTCATAGGGAGCCCAAGCCGAACCAGGAAAGCAACAGCCTACAGTTCGGTACACAAGTAAGAGTAAAAAGCAGGCACCAAAGCCAGCCGCTCTCCGAATGCCATCTGACAAGTTGAAAAAATACAATGCGGCCTGATGTGCGTTCCATCTCCTCCAGCAAAAACAACCCACCCAGCCAATAAGTAAGGTAAACAACGAGATCTCTCCGCAATGCAATGTCAGGACAAATGACGTCTGTGCTTGCGAAGAATTTCCTCAACTCTTCTCGCATAGCGGAGATCTTATTCAAATTTGAGGCTTTAGCCCTAGCATCCTGAGCCATGCTATCAGAAGACTTCCCGCTGTCAAAAAAGTTAGAGCTGCAACTCTTCCAACTGCACCTGACTTTCGAGCCCTCCTTCTCCTTCAAAAAATCATAGAAGGCGACGAGCTGAAAGTACAAAAACCTGAACTTCTCAGACTACTCCTCAAGGATGCTGTCAATAGGCATGAACTCCTCATAAAGTTTGCCGAGGACAGGCAGCCCGGTGATGGCGCTCAATTCCTTCAAAGAAAAATCAATCTCACCATTCATAACAATGAAGGTGTTGGTTTATGGAAGGAATGACTCTAGCATGGCCATGAAAGCCTCATCGAAGAAAATCACGGTCTGCCGAAAAGCGCGAACCGCATCAAAAATCTCGGCTTCCCGAAGAATAGCCTCACCAATCTTCAGGGTGTGATCAGTCCATGATTCCCAGCTCAAATCAGCACTGAAACGGCCACGAAGTCGAAAAGGCTTAATCCAATTGCTGCCGTCACCCCAAAAAACGCCAAGACCCACCGGTCTCAAACCGACTGATGGATGATCAGAACTTCGGTAGCCATTGGCTGGCATCAACATGTCCATACGGACAGGCGACTTCTCTGTAAAATCGGAAGGGCCGCCGACAAAAACCCCGGTCTTGATCACACTAGTCCTCTTCACCCAGGTCGGAGGATCCTCCCTCTTAGGGCACGTGGGAGAAAGGCTCATGATCGAGATAGTTCGATCGAAGGTCGACCGGGTAGAAATAGTTCTCTCATCACCATCTGCTGTGTAAGAGAACTGAAAACATCTCCTTTGGTATGTCAAGTCGTCGGGACTACATCACCGAAAAAGAAGGTAGGCTTGGGCACAATGCTCTAATCGCCCGTAACCCAAGGACGGCTGCTTACCGCAATCTTGTAGAATTCCTCATCCTTGAAAGGGATTAATCGCTGTCTCATCTCATCACGATTGAGGGAGTCTCATTCTTCCAAGTTCTTCTTAACAAACTGGACCTTCTCCCAGGCCTGCTGAACGGCCGCATTAGAAGATCTGGCAGACTGACGAGTTGCGTCAGTAACAGGCCCTTTACCCTTGTTCGTTCTGGAAGAACTACCTGCAAAGGATGGAAAAGAAAAGATCACTCATCACTAAAATGACAGGATTTTGCTAAAAAATTCTAGCGAAATTTTGACATATCTCCAGGGCAATTCGGAAGAAAAGGGAAACGCCCCGAGAAAGATAGGAAGACCTGAAGATGAGCTCAACATCACTGCAAGCTCACAGTCAGTGGAAGATTCTCAAAGACGGTTTGAACTCTAACATTGCTGCGAGATCAAGCCAATATTATCAAATTTCCGTAAAATTTGGAAAGGGCTCAACATTGCTGCGAGCTCCAAAATCCAAAACTTGCAAAGTTCCTCAAAATCCCGCAAGACCAAGAAAAGGCTCAACATTGCTGCGAGCTCCAAATCCCAATACTTGCAAAAGATTTTCAGGTATGCATCATCATGCTTCCAAGTCCATTTACTCAAAATCATGCATCAAAGAACATCATTATGCATTAGATGCTAGGAAAACTTTAACCAAAGTTTGACCAATTCCAACCCAACTTTGTCAAAACCAATCAAACTTTGTCCAAGTCAAAAATCATGTTGACTTGACCTAGAGACTCTAGCCTTCTATCTTGATGCATCAAACAAAAAAAATTGCATGCACATTTTGAAATCGCATAAACCTCATTATCATGGTGAGCAAAAAAAAGGGGGAAAGAAAAGAGAAAAGAGAGAAAATCTCTTCAAAAAAAAAAATTTTGGCCCACTGCCACGTGGCAGTACGGACCTGTCCGTACAACCAAGAAGAAGAAAAAAAAAACACACTGACAAAAAAAAAACGGTGAAAAAAAAAAGAAAGAAACACCGTGGAAAAAAAGGGTGAAAGGGGAAAACCGTGAGAAAAAAGAAGAAACAAGCACGAAAAAAAAAAGAAAAAAAAAAAGAAAACACATGCTTGAAAAAAAATAGAAAACGAAAGGAAAAAGAAAAAGAAAAGAAATATGAGTTTTTTACCATCTACAAAGGAGTTTCTTATGAAAGAAGAAAACTTACTTGAAGCTATGGAGAAAAAGAACAAAAACCTTGAAGATTCTTAAAGACAAAGAAGAGGTCTTGATCTTGGAGCACTCTTGAAGATTCTTGCAAAAAAAGAAAGCAATGGAGCAAAAGATCCAATCCCCCTTGCTTTTATCGAAGAGAGCAAATCAAAAGAGGAAACAAGGAGAAAAAAAAGGAGGTAAGTGCTAAAATTTAGTAACTTTCCCAAAAGAAAGATACTTTGAGAAAATCTCTCCCAAAAACAAGGAAACTTGAGAGATTCTCTCCAAGTAAGGATATTTTTAGATATTCTTTACACAAAAGAGATATTTTTAGATATTCTCTACAAAAATGATACCATATGAAATCTACGCCATCTTCAAAGCCTAAGGTCCCATGATTTAGCCCACATGAGCCAGGTTTGACCACCTAGGCACTAAAAGTGGCTTTTAGTCAAAACATCCCTCTTACCAAGAGCATGCAAAAAAAAATATCCCATGCCTCTTTTGAGTTGATTGGACCATTCAAAAAAAAAACAAAAGGAAAAAAAGAAGAATGCCTCATGAGTTTCCAAAAACCAAACCATCCAACCTCATGAACCAAATTAAGCCAAAATCTTGAAATTGACATTCCACAAAAAACCAAACCCTGGTCCCCTAGCTCGCCACATACAGCTTGTTAGGTCACAAGACCAAAACCAAACCAAAATCAAAACCAAAAAACCAAATCTAACCCCCCGACCTACCACATACAGCTTGTTGGGTCACAAGGTCAAAAATAAAAAACCAAACTCCGACCTCCTAACCTGCCACATACAGCTTGTTAGGTCACAAGGTCAAAAACCAAAATCCAAAACCCAAAATCCAAATCCCCCATGTCATTTTCAAAACTTTGCCTTGAGATGGTACGTGATCCCTCTCACTACCATAAAATTCTCTCGGAAACTCAAAAGGCTATTCAAAAAAAAAAAAAAAAAAAAAAAAAAAGAAGAAACTTGCTCAAGACTCTTGGTCAAGTCCGAAGTTCTCTATCAAATTTCACTTTAAGGCACATCGACTCCAAAAGCTACTTGTCGCTGTACCTCGAGGGGGCATTTGTTGACACCAAAAAAGTCACTTTGCCTCCTCAACATCAAGAAGCCACATGAAGCTACATCTTACTACAAACAAGCAATGCCACTTCAAGTATCAGATCTTGTCAGAATCAAACAAAAACTGCAAGATCCTTCAAGACATCCAAAAGAGGGGAACACATGAAGTTTCGGGCCATTTCGATATCATCTGGCCTAACTTCACTCCTCCGACAGCTAAACTGGCGCTCCCAGCGGTGACAGTGTCGAAGACATCAAAACTTCGATCAGAGCCTACGGATGGTTCCAAAATACCTCCAAAAGGCTCCTTACCGAATTTCAAGTCAAATCGACAACGTTTGACCCTCCACCAACGCCCGAGTAGCAAAATCAAGCCTCTCGGTGGCGATAACCACCGAGGCCATCACTCAACAAACAAAGCATATGAGTGGCTTCAACATGCTTCCAAAGGGCTGCACGTCGAATTTCAGGTCATTCCGACAACGTTTGACCAGACTTCGACGCTCCGAAAGAAAATCAAGCCTACCAGCGGCGGAGCACCGCGGGACCATGACATCCAAATCAGAGCTAATGGGTCGTCTCAAAATGACTCCATAGGCTCCCTGTCAAATTTCAGGTCAATCAGACATCGGTTGACCGTATATCAAAGCTCGACATCTTCCCCGCAGTAAAATCAAGTCAAGCATCGACGGGACCCCAAATGGCTTCAAAACTTAAATAAAAGCCCATGGTTGGTCCTATCCACTGCTCAAGAGGCTTCACCTCAAATTTCAGGTCATTCCGGCATGGTTTGACTTAGTTTCGACTCTTGACGGAAAATCGGCTACTAAGTCTTTGGCTTCCCAAAAAATGGGAAACTTTGTGCTCCGGTTTTGTACGACTTCTCGTCAAGTTTTCTCCAAGAAACTCAAGTTAATAATTGAGGAAAAATGTCAAGAAAAATACAGAACAAAAAAAGAACAAAAAAAAAAGAAACGGCCGAAAAACCACGCGGCAACAAAAGGCGACAAAGCCCCCATGGTCGCCGGCGACCCTGGAAGTCCGGGTCGCCGGATTTTTCGCCGGATGGCCCGTTTTCCTGTCCTTTTCGCATTTTGGGAGTTCCTGCCTCTGTGATTTTTCGGAAATCCAATTCTTGATGCTTGGAAATGACTGATCTTCGCCAACATCTCGGATCCACCATCAAGAGCATGAAATCATCACCGATCGCTCCAAGATCGCCAGCCGACTGACCGAGAAAGTACACTTTCTGTCCGACCGATCGAGGTAACCAACAACGGGACCTGAGTACCAAAGAAATGGATCAGACACGACGCTCTGGCAGGTGGGTGGAAAGATGTGACAATACAACAATAAATGAATTTACCTTCGAAAGCATTTAAATCTATATAAACAATAATTTTCATGAAAAGATAAATCATTTATTCAAAACATGTGTGCAAAGTAAAACTAGTAAAGGTACCAAGGAGAACGGGAAACAAACAAGATGGCATCCACACGAAACAAAATCCTCTATTACCGAAGTGACAATAGCAAGCATATCAAGGCGTTGACCTCAGTCATCGAAGTGAGGAGGTACAATGAAATTTACATATACATATAATATAAGATACGGGACATGACCACGGTAGCGAGCCGAGCATCATGACCACGGTAGCGAGCCGGACTCAAAACATCCATTCATCCACTTGCCTCAAGGTCTCTAAACAAGAAATCAAGCCTCTTATCACCTCTTCCAAGCCAAGAACACAATCTACACAAAAATCCCCAAATACAAACCCTAAAATGGGTCATACAAGGAATGAAGAAGAAGGAACTTTCAATAAGGAAGATGGGGCTTCTCTATAGCTAGGAGAACACAATATCAAAAGATTAGGAGGATTACTTACTTGGAAACTCTTCAAATGGGTAAGACTAGCTCAAGGAAGGTCTTAGAATGGAGTTCTCTCTTCAAGAGTTGTATCAATGGAGAGCCCAAGTGATGAAGAAGAAGATGATGGCTCCCATCTCTCAATTTGTACAAGGTTGGTGATGATTTGATGATGGAAAAGTAAGAGGAAGAAGAAAATAGAAAAGCCCTAGCTTTTTGGGTTGTGCTGGAAAAAGAGAGAATGGAAAGTTGAGTGTGGGCTCCACCTTGGGAAATCTCTTTGGGGCTGAAAACACTACTCTCGGGACCTCGAACGAAATCAACGAAGAAAGGAAAAGTGATCACCAAAATCTCTAGTTTCCAAAAAGTATATTTTTCATGGGTTTTGGGGATATCAAGTTTTGGGTACAGATTTAGTGTAAAAAAGATTGTTTTGCCCTCAATGCTAGGAAAGTCGGGTTTCGGGGTTCCGGACGAGTACGGGATCAACATGAAAGTTGTAGGGGTTAACGATACAAGTGAAACGGGGTTGAAATACAAAACACCAGAATCTCGGATAAATCCCCAAAGTAACGCAAGACTATCGAAAAGGAACCCCCAAAGGGTCCCACTAAACACAAGACACTAAAATTCCCTAAAAGCTATAAAAGAACTATTCCAGTCCCAACTTAGTCAAATCTACTAATCATGCTTAGCACTAACACCCGACTTAATTAGCACTAATCGTGGACACTCGGGTCGGGGTCTTACATAATGTCTTTCGGACCCTACCCTGACAGAGTCGCGTGAGGCACCAAAATCAAAAGCCTTCTTCCGCTACTCCGGAGAAAACTTCACTAAAGACTGCCCTATCTCGGCATCCATGTACCATCAGTTCCTCATGCGGGCAAACAAAAGAGATTCGAAAACGGCTTTACCCCTAGAGGATCATCATCCTGCGTAGCACCCAGCTAGTGGAAGCCATGATAATGGTATACATACCACGAATAAAATATATAGGCTGAAAATACCCTATTCAAAGGAATCCCTAGCCGAATCAAGAAAGCAACAGCCTGCAATTCAATGGACAAATAAGAGTAAAGAGCAAGCACCAAAGTGAGCTACTCTCCGAACGCCATCTGACAAGCTAGATAAATATAATGCGGCATAATGTGTGTTCCATCTCCACCAGCAAAGACAGCCTCACCCAGCCAGTAAGTGAGGTAAACAGCGAGATCCCTCCTCATTGGAAGATCTAGCAAATCGATGGGGTGCGCTAGTAATATGCCCCTTATCCTTGTCAGTTCTTAAGGAACCACCTACAAAGGTTGGAAAAGAAAAAGATCAATCATCAAATTGACAAAATTTCGCTAAGAAATCTGGCGAAATCTTGACATGATTCCGGGGCAATTCTGAAGAAAATGGAAACACCCTAAAAGAGATAAAAAGCTTGAAGATGGGCTCAACATTGCTGCGAGCTCCAAAACTTGCAAACCTTCTCAAATCTCCGCAAGATTGGGAAAGGGCTCAACATTGTTGCGAGCACCAAACTCCAAAACTTGCAAAGATTTCTAGATGTGCACTACAATATCATGCTCCTAATTCTATTTACAAGAAGGGTTTGCATAGAACAGAAATTGTCATGCATTAGATGCAAGGAAACCTTTGATAAAAGTTTGACCAATTCCAATCCAAGCTGGTCAAAACTAATCAAACTTTGTCCAAGCCAAAACTCATGTTGGCTTGACCTAGAGACTCTAGCCTTTTTATTTGATGCATCAAACAAAAATATGCATGAACATCTTCATTTGCATAAACCGCATTATCATGGTGCTCAAATAAAAAAAAGAAAGAAACCTCCTCAAAAAAAAAAAAAAAAAAAAAAAAAAAAAACAGAGAGAGAGAGAGAAAGAAGAAAGAAAAAAATGAATAAATAGAAAGAATTGGCTCACAGGTCGTGGCCCACTGCCACATGACCGTACGGCCAGGCCCATATGACCTTATCCGTACGGCCATAATAAAAAAAAAAAAGAGAGAAGAAGAAAACAAACGTGTGAAAAAAAGGGGGGAAACACGTGAAAAAAAAAAAACTGTGAAGATCAAAAAAAAAAAAAAACCGAAGAGAAAGAAAAAAAAAAGAAAAAAGAATTTTTTTACCATCCTACTTCTACAATGCAGTTTTCTTAGAAAAGAAGACTTACTTGAAGCCATTGATGGAAAAGAAGAAGAAAACGTTGAAAATCCTTGAAGAAGAAGAGCTCTTGACCTTGAAGGTTTTTGCAAAATAAAGCAATAAAAGCAAGAGATATAATCTCCCTTTTCTTTTATAGATGAGAGCAAGCCAAAGAAGAAAACAAGGAAAAAACGCAAGGAGGTAAGTGCTACAAATTAGCAATCTTCCCAAAAGAAAGATACTTTAAGAGATTCTCTCCCAAAAGAAAGGAAATTAGAGAGATTCTCTCCCAAAAGAGAGGGGATTTGAGATATTCTCTCTCAAAATAGAGGGAACTTGAGAGATTCTCTCCAAGTAAGGATATTTTTAGATATTCTCTACCCGAAGGAGATATTTTTATAAATTCTTTACAAAATGACACCATATGAGATCTAAGCCACCTTTAAAGCTTAAGATCCGATAGGTTATCCCATATGAGCCAGGTTTGACCACCTAGGCACTAAAAGGGGCTTCCTACCAAAAATCCCTTTTACCAAGAGCATACAAAATGGTCCTTGCCTCTTTTGAGTTGATTGGACTACACAAAAAAAAAATCCAACCCTCATGAGCTTCCAAAATTCAAAACCATCCAACCTCATATACCAAATTAAGCTAAAATCTTGAAATTGACATTCCACAAAAATCCAAACCACTCCAATGGGCCTAAAAGTCCCAAAGAGTGATCAAAATCCAAATCCTAGTCCCCTAACTTACCACATATAGCTTGTTAGGTCACAAGGTTAAAACCAAAAATTAAATTCTGACCCCCTAACTTGTCATATACAGTCTGCTGGGTCACAAGGTCAAAATCAAAAACCAAACGCCAACCCCCTAACCTACTACATACAGCTTGTTAGGTCACAAGGTCAAAAAGAAAATATAAAACGCAAAAACCCAAATCCAAATCTCTCATGTCATTTTCAAAACTTTACCTTGAGATGGTACATGATCCCTCTCACTACCACAAAATCCCCTGGAAACTCAAAAGGCTACTCTACAAAAAAGGAAAAAACTACTCAAAGACACCTGGTGAAGTCAGAAACTCTCCTTCAAAGTTCTCTTCGAGGCACATCGACTTCAAAAGTTATGGAACTCGTCGCTGTACCTCGAGGGGGCATTTGTTGACACCAAAAAAGTCACTTTGCCTCTTCAACATCAAGAAGCGGCATGAAGCTGTATCCTACCACAAACAGGCAATGCTACTTCAATCGTCAAATCTTGTCAGAATCAAACAAAAACTGCAAGATTCTTAAAAACATCCAAAAAAATAATACAGATGAAGTTTCGGACCATTTCAATATTGTTTGGCCTAACTTCACTCCAGCAGCTAAACAAGAGCTCCCGGCGACGACAGCGTCGAAGACATCAGATCTTTGATCTGAGCCTATGGATGGTCTCAAAATATCTCCAAAATGCTCCATGTCAAGTTTCAGGTCAAACCGACAACGTTTGACCATACATTAACCCTCGAGCAGCAAAATCAAGCCTCTCGGCGGCGAGAACCAACGAGGCCATCACTCATTAAACAAAGCACATGGGTGACTTCAAAAGGCTTCCAAAAGGGCTACACGTTGAATTTCAGGCCAATCGGACATTGGTTGATCGTACATCAAAGCGTGACATCTTCTTCGCGATAAAATCAAGCTACTGGACAGGACCCCACACAGCTTCAGAACTCAGGCAAAAGACTATGGTTGGTCTTATTTATTGCTCAGTATGTTTCACCTCAAATTTCAGGTCATTCCAAGATAGTTTGACCCAGTTTTGGCTCCTCACGGCAAATCGACAACTCTGCGCTACGAAGTCTTCGATTTTCTCGGAAAATTAGAAACTTTACTCTTCAATATGCAAAGCTTTTCGTCAAGTTTTCTACAGGGAAAATAGGCCAAAACATGCACAAAAATGTCAAGAAAAATACCGAAGAAAAAAGAATCGGAAAAATCGGAAAGACGGCCGAAAGTCGGCGACCAAAAGGGATAAACCGTTTTTTAGTCCCTTTTCGTGTTTTCAGATGTCTAGCCCCTCTACTTTTCTAGAATTCTAACTTTTGAGGCCTGAAATCCGTCGATCTTCATCAACATCACAGATCCGCCATCAAGAGCATGAAATCATCATTGATTGCTTCAAAATCGCTAATCGGCCAACCAAGAAAGCACACTTTCTACCCAATCAATCGAGAAATCAACAGGACAGATGGCACCGGCCCACTAGTAACAATCAATGTCTAAAGTTGCATGGTGATCCGACATCGATCGGCATGAAGATCCATCGGCGATCATCACAAGAAGAATTCCAAAAGACGTGGCACGGCCCACGACTCTTCAAGCGCCTCAACAACCACTTAATGCAGTTAAATGACCCGTTTTATGACAAATTAATACAGTCATTAACTCATTATTTCAGACGGTCCAATCAGAAGCGAGCAAATGGGAGTCACAAGTCATCCATAAACATGGCATTAAATCGTGTAACTCCTCCCATCATTGAGTTTAAAGGCAATTAAAGGCTCTTAATTCTCCACCGGCCAATCAGAAGCAAAGAAAAATGAGTTACAAAAATGATGAATTAAAACTTGTAACTCCTCCCATTATGTGTCTTTAATTCATTTTAAGGCTCATAAATCGACCTAATGGCTACCAAAGGTCTATAAAAGGGGGGCCATTCCAAAGGAAGAGATGAGAAAAATCATCCAGAAAATCAATCAAAAAATTGAAAGAACAGAAGATCGCAATCCGAAGGAAAACTACGACGTCGCTACAACGCTCCGACAAAAAACTCTCCTCTATTGAAGAAGTCTGGTACAGACCACCACTACAAGGTGACCAAAGTCCCTTGGGGGTCACTTCCCCCAAGGACTTCTCCTTCCTCGTTCATGGCTTAGACGTGGCTTTTCAGTCTGTCTACTCGGCTTTTTAATAGACATTGGATCTCCTCTTGGTCTTTGTCCTCTAAAAATCTGATGTTTAAGCAGGGCCAAGTGAATCAAGAGCATCCTTTGTTCTCATCTGAATGATAATGGCAAAGTCCACACTTGACTTGAGACTGTCAATCTGAACGAATCCACACAATCTCCTGAGAAATTAGATATCCTTTTCTTGCTTTTCATTATAGGTTGTATTCTTTTGAAGAGACAAAAAAATGACAACTCTTGTCTTTCATTATTGATAACAAATATAAATCACCTTTCAAAAAAAAAAACCCTTTAAAAAAACTTTCAAAATAAAAACTTGCAAAAAAAAAAAAAAAAACTCCCATCACTTTTGGGTTCAGATTCAAGACATCTTGGTCCCTTCCCTTTCAGAATGAAGCTCGCAGAAATGTTTGAGTCGGCTTCCGGATCGGAACACCATTTTCTCTCTTTGACGAATTCGATTTTAACCTTTCAAACTTCTATCACTTTTGGGTTTAGATTCGAGAAATCTTCGTCCCTTCCCTTTCGGAACGAAACTCGCAGAAATGTTTGAGTCTGCTTCCGGATCAGAATACCATTTGCTCTCTTTGATGAATCCAATCTTAACCTTTCAAAAAATCTGATCTTGTGTCCATTCCATGGATGTAATTTTCAACATTTGTGTCTAGTGGTACTAGTACGCTCTTTTGGGTCTACTGTATTCGCGACCAACACACTTGTTCTCTCCAACAATTGTGCCTAGCGGTGTTAGCACCCTTTTGGGTTTACTGTATTCGCGATTGACACATTTGCACCTCCAGCTGTATATTCATCTTACCTCGAGTAAGCCTTGTTTCTCGATGATTTGAATTAAGGTTTACAATTGCTTCTAACAGTCACTAGAACGCTCATTCTGGGCTTACCATACTTACGATCAAAACAATTGCACCTTCTATTGCATTTTGTCTTCTTCATGTCACTTAAGTCGGACCACGTCCCTCGAGCGATTTGAAAAGAAAAAGCCATAGTTTTCCCATTTATGATCATTATACTTTTGTGATTACTAATGGAAGTGGTCTTGTTTCAGAAATTTTTTGAAACTAACAATGGCAGGTTCTTTAACCATTACTTCCGACGAAAGCAAGTACCAACTCATGCTTCAACAGAAGCAAAACTCTTATGGAGAACCTTCTTCTTGGCTTTCGGTGTCAGGTAAGTAATGAACCTCCTCTGAATCATCAAGATGACGAGGTAAATAGAGAAGACAATGAGTCATGTGCCCTTACCAAAAAGGAGGTGGACGACATCCTTGCTAAAGCAAGAGAAGAGGATACACTCAAGGAACATGGGATCAAGCCACCTTATCCCTTATGGACGGACTTGATCCCGTTTACTACAAAGTTTAAGCTTCCTTCTCTCCAAACATATATGGGGAAAGGATCAGCCAGACAGCACGTCATCCACTTTAAGATCCTGACGAGAGCAATCGCGGATCAAGATGCCCTCAAGATCCATCTCTTCGCAAGCGTCCTAAAAGGTACGGCCTTTGACTGGTACTCCACTCTACTAGAGGACTCCATCCAAAACTGGGTCATGCTAGAGACACGCTTCCTAACTCACTTCAAAGGTGAGGCTCATACTGCTAATATGGCTCGGCTTTGTAGCCTAAAACAGGGGGAGAATGAGTCGACATACAACTTCATTCATAAGTAGAAAGCAATGGCATACAAATGCTCAGATGTACTGTCACAAGCGTCGCTAGTCGACATTTGTCAAAACAACATGAGAGCATGGATCCACTCCGTGATCATCAGCAACAAATAAAAAAAACATGGGAATACTCCTAGAAGCTTCCATGGAGGCCAAAACGGTGATCAAAGACCTCAACAGTCAAAAATCATCAAGGAAGGAACCGACCGCCAATGCGACCCCAAATCCAAAGAAGAAAGAGGTCTAGAATGTGCAAACTAAGTCAGCTCCCCATCCACCAAAGAAAGCTGAAAGCAAAGGTGTAGGTAAGAGAACCGAACTCTCTGATGCCTTAAAAGAACAAATAAAAAAGAAATACTTGTTCAATGAAAATGTTGATGAAATCTTCGGGGCTCTTGTGGCAAACAGGAAACTCACCTTGCCTGAACCCAAAAGACCGGGAGATGTTGGGAAAACCAATGATCCTCGGTATTGTCCATACCACTAAATGATCTCGCATCCTCTCAATCAATGCTTCATTGTAAGAGAAGATCAACAAGATGTGGAAAAATGGGGTCATCACCTTTGACAAAAACTACGGCTCTGCCTCCGTCAACTTGGTGTCATGTGGACAAACATCAAAATCACCAAAGAAGAAGATCACTACTTCCTTCAAGGTGATAAAAAGAACTCAAGCGTCCCAAGAGCTAGTTCCTTACCCAGCACCAGACGGACAACCCATGTGGGTGCATTCCGATCTCCTAGAAGTTGAAAACTGGGAGGTTGTTAAAACAAAGACGACAACTCAATAGCGAAGGCAAGCTAAGAGAAATCTCTGCAAGCTCAAACAGCAGGAGAAAGATTAACCAAAGCAAGAAGTCCATGAAGAGGCAAAGACTTCCTCTAACGCTTCACTGGGGGCAACAGAAAAGTCCCTTCCCGAGCTTCAAAGGGGGTAAGAAAAATCACTCTCAGTGATTTCATGTCACCTCAATTCAGAAATGAACCACGCAAAGGGCATTATACTCTTGCAATTCGGTAGTCGGATTCTCCATGAATGGATACGAGTCCAGTGACACCGACGAGTGGGAGGAATCCCTCGGAACAGGAGAATACCTCTCCAATGAAGAATGGGTTCCCGAAACTCAGCTTATGCCAGTAATCTGGTATAACCCCTTATAGCCACAAGGATCCTGGTCTGATTGTGAAGAAGACCAAGAGGTTGTCCAAGAAAATGTTGTTGACCCAACACATGCCATTGCACCAGTGGACCCCAACCATGTTAAACCACAAGGAGCAGATGAAGAATAAGATTTGTCTCCCATGCCTAATCTTAAAGAATATGCGAGGATCCTGCAGCTTCTTGCCTAAAACGAGAGCAGGATTGCATCAGCAAGCTTCGTCCTAACCAAAATCTAGAACCGGAAGTCCCTGAAGACCAACAGTACCTCCTCCCTCAACTCCTGAAAATGGAGAAAACTGCTGGATAGATGATCCTCTTATATCCAAGGATGAGTCTGACTCCCAACAATCCATTCTAGGGATGTCTCCTATCGGAACTACCTGCAATGTGATAGTTCGGGATGATAGTTCCTCCGAAGCTTCGTCTGCTGAGACCACTTACTCTAAGACCACAGCTGGTAATATATCTTCCAGAGCTACTTCTTTTCAAGTGAATTCCACTGACATGTCACCTTCTCAGACTTCGTCTCCTAAGACCGTGACATTAGAATCCACACCACTCCCGACTGATAATCGTGAAAAGGCTTCAGGTAATGATGTCTTCAAAGAAAATCCAGTCAATTGGTCCCAAATACCCAACTTCATAGGTGATGTCTGGACCAATAAAATATTCAACAAAGAAGAAAAGTTACTGGATCTTGTTCAGGAATTGTCCCAAAAAACGCTCCGTGCAACGCAATCACTGAGGATGGCAGCACTGCTGCAGACACATCCCCAGTAAATAAGAAGGATCAACCCCGTGATCCCAAGGGTGATCTTCCAAACAAGGATCCTTCTCAGAAAGCACTCAAAGTAAGCAGTCAAGCTCCCTTCGTGATCTTTTTTGAAACATCAAAGCCTTTGGTCATCACAACGTTTAACCAGACTTCGATGCTCCGAAACAAAACCAAGACTACCGGCGGCGAAGCATCCCGGAAACATGACATCCAAATCGGAGCTAATGGATCATCTCAAAATGACTCTAATAGACTCCCTGTCAAATTTCATGTCAATCGGACATCAGTTGACCGTATATTAAAGCTTGACATCTTCCTCGTGGCAAAAAGTCTAACAGCGACGGGACCCCAAACGGCTTCAAAAATAAAATAAAAGCCCATGGTTAGTCCTATCCACTGCTCAAGAAGCTTCATCTCAAATTTCGGGTCATTCCGACATCGTTTGACCTAGTTTCGACTCTTGACGGAAAATCGGCTACAAAGTCTTCCGCTTTTCCAAAAAATGGAAAACTTTGTGCTCTGGTTTTGCACGGATTCTCATCAAGTTTTCTCTAGGAAACTCAAGTCAATAATTGAGGAAAAATGTCAAGAAAAATACAGAAGAAAAAAGGAAAGAAAAAGACGAAGAAACGGCCGAAAAATAGCGACCAAAGGGGACAAAACCCCCATGGTCACCGGCGACCCTGGAAATCCGGGTTGCCGGATTTCCGCCGGATGGCCCGTTTTCCAATCCCCTTTGCGTTTCAGTAGTTCCAACCCCTGTGATTTTCCAAAAATTCAATTCTTGATGCTTGAAAACGACTGATCTTCGCCAAAATCTCCGATCCGCCGTCAAGTGCATGAAACCATCGTTGATCGCTCCAAGATCGCCAACCGACTGACCGAGAAAGTACACTTTTTGTCCGACTGATCGAGAAATCGACAAGACAGATGTCACCGGCCCATTAACATCAATTAATGTTTGAAATTGCATCGCCATCTGAAATCAAACAACATGTGGATCAATCGGCGATCGTCACCTGAAGAATTCCAAAAGACGCGGCGCGGCCCGCAACTCTTCAAATGCCCCGGCGACCACTTATTGTTGTTAATTAATTGACCCGTTTAATGCGATCATTAACCCATTATTTTGGACGGCCCAATCAGATTCAAGGAAAAAGGAGTTACAAGTCCAAGCAATCATGGCATTAAAACCATGAAACTCCCCTCATCATGGAGATTAAAGGCAATTAAATGCCCATAATTCTCCATCGGCGAATCACAAGCCAAGAAAAAGGAGTTACAAAATCAGGAAATAAAAACTTGTAACTCCTCCCATCATGGAGCATCAATGCCATCAATCCTCTCATCATGGTCATCAATGCTCATAAACCACCCCATGGCTACCAAAAGCCTATAAAAAGGGTTCATTCCAAAGAGAGAGACCTAGACACCAAGAGACACATACACACATCCACAACAAGAATCCCGGAGTCTGGAAAATCCCAGAGAAATTCTGAAGAAGTCCTGGTATTCTGCTGCAAGAAACACCACAAGGTGATCGAAGTCCCTTGGGGGGCCACCCCCCCCAAGGCAAAGCTCTTCCTCTCCTTCTATCCAACATGGACTAAACGCGGCTTTTCAGCCCGTTTACTCGGTTTTTTATTGGATATAGGACCTCCCCTTGGTCTTTGTCCTCTAAAAAATTGAGGTCCAAGCCAAGCCAGAGAATCAAAGCATCAAGCGTTCTCATCTGAAGGACGATGGCAAACTCCATACATGACTTGCGGCCATCGATCTGAACGTGTCCCCACAATCTCCTGAGAAGTTAGATCACTTTTCTTTCTTTTCTATTGTACATTGTATTTTTTTAAAAAGACAAAAAAATTCACAATTTTTTTCTTTCATTATTGATGAGATTTGTAAATCGCCTTTCACGGCAAAAATCGCCTTGTACGGCAAAACCGCCATTCACAGCATCAAATCGCCTTTTACAGCAAATAAACAAAAAATTGCATCCTACAGCGTTCAAAAATCTTGTCTCTTTTCTTAAATATTTATTCAATTTGAAAAGTTAGAAAAAATGATTGATTTCCTTTCTACTTGTGAAGGTGAATCTCCGGATCATCACCACTTCAAATTCCAAGTAGAATAGAAAATCTGACATACCCGTACAAAAAATGTTGATACCCGCTTTTCTCCTCCGCCGAACCTCGGCAAGCCCCTGAGCGGAGGCACAGGACGAAAGCCGGGTCCATCAAGTTGGCATACCCGATGGGACACGTTCATTTGAGAACGTGATGCTTCGATTCCTTGGCTCCTTTCTAGTTGGTGGCCTATTTTAGATCTTGCATCTTAAAAAAAAAAAAACATGAGATGGGATTTCATTCACTCTCTCATTTCAAAAAAAAATCTGATTTCTCCTTTTTGGATTCAATTTTGAAAAACTTTGATCCTCTCTTCTTCGAGTTTGATAGCTTACGGAAATGTTTGCAGCTATTGTTCGTATTGGGGATTGGGCCATCTTTTCTCTTTGATGAGTCTGATAGGGATTTTCAAAAAAAAAATATCATTTCAAAAAAAAATCAGTTCTCTTTCTTTTGGATTCAAATTTGAGAAACTTTGGTTTTTCCTTTCAGATTTAGCGCTCGCAGAAATGTTTGAGCCTATGTTCGAATTGGAGCACCATTCGCTCTCTTTGATGAGTTCATTAGAAATCTTTCAAAAAAAAAGTTCAAAAAAAAAAAGCCACTAAGGTTGCACCAATTGCGTTCTTTGACCAAAGTGGATCTAAGAAAAGCCTTGTCCAGAGTGTGGAGGCAGCTAGACTGTTCGAGGCAAGGGTCCTTCAAACGGGTTCATTAAGTAATCCTACCCTTACCTAGGGACTGATCTATCTACTAAGGTTTCATAAGACCGAATTGGAAACCTAAGTGCACCTTTCAAGAAAAAAAACTTCAAAAAAAAAAAAAAAAAACACCTTCAAAAAAACCTTACAAAAAAAAAAGACTTCCGTCACTTTTTGAGTTCAGAATTGGGAAATCTTGGTTCTTTCCCTTTTGGATTTAGCGCTCACAAAAATGTTTGAGCCTATGTTCAGATTAGAACTCCATTTGCTTTCTTTGATGAATTCAACCTTGACTTTTCATACAAAACAAAAAAAACTTCCGTCACTTTTGAGTTTAGAATTGAGAAATTTTGGTTCTTTCCCTTTCGGATTTAGCGCTCGCAGAAATGTTTGAGCCTATGTTCGGATTGGAACACCATTTTCTATCTTTGATGAATTCAATCTTGACCTTTCAAAAAGAAAAAAAAAACTTCCGTCATTATTGGGTTCACATTCGAGAAATTCCGGTTCCTTCCCTTTCGGACTTAGTGCTCGCAGAAATGTTTGAGCCTATGTTCGGATTGGAATACCATTTGCTCTCCTTTGTGAATCCAATCTTGACCTTTCAAAAAGAAATTTCATCCCGTGTCCCTTCCAAGGATGCGATTTGCAACATTTGTGCCTAACGGTGCTAGTACGCCCTTTCAGGTCTACTGTATTCGCAACCGACACATTTGTATCTCCAACCTTATATCATTTTACCTCGAGTGAGCCTTGTTTCTCGAGAATTTCAATTAATGTCTACAATTGCTTTAGTAGTCAGTAGGACGCTCACCCTGAGTCTACCATACTTGCATTTAGAATAATTGTACCCTCTATGGCTTTTTGCCTTCTTTATCTTGCTTGGGTTGGGCCATGTCCCCTCGAGCGATTTGAAAAGACAAAACTATAGTTATTCTCCATTTATGATCACCATATTCTTGTGATTACTAATGGATGTGGTCTTGTTTCAGAAGTTTTCCAAACTAACAATGGCAGCTTCATTGACCATCACTTTTAATGAGAACAAGTACCAGCTCATGCTTCAAGACAAGCAAAATAAGCGCACTCATAAGCACTCTGCTAGTTGCCGAAACGTCATCTCCTTAGACAACTCTCAAAGCATCGGGTCAACCTCTACTCACCGGACCATCGTCTTCGGGTCCTAGGACCATTCCCACTCCCCTCAGAAGAAACTGTACCTGCCAATAAGCAGAAAATCGCTCCGCAACGTGTCACTAACATGGCACCAGGGGCGAACGCAAAGAAGCTTGAAGCCCGTGGCACTCCCACGAAGCCTCAACCTCCAAGAAACCAGGTCTGCCCCAAGACCTGGTCGCCGAGACCTTCACCAAAATAAAGGAGGTCCCAAACATCTACAAAGCCAGCATATCTGGCCCCTCTCAAAGAGAACCAGTTCTACCCTCTCTCTTACATGAAAGAGGAGAAACCTACCCTCCGCCAAATGAACAAATCAACCCAGCATGAGCCGGCTTGCTCCTACAAGCCCAAAATCAAATCATGCATCGTAAGGCCTATGCAAAAACCTGCTGAAGCCTGCACTCCTACGAGTCGACCATTCATCTCAACAGGGGCTGAACTCACAAAATTCAAAGCCTCACTACGACAAGCAAAGGACCATGTCCGGATCCTGTCCATGCCTTACTTCAAAGAAGACAAGCTCAGCTGCTGCGCATGGGGGACTACGTCCTTCATCGCTAGAGCCCACCCAGAGCTCACCGAGGCTTAATTGCTCGTCGTATACATCCCGCGCGGCATATCGACAAAAGAGACTAGAGAAGCAAAAAACCCAGCATTCTACTATCCGGGTCTCTAAAAAATGGGTTGGAAAAAAAAAACCCGGCCAAGTTGTTGCTGTCCATATGGTTGGCAAACCCAGAAGACGCCAGAAGTTAGCAACCAAAATTCATGTCAGACGTCCGGTGACTCGCAGCGTCTCCCGGACACGAAGACATCTGGTAGAATCCTCCACTCCTTCAAGCCAGGGATATCAGAGTAACCCTTCTTCAGGCTCTTCTACCAAAAGAATGAGCCACAGCTCAGTCACCAGGACGATTTCTTCATTCGAATCCCGAAAGATGAACGTCCTGGCTACAAACTCTGAGCTGCCTCACAATCCACTGCATGATGACGTAACCGCATGCATCCAACAGTTGGAACAAGGACAATAGGGAATTGAGGCTCTGATGGAAAACCTCCATCTCACTTTCCAGCGTCCACCAAACAATGAAACCCCTCCGAATCATCAAGATGATGAGGCCAATGTAGAAAATAATGAGTCACGCGCCCTTACCAAAAAGGACGTTGACGATATCCTCGCCAAAGCAAAAAAAGAGGATACACTAAAGGAACATATATAGGATCAAGCCACCATATCCCCTATAGATGGACTTGGTTCCGTTCCCTGTAAAATTTAAACAACCTACTCTCTAGACATATACGGGGAAAGGTTCAGCCAGACAGCATGTCATCCACTTCAAGATTCTAACGGGAGCTATCGCGGATCAAGATGCCCCTCAAGATCCGTCTATTTGGAAGTACCCTAAAAGGTACGGCTTTTGATTGGTACTCCACTCTACCGGAGGACTCCATCCAAAATTCGGCCATGCTGGAGACACGCTTCCTAATCCACTTCAAAGGTGAGGATCATCCTGTTACTATGGCTCATTTAACAGGGAAAGAATGAATCAACATACGACTTCATTCACAAGTGGAAGGCAATAGCGTACAAGTGCTCAGATGTACTGCCACAAGCGTCGCTAGTCGACATATGTCGTAACAACATGAGAGCAAGGATCCACTCCATGATCATCGGCAACAATCAAAGAACCTGGGAGAACTCCTAGAAGCATCTATGGAGGTTGAAACGGTGATCAAAGACCTTAATAGCAGAAATCATCAAAGAAAGAGCCGACTGCCATTACGACCTCAAAACCAAAGAAAAAGGAGGTTCTTAATGTGTAAACCAAGTCAACTCCTCAGCAGCCAAAGAAAGTTGAAAACAAAGCTACAGGTAAAAGACCTGAACTCTCTGATGCCTTCAAAGAACGTGTAGAAAAGAAATACTCGTTCGATGAAGATGTTGAAGAAATCTTTAAGGCACTCTGAACAAACGGCAAACTCACCTTGCCTGAGCCCAAAAGACCGGGAGATGTTGGCAAAACCAACGATCCCCAATACTATCCATACCACCAGATAGTCTCGCATCCTCTCAATCAATGCTTCTTTTTTAGAGAGAAGATCAATGAGATGTGGAAAAACGGAGTCATCACCTTTGATAAAAACTACGGGTTTACCTTCGTTAACATGGTGTCATGTGAGCAAACTTCAAAGTCACCGAAGGAGAAAATCACTACTTCATTCAAGGTGATAAAAATGGCTTAAACGACCCAAGAGCTGGTTCCCTATCCAACACCAGATGGACAACCCATATGGGTGCATCCCGATCTCTTAGAAGATGAAAATTGGGAGATTGTCAAAACAAAGCCAACCGCTCAACAGCAAAGGCAAGCGAAGAGACAACTCTGTAAGCTCAAACAGCAACAGAAGTCTTAACCAAAACAAGAAGTCCCTGAAAAGGCAGAAACCTCTCCCACTGATTCACTAGGGGCAACGGAAGAATCCCTTCCCAAAGCTTCAAAGGCGGTAAGGAAATTCACCCTTGGTGATTTTATGCCACCTCATTACAAAAATGAAACTACGCATGGGGCATCAAACTCTTGCAACTCAGTAATTGGATTCTCCATGGATGGATACGAGTCCAGTGACACTGCCAGTTGTACCGATGAGTGGGAGGAATCCCTTGAAACAGGTGAATACCTCTCCGATAAGGAATGGATTCCTGAGTCTCATCTTATGCCAGTAATCTGGTATAATCCATTACAGCCGCAGGGATCTTGGTCTGATGATGAAGAAGACCAAGACGCTGCTCGAGAAAATGATGTTAATCCAACACTGACCCTGGAAATCCTAATATTGATGAACCACAAGGAGCAGATGAAGAAGAAGATTTGGCTCATATGCCCGATCTTGAAGAATATGCAAGAATCTTACAACATCTTGCCATAGAGCGAGAGCAGGATCGCATAAACAATCTCCGTTACGATCAAAATCCAGAACTAGAAGTCCCTGAAAATCAACAAGAACTTCCCCCTTCAACTCCTGAAAATGGAGAAAACTGCTGGATCGATGATCCTCTTACATCCAAGGACAAGTCCGACTCCCAATAATCTATACTGGGGGCATCTCCTATCAGGATAACCTGCAATGCGATAGCTCAGGATGATAGTGCCTCTGGAGCTTCATCTGCCAAAGACACGTACTCCCCAACTGGTAGTATATCTTCCGGAGCTACATCTTCTCAGGTGACTTCCACTGAGATATCATCTTCTCAGGCTTCGTCTCCTGAAACTGTGACATCAGATTCAAGCTTCTTCCGATTGATCATCTTGAAGAAGCTCCAGCCGATGAAGTCTTCTTCAATGAAAATCCAGTCGATTGGTCCCAGATAACCGACCCCATAGACGATATCTGGACCGATAAATTACTCAACAAAGAAAAGAAGTTCCTGGATGCTATTCAGGACTTGTTCCAGGAAAATGCTCCGTGCAACGCAATCATTGAGGACGACAATGTTGCTGATGCAGAAAAGTCTTCAGTAAATGAGAATGATCAATCCATTGATCCTGAGGGTGATCTTCTAAACGAAGACCGTTCTCAAAAAACACTCGAAGTAAGCAGTCAAGCTCCCTTCGTGATCTCTCTCGAAACATCAAAGCCTTTGGTAATCACCACCAAAGTAAAGAAGACAAAACAAAAGGCTGAGGGCAAGTTCGATGTCTCCTTTATGTCTATTATGCATGACACATATTCGAATTCAAAGCCAGAAGACGACATAGCGTCAAGCCAAGCTGATTCTCAGCGAGATTGGCCTGCTCTCTCTCCATTGGAGACACCTGCTGACGTAGAAGATCTTACGTCTGCTTCCTTCGTCATTCCAGCAACTTCGGCAAAAGAAAAAACAATCTTCTTCCACAATCTTGAAGCATCTTCATCACGTCTAGCACTCGAACCTTTTGAAAGAAAGTATCGTGTACCAGACTTAAATATCTCTCTTGACAACATGGTGGGCGAACCGATCAAATAAGAAGACGACAACATTGAGACTTCCTTGATAGAGAGTATCAACCACATCCCAGATCTCAACATCGCTCTTGATGATCCAAACCCCACAGAGTCATTTAAGAAATGTGACCTTGTGTTCGTGGTTAAAAAGCCATTGATTCTCGTTCGTACATCTGAAATCAACGATGAATCAAGATGGAAAGGGCTTCATATCATTGGCAAAGCCTTCTCCAATGGAGCATATGCTTTCTTCAACTTCGAAGGAGACAGGTTTATGTTGCATAATAAATTTCTACGGCGTTGTTTTTCTTAAAGCTGCGTCATTACCTACTGTCCAATACAGTCTACCTGATTTCGAGGATCAACCTCTTAAAGATCCTTGTCACAAAAGCAGGTTCTCTCAATGCCTGACTGGCAAAATGGTCCATCCTTCTATCGCAGTTGGATATTAGGTAAGACCACCAAAAGCAATCAAAGGCGAAGATCTAGCAGACTTTCTCTCAGAGCACCCATTGCCTAAAGATTCTCCACTCAGGAATGATCTCCCAGCCGAATCTGTCTACAATGTGGAAACTTTCTTATCAAATGCTTCCTGAGACACGTACTTTGACGGCGCAACCAGGACAAATGAAAAAGGAAATAAGATATCGAGAATTGGCATCCACTTTGTCAACCTCGACAAATACATGATTCCACACGCTTTTTCACTACGGGAACCATGTTCAAACGATGCAGCTGAGTACCAAGCCCTGATTGTAGGCTTGGAACTCTCCCTCGAATCCGGCATCACCATGCTGTAAGCTTTTGGGGACTCCTAACTGATCGTCAGCCAGATGAATCAGAAATTTCAGGTCAGGAAGCCCGATTTCCTGCCTTACTACAACAAGGTGCAATCGCTTCGACAAAAGTTCAACATCTGTCACATCACCTACATCCTCAGAGGTGAAAACATCCGAGCAGATGCCCTGGCCGGACTCGCAGCATCTATGGCAATCCAAGAAGAGGAAAACATGCAAATTACAGTGTTTCAAATAAGGGTTCTCCCTCCTTTCAATACACACCAAGCAGTTGCTGAATGCCACCAAGTGGTTGGAAGTCGGATGTCCATCCTCAAACCTCTGATCGGCGACTGGAGGAATCCGTTCATTGATTACATTATGTCCGGAATCCTGCCTAAAGATCCAAAAGAGTGGGTAAGCATTCAAAGACGTACCCCAAACTTTCATTTGGATATTCCTTCAAAAATATTTTATAGAAAATCCTTCAACGGAGTACTTCTACGCTGCTTGTCACAACAAGAAGCCGAGGAAACTTTCAAAGAAGTGCATTCTGGTCTTTGTGGAGCCCATCAGGCTAGACCTAAGCTCTACGATCGCATAAAAAGGCTAGGTTATTATTGGCCTACCATGGTAGCTGACGCAATGCAATTTGCTAAACGCTTCCAACAATGCCAAATTCATAGAGATTATGTCCACATGCCTCCAGAATGGCTACATCCTACAGCAATCTCATAGCCTTTTGAAGCCTCGGGTATGGACATCATAGGTCCTATCTCTCCCCCATCAAGCAAAGGCCATTGCTTCATCTTCGCCGCTACGGATTATTTCTTAAAGTGGTCATAAGCATTTGCGCTCAGAGAAATGAAGACCCCATCAGTCCTTCAATTCTTGCGCACCAACACTATTTGTCGCTTCGGCATACCTAAAAGATCCGTCCATGATAACGGACCACAATTCCAGGATCACAGATTCTACAGGTTCTGCGACAAGTACAAAATCCAAAGTTGTCCTCCGACTCCATATAATCCCGCAGCGAATGGATTAGCAGAAGCCTTCAACAAGACACTCTGCAAAATTCTCAAGAAAATGGTCTCTAGTCACAAAAGAGACTAGGGGGACAAACTACCAGAAGCTTTGTGGGCCTATCGAACCACTGTTCAAGGACCAACCCATAGTCTTTGCGCACAATTCCAAAGGCAAATTTGAATCAAAATGAGTGGGACCTTTCGTCATCAACAAAGTCTTCTCCAACGGTGTATATGCTCTCCTAAACATGGAAGGTGACAGATGTATGCTGCCTATCAACGGCAAGTTCTTTAAGTGGTACTACCCTTGAAGACTTCCTCAAACAAGTCAAAGCGATACCTATACGGCCAAAGCCTATTCCCAGGTACTTGCTCGTCAAACCCACCCCTTTTGAAATTTTCATCTTTATGTTGAAATTTCTAAAAAAAATCTCAAAACAATGCTTACTTTCATCGTTTCATTGTTCAAAAAAATCATCAAATCCAAAAATCCAAGTTTAGGAGCCTCTCCCGGACTTGACCAAAATTTTCAATCCTTGAACGCAAAATTCATGGTTTGAAACAAAAATCAGGACCTAGGAATTTCCACCCTAGTCCGCCCCTACTTTTACAGCCAAAAATGGATTAAGTCAAAATTTACGACCCTCGTGTCTTTAAACAAAAATGGTTTTTCGAAACCGGAAGGATGCGAACCCCATTTGATACTTCCAAAACCTTAATAATCGGGAGGATGTGAACCCCATTCGATACTTCCAAAACTTCAAAATCACAAGGAAGCAACACTTCGTTGATACTTGCAAAACTTCAATTTTCAAAAATCGTGGAGATGCAACATTCCAGTTGATATCCATAACCCAAATTTCAAATGGTTCGATAAAACCTCAAATTTCAAAAATCGTAGGGAAGCGACATTCAGTCGATACCCGCAAAACCAAATTTTTTTGAAAAAAGCAAGGAAGCGACACTTAGTCAATACTTGCACCCCGATCCGCGAGGAAACGACATTCCATCGATACTCGCAAACCGAATGAGTAAGGAAGCGACATTCCATTGATACTTGCAAGACCATTCAGCAGGGAGGCGACCTTTGGTCGATACTTGTATTGAAAACCAAAAACTCGGCTATCAATGCCAAATACCCGGCTATAAATGCCAAAAAACCTGGCTCTCTCGCCAAAATCGGCTATAAACGCCAAAATCGGCTATAAATGCCAAAAATCGGCTTTCATGCCAACAAAACAAAACTTGGTTTTCAAGAAAAATCTGGCTCTCATGCCAATTCAAAATTCGGCTTTCATGCCATCTCAAAATTTTGGCTCTCATGCCATAAACAAGTTTTGGCTTCCATGCCACAAACAAAAACATTTTGGCTCCCATGCCATAAATAAATTTTGGCTCTCCAGAAATTCGGCTTTCATGCCATTTCAAAAACTTCGGCTTCCATGCCATCCCAAAATTTGGTTTTCAAGCCATCAAAAACCAAGCTTTCGCCACAAAATTTGGCTTTCATGCCCAAAACAACCCTTTGACAAAAGATTTTTACAAAATGACAACCTTGTGATAAAATTCTCAAACAAATATTCCCATTCAACTCTTGTTTAAATTTGTTTTTATCAAAAGTGATTTAAGTGAAAGAAGGAAATACAAAAAAAATATAGTACCAAAAATGTTTATACATAAAGGTACCAAAACAAAAGAAGAAAAGGAGTTTGTTACAACTCAGGAGCTCAGTCTAGCATGGTCTTCAACCAAAGATTCAACTCCTCAAGCAGACTCTTGGCCTTAGCTTCCAAAGTTTTCAGGCCACGCTTCTTCAAAACATTCCCATAAAATGCGGCAGAAAGTCGCAACCCATCTGCAGCACGAGGAAGTTCTTCCCAAAGAATCTGCCACCGCTTATATTCCTGAGTCTTCCTCCGGAGATTGCTATCAACCTCCTCAACCTGGCGAATGAGAGCTCCCTCCTTAGCACGAGCTTCCACAATGGCGGTCCACTTGGCAGCTTCTTCCTCCAAAACCTTAAGACACTGCCCAGCCTCGACAACCTCCTTATCAAGCCGGTCCAGGTCTTCTGTTAGCTCAATGATGGCCAACTCGGTGACGTTCCTCTCCCGAACGAACTGCTTCCTAGTCCGCGAGATCTCATTCAGCTCAGATTTGACCTCGCTGGAGGCTTCACAAACATTTCATTAAAGAAGTCACCGTCTGGGAAACACTTGGTCTCAGTCCACTTGTTGCTCAATGCAATGACTTCATCAACAAAAGCCTGGCACTTGCAATGTCCAAACCGACTTCTTCACTATCAGCAAGAATGTCCTGCACATGCTTGATCATGCCGAAACCAGCTTCCAAGTGACCTGAAGAGAAAATCTTGACCCATGAGCTCAAAACACTCTTTAACACCTTCTTTGCATACTGAAGGTGCGGCCCAGATGAGGATTTGCCATGCTCCGGCGCCCGACTGCCCATGTCATGTTCCGTTGGAGGAGTAATCAATAAGCTCTTTCCAATTGAAGAAGCTGACTCATTGAAATTAGTAGAAGAAGCCCCTACTTCTGGATTAGCTGCAGGTATCTCCTGTTCTGGCCCAGAGGAAGACGGAGGAACTTCTCCTGTTGCTTCACAATCTGTCAATAAAAGACAAAAAGGTATGAATATGATCTTGTCAAAAATCAATGTCAAGATTATTAATACAAAATACCTTCTTCGACGACCGGTGGAGTACTTTATGCTTCCATAAGCTCATCCGAAGCATCGTCAAAGGTTGCATCCATGGATGGCTCAAAGTCGTCAGAATCCTCTGGCAAGTCAGCTAACAAGAAAACGAAGCAACATGTTAGCAAATGGCAGCACAAACAAAAAAAAGGAAGAAAAAGCAAAAGAAATCACACCAGGTGAAGGTTCTATAACCACTCCATAGTCCCTTGGCTCCCTCAGATGCCGTACCGGGTCTGTCATTGCCTCATTGGCCAGAACCTCAGGCATCACCAAATCATCATCCTCTACGAAAAGAAAAGAAAGCAGCGGATCAAAACAAAAAAAAATCTCTCATAAGAAAAAAGAAGCATAAACAGAAAGAAGGAGAATCATACCAGCCATCTCCTCTTCTCAGCTCCTCTTCTCTGGAGGCTCGTCAGCATCCTTAGACACCTCCTCAGCAATGGAGAGAGGAACTTCCAGATCAGGAAGACTTTCATGCCGTCTCATATTACGGCGTTGTCCTCTCTTCCTCTTACTTCTGTGGGACGGTCTGCCCGAAGATCCTGCCCCACTATCAAAATCAGGTCTCTCACTAGAGTCCTCACTGGATGGTTTGCTTTTCCCAGTAGACTCCATGGAAGCCTTTGTGCACTCTGCTTGCATCCAAGCGGCGATCTCGGCCTCCTCCTCTTCTAGCTGTTTCAAGACCTCACCAGGAATCCCTTGTGCAGCTCCTGATCTGATGACGTCTTGTTCACCGAGAAAGCCTATCTTATGCTTTAATCTATAAAGGAAAGCCAAAACTTCCTCTCGACGGACACCATCTGATCTGCCAAGACCCTTACTAGGAGATTGCTTGACATCAAACTCCTTCTTGGAAAGCCCCCGGTACACTGAAAAGCTCTCCACGAACCACTTCGTGAAGCCAGTAGTCCAGAAAATGGGCAACTCAGGATAGGAAATCATGGCAGCAGTGTCCTCCGCACTGTAAAAAGACTGCATTCTTCCAGTCCTGCAAACCTCCAAAACGCTTCACCATGCTCGAAGGCGCTCCAACAAAGCCTTGAGAGAAGCCAAGCTGCAGCGCAAAACGCAAAGGGACATACGGCTGGATATCAACAAAAAGATGTCTACAGTACACCATCGCACCAACCCGTATGTTGAAAAGCCATCTCTTCTCCGCGTTTTCAAAGCACAGTGTCTTCCCAACCCTACCCTGGTGGAATCACGGGAGACACCAAAATCAAAAGCCTTCTTCCGCTGACCCGGAGAAAGCTTCACTGAAATAGTTCTCTCCTCACCATCTATCATGTAAGAGAACTGAAAACATCTCATTTGGTATGTCAAGTCGTCATGGACTGCATCACCGAAGAAAAAGGTAGGCTTGAGCACAACGCTCTGATCGTCCGTAACCCAAGGACAGCTGCTTACCGCGATATTGTAGAATTCCTCATCTTTGAGAACAATCAGTCGTTGTCTCATCTCATCACGGTTGAGGGAATCACACTCTTCCAAGTTCTTCTCAACAAACTGGACCTTCTCCCAGGCCTGCTGAACAGCCGCATTAGAAGATCTGGCAGACTGACGAGGTGCGTCAGTAACAGGCCCCTTACCCTTGTTCGTTCTGGAAGAACTACCTGTAGAGGATGGAAAGAAAAACAAAGATCAATCATCACCAAAATGACAGAATTTAGCTAAAAAATTCTAGCGAAATTTTGACATGGTTCCGGGGCAATTCCGAAGAAAAGGGAAACACCTCGAAAAAGATAGGAAGCCTGAAGATGAGCTCAACATCGCTGCAAGCTCATAGTCAGTAGAAGATTCTCAAAGAAGGTTTGAAGTCAAACATTACTGCAAGATCAAGCCAGTCTTATCAAATCTCCGCAAAATTGGAAAAGAGCTCAACATTGCTACGAGCTCCAAACTCCAAAACTTGCAAAGCTCCTCAAAACCCCGCAAGGCTAAGAAAGGGCTCAACATCGCTGCGAGCTCCAAATCCCAAGACTTGCAAAAGATTTCCAAGTATGTATCATCATGCTTCCAAGTCAATTTACTAAAAATCATGCATCAAAGAAAACCATCATGCATTAGATGCTAGGAAACCTTAACCAAAGTTTGACCAATCCCAACCCAATTTGGTCAAAACCAATCAAACTTTGTCCAAGTCAAAAATCATGTTGGCTTGACCTAGAGACTCTAGCCTTCTATCTTGATGCATCAAAATCAAAAAAAAAGAAAAAGAAAAAGAAAAAGCATGAACATCTTGAAATTGCATAACCTCATTATCATGGTGTGAGCAAAAAGCAAAAGAAAAAAAAAAGAAAAGAGAGAAAAAAGTGATTGACAAAAAAAAAGAGAAAAAAGAAAAGAAAAGGGAAAAGAATATAAACTTTTCCTATTTCTACAGTGGAGCTTTCTTGTGAAGGAAGAAAACTTACTTGAAACCATTGATGGAGAAGAAGACGAAAAGCTTGATAATCCTTGAAAAAGAAGAAGAGCTCTTGATCCTGGAGCACTCTTGAAGATTTTGCAAAAAGGAAGCAATGGAGCAAGAGATCCAACCTCCCCTTGCTTTTATAGAAGAGAGCAAACCAAAAGAGGAATCAAGGAGAAAAGAAAGGAGGTAAGTGCTAAAATTTAGTAACTTTCCCAAAAGAAAGATACTTTGAGAAAATCTCTCCCAAAAACAAGGAAACTTGAGAGATTCTCTCAAAGTAAGGATATTTTTAGATATTCTCTACCCACAAGAGATATTTTTAGATATTCTCTCCAAAATGACACCACATGAGATCTAAGCCATCTTCAAAGCTTAAGATCCCATAGGTTAGCCCACATGAGTCAGGTTTGACCACCTAGGCACTAAAAGTGGCTTTTTGTCAAAAAATCTCTCTTACCAAAAGCATACCAAAAAAAAAATGGTTCCATGCCTCTTTAGAGTTGATTGGACCATTCCAAAAAAATAAAAATAAAAAAACAGAAAGCCTCATGAGTTTCCAAAAACCAAACCATCCATCCTCATGAACCAAATTAAGCCAAACTCTTGAAATTGACATCCCACAAAAAAAAAAAAAAAAAAAACAAACCCTGGTCCCCTAACTCGCCACATACGGCTTGTTAGGTCACAAGACCAAAACCAAAACCAAAAACCAAATCCTGACCCCCTAGCTCGTCACATACAACTTGTTAGGTCACAAGACCAAAACCAAATCCTCACCCCCTAGCTCGTCACAGACAACTTGTTAGGTCGCAAGGTCAAAACCAAATATGGCCCCCTAACTTACCACATACAACTTGTTGGGTCACAAGGTCAAAATAAAAAATCCAACCCCGAACCCCTAACCTGCCACATACAGCTTGTTAGGTCACAAGGTCAAAAACCAAAAAGCCTTTCTTGATCGCCTAATGTGTCACATAAAGCCTTTAGGTTCACAAGGTCAAAAGGTAAAACCCAAAACCCAAAAACCCAAATCCCCCATGTCATTTTTAAAAACTTTCCTTGAGATGGTACATGATCCCTCTCACCACCACGAAATTCCCCCGGAAACTCAAAAGTCTATTCAAAAAAAAAAAAAAAAAAGCTCCAGACTCTTGGTCAAGTCAGAAGCTCTCCTTCAAGTTTCTCTTCAAGGCACATCGACTCCAAAAGCTACTCATCGTTGTCTCTCGAGGGGGCATTTGTTGACACCAAAAAAGTCACTTTGCCTCCTCAACATCAAGAAGCCACATGAAGCTGCATGCTACTACAAACAGGAAATGCTACTTCAAGCATCAGATCTTGTCAGAATAAAATAAAAACTGCAAGATCCTTCAAAACAGCCAAAAAAGGGGTACACATGAAGTTTCAGGCCATTCCGACATCATTTGGCCTAACTTCACTCCTCCGACGGCTAAACAGGCGTTCCCGGCGGCGACAGTGTCGAAGACATCAAAACATCGATTAGAGCCTATAGATGGTTCCAAAATACCTCAAAAAGACTTCTTGTCAAATCTCAAGTCAAACCGACAACGTTTGACCCTCCATCAACGCTCGAGCAGAAAAATCAAGTCTCTCGGCGGCGAGAACCACCGAGGCCATCACTCATCAAACAAAGTACATGAGTGGCTTCAACATGCTTCCAATGGGCTGCACGTCGAATTTCAGGTCATTCCGACAACGTTTGACCAGACTTCGACGCTCCGAAACAAAATCAAGCCTACCGGCGCCGGAGCATCCCGAAACCATGACATTCAAATCGGAGCTAGTGGATCATCTCAAAATGACTCCAATAGGCCCCCTGTCAAATTTCAGGTCAATCGGACATCAGTTGACCATATATCAAAGCTCGACATCTTCCCGTCTTAAAATCAAGTCTAGCAGCAACGGGGCCCCAAACGGCTTTAAAAATTAAAAACAAAAGCCCATGGTTGGACCTATCCACTGCTCAAGAAGCTTCACCTCAAATTTCGGGTCATTCCGACATCGTTTGACCTAGTTTCGACTCTTGACGGAAATCGGCTACAAAGTCTTCTGCTTTTGCAAAAAATGGGAAACTTTGTGCTCCGGTTTTGCGCGGATTCTCGTTAAGTTTTCTCCAGGAAAATCAAGTCGATAATTAAGGAAAAATGTCAAGAAAAATACAAAAGAAAAAAGGAACGAAAAAGACGAAGAAATGGCCGAAAAACAGCGACCAAAGGGGACAAAACCCCCATGGTCGCCGGCGACCCTGGAAATCCTAGTTGCCGGATTTCCGCTGGATGGCCCGTTTTCCGATCCTCTTTGCATTTCGGGAGTTCCAACCCCTGTGATTTTCCAAAAATTCAATTCTTGATGCTTGAAAACGACTGATCTTCGCCAAAATCTTGGATCCGCCGCCAAGTGCATGAAACCATCATTGATCGCTCCAAGATCACCAACCGACTGACCGAGAAAGTACACTTTCTGTCCAACCGATCGAGAAATCGACAAGACAGATGTCACCGGCCCATTAACATCAATCAATGTCTGAAATTGCATCGTCATCCGACATCAAACAACATGTGAATCAATCAGCGATCGACACCTGAAGAATTCCAAAAGACGCGGCGCGGCCCGCGACTCTTCAAATGCCCCGGCGACCACTTAATACTGTTAATTAATTGGCCCGTTTAATGCGGTCATTAACCCATTATTTTGGACAGCCCAATCAGATTCAAGAAAAAAGGAGTTACAAGTCCAAGCAATCATGACATTAAAACCATGAAACTCCCCTCATCATGGAGATTAAAGGCGATTAAATGCCCATAATTCTCCATTGGCGAATCACAAGCCAAGAAAAAGGAGTTACAAAATCAAGAAAAAAAAAACTTGTAACTCCTCCTATCATGGAGCATCAATGCCATCAATCCTCTCATCATGGCCATCAATACTCACAAACCACCCCATGGCTACCAAAAGGCTATAAAAAGGGGTTCATTCCAAAGAGAGACCTGAATCAAGCATCAAGCGTTCTGATCTGAAGGACAATGGCAAAGTCCATACATGACTTGCGACCGTCGATCTGAACGTGTCCCCACAATCTCCTTAGAAGTTAGATCCCTTTTCTTTCTTTTCTATTGTACTTTGTATTTTTTAAAAAGACAAAAAAATTCACAATTCTTGTCTTTCATTATTGATGAGATTTGTAAATCGCCTTTCATGGCAAAAATCGCCTTTTACAGCAAAAATGTCTTTTACGGCAAAACCGCCTTTCACAGCAAACAAACAAAAAATCGCATCCTACGGCATTCAAAAATCTTGTCTCTTTCCTTAAATATTTATGCAATTTGAAAAGTTAGAAAAAATGATTGATTTCCTTTCTACTTGTGAAGGTGAATCTCCGGATCATCACCACTTCAAATTCCAAGTAGAATAGAAAATCTGGTATACCCGTACAAAAAATGTTGATACCCGCTCTTCTCCTCCACCGGACCCTGGCAGCCCCTGGGGCGGAAGGAGAGGACAAAAGCCGGGTCCATCATTGAGTCTTCCTTGATGGAGAATATCAACCAATACCGGATCTCAACATCACTCTTGATGATCCAAACCCCACAGAGTCATTCAAGAAAGGTGACCTTGTGTTCGCAATAAAAAAGCCATTGATTCTCGTTGGTACATCTCAAACCAATGATAAATCAAGTTGGAAAGGCCCCTATATCATTGGCAAAGCCTTCTCCAATGGAGCAAATGCTTTGTTTAACTTCGAAGGTGACATGTGTATGCTGCATAACAAATTTCTACGACGTTGTTATTAAAGTTGCTTCATTGCCTTCTTGCTAGCACAATCTACCTGATTTCGAGAATCAACCTCTTGAAGGTCCTTGTCACAAAAGCAGGTTCTCTCAATGCCCGACTGAGAAAATGGTCCATCCTCCTATCACAATTTGATATCAGGTATGTACCACAAAAGGCAATCAAAAGCCAAGCTCTAGCAGACTTTCTAGCAGAGCATCCATTACCTGAAGATTCTCCACTCAGAGATTATCTCCCAAACGAACCTGTCTACAACGTGGAGACTTCCTCACCAAATGCCTCTTGGGACAAATACTTTGATGGTGCAACCAAGACAAATAAAAAGGAAAACAAATCTCGAGAGTTGGCATCCTCTTTTTTAGCCCTGATAAGTACATGATTCCACTTGCTTTCTCACTACTGGAACCATGCTCAAACAATGCAGCTGAATACCAAGCTTTGATCGTAGGATTAGAACTCTCCCTTGAATCCAGCATCACAATGATGGAACTCTTTGGGGGACTCTCAACTGATTGTCAACCAGATGAATCAAAAATATTAAGTCATGAAGCCTGATATGTTGCCTTACTACAACAAGGCACAATCACTTTGGTAAAAGTTTGAAATTTGTCACATCACCCATATCCTCAAAGGTGAGAACATCTGTGCAGATGCCCTGGCCGAACTTACCGCATCTATGGCGATCCAGAAAGGGGAACACATGTAAATTACAATGTGTGAAAGAAGAATACTCCATCCTCTTAACACACGCCAAGTAGTTGCTGAATGCCACCGAGTGGTTGGAAGTCGGATCTTTATCCTCAGACCTCTAATTAGCGACTGGAGGGATCCATTCATCAATTTCACCATGCTCAAAATCCTATAACATCCAAAAGAATGGGTAAGAATTCAAAGATGGGCCCCAAATTTTCATTTGGATATTCCTTCAAAAACCCTTTACAGAAAATCCTTCAACGGAGTACTTCTATGCTGCTTGTCACAACAAGCGACCGAAGAAACACTCAAAGAAGTTCATGCTGATCTTTGTGGAGCCCATCAGGCCAGTCCTAAGCTCTACGATCAAATAAAAAGGTTAGGTTATTATTGGCCTAGCATGGTAGCCAATGCTATGCGATTTACTAAGCGCTGCCAACAATGCCAAGTTCATGGAGACTATGTTCATATGCCTCCAGAAGGGCTACATCCTATAGCAATCTCATGGCCTTTTAAAGCCTGGGTTATGGACATCATAGGTCCTATTTCTCCCCCGTCAAACAAAGGTCATCGCTTTATCTTTGCCGCTACGGATTATTCTCCAAGTGGTCAGAAGCATTTGCACTCGACGATATGAAGACTTCATCAGTCCTTCAGTTATTGTGCTCCCACATTATTTGTCGTTTCGGCATACCTAAAAGATTTGTCCATAACAACAGATCACAATTCCGGGATCACTTATTCTACAGGTTTTGCGACAAGTATAAAATCCAAAGCTATCCTTCGACTCCATATAATCTGGCAGCAAACGGATTAGCAGAAGCCTTCAACAAGACACTCTGCAAAATCCTCAAGAAAATGGTCTCTAGTCACAAAAAAGACTAGAGCAATAAATTGTCTGAAGCTTTGTGGACCTATCGGACTGTCGTTCGAGGACTAACCCATAGCACACCACTCTCCTTGGTCTATGGATGCGAAGTTGTCATGCCCTTAGAGGTACAAATTCCTTCCTTAAGGGTATCTTTGCAAAATGACATGAATCAAGAAAAGCAATGTAAAGTTGAGACTCCAAGAGCTGGATAAACTTGACGAGAGACGGCTCGAAGCTCGACAAAGCATTGAAATTTACCAAGCACGCATGGCAGAATCTTTCGACAAGAAGGTCAGGCAACATGCCTACAAAAAGGGTAACTTGGTTCTTGCTGTGAAAAGACCAATTGTATTCACTCACAAGTCCAAAGGCAAATTTGAGCCAAAATGGGAGGGACCCCATGTCATTAACAACGTTTTCTCTAACAGCGCATATGCTCTCCTAAACATGAAGGGTGACAAATGTATGCTGCCCATCAATGGAAAATTCTTAAAGTGGTATTACCCTTGAAGACTCACACCACTGGGTCAGAGCAATGCATGCACGGCCAAAGCCTATTCCCAGGTACTTGCTCGTCAAACCCACTCCTTTTGGAATTTTCATCCTTATGTTGAAATTTCTAAAAAAATCAAAACAATGCTTACTTTCATCGTTTCATTGTTTTAAAAAAAAATCCAAGTTTAGGAACCTTTTTCCTAACTTGACCAAAAATTTTGACCCTTGAACCCAAAATTCATGGTTTGAAATAAAAATCAGGATTCAGGGATTTCCACCCTAGTCCACCCTGCCTTTTACCGCCAAAATGGTTTTAGGTCAAGATTTACGACCCTCATGTCTTTAAGTAAAAATGGTTTTTCAAATGCCGCAGGGAAACGACACTTAGTCGATACTCGCAAAACCCAAAATCGAAAGGATGCAAACCACATTCGATACTTCCAAAATCACAATAAAACGACATTTCATCGAAACTTGCAAAATTTCAAAAACCATGGAGACACAACGTTTCAAGTTGATATCCACAAACCTAATTTTCAAAAAAAAAACAAAAAAAAAAAAACAGAGGTCCAAAAACCTCAAAGTTTCAAAAATCGTGGGGAAACGACATTCGGCCAGTACCCATAAAAATAAATTTTTTGAAAAGCTAAGAAGAAACATTCCATTGATACTCGCAAACCGGATGAACAAGGATGCGACATTCCATTGATACTTGCAAAACCATTCAGCAGGAAAGCGACGCTTAGTCGATACTTGTACCCAAATTCGCAAAGAGGCGACATTCCATCGATACTCGCAACCGAATAAGCAAGGAAGCGACATTCCATTGATACTTGCAAGACCATTCGGCAAGGAGGCGACTTTTAGTTGATACTTGCATTTTTTAAAACCAAGACCTAGCTCTCATGCCAACAAACAAAAACAAAATCAATTCTCATGCCACAAAATTGGCTCTCATGGCAAAAACCTAGCTCTCATCTCAAAAGCTAGCTTTCACGCCAAAAATCGGCTCTCATGCCAAAAACTCGGCTTTCATGCCAACTAAACCAAAACTTGGCTTTCAGAAAACCCGGCTTTCATGCCAAAAATTGACTTTCATACCACAAAAACCTGTCTTTCACGCCAAAAATTGGCTCTCATGCCGCAAAACCCGGCTTTCATGTCAAAAATCGGCTTTCCTGCCATAAAACCTGGCTTTCACACCAAAAAAAAAAAAAACAAAAAAATTGGCTCTCATGCCACCAAAAAACAAACCTTGACTTTCACGCCAAAAACAAAATTTTTGTTCTCATGCCATAAGCCCCAAATTTGTCTTTCATGTCGCAAAACAAAAAAATGGCTCACATGCTAAAACAACCATTTGACAAAAGATTTTCACAAAATGACAAACTTTTGATCAAATTTTCAAACAAACATTCCCATTTAACTATTGCTTAAATTTGTTTTCATCACAAAAGGATTTAAGTGAAACGAGGGGATACAAAAAAAAAAAAAAAAAAAAAAAAAAAAAAAGAGTGCTAAAAAAAAATGTGTTCACAAGCACTACAAAAAAAAAAAAAAAAAAAAAGAAGAAACACAAAGAAGTCATACTAGGTGGAGATTCCGGAATCACTCTAGAGTCCCTCGGTTCTTCTTCAGATGCCACAATCAAATCCATCACCGCTCATCGAACCTCAAGCGTCAACAAGTCCCCATCCTCTGCTAAAAAAAAGGGAAGAAAGCAAATCAAAACAAGAAAATCTCAATGAAAAGAAAATCATACCTTCACTGACAGTCTCTTCTTCTCAGCTCCTCTTTTCCAGGGGCTCGTCAGCATCCCCTGACATCTCATCATTGATGGTAAGAGGGACTTCCAAATCAGGAGAGTCTTCGTGCTATCCCATGCTACGGCGCTGCCCTCTATTCCTCTTGCCTCTGTGGGTTGGTTTGCTTGAAGAACCTACCCCATTGTTAAAGTCAAGTCTCTCACTTGACCCATCACTGGACAGTCTGCTCTTGTCAATGGACTCCATGGAAGCTCGCATCTGCGCCGCTTGTATCCAAGCGTCGAGCTCAGCTTCCTCCTTCTCCAGCTTCTCTAAGGCCTCGCCAGGTGCTTCTCGGACAGCTTCAGATTCGATGATGCCCTACTTACCGAGAAAGCCTACCTTATGCTTTTCTCTAGAAAGGAAGGACAAAACTTCCTCTCATCGGACACCATCTAATTTCCCGAGGCCCTTCCCAAAAGACTGCTTAACATCGAGCTCCTTCTTGGAAAGCCACCGGTACGCCGAAAAGCACTCCACGAACCACTTAGTGAAACTGGCAGTCCGGAAAGCAAACAACTTAGGATAAGAAATCAAGGCGCTAGTGTCTTCCACACTATAAAAGGCCCATGCATTCCTGCCATCCTGCAAACCTCCAAAGCGCTTCACCATACTCGAAGGGGCTCCAACAACACCTTGAGAGAAGCCCAACTGCAGCGCAAAGCAGGATGGGACATTCGGCTGGATGTCAACAAAAAGATGTTTGCGATACACCATTGTGCCAACACGTATGTTAAAAATCCACCCCTTCTCTACATTGGTCAAGGAGTAATGTCGTCCCGACACTGCCCTGGTGGAGTCGGGGGGGCCACCAAAATCAAAAGCCTTCTTAAGCAATTCCGGAGAAAGCTTCACTAAAGACTACCCTATCTCAACGCCCTTGTATCGTCGGATCCTCATGCGGGCAAACAAAAGAGATTCGAAGATGGCTTTACCCCTAGAGGATCATCATCCTGCGCAGCACCCAGTTGGTGGAAGCCAGGACAGTGGTATAAATACCACGAATAAAACATATGGGCTGAAAATACCCTATTCATAGGGATCCTTAACCGAACCAAGAAAGCAGCAGCCTATAGTTCGGTGCACAAATAGGAGTAAAAAGCAGGCACCAAAGCAAGCTGCTCTCCAAATGTCATCTGACAAGCTAGATAAATGCAATGCGGCCTAATGTGCATTCAATCTCCACCCGCAAAGACACCCTCACCCAGCCAATAAGTGAAGTAAACAATGAGATCCCTCCACAGCACAATGTCAGAACAAATGGCACATGTGCTCGAGAAAAAACCCCTCAAGTCTTCTCGTATGACCGAAATCTTTTTCGAACTCGAATTCTAAGCCTTGCCTTCCCGGGTCGTGCTATCAGAAGACTCTCCACTATCAAAGAAGTTGGGAAATGAAGAGCTAAAACTCTTCTAACTGATGGACTTGACTTTTGAGCCCTCCTTCTCCTTCAAAAAATCATAGAAGGCGAAAAACTGAAAGTACAGAAGCCTAAACTCCTCAACTGCTTCCCAAGGACATTGTCGATAGGCATGAACTCCTCATAGAATTTACCAAGGATAGGCAACCCAGTGGCGCTCAGCTCCTTCAGAGAAAAACCAATCTCACCATTCGTGACAACGAAGTTGTTAGTTTGTGGAAGGAACGACTCCAACATAGCCACGAAGGCCTCATCAGAAAACATCACGGTCTCCCTAAAACTACGGACCACATCAAAGATCCTGGCTTCCTTCAGAATGGCACCACCAGTCAACAAGTCGTGATCAGTCCATGACTCCTAATCTGGGTCCGCACTGGAACGACCACGAAGTCAAAAAGGCTTCACCCAATTGCTGCCATCACCACTGAAAATACCAAGGCCCACCGATCTCAAATCAACCGACAAATGATCAGGACCCTGGTAGCCACTGGCTGGCATCAATATGTCCATGCGGGCAGGTGACTTCTCCGCATATCCGGAAAGACTGCCAACAAAATGTTGGAAGTAGGTGGGCCTCGTGGATAGAATTTTAAAAACTTTTGACACACTTGACTCAGGGATCAAGTATCCATAAGGCCAAAAACCCAATCCAGGATGCAAACCCTCAATCTCACATATCAAGATCAGTAAAAACATCTATCTAGAAGATAAAATCAGCAACATAAAAGCTTCAAATAAATCTACAACATGCAAGGAAATAGATTATACCTTCGGAGCTCGGTTGTGCTCTAATGGAGAAGTTGCTACTTTATTTGATGTCGAACTCTTTCGCAAATCAAATCAAGATCTCCAATACCCAATAGTCTTCCACACTATGTCCCTTATCAGATTTCTTTTCTCAAAGAGATGGGTGGGATCTCCTAAAGAAAACTACTAGAGAACAACTAGAAAAGGAACTAGAAGAGATGTGCAACAACTTGCACAAGAGAGGAGAAGAAAGAGAGGGCTAGCCTTGCACAATAATGCTTGGGACGTCCAAAGGGGTTTGCTCCCCTTTTATAGCCTCTTGCAACTCCTCTAATACTAATTCCCATAGAAGTCTCACTGCCATTAATTAGTAACCTTCTCTTTCTAATTAAAATAGAAGTCCTACTTCCATTAATAATTAGTAGGTTACTATTACCACTATTAGAAGTCTCACTTCAAATAGAAATAGTAATTCTCTAATTCCTTTCTATCTAGAGTTCTACTAGAATTAGTATCTATCCAATACTTGGGCTAGTGTGGGGACCACTAGGGATTCCTTACAAAGTTGGTTCCAACTGGGACACGCGACCCCACATCTCATGTGTAATCCGGGCCCGCAGTTAATTGCAAATAACTCAACTATATAAATGCAATTGAACCCCAATCTTAGGAATAAATTACATAGAAGACCCTAAACTTCCCTATGACCACAAGTAGGCCCCTCCATCTATATCCATTGATCAATTGGACCTGTCCACCAAATTAGATCCATATCTTATTATCCTTGAGCCCCAATTAATTATAATGATCGATTAGTACCTATCCAATTAACTCTTAATCGGAATGGGTGCGCACTTACCAATGATAAATCCATTAATTGGCACAAGGGGATAATCAGGATAGATTCCATCTTGACCATTAAATGTTCTCACAGCTCTACTACCATTCACCCAAATCACCGAGGTGTTGACCTACAATTGGCCTCACTCATTGTGACTCAAAGCAAATGAATAAATAGAAACTTGAGTTCATTAATGTCTCAGGATTGAGAGCCTATTGGTAGGGAATTATGAGAGCAGACCTTAAAGTAAAGACAATATTCTTAAGGTGCTTCTCATGGTCCTTCAATACATCCAATGTACCAGCACATTGATCCAGAATCTTCCATTCTGATGATCGAGACAAATCACACTATCTCATAGTGATCAAAGTGTTGCAACCTTATCAGATGAGATGCCTAGTCCCATCACTAGTTGTGAAGATATTTTAAGTATAAGATTTGTGACATATATCTCCCGTGTGTGGATCTCATCCATACACATATATCACATCTAATATACTAATGGGACCCGGTTCAACTCATGAACCATTATGTCATATGTATTGTTCATGTGCATAAAATAATAAAATAACATTCATCTCATGAAAGTATAACATGATTTTATTGATAAATAAAGAAATTAATCAATTTATGACATCAATTGATGGATTGAGTCCATACAATCTAACACAAAAATCCCGGTCTAAATCACATTGGTCCTTTTCACCCAGCTTGGAGGATCTTCCTTCTTAGAGCATGTCAGAGAAAGGCTCATTATTGAGATAGTACGATCGAAAGTCGACCAAGTAGCAACAGTCCTCTCCTCATCATCAGCTTGTAAGAGAACTGAAAACATCTCCTCTTGTATGACATGTCATCAAGGACTGCATCACCAACGAGAAAGGTAGGCTTGGGCACAACGCTCTAATCGTCCATGAAATAAGGACGATTGCTTACCATGATCTTGTAAAACTCCTCATCCATGGGGGCGATCAATCGCTGCATCATTTCATCTTTGTCGAAGGAGTCAAACTCTTCCAAGTTTATCTCCATATACTGGACCTTCTCCCAAGCCTGTTGAATGGCCACATTGGAAGATCTAGCAGATCGTCGGGGTGCGCCAGTAATAGGCTCTTACCCTTACTCATTCTGGAGGACCCACCTGCAAAGGTTGGAAAAGAAAAAGATCAAACACCAAAATAACAGAATTTCGCTAAAAGATCTGGCAAAATTCTGGCATGGTTCCGGGGTAATTCCGAAGAAAATGGAAACACCCCGAAAGAAATAGAAAGCATAAAGATGAACTCAACATTGCTGCGAGCTCAAAAACTAGCAAAGCTTCTCAAATCTCCACAAGATGGGGAAAGGGCTCAATATTGCTTCGAGCTCCAAACTCCAAAACTTGCAAAGATTTCTAGGTATACAATATCATATCATTCTCCCTAATCTGTTTAGAAAAAATCATGCATAGAAAAGAAACTGTCATGCATTAGATGTTAAAAGACCCTTGACAAAAGTTTGACCAATTCCAATCCAACTTAGTCAAAACCAATCAAACCTTGTTTAAACCAAAACTCATGTTGGCTCGACCTAGACACTCTAGCCCTTTTTATTTAATGCATCAAACAAAAAATGCATGAACATCTTGATTGCATAAACTGCATTATCATGGTGAGCACAAAAAAAAAAAAAAAAAACCTCCTTAAAAAAAAGAAGAAAAGGTGAAAGAAAAAAAATAAAGAAAGAAAAAGAAGAAAAAAAAGGGACTGGCCAACAAGTCGTGGCCCACTGCCACGTGGTCGTACGGCCACAAGAAAAAAAAAAGAAAAAAAAAAAGAAGAAAAAACGTGTGAAAAAAATGGGGGAAAACACGTGGAAAAAAAAGAAGAAAAAAAAATGTAAAGAACAAAAAAAAAGAGAGAGAGAAAGAAAAAGAAAGAGAAGAAAAAAAAAAGAAAGAAAAAAAAAAAAGAAAGGAGAACCTTTTTTTTTACCATCCAACTTCTACAAGGGAGTTTTCTTGAAAAAGAAGACTTACTTGAAGATATTGATGGAGAAAAAGTAAGCTTGAAGATCCTTGAAGAAGAAGGGCTCTTGGCCTTTAAGGTTTTTGTAAAAGAAAGCAATAGAAACAAGCGATCCAATCTCCCTTTGCTTTTATAGAAGAGAGCAAGCCAAAGAAGGAAACAAGGAAAAAAGCAAGGAGGCAAGTGCTACAAATTAGCAGCCTTCCCAAAAGAAAAATATTTTGAGGCATTATTTCCCAAAAAAAAAAAAAAAAAGATACCTTGAGAGATTCTCTTCCTAAAGAGAGGGGATTTGAGATATTCTCTTCCAAAGAAAGATACTTTGAGATATTCTCTTCCAAAAGAAAGGAAACTTGAGAGATTCTCTCCAAGTAAGGATATTTTTAGATATTCTCTATCCAAAGGAGATATTTTTAGAGATTCTTTACAAAATGACACCACATAATATCTAAACGATCTTTATAAGTTTAAGATCTCATAGGTTAGCCCATATAAGTCAAGTTTGACCACCTAGGCACTAAAAGTGGCATCCTATCAAAAATCTCTCTTATCAAGAGCATACAAAATGGTTCCATGCCTCTTTTGAGTTGATTGGACCATACAAAAAAAAATTCAAGCCTCTTGAGCTTCCAAAATTCAAACCATCAAACCTCATATACCAAATTGAGCCAAAATCTTAAAATTGACATTCCACAGATATCCAAACCACTCAAATGGACCCAAAATAGTCCCAAAGAGTTATCAAAATTCAAGTCCTGACCCCCTAACTTGCCACATATGGCTTGTTAGGTCACAAGGTCAAAACCAAAAACCAAATCCTGACCCCCCCAATTTGCCATATACAGTATATTGGGTCTCAAGGTCAAAATAAGAAACCAAACCCCGATCCCCTAACCTGCCACATACAGCTTGTTAGGTCACAAGGTCAAAACAAAAATCCAAAACCCAAAAACCCAAATCCAATCTCTCATGTCATTTTCAAAACTTTGCCTTCAGATGGTACGTGATCCCTCTCACTACCACAAAATCCTCTGGAAACTCAAAAGGCTACTCTACCAAAAAGGAAAAAACTACTCGAAGACTCTTGGTCAAGTCAGAAACTCTCCTTCAAAGTTCTCTTCGAGGCACATCGACTTCAAAAGTCAAGCAAAAACCGCAAAATTCTTCAAAACAGCCAAAAGAAGAGTACACATGAAGTTTCAGGCCATTTCAGCATTATTTGGCCTAACTTCACTCTTCCAGTAGCTGAACAAAAGCTCCTGGCGGCGACAGCGTCGAAGATATCCGATCTTCGATCTGAGCCTATGAATGGTCTCAAAATACCTCCAAAAAGCTCCACGTCAAGTTTCAAGTCGAACTGACAATGTTTAACCCCACATCAACCCTTGAACAACAAAATCAATCCTCTCAGCGGTGAGAATCACTGAGGTCACCACTCATCAAACAAAGCACATGAGTGACTTCAAAATTCTTCCAAAAGGCTACATGTCAAGTTTCATGTCATTTCGACAACATTTGACCAGACTTTAACTCTCGGAAGCCAAATCAGGCTTCAACGCGGCAGAGCTCCCCAGGGTAATGATTTCCAAATCGGAGCTAATGGATCGTCTCAAAATGACTCCAATAGGCTCCCTGTCAAATTTCAAGTTAATCAGACGTCGGTTGACCATACATCAAAGCGCGGCATCTTCCTCACGACAAAATCAAGTCTTCTGGCTACAGGGCCCCACACAGCTTCAAAACTCAAACAAATGCCTATGGTTGGTCTCATTTATTGCTCAGGAGGCTTTACATCAAGTTTCAAGTCATTCTGACATCGTTTGATCCAGTTTTGGCTTCTAACGGCAATCGGTAACTCTGCACGATAAAGTTTTCGGCTTTCCCAAAAAATCAAAAACTTTGCTCTCGAATATGCAAGGCTTCTCATCAAGTTTTCTACAGGAAAATCAGGCCAAAATATGTACACAAATGTGAGGAGAAATACCAAAGAAAAAAAAAAGAATCAAAAAAAACAAGAAACTGCCGAAGATCGGCGATCAAAAGGGGAAAAATCCCCCATGGTCGCCAACGACCTTGGCCCATGGCCGGGTGACCCTGGAAATCCAGGTCGCCGGATTTTCGCCGAAAGATTGTTTTTCGGTCCCTTTTCATGTTTCGAGATGTTCGGCCCCTGTGGATTTTCAAAATTCTTACTTATGAGGCACGAAATCCATCGATCGTCGTCAACATCACGGATCCATTGTCAAGAGCATCAAATCATCATTGATCACTTCAAAATTGTCAATCGGCTGACCAAGAAAGCACACTTTCTGCCCGATCGATCGAGAAATCGATAGGACAGATGGCACCGGCCCACTGGTAGTAATCAGTGTCTGAAGTTGCATGGTCATCCGACATCGATCAGCATGAAAATCCATCGGTGACCATCAGAAGAAGAATTTCAAAAGACGCGGCACGGCCCGCGACTCTTCAAGCGCCTCAACGACCACTTAATACAGTTAAATGACCCATTTTATGACAAGTTAATGCAGTCATTAACTCATTATTTCAAATAGCCCAATCAGAACCGAGCAAAAAGGAGTTATAGGTCAGCCATAAACATGGCATCAAACCTTGTAACTCCTCCCATCAAGGAGCTTAAAGGCGATTAAAGGCTCTTAATTCTCCATCGGCCAATCAGAAGCCAAGAAAAAGGAGTTACAAAAATAATGAATTAAAACTTGTAACTCCTCCCATTACGTGGTTTTAATGTATTAAAAGTCCATAAACCCACCTAATGGCTACCAAAGACCTATAAAAGGGGGGTTTTTCCAAGGAAAAAAAAAGATCGCAATCCAGAAAATCGATCGGAAAGATCCCGAAAAATTCATATACTTTGCAACGTTGCTACAACACTCCGAAAACATACTCTCCTCTATTGAAGAAGTCCTGCACCAACCACCACTACAAGGTGACCAAAGTCCCTTGGGGGGTTACTCCCCCCAAGGCCTTCTCCTTCCTCCTCTAGGGCTTATACATGGCTTTTCAGCCAGTCTACTCGGCTTTTTATTGGATATAGGACCTCCCATTGGTCTTTATCCTCTAAAAATCTAAGGTTTAAGCCGAGCCAAGAGAATCAAAAGCATCATTTATTCTCATCTGAAGGATGATGGCAAAGTCCACATATGACTTGAGACCGTCAATCTGAATGAGTCCCCACAATCTCCTGAGAAGATAGATCCCCTTTTCTTGCTTTTCATTGTAGTTTATATTTTTTTGAAGAGACATAACAAAATCTCAACTCTGTTTTTCATTATTAATAAGAATTGTAAATCGCCTTTCACGGCAAAACAAATGAAATCGCCTTTCATGGCAAACAAACCATGTCTCTTTTCTTAAATATGTATGCAATAGAAAACTAGAAAAAAGTTTATTTCCTTTTCTACTTGTGAAGGTGGATCTCCGAACCACCACTTGTCAATTCCAAGTAGAGTAAAAACTCTGGCATACCCGTACAAAAAACATATTAATGCTCACATTCGCCTCCGGTCGTGAAAGGGTTGGACCCCACAGACTCTCACGTCTGCTAACCCCGGTAGCGCCAGCCGCGGAAAGCGAGTCCATCAAACGTCTCTCTCCGGCAACGCTCCTTGTCCCGCCCTGAGCTTTTCTCTCTAGCAACTCCCCCACACTCCTCCCGCACACTCACACGGAGCTTATTATCAGCTCACACTCATGTGGATCTAGCATTGAAAAAATGAGACATGTTTATGTTGATAACACAAAAGGCCAATAATTCTAATCTCCCGCGCAGGCCACCCAAATGAAAAGAGCTCCAGCGAAAAAATTAGGAGACTTTGTTGTCCTCCCTCTGCTGGTCTTTGCTCTCCCCTCTCGCTCTACAAAGACCCGACGCTCGCGCTCGCCTCTGTATCTCCCACTCTTCGACCATCTTAGCCCCTTCTCCCCCGGAGCTTTAACTACCCATTCCGACCCTCTCTTTCGCTGGCCACTTTCTTCTCTCTCCAACCCAACCAATCCCCTCTCTCTCCCCTTTAAACAACCCAACATAGCCTCTCTCTCTCTATCTCTCCCAGTCTCTCTCAGCCGAACCCACAAACCTTAATCTCCCATCCCCAAATCCCTAAGCCTGAACCCTAATCCTTTTTCTCCAACCCTTAAGCCCTACTTCCCAAATCTCTAAATCCCTAATCCCTATTAACATAAATTCCCATTCTCTAATTAAATTTATAATCGATGTGTGCTTGATGAATGTGTATTCTAATTGAATAGTGCTAATCTGATTCATCACCATGTTTTTTTATTTATTATCTGTGGTCCAATTTCAAGATGGATGTTGCCTCCTCATCAACAAGACTTTTGTAATGTCTGGATTTCAGCACTCCCTTTGTAGTTTCAAAGGTTGACATATTTTCTTTTAGAGATTCTCCATGTTCTAGTTTCTATAATTTTGTGGGTTGTAACATTCATGGCGCTGCTGTGTATCACATTATGTGGCATATGAACATTCAAAGGTTGAATGTTCTGCTGTGTAACATTCAAAGGTTGAATGTAGCAAATGAACAAAGGCTAGTTGGGTCTCGTGCAGATTGAACATTCAAAATGTAGAATGAACGTGGACTTGTTAGCATTTGAAATGTAAAGTGAATATGGATTTGTTAGCATTTGAAAGGTGTACTGTGTCATCCAACTCTTGCTATTTGTGGAATGTATATTGAATTATTGATCTGTATATTGATTAATGAATGTTGGTGCTTGACATGTTGCCTCTGATAGCATGGCTTGTGCATAAATCTTTTTTTATGAGACTCACGTCATCACATGGAGTCGTCTTCATCTTAAATGTCAGGTTATTCTCAATAGAGAAGGCAATGGATTGGATTGGGTTTCATTTCTGTTGATCAACTATGGTTACAAGTATTTGCCCAACATAAACATGACCCAATTACTACTCATTTACTACCCAACGGAAGTCCGCATTGATGAATTAGATAGATGTGTATAAAATTCTGGCCGGTGCCAAACAATGCAGGGGTAGTGAAATCAACTATTTGAATCTAAGTGAATCCCTTCACTCATAAGTTAATGATTTGAGATACCTGTTAAAACTAGGATAAAAATAACAGTATATGTTACATGGTGAGTCATCAATGCATTTGTACAAAAAAAATTCGAACCACCAATTTGAACCACACCATATCAAAATCCAAATAAAAATCCATTCCAAACACACATGAAATCAAATTACATGCCAAATACAACAACTCAGAATCAACCAGAAAATCAACTCTCAACAACTCAAAAATGATCCAGAATGTCAACTCTCAACATGCCTTCTCCATCGACATTTATCCCTGTTAAATCATAAAAGAAAATGTTAAATCAACAACCCATAGTGCACAATATCCATTAGATCAATATATAGAAAATCACCTAACACCCTTCCCATTATTGAACATCTGGATCAGAGTACTCCGAACTGTTGGTCTCATCAAGTGACCGGTTGGTTCAATGTTCTGGCCTTCACTTGTTAACCTGAAATTATGTGTTAGAACTACTAATAAACCCACATCAACCAAACCCTGTTTAAACCAGATTCATCGTTCACCCATCAGCTCAGCCCTGATCCTTATTCATAGCGTGGCCTTTCAGTTCAACAGTTTGAAATTCCAATTTTTGGGGCTTTGGATGTACATATTCACTGCCAGAATATACATTCATATCCATAATAGAGGTTCGTATAATTACTCCCCCAACCATTTTCACGTGGAAACACAAGTGCAATCTTCTAAGAATTCCAACCAGCCGAAGTGTTCCTGACCTCTGGATTACGAGTTTTTATCACCTTTGAATCAAAACATGCATACTGAAATGGGGCATAATCTCAAATCTCCTCTCTTTAGTGATAACTTTGGGACAGGACAGCAGTTGGTGTTCGAAGATTGGAACAGGACAGGACAGCCATCCAAACCCTCCCCTTGAACCCATCTCTAACTCAAAGACTCAGATCAATCACATAAAAGAAATTAAAAACAAAAAAAGGCTTCCATTTCTACCGGTGCGGAGGTAGAAAACTGAAAAGCACAGAGAGAATGAAAATCTGTAAGAAAATTGCATCCAAGCCATCCCCTTGAACCCATCTCAAACTCAGACTCCGATCAATCCCATCCCACCCAACCATTCTCCAACCTCGTCACAACCCACAAAAATAGGAAAAGAGGTAGCAAAGAAAGAAAAGAGAGGGAAAGAAAAAACAAAGAAAGAATAAAGAAAGGGCATACCTCGAAGAGACAGTCGCTGGAGAAAAAAGCTCAGGGCGGGAGAAAGAGCATCGCGGGAGAGAGAACGGCATCGCCAGAGAGGCTGGAGAGACGATTGTGGGAGAGACATGTTCTCGCCGGAGAGAAACGATCGTGGGATAGACTCACCTAGGAGGATCAGTGCCTGGCAGGAGGAGAGAGAGAGAGAGAGAGAGAGAGAGAGAGGAGCTAGGGATGGAAAGAGGCAAACAAAGTGATTTTGGGGGGAAGTGATTTGGGCCTGATGGAGGGCGGGTTTTGTTTTTGGGCTGCAGTGTTAAGCGAATCTTCTCCTCAGCTTTAGCTGAGGAGAGGAGCTCCCTATATATATATATATATATATTCTAGTATGTTCCTATCACTTCGGTGATGGAGAATATAGCTTCGTGTGGTTGCCAATTTACCTTTCTATCAATTTGCTTATGCTTTCTCATGCATTTTATTATCTCATTCATGTCACGCCATGTTTTAATATATGTATCATGGTTTTTATGCAAGTCATGTTTATTTCAGCCTTTATTTAAGTATCATGTCTTATCATGTATTCATGGTCCACCCTTGTTTTAAATAAATGCAACTTTTAATCAAATGCCATGCCATAGGTTAGCAGGTTGTAGCACCGATGATGTCATTTAGATGCCGTACCTGGCACTGGAGTTACACCACATTTCAGGGGGGTGGCATTTTTACTTGGCTTGCTATATTTGTACGGCTTTTGTTAGCTTCTTTCTTTTGGGATTGTTTTTAATGCATCTTTATAATTGTGACTTGAATATTTGGGAAATGTAATATCCTATTATTGTCAACTCTATATCTTGTGATTATGGTTTGTTCTAGTCCAACTATGGGCCATGTATGAAAGCTTTTTTCTACGCGGCTAAGTGTGATACGAAATCCGATGCCCACGGACTCTAGATTACAATGCCACATAAGCTTCCGCACAAATATTCTCGCTTGTGATGGAAAAATCTGACATCCTCACACATGCGGATCCTGGGGAAAACATATTTATTACTAATCCCAAATCACGCTCCCCGAGGTCGGATGGCTGCAAAAGTCTAGTTTCAAGGCGTGACAGACTGGTCTCAGAGTGGGCAAGTTTCTTGGAAATAAATTGCTTTAGGAACTTTAAAACATGTGGTGAGGAATCGTTAGACCTATTATTTTGTTTTAGCTAGATATCATTTCATCGGATCCGGGTTTGTTTTTCTTCTAGTGGGGGAGACTTTCCTTGTCTCTTTTTCTCATCCTTGATGTTAGGGAATTTGGAGGACCAGATTTCTCTCTAGTGGGGAGAATTGCATGTCTCTATACGCACATTTAGTTTGTTTTGCTTGTGTTCACATCAGAGATTGAGAGTTTCATGGGCTCAACACGTGGTTTACAAAGGATTCTGATAAAATTTTCAGCTTTTTCAGTGTCATAGATACAGTAATAAGAGAAGATTTGTACAATTGTTAGCCAGCGAGCGTGAGTAGCATTTGAAGAACCATTTGCAGCTGATGAAGGACCATCATACAGTATGCTAGGGCAGGTAGGTGTAGACTATTGGTTAGACTTGGGCCATTTTTCTTAGCCAAAAGACCTCAGAAGCCGAATCGGTAGTTACTTTCGTGAAGTTAGAGGCGATTCTCAGTTGGGAAGGCTTCAAGTGGATGCCAAAACTTAGTAATTTCCCGAGTTTAAGGAGCTTTTTCCGAAGATTTGGTTGAAAATTCTAATTAATTGCAGCTATGCCGATGAAGTCAACTCAGCAGAATGTGTCAATTGTGTGGTTAGGGGTATTCAAAGTCAATTTTCAGAAATGGATGAGGAAGTTGACTGCATAATTGATCTTTACCTGGTCACATGATAGAGAAGATTTTGCGTATTTTACCGACTTATGGGATATTAGATTGGATAGTGTACAGATGCAAGCTAGAGAATCGTCGCTTATGGACAAGGGCAGTTGAAAGATTTAGAGAAGAACAACACTGACACACGACTTGAAGTTGGTTGTGGTTGTGTTTGCAATAGAGATGTAGGTGCATTAGTTGCGTATAATGGAGTGAAAGCGGATTCAAATTTGTGATTCTTGTAAGAGAGGCAGAGCATAAGGCAGATAACAGAGGATTGAGCAAATCAGTGATTGTGACCTTCCAGCCAAGTACCACCTAGGGCGAATGTTGTCACAGAGCCAGTCATTTGGTTCATCTCTGGGTAAATGGATTTTGAGAAGGTAGCTTTGAGATTGGATGTAGAGTTTCAATTGTTCGAGGAATGGTGTGAAGTTGCAAACACGTCGGAGTTAGAAAGTGGCAAATTTGCAAAGGATTAAGAGCAACATGCAAACAGAACTAGAGTTAGCATGAGCCTTTGAGCACAGGGAAGAAAGACCTGATTCTGGGATTGTGGACATGGATTGGACTTTCCATATTAGTTATGCATGCCAAAGGTATAAGACCAGAAGAATGAATTTTGACAGAAACACACCGTGTGGAGTTTGACATGTGGAGTAGCATGACATCTAGTGTGATAGCGGATCAAACAAGAGCCAGAGATCTGCAGAGTTTTGCGAACCTTGTCATTTCAAAGCAAAAGGGGGGATTGATTATGTGTTCAGATGACAGTCCAAGCATTTGATTGAGTCAACCTATTTTCCGCCACAGAAAATAGAGATACATGCAAGGAAGCAACATATTGGTAAGTTATTCACCTCAAAGATTTGTGCTGGCATGCAACTCTAGTTTCGACGGCTTTGATGGGAACGGCATAATTGTTTTGAGATTTTGGAACGAGATCGCTTGAAGTGGGCAGCACCTGGTTGAACTTCAGTGTCATCGATTCTTCTTAGACAAAGGCTAGATAAAAGAGCTGTACCAAGACCGAAGGATATATATTAAGCGTAAGAGTATGGGATTTCAAGATTGATAGGGATGAAGATTACTTTTATGCGAGCTCGTCCACAACAATAGTTTTGCGCAAGGGTCGGTGCTGTCGCGACCCCGGACCGGGACCCGGACCCGCGACTGCGCGGAGGCATGATTAACTACCACAAAGCACACCGCCGCTGTTTATTTTCCCACAGGTTTCCGCGGTGAGGATCCCAAGACACGGTCGAGCTCACACGAATGGATATGCGGAAGTGTGTAGCAAAACATGTCACACAAATCTTAGACAATGAGATACAAGAGAAATTATAATATCAAGACTTGGTATCAAAAGAGAATGTCAACATAGCATTCCTATCATGATTAAGTATCAACATTTAAACCAAGTATGTTAATACAAGTTACATAACCCAGAGAGGCCAACAGAGGCCAATACAATAATAGATCCCAAAAGAATATCCCAACTAAGTGAACGAGACATCAATATCCCGATCGGCGTCTAGATGACGTCGTTGGGCTGCCATTCGTGCACTGGGGGTGGCTCAATAGCCTCCTCCGGGCACTCCTCGTCACGCGTGAACTCTCCTGAACCTGGACACCAAAATATCAAGCATCAAACACGACGATTTGGCAAATAAACAATTTAGGCAAGAATATGAGAAGTAATGCTAAAACAGTTCAAGATCTAGATACACGTTTCAAGTTTACAAAACTAGCATGAATACTTATAATATCATGAAAAGATAAATCCACACTGAGCTCGTCCTTTCTCCGTCATACATGATGACAAGAGCAAGCACGCACGACAAGCACGACACGAGAAACACGATCCCACGCCAAACAAGGTAGACGGGGTATCCGGCCGCGGAACCGGACCACGAACACGCACGATGTGTAATATAATACACGACTAGTCTACAAACAGTCCACAAGTTTAAGGACCCCCAGGTAGTGGATCAACCTAAAAGGGCAGTCCAAGCTCAGTGGTATTCACTTATATCATGAATGCACGAAAACACGGCAATACACGTTCGAGAACAAGACAAAACAAGAGGGAAATCATTTATCAAACGTATCCTGACAAAACTAGCAAAATAGCATAATATAAATGCTTAACAAGCTTAAGAAATGATTCCCTTTTTCTTATTCTTAAAACACGTCTTAAGACAAGCTTAACTTGAAATCCATACGAGAGCATGATAATACACGAGGCATCAAATCAAGAGTGTAAACGAAATCCATCAAGCATAGGCTAAGACTGTCCATTGACCTTTGTGAAGTTGAAACCCAAATGTCAGAATTTACATGGCTTGATGTCCTCGAAGGTAAGGTACACATTTGGAGTTCCAATTTACACAATGTGAATTAAAAGCCTAAAGCATAGTCTAGTTTTCAATTCCCAAGAGATTTAGAAATAAATTAAAAATCCAAGCTATGAGCATCAGGTTCGCTCGAGCGGTCTTACCATCGCTCGAGCGGACCCCAAACAGAAACTTGTTCGCACAAGCCAACCCAAAAGTTCGCTCGTGCGGACAGGTTTCTGCTCGAAACCCTTCAAAACAGAGGCATGTTCGCTCGAGCGGACCCTATGGTCGCTCGAGTGAACAGGCTTCTGCCTGGACGCGTCTGAGTGCAGAAACTGCACTTTTCTTCTTCCATTCACTTGCATTTTTCTTCCCTCTTCTCGTCACTTCTGAACCAAATAAACCCCTGAGCCACCATGCTCACCAAGGGTCAAAACGCAACATTTAATCCATAATGAAACCATTCAATGCATAGAGAAACATCAAGACATTCTCATGAATAAAAATCATAAAATTTACAAAATCAACATGGTTCTAAGAACTTGATAAATCATTGATGACAATACTAATAGGAAAACTGAAATACATGGCTTGAAAGGATATAGACATAACTTGCATGAGGAAAACTAACATGAAAATCATATCTTAATGAAGAAAATGGAACCCTAATGCAATATACATGGAAAAATCCCAAAAAGTTCACTTGCCTCAATCCAAAGCCAAAGAAAGCTTCACAAAAATCAACAATGAGGGTGGCTCCACGAAATCTAAACAAAACCCCCAAAATAGAGCATACAAAAATCATCATTTTGGCCACCACAAACCCCCATTTTGAAAATGGGTTTGAAATCATGATAAACAAGCTCTAGGTGAGCTAAAGAACATCAAATGGAAAGAATGAAGGAAAACACCAACCTTGAGCTAGCCAAACAAGAGGAAAATAGGTAGAAGATGATGAATAGTGAATGGCTTGGCTTCAAAAACACTCCAGCTGTAGCTTGAGAAGAGAGGAAGAGGATGGTGGTCTTGGATCTTGATTTGGAACACTATAGCTAGATCATTTCCAAGGGAGAAGACCAAAGAGGAAAGCTCTCCTCTCACTTGCTCTAGGTCAAGAAAAATTGCAGAGATTGGAAAAAGAGAAAGGAAGGAGAGGAAGGGTTTATATAGTGTCTGGAAGTGGGTCCCCTAAGCAATGAAACTTGGAACGCTTAAAACATGTTCTTGTGGACCCCGGATGGAATCGACGAAGAAGAACAAAACGATCGTAGAAAAATCTAGTTTCGGAAAAGTATAGTTTTGACATAGTTTTACAACTTCGAAAAGTGTGCGTAGATTTTGCATGAAAAGACAGGTTTACCCTTATTGGGCCAAAACTGGGTTTTCTGGGCCTCAAATGCATGTAGGCTAAAAACGAAAGTTGTCACAATTAATAAAACCATTCAAGATCAATACCAATCACAACCACACCAAAGACCTAGAACAAAAACCCTTCTTACTCGTGTACTCAGGGCGTCCCTGAGTGTGTCTGACTCATACTAAACGTCTTCAAAATCCCCAAAGCTATAATCCAAACTAAGTCTAATCATATTCTAACCCAACTAGTACTAAGGCTCACTTAAGACTAAACACTCACTTAATTAGTACTAATCGAGTTGGTCTGGGTCGGGGTCTAACAGGTGCCACCATATGCAACGTCATATGGAAGAAGGCATAGAATCCTAGTGCATTGGAAGGAGTTAGAACTTGCAGTTTTCTTGGTCTAACATTGATTGGCAAGGCAAGTAACAGATTCGGGCTAGTGTAAAAATGCCCGATGATCACCAAGGGTTGATTGAAGGGTTCTCCGAACATCGATTTTGTCAGAGAAGCATGTTGCTGAATAGATACGCGGGACCATTTGAGATACTCAACCGAGTCAGGGACGTCGCCTGCAGACTCATCTTCTTGTCAGAATTGTCAAGAGTGCTCAACAATTTTCGTATCTCGACATCGAAGAAGTACATCTCAGATCCGTTGCGCACGCTGCCATAAACTATTGGAGTTCGGTGAAATACCAATTTGTGGAGTCGTCGTGCAAATCAACGATGTATTGAGTGAGTCTACGGACGATGACGACCAAGCGAGTTCAGATATTCTGGGAGGACCAAAGTTGAACGGTTGTTTGAGATTTTTACAATCTAGTATGGGAGTAATATCCCCACTTGTTGTTTGGAGGTTGGTTTAGTTCATTTGGAGGACCAAATGTTCTAAGGGAGGGGGGAGGATGTAAGATCCTCATCACTTATTATCATGATTAGTGCTATTTAAGTTGTGGGTTAGCTCTCTAAGTGGGATTCAAGTTTAATCGAGTTGGTTTGTGGGTACAAATAGCTTTTACCTAGCTTTGGAGAGTTTTGAGAGCCATTGAACAAAGCTTGAAATCCATAGGGTCCTATGTGTGATTTCGAGTAAGCGTGGGGGGTTTATCGTGATTTTAAAATTTTCTCGTTTTGACTTCAGTTGACTGACCATATCATTTCCTACGACTTTCGTGCTCACTTCGTGCCCATTCAAAGCTCCGAAGACTCGTTTTTGCAGCCCTATGGGCAAAATAATCTTTTCACTTGAAATCTAAGCCAAAACTCGGTATCCCCAAACCACGTCAGAATTATACATTTCGAAAACTAGATTTAATTTGGAACACATCTCTCTTCTTCGTCGAGTCCATCCCCAAACATCAAGTTTCAAGCATGTCAAGTTCTTTTAAGCAATAGGCCCCCACCAAGACCCACCTCTATAAGTCTCCTCCTTTTCTCCACCTCCCATTTAACTCCCTGCTCAGCCTAGACCTGCAACAACTCTTCCCCTTCCATTTTTCTTCCTATTTTATTCCCTGGAAATCCATAATAATGGTCGCCAAGGAGAAATCTGACGCTGCCATGAACCTCCTCTTGCTCTACCCTTCCTCTAGACATCTTTTTCATGCAATTCCATGCTTGGGCGCCAATCTCTCTACCACTCTCTTGCTTGTTCGACCACTTACAGGTATGGGGCCATCCCCATCTCTAAGATTATACTTAGGCAGGTCTTAGAGACCCTATTTTCAGACATGCAAATCTTGGTTCCTCTTCCTTCCTTGTTTTTCGATTTTCGTGGCATTTATTGGGTGTTTATTGTGGTTTTTGTTTTAAGATATTCTCATCTGATTGGAAGGCTTTGGAAGAACATTTGGGAGCTCTAGAGGCTAAGAAAAGTGATTGATTTGAGTTGTTCATGTGCATGCCAATTACTCCAAGTTTCTAACTCTGTTTTAGGTTTTCTACTACTTTCATGTTTGCATTCTCTTGGAATTATAACTAATCCTACAAGTATAACATTTATACTTCATGCATGCTTTGTGTTTCAACATATGATCCATTTCACAGTCTCTCTCGATTTGAGCTTAATGCATGGTTTTAACTGATAGTATGTGATACTTATGAGAATTTGATTGATAAATGACTGAATGGTTAAGGAGAATTGGAGGCTCATTATGTAGGTGATTTTCCTTGGAATATTGGGGGAGAATTGGAAGGGAGAACCATTGGCAGAGCTATTTCAGGCTCATAATACACCTGACTCGACCCAACCCTTGTTGGGTTGAGCGAGTGGACTTGTTGTCTCTAGGACAGCAGGGTAGTTCATTCGACCCAAGTTTTGCTAGGTCAAGCGAGCCACCCAGAGGGCCCAGTTTTCTTAGGGTCATTGTGGGGCCTGGTTTGAATTTTAGCATTGGATTTCCTTGGCCCTAAATCACACTCAAATTAACCTTCGATTTTTGGATAAAAGAAAGGAACCCATGGGGGGGGTGGGGGGTGGCTAACCTGGGGACATGCTAGGACTTAATAAAATTGATGTGTGCACTTAGAAGCTTGGAATGTCGCTTAACTTCGGGAGCACTAAGAATTAAGGAAACCCAACATTCTAGCTCTAACTGCATATTCTCAACCAAATGGTGCGGTCTCACATGTGAATGGGACATGTATGGAAATTGAAAACTTAGATTCGCTCGAATGTACCCGATTTACTTTTATTGTTTGGTTTTACTCGTTTTCTACTTCATTTTCATGACCGTTTGACTCATGACTTGTCGGGTTTAACCATTTTGCCTGTTATCGCCCGGTTTTGCTCGTTTTATTAAAACAACTAGTTTTGTTAGTTCTCGTGCTCTTGCCTACATATTTATACCTTGTGAGGAGTACTCATTATGCTCGTATGTGTTTACTTAATTTAGCCTGTTTGAGTAGCTCCTCACTATATTATGTGTGTTAGTTCCCCATGGATTCTCGAGTTAACACCACTAAGCTTAAGCCACCTCGTCGGCATAATTCACAGGCTTGGGGCCCTAATTTATTTTAGCCAACTGCAGATTGGATTCTAGCTAGTGTGATTTTACCCGGTTCCATGGCTCGTGTCTAATGTGATGGCTAGTTCTACTGGCTTATTGTATGTATATCTAGTTACCTCCTGCCACCTCGTGTGACAGAGAATATATATTCTAGTGTGCTCCTGTCACTTCGGTGATGGATAATATAGCTTTGTACGATTGCCAATTTGCCAGTTTACCTTTCTATCAGTCTACTTTTTCTTTCTCGTGCATTTTATTACCTAATTCATGTCACACCATGTTTTAATATACGTATCATGTTTTATTTGCATGTCATGTTTACTGACAACCTTTATTTCAGTACCATGTCATATCATGTTTTCCAGTTCCACCCTTGTTTTACATACTTGCAGCTTCTAATCAAATGCCACAATTTATCAGATGTTATTTAATATATATACATATATATATATATATATTGCCAGCATGTTTCTTATCTATCTCAACCACCCTTGTTTTACATACTTGCAGCTTCTAATCAAATGCCACAATTTATCAGATGTTATTTAATATAATACATATATATATATATATATATATACATATTGCCAGCATGTTTCTTATCTATCTCAATCACCTGCCAGACCATCTTGTCTGATATACTACATTTGGTGCTCTAGGTAGCCGGCTCCCTGTTTCCGAGTTGGACTGCATGCAGATGGTTGTGGAGCCATAGGTTTGTAAGTTGTAGTGCCAATGATGTCATTTAGATGTCGTGTTTGGCCCCAGAGTTATGCTACATTTCTTGGGGGAAGGGGGTAGCATTTGTACTTACCTTGTTATATTGTACGGCTTCTTTTAGCCTCTTTCTTATGGGATTGTATTTAATGCATCTTTATAATTGTAACTTGAAAATTTGTGAAATATAATATCCTGTTATTGTCAGCTCTATATCTTATGATTATGGTTTGTTCCAGTATGACTATGGGCCATGTATGAAAGCTTTATGCTAAGCGGTTGAGTGCGACATAGAATCCGATGGCCAGGGACTCCAGATCGCAATGCCATGTGAGCTTCTAGGAAGAAATTCTTGCTTGTGAATGAAAAACTTCGACATCCTCACACACACGGATCCTGGAGAAAACATGTTTATTACTAATCGCAAATCATGCTCCTTAAGGTCAGATGGCTGCGGAAGTCCGATTTCGGGGCGTGACAATAGTAACCAATATAACTACGACAAAAAAGTACAACTACTCCCACAAGATGATGATGTTCTCATACTCCAACTCAAGGCTAAGGGTTTCAATACCTAGAGCACCAAAGTATAGCTAAGTCAGGCGCACAACAGCTGAGCAGGCAATTGAAAATAAAAACCATAATATGTTTGCAGCAAAAATGAATATTAAAAAGGGTACAATTAACTGAATTGCAAGTAAAGTCTACAGCCACGCACAAGTGCATGAGCAATATGACTGGCAATAGTAAATAAGGAAACAATGAATAACAGTGTTAGACATCTGATACATCCTAGTGGCAAAACCACTTGTAGCTATATTCTCTCAACCACGGTCATAACCGCAAAGAGAGCAAGCAAACAAGTTCAAATATAATAATTATTATAATAAGCCACACTCCTAGAGAGGAGTATACTATGTGGCCATCAAGCAAGCTAACACAAGGGAAATCCACAACTATAAATGTCATTCAACGTATCATCTGCAACTGATAATAATAACAAGTCTAAACCCTATGGCGATCGGATCTTACCAACATGGAATCGAAGCAAGTAGTTCCGCCTATTGGGAAAATCAAGACTAGGACAGGTTGGTCGTATACCACCTCAAAATGAGGGAAAAAGGATGAGGATTACTCCAAGACAAGCCAAGCATAAATACTAGGGTAGTAGTCTCCTAAAACCAAAAGTCCCATAAACTCCCATAAACTGGGTACATAAATAACAAGACTGGTGGTCTAGCTCCAGTACGGGTAATATCAGGCAAGAACTGACAAGACAAGACTAAACAGTAACTAACGAAGTCCCAAGGTTTGAGATCAGTTAGATAACATTCCGACAGGGATGGGGTGTCCCAAATGAGTAGAAAGGGTATGGTGCAGATCCAGTTTATGAGGATGGACGTGGCACGTACTCACACCTCTGCCAATCCCCATAACACCCTTTCCTTGGATCCTAACACCCGGGGATCAATCATGACTGCAAGAGTACATTACAACCCCAAGCATGACTACCAAGTCCAAACGCTAATTCTAAGGTCAGGTAAGACATCAAGTACATATTGGGCTGCAAAACACCACAAATAAGGAGTACATGCCTCCATGCATGAGTATGACAGGTACACTAGTCATAACACGTCATGATCAGTAAAACGGTCAAGGAAATCCATTCGAACATCTAAATATGTGTAAGACCCCGACCCGAGTGACTCGATTAGTACTAATTATGTTGCGTGTTAGTGCTAAGCTAGATTAGTGATTTTTGACTAAGCTTGGATTAGTATAGTTCTTGATAGCTTTGGGAAATTATTTTAGTGCTTCGTGTTGGTGGGACCCTTTGGGGGGTTCCCCTTTTGATTAGTTTTACTAGTGCTGGGGGATTATTCGTATTCCGGTAATTTGCATTTCTATCCCGTTTTACTCGTCTTGTTAATCCCTACAACTTTTGTGTTGAGCCCGTGACCGTCCGGAACCCCGAAACCCGATCTTCTTGCTTTGAGGGCAAAACAGTCTTTTTACATGAAATCTGTGCCCAACACTCGATATCCTCGAAACCCGCGAAACATGTACTTTTCCGAAACTAGATATTTCGGTGATCACTTTTCTCTTCTTCGTCGATTTCATTCGAGATCCCGAAATTAGCGATTTCAGCCCAAAGAGCTTTCCTAGTAGTGGAGCCCACACCGACTGCTTTATAAAGAGAACCCTCTTCTTCCATTTCTCTTTTTCCAGCACAAGCTTATGAGAACAGCCTAGGGTTTTCTTTCTCTCTTTCTTCTTCTTCTTGCCTCCTCACCACCAAATCCCTATCAAACCTAGCACCAATCAAGAAGTGAACTTCACCCTCTACTTCCTCACTACTAGAGCTATGCATTGATACCATTTGTGGAAGGATCTACTCAACTCAAGACCCTCATTGAGCTCACCTTGACCATTTGAAGAGCTTCCAAGTGAGTTTTCCCTCCTATTCTTTTAGATTTATAACCTCTTAGCCATAGAGGAGCTCTATTTCTATTATTGTGAGTTCTTCTTCTTGTTCCTTGGTTTGACCCATTTTAGGGTTTGTTTTTGGGGGGTTTTTGTTGTAGCTTGGTACTTAGCTTGGAAGAGTGGATTAGAGCTTGGATTTCTTGTTTGGAGACCTTGAGGCAAGTGGATGTTTAGTTTTAAAAGTGATTTCCATGATCAAGTGTTTGTATTTATTGTATCATTTATGATGAGCTTTTACTTGCATTCATGATGCTATTAAATGCTTTTGAAAAGAGTTGGTAAGCATCCTTATTGTCTTGAAACATGATTTCTAGCTTTTGGTTTCATCTATTGTCTTTAAATCATGGATCGTAGTTTTGGTTCATCTTTTGTACAATGCCTAAGCGAATCCTTTTGATGATGGTTGTCTTCTTCTCTTGGTGATTGTATGGATGTCAAATGGGGAATGAAAGGAATGGGTTTGGGAAAAGGGAAAACATGAATCTGAACCCAGGGAAGAAATTCCCGTGACTGGCGGTCAGCTCCGCGGTCAGCCAGCGGCTAACCGCCTTGTCCATCGACGGCTAGCTGCCATCCAACCGCTGAGTTACGGTCACTTTTCCCGAGAGCTGAAATCTCGCGGTCAGCTCCGCGGTCAGCCAGCGGCTAGCCGCCTAATACATCTACGGCTAACCGCCAGCCAACCGAAATGTAGCGGTTACAATTCCAGAGAGCTGCAATTCCACGGTCAGCCTCACGGTCAGCCAGCGGTTAACCGCCGGATCCACTGGCGGCTAACCGCCATCTGACCGCAAAGTGACCGAAATTCCCTGAATTTTTATGAATAAAGAAGGATTGAAGGGAGCTTTCACCCCATTGCTTGTGAACCTTTCTGAGAGCAATGGGCACCACTCACCTGGGATTGTGTTCGAAGCATAGGTGAAGTGTTTATTGGTAGTACGTTAGAGAGAGAAACTACATCATCGAGATTCCTTTAAGTATTGAGGCTACTATAGTGTATAAGGAACCCGGAATGTCTCCCAAATTCAAAGAGTACCAAGCTTCCTTTTTATACAGACATACGGGATCCCTATTCACTTGGATTAGTTCTAACCCGACATTGTCTTGGCTTTTCAAAAGGGTACCTTACCTTGTCGTTCTCGAAATTGATGATTTGGGATCTATCATCCCGAAAACTTTGGAAGTATACTTGTACTGTTTTGCTAGCTTTGATATACATGCCAGACCTGATATGATAGCTGTGCCCTGAGCACCCATGTCCTGCCTGAATATAGTCTTGTACTTGATTTATTTTACACATGTCTTGATTTCCATGTTTTGACCTATGAGTCGGCACCACTAAGCTTGGATACCTTGTTAGTCTGATCTACTGACGAGATGATCCCCCTCTTGTCCCGCCAACTGCAGTTTGGATCTTACTACCCGGTTATTTAACCGTGGTCTTGTCCTGATACCGCAGATTGCTACTGTGGTTCCTGAAGCCCGGCTCGCTACCGTGGTCATGTCTAGTATATAGTATATATGTATATGTATTTCGTTGTACCTCCTCACTTCGGTGACTGAGGTCAACGCCTTGACTTGCTTGCTCTATCACTTTGGTGATAGAGGATTTAGCTTTGTGTGGTTGCCATCTTGCTAGTTTCCTTATTTCCTTGGTTACCTTAACTTGTTCTACCTTGCATACATGTTTTTAACTAAATGATGCATTTACTCATGAAAATATTATTTAGACAGGTTTAATTGTTGCCAAGGTAAATGTTTTATCATTAAATGTTTTTACTTTTATCCACCTGCCAGACCGTCGTGTCTGACCCCTTTGCTTTGGTACTCAGGTCCCGTTGTTGGTTTCCCCGAGGAGGAGCCAGAGGAGGCGGTCGGAGAACCGCAGCCGCTAGTGGAGTGGCGTGCTGACGATGTTATGTAAACATCGGGCGGCCGAGTTGCGAAACGTTTTGGGGGTTGTTGGATAGATTTCTGGTGGTTATTGTTTTGTATATTGGCCTTCGTTGGCCTCTATTTTTGGGAACTGTAATTAACCGATCTTCTGATTAAACTTGAATATGTACTTTTGGGTTATGCTTTAGGACATTGCTCATTCTGATACTCATATTCAAATGTAATCAGCCTTGATATTTTGTGAAATGAAATACATGTATGATTTACCATACGCTTCCGCAATTATTACTATATGATTATGTGTGTTGGAATATCCTCACCGCAGACACCTGTGGGAAATCACGTGCACGGGTAAGGAGTGTTCTTTTATTAACCCGTGTACGCTTGATTATAAACATACCTTAAATTATTGTCATTACTCCATATGATTATATCATCGGCTTCATCACAATCAGTCCCGATCCCGGATTTGGTTCCCCGAACCCGGTCCGGGGTCGCGACAATATGAGCCAAGGATTGTCAGGTTTGTGCTTACACAATGCAAATTGAATCCGTGTGCAACTAAATTCCTAATGTCCATATATTTTAAGTTCGGTGCTTAGAGATCAATGGGCATTTCAAGACTTTATTTGGATACGAGTTTGGCTTCACATTGCCTTAGACATAACACTGAATAGTCCTCGGGGTGGTTAAAAGGCTCAACAACACCCCCACAAGGTTCAAGGGTCAAGTCACGGTGAGTCCGGGTCGGAAACTAAAATATTAAGCCTAAGGTACCAATTTTACCCCATAGAACTTGTCTAATTTAATCCCCATTTGATCCATTAGGAGGGGGAATTAATGTCTTAAAATACAGTGAACAATCCCCGATAAACCAACCAAAACAATGGGAAAGTAAGGAAGTGGAAAGGGGCTGAAAATCACAACCAAAATGTCCCCTTGTGCAGTGGTCGGACATGGGCTATGTCCTACCAGACATAGTCCCATGTCTGGGGACTGTTTTCTGGCTGAAAATTGAGTTTTTTTCTCCCATCTCTCTTGGCCAACTTTTTTGGATAACTCAATGCCCAATTCAAGAATCATTTGTGTTAGATTTTATGGTCTCAATCCAGTGGATGATATAATAAATTGATTTATTTCTATATTTATCAATATGATCATGCTTTCCTTTCATGAGATGAATGGTGTTTTACTACTTCTTACACATAACCAATATGAATGACATGATGGTTCATGAGATGAACTGGAGCCCACAAGTATACTAGATGCGACACATGTGTGGATGAGATCCACATGCAGGAGACATGTCACAACTCTTATACTTAAAATTGATTCAGAACCGGTGATGAGATTTGGCATCTCATCTGACAAGGTTACAGCACTTTGATCACTATGAGATAATGTGATTTGTCTCGATCATCAAAATGTAAGATTCTAGATCATTATACTGATACATTGGATATATTGAAGGACCATGAGAAGCACCTTATGAAACATTGTCTATACTTTAAGGTTTGCTTTCATAATTTCCTAGTAATAGGCTCTCAATCTTGAGACATTAATGAACTCAAGTTTCTATTTAGTCATTTGCTTTGAGTCACCAATGAGTGAGGCCAACTGTAGGTCAACACCTCGGTATCTTGGGTACGTGGTAGTTGGACTATGGGAACATGCAATAGTCAAGATGGAATCTATCTTTATTAACCCCTTGTGCCAATTAATAGTTTTATCATTAGTAAGTGTGCACCCATCTCAATTAAGAGTTAATTGGATGGTACTGATGATCATTGAGATTAATTAAGTCTCAAGGATAATAAGATGTGGATCTAAGATTGGAAGGGACAGATTTTATCCAATTAATCCATAGATATCGATAGAGGGGCCTACTTATGGTGAAAGGGAAGTTTAGGGTCTTCTTGTAATTTATTCCTAAGACTGGAGTGCAATTGCATTTATATAGTGGAGTTCTTTGCAATTAACTGTGGGCCTGGATTGCACATGAGATGTTGGGTCACGGTGTCCAAGTTGGAGCCAGCTTTCTATGGAATCCCTAGTGGTCCTCACCCTAGCCCAATATTAGATCATTACTAATTCTACTTGAACTTAAAAGGAAAGGAAATAGAAAGTTACTATTTCTATTGGAAGTGAGACTTTTAATAGTGGCAATAGTAAAAAGAAAAGGTTACTAATTCTTATGGAAGTGAGACTTCTAAGAGGAGGTGTTATTGTTAGTTTATGTCTCAATCCATTAGATGTTGTAATAAATTGATTTATTTATTTATCAATATAATCATATTTTCCTTTCATAAGATGAATAGTGTTTTATTGCCTACTTGCACATAACCAATATGAATGACATGATGGTTCATGAGATGAACCGAAGTCTATAAGTGTACTAGATGTAATACATGTGTATGGATGAGATCTATATACGGGAGACATGTGTCGTAAATCTTATACTTAAATATCTTCACAACCAATGATGAGATTGGACATCTCATCTGATAAGGTTGCAACACTTTGATCACAATAAGATAGTGTGATTTGTCTCAATCATCAGAATGTAAGATTTTGGATTATAGTGCTGGTACGTTGGATGTATTGAAGGACCATGAGAAGCGCCTTATGAAACATTGTCTTTACTTTAAGACCTGCTCTCATAATTCCCTTACAATAGGCTCATAATCTTGAGATATTAATGAACTCAAGTTTCTATCTATTTATTTGCTTTAAGTCACCAATGAGTGAGGCCAATTGTAGGTCAACACCTCGGTGTCTTGGGTACGTGGTAGTAGGACTGTGGGAACGTTCAATGGTCAAGATGGAATCTATCCTCATTATCCCCTTATGCCAATTAATGGATTTATCATTGGTAAGTGCACACCCATTCCAATTAAGAGTTAATTGGATAGGTACCAATGATCACTATAATTAATTGGGTCTCAAGGATAATAAGATATGGATCCAATTTGGTGGACAGGTCCAATTGATCCATAGATATAAATGGAGGGGCCTACTTGTGGTCATAGGGAAGTTTAGGGTCTTCTTTGTAATTTATTCCTAAGACTAGAGCTCAATTGCGTTTATATAGTGGAGTTATTTGCAATTAACTGTGGGCCTAAATTTCACATAAAATGTGGGGTCATAGTGTCCCAGTTAGAGCCAGCTTTCTATTGAATCCCTAGTGGTCTCCACTCTAGCCCAATTATTAGAAAAATACTAATTCTAGTTGAAATCTAAAAGGAAAGGAATTAGAAAGTTACTATTTCTATCTGAAGTGAGACTTCTAATAGTTGTAATAGTAAGTTACTAATTGTTAATGGTAGTGAGACTTCTAATAATAATTAGAAAGGAGAAAATTACTAATTCTTAATAAAAGTAAGAATTTTCTTTTAATTAGTAAGAGGAGGTTGTAAAAGGCTATATAAGGGAACCCCCCAATGAACGTCCACTAACCTAATCCAATAGTGTTGGACGTCCATCCCTATTTGTGCAAGAGTTGCACACTTTCCTCTTCTCCCTCTTCTAGTTCTCTTCCAGATTCCTTAGAGCTTTTAGTTGTTTTCTTTTGGAGATCCCACCCATCTCCTTGAGAAAAGAGATCTGATATAGGACATAGCGTGGAAGACGATTGGGTCTTGGAGATTCTAATTTGTTAAGAAAGAAAGTGTTCTTCATCCAACAAGTTATCAGTTTCTCCATTAGAGCACCACCGAGCTCCCAAAGTAAAACCTACTACTTGTATGTTGTAGATTTATTGCGGATGCATGGTGATGCTATTTTCTATCTTAGAGATAGTTTTTCTACTGATCATGGTTGATGAGTTTGAAGATTGGATCCTGGATTGGATTTGAAGCCTTATGGATAATTGATCCCTACATCAAGTGGGTCAAAAGTTTTTAAAACCTATCTACGAGGCCCTTGAAGTGCAAGAGTTGCACAACTTCTTCTCCTCTTTCTCTTCTAGTTCTCCTCTGGGTTCTCCTTAGAGCTTCTAGTTGGTTTTTCTCTTGCAGATCCCACCATACTTCTTAAGAAAAGAGATCTGAAGCGAGTCATAGCGTGGAAGACAACAAGCTCTTGGAGATCCTAATTCGCTATAAGAAGAGTTCTTGTTCAAGCTAATTGTCTTCTTCTCCATTAGAGCACTAGCGAGCTCCAAAGGTATAATCTACTTCCTTGTATGTTGTGGATTTATTTTGGTTTCATAGTGATGCTATTTTTATTTTAGAGATAGAATTATACTGATCATGGTTGATGAGATTGAGGACTTGGATCCTGGATTTGGTTGCTCGCCTTATGGATACTTGATCCATGAGTCAAGTGGGTCAAAAGTTTTGAAAACCTATCTACGAGGCCCACCTACTTCCAACAATTTGAGCATCAATTAATCAATGAAATTAGGCCTCTAATCCATCAATAAATTAGAGCAAAAACCATGTAATTACACATGTAATGTCTAAGAAATACATGGAGTAGTAAATGAATCAAATGCTAGACAAGCATGCACACTGTAATTCAAATTCAATCTCTTGTGTTGGCCTCTAGAACTCCCAAATACAATTCCCAACTCCTTAATTAGCCCCTAAAACACCTAACAAAAAAAAAAACCCCCAAATCCATCCTTAGAATACCCAATTTTTTTGGAAAACTAAGAAGATGATGGAATCAATGCTCGCATGTGTTGGAATACTAGCATATAAGGGATTGCTCTACAACACACTAAGAGATGAGAATGTCTTCTTACCTCTAAGACCTCTTATTAGAGAGAAATTGGTCAATGGAGACATTGCCCAAGCTGAAATTGCACAAAGATGGGGTCTTCGAGGAGCTAGGAAGGTGAGGAAGAAGATGGTGCGGTCGAATTCCCAATTGGCAGCAAGTTGGTAGGGATTTGAAACAGAAAGAAGCAAGAGATGGAGAAATGAGTTCAGGTGGAGCTCTACTGCATGTTTCTGGTTTAGGAGGGAAATGAAGAGGAGAGAAAGGGTAAATGGGTTTTGTCGCAACCCCGGACCGAGGCCCGGGCCCTCGACGGCGGCGATATGATTAACTAATACAAAACATACCGCTGCTGTTTCCCACAGGTTTCCGCGGTGAGGATCCCAAGACACGGGTCGAGCTCACACGAATGGGAATGCGGAAGCGTGTAGCAAAACAAGTCACACAAATCTTAAACAATGAGATGCAAGAGAAATTATAATATCAAGACTTGGTATCAAAAGAAAATGTCATCAAAGCATTCCTACCAAGATTAAAGTTTCACAATTAGACAAAAGTACATTAATTCGAGTTACATAACCAAGAGAGGCCAACAAATGCCAATTCAACAAAAGATCCCAAAAAAAATATCCCAACTAGGTGAATGAGCAATCAAGTTCCCGACAGGCGTCTAGATGACGTCATTGGGCTGCCACTCAGGTGCTGGGGGTGGCTCAAAAGCCTCCTCCGGGCACTCCTCATCAAGCATGAAACCTCCGGCACCTGGACACCAAAATAACAAGCATCAAACACGACGGTTTGGCAAATAAACAATTTAGGTATGAATATCAGAAATAATGCTAAAACAGTTCAAGATTTAAATACACGTTTCAAGTATACAAAACTAGCATGAATACTTATAATATCATGAAAAGATAAATCCACATTGAGCTCATCCTTTCTCCATCATACATGATGACAAGAGCAAGCACGCACGACAAGCACGACACGAAAAACACGATCCCACACTACACAAGGTAGACGAGGTATCCAGCCGCGGAACTGGATCACGAACACGCACAATGTGTAATACAATACACGACTAGTCTGCAGACAGTCCACATGTTTAAGGACCCCCAGGTAGTGGATCAAACTAAAAGGGCAATCCAAGCTCAGTGGTATTCACTTATATCATGAATGCACAAAACACGGCGATACACGTTCGAGAATACAACAAAACAATAGGGAAATCATTTATCAAACACAACGCGACGAGACTAGCAAAATAGCATAATATTAATGCTTAACAAACTTAAGAAATGATTCCCTTTTTTATTCTTGAAACACTTCTTAAATACGAATTCATACTTGAAAATCAAACGAGAACACGGTGATGCATGAGGCATCAAAACAAGAGTGCAAACAAAGTCTATCAAGCATAGGCTAAGACTGTTCATTGACCTTAGTGAAGTTGAAACCCAAATGTCAAAAATTTACATAGTTTGATGTCCCCGAAGGTAAGGTACATTTTGGAGTTCCAATTTACACAATGTCAATTAAAAGTCTAAAGCATAGTCTAGTTTTCAATTTCCAAGAAATTTAGAAAAAGATTGAAAATCCAAAGCTGTGAGTATCAGGTTCGCTCGAGCGGTCATACCATCGCTCGAGCGGACCATCGCTCGAGCGGACCCCAGACAGAAACTTATTTGCGCAAGCCATCCCAAAAGTTCGCTGGAGCGGACATGTTTCTGCTCGAAATCCTTCAAACAGAGGCATGTTCGCTTGAGCAGACCCTATGGTCGCTCGAGCGAACAGGCTTCTGCCTATGCGCGGCTGGGTGCAGAAATTGCACTTCTCTTCACAAATCATCATACATTTTTCTTCTTCTTCTTCTCACTTCTGAACCAACAAAACCCCTGAGCCACCATGCTCACCAAGGGTCAAAAACAACATTCAATCCATAATTAAACCATTCAATCCATTGGGAAAACATCAAGACATTTCCGTGTACAAAATTCCCAAAACTTACAAGATCAACATGGTTCTAAGAACTTGATAAATCATTGATGACAATACTAATAGAGAAACTGAAATACATGGCTTGAAAGAATAAAAGTCTAATTTACACAATGTCAATTAAAAGTCTAAAGCATAGTCTAGTTTTCAATTTCCAAGAAATTTAGAAAAAGATTGAAAATCCAAAGCTGTGAGTATCAGGTTCGCTCGAGCGGTCATACCATCGCTCGAGCGGACCATCGCTCGAGCGGACCCCAGACAGAAACTTATTTGCGCAAGCCATCCCAAAAGTTCGCTGGAGCGGACATGTTTCTGCTCGAAATCCTTCAAACAGAGGCATGTTCGCTTGAGCAGACCCTATGGTCGCTCGAGCGAACAGGCTTCTGCCTATGCGCGGCTGGGTGCAGAAATTGCACTTCTCTTCACAAATCATCATACATTTTTCTTCTTCTTCTTCTCACTTCTGAACCAACAAAACCCCTGAGCCACCATGCTCACCAAGGGTCAAAAACAACATTCAATCCATAATTAAACCATTCAATCCATTGGGAAAACATCAAGACATTTCCGTGTACAAAATTCCCAAAACTTACAAGATCAACATGGTTCTAAGAACTTGATAAATCATTGATGACAATACTAATAGAGAAACTGAAATACATGGCTTGAAAGAATATAGACATAACTTGCATTAAGAGAACCAACATAAAAATCATATCTTAATGAAGAAAATGAAACCCTAATACAATATACATGAAAAATCCCAAAGAGTTCACTTGCCTTAGTCCAATGTCAAGCAAAACCTCACAAAAATCAACAAGAAGGGGTGCTCCACGAAATCTACACAAAACCCCTAAAGTAGAGCACACAAAAATCAACATTTTGACTACTACAAACCCCCATTTCGAAAATGGGTTAGAAATCATGAAAAACAAGCTCTAAATGAGCTAAAGAACATCAAATGGAAAGATGGGTCCAAGCTCTAACATTTTGCTAGCCAAATAAGAAGAAGAGAGCTAGAAGATGATGAATAGTGAAAAGGTTTGGCTCCAAAAACGTCCCAAACGAAGCTTGAGAAGAGAGGAAGAGATTGGTGGTCTTGGATCTGAGGTTGGAGCCTTCTAGCTAGATCATTCAAGGGGGAAAAGATCAAGAGGAAACCCTTCTTCTCTTCTTCACTCTAGGTCAAACTATTGCAGAGATTGGGAAAAAGGGAAATGAAGAGGAAAGGAAACTTATATAGTGTCTGGAAGTGGGTCCCTAGCAGCTGAGTTTTGAAACGCTTAAAACATGGTCTTGTGGACCCCGGATGGAAACGACGAAGAATAACAAAACGATCGTCGAAAAATCTAGTTTCGAAAAAGTATAATTTTCACATAGTTTCACGACTTCGAAAAGTGTGCCCAGATTTAGCATGAAAAGACAAATTTACCCTTATTGGGCCAAAACTTGGTTTTTTGGGCCTAAATGCATACAGGTTAAAAATAAAAGTTGCCACAAATAATAAAACCATTCAAGATTAATAAAAATCACGATCAAACAAGATATCTAGAACGAAAACCTACTCTTCCACGTGTACTCAGGGCGTCCCTGAGCGTGTCTGACTCATACTAAACGTCCTCAAAATCCCCAAAGCTATAATCCAGACTAAGTCTAATCACATTCTAACCCAACTAGTACTAAGACTCACTTAAGACTAAACACTCACTTAATTAGTACTAATCGAGTTGGTCTGGGTCGGGGTCTAACAGGTTTATATATGTTAGTGATGGTGGGATCCACAACTTAAAATCGAAGGTCGGGTCATAACTGGAGATCGGGACCTTGGATGGACTCGCCACAAGAGGAAAAAGTTCATAAAATTAAATTTACTTCCCAACGAGCCCAAGAATAACATGTTTTGAGATCTTTGAAATTTTGACTAAGTTCTCATGGAAAGGATGACTATGCCCCTGGGTCAAGTGAAAATTGCAAAATGAGAGGTTTCCGGGTGTCGAATGGTCATGGACAAAACACGAAAGTTGTGGGAATAATTTGATCAGTCTAATGGATTCAAAATGGAAATATCTCTGAAATTACGAATAACCCTCTGACCACATCCGAAATTACAAATAGGCCCATAATGGTGACAAACTAGGTTTAAAGGCTTTTAAAATTCCCTAAAGCTATTAAAAATCTATTCTAACCCTAAAAGCAAGAAAATTGGGCTCTAATTCCACTTAGTCAACTAACAATATAATTAATTAACACTAAACACGGAAATTAGGGGTTGGAGTCTTACGGTTCAATTCTGATTCTTAATTTCAATTTGTTAATCTATTAGGAACCTTGAGTCTTTGTGAAATCTCTCATTACTTAATAAACTGAATTTCAGATTTTGGCTTTTGACTGCAGTCACTCGTATTTTCAATACTTAAAATAACAACTGAAACCTAATCCTTAGATTGCAAGATTCTATCATTCTTATTTCTGAATTTCAGTTTATTTCTTTCAGAATCTTTCTTTGTCCAATTATTTTTCTAATAGTTTTTATGTTGGTTGCAGTTTTACTTGTTTTCTAGATTAGGTTTTTAGATTAGGAATTTTTGATGGGTGTAAGGACTGTAATTCAGTTTAAATTTCATATTAGCAGTTAATTGGGTTTGTATAGATTTTTATTTGGCTAGATCTAGATCTTATTTAGGACAGGTTGTATCAAGTTGTTTGCTTCAAACTCTCCGTCAATTGACCTATATTCACTGGGATAATGCTGCTTCACAACCTTGCGCTTGGGGTTATCGAACAATAAGCAAACCTTGGGCTATGCCAAAATGGAGTGCAATTTTAATTTCTCTAAATATTTAGAGCCTTATTATATATGTAGATGACATCATCATTGATGATGTCGTGCAAGGGAACATATCCTTCTCCTGTGAAAAACTACTCAAATGAAAATGTATTAGTTCCTCTCTTGTCAACATCAATAAATGGAAGGCATCATTTTGCATATTAATTGCTGATATAGTTGAAGATGCACTTTCAAGTTTCAAAGTTTGGGAAACCAACATTTACTATATTTATGACCAAATTACCTCCGATATACAATGTTCATATATGCATCTGCAAGGGCGGATGTAATGTACTAGTTTTGGCCATGCTAAAGATCGCAATTCTTTGGGTCTTTCGTAACTGTTTTCCACTCTTTATATAGGCCGGTGTTGTTTGTATGAGTAGTTTGATGTGCGTTTACTAATAGTATGTTGTGGTTTTTTCTTTAAATACTATATATCATCTCTATTGAAAGTAGGTGGGCCTCGTGGATAGGTATTCAAAAACTTTTGACCGACTTAAAGCAAGGATCAAACACCCTTAAGGCAAAAAACCCAACCCTAAGATCTAAAATCCTAATCTCATTCATGAAGAGCAAAGCTCCATCAAGAAGACAGATTAAGAAACATATAAGCATAAAGCATCTACTACAAGCAACTAGAAGTAGATCTATTCCTGAAGAGCTTGGTTGTGCTCAAATCATGAACTTGGAAAAACCTGATTCTCTACGAAAACCGTTTTCGCAAATTTGTTCTCCTTTGCCTTTGTGTTCGTCCACACTATGACCCTCTTGTAGAGAATTTCTCTAAGAGAATGGTGGGATCTCCAACAAGAAAAAAACCCTAGCACTCTAGAAGAAAACCAGAGGAAAGAGAGGAGCTTATGAGATTGTGTGTATGTGTAGAGATCTCTAACCCTCTCATCTTATTTATAGTTTATGCAGCACCTCCTCTTTGTCCAGAATTAAGAGTCTCACTTATATTCATAGTGTGTCATACTCCTCCTTTCCTTAAGAGTTCCAATAGAATTAGTAACCTTCTCTTATAAGGGCTAGCATGTGGACCACTAGGGATTCCTTAGAATCTAGCTCCAAATGGGAATTTGGACCCCACATCTCATGTGAACTCCAGACCCATAATTAATTGCAAATAAGTCTACTATATAAATGCAATTGCAGTCCAGTCTTAGGAATAATTACAAGAAGACCATAATCTTCCCAATTACTGCAAGTAGGCCCCTCCATCAATTATATCCATGGATCTATTGAATTTTATTTAGGAATAGATTTTCAATTTATTTAGTTTCCTAGTTTAATTAGGTTTCTTAGGGCTTAAGTCTTCTTTTTTCTATTTATATTGTATCGTACAAGATTATGTTTAGAGTTTATTAATGAAAATTGGGTTTCCCCAATTGAGGTGCGCAATCGTTTGTTTGTGCGGAGATTTATTGTGTCCGGTGCTTCGGCACCCATTGTGCTTTGAGAACTTCCTTCGTGTTCTGTGAGCACTTCCTTCGCAAGCCCTCACCCTATGGCCTATATCAATTGGTATCAAAGTCGAATGATCCCGCGATCGATTGGCGTTATCATCCATCCATACCACACTACCACCACCGATCCCCTGTTCCTGCACCATATGCAAATTCCCACCATGTAAGACTCAGACCCCTAATTTTCGCAATCAGTGTGTTTTTAGCTGAGTTAGTTCTCTGAGTAAATTTCGAGCCTAATCGAGTTGGTCTGTGGTTTATAATGGTTTCCTATAGCTTTGGGGAATTTTGAAAGCCGCTAGACCCAGTCTGGCAGCCTAGGGACGCCTTGGGTTGCACGTGTCAGCGTGGGGGAATTGTTATTGATTTTGAAATTTTCTAATTTTGGTTTCTTTTGATAGGTCAAATTAGCCTCAACAACTTTTGTGTTCACACTGACCCCATTCGAAGCCCCGAAAATCAGTTTTTCAACCCTAGGGGCAAAACAGCCTTTTCAAGTTGAAATTTGAGCCCAAATTTTGAAATTCCAGAACCATGTCAAAAATATACTTTTTGGAAACTACATTTGTTGAGGATCATTTTAGTCTTGTTCGTCGATATCGTCCGGAGCCCACAAGAGCATGTTTTAGTCCTTTGAAGCTTTATACCCTATGGGGCCCACTTTTCACTCAACACTTAAACCCATCTCTTCACTCACCACGTTTCGGAGCTGAAATTTCCTACAACTGTTTTCAAAAACTCAGAGCTGAGAGGAGAGCTCATTTTCTCCCCATCTTGTTCCTCTCGCATGCCATGGTTATTGGGGTTGGATTGGAGATCTAATCACACATCTTCTTCTCCTTCCTTCAAGCTTCAGCTGGATGCTTCTTGTGCAGAAATCCCGCAACTTTTCCTCCTCCATCCAGCTGTTTCCTTCTTGTTTGGATAGCTTCAGGTGAGGGCTTCTCCCATCTCTTTAATGGAGCTTTATTAGCTCCTCTAGAACCCATTTTCCTTTCATGCAAACCCATTTCAAAATGGGGTTTTGGTTTTCAAATTTTGTTTGGTTTTGAGGTGTTCTCTTGGGGCTTTGTAGATTTCCTGGTTCAGCTCTTGAGTGGAATCTTTGGGGAAGTCTTTGGATTGCAATTTTGACCCAGGCAAGTGAATAAACTGATATTGGAATGCATGCCATTAAATTGGGTTTCTTTTTCCAAGCTTGATGTTAAATTGTTATTTCATTTGATTTATTTTCTTGGACTATGTAAGGCAGATTTCTGCAATTTTAGTGTTCAGACCATGTTCAGCAATTTTAGTGTTCAGATCATGTTCAGATTTCTGCAATTTTGGTGTTTGGTTCATGTTCAGATTTCTGCAATTTTAGTGTTCAGATCATGTTCAAATTTCTGCAATTTTGGTGTTCAGTTCATGTTCGGATTTCTCCAATTTTAGTGTTCAGCTTTGTTCAAATTTAGATTTCTGCAAGTTTTTATGTCTAATTCATGTGCCGGTTTTTGCAGGTTTTTATGTCCAAATTGTGTGCAGATTTCTGCAAGTTTTTATGTTTTTATGTCCAATTTATATGCAGATTTCTGCAGGTTTTTATGTTTAATTTATGTGCAGATTTCTGCAGGTTTTAATGTTCAGTTATGTTCAAATTTATGCAGGGTTTTGTTTATCCATGATAACAAGGAGAGTTTTTGTTTTTGGCTGTTTTGCTAGGCTGGAAATTTTGATTTTTGAATGTCTGGTCATGTTAATACCAGAATTCTCTATTAAATCTACTCATGGAATGTGATATTTCATTTGGTGTTGAATGGAGGTTGGTTTAAGGCTAGGGGATACTCAGCTATGATACTGGAGAGTGTTTGATTGAGATGAAGGGAGTGCAGGTCCAAAAATGTGAAGAAAAGGGATCCCAGGCGCAGACAACACCCCATTTCCAGAAGACCATCTCGCTAGGGCGAGAGCTTTCTGGAATAGGTGCTGTTCCTCTTTGTTTTCTGTGCATATTTTCCTACTTCTTTTATTATGGGATGCATGTTGAGGCCCAAGCTTGCTTGGAAGGAAGGTTTGGAACTTGAATACGTATTCAATGATGGAAATTAAGAGAGAACAAGGAGGAATTTATGTTTGAATTACCCGGGGAAAAATACCTTGAACTCTATCGAAGCCTCACTTTGCACTCGGGGTTCCCAACTGCCGAATAATTTCAAAGGCATCAAACTCATTACTATTACACGACATTTGGACTTTGAGTGCCTATTGAGACAACCCTGCGTAAACCATTCTAGCACCACTAACTATCTCATTCCATATTTGAAGATTTTATATGTTTTGGTGAAAATAAGCTTTGGATAGCTTCATGTGGTTTGTTTTGTTATAAACTCTCGGTAAGGCTACTCGTTTATTTCGACTTCGTGTGTCCGTTTATGTTTTGCTTAGAGTAGTCCTTTACCGATCTAAATTATGTTTATATGATTCGATTTATGTTTCATTCGGATTTTCGTTTTGTCGGCACCACTCAGCTTGGGTCGCCTTGTCGGGCTAATTACCCGGCTTGGGATCCTCAAATATTTCGCCAACTGCAGCTTGGATACTTTGTTTGTTTGTTATCCGTTCCGCAGCAGACTTTGTGTGACACCCATCTATATTGGGTTATTTATGTATTATTTGTTTGTTCCGGCCATTTTATATGGCGACGGTTATTGTGAGTGCTCTTGTTACTTCGGTAATAGGAGAATATAGCTCAGTGTGGTTGCCATCTGTTTTATCCGATTTGTCTGTTTTGTTAGTTTGGATCAGCATGGTCTCTATTTCACACAAATGATTTCAGTATTTAACTTTTGCCACTTCATCATCACTTCTGTTTAGATTTTTAAATGTGCTTTGGTATTGAAGAAAAAATGGATTTTTTTATCTACACTATCATTATGTTATTATCTATATTATTCACCTGTCAGACCGTCGTGTCTGATACGTCACTTTTGATGCCATAGGTAGCAGGTTCTTCGTTCTGAGTTGGACTGCGTGCAGTGGATTCAGAGCCTTGTATTTTGGTAGGTTTGTTTTGCTGACGATGTCATTGAGACGTCAAGTTTGGCACCAGAGTTCATCACATAATTTTGGGTAGCATTTTGTTTAGTTAGTTATCTTGGATGGCTTTTGTTAGCCTTTTTCTTTGAGACTTTCATGAATATACTTTTATAAATGGTAACTTGAACATATGTGGGAAATAAATCGTCCTATTACTGTCAGCTCAACATTTTATGGCTTATGATTTGTTCCAGTCTGACTATGATCCTAGATTTGATGGCTTTATGTTAGTGGATGAATGCGACACATATTCCGATGGCTACGGGCTCCGAGTCGCAACGCCACATAAGCTTCCGCGAAATATTCAGGTTGTGTTGGGATTTTGACATCCTCACACACGCAGATCCTGGGGAAAACAAAAATTTTAATTAACCCCAAATCACGCTCCCTAAGATCGGATCGCTGCAGGATCCCGGTTTTGGGGCGTGACAAACTGGTATCAGAGCGGGCACATTTCTAGGAAATAAAACACTCTAGCGACATTAAGATATGTGGTGAGGACTCGTTAGACCTTTGACTAGACGTTGTGTTCGGTTTGACTAGATGTCATTTCTTTGAGTTCGGGTTGCTTTTCTTTTAGTGGGGGAGACTCTCCTTGTCTCTTCTTCTCGTCCTTGTTGTTAGGGAATTTGGAGGACCAAATTTCACTTTAGTGGGGCAGAATTTAAAGTCTCTATACCTATGTTTAGTGTTTTTCACTTGTGTTTACGCCAGAGATTGAGAGGTTCGCGCTAGAGATTGAGAAGTTTGTGGGCTTAGCGTGTTGTTTTCGAAGGACTTCGACAAATTTTCAGCCTTTCAGACCAATGTGGTTAGTGAGAGAAGATGTGTGCATTTGCTTGCTGGAGAATAGCGTGAGTAGTACGTGAAGGCCCCTTCTCAGCTAATCGAGGATCGTCACGCAGCATACCAAGGCAAGTGTGGATTTTTGGGTGAACTTGGACATTTTTCTGAGACGAAAGACTGCAGAAGCAGTATTGGTTGTTGATTCTATGAAGGGTGAGGTGATTTTCAGTTAGTAAGGGTAGGAGTTGGTGCTAGAAACTTAGGAATTTCCCTGATTGAAGGAGCTTTTGTCATAGATTTGGTCGAGAACTTTCGTAACTTACAGTTATGCTGGTGTAGTCGCCTCAGCAGAAGGTGCCAAGTGGATGGTTAAAAGTATTCAAGGTCAATTTTCAGCAGTAGAAAAAGAAGTATTATGCAAAAAAGAACCTGGCCTGATAACATGATAGAGGAGATTTTACAGATTTTACCGACTTACGGGTTATTGGATTGGATAGTGTATAGATGCAAGCGAAAGAAGTGTCACAAGTTGGTTGTAGTTTTGTCTACACTATAGATGGATGTGCATTAGTTGCGTGGAAGAAAGTTGAAAACAAAGTCGAACTTGAGGCAGTGAATAGAACTCGAGACAAGACATTCAGATGTGGATGAGATAATCGTTCTTGTAGGAAAGGTGGAGCATGAGACAGAGGCAAAAGATTAAGCAGACCCTGGATTGTGAAATTCCAGTCAAGCATCATTCAAGACAAATGACTTTACCCGCTCATCGAGCAAGGACTCGATTATTTTGGTGAACCTTGGAGGGCAAACAAAAAGTGGGGGAGTAGTTTAGAGATCTGGATTGAAAGTTTCAAATATTCACGGAATGACGCCAGGTTGGCAAGTATGTTTGGATCGATAACATATTATCATGCAGAAGATCAAGAGCAACGAGCAGATAAAATCAAGGTGAGCAGGAACTTCTGAGTACAGTTGTAAGGTCCCCGACCTTAATAGGGTGTTTAATTTTCTAATATTGGCGATTAGCCTAATTAAGTATGATTCTAGCTAATTAGGCGGGTTTAGTGGCTAAGCGAGTTTCTTTTATCATTAGAAAGCGGTTTGCGAAGTTTCGTTTGATTCAGAGTGCAATTAGTCTTAATAAGGGATTAGGTGTGATTAATAGGAAAATTAGTCATTTTTTCGGAAAATTCAGTTTTTGCTGAATTTGGGTTTCGTTGGAAAGATCTCGTCGCGCTCATCACTTTTCGTTCTTAACTGTCACGATTCGACGCCTCGAATTTCCCCAAATAATCACATTTCTCTCATTTCATTCAAATGGACATTTTGGTCATTTCCCCCTCCATTCCCTTAATTTAAACTCCAGCAACTCCCTTCATTCGTTCCTATTCATCTTCATTTTAAGTGCAACTGCTGGGAGAGCTTCTCTTCTCCACCTCTCCATTTTTCCTTTTGCATGTGGGTCTAGAAGCCAAGCATTGAAAAACCAAGCCCATCTTCTTCTTCTTCTCTTCTTCCCCTACATCTTGATCTAGATTTGGTGAGTTTTCCTCAACTCCTTCCTCTCTAATTTTCTCCCTCCTTGCTATTAATGTCTTGCATGTTGATGGACTCTTCTTCTTATTCTTCCTTGGTGATCTTTGAGTGTAGGAGAGAGACCTTAAAGTGTTGATTTGGCTAGTGTGTGTGTGGAGAGCTCTCCTCCTCAACTTCTCTCTCAATTTTCATATCTTTCACTCTCTTTGGTGAAAGCAAGTAGAATAGCATTATATATTGAGCATGAATGTGTGTTTATTGAACTCTTGTTAAAGCAATTGTCTAGACAACTCATAATTCCAAGCTTGTTACATGTTTTGTTGGATTTCACATTTTAATTAGGTAATTTTTTTAAAGGACTTGAATGGACTTGTATGGATGGGTTGGTAAATGAAAATGGATGTTTGCAGGTGTGGAAGATGTGAATTCTGAAGCTCAATAGGCGTATCTCTCGAAATCTTACTGAAACTGAGCTTCAGAACTTCACAGTTCTGCACGGGCGGTCACCAGGCAGTTAGTAAGCAGCTAATCGCCTACCCAGAAACAGAACCTGAATAGGTTTTGTCTCGTATGCAGTTAGCCGCCCTGACGAAATATTCTCAAGTAATATTTTTACTACACTCAGTGACCTGTCGGTCACCACTCAGCGACCAGGCGGTTAGCCGCCAACCCCCAGGCGGTTAGCCGCCTGCACCAAAACCTGTTTTAAAATGGGACTTCTTCCTTTGGTTTTGACCTAACATGTGGGACCCTATGACCATACTCTTGCATGACCGATTAGGGAAAATGAAAACGGAGCACGATTGGCTTGGTGTGCTTCGTCAATTGTTCGGGATTTTCCATATCTTGACGTGACTTGGCCGAATGCGTGTGGAATTGAGTTAATTGGTGCCCAACAACTTTCGTACACTATGGGCCCGCCAAACTAGGACACCATTGACGCATCCTCTATACGTACTCCGTTGGGGATACATTTGGTACACGGTGATTGACTTGTTCTCCACTCGACTCGCGAATCTTGTATCTATAGCTTGTCGTAGCTTGTACACTCTATCTTGTATACTTGCATAACTTGTAACTTAACTTGTAGAAATAGGATTTGACCGGACTTAGAGTGTATCCTTAGGTACCTTGTCTTGTATTGATAAACACATGTAGATAGACTCGAAAAAGGACTACTCATGGAACTTGGAACTTGACTTGTATTTTGGCTTGACTTGGAGTAGCCCTCAACTTGTTATCTTGTACTCGGGAACCTATCCACGTGTATTTATCTTGAAACTTGTGTCATATACAAACCATCATCATCATTTTGCATTCATGACCAGCTACAGACTGAGGATTATAAAGTGGGCTGGATACTGGATACCGGAAACTAGGGGTGGGCAGTAGGCTTTGGACGGCGTCCATGGTGAGAATAGCTAGGAGCGAGCACGGACCGTACGGCTATTCCTAGGACCGTGAGCTAGGATCCCCTTAAAGCCGAACTTTGGGTATTTGTAATCGGCTCGGACGTCACTTATACCCCTGTAAGATGACTGGAACATCCTCGGAGTCTCCTCTTACTTGGCATTGCATTTCATGGATGGTTATTCTTGTTTATCTTGCTAGGACTTACATTGTTACTCGACTCTCGTATTACTCATACTTTATGCATAGCTTGTACCTTGCTATCTTATAATCATGTACTTGTCTTTAATCTCTTTTAAAACATATTATGAATAATGTATATTGCTTATCTTCTTGCCAACATATTATTAATCATTTATTCCATGGTGCACAGAGGACACCTACTACTATTACACCGACCCGGATGCCGAGGCAATCCCAGAGGATCCTCAACCGGGGGAGGAGGATGAGGTACAAGAGTGCGGTGCCGATGACGTAGCTTAGCGTCATCACTCCCGGCACTAATGCGCATTACACGGGGATATCTGTTTTCGTGCCACCTCATTTCATCATTTAGTTTAGAACTCTTGGACTTGTCTATCGGTTTGTTTATCTTGTGTGCTAGGGCCTAGGTTTAGGATGGTCCTGATGTTATAAACTTTATATTTTTTATCTTTTGAAACTTGAATATTTATAGTGGGATGATTACAGTACTTGCTTTGATATTTCTACAGGTTAATGTTGTGTTTACCAGACAAGTCCTATCGATTAATTTGTTAATGAGGCTCAACTACACAATCCTCACAGCAGACTTCGATCCTTGGGCATTAAGGGCAAACAAAAAAAATTAATTGGCCCTAAATTTCACACCCCGGTTCCGGTTTAATATCTAATCAGGGTCGGGGTCATGACAACAGTGAAGAAAGACTTGACTTTGGGGTCGTAAACACAAATTGGATTTCCAAGATCGGTTATACATGTCAAGGGCAGAAGACCTGAACAGTGAAATCTGAAGGAGACAAGTCATACGAAATTTTGACACGCAGAACAACGTAACATCTGGTTTGTAGCTTTAGACCCTATGGGGCCCACTTTTCACTCAACACTTAAACCCATCTCTTCACTCACCACGTTTCGGAACTGAAATTTCCTACAACTGTTTTCAAAAACTCAGAGATGAGAGGAGAGCTCATTCTCTCTCCATCTTCTTCCTCTTGCATGCCATGGGATCTTTGAGGAAGTCTTTGGATTGCAATTTTGACCCAGGCAAGTGAAAAAACTGATATTGGAATGCATGCCATTAAATTGTGTTTCTTATCCAAAGCTTGATGTGAAATTGTTATTTCATTTGATTTATTTTCTTGGACTATGTAAGGCAGATTTCTGCAATTTTAGTGTTCAGATCATGTTCAAATTTCAGCAATTTTAGTGTTCAGATCATGTTCAGCAATTTTAGTGTTCAGATCATGTTCAGATTTATGCAATTTTGGCGTTCAGTTCATGTTCAGATTTTTTTAAATTATAGTGTTCAGCTGTGTTCAAAATTTCTGCAAAGTTCGTGTTCAGCTGTGTTCAAATTTAGATTTCTGCAGGTTTTTATGTCTAATTTATGTGCAGATTTTTGCAGGTTTTTATGTCCAAACTGTGTGCAGATTTCTGCAAGTTTTTATGTTTTTATTCCCAATTTATGTGCGGATTTCTGCAGGTTTTTATGTCCAATTTATTGCAGATTTCTGCAGGTTCTAGTGTTCAGTTATGTTCAAATTTATGCAGGGTTTTGTTTATCCATGGATAACATGGAGAGTTCTTGTTTTTGGCGGTTTTGCTAGGCTGGAAAATTTGATTTTTGAATCTTTGGTTTACTCATGTTAATACCTGAATTCTCTATTAAATCTGCTCATGGAATGTGATATTTTATTTGGTGTTGAATGGAGGTTGATTTGAGGCTAGGGGATACTCAGCTATGGTACTGGATAGTGTTTGATTGAGATGAAGGGAGTGCGAGTCCAAAAATGTGAAGAAAAGGGATCCCAGGAGCAGACAACACCCCATTTCCAGAAGACCATCTCGCTAGAGCGAGAGCTTTCTGGGATGGCCTGCTCTAGCGGATTCAAGCCCGCTCAAGCGAGCTTGGGTGCTGTTCCTCTTTGTTTTCTGTGCATATTTTTCTACTTTTATTATGGGATGCATGTTGAGGCCCAAGCTTACTTGGAAGGAAGGTTTGGAACTTGAATACATATTCAATGACAGAAATTAAGAGAGAACAAGGAGGAATTTATGTTTGAATTACCCAGGGAAAAATACCTTGAACACTATCGAAGCCTCACTATGCACTCGGGGTTCCCAACTGCTGAATAACTTCAGAGGCATCAAACTCATTACTCTTACACGACATTTGGACTTTGAGTGCCATTGAGACAGCCATGCGTAAACCATTCCAGCACCATTAACTATCTCATTCCAGATTTGAAGATTTTATATGTTTTGGTGAAAATAAGCTTTGGATAACTTCATGTGGATTGTTTTGTTATAAACTTTCGGTAAGCCTACTCATCTATTTCGACTTTGTGTGTCCGTTTATGCTTCGGTCAGAGTAGTCCTTCACCTATCTGAATTATGTTGATATGATTCGATTTATGTTTCGTTTGGATTTTCGTTTTGTCGGCATCACTCAGCTTGGGTCGCCTTGTCGGGCTGATCACCCGGCTTGGAATCCTCAAATATTTCACCAACTGCAGCTTAGATACTTTGTTTGTTTGTTTGTTATCCGTTCCGCGGCGGACTTTGTGTGACACCCATCTATATTGGGTTATTTATGTATTATTCATTTGTTCCGGCCATTTTATATGGCGACGGTTTCCGGCCATTTTATATGGCAATGGTTATTGTAAGTGCTCTTGTTACTTTGGTAATAGGAAAATATAGCTCAGTGTGGTTGCCATCTATTTTATCTGATTTGTCTGCTTTGTCAGTTTGGATCAGTATGGTTTCTATTTCATACAAATGATTTCGGTAATAAACTTTTGCCACTTCATCATCACTTCTTTTTAGATTTTTAAATGTGCTTTGGTATTGAAGAAAAAATGGATTTTTTTATCTACACTATCATTTTGTTATTATCTATATTATTCACCTGTCAGACCGTCGTGTCTGATACGTCACTTTTGATGCCATAGGTAGCAGGTTCTTCGTTCTGAGTTGGACTGCGTGCAGTGGATTCAGAGCCTTGTATTTTGGTAGGTTTGTTTTGCTGACGATGTCATTTAGACATCAATTTTGGCACCTGAGTTCATCACATAATTTGGGGTAGCATTTTGTTTAGTTAGTTATCTTGGATGGTTTTGTTAGCCTTTTTCTTTGAGACTTTCATGAATATACTTTACTTTTATAAATTTTAATTTGAACATGCGTTGAAAATGAATTGTTTTATTACTGTCAGCTCAACATTTTACAGCTTGTGATTTGTTCCAGTCTGACTATAAGCGTTGATTTGATGGATTTATATTAGTGGATGAGTGCGACATGGGTTCCGATGGCCACGGGCTCCGAGTCGCAACGCCTTGTAAGCTTCCACGAAATATTCAGGTTGTCTTAGGATTTTGGCATCCTCACACATGCGGATCCTGGGAGAGCAAAATTTTTAATTAACCCCAAATCACGCTCCCCGAGATCGGATCGATGCAGGTTCCCGGTTTTGGGGCGTAACAGACCATTTCCAACTCCATTCGCCCAGCCAATCCCTCTTCCCGGTCCCAATTCGTATAATAAAATATATATATATATATATAAAAAAAAAACCACAGAACCCCTCTCCCAGGCGGCCAAAGCCCATTCACAGAATCCTTTCCCCTGCAAAACAAACCCCATCCCCATCGCCTCTTTCCCACCTCCACCGACCCACCACCTTAATCCCAAAACCCAAAATCCAAACGAGAACCCTCAACCACCGCCTCCCCATCATCCGAAGCACCTTTCGTCCACTGCCAATGAAAACCTCTGCAAACCGAATCCCAGCCCTATCGTCCAACACCTTTCGTCGGTAGCCCTAAAAAATAAAATAAAAAATAAAAAACCACCATCTCCTGCCCCGTTGCCCATCTCAAAGAATCCAACAACCACACACACACACACACACACAAAAAAAAAATAATAAATAACAGAGAGAAAAAAAAAAGAAGAGAGCAGAGAAAAGAAGGAAGAAGGCGTACGAGGACTCGTCCTCAACCAGCCTCGACATCAAACTCAAGACACAAAACAGCAGCTCCGTCGTCGTCGTCACAATACTCCATCATGAAGTTCACGGAGGAGAGGTGCTTCGTGAAATCACGGCTCGTCAGCCCCAAAGTGCCACTCGCCAGCCAGGGAAACAAAGAACCAGAAAGGGTTTCAGTGGGGTGTCAAAGGGTTCCAGTAGTGTCTTATTTTTACACTCCATGCATTTTATCAATTGAAATTATTTTTTATTGGGAAATGTTCATATGCACTCATCCCTTTTTTATTGGGAAATGTTCATACGCACCCATCCCTCACTAAAAATGGTGAGGGATGGATACACTTGAAGATCCCCCTTTTTTATTAAACACTGATCTGACTATTATGCATTCTTTAATTTTAGTCAAAAAATAAATGCACTTAAAAAATACAATTGATTATGTATTAAGTACAATACATAACATAAATAAATATAGATGAAATGAACTAAGTATGTATGGATTTTTAGGATATTTTTTAATGGATAAGTGGGTATGAAATTGCCTTCATATCCCCCATATTACTACAAAGTGACTATGATAAGGGCATTTTAGTATATATTTACATATATGTGTATATTATATATATAATAAATAAAAGTAAAAGGGCTAGGGCTAGGGTCAGGCCGAGATAGTACTATCCAAGCCCAGCCCTCAAATCACGGGGCCTGCAAAAAATTGACTAAGCCCAGCCCTAGGCTTTTCATTAGAAACAAAATCCCTCATTTTAAGGTCTTTTTTAGGGCTGGGCCCCTTTTCTCATGGCCAAATTGACATGCCTAGGTTTCACGCCTTGTTTTCTCTCTTCCATCGACATAAAGTTCAATGAGGGGGAATCACGTGCCACTCGTGATACATGCCAAGCCAGACCTGATTATTGGGCTTGTTTTTCAATCCGGGTCAATTTGGGTGAACTCTGGTCAATCCGATCCTTCTTGAGGCCCAACAGATTTTGCTAACATCATAACATCATCACAGCATCATCAGGATCCGATCAACAGCAAATTTCACCCGATTAACGGTTGAATCTTCTTGTCGCGATATCAAAGTCATCCACTGTCATATTTTAAATCTATTTTCACCATCCTTTTCGTGAAGAACAGATCTACAAATAAGGTCACCATCCTTTTCATGAAGAACAGATCTACAAATAAGGTCGATCCATTCATACATCCCGTATGAAATTGCTCATTAGTAAAATCCACAATGCACTTCAAAGATACAATATATGCAGATAAATATGGCTGATGGTATTTTGAAAATGAAGTCTATTTCTGGACCTTTCTTGATTTGTAACAAGGAGAATTTTCTATTCTTGACTATGGTGACATGTTTGCATGTCTCCAAGACTAGTGTGGATTAGAAGATGATGAGGAACATGATTTAATCAGCTTTGTAAGAGGCTTGAGACTAGATATAGTGAAGAGTATGAATGATTGTATGACCGTTCATGAGGCATATTGGGAAGCGATTCATATAGAATACGTGCTCAAATGGTCTCCTTTAGGAAAAGTTGCGCCTCACAACAAAAAGTCTCTATCACTATAATTAACAGAAGAATCAGTGGTAAAGGACTTACAGACTGAAAAGCTAGAGCAGCACATAGAATGTTCCAAAACTGAAATTGGGTTTGAATTTTCTCTTATGGGTAATGGTGGTCAAAATACACAAGCAACAAAGGGAAAGACGCCCACTGTTAAAATTTCCCACATTGACTTCATCATTGGAGATAAACCATGAATAGTCAGATATTGTGATTTGATGGTGCATGATCTACAAGAAAAGCATCCAATGGTTTGATTGCACACCAACACAAATTTCAGCCATCAAAAGTAGTTATACATGACGATGTACATGGAAACTACAAATCAACCACAAAATCGCAAATTCGTCATATTGATCTTCGATCCAGGTGGACTTTACCGAACTCGAGGTCGAGTTCTTTCCAAGCCAAGGAGAATGATGCAGATGGACCTCAGGCCACATGTGTAGGTCCCAAGTAGATTTAAGATATTTTATTAACTAATTATATATCATTAGTTTCTGATTTTATTTAAAGAAATTTATTTAGGATTAGATTTCCAATTTATTTAGTTTCCTAGTTTACTTAGGTTTCTTAGAGCTTAAGTCTTCTTTTACTATTTATATTGCATTGTATAAGATTATTTTTAGAGTTAATTAATGAAAATTGAGTCTTCCCCATTAAGGTGCATCCTCATTTATTGTCTCCGCGGAGATTTGTTGTTTCTTCGAATACCTGCTTGAGCACCCATTTTGCTTTGAGCACTTCCTTCGCAAGTCCTAACCCTAGGGCCTATATCATTGAATCAGATAGCCTAGACAGACACAGACCTTTAGTTGTTTCCTCAAGTCGCAATTAAACATTCACTCAATTGTTATAAGCTTAACTATTGGACTGATCATTCTTGGTGAGAGTAATTTATTGTGGATGAGGCTATCATGATAAGCTATGGATAGACGGTCGGTGGACTCCGGTAACAGTTTGTGTATTTCTTAGAATTGTTATATTGTTATTATTATCGGCGGGGCTTGGAATCCCTTGCATTATACTTTACTTTTCCTGCCACGACTGGACAACAATATGGGAGGCCACGGCATAATATCCCGCAATGTCCAACTTGTGTGAATGTGCCATATTGATAGATGGTGAGATTAGATGCATTACTTTCATATTGGTCACATATATTATATCTTGCTCAACTGTCTAGCATTGTACCATTGCCGCTCTCATGATATTATTATCGTCTCTATTTTTTGTTAATGCGTACATCCTATGTTACTTGTTACTATGCTTGCCAGATCCTTAGATCTGACCCATCATTTGGTGCTTAGGTATTATTTCCGACCCAAAGGGTGACGCGCTCATCGAAGGGCCCATAGCAGATGAATACGGGTGGGGACCGGCAAACCACAAGACTGAGCTGGAGACCGGAGCGCCGATACTTAGGATTGAGTGATTTCTATTTTTAGATTTTGAGTATCATTTGTTTGAGCAAGGTGGGATTTATTCATATGATTTGTACACATTATATTCTTACTTTGAAATTAACCAGATTGTTGCCCTGCCACACTTGCTCATGATGGATTTGATACCTTTACAACTTACGCACTTTATTATTATTGTTTCCGCCATTTTCTTTATGCTTCCGAACTTAACCTTTGATTACATATGTTGTTAAGAAGCTTTACATTAGACCTTACTGCAGACCTGTGATCTTGTAAGTTCTCATATTTTCTGGGAAGTAGAGCGTCAAATCCGAATACCTTTGTGGTAATTTTGGTATTCGAAATTAGGGCGTTATACAAGTATTTTCAAATTATAGCTGAAACTTGTGAGACCGTTTGAATGAAATACAAAGTGATTCCTCAATTCCACATACTTGATCATATATAAATCCCAGAGAATAATAAAGAAATGCCAAATGTTCTCTAATATGCTTAGTACTCAATGAGGTCATTAAGGGTAAATCACTATGTAGTGCTATGGACATTTACTTGGGACCAGCAAGTCAGAACTAGATCGTAATCTGGACTCCCAATTTCTTCATAGGCCTGTCTAAAACCTCAACATTTGGGCCCTTCATACTCATAAAGACAGGTCTATTTAGAATTCAGATTAATACTTGGGTCAATTGAGTTCCAACTAGGACACAAATTTAGAATCTTATAGGCGTGTTCACAAGAATATAGATTTGGATCTTGGCTAAAGTATGGATCCAATTCGTCAATTCAGTCTGAGAATGTCGGTCTGAGAATGTATTGGATATTGTTCTTTGGAACCAAATTGAATCCTGCAAAAAGAAACAGATCAAGAACCTGATTCATGTGAATGCCAGAGACTGCCCTATAAATCATTTATAAAAAGAACAAGAAAACAAACTGTACAAAAAGAATGATTTATTGGCCAATTTAACAATATCACAACTCTGTATTTCTCTAACCCACAACAGAAGTGAAGCGAGCAAGTTATCTGTTATACACCAGAATCTGTACGCAGTTTCATCAGGCAGAGCGACTTAGCCGGGAAAGATAATGGTGGAAGGTAGTTAGCTTTCATCTGGCTCTTTAGTTTCACAGTTCCTACGATGCTGGACATACACCAGAAGTCTGCCATCATTGTCAGCCACAGCCAGTGTGCCAAATTCTGCTTCAGTAGCAATACATGATACTCCACCACCTGATGCCCCAAGACAAGTAAACAATCACCCTCCAAGATTAAATGATAAATCTGTCATTTTCCATGGAATTTATACACATCACTTCATCAGATTAATCACATAATAAGAGAAAATGAGAGATTTTGGAACGGATTTTGGTATCCTTCACTGTTAGAGCTTGTGCCCGTATACATCGGTGTGGAGTGATTACAGCAATCCTTTCCCTTAATTAGGGAAATTACAATCAAATCAAAATCAATGTAATACTACTGATTATCTAGAAATGTATGGTACACTAGGGTAACGTAGTTTAAGTTTTCCTCAACACTTGGTATAGTAGCCTGAAGGTCCATCCAACAGAGATCTAATACACTTAAGTGGGCCAACCGGTAGCAAAGACCAGTGACTGGGATTCCACCCATTCAAGGACTTGCTCAGTTCTCAAGGGAGTTCAGAAACTTGAAGTCGCTTGGATTTTGCCGCCCCAAGAACATTCTAATCCGTTTAAAATTCAAACTCCAGTTCCAACCAGTATTTCTAAATGCTACTAAACAGAAAAAGGGCAGTAAAAAATGGGATTTCCAGAAATTTCAGAACTCCAATTTCTCATATTCTAACTCAAAGGACATTCGCTAGCAAATCGACCCTTGTTTCCATTTCAATGTTCCTTGCTGATAAAATGGACACTACTGTGGTGGAATAGATGGCAATGCCATAGTGCATTTGGGTCGTGCAGACAATTCGAACTACTTTCGGAAACATTTCATTTTTCCAAACTCTGCCCCAATCCAACATCACAAACATTTCAGGTCGGACTTCAAACATAACATGCGTTAATTTGGCTGCAAAACATTTGCCCAGGTACCTTTCTAGAGCATCCAATCATAAACCTAATTAGCTATAAAGTTAGGAATGTAAAGATGAAAACAAAAACATGCAAATGTTGATGGTAAAGTCTGCGTGTTGCAGCAAAAATAACCCTATGGATTTATAAGTGTAATATCCTGGGCAACTAGGACCCTAGGATATTGGTGTTAATATGGCCCAAGTGGGACCTTTAGAAGTTGGTTGACTAATGATCTTTGGAAGAGACAGGCGTGAGTTGGGTGGGAAAAGGAGTTGTGCCTGCGTGTGTATTGCATTAGTAGGACTATATGTCCAGTTTGGATAGAATTCAAAGAATAGTTTGGGTTGAACAATGAGTCTACGGTGCCATCGACCCTTAGCTCTGGACTCGATTTTCTCTTCCTTCTTAAGAAAAAAAAATCTGAGAGAGGTTTGTGGCTGGGAATCCAGGATCTCACGAGGAAGAAGGCAACTAGCAGAGGACGATCAGCGGATGTCCTACTCGTGCCCGCATCTATTGTCTATCAGAGGTGAGTGGATCTTCCTAGATACCCTAGATGATTTATTTAGATGACTGATAATAGTGCTTGATTCAGCTGTGATTTTTCTGTGACCATGGAGTAAACATAAAATCTGTTTTGAGTCAAGGGAATCATGTAAGAATGGCTGTTAGAATGTTACAATTGATATGGAGTGCGAATTCATGGACATCCATCGAATAGATGTGAAATTGGCGAAAACAGAGGCCTGGCGTCAATGGAACATATTGACATTGAGTGATGTGGGACCCTGTGGCCCACCAGGTGGAAGATCTGGTCCAGTGATCTGAAGGGGGACCCTTGGGGTGGATGACCCATGAGGAGTGGGTCCCATCTGGGCCATCATCCAGTTGAATGAGTATAGACAGCGGCAGTTTTTGCACAAATCTGGTGGACTGTCAACAGCCCTTACAGGATCTTAGGGTTGACTTGATGAGTAATCAGAACCCCACATCTGATCAGGGGCCCAGAGGCGACCTTGGTAGGGGTGGACCCATGAGTAGTGGACCCCATCTGACCTGTCATCAATCAGACCAAGGGCTGCAGCCATGAGTTGCATGTATTTATCGACAGAAACTGTTTCAGATTGTGGAATCTGGGAAATCTTATGATGAGGGATCTAGTGATAATTGAACATACCCTTGGGTGATCCTATGCCTTAGGTCTGATCATGGATTTGGACCAGTGGGACCCATTGTCCATTAGACTAGTGGTTCCAAGCGTGATCTACAGGGTCACTCGTTCTGTGTAGAGAATTAGGGATTGGGATAAGTATAAAGAATTGGGTCAGCCCCTGTACCTTTTATAAAATTACAAAAGAACCATATTAGTAGAAATCTGGACTATATGATTTACAAATAGTCTTAGGGACTGTTTTACTTGGATACTAGCATAATGAGAAATCTGGAAATTCTGTGTAATGTGCTGATTATGAAGAAGTGGGCCACTCCCATTCTAACACTTACCTGTTATGATTGGAAGTGGGGCACTGACCTAATGGGGGCATGTACGAAACAGGTCTCGCACTATTGAATATTTAACTTCATATATATATATATATATATATATATATATATATATATATTATGGTTAGTATTTGTTGTAGTATGAAAGAAAGTTTAATGTAGCATTGGTAAATACTAGCATGCATACGAGGGTGGACTTGTATGCAGATGTTCGTTGTGATTATGAAATTGCTCAACTGGGTGTTCAGGCTATTTTGGCCATGGAGGCCATTGTGTTGGCAAGTCCTTGGTGGATGCGGTTAATGAGTTAATGCCGGAAGGGGCATGTGAACATGTATGATTAGCCTTGGTGGCGTGGTAATGTGCATGGGGCACGAAGATATAATTGGATGGACTTTTAATTGTACTTGACTTGTTAATTTAGACTTGCACATTTTATGTGATACTGTGGTCTATGTTGTGTGGGTAATTAGGAAAATTCATTCACCAGTGTTCCTAACGTTGCGTTGCCCCCTTCAGGTAATCATATCGCGGGAGGGCCAGACCAGAACGACATTCTGCCCGTAGACTTCGACATGTGTGGCTGAAGAAAGAGAGCAGGAAAACTCAAAATAGCTAATGGAGGGATTAGCCCTTCCTATGGAGATTTTATTTAATGTTTTAGGACTTCATTGATTTGAGTCAGAACGTGGAAATTTTATTTAATTCAGAGATTATTGATGCTTATTTGACTTTTATAAGTTAATTGAAATTATAGTTTGCTCTAAATGCCTAATTCCTTGTGGGAATTATGTGATGTATGTTTCGTGAATGTTGCCAAAGAATCACGATATGGAATCCGACAGGGCCCAGAATTTGGGTCGTGACAATAAGTTGCCACAATAATAATAAAAAATGATGATGATGGTGATTACAAAAAAAAAAAAAGAAAGAAACTTCTGCTCTTCCTATTTTGATAACTGAATGCATTTGGATTCCTTTTACACTCTTAAATCTGTTGCGAACATGAGCTGATGAACTTTTGCAATGTTGGCAAAGTTTTGACATGCATTATTATTTTCTTAAAATATGTTGCCATTTATTATTGAAGAGGATTTTTAATATGGCATTTCTGATCCCATGGAGAATTCAAATTAAAGAGAAAATTAAAGATGCGGACAAGAGATTCTAGATGTTTATTGTTTACACATGAAGAGGTTCTAATGGAGAAAAAGACTATTTACCTACCAAACTAAGATTTTGTCAACTTTTTTTTTCGGTTTTTCATGGGGTTCTTTTTTTTTTTTTTTGGATTCTCTGCCATCTTAATTAGCCTTTGATTCTCCAATGTTTTAAGAAATTCACCTCTGGGAAGAAATCTCTCGCATCATCCTTTTTCTTCAACACTGATCATTCCCCCAACCCCAACCAAAAACAACAAGAAACAAAGAAAAGAACAGAAAATAAAGTGATAATAAGACAAAACATTCACTATGGATGGTATAATGAAACCACAACCTCTATTATCCGATTAAAACTTACCAACGAAATGATGCAAATGAGCCAATTTTTTCCCTGTCGACAGTTCCCACATGTAAACCAGTCCATCAAATGTACCAATGATACCATGACTACCTGATGCATCTAAAGCAGAAGCCCTGCAGAACGCACCAAAGCTTAGATATCTAGATAAATATGCCTAAGAAAAAGTTAATAGCCAAATTAAAAAAAAAGATTTTCCAAAGTTTCTCCCATGAACAATGGAGAAATTCACGTAGACAAGGTAATTTGGCAACCAAAATGTGTGCAGAAACAGGCAGAGAAATTTTTCAAACTTCTTGTCCAGACCTAACAGTTACCATAAACAATGTAAAACAAATACTGTAAAAGGACAATGGAGATTGATGGAAAACAAGGAGGAAACATGTTGTTTCAGCAATTTTCAGGATTCTACGAACTTATAGAAACTCTAGTTTCTTAAAAAAAAAAAAAAAAAAAGCTTCTAAAATGTTTGATAAACTCTAGAATAGCTGACACATAACTGAACCTAACAACAAAAATAAATAAATAAAAGTCCGATAAACTCACAGTGTCCCCTTCATTTGTTAATTTGGACCTAAACGTGGGCCTAGCCCTTACATGGAGTTCACAGCCTAAGCCATGATGCCTTCCATCTGTTCATCCTCACCATCCACATCATCCTCCCCCACTTGAGAGGAACTCAACCTTGAGTTGCCATCTGATTCAGGTAGACACCATTTTTAGAATCCTACGGTTCGTATTGAATCTTAAGGAAAAAGATTCGTATCCATGCAACGAATACATTTATGAGTGAATCTCATGATTCAAGTATGATTCAAGAAATTCGATTGAGTGACAATAGCACAGCCAAGAGGTTAATATTAACAACTTTAGTCTTCTCCTTTCTTTTTTCTTAAGTGTTTTACTTTCACAAAGGTTATTTAGCAGTCAAAGACATCTCTTAAGAGCTTTTGCAGTTTTGGAGAGGTTTTAGAGAAGAAGAATAAAAAAAAAAAGATTCGACAAAAAAGTCCAAATGTATGTATGGGGTTGTTATGTATTCTTTTAAAGGTTCATATGTATAGTTTTCATTTTTTCTTACTTTTTTAACTTCATGAAACACCCTCATAACATGTACAATTGATTATTAAGTTTTATTTTCATTTAAAGAGAACAAAAAAATGTAGCAACTTATTTATTTTTCTAGTAACATGATATCTTAAATACATCTATGATATATCAATATATGTAAATGATGTTTTTCATATGATGGAAAATGGAAGTCCCTATTTTATTTTTCTTTTTTTCTTTTCTTTTTTAAAACTTTTCAGAGTTTTTAATTAATGTTTCATTTTTATAAGAAAATTTTATAATAATAAAATCCTATGATTTGTGATTCGATTCGATCGATTCATCCCCTTGAACGATTTGCAGTGCGATTTTGATTTTCAGAACGACAGCATTGTTTTTAGAATCCTACGATTTGTACAGATCTTAAGGAAAATTACAAACGAATTTCATTTACAAGTGAATCTTAGGATTCACTCATGAATCTTATGATTCAATACTTGTTTCGTCAAATCTTAAGATTCAAGCTATTCAGTTAAATGAAAATGACATACCAGCAGGTTGAATTAAAAATCTTTTACTTTTTCTTTCTTTCATTCCTCATTTTTTCTTCTAGCATTTCTATTTTGAAAAGCTTATTTAGCGGTTAACGAAACCTTTAAGAATTTTCACAGCTTTGGGGAGGATTTAGAGATGAACAAGAAACAAGTTTTCAGCTATATATATGAAGTTTTTCTTGTATCCATTTTTGTCTAATTCACCATCATCATAACCTTGTCTCAATTAAAACCTTAGATGTGTATCAAACATAGATCTAGGGTTTAAAGAAGTTAGAAAAGAAAGAAGAAAGGTGAGGGAGAGAGAGAACTATCGAAGAGAGGGATTGTCATTAACACACTAGGTTATGCAACCTCTTGTATTTCTTAAAACAAAAAAAAAAAAAAACTTAATTGAATGCCATTTAACCATGCAGATAATACTAATTACAAGGAAGCCCCTGATATGACTTATAACACTCCCCCTCAAGTTGGAGCTTATATATTCACTATGCCTAGCATGGTTTAAAATCACGGTTTCGGTCGCGGTATCGGCTGGGCCGAAAAACCGATATGATATCAGTATTGGTCTCGGTTATTGATCCGTTGCCGTCTTCACGGTGTGAATTTTTTTTTAATCCAAACAAATTCGTAAAAATATCCAAAAAATTCAGAATATTAGAAAATGCTGGAAAGCAATGTTTTTTTTTCTATTGGTAATAATAATAAATCAAAATATCGGTCCCCCTAAGTCACGACATCCTGCATCATTGTTTTTTTTCTGAAACTGATGAATATATTAATTTTAGTATTTTATCCTTGGTTCATCCTTACAGTTTATAAATCCATCATGTAGTGCTCAACTAAAGCCCCAAATCCAAGGAACTTAGAGATGACCAGTAGTAAAGGCTCCCACTCCCATCCCACCCACCAGGGATCGATCCCTAGTGGGTGGCTTTACTCCTCTCTAGCTAGGCCACTGAGCCAAGTAAGTAAAAAAGAAAAAAAAAAAGCCCCAAATCCAATCACTTAAAAAAATTTGTTTATATTTAAGAGAAGGGCATTTATTTCAATGATTTAAAAATGTTCATTAATATATCGTATTAGAAGGGGTCTATTAGAATAAAAAGGTCTGGATATTTACTTGAAATTTTTAAATACTTTTTTTTTTATGTTTATGAATAATCAATGTGACTTGGGCCAAAGTCCAAACCATCATATTTGAGTGACATGTTGCTAGAACCCATACATAAATGACCAATTAAATTTGAGTGGTTCAGATTATTTATAACTGTGCACCACGATGGAGCCCACAAAAGTTCCATCTAAATTCATGGTTCACTTAATCGGATGGAAAGAAATAAATGGGAAATGGAAAGGCCATTTCGCCCATTTGAGTTCCGAGACAATGACACGTAGAATTATTAAGTCCGTTGGGTACTTCCAAGTTCCGAGGCTCTTTACCAAATACCCAAAAGATACTACAGTGAAGACATGTAAAATCATCCAAACACAGCAAGAAAGAAAAAGAAAAAAAGATGAGGGAAGAGGGAGGAACAGGGGAAAAGGGGCAGGAGTTGCAGGACTCAGGAGAGGGGAGGCGAGGTCCGCGAGGAGAAGGTGGAGCGGTGGGATCGTGTGGTAGCAACAGTGAAGAATCTAGGTACTTTTCTCCCATCCTTTCCTCTCTAATCTATCTCTTACATACTTTCTTTTGTTTTTTGTTTTCCCCTTCTCTGCAACGTGCTGGTTTTTCTTTTTTATTACTTAGAAAAAGAAAGGCTCGGGGAAGAAGACAACAGTAACATCATTCATCGGCCGATATTTTGAATATATTGGCCGATATATCAATTCAGCCTATATTTTTAAAATACCGACCGATATTCTTTCGATTTTTTGGCCCGCTGAGTCCATGACCGATTCCCTACAAAATATCGTACCGGTAATGACCAATACCGGTACGTATCGGCCGATACATACCAATATCGGACCATATTTTAATCCATGATGCCTAGCTTGGTTAAGGCATCATTTAACTGGCTCTCGTCTCGCCAACTACTTTTGTCAATAAGTCTGCAACTTTATCATCTATACTTAAGTTTGAAAGCACTACATCTTTGCTTTGAATTTTCTCTGATGAACTGATAATCAACTTCAACATGTTTCGTTCATTCATGGAATACTAGATTTCTGGCAAGCTTGATAGGTCTACCAGTATAAATAATTAACCAATGGTTCACCCTGTTGGAAGCCAATATCTCCTAATAGTATCTTTAACCACATAAACTCATGGAACCCATGAGTGGCTGCTCGATACTCAACTTCAGCACTTGATTTTGCAGTGACTGTTGGTTTTTTACTTTTCCAAGACACAAGGTTTCCTCCAACCATAGTGCAGTAACCTATAGTAGATTTTCTATCTATTAGAGACCCAGCACAATTAGCATCATTGTAAGCTTTCCGCTCTTATGTCACAAACTCAGGTTTGGCGTAACATTGTTGTGCCCTCTTAGCGGGAGGCCCTTGTATTTATATTACTAATCACAATGTACAATTACATGAACAGAAAAGGGCTTATAGAAAGTATGAATACAAGGGTACCTTAGGAATGCCTAATTTACATGTAGTTAATCTAGAGGGGACTCAATTTCAAGTTATCATGTTCCTTAGGCATACCAGAATTCGTAGTCTCTTCACATTATGTGTGATGAGTGTTAATGAGGCCCAAACTCGCAGGCCCAGTTAGGCCCATTCATTGTATTTTAGTCAAAGCACACTTGTACATACTTAGTTTGTTAGCTAATGTTTAGGATCTGAGATATGATTAGATATGGTAAATTGGATGTAATTAGGGCATTCAGCCCCTACATATATGAAAGATAGTCCACCCTCAAAGGGACACAGCATTCAGCAATTGCTTTCTCTTGTTCCGTCTCTCACATTGACATGGTATCAGAGCCAGGCGACAACTAAAGTGCTTCAGTTATTTTTTTTCTTCAAGATTCAATGTTTTGTGGATTCTCCTAGTCCTCTTCCAATCATCTTCCAAGCTCTGGAAGCCATTCAGAGATTTTTTCTTCAGCCTGATCGCCTGTGATCATCCCTGATCAACTCAGATCAGACGTGGCCAACCTGCGATCATCATCACCATATCAGCGGAATCATCCCATCTTGGTCGTCTGCTTCTCTACTTATTTATGAAGAATTTTTCAAGATTTATGGATCATCAGAGGTAGGTCTTCTACTATTTTTTGTGGAAATTCGGTTTTGTCCACTTGTTTTCATCTCAGCCGTCCAAAAATTTGGATTTCGATTTGTTCTGCCTGGGACCACTGCCAATAGTTGCGAAAATACTCTACCCTCTCATCCCCACTCTTTGATCTAACCACTGATCATCTGCTGGGGCCCACGTGGGCATTCTTCCACTGACGTCCAGGACGGCATCAGCCCTGCTTTGTTTTTTTTCTTGCTGCGACTATTTTCTGCTACTGTAGTCTTGCTGCCACTGCAACTCATATTATCAACCGCCTTCCCTCTCCGAAAATTCAAAACACATCTCCATATTTTCGTCTTTTTCAAAATGAGCCACAATACACACTTTTGGTTGTGTTTGCTTTGTTCATCTTCCCACACATGAACGTACAAAATTATCCGCACAATCTATAAAATGTGCCTTCCTTGGTTATGCTTCTCAGCAAAAAGGTTTTATTTGTTATGACCCCACCTCCAAGCGTATTCGGACTTCTAAAAATGTTTTCTTTGAACACCAGTACCTATTTCCGTCTTATCCTGATTCAGCTCCAGAAATTTCCTTTTATAAAGTACCATCCTTTGATGATGAATGCCTTCCTTCACCTTTGCGATTTCATCCAGACAAGGTGTATGCTCGTTGACAAAGAACAAATGCCACTACTTTGCCTCTTCTGTAAGAACCGGCCACGAATCCTGCTCCGGCATCAGATTCACCTCAACTTGCTATTCGTCGTTCTTCTCGTATCTCTCACCCACCAGATCGATATGGTTTTTCTCATTCTTCATATTTTGCTACTTTATCATCTGTTTCCATTCCTACTTCTTATTCGCAAGCAGCAAAGCAGGAATACTGGAGATAGGCTATGGAAGAAGAACTTAATGCTTTACTGCAGAACCAAACATGGGTTGTTGTTCCCTGCCCAGCCTCGGTTAAACCTATTCGGAGTAAATGGGTTTACTCTATCAAATTGAAGGCAGATGGTACTTTGGATAGATACAAGGCAAAACTTGTGGCCCTTGGCAACAGACAGGAATATGGCATCGACTACGACGAAACTTTTGCGCCTGTCGCAAAGATAACCACAGTTCGCACCATCCTTGCCATAGCTGCATCTCAATCCTGGCCCCTTTTCCAATTTGATGTGAAAAACGCCTTTCTCCATGGTGAACTTAAAGAGGAAGTTTACATGCGACTGCCTCAAGGTTTCCCCAAACCATCTGAAGGACAAGTTGCTCTTTTGAAACGGTCTTTGTATGAGCTAAAACAAGCACCAAGAGCATGGTTTGACAAATTCAAGGATGCTTTACTCAAGTTACAGTTTCAACAGAGTCCTTCTGATCCATCATTGTTTTTGCATCAGCAATCTACAGGAATCACCATTCTTCTAGTCTATGTAGATGATATCATTATCACTGGCACAGATACAGCCATGATTCAAGATCTCCAATTTTCTCTACATCAATCTTTTCAAATGAAGGATCTGGGTCCTCTGCAATATTTTTTGGGATTCGAAGTTCATCACTCAGAGAAGGGGTTGGTTTTGCATCAACATAAGTATACTATGGATTTAATTGAATCAGCAAGCCTGTCAACCTCCATACCAGTGGATAACCCTCTGGAACTGAATCTTAAACTCCATAGTGACAGTGGTGATCCCCTCCCTGATCCGTCATATTATCGACAGCTTGTCGGTAGTCTTATATATTTAACTACCATTCGGCCTGACATCAGTTATGCAGTCAACTTGATGAGTCAGTATATGACCAAGCCCCATCATCTCCATTTGGCAGCTATTCGACGCATTCTTCGTTATCTTCTTGGCACATCTCACAAAGGCTTGTTTTTTCTTGTTGACTCTCCAATGACATTGACTGCCTATTCTGATGCTGATTGGGCAGGTTGCCCTGATACTCGTCGTTCCACAACGGGCTAGTGCATGTTTTTAGGTGATGCTCTTATTTCATGGAAAGTGAAAAAACAGGACAAAGTGTCTAAATCATCCACTGAGGCATAATACCGGGCAATGTCTGCCGCATGCTCCGAAATTATATGGCTTCGTGGACTTCTTACGGAACTTAGCTTCTCCCAAACCTCTCCCACACCATTACATGCGGATAACACCAGTGCCATTCGGATTACTGAAAATCCAGTGTTTCATGAGAGAACTAAACACATCGAAGTTGCTTGGCATTTTATCAGGGATGAATACCTACGTGATGTTATTTCTCTTCCGTTCATCTCCTCAAGCCTCTAAGTTGCTGATATTTTTACCAAAGCACTTCCTCGACCACGTCATCAATTCTTGACGGACAAATTGATGCTAGTTGATTCATCGGCATCAATTTGAGGGGGGGTGTTAATGAGGCCCAAACTCGCAGGCCCAGTTAGGCCCATTCATTGTATTTTAGTCAAAGCACACTTGTACATACTTAGTTTGTTAGCTAATGTTTAGGATCTGAGATATGATTAGATATGGTAAATTGGATGTAATTAGGGCATTCAACCCCTACATATATGAAAGATAGTCCACCCTCAAAGGGACACAGCATTCAGCAATTGCTTTCTCTTGTTCCGTCTCTCACATTGACAATGAGGACACAAGAACATCGCAGTTTAAAACCTATCAAAGGAGGAAGAAGAGGCCCCCTGCACAAAAATCATTATGGTTGTGTGTGTGTGTGTGTGTGGGGTGGGGTGGGGGGGGGGGGCGGGGGTGGAGGCACGGCGGGGCGGGCAGTTCAAGGTTTTAGAGAGGATCCAATGTAGGATCAAGATTCTACCATAGGCCAACAGTCAGGTCAAGCTAGATCACATCTCAGGTACCAGTTGAAGACCCCACACAGCGATGATTAGGGACAGAAGACCTCATAAGCATGACATTAAGAAAGCCCCCCTCTAGGAAGATGCACATGCGCTGCTATTGGAGCAAGTTGGGGCCACTGGGTTCAACTTGAGTGGGACGACCACTTTAGGATTTGCATTTAACTTATTTTATGTTTTGAGTTATTTTGGAAATTTTAGAAACATTTATTAAGTTGTAATGTTCTGTTTCAATCTTAACCATTGATGTGTTTTAATGGTGTGATTGGATCTAGGGTTAACTTAGTCACTATATATTCATTGTAATGCTCTCTTTTCAGGGTTACTGAATCTATGAATAAGAAAACTATGCTTTTGATATCACTCCAGTGATTGGAATATGGTCTTAATTCAAGGTGTCTCTATTGTTTGTGTCTTCTTTGTTGAGGCCAGTAGTAGATTTCTTTTTTCTTTCAGTTCCATCCATATTCGATAATCACTTGATTCCTCTAGAAACCCAGCCCAATCCATCAAAGGGTATCCCTGCCCTAGCCAATCCCCCTCTTCCCCACTGCCACCATAGCCAATCCTTTCCTAACCCTAAACCCATCGACCGATCCCTCTCCACCATCCCCCACACCTTGATGAACCCCATCTAACCCTAATCCAACCTAGCCGAACCCTTTTCTCCTTTCCCACCTAGCTGACCCCTCTCCACCAATCCCCCCTTTCCCACCTAGCCAGAACACCTCGCTCTCCCATTCCCCATTAGCCAAACCCCAATGCCCTAAATCCTCTTGCCCGACAACTCCTTTGCACCCATCGGAGTTGGCCGAACCCGCACTCCTTGAATTTCCAATTGAGCCTAACCTATTCTTGAAATCTTCGAGAGGATCAAGAATACTCTGATTGTCTACACAGTGATCCCTAGGCTAGTGGAGATTGAGTCTTCCATTGGAAACCTCATTCAAAATTCGAAGGACCAGCATTTGTGGGATCGCGAACAACCTAGCATTGTTGCGTAATTGATAACTTGAAATTCTGCATATCTTACGGTGAAATTAGCATTATTTTAAAAATTGACTAATAAGTGTTGATTGTTATTTGATCTCAAGTACATCATATTAGACTAGCTTTCATGGTCCTGCATCAATGTGGCCATGTGACTTATACAGGATTCCATGACCCGATGATCCTTTCAAGTGTTTAAGAATTCTGTGAACCACAGCCAAATGATTTGTTCTAGGGACATGCATAAATTGGGTAACCAAACTAACAGCATAGAAAATATCTGGCCTAGTGATGGTCAGACAGATCAGTTTCTCCAGGAGCCTCTAGTAACCTTTTTTTTAACATTAAGTAGCTCACCATTGTTGGAGTGCAAATCATGAGTATCAACTGGTTCCGCACCTAATTTTCCTGTTTCTTCAAGAAGATCAAGGATATATTTCCGTTAAGAGATAACTATCCTATTCTCAGATTTGGCAACTTCACAGTGAAAATTAGACTAAGGCCCATTTAATGGCCTAAGTCCATTAAGAAAACATGCAACCAGCTGCTCTTCGCTTGTTTAGATCTTTTCATGCCATGAGTTAGTGAAACTCTTCCACGTATTCCTCCACTAAACAATCTCCTTGTCACATATTCGCCAATGGAATAAGGAATACACAGTCCACTGGAAGAATTGCATCTCATTAATGATTTCATCGTCTCCCTTGTTGTCACCCTCCTCCTGCCACATCACTCCCTAGTAGTTTGTACTTGAGTTCAACATGGGGAGGCGCAACCCCTCAATTACATGGCCACCAACTTGACCATACAATCATCCAAAATTTCTTTGTTGTAAAAAACCCAATCCGCTCTATAGATTCAAACCAATACATGAAGTCATTCCCATGAAGACTTCCATGATATTCTAGAATCTGTAACTCAATGTTTGTCTTATCATTTTGAAGTCACCTATCACCATAGTGGCCAGAAATTATAGACTGATGGAAAACAAAGGAAACATGTTTCAGAAACTTTAAGAATTCTGCAGACTTCAGAAACTCTAGTTTCTAAATAATAAGAAATTCTTCGATGTTCAATAATATTATTACAACTGCTATAGGTTTTCTTAGCAGTTTTTTTACAGCACATAACTGAAATGGATAACTGAATCTGATAAAGTGTTGGACTAAATACAGAAATAACCACGTCTTGCATTCAAGTCCCACCACAGACTTTCCAGGTACAAATGTTGTGGGGTCATGTGATAGGGGAGAAGAAAGGAGATTTTTCAAAGCACAACTGAACCTAACGACTAGAATGAATAAAGTAGATGTCTGATAATCCGCTGGTTTGGAGTTTGGGGTACGATTCTCTTGTTCATGATCATAATTATTCATGAATTTCACAGCCTGGGCCATGATAAATTCCATCTGTTCATGCTCATTATCCACATAGGTAACAGAAACAAGTAGTGTTTCTATCAACTAATGTTTTATAGCTAGGAGCTAATATATGGTGTCATTACACACCAATTTATCCATACATCAAAAATGGCCAGACACCTAGAAGAGTTATTCCAATATTGTCTACCCCAAGTCAATATTAATGAGAAGGCCAATAAAAGAAAGTCACAAAAGAGGTAGAAAAACAATACACCACCTTTTGTTTACTATTCCTGTCTGTACCACATTAAACATAGCATAAAGATAAGTTTCCATTCTGGTAAAACATCCAATACATTTAGAAGCATGATCATACTTCTAAGAAAGGTCCTTAGTTGGATAAGTGAGTTAGTTAAGGCTTATATTTCTTCCTCAATTCTTTTATAAGAGACCTTCAAAGCAACAACAAACGACCTTGAACCTTGAATGCCTTGGGCGGTTGGGCCTCAAATATTTAGATGAAAAGCAATGCAAATAAATTTTTGTTAAGGAAACACATATCAAGAGCACCTTGGATCCAATATGCTTCCCATGATCACCGTATTTTTCACAAGCAGAGCCAATCTCCACCATCCAATTGGACTTCTGTCACATTTGATTGATGGACTAAGTTCAGCATCAAAATCTGAAGCAGCAGAGACAAGTAGCCAGACAGCTATATCTTCCCCATTTAGCGGAAGATCGCCATTATGAGCATCAGCACCTGAAGACGCCATTCCTGTTGTTGCTTTTATCTCTTTGATATGCTCATCTACCTTACATTTTGTTGTTTGCCAACTGAACAAGCCAACTGGAAGGGCTTGTAAGATTGAACCAGCACCAAAAAACCTTGCTATAATGATACGCTTAGAAATGTCCCTGAAAGAAACAATGGTATTATGTTAGTAAGACTTGCATGGCGAATAGAGCAACAAAACAATATTTTAGTAGAGGAATTATTGAGCATAACATAATTAAAGCACCACAACCTAGGTGGCAAGCCATCTTGGAACTTAAGGCGCTAGGGTTGTACAAGCCTAATTGTGCTAGGTGCACTTTAGGGGCTTTTTTGTAAATTAATTTGTGTAGTAGGAGGAAGTAAAATGTAACATCATAGGAAACGTGACTCGGCGTTGACATGGAGTTAATCACATTTTCATCTTGTGCGGGAACCACTTCTATTAACCTGAAATTTTAGGATAAATCATTGAAGGGGATGGTATTCATTTTAAATGGTTGGATTATCATTATGTGGGCCCAACGATGCAGTCCCAGAGACTTTTAAGTAAACATTTAATAGATACAATAGAGGATCCAGACGCGTCCTCATCACCACCGATCATCTCCTTCTACTGAACTGAAATTTTAGAATATATCATTAGAGGGAATGATATTCATTTTGAACGATTTGGATATCATTATGTGGGCCCCGTGATGGAGTCCCGGGCATGTATTAGACAGTTCCATGTAATAGTAAACAGGGGATCCGAACTGCCAAACACAATACCACTCCATCATAATAGTGAAACAGTAATTACTTTTTCCTTGTATTATACAGTGCTATCATGGTTCTAGTCACTAATACTAGTAACTACTAGCAAACACGTTAAAGTGAAAAACTCAACTGTCACATACTTAACTTTTTCGTACTAGTAAATTGCCAAAGGCCCCTTAAGGAAAAACAATCCATATGGATCAACCAAAAGGTAGAAAGCCCACTTGATGGGAATGACTATCTCAAAACTTTTTCTGTTGTGGAAAAATTAAGTCCTACTAAACCCCTCAAGGAAAAACAATCCATATGGATCAACCAAAAGGGAGAAAGCCCACTTGATGGGAATCGCTATCTCAAAACATTTTCTTTTGTGGAAAAATTATGTCCTGCTAAAGTTAATGTCTATGTCTGCAAATTTTTCTTAGCCCTTGTATTAGTTAGACGTGAAGAATACATTTCTTAGGTGATTTAGTGATTTACAAGAGGAAATTATGGATTATCCACTAGGATTTATTCTACAAGGGCAAGAAAGGAAATGAAATTGTAGATTGGAAAGATTTAAGGGTTTTGCATGAAAGGTACAAAATGTCACTTTCAAAAGACTTGAAAAATTAACCATGTCTTACAGGCTTTCTATTCATCTCAATATATAGTATAATCAGAGATCAAAATGTTGAGGGAGAAGGAAGGAGAGAAAAGAGGGAACACAAGAAAATACTAAGTATATTGTGCTCTACTAAATTCAATTACATTAACAAATATGAAGGGAAACCCAAAGCAAACCTGCTAAATAAAGAGTCCTAACCACAATAGAAAACACACAATAGAAGATAACCCTAAATCACAATCCTAACCAAATAAAAAAACCTGATCTAATTAGCATCACTGGCCCAACCATTCAATGTGTGTTGAGCTGGCAATGACTTCGACACTCCCCCTCAGCGCCAACTCCTAGCATCATTACGCCAACTTTCCATCTTAATCTATAAAAAATCTTCCATGTTCACGTTGTTAGTGATGAGGACATCCATCCCAAGTATTCCAAGGTCTATTAGAGGCAACATCACAAGAGAAACTAGGTATACGGAGCTTATTTGTGAATGGATCAGCCTTTCCAAGGCTTAATCCATCGATATCATGGAGATCCACCATTGGATCTGTTTTTTGAAGAAGATCCACCGTTGGATCTATTTTTTGAAGAAGATCCACCGTTGGATCTAATGACTGGATAGATGAAGGCCTCATGTGGCACACTTGATGAAGACCACACATCGAGAAGATCCACAGGAGTTGAACTACCAGAGATTTATAAAATGATTAAAGAGTATGGAGCCCAAAAGGAAAAGAAATTGAAGAACATGAAAGGAACCAAGTCAAAAGGGGCCCACAACTTAATCCCATCAGCATTGGGATTCGTGCACACAACCCAATTCACAAATCCCTATTCGACACTCCCTTCCACTTGCGCAAGTCAAGTCTTCAGAAAGACTATTTTCTTTCTTTTTTTTATTTTATTCCATGTCATTAGATCTTAATGTTTTAATCCAAGCCATCCAGTTTAAGACTCTGTTGTTGCTTCTCTTTAAACTCGTATCTCCCTTTTGGAGAAAACAGTAATGATTGATGAATGAATAAAGAAATTTCATGCATGCCTCTTGAGTCTTGAGAGCATCTCTTGTAGGAACCTCTTCTTCCCCACTCGTGATGGGGAGTTTTGCATGAGGGTAAAGATCTTTTCTTCCTCTGATGATATAAAAAATTCAACAAAGGGTGCCGGAAATTGGGTCTAAAACCCTTAGCCGACAGTGGATAGTTTTCTTCATATGCACTAGGGTGTGTTCTTGTTTAAAATATACATCAATTCCTTTCATACCAATTTGACAGAGGATATTGGGCTCTATCTTGTTTGGTTATATTATATCAACACACGACCTCACTTGCCGCGAATTACACAACGGAAACATCAGAGACATAGACCAATAGCAAAAACATTTTAAACAAGAACACACCCTAGTGTATATAAAGAAAACTATCCACTGTCAGCCAAGGGTATTAGACTCAATTTCCAGCACCATTTGTCTAATTGTTTATATAATCAATTTATCACACCTGGTCTCATACACATATCTGATTCTATAAGAGTTACACTACAAAACTCTCACATGTCATCAATGATACACATATCCAATTCTTTGTCCTAAACATTGTCCTACAAAGGTGGATCTTATATAGATTCTCTTAAAATACTAAGAATTCATTGGCTATTAGATAGGGACAGAAACTGCCCTTTTGAGATGGGGGATGATTTTTAAAAATTTCTCATTATATATAATATATATAAATCAATCGGCAGTCATAGATCAATAAGACAACAAGCAATGAGCACTAACATATTCTAATATTCACGCTAATTAATAATTCTGTATAAAACCATAATATATTCTATGATGCACAGATACGGCATGGATACGGCAAGGACACGCCATAGACACGACTGGGACACGGATTTAACACATAAAAAGTGAAGTATCGGATACAATACGACACGATACGTTGCCCATTTTGAAGTATCCGTGCATCATAGAATATATTCCATATGTATATTCAAGAAAAATCTAACATTCTAAGTTGAAATTCAAGAAACTGATAAAATAAAATATACATTATTATTCTAGCCCCAATATTAGGGTCTGGGGTATTACATCTACCATGTCCACCATAACCTGTATTTGATACTGTGTTGCCCACATCGTTGATTGCAAGAGCAGATCGTGTGATATCAGATTTGGGATTCATAACATTCCGACAACTTTCCTCTCCTTACAATAGGGAAAATATTGTACCAATGAGAGCGGATCCTGTGATGCAGGCCCTAGAGTTAGGGCTTGTGTAGATGCCGAAGCACGTGTCAAAAGACACCTCAAACTATCTCCACAAAGACGTCAACACGAGGAACAACCTCTCCAAGGGAAAATCCCAATTTTATTCAACTCTAATTCTGAGATTATCATCTCTACATTGTAGTATAAATAGGCAAAGTAACTTAGGGCCTAAGAAAACCTAATCAAACTAAGAAACCAAATAAATCAACATACTAATCCTAATTACAATAAAATTAAGAAGTTACTAAAAAATAAACATCCTAAAACTATATTGGGTGGGACCATCGGTGGATGGTAGCCCGTTCTGCATCATTCCCCCCAGGTTGAAAGAAGAGTTCGACCTCGAACTCGGGTCTTCTTCACATTGCCTCTGTATATATGATGTACATGAAGCACTTCCTTTGTAGCATGGGCCCTTGAGTTCTTCTCTGGTGATTCTGGCTTCTTTGGATGGAGCGTAACTTCCATTCCACTGTGCATGAAGGTATACGTGTTGTTTCGCATCCCATGAGTGCCATTCTTGTCATACATCCATGGGCGACCCAATAGGATATCTCCACTGTCCATCGGTAGAACATCGCACCAAATTGTATCTATGTAATCATTACCAACTGAAAAAGTAACTTGACATGTATGTCGCACGTGCGCTTCATCACCTGTCATTAGCCATTTGACAAAGTATGGATGATTGTGCTTAAAAACCTTCAACTTCAAGCGATCAACATGAGATTGGGAGATAATATTCTCACAACTTCCACCATCAATCACAACTGTACAATTGTGCCCCTGTATTGTACCAGTGGAACGAAAAATATTTTTCCACAACCATTTCTTCTCAACAGTGGGTAAAGACTCATGTTGCACCAAGAGAAGTGCACCATCTATTTCAGCTGCAATTTCCTCCACTTCATCAGATTCTTCACTTTTATGATCATCTGGTGTTTCTGGTTCTTCTTGTGCACCTTCCAGTAAATTTATTCTTTTTGGGCATTCAAACGCATGGTGACCCTTTTGCTTATAATGAAAACATGTGAACTTGTTCTGATCTTCAAACTTGGAGGAAAACTTTTCTGAGGAACTACCACTTGGATTGATGTCCGACTTGGCAGAGGTCTTTTGTGCAGGCCATTTAGAGACACCAAACTTTCGAGCTTGATAATTAGCAATGTCCTAAGCTTTGATAGCATGTTGGATGATCTCATCAACATTATCAAAATTCTTGAATGTAAGGATATGTTGTATGTCAATGCGCAGCCCATGAAAATATCGATCAACCAACACATCATCAGCTTCATTCAAGCCACAACGAGCTTGCATGGTTAGGAACTCCTCAGAATATTCAATAACAGTTTTGGAACCTTGCTTCAAATCTTGAAAACTTGAACGAAGATCTCTTGAATAATTCACAGGGAGGAATTTTTGCTTCGACAAATTCTTCATCTCGATCCATGTGTCAACGGGATCAATATTTTGATTTCTTCTTTTCTTTTGCAACTTGGCCCACCAAATCGCAACATAATTGCGAAATCGAGTTGCCACCAATGTAACCTTATGACCATCCATCATTGGTTTGTGCACAAAAATATTTTCAACGCACACTAACCAATCCATGAATTCATCTGGTTTCAATTTTCCATCATATTCAGGAATTACGAGCTTAAAACCCATATCACGATCAACATTAATTGCATGTGGATCTCGTTGATTCCGAATATGTCATCCATCTGCTCGATGATTATCCTCACGCCGATTAGTTTCCAAAGTAGTTAATCGAGTTTCAATTCGTGCAAGAGTGTCTTGCATTTGAACCATCATTGCTAATAGTTGGTTAACATTTACGGATAATTCCGCAACGGTTCCCCTCAAATCATCATCATTATTGGAGGAAGAGTCCACTTCTACATGCTTTTTGGGAGGCATTTTTATTGTTTATGCAAATTCAAAACTTTGGCTGACCTGATGTGTAGATCTGTTCTCGACGATCATGTTGGTGAAAACGGATCGAAAATCTAATGGCGGATAGCTGTGATATTGCGAAAAGAAGATCCGACCGTTGATCTTGAACAAACTTGGGACGTTGTTTTCTCTGCTGATTGTACTGGGCTTCTTATCTGAATGGCTCAGGATCAAAATTAACTTGAACTAAGCCTGGGATAGACTTGGCCCAAGTGCAAAGGAGGCCCAATGGTTGGCACATCTGCTTCCTGCCCCTGCTTCGATTCGAGCGCCCGAAAAAGGGAAAAGGACTGAGCCCTCCTTCCTTCCCTTTTGCTTACTGCTCCAACGAAGATGAAGAGAAGATGATGGAGCTGGCGGTGGCGAGGCGATGGCGATGGCGCTGGCGGCTGTCAACGATGGACGGGACTGGAGACGGCGCTGCTGGTGCAGGGCGACGGTGACGTTGTCGAATGGTTCCGTGGTGAAAGGTACACTGTTCCTTTCTCTTCTCCGCTGCTTCTTCATCTCTTCTCTGCTTTTTTTTTTTTTTTTTTTCTGCTGCTGCGTTTCTTCCTCTGCAGTTTTTTGTTTATTTTCTCTGGTTTCGAACGAAAAGGGTCGAGAGGTGGAGGCGAGGGGAAGTGAAGTTTGGCTGGATCGTGAAAGACAGAGGGCAAGGGCGATGTGGCTGGATTTTCGGGCTGTGGGGTGGTCGATTGGAAAAGTCAAGATGGGTTCTGGACTTTGGCAGGGACGACAGGGTGGATGAACGATGGTAGGGGTGGGGATATGGGTAACACGCCGGCAATCGAGGGATCATTCGTCTCTGATACCAACTGATGCAGGCCCTAGAGTTAGGGCTTGTGTAGATGCCAAAGCACATGTCAAAAGACACCTCAAACTATCTCCACAGAGACGTCAACACGAGGAACAACCTCTCCAAGGGAAAATCCCAATTTTATTCAACTCTAATTCTGAGATTATCATCTCTACAATGTAGTATAAATAGGCAAAGTAACTTAGGGCCTAAGAAAACCTAATCAAACTAGGAAACCAAATAAATCAACATACTAATCATAATTACAATAAAATTAAGAAGTTACTAAAAAATAAACATCCTAAAACTATATTGGGTGGGACCATTGGTGGAAGGTAGCCCGTTCTGCATCATCCTGACTTGTTACTTGTGTGCGAATGGATTCATACTCTGAGTTAACACCTCCCAAGAGTTCAAATATATGTTGATCTTCCAACAATTTAGCCTGCTTCTTAGCACAACAAGGTTCAGGACTCATGTAGGACTCCAACTCTATCCACAATGCCCTGAATCTAGAATAGTAGTCTCCACTCTCTAATTAATAGAGATTCTCATTTAAACCTAGCAATCTCCATCTTCAATTCTAGTATACTAACATTATTTTTCTTTTGAGCATAGGCTGCTTCAATTGACTCTCAAAGTTCTTTTGCAGTCTCATAATACTTAAAGCTTTTCGCAATTACTACTTCCATCGAATTAAGTAACCAATTCATGACCAACAAATTTTATGAAATCCAGTCTGAATATTTAGGGTCATCTTTTTCCGGTTCCTTGATACTCCCATTGATATAGCCAAGTCTCTTAGAACCTCCAATGGCCATTCTGGCTGAATAGGCCCAATCCTTATAATTAGTACCATTGAAGAGAGTTGGTGTTATCCTCGCATTAGGATTAACAACATTAGGGAGAAGTTGTTGACTGGATCCTGTGGAGCTTTCCCCCTTGGACTCTATCACGACCCAAATTCCGGTGCCCTGTCAGATATCTAGATCGTGATCATATAGCAATACTCACCATGGATACATCAAATAATATCCACAAGGAATCAGGCATTTAATTCAAAAATATAATTCCAATTGTAAATATCAATATCTCTGAATAATCAGACTTATTATATCCAGACTCAATTCAATAATGTACTTAAAACATTAAATTACTTTTCCTAAACAAGTGCTAATAATTCCATCATCTATTTAAGTTTTTCTCGTTCTCTCCTTTCAGCCACACATGCCGAAATCTAGGTGCTGATCGTCGTTCAGCTCTTGCTCACCTGCATTATGATTACCTGAAGGGGGCAAAACAACATCAGTATTACTAGTGAATGAATATTCCTAATTACACAAGTCACATATAACTTAACATCATATAATCAACAAATTTGAATCAATAAATCAAATATCATTAAAATACATTCACATCCAAATCCGTGCCCATGCACCATACTACGCCTCAAAGGCCAATCGTATACATATGTAACGGTCACTGTAAGGTCCACAACCTTACTGGGTCAATTGGGCCCAATAACCAGCCCGTTGACCCACTTATTTTGATATTATTATTATTTTTTTTTTGTTAGATATTTAGGTGGGTTTAGATGGTGAGCGAGTTTCTTTTAGCGTTAGAATAGTGCCTGCGGAGTTTCGTGCGATTCTGAGTTCGTTTGACCCTAGTAGGGGGGTAGTTTGCAATTTAGGGAAAATTGAGTGTTTTTCCGAAAAATTCCTATCGCCGTGATTTTTAGTTCGTTGGAAAGATCTCGTCGCGCAGATCATTTTTGTCTTCTGGCTCGTTGCGATCCGATGACCAGAAACCCTTCTAATAATTCATTCTTTCACCGGACCCACTGAAAGGACAAACTTGTCTTTTCCCTTCCTTTCTTCTTAATCAAGAGTCTTTTCCCCTCCTTTCTTCTTAATCAAGAGATTAACCTAATCTCTTTTCATTCTCTGCAACAAACGAGAACTCTACCGCAGCCATCTTCTTCCTCATTTTTCCAAGGCTCCGGAACTCTTTCCTAGAAAGACCATCTCGAAGATCCGAACCGCTAATCTTCTTCCTCGAGATCTCCTCTTTTCATTGACATCGGTTTGGTAAGATTTCCCTCACTTTCATCTTTTCAATCAATTCTCTTTGGTTTAGATTTAGGCTTGATCCCAATCTTTTCCTTTCTTTTATTTTCCTTTGCGTGTTAGGTTGCGTTTGGTCAGGTTAGATTTGTGGGTTTTGTGATAGAGAGCTTCTCCTCGAATTCCCCGATTCCAATCTTCTTCTTGGTTGAGGCAAATAGATATGCACTTTATAATTAAACATGTGTGCATGTTTTCCATTGATTCGATGTGTTTCTTGTTAGATTTCCCTAATTCCAAGCCTGTTCCTGTTATTAATTTGGGATTAATATGCTAGAATATATTTTGGGTAATCCTCTGATTTAATTGTAATTAATTCTTTAATTTGATGTTAATTGATGTTTGTGGTTGCAATGATGGATGGAATGAATTATTGGGGGGAGCACGGTGGCTCAGTTTTGTGCAGGTAAATTTTTGGAAGGATTTGGAGTAGATGGGAAAAGGTTTGGGTGAAAACAAAGTAATTAAATAAAATAAAATAAAATAAAAAAACATATACTCCGTTGAACAGAACGTTCCGAACGTTCGGTTCAGAAGTTATTGTATGTCTTGCGCATGCCATTATAAAAATAAAAAATAAAAAAATTGCTCACTGTTCAACGTTCAAAACAATCAGAACGTTCAGTTCTGAACGTTCAGACGCTCTGAACGTTCAGTCCGTCGCGCAGGTACAATTTAATAATAATAAAATATATATTTTTATATATATATTTATATACATATGAAAAGGGCAGATTTCTAAGGGCCATATCTTTTACTCTGTCCATTGGAATTCTACATGTAATACCGTTGGAAAGCTCTCGAGATGTAGAATTCAATGGTTTTAGTTTCATCACGATCGGAGGTCGGGAAGTGATGTAAATATTCAGATTACTGTTTCAGCTCATGTTTTATTGTAAATGAGACTAATAACTTAGGTTTGGGCCTTAGATATTGGAAACCATGAACATAGTCTCTCACGTGACCATTAATGGGGTATTAAAATCGTAGCACGTGGCTTGGTGTGCTTCGATGGGTTGTCTAGGTATTCGTGTATTGTGTATGGTTTAACCGAATGCGTATGGAGTTGAATCAATCAATGTTTAATATGATTGTACACCCAGGAATTCTTTATAAACATTGTTGATTCGAATTCCCCACGCACTCCGTTAAAACACAAATAGTACAAGGATGACAACACTTGCCTAGGATTGGATTGTAATCTCTCCTTGACTTGTTAACTATATCCGTTGATTATCGTTCCTTGTACACTCTCTTGGCATAAAATACCTAATTAATTATAAAACATAAACTCTTGTAGAATTAGGACAAGGACCTAACTCAGAGTGTACCTTAGGAACCGGGTATCGTGCATTGATAAACATGACTGGCTAGCATGTAAGGGATTATCGTGTGGTTGGTTTGCTTTGTACTGTTTTGAATGAGATAATCCCTAAGAACGTGTTTCGTCTGTTGAGCTAGCTAGACTTGCTTGTCTTAGTTTTCCCCGCGTGTCAGCACCACTTTATTATTATTTGCTTATCACGACCAGCTACAGTTTGGGGTTTATTGATGGGCCGGTTGCTCGGACATCGGGGTGGGCAGTCGGCTTTGGACGGCGTCCATGGCGTTGAATAGTTGGGAGCGGGCTTGGACCGTGCTACTATTCCCAGGACCGGGAGCTTGGATCCCCTTGGAGCCGGACTTTGGTATCAGTAGTCCGGATAGGATTGTTACTGGTACCCCGTGAGGTGGCTTAGACATCCACGGAGTCTCCCTCTTGTGCATTGCATTACATTGATAGTGGTGATTGTTAGTATTGCTAAGATTCCTAATATTGATTATGTTGGTTATTTACTCATGCTTTATGCCTAGTTCTGTTCCTTGTATTCACTTGATTATGTCCTGTTATTACTCTTTCATTTGAAGCATGTTATGTTTAATTATATCTTACTTATCTATTGCTCAACATGTCGTTAACTCTGTTCCTTGGTGTGCAGACTCCTCAAGTGAGTACTACTACGAGGAGCAGGACAATGAGGAGATCCCCTGACTCCTCAAGTGAGTATTACTACGAGGAGCAGGACAATGAGGAGATCCCAGGGGATCTCCAACCAGCAGAGGAGGCACGAGAGTGGAGTGCCGATGACGTAGAGTAACATCATCACTACCAGGCACATGAGAGATTCACTTTGGGGACACTTCATTAGATTTTATTTATGTCATTGTTATCATCGTTGAACCTTCCTTTATTGCTTTCATTGGATTTAATGGCCTTAGTTTTCGGGGATGGCCATTATAATTAAACTAACTTCCTTTTTAGCTTTAATTGTCTCTTACAACTTTAAATTTAATTGAGATTTATTATCTATTGTTGATATCAATGTATGAGTTCCGCTATTTGTTTTATGATTTGAGGTTCAAATACATTATCCTCACAGCGGACTTACGATCATCGGGCCAAAAAGGGCAAAAAATTTTAATTGGCCCAAAATTTCACTCCCTAGATCCGGTTTATTCTCTAATCGGGTTCGGGGGACGTGACAGTCACCATGACCCTGTCTCATCAGACACGTCCACGAAGGACCAGCCATCATAATGGCCACTCACGTCCACTAAGGACCTATACAAAGGCCATCAATCATCCGGACCCAAGTCCAACATCCCATATCTAAGATCCAAAGCACAATATTTCATTTCCATGTTACCCTTCTAGACATATCATAACATTAATAACCAGAATACAAATAAATAACCATAACTTACACCAATCAACAATGTGGACCAGCCTCCCTACACAATTTACATGTCGCTGCCCCACTTCTAATCATAACTAGTATTGTTAGGTGTAGGGATGGCCCACTCTTTATCACAAATTGAATATTACACAGCATTCATATCAAATCTCAGTACAACGGTCCACATAATTAATTATAATCCACGTAATGTCTTGATTAATCTAATTAGGATGATTAGATTTCAATCACAATTAAAAATCTAGGACTAACCCTTTTTATAGATTCCTCAAGACCACAATTAACACACAGAATCTTAAAAATACAATTATTTCTCAGCTGAACACCTTAATGAAAAATCTAGTAGGTCCCACTAGTCCGATCTAAGATCAGCCCTAATATACAAGGTCGCCCAGGGCTAAGCTTTCATTCCAGTGGATTGGATTTACCATCAAACATCCTTATTGGGCCCCACAATCTCAACAAACACAAACAGATTACATGAATAAGCCTCACGGTTAACAAAATCGAAGCTGCTGGATATCTGGGCAGATGGGGCCCAAGCCACATGGAACCACCACCATCCAAGTCGTCCCTGGGTCCCCTTCAAGATGTGGGGTCCTAATCTCTGGTCAACTTAGGTGGTGGGTCCCAGTGAGGGTGTCGACCAACTGCCCTGTTTCTCCTTCAACCACGCCTCAGACACATAATTAGTATGGATGGTGGGCCCAACGGGGCCCAATCTCTGTGGGACCAGAACTGTCTCGGTCGCCCATGGATCCACCTTAGGATCCATGGACCAGATTTCCCATCTGGTGGGCCAAGGGGTCCCACAACCCTTTACAGCCAATGTTTCTCATTGACGACAGGCTTCCGGATTATATAAACACTATCATCAGTCTTCTAATTAAAACATGGGTGAGTGGATCTTCCTAAACATGCAACCATTACTGCATGTACAGTATTCCAAATTCAGTAGTAATAAACACTATCATCAGTCTTCTAATTAAAGCATCTAGATGTTTAGGAAAATCCACTCACCTTTGATAAACGATCATCGCCTTTGCAATATGTGGACGCGAATAGGACATCCGATGATCGTCTCCCCTTCGTTTGGCTTCTTCCTCTTCTTCCCCTAGATTTCCAGCCCACAAATCTCTCTCAGAATTCTCTCAAAACTAAGGAGGAAATTTTAATAATACACTAGGTGATCGATGGGTGCATATATATATATATACACACAGAGTCCTTGTCACGACCCAAATTCCGGGGCCTATCGGATATTCGGATCGTGATCACATAGCAATATTCACCATGCACACATCAAATAATATTCGCAAGGAATCGGACACTTAATTCATAATATATTTCCAATTATAAATATCAAAAATCTCTGAGTAATCAACTTTTTATGTCCTAACTCAGTTCAATAAAGTGCTTAAAACATTAAATAACTTTTCCTAAACAAGAACTAGAGATTTCATCAACTATTTAAGCTTTTCTCGTTCTCTCCTTTCAGCCACGCATGCCGAAATCTACGGGCTGATCGTCATTCCGCTCTGGCCCTCCCGTATTATGATTACCTGAAGGGGACAACACAACATCAGTATTACTGGTGAATGAATTTTGTTAATTACACAAGCCACATACAACATAATATCACATAATCAATACATCTGAATCAATAGATCAAATATCATTAAAGTACATCCACATACAAATCTGTGCCCATGCACATTACCACGCCTCAAAAGGCCCATCATATACATGTATACCGGTCACCATGACCCTGTCTCATCAGACACGTCCACTAAGGACCAGCCATCATAATGGCCATTCTCGTCCACTAAGGACCAGCCGCCATAACGGCCCGGACACAAAGTCCAACATCCCACATCTGGGACCCAGTGCATAATATCTCACAAACACATAACTAGAACATATAATTAAAGACACATGTCAGCAGCGTGGGCCCAACCTATGCGCCTCTTACTAATCGCTGCCCCACTTCTTACCATAATAGTATTTAGTGATATAGGTGTGGCCCACACTTTATTATAAACATAATATTAATTGCTCACAGTTTAAAGGATTAATCACAGTTAATCATAATTAATCACAGTTAATCATAACTAATCACATTTAATCATAATTCTCAAAACTTCACTTCATCAAAGTAAGAAGTTATTTAATATTTCTACACCAAATTCCGGGTCTTTCTCAATTATTAAACCTTCTTCAGAACTAATCTTAATAAACAGAACATAAAATAAACAAACATTATATATCTCGACCTCTTCATGTAAAATCCAGTGGGTCCCACTAGACCAAACCAAGATCAGACCTAATGTCTAAGGTCGTCCAAGAATAGGTTTTACTCTTAATGGATTGGATTCATCATCAAACATCTTTACTGGGCCCCCAGTCTCAATAAACACGCACAGTAAGTCTCACTATTAACAAAATTGAAGCTTCTACATATCTGGGCAAATGAGCCTCAGGCCATATGGGACCACCACCATCCCTAGGCCCTCTTCAAGATGTGGGGTCCTAATCTCTGGTTCACTTAGTTAGTGGGTCCCAGTAGGCATTGTCGACATACAGTCACAAACTCTGTGACAGACAGCTCCTATGCGCTATGTCAATTGGATAACGGCCCAAATGGGGCCCACTCTTCATGGGTCCAGGTCTACTTGGGTCGATCAACGGTCCCCTAAAGGACGTGTGGTCTTGATCATTGATTAGATCAATCAGTGGGTTCCACAACTACAAACGACAAATCCTCTGTTTTCTGGTTCACTCACGATTTTGAAATTTCAGGCATGTGGATGATGGCCCAAAAGGAATTCAATCTTTGTAGCACCAGCACCTCCATGGTCGCCCAGTAGTGCCCTACCAGATCTCTGGACCTAATCTGGGATCAGGTGGGCCATGGGGTCCCACAACTCCCCAACGTCAGTATGTTCCCTGGACGTCAAGCCCCTGTCTTCACCAATTTCTCATCTATTCGATAGATGTTCAAAAGTATACACTCCATATGGATTATAACATTATCACAGTCATTCTTACATGATTCTCTTGATTCAAAAATAGATTTTTATGCGTACTTCGTGGTTACAGACAATCACTGTATACACGGCAATACTAAACAATTGAATCACATGCTATTATCAATCATCTTAATCAATCCATTAGATAATTAGGAAGACCCACTCACCTCTGGTACGTGATCGTCGCATTTGCAATGTGCTGGCGCAAATAGGACATCCGTCAGTGACCTTTTTCTCCTTCCCCTGAATTGCAGCCTATAGTCTCCCTCAGAATTTCTCCAAAATAAAACACCATCATAGTGATCGTTGGTTTGCCTATATATATATATATATATATATATATATATATATATATATATAAGGATATAAACTTCCTAATTCTAATCCTTCTCTTATTTCTTCTGTTAGAGTTGTTATACGACTCCAATCCCAAACGTGACACTTTCCAATTCCATAATACTTCTAATTTCATGATAAGGAAACACTTCTAATTCCATCCTTAGTTATCCGTTAAGGTCCTACCTGAGCCAAACTAATCTTGGGGCCCAGATAACTCAAGATATTACAGTCCTATTCCTACTCCCTTTTCCCCTTTCTAATTAGTGTTACCATACAACTCCTGCCTTTCTAAAATTCTTCACGTGAGGCAACTTCTAATTTCATAATAGGTAACACTTCTAATTCTATCCTAAGTTATCAATTAAGGTCCTAAGTGGGCCAAACTAATCTTGGGGCCCAGGTAACTCAAGATATTACAGACTCCATTTGAAGTGAGATTCCAAATAGTTACCAATTTGATGAATCCAAAAAAAAATCGAAAAGTAATCACCAACGTGTGAGAAGAACTTTTGACAGCAACACACATCAACCAATTACTAACACATGTTTGCCAATCACAACCAAGCCTAGAACAAGCCAGCAGACAACAAATTAACAAACAAACAGCAGCCACCAAACTGAAACAACCATATACTAAACGAATAGTCACCACACTAACGAACAGCCACCACTCAACAAATGAACAGCCATTCACCGACTGAAATACACACCAACCTGGACCCTTCTGTCCTTTGTCCACACATCAGACCTGAACCAGAGCATTCCATTTCCAGCCCATTCCCGGACACCCAGACTGCAGAAACAAACAACCTACTACCAGCCAAACATGTAGTTGTGTCCGGCTGGGGCGGGATCAATCCAAACCTCCTGGAAAAAATAGATCTAGACCACTAGATCTCTTCTTATGCGAGTCTTCTACTAGGCGAAAGGCTCTGATGCCGAGTTGGAACCCTAGACTGGAATAGATCTACTAGGGTTCTAACGTTGGGTCTCTTAGAAAATGAAAAGGGGCAGAAAACAGAAAAGGAAGAGAAAGAAAGAGATTTACAGAGAGAAATAGAAGAATGATCGACAACTCTAGAACTGGCAACCATTCCTACGTTACTAGATTTTAGTTTCTTCAAATTACACAAGAGACCCTCAACATTTTCATATTTACACCAAGGTCCGCCAACATCTTTCATATTATAAATAAGTCCTATTCTCTAACTTATAACAGAAAATAATATGGTTGTTCTCCAATTGGGTGACCATTCCCATATATGTGCCTAATTTATTTTCTCGTATTTACAAAAAAAAACACCCTATATATTTATGTAATTACAAAAGAGTCCACAATGTCAAGGTTGGTTGGAGAGATGGGTTATGTTGAGATTTAGCTACAAATGTCGATAGAATATCACTTAATTTGTTATGAAGGTTGATAATAAGTTTGGTAATTGATGGTACAGTGGTTCACCACTTTCTCACAAAATAGATTTAAATTTGAATGGAATGATACTATACAAGGCTTGCAACATCAGAATCCTCTAGAAAATGAATGGCATCTCTTAATATCTCCAGCATATGCTAAACCATTGGAATAAGCCCAACATAAAAATAAAAAAATAAATAATAAACAGCAACAACAACATATTTGTCATCATATATCTTCGAAAGCAGAAGAAAAGAGATTACAGAAAACTCTGGCATTTAAAAATGTATACAGTGCATTAGTGTATGGATGCCTGTCTGTATTAAGAGTTCCATAGCGCACAAAGTTCAATCAAAGAAATAAATAATTCAAAACCAGAATAAATAAATAACTAAAAACGAGCTTTTGTAATAAGAATAATTTGTACCATAAGCCGAAGCATCCGCTACCATTATGACCAACAACCAGAGAAGCACACTTTGGTATCCTTTTTAACTCCAATATAGAAGAAAAAATGTAACCAAAACTTGGTAATATGAAATCATCTACTGCCAAACTGCACGGGTGAAACAAAATTAATTAAATTTGCACCATCATTCAGTGTAGTTGTCAGCTCAACTCAAGCACTGAAAGAAATAAAAATCAGTGTAACAATTTTAGCGAAGGAGAAGGATCTCTAAAAGAGGATATTAGGAAGCCAGAATGTCCCAAATATGCGAACTATTCCAAGTTGATGTAACCAATAAAAAATTTTAAGTCCAAATAATTAACGACTAGGTATCATAAAGCATCATAAAAGTAAGCTATCGGAAGTAAGTTTCAATAAGTAGAATGCATTACCATGAGACAAGTGTCATGGCAAGGCATTCCCCCACTAGGGAAGAGGTCCCAGGATGGATGCATGCGAGAGGCAGGGACGGCAACAACTCGAGTTAAACTTCAATAAAAGGTAGGTATGGTATATTGGTTTTGTCGGGCTCAAGGCAAATAGTGTTTATAGATTATGAACCAAGTTGAGCGCAAGGAGCATTCAGGCTGCACTGTTTATAACTAATTTACATATATGATAATACTTTATGATACATAAAGTTTGTGTAGCACGGTGCTCAGCTGAAAGTAGAGTCCAGCCACATGGAGGAGTTTTATACGCTTTCTTCTTTCTAATATTTTAAAGTAAAATGAATTAAAAGACCAATGATAGTCTATGATGCACAGATACAACATGGATACGGCAAGGACATGCCATATACACGGTAGGGACATGGATTTTACACAAAAAGTTTAGTATCGGATATGATATGATACAACATGATACGTTACCCATTTTGAAGTATCCCTGCATCATAGACGATAGTGAAACCTAACCTGACTCATACACATCATAGGGCAGTCTCAGTCTCATAAGTCATGGACCTGTCGTGTGTCGAGTGTGAGGCGCGCAAGTTTAAGTCAAGGCCCAATGAGTTTCCATCCTCAGTAAGGACCCACGAAACTAAGTAAAAAATAAAATGAAGAAAAAAGAAGAAGAAACCAATCAATAAATACTGATAGTCTCAAGACCACATAAACTGTTAGATCTGAGAAAGGAGGATGTGGGGGAAAAACAAACACAAAAACCATAAAATGCATGCCCCAAAAAAGGCCAGGAGCTCCATAAATTTGGTGAAATGACCTGTCCGTGACAGAACAATATTGGCCTTTCTTCTGGACAGTAGTTAATATACATGCATACATATATAAAACAACTCATCATCATCAAAGCCTCATCCCATAAATCTGAGATCAGCTTAACAAGTCACAAATAAATAAACTAGCGACCACGTGGAATCAAATATTAATAAGATTAAAAATAAGCTTTCACACTCAAGATATTGGATGTTTGAAGTAACAAAAGTTGGTTCCAAGAAATGTTAAGCCTAAGTCACTGACCGTGAAGTTTGATAATGAAACTGAGGACAAAAAAAAAAAGTCAAACCATGTGCTCCTCTCACAATAAGCCCAAGATGAAACTATGAGTGAATCTATGTTTCAGAGATTAGTCACCTCCATGTCGAGTTCATGATCCACACATGCAGCCTTCCACTCTCTCCAACAGCAACAAGGTAGCATGGTTCACATACCAGAATACAGTAAACACTCTCAGTTGCTGTCAACTTGACCACAACTGAAACATAACCAGGCTGTACACGTACTACTTTTACAGAATTTTCATCACAGCAGTCAGATGTGCATGCCAAGCACAAACAATTGATATTTTGTTCCCTGAGACACATTAAATTAATATCAACAACATCAGTCAGTTGACAAAGAAGACTTGTGCAGACATCAGTCAGTTGACAAAGAAGACTTGTGCAGTCACAACCAGGGACAAGGAAGAGTGCAATATAAAACCTGCAACAAGGTACCCTAATACTGTTTAGTAAAGCAAGGCACCGGTCATCAGCAGTAAATTGTATTCCAGACCTCTCAAAAGAAATCTGAAAAAAGAAATCCCAAAGTCAAATCGCATGCAAAAAAACCAAAAGAGTGATACAGTTCAAGATAAAGAATCATTTTTAACAATATAATGTGAATGTAGTATGATCCCAATTACATCTCTATCGAAAGTGTTCTTAGAAGGAGGCAACATGATTGATGTGTAACCAAGACGCGAAGGGCAATCTTCCTGCACTCCCTTTATTGACAGCTTATAAATGAAAAGAGTTACATCATTATCTTCCAAACTGCCACAGAGAACACAAATTTGGATATCATCTCCCCTCCTTCTTAACAATATAGACAAGACAGGAGTTGGGTGCAAATAGCAGCCAACAGGCTCAAAAACACCCTCTAACTCATTACTAGGCTTAGGCACTTCTTGAAAGGACTCATCCAGCCCCAGATTATTCTGATGCAACTTGCAGTCAGAAAGAAGATTGGCAGAGCCAAGTTTAGCTTCATCAACACTCCCCCTTGTACCGGATAAAAACTTCTCCTGCTTCTGGAAACATGGCAAGGTATTGTTGACATATGTAGTTCTGTAAGATGCAACCAGTTCATTGACAACAGCATGCACTTGATGTCCCTTCAAATATGCAACAGAATGATCACAAGCATTTTGAGAACGGCTGTCTTCAGCAGCCTGGATAACACTTGCATGACTATGGCATGCCAAGGGAGCTGCACTAAACAAGCCTTCAGGTTCAGGAATAACCTTTGGCAGGTGTTCCTTATCCAGCTTGACTTCATTGGCTAACAAAATTTGACGTATATGTTTGTCAGCAGCAATAGCATGATCAGTTTCCGCTGCACCCATAGCAGAAAATGTCTCAAGGTTGCCACTATCTTTGATATTCCGACAGACTATACTTTCCGAAAGTGGACCGTTGTACTTTCTAGAAGGATGAGATGAAAGGCTGTAATGACCAGTTGAAGTGGCGGCATCAACAGAGGCATCACATGTGACAGCAGCAGTTTTGCCATTGACTTTCATTAGTGGAACGTAGGTAGTACCTACACCATCTTCATTTCCATCACCTCTTGTTTCTACTATTAAGGGTAATTTGTCAACATCAGAATTTTCTAGGTGATGTTGATCAAGAACTACTTTAGCATCTGCGCCTGGAGAATCATGCGCACGGTGAGTTCGTATTGTGACGCTTTCAAGAACTTCACTATCCACAGTTCCCAAATTCCTTGTAGAAGTAGGACGACCCTGCTCCAACCATTCAGCATTTGAAGACAAAGGAGCAAGACTAGAACCAACTGTGGTTTTATTATTTCTAAAACCAGGGTTATCGGAAAAACCATTAGACAGAATAATATTTTGTACTTCAGTATGTAAATCATTTTCAAACCCCTTCAAGCATTCATTATCAGTTCCTTCTTCAGAAGGTATCTCGTTCTTGGGAGGGGTACAATGTATAGGAGAATCAGATATAAGATTTTCTCCCTTCTGTAGCAGCATTTCTACTTCTTCATGAATGATTCCATTATATGCACCATTTTCACAATAGATATCTGAGAACTCTTTACCCCCGTCAGCATAACCACACAACCCTAACACATCTGCATTGCATATTTTTTTATCAAAAAGTGTATCATCAGCTTGAGCAAGACTAAAATGCAATAGTCTCTCATTTGTAACATCGCATCCAGTTTGGTCATCCTCAAGACTGTCTGGTATAACCGACTTCACAACTTCCAAGCTCCCTGTTTCATTAAAAGCCGCGTAAGTTTTACAGCCACTCACAGGATAAATTCTATTAATTCTATAAGTTAGACCTCAGATGATTGTAGATCTAGGGTTTTTGTGAAGACATACCAAATAATATAGAAAAGCAGGAGAAGAACAAAGAATGAGAAGAAAAAAGGGTGTTGATTCTGGGCTTCTCTTGACCCTTATCCAATCATTTTGTGAAATGATTTATAACACTATATGCAGTCCAAGGCAAGGAAGAAATGTGTCACTCTTGACCCCCACCCAATCATATGGGGTAGTGATTCTGCGCTTCAAAATTTTGATATGTATAAACCGCTGATATTTTGCGTGGCCTGCCTCACAGTCTTAGGTTAATTGGATCTCCCTATATACAAGGCCCGTAAACCAAGGATGAAAAATGATGTGACAGTCCTCATTTGCTAGACACTTCTATGTCATAGAGACCTTTTCATTGCTTTACCCACCCACCATCCCCACCCTGGCAAGCCTGCCTGCAAATGCAAATGCACCCCAGTCCAATCCTACACTCCCAGCTTAGATGTTCTTGAAGAGGGGCATATACCTATATATCTAATTAATATTTCTAATCCAGTGGTGAATACTGCTCCATTTTGAGTGAATTAGTCAATGTCAGATTGAAGTGCGGAACATCTTCTGAGCAATTTGAATATTTGAAAGATAGGCCCAACATCCAAAAATACCAAACATCCATGAACACCCAAAAAGAAAATTCATTATTCGTCAATCAAAGACCCCATTACACACTATCATTGAAATCAACATCATGGAACTCATTTTAGAAAGTCCAACATGACTCCACTCTAAACCTATGTACCCATGTAACTTGAATTTACAAAAACTGAAGTACATAAGTTAAATACTCAAATAAATGTGAGGATAAGAGATTTCTTTACCAAGCAGAATCTTAATGACTTATAATCTAGAGACACATTTCGTATAAAACTTGGGTGCATTGTGAAAAATGGGTTGCAACCCAAGTTCTAATACCATTCAGGATTTTTTTTTTACAAGAACGTACTTTTGCTTGTGACCGACCTTGCCATACCCATTTCCTGAGGATTTATCAATAAAAGATATTTAAAGTCTTGCCAGACCCATATCCAGAGGAATTATCATTAAAAAATATTTAAAGTATATGGTCCACATCATACTCAATATACAAACTTAACAGAATCAATCTAAACATTTACTGAGCAATTCTGCACAAAATTTAATGCCCATACCTTGAGATACAATATCAGTGAGGGAGTGGGTCCCCCCATTTCTATACTGAGACTTCATCTCCTTCAAATTCAGCTGAGGGTCACAATTAGTGAAATGAGTGTTTGCATTCCCAGCAATTGCCCTTCTCTTCTTTGAGGTCTTATTGAGTAACGGAAGTGCTTGTGGAAGCAAGAAACTCATCATAGATTTTAGTAATTCCTGCCTTTTTGAATCAGAAACACTCTTTTCAGAACTAATATTTGAATTACCAGATGTAACCATCTGTTCCGAATGCAATCCCAATATCAGCCCTTGTGTAAGAACCGGCTCTGCTGACAACACCGCATGGTAGGACATTTTCCGTGGAACAGTTGGTGGAGTATCTATATCTGTTAAAGAGAACTTTGCATTTTCACTGTTCGACTCATTTGGCATATCATTGGCAACAACAACACAAGCCTGTGCTGCAGAGTTCTCCAACAATTGTTCAGGGACCACTAGTTCGTGTTTGCCATCATGAAGACTTCCCTTACTGCTCCTTGAAGCACAATCAGCAATATTATCTGCAGAGATGAATCTCTTTCAAAGACCTTTAGCACATTGAAAAGAGCGGTAGGAAAGCATTCGAAAACATAAGGTCCTGATAAGTCCACAAAATTAGGTCATGTTGTCATTATTGCATGTGCATTTGTGGACTTGATTAGGGTTAATTGCATAGAATTACACTCAATTTCATGATTTCATGCATTTGGGGGGCTATTTTTGGAAATATAGTCAAATTTGGTCAAAATTCATTGCATTGCATGACTTTTGTGAAATTAGGGTTTTTCATCTCATCACCACCCCAAAATTAGTTGTTTTTTCTCACTAATGCATACTTGGTAATTTTGACACCATGTGCTATTTTTGGAAAGTTGGGTATTTTTTATGCATTAAGTAGGCATGTAGGGTCCCATGCATAGTCCATCCAAATTCCTCACGCTTGATTATTATTGAGATTACTTAAGTTTATTTGTGTAGGAGAAATCAAGAGTGGGACCCGCATTGGTGAGATTTGAGAGAGATCAAAGTTGGGACATCTTTCATATAGTGGACCCAATTCATTCTTGACATCCTTTGGAAAATTTTGGAAAGTCAAAGATGGGAAGAGAATTTTGGATATCCATTATCTCAAGCAAGAAAGGAAAAATCAGATTTGGAAAGCTTTGTTTGTTGCCTACCACAGTGGTTTAAAAGGCGCACCTAGGCACAGTGAGGCACAACTGCTGTGACTCATGTATGGGTAGGCGAGGCAACTTCGAACAGGCGACCGATATGTGCACAAGGCGCGTGCCTAATGTCCAGGCGCGAGGTGCAGCAGGCGTGCACCTGATTTTTTTCAGCAGGCAGCTTTAAATGAAAAAGAAGAAAATGATGGGGCTAAATGCAATTTTTCTCACTTATATAAAAGAGGGCAGAAGCCCTAGCTTCATCAGACGAAAAAACGGTGGGGAAAGGAATAAAAAAAGGGGGGAAGGAGGAGGAAGAAGAAGAAGCTGCGACGTCCGGCATCCTCTGCTACTTCCTCTCACGTCCGGATGAAGAAGAAGCTGCGACGTCAGGCGCCCACTGGTGACTGGTATGTTTTTTTTTTCCACGCTCACTTCCGCTGATGTGTTTTTTTTTTTTTTTGCTCTCTCTCTCTCTCTCTCTCTCTCTCTCTCTCTCTCTCTCTCTCATCATCATCTTACTCATACGTTTTCATTCATCTCTCTCTCACAACATCATCATCATCTTACTCATACGCTTTATTTTTGTTGTTAAGCAGCTGCTGCTATTTTTTTAAATTTCTGCTTTTTTTTTGTTCTGCTGCTGTAATTTTTTCAAGCTTTTGCTGCATTCTATTTTTTTTGTTTTGGTGATCTCTGCTGCTGTCTTGATGGTGTTCTTGCTGCTGCTGCTACTTCTGCTTGTTTCTGCTCCTGCTTTTTTTCTCTGCTGCTGCTTTTTTTTTCTCAGCAACTGTCTTGATGGTGCTCTTGCTGCTGCTGCTACTTCTGCTTGTTTCTGCTGCTGCTTTTTTTTTCTCTGCAGCTGTTTATGTAAATGGATGGGAATTAGCTGCAGCTGCTTGTTGAATTTTTAGAATTCTTCTAATATTCCTTGCCTTTTTTGTTCTAATTTGTGAATTATCTGTCTATAACAAAATATCTATTTTTTATCTACAATGTGAGCCTCGCTTCAATGAAGCCCGCGCCTCGCCTCGCGAGCAAAGCAAGAGAAGGAAAATTCCAAGTCAGCCATGGGCGTCCATAAGGTGGGTCCCACATGCCTTGCACGTCCAACACATGGAAGCTCAATAATTGCACAATTATTCCCGGATTTTTTCAGGGGCATCAACTTAAAATGGCCATAACTCTCAAACTGAGTGTCGGATCGGTGCAATCTACCCACCGTTGAAAAGCTCTTATCCAATAGATTTCCGTAGATCCCAAGATTGCATCAATCGAAGCTATATCAAGGTAGATATGACCTCGAGAAGTTGGCTGTTATAATTCTATGCGGGAATTGCAAAAAGTTTTCAAAATTGGCAACATGAGACATCTTTGAGGAGTTCAATTTGGTAAGACGGGGAGCTCAAGATACTATCATTAGCAACAAATCATCTCCAATTCAAATTGTTGCTTAAGTGAGATGCTTTGTTTGAAAGCTAAGCCAAGAATCATCTCAAGAAGGAAACAACTCTTAGCAAAAGGAGGAATGCAAAACTATAAAAGGACGCCACTAGCGTAGGATATCCCTAGCCATTCTCCTTCATGAAGTGGGACGTCCATTCTCCCTCTCTCCTCTTTCCTCTTCTCTCCCCTCTTCTAGTTCTAGATCTAGTGCTAGTTCTCCGTATTTTTTATGGGTAGCTTTGGACCTTGTCCAAGCAATTTCTTGAAGGAGAAGATTGTAAAGATGCCTTTCACAATGACAAATCAATTCATCTTCTTTGCAATGGTGGGCCAAATCCTTTGATTGGGGCTATGGTTGAAGATAAATGATTACCTTTTATTTGTCTAGTAGTTCTAACTTGTTTGCATATGTTATGTTCTTCATGATTAATGGACTTGTCTTTGTGCCCTAGGCAAACCTCCATTCTTAATTTCTGAAAATAAAAATTGATTTTTGACAATTCATGCTTTGGTTTGATAGGCTATGCTTAGGACTTAGATCTTTTTGAAAGTTTATGCTTACTTTTGATGGATACTGCTTAGATTATTTTTATTCTTTTATGAGGTTAAGGAAGTTTTGGATTTTGGATTTTATAATTAAAAAGAGTTTTTAAAGTTAGATTTTCCAAGTCAAAAACCTTGATTTGTCTTTGGTTTGAAGTAAATATTGGAACAATTTGTAGACACTTATTGGATTCTTATGCTCTAATCACTTTCATTAATTGGTAGTTTTCATCCTTCTAAATTAGTTGCTTGCTTTTATTTTTAGAAACTTTCCTTAATTGTTAGTTAATTAGTTTCCTTAATCTAATAGTTTCTTTAATTAGCTCCCTGTGGGTTCGATCCATACTTGCCACTGCCTATCCTTAGACACCCGTGCACTTGTGGTAAATTTGCATCTTAAAGATCACATCAGGTCCATAATTAAAAATAGATCAATTTGAAGAATGCCAGGAGCAAATATTACAATTTACAATTTGAATGATTAAATCTTATGGGTATGAATCAAATATTATGGGAAACAAGTTGAACATTTGATGCATTCATGCCCTTGAGTCTGGCCAGGCCTACCAGACTAGGCACGCACGGGCCAGCTGAGCCAGGCCCAAGTTCATGAGGCCCATTTTGGACAGAATCAAGACTGACAGGCCCAGTAGAACCCAGCACAGGCCAGCCAGATCCAGCCGAGACAAGCTCCACTAAAACATTTGAACTAGACTCTTGGTGGGTGTTTTTGACACAGACATGTTGTGGCTAAAGCCTACTTTGGATGACAGTTCTTACTTCAAGTAATTAGTTTTCATTTCTTTACTTATAATGTATTGGATTTATAAATTAAAGGTTATGGTTTAATAGATATTAGATTAATGGATAGAATAGCATCTAGGGTTACTTTTCTATAAAGAAACAAATAAAAAGGCATAAAAGGTTCCAGACACTGCGATCAGTTTTTCAATTTCTTTTTTTCTTTCTGGAACAGAAATTGGTTTAATTGCTTTCTTCTTTATGATTCTTCTTCCTTCTTTGCTTTCTCCTTTGCATGAAAGCTCTGAGATACGTAAGAGCGAGTCCCTTGGCATGAGGTCTTCCCATATTCCTTCTTGCTAATTTGGATGGCCTCAGTTGGCACCAGAACAAGTTTAGATCCCTCAGGAGGTAAGATCCGACTCCCTAACTTTTTTTTCCCAGAAACATAAGAACTAAATTCTCACATTCATCCCTTCTACTGTCCATGCCTTTCGAACTAGAACCCTCAAGAAATCTAAGATCAAATTGATCGATCTCATGTTCTAACTGAAATCACCAAGCAGAGTTATCTTGATTATATATTCTTTTCAGATAATCCCACATTTCTTTGAAAGTTCTGTATGATCAGAAAAAAAAATTTAGAAAAGGGGATCCAACCAAACTCAAAATCCAGCTAATGATCTTAGCATCCTTAGTTTCCCACTGGGCCATCTTATTCTGGTCTGTGAGTTCTGGATCAGATCCACAGATCTGTCCCCACAATTATTTTTCCTTAAGGTACATTTGAAATTGAAAAGCTTATGAAGTAAACTTCTTCTTCTTCCCCATAAATCAAACCATTTTTATATCAGATTTGTCCATTTCAATGATAAATATCAGCAGTATGTAGACCGCACGATGACTTAACCCTTGAAAATAAGGCAGAAATCCACTAAACAGGGGCTGAAAATCCTAGATCAGGTCTCAGCAGTGAATCAATGAAAATAAGGGGGAATCCACAAAACAGTGTCTTGAAATCCCAGATAAGGGATCAGATGATGGCACTGTCTCTAGAGACAGCAGATATTGGAAGGTCTCAGACGGCACTGTTCTGTGAACTAATCACACAAATTTAATCAATACAGGTCAAATGACCTCAATTCCAGTAAAAAAGGTTTGTGGGGTAGTCCCCAATATCATATCAGAGCTAAATCAAATCTCAGAAACTTAACAACACTTGATTCAAAACAAGTTTTGTCAAAAATTTCTTAAATCCTCATATTTAGATGGTTCTCATTAAGAACAGTCCCAAAAATTTAACGACACAAATCTAGTCAGATGGCCAACCTCCGATGCTCCAAAAACTCTGGAAAAAAAAATCTCCAAAAGACTAGAATATCTAGACAAGCAAGATGATGCTCCTATTTGTTTATGAAATCATAACAGGTGGGCCACACTTTGATCACAGCCCTTTATGAATGCCGACCATTATACGATCCTCCAAAAGTCAGATTCTGTAACTTCAGTCAAGCCTAAGAATACCAAGGCGGAGACTTCAGATGATCACAGGTGGGCCTTTTGATCTCCCACACTCACTAGCATATACACAAAGAAGAAGAAAGTGTCGATGGGCTCTAATACCATGTCATTTCCACATGATGGAATAAAATGTAACAACTAATAGAATTTCTAATGAAAACTGGATGATCTCACTGTGAGTATTCATCCTCCTACATAGATCTTTTGTATTCTGACTATGGCAGTATGAATAATTACAATCCCTTAATTGGGCAATTACAAACCTTAATTTGGAACATTTCAATCCCTTAATTTTGGAGTCGAAAATTCCTTAAGTATGGAACTCCAAGGACGCATACAAAATGTGGTCTATGTTAACACCAGACACAAGCAGGCTCTCTGCTGGACTAACACACAATCAAGTCCATGTAAGACCCACTTGATAGATCCACCAAGAGAGGGTTCAGTTCCAGCTGTCAGACAACAGTCTGCGACAGGTTTTAACTTTATTAGGATTAGTCTATTTTGTGTAATCATAAATTCGTGGTGTAATTAGGATAAGGGAGGAATGCTTAAGAGTTTTTTTACAAATAGGGTAGTTAAGTTGATTAGTGAAAGAACGCTGGCCTTTTTCTTCTATGAAATAAGGGCTAGTCATCTACTATTAAGTGAATTTCCTTTTTTTCATAAAATTCAAGTTGTGTTTGGTGTGTGCCACTCTCCTCATATATAAAGTTCCAGCCAACTATATTAGAACCCATGCTCTCTCTCTCTCTCTCTGATCGGATTTTGTTAGTCTTCCTCTCCTCTTTTTTTTTTTCCTTTTATTGGGATCGGATTTTGTTAGTCTTCCTCTCTCCTCTTTTTTTTTTTTTTTCCTTTTGTTGGGATCATATTTTGTTAGTCTTCCAACTGCTCGATGCTTGAGAGCTTCCTCTTCAATACAATTAACCATTGTGGCCGTCAATACTGTCAATCGAAGCCCAATCTAGGCAAGCAGGCCCATTAGGCCCATTCCAATTATCAGTCCAGTTATTGTATTGTAGAATAAGTCAAAGGATAATGCATAGTTGTTAGCTATAATATAGGATCGGTGGATTGTAATGAGGGCAATCAGCCCCTAGTTAGCTATAATATAGGATCTGTGGATTGTAATGAGGGCAATCAGCCCCTATATATGTAAAACTACAGTCGTCCCTTAAGGGCACTGGATTCTCACCAATTTCAATGGAATTCTCAAATCTCTTATAACTGATAAGGTATCAGAGCCAAATCAATCATCTTGACTGTCTCGGTCATCTTCCAAGCCTTGGAAGCCAATCTGTGATCATCTTCTTCAGTCGGATCCTCTCTGATCATCCCTGATCATCTCAGATCAGGCGTGGCCCACCTGTGATCATCATTATCACCATCTCAGCGGATTCCTCCCTCTTGGTCGTCTGAATATCCTCTTATTTATGAAGATTTTTCCAACATTTATTGGTCATCAGAGGTAGGCCTTCTACCTATTTTTGAGGAAATTCAATTTTTTTCACTTGTTTTCATCTCGGCCGTCCAAATTCCTGGATCTGGATTTGATTTGTTCGAGACCACTTCCATTAGTTGCGTGCTTATCATGCTCAACCATCCCCACTCTCTAATCTATCAAGAGATCATCAGGTGGGGCCCAGGTCATGTACCTATCCCTGACGACAGGGACGTTTGGATGCTGCTGACTGCCTGTTCTGGTTGTTTGTTGCTACTTACTGCTAGTGCATGCAGTGATCCATCATTCTGCTAGTTAATTCTCCTGGTTTATTACTGCTGCAAGTTCCTACTATTTGTTCTGTTGTTGCTTGTTCATCATTCTGTGCATCTCTGCTGGTTGCTATCTGCTGCAATACATCACCAATCTGAACCGTCTGATTGTGTATCTAACCACTGATTGTGGTCTGACTCTGATATTACTGCTGCTTGATCATCCTTCTGCTAGTTATTCCTCATTCTGGTTGTTTACTGCTTTCTGGATTAATTGCTTGTTCTGGGTCGTCATGGACAAATCTGACATTATCTCCCTGGTTAAGTTTGATGGCACAAATTATACCTCATGGGCCTTCCAATTTCACATTTACTTAGAAGGACAGGAACTTTGGGCACACATTGATGGATCTGACCCTAAACCCGAGGCCGATGACAAGAAGATTTTAGCTTGGAAAACTAAGGATGCTAAAATAAAAACCTGGTTACTGGGCTCAGTTGACCCACATTTTATCCTCAACCTCAGACCTTGCAAAACTGCCAGTGAAATGTGGGACTATCTTCAAAAGATCTATCAACAAGGCAATGATGCTCGTCAATTTCAATTGGAACTTGATATTTCTCAATATACTCAAGGCACACAGTCTGTTCAGGAGTATTACAATGGCTTTCGCAGACTGTGGTCCAAATACGATGAGATTAAATTTGCCTCGGTGTCTGAAGCTCTTCTCCCTGAACTACTTCCCTTACAGCAAAGTAGCCATAGGGATCAGTTTCTTATGAAACTTCGTCTGGAGTTTGAGACAGTTAGATCCAACTTAATGAGCAAGGCTTCTCTTCCTTGCTTGGATGACTGTCTTCAGGAGCTTCTACGGGAAGAACAACGTCTAGTTACTAAAACTACTATGGAACAACAAAGGACTGTTGAGGCTCCGCTTGCCTATGTTGCTACAACTAGACCACCTCCTCGGGACATCAGTAAAGTTCAGTGCCATAACTACAAGAAATATGGTCACTATGCAAATCAATGCAAGGCAAAAATCTGCAGATATTGTAAGGCCACGGGTCATGTTATTGAAGAATGTCGGAAGAAGACTCGCAATTCTACTTCCCGCAACTATGTGCAGTCTGCCCCTGGTACATACACAACGCCGTCAGCTCCTAGTGCTTACACAGTGACCACTCCATCATTTGCATCGTCTGACTTCAGCGGTTCTCTGCAGTATGATTCTTCCTCCCAACCTGGTTCCTCCTCCCACTCTGCGCCACCAGCTCCTCTCACCCCTGAGATGGTCAACCAGATGATCATCAATGCCTTAGCATCCATGAACATTGCAGGTACCGATTCATCTCTTTCAAATACCTGGTACTTAGATTCTGGTGCAAGTAACCATATGACCTCTTCACCCATAAAATTACAAAATGTAGTTCCTTACACTCGTCATCTTACTGTTCAAGCTGCCAACGGAGATCATCTTCCCATCACCTCTATTGGTGATACCCCTGGCCCTTTACCCTTAACCGATGTTTTAGTCTCTCCTCATCTTACTACCAATTTGGTTTCTGTGGGTCAACTTGTTGAAAATAATTACGATGTCTCCTTTTCTTCTTCTGGTTGTGTTGTGCAGGACCAGGCGTTGGGGGAAGTGATCGCGAGGGGGCCTAAGCGTGGAAGACTTTTTTCCTTACCAGTTTCTTCATTTATTCATGATCAAACTTTACATCAGTTATTTTGTTTTTTCAATAAGAATAATTTTCGATTGTGGCATAATAGACTTGGTCATCCGAATGTTTCTACAATGACTACTTTATTTCAATCTGGATTAATAAATAAACCTATTGATTCTGCTTCTTTTGACTGTGATGCTTGTAGATTAGGAAAGAGTAAAACTTTACCTTTTCCAAACTCTAACACACGGAGCACTGCATGTTTTGACTTAATTCACAGTAATGTTTGGGGCATTGCTCCGACCCTTTCACATAGTTATTTCAAATACTTTGTCACCTTCATTGATGACTACAACAGATTTACTTGGCTTTATTTATTACATTCGAAGTCTGATGTTCTTAATGCATTTAGATTTTTTGTTACCTATGTTGAAAACCAATTCTCTAAATGCATTAAAATTTTGCGCTCAGACTCAGGGGGGGAGTATGTTTCCAAAGATTTTCAATCCTTTTTACACAATAAAGGAATCATTTCTCAACGTACCTGTCCGTATACTCCACAAAAAAATGGTGTCCCGGAACAGAAAAACAGGCATCTTCTTGATGTAACTAGGACTCTTCTGATTGAATCATCAGTTCCCCCTCATTTTTGGACTGAAGCTCTCACCACGGCTGTCTATCTCATTAACCGCCTTCCATCACCTACCATTGCTCATTTCACGCCTCATTATAAATTGTTTGGTTATCATCCTGTGTTTGATCACCTACATACATTTGGTTGTGTTTGCTTCGTTCATCTACCTTCCACAGAAAGAACGAAACTAACAGCACAATCTCGCAGGTGCGCTTTTTTGGGTTATGCCACTAATCAAAAAGGTTTTGTTTGTTATGATCCCATTGGTCGTCGTATCAGAGTTTCTCGAAATGTTATTTTCTTTGAAAATCAATATTTCTTCCAAACTCACATAGACTGTCCTCACCCCTCCTCCCCAGCTCTCTTACCAAGTTTTTCGGATCAAAACTCTATTACTAGGTTTAATCCTGCTTTTGTATATCACCGATGGGATAAACCTCCCACTGCAGATGGCCCTCCCCCTGATCCTCCACCGACAACTGGTTCCACGCCTACTCCGACTTTACGTCGCTCCTCCAGACATTCTAGACCGCCTGAGCGGTATGGCTTTACCCATACTTCTTTGATGACCACTCTATCTTCTATCTCTATCCCAAGTTCTTATTTGCAAGCTGTCCAACAAGATTGCTGGAACCAGGCCATGAAGGAGGAATTAGATGCATTGGATCTAAATCACACATGGGATATTGTGGAGTGTCCTTCAGCAGTTAAACCCATTGGTTGCAAATGGATCTACTCGATCAAACTAAAATCTGATGGGTCCTTGGATAGACACAAAGCTAGGCTTGTGGCACTTTGCAACAGACAAGAGTATGGCATTGACTACGAGGAGACGTTTGCACATGTGGCCAAGATGACATCTGTTAGGTTACTTCTCGCCATTGCTGCATCTCAGTCTTGGCCATTATACCAAATGGATGTCAAAAATGCATTTCTCCATGGGGATTTGCAAGAAGAGGTCTATATGCGTATACCACAAGGCGTCACCTCTCCCTCCAAGGGTCACTGGATTCTCACCATCACTAGACCTGACATCTCCTATGCTGTTAATCTTGTGAGCCAGTTCATGACCGCTCCTCGACACCTTCATTTGACAGCTGTGAAGCGCATTATCCGCTATCTGCTGAGAACTGTCCCTCGTGGTTTATATTATCCAAAGGATAATCCTCTTCATCTGACAGCTTATGCGGATGCTGACTGGGCAGGCAGTCCAGACACACGTCGTTCTACTACTGGTTGGTGCATGTACCTTGGAAAGTCTCTCATTTCCTGGAAATGCAAGAAACAAGAACGTGTCTAGATCTTCCACAGAAGCTGAATATAGGGCAATGTCTTCTGCTTGTTCTGAGATCTTATGGCTACGGGGTCTTCTATCAGAACTCGGGTTTGCTCAAACCTCTCCTACTTCATTGCATGCAGACAATACTGGAGCCATCCGCATCACTGAAAATCCAGTCTTCCATGAACGCACCAAGCATATTGAAGTTGACTGCCACTTTATTCGCGATGAATATAAGCGTGATGTAATTAGTCTCCCTCATGTCCCTACAGAGTTTCAGTTTGCAGATATCTTCACAAAGGGACTTCCTAGGCCTCGACATCAATTTCTTGTCTCCAAATTGATGCTTTATGACTCCCCAGCATCAATTTGAGGGGGGGTGTCAATCGAAGCCCAATCTAGGCAAGCAGGCCCATTAGGCCCAGTCCAGTTATCAGTCCAGTTATTGTATTATAGAATAAGTCAAAGGATAATGCATAGTTGTTAGCTATAATATAGGATCGGTGGATTGTAATGAGGGCAATCAGCCCCTAGTTAGCTATAATATAGGATCTGTGGATTGTAATGAGGGCAATCAGCCCCTATATATGTGAAACTACAGTCGACCCTTAAGGGCACTGGATTCTCACCAATTTCAATGGAATTCTCAAATCTCTTATAACTGATAAATACTTTCTACATTCAAAAGCCACTATAGCAGTTCGCACAATTCACCTCTTAAATCACGTTTATAAGGTTGACCGGTTGGAAGCAAATTTGGGATTCCCAGTCTTTTCTTGCAAGCCCTTCTCAAGGTCGATACTCGTCGAAAAGAATTTCAGGCCCCTAAGGGCTTAAGCTTCAATAACATCAATCTTATGCTTGAATCTTTTTTCAAAGAAGCTTAATGGGAGAAGAATTTTAAGAATCTCAGGGTTTTATGACATGATTTATTATCTGTGTTTTTAGTTGCTTTGCAATTTGACCTTACTTTTAGAATATTGACAAGGAAATTCTTTATCCTTTAAAGAATTACAGCATCTGGCACCCATGTCAACCATGTGATGGACAAGCATACACAATGATTTGGAGACAAAACCTTCATCTATATCTTATTTATATGCATTAGTACTATTTGCAGAGCTTTTATGAAGCTCTAATATATTGCTTGAAATTTATGACCTTTTTCTCTTCCGCTTGCATATATCTGAACTAAACTTAAATATTAATACATTTTGTACAATCACTATATACATGTACAATGCGGTCAACTGTCACCAGGTTTCCATATGTCAGGCATTGCATGTCATGTCCAACATACCGCTGAAAATTCATGCCCACTGTAACATAATAATGAGAAAAAAGAAGCTCACAACATTACCTTGTAAAGAATCCAATGTATCAGAAACATGATATTCAAATTCCTTCATAGATTTTAACTCTGGCGGTATCATGAGTTCATCGTTTTCTTTAGCTGCTGCTAAAGAATCAACCACTTGCAAGTCAACATCTGATGACCTATCAATCTGAAAGAATTTTTTGCTGTTGAGAACAAAGACACCTTCTGTTGTACTATGTACTCAGCAGTATGATTTCCATAAAAGAAATGTTCTAATGCTACAATTGCAGATCTTAGAAGCTAGAACAACAAAAATAAGATAAAGGCAAACAACAATATGCATTAAGCACAAAATTACAACTAGGAAAGGACAAAGGATATGAATAATAGATCAGTAAGGACTCGTGTCAGATTGTTCATGGCACCGTGTCAAATTTTTCATGACAACTGGATATTTCTAGCACCCATGTAACCTTCTTTATTCTTTTTTTGCGGAAGAGCAACCTACTCAACCCCTCCCCACCAAAAAGGGGTCACCGTTCAAATTCACAACCCACGCGTGCCTACCCACGCAATACATGCCTACCCACTCGACCTGGAGGAAAAATGGTTCCCCAAAGTTCAAATTCAAGACCTTGTATGGCTCTGATACCATGTCAAGTCCAACTGGCCAATACATCCCAAAAGCTTAAGCTATTAGGATGCGGCAGGCAAATCTCCTCGACAGGTAGTTCTCAAGGCTATTGCAGCTGTGAAGTTTAAGTAGCATTGGGAAATCTGAGTGTAATGATCTCAAATTAGTTTATAAGTAATTATGTAAGTGTAAGGTCCCGGTCTTGATTAAGCGGATGGTGTTTAGCAATAATTAGATGGTGATTAATTGATAATTGACTAGGTTTAGGTGTTAGATTTACTATTTAAATGTTTTGGTAGCTTTCGGACCTAGTTGGGTAGATAGGAGAAGCTATTAGTAATTTTGGGAGATTGTGAGGGGTTGGATGTAATTTTGGAAATATAGCAGTATAGTGTTTGTTGGGGAGAGTATATTCTGAGGGAGACTTGGTGCAGTGATGAAACTCTTTTGAAACCTGGAAATACCCTTAGTAAGTCCCCATTGAGCCCTTTAAGCGCGAAGGGCATTGTGGTCATTTGTTACTTTCCTTCATAAATAAAACCAACAACATTCTCTCATTCCCTATCTTTCTTTCCTAATTCACTCATTCTCCTTCCTCTCCATCCCTCTCTCCTTCTCTCTTCTTCCTCACTTCAAGCAAGAAGTCGTTCCATCTTCCTTGTTGTCACTGCCATCAATCGTCACCGCCAACAAGATCCCCGTCTTCTCCTTCCTCATCTCTCCATGGATCTCCTTTCTTTTCCCCAATTAAGGTGAAATTCTCTCTCAAGCTTCCTTATAGGCTTTTCTTTGTGATCTAATGTAGAATTCCAACCTGAATCCCTTTTCTCCCTTGGATTTGCTTGTAGGATCCTAGATTTGGGGTGGATTGTGAGATTTTAGTTAATAGGAGGTGTTTTGGCTTGCAGATTTGGATGATTGAGGTGTTTTCCCTAATTGAAGACTAAGGAAAGTAACAATAGATGAATTACGTAGTATGCATGTTTGATCTCTTGGGCAAGTAACAATATTTGAATAACATGGCATTCATGTTAGATCTCTTGACTCTTGTAGTAAATTACTCTATATCTTGATGAATTACTCTAGATCCCCAATTTCTAGGTTCATATGATTGTAATTAGACCTAATGCATGTGAATTGAAACCTTTTGAAACTGAGGACTTTAGATCGTGGTAATTCAATAGTTGTAGAAGGCTTGGAATGTCGTAATTGATGTATTTCTAATGTATGAGTGAAAGAGGAGATCATTTCCCCCAGAATCAAACCAATTCTGCACTTGACTGTATCATCTGGGAAGTACAGCCGGCAGGGTGCAATTTACAGCTAGCCATAGGCTCCTAGGCAGCTAACCGTGAATGTACTTCGGTTACATTTTCCAAAAGCATGAACATTCAGGGCTTTGTTCTACGGCTACCTCACGGCGAGCCATAAAGCTATCCAAAGTGCAACCACGGCTAGCCGTAACTAACCTAAGGATAACCGTAAGTCTGGGTTTTTCATAGAGCAAAATCTTGACCTTAGGACCTTTAGACTATGTTTGGGACCTTTATCCTTATCTATTGGCCTTGAAATATGTGACTTACGGTAAGCAGATGTGTGAACATGGAAACCGCTTACGAGTTGTTCGTATGTGTGATAGGCGGAGCCAAGAGGATGATGAATGTGGGACCCTTGGATACCATTGACCATCGGAGCACCAAGAATAACACTCAAGGCATCTGAAAACCCATTTCTCCATTGCGTTGAAGGCTATAGTGTTCACACACAAACGACAACTAAGGACCTAAGTTTGCCTACTATGACCCGTTCCTTGACTTGTACTTCATTTCATAATTATTTTGCCTTGTGTTAGACCCCGACCAAGACCAACTCGATTAGTACTAATTAAGTGAACGTTTAGTCTTAAGTGAGTATTAGTACTAGTTGTGTTAGAATGTGATTAGACTTAGTCTGAATTATAGCTTTGGGGATTTTGAGGACGTTTAGTACGAGTCAGTCACGCTCAGGGATGCCCTGAGTACACGTGAGAGTGGGTTTCGTTCTAGACATCTTGTTTGATCGTGATTTTTATTCCTGTTGAATGGTTTTATTAATTGTGACAACTTTCGTTTTTAACCTGCTTGCAGTTGAGGGCCAGAAAACCAAGTTTTGGCCCAATAAGGGTAAATCTGACTATTCATGCTAAATCTGGGCAAAATTTTCGAAGTCGTGAAACTATGTCAAAATTATACTTTTCCGAAACTAGATTTTTCGACGATCGTTTTGTTCTTCTTCGTCGTTTCCATCCGGGGTCCACAAGACCATGTTTTAATCGTTTCAAAGTTCAGCTGTAAAGGGACCCACTTCTCAACCCATATAAATATTCTCCTATTCTCTCTCCTCCATTCTTTCTTCCCCATTTTCCTGCAACGGTTTTGCCCTAGAGTGGAGAAGAGAAGAAAGTTCTTCCTTGGTCTTTCTCCCTTGGAAATCATCTGGCAAGAAGGCTCCATTCTCCGATTCGACTCCGCCATTCTCTTCCTCTCTTCTCAAGCTTCGATTGGGACGTTTTTGGGAGCCAAACCATTTCACTATTCATCATCTTCAACCTCTCTTCTTCTTGTTTAGTTAGCAAAAGGTTAGAGCTTGGACCCATCTTTTCATTTGATGTTCTTTAGCTCACCAAGAGCTTGTTTTCCATGTTTTCAAACCCATTTTCGAAATGGGGGTTTGTAATGGCCAAAATGGTGAATTTTGTGTGCTTTCTTTTGGGGGTTTTGTGTAGATTTCGTGGAGCACCCCATTCTAGTTGGATTTTGTGGAGTTTTGCTTGGCTTTGGTTAGAGGCAAGTAAACTTTATAGGACTTTCATGTACATTGTATTGTAGTTTCATTTCTTCCATTAAGACATAATTTTTATGCTTAATCTATTAATACATGTTATGTTATGTTTTCTTACATTATTGGGTTGAATTCCTCTACTTGTGTTATTATTGATGATTCATCCAAGTTCTTAGAATCATGTTGGCTTTGTAAGTTTCATGAAATTGTTTATGGGAATGTCTTGATGTTTCTCTTCGGAATAAATGGACTAATTGTGGATGGAATGTCTAAAATGTGTGAAATGAATCCCTTGGAAAGCATGGAGGCTTGGGGAGTGCAGGTGGTAAAAATGTGGAAGTGAAGAAGGGAGAGAAAGTTGTGAAAATTCTGAACAGAATGCACTGCCCGTGCCTGTCGGTCAGCTGTCAGTCCGATTTCGGTCGACCTGTCGGTCGACCGACACCAACCGAGGACCTGTCGGTTCAATTTCCAGAGAGCAACATTTTTGTCCGGTCATCCGTCGGTTCGCCGTCGATCGACCGACAGCCAACCGAGGATCTGTCGGTTCAATTTCCAGAGCAACATTTTTGTCCAGTCATCCGTCGGTGTCGGTCGACCGACAGCCAACCGAGGATCTGTCGGTTCAAATTCCAGAGAGCAACATTCTGGGCTGGGATCTGTCGGTCGGCCGACAGATCAACCTCGGTTGACCGACAGGTGACCGAGGGTTGACCGACAGTTACTAAAAGAACTGTTTTTGAAGAAATTTTGCGGGAATGGAAACTAGACTATGCCTTAGACCTTCATTTGACATTGTACACTTGAAATTCCTAAATGTGCCTTACCTTCGGGGACACCAAGTTATATAGAGTTTCGACGTTTGGGTTTCAAGTCCACAAGGGTCAAAGATTTGGTCTTAGCCTATGCTTGATAGATTTATGTTTGGACTCTTGTTTTGATGCTTCATGCATCCTCATGTTCTTGTTTGATTTTTCAAGTATAAGCTTGTATTTAAGACGTGTTTCAAGAATCGTGTTTCAAGAATCAAAAAGGGAATCATTTCTTAAGTTTGCTAAGCATTAATATTATGCTATTTTGCAAGTCTCGTCGTGTTGTGTTTTATAAATGATCTCCCTCTTGTTTTGTCGAGTTTTCGAACGTGTATTGCCGTGTTTTGTGCATTCATGATATAAGTGAATACCACTGAGCTTGGACTGCCCTCTTAGCTTGATCCACTACCTGGGGGTCCTTAAACATGTGGACTGTCTGCAGACTAGTCGTGTATTATATTACACATCGTGCGTGTTCGTGATCCGGTTCCGCGGCCGGATACCCCGTCTACCTTGTGCGGCGTGGGATCGTGTTTTTCGTGTCGTGCTTGTCGTGCGTGCTTGCTCTTGTCATCATGTATGACGGAGAAAGGATGAGCTCAATATGGATTTATCTTTTCATGATATTATAAGTATTCATGCTAGTTTCGTAAACTTGAAACATGTATTTAAATCTTGAACTGTTTTAGCATTATTTTCTCACATTCATGCCTAAATTGTTTATTTGCCAAACCGTCGTGTTTGATGCTTGTTATTTTGGTGTCCAGGTGCAGGAGAGTTCACGCGTAACGAGGAGTGCCCAGAGGAGGCTATTGAGCCACCCCCAGCACACGAGTGGCAGCCCAACGATGTCATCTAGACGCCGGTCGGGATCTTGATTCTTGTTTCGCCTAGTTCGGGTTATTCCTTTTTTTTGGGATTGTAATTGTTGTATTGGCCTCTGTTGGCCTCTCAGGGTTTTGTCATTGAAAGTAACAATACTTTGTTTAAATGTTGAAACTTAATCATGGTAGGAATGCTTTGATGACATTCTCTTTTGATACCGAGTCTTGATACTATAATTTCTCTTATATCTCATTGTTTAAGATTTATGTGGACATGTTTTGCTACACGCTTCCGCATATCCATTGTGTGAGCTAGACCCGTGTCTTGGGATCCTCACCGCGGAAACCTGTGGGAAAATAAACAGCGGCAGTGTGTTTTGTGTCGGTTAATCATACCGCCGCGCAGTCGCGGGCCCGGGCCTCGGTCCGGGGTCGCGACACCTTGTATATTTGATTGACCTCTTATTATATGATTTATACATGTATCCTTTTGTTATTTAGTGCTTTATTAATTGTGGATACTATGCTATGACCTAGGGTGGGCCTATATGGATTACCCGTGTTTGAGGCTAGGTGGCTATTCGATGGCATGTTTGGAAGGGACTACTTATGGGAATGAATGTGGAGTATTGATGGCTTTGTTTTGATGGATTTGGTGGCTTTGAAGTAGTTTCCTTGGTGATAGGAGAAAGGTCCGAATGATCCCACTAGAGATGGTGAATGCCCCAAAAGAACCATTGATTCAAAGATCATACCCTGTTGATCAGTTGCGTATAATGGCGACAAAAAGACCATAAAACAACTGGTTATCAAAATATTCCAATGTAAAAGATATATGCATCCTGTTTCATGTGAGATCATTTGCCTAAGAATGAGGATTTTAAATCATGGCTCCCACAAAAGAGCAAACTCAGCATGTTGTTGAGGTTGAGGACCCTATAATTTCTCATACCTACAAAGTAAAAGATAAGATACCAGTTGTAACTGATCAGCATAGTTATAAAATGATGAGATGTAACCTTTCAAAAAAAAAAATGATGAGATGTTAAGAATTTGTGGAGCACTATTAACAAATATTAACAAAGATGACATCAATCCTTACCTGCTTCTTGCGGATTTCAGAAAGGTCACTATCTATAACAGTTAACCTAGGTTTCTCAAAAGCAACAACCTTGCTCTGCTCCTGAGCAATGGTGGTTTCATAAAAGAAACTCTCAGAAAAATCAGGGGATCCTAACTGCAAATCATTTCTGTCCACAAATGGATCAACACCTCTTTCAGCTACAGGAGCTAGGTCAACTGGTACCGGCACAGTTCCTTTATATTCATGCATTGCACAGTTTCTATCTGATGTAAAGGAAGTGATACTTGAGCAGTTATTATTAGTATAGTGCTGCAAGCTGGTCGGGCGAGAGTTTTTGTCATCCACCAGAATATTGTTGTGTTTCCGTGACTGGATAGCATTACTGACAGGAACCCCACATCCAAGAGTACCCAACAAAGTGGAACTATTGCCCTCATGAAAAGAACCGGTATTTCCCTGAGTGCCTTTCATAGCGATGCCAACCTTTGCACTATTTGAAAGCCCTTGGGATTGGAATTTTTTAAGGCTAAGCTCACATATGGCATTTCTAGCCTTCCGTTTCTTTTTCTGGCTTCTCTTTCTAGTGCTTTCCGGCCTTCCCAAGAATGGGAGCAAATCAGGGTATGTACATAATTCTGGAGATAGTTTTTCGTAATCTGGTCTAGAAGAAGCTCCATTGCAGATATTGGTAGATGTCGAACTACACTCTGTTGTTACATTGACATTTGCTACAAGTTGACGAAGAAGCCGCAAGACAAATGGATTTTTGAACCCGAAGAGCTGCATGCCATCATAGAAGTGAAGAATGAATTTAAAAAAATGGCAGACAGTATTTGCATAACAGATCCATCTACGTTTTTTTAAAAGCAAGGAAACAATGCGTCTTAAGGAAAGATAAATAACTTTTAAGTGCTCTATTTCACATTTAGATAGTGAAAGAAAACGGTGTTAATGTAATAAACCACATACCAACCCAAAAGCTTAAGCTGATAGGTGGAAGGCCCATACAAGTATATTAAGACATGACAAGCCTGTTACTTAGGCGATGTGGGATGTGAGACTTCCCAACACTCCCCCTCACGTGCAAGCCCAACAAATTTCATGGACAGGCCTGACACGTGGGCTACACAAGAACAGGATCAGAACCCGCTCTGATACCATGTAATAAACCATATACCAACCCAAAAGCTTAAGCTGATAGGTGGAAGGCCCATACAGGTATATTAAGACATGACAAGCCTATTACTTAGGCGATGTGGGATGTGGGACTTCCTAACAGTTAACTCTATATGTCAGAAAGTTTCCTAATTCCATTTTGATGTGCTACAGCACACCCATGCAAGATATATAGGCCCGACATGGAAGACTCAGGACAAAAATAGGCCAAATTTACTAGTCACCTATACCAGTGAATAAAACAAAAATGGTTGATGCTCGGTAACCAAAATAACAGAATAAGTAATTCACTAGAAAAATCCGAAACAGGACGATGTCCATAGAGAATAGTGTTAAAAATTTACTAGTTCCCAATTGGGGTAGACCCAAGGGAACCAGTTGGGCAATTGATAAAAATAAGATTTCTAGTGGGTACCGCCCCTGGGTTGGGACCCTATGGCCTAACCCATATTTTACAAAATTTGAGTAGGCAACTCCGACGGACCCACAGGATGTCATTTCTTTTAAGTTGGATCTGAGCGCTTAAGATTGGGCATTCAATGTTAGTGGTAAGTGTAAACCCTCAAGTATAGTAGAATAAACAAGAGAGGAAGAAGAGATGTGAGGAATATTGGTCGTGTCTTTTAGACAAGCTCGACCTTGTATTATATAGCTACTAATGGCCCAAATCAGGGCTGAAATTACAATCAATCAAATCTAATGACAGTGTGAGTATGAGGTGTACAGATTTAATAGCCTACAACAATAGTATGTACATTATAAACAAGTTTGACTACAGCTATCATACGAGAGTTATTTGGGCAATAGTTTGGTGGGCCTGATGGGCTTGCTCTCCACTATCTTAAGCCTTTTCTAGACGGGCCTGGTTTCTACACTCCCCCTCAAATTGATGCGGATTGGAGGAGATTAGCAATTTGGAACATAGATAGATATGACGATCTCGAGGAAGTGCTTTCGTGAAGACATTTGCCAGCTGCTCATGAGAGGAAACATAAGGCAAAGAGATTACATCAGTAACAAGCTGTTGCCAAATGAAGTGACAGTCGATCTCTATGTGCTTAGTCCGCTCATGGTAGACGGTGTTCTTTGCAATGTGGATGGCACTGGTGTTGTCTGCATGGAATGGAGTGGGGCTCAAGGGAAATACACCAAATTCTCGAAGTAATCGACGAAGCCACACAATTTCTCCGCTGGCTGATGACATTGAACGATATTCCGCTTCTACAGATGATTTAGAAAGTGTAGGTTGTTTCTTGCATTTCCATGAGATGAGAGAATTTCCAAGAAACATGCACCAACCCGTCATTGTCTGGACAACCAGCCCAATTTGCATCAGCATAGGCCTGTAATATTAATGAATTTTGTGAAGGATAGAACAGGCCACGATTGAGGGTGCCTTTGATGTACCGTAGGATGCGATGGACACATGAAAATGTAGCTTATGAGGGTTACTGATGAATTGACTGACTGTCTGTACTGCATGGGAGATGTCTGGCCTAGTCATGGTCAGGTAAGGTAGACTGCCTACTAGACGGCGAAAGATAGTTGGATCTTCAAGAGGGCTTCCATCATCCTTGCTGATTTTGACATTGAGTTCAAGAGGTGCGTCAAAGGATTTAGCATTTTCAAGATGAGCTGATTTAACTAAATCTGCAACATATTTTGATTGACACACACAAATACCCTCCTTCGATTGAGAAATTTTGAGGCCAAGAAAGTAAGTTAAGGATCCAAGGTCCTTCATTTTAAAGTTCTTCATGAGATAGGTCTTGAGCCTAGAAACTCCAATCGCATCATTTCCACTAATAATCATGTCATCGACATAAAGCAACAAAATAGTACCCCCCGGGAGGTACGTCTGAAGAACAGAGAGTTGTCATTTGGACTTTGGTAAAAGTGAGCCTAAAGAATGGCGGTCTTGAATTTTTCGAACCATGCACGGAGAGCCTGTTTAAGACCATATAGCGATTTCTTCAGTTTACAGACATGTTTTGGAGGACAAGTATATCCTAGTGGTGGTCTCATGTAGACTGTTTCATGAAGATCCCCATGTAAGAAAGCATTCTTTACATCCATCTGCCAACACAGCCAATTTCGGACAGAGGCAACACTTAACAAACAACGTACAGTTGTCATTTTAGCCACTAGTGCAAAGGCCTCATAATCAATTCCATATTTCTGCTTCTAGCCCTATGCAACAAGTCGTGCTTTGTACCGATCCAGACTCCCATCAAAACGAACCTTGATAGAATAGACCCATTTACTGCCAATGATGGAGGCATCTGGAGGAGTTGGAACAAGATCCCATGTGGAATTAGATTCAAGAGATAATAATTCCTCATTCATCGCATTGCACCAGGAACGTATTTTTGAGGCATGTTAATAGGAAGTGGGAACTGGAATAGGATCTAAAGAGGTGAAAAGAGCAAGAAAACCATATCTGTCAGGTGGCATAAATGAACGACTAGAACATCGTAACTTTGGAGAAGAGATAGCATTTGTACCTGTGATGTAGGAACTGGCAATGGGGTTGGATCGAGTGCAGGAGCAGCTAGCTGTGTAATTTTTGGACGACGCTCATAGACCTGTGTAATGGGTGGAGGAAGAAGTGATGACTCTTGGAATCGTGAAAGGTATGAGACGTGCACGGGGTGTTTGTCAAAGCAAAGTCAGTAAAAGGGAATGTGTTCTAAGAACACGACATTGAGAGATATGCAAAGTCTCTTTTCTTTTGGATCATAACACAAGAATCCTTCATGGTTATCACTATATCCCAAAAACATGCATTTCGTAGATTGAGGGGAAAGCTTGTTTTTTTTAATAGAGGGAAAATGTACAAAGCAAAGGCAACCAAAAACTCTTAAGTAATCATAGGATGGTGGTTTACCAAAGAGACACTCATAAGGGGATATTTTTGGTAAGACAGATGAGGGTAAGCGATTTATGATATGTACTGCCGTATGAGCTGCTTCACACCAATGTTGTGGAGGCACAAGTGCTTTTACTAGTAATGTACGAACAGTCTCAAGAATATGCCTATTTTTCCTTTTAGCGATCCCATTTTGTTGTGGTGTGTGTGGACAAGATTTTTGGTAAAGATGCCTTTATCGGATAAAAAGGATGAGAAGGCTGAAGAGGTGTATTCACCACCAGAGTCAAAGTGAAGTGCCTTAATTTGTGTCTGGAATTGGGTGGTTACCATATTATAAAATTTGATAAAGGTTTGACAGTGATCATCTATAAAGCTAACATAATATTTGTACCCATTCCGACTCAAGTGAGGAGCAATTCCCCAAACATCTGAATGAACCACATCAAAAGGCTTAGTAGCACGAGAATAATGAACTAGAAATGGAAATGGAAACAGAAACACATGACTTTTACTCAAACAACATGATTCACATTTAGAATTTGCAAAAGTAGAGAATTGTTTATTGTTAAAGGATTTGTCCAAACATCCAAGTCTAACATTATTCAAATGACCAAGGCATCTCTACCAAATGCTCCACACATTATTTAAAGCAATAATCAAGGAAGCAAAAAAGGAGCTATGTTCGGTGTCCAGAAGCAACAGCCTGCAATGCTTACTCCCCGTCCTGATCACTTTCCCAGTTAGTCATTCCTAAATCACACAGCCAGCGGGAGAGAAGTTAACCAGGTAGCCACTATCGACAAGTTGTCCAACTGAAATCAAATTTGCATAAAGGTGCGGAACAAAGTAAACATTATTAAGGACAAGGGTTATATCAAATGATGGTGAAAATTCCAAGGAGCATATGCCGGAAATGGACAATTGCTGACCATTTGCTGTGGTTATAGTGTCATTCCCGACATAAGGTTGGGTGCCTTGTAGACTTTGTTCTAAAGATGTCATATGGTTGGATGCCCTTGAGTCTATGAACCAACTAAATGAGTTTACAGGTGTAGAAGAATAGTGAAATGCAGGAAAAGCATTGTGAGAGAAACACGGACCATTAATGCCCATAGAAGCAAATGCTGAGATGACCGAAGAATTTATCAGTTCTCGAATCTGAGCATTCGTCATGGTTACTTGCTCATTGTCAGAGGTTTGAGCAGTGTGTTGGCTGATGTTCTGAGCTTGAAAAGCATTGGGGCCATGCTTTGGAGGCTGTTCTGGTTTCTTTTGAGGTCGTCGCATACATTCTGAGATGACATGAACATTCCACTTGCAATAGTTGTAAAATAATTTTTGGCGGCAATTGCGAGCTATATCTCATATTTCTTGCACTCATGACATTGAGGTCTCTGCCCTCTAGCAGTAAGTAGAGCAGCTTCATGAACTGGTGTAACATCTTAATTTGTGAAGAAAACCTTTGATTCATTAACAAGTGATTGTGTTGATTTAAGTGTTCAGGTCTAGGAATGTTTCTCGATTCATGAGAGCAGCACGAAAAGGCTCAAATTCTGGGCATAAATTCATAAGAAATTGACTGACATGTAATTCTTCTTGTAATTTAAGAGCCTAGGGAAGAAACTCTGAGGAGACTGAATCCAACAGCATTTGGTCTCTCTTAGTGCATAGGGCAAGCAACCCACTATAATATTGATGAAATGTCTTATCATTTTGACAATATTTGGCAAGTGCGTTGTCCAAATGAAATCTCCTTGCCTTGTTAGCTTGTTGATATAGATTTTTGAGATGAACCCACATCTCAGAGGCCTTTGTGTAGGCTTCTAGTCCCAAAGATACAGATGAATCCACAGAATTTAGGATCCAAGTGACCACTTTGGCATTGTTTTGATTCCAAGTTGCCAGAGTATAGGCATCAGCAGCAGAACTAGTGGTTGTGACTGCTGTAGGGGCCTTATTGGTGCCATCCAAATATCCAAGGCCTTCCACAAAATTTTTGAGACGGAAAGACCAACTCATGTAGTTGGTTCCATCTAATTTAATAGGGACGACATCAATTTATCATGAATATTGTTGAAACAGTGAATGAGGAACAGCAGAAGAGAAATGGGCCTCCAATGAGAACAACAAAAAAATAAGAGGCTGGGCGTCCAAAAATTTTGCGTCTGGAGAGAGTAGAACTCTACACAGAAAGCTTTTCTGGATGATCAGGCTTCCAAGTTAGGGAGTAGATGTAATATCTAACCTTCAGGAAGAAGAACCAACCAAAATCAACGGATGGATGAGATGTAGATGCCACAGACACCAAGCTGTTTTACAAAACTGGTGAACCAAAGAGGGCTTAGAACAACTGACTTGATGAAGTCAAAAAATTCCAGAAAAATGCCGATAAAACTTAGGAATATTGGACGACCATGATAGGAGAGGTTGCAATCGTTGTTGCAATCCAGAAATGGGACCCACTATATGGGGCAGATCTTCATGGATGATGATACTATACTATTTGTAGTGCAGATGACTACAGGGTTATCTCCCTTTCTCAAAGCACTTTGAATCTCCTTCTTCAAACAATGAGATAGGCAGGATTTGATCCTACAGCTCTGATACCATGTAAGACACCATATACCAACCCAAAAGCTTAAGCTCATAGGTGGAAGGCCCAAACAGGTATATATGAAGCCTTGCCAAGGGCATTACTTAGACAATGTGGGATGTGGGGCTTTACTTTAGCAGCACTCCCCCTCACGTGCAAGCCCAATAGATTTCACAGACGGGCCGGCCACATGGGCTACACGAGAACGATGGGATCGGAACCTGCTACGATACCATGTAACAAACCATATACCAACCCAAAAGCTTAAGCTCATAGGTGGAAGGCCCAAACAGATATATATGAAGCCTTGCCAAGGGCATTACTTAGGCGATGTGGGATGTGGGGCTTTACTTTACCACAGTAAGACCCATTGGATTGAACAAATAACATTAGATGCCATATACCATAGATGGGACCCATGATTTAACGAAATAGATTTGTCGCATAAAGACTTCTACACATCCCGATATCCCTCACTTCATGCACATGAATCCTATTAGGATTCTAAATATGTTGCCGACCTTAGACTCCATTTAAAACCATCAAATACAAGCCCTCCTTTATTCCACTTCACTTCAAAGCCTTAGCCTCTCCATCAACACCTCTTTCTCATTTCCCTCTCTTGCAACCATCCACAAAACCCAAACCCTAGTTTCTCACATAGAACTCAAGGAAAACTAAAAGAAGAAAGAAGAACCACCAGAGGTTGGCTTCCTCGGATAACCTACGCTTTTCCCCAAGTCCACTAAGCAACCCTAGCGTACTCAAGGTGGGTGGAATTCCCATTCTACTTGTGGGGAATATGTTATTCTTCAATTTCAAATTCTACAAACCCCAATAGGAACAGATTTGTTATGAAAACCAAGGAGGGATCAAAACCCTCATGGCCAAACCCAAGGGACTGGGTTCTTGACCCAGTCAAACTCCATTCTTGGAGTTTGGCATGACCAATTGTGGTCTATGCCATGGCCGAAAAATAACTAAAACCTCCTTTTTATTGATTTAGACGTTTCCATGATGTATTGGAAAATGATTGGCTCTATTTTATGACCCGAAACCCAGATTCCCTAAGAAGGCCGCCTTTCGAGCCGTGAGTATTTTTTTCGCGTTTATGTGAATAGGTCAAAGTGAACTTTGCAGCAGAATCTGTTTCTCTAACATCAAATAATTAATATTCACAATAGAGTACAAGTTTAATAATTCTATTTCCTTGATCAACATTAATTGTCTAACAATTTTGAACTAAATCAAACTAAATAACCCTTGTGCAGCGTTTTTAGATGTCACTAGTCTACGTCATCCACACTCTCTTTATACTCTTGCAGTTCCCCATCAAGCGCATCAACATCCTAAACTTCAGTTTCTATATCTTCACATACAAACGCCAATTGTAAGGAGTCAGGTTACGAATAACCTCAACAAGTAAACATACCAAAATCTCATATTCCATACCATTTTCAATAGAATAAAGGATAGGTAAGATTATAGTCTGAAAAATATATAGACAAGGCAAAATCATATAGGATATACATGCATAATAAAAAAATCATTAAATACAAATTTAACAGATAAACAAGAAAAATTTTTAAATATCTTGGCGTCCCACATTGGCTAAATAGTCACGGACATTACGAAGAACAGAGATTTTTACAAGGTATTCTATGGCCCCAAACATTATCACTAATTCACAAATCATGCCAAACCTAGGACTAGGATCACTTTCCATATGTCGGCTCTATGCCAACACAACCCCATGATATCATGGAATCCCAAACATCGCATATTTTCCCTAAACCCAATTTGAACGATCGCGAGGACCTCCAATTAGGTTTAGGCCAATCAATAATTGGCACTTCTTAAGGTAGTTGATGTTTAGAGAGTCCATGATGACATACCCTTAGGTTACCATATTCCTAAGCATGCTTCAAGGTGATCGGAAGGTGGATGTCAAGCCATACGAACACAACCCACTGCTGGTCTGTATTCATTTATCATTTAACAAATTCTAAAACCATAGATTAAAGATCAAATCCCCAAAATTATCTAGCCCTATCAAGCGACATACAAGGGATATAGAAATTTCCAAGCCAACCTCATCCCTGCAGCGTCACCAGCCTCTCCTCTTCTTTCCTCTTCAAAACCATAGCAGCAGCCCTTTTTCATCAAGCAGCAAGGAAAAAGGAACAAACCCTTTTTTTCTCTTCATTGAATCAAGCACGAGGCTACGAGTGACAGGACCCCACATGGCCCACTTCCACTGAACTCAACAGCAGGCCATCTCTGTATCTTAGTTCAAGGCCATCTTCTAGGCCTTAGTTCGGATCAAGCCCAACCCAACAAATCATAGCAAAAAAAAAAAGTTATTTAGTAAGACAGCAGGATGTCTACCCACACCGGAGCAACGTTCAGAGGCATATTCACAAATCACCAACGTGATACCTACATCATGGAATTAATGGACAGAATGGACAGGGTTGAACGGCGTCTTCAAGACATGCCTCCAACTCCGGGTCCTCCAGGCAACCGGAACAATGACAACCCAGGACCTTCAAACAACAATGATGGCATCAATGCACAAAGAGGGAAGAACCGCCATGCAGATGTGGAAAATTTTGTCGATGGTGAACTACGGGAAACTTATGAGCAATTTATGGAGCGCATAATGGAAGAAACTAATTATGATGACCATCATGGCCGGCGAGATGACATCACCAATAAGGTATGTGTTGATGTTCCTAATTTCTTTGGGCGCATGGATGTCAACGTCTTCATCGACTGGATTACAGCCCTTAAAGATTATTTTGAATGGTACAACATGGAGGAAGACAAACGTGTTCCCTTTGTCAAGATGAAGATGAAGGGTGCACCACGTGTTTGGTTGCGGAGTATTGATGATAGGAATGCCAATGACAGGAGATGTCCTATTCCCACATGGGAGGAGATGAAACAAAAACTTGAGGACCAGTACCTACCGGTTGACTATGTTGATTCCATCTTTGATCAACTAGTTGACTACAGACAAGGGACCTCCATGGTAGATGATTTCACAAAAAGGTTCCATGATCTCATGGTGCAATGCAAAGTGTCTAAAACTGATCTTCAGGCTATCACCAGGTACAAGAAAGGACAGCGTCAAAGAGATCCAAGGGGAATTGACTACCCACACTTTTCATAGCATTTAAGAATTTCATCGCTTGGCACTTCGATATTCATATTCAAGGCGTTTCAAAGAACCTCTTCAAAGGAGAAACTCCGACACGACTAACCAGCGGGGCGTTCCATCACAAACTTCCACCCGCCAAGCTCCAACAGAAAATCACAATAGGCAAGCACCTCCTCATAATAAAGCAAGACCTCTTGCAAATTTTGCAAACAAAGGGAAGAATGTTTTCAATTCTTCGCGACAAAAGCAAGACATCGATTGCTTTCCATGCAAAGGCAAAGGACACTATGCTTCTGAGTGCTCGGGTTCAAAGAATCTATATTATGCACATAATGAAGAAGATGCCTCTGACTCAAAGCTTGTTGATGAAGATTGACGTAGAAACATCATATGAAGAGCAGGTACCTACGCCCGAGCAAGAAGATCATTCCTTCTATCAAGCTAAAACAGAAGGACGGACATTATTCATTCGTCGTCTCTTCATTAATACTAAAGAGCAAGCGGAAGATTGGAGGCGGACCACCATATTTCGCTTTATGGCAAAATGTCACGACAGATTGTGCAATCTCATCATAGATGAAAGTAGTGAGCTAAATGTGGTATCCCAGGAAGTAATTGACAAATTGAAGCTTCCAACGGAGAAACACCCGAAGCCTTACAAAGTCTCTTGGGTGAATGATTCAGCAATTCCAGTAACCAAGCAGTGCCCGATAACATTTAAAATTGGTGGTTATAAGGACCCCATTTGGTGTGATATTATCCCCATGAATGTTACTCACATTCTGTTGGGACTTGGGAAGACCTTGGCTCTCTGATAAAAAGATCCAAAGTGATGGAGAAGCAAATACCCATACTTTTAAGTATAAGGGTCACAAGGTTATTCTCCTTCCATTTAAGCCTCCTACTGCCCCAGCAAAGAAATCGCCATCAGTTCCATCAAAGCAAACAACATCAATGCCAAGTTCCCACATCCTTTCAACGCGGGAATTTGAAGAATAAAGTATAGAACGAGTCGACTATGCCCTTATCCCAAAGGAATCCAAATAGGCAGAAGACAAGAAAGCAATCTCTCCACCACCATAAATCAAGACCTTATTGCATGATTTTCAAGACTCGACTCTGGCAGATCTTCCAAAAGAGCTACCACCTATGAGTGACATCCAGCATGCTATTGATCTAGTTCTCGGTTCTGCATTTCCAAATTTACCCGTTTATCGCATGAGCCCTACAGAACACGGAGAATTGAGAAAGCATGTTGAGGAGCTCCTCCAAAAGGGTTACATTCACGAAAGCATGAGTCCTCATGTGGTACCAGCCCTCTTGGCACCCAAGAAAGATGGCTCTTGGATAATGTGTGTCGACAGCCGAGCAATCAACAAGATTACAATTAAGTACAGGTTTGCTATATCCCGGCTGGATGACATGCTTGATATGATGGCCAGATCTTCCATCTTCTCCAAAATTGATCTTAGAAGCGGATATCACCAAATCCGTATTTGACTAGGAGATGAATGGAAGACAGCTTTCAAGACTAAAGATGGATTGTACGAATGGTTAGTCATGCCGTTCAGATTATCCCATGCTCCCAGCACTTTCATGAGGGTGATGACATAGCTTCTACGGCCCTTCCAAGGAAAATTTGTTGTGTATTTTGACGACATATTGATCTTCAGCAAGTCCAAGGATGCACATCTTGATCACCTCAGGTATGTGTTGTGTGCATTTCGAAAAGAAAAGTTTTTTATTAATTTGAAGAAGTGTACATTCTTGAATTCCAAAGTTATATTCTTGGGATTTGTTGTATCGGCTCAAGGAGTAGAAGCTGACCGATAAAAGATTAAGGCAATCATAGATTGGCCACTTCCCAAAACTATAAATGAGGTACGAAGTTTTCACAGATTGGCCACCTTTTATAGAAGATTTATCCGCAACTTCAGCACCATTATGACTCCTATAACTGATTGCATGAAGAAAGGTAACTTCAATTGGACCAAGGCAACCACTCGTGCATTTGAATAGATCAAGCAAAAAATGACCGAGGCACCTGTTTTGAAATTTCAAGACGTTGACAAGGTCTTTAAAGTTAGTTGTGATGCTTCGTAAGTTGGTATTGGCGGAGTCTTAAGTCAAAATGGCCACCCAATTGCTTACTTTAGCAAAAAGTTAAATGACTCTCGTAAGAAGTATTCGCCTATGACTTGAAATATTATGCAGTTGTACAAGCTCTTCATCATTGGCGTCACTATTTGATCAGAAAAGAGTTTTTGTTGTACTCCGATCATGAAGCCTCGCAACATCTGAACTCACAGAAGAAGATGAGCTTCAACCGTGTTAAATGGAGTACGTCATAAGTCAGGAACGGAAAACAAGGTCGCAGATGCCTTAGGTCGTCGTTCTCACGTACTCAAGACAATTTCTATCACAGTACCAGGCTTTGAAGAAAATCGCAGAGAATGTCCTGATGATCATGACTTTGCATGCATCGACGAATATCTTCTTAATGGTGAGTTTTCCGAACATCCTAAGTTTTCGATAAATGACGGCTATCCAGTCCGTGGAAACGACGAATATCTGATCCGTTGCATGGCGATGGATGCAGTGGTCATCTAGAGCGAGATAAAACTTTGGCACTTGTGGAAGACCGCTTCTTTTGGCCTCATTTGAAAACAGATGTTGCCCGAATTTGTGAGCTATGCATGGTATGTCAGCTTGCAAAGGGTCAAAAGAAGAATACTGGATTGTATCAGCCCCTTCCTATTCCACATGAGCCTTGGCAAGATCTCAGTATGGATTTTGTCTTGGGCTTACCAAAAACTACAAGAAGGGTAGATTCTATTTTTGTTGTGGTGGACAGGTTTTCCAAGATGGCGCACTTTATACCATGTGCTAACACAGCAGATGCAAGGAAGGTTGCCACTCTTTTCTTCAAAGAGATCGTTCATCTTCATAGTCTTCCAAAGACTAGTGTCCGACAGAGATACTGAGTTCATGAGCTTCTTATGGAAAACTTTATGGCATGTGATGAAGACAAAGCTTCAGTATTCCAGTGCCTACCATCCTCAAACTAATGGCCAGACTGAGGTCGCGAATCGAAGCTTGGGAAATCTTCTTCATTGTCTCGTCGGAGAACACATTGCTTCATGGGATCTTATTCTGCCCATGGTGGAGTTTGCCTACAATAACTCCGTAAACAGATCAACTGAAAGATCACCATTTGAAGTTGTCACGGGAGTCAAGCGGCGTCTTCTAATTGACCTGAGTCCTCTACCAGCTGAAACCAGGCCTAGCCAAGAAGCTAAACAATTAGCCCGACACATGAAGGACGTTTGTGATGAGGTCCGTCAACCGATTGCCAAAAGTAATGAGACTTACAAACAGCACACAAACACTCGACAGCGCCAAGTCGAATTTAATGAAGGAGACATGGTCATGGTGCGTATGAAGCCAGAACCATTCCCCGCAAGCACTTACAAGAAGCTCCACCCCAGAAGTGCAGGTCCGTCCAATATTCTGAAGAAAATCAGCTCAAATGCCTATATGCTCAATCTTCTGCCAGACAAAAATATCAATTCTGCATTCAATGTCAAAGATCTCACAATTTATCATGGGCATTATCAGGATGAATCGTTTGAAGAGCAAGCTATCTGGCTGCCCATTGTTCCAGCTCCCCAAGCAAAAATTGAAGATGTCTATACTGACCAGTTGGTTTCAACAAAGACTGATGGTTATCACAAGTTTTTGGTCAAGTGGAAAGGTAAACCATTTTCTGAAGCTAAATCCAAGCTTAGGAAACCTGATAGAGGCCAAACTAATGGGCCCAGTTTGAAGGTCTATGAAAGAAAGCCCACAAGCCCAACAATGGCTGATTCTTCCCCAAGATTCTCCAACGGCAGTTTCCAGTTTTAAATCTTCTAGAGGATTTCCTAAATTTAGTAGATTTAGTAGATTTCTTATCATTGATATGATCTAGCAGAATTAGGGAGATCTAATTTTATATGGCTTGATTGCTAAGTTAGCACTTAGACTTTATTATATAAAGGATGCAATCCCTTTTTTTGGGACAGATTACATTGAATTAGAATGAGAAGTTGAGTTTTCTCTCAATCGTGAGTTTCCCCAGTATGTGGTGTGAGACCTATCATATCTAAGCCTTTGGCTTGGGGAATAGTCCATTGGCTATCCTCCTACTTCCCCACGCTGCGCCAGTGCCGATAAGGAAAAGTTCGGTTGTGACGGTTGATGGCCCACCAAGGGGGAAAGGGTAGGCCAAAGAGGATGTAACACCCCACCCTATACGCATGCATGATATCGTCCGCTTTGGCCCACAAACCTCACGGTTTTGTTTTTGATGGGCCTCAACCCATCAAAAGGCCTCATGCAAGGTAAGGGTGTAAGCTCTCATTTACTTTCCTCTCTATAGTCCATGGTGGGACTCCAGGGCGTCACATTCCACCTCCCTTAGGACTACACGTCCCTGTGCTGTAGCCTGCCAGTCCTCTTGGCCCGCCCGCATGGAGACCCGCCCTCTTGCACCAGACCACGGCAGGGGACCCACACTCGAACTAGTCGAGAGTCGGCTCTGATACCATTTGTAACGCCCCACCCTATACTCGTGCATGATATTGTCTGCTTTGGCCCACGGACCTCACGGTTTCGTTTTTAATGGGTCTCAACCCATCAAAATGCCTCATGCAAGGTAAGGGTGTAAGCCCTCATTTACTTTCTCTCTATAGTCGATGTGGGACTCCAAGGCGTCACAGAGGATGTGCATGGAGGTAGTAAAAATAGATCAGAAGTGCAACTTATCTGAGGATTTGGCTCAAGATAGATCAGAATGGACAAAAAGAATTCATGTAGCCGACCCCAACTTAGTTGGGACAAGGCTTTGATCATGATGACGATGATAATGGTGATTAATTTATGATTAATTATTATTCATTTCATTATTTTGGCGTGGTAGCTTGAGTTTTTATTAATTAATTATTTGGGTACTTATAATAGTCGGTCCCTATGGGTAAGCTCAAGGGAGGCAATTGGACAACTAAAGAAAATGAGGTTGAATTTTGAGGATACCATATCCGGATATGGCCGAGTGGTCTAACCCAAGTTTATCAAATATGGGAAGGAACCTTTGAGAGACCCCACAAGACCCACTCTTGTGAACCAATAGGAATTAAAGGATTTCATTATTTTGGTGGACCCATGTTTTAAAACTTAAGAGAAATCGAAAAGAGGGGATTCATGCGCGAGGTGTATCGGGATGTGCGCACACATCCCAAGACGACAAAGAGAAGTGTCGCACAACCTATTCTCTCCTATTCACCTTTGGCAGCCCTAGTTCTTATATTTTCTCTTGCTCTTGCCTTCTTACTTCATGTAAACCCTAACCCTAGATCTACATAATGAGAAACAATGAGGAAAAGGGAGGGACAGCAAATTTGGCTCTAGTTAATGACATATAGCCTCCCACAAGTGAAACAAGCAACAAGGGCAGACTCAAGGTGAGTAGAATATCAAGTCTGCTTGCTTTCAAAGCTCTAAATAATCTTTATCTTTGTATTTTATTGGGATTTGAGAAAACCCTATTATGTAAGAGAGGATTTTATTAGATCAATCAGATTCGAATAGATGATGTATGACAGATTGAACAAATGAGATGAGGAGAGCTGAGATCAACTTTTCCTATTGATCGAATGTTGTCTAAGGGGTTTTAACCCATGACCGAACTCCGCTAGAGGAGGTTCGGGATGCCGAATTCCATCTGAGGGGATTTTGGGCAAGCCGAACTCCATATTGGAGTATTAGCCCAGGCCAAACCACTATTGGGTTGGTCCTTAGTTGAACACCTTTTTTTTTTTTTTTGGTTTATGTCTATGGATGATTGGTAGCATGATATCTTGTCTATAATATGAATTGTTAGTTTTCACATGATCTAGTTGTTTGAAATTAAATGTACACATTCAGATGGAACCACGGTTATGGCTGGATCTAATCAACTGTCGATAAACTTGTCAATGTGATATTTTTGGACGATAATCATTACTGCTGAATTAGTAAAGGGAACGACAGTTTACCAAAATGCGAGATAACTGTGATGAACATGTGAAATTGATATCTCTAGCTTATGTAGGTTGGGTGTGAACTACTGTTTATGCCAGTTAGATAATAATATTTAATATGATGGGGGCACTATCAAATTCATGGTGCACAAGGGGTGGTTGGACTCAACCTGTCATCAGCATTAACAGTTCTTTTTTTATTTTTTTCCTTTTTTGGGATATTTTAAAGGATTATGAACTTGTGACAAAATAATGGAATTGTAAGGACCTAGACCAAGAGTGAGATGGACTGTTGTGGCATCATTGAACTTGTTGAAAATTATAGTGCATTAATCCACATGGAGCCCTAGAACTAGTATTTTGACTGAACCGCAGTCCTCAACCTCAATCTTGAACTTGAACTCAAAATAATAGAGACCTTATAAAGGTCTGGAGAACTCAAAATAATTACAAACCTTTTAAAGGTCCGGAGAACTAAATGAATATTTGATTGCCAGTCATTCCTTAGAGACCTTGAACTCGAATGATGCCCACCCTTAAAGAACCTGATCTTGAACTACATTTGGAACCAGAACTAATATGGACTGTTATAAATAGATGTCATGCAGCATGATCTAAATCTTGGTTTATTAATATGTACTAGTGTAATATCCTGGTCCAGTTAAAAGCTATGATACCCGGATACTGCAAATTACTAGTGGTATCCGTACCGATACGGTCCGATACGGATACCGGTATGGGATACGGCAAGATACGGCTGGGATACGGGGGTCCAATTTCAGGATACGGCTTGTGTTATTTTTCGCCCAATATTTCGGCAGATTTTCCATTTCAGCCAATTTTTGTCTCTCTTAGTTTGATCAAAAGGGAAAACAAAAAAGAAGAAAGAGGAGGAGAGGAGGAGGAGACCCACCTCATTGAAAATTTGAAACATACAGTGGACCTCGTAATATTTGAGCTCTAAATTGAGATAAAATAAGCATTCCACCCAAAATAAATCCCTAACCAAATACTTATATTTATATATTTCTAGGAATGCCGTACCCGTATCCGTATCCTAAAATTTTGACGTTGACGTATCGGACGCTCGTTCCTGTGTCCCGTATCTGTACCCGTGTCCGTATCCGGGCATCATAGGTTAAAAGGGCTAGATTAATTTCTGATATTTTATATTTAGTTTTTCTTGATCTTTCTTAGAATTATTAAGGTAACAAATATTATGTTCGGAATTATGAGAGATACTTGAGAACCCCTTTGTTATTTATGTGGTGGGACCCATAGCTTGATGGAGGATTTCGGGTGGGCCTTGTGTTGGTTATACCATAAACTCCTAGTAATATTAGGAATAGGAGTGGCATGTGAGTAGGAAATAACGAAATTGGAAACAGGACTTTGGGAAAGATTCTAACTCCTAGTTTTTATATATTGATCGACCCCAAGCCTCTCTCACGCCATTCTCTCTCTTTTCCACTATCTTTTCCGTCAATCCAAACCCTAGTCTAGTATTAAGCCTTGAAGAAACTAGAAGAAGGAAGAACCAGTTTTAGTTAGCCATAACCGGTTAATAACAGGTGAGTAGAGATTCTGATCTAATTGTGCATAGTTTTAAATTTAACTCCTAGTTTTTATATATTGATCGACCCCAAGCCTCGCTCACGCCATTCTCTCTTTTTTCCACTGTCTTTTCCGTCAATCCAAACCCCAGTCTAGTATTAAGCCTTGAAGAAACTACAAGAAGGAAGAACCAGTTTTAGTTAGCCATAACCGGTTAATAACAGGTGAGTAGAGATTCTGATCTAATTGTGCATAGTTTTAAATTTCTGGTTTTGCTCTTGTATATGTTTGATTCCTCTATTTTATGGTGAGTAGATTTCTGCATATACTTGTATTGGACTTTATGGTTGGTTGTAGGCAACACAGTAGAAGACTGTATTGGTACAATGATGCTATATTTTCACCATAAAATTCTCCGAACTTTAAATCTAATCAGTACATATGATGGATTGATTGCTGCTCCCTAACTAGAGACTGTTACAGTACAGAATTTGCACAGTCAACACATCAGTTGATAGGATTGATGAGAGAAAATCTATTTTCAGATGCTACGAATTGATGAATTGATTCCTTATGCATTGTAGGTTTCTAAGCAATGTTTTCATGATCTAAGAATGGCAAATCAGCAAGAAAATCCACCCAGAAACTGGAACTTTTGGTTTCTGCAGGTTTATGGCATGTTTTGGTCGACTGAAGTTGTGGGACCCCATGGCCCACTTCATGATTAATCTGATCCATGAATCTATTTGTGGACCCCTGGGCGACCTCTAGAGTCTAGAGTGGTGGACCTATGTGGAGTGGGTCCCATCTGGCCCACCATCCAGTTGGTTGGAAAGAAGGGAGGCGGAAGTTTGTAGTTTTGGGCTGTTCTGTCAACAGGCCTTAGTGGGACCTCTTGGCTGACCATATCAAGGATCTGGTCCATTAATTGGGCAGGGTAGTGTTGGGCAACCATAGTATTGAGGATGTTTTGGGGAGCTGGCCCAGTGGGGCCCACTATCCAACCAGCAAGAGTATACCAGGCCTCAGACCTTTGTTTACAGAAAATAGAGCTCTGTTAAAAAGTATTATCATGGCTATATGAGTTTCTAAAATTTGGAATAGGCCCTGGTAGTTTCTAATAAACACAATTATGCCCTTATGACTTATTTTTACGCCCTCATGACTTACTTTCTTGGGAATATATTAAGATAGGGTTTTTGGGTAGGAATCTCCAGCCTTATATGAAGTCTGAATTTGCAAGAAAGTCCTTCCAGTCTTATGAAATTATGATTAGACCCTTTGGTTTATTTTTATAAAGTTTTGAGTGTGGAGAATGCTATGGATGGGGTCCTAAGTTTTTTGAAATTGCAAACAAAGGCTTGCTATTCATTGTGATTATTTGTAAATTGTTTGAATTGCTTATGTCTTTGTTATTGGGGATCTCACATGGTAGATTGTGTGGTTTGTATATGTATATGTTGTGGTTAAGTTGGTAATTGAATTCCCTCAAAGCTGTAAAGGATGAGTTATGTAATTGACCTCTCTCACCTCGTACACCAATTTTGATTTGGACTAGGGCAGATTAAATCAATATAAATTGAGAAGGGGTTGATCATGGAATTTGCCCATTACAAATGTTGAGGACATGCTAAATATCATATTTTTTATGAGACATATATTTGCTATTTGAATTAGAAAACTGAGAAACGATGACTTTCTTTGTTTGGAGGAACCTTTTGGACACCCCTAGACCACTAGCACTGTATGGGATGACGTCCCCGTATAAATAGCCCATTTTGTGAGGATTGTTGATGTTGGACCTTTTTGGAAAAAGTAGATTTTGTGATACCAGTTTGCTGGTTTTGGACCTTGGTGGTCGATTTTGTTTTGGAACAAAAAAGAATGATTTTAAGATGTGCAGGAATGAGTTTTGGGAACTCTTTGTACATGTGATAATTTTGTGGAACATGAACTTTGAGCTTGTACTATCAGGTGGTTAGGAGGTTGTCGTTTGTTTGACCGGATTCCAACCTTGGCTTGAACGAGACTTTGGGATGTTACTTTAATTTGTTGTGTAATTTTGTCTATGTATATGTTTAAACGCACAAATAGATTAGAATATCTATTCAATCAATTATATTGATATTTTGTAGATTTGCCCCAATCCAGGTAACCAAAACTTAGCAACTCAGGAAAATCTTGGTGACCGAGAGATAAGACTTTGGGATGCGTACTTGAGCGTCGGAGCCACATAGATGAAGATGAATTAGATTCAATAGATTGTTTAGATTATTTTATTTTAAAGACATTGCGGTTATTTTATTTTTATTGGACAATGTTACATTTGTTTATTTGAATTGGGTTTTAATACAAGTTGGTTTAAGTAGGTAAATGCCTAAATCTTTATGTGATCTTTGATTTAACCTATTTGTGTGATGCTTACGAGTCTCCTCGCGGAATTCAAAGGGCCCCGGATTACTCCAGGTCGTTACAACTAGACAATGTTTTTAACTCATCACACACATAATTAAATGTTGTCTATGAATGATTAAATGCTTTATTTGTTCGTATGTAAATACAAAGGATTTTTCATTCACTCTGTTTTATTGGTTTCCGGTTTGCCCTAAGTAACTAGAATTCAAGAACTAAGGAGAATTATGATGACCAAGAGATCGGCTCTGATATTTGCAAATGAGCAAGGCCGGCCATCATTATGGATTTAGTCTTTTCTTTTTATAGTTTACATTTCTCATTTCATTGACAATAAACTACTAGCATTGGACTTTTTTTATCTCTATTTAGTTGATGCATTATGATTTCTTTATTTGAGTTTAACTTTTTAAAAATGATGATTGAGTTCATTTTAATAAAAGCCTGAAATCCTTTTATATTTATTTGATTTATGTTGTAGAATTATAATACATGTTCACGACACGACGCAGAATTTGTGGGCCCCGGATGTTGGGTTGTTCCAGATGTGCAACTTATCTGAGGATTTAGCTCAAGGTAGATTGAAATGGAGAAACAAAATTCATGTAGCCGACCCCAAAATAGTTGAGACAAGGCTTTGATGATGATGATGATGATATCATTGTTTTATTGTTATTTAATAATAATTACAATTATAAGAAAATTTGGCCATTGTATTTAAAGGCCTAATTGCAACCATCAACAAATTTATTAATACTGAGGATCGGCCAAGCTTAAATTAATTAAAATCATAATTAATCTATGTGGGGCCCACTAGAGCGGGACAATCAAAGGAATTGGCTATAATGATTGCCAATGGCAATCTTATATGTATTCTAATCATAGTGGCTTATCTGAGTCAAATTGGATGACCCAGTTGGTAAAGAGCAATGAACCAAAAAGGGTAGAAAGTAGGAACTAGGGTACTTAATTTTGGTAAGAAGCCAACGCTTCATCATTGATAGAATTCCACAACTGGTAGAAGTTATATTTATGAATAACTAGAATTAAAATAAGTCAATAAGAGTTCCAACTTCCATATTAACTATGATATGGTTTATGGCATGACTACAAACACACATCCACCATTATCCATTCTTCTTGGGTATGAGAAGAGCCAAAAGCACACAAAGTAGAGATGCTTTCCCTTGACATCCCTTTCTTCAGAAGATCATGAATTTTTCAATGCAATTTCTGTTAGATTGTATGGACTCAATCCATCAGTCGATGTGATAAATTGATTAATTTCTTTATTTATCAATAAAATCATGCTTTACTTTCATGAAATGAATGTTATTTTATTACTTCATGCACGTGACCAATACATATGACATAATGGTTCATAAGTTGAACCGGGTCCCATTAGTATATTAGATGTGATATATGTGTATGGATGAGATCCACACACGGGAGATATATGTCACAAATCTTATACTTAAAATATCTTCACAACCAGTGATGAGACTGGGCATCTTATCTGATAAGGTTGCAGCACTTTGATCACTATGAGATAGTGTGATTTGTCTCGATCATCAGAATGGAAGATTCTGGATCAATGTGCTGGTACATTGGATGTATTGAAGGACCATGAGAAGCACCTTATGGAATTCCGTCTCAATAATAAGGTATGCTCTCATAATTCCCTAGCAATAGGCTCTCAATCCTGAGACATTGATGAACTCAAGTTTCTATCTACTCATTTGCTTTGAGTCGCCAATGAGTGAGGCCAATTGTAGGTCAACACCTCGGTGTCTTGGGTATGTGGTAATAGGATTGTGGGAACATTGAATATCAAGATGGAATCTATCTCCATTATCCCCTTGTGCCAATTAATGGATTTGTCATTAGTAAGTGCGCACCCATCTCGATTAAGAGTTAATTGGATGGTACTGATGATCACTGTGATTAATTGGGACTCAAGAATAATAAGGTGTGAAACTAAGATTGGAAGAGACAGGTTTATTCCAATTGATACATAGATATTGATAGAGGGGCCTACTTGTGGTAATCGGGAAGTTTACAGTCTTCATTGTAATTTATTCATAAGACTAGAGTGCAATTGCATTTATATAGTGGTGTTATTTGCAATTAACTGTGGGCCCGGATCGCACATGAGATGTGGGGTCGCGGTGTCCCAGTTAGAGCTAGCTTTCTATTGAATCCCTAGCAGTCCCCACGCTAGCCCAAGTTATTAGAAAGATACTGATCCTACTTGAACTCTAAAAGGAAGCAATTAGAACGTTACTATTTCTATTTGGAGTAGGACTTCTAATAGTGGTAATAGTATACTTACTAATTGTTGTGGAAGTGAAACTTCTATTTCAATTAGGAAAGGAGGAGGCTTGAAAGGTTATAAAAGGGAATTAACCCCTCTTGGACGTCCATCAATTGGAGAAAACGTCCAGCCCCTTTTGTGTGCAATTGTTGATCATCTCTCTCCTTTGTTCCTCTTCTAGTTTCTTGGAGTTTCGAATTGGGTTTTCTCTTGGAGATTCCACCCATCTTCATTGAGAAAAGAGATCTGATTCAGGTCATAGCATGGAAGACTAAGAGGTGTTGGAGATTCTGATTTTATTTTGTAGAAGAGTTCTATATCAAAGAAAGTCATCACGTTCTCCATTAGAGCACTACCGGGCTCCAAAGGTATGATCTACTCCTTGCATGTTGTGGATCGTTATGGATGTTTAGTGCTACTTGTTTCTATCTTTTTGGATAGAATTTTTACTGTACATGATCATAAGATCGAGGGTTATGCATCCTGGATATAGTGTTTGGCCTTATGGATACTTGATCCCTGAGTCAAGTAGGTCAAAAGTTTTGAAAATCTGTCCACGAGGCCCACCTACTTCCAACAATTTCTACAAAATTATAACCCACATTGAGACCTTTTCATTACGTTAGCGCCACCATGGCGCCACCCCACCCACCCAAAACACCGATTGGCATGAACTCAAGCGAGTCCCACAAAAAGATTAGATTTTTACCTCACATGCAAGCCATGATACATGCCTTTTGTAGAAGAAAACCCATATGTGCCCAATTTCAAAAATCAGCCAACTTGGAGTCGACTTGGACTTCGCAAGTGGTGATTTAAGTCATCCTCCAATTTGCAAATACAGCCAATTCATCAATATTTATGGGTTTTTTTATTTTTTTATATGTTTTTTCTGACAAGGTTTTGGAGTGAGTTTTAAAGATTTAAAGTGACTTTCTTTCAAGATACAATGATACAAATGTAATATCCTAGTATTCCAGTGGTGGGGTCAATAGATTAATTAATTGTGTTGGCCATCTTCGGTTATTATGATTGTGTCGTTACAATTGAGTTATAATTATTAAGGTAGGACATGGATTTTACATATAAAAAGTAAGTATCGGATACGATACGACACGTTGCCCATTTTGAAGTATCCGTGTATCATAGTTCTTATGTGTGTTGGGTGTGTGTGTGTGTGTGTGTGTGTGTGTGTGTGTGTAGGGAGATGCTCCTGTGAGAGCATCTCTCACCTTACTATGAGAGATAAGGTGGGGGCCCTCACCTTATCTCTCATAGTAAGGTGAGAACAACTCTCATAGGAGCATCTCCCATTTATATATATATATATATATATTACGTGTGTAGTTGATACTGGGACCCACTTTACTATAGAGTAATGATTGACACATACTGGTTGGAGTCTTGATAGAATTAAAACTCCAAATTCGAGAGGAACTCTGCACAACCTGTTTGTATAGGAGTCTTGGCACAAACGACTATATATTGGGCTTTCCCTTTCTCTCTCTTCCTACACCATAGCTAGTTCCCTTCCAAAGAAATCCAATCGTAGGATTAGAGTCGAGTAGTAGAGACCAACGACTTGGGAAACGCCGTAGATGACGGACATCTTCCCTCAAGTTAATAGGGCCAACGTGGTGTATACCAGCTAAGTAGGATTTCCTCCTGTACAAGTTATGTCGTGATACCTATGTGAAAATAGTGAATCGAATGCTGTAAAGATTAATGTTGTCCTATGACCCTGCACTGTTTGATACATTTAAACATTGATAAATAAATCTTTCTGTAATGAATTACATGTTCCAAATAGTGTTGTCGACATATCATGGCATAGGTTGATGCCCAATATCCAAATCTAGGGATTGGAATTAGATGTTTGGATATCCTAGAGTTTGTAAGATTTTTAGATGGTGTTTCTATCTACACACAACCTGTTAGATTGTGTGGTCTCAGTCCAATAGATGACGTAATAAATTGATTTATTTCAATATAATCATGCTTTTATATCATGAGATGAATGGTTTATTCCCTGCTTGCATAGAACCAATGCGAATGACATGATGGTTCATGAGATGAACCGGAGCCCACAAGTATATTAGATGTGATATATGTGTGTGGATGAGATCCACATGCGAGAGACATATGTCACAAATCTTATACTTAAATTGATTCACAACCGGTGATGAGATTGGACATCTCATCTGACAAGGTTGCAGCATTATAATCACTATGAGATAGTGTGATTTGTCTCAATCATCAGAGTATAAGACTCTGGATCATCATACTGGTACATTGGATGTATTGAAGGACCATGAGATGCACCTTATGAAACACTATCTTTATTTTAAGGTATGCTCTCATAATTTCCAAGCAATAGGCTCTTAATCCTGAGACACTAATGACTCAAGTTTCTATCTATTCATTTGCTTTGAGTCACTAATGAGTGAGGCCAACTCTAGGTCAACACCTCGGTGTCTTGGGTACGTGGTAGTAGGACTATGGGAACATTCAATGGTCAAGATGTAATCTATCCTCATTATCCCCTTGTGCCAATTAATGGATTTTGGTAAGTGCGCACCCATCTCAATTAAGAGTTAATTGGATGGTACTGATGATCACTGTGATTGATTGGGTCTCAACGATAATAAGATGTAGATCTAATTTGGTTGGACCAAGGATGAAAATAGCGGTAGTGGTGAGCGTAGCGGCCTAACGCCAAAACGCTACGTAGCGGCACGATTTGGAAAAATCATCAAAAAAATATGAAAAAATTCTAGAAAATCTAGAATATTGGAAAATGAGAGAAAATGTATTTTGTTTACAAAAGTAACTAAGGTAAGGGGGCGTAGCGGTCCCCTCACTGTATAAGGTCCTGTATCACTATATAAATAGAAAAAAATAGTAATGATCATTTTTTTCATATGTGTTCATGTTGCTTAGTTATGTTAACTTAGAAACTATGTCATGAAGTCAAGACTTAAGAGTACCTAGAGAAAAAAATACATCTACCAAAGGGGGTGTCTAATAGGATGTACTTATAAAAGAATCATTGAGAAGAACTCTCCGTATCGACTGTAATTCGATGAGATCATGTGCTTTTTGGTGTTCTTTTAAACATAAAAGGGTAGAAGAATTTGTGTTTGGAGAGAAGAAGAAAAAAAATAAGTCTTATTATGCATTTAAAAAAATTTGGAAAGTAGGAATTTTTCTCACCCCGTAGCGGCCTCCGCTACGGGTGCGACGGCAGATAAATCGGCCGTAGCATGGCTGTGGCGGCCGCTACGGCCGATATAGCAGCCGTTACGTAGCGCTATTTTCATCCATAGGTTGGACAGGTTTTATCCAATTGATCCATGGATATAGATGGAGGTGCCTACTTGTGGTCATAGGGAAGTTTAGGGTCTTCTTGTAATTTATTCCTAAGACTGGAGTTCAATTGCATTTATATAGTGGAGTCATTTGCAATTAGCCATGGGCTCGGATTGCACATGAGATGTGGGGTCAGGGTGTCCCAGTTGGAGCCAGCTTTCTATAGAATCCCTAGTGATCCTCACACTAGCCCAATTGTTGGATCATTACTAATTCTACTTGAACTAAAAGGAAAGGAATAGAAAGTTACTAATTGTTATGAAAGTAGGACTTCTAATAATTAGTAAGAAAAGGAGAATTCTTAAGCTATAAATAAGGGAGACCCCTTAGACGTCCACCATCAATCCCATTAAGTGTTGTAAGCCAAGAGCAAGAGTTGCTCAAGTCCCTCCCTCCTCTCTCTTCTAGTTATCTTCTAGTTTCCCTTTGAGGTTCTAGTTGGTTTTCTTTTAAAGATCCCACCATTCTCCTTGAGAAAAGAGATATGAAGCGGGTCATATCGTGGAAGACAACCAGGTCCTGGAGATCCTAATTTGCTACATAGAAAGAGTTCTTCATCAAGCAAGTTGTCAACTTCTCCACTAGAGCACAACCGAGCTCCCAAGGTAAGATCTACTCCTTATATGTTGTAGAGTTCGTGGTTGCTTGTTTGCTGCTATTTTATATCTTAGAGATAGTGTTCTTGCTAATCTTGATCATGAGTTTGAGGTTTTGGATCCTGGATTTGGTTTGAAGCCTTATGGGTACTTGATCCCTGAATCAAGTGGGTTAAAAAGTTTTGAAAACCTATCCACGAGGCCCACCTACTTCCAACACAACCATGATGCAGTAGCAATTTCAACCAGAACAAAACCTTTTCAAAAACCCATCGATAATGACTTAGTTCTAGTCGACAGAGGTTGTGGGTCCCTATGGCCCATCAAATGGGAAATCTAGACCATGGATCTGCAGGGGACCCATTGTCAATCCAAGCCCAATCAAGATGGGCCCATTTAGGCCCAGTCATTGTATTATAGACTTAGTCAAAGGATGATATGTAGTTTGTTAGCTACAGTGTAGGATCTGAGATACGAATTGAGTGTAAATAGGGCTTTCAACCCCTATATATGGAACACAACAGTCGTCCCTTAAGGGGATACTGAATTCATCAATTTAATGTACTCATCTTCAAATCTCTTATCAATGACATGGTATCAGAGCCAAATCGATCATCTGTGATCGTCTCCTAAGTCATCTTCCAAGCCTTGGAAGCCAGTGATCATCTTCTTCTTCAGCTGGATACTCTATGATCATCCCTGATCATCTCATATCAGACGTGGCCGACCTGTGATCATCACCACCATCTCAGCGTCTTCTTCCAATATTGGTCACCTGAATATTCTCTTGTTTATGAAGATTTTTCCAACATTTATTGCTCATCAGAGGTAGGACTTCTACCCATTTTTGTGGAAATTCAGTTTTTTCCACTTGTTTTCATCTCGGCCGTCCAAAATCCTGGATCTGGATTTGATTTGACTGAGACCACTTCCAATAGTTGCGTAATTATCCTGTTCACCCATCCCCACTTTCTGATCTATCAAGAGATCACCAGGTGGGGCCCAGGTTCAGTTCCTCTCCCTGACGACCTGGACGATTTTGGGTTCTGGGTGCTGGTTTCTGGCATTTTTTTGAATGCTTGTCTGTTCTGGTTATTTGCTAGAAATTTCTGCTACTGCAGCCTGTTCTGGTTGATTGTTGCTGGTGATTATTGCTGATTACTGCTGGTTACTGTTTGGGAATCTATCATTTATCATTCTGGTAGTTTCTACTGCTAGTTAGATTTTAACTACTGCTGTTCGTTACTGCTGGTTGATCATCCTTCTGCTAGTAATTCATCATTCTGGTTGTTTACTGCTGCTGTTGGGTTGATTGCTTGTTCATCCTTTTGCTAGTTACTACCATTACTGCTGACTGATCCAGTTCCTACTTTCTGTGTTCTGGGTAGTCATGGACAAATCTGAAATTACCTTGGTTAAGTTTGATGGGAAAAATTATACCTCATGGGCCTTCCAATTTCAAATTTACTTAGAAGGAAAGGAGCTCTGGGCACACATTGATGAATCTGATTCTAAACCCGAGGAAGATGACAAAAAGATTTTAGCTTGGAAAACTAAGATGCTAAAATAAAAACCTGGTTACTGGGCTCAGTTGAACCACATTTTATCCTCAACCTTAGACCTTGCAAAACTGCCCGTGAAATGTAGGACTATCTTAAAAAGATCTATCAACAAGGCCATGCTACTCGTCAATTTCAATTAGAACTTGACATTTCTCAATTTACTCAAGGCACCCAGTCTGTTCAGGAGTATTACAATGGCTTTCGCAGACTGTGATCCGATTATGATGAGATTAAGTTTGCCACGGTATCTAACGCTCTCCTACTGAACTACTTTCCTTATAGCAAAGTAGCCATCAGGATCAGTTTCTCATGAAACTACGTCTGGAGTTTGAGACAGATAGAACTAACTTGATGAGCAGGGCTTCTTTTCCTAGCTTGGACGACTGTCTTCAAGAGCTTCTACGAGAAGAACAACATCTGGTCACTAAAACTACTCTGGAACAATAGAGACCTATTGAGGCTCCGCTTGCCTATGTTGCTACAACTAGACCACCTTGGGACATCAGTAAAGTTCAGTGCCATAACTGCAAGAAATATGATCACTATGCCAATCAATGCAAGGGAAAAATCTGCAGATATTGTAAGGCCACTAGTCATGTTATTGACGAATGTCGGAAGAGGACTCACAATTCTACTTCCCGCAACTATGGGCGGTTTGCCCCTGGTACATACACACTGCCGTCAACTCCAAGTGCTTACACAGTGACCACTCCACCATATGCATCCTCTGATTTCAGTAGTTCTCTGCAGTATGATTCTTCCTCCCAACCTGGTTCCTCCTCACAATCTGCGTCACCAGCTCCTCTCACACCTGAGATGGTAAACCAAATGATCATCAATGCCTTAGCATCCATGAATATCACAGGTACTGCTTCATCTCTTTCCAATACATGGTACTTAGATTCTGGTACAAGTAACCATATAACCTCTTCACCCCTAACATTACAAAATGCCGTTTCTTACACTGGTCATCTTACTGTCCAAGCTGCAAACGGAAAGCATCTTCCTATCACCTCTGTTGGTGATACCCCTAGCCCCTTACTATTAACCAATGTTTTCGTTTCTCCTCATCTTGCTACCAATTTGGTTTCAGTGGGTCAGCTAGTTGACAATAACTATAATGTCTCCTTTTCTCCTTCTGGTTGTGTTGTGCAGGACCAAGAGTCGGGGGAAGTGATCGCGAGGGGGCCTAAGTGTGGACGACTTTTTTCCTTACCAGTGTCTTCAGTTATTCAGAATAAACCAACATCAGTTATTTTGATTTTTCATTGAGAATAATTCTCGGTTGTGGCATAATAGACTTGGTCATCCGAATGCCTCTACAATGTCTATTTTATTTCAATCTGGATTGTTAAATAAACCTATTGACTCTGCTTCTTTTGAATGTGATGCTTGTAAATTAGGAAAGAGTAAAACTTTACCTTTTCCACAATCTACAACACGGAGCACTGCATGTTTTGACTTAATTCACAGTGATGTTTGGGGCATTGCTCCGACTATTTCTCAGTCATTTCAAGTACTTTGTCACCTTCATTGATGACTACAGCAAATTTACTTGGCTTTATTTATTACATTCGAAGTTTGATGTTCTTCATGCATTTAAAATTTTTGTTAGCTATGTTGAAACCCAATTCTCCAAATGTATTAAGATATTGCGCTCCGACTCAGGGGGGGAGTATGTGTCCAATGATTTTCAATCCTTTCTACACAATAAAGGAATCATTTCTCAACGTACCTGTCCGTCTACTCCACAACAAAATGGAGTCGCGAAACGGAAAAACAGACATCTCCTTGATGTCACTAGAACACTTCTGATTGAATCATCCGTTCCCTCTCGTTTTTGGACCGAAGCTATCACTACAGCGGTCTATCTCATAAACCGCCTTCCATCACCTACCATTGCTCATCTCACGCCTCATTTTAAACTGTTTGGTGATCATCTTGTGTTTGGTCACCTACATACCTTTGGGTGTGGTTGTTTTGCTCATCTACCTCTCACGGAACGAACGAAACTAACTGTGCAATCTCGCAGGTGTGCGTTTTTTGGGTTATGCCACTAATCAAAAAGGTTTTGTTTGTTATGATCCTATTGGTCGTCGTATCAAGGTTTCTCGAAATGTTATTTTCTTTGAAAATCAGTATTTTTTCCAAACTCACATGGACTGTCCTCAACCGTCTTCACCAGTTCTCTTACCTGGTTTTTCGGATCAAACAACCGTTACTAGGTTTAATCCTGATTTTGTATATCACCGACGGGACAAAACTACCACTACTGATGGCCGTCCTCCTGATCCTCGCCCGGCAAATGGTTCCTCGCCTACTCAAACCTTGCGTCGCTCCTCCAGAACTTCTCAACCGCTTGCGCGGTATGGATTTACCCATTCTTCTTTGATGACAACCCTATCTTCTGTACCTCTCCCAAGTTCTTATTTGCAGGCTGTAAAACAAGATTGTTGGAACCAGGCCATGAAGGAGGAATTGGATGCATTGAATCAGAATCGCACCTGGGATATTGTGGAGTGTCCTTCAGCAGTTAAACCCATTGGTTGCAAATGGATATACTCGGTCAAACTTAAATCTAATGGGTCCTTGGATAGACACAAAGTTAGACTTGTGGCACTTGGCAACAGACAGGAATATGGCATTGACTATGAAGAAACATTTGCACCTGTAGCAAAAATGACATCAATTCGGTTACTTCTCGCCATTGCTACATCTAAATCCTGGCCATTATACCAGATGGATGTCAAAAATGCATTTCTCCATGGGGATCTAAAAGAAGAGGTCTATATGCGGATACCACAAGGCATCCACTCTCCCTCTAAGCGCACTGTATGTCGCATGCGAAAGTCGCTTTATGGTCTAAAGCAAGCTCCTCGAGCATGGTTCGAAACCTTCAAGGATCGCTTATGCAAGATTGGTTTTACTCAAAGCTCTTATGATCCATCTCTCTTTCTATGCCACACATCTACTGGTGTTACGGTGCTTCTCATGTATGTTGACGATATCATTATCACTGGCACGGATGATGGCATGATCAAATCTCTCCAAGCTTCTCTTCGGGATTCCTTCCATTTGAAGGATTTGGGCCCATTGCATTATTTTTTGGGCTTAGAGGTGCATCGATTTTCCAAAGGTCTATTTGTTAATCAACACAAATACACATCAGATCTTATCGAGCTTGCTGACCTACAGGACTCTTCACCTGTTGAGGTCAATCTCAAGTTGAGTAAAGATGATGGCAATCTTCTACCTGATCCTCATACCTACCGGCGCCTGGTGGGAAGTCTTGTCTATCTCACCATCACCAGACCTGACATATCCTATGCTGTTAATCTTGTGAGTCAGGTCATGACAGCTCCTCGCCACCTACATTTGACAGCTGTGAAGCGCATTATCCGCTATCTGCTCAGAACTGCCCCTCGTGGTTTATATTATCCAAAGGATAATCCTCTTCATCTAACCGCTTATGCGGATGCTGATTGGGCAGGCTGTCAAGACACACGCCGTTCTACTACTGGTTAGTGCATGTACCTTGGAAACTCTCTCATTTCTTGGAAATGCAAGAAACAAGAACGTGTGTCCAGATCTTCCATGGAAGCTGAATATAAGGCGATGTCTTCTACTTGTTCTGAGATCTTATGGCTACGGGGCCTTCTTTCGGAACTCGGGTTCGCTCAAACCTCTCCTACTGCTTTGCATGCCGACAATACTGGGGCTATCCGAATCACTGAAAATCCCGTTTTCCATTAACGAACCAAACATATCGAAGTTGACTGCCATTTTATTCGAGATGAATATACGCGTGATGTCATTAGTCTACCTCATGTTCCTACAGAGTTTCAGTTTGCAAATATCTTCACGAAGGGTCTTCCTCGGCCTCGACATCAATTCCTTGTCTCCAAATTGCTGCTTTATGACTCCCCAGCATCAATTTGAGGGGGGGTGTCAATCCAAGCCCAATCAAGATGGGCCCATTTAGGCCCAGTCATTGTATTATAGACTTAGTCAAAGGATGATATGTAGTTTGTTAGCTACAATGTAGGATCTGAGATACGAATTGAGTGTAAATAGGGCTTTCAGCCCCTATATATGGAACACAACAGTCGTCCCTTAAGGGGATACTGAATTCATCAATTTAATGTATTCATCTTCAAATCTCTTATCAATGACACCCATGGTCGACCAAAGAGGACCTGGACCCATGTGAAGTGGGCCCCGTTTGGCCAACCATCCAAGTACTTCGAAACCAAGAAGCATAGTTAAAGAAGAAAATCAGTGTTTGGTCGACAACAGTTGTGGGACCATTGGGCCCACCTGGCCCTGGTCATTGATCAAAACCCCACATCGGGGTAAAGGACCCAAGGGCGACACTAGTGGTGGTGGACCCATGAGGAATGGGTCCCACCTGGCCCACCATCTAGTTGCCTCGAATCGGGGTAACGTGAGTCCCTGCCATTGGACTTTTCATATTTATACATGATGTGGGGCCAGTAGGGCCACCTAATGACCAATCTGAACCACAGATCCTAAAGTGGGGCCCTAGCGACCTTGGAGATCAGGTCCAACATGGGTTTGATCAGTGGGGCCTATCGACTATTTATCCTTACCAGCAAGAGGCGTGATTTAGTCTCCGATATGTGAATTGGGCTCTGTTTTGCCTATTATCAGTCCAGCCCTGATATTCATATCAATTACAAGGCACTCCATTACGGTTTTCTCACTGCACCCACCTAAGTGTATGGAGTATTTGTGTTCCTTACTGACATATGCACAATGATGCTTAGTTATTTTCAATAAGACTGATTTGAACATATTCTGCTTGAGTTAGTTATGACATGGTGATGATTGATTATGAAATTATCATTCTTCAAACATGATATGATGTTGATATTTTCTTAGTATTATTGTAAGATGATGGTATGATGTAATAAAATCTGCATTGTCTTAAACTTCGATGAGGTGTGTCACCCTATCAAAATAATTTGGGATATAATCCTTACAATGGGTACCAAGTTGGTAAGGGAATGGGGTTTATCAAACCTGGAAACATCGGTAAGGGCAAAAGCCCAAAATTATCATGGTGATTATATTGGATAAACCTAATGAAAACTGTTTTTGAAATATTGTTGCACCTACCCATTACACCCCTAGATGCACCAGCACGAGGCTATGAGATGGATCCTTTCGATGTGGCTTTCAGACCATTTGCTTAATTGTCCTGACTTTTAGGTCAGGTTGCACTCTGTTTGGCTATAGGTCAGCCCTTCAACTGACTATAGTTGTCCCTTTTGTTTCAAGAGGTGCATAATTGTCCTGATTATAGGTCAGTTGCACTCTGTTGTCCCTTTCATTTCAAGAGCTGCATAATTGTCCTAGCTATGGGCCAATTGCAGTTGGTAGCTGTAGGTCAGCCTTTCGACTGACTATGGCATCCTCTTGTGTTTCTGAGGCACCCTTGATGTGTATATTTCTGTTTGAGCCAGTGCACATGGTGGTTAGGTGATGATCCCACGGTTAGGATTATATACCCTAATTGAATTAATGCAAACATGTGTTTCCTTTTTATCTGTTTTATATATTAATTAATTTATTGCATACAATCTTAAATATGTTGAAACTCAATTCACTCAGTATGATTGATTGTGTTTCGCCCCAATCCCAGGTATGATGACCCTAGAAAGGCAGGGAGACCCTAATGATGAAGAAATCAGATATAACAGCTGCGGCTGAGCTTTCGGGACTCATAGACAGTTTTATCTAGATATATGGTTTTAGTTGGATATTTTAATTATAGACTCTTTTGGAAGTTTATAGTTATTTCTTTCATTTGGATATTGTCATCGGATTTGGGTATTTACTCAAATAAAGATTAAGATTTTAGGCAAAGCCTAGTTATTATGAATGGTTGATTTGATTTATGATTTGGTTATTGTACTTGTTGGTTACGGTGCGAAATTTGAAGGGCCCTGGATTCCGAGTCATTACTGTAAGACTCCGTGAGAGTCTGTGATGAGATGAGAGGAGGAAGAAGACAACTGTTTTGGAGAAAAACTCAATGATCAATTGATCATCGACCCTTCTATTTTATAATCAATAGTTACCTTAATCAAGGCACTAAGTATGTTAAGATTACAATCTTAGAATAAATGAAAGAATGAAAGAATCAATCCTAATCAATCTTAGTCTATACATGGAAATTACACAGAGAGAAATTAGATAACTAATGAGAGAAATCAGCTATACAGAGATTTGATTAAACTGGGCCTGGGCCTTTGTTGGGCTGGGCCTATCTTTTACACTCCCCCTCAAATTGATGTGGTAAGGCAGAAAACATCAATTTGCAAGTGAGATCATGATGACGCATTTTTGGGAGTGCTTTTGTGAAAATATCTGCCAATTGGTTAAGAGTAGAGACATGAGGCAGAGTGATCTTCTCAGTAACAACATGCTGACGAATGAAGTGACAATCGATCTCAATGTGCTTCGTTCTTTCATGAAAGATAGGATTTTTGGCAATTCTGGTAGCACTTGTGTTGTCCCCATGAAGAGGTGTAGAACTGCCAATAATAACACCAAATTCACAGAGAAGACGGCATAGCCAGATGATTTCGGCACTAGCAGACGACATCGCCCGATATTCAGCCTCAGCAGAAGACTTGGAAACAGTGGTTTGCTACTTGCATTTCCACGATATCAGAGAGTCCCCAAGAAACATACACCAACCAGTGGTAGATCGCCTAGAATCTGGGCAACCAGCCCAATCAGCATCCGCATAAGCTGATAAGCGCAGAGAAGCGCCCAAGGAGTAGAAGAGACCATGATTAAGGGTGCCTTTGACATAACGGAGTATGCGCAAAGCAGCAGCAAGGTGAAGTTTGTGAGGATTGCTCACAAAATGGCTAACCGTATGAACCGCATGAGAGATATCTGCCGAGTCATAGTTAAGTAGAGCAAACTACCAACTATCCGCCGAAAAACAGAGGGGTCATCCAGGGGAGGGCCATCATCCACACTGATCTTGCTGTTCAACTCCATAGGTGTATCAAAAGTGTAAGCATCATCGAGTCTTGCCGAAGTGATTAAATCTGTAGCATATTTCAGCTGATGAACCCGAATGCCAGATTTGCTACGCAAGACCTCCAGCCCCAGAAAGTAGGTGAGAGGACCAAGATCCTTCATTCTGAAGTGGCAAGTGAGATGATGTTTGAGTTCCGTAATGCTAGCACTATCATTGCCACTGATAATCATATCATCAACATAGACTAACAGGAAAGTGTAGCCCTTCGATGTCCATCTAAGAAATAGTGAGCTATCCGAATGACTCTGACGAAATCCTGCTTGAAGAATTGTTGCCCGAAACTTATCGAACCAAGCCCTGGGAGCCTGCTTAAGTCCATACAAAAATGTCTGCAACTTACAAACGTGCTTAGGAGGACAGGCATATCCTGGAGGAGGTTTTAAGTAAACAGTTTCTCGCAAATCCCCATGGAGAAAGGCATTTTTGACATCCATTTGCCACAGAGGCCAGTTGAGGGCTACAGCAACACAGAGGAGAGTTCGGACTATGGTCATTTTAGCCACTGGTGCAAATGTCTCCTCATAGTCAAGTCCATACTCCTGTTTATAGCCCTGCGCAACCAATCGGGCTTTGTAGCGATCAAGACTCCCATTGGAGTTAACTTTGATGGAGTAGATCCATTTACAGCCAATCACAGAGGCTCCTTCAGGAGCCGGTACCAAGTCCCATGTCTGATTTGCTTCGAGAGCGAGCAATTCCTCATTCATAGCATCCTGCCAGTAAGCAATCTTCGAGGCCTGTGAATATGAAGTGGGTATGGGAGCACTATCTAAGGATGAAAAGAGAGCAGGAAAGCCATAGCGGTTAGGTGCAATGGAAAGACGATTAGATCGTCGCAGAGAGAGTATATTATCAGAAGAAGCATAATTACCTGTAGGAGCAGTAGGCTGCACTTAGAGATGATCAGGGGAGGGAGGCACCATAAGAGGAACCTTATTACGCCGGACATAGACCTTGATAGCATGTGAGGCAGGAGCAGATTCCGGGAATTGTAGCAAGTAGGACACAGCAATAGGATGATGATCTAAACGCAATGAAAAGAAAGGGATTTGTTCCAGGAAAATCACGTTTCGAGAGATTCGCATGCGTTTTTCAAATCGGTCATAACACAAGAACCCTTTGTGTTCAGAACTGTAGCCAAGAAAGATGCATTTGGCAGCCTGTGGATATAGCTTAGTGCGTTCAGTCGGTGGAAGATGAACAAAACACAGACAACCAAACACACGTAAGTGAGAGTATGAAGGAGGATGTTCAAAGAGAACTCCGTAAGGAGTAGTCTTGCCTAGAACAGTACTAGGAAGACGATTGATCAGATATACCACAGTCTGGGCAGCATCACACCAAAATTCAGGAGGAACTAAGGATGCCAATAAAAGGGTGCGAACAGTTTCAAGAATATGTATGTTCTCTCTTTCCGCAACTCCATTCTGCTGCGGAGTATGCGGACAAGATTTTTGATGAAGAATGCCTTTATCAGAGAGGAAAGCAGAGAATTCATGAGGACATGTATTCTCCGCCAGAATCAGATCTAAGGATCTTGATATCTTTCTTAAATTGGGGGTGGACCATGTTATAGAATCTTTAAAAAACAGAAAACACTTCAGATTTTAAACGCATGAAATAAATCCAAGTATATTGAGAATGATCATCAATAAATGTCACATAGTACTTGAATCCTGCCCTACTCAAGGTAGGAGCTATACCCCAAACATCAGTGTGAATAATGTCAAATGATTCTAATGCACGAGAATTATGAACAGAGAATGGCAAAATATAACTCTTACTTAAACAACAAGTTTCACATTTTGATTGAGATAAAGAAGATATCATTTTATTATCAATTGTAGAGTCCAAACAACCAAGTTTAAATAAAGAAATTAAATAGGCATTGTTCACATGACCAAGACGTTTATGCCAAACCGTCCACAAGTTTTTAAAATTATTAGAAGAAGAAGCAAAGAAGGAATGATGTCCAATATCCAGCAAAAACAGGCGCCCATGTTTACTCCCCGTCGCGATCACCTTCCCAGTTTGCCGCCCCTGTATGACACAACCAGAGGAAGAAAAGTGAACTAGATAGCCATCATCAATAAGTTGTCCTACAGAAAGTAAATTGGCTGATAATTTTGGAACAAAGTAGACATTAGAAAGGGTGATGGACTGGCCAGTGACACTAGATAAAGTAATGGTACCAACTCCAAAAATGGGTAGTTGATCACCATTGGCAGTGGTAATTTTTTCTTTTCCAAGGTAAGGGTAGGAATCTGTAAAGCTATGTTCTACAGATGTCATATGATTGGAGGCTCCTAAATCTAAAAACCATGTGGAAGAGGTGATAGAAGAAGAAAGAGATGCAGACGAATGAAAGGCAGGAGATGCTATATGAGAATGAGGTTGATACCGACCACCAGAGAAGCCCATAGACGCATATGCAGAGGTGATTGTGCTCTGGATTAGTTCTTAAATCTGAGCAGGAGTCATGGAGATAGCCCCTGATGAAGTGCTGCCTGTATCTGATACGGGGGCTTGAGCCTGAAATGTAGATGGAACATTCTGTTTTATCATATTGGAGGGAGGCTTCTTAGGCTGTCTCATTCCGTCGCTGCAGGCTTCGACATTCACCAATCACATGACCGGTCCGTTTGCAATATCTGCAAACCAATTTCTTGCGACAATTTTTGGCAATATGTCCGAAGCCTTTGCATTCATAACATTGAGGCTGCTTTGGAGTTGCCAGAAGAGCAGAGGAATCAGGAAGAGGCGCAAGGAAGGCTTTGGGTGCTTCCAGAATAGTGCACTGTGAAGTGAGGCGAAGTTCTTCGCGAAGGACTTCTTGGAAGCAAGTATCAAGATTAGCAGTATTCTCCCTATTCATTAGCGCAGACCGAACAGATTCAAATTCCGGTCGTAGATTCATAAGAAACTGGCTAATATGAGTTTCTTCTTGTAAGTGGAGAGCCTCGGACAGAAATCCATAAGAGACCGTTTGGATCAGCATGGAGTCCCTTTCAGTCCACAAGGTGAGGAAACCATTAAAGTATTCCTGCACAGTTTTATCCCCTTGACTGTATCGGGCAATTTCACTATCTAGATGAAATTTTCGGGCTTTATTTGTTTGATGGTAGACTTTCTTCAGATGAGCCCACATATCAACGGCTGTGGTGTAGGCTTGAAGAGCCACAGCAAGAGAATGATCAATAGAGTTAAGGATCCAAGTGATGACTTTCGCATTCTCTTCGGACCAAGTGGCTAGGCCTTTTGAGTCCGCAGTACTTGTAATCTGAGGCTTGGTTATCGATCCATCAAGATAACCAAAAAGGCCCTGTCCTTCGACAAAGTTCCGTAGGTGGAAGGACCAAGACATATAATTTTGCCCATTAAACTTAACGGGAATAACATCATACTTTTCCATGTTCTCAAAAGGCAATAGAATGTATCACAGAGAAGTCACAGAGAAGATATCACCAAATTGATCACAGAGAAAATGTCCAACCAAAAAACCCTTTGACAGAGAGGGATGAAGAGGACTAGCTAGCAATAATCAGCAAGAAAAGCTGAATGGCTGGTGCAGATGGCTAACTGGAGCACAAGGATGAACTCCAAACCAGAAAATAACCCAACAGTGCAGAAAACAACCCAATCAGTGCAGAAAATAGTGCCAGGCGACCACTATTTTGGTCCTTGAGTGGTCACGTGGGGCCCACAATGGGATCAGACCTCTGATTAGAGAATACAGTCTTCTGTAGGAGACTTTTTACTAACTTCCAGATCAGGTTGCAAGGCAAACTAATGAAAATCCGCAAAATTGAACGGATCTGACGAAAACTATCCTGTAAAACTGTGAAAACACAAGTGGCAGTAGATGGCCTACCTCTGATGTGCTATAAATCCTGAAAGAAATGCCCAGAAATCTTAGAGAAGAGGGTCGACCACTGTAGTAGTGGTGGTATGTGCTATCTTGATGATCTGATGATGGCCCACCTTGATCTCCACGCAATAGAATGTCGACACAGTGAAGAATGACGACAAAGAGAGAGATGCTCTTTCTAGATCAGTGAGAAAGGATTGCAACTGAGAGATGGAGATATCCCACAGTGCTCTGATACCATGTAAGACTCCGTGAGAGTCTGTGATGAGATGAGAGGAGGAAGAAGACAACTGTTTTGGAGAAAAACTCAATGATCAATTGATCATCGACCCTTCTATTTTATAATCAATAGTTACCTTAATCAAGGCACTAAGTATGTTAAGATTACAATCTTAGAATAAATGAAAGAATGAAAGAATCAATCCTAATCAATCTTAGTCTATACAAGGAAATTACACAAAGAGAAATTAGATAACTAATGAGAGAAATCAGCTATACAGAGATTTGATTAAACTGGGCCGGGGCCTTTGTTGGGCTGGGCCTATCTTTTACAATTACAACAAAGGTCAAGGTTACCATTCATTAAGACATAAACAATGAAACATAAATCCAAAACCGATCACTTACGACTACTGCATGTTTATTTGCATAAGAATAGATAGGAAATGAATTCCGCTGAATTTTAAGAAAATATTCCTAAAAAGACTAAAAAAGAAATAAAGGTGAGTACCAAAAATAGCAATCGAATAATTAATCTTTTATTAGAAAAGAATTAAGGGGAAATGGGAAATGAAAACCCAGCCATCAAACTAGTAAATCACTTCACATTTTCCCTTATGTAATTATCTAGTAAAAGATTGATTATTTGATTGTCATTTATGCCTCACTTAATTTATAAAGTTTTAACCATTTTTTGAATATTTACTTATTCATAGGATGAACTCCTATGTATAATTACGTAAACTGACCCGAAAAACAATTATGAGAGAGTTTCCTTGACTAACAGTCAAACTGTACAAAAAGTAACTATACTCTCCAGCTTTTTGTTTGTGACTGATTTACCCCGGAGAAAAACTCAAATGATGATTTTGCCGAAACACCCCCTTCACATACGATCCGTTTTGGAATTTCATATGGGGGGTCCACCATTGATCGATCCAACCCATTCACATATACTAAGACCCTAGATTGGAGATGCTCCCATTCACACTATTTCGCACAACATTCGCTATTGGATGCTATCACAAAATGTATAGTCATTATAATATAATGCGAATCCTTAAATTCAACAATTCTAGAAAAAAAGAATCATTTTTAAGATCTTTAATTTATTTAACACATTTTACATGATGTTATCATTTAGGGTGACTCAATCCAACTTAGTCGAGTTGATTCGGTGACTGAATCACACCCCAAGTCCAAGTTTTAAAGCCTTGCACGTGAATGAATGTTTAAATATTTTTTAGATATCAACATTACTAGAACAAATAAGAGTTGCATTTTTTATTCTATAAAAAAAAAATAAAATCCAAACCAACAACTTTAATGGTTAAAATGTGACTCCTTAAGTTAAGAAGTGATTCATGAAGAAAAATGTAGAAAAGAAAACCCTAAAAGAAAGATTATAGGAAGAAACTCATACGTCAATCATACGCTCCAAATTCAATAACATGCCTACATCTTAATTAACTCTACCTCTTCAAAATCCCATCAATTCTTAAGAGGTTTGTTAAATACTAGATAACTTCTTAAAAACAAAAATACCAAAAACAAAAAAAGGAAGAAAAATAATAATATAATCAATTCAACTATGACCATCCCACATGGACAAAGGCCCAAACCGTAAGACTCAATAAAACAAGTACGGGTTCGTAAGATTCACATTTGAGTCCTAAGATTTACCTACAAATAGGATTCATCGTATAGATACGAAAAACAAATCTTAGGATTCAATACGAATCGTAGGATTTGGGAACGAATTGTAAGATTTTAACAATGATTTATTTTAAATGTGTTCATATTAGGGGTCGTTTGGGAGGAGAATCATTGTGAGATTGATACATGTACGTGTTTCATCTAAACTGTCACTCCTTTCTTTAATCACCAATTGGCCTTTTGTGTGCTCTTTCACACTCAGGTTCCACTGAGAGAGAGAGAGGTTCCATAAGTTTTTGTAGGACTCTTTTAGCCAACCTTGGATTCATGGGATGAGGCTTAGATAATGTTGGTGGTGGTGATTGTGATGATGATGAAGAAGAAAAAAATACAGAATTTTCACCTCAACTCCATCTATCTTGCAAGAAAATCGCTTTGCATGCCATGTCTTTACTCGTGGACAGCTTTTCTTCTGAAAATTCTCCCAAGCAATATCTGGAGTTTGCCCAAAGCATGAATCTCCATTCATAGAAGTGATCTACATTTAAAACATCAATGGAGACTTCATGATTAGGAGACAATGGAACTAGGATAAATGCACATAGTACAAACTGCGTTACAAAAACCAATGATGTGATTTACACGGTTTGTAGGGTGCACGCCATACTAAGTGATTAGTGTGATATGTGATCGCACCATCCATACAATGCATATAACATACAATGATCTAGAGCATTCATCCCATGGTTTTTAAAAGCAAGTTTCAATAGTCTACATTGTTAGTGTAGATAATACTAATTTGCATTGTTAATATACATTTCGTACACATCAATGAAATTTTCTGATGGTAATAAATAGTTTACATTAAATATCAGAGGAATTCTATAAACACTAATGCGTTAGTGTTATGGGAAAACACCATTATAGAGTACAACGGAGATAAATAAAGTAAGAAAGATCAAACTTGTCTTGCCAAACTGATCAAATCTTTACCAACATTATTCGATCCTATCGTATCTTTAATATAACCTCTAATCAGATAAACCCTAACATATTCAACACTACCCCTCAAAAGCAAAATACTCTAAAGGCTATTTGGAGAATGCAACATTTGAGATGTTGTTGGCAACAGATGCATATTGACATGCAGATGAAGCTAGAGAACAGTATGGTAGTACAGCAGGGCTGATAATGCAACAAATGATATAGATGAAGTTTCCAATGTCCAGACATAAATGAACTAAAAAGACATGAAAGGGTAAATGCAAAGATTAGAGAAGCACATAATTATGAGCACTGAACAATGATGCATTATAGATCTAATCATGCAAACATAGATGCAAACAAATTCAGTGAAATTATCAGATTCAAAGAGCCAATCCAAACAAATGATCAGACTTTAAGATTAAATCCAGAAACAGACAATCAGATTCAGAAACCTAATCAAGAGACTGAGGATCAGATACATAGATAGGAGAGTCAATCCAAATATGAGAGAATTAGAAACCAAAGGTCAAATTCAGAGTGGACAATCAAGTTCAAACATGGAAGATGAGATTAGGGATGGCAACGGGGCGGATCGGGGACGGAATTGGGGTTCCCCGCCCCAAACTTCGGGCTAATTGATATGCCCCGTCCCCGCCCCACCATATCCCGATTGCCCCGCGGGTACCCCGCCCCTCAATTGTAAAAACTTTAAATGTCCAAGACTTGGGATTAGAACTTGGGTGGGGGAGTAACTAGAAGTTTGCCTTGCCACTAGACCAAACTTCATTTCTTGTAATGTTTTACCTTATTTAAAATATATTAATATATTCTAGATTGTTACACACATACATATACACACACACATACATATATATACATATATATAACCTTATTTAATGGCGGGGCGGGGTACGGGGCGGGGAAAAGATCCCGCCGGGGAAAAGAGCAAACCCATCCCCGCCCCGCCCCGCCCCGCCTCCGAGGCGCAGTTTTATTCCCCGTCCCCGCCCCACCTAAGGATCGGGACGAGGAAAACCCGCGCGGGTCGGGGCGGGCCGGGCGGGGCAAAATTGCCACCCCTAGATGAGATCCATAGCAAATGATCAGATTAGTAAAAAAAATGAAATCTCAAGGCAGAGATGAGCCATACATGTTGAAGCACAAATGATGCAAAGGATGCAGATACAGCCATTTAATGTATACTTGTTTTTGGACTAGCTGATACATCCATCGTTCATTTGGCGACAGTTAGAAATTTGGTGTTCAATGACAAGAGCCTGTAGCAGAGTTGAAAGGTGCCCAGTGTCACAACCACTAGATTAAAATGAATAGCTACAACACATTCCAAAAAGTTGTATTTTTGCCCCTCATCTGATCCCACGTCACATGTAATTAGTGTTGGAAGTAGGTGGGCCACGTGGATAGATTTTCAAAACTTTTGACCTACTTGACTCAGGGATCAAGTATCCATCAGGCCAAAAACCCAATCCAGGATGCATAAACCTCAATCTCGGCCATCATGATCAGTAAATAAATCTATCTAAAAGATAGAAACAAACAGCCAACAAGCATCCATAAAATCTACAACATGCAATGAAGCATATTATACCTTTGGAGCTCGGTTGTGCTCTAATGGAAAAGTTACGTCTTTCTTTGATGATGAAATTCTTTCACTTATCAAAATAGGAATCTCCAACACCTCTTAGCCTTCCACGCTATGACCCGAATCAGATCTCTCTTCTCAAGAAGATTGGTGGAATCTCCAAGAGAAAACCCAACTCGAAACTCCAAGGAACTAGAAGAGGAATAGAGGAGAAAGATGAGCAACTATTGCACACTTTAGGGCTGGACGTTTTTCTCCAATTAGATGGACGTCCATGAGGGGTTGATTCCCTTTTATAATCTCTCAAGCCTCCTTCTTTCCCAATTGAAATAGAAGTTTCACTTCCATAACAATTAGTAAGTATACTATTACCACTATTAAAAGTCCTACTCCAAATAGAAATAGTAACTTTCTAATTCCTTCCTTTTAGAGTTCAAGTAGGATTAGTATCTTTCTAATAACTTGGGCTAGCGTGGGGACCACTAGGGATTCCATAGAAAGCTGGCTCCAACTGGGACACGCGACCCCACATCTCATGTGCAATCCGGGCCCACAGTTAATTGCAAATAACACCACTATATAAATGCAATTGCACTCCAGTCTTAGAAATAAATTACATAGAAGACCCTAAACTTCCATATTACCACAAGTAGGCCCCTCTATCAATATCCATGGATCAATTGGAATATATCTGTCTCTTCCAATCCAAGTTCCATATCTTATTATCCTTGAGCCCCAATTAATCACAGTGATCATCAGTACCATCCAATTAACTCTTAATCGAGATGGGTGCGCACTTACTAATGACAAATCCATTAATTGGCACAAGGGGATAATAGAGATAGATTCCATCTTGATCATTCAATGTTTCCACAGTCCTACCACATACCCAAGACACCGAGGTGTTGACCTACAGTTGGCCTCACCAATTGGTGACTCAAAGCAAATGAATAGATAGAAACTTGGGTTCATTAATGTCTCAGGATTGAAAGCCTATTGCTAGGAAATTATGAAAGCAGACCTTATAATCGAGACAGAATTCCATAAGGTGCTTCTCATAGTCCTTCAATACATCCAATGTACCAGCACCATGATCCAGAATCTTCCATTCTGATGATCGAGACAAATCACACTATCTCATAATGATCAAAGTGCTGCAACCTTGTCAAATGAGATGCCCAGTCTCATCACTGGTTGCGAAGATATTTAAGTATAAGATTTGTGACATATATCTCCCGTGTGTAGATCTCATCCATACACATATATCACATCTAATATACTAATGAGACCCGGTTCAACTCATGAACCATTATGTCATATGTATTAGTCATGTGCATGAAATAATAAAATAACATTCATCTCATGAAAGTAAAGCATGATATTATTGATAAATAAAGAAACTAATTAATTTATCACATCAACTGATGGATTGAGTCCATACAATCTAACAATTAGAACCCCATACATTGTTTATTTGTCTAATATTATAAAACCAAAGCATGAATGTTTATATAATAAAAGACAATTAATGAAGCATCTTAAAAACACAACAAACTTGTAATGAGAGGGTAAGAGAAAGAGGTTGGCCTCATTACACACCACGAACAGAGGACCCTTGGGACCTTCAAGGATTTCCATCCGATATGTGTTCCCAGCATGAGTTCGAACAGCACAATAACCAATCGGATAAGGGTACCGGTCTTTACCCTACAAATACCATACAATCACCAAATTAATTCCATGATTTGTTGAAGCAATTAAAAATTAAAAGGAAAAAGGATCGTCAAGTCTAATATATTAGAGTACCGTACGAGTTTTAAACACCTAATAATTTGAGAAATAATGGAAGAATAAACAGCATGGATCAACGCATCCATTAAATATTTCCAAATTAAGTTGCAGTGACTGCTAGATAATTTAGCTTCCAATATTGAAAAATCTTATTCATAACTAATAACCTTACGCTACTTAGAAACTTGAGCATTCCAGCTGCTGACACATAATTGCAAAATGTGGTGGTGTCTAGAAAAGTCATATATGTAGCATGCAATACTAATAATGTTGAATTACTAGTCGTGTTTTGAAGCATAGGCCATTTTGGCGATTAGTCCATACCCACTTAAAAGGTGCTCATTGGAGCAACCATGAGGTCGCGGGTTCAAGTCATAAAAAACTGTGGTGATTTCTAGAAAAGTCATACCCACTTAAAAGGTGCTCATTGTCCCAACTAGGTTGGTTATTTGATGGCTTGTTAGAAGGGACTACTTTTGGTAATGGTTTTGGAGTATTGATGGTTTTGTTTTGGATGGATTTGGATATTTGGAGTAGTTCCTTTGTTTTGATGGGAGTCTTGCTCAAGCAAGAGGAATCCTGGCCAGATGGCAACCTTTGTGATTCTTTGAGTCAGGCACCATTCAGCTGATTAGTCTGACCAAAGTTTTGGATCCCCTGTGATAAGGGTTGTTTATTATTTTACCATCTATAGATTGGGTTTTGAGGTGGACATACGCAACTGGGTACTATTTCAAAGCTTTGAGTACCAACTTTGGCTGGGCTTTTCCCATGCAACTTTGCTTTTGCCAGGCTTGTAATCTTGTGCGTCCCTACCACAACTCTGTAGAGTACAGGAGGGCTGCGATATAATATCCCATGATGATTTAGCTTATGTGGATGTTGCCTATTTTGCAAGGATGTTTATCCTTGTAGATTATCTCTTTATGTTGACTACTGTTATTATCTTATTCATGCACAATTGCCTAGTTTATCTCTTCTTGTTAATCATGTAATCATCTTTATTGTCTTAGACTCTATTTGATGCATACATACTATGTTACTTGTATATTGTGTCTTGCCAGGTTTATCCAAACCTGATATTCTTTCACTTGGTGTAGATATTGGATCCCCTTTCATTTCACTTGGAGTAGATATTGGATCCCCTTTCCTTGTCCCGGAGGGTGAGGCGCTCCTTAAGGCGCCGATCGAGGAGCATTGCAAGTGGGGCGCAGGTGACTTAGAGTAGCATCGTTGTGGTTTGCATGAGAGCCTTATCACATTGTCCCTGGACTTAATTTCAATCTTTTCTTTAGGCTTTATTGCCCTTTTGTGGCCGGTTGTAATAAATCACTGTATTTTCCTTGGCAACTTAAACTTGTAGTAGTTCGATGGCATGCCTAGATTTATATCATATATGGATTAATACCTATGTTTTGAAATTTATATTCATAGCTTCTGCATATAATTCTTCAGTCATTAAATCGTCATCATCAAAGCATTGTCCCAACTATGTTGGGGTCAGCTATTCATTCATTAAATGTGGTGCTAAATATCCTCACATGCAGATTACAATCCTGGTAGGAAGAGATTTCAACTGGTTCATGCCCCAAGATTTCAACTCCTGTATATTAGGGAACCCAATTTTGGGGGCTTGACACAGTGCCTTGAATACACGTGTAGTTATACGTTTTGCAAATAACTTAGTAAAAAAGGCACAAAAACTGTAATATCCCTCAGTCTCAGTAGGGGCTAGGAATTTTCAATGGATTTAATAAATGTTATCTTTATCCTATATTTTTCTTTTATTATACTGTGATGATTTATTTAATTATGTAACTGTGTGGGGGACCACTATTTGTTTTGACAAATCCTTTTCTTTTAATGTGGGTATTTTAGTTGTTAGAATTATGGGACCCTTGAATCACATTAGATGACTTTTAGTACACTAGATGGGACCCAGCCTTTTTTAGTCTTTTAGTGTGTTCGACCCCCAGAGCCATAAGGAGACTTATGCATGTCCACTAGAAGGATTGTCTCACGATTTGGGAAGTAGCGTTTTACTCAAAATAAGAAGTCGATGGAAAAAGGGGGAGATACCAGGCAATATAATGAAGAGTAGACGATGCATGGAAAGAACCCTCTCTTACTACACTTTCTCTTGGTCATATCACTCTCCAAAAGTCCTAACCCTAAGAGGAACTTGGAGAAGGGGCAAATCAGCAACTAGGTCCTAGCAAGGTGAGTAGATTTCTCAAGTTACATGGTTTATAAAAATTTCTTCTAGATTAGAGTGATCGGAACCCTAAAACTTTCTGCTATGATAATGTTCTTGGCTGGTCAACCAAGTATATTGGTAGGAGAGGGTTGGTTGTTCGTTGTGTGATGATGTTTTGGAGGTCGTAGGGGAATTAGGGTTCTAATTATCCTTGGTCGACTGTTATTTGGATATGTTAGTGCTTACTGCTTGTTATTTGGTGATATATGACTACAGTAGACGTTTCTATAGATTCTTGCCACGTTTTCATCATATCCATGGAATCCACTACTCATAATGTTTATGTTGGTTTTTAATTTCGTCACTTAACACACGACAGAAAAAGCTGTCACCGCATTGTGCAGAACATATAGAAATAAGCCACTTGATTCCAAATAAATTAATTACATGTTATTTCATTGATTGTCACAATATAGCAGCAGAAGCCTGAGTCATGAAAATTTTTATATAATTAAAACCACTTGCAAATGCAGCAAAACAAATCTCAGAACTGATTGCTAAAATATTATTACCCTTCCTTTTTAAATTCATGTCAGAAAATCACAGAAGTCTCCACTGAATAGAAAAAAGGCAAGTTGCAAAGGCCCCCAATTCCCACCCTTTGAGGAGGCCACTAAACTCAAAGAAATGAGAACCCATAAAGACAGGTAACTACAACACCAAAACAATCAAATTCAACAACAAAACTCTACTTATAAGTGCGGAGGCAATTTCCATTGAATTTCATATCCTGCCCATGTCGTTCTTCTTTGGGAATGGTGATTCTTTCTTCAATTCTTGCAATCAGGGAACCAAAACAGCCATAACTTTTCTATATGTTTAGCAGTCTTGTTTGTGTGGAACCTATTGAGAATGAAAAGGCCCAAATGTGGAAGTAGGAGAAAATCAAGGAAATGAAATTCTATGAAAACATCACTGCAGAGAGGACGTAAAATAATAAATTCCAGTTTCAGAGTCAAGTGATGAAATCACAACTTCGAAATGAAAAGAAATAGAAACCTCAAAGTATTTTTCTTCCCGTGTCCGATCTCCATCGGGTTTGGCTAAAAAAAGATAATAAAATAAAGGAGCTACTAGCATGTTGATGGTTGGGGCATTTTAATAAGACCGGATGATTTATTTGGGATTCAATTTCCAGCTGGGTTTTCAGAAACAAGGCAGCTTCTGAAGCTAGAGCGAAAATCAGCTCATGACCATTTGTCTTAAATAAGTGTTTTTATGAAAATCCTCCCACGGCTGTATTTTTCTCCCAAAACACTGACACAAAAACCTAATCCAAGACCTTAGATTCATCAGTAATCAGAAAACGCATAAAAGCCACATGTCATAATATCTAACACGATGGTGATGGGACATAATAAATTGCATTGGTATTGAAATATCAAATCCAAAAGCATCACGTAGAGAGAGAGGAAAAAAAAAGACCCGAGAGCAGCTCCAGTACTTCCTGTCCCAAGTTCCGCCACCGTAAAGAGATCCGATGGAGGTGATCTCCAGGCCGTCCGAAGGAGGCTTCTCCGTATCTGGATTTTCCATGAATGGGGAATGGGAGAGAGGAGATTTTACTCTTGCAACCAAAAAAAAAATAAAAAGAAGAAAAAGAAGGGTTTTGCTGATTTTGTTCTTGCTTCCTTTTGGGCATTCCCGCCAACGGCCCATTGAGCCTAGGATTTGGGCGGGAGGGGCCCACGAACTAGCCATGTGAATCTCACCCTGCGACAGCCGGCCTCAAAAAGCCCTCAAATTTGAGAACCGGACCGGATAGTACTAGGCCGGCCCGGGCTCGAGCACAGGCACTCCTACTTTAATTTATTTCATTCAATATATACTAAAATGCCATTGTAATAGTTTCAAATATTTCAACCATTAGTCCCAAAATCTACACTAACACGCTACCCATACCAACCCACACGCAAAGCTACACTAATTAATATAAAATCCAATAAATGTTTGGCACTACATACTCGAACAAATTTTGAATTTGAAAGTAGAAATTGAGAGTCAAATAAGTCTAATCAAATCATCACAACTAATTATTATGTACGAATCAAAATTCAATTCAAGATGGGTACAATACAACTAAGATTGTACATAAGATCTCAGATAATGTTTGTGGCCTTTGTTAGTATTTTTTCTCTAAGACGTGGAAATCATATTATTATCCATTATATTTGGCATTTTAATTCCTTTAAATCTTTTGGATTTTGTATTGCAAATAGATTATAATCATATTTTGTGAATTTCATTGGGGTTTTTTTATACATTATTTTTTTTTTCCAAGGAGAGCTAGATCTAATTTTTAATGATTTGTTAGGGTTTTTTCCCCAAATCAACTAGCATATGGTTTTTCTTTCTGTTTCTATGGATTTTCTTTTAACAAATAAAGATATTATTTTTAGTGGATTTTGTAATCCATTATAATATAATTACTTTCATCTATTCTTTATAATATATTATTTTAGATTTACTTTTCATTAATTATATTTAAAAACTCTTGAATTTTTATATATATTCAATTTTGGCCCCCGGGTTTAGCACGGGGCTTTGCTGCTAGTTTGGGAGTAATTAAATGGAGGTATGAAGGTAATTATGTACCCCACATCCATTACAAAATGTCCTAAAAATTCATACACATATACTTGGTTCATTTCATCTCTATTTAATTATTTAAGCTATTATTACTATACGTATTGCATAAGAAATAAGTGTTGCATGGTTGCTTTCAATCCCCTTTTCTTCTAGTTTTATTGCTTCCTATTTAGGCTTTTATATTATTTTCATACTTTTAATTATGTAAAAGGGAATAAAGATACACTTTTTTCTATTATAAAGGGACTTAGATTGCAAACCAATTCATAAAAGTAGTTTGTATGTGCACGGAACTTCACGGATACAGGGTGACCCATATATCCATGGCTTCAAGTAAGTTTTATTCCTTCACAAGAAAGCTTCATTGAAGAAGTAGGAAAAGTTTCTTTCTTCTTTTCTTTTTCTCTTTCTCTTTTTTTTTCTTCTTTTTTCAGCACGATTTTCTTTCTTTTTTTTTCGTGCTTCTTCTTTTTTTTTTCTTTTCTTTTTCTTTTTTTTTTTGCTACGGTTTTTCTTCTTTCTCTCTTCTTTTTTTTTTACACGGTGTTCCCCTTTTTTTTTTCACCGTTTTCTTTTTCTTGGGTGAACAAACAAGTCCGTATGGACCTGACCGTACTGCCAGGTGGCATGTGGGCCAGCCTATAATTTTTTTATTTTAAAGGTTTTTCTCTCTCTCTTTTTTTTTTTTTTTTTGCTTTTTGCTCATCATGATACTGAGGTCTTGCAATTTCAAGATGTTCATGCATTTTTTTGTTTGATGAATCAAGATAGAATGCTAGAGTCTCTAGGTCAAGCCAACATGATTTTGACTTTGACAAAGTTTGATTGGTTTTGACCAAGTTGGGTTGGAATTGGTCAAACTTTGGTTAAGGTTTTCCTAGCATCTAATGCATGATGGTTTTCTTTGATGCATGATTTTTAGTAAATTGTTTTGGAAGCATGATGATACATACTTGAAAATCTTTTGCAAGTATTGGGATTTGGAGCTCGCAGCAATGTTGAGCCCTTCCCTAGTCTTGCACGATTTTGATGAGCTTTGCAAGTTTTGGAGTTTGGAGCTCGCAACAATGTTGAGCCCTTTTCCAATTTTGCGGAAATTTGATAAGACTGGCTTGATCTCGCAGCAATGTTTGAGTTCAAACCTTCTTTGAGAATCTTCCATTGACTATGAGACTGCAGCAGTGTTAAGCCTATCTTCAAGCTTCCCATCCTTTTCGGGGTGTTACCCTTTTCTTCGGAATTACCCCAAAACGATGTCAAAATTTCGCTAGAATTTTGAAAGCTTCCTATCCTTTTTAGGATGTTTCCCTTTTATTCGGAATCACCCCATAACGATGTCAAAATTTCACTATAATTTTTTTAGCTAAATTCTGTCATTTTGATGATTGATTTTTGTTTTTTTTTTTTTTTCTTTCTATCCTCTGCAAGTAGTTCCTGTAATAACCTGGGCCAGATTGGGCCCATATTCACCTGGCCCATAAGGTATTAGATACCTGGGCCAGATTAGACCCATATTCGTCTGGCCCATTAGATACTGGCTTGGGTTGGGTTGTACTCATTGGGTTTTCTTAACCTGTTTCCAACCCATTAAAGCCCTTGTTATTGTTAAGTGGTTGGAATGATACCCCCTTGAAGGGAGGATATCCTTCGCAAAACCTGGGGGGGGTGGCTCTAACGACTGGAATTTGGGGTTATCACCAGATCTCTTTTACCTTCTCTTATTAGTTCTTCTGATTATTTCGATGCTTTCATTGGTTAAAGAAGAGGAGAGAACCAGAGTGGAATGGATTTCCCTGGAAGATCAATAGAGATCTGCAGGACTCGTGAGAAGGAAGAAGAAGTCGGAAGGCCTAGTGGATGCAGTGCTCGAGATTCCACATCAACCACGCCACGATCTGCTACACTAGGAGGTGAGTGATATTTTCAAGTATAAAGAAAACTATGGATGTTTAGGTTTCTGTGTTTTCCGTTGATCATGATAATAACCCAAAAAGAGATCAAAGAATGAAGATTTGGTTATTGACAGATTTTGAAATTTCCTCCTCTATATGAGGATCTGGGGTTTGACCAAGATCTATGATCTCCTAATCAAAATAGTAATAGATTATAATCATTTTACCTGTTGGATATTATAATTGGATCTCTTTTTTTTTTTATATATATAAGTGTGGAAAAGAAATAAGATGAAGCCCCTAGCTATGGCCTGGTTCCAAACCAAATCGACAGAAACAAGATCCGTCGATTTGGGTAGTGTGATCACGTGGCCCACCTGAGCAGGGATCACTCCCAAAGATCCGAGAGCTAACCCTTCGGCGACCAAGGTGTAGTTGGGCCCTTGTTGAAACTGGGCCCCATCTGAGTCCAAATCGTCACTGTAACGTCATTTTGGGGTTCTTAGGTTTCATCGATGGATTGGACAGTGAGATCAAGTGGGTCGCTTGATCAAGGATCTGACCCAGGAATCTGATAGTAGACCCCTAGGCGACCCCAGTGTAGGGGGACCCATTTGGAAGTGGGTCCCATCTGGCCCCTATCTGAATCATGAAATCCCTGCATCGTCAAAGTGTGGAGAATCTTGGGTTTTTGGTAGATTGGGTAGTGGGAATTGGTGGGCCACATGATCAAACATCTGACCCAGGGATCTGATAGTAGACCCCTGGGCGACCACTGTGTAGGTGGATCCATTTGGAAATGGGTCCCATCCGGCCCCCATCTGTAGATTAAACGTCCCTGCATGGTTGTTTGGCAAAAATGTTGGGTTTTTCATGGGTTGGATTGCGGGGTCCACTAGCCCACCTGATCAAGGATCAAGGCCAGTCATCTGGTCAGCCCCTGATGGGTGACCAAGGTGGGCCAGGTCCCAGGCAAGTTGGACCATGGAGGGCCCACCATCTGAACCTTCCTTACACTGGACGTGAATAGCTGTAATGGTTGCTAAAATAGGGCTGATCATTCTTTAATATGGTTGAAACACTACTTTTCTACTTTACATGTGTTATGGTATGATGAAATGATAAGATCCACGTGGCTGTAGATTCCATCTCTTGAAAAAAAAAATATATGTGGAATGATGAATTAACAGAGAAGAGGAAATGTTGCAGGTAACAATATTCCCATCAAAATGTTTGAGAAACACGTGGGAACCATCGGTTGATTTGATGAGAGATCGGGACCAGCCATTTGATGGATCCTTGATGGGCGACCAGGAGGGTCCTGGATCCATGTCATCTGAAGCACTAGGGACCCACAATCTATTGTCATCCCAAGCATTGGGTGTGAGACCCATTTTATGAAAATGATGATGACAAAATGTGTTTCTTTTGTTTTTTTATGAAGAGACCCATTTGCGGCATTTGAGAAAGAGCCAAGGGACTTTGGAGTGGTTTCAGAACCTTCACCTGGTATAATTTCTTTTGGTTTTTCTCCTTTTTTTTGTGCTGTCGTTTACTAACATGTTGCTTTATTTTCTTGTTAGTTGACTTGCCAGAGGATTTTGGTGACTTTGAGCCATCCATGGATGCAATCTTTGACGATGCTTCAGATGAGCTCAGGGAAGCAGAAAGTACTTCGCCGGCCGTCGAAGAAGGTATTTTGTAATCTCGATATTGATTTTTGACAAGATCATATTCATACATTTTCGTCTTTTATTGACAGATTGTGAAGCAGCAGGAGAAGTTCCTCCATCTTCCTCAGGGCAAGAACAGGAGATACTTGCAGCCGATCCAGAAGTTGGGGCTTTTTCCACTAGTTTCAACGCGGCAAGTATGAAACCTTATGATGAGCCAGCTTCTTCAATTGGAAAGAGCTTATTAATTACTCCTCCAATAGGGCATGACATGGGCAATCGGGCGCCAGAGCATAGCGAATCATCATCTGGGTCGCACCTTCAGTATATAAAGAAGGTGTTGAAGAGCGTTTTGAGCTCATGGGTCGAGACTCTCTCTTCAGGTCACTTTGGAAGTTGGTTTCGGCATTATCAAGCATGTGCATGACATTCTTGCTGATAGCGAAGAAGTCGGTTTGGACATTGCAAGTGCCAAGGCTTTTGTTGATGAATTCATTGCTTTGGGCAACAAGTGGACTAAGATCAAGAGTTTCCCAGATGGTGACTTCTTTAATGAGATGTTTGTGAAGCCTTCCGGTGAGGTCAAATTAGAATTGAATGAGATCCAGCGGACTCGGAAGCAATTCGTTCGGGAGAAGAACGTTACCGAGTTGACCATTATCGAACTAACACAAGACCTGAATCGCCTTGATAAGGAGGTTGTCGAGGCTAGGCAGCGTCTTGAGCTTTTGGAGGAACAAGCTGCTGCCAAATGGGCTGCCATCATGGAAGCTCGTGCTAGAGAGGGGATTCTCATTCGCTAGGTCGAGGAGGCTGACAGCAATCTCCGGAGGAAGACTCAGGAATATGAGCAATGGCAGATTCTTGGGGAAGAACTTCCTCGTACTGCAAATGGGTCGTGGCGTTGTGCCGCATTTTATGGAAATGTTTTGAAGAAGCGTGGCCTGAAAGCTTTGGAGGCTAAGGCCAAGAGTCTGCTTGAGGAGTTGAATCTTTGGCTGAAGACCATGTTAAACTGAGCTCCTGAATTGTAACAAACTCATTTTCTTCTTTTTTCTGGTAAGAGCTGAATGTGAATGTTTGTTTGAGAATTTGATCAAAAGGTTGTCATTTTGTGAAAATCTTTTGTCAAATGATTGTTTTTGGCATGATAGCCAGGTTTTGTGGCGAAAGCTTGGTTTTTGATGGCTTGAAAGCCGAATTTTGGAATGGCATGGAAACCAAAGTTTGTTTGTGGCATGGAAGCCAAAATTTGTTTGTGACATAGAAGTCAAAGTTTTTGAGATGGCATGAAAGCCAAATTTTTTTGAAATGGCATGAAAGCCGAAATTTTGAGATGGCATGAAAGCCAGGTTAGGTGGCATAGTGTCAGGCCCCGACCCAGGTTTAGTATATTTTATTATTATTATTCTAAATGTGATTAGTTTCTAAGCGGGATTAGAGGACGATTAGCTTTGGTTTTTAGTTAGATTAGAATTTTGAATAGCTTCGGGGAATTTTGAGCGCGATGAGTCGGGTTTAACCGGGCCCGAGGTGGCCCGTGTGACGCGTGTTAGTGTGGGAATTCGATTTATTTGATTTTTGAAAATATGGATTTCAATATTTTTGAGTTTGTTATTTTGATCCCAGCAACTTTCGTATTTGCTCCGTTTGCATTTGAAACCCAGAAATTGCGTTTTTCGAGAAAAATGGCAAAATTCATTTTTTTCCCCAAATCTGTGCATAATTTTCGAAATTTGAAAATCATGAGGAAAGTATACTTTTTGAAAACTAGATTTTTCAACGATCATTTTTCTCTTCTTCGTCGACTTCATCCAGGACTTATAAACAGGAGTTTTAAAGCCCTCAAGTTTTAAAATCAAATGGGCCCATAGCTACCCATTTAAAATGGTCAAATGTCTTCATCTTCTTCATTTGAAATCGTCCTTGTAGCAGCTGAAACCATAACTTCTTTTTTTCTCTTCCATTTCAACTTCTCTCCTCTTGCATGTGTATCTCTTGAATGCCATTTGGAGATTTGATCTCACCAATCTTCTCCCCATCTTCCAAGCTATCCATTGATGTCATTTTTGTGAGATTTCAGTTGGGTTCATCATCTTCTCCAAGCTCTTCTTCTTCCTTAGAACTTCTTAAGGTTAGCAATGGCTTTTCCTTCCCAAACCTTGGTTTTATTGGATCAAAAGAAGCTTCTTTCATTCATTCAAGAACTCTTTTGTAGAACTTCATTGTTTTCCAATTTGAGTGGACTTTGAAAATGGTTTCTCCATGGGTTTTATTGTAGGACTGTAGCTGGTTGTTTGGAGTGAACTTAAGGTCCATTTCAGTTGAGACAAGTGAAAAATTCAGCTAGGAATACATGTGTTTGAAATGGGTGTTTTCTTCTTGAGTTGATATGAAAGTGTAAGACCCCGACCCTCAATTTTCGGGTTGAGCATTGTTTCAATCATGATTTAGCTTTTTAAACAAGATTAGAGTTGGTTTGACTTTTTTTTTAGTTTGAATAGATTTTTCATAACTTTGGAGAGTTTTAAAAGATCGTTGACTTTGTTTTGACCCAACCCTAGCAATTTGTATTTTTGTGAGAATTTATTCTTGGTTTCTAAAAATTCCAATTTTTATTCCTTTTGACTCATTTTATTGTTATAAACAACTTTCATGTTTTATCCATTTGGATTTGAGGCTCAGGAATTGCGTTTTTCGAGAAAAATGGGCAAAAATGACAATTTTCACTAAATCTGTCCATAAATTTTGAAAATTCCAGAAATTAGGGAAAATATACTTTTTGGAAAGTAAATATTTCAACGAGCAATTTTGTCTTCTTCGTCGTTTCCATCCGGGGTCCGTAAGACCATGTTTTAATCGTTTCAAGTTCTACTGCATTGGGACCCACCTTCCAGATACTATATATATTCTCCTATTCTCTCTCCCCTCCTTCTTCCCCAAATACCTGCACCGGTCCCGACCTAGAGTGAAGAAGAGAGAGTTTTTTTCTCTTGGTCTTTTCCCTTGAATCATCCATCAAGAGAGCTCCAATCCCCAATCTGACTCCGCCATTCTCTTTCTCTCTTCTCAAGCTTCGTTTGGGGTGTTTTTGGAGCCAATCTTTTTTACTATTCATCATCTTCAACCTCTCTTCTTCTTGTTCAGCTAGCTCGAGGTTGGTACTTTTCTCCATTCTTTCATTTGATGTTCATTTAGCTCATTTAGAGCTTGTTTTCCATGTTTTCAAACCCATTTTCGAAATGGGGAGGGGGGGGGGGGCGGGGTTTGTAGTGATCAAAATGGTGATTTTGGTGTACTCTATTTTGGGGGTTTTGTGTAGATTTCGTGGATCTCCCATTCTTGTTGAGTTTTGCTTGACATTGGACCAAGGCAAGTAAACATTTTAGTTCTTTTTAGTGCATTGTAAGTTTTAGGTATTTTACCTTGAGAAAGGCTGTTTTATTATCAAGCTTATCTTCTCTTGCATGTTATTAATTTCTTTTAACTTGTTTAATCTTGATAAGCATGGGTGCTAATTACTCTATCTAATCTAGAAGTTTTATCTTGAGTGGAAGCATGTTTTCAATGGAATGCTTTACAAGTTATTAGATACATGATTTGTATGTGAATGGGTTAGTGATTTTTGAAGTTTTGATTGAAATGTGAGTGGATTTTTGGTGTGAAATCATCCCTTGGAAATCTTGTAGGCTTGGGGAGTGCAGGTGGTGAAAGTGTGGAAGTGAAGAAGAGAAAGAAGTGTGAAAAATTTGACCTGAAATGCACTGCCCGAGTTCTGTCGGTCAGTTGTCGGTTGACCGACAGCCAACCGAGATCTGTCGGTTCAAAATCCAGAGAGCAACTTTTTGTCAGGAAATTCGTCGGTCAGCTGACGGTTAACCGACAGGTTGACCGACAACCAGTCGAGGACCTTTCGGTCTGAATTCCAGAGAGATGCATTTTCTGGGTTGAAACCTGTCGGTCAGCCGTCGGTCGACTGTCGGTCGACCGAAAGATCAACGTCGGTCAACCGACAGTTAATCGAGGACTGACCGAAATTCACTAAGAATGCTGTTTTTGAAGGATTTCTACGAGAATGAAAACTAGACTAGGTTCTAGACCTTTAATTGAACTTGTGCACTTGGAATTCCAAAATGTACTATAACTTCTGAGGGCACCAAACCTTGTCAAAACTCCGACATTTGGGTTTCAACTCCACAAGGGTCAATGAATGGTCTTAGCCTAAACTTGATAGATTTCGTGTTTGAACTTCTGTCTTGATGTTACGTACATCCTCGTATACTCGCCTTGAATTTCAAGTATAAGTTTGTTTGAAGATTTGTTTCAAGAACCAAAACTCTTCTTTTGATGCTTCGTGCATCATCGTGTTTTCGTTTGAATTTCAAGTATAAGCTTGTATTTAAGACGTGTTTCAAGAATCAAAAGGGAATCATTTCTTAAGTTTGTTAAGCATTTATATTATGCTATTTTGCTAGCCATGTCGTGTCGTGTTTGATAAATGATTTCCCTCTTGTTTTGTCGTGTTCTCGAACGTGTATCGCCGTGTTTTGTGCATTCATGATATAAGTGAATACCACTGAGCTTGGACTACCCATTTAGCTTGATCCACTACCTGGGGGTCCTTAAACATGTGGATTGTCTTTTACTAGTCGTGTATTTTATTACACATCGTGCGTGTTCGTGTTCCGATTCCGCGGCCGGCCTCCCCATCTACCTAGTGTGGCATGGGATCGTGTCTTGCGTGTCGTGCTTTCGTGCGTGCTTGCTCTTGTCATCATGTATGACGGAGAAAGGATGGGCTCGTGTGGATTTACTAATCATGATATTATATGTATTCATATCTTGTTTCGTGTATCATTCATGCACTCGTGATTTCTTGATAAGTATCTTGTTCATGCATTGTTTTAAACCTTGTAAATCTGTTTCAAGTTCAATAAATTGTTTTTAGCTATTGTTTCCTTTAAAAGTTTAACTTTGTGCTCTTGCCTAAATTGTTCACCTGCCAGACCGTCGTGTCTGATATTTTACTACTTTGGTGCTCTAGATAGCAGGTCCTTGCTTTGAGCTAGTTCGTGTGCAGAGGGCTGTTGAGCCACGAGTTTTGCAGGCTTGTTGTGTCAGCGATGTCATTAGACTTCATGCTTGACTCCGGAGTTACGTTACACCCTTGGGTAGTATTTGTTTTAGCTTGCTATTTTGTACGGCTTTTGTTAGCCTTTTTCTTGGGAATTGTAATTAATGCACTCGTTAATTTGTAACTTGAATATGTTTGGATAATGACTAGCCTGTTACTGTCAGCTCTGTATATTTTGATATTATGAATTGTTCCAATCTGAGTTTGAATATTTCTATGATAATCTTATGCTGACAGATTGAGTACGACACGGAACCCGATGGATACGGACTCAGGGTCGTAACGTCTTGTAGAGCTTCTGCGAAATATTTTGATGTGTTGGGAATTTTGCCATCCTCACACACGCGAATCCTGGGGAGAAATACAAAATTTTTAATTCGCGTCCCCGAGATCGGATCCCGGTCTTGGGGCCGTGACAGAAAGAAAACTCTATTTCATTTGATTTGTTTCTTGGTTTATGTGTTGCTTATCTCCTAAAGTTTTATATGCAGAATAGTTGAAGTGCTTATGCTTAATGCTGTCTTTTATAGCTGAGATAACTAGGGGTTTTGATAGCTCATAAGAATGTAAAAAAATCTGATTTTTGTTAGAATTCCTACAAGCTATTTCATGCTGAAATTTTTATCTTGTTGTAAATGATTTGGGAATGAGGTTGGTTTCCTTTGTGATTGAGATGATGCTGTTGGATGTTGGGAGTAATTAGAATGTTGTTGAACAGTTGGAAAATGTGAATGAAGAAAAGAAGGAAGAAGAATGAAAGAGGTGTAGAAACATGCTAATAGCCTGCTGCAGAAAACGGGCAACTGTGGCTGTGCCCGCTCGAGCGAGCCTTGTCTAGCTCTAGCGGGCCTGGCTGCTGTGACAGCCCACTCTGGGTTCTGGCCCAAGTAGGTTTTGATGCATATTTTTGGGCCTGTTTTGCATTTTAAGGCCCGGTTTGAGTATAAAAATTCCCTAATGACCTATTAATCATCAGGAATTAAGAATTTGAGCCCAAATCACTTTGTTTGAACAAAACCAATGGAGAAAGTTTAGAAATTAAATTACTGGGGATTTTCTTTAAGTCTCTATATACACTTTATGCCCTCAAATGTTGGAAAACCTCCAGAGGCACCAACTTCTTCAATTATAAACCGACGTGGGGACACTAAGTGTGTATCGAGACGGCCCCGGGTAAGCCCATCAAACACTACTAATCATCTCATTCCAAGTTAGAATAATTCTATGTTTTCTCATGAATTGATTGGAGATGAAGTTAATTGATTTGCTATGTTTGAAAAACATTGATAAGGCTACTCGTCTGATTTGCCTGTATTTATTTGTTTGTATTTGGTTTAGAGTAGTCCTTTTAATAAATGGAAATGTACTTTGATAGCTAAATTATGTCGTTTTGAAATTATCGGTAAGACTACTCATTTGGTTCATTCGATTCTGTCCACTTGTATTTGTTCAGAGTAGTTCTTTTTATCGATTTTGAAATGTATTATTATGATTTGATTTGCATTAATTCAAATTTCGTTTTGAAAGACACCACCAAGCTTAGGTCACCTTGTCGGGCTGATCACTTGGCTTGGGATCTTTAAATTAGCCGCCAACTGCAGTTTGGACTTTGTTTACTCCGGCCATGGCAACGGTTCTGTTTTCCGGTCGCACGAGTAGTGACAATGGTTTCTGTCTGTTCCGGCCATCTCGTATGGCAACGGTTATCTGTTCTGGCCATGTCATATGGCGACGGTTATTTGTCTGTGTGCTCTTGTTACTTCGGTAATAGGAGAATATAACTAAATGTGGTTTGCCAACATTTTGACTATCTATCAGTCAATTTGGAATATTTTAAATATGCAATTCTTTTATTTGTGTAGAAATTATTCAATTGATTTATTCTTTATATATGTTTCGTTTCGACTGCATTTTTATGATTTTAAACATGACATTTATAAAACTTGTATATCATCTATATTATTCACCTGCCAGACCGTCGTGTCTGATACTTTCCGTTTGGTGTCAGATGTCGGACCTGCAACCGTTGAGGCAGAGCACACGGAGGAGGCAGTAGGACCTCCGGTGGAGCAAGAGTGGCAGCCCAATGATGTCATGTAGACGTCATGTTGGGTTTGGAGCTTCGAATACATCTTTTTGGGAGTGGCTTTATTTTATTTTATTTTGGGAACTTTGTTTATGGCCTCTGTTGGCCTTGTTGGGTGGTGTAAATTAAATATTTTATGATCATTACAACTTTAACTAACTTTGGGGATATGCTATGTATATATTTCTCTTTTGATGCCAAGCTTGTGTATTTATCTTATGTTATATTTGATTTTTATTTTGCTACATGCTTCCGCATATCATTATTTATTGTGGACTTGACTAATTGGTTGTGATGGATCGTCTGGGATCCTCACCGCGGAATCAAGTGGGAAAAATAATTAGCGCGTGCGGGCGAAAATTTCAGACCCGTCGCGCCACGTTTCCGGATTAAGGACTTTATTATTAGGGCCTCGGTCCGGGGGCGTGATACATAGGAGCCGATTTTGTTTGTTGGCATGAAAGCCAAACTTGTGAAAACCAAGTTTTGTTTTGTTGGCATGAAAGCCGATTTTTGCGGCATGGGAGCCGAAATTTGTTTTTGTTTTTGGCATGGGAGCCAGATTTTTTGGAATCCAAGTTCTATTTTGTTGGTGTGGAAGCCATTTTTTGATTTTTTTTGGCGTGGAAGTCGGTTTTTTGGCTTCTATAGCCGATTTTTGTGGCATTGATAACCGGGTTTTGGCGTTTATAGCCGGATTTTTGGCATTTATAGCCTATTTTGGCGTGAGAGTCGTATTTTTGGCATTTATAGCCGATTTTGGCATTGATAGCCGGATTTTTGGTTTTCAAAATGCAGGTATCGACCAAAGCTCGCCTCCCTGCTGAATGGTCTTGAAAGTATCGATGGAATGTCGCTTCCTTGTTCATTCGGTTGCAAGTATCGATGGAATGTCGCCTCCTCGTGGATTGGGGTGCAAGTATCGACTGGATGTCGCTTCCTTACTTTTTTCAAAAATTTTGGTTTTGCGGGTATCGACTGAATGTCGCTTCCCCACGGTTTTTTTTTTTAATTTGAGGTTTTTTTTTTTTTTTTTTTTTTTTTTTTTTTTTTTTTTTGTTGAAATTTGGGTTGTGGATATCAACTGGAATATTACATCTCCATGATTTTTTTTTTAAATTTGAAATTTTACAAGTATATACGAGGTGTCGCTTCCTTGCGATTTTGGAATTTTGGAAGTATCGAATGGGTTCGCATCCTTCCGATTTTTGGGTTTTACGAGTATCGACTAAGCGTCGCTTCCCCGCGGTTTCTAAAAACCATTTTTGTTTAAAGACAAAACCATTTTTTGTTGTAAAAGTCGGGGCAGACTAGGGTGGAAATTTCTGAGTCTTGATTTTTGTTTCAAACCATGAATTTTGGGTTCAAGGATCGAAATTTTGGTTAAGTCCGGGAAGAGACTCCTAAACTTGGATTTTTGGATTTGATTAGTTTTTAACAATGAAACGATGAAAATAAGCATTGTTTTGAGATTTTCTTTTTTAGGAATTTCAACATAAGGATGAAAATTCCAAAGGGATGGGTTTGGTGAGCGAGTACCTAGGAATAGACTTTGGCTATTCGCCGTTCGCCGCAGGATTATATGGAGTCGAAGGACAACTTTGGATTTTGTACTTGTTACAGAACCTGTAGAATCTGTGATTCCGGAATTGTGGTCTGTTATTATGGGCGAATCTTTTAGGTATGCTGAAGCGGTAAATAATGTTGGTGCGTAAAAATTGAAGGACTCATGAGGTCTTCATTTCGCTGAGTGCAAATGCTTCTGACCACTTGGAGAAATAATCCGTAGCAGTGAAGATGGAGCGATGACCTTTGCTTGATGGGGGAGTGATAGGACCTATGATGTCCATACCTCAAGCTTCGAAAGGCCATGAGATTGCTATAGGATGTAGCCATTCTGGAGGAATGTGGACATAATTTCCATGAATTTGGCATTGTTGGCACGCTTAGCAAATTGCATTGCATCAACTACCATGGTAGGCCAATAATAACCTAATCTTTTTATCTGATCGTAGAGCTTAGGACCAGCCTTATGGGCTCCACAAAGACCGGCATGTACTTCTTTGAGAGTTTCCTCAGCCTCTTGTTGCAACAAGCAGCGTAGAAGTACTCCGTTAAAGGATTTTCTGTAAAGTGTTTTTGAAGGAATATCCAAATGACAGTTTGGGGCTCGTCTTTGAATGCTTACCTGTTCTTTTGGATCTTCAGGTAGGATTCCGAACATTATATAATGAATGAATGGATCCTTCTAGTCGCCGATCGGAGGTTTGAGGATGGACATTCGACTTCCAACCACTTGGTGGCATTCAGCAACTGCTTGGTGTGTGTTAAGAGGAGGGAGAATCCTTCTTTGACACACTGTAATTTGCATATTTCCCCTTCTTCGATTGCCATAGACGAGGCGAGTCCGGCCGGGGCATCTGTACGGATATTTTTACCTCTAAGGACGTGAGTGGTGTGACAGATGTTGAACTTTTGTCGAAACAATTGCGCCTTGTTGTAGTAAGGCAGCAGATCGGGTTTCCTGACCTCAAATTTCTGATTCATCTGGTTGATGATCAGTTGAGAGTCCCCAAAAGCTTCCAGTATGGTGATGCTGGATTCGAGAGCGAGTTCCAATCCTACAATTAGGGCTTGGTACTCAACTGCATTGTTTGAACATGGTTCCAGTAGCGAGAAAGTATGTGGAATTATGTATTTGTCAGGGCTAACAAAGAGGATGCCAATTCCTGATATCTGCTTTCCTTTTTCATTTGTCCTTGTTGCGCCGTCAAAATACATGTCCCAGAATCATTTGATAAGGAAGTTTCCACGTTGTAGATAGGTTCGTCTGGGAGATCATCCCTGAGTGGAGAATCTTTAGGCAATGGGTGTTTTGCGAGAAAGTCTACTAGAGCTTGCCCTTTGATTGTTTTTTGTGGTACATACCTAATAGCAAACTGCGATAGAAGGGTGAACCATTTTGTCAGTCGGGCATTGAGAGAACCTGCTTTTGTGACAAGGACCTTTAAGAGATTGATCCTCGAAATCAAGTAGATTGTGTTGGACAGCAGGTAGTGACATAGCTTTTGTACAACAAACATCACTGCAAGGCATTCTTTTTCGACTTGGGATTAGGGATGCTCTGCACCTACCAACATGCGGCCAAAGTAATATAAAGCAGCTTCTTTTCCTTCGTCGTTTTCTTGTGCGAGTAAAGTACCAAAAAAATAGTTGAGAGCTCCTGTGTACAAGATGAACGGTCTTCCAGTTGTGGGTGCAGCCAACACTGGAGGTTTGGTTAGGTATGTCTTGATGTCTTGAAATGCGGTTTCACATTCAACAACCTAAACAAAGTCCACACCTTTCTTTATTAGGTGAGAGAATGGACGGCACTTCCCTGATAGATTGGAGATGAACCGTCGGATGTATGCCAAACTTCTTTGAAGCCCTTTTAATTCTCTTAGCGTCCTTGGAGATGGCAATTCTAGGATAGCCTTGACTTTGGTGGGGTCAAGTTCTATTCTAGCTTTCCGAACTATGAATCCGATAAACTTACCCGATGAGACACCGAAGAAGCACTTTATTGGATTCATCCACAATTTGTGTTTGCGAAGTCGGAGGAGGACTTCTTAAATATCGTCGAGATGGTCTTCTTTTCTTTTGCTTTTGATGGCGAGGTCGTCGACAAAACATTCGACTGTCTTGTGCTACATATCTTGGAATATTTTCCTCATAGCCCTCTGATATGTTGCACCTGTATTTTTCTGACCGAATGGTATGATAGTGTAGCAATACACGCCAAATGGAGTCCGAAATGATGTATGTCTTTCATCTTCAGGATGTATCTTCATCTTATTGTAGCCAGAGAATCCATCCATGAATGTCATTCGCTCAAACTCACACGTGTTGTTAATCATCACCTCTGGTATGGGGAGCGGGAATTCATCTTTAGGGCATGCATTATTCAGGTCCCTGTAGTCGATACAGACCCTTATCTGCCTATTTTTCTTTGTCACAGGGATGATGTTGGCCAACCATTCAGGATGCTGTTCCTCGCAGATGAAGCCAATGCTTTTGAGTTTCCGAACTTGTTGTTCAATTTTGTCCATTACATTAGGACGGAATCTTCTTTGGCCTTGTTTGACAGGCTTGATTTTTTTTTGTAAGTTGAGTTTGTGGACTGCTACTTTGGGGTCTAAGCCGGGCATTTCAGCATAAGACCATGCAAAACAATCAACGAACTCGCGAAGAAAAGAGATATACTCGGGTAACTCATCATCTTTTAAATTCTTGCTTATGAACACAGGACGTGGGTTATCAGGTGTTCCAGGTCTATCTTTTGAACAGGATCTTCTGTTGGAAGGTTTGAAGGTGGTTCCTCCACAATATTTTCGGAGGCTTCCAACTCAACAGGACCTTCTGAAGTTCCAGAGGCATTTACAGACCAAGGCTCTGCTTCTGCCCATGGGTCTTCTTGATTGGTACTCTTCTCAAGACTTGCATTGAGATGATCCCAATCACCTGTTGAAATTATGTTGAAGTAGGGTACTTCTTTTGGAGACGATGGTTCTTCCGGGTCAGAAAACCGTGCGTCTGTGTCATCGGACAATTCCTCTTCATTGTCAGAGAAATCATACCAATTGGAGGAGCTTCCTGGATCTTTCACGGGTGACTCCTCAAAAAGATATCCAGGGAGATCAATGTCTTCATAGACATGAGATGTTGAGGCTTGTTCGGCAAAACGACTTTACAACCTTTGTGTCAACTATCTCGTGGGAGTGGTAGAATCATACCCTAACCCATATGAAGACTTGTCTTTATGACGGTAGAGTTTCCAATCTTCTGATTGACTTTTGGTTAGGGTGGGTTTTAATGGTGTGGGAATACTATGGCCACCTCCCAGACCGGTTGGATTCTGAGCATCGTAGCCCATTTTCTTCATGATAGCTTTTGCCATTTGAGAATATAGGAATAGTTGAGGCATACCTTTGTTTTGGAAAGGTTTAAGTGGAGAATTTGATGAAAAGACTCCCGATCTGTGAAAGAAGATTATTTTTTCTTCTGCCGACGTTGCCGGAACAACGAAGGAAGCAGACGTAGGATCTTCTACGTCAGCAAGTGCCTCCAATGGAGTGAGAGCAGGCTCATCTCGCTGAGTATCAGCTTAGCTTTACGCTGTGTCATCTTCTGGCTTTGAGTCCGAATCTGTCTCATGCATAATAGACACAAAGGAGACAGCGAACTTGCCCCCAGCCTTTTGTTTTGTCTTCTTTGCTTCGGTGGTGATTACCAAAGGCTTTGAAGACTTGAGAAAGACAACGAAGGGAGAATGACTGCTCTCTTCGGATTTGCAAGAAGGTTTGTTTTCTTCCGATGATTATTGAAGAGCCTTGCCCTTATCTTTTTGGAGATTTTCGGTAAAGGGTGTTGTTTCTTCCTCCTTTTCTTCTTTTCCATCTTTAAACATCTAAGCATCAGCAAAATGGATGCTTTGCCTTTCAAGGGCTTTTTTTTTGCAAACACTCAATGTATCAAGCCGTCGTTGCTAACGAACTTGTTGCACAGATGTAGAGTTGAAGGGACGACACTATTCTCATGTATCCAGGGGCGTCCAAGAAGGATATTATAGCATGGAGTGGTTCTTATTGCATATGCAATGACTTTAGAAATAAGATCACCGATTTACAATTTGAACCTGATTTTGCAGATAGGCCTTTGAGCGCTCCCGTCATATCCAAAGATGGATACAGACTTGTGACTCAGCTTGTTAGGTGGGATGCCCAGCTTTTCGAGTGCCGAAGTAGAGATAAGGTTAAGTGCAGAACCTGGGTCGATCTGGACTTTGTATACTGGCATCTCTTTGACGTACCCTGTAAAGTACAAGGGTCGGTTATGCTTTGTCTCGCCTAGCAGGAGGTCATCCTTATTGAAGGCAATTGTTGCACTTGCTACTTTTTGAACAGTGATGCATTCAATGCTTGATCCCTGAGCTTTCTTCTTTTCTCCCTTTAAGGAAGTACTTGACTTTTTGACCCCATAATCCATTTCAATTTGTAGGACTTGTGGGGCATGTTTGTTGACATCCACATTCAGCCTTAAAATGAGATTATCACGAGTTTGTGGAGACATTCGTAATAAGTCAAGGATGTGCAGTCGTGCAGGTATGTGTTTGAAGTGCTCAATCAAGTCGTATTTGAAAGCCTCATTCGGGCCTACATTTTCATTATTGTTGCCACTTGGGGTGTTTACAACCTGCTTTCCTGAAGGATTTACATAAGAAGAAAAAGGTTGGTCGTAATTTTTGTGGTAATCCCGGCCAGTGCGGGTACCTCTACCAACTTCAAGAGCTTCTAGAGAAGGGTCTTCTTTTGGAAGATCACTCTCGGGATCAAGGGGTTGATTCTTGTCATTTGCTGAAGACGTCTCTGTAGCAGTATTGCCATCTTCAGTGATCGTGTTGCATGGATCATTTTCCGGGAACAAGTCCTGAATAGAATCCAGCAACTTCTCTTCTTTGTTGAGTAATTTATCGGTTCAGACATCGCCCATGAGGTCGGGTATCTGGGACAAGTTGACCGGATTTTCATTGAAGAAGACTTCATTGGCAGGAGCTTCTTCAAGATGATCAATCGGAAGAGGCTTGAGCTCCGATGTCACAGTTTTAGGAATATATACTACCAGCTGGGGAGTACGTGTCTTCGACAGATGAAGCTTTAGAGGCGCTATCATCCTGAGCTATCACATTGCAGGTTATCCTAATAGGAGATGTCCCTAGAATAGACTGTTGGGATTCGGACTCATCCTCGGATGTAAGAGGATCATTGATCCAGCAGTTTTCTCCATTTTCAGGAGTTGAAGGAGGAAGTTCCTGTTGATTTTCAGGGACTTCAGGTTCTGGATTTTGATTGTGACGAAGATTGTTGATGTTATCTTGCTCCGACTCTATGGCAAGATATTGCAGGATTCTTGCATATTCTTCGAGATCGGGCATATGAGCCAAATCTTCTTCGTCATCAGCTCCTTGTGGTTCATCAATGTTGGGTTCCACTGGAGCGCTTGCCTGTGCTAGATCAACAACATTTTCTTGAACAGCCTCCTGGTCTTCTTCATCATCAGACCAGGATCCTTGTGGTTGTAATGGGTTATACCAGATTACTGGCATCAGATGAGACTCGGGGATCCATTCTTCATCGCAGATGTATTCTTCTGTTTCAAGGGATTCCTCCCACTCATCGGTATCACTGGCAGTATCACTGGACTCGTATCCATCAACGGAGAATCCAATTACCGAGTTGCAAGAGTATGATGCCCCCTGCGTAGTTTTATTTCTGTAATGAGGTGGCATGAAATCACCAAGGGTGAATTTTCTTACCGCCTTTGAAGTCTTGGCAAGGAATTCTTCCTTTGCCCCTAGTGAAGCAGTGGAAGAGGTATCTGCCTTTTTAGGGACTTCTTATTTTAGTTGAGTCTTCTCCTACTGTTTGAGCTTGCGGAGTTGTCTCTTGGCGCCTTCGATGTTGAGCGGTCGGCTTTGTTTTGATGATCTCCCAATTTTCATCTTCTAGGAGATCGGGATGCACCCATATGGGTTGTCCGTCTGGTGTTAGATAGGGAACCAGCTCTTGGGACGTTTGAGCCATTTTTATCACCTTGAATGAAGTAGTGATCCTGTCCTTTGGTGACTTTGAAGTTTGCTCACATGACACCATGTTAACGGAGGCAGACCCGTAGTTTTTGTCAAAGGTGATGACTCCATTTTTCCACATCTCGTTGATCTTCTCTCTCTCACAACAAAGCATTGATTGAGAGGATTGGGGACCATCTTGTGGTATGGACAATACCGGGGATCGTTGGCTTTGCCAACATCTTCCGGTCTTTTGGGTCAGGCAAGGTGAGTTTGCCGTTTGCTAAGAGAGCCTTAAAGATTTCTTCAATATCTTCATCGAACGGGTATTTCTTCTCTACTCATTTTTTGAAGGCATCAGAGAGTTCAGGTCTTTTACCTGCAGTTTTACTTTCAGCTTTCTTTGGCTGTTGAGGAGTTGACTTGATTTGCGCATTAATAACCTCCTTTTTCCTTGGTTTTGAGGTCGTAATGGCAGTCGGCTCTTTCTTTGATGATTTCTGACTGTTGAGGTCTTTGATCACCGTTTTAGCCTCATTGGATGCTTCTAGGAGTTCTCCTAGGTTCTTTGATTTGCTGCCGATGATCATGGAGCGGATCCTTGCTCTCATGTTGTTACGGCAGATGTCCACTAGCGACGCTTGTGGCAGTACATCTGAGCACTTGTACGCCATCGCCTTCCACTTGTGAATGAAGTCGTATGTTGACTAATTCTCTCCCTCGTTTAGGCTGCAGAGCTGTGCCATAGTAACAGGAAGATCCTCACCTTTGAAGTGGGTCAGGAAGCGTGTCTCCAGCGTGGCCCAATTTTGAATGGAGTCCTTCGGCAGAGTAAAGTACCAATCAAAGGCCGTACCTTTTAAGTTACTTGCAAAGAGACGGATCTCGAGGGCATCTTGATCCGCGATAACTCCTGTCAGGATTTGTGAACCTTATCATATGAGATGCCCAGTCTCATTACTGGTTGTGAAGCTATTTAGGTATAAGATTTGTGACATATGTCTCCCGTGTGTGGATCTCATCCATACATATATATCACATCTAATATATTAATGGGACCCGGTTCAACTCATGAACTATTATGTCATGTGTATTGATTATGTGCATGAAGTAATAAAATAACATTTATCTCAAGAAAGTAAAGCATGATTTTATTGATAAATAAAGAAATTTATCAATTTATCACATCAACTGATGGATTGAGGCCATACAATCTAACAGAAAAATGGGTATCAACATTTTTTCTTATGGGTATGCCAGATTTTCTATTCTACTTGGAATTTGAAGTGGTGATCCGGAGATTCACCTCACAAGTAGAAAGGAAATCAATCTTTTTTCTAACTTTCCAAATTGCATAAATATTTAAGAAAAGAGACAAGTTTTTCTTTGAATGCCGTAGGAGGCGATTTTTTGTTTGTTTGCTGTGAAAGGCGATTTTTTGTGTCGTGAAAGGCGGTTTTGCAGTAAAAGGTGATTTTTGTCGTGAAAGGCGAATTTGGCGTGAAAGGCGGTTTACAAATCTCATCAATAATGAAAGACAAGAATTGTCATTTCTTTGACTCTTTAAAAATTACAAGATACAATAGAAAAGTAAGGAAATGAATCTAACTTCTCAGGAGATTGTGGGGACTCGTTCAGATCGACGGTCGCAAGTCATGTATGGACTTCGCCATCGTCCTTCAGATGCTAATGCATGATGCTTTGATTCTTTTGGCTTGGCTCTAACCTCAGATTTTTAGAGGATAAAGACAAGGGGAGGTCCTATATCCAATAAAAAAACCGAGTAAACGGGCTGAAAAGTCGCGTTTAGGCCATGTTGGATAAAAGGAGAGGAGACCTTAGGGGGGTGGCCCCCCAAGGGAATTCGGTCACCTTGTGGCGTTGCAGTAGAGTTTCTTCCGAATTTTCTGACTCTTTCTATGTCTGTGTAGCCCTCGGTGTGTGAATTTCTCTTGGGTTTTTGGATCGATCCTGGATTTCTTGGAATGACCCCCTTTTATAGGCTTTTGGTAGCCATGAGGTGGTTTATGAGCATTGATGGTATTGAAGAGAGGATTGATGGCATTGACGCTCCATGATGGGAAGTGTTACAAGTTTTTATTTCTTGATTTTGTAACTCAGTTTTCTTGATTTGTGATTGGCCGATGGAGAATGATAGGCATTTAATCGCGTTTACTATCCATGATGAAGGGAGTTTCATGGCTTTAATGTCATGATTGCTTGGACCTGTAACTCCTTTTTCCTTTAATCTGATTGGGCCGCCCAAAATAATGAGTTAATGATCGCATTAAGTTGTCATAAAATGGGTCAATTAACAACATTAAGTGGTCGCCTGGGCATTTGAAGAGTCGCGGGCCGTGCCCGTCTTTTTCAATTCTTTTTGTGATTTTCGTCGATGGATTGAGATGCTGTTTGATGTCGGTCGGTGATGTTACTTGAGACATTAATCGGTGCCAGTGTGCCTGTGACATCTGTCTTGTCGATTTCTCGATCGGTCAGACAGAAAGTGTACTTTCTTAGTCAGCCGGTTGGCAATCTTGGAGCGATTAATGATGATTTCATGCTCTTGACGGCGGATCCGAAATGTTGATGAAGATTAGACGATTCCAAGCATCAAGAATCAGATTTTCGGAAAATCACAGGGGCTGGAACTCCCGAAACGCGAAAAGGATCGGAAAACGGTTCAATTGGCGGAAATCCGACGACTCGCTGCTTTTGGTCGCTGCTTTTCGGCCATTTCTCCGATTTTTTGACTCTTTCTTCTCTTTTGTATTTTTCTTGACAATTTCCCTCATTTATTGACTTGATTTTCCCGAAGAAAACTTGATGAGAAGCCGTGCAAACCGGAGTACAAAGTTTCCTATTTTTTGGAAAAGCCGAAGACTTTGTGGCTGATTTTCCGTTAACAGTCGAAACTAGGTCAAACGATGTTAGAATGACCCGAAATTTGAGGTGAAGCCTCTTGAACAGTAGATAGGACCAACCATGGGCTTTTGTTTGAGTTTTGAAGCCATTTGTTGTTCCGTCGCTGATAGACTTGATTTTGCTGCAAGGAAGATGTCGCGCTGTGATGTACGGGCAACCGATGTCCGATTGTCTTGAAATTTGATAGGGAGCCTATTGTAGTCATTTTTAGAAGATCCATTAGCTCTGATTTGGATGTCATGGTCCTGGGGTGCTCTGTCGCCTGGAGGCTTGATTTTGTTTCCGGAGCGTCAAAGTCTTGTCAAACGTTGTCAGAATGACCTGAAATTGGACGTGTAGCCGTTTGGGAGCATGTTGAAGCCACCCATGTGCTCTATTTGATGAGTGATGGCCTCGGTGGTTCTCACCGCCAAAAGGCTTGATTTTGCTGCTCGAGGGTTGATGGAGGGTCAAACATTGTCGGTTTGACTTAAAATTTGACATGGAGCCTTTTGAGGGTATTTTGGAACCATCTGTAGGCTCTGATCGAGGTTTTGAAGTCTTCGTACTGTCGCCAGTAGGAGCGCTTGCTTAGCTGTTGGATGAGTGAAGTTAGGCTAAATGATGTCGGAATGGCTCGAAAATTTATGTGTACCCCTCTTTTGGCTGTTTTGAAGGATCTTGCTGTTTTTTTTTTTATTCTTATAAGATGTGATGCTTGAAGTAGCATTGCCTTTTTGTAGTAGGATACGGCTTCATGTGGTTTCTTGATGTTGAGGATGCAAGGTGACTTTTTAGTGTCAACAAATGCCCTCTCGAGGTACAGCGACGAGTAGCTTTTGGAGTCGATGTGCCTCGAAGAGAAACTTGAAGGAGATCTTTTGATTTGACCAAGAGCCTCGAGCATTTTTTTTTTGAATGGCCTTTTGAGTTTCCGGGGAAATTTCATGGCAGTGAGAGAGATCACGTACCATCTCAAGGTAAAGTTTTGAAAATGACATAAGGGATTTGGATTTTCCCTTTTGACCTTGTGAACCTAAAGGTTTTATGTGGTACATTAGGCAGTGAAGAAAGGCTTTTTTGGTTTTTGACCTTGTGACTTAACAAGCTGTATGAGGCAGGTTAGGGGGTCGGAGTTTGATTTTAGATTTTGACCTTGTGACCCAACAAGCTGTAGGTGGTAAGTTGGGGGTTCAGATTTGATGTCGACCTTGTGACCTAATAAGCTGTATGTGGCGAGGTAGGGGGTCAGGATTTAGTTTTAGGTTTTGGTTTTGGTCTTGTGACCTAACAAACTGTAAGTGGCGAGCTAGGGGACCAGGGTTTGGTTTTTTGTGGAATATCAATTTCAAGATTTTTGCTTAATTTGGTTCATGAGGTTGAATGATTTCGATTTTTGGAAACTCATGAGGCCTTTTTTTTTTTTTGAATGGTCCCATCAACTCAAAAGAGGCATGGAACCATTTCGTATGCTCTTGGTAAAAGTGATTTTTTTTAACTAAAAGCCACTTTTAGTGCCTAGGAGGTCAAACATGGCTCATATGGGCTAACCTATGTGACCTTAAGCTTTGAAGATGGCTTAGATCTCATATGGTGTCATTTTTGTAGAGAATATCTAAAAACACCTCTTGTGGGTAGAGAATATCTAAAAATATCCTTACTTGGAGAGAATTTCTCAAGTTTCCTTGTTTTTTGGAGAGATTTTTTAAAAATATCTTTCTTTTGGGAAAGTTGCTAATTTTTAGCACTTACCACCTTTCTTTTCTCCTTGTTTCCTCTTTTAATTTGCTCTCTTCTATAAAAGCAAAGGAGGTTGGATCTCTTGTTCTTATTGCTTTCTTTTTGCAAAATCCTTCAAGGGTGCTCCAAGATCAGGGACTTACTTCAAAGATCTTCAAGTTCTCCTTCTTTGGAGTGCAACAGTGCTTAATAGTCAGATAAGTGTTAAATTTAAAAAAATGTAAACTCATAAAAGGAAGTTGAATGTAAATACTTTAAACTCCTCAAAACTAACTTGTTGAAATGATTTGGTACGTGGAAATTCCTGTGAAAGGTGCGTGTAAGATCCTAATCTTTAATTTCTGTTATTAGCGTTAATTACTTACGTTTAGCGGTTACTGATGCGTGTTTAGATGTTAATCGAGTATTTCTCAGAGTCGGAACCAAGTTTGGGGTGGTTTCGGAAAATTGCAATTAATTTGGATCTTGAGCCCAAAATTTAGATCTTGACCTACCCAACAAATTTCATGTTCAACATGAACTCATCCAAGGGCCCGAAAGCCTAGTTTGACCCCGAACACGCTTTTCAACGTACTTACTTGTAACTCTAGAATTCACAATTTCTCCAAACGATCTCTAAAAATTATGATATGAAGCTTATTGGAAAGCTCTTCTCATGACCAACAATTGTTCTTCATTGCCTGAGTGTGTCCGAGGTCCCGAAAATCCTCGTTTTGACATTGCTAGTTTCACTAGTTGGCAGCGGACTCACAAACCAAGTAAAACCCATCTTTAATTAATTGTCTCCACCAACCCCACCTACCCCCCATTCTGTCCCACGCCCAACTCTCCCTTTCTCTGCAATTTTTCCCTTTTCTTTCTCTCCTTTCATTTTCTTTATTACATGTGAGGAGATCACCTACGGGGAAGGCTCCAAGTGAAAATTCGACTTGGCCAATCGATTTCTATACGCCTACTATGCCACATATCTCGTTTTGACTGAAATCCTAGTTAGGTAATTGTTGACACCAAAAAAGTCACTTTGCCTCCTCAACATCAAGAAGCCACATGAAGCAACATCCTACTACAAACAGGCAATGCTACTTCAAGCATAAGATTTTGTCAGAATTAAACAAAAACTGCAAGATCCTTCAAGACGGCCAAAAGAGGGGTGGACATGAAGTTTCAGGCAATTCGGACATCATTTAGCCTAACTTTACTTCTCCGACAACTAAACAGGCCTTCCCGACAGCGATAGTGTTGAAGACATCAAAACTTCCAAAAGACTCCTTGTCAAATTTCAAGTAAAACCGACAACGTTTGACCCTACATCAACCCTCGAGCAGATAAATCAAGCCTCTCGGCGGCGAGAACCACCGAGGCCATCACTCAGCAAACAGAGCACATGAGTGGCTTCAACATGCTCCCAAAGGGCCGCGCGTCGAGTTTCAGGTCATTCCGACAACGTTTGACCAGATTTCGACGCTCCGAAACAAAATCAAGCTTACTGGCGGCGGAGCCTTCTGGGACCATGAGGTCCAAATCGGAGTTAATGGATCGTCTCAAAATGACTCCAATAGGCTCCCTACCAAATTTCAGGACAATCGAACATTGGTTGACCGCACATTAAAGCGCGACATCTTCCTCGCGGCAAAATCAAGTCTAACAGCGACGGGACCCCAAATGGCTTGAAAACCCAAATAAAAGCCTATGGTTGGTCCTATCCACTCTCAAGACCTCAAATTTCGGGTCATTCCGACATCATTTGACTTAGTTTCGACTCTTGACAGAAAATTGGCTACAAAGTCTTCGGCTTTTGCAAAAAGTGGGAAACTTTGTGCTTAGGTTCGCGCGGATTCTCGTCAAGTTTTCTTCAGAAAAATCAAGTCAATAAATGAAGAAAATTTTCAAGAAAAATACAGGAGAAAAAAGAAACGAAAAAGACGATGAAACGGCAAAAAAATGGCTACAAAAGGGGACAAAACCCCCTTGGTTGCCGGCGACCTTGGGTGCATGGTCATCGGCGACCCTCGAAATCCGGGTCGCCGGATTTTCCGCTGGTCCCCCGTTTTACGATTTTCTTTGTGTTTCCGGAGTTCCAGCCCCCGTGATTTTCCAAACTTGATGCTTGGAAACGACTAATCTTCGCCAACATCTCGGATCCGCCGTCAAGAGCATAAATTCATCATTGATCGCTCCAAGGCCGCCAACCGGCTGACCAAGAAAGTACACTTTCTGTCTAACCGATCGAGAAATCGGCAAGACAGATGTCACCGACCCACTGGCATCAATCAATATCTGAAATTGCATCGCCATCCGACATCAAATAACATGTGGATCCATCGGCGATCGTCACAAGAAGAATTCCAAAAGACGCGGCACGGCCCGCGACTCTTCAAATACCCTGGCGACCACTTAATGCTGTTAAATGACCCGTTTAATGCGGTCATTAACCCATTATTTTTAACGGCCCAATCCGAAGCAAGCAAATGAGAGATACAAGTCCAAGCAATCATGGCATTAAAGCCATGAAACTCCCCTCATCATGGAGATTAAAGGCGATTTTATGCCCATTATTCTTCTTCGGCCAATCACATGCCAAGAAAAAAAAGTTATAAATCAAGAAATAAAAACTTGTAATTCCTCCCATCATTGAGCATCAATGCCATCAATGCTCATAAACCCACCTTATGGCCACCAAAAGGCTATAAAAGGGGGGTTATTCCAAGAAGAAAGGATCCAGAAAAATCTCGGAAAATTCAAGAAATTCACAGACACAGAGAGTCAAAAAATCCTGAAGAAACTCTGCTGCAACGTAACAAGGTGATCGAAGTCCCTTAGGGGGCCATCCCCCCAGGCAAAGCTCTTCCTCTCCTTATATCCAACATGGCCTAAACGCGGCTTTTCAGCCCGTTTATTTGGTTTTTTTATTGGATATATATGACCTCCCCTTGGTCTTTGTCTTCTTAAAATCTGAGGTTAGAGCCAAGCCAAAAGAGTGAAAGCATCATGCGTTCTCATCTGAAGGACGACAGCGAAGTCCATACATGACTTGCGACCGTCGATCTGAACGTGTCCCCACAATCTCCTGAGAAGTTAGATCCATTTTTTTTCTTTTCTATTGTATTTCGTATTTTTTAAAGAGACAAAAAAATCACAATTCTTGTCTTTCATTATTGATGAGATTTGTAAATCGCCTTTCACGGCAAAAATCGCCTTTCACGGCAAACAAACAAAAAATCGCCTCCTACGGCATTGAAAAATCTTGTCTCTTTTTTTTTTTTTTTTTAATATTTATGTCATTTGAAAAGTAAGAAAAAATGGTGGATTTCCTTTTTACTTGTGAAGGTGAATCTCCGGATCATCACCACTCCAAATTCCAAGAAGAATAGAAAATTTGGCATGCTCGTACAAAAAAATGTTGATACCCGCTTTTCTCCTCCGCCGGACTCCTGCAGCCCCCGGGGCGGAAGGGTAGGATGAAAGCCGGGTCCATCAAGTAGGCACACCCGGTGGGACACGTTCATTTGAGAACGTGATGCTTCGATTCCTTGGCTCATTTCTAGTCGGTGACCTATGTTGGATCTTGCATATAAAAAAAAAACATGAGATGGGGTTTCATTAATTCTTTCTCATTGCAAAAAAAAATCTGATTTCTTTTTCTTGGATTCAATTTTGAGAAACTTTGATCCGCTCCTCTTCGAACTTGATAGCTCACAGAAATGTTTGCAGCTATTGTTCGTATCGGGGATTGGGCCATCTTTTCTCTTTGATGAGTTCGATAGGGGTTTTCAAAAAAAAAATCTTCATTCTTTCTCATTTCGCAAAAAAAAAAAATCTGATTTCTCTTTCTTGGATTCAATTTTGAGAAACTTTGATCCTCTCCTCTTTGAACTTGATAGCTCACAGAAATGTTTGCAGCTATTGTTAAGAGCGGGGAATGGGCCATCTTTTCTCTTTGATGAGTCAATTAGAAATCTTTCAAAAAAAAGAAAACAACTAAGGTTGCACCAATTGCGTTCTTTGACTAAAGTGGATCTAAGAAAAGCCCTGTCCAAAGTGTGGAAACAGCTAGACTGTTCGAGGCAAGGGTCCTCCAAACGGGTTCATTAAGTAATCCTACCCTTACCCAGGGGCTGATCTATCTACGAAGGTTACATAAGACTGAATTGGAAACTTATGTACACCCTTAAAAAAAATCTTCAAAAAAAAAAAAAAAAAACTTCCATTACTTTTGAGTTCAGAATTGAGAAATCTTGGTTCTCTCCTTTTCGGATTTAGTGCTCGCAAAAATGTTTGAGCCTGTGTTCGGATTGGAACACCATTTGCTCTCTTTGATGAATTCAATCTTGACCTTCCAAAAAAAACACTTCCGTCATTTTTGGGTTCACATTCGAGAAATTCTGGTTCCTTCCCTTTCGGACTCAGTGCTCGCAGAAATGTTTGAGCCCGTGTTCGGATTGGAATACCATTTGCCCTCCTTTATGAATCCAATCTTGACCTTTCAAAAAGAAAATCCCATCTCGTGTCCTTTCCAAGGATGCGATTTGCAACATTTTTGCCTAGCGGTGCTAGTATGCCCTTTCGGGTCTACTGTATTCGCGACCGACACATTTGTATCTCCAACCTTATATCATTTTACCACGAGTGAGTCTTTCTTCTCGGTAATTTAAATTGAGGTCTATAAGTGCTTCTAGCAGTCACTGGAATGCTCACCCTGAGCCTACCATACTTGCATTTAGAACAATTGTACCTCCCATGGCTTCTTGCCTTCTTCATATTACTTGCCTCTCAAGGAGAATCGGTTCTACCCTCTCTCTTACATGAAAGAGGAGAAACCTACCCTCCGCCCCAAAGAACAAACAAAATCATCATGAGCCGGCTTGCTCCTATAAGCCTAAAATCAAATCCTGCATCGTTAGGCCTCCGCAAAAACAAATTGAAGCCTGAACTCTTGCGAGTCGACCCTTCATCTCAACAGGGGCCGAACTCGCAAAATTCGAAAGCTTCACTGCGACAGGCAAATGACCGCGTCCGGATCCTGTCCATGCCTAGCTTCAAAGAAGACAAGCTTCACTGCTGCGCACGGGGAACTACGTCCTTCATCGCCAAAGCCCAGCCAGAACTGACCGAAGCTCAAATTGCTCGACGTATACGTCGCCACGTGGCATATGGCAAAAGAGACTAGAGAAGCGAAGAACCTAGCATTCTACCATCCAGGTCTCTAAAAAATGGGTTGAAAAAGAAATACCCGACCAAGTTGTTGCTGTCCATATGGTTGGCAAAACCATAAAATGCCAGAAGTCAGCAATCAAAATTCGTGTCAGACGCCCGGTGACTCGCAGCATCTCTCGGACACGAAGACATCTGGAAAAATCCTCCACTCCTTCAAGCTAAGGACATCGTAGTAACCACTCCTCGGACTCTTCATCGAAGGTGATGACTCCATTTTTCCACATCTCGTTGATCTTCTCTTTCACAACAAAGCATTAATTGAGAGGATGCGGGACCATCTTATGGTATGGACAATACCGGGGATCGTTGGTTTTGCCAACATCTCCCTGTCTTTTGGGTCAAGCAAGGTGAGTTTGCCGTTTGCTAAGAGAGCCTCAAAGATTTCTTCAATATCTTCATCGAACGAGTATTTTTTCTCTACTCATTCTTTGAAGGCATCAGAGAGTTCAGGTCCTTTACCTGCAGTTTTATTTTCAGCTTTTTTTGGCAGCTGAGGAGTTGACTTGGTTTGCGCATTAAGAACCTCCTTTTTCCTTGTTTTTGTGGTCATAATGGCAGTCGGCTCTTTCTTTGATGATTTCTGACTATTGAGGTCTTTGATCACCGTTTAAGCCTCGTTGGATGCTTCCAGGAGTTCTCCAATGTTCTTTGATTTGCTGCAGATGATCATGGAGCGAATCCTTACTCTCATGTTGTTACGGCAGATGTCCACTAGTGACGCTTGTGGCAGTACATTTGAGCACTTGTAGGCCATCGCCTTCCACTTGTGAATGAAGTCGTATGTTGACTCATTCTCTCCCTCTGTTAGGTTGCAGAGCTGTGTCATAGTAACAGGATGATCCTCACCTTTGAAGTGGGTCAGGAAACGTGTCTCCAGCACGACCCAGTTTTGGATGGAGTCTTCCGGCAAAGTAGAGTACCAATCAAAGGCCGTACCTTTTAGGGTACTTGCAAAGAGACGGATCTTGAGGGCATCTTGATCCGCGATAGCACTTGAAGTGGATGACATGTTGTCTGGTTGAACCTTTCCCTGTATATGTTTGGAGAGTAGGTTCTTTGAGTTTTGTAGGGAACGGAATCAAGTCCATCCATAAGGGATATGGTGGCTTAATCCCATGTTCTTTCAGTGTATCCTCTTCTTTTGCTTTGGCGAGGATATCGTCAATGTCTTTTTTGGTAAGGGCGCGTGACTCATTGTTTTCCGCATTAGCCTCATCTTCTTGATGACTCGGAGGAGCTATATTATTTTCTTGACGTTGAAAAGTGAGAAGAAGATTTTCCATGAGAGTTTCGATCCACGGCTGACCTTACTCCAATTGTTGGATGCGTGCGGTCGTCTTAGGAGGTGGATTGTGAGGTGGGTCAGAATTTGTAGCCAGGACGTTCATCCCTCGGGATTCGAACGAAGAAATCGTCCTCGTGACTGAGCTGGGGCTCATTCTCTTGGTAGAAGAGCTTGATGAAGGGTTACTCCGATATCCTTGGTTTGAAAGAGTAGAGGATTCTTCTAGATGTCTTCGTGTCCGGGAGACGCTGCGAGTCACCGGACGTCTGATATGAATTTTGGTTGCTGACTTATGGGGTCTTCTGGTTTTGCCAACTATATGGACAGCATCAACTTGGTCGGGTCTTTCTTTTTAGACCCATTTTTTAGAGACTTGAAAGGTAGAATGCTGGATTCTTTGCTTCTCTAGTCTCTTTTGTCGATATGCCACGTGGCGACATATATGACGAGCAATTTGAACTTCGGTGAGCTCTGGCTGGGCTTTGGCGATGAAGGACATAGTCCCCCGTGCGCAGCAATCGAGCTTGTCTTCTTTGAAGCTAGGCATGGATAGGATCAGGTCGCGGTCCTTTGCCTGTCTCAGTGAGGCTTTGAATTTCGCGAGTTCGGCCCCTGTTGTGATGAAGGGTCGACTCGAAGAAGTGCATGCTTCAATGGGGTTTTGCGGAGGCCTTACGATACACGATTTGATTTTGGGCTTGTAGAGACAAGCCGGCTCATGCTGGGTTGATTTGTTTTTTTGGCGGAGGGTAGGTTTCTCCTCTTTCATGTAAGAGAGAGGGTAGAACCGGTTCTCCTTGAGAAGGGCCAGGTACGCTGGCTTTGTAGATGTTCGGGACCTCCTCTGTTTTGGTGAAGGTCTCGGGGATCAGGTTTTGGTGCAGACCTGGTTTCTTGTAGGTTGAGGCTTCGTGGGAGTGCCACGGGCTTCAAGCTTCTTTGTGTTCGCCGTTGGTGCCATGGCGATTTTCTGCTTCTTGGCAGGTACAGTTTCTTCTGCGGGGAGTGGGAATGTTCCCAGCGACCTGAAAACGATGGTCCGGAGAGTAGAAGTCGACCAATTGCTTTGAGAGTTGCCGAAAAGGAGATAACCAAGATTTCTCAATTCTGAACTCAAAAGTGACAGAAGTTTTTTTTTTTTTTTTAAGAGATTTTTTTTGCGATATTTTTTTAAAGGGTGCACATAGGTTTCCAATTCAGTCTTATGAAACCTTAGTAGTAGATCAACCCCGTGGTAAGGGTAGGATTACTTAATGAACCCGTTTGAAGGACCCTTATCTTGAACAGTCTAGCTGCCTCCACACTCTGGACAAGGCTTTTCTTAGATCCACTTTGGTCAAAGAACGCAACTGGTGCAACCTTAGTGTTTTTTTTTTTTTTTGAACTTTTTTTTGAAAGATTTGTAGTGGACTGATCAAAGAGAGCGAATGGGCCCTCCAAATCCAAATGCTGGCTACAAACGATTTTCGCAAGCGATTGTCCGAAAAGGAAGAAACCAAAGTTTCTCAAATTTGAATCCAAAAGAGAAAAAACTGATTTTTTAAAGAGTTTGAAATGAAAGATTTTTTTTTATTGAGAATCCCTATCAGACTCATATAAGAGAAAAGAAGGCCCATTCCCCGATTTGAACAGTGCGGGTATGCCAGATTTTCTATTCTACTTGGAATTTGAATTGGTGATCCGGAGATTCACCTTCATAATTAGAAAGGAAATCAATCTTTTTTCTAACTTTTCAAATTGCATAAATATTTAAGAAAAGAGACAATTTTTTCTTTCAAATGCCGTAGGAGGCGATTTTTTTTTTGTTTGCCGTGAAAGGCAATTTTTTTGTGCCGTGAAAGGTGGTTTTGCCGTAAAAGACGATTTTTGCCATGAAAGGCGATTTTGCCGTGAAAGGAGGTTTTTGTGCTATGAAAGGTGGTTTACAAATCTCATCAATAATGAAAGGCAAGAATTGTGAGTTTTTGTTTCCTCATCCGATGACAATTGATTTAAGAAATCCACTGACAGTCAAGGCTCCCTACATTGCATGTATAATTCCAAAAGACACGGCATGGCCCGCAACTCTTCAAGCACTTCGTCGGCCACTTAATGCAGTTAATGACCAATTTTATGACAAATGAATGTGATTAAGTTCCCATTATCATGGATGGGCCAATCAGAATCCAAGAAAATGGTGTTACAAATCAAAACATTTATAGTATTAAAACCATGTAACTCCTCCCATCATGAAGTTTAAATGCAAATAAAGGCTCAATATTCTCCAATAGTCAATCAAAGCTCATGGAAAATGAGTTACAAAAAACATAAATTAAAATGTGTAACTCCTCCCATCATGGAGCATTAATGCATTTAAAGCCTATAAGCTCCCCCCATGGACACCAAAAGCTTATAGAAGGAGGTCATTTCCACCATTCCAAGACATGATGTGTGAATCCCACAAACATTGTACATCGTTGTTGCGACAGTCTCTCCTAAGTTGAAGAAATTCTGTAGCGACCACCACTACAGGGAGCTTGATGACCCTAGGGGGTGCCCCCCCCAAGGCCCTTAGCTTATACGTGGTTTTTTAGCCTGTCTACTTAGATTTTTATTGGATATAAGATCTCTTCTTTATCATTTTTCTTTAAAAATCTGAGGTTCAAGCTGAGCCAAGAAAATCAAAAGCATCCATTATTATCATATGAAGAACGATGGCGAAGCCCAAACATGACTTGCGACCGTCAATTTAAACGAGTCCTCGCAATCTCATGTGAAGTTAGATTCCCTTTTCTTTCTTCTCGTTTTATTTGTATTTTTAAAAGAGACACAAAAAATCACAAGTCTTGTATTTTCCTTTGATGAGAATTGTAAATCACCCTTCACGACAAACAAATGAAAATCACCTTTCACGGGATCGAAATTAAATTATGTCTCTTTGCTTAACGCATGTGCAATGAAAGATAGAAAAAAAGTTAATTTTATTTTCTACTTGAAAAGGTGGCCCCAAGAACTACCGCTTGTTATTTCCAAGTAAAGTAGAAAATCCGGCATACACATACCAAAATAAAAAATTGATGTTGTTCACTTGTCTCCGGTCACGAAAGGGTTGGACCCCATTTATTCTCATATTCGCTAACCCCAATAGTCCCGCGAACATTAGCGAGCCATCAAAGGTTGCAGGCAGTCCTTCCTAAGCTATTTCAAATACAGAATCCTGCTTAGGATATGAAAGAAAAAATTGGAATAGAAAGGAGAGCACTGCGGCTCTACTTCAATGAAGAACTGGGGCTACTTTACTATAGGTCCTATGAAGGGATGCTACTCAAGTGCCTCTCCGCCAAAGAATCGAAAGATGTTCTGGAAGAACTGTACGGCGGAATATGTGGGGCCCACCAGTCCGGGCCCAAACTCTACGAATGAGCCCGACGGCAAGGCTACTATTGGCCAACAATGGTACGAGATCCCATTGACCTAGCGAAATGCTGCAATGATTGGCAAAAGCACGCCAACTACATACACCAGGCGCCAAAAGCACTACACCCCACTGTCCCGTCATGGCCCTTTTGTTAGATTGTATGGACTCAATCCATTAGTGGATGTGATAAATTGATTAATTTCTTTATTTATCAATAAAAGTCATGCTTTACTTTCATGAGATGAATGCTATTTTATTACTTTATGCACATGAGCAATACATATGACATAATGGTTCATGAGTTGAACCGGGTTCCATTAGTATATTAGATGTGATATATGTTAGACCCCGACCCAGACCAACTCGATTAGTACTAATTAAGTGAGTGTTTAGTCTTAAGTGAGTTTTTAATACTAGCTGGGTTAGAATACGATTAGACTTAGTCTGAATTATAGATTTGGGAATTTTGAGGACGTTTAGTATGAGTCAGACACGCTCAGGGACGCCCTGAGTACACGTGTAAGAGTGGGTTTTAGTTCTAGATCTTTTGTTTGATCGTGATTTTTAATTCTCTTGAATAATTTTATTATTTGTGACAACTTTCATTTTTAGCCTGCATGTATTTGAGGCCCAGAAACCCAAGTTTTGGCCCAAGAGGGTAAATCTGTCTTTTCATGCTAAATCTGGGCACAATTTTCAAAGTCGTGAAACCATGTCAAAATTATACTTTTCCGAAACTAGATTTTTCGACGATCGTTTTGTTCTTCTTCGTCGACTTCATCCGGGGTCCACGAGACCATGTTTTAATCGTTTCAAGTTCAACTGCTTTGAGACCCACCTTCCAGACACTATATAAGCTCTTTTACTCTCTCTCTCCTTCATTTCCCATTCCAAATCCCTACAATCATTCTTGACCTAGAGTGAAGAAGAGAAGAAGGCTTTCTCTTTGGTCTTTTTCCCTTGAATCATCCATCAAGAAGGCTCCAATCCCTGATCCGACTCCGCCATTCTCTTCCTCTCTTCTCAAGCTTCATTTGGGACGTTTTTGGAGCCAATCCCTTTTTACTATTCATCATCTTCAAGCTCTCTTCTTCTTGTTCAGCTAGCTCAAGGTTAGGACTCTTCTTCATTCTTTCATTTGATGTTCTTTTAGCTCGTTTAGAGCTTGTTTTTCCATGGATTCAAACCCATTTTCGAAATGGGGGTTTGTAATCACCAAATGGTGATTTTTGTGTACTATATTTTGGGGGTTTTGTGTAGATTTTGTGGATCTCCACTTCTTGTTGAGTTTTGTGGAGTTTTGCTTGGCATTTGGACTTGAGGCAAGTAATCTTTCTAGGCTTTATGTGCATATTTATGACATTTGGGTTTTAACCCTAAAATCTATGTTAAATGTTAGATTTGTAATTTATGCATTGTTTTGGTTTGGAATGAATGATTGAATGTTGTTTTTGACCCTTAGTGAGCATGGTGGCTCAGGGGTTTTGTTTGGTTCAGAGGTGAGAAGAAGAAGGAAGAAAAATGCAAGAAAATGAATGATGGAAAGTACAGAGGTGAGCGACCACTGGATTCGCTCGAGTGAACGTGCCTCTGTTTGAAGGGTTTCGGACAGAAACATGTTCGCTCGAGCGAACCCTTAGGTTGGCTCGACCGAACAAGCCTCTGTCTGGGGTCCACTCGAGCGAAGGTATGACCGCTCTAACGAACCTGATTGTCACAGTTTTGGATTTTCAATTCCTTTATGAACTTCTTGGAAATTGAAAACTAGACTATGCTTTAGACTTTTAATTGACGTTGTGCAAATTGGAATTCCAAAATGTACCTTTCCTTCGGGGACATCAAGCTATGTAAATTCTGACATTTGGGTTTCAACTTCACAAAGGTCAATGACCAGTCTCAGCCTATACTTGATGGACTTATGTTTGCATTCTTGTTTTGATGCTTCATGCATCATTATGTTCTAGTTTGATTTTCAAGTATAAGTTTGTGGAAGATTTGTTTCATGAATCAAAGCGCTTGTTTTGATGCTTCGTGCATCATCGTGCATTCGTTTGAATTTCAAGTATAAGCTCGTATTTAAGACTGTTTCAAGAATCGTGTTTCAAGAATAAAAAAAGGGAATCATCTCTTAAGTTCGTTAAGCATTTATACTATTCTATTTTGCTAGTTTTGTCGTGTCGTGTTTGATAAATGATTTCCCTCTTGTTTTGTCGTGTTCTCGAACGTGTATCGCCATGTTTTGTGCATTCATGATATAAGTGAATACCACTGAGCTTGGACTGCCCTTTTAGCTTGATCTACTACCTGGGGGTCCTTAAACATGTGGACTGTCTGCAGACTAGTCGTGTATTATATTACACATCGTGCGTGTCTTTCCGGTTCCACGGTCGGCCTCCCTGGCCTGTGTGGGATCGTGTCTTGCGTGTCGTGTTTCGTGCGTGCTTGCTCTTGTCATTTTACATGATAGAGAAAGGATGAGCTCAATGTGGGTTTATCTTTTCATGATATTAGAAGTATTCATGCTAGTTTCCTAGACTTGAAACGTGTACTTTAATCTTAAACTGTTTTAGCACTATTTTTCATATTTATGCCTAAATTGTTTATTTGCCAAACCGTCGTGTTTGATGCATTTTATTTTGGTGTCAAGGTGCAGGAGGTATCGCGTTTGACGAGGAGTGCCCGAAGGAGGCTATTGAGCCACCCCCCAGCACATGAGTGGCAGCCCGACGACGTCATTTAGACGCCGGTCGGGATCTTGATTTCCCGTTCACCTAGTTTTGGGATATCTTTTGGGATCTTATTTTGTTGTATTGGCCTTTGTTGGCCTCTCTTTGATATGTATTTTGAATTAATTTACTTTTGTCTAATTATGAAACTTTATATCAAGATAGGATTGCTTTGTTGACACACCTCTTCGATACCATGCCTTGATACCTTATTTATGTTACATCTTATTGTATTAAATCTGTATGATTCGTTTTGCTACACGCTTCCGCATACCTATTCGTGTGAGCTCGACCCGTGTCTTGGGATCCTCATTGCGGAAACCTGTGGGAAGACAGGCGGTATGTTTTATTAATGAAATGCGTTGCGTCGCGGGCCTGGGTTTCGGTCCGGGGTCGCGACAATATATGTGTATGGATGAGATCCACACACGGAAGATATATGTCACAAATCTTATACTTAAAATATCTTCACAACCAGTGATGAGACTGGGCATCTCATCTGATAAGGTTGCAGCACTTTGATCACTATGAGATAGTGTGATTTGTCTCAATCATCAGAATGGAAGATTCTGGATCAATGTGCTGGTACATTGGATGTATTGAAGGACCATGAGAAGCACCTTATGGAATTCCGTCTCAATAATAAGGTCTGCTCTCATAATTACCTAGCAATAGGCTCTCAATCCTGAGACATTGATGAACTCAAGTTTCTATCTATTCATTTGCTTTGAGTCACCAATGAGTGAGGCGAACTGTAGGTAAACACCTCGGTGTCTTGGGTATGTGATAATAGGACTGTGGGAACATTGAATGATCAAGATGGAATCTATCTCTATTATCCCGTTGTGCCAATTAATGGATTTGTCATTAGTAAGTGCGCACCCATCTCGATTAAGAGTTAATTGGATGGTACTGATGATCATAGTGATTAATTGGGGCTCAACGATAATAAGATGTGGAACTAAGATTGGAAGAGACATATTTATTCCAATTGATCAATGGTTATTGATAAAGGGGCCTACTTGTGGAAATTGGGAATTTTAGGGTCTTCATTGTAATTTATTCCTAAGACTGGAGTGCAATTGCATTTATGTAGTGGTGTTATTTGCAATTAACTGTGGGCCCGGATTGCACATGAGATGTAGGGTCGCGTGTCCCAGTTGGAGCCAGCTTTCTATGAAATCCCTAGTGGTCCCAACGCTAGCCCAAGTTATTAGAAAGATATTAATTCTATTTGAACTTTAAAAGGAAGGAATTAGAAAGTTACTATTTCTATTTGAAGTAGGACTTCTAATAGTGATAATAGTATATTTACTAATTGTTGTGGAAGTAAGATTTCTATTTCAATTAAAAAAAGACGATACTTGAGAGATTATAAAAGGGGATTAATCCCTCTTGGACGTCAATGAGTATTGGAGTAAAAAACGTGCAGTTGCTTTTGTGCAATAGTTGCATTGCTCTCTCCTCTCTTCCTCTTCTAGTTCCTTAGAGTTTCGAGTTGAGTTTTCTCTTGGAGATTCCACCAATCTTCTTGAGATGAGAGATCTAATTTGGGTCATAGCGTGGAAGGCCAAGAGGTGTTGGAGATTCTGATCTTAGTTTGTAGAAAAGTTCTACATCAACGAAAGTTATCAACTTCTCAATTAGAGCACAACCAAGCTCCAAAGGTATAATCTACTTCCTTGTATGTTGTAGATTTTTATGGATGCTTGTTTGCTTCTGTTCTATCTTTTAGATAAACTACTTACTGTACATGATCATGAGATTGAGAGTTATGCATCATGGATTGGGTTTTTGGCCTTATGGGTACTTGATCCCTATATCAAGTGGGTCAAAAGTTTTGAAAATCTATCCACGAGGCCCACCTACTTCCAACACCTTTGACATGTGGGGAATCAACATCATCAGACCAATTTCCCCACCATCAAGCCAGCGGCACACGTTCATACTCGTGGCGACGGATTATTTCCGCAAATGGGCACAAACCATTCCACTAAGTGAAGTGAAGGCAACAAACCTAATGGAATTTATTAAAAAGGACTTGGTATTGAGGTTTGGGGTGCCAAGAAGAGTCATCCATGACAACGGTCCGCGGTTCCAGGATTACCGATTTTAGAGACTATGGGCATACACCTAGAAACGGACTCTGCAATCTCTTTATTCATTTTCACCCATCAATAGTGATTCTTCAAATTCTGATACATCTTGGCGCTCCCTGGATGAATAGAATACCTAGTGTGGTGTGCATCTGTAATCAGCTCTATTTTGATGTCTGCAACATTTGGCACACCAACCTATCATTGCAATACAAAATCGCATTAATCAATCTGAACTTGGCTTGTCATCTATACGCTCTATCATGCGCTGCAACTCTAGATTATCCTTCTGACCTTCCTTGATTCTGTTGACTACTTCTAGCTCCCAAACTCCCATGGTAGCAACCACCACTTTTTCACTAACAGACCATACTTCCACATCCATATCCCTAAACTGCTCCATCCATCTCCATTCAGGTACTATGCACCCATCGCTACTTTGTGACTGAGAGCATCCGCTATCAAATTGACTTTCCCGGGGTGGTGCTTGATAGGAAAATCATAATCTTTGATAAACTCCATCCACCTTCGCTGCCTGTTATTCAAATCATAATGTGTGAATAGATATTGCAGGCTCTTATGATCTGTGTGCACCTCGAATCTTTCAACATATAGATAGTGTCTCCACATCTTTAAGGAAAACACAACTGCTGCCGACTGTAAGTCATGTGCATCATATTTCTTCTCATGATCTTTCAACTGCCTAGACCCATATTCTATCACCTTGTCGTTCTGCATGAGAACACAACCCAACCAAATTCCTGCTGCATTTTTATAAATGATAAATCCTCCACTACCTGAGGGTAAAGCTAATATGGTTGTGTAGTCAATCTAGTATTCAAGTCCTAATAAACGCGATATAGCCTTCACAATCGGCCCTTATCAACCATTATGCCTTCAATGTGGAAATCAACCGAGTGGAGGTGAGCTTCTTGACTCCAACAAACTCAATATTGCAGTCTGCATCCTGTAACCTCACGGTCTTGTTGACCAAATCCAACACCGCTCGGTTCGCCGCTATCCAATCCATACCAAGGATCACATCAAACTTAGACATTGGTAAGATAATCAAACTTGCGGTCAACTGAACACCTCCAATCTGAATAATGCAACTAGAGTAGACAACATTACACGATACTGACTCGCCTACGGGGATGGCTACTATTAAGTCATACGGTAGTGTCTCCTTACCTTTCCCCAAGTGCAGTGCAAACATTGGTGCAACAAATGAGTGTGTGGATCCATGATCAAATAGAACTTTAGCATCATATCCACAAACTGGAAAAGTACCTTCTATGACATTGCGAGTAGCCTTTGCTCCTTCGTGAGTCAATGCATGTGCTCCCCCTGCTTGCTGAGGAAGTTGGTACCATTGTTGTCGCATATGACCACGGGCCTGAAGTCTAGGTGGTGCTGGGGGACCTCTATTGGAATCACAGTGGCGGTACAAGGGGATGATGTTACGGTGGTTGAGGATGTCTAACAATGATCTGCTGCTGAGACCTGACATGTGCAGGATGCACCTGTCTCAACTGCTGCGCAAGATGTGGTGGCCTGGGCAACGGAGCTAAAAGTGCGGGTGGTGTAACTCCTGTCTTAATCGAGCAGTTGCGACCCTTGTGCCCTATATCCCCACACTAGAAACACGCACCGGACTGCTTGTGATGACTTCCCCCATAGTATGTATAAGTAATCTTTTACGGCAATTGTCGAAGCACTGGTTAAACTCACAGCCTCTTAGGTTGTGGCTGCTGATAGTGCTGAGAAATAGAACTCTGCCCTTTGACCTATGGTAACAATGCAAGGATTCTCTAATGCTCCAAGGCTATAACATCTTTAAGGGACTTCTCTGCCAAATAAGCCTCCTTTAGCACTTCAACATAATCTGTCAACTTGCTCCGCTTCACTTGCATCTTAATATCCGGCCTCAATCCCCTGATGAACCTCCTGACCCTCTCTTACTCTGGGCAAATCAAAGCCACAAATCTGGACAAATGAGTAAATGATTTCTCGTATTCCTGGATGGATAGAACTCCATGCACTAAGTGCTCGAACTCTGTCATCTTCTTTTCTTTGTAGTGCTTAGGGATGGATTTCTTCTGAAATTGCTATGTGAAAGTCTTCCAGGCAGGCTCATCCTTAACTGTCTCATAAGGATTCTTCACGGACTTCCACCATATCTCTGCTACTCCACGGAACATGTGACCTGCTAACTGAACTAGTAGCCTGCCCGTACACTTGACTACTTCATAGATCTTCTCCACCTTCACTACCCACTCATCTGCATTGGTGGGGTCCCCTATGTCAAAGGACTTTGGTGGAAATCTCTTCCTGAGTTTCTCAACCAAATCGTTGAGATCTTGTTCCTTAGCTTGAGGCTGGCTCACCTTCTGTACCACTTCAAGCATTTATGGTTGGAATACAGCTTGATTCTCAGTCTGTTTATTGTTTTGTATCACCAAATCCTTCTATGATTGAAGGAATGCATTAAGAAACTGTTGAAATTGATTCTCAGGGCTGTTCTGCGATGAACTACCCTCTAGTGGTGGCACATTGTTGGAACGAATCTTTCTACCGGCCATAATCCTTTAAAACCATTTAAAGTTAGTTTTAATATGACTCAAACTAACAATACAATACTAGAAATAGTTTTAATATGACTACTATAACTAACGGAATCCTTACACGTGTCCTATGGTTTTTACAAATTTTACCCTAAGAAACCTTCCATTGTTCGAATACAATCCTACCACGTCCCCTGAATACGATTAGAGATTAAACCAGATCTGGGGCGTGATTGTTGACACCAAAAATGTCACTTTGCCTCTTCAACATCAAGAAGCTACATGAAGCCGCATCCTACCACAAACATGCAATGCTCCTTCAAGCGTCAAATCTTGTCAGAATAAAAAAAAAAAACTGCAAGATTCTTCAAAACAGCTAAAAGAAGAGAACACATGAAGTTTCGGGCCATTCCAGCTTCATTTGGCCTAACTTCACTCCTCCGTCAGCTAAACAGGCGCCTTGCGGTGACAGTGTCAAAGACATCAGATCTTCGATCCGAGCCTATGGATGGTCTCCAAATACCTCCAAAAGGTTCCATGTCAAGTTTCAAGTCAAACCAACAACGTTTAACCCCACATCAACCCTTAAATATTAAAATCAAGCCTCTCTGTGGCGAGAACCACCGAGGTAATCACTTATCAAACAGAGCACATGGGGGGCTTCAAAAGGCTTCTAAGGGGCTACATGTCAAATTTCATGTCATTTCGACAACATTTGACCGGACTTTGACTCTCGGAAGCGAAATCAGGCCTTCGGCGGCGAAACTCCCCAGAACCATGACTTCCAAATCGGAGCTAATGGATCGTCTCAAAATGACTCCAATAGGCTCCCTGTCAAATTTCAGGTTAAACGGACATTGATTGACCACACATTAAAGCGCGGCATCTCTCCAGCAACAAAATCAAGTCTACTTTCGACGGGACCCCACACGGCTTCAAAACTCAAACAAAAGCCTATGGTTGGTCTTATCTATTGCTCAGGAGGCTTCAACTCAAATTTCAGGTCATTCCGACATCATTTGACCTAGTTTGGCTTCTGACGGCAAATCGGCAGCTCTGCGCGTCAAGATCTGCGGCTTTTCCTGAAAATTGGAAGCTTGGCTCTCCGATATGCAAGGCTTTTCGTCAAGTTTTCTGCTGGGAAATTAGGCCAAAACATGTACAAAAATGTCAACAAAAATATAGGAGAAAAAAAGAGTTGAAAAAGATCGATAAACGGCCGAAAATCGGCGACCAAAAAGGGAGAAAATCCCCATGGTCGCCGGTGGGGACATTGGCCCATGGTCGCCGGCGACCCTGGAAATCCGGGTCAGCCGAAAGGGCCATTTTCAGACCCTTTTCGCGTTTTGAAAATTCCAGCCCCTGTGGTTTTCCGAAAATCTGATTTTTGGTGTTCGAAATCAGCTAATCTTCACCAACATCTCAGATCTACCATCAAGAGCATGTGATCGTCATCGCACGCTTCAAAATCGCCAACCGGCCAACCAATAAAGTACACTTTCTGTCCGACCAATCGAGAAATCGACATGACAGATGTTACCGGCCCACTGGTATCAATCAATATTTGAAGTTGCATCGCCATCCGACATCAAACAACATGTAGATCTATCGGCGATCATCGCAAGAAGAATTCCAAAAGACGCGGTACGGCCTGCGACTCTTCAAGCGCCCTGGCGACCATTTAATGCAGTTATTAACTCATTATTTTAGACGGCCCAATCAAATCAATGAAAAAAGAGTTATGAGTCCAAGCAATGATGACAATAAATCATGAAACTCCTCTCATCATAAAGTTTAAAGGCGATTAAATGCCCATCATTCTCCATCGGCCAATGGAAAACCAAGAAAAAGGAGTTACAAAATCATAAAATAAAAACTTGTAACTCCTCCCATCATGGAGCATTAATGCCATCAATGCTCATAAACTCACTCCATAACTACTAAAAGTTTATAAAAGGAGGGTCATTCCAAGAGGAACGGATCCTGAAACATCACTAGAAAAATCTCCAAAGTCTAGATACTGCGCAAAGAAGCTCCGCTATTTTGAAGAAACTCTGCTGCAACAAACATTACAAGGTGATTGAAGTCCCTTGAGGGGCCACCCCCCAAGGCCCTCTCTTTCTATCCAACATGGCCTAAACGCGGCTTTTTAGCCTGTCGACTTGGTTTTTTATTAGATAGAGGATCTCCCCTTGGTCTTTATCCTCTAAAAATCCGAAGTCCAAGCCAAGCCAAAAGAATCAAAGCATCATATGTTCTCATCTGAAGGACGATGGCGAAGTTCATACATGACTTGCGACCGTCGATCTGAACGAGTCCCCGCAATCTCCTAAGAAGTCAGAATTCCTCCTCACTTTCCAATTGCATTTTGTATTTTTTCTAAAGAAACAGAAAAGTCACAATTCTTGTCTTTCATTATTGACAAGATTTGTACATTACCTTTCACGGCAAACATCGTCTTTTACGGTAAAACCTCCTTTCATGGCAAACAAAGAAAAATCGCCTCCTATGGCATTAAGAAAACCTTGTCTCTTTTCTTCAATATATGTGCAATGGACACTTAGAAAAAAAGTTGATTTCCTTTTCTACTTGTGAAGGTGGATCTCCGGATCACCATTTCTAAATTTCAAGTATAATAGAAAATCTGGCATACCCGTACAAAAATGTTGATGCTCGCTTTTTCTCTCCGCTAGCCTCTTGGTAGCCTCGGGACGGAAGAGAGAGAGAAAAAAGCCGAGTCCATCAGTGATATTTAGGGCTAATTAAAAACTTTGCCCTTTTAGACCATGGATTGTTAGTCCGCTATGAGGATAATGCATTTAAAGCCTCATTGAGTAATTAACATGCGGAACATACCATAAATCAAATCATATTTAATAGCAAAGCAAAGGAATATTTATTCTCACTACTAAGACAATTAATTATCAACCAAATTGTCATCCCAAGTCCCACCCCATTTGAAAACATTTGAGTCAATGAAAGAATAGTCCAAAGGTGAATAGTAAATAAACAACAAGAATCTAATGAAGTCCCATGAATGTCTTTCTTGTGCCGGGTCAGATGACGCTACTCTACGTCATTGGCACGCCACTCTCGCTCCTCCTCCGCTGGTTGGAGGTCATTTGGGATCTCCTCACCTACTGGCTCCTCGTACTACTCACTTGTGGTCTATACACAAAATGGAACAGAATCACCGACATGCTCAGCAATAGATAAGCAAGGTATACATAAATCCGGCATGTCTCAAATATCAGAATAAAGACAAGTATATGGTCATGTGAACGCAAGAAAATGAAGCTATAGGCATAAAAGTATGAATAATAATCACGAGAGTCAATTTAAAGATATCCTAGCATCAACTAGCAATAAACACCATCCACCCAATGCAAATGTAAGAATCAAGAGGGAGACTTGTGGATGTCAAAGCCACCTCCTGGGGTAGTAGTAGCAATTATATCCGAACCACTGATTCCAAAGTCCGTCTCCAGGGGGATCCAAGCTCCCAGTCGTCGGAATAGAAGCATGGTCCAAGCTTGCTCCCAGCTATTCTATGCCACGGACGCCGTTCAAGCTGATTGCCCATCCCGATGTCCATGGAACCAGCTCATTTATAAACCTCCAAACTACAGTTGGTCATAACATGCAATCCTTCCCACAGTGGACCCTACTGTGGTCGGACAAGAGTAGTGAAGTGGTGCTTGACACAATAATCAAGACAAGCATGTCTGGTTAGTTCAATATACAAGACTATAATCATAGGGATTATCTCATATGAGCCAAGTTACAAGATAAGTCTAAATCACCGGATAATCCCTTACATTCTAGCCACAGATGTTTATCACGTACATGACACAGGGTCCTAAGGTACACTTTAAGTCGGTCGAAGTCCTAATTCTACAAGGATTTATGTTTCATAATTAATTAGGTATTTTATGCCAGGTGAATGTAGAAAGAAACAAGATCAACGGATATGATCACAAGTCAAGGGGAAAGGGAAGTTACAATCCAAACATAGGCAAGTATTATCATCCATGTACGGTACATGATTTAACGGAGTACCGGTGAAAATTGAGTAAACGATGCTTCTAGGAAAGAATCATTGGTGTACACTCATGTTAAGCATCAATTATAATGAGCTAGGATAAACTCTAATCTCGTGAGTGTTATCACGCAAGGCACCGACGCTGATCTAGAGCCCGAAGACAGTGTGTCATCAAGCCAAGCTAATACTCAACAAATCCAACTTCTCTTTCCTCCAATGGAGTCACCTTTTGATGCTGAAGATCATACGTCTGCCAATTTCATCATACCGAAAAATTTCGGAGAAAGAAACCCTATCTTCTTCCATAAATCATATGGTTATGCTTCAACAATTCTTATATAGTCCGGCCACACAAGCTATTATAAAGAAAATGGCAATAACGCTCAAAATCCAATTGGTTTGGGTGAAGGCCATGGTATTCTTACACCATTGGAACTCGCTCTAATCAAAAGTGAGCTTGAAAACTGAAAACTCTACCATTACATGGAGAAGTCTTTGCTTGGATTGGGGTATGATCCGAATACTCCTCTCATGCAGCTGACACAATAGTTATCATGTCAGTTTGCTGACCAAGCCTCAACCTCTCGTGTCCGTGAGGACATCGATCTCCATGGATGTCTTTTTGAAGAGCCACCCATGAAGGATCCAAGAATTTCATCAAATTGGTACGATTTCTATGGTATGATGACGAGTTGTCTGAAAATACAAACATATGGTTTTCTAGCCCAAAAGCCCCTTCGTATCCAAAAGAAGTACCCTACTTCGATCTAATTTCAACAGCTGATTAAAATCTTCTCATCGTAAATATCAAGAAGATTGTAGATCAAAAAATCCATGGACATAAACCAGACCTTGGATTGAAAACATCCATCATACTCCATATGGTTTTGCTAAGTTGCAAGCCTCCAAAAATATTTTGGAGGAATCACCTTCAAACCCTCAACAAAGGATTTTATTCAAAAGATAGACTTAGGAACCCCAGATAACTCACGTCCTATATTCATCAGTGAGAATATAAAGAATGATGAGTGGCCCGAGTATATTGCTTTTGTTTTTGAGTTTTACGACTGTTTTGCTTGGTTTTATGCGAAAATGCTTGGGTTATACCCAAAAATAGCAGTTCACAAACTCAACCTACAAAATGATATCAAGATTGTCAAGCAAGGCCAAAGAAGTTCATGTCCTGATATGATGGATAAAATCGAACAAGAAGCCCAATAGCCCAAAAGTGATGGCTTTATACGTGAGGAGCAACACCTAGAATGGTTGACCAATAACGTCCATTTGACTATAAAAAAAAAGGCAAATCAGGGTCTATATTGACTATAGATACCTAAATTATGCATAACCTAAAGATGAATTCCCGCTCTTTATACCAGAGGTGATAGTTGTCAATACCTGGGGATTTGAGCGAATGACATTCATAATAGTAGGCTAACATCGTCCCCTTGATAAAGAAAAAATGGGCAGATCAGGGTATATATTTACCATAGAGAATTAAATTATGCATGACCTAAATTAAAGATAAATTCCCGCTCCTTATACCGGAGGTGATATTTGACAATACCTGCGGATTCGAGCGAATGACATTCATTGATTACTTCTCTAGCTACAATCAGATAAAGATGCAATCGAAAGAAAAAAAGCACACTTCATTTCGTACTCCATTTGATGTGTATTGCTACACGATCATGCCACTTGGTTTGAAAACTGTTGGTGCCATATGTCAAAGGGTTATGATGAAGATATTTCAAGATATATTGCACAAAACAATGGAATGTAGTGTTGATGATCTTGCCATCAAAAGAAAAAAAAAGAACACTATCCGTCAAAAGAAAAGAAAAGAACACAATCTCAGAGATCTTCGAGAAGTCTTCCTCTGGCTTCGCAAACACAAGCCGCGGATGAATCCTTTAAAATGCTTCTTCGGTGTTTTATCAGGTAAGTTTCTCAAATTTGTAGATCATAAAGTTGGAATACATCCGGCGATTAATCTTAAATATTTCAAAGAAGTGTTGTCCATTCTCTCGGTTGATAAAGAGAGGTGTGGACTTTGTTTGGAATGCTGAATGTGAAGTTGCATTTCAAGATATCAAGTCATACATAATCAAGCCTCCAATTTTAAAATCTCTTACATTTAGAATACCATTCATTCTGTATACAAGAGCTCTCAATTATTCTTTACGAGCTCCACTTGCACAAGAGAATGATGAAGAAAGAAAAGCTAACATATACTGACCTATACTCTTTGCGAGCTCTCTAATGAAAAAAATGCATTGTAGTGATGCTCGTCGTACAAAAGCTTTGTCACTGCCTTCTTTCTAAAAAAGTCTACCTGATCTCGAGGATGAATATCTTAAAGGTCCTAGTCACAAAAATAGGTTCTCTAAATGGTCGGCTGGAAAAATGGTTCATCCTTCTGTCACAACTTGATATTCGGTATGTACCACAAAAAGAAATCAAAGACTAAGCTTTGGCAGACTTTCTCGCAGAGTGCCCACTACTTAAAGACTCACAACCCAAAGACGATCTCCCAAATGAGCCCGTAAAAAATGTGGAAACTTCTACACCAAATGCCTTATAAGACATGTACTTTAATGGTGTAATCAGAACAAATGAAAAGGGAAATTCATCTCAAGGTTGGCATCCTCTTTATCAGTCTCGATAGATACGTGATTCCACACGCTTTCTAGCTGCTAGAGCCATGTTAAAAAAATGTTACCGAATATCAAGCTTTGATCTTAGGATTGAAACTCGCCCTCGAGTTAGGCATCACTATGCTTGAAGTCGTAACAAATTCGCAACTGATCATCAACCAGATGAATCAGGAATATGAAGTCAAAAAACCTGATTTGCTGGGTTACTACAACATGGCACAATCTCTTCGTAAAAATTTCAACGCCTGTCACATCACCCATATCTTCAGAGGTAGAAATATACGTGTAGATGCATTCGCAGGACTTGCTGCTTCCATGGCAAATAAAGAAGGAGGAAGCTTACAAGTTTCAATGTATCAAATCAGGATTCTCCCTCCGCTTAATACGCACCTAGCGATAGCTGAATGCTACCGAGTGGTCATAAGTAGGATCTTAATCATTTAAATTTCAATCGGCGACTGGAGGGGCCGTTCATTGATTACATCATGTTTGGAGTTCTACATGAAGATTAAAAAGAATGGGTAAGTATTCGAAGACGAGCTCCAAATTCCCATGTCGATGATCATTCAAAACCCTTTACAAAAAATCCCTCAATGGTGTACATCTACTCTACTTGTCACAACCAGAAGCTAATTAATCACTCAAAAAAGTTCACTTTGGTCTTTGTAGAGCTCATCTGGCTGGTCCTAAGTTCTATAATCTGATAAAGAGGTTCAATTATTATTGACCCACCATGGTAGCCGACACCATTCAATATGCAAACAGTACCAACAAAGTCAAGTTCGTTGAGATTATGTTCATCTACCTCTGGAATGGTTGCATCCTATAACAATCTCATCGCCTTTTGAAGCCTACGCATGGGCATTATAGGTCTAATCCCCCCCAATCAATCAAAGGTCATTCTTCATCTTTGCCACCACAGATTACTTCTCCAAGTGCTAAATAGCATTTGATCTCAGTGAAATGAAAACCTCATCAGTCCTTCGGTTTTTGTGCACAAATGTTATTTGTTGTTATTGTATACTTAATAGATTCATCCATGATTACAAACCACAATTTCGGGATCACCGATTCTATAGGTTCTACTACAACTACAAAATACAAAGTTGTCATTCAACGATGTTCAATCCTGCAACAAAAGGATTGGCAAAAGCTTTCTACAAATAATCTACAAAATCCTCAAGAAAATGGTCTCTTGTCACAAAAGAGAATGGAGTGACAAATTACTTAAAGCTTTATTAGCATATCAAGCCGCTGTTCGAGGACCAACCCTTAGCACACCATTCTCCTTTATCTAAGTTGTGGTACCCTTAGAAGGACAAATTCTTTCCCTTTAGGGTGGCTTTACAAAATGACATGACTCAAGAAAAAGATATGCAAAGTAGAGACACCAAAAACCGGATAATCTCTATGAAAAGCGACCTTAGACTCGATAAAGTATTGAGCCTTACTAGACAAAATGACATTGCAGGATCTTTCGACAAGAATGATAGGAAAATTCGAACCTACAAATAAAAAGGCAAATTCGAACCAAAATGAGAGTGGCCCTTCATCATTAACATGGCAAGTTCTTAAAACAGTACTACCCTTGAAGACTTTCTCTCATGGGTCAAAGCAAGCCCTACTTGAGCAAAGCCTACTTCCAAGTTTATCCTTGCTAAACCCGTATCATTTAAAATTCTCCAGAAAACTCGATGTTTGCCCTCTTTATGTTGAAATCTTGAAAATATAAAATCAATTATTTCTAGCAATTGTCAAAAATCTTCATGACATTACCTAAATTATGTAATCTTAAAACAATGCATACTTTCATAGTTTCATTCTTCGAAATCATTTTCAAAATTCCAAGTTTAGGGACCTTTTCCTGACCTGATCATAATTCCCAACCCATGAACAAAAATTTAAGGCTTGAAACAAAATCGTTATTTAGGGATTTCCACCCTCATACACCAAAAATCAATATTTCAAAAAAAAAAATCCCTAACTTCTCACCACCAAAATGGTTTTATTTCAAAATTTAAGACACTCTAACCTTTAACAAAAATTTGGTTTTTAAAAATCGTTAGGAAGTGACACTTAGTTGATTATCGCATAATCAAAACTCGGAAGGATGCGATCCACATTCGATATTTCAAAATTTTCAAAAACGCGGGTACGAGGCATTCAAACGACGCTCGCTATTCAGATTCTAGAAAATCATGGGGATGCAACGTTTAGGTCATACCCACAACCTAAATTTCAAAAATCATAGAGGCACAACTTTTAGTTGATACCCGCAACCCAAATTTCAACAATCGCCATAACAAAAAATCTAGTTTCCATGCCACAAACAGATTTTGGCTCTCATGCCATCCAAAATCTTGGCATTCATACCACAAACAAATTTTGGTTTTCACGCCACCAAAATTTGGCCGTTTGCCACAACTAGGTCTTTATGCCTAAACGTCCTTTTGGAAAAAGTTTTTCACTAAATAATAGATTTTTCCAAACAAACCAGCTGTCCATAAACTTAAACTTAAATTTGTTTCATAAATAATTGAGTGGAAGAAGAAGTGCTAAAAAAAATAAAGAATCAAGCAGTTACAAATAAGAGAGTACCAACAAAATACATGGTACAAAATAATTATCATCGAAAGGATCGAAAGTTCAATCGAACACGGTCCTTAGACAAAACATTAATCGCGCAAGCAACTTCTTCACCTCAGCTTTCAAAACTTTCAGGCCACGCTTCATCAGAATCTCGCCGTAAGCGGTAGTAGAACGTGTTACTCCTTCCTCTTCGAAGGGAAGCCTTGTCTAGAATTCTAACCTCTTATTGAGTTATTTGTCATTAACTTAAGAGTAATAGTAGTCTTTGTGACCAGGTGAATCAAAATTTCTTCTCAGGCACATGCCTCTGCTATGTGAGTCCAATTGGAAGTGAGTCATGCGCTGTTTCGTCTCAATGTTCTCCCCCTCAAGGCGGTCAATGTCCTCCCTGAGCTCAATGATGGACAACTCGGTGTGATTCCTCTCTTGGACTAGGAGTTTCTTAGTTCGTGAAAGATTCGATACTGCAGAAGTCGCTTTGCTGGAAGGCTTCATGAACATCTTTCTAAAGAAAACGGAAGCCGAAAATTTCTCGGTCACCTTCCACTTGCTGCCCAGTGCGATGATGTCATCAACACAAGTTCGGGCACTTTCCTGCACATGGCCTATCATCCGGAAGTCATCATCCAGGTGGCCGAAAGGAATCGTCTAAGTCCATGCAAATTTACTTGATGATCTAGATGAAGACTCACTTTGATCCATTGGTTTGTCATCCATTCTATATATGTCCTGCCGGGAGAGTAATTAACAGGCTCTTTCCTCTGGAAGATGTGGAAGAAGGAATCTTATTCCAAGTAGAAGGGCATGCCTCAATCATATCAAGAATGGACGAATGAATCCTATCTTCCTGACCAAACTTTGGCGCATCATGCTCTACAGGAATATCTAGTTCTACAGAAAGTAAATGAGTCTCCTACATCGCTTCATGACCTACCAAAGGGTGATGAAAGGTATTAGTATGAGTACTAAAAAAATCATAATCATCACTACAAATTATCTTCTTCAACAAGAGACGCGACATTTTCCTCCTCCATGTCTCCCTCCAAAGCATCATCAGCTTCAGATCCATGGATGGTTCGAACTAGCCGGAATCCTGCGACATGTCAGTGTTGGAAGTAAGTGGGCCTTGTGGATAGATTTTCAAAACTTTTGACCCACTTGACTCAGGGATCAAGTACCCATAAGGCCAAAAATCCAATCGATGATGCATAAATCCTCAATCTCATGATCATGTACGGTAAATAAAACTATCTAAAAGATAGAAACAAGCAGCCATCAAACATCCATAAAATCTACAACATGCGACGAAGTAGATTATATTTTTGGAGCTCGGTTGTGCTCTAATGGAGAAGTTGAGTCTTTATTTAATGATGAAACTCTTTCACTTATCAAATAAGACTCTCCAAGACCTTTTGATCTTCCACGCTATGACCCGTATCAGATTATCTTTTCTCAAGAAGATGGGTGGGATCTCCAAGAGAAAACTCTCAAGGAAACTAGTAGAGAACTAGAAGAGGGAAGATATGAGACAAAGCATGTGCAACTCTTGCACAAAAGGCATGGGCGTGAATCCCTAGGTGCGAATTTGCATGGGACGTCCAAGACCTCTTATATCCTCTGTTAATTGCTTAAAAGTAAGCTTCTCTTCTTTATTATCTAATTGAAATAGAAGTCTTACTTCTCTAACAATTAGTAAGTCTCTTCTCTCTAAAATAGAAGTCTCACTTCCATTATAATTAGTAACTTACTATTACCACAATTAGAAGTCTCACTTCTAATAGAAATAGTAACTTTCTATTTCCTTTTAGAATTCTACTATAATTAGTATCTTTCTAATAACTTGGGCTAGCGTGGGGACCACTAGGGATTCCTTAGAAAGCTGGCTCCAACTGGGACACCGCGACCCCACATCTCATGTGCAATCCAGGCCCATAGTTAATTGCAAATAACACCTCTATATAAATGCAATTGCACTCCAGTTTTAGGAATAAATTACATAGAAGACCCTAAACTTCCCTATTACCACAAGTAGGCCCTCTATCAATATCCATGGATCGATTGGAATATATCTGTCTCTACCAATCCAAGTTCCATATCTTATTATCCTTGAGCCCCAATTAATCACAGTGATCATCAGTATCATCCAATTATCTCTTAATCGAGATGGGTGCGCACTTACTAATGACAAATCCATTAATTGGCACAAGGGGATAATAGAGATAGATTCCATCTTGATCATTCAATGTTCTCACAATCCTACTACCACATACCCAAGACACCGAGGTGTTGACCTACAGTTGGCCTCACCCATTGGTGATTCAAAGCAAATGAATAAATAGAAACTTGGGTTCATTAATGTCTCAGGATTGAGAGCCTATTGCTAGGAAATTATGAGAGCAGACCTTATAATCGAGATGAAATTCCATAAGGTGCTTCTCATGGTCCTTCAATACATCCAATGTACCAGCACCATGATCCAGAATCTTCCATTCTGATGATCGAGACAAATCATACTATCTCATAGTGATCAAAGTGCTGCAACCTTGTCAAATGAGATGCCTAATCTCATCACTGGTTGTGAAAATATTTAAGTATAAGATTTGTGACATATATCTCCCGTGTGTAGATCTCATCTATACACATATATCACATCTAATATACTAATGGGACCCGGTTCAACTCATGAACCATTATGTCATATGTATTGGTCATGTGCATGAAGTTATAAAATAACATTCATCTCATGAAAGTAAAGCATGATATTATTGATAAATAAAGAAACTAATTAATTTATCACATCAACTGATGAATTGAGTGCATACAATCTAACAGTCAGCAGACATAAGGGAATACCTCGTGTTAGCCAACAACGCAAGAAAAAAAAAGAAGAAAGAAAATGAAGCATACCAAGCGCAGATTTTGGAATCACCCTAGAATCACTTGGATTTTCTCTAGGTGTTATCGCTGGGTCTGTCATCATCTCATATGTCGGAACCTCGGGCATTACAAAGTCATCGTTTCCTGCCGCTGAGAAAATATGCATAAGAGGAAATGAAAAGTAAAAAAGAATAGTCATACCATCATCAACGGAATCTTCTTCTCGACTTTTCTTTTCTAAAGGCTTACAGCACCACCTAGCACATCCTCAGCAATTGTAAAAGGGACCTCCATATCGGAGGAATCTCCTAGCCTTCTTTTGCTAGCGCCCTATCCCCTTTTTCTCTTGCCCTAATGGGATGGTTGTTGGCACCGAAAAAGTTACTTTGCCTATTTATACTCTTTCAAACATCAAAGAAGCAATACGAAGTTGCATCCGAGCATAACAGGCAATACTACTTAGAGAATCAGATCTTGTTAGATTCATCCAGAAACTACACGATCCTTCAAAACAGTCTTAAGAAAAGTACACATGAGGTTTGGGGCCATTTTGACATTATTTAGACTAACTTCACTCTTCCAGCAGCTAAACATGAGCTACCGGCGGCAGTAAAGCTAGAGACTTTGTTCACAAAAAATAGTATACAGTTGGCTCAAAATGCCACAAGAAAGCTGTACATCAAATTCCAAGCCATTCCGACACCGTATGAACCAAAATGCAAAAAGCCGTATTCTCCAAGCAGCAAAGTCTGCTCTCCCGGCGATAACAACATCGGAAACATCAAATTTTCAATCAGACCCTACGGATAGTCTTAAAACACTTCAAGAGACTCTATATTCAATTTTATGTCAAAACGACAACGTTTGACCCAACATCAACACTCAAACAGCAAAACTAAGCCTCCTGGCGACGAAAACCACCGAGGCCACCACTCACCAAACAAAGAACCTGGATGGTTTCAAAATACTTTCAATGGGCTACACGTCAAGTTTTAGGTCATTACTACATCATTTGACCAGACTTTGACCCCCTGTAGGAAAATCACGTCTCCCGGAGGCGGAGCCCCTCAGGACCATGATTTTCAAATCAAAGCTCATGGATAATCTTATGATTCCAAGAGGCTCCTTATCAAATTTAAGTTCAATTGGACATCGTTTGACCGTTATCAAAGCGTCGCGGCTCCCTCATAGTAAAATCAAGTCTGCTGGCAATAGGACCCCACACAGCTTCAAAACTCAAACAAAAGCCTTTGGTTTGACTTATTTCTTGCCAATAAAGCTTCACTCGAATTTGAGGTCATTCCAACATCGTTTGACCCAGTTTTAGCTTTTGACATAAATAGGCGCCGCTATGCGACAAAGGCTTCGGCTTTCCCAAAAGAATGTACGGTTTCTCATCAAGTTTTCTATAGGGGAATTATGCCAAAAATCGTACAAAAAAACACCAAGCAAAATATGCCGAAGAAGAAGGAAAAAAACAGAAATATACCGAAAATGCGACCAAAAAGGCCAAAAATACCCATGGCTGCCGAATTTCCACCAAAACCCCAAATTTTGGGGTCCTTTTTGCGTTTCTAGCTATTCTGCCTCTATTATTTTCCAAAAATTAGATTTTTAGGGTACAAAATCCGTTGATCTTTAACAACATCATGAATTTGTCATTGAAATAATGGGTTCATCATCGGACACTCCGAAATCTCCAACTGGCCAACCAAGAAAGCACACTTTCTTTTCAGATCGATCGAGAAGTTGATTGGACAGATGGTATCGGTCTGGAAGTTGACAAGACAGATGTTTGAAATTATATGATTTCAAGACAACAATCAGCATGAAAGATCCACCAGCGATCTAGGGTCCCTACGTCGCGGGTAGGGTTCCAAAAGAAGTGGCGTGGCCCGCAACCTTTCAAGTACTTCGGCGGCCATCTAATGTCGTTAATATGGCAAAACCTTGAAATTGACATTTTACAAAACCCAAAGCACTCTAATGGACTCGAAACAATCCTAAAGTGTGACAAAAAATCCAAATCCTAACCCTCTAACTTGCCATGTACAACTTGTTATGTAAAAAGCTCAGAAACAAAAAATTATATCGACCCTCTAACTTGGAACATATAGTCTCTTAGGTCACAAGGTCAAAAACAAAAAATTATCCTGACCCCTAACTTGCCAGTACAACTTGTTAGGTTACAAGGTAAAAAACAAACCTCTTATTGACCGCCTGGTGCTTTACAAAAAGCCTCAATGTTCACAAGGTCAAAGGAAAAACCAAAATTGGAAACCCAAAAACTCCAGAGACCCAGATCCACATTCCTGTGTCATTTTCAAAACCTTGTCTTGAGATGGTACATGATCCCTCTTAATACAAGAAATTCCTTTGGAAAGTCAAAAAGCTACTATATAAAAAAAAATTGCTCAAGGCTCAAGGTCAAAACAAAAGCTCTTTGCTAAAACTCAAAGTTCGCTTTCGTGGCACAATGACTACAAAGTTATACAGCTCACCGTTGTACAACGATAGGGCTTTTCTTAACAAAACAAATGTCACTCATGCATCTTCAACATCAAAGAAGTCACATGAAGCTACATCAAGTCACGAAATTATGTTTTTCAAAGTTCTCACACCATTTGGCCTGACTTCCCCTTCTAGTAACTAAATAGGACCATCGGGCGGAGGCAAACTAGAGACCCTATTTCGAGAAATATAGGCTACAGTTGGTATCGAAATACCACTAAGATGCTCTACATAAAATTCTAGGCCATTCCGACATTGTTTCGCACATAGTGCAAAAGTTGCATAATCCTTGCCATAAAATCAGAACTTTTGGCGATAGCAGGGTCGGAGACATCAACCCTTCAGTTAGAGCATGTGGATGGTCTTAAAATACATCCAATAGGCTCTATGTCGAATTTCGGATAAATCCAATATCGTTTGGCCCAACATCAACCTTCCAATGGCAAAACCAAGCCTCCTCCCGCGATGAAGACCTCCGAATGCATCATTCTTAAAAAAAAGTCCATTGATGGTCTCAAAATAACTATAAAGGGGCTAAATATAAAGTTTTAGGTCGTTTTGACATCATTTGACCCAACTTCAGCCCCTCAATAGTAAAATCAGGTTTCACAACGATCAATTCCATCGGGATAGTGATCTGTAAATCAAAGTGGATGGATTGTCTCAAAAAGCTTCCGTGAGGCTCCATACTAAATTTCAGATCAATCAGAGATCGTTTGACCGCACATCAAAGCGCCACATCTTCTTAGCCTATTGGCAACAATACCCCTAACGGCTTCAAAGTTCATAATAAAGGCTATGATTGGTCTTATTTCTTGACCATGAAGCTTTGCTTTAAATTCCAGGTCATTTCGACATCGTTTGACGTAGTTTGATTTCATGCGAAAAATTGACGCCTCCGCATGACAGTGTTTGGATTTCACGCAAAATTTGAAACTTTGCTCCTCGTTTTGTGTGGCTTTCCATCAAATTTAATACAATAAAAGAATGCCAAAAATTGCCCAAAAATGTCAGCACAAATAAGAAAAAATGAAAAAAAAATGAAGAATAAAAAAATAAAAAAAGGGACCAAACAAGCACAAAAGGCCCTATGGCCATGGCAATCCAGGTCCGCCGAATTTCTGCGAAAACCTAATTTTTTTCTTGTTTTTCATTTTTTAGGTAATTTTGCCTATGTAACTTTCTGAAAATATGATTTTGGTGGCTTTAAATACGTCAACCTCACGTATTCATCATCAAAATCATGGATTTGTCATCGAATACCACAAAGTAATCATCCTATCAACTGATAAAGCATACTTTCTGCCCAACGGATCGAGAAATCAACACAACAAATGGTGTTGGCCCACCGACGGGGATTCGTAGATCAACCTTTTCATGTAGAAAGGAAATAAACTTCTTTTCTAACTTTTATTGCATGTGTTAAAAAAGATACATAATTTGAATTTTAATGCTGCGAAAGGAGAATTTCATTTGTTTGCCGCTAAAGGCAATTTTGTGTCTGCCATGAGAGGCAATTTACAATTCTCGTAGAAAAAAGAGAGAGAGAGACGAGACTCATGGTTTTTGTCTCTTTAAAAATACAAATATAATACAAATAAAGCCATATTTCGGCTTCGCCGTCATCCTTCTGATGATTATGGGGACTGGTTCATATTGACTATCGCAAATCATGTTCGGGCTTAGACGTCGTCCTTCTGATGATAACAATGGATGTTTTTTTATTCTCTTGGCTATGCTTGAACTTAAGATTTTTAGAAAATAAAGATCAAGTAGATATATTACATCTAATAAAAATCTACGTAAACGGGCTAAAGAGTCACGTCTAAGCAATGAAAATAGAACGAGAGGGCTTTAGATGGATGGCCCCTCAGGGTATTCAATCACCTTGTGGTGGTGGTTGTTAGAGAGATTCTTCAACGAAGGAGAGACCACTGCCGGAGCGTATGAGCAACAATAAAGAGCTTGTCTGACAGTAAAAAAAACATGCAAAGTTAGAAGAACATTGCCCTGGAATGGTAGAATTGACCTCTATTTATAGGCTTTTGGTGGGCATGGGGGAGTTTATGGGCTTTAAAGGCATTAATGCTCCATGATGGGAGTTGTTACATATTTTGAATTTATGTTTTTGTAACTCTTTTTTTTCTGATTAACCGTTAAAGAATAATGGGCCATTACTTGCATTGATTCTTCATGATGGGTGGAGTTATATGGCTTAATACCATAATTGCCTTGACTTTTAACGCCCATCTTTGGAATTTGATTGGGCCGTCCATGATAATAGGTAATTAACCACATTAGTGTGTCATAAAAATGGGTCATTAACCGCAATAAGTGGCCGCCAGAGCATTTGGAGAGTTGCAGGCCATGCCACGACTTTTCGAATTCTATCCACGACATAGGAAACCTTGATCACCAATGAATTTTGCATATTAATTGTCATCCGAATGAGCATGCAATTTCAAACATTGACTGCTACCAGTGGGCCGATACAATTCGTCATATTGATTTCTTGATCGATTGGGTATAAAATATGCTTTCTTGGTTGGCTGGTTGACGATCTCGAGGTGTCCGATGACGAACCCATGATTTCGACGGTGAATTCATGATGTTGTCAGAGATCGAGGGATTTTGTGCCCCGAAAATCATATTTTAAGAAAATCACAGAGGCCAAATGGCCCAAAAATGTGAAAACAGCTAAAAAAAATGGGTCTTTAGCTAATCTGGCAACACGAATTTCTAGGTTCGTCGGCGACTGTGGCGCAATTTTTCACTATCGGTCACCTTTTTTGGCATTTTCCTGACTTTTTTTTACATATTTTTCCTTGTGTTTTTGCACATATTTTGGCATGATTTCCCTACATAAAACTTGACAAGAAGCCTCGCAAAATGAGGGGCAAAGTTTTATGTTTTCCGGGAAAGGAGAAGACTATGTCGCGCGGGGGTGCCAATTTGTCGCCCATTGGATTTTTTTTTGAATTTTGAAGACGTTAGGGGTCCCGTCGTCAGTAGACTTGACTTTGTTACAAGAAAGACGTCATTATTTGATTTATGGTTAAAGGATGTCCAATTGATTATAACATTAATAGCGAGCATCATGGGATCATTTTAAGAAGATCCATCAGCTCCGATTTGCAAATCATGGTCCCGATAGGTTCCGTCGCCACAAGACCTGGTTTAGAGATAGAGGGTCAAAGTAGGGTCAAATGATGTCAAAATAACCTGAAACTTGATATGTAGCACATTGGAAGCATTTTGAGGCCATACATGTGCTTTTTTTAATGAGTGATGACCTCGGCGGTCTCGGCCGCTAAGAGGCCCGGTTTGGCTATTTAAGGGTTGATGTTAGGTTAAACATTGTTGGATTGACCTGGAATTTGACATAGAGCATCTTCGGGGTATTTTAAGACCATTCACATGCTCTAATTGAACATTTGATGTATCCGATGCCGTTGTCGGTTGAAAGGCTGACTTTGTCGCGTGGAGAATGTAACTTTTGTATTTTGGATCAAATGATGTCAGAGTTATATGGAATTTGATGTAGTGCATTCTAGTTGCATTTTGAGCCCAATTCTGTGCTCTGTTTTGTGAAACAAGGTCCATGGCTTCACCGTTGCCAGAGCTCTTGTTTGTCCGCTGGGATAGTGAAGTGAGGCCAAATGTTGTCGAAATGATCCAAAATTTCACGTGTACACTTCTCATGATTGTTTTGAAGGATCTTGAAGTTTAGATGGTTTCATCAAGATCTGATGCTTCAAGCTGCTTCGTCCATTGTTGCCTAGCGCTACTTCATGTAAATTTTTTTATGTTGAACTTGTATGAAGAGGCAAAGTGACAATTTTTTTGTGAATAATTTCAGAAACGGAGTTTCCAGTTCAACACCCCACCCCCCCCCCCCCCCCCCCCCCCCCCCCACTCGCATTCTTTGAAACATTTGAACTTAAAAAATCACTCTCATGTGACCCACATAATACTAAATAGATTGCATAGTCTAAAGCATTGTTAGATCTAGAATCTCATATCATTCAACCAATGAATTAGATAAATCAAGAATAAATAGAGACATTCCAAGCATGCTATGTTAATCACATTAGGTAATTGCCTTGCTCAAAACCAATCTTAAAACACTCTTCCAAAACTACAATACAAGCTAGAATCTATTGTAAGAAAACGCCCAAAAGCCCTTTTCCAAAAGAGCCTTTAAAATTAAGAATCTAGAACCCTAGAGGGGGGTCAATAGGGTTAGCTTCAATTAATGACCAATTAAAATATTTTAGTAAACTTCTTTAGATTAATTAGTCACTATTAATGATTATATAATAAAGTACGGAAGCTAATAAAGACAATCACCACAAATCAAACCCATTATACAAATATTTAAAGTTGTTCGGCCTTAATGCCTACATCCACTCCCGGCTTGTGATCTTACACCCCACCCGATGTCTACTATCTATGCTTTAAAATAGGCTAAAAGTAACCTTTGCAAAATACTTTTCAAGGCTAGGCAATAACTTGACAGTATGCTCTCGCAGGCTTAGAAATAAACTTTTGTGTTTAAGGTTCACCTTTAACCTTTGCACTTATGCTTTTCTAAGGCAAAACAGTGACCTAGTATCATGAAGTTTGTTACAAATTAAGCTCAAGTACAAAGCCTCTAACTTAGGCAAATATAAAAATAAAAATCTAACTTACACAACACACTATGTCATGCAAAGATGAATGCTCAATGTGTTTGTGTGAAAACTTCAATCAAGTTTAGAAAATGAGAGTTCAGTAAATGTAAGACTGAGGCTTTTGAAAAATTAAAAACACAAGTGTTTTGATTGAAGTGAAAATATAATTCACATGTAATTCAAACAAACAACTTATAAAGATATGACTTATCAAGTTATACAAGTCGTATGAAATTCAAAAAACAACTAAAGCATGTGATTTGTGAACTTGTTGTTTCCAAAGCAAAGTAATTTAACTTTATGCTTTAAGGTATGGAAAACAACAAGAGATTCAACCAAGTACGAGATCTATGCTTACATGAGAAATCACCTCTTCACTCAAGCATGAAACAATTATAATATGAAAGTTAAAACTAACTTAGTTTGAATCTAAGTGTGAAACTCAAAACAACAAAGTAATTCAAACTAAAATATGTGCAGTGGACTCAATCAAAACATAGTTAACATGCTAAAATAGGTTTATCAATATTTTAAACAATCCATGTAACATATGATTTTGAAAACAAAGCTTACCAATAGATTTGACTTATTGAATATAAGCTTTGGTCTCCAAAAGACCCACTAGCCTTCCTTAACTTGCTTCCCAATATTGGTCCGATTTCCCTTCAAAAATTCCTCAAAAGTATCTCACTTTGGCTGTGGGATCAGCAAGTTTAAAATAGAAAAGTTGTTCCAACAACTAGTTGTCGGTTAACCTTCTTAGAGTTTGGTTAATCGAACTCTCAACTATTATATTTGCAACGATTATATTTTTTCAAATTTTGGTTCACTGCCAGTTAACCGAATTAGTTCGGTTAATAGGGTTTGAACCGACAAATTTACCGACCATAGAAAAAGAAAGAAAAACAAGCTCTCTGGTTTCTGACCCGATGTGGGTTCAGTGAATGTCGGTTAGCTGAAATCGGTTAACCGAACTATGATCGGTAGGTCACCAATAGGTGTAACCGAGCATTTTTGGTAACCAGAAACTTTGCCCAAAAGGTTCGTGGAAAAAGATAATCTCCGTAAAGTTGATCTAGGAGGGAATATGGGGCCATGAGAGGCAAGTTTGAATTCAAGCTCGAATCTACTACAAAATGTTTTCAAATACATGATTTTATCGAGTTATGCAATCTAAAAACAAGTATAGATTTCACGATTTTCCATATAATGATGCACAAGTGAAAATTCAAAATATGTTAAAAATGAATGCATATGCGAACATCAAATTGCAAGCTAAAGATAGGTTTAACTAGAATCACTCCATGAATGCAACATAAAAGATAAACTTCAAGATCAAGAAAAGGGCCAAATGGAGAGAAGCTCCTACCTTTTCGAAGCTAAAAAACGGAGGAGAAGTTAGATCAAGGGTTGACTGATGGACCCGGCTTTCGTCCTCTCCTTCCGCCCCGGGGGCTGCCGGGATCCGGAGGAGGAGAAAAGCGGGTATCAACATTTTTTTGTACGGGTATGCCAGATTTTCTATTCTACTTGGAATTTGAAGTGGCGATAATCCGGAGATTCACCTTCACAAGTATAAAGGAAATCAATCCTCTTTTCTAACTTTCCAAATTGCATAAATATTTAAGAAAAGTGACAAGGTTTTTTAATGCCGTAGGATGCGATTTTTTGTTTGTTTGTCGTGAAAGGCGATTTTTGCCGTAAAAGGCGATTTTTGCCTTGAAAAGCGATTTACAAATCTCATCAATAACGAAAGACAATAATTGTGATTTTTGTGTCTCTTTAAAAAATACAAAATACAATAGAAAAAGGATCTAACTTCTCAGGAGATTGTAGGGACACGTTCAGATCGACGGTCGCAAGTCATGTATGGACTTCGCCGTCATCCTTCAGACTAGAACGCATGATGCTTTGACTCTTTTGGCTTGGCTCTAACCTCAGATTTTTAGAAGACAAAGACCAAGGGGAGGTCCTGTATCCAATAAAAAACCGAGTAAACGGGCTGAAAAGCCGCGTTTAGGCCATGTTGGATAGAAGGAGAGGAAGAGCTTTGCCTTGGGGGGGTGGCCCCCCATGGGACTTCGATCACCTTGTTGCGTTGCAGCAGAGTTTCTTCAGGATTTTTTTACTCTCCCTGTGTCTGTGAATTTCTTGAATTTTTCTGGGATTTTTCTGGATCCTTTCTTCTTGGAATGACCCCCCTTTTATAGCCTTTCGGTGGCCATAAGGTGGTTTTATGAGCATTGATAGCATTGATGCTCCATGATGAGAGGAATTACAAGTTTTTATTTCTTGATTTTGTAACTCCTTTTTCTTGGCTTGTGATTGGCCGATGAAGAATAATGGGCATTAAGTCCCCTTTAATCTCCACGATGAGGGGAGTTTCATGGCTTTAATGCCATGATTGCTTGGACTTGTAACTCCCATTTGCTTGCTTCTGATTGGGCCGTCCAAAATAATGGGTTAATAACCGCATTAACGAGTCAATTAACAGCATTAAGTGGTCGCCATGGTATTTGAAGAGTCGCAGGCCGTGCCGCGTCTTTTGAAATTCTTCTTGTGACGATCGCCAATGGATCTACATGTTATTTAATGTCAGATGGCGATGCAATTTCAAACATTGATTGATGCCAGTGAGCCAGTGACATCTGTCTTGTCGATTTCTCGATCGGTCGGACAGAAAGTTCTTGGTCAGCCGGTTGGTGATCTTTGAGCGATCCATGATGATTTCATGCTCTTGACGGCGGATCCGAGATGTTGGCGAAGATCAGTCGTTTCCAAGCATCCAGAATTGGATTTTTGGAAAATCACAGGGGCTAGAACTCCCGAAACGCAAAGAGGATTGGAAAACGGGCGACCCTATCAACCGTGATAGGATTGGATTTTCGGAAAATCACGGTTGGCGATCGTTTGCAGAAATTGTGATTTCCAAAGTTACAAGTAAGTACGTTGAAAAGCGTGTTCGGGGTCAAACTAGGCTTTCGGGCCCTTGGATGAGTTCATGCTGAACATGAAATTTGTTGGGTAGGTCAAGACCTAACTTTTGGGCTCAAGATCCAAATTAATTGCAATTTTCCGAAACCACCCCAAACTTGGTTCCGACTCAGAGAAATACTCGATTAACATCTAAACACGCATCAGTAACCGCTAAATGTAAGTAATTAACGCTAATAACAGAAATTAAAGATTAGGATCTTACACGCACCTTTCACAGGAATTTCCACGTACCAAATCATTTCAACATGTCTAGTTTTGAGGAGTTTAAAGTATTTACATTCAACTTCCTTTTATGAGTTTACATTATTCTTAATTTAACACTGATCTGACTATTAAGCACTGTTGGACTCCAAAGAAGGAGAACTTGAAGATCTTTGAAGAGAAGTCCTTGATTTTGGAGCACTCTTGAAGGATTTTGCAAAAAGAAAGCAATAAGAGCAAGAGATCCGACCTCATTTGCTTTTATAGAAGAGAGCAAACTAAAAGAGGAAACAAGTAGAAAAGAAAGGAGGTAAGTGCTAAAAATTGACAACTTTCTCAAAAGAAAGATACTTTGAGAAAATCTCTCCTAAAAAAAAGAAAACTTGAGAAATTCTCTCCAAGTACGGATATTTTTAGATATTCTCTACCCACAAGAGATATGTTTAAATATTTTCTACAAAAATGACACCGTATGAGATCTAAGCCATCTTCAGATCTTAAGGTCACATAGGTTAGCCCATATGAGCCAGGTTTAACCTCCTAGGCACTAAAAGTGGCTTCTAGTAAAAAAAATCCCTTTTTACCAAGAGCATGCAAAATGGTTCCATGCCTCTTTTGAGTTGATGGGACCATTCAAAAAATAAAAAAAAGGCCTCATGAGTTTCCAAAAATCGAAACCATTCAACCTCATGAACCAAATTAAGCCAAGATCTTGAAATTGATATTCCACAAAAAACCAAATCCTAGTCTTCTAGCTTGCCACATACAGCTTGTTAGGTCACAAGACCAAAACCAAAACAAAAAACCAAATCCTGACCCCTTAGCTCGACACATACAGCTTGTTAGGTAATAAGGTCAACATCAAATCCGACCCCCCAACTTGCCACGCTCATAAGGTCAAAATAAAAAATCAAACTCCGACCCCCTAACCTACTAGATACAGCTTGTTAGGTTACAAGGTCAAAAACAAAAAACGCCTTTCTTGACCGCCTAATGTGCCACATAAAGCCTTTAGGTTCACAAGATCAAAAGGGAAAATCCAAAATCCAAAAATCCAAATCCCTTGTGTAATTTTCAAAAACTTTGCCTTGAGATGTTACGTGATCCCTCTCACTACCATAAAATTCCCCTGGAAACTCAAAAGGCCATTCAAAAAACAGATGCTCAAGACTCTTGGTCAAGTCAAAAGATCTCCTTCAAGTTTCTCTTCGAGGCACATCGACTCAAAAAGCTACACGTCGCTGTACCTCGAAGGGGCATTTGTTGACACAAAAAAAGTCACCTTACCTCCTCAACATCAAGAAGCCACATGAAGCCACATCCTACTACAAACAGGCAATGCTACTTCAAGCATCAGATCGTGTCAGAATCAAACAAAAATTGTAAGATCCTTCAAAACAGCCAAAAGAGGAGTATACATGAATTTTCGGGCCATTCCAACATCATTTAGCCTAACTTCACTCATCCAAAAGCTAAGGGCTCCCATCGACGATATGCGAAGGCATCAAAACTTCGATCAGAGCCTACACATGGTTCCAAAATACCCCCAAAAGGCTCCATGTCAAATTTCAAGTCAAACCGACAACGTTTGAACCTCCACCAACCCTCGAGCAGCAAAATCAAGCCTCTCTGCGGCGAGAACCACCGAGGCCATCATTCATCAAACAGAGCACATGGGTGGCTTAAACATTCTCCCAATGGGCTACAAGTCGAATTTCAGGTCATTCCAACAACGTTTGACAAGACTTTGACGCTCTGGAAACAAAGTCAAGCCTCCATGTGACAGAGCACCCCCGAACCATGACATCCAAATCGGAGCTAATGGATCATCTCAAAATGACTCCAATAGGCTTCCTGTCAAATTTCAGGACAATCGGACATCGGTTGACCGTATATCAAAGCGCGACATCTTCCTCGCGGCAAAATCAAGTCTAGCAGCGACGGAACCCCAAACAGCTTCAAAACTGAAAAAAAGCCCATGGTTGGTCCTATCTATTGCTCAAGAGGCTTCACCTCAAATTTTGGGCGATTCCGACATCGTTTGACCTAGTTTCGACTCTTAAAGGAAAATCGGCTACAAAGTCTTCGGCTTTTCCAAAAAAATAGGAAACTTTGTGCTCCGGTTTGCACGGCTTCTGGCACAAGAAGAATTCCAAAAGACACGGCACGGCCCGTTACTCTTCAAATGTCACCGGCACACTGGCAGCAATCACTGTCTGAAATTACATCCACATCCGACATTAAACAGCATGTGGATCTATCGGCGATCGCCACAAGAAGAATTCCAAAAGACACGGCAAGGCCCGTTACTCTTCAAATGCCCAGGCGACCACTTAATGCTGTTAATTGACCAGTTTTATAACAACTTAATGCGGTCATTAACTCATTCTTTTGGACGGCCTAATCAGATTTAAGGAGAATTGAGTTACAAGTCCAAGCAATTATGGCATTAAAGCCATGAAACTCTCCTCATCATGGAGATTAAAGGCGATTCAATGCCCATCATTCTCCATCGGGCAATCACAAACCAAGAAAAAGGAGTTACAAAATCAAAAAATAAAAACTTGTAACTCTTCCCATCATGGAGCGTCAATGCCATCAATCCTCTCATCAATACTATCAATGCTCATAAAGCACCCCATGGCTACCAAAAGCCTATAAAAGGGGTTCATTCCAAGAAATCCATGATCGATCCAGAAACCCAAGAGAAATTCACACATAGAGGGCTACACAGACACAGAGAGAGTCAGAAATTTTTGAATAAAACTCTGCCGCAATGCCATAAGGTGACCGAATTCCCTTGAGGGGCCACCCCCCCCCCCCCCAAGGTCTCCTCTCCTTCTATCCAACATGGCCTAAACGCGGCTTTTCAACCCGTTTACTCGGTTTTTTTATTGGATATATAACCTCCCCTTGGTCTTTATCCTTTGAAAATCTGAGGTTAGAGCCAAGCCAAAAGAATCAAAGTATCATGCATTCTCATCTGAAGGACGATGGCGAAGTCCATACATGATTTGCGACCGTCGATCGGAACGAGTCCCCACAATCTCTTGAGAAGTTAGATTCATTTTCTTACTTTTCTATTGTATCTTGCATTTTTTAAAGAGACAAAGAAATAACAATTCTTGTCTTTCATTATTGATGAGATTTGTAAACCGCCTTTTACGGCAAATTCGCCTTCCACGATAAAAATCCCCTTTTATGGCAAAACCGCCTTTCACGGTACAAAAAAATCGCCTTTCACAGCAAACAAACAAAAAATCACCTCCTACGACATTCAAAGAAAATCTTGTCTCTTTTTTTAAATATTTATACAATTTGGAAAGTTAGAAAAAAGATTGATTTCCTTTCTACTTATGAAGATGAATCTCCGGATCACCACTTCAAATTCCAAGTAGAATAGAAAATCTGGCATACTCGTAAGAAAAAATGTTGATACCTGCTTTTCTATTAGATTGTATGGCCTCAATCCAACAGTTGATGTGATAAATTGATTAATTTCTTTATTTATCAATAAAATCATGCTTTACTTTCATGAGATAAATGTTATTTTATTACTTCATGCACATAACCAATACATATGACATGATGGTTCATGAGTTGAACCGGATTCCACTAATATATTAGATATGATATATGTGTATGGATGAGATCCACACACGTGAGACATATGTCACAAATCTTATCCTTAAATAGCTTCACAACTAGTAATGAGATTGGGTATCTCATCTAATGAGGTTCACAAATCTTGACAGGAGCATTCGCGGATCAAGATGCCCTCAAGCTCCGTCTCTTTGCAAGTACCCTAAAAGGTATGGCCTTTGATTGGTACTCCACTCTGCCGGAAGACTCCATCCAAAACTGGGCCATGCTGGAGACACGTTTCCTGACCCACTTTAAAGGTGAGGTTCATCCTGTTACTATGGCACAACTTTGCAGTTTAAAAGAGGGAGAGAATGAGTCAACATACGACTTCATTCACAAGTGGAAGGCGATGGCGTACAAGTGCTCAGATGTATTGCCACAAGCGTCGCTAGTGGACATCTGCCGTAACAACATGAATGCAAGGATCCGCTCAATGATCATCGGCAGTAAATCAAAGAACCTAGGAGAACTCCTATAAGCATCCAACGAAGCTGAAATGGTGATCAAAGACCTCAACAGTTAGAAATCATCAAAGAAAGAGCCGACTGCCATTACGACCTCAAAACCAAGGAAAAAAGAGGTTATTAATGCGCAAACCAAGTCAACTCCTCAGCAGCCAAAGAAAGCTCAAAATAAAACTACAGGTAAAAGACCTCAACTCTCTGATGCCTTCAAAGAACAAGTAGAGAAGAAATACCCGTTCAATGAAGATATTGAAAAAATCTTTGATGCTCTCTTAGCAAACGGCAAACTCACCTTGCCTGAGCCCAAATGACAGGGAGATGTTGGCAAAACCAACGATCCCCGGTATTGTCCATACCACCAGATGGTCCCACATCCTCTCAATCAATGCTTTGTTGTAAGAGAGAAGATCAATGAGATGTGGAAAAAGGGAGTTATCACCTTTAACAAAAACTACGGGTTTGCCTCCGTTAACATGGTGTCATGTGGGCAAACTTCAAAGTCACCAAAAGACAAGATCACTACTTCATTCAAGGTGATAAAAATGGCTCAAACGTCCCAAGAGTTGGTTCCCTATCCAACACCAGACGGACAACCCATAAGGGTGTATCCCGATCTCCTAGAAGATGAAAAAAGGGAGATTGTCAAAACAAAGCCAACCGCTCAACATCGAAGGCGCCAAGAGACAACTCCGCAAGCTCAAACAGCAGGAGAAGACTCAACTAAAACAAGAAGTCCCTAAAAAGGCAAACCTCTTCCACTGCTTCACTAAGGGCAACGGAAGAATTCCTTCCCATGACTACAAAGGCGGTAAGAAAATGCACCCTTAGTGATTTCATTCCACCTCATTACAGAAATGAAACTACGCAAGGGGCATCATACTCTTGCAACTCGGTAATTAGATTCTCTGTGGATGGATTCGAGTCCAGTGATACCGATGAGTGTTTGCAAATAAAAAGCTCTCCAAAGGCAAAGACGTCCATTTTGCTGATGCTCAGATGTATAAAGATGGAAAAGAAGAAAATGAGGAAGAAACAACACCCTTTGCTGAAAATCTCTAGAAATATAAGGGCAAGGCTCCTCAACAATCATCGGAAGAAAACAAACCTTCTAACAAATCCGAAGAGAGCAGTCATTCTCCCTTCGTTTTCTCTCTCAAATCTTCAAAGCCTTTGGTAATCACCACCAAAGCAAAGAAGACAAAACAAAAGGCTGGGGGCAAGTTCGTAGTGTCCTTTGTGTCTATTATGCATGACACAGATTCGGACTCAGAGCTAGAAGATGACACAGCGTCAAGCCAAGCTAATACTTAGCGAAATCAGCCTGCTCTCACTCCATTGAAGGCCCTTACTGACGTAGAAGATCCTACGTCTGCTTCCTTCGTTGTTCCGGCAACTTTGGCAGAAGAAAAAATAATCTTTTTCCACAGATCGGGAGTCTCTTCATCAAATTCTCCGCTTGAACCTTTCCAAAACAAAGGTATGCCTCAACTATTCTTATATAGTCAAATGGCGCGAGCTATCATGAAGAATAAGGGCTACAACGCTAAGAAGCCGACCGGTCTGGGCGGTGGTCGTAGTATTCTCACACCATTGGAACCCACACTGACCAAAAGTCAACCGGAAGATTGAAAACTCCACCGTCATAAAGACAAGTCTTCATATGGGTTGGGGTATGATTCTACCACCCCCGCGAGACCGTTGACACAAAGGTTGTAAAGTCGTTTTGCCGACCAAGCCTCAACATCTCATGTCCATGAAGACATTGATCACTCTGGATATTTCTTTGAGGAGTCACACGTCAAAAATCCAGGAAGCTCCTCCAATTGGTATGATTTCTCTGACAATGAAAAGAAAATTGTCCGATGACACAGACGTGCGGTTTTCTAACCCAGAAAATCCATCGTCTCCAAAAGAAGTACCCTACTTCGACATAGTTTCAAAAGGTGATTGGGATCATCTCATTGCAAGTCTTGAGAAGAGTACCGATCAAGAAGACCCATGGGCAGAAGCAGAGCTTTGGTCTGTAAATGCCTTTGGAACTTTAGAAGGTCTTGTTGAGTTGGAAGCCTCCGAAAATATTGTGGAGGAACCACCTTCAAACCTTCCAACAGAAAATCATATTCAAAAGATAGACTTGAGAACACCTGATAACCCACGTCCTGTGTTCATAAGCAAGATTATAAAGGATAATGAGTTACCCGAGTATATCTCTTTTCTTCACGAGTTCGTTGATTGTTTTGCATGGTCTTATGCTGAAATGCCCGGCTTAGACCCCAAAGTAGCAGTCCACAAACTTAACTTGCAAAAAGAAATCAAGCCTGTCAAACAAGGCCAAAGAAGATTCCGTCCTGATGTGATGGACAAAATTGAACAAGTTCGGAAACTCAAAAGCGTTGACTTCATTTGCGAGGAACAACATCCTGAAAGGTTGGCCAACATCGTCCCCATGACAAAGAAAAATGGACAGATAAGGGTCTATGTCGACTACAGGGACCGGAATAATGCATGCTCTAAAGATGAATTCTTGTTCCCCATACCAGAGGTGATGATTAACAACACCTGTGGGTTTGAGCGAATGACATTCATGGATGGATTATCTGGCTACAATCAGATAAAGATGCATCCTGAAGATGAAAGACATACATCATTTCGGACTCTATTCGGTGTGTATTGCTACACTATCATGCCATTCAGTCTGAAAAATGCAAGTGCAACATATCAGAGGGTTATGATGAAAATATTTCAAGATATGTAGTACAAGACGGTCGAATATTATGTCAACGACCTAGCCACCAAAAGCAGAAGGAAAGAAGATGATCTGGACGATCTTCGAGAAGTCTTCCTCCGACTTCACAAACACAAATTGCGGATGAATCCACTAAAGTGCTTCTTCGGTGTCTCTTCGGGTAAGTTTCTCAGATTCATAGTTCAAAAAGCCGGAATAGAACTTGACCCCACCAAAGTCAAGGCTATCCTAGAATTGCCATCTCCAAGGACCCTAAGATAATTAAAGGGGATTCAAGGAATGTTGGCATACATCCGACGGTTCATCTCTAATTTATCAGGGAAGTGCCGTCCATTCTTTCGCCTAATGAAGAAAGGTGTGGACTTTGTTTGGGCTGTTGAATGTGCAACCGCATTTCATGACATCAAGACATACCTGAAAAACCTCCAGTGTTGGCCGCCCCCACAACTGGAAGACCGTTCATCTTGTATACAATAGCTCTCAACTATTCTTTGGGTACTCTACTCGCACAAGAAATCGACGAGAAAAAAGAAGCTGCTCTATACTACCTTAGCCGCATGTTGGTAGGTGTAGAGCATTGCTAATCCTAAGTCGAAAAAGAACGCCTTGCAGTGATGTTTGCCGTACAAAAGCTATGTCACTACCTACTGTCCAACACAGTCTACCTAATTTCGAGGGTCAATCTCTTAAAGGCTCTTGTCACAAAAGCAGGTTCTCTCAATGCTCGACTGGCCAAATGGTCCATCCTTCTATCGCAATTTGATATTAGGTATATACCACAAAATGCAATCAAAGGCCAAGCTCTAGTAGACTTTCTCGCAGAGCACCCATTGCCTAAAGATTCTCAACTCGGGGATGATCTCCCAGACGAACCTGTCTACAACGTGAAAACTTCCTTATCAAATACTTCCTGGGACATGAACTTTGACGGCACAACTAGGACAAATGAAAAAGGAAAGCAGATATCAGGAATTGGCATCCTCTTTTTTAGCCCCAACAAATACATAATTCTACACACTTTCTCGCTACGGGAACCTTGTTCAGACAATGCCGTTGAGTACCAAGCCCTAATTGTAGGATTGGAACTCGCCCTCGAATCCGGCATCACCATGCTGGAAGCTTTTGGGGACTCTCAACTGATCGTCAACCAGATAAATCACAAATTTGAAGTCAGGAAGCCCGATCAGATGCCTTACTACAACAAGGCGCAATCGCTTCGAAAAAAGTACATTTGTAACACCACTGACAACCTCAAATGTGAAAATATCCGTGCAGATGTCCTGGCCGGACTCGCCGCGTATATGACAATCCAAGAAGGGGAAAACATGCAAATTACAGTGTATCAAAGAAGGATTCTCCCTCCTCTTAACACACACCAAGCAGTTGCTGAATGCCACCAAGTGGTTGGAAGTTAGATGTCCATCCTCAAACCTCCGATCGACGACTGGAAGGATCCATTCATTGATTACATTATGTTCGGAATCCTACCTGAAGATCCAAAAGAACAAGTAAGCATTCAAAGACGAGCTCCAAACTTTCATTTAGATATTCTTTCATAAACACTTTACAGAAAATCCTTCAACGGAGTACTTTTACGCTGCTTGTCGCAACAAGAGGCCGAGGAAACTCTCAAAGAAGTATATGTCGGTCTTTGTGGAGCCCATTAGGCTGGTCCTAAGCTCTATGATCAGAAAAAAAGATTAGGTTATTATTGGCCTACCATGGTAGCTGACGCAATGCAATTTGCTAAGCGCTGCCAACAATGCCAACTTCATGGAGATTATGTCCACATGCCTCCAGATTGGTTACATCCTACAGCAATCTCATGGCCTTTCGAAGCCTGGGGTATGGATATCATATGTCCTATCTCTCCCACGTCAAGCAAAGGTCATCGCTTCATCTTCGCCGCTACAGATTATTTCTCTAACTGGTCAAAAGCATTTGCGTTCAGCGACATGAATACCTCATCAGTCCTTCAATTTTTGCACACCAAAATTATTTACCGGTTCGGCATACCTAAAAGATTCGTCCATGATAACGGACCACAATTCCGGTATCACAAATTCTACAGGTTCTGCGACAAGTACAAAATCCAAAGTTGTCCTTCGACTCCATATAATCCGGTGGCGAACAGACTAGCAGAAGCTTTTAACAAGACACTCAGCAAAATTATCAAGAAAATGGTCTCTAGTCACAAAAGAGACTGGGGCGACAAACTACTAGAAGCTTTGTGGGCCTATCGAACCACCGTTCGAGGACCAACCCATAGCACACCATTCTCCTTGGTCTATGGATGCGAAGCTGTTGTCCCTTTCGAAGTACAAATTCCTTCCTTAAGGGTATCTCTGCAAAATGACATAACGCAAGAAAGAAATGTCAAATTGAGCCTCCAAGAGATGGATAATCTCGATAAAAGACGGCTCAAAGCTTTACAAAGCATTGAGCTATACCAAGCACGCATGGCAGGATCTTTCGACAAGAATGTCAGGCAACGCGCTTACAAAAAGGGCGACTTGGTTCTTGTAGTAAAAAGACCCATAGTCTTTGCCCACAATTCCAAAGGCAAATTCGAACCAAAATGGGAGGGACCCTTCGTCATCGATAAAGTTTTCTCCAATGGCGTATACGCTTTTCTAAATATTGAATGTGACAGATGTATGCTGCCCATCAACGGCAAATTCTTGAAGCGGTACTGCCCTTGAAGACTTTCTCCAACGGGTTAGAGCGATGCCTATATGGCCAAAGCCAATTCCTAGGTACTTGCTCACCAAACACATCCCGTTTGGAATTTTCATCCTTATGTTTAAATTTCTAAAAGAGCAAATCTCAAAACATTGCTTACTTTCATCGTTTCATTGTTAAAAAAAAATCAAATCCAAAAATCCAAGTTTAGGAGCCGCTTCTCGGACTTGACCAGAATTTCGATCATTGAACCCAAAATTCATGGTTTGAAACAAAAATCAGGACTCAGGAATTTCCACCATAGTCCGCCCCGACTTTTACAACAAAAAATGGTTTTGAGTCAAAATTTATGACCCTCGTGTCTTTAAACAAAAATGGATTTTTAGAAACCGCGGGGAAGCGACGCTTAGTCGATACTCGTAAAACCCAAAAATCGGAAGGATGCGAACCCAATTCGATACTTCCAAAATTTCAAAATCGCAAGGAAGCGACACCTCGTCTATACTTGCAAAATTTCAAACTGAAAAAAAAAATCGTGGAGACGCAACATGCAAGTTGATATCCACAACCCAAATTTCAGAAAAATAAAATAAAATTTCAAAAAAATCGTGGGGAAGCGACATTCAGTTCATACCCGCAAAACCAAAATTTTTAAAAAAGCAAGGAAGCGACATCCAGTCGATACTTGCAACCCAATCCGTGAGGAGGCGGCATTCTATCGATACTCGTAACCAAATGCGCAAAGAAGTGACATTCCATCGATACTTGCAAGACCATTTAGCAAGGAAGCGACCTTTGGTCGATACGTACATTTTGAAAACCAAAAATCCTGCCATCACTCCAAAATCAGCTATAAATGCCAAAAATCGTGCTCTCAAGCCAAAATCGGCTATAAATGCCAAAAATTCAGCTATCAATGCCAAAACCCGGCTATCAATGCCACAAAAATCGGCTATAAATGCCAAAAAACTGGCTTTCACCCCAAAAAAATAAAAAAATGGCTTCCACGTCAACAAAACAAAACTTGGTTTTTAAAAAATCTGGCTGCCATGCCAAAAACAAAAACAAATTTTGGCTCGCATGCCGCAAAAATTGGCTTTCATGCCAACAAAACAAAACTTGGTTTTCAAAAGTTTGGCTTTCACGCCAACAAACAAAATTGGCTCCTATGCCAAAAAACCTGGCTTTCATGCCATCTCAAAATTTCGTCTTTCATGACATCTAAAAAACTCCGGCTTCCAATGCACAAACAAATTTTGGCTTCCATGCCACAAACAAACTTTGGCTTCCATGCCATCCCAAAATTCGGCTTTCAAGCCATCAAAAACTAGGCTTTCGCCACAAAATTTGGCTTTCATGCCAAAAATAACCCTTAAATAAAAGATTTTCACAAAATGACAACCTTTTGATCAAATTCTCAAACAAACGTTTCCATTCAGCTCTTACTTAAATTTATTTTCATCAAAAAATAATTTAAGTGAAATGAGGGAATACAAAAAAATATAGTACCAAAAATGTTTATACATGGCAGTACAAAAAAAAGAGAGGAAAATGAGTTTGTTAGACCTCAAGAGCTCAGTTTAACATGGTCTTCAGCCAAAGATTCATTTCCTCAAGCAGACTCTTGGCGTTAGCCTCCAAAGCTTTCAGGCCATGCTTCTTCAAAACATTTCCATAAAATGCGGCAGAACGCCGCGACCCATTTGTAATATAAGGAAGTTCTTCCCAGAGAATCTGTCATTGCTCATATTCCTAAGTCTTCCTCCGGACATTGCCATCAGCCTCCTCGACCTGGCAAATGAGAGTCCCCTCTCTAACACGAGCTTCCACGATGGCAGCCCATTTAGCAGCAGCTTGTTCCTCCAAAAGCTCAAGACGCAGCCTAGCCTCGACAACCTCCTTATCAAGGCGGTTTAGGTCTCGTGTTAGCTCGATAATGGCCAACTCGGTAACGTTCCTCTCCCGAACAAATTACTTCCGAGTCCGCGAGATCTTATTCAGCTCAGATTTGACCTCGCAGGAAGGCTTCACAAACATCTCATTAAAGAAGTCACCATTTGGGAAACTCTTGATCTCAATCTACTTGTTGCCCAAGGTAATGAATTCATCAACAAAAGCATTGGCACTTGCAATGTCCAGACCGACTTCCTTGCTATCAGCAAGAATGTTTCTGCACATGCTTGATCATGCCCGAACCAGCTTCCAAGTGACCTGAAGAGAGAGTCTCGACCCATGAGCTCAGAACGCTCTTCAAAACCTTCTTTGCATACTGAAGGTGCGGCCCAGATGAGGATTCGTCATGCTCCGGCATCCGACTGCCCATGTCATGCCCTGTTGGAGTAGTAATCAATAAGCTCTTTCCAATTGAAGAAGCGACTCATCATAAGGTTTCACACTTGTAGCATTTAAACTAGTGGAAGAAGCCCCTACTTCTGGATCGGTTGCAGGTATCTCCTGTTCTGGCCCTGAGGAAGGTGGAGGAACTTCTCCTGCTGCTTCACAATCTGTCAATAAAAGATGAAAAGTATGAATATGATCTTGTCAAAAGTCAATATCGAGATTACAAAATACCTTCTACGACGACCGGCGGAGTACTTTCTGCTTCCATGAGCTCATCCGAAGCATCGTCAAAGGTTATATCCATGGATGGCTAAAAGTCGTCAGAATCCTCTAACAAGTCAGCTAACAAGAAAACAAAGCAACATGTTAGCAAACGACAGCACAAACAAAAAAAGGAGAAAAAGAAAAGAAATCATACTAGGTAAATGTTCTGGAACCACTCCAGAGACCCTTGGCTCTTTCTCAGATGCCGCAAATGGGTCCGTCATCGCCTCATCGGCCGAAACCTCGGGCATCACCAAATCATCATCCTCTGCCAAAAGAAAATAAGCAGCGGATCAAAAAAAATCTCTTATAAGAGAAAAAAAGCGTAAACAAAAAGAAGGAGTATCATACCAGCCGTTTCCTTTTCTCGGCTTCTCTTTTCTGGAGGCTTGTTAGCATCCCCAAACACCTCCTCAGCCATGGTGAGAGGAACATCCAGATCAGGAGGACTTTCGTGTCGTCTCATATTACACCGTTGTCCTCTCTTCCTCTTACTTCTGTGGGTCGGTCTGCTCGAAGAACCTGGCCCACTATCAAAATCAGGTCTTTCACTAAAGTCCTCACCGGATGGTCTGCTTTTCCCAATAGACTCTATGGTAGCCTTTTTGTGCTCCGCTTGCATCCCAGCGCCGTCTCGGCCTCCTCCTCCTCCAGCTGTTTCAAAACCCCACCAGGAACTTCTTGTAAATCTCCTAATCTGATGACGTCCCGTTCACTAAGAAAGCCTATCTTATGCTTCTTTCCAGAAAGGAAAGATAAAACTTCCTTTTGTCGGACACCATCTGAACTCCCAATACCCTTCCCAGGAGATTGCTTGACATCAAGCTCCTTCTTGGGAAGTCCCCAGTACACTGAAAAGCTCTCCACAAACTATTTCGTGAAGCGAGTAGTCCGGCAAGTGGGCAACTCAAGATAGGAAATCATGGCGGTAGTGTCATCTGCATTGTAAAAACCCATGCATTCCTCCCCTCCTGCAAACCTCCAAAACGCTTCTCTATGCTCGAAGGCGCTCCAACAACGCCTTGAGAGAAGCCAAGCTGCAGCGCAAAACGCGAAGGGACATACGGCTGGAAATCAAAGAAAAGATGTCTACGGTACACCATCGTACCAACCCGTATGTTGAAAAGCCATCTCTTTTATGCGTTTGTCAAAGCATAGTGTCTTCCCGACCCTGCCCTGGTGGAATTACGGGTGACACCAAAATCGAAAGCCTTCTTCCGCAGATCCGGAGAAATCTTCATTGAAGACTGCCCAATCTCGACATCCCTGAACCGTCGGATTCTCAAACGTGCTGACAAAAGAGATTTGGAAACGGTTACTCCTCTAGCCAATCAAATCATGAAAGGGTCATCGTCTTGTGCGACTCCCAACCAATAGAAGCTAGGATAGTGGTATACATAACACGAATAGAAGATATGGGCTAAAAATACCATGTTCATGGGGAGCCCAAGCCGAACCATAAAAGCAGCAGCCTGCAGTTCGATACACAAATAGGAGTAAAGAGCATGCACTAAAGCCAGCCGCTCTTCGAATGCCATCTAACAAGCCAAGAAAATGCAATGCGGCCTGATGTGCGTTCTATCTCCTCCAGCAAAAACAGCTCACCAAGCCAATAAGTGAGGTAAACAGCGAGATCTCTCCGCAATGTAATGTTAGGAAAAATGGCGTTTGTACTTGCGAAGAATTTCCTCAAATCTTCTCTCATGGCGGAGATCTTCTTCAAACCTAGATTTTTAGCCCTAGCATCTTGGGCAATACTACTATAAGACTCTCCGCTGTCAAAAAAGTTGGAGCTACAACTCTTCCAACTACTGCACCTGACTTTCGAGCCCTCTTTCTCCTTCAAAAAATCATAGAAGGCGACAAGCTGAAAGTATAAAAGCCTGAACTCCTCAGACTACTCCTCAAGGACGCTGTTAATAGGCATGGACTCCTCATAGAGTTTGCCGAGGATAGGCAATCTGGTGATGGTGCTCAATTCCTTCAAAGAAAAACCAATCTCACCGTTCGTAACAATGAAGGTGTTGGTTTGTGGAAGGAATGACTCCAGCGTGGCCATGAAAGCCTCATCGGAGAAAACCACGGTTTGACGAAAAGCACGAACCGCATAAAAATCTCGGCCTCCTGCAGAATGGCCCCACCAACCTTCAGGGTGTGATCAGTCCATGATTCTCAGCTTCAGTCAACACTGAAATATCCACAAAGTCGAAAAGGCTTCACCCAATTGCTACCGTCACCCCGAAAAATGCCAAGGCCCACCAATCTTAAATCGACGGACGGATGATCAGAACCTTGGTAGCCACTGGTTGGCATCAACATGTCCATACGGACAGGCGACTTCCCTACATAACCGGAAGGGCCGACAACAAAAACCCCAGTCTTGATCACATTGGTCCTCTTCACCCAACTCGGAAGATCTTCCCTCTTAGGGCATGTGGAAGAAAGGCTCATGATTGAAATAGTGCGATCGAAGGTCGACCGGGTGGAAATAGTTCTCTCCTCACCATCTGCCATGTAAAAGAACTGAAAACATCTCCTTTGGTATGTCAAGTTGTCAGGGACTGTATCACCGAAGAAAAAGGTAGGCTTGGGCACAATGCTCTGATCGTCCGTAACCCAAGGACGGCTGCTTACCGCAATCTTATAGAATTCCTCATCCTTGAGAGCGATCAATCGCTGTCTCATCTCATCACGGTTGAGGGAATCACACTCTTCCAAGTTCTTCTCAACAAACTGGACGTTCTCCCAGGCTTGCTGAACGGCCGCATTAGAAAATCTGGCAGACCGACAAAGTACGTCAGTAACAGGCCCCTTACCCTTGTTCGTTCTGGAAGAACTACCTGCGAAGGATAGAAAGAATAAAAATTAAAAAAAAAAGGACAAAAATCAATCATCAAAATGACAGAATTTTGCTAAAAAAATTCTAGCGAAATTTTGACATCGTTTGGGGCAATTCCGAAGAAAAGGGAAACACCCCGAAAAAGATAGGAAGCTTGAAGATAAGCTTAACACTGCTGGATGCTCATAGTCAGTGGAAGATTCTCAAAGAAGGTTTGAACTTAAACATTGCTGCGAGATCAAGCCAGTCTCATAAAATTTCTGCAAATTTGGAAAAGGGCTCAACGTTGCTGCGGCTCCAAACTCCAAAATTTGCAAAGCTCCTCAAAATCCCGCAAGACTAAGGAAGGGCTCAACATTGCTGCGAGCTCCAAATCCCAATACTTGCAAAAGATTTCCAAGTTTGCATCATCATGCTTCCAAAATAATTTACTAAAAATCACACATCAAAGAAAACCATCATGCATTAGATGCTAGGAAAACCTTAACCACGGATGCATAGGGCTTGTGGGTGGTTCTATGTATCCGTGGGTTTACCTATAATTCCTCCAAAAAAAAAAAAAAAAGGAAAACCTTAACCAAAGTTTGACCAATTCCAACCCAACTTGGTCAAAACCAATCAAACTTTATCCAAGTTAAAAATCATGTTGGCTTCACCTAGAGACTCTAGCCTTCTATCTTGATGCTTTAAACAAAAAAAGGCATTAACATCTTGAAATTGCATAACCTCATTATCATGATGAGCCAAAAGCAAAAAAAAAAGTGGAAAACCTTTTCAAAAATAAATAAATAAATAAATTCTAGGCTGATTCATTGCCACGTGGCAGTACGGCCAGGTCCGTACTGCCAAGAAAAGAAAGTGAAAAAAAAAAGAGGAACAACGTAGAAAAAAAAAAGAAGAGAGAAAGAAGAAAAACCATGAGCAAAAAAACAAAAGAAAAAAGAAAAGAAAAAAATGAGAAAGAAAGAAAAAAAGAAAAAAAAATAGAAGAAGCACAAAAAAAAAGAAAAAAAGCGAAAGAGAAAAAGAAAAGAAACTTTTCCTAGTTCTACAATGGAGCTTTCATGGGAAGGAAGAAAACTTACTTGAAGTCATGGATGGAGAAGAAGTAGAACTTGAAGATCTTTAAAGAGAAGTCCTTGATCTTGGGGCAATCTTGAAGGATTTTGCAAAAAGAAAGCAATAAGAGCAAAAGATCCAACCTCCTTTGCTTTTATAGAAGAGAGCAAACCAAAAGAGGAAATAAGGAGAAAAGAAATGAGGTTAGTGCTAAAAATTAACAACTTTCCCAAAAGAAATATACTTTGAGAAAATCTCTCCCAAATACAAGGAAACTTGAGAAGTTCTCTCCAAGTAAGGATGTTTTTAGATATTCTCTACCCACAAGAGATATTTTTAGATATTCTCTACAAAAATGACACCATATGAGATCTAAGCCATCTTCAAAGCTTAAGGTCCCATAAGTTAGCTCATATGAGCCAAGTTTGACCACCTAGGCACTAAAAGTAGCTTTTAGTCAAAAAAATCCCTCTTACTAAGAGTATGCAAAATGGTTCCATGCCTCTTTTGAGTTAATACAACCATTCAAAAAAAAAAAAAAAGGCCTCGTGAGTTTCCAAAAATCGAAACCATTCAACCTCATGAACCAAATTAAGTTAAAATCTTGGAATTAACATTCTACAAAAAACCAAACCCTGGTCCCCTAGCTCGCCACATATAGTTTGTTAGGTCACAAGACCAAAACCAAAACCAAAAACCAAATCCTGACCCCCTAGCTCGCCACATACAGCTTGTTAGGTCACAAGGTCGACACCAAATCTGACCCCCCAACTTGCCACAAACAGCTTGTTGGATCACATGGTCAAAATAAAAAATCAACCTCCGACCCCCTAACCTGCCACATACAGCTTACTAGGTCATAAGGTCAAAAACAAAAAAAGCCTTTCTTGACTGCCTAATGTGCCGCATAAAGCCTTTAAGTTCACAAGGTCAAAAGTGAAAATCCAAAATCCAAAAATCCAAATCCCTTATTTCATTTTCAAAACTTTGCCTTGAGATGGCACGTGATCCCTCTCACTACCATAAAATTCCCCCCGGAAACTCAAAAGGCCATTAAAAAAAATGCTCAAGACTCTTGGTCAAGTCAGAAGCTCTCCTTCAACTTTCACTTCGAGGCACGACGACTCCAAAAGCTACTCATCGTTGTACCTCGATTGGGCATTTGTTAAAACATAAAGAGTCACCTTGCCTCCTCAACATCAGGAAGCCACATGAAGCCGCATCCTACTACAAATAGGCAATGCTACTTCAAGCATCAGATCTTCTCAGAATTAAACAAAAACTGCAATATCCTTCAAAACAGTGAAAAGAGGGGTACACATGAAGTTTCGGGCCATTCCGATATCATTTCGCCTAACTTCACTCAAACAGCTAAGCAAGCGCTCCCGGCGGCGACAATATCGAGGACATCAAAACTTCGATCAGAGCCTACAGATGGTTCCAAAATACCCCCAAAAGGCTCCATGTCAAATTTCAAGTCAAACCAACAACATTTGACCCTCCATCAACCCTAGAGTAGCAAAATCAAGCCTCTCGGCGGCGAGAACCACCGAGGCCATCACTCGTCAAACAGAGCACATGGGTGGCTTCAACATGCTCCCAAAGGGCTACACGTCGAATTTCAGGTCATTCCGACAACGTTTGACCAGACTTTGATTCTCCGGAAACAAAATTAAGCCTCCTAGTGGCGGAGCACCCCGGGACCATGACATCCAAATCGAAGCAAATGGATCGTCTCAAAATAACTCCAATATGCTCCTTGTAAAATTTCAGGACAATCGGACATCGGTTGACCATACATCAAAGCACGACATCTTCCTAGCGTCAAAATCAAGTTTAGCAGCGACGGAACCCCAAACAGCTTCAAAGCTCAAATAAAAGCCCATGGTTGGTGTTGACACCAAAAATGTCACTTTGCCTCTTCAAATCAAGAAAGCTGCATGAAGTCGCAACCTGCCATAAATAGGCAATGCAATTTCTCCAAAAAATCAAATCTTGTCAGAATCAAACAAAAACTGCAAGATCCTTCAAGATAGCCAAGAGAAGAGTACACATGAAGTTTCGGGCCATTTCAGAATCATTTGGCCTAACTTCGCTTCTCCGACAGCTAAAATGGTGCTCCCGGCGGCGACATCATCGGAGACGTCAAAACTTCGATCAGAGCCTACAGATGACTCCAGCATGTCTCAAAAGGGCTCCATGCCAAATTTCAAGTCAAACCGACAACGTTTGACCCTCCATCAATGCTCGAGCAGCAAAATCAAGCCTCCTGGCGGCGGGAACCACCGAAGCCTTCGCTCATCAAACCAAGTGCATGAGTGGCTTCAACATGCTTCCAAAAGGCTGCACGTCGAATTTCAGGTCATTCTGACAACGTTTGACCAGGTTTCGATGCTCTGAGAGAAAATCAAGCCTACCGGCGGCGGAGCAACCCGGGACCATGACATCCAAAACGGAGCCCATGGAACGTCTCAAAATGACTCCAATAGGCTCCCCGTCAAATTTCAGGTCAATCGGACATCGTTTGGCCACATATCAAAGCTCGGCATTTTCCCCGCAGCAAAATCAAGTGAAGCATCGACGGGACCCCAAACGGCTTCAAAACTCAAACAAAAGCCTATGGTTGGTCTTATTTATTGCTCAGGAGGCTTCACCTCAAATTTCAGGTCATTCCGACATCGTTTGACCAAGTTTCAGCTTCTGGCGGAAAATCAGCAGCTTTACGCGACAAAGTCTTCGGCTTTCCCGGAAAATTGGAAACTTTGCACTCTAAAAATGCAAGGATTCTCATCAGGTTTTCTACAGGGAAATCAAGCCAATAAATGAGAAGAAATGTCAGGAAAAATACAGAAGAAAATGGCGACGAAAAAGACCTCAAAACGACGGCAAAACGGGCTCCGAAGGGGAAAATTCCCCCAGGGTCGCAGGCCCCTGCGACCATGGCCCATGGTCGCCGGCGACCATGGAAGTCCGGGTCACCGGATTTTCCGCCGATGACCCGTTTTTCCGTCTTTTTTCGCGTTTCGCGCACTTTGGCCCCTGTGGTTTCCTGAAAATGTGATTTTTAGTGCTTGAAATTGACTCATATCCTCCGACATCCGTCAAAATCACGGGTCAACCTCCAAAAGCACAAAATCATCATTGATCGCTCCAAGATCGCCAACCGGTCGACCAAAAAAAGTGCTCTTTCTGTCCGACCGATCGAGAAATCGACAAGACAGATGTCACCGGCCCGCTCTTAGCTATCAATGTCTGAAGTTACATGTTCATCCGATGTCGATCAGCATGAAGATCCATCGATGATCATCGCCAGAAGAATTCCAGAAGACACGGCACGGCCCGCGACTCTTCGACTGCTCGGCGACCAATTAATGTGGTTAATTGACTAGCTTTATTATAGTCATTAATTCATTTCTTTGGACGGCCCAATCAGAAGCAAGCATTTGGGAGTTACAAGTCAATTGATTCATGGCATTTAAACCATGAAACTCCTCCCATTATGGTAATTAAGGTGATTAAAAGCCCTTAATCTCCATCGGCCAATCAGATTCAAGGAAAACGGAGTTACAAAATCAAGAAATAAATCTTGTAACTCCTCCCATTAAAGCCATTAAGGCTCATAAACCCTCCTAAATGGCTACCAAAGGCCTATAAATAGGAGAGCATTCCATTGAAATGAAAAAGGAGAAAATCAAATTCAGAAAATCGAGATCGATTGATCGGAAAGAATCCAGAGCTCGTATCCAGAGAAAGAAAAAAAAAGAGAAAAACTCTGCTGAAGTTCTGCACCGGCCACCACTACAAGGTGACAAAAGTCCCTTGGGGGGCACCCCCCCAAGGTCCTTGCCTTCTCCTGCTGCCTCTAATGGCTTAGACATGGCTTTTCAGCCCGTCTACTTAGCTTTTTATTGAACATAGGACCTTCTCTTGGTCTTTGTCCTCTAAAAACCTGAGGTTATAGCCAAGCCAAGCGAATCAAGAGCATCCTCTGTTCTCATCTGCATGGATGACGGCGAAGCCCATACATGGCTTGCGACCGTCGATCTGAACGAGTCCCCCACAATCTCCTGAAAAGTTAGATCTTCCTTTTCTTGCTTTTTCATTGTAGTTTGTATTTTTCTAAAAGAGACAAAAATCACAACTCTTGTCTTTTTCATTATTGATGAGAATTGTAAATCGGCTATAAACGCCAAAATCGGCTATAAATGCCAAACAAAATCGCCTTTCACGGCAAATTAAGAAAATGTCTCTTTTCTTAAATATTTGTGCAATGGAAAACTTGAAAGAAGTTGATTTCCTTTTTACTTGCGAAGGTTGATCTCCGGATTACCACTTGCAATTCCAAGTAAAATAGAAAATCTGGCACACCCACATAAAAGAAATGTTGATGCACGCTTCAGGCCCGCCAGGGCGCGAAAGGGTCGGACCCGACCCTGGTAGCCGCCCCACAGCGCCTCGGAGCGCGTTCCATCAGTTGGTCCTATCTACTGCTCAGGAGGCTTCACCTCAAATTTCGGGTCATTCCGACATCGTTTGACCTAGTTTCGACTCTTGATGGAAAATCGACTCAAAGTCTTCGGTTTTTCCAAAAAAATAGGAAACTTTGTGCTCCGGTTTGCATGGCTTCTCGTCAAGTTTTTTTCAGGAAAATCAAGTCAATAAATGAGGAAAAATGTCAAGTAAAATACAGAAGAAAAGAAAAAATAAAAAAATCAAAGAAAAGGCCGAAAAGCGGCGACCAAAAGGGGAAAAACCCCCATGGTCGCCGGCGACCCTGGGTTCATGGTCGCCGACGACCCTGGAAACCCGGGTCGCCAGATTTCCGCCAAGTGGCCTGTTTTCCGATCCTTTTCGCGTTTCGGGAGTTTCAGCCCCTGTGATTTTCCGAAAATCTGATTCTTGATGCTTTGAATCGACTGATCTTCATCAACATTTTGGATTCGCCGTTAAGAGCATGAAATCATCATTGATCGCTCTAAGATTGCCAACCGGCTGACTAAGAAAGTACACTTTCTGTCTGACCGATCGAGAAATCGACAAGACAGATGTCACCGGCACACTGCCTCCAATCACTGTCTGAAGTTACATCGTCATCCGACATCAAACAGCATGTGGATTTATTGGCGATCGTCACAAGAAGAATTCCGAAAGACGCGGCACGGCCCACGACTCTTCAAATGACCAGGCGACCACTTAATACTGTTAATTGACCCATTTTATGACAACTTAATGAGGTCATTAACTCATTATTTTGGACGGCCCAATCAGATTCAAGGAAAAAGGAGTTACAAGTCCAAGCAATCATGGCATTAAAACCATGAAACTCCCCTCATCATGGAGATTAAGGGCGATTAAATGCCTATCATTCTCCATCGACCAATCACAAGCCAAGAAAAATGAGTTATAAAATCAAGAAATAAAAACTTGTAACTCTTCCCATCATGGAGCGTCAATGCCATCAATCTTCTCATCAATACCATCAATGCTCATAAAACCACCCCATGGCTACCAAAAGCCTATAAAAGGGGGTCATTCCAAGAAATCCATGATCGATCCGGAAACCCAAGAGAAATTCACACACAAAGGGCTAGACAGACACAGAAAGAGTTAGAAAATTCTGAAGAAATTCTGATGCAACACCACTAGGTGATCGAAGTCCCTTGGGGGGCCACCCCCCTAAGGTCTCCTCTCCTTCTATCCAATATCGCCTAAACGCGGCTTTTCAGCCCATTTACTCTTTTTTTATTGGATATAGGACCTCCTATTGGTCTTTATCCTCTAAAAATCTGAGGTTAGAGCCAAGCCAAAAGAATCAAACCATCATGCATTCTCATCTGAAGGACGATGGCGAAGTTCATACATCGATCTGAACGAGTCCCCACAATTTTCTGAGAAGTTAGATTCATTTTCTTACTTTTCTATTATATCTTGTGTTTTTTAAAGAGATAAAAAAATCACAATTCTTGTCTTTCATTATTGATGAGATTTGTAAACTGCCTTTTACGGCAAAATCACCTTTCATGGAAAAATTCGCCTTTTACGCAAAACCACCTTTCACGGCACAAAAAAATTGCCTTTCACGACAAACAAACAAAAAATCGTCTCCTACGGCATTCAAAGAAAAACCTGTCTCTTTTCTTAAATATTTATGCAATTTGGAAAGTTAGAAAAAAGATTGATTTCTTTGCTACTTGTGAAGATGTATCTCCGGATCACCACTTCAAATTCCTAGTAGAATAGAAAATCTGGCATGCCCGTATAAAAAATGTTGATACGTGCTTTTCTCTTGCGCCGGACCCTGGCAGCCCCGGGGCGGAAGGAGAGGATGAAAGCCGGGTCCATCAGTGATGTAGCTCCTCGGTACCCGTGCTTGGTTTTGTGTATCTCGGGCCAAGGGCATTACTAGTACACCTATAAGATTTTCAAACCTCATAAGCAAGCTATATTATAACATTTTATTATGTGGATTTTATTATTGGTTTTGTTCAATCATTGATTATGATTTGGATAACTAGAATTGTAAAAGATAAAGTAGAAGTTCTACTAATTTGAATGAGATGTAAAAGTTTGCAAAGGTTCAATTAGATTGCACATTTTCCATATTTTTATTCAAATGAGTTATGCGGTTGCAGATAAGTAATTGAATAAAACAATCTTAAGATATAGCTAGAATTTAATCATGATTTTTAAATTAAGAAATCAAATGTCTTTCTCTTGCTTGCCTGTGTTTTCAGCACGAGCATCGTTTGCTAGTGTTTGTGAATCAAATTATCATTAGTTGAATTAGTTCACATTCTGTCGCGACCCCGGACCGAGACCCGGGACCGCGACTGCGGCGATATGATTAACTAACATATAAAACATACCGCCGCTTTTCCCCACAGGTTTCCGCAGTGAGGATCCCAAGACACGGGTCAAACTCACACGAATAGATATGCGGAAGCGTATAGCAAAACGTGTCATACAATTCTTAAAAACATCAAGATACACGAGAATTATAATATGAAGACTTGGTATCAAAAGAGAATGTCATCACAGCATTCCTATCAAGATTAAAGTTTCACAATTAACCCAAATTATGTTAATACAAGATACATATCCCTGAGAGGCCAACAAAGGCCAATACAACAATTAGAATCCCAAAACAATATCCCAACTAGGTGAATGAGCAATCAAGGTCCCAACAGGCGTCTAGATGACGTCGTTGGGCTGCCACTCAGGTGCTGGGGGTGGCCCAAAAGCCTCCTCCGCAAGTGTGAAACCTCCGGCACTTGGACACCAAAATAACAGGCATCAAACACGACGGTTTGGTAAATAAACAATTTAGGCATGAAAAAGTGAAATAATGCTAAAACAGTTCAAGATTTGAATAAACGTTTCAAGTTTACGAAACTAGCATGAATACTTATAATATCATGAAAAGATAAATCCACATTGAGCTCATCCTTTCTCCATCATACATGATGACAAGAGCAAGCACACACGACAAGCACGACACGAAAAACACGATCCCACGCCACACAAAGTAGACGGGGTATCCGGCCGCGGAACCAGATCACGAACACCCATGATGTGTAATATAATACACAACTAGTCGGCAGACACTCCATATGTTTAAGGACCCCCAGGTAGTGGATCAAGCTAAAAGGGCAGTCCAAGCTCAGTGGTATTCACTTATATCATGAATGCACAAAACACGGTGATACACGTTCGAGAACACTACAAAACAAGAGGGAGATCATTTAACAAGCACAACGCGTCAAGACTAGCAAAACAGCATAATATTAATGCTTACAAACTTAAGAAATGATTCCCTTTTTTCTCATTCTTGAAACACATCTTTAAACGAGCTTATACTTGAAATTCAAAGAAAACATGATGATGCATGAAGCACCAAAAAAAGAGTGCAAACAAAGTCCCTCAAGCATAAGCCAAGACTGTTCATTGACCTTTGTGAAGTTGAAACCCAAATGTAAGAATTTACGTAGCTTAATGTTCCCGAAGGTATGGTACATTTTGGAATTCCAATTTACACAACGTCAATTAAAAGTCTAAAGCATAGTCTAGTTTTCAATTTCCAAGAAATTTAGAAAAAGATTGAAAATCCAAAGCTGTGACTATCATGTTCGCTCGAGCGGTCAAACCATCGCTCAAGCGGACCCCAGACAGAAACTTGTTCGCACGAGCCAACCTAAAAGTTCGCTCGAGCGGACAGGTTTTTGCTCGAAATCCTTCAAACAGAGGCATGTTCGCTCGAGCGAACAAGCTTCTGCCTGAGCGCGTTTGAGTGCAGAAACTGCTCTTTTCTTCACAAATCTTCATACATTTTTCTTCTTCTTCTTCTCACTTCTGAATCAAGCAAAACCCTTGAGCCACCATGCTCACCAAGGGTCAAAACACAACATCCAATCCATAATTAAACCATTCAATCCATGGAGAAACATCAAGACATTCTTATGAACAAAAATCAATAAACCCTAATGCAATGTACAAGAAGAAATCTAAAGAGTTTACTTGCCTTAGTCCAATGTCAAGCAAAACTTCACAAAAATCAACAAGAAGGGGTGCTCTACGAAATCTACACAAAACCCCCAAAATAGAGCACATAAAAATCACCATTTTGGCCATCACAAACCCCCATTTCGAAAATGGGTTTGAAACCATGAAAAACAAGCTCTAGGTGAGCTAAATGAATATCAATGAAAGAATGAAAAGGAACACTAACCAAGAGCTAGTTGAACAAGGAGAATAGAGCTTGAAGATGATGAATAGTGCAATGTTTTGGCTCCAAAAACGGTCCAGCTGTAGCTTGAGAAGGGAGGAAGAGAATGGTAGTCTTGGATCTGAGGTTGGAGCCTTCTAGCTAGATCATTCAAGGGGGGGAGATCAAGAAGAACCCTTCTTCTCTTCTTCACTCTAGGTCAAACTATTGCAGAGATTTTGGAAAAGGGAAATGAAGGAAAGGAAGAGTTTATATAGTGTCTGGAAGTGGGTCCCCTAAGCAGTGGAACTTGAAACGCTTAAAACATGGTCTTGTAGACCCCGGATGGAGTCAACGAAGAAAAACAAAATGATCGTTGAAAATTCTAGTTTCGGAAAAGTATAATTTCGACATAGTTTCACGACTTCGAAAATTGTGCCCAGATTTTGCATGAAAAGACAGATTTACCCTTATTGGGCCAAAACTTGGGTTTCTGGGCCTCAAATGCATGCAGGTTAAAAACGAAAGTTGCCACAAATAATAAAACCATTCAAGAGAAATAAAATCACGATCAAACAAGATATCTAGAACGAAACCCACTCTTACACGTGTACTCAGGGCGTCCCTTAGCGTGTCCGACTCATACTAAACGTCCTCAAAATTCCTAAAGCTATAATCCAGACTAAGTCTAATCACATTCCAACCCAACTAGTACTAAGACTCACTTAAGACTAATCACTCACTTAATTAGTACTAATCGAGTTGGTCTGGGTCGGGGTCTAACACATTCTACAAGTGTATAGTTTTTTTTTTTTTTTGCTAACGGAGGGTTCCCAATCCTTTGGGCTGGACTATTATTCCCTCCGGGCCCAGAGAGAAGCCGGGTAAAACCCCTGTGGCCCCTAGGTGGTAGCACAAATGGACTCAACCTTCGGTTCCTGAAGAGGGGGGAACCGGGGGTCGATACCAAGACCTCTAACTCCGAAAGAGGAAGGAACCGTGGTCTTAACCACTTGGCCAACCCCTTGGGGTTATACGAGTGTATAGTTGAACCACATGTTCCATGGTAAACAATGCGTGACTAAAATCATGTTAAATTCTGAGATAAACCACTCATATATTACTCAAACCACACAGAAATACTGGACACATACATTTAGACCATTCAAACCGATAGAAACATGATAGGCCGCGAAGTCGAAATAATCGTAAATCAAGACTCGTGAGTTCAAGAGTTGGAGTTTAACAATTCCGAAACTTTCCAAGGGACATGACTTGCATTGGGTTTAGTTAATAATTCTGAAACTTTTCAAGGGACATGACACTCACGAGCTCATGACATGGCTAAGAGTTCGAGACATGATACTTACAATCTCAGGTATAAGTTGCAAATTCGAGACATGACATTGGAGGGAAATGACATGCGAGTTTGAGACTTTACTCACAAACTCATGAAAAATTAAGTGAAGGGCAATTTAGTCCAAAAATGTATCTCTACAGTCCTCTTTGGTCATTATGTGTATTTAAGGCCCGATTTGGAAGTATAAGGATATTTGAGGTATTTTCTCGTAAAAATCCCATATGTATATGTATGAATTAAAGACAAGATTATACTAAGATTTTTAATTTTTGTTATTTTTTGTCAAGTGCTAAATCCAAATGCTTTTGAGTTAGGGCCCATATATGGTTTTATGTGGAGCCATTTTATTTATTTAGAAGGCTCATGCTTATTGTGTAATTTACACTTTTTTATAAGGGTTTATATAAATTATTTTATTATTATATGTTAAAAGTTGCTTTCTGTATGCCGAACAAAACAACTTTGAAGACTTTTGTGTTAAAAAGCAAGTGGAAGAGTTAGCAAACCAAATGACGTTGTCTCTTAAAATGTTGCATGGAAGAATAGTAATTTGGAAACTACTATTATAAAAGGTACGTTTGTATTTTAAGAAGTCGCACCAAACACGGGTAACTATTTTTCTCATTTCTAAATCATTGCAAGGCTGAAATTCAAAATCAGAATGATCATCCTTTTTAAAAGGTCAAGGCCGACCAGGGGATCAAATTTTAGTCGTTGATCCATCATAGATTTTTTTATATTTGTGAAAAAATTTAGAACCCCAAATTCTGAACCCCAAAATCTTACATTTTGGTCTACTATGGGCCCCATCTCCACGATCCGAACCGTACATCCTTTTTAGAAGAAAAAAAATGGCCATGGGTCAAAATTAATGTCTTGATCCATTGTGGATCTTGATAATTTTGCAGAAACCATTTAATTGTTAGGTGTAACTGGCATACATGGCATTCCCTTGAGCATAGTCCTCTTTTTTTTTTTTCTTTTGTTTTTTTTTTTTTTTCAATTTTCAACTTTCTTCTGGTGGGTCTATAAATCATGATTTGGACTGTCCATCTTATTCACTGGACTAAAAATGGTTAGGAGGTTAAATTTCATCCTTCGATTCATCACAAATTTTGAGATTTTTGTGAAAACGGCTAGACCCTAAACTTTCCCATTATGGACTTTGTGGGCCCCATTTTCATGATCTGGGCCTTTTATCCTCCTTAGAATGCCACATATGGCTAGACAATCAAATTTCATTTCTACATTGATTATGAATTTTGAAAAATTTGTGAAAAATAGTGAATCATTGGATGCTCTTATATTCACATGTTACAAGATGTGAAAATGACAATGAAATCTCTTTCACATGTTGTGTATCATTTACAAGTAGGGATCATTTTAACAAAATCAAACACGCCCTAGGCGTTATTGATTTGATACTAAATATTGCATATCTCATGCTCCACTTACTCTTATTAAAGTCAGAAGACATCTTAGTTCTCACACCGTGCGTCCATGCTGTTCGCCATGCGGGATCCTGTGAAATTCAGTATTCCTGTGGGCGAGATTTCCGATACATACGCCGGACGGTAATTTCTAACCCCATTCACTACACTAAATAGGGCTTGTTTCTTTACTGGAATTCAGAGAATTTCTACCCCAAAACTTGTAAATGCCCCAACATAATAGAATTTCTTAATCCTCCTTTGTTTGAGCATCTAGGAATTCAAAAAAAAAATAGAAAAAGGGGCTGGAATTTCAAAATTCTGCCAAGGCATTTGAATAATTTTAGGTGGCTGGAATTTTAAAATTCTTTTAAAAAAATAAGGCATTTGTAAACACCAGAGATTAGCCATCACATCATATCAAAAAACATCTCAAACACCTCAGCCATCACATCATGTCAAAAAATCTCAAACACCTCAAATTCTAGTCGGGAATTCTTACAAATAAACAGCCCTAAGATCCGAAATCCATGTTACCAGTGGGTCAGTGTAAGCGAGCCGTTGCTTTGAACGGCTGAGATCGTTGGGCTCAATTATACGGGGGCTTGCTATTGGCACACAGAAAAATCCTTTTCCCACACAGTTTCTATCCACACACATCACAATATTTTAAAGTTTATAATTTTTTCTTTCCCCACACACCAAATATCCCCATTTTACCCCCCTCTCCATCGTCCTCTTTCTTCTTCCCACACACATATCGTTCTCTTTCTCTCCACACACAAAATCGATCGAACTCTCTCTCCTTCTCCGGCGTCTCTGTTCCTCCTGCGTTCCCAGTCACCTACACCATCTCCTCTTCCAAAGGTTAATCTCTATCTCCACCATTTTCATTTCATTTTGCTTCACCATTTATTCTTTTCCATTGTATCCATCTTAGATGACTTTTTTTTTTCATGCAAACTTGTTATGGGGATAGATTCTCATTCAATGTAGGATTTTAGAAACAACGGTATAGTTTTTTGATGCATTGGGTCGGTTCCCATCCATTGTCTTCTTCCTTTTGTCGTTCCCAGAAATCGCGATGTTCGGATCTGAAGGTCCGAACAAAACAAATTTGTTCTGATGATGGAAGTTTGGAAAAGAATACTGCAAAACCTATATGAATTCTCCTATAATGTTTGTATTTTTGTTTCAGATATGGACCGACCGAGCTCTTCTAGGGTGCGACCTACCGCTTCAAACGGAAGGCGTCGCCACCGAGTGGAAGAGGTTGCAGAAGAACCTCTTCTTAGTGAGGAGGGCCTTGAAGAACAACCTGAGATGGATGTGGAACTAGGTCCGGGGCCACAAGACAGGTCCTTATTGACCAGCTTTGATACACATATAGCTGGGTATATTTGGAGTGGACATGTGTGTTTCGTTTGTTCCATATCAAGATTGATTGATTACATTATTGGGGAATATCTGCGATAATGTATCAATTGTTTAATGCAGGATCGAGGAGCACTGAAGTGTCTAAGTCATGGTCAAAAAGTACCATTGTGGCAATGACAATTGAATGGGTCTGATAGGTTTAGGAATTGGATGTCCAGATCTAGATTGGCTCCCTTAGTGAATGCATTATACCACAGTGTCAATAAGATTAGTGTATCGGGTTTTGTGGAGAGGTGGCAACTCGAGACTAACACCTTTCACATGCCATTTGGTGAGATGACCATCACTTTAGATGATGTTGCATCCATCTTAGGCATCCCAGTGACAGGGCGGACTGTCTCGTATCATGATAGAATGGCATATGAGGAAGCTCAAGCACTGTTAGACCCCGACCCAAACCAACTCGATTAGTACTAATTAAGTGAGTGTTTAGTCTTAAGTGAGTTTTTTATACTAGCTGGGTTAGAATGTGATTAGACTTAGGCTGGATTATAGCTTTGGAAATTTTGAGGACGTTTAGTATGAGTCAGACACGCTCAGGGATGCCCTGAGTATACGTGTAAGAGTGGGTTTTTATTCTATGTCTTTGGCTTGATCGTGATTTTTATTTCTCTTGAATGGTTTTATTATTTGTGACAACTTTCATTTTTAGCCTACATGTATTTGAGGCCCAGAAACCCAAGTTTTGGCCCAATAGGGTAAATCTGTCTTGGCTAGCTAAATGTGGGCACAATTTTCGAAATCGTGAAACTATGTCAAAATTATACTTTTCATAAACTAGATTTTTCGACTATCGTTTTGTTCTACTTCGTCGATTCCATCCGGGGTCCATAAGACCGTGTTTTAATCGTTTTAAGTTCAACTGCTTTGGGACCCACTTCCCAGATACTATATAAGCCCTCCTATTCTCTCTCCTCCATTCTCCTTCCCATTTCCTGCAACCGTTCTTGACCTAGAGTGAATAAGAGAAGAAGGCTTTCTCTTTGGTCTTTTGCCCTTGAATCATCCATCAAGAAGGCTCCAATCCCTGATCCGACTCCGCCATTTTCTTCCTTTCTTCTCAAGCTTCATTTGGGACGTTTTTAGAGCCAATCCCTTTTACTATTCATCATCTTCAAGCTCTCTTCTTCTTGTTCAGCTAGCTCAAGGTTAGAACTCTTCTTCATTCTTTCATTTGATGTTCATTTAGCTCATTTAGAGCTTGTCTTCCATGTTTTCAAACCCATTTTCGAAATGGGGGTTTGTAATGACCAAAATGGTGATTTTTGTGTGCTCTGGTTTGGGGGTTTTGTGTAAATTTCGTGGATCTCCCCTTCTTGTTGAATTTTGTGGAGTTTTGCTTGACATTGGACTAAGGCAAGTAAACATTTTAGTCCTTCATAGTGCATTGTAAGTTTTGGGTATTTTACCTTGAGAAATGTTGTTTTATTATCAAGCTTATTATTTCTTTCATGTTACTAATCTCTTTTAGTTTATTTAATCTTTACAAGTATGGTTACTAATCACTCCATCTAATCTAGAAGTTTTGTCTTGAATGGAAGCATGTATTTCAATTGAATGCTTTACAAGTTATTAAATACATGATTTGAATGTGAATGGTTTAGTGATTTTGAAGTTTTGATTGAAATCTGAGTGGATATTGGTGTGAAAATCATCCCTTGGAAAGCATGTAGGCTTGGGGAGTGCAGGTGGTTCAAGTGTGAAAGTGAAGAAGGAAAGAAAATGCAATTTCTGATTTGAAATTCGCCCAGCCCGAACCTGGCGGACCGCCAGCGGCTAACCGCATTTTTCCACGGCGGCTAGCCGCCGGCCAACCGCATTGGGCGGTTACTTTTCCAGTAGATTGCAAAAATCTGCCCAGGTCTACGGTGACCTCACTGTCAGCTCACGGCTAGCCGCCAACCGTGAGCCATTTCGGCTACTTTTTCCGAGAGATGTGTTTCCCCCTGTTTTGACCCAACAGTCAGCTAGCGGGTAGCCGTCAGGTGACCGCTAGCTAGCCGAATTTTGCTAAAGACTCCATCTTTTTTTTGAAGGATTTTCGTGAGGATGAAAACTAGACTATGCCTTAGACATTCATTTGACGTTGTGCACTTGAAATTCCAAAATGTATCTTACCTGCTGGGGCACCAAGCTATATAGAATTCCGACATTTGGGTTTAAATTCCACAAGGGTCAAAGATTGGTCTTAGCCCATGCTTGATAGATTTATGTTTGAACTCTTGTTTTGATGCTTCATGCATCATCGTGTTCTCGTTTTATTTCCAAGTACAAGTTCGTTTCAAGATGTGTTTCAAGAATAAAAAAGGGAATCATTTCTTAAGTTCATTAAGAATTTATACTATGCTATTTTACTAGTCTTGTCGTGTCGTGTTTGATAAATGATTTCCCTCTTGTTTTGTCATGTTCTCGAAGTGTATCGCCGTGTTTTGTGTATTCATGATATAAGTGAATACCACTGAGCTTGGACTGCCCTTTTAGCTTAATCCACTACCTGGGGGTCCTTAAACATGTGGACTGTCTGCAGACTGGTCGTGTATTATATTACACATCGTACGTGTCTTTCCGATTCCGCGGCCGGCCTCCCCATTACCTTGTGTAGCGTGGGATCGTGTCTTGCGTGTCGTGTTTCGTACGTGTTTACTCTTGTCATTTACGTGATAGAGAAAGGATGAGCTCAATGTGGATTTATCTTTTCATGATATTATAAGTATTCATGCTAGTTTTGTAAACCTGAAGTGTATATCTCATTCTTGAACTGTTTTAACATTATTTTTCATATTCATGCCTAATTTTCTTTATTTGCCAAACAGTCGTGTTTGATGCATTTTATTTTGGTGCCCAGGTGCAGGAGGTATCACGTTTGACGAGGAGTGCCTGGAGGAGGCTATTGAGCCACCCCCAGCACATGAGTGGCAGCCCGACGACGTCATCTAGACGTCGGGCGGGATCTTGATTTCTTATTCACCTAGTTTTCGGATATCTTTTGGGATCTTATTTTGTTGTATTGGCCTTTGTTGGCCTCTGATGGATATGTAACTTGAATTAATATACTTTTGTAAAATGGTGAAACTTTAATCATGATAGGATTGCTATGTTGACATTTCTCTTTCGATAACAAGTTTCGGTATTATAACTTCTCTTGCATCTTATTGTTTAAGATTAGTGTGATATGTTTTGCTACACGCTTCCGCATGCCTATTCGTGTGAGCTCGACCCGTGTCTTGGGATCCTCACCGCGGAAACCTGTGGGAAGACAGGCGGTATATTTTATTGTATTTAATCACTGCGTCGCGGGCCCGGGTCTCAGTCCGGGGTCGAGACAAGCACTCCTTGTTAATGCACTGGGAGTAGAGCCCATAGAGGCACATGATGAGCTGATCCAGGTGCGGGGCCAATCTGTTAGATTGGAGTGGTTATAGGAAAGGTTTGGCGGAATGTCTGACGAAGATGGGGAGGAGATGATTGACTGTGCAGTCAGAGCTTACCTTCTGTACTTATTGGGATGTACGTTGTTCACAGACAAGAGTTGCACATGGGTGCCTATCATATTTTTTACACATCTGGTGGATTTGGACAACGTACATTCATATGCATGGGGTATTGTTGCACTGGCATAATTATACAGGCAGATGGGGCTAGCAACCCGGCATGAAGTTAAACAAATGGCCGGTTACCTGACTCTATTGGAAGCTTGGGTGTACGAGCACTTCGAATGTTTGGCTCCAACTCCAAACATTCACTATCAGCCAGATCATCCCCTAGTCCATCGATGGGTCCCTCGTAGGGAGTCTGCTCCTTTACAGGCACTACGAGAGAGACTTGATTCAATGAGCACTGACTTGGTAATTACGCATACTTTCATACTCATTTTCTATCACCCGAAGTTATTATTCTGTATTATGCATCTTCATATCTTATGCTTTGATTCAGTATTTTCAGGTCACTTGGGACCCATATCGTGGTGTTAGGCGCTATCACCCTTTCAATGAGGTTTCATACTACTGTGGATGCATCAAGTGCATGGACGTGATTGAGCCTTATCATCCGGATAGGGTGCTCATACAACTTGGGAGAGTACAAACTATTCCTGCACCGCCATTAGCCCCCATTCGCGCTACGCGAGGTCCGACTGCCCGTGACTGCCATATTGCGCATCAATACATGAATCAAGTTTGGGAGGGATGGCCTAATCACCTACTATCTGCATTGAACTGTAGTCAACCCGTAAGACGTCCTGCAGATTGAGTACCCGGTTATATGGATTGGTATAAACGAGTCCTGCGGATTGTTCCCCGTCCTGAAGAAGCACAGTTTAGCAGTATGGTGGACTATGAGCAGCGTAATTCGGATGCACTGTTCATTCTTGATGAAGTGATGGGAAGGGGTGAGGATCATTGGGTTGAAGACCCACGAAGACTATATACTCATATGAATTAGGTTGCCCATGTCTTGCGAGGAATATCAATAGCCGATGCTCAACGAACCATTCGACATCCGGCCATGAGTTCACAAAGCTATAGCCGCAGCAGGTCAACACGGGGAAGGAACAAATGAAGAAATTTGAAGAAGTTTGAAGAAATTTGAAAATTTGTATTTCAATCAAGTTGTTGGACTTTCGATGGTTGTACTTAGGAAACTTTTCTATTGAATGAATTACTTTGGATGAATTACTTTGAATGAATTACTTTGAATAAATTAGATTCCAATCAAGTTTTTCTACTTTTGGAAACTGTTGTCTTTTTATTACTTTGGACTATTGAATGAATTGTTACAGATGTAGATGTACAGAGTGAAATATCAAATGTATTGTTACAGATGTAGTGTTCGGATACACAGTTCCAAACAAAATTATCTGTTCGGACACACAGGTCCGAACAAGTCTTGTTTGTTCGGACATGTATGTCCGAACAAGTGCTATTTGTTCGGACATACAGGTCCGAACAAGTCTTGTTTGTTCGGACACACAGGTCCGAACATTTCAAATGTGTATGGAGCTGTACGAACACACCGATGAACTGGATTTTGAACTTAATGACAACAGTAAAAAATGAGTGCAATTCATGCAACCTTGTTAAATGCATAATTGTTACATTCAAACTGTTTACATTCAAACTTCGAATATCTAATAAAAACTTGTTACATTCAATCCAAATCTATTGTCTCACATGTGGAGACGTCTGGATTTACAAGCTCTTCGAATCGTTTGATCCGATCACTGTACGATAATTCCCAACCATCCGCACAGGAATGGTGAAACTGTTAGACCCCGACCCAGACCAACTCGATTAGTACTAATTAAGTGAGTGTTTAATCTTAAGTGAGTCTTAGTACTAGTTGCGTTAGAATCTGATTAGACTTAGTCTGGATTATAGCTTTGGGGATTTTGAGGACGTTTAGTATGAGTCAGACACGCTTAGGGACGCACTGAGTATACGTGTAAGAATGAGTTCTTGTTCTAGATCTTTGCTATGGTTGTGGTTTTTATTTATCTTGAATGATTTTATTATTTGTGACAGCTTTCATTTTTAACCTGCATGTATTTGAGGCCTAGAAACCCAAGTTTTGGCCCAATAAAGGTAAATCTGTCTTTTCATGCAAAAATCTGGGCACACTTTTCGAAGTCGGGAAACTATGTCAAAACTATACTTTTTCGAAATTAGATTTTTCGACGATCGTTTTGTCCTTCTTCGTCGACTCCATCTGGGGTCCACAAGACCATGTTTTAAGCGTTTCAAGTTTCACTGCTTAGGGGACCCACTCCCAGACACTATAAAAGATCTCCTATTCTCTCCTCCATTCTTTTTCCAAAATCTCTGCAACCTTCTTGACCTAAAGCAAGTGAGAGGGGAGAAAGTTTTTCTTCTTGGTCTTTTCCCTTGAAAATCATCTAGCTAAAGTGTTCCAAATCAAGATCCAAGACCACCATTCTCTTCCTCTCTTTTCAAGCTTCGTTTGGACACGTTTTTGGAGCCAACCTTCACCACTATTCATCATCTTCAACCTCCATTCTTCTTGTTCAGCTAGCTCAAGGTTAGAGCTTGGACTCATCTCTTCATTTTATGTTCTTTAGCTCAACTAGAGCTTATTTTTCATGGTTTTAAACCCATTTTCGAAATGGGGGTTTGTAATGATCAAAATGATGATTTTTGTGTGCTCTATTTGGGGGTTTTGTGTAGATTTCGTGGAGCCACCCTTATTGTTGATTTTTGTGAAGCTTTCTTTGGCTTTGGATTGAAGCAAGTGAACTCTTTGGGATTCTTCATGTTTATTGCATTAGGGTTTCATTTTCTTCATTAAGATATGATTTTTGTGTTAGTTCTCTTAATGCAAGTTATGTCTACATTCTTTCAAGCCATGTACTTCAGTTTCTCTATTAATATTTTCATCAATGATTTATCAAGTTCTTAGAGCCATGTTGGTCTTGTAAGTTTTGTGAAATTTGTACATGGAAATGTCTTGATGTTTTCCTAATGGATTGAGTGGTTTAATTATGGATTGAATGTCGTTTTTTTGACCCTTGGTGAGCATGGTGGCTCAGGGGTTTTGTTGGTTCAGAAGTAAGAAGAAGAGGAAGTAACATGTATGAAGATTGGTGAAGAAAAGAGTAGCTTCTGCACTCAGACTCGCCTAGGCAAAAGCCTGTTCGCTCGAGCGACCATAGGGTCCGCTCGAGCGACCATGCCTTTGTTTTGAAGGGTTTCGGACAGAAACTTGTCCACACGAGCGAACTTGTTGGATGGCTCGTGCGAAGAAGTTTCTGTCTGGGGTCCGCTCGAGCGAACCTGATGCTCAAAGTCTTGGATTTTCAATCTTTTTCTAAATTTCTTGGAAATTGAAAACTAGAATATGCTTTAGACTTTTAATTGAAATTGTGTAAATTGGAACTCCAAAATGTACCTTACCTTCGGGGACACCAAATTATGTAAATTTCTGACATTTGGGTTTCAACTTCACTAAGGTCAATGAATAGTCTTAGCCTATGCTTGATGGACCTTGTTTGCACTCTTGTTTTGATGCCTCATGCATCATCGTGTTCTCATTTGATTTTCAAATATGAATTCGTATTTAAGACGTGTTTCAAGAATAAAAAAGGGAATCATTTCTTAAGTTGTTAAGCATTAATACTATGCTATTTTGCTAGTCTTGTCGTGTCGTGTTTGATAAATGATTTCCCTCTTGTTTTGTCGTGTTCTCGAACATGTATTGCCGTGTTTTGTGCATTCATGATATAAGTGAATACCACTGAGCTTGGATTGCCCTTTTAGTTTGATCCACTACCTGGGGGTCCTTAAACATGTGGACTGTCTGCAGACTAGTCGTGTATTGTATTACACATCGTGCGTGTTCGTGATCCGGTTCCGTGGCCGGATACCCCGTCTACCTTGTGTGGCGTGGGATCGTGTTTTCGTGTCGTGCTTGTCGTGCGTGCTTGCTCTTGTCATCATATATGACGAAGAAAGGATGAGCTCAATGTGGATTTATCTTTTCATGATATTATAAGTATTCATGCTAGTTTCGTAAACTTGAAACGTGTATCTAAATCTTGAACTGTTTTAGCATTATTTCTCTTTTTCATGCCTAAATCGTTTATTTGCCAAACCGTCGTGTTTGATGCTTGATATTTTGTTGTTCAGGTGCAGGAGAGTTCACGCGTGACGAGGAGTGCGCGGAGGAGGCTGTTGAGCCACCCCCAGCACACGAGTGGCAGCCCAACGACGTCATCTAGACGCCGGTCGGGATTTTGATTCTCGTTTCGCCTAGTTTGGGTTATCTTTTGGAATTGTAATTGTTGTATTGGCCTTTGTTGGCCTCTCTGGGTTATGCAACTTGTATTAACATACCTTGTTTAAATGTTGAACTTAATTATGGTAGGAATGCTATGTTGACATTCTCTTTTGATACCAAGTCTTGATATTATAATCTCTCTTGTACCTCATTGTTTAAGATTTGTGCGACATGTTTTGCTACATGCTTCCGCATACCCATTCGTGTGAGCTAGACCCGTGTCTTGGGATCCTCACCGCGGAAACCCGTGGGAAAAATAAAACAGCGGCGGTGTGTTTTATGTGTTGGTTAATCATACCGCCGCACGTCGCGGGCCCAGGCTTCGGTCCGGGGTCGCGACAGAAACTATATCCACTTATTTGCAATAGGTGGAATTGGATGTCCCGGTTCTAAGAACAATTGAACAAAATGATTTTGATTAACAAAACCTATTGTTATCTCATTCCGAGAAGGCATTGGAACTGGCACAGACCGCAGTGGGAGGAAAGTCAGACACTATTCTAAACTCATGTGGTATAAAACCAAATTGTAACGAGATGCAATGACATGGCCCATGTGAGGCATAGTCATCCAGTAATCCATTGGTGGGTTGTCATCATAGTATGATAATGTATCAATCAATTGCTCAACTCTGTTCTCCACCCCATATAACTGTTTGTAGTGATCCCCATGTGCGAGCCGCTCCTGTAATAAATCTCTCCTTACTTGTCTCCATCCATCCATCCTCGGTTAGGCCAACCAATCCAGCGATGACTCTGAAGCTACAGTTGCCATCAGCTGAGACGTCCTTTACATGTCGAATGTAAGGTCTCAACCCCACCGGAAATGAGAGCACATAATTATTCGTGTTTTTTGACCTCGTACGAACCGCCTTAGCCTTTTTTATTGTATTCGCTTTGCACACCAGCCGTCCTTTATCCTTTGACTCTGTCTTTGAAACATATATAGGAGAGTAGCTATCTTGACAAACTCCGATCCAACTTGACTTTCCTGTGTAGAGACTTGCTGAAAAAATGTTCGGAGTCAAACTGTTCGGATATACAGATCCGAACTATCCAATAATGTTTGGACATAAAAGTCTGAACAAACTGAGTTTGTTCGGATCTTACAGTCCGTACATATCGGGGAGTCTGCAACTTCGCAGTTGAGAAAAATTTCCCTAAAATGGCAAAAAATACGAATAAATCACATTGAAACGGACCTTTCCACTGCTGCTCTGATTCAGAGGCACGATTTCATTGTTCTTTTCTTCCTCTATTGCACTAGATAGATCTAATGAAAGAAGTTAACTACAAGAAGAAGGAAAGACGAAGGAGATGAAGGAAAATAAGTTGGCTAAGAACACAAAATGGAGGAAGATGAGATGCCAAAACAACAATGAAGTGGAAAATGAGAAGTGGAGAATGAGATGTGGAGACTGAGATGTGGAGAAGATGAGTTCTGTGTGGGAGTACAGGGAGGAAAGAAGAAGATCAACTCTGTGTGTGAAAAGAACAAAGTTTTTGAGTTTTTTGAGGGAGATTGGATATTTTGGTCATTTCATAAAGGGGTAAAAATGTAATTAAAAAATATTTAAATCGTGGGAAAAGAGTTATTTTGTGTGTGAATAGCAAGGCCCATTATACGCTCCACGCTGTCTGATAACGCTAGTAGTCCGGTTTTTTTGTTCTCAATCTGGTCCAAGTCCTTCCTCAAATTTAGTTGGCATTTCCGTAAATCTTGACTTTCTTTTTTCTCTCCATCCTTGTTTACAAAACCCGCTCAAGGTGGGGAAGCTTTACCTTTTTCCGAGGATTTCTTTTTCTTTGCCAGAACGAGAAATCCCGTGGCTCGTTTCTCGTTGTAATGAAAAACCTCAGTAGCCTCACTTAAGGTCAGTTTTTTCCATTTATTTTTGTATTGATCTTCTCTTTCTAAGTCGACTCAAATCTGCTTACAAAGCCCTGTTTGGATCCTTGGAACTCCATTTGCATGTAATTGATACTGGCCGAGAACAAAGCAACATCTGTTCCAAGCGCACAAAACTAATGTGCGTGCAAGCCGAGTTACCTGCATTTCTTTTTTGTTTAAAGAAAGATCCAAAACGGGCTCCGAAACAGTTTGATTTTCATACTTTTTTTTTATGAAGAAGCTAGGGTTTCTGATGTTTTTCCTGTCTAATGTTGGAATCTGCTTCCTATCTGGTGGGGTCCTTGTCAATCCAATGTACCCACTCCACTCTTTAATGTCTCATTATCATTACATTACCAATTTACGGTGACACTCTCCCTCTTTCTTTCTCTTTGGTTAATGAAATCGTGAAAGCAGAGTGTAGATTCACATCGAGTTTAATATGGGATTCATTCATCTCATAAAATATAGAAGTTCTATTTTTTTTTACTGCTTGTAGTTGTGCATATATTTTTGATAAATCATTCATCCAAGTTTCGGAGAAATCATTTATTTAGTACTCCTGTTCTGGGATATATGGTTCTCAGAAGTCTCATCAATTTATATCATTCAGTTTCTCTTTGTTCATTTGTTTCTTTGTATAAATTTACTTCATTGAAAATCATTGCTCTTTCTTTTATCCACTTGAACAAGGCTTGGATGTTTGGGTATTGTGTAATTTTTGAAACTGGAGGGGACTGAATTTAGTTCTCGGTCTCCAGCAGATTGTTCCAGCTTCAGCTTTGTATACGGGTAGAGGTGGATAATGAGCGTGGATCATCTGTGCAGCTCATTTCTAGGGTCTCCCGTTCACAATTATGTTAGTCGGCATATCAATGAAAATTCCCGTCATATGTCCAGGAGGTCAGAAACGGGAGCTTTTGTCAAATTCTTATTTACGAGGAAGAATCAAACCAGGTGTGAAAGACTCTGGTTTTCACAATTTGGTAGGACCAATGTTGAGTTTCCATTGCGGAAGTTAGGATTAAGAAGTATGTACAGAGTGAATTGCATGAAGGAGTCCTTTTCCAAAAGCAGGACTTTGATTAGATCATTTTCTCCCTTGTGGATGGAGGGGTTGTTGTTATTTAGGTGTTCTGTTTTTGCTGCTGTGATTTCTGTGGTTGGGATGTTGGTCTGGTATGGGCAGATAAAAGCTAGGGAATTTGTTGAGGCCCGGATTTTACCCTCTGTCTGTTCGACACTGAGTGAATATCTTCAACGTGAGATTGATTTGGGTAAGGTTCAAAGGGTGTCACCTTTGGGCATCAGCTTGCAGTCATGTTCAATTGGGCCTAATGGTCAAGAATTCTCTTGTGGTGCGGTCCCAAAGATGAAGCTTCGAGTGCGTCCTTTTGCTAGTCTCCGTAGAGGGAAGATTGTAATTGATGCTGTTTTATCTCGGCCAAGTGTCTTGGTTGTACAAAAGGAGGACTTTTCCTGGTTAGGAATTCCTTCTTATTCTGAAGCTGGTTTGCAGAGCCACCGTTCAAATGAAGAAGGAATAGATTTCCGTACGAAAACAAGGAGGGCTGCTAGGGAGGAAGCAGCTGCTCGCTGTGCCGCGGACAGGAAAAAAGCAGCCAGGCAGGCTGCAGAAATGGGTTATATTGTTCCTGAACTGGATCCAATATCTTCTGATAATGATGGTTTCAAGGGTGGTGCCAGTGATTCTACTGAGTTCCCATCGTCCAGTTCCTTCTATTGCATGGATGAGAAGGTTCATCGGAGAGATCATCACTACATGGACATGGGGATTGAGTATGGTTTGAAGCATGCAGATCTCGAGAAAACATTTGGTGTAAACCATAACAGTCCTTGGCCTGTGTTCTGGTCTAGAATGATAACAAATCCTATAATGCACAGTTTAAAAAGGAAAGTTAGTAGGAAAGAGATTTCTGTAGTTGGGTTTGTTCTTAAAAGAAGAAATCTCGAGCGAAGTGCAGCAGCTGCTCTTGCATATTTCCGGGGCCAAGATGGTGGGAAGTTTAGCAGGCCTTTCACAGAACAGGGAACGCCGCCTTCTGCTGGAGGCCATGATGGTGCTCAAGTTGAGTTGGCTGGGGAGAAAGATGAAAAAGATGGTAAAGTCAATGCTAGTGCTTTGAGTAGTAATGATGAAAACGGCGTGTCGCAAAGTGTATTTGAGCCAGTCTTCTTGGAAGTGGGAAAAAATGTTGATCAAGAACCCGTAGGAACTGTTTATGGGCAGTTGAGAAACAATCTGAATGACATAAATGGCAATCTGGAATACAGTGGTAATTTACGGAGTCACCATCAGGCAGAAGACAAGCATGCCCGGTGTGAAACAGATGGATTCCGTTTTGTGCATGAGCCATTTCTTATGGGTTCCAGGAAACTTAATCAGATGGGAACATCTGGTGAAAACTCATCATTGAGTAGCGGTGTTTCCAGAGCAGCGCAAATCAGTGCTTGCGATCCTGTCAGTGGGAGTCTGAAACGAGTCAGCGGTGTTGATCCTGGAGCAAGTTGCAACAGTTTACCTGATCCAATGCTTGAGTTCCTTGAAGACAGATCTGGTGGTAACAGAGGTGATAAATGTCGAGTTGTGTCTTTCATAAAGCTTGTGCCTATAGAAATGCACTATCTGATTCCCACTTGGCCCATTAGCCTGAAATTTCAGTTGCCCCACATCTCCAGAGCCATGGAAGAACTCTTATCTAATTATTTGGTTAGCCATATTCAGAAACTGAAGTCCCATATGAGTTTAAAAGTTGAAGATGCTGCTGCCAAACTTGCTGAAGGGGTAGATGAGGTCCAGGCTGAAGGCATAGAGAAGCTACTCCCAGTTACACTAGATTCTGTTTATTTCACTGGTGGGACGCTGATGCTGCTAGGATATGGAGACCGGGAGCCTAGGTTTGGAATATTTTCTTATATTTCTTATATTCCTCGATAAATCTTTTTGTGAAGATAAAGGCTTTTCTTTTTCTTTCTTTGTGAACATTTTAAACCTGGCAGGGATTAATATATATATATATATATATATATGAATTTTTTTATTTTTATTTTTATTTTTTGGGATTCCTTCTGGATTTTCCGCTAAATTCCTTCTGGATTTTTCGCTAAGTTTGGGATTATGGTTAAACTACTTTTCATCCCCTTGCTTTCAGTTTTTTATAATATTGATTATTGTCTAGATCAGCCAATCACCTACTTGAACCATTAGCCAGTGATTCACACATTCTCATTTGCGCACATATTTGAGGATAGATTGCAAGAAACAAAAGAATAATTCAAACTTTATGCCTTTTGTCTCAATGGGTCCTATGGTTTGTATATTGGAGAATACTGTGAAGTAAATCTTTCATATCATCATCAACCTTCGAATGATCAGAGTTCAAAGAAATCCTTGAGCTTCTGTGAAAGAAGAAGACTGAAATTCTGTTTTTCATATTTGGTGAATAGTAGATGCGAAGAAAGATCTACTTGGTGTCACCTGAGAAAGTAAACTATCCCAAATCTATATGTATGTGAGAAATGAAGGACCTGAATTACCGTTAAAGAAACAAGAAGCACACTACCTTTAGAAAATGATAACCCACTCTCACACAAACGCATGTTAGATTGACCATTGAGTTCAGAGACTAAAACGCGGACCTGTTTGTAGAGTGAGACTTTGCATATGCTTAGGTGACGGGAAGAGAGGTGGATCCATGTCAAGATGTTGTTGATCAGCAAAATCAATATGAATGTTTGTGATATTTTCATGAAAAACAAAGATACGAGCAATCTGAGTGGCGCATTCGTTGTTGCAGAATAAAGGAGTTGTTGCTGCAGAATAATGGAGTTGATGAGAGTATTTCTTGGTTTTTTTTTAAACCCTATCAAATCATGTAGAAAGATTTGATTGCCAGAGATAGAATGGTGATAACTAATGCGAATTCTTCTGCATCAGAATGTGCAGGTCCCAACTAGATGATAAGAGAAGATAACAGTACATATTGTGCCATGACTCATGAGGAGACCAGTAATCGTAAAACAATAGCCCAATGTATAAAATCAAGGTTCCTAAACAAACTGGCTTATAGTATGTGGTAGAAAGGCGACATCGGGCTACTTAGTAGTGAAATAAATAAGCATGCCAACAATTTTGATGGTAGCGTGTTGGGTAGGATAAAAGGAGTACCATCAATAGAATGCAATTTGGCATTCAGTTTGAGGGCTGTATCATCCATTTTACCATTTGCAACTTGCAATGCTAACTCAATACATAAAACTGGAGATGCTTTTTTGTTTATTGTTTTACTTGAGATGTGTTTACCTTAAGAAACAACAACCATTTAACTGAAAATAAGCAATCTGGAGACCCAAAGTAATGCATGTTGGAAATCACATGGGGACTGTTTTGTAATTTTGGGAAACTTCAGGGATTGATTTGTATTTTTAGGAAACTAGATGGCACAGCCCTGGATCCTCAATCGGATGGTAGACCAATCTCCCAAGGGGTTGATCGAATCCAAGGATGGATTCAGCCGCTAGGGCACACTCACAGTAGTGGAAGACACTAGAATACTCAGAGAATTCTTAATTGATAATACTAAGCATGAACTACAATGAGGTTTGATCATCCTTAATAGGAGTAGGATTGATCCCTTAGCAAGCAAGACTTTCTAAATAAAACAGGAAACTAGCTAATCATAGTCAAACAATAAAATTAGAAATAGTATCCTGATAAAACAGGGAATGGAAATAGAAATAGGATAAAAAAGGGAATGCCATAGTAGCTCTTAGTGAATTGGGCCTGTGCACTGAACCCAATGGACCAATTGACCTCTAGGTCAATGTGTTGGCCTAGTTGATTTCTTGGGCCTGGTCCATATTGCATGGCCCACAAATTTAACGACTTTATATTAAAGAAAAATTCGACCCTCGATCCAACGTTTCAATCCATTCGGATAGTTGAAAATTCAATGGATCTAGTGTACTTAAGGGCGTCCCATTTGTGTGAATGGTTCAGATGTATCATAAAATCAACCCTACTATGTGTCTCTCGCCGTAATATGGTGTGGGATGGAAGTAATTCTCTTGTACTGTTTTTCTCTCTTTTAATGAAAGTTATCATTAAAAAAATAAAATAAAATGGCGAGGGATGGATGCGCATGAATATCTCCATATATATATATACCCTACAAAACTCCCCGGGTGTTTTTCACAAAAAAAAGCCCCACTTTTAGCCAATGAAAATGTGACACATGTCATCAATGATACACATATCAAAGTCTCTCTCCTAAACATTCTCCTATAGATGTGGATCTTTTATAGATTCTCTTAAATCATTCGCTATTAGATAGGGGCAAAACCAACCAACCACACCCCCCCCCTCCCTCCTTTTTGAGATAGGGTAGTTCGAGAATTTATATATAGCACAACCATAGGCAGCAGCAGCAAGCAGCCAGCACAACAAAGCAGGAGCTTTTTTCTCCTCACCGCCGACGCCCAAAATCCTTCCCTCTTTTCTTTTATACTGGTTTCTCTCTCCTTTTCCTTGTATTTAAAGTACTTTCACAGAAACAATTTTTTTTTTTTTTTTAAATTTAATTTTTTCACTTTAAGTTAAATACAAGTTCCTGGCAGAGTCCTAGTCACTGTAGACCCAACTCAGTGATGGCCGAGTCTTTTTACACCTTGGGCCTAATTGACCACTACAGTCTCTTGAATGTAATTCTTGAACAACATGCTCTCGAATAGAAGTGGTAAGTAGGCAAAGTTTGATACCTTTGAATAAGAAACCATCATGTATGTCGTATTGCTTTATCGTGTACTGTTCTTGGTCACCATTAAGAAGATCTAAATAGATAGTGCCAAAATCTTTGTCATCCGCATAGTCCTACCTAAGTTCCTCAAAATCTAGTACAGTGATTGTCATAGTGGTGTGGAGATGTTTCCAACAACTTAATGCATCAACCACCATTTAATTGTCTTTGCTTGCTTTATATCGGATACCAAAAGTGAATTCCTGAAGATAGGTACTCCACTTAACACGACAATCACTAAGATGTTTCCAACGACTTAATGCATCAACCACCATTTAATTGTCTTTGCCTGCTTTATATCGGATACCGAAAGTGAATTGCTGAAGATAGGCACTCCACTTAACATGACGATCACTAGGATGTTGTGATTGGCGGTGTTATATTGCCTTAGAAAGGCAAAGCGCCTGAACATTCAAAATTTGATCACTGAAGGGGACTCCTTCTGTGTAATTCAGTGGGCCTTGGCAAGGTGGCAGGTGTGGTTGGGGAGATTTTTGATCTTTTTAACATTATTCAAGTTTCCTTTTCCGATATACGTCGAAGTGCTAACTCAGAAGCCGATCGCCTAGCCAAGGAAGGGGCATCTCAGACTGCCTTGAGGGTTATTTTGTATCCACTGTAGGCTTTTTTTTTACGTTCTTGTCTTCTTTGTTGTTTTCTGCCTTGGGGCTAGACCCTTATTTTTGTTTGGGTCTTGGCTTCATGCCTTTTTTGTTTCAGTATACATCTCCTATACTGTATAGTTTTCATTTCAATATAGTCACTCTTTTTTATTTTTATTTTTAAAGATGGTGTTATATTGCCTCATTATCAGAATATAAGATGAAGTCTTTGCCAATCAAATAATGTCGCCAATGTCTCAATGCTCTTGCAATGGCGTAAAATTCCAAATCATATGGTGAATATTTATGCTTGGCATCGGAGAACTTATCCCTGAAAAATGCAACCGGGTGACTTCTTGGCTAAGAATTCCTCCAATGCCAACATTGGAAGCATCGCAAGCAACTTCAAAGACTTTATCAAAATTTGGAAGTTGCTGTACAGAGGCTTCCGTCATCTTGCAGTTAATTTGTTCCAAGGCTGGAGTTGCTGCACCTGTCTACTTAAATTCTCCTTTTTTTATACACTCTATAATTGGAGCCATACCACTATTGAAATCTTGAATGAACCTCTTATGGTAAGTGGCAAGTTTGTGAAAACTCTGAACTTCAGTGAGAGTAGTTGGGATTGGCCAATCAAGAATGGCTTGAACTTTGGATGGATCCATTTCTAGGCCCTTTGAAGATACAACAAAACCAAGGAAAGCCATAGAGTTGCTCATACAAGTGCACTTTTTTAGATTAACATAAAAGTGTTTGCGGTGAAGAAGTTGAAAGATGCTCTTCAAGTGATCAAGACACTCCTTTCTTGATTTGCCGTAAGTCAGAATATCATCAGAGATTGCAATGGGTTTGTTGCAAGGGGTTTTTTAGGGCCTGCATATTCTTTAGATGCTAATGAAGTTGAGGTTTATGCTTTCCTAGTTGGTTGTTGTGAGTTACGAAGGTTGGGAGGATGCAATGCAGTTTTTGAAGTTGATTTTTTTTTTCCAGCAATTCAGTGGGGTTTTGGGAAGATATCTTATCCTTGGAGATTGGTAGATTTGGTGGAGGAGGTTCAGGATATTCGAGATAGATGGGTGTTTCTTTTTGTCATGTTTTAGGGCATATTTGGATGGGTGGTGAAATGAATTGAGGTGAGTAAAGCCTCCATCAACTGGACAAGAAAGGACCACCTATCATATTAAAAGTACACAAATTCAAATTTCCTCCTTTTTTAAAAAAAAAAGTCAAAAAGCAACCTCTTTTCTCCACTAAATGCAGAAAAAAGTTCTCTTTTTATAGAAAAAGTAAAAGATTCCATATCAAGCCACTAAAAACAAAGGACCATCATAATTCATAACCCCTTATGTTTTATTATCTATTGATTTGATGCTTCGCCTCACTTTATCCTTAATCCACACATGCCCTTATGAGAGGCAAATATTATGGCGGATTATCTAGCAGAGGGGGGAGTTCTTTGTTCTTATATTTCTTGATGTTTAATTGATTTGTATTTTAGTAGGTGTATTTTTGGTGTTTATTGTTTTGTGTTTGTCTAAGCTTCTTTTGGCATAACTCCTGTTTCTTTTTTTTGGAGCAATAAATTTTACCTTTTAAAAAAACATATTTTCTATAAACAAATCCAACATTCAATTTAATTGGTCTCCTGGTTGCCATAATCCACCCATGTAGGAGATGTGGTTACCTCATACTTTCAAAATTCTTCCAATTGCGAAATCCTAGGCCGGTACAATCTAAGTTCCTAGTCATCTGAAGTGTAATTTAAATGCTATGATTTTTGAGATAATAGGTTAAGCATGACAACATGATTTATTACAATTTTATTTTTGTCATAGTGTTGAAAATGTATTGTTATTTATGATTTCTATCCATTTTAAAATTCAGAGAGATGGAGAATGTCAATGGACATGTGAAATTTAAGAACCACTATGGACGTGTGCATGTGCAACTGTGTGGGTGCTGTAAGGTGTGGAGATCAGATCTGACATCAAAAGATGGTGGCTGGTTATCCACAGATGTCTTTGTTGATGCCAATGAGCACAAGTGGCATGCTAATTTAAAGATTGCAAATTTCTTTGCTCCGGTGGGTTATGTTTTTGAACTGGTGTAGCTCATCAAAACAAATTAGCGAACCAAGCATATTGCCTTTATAAATGCATACATCTTGCAATCAATTTGCATTTAATGAGAAAATTTTGTTGTTATCTTCTGACTTTTGCAGCTTTTTGAGAGGATTCTTGATATTCCAATCACATGGTCCAAAGGTAGAGCTAGTGGTGAGGTGCTTGACTCTTTACTTTAATCTGATTACCATTTTCTTTTCCAACAGTTACTGTTGCAAATTATTTTCATTAGAAATTCAAAGAGTTGGCTGCAATGATTTTTATCATTATTAATTTTTTGCTTGTGGGACGTCAAACTCTCTAACTCATGCACTTGCCCAATATCTCTTACCGACTGAGGAACAGCCGGGAACAATGATTTTAGTGTTAACCCTATTTAATGATTTGGGTTGTTTGGATACTGGGGATGGGCGTAAATGCACTACAGAAAGGGCACTTCCTATTAGGCAGAAAAATTGTTTAAGTACGTGGTCATTTCTCTTGATGAGCATTTCTATGAAATGCATCCCAGTCCAAATGGTGGATGGAATAGTTCTGAGGATTTCAGGCAGATATTGTCTTAGATTTTATTATTTTCTTTCTGGCTTTTGGGTTTAGAGTTGCAAAGCATGCACATTTTCTAGATCAGGTGACCTCAACAATCCCATTATGTCCATTTCCTTGAATTGGAGGGCATTTGTTTCATCTTCCATCATTTCCATGAAGCTGAACTATCACTATTTTTCCTTGGTTGATGTTATTAATTGTTCTGGTAAAATATTAAAGATGTGAGATGATGCATCGCTACCTGATGGATAAGTTTTGAGATTCAGACAGGTCTTTCAAAATCTCCTGAATTTCTCTATTTATTTTTTCTGAAATATATTTGCTTTCTTTATTTGTTTTTTAATTCATGTTAACAGTCCCTTGGGCTATATGACTTAGCTGGTTAGGTGCATTCTCACACCCCCAAACCTGGATTCCCTAGCGAAGCACAAAAGTCCAAATCTTGGGGCGGGACTATTTGAAACTTTCCCACAACCAGGATCATAGTCTGCATTGTGAAGATTCTTAACATCATATCATTCATCATTATCAATATGCGGAAGCTGTAAACATAAATCTCATAGAATATGTATCAGTCCATGTATGATATAGAGCTAAGCATGTCATCACATCTACCATTAGGTTCAAGTTGCAAAAGAAATAGAAGTATTTTATTACAAACTAGCCACAAAAGGGGCAATAAAAGTCTATAAAGGAAAGTATAAAGTCTAAGTCCAAAGTCCAATAGTGAGGCTCTCGTGCATGGTTCAGGACATCACTACGCTATACCATCTGCGCCCCACTCTCAGTCCTCCTCGCTCGGCGCCTTAAGTAATTTGTCACCCACCAGGGTAAAGGAAAGGGATCCAATACCTACAGCACAAAGGGAAAGAACATCTGTCATGACCCAAATTTCGGGGCCCTGTCGGATTTCCGGATCGTGATAACTTGGCAACATTTACCATACATTTATCAAATAGTTCTAGCAAGAAGTTAGGCATTTAAATCAAACCATAATTCCAATTAGATTATAAAAGGTCAATAACACAAATAATCTATGCATAATAAAAATCCTTATGCCCTGACCGAATCAAGAATGTGCTTTAGACATTAAATAAATTTCCTAAATCAAGAGCTAATCTCTCTAACAATTATTTGAATATTTCTCGTTCTCTCCCTTCAGCCACGTATGTCGAAATCTACGTGCTCAACGTCATTATGCTCTGGCGCACCCGCAATAAAATTACCTGGAGGATGCAACACAACATTAGTTTTACTGGTGAATAAATTGTCCTAATTAAACAAACAACATTAAACATAATATCACATAATCAACAAATCTGAATCAATAAATCAAATACCTACATCCATATACATATCCGTGCCCATGCACATTAGCACGCCTCCAAGGCTTATCGTATACATATATACCGGTCACCATGACCCTGTCTCATCAAACACGTCTACCAAGGACCAGCCAATATAATGGCCATGCACGTCCACTAAGGACAACGGCCTCTATGGCCCACATGGTCTGAACACCATGCCTAACACAATGAATTTGTATACCAATCATCTTTTCACGAGTACTAATAATTCCAAGTATACCAGTAATCATCCCATATATGCCACATTATATATAAATCATAATATTAACATTTAGTAGTGTGGGACCAGCCCCATATAATTCCCCCTTAGATTGATGCCCCACTTCTAATCATAACAGGTAAGGGATGATATAAGAGTGGCCCACCTTCACCGAATATTACACAAGATTACATAATCATGCTAACATTCCCAAATAGTCCATACAAACTATTATAAATCACATAAAAACCTCAATTAATTTAGATGGAATGGTCATATGGTAATTACATACCAAGTCTAGGGTTATTCCTTAATTATCCAGCACATCTGTCCACACTGGAACCATCACAGAACATAGTTCACGCCTGCAACACTCCACTTATAGAATCCAGTGGGTCCCACTCAGCTAAACCAAGATCAGACCTCAAGGTCATGGCCCCCCAAGGGTAAACCCTCAACCCATTGGATCTGATTTATCATCAAATCATATTTTGGGGCCCACAAATTAGAACTAAGTTCTGATAATTTCTGCACTAAGTCACGCCTGGGTTTCCTTGCATCTATTGGACAGTGGGTCCCACTGTTCCCAAACCCTAGATGTCCTTGATTCCTATGGTTGCCCAGGGGGCCCCCACATGATGGCTGGAATTGATTTCCAATCCAGTGGCCAGATGGGTCCCACTAAGGCTTGACGACATGAAGCCACCAACCTGGTATCTGTCGCCTCTTCTACATTATAACAATTGGATGAGGCCCAGATGGGGCCCACTCCTTATGGGTCTAGGTCCCCTTGGGTCGACCATGGGTCCCCCATCATCCTACCGAATCTGATTGAAGATCAGATGGCCCATGGCTCAGTCGTCCATTCCCCACAATGACAACTGGGTTCTGGATGTTCATAAATCCTGTCCTGGCAGTCAAAATCTTGAGGAATTCATTAATAAATAACTCCTTTAGAATTATATGCTTCTACCAATTAGAACTTACACAATTTCCATGGTTTAAATAGCACTTACACCAACCAAATCCATGATTACAGAAAAATCACTTAACACAGTAGCATTGAAAAACAGTTGAGGCAAATCATATTATCAGTCATCCGATCATCACATATATCTAGGAAGATCCACTCACCTTTGATACGCGATCGTTGCTTTTGCGATGTGCGGATGCGAGAAGGACATCATATGATTGCCCTCCGACCGATTGGCTTCTTCCTCTTCTTCCCCTAGATTTCCAGTCACCAACTTTCTCTCTCAGATTTCTCTCAAAACAAAGAAGAAGTATATACTACAAAAAAGGTTATTAGTTGTCTATATATAAAGAGGAGATATAGTCCTAATCCTTCTCTTATACTTCCTAATTAGAGTTGTTATACAACTCCTTCCCTTTCCAAAAAACATTCACGTGAGACACTTCCAATCCAAAAATAAATTAAACAACTAAGGGTCCTACTTGGGCTAAACTAATCCTGGGCCCAGGTAACTCAGGATATTACAACATCAGGTTTGGATAAACTCGACAAGACACAATATACAAGTAACACAGTATGATTGCATCAAAATAGAATATAGGACAATAAAGATGATTAGGAGATTAACAAAGATAGATAAACTAGGCAGTTGTGCATGAATAAGATAATAATAAGGATCAATATAAAGAGTAATATATAAAAAAGTAAGCATCCTAGCAAAATAGGCAACTCCACATAAGCCAAATCACCATTAGATATTATGTTGCAGCCCTCTCGTATTCGAACCAAGTGGTAGGGATGCATGGGGTAATAAGCCCTACCAAAGAAAAATTGCACGGGATGCCCGGCTAAAGTTGATACTCAATGCGTCGAAGTAGTACCTACCACTTAGTGGTGTAAGTAGTACTTACTACTTAGTGGATAAATTCTCCCTGCCCACCCTAGCAGGGAGAATTCAAAAGCTTTTGCCGAAGATTATCTCTAGTGAGCAAGGGGCTTTTGTGGAGGAAAAGCAAATCTTAGACGACATCTTAGTGGCCAATGAATGTGTGCATTCTAGACTTAAGGATAGGGTGGATTGCAAATTCCTTCGATACATGTTAGGAAGAATGGGGTTTGGGGAAAAATGGAGGAGGTGGATTCAGGAGTGTGTCTCTTTAGCTTGGTTCTCTATTTTGGTGAATGGGTCCCCAAAGGGCTACTTCCAGACTGGAAGGGGGCTCCGACAAGGGGACCCCCTCTCCCCATTTCTCTTCCTAATTGTAGCAGAAGCGTTGGGAAGACAAGGTTGTGAATGCAGGTATGTTCGAAGGCTTCAGATTGGCTAGAAATTCCCCAGTTATCAGCCACTTGTAGTATGCTGATGATACTCTCATATTCTGTGGAGCAGAGGAAGCTCATGTTAGAAATGTTAGAGCCACTATCCTATGCTTTGAAGCAGTGTCAGGGCTCAGAGTCAACTTCTTCAAGAGTGAGGTGATTGGTCTACGTACAGAGAAACCCCTTGTCCAAGTTTCAGGTATTATGGGCTGCAAGATTGGGGATCTTCCTATTTCATACTTAGGCATGCCATTGTGCTCGAGGCGGGTTACTAAATCTCTCTGGAACCCAGTTGTGGAAAGGGTAGAGAGGAAGCTGTCTAGATGGAAAACAAATTACCTATCTATGGGTGGAAGGGTAACCCTCATCGAATCTGCCCTTTCTAACTTGCCAGTCTATTACTTCTCCATCTTTAGATGCCCAACCTCAATTATAAAGAGGTTCGAAAGATTGCAGAGAGAGTTCTTATGGCATGACACAAGCCCTCAGAAGAAGATTCACTTGGTAGATTGGGAATCCATATATAAGCCGAAGGAAGAAGGAGGCTTGGGAATTAGACCCCTAAAGAAGATGAATTAAGCCCTTCTGGGCAAATGGCTGTGGAGGATTAGAGACAATTTACAAGGTCTTTGGAGACAGGTGTTAGAAAGGAAATACAACCTTCCAAGACATGGGTGGGATGTTCAGGACCCCCCTTGGAATTCATCTGCTATATGGAAAGGAATCCTCTCGGTTAAGGGACTTTTCATGGAGAACATCAGGTACCGAATTGGATCGGGGGAGAGGATCCTTTTTTGGAAAGATAGGTGGGTAGGTGAGAGGGCGTTTTGTGCTCAATTCCCAGACCTGTTTAGGTGTGCACAAGACAAGGGAGCAACGGTCAGCTCTTTTATGAGTACTACTAGAGGCTAGAGGGTTTGGTGTCCCACTTTTAGAAGGAACTTAAAGGACAACGAAGAATCCCAGTTCATTGATCTCCTTAATTCCCTGAACAGTTTTACCATTCAAAATAGCAGAGCAGATGATAGGGTGTGGATTGCCTCTGAGAATGGATCCTTTTCAGTGTCTTTTTTCTTTAAGACAATCCTAAACAATCCCAGGGATAGGAGCGGGGTGTACGGCATATGGAAGATGAATGCTCCTCCTAGGGTGCTTGTGTTTGGGTGGCTTTCTCTTAGGAAAAGGATCCCTACTATGGACCTTTTGAGGAGGAGAGGGATGACGATAGTAAATGGATGCCCGATGTGCTTGAAGGATGAAGAATCCGTGGACCATCTCTTGCTAAATTGTAAATCAGCTCAGACTATATGGATGGCTATAATAGGAGGGTTTGGTTGCTGTTGGGCTCTTCCTCATTCTCTCCCCGAGCTTTTCCAAGCTTGGAAGGTTTCAATTGGGACCCTAGAGGCAAAGTGATGTGGCAGTTGTCTTTCCTAGCGGTGATCTGGACAATTTGGAAGGAAAGAAACTCAAGATGTTTTCAAGGAATTGCAGTTAGTGAAAGCAGATTGGTGGAAAAATTGAAGTTTTTGGTAGCCCTTTGGGTGTCTTTTCTCCATTCTTTTAAGGGATACTCATTAGATCAAATTGTGTATCATTGGAAAGAGGTGGCCTTTTCTATGACAGGGCCTTAGTTTGTCCTGTTTTGTTTTCTTCTGCTTTCAGTACTTCTCTCTTGTATTGTTTGCTCCTTTTAATGAAAGTAACCATTAAAAAAAAAGGTCCACCACAAAATCCAATCTATAGATGGCAATGTAGATGTACCACTCTAGATGTTTCAACCATAGATAGCTCGAGCAACGGCTTGAAAACCATGCGCTTGAGCATGTCTTCACCCATATCTCCAAGATAAAAGGTCCTCAGCCCTTCCATTTCCTTATCATGAAATTGTTTAGGGGCAACCTTCTCTAGAAGGAGAGAACGGAGCATGCTGCACTCATAGCACGTCAACACTCCTCTCTTTGGGAATGTTAACCAGAACTCGACTGGCAATGGATATATGCCCGAAGGGGAATGCATTAAAAGCTAATGATGTCGCCACCTCCGATTGCTCATTGGAAGGACTCCTCGACGTGAGTAAACATGAAAGGATGCTCTACGGGGGATCCAGTCTGTGGTTGACTCAAACAGCTGAGTGGTGCTTGACTCAAGGAATCACAAAAAGATGGTATCTAGCTGGGCTCCTTCTTGCATGACCAAGATATCCATCAAATAAAGGAACTATTCCAAAGTTTCCAAATCCATCCAAAACAATGCCATGAATATTCTTAAGTCATTTCCATAGGTAGTCGTTTCCGAACAAGCCATCGAATAGCCACCTAGCCTCAGACGCGAGTCATCCACATCCTACACCCAATACAAGTATAGATACTAGGCCCACTCTAAGTCTTTAACACATTATCCATACTTAACAAATCCATAGATAACAAAGGACGCATAATGAGATAAAGGTCAATTGAATACATAAACTATATAGATCATCGAATCGAATACAGGTCAAAGGACAAATTAAAGTAGCCAAACATAGGTCATTAGTTGCTATTCGGGTGTGAACACTAGGCCATTCAACTTAATGGCCAAATGAGGGTTTCAGATGCCATCAATTTCATTCTTGATGCTTTGATGGTCAAGGGTGTCCAAAAGTCCCACAATTACCATCCTCTTGACTTGACCTTGCCTCTCACACATTACTTCGAACAACTCGTAAGTGAATGTTAAGCTCAATCATTTGCTAATCTGCTTTCTAAAAGTCCCATAATTCAAGGTCGTAAATTGAGGTTAAGGGTCCTAAACATAGTCCAAGGGTCTAAAAACCCATATTCATCACACTGGGAAGCCCAGGCTGATAAATAGCAAGAGGTCTTATACGGCTAGTTGCGAGTGTGCTACGGCTAGCTTTATTGCTCGCCATGGGTAGTCTTACGGCTAGCCGTGAGGCAGTCGTGGAACAAAATTGTGCATTTTAGCCTCTCTGAAAAATGTGACCATAGTACATTCATGGTTAGCTTTCTGGGAGGCTAGCCATAAATGATCCACGGCTAGCCATAGCTTCCTAGGAACTACATCAGAATTACATCAATTATGGCATTCCAAACCTCCTACAACCATTGAATTACCTAGATCTAAGATCCTCCATCCATCTCAACTGGGGTTTCCAATCACATGTATTAGGTCTAAAAACATCAAAAGATCTTAGAAATTTGGTGATTTAGAGCAAATCATCAGATCTAAAGCAATTCAATGCAAGAATCACATAAGTCTAACATGCATGCTGTGTAATTGATATATTGTGACTTGCCTTGGTCTTGAATTGGGTAAATATTTCTCAAAAGCCAAGATCCCAAGCCAAACTCCTAGAATCAACCCAAATTTCACAATCCTCCTTGATCTAGCTTTTCTACACACAAATCCAAGGGAGAAAAGGGATTAGGGACTGAATTCTACATTAGATATAACAAGGAAAGCTATGAGGAAGCTAGGGTTAGAAATTCACCTGAATTGGGGGAAAGAGAAGGAAATCCAATGACAGATGAGGAAGGGGAAGATAGGAATCTTGTCGTTCTTGTTGATCTTCAAGGATAGCCACAAGGAGAATGGTAGATCTTGTTGCAGAGAGAGAGAGAGAGAGAGAGAGAGAGAGAGAGAGAGAGGCATAAGGGTTTGGTTGTTGGTTTTGTTCCTAAAGAAGGAAAGTGTTAAAGACTAAAATGCCCTTAGTACTTAAATGGTTCAAACAAGACTAAGAGAGAGAGAGAGAGGCATAAGGGTTTGGTTGTTGGTTTTGTTCCTAAAGAAGGAAAGTGTTAAAGACTAAAATGCCCTTAGTACTTAAATGGTTCAAACAAGACTAACTAGGGGTATTTATGGGATTCCAAAGGGTTTCATCCCTTCTCCGAGGGCTCCTACAAGCAAAACCACTACAACAAAGGACCCTACACTGCCAACTTCCTAAAATTACATCTACCCCCTCACAATTTCCGAAAATCACAAATGACCCCTCCTAACTACCCAACTAGGTCGAAAAGCTGGTAAAACACCTAAATAGAGAGTCTACCACTCCAACCTAGTTAATCATCGCATATCCACTATCTACACACCACTAGACACCACTTATCGACATAGTTACTATTAATAAAGACTAGGGCCTGACATACATCAAAGTCCCAATTAAGAGGTGAGAGTGCATGAGTTTGTGTATTCCCAAAAAAATAGAAAACAAAATGCAAGAAAAGAATTAACAACTTAAAACAGAAAATAGCCTAATATTGGGGATGCATAAGAGGAAACAACCTTTTGGAAGCAACAATTAAACTTTGTGGTGTGCAAGCATATAGAGGATTACTGCAAGTGTTGACTAAATGTTTGAGTATCTACTGTAGGGAGAAATGGTCTAGTGTGATGGTGCGATATTTGAACTGAATTTATATGGTGTTTGTGGGTGTTTGAAAAATCATGATGATTTGTGGGGGGGGTGGGGGGGCATGTGCAAAAAACCAACCTTATCCAATCATCCTAGCTCCTTCACCTTAACAGCAGTCCTGATTTGCAACAGCTGAGGTAATGATACCTCATTTCATATGTCAAACTAAATTTGATTGGTTGATTTTCTGCAGATTCCTTGCCCCCATCAAGTTCTTTTAACCCCCTGCCCTTCATGGTTGCCACACATCTAGGTGGGCCCTATAAATTCAGCTCACATACCACACCATTTCCCTAGACTGTTTCTCCGAGTGTAGGTACCAGTATATATCTTGCACATACAAGATCCCCACCCACTTTTCCACCTTTGTTTCATTTCTGGGGTTCCACCAGGTGTCGAAAAGGCCTATGAGTTCTCCTTTCAATTTCTCTCCTTGTAGTTGTATCCTATTGTGTAGCCATCATCTCGGTATCGTTGTACATTGTGGAATTGCTTCTAATGCCCTTTATTCAATCAACAACATATTGTTCAAAAATTAATCTCTCATTATGATGATTAATGTTTTTGTCCTGTCGGATGACCCACCTTACAAACCATTATTTTATGGTGATTGGTATTTAATGATTGAAGGAGAGATGGTTTAGGAAGACATGGTGCAGCCATTGTGGTTGGGATCCTGATTTCATGAGAAATAGAAGTGACACACTTCTAGTACTGAAACTTGCAAAGATAAATTTTAATTGTGTTTCAGAAAAGGGCTTTCATGGTCGTATCTCCCGGTTGTTCACTAGATTTTTTTATACAAAGTGATAGTTTCCATTCCTTTAAAAAATAAAATAAAATAAAAAGGTGCAATTTTCATAGATACTCTTGTAAAAAATAGTAATAACTTAAATGTGCTTGGTTTGACCATGATGGACTGGAATAGTATGGTTGACAAAAAGAGAGAAAATTCTTCTCGAATAGAATTTGTTCTCTGCTAGGGTCCTCTCAAGTGAGAAGCATCTCCGTATGTACGCTTAAATGTAGAAATTTGTCCTTGGCTGTAGCCCAGCTGGTTAGGGACTTGTGTTTATGTACCAGAGAATTCGAGTTCAAGTCCTCCATGTAGGAAAAGGAAGAAATCTAGTCCCCAAATTGGGAATTGCTGCTTGTAAAACTTTTAAAATGATATCATCCTAATTTTCCCTAATTGAGATTAATCTATATGATATATTGGTAGTAAATGGGATTATTTTCTCCTACAGCCGTGTGGGATTTTCGGTGTACACCTATAATTCAGGGGGTCCCTTTTTTGTGGACGGTTGGGAATGAAAATCTTGCACTATCTGTCCACTTGTGGGATACATACTGTGAGTGAATACTTTCTGTGTACATAGTCTAGTGAATGCTGATATTTAATGACGTAGTACGCTGCAGGATTTCACACTCCCTCTCAAATTGATGTTGGTTGGATTGAATAAAACGATTATGAAAATATTTAATTGATGTTGATCGTTAGTCATGAGACCTTTGTGAAGATGTTAACAATTTGAATAGTTGATGTCTGTCACGACTGACAACCCGAAATCCGGCCCAAATGCATAGATCTCATGGATGCCTTATAACAACATAAAGGGGCTGTGTCACGACTTGGAACCCGGGGGCCTTAGAATTCCGTGTCTAGACTTATGCAAGTATCACATCACAAACATAAATTAAATCAAAATACTTAAATAAGAATCCAGGCAATCCTATTAATATAATTTGTATATAATTTAAAGTCTAAAATCAATGCGAAACTTTTAGTCAAGCCAGCCATCTTGAAATAAAATGAAAAACTACAACTAATAAAATGTCAAATACATCAACTACTATAATTAAATGAATAAAATGGACTAGCTTTCTTCATCTCTAGGTGACTCCGTTGCTCAAGTGTGCATTTCGAAGCTCTTGGTCATCAAGGTATTCTTCAATTTCTAAATCCCGGTTACATGGAAGGGGTAATCCGGTAGTCAATGGAAACTGATTGATAAGCATTCAGCCAATTGCATAATAGACAACACAACAATTTTATAAGACAATATGAAATTTTATAAATCATTAAAGCTAAACAATATAGCATTCACAATTGTAGCATGGCTCCACGGTCCTTATCTCACCCATTGACAACCACCTCATCACCAGGTAGCACCGGCCAACATGGAATCAATTATCACAATGCTAAAACTTGATCTAAGCAAATAGGATTGAAGGCCCACTCACCTCGTATAATGCACCTTGTATACAGGTAATATGCGCACAAGGATCCTTCTCCTCTTGGACTTGGAATATCGTGCACATAGTGCTAGTAGTACATTGGGTCCCATCTGTAGTGATTAATAAGTCTTCTTAGGAATTAACAAGGGTCCCACAATTTCTAACAACTTAAAACCCTCTAACTTCTAACCAATGGTTCCTGCCTAATATTTCCTGTTTCCTAAAAGACTTAGGACCCACTTACAATAGCCAATCTACACACACACACAAAAAAAAAAAAAAAAAAAAATTCCAAGAATATTAATATTTTCACAGAAAAAAATCATATAATAATAACGATCTTAGTAATCAAAATTCTAAATCCTGCAAAAATAAAAAAAATGAATAAGCAAAAAATTCAAACCCCTAGTTAGATTCAGGGATATTACAATGGCACATGTAGGAGTGCAATCAACTTCCTTGCAAATTCTTAACAAATGGCATGACAATCAACTTTACTACGTTCCGTGCATCTGTGGAATGATTGTATTTGAGGCAATCTAATTAAAACTTGTACTATCAGCATGAAGCGCAGTAGTGGTTGTTTGAGGCAATTCCAATTCAGATAGAAGCCCACTTAACCATTATTTTTTTGGAACAAGCAGATGACGTGTAAAGAATGAACAATGCTTGTGGAGCAGAGTAACAATTGTCTAGAATCTTAGTTTAGATAGAAGCCACATACCATTTTATTTTTGAACAAGTGGATATAGAAAAGCTATATACTTTGGTGGATGACTTTGAGACTCATGGATTGCCTAAAATCATGCACCAACAACTGGTGGTTGACGGGTGCTAGGACAACTGACCTCCAATCCCCATTGACATAGGTGGATAGAGTAATTTGAAAAAAATAGCCCTTGCTCCCGAGCATGATTCAAAATAGCAGCCGTTACGCTAATTGACCGTAGCAGTTGAGGTCGCTACACTATTTTGAAACTAGCGGCGCTACTAGCTATAACCTAGTACAACCAAGTAGCTTTAATTTTAAGCACTGTTATTCCTATTTCATCTCCTAAGTAACCTTTCCTAAACTTGTCCTACCCTTATATGGTTTAAAGTCACTAAAAAAACAATAGATTGGCTGCTATACAAGATTCATAGTTTCACCACTTTAAAAATTAACACTGCTACATATTACCCTCTACGCAGCGTTTTGGCCATTGGCCACTACGCCCGCCGCAACCGTTATTTTGATCCTTGATCCTGAGTTCCTTGGAGATACTGTATAATCCTTGTAAGTTGTAACAGAAGTCATATGAAGCATGCCATCCACCTTTTTCTTCATAATTAACTATTTGATGGCAACTATTTCCTCTTTTCTGCCCAATCCCCACATATTCTATAGAATTATTGTTCGGATACTTTAAGGATCCTTCATTTTGCTCTACAATTCTCCTCCGTATTGAAATCGTCACTTTTGTGGTACTAAATTGTTCTCCTCTCCTCTTCTTTGCTTTCAGATCCATGATACTAAGTATTGCTATATTTAGTGCATGTATTAGTTCTAGAAACAACCCATTCAGGTGATAATTTTCATCACTTTTATTGATAATATGTTTCTTTGAACACCTGGTCGACCCTTTCTTTCTATATCAACTCCAACATAGAAGCTGGAACTCACTGCCAAATTAGATTTCCTCTTTTTAGGAGGGATTGTGTTGTTAGATATAGAGTATATCTTACGAACTTGTGGAATTTTTTTAATCTCCAAATAAGACTGTTAAGTTTTTCGTTGGGTTATACCTTTTGTATTCTGAAATTTATTTTGTAGATTTTATTTTGTTTATTTTTATCAATTAAATTATATGATATTCACATCATCTAGTTAGGATTGTTATATTTCACGCTATACTCTTTGTCACATTCACAGGTTCACATATGCATGTCAAGGGGGGAGACATTTCCTAGCCTTCATGGACAACTTGATGTGAATGGGCTGGCTTTTCAAATTTTCGATGCTCCATCATGTTTTTCAGTATGTTTATTTGTTTGTTCCTAAGTTTCTTACCATCTATTTGTCCTAAGACTACTATGAATAGTGTAAATGCATTATGAGAGAGAGAGAGAGAGAGAGAGAGAGAGAGATGAATTCAATTCAAAGGAAAAAAGACTTCGTCATATATTCGGAGGTTGAGTTGCCTTTCTTTTGGCCTATTTTTAGAACTATGTTTTTACTGATCCTTTAACACTCGCATATTGATTGGCAATGCTTGCTTGCAGGAAATAGCAGCAAGTTTATGCTTTCGTGGCCAAAGAGCTTTCTTGCACGATGCAAGTGGCTGGTTTGGTGATGCTCCTCTTGAAGCTTCTGGTGATTTTGGCCTAAATCCTGAGGAAGGAGAGTTTCATCTAATGTGTCAGGTCTATTTCATTGTTTTCTTATAGGTAGCTTTGAACTTTATTTTCAGAGGAAATGCATCTAAAACTGTTTCTGATTGTCAGTCCTTTGCTTCATCTTTGACAAAGCAAAACTTTGCGGTGACTCATTGACCTCATGTGGTATTTATAGCCTGATCTATTTTTGTGTGCCTTTGTGCATGGAGGATTGCTAAAGTTACACTGATTAGGGGGCTCCAAGTTTGTGATTTTTTTTTTTGAATTTGGACTGCTAAATATTTTATTCTTCACTATTCATTTGATTGGAAGCATTTGGGTGTTAAGTTCATTTGATTAGTTTAATACCCCTGCAATGCTCTTCTTCATCTGTTGCTTGGCCTTGGTAACAATCATGGATGTAAATAGTGGCCGGCTGCAAAATCGGGCATAGCGGTGGTCACCGCTACACTTTTTGGTACTTATCGGCGCTCACAACTGTAACAGGTGCTGCTACAAAAGTTAAAAAAAAGAAAAAAAAAACAAACTTAAGAAGAAAAGTCCCTACCCCTGTATATTCGTCCAACCAGGTATATTGAAGAAGGAAGAAAGAAAGAACAAAAGAAAGAAACTGCTAATGCAAGAAGAAGAAAAAAGAAAGAACCAAAGAAAGAAAGGAAAAAAGAATAGCAGCTGCAAGAAGGAGACATACCTGGAGAGAAGGAGCACCAGCAGCAGCACCATCTAGCATTAGCAGCAGCCACCAACAGCCATCACAGTAGCAGCAGCATTGAATCACAGCACTCTTCCCTCCTTTTCCCTCTTTTCCTTTCCCTCCCTTCTTTTCCCTCCTTTCCTTTTCTATCTGTGTCTCTCGATGCCTTTGTTTTGGCACCAAAAGGGCAGTGAATGCCCTAGTCAATTATGCCCTCCCATCTTTTTTAAGGGTAACATTTGGACCTCAAATTGGCCCATGGCCCACCTAATGGTAGTTTCAAATAAAAAATTAAGTGGGCCCTAGCAAAAAGAAAAGAGCACAGCCTTAATTGGTGGGCTCCACATTAGGCCCAATTATTAAAATAAAAAGTCACTCCCCAACCATATATTAGTTAATTGAAATTAAGGACTTTGCCATTCTAATTAAAAATAGCACCTAATCAAAATTTCACTCTAATTGGAAGTAGGCCCCAGTCAAGATTTCACTCTAATTGGAAATAGGCCCCAACCAAATTTCACACCAATTGAAAATAGAGCCCCAACGAAATCTCATATTAACAAGAAATAGAGCCCAGGCAAATGTCACTTTACTAAAAAATAGATCCCAACCAAGTTTCACTCTAATAGGACATATGACCTAGGAAAATTTAACTATAATAGGAAATAAGGCCTAATCAAATTTCACTTTAATTGAAAACTACTCCCTCTCTCTCTCTATATATATATATTTATATATCAAAATGTAACTCTAAAATGTTATAGTCTAAGCATAATGGTGATGATATTTTGTTTGATTATAAACATTTTTTTAGTTTTTAACTTAGCATAACTAACCAACATGAATATATATGAAAAAAAATTATCAATATTATCATTTTATAATCATACAGCAATATAGGATTTCATGCAATGAGTGGACCGCTAACATCCCCATATATTAGTTACATTTGCAAAAAGACCATATATTCTAGCATTTTCCAATATTCTGGATTTTCTTGAAAAATTTTGGATTTTTTTGACAACGTTTTTGAATCGCACCTCTACGCCGCTACGCTACGTAACGTTTTGGTAGCGGGCCGCTACACATGCCGCTACTGCTATTTTCATCCTTGGTAACAATTTGCTAGCAGACAATCAGAAAATTGTCTTGATCATGTAAATTAACTTTCATTGGTGGCACATATATAAAGCTAGCAAGATTTTCTCATATGGAAGATGTTGAATTTCTACTACCTGTTCGTTTGAGAAGAGGCAGAAGCAGGCCCCCATCCCCTTAATAAAAATATTTTGATAATTTTTTACTTAATGTGTTAGTCGAAGGTGTATCTTTCTGGAGCAATTAATTATTACAGTGATTCCTGTTAAATTATATTCTCACATTTAGTTTGATTCAACATGTTTATCTATCTATGAGAGACAACTTCATATGTTTATTTTCTTTCGTTAATTGCTTCATGTATTTTTTGGTGAACTTTCTTTGTTGTTAGCAAGTTCATCGTAGTTTGTCCTAGTAGATGGCTGTATTTTTTAGTTGGATTTGCATATTCCAATAGTTTATCCATCTATTTCATTAATTCTCAAGGTAAATTTTGTGATCCACCCACAAAGCTATCTTGATCCAATCACAGAAGAATTTGGTCCAGCTGCTGGGCCTTGGAGTCTATGGACTATGATGAAGACAACTATGATTGGCATCTTTTCTTTGTGAATTTGAATCCTACAGAATGAGTGTTTTCAGTCATGAATATTGCTAAACTAGTTTTTGTAGACAACAACATAACAATGAATCCCTTACCAGTAAAAGAAAATTGCCGAAAGTTTACTTCAGGATTTATAGTTGAAAACTTCAATTGTATAAAAGAAGGCTGAGCACAACTAAAATAGATGTGTTATTTATTAATGTGAATTAAGATAGAAAATCTTTGTTTGTAAGATACATTTACAGTTTTGTACATGTGCTGCTCTACCAAAATTCATGCTATAGATGACAAGCAATGGCGGACCCAGGATTTTCATTTGGGTGGTGCTGGCAATGGTGGTCAAGTTAAAAAATAAAATAAAAATGTTTATAGTGTTATTTAAGAAATTTCTCAAACCTTGCGGGTGCGGTTGCACCCGAGTGGTTACATGTAGGTTCGCCCCTGATGACAAGCAACACAAGTCCCCACAGAATGTTTAGATGTAAATGGCCCGGGAAGGGGTGAACAGACTGGCTCAACATAGAAGCCTTTAAATCTGGGGCTGGTAGATGGGCTTGCTTGGCGAGAGGCTCACTAAACCAAAGAGGCCTATGAACAGCCCTACCATCTTGTTTTACCTTAGGCATTCCTTTTAATTTCATCAGCAATTTTTTTCTTTCTTTTTATTTTAGAATTAGTTTATATTTCTTGTTTTTGTTGGCAGGTGCAATGTGTTGAAGCCAATGCCCTTATGAAGACATTCAAGATGAAGCCTTTGTTATTCCCGGTACGTGCAGTACTTTTTGGGGCTTTGGTTCTCTTAATTCATGAACACCTATTATTTGATAGTAACTCTTGTAATATCTAGTCGACTATCTATTATGTGAAATTGTTATGAAACCTCATGCTTTCGAGAAAAAATATATATATATATATGGGAAATTCTAAAAAAAGCCCCCCTTTTCCGCCCCCCTTTTTTTTGTCTTGGGGCCCATGTTGAGTCAATCTAGCCTTTTTCACACACTACCCACCCATGAATAGTCACAAGTCTAATTTTGACGCTCATCCAACTTTTCCTCACTGTTGGATTGAATCATGATAAAATGATGTCTTTAAACCATTAAATTTTATAGACATGGATCAAAAGGTTAGGATGATCTTATGGACTCAAGATTTTGCATATAGTTAGGCCTCACATAGATCTTTCCATCCATTGGACTTCCATGATCATCATGCATCCCGGTGGGCCCAACTAGGATGGGCGTTTTCTCCTAAGAAATGCTCGGGCGCTGTGTAGCGCTCCCATATATATATATATATATATATATATTTGCGTGCGTGCGTGTGTGCGTGCGCACGCACTTGCTAGTTGATGTGGAATTGTTCTTTTGTCCAAATAAGTGTGATTGAAACCACATTGTAGGGGCTCCGTGGTATCAAATTTTGGTGCTTCCATGGATTTTAAAGAGCCAAAACTGATAATTAAGCCAATAATGAGTCTGAGGAGTTGTATATAGTAAACAGGGCAAAGCTCGAAGAAAACTTGTAATTAACTCAGTGTGATAAAACTAAAGTACCGGGCGGCTGAATCTCAGGTTCTTAGAAGAGTACGCTTTCCATTGCCTTCATGATTCAATATTCGGACTGGGCTATACTATAGCATGTATTCATATTGTTGAGAGATGTTTAGAGGCTGATTGTACTTGTTCAAAATTTTAGGGACTATCTTGTAATTTTAGAAAGTGCATTTTTCCCTAACTTTTTATAAATTTCTCTAAAATCTATGAGCGAAAATATATAAAGCTCGTTGCCGTGCTCTAATTGGATGACCAACACTCTTTTTTAGCTTATTCTCTCTCTTTTCATATTTTTTTTCAACTTTTAATCTTTTTACTTTAATTCAAGTTCACTTTCCATCTAGGGTTTACAATGTCACGTCCCGAGACCCGGAACTCCTAGAATCTAACTCTCAGAATTTGAGTTATAATTTAAGTCTGCAGAGTGAGATCAAACACATAAAACTGCAGCAGAACATTACATATACATTCAATTTCACTATTGTAAGAGCATAAGGAAATTCTAAGAGACTTTCATTCATCATCATCATCATCATCATCATCAAAGCCTTGTCCCCAACTATGTTGGGGTTGACTACATGAATTCTGTTTCTCCATTCCGATCTATCCTGAGCCAAATCCTCAGATATGTTGCATTCTTTAGATTTATTTTTGCTACCTCCATCCTTGTCCTCCATGGCTGACCCTTTTTCCCCTTGGTAGGACATCAACCTGCATCACCAAACTTTTCCTTACTGGCCTTGTTGCTTACTTGCGTTGGATGTGCCCAAACTATCTCAAATGGATTTCTCTAATTTTATCACCTATTAATGCTATCCCTTAACAAAGCGCTCATTTCTAATTTTATCCTACTTTTTAATTTTACCACACATCTACCTCAACATTCTCATCTATACTACATTCATTTTGTGCATATATTGCTCTTGATCGGTCAACTCCATAGGTCATAGCTAGTGTAACTGTTATCCTGTAAAACTTTTCCTTCAATCTTGTTGGTATGTGCTGATTACAAAGCACTCCAGAAACAAGTCTCCTCTTTGACCGTCTTTCTTATATTCAACATCTTCATCGATCTCTCCATCCTTCCTATTTATCGAGCCAAGGTAACGGAAATAATCTCTTTGTGGTATCTCTTGGGCCTGTTTGATAATTTTACTTGTCAAGTCAAGTAAAGTTAAGCATCAAATCAAAAGCACTTTAATTCAAAACTTCCTCCATCTTTTTTAAAAAAAGTCAAAAAGCAACTATCTTTATTCACTAAAAGACAAAAAAACTCCATTTCCCCATACAAAAAGTAAAAAATAGTCCATTCCAAAGAACTAAAAACAAAATACTATCATAACCTACTTATATTTTATTCCCTCTTTTTATTTCGCTTCACTCCACTTTATTTTGAAAGTAAAATGCCAAACGGACCCTAGGCTTCAATTCTCATAGTAGTTTCAACTTTTTGTATATTTCCACTTCAATTGCAATCCATATATTATGTCTTTGAATGGCTTAAAGCCTTCGGATTCTAAACCTTCCCGCCATCTCTGAAGTTTTACATCACACCATCTCTTGATTCATCCACCATACACCATGGTACCTCCTCTTGAATATGAGCAATTAACTTATCCATAATTAGGCCAAAGAGATTGTCACTACCCAAATTCCAGGACCCTGTTGGATATCCGGATTGTGATTATATAGCAATATTTACCATGCATACATCAAATAATTTTCACAAGGAATCGTGCATTTAGTTCAAAATATATTTCCAATTATAATTATCAATAATCTCTAAGTAATCAAACTTATTATGTTCTGACTCAAATCAATAATGTGATTAAAATATTAAATATCTTCTCCTAAACAAGGACTAATAATTCTATCCGCTATTTAAGCTTTTCTCGTTCTCTCCCTTCATCCACGCATGCCGAAATCTACGTGCTGATCGTCATTCCGCTCTGGCTCACCCGCAATGTGATTACTTGAAGGGGGCAACACAACATCAGTATTACTGGTGAATGAATTTTCCTAATTACGCAAGCCACATACAACATAATGTCACATAATCGTCAACTCTGAATCAATACAACAATTATCATTAAAAATATATCCAAATACAAATCCGTGCCCATGCACATTACCATGCCTCAAAGGCCCATCGTATACATGTATACCGGTCACCATGACCCTGTCTCATCAGATACGTCCACTAAGGACCAGCCATCATAATGGCCATTCAATCATCCAAACACAAGTCCAACATCCCAAGACTGGGACCTAGTGCACCATATCACATAACAACCATATTCATCATTATTAATAACTTACACAACAGTATTGTGGGACCAGTCCCATACCAGTCCCCATTATATTAGTGCTTCACTTCTGATCATAACATTTATTAATAGGTGTAGGGGTGGCCCACTCTTTATCACAAATTGAATATTATACAGCAGTTACATCAATCTCAGTACAACAGTCTACATAATTAATTATAATCCACATAATGTCTTGATTAATTTAATTAGGATGATTAGATTTCAATCACAATTAAAAATCTAGGACTAACCCCTTTTGATAGATTCCTCCAAGACCACAATTACACACACAGAATCTTAGATATACGAATATTTCACACCTGAACACTTTGATGTAAAATCTAGTGGGCCCCACATAGTCAATTCAAGATCAGACCTCAAGCTCAAGGTCGCCCAAGGGTGTACCTTCAAACTGATGGACTGAATCCACCATCAGACTCCTCTCTATGGCCCACAGTTCAGAACAATTTCATACCAGGATTTTTCAATGACTCACGCCTGAAAATTTTCAATCCATTGGATGGTGGGGTAGATGGGGTCCACTCTCCATGGGACCACCACCACTGGAGTCGCCCATGGGTCCCCTGTAAGATGTGTGGTCCTGATCTCAGATCAGGCCCACTAATGGGTCCCACAAGGATTTGTCGACAGTCTGCCCTTTTTCCACCTGGGATTCTTGAGTCTGTTGGATAGTGGGACCCACTGGTCCAAACTAAAGATGTCCTAGTCCCCTATGGTCGACCATGGCTCCTCTACAAGATGTGGGGTCCTGATCTTTGATCAGGCCAAGTTGTGGGTCCTAGTATTTCTGTCGGCCTACATCCCTGTTTCCATCTAATTCACGCCAGAACCTTGGAAATTAAATGGATGGTGGCCCAAACGAAATCCATTCCTGTAAGACCAACACCTCCATGGTCAACCAGCAGTGCCCTACCAGATCTCTGGACATGATCTGAGATCAGGCGGGCCATGGGGTCCCACAACCCTTCAATATCAATTACAGCACTGCCATCCAGTCTCTGTTTATAACAGAATTCGAACCTATTCCATGAATCTGTATCCCCTTTCTACATGTATGAATTCCATCTCCATTAACATGTGATCCCATAACCAAAACGCATATTTTTAGTACAGAACATACATAACATATGATTCCTCAACAAATCTTCTTAACAGAGAATCTAAACCACACCACATTATCAACCATCTAACTTAATCAACTAATTAATTAGGAAGCTCCACTCACCTCTGGTACATGATTGTTGCGTTTGCTATGTGCGGGCGCAAATAAGACATCAGTCAGCCTTCCTCTCCTTCTCCTAAATTGCAGCCCACAGTCTCTCTCAAAATTTCTCCAAAATAAACACCATAATAGTGGTCGTTGGTTTGCTTATGTATATATAAGGATGGGGTGTATAAACTTCCTAATTTTAATCCTTCTCTTATTTCCTCTGTTAGAGTTGTTATACAACTCCAGTCCCAAAACGTGAGACGCTTTCCAATTCCATAATAAGTAATACTTCTAATTTCATAATAAGGAAACAACTAAGGTACTACTTGGGCCAGACTAATCTTGGGCCCAGGTAACTCAGGATATTACAGAGATAAGGGCTTATGATTGACCCTGATGCAAACCTATGGTCACTGGGGACTAACCCATTTCTACACAGGTAGTTCTCACACTCGTTACCATTCCTTTATATATCTCTTTAATAATTTCAATATAACCTCTTGGAACATTCCTTTTATTTAGAACCTACCGATATAACATGCTTTTAATAATTTCATTATAACCTCTAAAAAACTTTATCATAATTTTAAATTTAGTTACTAATCAAATATTCAAACCACAATTGAACGAACAGTAACCAACTTGGCCAACAAAGGTCTTATTATTTTTGTTACCCATAACTGAGTGACTAAATTAGCAAGCATAAAAATTCAAAAACCTGTAATTTAAAAAGTAAGGCACAATTTGCACCTACACTATATTACTGGAGCTCCACGCCATGGTTTTAAAAATCGGCCGAGCTGCATCATTGCGATAAAAAGGGAAAAGGGGAGGAAGGATAGGAGGAAAAAGAGAAATAAAGAAAAAGAAAAGGCGGACAGAGGGAGAGAGAAAGAGAGAGCACCATTGAAAAGGAATAAAAAGCAATCTGCCCTGTTGTCGGACCTGTTGCCTGATGCCTGCTACCTGCAACCTGCCTGCAATGCTGCTGCATGCTGTGCTGTTGCTGTTGCTGCTCAGGTGGTCCTGGTACACCTCTTCTTTTTCCTTTTCTTTTTTTTTTTTTTTTTCTCCATCTGGTCTCCTGGTACACCTCTTTCTTTTCCTTTTTTTTGTTCTTTTTTCTACTTCAGCAGTACCTTGTAGCTGCTGTTGTTTCTTCATCTTCTTATTTTTTCTTTTTTTTGTTTATTGAGCACTGGATAGGGATTTGACCCGACTCGCCCTAGTCGGCCGAGTCAACTCGGACTCACCCTTGGGCAAGCCCAAGTCTGGCTTTTTAAACGTTGCTCCACGCATGAGTTCCGTGCGGCTCACCCTCCAATGCGAACTCATTTGGACTGTGTCCTACCCTGGGATCTGGAAAATACCCCAAAAGAAGGGAGTAAGTTAATGGGCACTTAGCAAGATATATTTCACACATGTATACAATTTGAAATTTTGAATAGAGAGAAGTCAGAGTTAATGAAATCCTAGGCTACATCAGTATTTTAAAATTCTTCAAGGTCTTCTATAACCAAATAAAATAGATAATTTCACGGTAAAAACACGAAATGACATCCACATGAGGTAAGACTAATCTTATATTATAGCCTTGCTAGATATAACCCCCGGTTGGTAGTGTCCATCGGTAACAAACAAAATGGTACATCAAATAATCCCGAATCAGGATATGGCCATCAATTTACTTTTAATATCAAATTGTACCTGGGTGATCATCATCACCCAAAACTAGATTGCAGCTAGGAATTAAATACAAAATGCACGTAATTATGTCACAGAGAGCATTGTCTTGCCTAACCGGATTACCGTAATGATCTGCGTTTCAAGGCGCGAGTGTTGGGTTTGTACAATTAAAGTGTTTATTCCCCAAGATCTGTGTATGTGAGGTTGTATCATATTCATACGGTCACGTGCAAGAGCATTTAGTGGAAGCTTACGTTCTATTGCAACCTGAAGTCCGGGGACCATTGGATTCCTTGTTGCAACACTCAAGTATCTAACATATGCTGTGATCAAATAGTACACATCAGACTGGTATTAAAATGCAACAGTAAACAGAATAGCAGAGCTTGACAAAAGTCTTAGTTATTTCATTCCTAAAACATGTTAAAGTTGAAAGCGTTTAAAATACATTTCCCAAAAAGAATAACATGTCCAACAAAGGCAAGTACAGTATAACAAAAACCCAAAATATCAATTACCAAAATGTGACATAACTCTTGGTGCCAGATGCGATGCCTACATCACATCATCTACGCTCCATTCCCTGAGTCCCTGTGGTTCCTCCTGGACTGCCTCAATCTCATGCTTTCCGGCAATGGAGTTGTCACATATAGCGCTAAGTGTAGTGTCATCAGGCTATGAAATAACCTTAGCAAGTAGGTAGTCCATAAATACATGATGCATATATATCAGAGGCAGAATATACTGATTGGTCATACATGAATACAAGCTAGAACAGTAACATAAGAACAGATGCATGCAGGTATCATAACATGCTAAAACTTGATGCAAGGACTAAAACATGAAACACAACCATAAGACTATACCTATGCCTGAACATGACAAACATGAGCATGGTATGTCTCATGGGCCATCACGGACATTACACCAGCGTGGCATGGTTAGAATGCAGCTGGAAATGTGATAAAATACATAATAGGAATCCAATGCAGGATGATGTAATTCTGAGTACCCAGGCGAATGTGCTGGCCCCTTCCTACACAGGTAGGCTATACCACTGTGCTCACTCACTCTTCTACTGGGTAGCCACAGGCCTTACACTCTCCCCAACCGGTCTCGTTGTCTACTACACATGGACACTACTAACATTGGCATGACAGGAAAGCGGATATGCGGATATGCGGATGCTTAGATGCATATGCTTAGTTGGGTCCTAGGGAATCCATTTCCATCATATGGACTGACCTAAATAGGTAGCATCTCAGTATGTGAGAATTGGCCCTAAAATGGGTAAAAAGAGAGGGTCAGATCCTATCAACCTTGGAAGGAGTGCATTGCATGAATGCGAGCGACAACAACCAAGTTGACCATCACCTTAGTTCCTATTGAGTCTATAGGCATAAGGCTGGGTATGTGAATGGGCGCTAAGCCACAAGACCAACTAACGTTAGAACATTTAGACTCCTCTATGTGACTAGGAATTAGCTAGAGAAATGGGTTTTACCCGTGGGTTTTCATTTCCAAGAGTCACGGTTTAGTCCATTGGTAACACCCTATCCTCCGGCGAGTCCATAATCACATACAGAGGATCAATATCTCTTGAACAAGGGTTTCTTAAGTCCATTTATGCTATACATGCAGACTACATAACTCGCTGGTGCACAGTGACAGTGTACAAGGAAGGAAATTTGCACAAATCAAGAAGAGGGGACATACAAATGCCAAGCCAAGGTGTGGGATTTCCATTTGAATGTCAGCACGAGGCCATTCATCTCTATGTAGCCAAGGGACCTTGGTTGATCATAATAGTTTGTAACCTTGGCGCTTTGATGGTGATTGACAACCAACGCCCCATACTAGCATACCCATGACTTGGCATTGTACCACACATGCCTCTGGACAAACCATAAGTGAAGGCAATTCAACCATCACTTACCAATGGTCTCATGCCCAAATGTTTGGCAAGTCCGGGTTTCAAGTTCATAACCGAATCCTAATGTCTAAGGTTCTCATTCGCGAGAACTGATGGTTATTCTGCCTGTTGATTGAGGAGTGAGGGCTACAATGGCCCACCGAAGGATTTGGCCTAAGGCCAAGATCACAATTCCCAAGAGGGAGCGCTCACCAGGCCTGTTGGCTATTGACTAGGGGCTAGCAGTCGATCAGGGACCAACATCCATTCAGCCCTAGGCTGACAGGCATTCCAAGGTCTGAATCTTTCTGAGGCTTTCATTTTTAATGTCCTTATTCTAAGGGTCCTACACACCATTTATAAGGTTTGAAACATGACATGAAGTTCCATTTTTAACATGCATTGATCTAAACACACTAAATTGTGTTTGGAAAGATGATTAACATGGAGTAGAAACAATAATCCATATCAATAACATGGATGTATCGGTATATATGGAATGTTTACTTGCCTTACGCTTCCAAAATGCTACAAACTCTCTGAAAAACATTAGCTACAGCTGAAACCTTCCTTTTCCCCCAAATCCCCAAATTCTAACTCAAATTCTACAAAAATGGGAAAACAAAGCAATCGTTGGAATCGAGCTTTGCATGTTGGAATTGAAGGTGGTAAACGGGTCCTAAACTGTTCTCTAAAAGATGGGGAAAAGATCTTACCTTTCGGTGCTTCAACGGAAGAGAAATGGTCACCAATGGGGGTCATTGAGCTCGGAATTGAGAACAAATGGGATGGGTGTGATCATGGAGATGGGGGAATGATTTGTATGGATTGGAACTTCAATTTGAGAAGGAATGAAAGAGAAGGAAGCAATGGCCACACACACCCAGCTGGTCGTTTTGTTTGAGCAGGAATGGAAGGAAGAAGAAGAAAATAACAATGGGCTTGGCTTATATATATTAAATGGGATTTTCAACAATGACAATTGTGTCCTCTTCGCTTTAAGTGGCAGGTGAAATTGGGAATGAGAGGGATTTCTGGATGTTGAATGGCAATGGGCCAAGAATGAAAAATGAAATAATTTTAGCTATCCAACGAACACAATATTGACCAACTTTTGAAAATACCTAAAATAACCCTCACAATGCCCAAATCCCCAAAACTACCCTTTCTAAGCCGAACTCAGTCTAATCGCAACCAAGCCAGCTCAATCACTCCCCTAAAACTTAAACTTACTTAGCCTCTAAACATAATTAATTGACACTAAATACAATTAATTAAGTTCAGGGTCTTACAAGTGTTCCCTTATGATAAATTACAAGCCCATTGGTGCCTACTATTTAATTATAAGGGTGCCAACAAAGTGTATACTATAGATATGCAAAATGTTCTGTGCAGCTTGCAGCTGACAGAATTGGTCAATCCAAATTCCAAAGGGTTACAAGTAATCTTTACGAAACAGACATAATATCCCCACTTCAAGTCTAAGGAAATACAAATTCAAAGATATAATCAATGGAGAACCAAATATCTTAGCATTATGCCTTTTAAATGAATAGAATCCATTATAAGTTATAAAAGAATGAAAATGCAAAACCGTTGGTTAAAATTCATCATCAAAGGTACGAAGACAGCCAAGAAAAAAGAATGACTAAATTGAAGTGAACCTCTGAATTTCAGATTGGAAATTAGTCCAACTTAAAGTGATGTTGGGAAGGATCCTGGGTGTCTGGTTGGTTGCCAGATGTTTGCCCCCACTGCACGGTACATTAGGATAATGTCGATGGAGCAACAATGGCAAATCGGGACAAGTGGGGGTAGGATGTGTTGTCTGTGACGACAATGATATGGTGATTAAAAGTGTTTCTATGGCTGGTGGGAATTAAGGATTCAAATGAGGCAAAGTTGCTTGCCATTCAGAAGGCATCAAAATCTTCTCTTAGCTGCTTCTTTGGAGGTTGATAGTTCAAACTTCTTTGAATATGTGGTTTGGAACCATGGCAATTATCCTTTATAGTCAGTGGGATTAATATTAATAAACTTTTCTTTGGAAGTTGATAACTCAAAGCGATTCTTTGAATATGTGGTTTGGTGCCATGGCAATTATCGTTTATAGTCAGTGGGATTAAGATTATGACTGGATTTCTGTATCATTTACTCATACTAAAGAGAATTGAATGATCCTACTGATTTTTAGATAAATTGGGCTTTAGATAGAACTGAGATACTATTGAGCTCAATGTTACCATCTTACTGAGGTTCGCATATCATCAATGTGCAATTTGGCTGTCTTCACAGTATACGTGCTGTATATATTGTTGAATCTTGCTGTGGAAATTTTGTTGGCAATGGAAAAAGGAATCTGATTGGAAATTAGTCCAACTTAAAGTTTAAAGCTGAAAAAACCAGACATACATGGTCAACTGATCTGACAACTAACTCGATTGTTAAATAAGAAAAGAAGCACAGCCTGTTGTAAAGGGCTATAGCGTTTGTCTATAAACGAATGTAGGGTTTTGGGGAGAGGGATGTGCTGTTGGTTTAAGGGGAAAAAGTTATCTCATAAAAAGGCATCTGTTGGGTTGATCCTGCTGCCCCTTTAAATATTACTGATGCGCTTTGTTTACTTTCGTAATTCCTCCATAAAATTTGGCACAGTGGGTTTTTAAATAAAAAGGTTTGATGGATCCCCATGACTTGATTTTGATCACCATAGTAATATTAGTACTTAAAAGTTATTTTGCCTTTTTTCTTTGATTATGAATGCAAAATTTGTTAATGTTATTGTTTCTTTGTTCATTTCTACCTTTTCTTGATTGTAGGTGGCTGGTTTAGTAACTGCTGTGTTCAACTGTCGAGGTCCTTTGGAGGCTCCTGTATTTGTGGGCAGTGGATTGATTTCAAAGAAAACAGCTCATTATTCAGCTACAGAATTTCCTCAATCCTTGGCTTCTGAAGCAGTGATTAAGAATAAAGAAGCTGGGGCAGTGGCAGCATTTGATCGTATTCCTTTTTCACATGCATCAGTCAATTTCACTTTCAATACTGATAATAGTGTAAGTGTTAATATAGTCATGTAGCACAAAAACTTGAATTAGTTAATTCAAGTCTTTTTTTATCAATGCTATTTCAACTTCATTTCATAATAGGTAGCAGACTTGTATGGCATTAGAGCAACACTATTGGATGGTGGTGAGATTCGAGGTGCTGGAAATGCATGGATCTGCCTTGAGGTAATGTAGTGTTATCTTTTTTTTTGAAACAATATCAAGAACAATATATTAATTAAGAAGTTAACCATACACAGCCACAAAGGCAAAACGATGGTACAAGAACCTTATACCCTAAAAAAAAAAAATTCACAATGTAAGCAATTCAAAGGAGCAACCCTATCTACCCCTTGCTTTGCTAAAGAATCCCACATGGCGTTGGCCGATGTCCCCACATGCTTCAACCTGACAGAGCCCTGAGAGAACAAAGATTTGATATCTGAAAAAAAAAAGTGAAACCTCCAAGGACCCTCACTGGAGGAGATCCAAGAGATGGTGTTAGAGGAGTAACTTTCAACCAATAGTCTTTCATGAAAGGAACAGAAATATAGACGAAGGGCTTTCAAAATGGCCAACATCTCAGTCTTTCATGAAATAACCTTCCTCAGTCTCGTTAGAGGTAGTGTAGTGTTGTCTATTTGTTGGTTATCGAAATTGTATTAGCTTTCTCTTTTAATCTGTGATCATTCTGAGCTGTTGTATTTTTATATTTCTGCTACTATTTCTTGTTTTATATTAATAGATGGTTATAAAAAAGAGTATAACAAGTATAGACAAGTAGAGATGCATGCGCAAGTCATGTGAGTAATGAATATAATAGGACACATATCATAAGACCATACAAGTCAAGGACAAGATACAAGAACCAACCTACGTTTAGATTGCCCTCGGACAATTTTATCCAACCCTACATAGCCTTATGGTCCTTGATGTCGACACAGTAATATGCATTGGCGTTATGAAATTAGATGACATCAAATGCCCTAAACCTTCGCACCCTTGACCTAGGATTGGCATAATCGAATTCGGGGCAACCTATAGGTGAATGTTGGCTTTAATACCACCTACAATGGTCTCACCATTCAATGACAATAGGCATGGTCAGTGGGTACCAAACGTAGTCCAAAGGTCTAAAAGTATAACTATTGCGCTATGTAAAACCAAAGCTTACGGTTAACCGAGGTTTGGGTGGCTAGCCGTGAATGTACTACGGTTAGTTTTACGGCTTGCCGTGCGTAGCCTTACGGCTAGCTGATGTAGAATTTACAGCTCACTGTGGGTCATGGCTAGATGGGAATGTATTACGGTTAGCCTTGTGGCTTGCCGTGGGTAGCCCTTCATCTAGCTGTGAGGCAAACTTAGAACAAAACCCTAAAATTGTACAATTCTGGAATTGCAACCATAGCACATTCACCGTTAGCTTTTTTGTGTCTTACGGCTAGTCGTAAGCGGGCTCACTGTTAGCTGTAAATCTCCAGTTTTGCAGGCCGAGAGAGATAATTCTGAATTCGAAGGGGATTCCATTCCTATCAATGTGTCCCGCAGAATTCCATTAAAACCACCAAAGAGCTTGAATTAGGGTAGTCTAGAGTAGATCAATCATCAAATCATGGAAAACTATCATGCATGTTATGTAATTATAGTTGTTTACTTGTGTTCAGCTAGATATAGGTGGAAACTCTCCAAGATCTTTAGCCATCATCAAGGAACTCCCCAAATCTAACCCCAAATAGTACTCATACACCAAATAGAAAGGGAGTTGGGGCTAAATGGGTTTGCATGCAATGATCCTAGCAAGGAGATCCTATAATTAAGCAAGAAGAAGGATTTGGGAAGGGAATGGCTCACCAAAAGAGATTTAACGAAGAGAATTAGAGAGGGGAAGGGGATCTTGATGAAGAAGTTGATGATAAATGGTGCAAGATGCTTGGATTGGCGTTCTGTAGCATGGATTTGATGAAGTCCTTGATCTCTTGAATGCAATGAAGGAGAGAAGAAGAGAAGAGAGAAATAGTAAATGAAAGTGCCCCGACACAATTCTCATTGTCCCATGAGTCCAAGTCCACCGAGATTATAAAACTGCATCTAACGCCCTACACTTAACATGGCTTGATTATAAAATTGCATCTAACGCCCTACACTTGGCTTACAACAAGGTCCTTCTAGGTCTCCAACCAAGTCCAAACCCTCCAAAATCATCTAGTGTCATGTCCCCAAAATAAGAATTGGGGAAAAATGTGAAAAATAAATCAAATTCAAATTTCCTATGCTTAATACAACACAAACTTCCAAAAGTGGACCCAACTTGTGGTGAGTCAAAATAAATTTCATTAAGTTCAGTGGAAGCTTTATTCAATTGGTATTCAAGGTTCATAAATGAGACCAACACAAAATCAGATAAACATTAATAGTTCAAATTGCAGAATAAATTAAACAATTTCTAAGAGAAGTCTAATCATTAAAAGAAAGTTCATCTAAAGATTTCTAAGATGACGTTTACTCTTATGTTGGCTCAGACGGCTCCAAAGCCATCTCCGGCATCCCACTCGGGTTCGTCAGTTGGCTCAAACGTTTGAAACGCTTGGTGGTCCTCCATTTTCTCAGTAAAGTAGGGCTCGGTATCTATGCACAGAATATTACAAAGTAAATAGCAAGAACATGATCATAATTCGAAATTAAAATACGATATCAAGATGAGTATAGACAAGTAAGGTCATATAGAAACAAGGATAATGATAATAACAAGAACGAATGTATCTCATAAATCCAAATGATACAAAGGAGCAATATAGAAATCACATGGTGACAAATGTCCCCATTGTGGGCGGTTAGCCCTAAATAATTCGGGAAAGCTCATCCATAACATCGGTGGTCATAAACCGATCAAAGTATCAGGATAACCTGTCCATAGTTCAAAGCGGATGTAAGTGATCTGGTCACATTGGTGATCAACTGTCCATATATTGATCTGCAGTCGTCCATAAATGACCCACATATACGTATAGACATATATACGTAATAGACCCGATTAATAATGCTCCGACCCAAGATTCCTAAGTCAAATGAAGTGCTGGCCATTCCACATTTCATACTATAGTCAAATCATTATTCAAAAATTGTCAAGCCACCTCAAGGTGGGTATGCATCTAAAGGAATACATAACCTAAACCAAGATATGCATACGAATTCGAAGGTCAAGACATAATTACAAACCAACCTAAAGTTAGACGTATATCCATATACCCTTCAACACACAACGATCTACACTAGTGAGTTAGGGACGTTACATCTCTCAAAATTCATGGTGCATAGATCCAATGAAGGATTCTCAATAGAGATGTATCGAACCCCTTCTCACTAGAGTTCATGAAAATCATACTAGGTATTTGAATCCTACGTCAATAAGATACTGTATGCCCAAAGATGGTTCTTATGTAAAGTCCAGGTAGATAATTTAAGGTTATAAAATCCATATGAAGTCCCGTACATAACGCCACAATTTCCCAAAAACGGTACGGAGCCAAAATAGTTGAAAAGAGTCATAATTTGCCAAAGTACACTGAACGTTTGAGGGCAACGTTCGAACGTTCGGTGCCTCGGGTTTTTGGCTCATGGGTGAAGAGACTCAAATGTTTGAATTGAACGTTTGACATCTTTGCCTTTTGGCCCAAACGATTGTGGATTCGCATGTTCGAACGTTCAAAGGCAACGTTCGAACGTTCGACGTCCAGAATGTTGGCTGAGTTCGTGCATAGACGCAGAGATTGGGGTTTTTCCCCTTTTTCATTCCTTTTTCTCCCTGTACCAAAGGAGAGTCCAATCCAACCAAAATCCATACAAATCATATTAATTTTGAAAGGAAAGAAAGTCCACAATTCCATTCCTGAAACACCAAATAACCCAAACATCCATTAAATCCCTAATCCACCATTATCATTTAAAATGGGCATTCAAACAAACTTATATGCACAATAACAAGAATCAAAGATCAAAACATATTCAATAACAAATCATGATAATGTACTTGCCTTCACCGGAGTTTGACGAAAAATGCGACAGGGATCCTAATCAATACCCAGATTGAGATTCCTGCGACGCACGATCGCAATCCTATTACCAATCTGACAGAGATGATGGAACAGAAATGCTTTGATGAGCAGATCTATGGCATTCCTACCCAAAACCTACCATTGGAAAGAATATGAAGATAACCCTACAAAGTAGATCTACTCCTAATGGTTTGAGGAGAAGGTTACATGAGATAAGAAAGTTGGAAGGTTACCTGAGATAAGAAAGTTGAGCGAAGAATGATGGTAGTCTCTGATCGTCATTCTGATGGCGGGATCCTACAGTTGCGATGGCCTAGGAAGTTGAAAGAGGAAGAAGAAGAACTGGGAGGAGTTGCAAAAAAGAAGTGGGGAGGGATAAGAACGTGTGGTTATTTAAAATAGGGATTAGGTTAAGAGAGAATATTCTCTGGGCTTAAGTTATTGGGTCAAAATGCGGGTTAAGTCACCTACCCAATAGCCCAACTCACCGATCCAAGCATCTAATCTAACGTGTAGCCCACTTAATTCTAACCACTTAAATAACTAGAATACATCTAATTAAGATAATAGCAATATTCTAATAAAAATATAATAAATGGGACCGGGATCTTGCATCTAGTCTCTTATCCAACCCCATAAAACTAGTTAATTACCCACTAATCATGATTAATTAGCAACTAAATTTTGGTAGTAGAGAGAGCTACCTCGTTTCTATAAAAGGTTATAACAGTCATTTTCCTAAGCAGCCTTAGGATAAGTAAATTTGGCAAGCTGAAAGCCAACGGTGGGATCTACATAGTTTTCTAAGCACGAATTGATTTTCCCAATGTCAGATTCCCATTTTTCTTCCATTGTGGCGCTTGTGGGTTTCCCTACTTTGGTGGAAACATATTCTCAAGATTTCTTACCTTTGAAGAAATGAGTCATGAGATGTGTCCAATTCGGATAGTTGGTCCCATAAAGCAAGACAGATTACTTATGCATTGTCGGAGGCCTTTAAGGTGGTGGTCCAAATACCAAAGAAGGGTTTTCAAATGAAAGGCTAAACATAAAATGGAATGACAGTCCAAGAGTCTCCAGCATCAGGGGAAAAAAAAAAAAACTAATGCAGATGTCAAAACAAAGTGTCTAACAGTAGTATAACTGCAAGAGGATGTTGACAGAACATGACCTGTGTCAGACGTCTTGTCTAAATCTGGGTAGAATGGGAATACCTCCCTCCAAATGCCATAAAATCAAAGACTGAGCTTCCAGGTTATGCTTACAGGCGAGTGATGTAACTGTCCTTTAGATTTGAGCGCAATTCACCAGAAATCAAAGAAAATCAATGACTCAGATGAGAACTGTTGGCTTGAAAACCCAACCAAAGTTCAAATTGGTTCAAACTTGAGCTAAGATACCCTCCAAGATGGGTCATCAATCTGGCAATATTACAGGAGATATGGCAATTGCTAGTGGGCCCCACCAACTGTCATGACCCGAAATTCGGGGCCCTCGGACTCCGTGTCATGGGTACATTGTATCAAGGATGAAAATAGCGGTAGCAGCGAGTGTAGCATCCCGCCGCCAAAACGCTACGTAGCAGTGCGATTTGGAAAAATCGTCAAAAAAATTTGAAAAGAATTGTAGAAAACCTAGAATATTGTAACATGAGAGAAAATGTATATTTTTTTTTTTTTTTTTGCAAAAGTAACTAAGATAAGGGGGCGTAGCGGTCTCCTCATTGTATGAGGTCCTGTATCATTCTATAAATAGAAAATAATAGTAATGATCAATTTTTTCACATGTATTCATGTTGCTTAGTTTTGCTAACATAGAAACTAATGAAAGGCTGGTAAAAAAAAAAAAAAAAAAAAAAAAAAAACTATGTCATGAAGTTGAGACTTAAGAGTACCTAGAGAAAAGAATAATCTACCAAAGGGGGTGTCTAATAAGATGTACTTAGAGAAGAATCCTTGAGAATAACTCTTTCTATCAACTGTAATTCGGCACGATCATGTGCTTTTTGGTTTTTTTTTTTTTTAATAAAAGAGTAGAAGAGTTGCGTAGAAATGTTATTTGGAGAGAAGAAGAAAAGAAATAAGTCTTATTATGCATTTAAAATTTTTTTTGAAAGTAGAAATCTGTTTCACTTTGTAGCGGCCCTGTAGTAGGCAGTAGCATCCGCTACGGATGTGAATGGCGATAAATGCCATTTAGAGTAAGGGTGAAGACCGCTACGCCCGATATAACGGCCGCTGTCAAATCAATAAAAGCTAAGAATTTCACGGCATAAGCAATTTCTTTCAAATTTTAAGGTCTAATCCAACAAAAGATTTACTTTAAATATTACCCATCCCAAAATTTACAAAACCCAACAAAAGATTTTATGTTTGTGAAGAGGATGTCTTCCAAAATAAAAGGAAGTTAATCCTTAAAAATATGGTGTAGTACCACTCATCCGTGGATGTCAAGTCCCAGCCCTTGACCACCGCTGTCCTCTTCGGCTGCTACACGTTGGTTACCTGGTAAGGACAAACCAAGAATCGATAAAACTAAGTGAACAAATGCACTAGTCTACTTGTGTGTGTGTGCACGCAACATATATTAAGAGAGAATTGCACATAAAATGCTTAGAAGGCAACATAATTTCTTAATTAAGACTTAATGAATTGAGGATGACCACGACTAAAGATAATTGTAAGATCCTGTGGGACCGCAAAATGCTATACCAATTTTTGCATTCTGAGTCCGCAAAGAAGGTGCACTAGGGAATGCCTGAATCCCACATCTTAAGTGCACAAGTCAAGAGCCCGAGCTTAAGCTCCCATGGTTACCTCCACTTCATTAGCTATCTTTAGTGACGGGTAAGGCCTGTGGTGTTACAAATGGTATCAAAGTTGAGGTTGGCTTTGTCTTCCAGTGGGGGAGAGTGTAAAATCCCGTAGGACCGCAAAATGGTATACTAGGTTTTGCCTTGTCAGTTTGCAAATAAGATGTATAGGAATGCATGAGTTCCACATTTGAAGCAGCCAAGTTCAGAGCCTTGGCTTAAGCACACATGATTACCTCCACTTCATTACCTAGCTTTTGAGGTGGGTTAGGTGGGTAAGGCCTGTGGTGTTACAACCACCACCCAACTGCTAGGTTTGCACTGGCCCACAAATGTATGCGCTATAAAATGCCTCCCATAACATAAGGGTACCTTCATATCTTTTGTATACATATGAAATGGCCACATGGCTCTATACACAACAGTTGGCCATGAGGCCCTTTATCATCATTTTTCTTGCAAGGGGTCCTTAAATCGTAGTTCTCCCATGAGGGGTCCTTAAATGACAATTCGCCCGCGAGGGGTCCTTAAATCATACTTCGCCCGCTAGGGTCCTTGAATCATACTTTGCTTGTGAGGGGTCCTTAAATCATAATTGGCCTTGTATAGGGACATGTTCCTATATGGTGCTAGCAATTAGGGGTGCCCAAAGTGATACCCTAAGGCTGTCAACACAAGGAAAAATGTTTTGAGTCGTGCGTAAGCCAGAAATTCTATATGGATTTGTGCTCACAACGCTTCCCCCTCATATTGTAACAAAATTATGGCCCCCCTTATTAAACAAGGCTCCTTACATCTCTAATACTGCTCATGGATCCCATTCTTTAAACACAATGCAAATTTCTTTTCATCACAAGTCGTGGGCCCTAGCTATCACATATAAAACTAATTCTCCTTGGCTTATTCCCATGCTGTGGCGGACCCAAGATTTTCATTTGAGTGGGGGCGGAGGATGTTCAATTAAAAAAAGTCAAAATCGTCGCCAACTACCAATCGTCAATGCCAATGACAAATAATCTCCATTGATTAGAGTTTTTCCGCTTGTGGCCCCTATTACTTAGTTTTTGTTTTGTTTTTGGTGTTGGTATAACGCTTTTGTGCCAATTCCCTTTTTTTTTTTTTTTTGCTTTATGTTGGACCTTTCTTTGTACGGTTGTTCTCTCCTTAATTTAATTTATTGTTACTGATAAAAAAGACGCGATTTTTATTTTTTGGCAAATTAAGTATAAAGAATGCAATTCCTATAAAAGCTTTTTAACTATAACACCCAATTTTTCGACAAATTAGTTCTTTATTCAAATTATATCATAACAAAATAGAGGCATGCCCTGTAAATGAGCATTACAAATAATCTGAGCGCAATTTGTCATTACTATGACCTCGCCACAATTTGTCATTACATACTGCAGGTCTTAGTCTGCTACGTGATATTCTTAGTGCAAGAATTCTATAAATGCATATCTAAATTAGAAGCCCTAACGTGAAAATTAGAGATTTTAGACATGTCATCCATTAAAGATTGAACATATCCGATAGATGCCGCATGCGCCCCAGGTACTTATAACGTGAGTCTGTTCCCACGCGTCCCACTTATTAATTAATTCTTTTAATAATGCACTAATAATTCAAAACATGGTTCAATGTAGTGGCTGCATTATCGGCCGCAACAGTTAAGGCCGCTACTCTATTTTGAAAATAGTGTCGCTACGGCCTAAAAGGTAGTAGAGCCAAATAATTTTAATTTTAAATACTATTTTTCCTATTTCTTCTTCTCAATAGCGTTTCCTAATGTTGTCTCTACCCTTATATGGTTCAAAATCACAAGAAAAACACAAGATTGGTTGCTACACAAAATTCAAATTGATTTGATCCTTTAAAAAATTAACGCCATGTAGAGCCGCAACTATTATGTATCCCTTGCTACGTAGCTTTTTGTCCAAGAATCAAAATAGTAGTTGCGGTGGGTGTAGTGGTCAGTGGCCGAAAAGCTATGTACAGGGCAATATGTAGTAGTTGTGGCGATATGTTGCGTTGTAGTGGTGCGGGTTTTTTAAGTGGTAAAAGAAAAACCGAATATTGTGTAATAGCCAATCTTATGTTTTTTTAGTGATTTAGAAGACATATAAACCTAGAGACAATTTTTGTAAAGGTTGTTTAGGAGAGAAGAAATAGGAAAAAAAATGTTTTAAATTAAAATTTTGGTTGGCTTTACTAGGTTTTAGATCGTAGTGCTATTATTTTCAAAATATCGTAGCGGCCTCAACCGCTACTGCTTATAATGCGTGTAGCAGCCGCTATTTTGAACCATGGTTTAGTCCACTGGCCGCTACGCTCGCCACAATAGCTATTTTGATCTTTGATTCAAAATAATCTCTCAAAATAGTCTATTAACTTAAAACTTTAGATCCATATGCCAAGAAAAAATTACAATTAACAAAAAAAATTTAAACTAGGCCCAAGAATAAATCCAGCCCCTTTCTAATTGGGCTTGGGATATTACACCATCTGTCGATTGTAGTTGGACAGTTGACCGTGTATAAACAGTCTCTGAGATGGATTTTTCCTGGGAAGAAATGAGTGAAATGGTTGAGCAATGGCTGAAGAGAGATTAGAATCTGAAGAAAGAGGTCTGGGAAGCAAGGGATGAGCAATGACTGAAATCTGTGGATCCTACGACAGTGCGTAGCTCACTTTTCTCACAGATAAAATCCAAGATCACTTGGATTGGACAGATCCGAGAGCCTAGGCTCTAAATACCATGAATTAACTCGAGAAACAAAATATTTGGAGATGTTGTGTTGGGTTAATGCTTCCAACCACCCTATTAATATTGAAGTCTCATGTACGATAATAATAACAAGCTTATCTACACAAATACATTGAGGTGTCATTAACTACTTGAATCTAATAAAATATATGGTACATAAGGTACTGTCAAATAATGCTGATCCTCTAGAAGTTATCATAGACTGAGGACCATATAAAATTGTGTCTTCACACTATTGACCTGTTGTAACTTCTGTTTGGGGTTTTTCCAGTGAATTCTCTTGTGATATTCTGTCTTAAGATTTTCTGAATTGTTGTGCTGCTTTATTCCCACTAAAGATGCTTATGAAGAGTTTCTTTTTATCCCCATTTTGTTAATGAATGGAGATATTCATGATGAATTTAAATCCATAGTTATTCAATGAGAATTAGAACTTATAAGATGTTGTTTCTTTTCTGATTCAATTTGTAAGTTGTTTGGATTTCTTATATCTATTAAGTTTTATGTGTATGCCATTGTTCAGTCTGTCATTTTTGTGTTTCTTTGTCACAAATCATCACAATGATTTCCCTTTTCCCCTTCCCTATTGCATTTTGACAGGGTGAGGTGGATGATTCGGCAATGGATGTGAACTTGTCTGGAAAATTATCGTCCTTTGAAAAAGTCATTTCACGGTATTTACCAGGAGGAAATCAGTTGATGCCTATCAAAATTGGGGAAATTAATGGAGAAACCAAACTTTCTGGGTCCCTTTCAAGACCGTAAGATTCAGTCTTGTAACAATCAAAAGGAGTGCCATACTTTGTTATAGTCTTACTCTTTATTTAGTTTGTTTAACCAAGCATTACAAATTTACAGGTTGTTTACTTTCACTTAAGCCACACTGTAATAATTTTTAACTCTGGAATTTCAGGAGATTTGATATAAAGTGGGCTGCACCAAAAGCAGAAGAGTCATTTAATGATGCACGTGGGGACATTATTATATCACATGATTATTTTATAGCCAGTTCTTCGTCAGTTGCATTTGACTTGTATATGAAAGTTCAGACTTCTTATTCTGATGAATATTACTGGCTGAGCAGAAAAGATAGTGGCTTAAGAAATGGAGCATCCTTAACTATTGAGGGGGTTGAACTCGATTTTCGTATGCGTGGTTTTGAGTTCTTAAATTTGATTTCTTCTTATTCTTTTGATTCACCAAGACCTATGCATTTGAAAGCAACTGGTAGGATAAAATTTCAAGGGAAGATTTTGAAGGAGACGAGAATCACCGATCAGAATGTTCTTGGCACCGACAAAAATCCGCTTGACATAGAGACACTTGACAGTGAGCCAATAAGAAGCTTTGTTGGGGAAGTTTTGCTTTCAGGGATAAAACTAAACCAACTTATGCTCGCACCTCAGTTGGTTGGATCTTTGCATATTTCACCTAAGAATATTAAGGTAATATTACAAGCTTATACTTGTGAACAAATTTTATCACGATCGATTTCAGTTGAAATTGAAACCTATTCAGTTTGTTAAAAGATTAGCTTTTGGATATGTTTGAGCTCTTCTGCTCTTCTGCCAAGTCATGATTTATGAACAAGTGATCTTGTTTTTCTTTTTTAAGCACAGAAGTTTGGAATTTCTTTTGGTTGCTTCTTCAAATATAAATACCAACTTTACGTAGGGTTTAACATAATAAAATGGTTTTAAAAATTAGGTGAGTTTGAGTCAACTCGATTGTAACGACTCAGAATCCGGGGCCCTTCGAATTCTGCGAGGAGACTCGTAAGCATCACACAAATAGGTTAAATCAAAGATCACATAAAGATTTAGGCATTGACCCACTTAAACCAACTTGTATTAAAACCCAATTCAAATAAACAAATGTAACATTGTCCAATAAAAATAAAATAATCGCAATGTCTTGAAAATGAAATAATCTAAACAATCTATTGAATCTAATTCATTTTCATCTATGTGGCTCCGACGCTCAAGTACGCATCCAAGTCTTATCTCTCGGTCACCGAGATTTTCCTGAGTTGCTAAGTTTTGGTTACCTGGATTGGGGCAAATCTACAAAATATCAATATAATTGGTTGAATAGATATTCTAATCTATTTGTGCGTTTAAACATATACATAGACAAAATTACACAACAAATTAAAGTAACATCCCAAAGTCTCATTCAAGCCAAGGTTGGAATCGGGTCAAACAAACGACCACCTCGTAACCACCTGATAGTACAAGCTCAAAGTTCGTATTCCACAAAATTATCACATGTACAAAGAGTTCCCAAAACTCATTCCTGCACATCTCAAAATCATTCTTTTCTGTTCCAAAACAAAATCGACTACCAAGGTCCAAAACCAGCAAACTGGTATCACAAAATCGACCTTTCCCAAAAAGGTCCAACATCAACAATCCTCACAAAATGGGCCATTTATATGGGGACGTCATCCCATACAGTGCTAGTGGTCTAGGGGTGTCCAAAAGGTTCCTCCAAACAAACAAAGTCATTGTATCTTACTTTTCTAATTCAAATAGCAAATATTTGTCTCATAAAAAATATGATATTTAGCATGTTCTTAACATATGTAATGGGCAAATTCCATAATCAACCCCTTCTCAAACTATGTGGATTTAATCTACCCCAGTCCAAATCAAAATTGGTGTACGAGGTGAGAGAGGTCAATTACATAACTCACCCTTTACAGTTTTGAGGGAATTATTCAATTACCAACTTAACATCAACATATACATATACAAACCACACAATATACCATGTGAGATCACCAAATACAAAGACATAAGCATATTGATCCACATACATATTTCAAGTCACATTTCAAGTCACCATATATTCAAATAATAGTGTCCAAAATACATATTTGACAAATCAAGAACTAAACAATGCAAACAATTTGCAAATAATAACAATGAATAACAAGCCTTTGTTTGTAATTTCAAAAAACTTAGGATCCCATTCTTAATGTATTTCCAAGAAAATAAGTTAAAAGGGCCTAATTGGGTTCATGAGAAACTACAAGGGCCTATTCCTAATTTTAGAAACTCATGTAGCCAAGAAAGGATCCTTATAGAACTCTATTTTCTGTATACAAAGGCCTTCCCTTGGGTATATTGTGACTGGTTGGACCCCGCTGGTCCAAACCTAAGATGGACCTAAACACCATGGTCGCCCATCAGTCCTCTACCCATTGAATGGATCTGATCTCTGATCAGGTGGGCCAGGGGGTCCCACTAGGGCATGTAGACATTCAGCCCAAAAATCTGCAACTGCCGCCACTCTTCCTTCAGGGCAACTGGATGAGGGCCTAGATGGGACCCACTCCTCATGGGTCCACTATCTAGGGGTCGCCCATGGGTCCCCCTTTGAATCCCTGGACCAGATCTCTCATCAAGTGGGCCATATGGTCCCACAACTCCTTTCAATAGAATCTGTTCCTGACGGCTTGGAAGTGCAGAATTCAAATTTCTGCCTTGGATCCCCACCGGATTCTCTTTCTTTCTGTAAGAAGCATTTTCTAGGGATTACCTTAACCAAAAGAATTCAACCATCAGGTCTAACCAAGACAACTGATCATTCATTATTTGAAACATGGCCTGGTTCTGTCGACAGTGTCTTACAAACATCTGAAATTGTTATCTATTGTGCAACAATCCAGTTTTTATCAAAATGCAATTTCATCAAGACAAGTATAAGGGGAATTCTACTCACCATAAAATAGAGGAAAATACAGAAGAGCAAAGTCAGAATTCAAAGCCATACAATTAGATCAGAATCTCTACTCACCTGTTATAGCTAACTGGATTGGTTCTTCTTCCTAATTTCTTCAAGGCTAATACTAAACTAGGCTTTGGCTTGATGGAAAAGAAAGTGGAAAAGAGAGAGAGAGAATGGCATGCAAGAGGCTTAGGGTCAATCAATATATATATATATATATAGAAGCTAAAGTTAGAATCCTTCCCAAAGTCCTCTTCCTAATTTTATTATTTCCTTCTCACATGCCAATCCTATTCCTAACATTACTAGGAGTCTATGGTATAACCAATACAAGTCCCACTCGAAATCCTCCATCAAACCATGGATCCCAAAAAATCAAGAAAATTAAATGTAAAATACCTGAAAATAATCTGGCCCTTGTAACTGGGCCTGGGGTATTACATCAATGTTATGACCTTGCAATTTAACTCTATATGAGTATTATCAGGAACAAGGCCAAAATAGTATTTTCCCCATCGTGTTACAGTCAGACGATGTTGGAGGCTTTTTGTGTCTTGCATTGATTTTGGAATATCAAAAGCACATTTTCTAGAAGAACCAGCTACTAAAGATTAAAGTTGTGCATCTGACTGAACGAATACAAATTGTGACAAGCCTGAGGAGCACAATAATGTAACCGGAGCTTCTTTTTTAACGCAGTCCAGATTAGTACCATATTTGTAAACTCTCATCTGCAATACGAATTTATCCTTAGAGGATGTCACATCCTTTTGTTATTGTATTTTATATCCCCTGATTAAGGAATACAGCCATACACCGAGCTACTGGTGCGAGGCTTTCCTCGATTTTCTCTGTTCCTTTTTTTTTTTTTTTCCTGTTTACAATAATTTCACATTTCATGTTTAGTATTATTATAGGGCCTGACACCGAGGGCAATGTGTGGCATGAGAGACCTTGGTATCCAGCTCATAATCCTAGCAATCTTTCTTGTCTATGAATTCTATTCTTTTACTAAGGATGCATTGGTGGGTTTGGTTCTACTCCATAAAACATACCCCACAGTTTTTTCCTTGGACAACCAATTGGAGATGCAATTCCTACAGAATACAATCCTTTTCAAGAAACCTGAGGGTAAAAATTTCAAATTCCTCTAACTATAATTTAGAACTTTTTTTTAATTATAAAATTTAAAATATCCCAATCAGAAAAAGAAAAAAAGGCATTGAAACAATAGGATGGATGACAATCGGGGAATCATGGCGACTTAAAATGTTGAGGAGTAGTTTAAACTACCAAGATCCCCTATAATCAAGTGTAAGTGCAAACACAACAAATATAGTCCAACAGCCAGACATTCTCCACATATGAACAAAAAAAAAAAAGAATATTTCTCAGTCCGAAATTGGGTTACGTTCCAGACCATAAAAAATTACACTAGCTAGATGACCTGCTTTTCCTCTCTGGAAGACGACATCTAGTAAAAATGGATATCATATCTCCATGCAAGAATTGAATGCTCTATGAAAGTGGCCAACTGCAATTTTTTAGGGCAACGGCTTATAGATCAGAAACCACCAGATGCAGTGCTGGAGATGAAAACTGGGCAGAAAATTTATGATATACAATTGAAAAGCAATGACTCTTTGCTGTAAAAAAGTTCCACAGAACTGTTCAAGTTTCTTCTCCAAAACCTGTCAAACCTCGAAGAAAGCAAGGAAAATGATCTCTAAAGATGTGCCCCTCTGTGAGAACTTGGTCCGGGCGGCACCCTTAACTGTCACGTCCCCCCGAACCCGATTAAGAATAAACCGGATCCGGAGAGTGAATTTTAGGACTAATTAAAATTTTTGTCCTTTGGGCCCACGGATCGTAAGTCCGCTGTGAGGATATTACATTTCAGACCTCATATAAGTCTAGGCATATGGAATATCAGTCAATGAATAATAACTTCTTATTAAATTAAAAGTTGCAAGAATGAATAATTAAAACTACTGAAGGATTTAAAGTAATTTATTACATTGGCCCATCCCAATAAACAAGGCCAATAAAAATAAAACCAAGTCAATGAAAGAAAGATCCAACGAGAGAAATAAATAAAAGAATATATCTAATGAAGTCCATGTGAATCTCTCTCGTGCCGGGAGTGATGACGCTACTCTACGTCATCGGCATGCCACTCGCGTTCCTCCTCGACTGGTTGGAGATCCCAGAGGATCTCCTCACCGGCCTGCTCCTCATAGTAGTAGTAACCACCTGAGGTGTCTGCACACCAAGGAATAGAGTCAACAACATGTTGAGCAATATATAAGCATAGCATAATAAACATGACATGCATCAAATATAGAGTAATGACAAGTACACATCATATGAACACAAGGAAAGCGAGTCGAGGCATAAAGCAAGAATAATGATCGATAGAAATAATAATAGGAATCCTACAACCATCTCACAATAACCACTATCATGCAATGCAAAACAAGAACAAGAGGGAGACTCCGAGGATGTCCAATGCCACCTCCCGGGGTACCAGTAACAATCCCAATCTGGACTACTGATACCAAAGTCCGGCTCTAGTAGGATCCTAGCTCCCGGTCCTGGGAATAGCAGCACGGTCCAATGCCCGCTCCCAGTTATTCAACGCCATGGACGCCGTCCAAAGCCGACAACCGAGTAACCGGTTCGTCAATAAACCCCAAACTGCAGATGGCCATGATATGCAAACAATAATAAAGTGGTTTTGACACAAGGACAAACAAGACAAGCAAGTCTGGCTAGTTCAATGTACAAGACACGATCATAGGGATTATCTCATTCAAGACACTACCAGACAAGCAAACCACGTAATAATCCCTTTCATTGCTAGCCAGTCATGTTCATCAATACAAGACAAGGTTCCTACGATACATTCTAAGTCAGGTCGATATCCCAATTCTACAAGAATTAATGTTTCATACTTAGTTAAGTGTTTTATGCCAAAAGAGTATACAAGGAATAATATCAATGGATATAATTCACAAGTCAAGGGGGAATTATAATCCAACCTAGGCAAGTGGTGTTATCCCTGTATTCCACATGTTCTAGCGGAGTACGTGTGGAAATTGAATCAACGATGCTTTTAGGAAAATTCCTTGGTGTTCAATCGTGTTAAGCATCTAATGAAACAATTCCATACGCATTCGGTTAAATCATGTGCAAAACACGAATACCTAGACAACCCATCGAAGCACACCAAGCCACGTACTACGATTTTAACCCCATTAATGGTTAAATGAGAGTGGGTGCATGGTTTCCAATATCTAAGGCCCAAACCTAAGTTATTAGTCTCATTTACAATAAAACATGAGCTGAAACAATAATCTGAACATTTACATCACTTCCCGAGCTCCGATCGTGATGAAACTAGAACCATTGGATTCTACATCTCGAGAGCTTTCTAACGGTATATTACATGTAGAATTCCAACGGTCGGATTAAAAGTTATGAGTTTCCGAAGTTTGCTTGTGTTGTAAAAAAAAAGCAGTCCGATCGATCGGACAAAAATGACCGATCGATCGGTCTGAAATCAGCCACAGTTAGTAACAGTGCCGATCGATTGGACTGCAGGTCCAATCGATCGGAACTGCAACCTGAACCCCGAAAATGGCCGAAAACTGGTTTTTCTTGCCCTTTTTCCTCTGGCCAATCCATGGCTAACCTGCATACAATGAGCCACCATGCTCCCCAATCATCACATTCATCATTTCCATCATCTTCAACAATTTAAACACAACCTATAACTACCAATTACAATCTTTTATTTGACCCAAAACCCTCAAACACCCAATCTAGCATATAATCCCAATCAATAAAAAACATGCTTGGAATTAAGGTAATTCTAACAAGAAAACATAGCCAATCAATTAGAAATAAACATACATGCTTAGAAATACAATGCAGATCTACTTGCCTCAACCAAGAAGATGATAGAATTTGGGCAAAACTCGAGGAGAAGCCTTTCTACCCCAAAATCCACGATCTAACCCGATAAAACGTAATCTAGGAAGCCAAGAAGAAGATAGGAAGGAAAAGAATTAAGATCAGACCTAAATCTAACCAAAGAGAATACGAATGAAAAGATGAAAGTATGAGAATGCTTACCAAACTGATACCGGAAGTAAGAGGAGATCGAGAGAATGAGAACTAGCGGATTGGATCTTCGAATTGATCTCTCTAGGCTAGAGATCTGGCTTGAGAAAGGAAGAAGAAGAAGAATGGGGTTGCAGTTGCTTTCGTTCAGTTGTAGAGAATAAAGAGAGAGATTAGGGTTAATCTCGTTTAAGAAGAAGATAGGGAGGAAAAGACCAAAGTTTCCCTTTAAGTGGGTCCGGTGAAAGAATGGACCACTTGAAGGGTTTTCAGTTGTCGGATCACGATGAGTCAAGAGACAAAAATGATCAGCGCGACGAAACCTTTCCAACGAACCTATAAATCACGGCATTTGGAATACTTCGGAAAAACACTCAATTTTCCCTAATTGCAAACTACTCCCCTTGCTAGGGTCAAACGCACTTGGAATCGCACGAAACTTCGCAGAAACTAATCTAACATTAAAAGAAATTCGCTCATGATCTAAACCCACTTAAATATCTAAAATACAATTAATTATAATAATAGCTAAATAAATGGGTCAATGGGCCTACTATTGGGCCCAACCGACTCAGTAAGGTCGCAGACCTTACATTAACCATGAGGCGTAGCGTGTCAACCACGGGCGTCCAACGGTGACTCTCCGTTGGTCCCGCATTGGAAATATCCATGTCATGACCATGGGCTTAAAAGTCAAAACCCGTCTTAACTCAACATGACGCGTTCCAAAGCCGTGTGGTTTTGGTCCCAGATCCCATAAGAACTCTGGAGTTAAGTGTGCTCGTATGGGAGCAGTACCGCATGGGAAGTCCTCGCGCGTGCACATGGGCCAAAGCGAACAATATCATGCTGAGTTGGGCGGGGCTGTGACAATTGGTATCAGAGCCAAGGACGACTCTATTTCCGGTGGGGGAGAGTGTGAGAACTTGGTTCGGGCGGCACCCTTAACCGTGGGGCGTAGCCTGTCAACCACGAACCTCCAACAGCGAGTCTCCGCTAGCCCTGCATTGGAAATATCTATGTCATGACCCTGGGCTTAAAAGTCAAACACCGTCTTAACTCAACATGACGCGTTTTAAAGCAGTGCGGTCCCAGTCCCGGATCCCATAAGAACTCTGGAGTTAAGCGTGCTTACGTGGGAGTAGTATCGGGATGGGTGACCACCTGGGAAGTCTTTGCGCACGCACGTGGGCCAAAGCGGACAATATCACGTTGAGTTGGGTGGGGCTGTGACACCCACCAAGAATAGCTTTCACCAAGGTAATAGTTGTCTTCATGCCGAACAAAGTCAATCTTAACAAGGAATCAACCGTCTACAGACTTTGACACCATGATTATCAGGATGAAACTTTAACAAAGAAGCAATGAAAGGGAGTTGAAAATTGGAGAGCGTCCTTTGGCCTCTCTGATTATATGGGCCTCATTTATATTAGCTTACTTGAACATATCCAGATCACTTGAATGGGCCTGTTACATGGTTACCTTACATTTCCAGATCTCTTAATTGCAGCTAATCAAAATCTTTACTAGATGTTGCATGCTAAGTTACAGCTATTTGGCATTCTGCATGTGTTTCAAACAAATTGCTTCCTACTGTTTAACCAAAAGAGGTCTTCTTGTTAGGTGTGTTGTAGCTCTTTGGAGCTACCTTTTCGCACCTGTTCATGCCTCGTGTAACAAAGGGCATCTCTCTCTCTCTCTCTCTCTCTCTCTCTCTCTCTCACACACACACACACACACACACACACACACATGCACACACATGCACACAAATTGAGATTACCCTTGTCTGTTTGAATGCTGATGTACATGATTTCATTAACCTCCACAACTTGGATGCACATAAAAAAACATCTTTTCTTTATAATTTTTGAGCAGCAAAATACATTGTATTAAGAATTCCTTTTTCTTATTATATACTGATTTTATTTTCGGTAATTATAATTTTTTGATCCTCTACTTATTTATACTATTTATATATATATATATATTTATCTCCATTGTTTCCCATAATATTATTTTCTTAATTTTGGGTGATCTTTGTTGCTATATGGTTGGATGCCGTAGATTTTTTTTAATCTTGGTTTTTTTTTGCTATATAGTTGGATGCTTCAGGTAGGCCTGATGAAAATTTAACAATAGTGGTAGTTGGACCTTTGTGGCCAACTGTGGGAGACAACTTGCAGAAGCGGACAATCTCGGCTGCTCTTCAGAAGGGGCAACTTAGAGCTAGTATTTCTTATCGACCACAATATTCTGCTAATTTGGAGGTGCCCTGCTCTTCCATTTTTTAGTTCTTGTCATTCAAATTGTGACTCCAGCCCCCATTGATTTTTTCCTTTGAAAATTTTATTGTTATATTTAAAGGACCAGAACCTTGAACATAAAGAGACTGTACATTTCCTCCTATTCCCCAATTTCCTTAGGGCCTGATGCTGTTGTCCTGAACCATTAAATACAGGCATATCCTGAGTGTGTGATGCTGGCAATGGATATTCTCTTCCTTCCTGTCGTGTTGGGGTGCTGTCCCGTCAATTCACTTGTTGGTGTCTTTTAAACTGGCTTGAGAGTGAATGTAGAACTCACAAAGTCAACCTCAAATAGTGGAATGAGGCTTTGGTGATAATGATAACACATGAATGTGCATGAGAATTCTTTAAACTTATTTTGAATAGAAGGATATTTATAAATTAACTCCTACAGAAGCATTGATGAAAAGGAACACAAGAATTGTACAACAGAACGAAACAGATGAAATAGGGTAAAATGGGTTAATATATTTTATCTTTAATCTTCAAAATTGTTAATGATTCCTCATCTATTGTAAGACCTCTGGTTTCAGTCAAAGCCAACGCTTGAATGTGCATGAGAATTCTTTAAACTTATTTTGAATAGGCGGATCTTTATGAATTGACACCTACAAAAGCATTGATGAAAAAGACCACAACAATAGTAAAACAGAACGAAACAGATGAAACAGGGGAAAATGGGTTAATATATTTTATCTCTAATCTTCAAAATTGTTAATGATTCCTCATCTCCTGTATGACCTGTGGTTTCAATACTTTATATCGCTGAAAGTGGGGCTTGGCAGGTTAGGAAACTGTAGATTCCATGATGTTCAATAGCCTATTATTTCATCAAATTTCAATTATTTGTTGGCATTTATGTCATGACCTGGAATCTGGGGCCCTTCGAATTCCACGTCGAGACTTATTAAAGTATCTTCATCACATACATGTGTCAAATCCATTTGCATAATAAAATTCCAGGCAATTCATAAAAACCTTCATTTTAGATTAAAAACTCTGAATAACAATGTCCATCTGAACATAAATAAATAAAATGAAAACAGATAAAAAAAAAACAACTACAAACTCTTTGGATGTCCAATTGTATGCGAGTCCCTTGCTCAAGTGCACATGCCGAATCCTATCTCCATCTTGATCAACCAAATCATCATTCAACTCAAACCTTCTAGTTACCTGATAGATGCAAACCAACAATCAGTACAATTGAGCGAATAGATATTCTAATCTATTTGTGCATAAAAACACAACAATTAAAGTTACATACAAAAGTCTTGCTCATGGGCAAGACAAGGTGGATTGAGTCAAATGTAATGACAACCTCCTAACCACTTGGTAGCATAGGCCCAAAGCACAAGCACCTCAGGATGCCAAATATAACAGAATGTTACTTCCAAAATCTTCTTCAAATGTCTGCATATGCATATTACAAAACGGCCATGGATCTAAAACAAAATTGACCACAAGGTCCAAGATTCCTCAAATGGTACCAAAGAATCAAATCTCTCAAAACTACCTAAAGTTGACAAACCTCCCAAAGTTGGTCATGTGTATGGGGACATCTTCTCATACTGTGCTAGTGGTCTAGGAGTGTACAAAGGGTTCCTCCAACAAACAAGTTGTCCTATTTGCTAGGTTCGTTAAATTCCACAATCTACGTAGTGGGTTGGTTTATTTAACCAGTCCCTACACACTTTGGATTTTCAATTGCCTCAAATCGCATCATTACAGCTATCTGGTTCATGTGTAGGATTGGTCCCACAACCAGCCCCTTATAGATTTGAGGCAATATCATAGTTGACAAGATCACCAAAACAATTTCATGCATCTAATACCATAGGCTATCATGCTAAATCACAAAAGTAACAAGCATGGATTTTATTCCTATGGAAACAACATCCCAAACATATACTAAAATCAATTTCACATATGAAAAATGCCCAAATCTCAATTATATCATGTAATAAAGTAACTATAATGAATTCACCTTACATGAATAATCAACAGACATAAATTCAGATTCAACATGTAAAAACAAGGTGTGTCAGGTTCTTATTTATAATTGACAGAATTCTAGAATTCTGGAACTCAAGTGACTAGTTCACAAGGGTTCAGTTGTGAAAACAGTACGTGTTGGGGGCTAAATTGCAATTTTTCTGGCACTTATAAAACTCAAAGGAGTAAAAGACCGGCTGGAATGTAATTTTAGAACTCATAGTTTTAAAATCATAAAAGTCAGGCCTCTGCAAAGCTTACAGAAATCAACCCTCATAGATAAATGCTTCACGTGAATGATTTTTGGATCAGCTGGATCGTGGGCCCAACCTGCATGGGCCCTAGATCTTTGGGGTTACCCAGGGGTTGTCTTTCAGATTGTCGGATCTGATCTTTGATCAAGTGGCTCAGGTGGGGCTCTTAAAAATCCAATTTCTGATTGGATTTTCACTGATTTTTGGGTGATTTGAGTAGATTTCACTCTATAACAATCCTATCAAGTGTATGAATCTGATTTCCAAGATTTCTAAAGGCATTGCTGAGATTTCAAAATCCAAAATGCACAACAACAGGGTTGACAGTGAGAATATAACACTAGCAGTCATGCGCTTGAGGGAAACTCTACCGATCAACATGTAGTACCTATAAACAGTGTTGGAAAAATTAAACAGTAAAATTCTTTGCATGAAATAAAGTTGCAACATCAAACACAAGTAGACTGAGATATCTACCCACCTGGAATACACAATGGTGGCTTGATTAATTTGGGGAAAAGAGTATGTCATCCAGAGGGGCACACCTCTGCTGGTTCTTCTCTCTTCTTTTTGTTCTCTTCTAAGGTTCTAGATGAGGGAAAGGCTAGAGAAAAGTGAATTTCCTGTGAAGGGTTCTCTAAGAGGGCTGGCATATATTTAATGTTCAGTTTCTTTCCTTTTTGCATCATCGAATTCTATTTTGAGTGATTCCTCTTTCTAATTCGTGAAAGATAACTAAAGAGGGCATGCACAAGTCCCCTATACCCATGTTGACAACACTTTCCTTCATCAAATCCTATTTTACAGGAGCCCCATCTCTCTCTTATTAACTAAATCCTACCATCTTAAAACCATGGGTCCTACCTAAAGAAATGATAACTTCATTAAATTAAGACGTAGAACCTACCTACATTAATCAAATAAATCATTAGACAGAAAATACTCACCAAACTACTAATATCGATAAATAAAATATTCTCTATATTATAACTTCATTAAATTAAGACATAGAACCTACCTACATTAATCAAATAAATCATTAGACAGAAAATACTTACCAAACTATTAATATCTATAAATAAAATATTCTCTATATTATTCTCAAGATAGGATATATATTATATCAATATCCAAGACAAATCTATTCTCATAAATTCAACAAAAATCTAGGAAGTTAAATATATAAATATTCTAGTGTTGAGACTTAAAAGTTTAACTTATAATCATCATCATCATCATCAACAACGAAATAACTTGAGCTTAAGCATTATTTATTTACAGAGAAATTAGATAATTAGACAGTATATGCTTTAGATCTGTTTGCAGGCATATGATATGAATTATATCATTTGATCAGTTTGTTATGCAAGTGACTCTGCATATATGGCCCCCCTTTCCCCATGGTCTATTGTGCATCTTGTGGTCCAGCATGCACTTTGAGTAGATAATTCTCTATGAAATTTCATTTCAAGTTAACATCATTGTGCAAACAGGTACGCAATCTACCACTCGATGAATTGGAGCTTGCTTCACTTCGTGGAACAATACAAAGGGTACGACTTTATTTTACCTCGTATTTGCATACTCAAATGTTAAAACAAGGTTTTTATAATTAAGAACAATACACTTTTGAGAGCCTGTTGTGGGCTTATGAAAGAGAGTATTTGGAGAATAAGTCCTTAATCATGACTTCGCTAGAATGGTTGCCTTATTAGGTCATTAATGTATATTATCAATCGTTCTTGGGAAATAGTATATAGATTTGGGAGATTATTAAGTGATGAATTACTGCCAACACCTCTAGTAATAAAATCGGCATTTGGTTGACCCTTGTTTTCCCTTTAAAGATCTGTCTCTTAGCAGTATCTTTCTTTGTAGGTGATACTCTCTTTATTGATTGGAGGAGGTTGCCCAGGTTTCAAAATTTATTTTTAATGATCATATGTGCTAGACTCTGGTCAGTAAAATATGGTCACTATTTTTTTATAACATGGATGATTATGAGGCTTATAGCATTTGGTGCTAGGTGAGGGTTGAGAATGTATTGCTGTACTTGATCTTCTGTCTGGCTGGTGATTGTAGATGCCGGATTTTGAGTGTTTATGTAACTGCATAGAGCTAAATTTGATAGGGAGACGGGGATAATGCAAATAAGAAGTTCAGTCTGATGTTCATGTCATTCCATCAGTCAGCGGATGAATTATGCCATTGACTGTAGAATGGCTTGTTACTCTCCTGAATTCTATGATGCACAGATACGGCAAGGACACGCCATAGACATGGCCGGGACACGGATTTTACACATAAAAAGTGAAGTATCGGACATGATACGACACGATACGTTGCCCATTTTAAAGGATCCGTGCATCATAGCTCCTGATGACTAAGTGTTCTGAACCAACTAGATAGACTAACAGACAGGTGACAATGTATTGGATTGTTATTGATATTTTTCCTGACATTTAGTGGGGCCAATGGTGAGACAGGCAGCTACTACCTGTTCCAATCTGCTAAATATAAGGTTCAGTGCCATTGATCATAGATCAGATGTTGTTTGGGTTGATGTCATCCATTGATCTCAGTAGAGATCCCATCAACAATCAGTAACTCAGAAATCCTCCACTGATCCAAGCCAATTGGTTGAATATGGAGAGGGGAAACACCCAACCCAGAAAATATATCAAAAAAATGAAATAATAACCCAAAAGCTCTACATTTCATAATGCCTAAAGAGTAACAATCCTAAAATGAAACAAACTCTTTAATTGCCTACTGCCTAATGAGTAATGAATAACAAATAGGACAGGAAGCAACGGCTGATAAAGAAAACACGGCAGATAATAAAAGTTGGGCCTATGGTTTTCGCCTGGGCTTCCATTGCAGGCTTCTTCCTAGTCTGCATAAACTAATCACATAACTGGGAGATAAGTCTCATGCATATGAATGCATACGAGTTTGGCATCTGTATTTTTGTTCTATGATGTATGACCTTCCATATCTTGCAATTTCTTCCTTTTTACGGTGTGCTTCCTTTTCTGATAAATTGTCGTAGTATGTTATACAATATCCTTATAAATTATCATTTTTCTATTTGAACCTTATTCTTTGTTATAATGGGACCCTGAAATTAGTGATCGGGCTAAACAATGTGTGGTATTTTATTCAAATATATAGTTAGATCCATATTTATTGATATTATTTTATGCTTCAGGTGGGTCCACTAGAGCTTTCTTTATTTTCTTTATTCTTTATTCCTTTTTTTAATTAAATTCCCTTTTTCCTTAAACCTGTAAAAAATGGCTGGGTTGTCCACTACATCTTTATTATGTAAGCATATATGTTATTATACTTAATCCTCCATTAATTGGTGGCTTTGAATTATATTTTTACTCGACATCATGATATAGCTTCTTTGCCTCTAGAAGCTGAATTTATCATCTGATAAAGTGACCAAACCATAGTATTCTAATGATCACTTGTTTGCCCTCGTTTGCCCCATAAAGAGCTATCTGTTTAACTTCTAAAATGTGTGGAGGTTACACTTATAGTATTCTAATGATCACTTCTAAATATCACTATACTTCTGAGTACTTATTCATAAATTGAAGCGTTGTGACAGCCATTGACATTGGTGTCAAAGATAACAGGCCATTGTATTTGGTCCTTTAATATGAAGTTTCTCTCAGTATGATTTCCTAATCCAAAGTTTTGTTCAATGTGAGATTCAACCTCAGACCTTTTGTATATTCAGGTAGAGCTCCAACTTAACTTCCCAAAAAGGAGAGGTCATGGAATGTTATCAGTACTTCATCCAAAATTCAGTGGAATGCTAGGAGAAGCCCTCAATGTGGCTGCTCGATGGAGTGGGGATGTTGTGAGTACTTATGTCACACACATTTGTTTCTCTTTATTTCTTGGGTTTCTTTCTTTTTTATTCTTTTAGTTTCTGGGTTGTTGCAAGAGGGAGGTGGGGGATGTTAATTGATTTGTTTCTCACCTTTCATGGGACAATAACTTCAATCATTGGATGAATGAGAATTGCAAACATAAAATTAAAAAAGAACTCCTTGGATGTAAAATTAATGGATACATCCTTACATATTCATATTCTCTCAAGCAAAATGTGACACTATTTGGATCCAGAGCATCCTTTGTTCAGATCTTAACTATTCATTTTTAAGACTGCAAAGTAACGATTGAAGCAAAATAACTATTTCTCTCTAAGTTTCTTTAGTAAATAAGAATAAAATTTTGTTTATATTAAATGCAGATGTTTTTCCTTACTCTTGATAAAACTTTAATAACCAAAATTTTTTATCCTAAACTAGATTCTGATCTCTTTACCTACTCTGTGCAACTTTGTTAACCTTGTTTAGAGATCTTTCCATCCAGATATGGTGAAAAAAAAAAAAAAAAAAGCTAATGGATTGTAGTGGGACCACTTTGATAAACAATGAAGAATTACTACAAACTTTAATCTGGAAGTGGAACTGTATGCAGGAGATCTTATGGGGAAGATGGTACTTTGAACCCCTTTTACAATCATTAGAAATTGGCTTTCTTATGTAAAGAAATACATTGGGTAATACAATGCTCCTGCATAATGTATCACTGAGTGATGATTACGTTTTATCTTGCGGGACAAGAGTACTCCTTGTTATTTGTGGAACCTGCGTTTGGGTGCATCTTTCCAACCCAATACAACTGCTTTATTGGTTTATATCCCTCTGAGGTTGCAACCATGTTTTCTTTTATCTCTGTACACACCTTTATGTCCTTTCGTCATTTCCAACATTCAGTAACTTTTTTTTTTCTCATTTATTTTTTTCTTTGTTATTTCTTGAACAGTCTTTTTTCCCCATTTCTAGAAGTAAGTTTTCGTTTTGGCAAAACAGTAGTGAGTCATATACACTATCTTCTTTCGGATATTTTCTTTCCCTTCTCTAATTCTTTTGTTTGTTTCATTTTATTTTTACTTTTATTTTTTTTATTTTTTGTTGCTGTGTGTGGGTGGGGGAGGGGTTCTTTTGTCCCATTTTTTTATGGTTGTTTTCTACGGCAATGTGAAGTTATATTTATGCAATTTTAAAATAGGTTGATTATCGTGTTTCAGATTACTGTTGAAAAAACTGTACTGGAGCAAGCCAATAGCAAATACGAGCTTCAAGGTGAATATGTCTTGCCCGGCACTCGTGATCGATATCCTAGTGGTAAGGAGAGTGATGGATTTTTGAAAAGAGCAATGGGTGGGCATCTGGGTACTGTAATATCTTCCATGGGTAGATGGAGAATGAGACTTGAAGTACCTGGTGCTGAAGTTGCTGAGATGCTTCCACTGGCTCGGCTTCTTTCTCGCAGTACCGACCCTGCCGTTCGCTCTAGGTCGAAGGTAGCTTCCTTTTATCAATTTGGATGGATTCATACCTACACTTACAAAACTTCCTTGGCATAAAATGCATGGCATGAGTCTATTGCAGAGTTGAAATGTCAAACATTTGCTATGTATTTGACTTCTAGCATGAGTTGAAGATAATGTAATGATATAGCTTGTGTCAATTGAGAACCCAAGTCTCCATTCTTAACATTTATTAGATAGTTATTATATGCAACTAGTTTGACATTCTTTTGCATTTCACTTGTTTTAATCAAATCCTCTCACTGCCTCAACTTATTTTTAATATCTTTTTCTTCTTTGTGTCTTGCTGATACCGCGGCTGTTGATTTTGTTGTTGGGGCCTCTGAGCCTGATATTGAGCCCCTTGCTGTTTGTTTGGGCAGTCTTTGGCCTTGTGACCTCCTTGGCCACACTCAAAGCAAGTGCCCATTTTCTTATGGCATCGACTCACATCATGACCCTTTCCACAAAAGTCACACCTCAGCTTGTTTTCAACCCTCTTTGTCCAGAATTGCCTCCTCTGACACGAAGGCCTTTTAAAGTGCTGCCACAATGGTAGTAGGCTCATACAGTCTCACATCATTTCTAATATTAGGCCACAGGCCATCAATGAACTTCTTCATCCTCTTAGCATAGTGGGATGGCTCTGTAAATTTGTTTGCATATTTGGTCACTGTCATGTCATTCTGTTCCAATGCCCCGAACTCCTTGGCCTTTCGGTCCTTGAGATGATCCGGAATAAACTTTTTAATGAACTTCTGATTGAAAAAACCCCAAGTAATGTCCTTTTCATCACCCTCAAAAGTCCTCCATGCTGCTTTCCATGATTCATTGGAATCCTCTTCCAGTTTAAAGGCCGCCAGGATGACCGTCTGTCGACCCAAACACTCCACGTCAAAGATGCCCTCCAAGTGTTCAATCCATTTGTTGGCATCCCAAGGAGAAAGGGTCTCCTCAAAAGTCCTAGGGCAGACCTCATTAAACCTCTTGTACAGAATATACTTGTCATGATCCATAGCTCCATTTCCGCCCTAGTGCCAATATTACTGTTATCCTCATTAGTGTTGCTTTGGTCCTCACCATTAGCATTTTGGTGGTTCATTAGTGCCGACACTTGCTCTTGAGGGAGAGCCTGTGATTTGTAGATACGTGTAAAATGATCGAAACATCTGTTGCACAAATGCCTGTATATCGGACAAGCCATTATTATTGTTGCTGCTTCCTGAACCTTCCCCATCGTTGTTGTTGTTGGCCATCATTACTCTTTTGCAAGCAAAAAATTGGGTGAGTTCACAAAACATAGACTGTCTAAATAACTCTATGCCCTATTCTAATTGCCCTCACCAAGCACCCTAGGGTTGCTAATTCTTTTATTTGCTCCAAAACCAGAGACTCTGATACCACTTAGTCACAACCCAGTATCCGGGGCCCTTGGAATCGGGATTGTGAGTTCAAGGTATCACTCTTACACATATAAGTCAAGTCAATAACAAGGTAAGAATTTTAGGGAAAAAACAATTCAGTTAATAATTGGAGTCTATTTCAACAAAAGATTCACTTTAAGTGTACCCTAACCCAAAATATACAAAGCCGCCCAACAACAATTCTATGTTGACAAAAGAATGCCCTTCAAAATGAAAGGAAATGAATCCTCAAAACTATGGTGTTGCGCCGCTCAGCTGCAGATGTCAAAGCTTAGCTCTTGATCATAGCGGTCTGCTCCATCTCCTATATGTTGATTACCTGGCAAGGGAAAACCAGGGGTCAGTCAACACTGAGTGAGTAAATATCCAAATCTATTTTTGTGTGTGTGAGAGAGCATGCAACACGTTTAGAGACAGAAAGAGCTATGCATAATATATAAAAGACATTTATGACCTGCGCAAGAGTCACTGCATGGGTGAGGCCACAACTAAGGACAATGCCTAACTGCCTATTAATTCATGGTGATCATTGATTTTTACATGAGGATATTACGGTTTGATGTAATTTAATTAGTTTGGGAAAAGTGGATCCTGGGCTGCACCTAAGCAGGTTAGAGGTTTCAGCCAAATTGCAAACCCTTGTCTTAGGGTTTGATGGGTTGAATCCTAGGATTAGGGTTGCGCATGAGTCGAATTGCCATTTTTGAGTCGTTCCATCTATATGTATATAATGATGAATCGATGGTGATGATTGTCTCCAGTATGTGGAAACAAAGATTTTTGTATGACATCTTGTACGAGTAGAAATATCCAGTTATTTCTTTATAGAACATGTTGTTTATGTTGAGATTGTGCATAGCTCATCTAATGGTGCGATCATGTGATGTTCTCGCCTCTGATTATGCAATTAAATTATGTGTTATGAGATGTCAACTAGGAATGTTTTCACATCTATAAAGGGGTGGTTATGTGATTAACCTCATGCACATCGGACACCAATACTAAATTGGATAGGGGCAGATTAAATCTGGAGTCAGTGTATGGGGTTGATTGCCGAGACCAACTTGATTATGGATGTTGAGATTTGGTAAGGAACAAATCTGAATTGAAGCTAGATTAAAGGAAAATGGAATGCTGTGTAATATCTAAGAACTATGAGATAGTCTGGATTTACCCTTGGACACCCCTAGACAACTAGTACGGCATGAAGACGTCCTTCGTGCAAAGGCCCTTGTGTTATGAGTTGTCTGACTTTAGGTCAGCTGTGGTGATTGTCCTCTGACTTTGCATCGGCCTTGAGAGAACTTAATTCTCTGGTACCGCCATGACGATGTTGGCCCTAGTTGTTTACCATGAGTATGTGCACTAAAGAATTGATGGTACCTGGGTGTGGTCTCATACCCTAGTGGTACTTGGTCCCTCGTTGGCGTGTGCTACCAGGTGGTTGTCAATAGATGTGATAATAATTCCGTGATGCAGACTACAGCCGAGATGTTGTTGGAAAGTTTAACTTGTTACCTTGTATTTTTAAAGTTTATCTTGTGTAATTGTGTTCTAAAATTTAATGTGGTGTTTGTGTATGCAAATAGATTGAATATCTGTTTACTCAGTTTCCACCAACTACTGGATTGCCCTACCCGGTAACCAGAATTAGAGACAGATGAGGATTGAGGCGATTAGGAGATAGGATTCGGCATTTGTGGCAGAGCAGCGCAACTGAATAGATCAATAGAGGATCACTTTTTCTTTGTTGCAATTATTTAGTTTTGAACAATGAACTTTTTAAGTTGGATATGTTTTGTTTTATTTATTTATGTTCAAATTACCAATGTTATTTGGATTTAGACTTCAATTAATTAAAGATTTCTGGTTATTTATGTAAATTCCCTGGAATTCTTATTGTTCAAATTGATTTGACTTGTGTATTTGATGAGATGCAAGTCATTCGTGATGTGGAATTTGAGGGCCCCGGATTTAGGGTCGTAACAGCCACTTCTTGATTTCTTCTTTGCTAACTGATGACTGAAAAGCTGATGGTGACCTCAAAAGTGGACTTATCACAACGTTGAGCTCATGGCTCCCACCAATCCTTCGTGTTGTCTCTAGGTCTTGTCTCTAGCTCTTGGAAAACGAAAGACAAGAAAAAAAATGCAACAGTGCAATTATGGGATGTTGTTAGGGTGCTAACATAAACTAAATTAAGAGCAGATTGGGAAGCATTAAGATAAAAAGCTGAGATAAACACTGTGAAACATCCATGCACCTACAACCGGTGTGCAACTCCCTTTGGTGTTGCCAAACACTGCCATGAGATGTAAAGGATTTATAAGTTTTGAATACTGAAAGTGTACTGTTCCTGTAATCTTTGGCTTCTTAATCGACAATCCATGGAGGGCTTATGAAGATTTGGATGCCTTGTGATTTAAGGATCCAGTGTAAGCAGCCATTCCACTTGAAGATGAAGTGGCAGTTCTTCTGTAATATTCATATCAGCTTTATCTACATCTGCATCATCACTAATTTTTCTGTTTCAGCTGTAGTTGCAGAATTGAATTGTGGCAGCTTTCCAATTAGATCCCAACAGTATTCGCAGTGTGAATTGTGTCCCCTAATTGAAGGCACTTGACAATGACATAATACTTTACTAGCTTGTCCCAGCTTTGCCCACTCTGCACTGGTGCCTTTTTTTTTTAATAGGCATCTTTTGCTTCACATGAACGCTCAGCACCAATAATCTATCTCGTTTTGGAAGGCTTTTGTTTCGTTGATTTATAGTACTATTTCTAGTGTTGAATAAAGTAGTGCCAAAGTCCAATAATCTATTGTTGTAAGGCTTTTGTTTCATTGATTTACAATGCTATTTCTAGTGATGAATACAGTAGTGTCAATGTGTATTTTGTTTCTCGGCTTTCGCAGATCTAGAAATCTGATTCTACACTACTACCATATCACAGGATCTTTTTATTCATAGTTTGCAGTCTGTGGGGTTTATTACTGAATGTCTTCGAGAACTTCGTGAGGTACTTAATTGATTCTTTGTATTTATCCATTGGTTTACAATAATAATTACCCATACTGATATATGCATAAAATGAACTTCCAGTTAAAGCATATACATATCCTATGTTTTCTATGTTCATGTTGCCTTCCTTCTGATGGTTGAGGTGCTTTCTGAATTTACAGGAAATGCGCAGACATTATACTTCTGCAAATGAGGTTGTTCTAGAAGACATAACACTTCCAGGTTTAGCTGAACTCAAAGGTCGTTGGCATGGCTCTCTTGATGCTAGTGGAGGAGGCAATGGGGACACAATGGTATGCTGTAACAGAAACATGTATTCGGCAATTTCATTTTAGAAATAACGACAAGCTTTTTCTTTAAGTGACATTCTGTGTTAACCTGAAGTTTGAAGCATTGAAATTTGTTCAATGCTAAAGGAAAGTCACAGGAACTGCTAGAAAGAAAAAAAGTAAAAACAGCTGCTAGCTGCCAACAGACTTGTGAGATTATTCAGGAATACACATCGAATGCTGAGATTACTAATTGAATTTCTGGTAGGAGGTCCATAATCAAAAAAGTTTTTGTGATTGTTCCTGAAAAAATGAAACAAAAGACGCCTACGAAAAAAAAGAAAAGAAACAAAAGATGCAGCAGAACTAGGACAGTTATTGTATGAGGTCTGCTCAATGCTAGAAATAAGTATTACACAGATAAATTAAGAATAAAAAAAAAAACATTCTATATAGATATAGCTAGTTAGTTCTATTGCACTTATTTTTGTTATGTGAGCCGCTTAGCTCAGTCCCTGGTATGTCAAGTTAAAGAACCACTTCTGGAACAGTAGCCCAACATGTCCAAAAGACAGCTTTGAGCTACAGTACATTAAACAGGCTGAGGATCCACAATAGAAGCAATAAGTGATGGTTTATTGAAAACTTGGCAGCCATAATCATGAACGACCTAACTTCACTCCCATCACCTTTTTCCACCAAGAAATTTCCTTTACACCTTTTTTGAAAAGTTCTAATGAGTATTGACACACAGACTATTTTCTCCATGTTTTGCTGCAGGTAAGCACTCGTCCTTAAATAGTACATGTTAAGCATGGATCCATGTAAATGCTCAGAACGATTTATTAAAGATGTTATTGACCCTTCCTTGCTTATTGTTCCTGGACAAATTTCACTTGCAGGCCACGGTGCACCAATATTGAATTCCTTTCGAAACATACCCAAGATAACATGACTTTGAAAAACATCTAGGAAATATTGGACCATATATAGACGAGATGTGCAATAGTGAGTCTAGTGATGGGATGGGTTTTTTCATGTATTAAAAATAGCTCTGTGTAGAGTTTTTACTCCAATACTAACTGATGTGGCCCAAACTAGGAGATGATAATCCTTATTACAAGTAGAAAGAGTTCATCCAAATATTGCCTGCAAACAACACCAACCGCCAGCAGCTAACAGAAGGGCATAAAAAGGAAATTCTTACTGTACTTTGTTCTCAAACCCAAGCCTTTAACGTGCCATGCATTCCACCTAGTGATGCAAAGATGACAAGCCGTTGCAAGGAGGCCCACTTGTGGGACTCAAGAACGTTTAGAGATTTTTTTTCTTCTGATTTTATATCTCTAATTAGTTGTCATTACTTTCTAATTTTATTTAATGAGTTGTAATTAGGATAGTTTCTATTTTGCGTAGTTTCCTGGTTTGATTAGAAGTCTTAGCCCCTAAGGTTCTTTTCCTATTTATATGGCATTGAAGAAGATGGTAAGACAGTTGAGAAGAATAATAAAATTTCTTTTTGTGGCTTATTGAATGTGAGTTGTCCTCGTGAGAATGTCTATGCAGAGACCTCTTATCATTCCTCGACGCTTTTCAGACAAACCCTATCCCTAGGGTCTACATTATTTGGTGTTAGAGTGGGTTCAAGTTCCCACATGCACGGATCTGGGCTCGTATTACAGAGAGATTCGTGTCTCAGGTTTGTAATGGCGTAGATCTAGAAGGTTTACCACTGATCAGATCTATGAAACAGAGGCAGGGTTCTCGGTGTTCGTCGTAGAAAAAGTAGATCCCAAATCATTTGGCTTTTGTCTGAGGTTTGTTTGCTGAAGCTGGGAAAGATTGGTCGGATTTTGTAGCCTAGTCTGCTCAAATCTGAGGTGGGACATGACTGCCTGTTCTTTTTGGTTCTTAGATTGAAATTGAGGGAAGGCTGGGCTCTATCTATTCCAATCACGACCGATGCCAAAGAAGATCAAGTGAGACATTTTCTTTGGATGTTGTTGTGAGAGGGGTCAAGAATCAAGATCCATCCGGACGCCAATGGCGGAGAAGGGCAAAGGGGGTTTGGTTCTAGGTTGTCATTAGAGAGAGAGAGAGAGAGAGAGAGAGAGAGAGAGAGAGAGAGAGAGAGAGAGAGAGAGAGAGAGAGAGAGAGAGAGAGAGTCCAACAACTCTGTTTTTGTGTGTAGTGTCAAACGAGGAAGAAAGAAGAGGCACTGTAACTCAAGCTGTTCGCTGCTGCTGGTGACATCTCATGTCAGATGGGGATCACAATAGTCTCCAGCGGTCGTCGTATTGACTGAAACACCCTCGCTTCTCCCTGCATGGATGAAGGCCACAGTCGTTGCTATTTTTCGTTCAGAGATCTGCACCTAAGTCTAAGCCCATGTTGGGCCAGGACAACTCTTGGCTGGGTGAACCCGTCTAGAAAGGAAGTCCAGCAGCATGTAGAAGCGCAGCACAACAGTGCCATCAACAAGGCGACGTCATCAAGTTGAGGTCAATGCGACAACAACAGAGGAGCAATCAACGGCACAAATTTGACCATCAGACAGTTAGCTTTGTTTCTGCGATATCAGGCTCATTTGTACTCGGATTTCAGATCCATTTTCACCTACACACTCATGGTGACGAGATCTAGACAATAGGTCAATCTGTTTTATTGCATGTATATATCTAATATATTTAATATGCCTCCTAAGAAGCATAAAGATGCAAAGACTTCATCCATGACCATGGAGGAATTGGCCAGACGTGGTGTTAATATCAATCAACAACTTGAATATACAAGGAAATCTCATGAGGGGTTGAGAGGAGAATTTACAACCCAAAATGCTCAATTATCCGCAGTGATCAACCAGATCCAAGCAACTCTTACAAAGATGGAAACTAGTTTTGCTAATTTAGAAAACAATCACCATGTGAAGGCAAAATATTCGAAATCAAATGACACAATGTTGATCAAGATTTGAAGAATAAACTCTTAATTCCTGAATATGATGGTAAACTGAAATCGAATGAGTTTATGGATCGGTTAATGTGCCTAGAAAATATTTTTACACACAAGCCAATGTCTAATGGTCATAAGGTACCCATGATGAAGAGAATTTTGAAGTTCGTTTATCATCGCACCATCTGTGCCGGTTATGCTGCTGTCATCTACATAGATGAGAAACACAGTGATGCCAGTAGATGTACAATAAAGAAACATAGAAGGATCGTACTGACTTCGGTAGAATTTCAATTTGAGTAATTCATCACGAAATTTTTGAATCACGCCTGAGGAGCTTGTTTGAGGCCATGCAGAGAGCGCCGCAAACGAGCAACAAGACCATTGCTCAAAACTGAATTACCTTGACGACATGGTTCGAAATTGCGGTTCGCGGCCCATTGCAGAGCGATTTTTGTTTGACAAAAAAAAAAAAAAAAAACCGAAAAAATCCAAAAATTCCAGAATATTATAAAATGATAGAATATAATTTTTTTCCATTACTGCTCACTTTAAAGCAAAATAACGGTCCCCTCAAGTTATAACATCCTGTATCACTGTTGTATAGGTGTATATACTAAAATAAGCTGAAATATAAATGCATTTGAACACTAATTTGGACAAATGTAATTGATTTCAAGAAAAGCCCCAAGTTTTGGAAATAAAAAAATCTAGATCTACACTATAAAACACTAGATCTAGGGAAAAATAAGTGAGTAACATCAAATCTAACTCAATATAAAGCCTTTGGTTCATGTATTAGTGTATTACACAATCTTTTCAAAAAAAAAAAAAAAAAAAAAAACCTAAAATAATTCGGATTTACATAATGAAAAAATAAAAATTATTACAAAAAGTGCTAAAACTTGTAATTTTTTGCTCCAAAAGTATAGATCTAACACACCGCAATCATCTCTAAGTTATTTTGATGTTGAATCTTGAGAAGAAATCCAAAAAAAAAAAAACTTTACCAAAGAGGTCCTTTGAGTTTGATTAGATTTCCCAACAGAAAAATCTACCCAAAAGTAGCTTAGATCTAAGCTTTTAGGTGCTCCTCCATGCCTTAGAAGATGTAGCAGTCCTTAGGATGCTCTCAGAGAAGAAAAACAATGAAAGAAGTGAAAGAAGATGGCCAAAAGGCATGTTTAAAAAAAAAAATATCCCGTCAGACGTTATAACGGCCGTTATTTTAAAAAATAATGGCCGTTATAATGGTACAGCTGTTATATTCAAAATAACGGCCGATATGGACCTTTTTTTGGTGATTTTTTCCATGATAACGTATCACGGCCGTTATAATGCATATAACGTAATGGTAATGGCCGTTACATAACAGCCGTTATTTTGAACCATGCTTAAGGAAACCTCATATGCACTTCTTTCAGATTGCCATGCAGAAATGCATTTTTACATCGAGCTGAAATAGAGACCAGGATTGAGAAGCGGCAATGGCAAGAATAGTGCGAACTATGGTCATTTCAGCCACCAGGGCAAAAGTCTTGTCATACTCAATGCCATATTCCTGATGATTTCCAAGTGCTACATGCCGGGCTTTATATTTATCCAAGGATCTATCGGACTTCATTTTTACAGAGAAGATCCATTTGCACCCAATCGACTTAACTGTTGCTGGACATGGGACTACATTTCATGTGTGATTTTCCTGAAGAGCACATCTAATTCATCTTGCACTGCTGGTTGCCAACATTCATGCTTCACAGCCTGAGAGTAAGATTTAGGAATAGAAATAGAAGATAAAGTTGCAAGTAAAGAGGTATGAGAACAACCATAGCGATCAGGAGGATGGGAGATATGGTTAGAATGGCGAAGCGGAGGCACTAGGTCTGGATCAGGTATCGGATTTGGTGGCTTTGGTGACGGAGGCAGTGCAACAATATCTATTCATATACACATTACACAACATTTGGTTTAAATCTTTGTGAAGACAAGGAAGTATCAGAAGATGGTTCTGAAGAAAAGGCGGGTAAAGTAGATAGAAAAGGCAGTGGATAATGATGATGAAAAAATATTGGTTTTCGAAAAACACAACATGGTGAGAAACCCGAATTCGTTTGACCGTTGGATCATAGCATAGAAATCCCTTTTGATGAGAAGCATATACTAAAAAAGCACATTTAGCTGATTGAGTTGACAATTCTGTGTGCTTAGATGAAGGCAGATGGACAAAACAAACACGACTGAAGGTGTGTTGGTTCATGAATGAAGGTTGTTTTTGAAAAAGACGAAAATATGGAGATTCATGTTGAAGTTTGGTAGATGGGAGGCGATTGATGAGATGAATTGCGGTGGTTAATGCTTCAAACCAAAAACGAGGTGGGACAGACGATTCAAGTAAAAAGACAACGAACCACATCAAGTAGATGACAATTCTTTTGTTCAGCCACACCATTTTGTTGGGGGTATGCGGACAAGTGCGTTGAGAGATAATGCCTCAATTTTATAATTTTTTTTGAAATTGATGCGAAACATACTCCCCCCCCCCGAATCGGAGCGGAAGGTTTTGATGCAAGTTGAGAACTGGTTTTCAACATAAGCTAAATTTTTTTTTTTTTAAAGCATCAAAAACTTCTGATTTGGGCTATGATCATCAATAAATGTTACAAAATACTTGTAATGTAAGTGAGAAATTACTGGTGTAATTCCCCAAACTTCACTATGGATTAACTCAAAGCATTGTTCAGATATTGAGCCATGCAGAGGAAACGGGAGATTTTTGCTCTTTCCGAGTTTACAAGTAGAACAATTCAAGATAACATTAAGGGCAGAATTTTTCATTTCATTAATCAAACCTGATTTAAGTAAAGAGAGCAACACCTTAGAGTTCGGATGACCTTCGTTTGGCTGGATTCTTGGAGCAGATGTGAAGAAAAGAAACTCCAAAGGCTTCCAATACTTGGAAGATTATAGAAAACTTCAGCCCGAAACTCAACAGATGTGACGAAGAGAAATATCGATGGTTTCCAATGCTTGGAAGATGAAAAAAAAAAAAAAAATCAACACCCAGAAACTCAGTAGAGAGTTTTGTTAACTCAGAAACATCACCCTCTTTCTCACGAGAATGATAGGATCAAATAGTTTGAAGCTCTGATACCATGTAAATGCCAATCACATGATAACAGAAACACACAAAATAGTTTCCGTGAATAATTTCTGATGATCTCAATGAGAGATTTCATCTTCTTATATAGAGTATTCTGTCTCTAAATACAGTAAGTTTGACAATTACAATCCCTTTGATAGGGTAATTACAATTAATGATTATATGATCAAATCTCCTAATGAGGAATGTTACAACTGTATATGTTTGCTTCCTTTGACAACATGTGAAATATGATAATTAGTAAGTGGGTATGGGCTGAAGTGATTGACATTGACTTGGCCCATGTAGGTCCAAATGAAGCTACTTTAACAATTTTTTGCTGTAGACGGTAATAGGTATTCATGTATTGGCTGTGACAAAATTTTATGCTGGCTGTCAACCTACCTAACACAACCACCCTCCTTTACCCGGGGTTGGGATCGGCAGTAAAAAACTGGCGGAGATAAGGAAACCCGTTTGAGACGGTTTTGGCATGTCAAACTCAAGCCAGCAACAGTGCCGATAAAGAAAATTCTTGGTTATGTAGGTTGGTGGCCCACCAAGGGAAATGGGTAAGCCGAAGAGGATGTCGATGGAGGTAGTAAAAATAGATCTTGAAGAATTGATACTTATCTAAGGATTTGGCTCTGGATAGATCGGAATGGAGATCTAGTATTCATGTAGCCGACCCCAATATAGTTGGGATAACGCTTTAATGATGATGATGATGATGATGATGATGGTGATGATGACGACGACGATGAGACAGTAATTGCAGGTCTGAAATTAGGAAAATCTGATAAGGGTTGAATCATGCACACCACCTGTTTGATGAATTGTCATGGGTACCCAGACTGATTTTTGTGAGGGAATTTGTGTGTTTAATTGAATATGTGTGATGATTTTGAATAAGGCTGGATATCCCTAGGAATATCAGTTGTGACCAGACCATGAGTTGGTTGGATCATGTGCATTAATTCAAGGAACTCCATGAGTAGGTACATGTTGATTATTTGACAGGTTTTACCAAGTATATCCCAATTTCAGGTTATGAATTGTGCATGAAGTCACAGCTCAATATTGCAGTGTAAGGGTTCATCATAGGATTCCTTTTTTGGCGCACGAGGCGAATTAATAGTTTATGGTTCAGCCGACCTAATTGGTGTAATCTGATGTGCATTGATCTGTCTTAATGCATTCTTGTTTCATCCCTATTCTTGGGATCCTACTTCATGGTCTTTAACCAATTGATTTTTTATTCATTGACAGGAACTTGAAAACAACATCATTATATGATTAAAGAGATCTGAATTCAATTAAATACATGAAATCTGAATTCCGTAGTACATGGAATTCCCCAAATCTAGGGTTCTCTTGGGGTGCCTATGTTAGAAAACCCACAATTGGGTTTGGCTATGGCTGAATCCCTTATATGGGGTTCGGCCAGGCCCCTTAACCCATGCCCCACAGCTGACCACCATTCAGCCCTTACGATTGAGTTCGGCCATCAGGATTCTTGGGTTCTAAGCCCTATCTGTATCATACCACATTAACAATCATGAAAACAATGAAATTCATTCAGATTAGTCTCCTTGTGGCCAAGAATAGACGAAGGCTATCTCATAAACATCTAGATTAGGAGATCTACTCACCTTCTATTGAAAATCATTGCATTCGCAATGTGAGGTCGAGAGTAGAACATCCGCTAACTGCTCCTCCAATGGTTGCCTTCTTCCTCACGAAACCCCAAGTTTTCTCCTAATTTTCCAAGCAACAATGCTCTCTTAGGTTTCTCTCTTAGGGTTTTGCAAAAGAGAATGAATGTAGCAACTAAGAGGGTCTCCTAGGTTATATGGTCGATCAACCCCACTCATCAATAGTAGTTGATGCAAAATGGGCCATACATACCATAAATGGTCCCGCCCAGCTAGAGATTTTTTTATTTTGTTTCCTTTTATTTTTCCTAATTATTACTTAGCATGTTTCTAATTGTAATTAGGGTACTTTCCATTATTGGTTTAGGTTTGCTCTGGCCCTAAGTTTACTTGTCTTATTTATAATACATTGTAGAGATGAAAATCTCATACTTGATTATTGAATAGAATCGTGGGTTTTCCCTCGGAGAGGTGTGTCCTCTTGTTGACGTCTCTGTGGAGATAATTTGAGGTGTCTGCAAACATGGTGCTTCGGCACTCCACATAAGCTCTAACCCTAGGGTCTGCATCAAGAGTGTTGTGCAAGCTTCCAAGTCCCCCTTTTGGGGCTATGGAGTGGCATGCACAAAGTGGGTTGGGTCACATCTTCTCATTCAATAATTGGTCCGAGCCTTATTAACAAAGTATGGGTCCCACTATCCTAATACACAATTTAAAACAAAGTAACCAAGGCAAAGGGTCCCATCCAGCTGGCAGGGGCCGTGGCCCCCCCATACTTTATAAGCTTCTCTATGAAGCTTGCTTTGGCCCCTCCATGGTGTGGCCATTCATTAATGGATGGCCCCCCATTGTTTATGGCTCTTTTAACATGGTTTGACTCTTAGAAAAAAGGAAATAAAAAAATTACTGATTTTAAGAAAATCTTGAAATGAAAAATGGAAATGAAAAGAAAGGCGAGGAAATGAAGAAATGAAGAACAAATAAACAAGGCTTAATGGAGTTGGGGAAGAGATTTTTTAATATTCATTCTAACCATCTATACTTGCCTCAAATAACTAATCCAAGGGTCCCACAATCATATCTTAATATAAAATATAAACATTTCCAAGGCCTCACCAATAAACCAACAATAATATATTTAACCTTGGGCCCACTAGGGGTGCTCATGGGCTGGGCCAGCCCTAGTCCTATTCGGGCCTAGCCCGCTTTGGGCCGGGTTTAGATATGTAATGAGGGCCCGATTAATAATTTGGTCGGGCTTGGATTAAGTGATAGAAAGCCCATAGCCTGGCCCGGCGCGGCTTGTGTAAGAAATGCATGTAATTTAATTTAACTAGTGCTCAAATTTCCACAAAAGTGATGAAAAGCTCAGTTCAGCCTGGCCCGATTGATTAAATGGGGTGGCTCGAGCCTAACTTTTTTGGGCTGTGTCGGGCCTGGGCTAGTGTTTCTAAAACCAGGATGGGCTTGGATATGCCTTAGCCCAGCCCATGAACACCCCTAGGGCCCACCAAATAAATTCCATAAGTAAAAGACTCAATATTCATAAAATAGCACAATTATTCATGCGAAAAATTCTGGATCCCTTGAATACCTAGGATATTACACATTGTATCCAAGAGGACCATACTCAGGTTTCTGGATATCATAAGTTTCTTGACGATTTCTATATGCATATAGGGAACTTGAGGACAAGAATCTTCTCTATCAAACTTGTTAAAACCCAGGGTTTTCTTTAAACATTTGAGGTTATTGAAGCCTAACTTTTTAAACATGAGAGATTTCACTGTTGTCCATTTTGTTGAGGTTCTTTGTGAATTCATTGCTATAAGATTTCTCTCTTTCCATTAAAATATTTTTCCTTTGTGTAAACATCATAAAGTATTTGTTTCTACAGGCAGACTTCGATTTTCATGGAGAGGATTGGGAGTGGGGAACCTACAAAACACAGCGTGTTCGAGCAGTTGGTGCTTACAGCAACAATGATGGGCTGCGTCTTGAGAAAATTTTTATTCAAAGAGATAATGCTACCATCCATGCAGACGGTACTCTGTTGGGGCCAAAAACTAATCTCCATTTTGCTGTCCTGAACTTCCCCGTGGGTCTTGTTCCTGCAGTGGTCCAGGTTATAGAAACTTCAGCCACCGATGCTTTACATTCTTTAAGGCAACTGTTGACACCCATTAAGGGTATATTGCACATGGAAGGGGATCTGAGAGGAAGTATTGTGAAGCCAGAATGTGATGTACAAGTAAGGCTTTTGGATGGTGCTATTGGGGGAATTGATCTTGGGCGGGCTGAAATAGTTGCTTCTGTAACTTCAACCAGTCGTTTCCTTTTCAATGCCAACTTTGAACCTATTATTCAAAGTGGCCATGTGCACATTCAAGGAAGTGTTCCTGTGACTTCAATCCAAAATAACACCTTAGAGTCAGAGGATAAAGAAATAGAAATAGGCAGATCAATTGGGGCCCCAGCTTGGAGTAAAGAAACGGGTAGAAGATCCAATGATGAAATTAGTGAGAAGGTGTTCAGAGATAGGTTGGAAGACGGATGGGATATTCGGTTTGCAGAAAGTCTCAAAGGTCTAAACTGGAACATATTAGATGTTGGTGCAGTCAGGGTTGATGCAGATATCAAAGATGGTGGCATGATGTTAATAACTGCCTTATATCCTTATGCCGACTGGCTTCATGGCAACGCTGACATTGCTCTCCAGGTATGAAAGTCCTTAGGTTCTCACACCATATCTATGCTGGGAAAATTTTCTCAGTTGACCTGCACCACCTGATATCATGGAATTGTATTGTTATCTTTTATGTTTTAATTTTATTTAAAGATATCTGTTTAACAAGGTTTCTGAATCTACTATTATATATGCATTTTGAAAGAAATCTATTGAGCTGGTATACTGAATTTACTAGTAGTAGGGGCGTATAACCTTCTTTTTTTTTTTTTTAAATTGTGAGCAGTGACCTCTACATTGCAAACTAAATGAGGGCATATGCCGTTGTTACTGTCCTCCGCGCTTTGCTTTATCTAATTTTTGCAGAATGTTTTACTATTATAGCATAAAACAGCATTGTTGAAGTGTATAGGAATTGACTAGTTCACTCTTTATAATGCATAAACTGTTTGCTATAGGTCAGAGGTACTGTTGAGCAACCATTGGTAGATGGAGCTGCATCATTTCACCGTGCATCTGTATCATCACCTGTGCTGCGGGAGCCACTTACAAATTTGGCGGGTAGCATTCATGTGAAATCCAACAGGTTATGTGTTAGTTCATTGGAAAGTAGAGTAAGCAGAAAGGGGAAGTTGTTTGTTAAAGGCAATTTGCCTCTCAAAATTAGTGAATTATTCCCTGGTGATAAAATTGATTTGAAGTGTGAAGATCTAGAAGTACGGGCAAAGAATATTTTAAGGTGCGCAGTTTTATCTATTTATTTAATTAGTTATTGGTTTAGATTTATGTTATTCTCTCTTTAAGCCCAAACTTGTTGAGACTGGTGCTTTGTTAACTGTGCTTTCTATAACAGAACTTGAATTTTGCCTTCCCTTTCAATTTCTTATAAACAAAGTTAGCATGCTGATGTATCTTATTTGCATTTCAGCGGACGGGTTGATAGTCAGATACAAATTACAGGTTCTATACTGCAACCGAATGTTTCGGGAATGATAAAATTGAGCAATGGAGAAGCCTCTTTGCCTCAGGATAAAAGTAGTGGAGAGGCTTCTAAGAGATTGGCATCTAATCGTTTAAGCACAGGAACGGGTAGGTGTAACCTAGATGCCTGCTTCATGGCACGTTTCACATATTTTTTGCAGCACATTCCTTCAACCTTTCCGCACTTCTATATATAGTAATCTTCTCCTTCTAGTTTGATATATCATCATCATTCCTTGGGATCCTCCTCTTTGCAAAAAATCAGCCCAACCGTGATTTCTGTTATCTCCATATGGGCCTAAAAGTTTAATGGTCAACAGTCCATTTGGATTGATACATAGTTGATCCAACGGTGTAGTAAATCCGAATGTGACCGAAGTTGGTGGACATGTGCAATTTAGGGGGGTCATGTGTTTGGTCCATTTGGATGGACCAAAGGTGGACCCCACAAGCATGAGCTTACGAAATTTTCTCCTAACCTTGAGCTTAGGAGAGCCTTGCTCATATATATATATATATATATATATATATGAGATTCTTGCACAGATTTTGTGTACTCGTGTTTGTAACAGAAAGTTTTAGAGTCATCTTTTGTGCCTCATCTACATATGCCAATGATTCACATACATAACCATTATGCATGTGTCATATTTGTTTGCACTGAGTTATGCATGTGGTGCATAAATCAGGTGTGAAATACCATTTTCTTACCTTCACTTCTAAGGAAGTAAAATCGATTCACACCACTGAATGTAAAAGGTGCTGGTACAGACTAATTCACGGTGATGTTTTTCTCACAGGAGCCCATAAAAACCTTTATTTTTTTCACTCCTGTGGGCATGTTATTCACGATCAAACATTCATCTTTCTTATATGGCTAAAAACGGCTAAGCTGTCTAATTTCTTATCTTACTTTTTCAAGGATATGGAGAAATTTGTGAAAGTCTAAACCGTTTAGATGTAATTTTCTAGACTTCTATGGACCTCCAATTCATGATCCAAACCATTCATCTTCTTTACGTGGCTAAAAATGGTTATGGTGTAAAATTTCTTATCTTAGTTCTTCATGGATTTTGAGAAATCTGTGAAAAACATCCAAAAACTCCAAATACATCTAGAACCGGTGGATGTACTCATTTACTCATTTCAAAATGGTGATTTTGACCAACATTGGAATCTGTTTCTCATGTGTATCATCTGCATATGTAACAAATTGTCATTTACATGCGTAAAAAATAACCATTTAACAAAATATCCCTAATGTGATTGTTTCTATGCCATCTGGTTAATAATAATATGTTTGGATTTCTCAACCATTAATTGATTGTTTATGTTATCCTATATGGTGGAATTTTCTCCTATGGGAGTAGGTGCCTTTAATTCAGGGGTCTTGCTTTTGTGGATGTCTGGGATTGAAAATTCTGCATCGTCCTTTGTGGGATCCTGTGAAAGAAAATTTTGCTTTCTAGATGAGCACATAAAGGAGAACAAGGTGTGATCTTTTGCTACTACAGATATTTGATAGGAAGACATTTATAAGCAATAACAAGGGCTGGGCACCCCATCTATTACTGCATCTTCTTCATTATATCATCTCTGAGCTATTAATACAGGGCTTGGTCATGTGATTCCTTGATTTATTTTATTTGGGCACATAAATCGACCATGCATGACTACAAGCATGTGATTATTGGAAATTTAAGTATAGTAACTGAAAATGATAGAAAATCCATCGTACTAGTATCTTGCTTGATGGTCTGTAGGAGATTTAAGCCCTTAATTAAGGGATTACAAGATAGAAATAAGTAAAAATAACAACAAAAAATTGTAGTACAAATCTCGTAGGATTAGCTTTTATCCTAAGCATTGTTACAAATAATTGTTCACGTCTATTCTACGGAACTTAGTCTCTCTCTAAACTTTCCTCAAATAAAAGCAAGCAATGAAGCATCAATTTGTTGGTGAGGTCATGGTTAGATTTAGTTAAAGGTTTAGTAAAATTTATCCCCCAGCTGATTAGTCGTAGGGACTTGTGGAAGATGGAGAACACTAGGAGAAACATATTTACAAATAAAGTGATAATCCACCTCAATATATATAGTGAGCTCGTGGAAGATGAGGGTTTTTTTGTTTTAGTACTTGTATTTTCAAAGAGGGGTTACAAAGAGCAAAAGAATGTAGGAGAGCTCCAAATTGTTTACCAACTCTCAATGGTGGAAAGCAAACAAGAGGAGCTAACCACCAAATAGCCAAAGAGGCAGAGAGACCACCCATAAGATGGGCCACCTAAACAACATGAAAATCATTCCGATGTGCATCCATGTAAGTAGGCGAAGGGAAAAGGAAAAAATAATTAGAAAAACCAAAGAAACATAACAACAACAAGAAGGAGATGGGCATAACAAAATAGTATCAGTCAACTATTCCAATCGATTGGCCATTACTTCTGCAGGTGTTGGCTCCACGAGAGGGATGGGTCCAGCTTCAGAAAATTTGCTGAAGACATCAGCTCATAGGTTCTTGATTAGGTGTGTATCCTACGATTTGATACTCGTTTAATCGAATCTGACGATTCAAGTGATTCAGCTAATTGAGAATAGTTGCAACCAATATATTAATATTAATAATCTTTTACCTTTTTTCTTTCTTTCTTTTAGCACTTTTATATTTAAAATGCTATTTAGTAGTTAACGAAACCTCCCAAGAATTTTTCGCAGCTTTGATAAGGTTTTAAAGATGAATAAATGCATTTAACTAAAGCATTTGACTGTACATATAGTGCTTGTCTATAAATTCTTTTTTTAATCTATTTTGGTGTTTTTTTTTTCCTTATGAACACTTTCTTAACTTCAAGAGATATCCTACATTATAAGATTGATGGTTATATTTTGATTTAAAGACAAGAAAACATATATATATTGATACTTTAAACTTATTTAACTATTTACACGTCATTTATTTCATATATAGATATATTTATATTAATTTATGTCATGATGTTCTTGATATTACTGTATGATAGACTTGTTATTATATTTATATTGCTATTAATGGGAAAACAAATGGTTATAAATAAAAAATTTTCCTTTTTTTTTAATTTTTAATTATTTTTCATTTTTATTAGAAAAATAAAAAAAATCCTTCGATTCGTGGTACGATCATGATTCGATTCGATTCATGGGTATGAACAATTTGTGATACGATTCTGATTTTGAAAACTATACTCTGAGCTTCTTGCCGTCTGAGTAGATGATAAGATTTTGGCAGAGGTTGGGTGCTCATATGATGGTGAAAGTGGCTTTAAATATGTCTTCATCATCACTGATCAAAGTCCAAGTTAGGTTCTTAACTACATCAGTTAAGAAGCTGATGTTGAATCCATTTTTGGGAGAGATGAAAAGGTTCTAGTCTTCATGATTCTTGATGGCCACATGGGAACTGGTTAGAGGAATGAATAGCAGGTCCCAACAAGCTGCTAAAGCGATGGAAACATCAAGGCAAAGAAATAGAGCTCTATTTCTGATTTTCTAGAGGATTTGAGTTACAGTGTGCTCCTAAAGCTTAGCTTTGTCGCGGAATATGAATAACTCTCTCTCTTTCCAAATTGACCACATGAAGACTGGAAAACAGAGCTGGGCTAATGTGGTCACAAATGTTGCAAAGACTATTAAGAGCCTCTTAAAGAGACCCAACTTGGGGGCTAACAATGCTGAGTTTGGAAAGAATTCCCGTCCAAACAGAAGAACTGTAAGGGCATTGAGAAAACAGGTGGATGCTACTTTCTGGAGAAGAGTTTGCAAAGAGGGCAATCTGTGTCTGTTATGATATTCCTGGATGCTAGGACATCCTTCCTTTTCTTAACATTTAAAAGGGCCATACATGATGGGTGTGAGATGTTCTTGAACCAAAACAGTACCATGCAAAAGATTACAGAATCATATAGGACAGAGAGACAGTTGCAAGAGAATTTTCTGTGTTTCATTGTATTGACGATGGGTACATATATAACATCGATAGCCTAAATTAGTGGATCTGATTAAGATCTGATTACAAGATTACAGGCACAGTTAAGGTAACTAATATCTATCTAATATCTATTTACAACTCATACAAGGTTGACTGGTGGGCTGACCCAATATACATTGATTTGTGGGCTGACCCAATTCATGGGTTGTGGGCTGACCCGTTAGGTCAAGCTGACCTGTATCTTTACACCCCCTCTCAAGCTTTGGATGGGAGAATGTTGACAGATTTTATGAACACAGAACCTTGTTGTATCAATACAGAATGTATTGTTTTGTTTATTGAAGAGAAGACATCCCTATATATATATTACAGCAATATCTATTTTAGTTCTAATCAAACCACAATTCCTCTAGAGATAGGAAAACAATTACTCAACTATCTAAGATAGGAAAGCTACTAAATCAAAGTAACATGTACATCTGTCAACCATCTCCCCAATCTCAACGTGAGAAATAACTAAGTAAGCATTCCATGGGCCTTGGGCCTTGGGCCTTGTTTAACACCCCCCCTCAAATTGATGCGGGAGAATCAACAAGCATCAATTTGCTAACCAAGAATTGGTGACGTGGTCGGGGAAGGCCTTTAGTAAGAATATCAGCAATTTGAAGCTCATTGGAGACATGTGGAAGACTAATGACACCGCGCTTGAGTTCATCACGGATGAAGTGACAATCAACCTCGATGTGCTTAGTGCGTTCATGAAAAATCGGATTTTCAGTAATCCGAATAGCACTTGTATTATCCGCAGAGAGGGGGGTAGCACCTTCCGCAGGAAAACCAATGTCGGAAAGAAGGCCGCGTAGCCAAAGAATTTCGGAACATGCAGCAGACATGGCTCGGTACTCAGCCTCGGTAGAAGATTTTGAAACTTTTTCATGTTTCTTGCATTTCCAAGAAATCAGACTATCGCCCAAAAACATGCACCAACCTGTTGTCGATCTGCGAGTATCCGGACACCCAGCCCAATCAGCATCAGAATAAGCTCGGAGAGATAGAGGATTGTTTGATGAAAAAAACAACCCACGAGTTGGTGTCCGAATAAGGTACCGAATGATGCGGCGAACAGCAGCCATATGTAGATGACGAGGGGTAGTCATGAATTGACTCATGAGGTTGACTGCATAGGAAATATCTGGGCGAGTGATCGTAAGGTAGATCAAGCTACCAACTAACTGGCGATATATGGTAGGATCGGGAAGAAGGTCACCCTCCGCTTTACTGAGTTTGACATTCAGTTCGACTGGTGTATCTACTGGAGCGGAAGCAGTAAGACCAGCCAAGGCAATAAGATCAACAGTGTATTTGTGCTGATTGAGAACGATACCTTGAGGCGATTGATGAACTTCAAGACCGAGGAAATAGTGTAGGGGGCCGAGATCCTTCATGTGAAATGTCTCCCGAAGAGACGCTTGGAGCTTCTGAATCATATTGGCATTAGGACCAGTAATGACAATGTCATCAACATAGACAAGAAGTACAGTGATCCCAGATGGAGCATGATGTAAAAACATAGAAGGATCATACGGGCTTGGATGAAAATCCAAGGGGAGAAGAGCAGCTTGAAATTTCTCAAACCAGGCACGAGGAGCTTGTTTCAGACCATAGAGGGAGCGACGAAGTTTGGCAACCATACCGTTTCTAGATGAGCAGCCCTGAGGCAAATGCATATAAACATCTTCTTTGAGATCACCATGGAGAAACGCATTTTTGACATCCATTTGATAGAGAGGCCAAGACTGAGAGGCAGCAACAGCAAGAATGGTGCGGACGGTGGTCATCTTGGCAACCGGAGCAAAAGTTTCATCATAATCAATGCCATATTCTTGCCGATTTCCAAGAGCGACAAGACGCGCCTTATATCGATCCAACGTGCCATCAGATTTTAACTTGAGAGAAAAAACCCACTTACAGCCAATAGGTTTGACACCCACAGGAGATGGGACAATATCCCACGTATGATTTTGTGCTAACGCATCCAATTCATCTTGCATAGCCTTGTTCCAACATGGATCCTGCACAGCCTGAGAATAGGATTGGGGAATGGAAGAGGAAGACAATGTGGCCATTAAGGAAGTATGGGAGAACCCATAACGGGCGGGTGGGACCGAAATCCGAGTGGAGCGACGCAGTGGAGGATGTCCAGAAGGATCAACTGCCGGTGGTGGACCGGATGCCGGAGGAAGATCAGGAGGGGGATCCCAGGTAGGCGCTGTGCTGTTCCGTCTGTGATACACAAAGTTAGGATTAAAACGAACAACTGACGGGTCATCAGAAAAACCAGGTAATGACACAAAAGAGGAGCCAGGAGGGTCAATGTGTTTTTGAAAAAAATACTGATGTTCAAAGAAAACGACATTCCTAGAAGTACGTAAACGACGAATGTGAGGATCATAACAAAGGAACCCTTTCTGGAAGGGTGCATAACCTAAAAACACACACTGAACTGATTGTGCCGTGAGTTTCGTCCTCTCAGAAGGAGGCAAGTGCACAAAACAAGTGGAGCCAAAAACATGAAGATCCTCATAGGATGGAGCAGACTTGTACAAACGGGAATATGGGCTTTGATTCTCAATGGAGGTTGATGGCAGACGATTAATAAGATGAGCTGCTGTAGCTAATGCCTCAACCCAAAAACGAGTAGGAACCGATGATTCCAGAAGAAGGGAACGAGTGACATCAAGGAGATGTCGATTTTTCCTTTCAGCGATTCCATTCTGCTGGGGGGTATAAGGACAAGATCTTTGAGAAATAATGCCTTTGGTTTGCAAAAACCGTTGAAAGTCAGAGGACATATATTCCCCGCCTGAATCAGATCGCAAAATTTTAATGCAGGTGGAAAATTGATTTTCAACATAAGCCAAAAAGATTTTAAAAACATGAAAAACATCAGATTTTGAATGCAGAAAATAGACCCATGTGAACCGACTGAAATCATCAATAAATGTCACAAAATATTTATAGTGAGCGTGGGAAAGAGCTGGAGCAATTCCCCATACATCACTATGAACTAAATCAAAACACTGAGAGGTGTGTGAAGTGGAATGAGGAAACGGAAGAGTTTTGCTCTTTCCCATTTTACAAGTAGCACAATCAAAAAGCACACAAGAAGATAAACCAAGAGATTTATTTAATAAACCAGAATTTAACATAAGGGACAAAGCCTTGGAATTAGGATGTCCGAGTCTATTATGCCACAATCGGCAATTATCTCTAAGAGAAAAACAAACCACATTATTGTCAAATTGAGTCCTAGAATTTTTAGAAAAATCCAGCGGAAACAAGCGTCCACACTTAGGCCCCCTCGCGATCTCCTTCCCGGACATCTGGTCCTGCACAACGCAACCAGAAGAAGAGAAAGAGAGGTTACAATTATTTTCAACAAGTTGTCCTACTGATAATAGGTTTGAAGTTAAATTAGGACAAAGGTAAACATTTTTCAATGGGATGGGACCAGGGATATCACCGACAGCAGTAATGGGAACATGTCCACCGGCAGCAGTTTGTATTTGAAGATGGCCATTGTAACTTGTCATAGTGGAGAAAGGGGTGGGGGAATTTGACATATGATTAGATGCCCCGGAATCAATGAACCAAGTAGAAGATGAAGGTGACTTACCTGAGAGACCAAAGGCAGAGAGGGCATTGATAATCATTTGTTGTACTAATTCAGGAGTGAGAGATGATGAGGGCCCAGGCTGCGAGGCAGATGGAGGAGCAGGCATAACGGAGGAAGCCACATATGCGTGTGGGGTCTGAGACTGTGAAGTCTGATACTGCTGAGCCGGATATTGTGGAGTCTGATACTGTGTTGACGGACGTGGTGGACGGCGGCGACATTCAGAGATGATATGTCCCGACTTTTTACAGTAACTGCAGACTTTCTGTTTGCACTGAGAGGCAAGGTGCCCAAATTTCTGACAACTGTAGCATTGGGTTTTGCTCAAGTCTCGAGGCGGAGGCTGCGAAGTTTTATTGGCCGAGAACGCAACTGAATAGGTATCAGTCTTCTGTTGAGCAATATGAGCCGAGGTCATAAGGCGCTGTTCTTCGCGTAAGAGCTCATTCAAGCAGACATCTAATGAAGGTAGAGGCGTCCGATTCATCAGAGCAGATCGGACATGTTCAAACTCATTCCGCAGTTTCATCAAAAACTGATCTCGCTGACTAGAGGCCTGAAGGTCTTGAATAACTGTCAACACATTGTCAGCCACATCCGCATACTTAATACTATCGTATTCCGACCAGAGTGTATGGAAACCTGAATAGTAGTCTTGTACGGACAAATTCCCTTGTGTATATTCAGCAATTGCACATTCAAGATGGAATTGTCTGGCAGAGTTATCTTGATGATATATTTTCTTCAAATACCCCCACATGGCTTTCGAAGTGGGGGAAGGCTTGAGATTCATTATCAGATGCGGCTCAACAGATCCCAGAATCCAGGATTTGATTTTGGCATCTTTAGTATACCAAGAGGAGATTTTCTTCTCATCCTCAGTGGGTTTAGGGTCCGTGCCAGAAACAAATCCCCATAATTCCTTTGCTTCGAGATATATTTGAAATTGGAAAGACCAGGCAGGGTAATTCTTTCCAGTAAATTTGATCAAAGTGACCTCAGATTTGTCCATCTCAACTGTATATTGTGAAACGGTGAAACAACAAGTGATAAACTCAGGAAAAGTATGTGAACTACAGATCGTGAGTGCTGAAGAAGAACTGGACAGATCCAGGGACCAATCAGGCCAAGCAGAGACCAAAAAGGAGAAAAACAGCCCCTGACGTCCTTGATTGGTGCACTAAAAACCTTACGTGGGCCCCACAGAAGATCGTGGACACTGATCAGGGTCCTGATCCTTGGAGACACACAATTTTCGCTCAGACTGGAAGAGGTTTGGACTCAATCTGCTGAAGATCCAAAGATCTGTACGGTCTTGATCAAAACATGTGCAGGTTTTTGAGAAATCACGAGAATGATCAAAAACGTACCTGACAGTGTCGAAAAAATTCTGAAAAAATCACTAGAATTCTTAGAAGTATTGGGCGACCATGAATGGGTGAGTTCTGAGGTTGATCTGGACGATCAAGAGTGGGCCACGTCTTGATCTGAGAGGATCTGTGATGATCAGGGATGATCAGCGATGATCTCTTATTGCCTTGATGCTATGTAGAATAAAAAACAAGGTTTCCTTGAACTAAGCTCTGATACCATGACAGATTTTATGAACACAGAACCTTGTTGTATCAATACAGAATGTATTGTTTTGTTTATTGAAGAGAAGACATCCCTATATATATATTACAGCAATATCTATTTTAGTTCTAATCAAACCACAATTCCTCTAGAGATAGGAAAACAATTACTCAACTATCTAAGATAGGAAAGCTACTAAATCAAAGTAACATGTACATCTGTCAACCATCTCCCCAATCTCAACGTGAGAAATAACTAAGTAAGCATTCCATGGGCCTTGGGCCTTGGGCCTTGTTTAACAAATGTGACCATCGAAAGCTTGGAAACTAGCTCCGAAAACCGAGAAGTGGAGTGGCTTTTGGTGAAAAAATCTGCAATTTGAGCAGCTGATGAAATCTTGATGAGCTTAATAGTACCACTCCGAACATGTTGACGAATAAAATGACAGTCAACTTCAAGATGTTTGGATCATTCATGGAAGACATCATTTGTGGCTAGTTTCCGTGCATTTTCACTATCAGTAAAGAGAGAGGTAGATTTAGGAACTAGAACTCCTAAATCCTGAAGTAACCAGCGAAGCCAAATAATTTCAGTAGTAGTGTGAGACACAGCACGATATTCAGCTTCAATGGATGATCGTGAGACAACTTCCTGTTTCTTGCTCTTCCAAGAGATGAGAGAAGAGCCAAGAAAAATGGAAAAACTGGTTGTAGATCGCTGATCATTGACATCTCTTGCCCAGTCGGAATCAGAGTAACCATGGAGATTAAGATTCTGATTGGAGGAAAGAAGGAGGGCGCGGTTTGAACTCCCTTGTAAGTATCTCAATATGCGCAGGACAGCACCCCAGTGAAGATGAGTGGGTTGTGCAACAAATTGACTTACCACATGTACTGCATAGGCAATATCTGGTCTGGTAATAGTAAGATATACCAAGCTGCCGACCACCTCATGATAATGAGTTGGATCAAAAAGCAGTTCTCCATCAGTAGTCCGAAGCTTTAGATTATGTTCAATTGGAGTAGAGACAGGTTTATGATCTGTGAGTCCAGCTCGTTGGAGAACTTCATTGCAGTATTTGGTTTGCGATAACAGATATCCGTTAGGAGAGTAGGCAACCTCAATGCCTAGAAAATACCGAAGATGGCCCAAATCTTTCATCTCAAATTGTCGATGAAGAAAACGCTTCAAGGATAGAATACCAGGAGCATCACTGCCAGTGATAATCATATCATCGACATAGAGTAATAAGAAAACACATCCAGATCGTGAATAGCGAGTGAAGAGAGCGGAGTCATGAGCACTCTAAGAAAAACCAATGCTGATAATGCTGGTGCTAAACCGTTCAAACCAAGCACGAGGGGCTTGTTTGAGTCCATACAAAGCACGTTTGAGATGACAGACATAATGAGGAGGTCTCGTGACACCTGGGGGAGGATGCATATAGATTTCTTCCTGAAGAAATTCATTCAAAAATGCATTCTTGACATCAGGCTGGTAGAGTGGCCAACGTCTAACAGCGGCAACGAAGATAAAGGTCTGGACAGTTGTCATCTTAGCAACTGGAGCAAAGGTCTTCTCATAATCTACCCCATATTCTTGTGTGTAGCCTTTGGTAACCAAGCGGGCCTTATAATGATCAATAGTTCCATCAGATTTGGTCTTGATCTTGAATATCCATTTGCAGCCAATAGCCCGTTTCCCGGAGGGAAGAGGAACAAGATCCTATGTTTGAGTTTTCTGCAGAGCCGCAAGTTCTTCTGCTATGGTAGATCTCCAGTTCAGGTGAGTAATGGCCTCCTTATAGGATTGTGGTTCTGTTAAAGTATGAATTGTTGCAAGGAAGGACTTATACGAGGGAGAAAAATGATCAGTACAAACAAAGCCAAATCGGGAGGGAGGGATTCTGGTGCGCAAGGGATACCTTCGAGTTTGAGGAGGATCCTGCACATCTGGAGCAGAGGAGATAGGCCCATGGTCAGAAGTAGGAGCTGGAGCTGCAGATTCCGAGTGAGCATATGGAGGTTTGGGCCGACGATGATATACCTGCAGGGGTGGAGGAGAAGGAGTATCGGAGGGAAATAGATCTGGAAAGGGGTTAAGGGGATAGATTGGAGGTTGCTCATGAGAAGAGGATGCAATGGGTAATGTATAGAAATGTATATGTTCCAGGAAGGTGACATCACGAGAGACTCGTAACTTATTGGTTTTAGGATCATAGCACCGATATCCTTTTTGTTCAATGCCATACCCTAAAAAAACACAGACAGTGGATTTGGGTGCAAGTTTGGTCCTCTCATTATCATGCAATAGAACAAAGCAGGTGCAGCCAAATACTTTGAGATGGGACAAATCAGGTTTACATGAGAACAATTTTTCATATGGAGATATGCCAGATAAGACAGTTGATGGTGTTCTGTTAATCAGATAGATGGCAGTGAGGACTGCTTCCCCCCAGAATTGCAGAGGGACATGGGAGGAATGAATCAAGGATCTAGCAGTCTCGAGGATATGTCTGTGTTTCCGTTCTGCCACTCCATTCTGTTGTGGTGTGGCAGGACAGGATAATTGAGCTAGAGTTCCTTGACTAGTCAGGTAAGAACGAAATTTGTGAGACATGTATTCTCCCCCAGAGTCGGACCTGAATATTTTAATTCTTGTGTCAAATTGAGTGGAAACCATGTTAGAGAATGCAGTGTAGATGGCATATAACTCAGAATGATTTTTCATCAAATACAACCATGTATATCTTGTGAAATCATCAATAAACAACACATAATAAATGGAACTACCTTTCGTTGGCTGAGAGGCAGGTCCCCAAACATCAGAATGTACCAAAGCAAAGGGAGCAGTAGTAAAAGAAGTGCTTTTATTATAAGGAAATGCATGTTGTTTACCAAAGTGGCAACCAAAACAAGAAGAAATGTTTGATACAGAAATGTTTCCAAGAACACCACTATTAGATAAAAGCTTCATTTTATTTAAAGATAAATGTCCTAAACGAGAGTGCCAAAGAGCAAAAGGAGATGTAGAGGAAACATGGGCGACAAGGGAGAAGCTTGAAGATGGAAGGTGCAGTGATTGAAGATAGTAAAGTCCTCCTGACCTAAGGCCGGTCCCAATCTGTCTCCCGGTGCGTGGATCCTGCACAGAACAACCAGTGGAAGAAAATGAGACAAGAAATCCAGAAGAGGTCAGTTGACTAACAGAGATTAAATTGATAGAAAGGTGGGGAACACACAAAACATTAGTGAGAGAGAGCAACTGATGTGAAACATAGCCAATAAGTGAGACTGGTAGAGGAGTGGCATCTGCTGTATGGATGGTGAGAGAGCTAGCAGGAGTATGACAATTATGAAGTTTGGAAACATCATTTGTCATATGATAGGAAGCACCAGAATCAAAAATCCATGTAGCATCATGTGTACTTGAAGGACCAGAAATGGTCATGGCAGAACCAGAGGCTGAGGAGGTGGTGGCCATCTGAGAAGCAGAACCAGTGGAGGAAGTCAGAAACAACTGTTGCATACGCTCTGAGATGTAAGATCCGTTTGCGGATGCATAAAATTATCATCTTCAGTGACATTGGCAGCATAGAATCGCTGGGAATATGATTGCATGGGACCACGATTGGGCTGATGACCAGATTGTTTATTCTTGTTGTTTGGCCTTTGAGGTCTGGTTGGACAGTCCCGTTTCCAGTGTCCTTTCTTCTTACAATAATTGCAAAAGTCATTGGTACCAGGAGGAAAGGAGCGATCATTCTGAGGGGTACTAACATTTGTTGACATGACATGTGTGGGTTCCACATGTTTCTTTTTTGTAAGAGAAAACTGAGTTTGTTCTTCTGCCAGTAGTTCCGAGAGTGCTGTGTCAACAAAAGGCAGTGGGGACCGATGTAATAATAAACCACGAACATGCTCAAAATCAGGGTGGAGAGCCATAAGAAACTAAACCAGGCGAGTCTGCTGCCTATATACCTCAAAGGTATGGGCGTCATCAGTTGTGGCAAAAGTGGGTTCCATTAGAGCCAGTTGATCCCATAAAGCAGTCATTTTGATAAAGAAATCATGAATGGAGTCATTGCCTTGGTCTGCATTTTTGATTTCCCATTCTAATTGATACCGGCGAGCAGCATTAGACTGAGTATACAATTTAGCTAAATAATCCCAAGCATCCTTAGGATAATTGAATTTAGCTAGTTGATTCCCAATAGATGGCGTGACCGAATTGGCAATCCAAGAATTGATCTTCCCGACTGAAGCTTCCCATTCCTCAAACTTAGCATCCTTACTATCTGGTGCAGGGATCTGCGTAGCAATATACTTCCAACGTTTTTGTCCTTTGAGAAAATTTTGCATTAGATGGGACCAATATGAATAATTGGTGCCATCAAGGATGACAGTAATGCCCGATGTAGTGCGATCAGGAGTCATGAAAAAAAAATAATGTGTTCACAGATTGAATAGATGAGAAATCCACTCACAAGTACCAACTAGAGCTGAAAAAATCCCAGAAAATGGCCAGATCTGATAAATCCTAGAAAATTGTCCAAATCTGCTGAAAGATCAGAGGACAAATGACTTGATCTGAGCACAGAGGAGTGCTATGGGTCCTACAGAATGAACAGATGACAGATTTTGGCCTACAGAGAGCAGGCTGAAAATTTTTTTTCAGAAAGAATGGTCCAGGCGACCTTGAATCTGGGCACAGATCGTGTCTGTGGACCCCACTGGATGATCAAGGGTATGATCAGATCACAGTGATCTCTGTATCAAAAATCCGAAGCTCCTCCAAGTGGAATTTTGATAAAAGCTTGAGAGACCAGAAAGTTGGACGGTCGTGATGAAAACTATGTGCTCAAATAAGAGAAGTACAAATCAGAGAGAATGGTCTACCTCAGATGATAAAAAAATCTGGAAAAAATGTGTATAATTCCCAGGAGTGATGGTCGACCAGGATGGGAGTGTTTCTCTGGGTAGTGGGTGATCAACAGGTGGGCCACCTTTGATCACAGCCGATACAGTGCTTTTACAGACGATCAGAACTGTCGCAGGTCTTCTCCTATGCTGGAATGTATAGACGATCAGTGCTCCAGGGCTCTGATACCATGTGAGATGTTCTTGAACCAAAACAGTACCATGCAAAAGATTACAGAATCATATAGGAGAGAGAGACAGTTGCAAGAGAACTTTCTGTGTTTCATTGTATTGACGATGGGTACATATATAACATCGATAGCCTAAATTAGTGGATCTGATTAAGATCTGATTACAAGATTACAGGCACAGTTAAGGTAACTAATATCTATCTAATATCTATTTACAACTCATACAAGGTTGACCGGTGGGCTGACCCAATATACATTGATTTGTGGGCTGACCCAATTCATGGGTTGTGGGCTGACCCGTTAGGTCAAGCTGACCTGTATCTTTACAATGGGGATCTGTCAGAGATTCCGAACATTGAATTAAGATTGAATTTGCCATTCTCGGACACTTACCACATAATTTCATCTTCAAAGTTTGTGTCTAGAGGTGGTAGTCCATTGATGATTTGGAAGGTGATTTGAAGTGCTTTGAGGAGTTGTCTAGACACCATTAACAGCAAACTGACTCGCTTGTCTACCGTATTTTATTAGATGGTGAACATGGGTGAGAACAGAGGCTCTTTTGCTTAGGATGCCTTTCCACTTGTAGAAAGGTTCTGATGGAACCGTAGTAGTTAATTCCATTCTGTTCCATTTCGGCCGGAACGTGCCTGTTTTTGTTCTGGGCGGAATGGAACACATCATATAAAATTCGGGTTCTGATCGGTTCTGGACGTTCCGTCGAGTTCCGGACAGAATTAATGCATTTTCGTTGTTCCAGCCGAAAATGGTTTGTGGAAGAAAATAAAATAAAAAAGAAAAATGAAGATGTAGAAGAGAAGTAGCAGTGGTATGCACCAAGTAACCTAGAACTAAGCTACTTAATATGCACACAACTTAAAACTCTTAAGCGCACAAGATCACTATGTGGTAATATGAATTGTAAGTACGAGGTCGATCCCACGAAGACTTGTGATAAAACAATGTAAAAAATAACTAAAAATTTAGAATATTAAATGAATGAAAAAGTGATTGAATGCTGATTGATTGAATGAAACTACTAAAAACAGTAAATTAGACTATTAAAATAAATCAAAAGCTTAATGAAAAGTAACCTAACACACAAAACTACTACTATGATTGAAAACAATATGAATGAATGAACTAGGGTTTCATCTACTCCCCTAACCTATCCTATGCACGTCCCTTATTATCCCTTAATGAAAAATCAGAGTTATTGGTGACATTTATCAACCTAGATCATGGCATATATATCTTGATTATGATTCCCCTAAACCTAATTCATGAGTGGCATACTACATGAATCATTCATCAAGTTGCAAAAACTAAGCATGGCATATGTCCTAGTCAATACATGCATGATGCATAAAAACAATGGGAATGATAAATGCATGACTTTAAGCATGGCATATACCTAGATTATTCATGGTTCTAAACCCTAGATGCTTAACATCAAGATCAATCAAAGATAAGTTGGCTAATCTTAAATTTAATTGAACATGGTATGGTTGGCATGGCATATACATAACTCATCAAATAAAATGAACATGGTTTAGAAACTCAACCAACAAAATTGAAATCTTAATTAAAGAATGCCAAAAGGGACTACATAAAATTAGGCTAGGGTTTCAATTACACCCTGGCCCTAAAAAGTTTAGCTACTCATGTTTGGAATTGAAAATAACATGGTCATAAGAAAAAAAAACTAGAAGATTGATGAAGAAGAAGGGGACGGTCAGCAGCTTGCTTGCTTCCTCCTTTGCTCCAAAAAGCTCCCAAATCTGATGGTGTACGACTGCCAGGGCTGGTATTCAGTGCTGGTCGTCCTTGCCTTGTGTCCCCTTTTATGCTTTTTGCAAAAGCAATCTTTAGCAAGGAGTTTCTTCCTTTTTAGGCTTTGTTTCCTTTTATGATTAGATCTCTTGCTTGCTTTACAAGTAGGTTTCCTAATTAGATGAGAATAGAAGTCTTCTTTTCTTGGTGCGCAAGACTTTCTAATTCCGGTCCCACTTTATAGCTTCTTGAAAGTTCTTCACTTGGACCCACAAATCTGAGATTTATTTTCAAGGGACTAAATCTGAATCTTTGACATGAGAGTGGACCCATATGGGGCGTGCAACATAGAGTGTGGGACCCCCTTGGACTTCTAAGCTTAGCTTGGACTCTTTCTTGGGAACTTCCTTCTTTTTCTCCTTTTTCTTCTCTATGCTTGGGCGCCACTTGGACTTGAGAAAGAATCACCAAATTCTGAGATTCCTCTCTTTGCAATAGATGTGGGGCCCCCTTTGGGCGTGTAACACATAGTTGGGCTGTTTTCTTCTTTTTCTTCTCTCCTTCTCTTTCCTTTTTGGTTTATGCTGTGTCTCCAAAACTTTCCTTCTAGGGCTCCACTTTAATTTCGAATTTCAAATCCCCAAAAAAGAATAGGGAGGCCCCACCTGGCCATACATCCCTTGGGATTCACACTTGAATCTCTCAATTAATTCTTTTCTTGCTGAAATTCTTCTCTTTTAGCTCCTTTTGACCTTTTCATTAAAAATAAAAAAGAAAATGTAAAAACAAATAAAATAACCATGAACTAGCACAAGAAAACCCAATTATTAGTGCTCAAATTGTAAACAATTAAGCACTTATCAAGCAGCCAACATACCTGTAGAGTCGAAGCAGCCACAGTGACCGAGCGCACCAGCAGTTGAGCGCACCAGCACTGTCGAGAGCTCCATCTCTCATGATCTCACCTAGCAGACTGGTGAAAGGCAGAGGCCGTTTTTCATTTTCTTGTGTCGCCGAGAGACGGAAACAGAGCTTTCTGCTTGAAAAAACTAGTGGAGAGCTCCATCTCTCACCTTTTTTTTTCTTTTCATTAATAATGCTGACTGCCAAACGGCAGAAAATTTTCTGTCGCATGTTACATGTTGTTGACTACTTTTCTATTTTTTAGTGGTTCTCTGCCTGTAACTGTTCTGGCAGCAGTCTTTTCTTCTTCTTTTTTTTTAATTTTTCTTTGCTGCTGCTTCTTTTCTATCTCTCTGCCAAGAGCTCCAGCTGGCCTCAGTAAATCTGTCTTCACCAACAGCTGCCTTTTCTTTCTTTCTTTCTTTCTTTTTTCTTTTTTATTTTTTATTATTTTTCTATGCTGCTGCTTGCTTTCTCTTTACCAAGAGCTCTAGGCTTCTAGCTTGGCTCCGGTAACATCCAACTGTCTAGTGTCCTTTTTGCCCTTTAAGCAGCACGTCTCATGTGATTCACAATTTTAAATTGTTTCTCATTTAACATTTAACAATTTGTTAGAGTAATTTTAATGTTTTATGTTTTATTGACTTTTCCATATCTTGCAATGAGCTTTAATGTTTTGCAATTCAGGTACGGGGGCGGTTTTTTTTTTTTTAAGAGCGTCTTTTCCAGAACGGAATGCCTTAATTGACCAGAACGACGACCGGAACGGAATTAACAACTATGGATGGAACAAGGAGATCTCAGAAGGAATTTCTTTTTATATATTTGTTATAAACCTATTCCACCCATATAGACTTTCTGTTGCGTGTTTTTACCACACTTGCCTCTGAATAACAGCATCAACAATTGCTCTAACAAATTTCTATCCAAGCCTGCCATGCTCCACAGGTTGGCATAAAAGTTGAGAGTGGATTTTATGAGTTCTATTATTTCTGCAAATGATAGTGGTTTGGCCTTCCAGCCTGATAGTCTTTGTCTTAGCTTGCTGATTAGATGACTGCGGTGCTCCAGTTTGATTCTTGTAAAGATCAGAGGAATACCAAGGTGTTTAATGGACATTTCACCTTGCTTGAAATTGAGAGTGGCTGCAATAATAGACTTGGACCGATCATCACAGTTTGAAAACAACACTTCTTTTCTCACAGTTTATACCCAAACCAGCATGGAATTCGAAGCCCTCCAAAAATCACTTCATCTGCAAAAAGAAAATGAGAAATTTGAGAAGATTCCTTGTGGAGGGATAGGGGTAGGAATGATAACATTGGCCGCACATGCAGATAGAATAACAAAGAATAGCTCCATCACTAAACAGAATAGGTAGGGGGAAGGTGGGCGGCCTTGTCTCAAACCATGATCACTATTGAAGAATCCTGAAGCCTTGCCATTGGCAAGCACTGAGAAAGAAGGCGGTTTTATGCATTCCATTATCCATTTTATTGCTTGATTAGGGAAGGAAAAAATCTTGAAAGCTGATTCTATGAAGTCCCATTTGATGCTGTCGAAGGCTTTTGCAATATCCAGCTTCAGATACATTTTTTGGTAGCCTCTGTTTAGGTGGAAACCATTGATGAGATCATGGGAAAGAAGGATGTTGTGTCACTTATGGCTTGTCCAATGATGATGACAGGGATTGATGAACTTGCTCATGTAAGGTTTCAGCCTATTGGCCAAGACTTGTGATAATATTGTATAATTCATTTGTCAGAGATTGGCCTGAAATCAGAAGGATAGGTGGGAGATTCCATTTTAGGAATCATAGCGATGAAGGTGCTGTTGCCTTGTTTCAGAAGCCTTCCACACTAGAATAAATTTTGAATAGCCGAGGTGACATCTCTTCCAATTATTTGTCAGCAGACCTTGACAAAATGAGCATTGAATCCATCCGGCCAGCCCAGGTGATTTATAAGGGCTGGAGCGATTGATGGCAAACTCAATTTTGGAGACTTCAACAGGCTTGCAGATCTGGGTGGCATCTTTTTCATTGAGCTTGCCAGTCATAGGAATGTGGGAGAGGTCTGATTGTGTAGGGACCCTGATATCAGTAGGTGCCAAAATGCTTCGGAAGTGTTCAACAAAGATATCTTCAATATGGTTGGGATTTGTACAAATACCCCCTTCAGAGTCCTAAATAGAGGAGATAATTGGTCCTAGATCAAGTCCAAAGAATAGAAGTATCTTAAATGTTGTCACCAAAATTTAGGCTGTTTCTCCCTAGCCTTCTGCTTAAGCATGCTTTCCTCAAGCTGAAGAGGTCTGCTTAAGGTTCTTTTGGCTTCCTTTTCATCTTCTTGGAGAGTTTCACAATTCTGGTTGGCATTGATCTTGACTTGAATGCTTTCCAGATAATCTTTGGCTGATTGGATTTGAGCGGTGATGGTTGATTTAGACATGTGCCACTATCTGAGAGCCTTCTTAACATTAGCTAACTTCTTAACAACACAGTAAATGGGGGTAACAGAAATGCTTATATTCCAAGCATCATGAACAATTTTGAAGAACACCTCTTTAACCCAAAAGTTAAAATACCGGAAAGGAACCTTGATAGATCTAGTTATAGCTCTAGATACTATTACTAAAATGGGAAAGCGATCAGGCAATCCAGGAGGGAGTAACGTACCTTCGAATTGTGGAATAGAATTCATACAATAAGAGTCAATTAATGCTCTATCAAGCCTGCCAGCAATTCTAGCCGGACCAATAGAAGAGTTCAGCCAGGAAGGAAGTTGTCCTTTGAGCTGTATGTCCTTTAAACCGTGGCCATCAATGCAGTTGTTGAGTTGATTCATAGATCTCAGATTTGGTTTGGCTCCCCCTATCTTTCATAACTACTCCTAACCGAATTTAAGTCCTCGATCACAATCCAAGGAGAGGTTATAGAGTGGACATAGGCAGTGAGAGAAGACTATAGTTGGTGGCAACCCTGAATTGTGTTATCGCCATAGCATATGTTTTCTCCTCTATTAGCATGCTGTAGAGCTTTCGAAATATTTTTATTATCACAATGGTTCGGTCAAAGAGTAAATGAAGCTGAAATCTTAGTTGTGGAAATGTCTTTTTTCTTTAAATATTCTTTATCTAAATGTTGATGGGCCTTTTAAAATGTCTCATTCTTTAGTCTTCACGAAAACAAGAAAAGGGGATGTAGTGTATGGGGATCTGAATGGTAAAGTAGGTGATTGTTTTACTTCTCTATGGTATCTTGTTTACTCAAGAAAATGTTTCTTTATTTATAGGCAAACGTCCTGAAGTTGAAAAGAAAATGGAGCAAGACAATACTAAACCGACTGTTGATGTTCGCCTCACTGATCTAAAGCTTCTTCTCGGACCAAAGTTGAGGATAGTATATCCTTTGATTCTCAACTTCGCCGTCAGTGGGGAGCTTGAGCTTAATGGCATGGCTCATCCCCAAAGGATAAAACCTAAAGGAATTTTAAAATTTGAAAATGGAGATGTGAATTTAGTTGCCACACAGGTGAGACCATTCTCTTTTTAGTACCCTCTTGTGAATATGGTTCTGTTGTTGAATATTTAGTTCATAACTCCTTTAGTTCATGTTGGGCTGTTGATATGCAGGTGAGGCTTAAAAGAGACCATCTTAACATAGCAAAATTTGAACCTGATCTGGGACTAGATCCGACACTGGATTTAGCCTTGGTTGGATCAGAGTGGCAATTCAGGATCCAAGGTCGAGCCAGTAATTGGCAGGATAATTTGGTGGTGACCTCAACACGCTCTGTGGAACAGGATGTTCTTTCACCTACTGAGGTAGTCCTTTGATCTACATTTCCATTTCAGTGGTATCTGAAAGTCTATGTGTTGCCATGTATTGTAAAATTTCTTTATAATTTAGGCAGTTTAACTTTAGACATTGATAATGTGCACAGGAACAGTTGCATCAAATCAGGAAGTGATCTATTTGTCATATAAGCTGATGGCTTATGTCCAAAATTACAATACATATCTTGCCTCTCAACGGTGTGTTAGCGTTCTCCAAGAAATAAGATCAATTTAGGTTAGCTAATAGGGTTTGAATTAAAGAATGATTTGTGATCACATTTAATCTCACTATAAAGAATCATTATTTCAAGGTTAGATTCTCCCAGAAAGAACCATAAAGGATAATAGATTGATTAAATCAGAAAGTTTGAAGCATAACCATGGACGACTTTGCTGTCCAGTTGTCCATGTGCACACATTTTGAATGAAAATAAAAGTAATTTTTCAAACTTGTGGTATCTCCTAATGCTCCATTATTCCTGTTCCTCCAAATTTTTTATGAGTGTCTGTTTGTCCACATTCTAAATCAATGAAGAGACAGTTACTTAAGATTGATATTTGTTCGGCATGCAAGTGAATGGAAAGGGTAATAAGCCATAAGGGTTATATTCCAAAAAGATGGGAGGGGGGCATTTCATCACAATCGATGCATCATATTTTAAAGACGTGCCATTTTTTTTCTCATGGTAAATTAATTACACCACTCTTTACAGATTCAAACCTTTCGACTTTTATTCTTCTAAATGAATTGGAAAACCTTTGATTTGGTCACCGTATCACCATTCTCAATGGTGCCTGAAAATGCTGTGAGTGAAGAATCAACAAAATCCATACCGCGGGAGCTCCAAAAAATCTGGAAAAAAATGCAGAAATATTCTTTCAGGGTAGTTGACCTTGTGCTGTAATTTTCATCCTGATCTGACAACTCTATTGGGCCCCACAGAAGCTCGATGGGTATTTAAATTGGATACAGTTGGCAACTGTAATAATTCCTCTGAGGATCTGAGTAAGACTTTTTATCTGTTTTATTCTTGATAACTAATCTCCAAGTTAATTGTGGATGATGGATTACCAATTAACAAAGAGCAGAGCGCCTAAACAGTCCGGCAACTGTTTCTTCACAAAGTGTCTTCGATGAATGCAAAATGCTTTCAGGTCTATCCAAAATGCCTCCAGATCTATCTTATCATAAGATAGATGATCAATCAAAGATCCTGATATGCTTCCTTGATCACGAAATATCCCATATGGATCACCCAGAACTTATGATTGCAGATTAGGCTTACTTCGACTGATTGCTCTCACTGTGCTGAAAATATAAATCTCTTATTTAGCATGGGCGCTGATACCATGTCAACCAAAAGGAAATACAAGAAGAAAGGATCACAAGAGGAGAAATTATTAATGAATTGAGTGCCTTTCCTTAGGATAAGGCCTTTTGCTTTATAGTAATCCTCATGCTAAATGCAGTACGTCAGCCTATTAATCTAATCCCATGAATTGGGGTGATTACAAGAGATTACAGCCATATACCCTTAAAAGAGGATTATCCCAATTGATACAAGTTAGATTTTTTTATAATGATCTGTATTACCACCAGTATTGGTGGCCCCTAGCACCAACACGCTGCCTGTGCCGCTCTGAACATTAATTTCATAGATGTATTGTTCTCCCATGTTGGTTGATAAGTCAATATGGATGTGGCTGTTTCTCAGTCAGCAGATGTAACTTCTAGATTACTTGTAAGAACATATTGTAATTTGTTTCCCGGTCGATGATGTCGAACACTCTTATCTTTGCGCCACTGTCACAAACAAAATGTCAGTCACTCAATGGATCATCTAGTTTGTATAAGCATTTGTCAAAACATTTTAATGCGGTCAGCACAAGTCATCCGGTGGCTATTTTTACCACCTTCTTTATCCAGATAATGAGTTTCCTGCATCTTAGCCAGGTCTAACACTTGGTTAACTACAAAACTTAGGGATACCCATCAGACTAGTATAATCCATTTGCTAAAAGGGTGTACTTCTCTTTCTGAAAGGATTGATCAATTTGAGTGCACATCTATTATTATTCAAAGAAGGTTCTGATGCTTGTATTGGATTGGATTTGGAATCAAAGTTTGAATTGAAGTGGCCAAAGGACTGTGTTGAGGACTGAATTTAGGACTTTTCAAGTTCTGATAATTGGACTCGTTAAAGAACAGGTTGGAGTTACAGGACTTTCAATCAGTTACTATTTAAAGGTTCACTATTTATCGCATGTTTAGGGTGAGGTTTAATTGACTCATGTTTATGGACTGTTTAGGGAGAGGTTTAAGGAACAGAGTTTGTGTCAATTAAGGCTGTAGCAGGAGCTGGTATGCGGCTGTTATAAATGTTGTAATATGGTTTTACGAGGCTGGATTAATCTACTGTTATTTGGTCGTATGTGGAAGTATTTACGGGAAGAATTCGGGAAGGTTTTCGGCATTGCTTGTGTCTGTTGAATGCAGTTAAGCAGGTGGGTGTTGGAAAGGTTGTAGGTGCTATTTTGATTGACCTTTTCACGGCTGATTCTCACGGATTCTAGTTCAAGATCCTGTGCAATTAGGGTCAGTTGACCGAACTGGTTTTTGAAAAGAACACGGGCAGGCTTTGGGACAGTTTTTTGCGACATTTTTCAATCAATCTCCCTTTGAATCTGTTTATAACTATAAGACTCAAAACTCAAATCAAATAAGACTCTTGGAAAGCATATCAAGTGAAGGGACTCCAAACTCCTAAAAGGACTCATTTTAAGACTTCTAAGTTCTAAAAGACGCAAACAGAAAATAGAAACCAAACTCAAACTAAGACTCCTAATAAACAAACTAACTGATATATGAATACTTCTAATGACCAAAATTGGTCCCCATTGAACACTAGCTGAAAGTAGAAAGTAATCTTAGCACAACCACTAGTGTTTGAGCTTTTGCTGTATGCTTTAGTTAGTCCAATGGGGCTCTTGTCCTCGTAAGGCCTATATAATTGGACTTGGGTGATCTTGTGGAATGCCTTCTGTAGTCCCTAGTTCTTGTGCAGTTGAGCTGCATCAATGGAGATGCAATTGAACCAGTTGAAAATGAAAAATTATCATATGGAAAATTTTCCTTTAGTTTGCAACTTTTAAGATGCAGGTGTTTATACCAAAAACAAGATGTTCCTGTCATGTCATTGCTTTCCCCTTCTTGTTAGCATGACATTTCTTTCATTACTAATTTTTTTTTTTTTTTCCTTTTAACTAGTTTTTTCATGACCTGTGTTGGGTTTGATAGTGCTGCTTTTCAACTTATGTAGATGTCTTTATTTGTATATAAAACTTTAAGAAACTACCTCATACAAGATCCTTCATGCAGGCTGCCAAAGTCCTTGAGAGTCAATTGGCGGGATCTCTATTGGAACATGATGGCCAACTTGCATTCAAAAAACTTGCAACTGCGACACTTGAAACTTTGCTACCTAGAATTGAAGGACAGGGAGAGTTTGGACAAGCTAGGTGGAGAATGGTGTATGCCCCCCAGATCCCTGGCTTGTTCTCTCTTGATCCTACTGTTGATCCTCTAAAATCACTGGCAAGCATATCTATTGGTACTGAAGTTGAAGTTCATCTTGGAAAACGCCTTCAGGTAGTTACTACACGTTACTTTTTGTCAGACTGATGAACGGTCTCAGTGAGAGAGTGTTGGTCTATGATTTATTTCTTTTCCATTTTCTTTTTCTTTTTTAAATTGTGTTTGCTTGTTATGAATTTGAGGTGTAGGAATAAAGTAGAAATTTTGAATTTATGTGTGTGTATGATATAGGTTTTAGGGTTGTGATGATTTAGGTATTAGGGTCAGGGTTTCATTGAGAAAGAAAGGGGATCAAGACAAAAAGAGAATAGTGGAAATTGAAAGGAAGTAGAAGAAGTTGCACCTGAACTATGTGTCTGAACTTATTATCTTATTAATGGTATTTTGCACTGGTTACGAAGTAGTTCTTGCAGCTTCTTCTTATCAAAGAAAAGGATGAAGTTATGAGGACTTGTGAAGAAGGCATATAACACTCAACACTCCTCAAGCTAGGCATATATGTCAATTATGGCTTGGCTTGACTAACTTAGATTGAGCTTGATCTTGAGGAAGAGCCTAAGTAAAATTATCTTCCACCTTCTCCTTTGAGCTCGCAATGTACAAATGCTTCCGTTTTTCAATTTTCTCTCTGATGATGCTTCTGTTTACAAGTTTTAGTATTTTGCTATACTCATGAAACACAAGATTGGAAGGTCATATGAATGGCAGCCTTATTGTCACAATGCATCGATCAAGTATATGATAACTGGTATGCACCAAGCAATGTAGCAATAAGCTACTAGCATGCACACAATTAAAACTCGCGAGCGCACAAGATCACTATGTAGCGTAGTGAATTGTAAGTACGAGGTCTATCGCACAAAGACTTGTGACAAAATAATGTCAAAATTAACTAAAAATCAGAATATTAAAAGAAGCAATTGAATAATGAAAAGTTGAATTAAACTACTAAAAACAGTAAATTAAACTATCAAAAGCTAAATAGAAAGTAATCTAAAACACACTAATATTAGAATTGAAAAAAAAATAATAATGAATGAACTATGGTTTTATCTACTCCCCTAACCAATCCTATGCATGTCCCTTATTTACCCTTTAATAAAAGATCAGAATTTATTTGTGACATCTATCAACCTAGACCATGGCATATGTATCTAGATTCCTATTCCCCTAAACCTGATTCATGAGTGGCATACTATATGAATTTTCCATTATGATGCAAAAACTAAGCATGGCATATGTCCTAGTCAAAACAAACATAATGCATAAAAACAATGGGAAAGATAAATGCATGAGTCTAAGTATGGCATATACTTAGATTATTGAGGGTTCTAAACCTTAGATGCTTAACATCACTATCAATCAAAATTAAGTTAGCTATACTTAAAATTAATTGAACATGGCATGGTTGGCATGGCATATACACAACTCATCAATTAAAAACATGGTTTAGAATCTCAACTAATAAAACTGAAATATGAATTAAAAGATGCCAAAAAAGACTACATAGAACTAGGTAGGGTTTCAATTACACCCTAGCCTTAAAAAATTTAGCTACTCATGCCTTTAATGAAAAATAAACTAGAAAATAGAGTCATAAGAAGAAAACTAGAAGATTGAAGAAGAAGAAGAAGAAGTCTGCCAGCAGCTTATTCCTCTTTTCCTCACTCCAAAAGCTCTCCAAGGATGCTCCCAATAGGGCTGTACGGCTGCTGGTGGCTGGAATTCTGAAGGCTGGTATTATGGGATGATGGTGGCTGGAATTCTACTGGACGTCCACTCCCTTGTGCTTTTATAAATATTGCAAAAGCCTGTCTTTTGTGAAGACTCTCCTCCTTTTTAGGCTTGTTTCCTTGTATGATTAGATCTTCAACTTTCTTTATAAGTACGCTTCCTAATTAGATTAGAATAGGAGTCTTCTTTTCTTAATTAGCAAGACTTTCTAATTTTGATCTTATATCTTCTTGACAATTCCTCACATGGACCCACAAATCTGAGATTATTTGCAAGAGGTTAAATCTGAACTTTTAACATAAAAGTGGGCCCTATTTAGTGCGTGCAACATGAGCATGGGACCCCTCTTTTTGGACTTCAATCTTGCCTTGAACTCTTTCTTTAACTTTCATTCTTTTTCTCCTTTGTTTTTCTCCATTCTTGAACTCCACTTTTAACTTGAATAAGACTTTCTAATTTTTGAATTTCTTCTTTTTTGCGATGGATGTGGGCCCCCTTTTGGGTGTGTAACCCAAGATTGGGTTTCTTCTTTTTACTTCTTTTAGGTGGATAACAGAAACTTAGGGGCTAAGAAACAACCTAATCAAACTAGGAAACAAAATAAGAATCCTACCCAAATTAAAAACCTAATCCTAATTATAACTGTTAACCAAAATTAGAAACTAATGACAACTAAAAAATTAGAAATATCTTAGGCTTCAATGGGTCCCACATGTGGCCCATGAGTGTATCTCCCGTGGACTATTGGTGCTGCTGCATCACCACGTCAAGTACACATAATCTTTCCCAAAAATACAATACTCAATTCACTATCTTGAAATCTGGTCTTTTAGTAAAAATGCTTCATAATCCTGGCAAAATCTTGATCTAGCTGCTGGTTATCTTTAATCTTCTGAAGAATCATTGGCTCAAATATAGACATAGCTACCAACATTACACCATCACTGCACAACTGGAAATCTACATCCATGTCCCTAAATTGTTTTATCAAAGCCCATTTCTCCCTACATACAGGCTATCATCACCGACTTTCTGCTAAGAGCATCAGTAGCCACATCACCTTTTCCTGTAAGGTACTTGATAGGAAAATCATAATCCTTCATATATTCCATTCACCTGCGTTGTCTCATATTCATATCTTTTTGAGAAAAGAGAGATTGCAAACTCTGGTGATCTGAATCAAGGATGAAAATATCGGTAGCGGTGGGCGTAGCGGCCTGCCGCCAAAACGCTACGTAGCGGGCGCTACGTAGCGTAGCGGTGTAGCGGTGCGATTTGAAAAAATAGTCAAAAAAAATTTGAAAAAATTCTAGAAAATCTAGAATATTGGAAAATGAGAGAAAATGTATTTTTTTTTGCAAAAGTAACTAAGGTAAGGGGGCGTAGCGGTCCCCTCACTATATGAGGTCCTGTATCGCTATATAAATAAAAAATAATAGTAATGATTTTTTTTTTTACATGTGTTCATGTTGCTTAGTTATGCTAACTTAGAAACTAATGAAAGGCTTATAAAAAAAAAAACTATGTCATGAAGTCAAGACTTAAGAATACCTAGAGAAAAAAATGCATATACCAAAGGGAGTGTCTAATAGGATGTACTTAGAGAAGAATCATTGAGAAGAACTCTTTGTATCGACTATAATTCGGCGAGATCATGTGCTTTTTGGTGTTCTTTTAAACATAAAAGGGTAAAAGAGTTGTGTAGAAATGTTATTTGGAGAGAAGAAGAAAAAAAAATAAGTTTTATTATGCATTTTAAAAAAATTTGGAAAATAAAAAATTTTCTCACCCCGTAGCGGCCGCTACATTCACGTAGCGGTCAGAAGACTGCTTTTTTCAATTTAGCGTGGCGGCCTGGGCCGCCACTGCCGATATATCGGCCGCTACGCTTCGTAGCAGCCGCTATTTTCATCTATGATCTGAATGGACTTCAAACTTCTCTCCATATAAGTCATGCCTCCAAATCTTTAAAGCAAAGACTACTGTTGCAAGTTCCAAATCATGGGTAGCATAATTCTCCTCTTGTTCTCGCAGCTGCCTAGATCCATATGTCACCACCTGACCATTCTGCATCAAGACACTACCCAAACCAATCTTCGATGCATCTGTAAAAATCACAAAACCTTAACCACCTGTAGGTAAGGTAAAAACTAGGAAAAAGTTAGCTTCTTCTTCAACATCTGAAAACTAGCACCACATTCTTCAGAGCAAACAAATGTCACACTAATCCTTGTTAATTTAGTTTAAGGAGCTGAAAGAGTGGAGAATCCATGCATGAATCTCCTGTAATAGCCAGCCAATCCCTGGAAACTCCTTATTTCTGCTACATTCTTTGGGCTTTCCCAATTTACAATTGCTTCAATCTTTGAAGGATCTGTAGAAATACATGCCCAAGAAATGCAACTTGCTCCAACCATAAATCACATTTCTACAACTTTGCATGCAAAAGATTATTTCTTAACAACTGCAAAGAGGTCCTAAGATGTTCTGCATACTCTTCTTTAGACCTCAAATAAACCAGAAAATCATCTATGAAAACTATCAATTAGAGAGATGGAAAGAATTCTAAAGAGATGTGCTGAATGCAGTGACCTTCTTGGTCGACTGTTCTTCTCATTATAAAGGGGATGAAATCCCTGATTACATGTGAGTATCACTAATCAGATCCTATAAAAACTCTTTTACAAACTAAGAAGCTTTGACTAAGTAATATATGAAGTCTGGGCCCAGAATGGGCCTGGGCTTGCTTGGGCTTGGATTGACACCCCCCCTCAAATTGATGCTGGGGAGTCATAAAGCAGCAATTTAGAAACAAGAAATTGATGTCGAGGCCGAGGAAGTCCCTTTGTGAAGATATCTACAAACTGAAATTCTGTAGGGACATGAGCTAGACTAATGACATCCCGCTTAAATTCATCCCGAATAAAGTGGCAGTCAACTTCAATATGCTTGGTGCGTTCACCCCCCCTCAAATTGATGCTGGGGAGTCATAAAGCAGCAATTTGGAAACAAGAAATTGATGTCGAGGCCGAGGAAGTCCCTTTGTGAAGATATCTGCAAACTGAAATTCTGTAAGGACATGAGCTAGACTAATGACATCCCGCTTAAATTCATCCCGAATAAAGTGGCAGTCAACTTCAATATGCTTGGTGCGTTCATGGAATACTGGATTTTCAGTGATTCGGATAGCCCCAGTATTGTCGGCATACAATGGAGTAGGAGAGGTTTGAGTGAACCCAAGCTTCGAAAGAAGGCCCCGTAGCCATAAGACTTCAGAACAAGCAGAAGACATCGCCCTATATTCAGCTTCCGTGGAAGATCTGGACACACGTGCTTGTTTCTTGCATTTCCAAGAAATGAGCGAATTGCCAAGGTACATACACCAACCAGTAGTAGAACGACGCGTGTCTTGATAGCCTGCTCAGTCAGCATCCGCATAAGCATTTAGATGAAGAGGATTATCCTTTGGATAATATAAACCACGAGAGGCAGTTTTTAGCAGATAACGGATAATGCGCTTCACAGCTGTCAAATAAAGGTGTCGAGGAGCGGTCGTGAACTGGCTCACAAGATTAACAGCATAGGATATGTCAGGTCTAGTGATGGTGAGATAGACAAGACTGCCCACCAGGCGCCGGTATGTATGAGGATCAGGAAGAGGGTCTCCATCATCTTTACTCAGCTTGAGATTTACCTCGACGGGTGTATCAACAGGAGAAGAATCATGGAGGTTAGCCAACTCGATAAGGTCTGATGTGTATTTGTGTTGATTAACAAAAAGACCTTTGTGAGATTGATGCACCTCTAAGCCCAAGAAATAATGCAAAGGACCTAAATCCTTCATATGAAAGTAAGTCCGGAGGGAAGCTTGGAGAGATTTGATCATACCATCATCCGTGCCAGTGATAATAATATCATCAACATACACCAGAAGTACAGTAACCCCTGTAGATGTGTGGCATAGAAAGAGAGATGGATCATAAGGGTTCTAAGTAAACCCACTTTCGCATAATCGACCTCTGAAGGTTTCGAACCATGCCCGAGGAGCTTGCTTTAGACCATAAAGTGATTTTCGCAGCCGACAGACAGACCTATTGGAGGGAGAGGGGACGCCTTGTGGTATACGCATATAGACTTCTTCGTGCAAATCCCCATGGAGAAATGCATTTTTGACATCCATTTGGTATAATGGCCAAGACTGAGATGCAGCAATGGCGAGAAGTAACCTAACAGAGGTCATCTTGGCCACAGGTGCAAATGTCTCCTCGGAGTCAATGCCATACTCCTGTCTGTTTCCGAGTGCCACTAGTCTAGCTTTGTGTCTATCCAAGGACCCATCAGATTTAAGTTTGATCGAGTAGATCCATTTGCAACCAATGGGCTTAACCTCCGAAGTACACTCCACAATATCCCATGTGTGATTCAGATCCAATGCATCTAATTCCTCCTTCATGGCCTGGTTCCAGCAATCGTGTTGGATAGCCTGCAAATAAGAACTTGGGATAGAGATAGAAGAGAGAGTGGTCATCAAAGAAGTATGTGTAAAGCCATACCGCTCAGGCGGTCTAGAATTTCTGGAGGAGCGACGTAAAGCAGGAGTAGGCGGGGAACCAGTTGTTGGTGGAGGATCAGGGGGAGGGCCATCTGTGCAATGGGAGGTTTATCCCGTCGGTGGTATACAAAGGCAGGATTAAACCTAGTAACAGAGGTTTGATCCGAAAAACCTGGTAAGAGAGCTGGTGAAGAGGGGGGAGGACAATCTATGTGAGTTTGGAAGAAATATTGATTTTCAAAGAAAATAACATTTCGAAAAACCCTGATACGACGACCAATGGGATCATAACAAACAAAACCTTTTTGATTAGTGGCATAACCCAAAAAAGCACACCTGCGAGATTGTGCTGTTAGTTTCGTTCTTTCTGTGGGAGGTAGATGAACGAAGTAAACACAGCCAAATGTATGTAGGTGATCAAACACAGGATGATGACCAAACAATTTAAAATGAGGCATTAAATGAGCAATGGTAGGTGATGGAAGGCAGTTAATGAGATAGACAGCCGTGGTGAGAGCTTCAGTCCAAAAACGAGGGGGGACTGATGATTCAATCAGAAGAGTCCTAGTTACATCAAGAAGATATCTGTTTTTCCGTTCCGCGACCCCATTTTGTTGTGGAGTATACGGACAGGTACGTTGAGGAATGATTCCTTTATTGTCTAAAAATGATTGAAAATCTTTGGAAACATACTCCCCCCCCCCCCCCCCCCCCCCCCCCCCCCCCCCCCCGAGTCTGAGCGCAAAGTTTTAATGCATGTAGAGAATTGGTTTTCAACATAGTTAACAAAAAATCTAAATGCATTAAGAACATCAGACTTCGAATGTAATAAATATATCCAAGTAAATCTGCTGTAGTCATTAATGAAGGTGACAAAGTATTTGAAATGACTATGGGAAAGGGTCGGAGCAATACCCCAAACATCACTGTGAATTAAGTCAAAACATGCAGTGCTCCGTGTGTTAGAGTTTGGAAAAGGTAAAGTTTTACTCTTTCCTAATTTACAAGCATCACATTCAAAAGAAGCAGAATCAATAGGTTTATTTATTAATCCAGATTGAAATAAAGTAGACATGGTAGAAACATTCGGATGACCAAGTCTATTATGCCACAAACGAGAATTATGCTTAATGAAAAAACAAAATAACTGATGTAAAGCTTGATCATGAATAAATGAAGACACTGGTAAGGAAAAAAGTCTGCCACGCTTAGGCCCCCTCGCGATCACTTCCCCCGACTCCCGGTCCTGCACAACACAACCAGAAGAAGAAAATGAGACATTGTAATTATTTTCAACAAGTTGACCCACAGAAACCAAATTGGTAGCAAGAGGAGGAGGAACGAAAACATTGGTTAAGGGTAAGGGCCCAGGGGTATCACCAACAGAGGTGATGGGAAGATGATCTCCGTTGGCAGCTTGAACAGTAAGATGACCAGTGTAAGGAACGACATTTTGTAATTTTCCGGGTGAAGAGGTCATATGGTTACTTGCACCAGAATCTAAGTACCAGGTATTAGAAAGAGAAGACTCAGTACCTGCGATGTTCATGGAGGCTAAGGCATTGATAATCATTTGGTTGACCATCTCAGTGGTGAGAGGAGCTGGGGATGCAGATTGCGTGGAGGAACCAGGTTGGGAGGAAGAATCATACGGCATAGCACTGAATTCAGAGGATGCATATCGAGGAGTGGTGACTGTGTAAGCACTGGGAGCTGATGGCACTGTGTAAGGACCAGAGGCTGACGGCACATAGTTGCGGGAAGTAGAATTGCGACCCTTCTTACGGCATTCATCAATGACATGACCAGTGGCCTTACAATATCGGCAGATCTTGGCCTTGCATTGATTGGCATAGTGACCATATTTCTTGCAGTTATGGCACTGAACTTTACTGATATCCCGGAGAGATGGTCTGGTGGTAGCAACATAGGCAAGCGGAGCCTTAGTAGAACCCTGTTGTTCCAGAGTAGTTTTCGTGATCAGACGATGTTCTTCCCGTAGAAGCTCATGAAGACAGTCATCTAAGCTGGGAAGAGAAGCCCTGCTCATTAAGTTAGATCGAACTGTCTCAAACTCCCTACGAAGTTTCATAAGAAACTGATCCCGATGGTTACTTTGCTGTAAGGGAAGAAGTTCAGGTAGGAGTGTGTCAGACACTGTGGCAAACTTAATCTCATCATATTCTGACCACAGTCGGTGAAAACCATTGTAATACTCCTGAATAGACTGGGTGCCTTGAGTGAATTGAGAAATATCAAGTTCCAATTGAAATTGACGGGCAGCATTGCCTTGTTGATAGATCTTCTTAAGATAATCCCACATTTCCCTGGCAGTTTTGCAAGGTCGGAGGTTGAGGATAAAATGGGGCTCAACTGAGCCCAGCAACCAGGTTTTGATTTTAGCATCCTTAGTTTTCCAAGCTAAAATCTTTTTGTCATCTTCCGCCGGTATAGATTCAGATCCATCAATATATGCCCAGAATTCCTTGCCTTCTAAGTAAATTTGAAATTGGAAGGCCAGGAGGTATAATTGTTTCCATCAAACCTAACCATTTTAATTTCAGATTTTTCCATGATGAGCAGACAAAGAAAAAAACTGCACACCAGAATAAACAAGAACAGAGAACAGCCAGACCAGAAAAAAAATCTTCACAGTTGCTGTATCTAGAAGAAAAATGCAATTGTCTCCAGGTAGCAGTAGACCACAGTGCAGATATCACACAGCACAGTACTGCAGCATACAAAACAGCCAGAACCAAAAAAAATGCACAACAGAGGAAGGCGTCCCAGTCGTTCAGTGGGTAGAGTCCCATGTGTGCCCCAGCAAATGATCAATGGCCAGATCAAAGGGTGGGGATGGAAGGGTGGACTATTTTCGCACCTAATGGAAGTGGTCTCAGGCAGAACCAACAGGAATCCAAAATTCTGGACGGCTGAGATGAAAAGAAGTTAATAAAACTGAAGTTCCACAAAAATTAGTAAAAGGCCTACCTCTGATGATCCATAAATCTTGAAAAAATGTCCAGAAAGAAGAAGAGACCCAGGCAACCAAGAGGAGTTGCTTCCACGGATATGAGGTTGATGATCGCAGGTGGGCCATGGCTGATCGGAGATGATCAGGGATGACCACAGACGATCAGGTGGCAGAAAATGTCTTCCAGTGAAGAATATGTGTTTGATAATGAAGAAGATGCACAAATAGAGACAGTGCAATCGAAACAGTGCACAGATCTGCACTAAAACTGACTGACGACCATTCCGTCAGTATGATTCCATAAACGGAAGCCCCACCAGATCATCATAGGACAGATCAGAGTTCGGGGATGAAGGCACAACATATTTTCGCAAGTGAGGGAAGAAGATTCAGCTAAAAATAACCAAGATCCTTGATTTTGGACAGCCGAGATGAAATCAGATCGAGAAATCTGACGTACCACAAATTGCGATGGAAAACCTACTTCGGATGGGAAATAAATTCCTGAAAAATCACCATAAATACCAGCAATTCCAGTCGACCAACATGGTCTGGTTCCGCTGAGTTGATGAAGAAGATCTCAGGGGCCACACCTGATCGGAGACGATCTGGGATGATCTAGGATGATCGGAGATGCACTGAGTGCTTCCAGACGTGGAAGATGACTTGAATGATCTAGATATCAAGGCTCTGATACCATATCAATTAGAGAGATGGAAAGAATTCTAAAGAGATGTGCTGAATGCAGTGACCTTCTTGGTCGACTGTTTTTCTCATTATAAAGGGGATGAAATCCCTGATTACATGTAAGTATCACTAATCAGATCCTATAAAAACTCTTTTACAAACTAAGAAGCTTTGACTAAGTAATATATGAAGTCTGGGCCCAGAATGGGCCTGGGCTTGCTTGGGCTTGGATTGACAAAAACAACATTAAACTGATGCAAATATGGAGCAAAGATTCTATTCATCAATGCCATAAAAGTTGCAGGTGTGTATAACCAAATAATCAAATTGTCCATACCTCGTTCTAAAAGCTATCTTCGGGACGTCTTTTGCTCCCTGACCCGCAATTGATGGTATCCGGATCTCGGATCTATCTTCAAGAAATGTGCATCCCTGTGCGCTCTACAACTGCTCAAACAATTTATCTATCCTAGACAAAGGATATTTATTCTTGATTGTCACTTGATTCAACTACCTATAATCAATGCACATTCTCATAGAGCCATCTTTCTTCTTCACAAAGAACACTGGAGCTCGCCAAGGAGATACACTATGGACGAATAAATCCCTTCTGCAACAAATCTTGCAATTGCCCTTTTAATTCCCTTAACTCTGCAGGTGCCATTCTATACGGAGCTTTGGAAATAGGGGCAGTTCTTGGCATCAACTCAATAGTGAAATCAATTTCTCTCACCAGTGAAAAAGCTGGAAATCTCTTCTGGAAACCCATCTGGAAATTCATAAACAACCGAAATATCTTTTAACTTCTTAGATTGCTTATTCTCAGTAATGAAAGCAATACGCCCCTCAAAACCAATTTGAATCATCCTCTCAGCCTTAAAAGGCTGAAATCATAGGGGTACTACTAGCCTTCTTAGCTCCTTCAAACATCAATCCAGAAACTTCATCAATCCGGAAACTAATTGTCTTGGCAAAGCAATCCATGCTGGCATGACCAATCCATCCCCAATATCACATCAAAATCATACATATCTAGCACTATCAAATTAGCTAACAACTCATATGCCCCTATTTTAATCACACAGTCTGGGAAACAAACATCACATACCATCTTCTTACCTATAGGGCTAGAAACAGTCAAAATATATTATACTGTGCTGGACTTCCATCAATAACAACAACAAAAGAGGGAGAAATATATGAATGGGTGGAACCAGGATCAAATAAGACTTTAGCATCATGATCACAAATAGAAAGTATACCTTCCACCACATTACTCGCAGCTTCAGCATCTGCCCGAGTAAGTGTATAAACCCGCCCTCTGGGGTCTCTGCTGAGTTTGGAACTGTTGGGGTGGCCTCTGTTTCTGCACCGGAGACCTGAATTGTTGTTGTTGCTGATCGGGTCTTTGAGTTACTGGCGGTCTCTGCTGTGATGTTTGGGATGGAGGCCTGTACATCTGTTGTTGCAGTACTCCATAATCCTGCCTCCGTGGACAATCTTTTATCTGGTGTTCAAGTTAGCCACAATGGAAACGTTCAAGTGAACCACAATGGAAACAAGCTCCAGTCTATCTGCGGCATTGACCGACCACATGCCTTCTTCCACAAAATTCATAAGTCACTATTTTTTGAGCACTTCCTGGTGGCCTTGACTTCTTACTCTGCTGAGGAATATTCTTAGGAGCTGGGGCTACTTCTTTCCTCTTGGCTTCTTGTTGCTGAATTTTCTGGTTCTCTTCTTCTGACCAGTATGCTCTGGTAACTGCCTCCACAAAGTTAAGAAGCTTCTTTACCATAGTTACATCCTTATGCATTTCAGGCCTCATTCCTTCCAGAAATCTTTCAGTTTTCTTCTCATCTGTGTCTACTGATCGAGGAAGCAAACTGAGACAATCTTGTGAACTCATGTATATAATCTGCTACAGACATGTCATTCCTTCCTAAAGTTCTAGTGTCTTTTAACTTCCTGAACTGCTTATCCTCTAATACCAAACTTGTAACGTCACAAAATTAGGTATCCTCATTGGTTCCAATGTCATGATGCAACTAGTGTAGGGATCCAAATCATTTTAACTTTAATAGAAATTTATCCCCACACTATACCCACATGATATTACGGGTGAGGTTTACACTTTAGAAAATATTTCCTATGTAAGCAATTAACAGTAACAGAACTATATATATATGGGAAGTGCTCTTATGAGAGACTCTCACCAACTTGGTGAGAGATGGGTGGGGCCCCTCACATTTAAGTTAGGGGTCCTTGCATTTAAGTTGGTGAGAGTGGATATGGAAATGAGGGCCCCCACCCATCTCTCATAAAGTTGGTGAGAGTGTCTCTCATAGGAGCACTTCCCTATATATATATATATATATATATATATATATATATATGGGGAATGCTCTTATGAGAGTAACTCATAGTCCCATAATAAAACTCATCACACCACCATCAAAACTTTCCCTGATACATCCACCACAGATCACTCTCCCTGTGACGAGTTCTCTTGTCGAGATGATTATCTAACATCATCTTGAGTCTACTCACATACTCCAGGTGCAGTCTCCTTGACCGCCTCAACCTCCTGGGTATGCGTAAAGGTGGAGTCTCCTGTAATGCCAAATGTTATATCAAAAAACTGAGCAAATAAACTAATATAATAAACAAGCTAGCATGACTAAATTCGACAATTTGTTAATAAATCATGAATAACAAATAAATGATAAACAAGATGATATAAATAAGAAAACAAGATTATGCATGTTACAGGGACTTTATTAACAGGAGTTGTTATCTTCTCTCAATAGTCGTAACTGTAACAGAGCACAATCACGACAAACAGAATATCTCAGACGGTACCATCACGCTGGAATGAAAGAGAAATGAATAAAAATGCAGAAATTTATGGAATTTAAAATTTTTCGAATAAGTCCTTAAGAATGAAGATGCATCATTTCTGATCAAATGACACCTAATCAACAGAATCCAAGAACTAAAGATGCTCAAAGTAATGTCCTTGAACCAACTAAGCAAAGAAAAAAAAATCAAATATTTACATATAACCCCCTAGCCTTTCCTCAAATTACAAATAGGTCCTTCTAGGGTCAAAATCCAACCAATACTATCCCCCTTGCCATTGGTTAATTTACTTATAGCCCCCTAGCCTTTACATATAGCCCCCTTGCCATTGGTCTGTGAAATAAGGATTGTATTTGAGTTTCAGTAGTGTTGATGCATATGATGTTAAATGCTTTTAAGTTGTACAAATGTGTAGCTATATTTTATATGGACGTTAGCTTGTATGAATTTTTTAACCTAATATTTCATTTTTTTTCCTCTAAACTTTCAACTAATTGAATTTAGGCAGTGCCAGGCCTAGCACCTAGCATCTTGGTTTCCAATCAGCGCCTTGCATCTGGAAAACATCTCCAACAATCACAATGGTGCATCAAACAACTCTTATATTTATGTCAATAGAAAACAAACTGAAGAATGCCTTCTAGTCTCAATATGTCCTTACTGTTGCCTTCATATCACCCTTAAAAACTTCATTAATTCAATACTTCCATTCTAGATGTTGAGAAATAATCAAATACAATTGAACGTTCAACGAATAAGTGGGCATAGTCGACGGTACCAAGTGAATTGAACCAATCTTCTGAATTATAATTTTTTATGAGCTATTTATCTGAGATTAAACAATAGAACACTTCAAACAAATTAAAGAAGAAAAGAAAATAAATACTGGAAAAATCTCTACAAATTATGATGGTTCAGGAGCTCTCATACGGTACTCGTATTCATTTGTGGGGGTTGATTGTGCGGTTGTTGACATTAGCCATGCAACCAGGTATTTCTTTTGCTACAAAGAGAACTTGAACCTTGGCTCGCACTAGGAAGATCTTAGCTTGATACCTCTACTTTGATCGAAATGGGGGTTGGAAAGGAGAAAAAGATGAAAAAGAAAAAGAAAGTGAAGAGAACAGAGCGGGCCCTAATTGGCAAATAAACCTTGTTTATGTATAATGCCTTATTGAATGGGGTCAACCTTCTGGATTTATGTTAAAAATAATGTTTGTTATTCATATAAATGAGTGAATTAATACCATGCCCATTAGCAGCTTACTTTTAGTGTAAAATCCAGATTTCTTCTTTTATCTTGGGGAACTTTTCTCATTTTAAACTATATGTATTTGATTCTGAGATATCATAGAAATAATGGATCCGGATTCATGAGTGGGTCAATGCTTTGGTGTCGATCTGGCCCCACAATGGATGTGCAGATAATTTGAACTTTTTTTGTAACATGCAGACCATTGCACACAACTAAGCAAAATTTACAGCTTAAGTTTCTCAAATACTTACATTGTGACCTCATATTTTAGTTTGGCAATGTGCTTAGCTTCTAAATTTACTTTTTTCAGGCTAATGTGGTTCGAAAAATCAAGGACTCGGAAATGTCAGCACAATTCACACTTTCCTACATGCTAACAAGCCGCCTGCGAGTGCTTTTCCATTATTGGCCCTCTAGTGAGTCGTGGCGTCTCCTGTCTGAGTATTCAGCCACATCGCAAGACTGATTAACATCTACAAGTTAAATTTTAATAGTATCTCAAAATTTACATGTACTATATGTCCATGCATAAGGTTTCTTCTCTGCTGTGCATGCTTTTGTAAAAAATGTAAATTTAGATCTGTAAATATCAGTAATCATCAATGTTCTTTTTGCTCAATGAATGAATGAGCTTGGTCAAGAGGTTGAGTAAAGTCCCTGTACGTTTTAACTGGATTTTATATCTATCAGTTGTTTATAGTGCCAGATGTGCCAGTCTTGGTTCCATATTTTCCATCCAGTGGTGGCCTCGGTTTGGTGCATTCTTTATTCGGTAGGCCCATGATGCCCCATCGTTTAATAGTACTGCCTGCATCAGATTTGGACTTTACACTGTTGAGCTGCACCCTCCATCTTCATTGGTTTAAAAATAAGAAATAAATACAAGAGAGAGTCTCTCCTTGGCCCTTGAGGAAGAGAGCGCAGAAGAAAACGTCCTTCATGCTGGGGCTCTTTTATTATTATTATTATTATTATTATTTGTGTCGTTTCTTGCACAGACTTCTATCGAGGATGCATTTTGGTGGGAACGCTGACAGACACGGTGCGGTCAATTGGGTCATCCTGTGACGGTACCCGGACTGGCAGTAAAAAAAAAAAAAAAAAGAGGACTTCTCATTTTCTTAAAAAGCTTGAGAGATTGGATTGGACAAGATTAGCCCACCAATTTGAGCAGCGGGTTTGGACTATCTGACCTGTTTTGTTTTGACCCCTCTTTAATTTCATCTCTATTTAATTATTTTAGTTATATAAATACTTGATGTATAAGAATTAATTATTGCAATATTGTTTCCAATAATTTTTTTTTCCTTAAGTTTTATTGCTTCTTACTTGGGCTTTTTCTGCTAGTACACTGCTCATGTTAATAACTATATACTTTTTCCTTCGTGGAGGGACTTGGGATGCAAACCAATTCATAAGGTAGTTTGTATGTGCATGGACTTCGAAGATTTGTGATCCAAATATCTTTTTAATTAGATTATTATCTAAACTAATAGTGATTATTTATGTGCATTTATTTTTGTGATTGAAAATAATGTTTACTCATAAAAGACAAATGAATGTAAATGGTTTGAATTTATCAAAGATTAGACTTAACTGGAATGATTTGATATGTGAAGATTCTTGTGAAAGGTATGAGAAGCATTTATTGGCAAGATAAATAAAATTGTACATCTAGAACCCAAGTCATCAAAGCACATGACTTTATCAGATGAAAAAGGGTTTTTAGTGACCGCTTATGTCCTCTAAACGTTTTCTTACTAGTCCTTTCATAAAAGAGGTTTGATAAGATGACGCTTGGTAGACACTCAATGCATGGTAAAATGTAGGAAAAAATTAAACGATGATTTCCTTGTTTTGAGACCCGAGCCCTGCCCTGGCCTGCACTGGTCCTCTGAGGGCTTTGCACCACAGGGCCCGACCCTGCATATATTGAGGATAGGGTAAGAGAACAAGGCTCAGCCCTTCCTATGCCCTCACCATACCCATCCCTTTCAAGAGGCAACCTAACGAGAGCCATCTCTTTGTTTTCTTCTCTCACTTGTCGGTCTTAATCTGTATCTCCATTTTCTTCTCTCAGCTGTCGGTATCAATCTGCTGATCTCTCTCTCTCTCTCTCAACTGAAATCTCTCTTATGGTCTGGTTGTCAACATTGAAATATATAGGATTTATGTCATAAGCGTTAGAGTCATTTGTGTTGCAGTTTGATTGGATGCATTCATTTTCATCATGGAGTCTTCATGCATTTTTCTTTAAGTTTTCATATTTAGCATCATGTAGCTAAGTCTAGACCTTTATGCATGTTTTGAGCTTTTCAATTTAGCTTCGAAAGTATTATCAAATGTAATAATCAAAGTGCAAAAGTGTCCAAATATATACATTGTAATGCCTCAAAATTCAGGTGCCTCGAATATCGGGACGCTACTTGGAAAGTACCCAAGAGAATCGGAAAATCTAATAAGATATACATTGTAATGCCTCAAAATCCAGGTGCCTCGAATATCGGGACGCTACTTGGAAAGTACCCAAGAGAATCGGAAAATCTAATAAGATGTACAAGTATGAATCTCATATGAGAAAGTAAATGGGCAATACCTTACAATTGTATTTCACTTTAAGGGATTACAAGGTACTTTCCAAAAGTTAAGCTAAATACAATCCTAGGCCAACACTGCCACTACAAAAGAAAGAAGGGAAATAACAATTCTAGGTGATAGACGTCTTTGGATGCACCAACTGCATCACTCTTTGAACCCCCCGGCGATGGATGAATCACCAAGTAAAGAAAGAGGGAAGGTACCTGAAAGCACCACGGATTCAGTCACGCTCGATGAGCCAGGTAAATAGGCATATTTAGATGACAATCCATTATTTAACAGATAGGGAAGAAGGCAATATCTGATCCCATTTGTACCTGCATGATTAGTACGTCAATAATAAAGATGGGCTATCAGAGTGCAATAGAAACAATGGAGTGTAGTATATGAACGATAATAGAGGTAAGAATATAACAGATGTTTGATACAGCATATCAGGTAAATAAGAGAAGTCGTCATCATCAATATATCATCTAAATCATACGAACACATAAGTGTCGCCAGCAATAGAGATAACCTGAGGAAGTAGTCCCACCACGTCCATGTCCATCGTATCTTGATCCAACCATATCAATGTCGGTAGTTAAAGGCACTAAGCAACGGCATCCATAGCACATAATAGTCATACATCTCATATACATCCATAGGAGCACATAAGGGTACGTCCACAGTTGAAGTACAAGGGACGTGGGGGGTCGGAGTTAACCCGTCGTCGTCGTCCCAACAACTGTAGATTGACATCAACCCTGGTTGTCATGGCCACCCATCGCTCTCATCTCATCGAATAGGAGCGTATACAAGAGTCCACCTCAACCATCCATATCCATATCAATATCCGTAGCCATGGCCAAGTCCTAGTCATTGGTCGCACGTGCTATCTCAACATTTGTATCCATCCATAACGTACCTGGTCCGGTGCCAGCGGTCTCAGTACCCCAAAGGTTTTACTATATTCAACCACATCTCAATAAAAGTGTATATACCGATATCGGAATCTGCCGGCCGTCACATCCACAATCTTACATATCATCAGGTGGGGTACTCCAAACCGGATCGCCTTATTGTCCTTAATATGAGACAATATTAGTCAAGGATATGAGTCATAGAGTTCGGGTATATAGCTAATATACCCTCGTGATTCTAAACAATTAATAATGCGTACCCTTGTATACTCTACTTCTCTATATGCGTAATTAATATTATCCCATTATACAATCCGTCCATCAATATCTACCGTTAAGTTCCTAATATTGTAGGTCGGGACTTAATGTGCAATGCCCTGACTTCACATCCAATGTGGACTGTGATTATGGATCAGAGTTTTAAGTGCAATATCCTGATTTATGATACTCTCCAAGGCCTCTATCCACGGTTTGGACCTACCAACCGACCATAGTGTCCTTTCATAACTATATAGGCACTGAATGCCTCAATCGACCATAATTGTTGCCCCTCTCTACAGGTCTAAAGTCCCATTTCACCTAAGACAGTGCTCTCGGAGTCCTAAATGCTTAATAAGTATTCTTGGTGCTCCTGTAGGTTTATAGCATCAAAGGACGTCCATTACCATTGAATCAGGTTCCATTTTACAACCCAAGACCCTACTTAGGTGGATACACGGGTCAAGGTTAAGCCCGGCCATTAACTCATGTTTAGCGTATCCCAAACAGTTCAAATGGAAGGTCAACGGGGCCCACATAGATGAAATCATGAAGATAATAGATTTTGGAAAGTGGCAGTCTGTAGTGTACCTGATCAACATCATGGTCCTCGAGTCGACCTGACACGCTGTGGAAAGGAGTAGAACCTGAGAAGCAGAAATTGCTGTTTACAGTGTGCCCGGTCGACATCATGGGTCCTTGGGTCGATCGGGTGCACTATGGACATTTTCTCAAAAACCTGGCAGATGGGGAAACTGCAGTGTGGCCGGTCGACCGAATACACTGGGTTCTAGGCATTGAGTGCATTTTCTCCTCCTAGTTATGGGGGAGTCTGCAGTATGCTCGGTCAACATTTTGGATGGCCAAGTCGATCGGGTACACACAAAATCCTAAATTTCAAGATCCTGCCCTCTTCCATTTTCCACCAAAACTCCATCAAATCCGACCCAGATCTACACCAATCATCTCCACACATCAAGTACTCCTCCCGCACCATAGTTCCATCATAAATGGGCCATTGATCTTCCAAATGGAGGATTTCCATCCACTAATAGCAAAAAACACATAAGAAGGTTTAGAAAGGAATATATCTACACATCATTGCATCCAATCAACCATTTAATTACAGAAATCAATCCAAACAACCATTCAAGATAGAAATTAGCAATCTATGCATGTTAATAAATCAAATTAAGGTATCTAAACATGTCTACTTGACTAATTAGGAAGAAATTCCGCAATTAGCTTAGTCTTCTCACCAAATGGTCTAAGATCACCCCAATGGCCAGATCTACAATCCCTACACCCTTTCCCAAAGAGAGTAGTGCATTAGAAAGAGGAATTCTAAGAGAAGAAGCTATCTCTACAAGAAATTGGAAGGAAAGGATGAGAATTACCTTCAATTGGAGAGGGGAGAGAGATCTAAGGAATGAGATGAGTCCCTTGACTTGGAGATGGCTGGATCTTGATGAGGGCTTTCTCTTCTTGCAATTGGATGCCCTAGATCTAGAGAGAAAAACCCTAATAATCTAACTTAGAGAGAGAGAAGAGAGAGATGGGAGGAAAATGGAGTGAAATGAGAGGGAAGAAAGTGATGGAACGTTTGGGATCTTGGGGTGAGTTTCTTATATAGTAATTGGTGAGATGGGAATAATCCAAAGTGCCCTTTCTTGCTAATGTTGATCTAAGATAAGGATGGGGGCATTTGGGGAAGGTTTACATAAAATGACCAAGGGCCCCTTGGTTGGCTATTGAAATAGAAGATAAGAACTAGGGTAGTTTAGGTATCAAAGCCCATTGACTAATGTACCCTTGATTGAATAGTTGCAAATGAAAGGGCCTAAGGATATTAAGGGTATGTTAATTATAATGACTAGAGTGCCCATGTTTGCTTGGTTGATAATGTAGGAGATCAAGGTTATTTAAGGGATTTGGGTTTCTAATTTAGAGGGAAATGGTTTCGGTGGAAAGATTAGAGTACCCTCATATGGTTAATTAGCTAATGGGTAAGGCCATGGGTAATTGGGTCATTCTAGGTTAGTTACATAACTCTCTAAGGAAAACCCTTTTATAGTTTAGGAATTACAACTAAGGGCTTCTAGCATCTAATTAATTCTAGGAAATTCAACTAAACTCCAAATGGAACTATTAATCTCACAAGGGTCCTAGTCAAACAAACTAGGCTTAATTAATGGAGAATAACTCATCCATCCATGCTAATCTCCTATCAATTAGGGCAACCTATGGTTGACGTGGTCAAACTGGGTCCCACTAAGTATTTCTATGGATGGGTCCTTACATACATACAATGCAGATAACATTATAATAAATAAAGGGAGCAATCCAAGTTGCAAAACACAAAGTTAAAGTTTAGTGTGTGGGGTATTTCCGTAATCCAGTTCGGTAGTAGTACCAATTGGGGCCTGCTCTGGGCCCGGTCTCCGTCAGCTCGGCAATAGTGCTAGCAAGTACTGAGACCCGGTCTAACTTGGTAAGAGTAACCGAGCACGCTTCCTTGGAGTTCGGCATCTCATATTTCAGCAGTAAACTCCCGAGCTCGCGCTCTCGGCCTCGGTGTCTTCTCCAGTTCGGCTAAGCGCCGAGGTGAACACTGGGCGTCTAAATCTCCATTATGAGATGGGACGGCTGCTTTATAGGGAGTCCCTGACAAATAGGGTGGCCACCGGCCATTGATAAGGGCTTGTTCCTATTAACAGATCACATCCACATTTATGTGAGGGATTTGAGGGGAGGGCTGATGGGACAAGCATCCTCACCTACCCCCACTAAGGATCCCAGGTGTGGGCTAATGGGACAAGTATCCTCACCTACCTCCACTGTGGAACCTTCCACTCTCCTCTATATATGCCTGCATGGTAAGACATAAATAGGTACGCAATATACAGTCCACATTCTGTTTATTTTGCTCACATCTTCTTCCTCACTTCACCCTAGTTCAGTGACTGCACTAACTCAGGCGTGGGAGTGCCTTTGGCTGACAGCAGCCTCAGGCCCTGACCTCTGTTTTCTTCTCCCTTTCAGGTTCCAGACCATCAGAGGCGTTCCTGCTCAGCTAAACAACTTATCCTTAAACTCTCATTATCATCTAAACAAAGTCCGTAATTTTTAGGCACGCACAATTGGCACCGTCTGTGGGGACACGATCTGAAAATCCATATTTTTTCATCCTAACAGCCATGCCTCCAAAGGCTAAGAAGGGAAAGAGCGTTGCTGAACCATCCAGGTCCAAGCGACTAGAGACATTCCTGCTGCCTCCACTGGTGACAAACCAGGTAGGAGCGCTGGTTATAAACTAGCGGGAAGCAACCAGGTAGACACCGCCCAACCCTCAGTCGAGGAGAGTTGGTGGAGAACCTGGTGTTCGAAGTGTAGGTTTGCCCGTCACGGTGACACACTCATCGTCAAGAGATGCGGCAGCGTCTCCTCGGCACGGTCCCGTAATGAAGTGGGCCCGGCCAACTACCTCTCAGGCAGAACGTCCACGTCTGGAGGTTGTTTTCACCGAGCCACCCCGTAAGGATATTCCTCCTTAGGAACAGTCCCAACGAGGCAAGGCTCCTGTCCAGTCTTATCCTCGTCGGTCTCATCACGAGGACCACATGGAAGAGGACCACGTCCACCTCGACGATGAAGGTGACAGCGACATGGCCCTGGAGGAGGATGTTGAGGCCCAAGCCGAAGCAATCAAGGCTCAAAACCTCGTCATTGAAGGACAAAAAGAGCGGATCCTCCAGCTTCAGCGACAGCTCGAGGCAAAGGATGGAGTCCTGCCCGCAACCTCTCACACGTCCCCACCTCGGCAGCAAGCTCGGAAGGGTCCCGGGGGTCGGCCAGACCTGAGACAGCAACTAAACGAAAGGCGTGCCCGAGCTCGCGAAGAGGGCTCGAGTAACACCACGCCAGCGCTGACCAGCAGCGGCGCCAGAGACAAAGACAGGAGACCGAGGCCGACCCCGACATGGCTGACTATATTGATCAGCAAATCAAGCTGGCCGTGCAGCAGAACCTGGAGTACGCCGGCCTCACTAGAGGTCGGTTGGCTACCAGACATTGTGACAACCACGGCACATCTCCATTTACTCGGGAAATCAGAGATCATCTTCTCCCTGATAAGTTCAGCGTCCCACGCTTCAATCTCTATGACGGGACGTCGGACCCCGAGGCTCATCTCTAACACTTCACCCAGAAGATGTCGGTGTTTAGCGGTGACGGCAACCTTGATTGCAAGGTTTTCTCCTCCAGCCTGGGTGACCTCCCACTTCGGTGGTTCGGTGCACTCTCCGAGGGATCGATGTCGAGCTGGCGACAGCTCCGAGATTCCTTCGTCGAGAAGTTCCAAGCACACCGGGTCATCTCGAAGACTGACGCCGACCTGATCTCAATCAAGATGAGGCCGACCGAGAACATCACTCGGTTCGCCAAAAGGTTCTGGACCATCTACAGCGTGATCGAAAATGCCAACGATGAGGTGGCCACCACGGCCTTCCAACAAGCTTTGTTACCGGGCAATGAGCTTCGGAAGGAACTGGTGCGGTTCCCCGTGGCTTTGGTGAAAGCACTGATGGCCCGGGTGAACCAGTACGTTGAGCAAGAGGAGGACGAAGTCCGAGCTCTGGAGAGCCATAACATTTGGCAGGAGGGCCGACCTTTAAAGAAAGAAAGGAGGCTTGCCAAGAGAGAGGCGGATCGAAACAGAGAGCCATCCATCTCGGCAGTGCGATCTGTTCCCACCTCGGGGGGCAGCGCAAAGCCGAAACCAAGTGGTGCTTCTTACAAGGCCGTTAATACCATCTTCAAGGAACCTATCTACAAGCTCCTCGGCAAGATCCAAGCCCAACCCTTCTTCAAATGGCCCCAGCCTATGAAGGGTAACGCCGCCTCCAGAGATCAGAGCAAGTTTTGTGCCTACCACAAAGATAAAGGACACAGAACCGAGGATTGCCATGCCTTCAAGGCGCACCTCGAAAGGCTCGTGAAAGACAGGCACCTCAGAGATCACGTCAAAAAGGAAGGCAGAGTGAACCAGGCTCAGCAGCGCCAACCCGATGATCGCGATAGCGACGAGCCGGTGGGGACCATCGACGTCATCCACCTGGCCTCCGCTCCTAGAGGCAGTGACCAGGCCCGCCCCGAGGCCAGGAGGGCCCAGCACGGCAAACAAGTAATGACGGCCGAGCTCGGTCCCTCAGCAAAGAAGGCACATGTAGAGAGACCAAAAATTTGGTTCTCTGACAAAGACTTGGCCGGGGTCCAGCTACCCCACAATGATCCTCTTCTCCTGACTATGGGGTTACAGAACTTCAATGTCAAGAGAATCCTAGTGGACCCTGGGAGCTCCTCAGAAATCCTTTATTTCGATTGCTTCAAAAGAATGGGTCTGAAAGAGGAGGACCTGCAGGAAGCTCGCACCCCGTTGGTGGGTTTCAGCTCTAAGACAGTATATCCGAAAGGGAAGATCTCCCTCAAAGTCGAGGTGGGAAGAGCCCCCATGACAGCCGATTTCCTGGTGGTAGATGCACAATCTCCATACAATGCCATCATGGGAAGAACCTGGCTTCATAACATAGAGGTTGTTCCCTCCACCCATCACCAGAAGCTCAAGTTCCCGTTACAGAACGAGAACGGGGGCTTCGAAGTCATCATAGTCCGCGGTGACCAACAAATGGCCAAGGAATGTCTCATGGCCGTGGTCCCTGGAGAAGCAGAGCCGCAGCGAGTCCACATGACCGAGCTCGAGGCCGAGTTCGACGCTGTTGGCCGAGCTCTCGAGTAGAAGAGCGTCGAAGACCTCACCGAAGTCAGGATCGATCCCAACGATCCGGAAAGGTTCTTCATACTCGGTAGCCAGCTTGCTTACGAGGAAAGGGCCGAGATGCTTGACTTCCTGTTACAAAACAAAGAGGTCTTCGCTTGGACCCCATATGAAATGCCTGGCATCGACCCCGAGGTCATGAGCCACAAGCTGAATGTAGATCCCGAGCATAAGCCTGTAGTCCAAAAGACTCGCAGGTCGGGCGTCCAATAAGCAGAGGTTGTGACCGAGGAGGTCAAAAAATTGTTAGAAGTTGAAGCTATCAGAGAAGTCCACTACCCTGTGTGGTTAGCCAACACGGTTATGGTAAAAAAGAAGAATGGGAGCTGGGGGGTCTGCGTAGACTTCACCGATCTTAACAAAGCCTGTCCCAAAGACAGCTTTCCCCTTCCAAAGATAGACCAGCTGATCGATGCCACTGCCAGGCATGATAGGATGAGTTTCCTCGATGCCTACCGAGGTTACCATCAAATTCCGATGCATGGGCCTGATTAAGAAAAAACTGCGTTCATAACACCCAGAGGCATTTATTGCTACAAAGTGATGCCCTTCGGGTTAAAAAACGCTGGTGCCACTTACCAGAGGCTGGTGACCAAGATGTTTCAGGCTCAGCTCGACAGGACGGTCGAGGTCTATATTGATGACACGGTCGTTAAGTCTAAAAGGTCACAGGACCACTTGATTGACTTGCATCAAACTTTCGCCGTCCTCAAACAATACAAGCTCAAGCTGAACGCCTCCAAATGTGCATTTGGTGTCGGCTCGGGCAAATTCCTGGGCAGCCTGGTCACTAGACGAGGAATAAAGGCCAATCCCGATCAAATTTCGGCGATCAACGCCCTACAGAGTCCGACCTCGGCAAAACAGGTCCAGAGACTTACATGGATGGCAGCAGCACTGAACCGCTTCATTAGCCGAGCTTCAGACAAATGTCGTCCCTTCTTCCAGCCCTTGAAGAAGAGCTCAGGGTTCTAATGGACCCCGGAGTGCGAAAGTGCCCTCCAGGCACTCAAAGTATACCTCTCCTTACCTCCCCTGCTTTCCACCCCGGCACAGGGTGAGGTCTTATACCTATATCTGGCAGTTTCGGACCATGCAGTGAGCTCGGTACTCATAAGAGAAGATGACATGCAGCAAAAGCCCATCTATTACACCAGCAAAATCCTACTAAATGCCGAAACAAGATACCTGCGATTGGAGAAGCTCGCATTTGCACTCGTCGGTGCTTCCCGCAAGCTCTCCCACTACTTCCAGACATATTCCATAGTGGTTGTGACCGAACATCCACTCAAATCTCTTTTCAGAAAAGTAGACTTCTCTGGGAGGGTGTCTAAATGGGCTGTCGAATTGGGGCAGTATGATATCCAATATCAACCCAGAACGGCAATCAAAGCCCAGGTACTGGCAGGCTTTATTGTGGAATTCACCTCTCCTAGTTCGGCACCAAACCTCCTCGGAACCGAACTGGGGGACAAGGAGGTGGAGGCAACCACCGAAACCGAGACAGAGCAGGAGCAGTCCTGGAAACAATTCCTCGACTCATCTTGGAAGGTTTTCGTGGATGGGTCCTCAACCTCCAGAAGGGCTGGCGCCGGCCTCGTCCTCTAGTCTCCGGAGGGCCTCATCATTGAGCAAGCCCTGACTCTTGACTTCAAAGCATTAAACAACGAAGCTAAGTATGAAGCACTAATCGCAGGGCTAGGCAGCGTAAAAAATTCTGGGGGCACAGCAACTGGTGGTCTTTAGCGATTCACAGCTGGTAACAAGCCAACTGAATGGAGACTACCAGGCCCGTGACGACAGGATGATAGCCTACCTAGCCCACAGCAAGCAACTTCTATCTCAGTTCCAAAAGGCTGAAGTCAGGCAGGTCGGTAGAGATTCCAACTCTCACGTCGATGCACTTGTAAACTTGGCCTCTACTGTCGAGGCAGGAAGAAAACGGACTGTCGAAGTGGAAGCACTGGACAGACCGAGTATAGAACTCCACCCACCTCGGCAGATCATGTGTACCAACCTCGGTCCGAGCTGGATGGACGAGCTCATTTCCTACCTCAAGGACGACCAGCTTCCCGAGGACAAGAACTAGGCCCACAAAATCAAGCTGAAAGCAGCTCAGTTCTGGTTATCCCCAGATGGCAAGCTCTACAAAAAGTCCTACAGTGGCCCTTACCTCCAGTGCGTTCACCAGAGCAAAGTCGAGGACTTCTTTTATGAAATCCATGAAGGGATCTGTGGCAGTCACATTGGAGGTCGGTCACTGGCTTACCGAGCTATCAGCCAAGGCTACTGGTGGCCCCATATGCAGAAGGACGCTCAGATCTATGCCAGGAAATGCGAGAAGTGCCAGAAGTTCTCTCACTCTCTCCATCAGCCAGCACATGACCTAAGTCCTCTCTCCAGTCCCTGGCCTTTTGCCCAATGGGGACTGGACCTGGTAGGACCTCTCCACCGAGCTCCGGGAAATAAGAGATGGTTGATAGTGGCTACTGACTATTTTACCAAGTGGATAGAAGTTGAAGCGTTGTCTTCCATCACCGAGAAGGATACTAAAAACTTCGTATGGAGGAGCATCGTGACAAGATTTGGAGTGCCTCGAGCCTTGGTCTCGGTTAACGGGACTCAGTTCGACTTCAACTTCTTCAAACACTTCTGTCAAGAGCTTGGGATCAGGAACTAATATTCCACTCCAGCCTACTCCCAGAGCAATGGACAAGCTGAAATCTCTAATAAGGTCGTCCTCGACGGACTCAAGAGGAGACTGGACCGAGCTAAAGGGAGATGGGTAGAGCAGCTCCCGAGCGTCCTTTGGGCGTATAGAACTACCCCAAGGCGCTCAACCTCGGTTACACCCTTCTCCCTGGCCTACGGGATGGAAGTTGTAATTCCACTTAAGGTCGGTCTCCCGACCCTCAGGTCGGAAATGTTCGACCTAGGCCAGAACGATGTGAACCTCGCCACAGAGCTCGACCTAGCTGAGGAACAAAGGGATGCCGCAGCCATCCGTCTCGCTTCCTACCAGCGACAGTTAGCTAGATGATACAATCGAAAGGTCAAGGAAATGAAGTTCTCATCTGAAGAACTGGTCTTAAAGAAGACACTACCAGCAGACAAAGATCCCAGCGATGGAAAGCTTGCACTGAATTGGCATGGGCCATTCAAAGTCACTTCGGTAGCTGGACAGTCTGCATACAGACTTGAGGACATGGAGGGTAGGGAGCTACCACGTCCATGGAATGCCACGCACCTCAAGAAATTCTACTTTTGAGATGTAATTGGATTTCGGAAGTCAATGAACTGATTCTTTTTATAGGATATGTTTTTGCTTTCTAAAACTATCTTCTATTCTTAAATATGGCCAAGTTATGGAACTCGGCACATATAGCTCATTCACATGTTCGGTTACCAAGGTCAGATACTTCGGCCCGGTCAGTGGACCAGTCGAGTTTGGATTACAAAGCCGAACTCTGCTTTGGTCGTGGGACCAAGCGCCTTTAGTTTTACCGAGATCAATGCTTGTTACGATTACAGAATCTAGCGGCACCTCGGGTTACAAACTTAATACGTTAAGCTCAGCTACAGAGCTGAGCTCATTTACTTTGTCTTATTTCCTGTTATTTGTTTTGGTTGCAAAGCCAAGCACATAAAAAGACAGTGAAACAGGAAAGGAAAAAATTCATCACACAAATGCTCAAGTTGGATACAAAAACCAATTTCATACATTAAAAAGTGATTACAATCTGTCTATTTGAAAGACAGAAAAAATGCAGATGTACTCCCCAAAAGCAGAAAAACGAAGATACATCATCTTCAGTCCTTTTTCCTCCCCTCATCGGCCTTGGCGTCAAGTTCTACAGGTACCGGAGCAGGAGGGGCATCTAAGGAAGAAGGCGGAGCGTCTAAGCTGGAAGGACCCTCGGGGGGAGGGACTGGAGCCGAGGTGCGACGGACGAACTTGGGCGGATCACGATATACGGGGTGATCTTCCGAGATCCCTGCCTCTTTCAATGCAGCCCTGCCGCCAAGTTCGTATGCCCTCTGACATACGCCGTTGAGCTTGCCCTCGTAGGCCTCTGTCGCGACCCTCACTCCATCCTTATATGCTTCATCGACCTCATCCTGCAAAGACTTCTTGAGTTCGGCCATTTCCTTGCTCGTATTCTCCTTTTCGGCCTTCTCTTTTTGCAGATTGGTCTCAGCTTCGATCTTTGCTTTTGCCAAGGCTGCTTTCTCGGCCTGGAGTTTATGTACTTCAGCCTCCAGCTCGGCAACCCTCTTGGCCTTTACATCGACCGCCCCTTTCAGATCGCTCGTCTCGGTCCTCAGCCTGATGATCTCAACGCCTGCTGAGTCCATCTCCGAGGCGAGCTTCTTGTTCTTCTCCTCTAGCTCCTTTATCCGCTCTGTACTTGCCTCAAGGGTGGCTGCAATCTTCTTCTTCTCGCCCTCTAATTGGGAAGCCTTGGAAGACTTAGCCAGAGCCCTCTCCAATACCACCTCGAGCTTCTGGACATTCTGCGTCAGAAAAGCTAGTCAGGAAATTTACCGAGATGAAGAGAATTATGAAATCAGAGGAGACAAGACTGAACATACAGCTATCGACGCCTGCATCGCCGACATCACTAGAGCCGCGTCCTCCTGCTTCTCGAATTTCTCCATGTCCTTCGGGAGGCAACATGCTCTGGTAATCGCAGCGGCCACAAGGGAGTCGTCACAAAGCCGGTCGTTGATCGACAGGGGCCTCCCTGGCTGCACCATCATGTTCGGCTGAAAAGGGATGCAAACATGCCGCTTAGTCGGGTCAAGTTCGGTAGCCTTCTTCAGAGAAGTCTCATCCAGCTTCTCCATATCCCTTGGTAAAAGAGGAATAGCATCCCTCCAAGATGGGGCGTCCCCCCTCTTCGGAGGGATGATTCCCTCCTCTGATGTGGCGCTCTTCTCCACGAAGGCGCCCCCTTTCTCGGGCTCCTTCTCCACTGGCCCTTACTGCTGAGACTTCTTCTCGATCGGGCCCCCCTTCTTCTCGGCGGGGCGCTTCTGAGGGCCCTCTGCTGGGCGCTTCACGGGCATCCCCAAGGGCACGGTCGGCACGGGGGAAGGCCCCTTCCCGCCAGAAGCCGAGGGAATCGTAGCCAGCGGGACTGGCTCTCCAAAGGCCTCGAATTCCAGGTCTATGAACTGGACAGGGGGGCGGCGTCTTTGCAGCGGCATCTCTTCTTCTTCTTCCTCCGAGCTCGGGGGGAGGGTATTCGCCTTTCGAGGATCCGCGGACTGCTGCGTTGGGGCCGAGGTGGAGGTTCCGGCTCCAAGGTCGGGCTCTGTTTTCACTTCAACGGTCGAGTGAAGAGGCGCCGAAGTCGAAGCACCTACTCCGGCTCCGAGGTCGGGCTGGACGTCCGGCTTCTCCTCCCCAAAGTCCTCACCAGAAGGAGGGTGACTAGAGCTCCCTTCAGGCTCTTCACCAGCGGGAAGGTCCCCCAACCTTCGAGGGATAAAGGAATTGTAGACCGGCTTGTAGCCGAGAAGGTCCCAGGCCGCGCGAGTGTGATGGCCTGTGTATTTCTTCACTGCCTTCAGCCACTCGACGTTCCTCTTCCACCCGACCCTGCGCGCCTCCTTCTTCCTCTCAATGTTACCTGCCCGGCAAACACAAAGAATGAGCTCGGTAAAACAAATAATTACAAAGCATAAGACATTTGAGCTCGGCGTTTACTTGGGGGTGTTCCGAGACGACGGGGAATCTTGAAGAATTTGACCTAGTTGGGAGTGGACGCCTCGAACTCCCAGTCCCCGGTGACAAATAAGCGGTCCTCCCCGGCATACCGGCTCGAATCCTCTAAGTCATTCACAAGGGGCTCTGTCCTCGGCTTCACGCGGAGGTAATAATGGATGTCGGTCCCCGTGGATTTGCACAAATAATATAAATCCTCGATGTCATGGACACCGAGATTAATCCCTAAGACCCTATTCAGCTTGGCTGCGCCCATTATTATTTTGAAACAGTTGGGCATCAGTTGGTAAGGACAGAGTTTCCACTTCCGAAGACAATCCCTTAGGAGTGGGTGGACCGGGAACTGAACCCCTCCTTCTACAATGGAGACCAACGGTAACGGCATCCATCCATTCCGACAGGACAGACCATCAAAATCGTCCTCCGGGTCGTCTATCCTAACGATGACCTCTTCTGGTATGTTATACAGCCTCCTGAACTTCTTCAGGGCCGCAGGGGTGTCTACCCAGTGTCTATAGGCCCCAAACTTTGGCTTCGAAGCACGAGGCATGACTACAGAGACCCTAACTCTAGCAAAAGCCCTAACGGGACAAAGAGAAGAGGAGAGAACAGAAAGGAAGGGAGGGACCCACAGAGAACAGATGGCGTAGAAAGATGTAGAAGGCAGACTCCGGACGAAGAAAAGCTCCTGCAACAGGGGCCTCCTCTTCAGAATACAGGTCTTTTGGATGCCAAAATGAGGGGACGAAGAAGACGCCCTGTCTTTATAGAACAGGGAAGGCGTCCATTCGAATCCCTAGGGCACGCCGTCATAATATCGCTTCGGGAGACGTGCGCGTCACTTCAGTTTGGCCGTACGACCTACCAGAATGTGACACATGGCAAGACGGTACGCCTCCCGCTTCCGTGCAGCCTTTGTAATAAATTACCTCGGGCAGACGAAGCGACATTGGCGCCTTCGGCAGGCGGAGCGATGCAACAAAGATCAGACGTCAGCAACCACTAGAACTACAAGCTCGGCACGGGGAAATCCCCCATCACTCCGCCCCCAACCTCGGAAGCTTACAGAACTACCGAAGTCGGGGGCTGGGGGGCTATTGTGTGGGGTATTTCCGTAATCGAGTTTGGTAGTAGTACCAATTGGGGCCTGCTCTGGGCCCGGTCTTCGTCAGCTTGGCAATAGTGCTAGCAAGTACCGAGACCCGGTCTACCTCGGTAAGAGTAACCGAGCACGCTTCCTTGCAGTTCGGCATCTCATATTTCAACAGTAAACTCCTGAGCTCGCGCTCTCGGCCTCGGTGTCTTCTCCAGTTCGGCCAAGCGCCGAGGTGAACACTGGGCATCTAAATCTCCATTATGAGATGGGACGGCTGCTTTATAGGGAGTCCCTGACAAATAAGGTGGCCACCGGCTATTGATAAGGGCTTGTTCCTATCAACAGATCACATCCACATTTATGTGAGGGATTTGAGGTGATGGCTGATGGGACAAGTATCCTCACCTACCCCCACTAAGGATCCCAGGTGTGGGCTGATGGGACAAGTATCCTCACCTACCTCCATTGTGGAACCTTCCACTCTCCTCTATATATGCCTGCATGGTAAGACATGAACAGGTACGCAATATACAGTACACATTCTGTTTATTTTGCTCACATCTTCTTTCTCACTTCACCCTAGTTCAGTGATTGTACTAACTCAGGCGTCGGAGTCCCTTTGGCTGACAGCAGCCTCGGGCCCTGACCTCTGTTTCCTTCTCCCTTTCGGGTTCCAGACCATCAGAGACGTTCCTACTCAGCTAAACAGCTTATCCTTAAACTCTCATTATCATCTAAACCAAGTCCGTAATTTTTAGGCACGCACATTTAGTAATAAGGCCATAACAACACATAGGCCTACAAAAGGTATGCATCAAGTTTATACAAACTCAAGTGAGAATCTATCAAAAAAGGTTATCATATGAAGGCTCTCTTGCACTGGGTAGCATGACGTCAAACTACTTCATCAACACACTACTCATGGAATTCCTCAGGTCGGTACCTCACCATGAAATGTAGTATCATCAGATTACATAATTCAGTAGGTAAACAAATATAAATAACATAATAAGATGTATCACTAATGAATAAAGGAAATAATAATCATAAGAGTGCGCGCAATAAAAAGAAATGGTTAGGCAAATAAGCATGAGTAATAACCATCCTATAAGGACCAAATAAGTATAAATACACATACAAACTTTATCAAACCCACATAGGTTAACGGGATAAGAGCCCAACCGAAAACATAATGATGTCCATGCAAGCTCGATAATAATGCATGGGAAAGGCCCGGCCAAAAATAACGATACACCTACATAAATCTCGCAGTGAAATACACTATACCCCAATGGCGTACTTCTACCTCAATTAACCCAATCTACAGATGGTAAATGCATGCCTGATGATACGGTCCTTGCCAGAAGGTGGTACCCAAATTATGGGAGATTAAAACAACCAAGTGGTGCGTGACTAAAAGGGTTCAAAGATACTACACACTATGTCCAACTACGTTCTCACTTTGAAAAATGCAAACTGAAGCCAAGAGGGACTACACCGTCAAACAATTCCATCCAAAGATCATCCATAGCCTCCTAATACTAATAATTCTCAATGGCCACGCCAATAACCTAAATAGCCTATAACACAACGAACATAACATCTCCCTTGAGATAACGACTAATAAACCAAGGCTTGGCCAAAGGTCCTATGTCCATACCGAGTTCTCAATGACTTGCACTCCAATAATAACTAATAGGGACAGTTGATACATGCTTGTGTCATGTACAAAGAGGAAATATATACCCAGCCCATATCCCGATGATTCGTGAGTCAATGGAGTCATTGCAAGTGGCCAACATAGGGTTATAGTCGTCGTATATTTGTGGCAGACCATACTTCCCAACACAGTGGTTACACGGGTCCCAGATAGGTCGTTAAGTACATTGGTACTTTCAAAGTTCAATGCTATCCATGGAGAATCCCTTGTACCGCTCACTTGGTCTAATACGGTTAACACATGCCTCAAATGGACAACTCATAAGAGGATGTAAAGCTCTCACATCCCCTTGCTATTAAGTCATATGGGATTGATTTCGAAAGGGTATTAAGTCTGTTTTTGAAGGAAAGTTCCGTACGGATGAGGGTATGTGGTGAAGTAGAGGGAAAGAAGGCCCTCGTCTTATGGGGGGAGCTCCATACACTCTTGAAACCTAGATTTGGTACCACTCTTGCAGCCCACGCCGAAACAACACTTTACCCATAGCTTTCTAGTCAACTCCTACTCCTCAACGCATTTTAGGGAGAACCAGCTAGCACTGGGTTCGTGTGGCATTTCACCCCTAACCACAACTCCTCCACCGATTGTCTCACTCATATTCATCATTAGACTAGACTAAGGGCCAGTTTGGATAGGCCAAAAATAGAGTAGAGTGAAGTTAAATGGGTCCTAACTGTCCAAAATTTCAACTCTACCCCGTTTGGATGAGTCTGGCCCAGTAGATGAAGTAATGTTGTGAGCCATACACACTCCATTTCACTTCAACTCTAAATACTTTTATTTCCTTGAGTAAAAGTGGATTCTACTCCAAACCTTAACTTCAAAATAAACATCCAAATGGAGTGAAGTGAAATACTCTACTTTAACTTCAACTTACTTCTCTTCACTCCATTCCACATGTGAAATCCACTTCATTTTACTCCATTCCTCGTTCATCCAAACAGGCCCTAAGGGTCAAAGTTTAGGGTAAGGGTCCCAAAACTCCGCAGTCCTAAACATTCGAAAGGTTTACCTTACGACTAGTTGTAACTATATTATGACTAGCCATATGGTCTTCTACTTCCATGAGCTCACTGTAAGTCAAATCCTGTCCGTCAAAGACTCCCAAGATGAACAGTAAGCCAAGACAAAATTGACTATCCGGGTTTGGCTGGTGTACCACCTGCCGTGAGGGCCTTATGATGTAAGATCCCGGTCCTAATTAATTGCAATTAGTATTAGTTAATTTTTATTAGGTGCTAATTAAGTGGATTTTAGTATTAGGATAGTTTTGAGTTAGCTTAGTGGCGTTTGGACTAAGTTCCAGCTTAAAGGGGTAGAGTCGTTATTTAGCCATTCAGATGGCTATTTTGGGTATTTTAAAAAATATGTCAAATCCTAGACCATCGGATAGCTTAGATTATTCCAAGTATCCTTTGTGTTCAACTCATAGCCATACAATCCCTAGAAATCCTTTGTTTTTGCAGTTTCATGTTGACCAGGGGATAATCATCATAGTGCAGGCACTTGAAGGCTTTTGCTTTGCTCTTTTATAGCCCTATAAACATTATATCGACAGTCATTGGTTTAGGAGAGAAACGATATACATTTCTCTAATCAACGTTCTCAAGTAGCAAAGAGTACAAAAATAGGCCTCAATTGGCACCTATAGGCCTTAAGATCTTGTGAGGGGGAGTGGGCAGTGCAACACCCTTGTTAAACTTATGGGTGAGGCTCACCTCTTGAAAATCTAAATCATTTATCAACCTTAAGAACCATTGTATTCTCTTTATCTAAATATTCGAAGTCAATTTCAGTGGACCGCCCATTAGATTGATCTCTTGATCTTATACATGAGGAGCTATTTCCCCTTTCCACGAGAAATATGAGAAAAAGTAAAAGATGCTGATTATGTGTTCAAGATTTAGTGATTGACACTAAGATTTATAACACTTAACAATAAGACTACGATGTCATCAAGTAGTAAAGGACTAAAAAGTCCGGATTATCGATCTCATGGAGAGAGATGGAACAAGCAATGAATCCAATTGAAGTAGAATTAAACTAAGATATAGTTAATATAGACAATTGAAGTAAACAATTATAACTACTAAACTATGTAATGTAAACAATTAATTGGAACTAACAACTAGGATTAACAAGTGATTAAGCTCTGTTCAAAAAAAAAAAAAAAAAACAAGTGATTAAGCTAGATTAACAAACTAGTGGGGTAATTAGTGTGCAAACTACATGGAAATGATGTGAAAAATGGAATTAAACTAAACGGAATGTAGAATAAAACTAAAATAGCAACTAAACTACTCTGATTAACAATCTAAAATATGAAATTAACAAGATCTAAGCTAATCTAACAAACTACACTAAACTAGTTGATGAGTGGTGGTGGAAATGGAAGATTTAAAGTGGAGATTCTAAAACAAGTGATATAAAAGGTAAATCTAACAATCTAAAAATGAAAATAAAAAATTAAACAAGGATTTTAATTAACAACAATAAAAAAAGAGATTAAGCAATCCAAAATCCACTAAGTATGTAATTAATCCAATCAATGCATGTTCTAATTCAACTCTCAAATCTACAATCCAATTAGCAATATCTTGCCTAATTGGATTGGATGATATAGAAATGAATATTACAGTAAAGAAAATCAAAAGCTAAGATCCTAGATCATCATTTGGCTATCCTAACAATTAATCATCAAAATCAAGCTATAAAAGACCAAAGATAAGAGCTTTAGAGTATGCTATGTAAGAGAACTTAATTAAACTACAAAGCATCAATTGAGATTATCCAAGCATCAAGTGTATAGACAGAGCATAAAAAATGAGAGAGATTAGCACAATTAGATCTAAAATCTACTAATCAATTAAGACACAATTAGGGAATTGAAACTAAAACATGCATGAGATTGAACAAATTATATTACTTAGCTTAAAAAAGAGAGCCTAACCCAAGAGTTTTAGCCACTAAACATCAAGAAAGAGCTCTAATTCTTCATTAATGATCTTTAATTACACACTCACTCTATATTAGTTACAATTAAGCTCCTAATTACAATCTAAAAGTGTAGAGAAAGTAAAATAAAATTGTCAAAAAGATATCTCTCTCTACAAATACATTGCAATTTATAAAAACATTGATGACATTTCATTGGCTCATTTCCTTTCACATGTATTGTTTTAATTGGATTGGTTGCAATTTGGAGGCTTTTCACTTGAGGTCTCCTTCCCTCACCCGAGGGTTGGGGTCCTAGTTTCCCTAAGTTGGGTACCAAGAAAAAAACGAAGGATAACATAAAAAAAAATACCTCTCATATTAAGTGTTTCTAATTTTCCTACAAATGGGACTCAAGTTCGGCTAATGAAAATGGTGCATTTGGATAGTTCGGCCAATGGATAATTCAATGATTATGATGAAATTTACTCACGAGTAATTCAAAGGTTAGGTTTTGTGATTTAGAAGAAAAAATAAAGAAAAACATAATTTCTACAAGGTTAAAAGAAAAACGCCCAAAAAGGATCAAAGCTAAGCCATATCATCTGTCCCATGGTTTTCGTTAGGCCTATAAAAGAGTGAAAAGACAAAGTGTAATAGTTAAGTTAGGTTTAAAGAATGAAAGCAAACTAGCACTAACCATTATGAGCTAAGGTATTATATTTGTTTTCATGAAAAGAATGGAGTAAAATAACAGGCCAAATCAAGAGAAAAAGAAAGATATGAGAGTTAGAGATTAAAAGGACTAAATGACAAAAAGTTACTCATCTAAATATAAAAGCTTTTTAATGCCTTTAAAGAGTAGCCTTTTAAAATATACTAATTCAAGGAAAAGAGTAACAATTTTTTGTCATTTAATACCTTTTACCTTCGACCCCTCTCTTTTTTTTTTTTCCTCTTGATTTGGCCCTTTATTTTGCTTCACTTCTACACTAGTAAACAATCATGCAGGCACGTTTGAGTAGCATTTTTTCCTTGAAAGAGGGAAGGAAAAGTGGAAAGCTTTTCCACGTCTTCCTGTCGTCCGGTCATTAGGTGGGTGGTTTTGACGACATTTTTTTCCTCACAACACGGTTCAGTTTATCTTATATCATCCAAATGGGGATTCATATTTAAGGAAAATTTCATCTAGATGCATGCTTCCTAGGTGGAATGAAAACGCCACATGGTGAATAAAGTTGAGGCGGGCTAAAAAGAGCCAATCCAATTATCCTAACCATTATAATCAGAAGTAGGGATGGCAATGGTTCGGGTTTAAACGGGGACCCACCTGACCCGCTCCTATTAGGACCGGGTTTGGCGGTGTGTTAGTAGGGTTTAGGACAGGTACGGTGTTCCAAATAATAAACTGAGTCAGCTTTGTGGGAGGTTTGGATTTTGAATGTCTAATCCGCCTCACCCGAGATACCTTCACTTACATTAGTAAATATTAAGTACATGAGAATTACGAATTAAATCAACCACTAACAAATCCAACCTGACCCGTGACTATCATGTGGTAGGTTTGGTATGACAACCGTAAAACCTGCCATGGGTATGGGGCATTGCAAATACCAATCAGGTCAGGTTCGGGTCTCCCTATGCCCAAACCTGGCCCACCCCATTGATATCACCGGGCAGTGTAAATCCAACTAGGAAATGAGCAAAGGTGAGCCCAGGTAGGCGCCATCGCGCTTGATATTACATCATGAAGGGCAATGGCTTCTTACCGAAGCCTAGGTTCAAAACTCAAAATCATTTCTTTCTTGTCACCTACCTATGGACTTTACCCTCTCAAATTATAGCTTATGATTTTCCCTTCTAGTTATCAAAAGTGTCTGTTGGCAAATGAAGCCGCCAAAATCCATAAATGTCTGCCACTGGACCTTTATAATTCACGATCAAGATCATTGATCTGATCAGGCTTATTGAAGAATTCCCAAATGACGGGGAAAAAAAAAACATATATGATGATAGAGAATTTTTAGCGTCGGTAATCCGAGGAATCTTGGGAAAGGAAAGTTCAGTTTATGCCTCACTTTTTCCGCTGAAAGAGGGATTTCGTTACAGAGCCAGGAGCTCTGAAAAAAAGGGACACAGTCTGAAAAAAGAGGGCTCTATAAAATCATCACGGCCAAAACAACGAAAGGCAAAATAAGAATTAATCCCCAGAAGCTCGTAGAACTGGAAACGCATGTCTTTCTAATATCAACGATAAAGCAAAATCAAGTACAGTAGGCCTTCAGTGAGGAAAGATTTTAGACATTCTTCTCATCCTTTTAGATTAAAATAAACTATTCCATATCAATTATCATGAGGAATGGCCTCCTAAGTACTGAGAACATGAAGCTTCTATGATACAAGTGAGCAAAGCAATGAACGATTGATAAATTTTCACTATCCACAACATGATGTTTATAATCCAATGCTGTTTCTTGATTAGAAGTGGACCCCGCAAGTACATATTTTGCTGACCTGTATGCTATGTCACAGCTCTTGGGAAGAATGGCTTGTATTTAAATACAAAACTTCATATGCTCCAAGTACAAAACTAACATAAAATTGCATCCTTGAGGGTATCAAACAAACCAACTTATTCTTGGTGTATCAGGACAAAACAAATTGAGCAGAAAGAAAAATTCTCGTCACCAAAATCTCCAAGGGTCCTTGTATGGTGGGACATAATTGTCTGTAGGAGGAAGAAGGCGAAAGGATGCAACTGTCTTCTCTAAGAAAGGTCCCATCTGTGTAACAAAACAAAGGTCCCATCAGTTGCACAATTTAGAAATCCATTGTATTTTCCCTCTCTGATCTTGTGATTGGGTTCACAAGAGACTGATTACGACAAGAAAAGATAGGAAGCATTGTAGAAATAAAGAGAAATTTCAAAAGAAAATACCAAAATCCTTCCACGTGCATTTCCTTAAAACGCATAGGAAACATCGTAGATAAAAAGAAAAATTCCAAAAGAAAATACCAAAATCCTCCCACGTGCATCTACTTAAAAGCACTACCCAATGCCCTACCCTCAGATTAATAACTTCCTGCCTAATGTATATGACTTGCTCATTATGCTACCCTAGGACAATAAAGAAAACACTCCATAAGGAAATACCAGAATCCTACAACAGACATACCATAAAATGAAATATCCAATGCAATACCCTTAGATTAGTGGTTTCTCTGTCAAGGATTCATCAACTTCACCATCAATGGATCCTTATCCAATGAAGGTCATGTTCAGGGGAGGAACTAGGGGGAGTATGGGGAGGCCATACCCCTCCAGAAATTTCAAGTTTTTTAATTTTTAAATATTTAAAAGGTTCTCCTCGGTGAGGTACTTTATTTCCTTGTCATGATCATCTAAATGTGGAAACCTTCACCGATGTAAATAGGTAGAATCAAAGGAAGATGGGAATGTACTTCAGTTGGTAGAAACATTGTTTAATGGAAATGTGAAAAAACAGAATCTTATGTGCACTTATAGCTTAGAAGATGAATATCAGGCAATGGCTTATGGAGTTTGTCAGTTACTATGGGTGAAACATCTATTAAGGAATTGGGGTTTGAAAAAATGTGCCTATAATTTTGCATTGTGACAGTACAATACAACAGCGCCTCATTTTGAATCTTGTCCAATATACCACACACGTACACACCATATTGAAGTTGATTGTTAATTTATTCATGAAAAAGTAACAAAAAAAGTACAATTGGAACATAAAGGCACCTAATGTAGTTACAGGGAGGCAGTTCTTTCAAGTTTTGTCCGAGCATTATAGATACTTATGCACCACCTATAGCCTATAGGGAGAGTGTTGCAAGGTCTACAGGGATGTATTTAGAATTTTCAGGATATAGAGACTTCTTTGTAATTACATTAAAATTATTTTGACGTCTTTTTTGTAAGTTTTCAAAAATATCAAATAGTATTTGTCATGTTGCTGGTTGTCCAACCCTATTTCAGCAACTTCTTTCTCTCTAAATCTCTCTGTTTCTCTCCTTCTCTTTTTTTTTTTTTTTTTGATGACGGAGGGTGTCCCAGCCCTTAGGGCCGGACTAATCCCTATAGGCCAGGGGGAGCCGGGTAAATCCCCTGTGGCTCTAGTGTGGTAGCGCAGTTTCGAACCCTCAACCCTTCGAGTGCAAACCGTTGTCCAAGGCCAACTGAGTTAACCCTCAAATAATCTCTCTGTTTCTCTTCTTCAAAACCCTAACATCTAGTTTTTCCTTCTTTTTCTATTTTCTTAGCTTTTAATCCAAATTTTCTATCAAAAAGAGCTTCAATTGTTAGAATGGAAGCTGCAGCATGATTATATTGCTATGACCAAACGTTAACAACTTGATGTTGGAGATTTGGAATAAACGACCTTTATGGTGTGATTCATGTGGTTCTAAGGCATACATTGTGTTGTTAAGGAAGAAGTTAGGGAAAATGCTAGAGTTGGACATCCTCAAAGCCACAATTTCCTCTTCACCAAAAGTTAACAACTTGATGATGTTGGAGATTTGGCATAAACGACCTTTATGGTGTGATTCATGTGGTTCTAAGGCATACATTGTGTTGTTAAGGAAGAAGTTAGGGAAAATGCTAGAGTTGGACATCCTCAAAGCCACAATTTCCTCTTCACCAAAAGTTAACAACTTGATGATGTTGGAGATTTGGCATAAACGACCTTTATGGTGTGATTCATGTGGTTCTAAGGCATACATTGTGCTGTTAAGGAAGCAGTCAGGGAAAATGCTAGAGTTGGACATCCTCAAAGCCACAATTTCCTCTTCACCAGTTTAAACATAATATGGACATTTGGCTACCCCAGGCCACAATGTCAGAGCTGCAGATGAGTGACACCATGTCTTAACATGGTAACATGTCCTTTTTCTCATAAGAGATGTCCTCACTAGTGTTAAGATTGTGTGTTTCTGATCTAGTGATATACAACCCAGGATCTTTTTAATGCCAGTCTAACCTTTCAAAAAAGAATTAAGTGCTGACCTAGTGATCTCTAGAAAATTTACCTATCAACATCACTACTATCAGTGAAGTCTAATTATAATACAGAAATCTGTTCAAATGCAATCAACTGTTTAATGAAGTAACAAGTCTTTACAGCAGCAGAGATGGTCAAGTACTAATGAAGAAAGCACAGGAAAATAAAAGATTAAAAACTTACAAAGTTCCACTGCTTGCTAAGTGTTGAAGCATTCAAAGAATACAAATAACCTGTAGTGGGAAATATCATCCACATCCCGTCAACAAATTACTGGTCCTAGAACGTTGAGAAATCATAACTATGAGCAGTACAATCATTTCAAAATGTATAGAAGGTTCCAAATCACGAAGGGCCCTGTAAGTTTGGTTGAATCAGAGAATTCCTGCTGCAGAGAATTCTGAATTCTCAGGTTTCCCAAATCCTCCAGTGCATCATAATATGCCAAATGCTCAAATCCGAAGAATCTGAAAGGCCAAAAGTGCCATTTTAAAAGGCTGAGTTTTTGGAATTCTGGCAATCGAACAAGGAATTCCAAATGCTCGACAACAGGAACTAACATTGCCATCAGAAATCCCCTACATATGGAATTCTCATTAGAAACCCTCCAAATAAATGCTACTGAAATGTGGACCTTGACCATTTAGTTTGTAATTTCTGGGGTATGGCCCGTTTACTGTTAGGACATTGACCGTGCAGAAGAGAGAGGTGGCTCCTACGTACAATGCCATGTTTACAAAGAGCACATGCTAACTACCTTAGGTATATGTGAGTAAAATCCGATATTTTCCCATAAAATGGAGTTATCCGTTACTAAATGTAAGTCTCAGCATGTTAAATTTCCCAAGTTGTCAATTCATGATGACTCACGACCACTAGTAAGGCACATGCCCAAATTACATTACAAGTCATGACTCTGTTTTTTATGAAGTGCCAGATTCAGTCATACCATCACGCTCAGCAGTTGAAGCAACATAGTGTCGATAAAGGTTTGGTTCTTGAGCCTGCATACTTAGAAGAGAGGAGCAGTAAACAGCCACAGAGAATTACAAGGTTTTCTATGCCCACCAAATCACAATCAACCACAGTGCATTAAAACAAAAGACAATGGATTGAGTTCACAGGAACAACAAAAATTGCAAAGAAAAATACTAACAGATTTCGTAGGTGATTTTCTAACAAGATACTCATAGTACCAGTAAGGCTCGCCACCAACCTGCAATTGCAAACGAGCTACATTTACCACATGTAATGATTATGAGATCATGTTCACAAAATGAAATGGATGGTAATTTTCTGAAGAACGAAATCAAAGGTTCGAAACACATTATGATATTGTAGTGGCCAAGGTTGTAAGCACATTAATGGTAATGACCAATATGTAATAGAAAAGCAGGAAAACATAGAAAATGAAAAAAAAAAAAAAAAAAAAGGAAAGGGGGACAAATTGGGGCCCAGAAGGATTGAAAACATTAAGGAGTTTTATTCTTAGATATTAAGTCAAGGAAAAATTATAATCCATCTGTTATTTTAATTTATTCACCATTTTTATGAATAATAATAGAACTTTTTCAGGAAAGAGTATATACTCTCTCTCTTTTTTTTTTTTTTTTTTTTTTTTTGAGAAAACACAGAACTTCTGTATGTGCACTATGCATTTATATGATGGCTATTATTTTCACAGGCTTTGGGCATTACGTAACTGGAACAGGTCATTATCTCTATGACAACCTTTGTGATACATTTTGAACTATAAGATTCAAGTGTAGGAGGATCAAACAAAATAAAGAAAGAAGAGGGAAAAAATTTCTCTGTTAGCTTACTTTTTCAGAATGTGCATCAAGAACAGAACTCTCAGCCATGCGCTGACCAGTAGTTATACGCTGCACCAAGCATTTTCCACCATACAAGATACATTAAACATCATGCCCCAATCATATAATAGCACATCTAAAATCAAACTAGGTTTAGTTTTACAAGTTGCATGTATGCATGTAAACACATTAAAATGGATGTCAAGAAATGTACATATGCAAATGCGCAAAATATTTTTGTATCATGTTTTTACAAGCTTGATTTAGCTTATAAAAGCTGCTTGGTTTGTTATCCACGTAAGCATACATGAAAGAAGGGAATAGTCAATCGACTGCTGCAAGGTAAGGTTGCCGATCTCAGATTGCAGTAAACAGGTCAGGTCAGGTCTTGGTGTGGTCAGGGGCGGAACGCGCCCCCCCCCCCTAATTACAAAGAATCCCTTGAGATATGATAAAAGTTAAAGCTATTTTTAGCAATGGCCCCCACCCAAGTAAAAGAAATTTTCAAAATGTGCAACCCCACCCCCCCCCCCCCCCCCCCCCCCCCCCAAATGAGTTTATCCTGGTTCAGCCCCTGAGGGTACCTCATCCATTCATTAATCAAATGCCATTATGCCAGTATGTGGACTCAGATTCATCTTAATATACCCCATATGTAAGCCTACATATCAAAGATCCGAGATGCACAAGGTCCTGGATCATCAGGTAAACCCGAGCCTTTTGACAGTCCTAACTAAGCAAAACCTTTACGTCGCATTGGTGAAGGTGGCTCAGTTCAAGAAAATACCAATGCAGACTTGTCAGACAAAACAGAATCTGCAACATCTTTTGCTTTCCAGGTATCTTTCTCCTGCGATGTTAGAAAACGTGTATTGGGAGGACCTATCTGCAACCAAGAAAATCAGTCATAACCTTTGAGAAGATGACTATGTAAAGAACCTTCTACTGTGTTGCTTAAGTAGGGTATTTATGTTAGAATTACCGAAATAGAGATGATGACATTATTAATCATGTCAACCCGCTCAGACACAATGCGTTGGCGTGCATCAGCTGTATCACATGAACTCATAGTTTGATTAGACGATGTTTTACTTCATAATCTTTAATTTCTAGTAGCCAGTGGGATGACACTGGCATGGGCTCAATATAACTAGCATGAAGGGCCCTTGAAAAGGAAGAAGACTCCATAATATTTCAAAATGTTTACAATTATTTATCATACAGAACACAAAGAAAAAAAAAAAGGATTACTAACATCACATACCACTCCTACTGCATGGCCACAAATTGAGATGTGGACATTGACCAAAAAATCAGAAGAGTCCACTGATCAAGTTGAGCAGTTCATGTTAATTGTCTTAATAATGCTTTTCCCAACAATCCATTTGTTTCATGCACTTCATCTAATTAGTAATCCAGCCTATTTTTGTACCAGGACAACAAGGCAGTGGTCCCTCTTAATAACCGGTAACACCAAAAGGTTAACCCGTTAGTGAATGGAACAAGAATTTCTATCAACAGCCCCCTCGAACGGGAAGCCATTCGAATTCGGAACTAGTGACCTTTGGCTGATAGATGGAGGGAACATGCCTCCTAGGGGTTTTGAACTAGTTACCTTTGGCTCTGATACCATCTTGTTAACCAGTAATATCAAAAGGTTAACCCATTAGTGAACAGCACAAGCATTTATATCAACAGCCCCAACCTTGGGAACAGGATGGACAATGTACATCTCAACATTGGCACATGCGGCCATTTCAGATAATGAGGAACACTGGCAAACGTATTTTGAAAAAGAAACAGTAGCCCAAATATATGGAATATCATAAGCTTACGAGATAATGGTGCAGCAGATGAATAGCGCTCTGGTTTTCTTGATTCCACCCTTGAAATTTTTAAGAACAAAAAAAGCCGGGTTGTCAGGACTTCCCTCAATGAAGAGAATAGACAAAAATAAAAACAAATTGCACTTTGTGGATAAGCAGCATGCGATAGAAAAAGGCTACTTTTACTTGGAGAGGATTTATTTGCATATCAAAGCACTATCATGAGTAGGATTATACTGCAGAATAAGTTCGTAATCTGCATTCATATTAGAAACAATATGCTTGATTAATACTTGAGGCCAACTATGCACACTTTGTACACTCAAGTTGTTGAAGCAAAAGCATTTTGGAAGATCTAAATTTAGGAGCAAAACTAGGAGTATTAGAAAGATACTAGATATCATAGCTAAGTCCCTAAGCTGTAGCTCAGCAGGTAAGGGACGTGGGTGTGTGAGTGAGAGTGCATGAGTTAAAGTTTATATATATAGTGTAATTCAGGGGGTCCCATGTGTGTGGATGGTTTGGATGGATAATAAAGTCGGCCCTACTATGTTGTCCCTCACCGTAATATGATGAGGGATGGATGCACATGAATATTTCCAATATATATACATAGATACATACAATCGCTAAAGAAAATAGGAAAAAAAAAAAAAAAAAGAAGACAAAGATGACGCTGAAAATTTGACGTGTCTACCTAATGTCATTCAGCTACATTAAAAGAATACTACTATGCTTTGGAATTGTCATATGGAAAATCTTATAATATGAACTATGATTTAGCTGAAGTTTGGTTCCCATTAGTTTTGTAATGTGAGCAACCATTATAATGTTAAACCCTCTACAAAATATGAGAAAACAAATCTACCCTATGATATAGACTGCAATACTCTAGCTTAAGCATATACAACAACCATGCTCAGCTTGTCCAGAAAAAACTTAAGTATGCTTTTTCATATTTCTTTGGTGAGCACTTCTGCTAGTTGATCCTATCGCTTAAGATATGTCAAATAAAAAGATGCTAGAAATCACCATTTTCTTGAATGAAGTAAAAAAATCAACCTTGAAATGTTTCATTAGCTCATGAAAAATTGAATTTTTCAATAATATGAAGCAACAGCATCAATCAATTTTCAAAAATGCAAGAGCAACACATGGTTGTCGGAGACATCTTTTACATCATGATGTGACATTGATGGGATATTAAATGAACCGAATTGAGATATGGATGGAATAGAGTTTAAAAAAATGGCCGTTGTGAGGTTCCCGATTAAATGAGGCATGAAAAAGAGCCATTGTGAGGTTCCACAAAGCAAACTTTAAAAGGGTTTGGATTGAAGTTCTGAAGCACAGAAAAGATGTCTTCAAGAAACTAACACAGAGGAACAAACATAATCGTTTGTTATATTAAAATTTCCCTTTACACTTTATAGGCTTTGGATACATTGCTTGAGCTATCTGCTTCTTCCAATGACTTCATGGATAATGTCTGTTGTAGTTCTAGCAAAACCAGTAGCTGTGATAGTGAAAGGATGAAAGGTGAGCAGACGGCTCTCTGGAAAGTGATAGGTAAGAAGATTGTTGATGAAGATCTGGCTCCATCAGCTATTGTGGCAGATCTTCTCTACCTCGCAGAATCGAAACGCTTAAGGAGACCTCTTTCTCCCTTTTCGTCTCTAATATCCCGGAGGAGATGTCGAAGGTTGAGCCCGAGGCCATGTTCTGTAGGGCAGGGATGACAAACTCACGAATGGAATTTGAATTCAGCACAAAGCTGTGAAAATTGCATTGTATTTTTCCTCCTCTCTTTGGAGATCGTATCTAAATATATAGGTATTACAATGCCTTAATCAAGGCTCTCACTTAAGAAACTAACTAATTACAATCAATTTCTAATCTAAGTTAGGAAACCAAATCCTTAATAGAATATGTACAGCTGTATGATACATTGACTAAATCTAACCACGTGAGATATGTATTGGAGTTTCCTAATCCTTAATAGAATATGTACAGCTGTATGATACATTGACTAAATCTAACCACGTGAGATATGTATTGGACTGGATCCTATTATGGGCCTTGGGCCTGTTTAACACCCCCCCTCAAATTGATGCGGGAGAATCAACAAGCATCAATTTGCCAACCAAGAACTGATGACGTGGTCGTGGAAGACCTTTGGTGAGAATATCAGCAATTTGAAGGTTAGTGGAGACATGTGGAAGGCTGATGACATCACGTTGAAGCTCATCACGGATGAAGTGACAATCAACCTCGATGTGTTTAGTGCGTTCATGAAAAATCGGATTTTCAGTAATCCGAATTGCACTTGTATTATCTGCATAGAGAGGGGTAGCTCCTTCTGCGGGAAATCCAATTTCAGAGAGCAGACCTCGGAGCCACAGGATTTCGGAGCACGCAGTAGACATAGCTCGGTACTCAGCTTCGGTAGAAGATTTGGAAACTTTGTTATGTTTCTTGCATTTCCAGGAAATTAGACTAGCACCCAAAAACATGCACCAGCCTGTAGTCGATCTGCGAGTATCCGGACAACCAGCCCAATCAGCATCTGAATAAGCTATGAGAGAAAGAGGATTGTTTGATGGAAAAAACAACCTGCGAGTCGGCGTGCGAATAAGGTATCGAATGATGCGACGAACAGCAGCTAGATGAAGGTGACGAGGAGCAGTCATGAACTGACTCATTAGGTTCACCGCAAATGAGATATCAGGACGAGTGATCGTGAGGTAAATCAAGCTACCAACAAACTGGCAATATGCGGTAGGATCTGGAAGAAGGTCACCCTCCTCTTTACTGAGTTTGACATTCAGTTCGACCGGCGTATCTACTGGAGCTGAAGAAGTAAGGCCAGCTAAGTCAATGAGATCAACCGCGTATTTGTGTTGATTAAGAACTATACCGTTAGATGATTGATGAACTTCAAGACCGAGAAAATAGTGTAAGGGCCCGAGATCCTTCATGTGAAATGTCTGATGAAGAGAAGCTTGGAGGTCCTGAATCATTTGTGCATTGGGACCAGTGATATCTCCGAGGGCAGTAATGGGAACAGTGCCTCCGTTAGCAGTTTGGATTTGAAGAGTACCATTGTATCTTGTCACATTGGAGAGTGGGTTACGGAAATATGTCATATGATTTGATGCCCCGGAATTAAGAAACCAAGTAGAAGATGGAGGTGAGGTACCTGAGAGACCAAAAGCAGAAAGAGCATTGATAATCATTTGTTGAACCAATTCAGGGGTTAGGGAAGAGGAGGGCCCAGGCTGTGAGGGTGCCGATGGAGGAGCAGGCATAACCGAAGAAGCAACATAAGCATGCGGAGGCTGAGACTGTGGAGTCTGATACTGCGAAGCTGGATACTGAGGAGCCTGATGTTGGGAAGTTCGGTACTGTGGAGTCTGATACTGTGGAGATGGACGTTGTGGCCGGCGACGACATTCAGATATGATATGTCCCGATTTTTTATAGTAACTGCAGACTTTCTGTTTGCATTGAGATGCAAGATGCCCAAAATTTTGACAACTGTAGCACTGTGTTTTGCTCAAGTCTCGTGGCGGAGGCTGAGAAGTTTTATTGGCTGAGAACGCGACTGAATAGGTCTCAGTCTTTTGTTGAGCTATATGGGCCGAGGTTGCCATGCGCTGTTCCTCACGTAAGAGTTCATTCAAGCAGACAACCAAGGAAGGTAGAGGTGTCTGATTCATCAGGGCAGATCGGATACTTTCATATTCATTTCGTAATTTCATCAAAAATTGATCCTGCTGACTAGAGGCCTGAAGATCGCGAATGACGATCAAAACGTTGGCAGCCACTCCTGCATACTTAATACTGTCGTATTCCGACCATAGAGACCGGAATCCCGAATAGTAATCTTGGATCGACAAGGTCCCTTGTGCATATTCAGCAATCACACATTCAAGGTGAAATTGACGTGCAGAGTTATCTTGATGGTACACTTGCTGCAGATACTCTCACATGTCTTTAGAAGTGGGGTAGGGTTTGAGGTTCATTATCAGATGAGGCTCAACGGATCCCAGAATCCAGGTTTTGATTTTGGCATCTTTAGTATGCCAAGAGGAGATCTTCTTCTCATCCTCAGTGGGTACAGGGTCAGAACCAGAAATATATCCCCATAATTCCTTAGCTTCAAGGTAGATTTGGAACTGAAAAGACCAAGCAGGGTAGTTCTTTCCCATGAACTTGATCAAAGTAACCTCAGATTTGTCCATCTTAATGGATGATATTGGTAATAAATCAATGTAATCAGCTAAAAAACAAACAACAGACAAGAGAAAGTATGTAGAATGTCTGTCCTGTGGAAGAAAACTCAATCCAACCAAGCAGGAAGAAAACAGAGCAACACACCAAAAAATTGTGCAAAGAACAGTCCCAGACGTCCTTGATAGTGGCTGAAAATCCACCACGTGGGCCCCACTGATGATGCTGGTCAAAGATCAAGGGACAGATCTGAGAAAATCCTCTAATCTGTCTTCTACTGAACCAAGTATGATCTGAATCTACTTAATATCGAAAATTCTGGACGGTCTTGATGAAAACAATGTGAAAATTTGGAAAATCTTGAGAATGAGTAAAAAACCAACCTGGAGTCTCTGTAAAATTCTGAAAAAATCACCAATAGTCTTAGGAATACCAGTCGACCAATGTGGGATGGTTTCTGGAAGATGATCTGATGATCTGTGGTGGGCCACGCAGAGGATGGATCTGTTGATGTCACTGGAATTTTCTTGAATAGATCCTGGATCTATCTTCTGCACGAGAGAGACTTAGTTCTCTCTATTCATATTGCCTTAATGCTTTGGAAGATTTCTAAGATCAGATTGCCCTAAACCCGAGCTCTGATACCATGACAAACTCACGAATGGAATTTGAATTCAGCACAAAGCTGTGAAAATTGCATTGTATTTTTCCTCCTCTCTTTGGAGATCGTATCTAAATATATAGGTATTACAATGCCTTAATCAAGGCTCTCACTTAAGAAACTAACTAATTACAATCAATTTCTAATCTAAGTTAGGAAACCAAATCCTTAATAGAATATGTACAGCTGTATGATACATTGACTAAATCTAACCACGTGAGATATGTATTGGGCTGGATCCTGTTATGGGCCTTGGGCCTGTTTAACAGATTCTAGATGTGTTCATCCCCATGGATAAGCACAGCAGAAGGAAAAGAGGTTTTGCTTTCGTTAGATTTGGCATTTTCCATGAAGCAGAAAAGGCTGTGGAGATGGCTCGTGGGAGATCATGGGGAGGAAGGAAGATCCAAGCTCAGCTGTCCAGATTCAAAGAAGAAAAACTCTTAGCTCAAAAAGATACTAGCAAAAATGTCTCAAACGTGTTGATCCAGAAGCCTCCTTTTTCTGCTAGTTCGGCTTGGAAAGTGGCTTCAAATGTGATGGTTAAGGACCCAATGGTCAAAGGAGGATGGATCATCCAAGATGGGATGACCCAGGAGTGAAACTGTCTTCACCATTAAAGAAGGAATAGAAATTATGAGGTTCAGTTTGGTCATCGGTGGGGTTACTGAAGGATATGAATGCAAACATATCTGATAATGAGGCATTAGTGGTAGCTTGTGTTGGGAAAAGGCCAAATAATATCAGGTTTTTCAGACCCTCGATGGTGTAGTTGGACTCTCTCTCATGAAGAAGTAATAGAGTTCTTGCAGCTGGCGTTTGAGTCTGATAAATCCACCTACGTCGTGATTGAAAAGCGGATGGAGGTGCTAGGAAGTCCTCCTCGTGAAACATGGATCAGATTTAAAGGTGTACCCCTGCATGTTTGCGGAGAAGAAACTTTCTCCCTACTTGGGGATTGTGTGGGATCTACGATCGAAGTGGATAGTACCACGATCAGGAAGGAGATGCTTCTCTTGGCAGGGTAAAGAGTGGCTAGAGACATAAATCAGTCTTTACCAGAAAGGATCCCCCTCAGGCTGGATGATTTGTGTGTTCCTATAAATCATTCTTTACCAATAGGATCTCCTCAGTCCAATTTTGACCACGGACAATTTAAGGCGCCAATGGGTGGTGATTGTTAATGCATGCCTAATGTGTCTTGCAGGTGAGGAAGCAATTCATCGTTTGTTACTCAATTGTAGAAGTGCCCATCGCCTTTGGAGAGTGATCTTGGGGTGGTTCAATTATTATGGGTCGCTTCTTTACACTATCCCTTCTTTATTTGAGTATTGGAGGGTAGGGGTGGGCTCAAAAAGGACTTTTTGGAAGCTCTCTTTCTTGGAGGCAATTTGGACTATTTGGAAAGAGAGAAACTTGAGATGTTTTGTAGGAAAATCCACTAATGAGATCAATTTAATGGAGAAACTAAAGCATTTAGTGGCGCTTTGGGCCTCTCCACTGCCTCACTTCAAGGGTTTCTCAGTGGACTCCATAATCCTCAATTGGAAGGAAGTGGCATTTGTTATATGTTAGAGGGGCTTATTCGTAATTTTGGAGTTAGAAAGGGGCTTTAATGTAAATATTAGAATATTCAGGGACTATTTTGTAATTTCAGAAATTAGTAAAATAATGACATAGGACTGGTCGCCCAACCCAAGAGGGACGGACATTCTTCAACGATCTCTCAATTTGTTTTCCTTCCCCCTTATTTTTCTCGTTTCCCCTTTCTTTCTTCTCATAACCATGGATGAAGATATTGGCTATGGCGGCCACTGGGAAAAATCGGGTATCGCACTCGTAGCAGCCCGTATCGGTACTACAGGCCGCCACGTTATTGAGAATTTTATGAACACAGAACCTTGAGAGCAATGGTGGTTGAATCAATACTGAGAATGTATTGTCTGTTAAGCAGGCCCAAGGCCCAAGGCCCATGGAAGACTTAGTTATTTCTCACGTTGAGTGATTGTTGAGATTGTTGACAGATGTACATGTTATTTTGATTAGTAGCTTTCCTATCTTAGATAGTTGAGTAATAGCTTTCCTAGCTCTAGATGAATTGTGGTTTTATTAGAACTAGAATAGATATTGCTGTAATACCTATATATAGTGATGACTTCTCTTCAATAAACAGGACAATACATTCTGTATTGATTCAACAAGGTTTTGTGTTCATAAAATCTGTCATGGTATCAGAGCTCAGGTTTAGGGCAATCTGATCTTAGAAATCTTCCATAGCATTAAGGCAATATGAATAGAGAGAACTAAGTCTCTCTCGTGCAGAAGATAGATCCAGGATCTATTCAAGAAAATTCCAGCGACATCAACAGATCCATCCTCTGCGTGGCCCACCACAGATCATCAGATCATCTTCCAGAAACCATCCCACAGTGGTCGACTGGTATTCCTAAGACTATTGGTATTTTTTTCAGAATTTTACAGAGACTCCAGGTTGGTTTTTAACTCATTCTCAAGATTTTCCAAATTTTCACATTGTTTTCATCAAGACCGTCCAGAATTTTCGATATTCAGTAGATTCTGATCATACTTGGTTCAGTAGAAGCCAGATTAGAGGGGTTTCTCAGATCTGTCCCTTGATCTTTGACCAGCATCATCAGTGGGGCCCACGTGGTGGATTTTCAGCCACTATCAAGGACGTCTGGGACTGTTCTGTGCACAAATTTTTGCTGTGTTGCTCTGTTTTCTTCCTGCTTGGTTGGATTGGGTTTTCTTCCACATGACAGATATTCTACATACTTTCTCTTGTCTGTTGTTTGTTTTTTAGCTGATTACATTGATTTATTACCAATATCAACCATTAAGATGGACAAATCTGAGGTTACTTTGATCAAGTTCATGGGAAAGAACTACCCTGCTTGGTCTTTTCAGTTCCAAATCTACCTTGAAGCTAAGGAATTATGGGGATATATTTCTGGTTCTGACCCTATACCCACTGAGGATGAGAAGAAGATCTCCTCTTGGCATACTAAAGATGCCAAAATCAAAACCTGGATTCTGGGATCCGTAGAGCCTCATCTGATCATGAACCTCAAACCCTACCCCACTTCTAAAGACATGTGGGGGTATCTGCAGCAAGTGTACCATCAAGATAATTCCGCACGTCAATTTCACCTTGAATGTGCGATTGCTGAATATGCACAAGGGACCTTACCGATCCAAGACTACTATTCGGGATTCTAGACCCTATGGTCGGAATACGATAGTATTAAGTATGCAGGTGTGGCTGCAAATGTTTTGATCGTCATTCGCGATCTTTAGGCCTTTAGTCAGCGGGATCAATTTTTGATGAAATTACGGACTGAATATGAAAGTGTCCGCTCTGCCCTGATGAATCGGACGCCTCTACCTTCCTTGGCTGTCTGCTTGAATGAACTCTTACGCGAAGAACAACGCCTTACGACCTCGGCTCATATTGCTCAACAAAAGCCTGAAACCTATTCAGTCGCGTTCTCGGCAAATAAAACTTCTCAGCCTCCGCCTCGAGACTTGAGCAAAACCCAATGCTACAGTTGTCAGAAATTTGGGCATCTTGCATCTCAATGTAAACAGAAAGTCTGCAGTTACTGTAAAAAGTCAGGCCATATCATCTCTGAATGTCGCCGCCGTCCACCAGGTCCGTCGACGCAGTATTAGACTCCACAGTATCCGGCTCCACAGTATCAAAATCCACAGTCTCAGCCTCCGCATGCGTATGTTGCTTCCTCGGTTATGCTTGTTCCTACATCTGCACCCCCACAGCCTGGGCCCTCATCATCTCTCACTCCTGAATTGGTTTAACAAATGATTATCAATGCCCTCTCTGCCTTTGGTCTCTCAGGTAAGTCACCTTCATCTTCTACTTGGTTCCTTGATTCAGGGGCGTCTAATCATATGACGTATTCCCACACCCCTCTCCAATATGACAAGTTACAATGGCCATTTTCAAATACAAACCGCTGACGGCGGACATGTTCCCATTACTGCTATCAGAGATATCCCTGGTCCCATCCCATTGAGAAATGTTTATCTATGTCCTAATTTAACTTCCAACCTATTGTCAGTCGGGCAACTTGTTGAAAATAATTGTAACATCTCCTTTTCTTCTTTTGGTTGTGTTGTGCAGGACCAGATGTCCGGGAAGGAGATCGCGAGGGGGTCTAAGTGTGGATGCTTGTTTCCGCTGGACTTTTCTAAAATTTCTCGGAATCAATTTGACAATAATGTGTTTTGCTTTTCTCTTAGAGATAATTGCCGATTGTGGCATAATAGACTTGGACATCCTAATTCCAAAGCTTTGTCCCTTATGTTAAATTCTGGTTTATTAAATAAATCTCTTGGTTTATCTTCTTGTGTGCCTTTTGATTGTGCTACTTGTCAAATGGGAAAGAGCAAAACTCTTCCGTTTCCTCATTCCACTTCACACACCTCTTAGTGTTTTGATTTAGTTCATAGTGATGTATGGGGAATTGCTCCAGCTCTTTCCCACGCTCACTATAAATATTTTGTGACTTTTATTGATGATTTCAGTCGGTTCACATGGGTCTACTTCCTACATTCAAAATCTGATGTTTTTACTGTTTTTAAAATTTTTTTAGCTTATGTTGAAAATCAATTTTCCACCTGCATTAAAATCTTGCGATCTGATTCTGGTGGGGAATGTGTCCTCCGATTTTCAACGGTTTTTGCAAAACAAAGGCATTCTCTCTCAAAGAACTTGTCCTCATACTCCCCAGCAGAATGGAATCGCTGAACGGAAAAATAGACATCTCCTTCATGTCACTCGTTCCCTTCTTCTGAAATCATCGGTTCCTACTCGTTTTTGGGTTGAGGCACTGGCTACGGCAGCTCATCTTATCAATCGTCTACCATCAACCTCCATTGAGAATCAAAGCCCCTATTACCGATTGTACAATACCTCTCCATCCTATGATGATCTGCATGTTTTTGGTTCCGTTTGTTTTGTGCACTTGCCTCCCTCTGAGAGGACAAAACTAACGGCACAATCAGCCCAGTGTGTGTTTTTAGGTTATGCACCCTTCCAGAAAGGGTTCATTTGTTATGATCCTCACATTCGTCGTTTAAGTACCTCTCGGAATGTCGTTTTCTTTGAACATCAGTATTTTTTTCAAAACCACATTGATCCTCCTAACGGCTCCTCTTGTGTCATTACCTGGTTTTTCTGACGACCCGTCAGTTGTTCGATTTAACCCTAAATTTGTGTATCACGGACGGAACAGCGCAGCGCCTACCATGGATCTCCCTCCTGATCTTCCTCCGGCACCCGGTCCACAACCGGCACTTGATCCCTTTGGACATCCTTCACTGCGTCGCTCCACTCGCATTTCGGTACCACCAGCCCGTTATGGGTTCTCCCATACTTCCTTAATGGCCACATTGTCTTCATCTTCCATTCCCCAATCCTATTCGCAGGCTGTGCAGGACCCATGTTGGAACAAGGCTATGCAAGATGAATTGGATGCTTTAGCGCAAAATCGTACGTAGGATATTGTCCCATCTCCTGTGGGTGTCAAACCTATTGGCTGTAAGTGGGTCTTCTCTCTCAAGTTAAAATCCGATGGCACGTTAGATCGATATAAGGCGCGTCTTGTCGCTCTTGGAAATCGGCAGGAATTTGGCATTGACTATGATGAAACTTTTGCTCCGGTTGCCAAGATGACCACTGTCCGCACTATTCTTGATGTTGCTGCCTCTCAGTCTTGGCCTCTCTATCAAATGGATGTCAAAAATGCCTTTCTCCATGGTGATCTCAAAGTAGATGTTTATATGCGACTGCCTCAGGGTTGCTCATCCGGGAAAGGTATGGTTGCCAAACTTCGTCACTCCCTCTATGGTCTGAAACAAGCTCCTCGTGCATGGTTTGAGAAATTTCAAGCTGCTCTTTTCCGCTTGGATTTTCATCCAAGCCCGTATGATCCTTCTATGTTTTTACATCATGATTCATCCGGGATCACTATACTCCTTGTCTATGTTGATGATATCGTGATTACTGGTCTTAATGCCCATATGATTCAGAAGCTCCAAGCATCTCTTCGGGAGACATTTCACATGAAGGATCTCGGCCCCCTACACTATTTCCTCGGTCTTGAAGTTCATCAATCGCCTCAAGATATAGTTCTCAATCAGCACAAATACACTATTGATCTCATTGCATTGGCTGGTCTTACTGCTTCCGCTCCAGTCGACACACCAATCGAACTAAATGTCAAACTCAGTCAAGAGGAGGGTGACCTTCTTCCAGATCCTACCACATATCACCAATTAGTTGGTAGCTTGATCTATCTCGCGATCACTCGCCCTGATATTTCCTATGCGGTCAACCTCATGAGTCAGTTCATGACTACTCCTCGTCATCTTCATATGACTGCTGTTCGCCGCATCATTCGGTACCTTATTCGGATACCGACTCGCGGGTTGTTTTTTCCATCAAACAATCCTCTATTTCTCAGAGCTTATTCCGATGCTGATTGGGCTGGGTGTCCGGATATTCGCAGATCGACAATAGGATGGTGCATGTTTTTGGGTGATAGTCTGATTTCTTGGAAATGCAGGAAACATGACAAAGTTTCCAAATCTTCTACGGAGGCTGAGTACCGCACCATGTCTGCTGCGTGTTCAGAAATTCTTTGGCTACGCGGACTCCTTTCCGACATTGGGTTTCTCGCAGAAGGTGCTACCCCACTCTATGCGGATAATACAAGTGCTATTCGGATTACTGAAAATCCGATTTTTCATGAACGCACTAAGCACATCGAGGTTGATTGTCACTTCATCCGTGATGAACTTAAGCGCTGTCATTAGTCTTCCACATGTCTCCACTGAGCTTCAACTTGCTGATATTCTTACTAAAGGCCTTCCCCGACCACGTCACTAGTTCTTGGTTAGCAAATTGATGCTTGTTGATTCTCCTGCATCAATTTGAGGGGGGGTGTTAAGCAGGCCCAAGGCCCATGGAAGACTTAGTTATTTCTCACGTTGAGTGATTGTTGAGATTGTTGACAGATGTACATGTTATTTTGATTAGTAGCTTTCCTATCTTAGATAGTTGAGTAATAGCTTTCCTATCTTTAGATGAATTGTGGTTTTATTAGAACTAGAATAGATATTGCTGTAATACCTATATATAGTGATGACTTCTCTTCAATAAACAGGACAATACATTCTGTATTAATTCAACAAGGTTTTGTGTTCATAAAATCTGCCATTGTCGTGGGTTTTATTTGAGAATGTATTGTCGTGGGTTTTATTGGAGACCATTCATCACTATATATAGGTATTATATGCCTCATTCAAGGCTCAAAGTTAAGGAAACTAACCAATTACATCAATTGCTATTCTAAGTTAGGAAACAAACTAATTAAAAGAATATGTATAGTTGTATTACTATTGAACCCAATCAATCCACGTGCGATATATGTGTTAGATCTTTTCATAGGCCTTGGGCTTGATTAACACCCCCCGTCAAATTGTGATGCGGGAGAATCAACAAGCATCAATTTGCCAACCAAGAATTGATGGTGTGGTCGTGGAAGACCTTTAGTAAGAATATCAGCAAGTTGAAGTTCAGTGGAGACATGCGGAAGGCTGAAGACATCACGCTTAAATTCATCACGTATGAAGTGACAATCAACCTCAATGTGTTTAGTGCGTTCATGGAAAATCGAATTTTCAGTAATCCGAATTGCACTTGTATTGTCAACATAGAGTGGGGTAGGACCATTCGCTGGGAACCCAATGTCAGAAAGTAGACCGCGGAGCTAAAAAATTTCAGAGCACGCAGCAGGCATGGCTCGGTACTCAGCTTCGGTAGATGATTTTGAAACTTTTTCATGCTTCTTGCATTTCCAGGAAATCAGACTACTACCCAAAAACATGCACCATCCAGTTGTCGATCTGCGAGTATCCGGACGACCGGCCCAATCAGCATCTGAATAGGCTTTGAGAGATATAGGATTGTCTGATAAAAAAAAATAACTCGCGAGTCGGTGTGCGAATAAGGTACCAAATGATGCGGCGAACAACAACCATATGAAGGCGACGAGGAGCAGTCATGAAATGACTCATTAGGTTGACTGCATAGGAGATATCAGGACGAGTGTGCGTGAGGTAGACCAAGCTACCAACTAACTGGCGCTATGCAGTAGGATTGAAAAGAAGATCACTCTCCTCTTGACCAATTTTGACATTCAGTTCGACCGGCATATCCACTAGAGTTGAAGCAGTAAGGCCAATCAAGTCAATGAGATCAACTATGTATTTGTGCTGATCGAGAACTATAACTTTACGCGTTTGATGAACTTCAAGACCGAAGAAATAGTGTAAGGGGCTAAGATCCTTCATGTGAAATGTATCACTAAGAGAAGCTTGGAGCTCCTGAATCATTTTGGCATTAGGACCAGTAGGACGATGTCATCAACATAGACAAGTAGTAAAGTGATCCTGGACGGAGCATGATGTAAAAACATAGAAGGATCATATGGGCTTGGATGAAAATCCAAGCGGAGAAGTGCAGTTTGAAATTTCTCAAACCATGTGTGAGGAGCTTGTTTCAGACCATAATGGGAGCGACGGAGTTTGGCAACCATACCCTTCCCAGATAAGTACCCCAGAGGTAGTCGCATATAAACATCTTCTTTGAAATCACCATGTAAAAATGCATTTTTGACATCCATTTGATATAGAGGCCAAGAACGAGATGCAACCAAGGATAAAAAAGCGGCTGATACGTAGCGTATTGGTCGATAAATCGGCCGTAGTGGCCATGGCCGCAACGCAAAATACAGAAAAGCGCTGATCGCAACTGTATCGGTGCGTAGCGGCCATTATTTACCCGTAGTGGCCGATATGCACCGATACTTTATGTCTCGGCCGCTACAGGCTATGAAACATGACAAAAAAAAAAAAGAAAAACCCAACTGGCTTCCCTTTTCATCAGGTTGACTGGAGGAAGAAGAGAAAATAAGATAGGAGGAGTTCGACTGAAGGAAGAAGAAAAAAAAAAGACAGAAGGAGTTTTACTAGAGGAAGAAGAAAACATACTTGATTGAAGCAGAAACAGCAGCAGCAGCATCTTGCAGAGGCGGCAGCGGCACATGGTGGCAGTAGTAGCTCCTCCTTTCTTCTTCTTTTTCTTCTTCTTCTTCTTCTTCTTCTTCTTATTTTCCTTCTTTTCCTCTCCCCTCTCCCGTTCCTCGATTTTCGTCGACTTCATTTTGGGAAAAGAATAGGGCATGAAACCCCTGCCCTTAATTAATTTCATTTAGTGGGGTACTTAATGGCCGTTTGTGAAAGTTATAAATAGAATTTAAATGTACCCCCCTCTTTTAGAGGGCACTCATGGCACCAAAACCAATTTCATTTCGATCCTTGTATTATTTCATTAGGGTGCACTTATGGGCCTATGAAAGTTGTAAATAAAAATTAAATGTGCCCCCTCTTTTAAGATGAAACTTATGGGCCCAATGAAAGTTATAAATAAAAATTAGAGGAAACTATGGAAAAAAACCCCATAAGACCCCATACGTCCAATGAGGACTTAGTAGGATGTTGGACACGGGAGGAGTACTCTTGTTGCTTTTCATTTTTTTTTGTTTGGTTTTGCGATATGGTCGATATCGACCATTCAGTCGTATTCAGTAACTAAGGCAGTTACAGGTTGGAGGAAATCTGATTGAAAGATTGGTCGATATTGACCATTATGACTAAGCTGTAATGGTCGATATCGACCATTTTGCCATGTTTAGCAACTAAGTCAGTTACAGATTGAAGGAAATCTGACTGACAAATTGGTCGATATCGACCATCATGGCTAAGTTGTGATGGTCGATATCGACCATTCTATAATGTTCAGCAACTAAGGAATTGCGGGTTGGAAAAAATCTGACGGAAAAAATGGCCGTGACAGTCACCATGGAGGAGTCTATATCAAATTTGACAAATGCCTTATCATCCTTCCTAAATGTTTTGGTAAAAGTTTCACCTTCAACTCTGTTAAATGATGAAGGTTTGTTCAAATTAATTTCCTTCCTCCAAAAGCATCAACAAAACAAGTTGAAAAAAAAAAAAAAAAACCTAAATCTAAAATCAACCACTGATCAGCATGTCCTATTCGTTTGTATTAGGAAGTGGGTTTTGGCTTGGTCGGGTAGTCAATCAAAATCTTTTGTCACAATCTTTTGTTTTCTTCCAGAAATCAATCTAAGATTCACTCCATCTCCTCCATCGTCCAAATGCCCAGCTCCTGACCAACCCACCACAATCATCAACACGTGAGAGTTAATGGATGGCCTAAATGATCCCTTCTCCCAATCCAAACCCCCCCAAAAACCCAATGATTTGATGATCACAATGACGATGATGAAGATGACGAAGAAATCCCTTTGGAAACACCTATCGAAGGAGATAACTCTTGCATAAATGGATCCAATTGTCATTTTAGTCCTCCAATCTCCATCCAAAGATCCTCTATTGTTGACTAAAGAACCCCACCACCCCAGTTCTTAAAATAGAGTTGTTGTGTACTTTATGTCATTGTAGGGGATCCGGCGGACATATGAGGACGCTGCGCGTGTGGGCGAATTTCCGGTTGATGCTCGTGGCCGTGGATGAGAGAGACGTGTCAATGAAGTTGGCGTGTAAGAAAGAGGTGGAGAGATTGATAGCCTGGAACGGAGGACGATGAAGCTATTATTAGGGTCTTTGAGTGAATTTTTTTCGGTTTCCCTTTATGTGGATTCAACACATCTACATGGTTATCCATGATGGTTGATGGTCGATATCGACCATCCCAAAAAGAAAGAAAGAAAAAAAAAAGACGAATTGAGGCCAAAGGATCTCTCCCGTGTCCAACATCTTACTAAGTCCTTATGAGATGTATGGCGTCCTATGGGGTTTTTGCCCGTAGTTTCCTTTAAAAATTAAATGTACCCCTCTTTTAGAGGGCACTTATGGGCCCTATGAAAGTTATGAATAAAAAATAATGGACCCCTCTTTTATTTCATTAGAGGGCACTTATGGGTCCTTTAAAGCATAAATAAAAATTAAATGGACCCAACTTTTATTTCATTAAGGCACTTATGGACCCTTTGAAAGGTATCAATAAAAATTAAATGACCCTCTAAGAAAACATAAAAGCTGAAGAACTTGATTCTTTTAATCATTGGTGGGCTCCACAATGAGGCTAAATATAAAAATAAAAAGGTCACGTCTTAGCCAAACAATACTTAATTAAAATCAATGCCTTAGCCAAATTTCATTCTACTTGAAAATAGAGTTCAATCAAATTTCACTCTAACTAGAAATAAGTTAGCATGACTAAGAAACATGAATACATGTGAAAAAACTGATCATTACTATTATTTTCTATTTATACAGCGATACAGGACCTCGTATATTGAGGGCACTGCTATACCCCCTTTTCTTACTTCTGCAAAAGAAATACATTTTCTTTCATTTTACAATTTTCTGGATTTTCTGAAATTTTTTCAGATTTTTTTGACGATTTTTTCAAATCGCACCGCTATGCCACTATGTAGTGCCCACTTTTCATCCTTGGATGCAGCAACAAGAAGAATTGTGCGTACGGTGGTCATCTTGGTAACTGGAGCAAATGTTTCATCATAATCAATGCCATATTCCTGCCGATTTCCAAGAGCAACAAGACGTGCCTTAAATCGATCTAATGTGCCATCTGATTTTAACTTGAGTGAAAAAATCCACTTACAACCAATTGGTTTGACACCCACAGGAGACGGGACAACATCTCACGTATGGTTTTGTTCTAAAGCCTCCAATTCATCTTGAATAGCCTTGTTCCAACATTGGTGCTGCACAGCCTGAGAATGTGTGGGATGGAAGAGGATGGCAAAGTGGGCATTAAGGAAGTATGAGAAAACCCATAGCGGTCGGGTGGAACCGAAATGCGAGTGGAGTGGTGCAATGAAGGGGAACCAGATGGACCAAGTGCCGGAGGTGGATCAGGAGGGGGATTGCTTGTAGGCGCTTCTTTATTCCGTTTGTGATGTACAAAGTTAGGATTAAATCGAACAATAGACGTGTTGTCAGAAAAACCAAGGAAACTAATGAGTCATCCGGAGGATCACTATGGTTTTGAAAAAAAGTACTTGTTTTCAAAAAAACATGACATTCCAAGAGGTACAAATGTGACGAATGTTGGGATCATAGCAAAGGAAACCTTTCTGGAAGGGTGCGGATCCTAAAAAAACACACTGAGCTGACTAAGCAGTTAGTTTGGTCCTTTCAGGAGGAGGTAAATGCACAAAGCAAACTGAGCCAAACACATAAAGATCATCATAGGATGGAGATGTCTTGTACAGGCGATAATATGGGCTCTGATTTTCAATAGAGGTTGAGGGCATACGATTTATAAGGTGAGCTGCAATAGCTAATGCCTCAACCCAAAAACGGGTAGGAACCGATGATTCAAGAAGGACATGAGTGACATCAAGGAGATGTCTATTTTTCCTTTCAGTGACCCCATTCTACTGTGGAGTATAAGGACAAGTTCTTTGAGAAATAATGCCTTTGTTTTGCAAAAACTGTTGAAAATCAGAGGGACACATTCCCCGCCCGAATCCGATCGCAAGATTTTAACGCATGTGGAAAATTGATTCTCAACATAAGCCAAATTTTTTTTAAAAACATTAAAAACATCAGATTTGGAATGTAGAAACTAAACCCATGTGAACAGACTGAAATCATCAATAAAGGTCACAAAGTATTTATAGTGAGCGTGAGAAAGAGCTGGAGCAATTCCCCATACATGCTATGAATTAAATCAAAACACTGAGTGCTGTGTGAAGTGAAAATAGGAAAAGGAAGAGTTTTACTCTTTCCCATTTTGCAAGTAGCACATTCAAAAAGCACACAAGAAGATAAACCAGTAGTTTTATTTAATATTAATAAACCAGAATTTAACATAAGGGACAAAACTTTGGAATGAGGGTGTCCAAGTCTATTATGCCACAATTGGCAGTTATCTCTAATAGAAAAATAAAACACATCATTGTCAAATTTATCCCTAGAAAGCTTAGAAAAATCAAACAGAAACAAGCGTCCACACTTAGGCCCCTCGCGATCTCCTTCTTGGACATCTGGTCTTGTACAACATAACCAGAAGAAGAGAAAGAGATGTTACAATTATTTTCAACAAGTTGTCCAACTGACAGTAGGTTTGAAGTTAAATTGGGACCAAGGTAAACATTTTTCAAAGGGATGGGACCAGGGATATCTCCGAGAGCAGTAATGGGTACATTGCCGCCATTAGTAGTTTGGATCTGAAGTTTGCCATTGTATTGTGCCATATTGGGGAGTGAGGCATGGGAATGCGTCCTATGATGTGACGCCCGGAATCAAGGATTCAATAGAAGATGGAGGGGACATACCTGAAAGACCAAAAGTAGAGAGGGCATTGACAATCATTTGTTGAACTAATTCAGGAGTGAGAGATGATGGGGGCCCAAGCTGTGAGGGTGCAGATGTAGGAGCAGGCATAACTGAAGAAGCAACATAAGCATGCGGAGTCTGAAACTGTGGAGTTTGATACTATGGAGATGGACGTTGTTGTAAGAAACCATATACCAACCTAAAAGCTTAAGCTGATAGGTGAAAGGCCCATACAGGTATATTAAGACATGACAAGCCTAATACTTAGGCGATGTGGGATGTGGGACTTCCCAACACTCCCCTTCACATGTAGGCCCAATAGATTTCATGGACGGGCTTGTCACGTGGGCTACACAAGAATGACGTCCACGTGGACCACACAAGAACAATGGGATTAGAATCCGCTTTGATACCATGTAAAAAACCATATAACAACCTAAAAGCTTAAGCTGATAGGTGGAAGGCTCATACAGGTATATTAAGACATGACAAGCCTATTACTTAGGCAATGTGGGATGTGGGACTTCCCAACAGTTGTGGTCGGCGGCGACATTCAGAGATGATATGTCCCGACTTTTTACAATAACTGCGGACCTTCTGTTTGCATTGAGTGACAATGTGCCCAAATTTTTGACAACTGTAACACTGCGTTTTACTCAAGTCTCGAGGCGGAGGCTGAGAAGCCTTATTAGCCGAGAATGCGACTGAATAGGTCTCAGTCTTTTGTTGAGCTATATGAGCCGATGTCGCAATGCGCTGTTCCTCGCATAGGAGTTCATTCAAGCATACATCCAAAGAAGGTAATGGGGTTCGATTCATCAGAGCAGAGCGGACGCTTTCATATTCAGTGCACAGTTTCATCAAAAACTGATGCCTTTGTCTAAAGGCCTGAAAATCTTGAATAACTGTCAAAACATTGTCAGCCACATTTGCATATTTAATACTATCGTATTCCGACCACAGCGTACGGAAACCTGAATAGTAGTCTTGGATCGACAAGGTCCCTTGTGCATATTTAGCAATCGCACATTCAAGATGAAATTGACGTGCTGACTTACCTTAATGGTACACTTTCTTCAAATATCCCCACATGGCTTTAGAGGTTGGGTAAGGTTTGAGATTCATAATTAGATGGGGCTTGACCGATCCCAGTATCCATGATTTTATTTTTGCATCTTTAGTATGCCAAGAGGATTTCTTCTGCTCATCTTCTGTAGGTTTAGGGTTAGCTCCAGAAATATAGCCCCACAATTCCTTAGCTTCCAGATATGTTTGGAATTGAAAAGACCAAGCAGGATAGTTCTTTCCCGTGAATTGGATCAAGGTAACTTCAGATTTTTCCATCGCAATCGATGTTAGCCAAAAAAAATATGATTGAATAGCGATAAGACTTAGCAAGAGTTAAGAGAAACTGTATAAAACCCTTCCTTGTGGGTAGAAAACAATTTCCCACCAAACAGGAAGGGAAACCAAAAAACAACACAAAATTGTGCAAAAAAAGGCCCTGACGACCTTGACAGTGGCTTAAGATCCACTATGTGGACCCCACAAATGGTGCTGGCCAAAGATCAGGGGACATATCTGAGAAGGCCCTTTGTTCTGTCTTCTATTGGAACAAGAATGATTTGATTCTACTGAAAATCCAATATCCTGGATGGTCTTGATGAAAACAATATAAAGTTCTTGAAAAACTTTGAGTAGGAGTGAAACACCAACCTGGAGGTGCCAAAAAACTCTGAAAAAAATCACCAAAGGACTTAGGAAAACCAGGCGACCAAGGCTATATGGATCTCTGAGACGGTTATGAGATCTGGGGTGGGCCACTTTGAAGATGAGGATGCCACAGGGTGTAAAAGGGACTGAGACAGATCCTTGATCTGTTTTCCTTGCACGAGAGAGATGAATCTACTATGATCTTATTGTCTTGATGCTTTGAAAAACAAAGGAACAAATTTTCCTTGACCCCGGCTTTGATACCATGATAATTTTATGAACATAGAACCTTGAGAGCAATGGTGGTTGAATCAATACTGAGAATGTATTGTCATGGGTTTTATTGGAGACCATTCATCACTATATAAGGTACTACATGCCTCATTCAAGGCTCAAAGTTAAGGAAACTAACCAATTACAGCAATTGCTATTCTAAGTTAGGAAACCAACTAATTAAAAGAATATGTATAGTTGTATTACTATTGAACCCAATCAATCCACGTGTGATATATGTGTTGGATCTTCTCATGGGCCTTGGGCCTGATTAACAGTTCCGGTGGCGCCACTACAAACTATGAACAGTGAACTGCAAGGGAAAAAAAAAGCATACTCTCCTCCCTCCTCCCTCCAATCGTTTCTTTGACTCCACATAATTTAAGGGGTTGATTATGGAATTTGCCCATTACTAATGTTGAGGACATGCTTGATATCATATTTTGATGAGACATGTATTTGCTATTTGATTGGAAAACTAAGCTAAGGTGACTTTGTTTGTTTGGAGGAACTTTTTGGACACCCCCAGACCACGAGCATGTATAGCCGTTTTTGTGAGGATTGTTGATGTTGGACCTTTTTGGGAAAGGTCGATTTTGTGGTAGCAATTTGTTGGTTTTGGACCTTGGTGGTCGGATTGATTTTGGACCTAAGTGGTCGATGGTTTTGGACCTTGGTGGTCGGATTTATTTTGGACCTAAGTGTTCAATGGTTTTGGACCTTGGTGGTCGGTTTTATTTTGGAGCTGGGTGGTCGGTTTTATTTGGGCTGGTGCTACCAGGTGGCTAGAAGGTTGTCGTTTGTTTGACCCGATTTAAACCTTGGCTTGAATGAGACTTTGGATGTCATTTTAATTTATTGTGTATTCTTATCTAAGTATATGTTTAAATGCAGAACTAGATATAAAAAATCTATTCACTCAGTTGTACTGATATTTTGTGGATTTGCCCAATTCCAGGTAACCAGAACTTAGCGTGTCACGACCCAAATTCCGGGCCCTTGTCGGATATTCGGATCGTGATCATATAGCAATATTCACCATGCACACATCAAATAATTGCTTAGTGGTTTTTGGGTGTGTGTCCTAAGTGGAGGACAAAACTTATCGCTGAGTAGCACTTCACTCTTGAAGAGGTCGAATCCACTGGGAACGAGCTAGAGGTTTCAGCTCTTGAGAACTTCTTTTGGTCGAGAGTGACCAACTTTTTCAATTGATGGAATTAAATATATGCTAAGAACTGAATAAAATTGCTGAGAACTGAATAAAACTGTTATACTAAAGAGATGGTTCACCCTTGGTTCAGTTCACCTGGATTTACATGGTTTCATCTTCCTTTTTATTACACAGGTAAGATTTGGGCCAATCCAATCTTCCCTGGAAAATTCCTTCATGAAAATCGAATAGAAATCTAATTTAATAATTGCCAAGGAGATTCTTAAACATTCAATTCAGTAATCTGGGAGCCATCGACCTAAGCACTATTTGTATCATCATAGATGAACACAACTAGTCAAAAACTTAACATCCCAAGTACAATTTCTGAAAATAGAAAATCAATGGAAACTATCATTCATCATCAAAGCATTAATCCGGAAAGATAACCCATGTAAATCCTAGGGTGAATTTCCCCTAGGTTAAACCATCTATAAATCTACCCCTCCGTTAATGGAGAAGCCATCAAAGAGACTCTATGAACACAAGAGAACAAAAAGAACATAAATGAATGAATACCTCTATTGAAGCTTGAAATAATTTGAAAGATTCAATCTCAATCCAAGAATTCGCCAAAATTGAACAATAATCTTCAATCAAATCTAACTATGTATTGATCTATGGAAGAAAGAGAGAAAAAAGGGGTAGGAAGCTAAGAGAATTCCAGAACAACCCTAACTTTTCGTCTCTTGGGCTTTATAAAGGTCCCAAATATCTAATTACAAAAATGCCACAAAAATGTAGATTCCCTTCAAACTCGACTGCTCTACCGGTAGAACTTCCGGTTAGAGTGGTTCTACCGGTAGAAATTCCGATTAGACTTATGAAGTTCACTTCTCCAAGCTCTCTGCCAGAATTTTAGCTTCTTCTACCGGTAGAACTTCCGGTTAGAGCGTCTCTACCGGTAGAAGTTGCGGTTGGACTGATGAAGTTCACTTCTCCAAACTCTCTGCCAAAGTTTTAGCTTCTTCTACCGATAGAACTTCCGGTTAGAGCGTCTCTACCGGTAGAACTTGCGGTTAGACTTATGAAGTTCACTTCTCCAAGCTCTCTGCCGGAGTTTTAGCTTCTTCTACCGGTAGAACTTCCGGTTAGAGCGTCTCTACCGATAGAACTTGCGGTTGGACCGATGAAGTTCAATTTTTCTCTTTTTGTTGACCCAAACTTCAATTCCACTTGCTCCTTAGTTCTCTACTTGATCTATTCATCATCCAAAAGCTTCATTCTTCACCAAATTCCTACAAATGACCAAAAACCAATACCCGTGCAAAAATTATATGTAATCAAAGGAATTTAAACATGAATGATGGTAATAGGAAGGTAATTAAGTCCCCAATTGCATAACAATTGGGTACTTATCACACCCCCCAACTTGGACTTTGCTAGTCCCTAGCAAAATAAGAAGAAGCTATCTACCCTGTACAGACAATCCTCATCTAACCCTGAAAATACATGACTTATGCCATATCGAAACAAATGTCTAAGATGCTAGATTCAACCAAGACTTGAACATGAAATTACCAATATCTACATCTCACTAGAACCAAACATGGAATCAAGATGCTCAGATTGAATGAGTTAACCATCACATCAAAATCAATTCCAAAACTCACAAAAGTGTATCACTCAAAGTGAATGTCGCACATTTCAACAAACATATCCCATGAAAACTAATCTCACCAAGCTATTCTACCATCACATACATGCAGAACAAAACTAAAGTAGCACAGAATTCAAACATGCATGCGGATGGAGTGCAATGACATAAAAAGATCAACTAAGGACTTTTAGGCTTGAATTGAAAAGGTGAACAATGAAAAGTTAGACAAAATGGGGCACGACCTAACATGGCTTGGGTCAACTACCCCTTAGTCGTGCCCATCAACAAATCACTTAACAAAATGAGACAACTCACCCAATAACTAATACTATCACCAACCACCAACTAAACTAAATCCTCCAGCTCATCACCTCCTTCATCATCCTCTTCTCCATCATCATCTTCACCATCAGCCCCTACTTCTGCAACATCATCACCACCACCTTTTGGTTGGCTCGGGCCTGCCTCTGCTTCCCTCATAGGTGACACATAAGGCTTAGCTCCCTGTGACTCAGCAAATTTAATCAAATAATCCTGTCGGGATCTCTGCCTCATTAATTCTTGCTTGATCTCCTTCTGTCCTTCAATACAGTCATCCACCTTGCAACTAATCCATTTCAACAATTCTTTCATGTAAGACTGAAAAGAGGAACCTTTTACTTGTTTCGGAAGAGAAATAGTCTGAGTTGCAGCTGGAGGCTCCCTTTTCTGAGATCGGGCCTTCTCCATTGTCTTGACAGTAATCGCTCCTCTCTCGCTAGGTAGAAGCCAATCATCAGGACCCCTCTCAACTTTCTGATCCAAGCACAGTTTAGTGATCAAACAAGGGTAAGGAAGTGCTGCCTTTGCTGAGGATTCCTCCGGATACCTCCTCATCTGATTATAAATAAATTTTGCCACATTCATCCCCTCATTTGGACTCCAAATTACCCATAACAACTCTAACTCCTTCCTCCCCAACATTTTCTCGTCACCTCGAGGATATATGTTATAATGCAATATCTTATTCAGCATACCCGCCTCGCCATTCAAATTCCCAACTGGCGTTGTCCCATCCACCACGGCATCCTTTCTTAAAACCAACTGAGCATAGGGAATTTCAAAGGCAGCATTTTGAGGCCTAGGGTAGGTAATTCTTTCCCTATCCACTGGAGTGACATTTGATAGAACTTAGATTAGGAGAAGAACTTTGGAAAAACTGGATGCCTTTCAAGGTCGATCCTTCCTCCTCTTTTATAATCTCCTTTAGCCTTAATCTAGGCAATTCAAAAACTAATACAATCTATGTATGGAAAGGGGATCAGTTTACAATGATTTGATTCTATCCTAAAGTATCCCACGTGGTGGGTTGGGTTGTACATTGAATGGGCCTGATGGGCTTTGGGCCAACTGGTGTTAACACCCCCCCTCAAATTGATGATGGTCAAACAACAACAATTTGCGAATCAAGAACTCATGGCGTGGCCGAGGCAATCCTTTGGTGAAGATGTCTGCTAGTTGAAGTTCACTGGAGACATGTGGAAGACTAATGACCTTGCGATCATATTCATCTCGAATGAAATGACAATCCACCTCGATATGTTTTGTACGTTCATGAAAAACTGGATTCTCCGTGATACGGATGGAGCTAGTATTGACCGCATGAAGTGGGGTAGCGGAGACCTGAGGAAACCCAAGATCTGCAAGTAAGCCACGAAGCCAAAGGATCTCGGAACAGGCAGAGGACATGGCACGGTATTCAGATTCAGTGGAAGATCTAGAGACCCTTTCTTGCTTTTTGCATTTCCAAGAGATGAGCGATTCACCCAAATACATACACCATCCTGTAGTGGACCGGCGAGAATCCGGGCATCCGGCCCAGTCGGCATCAGAATAAGCATTTAGTGTAAGTGGTGTGCCAACTGGAAAGACCAAGCCTCGTGTCGGAGAGCCAAGAACGTACCGAATGATCCTTTTGACAGCAACGAGATGGTGATGCCGCGGTGCTGTCATGAATTGACTAACCACATTCACAGCATATGAGATGTCGGGCCGAGAGATGGTCAAGTAGACCAGGCTCCCAACTAAGCATCTGTAGGAGGTGGGGTCGGAGAGGAGGTCCCCATCATCTTTCCAGAGTTTCACATTAACTTCTAATGGAGTGTCCACAGGTGTTGCATCCTTTTGGCCAGCAAGATCAATGAGATCAGTAGCATATTTATGTTGATGTAAAAACAGGCCCTTCCTAGACTGTTGTACCTCAAGACCCAAGAAATAGGTTAATGGACCCAGGTCTTTCATATGGAATGCTGCTTGAAGAGAGGATTGAAGACTATGAATCATGTTACTGTGAGTGCCTGTGATGATGATATCATCTACATAGACGAGAAGTATGGTTGTAGCTTGAGCAGTTTTATTCAGGAACAATGAAGGATCATAGGGACTTTGAGCAAATCCAAGATGAAGCAGAGTAGAACGAAATTTCTCAAACCAAGCTCTGGGTGCTTGTTTGAGTCCATACAGCGAGCGACGGAGCCGCGCCACCTCGTTTTTAGAAGTAGAATCATATCCTTGAGGAAGACGCATGTACACTTCCTCTTTAAGGTCTCCGTGGAGGAAGGCATTCTTCACATCCATCTGATAAAGAGGCCATGATCTTGATGCTGCAATAGCAAGAATAGTACGCACCGTTGTCATCTTGGCGACCGGAGCAAAGGTTTCATCATAGTCAATACCATACTCCTGACGGTTGCCAAGTGCCACTAACCGAGCCTTATAACGGGCCAGAGTACCATCAGAATGTAGCTTGACAGAGAAAACCCACTTACAGCCAATGGGTTTGATTGACGGAGGACATTGAACAACATCCCATGTGTGATTCACTTTTAGGGCGTCAAGTTCTTCCTGCATGGCCTGTCGCCAACACTCATGTTGCACTGCTTGGGAAAAATGATTAGGAATATGAACAGAGGACAAGGTAGCAAGTAAGGATGTATGGGTAAAGCCAAACCGATCAGGGGGGCGGGCAATCCGAGATGATCGACGAAGAGGAACTGACTGGGAGATGTCTGGAGCAGGAGCTGGGTCAAGTGCCGAGGAAGCTGACAAAGCAGGAGGCTCAGGTGGAATCGTATTTTCCCGTCTACGCCTTTCATACACAAGTATAGGCTTGATATTTTCCGTAGGAGTATCACCAAAGTCAGGAACAAGTGAAAGCACAGTAGAAGTATCATGATCTAGATGATGTTGGAAAAAATATTGATTTTCAAAAAACACAACATTACGAGAAGTCCGGATACGTTTTACCTTTGGATCATAACAGAAAAATCCTTTTTGGTTATTCGAATAACCTAAAAAAACACACTTAGAGGATTGAGGAGATAGTTTTGTTCGTTCAACTGGGGAAAGAAGAACAAAACATACACACCCAAAAGTATGGAGATGAGAATAACTAGGATGCTTATGAAATAACCGAAAATAAGGTGTTTCATTTGCTATACGATGGGAAGGTAATCTATTTATAACATGAACTGCTGTGGACAAAGCTTCGGGCCAGAAGTTCGGTGGAACAAAGGATTCTAAGAGGAGTGACCGAACAATGTCCAAAAGGTGTCTGTTTTTTCTCTCAGACACACCATTTTGGTGGGGTGTATAAGGACATGATTTTTGAGAAATTATCCCTTTGGTTTGCAAAAAATTCTGAAACTCATTAGAAACATATTCACCACCAGAATCTGTGCGAAGTGTTTTAATGGACGTGGAGAAGTGATTTTCCACATAAGCTAAGAAAATTTTAAAAGTAGCAAACACCTCAGATTTTGAATGCAAGAAATAAATCCATGTAAAGCGACTATAATCATCGATGAATGTAACAAAATACTTAAAATGAGAATGTGATATGACAGGTGCTATACCCCAGACATCGCTATGAACAAGATCAAAACATTTCAATGATGATGAAGAACTTATTGGAAAAGGAAGAGTCTTGCTCTTGCTCTTGCTCATTTTACAACTAGAACAATTAAAAGAAACATCCTTAAAAGAAATTTTATTATCAGGAAGCAAACCAGATTTAAACAAAGACAACAAAGTGCGAGAATGAGGATGGCCTAATCTATTGTGCCATAATTGGCTCTTATGTGAACGAGAAGCAGAAAACAAGGCAGATGCAACCAAATGCCTATCTTGTGTAGATAGTTGTAGCGGAAAAAGACGACCACACTTAGGCCCCTCCGCTATCACCTTCCCCGATGCTTGATCCTGTATAACACAACCAGAACGAGAAAAGGAGATGGAACAATGATTATCAACGAGTTGGCCAACAGATAATAAATTTGTAGATAACTGAGGAGAAAGAAAAACATGACGCAAAGGTAAGGGATGAGAGATCTCACCGATGGCAGTAATGGGTATACTGCCACCATCTGCTGTATTGATTCGGAGGTTTTTATCATAAGGCTTTAAATGAGATAAAGTATGAGAAGAGTGGGTCATATGATTAGAAGCCCCCGAATCCAGATACCAAGTAGAGTTTGAAGATTTGGGTTTACCTGAGAGGCCAAGAGCGGAAAAAGCATTTACGATCATCTGTTGAACCAGTTCAGGGGTGAGAGAGGATGAAGAAGCAGGCTGAGCAAGCATCATTGTATTGGCAGCAGGACTCAATGCAGAGGAAGACGCATCCAGGGTTGCGAGATTGGCCTTCTGAGATGAAGACTGAGCACGGCGACGACATTCAGGAAGAACATGGCCCTTGCGTTTGCAGTAAGTGCAGAATTTTTGATTGCATTGAGTGGCAACATGTCCATACTTCTGGCAGCAATAACATTGTACTTTGGTCATATCTCGGGTCTGCGGTCTGTCTCGAGCAACATATGCAGCAGTTATTGGACCGCCGGTAGAAGCCTGCTGAATAGCAGCCTGGGTTGCGAGACGCTGTTCTTCACGAAGAAGTTCACTTAAGCATGTATCAATGGAAGGGGAAGGCACCCGGCTCATCAAATTAGAACGGACTTGTTCAAATTCAGATCGTAGTTTCATTAAAAATTGATCCCTTCGACTAGTGGAATGAATATCTTGAACTACAGCGATGGAAGCATCCGGTAGACTAGAGTAAATAATCTCAGTATAATCAGTCCATAAACGAACAAACTGAGAATAATACTCCTGAATGGACAGAGTCCCCTGAACAAACTGAGAAAGTTCATGTTCCAAGTGAAATCTGCGAGCCGAATTATCCTGTTGATAAATTTGTTTCAGGTAGTCCCACATTCCTTTGGCAGTTTTATAGGGTCTAAGATTGAGAATGTATTGTGAATCAACGGACCCCAAGAGCCAAGTCATAATCTGGGCATCTTTGACCTCCCATTTGATGACAGCTTTAGCGTCAGTGTTGGGTTGGGGATCAGACCCATCCATATGACCCCATAATTCTTTACCTTTAAGGTAAATCTGAAATTGGAAAGCCCACGATGTGTAATTAGTCCCATTAAATTTAACCAGGGAGAGTTCACTCTTTTCCATGACAGCAGTGCAGAACAGTGTAGAAACAGTGCAAAAACAATGTCTTTCTGCACACAAAGATAATCCAGAAGCTTGAGGCTTGATGAAAGCCAGAGAAGATGTGATTTACTTCAAGACAGAACACCAGATCCTGCTTAAGAACTAATGTGATGGCTGATAAGGAACCAGATTGCAGAAATATACAAAAAAATGCCCAAAAGAGCCTAGACGACCTTGAAATGGAGGCTAAGAGTGCCACGTGGGACCCACTTTCTGATCACAGTCTAGATCAGAGGTGTGCATGAGATGAAGAAGCAAAATATCTGTCTACTAGAACAAGAATTTCTGAAAAACAGACTGAATCCACAGTTTTGTACGGTTTTGATGAAAACTGTTCCAAACGATTGGAAAAGCAATAAATGATCAGAAGGCCTACCGTTGATGCAGCAAAAATTCTGAAAAAATCTGCAAAATATTGAGGAGAAACAGGCGACCAGATCTGGGTAGATATCTGATGATGAGTTGATGATCCCAAGTGGGCCACTGTTGATCACAGCAGCCTATACCGAGAGACAAAGATCTTCTACTGATGAGACGAAGAAGATTTTCGGAATCCACAAATCTGAGATCTCCTAATGATCTCTTGATGATCAAAAAACAGAGGAGAAACTTTGCTTTGAATCCGAACAGAGATATTGTCTAGCTCTGATACCATGACATTTGATAGAACTTAGATTAGGAGAAGAACTTTGGAAAAACTGGATGCCTTTCAAGGTCGATCCTTCCTCCTCTTTTATAATCTCCTTTAGCCTTAATCTAGGCAATTCAAAAACTAATACAATCTATGTATGGAAAGGGGATCAGTTTACAATGATTTGATTCTATCCTAAAGTATCCCACGTGGTGGGTTGGGTTGTACATTGAATGGGCCTGATGGGCTTTGGGCCAACTAGTGTTAACATGGAGTATACCCTAAGGCCTTGGCAATGATATACGGGTCAGCTCTAATTCTAGTTCCATTCACAGTAGCAACAATTTGTTCACCACCCGCTACAATAAGATTCATAGTCTTATAAAATTGGCGCACAAAGTTAGGGACATACCCAGTGAACGCAGTATCCATATACTCGAGCTTGTTGTCAATAACAGCTCCAAAGCATTCTCCACCTCCCAGCTTGCCCACATCGACTCGGCGCTCAATCAAAAACGCCTTCTTATCCACCTTTTTCTCCCATTTCACCTGAACCGGATTTTTCTGTGGAGGAGGGGGTGAAGGCTCCCTCGGCCTCTTTTCAGCCCTTCGATCACTACCCTTTGAAGTCCCACCCTTAGAACTTCCACTTCTTTTTGGTATTGCACCTTTTTTTGGTATTGCACCCATATTTGCATTTTTGGTTCTTGGCATGGTTTAGGGTTGGGTGTAGGATGTATGAGATGGATTAGGGAAAGTATGGAAGTGGGAAGGAAGTTTTGTGGAAGGATATGTATTTTCGGAATATAGGGTTTTGGGGCAATTGGGGATCTTTGATGGAGTTGGGTTTTTGTGAAATGGAATGATGGGTAAGGTAGGATGTGGAATAGAGAAAGGATTTGTGAAGGAAAATGGGTTGAGTGTGAGTAATATATGGTTCAATAGAAAGAAATGAAAATTTCGGCCATGATGGGTTTTTTTTTGGGATTTTGTTTTTTTGAAGGTTGAGTTCGATGTATGAGGGAGATATGGTGATGGGGAGAAGATGTTTGGATGTTTTAGGTGAGGCTTGAGTGGTGCAATGGAGAGATTAGAGGTTTGGTTTTAGGGTTTATGCAAAAGGGGGTATCGGTTTGAGAGAAAGGGGAAGGAGGAAGATGAAATAAAAACAAGTCAAGAGAGAAAAAAGAATAAGTAGACTGCTTGGGTTCGATTTCTCTACCGGTAGAATTACCGGTTATGATTTCTCTACCGGTAGAAATACCGGTTATGATTTCTCTACCGGTAGAACTTGCGGTTCTGACCTATTTACTGAAATTCCAACCCTCTACCTCTAATTTCACTTTTTAAACCGGTTTTTCTACCGGTACTGTCATTTTTTTTTTTTGTGTGGAATGAATGACTTGGCCATAACTTCAACACCCTCTTCATCTGATTTTCAAAACCTTCATCCAACGAGTAACTTGAGTCATGAATCTCACTTATAGGCCAATGAAGCGACTCATTCGCGAATTTCTCAAACTATGCAATGGAATACCAATAAAGAAGAAGTCTCAATGAATCGGTCCTTATAGAATAAACCTTCATCTCAGTCACTCACAAACCTCACTACCAAAACATAGAAGATCATCTCTACTTTATAGCCATCCGTAGACTCATCATAACCAAACCCAATTTTCATTACACAACCATTTTTTTACCTGCAGAAAATTCTCCATAACCAGCCCCATTCCTCCTTACCTCCTTTACACCGGTTCCCTACAAGTTAGCACAAGAACAAGAGAATATAGAACATGGCTCAAACAAGGGTGCAAGGGTGACTCTTTTCTAGTTTTATACACAACAAAATTGCCTTGTATCAACAATTTGTGCCACCACTCCAAAAGAGGCAAAATGAATGCAATGTTAGGCTACAAAAGTATGAGCTTGCAAGTGTGTGGAATCTACTCTATCACTCCAAGCACTCTCAAAAACAGGGAATATGGTACGAATTCAACCCAATGTGATGATTAACTCATGCAACATTCAAAGACACATAGTAATATAGAAGGCAAAAATCATGTATCTCACAAAAGTTGTACCTCCAAATGAGAATTGCGATGAAATGAATGCAAGGAATGAATTAAAAAAAAAATCCTACAAAGCGAAAAATTAAGCTAAAAATTAAACTATATGCATGAATGAATTGCATACCTCTCCCCCCAACTTGAATGAAACATTGTCCCCAATGCTTAAAACAACTAAGAACAAAGGGAAAAGAGAGGAATGAAGTTACCAATCTACCAAGGTTGGTACGGTAGCATGAATAACCTACTAAGACTTAGACACCAACTATCGGTCAGTAACAAAGGCGGGGCAACCACAGAGGGCACCCCAAAAACCATCCATCTCTCAAATGGTGAAAGGGAAGGATTGAATCACTGGTCAGATCCCAAGACATCGCACCAAAGAATGATGTGATACGGAGTAGCATCATCCGCTATTTCTTTTAAGATGCAATAAGGCCAATCATGCACACAAACGAGAGATATATCAAACAAAAAGAAAAAGCATGCAAGATGGCAACAAACACAATCAAAAGGAGGTAACATTGCGCATATGCCTTCATAAAGCTTTCAAACATTTGCCGGGCGTACTCCGGCATCTCCATAGTTCCATTATTTGGCCGAACATTGTTTTTCGCATTATCATTTCCAGTAACATTGTCCATTGTCTTATTCCTTGAACAAAAGGGAAGAATTCATGAGCTAAAAGATCATTAACAATACATCTTACTTTAATCTCTACCCTTGACACCCAAATGTCCTCACCGCGTGACCTATGGGTTTCTAATTCTTTTATTTGCCCAAAACCTTATGCTCTGATACTATTTAGTCACGACCCAAATTCCGGGGCCCTGTCGGATATTCAGATCGTGATCATATAGCAATATTCACCAAGCACACATCAAATAATATTCGCAAGGAATCATGCATTTAGTACAAAATATATTTTAAATTATAATTATCAAATATCTTTGAACAATCAAACTTAGTATTTCTTGACTCAAATCAATAATGTGCTAAAGCATTAAATAACTTCTCCTAAACAAGGATTAATAATTCTATCAAATATTCAAGTTTTCTCGTTCTCTCCTTTCACCCACGCACGCCAAAATCTACGTGCTGATCGTCAATCCGCTCTGGCCCACCCACAACATGATTACTTGAAGGGGGCAACACAACATCAGTATTACTGGTGAATGAATTTTCCTAATTACATAAACAACATGTAACATAATATCACATAAACAAACATGTCTGAATCCATAAATCAATTACCAATTACAAGTACATCCACATACATATTCGGGCCCATGCACATTATCACGCCTCAAAGGCCCATCGTATACATGTATACCGGTCACCATGACCCTGAGTATCTCATCAAAGACTTCCACTAAGGACCAGCCATCATAATGGCCATTCTCGTCCACTAAGGACCAGTCGCTATAACGGCCCGGACACTAAGTCCAACATCCCACGTTGGGATCCAGTGCATAATATCTCACAAACACATAACAACCAGAACATATAATTGAACACACATGTCACCCAACCTATGCGCCTCTTATTAATCACTGCCACACTTCTTATCATAATAGTATTGAGTGATATAGGGGTGGCCCACACTTTATTATAAACATAACATTAATTGCTCGCAGTATAAAGGATTAACCACAATTAATCACAGTTAATCATAACTAATCACAGTTAATCATAATTAATCAAAGTTAATCATAATTCTTAAAACTTCACTTCACTTCATCAAAGTAAGAAGTTATTTAATATTTCTACACCAAAATCCAGGTCTTTCTCAATTATTAAACCTTTTTCCAGAACTAGTACACAGAACATAAAATAAACTAATAGTTCATGTCTGGACCTCTTGATGTAAAATCCAGTGGGTCCCACCGGACCAAACCAAGATCAGACTTAATGTCTAAGGTCGTACAGGGATAGGCTTTACTCTTAATGGATTGAATTCACCATCACACATCTTTACTGGGCCCCACGGTCTTAACAATGACGGCCCGGACACTAAGTCCAACATCTCACGTCTGGGATTCAGTACATAATATCTCACAAACACATAACAACCAGAACATATAATTGAACACACGTGTCAGCAGCGTGGGCCCAACCTATGCGCCTCTTATTAATCACTGCCACACTTCTTATCATAATAGTATTGAGTGATATAGGGGTGGCCCACACTTTATTATAAACATAACATTAATTGCTCGCAGTTTAAAGGATTAACCACAATTAATCACAGTTAATCATAATTAATCACAGTTAACAATTAATCAAAGTTAATCATAATTCTTAAAACTTCACTTCACTTCATCAAAGTAAGAAGTTATTTAATATTTCTACACCAAAATCCAGGTCTTTCTCAATTATTAAACCTTTTTCTAGAACTAGTACACAGAACATAAAATAAACTAATAGTTCATGTCTGGACCTCTTGATGTAAAATCTAATGGGTCCCACTAGACCAAACCGAGATCAGACCTAATGTCGAAGGTCGTCCAGGGATAGGCTTTACTCTTAATGGATTCGATTCACCATCAAACATCTTTACTGGGCCCCACAGTCTCTCAACAATACCAACAGAGATCAAGAATAAGCCTTATGGTGAACAAAATTGAAGCTTCTGGATATCTGGGCAGATGAGGCCTAGGCCACATGGGACCACCACCATTCAGTTCGTCCCTGGGCCCTCTTTAAAACGTGGGGTCCTAATCTCTGATTGACTTAGGTAGTGGGTCCCAGTGAGGGTGTCGACCAACTGCCATGTTTCTCCTTCAACCACCCCTCAGACTCATAATTGGTATGGATGGTGGGCCCAACGGGGCCCAATCTCTTTGGGACCAGAACTGTTTGGGCCGCCCATGGATCCACCTCAGGATCCATGGACCAAATTTCCCATCTGGTGGGCCAGGGGGTCCTACAACCCCTTATAGCCAATGTTTCTCATTGACGATAGGCTTCTGGATTATATTTCTTACACAATTTCACAACATCTCACAAAAGAGTTACATACACAAGAAGAAACATGAGCTAACAACTCCAAGAAAGTTATTTACTTCACAGTCGAGATTTGTAAGACTCCCAAAAGGGTTTCTATGTAATCCATGGGTGGCAAACCATTACTGTATGTACAGTATTCCAAATTTAGTAGTAATAAACACTATCATCAGTCTTCTGATTAAAGCATCTAGTTGTTTAGGAAGATCCACTCACCTTTTGTATGTGATCGTTGCGTTAGCAATGTGCGGGCATGAATAGGACATCCGTCAGTGACCTTCTTCTCCTTCCCCTGAATTGCAGCCCACCAAGCTTTCTTTCAGAATTTCTCCAACAAGTAATGGTTGTTGGTTTGCTTATAGTGCTTATATATACATATATAACAAAGTCCTATTCTTATTCTTATACATGCTCTTTCTTCTTTCTAATTAGAGTTTTCATACAACTCCTACTCTTTCAAAAACCCCTCTCATGAATTTCTTTCTAATTCAAAAATAAATTAAACAAGGGTCCTACCTGGGCCAAACTAATCTTAGGCCCAGGTAACTCAAGATATTACATAGTGACTCAGGAAAACTGTGATGACAGGGAGATAGACTTTGGGATGCGTACTTGAGCGTCGAAGCCACATAAATGAAGAAGATTTAGATGTAATAGATTCTTCATATTATTTCATTTTATAGACATTGCAATTATTTTTTGGACAATGTTATATTTTTTTTGTTAGATTTGGATTTTTAAAAAAAGTTGGTTTAAGCTGGTAAATGCCTTAATTTTTATGTGATCTTTGATTTAACCTATGTGTGATGCTTACAAGTCTCAGCATGGAATTCGAAGGGCCTCGGATTCCGGGTCGTTATACCGTTCAAAGGGTAGACTGGCAGCCAAACAAGGTTATTGGCCTAGATCTGAGAAATAAATGAGATTTGGAGTGGTTCCACACCAGCCGAACCACAATAAGGGTTCGACTGGGTTTCAGGTTGTTGAAACACATGTCATCAGTTGTGTTTGGTGTCCCGGAATGTTTTATTTATGTCTGATTTGGGTCGTAGAAGCCCTAGATGTGTGTTTGTTGAAGTGCTTTAAGTGTCTTGGAGTGATTTAGGTGTTTTTTGGTTGTCGACTTGCGGTGCAGGTCAAGCCAGGCCCAAATCCACTGGGCCTGACCAATGAGTTATTGGGTCAATCTGACCCGACCATTAGATCAACCAACAAATCCTAATGGGGATTGACCGGTATTATTGTGGGAAGTTATCATACTTAGGATTTCTAATAATAGTTAGTTTCCTATTTGTTTCAGATTGTTACTTTGTTTTTCTATTTGATTAGAATTAGAAGTCTTTAGAAAGAGAATTTTAGTAGGAAAGAGGTTTGCTATTATAAATATGTGAATCCCCTTTATGGATCAAAACCTCTATTATTATTGAATTGAAGATTTCTTGTTTGGCTTAATTGTGTTCCGGCTTCTTGATTGTGTGCTTCTGGTTCCTTGGAATCCATCTGGATTTGGCCAAATCCCCACTGCGGGTTTGGTCTATTCCCTGGGCTGCATCAGATTTGTATCAGAGTGAATATCCGATCTCGGATCGCCGGCCTGATCATCGATTTGAGGTAACCCGTGCTCCCCGGTCGCTTCCATCCACACACCATCATCTCTTACATCATTATCATCCAAAACCCACCCTGACCCATCTCTGCCGACCACCCACTCCATCCCTACTCAACCGAACCCACCCTCTTCCCAACCGAGACCTATTATGTATCCCACAATCCCAACCGAACCTATATTCCAAACATAGACACCCAAATCCCCAAATTCCTGAACCCTAATAGCCCTAAACCCGAAGCCCCAATTCGGGAAGTCTTCATAGCCCCAAACCCACCGACTGAACCCACCCTAGCCCCTGAGATCAGGCCCCTCCTGTTTTTGCCCAGCCTAGTTGAAGCCCAACCCAGAAGTATTAAAAAAAAAAAAAAGTAGAAGGAGAAGGAGAACAAGGAGAAGTATGAGTTACAAAGACGTACTGTGCACCATCGGCAAGATCACCACTGTCACAGCAAGCTCTGTCCATCCACCACCATACCATTGTCGCAACCGTCACTAGCAGGTCACTGTTATCGTCGCACCACCTGCAAGCCTTGGCCACACCATTGCTGGAGCCCTCCTTGATCGCCAGAAGCCTCCCATCCCTTCTCTTCCTTTCATTGGATCTCAGAACAGTACATGCAAATAAAGGGTTATTTCCACCCTTTTATTTTCTCTTTGTACATCAGTTAAGACAAGAGAGCCCATTCACGTGTCCACTTCGCACGTGAAGCCTTCTATTCTGGTTTGAATTTTAGGCCTAAACTGAGCCCGACTTGAATAGTTAGCTGGAAAAAAAAAAAAAAAAAAAAAAAACTCTCAAGAATGTCTACTCTAAGTGGTCAAACTTTCCGAGGGAAACAATCCGAACGCCAACAAGATGTTATGCTATCCGAATTGTCTAAAAGGATACATGCATTGGAAACTGGACTATCTAAACGGGTGCTTGCATTAGAGATCAGGTTCAAAGCCTTGCAACGACCGGCAACTGAAGCATCTTATAGTGCAGGTATTCCGCAAACAGTACCTCGGCAAGGTAATGCCAGAAACGTGTCTATTCCTGATTTCATCGAGCATCTTTTTTCTGAAAGACTGAGGATGCACCAGCAGCACCCTAATTGATGATATTACCAAACGAGTCAAAGTTGAAGTGGCTGATTTCTCTGGACATCTCAACCCTAAGGCTTTCATTTACTGGCTCAATTCTCTAGAAGACTATTTCAATTGGTACAAATGGATGATTTACATGCATGTGGCCTTTGTCAAAGTCAAGCTTAATCAATTGGTACAAATTTGGTTCAGCACAAGCATGGCAGCATGGCATTGATCATAGCAATCTCATCTTGGGACACCTTGCTTGTAGGATCTCAGACCCCATTGAGCTACCACTTATCCCAAAACCAATTGGTGACAGGAAATGACACAAGAATGGTTTTATGGTCTGTTGGTAGTGTTAGGAAGGCATTCCAGCATCACTCCACCACAGGTGCTCACGACGGTTGTATCAGGGACCTAACATTGCTATCACTAGGTGGGACAACATGCACGAAAAGCTTGAAGGTAAGTACCTGCCCTCTAACTATCTAGATATCCTTCAACAAGAATTCTTGTCTTCAGGAAGGGCACCTTATCTCTAGATGAGTACAAAGATAAGTTCAATGATTATGTTATTCGGTGCAAAACTCGAGACGATGATAGGCACTCGTCAACCGTTATCGAACTGGTTTGCGCCAAGAAATTAAGTGTGAGGTCCCCATGCATGATTTTAATACGGGGCACCTTATCTCTATACAAAGAGAAGTTCAATGACTACGTTATTCGGTGCAAAACTCGAGATGATGATCAGGCACTCGTCAATCGTTATCGAACTGGTTTGCACCAAGAAATTAAGTGAGGTTGCCATGCATGATTTTAATACAGTTGATGAAATATATAACAAGGCAAAAAAGGTGGAGTTGGAATTATGGTCACCAAATATGAGACACTTCGGTACTCAAACCGGAGAGTCTGTGACTCGTAGAATTCTTGATTTCCAAAATAATCGTGCTCCACCACAAGGTTATCATCCAGCTCCAGAATTCCAAAATAACCTTGCTCCACTGCAAGGTTATCGTCCACCACAAAGACAGCAGCCCAACCACCCTAATCAGCGCGCCCTTTTGCTCAAAACCAGAGGGGTGTAGCACCACAAGGACAAGATATGAGGGGACGTGGACCTCCTAGATAGGATCGATGGAATGACGGTTGTTGGTGTTGTGGTCAACATGGTCACTTTGCCAATGATTGCCCACAGGTTCGAAATCTTTATTATTGTGAAGAAGATGCCTACTATGATGATGAGCCTTATGATGAGCACATTGAGATGGAACCAGCCCCTGAGAATCCACTGGCAGAAGAACGGCAAGACACTAGCGAGAAGTACAATCAGATTCTCTTCCTAGAACCACCGCCACTGTAGAAGAAGGCAGTCCTTTACTTATCATATGCCGACTTCTCACCACCAATGTAAAGGAAGAAGAAGATTGCCTGAGAACTTCAGTCTTCCAGACGCATGTGAGATGCAAAGGTAAGCTGAGTAATTTAATTATTGATGGCGGAAGTGCTATGAAAATTGTTGCACGAGAAGTGATTGATAAATTGAAATTGCCTGTTGAAAAGCACCCAAAACTTGACAAGGTTGCATGGGTAGAAGATTATTCAATTCCTATGACCCGCCGATGTTTGGTTCATTTCAAAATTAGCATTTATGAAGATGAAATATGGTGTGACATAATTCCTATGAATATTGATCATATACTTCTTGGTCAGCCATGGCTCTTTGATGGAGAGGTATTTATTGATCAAAAGAGGCATATGCATTCTTTCAAGTGGAAAAGACAGATGGTGGACCTTCTTCCATTGCCACCATTAGCATTTTCTCCAGCAACTCTAACTACGACATCCAATCCACATGTTCTCAGCATGCATAAATTTGAGGAAGAAAGCAAAGAGCAGAATGTTATATTTGCATTATTCACTAAGCAAGTGTATGAACCTTCTAAGAGTTGTATTCCTACTGAGGCTCAAACCCTTCTTCATGAATTCTCTATTCTTACTCCTAAAGAACTACCGAAAGAGCTACCTCCAATGTGAGATATACAGCATGCTATAGACTTAGTTCCTGGAGCATCTTTACCAAATTTGCATGCTTACTGGATGAACCCAAGAGAACATGCAGAGTTGAAGTGCCAAGTTGATGACTTATTGTAAAAGGGGTACATCAAGGTGAGCCTAAGTCCTTGTGTTGTTCCAGCCCTCCTTATGCCGAAGAAGGATGGAAGTTGGCGCATTTTTGTGGACAATCATGCACCATCAACAAAATTATGGTAAAGTATCATTTTCTTATTCGTTGGATAGATGATATGTTAGGTATGATGCATTGATCCACTATCTTCTCCAAAATTGATTTGCACAATGGCTACCACCAGATCTGCATCTGACGAATGGAAAACAGCATTAAAAAAAAAAGATGGTCTCTATGAATGGCTAGTGATGCCATTTGGTCTCTCTAATGCACCAAGCACTTTTATGCGTGTGATGACCTAGCTATTGCGCCCTTTTCTTGGCAAATTTGTTGTTTATTTTGACAACATCTTGATATATAGTAAGTCAAAGAAATCAATCACTTGGGGCTTATTTTCATAACCCTGCATCGTGAAAAATTTTATATCGACTTCAAGAAGTGTGCTTTCATGACTGATTTTTGTTCTTTTCCGGCATTACATAGTTAAAAATAACAGTCGTTACTGTTTCATAACAGCCATTATGAAACGGTAACGGCCTATACCATTACGATATTTATAATATAACGGTCACGGTGTAAAAAAACAGTGAAAATAACGGTCATACCGGTTCATAATGGCTGATATTTTGAAAATAAAGGTCAAAATACCAACGACGATGATTTTTTTTTTTTTTTTTTTAATTTTCTTTCCTCTTCGTTTTCATTTCTTCCGTTCCCAAACTATTTCTGGATCTTCATAAGACTATGTTAGAGCTTCCTAAGCTTATTTTTTTTTACCAAAACTCAAGTGATTTGCAAGATTTTGTGGATTCTCATATAATGGTTTCTTCCTTTCGCAACTACAATACTCTTATGTTCACACTCCGATGTTTTAATTAATTAATTTATCTTTATCTAGTAGTAAATGTTACTTGAAAGTTGAAACTCAGGCACAATTTACTTGGTTATTGAATAATTGAGTATTTTATATCGATACTACTACTAGTAGTTTCTTGACTATAAGCGTTTAACACTAATGATTACTTCAAAATTATGGTTGCAATGCATAAGGTAAAATTTGTGATATTTGGACTTATTTTAATATATACATGTAAGCCTATTTAATTCATAACAGTCTTTATAAGTACCAGATAAGAAAATGATAAGGATGTAATGACTTAGGGGGGACCGATATTTTGCTTTAAAGTGTTTACTAATGGAGAAAGATATTGTTTTCTAGCATTTTAGAATATTCTGGATTTTTTGGGATAAAATAAAAATTAGCACCACGATGGACTGCAATGACTGCGAACTGTGATGATGGCGATGGCGACCGCGACCACGACAACGATTTTGAATGATGATGGGTTATGTTATTACTATTTGAGGTGTAGAAGCAGATCCCACCAAAGTGAATGCAATTATTGATTGGCCTACTCCACCGACTATATCTGAAGTTCGAAGCTGTCATTCTTACAATTGCAAACCATAAGAAGGAACGAGAGTTCTGGGAAAAAGATTGTATTCAATCAACTGACTCCTTTGGAGATCGTCCCTCACTATATACAGGTATTACATGCCTTTACTCAAGGCTCTAAGTTAGGAAAGCATCTAATTACATGAATTTAATCTAGGCAAGGATATAAATTACAACCAAAATAGAAAATATACACACTATGTACAACTGTATTAATTTGACCCAATCAATCCACGTGATGTATTATGAATTGGGCTGGATCCCTTCATGGGTCGTGGGCCAACTTAACACCCCCCCCTCAAATTGATGCAAGAGAATCAACGAGCATCAATTTGCCAACCAAGAATTGATGGTGTGGTCGTGGAAGACCTTTAGTAAGAATATCAGCAATTTGAAGCTTGGTGGAGACATGCGGAAGGCTAATGACATCATGATTAAACTCTAGTATGAAGTGACAATCAACCTCGATGTGTTTAGTGCGTTGATGGAAAATCGAATTTTCAGCAATCTGAATTGCACTTGTATTATCTACATAGAGGGGGGTAGCGCTTTCTGCCGGAAATCCAATGTCAGAGAGCAGACCTCGAATCCAAAGAATTTCAGAACATGCAACAGACATGGCTCGGTACTCAGCCTCTGTAGATGATTTTGAAAATTTTTCATTTCCTTGCATTTCCTAGAAATCAGACTATTACCAAAAAAACATGCACCATCTAGTTGTCGAGTGGCGAGTATCCGGATAACTGGCCCAATCAGCATCTGATTAAGCTCGGAGAGAGATATGATTGTTTGATGGAAAAAACAACCCGCGAGTCGGTGTGCGAATAAGGTACTGAGTGATGCGACGAACAGTAGCCATATGAAGGTGATGAGGAGCAGTCATGAACTGACTCATTAGGTTGACCGCATAAGAGATATCAAGATGAGTGATCGTGGGGTAGATCAAGCTACCAACCAACTGGCGATATGTGGTAGGATCGAAAAGGAGGTCACCATCTTCTAAACTGAGTTTGACATTTAGTTCGACCGGCGTATCGACTGGAGCGGAAGCAGTAAGGCTAGCCAAGTCAATGAGATCAACAGTGTATTTGTGCTGATTGAGAACAATACCTTTAGTCGATTGATGAACTTCAAGACCAAGGAAATAGTTTAAGGGGCCAAGATCCTTCATGTGAGAAGTCTCACTAAGAGAAGCTTGGAGCTCCCTAATCATTTTGGCATTAGGACTAGTAATGACGATGTCATCAACATAGACAAGTAGGACAGTTATCCCGGATGGAGCATGATGTAAAAACATAGAAGGATCATACGGGCTTGAACGAAAATCCAAGCGGAGAAGAGCATCTTGAAATTTCTCAAACCATGCACGAGGAGCTTGCTTTAGACTATAGAGGGAGAGACGGAGTTTGGTAACCATACCCTTCTTGGAGGAGTACCCTTGAGGTAGATGCATATAAACGTCTTATTTGAGATCACCATGAAGAAACGCATTTTTGACATTCATTTGATAGAGAGGCCAAGACTGAGTTGCAGCAACAACAAGAATTATGCGTACGGTGGTAATCTTGGCGACGGGGGCAAAAGTTTCATCATAATCAATGCCATATTCTTGCCGATTTCCAAGTGCAACAAGGCGTGCCTTATATCAATCTAGAGTGCCATCGGATTTTAACTTGAGAGAACAAATCCACTCGCAGCCAATAGGTTTAACACCCACAGGAGAGGGGACAATATCCCACATATGATTTTCCTCTAAAGCAGCCAATTCATCTTGCATAGCCTTGTTCCAACATTTATCCTGCACAGCCTGAGAATAGGATTGAGGGATGGAAGAAGAAGACAAAGTGGCCATTAAGTATGGGAGAACCCATAGCAGTCGGGCGGAACCGAAATACGAGTGGAGTGACGCAATGAAGGATGTCTAGATGGACAAGTGCCAGAGGTAGACCGGATGTTGGAGGAGGATCAGGAGGGGGATCCCTGGTAGGCGCTTTTCTGTTCCGTCTGTGATACACAAAGTTAGGATTAAAACAAACAACGGACGTATCGTCAGAAAAACCAGGTAAAGACCAAAGAGGAGGGGTCAAAAGGATCAAGATGTTTTTGAAAAAAATATTGTTGTTCAAAGAAAACGACATTCCGAGAGGTGCGGAAGCGACGAATGTGAGGATCATAGCAAAGGAACCCTTTTTGGAAGGGCGCATAACCTAAAAACACACACTGAGCTGATTGTGCGGTAAGTTTGTTTCTCTCATAAGGAGGTAACTACACAAAGCAAACTGAGCCAAAAACATGAAGATCATCATAGGATGGAGATGTCTTGTACAATCGGTAATATGGGCTCTGATTTTTAATAAAGGTTGATGGCATCCGATTGATAAGATGAGCTGCCGTAGCTAGTGCCTCAACCCGAAAATGGGTAGGAACCGAAGATTCCAGAAGAAGGAAACGAGTGACATCCAGGAGATGTCTATTTTTCCTTTCAGCGACTCCATTCTGTTGTGGAGTATAAGGACAAGTTCTTTGAGAAATAATGCCTTTGTTTTATAAAAGCTATTGAAATTTTGACATATATTCCCCGCCCGAATCAGGTCGCAAGATTTTGATGCAGGTGGAAAATTGATTCTCAGCATACACTAATTTTTTTTTTTAAACAGTGAAAACATCAGATTTGGAATGCAGAAAATAAACCCATGTGAACCGACTAAAATCATCAATAGAAGTGACAAAATATTTATAGTGAGCGTGAGAAAGAGCTGGAGCAATTCCCCATACATCGCTATGAATTAAATCAAAACACTGAGTGCTGTGTGAAATGGAAATAGGAAATGAAGAGTTTTGCTCTTTACCATTTTACAATTAGCACAATCAAAAGGCACACATGAATAAAAGCCAATAGATTTATTTAATAAACCAGAATTTAACATAAGGGACAAAGCCTGGGAATTAGGGTCTTTGAGTCTATTATGCCACAATTGGTAGTTTTCTCGAATAGAAAAGAAAAACACATCATTGTTAAAGCTATTCCTAGAAATATTTGAAAAATCCAGCGGAAATAAGCATCCACACTTAGGTCCTCTCACAATCTCCTTCCTGGACATCTGGTCCTGCATAACACAACCAGAAGAAGAGAAAGAGATGTTACAACTATTTTCAACAAGTCATCCAACTGACAGTAGGTCTGAAGTTAAATTGGAGCCAAGGTAAACATTTTTCAAAGGGATGGGACCAGAGATATCTCCGAGAGCAGTAATGGGAACATTGCCTTAGTTAGCAATTTGTATTTGAAGATTGCCATTGTATCTTGTCACATTGGAGAGTGTTACGCCCCGACCCAATTAAACCTTGATTAGTGCTAATTAAATATGTTTTAGCTAAATTAATTATGTTTATTTACTAAGTATGATAATTAGGGTGGATTAACCCCTATAGACTGAGTTAGTGGAGTCTTGAGCCTTGGATAGGTAAGTTGGGACCGATTTAACTCGGTTGGGTAGAGTCAAGGGCTTTTTCGTAATTATCAATTTTCGCATTTTACATCACTTGCACGTCATTTTGGCATCATCGTGTGTGTTTCGACGAGTACGCCGACTTTCGTATTAAACTTTACTTCATTCGAGTTATCAATGAGTATTTGGACCCTCATTCGGCTCAAAATGGAAATATATAAATTTAGTGGGCTTTCTTGCCAAATGGCACTCTTTATCCCTTTATCTACAACTTTACTCCTCTTTTCATTTCCTTCCATTCCTTTCTCCTTTACTCTTCCTCTTCCCTTCTCCACTTCTCCTTCAATCACTACTAGAGAGAGAGAGTGCAAGTGCCTTAGGAGCTAAGGTTGGGCCCATTGTCATCTCCACCTTCATCTTATTTCCATCTTCGGGGTCAAGAATCCATTTTCTCCATCCCCTACTCCTTCCATACTAGGGTTCCTTGTTAAGGTAAGAGCCATAACCTCCTTATTTTGTATTTTCTTTTGAAACATTGAGTCAAAAGGCTTTTAGGGTAATCATACATGCACATTCATTTCCTTTTTCCATGATTATTGTGATTAGGGTTTGATATATTAGGGGTTTTGGGTTTCTTTAAGTCAAGTGTGAAGAAAAGACTTGGAAAGATCTTTATTGAGGCAAGTATAAGCTTAAATATGGATTTACATTATGTTAATTTCATTGATTCAAATCATACCCTTATTCAATGCTTTTATTCCTTAATAAATGGATGGATTGGACTATTTTATGATCTTAATTGGATGGAATGGGATGGTGTGTATGTGGTGAATGGGAGCATGGAGGCTCCATTCCATTATGCAGGTTATGTAGTAGAAGTTGAGAAGTGGAAAGGGGAAGAAATAGAGAGAGTTCCGAAATCGGGAATTCTGGAGCGTTCGCTCGAGCGAACTGGAGCATTCGCTCGAGCGAACCTCCTTTTGAAGCATTTGTTCGAGCAATCAAAAGGACCGCCCGAGCGAATCCCTCTCTGGATGGGTCCACTCGAGCAACCACACTCCTGAAACCATCGTTCAAGCGATCAATTGGGGTCGCCCGAGCAATCAAGCCTCTGGATGGGTCCGCTCGAATGAACCTGAAGCTGAAACCTGACCCTTTTTTTACCCAATTTTTAGGGTGAATTATTGCCCGTAATCTATCATAAACCACAACAATCCTCTCTGATCGATAATTATGGTGCTCACCCTTATTTCCATAAGGATTTAGCAACCTTGAGACCTTATGACCTTAAAATGGAACTGTTAACCTCATTGATTGATCAAATGGACGTTCATTAGTCTAACACTACGGCATGAAGGTTAGTTTGGAAATTCCACGTATTCCTCATAAATAGTGACACCTAACAAGGTAGTAGTACGTTGACATTCCAAATTTACCTTGTATTGAACGGTGGAAGACTAAATTTAATAATCTAGTGTTGGTTAGTAAAAATGTCTTGATTCATTTAAATTATTGCATTTCGTGTTGAAGTACAATTTTGTTGTTGATATCTTATCCTAATCAGTAGATTGGTTGCATTATTAGTATTCGTTTGGGTTCGATTGTCTAAATTCAATTCGTGACTTTATTATTGTATATCGGATTCAGTATTCATTGGAAATGTGGATTAAGTAAGTATTCGGGATATGTGATTATTATTCGATTCAATTTGGACAAGTGGATGCAAACTTACTCAAATCCAATTATTATTCGATTGTTATTTGATTCGATCGAGTCAGCACTACTTATCTTCGACCCTGTGATACCCGACGAGGTTGAACTTGGTTTAGTTATTCGAGATTACTGCAGTAAGTCATTTGGAGCACCGAAACTCCAGACCCGGGTAACCAGCTAGCCTTTGGCCGGGCCACTGGTGACATCCCAACTAGATTCGCTCTCTTTTGAGAGGATGAGCTCAATGTAGTAGCCAATTAGTATGTTTTCATTCTATTTGATTCTCAAGCATTAATCATTCGATTTACGCACAATTTGCCTAGTTAATACTCATCATTGATATCTGTTAACTTAAACGTCTTTAATTCAATTTGACACATTATGTACTTCCTTATTATTGCATATACTTGCTAGATCATCGTATTGATGATACTATTCTTGGTGTCACAGTCGCAAGTGTAGCTCCCAGCCTTGAAGAGGCCAAGGAGGGAGAGAAGGATACCCAAAAGGTTCCTTAAGGATTAAAAGAATGGCCGGAGTTAGGGCCAGCGTAGATCCCTCTTTCTTGGAACGCGTGGACATCCCTTTTGAGGACTTCTATAGAGTGTGGCGAGCCCCTTTTTGTGTGGGCCACACTTAGTTGTTGCTATTCTTTTGTTATATTTTTGGTAGTGTTTGTATAGGGTTCTTTTATACACCCTCTTTTGTAAAATAATGTATATAATTGTATAATTCTTTTGTATTAAACTTGAAATATTAATTGGACTGAATGGGAATTGATACCCTCACATCAATGAATTACAACTTCCGCTACGATTAATTGTTATTGATATGTTCTAGTGAGCTTGACTCACGTGTGGAAAAGTTGTTTTTCTCTCATTCGTGTGTTGTATTTCGCTCGAGACAGGTACAACATCACGGGAGTACGTGTCTCACCTCGGAGATTACCCTAGGCCATAGTGATTCGGGACTGGGATGTGACAGAGAGTGTTAAGGGAATATGTCATATGATTAGACGCTCCAGAATCAAGAAACCAAGTAAAAGATGGAGGTGAGGTACCTGAGAGACAAAAAGTCGAAAGGGCATTGACAATCATTTGTTGAACCAATTCAGGAGTCAGAGAGGATGAGGGCCCAGGCTGTGAGGGTGCAGATGTAGGAGCAGGCATAATTGAAGAAGCAACATAAGCATGCGGAGTCTGAGACTTTGGTGCCTGATACTGTGGAGCCTGATACTGTGGAGATGGACATTGTGGTCGGCGACGACATTCAGAGATGATATGTCCCGACTTTTTACAATAACTGCAAACTTTCTGTTTGCATTGAGATGCAAGCTGCCTAAATGTTTGACAACTGTAGCTTGGGGTTTTGCTCAAGTCTCGAGGCGAAGGTTAAGAAGCCTTGTTAGCGGAGAACGTGACTGAATGGGTTTCAGTCTTTTGTTGAGCTATATAAGCGGATGTCGCAATGCGCTATTCTTCACGTAGGAGTTCATTCAAGCATATATCCAAAGAAGGTAATGGGGTCCGATTCATCAGAGCATATCGGATACTTTCATATTCAGTGCACAGTTTCATCAGAAATTGATCCCTTTGACTAGAGGCCTGAAGATCGTGAAGTACGATCAAAACATCTGTAGCCACATCAGCATACTTAATAAAATCGTATCACAGTGTATGAAATCCCGAATAGTAATCTTGTATAGACAAGGTTCCCTGTGTATATTCAGCAATTGCACATTCAAGATGAAATTGACGTGCTGAATTATCTTGATGATATACTTTCTTTAGATACCCCCACGTCTTTTGGAGTTGGGTAAGGTTTGAGATTCATGATAAGATGTGGCTCCACAGAGCCGAGGATCCATGATTTTATCTTCACATATTTAGTATACCAAGAGATCTTCTCATCTTCAATGGGTTTAAGGTCAGATCCAGAAATATAGCCCCACAATTCCTTAGCTTCAAGGTATATTTGGAACTGAAAAGACCAAGCAGGGTAATTGTTTCCAATGAAATGGATCAAGGTAACTATAGGTTTTTCCATCTCAAAAAATATTGTCCAAAAAACGGATTAAAACAGCAAATAATCCAGCAATAGTGAAGAGATGAAGTCTAAAAAGTATACAACAAACAATTCTGTGCGTAATAGCCAAGATCCGACCAAGCAGTGAACATAGAACAGTAACACAACAAAAAAAAAACACCCCAGGCAACCTGGATTTTGGCTCTAGATCCAGTACGTGAGCCCTACAGAAGGTGCTGGACAGTGATCAGATCACAGATCTAAAGAAGCCCAGTAATTTGGCTTCTACTGAAAAAAGAATTATCTAATTCCACTGAGTATCCAAGATTTTGTACGGTCTGGATGAAAATAGTTATAAAATTTTGGAAATTCTAGAGAGTGAGTAAAACTCCAACCTGGAAGTGCTGAAAAAAACTGAAAAAATCACCAATATTCCTAGGAATGGCAGGTGACCATGTCTGGATGGATTTCCGAGGTTGGTTTGATGATCAGAGGTGGGCCACCATGAAGATCCTTGATCTGTCTTCTTGGAAACTATATGGACTTCTCGAAACAGATCCTTGATCAGTTTTTTCTTCATGAGAGAGACTGATTTCTCTATATTCTATTGTCTTGATGTTGTGTAAGATCAAACACCTAGATTTCTTTGAACATAGCTCTGATACCATGTCATTCTTACAATTACAAACCATAAGAAGGCACAAGAGTTCTGGGAAAAAGATTGTATTCAATTAACTAACTCCTTTGGAGATTGTCCCTCATTATATGTAGGTATTACATGCCTTTAATCAAGGCTCTAAGTTAGGAAAGCATCTAATTACATGAATTTAATCTAGGCAAGTATATCAATTACAACCAAAATAGAAAATATACACACTATGTACAACTGTATTAATTTGACCCAATCAATCCACGTGATGTATTATGAATTGGGCTGGATCCCTTTATGGGTCGTGGGCCAACTTAATATAAGCTTCCTTGGGCTTGCAACATTTTGCAGGCAATTTATCAGAAATTTCAGCAGCATAATGGCCCGATCGCTGACTTCATGAAGCAAGGGGCATTCAAATGGACCAGTATTGTAGCCCGTGCATTTGAGTATATAAAACGAAAGATGACAGAAGCTCCAATCTTACGCCTTCCAAATTTCAATCAAGTTTTTTTGAGTTCATTGTGATGCATCTAATGCTGGTAGTGGAGTGCTTAGTCAAGAAGCTCAATGAATCCAAGACGACATATTATCCTTATGATCTTGAGCTCTATACTATGGTGAAAGCTCTTCTTCATTGGTGACACTATCTAGTCAAAAAAGAGTTCGTTCTATCTCTGATCATGATGCTCTCAAGCACTTACATTCTCAGAAGAAATTGAGTGCACACCGTGCAAGATGGGATGCCTATCTTCAAGAACTCACTTTTGTCATCCGACATAAGGTCGGCAAAGAAAATCAAGTTGCAGATGCATTGAGCCACCGTAAGCATTTATTGACTTCCATGTCTATCAATGTTCATGGATTTGAAGAAATTTGCCAAGAACATCCAACAGATAAAGATTTTGGCCACATCTACATCAATCTTCTCAATGGCGAGCAAGCTCAACATCCACACTTTAGTATTCATAATGGCTATTTGTTTTGCAGCACCAAATTATGACTACCAGCTACATTTGAGGGAATTACATGGTGGTGGATGTAGTGGACACATTGGCCATGACAAAACCCTTGGCCTTGTTGGCGATAGATACTTTTGGTCTAAAATGAAATCATATATTATCAAAATCTGTGATTTACGCAGGGTTTTCCAACTTGTGAAGGGAAATAAAAAAGAATACACCAGCATGGATTTTTTTCTGGGCCCTACCGAAGACAGCAAGGAAAGTCGACTCTATATTTGTCGTAGTGGGTCGATTCTCCAAGATGGCTCATTTCATACCGTGCTCAAACTCTTCTGATGCCTCCAAAATAGCACAATTATTCTTCCGAGAAATGGTACGTCTTCGAGGGCTCCTGAAGACAATTGTGTTAGATCGAGATACTAAGTTTATGCGCTACTTTTGGAAGACACTTTGGCTGGCCACTAGAACAAAGTTACAGTTCTCTGGTGCTTATCATCCACAAACTGATGACCAAAACCAAAGTGGTAAATCGCAGCTTGGGCAAATTGTTGAGATGCTTAATTCGAGATCACATCACATCTTGAGATCTAGTGTTACCAATGGCTGAATTTTCTTACAATAATTCAGTCAATAGATCTAATGGAATGTTTCCATTTCAAGCCGTAACAGGAGTACGACCGCGTCTACCTGTTGATTTAGCCCCATTGCCAGTAGAATCGCGACCGAGTGGAGAAGCAAAAGATTTTATCCTGCATGTGCAACATGTACATGATGAGGTCGAACGTAGCATCGCCGACACATACAAGCAACATGCTAACGCACGTTGCCATTTTGTCGAGTTTGAAGAAGGTGACATGGTCATGGTTAGGATACGTCTAGAGTACCTTCCTCGAAGAGCAAAAAGAAGTTGCATCCTCGCAATTCGGGTCCCTTTAAGATCCTACAGAAGATAAGTTCAAATGCATATGTTCTTGAACTGCCCACAGAGCTAGGAATCAGTTCCACTTTTAATGTAGAGGATTCAAGTCTCTACCGAGGACATCACACCATGGGCGAGTCTGGTGGGACTCGGCCGAGTTGGGTTTGGTCCATTTTTTTATTAAAATTTAACGAAAAAAAAAAACCATAAGTATTCTCTTATAATTCACTTCCAATCCCTAGCCAATTTAAGAAATTAAAAAGGAAAAAAACAACATAAAGAGAAAAGGATTAGAGGAGGGAGGGGGAGATGATAGGAGAGTCCAAGAAGAAGAAGAAGAGGAGGAGGAGGGTACAGTACACACTACACAGCAACCACCGGCCCAGCTCAGCAACAGCCCACAGCAAAAAGCAACAAGCAACATCAATAGCAACAACAGCTACACAGCATAGCTAGAGCAATAGCACAGCTACAGGCCTACAGCGGTCAGCAGTCCACAGCAAAAAACAAGAAGCAACAGCAATAGCAAAACAGCTACACAGCACAGCTAGAGCAATAACACAGCTACAGGCCTACAGCAGTCAGCAGCACAGCTACAGGTATGCTTTTGGCAGGCACACAGCTACTGCATACAACTTTTTGGCAAACAAAGCGCCTTAGGCAGACTGACCAGGGATGTTTTTTCTTTTGTTTTTTTTTTAATAAGGGATGCCTCTCTCTCTCTCTCTCTCTCTCTCTCTCTCTCTCTCTCTCCCTCTCCATTTTCTCAGTTTTTTTTTTTTTCGATGTTTCAAGCTGAACTGGCCAAGTCCCACTACTCCGATACCAAGTCGGGCCGACCCGACTCAGCCGATTTTTTAAACCATGCATCACATAGATGAAGGCCTTGAAGAACACATCCTATCTCTACCACCTACTCCTCCTCTAGCTGATCAAATTGTTGTTGTGCTTGATGATAAACTCGTGTCTACACGTTGCGGAGGTTTTCAGAAGTTTCTAGTTCGCTGGAAAGATCGTCTCATCTCAGATGCCTCATGATCACTACTACTGATTTCTAGCGCATCAATCCAAACCTGTATGAGCGTTATCAAGCTATACACTAGCCGGAGTCAAGTTTTTCTAAGGCGGGATAACTGGTGCAGGTCAAGCCAAGCCCAAATCCATTGGGCCTGACCCATGAGTTATTGGGTCAATTTGACCAGAACGATTAGATCAGCCCACAAATCCTGATGGGGATCGACCGGTATTACTGTAGGAAGTTATCATAGTTAGGATTTCTAATAATAGTTAGTTTCCTATTCGTTTCAGATTGTTGCTTAGTTTCCCTATTTGATTAGAAGTCTTTAGAAAGAGAATTTTAGTAGGAAAGAAGTTTGCTATTATAAATATAAGAACCCCCTTTAGGGATCGAAACCTCTATTATTATTGAATTGAAGATTTCTGGTTTGGCTTAATTGTGTAATGGCTTCTTGATTGTGTGCTACTGGTTGCTTGGAATCCATCTGGATTCGGACAAATCCCCACTGCAGATTTGGTCTATTCCCTGGGCTGCATCAACTTGATACCTGTGAAGCATCGACCTGCACTGTTCATGGTGTTGAAGGTTTTTTTTTTTTCTGTAAAATCTACCATGCTACGTGCTTGTTTCTGCAATGAATAGTATCAATTGATATTTTATGAAGTTGAAGTTGCTGCTGCAATCAGTTGTTAGTGTTTGTGACACTGAAGTGTTTCTTGTGTGGTTTTTTCTTTGTGAATTCCACACGGTGGTTTGGAGTGTTACTATCTGGCATTCAACAGTTTCTCCTTTGGTGTAGTTTTTTTTTTTTAATTTGTGGCTAACAAGTTATCAATGAAAGTGCTCTAAATCTCCAGTTCTACAGTTGTTCTCTTTCACAGGTTGGTGACCAGTTTGTTATTTGGAACTTCAATCTAAATGGAGTCAAAGGGTGAAAGTTCCAGAGGATCTAATCAACCACTTCTTCCTAATATTGTTAATCCTAAGACAAGGATCACACCTAGTCTTTTCAATGGTACTAACTCTAAGGCCTATTCCGCCATAATGGCCATTGGAGATTCAAAAATACTTGGTTATATTATTTTAAGTATCAAGGAACCAGAAAAGGATGATCCAAAATACATAGATTGGATTTCAGAAAATATGTTAATCATGAACTGTAGTCTTCATTCGGTGAAAGAGGGAATTGCAAAGAATATTAAATATTCTAAGACTACAAAGACCTTTTTGGGAGTCAATTGAAGTAGCCTATGCACAAAAGAAGGATAATGTCAGGATCTTAGAATTGAAGATGGAAATTGCTAGTTTTAGACAAGGAAGTCTGTTGATTGAAAATTATTATTCTCAATTTAGGGCATTATGGATAGAGTTGGAGTTTTACATGAGCCCTAGACCTTGCTGTGCTAAAAAATAGGCAAAATTGTTGGAAGACCTGTAGAAATAAAAAGGCCCATGTACACCAGCCCATCTAGGCCCATGAAGAGAATCCCACGTGTGGTACTTCCCAAGCTGTAGTAAAGATACACTTCTATGTATAGAAGATTAGGATTCTTTCATTCATTAATCACATTGATTCTTATTGTAATTAGTATGTAATGATTGCTGATTTTTAGCATGTAATTAGGATGAATCTAATTATAAAAGTGTTGGTCGATCCTCAATGGAGATATCAACTTTTCTTCCAAACGTTTCTCTCTCTCTCTCATACTCTTTTACATTATTTCATGGTATCAGAGCTCTGGTTATGATCAATCATCTCCTCTCATTGATTGATCTTCTTCTCTCATTAATCCACAAAGTCTCCCTGACGTGGATCTTCTTCCTGGCGTGAAATTCATCCCTCTTAGTGTCACTGATCAACAGTGGCCCACCACGGATCATCTTCCTATCTCCAAGAGATCTCTACAGTTGTGATCGACCAACCTTGAGGATATTTCTAAGGATTTTTCTGGATTTTTTCCATCACCTTTGAGGTATTTTCCATCCACTTCTTCATCTGTTGGTTTTTATAAATTCCTGTCAGATAGTTTTCATCAGGACCATCCAGATTTGTGGATCCTTTTCCAAATCTCATCAGATTTGGACTATAGGAGGTAACATTGATCCTCTTTCCATAGATACAATCTGATATGTGCTTCGATCAACCTGTGGGGCCCACGCACAGATCCAACCCAAGATTTTATGGTCACCTGGCTCTATTTTGTGCAAAATTTGCACTGTGCGCTAGATTCTGCTCCTGTGTGTGCTGAATGTTGCTGTCCTCTTCTATCTTCTTCTTTTGATAATATTGATTGATCGATTGTTGCTGTATGTTGTGGATCCAAGCCACTTATTACGGATTAAAGCTGATTACTGACTGATCTGGGCCTGTTACTGCACTGATTGATATCATTACTGCAGTATTTACCTTCTATATCAGATCAGACTACCTTGTGGTTTGTCTGTGTGCCGTTCTCCTTCTTGGACACTAGTGACATCCCATTGCTACTGTTTGCATAGTTGTTGTTTCTTTTGTGTGATTGCTATCCTTGGTTGCTGATTAATTGCTGGTAATACGGTTGCTACTTTTCTACTATTGACAAGTATGATGTCATTCCTGTTAAATTTAATGGGAATAATTACATGGCCTGGTCTTTTCATCTAAAGAATTTTGTCGAAGGTCAAGGATTGTTTGGTTATCTTGATGGTTCAATAACTAAACCTTCTACTACAAATACGGCGGACTCAAAAGCCTTATCCACTTGGTCTAAAGAAAATGCTAAAGTGATCACTTGGATTCTTAACTCCATTGATCCTTCTCTTGCCATTGCTCTTCAAGCTTATACTGCCGCAGCTGATATGTGGTCTCATCTCAAGAAGGTTTATCATCAAACCAATAAAGCCCGCAAATTTCAATTAGATAGTGAAATTGCTAAATTCAGTCAAGGCGATAAGATGGTGCAGGAATACTTCAATGGCTTTCTCACCTTATGGACTGAGAGGGATGCTATGATTATTCAAACTGTTTCTTCTGGTTTCCTGTCAGAGGCTCTTAAATTACAAGAAGACACCCACATCAGCCAGTTCCTTATGAATCTAAGATCCGAATTCGAATCTGTTCGATCGGCTCTCATGAATAGAGAAGTCTCTGCAAACCTAGATACTTGCTTCCAAGAAGTCCTTCGCGAAGAACTTCGCCTCCACTCGCAGCGTGCTATTATTGAAGAACCAAAGGCCTTCCTAGCTCCGCCCTCAACTGATTCTGCTCTTCTGGCAACTCCCAATCAGAAGCCTGTTCAATGCTATGAATGCAAAGGCTTTGGTCACATTGCCAAGAACTGTCGTAAGAAATTGGTTTGCAGATATTGCAAACAGTCGGGTTATCTTATTGATGACTGTCACCGTTTATAGCGAAAGAATGGGCCCCAACAAAAGCAGAATCCTTCCAAACATAACTCTCCAGCTGCGTTCCAGGCAAGCACCTTTCCCGGATACGGGAAGCACCTCTTCCGGGTCCGTCTCCATGACCCCTTCCCAGATTCAAAAACTTATTCAGAACACGGTGACCTCGGCATACGCATCCATGGGCCTTAATGGTGGTCGGTATCAAACTCCTTCTTCTATAGCATTTCCTGCTTTTCATTCTTCAGTCTCTCTGTCCGCATCTATCACCCCATCACCTGGTTTCTCGATTTAGGAGCATCTAACCACATGACCTCTATTAAAAGTAGCTTTACAGACTCTCACCCTTACCTTGGCAAAGAAAAAATCACTACTGCTAATGGAGACCAATTAATCATTTCTGGTATTGGTACCATTACTTTATCTAGTGCCTCTGGCCAGTCCATCAACCTTTCCAATGTCTACTTTGTTCCCAAATTATCAGCCAATTTACTTTCTGTAGGACAACTTATTGATGATGGATATTGTGTTAACTTTTCTTCCACTGGTTGTGTCATACAGGGGCAGCAAACTGGGAAGGTGATCGCAACGGGGAGTAAACATGGTCGACTGTTTTTGCTGGACATTGGACATCATTCCCTATTTTCTTCTTCTTCTCCTACTTTCAATAAATTGTGGACTGTGTGGCATAGTCGTCTTGGTCATGTGAACAATGCTTATTTACTTTCTTTATTTAAAAATGGTTGTTTAGAAACTACTTTTGATAATAAAATGGTGTCCTCTTTCCTTCAATCAAAGTGTGAAACGTGTTGCTTGAGTAAGAGTCACATTTTGCCTTTTCCTATTCATCACTCTCGTGCGTTGTCATCTTTTGATATCATTCACACGGATGTTTGGGGAATTGCACCCACATTGAGTAGGACAGGATTTAAGTATTATGTGACATTCATTGATGATTATTCACGCTTTACTTGGATTTATTTTATGCGCTTCAAATCTGAAGTATTTTCTCTTTTCCAAAAGTTTTACAAAATGATTCAAACACAATTTAAGAAAGAAATAAAAATTCTTAGGGCTGACTCCGGTGGCGAATATATGTCCCATGAATTCTCTGCCTTCCTTTCTGATAAAGGAATTCTTCACCAAAAATCCTGCCCACATACTCCACAGCAAAATGGTGTTGCGGAGAGAAAGAACAGACATATTCTTGAAACTGTTCGTACTCTCCTCTTTGCATCCTTAGTTCCTCCCACCTTCTGGTGTGATGCTGCACAGACAGCTGTGTATTTCCTCAATCGTCATCCTAGCTCCATTCTAGGAAAGACGACTCCTTATGAAGCTCTCTTTGGTCATGCCCCTTCCTATTCTCACTTACGAGTTTTTGGTTGCTTATGCTTTGTTCACCTTCCTTCTACAGAGCGCACTAAGTTGTCACCACAGGCTGCCAAATGTGTCTTTTTGGGTTACAGTACTGAACACGAGGGTTTCTCTGTTATGATCACTCCGAAAAACACATGCGAATATCTCGTAATGTGATTTTCTTGGAACACATTCCCTTCTTTTCTTTGCGTTTGGACAATCACCCTGTTGCTGTGTCTTATATGCCAAATTTCTCTGTGCCTACTTCTCCTCCACCTATTACAAATGTCTATGTCCGGCGTAACACGGTCCCTCCTGTGGGGACTCCTCCTCTTGATCCCCTTCCAGTGCCACCTACTGCACCCTCAGGTATTAATGCTTCTTCTGATAGTATCCTACCCCTGCGATGCTCTAGTCATCCTTCAGTTGCTCTTGATCGTTATCGTTTTCCTGCTCTTTTCACTTCTTTGGATAGTGCTCCTATACCCACCTCAAATTCACAGGCCTCCAAGATTGCTTACTGGCAGGATGCTATGACTGAGGAGTTGCTTGCTCTTAAAGCAAACAAAACATGGGATTTGGTACCAGCCCCTGCTGGCGCATCTGTCATCGGCAATAAATGGATCTATTCCATTAAAGTTCACTCTGATGGGAATCTTGACTGTTACAAAGCCCGATTGGTTGCACAGGGCTACAAGCAGGAATATGGGATTAACTATGAAGAGACCTTCGCACCAATGGCTAAAATGACCACTGTTCGCACTCTTCTTTGTGTAGTTGTAGCTCGCAACTGGCCCCTATGGCAAATGGATGTCAAAAATGCTTGTCTTCATGGCGACTTGCATGAGACTGTGTATTTAAAACCACCTTCGGGATATGGTTGTCCTCCCCAGCATGTTTGTAAATTGAGGAAAGCTCTTTATGGACTTAAGTAGGCTCCCAGGGCCTGGTTTGATAAATTTCGGACAACACTCCTTCAAGCTGGATTTCGTCAAAGTCACTCTGATAGTTCCCTCTTCCTTCGATGGACACCAAAAGGCTACACATTTCTCTTAGTCTATGTTGATGATATAATTATTAGTGGCAATGATGTTAATGGCATTACAGATCTCAAACTTCATCTAACTCGCCACTTCAGAATGAAGGATCTTGGTCCTCTCACCTACTTTTTGGGGCTTGAGTTTGTGCGTAACAAATCTGGCATTAGGGTCCATCAGCGCAAATATGCTACCGATTTGATCACTTCAGCCAGGCTTGATGATGCTCACACTGTTGATACGCCTATGGAATTAAACAGCAAACTCAGTTCAGATGATGGCTCTCCCCTGGATGATCCCTCAGTTTTCCGGCAGATAGTCGGTAGTTTGCTCTACTTAACTATGACTCGGCCGGATATCTCTCACGCAGTTCATACGGTTAGCCAGTTTGTTAGCAATCCACACAAACCTCACTTTGCTGCTGCTTTACGCATACTCCGTTATGTTAAAAGCACTCTTCACCATGGTCTATTCTACCCTTCTAATAATTCTTTGTGTCTATCCGCTTATGCTGATGCCGACTGGGCTGGTTGTCCCGATTCTCGGCGTTCTACCACTGGCTGGTGTATGTTCCTTGGGGACTCTCTGATTTCGTGGAAGTGCAAGAAACAAACTACCATTTCAAAGTCCTCTGCTGAAGCTGAATATCGGGCTATGTCTTCCGCTAGTGCTGAAATCATCTGGCTACGCCGTCTTCTCTGTGAATTCGGTGTTCTTATTCATCGTTCTACCCCGCTTCATGGTGACAACACCAGTGCTACCAGAATTGCCAACAATCTGGTCTTTCATGAAAGAACGAAGCATATTGAGATTGATTGTCACTTCATCCGTCAGCATGTTGTTACTGAGAAGATATCTTTACCTCATGTCTCCACTCTTAACCAGTTGCCGGATATCTTCACCAAGGCTCTACCCAAACCGCGTCATCATGATCTTACTAGCAAATTGATGTTTTCTGCCTTACCACATCAATTTGAGGGGGAGTGTGGAAATAAAAAGGCCCATGTACACCAGGCCCATCTAGGCCCATGAAGAGAATCCCACGTGTGAGACTTCCCAAACTGTAGTAAAGATACACTTCTATGTATAGAAGATTAGGATTCTTTCATTCATTAATCACATTGATTCTGATTGTAATTAGTATGTAATGATTGCTGATTTTTAGCATGTAATTAGGATGAATCTAATTATAAAAGTGTTGGTCGATCCTCAATGGAGATATCAACTTTTCTTCCAAACGTTTCTCTCTCTCTCTCTCTCTCATACTCTTTTACATTATTTCAAGACCAACATATATTTGAACTCTTGGACGGTGTTAACCCAGAGTATGAAGCCATTCGCACACAAGTAACTAGTCACTGCCTCCTATTGGTAAAGTATTTGCCCAATTACAAGGAGGAGAAATTCATCAAATGGTTATGACTCCTAAACCTGATAACATACCTGAGAGATCTGCTCTTACAAACAATAATTTGGGAAACACAGTTCCAAATACAGGATATAGTGGTTACGGTGGTGGAAGCCGAGGACGTGGTCATGGAAATAATTGTGGAGGTGGACGTAATGGCGGCAATGTGGTTGTGGCCAAGGACCAGCATTCATTGCTGGACGGGGTTTTGGTGTACAACCTAATCCTAATCGTGACAATTGTAACAAACTTTTTTGTACTCGCTGTGGGAGATACAGATCTACTCGGGAAAATTGTTGGGACTTGAATGGTAGGCTAGGAAATGCATTTGCATCACCGGCGAAGGTGGAACACCCTAGTGGTTCCAATGAAGAGACAAGTTTCAAGGCTGACTCACAAAATTAGAAGGATGATGATGCAGCCCGACATAAGATTAGGACCCACAGGTCCTGATGGACCATCTAATGGGGTCCACATGATCTCTGATTAGGTAGAGATCCCTATCCTTATTTCAGAATATCTAAATTAGTAATATTACTTAGTGGCTTAATAGGATTGCTTTCTAATATCTAGTTTGAGTAGGAATACGTATGTTACTATTTTCAATATCTTGGTTAGTTTAGAAATAGTGTCTTCTATATATACAGAAGAACCCTCTTGTTATTTTCTATGCATTATTCAATCAATAAAACTATCGTGAGTTATTTCTCTTTGAGTGTTATGGCTTGTCTTGTGCCTTAGGGCTGGAATCCAAAGGATTCGATCAATCTCCTCCTCGAGATTGGTCTACAGTACGATTGAGGTTCCGGGGCTGTGCCAGATGAGCTCATGAATCTTCATTGGCGATTGGTTGCATTAAAGGGTCGTAACTCATGACTCTTCAGTGGGTATGGCTTCTTCCCATAATCCTACTACATTTGCTTCCTCCGCTTCTCCTTCTACTTGGGTGATTGATCCAATCGAAGAAAGCCTCCATGTCTGCAGAAATACGACATCCACCCAATCTTTTTTCAAGGAATCTAATAGTGTCGAAATCACCTCCAATACACCAAGGCCAATTCCATCTAGCTCAAATATCTTCTAATTCACTCCAAAACTCACTTTTTCTCTAGTTTGCATTAGGACCGTGAGATCCCACCCGCCTGGGCCTGCCCGTCTTTCCTTCTAGCTTGTTTGTCTCCTAGGGGACTTGGACTGCACTAAGTCCCATATCGGAAATATCCAAGTCCTGGGTCTGGGCTTACAAGTCAAACCCCGTCTTAACTCAACATGACGTGTTTTAAAGCCTTGCGGCTCGGATCCCATAAGAACTCCAGAGTCAGCCATGCTTGGGAGGGAACGGTAGTGGGATAGGTGACCACCCAAGAAGTCCTTGCGCGCGTGCATGGGCCAAAATGACAATATCATGTTGAGTTGGGCGGGGCTATGATAGTTGGTATCAGAGCCGAGGACGGCTCTATTTCCGGTGGGGGAGAGTGTGAGATCCCACCTGCCTAGGCCTACCCATCTTGCTTGCTAGCTTGCTTGTCTCCTAGGGGCTTGGACTACACTAAGTCCCACATCGAAAATATCCAAGTCCTGACCATGGGCTTATAAGTCAAGCCCCATCTTAACTCAACATGATGGATTTTAAAGCCGTGCAGCCTAGATCCCATAAGAACTCTGGAGTGAAGAATGCTAGGGCGGGAGCAATACCGGGATGGGTGACTGCCCGGGAAGTCCTCGTGCGTGCACGTAGGCTTAAGTGGACAATATCATGCTGAGTTAGGTGGGGCTGTGACAAGGACCATAAACTGCAGAGATTAGAACCTCTTTGGTTTTCAAGATCTTGAAAAACACCTGACAATGAAAAAGCACCCAACCAATGATTCTCAAGGTCGACACGGCGAGAATCCCACAACAGGAAAATTCCCCATGAAGAACCATTAGCCATTAGACTAACCCATTTGGTTTTCCTCCCCCAATCTCTTTGACCATTTTTTCTTCCCGCGAGTTTATCTTGGATTCCTGAAGCAAGACAACATCTGCTTCCTGAGAATGGATAATGTGCTTGACCACCACTCTTCTCTCTAGGCTTCCAAAGGCTCGGATGTTCCAAGAGACAATCTTCATCGATGACTGATGCAATGCTAGGGTTAGGATCCCAAGTGTCGAAGCACAAATGGGGATCCCACGTAGAAGATCACTCCAACGATAAACCCACAAGGGAAAATTCTATCAACTCAAATCTCTGAGATTATGATCTCTACAATGCCATAAATATAATAAAAGAAACTTAAGGGCTACGCCAATCCTACTCAAACTAGGAAACAAGATAAAGTAAGAATCCTACTAAAACTAGAAACCTAATCCTAAATTACTACTCATTAAATAAAACCGGAAACTAATAACAATTAAAAATAAAATAAATAAATAAAGCTTTACTGGGTTCCACATGTGGCCCACGGGTATTTCTCATGTAGGCTATTGGTGTTGCTGCATCGATGACTTATGCCTTTCACCATTGGAATTTGCAGTACCTGGATGGGTTCATGTCCGCATTCAACTTTATCCGCACCCCTGTCATAACTGATAGAGCTTCTCAGACTCTGTAGTTCTCTAATCACTTTCTTTTTTTACCTGCTTTCCACCCTTGTAGATGAATTAGATTGTTCCCGAGCTTGAGCAAATTGAATCAGTTTCTCCCAATCAATCTTTCGTTGCCCACTGTCAATCCTACAGCCTACACACATGACAGCATCTTGGATCTTAGCCAGTCACTAAAGTTGTCGCCACCTACTACTAGTCATATATTAGAGACATCTCTTTGATGCCCATTATTCCCCAAGTCAACAGCATGCAGCCCTTTAGCACTTGGAGCCAGATCTTGCTCTGGAGTTAGGATGGAGACTCTATCCGAAGAAGATGAAGTTGGAGAGTTAACCTTCCAGTCCATATAGCAAGGGGAGGCACAACCCTCACCTTTTCCACTGTACTCTTCATGATAAAAATCCATCCCAGTTTGGAGATTTGCTACTCCAATGATTTGTAAAGGCTCTCTAAAGTTTTTAGGGACCGAACATTGCTTATACGAAGGCAAGCTACCAGAGAAACACATGTTATCAACCATGGCCAGCACCATCTCATCATCAGTATATGGTTGATCATTCAGCGCATCGTCAAATCCCCCTGCAAGTGACTCCTCTATGATCTGAGATGGAGAGCCCTCCATCCTCGTCGCTAAGAAACCCATCAACTCAACAAAAGCAACATCACCCCTAGCTTTCGTCTTCACGAGCAACGAGGCATTGAGGAATGAGTGTCTTTTCTCTCATGGGAACTAATTTCACGGATTTGCTTAGGATGAGTAAAATCTCTAATGCAATCGTAGATACGATCGCAAGTGCCGGGGCACAATTCGGGTTCCGATGGAACAATCACACGATGAAGACACTCTCCAACGATAAAACCCACAAAGGGCAATTTTTATTAACTCAAATCTCTGAGATCATTGATCTCTACAATGCTATATTTATAATAAAAGAAACTTAGGTGCTAAGAAATCAATCCTAATCAAACTAGGAAATCAAATAATAATCTTATCCAAATTAGAAACTAATCCTAAATATAACTTATTAAATAAAATCAGAAACTAATAAAAATTAATAAAAACTCTTAAACATCAATGGGTCCCACATGTGGCCCACAATATATCTCATGTCAAATATTGGTGTTGCTGCATCATTCTCCCTGGCTTGGAAAGAACTTGACCTCGAGTTCGGAAAATGTCCACCTGGATCAAAGATCAATCTGATGAACTTTTGATTCATTGGTAGATCTGCAGTGTCCATGTACAGCTTCATACATAACTGTTTGTGATGGTTGAAATTTGTGGTGATGTGCCTTACTTGTAGAACCTGCACCATCAAATCATAATCTTTGACTATCCACTGGTCAACTCCCAGTTGATATTGTTGATCCCCAAAGACCAAATCAATTTCAGAGTTTATGTGGGGAATATTAACAACTTGCTCATCATCACTTTGTGTTTGCACTTTGGGATTATTACTATTCACACAAGAAATTTCAAGGCCAACTGTAGATGTGGAATCTACTGTGTCTAGCTCTGGCTGATCGGTCTGCATGTCCGATGGCACTGGTTCCTCAACACGGTCAGTTATGTGTGGCGACTTGTCTACTTGAGGAGTAACTTTCGCTAGATGAGACCTTTTAAGCATCCGCTCCACACGAATTGCTTCCCAATATGCCTCATGAATGTTTTTACTGTCATTCATTTTTCACTATTTCCAGTCTTAAGCCTCTTAAAAAATTGATTAAATTATGTTCCTTATCATCTTCTAATCCACACTTGTCTTGAAGCCATGCAAACATGTCACCATAATCAAGAACAAATATTCTCCTTGTTTCAAATCAAGAAAGGACTGAAAATAGACTTCATTCTCAAAATACCATATGCCATATTGTCGCACATATTTGAGTCTTTGAAGTGCATTGTCGAATTTACTAATATGGAATTTCATATTGGATGTGTGAATGGAATGACCTTTTCTATAGATCTGCTATCTACGAGCACGCGGGAGAAACCGGAGCTGAAATCCAATGTCAGATCACTCCAAAATTGCAAAAATAAATTTTGGCCCCTGATCTTGGTTAAATGTTCACTGTCTATCAGTATTTGTAGGCTAGAATGGGCTTCAAGTAGAAACGGGTCAGATCAACCCGAGCCGAAAATTCAGGCCCAATTGATGCACTTGTCTCAACGAGGACACGTGTTGAAGCTTCGACCTGCGTGTCTAGAAAGGGGAAAAGACCCTTTACTGGTTTTCTTCAACGAAATGAAAGGAGAGTAGGAACTGGACTGCCTAGAGAGGGAGAACGGCGATGATGGTGGCACGACGGCAGGAAGCTGTAATCGACGAGCGGCGACTAGCGATCTCTCAAAGCCCATTGCTTCCTCATTTGGTGTAAGGTACACGCCTCTTTCGTCTTCTTCTCTGCTTGTCCATTCTTCTTTTTTTTTTTTTTTTTTTTTTTTTTTTTAGGGCTTGGGATCTGGGGAGGGGTCTGGGAAGAGGGAGTATGAGGTCTGGTTCTGGGATGTCTTGGGATTTTCTAGAAAAGGATGATCGGTTTCGGGGGTTTGGGGTTTGCAAAACAATGGAGCGATGGAGATGGGTTGGGCTAGGTTAAGATGGATTAGTGGAGAGGGGTAGCAGGGATCCTGATCGGCTGGGTGTGATCGATTGCGTTTTGGGAATGTCTCTGGATTTCAGGGTTTAGGGATTGAGATTGGGAATGGGGATGGCTCTCGGCTAGGGTGACGGGTAATGGGTTCTGTGGTTTATTTGGTTTTTTATTGGATTCGGTGGATGGCAGTCTGGAAGTGGGCAGACGATGGGGCGGGGTGCCAGGGAAGTGCGAACTGATAGGTGGCAGGGAAGACAGTGGGTGGATCGGTGGGAATGGATGGACGATAAATAGAGGTAATCATGCCGACGATCGGGGAATCGTTCGGCTCTGATACCAATTGATGCAATCGTAGATACGATCGCAAGTGCTAGAGCACAATTAGGGTTCCGATGGAACAATCACACGATGAAGACACTCTCCAACGATAAAACCCACAAAGAGAAATTTTTATTAACTCAAATCTCTGAGATCATTAATCTCTACAATGCTATATTTATAATAAAAAAAACTTAGGTGCTAAGAAATCAATCCTAATCAAACTAGGAAACCAAATAATCATCTTATCCAAATTAGAAACTAATCCTAAATATAACTTATTAAATAAAATCAGAAACTAATAACAATTAATAAAAACTCTCAAACATTAATGGGTCCCACATGTGGCCCACAATGTATCTCACGTCAGATATTGATGCTGCTGCATCAAGCTCCCTCTTCATGCTCCCGAATATGTCTATGTTCGCCAGAGAAATCCCTAGCGCCCAAAGCACTCTCGCCTTTTTCGTAGAGGTTATGCGAATCATTTTTAATAACTAGAACCACTGAATTGGGCTAGACCCCATCTTCCAGCCCATGATCTAGAAATGGGCTTAACCCAGCTAAAGGATCATGGGTCACTAACGAAGCCCGACCTAATGGGAGTAGGTCGATATCCACTGTGTTAACCTCAGATTTGGGATCTAAATGAGGAAATTTTAAATTTGAAAATTTTGAACTTGTCATTATCTTCTTCCTCCGATTGTGACCCATCCTCTTCGTACTTTCGCTTTCGCTGTCAACTTGTTCCTCTGAAGATTGTTGTTTGGAGTCCTGGATCTACCTTGACTCTTGAAATTTCAGGACCTGTTTAACCTCCAAACCCTCATTTTCCATTTCCACCTCACTGACCAGAGGGGTAATATGTGAGAAGAGCTCTGACTTTTACACTGGCATGGAGAAGCATCTCCTTCCACACTGTGACTGGATCCACCTCTATAGAAGAGCCAATACAGGAAGGGAGAAAGTTTCTTCCCTCCAAACATGCAGAGGAACACTTTTGAACCTAATCCAAACAGAGAAACGGGGGAGGGGTCCAATGATTTCCATCCATCTCTCCAGCAACAAAAAAGGACTGTTGTCATTCTTCACAGCATACTGAAGCACAAAAGACACCTCTGCATCAGATTGGAACTCAATCCAGACCGTCAATGTTCCAGTCTGCTTAATACCTTTGGGCCTCTTGCGTCCAAGAGAATCAAACCAGGAAAATTTCCTGTAGATATCATCAACCCCTTCCTTTAGGAACCCCACTAGGCTGAACCTCATGGCCTTAATACCTTAATGAAGATGGGAGGTAATCTAACCCCTAGGACACCCCGTTCTTTGATAACCCATCCCTTTTTGTTCTGAGGGGTTAGGTTTTCCTCATGGGTCTTGAAGAGGTCAGCCCAAGCAGGTTTTACAAGATCCCGTGGATTCTTCTCCTGCCTCATCAAAGATCCAGACCTGATTTTACTGGCAGGCTGATTTTGTCCAAAGGAATAAAGGAGTCTAAGATCTTATTAGCCCTGCAAAACATGGCTTCCAGCTCCATCTTAGACATGGATTCTGGAATATTGGAAACAAACTGTAGGACCTTTTAGTGAACTCCCAGGCGAACCTAAAGAGGTCTTAACTTCTTGGATTGGGTCAGTTTTGACCCATCTACCTCATGTCTAAAAATCCAGCACGTGAATGACCTGTTTCCTATGATGCGTTTCTGGAAAATTTGCAAAACAGCCCCCTGATTTCACTATTTTATTTAAACGGTCCTTGTAACTGATTTTCTTCATCATTTGGGACTGTTTGGAGCCCAATTCTTCACTAATCCTTGTTGGGACCCTTGCAGACCCTCTTAGGATGGTCCAATTGTGCCATATAGGATTCAGCTAGAGCAATAATATCATCATCATCAAATTCTACATCAATCATCTCTCTTCCTTCCCGCTCCACAAAAACTAGGAAGATCTTCTCTAAAACGATGGAAGTTATTTTCCGGTCTATTTTTAACTTAAATTTTGAACTGTTTGGTGCCCCAATTCTTGATCAAAACTTGTCGAGGCCCTTTTGGGCCTTCTTATGATGCTCGAACTTCTCCATATAAGCTTCAATGACTTCAAATTCTCGATCTAAAATCCACTCTGCAATCTACATCACATTTTTCTCATTTTTTCACTATAAGCTAGACGTGTTTGGGTTTGGGACTAAAATAAGGAATGCTTTGAAATTTAGGAATTAGGAAGCAAAAGAATTTGATGAAAACTTAGAAGGAAAAATTTTGGGCTGGTTGGTGCCCAATTCTTTATCACAACTTGTGAGGACCCTTTCAGGCCTTCTTGTGAAAAACCAAAAGATTTCTCTCCCAATGGCTTTCCTACCCAAGAGTGAGAGAGCGAGCCAAAGGCTATGTGGAGGCGATGCATGGAAGGATCCCTGGATGAAAGAGAAAAGTGAAAAAGGCTGTATTGATGGGTCTGGTCAACAGCAAAAATCTCTTTTCTTCCATCCGAATGGAAAACCAAAAGATTTCTCTCCCAATGGCTTTCCTACCCAAGAGTGAGAGAGGGGTTCAAAGGCTACGTGGAGGCAACGCATGGAAGGATCCCCGGATGAAAGAGAAAAGTGCAAAAGGCTGTATTGATGGGTCTGGTCAACAGCAAAAAATCACAGTGTCTCTCTTTCTCTGGGTCCAAGCACAATGTTGCAAATGAGGGCGAGAGACAACATATGACTGCACAGACACATTGAACAATATGATTTCACGTGATGTAGTGAAACCCGATATTGCACATGGAAACCTGAACAATGTGAGCTCTAATACCAAATTGATGCAAACCCTTAAAGGGTTTGAATCAAATTGCCAAAGCATCGAAAAGATGTCTCCAAGAGACACTCACAAAGTGGAATGAACCTCAAAAGGAAAACTCAATCCACGAATAAAATTTTTATTAATCTCGAAAAACTAACTCCTAATTTCTTACCAAGCTCATATATATATATATATATATATATATATATATATATATAGGAAACAAACCTTAGAATCCAAAAGTCCTAATGAAACTGGGACACTAACCAAAGACTCCTACCGGAATTAGAAAGCTATCCTAATTACATTTTATTAAATAAATAAAATAAGAGACAAGATCTATGACTTCTTTAGGTCCCACATGTGGGCACAGGTCAGGTTTCATTGGCCCTTAGGATTTGCATCCTTATGAAGTATTGTGTTCAAAATGGTCATGGGATGAGAACAGTAATTGAACTAGAAATCTAACATCCTGAGGTGGACTGGCTGGCCCCTACCTGACCAGTCATAGGTTCCAATCCTACTAAATCTCAAATTTTTCAACGAAATCCTTGACGGTATAATTGTATGATTATCATCCATGAAGCCTTATCACATCGCATGGTATATTAGTTCTCATGACGCTAACTTAAATTTCCACTTTCAAACTCACTTGCTTCTAAAAAAAAAAAAAAAAACGTCACATTCTATTTTCCCCAGGGATCCCCCAAATGTGTGCTTAAATTTATGGCATCTTCTATGGAGAAAGATGCCTAATCATTGTACTGATTACACAATTGGCTCACCTTTGAGCATTTTACCGTGTTAAAGACCAAAAGTGATTAACCCTTTTCCATGGTTGTTTAGTACAAATCAAGGAAACATTATTTGGCTTAGAAGGCCTCAAATGAAATTTAGAAATTAAAAAAAAAAAAAAAGAAGCAGGAAAGAAAGGAAATGTCAAAAATTCACATTTATCGGTTACAGTTTTGCACACAACATGATGCCTTTAGGAATAATAAGACATCAAAAATCAAAAGATTAACTAAGAAAAATAATAAGGTTTTTAGTAAATAAGACTAAAGCATAAGATTCAAATCGTTTTCCATAAGATCTGATTTAAAATTTTAAATCATAAGATTTTGATCAAAATTGTTCTACCTGTCTCACATGCAGCATAATTAGCATCAATAAGCACTTTCACAATCAAATGTCTCTGTTTTCAACATAATGACCCTCCCTGGAGGAAACTTCAAATAATTTGATATCCAGTATATAACTTCAAGGTGCAGTAGACATAGAATGCACATAACATCTCATCATCCCTACTGCATATATGATATCAAGTTTGGTGATGGTAAGGTAAATAAGGGTGCGCTAGGGTCTTCTAGGTAAGAGCCCTTTTAGGGATTTTGCTTTTTCAAAGCTCAAAAGTGCAAAAAAGCGTGTTTGGTTAACAGTGTTTTAAAAGGGCTTTAAAAATGTAAAAGCTATCATATTGCTTCACTGTGAAGCAGACTAGGTACCACCACTTCACGTTGGAGGAGTGGCTTCTTTGATTTTTTGGGAAGCAAAGAGGCTTGAGACTTAGCTGTGGAGGGAAATGAACATATTTCCCTCTTTTTATTTATTTATTTTTTCCCCATCTTTCCCTCCTATCTTTACCTCTCTATCTACCATAACTCTCAGTCATTTCTCCTTATTAAAGCTGGCTAATGCCGATCTTTGTCTCTCTTCATCTGTGAGTTGTTCAAAAGTTGCTGCAATTTTTGCTAAGGTAGATTTGGTGCCCCAACTAGAAGGTATGTTCTCTTGGTCTTTCTCCATCTTTTCTCTTTGGTCTCTCAATCTTTTCTCTCTGTTATTGTTTTTTTGTAATTTACTTTAGGTATTTAACTAGAAGGGAGTAGCCATTAGGGAGAGTGGTATGTCTCTTTCAATTTCTTTTGTATGAAATTGTTTGTGTGGAATTTATTGGAGTTGTTTCAATTGGGTTTTCTCAGTAAATGTGATCAGAGGAAGGGGAGAACTAGATCGTATGAAAGGAGAGAATTCTCCACTCGTTGTATCTTATTGAGAAAGACAACTACTATATGTATACACTTGCTTGCCATATGAATGGCTACAGTCAGGGCCAAATTGAGGCCACTACATATCTAATGAAATCATCTACCTAAATAAGGAGAATACAATCTAGCCAAGAAAGGAAGAAATTAATATGCAATGTTGACCCAATCTAAGTAGATCCCACGTGGGATATTTATGTTCATGGGCTAAGTTGTTCACGGGCCAAGTTTGGGTCGGGCCTACTTTTGATGGATCTTATTGGACTGGTCCCTATCCATTCTACACTCCCCCTCAAATTGATGCTAGGTGGAACCAAGCAACAATTTGGAAACAAGATAATCATGACGATCACGAGGTAGTGCCTTAGTAAAAATATCAACCAACTGATCATGAGAAGAGACATATGACATGTTGATGGTGTCTAAAACTACATATTGACGGATGAAGTGACAATCTATCTCGATCAAGGATGAAAATAGCTACGCCCGCCGCCAAATCGCTACGTAGTGGGCACCACGTAGCGTAGCGGGGCTACGTAGCGGTGCGATTTGAAAAAATCGTCCAAAAAATCTGAAAAATTTTCAAAAAATCCAGAAAATTGTAAAATGAAAGAAAATGTGTTTCTTTTGCAAAAGTAAGTAAGAAAAGGGGGTGTAGCGGTGCCCTCAATATATGAGGTCCTGTATCGCTGTATAAATAGAAAATAATAGTTATGATTAGTTTTTTCACATGTATTCATGTTTCTTAGTCATGCTAACTTATTTCTAGTTAGAGTGAAATTTGATTGAGCTCTATTTTCAAGTAGAATGAAATTTGGCTAAGGCATTGATTTTAATTAAGTAATATTTGGCTAAGACATGACCTTTTTATTTTTATATTTAGCCTCATTGTGGAGCCCACCAATGATTAAAGGAATCAAGTGCTTCAGCTTTTATTTTTTCTTAGAGGGTCATTTAATTTTTATTGATACCTTTCAAAGGGTCCATAAGTGCCCTAATGAAATAAAAGTTGGGTCCATTTAATTTTTATTAATGCTTTAAAGGACATAAGTGCCCTCGAATGAAATAAAAGAGGGGTCCATTATTTTTTATTCATAACTTTCATAGGGCCCATAAGTGCCCTCTAAAAGAGGGGTACATTTAATTTTTATTTATAACTTTCATTCGGCCCATAAGTTTCCTCATAAAAGTAGGGGCACATTTAATTTTTATTTACAACTTTCATAGGCCCATAAGTGCACCCTAATGAAATAATACAAGGATCGAAATGAAATAGGTTTTGGTGCCATGAGTGCCCTCTAAAAGAGGGGGTACATTTAAATTCTATTTATAACTTTCACAAAGGGCCATTAAGTACCCCACTAAATAATTAAGGGTAGAGGTTTCGTGCCCTATTCTTTTCCCAAAATGAAGTCGACGAAAATCGAGGAGCGTCGAAGAAAGGAGGAGCTACTGCTGCTACCGTGCGCCGCTGCTCGCTATCTCCTCTGCAGATGCTACTGCTGTTGTTTCTGCTTCAATCAGGTATGTTTTCTTCTTCCTCTAGTAAAACTCCTTCGGTCTTTTTGTTTTTCCTTCTTCCTTCAGTCAAACTCCTCCTATCTTTTTTTCTTCTTCTTCCTCCAGTCAACCGGATGAAAGGGGAAGCCAGGTGGGTTTTTTTTTTTCATGTTTCATAGCCTGTAGCGGCCGATACGTAACGTATCGGTGCATATCGGCCGCTACGGGTAAATAGCGGCCGATACGAACCGATATAGTTGCGATCGGCGTTTTTCTGTATTTAGCGTAGCGGCCATGGCCACTAGGGCCACGTATCGGCTGCCTTTTTCATCCTTGATCTCGATGTGTTTGGTGCGCTCATGGTAGACTATATTTTTGGCAGTCCGGATGGCACTTGTGTTGTTAGCATAGAGAGGAGTTAGGGTGGTGAGAAAAACTCCAAATTCACGGAGTAAGCGACGGAGCCAAACAATTTCACCGCTTGCTGAAGACATAGAACGATATTCAGCCTCCGCTAAAGATTTGGATATTTTAGTTGGCTTTTTGCATTTCCATGAAATGATGGATTGTCCAAGAAACATACACCATCCTATGGTGGATCGACGAGTATCTGGGCAACCAGCCCAATCTGGGTCTGCATATGCCTAAAGCTGTAAGGATGTCATAGAAGGGTAAAACAGTTCATGATTTCGAGTACCTTTAAGATATCGTAGAACACGATAGACGGTGGCAAGATGTGCTTTGTGTGGGTTGCTGACAAATTGACTCATAGTGTGTACTACGTGAGAAATATCGGGCCGAGTCAGAGGCAGATAGAGGAGACTCTCCACTAAACGTCGAAAGATTGTAGGATCGTCAAACGGACATCCATCATTCTTGCTGATTTTAACATTGAGCTCAAGAGGTGTATCAAATGTTTTCGCTCTGGGAGTCTGGCTGTCCTGATTAAGTCATCTGCATAATTGGTTTGGTTAACACGAACACCTTCCTTGCTCCTTGAAATTTCCAACCCAAGAAAATATGTCAAAGCTCCAAGACCTTTCATCTGAAATGAACGCATAAGCTGAGTCTTGAGGTCTGCAATACCTATAGTATCATTGCCGCTGATTATCATATCATCAATATATATCAAAAGAATTTAAAAGCACATGATGTACGGCGAATAAAGAGGGAGCTGTCACATGGACTTTGATAAAAATTTGCTTGTAATATGGTTGAGCGAAACTTGTCAAACCATGCATGAGGGGCCCGTTTAAGGCCATATAATGACCGTTTTAATTTGCAGACATGCTTTGGTGGACAGGCATACCCTCGAGGTGGGCGCATGTAAACAGTCTAGAAACGCATTTTTCACGTCCATCAGAGGCCAATTTCGAGCAGCTATGACACTGATCAGACAACGAACTATGGTCATTTTTGCAACTGGTGCGAAGGTCTCTTCATAATCCATGCCATATTCTTGTTTATAACCTTGAGCAACCAGTCTAGCCTTGTATCTATCAAGACTCCCATCGGATGTGACCTTAATGGAATAAACCCATTTACTTCCGATAATAGAAGCATGTGCAGGAAGTGGAACCAAATCCCAAGTAGAATTAGCTTCAAGAGCGAGCAATTCTTTTGCCATCAATTCTTGCCAACATGGTATTTTTGAGGCATGTGAATAAGAGGTGGGAATAGAAATAGGATCTAAAGAAGTAAACAGCACAACAAAACCATATATGCCAGGTGGAACTGAAATACGACTCGAGCGTCGTAGTGTAGGAGGATCTGGAGGGTCATTACTTGAAGGGGATGGAGCCGGCAAGAGAAGTTGATCTGGAGCAGGTGCAGCATGAGGCATAGGCTTTGGCTGGTGGACATGGACTTGAGGGATGGGTGGTGGAGTTTAGATTCTGGAAACTGAAGGAGATATAAAACTTGAAGAGGGTGATGTTTAGGCCAAACGGAGTAGAAAGGAACATGTTCCAAAAAGAAAACATTCCGTGAAATACGGAGGCAATTATCTTTAGGGTCATAAAGAAGAAATCCTTTGTGTTCATCACTGTATCCAAGAAATAAGCATTTAACAGCCTAAGGTGATAATTTAGTACGCTCAATGGATGGAAGATGAACAGAGCATAGACAGCTGAAGACTCTCATATGAGAATAGGTAGGCGAATGGCCAAATAGACACTCATACGGAGAAACCTTATTTAGCACAAAACCTGGTAATTGATTAATGATATGAATAGCTGTGTGAGCAGCTTCACACCAAAATTTTGGTGGAACAAGTGCTTCAATCAATAGAGATCGAACGATCTCAAGAATATGTCGGTTCTTCCTTTCAACAATCCCATTATGTTGGGTTGTGTGAGGACAAGATTTCTGATGAATAATACCTTTATTAGATAAGAAAGAGGAAAATTCAGAGGACATGTACTCTCCCCCTAAGTCAGAACGTAAGATTTTGATGGATTTCTGAAATTGAGTACATACCATATTATAAAACTTTTGGAAAGTAGAGAAAACTTCATATTTGAACCGTAAGAAGTAGATCCATGTATCTCTACAATGATCATCAATAAAGGTAACATAATATTTGTGTCCATTCTACTCAGGTGAGGAGCAATTCCCCACACATCAGTGTGAATAACATTAAAAGCTTCAATGGTACGTGAGAAATGAACTGGAAAAGGTAACACACGACTTTTTCTTAGACAAAAAGCTTCACATTTAGAGTTAACAAAAGCATAAATAAGCCTATCATCAACTGAATGTTCCAAACAACCAAGTTTAAACAAAGAAAGTAAACTGGAATTATTTAAGTGGCCAAGACGTCTATGCCAAACAGTCCATAATTTATCTAAAACACCCATAGAAGTAGCAAAGAAGGAAGAACTCGGTCTCATATCTAGATGGAATAGCCTGCCATGTTTACTCATGCTTTGATACCATGTAAATGTGATCAGAGGAAGGGGAGAACTAGATCGTATGAAAGGAGAGAATTCTCCACTCGTTGTTGCATCTTATTGAGAAAGACAACTACTATATGTATACACTTGCTTGCCATATGAATGGCTACAGTCAGGGCCTAATTGAGGCCTTTCCAAATCTAATGAAATCAACTGGCTAAATAAGGAGAATACAATCTAGCCAAGAAAGGAAGAAATTAATATACAATGTTGACCCAATCTAACTAGATCCCACGTGGGATATTTATGTTAATGGGCTAAGTTGTTCATGGGCCAAGTTTGGGTCGGTCCAGCTTCTGATGGATCTTATCGGACTGGTCCTTATCCATTCTACATTCTCCACATTCAACCAGATGCTCATTTTTCTATAGATTAGTTTAGAGTTGCATACCATGTGTTTGAACAAAAACTGAGTGAATAGAGCAATAAAATAAAAGATTATATTAGGGGTGAGTTGCACACCAATGCACTCAACATCTGTTTAAAAGGTATAAGAATTGGTGTATTGTCTCAAATTTTAAATCTGAGAGCACTTTTTATCCAATGGCTCTCAATGGTGGTTCTCACTGTATGATTGCCCTGGATACCTGAAATGAGCCCTCTTGTATGAAATGCCTATGTCTGAACAAGTTACCACTATATTCTACTATAACTTACACGTTCACTCTCTTGGTTCCTCTCTATCTCTTGGCAGTGGGCACAGTTAGTACTTACTTGTGGCGCCCTCTGATCGTTATTCCTTTTCCTTTGTTCTTCGTGCCTTCCAAGTAATTAAGGTAGACATTTTTTACTTGTTTAATAAATGGGTGAGGTTATGACTGATTCTATACTAGCTATTCAGCCAACGTGACCCATACATACTCAATCCAACCCTACTCATTGAACTTTGACCCACCACAAAAATGATAATTCAGGGCTTTTGCTGGTCCTTATAACTTCCAGTTTGGGTTTGAGAATTTAAGTCCTGAAGAGAAAGCTAATGTACGGTATCAGTTTGGCTAAATATGTCAACAGGTCGGGTTAAATGGGCAACACCACTCAACCAGATGTATTAGGGGAGAGTTTAATAGTAAATATTGATGGGCAAAATAGGGTTTCAAATAATAGATTTCAACCTAAAAGTGAAAAGTAGGATGGTTGCATATAATCCTATATATTTCCTTGCTTCAGAAAATTTACACACTAGGTTGCACGCACACAGCTGACCAAGTTCATGTATGTATCAGTGAATAGTTACAAAAAGGAACTGTGAGTTATGATAGATTTCTGTACTCAAGAGTATGTGGCCTTAAGATAAGCATGTTGGCTGGTTGGCCCATATAATTCCTGGTTATAGACATACAGTTGGAGCAAAGTAAGTGCAGGGCAACCAAGTTCTAAGGATCCTAAGAGAGCCTAATTAAACGTGATTTTTCTGAAGCACCAAAATAAATGTTTTCCTTTTTTTAGTAAGTAGTATGTATGAAAACATGTTTAGTTTACTGTTCAAAACTGATTAATTCATAAATATATGAAGAACTCAACTGATAGTGATTTCAACTATGGGCTTTGGGTTCTCAGTGTGATAGTGATTTCAACTATCCAAGGTTAGCACGCTTTGGGGCTGCTATTTCAAGGGCAAACAAGTTGTAATGCCAATAGATACAGGTACCTACATCCCGAGTGGTTTCTAATTGTGGATAGTTTTTGTTTTGCTGTTGCATTCTTTGAACTTCAACAATAAATACTCACTGAATTTATGCTCATTTTAATATGCTCTTTTTGTCTTGCATGTGTGTGTGGATTCATTGGGTAGGTAAGAAACAGAAGTCTTGAAGTGAAGGAGCAAAATCTACAGTCATGTCTTCGAGCTGTAGTAATTTAGTGTGATTTTGAGCATGTTGAGTATTTGGATCCATCTCTTTTTGTGAAGCATTTATAGTGAAGTTGAATTCAAGAATCATTTCTGTCGATACTTTGTCTCTTTTCTACCATTGAGATTCATTTACAATAAGCTTCTTTAATTTCGCGATCTAAGGGTAGAGCAATTGCTAAACATACAACATGCAGCCATGGAGGAAAAGAAATTGCACTTCATCAACAACTACGACGGTGAGTATGACAGAGAAGGCCTACGAGCCTATGAGGGGTATGCATTATTCAAGTTGAAACTATAAGTGGAACAGATGGGTTGGGACAGAGAAGGCATCAGAGACATAAGTCTAACGGTTTTTTTTTTTTTTTTTTTGGTAAGGAAAGTCTATGTAGTTGGAGTAAATATCAATGTGAAATGTAATTGAATGGATATGATTATTAATTGAATGGAACAGTTTTATATTATTATTGTAAACATTGTTGAATGAAAAGAAATGAATGACACTAAAAATGTTACGAATTTTGTTAGACGTAGGAATTAGGGAATGGAATGATTGTTCTAGTTTTGTATTGTTTCAAATTGTGAAATAGAATAAAATGTATGGATTGGAAAGTAGGGGAATGTTATATTCAGGTTGTCAGTTGGTGTGCAATTTACATTTGGAATGGACACGTGCTGCTTCTCTCATTTATTTTAAAAATCAACTACAAATAAACTTGAGAAAATAAATTTACTTAAATTTGAAATATGTTCAGGCATCTCAATTTAACAAGTACATGTTGGTAATTAAACTTCGCCGTTGAACTACTAGAATGAACAATTCAAACCTTATATTTTATCATATGCTTTTTTTTATCACGATAATGCAAGATGCCTTTAACCACCAATCACCCCATCTTCTCAATTTCTCTCATTTAACATTCACAGTTACATTCGTTTCTAAAATATGTGAAGATGGGGATACACAGAATGAGAAATTTATGATTTTGTGTTGGGTCATTTTATTTACCTGCATAGCACCTACATGTTATGTAAATTTTCTTATAAAATAATTATATAATTCATTTGATAGTTTTACGTTAAAAGTTGCTATCTATATATCTAACCAAACAGCATAGGATACTTTTTCTGTTAAAAAGTTGGCATAAAAGTTGAGCTAACCAAACAACCATTTATCTTAAAAAGCTGGTCTGAAGAAGTAGCTTCGTTAAAGCTACTTTTAAAAAAGCACGTTTGACTTTATACAAGCCGAACCAAACATACCCTAAGTTGTCTAAAAAGTCATTTTAACAAAACAGAGTCATATTTTTGTTTTCGTTTTCTTTCTTTTAATTTTTTTCCTTGGGAGGACTCGAACTCACGCACTGTCACTCTCCGAGGGCCCTGGTGTCGTATATCAGTTCACTTGCATAAACATGAAAGTGAAGATTAGCTTCCACTTCCACGGGAATACCAGCAACCCCTGGCCCAACTTTCCAGTTTCCTTGGACACTACAGCGCATACTTTTATTCTGAGATATCAATCCTTTTGTTTAACCGAGTGATCTCATTTCTCCAGATGTATTCAAGGATCCCAAGTCAACCTTAACCTTAGTTTACATACAACAAATATGAAGTCTTTAAAAGCCAAACTTCCTCCCTCAGAATTAGTACAATAAAAGAAGCTCTCGGCTCCTTAGGAAGATTAGCCAATGCATGGAACTACACTGCATCACATCCCTAACTCCAACAATGCCTACATTACCTCCTCTCCTGAAAAATGAATCACAAGACAATCTGCTTCCTGCCCTATAGAATATCAGAAAGTGAAATAGAAAAATTATCGATTTTTGGCTGATTCCGACTTTCCACCTCATTCAAACCCCCGGAAAACTCAACACCTTCTCAGAAATAATCTTCAGGTCCTCCACTAACGGATCCTCAACTAGCAACTCTTCATAAACAAAAAACATTGGCCTGGACTACCCAAATGGTGAAGTACGATTCCTGTAACTAAGTATTTAAATGATACTAAAAGGAAAATGTTAAAATTACCTATTTATTGGATTTTTTATTTTATGAATTCTTAACAATCCACATTTTAACAATATACCAAATAGGGTAAAGTACCCTTATCTATATACAAATCATATTGGGAAATAAGAATTATATCCCCCATTCCATATCCAGTCCATAACCATTACCTGTGCCTGGTCATAATAAAATTGTAGTATTTTAGTCCAAAAAATTATTATTGCAATAAAAAGATCTCAATGAGTGTTAAATATTTTATGAACATAAAATGAAAAATAAATGAAAGGGAGTCATTAAGCAGCTATTCTTCATCTATCCAAGTTTCAAAATATTCTCTCTAAAATGACAAATGCCAATATCATCATCATCATCTCCATAAATACAGCAAAAGCTGAATTATTTTGCTAACAGATGAAAATACAAAACTGGGTATTCATTTCAAATCAAGAAAGTGCATACCATTTGAAGACAAACTTCTTCGATGGTAACTCCACTGGGTAGAGAAAAGAATATGCATTTATTTCGTCAACAAGTAAAGCCATTTTAGTCTCATCATCCATCCCAACCACGGCAATCGAAGCTACCACATTTGAGAAAAAGAAAAGAGAATAAAATTTTTAATTGAAGCATCTGAAATTCTGTGGAAAAACTATGACAAACCATTCTTTGGCCAAATAAATAAAAAAAAAAAAAAAAAAAAACAGAAACAAACACAGAGAAAAAAAATTGAAAACGTTTGACACTTCCATTGTAAACACAAATCTCACTATCGTTGATATCCCTAATCATAAATCATGTTAAATGGGTCAAACCCAACTGATAATTTTATGATATAATAAAAGATATGGATGTATGTTGGGAAAAGCTATAGAAGAAAGGTTCAGGGTCAGTTTCCAGTTGGCGCTTCTAAAATTGAGTTGGATTCAGGTTAGGCTCAGTTGTCCACTCTACAATTGGAGTAAGGTCAGGCTGGCCCAAGTTCCCATCAAGTTAACAGTCAGGATCACCAAACTGACCGTACCTTTATGGACTGGGTTATGAGAATGAGTGTCATAAATACCAACAAAAATTTAGAATGCCACAGTAAACACTTCCTTATTTGAGAAAGTTAATATCATATTCATATGACAAAAATTTGAAAACACCCGACGTGGCATTCAGTAAGGTGCTGACAAGAGGTTACATCTGATTTATCCTGTGGGGGATGCACTTTTGTGGGATCGAACTCACTTATATTACATGGCTCCCAATTTTTAGGTAAAGATCCAAGTTTCCCAACAGCCAGACAATGTCTATCATTGATCAGTTCAATAGTTCATATCACTCCAATAGGAGTGAAGTTTGGCATGACCCTCATGTAAGGGGTAGCATTTGGCATGAGTGGTTTTGATCAAGTGAAGGGAGTCCTCCACAGATTTGAATTAGGTGATCATCTATGGTCAGCACAACACTGGCACCAGCATAAGATCATTTCTCCTTAAGCGCACATTTGTGGGACAAAAAGAATCAATGATCGAGAGGCAATCGCTCTATATATTGCACTGCTCGCTTTTCTGTCATTTGTGCGCCACTTCTGTGTGGAAAAGAAAAATGAATTGATTCTCCACAGTAGAGAAGACCTTGATTTCCTACTTGACTGCATGATTGGTGATGTTCTGGATGCGCTTGCTGCATATGTAAAACAGTGATAGTGTGCGAGAGAGTTTGGATAAAATCTAACTAAGTGAAATCATGGTGTTAAGAGTCTCATTCCTAGTCAGATGAGGAAAATCAGTTGGTGAGGTCAAATTAAACAAGGAGACTCTCCACATCTCTATAAATAGGTTTTAAACCATACTTTAGATTATTGTAAGGAGTGTAGGAGATTATCACTTCAATCATAGCTGTCTGCATAACAGGCCATTGCTGGTTTATGTCCACAAGCCATCAAGTCTAACAATTTGTATCAACCACCGGCTCGTGTCCAATCCAGGCCAGCTAATCTAGCCCATATGGATCTAACTGATCCAAACAGGGCATCTACATATTGACAGACTTGGGCCCACTTGAACCAGGCCCAAATCAACTTGAATCTTGCCAAAACAGACGCAAGCTAGATGCCCAAGCCTGGTCAACGAAGTTAATCATGTAGCAGGTCCATTAGGATCAGATGTGGGGACCCATAGTTCTAATAATTAGGGACGGCCAGATTTTGTCATGAAACAGGCAGTTTCTAAAATTTTGGAGCCCTTTCCCTATTTGGTCCCACTATTAAAGAAAGATAAGGATTGTTTAAGTTGGCAATTGGTTATAAAGATCTACCAGAGGCATGTTTCATGCAAGCAATTGATGCTCACATCCATGCGAACAAGGACAGCCATTCCTAAGTTTTGTTCTATTATATTTTTCAATAGAATGTCTGAGAGAATGTCTGAGAGAGAGATGGAAGAGAAGGGAAGCCTCTTGGAATGCAGATAGGAGGCAGTCCCACAGGGTGCCTCTTCCAGAAGAGATAAGGAAGATTAGGGAGGAAACCTTCTCAGTCTGTCAAATCTTCCACAACAGATTTCCAAAGCTGAGATAGAAGCTAACTTCTGGAGAGCAGGGAGAATAAAAGATGTTTTCATACCTAAAGACAAGAGAGACAATGGCAATAGGGGCTTTGCATTTGTCAGGTTTGCAACCCTATCAGAAGCAGAGAAAGCAGCTGAAATGGTAGAAGGCAGAGTCCTGGGGGGCAAGAAGCTTCAGGCCAACTTGGCTCAGTTCTATCCCAAAATCAGAAATAGCAGGGGTGAGGAAATTTCCAAGAGGGAGTGGAAGGCCTTCAGGCAGTCCTCTTTCTGGCCTGGGAAGCACCACTCAGGAGATGCCCAAGAACAGAGCTGCCAGAAAGGGGAAGGAGAAAGGGGTGACAAACCAGGTTCAGGAGCTGCTGGATGGATAGTGGAAGAAGACACTGGCAAAGGTGTGAGGGTAGCACAGTGGGTAGTCAAGCAAAAGGAGATCTCTTGTCAACAGCCTGGTAAGATTCTTGAAAGAAAAATCAGTCAGCACTGAACAGATAGACTCCTGGATTCAAGAGTGGTATGGCCAGCCACCTATCAAGTTGCAAAAGCTGGATGATCAAGTGGTATGGCTGCAGCTATCTGCTTCTTGCGAAATTGATGAGTTCCTCCTCAGTATAACAGCAGCAGGAGATTCATCATCTCCATTCTCAATGATTGAGAGATGGATGGAAGTTCTGGGTACACCACCGAACCCTATATAGGTGAAAGTTAAAGGAGTACCACTTCAGGCCTGGCATGAAGGTGTATTCAGGCTAACAGGTGACTGCGCTGGCAAGACGATGGAGGTGGATGCAAGAACCAAAGAGAAAGAAGTACTTAAAGAGGGAAGGGTGCAGGTAATGCTTAACAGTTCAACCATTCTACCTCTGATGTTACCAATATGGGTGGATGATTTGAAATTCATGGTCACAGTGGAAGGGGAAGAGGAGGTATAAAAGCTGATGGGGGAAGAAGTAAGAATGGGGCTCAGCCTGAAGGAGGAGAAGAAGGCAACAAGGTGTAGTTGCAGAGTACAACAGGGACAGAGGAAGGAAGACGATGATGCCAGCATACCCATTTCAAATTTCAAATCGACCGCCCATTTAGTGAATAGAGATGGGCCTGGGTCGAATCTGTTTACTGTGGATCAGGACAACCGCCAGGGTTGTAGCTTACTTAAAGCTCGTGGGTTATGTCGTGTTGGGCCTGGAGGATCCGACTCAAGACATGAATGCTTTAAAGGGCTAGGGCTCTTTTCAACCCCTTATGTCAAAGACGAAGAGGAAAAGCAGAGGAAGGGTGAAGATGGAGAGCTGGAGTCTCTGGGAAACCATACGAAAGCTCTCCCAGAGCTAGCAAGTGAGCCAGAAGAGGAGGACTTCTCCAACGAAGAGGAGGATAGCAGCCGGGATAGCCCTGTCAATGGCGGGAACAGTGAGCAAAGATGCTCACTGGAGGACAGTGACACCGGGGAGAGGGAAGAAAAAGTTAAATGCTTGCTGGAGGGGGAGAAATCAGAGGGGAGGGCAAACTCACCTACTTTCTCTTTCGGGGAAGAAGAAGCAGAGGAGGATCATAGAGTAGAAGAAATTGGAGAAGGAAAGAAGAAGGAAGCCAGCGAGATGTGCTGCCGATATGGAGAAGAAGTGTTAGGAATGAGAGAAGGCTACATCGTCAAGGAAGGGGGAGGTCGAGGAATGGGAGTGGATACATTGAATCCAATGACAGTGGATGACTATAGCGCCCATGTCAGAACTGTTGGGAAGTCCCACATCGCCTAAGTAACAGGCTTGTCATGTCTTAATATACCTATATGGGCCTTCCACCTATCAGCTTAAGCTTTTGGGTTGGTATATGTTTTATTATATGGTATCAGAGCGGGTTCCGATCCCGTTGTTCTTGTGTAGCCCACGTGTCAGGCCTGTCCATGAAATCTGTTGGGCCTGCACGTGAGGGGCAATATTGGGAAGTCCCACATCGCCTAAGTAACAGGCTTGTCATGTCTTAATATACCTGTATGGGCCTTCCACCTATCAACTTAAGCTTTTGGGTTGGTATATTATATGGTTTATTACAAAAACACCTACCAAAGACTCAGAGGGCTGGATCTCTGTCCAACAGAAGCGTCAAGGCCAAATGCACTGTCTGGCGAAGAGGGGTTCCAGGTCAGCTCCTCCTTTGGGTCCAGCAGAAGCAAAGATGCTGCCACCTAACAGATTGCGGGGAGAGGAGAGGACGCCCACCGTCAAGTAAGAGCAATGGCATGCTGGTGATACGGGCCCAGGTATGAAGGGTTTTGGATAGCTTTTTAGGGCAGGGGATGATCACGACAACCACAAAGGGAGATCCTATGGGGAAGAGGAGGATGGCAAATAGCTTTGGTCACCACAAGAAGTTATTCATTGTGCCAAGGTTATTGGAGTAACAGTAGAGGGGACAGCAGATGGATGGGATCCGTTAGTGAAGTTCGTTCAAAGCCGGGAGAGCCAGAATGAACTAGAAAGGAAGGGTAGCAAGTCCACAAGGAAAGGGGTTAGGGAATTGAATAATTTGAGCTGTTCAATTAATTATGAGGAAACCAAGTCAAAGGAGACAAAGGAGCATACAATCCAGAAAAAAGGTGGGAAAAATCAAGGGGGTCTTCCAATCCTTAAATGAAGGTGCTCTCATGGAACGTTCGTGGACTGGGGGGAGCCTCGCACAAGCTAGTGGTGAAAGAGATGATCATGAATCAAAAGGCTCAGCTAGTAATCTACAAGAATCAAAATTGAAAGAAGTCTTTGAAAGGGTGGTGAAAGAGGTCAAGGGCAGAAGGCAAGTAAAGTGGGCTGCGGTCGAAGCAATGGGTGCTGCAGGTGGGCTATTGACTCTATGGGACACAAGAACAGTTTCAGTGGAACGGAGCTGGGTGGATGTCTTTTCACTATCAGTGCTAGCGGAAGACCTTCAGAATAATAAAAAAAAATGGCTCCTTACTTCAGTTTATGGTCCTAATAACAGCCAGAGAAGAGAAGATTTTTGGAAAGAGTTAAAAACAATAAAGGGTAGATGGAGCGGGCCATGGTGTATTGGGGAAGATTGGAATATCATTAGATTTCCAAGTGAAAAAATGAGAGGTAGCAAACTTAAAGGAGAAATGAGGCGACCCTCTGATTGGATCAACTCTCACTCTTTGGTGGACCTGCAAATGGGTGGAGTTTCGTTCACTTGGTCTAACCATCAGAGCAATCTTGCTATGTCCAGGCTGGAGGTTCTTGGTCTCTTCAGACTGCTGGAAACCTATCCAGATGTTATCCAGACTACTTTGCCTAAGCCAGTTTTAGACCATTGCCCGATTATGTTAAACTCGGAGTGTGAAACATGGGGACTTGCGCCTTTTCGCTTCAAACTTATGTGGCTAGAGGAAGAGAACTTCACCAAGATGGTTCAGAAGTCGTGGGAGGAGATTAGGGTGGATGGATGGGCGGGTCATAGGTTGGCTACAAAACTTGGGTTGTTAAAAATCAAAATGGAGTGGGCAAAGAAGCACTTTGGAGAAGTGAAGCACCAAAAGTCTAAAATTCTAGCAGAAATCCAATCTTTAGAAGGCAAGGAGGAGACTGATTAGCTATCCCAAGAAGAAGAAAAGAAGAGGCTAGACTTGAAAGAAGAATTTCAAAGAAATCTGAGGAAGGAGGAGATTAGATGGAAAGATGGAAACAAAGATCGAGATGCAACTTGCTAAAAGAAGGGGATAAAAATACAAGGTTTTATCATGGCATGGCATCTTCGAGAAGAAGGGCAAATAGGATAGTTAGCATAATGGATGGGAGGAAAAGGTTGGAAAAAAAAAGAGGAGATCATATCTCACATCTTAGAATACTTCTAGTCGCTCTACACTGATGAGGGTTGGGAAAGACCTCATTTGGGAAATATAGCCTTCGAAGTTATTGGGGAAGAAGAGGCGAATTGGCTGGAGAGGAACTTTGAAGAGGAGGAAGTTCGTCAGGCGGTCTTTGATCTAGCTGGAGATAAAGCTCCAGGCCCAGATGGCTTCCTGTTGGCCTTCTTTCAACGCTTTTGGAAAATGGTGAAGAAGGATGTCATAGATTTTCTAGAGGGATTCTCTCAAGGGAGTAAATTGTCCAAAGGATTTGGGGCCTCTTTCATTGTGTTAATCCCAAAGAAGACAGGAGATCTAGGCATCAAAGATTACAGACCCATTAGTCTTTTGGGCAGCCTCTATAAAATCCTAACCAAACTCCTAGCAGGGAGAATTCAAAAGGTTTTGCCTAAGATTATCTCTAGTGAGCAAGTGGCTTTTGTAGAGGGAAGACAAATCCTAGATGACATATTGGTGGCCAATGAATGTGTGCATTCAAGACTTAAGGAGAGGGCTCCGAGGATCATCTATAAGCTAGACCTGGAGAAAGCTTATGATGGGGTGGACTAGAAATTTCTTCATTACATGTTAGGGGGAATGGGGTTTGGGGAAAAATGGAGGAGTTGGATTTAGGAGTGTGTATCGTCAGCTTGGTTCTCTATTATGGTGAATGGGTCCCCAAAGGGCTACTTCCAGGCCGGAAGGTGGCTTCGGCAAGGGAATCCCCTATCCCTTTTTCTCTTCCTAAATGTAGCAGAAGCGCTGGGAAGAATGATTCAAAAGGCTGTTGATAAGTCCACAATATCACATATTTAATTCATTATTTTACATAAATTTGTGGACTTAATTAAACAAAATGCATTGAATTCATCGATTTTCACAAAATCATGCAATTAGACTCTTTTGGTTGAATTTAAGTAAAAATCTCATAAAAATGCATGTCTTGGTGAAATTATCAAATTTTGCATTTTTGGGCCCCATGCATCACATTGATCCTTTTAATAAAAATTATTGTTCCTGAATTAGTTTTAATTGTTTTATAGAAATCCAGAAACAAGGACCCACAAGAAGGAAGAATTATAAAGAGGTCAAAAATCATAGCAGCGGGTCCCACGCCCCAAGGGTGCTCACTTGGAAAAAGCACCTATCATTTATGGACCTCTGATTTCCTCGAAAGTCAACTCATCGTGACCTACTCACTGAGAGCTTTCCGCCGATGTGCAGATTCCAAAATCCGACGAGTGGATCGAAATATGCGAAACCTGGGTCCTAGCAATGATAGTTTGGACCAAACCCCACTGCGGCCCACCTTTTCGGTCCCAAATCTCTGATCTAGACCCTGACTTTGGCCCAATGAACTCCAACCCATTAAACAAGTCCAAAATCCCACCGAACCTAACGTGACCCATAGCCCCTACTAAACCCAGCATAAGTTCCAAAACCCACCTGAACCTAACCCACCTAAGCTCTGACCCAAACTCGACCTGGCCCAAACTCCTCAACCCATCACCTGCATAAGGGAGGAAGAGTCCATGAGATTTGGGAGGCAAAGTCCCAGATCCAAAGAACTCTTCCCTCCCCCTGATATCTCTCTCCTATCTCCATCTCACACACGGTAAGGAGGAGGCAGTCCCATCTCTCCCGGACGTGAGATATTTTTTCCTTTCTCTCTTTCTTTTTTTTCTCTCATTCTCCTCTTCCTAACGTCCATTCCGTGTTCCAATTCTATACCTCACGTCCAACTCTTTCTCTCTCCCATTAACTACTTTCCACCTCTCATTCTTTCTCTCCATCTTCTACATCTCTCATTCACCTATTATACGAGGCCAAAGGAAAAAAATTGATGTGTGAAGGAAGAAGAAGGCTGGAGGCGTAGATTTGCTACTTGTAATCTAAAGAGAAAGGGTGTAAGTTGATTTATTTTAATTGATTTTATGGGTGAGCAATTTTAATTCAAAATTTGATTTTCAATTTATTAATCTATTTTCTTTATTTGTCTTTTTGATGCCTTATTTTTGAATGATATATTGCATGCTTAATGGCCGCTAAATACTGAAAATAATCAAAGGAGACTATAGTCTTTCTGAAATTTCTCAAACATTAATAAATCTGATTTTTCAGATTTTGGGACTTTAATGAAATCGCCCATATTTTCAGTATTAAGAAAACAACAGAACCCTGACCCAGATTGCAAGGCTACCATTCAATCTTGAATTTCAATTCAATTATTTCTGAATTTTTAACATCTCTAATTGGTTTTCTGATTATTTTTATGGTGGATGCAGTTTTTAGTATAGTTTTATTAGACTTTTCTAGTTTAGGATTTTTTCTAATTAATTCAGGTTGTAATTAATTTTATTCAGATCTGTAATTAATTTTTAATTAAATTAGGATTTGTGATTTTTATAGATTGTTGATAGGCTAGCACTAGTTTACCAATAGGATAAGTACATCGCGATCATTGGCTCCCTGTGTGTCAGGCCCTGACCCAGGTTTAGTATATTTTATTATTATTTTTAATCGTGATTAGTCTCTAAGTGGGGTTAGAGGACGATTAGCTTAGATTTTTAGTTAGATTAGAATTTTGAATAGCTTTGGGGAATTTTGAGCGCGTTGAGTCTGGTTTGACAGGGCCCGGGGTGGCCCGTGTGACGCGTGTTAGTGTGGGAATTCGATTTATTTGATTTTTGAAAAAAATATGGATTTCGATATTTTTGAATTTGTTATTTTGATCCCAGTGACTTTCATGTTTGTTCCGTTTGCATTCGAACCCCAGAAATTGCGTTTTTCGAGGAAAAGGGCAAAACTGTCTTTTCACACCCAAATCTATGCATAAATTTCGAAATTTGAAAATCATGAGGAAAATATACTTTTTGAAAAATAGATTTTTCAACGATCGTTTTTTTCTTCCTCGTCGACTTCATCCGGGACCCATAAACAGAAGTTTTAAAGCCCTCAAGTTTTATGGCCATTGGGACCCACATTTTTTCCTTAAACCCATTTTTAAAAGAGACTCACGTTGAGTCTTCTTCTTCCCTCATTCTTCCTGCAACGAACCAAAGGCTTTTCTCCTTTTCTTCACAACTTCTCTCCTCTGCATGCTATAGCAAACTCACCCAAATTGAAGAACAAATTTCACCAACCTTCTCCCCATCTTCCAAGCTATCCATTGATACCATCTTTGTGAGATTTCAGCTGGGATTTTCCCTTTCTTCAAGCTTCTCAAGGTTAGCAATGGCTGTCTCTTTCCCAAATCTTGGTTTTATTGGATGGATAGAAGCCTCTTTTCATACATGCATGGACTTCCTTGTGGAACTCCATTGTTTTCCAAATGTTGTGGATTTTGAAATGGGTTTTTCCATGGGATTTGGTGTAGGTCTGCAGCTGGATGTATAGGAGTTGTTTGGAGTGAACTTGAGGCCCATTTCAGTTGAGGCAAGTGAATAAATTAGATTGGGATGCATGCAAATAAAATGGGTCTTCTTCTCAAAGTTTGGTTGAAGTATTTTTCTTAGATTTGGAAGGATTATTTTCTCAATGATTTGGTTCAGGTTATATATATATGATTTTGTGCAGGGAATGGTTTAATGTGATTTATTATAAGTTGCATTTTGTTGTTAAGATTTCAGTTTTGTTTTGGTAAAGATGGAAATTCAATTGGTAACTTCTGTGTTTATCTACTTGAATTCTGAAGTTTTGCTTTCTTTCTCTTTGATATGTGATTGGAATGATTGAGTGATTGTTGGTGATTGAAGGGAGTTTGATGGCAGTTAATGGGAGTTCAACATGTTGTAAATAAGAGTGGGAAACTGATGAAGGAGAGTTAAAAAAAAAAAAAAAAAGAGAAGTGCAGGAACGCTGCTGCACAGAACGAGCAGGCAGAAGCCTTGCCCGCTCGAGCGAGCCTAGGCTCGCTTTAGCAAGCTTGGCTTCTGTGACAGCCCGCTCGAGCAAGCTGGGCCCGCTCGAGCAGGCCTTAGTTCTGGCCCAGGTCATTTTGAAGCTTGTTTTTTTTGGGCCATATTGGATAGTTTTGAGCCCGGTTCGAGTGTAAATATTTCCTAATGACTTATTAATCATCGGGAATTAAGAATTTGAGCCCGAATCACTCCGTTTGAACAAAATCCATGGAGAAAGTTTAGTAATTAAATTACCCGGAGATTTTCTTTAAATCTCCATATACACTTTATGCCCTCAAATGTTGGGAACCTTCAGAGACACCAACTTCTTCATTCATAAACCGACATGGGGACACTAAGTGTGTATCGAGACGGCCCTTGGTAAGCCCATCAAACACCACTAATCATCTCATTCCAAGTTAGAATAATTCTATGTTTTCTCATGAATTGATTAGAAATGAAGTTGATTGATTTGCGACGTTTGAAAAACATTGATAAGGCTACTCATCTGATTTTTCCGTATTTGTTTGTTTGTATGAGGTTAAGAGTAGTCCTTTTCATCGATGGAAATGTACTTTGATAGCTTAATTATATCGTTTTGAAATTATCGATAAGACTAGTCATTTGGTTCGTTCGATTCAGTCCGTCTGTATTTGTTCAGAGTAGTTCTTCTTATCGATTTTGAAATGTATTATTATGATTTGATTTGTATTAATTCAGATTTTGGTTTTGAAAAGCACCACTAAGCTTAGGTCACCTTGTCGGGCTGATCACCCAACTTGGGATCTTTAAATTATCTGTCAACTGCAGTTTGGACTCTGTTTGTTTGCTCCGGCCATGGCAACGGTTTCTGTTTGTTCCGGCCATCTAGTATGGCAACGGTTTCTAATCTGGCCATTTTGTATGGCATCTATTCCGGCCATTTTGTATGGCGACAGTTTCTGTTTGTTTGCTCTTGTTACTTCGGTAATAGGAGAATATAGCTATATGTGGGTTGCCATTGTTTTGAATATTTATCCACCAGTTTGAAAAGTTTTACTATAAATTTCTCTATATGCAGCAATTGTTTAATTAAATTGTTTTGTGCATACATTTTGTCTTCAATACACTTTTATGATTTTAAATATGACTTGGATAAACTTGTATATCATATCGATATTATTCACCTGCCAGACCGTCGTATCTGATACTTTTCTTTTTGGTGTCAGACGTCGGACCGCAGCCTTTGAGGCGGAGCGTGCGGAGGGGGCAGTAGGACCTCCGGTGGAGCACGAGTGGCAACCCAATGATGTCATGTAGACGTCATGTTGGGTATGGAGTTTCGATAACATCTTCTAGGGAGTAACTTCTATTTTTGGGAATTCTGTTTATGGCCATTGTTAGTCTTGTTAGGATGTATAACTTAATATACTTTTGTGATCATCACAACTTTAATTAACTTTGAGTTGTGCTATGTATATCTTTCTCTTTTGATACCAAGCTTGTGCACTTATCTTATGTTACAATTGATATTTATGTTGCTACATCGATTAATTGGTTGTGATGGATCGTCTGGGATCCTCACCGCAGAATCCTGTGGGAAAATAATTAGCGCATGCGGGCGGAATTTTTTGACACGTCGCGCCACGTTCCCAGATTAAGTACTTGTTTATCAAGGCCTCAGTCCAGGGGCGTGACACTGTGGATCAACCCAGTTTCACCGGTTATTACTACAATCGTGACGACACTACACTTGGGGCACGATCAAGTTTTTTATCGTACCAACTTAAATTCACCAAGCACACTTGTCCAACCAAAAGAGTCTAATTTCACTAAGCACACTTGTCCAATTTTGGACAGCTGTGATTGCTGGAATATTCTAAGGCTTCAAAGTGGCTAGAAATTTCCCAGTTATCAGTCATTTGCAGTATGCTGATGATACTCTCATATTCTATAGAGCAGAGGAAGCTCAGGTTAGAAATGTTAAAGCCACTATTCTATGTTTTGAAGTAGTGTTTGGGCTAAAAGTTAATTTCTTCAAGAGTGAGGTGATTAGCCTACATACAAAGAAGCCCCTTCTCCTTAAAGCTTCAGTTATTATGGGCTGCAAGATTAGGGATCTTCCTTTATCATACTTGGGAATGCCTCTGTGCTCAAGGCGGGTTACTAAATCTCTTTGGAACCCAGTTGTGGAAAGGGTAGAGAGGAAGTTGTCTACATGGAAAGCAAATTACCTATCTATAGGTGGAAGGGTAACCCTCATCAAATTTGTCCTTTCCAACTTGCCAGTCTATTACTTCTCCATCTTTAGATGCCCGACCTCTATTATAAAGCGAATCGAAAGATTGCAGAGAGACTTCTTATGGCATGGCACAAGCTCTTAGAAGAAGATTCACTTGGTAGATTGGGAATTCATATGTAAGCCAAAGGAAGAAGGAGATCTGGGAATTAGACCCCTAAAGAAGATGAATCAAGCACGCCTGGGCAAATGGTTGTGGAGGATTGGAGACGGTTCAAAAGGTCTTTGGAGGCAAGTGCTGGAAAGGAAATACAAACTTCCAAGACATGGGTGGGATGTTAAGGATCCTCCTTGGAACTCTTCTGCTATATATGGAAAGGAATCCTCTCGGTGAAGGGACTTTTCAAGGAGAACATCAGATATCAAATTGGATCAGGGGAGAGGATCCACTTTTTGGAAAGATAGATGGGGAGGTGAGAATCCATTTTGTGCTCAATTCCCAGACCTGTTTAGGTGTGCACAAGACAGGGAAGCAATGGTCAGCTCTTATATGAGTACTATTGGCGGCCAGAGGGATTGGTGCACCACTTTTAGAAGGAACTTGAAGGACAACGAAGAAGCCCAGTTCATTGATCTCCTTAATACCCTGAACAGCTTCACCATTCAAGACAACAGAGCAGATGATAAGGTGTGGATTGCCTCTAATAATGGATCTTTTTCAGTGTCTTCCTTCTTTCAGACAATCCTACACAACCCCAGGGATAGGAGCGGACTGAATGGCATTTGGAAGATGAAAGCTCCTCCTCGGGTGCTTGTTTTTGGGTGGTTTGCTCTTAGGAAAAGGATCCCAACTATGGATCTTTTGAGGAAGAGAAGGATAACGATAGTGAATGGATGCCCGATGTGCTTGAAGGACGAAGAATCCGTAGACCATCTCTTGCTAAATTGTAATTCAGCTCAGACCATATGGATGGCTACAATAGGGGGGTTTGGTTGCTGTTAGGCTCTTCCTCATTCTCTCCCCGAGCTTTTCGAAGTTTGGAAGGTCCCAATTGGGGACCCAAAAGGTAAAGTGATGTGGCGGTTGTCTTTTCTAGCGATGATTTAAACGATTTGGAAGAAAAGAACCTCAAGATGTTTTGAAAGAATTGCAGTTAGTGAAAGCAGACTGGTGGAGAAATCGAAGTTTTTGGTAGCCTTTTGGGTGTCCATTCTCCCTTCTTTTAAGGGATACCCTCTAGATCAAATTGTGTATCACTGGAAAGAGGTGGCCTTTCCTTTGATTGGCCCTTAGCTTGCCCTGCTTTTTTTTTTTTTTTTTCCTCCTGCTTTCAGTACTTCTTTTATGTACTGTTTGCTCTTTTTAATGAAAGTAACCATTCAAAAAATATATATTTTTTCAATAAATTTGCTTGTTTGCAATTTTTTACATTTCTTCTACATTGGTCTCAGTTTCTCCCAAATGATTGAAAGATTATTCAATTTAGCGATCACGGGTAAGCCAATATTTGAAAGATTATTCAATGGATTTAACGATCACGGGTAAGCCAATATGTTGACTATCAACTTTCTGCTTGGTTGCTATAGATTTGGGGTTAGGGTTAAGATTTGGGTTTCTAATCAATTCGAATCCCCCCTCTATGGCATCGCATAAAATTACATAACTTTATGGCAGGATAACTTTATGGCACGAAAATGAAAATCAGCAGGATAAAACATGCCATGAAGCACCATACATCAACACTTGGTGGGTGAGTTTTGGAAAGCGGGATAACTTAATGGCACGGAAATGAAAATCAGCAGGGCACGGAATTCTCCCATTGCACAAACTTGCCTTTAGACATGAGGACAATGTTTTCTTATCGTAAAAAGTTAATATCCTATTAATATCATGAGAAAATGAAAATATCATACAAGTGAGAATAGCATGACTAACATGATAGTGTCGTGATATTTCACAATATTTGTCACAAGCATTGTTATCAAAATTCTACGATTCGTATCCCGAATCCAAAGGAAAACGATTCGTATCTATGCAACAAATCTCATTGACAAACGAATCTTAGGATTCAGGTGTGAATCTTATAATTCGATACTTGTTTCATTAAGTCTGACGATTGAAGCGATTCGGTTGAACGAGAATAGGTACGATTAATAAGTTAATATTTACAACCCCAAGGGGTTGGCCGAGTGGTCAGGACCACGGTTCCTTCCTCTTCCAGAGCTAGAGATCTTGGTATCGACCCCCATTTCCCCACTCTTCCGGAGCCGAAGGTTGAGTCCACTTGTGCTACCACCTAAGGGCCACACGGGTTTTTATCCGGCCTCTCTCTAGGCCCGGAGGGAATAGTCCAACTTAAAAGGTTGGGAACCCTCCGTTAGCAAAAAAAATTAATATTTATAATCTTTTACATTTGTTCTTTCTTTCTTTTAGCTCTTTATTTTTAAAAGGTTATTTAATATTTAAGATACCTCTTAAGAATTTTGTGGCCTTGGGGAGGTCTTAGAGATGAATAAAGAACATATATCTGATTAAATGTTCGACGGTACATATGGGGCTTGTCTATATCTTCCTTTTTTTTAAGTCTTTTAGGTCTTTTCTTGTGAACACTTCATTAACTTAAAGAGATGTCGTACTGTGTAAGATTGATGGTCTGGATTTTTTTTTTAAATGGTGTCTGGATTTTATTTTTACTTTTATATCTTGATTTAAAGATAATAAAAAATAAATATATATATTGATACCATCAAACTTATTTAACTATTTACATATATCATTTATTATATGTTAATATATTTCTTCATGTTCTTGATATGATTGAATGCTCGTTGCGAACTCGCTACGAATGCTCTCAGATTTACTGGATCTCCAAGCAAGGGTTCCCACCTCCCCTATATAGAGCAATCCCTAGGAGTTACAACTCTATCCGGACTTTACCCCTCCTGGAATCCTACATCTCCTGACCAGCGTGGGAATTCTGCCAACTGGGAGTCTGAACTTGATCCAAACTCTACCACCAAGAGTTTGATCCTTATCTGACTCAACCAGATCAAGACTTGTTGAGAGTGCATCCGCAGCACACCGTCGGGCTCAATCTGGCGTGGGCCCAATGACAGTCGGGCCACACAATTTTCCTAACAATCTCCCACTTGGCACGAATGCCATGTAAATCAAACGTGCCAACGTACATCAACACATTCTCTAGTCCTTACATACATCTCCAACCTAGTAAAGCCTTAATGAAGGAATACACTTCAATTCCACCAGTGGGATCCTTGAGATTGAAATCTTAAGTTTATCTCCCACATTTTAGGTATACAGATATCACAATTTAATATCATGAGGGATTGTGGAATTGTGGTTCCATTTACCGATGTAATGACAGACTCATAACATTTGCACCTGCTCATCGATTCTTACCAACTTCAAATATCTATGAAGAGATCCAACCTGATGGCCAGTTGGTTTACCGCATCGCAAGTTGTATCCCAATTTCTGTTCTAAACAGAGCTACAATGTCTGTTTTCTTTATACCAGAAAATCAAGACCTTTGCCAATGGGTCAAAAATATAACCAGACATGGACTCCCTCTCGTCCAAGTCATTATCCCAATAGGCAACTATAACCATACAGTTCCAAGACAACAAGCGTATCACAAGAACGTTATAGCAAATGTTTTTGATGTACTCAGATTCCTCTTATTCATTTGCCATAACAGGCACATCCGGATAACTTTGGGAATCTAATTATGAGACCAACAGCGATCCACTTCCGATCCCATAAATCCGGATTTACAGCATTTTATGCACGATGAGGATGTCATGCATTATGCTCCTCCCACTATCCTCGAGTACGGCCTATCTCTAGTCATGAGCATGTCCTTCTCACTAATGGGATCCCGATTGTTGGACAATTTTATACATATGCAAATGGGAGTGTCGATTGGCTTGCACATCTCCATATCCAACTGTTTTAACACAGCGTTCTACTCGGACCCATATGACAAAGTCCGTACCAGATTCGGCTTACATGGTTGCTGCTTATGCCCAGTACATCATGCTTCAACCCATGTTTTCCATCTCGAATCAAAACTTCAACACTGTTGCTCGGAGATTGTTTCCAATTCGCCACCAACAATCAATATGTCATCCAATGACAAATATATATATAACCACTCCCACTGCTTTGACCTAAATGCATATCTCATATGCCAGGGATAAACTAATTTCACGTATGGCCTCATAAAATTCCATGTTGAGATAATTTGTACACATTTATCCTCATGATCTTTGCACCACCAAATCCGCAGATTAAATGTAAAGCTTTTCCTACATTTCGCCGTTTAGGAACTCAGCCTTCGCATCCACCAGGTGCAATAACAGATTATCACAACCAACTGTTGCCCTTAGGATTCACATGGCTAGAAATTTACGTCCCGAAAGAAAATCTCCACGTAACCAAATCCTTCCATTAGTCACCATTTTCAAACAAAAAAAACCAAATCCTTCTATTTCTAAATCCTTGTGCCACCCATCGTGCTTATCTACCAATCTGTCATTGTCATTTTATTGCTAAGAACCCATAGCCTTTTCAATCCTTATTTGGATTGACTAATTGCCATGTCCGGTTCTTATTTTATATTCACCTCTATAATGTACAGTGAATCAGCATATTGCACAGATTGACAACGAATGACAGATTAAGATCTTGCACGATTTTTACCAAATAACTGCACTAATCATCCAACCACGTCGAATGTTATCAATCCTACAAGACTCCCAATAACTCAAGTTGTTCATTGTCAAGTGGGCCCTGACCAGGACTTACACTTTCAACGCTGACAACGTTGAAACTCCCACTTTCCGCAACACCCTCCATCCTCAGAGATGTTGTGGTGCATCTCTAGGATTTGTATAAGATCCACAAAGAAACACACATTCCGACCTTTGGTTATAATCCGATATTCGTGATTGATCACACGATATCCTTTTGGAAGATTCAATTTTCCAACGAAAGAATGATTTTCTTCATTTCCATTTGCAGTTGGTATTATAATTGTGGCCCGCAATAGTTACTGTACAATACATTCCACTCAATGTCATAGGTCAATCTTTAGGTTTGGCACCAGTCCATAACTCATAAATGGGTCTTTTGGGCTTAATTTTAAGAGGTTTTGACTCAATATACATTGTGCACTCAATAATATCCCCCCCCCCCCCCCCCCTACAGCACACAGCAAAAGATACATGTGGTGTTAACATGGATCTAGTATATCCAACATAGAATAATTTAAAAGTTTCCAACCACACTATTTTTAGCTGTGGGGTGTACAGAATCAAATATATGATCCTCTCCATGCCCAATATACTTAAATTGTTCATAGATAAAAATGTTTCAATTTTGAAATTCTATTACATAAGATATTTCACCTCTCAATGGCCAGATCCCAAAGCCTCCTATCTGTAGTATTTTATTTTAAAAAGCAGCAAAGAGAGTCTACTGTACAAACAGCAAAGGGTCCTTGTCGATAGACAAAACACATATCCTTTTTTCTCTTTTCTTCTTTTTCACCATTTTCCAATCAAGCAATAGCCTAGAAATCAAAACCCATTATCCATTCATTTCAGCAAAACCCATCTGTATACAAAACACATGCCATTTTTCTCTTTCACCATTTTCAATCAGGCAATAGCCAAGAAATCAAAACCCATTATATGGTCATCCGTTTCAACAAAACCCAGCAAACAAGAGAATGGGAAATGGGTCGAAGTTGGATTACCTGGAGATGGGAAGATAAGAAAAGCTGAAGAACAAAGGCCAAAAAGCATTAAATCCCTTCTCTGCAAATGGGTTTGTATGGACAAAGTGCTCCCCGAAATGGGTTCTAAAGATGATGAGGAAATGGCAAGCCTTTTGCAGGAAAATTGGCATCTTCTTCGCTCTTGAGTGTGTTTTCTGGAAAGAAGAAAGCAGAAATCATGTACATAGTCAGAGGGTGGTGAAAGAAAGAAAAAGGGTTAGTAGGAAGTTCACCTGAAGACGGAGATGTTTGGAGGAACGAGAGGATTGCAAGCAGAGAGAGCGGGAGGGGAGACAAGGACTCTTGCCATTCTTGTCCTCCTCTCTGCCACTTATCCTCTCAACGACACCCTGAACGAAACAATAGAGGGGGTTGGGACTCCGTTCCCAATGGTCAGTGGAGCCCACTTTGGCAGGGATTCGGGCCCTCACACAGTCCTCAGCCTGGAGGCCGGTCTGCATTAGTTGGAAAACACTTCGAGACTCTTGACTCGACTGAGCCACTTTTTCCGTTTACAGGATCGAGTGAAAAGTAGGGGAGACAAAAAGTTATTTGCATTTCCAATTATTATTAAATATAGGGAAATTACGTGAAAAATCCCATAGCATGTCATAAGTAAAGAGAGGACCCAGCAGGAATGTAGAAACGAGAGTGGTCCCTTAGTTGGGTTTCTGTATTATTATTTTTATCGTTTAGCAATATTATCGATATCGAATATATAATTGTCAATATCGACCATTATGCGTAAACCCTTTATACATCACCCCATGTCTGTATTTCTTTCTCAAACCTTTTTCATCGACTATAACATGTGCTCTGGCGATTTTCCTTCTCATAAAACACCTCAAAAATTAGTGAAAGTGATGGTTGTATTCCATTAAAAGGTTGATACACACAATAAAAACCTTCCTATATTGCATTATCTATCCTAAAATGTCATCAGCTTGATTCCTTTTTAGTACTGACTTGTTAGAAGGCCTAGAACTGTGGTCTGAACCCTAAAAATGCCTTTTGAAACTATACCAGTTGTCCAATGTAAACGCATATCTGTATGTAGCTTTGCATAAAGACTACTATTTTTGGTGTAGTAAATATCATTTTCGTTTTGGACTTGGTTAATATCATTTTCATTTTGGGTTTTAGGGTTTCAAAAGGGCTTTCTTTTTTGTAGGCACTGCTTTCCTCTATTACATTCTTTCTATAAGTGGCACTTAGTATAGTTTTTTTTTTTTATCACCACATTACATTACTTTAATATTGTCACGCCCCCTTTCCTGGATCCCTACAGTGATCCGACCTTGGGGACGCGAATGAAGAAGTAAGTGATAAATAATATTTTCTCCCCAAGATCCGCGTGTGTGAGGAAGACACAATTTCTAACACATTAAAACATTTTGCGGAAGCTTACGTGGCGTTGCGACCCGGAGTCCGTGGCCATTGGATCACGCATCGCACTCAACCTATTAGCATAAAGTTGTCATAGCAATGCTCAACCCAGACTGGAACAAACCAAGATAATAACATATACAAAGTTGACGGTAACAGGCTGATCATTACCCAAGCATATTCAAGTTATAAATAACAAGTATATTAATTACAATCCCAAAGAAAAAGGCTAACAAAAGCCGTACAAAATAACAAACTAAAAACAAATACTACCCAGGTGTATAACGTAACTCTGGAGTCGAGCCTGACGTCTAAATGACATCACTGCCACAACAAACCTGCAAAACTCATGGCTCTACAGCCACCTACACACGTACTAGCTCAAGAAGAGAACCTGCTACCTAGAGTACCAAAGTATAGTATATCAAACACAACGGTCTGGCTGGTGATCAATTTAGGCATGAATATAAAATATTTAAAATTTGAAAGATGAGAATGTTTAAAACAATTTACTGAATTTAAAAAAATTATAGAATTTAAAACAATGCTTGAACAATATGATTATCAAGAAAACAAAAGCCCATGAACGATATACGAAACGAAACTAGCATGAATACATATAATATCATGAATAGTTAATCTACATTGAGCCCATACTTTTTCTATCATACATGATGACAAAAGTAAGCATGCATGACAAGCACGACACACAAAATACGATCCCACGCCACACAAGGTAAACGGGGAGCCAACCATGGAACCGGAGCACGACACGATGTGTAATATAATACACAACTAATCTGCAGATAATCCGCATTTTTAAGGACCCCCTGACAATGGATCAGACTGAAAGGGCAGTCCAAGCTCAGTGGTGTTCACTTGAATTCATGAATGCACGAAACACGGAGATACACATTCTAAACAGATTGAACTTAAGGGGGAAATCACTTGTCAAATAAAGCAATGCAAAGCTAGCAAAATAGCATAAATTATTTGCATACAAACTTAGGAAGTGATCCCCTATTTGGTTTTTGAAACCATTCGAAACAAAGCTGATACTTATAGTCAAAACAAGTGCAAACTGATACCTAAAGCAAAACGGATACTTATAAGCCAAAACTAGTGCGAACCGATACCGTTTCAAGTCGAAATAAGTACAAACCGATGCTTGAAACAAAACCGATGCTTATAAATCAAAACAAGTGCAAAACAATATTCTTCGTGTCAAAGCTAAGTTTTCAAAACGAACTCTCAAGTATATGCTAAGACCCTTCATTTGATTCTTGTGTAATTGAAACCTAAATGTTGGAATTAAAAAGCGGATTGGTGCCCTGAAGCTAAATAACATTTTAGATTTCCAAGTGCACAATATCAAGTTAAAAGCCCTTAAGATATTCTGGGTTTTCATCCTATAGAAAACATTGAAAAACCACTTTTTTTTAACAGGCAGTCACCAATCGGCTAGCCTACTGGTGACCTCCTGCTGACCCCCAGTTGACCCCCGGCTGACCCCCCGTACAGGCAGTTGCATTTCAAGTCAATTTTTTCCTATTCCTTCTTCACCTTTCAAGTCCTTTCATTGCTGAGCCTTCCTATACATCCAGTACATGTCTTATCACCAGGAAGAAAACCAATCCCAATCATTTCATCAACAAAAGTCCTCCATTCACCTTCACCATTCCATATCATGCTAAAAACAAATCCACACTACAAGAAAATATACCTTTAGCAGCCAACTTTTAGCGGGGGGCAGCAAAAAGCGTCACTATAGATCACTTATAGCGGGGGCCAACGATGGCCCCCGCCAAAAGCAATTTTAATTAACTTGTAGCGGCGCTCGTAGCAGTGGCCGCCACTATAAACCCCATCTAATGGCGCCAAAATTTGGCGGGGAAGTTTCAAGCCTTTAGCGTCCTAATTTTAGCAGTGGTTGATATATTCGAGGCTAAAAATATATTTTTAGCGGGGGTCCTTAAATGGGGTGACGGTAAAACTTAATTTTAGTGGGGGTCATAGGAGCCCCCGCTAAAAGTTGTGGACTTTTAGTAGTTAATAAAAACTAAAAACCCTTATATTAGCTAAAAACCCTTATTAGCCAAAGCAATAGATCATTAAGGACTCTCTGTCTTTTCCCTCAACCTCCTCTCATGTCTTCTCCCTTTTGCAACCAGCAGCTGAGATCCAGCTACTTCCCTGCCCCTCTCTCTCTCTCTCTCTATTTCTCTCTCACCTCCACCTTCTCCTACCTGCCCGGCAAACTCATATGCCTGCAACCCATAGCCTGTGACCCATACGCCAGCAACCCATATGAGAGATTGGTTTTTGTTTGTCAGGGATTTCATCAAATGGGTAATGAATATTGTGATGCCTTTCAAAACTTCAAAAGACGTACCATTTCATCTCTTAAAAAAATATGCAGAAACGACATTTGTCTTCCTAATGCCTCCTTGCTTCAAAACGATATCTTTGCAACTTTGAAATAGACGAGTTGTGTCATCGGACTATTTCTAAGAAGAATAGATTAAGGGATTGTTTGTTGCAGATCTGAGGAGAAGATAGAGGGCAAAAGGTCTTCTCTCGGGTTCCTGTAAAAGTTTTCTTCAGCAAAGGAAGGACTCTCGTCGTCGGAGAAGAAAGAGGTTTGGATCTCAGATTCTATGAAGATACCTATTTGTAGAGAGGCCTAAGTTTTGGTTTCCGGAGATAACCAGCAACGGGTTGGGGTTTGGGATTATAATATTAGATTCCTGAGTTTTCAATGGTCACACTGACTTCAATTTTAGAGCAAATCTTAATAATCCATAATTTTGCTTCTAATGTTATTAAGAATTTAATTCAAACATTATCCTGTTCTTTTTAGTTAATTATTGGATTATGTGAATTGATATTTGAGATTACACAAATGGACTTATCATTAGTCAATTAGTACTTTTATTTATTAATATGTAATTTAGATATTATATTTAATTTATTTCTCAATTTGCATAAGATTTAAACGTGCATCACACGGGGCTTTTACTAGTTAACGGTATCCACATACCCAGTATCTAGAATTTCTTGTTGTAGCATCTGTTCTTCTTTTGGATCTGTCGATTTGGAACTTTTCCTATTAATATTCCAACACTACTCTCAAGATGGAAAGAATAACCTGGATGAATTTCTTTATTTCAAAACAACGATAATACTCGAATATGGTAGATTTTAATGTTTATGTGAATCTCAAGTAGTTTATAAGTGTTTATCGGACATGAGAAAATTCTAACGGCAATCCATTTAACAACGGCCACTAATGTCTCTTCTTTCTTTCATTGATTTTTTTAATCTTTATTACTTTATAGTTACTGCTGTCTTTCTTTGATTGATTTCTTTATGCCCACTTCCTCTCTCTCTGGGATTAATGTCTCTCTCTGCCACTAATTAATCTTGATGCCCTATAACATGTAACCCATATGCGTGCAATCCATTTAACAACTGCCACTAATGTCTCTCCTTTCTTTCATTGAATTTTTAATCTTTATTACTTTATAGTTACTGCTGTCATTCTTTGATTGATTTCTTTATGCCCACTTCCTCTCTCTCTGGGATTAATTTTATGAATTAAATATTATATTTCTAAAAGTGTTGTGTTTGGATGGTTTTCAAGTTTCTGATCTACCGGATCAAGTGGGTGACTTATTTATATCTGGGATTTAGGAATATAAAAATTTATTGTCTTCCAAATTCTTTAGGAAAACTGTGCAACCTTGAAATTAACTTTGGATGTCAGGGACATGCTGGTTAAAACAAATCCATATAATGTAAAATTTATTAGTAGTTTGAGACATTTGCTTATTTCTAAAGTAAAGATTCATAGCTTTCATGAGCTTATAGCGATGCCTATAGGAACAGACAATGTCAAAACATTGTATTTGGCTTTGAGTTAAACTCACACTTTTCATACAGATTTATTGAATAATTTATGCCACTCTTGATTGGTTTGAAACTATAATCAATACACATCATGTAAAATTGCTTGGTATATGAACTACTTAAGTCAAGGGTAGTTTGTACCAAAAACAAAAATAAAAAATAAAAAAAAGTCAAGGGTAGATCAGTAGTTGGTGACGCCATAGAAGAACCTCATGCCTACCGGAACATAACATCATATTCTTTCATTAAAGTACCATTCGGAAAATATATTTATTTTTTTAATGATAGTTTTTATTGAATGATGATTTTTCAAATGATATACTTTTATTCTTGAATGTTAAATTCTTGTCTACTTTTTCTTTCTATTTGATTTGTAACTCATCCAAATAAATCTTGAGTGCTTTAGACTATTTGGTAAAGTTTTTGTAAATTTTTGATTCAATCACCTATAAAACCTCTTTATATTTAAAAAAGAAATTAAAAAAATTAATATTTTCAAATAGATATGAATGTCAAAATTACCAATCCTATACTTTTTAGTTTTTTCTTCTAATAAACCTCCCAAAAGAAAGTTTTATAATATGAAAAGTTTGTCTCCACTCTTTTTGCTTCAATACAAATTTGTTTCATCTTGCATTTACTATATAACAACTTTGCCAATATAACTTTTTAATACAAACAACTTCTTTCTTTCTTCTTTATTGTTCTTTGAATTTTTTTTTCTATTATAATGCTATTTTCATTCTTCACCTCAGATAATCGGGCAATATTCCTCTGAATTCACTCCATATCTTCATTGGATTTTCCTCTTTTAGAATCTATGAGTAAAAAAAATTCAAATAAAACCTGAAAATCTTTATAAAATTAAGAGCATGGTTTGAGCTATCGGTTTATGTCTAGCAATCATCATTAATAACACAATGCCTTGTGTCAATAATGTTAAGGTCAACTATATGAATTCAATCTTTTATTGTTTCGATATTTTGGCACAGGGAATGGTTTTATGGTCTGGAGATTCGGAAGTTATATTGGGAGGCATACAAATCATGTTTGACATGAAATTTGAATGCCAGTAAACAAAAATAATTAGAGTAAAAATTATTGGAAACAGTAATGAATAAAAATCCAATGGCTTGTGTAACCATGTGCATTTGTTTGATAGGTGACTTCAGCTAAAACAGGATATTGTGATGGATAAAAGTTGGATGCAAATGCCAAGAGTGAGCCCTGAGTATCTAAATGGTGTTAAGGAATTCCTAAATTTTGCATTTGACCGTACAACGAATGGAGATAAGATCCTTTGTCCGTGTACAAAATGTTGCAACAAGTTCTATAAGAATAAAGAAGATGTGCATGGTGACTTATTATAGAATGGAATAATGAAAAGATATATCCATTGGACGAGTCACGGTGAGGATACATATGCACAGGAAGATATTAGCGATGAGTCCACCGAGGGTGATGATATGTATGGATTGTTACAGGATGCATTCGGGATGCCAAACTTGAATGATGGGGATGATAATGCATCTCTGGAAAAAAAAAAAAAAAAACACTCCAGAAGAGCCTAACAAGGAAGCACAAAGATTTTACGAACTGTTGAAGGATGCCGAGAGTGAACTATACTCGGGCTGCACTAAATTTTCGAAACTATCTTTCATTGTCCGGTTATTCCACTTAACGTGTCTTAACAGTTGGAGTAATAAATCATTCGACATGCTACTTGAACTATTAAAAGAGGCACTTCCTACTGGTGAAATGCTGCCCAAAAATCACTATGAATCAAAAAAGATACTTCGAGATCTTGGCTTGCACTTCAGGAAGATAGATGCATGCCCGAATGATTGCATGTTATATTGGAAAGATTATGAGAATATGAATGAATGCGTCGTATGTGGTGAATCGAGGTGGAAATCTGTGACAGGCCACTCTACTGAACAAGCATTAACACCGACTAAAAAGGACAATAAGTTGGCTGCAAAGATTTTGCATTATTTCCCATTAAAACCAAGGCTTCAAAGATTATTTATGTCTTCAAAAACAGCTGAGCACATGAGATGGCATGATGAGGGTCGCACAAAGGATGGAGTGTTAAGGCATCCAGCAGACTCTGAGGCCTGGGAAGCTTTGGATGAGGTATATCCATCTTTCAGATTTGAACCTCGTAATGTTAGACTTGGATTAGCGAGCGACGACTTTAATCCTTTTAATACCATGAGTATTGTTCATAGTACATGGCCTGTCATTTTCATCCCATACAACTTGCCACCATGGATGTGTATGAAACAAACATATTTCATGTTGTCATTGCTTATTCCTGGCCTTAAGTCTCCTGGGAACGACATTGATGTTACCTGTAGCCGCTGGTAGAGGAGTTAAAAGAAATGTGGATAGATGGAGTTGAGACATATGATGCCTCTTCAAAAAAAAAATTTCCAAATGCATGCGGCAATCTTATGGACTATTAGTGACTTTCCCGCATATGCTAACTTGTCTGGATGGAACACTGAAGGGGAAATGGCTTGTCCCTCTTGCAATAAGGAGACCCACTCTGTCAGATTGAAGAATGGACATAAATTTTGTTACTTGGGGAGTCGTCGATTTCTACCACCTAATCATAGACTCCGACACAAAAAGAGGTCTTTTAACGGTTTTAAGGAATTGAGATGTCCACCAAATGCATTAACCGGTGATGATGTACTAGATCAGTTACGTGATTACGAGCAAATCACATTTGGTAAGGCATATAAGGATAATACTGGAAGAAAGAGGAAAAGGGATGATTGCAAATTGCCAAAGAATTGGAAGAAGAAGAGTATTTTCTTCCAATTGCCTTATTGGAAAAATCTCTTACTACGACACAATCTGGATGTTATGCACATTGAAAAGAATGTGTGTGACAATGTGGTAGGGACACTGTTGAATATGGAGGAGAAAACAAAGGACCACTTGAAAGCTCGTCTTGATTTGAAATTAATGGGCATTAGGGAGCGACTTCACCCAAAATAGGTAGGAAATAGACTGTTATTACCCCCTGCATGCTACTCAATGTCTTTGGATGAGAAAAGAAAGTTCCTTCAATGCTTTAAGGAGGTGAAGGTTCCAGATAACTATTCATCAAACATCTCACGATGTGTTCAAGTGAAACAGTGCAAGATATCGGGGTTGAAGAGTCATGATTGTCATGTTTTTATACAGAACTACTTTTGCTTGCTATACATGGACTCTTACCTAAGGATGTGTATTCAGTCTTGATTCAATTGTCCAGTTTCTTCAGGCAGTTGTGTTCGAAAGTGTTGAGGGTCTCAGAACTAGAGCTGCTGCAATCCCGAATTGCCCTAACACTTTGCAAATTAGAAATGATTTTTCCACCTTCTTTTTTTGATATTATGGTGCACTTGCCTATTCATTTGGCTGATGAGGCCAGATGTGCAGGACCGGTACAATATCGGTGGATGTATCCAATCGAGAGGTCAGTATATATATACAATATTAATTTATTTGTTACATTTGGTACTATCATTAACATCGACACTTGTATTCTCATAGGTACTTGCATAGACTGAAGTCGTATGTGCGTAATAGAAGTCGTCCGGAGGGTTCAATAGCAAAAGGGTATCTTTTAGAAGAATGCTCAACCTTTTGCTCGAGATACTTGCATGAGGTTGAGACAGAGTTCAACCAGCCAGTTCGAAATTACGAGGGTGGTGATGCTAAATCACATGAAAAGCTTTCCATTTTCGTAAGGACTAGTCGTACCTTAGGGAAGGCAACCTCGCTCACATTATGTACAGATGAGTGGGAACAGGCTCGTCTATCCGTGTTGAGCAATTGTGATGAAGTCACCCTATATGTTCAGTAAGACTACTCATTCAAACATACTTAAATGGTAAAAAGATAGTAAACTTGATGTTTTCCTCTCATTTAGATTACAATTAAATGATTTATTGTGCAGGACACATAAACAAAAGATTAAGGATGCTCATCGTGGCCGCATAAGTGCTAGGGATGTAGACCGCACTCATGTTAAGGAGTTTGGTAATTGGTTTAAACAACATGTGAGTGTTAAATATAATATACTCTTTTTTCAATTTAATTTTAGACATAGTTGTGTGTAATTGAAGCAGATATGTTAATTACTTTCTCCAATCTAAAATAGGTTTCACAGATGCAAGTAAATGGTGAGCAAGTAAATGAAAATCTCCAATCATTAGCTATGGGTCCTGTCACGCCCCCAAGACCGGGATCCGATCTCGGGGACGCGAATTTGGGGAATTTGTATTCCTCCCAGGATCCGCGTGTGTGAGGATGGCAAAATTCACAACACATCAGAATGTTTCGCGGAAGCTCTACAAGACGTTACGACCCGGAATCCGAATCCATCGGGTTCCGTGTCGTACTCAATCTGTCAGCATAAGATTGTCATAGAAATATTCAAACTCAGACTGGAACAACTCATAATATCAAAACATACAGAGCTGACAGTAACAGGCTTATCATTACCCAAACATATTCAAGTTACAAATTAACGAGTGCATTAATTACAATTCCCACGAAAAAGGCTAACAAAAGCCGTACACAAAAGCAAGCTAGAACAAATACTACCCAAGGGTGTAACGTAACTCCGGAGTCAAGCATGACGGCTACATGACATCGCTGACACAACAAGCCTGCAAAACTCGTGGTTCAACAGCCCTTTGCACACGAACTAGCTCAAACAAGGACCTGCTATCTAGAGCACCAAAGCAGAAGAATATCAGACATGACGGTCTGGCAGGTGATCAATATAGGCAAGAGCATAAACGAAATTGAAGTTTAAAGGAAACAATAACTAAAAACACTTTATTGAACTTGAAACAAGTTTACGAGATTTAAAAACAATGCATGAACAAGATACTTATCAAGAAATCACTAGTGCATGCACGATATACGAAACAAGACATGAATACATATAATATCATGATTAGTAAAACCACAAAGAGCCCATCCTTTCTCCATCATACATGATGACAAGAGTAAGCACGCACGACAAGCACAACACGATCCCACATATACGGGAATTTCCGGCCGCGGAACCGGAACACGAACACGCACGATGTGTAATATAATACACGACTAGTCTGCAGACAGTCCACATATTTAAGGACCCCCAGGTAGTGGATCAAGCTAAAAGGGCAGTCCAAGCTCAGTGGTAATCACTTATATCACGAATGCACAAAACATGGCGATACATGTTCGAGAACACGACAAAACAAGAGGGAAATCATTTATCAAACACGTCACGACAAGGCTAGCAAAATAGCATAATATAAATGCTTATCAAACTTAAGAAATGATTCCCTTTTGATTCTTGAAACACGATTCTTGAAACACGTCTTAAATACAAGCTTATACTTGAAATTCAAACGAAAACACGATGATGCACGAAGCATCAAAACAAGCACTTTGATCCATGAAACAAATCTCCAAACAAACTTATACTTGAAATTCAAGGCGAGTACACGAGGATGTATGTAACGTCAAAACAGAAGTTCAAACACGAAAACTATCAAGTTTAGGCTAAGACCATTCATTGACCCTTATGGAGTTGAAACCCAAATGTCGGAGTTTTGACAAGGTTTGGTGCCCTAGAAATTATAGTATATTTTGGAATTCCAAGTGCACAAAGTCAATAAAAAGGTCTAAAACCTAGTCTAGTTTTCCTTCTCGCAAAAACCCTTCAAAACAGTACTTTTGGTAAAATTTCGGTCAACCCTCGGTTGCTGTCGGTCAACCAAGGTGGATCTGTCGATCGACCGACGGATGACCGACAGATCACAGTCCAGAAAATACAACTCTCGGGAAAAGGGACCGATAAGTCCTTGGTCGGCTGTCGGTCGACCTGTCGGTCAACTGACTGCTAACCGACAGTTTTTCTGATGCAAAGTTGCTCTCTGGAAATCGAATCGATAGGTCTCGGTTGACCGTCGGTCGACCGAACTTTGTAGTTCGGTCAGCCGACGGCTGACCGACACCTGACCGACAGTACACGGCCAGTGTGTTTCAGTTCAGATTTTCACACTTCTTTCCCTTCTTCACTCCCATTTCTGAACCACCTGCACTCCCCAAGCCTTCATGTTTTCCAAGGGATACATTTCATACATTTCTAAAGCATTCCATCCACAAATAAAACATTCACTCTATAGAAAAGACATCAAAGCATTTTCATGTACAAAATCATAAAACTTACAATACTAAACCTGGTTCTAAGAGCTTGAAGAATCATTGATAACAAGACAAGTGGAGAAGCTAAAACCGATGACTTGAAAAAGCATGAACATGACTTGCATTATGAAGTTAAACATAAAAAGCATGTCTCAATGCAAATATTGAAACCAAAATGAAAACATAAAGCAATATACATGAGAAATCCTATAAAGATCACTTGCCTTGGGTCAAAGTGAGGAGAAAATCACTCAAGAGTAGTCTCTACTAGATCTCTAGCTCCAATCCTACAAAAGCCCCAAAAACCCAAAGAGAAAACCCTAGCAAAAATCAATCCTTTGCATAACTCCAAGAAAACTATTTGCATAAAAGAGGAAAATACTCTAAATGGTTTGAAAAATAAGAATCTCAAACAATAAATGCCATTGCTAACCTTTAAAACCTTGAACCAAGAAGAAGAGCTTGAAAGAGGGCTTTATCCTAGCTCAAATCCTTTGAAAAATGCATCCTAGGAAAGCATGAGAGAAGAGGAAGAAGATGGGGAGATCATTCCTCCATTTGGCACACAAGATGCAAGCATATAGGAGGAGAGAGAGAGGAAATGTGTGGCTGGAAAAGGGTTCCAGCCACAGCTGGAATTGTTGCAGGCAAATGGGGAAGAAGAAGAAGGGTTTAACCCTTTTATAAAGTGGGCAAGTGGGTCCCATGGGCCCCAATCTTCAAGGGATTAAAACAAGTGTTTGCGGGCCCCAATCGAAGACGACGAAGAAGACAAAATTGCTCGTTGAAATATCTACTTTCCAAAAAGTATATTTTCCCCAATTTTTGGAATTTTCGAAATTTATGGACAGATTTAGTGAAAATTGTCATTTTTGCCCTTTTTTCTCGAAAAACGCGATTTCTGAGCCTCAAATCCAAATGGATAAAACATGAAAGCTGTTTATAACAATATAATGAGTCAAAAGGAATAAAAATTGGAATTTTTAGAAACCAAGAATAAATTCTCACAAAAATACAATTTACAAGGGTTGGGTCAAAACTAAGTCAACGGTCTTTTAAAACTATCGAAAGTTATGAAAAATCTATTCAAACTCAAAAACAAAGTCAAATCAACTCTAATCTTGTTTAAAAAGCTAAATCATGATTAAAACAATGCTAAACCCGAAAATTGAGGGTTGGGGTCTTACAGGTCCCCTTCGAACAGTGAGGTGTTTTAAGGGATGCATTGTAAATGGTTTTAGATTTCATACAAAAGATCGCGAGATGCAAAGGAAGACTCAAAATAGTGGAGTTTTTGTAACTGTAAAGACATCAAGCTTTGCAAGCGCCAGAGACCAGAGCCCAATGACTGGAAACATCAGTTACTATGGCGTCTTGAATGATGTTATGGAGTTAAAATATATAGGCGGAAATCGAATCATATTATTCAAATGTGATTGGTGGGATGTAACAAATCATGGTGGTAGGGGAATAAAGCAAGATGCATATGGGTTCACCTGTGTGAATATCACACGAACCTTACATACCAATGAACCTTTTATTCTTGCAAGTCAGGCACAACAAGTTTTTTTATGTCCAAGATACTATTGACTCCAATTGGCGTGTTGTGATAAAGATACAACCTCGAGACTTTTACGATATGGAGCCAGAAATGGAACCGTGCCAACAAATTGAGATCGGGATGCACAGTGAATTGACCGACACAATAGAAACAATGCTGATGTTATTAGTTGGAATAGACCTGATATCGAAGGGGTGGTTGTTGATGCAAATTTGATACTTTCTAATCCAAGCCAAGAATATGATGGAGATGATAACTTTATTGATGACGATGATGGAGATGATACCGCTATTGATGATGGTGATCAAGATGATGATGATCAAGATTGGTATTAGTAATGCAATTGAGTTTGGATTTTTGATATCATATTAACTATATATAAATACTATGTATGCTCTTATTTTTTTCGCTTTATTGAATGTCTTTTTATTTAATATTCATATGCTGACTATTGTAGAATTCAAATCTATATTGTTAATGACACATTTGAATATATTATTCAGAAAACTAATTGGATAGTCATGTTACGTCGACGCATTCGTATAGCTGGTCCTAGTTCTTCTGTGCAACCACAAACGGAGGCAGTTGAAACCCAAAGTCAGCCTTCCCCTATAGAGGCCGGGGGTTCTGCCAGCAGCTCTAGTAAGATGTCTTAAATTCTTAAATTAATTTATATGTGATTCATGATATGTCTTAATGAAGTTACAATTCTTATGTACTTGCTAACATCTTTTCCCTTTGTATTTTTATTTCAAAATTTGAAAATAGGTTCTTACAGTGGGAAGAAGAGGACTCGAGGACCCACGTGAGGCATTAAGTTAGTCAACAGACATTCCGATGATAAGCTAGTTGTGGACTTCAATATAGATGGCCAGCCAATAGGAAAGAACGCTAGAGATATTTCCACGTTATGTGGAATAGTCGTGAGGACTCCTGGCATTGCACCATTGCGGGTGAAAAAATGGGCTGAAATTCCAGAACAAGCCAAAGAGAAGTTATTGAAAACCATTCTGCTAAATGGTAGTAAATATTATTATGTTATCTCATATTTTAGTTAAGAATATGACATGTTCCTTATTTTTCTACCTCTCAGGAGTTAGTTGTTATTGACGAGGAAAGGAAGAAGTGGGTTCTTCAAAATTTAGCGAAGAAATATAGAGACTATAGAAAGGACTTAAAAGATAAATATTATTCTATGTTGAATATAGATGAGGAACGACTCCAACATCCACCACTTGACATCTCGGGTGAGGATTGGGCTTGGCTTGTGCAATACTGGGGCAGGGCTGAGGTCAAGGTATGAAGTTATTGTTCAAAAGTTCTCTCAGAGATTGGCCTTTTTGCTTATATTGTTAACATATTCTATTGTCATTGAATATATAGGCTATATTCGAGAAAAATAAGGTCAATCGGAGTCGACAAGTTATTAAGCATACTTGGGGAACAAAGAGTTTTTCTTGTTATAGAGACGAAGAGGTATATAAGATTATTATATTGCTTATAAATTTTGAAATTACTTGACATATAGCTTTGTGATGAACTTAAATCTTCACAATGGCAGACTCGAGCTAGGACCGATGGGATTATACCTTCTAGAGCGGATCTCTTCATTCGAACTCATACACAGAAGGATGGGAATCCCGTTGATAGCAGATCGGCAGAAATTATAATACGCAAGATGTCAATTTTATGCATTAAATTTAATCGGAACATGATGCAATTAATTATTTTATTTTTAATGCAGAGAAAATTTAGGGAGTTGAATGAAACACAGGAGGGAGGACCCTCTAACTCCATAGGCGATCACATCTATACCCAGGTGATGGGAGCAGAGCGGCACGATTGTGTACGCGGATATGGGTTGGGTACAGCGCCCGGATTAGTTTTTGGCTCCATGTCTGGCCAGTCAGGGAATAACGTTGAGGAAATGCGTGTCGAACTTAATGTCGTACATAATTGAATGGAGGAATTGATAAAGCGTGATAAAGAAAAAAGCGCATATATTGAAGAGATGCAGAGGGAACAACAAAGGATGCAAGTCGCTATGACAGATATGATACGGCAGTTGTCTGGCCAACAAAATGATTCCTTTGAAGGGGTAAGTCCGCATTTTTAATGTACATATGTGGTTTGTAGGAGGGTATTCTAAATGTTTACCTTTTTTTATTTGTTTGCAGGGAGTAGATAGAAATGATTGCGGAGCAAATGAATGATATAATTAAATTATTATTAATGAAACTTTTCTTTCATGGTAGCAGTAAATATGATTCTACCAATGCAATATTAGTCTAAAATATTTAGTTTTGAAGGAACTCTTGCTCTTTTGGAAGATCATGGTTGTGATTAAATTTAGATTTCTCATTGGGTTTTGCTTGAAATTTAGGTACAAACGTGATCCATATATTTAGTATAGTGTGGTGATTGTGATCATGCAGGGGCAGGTTTGATTGCAAGTGGACTGATATACAATTTATGTTTCACTTGATTGTTTGGTCGTTTGTGTATAGTTTGTTTATAATGTTGGATAATAGATTTTAAAATTCTTGAGTGTTTTTTTCCTTATATATGCTTACAACGTTATGTAGTGATTTATATGGACAAGTCTTTTGTGCCAATTATATGCTAAATAATTGGGAAAAGAAGTTGGCCAACATTGATACAGACAGAACAAAAGATTATGAGCTTGTAATTATTCATCTTGGAGATTGCTTATGGAAGGAGAGACACGAGGTTTGTCCTTATATGATTTCTTTGTGATTGAGAATATCCTTATTAGATGCCACTCAAGTTGTGATTATGTTTTTATTTTTTATATATGAGCAAGAAAAGTGTTTGAATATGTTTTATTGTTATTTTGCAGATTGCACGAGGTGCTAGAAGGTGTAATAAAGTTTCTGTAAATGATGCAAGATCTTAAATATCTTACTTGTAAGAGTGCATTTATGGTACCTATTCCTACTTATATTTATCTTCTTTATTTTCTATGTTCTCTAATATTTGTTATTTTAAGAGCGTTATTTATTAGTATTATTACTAATAAATTGATCAGTTGCGTGGAGCATAGGCAATGATTACTTTTCTATAAATACAGTAGTAATGGAAATCTTGATGATGTGTTTCAATTAGGTGATGAACTAAACAAGAAACTAAAATAGCTTGGAATTAATGCATTCAGATATCCCATGGAGTTGCCAAATCTTTAGAGTAAGTAACATTGAAATGTAATTGTCTTTAACTAAGTTGATGTCCAAAAATGTGTTAGCTAACTCAATTCTAACAACTTCTTTTGCAGATGTCTGGATGTTGTCTTGATGATTGTTAAGAGATGGTGACTGAAAAATTGTTTTAGAGGGATCCGTTACCACAGTTGTATGGCATGAATTTGTGTGAAAATGTTTCCTGTAGGGTGTTGGTTGTTCAAAGGACTATATTGTGTAATAACATTAAACATCATTCACATAGACTACAAGAAATTGGAGATGAGTCTTATTCAATTTGGTTTTAATACATGATGTAAAATGTACAATTTAAATTGTATAAAAAGTAGTTTTGTTTTTAGTACTTGGTATACTTTGTCTGGATTGACATAAACAGGTTTATGTACATGAAATGCAGTTGATATAAACAGGTTTATGCATTATTCTTTTTTTTTTTTTTTTTAAATATACCACTTTTAGCGGGGGCCATCAGATCGCCGCTAAAACATTTGTTATTTTTTTTCCATTTATAGCGACGACTTTATCTTACTTGTACAGCGGTCGATGACCCCCACTAAAATTTTTTTCGTCATTTAATCAACCGACAAAACTTTTTACCGGTGGCTAATGGCCCCCACTAAAAACCTAATAACGGGGGCCAACGACCGTCGCTAAAACATTTACCCACAGTTCCTATAGCGTCGACTTGCGGGGGCCAAGATGGCCGTCGCTATATGTTTTAGCGGGGGCCAATCTATGTTTTAGTGGCGGCCGTCGACCCCCGCTAAGGGCAAATTTTCTTGTAGTGCCATTTATTAAACAATAGATGGAGCTTCACTTCTAAACAAAATTCCAGAATTTTAGAAAGTAAATAATATCAGATGCATGTGAAGAAATGGAAGCCAAAGTTATGCTGAGTTGACAAACAATTCATTAGAAAACTTAACATGCATAGACAATGCATTTTTCAAACATAATGCACCAAATAAATTACATGCACGATGAAACTAAAAGGATCACTTTCCTTGACGTCTAGCACTCCAAGATCACTCCTAGATCTCACCCATTAAATATAAGCACACCTATTAAACCAAAAACCCCAAGATATAACCCTTAGACACCCAAAGATGGTCAATTTAAAAATGTGTATAGGGTCCACCAATTGACACAAATCATAGTACATTTAAGGACACAAATCATAGTTAAAAGACCCTTAAAAATCTGGACCAAATATGAGGCAGAAGTGGGCTGAAACACATCCAACAGGGCCCAAAGATTTCACCAGAAATCTGCTGGACAACTAGGACTGCAGAGTGCAGTTTGCTGGTCCTTCTCTCCCCCAATTCCAGCCACTGCCTTGGGGTATTTGGGCACTATTTAGAGGGGATTTCTGAGGGACCAAAAAAGCTGAAACTCATGCTAATTGGGTACCAAATTCAGTCACATGAGCAGTTATAACTGAGAAGAAAAAATCAGACAAGAAGCTAGATAAAACATGTAGTATAACTTTGACAATTTCAAACCATTAACATGCACATCAAATTACCCAAATCAGTCACTTGCCATAGTCTTCAAATGGTCCCAAAACACTCTCCCAACTGCTGGAACACTCAGCTACAAAAGCCCCAAAATCTCATCTTGTTCACCTAGGGCTATGTTGGGGAGCAAGAATGAAATGTTTAAATGTTTAGGAGAGGTTTGCTGGGAGCCCTATTGTAATGGAGAAATTTAGAAACAATGTATGAAGCCCGTTTAAGAAAGAAATCTCGTCACAAAGATTTGTTAGTGGTTTTGATCTACCAATGTGTACAGGGAGCTCCGAATGTCCCCAAGTATTAAAGAGTACCAAGGTTATATTCAATATGATATACGGGATCCCTCTTCACATTGATTTAAATCTCGGAACCCGATGCCCGACCCCAAAGATTTGGAAATTCTTTTATGTTCTATTGTTCCCGAATTTTAATATGTACTTCCCAAGATTTATGCTATATGACTTGTCATCCCTGAAAACACTGAAATTGTAATTGTAGCATTTTGTTAGACCCGTTATGCATTGCCCGATAATAAGTGAGATTTGTGCCTATGAGCACCCCGTCCCACCTGTTTATATGTTTTATATTATACAAGTATTTGTACACATCCCGATTTCTGTTATTTGACCTATGAGTCAGCACCACTAAGCTTGGATGACCTTGTCGGTCTGATCCACCGACTTAGAGGTCCCCCTCCCATCCTGTCCCGATACCTGGTTCGCTACCGTGGTCTCGTCTCGTATAATTATATGTATTTATATATTTTCGTTGAATCTCATCACCTCGTGTGTCAAAGATCAACGCCCTAATGTGCTCTTATCACTTCGGTGATGGAGGATTTAGCTTTGTGTGGTTGCCATCTTGCTAGTTCCCGATTCTTGGATACCTTTACATGTTTTTATATTGCATATGTGTTTTCCAGTAAATGACTCATTTCTTTTATGAAAACTGTTGTTTAACAGGTTTCAATGTTTTCCAAGGCAAACTTATTTATTATTATGTTATTATATCCTTTCACCCACTTGCTAGACCATCGTGTCTAATCTATTCTTTGGTACTTAGGTCTAGACGCCGGTTATCCCGAGAAGGAGCATGAGGAGGTGGCCGGAGAGCCACATCGAGTAGTCGAGTGGCAGGCCGATAATGTCGTTTAGACATTCGGTCTCCTTAAGAAATGAAACATTTTGGGATTGTGGCTAACCTATTCTTTTGTGAATTATTTTGGTTGTACTGGCCTTTGTTGGCCTTTATTTTTGGGGAGTGATAATTAATTGATCTATTGTATATACAATTAACATTTACTTTTGGGCAAATGCTATTGTGAATATTGCTTACTTTGATTCCTTATATTTCATATAGATGTGTTATCAGTCTTGTTGATGAAAATGCATTATATACTTGATTTATTACACGCTTCCGCACTTAAACAAAAATATTGTGTTGATGTAATATCCTCTCCGCGGACACCTGTGGGAAATCACGTGCACGGATAGTGTGGTATTCTTGTTAATTCGTGTACGTATGTGCCAATATAAACATTGAAGTTAGTATGGTAATATCTTTGGTACTAATCATTACTTAAACCGTCCCGATCCCTGATTAGGTCGATGGCCCAGTCCGGGGTCGTGACACATATAGACTTGAATCGTGTAGTTATTTTCTAGGGTGGTTGGTGATGTAAATGGGCTCCATGTAGGGAGAACATACAAGTTATTTTTTGGGGTGGTTGGTGATGTAAATGGATTCCATGTAGGCTTAAACAGTGTTGTTTGTTTTTGGGTGTTTTGCTACTTCTGTAAGTATTGGACAACTGTAATGAATTTTGGAATGTGAATGATGATATAAATGTGTTTTATGTAAATTTAGATCTTGTATGTATTCAGTTGCTCAAAGGTCCTTGCTTAAGTAGTTCATTTCACTGTCAGAATAGTCCACACTTACAAATTATGATTTCCCCACTTCATTAAAAATAGTCTATATCGACTATTTTAATGTATCTAACTTACAACTTTAAATTTCATTCCACTGACGAAAATTGTCGTACCGACTATTATTAATGGTCGATATCGACAATTTTAATCTATATCAGAAGCTACTGCCTTGCAACTTTAAATTCATTCAACTGACGAAATTTGTCGATATCGAAAATTATAAATAGTCGATATCGACAATTTTTATCTATAACAGAAGCTACTGCCTTACAATTATAAATTCATTCAACTAACAAAATTTGTCAATACCGATAATTATAAACTGTCGATACCGATAATTTTCATCTATATTAGAAGCTACTGCCTTACAACTTTAAATTCATTCCACTAATGAAATTAGTTGATACTGACAATTATTAATAGTCGAAATCGACAATTTTTATCTGTTGCAGTAGCTACTACCTTTCAACTTTAATGGAATTCCACTGATCGATAAAGACCATGTATATTATGTGATATGTTTATAAAAATGCCCATTCATAAGTTAATACAGTCTTCATAACTTGATATTGCAAAAAAATTAAGACCACATCAATCACATTTAAAGAATCAATCATATATATGATAGAAAAAAATGCAATCATGTATCACGTCAACATTGATAATAACCCTTCTACAGAGGCATTGACTCATCTCATTCATTTCATCATTCTATATAGAAGCTGTTCACAGTTAAAAAAAAAAAAAAAAACCATTCTACAAAGTTATAGCAATTGCTAGTTCAACATGCACAATGGCACTGTTTTTGAAATATAAGATGTTCAACAATGTATACTGCCAAAAAAACTCACAAAAACAACTTTAAACATGTTCAGTAGTATCACAACCAATCAAAAACCCCACATGCATCATCCAAGAAAAAAAAAAAAAAACAAAACATAAGCTCCCACACTGCTTCTTTTGCAATGACATTCCATTGCAGTAGCCAAAAGCCCCATATGCACACAATATATGATTGAATCATAAGAAGTCACTCAAGTCAATCAAGCCTAGTCTGTTGGCATTCAACTGCCAGCTCCTTGTGAATATCTCTATGGCAATTTTGATGCGAAAGTAGGAGATATCTTTTTGAGTGAGGTTGATGTTACGGCGGTACACACAGTGTTCCGTGAAAGCCAATGCAAATATTCCACAGTCATTTCCATTTTGCTGATGAGGGATGTCTGTCTTTATGAGCCAACCACATAGATATGGGTCCGACCACCCGAAATGGTTGTACCTTTCATTCAACTATGCCACATGCGTAAAGCATTCACAATGCACTCTTAGATTAAATCAGAAATTTGTGTACGTTGCCTCGAAAATTAATGAATCAGAATACAAATATATCAATGTGTAAGAAGAGATAACATACAAATTTCGCCGTGTGTTTTACCGATCGACGATTGCCAGACATGCTATTGTAGAACTCCAATCGTCTCTTGTCAACATATCCGACTAACAAGGTGAAGTGTGATCTGTGATGGACTACAAAAATCAGCGTGCGTGCTTCCCTTGCGTCCATCACCCTACATCCGTGCTTCCCAAATACAACTTCCACAGTAGAATCAGAACCATTCGACCACCAACTCTGCATCCAATAAACAATAATGATCGGCTAGAGCCCACAACTGAAACTACTAGTATGCTCCTCTTTCATTCGATTAGTACTTACATAGTCACTTGGGTCAGCAATGAAACATGAATCACATTCATCTCTCAATATTTTAAAATAGTAGTACATGACGTTAGTGTCCATCCACGTTCCTTTTTCAAGCACCTTCTTCAGATCCGAGCTTGGGATCATTGTGCAGATGCTATCCAATTCATCCTTTTTACAACAAATCATAAACAAGCCCATAGAATACAAGTAGTTATTTATCATAAAAAATCAAGTATGAGACTTGTTTTCTTACTTTTCCTCATAGTATTCTTTGCATATGTTGAGAACAAACTTATCAAGGTCACACCCCACGTAATTGCTTTGAACTATAGAATAAGTGTAATCTTCATACTTCACCGGTACTTTGCACATATGCGGTAGCCGTTTGATTCTCCACACAAGTGACTCGAGTGTAGCGAAGGGGGTTGAAACCATCAAAGTGGACTCGCTGGAGATTGGGATTGGAGAGTGAACAATGTCCTGCTTACTAGGGGGTACCCGGGACTTCCTGGGTTGGTGATAAGGAGAGAGAATGAGGCCTACTACCAGTTCCCTCTATCATCAACTATTGGATGGGCTCGTAAACTGGTGGTGTAGTCCTTTTCGTACTTTTCTTTTTCCCTAGGCTCTTGATATCAACTCTTTTCCGATGTGTAAATGTTATTATAATTTTCTTCTTCATGTCCTCTTTATCGGACTGTGAGCTGCTACACCAACCCATTGAAAAGTCATCAAAGGTTGTCCTAAAGGCACGCTTAAACTCTGTCAATTTCTTGCAGATTGATGTGGTGAGCTTCTCAATAGACACTTTCCGGCACTCTTCTCTATCACAGGAGCACTCTAAACGAGCCACCACTTCTCTCCATGTAGAACAAGTTGGGCTCTAACAGCCCATAATGCCTCTACCTCCCCGTCCACCTGCGTGTTGTAATCAATGACAACCCTCCATGTTCGTTCTCGTCTAACGAATGGAATATTGAATTGGGGTGGCACTAACTGTTTGAATCCAAACTGCTTCATAACACGCCACGCATTATGTCGTTCCACGATCCGATAAAAGACAAGGACGGTGGATGACGAAAGAGAGCACAATCTGTTGGAAGTAGGTGGGCCTCGTGGATAAATTTTTAAAACTTTTGACCCATTTGACTCAGGAATCAAGTACCCATAAGGCCAAAAACCCAACCCAGGATGCATAACCCTCAATCTCATGATCATGTACAGTAAATAAAACTATCTAAAAGATAGAAACAAGCAGCCAACAAGCATCCATAAAATCTACAACATGCAACGAAGTAGATAATACCTTTGGAGCTCGGTTGTGCTCTAATGGAGAAGTTGATGACTTTCTTTTATGTAGAACTCTTCTACAAAATAAATCAGAATCTCCTACACCTCTTAGCCTTCCACGCTATGACCCAAATCAGATCTCTTTTCTCAAGAAGATTGGTGGATCTTCAAGAGAAAACCCAACTCGAAACTCCAAGGAACTAGAAGAGGTAGAGAGAAGAGAGCAGTGCAACAATTGTACAAAAAGAGGCTGGACGTTTTTGACTCCAATAGATGGACGTCCATGAGGGGTTTTATTCCATTTTATAACATTTCAATGCTCCTCTTTTCTTAATTGAAATAGAAGTCTCACTTCCACAACAATTAGTTAGTATACTATTACCACTATTAGAAGTCCTACTCCAAATAGAAATAGTAACTTTCTAATTCCTTCCTTTTAGAGTTCAAGTAGGATTAGTATCTTTCTAATAACTTAGGCTAGCGTGGGGACCACTAGGGATTCCATAGAAAGCTGGCTCCAACTGGGACACGCGACCCCACATCTCATGTGCAATCCGAGCCCACAGTTAATTGCAAATAACACCACTATATAAATGCAATTGCACTCCAGTATTAGGAATAAATTACAATGAAGACCCTAAACTTTCCGATTACCACAAGTAGGCTCCTCTATCAATATCCATGGATCAATTGGAATAAATTTGTCTCCTCCAATCTTAGTTCCACATCTTATTATCCTTGAGCCCTAATTAATCACTGTGATCATCAGTACCATCCAATTAACTCTTAATCGAGATGGGTGCGCACTTACTAATGACAAATCCATTAATTGGCACAAGGGGATAATAGAGATAGATTCCATCTTGAACATTCAATGTTCCCACAGTCCTACTACCACATACCCAAGACACTGAGGTGTTGACCTACAGTTGGCCTCACTCATTGGTGACTCAAAGCAAATGAATAGATAGATACTTGAGTTCATCAATGTCTCAGGATTGAGAGCCTATTGCTAGGGAATTATGAGAGTATACCTCATTATTTAGACGGAATTCCATAAGGTGCTTCTCATGGTCCTTCAATACATCCAATGTACCAGCACCATGATCCAGAATCTTACATTCTGATGATCGAGACAAATCACACTATCTCATAGAGATCAAAGTATTGCAACCTTATCAGATGAGATGCCCAGTCTCATCACTGGTTGTGAAGATATTTAAGTATAAGATTTGTGACGTATGTCTCCCGAGTGTGGATCTCATCCATACACATATATCACATCTAATATACTAATGGGACCTGGTTCAACTCATGAACCATTATATCATATGTATTGGTCATGTGCATGAAGTAATAAAATAACATTCATCTCATGAAAGTAAAGCATGATTTTATTGATAAATAAAGAAATTAATCAATTTATCACATCAACTAATGGATTGAGCCATACAATCTAACATAATCAACTTTCCGTACTTTCTCAATAAACTTTTTCCTGTATCCATGATATGGTCACCAATTGAACTGCATACGACATGAGTTAGGAATCATAAGCGAGTTTGTACATACAATGTAGTATGTTAAAAAAAAAAGGATTTCAAAAAAGTTTTCTTCATTACCCCATCGGCTTTCAAGTTCTTCAATTGATTTCTAACTTCTTACACTGTTGCGAGAGCTTGGTGTTCTTTAAGCCTCTTCTACCATGTCTTAAACAGTGGAAACTCTATATCCTTCTTCCAACTATCTGCCGGTTTAAGACACCACCCAATTGACATCCTCATGTAAGCCCAGAGTTACACCATTCCACAAAATATTTACATGTTATATATGATTGAATTAATACTACTGACATAAGATATTAAGAATGAGAACAAGCACCTATAATAATTGAAGAGGCCCGGTGGGTGTCCTGAGTTGGTGTCCCTCCTCCTCTCCGTGTCCATTCTTCCCCTCCTCCTATCCCGGTATTCTCCTTATTCCATCAAGTAGCAATTACCAACATCCTATAAAGATTTGCAAGACAAGCCGGTGCCCATGCTTAAGGCTTAAAATCTTTTACAACTCAAGAAGCCAAGCAGGTCCTTGGGCACCAGAAGTTTGAGAGATGATTTGGCCAGACACCAAGAAGATAAGGTAGGCCATTCCTTGTATTTCTTCTTCTTCTTCTTCTCTAGTTCTTCAGCCTTGAAATTGTCCTCAAGCTAATTAAATTCCAATGTTATGTCGATGTAGTCAACCTTCTTTTGTGGAGTAATACTAAGCATCTTCTGACAGGCTAGTTGCACTAGCCTCCCTGGGAAAGTTTGACCCGTTACTCAGGGCCCATCAATGGGTAGGCCGTATATATAAGAAATGTCCTCTAACATTATAGTTGCTTATCCGAATGGAAAATGGAACGAGTTTGGTTCAGGACGCCACGGACCAATGCCGCGATTAACGTGTGATCTATGACCATACGACTTATCTATGCCAAATGATGGAGACCCGTCTACCTCACGTATTTCTTTTGGGTTTTTGTAAGCCTCTATATTGCGGTGTCCGAGTTTGTTGGGATGAACTTGAGGCGACCGAATTCCTGCTAGTATCAAGTATTACAAGGTTAGTTAGAAATCATACACCAAAAGGAATCACAAGGAAGATTGATAAAGTCAATCAAGAAAGTCTATATGTAGTTAAAATATACCTCTCCTTGACGAATTCCTTCGGATATATGGTTTTGTTGGTTATATAGGAAAACTTTCGGAGCCTCAGCGGACTGTTCTTCGTTCGTTTGTGTAAGACCCCAACTCGAGTGACCTCGACTAGCACTAATTAAGTCGTTTGTTAGTTCTAAGTGAGGTTAATGGTTTTTGGTTAAGTTGGGAATATGATAACTTTTATATAGCTTTGGGTTGTTTTGAGTGCCTTTTGATTTAGTGGGACCCTTTGGGGGTTCTTTTAGTGACTTCGCGTGTAGATGGGGGATTGTTCGAGATTCTGATAATTCGTGTTTTGACTTTGTTTAATTCATTTCGTTAATCTCTACAACTTTCATGTTGATCCCGTCCCTATCCGAAACCCCAAAACCCGACTTTTCCAACATTGAGGGCAAAGCAGTCGTTTTACACCAAATATGGACACAAAATTCAATATCCTAAAAACCCTTGAAATATATACTTTTTAGAAACTAGATTTTTCGACGATCATTTTTCCCTTCTTCGTCGAGCTCATCCGAGCTCATCCGACCCCGAAAACTGTGTTTGTATCCCAATAAGATTTGTCAATAGTGGGACTTATCTCCATCTCCTATATAAGGAGAACCCTCTTCTCTTATCCCCTTTCTCCAGCTCAAACATTCCAGCCCTAAGCTAGGGTCTTCCCCTCTTCTTCTTCTAGCTTTCTCCATTTCAATCCATTACAAATCCTTACTAAATGGAGAAATGTATGTCACCCTCTTTTTACTCACCATAAAAGCTTCTCATTGACACCATTTGTGAAGGAATCCAGCCCCATTAGAGTTCTCTTGGGGCTAACTTTGTGCATTTGAAGAACCTTCTTGTAAGCTACCTCTTCCATCTCCTAGATTTCTTTTCTTCCACACTTAGAGAAGCTCCATCTCCATTATTGCAAGCTTTCTCTTCCCTATTCATGGTTTTGACCATTTAGGGTTTGTGTTTGGGGTTTTTGAATTTGTTTGTAGGTTGGCCTTGAGGGAAGGAGATTAGAAGCCTCCTTAGCTTGTTTGAGACCTAAGGCAAGTGGATGAATGGATTTCTTGGGTTTTTACAAAGAAAACTTGATTTTTTTCATTAATGGTATTGATGGCTTAGCTATTGATTATTGATATGATTTCTATTGATTTCAAAATGTGCATGTTGAGTTGTCTCCCTATCTTGCTAATATCTTGGAATATGTTGCATTTGATTTATGTTAAAGACTTGTTATGTTACGTGTGGATGTTCATGAATGTTGGGTGTTCTTCCTTGTGATTGAATGTGGATGGAAATGAAGTTATTTGGGTTTTGGTGGGGATATTTGATGGTGGTTTGAGGGTGGTGTAGAGTGAGTTACATGCCCTCTAATGTGTGAGGGAATGGAGGGTTCAAAGAGTTTTACAAGAGAAGAAGGAAGGAGTCGAATTGCTCACCAGAATCAGGTTCTGTGACAATTCGCTCTAGCAAACTTGACAGTTCGCTCGAGCGAACCCCATCCAGAGGACAGTTGGCTCGACCTAGTTTGACAAATCGCTCAAGCCAACCTAACCTGGGCAGGTCCGCTCGAGCGAACCTTAATTCGCTTGAGCAAACCCCTCACAAAGAGTCATTGGCTCGAGTGAACTTAGTGTCCGCTCGAGCCAACTGTGCAGTGGGCCTGGGTCAATGCTGGAAGACTTGAAATGTTCTTCTAAGGCTTGGGAAAGTATTGTTTGGAGCCCCAATGCGATGTTAAAGCCGAAAAAGAAAAATATGGAGTTTGATTGAGGAAGAAGCCCCATCACGAAGATCCCTTGAGGGTTTTTAAACTAACCAAGGTGCATCGGGAGCTCGGATGTCTCCAAAACTCAATGAGTACCAAGTTTATACCGAAATCGACTTACGGGACCCCTAATCACCCTGGTGTCATCTTGAAGTCTCAATGCTTGGCCAGAAAATCTTGGAAATTCAGTTGTGTTCTATTTTACCCAAACTTTTATATATTTATGCTTCTCGAAAATTAATGCTACATGACAAGTCATGCCCAAAAACACAGAAATTGTATTTTTGCATTTTTCTAGACCCGTTATGCATTTCTCGATGATAAAGTGATATTTGTGTCTATGGGCATCCCTTCCCACCTGTTTCTGTGTTTTTCATTATAAGTATAATTGCACATGCCCCGATTTCTTTCATGTGACTTATGAGTCGGCACCACTAAGCTTGGAACGACCTTGTCGGCCTGATCCACCAACTTGGAGGTCCCCCTCCTGTCCCGCTAGCTGCAGTCTAGATCTTGTCCTGTCCCGATACCCGGTTCGCTACCGTGGTCCCGTCCCATATAGTTATATATATTTCGTTGAATCTCATCACTTCGTGTGTTAGAGATCAACGCCCCGATGTACTCTCATCACTTCGGTGATAGAGGATTTAGCTTTGTGTGGTTGTCATCTTGCTAGTTTCCTGTTTCTTGGTACCTTTACATGTTTTTATACTGCATATGTGTTTTCTATTAAGTGATACATTTCTTTCATGAAAAATATTGTTTTAACAGGTTCCGCTATTTTCTAAGGTAAATCTAATTTTTATTATGTTATTACATCATTTCACTCACCTGCCAGACCGTTGTGTTTGACCCACTCTTTGGTACTCAGGTCCAGATGCCGGTTATCCTGATGAGGAGTTTGAGGAGACGGCCAGAGAGCCGCAACGAGTAGGTGAATGACGGGCTGACGATGTCGTTTAGATGTTCGGTCGAGCCTCGAGATGCGAAGCCTATTTTGGGATTTTTATTGGTTGTACTGGCCTTTGTTGGCCGTTATTTTTGGGGAGTGATTAACTAACTGATCTGTATAAACATTTAACTCCACTTTTGGGAACCACCTATAATCATTGCTCAATCACATGCATGGATGACATGGTGTTCTTTGTTAATCTGTGTACGTACTTGCCAATATAAACAAGGTAATGAGTAGAGTATTATCATTGGCATATCCATCATCACCCAATACTGTCCCGATCCCTGATTAGGCCTGCGGGCGCGGTCCGGGGTTGCAATAGTTTTCAAAGTAACAAACATAACTATTATTACATTGGAAATCATAGGTGCCTTAGCACAAAGAGGGACAGTTTTTTGATGCAAAATATATTTCTAATTGACAGTATATTAAAAAAAAAACCAATTGCGCAGTTACATTGCAATTCGTACTCTAATAAAAAATTCTATAGTGTTGTGTCATTATACGTTGTTCTACAATTCTGTATTAGATAGACTTCTTAAGGCCAGCGCTCGTATTAAAGCATAGGGTAGAACTTTTTGGTGATGACGAGGAAAGGAATGCAAGTAAATGAAAAGAACACAAAAGTATGATATTCCCTTAGACAAATGCATACTACCGATAATAAAATGCAAATGCAAATTAGTTACTAGTTGGATATGCATTTTCTGAGCATCACCATCATTTCTTGGTAACCACACTGATGAACTAATAGTTCACATTTTACTCCGTTTTTTTTTCCTAGGTGGAAAGGGGAGTCACTTTGCGAAAGCATCAAATGGCATGAGCACTTTCTTGCTTTACAACTAAGCTTAAAACCCGGAATGAAGGTGCGATAAATTCTTCATTTAGGTTGAAGAAAAAGGGATAACCTTAAGCTGACTCATATAGGTTTTAAGCAATCAGTAATATTAGATTTTGACCCTTTATTTTAGGTATTGGATGTGGAATGTTGCATTGGTGGACCACTATGGAAATTTCTAGATTTATGTAAGCTTCATATCTTTCATTCAACATTATAGTTTTTCAATTCATATAGCAGTCAGTAGTAATGCTTCAACTATTCATTCTGTAGGTTTGGATGGTTTGGCAGTAGCCATTAATACATGACTTGATAATGAAAACATGCTGTTGACACCAAAAAAGTCACTATGTCTCCTCAAAGCCTCCTGAAGCTGCATCCTGCTACAAAACAGGCAAGGCTACTTCAAGCACCAGATTTTGTCATAATCAGACAGAAACTGAAGGATCCTTCAAGGCAGCCAAAAGAGGGGTACACCTGAGGTTTCGGGCCATTCTGACATCGTTTGGCCTAACTTCACTGCTCCGATAGCTAAACAAGCGCTCCCGGCGGCGACATTATCAAAGACACTAAAACTTGGATCAGAGCCTACGGATGACTCCAGAATGTCTTCAAAGGGCCCAATGCCAAATTTCAAGTCAAACCGACAACGTTTGACCCTCCATCAATGCTCGAGCAGCAAAATCAAGCCTCCCGGCGGCGGGAACCACAGAAGCCATCACTCATCAAACAAAGTACATGAGTGGCTTCAACATGCCTCCAAAAGGCTGCACGACGAATTTCAGGTCATTCCGACAACGTTTGACCAGGTTTCGATGCTCCGAGAAAAAATCAAGCCTACCGGCGGTGGAGCAACCCGGGACCATGACATCCAAAACGGAGTTGATGGAACGTCTCAAAATGACTCCAATAGGCTCCCTGTCAAATTTCAGGTCAATCGGACATCGTTTGACCACATATCAAAGCTCGGCATTTTCCCCGCAGCAAAATCAAGTGAAGCATCGATGGGACCTCAAATGGCTTCAAAACTCAAATAAAAACCCATGCTTGGTCCTATCCACTGCTCAAGAAGCTTCACCTCAATTTTCAGGTCATTCAGACATCGTTTGACCTAGTTTCGACTCTTGACGGAAAATCAGCTACAAAGTCTTTGGCTTTCCCGAAAAATGGGAAACTTTGTGCTCCGATTTCGCGCGGGTTCTCGTCAAGATTTCTCCAAGAAAATCAAGTCAATAATTGAGGAAAAATGTCAAGAAAAATACAGAAGAAAGAAGGAACGAAAAAGATGGAAAAACGGTCGAAAACGAAGCTTGGCGACCAAACGGGCCAAAGCCCTATGGTCGTCGGCGACCCTGGGTGCATGGTCGCCCGGCGACCCTGCAAATCCAGGTCGCCGGATTTTGCACCAAAATGCCTGATTTTCGATCCTTTTCTCGTTTCGGGTGTTCCTGCCTCTGTGATTTTCTGAAAATCCAATGTTTGATACTTGAAAACGACCGATCTTCGTCGACATCTCGGATCCGCCGTCAAAATCATGAAATCATCACCGATCGTTCTAAGATCGCCAACCGGTTGACCAAGAAAGTGTACTTTCTGTCCCATCGATTGTGAAATCGACAAGACAGATGTCACTGGCCCACCAACATCAACCAATGTTTGAAATTGCATCGCAATCCGACATCAAACAATGCGTGGATCCACCTGTGATGATCGCAAGAAGAATCTCAAAAGACGCGGCGCGGCCCGCGACTCTTCACATGCCTTGGCGACCACTTAATGACGTTAATTGACACGTTTATGACAACTTAATGCGGTCATTAACTCATTATTTTGGACGGCCCAATCACATTCAAGCATTTGGGAGTTACAAATCCAAGCAATCATGGCATTAAACCCATGAAACTCCCATCATCATGAAGCATAAAGGCAATTAAAAGCCCACTACCTTCATCGGCCAATCACAAGCCATGAAAAAGGAGTTACAAAATTAATTTGTAACTCCTCATCAATGCTCTCATCATGGCTATCAATGCCCATAACCACCCCATGGCTACCAAAAGCCTATAAAAGGAGATCCATTCCCAAGAGAAAGGGCATCGACATCTATCGACTTGAAATTCTGCACTTCTCCCAAAGAAATCCGGACGAAGTCCTGCTGCTCTACTGCAAAGAACACCACAAGGTGATCAACATCCTTTGGGGGGCCACCCCCCCAAGGTCACCTCCTTCTCCAACATGGCCTAAACGCGGCTTTTCAGCCCGTTTACTCGGTTTTGCATTGGATATAGGACCTTCTCTTAGTCCTTGTCCTTTAAAAAATTGATGTTAGGAGCCAAGCCAAAGAATCAAAGCATCACATGTTCTCATTTGAAGGACGATGGCGAAGACCATACATGACTTGCGACCGCCGATCTCAACGTGTCTCCACAATCTCCTGAGAAGTTAGATCCCTTTTCTTACTTTTCTATTGTAGTTTGTATTTCTTAAAGAGACAAAAAGAAATCACAATTCTTGTCTTTCACATTTGATGAGTTTTGTAAAATCGCCTTTCACGGCAAACAAACAAAAACGCCTCCTACGGCATTCTAAAAAAATAAATTTGTCTCTTTTCTTAAGATTAATGCAATTTGAAAAGTTAGAAAAAAGGATTGATTTCCTTTCCACTTGTGAAGGTGAATCTCCGGATTATCACCATTCCAAATTCCAAGTAGAAAGTAAATCTGGCATACCCGTACAAAAAATGTTGATGCCCGAGATTTTCCCTCCTCTGCCGAGACCCAGGTCAGCCCCCGGGGTGCGGAAGGAGAGGACGGAAGATTTCTTTTGGGTCCATCAAGTTGGCACACCCGGTGGGACACGTTGACTTGAGAACGTGATGCTTTGATCACTTGGCTCCTTTCTAGTTGGTGGCCTATGTTGCATTTTGCATCTAAAAAAAAAACATGAGATGGGATTTCAATTGTTCTTTCTCACTTCAAAAAAAAAAAAAAAAAAGACAAATCTGATCTCTTTTTTTTAAAAAGTCAACTTTGAGAAATTTTGATCTTTCTCCTCTTCGAACTTGATAGCTCACAGAAATGTTCGCAGCTATCGTTCATATCGGGGATTGGGCCATCTTTTCTCTTTGATGAGTCCAATTGGGATTTCAAAAAAAAAAAAAACTTCATTTCAAATTCTTACAAAAAAAAAAAAGATCTCTCTTTCTCAAGATTCAACTTTGAGAAATTTTGATCCTCTCCTCCTTGAACTTGATAGCTCACAGAAATGTTCGCAGCTATTGTTCATATCGGGGATTGGGCCATCTTTTCTCTTTGATGAGTCCAATTGGGATTTCAAAAAAAAATTTATAATTTCAAAAAAAAAAAAAATCAGTTTTCTCTCTTTTCAATTCAAATTTGAGAAACTTTGGTTTTTCCTTTTCGGATTTAGCGCTCGCAGAAATGTTGAGCCTTTGTTCGGATTGGAACACCTTTAGCTCTGTTTGATGAGTTCATTAGAAATCTTTCAAAAATGGTTCAAAAAAAAAAAGAAAAAAAAAAAAAAACACTGAGGTTCCACCAATTGTTTTCTTTGACCAAAGTGGATTTAAGAAAAGCCTTGTTCAGAGTGTGGAGACAGTTAGACTGTTCGAGGCAAGGGTCCTCCAAACGGGTTCATTAAGTAATCCTACCCTTACCTGGGGGCTGATCTATCTACCAAGGTTTCATAAGATCGAATTGGAAACCTATGTAAATCTTCAATAAAAAAATCTTCAAAAAAAAATCTTCAAAAAAAAAAAAAAAAAAAAAACTTCCATCACTTTTGAGTTCAGAGTTGATAAATTTTGGTTCCTTCCCTTTCGGATTTAGCGCTCGCAAAAATGTTGGGCCTTTGTTCGGAATGGAACACCATTTTCTCTCTCTGATGAATTCAATCTTGACCCTTCAAAAAAAAAAAAAAAAAAAAACTCCCGTCATAACTGGATTCACGTCTAAGAAATCCTGGTTCCTTCCCTTCTGAATTTAGTGCTCGCAGAAATGTTTAGCCTTCGTTCGGATTGGAGCACCATTTGCACTCCTTTATGAATCCAAATTTGACCTTTCAAAAAAAAATCCCATCTCGTGTCCTTCCCAAGGATGCGATTTGCAACATTTGTGCCTAGCGTTGCTAGTACGCCCTTTCGGGTCTACTGTATTCGTGACCGACACATTTGTATCTCCACCCTTATATCATTTTACCACGAGTGATCCTTGCTTCTCGGTAATTTGAATTAAGGTCTACAATTGCTTCTAACAGTCACTAGAACGCTCACTCTGAGCCTACCATACTTGCATTTTAGAACAATTGTATCCTCTATGGCTTTTTGCCTTCTTCATCGTCCTTGGGTTGGGCCATGTCCCCTCAAGTGATTTGAAAAGACAAAACCATAGTTGTTCTCCATTTATGATCACCATATTCTTGTGATTACTAATGGATTTGGTCTTGTTTCAGAAGTTTTCCAAAACTAACAATGGCAGCTTCATTGACCATCACTTTCGATGAGAACAAATACCAGCTTATGCTTCAAGACAAGCAAAACAAGCATAAGCGCCCTGCCAGTTGCCGAAGCGTCGTCTCCCTCGACAACTCTCCAAACACCGGGTCAACTTCAACTCCCCGGACCATCGTCTTCGGATCGCTGGGACCATTCCCACTTCCCGCAGAAGACACTTTACCTGCCAAGAAGCAGAAAACCGCCCCGCAACTTGTCACTAAAATGGCACCAAGGGCGAACACCAAGAAGACTGTACCTGCCAAAATTTAAATCTTCACTGCAACAGGCAAAGGACCGCGTCCAGATTATGTCCTTGCCAAGCTTCAAAGAAGACAAACTCGGCTGCTGCGCACGAGGGACTACATCCTTCATCGCTAGAGCCCAGCCAGAGCTGACTGAAGCTCAAATTGCTCGTCGTATGCGTCGCCGCACTGCATATCGACAAAAGAGACTCAAGAAACAAAGAACCCAGCGTTCTACTCTCCACGTCTCAAACAAATGGGTCGAACAAGAAAGACCCGACTAATTCGTTGCTGTTCATATGGTTGGCAAAACCAGAAAATGCTAGAAGTCAGCAACCAAAATCAGTGTTAGATGTCCAGTGACTCGCAGTGTCTCTCGGACACGAACACATCTGGAAGAATCTTCCACTCCTCCAAGCTGAGGACACCGGAGTAATCACTCCTCAGATTCTTCATCCAAAAGAATGAGCCCCAGCTCAGTCACCAGGACGATTTCTTCGTTCGAATCCCGAGGGATGAACGTCTTAGCTACAAGTTCTGAGCTGCCTCCACAACATGATGATGTAACTACACGCATCCAGCAGTTGGAGCAAGGACAACAGAGAATTGAGGCTCTGATGGAAAACCTTATTCTCACTTTGCAGCGTCCACCACCTAACAATGAAACCCCTCCGAATCATGAAGATGACGAGGGCAATGCGGAAAACAATGAGTCTCGCGCCCTTACCAAAAAGGACGTGGACGATATCCTCACAAAAGCAAAAGAAGAGGATACATTGAAGGAACATGGGATCAAGCCACCCTACCCTCTATGGATGGACTCGGTTCCGTTCCCTACAAAATTCAAACAACCTACTCTCCAGACATATACTGGGAAAGGTTCAGCCAGACAGCATGTCATCTGTCATGCCCCCAAAACCGAGATCCGATCTCGGGGACGCGAATTTGGGGAATTTGTATTTTCCCTCCCAAGATCCGCGTGTGTGAGGATGACAAAATTCACAACACACCAAAATATTTCGCGGAAGCTCTACAAGAAGTTACGACTCGGAATCCGTATCCATCGGGTTCCGTGTCGTACTCGATCTGTCAGCATAAGATTATCATAGACATATTTAAACTCAGACTGGAACAATTCATAATATCAAAAAATACAGAGCTGACAGTAATAGGCTTATCATTACCCAACATATTCAAGTTACAAATTAACGAGTACATTAATTACAATTCCCACGAAAAAGGCTAACAAAAGCCATACACAAAAACAAGCTAGAACAAATACTACCCAATGGTGTAACGTAACTCTGGAGTCAAGCATGACGTCTACATGACGTCGCTGACACAACAAGCCTGCAAAACTCGTGGCTCAACGGCCTTCTGCACACGAACTAGCTCAAAACAAGGACCTGCTATCTAGAGCACCAAAGCAGAAGAATATCAGACATGATGGTCTGGCAGGTGATCAATATAGGCAAGAGCATAAACAAATTCGAAGTTTAAAGGAAACAAGAACTGAAAACAATCTATTAAACTTGAAACAGATTTACAAGATTTAAAAACAATGCATAAACAAGATACTTATCAAGAAATCACGAGTGCATGAACAATATACGAAACAAGACATGAATACATATAATATCATGATTAGTAAATCCACAAAGAGCCCATCCTTTCTCCATCATACATGATGACAAGAGTAAGCATGCACGACAAGCACGACAAGCACGACAAGCACGACACGATCCCACATATACGGGGAATTTCCGGCCGCGGAACTGGAACACGAACACGCACGATGTGTCATTCAAGACACGACTAGTCTGCAGATAGTCCACATGTTTAAGGACCCCCAGGTAGTGGATCAAGCTAAAAGGGCAGTCCAAGCTCAGTGGTACTCACTTATATCATGAATGCACAAAACACGGCGATACACATTCGAGAACACGACAAAACAAGAGGGAAATCATTTAACAAGCACGACACGACGAGACTAGCAAAATAGCATAATATAAATGCTTATCAAACTTAAGAAATGGTTCCCTTTTTCTTATTCTTGAAACACGTCTTAAAATACCTTAAAACAAGCTTATTCTTGAAATTCAAACGAAAACACGATGATGCACGAAGCATCAAAACAAGCACTTTGATCCATGAAACAAATCTCCAAACAAACATATACTTGAAATTCAAGGCGAGTACACGAGGATGTACGTAACATCAAAACAGAAGTTCAAACACAAAATCTATCAAGTTTAGGCTAAGACCATTCATTGACCCCTGTGGAGTTGAAACCCAAATGTCGGAGTTTTGACAAGGTTTGGTGCCCCAGAGGTTATAGTACATTTTGGAATTCCAAGTGCACAAAGTCAACAAAAAGGTTTAAAACCTAGTCTAGTTTTCCTTCTCGCAAAAATCCTTCAAAACAGTACTCTTGGTAAAATTTCGGTCAGTCCTCGGTTACCTATCGGTCAACCGAGGTTGATGTGTCGGTTGACCGACAGCCGACCGACAAGTCTCAGTCCAGAAATGTAGCTCTCGGGAAAAGGGATCGACAAGTACTCGGTTGTCTGTCGGTCGACCTGTCGGTCAACCGACAGCTGACCGACAATTTTCTTGACAAAATGTTGCTCTCTGGAATTTGAACCGACAAGTCCTCGGTTGGTGTCGGTCGACTTGTCGGTCAACCGACAGATGACCGACACTTGACCGACAGAACTTGGGAAGTGCATTTCAGTTCAGAATTTCCACACTTCTTTCCCATCTTCACTTCCACACTTTCACCACCTGCACTCCCCAAGCCTGCATGCTTTCTAAGGGATACATTTCTCACATTTATAAAGCATTCCATCCACAAATAAACCATTCATTCTATAAAAAGACATCAAGACATTTTCAAGTATAAAATCATAAAAACTAACAAGATCAAACATGATTCTAAGAGCTTGCAAAATCATTGCTAACAAGACAAATGAAGAAGCCAAAACTCATGACTTGAAAGAGTATAACATGACTTGCATTTTGAGATTAAGCATAGAAAACATATCTTAATGAAAGATTGAAACCATAATGAAAATATAAGACAATAAACATGAGAAATCCTATAAAGATCACTTGCCTTGGGGAAAAGTGAGGAGAAAATCACTCAAGAGTGGTCTATACTAGATCTCTAGCTCCAATCCTACAAAAGCCCAAAAAAAAAAAAAAACCCAAAGAGAAAACCCTAGCAAAATCAATCCTATGCACAACTCCAAGAAAACTCTTGCATAAAAGAGGAAAATACTCTAAATGGTTTGGAAAATAAGAATCTCAAACAATATATGTCATTGCTAACCTTTAAAACCTTGAACCAAGAAGAAGAGCTTGAAAGAGGGCTTTATCCTAGCTCAAATCCTTTGAAAAATGCATCCTAGAAAAGCTTGAGAGAAGAGGAAGAAGGTGGGGAGATCATTCCTCCATTTGGCACACAAGATGAAGCATATAGGAGGAGAGAGAGAAAAAAAGTGTGGCTGGAAAAGGGTTCCAGCCACAGCTGGAATAGTTGCAGAAAAATGGTGGGAGAAGAAGAAGAAGGGTTTAGCCCTTTATAAAGTGGGCAAGTGGGTCCCATGGGCCCCAATCTTCAAGGGATTAAAACAAGTGTTTGCGGGCCCCAAACGAAGACGACGAAGAAGATAAAATTGCTCGTTGAAATATCTACTTTCCAAAAAGTATATTTTCCCCAATTTCTGGAATTTTCAAAATTTATGTACAGATTTAGTGAAAATTGTCATTTTTGCCATTTTTCTCGAAAAACGCGATTTCTGAGTATTAAATCAAGATGTTCAAAACATAAAAGTTGTTTATAACAATAAAATGAGTCAAAAGGAATAAAAATTGGAATTTTTAGAAACCAAGAATAAATTCTCACAAAAATACAATTTATAAGGGTTGGGTCAAAACAAAGTCAACGGTCTTTTAAAGCTCTCCAAAGTTATGAAAAATCTATTCAAACTAAAAAACAAAGTCAAATCAACTCTAATCTTGTTTAAAAAGCTAAATCATGATTAAAACAATGCTAAACCCGAAAATTGAGGATCCTGACGGGATTACATCATCCATTTCAAGATCCTGACGGGAGCTATTGCGGATCAAGATGCCCTCAAGATTCGCCTCTTTGCAAGTACCCTAAAAGGTACAGCCTTTGATTGGTACTCCACTCTGCCGGAGAACTCCATCCAAAACTGGGCTATGCTAGAGACACGCTTCCTGACCCACTTCCAAGGTGAGGATCATCCTGTTACTATGGCTCGGCTCTGCAGCCTAAAACAGGGAGAGAATGAGTCAACATACGACTTCATTCACAAATGGAAGGCAATGGCATACAAATGCTCAGATGTACTGCCACAAGCGTCGCTAGTCGACATTTGCCGTAACAATATGAGAGCAAAATTCGCTCCATGATCATCGGCAACAAATCAAAGAACCTGGGGGAATTCCTCGAAGCTTCCATGGAAGCTGAAATGGTGATCAAAGACTTCAACAGTCAAAAATCATCAAAGAAAGAGCCGACTGCTGTTACAACCTCAAAACCAAAGAAAAAGGAGGTTCTCAATGTGCAGACTAAATCAGCTCCTCAGCAGCCAAAGAAACCTGAAAACAAAGCTGCAGGTAAAAGACCTGAACTCTCTGATGCCATCAAAGAACGTGTAGAAAAGAAATATCCGTTCGATGAAGATATTGAAGAAATCTTTGAGGCTCTCCTAGCAAATGGCAAACTCATTTTGCCAGAGCCCAAAAGACCGGGAGATGTTAGCAAAACCAATGATCCCCGATACTGTCCATACCATCAGATGATCTCACATCCTCTCAAACAATGCTTCGTTGTGAGAGAGAAGATCAATGAGATGTGGAAAAACGGAGTCATAACTTTCGACAAAAACTACGGCTCCACTTCTGTCAACATGGTGTCATGTCGACAAATTTCAAAATCACCGAAGGAGAAGATCACTACTTCATTCAAGGTGATAAAAATGGCTCAAGCGTCCCAAGAATTGGTTCCCTATCCAACACCAGATGGACAACCTATATGGGTGCATCCCGATCACCTAGAAGATGAAAATTGGGAGATCGTCAAAACAAAGCTGACTGCTCAGCAGCAAAGGCAAGCCAAGAGACAGCTCCGCAAGTTCAAACAGCAGCAAAAGTCTCAACCAAAACAAGAAGTCCTTGAAAAGGCAGAAACCTCTTCCACTGCTTCACTAGGGGCGACGGAAGAATCCCTTCCCAAAACTTCAAAGGCGGTAAGAAAATTCACCCTTGATGATTTCATGCTACCTCTATACAAAAATGAAAATGTGCAGGGGGCATCATACTCTTGCAACTCGGTAGTTGGATTCTCCATGAATGGATACGAGTCCAGTGAAGAATCCCTTGAAACAGGAGAATACCTCTCCGACGAGGAATGGATTCCCGAGTCTCATCTTATGCCAGTAATTTGGTATAACCCATTACAGCCACAGGATCCTGCTCCGATGACGAAGAAGACTAGGACCCTGTTCAAGAAAATGCTGTCGATCCAGCACCAACCAATGTTCCGGTGGAACCCAACATGGGCGAACCACAAGGAGCAGATGACGAAGAATATTTGGCTCCTATGCCTGATCTTGAGGAATATGCAACAATCTTGCAACATCTTGCTATAGAGCAGGAGCAGGATCGCATCAATAATCTTCGTCATGATCCAGAACCAGAATTCCCTGAAAATCAACCAGAACTTTCTCCCTTAACTCCTGAAAATGGAGAAAATAATTGGATCGATGATCCTCTTACATCTGAGGATGAGTCCGATTCCCAACAGTCTGCACTGGGGGCATCTCCTGTCCGGATGACCTGCAATGCGATAGCTCAAGACGATAGTGCCTCTGAAGCTTTCGAAGATACGTACACCCCAACCGGTAATGTATCATCTGCAGCTACATCTTCTCAGGTGACTTCCACTGAGGTATCATCCTCTCAGCCCTCGTCTCCTAAAGCTGTGACATCGGAACTCAAGCCTCTCCCGATTGATCATCTTGAAGAAACTCCTGCCAATGAAATCTTCTTCATTGAAAGCCCAGTCGATTGGTCCCAGATGCCCGATCTCATAGACGATGTCTGGACTAATACAGAAAGGTTGTCGGATGCTGTTCAGGACTTGTTCCCGGAAATTGCTCCGTACAACACAATTACTGAAGACACCAATGCTGTTACAGAGACGTCTTCAGCAAAGGATCAACCCTTTGATCCAGAGAGTGATCTTCCAAAAGAAGACCCTTCTCTAGAAGCTCTTGAAGTTGGTAGAGGTACCCGTTCTGGCCTGGATTACCACAAAAATTACAACCAACCTTCTTCTTCTTATGTAAATCCTTCGGGAAATCAAGTTGTAAGCGCCCCAAGTGGCAATAATAATGAAAATGCAAGCCCGAAGGAGGCTTTCAAGTACGACTTGATTGAGCACTTCAAACACATACCTGCACGTCTGGACATCCTTGACTTATTACGAATGTCTCCACAAACTCGTGATAGTCTCATTTCAGAATTACAAAGGCTGAATGCGGATGTCGACAAACACGCCCCACAAGTCCTACAAATTGAAATGGACTACAGCGTCAAAAAATCAAATACTCTCCCAAAGGGAGAAAAGAAGAAAGCTGAGGGATCAAGTAATGAATGCCTCTCGGTACAAAAAGCAGCAAATGCAACAATTGCCTTCGACAAGGATGACCTCCTGCTAGGCGAGACAAAGCACAACCGACCCTTGTACTTTACGGGGTACGTCAAAGAAATGCCAGTACACAGAGTTCAGATCGATACAGGTTCTGCACTCGACCTCATTTCTATTTCGGCACTCGAAGAGCTGGGCATCCCACCTAGCAAGCTGAGTCACACGTCTGTATCCATCTTCGGATATGACAGCAGCACTCAAAGGCCTATCGGCAAAATTAGGTTCAAATTGCAAATCGGTGATCTTATTTCTGAAGTCACTGTGTATGCAATAAGGATCCCTTCATGCTACAATATACTCCTTGGACGCCCCTGGATACATGAGAATGGTGTCGTCCCTTCAACTCTACATCAGTGCATCAAGTTCGTTGGCTACGATGGCTTGATACATCGAGTGTTTGCATACAAAAAGCCCTTCAAAGGCAGAGATGTCCATTTTGCAGATGCTCAAATGTATAAAGATGGAAAAGAAGAACAGGAGGAAAAAACAATTCACTTTGCCGACAGTCTCCGGAAAGATAAAGGCAAGGCTCCTCAGTAATCACCAGCGGTAAAAAACCTTCCACCAAACTCGAAGTAAGCAGTCAAGCTCCCTTCGTCGTCTCCTTCAAATCTCCAAAGCCTTTGGTAATCACTACCAAAGTAAAGAAGACAAAACAAAAGGCTGGGGGCAAGTTCACTGTCTACTTTGTGTCTATTATACATGACACAGACTCGGAGTTAGAGTCAGAAGATGACACAGCATCAAGCCAAGCTGATACTCAGCGAGACCAGCCCCCTCTCAATCCATTGGAGACAGTTGCTGACATAGAAGACCCTACTCGGCTGCCTTTGTTATTCCGGCAACTTCGCTAAAAGAAAAAGTAATCTTCTTCCATAGATCGGGAGCATCTCCACTGAACTCTTTGCTTGAACCTTTCCAAAACGAAGGTATACCTCAGCTATCCCTGTATAGTCCGATGGCACAAGCTATCATGAAGAAAATGGGTTACGACGCTCAAAATCCGACTGGTTTGGGAGGTGGCCGTGGTATTCTCACACCATTGGAACCCACCCTGATCAAAAGTCAACCAGAAGATTGGAAAATCCACCTTCATAAAGGCAAGTCTTCATATGGGTTGGGGTATGATCCTACCGCTCCTATGAGACAGTTGACACCATGGCTACAAAGTTGCTTTACCGACCAAGCCTCAACATCTCATGAAGACATCGATATCCCAGGATATCTCTTTGAGGAGTTATTCGTCAAAAATCCAGAAAGCTCCTCCAATTGCTATAATTTCTCTGATGATAAAGAGGAATTGCTCGATGACACAGACGAGCGGTTCTCTGACCCAAAAGAATCATCGTCTCCAAAAGAAGTACCCTACTTCAACCCAATTTCAGCAAATGATTGGGACCATCTCATTACGAGCCTTGAGAAGGACACTGATCAAGAAGATCCATGGACAGAATCAGAGCCTCAGTCTGAAAATTTCTCTGGCACTCCAGAAGGTCTTGTTGAGTTGGAAGCCTCCGAAAATACTGTGGAGGAACCACCTTCAAACCTTCCGACAGAAGACCCTGTTCAAAAGATAAACTTGGGAACACCTGATAACCCACGTTCTGTATTCATAAGCAAGAATATAAAGGATGATGAGTTACCCGAGTATATCTCTTTTCTTCGCGAGTTCGTTGATTGCTTTGCATGGTCTTATGCTGAAATGCCTGGCTTGGATCCCAAAGTAGCAGTTCACAAGCTCAACTTGCAAAAAGAAATCAAGCCTGTCAAACAAGGCCAAAGAAGATTCCGTCCCGACGTGATGGACAAAATTGAACAAGAAGTTTAGAAACTCAAAAACGTTGGCTTCATCCGCAAGGAGCAGCATCCTGAATGGTTAGCCAACATCGTCCCCGTGACAAAGAAAAATGGGCAGATAAGGGTTTGTATTGACTACAGAGACCTGAATAGTGCATGTCCTAAAGATGAATTCCCGCTTCCCATACCAGAGGTGATGATTGACAATACATATGGGTTCGAGCGAATGACATTCATGGATGGATTCTCTGGCTACAATCAGATAAAGATGTATCCTGAAGATGAAAGGCATACGTCATTTCGCACACCATTTGGCGTATATTGCTACACTGTCATGCCATTTGGTCTGAAAAATGCAGGTGCAACATATCAGAGGGCTATGATGAAAATATTCCAAGATATGCAGCATAAGACGGTCGAATGCTATGTTGACGACCTCGCCATCAAAAGCAGAAGAAAAGAAGACCATCTCGACGATCTTCGAGAAATCTTCCTCCGACTTCAGAAACACAAATTGCGGATGAATCCACTAAAGTGCTTCTTCGGTGTCTCATCGGGTAAGTTTCTCGGATTCATAGTACGGAAAGCTGGAATAGAACTTGACCCCACTAAAGTCAAGGCTATCCTGGAAATGCCATCTCCAAGAACCCTAAGAGAATTAAAAGGGCTTCAAGGAAGGTTGGCGTACATTCGACGGTTCATCTCCAATCTATCTGGGAAGTGTCGTCCATTCTCTCGCCTGATGAAGAAAGGCGTAGACTTTGTCTGGGATGCTGAATGTGAAAATGCATTTCAAGACATCAAAGCATACCTCACCAAACCTCCAGTGCTGGCTGCCCCCACAACTGGAAAACCATTTATCTTGTACACAAGAGCTCTCGACCACTCTTTGGGTGCTTTGCTAGCACAAGAAAACGACGATGGAAAAGAAGCTGCTCTATATTACCTTAGCCGCATGTTGGTAGGTGCAGAGCATCGCTACTCCCCAGTCGAAAAAGAATGCCTTGCAGTGATGTTTGCCGTACAAAAGCTACGTCACTACCTGCTGTCTAATACAGTCTACCTGATTTCGAGGATCAACCTCCTAAAGGTCCTTGTTACAAAAGCAGGTGCTCTCAATGCCTGACTGGCAAAATGGTCCATTCTTCTATCACAGTTTGATATTAGGTATGTATCACAAAAAGCAATCAAAGGCAAAGCTCTAGCAGACTTTCTCGCAGAGCATCCATTGCCTAAAGATTCTCCACTCAGGGATGATCTCCCAGACGAATTTTTCTACAACGTTGAAACTTCCTTATCAAATGCTTCCTGGGACATGTACTTTGACGGTGCAACCGGGACAAATGAAAAAGGAAAGCGCATCTTCTTTGTCAGCCCCGACAAATAGATGATTCCACACGCCTTCTCGCTACTGGAACCATGTTCAAACAATGCAGCTGAGTACCAAGCCCTGATTGTAGGATTGGAACTCGCCTTCGAATTCGGCATCACCATGTTGGAAGCTTTTGGGGACTCTTAACTGATCGTCAACCAGATGAATCAGAAATATGAAGTCAGGAAGCCTGATATGCTACCTTACTACAACAAGGCGCAGTCGCTTCGACAAAAATTCAACATCTGTCACATCACCCACATCCTCAGAGGTGAAAACATCCGTGCAGATGCCCTGGCTGGACTTGCCGCATCCATGGCAATCCAAGAAGGGGAAAACATGCAAGTCACAGTGTGTCAAAGAAGGATTCTCCCTCCTCTCAACACACACCAAGCAGTTGCTGAATGCCACCAAGTGGTTGGAAGTCGGATGTTCATCCTCAAACCTCCAATTGGCGACTGGAGAGATCCGTTCATTGATTACATCATGTTCGGAATCCTACCTGAAGATCCAAAAGATCGGGTAAGCATCCAAAGACGAGCCCCGAACTTTCATTTAGATATACCTTCAAAAGCACTTTACAGAAAATCCTTCAACGGAGTACTCCTATGCTGCTTGTCACAACAAGCGGCTGAGGAAACTCTCAAAGAAGTACATGCTGGTCTTTATGGAGCCCATCAGGCTGGTCCTAAGCTCTACAACTAGATAAAAAGGCTAGGTTACTATTGGCCTACCATGGTAGCTGATGCAATACAATTTGCCAAGCACTGCCAAAAATGCCAGATTCACGGAGATTATATCCACATGCCTCCAGAATAGCTACATCTAACAGCAATCTCGTGGCATTTCGAAGTCTGGGGTATGGACATCATAGGTCCTATCTCTCCCCCATCAAGCAAAGGTCATCGCCCCATCTTCGCCGCTAAAGATTATTTCTCCAAGTGGTCAGAAGCATTTGCGCTCAGCGAAATGAAGACCTCATCAGTCCTTCAATTCTTGCGCACCAACATTATTTGTCGCTTCGGCATACCTAAAAGATTCCTCCATGATAACGGACCACAATTTCGGGATCACAGATTCTACAGGTTTTACGACAAGTACAAAACCGAAAGTTGTCCTTCGACTCCATATAATCCAGTAGCGAACGGACTAGCAGAAGCCTTCAACAAGACACTCTGCAAAATTCTCAAGAAAATGGTCTCCAGTCACAAAAGAGACTGGGGTGACAAACTACCAGAAGCCTTGTGGGCCTATCGAACCACCGTTCGAGGACCAACCCATAGCACACCATTCTCTTTGGTCTATGGATGCGAAGCTGTTGTCCTTTTGGAAGTACAAATTCCTTTCTTAAGGGTATCTTTGCAAAATGATATGACGCAAGAAAGCAATGTCAAATTGAGACTCCAAGAGCTGGATAATCTCGATGAAAGACGACTCGAAGCTCTACAAAGCATTGAGTTGTACTAAGCACGCATGGCAAGATCTTTCGACAAGAAGGTCAGGCAACGCACCTACAAAAATGGTGACTTGGTTCTTGCAGTAAAATGACCCATAGTCTTTGCCCACAAATCCAAAGGCAAATTTGAACCAAAATGGGAGGGACCCTTTGTCATCGACAAAGTCTTCTCCAATGGCGCATACGCTCTTCTAAACATGGAAGGAGACAGATGTATGCTGCCCTTCAACGGCAAGTTCTTGAAGCGGTACTACCCTGAAGACTTCCTCAAACGGGTCAGAGCGATATCTACACGGCCAAAGCCTATTTCCAAGGTACTTGCTCGTCAGACCCACCCCTTTTGAAATTTTCATCTTTATGTTGAAGTTTCCAAAAAAAAAACTCTCTCAAAACAATGCTTACTTTCATCATTTCATTGTTCAAAAAAAAAAAAAATCAAAATCCAAAAATCCAAGTTTAGGAGCCTTTTCCCAGACTTGACCAAAATTTTCGATCCTTGAACCCAAAAATTCATGGTTTGAAACAAAAACCAGGACTCAGGAAGTTTCACCCTAGTTCGCCCCTGCTTTTACAACCAAAATGGTTTTAAGTCAAAATTTATGACCCTCGTGTCTTTAAACAAAAAAATGGTTTTTTAGAAACCGCGGGGAAGCGACACTTAGTCAATACTCGCAAAACCCAAAAAAATGGAAGGAGGCGAACCCGATTTGATACTTCCAAAACCCAAGAAAAAGCCGAAAGGATGCAAACCCCATTCGATACTTCCAAAACCCAAAAAACGGAAGGATCCGAACCCCATTCGATACTTCCAAAACCCAAGAAAAAAATGGAAGGATGCGAACCCCATTCGATACTTCCAAAACCCAAAAAAATGGAAGGATGCGAACCCCATTCGATACTTCCAAAACCCAAGAAAAAGCCGGAAGGATGCGAACCCCATTCGATACTTCCAAAACCCAAAAATCGCAAGGAAGCGAACCCCGTTTGATACTTGCAAAACCTCAAATTTTCAAAATCATGGAGACGTAATATTCCAGTTGCTATCCACAACCCAAATTTCAAATGGTTCGAGAAAACCTCAAATTTCAAAAACCGCGGAGAAACGACATCAAGTCAGTACCCGTAAAACCAAAAGTTTTGGGAAAAGCAGGGAAGCGACACTTAGTCGATATTTGCACCCCAATACGAGAGGAAGCGACATTCCATCGATACTCGCAAACACAGCCCGCGAGGAAGTGACATTCCATCAATACTCGCAAACCGAATGAGCAAGGAAGCAACATTCCATCGATACTTGCAAGACCATTCAGCGGGGAGGGGACATTTAGTCGATACCTGCATTTTGAAAACCAAATCCGGCTATAAAACGCAAAAATTCGGCTATAAATGCCAAAACAAAAAAAAAAATCCGGCTATAAAACGCCAAAAATCGGCTATAAACGCCAAAATCGGCTTTCATGCCAACAAAACAAAAACTTGGTTTCCAAAAATCTGGCTTCCATGCCAAAACAAAGAAAACAACAAAGAAAGCAAAATTCGGCTATAAATGCCAAAATCCAGCTATAAACGCCAAAAAGCGGCTATAAACGCCAAATTCGGCTATAAATGCCAAAACAAAATTTTTTTTTGGCTATAAACGGCAAAATCAGCTTTCATGCCTACAAAACAAAACTTGGTTTTCAAAAATCTGGCTCCTATGCCAAAACAAAAAAAAAAAAAAAAAAAACTTCGGCTTTCATGCCATCTTAAAATTCGGCTCCTATGCCATTCCAAAAATCGGCTTTTACGCCATCCAAAAACCTTGGCTCTCATGCCACAAACAGAAAAAACCTTGACTCTCATGCCACAAACAAAAAAAACTTTGGCTTTCATGCTCCAAACAAAAAAAAAAAACTTTGGCTCTAATGCCATCTCAAAAGTTTTGGCTCCCATGCCGGAAAACAAATTTTGGCTCTTACGCCACAAAATTAGGCTTCCATGCCACCAAAATTTCGCTTTTCAAGCCATCAAAAACCAGGCTTTTTGCCACAAAATTGGCTTTCATGCCCAAAACAACTCTTTGACAAAAGATTTTCACAAAATGACAAACCTTTTGATCAAATTCTCAAACAAACATTCCCATCAGCTTTTACAAAAAAAAAAAAAAAAAATGGTTTAAGTGAAAAGAAGGGGATACAAAAATGTAGTACCAAAATTGTTTATACATGGAGGTACCAAAAAAAAAAGAAGAAGAAAAAAGAGTTTATTACAACTCAGGAGCTCAATCCAACATGATCTTCAACCAAAGGTTCAACTCCTCAAGCAGACCCTTGGCCTTAGCTTCCAAAGTTTTCAGGCCACGCTTCTTCAGAAAATGTTCCCATAAAATGCGGCCGAATGACTGCAGCACGAGGAAGTTCTTCCCAGAGGACCTGCCACTGGTCATGCTCCTGAGTCTTCCTCCAGACATTACCTTCAGCTTCCTCAACCTGGCGAATGAGAGTCCCCTCCTTCTCCCAAGCTTGCTGAACGACTACATTGGAAGATCTGGCAGATCGACGATATGCGTCAGTAATAGGACCCTTACCCTTGTTCGTTCTGGAAGAACTACCTACAAAAGATGGAAGAGAAAAGATCAATCATCATCAAAATGACAGAATTTTGCTACAAAAAAAAAAATTTCTAGCAAAATTTTGACATGGTTCCGGGGCAATTCCGAAGAAAAGGAAAATACTCCGAAAAAGATAGGAAGCCTGAAGATGAACTCAACATCGCTGCGAGCTCATAGTCAGTGGAGAATTCTCAAAGAAGGTTCGAACTCAACATCGCTGCGAGAACGAGCCAATCTCATCAAACTTCCGCAAAATCTGGAAAAGAGCTCAACATTGCTGCGAGCTTCAGAATCCAAAAAATTACAAAGTTCCTCAAAATCCAGCAAGACTGAGAAAGAGCTCAACATCGCTGCGAGCTCAAAATCCCAATACTTGCAAAAGATTTTCAGGTATGCATCACCATACTTCCAAATCCATTTACAAAATCATGCATAAAAAAATATCATCATGCATTAGATGCTAGGAAAACCTTAACCAAAGTTTGACCAATTCCAACCCAATTTGGTCAAAACCAATCAAACTTTGTCCAAGTCAAAAATCATGTTGGCTTGACCTAGAGACTCTAGCCTTCTATCTTGATGCATAAAAAAGAAAATGCATACATATTGAAATTGCATAGCCTCATTATCATAGTGAGCAAACGAGGAAAACGAAAAAGAAAGAGAGAGAAAAAAATCTCAGCAAAAAAAAAAAAAAAAATCTGGCCCACTGCCACGTGGCAGGCTGTTCGTACAGCCAAGAAAAACAGAAAAAAAAAACAAGCAGCAAAAAAAAAAAAAAAAAAAAAAGAGGAAAAAACGCTGAAAAAAAGGGGGAAATCAGCGTACAGAAAGAGAAAAACAGAAAAAAAAAAACACAAATCAGCGTGGAAAAAAAAATAGAAATAGAAAAAAAAAAAATAAACAGAAACGCTGACAAAAAAAATAAGCGTGAAAATAGAAAAAAAAGGGAAAAATCGCTAACAAAAAAAAAAGAAGTCAGCGTGTGGAAAAAAAATATACACGGTGAAAAAAAAAAAAAAAAGAAAACCGTGAAAAGAAGAGAAAAGAAAAAGAAAAAAAAAAGAAGAAGAAGCACGGAAAAAAGAAAAGGAAACGTGCTTGAAGAAAAAAAAAAAGAAAAGAAAAGAAAAAGAAGAAGAGAAGAAAAAAAAATGAAGAAGCTACTTCTACAATGGAGATTCTTGTGGTGGAAGAAAACTTACTTGAAGCCATTGATGGAGAAGAAGAAGAAAAGCTTGAAGATCCTTGTAGAAGAAAAAAAAGCACTTCTAATCTTGGGGAGCACTCTTAAAGATTTCTTGCAAAAAGAAAGCAATGGAGCAAAAGAAACAACCCTCTTACTTTTATAGAAGAGAGCAAGCCAAAAGAGGAAACAAGGAGAAAGAAAAGAGGTAAGTACTAAAATTTAGTTACTTTCCCAAAAAGAGAGATATTTTGAGAGAATCTTTCCACAAAAAGAAAACTTGAGAAATTCTCTCCAACTAAGGATATTTTTAGATATTCTCTACACAAAAGAGATATTTTTAGATATTTTCTACAAATATGACACCATGTGAGATCTAGGCCATCTTCAAAGCCTAATGTCCCATGGGTTAGGCCATATGAGCCAGGTTTGACCACCTAGGCACTAAAAGTGGCTTTTAGTCGAAATATTCCTCTTACCAGGAGCAAAAAAAAAAAAAAAGGAGAAAAAAAAAAGAGCAAAAAAGTCCCATGCCTCTTTTGAGTTGATGGGACCATTAAAAAAAAAAAAAAAGAGAAAAGAAAGCCTCATGAGTTTCCAAAAATCAAACCATCCAATCTCATGAACCAAATTGAGCCAAAATCTTGAAATTGACATTTCACAAAACCAAATTCCGGTCCCCTAGCTCGCTACATACAGCTTGTTAGGTCACAAGACCAAAACCAAAATCAAAATCCAAACCAAACCAAAACCAAAAACCCAAATCTGACCCCCCAACCTGCCACATACAGCTTGTTGGGTCACAAGGTCAAAATCAAAATCAAACCCCGACCCCCTAACCTGCCACATACAGCTTGTTAGGTCACAAGGTCAAAAACCAAAATCCAAAACCCAAAATCCAAACAGCCCATGTCATTTTCAAAACTTTGCTTTGAGATGGTACGTGATCCCTCTCACTACCATAAAATTCCCCCGGAAACTCAGAAGGCTATTAAAAAAAAAAAAAAAAGCTCAAGACTCTTGGTTAAGTTGGAATCTCTCCTCCAAGTTTCTCTTCGAGGCACATCGACTCCAAAAAGCTACTCGTCGCTGTACCTCAAGGGGGCATTTGTTGACACAAAAAAAGTCACTATGTCTCCTCAACATCAAGAAGCCTCGTGAAGCTGCATCCTGCTAAAGTATAGGCAAGGCTACTTCAAGCATCAGATTTTGTCAGAATCAGACAGAAACTAAAAGATCCTTCAAGGCAGCCAAAAGAGGGGTACACCTGAGGTTTTGGGCCATTCCGACATCGTTTGGCCTAACTTCACTGCTCCGATAGCTAAACAAGCGCTCCCGGCGGCGACATCATCGAAGACGCCAAAACTTCAATCAGAGCCTACGGATGACTCCAAAATGTCTTCAAAGGGCTTCATGCCAAATTTCAAGTCAAACCGACAATGTTTGACCCTCCATCAACGCTCGAGCAGCAAAATCAAGCCTCCCGGCGGCGGGAACCACCGAAGTCATCACTCATGAAACAAAGTACATGAATGGCTTCAACATGCTTCCAAAAGGCTGCACGTCGAATTTCAGGTCATTCCGACAACGTTTGACCAGGTTTCGATGCTCCGAGAGAAAATCAAGCCTACCGGCGGCGGAGCAACCCGGGACCATGACATCCAAAATGGGGCTGATGGAACGTCTCAAAATGACTCCAATAGGCTCCTCGTCAAATTTCAGGTTAATCGGACATCGTTTGACCACATATCAAAGCTCGGCATTTTCCCCGCAGCAAAATCAAGTCAAGCATCGATGGGACCCCAAACGGTTTCAAAACTCAAATAAAAGCTCATGGTTGGTCCTATCCATTCCTCAAGAATCTTCACCTCAATTTTCAGGTCATTCCGACATCGTTTGACCTAGTTTCGACTCTTGACGGAAAATCGGCTACAAAGTCTTCGGCTTTCCCGAAAAATGGGAAACTTTGTGCTCCGATTTTGAGCGGGTTCTCGTCAAGATTTCTCCAAGAAAATCAAGTCAATAATTAAGGAAAAATGTCAAGAAAAATACAGAAGAAAAAAGGAACGAAAAAGACGAAAAACGGTCGAAAACGACGCTCGGCGACCAAACGGGCCAAAGCCCTATGGTCGCCGGCGACCTTGGCCCAAGGTCGCCGGCGACCCTGCAAATCCGGGTCGCCGGATTTTGCACCAAATTACCCTTTTTTCGATCTTTTTCGCGTTTCGAGCATTCCTACCTCTGTGATTTTCTGAAAATCCAATGTTTGATGCTTGAAAACGACTGATCTTCACCGACATCTCGGATCCGCCGTCAAAAGAATGAAATCATCACCGATCGCTCCAAGATCGCCAACCGGCTGACCAAGAAAATATACTTTATGTCTGACCGATCGTGAAATCGACAAGACAGATGTCACCGGCCCACTAACATCAATCAATGTCTGAAATTGCACTGCAATCCGACATCAAACAATGCGTGGATCCACCTGTGATGATCGCAAGAAGAATCTCAAAAGGTGCAGCGCGGCCCGCGACTCTTCACATGCCTTGGCAACCACTTAATGACGTTAATTGACCAGTTTATGACAACTTAATGCGGTCATTAACTCATTATTTTGGGCGGCTCAATCAGATTCAAGCATTTAGGAGTTACAAATCCAAGCAATGATGGCATTTAACCCATGAAACTCCCATCATCATGAAGCTTAAAGGGAATTAAATGCCCACTACCTTCATCGGCCAATCACAAGCCATGAAAAAGGAGTTACAAAATCAACTTGTAACTCCTCATTAATTCTCTCATCATGGCTATCAATGCTCATAATCACCTCATGGCTATCAAAGGCCTATAAAAGGAGATCCATTTCCAAGAAAGAGACATCTATCGGCAAATCGATCCATCGGCAAATCGATCTATCGGCAAATCGATACACACATCGACTTGAAATTCTGCATTTCTCCCAAAGAAATCCAGACGAAGTCCTGCTGCTTTGCTGCAAGAAGCACCACAAGGTGATCAACGACCCTTGGGGGGCCATCCCCCGAAGGTCCCCTCCTTCTCCAACATGGTCTAAACGCGGCTTTTCAGCCCATTTACTTGGTTTTTCATTGGATATAGGACCTCCTCTTGGTCCTTGTCCTTTAAAAAACTGAGGTTAGGAGTCAAGCCGAAGAATCAAAGCATCAACCGTTCTCATTTGAAGGACGATGGCGAAGTCCATACATGACTTGCGACCGTCGATCTCAACGTGTCCCCACAATCTCCTGAGAAGTTAGATCCCTTTTCTTACTTTTCTATTGTAGTTTGTATTTCTTAAAGAGACAAAAAAGAAATCACAATTCTTGTCTTTCATATTTGATGAGTTTTGTAAAATCGCCTTTCACGGCAAACAAACAAAAATGCCTCCTACAGCATTCTCAAAAAACATACTTGTCTCTTTTCTTAATATTTATGTAATTTGAAAAGTTAGAAAAAAGGATTGATTTCCTTTCCACTTGTGAAGGTGAATCTCCGGATTATCATCATTCCAAATTCCAAGTAGAAAGTAAATCTGGCATATCTGTACAAAAAATGTTGATACCCCCGATTTTCCCTCCTTCGCCGAGACCCAGGTCAGCCCCCGGGGTGCGGAAGGAGAGGACGGAAGATTCCTGAGGGTCCATCAGGTAGGCTCAGAGCAAGCATTTCAGTGACTGCTAGAAGCAATTGTAGACCTTAATTCAAATTACCGAGAAGCAAGGCTCACTCGAGGTAAAATGATATAAGGTTGGAGATACAAATGTGTCGGTCGCGAATACAGTAGACCCGAAAGGGCGTACTAGCACCGCTAGGCACAAATGTTGCAAATCGCATCCATGGAAAGGACACGAGATGGGATTTCTTTTGAAAGGTCAAATTTGGATTCATAAAGGAGAGCAAATGGTGTTCCAGTCCGAACAAAGGCTCAACATTTCTACGAGCGCTAAATCCGAAAAGGAAGAAACCAAGATTTCTCGGATGTGAATCCAATAATGACGGAAGTTTTTTTTTTGAACGGTCAAGATTGAATCCATCAAAGAGAGCAAATGGTGTTCCATTCCAAACAAGGCTCAACATTTCTGCGAGCGCTAAATCCGAAAGGGAAGGAACCAAGATTTCTCAACTCTGAACTCAAAAGTGACGGAGGTTTTTTTTTTTAAAGGGTCAAGATTGAATTCATCAAAGAGAGCAAATGATGTTCCCTTCCGAACAAGGCTCAACATTTCTGCAAGCGCTAAATCCGAAAGAGAAGGAACCAAGATTTCTCAATTCTGAACTCAAAAGTGACGGAAGTTTTTTTTTCGAAGATTTTGAAAGGTTTTTTTTTTTGAAGATTTTTTTTGAAAGGTTTTTTTTTTTTTTTTTTTGAAGATAGGTTTCCAATTCAATCTTATGAAACCTTAGTAGATAGATCAGCCCCCAGGTAAGGGTAGGATTACTTAATGAACCCGTTTGAAGGACCCTTGCCTCGAACAGTCTAGCTGTCTCCACACTTTGGACATGGCCTTTCTTAAATCCACTTTGGTCAAAGAACGCAATTGGTGGAACCTTAGTGTTTTTTTTTTTGAACTCTTTTTTGAAAGATTTCTATGAACTCATCAAAGAGAGCGATTGGTGTTCCAATCCGAACAAAGGCTCAACATTTCTGCGAGCGCTAAATCCGAAAAGGAAAAACCAAAGTTTCTCAAATTTGAATTCAAAAGAGAGAAAACTGATTTTTTTTATTGAAATTATAATTTTTTTTTTGAAATTTCAATTAGACTCATCAAAGAGAAAAGATGGCCCAATCCCCGATATGAACGATAGCTGCAAACATTTCTGTGAGCTATCAAGTTCGAAGAGGAAAGGATCAAAATTTCTCAAAGTTGAATTTTGAGAAAGAGAGATCATTTTTTTTTTTTTGAAAGAATTTGAAATGAAAGTGTTTTTTTCTTGAAATCCCAATTGGACTCATCAAAGAGAAAAGATGGCCTAATCCCCGATATGAACGATAGCTGTGAACATTTCTGTGAGCTATCAAGTTCGAAGAGGGAAGGATCAAAATTTCTCAAAGTTGAGTTTTTAAGGAAAAGAGATCAGATTTGTTTTTTTTTTTTTTTTTTTTTTGAAGTGAGAAAGAACAATTGAAATCCCATCTCATGTTTTTTTTTTAGATGCAAAATGCAACATAGGCCACCAACTAGAAAGGAGCCAAGGGATCAAAGCATCACGTTCTCAAGTCAACGTGTCCCACCGGGTGTGCCAACTTGATGGACCCTCGGTATTCCCGTCCTCTCCTTCCGCACCCCGGGGGCTGACCTGGGTCTCGGCGGAGGAGGGAAAATGCGGGTATCAACATTTTTGTACTGGTATGCCAGATTTACTTTCTACTTGGAATTTGGAATGGTGATAATTCGAAGATTCACCTTCACAAGTAGAAAGGAAATCAATCCTTTTTTCTAACTTTTCAAATTGCATAAATATTAAGAAAAGAGACAAGTTTGTTTTTTTTTTTAGAATGTCGTAGGAGGCGTTTTGTTTGTTTGCCGTAAAAGGCGATTTTGCCGTCAAAGGCGATTTTTACAAAACTCATCAAATATGAAAGACAAGAATTGTTATTTCTTTTTGTCTCTTTACAAAATACAAACTACAGTAGAAAAGGAAGAAAAGGGATCTAACATCTCAGGAGATTGTGGGGACACGTTGAGATCGACGGTCGCAAGTCATGTATGGACTTCGCCATCGTCCTTCAAATGAGAACGGCTGATGCTTCGATTCTTCGGCTTGGCTCCTAACCCCGGTTTTTTAAAGGACAAGGACCAAGAGGAGGTCCTGTATCCAATAAAAAACCAAGTAAACGGGCTGAAAAGCCGCGTTTAGGCCATGTTGGAGAAGGAGGAGACCTTAGGGGGGTGGCCCCCCAAGGGATGCTGATCACCTTGTGGTGCTTCTGGGAGCAAAGCAGCAGGACTTTGTCTTTCTCTTGAATTTTCTGGATTTTCAGAGCTTGGGATTGCACTTGGGATTCATTTTCTTTTTTTCCTTCTTCTTGGAACCCACCTCCTTTTATAGGCTTTTGGTAGCCATGAGGTGATTATGGGCATTAATAGCCATGAGGTGATTTTGTAACTCCTTTTTCATGGCTTGTGATTGGCCGATGAAGGTAGTGGGCATTTAATTCCCTTTAAGCTTCATGATGATGGGAGTTTCATGGTTAAATGCCATGATTGCTTAGATTTGTAACTCCCAAATGATTGAATCTGATTGGGCCGTCCAAAATAATGAGTTAATGACCGCATTAAGTTGTCATAAACGAGTCAATTAACGTCATTAAGTGGTCGCCAAGGCATGTGAAGAGTCGCGGGCCGTGCCGCGTCTTTTGAGATTCTTCTTGTAATCATCACAGGTGGATCCACACATTGTTTGATGTCGGATTGCGATGCAATTTCAGACAATGATAGATGTTGGTGGGCCGGTGACATCTGTCTTGTCGAATTCGCGATCGGTCGGACAGAAAGTATACTTTCTTGGTCAGCCGGTTGGCGATCTTGGGGCGATCGGTGATGATATCATGCTTTTGACGGCGGATCCGAGATGTCGGTGAAGATCAGTCATTTTCAAGCATCAAACATTGGATTTTCAGAAAATCACAGAGGCAGGAATGCTCGAAACGGGAAAAAGATAGAAAAACGGGGCATTTCGTACAAAATCAGGTGACCCGGATTTGCAGGTTGCCGGCGACCATGCACCCAGGGTCGCTGGCGACCTTAGGGTTTTTCCCCTTTGGTCGCCGAGCTTCGTTTTCGGCCGATTTTTCGTCTTTTTTGTTCCTTCTTTCTTCTGTATTTTTCTTGAAATTTTTCCTCAATTATTGACTTGATTTTCTTGGAGAAAACTTGACGAGAACCCGTGCAAAACCGGAACACAAAGTTTCCCATTTTTCGGGAAAGCCGAAGACTTTGTAGCCGATTTTCCGTCAAGAGTCGGAACTAGGTCAAACGATGTCGGAATGACCTGAAAATTGAGGTGAAGCTTCTTGAGCAGTGGATAGGACCAACCATGGGCTTTTATTTGAGTTTTGAAGCCATTTGCGGTCCCATCGATGCTTGACTTGATTTTGCTGCGAGGAAAATGCCGAGCTTTGATATGTGGTCAAACGATGTCCGATTGACCTGAAATTTGACGGGGAGCCTATTGGAGTCATTTTGAGAGGAACTATGAGCTCCATTTTGGATGTCATGGTCCCGGGTTGCTCCGCCGCCGGTAGGCTTGATTTTCTTTCGGAGCATCGAAACCTGGTCAAACGTTGTCGGAATGACCTGAAATTTGACGTGCAGCCTTTTGGAAGCATGTTGAAGCCACTCATGAACTTGGTTTGATGAGTGATGGCTTTGGTGGTTCCCGCCGCCGGGAGGCTTGATTTTGCTGCTCGAGCGTTGATGGAGAGTCAAACGTTGTCGGTTTGACTTGAAATTTGCCATGGAGCCCTTTGGAGACATTCTGGAGTCATCCGTAGGCTTTGATCGAAGTTTTAGTGTCTTCGATGATGTCACCGCCGGGAGCGCTTGTTTAGTTGTCGGAGCAGTGAAGTTAGGCCAAACGATGTCGGAATGGCCCGAAACCTCAGGTGTACCCCTCTTTTGGCTGCCTTGAAGGATCTTGCAGTTTTTGTCTGATTTTGACAAGATCTGATGCTTGAAGTAGCTTTGCCTGTTTTGTAGCAGGATGCAGCTTCAAGAGGCTTCTTGATGTTGAGGAGACATAGTGAATTTTTTGGTGTCAACACTCGTGCTGTAGATGGGTCGCGGCTTTCTACCGCATTTTATGGGAATGTTTTGAAGAAGCGTGGACTGAAAGCTTGGAGGCTAAGGTCAAGAGTCTGCTTGAGGAGTTGAATCTTTGGTTGAAGACCATGTTAGACTGAGCTCCTGAGTTGTAACAAACTCCTTTTCTTCTTTTTTTTTTTTGGTACCTCCAAACATTTTTGGTACTATATTTTTTTGTATTCCCTCCTTTCACTTAAATCATTTTTTGATGAAAACAAATTTAAGCAAGGGCTGAATGGGGAATGTTTGTTTGAGAATTTGATCAAAAGGTTGTCATTTTGTGAAAATCTTTTGTCAAAGGGTTGTTTTGGGCATAAAAGCCAGATTTTGTGGCAAAAGCCTAGTTTTTTATGGCTTGAAAGCCGAATTTTGGGATGGCATGAAAGCCGAATTTTGTGGTGCAAGAGCCAAAATTTGTTTATGGCATGGGAGCCAAAATTTGTTTGTGGCATGGAAGCCAAAATTTGTTTGTGGCATGGAAGCCAAATTTTGTGATGGCATGAAAGCCGAAATTTTGAAATGGCATGAGAGCTAGGTTTTGTGGCATAGGAGCCTATTTTGTTTTGTGGCATGGAAGCCAAAATTTTGGGATGGCATGAGAGCCAAATTTTTTTTGTTTGTGGCATGGAAGCCAAAGTTTTTGAGACGGCATGAAAGATGAATTTTGAATTGGCATGAGAGCCAGGTTTTTTTGTTTGTGGCATGGAAGCCATTTTTTTTTTTTTTTTGAGATGGCATGAAAGCCGAATTTTATTTGTTGTTTTTTGGCATGGGAGCCAGATTTTTTGAAAACCATGTTTTGTTTTGTTGGCATTGAAGCCGACTTTTGGCATTTATAACCGATTTTGGCGTTTATAGCCGATTTTTGGCGTTTATAGCCGATTTTGGCGTTTACAGCCAGGTTTTGGTTTGGCATTTATTGCCGGGTTTTTGGCATTTATAGCCGATTTTTGGCATTGATAGCCGGGATTTTTGTTTTCAAAATGCAAGTATCGACCAAAGGTCGCCTCCTGTTGAATGGTCTTGCACGTATCAATGGAACGTCGCTTCCTTGCTCATTCGGTTTGCGAGTATCGATGGAATGTCGCCTCCTCGTCGATTGGGGTGCAAGTATTGACTAAGCGTCGCTTCCTTCCTTTTTTCTCAAAAATTTTGGTTTTGCGGGTATCGACTGAATGTCGCTTCCCCACGATTTTTGAAATTAGAGATTTTTTGAAATTTGGGTTGTGGATATCAACTGGAATGTTGTGTCTCCATGATTTTTTGAAATTTGAAATTTGCAAGTATCGACGAAGTGTCACTTCCTTGCGATTTTGAGGTTTTGGAAGTATCGAATGGGGTTCTCATCCTCCCGATTTTTGGGTTTTGGAAGTATCGAATAGGGTTCGCATCATTCCGATTTTTGGGTTTTGCTAGTATCGATTGAGTGTCGCTTCCCCGAAGTTTCAAAAAACCATTTTTGTTTAAAGACACGAGGGTTGTAAATTTTGACTCAAAACCATTTTTGGTTGTGAAAGTCGGGGCGGACTAGGGTGAAAATTCCTGAGTCCTGATTTTTGTTTAAAACCATGAATTTTGGGTTCAAGAATCGAAAATTTTGGTCAAATCCGGGAAGAGGCTCCTAAACTTGGATTTTTGGATTTGATGATAATTTTTTGAATAATGAAACGATGAAAGTAAGCATTGTTTTGAGAGTTTTTTTTTTTTTTTTTTTTTTGTTTTTAGAAATTTCAACATAAAGATGAAAATTTCAAAATGGGTGGGTTTGACGAGCAAGTACCTGGGAATAGGCTTTGGCCGTATAGGCATTGCCCTGACCCATTGGAGGAAGTCTTGAAGGGTAGTACCGCTTTAAGAACTTGTCGTTGATGGGTAGCATACATCTGTCATCTTCCATGTTTAGAAAGGCGTATGCACTGTTGGAGAAGACTTTGTCGATAATGAATGGTCCCTTCCATTTTGGTTCGAATTTGCCTTTAGAATTGTGGGCAAAGACTATGAGTCTTTTTACTGCAAGAACCAGGTCGCCCTTTTTGTAGGCGCGTTGCCTGACCTTTTTGTCGAAAGATCCTGCCATCCGTGCTTGGTACAACTCAATGCTTTGTAGAGCTACAAGCCGTCTCTCATCGAGATTATCTAGTTCTTGGAGTCTCAATTTGACATTGCTTTCTTGCGTCATGTCATTTTGCAAAGATACCCTTAAAGAAGGAATTTGTACTTCCAAAGGGACAACAGCTTCGCATCCATAGACCAAGGAAAATGGTGTGCTACGGGTTGGTCCTCGAACGGTGGTTCAATAGGCCCACAAAGCTTCTGGTAGTTTGTCTCCCCAGTCTCTTTTGTGACTAGAGACCATTTTCTTGCGAATTTTGAAGAGTGTCTTGTTGAAGGCTTTTGCTAGTTCGTTTGCTGCAGGATTATATGGAGTCGAAGGACAACTTTGGAGTTTGTACTTGTCGCAAAACCCGTAGAATCTGTGATCCCGGAATTGTAGTCCGTTATCATGGACGAATCTTTTAAGTATGCCAAAGCGACAAATAATGTTAGTGCGCAAGAATTGAAAGACTGATGAGGTCTTCATTTTGCTGAGCGCAAATGCTTCCGACCACTTGGAGAAATAATCCGTAACGGCGAAGATGAAGCGATGACCTTTGCTTGATGGGGGGAGAGATAGGACCTATGATGTCCATACCCCAGGCTTCGAAAGACCATGAAATTGCTGTAGGATGTAGCCATTCTAGAGGCATATGGGCATAATCTCCATGAATTTGGCATTGTTGGCAGCGTTTAGCAAATTGCATTGCGTCAGCTACCATGGTAGGCCAATAACAACCTAGCCTTTTTATCTGGTCGTAGAGTTTAGGACCAGCCTGATGGACTCCACAAAGGCCAGCATGTACTTCTTTGAGAGTTTCTTCAGCCTCTTGTTGTGACAAACAGCGTAGAAGTACTCCATTAAAGGATTTTCTGTAAAGTGTTTTTGAAGGAATATCCAAATGAAAGTTTGGGGTACGTCTTTGAATGCTTACCCGCACTTTTGGATCTTCAAGTAGGATTCTGAACATAATGTAATCAATGAACGGATCCCTCCAGTCACTGATCGGAGGTTTGAGGATGGACATCCGACTTCCAACCACTTGGTGGCATTCAGTAACTACTCTGTGTGTGTTAAGAGGAAGGAGAATCCTTCTTTGACACACTGTAATTTGCATGTTTTCCCCTTCTTGGATTGCCATAGATACGGCGAGTCCGGCCAGGTTATCTGTACGGATATTTTCACCTCTGAGGATGTGGGTGATGTGACAGATGTTGAAGCGATTGCGCCTTGTTGTAGTAAGGCAGCAAATCAGGCCTTCTGACCTCAGATTTATGATTCATCTGGTTGACGATCAGTTGGGAGTCCCCAAAAGCTTCCAGCATGATGGTGCCGGATTCTTGGGCGAGTTCCAATCCTACAATCAGGGCTTGGTACTCAGCTGCATTGTTTGAGCATGGTTCCAGTAGTGAAAAAGCGTGTAGAATCATGTATTTGTGGGGCTGACAAAGAGGATGCCAATTCCCGATATCTACTTTCCTTTTTCATTTGTCCTGGTTACGCGGTCAAAGTACATGCCCCAGGAGGCATTTGATAAGGACGCTTCCACATTGTAGACAGATTCGTCTAGGAGTTCATCCCTGAGTGGAGAATCTTTAGGCAATGGGTGCTCTACGAGAAAGTCTGCTAGAGCTTGGCCTTTGATTGCTTTTTGTGGTACATACCTAATATCAAACTGCGATAGAAGGATGAACCATTTTGCCAGTCGGGCATTGAGTGTAAGACCCCGACCCGAGTGACTCGATTAGTACTAATTAAGTTGTGTGTTAGTGCTAAGCTTGATTAGTGGTTTTGACTAAGCTTGGATTAGTATAGTTCTTGATAGTTTTGGGAAATTATTATTTTTGGTGTCTTGTGTTTAGCGGGACCCTTTGGGGGTTTCCTTTTGATAGTCTTGCTAGCTTTTGGAGGTTACTTGTTTTTCCCCTAATTCTTGTCTTGATCCCGTTTTACTTATTTTGTCGATCTTACAACTTCCATGTTGAGCCTGTGATCGTCCGGAATCCCGAAACCCGATCTTCTTGCTTTGAGGGCAAAACAGTCTTTTTACATGAAATCTGTACCCGACACTCGATATCCCCGAAACCCACGAAACATGTACTTTTTAGAAACTAGATATTTCGACGATTATTTTTCTCTTCTTCGTCGATTTCATCCGAGGTCCCGAGATTAGTGATTTTAGCCCATGAGGACTTTCTAGTGGTGGAGCCCACACCCATTGCTTTATATAGAGAACTCTTTCCCCACCATTTCCCTTTTTCCAGCACAAGCTCAAGAACAACCTAGGGTTCTTCTTTCTTCTCTTCTTCTTCTTGCTTCCCCATCCCAAGTCCCTACCAAACCTTACACCAATCAAGAAATGAACTTCACCCTCTTCTTCCTCACTACTAGAGCTATTCATTGATACCATTTGTGGAAGGATCTACGCAACTCAAGACCCTCATTGAGCTCACCTTGTCCATTTGGAGAACCTACAAGTAAGCTTCCTCCCTAATATCTTAGATCCATGTTCTTCTAGTCTTGGGAGAGCCCTATCTTCATTATTGTAAGTTTCTTCCTCTTGTTTCTTGGTTTGACCCATTTTAGGGTTTGTTTTTGGGGGTTTTTGGTGTAGCTTGGTATATGGCTTGGAAGAGTGGAATAGAGCTTGGATTTCTTGATTTAGAGACCTTGAGGCAAGTGGATGTTTTGGTTTTGATGATTTCCATGATATGTAGACTTGATTTATACCTCATTAATGATTTGTCCCCTTGGCATTCAATGATGTTAAATACTTTTGAAAAGAGTTGGTAAGCATCTTTATTGTCTTAAACATGATTTCTAGTTTTGTTTCATTTGTTATCTTTAAATCTTGAATTGTGACTTTTGGTTCATCTTTTGTACAATGCCTAAGTGAGTCCTTGTGATGTTGGTTGTCTTCTTTCTCTTGGTGATTGTATGTATGTCAAATGGAGAATGAAAGGAATTGGTTTGGGGGAAGGGAAGACCTGAACCTGAATCCCGTGAAGAAATTCCCGTGACTGGCGGTCAGCTGGCGGTCGCCCAGCGGCTAGCCGCCTGGTGACTGGCGGCTAACCGAAACAAGTTCGGTTACGTTTCCAGAAAGCTGTAACCTTACGGTCAGCTCCGCGGTCAGGTAGCGGCTAACCGCCTATTTCATCAGCGGCTAACCGCCAGCCAACCGAAGTGTAGCGGTTGCAATTCCAGAGAGTTGCAATTCCACGGTCAGCCTTACGGTCAGCCAGCGGTTAACCGCCGGATTCGATGGCGGCTAACCGCCATCTGACCGCAAGGTGACCGAAATTCCCTGAATTCTATGAATAAAAGAGGATTGAAGGGAGCCTCCACCCCATTGCTTGTGAACCTTTCTGAGAGCAATGGACACCGCTCACCTGGGATTGTGTTCGAAGCTTAGGTGGAGTGTTTGTTGGTAGTACGTTAGAGAGAGAAACCACATCATCGAGATTCATTTAAGCATTGAGGCTACTATGGTGTATAAGGAACCCGGGATGTCTCCCAAATTCAAAGAGTACCAAGTTTCCTTTATTATACGGACATACGGGATCCCTATTCACTTGGATTAGTTTTAACCCGACACTGTCTTGGCTTTTCAAAAAGGGTACCTTACCTTGTTATTCTCGAAATTAATGATTTGGAACCTATCATCCCGAAAACTTTGAAAGTATACTTGTATTGTTTTGCTAGCTTTGATAAACATGCCAGACCTGATATGATAGCTGTGCCTTGAGCACCCATGTCTTGCCCGGATATAGCCTTGTACTGGATTTATTTTACATATGTCTTGATTTTCCATGTTTTGACCTATGAGTCGGCACCACTAAGCTTGGATACCTTGTTAGTCTGATCTACTGACTAGATGATCCCCCTTTTGTCCCGCCAACTGCAGTTTGGATCTTGCTACCCGGTTATTTAACCGTGGTCTTGTCCTGATACCGCAGATTGCTACTGTGGTTCCTGATGCCCGGCTCGCTACCGTGGTCATGTCTTGTATATAGTATATATGTATATGTATTTCGTTGTACCTCCTCACTTCGGTGACTGAGGTCAACGCCTTGACTTGCTTGCTCTATCACTTCGGTGATAGAGGATTTAGCTTCGTGTGGTCGCCATCTTGCTCGTTTCCTTACTTCCTTGGTTACCTTTACTGGTTTTACCTTGCATATGTGTTTTTAACTAAATGATGCATTTACTCATGAAAGTATTATTTAGACAGGTTTAACTGTTTCCAAGGTAAATGCTTTCTCATTAAATGTTTTATTATTAAATGTTTTTACTTTTTATCCACCTGCCAGACCGTCGTGTCTGACCCCTTTGCTTTGGTACTCAGGTCCCGTTGTTGGTGTCCCCGAGGCGGAGCTAGAGGAGGCGGTCGGAGAACCACAACCGCTAGTCGAGTGGCGTGCCGACGATGTTATGTAAACATCGGGCTGCCGAGATACGAAACATTTTGGGGGTTGTTGGATAGTTTTCTGGTGGTTATTGTTTTGTTTATTGGCCTTTGTTAGCCTCTAATTTTGGGAACTGTAATTAACTGATCTTCTGATTAAACTTGAATATGTACTTCTGGGTTATGCTTTAGGACATTGCTCATTCTGATACTCATATTCAAATGTAATCAGCCTTATTATTTTGGAAATGAAATACATGCATGATTTACTACACGCTTCCGTAATTATACTAAATGGTTATGTGTGTTGGAATATCCTCACCGCGGACACCTGTGGGAAATCACGTGCACGGGTAATGAATGTCCTTTTGTTAACCCGTGTACGCTTGATCATGAACATATCTTTAATTATTGTCATCACTCCATATGATCACATCATTGGCTTCATCACAATCAGTCCCGATCCCGGATTTGGTCCCCGGACCCGGTCCGGGGTCGCGACATTGAGAGAACCTACTTTTGTGACAAGAACCTTTAAGAGATTGATCCTCGAAACCAGGTAAACTGTGTTGGACAACAGGTAGTGACGTAGCTTTTGTACGACAAACATCACTGCAACGCATTCTTTTTCGACTAGGGAGTAGCGATGCTTTGCACCTACCAACATGCGGCTAAGGTAATATAGAGCAACTTCTTTTCCCTCATCGTTTTCTTGTGAGAGTAGAGCGGCCAAAGAGTAGTTGAGAGCTCTTGTGTACAAGATGAATGGTTTTTCAGTTGTGGGGGCAGCCAACACTGGGGGTTTGGTCAAGTATGTCTTGATGTCTTAAAATGCAGTTTCACATTCAGCATACCAAACAAAATCCACACCTTTCTTCATCAAGCGAGAGAATGGGCGGCACTTCCCTGACAGATTGGAGATGAACCGTCGAATATACGCCAATCTTCCTTGAAGCCCTTTTAATTCTCTTAGGGTCCTTGGAGATGGCATTTTCAGGATAGCCTTGACTTTGCTGGGGTCAAGTTCTATTTCGTCTTTCCGAACTATGAATCCGAGAAACTTACCCGATGAGACACCGAAGAAGCATTTTAATGGATTCATCTGCAATTTGTGTTTGCGAAGTCGGATGAAGACTTCTTGAAGATCATTTAGATGGTCTTCTTTTCTTCTGCTTTTGATGGCGAGGTCGTCGACATAGCATTTGACCGTCTTGTGCTGCATATCTTGCAATATTTTCATCATAGCCCTCTGATATGTTGCACCTGCATTTTTCAGACCAAATGGCATGACAGTGTAGCAATACACACCAAATGGTGTCTGAAATGATGTATGGCTTTCATCTTCAGAATGCATCTTTATCTGATTGTAGCTAGAGAATCCATCCATGAATGTCATTCGCTCAAACCCACAGGCGTTGTCAATCATCACCTCTGGTATGGGGAGCCGGAACTCATCTTTAGGATATGCATTCTTCAGGTCCCTATAGTCGATACAGACCCTTATCTGCCCATTTTTCTTTGTCACGGGGATGATGTTGGCTAACCATTCAGGATGCTGTTCATCGCGGATGAAGCCAACGCTTTTGAGTTTCTAAACTTCTTGCTCAATTTTGTCCATCACATCAGGACGGAATCTTCTTTGGCCTTGTTTGACATGCTTGATTTCTTTTTGGAAGTTGAGTTTATGGACTGCTATTTTGGGGTCTAAGCCTAGCATTTCGGCATAAGACCATGCAAAACAATCAACGAACTCACGAAGAAAGAGATATACTCGGGAACTCATCATCCTTTATATTCTTTCTTATAAATACAAGACGTGGGTTATCAGGTGTTTCCAAGTCCATCTTTTGAACAGGATCTTCTGTTGGAAGATTTGAAGGTGGTTCCTCCACAATATTTTTGGAGGCTTCCAACTCAGTAAGACCTTCTAAATTTCCAAAGGCATTTTCAGACCAAGGCTCTGCTTCTGTCCATGGGTCTTATTAATCGGTACTCTTATCAAGACTTGCAATGAGATGATCCCAATCACCTGTTAAAATTGGATCGGAGTAGGGTACTTCTTTTGGAGACGATGGTTCTTCTTAGTCAGAAAACCGCGAGTCTTTGTCATCGGACAATTCCTCTTCATTGTCAGAGAAATTATACCAATTAGAGGAGCTTCCTGGATCCTTGATGGGTGACTCTTCAAAGAGATATCTAGGGAGATCAATGTCTTCATGGATGCGAGATGCATCCATGAAGAGTGATGCTGCAGGATGTAATCGGTACTCTTCTAGGGACATCACTTTACAAAATGATATCGGTAAAATGACTTTGCAGCCTTTGTGTCAACTGTCTTATGGGAGTGGTAGGATCTGATGGACCCTCGATTTCCGTCCTCTCCTTCCACCCCGGGGGCTGCCTGGGTCTCGGCGGAGGAGGAAATGCGGGTATCAACTTTCTTGTACGGGTATGCCAGATTTACTATTCTACTTGGAATTTGGGATGGTGATGATCCGGAGATTCACCTTTACAAGTAGAAAGGAAATCAATCATTCTTTCTAACTTTTCAAATTACATAAATATTTAAGAAAAGAGATAAGTTTGTTTTTCAGAATGTCGTAGGAGGCGTTTTTTTTTTTTTTGTTTGTTTGCCGTGAAAGGCGATTTACAAATCTCATGAAATATGAAAGACAAGAATTGTGATTTTTGTTTGTCTCTTTAAAAAATACAAATTACAATAGAAAAGAAAGAAAAGGGATCTAACTTCTCAAGAGATTGCGGGGACACGTTCAGATCGACGGTCGCATGTCATGTATGGACTTTGCCATCGTCCTTCAAATGAGAACTCTTGATGCTTTGATGCTTCGGCTTGGCTCCAACTCAGTCTTTTAGAGGATAAAGACCAAGGGGAGGTCTTATATCCAATGAAAAACCAAGTAAACAGGCTGAAAAGCCACGTTTATGCCATGTTGTTGAAGAAGGGGACCTTGGGGGGGGGGGGGGGGGGGGTGCCCCCCAAGGGACTTTAATCACCTTGTATTGTCTCTTGTGGCAGAGCAGCAGGACTTCGTCGGGATTTCTCTGGGAGAATGCAAGTATGCAGGTGCAGAATTTCAAGTCGATGTGCGTATCGATATCAATGCCTCAATCTTGGAAATGGACCTCCTTTTATAGGCTCTTGGTAGCCATGGGGTGGTTTATGGGCATTGATGGCCATGATGAGAGATTTGATGGCATTGATGCTTCATGATGGGAGGAGTTACAAGTTTTAATTTCTTGATTTTGTAACTCCTTTTTCTTGGCTTGTGATTGGCCGATGGAGGATGATGGGCATTTAATCGCCTTTAATCTCCATGATGAGGGGAGTTTCATGGTTTTCATGCCATGATTGCTTGGACTTGTAACTCCCGTATGCTTGAATCTGATTGGGAGATCCAGAATAATGAGTTAATGACCTCATTAAGTTGTCATAAACGGGTCAATTAATGACGTTAAGTGGTTGCTGGAGCATGTGAAGAGTCGTGGGCCGCGCTGCGTCCTTTGGAATTCTTCTTGTGATCATCTTTCAGACATTGATTGATATCAGTGGGCCGGTGACATCTGTCTTGTCGATTTCTCGATCGGTCGGACAGAAAGTGTACTTTCTTGGTCTACCGGTTGGCAATCTTGGAGCGATCAGTGATGATTTCATGCTCTTGACGGCGGATCCGAGATGTCAGCGAAGATCAGTCGGTTTCAAGCATCAAAAATTGGATTTTCAAAAAATCACAGAGGCAAGAACTCCCGAAACGCGAAAACAATCGAAAAACGGGTCATCTGGTGAAAATCCGGTGACCCAGATTTCCAGGGTCGCCGGCGACCATGGGATTTTTGCCCCTTGGGTCGCCGGCGACCATGGGGTTTTTGCCCCTTTGGTCGCCGAGTGTATTTTTCGGCTGTTTTTCCTTCTTTTTCGTTCCTTTTTTTCTTCTTTATTTTTCTGACATTTTTCCTCAATTACTGACTTGATTTTCTTGGAGAAAACTTGACGAGAACCCGTGCAAAACCGGAGCGCAAAGTTTCCCATTTTTCGGGAAAGCCGATGACTTTGTAGTCGATTTTCCGTCAAGAGTCGAAACTAGGTCAAACGATGTCGGAATGACCTGAAAATTGAGGTGAAGTTTCCTGAGGAATGGATAGGACCAGCCATGGGCTTTTATTTGAGTTTTGAAGCCATTTGGGGTCCCATCGATGCTGGACTTGATTTTGTTGCGGGGAAGATGCTGAGCTTTAATATGTGGTCAAACGATGTCCGATTGACCTGAAATTTGACAGGGAGCCTATTGGAGTCATGTAGAGATGATCTATTAGCTCCGATTTGGATGTCATAGTCCTGGGGTGCTCCGCCGCCTGTAGGTTTGATTTTCTTTCGGAGCGTCAAAACCTGGTCAAACATTGTCGGAATGACCTGAAATTCGACGTGCAGCCCTTTGAAGCATGTTGAAGCCACTCACATGTTTTTTTTATGAGTGATGGCTTCGGTGGTTCTCGCCGCCGAGAGGCTTGATTTTGTTGCTCGAGCGTTGATGGAGGGTCAAACGTTGTCAGTTTGACTTGAAATTTGACGAGAAGCCCTTTGGAGGTATTTTGGAGTCATCCGTAGGCTTTGATTGAAGTTTTGATGTCTTCGATGCCGCCGCCGCCAGGAGCGCTTGTTTAGCTGTCGGAGAAGTGAAGTTGGGCCAAACGATGTCGAAATGGCCCGAAACTTCTTGTGTACACCTCTTTTGGTTGTGTTGAAGGATCTAGCAGTTTTTGTCTGATTCTGACAAGATCTGATGCTTGAAGTAGCTTTGCCTGTTTTGTAGCAGGATGCAGCTTCATGTGGCTTCTTGATGTTGAGGAGACATAGTGACTTTTTTGGTGTCAACAAATGCCCCCTCGAGGTACAACGACGAGTAGCTTTTGGAGTCGATGTGCCTCGAAGAGAAACTTGAAGGAGAGCTTCTGACTTGACCAAGAGTCTTGAGCAAATTTTTTTTTTTAAATACCCTTCTGAGTTTCCGGGGGAATTTATGGTAGTGAGGGATCACGTACCATCTCAAGGCAAAGTTTTGAAAATGACATGGGGGATTTGGATATTGGGTTTTGGATTTTGGTTTTTGACCTTGTGACCTAACAAACTGTATGTGGCAGGTTAGGGGGTTAGAGTTTGTTTTTATTTTTTTATTTTTACCTCGTGACCCAACAAGCTGTATGTGGCAGGTTGGGGGGTCAGATTTGATTTTTTGGTTTTGGTTTTGGTTTGGTTTTTTATTTTGGTTTTGGTCTTGTGACCTAACAAGCTGTATGTGGCGAGCTGGGGGACCAGGGTTTGGTTTTTTGTGGAATGTCAATTTCAAGAGTTTGACTTAATTTGGTTCATGAGGTTGGATGGTTTGGTTTTTGGAAACTCATGAGGCTTTCTTTCCTTTCTCTCTCTCTGTTTTTTTTTTTTTTTTTTTGAATGGTCCAATCAACTCATAAGAGGCATGGGACATTTTTTTTTTTTTTTTTGCATGCTCTTGGTAAGAGGGATATTTTGACTAAAAGCCACTTTTAGTGCTTAGGTGGTCAAACCTGGCTCATGTGGGCTAACCCATGGGACCTTAGGATTTGGAGATGCCTAGATCTCATATGGTGTCATTTTTGTAGAAAATATCTAAAAATATCTCTTTTGTTAGAGAATAGCTAAAAATATCCTTACTTGGAGAGAATTCCTCAAGTTTCCTTATTTTTGGGAGAGATTTTCTCAAAGTTTCTTTTTTTTTTTTTGGAAAGTAGCTAAATTTTAGCACTTACCTCCTTTTTTTTTTCTCCTTGTTTCCTCTTTTGATTTGCTCTCTTCTATAAAAGCAAGAGGGGTTGGATCTTTGGCTCCATTGCTTTCTTTGTTTGCAAGAATCTCCAAGGGTGCTCCAAGATCAAGAATTCTTCTTTGTCTTCAAGAATCTTCAAGCTTTTTGTTCTTCTTCTCCATGGCTTCAAGTAAATTTTCTTCCTCCACAAGAAAATTCCATTGTAGAAGTAGCTTCTTTTCTTTGCTTTCTTTTTTCTTCCAAGCACCTTTTTCTTTTTTTTTTTTTTTTTTTTTGTGCACGTTTTACTTTTTTGTTTTTTTTTTTCGTGCTTCTCTCTCTTTTTTTTTCTTTTTCTCTTTTTTTTCCTCACAGGTTTTTTGCTCTCTTTTTTTTTTTTCACCGTGTTTCTTCTTTTTTTTTCACGGTTTTTTTCCTTTTTTTGTTGTTTTTTCTTTTTTTGGACCGTACGGACATATCCGTACGGATCTGGCCATACGGCCGCGTGGCCATGGGGCCACGACCTTGTGGGCCAGCCTTTCTCTTTTTTCTTTCTCTTTTGTTTTTTTTTTTTTTTTTTTTTTGAAGCGATTTTCCCTCTTTTCTATTTCCTTTCTCTTCTTTTTTTTTTGCTCACCATGATAATGAGGTTTGTGCAATTTCAAGATGTTCATGCATTTTTTTTTTTCGATGTATCAAGATAGAAGGCTAGAGTCTCTAGGTCAAGTCAACATAATTTTTGACTTCGACAAAGTTTGATTGGTTTTAATTGACCAAGTTGGGTTGGAATTGGTCAAACCTTGGTCAAGGTTTTCCTAGCATCTAATGCATGATGATTTTCTTTGATGCATGATATTTAGTAAATTGACTTGGAAGCATGATGATGCATACCTGAAAATCTTTTGCAAGTATTGGAATTTGGAGCTTGCAGCGATGTTGAGCTCTTTCTTGGTCTTGCTGGATTTTGAGGAACTTTGCAATTTTGGGATTTTGGAGCTCGCAGCAATGTGGAACCCTTTTCCAAATTTTACGGAAATTTGATGAGATTGGCTCGTTCTCGCAGCAATGTTGAGTTCAAACCTTCTTTGAGAATTTTTCCACTGACTATGAGCTTGCAGCGATGTTGAGCTCATTGTAAGACCCCGACCCGAGTGACCTCGATTAATGTTAATTAAGTCACGTGTTAGTGCTAAGTGTGGTGATTAGAATTTGACTAAGCTTGGATTAGAATAGCTCTTGTTATAGCTTTGGGGAATTTAAGTGTTTTGTGTTTAGTGGGGGCCCTTTGGGGGTTCCCTTTTGATAGTCTTGACTTGTACTTGGAAGTTTACTCGAGATTCCCATGATCTTTATCTTAGTCCAGTTTTACTTGTCCTGCTAATCCCTACAACCTTCATGTTGATCCCGTAACCCGTCCGGAACCCCGAAACCCGATTTTTCTAGCATTGAGGGCAAAACAGTCTTTTTACACAAAAATCTGTACCCAAAACTCGATATTCCCGGAACCCACGAAACATATACTTTTTGGAAACTAGATTTTTCGGTGATCATTTCTTTCTTCTTTGTCGAACTCATCCGAGGTCCCGAAAGTAGTGATTTCAGCCCAAAGAATTTGTTAGTGGTGGAGCCCACGCCCATTGGCTTTAAATAGAGAACCCATTCTCTTCATTTCTCTTTTCCAGCATAACACAAAGGGTTTCTCTTTTCCCTTTTTCTCCTTTCTTCTTGCTTCTCCACCACCAAAGCACCACGCACCTTGCTCAAATTGAAAGATGGAAGTCACCATCTCCTTCTTCTCCACTAGAGCTCTCCATTGATATAATCCTTAGAGAGAAACCTCCATTCTAAGGCCTTCTTTGAGCTAGCCTTGCCCATTTGGAGAACCTACAAGTAAGCTTCCTCCCTAATCTCTTAGATTTGTATTCTTCTAGTATGTGGAAAGCTCCATTTTCATTACTGAGAGTTATTTCTTCTTGTTCCTTATTTGACCCATTTTAGGATTTGTATTTGGGTGTTTTTGTGTGTAGCTTGAATCTTGACTTGGAGGAGTATTAGAGCTTGATTTGACTCATCTTGGACCTAAGGCAAGTGGAATGAATTGATGTTTTGAGTTTGGAATGGTTTTCATGACGAGTGTGATTGATTTTGTATTGCCATTAATGTTTTGGTTTTACTTGTATTCAATGTGAAATAAATGCTCTTGAAAAGGTTGGTTAGTTCATTTATTGTCTTAAAAATGTGGTTTTGAAACTCTTATTTAGGACTTAAATGGATCACTGTAGTTGTGGTTATTCTCCTTCTATTGGGTTGGAATGTGTAGAGGAAGGAAGTGATTAGAGAATGGCTTGTAGAAGCTTTGATATGGGAGAAGTGTTGAAGGTTGAATTGGAGGAGCTTTTTAGCTCATGTTGTTACAGGAAAGTGAATGGAGAATGAGAGAAATTGATTTGGAGAAGGGAAGACCTGAATCTGAACCCAGCGAGGAATTCCCGTGACCGGCGGTCAGCCAGCGGTCACCCAGCGGCTAACCGTCTGGTGACTGGCGGCTAGCCAAAGCAGTTTTGGTTACTTTTCCAGAAAGCTGTAATCTCGCGGTCAGCTCCGCGGTCAGCTAGCGGCTAACCGCCGAATCCATCGGCGGCTAACCCCCAGCCAACCGAATTGAGGCGGTCACAATTCCAGAGAGCTGCAATCCCGCGGTTAGCCTCACGGTCAGCCAGCGGTTAACTGCCGGATCCACTAGCGGCTAACCGCCATCTGACCGCTAGGTAACCGAATTTCCCCTGAATTCTATGAATAGAGGGGGGTTGAAGGGAGCTTCCATCCCATTGCTTGTGAACCTTTCTGAGAGCAATGGGCACCTGTTCACCTGGGAATGTGTTCAAAGCAGAGATGAAATGTTTGTTGGGAGCCCGTTCGAGTGAGAAACCACGTCACAGAGATTCGTTTAAGCATTGAAGCTACTAAAGTATATAAGGAACCCAGCATGTCTTCCAAATTCAAAGAGTACCAAGTCTTCTTTATTATACAGACATACAGGATCCCTATTCACCTTGAATGAGTTTTAAACCCCGATACTGTTCCGATATTTCGAAAGTTTGTTTCACCTTTTTATTCCCGAAATTTATGAGTTATGATTTATCAATCCCGAATACCTTGAAAGTGTACTTGAACTGTTTTACTAGCCTTGACATGCATGCCCGACATGATGTGATAGTTGTGCCTGTGAGCACCCTGTCTTGGCCGCCTATTGTCTTGCACTGGATTTGTTTACACATGTCTTGATTTATGTGATTTAACCTATGAGTCGGCACCACTAAGCTTGGATGACCTTGTCGGTCTAATCTATCGACTTGGAGATCCCCTCCCGTCCCGCCAGTTGCAGTTTGGATCCCGATGCCCGGTTTATTAACCGTGGTCCCGTCCCGATACCCGGTTCGCTCCAATGGTTCCCGATATCCGGTTCACTACCGTGATTCCTGATACCCGGTTTGCTACCGCGGTCCCGTCTCGTATTATTATATATGTATATGGAAATTTTATTGTACCTCCTCACTCCGGTGACGAAGGTCAACGCCCGATACTCTCGTCACTTCGGTGATAGAGGATTTAGCTTCTTGTGGATGCCATCTTGTTTGTTTCCCGATTTCCTTGGTCACCTTAGATGTTTTATTATGGCATATGTGTCTTAAATTAAATGATTCATTTACTTCTTGAAAGTCATTGTATAAACAGGTTTATATGTTTTCCAAGGTAAAGGTTTTTATTATCGAATGTTTATATCTGTTCACCCACTTGCCAGACCGTCGTGTCTGACCCTTTGCTTTGGTACTCAGGTCCCGTTGTCGGATATCCTGAGGAGGAGCCAGAGGAGGTGGTCAGAGAACCGCAACAACTAGTTGAGTGGCGTGCCGACGATGTTATGTAAACATCCGGTTGCTGAGATTCGAAACATTTTGGGGGTGTCATTAATTGTTATTTTTGGTGGATATTGTTTTGTCTATATTGGCCTTTGTTGGCCACTATTTTTTGGAATTGTAATTAAATGATATATGCTCAAACTTTAACAGTATTTTTGGGACATGCTATAGAACATTGCCCATTCTGATACTCATTATCTTAAATGTAATCAGCCTTGTTATTTTGGAAATGAATTGCATGCTTGATTTGCTACACGCTTCTGCAATTTAACAAAGTATTCATGTGAATGTGAAATCCTCACCGCGGACACCTATGGGAAATCACGTGCACGGGCGATGTGCGTTCTTAATTAACCCGTGTACGTTTTGGCATCAAACATACCTATAATCTTTTTATGTCACTTACTTCACAAACAGTCCCGATTCCCGGATTGGACCTTAAACCCGGTCCGGGGTCGCGACACTCATCTTCAGGCTTCCTGTCTTTTTCGGGGTGTTTTCCTTTTCTTCGGAATTGCCCCGGAACCATGTCAAAATTTCGCTAGAATTTTTTTAGCAAAATTCTGTCATTTTGATGATGATTGATCTTTGTTTTTCCTTTCTTTGCAGGTAGTTCTTCCAGAATGAACAAGGGTAAGGGTCCTATTACTGACGCACCTCGTCGGTCTGCTAGATCTTCTAATGCGACCGTTCAGCAGGCCTGGGAGAAGGTCCAGTTTGTTGAGAAGAACTTGGAAGAGTGCGATTCCCTCAATAGTGATGAGATGAGACAGCGACTGATCGCTTTCAAAGATGAGGAATTTTATAAGATCATGGTAAGCAACCGTCCTTGGGTTACGGACGATCAGAGCATTGTGCCCAAGCCTACCTTCTTCTTCGGTGATGCAGTCCCCGACGACTTGACATACCAAAGGAGATGTTTTCAATTCTCTTACATAGCAGATAGTGAGGAGAGAACTATTTCTACCCTGTCGACCTTTGATCGAACCATCTAGATCATGAGCCTTTCTCCCACGTGCCCTAAGAGGGAGGATCCTCCGAGCTGGGTGAAGAGGACCAGCATGATCAAGACCAGAGTTTTTGTTGGCGGCCCTTCCGGTTTTGCAAAGAAGTCGCCTGTCCGTATGGACATGTTGATGCCAGCCAGTGGCTACCAAGGTTCTGATCATCCATCGGTCGATTTGAGACCGATGGCCCTTGGCATTTTTCGGGGTGACGGCAGCAATTGGGTGGAGCCTTTTCGACTTCGTGGCCATTTCAGTGCTGACTCAAGCTGGGAATTATGGACTGCTCACACCCTGAAGGTTGGCGAGGCCATTTGCGGGAGGCCGAGATTTTTGATGCGGTTCACGCTTTTCGGCAAACCGTTGTTTTCTTCGAGAGGCTTTCATGGCCATGCTGGAGTCATTCCTTCCACAAACCAACACCTTCATTGTGACGAATGGTGAGATTGGTTTTTCTTTGAAGGAATTGAGCGCCATCACCAGGTTGCCTATCCTTGGCAAACTCTATGAGGAGTTTATGCCTATCGACAGCGTCCTTGAGGAGTAGTCTGAGGAGTTCAGGCTTGTATACTTTCAGCTCATCGCCTTCTATGATTTTTTGAAGGAGAAGGAGGGCTCGAAAGTCAGGTGCAGCAGTTGGAAGAGTTCCAGCTCCAACTTTTTTTACGGCGGGGAGTCTTCTTATGGCATGGCCCAGGATGCTAGGGCTAAAGCCTCAAGTTTGAAGAAGATTTCCGCCATGCGAAAAGATTTGATGAAGTTCTTTGCAAGCAAAGACGCCATTTGTCCTGACGTTGCATTGCGGAGAGATCTCGCTGTTTACCTCACTTATTGGCTGGTTGAGGTTGTTTTTGCTGGAGGAGATCGAACGCACGTCAGGCCACATTGTATTTTTCCGGCTTGTCAGATGGCATTTGAAGAGCGGCTGGCTTTGGTACCTGCTCTTTACTCCTACTTGTGTACCGAACTGCAGGCTGCTGCTTTCCTAGTTCGGCTTGGGCTCCCTATGAACAGGGTATTTTCAGCCCATATCTTCTATTCGTGGTACGTATACCACTGTCCTAGCTTCCATCGGTTGGGAGTTGCACAGGACGAAGATCCTTTTATGATTCGTTTGGCTAGAGGGACAGCCGTTTCCGAATCTCTTTTGTCTGTCCGTTTGAGGATCCGACGGTTCAGGGACGTTGAGATTGGGCAGTCTTCAGAGAAACTTTCCCCAAGTTTGCGGAAGAAGGCTTTTGACTTTGGTGTCTCCCGTGATTCGACCAGGGCAGGGTCGGGAAGACACTATGCTTTGACAAACGTGGAGAAAAGATGGCTTTTCAACATAAGAGTTGGCATGATGGTGTACCGTAGACATCTTTTTGTGGATATCCAACCGTATGTCCCTTCGAGTTTTGCATTGCAGCTTGGCTTCTCTCAAGGCGTTGTTGGAGCGCCTTTGAGCATGGTGAGGCGTTTTGGAGGTCTGCGAGATGGGAGAAATGCATGGGCCTTTTACAGTGCAGAGGACACTACCGCCATGATTTCCTATCCTGAGCTGCCCACTTTTCGGACTGCTGGTTTCACGAAGTGGTTCGTGGAGAGCTTCTCAGTGTACCGGGGGCTTTCCAAGAAGGAGCTTGATGTCAAGCAATCTCCTGGGAAGGGTCTTGGCAGATCAGATGGTGTCCGTCGAGAGGAAGTTTTGGCCTTCCTTTCTGGAGAGAAGCATAAAATAGGCTTTCTCAACGAGCAGGATATCATCAGATCAGGAGCTGCACAAGGGATTCCTGGTGAGGTCTTGAGACAGCTGGAAGAGGAGGAGGCCGAGATCGATGCTTGGATGCAAGCAGAGCGCACGAAGGCTTCCATGGAGTCTACTGAGAAAAGTAGGCCATCCAGTGAGGACTTTAGTGAGAGGCCTGATGTTGATAGTGTGGCAGGATCTTCAAGCAGGTTGACCCGTAGAAGCAAGAGGAAGAGAGGACAGCGCCGTAATATGAGACGGCATGAAAGTCCTTCTGATCTGAAAGTTCCTCTCACCATTGCTGAGGAGGTGTCTGGGGATGCTGACGAGCCTTCAGAGAAGAGGAGCAGAGAAGATGAGACAGTCGGTATGATTCTCCTTCTTTCTTTTATCACTTCTTTTCTCTATGAGAGATTTTTGTTTTGAATTGCTGCTTTCTTTCTTTTGGCAGAGGACGATGACTTGGTGATGCCCGAGGTTCCAGCCAATGAGGCGATGACGGATCCGTCGTGGCATCTGAGGAAGAACCCAGGGACTCCGGAGTGGTTCCAGAACCTTCATCTGGTATGATTGCTTTGGCTTCTTTTTTTTTCTTTCTTTTTTGTTTGTGTTGTCATTTGCCAACATGTAGCTTTTGTTTTCTTGTTAGCTGACTTGCTAGAGGATTCTGACGATTTCGAGCCATCCATGGATTCAACTTTTGACGATGCTTCAGATGAAGGTATTTTGTAATAATAATCTTGATATATATTTTTTTGATAAGATCATATTTATACCTTTTTGTCTTTTCCTTGACAGATTGTGGAGCAGCAGGAGAAGTTCCTTCGTCTTCCTTAGAGCCAGAACAGGGGATACCAGCAGCCGATCCAGGAGTAGGGGCTTCTTCTACTTTCAACGAGTCAGCTTCTTCGATTGGAAAGAGTTTATTGATTACTCTTCCAATGGGGCATGAGATGGGCAGTCAGGTGCCGGAGCATGGCGAATCCTCATCTGGGCCGCACCTTCAGTATGCAAAGAAGGTGTTGAAGAGTGTTTTGAGCTCATGGGTCGAGACTCTCTCTTTGGGTCACTTGGAAGCTGGCTTTGGCATGATCAAGCATGTACAGGACATCCTTGCTGATAGTGAAGAACTCGGTCTGGACATTGCAAGCACCAAGGATTTTGTTGATGAAGTCATTGCTTTAGGGAACAAGTGGACTAAGACCAAGGGTTTCCCAGATGGTGACTTCTTTGATGAGATGTTTATGAAGCCTTCCAGCAAAGTCAAAGCTGAGCTGACTGAGATGTCGAAGACTCAGAAGCAGTTTGTTCGGGAGAGGAACGTTACCGAGTTGGCCATCATGGGGCTGAAGCAAGACCTAGACCGCCTTGATAAGGAGGTTGTCGAGGCTAGGTAGCGTCTTGAGCTTTTGGAGGAAGAAGCTGCTGCCAAATGGACCGCCATTGTGGAGGCTCGTGACAAGGAGGGGACTCTCATTTGCCAGGTTGAGGAGGCCGAGAGTAACTTCCGGAGGAAGACTCAGGAATATGAGACTCAGGAGGCTCGTGACAAGGAGGGGACTCTCATTCCCCAGTCTCTTTTGTGACTAGAGACCATTTTCTTGAGAATTTTGCAGAGTGTCTAGTTGAAGGCTTCTGCTAGTCCGTTCGCTGTAGGATTATATGGAGTCGAAGGACAACTTTGGATTTTGTACTTGTCGCAGAACCCGTAGAATCTGTGATCTCGGAATTGTGGTCCGTTATCATGGACGAATCTTTTAGGCATGCCGAAGCGACAAATAATGTTGGTGAGCAAGAATTGAAGGACTGATGAGGTCTTTATTTCGCTGAGTGCAAATGCTTCTGACCACTTGGAGAAATAATCCGTAGCGACGAAGATAAGGCGATGACCTTTGCTTGATGGGGAAGAGATAGGACCTATGATGTCCATACCCCAGGCTTCAAAAGGACATGAGATTGCTGTAGGATGTAGCCATTCTAAAGGCATGTGGACATAATCTCCATGAATCTGGCATTGTTGGCAGCACTTAGCAAATCGCATTGCGTCAGCTACCATGGTAGGCCAATAATAACCTAGCATTTTTATCTGATCGTAGAGCTTAAGACCAGCCTGATTGGCTCCACAAAGACTAGCATGCAGTTGTTTGAGAGTTTCCTCAGCCTCTTGTTGTGACAAGCAGCGTAGAAGTACTCTGTTGAAGGATTTTTTGTAAAGTGCTTTTGAAGGAATATCTAAATGAAAGTTTGGGGCTCGTCTTTGAATGCTTACTCGCTCTTTTGGATCTTCGGGTAGGATTCCGAACATAATGTAATCAATGAACGAATCTCTCCAGTCGCCGATCGGAGGTTTGAGGATGGACATCCGACTTCCAACCACTTGGTGGCATTCAGCAACTGCTTGGTGTGTATTAAGAGGAGGGAGAATCCTTCTTTGACACATTGTGATTTGTATGTTTTCTCCTTCTTGGATTGCCATGGATGCGGCGAGTCCAGCCAGGGCATCTGCACGGATGTTTTCACCTCTGAGGATGTGGGTGATGTGACAGATGTTGAACTTTTGTCGAAGTGACTGCGTCTTGTTGTAGTAAGGCAACAAATCAAGCTTTCTGACTTCAAATTTCTGATTCATTTGGTTGACGATCAGTTAAGAGTCTCCAAAAGCTTCCAGTATGGTGATGCCGGATTCGAGGGCGAGTTCCAATCCTATAATCAGGGCTTGGTACTCAGCTGTATTGTTTGAACATGGTTCCAGTAGTGAGATAGCGTGTGGAATCATGTGCTTGTCGGGGCTGACAAAGAGGATGCCAATTCCCGATATCTGCTTTCCTTTTTCATTTGTCCTGGTTGCGCCGTCAAAGTACATGTCCCTGGAAGCATTTGATAAGGAAGTTTCCACATTGTAGACAAATTCGTCTGGGAGATCATCCCTGAGTGGAGAGTCTTTAGGCAATGGGTGCTATGCGAGAAAGTCTGCTAGAGCTTGGCCTTTGATTGCTTTTTGTGGTACATACCTAATATCAAACTACGATAGAAGGATGGACCATTTTGCCAGTCCGGCATTGAGAAAACCTGCTTTTGTGACAAAGACCTTTAAGAGGTTGATCCTCGAGACCAGGTAGACTGTGTTGGACAACAGGTAGTGACGCAACTTTTGTACGGAAAACATCACAGAAAGGCATTCTTTTACGACTGGGGAGTAGCGATGCTCTGCACCTACCAACATGCGGCTAAGGTAATATAGAGCAGCGTCTAGAGAAGGGTCTTCTTTTGGAAGATCACTCTCGGGATCAAGGGGTTGATACTCGTCATTTTCTAAAGACATCTCTGTAGCAGCATTGCCATCTTTAGTGATCGCGTTGCATGGAGCATTTTCTGAGAACAAGTCCTGAATAGTGTCCAGCAACTTTTCTTCTTTGTCGAGTAATTTATCGGTCCAGACATTGTCTATGAGATCGGGTATCTGGGACCAATCAACAGGGTTTTCATTAAAGAAGACTTCATTGGCAGGAGTTTCTTGAAGACGATCAATCAGGAGAGGCTTGAGCTCAGATGTCACAGCTTCAGGAGACGAGGGCTGAGAAGATGCTATCTCAGTGGAAGTCACCTGAGAGGATGTAGCTCCGGAAGATATACTACCAGTCGGGGAGTACGTACTTCGGAAGCTTCAGAGGCACTATCGTCCTGAGCTATCGCATTGCAGGATGCCCCCAGTGTAGACTGTTGGGGATCGGACTCATCCTCGGATGTGAGAGGATCACGGATCCAACAGTTTTCCCCATTTTCAGGAGTTGAGGGAGAAAGTTCCCGTTGATTTTCAGGGATTTCTAGTTCTGCCTCATGACAAAGATTGTTGATGCGATCCTACTCCTGCTCTATGGCAAGATATTGGAAGATTCTTGCATATTCTTCAAGATTAGGCATAGGAGCCAAGTCTTCTTCGTCATCTGCTCCTTGTGGTTCACCATTATTGGGTTCCACTAAAGCATCTACTGGTGCCAGGTCAATAGCATTTTCAGCCTCTTGGTCTTCTTCATCATCGCACCAGGATCCTTGCGGCTGTAATGGGTTATACCAGATTACTGGCATAAGATGAGATTCAGGAATCCATTCCTCATCGGAGAGGTATTCTCCTATTTCAAGGGATTCTTCCCACTCATCGATATCACTGGCTGTATCACTGGACTCGTATCCATCCATGGAGAATCCAACTACCAAGTTGCAGGAGTATGATGCCCCCTGCGCAGTTTCATTTTTGTATTGAGGTGGCATGAAATCATCAAGGGTGAATTTTCTTACTGTAAGACCCCGACCCGAGTTACTCGATTAGTACTAATTAAGTTGTGTGTTAGTGCTAAGCTTGATTAGTAGTTTTGACTAAGCTTGGATTAGTATAGTTTTTGATAGCTTTGGGGAATTATTTTTAGTGTCTTGTGTTTAGCGGGACCCTTTGGGGGTTTCCTTTTGATAGTCTTGCTAGCTTTTGGAGGTTACTTGTTTTTCCCCTAATTCTTGTCTTGATCCCGTTTTACTTATTTTGTCGATCCTTACAACTTTCATGTTGAGCCCGTGACCGTCCGGAACCCCGAAACCCGATCTTCTTGCTTTGAGGGCAAAACAGTCTTTTTACATGAAATCTGTACCCAACACTCGATATCCCCGAAACCCGCGAAACATGTACTTTTTAGAAACTAAATATTTCGCCGATCACTTTTCTCTTCTTCGTCGATTTCGTTCGAGGTCCCGAGATTAGTGATTTCAGCCTCCGAAGACTTTCTAGTGGTGGAGCCCACACCCATTGCTTTATATAGAGAACTCATTCCCCTCCATTTCCCTTTTTCCAGCACAAGCTCAAGAACAACCTAGGGTTTTTCTTTCTCTCTTTTCTTCTTCTTCTTGCTTCCCCATCCTAAGTCCCTACCAAACCTTACACCAATCAAGAAATGAACTTCACCCTCTTCTTCCTCACTACTAGAGCTATTCATTGATACCATTTGTGGAAGGATCTACTCAACTCAAGACCCTCATTGAGCTCACCTTGTCCATTTGGAGAACTTACAAGTAAGCTTCTTCCCTAATATCTTAGATCCATGTTCTTCTAGTCTTGGGGAGAGCCCTATCTTCATTATTGTGAGTCTCTCTTCTTGTTTCTTGGTTTGACCCATTTTAGGGTTTGTTTTTGGGGGTTTTTGGTGTAGCTTGGTATTTGGCTTGGAAGAGTGGATTAGAGCTTGGATTTCTTGATTTGAGACCTTGAGGCAAGTGGATGTTTAGTTTTAAAGTGATTTCCATGATCAAATGTTTGGATTTATGGTATCATTTATGATGAGCTTTTACTTGCATTCAATGTGGTTTTAATATTTTAAAAAGGGGTTGTTGAACCCATTCATTGTCTTGAAATATGATTGATAGCCTTTGTTTTATCTTGTGCTTGAAAACTTGAATGAATCTAGGTGATTGTGGTTATGTCTTTCTCTTTTGATTGAATGAGCAAATGTATGAATGAATGAATCATTTGTGGAAGTGGTGAGAAGTTTTGATGAAGTTTTGAAGAGGATGTTGAGGTGCTTACATGCCCTCTTTGATGTATGATAGGACCTCAAGAAGTGTGGGTTTGTAAGAGGAGAAAAATGGAGAAAAGAGCTGTCCACGAAACCAGTTCTGGACAGTTCGCTCGAGCGAACTTGACACATCGCTCGAGCGAACTGCCTAGGAAGGGTTCGTGCCATTCCAGAAAGTTGTTCGCTCGTGCGAACCCCATGTCCGCTCGAGCGAACTCCTCCAACAGCCATCCAGAGAATGGTCAGCTCGAGCGCACAGATCATTCGTGTCGCGCCCCCAAAACCGGGATCCGATCTCGGGGACGCGAGTTTGGGGGATTTTGTATATCCCCTTCCCAGGATCCGCGTGTGTGAGGATGACAAAATTCACAACACATCTAAATATTTCGCGGAAGCTATACAAGACGTTACGACCCGGAATCCGTATCCATTGGGTTCCGTGTCGTACTCAATCTGTCAGCACAAGATTTTCACAGTAATATTCAATTCAGACTGGAGCTAATCATAATATCAAAACATACAGAGCTGACAGTAACAGGCTTATCATTTCCCAAACATATTCAAGTTACAAATTAACGAGTGCATTAATTACAATTCCCACGAAAAAGGCTAACAAAAGCCGTACAAAATAGCAAGCTAGAACAAATACTACCCAATGGTGTAACGTAACTCCGGAGTCAAGCATGACGTCAATATGACATCGCTGACACAACAAGACTGCAAAACTCGTGGCTCAACAGCCCTCTGCACGCGAACTAGCTCAAAACAAGAACCTGCTATCTAGAGCACCAAAGCAGAAGTATATCAGACACGACGGTCTGGCAGGTGATCAATATAGGCAAGAGCATAAACAAAATCGAAGTTTAAAGGAAACAATAACTAAAAATACTTTATTGAACTTGAAACAAGTTTACAAGATTTAAAAGCAATGCATGAACAAGATGCTTATCGAGAAATCACGAGTACATGCATGATATACGAAACAAGACATGAATACATATAATATCATGATTAGTAAATCCACAAAGAGCCCATCCTTTCTCCATCATACATGATGACAAGAGTAAGCACGCACGACAAGCACGACAAGCACGACACGATCCCACATATACGGGGAATTTCCGGCCGCGGAACCGGAACACGAACACGCACGATGTGTCATTCAAGACACGACTAGTCTGCAGACAGTCCACATGTTTAAGGACCCCCAGGTAGTGGATCAAGCTAAAAGGGCAGTCCAAGCTCAGTGGTACTCACTTATATCATGAATGCATAAAACATGGCGATACACGTTCGAGAACACGACAAAACAAGAGGGAAATCATTTATCAAACACGTCACGACAAGGCTAGCAAAATAGCATAATATAAATGCTTATCAAACTTAAGAAATGATTCCCTTTTTTTTTTATTCTTGAAACACGATTCTTGAAACACGTCTTAAATACAAGCTTATTCTTGAAATTCAAACGAATGCACGATGATGCACAAGGCATCAAAACAAGGGTCTTGGTTCTTGAAACAAATCTTCAAATAAACTTATACTTGGAAATCAAACGAGGACACGATGATGCATGAAGCATCAAAACAAGAATTCAAACACGAAATCTATCAAGTTTAGGCTAAGACCAATCATTGACCTTTGTGGAATTGAAACCCAAATGTCGGAGTTTAAACGAGATTTGGTGCCCCAGACGTTATAGTACATTTTGGAATTCCAAGTGCACAAAGTCAATAAAAAGGTCTAAAACCTAGTCTAGTTTTCATTCTCGCAAAAATCCTTCAAAACAGTACTTTTTGGTGTGGTTCATGCCTCTCTACCGGTAGAAATTCCGGTAGAAGATGTTCTACCGGTAGAACTTCCGGTTGAAGTGCTTCTACCGGTAGAACTTCCGGTAGAACTGAGGTTCACAGTTTTTCTCAACTCTCTGCCACAATCTGGGCCGTTTCTACCGGTAGAACTTCCGGTAGAACTGCGGTTCACAGTTTTTTTCTCACTCTCTGCCACAATCTGGGCCATTTCTACCGGTAGAACTTCCGGTAGAACTTGGGGTTTTTAATTTCCTCAATTCTCTGTCAAAATTTGAGCCCTTTCTACCGGTAGAACTTCCGGTTGAAATACCCCTACCGGTAGAACTTCGAAAATTCAATTTTTTTCCACACTTCATTCACTTCTTCACTTCCACACTTTCACCACCTGCACTCCCCAAGCCTACATGCTTTCCAAGGGATGATCTCCACACAAAAATCCATTCACAATTAAACCATTCATTCTATAACGAAGGCATCAAAGCATTTTCATGTACAAAATCATAAAACTTACAAGACTAAACATGATTCAAGAGCTTGAAAAATCAATGCTAACAAGACAAATGAAGAAGCCCAAAACTCATGACTTGAAAGAGCATGAACATGACTTGCATTATGAACTAAATATAGGAAAACATGTCTTAATGAAAATATTGAAACCATAATGAAACATAAAACAATAAATATGAGAAATCCTATAAAGATCACTTGCCTTTGTCCAAATGCCAAGCAAAACTTTCACAAATCCAAATCAAAGAGTTGATCCACGAAATCTACACAAAAGCCCCAAAAGAAAGCACATAAAAATCACCATTTTTGTCACTACGAAGCCCCATTTCGAAAATGGGTTTGAAAACATAGAAAACAAGTTCTAAATGAACTAAAAGAACATCAAATGAAAAGAGGAACAAGAGCCCTAACCTTTAGCTAGCTGAACAAGACGGAAGGAGGTTGAAGATGATGAATAGTGTCGGGGATTTGGCTCAAAAACGGATCCAATCGAAGCTTGAGAAGAGAGGAAGAAAACCACGTTTTTAGATTTGCAAATGGAGCTTCCTAGCCATAGATCCAAGAGAAAGAAGCTTGGGGAAAAAGAGGGTTTTCTCTCCCAGCCCTAGGTCAAGAAGTTGCAGGAATTTGAGAAATGGGCATGGAAGAGGAGGAAGACAACTTAAGTGACTTGAAAATGGGACCCATTCAGCTGAAACTTAAAATGGCTAAATCATGGTCTTGCGGGCCCCGGATGAAATCGACGAAGAAGACTAAAATGATCCTCAAAATATCTAGTTTCCAAAAAGTATATTTTCCCTAATTTCTGAAATTTTCGAAATTCATTGACAGATCTAGTGAAAATTGTCATTTTTGCCCTTTTTCTCGAAAAACGCGATTTTTGAGTATTAAATCAAGATGGTCAAAACATGAAAGTTGCTTAAGACAATAAAATGAGTCAAAATGAATAAAAATTGGAATTTTTAGAAACCAAGAATAAATTCTCACAAAAATACAATTTACAAGGGTCGGGTCCAAAACAAAGTCAATGGTCTTTTAAAACTCTCCAAAGTTATGAAAAATCTATTCAAACTCAAAAACAAAGTCAAATCAACTATAATCTTGTTTAAAAAGTTAAACCATGGTTAAAACAATGCTAAACCCAAAAATTGAGGGTCGGGGTCTTACAATTCGCTCGTGCCGTCCTGAACCGAGCAGGTCCGCTCGTGCGAACTCCATGTCCGCTCGAGCGAACCCTCCCAGAAAGCCATTCTAGAGAGCACATCGCTCGAGCGAACTACATGTCCGCTCGAGCGACGTGTACTGTTCATCTGGGGCCACTTTGGAGCAGACAATGAAATATCCTAGATATGGAGGGAGGTTGGTTAATGTCCCTATCGTGATGAGAAGACTCATAACTGTTGTTTGGAGCTCGAACGAGAAAGAAACCATAATCACAAGGATCCATTGAAGTTTTGGAAATCTCCAAGTGCCTAAGGAGCCCGAAATGCCTTCAAATTCAAAGAGTATCAAGCAATTGTAAGATAAGCGTACGGGATCCCTATTCACTTGGATTAGTTTTAACCCGACACTGTCTTGGCTTTTCAAAAAGGGTACCTTACCTTGTTATTCTCGAAATTGATGATTTGGAATCTATCATCCCGAAAACTTTGAAAGTATACTTGTACTGTTTTGCTAGCTTTGATATACATGCCAGACCTGATATGATAGCTGTGCCTTGAGCACCCATGTCTTGCCCGAATATAGTCTTGTACTTGATTTATGTTACACATGTCTTGATTTCCATGTTTTGACCTATGAGTCGGCAGCACTAAGCTTGGATACCTTGTTAGTATGATCTACTGACTAGGTGATCCCCCTCTTGTCCCGCCAACTGCAGTTTGGATCTTGCTACCCGGTTATTTAACCGTGGTCTTGTCCTGATACCGCAGATTGCTACTGTGGTTCCTGATGCCCGGCTCGCTACCGTGGTCATGTCTTGTATATAGTATATATGTATATGTATTTCGTTGTACCTCTTCACTTCGGTGACTGAGGTCAACGCCTTGACTTGCTTGCTCTATCACTTCGGTGATAGAGGATTTAGCTTTGTGTGGTTGCCATTTTGCTCGTTTCCTGCATTCCTTGGTTACCTCTATCTGTTTTACTTTGCATAGATGTTTTAAATTAAATGATGCATTTACTCATGAAAGTATTATTTAGACAGGTTTAACTGTTTCCAAGGTAAATGTTTTATCATTAAATGTTTATACTTTTTATCCACCTGCCAGACCGTCGTGTCTGACCCCCTTTGCTTTGGTACTCAGGTCCCATTGTTGGTTTCCCCGAGGAGGAGCCAGAGGAGGCGGTCGGAGAACCGCAACCGCTAGTCGAGTGGCGTGCCGACGATGTTATGTAAACATCGGGCTGCCGAGATACGAAACATTTTGGGGGCCGTGTGGATAGTTTTCTGGTGGTTATTGTTTTGTTTATATTGGCCTTTGTTGGCCTCTAATTTTGGAAACTGTAATTAACTGATCTTCTGATTAAACTTGAATATGTACTTCTGGGTTATGCTTTAGGACATTGCTCATTCTGATACTCATATTCAAATGTAATCAGCCTTATTATTTTGGAAATGAAATACACGCATGATTTACTACACGCTTCCGCAATTATATTAAATGGTTATGTGTGTTGGAATATCCTTACCGCGGACACCTGTGGGAAATCACGTGCACGGGTAATGAGTGTTTTTTTGTTGTTAACCCGTGTACGCTTGATCATAAACATACCTTTAATTATTGTCATCACTCCATATGATCACATCATTGGCTTCTTCACTCAATCAATCCCGATCCCGGATTTGGTCCCCGAACCCGGTCCGGGGTCGCGACAGAACTGGTATCAGAGCGAGACGTGTTTCAGGCAATTAAAAGAAACTAGAAATCCTAAGGACGTGGTGAGGATTCGTTAGATCTTCCGTTAGTTAGAACCGCGTGAGCAATGTGTGACCTGTTTTGGATTTTATGTGCTCATAACTTGTTTTGCAGCATCATGCCACCTCGTAAGCGCCCAGTAAACGGTAATCCCACAGCGAGCAACAGCGATTATATTGGGCCAGTTGAGGGTACAGGGCCAGTGGGAGAAGATAGAACTGAAAACACAATGCCAAATCAGTTTCAGCAGATGATGCAAGCCATGCTTGACCAGCAGCGTCAGGCTAATGAGAACCAAACCAGATTGTAAGAACAGATGCTCAAGAAAGATGAGGACCATGCTAGGGAGTTGGCAGAAATGCAGAGACAGTTGTTGGAGGTACTACAGAGGAGACCCGAACCAGTTCAACCTCAACCTGCTATTGTTATTAATCAGAGAGAGCATGACCCCAATGCACTGTTCGAGAGGTTCAGAAAGAGAGGTCCAAAGGAGTTTGTGGGGACAGAGGACCCCTTGACTGCAGATGACTGGCTAGAGCATATAGAAAATATATTTGAGGTTTTCAGATGTAATGGGGGTGAGAAAGTACAGCTTGCAGCATCACTCTTCACCAGCTTGGCAGATAATTGGTGGAAGACAGTGAGGGAGGAATACAGGACTATGGCAAATGCAGTAGCTTGGGCAAACTTCAAGAGGCAATTCAGAGACAAATATGTGCCTGCCCATGTCAAGAGACAGAAGGCAGCAGAGTTCCAGCAGCTTGTCCAAGGGAGCATGACCGTGTTAGAGTACCTCACCAAATTCGAGAGGTTGTCAAGATATGCTCCGGAATTGGTAGACACGGTGGAAAAGAAGATTGCCAAGTTCCTAGAAGGACTTCATCCTATCATTGAGAGGGATGCCACCGGTGTAGTACCACCTCTTACCTTCGAGGAAGCTGTCAAGAGAGCTTATAAGTTTGAGAACTTCCACCACAAGATTCTTAAGGTCCAAGGCAAGGGTCAAGGGCAGCCTCAACAGCAGTACAACCATCAGAGAAACCAGCAGCACAAGAGGCAGAGACAAGATCAGAATGTGCAACTAGTTTGCATTCATTGTGGAAAGAACCACGACAGTGCCCAGTGTCGTACGGTCTCAGGAGCATGCTATAGATGTGGTTCCATGACCCATCAAAAGAGGGATTGTCCGAGACAGAACAGGCAGAATCAGCAGCAGCAAGGAGCACCGCGTCAGGCACCGCCACAGAATGCACTAGTGGTGCAGAATCAGGCAAGGCCACTTCAGCAGCAGGCACCACCGCAACAGTATAGACCGCAGCAACAGCAGCCACAGGCCCGTCAGCAGGGACAACAACAGAATCAGCGTCCCCCGCAACAGAACAGAAATGCCCCTCACGGAAGGCAACAACAAGCTCATATTAGGCCACAACAGCGAGGACAAGTTTATGCAGTCAACAGAGCTGATACAGAGGCGGCAGGCAATGTTGTGGAAGGTACACTTCTTGTTAGTGGAATAGAAGCTAAGATATTATTTGACCCTGGCTCCACGCATTCTTTTATATCCCATGCATTTTCTAGACTGATTGATGTGCATGGTAGAGATCTTGAGTACATTTTGATTGTGGCAACCCCGGTAGGAAAACAAGTTGTGTGTACTAGTTATTACCCTAGTTGTACAGTCCGGATAGGAGAAGTTGTGTTACCCGCAGATCTTATTCTGTTGGAGATGAAGGATTTTGATGTCATCCTAGGGATGGATTGGCTGGCAGGGTACCATGCCACAATGGATTGTTTCCATAAAACCCTCACATTCAAGTTGGATGAGACACCAGCAGGGGTGTTATTCCAGGGAGACAGGAGAAATCCTCGTGCAGGGTTTGTCTCAGCGTTGAAGGCTGATAGACTTTTGAGAAGTGGTTGTGAAGCCTATTTGGCGTTTATCGCGTAGGATAAACGGTCCCAAGGGGTGGAGGAGATTCCTATTGTTTGGGAGTTCCCGGATGTATTTCCGGAGGAGATTCCGGGATTACCACCCATGAGAGAGATTGATTTCACCATTGAGTTGTTACTGGGGACCGCTCCGATATCTATAGCACCATATAGAATGGCTCCGGCGGAATTGGGAGAGTTGAAGATATAGTTACAAGAGTTGTTGGACAAAGGTTTTGTGAGGCCAAGCATCTCACCGTGGGGAGCTCCGGTTTTGTTTGTAAAGAAGAAGGACGGTTCGATGAGAATGTGTATTGACTACCGGAGATTGAACCAAGTGACCATCAAGAACAAATATCCATTGCCAAGGATAGATGAACTGTTTGATCAGTTACAAGGTGCTTCATACTTTTCGAAGATTGATTTGAGATCCGGTTACCATCAGCTGAGAGTCAGAGAATCAGATGTGTTGAAAACAGCTTTCCGTACAAGATATGGCCACTATGAGTTTCTAGTGATGCCATTTGGGTTGACCAATGCACCGGCAGTGTTCATGGCCTTGATGAACAAGATCTTTGCGCAATATCTGGATCAGTTTGTAGTGGTGTTCATAGACGATATTTTGGTGTACTCCAAGACCAGAGAAGAGTATGAAGAGCATCTGAGGATTGCATTGCAGCTTTTGAGAGGGAATCAGTTGTATGCGAAGCTCAACAAGTGTGAATTTTGGCTTGAGCAAGTTGCATTTTTGGGACACATAATCTCCAAGGAAGGTTTGTCAGTAGACCCGTCTAAGATTGAGGCAGCAGTGAAGTGGGAAAGACCGAAGAATGTGTCAGAAATCAGAAGTTTTCTTGGTTTGGCAGGATATTACCGGAGGTTCGTACAAGGATTTTCGTCGATTGCAGCACCGTTAACGAAGTTGACGAGGAAGAATGTGCCTTATGTGTGGACAGATCAGTGTGAAGCTAGTTTCCAAGAGCTGAAGAAGAGATTAACCACCGCACCAGTCCTTACTTTGCCATCCGGAAGCGGCGGTTTCACCATCTTTACCGATGCTTCGAACATTGGACTCGGTTGTGTGTTGATGCAAGAAGGAAGAGTCGTTGCTTATGGGTCCCGGCAGTTGAAAGATCACGAGAGGAACTATGCTACCCATGATCTTGAGTTGGCAGCGGTTGTCTTCGCATTGAAAATGTGGAGACATTACCTCTATGGAGAGAAATTTGAGGTCCATTCCGATCACCACAGCCTACAGTACCTGTTTTCTCAGAAGGAGTTAAATATGAGACAGAGGAGATGGATGGAATATATTAAAGACTATGATTTTCCGATCAAGTATCACCCGAGTAAAGCGAATGTAGTTGCCGATGCTCTGAGTAGGAAGTCAGTGGGCATGGCAAATTTGAGTGGTACTTGTATTTTTGATCAGTTTGAAGAGTTGAAGATAGACCTCCAGCCACTAAGGAAGGGTGTTATAATGGCCAATATGTCAGTGTCAGAGCCTTCGTTCATCCGGAAGATTAAAGATAGTCAGTTGCAAGACCCAGAGTTAGCCAAGATTGTAGATCACATAGCAGAACGTCCCGATTTTCGTTTTGTTGAGGGAGTTCTTTATTATCGGGATCGTTTGTGCGTGCCTAACATAGAAGATTTGAGGAATGACATTATGGCAGAAGCTCACAGTGCGAAGTATTCCATGCACCCAGGCAGCACAAAGATGTATCAGAATTTGAAGGGCAGATTTTGGTTGAACAATATGAAGAGGGAGATTGCAGCGTTTGTATCTCGTTGCATGACGTGTCAGTTGATAAAAGCAGAACATCAGAAGCCTCCAGGTTTGTTACAGCCATTAGAGATCCCGGAGTGGAAGTGGGAGCACATTACCATGGACTTTATTTCGGGACTACCGAGAACTAGCAGAGGCAATGACGCGATATGGGTTATTGTGGACAGACTCACCAAGTCAGCTTACTTTTGTCGCGACCCCGGACCGGGACCCGGGCCCGCGACTGCGCCGCGGCGGCATAATTAATCGAACATAACAAATACCGCCGCTGTTGTGATCTTTTTCCCACAGGTTTCAGCGGTGAGGATCCCATGACACGGGTCGAGCTCACACGAATAGATATGCGGAAGCGTGTAGCAAAACAATTCATACAAATCTTGAATGATAAGATACAAGACAAATATTTAACATCGAGACAAGGTATCAAAAGAGAATGTCATCCAAGCATTCCTAGCATGAATAAAGTTTAACATTTAGACAAAGTGTTTTACTTGCAAGTTACACAACCCCCAAGAGGCCAACAAAGGCCAATACAACAATTGAAACCCAAAAGAATAACCCAACAAAACCCGAGCTAGGTGAAACGAGAATCAAAATCCCGACCGGCGTCTAGATGACGTCGTTGGGCTGCCACTCGAGTGCTGGGGGTGGCTCAACAGCCCCCTCCAGGCACTCCTCGTCACGCGCGAAGCCGCCGGCACCTGGACACCAAAATACAAGCATCAAACACGACGGTTTGGCAAATAAACAATTTAGACATGAATAGTTGAAATAATGCTAAAACAGTTCAAAGTTTAAATACACGTTTCAATGCTTACGAAACTAGCACGAATACATATAATATCATGAAAAGATAAATCCACATGAGCTCATCCTTTCTCCGTCATACATGATGACAAGAGCAAGCACGCACGACAAGCACGACAAGAAACACGATCCCACGCCACTCAAGGTAGACGGGGTATCCGGCCGCGGAACCGGACCACGAACACGCACGATGTGCCATTCAAGACACGACTAGTCTGCAGGCAGTCCACGAGTTTAAGGACCCCCAGGTAGTGGATCAAGCTAAAAGGGCGGTCCAAGCTCAGTGAAATTCACTTATATCATGAATGCACAAAACACGGCAATACGCGATCGAAAACACGACAAAACAAGAGGGAAATCATTTAACGAGCACGACGTGGCAAGACTAGCAAAATAGCATGGTGTTAATGCTTACAAACTTAAGAAATGATTCCCTTTTTGATTCTTGAAACACATCTTGAAAACGACTTGCACTTGGAAATCAGACGAGAACACGATGGTGCATAAAGCATCACAAACAAAGGTTCAAACATAACTTTATCAAGCATAGGCTAAGACCACATCTTTGACCCTTGTGGAATTGAAAACCAAATGTCGAAATTCAATAAAACTTGGTGTCCCCGAAGGTATATTACATTTTAGAAATTTCAAGTGCACAAGGTCAATAAAAAGGGTCTAAGACCAAGTCTAGTTTTCATTCCTGCAAAATCCTTCAAAACAGTACTTTTTGGTGTGGTTCATGCCTCTCTACCGGTAGAAATTCCGGTAGAAGATGTTCTACCGGTAGAACTTCCGGTTGAAGTGCTTCTACCGGTAGAACTTCCGGTTGAAGCACTTCTACCGGTAGAACTTCCGGTAGAACTGCGGTTCACAGTTTTTCTCAACTCTCTGCCACAATCTGGGCCGTTTCTACCGGTAGAACTTCCGGTAGAACTGCGGTTCACAGTTTTTTTCTCAACTCTCTGCCACAATCTGGGCCGTTTCTACAGGTAGAACTTCCGGTAGAACTTGGGGTTTTTAATCTCCTCGATTCTCTGTCAAAATTTGAGCCCTTTCTACCGGTAGAACTTCCGGTTGAAATACCCCTACCGGTAGAACTTCGGAAATTCAATTTTTTTTCCACACTTCATTCACTTCTTCACTTCCACATTTTCACCACCTGCACTCCCCAAGCCTACATGCTTCCAAGGGATGATTTTCACACCAAATCCATTCACATTTCATTCAAAACATCAAAATCATAAACCCATTTACATTCAAAACATAAATCTAATAACTTGCAAACCATTCCATTGAAAACATACTTCCATTGAAGATGAAACCTCTACATTAGATAGAGAAATTAGGGCTCTTGCTTAACAAGATTAAAACAAGCTAAAAGAGATTAATGACATGCAAGAAAGATAGCTTGATAATAAACAACATTTCCAAAAGTAAAAATGCCCAAAAACTCAACATGCACTAGGGAAAACTAAAAGGTTTACTTGCCTCTAACCCAAGCCAAGCCAAAGCTTCACAACTCAACAAGAAAGGGGTGCTCCACGAGATCTACACAAAACCCCCAAAATGGAGCATACAAAAATCAACATTTTTGGCCATCACAAATCCCCATTTCGAAAATGGGTTTGAAAACCATGAAAACAAGCTCTAGGTGAGCTAAAGAACATCAAATGGAAAGAATGAAGAAGGACACCAACCTTGAGCTAGCCAAACAAGAAGAATAAAAGTAGAAGATGATGAATAGTGCAGTGGCTTGACTCCAAAAACACTCCAGCTGTAGCTTGAGACAAGAGGAAGAGGATGGTGGTCTTGGATCGAAAAATGGAGCCTTCTAGCTAGATGATTTCAAGGGAAAAGGATCAAGAAGAAGCTTGCTTCACCTCTCCACTCTAGGGCAAAACGTTGCAGGATTTGGGAAAAGGGCAAATGAAGGAGAAAGAGAGTATATATAGTGTCTGGAGGTGGGTCTCTTTAGCAGTGAAACTTGGGACGCCTGGAACATGGTCTTGTGGACCCCGGATGGAATCGACGAAGAAGAACAAAACGATCGTCGAAAAATCTAGTTTCGGAAAAGTATTATTTTGACATAGTTTTACGACTTCGAAAAGTGTGCCCAGATTTACATGCAAAGACAGATTTACCCTATTGGGCCAAAACTTGGGCTTCTGGGCCTCACATGCATGCAGCTTGAAAACAAAAGTTGTCACAAATAATAAAACCATTCAAGAGAATTAAAAATCACATCCACAACAAAGATCTAGCACAAAAACCCATTCTTACACGTGCACTCAGGGCGTCCCTGAGCGTGTCTGACTCATACTAAACGTCCTCAAAATCCCCAAAGCTATAATCCAGACTAAGTCTAATCACATTCTAACCCAACTAGTACTAAGACTCACTTAAGACTAAACGTTTACTTAATTAGTACTAATCGAGTTGGTCTGGGTCGGGGTCTAACAACTTTATCCCCATGAAGACAGGGAAGAAGATGCACATGTTACCCCTGGCAGGGTTGTTCGTTAATGAGATCGTCAGTAGACATGGACAGCCAGTTTCCATCACATCAGACAGAGACAGCAGATTTGTCTCAAGATTTTGGAAGACGCTACATGAGTCTATGGGTACGAAGTTGCAGTTTAGTACAGCTTATCACCCTCAGACAGATGGTCAGTCAGAGAGGACGATTCAGACCCTCAAAGACATGTTACGTGCTTGTGTGTTAGACTTCAAGACTCAATGGGATGAGATTCTACCGTTATGTGAGTTTGCCTACAACAACAGCTACCACTCTAGCATTGGGATGGCGCCTTTTGAGGCTTTGTATGGCAGAAGGTGTAGGACACCTGTTTGTTGGGAAGAAGTTGGCACCCGCAGTTTCCATGGACCGTCCATAGTGAGTGAGACTACTGACAAAGTGAGACAGATCCAAGAATGTTTGAAAGTAGCCCGGAGTAGACAAAAGAGCTATGCAGACTCTCACCGCAGGGATCTACAGTTCAAGGAAGGAGATAAGGTTTTCTTGAAGGTGTCACCGACCAGAGGAACATTGAGGTTTGGGCAGAAAGGCAAGTTATCACGGAGATACATTGGACCGTATGATGTAATGAGCAAGATCGGTGATGTGGCTTATAGATTAGCCTTACCACCTGAGCTATCCGGTGTACACAATGTCTTCCATGTGTCGATGTTGAAGAAGTACGTCCCCGACCCTTCACATGTACTCCATCATGAACCGTTAGAGATCAGAGAAGATGCCACTTATGTTGAGAAGCCCATTCGGATCATAGACACGAAGGAGCAAGAGTTGAGGTCACGGACTATTCAGTGGGTGAAAGTACTTTGGGAGAATCATGGGCCGGAAGAGGCAACGTGGGAATTGCGAGATCAAGTGCAGAAGAAGTATCCGCATCTCCTACCTGAGGTGAGTTTGTATTTCATTCGGAGGACCAAATGCCCTAAGGGGTGGAGGATGTAAGACCCGGCCCGAGTGACTCGATTAGTACTAATTAAGTTGTGTGTTAGTGCTAAGCTTGATTAGTAGTTTTGACTAAGCTTGGATTAGTATAGTTCTTGATAGCTTTGGGGAATTATTTTTAGTGTCTTGTGTTTAGCGGGACCCTTTGGGGGTTTCCTTTTGATAGTCTTGCTAGCTTTTGGAGGTTACTTGTTTTTCCCCTAATTCTTGTCTTGATCCCGTTTTACTTATTTTGTCGATCCTTACAACTTTCATGTTGAGCCCGTGACCGTCCGGAACCCCGAAACCCGATCTTCTTGCTTTGAGGGCAAAACAGTCTTTTTACATGAAATCTGTACCCAACACTCGATATCCCCGAAACCAACGAAACATGTACTTTTTAGAAACTAAATATTTCGACGATCACTTTTCTCTTCTTCGTCGATTTCGTCCGAGGTCCCGAGATTAGTGATTTCAGCCTCCGAAGACTTTCTAGTGGTGGAGCCCACACCCATTGCTTTATATAGAGAACTCATTCCCCTCCATTTCCCTTTTTCCAGTACAACCTCAAGAACAACCTAGGGTTTTTCTTTCTCTCTTTTCTTCTTCTTCTTGCTTCCCCATCCTAAGTCCCTACCAAACCTTACACCAATCAAGAAATGAACTTCACCCTCTTCTTCCTCACTACTAGAGCTATTCATTGATACCATTTGTGGAAGGATCTACTCAACTCAAGACCCTCATTGAGCTCACCTTGTCCATTTGGAGAACTTACAAGTAAGCTTCTTCCCTAATATCTTAGATCCATGTTCTTCTAGTCTTGGGGAGAGCCCTATCTTCATTATTGTGAGTCTCTCTTCTTGTTTCTTGGTTTGACCCATTTTAGGGTTTGTTTTTGGGGGTTTTTGGTGTAGCTTGGTATTTGGCTTGGAAGAGTGGATTAGAGCTTGGATTTCTTGATTTGAGACCTTGAGGCAAGTGGATGTTTAGTTTTAAAGTGATTTCCATGATCAAATGTTTGGATTTATGGTATCATTTATGATGAGCTTTTACTTGCATTCAATGTGGTTTTAATATTTTAAAAAGGGGTTGTTGAACCCATTCATTGTCTTGAAATATGATTGATAGCCTTTGTTTTATCTTGTGCTTGAAAACTTGAATGAATCTAGGTGATTGTGGTTATGTCTTTCTCTTTTGATTGAATGAGCAAATGTATGAATGAATGAATCATTTGTGGAAGTGGTGAGAAGTTTTGATGAAGTTTTGAAGAGGATGTTGAGGTGCTTACATGCCCTCTTTGATGTATGATAGGACCTCAAGAAGTGTGGGTTTGTAAGAGGAGAAGAATGGAGAAAAGAGCTGTCCACGAAACCAGTTCTGGACAGTTCGCTCGAGCGAACTTGACATATCGCTCGAGCGAACTGCCTAGGAAGGGTTCGTGCCATTCCAGAAAGTTGTTCGCTCGTGCGAACCCCATGTCCGCTCGAGTGAACTCCTTCAACAGCCATCCAGAGAATGGTCAGCTCGAGCGCACAGATCATTCGCTCGTGCCGTCCTGAACCGAGCAGGTCCGCTCGTGCGAACTCCATGTCCGCTCGAGCGAACCCTCCCAGAAAGCCATTCCAGAGAGCACATCGCTCGAGCGAACTACATGTCCGCTCGAGCGACGTGTACTGTTCATCTGGGGCCACTTTGGAGCAGACAATGAAATATCCTAGATATGGAGGGAGGTTGGTTAACGTCCCTATCGTGATGAGAAGACTCATAACTGTTGTTTGGAGCTCGAACGAGAAAGAAACCATAATCACAAGGATCCATTGAAGTTTTGGAAATCTCCAAGTGCCTAAGGAGCCCGAAATGCCTTCAAATTCAAAGAGTATCAAGCAATTGTAAGATAAGCGTACGGGATCCCTATTCACTTGGATTAGTTTTAACCCGACACTGTCTTGGCTTTTCAAAAAGGGTACCTTACCTTGTTATTCTCGAAATTGATGATTTGGAATCTATCATCCCGAAAACTTTGAAAGTATACTTGAACTGTTTTGCTAGCTTTGATATACATGCCAGACCTGATATGATAGCTGTGCCTTGAGCACCCATGTCTTGCCCGAATATAGTCTTGTACTTGATTTATGTTACACATGTCTTGATTTCCATGTTTTGACCTATGAGTCGGCAGCACTAAGCTTGGATACCTTGTTAGTCTGATCTACTGACTAGGTGATCCCCCTCTTGTCCCGCCAACTGCAGTTTGGATCTTGCTACCCGGTTATTTAACCGTGGTCTTGTCCTGATACCGCAGATTGCTACTGTGGTTCCTGATGCCTGGCTCGCTACCGTGGTCATGTCTTGTATATAGTATATATGTATATGTATTTCGTTGTACCTCTTCACTTCGGTGACTAAGGTCAACGCCTTGACTTGCTTGCTCTATCACTTCGGTGATAGAGGATTTAGCTTTGTCTGGTTGCCATTTTGCTCGTTTCCTGTATTCCTTGGTTACCTCTATCTGTTTTACTTTGCATAGATGTTTTAAATTAAATGATGCATTTACTCATGAAAGTATTATTTAGACAGGTTTAACTGTTTCCAAAGTAAATGTTTTATCATTAAATGTTTATATTTTTTATCCACCTGCCAGACCGTCGTGTCTGACCCCCTTTGCTTTGGTACTCAGGTCCCGTTGTTGGTTTCCCCGAGGAGGAGCCAGAGGAGGCGGTCGGAGAACCGCAACCGCTAATCGAGTGGCGTGCCGACGATGTTATGTAAACATCGGGCTGCCGAGATACGAAACATTTTGGGGGCCGTGTGGATAGTTTTCTGATGGTTATTGTTTTGTTTATATTGGCCTTTGTTGGCCTCTAATTTTGGGAACTGTAATTAACTGATCTTCTGATTAAACTTGAATATGCACTTCTGGGTTATGCTTTAGGACATTGCTCATTCTGATACTCATATTCAAATGTAATCAGCCTTATTATTTTGGAAATGAAATACACGCATGATTTACTACACGCTTCCGCAATTATATTAAATGGTTATGTGTGTTGGAATATCCTTACCGCGGACACCTGTGGGAAATCACGTGCACAGGTAATGAGTGTTTTTTTTTTTTGTTAACCCGTGTACGCTTGATCATAAACATACCTTTAATTATTGTCATCACTCCATATGATCACATCATTGGCTTCTTCACTCAATCAATCCCGATCCCGGATTTCGTTCCCGAACCCGGTCCGGGGTCGCGACACTTACCGCCTTTGAAGTTTTGGGAAGGAATTATTCCGTCGCCCCTAGTGAAGCAGTGGAAGAGGTTTTTGCCTTTTCAGGGACTTTTTGTTTTGATTGAGACTTCTGCTGCTTTTAGCTTACAAAGTTGTCTCTTGGCTTGCCTTCGCTATCGAGCGGTCGACTTTGTTTTGGACGATCTCCCAATTTTCATCTTCTAGGAGATCGGGACACACCCATATGGGTTGTCCATCTGGTGTTGGATAGGGAACCAACATGGATTTGTGCCATGGCAAGTTTTGATGCAATTGTTGGGATTTGAACCCATAACCTATTTCATACCAACCCAAGCTCTAACCAATACACCAACTAATCCTTTGCGTTAGAAAATGACTTCTTTTATCCTTAAAGTCTTATCCTCTTATTTTGAAATTCTTCAACTCTTTCTAAGATTTCTTCATTTAACTTCTTTATTGAAATCTCTTCTTAATGCTTTGGGACAATAGCAGGATGGTTGGGGTAGTCGCAGGGTCCACCTACATGAGAAATTATATAAAAATGTGCTATAAATAATTGAATTTATGCATGATAATCCGATAATCCGTTAATGTGATAGAAGGATAGAATCTCTGTGTAAAGCAAATTGTATGCATATGAGATGCTGATAAAACTCGGACTAATGAGGGGTAAAATATGCAAAATTTAACACTCATCAATTTTCCTGTGGGTCTTACTCACATGTTCTATTTTCTGGTTGGAGCAAGGATGTTGCAATAAAGGGCTTTCCTTTGAGACCCTTGGCCTACACCATAAACATACCTCCAATGAGTCAAGTTTTGGAGCTGGCAATTTAGTTTACCACTCCCATACATCCAACCCTAGATCACAATTAAATAAAAACCTTATGATGAATTGTTCAACTTCACAAAATACAAATCAAGCTATCAGGCTTAATCCACAATCATTCATCAAATACCACTTAGATAGAAATGTTTGATAACTAACATGAAACTCATTATGCAAAAATATTAAAGCATAAGCACCCACCAAAAGCCCTAAAACTACATAAATCCAAATTGGGTTTTCCCAATTTGAAATAATCATAGTACCCAGACTGCTGCCACTACTGTCGCGACCCCGGACCGGGACCCGGGCCCGCGACTGCCGCGGCGACATGATTAACGGACAAACAAAGCACACCGCCGCCGCTTTGCATTTATTTTCCCACAGGTTTCCGCGGTGAGGATCCCAAGACACGGGTCGAGCTCACACGAATGGGTATGCGGAAGCGCGTAGCAAAACGTATCATACAATTCCTAATCAAGTAGATACAAGGGACACTATAAAATCGAGACATGATATCAAAAGAGAATGTCGCCACAGCATTCCTAACATGATTAACGTTTCAATGTTTAACAAAAGTATTTTTGTTCAAGTTACAAAACCCAAAGAGGCCAACAAAGGCCAATACAATAAATGGAACCCCAAAAGAACAACCCAACATAACCCAAGCTAGGTGAAACGAGAATCAAGATCCCGACCGGCGTCTAGATGACGTCGTTGGGCTGCCACTTGAGTCCTGGGGGTGGCTCAACAGCCTCCTCCGGGCACTCCTCGTCACGCGTGAACACTCCTGTACCTGGACACCAAAACAACAAGCATCAAACACGACGGTTTGGCAAATAAACAATTTAGCTTGAATATAAGAAATAATGCTAAAACAGTTCAAGATTGAATACACGTTTCAAGTTTACGAAACTAGCATGAATACTTATAATATCATGAAAAGATAAATCCACATAGAGCTCATCCTTTCTCTGTCATATATGATGACAAGAGCAAGCACGCACGACAAGCACGACATGAAAACACGATCCCACGCCACACAAGGTAGACGGGGTATCCGGCCGCGGAACCGGACCACGAACACGCACGATGTGTAATAAAATACACGACTAGTCTGCAGACAGTCCACATGTTTAAGGACCCCCAGGTAGTGGATCAAGCTAAAAGGGCAGTCCAAGCTCAGTGGTATTCACTTATATCATGAATGCACAAAACACGGTGATACACGTTAGAGAACACGACAAAACAAGAGGGAAATCATTTACCAAGCATAACACGGCAAGACTAGCAAAATAACATAATATAAATGCTTAACAAACTTAAGAAATGATTCCCTTTTGATTCTTAAAAACACATCTTGAAAACGAACTTGCACTTGGAAATCAAACGAGAACACGATGATGCATGAAGCACCAAAACACGAGTTCACACATAAATCCATCAAGCATAGGCTAAGACCAATCCCTGACCCTTGTGGAATTGAAAACCAAATGTCGGAATTCAATAAAACTTGGTGTCCCCGAAGGTATATTACATTTTGGAAATTTCAAGTGCACAAGGTCAATAAAAAGGGTCTAAGACCAAGTCTAGTTTTTCATTCCCGAGAAATCCTTCAAAACAGTACTTTTTGTGACTGTGGGTCTGGGTTCAGCATCTCTACCGGTAGAACTTCCGGTTGAAGAGGTTCTACCGGTAGAACTTCCGGTTGAAACTGATGTTTTTCAATTTCCTCAACTCTCTGTCAAAATTTGAGCCTTTTCTACTGGTAGAACTTCCGGTTTTGCCACCTCTACCGGTAGAACTTCCGGTAGAAATAAGGTTCACAGTTTTTCTCAACTCTCTGCCACAATTTGAGCCGTTTCTACCGGTAGAACTTCCGGTTTTGCCACCTCTACCGGTAGAACTTCCGGTAGAAATAAGGTTCACAATTTTCTCAACTCTCTGCCAAAATTCGAGCCACTTCTACCGGTAGAACTTTGAAGTCCAATTTTTTTCCACACTTCTCTCCCATCTTCACTTCCACATTTTCACCACCTGCATTCCCCAAGCCTACATGCTTTCCAAGGGATGATTTCCACACCAAAATCCATTCACATTTCATTCAAAACATCAAAATCACAACCCATTTACATTCAAATCATATATCTAATACCTTGCAAAGCATTCCATTGAAAACATGCTTCCATTGAAGATAAAACCTCTAGATTAGATAGAGAAATTTGTACTCTTGCTTATCAAGATTTAAAACAAGCTAAAAGGGATTAATAACATGCAAGAAAGATAAGCTTGATGATGAATAACATTTCCAAAAGTAAAAGGCCCAAAAACTTGAAATGTACTAGGAAGAACTAAAAGGTTTACTTGCCTTGGTCCAAATGTCAATCAAAACTTCACCAAAAACCAACTAGAAAGGGGTGCTCCACGAGATCAAGAGCTAGCTGAACAAGGAAGATAGAGCTTGAAGATGATGAATAGTAGTGAAGATTGGCTCCAAAAACAGTCCAGCTGTAGCTTGAGAAGAGAGGAAGAGAATGGCGGAGTCGAATCGAAGAATGGAGTCTTCTTGCTAGATGATGTCCAAAGGAGAAGACCAAGGAGAAAACTCTTCTCTTCTTCACTCTAGGTCAAAAGTTGCAGAGATTGGAAAGAGGGAAAATGAAGAAGGAAAGGGCTTATATAGTGTCTGGAAGTGGGTCCCTGGCAACTGAGTTTTGAAACGCTAAAAACATGGTCTTTTGGACCCCGAATGGAATCGACGAAGAAGGACAAAACGATCGTCGAAAAATCTAGTTTCAGAAAAGTATAATTTTGACATAGTTTCACGACTTCGAAAATTGTGCCCAGATTTAACATGCAAAGACAGATTTACCCTTTTTGGGCCAAAACTTGGATTTTCTGGGCCTTAGATGCATGCAGGTTAAAAATGAAAGCTGTCACAAATAGTAAAACCATTCAAGAGGAATAAAAATCACATCCACATCAAAGATCTAGAACAAAAACCCATTCTTACACGTGCACTCAAGGCGTCCCTGAGCCTGTCTGACTCATACTAAACGTCCTCAAAATCCCCAAAGCTATAGTCCAGACTAAGTCTAATCACATTCTAACCCAACTAGTATTAAGACTCACTTAAGACTAAACACTCACTTAATTAGTACTAATCGAGTTGGTCTGGGTCGAGGTCTAACAACTACAAGCGAGGAACTAGTCAATATATGTATCCATTTCTTGTTTCAATCATATAGGTTTCACAAACAGTATTAAAGATGTGATGGAGAAACACAAACAGTCATATAATGCACAGACAGTTTGTGATCTAAATCTTTTTTAATCAACAATCTATACATGGACTTTTTAATCTCTCTCTAAACCTTTTTTTAATCAACAATCTGTACATGGACTTTTTAATCTATCTCTCTATGTATGTAAATGTATAACCGATCCAAAATATCTCTATGCCAATAAAGGTGTGAAACCTAGATCTAGCAAACAACTTGTCTTTGTGTAATGAAAGGTTTGAAAAAAAAAAAAAACCCTTCTCAGTTGGGTAATAATGCCAGACAACTCCTTTTTTCTTCAAAAAAAACCCAATCAACAAAGCTAATCGAACAAAATCACTCTAACTTCTTTTAATCTAGGGATTGGGTTTCATGTTTAAGAATAATTAAAAAAAAATAAAGAACTTGTAGTCTTGATGCCATGAAAAACATGGAAAGCTCTGTTTAAACCAAATGCAAACAAGAGAAAGCGATTAAAATACATACATCCATGTGATTGCGAACTGTGAATAAGCTTTTAAAGAAGGCGCCAAATGATGCTTGGGACCACTACCTAGGACCAACGAAAAGGAGAGGTGTCGACAGGGATTGTGGAAGAGGATAAGAGAAAGAGGAGGACTATGCAATAAGGGAACAAGGGGGTTTCTCGCGCTTTTTGTATAACCACATTTATTGTTGATATCGACCACACCAATAAACATCTGAAAAAAAATGAAAGGGACCCATAAAGCCCCTCCCGTCTCTAAAATAATACTGGGTTGTCCACTCACTCATGGCTCACTATGGGGATTATTCCCGTAGTTTTCCCTTTAATAGAAAGACATGATTTTAAATAATTAAAATTTATTGTTAAGTACCGATGCATGAGGTTCAGAGTCAATAAATTAAAAATAATGATTGAAATGTAATTTGGAACTTATATTTGATCTTTTTTTATATTCGGCATTTGAACTAACAAATTACCTAATATGCAATATTTTTTCTTTTGTATCTATATTGTTGCACTTTTCTTATATAATTTTATTAATTTGAGTTAATTATCATGAATGCCTATAAATAATTATATTTTTATACTTTATAAATTAATGGATTCATTTTTAAGTATTTAAAAAAAAAAACATGACTCCCGAGTCTTCGTATTGACTCTATCCGAGTCAATTTTTTTCATTGGATGAGTCGAGTCCAATTCACAAGTTTTCCAACCTTAAGAGGACTAGGACTCCCCCATAGGACCCTCCTATTGGAAATCCATTCCGTTCAAAATGAATGCCCCTCATGCTCGTAGAATTTAAGAGAAGTTGTTTCCAATGTAGAATTTAAAATATGATTAATAATGTAATTAAAGCAATCTTATCCATCATTAGTGCTACACGTTAATCACATTATTAACTATATCCTCAATCCTATGTAGGGATCAAGTTCCACTAGAGTAAAATTTGGGACATTTTACTAAGGGGGTACTTGCTTGATATAGCTTGTAATGTATAAATTTCCAACTTTTAATTATTCAGTATGTGTTGGATGTGTGGTTTGGAACACCAATGGCATTGAGAATATGACACATCAACAAAGACATAATAAATGGATTGGTTGTGATGATACTCTTACCAGACTTTGGTATATATAAACCACATCTAATTGAAAAATGGCATAGTGAGATTTTCCAGAATAACTAGAATTATAGAGTTGAGTGATAAGTCCACAAAATTGTAGCTTTCATTAATCATTTTATATGCATTTGTGGACTTAATTAGGTTAATTGCATAGAATTACACTTAATTTGACGATTTCATGCATTTGAGCATCAAAGTTGGAATCTTAATCAAATTTGGTCAAAATTCATTATATTGCATGACTTTTTTGAAATTAGTGATTTTCATCTCATTCATCACCCAAAAATTAGTTTTCTTTAGCTTCACTAATGCATACTTGTTAATTTTGACACCACGTGTTATTTTTGGAAAGTTGAGTACTTTTGGTGCATTAAGTAGGTATGTAGGGTCCCATGCATAGTCCATCTAGATTCTTCACACTTGATTATTATTGACATTATTTAATTTTATTTATGTAGGAGAAATCAAGAGATGGACCTGCATTGGTGAAACTCAAGAGATCAAAGGTGAGACACCCTTCATGGTGAGCCCACATATCTTGACATCTTGGTGGAGTTGGAAAGATCGAAAATTCTCAAAGAGGAAGGAAGAAAATCAGATTTAGAAAGATGGTGTTGACTTGCTAAATTTGGAAAACAAAATCAAGAAAGAGAGAGAAATTGGAAACTTTACAAGGGGAGTTGACTAGTCAAAGTTGCAAGTGAGGAAGCGTGCCACATATGGGAAGATAATCAAATAAAAAAGCAAATAAGGAGTCCAAACATGTTCTGGATGTCCAACATGGGTCTGATGGACCCTCGGGAATCTTCCGTCCTCTCCTTCTGCACCTCGGGTGTTAGACCCCGACCCAGACCAACTCGATTAGTACTAATTAAGTGAGTGTTTAGTCTTTCGTGAGTCTTAGTACTAGTTGGGTTAGAATGTGATTAGACTTAGTCTGGACTATAGCTTTGGGGATTTTGAGGACGTTTAGTATGAGTCAGACACGCTCAGGGACGCCCTGAGTGCACGTGTAAGAATGGGTTTTTGTTCTAGATCTTTGATGTGGATGTGATTTTTATTTCTCTTGAATGGTTTTATTATTCGTGACAGCTTTCATTTTTAACCTGCATGCATCTGAGGCCCAGAAAACCCAAGTTTTGACCCAAAATGGGTAAATCTGTCTTTTAATGCTAAATCTGGGCACAATTTTCGAAGTCGTGAAACTATGTCAAAATTATACTTTTCCGAAACTAGATTTTTCGACGATCGTTTTGTTCTTCTTCGTCGATTCCATCCGGGGTCCACAAGAACATGTTTTAAGCGTTCCAAGTTTCACTGCTTAGGGGACCCACTTCCAGACACTATATAAACCCTTCCTCTCCTTCCTTTCTCTTTTTCCAATCTCTGCAATTTTTCTTGACCTAGAGCAAGTGAGTGGAGAGGTTTCCTCTTTGGTCTTCTCCCTTGGAAATGATCTAGCTATAGTGTTCCAAATCAAGATCCAAGACCACCATTCTCTTCCTCCCTTCTCAAGCTACAACTGGACCGTTTTTGGAGCCAACCTTCACTACTATTCATCATCTTCAAGCTCTATCCTCTTTGTTTCAGCTAGCTCTTGGTTGGTGTTTCTTTTCATTCTTTCTTTGATGTTCATTTAGCTCACCTAGAGCTTGTTTATCATGATTTCAAACCCATTTTCGAAATGGGGGTTTGTAGTGGCCAAAATGATGATTTTTGTATACTCTATTTTGGGGGTTTTGTGTAGATTTCGTGGATCTCCCCCTCTTGTTCGATTTTTGTGGAGTATTTGCCTGGCTTTGGTTAGAGGCAAGTAAATATTTTAGTTCTTCCTAGTACATTGCAAGTTTTAGGGCATTTTACTTTTGGAAATGTTATTCATCATGGAACTTGTCTTTCCTTTCATGTTATTAACCTCTTCTAGCTTATTTAATCTTGATAAGCATGGTTACTAATTTCTTCATTTAATTTAGAAGTTTTGTCTTGAATGGAAGTATATTTTTCTATGGAAAGCCTTACAAGTTAGTGATTCATGATTTGAATGTATAAGGGTTGGTGATTTTGATGTTTTGAATGAAATGTGAATGAATTTTGGTGTGGAAATCATCCATTGGAAAGCTTGTAGGTTTGGGGAGCGTAGGGGTAAAAATATGGAAGTGAAGATCGGAGAGAAGTGTGAAAAAAATTGAACTTCAAAGTTCTACCGGAAGTTCTACCGGTAGAAGTGGCTCGAATTTTGGCAAAAAGTTGAGGAAACTGTGAACCCTTAGTTCTACCGGTAGAAACGGCCCAAATTGTGGCAGAAAGTTGAGAAAAACTGTGAACCTCAGTTCTACCGGTAGAAGTGCTACAACCGGAAGTTCTACCGGTAGAAGTGCTTCAACCGGAAGTTCTACCGGTAAAACATCTTCAACCGGAAGTTCTACCGGTAGAGATGCTGGACCCAGACCCACAGTTACAAAAAGTACTGTTTTTGAAGGATTTTTGCGGGAATGAAAACTAGACTAGGTTTTAGACCTTTTTATTGACCTTGTGCACTTGGAATTCCAAAATGTAATATACCTTCGGGGACACCAAGTTTTATTGAATTCCGACATTTGGTTTTCAATTCCACAAGGGTCAGGGATTGGTCTTAGCCTATGCTTGATGGATTTATGTGTGAACTCTTGTCTTGGTGCTTCATGCATCATCGTGTTCTCGTTTGATTTCCAAGTGCAAGTTCATTTTCAAGATGTGTTTTAAGAATCAAAAGGGAATCATTTCTTAAGTTTGTTAAGCATTTATATTATGCTATTTTGCTAGTCTTGCCGTGTTATGCTTGGTAAATGATTTCCCTCTTGTTTTGTCGTGTTCTCGAATGTGTATCGCCGTGTTTTGTGCATTCATGATATAAGTGAATACCACTGAGCTTGGACTGTCCTTTTAGCTTGATCCATTACCTGGGGGTCTTTAAACATGTGGACTGTCTGCAGACTAGTCGTGTATTTTATTACAATCGTGCGTGTTCGTGGTCCGGTTCCGCGGCCGGATACCCAGTCTACCTTGTGTGGCGTGGGATCGTGTTTTCGTGTCATGCTTGTCGTGCGTGCTTGCTCTTGTCATCATGTATGACGGAGAAAGGATGAGCTCAATGTGGAATTATCTTTTCATGATATTATAAGTATTCATGCTAGTTTTGTAAACTTGAAACGTATATTTAAACATTGAACTGTTTTAGCATTATTCTCTCATATTCTCGCCTAAATTGTTTATTTGCCAAACCGTCGTGTTTGATGCTTGTGTTTTGGTGTCCAGGTGCCGGCGGTTTCACGCGTGACGAGGAGTGCCCGGAGGAGGCTGTTGAGCCACCCCCAGCACACGAGTGGCAGCCCAACGACGTCATCTAGACGTCGGTTGGGATATTGATTCTCGTTTCGCCTAACTTGGGTTATCTTTTGGGATTGTAATTGTTGTATTGGCCTTTGTTGGCCTCTCAGGGTTTTGTTACTTGAATTAATATACTTTTGTTAAACATTGAAACGTTAATCATGATAGGAATGCTTGAGGACGTTCTCTTTTGATGCCTAGTCTCGACATTTAATTCCTCTTGTATCTTATTGATTAAGAATTGTATGACACATTGTGCTACATGCTTCCGCATATCTATTCGTGTGAGCTCGACCCGTGTCTTGGGATCCTCACCGTGGAAACCTGTGGGAAAATAAATAAAACAGCGGCGGTGTGTTTTCTGTGTAGGTTAATCATGCCGCCGCGCAGTCGCGGGCCCGGATCCCGGTCCGGGGTCGCGACAGGACTGGTAGCAGAGCGGGACTTGTTTCAGGCACTTAAAAGAAACTAGAAAATCTTAGGAACGTGGCGAGGATTCGTGAGTTCGTTAGAACGTTTTTGTCTAGACCAAGTTCACCTACCCAATTATGCTTATATTTGTGCTAACAGATTGTTTTACAGCATCATGCCTCCGAGAAAAGCTCCCAACCATCATGCTTCGAGTAGTAATCAGAATGAGACAGAACCGTCTGAGAACCCTACTGCTACTCAATTCCAAGCACTGATGCAGGCCATGATTGATCAACAGAAGCAGGCCAATGAAACACAAGCCAAATTCCAAGAACAAATGGCGAAGAAAGACGAGGAAATGGCTCAAGTACAGAGGCAACTTTTGGAAGTCCTCCAAAACAGACCTCAACATCAAGCTCAACCAAATGTGGCGTACCAGAATAGAATTGATGATCCTAATGCTCTCTTTGAGAGATTCAGAAAGAGGGGACCTAAGGAGTTCTCGGGCCAAGAGGACCCTTTGACTGCTTATGATTGGCTCGCGAACACGGCAAAGATTTTTTGACGTTTTTGTTTGCACGGGCAGGGAGAGGGTGAACCTCACAGCTTCTCTATTTTATGGGCTTGCAGACGATTGGTGGCAGACAGTCAAAGAGCCATACCAGGTCATGGCAGATGAGGTTGCTTGGACAACCTTCAAGACACATTTCACAGACAAGTACGTCCCCTCCCATGTTAAGAGACAGAAGGCAATTGAATTCCAACAGTTGAAGCAAGGAAGTATGTCCGTTTTGGAGTATGTTACGAAGTTTGAGAGGCTTGCTCGCTATGCTACCGAGCTGATAGATACGGAACATAAAAAGATCGTCAAGTTTTTGGAGGGGTTGAACCCCATTCTTAAGAGGGATGTCTCGGGAGTAATTCCACCGGTTACCTTTGATGAGGCAGTTAGTCGGGCATATAAGTTTGAAGAGTTCAACAACGAGATCATCCAGGATAGGAAGCAACACTACCACCAACAGAACCAAAGACAGCAAAGTGGCAAGAAGCCAAGGCAAGAACCGAATCAAGTTAGACAAAGTGGTTACAATCACTGTGGCAAGAATCACCCTACCCACGAATGCCGCAAGGCAACGGGTGCTTGCTTCAAGTGTGGAGGAATGGACCATGCAATCAAGGATTGCCCACAACTCCAGAGTCAAGCCAACCGATATCAGCATCCAAGGCAGATGGCACCACAGAATCAAGCAGTACCAGTTTAGAACCAAATGAGACCACCACAGCAACAACAGCAACAAGGCAGGCAAGTACAGAATCAGAATACTCGTCGACCGCAGAACAGGAACAACCAGGGCAGGCAGATTCAGCAGCATAATAGGCCCAACCAGCAGGGACGCGCATACAATATCAATCGTGCTGACGCTGAAGCAGCAGGTGACGTCATAGAAGGTAAACTTCTTGTTTGTGGAGTAGAAGCACAGATCTTATTTGATCCAGGATCCACACACTCTTTTCTATCCCCTTTGTTTGCAAAGAAGATTGATGCACAGCATGCAGAATTGGATTATTTATTGACTGTCACTACACCAGTAGGTAGACATGTGGTTTGTACCACCTTTTACCCTAGTTGTCAGATTTTGTTCGGAGATATCAGTTTACCGGCCAACCTCATAATTTTAGACATGCATGATTTTGACATTATCTTAGGCATGGATTGGTTAGAGACCTACCATGCTACCATGGACTGTTTTGGTAAGACCATTACATTCAGATTGCCAGGGCCACAGACGGAGTTGATGTTTCAGGGTGATAGGAAGAAGTCTTCCAGTGGTTTCATTTCAGCGTTGAAAGCTAATAGATTGGTGAGCAGTGGTTGTGAGGCATTTATAGCGTTTATCACGGAGGATAAATAGTCCCAAGGGGTGGAGGATATCCCCGTAGTGTGTGAATTTCCGGATGTTTTTCCAGAAGAAATCCCGGGTTTACCACCAGTTAGAGAAGTTGAGTTTACTATTGAACTCCTTCCAGGGACTGCACCGATCTCTATTGCACCTTATAGGATGGCTCCTACAAAGTTAGGGGAAGTGAAACTTCAGTTGCAAGAATTGTTGAGTAAGGGCTTCATTAGGCCAAGTGTTTCACCGTGGGGAGCGCCAGTTCTTTTTGTGAAGAAGAATGATGGAAGTCTTAGAATGTGCATCGACTATAAAAGATTGAACCATATGACCGTCAAGAACAAATACCCCTTGCCAAGAATAGATGAATTATTTGACCAATTACAAGGAGCATCACACTTTTCCAAGATAGACTTGAGGTCCAGGTATCATCAGTTGCGGGTTAGAGAGTCTGATGTGGCAAAGACAGCTTTTCGAACGAGATATGGGCATTATGAGTTCTTAGTGATGCCCTTTGGCTTGACAAATGCGCCCGTAGTCTTCATGGCTCTCATGAACAAGGTCTTTGCAGAGTTCCTAGATCACTCTACAGTGGTGTTCATTGATGATGTCCTCATGTATTCTAAGAGTAAGGAGGAGCATGAAGAGCACTTGAGGACATCGTTGCAGCTTTTGAGAGACTACCAGCTCTATGCTAAGTTGAACAAATGTGAATTCTGGCTAGAGCAAGTTTCCTTTTTGGGTCACATCATTTCAAGAGAAGGGTTAGCAGTTGATCCAGCCAAGATAGAAGCAGTCATCGAATGGAAGAGACCTAGCAGTGTGATAGAAATTAGAAGCTTTTTGGGGTTAGCAGGATATTATCGGAGATTTGTCCAAGGTTTCTCGTCCATTGCAGCACCATTGACGAAGTTGACTCAGAAGAATGTACCTTTTGTTTGGACCGATCAATGTGAAGGCAGTTTTCATGAGTTGAAGAAAAGGTTAACCACAGCCCCAATCCTCACATTACCATCGGGCAGCGGTGGATTTGTTGTTTTTACGGATGCGTCCAACGTGGGATTAGGCTGTATTTTGATGCAAGATGGCAAAGTGATTGCCTATGGCTCGAGACAGTTGAAGAATCATGAGGTAAATTATGCAACTCACGACTTGGAGTTGGCGGCAGTAGTTTTTGCCTTGAAGATGTGGAGGCACTACCTCTATGGAGAGAAGTTCGAAGTCCATTCAGACCACCGAAGTTTACAATATTTGTTTTCACAGAAGGAGTTGAATATGAGGCAGAGACGGTGGATGGAATATATTAAAGATTATGACTTCCCAATCAAGTATCATCCGGGCAAAGTGAACGTTGTGGCAGATGCGTTGAGCAGAAAGTCAGCAGTTATGGCTAGTTTGAGAGGAGTTAGTGTTCTCCAACAGTTTGAAGAACTTGGTGTGGAGGTACAACACTTGAGGAGAGGTGTTTTGTTGGCAAATATGACTGTGTCTGAGCCTACCTTCATCCAGAGAATCAAAGATAGTCAGTTGCAAGACCCAGAATTGGCCAAGATTGTAGATCAGATTGCAGAACGTCCAGATTTCAGGATTTCTGATGGAGTGTTGTATTTTCGTGATCGGTTGTGCGTACCGAATGTTGATGATTTGAAGAATGAAATTATGATTGAAGCTCACCATACTAGATACTCTATACATCCGGGTAGCACGAAGATGTACCATAACTTGAAGAATAGATTTTGGTGGAATAATATGAAGAGAGAGATTGCAGCTTTTGTGTCTCGTTGCTTGACTTGTCAGATGATCAAGGCAGAACATCAGAAACCTCCTGGTTTGTTACAGCCTTTGGAGATTCCGGAGTGGAAATGGGAGCACATCACTATGGATTTTGTCTCCGGTTTCTCAAATACCAAGAGAGGGAACAATGCAATTTGGGTTATAGTAGACCGTCTGACGAAGTCTGCGCACTTCCTTCCGATGAAGACTGGGAACATGATGCATATGGCACCACTCGCAAGACTATTCATCGATGAGATCGTTAGTAAGCATGGCCAGCCCGTCTCCATCACTTCCGACAGAGACAGTAGATTTGTTTCGAGATTTCGGAAATCTCTTCTTGAATCCATGGGTTCCAAACTTCAGTTCAGCACAGCGTATCATCCTCAGACAGATGGTCAGTCAGAGCGGACGATACAGACTCTTGAAGATATGCTACGTGCTTGTGTGTTGGATTTCAAGGTCCAGTGGGATGAGAACCTACCTCTTTGTGAGTTCGCGTACAACAATAGCTACCATTCTAGCATTGGAATGGCACCTTTCGAGGCACTCTACGGTAGGAGATGCAGAACTCCGGTCTGTTGGGAAGAAGTCGGTGTGCGTAGTTTTCATGGACCGACTATAGTTGGAGAGACAAGCGACAAGGTTAAGCAAATTCAGGATAGATTGAAGATCGCTCGAAGCAGACAGAAGAGTTATGCTGACACTCGACGGAGAGAATTACAGTTTGAAGAGGGTGACAGGGTATTCTTGAAAGTCTCACCGGTCAGAGGTACTCTAAGATTTGGGAAGAAAGGAAAGTTGTCCAGCAGATACATTGGCCCATATGAGATTCTGAGCTAGATTGGAAATGTTGCATACAGGCTTGCGCTACCGCCGGAACTCTCCGGGGTACATAATGTTTTTCATGTCTCCATGCTCAAGAAATATGTTCACAGTCCTTCTCACATTATTCCACACGAGCCTTTAGAGATTCGAGAAGACGCGTCGTATGTGGAGAAACCGGTTAGAATCATCGACACCAAAGAGCATGAATTGAGGAATCGGAATGTCCATTGGGTCAAGGTACTTTGGGAGAACCACGAGCCAGAAGAAGCCACATGGGAATTGAGAGATCAAGTCCAAAACAAGTATCCACACCTGTTACCAGAGGTAAAATTATTTATATTTGGCGGACCAAATATCCTAAGGGGTGGAGGATGTTAGACCCCGACCCAGACCAACTCGATTAGTACTAATTAAGTTAGTGTTTAGTCTTAAGTGAGTCTTAGTACTAGTTGGGTTAGAATGTGATTAGACTTAGTCTGGACTATAGCTTTGAGGATTTTGAGGACGTTTAGTATGAGTTAGACACGCTCAAGGACGCCCTGAGTGCACGTGTAAGAATGGGTTTTTGTTCTAGATCTTTGATGTGGATGTGATTTTTATTTCTCTTGAATGGTTTTATTATTCGTGACAGCTTTCATTTTTAACCTGCATGCATCTGAGGCCCAGAAAACCCAAGTTTTGGCCCAAAATGGGTAAATCTGTCTTTTCATGCTAAATCTGGGCACAATTTTCGAAGTCGTGAAACTATGTCAAAATTATACTTTTCCAAAACTAGATTTTTCGACGATCGTTTTGTTCTTCTTCGTCGATTCCATCCGGGGTCCACAAGAACATGTTTTAAGCGTTCCAAGTTTCACTGCTTAGGGGACCCACTTCCAGACACTATATAAACCCTTCCTCTCCTTCCTTTCTCTTTTTCCAATCTCTGCAATTTTTCTTGACCTAGAGCAAGTGAGTGGAGAGGTTTCCTCTTTGGTCTTCTCCCTTGGAAATGATCTAGCCATAGTGTTCCAAATCAAGATCCAAGACCACCATTCTCTTCCTCCCTTCTCAAGCTACAGCTGGACCGTTTTTGGAGCCAACCTTCACTACTATTCATCATCTTCAAGCTCTATCCTCTTTGTTTCAGCTAGCTCTTGGTTGGTGTTCCTTTTCATTCTTTCTTTGATGTTCATTTAGCTCACCTAGAGCTTGTTTATCATGATTTCAAACCCATTTTTGAAATGGGGGTCTGTAGTGGCCAAAATGATGATTTTTGTATACTCTATTTTGGGGGTTTTGTGTAGATTTCGTGGATCTCCCCCTATTGTTCGATTTTTGTGGAGTATTTGCCTGGCTTTGGTTAGAGGCAAGTAAACATTTTAGTTCTTCCCAGTACATTGCAAGTTTTAGGGCATTTTACTTTTGGAAATGTTATTCATCATGGAACTTGTCTTTCCTTTCATGTTATTAACCTCTTCTAGCTTATTTAATCTTGATAAGCATGGTTACTAATTTCTTCATTTAATTTAGAAGTTTTGTCTTGAATGGAAGTATATTTTTCTATGGAAAGCCTTACAAGTTAGTGATTCATGATTTGAATGTATAAGGGTTGGTGATTTTGATGTTTTGAATGAAATTTGAATGAATTTTGGTGTGGAAATCATCCATTGGAAAGCTTGTAGGTTTGGGGAGCGTAGGGGTAAAAATATGGAAATGAAGATGGGAGAGAAGTGTGAAAAAAAATTGAACTTCAAAGTTCTACCGGAAGTTCTACCGGTAGAAGTGGCTCGAATTTTGGCAAAAAGTTGAGGAAACTGTGAACCCTTAGTTCTACCGGAAGTTCTACCGGTAGAAACGGCCCAAATTGTGGCAGAGAGTTGAGAAAAACTGTGAACCTCAGTTCTACTGGAAGATCTACCGGTAGAAGTGCTTCAACCGGAAGTTCTACCGGTAGAAGCGCTTCAACCGGAAGTTCTACCGGTAGAACATCTTCAACCGGAAGTTCTACTGGTAGAGATACTGGACCCAGACCCACAGTTACAAAAAGTACTGTTTTTGAAGGATTTTTGCGGGAATGAAAACTAGACTAGGTTTTAGACCTTTTTATTGACCTTGTGCACTTGGAATTCCAAAATGTAATATACCTTCGGGGACACCAAGTTTTATTGAATTCCGACATTTGGTTTTCAATTCCACAAGGGTCAGGGATTGGTCTTACCCTATGCTTGATGGATTTATATGTGAACTCTTGTCTTGGTGCTTCATGCATCATCGTGTTCTCGTTTGATTTCCAAGTGCAAGTTCATTTTCAAGATGTGTTTTAAGAATCAAAAGGGAATCATTTCTTAAGTTTGTTAAGCATTTATATTATGCTATTTTGCTAGTCTTACCGTGTTATGCTTGGTAAATGATTTCCCTCTTGTTTTGTCGTGTTCTCGAACGTGTATCGCCGTGTTTTGTGCATTCATGATATAAGTGAATACCACTAAGCTTGGACTGCCCTTTTAGCTTGATCCACTACCTGGGGGTCCTTAAACATGTGGACTGTCTGCAGACTAGTCGTGTATTTTATTACACATCGTGCGTGTTCGTGGTCCGGTTCCGCGGCCGGATACCCCGTCTACCTTGTGTGGCATGGGATCGTGTTTTCATGTCGTGCTTGTCGTGCGTGCTTGCTCTTGTCATCATGTATGACGGAGAAAGGATGAGCTCAATGTGGAATTATCTTTTCATGATATTATAAGTATTCATGCTAGTTTTGTAAACTTGAAACGTATATTTAAACATTGAACTGTTTTAGCATTATTCTCTCATATTCTCGCCTAAATTGTTTATTTGCCAAACCGTCGTGTTTGATGCTTGTGTTTTGGTCTCCAGGTACCGGCGGTTTCACGCGTGACGAGGAGTGCCCGGAGGAGGCTGTTGAGCCACCCCCAGCACACGAGTGGCAGCCCAACGACGTCATCTAGACGCCGGTCGGGATATTGATTCTCGTTTCGCCTAGCTTGGGTTATCTTTTGGGATTGTAATTGTTGTATTGGCCTTTGTTGGCCTCTCAGGGTTTTGTAACTTGAATTAATATACTTTTGTTAAACATTGAAACGTTAATCATGATAGGAATGCTTGAGGACGTTCTCTTTTGATGCCTAGTCTCGACATTTTATTCCTCTTGTATCTTATTGATTAAGAATTGTATGAGACGTTTTACTACACGCTTCCGCATATCTATTCGTGTGAGCTTGACCCGTGTCTTGGGATCCTCACCGCGGAAACCTGTGGGAAAATAAATAAAACAGCGGCGGTGTGTTTTCTGTGTTGGTTAATCATGCCGTCGCGCAGTCGCGGGCCCGGATCCCGGTCCGGGGTCGCGACATCGGGGGCTGACCTGGGTCTCGGTGGAGGAGGGAGAATCGCGGGTATCAACATTTTTTGTACGGGTATGCCAGATTTACTTTCTACTTGGAATTTGGAATGGTGATAATCCGGAGATTCACCTTCACAAATAGAAAGGAAATCAATCCTTTTTTCTAACTTTTCAAATTGCATAGATATTAAGAAAAGAGACAAGTTTGTTTTTTGAGAATGCCGTAAGAGGCGTTTTTGTTTGTTTGCCGTGAAAGGTGATTTTACCATGAAAGGCGATTTTACAAAACTCATCAAATATGAAAGACAAGAATTGTGATTTCTTTTTTGGTCTCTTTAAGAAATACAAACTACAATAGAAAAGTAAGAAAATGGATCTAACTTCTCAGGAGATTGTGGGGACACGTTGAGATCGACAGTCGCAAGTCATGTATGGACTTCGCCGTCGTCCTTCAAATGAGAACATGTGATGCTTTGATTCTTTGGCTTGGCTCATAACCTCAGTTTTTTAAAGGACAAGGACCAAGAGAAGGTCCTATATCCAATGAAAAACCAAGTAAACGGGCTGAAAAGCCGCGTTTAGGCCATGTTGGAGAAGGAGGGGACCTTGGGGGGATGACCCCCCAAGGGACGTTGATCACCTTGTGGTGCTTCTTGCAGCAGAGTAGCAGGACTTCGTCTGGATTTCTTTGGGAGAAATGCAGAATTTCAAGTCGATGCGTGTATCGATTTGCCGATAGATCGATTTGCTGATCGATCGATTTGCCGATAATTGTCTCTCTCTTGGAAATGGATCTCCTTTTATAGGCCTTTGATAGCCATGAGGTGATTATGAGCATTGATAGCCATGATGAGAGAATTGATGAGGAGTTACAAGTTGATTTTGTAACTCCTTTTTCATGGCTTGTGATTGGCCGATGAAGGTAGTGGGCTTTTAATTGCCTTTATACTTCATGATGATGGAAGTTTCATGGGTTTAATGCCATGATTGCTTGGATTTGTAACTCCCAAATGCTTGAATCTAATTGGGCCGTCCAAAATAATTAGTTAATGACCGCATTAAGTTGTCATAAACGGGTCAATTAACGTCATTAGGTGGTCGCCAAGGCATGTGAAGAGTCGCGGGCCGCGCTGCGCCTTTTGAGATTCTTCTTGCGATCATCACAAGTGGATCCACGCATTGTTTGATGTCGGATTGCAGTGCAATTTCAAACATTGATTGACGTTGGTGGGCCGGTGACATCTGTCTTGTCGATTTCACGATCGGTCGGACAGAAAGTGCACTTTCTTGGTCAGCCGGTTGGCGATCTTGAGGCGATCGGTGATGATCTTGTGCTTTTGACGGCAGATCTGAGATGTCGATGAAGATCAGTGGTTTTCAAGCATCAAAATTTGGATTTTCAGAAAATCACAGAGGCCGGAACATCCGAAACGCGAAAAGATCGAAAAACGGTCAATTTGGTGCAAAATCCGGCGACCCGGATTTGCAGGGTCGCCGGGCGACCATGCACCCAGGGTCGCCGGCGACCTTAGGGTTTTTTGCCCTTTGGTCGCCGAGCTTCGTTTTCGGCAGATTTTGTGTCTTTTTCGTTCCTTTTTTCTTCTGTATTTTTCTTGATATTTTTCCTCAATTATTGACTTCATTTTCTTGGAGAAAAATTGACGAGAACCTGTGCGAAATCGGGGCACAAAGTTTCCCATTTTTTGGGAAAGCCGAAGACTTTGTAGCTGATTTTCCGTCAAGAGTCGAAACTAGGTCAAACGATGTCGGAATGACCTGAAAATTGAGGTGAAGCTTCTTGAGCAGTGGATAGGACCAACCATGGGCTTTTATTTGAGTTTTGAAGCCGTTTGGGGTCCCATCGATGCTTCACTTGATTTTGCTGCGGGGAAAATGCCGAGCTTTGATATGTGATCAAACGATGTCCAATTGACCTGAAATTTGACAGGGAGCCTATTGGAGTCATTTTGAGACGTTCCATGGGTTTCGTTTTCGATGTCATAGTCCCGGGTTGCTCCGCCGCCGGTAGACTTGATTTTCTCTCGAAGCATCGAAACCTGGTCAAACGTTGTCGGAATGACCTGAAATTTGACGTGCAGCCCTTTAGAGGCATGTTGAAGCCACTCATGTACTTTGTTTGATGAGTGATGGCTTTGGTGGTTCTCGCCGCCGGTGTTGACACCAAAAATGTCACTTTGCCTCTTCAACATCAAGAAAGCTGCATGAAGTCGCAACCTGCCATAAATAGGCAATGCAATTTCTCCAAAAAATCAAATCTTGTCAGAATCAAACAAAAACTGCAAGATCCTTCAAGATAGCCAAGAGAAGAGTACAAATGAAGTTTCGGGCCATTTCGACAACATTTGGCCTAACTTCACTTCTCCGACAGCTAAAATGGCGCTCCCGGCGGCGACATCATCGGAGACGTCAAAACTTCGATCAGAGCCTACGGATGACTCCAGCATGTCTCAAAAGGGCTCCATGCCAAATTCCAAGTCAAACCGACAACGTTTGACCCTCCATCAGTGCTCGAGCAGTAAAATCAAGCCTCCCGGCGGCGGGAACCACCGAAGCCTTCGCTCATCAAACCAAGTGCATGAGTGGCTTCAACATGCTTCCAAAAGGCTGCACGTCAAATTTCAAGTCATTCCGAAAACGTTTGACCAGGTTTCGATGCTCCGAGAGAAAATCAAGCCTACCATCGGCGGAGCAACCCGGGACCATGACATCCAAAACGGAGCCCATGGAACGTCTCAAAATGACTCCAATAGGCTCCCCGTCAAATTTCAGGTCAATCGGACATCATTTGACCGCACATCAAAGCTTGGCATTTTCCCCGCAGCAAAATCAAGTGAAGCATCGACGGGACCCCAAACGGCTTCAAAACTCAAACAAAAGCCTATGGTTGGTCTTATTTATTGCTCAGGAGGCTCCACCTCAAATTTCAGGTCATTCCGACATCGTTTGACCAAGTTTCAGCTTCTGGCGGAAAATCAGCAGCTCTACGCGACAAAGTCTTCGGCTTTCCCGGAAAATTGGAAACTTTGCACTCTAAAAATGCAAGGATTCTCATCAAGTTTTCTACAGGGAAATCAACCCAATAAATGAGAAGAAATGTCAAGAAAAATACAGAAGAAAACGGCGACGAAAAAGACCTCAAAACGACCGCAAAACGGGCTCCGAAGGGGAAAAATCCCCCAGGGTCGCAGACCCCTGCGACCATGGCCCATGGTCGCAGGCCCCTGCGACCATGGCCCATGGTCACCGGTCCATGGTCGCCGGCGACCATGGCCCATGGTCGCCGGCGACCATGGAGGTCCGGGTCACCGGATTTTCCGCCGGTGACCCATTTTTCCGTCTTTTTTCGCGTTTCGCGCACTTTGGCCCCTGTGGTTTCCTGAAAATGTGATTTTTAGTGCTTGAAATTGACTCATATCCTCTGACATCCGTCAAAATCACGGGTCAACCTCCAAAAGCATAAAATCATCATTGATCGCTCTAAGATCGCCAACCGGTCGACCAAGAAAGTGCACTTTCTGTCCGACCGATCGTGAAATCGACAAGACAGATGTCACCGGCCCACTCTTAGCTATCAATGTCTGAAGTTACATGTTCATCCGATGTCGATCAGCATGTAGATCCATCGATGATCATCGCCAGAAGAATTCCAGAAGACACGGCACGGCCCGCGACTCTTCGACTGCTCGGCGACCAATTAATGTGGTTAATTGACTAGCTTTATTGCAGTCATTAATTCATTTCTTTGGACGGCCCAATCAGAAGCAAGCATTTGGGAGTTACAAGTCAATTGATTCATGACATTTAAAACATGAAACTCCTCCCATTATGGTAATTAAGGTGATTAAAAGCCCTTAATCTCCATCGGCCAATCAGATTCAAGGAAAAAGGAGTTACAAAATCAAGAAATAAATCTTGTAACTCCTCCCATTAAAGCCATTAAGGCTCATAAACCCTCCTAAATGGCTACCAAAAGCCTATAAATAGGAGAGCATTCCATTGAAATCGGGATCGGAAAAAAAAAGAGGAGAAAATCAGAGGATCAGAAAAAAAAAAAGGATCAGAAAGAGATCTGAGAGAAAGAAAAAGAGAGAAAAACTTTGCTGAAGTTCTGCACCGGCCACCACTACAAGGTGACAAAAGTCCCTTGGGGGGCACCCCCCCCCCCCAAGGTCTTGCCTTCTCCTGCTGCCTCCAATGGCTTAGACGTGGCTTTTCAGCCCGTCTACTTAGCTTTTTATTGGACATAGGACCTTCTCTTGGTCTTTGTCCTCTAAAAACCTGAGGTTATAGCCAAGCCAAGCGAATCAAGAGCATCTTTTGTTCTCATCTGCATGGATGATGGCGAAGCCCATACATGGCTTGCGACCGTCAATCTGAACGAGTCCCCCACAATCTCCTGAAAAGTTAGATCTTCCTTTTCTTGCTTTTCATTGTAGTTTGTATTTTTCTAAAGAGACAAAAATCACAACTCTTGTCTTTCATTATTGATAAGAATTGTAAATCGGCTATAAACGCCAAAATCGGCTATAAATGCCAAACAAAATCGCCCTTCACGGCAAATTAAGAAAATGTCTCTTTTCTTAAATATTTGTGCAATGGAAAACTTGAAAGAAGTTGATTTCCTTTTTACTTGCGAAGGTTGATCTCCGGATTACCACTTGCAATTCCAAGTAAAATAGAAAATCTGGCACACCCACATAAAAGAAATGTTGATGCACGCTTCAGGGCCCGCCAGGGCGCGAAAGGGTCGGACCCGACGGACTCCCACGTTCCGCCGACCCCGGTAGCCGCCCCAACGGCGCCTCGGAGCGCGTTCCATCAAGCTGGCACACCCGGTGGGACTCGTTCATTTGAGAACATGGTGCTTGGAAATGAAATATTTGCATACCATATTTTTGCTCTATGCTTATACTTCTTCTCCAGATTCCTTGGCTACTTTCTAGCTGGTGGCCTATGTTGGATTTTGCACCCAAAAAAAATGAGATGGGATTTTTTGGAAATTTCTACTTCTTTAAGTTTGTTTCCATTCTTTCTCTTTTTTTAAAAAAAAATTGGTTTTCTTAGTTTGAATTCAAAATTGAGAAACTTTGATCCTATCCTATCGTTCTTTGGTGCTTGCAGAAATGTTGAGCCCGTTCGACTAAGGTTTTGGACCATCGTTTCTCTTCGATGAGTTCATTAGAGATTTCAAAAAAAAAAAAAAAAAAAAAAAATCAGTTTTCTTAGTTTGAATTCAAAATTGAGAAACTTTGATCCTATCCTATCGTTCTTTGGTGCTTGCAGAAATGTTGAGCCCGTTCGACTAAGGTTTTGGGCCATCGTTTCTCTTCGATGAGTTCATTAGAGATTTCAAAAAAAAAAAAAAATAAAAAAATATAAAAAAAAAATCAGTTTTCTTAGTTTGAATTCAAAATTGAGAAACTTTGATCCTATCCTATCGTTCTTTGGTGCTTGCAGAAATGTTGAGCCCGTTCGACTAAGGTTTTGGGCCATCGTTTCTCTTCGATGAGTTCATTAGAGATTTCAAAAAATAAATAAATAAATAAAAAAATCAGCTTTCTTAGTTTGGATTCAAAATTGAGAAACTTTGATCCTATCCTATCGTTCTTTGGTGCTTGCAGAAATGTTGAGCCCGTTCGACTAAGGTTTTGGGCCATCGTTTCTCTTCGATGAGTCTATTTGGGATTTTTATAAAAAAAAAAAAGACATAGACCACTAAGGTTAAACCAATTGCGTTCTTTGATCACGATTGATTCAAGAAAAACCTTGTCCAGAGTGTGGAGACAGCTGGACTGTTCTAGGCAAGGGTCCTCCAAACGGGTTCATTAAGTAATCCTACCCTTACCTGGGGGCAATTCTATCAATTGAGGTTTCAGAAGACCGGGTTAGGAGGCCTATGTGTACTCTCTCGTCTTTAAATCTTAAAAAATTAAAAAAAATAAAAAAAAATAAAAAAAAAGATTTTCAAAAAAAAATCTTAAAAAAAAAAAAACAAAAATTTTCAAAAAAAAATAAAATAAAAAATAAATAAATAAAAAAAATATTTTTTAAAAAAAAATAAAAAAAAATAAAAAAAATAAAATAAAAAAAATCATTTCAAAAAAAAAAAATCTCCAAAAACTCGTCACTTTTGATTTCAGATCTGAGAAATTTTGGTTTCTTCTTTTCTGAGCACTGGCGCTCGCGGAAATCGCCGAGACCGTGTTCAGATCAGAATACCATTTGCTCTCCTTGATGGAACCAATCTTGACATTTCAAAAAAAAAACTCGTCACTTTTGGATTCAGATTCGAGAAATTGTGGTCTCTTCCCTTCTGAGTACTGGCGCTCGCGGAAATCGTTGAGCCCGTATTTGAATCGGAATGCCACCTGCTCTCTTTGACGAATCCATTTCTGACATTTCAAAACAAAGAATCCCATCTCATGGATGCGATCTCCAACATTTGTGCATAGCAATACTGGTACGCCCTTTCAGGGTCTACTGTATCTGTGACCGGCACATTTGTAACTCCTACCTTATATTCTTCTTATCTCGAGCAAGCCCTGCTTCTCGATAAGTCGAATTTAGGTTTACAATTGCTTCTAGCAGTCACTGGAACGCTCATTCTGGGCTCACCATACTTGCTGTCAGAACAATTGTACCATCTATGGCTTTTTGCCTTCTTCATGTCGCTTGGGTCATATCCCTTGAACGATTTGAAAAGACAACCATAGAAATTCCCATTTATGATCATTACATTCTTGTGATTACTAATGGATGTGGTCTTGTTTCAGAACTTTTTCGAAACTAACAATGGCAGCCTTAACCATTATCTTCGATGAGAACAAGCACCAACTCATGCTTCAACAGAAGCAAACCGAGCGCACTTACAAGCGCCCCGCCAGCTGCCGAAGCGTCAACTCCCTCGGCAACTCTCTGAACTCCGGGTCGACCTCGACTCCCCGGACCATCGTCTTCGGGACACTGGGACCATTCCCACTTCCCGAAGAACAAACTGCGCCTGCCAAAAGGCAGAAGATCGCCTCTCAACGTGTCACTCCCGTGACACCAAAGGCGAGCGCCCAAAAGCCTGAAGCCCGCGGCACCCCCGCAAAGCCTCGACCCACAAACAACCAGGTCTATCCCAAGACTTGCTCTCCAAGACCTTCCCCAAAACAAAGAAGGTCTCAAATTTCCACCAAGCCAGCATACCTGGCCCCACTCAAAGAAAACCAGTTCTACCCTCTTGCCTACATGAAAGAGGAGAGACCCATCTCCAACCTGACTCCCAAGTCAACCCAGCATGAGCCGGCTTGTTCCTACAGGCCCAAAATCAGATCATGCATCACCAGGCCTCTCCAAGCACCTGCTAAGGCCTACACTCCTTCAGTTCGACCCTTCATCTCTACAGGGGCCGAACTCGAAAGGTTCAAAGCTTCGCTGCAACAGGCAAAGGACCGGGTCCGCATCCTGTCCTTGCCCAACCACAAAGAAGACAAGCTCGGCTGCTGCGCCCGAGGGAGCACATCCTTCATCGTCAGAGCCCAGCCAGAGATGACCAAAGCTCAAATCGCTCGTCGAGCACGCCGCCGTGCGTCATATCGACAAAAGAGACTAGAGAAGCAAAGGACCCAGCCTCCTACACTTCAAGTCTCCCGCAAATGGGTCGAAAAAGAAAGACCCGACCAAGTTGCTGCCGTCCATATGGTTGGAAAAACCAGAAGACGCCAAAGGTCAGCATCAAAAATCCATGTCCGACGTCCGGTGACCCGTAGCATCACCAGGACACAAAGACATCCCGAAGAATCTTCTGCCCCTTCCAGCCAAGGACGGGAGAGTAATCCTTCATCAAGCTCTTCATCAAAAAGAATGAGCCCCAGCTCGGTCACCAGGACGATTTCTTCGTTCGAATCCCGAGGGATGAACGTCTTGGCTACAAGTTCTGAGCCGCCACCTCAGAATCCACCTCGAGATGATGCGCTCACACGCATCCAGCAGTTGGAACAAGGCCAGCAGAGGATTGAAACTCTGATGGAAAACCTTCTCCTCGTTGTCCAAAATCAGGTGAACAATGAGCCTCCTCCGAATCATGGCAATAACGAGGAAAATGGAGAAGAAAATGAGTCACGCGCCCTTACCAAAAAGGACGTAGACAGTATCCTCGCCAAAGCTAAAGAAGAGGATATACTCAAAGAGCATGGGATCAAGCCACCATATCCTTTATGGATGGACTCGGTCCCGTTCCCCACAAAATTCAAGCATCCTACTCTCCAAACATATACGGGGAAAGGATCAGCCAGACAGCACGTCATCCACTTCAAGATCTTGACGGGAGCTATCGCGGATCAAGATGCACTCAAGATCCGCCTCTTTGCAAGTACCCTAAAAGGTACGGCCTTCGATTGGTACTCCACTCTGCCGGAGAACTCCATTCAGAACTGGGCTATGCTGGAGACACGCTTCCTGACCCACTTCCAAGGTGAGGATCATCCTGTTACTATGGCTCAGCTCTGCAGCCTAAAACAGGGAGAGAATGAGTCAACTTATGACTTCATTCACAAGTGGAAAGCAATGGCGTACAAATGCTCAGATGTACTGCCACAAGCGTCGCTAGTCGACATCTGCCGAAACAACATGAGAGCTAAAATCCGCTCCATGATCATCGGCAACAAATCAAAGAACCTGGGGGAACTCCTGGAAGCTTCCATGGAAGCTGAAACGGTGATCAAAGACCTCAACAGTCAGAAATCATCAAAGAAAGAGCCGACTGCTGTTGCAACCTCTAAACCAAAGAAGAAGGAGGTCCTTAATGTGCAAACCAAGTCAGCTCCTCAGCAACCAAAGAAAGCTGAAAATAGAGCTGCAGGTAAGAGACCTGAACTCTCTGATGCCTTCAAAGAGCGAGTAGAAAAGAAATATCCGTTCGATGAAGACGTCGAAGAAATCTTTGAGGCTCTCCTAGCAAATGGCAAACTCATTTTGCCAGAGCCCAAAAGACCTGGAGATGTTGGCAAAACCAATGATCCTCGGTACTGTCCATACCACCAGATGGTCTCGCATCCTCTCAATCAATGCTTTGTTGTGAGAGAGAAGATAAACGAGATGTGGAAAAACGGAGTCATCACCTTTGACAAAAACTATGGGACTGCCTCCGTCAACATGGTGTCATGTGGACAAACACCAAAATCACCGAAGAAGAAGATCACTACTTCCTTCAAGGTGATAAAAAGAATTCAAACGTCCGAAGTGTTGGTTCCTTGCCCGACACCAGACGGACAACCCATATGGGTACATCCCGATCTCCTGGAAGATGAAAATTGGGAGATCGTCAAAACAAAGCCGACAGCTCAACAGCGAAGGCAGGCTAGGAAACATCTCTTCAGGCTCAAACGGCAAGAGAAGATCCAGCCAAAACAAGAAGTCCATGAAAAGGCAGAGGCCTCCTCTACCACTTCACTCGGGGCAACAGAAACGTCCCTTCCAGAGACTTCAAAGGCGGTAAGAAACTTCACTCTCAGTGATTTCATGCCACCTCAATTCAAAAAAGAAGCCATGCAGGGGGCATCATACTCTTGCAACTCGGTAGTTGGATTCTCCATTGATGGATACGAGTCCAGCGACACCGACGATGGATTCGAGCCCAACTACACCGATGAGTGGGAGGAATCTCTTGAAACAGGAGAATATCTCTCCGATGAAGAATGGGTTCCTGAAACTCACCTTATGCCAGTAATCTGGTATAACCCCTTGCAACCACAAGGATCCTGGTCTGATGATGAAGAAGACCAAGAGGCTGCACAAGAAGATGCTGTTAACCCAGCACCTGTCATTACTCCAGTGGAAATCAACTATGTTGAGCCACACGGAGAAGACGAAGAAGAGATCTGGCTCCCATGCCTGATCTTGAAGAATATGCAAGGATCTTGCAGCGTCTCGCTCTAGAACAAGAGCAAGACCGCGTCAACGAGATTCCTCACAATCCAGAGCCGGAAGTCCCTGAAGCCCATCAGGTACCTCCTCCCTCAACTCCTGAAAATGGAGAACATTGCTGGATTGACGATCCTCTTACATCCGAGGATGAGTCTGACTCCGAGCAGGCAACATCTTCTATCAGAGCTTCCTGTAATGTAATATATCAGGATTATAGCTCTTCTGAAGCGTCGTCTGATGAGATTACCTACACTCCGACGACGCCTAGCAATGTATCCTCTGGAGCTACCTCGTCTCACGTGACTTTCACAGAGATGACACCCTCTCAGGTTTCTTCTCCTGAGACTGTGACTTCAGGATACACATTCTTCCCGACTCATCATCATGAAGAAAACCCAACTTGGGGTGATGGATGGGTCAACGAAGAAGAAAAGCTGCTGGATGCTGTTCAGGACTTGCTCCCGGAAAATGCTCCGTGCAACACAATCACTGAGGATGGCAACTCTGCTGCAGATACATCCCCAGTAGATGAAAAACGACAGCCTCTTGATCCTGAAGACAATCTTCCAAACGAAGATCCTTCTCAAGAAGCTCTCGAAGTTGGTAGAGGCACCCGTTCGGGCCGGGACTACCACAAAAATTACAACCAATCTTCCTTTACTTATGTAAATCCTTCGGGAAAAGATGTTGTAAGCGCCCCCAGTGGCAACAATGATGAACATGCAGGCCCTAAGGAGGCTTTCAAGTATGACTTGGTTGAGCACTTCAAACACATACCTGCACGTCTTCACATCCTGGATTTATTACGAATGTCTCCACGCACTCGTGATAATCTCATCTCAGAATTGCAAAAACTGAATGAGGATGTCGACAAACATGCCCCGCAAGTCCTCCAAATTGAAATGGACTACCGGGTCAAAAACTCTGAAACTTCCTCAAAGGGAGAAAAGAAAACTGAGGGATCATGCATCCAATGCCTCTCGGTTCAAAAGGCAGCCAGTGCAACCATCGCCTTCACTAAGGAAGACCTCCTACTTGGCGAAGCAAGGCACAACCGACCCCTGTACTTCACAGGGTACATCAAAGAAATGCCGATACATAGAGTTCAGATCGACCCAGGTTCTGCACTCAACCTTATCTCCACTTCGGCTCTTGAAGAGTTGGGCATCCCACCCAGCAAGCTATGCCACACATCTGTATCTATCTTTGGATACGATGGGAGCACTCAAAGGCCTATCGGCAAAATCAGGTTCAAATTGCAAATCGGTGATCTTATCTCTGAGGTCACTGTGTATGCAATAAAAACCCCCTCATGCTACAACATCCTTCTCAGACGTCCTTGGATACACGAGAATGGTGTTGTTCCTTCAACTCTACATCAATGCATCAAGTTCGTCGGCGACGACGGCATGGTACATCGAGTCTTTGCGGACAGGAAACCCTTCAAAGGTAAAGAAGTCCACTTCGCAGACTCCCAAATGTATGAAGGAGAAAAAGAAGAAGAGGAAATAGCACCCCCTGCTGAAAATCTCCAGAAAGATAAAGGCAAGGCTCCTCAAAAATCACCGGAAGAAAACAAACCCTCCGGCAAATTAGAAGAGAGTAGTCAATCTCCCTTCGTTATCTCCCTCAAGAATTCAAAACCTTTGGTCATCATGACTAAAGTGAAGAAGGCGGAACAAAAGCCTGGGGGCAAATTTGTTGTTTCTCTCGTGTCTATCATGCAAGACACAGACTCAGACTCAGAGCCAGAAGACGATGCATCGTCAAGCCAAGCTGACACTCAGCAAGTTCAGCCTGCTCTCACTCCGATGGAGACACCTGCTGATGTAGAAGATCCTACGTCAGCTACCTTTGTTGTTCCGGCAACATCACCAAAGCAAAGGCCGATCTTCTTCCATAGATCGGACGCTTCTTCATCAAACTCCATGCTGGAACCTTTTCAAAATGAAGGTATGCCTCAGCTATCTCTATATAGTCCTGTGGCACAAGCAATTATGAAGAAAATGGGCTATGACGCTCAAAACCCAGTCGGTTTGGGAGAAAGACGCGGTATTCTCACGCCATTGGAGCCCGCCTTGACCAAAAGCCAGCTGGAAGATTGGAGACTCTACGGTCATGTAGAAAAGTCTTCATATGGGTTAGGGTATGATCCCGACACTCCCCTGAGACAGTTGACACAAAAGCTTAAAAGTCGTTTTACCGACCAAGCCTCAACATCTCAAGTCCACGAAGACATCGATCTCCCTGGATATCTCTTTAAAGAGTTACCTGACAAAGATCCAGGAAGCTCATCCAATTGGTATGATTTCTCTGATGATAAAGAGGAATCGTCCGATAATACAGACTTGTGGCATCCTGACCCAGAAGAACCCTCGTCTCTAAAAGAAATACCAGACTCAACAGGCGATTGGGACTATCTCATAGCAAGCCTTGAGGAGATCACCAATCAAGAAAATCCATGGAAAGGAACAGAGCCTTGGTCTGGTAATGCAGTTGAAACTCCAGAAGGTTTCGTTGAGTTGGAAGCCTCCGAAAATATTGTGGAGGAACCACCTTCGAACCTTCCGACAGAAGATCCTGTTGAAAAGATAGACTTGGGAACACCTGATAACCCACGTCCTGTATTCATAAGCAAGAATATAAAGGATGATGAGTTACCCGAGTATATCGCTTTTCTTCGTGAGTTCGTTGATTGCTTTGCATGGTTCTATGCTGAAATGCCTGGTTTAGACCCCAAAGTAGCAGTCCACAAACTCAATCTTCAAGAAGAAGTCAAGCCTGTCAAACAAGGCCAAAGAAGATTCCGTCCAGATGTGATGGATAAAATTGAACAAGAAGTTCAAAAACTCAAAAGCGTTGGCTTCATCCGTGAGGAACAACATCCAGAGTGGTTGGCCAACATTGTCCCCGTGACAAAGAAAACCGGGCAGATCAGAGTCTGTATTGACTATAGAGACTTGAACGGCGCTTGCCCTAAAGATGAATTCCCGCTCCCCATACCGGAGGTGATGATTGACAATACCTGCGGATTCGAGCGAATGACATTCATGGATGGCTTCTCTGGCTACAATCAGATAAAGATGCATCCCGAGGATGAAAAACACACATCTTTTCGAACTCCATTTGGCGTGTATTGCTACACTGTCATGCCATTTGGTCTGAAAAATGCTGGTGCCACATATCAGAGGGCTATGATGAAAATATTCCAAGATATGCAGCACAAGACGGTCGAATGTTACGTTGATGACCTCGCCGTCAAAAGCAGAAGAAAAGAAGACCATCTCAAAGATCTTCGGGAAGTCTTCCTCCGACTCCGCAAACACAAACTGCGGATGAATCCTCTAAAATGCTTCTTCGGCGTCTCGTCGGGTAAGTTTCTCAGATTCCTTGTTCGGAAAGCTGGAATAGAACTTGACCCCATAAAAGTCAAGGCTATTCTAGAAATGCCCTCTCCAAGAACCTTGAGAGAACTAAAAGGGCTTCAAGGGAGATTGGCCTACATCAGACGGTTCATCTCCAATCTTTCGGGGAAATGCCGTCCATTCTCTCGATTGATGAGAAAGGGTGTAGACTTTGTCTGGGATGCCGACTGTGAAGCCGCATTTCAAGATATCAAGTCATACCTGACCAAACCTCCAGTGTTAGCTGCCCCTGCCACTGGAAAACCATTCATCTTGTACACAAGAGCTCTTGATCATTCTGTAGGCGCTCTGCTTGCACAAGAGAATGGTGAGGGAAAAGAAGCTGCTCTATACTACCTCAGCCGCATGCTAGTAGGTGCAGAGCATCGCTACTCCCCAGTCGAAAAGGAATGCCTTGCAGTGATGTTTGCCGTACAAAAGCTACGTCACTACTTGCTTTCCAACACAGTCTACCTCGTCTCAAGGATCAACCTCTTGAAGGTCCTTGTCACAAAGGCAGGTTCTCTCAATGCCCGACTGGCAAAATGGTCCATCCTTCTATCACAATTTGATATTAGGTATGTGCCACAAAAAGCAATCAAAGGCCAAGCTCTAGCAGACTTCCTTGCAGAGCATCCATTGCCTAAAGATTCACCACTCAGAGATGATCTCCCAGACGAACCTGTCTACAACGTGGAGACTTCCTCACCAAATGCCTCCTGGGACATGTACTTTGACGGTGCAACCAGGACAAATGAAAACAGAAAGCTGATCTCGGGAGTTGGCATCCTCTTTGTTAGCCCCGACAAATGCATGATTCCACACGCTTTCTCGCTACTGGAACCATGCACAAACAATGCAGCTGAATACCAAGCTCTGATCCTAGGATTGGAACTCGCCATCGAATCCGGTATCACTATGCTGGAAGTCTTTGGAGACTCTCAACTGATCGTCAACCAGATGAATCAGAAATATGAAGTCAGGAAGCCCGATCTGCTGCCTTATTACAACAAGGCACAATCGCTTCTGCAAAAGTTTGACATCTGCAACATCACCCACATTCGTAGAGGTGAAAATATCCGTGCAGATGCCCTGGCCGGACTTGCCGCATCAATGGCGACCCAGGAAGGGGAAAACATGCAAATTACAGTGTGTGAGAGAAGGATCCTCCCTCCTCTTAACACACACCAAGCAGTTGTTGAATGCCACCGAGTGGTTGGAAGTCGGATCTCTATCCTTCAAACTTCAATCGACGATTGGAGGGATCCGTTCATTGATTACACTATGTTCGGAATCCTACCTGAAGATCCAAAAGAACGGGTAAGCATACAAAGGCGAGCCCCAAACTTTCATTTGGATATTCCTTCAAAAATCCTCTACAGGAAATCCTTCAACGGAGTACTTCTACGCTGCTTGTCACAACAAGAAGCTGAAGAAACACTCAAAGAAGTTCACGCTGGTCTTTGTGGAGCTCATCAGGCTGGTCCCAAGCTCTACGACCAAATCAAAAGGTTAGGTTACTACTGGCCTACCATGGTACCCGACGCAATGCAATTTGCTAAGCGCTGCCAACAATGCCAAGTTCATGGAGACTACATTCACATGCCTCCAGAATGACTGCATCCTACAGCAATCTCATGGCCTTTCGAAGCATGGGGCATGGACATCATAGGTCCTATCTCTCCCCCTTCAAGCAAAGGTCATCGCTTCATCTTCGCCGCAACGGATTATTTCTCCAAGTGGTCAGAAGCATTTGCGTTCAACGAAATGAAGACCTCATCAGTTCTTCAGTTCCTGCGCACCAACATCATTTGTCGTTTCGGCATACCCAAGAGATTCGTCCATGATAACGGACCACAATTCCGGGATCATCGATTCTACAGGTTCTGCGACAAATACAAAATCCAAAGCTGTCCTTCGACTCCATACAATCCGGCAGCAAACGGATTAGCAGAAGCCTTCAACAAGACACTCTGCAAAATCCTCAAGAAAATGGTCTCTAGTCACAAAAGAGACTGGAGCGAGAAACTGTCTGAAGCTTTGTGGGCCTATCGAACCACCGTTCGAGGACCAACCCATAGCACACCATTCTCCTTGGTCTATGGATGCGAAGCTGTCGTGCCCCTAGAGGTACAAATTCCTTCTCTGAGGGTATCTCTACAAAATGACATGACTCAAGAAAGCAATGTCAAATTGAGACTCCATGAGCTGGACAATCTCGACGAGAGACGGCTCGAAGCTCGACAAAGCATTGAACTTTACCAAGCACGCATGGCAGGATCTTTTGACAAAAGGGTCCGGCAACGCGCCTACAAAAAGGGTGACTTGGTTCTTGCGGTAAAAAGACCAATGGTCTTCGCACACAAATCAAAAGGCAAATTTGAACCAAAATGGGAGGGACCCTACGTCATCGACAAGGTCTTCTCCAACGGCGCATATGCCCTCCTAAACATGGAAGGCGACAGATGTATGCTGCCTATCAACGGCAAGTTCTTGAAGCGGTACTACCCTTGAAGACTTACCCAACTGGGTAAGAGCAATGCCTGTATGGCCAAAACCTGTTCTCAGGTACTCGCTCGTCAAACCCACTCTCTTTAGAATTTTCATATCAAATGTCAAAATTTCTAGAGATTCAAAAACAATGCTTACTTTCATCGTTTCATTGTTCAAAAACAAAAAAAATCCAAGTTTAGGAGCCTCTCCCTGACTTGACCAAAACTTTCGATCCTTGAACCAAAATTCATGGTTTGAAACAAAAATCCGGATTCAGGGATTTCCACCCTAGTCCACCATACCTTTTACCGCCAAATGGTTCTAGGTCAAAATTTACGACCCTCGTGTCTTTAAACAAAAAAAAAATGGTTTTTCAAAAATCGTGGGGAAACGACATCAAAGTCAGTACCTGCAAAACAAAAATTTTGAAAAAAAGCAAGGATGCGACATTCCATCAATACTTGCACCCAAAATCGCAGGGAAGCGACATTTCGTCGATACTTGCAAAATCCAAAAACCGTGGAGACGCAACATATCAGTTGATATCCACAACCCAAATTTCAAAGGTTCGAGAAAACCTAAAATCGTGGAGAAGCAACAAACCAGTTGATATCCACAACCCAATTTCAAAAATCGTGGAGATGTAACATATCAGTTGCTATCCACAACCCAAAATTACAAATGGTTCGAGAAAACCTCAAATTTCAAAAATCACGGAGAAACGACATCAAGTCAGTACCCGCAAAACCAAAAGTTTTGGGAAAAGCAGGGAAGCGATGCTTAGTCGATATTTGCACCCCAATTCGCGAGGAAGCGACATTCCATCGATACTTGCAAAACCTAACCCGCGAGGAAGTGACATTCCATCAATACTCGCAAAACCGAATGAGCAAGGAAGCGACATTCCATCGATACTTGCAAGACCATTCAGCGGGGAGGCGACATTTAGTCGATACCTGCATTTTGAAAACCAAAACTCGGCTATAAATGCCAAAATCCGGCTATAAATGCCAAAACAAAAATTTCCGGCTATAAACGCCAAAATCGGCTTTCATGCCAATAAAACAAAACTTGGTTTTCAAAAAAAACTCGGCTACAAATGCCACACAAAAAAAACCTGACTCTCATGTCAAAACCGGCTATAAATGCCACAAATTGGCTATCAATGCCACCAAACCGGCTATAAATGCCACAAATTGGCTATCAATGCCACCAAACCGGCTATAAATGCCACAAATTGGCTATCAATGCCACCAAACTGGCTATCGATGCCACAAAACAAACTCCGGCTTCCATGCCAACCCAAATTTTGGCTTTTACGCCATAAAATTTCGGCTTCCATGCCATCTCAAAATTGGCTCCCATGCCACGAACAAAATTTTTGGCTCTTATGCCATCTCAAAAATCGGCTATAAATGCCACACAAAAAAAAAACCCTGACTCTCATGTCAAAACTGGCTGTAAATGCCACAAAAATCCGGCTTTCATGCCAAATTCGTTTCCCCTACCAAAACAATCATTTGACAAATGATTTTCACAAAATGACAAAACTTTTGATCAAATCCCATTTAGCAATCGCTTTCATCACAAAAAGATTTGAGTGAGCGTAGGGAAAACAAAAAAAAGAGTACCAAAAAATACATGTGGTACCAAAAAAAAAGGAAAGTGTTCACAAGCATTACAAAAAAAAGTACCAAAAAAATACATGTGGTACAAAAAAAAAAGTGTTCACAAGCACTGCAAAAAAAAGAAGTACCAAAAAAATACATGTGGTACCAAAAAAAAGAAGAATGGTTTCTGCTATGAAAAATCAGGAGCTCAGCCAAAAATGGTCTCCAGCCAAAGCTTCAGCTCCTCAAGCAAACTTTTGGCCTCCTCCGTCAGAGTTTCCAAGGCACGCTTCTTCAGGAACTTGCCATGAGATGCTGGCGAATGTCGTAACCCTTCTTTTACACCGGAAAGCCCTTCCCCAGCAGTTTGCCATCGTTCGTTTTCTAGAGTCCTCCTCTCGAGAACTTGACCGGCATCTGCAACCCTGCGAATCAGAGTACTCTCCCTGTCACGAGCCTCTGTTATAGCAGCCCACTTCGCATCGACTTGTGCCTTCAAATGCTCAAGACGTTTTATGGCCTCCTCAACTTCCCTATCAAGGACGTTAAGGTCATGCCTCAATCCGATGATGGCTAGCTCTTCCTTGTTCTTCTCCCGAACTAGCTGCTTCTTGCTTTGTGTAGCCTCATTCAGGTCAGACTTAGCCTTATCAGCAGGGTCCAAGAACATCTCCTTGAAGAATTGGTCATCAGGGAAACCCATGGTCTCAAACCACTTGTCACCCAGTGCAATGATCCTATCAACGATCGCCCTGGCACCTGTGACATCCAGACCAACCTCTTCGGTGTCGGTCAGAATCTCCTGTACATGTTGGATCATGCCAAATCCTGCTTCCAAGTGTCCAGAAAGGAGAGTCTTGACCCAAGAACTCAAAACCCGAGCCAGCACCTTCTTCGCAAATTGAAGAGACGAACTGGATGAAGATTCACCCTTCTCCGCTGATCGGCTGCTCATGTCATGTCCCATTGGAAGAGTAACAAAAGAACTCTTTTCACTTGGAGCCACTGGAGAGGGAATCTCAACACGAGGCATCTCCTCAATCATGTCTGAACTGGTCTCTACCTCCGGATCGACCTCTGGCATCCCTTGCTCTGGTTCTGAAGAAAGCGATGGACTCTCTTCTGTCACTTCAAAACCTGCAAATGAAACACAAAAAGGTATGAATATGATCCTGTTCAAAAAAAAAAAAAAAAAAAAAAAATCATCAGGGTCGTCACTACAAAGTACCTTCTTCAACGACTGGCGGAACACTCTCTTCCTCCATGAACTCATCAGAAGCATCATCGACATTTGCGTCCATTGATGGCTCAAAGTCATCGGAATCCTGTGGCAAGTCAGCTGACAAGAAAAAACTGTTAGCAAATCAAGTCGCAGGCAAAAAAAAAAAAAAAGAGAAAGCGAAAGAAGTTATACCAATTGGAGATTCCGGAGTCATTCTAGAGTCCCTCGATTCTTCTTCAGATGCCATAACCGGCTCCATCACCGCCTCTTCGGTCGGAACCTCAGGCATCGGCAAGTCTTCATCCTCTGCTAAAAAAAAAAAGAGCAGCAGCAGGGTGAGAAAACAAATCAGAACATGGAAAGCCCCATGAAAGAAGTAGAAAAAGGAAAAGGATGAATCATACCTTCACCGATGGTCTCTTCTTCCCGAATCCTCTTCTCCGGAGGTTCGTCAACTTCCCCTGGCACCTCCTCATTGACAGTGAGAGGGACTTCCACATTAGGAGAGTCTTCGTCCCGCCCCGTGTGACGCTGACTCCTCCTCCTCTTCTTACCTCTACGGGTTCGCTTCCTAGAAGAACCCGCCTCACTATCAGAGTCAGGTTTCTCACTTGACTCCTCACTGGATGGTCTGCTTTCGCCAGTAGACTCCACGGAAGCTCGTTTCTGTGCCGCTTGCATCCAAGCGTCGAGCTCAGCTTCCTCCTATTCTAGCTGCTCCAAAGCCTCATCAGGTACTTCCCGAGCAGCTTCAGAACCAATGACGCCCTGGTCACCGAGAAAGCCTATCTTGTGCTTCTCTCCAGAAAGGAAGGCCCAAACTTCCTCTCGCCGGACGCCATCCGACTTCCCAATGCCTTTTCCAGAAGACAGCTTTACATCAAGCTCCTTCTTGGAAAGCCCCCGATATGCTAAAAAGCTCTCCGCGAACCACTTCGTGAAGCCGGCAGTTCGGAAAGTCGACAGCTCAGGATAAGAAATCGTGGCAGTAGTGTCTTCAGCACTATAGAAAGCCCATGCATTTCTGCCATCCTGCAAACCCCCAAAACGCTTCACCATACTCGAAGGCGCCCCAACAACGCCTTGAGAGAAGCCCAACTGAAGCGCAAAGCGAGAAGGTACATACGGCTGGATGTCGACGAAAAGATGTCTATGGTACACCATCGTACCGACTCGTATGCTGAAAAGCCACTCCTTCTCTGCATTGGTCAAAGAGTAATGCCTTCCTGACCCTGCTCTGGTAGAGTCTCGGGAGGCACCAAAATCAAAAGCCTTCTTCCGCAACTCCGGAGAAAGCTTAACTGAAGACTGCCCCATCTCGACGTCCCTGAATCGTCGGATCCTCATGCTGGCAAACAAAAGTGATTCGGATACTGCTTTTCCCTTAGCCAATCGAATCATCAGAGGATCATCATCCTGTGCAGCACCCAGCTGGTGGAAGCCAGGACAGTGGTATACAAACCACGAATAAAAGATATGGGCTGAAAATACCCTATTCATAGGGAGCCCAAGCCGAACCAAGAAAGCAGCAGCCTGCAGTTCGGTACACAGGTAGGAGTAAAGAGCGGGCACCAAAGCAAGCCGCTCTCCAAACGCCATCTGACAAGCCGGAAAAATACAATGCGGCCTGATGTGCGTCCCATCTCCACCAGCAAAAATAGCCTCACCTAGCCAAAAAGTGAGGTAAACAGTAAGATCTCTCCGCAGTGCAATGTCAGAATAAAGGGCATCTGTGCTCGCGAAGAAACCCTTCAACTCTTCCTGCATGGCCAAAGTCTTCTTCCTGTCTTCCCGGGTCATGCTATCAGGAGACTCTTTCTGTCAAAGAAGTTGAAGAATGAAGAGCCATAACTCTTCCAACTGCTGGATCTAACTTTCGAGCCCTCCTTCAAAAAATCATAGAAGGCGACGAGCTGAAAGTATAGGAGCCTGAACTCCTCTGACTGCTCCTCAAGGACGCTGTCAATCGGCATGAACTCCTCGTAGAGTTTGCCAAGGATGGGCAATCCAGTAATAGCACTCAACTCCTTCAGAGAAAAACCAATCTCACCGTTCGTGACAACGAAGGTATTGGTCTGAGGGAGGAAAGACTCCAACATAGCCATGAAGGCATCGTCGGAAAAAGTCACGGTCTCCCTAAAAGCGCGGACCGCGTCAAAAATCCTGGCTTCCTTCAAAACGGCGCCCCCAATCAGCAAGGTGTGGTCAGTCCATGACTTCCAATCGGAGTCAACATTGAAACGGCCACGAAGTCGAAAAGGCTTCACCCAAGTACTGCCGTCACCGCTGAAAACGCCAAGGCCCACCGGTCTCAAATCGACCGACGGATAATCAGAGCCCTGGTAGCCGCTGGCTGGCATCAACATGTCCATACGGACAGGTGGCTTCTCCGCATATCCGGAGGGTCCACCAACAAAAACCCCGGTCTTGATCACACTGGCCCTCTTCACCCAGCTCGGAGGATCTTCCCTCTTAGAGCACGTGGAAGCAAGGCTCATGATCGAGATGGTACGATCAAAAGACGACCGGGTAGAAACAGTCTTCTCTTCACCATTTACTGTGTAAGAGAACTGAAAACATCTCCTTTGGTATGTCAAGTCGTCAGGGACTGCATCTCCAAAGAAGAAGGTAGGCTTGGGTAAAACCCTCAGATCGTCCATAACCCAAGGACGGTTGCTTACCATGATCTTATAGAATTCCTCATTCTTGAGAGCGATCAATCGCTGTCTCATCTCATCGCGATTGAGGGAATCGCACTCTTCCAAGTTCTTCTCAACAAACTGGACCTTCTCCCAGGCCTGCTGAACGGCCACATTGGAAGATCTAGCAGATCGACGAGGTACGCTTGTAGCAGGCTCTTTACCCTTGTTCGCTCTGGAGGAACCACCTGCAAAGGTTGGAAAAGAAAAAGATCGTCATCAAAATGACAGGATTTCGCTAAAAAAAAAAAAGGGATCACTTTGTCCCACCAAAAATCTGGCGAAATTTTGGCATGACTCCGGGGCAATTCCAAAGAAAAAGGAAATACCCCGACGGAAATAGAAAGTTTGAAGATGGGCTCAACATTGCTGCGGGCTCTGAAACTCCAAACTTTCGAAACCTCAAAATCTCCGCAAAATCAAGAAGGGCTCAACATCGCTGCGAGCTCCAAATTCCCAAATTTGCAAAGATTTTCAGGTATGCTATCACATCATGCTACTCAATTCAATTTACAAAAAGTACATGCATAAACATCTAGATTTGCATAAAAACGCATTATCAAGATAAGCAAAAAAAAAAAAAAAAAAAAAAAAAAAAAAAAGAAGAAACTTTCTCAAAAAAAAGGGGGAGAAAGAAAAGAACAAAAAAAGAGAAAGAAACTTTCTAGAAAAAAAAAGAGAAGAAAGAAAACAGCAAAAAAAAAAAAAATCAGGGGCTGGCCCATCAGGCCGTGGCCCACAGGCCACGTGGCCGTACGGACCAGATCCAAAAAGAAGAAAAAAAACGTGTGAAAAAAAAAAGAAAAAAAAAACAAAAGAAGAAATCACGTGGAAAAGAGAAAAAAAAAAGAAGAAGAATAGAAAGAAAAGAAAGAAAGAAAAAAAAAGAAGAAAGAAAAAAAAAAAAAAGAAGAGAAACTTTTTTTTACCATCCTATTCTCTACATAAAGTTTTCTTGAAAGAAAAAGAGAGAAAACTTACTTGAAGCCATTGATGGAGAAAAAGAAGGAAAAAGCTTGAAGATCCTTGAAGAAGAAAAACTCTTGGCCTTGGATCTCTCTTGAGATTGTTGCAAAAGAAAGCAATAAGGGCAAGAGATCCTACCTTCCTTTGCTTTTATAGGAGAGAGCAAATCAAAGAAGGAAACAAAGAAGAAAGGTAAGTGTTACTAATTAGTAACCTTACCAAAAGAGAAGGAATTAGAAAGATTCTTTCCCAAAAAGAAAGATGTCTTTGAGAGATTTCCTCCCAAAATCAATCAAATGAGAGATTCTCTCCAACAAAAAAGGAGATTGGAGATTCTTTCCCAAAAAGAAAGATACCTTGAGATATTCTCTCCCAAATTAAGGGAATATGAGAGATTCTCTCCCATAAAGATATTTTTAGATATTCTCTATTCAAATGAGATATCTTTAGATATTCTTTACAAAAATGGCCCCACATGAGATCTAAGCCATCCTAAAAAGCTTAAGGTCCCATGGGCTAGCCCATATGAGCCAGGTTTGGGCACTAAAAAAAAAAAAAAAAAGAAAAATGGGCTTTTAGTCAGAAAAAATCCCTCTTACCAAGAGCATACAATAATGGTTCCATGCCTCTTTTGAGTTGATTGAACCATACAAAAAAATCCCAAGCCCCATGAGCTTCCAAAAATCAAACCATCCAGCCTCATATACCAAATTGAGCCAAAATCTTGAAATTGACATTTCACAAAAATCCAAACCACTCCAATGGACCCACACAGTCCCGAAGAGTGACCAAAAACCAAATCCTGGTCCCCTAACTTGCCACATACAGCTTGTTAGGTCACAAGACCAAAACAAAAAACCAAACCCTGATCCCCCAACTTGCCACATACAGCTTGTTGGGTCACAAGATCAAAACCAAAACCCGACCCCCTAACCTGCCATATATAGCTTGTTAGGTCACAAGGTCAAAAACAAAAGCCCAAATCCACATCCCTGATGTCATCTTCAAAACTTTGCCTCGAGATGGTATTTGATTCCTTTCACTACCATAAAATTCCCCTGGAAGCTCAAAGGCTACTCTACCAAAAGAAAGATTGCTCAAAAACTCTTGGTCAAGACACAAGCTCTCCTTCAAAAATCTCTTCGAGGCACATCGACTACAAAAGTCAAGCAACTCGTCGCTGTACCTCGAGGGGGCATTTGTTGACACCAAAAATGTCACTTTGCCTCTTCAACATCAAGAAAGCTGCATGAAGTCGCAACCTGCCATAAATAGGCAATGCAATTTCTCCAAAAAATCAAATCTTGTCAGAATCAAACAAAAACTGCAAGATCCTTCAAGATAGCCAAGAGAAGAGTACAAATGAAGTTTCGGGCCATTTCGACAACATTTGGCCTAACTTCACTTCTCCGACAGCTAAAATGGCGCTCCCGGCGGCGACATCATCGGAGACGTCAAAACTTCGATCAGAGCCTACGGATGACTCCAGCATGTCTCAAAAGGGCTCCATGCCAAATTCCAAGTCAAACCGACAACGTTTGACCCTCCATCAGTGCTCGAGCAGCAAAATCAAGCCTCCCGGCGGCGGGAACCACCGAAGACTTCGCTCATTATTGATAAGAATTGTAAATCGGCTATAAACGCCAAAATCGGCTATAAATGCCAAACAAAATCGCCCTTCACGGCAAATTAAGAAAATGTCTCTTTTCTTAAATATTTGTGCAATGGAAAACTTGAAAGAAGTTGATTTCCTTTTTACTTGCGAAGGTTGATCTCCGGATTACCACTTGCAATTCCAAGTAAAATAGAAAATCTGGCACACCCACATAAAAGAAATGTTGATGCACGCTTCAGGGCCCGCCAGGGCGCGAAAGGGCCGGACCCGACGGACTCCCACGTTCCGCCGACCCCGGTAGCCGCCCCAACGGCGCCTCGGAGCGCGTTCCATCAGCCGGGAGGCTTGATTTTGCTGCTTGAGCATTGATGGAGGGTCAAACATTGTCGGTTTGACTTGAAATTTGGCATGGGGCCCTTTGGAGACATTCTGGAGTCATCCATAGGCTCTGATCAAAGTTTTGGTGTCTTTGATGATGTCGCCGCCGGGAACGCTTGTTTAGCTGTCGGAGTAGTGAAATGGGGCCAAACGATGTCGGAATGGCCCGAAACCTCAGGTGTACCCCTCTTTTAGCTGTCTTGAAGGATTTCTCAGTTTCTTTCTGATTCTAATAAGATCTGATGCTTGAAGTAGCCTTGCCTATTTTATAGCAGGATACAGCTTCACGAGGCTTCTTGATGTTGAGGACACATAGTGACTTTTTTGGTGTCAACAAATGCCCCCTCAAGGTACAGTGACGAGTAGCTTTTTGGAGTCGATGTGCCTCAAAGAGAAACTTGGAGGAGAGATTCCAACTTGACCAAGAGTCTTGAGCTTTTTTTTTTTTTTTTTGAATAGCCTTCTGAGTTTCCGGGGGAATTTTATGGTAGTGAGAGGGATCACGTACCATCTCAAGGCAAAGTTTTGAAAATGACATGGGGTGTTTGGATTTTGGGTTTTGGATTTTGGTTTTTGACCTTGTGACCTAACAAGCTGTATGTGGCAGGTTAGGGGGTCGGGGTTTGATTTTGATTTTGACCATGTGACCCAACAAGCTGTATGTGGCAGGTTGGGGGGTCAGATTTGGGTTTTTGGTTTTGGTTTGGTTTGGATTTTGATTTTGGTTTTGGTCTTGTGACCTAACAAGCTGTATGTGGCGAGCTAGGGGACCGGAATTTGGTTTTGTGAAATGTCAATTTCAAGATTTTGGCTCAATTTAGTTCATGAGGTTGGATGGTTTGGTTTTTGGAAACTCGTGAGGCTTTCTTTTCTCTTTTTTTTTTTGAATGGTCCCATCAACTCAAAAGAGGCATGGGACTTTTTTTGCTCTTTTCTTTTTTTTTTTTTTTTTGCTCTTGGTAAGAGGAATATTTTGACTAAAAGCTACTTTTAGTGCCTAGGTGGTCAAACCTGGCTCATATGGGCTAACCCATGGGACCTTAGGCAATTGAAGATGGCCTAGATCTCATGTGGTGTCATATTTGTAGAGAATATCTAAAAATATCTCTTTTGTGTAGAGAATATCTAAAAATATCCTTACTTGGAGAGAATTTCTCAAGTTTCCTTTTTGTGGAAAGATTTTCTCAAAATATCTCTCTTTTTGGGAAAGTAGCTAAATTTTAGTACTTACCTCTTTTCTTTCTCCTTGTTTCCTCTTTTGGCTTGCTCTCTTCTATAAAAGCAAGAGGGTTGTTGTTTTTGCTCCATTGCTTTCTTTTTGCAAGAAATCTTCAAGAGTGCTCTCCAAGATTAGAAGTTCCTTTTTTTCTTCAAGGATCTTCAAGCTTTTCTTCTTCTTCTCCATCAATGGCTTCAAGTAAGTTTTTCTTTCTCCACAAGAATCTCCATTGTAGAAGTAGCTTCTTCATTTCTTTTTTCTTCTCTTCTTCTTTTTCTTTTCTTTTCTTTTTTTTTTCAAGCACGTTTTCCCCTCTTTTTTTTTTCGTGCTTCTTCTTCCTTTTTTTTTTCTTTGTTTTTTTTTTCCTTCTTTTCACGATTTTCTTTTTTTTTTTCACCGTGTATTTCCCTTTTTTTTTCTTTTTTTTTTTTCACACGCTGACTTTTCCTTTTCCTTTTTTTTTTCAGCGTTTTTCCTTCTTTTTTTTTCTACTTTTTGCTTTTTTTTTTCTGTTTTTCTTGGCTGTACGGATAGCCTGCCACGTGGCAGTGGGCCACGGCCTGTGGGCTAGCAATTTTTTTTTTTTTTTGAGATTTTTTTTCTCTCTGTTTTTTTTTCTTTGTTTGCTCACCATGATAATGAGGCTATGCAATTTCAATATGTATGCATTTTTTTTCTTTTTTTTTTATGCATCAAGATAGAAGGCTAGAGTCTCTAGGTCAAGCCAACATGATTTTTGACTTGGACAAAGTTTGATTGGTTTTGACCAAATTGGGTTGGAATTGGTTAAACTTTGGTCAAAGTTTTCCTAGCTTCTAATGCATGACGATATTCTTTGATGCATGATTTTTTTGTAAATGGACTTGGAAACATGATGATGCATACCTGAAAATCTTTTGCAAGTATTAGGATTTTGAGCTCGCAGCGATGTTGAGCTCTTTCTCGGTCTTGCTGGATTTTGAGGAACTTTGCAATTTTTGGATTCTGAACCTCGCAGCAATGTTACCGTAGTGGGAACGATCTGCAGGGTCCATTGTTGAGGAGGTGTCTGAGGATGCTGACGAGCCTTCGGGGAAAAGGAGCAGAGAAGAGGAGACAGCTTGTATGATCCTCTTTCTTTCTTTTGTTTCTTCTTTTCTCTTGTTAGAGATTTTTTTTGTTGTTAATCCGCTGCTTTCTTTTTTTTGGCAGAGGATGATGACCTGGTGATGCCCGAGGTTTCGGCCGATGAGGCAATAACGGATCCAGTCGTGGCATCTGAGGAAGAGCCCAGGGACTCTGGAGTGGTTCCAGAACCTTCACCTAGTATGATTGCTTTGGCTTCTTTTTTTTTTTTGTGCTGTCATTTGCTAACATGTAGCTTTTGTTTTCTTGACTTGCCAGAGGATTCTGATGATTTCGAGCCATCTATGGACGCAACTTTTGACGATGCTTCAGATGAGCTCAAAGAGGCAGAGAGTACTCCGCCGGTTGTTGAAGCAGGTATTTTTGCAATAATAATCTTGATATATTTTTGACAAGGACAAGATTATATTCATACCTTTTTGTCTTTTCCTTGACAGATTATGAAGCAGCAGGAGAGTTTCCTCCGTCTTCCTCAGAGCCAGAACAGGGGGTACCTGCTGCTGATCCAGGAGTGAGGGCTTCTGCTTCCTTTAATGAGTCAGCTTCTTTAGTTGGAAAGAGTTTATTGATTACTCTTCCAATGGAACATGACCTGGGCAGTCGGGCACCAGAGCATGGCGAATACTCATCTGCACCGCACCTTCAATATGCAAGGAAGGTGTTGAAGACTGTCTTGAGCTCATGGGTTGAGACTCTCTCTTCAGGTCATTTGGAAGCTGGTTTTGGCATGATCAAGCACGTGCAGGACATCCTTGCTGGTAGCAAAGAAGTCGGTCTGGACATCGCAAGCGCCAAGGATTTTGTTGAGGAGATCATCACCTCGGGGAACAAATGGACTGAGACCAAGAGTTTCCCAAATGGTGACTTCTTTGATGAGATGTTCATAAAACCTTCCAGCAGAGTCAAAGCTGAGCTGACTGAGGTCACGAAGACTAGGAGGCAGATCGTTCGGGAGAAGAACGTTACCGAGTTATCCATCATGGGACTGAATCAAGACTTGGACCACCTTGATAAGGAGGTTGTCGAGGCTAGGCAGCGTCTTGAGCTTTTGGAGGAAGAAGCTGCTGCCAAATGGACCGCCATTGTGGAGGCTCGTGACAAGGAGGGGACTCTCATTCGCCATGTTGAGGAAGCTGAAGGTAATGTCAGGAGGAAGACTCAGGAGCATGAGCAGTGGCAGGTCCTCTGGGAAGAACTTCCTCGTGCTGCAGATGGGTCACGGCATTCGGCCGCGTTTTATGGGGACATTTTGAAGAAGCGTGGCCTAAAAACTTTGGAAGTTAAGGCCAAGGGTTTGCTTGAGGAGTTGAACCTTTGGTTGAAGACCATGTCAGATTGAGCTCCTGAGTTGTAACAAACTCTTTTTCCTTCTTTTTTTTTGGTACCTCCATGTATAAACAATTTTGGTACTATATTTTTGTATCCCCTTCCTTTCACTTAAATCCTTTTTTTTTTTTATGAAAACAAATTTGAGCAAAAGTTGATGGGAATGTTTGTTTAAGAATTTGATCAAAAGGTTGTCATTTTGTGAAAATCTTTTGTCAAAGGGTTGTTTTGGGCATGAAAGCCAATTTTGTGGCGAAAAGTCTGGTTTTTTATGGTTTGAAAACCGAAATTTTGGATGGCATGAAAGCCTAATTTTGTCTGTGGCATGGGAGCCAAATTTGTTTGTGGCATGACAGCCAAAGTTTTTTGGATGGTGTGAAAGCCAAAGTTTTTTTTTTGTTTGTGGCATGAGAGCCAAAGTTTTTTGAATGGTGTGAAAGCCAAAGTTTTTTTGTTTGTGGCATGAGAGCCAAAGTTTTGTTTGTGGCATGAGAGCCAAGGTTTTTGGATGGCGTGAAAGCCGATTTTTGGAATGGCATAGGAGCCGAATTTTAAGATGGCATGAAAGCCGATTTTGGCGTTTATAGCCGAAAATTTCTTTTTTCTTTTTTTTTTTTGGCATTTATAGCCGACTTTTGGCGTTTATAGCCAGATTTGGCGTTTATAGCCGAGTTTTGGCGTTTATAGCCGAATTTTGTTTTGTTTTGGCATAAGAGCCAGATTTTTGAAAACCAAGTTTTTGTTTTGTTGGCATGAAAGCCGATTTTGGTGTTTATAGCCGATTTTTTTTTGTTTTGGCATTTATAGCCGAATTTGGCGTTTATAGCCGGATTTTGGCGTTTATAGTCGATTTTTGGCGTTTATAGCCGGATTTTGGTTTTCAAAATGCAGGTATCGACTAAATGTCGCCTCCCCGCTGAATGGTCTTGCAAGTATCGATGGAATGTCGCTTCCTTGCTCATTTGGTTTGCGAGTATTGATGGAATGTCACTTCCTCACGGGCTGTGTTTGCGAGTATCGATGGAATGTCGCTTCCTCGTGGATTGGGGTGCAAATATCGACTAAGCGTTGCTTCCCTGCTTTTCCCAAAAATTTTGGTTTTCATGGGTACTGACTTGGTGTCGTTTCCCCGCGATTTTTGAAATTTGAGGTTTTCTCGAACCATTTGAAATTTTGGTTGTGGATATCAACTGGTATGTTGCTTCTCTACGATTTTTGAAATTTAGATTGTGGATATCAACTGATATGTTGCTTCTCCACGATTTTTTGAAATTTGGGTTGTGGATATCAACTGATATGTTACTTCTCCACGATTTTTTAAATTTTGCAAGTATCGAATGGGGTTCGCTTCCTTGAGATTTTTGGGTTTTGGAAGTATCGAATGGGGTTCGCATCCTTCTGATTTTTGGGTTTTGCGAGTATCGACTAAGTGTCGCTTCCCCACGGTTCCTAAAAACCAATTTTTTTGTTTAAAGACACGAAGGTCATAAATTTTGACTTAAAACCATTTTGGTTGTAAAAGCCGAGGCGGTCTAGGGTGAAAATTCCTAAGTCCCATTTTTGTTTCAAACCATGAATTTTGAGTTCAAGGATCGAAATTTTGGTCAAGTCTGGGAAGAGGATCCTAAACTTGGATTTTTGGATTTTGATTTTTTTTTTTTTTGAACAATGAAATGATGAAAGTAAGCATTGTTTTGAGAGATTTTTTTTGGAAACTTCAACATAAAGATGAAAATTTCAAAAGGGGTGGGTTTGACGAGCAAGTACCTTGGAAATAGGCTTTGGCTGTGTAGATATCGCTCTGACCCGTTTGAGGAAGTCTTCAAGGGTAGTATCGCTTCAAGAACTTGCCATTGATGGGTAGCATACATCTGTCTCCTTCCATGTTTAGAAGAGCGTATGCACCGTTGGAGAAGACTTTGTCGATGACGAAGGGTCCCTCCCATTTTGGTTCAAATTTGCCTTTGGATTAGTGGGCAAAGACTATGGGTCTTTTTACTACAAGAACCAAGTCACCCTTTTTGTAGGAGCGTTGCCTGACCTTCTTGTCGAAAGATCCTGCCATGCGTGCTTGGTACAACTCAATGCTTTGTAGAGCTTCAAGTCATCTTTCATCGAGATTCTCCAGCTCTTGGAGTCTCAATTTGACATTGCTTTCTTGCGTCATGTCATTTTACAAAGATACCCTTAAGGAAGGAATTTGTACTTCCAAAAGGACAACAGCTTCACATCCATAGACCAAAGAGAATGGTGTGCTATGGGTTGGTCCTCGAACGGTGGTTCGATAGGCCCACAAGGCTTCTGGTAGTTTGTCGCCCCAGTCTCTTTTATGACTAGAGACCATTTTCTTGAGAATTTTGCAGAGTGTCTTGTTGAAGGCTTCTGCTAGTCCGTTCGCTGTTGGATTATATGGAGTCGAAGGACAACTTTGGATTTTGTACTTGTCGCAGAACCTATAAAATCTGTGATCCCAGAATTGTGGTCCGTTATCATGGACGAATCTTTTAGGTATGCCGAAGCGACAAATAATGCTGGTGCGCAAGAACTGAAGGACTGATGAAGTCTTCATTTCGCTGAGCGCAAATGCTTCTGACCACTTGGAGAAATAATCCGTAGCGGCGAAGATGAAGCGATGACCTTTGCTTGATGGGGGAGAAATAGGACCTATGATGTCCATACCCCAGGCTTCGAAAGGCCATGAAATTGATGTTGGATGTAGCCATTCTGGAGGTATGTGGATATAATCTCCGTGAATTTGGCATTTTTGGCAGCGCTTGGCAAATTGTATTGCATCAGCTACCATGGTAGGCCAATAATAACCTAGCCTTTTTATTTGGTTGTAGAGCTTAGGACCAGCCTGATGGGCTCCGCAAAGACCAGCATGTACTTCTTTGAGAGTTTCCTCAGCCTCTTGTTGTGACAAGCAGTGTAGGAGTACTCCGTTGAAGGATTTTCTGTAAAGTGCTTTTGAAGGTATATCCAAATGAAAGTTCGGGGCTCGTCTTTGGATGCTTACCCGATCTTTTGGATCTTCAAGTAGGATTCCAAACATGATGTAATCAATGAACGGATCTCTCCAATCGCTAATCGGAGGTTTGAGGATGGACATCCGACTTCCAACCACTTGGTGGCATTCAACAACTGCTTGGTGTGTGTTGAGAGGAGGGAGAATCCTTCTTTGACACACTGTGATTTGCATGTTTTCCCCTTCTTGGATTGCCATGGATGCGGCGAGTCCAGCCAGGGCATCTGCACGGATGTTTTCACCTCTGAGGATGTGGGTGATGTGACAGATGTTGAATTTTTGTCGAAGCGACTGCGCCTTGTTGTAGTAAGGTAGCAAATCAGGCTTCTTGACTTCATATTTCTGATTCATCTGGTTGACGATCAGTTGAGAGTCCCCAAAAGCTTCCAACATGGTGATGCCGGATTTGAGGGCGAGTTCCAATCCTACAATCAGGGCTTGGTACTCAGCTGCATTGTTTGAACATGGTTCCAGTAGCGAGAAGGCGTGTGGAATCATGTATTTGTGGGGACTGACAAAGAGGATGCCAATTCCCAATATTTGCTTTCCCTTTTCATTTGTCCTGGTTGCACCGTCAAAGTACATGTCCCAAGAAGCTTTTGATAAGGAAGTTTCCACATTGTAGACAAATTCGTCTGGGAGATCATCCCTGAGTGGAGAATCTTTAGGCAATGGATGCTCTGCGAGGAAGTCTGCTAGAGCTTGGCCTTTATTGCTTTTTGTGGTACATACTTAATATCAAACTGTGATAAAAGGATGGACCATTTTGCCAGTCGGGCATTGAGAGAACCTGCTTTTGTGACAAGGACCTTTAGGAGGTTGGTCCTCGAAATCAGGTAGACTGTGTTCGACAGCAGGTAGTGACGTAGCTTTTGTACGGCAAACATCACTGCTAGGCATTCTTTTTCGACTGGGGAGTAGCGATGCTCTGCACCTACCAACATGCGACTAAGGTAATATAGAGAGCAGCTTCCTTTCCGTCGTCGTTTTCTTGTGCGAGCAGAGCACCCAAAGAGTGGTCGAGAGCTCTTGTGTACAAGATAAATGGTTTTCCAGTTGTGGGGGCAGCCAGTACTGGAGGTTTGGTGAGGTATGCTTTGATGTCTTGAAATGCATTTTCACATTCAGCATCCCAGACAAAGTCTACGCCTTTCTTCATCAGGCGAGAGAATGGACGACAGTTCCCTGATAGATTGGAGATGAACCGTCGAATGTAGGCCAACCTTCCTTGAAGCCCTTTTAATTCTCTTAGGGTTCTGGGAGATGGCATTTCCAGGATAGCCTTGACTTTGGTAGGGTCAAGTTCTATTCCAGCTTTCCGTACTATGAATCCGAGAAACTTACCCAAAGAGACACCGAAGAAGCACTTTAGTGGATTCATCCGCAATTTATGTTTGCGAAGTCGGAGGAAGATTTCTCGAAGATCGTCGAGATGGTCTTCTTTTCTTCTGCTTTTGATGGCGAGGTCGTCAACATAGCATTCGACCGTCTTGTGCTGCATATCTTGGAATATTTTTATCATAACCCTCTGATATGTTGCACCTACATTTTTCAGACCAACTGGCATGACAGTGTAGCAATACACGCCAAATGGTGTGCAAAATGTCGTATGCCTTTCATCTTCAGGATGCATCTTTATCTGATTGTAGCCAGAGAATCCATCCATGAATGTCATTCGCTCGAATCCATAGGTGTTGTCAATCATCACCTCTGGTATGGGGAGCGGGAATTCATCTTTAGGACATGCATTATTTAGGTCTCTGTAGTCAATATAGACCCTTATCTGCCCATTTTTTTTTGTCACAGGGACGATGTTGGCCAACCATTCAGGATGCTGTTCCTCGCAGATGAAGCCAACGTTTTTGAGTTTCTGAACTTCTTGTTCAATTTTGTCCATCACGTCGGGACAGAATCTTCTTTGGCCTTGTTTGACAGGCTTGATTTCTTTTTGCAAGTTGAGCTTATAGACTACTACTTTGGGATCCAAGCCAGGCATTTCGGCATAAGACCATGCAAAACAATCAACGAACTCGCGAAGAAAAGAGATATACTCGGGTGATTCATCATCCTTTATATTCTTGCTTATGAATACAGGACGTGGGTTATCAGGTGTTTCCAAGTTTATCTTTTCAACAGGGTCTTCTGTCGGAAGGTTTGAAGGTGGTTCCTCCACAGTATTTTCGGAGGCTTCCAACTCAACAAGACCTTCTGAAGTGCCAGAGGGATTTTCAAACTGAGGCTCTGTTTCCGTCCATGGATCTTCTTGATCAGTATCCTTCTCAAGGCTTGCAATGAGATGGTCCCAATCATTTGCTGGAATTGGGTTGAAGTAGGGTACTTCTTTTGGAAACGATGATTCTTCTGGGTCAGAGAACCTCTCCTCTGTGTCATCGGGCAATTCCTCTTAATCATCAGAGAAATTATAGCAATTGGAGGAGCTTTCTGGATTTTTGACGAGTGACTCCTCAAAGAGATATCCATGGATATCAATGTCTTCATGAGATGTTGAGGCTTGGTCGGTAAAGCGACTTTGCAGCCATGGTGTCAACTGTCTCATAGGAGCGGTAGGATCATACCCCAACCCATATGAAGACTTGCCTTTATGAAGGTGGATTTTCCAATCTTCTGGTTGACTTTTGGTCAGGGTGGGTTCCAATGGTGTGAGAATACCACGGCCACCTCCTAAACCAGTCGGATTTTGAGCATCGTAGCCCATTTTCTTCATGATAGCTTGTGCCATCGGGCTATACAGGGATAACTGAGGCATACCTTTGTTTTGGAAAGGTTCAAACAGAGAGTTCAATGGAGATGCTCCTAATCTGTGGAAGTAAATCACTTTTTCTTCTGGAGAAGTTGCCGGAATAACAAAGGAAGCAGATGTAGGGTCTTCTATGTCTGCAGGTGTCTCCAATGGAGTGAGAGCGGGCTGATCTTGCTGAGTATCAGCTTTGCTTGATGCTGTGTCATCTTCTGGCTCTGACTCCGAGTCTATGTCATGCATAATAGACACAAAGGAGACAGTGAACTTGCCCCTAGCCTTTTGTTTTATCTTCTTTACTTTGGTAGTGATTACCAAAGGCTTTGGAGATTTGAAGGAGACGACGAAGGGAGTTTGACCGCTTACTTCGAGTTTTGTGGAGGGTTTGTTTACCTCTGGTGATTGCTGAGGAGCCTTGCCTTTATCTTTCTGGAGATTGTCGGCAAAGTGAATTGTTTTTTCCTCCTGTTCTTCTGTTCCATCTTTATACATTTGAGCATCTGTAAAATGGACATCTCTGCCTTTGAAGGGCCTTTTGTCTGTAAACACTCGATGTATCAAGCCATCGTTGCCAACGAACTCGATGCACCGATGTAGAGTTGAAGGGACGACACCATTGTCATGTATCCAGGGGCGTCCAAGGAGTATATTGTAGCTTGAAGGGGTCCTTATTGCATACACAATGACATCAGAAATAAGATCACCGATTTGCAATTTGAACCTGATTTTGCCGATAGGCCTTTGAGTACTGCCGTCATATCCGAAGATGGATATAGACGTGTGACTCAGCTTGCTAGGTGGGATGCCCAGCTCTTCGAGGGCCGAAGTAGAAATGACGTTGAGTGCAGAACCTAGATTGATCTGAACTCTGTGTACTGGCATCTCTTTGACGTACCCCGTAAAGTACAAGGGTCGGTTGTGCTTTGTCTCGCCTAGCAGGAGGTCATCCTTGTCGAAGGCAATTGTTACACTTGCTGCTTTTTGTACCGAGAGGCATTCATTGCTTGATCCCTCAGTTTTCTTCTTTTCTCCCTTTGGGAGAGTATTTGATTTTTTGACCCTGTAGTCCATTTCAATTTGTAGGACTTGTGGGGCGTGTTTGTCGACATCCGCATTCAGCCTTTGTAATTCTGAAATGAGACTATCACGAGTTTGTGGAGACATTCGTAATAAGTCAAGGATGTGCAAACGTGCAGGTACGTGTTTGGAGTGCTCAATCAAGTAGTACTTGAAAGCCTCCTTCGGGCCTGCATTTTCATTATTTTTGCCACTTGGGGCACTTACAACTTGTTTTCCCGAAGGATTTACGTAAGAAGAAAAAGGTTGGTTGTAATTTTTGTAGTAATCCCGGCCAGAACGGGTACCTCTACCAACTTCAAGAGCTTCTAGAGAAGGGTCTTCTTTTGGAAGATCACTCTCAGGATCAAAGGGTTGATCCTTTGCGGAAGACGTCTCTGTAACAACATTAGTGTCTTCAGTAATTGTGTTGCACGGAGCAATTTCCGGGAACAAGTCCTGAACAGCATCCGACAACCTTTCTGTATTAGTCCAGACATCGTCTATGAGATCGGGCATCTGGGACCAATCGACTGGGCTTTCAATGAAGACGATTTCATTGGCAGGAGTTTCTTCAAGATGATCAATCGGGAGAGGCTTGAGTTCCGATGTCACAGTTTCAGGAGACGAAGGCTGAGAGGATGATATCTCAGTGGAAGTCACCTGAGAAAATGTAGTTCCAGATGATACACTACCGGTTGGCGTGTACGTGTCTTTGGAAGCTTCAGAGGCACTATCGTCCTGAGCTATCACATTGCAGGTCATCTGGACTGGAGATGCCCCCAGTACAGACTGTTGGGAATCGGATTCATCCTCAGATGTAAGAGGATCATCGATCCAACTGTTTTCTCCATTTTCAGGAGTTAAGGGAGAAAGTTCCCGGTGATTTTCGGGGAATTCTGGTTCTGGATTATGACGAAGATCATTAACACGATCTTGCTCCTATTGTATGGCAAGATGCTGCAAGATTCTTGCATATTCCTCAAGATCAGGCATAGGAGCCAAATCTTCTTCGTCACCCGCTGCTCGTGGTTCACCAATGTTGGGTTCCACCGGAGCATTGGTTGGTGCTGGATTGACAGCATTTTCTTGAACAGGGCCCTGGTCTTCTTCATCATCAGACCAAGATCCTTGTGGCTGTAAATGGTTATACCAGATTATTGGCATAAGATGAGACTCGGGAATCTATTCCTCGTCGGAGAAGTATTCTCCTGTTTCAAGGGATTCTTCCCACTCATCGATATCACTGGAAGTATCACTGGACTCGTATCCATTCATGGAGAATCCAACTACCGAGTTGCAAGAGTATGATGCCCCCTGCACATTTTCATTTTTGTATAGAAGTGGCATGAAATCATCAAGGGTGAATTTTCTTACCGCCTTTGAAGTTTTGGGAAGGGATTCTTCCGTCGCCCCTAGTGAAGCAGTGGAAGAGGTTTCTGCCTTTTCAAGGACTTCTTGTTTTGGTTGAGACTTTTGCTGCTGTTTGAGCTTGCGGAGTTGTCTCTTAGCTTGCCTTCGCTGCTGAGCGATCGGCTTTGTTTTGACGATCTCCCAATTTTCATCATCTAGGAGATTGAGATGCACCCATATAGGCTGTCCATCTGATGTTGGATAGGGAACCAATTCTTGGGACGCTTGAGCCATTTTTATCACCTTGAATGAAGTAGTGATTTTCTCCTTCGGTGATTTAGAAATTTGTCGACATGACACCATGTTGACAGAAGTAGAGCCGTAGTTTTTGTCGAAAGTTATGACTCCGTTTTTCCACATCTCATTGATCTTCTCTATCACAACGAAGCATTGATTGAGAGGATGTGAGATCATATGATGGTATGGACAGTATCGGGGATCATTGGTTTTGCCAACATCTCCTGGTCTTTTGGGCTCTGGCAAAATGAGTTTGCCATTTGCTAGGAGAGCCTCAAAGATTTCTTCAACATCTTCATCGAACGGATATTTCTTTTCTACACGTTCTTTGAAGGCATCAGAGAGTTCAGGTCTTTTACCTGCAGTTTTGTTTTCAGGTTTCTTTGGTTGCTGAGGAGCTGATTTAGTCTGCACATTGAGAACCTCCTTTTTCTTTGGTTTTGAGGATGTAACAGCAGTCGGCTCTTTCTTTGATGATTTCTGACTGTTGAGGTCTTTGATCACCATTTCAACTTCCATGGAAGCTTTGACGAGTTCTCCCAGGTTCTTTTATTTGTTGCCGATGATCATGGAGCGAATTTTTGCTCTCATATTGTTACGGCAGATGTCGACTATCGACGCTTGTGGCAGTACATCTGAGCATTTGTACACCATTGCCTTCCATTTGTGAATAAAGTCGTATGTTGACTCATTCTCTCCGTGTTTTAGGCTGTAGAGTTGAGCCATAGTAACAGGATGATCCTCACCTTGGAAGTGGGTCAGGAAGCGTGTCTCTAGCATAGCCCAGTTCTGGATGGAGTTCTCCGGCAGAGTGGAGTACCAATCAAAGGCTGTACCTTTTAGGGTACTTGCAAAGAGGCGAATCTTGAGGGCATCTTGATCCGCAATAGCTCCCGTTAGGATCTTGAAATGGATGACATGCTGTCTGGCTGAACCTTTCCCAGTATATGTCTGGAGAGTAGGTTGTTTGAATTTTGCAGGGAACGGAACCGAGTCCATCCATAAAGGGTAGGGTGGCTTGATCCCATGTTCCTTCAATGTATCCTCTTATTTTGCTTTCGCGAGGATATCGTCCACATCCTTTCTGGTAAGGGCGCGAGACTCATTGTTTTCTGCAGTGTCCTCGTCATCTTCATGATTCGGAGGAGTTTGGTTGTTAGGTGGTGGACGTTGTAGAGTGAGAATAAGGTTTTCCATCAGAGCCTCAATTCTCTGTTGTCCTTGCTCCAACTGCTGGATGCGTGCAGTTACGTCATCATGCGGTAGAGGCTGCTCAGAACTTGTAGCCAAGACGTTCATCCCTCGGAATTCGAACGAAGAAATCGTCTTGGTGACTGAGCTGGGGCTCCTTCTTCTGGATGAAGAATCTGAGGAGTGGTTACTCCGGTGTCCTTGGCTTAGAGGAGTGGAGGACTCTTCTAGTTGTGTTCGTGTGTGAGAGACGCTGCGAGTCACTAGACGTCTAACACTGATTTTGGTCGCTGACTTCTGGCGTTTTTTGGTTTTGCCAACCATATGCACAGCAACGAATAGGTCGGGTCTTTCTTTTTCGACCCATTTGTTTGAGACATGGAGATTAAAACGCTGGGTTCTTTGTTTCACAAGTCTCTTTTGTCGATATGTTGCGCGGCGACGCATACGACGAGCAATTTGTGCTTCAGTCAGCTCTGGCTGGGCTCTGGCGATGAAGGATGTAGTCCCTCGTGCGCAGCAGCCGAGTTTGTCTTCTTTGAAGCTTGGCAAGGACAGAATCCAGACGCGGTCCTTTGTCTGTCGCAGTGAAGATTTGAATTTTGCGAGCTCGGCCCTTGTTGAGATGAAGGGTCAACTCGCAGGAGTGCAGGCTTCAGCATGTTTTTGCGTAGGCCTAACAATGCAGGATTTGATTTTGGGCTTGTAAGAGCAAGCCGGCTCATGATGATTTTGTTTGTTTTTTGGGTGGAGGGTAGGTTTCTCCTCTTTCATGTAAGAGAGAGGGTAGAACTGATTCTCCTTGAGAGGGGCCAGGTATGCTGGCTTTGCAGATGTTCAGGACTTCCGTTGCTTTGGTGAAGATCTCGGGGACCAAGTTTTGGGGTAAACCTGGTTTCTTGTGGGTTGAGGCTTCGTGGGAACGCCATGGGCTTCAGGCTTCTTGGTGTTCGCCCTTGGTGCCATGTTAGTGACACGTTGCGGGGCGATTTTCTGCTTCTTAGCCGGTACAGTGTCTTTTGCGGGGAGTGGGAATGGTCCCAGCGACCCGAAGACGATGGTCTGGGGAGTTGAAGTTGACCCGGTGTTTGGAGAGTTGTCGAGGGAGATGACGCTTCAGCAACTGGCAGGGCGCTTATGCTTGTTTTGCTTGTCTTGAAGCATAAGCTGGTACTTGTTCTCATCGAAAGTGATGGTTAATGAAGCTGCCATTGTTAGTTTTGGAAAACTTCTGAAACAAGACCAAATCCATTAGTAATCACAAGAATATGGTGATGATAAATGGAGAACAACTATGGTTTTGTCTTTTCAAATCACTTGAGGGGACATGGCCCGACCCAAGGATGATGAAGAAGGCAAAAAGCCATAGAGGATACAATTGTTCTAAAATGCAAGTATGGTAGGCTCAGAGTGAGCGTTCCAGTGACTGCTAGAAGCAATTGTAGACCTTAATTCAAATTACCAAGAACTAAGGCTCACTCGAGGTAAAATGATATAAGGTTGGAGATACAAATGTATCGGTCGCGAATATAGTAGACCCGAAAGGGCGTACTAGCACTGCTAGGCACAAATGTTACAAATCACATCCTTGGGAAGGACACGAGATGGGATATTTTTTTTTAAAAGGTCAAATTTGGGTTCATAAAGGAGAGCAACTGGTATTCCAATCCGAACCACAACTCAACATTTCTGCGAGCGTTAAATCCGAAAAAGAAAAGGACCAGAGTTTCTTAAATGTGAATCCAGTGTCGATGGAAGTTTTTTTTTTTTTTGAAAGGTCAAGATTAAATTCATCAAAGAGAGCAAATGGTATTCCAATCTGAACCACAACTCAACATTTCTGCGAGCGTTAAATCCGAAAGGGAAAGAACCAAGATTTCTCAATTCTGAACTCAAAAATGACGGGAGTTTTTTTTTTTCTTTTTTTTTGAAAGGTCAAGATTAAATTCATCAAAGAGAGCAAATGGCGTTCCAATCCGAACCACAACTCAACATTTCTGCGAGCTTTAAATCCGAAAGGGAAAGAACCAAGATTTCTCAATTCTGAACTCAAAAATGACGGAAAATTTTTCTTTCTTTGTTTTTTTTTGAAAAATGCACATAGGTTTCCAATTCGATCTTATGAAACCTTAGTAGATAGATTAGCCCCCAGGTAAGGGTAGGATTACTTAATGAACCCGTTTGGAGGACCCTTGCCTCGAACAGTCTAGCTGTCTCCACACTCTGGACAAGGCTTTTCTTGAATCCACTTTAGTCAAAGAGCGCAATTGATGCAACCTTAGTGTTTTTTTTTTTTTTTTTTTTTTTTTTTTTTTTTTTTGAAAGATTTCTAAAGAGCTCATTAAAGAGAACAAGTGGTGTTCCAATCCGAACCACAACTCAACATTTCTGCGAGCGTTAAATCCGCAAGGGAAAGAACCAAGATTTCTCAATTTTGAGCCTAAAAGAAAGAAAACTATTTTTTTTTTTTTTGAAATTATAATTTTTTTTGAAATCCCAATTGGACTCATCAAAGAGAAAAGATGGCCCAATCCCTGATATGAACGATAGCTGCTAACATTTCTGTGAGCTATCAAGTTCAAAGAGGAGAGGATCAAAATTTCTCAAAGTTGAATCTTGAGAAAGAGAGATCATTTTTTTTTGAAAGAATTTGAAATGAAGGTTTTTTTTTTTTTTGAAATCCCAACTGGACTCATCAATGAGAAAAGATGGCCCAATCCCCGATATAAACGATAGCTGCGAACATTTCTGTGAGCTATCAAGTTCGAAGAGGGGAAAGATCAAAATTTCTTAAACTTGAGTTTTTAAGAAAAAGAGATCAGATTTATTTTTTTTTTTTTGAAGTGAGAAAGAACAATTGAAATCCCATCTCATGTTTTTTTTTTTAGATGCAAAATGCAACAAAGGCCACCAACTAGAAAGGAGCCAAGGGATCAAAGCATCACGTTCTCAAGTCAACGATTTGTCCCACCGGGTATGCCAACTTGATGGACCCTCGGGAATCTTCCGTCTTCTCCTTCAGCACCTCGGGGGCTGACCTGGGTCTCGGTAGAGGAGGGAGAATCGTGGGTATCAATATATTTTGTACGGGTATGCCAGATTTACTTTCTACTTGGAATTTGGAATGGTGATAATCCGAAAATTCACCTTCACAAATAGAAAGGAAATCAATCCTTTTTTCTAACTTTCCAAATTGTATAGATATTAAGAAAAGAGACAAGTTTGTTTTTTGATAATGCCGTAGGAGGCGTTTTTGTTTGTTTGCTGTGAAAGGCGATTTTGCCGTGAAAGGTGATTTTACAAAACTCATCAAATATGAAAGACAAGAATTGTGATTTCTTTTTTGTCTCTTTAAGAAATGCAAACTACAATAGAAAAGTAAGAAAAGGGATCTAACTTCTCAGGAGATTGTGGGGACACGTTGAGATCGACGGTCGCAAGTCATGTATGGACTTCGCCATCGTCCTTCAAATGAGAACATGTGATGCTTTGATTCTTTGGCTTGGCTCATAACCTCAGTTTTTTAAAGGACAAGGACCAAGAGAAGGTCCTATATCCAATGAAAAACCAAGTAAACGGGCTGAAAAGCTGCGTTTAGGCCATGTTGGGGGGATTACCCCCCAAGGGACGTTGATCACCTTGTGGTGCTTCTTGCAGCAGAGCAACAGGACTTCGTCTGGATTTCTTTAGGAGAAATGCAGAATTTCAATTCGATGTGTGTATCGATTTGCCGATAGATCGATTTGCCGATCGATCGATTTGCCGATAGCTGTCTCTCTCTTCGAAATGGATCTCCTTTTATAGGCCTTTGATAGCCATGAGGTGATTATGAGCATTGATAGCCATGATGAGAGAATTGATGAGGAGTTACAAGTTGATTTTGTAACTCCTTTTTCATGGCTTGTGATTGGCCAATGAAGGTAGTGGGCTTTTAATTGCCTTTATGCTTCATGATGATGGGAGTTTCATGGGTTTAATGCCATGATTGCTTGGATTTGTAACTCCCAAATGCTTGAATCTGATTGGGCCGTCCAAAATAATGAGTTAATGACCGCATTAAGTTGTCATAAACGGGTCAATTAACGACATTAAGTGGTCGCCAAGGCATGTGAAAAGTCGCGGGCCGCGCCGCGTCTTTTGAGATTCTTCTTGCGATCATCACAGGTGGATCCACGCATTGTTTGATGTCGGATTGTGATGCAATTTCAGACATTAGTTGATGTTGGTGGGCCGGTGACATCTGTCTTGTCGATTTCACGATCGGTCGGACAGAAAGTGCGCTTTCTTAGTCAGCCGGTTGGCGATCTTGGAATGATCGGTGATGATTTCATGCTTTTGACAGCGGATCCAAGATGTCGACGAAGATCAGTCGTTTTGAAGCATCAAACATTGGATTTTCAGAAAATCACAGAGGCAGTAACACCCGAAACGCGAAAAGGATCGAAAATCGGGCATTTTGGTGCAAAATCCGGCGACCCGGATTTGCAGGGTCGCCGGGCGACCATGCACCCAGGGTCGCCGACCTTAGGGTTTTGGCCCGTTTGGTCGCCGAGCGTCGTTTTCGACCGTTTTTCCATCTTTTTCGTTCCTTCTTTCTTCTGTATTTTTCTTGACATTTTTCCTCAATTATTGACTTCATTTTCTTGGAGAAAACTTGACGAGAACCCGAGCGAAATCAGAGCACAAAGTTTCCCATTTTTCGGGAAAGCCGAATACTTTGTAGCCGATTTTCCGTCAAGAGTCGAAACTAGGTCAAACGATGTTGGAATGACCTGAAAATTGAGGTGAAGCTTCTTGAGCAGTGGATAGGACCAACCATGGGCTTTTATTTGAGTTTTCAAGCCGTTTGGGGTCCCATCGATGCTTCACTTGATTTTACTGCGGGGAAAATGCCGAGCTTTGATATGTGGTCAAACGATGTCCGATTGACCTGAAATTTGACAGGGAACCTATTGGAGTCATTTTGAGACGTTCCATCAGCTCTGTTTTGGATGTCATGGTCCCGGGTTGCTCCGCCGCCGGTAGGCTTGATTTTCTCTCGGAGCATCGAAACCTGGTCAAACGTTGTCGGAATGACCTGAAATTTGACGAGGAGCCTATTGGAGTCATTTTGAGACGTTCTATCATCTCCGTTTTGGATGTCATGGTCCTAGGTTGCTCCGCCACCGGTAGGCTTGATTTTCTCTCGGAGCGTCGAAACCTGGTCAAACGTTGTCAGAATGACCTGAAATTTGACGTGCAACCTTTTGGAATCATGTTGAAGCCACTCATGTATTTTGTTTGATGAGTAATGGCTTCGATGGTTTTCACCGTCGAGAGGCTTGATTCTACTGTTCGAGCATTGATTGAGGGTCATACATTGTCTGTTTGACTTGAAATTTGGCATATAGCCCTTTGGAGACATTCTGGAGTCATCCGTAGGCTCTGATCAAAGTTTTGACGTCTTTGATGATGTCGCCACCGGGAGCGCTTGTTTAGCTATCGGAGCAGTGAAGTTAGGCCAAATGATGTCGGAATGGCCCGAAACCTCAGGTGTACCCCTCTTTTGGCTGCTTTGAAGGATCTTTCAGTTTCTGTCTGATTCTGACAAAATCTAATGCTTGAAGTAGCCTTGTCTATTTTTAGCAAGATGCAGCTTCACGAGGCTTCTTATGTTGAGGAGACATATTGACTTTTTTTTTTTGTGTCAAGAGGATCCCACACACCCCATTGCATGCGAAACGTAGAAGTTCCCTTAATTGCACAATTATTCTCGGATTTTTCAGGGCAGCAAATTGAAATGGTCATAACTTTTAGCCTAAGTGTCGGATTGGTGCAATCTACATACTGTTGGAAAGGTCTTTTCAAGTAGATATCCAAAGAGTCCAAGATTATACAAATCAGGGCTATATTGAGGGAGATATAATCTTTGGAAGTTGGCTGTTATAATTCTATGCGGGAATTGCAAAAAGTTTTCAAAATTGTCTACATGAGAGATGTTTGAGGAGTTCAATTTGGCAAGACTTGGAGTCCAAGAGACCACACTTAGTAACAAATCCTCTCCAATTCAAATTCTTTCCAAGTGTGTAGCCTGTTCTTGAGACCTAAGCAAGAAATCTTTACAAATAAGGAAACAAGTCCTAAAAGAGAGGAGATTCTTTCCTAAAAAGGAGGCATCAATATCTATAAAGCCATTCTCCACCAAGCATCTCACGTCCAGCCCTCTCTCCTATTCCTTTCTTTCTTTCTTCCTTTCTTCTTTTGCATTAGTTTATTTTTATTTTTGGTCGCCTTGGGCCATGTCCAAGGATTTATTTTGAAGGATAATTTTTGTGAAGGAGAAGTTGTAAAGATACAATTTTTAATGATAAATCAAGATGCATTCTTTACAATGGTGGGCTAATTTTCTTGATTAGAGCTATGGATGAAGGTAAGTAATTGTCTTTTTATTTATTTAGTAATTCTAATTTGTGTTCCATGATTATGTACTTAATGATTAATAGCCTTGTCTTCGTGCCCTAGGCAGATCTCTATTTTTATTTCTAAAAATAAAAATTAGTTTTTGACTACTCATGCTTAGGTTTGATAGACCATGCTTAGGATTTAGATCTTTTGATGATTTATGCTTACTTTTGATGGGTGGTGCTTAAATTATTTTTACTCTTTTATGAGATGAATGAAGTCTTGAGTTTTGAATTTTTATTATTAAAAAGGGATTTTAAAAGTTAGATTTTCCAAATTAAAAACATTGATTTGTCTTTGGTTTGAAGTAAAAATTGGAGCAAATTAGGGTTACTTGATAAATAATTTGTGGATGCTTTTTGGATTCTTATGCTCTAATCACTTACCTTAATTGGTAGTTTTTATCTGTCGCGACCCCCGGACCGAGACCCGGGACCGCGATTGCGGCGATATGATTAACTAACATATAAAACATACCGCCGCTTTTTCCACAGGTTTCCGCAGTGAGGATCCCAAGACACGGGTCGAGCTCACACGAATAGATATGCGGAAGCGTGTAGCAAAACGTGTCACACAATTCTTAAACAACAAGATGCAAGAGACATTATAATATCGAGACTTGGTATCAAAAGAGAATGTCAATAAAGCGTTCCTATCATGATTGGAGTTTCATAGTTAAACAAAAGTATGTTAATTCAAGATACATATCCCTGAGAGGCCAACAAAGGCCAATACAACAGAACAAAATCCCAAAAGACAACCCAACTAGGTGAACAAGAAAATCAAGGTTCCGACCGGCGTCTAGATGACGTCGTTGGGCTGCCACTTGTGTGCTGGGGGTGGTTCAATAGCCTCCTTCGGGCACTCCTCGTCAAGCGTGAAACCTTCGGCACCTGGACACCAAAATAACAAGCATCAAACACGACGGTTTGGCAAATAAAAAATTTAGGCATGCATATGAGAAATAATGCTAAAACAGTTCAAGATTTAAATACACGTTTCAAGTTTACGAAACTAGCATGAATACTTATAATATCATGAAAAGATAAATCCACATTGAGCTCATCCTTTCTCCATCATACATGATGATAAGAGCAAGCACGCACGACAAGCACGACACGAAAGAACACGATCCCACGCTACACAAGGTAGACGGGGTATTCGGCCGCGGAACCGGACCACGAACACGCACGATGTAAAATGTAATACACGACTAGTCTGCAGACAGTCCACATGTTTAAGGACCCCCAGGGAGTGGATCAAGCTAAAAGGGCAGTCCAAGCTCAGTGGTATTCACTTATATCATGAATGCACAAAACACGACGATACACGTTTGAGAACACGACAAAACAAGAGGGAAAACATTTATCAAATACGTCACGTCAAGACTAGCAAAATAGCACAGTATAAATGCTTAATGAACTTAAGAAATGATTCCCTTTTTTATTCTTGAAACACATCTTGAAAACGAACTTGCACTTGGAAATCAAACGAGAACACAATGATGCATGAAGCATCAAAACAAGAGTTCAAACATAAATCTATCAAGCGTAGGCTAAGACCAATCTTTGACCCTTGTGAAATTGAAGCCCAAATGTCGGAATTCTATATAGCTTGGTGCCCCCGAAGGTAAGATACATTTTGGAATTTCAAGTGCACAATGTCAAATGAAAGTCTAAGGCATAGTCTAGTTTTCATCAAAATTCGGCTAGCTAGCGGTCACCTGGCGGCTAGCCTTATAGGGGTCTGGCGGCTAGCCGTTAGCTGACCGCTGGATCAGAACAGGGAAAACACATCTCTCTGGAAAAGTAGCTGAAATGGCTCACGGTTAGCTGGCGGCTAGCTGTGAGTTAACCGTGAGGCCACCGTAGACCTGGGCAGATTTTTGCAAGCTACTGGAAAAGTAACCGCCCAATGCGGTTGGCTGGCGGCTAGCCGCAATAAAAAATGCGGTTAGCCGCTGGCTGACCGCAAGGCTCGGGCTGGGCGAATTTCAAGTCAGAAATTGCAATTTTCTTTCCTTCTTCACTTCCACACTTGAACCACCTGCACTCCCCAAGCCTACATGCTTTCCAAGGGATAATTCCCACACAAAAATCCACTCACATTTCAAACAAAACTTCAAAATCATTAAACTATTCACATTCAAATCATGTATTTAATAACTTGTAAAGCATTCCATTGAAAACATGCTTCCATTCAAGATAAAACTTCTAGATTAGACAGAGTAATTAGCACCCATGCTTATCAAGATTAAAACAAGCTAAAAGAGATTAATAACATGCAAGAGAAGATAAGCTTGATGATGAAACAACATTTCTAAAGATAAAACACCCAAAACTTGTAATGTACTATAAAGGCCTAAAAAGTCTACTTGCCTTGGCCCAATGTCAAAGAAATCTTCCCAAAACTCAACAAGAATGGAGATCCATGAAATCTACATGAAACCCCCAAAATAGAGTACACAAAAATCACCATTTTGGTCACTACAAAACCCCATTTCGAAAATGGGTTTGGAAACATGTAAAACAAGCTCTAAGTCAGCTAAAGAACATCAAATGAAAAGATGGGTCCAAGCTCTAACCTTGCGCTAGCTGAACAAGATGAAGAGAGGTTGAAGATGATGAATAGTGTCGGGGATTTGCTCCAAAAATGTGTCTAGCTGAAGCTTGAGAAGAGAGGAAGAGAATGGCAGAGTCGGATTTGAGATTTGAGCCTTCTCGCTAGATGATTTCCAAGGGAGAAGACCAAAGAGAAACTTCCTTCACTCACTTGCTCTAGGTCAAAAGTTGCAGAGATTTGGAAAAGAATGGAGGAGAGAGAATAGGAGAGTATTTATATGGGTTGAGAGGTGGGTCCCTTTCCAGCTGAACTTGAAACACTTAAAACATGGTCTTGTGGACCCCGGATGGAATCGACGAAGAACAAAACGATCGTCGAAAAATCTAGTTTCGGAAAAGTATAATTTTGACGTAATTTCACGACTTCGAAAAGTGTGCCCAGATTTTGCATGAAAAGATAGATTTACCCTTATTGGGCCAAAACTTGGTTTTCTGGGCCTCAAATGCATGCAGGTTAAAAATGAAAGTTGTCACAAATAATAAAACCATTCAAGAGAAATAAAAATCACGATCAAACAAGATATCTACAATGAAACCCACTCTCACACCTGTACTCAGGGCATCCCTGAGCGTGTCTGACTCATACTAACGTCCTCAAAATCCTTAAAGCTATAATCCAGACTAAGTCTAATCACATTCTAACCCAACTAGTACTAAGACTCGCTTAAGACTAAACACTTACTTAATTAGTACTAATCGAGTTGGTCTGGGTCGGGGTCTAACATTATCTTTTTAAATTAGTGCTTGCTTTTATTTCTAAAAACTCAAAACTTTCCTTAATTGTTAGTTAATTAGTTTTCTTAATCTAAAAGTTTCTTAAATTAGGTCCCTGCGTGTTCGACCTGTTCTTGCCACTGTCTCATCTAGACACCCTTGCACTTGCGGTATTATATGATTGATATTGATCACATCATTGAGTCCACTCTGGAATATGCTAATCGTTTTAATGTGTTCAAATCTAAATGGGTGGGAGTGATTTGTTATTGGTGGCTTCAATAAATACATTGAAATTTATGTAATTTTATTTAAGTTTCAAGCATTATAAAAAATGTTTTAAGTGGTATGCTGCTAAGTTATGGCCAATGGGGCTAGAAAGTTAACGGACAGTATCTGTTAAGTGGGAGAGTATGCCTATAAGTGATTCAAAGAATATTATGTATAGGGATGATCATACATGCATATTTGATTCTGTAAACCCCCACAGCTAAAAATGGTGTAGTCAGAAACTTTTAAATCATTTTATGTTGGATATCTTAAATCCATGTTAAACACATGTATCTTCCTCTTTGTGCTATAAGAGGGGTATTATTAAATGCACAATATATTGAATCAGACCTCTCCAAATTTGTACACAAAGACCCATTTATGAACTATGGACTGGTGCCAAACCTAAAACTGACCAATGACATTGAAGGGATGTGTTGCACGAAAACTATTGCGGGCCATAACTATAATACCGCCTAAAATAAAAAGGGAAATTTTCAAAACAGGGCCTAAGTTTTTCCTAGATTTCAAAACATGACACATAAATCTCAAGTTTTCAAAATAGGGTTTAAGTTTCCCAATGGGATTTCAATTGAGGACATCCGGCCAACTTGAGTGATTTTCGGTTAAAATCCCCTACTAACTGGTGCGGTTCTCCAACCTCCTCCTCTAGCTCCTCCTCGGGATAACCGACAACTGGACCTGAGTACCAAAGTAAAGAATGAGACACGACGGTCTGGCAAGTGGGTGAAAAGATATAAACATTCTAAAATAAAAGCATTTACCTCGGAAAACAGTTAAACCTGTTTAAACAATGACTTTCAAGAAGTAAATGAATTATTTATTGAAAACATATGCATGTAGTATAAAACATGTAAAGGTACTCAAGGAATTTGGGAAACAAGCAAGATGTCAACTGCACAAAGCTAAATCATCTATCACCGAAGTGATAGAGCAAGCATATCAAAGCGTTGACCTCAGTCACCGAAGTGAGGAGGTACAACGATATTTACATATACATATATCATATACGGGACATGACTACGGTAGCGAGCCGGGCATCGGGAATCACAATAGCAATATGCGGTATCGGGACAAGACCACGGTTAATAAACTGGGTAGCAGGATCCAAATTGCAGCTGGCGGGACAAGAGGGGGATCTCCAAGTTAGTGGATCAGACTAACAAGGTTATCCAAGCTTAGTGGTGCCGACTCATACGTCAAATCATGTAAATCAAGACCTGTATAAAACAAATCAAGTGCGAGAATATAATCGGGCAAGACGGGGGTGCTCAAGGCACAACTATCGTATCATGTCGGGTATGTATTTTGGGTCTAGCGATTAGCACAAGTATCCTTTTCAAAGCTTTCGAGAATGACAGTCACTTAGTGTAAATCTCGGGCACAAGAAAATACGAATGAACTATTGGGTTTCGGGCAAAATATCGGATTCAAGATTCGTTTAAGGTGAATAGGCATTCCGTATATCGATCTTAAAGATAACTTGGTACTCTTAAATTTGGAGACATTCCGGAATACTTATACACATTGGAAATTTCTAAAGAACTTCAATGGATCTTTGTATTGTGGTTTTCCTTCTCAAATGAACTTCAAATGTTGCCTCATGGGTCTCCCGGTATCAAGGGATTCCTTTAAAAACATTTTCGGGCCTTAAAAGTGCTTTAGACCCGAGGGGAGGTGCGCTCGAGCGGACCTGAACCACGCAGGAACCCAGGCAACCAGCAAGGTTGCCCGCTCGAGCGGACGACATGCGCGCTCGAGCGGACATTTGCCCGCTCGAGCGGGCAGTCTCACCGCCGCCTGAGTTGGTAGCAGATTGGCAGCGCGCTCGAGCGCCCCGTAGCACGCTCAAGCGGACAACCAATCCCAGCTGCCCTTGAATGGCCTTCATGGCCTTTCTTTCTCCATTCTCTTATACATTTTCACCTGCAATAAAATGGCCTCCTTGCCCCCAACAATCGTTCATCAAAACTCCTAAAACACTTCTTAAAACTCCCATCAACACTTCCATAAATTTCATTTCCCAAGCATCTCCATTTCCTCATTCACATTCAATCACCAAACAAGAAGAGAATAGCCACAACACAAGGATTCATCTAATTCTTCAATAAAAATAAAACAAAGAAATATGAATCATATTTTCAAGATCATAAAGACTTAACCAACCATTTTCAAAGGCATTTATTACACATTGAATGTAAGCAAACAAACCATTAATGAAGATACAAATCAATCATGTTTGTCATGAAACCATTTAAAACTCAAAGCATCTAGTCATTCCACTTGGCTCAAAGTCTCTAAACAAGGAAATCCAAGCTCTAGACAAGCTTTCCAAGCCAAGATCCAAGCTACAAGCAAAACCCCCAAAAGAAAACCCTAAAATGGGTCAAACAAGGAATAGGAAGAAGAAAGCTTCAATGATGGAAATGAAGCTCCTCCAAGGTTAGGGAAACACAATAACAAAAGAGTTGGAAGGATTACTTACAAGAGGGCTCATCAAAATGGTGAGACTAGCTCAAAGAAGGTCTTGAGATGAGAGGGTTGCTCCACAAATGGCATCAAGAAGAAGCTCTCAAATAGAGGAAGAAGAAGAAAGACAACCTCCATTCCTCCAAATTTGCAAGGTTAGTGGTGATTTGGTGGTGGAGGAGCAAGGGAAAGAAGAAGAGAAGGAAACCCTAGGCTTAGTGGTGCTTGTGCTGGAAAAAGGGAGAAGAAGAGATGGGTTCTCTATTTAAAGCCAATGGGAGTGGGCTCCACCACTTAGAAACTTTGGAGGCTGAAATCACTAATTTCAGGACCTCAAACGAAATCGACGAAGAAGGGAAAAATGATCATCGAAATATCTAGTTTTGAAAAAGTATATGTTTCGCGGTTTTCGGGAATATCAAGTTTTGGGTACATATTTCATGTAAAATGACTGTTTTGCCCTCAATGTTAGGAAAGTCGGGTTTCGGGGTTCCGGACGAGTACGGGCTCAACATGAAAGTTGTGGGGATCGATAAGATAAATAAAACGGGATACGAAAAAAATCATAAGAATCTCGAATAATCCCCAAAGTAACTCGAGACTATAAAAAAGGAACCCCCCAAAGGGTCCCACTAAACATAAGACACTTAAAATCCCCAAAGCTATAACAAGAGCTATTCTAGTCCAAGCTTAGTCAAATTCTAATCACTACACTTAGCACTAACACGGGACTTAATTAGCACTAATCGGGGTCACTCGGGTCGGGGTCTTACATCCTCCACCCCTTAGGGCATTTGGTCCTCCAAATGAAACATAAAACTAACCTCGGGAAGGAGATGTGGATACTTCTTCTGTATTTGATCTCGCAATTCCCACGTTGCCTCTTCCGGCCCATGATTCTCCCAAAGCTTTCACCCACTGAATAGTCCGTGTCCTCAACTCTTGTTCCTTTGTATCAATGATTTGAATGGGCTTCTCAACATATATAGCATCTTCTCGAATTTCCAATGGTTCATGCTGGAGTACGTGTGAAGGGTCGGGAATATATTTCTACAACATCGACACATGGAAGACATTATGTACACCGGATAGTTCGGGTGGTAAGGCTAATCTATAAGCCACATCACCAATCTTACTCACAATGTCATACGGTCCGATGTATCTCCGTGACAACTTGCCCTTCTGCCCAAATCTCAATGTTCTTCTAGTAGGTGACACCTTCAAGAAGACCTTATCTCCTTCCTTAAACTGTAAATCCCTTCTGTGAGAGTCTGTATAGCTTTTCTGTCTACTCCGGGCTACTTTCAGACATTCCTGAATCTGTCTCACTTTGTCACTGGTCTCACTTACTATGGTCGGTCCATGGAAACTGCGGGTGCCAACTTCCTCCCAACAAACAGGTGTCCTACACCTCCTGCCATACAAGGCTTCAAAAGGCGCCATCCTAATGCTCGAGTGGTAGCTGTTGTTGTAGGCAAACTCACACAATGGTAGAGTCTCATCCCATTGAGTCTTGAAGTCCAATACACAAGCACGAAGCATGTCCTCGAGGGTCTGAATTGTCCTCTCCGACTGACCGTCTGTCTGAGGGTGATAAGCCATGCTGAACTGTAGCTTTGTACCCATAGACTCATGTAGGGTTTTCCAAAATCTCGAGACGAATCTGCTGTCTCTGTTGGATGTAATAGAAACTGGTTGTCCATGTCTACTGACAATCTCATTGACAAACAACTCTGCTAGAGGTAACATATGCATCTTCTTACCTGTCTTCATGGGAATAAATTGAGCTGACTTGGTGAGTCTGTCCACTATAACCCATATTGCATCATTGCCTCTGCTAGTCCTCGGTAGTCGCGAAATAAGATCCATGGTAATATGCTCCCATTTCCATTCCGGGATCTCTAATGGCTGCAACAACCCTGGAGGCTTCTAATGTTCTGCCTTTATCAATTGACACGTCATGCAACGAGAGACAAACGCTGCAATCTCTCTCTTCATGTTGTTCCACCAAAATCTGCCCTTCAAATTTTGATACATCTTCGTGCTGCCTGGGGGCATGGAATACTTTGTACTATGAGCCTCTGCCATGATGTCATTCCTCAATTCTTCGATGTTAAGCACACACAAACGGTCACGATAATAAAGGACTCCATCAACGATACGAAAATCAGGACGGTCTGCTATATGCTCTGAAATCCTGGCCAACTCTGGATCTTGCAACTAACTATCCTTGATCTTCTGAATGAAAGAAGGTTTTGACACTGACATGTTAGCCAACAATACACCCTTCCTCAGTGGCTGTAGGTCTATCCTCAACTCTTCAAATTGATCAAAAATACAAGTACCACTCAAATTCGCGAAGCCTACTAATTTTCTGCTCAACGCATCGGCAACTACATTCGCCTTCCCCGGGTGATACTTGATTGGATAATCATAATCTTTGATATACTCCATCCATCTTCGCTGCCTCATGTTCAATTCCTTTTAAGAAAACAGATATTGCAAGCTGCGATGATCGGAATGGACCTCAAACTTCTCTCCATAGAGGTAATATCTCCACATCTTCAACTCGAAGACAACCGCTGCCAACTCAAGATCATGGGTCGCATAATTCTTCTCGTGATCTTTCAACTGCCGGGACCCATATGCAACAACCTTTCCTTCCTACATCAACACACAACCAAGTCCAACATTCGAAGCATCGGTAAAAATGGTAAAACCGCCACTTCCGGATGGCAAAGAAAGGACTGGTGCGGTGGTCAATCTCTTCTTTAGCTCTTGAAAACTGGATTCACACTGGTCTGTCCACACATAAGGTACATTCTTCCTTGTCAACTTCGTCAATGGTGCTGCAATCGATGAAAATCCTTGTACAAATCTCTGGTAATACCCTGCCAATCCAAGAAAACTCCTGATTTCTGACACGTTCTTCCGTCTTTCCCACTTCACTACTGCCTCGATCTTGGACGGGTCTACTGATAATCCTTCCTTGGAGATAATGTGTCCCAAAAATGCTACTTGCTCAAGCCAAAATTCACACTTGTTGAGCTTCGCATACAACTGGTTCTCTCTCAGAAGCTGCAATGCTATCCTCAGATGCTCTTCATGCTCTTCTCTGGTCTTGGAGTACACCAAAATGTCGTCGATAAACACTACTACGAACTGGTCTAGATATTGTGCAAATATCTTGTTCATCAAAGCCATGAACACTGCCGGTGCATTAGTCAATCCAAATGGCATCACCAGAAACTCATAGTTGCCATATCTTGTCCGGAAAGCTGTTTTCAATACATATGATTCCCTAACTCTCAGCTGATGGTAACCGGATCTCAAATCAATCTTCAAGAAATACGAAGCACCTTGTAACTGATGAAACAGTTCATCTATCCTTGGCAATGGATATTTGTTCCTTATGGTCACTTGGTTCAATCTCCGGTAGTCAATACACATTCTCATCGAACCATCCTTCTTTTTAACAAACAAAACCGGAGCTCCCCACGGCGAAATGCTCGGTCTAACAAAACCTTTGTCCAATAACTCTTGCAATTGTATCTTCAACGCTCCCAATTCCGCCGGAGCCATTCTATATGGTGCAATAGATATCGGAGCGGTCCCCGGTAACAACTCGATGGTGAAGTCAATTTCTCTTATGGGTGGTAATCCCGGAATCATCTCCGGAAATACATCCGGGAACTCCCAAACAATAGGGATCTCCTCCACCCCTTGGGACTGTTTATCCTCCGTGATAAACGCCAAATAGGCTTCACATCCACTTCTCAAAAGTCTATCAGCTTTCAACGCTGAGACAAACCCTGCACGAGGATTCCTCCTCTCTCCCTGGAATAACACCCCTGCTGGTGTCTCATCCAACTTGAATGTGAGGGTCTTATGGAAACAATCCATTGTGGCATGGTACCCTGCCAGCCAATCCATCCCTAGGATGACATCAAAATCCTTCATCTCCAACAGAATAAGATATGCGGGTAACACGACTTCTCCTATTTGGACTGTACAACTAGGGTAATAGGTGGTACACATAACTTGTTTTCCTACTGGGGTTGTCACAGTCAAAATGTATTCAAGTTCCCTACCATGCACATCAATCAATCTAGAAAATGCATGGGATATAAAAGAATGTGTGGAGCCAGGGTCAAACAATGTCTTAGCTTCTATCCCACTAACAAGAAGTGTACCTTCCACAACATTGACTGCTGCCTCTGTATCAGCTTTAGTGACCACATACACTTGTCCCCGCTGCTGTGGCCTGATAGGAGCCTGATGTTGCCTGCCTTGAGGGACATTTCTATTCTGTTGCGGGGGACGCTAATTCTGCTGCTGCCCCTACTGGCGAGCCTGCTGCTGCTGCTGCTGGGGTCTATACTGTTGTTGTGGTGCCTGTTGCTGGAGTGGCCTTACCTGATTCTACACAACTAGCGCATTCTATGGCGGTGCTGGACACGGTGCTCCTTGCTGTTGCTGATTCTGTGTGTTCTGTCTTGGACAATCTCGCATCTGATGGTTCATCGAACCACATCTAAAGCATGCTCCTGAGACTGTACGACACTGGGCACTCTCATGGTTCTTCCCACAGTGGATGCAGACTAGTTGCACATTCTGATCTTGTCTTTGCCTCTTGTTCTATTGGTTCCTCTGTTGATTGTGCTGCTGTTGGGGCTGCCCTTATCCCTTGCCTTGAACCTTAAGGATCTTGTGATGGAAGTTCTCAAACTTGTAAGCCCTCTTGACAGCTTCTTCAAAGGTGAGAGGTGGTACTACACTGGTGGCATCCCTCTCAATGATGGGGTGAAGTCCTTCTAAGAATTTAGCAATCTTTTTCTCCACCGTGTCCACCAATTCTGGAGCATACCGTGATAACCTCTCGAACTTGGTGAGGTACTCTAGCACTGTCATACTTCCTTGTACAAGCTGCTGGAACTCCACTACTTTCTGCCTCTTGACATGGGCGGGCACGTATTTATCTCTAAATTGCCTCTTGAAGCTTGCTCAAGCCACTGCGTCTGCCATAGTCCTGTACTCCTCCCTCATTGTCTTCCACCAAATGTCTGCCAAGCTGGTGGATAGTGATGTTGCAAGTTGTACTTTCTCACCTCCGGTACATCTGAATACCTCAAAGATATTCTCTGTCTGCTCTAGCCAATCATCTGCAGCCAAGGGATCTTCTGTCCCCACAAAATCCTTTGGACCTCTCTTTCTAAATCTTTCAAACAAAGCATTAGGATCATGTTCCCTCTGATTGATGACGATTGCAGGTTGAGGTTGAACCGGTTCTGGTCTTCTCTGTAGCACCTCTAACAACTGCCTTTGTATCTCTGCCAACTCTCTGGCATAACCCTCATCCTTCTTAAGCATTTGCTCTTGGAGTCTGGTCTGATTCTCATTTGCCTGACGCTGCTGGTCAAGCATAGCATGCATCATCTGCTGAAATTGATTTGGCATTGTATTGTCAACTCTATCTTGCTTTGGCATTGTATTGTCAACTCTATCCTCTTCAATCGGCCCAGTATAATCACTGTTACTTGCGGTGGGATTGCCGTTTACCGGTCGCTTACGAGGTGGCATGATGCTGCAAAACAAGTTGTTAGCACATATAAATCGAATATGGGTCACACATTGCTCACGTGATTCTAGCTAACGAAAGATCTAACGAATCCTCGCCACGTCCTTCGGATTTCTAGTTTCTTTTAATTGCCTGAAACACATCTCGCTCTGATACCAGTCTGTCGCGACCCTAGACCTGGTTTAGGGTCCAAATCCGGGATCGGGACTAAGTAAGAGTAAATGATGGAATATAATGATAAACAAGAATAGTATTATGTTTAATGTCCATACGTACAAGAATAATAAAAGGACACACATTACCCGTGCACGAGATTTCCCACAGGTGTCCATGGTCAGGATATCACAACAACATGAATATTTTGTATATTTGCGGAAGCGTGTAGCAAATCAAGCATGTAATCCATTTCCATAATAATAAGACTGATTGCATTTAAGTAACAAGTATCAGAATGAGCAATGTTCTATAGCGTAACCCAAAAGTACTGTTAAGGTTTGAACATATATCATTTAATTATAATCCCCAAAATTAGAGGCCAACAAAGGCCAATACCAACAAAACAATATCCACCAAAACGAATAGTTAATAACACCCCCAAAATGTTACGCATCACTCGAGGCAACCAGATGTTTAAACAACATCATCGGCGTGCCACTCGACTAACTGCTGCGGTTCTCCGACCGCCTCCTCTGGCTCCTCCTCGGGATAACCGACACAACTGGACCTGAGTACCAAAGTAAAGAATGAGACACGACGGTCTGGCAAGTGGGTGAAAAGATATAAACATTCTAAAATAAAAGCATTTACCTTGGAAAACAATTAAACCTGTTTAAAGAATGACTTTCAAGAAGTAAATGAATCATTTATTGAAAACATATGCATGTAGTATAAAACATGTAAAGGTACTCAAGGAATTTAGAAAACAAGCAAGATGGCAACCACACAAAGCTAAATCATCTATCACCGAAGTGATAGAGCAAGCATATCAAGACATTGACCTCAGTCACCGAAGTGAGGAGGTACAACGAAATGTACATATACATATATTATATACAGGACATGACCACGGTAGCGAGCCGGGCATCGGGAACCACAGTAGCAATCTGCGGTATCGGGACAAGACCATGGTTAATAAACAGGGTAGCGGGATCCAAACTGCAACTGGTGGGACAAGAGGGGGATCTCCAAGTCAGTGGATCAGACTAACAAAGTTATCCAAGCTTAGTGGTTCTGACTCATAGGTCAAATCATGTAAATCAAGACCTGTATAAAACAAATCAAGTGCGAGAATATAATCGGGCAAGACGACGGTGCTCAAGGCATAACTATCGTATCATTTCGGGTACATATTTCGGGCTTAGCAATTATCACAAGTATCCTTTTCAAAGCTTTCGAGAATGACAGTCACTTAGTGTAAATCTCGGGCACAAGAAAATACGAATGAACTAATGGGTTTCGGGCAAAATATCAGATTCAAGATTCGTTTAAGGTGAATAGGCATTCCGTATATCGATCTTAAAGATAACTTGGTACTCTTAAATTTGGAGACATTCCGGAATACTTATACACATTGGAAATTTCCAAAGAACTTCAATGGATCTTTGTATTGTGGTTTTCCTTCTCAAATGAACTTCAAACGTTGCCTCATGGGTCTCCCAGTATCAAGGGATTCCTTTAAAAACATTTTTCGGGCCTTAAAAGTACTTTAGACCCGAGGGGGGGTGCGCTCGAGCTGGCCAAAGGGCGCTCGAGCAGACCTGAACCACGCAGGAACCCAGGCAACCAGCAAGGTTGCCCGCTCGAGCGAACATATGCCCGCTCGAGCGGACGACATGCGCGCTCGAGCGGACATATGCCCGCTCGAGCGGGTAGTCTCACTGCCGCCCGAGTTGGCAGCAGATTGGCTGCGCGCTCGAGGGCCCTGTAGCGCGCTCGAGCGGACAGCCAATCCCAGCTGCCCGAGAATGGCCTTCATGGCCTTTCTTTCTCCATTCTCTTATACATTTTCACCTGCAATAAAATGGCCTCCTTGCCCCCAACAATCGTTCTTCAAAACTCCTAAAACACTTCTTAAAATTCCCATCAACACTTCCATAAATTTCATTTCCCAAGCATCTCCATTTCCTCATTCACATTCAATCACCAAACAAGAAGAGAATAGCCACAACACAAGGATTCATCTAATTCTTCAACAAAAGTAAAACAAAGAAATATGAATCATATTTTCAAGATCATAAAGAGCTAACCAACCATTTTCAAAGGCATTTATTACACATTGAATGTAAGCAAACAAACCATTAATGAAGATACAAATCAATCATGTTAGTCATGAAACCATTTAAAACTCAAAGCATCTAGTCATTCTACTTGCCTCAAAGTCTCTAAACAAGGAAATCCAAGCTCTAGACAAGCTTTCCAAGCCAAGATCCAAGCTACAAGTAAAACCCCCAAAACAAAACCCTAAAATGGGTCAAACAAGGAATAGGAAGAAGAAAGCTTCAATAATGGAAATGAACCTCCTCCAAGGCTAGGGAAACACAATAACAAAAGAGTTGGAAGGATTACTTACAAGAGGGTTCCTCAAAATGGTGAGACTAGCTCAAAGAAGGTCTTGTGATGAGAGGGGTGCTCCACAAATGGCATCAAGAAGAAGCTCTCAAAGAGAGGAAGAAGAAGATAACCTCCATTCCTCCAAATGTGCAAGGTTAGTGGTGATTTGGTGGTGGAGGAGCAAGGGAAAGAAGAAAAGAAGGAAACCCTAGGCTTAGTGGTGCTTGTGCTGGAAAAAGGGAGAAGGAGAGATGGGTTCTCTATTTATAGCCATTGGGAGTGGGCTCCACCACTTAGAAACTTTGGAGGCTGAATCACTAATTTCGGGACATCAAACGAAATCGACGAAGAAGGGAAAAATGATCACTGAAATATCTAGTTTCCAAAAAGTATATGTTTCGCGGTTTTCGGGAATATCAAGTTTTGGGTACAGATTTTATGTAAAATGACTGTTTTGCCCTCAATGCTAGGAAAGTCGGGTTTCGGGGTTCCGGACGAGTACGGGCTCAACATGAAAGTTATGGGGATCGATAAGATAAATAAAACGGGATACGAACAAAATAATAAGAATCTCGAATAATCCCCAAAGTAACTCAAGACTATAAAAAAGGAACCCCCCAAAGGGTCCCAATAAACACAAGACACTTAAAATCCCCAAAGCTATAACAAGAGTTATTCTAGTCCAAGCTTAGTCAAATTCTAATCACCATGCTTAGCACTAACACGGGACTTCATTAGCACTAATCGGGGTCACTCGGGTTGGGGTCTTACAGTAAGAAAGATTAACTGGTCCAGAGATATAAAAAGAGCCCTCCAAAGTCAATGATCAACACAACTGAGCAGATCACTAGATTACGCTAATTGGTGATATTGAATCTAAAGTATCGATTTCAAAGTCAAATCAAGTGCGAGTAATCTATGAACCTTGAGTTAATACATTAACATATCAGACTGTCATGCTAATGACTAAATACCCAATTCAACTAAACAAAAAAAGGCTTGTAACCCAATTCAACTAAACAAAAAAGGGGCTTGTAAATCAAAACATTGAACAATGCCGGTGGTAATGATAGCCTATGACTGATGAATCCGATGAACATGATCAATGAAGAGACCCAACTACATGAATGGCATATTTCAATGGAATAATTTATATGCTGCTTCAGAGGACTAGAAATTTTCTTCATAGGGCATGCTTATATGGATTAGCTCATTCCTTAGTGTGTAAAATTTGTTCTCTTTTTTCATTTGTTCTTGGTTTCTTATTGTGAGTTTGGTTGCTGGGTTATTTTCTTTTGTAATGGAGAGTCCTACCTTGAGAATAACTGGCATCATAGGTGGTGCCCCCATAACCCTTGTTTCACATGGCCAAGAATTGTTACCCATTTCAAAGAGCATAGAAAGAGGGAAGAGAAGAAGGGAAGAGGAAAAGAAGAAAAGGAAAAAGAGAAGGGACAATAGAGGGGATGGAACTACTTTGATCTCTAGTAGTCAGCTAACAATCGCAGGGGGTCATTGTTCTAAGGAGAAAAGGAAGGAAGAAGAAAGGGGAGGGGAGGGAAAAAGAATAAGATGGGATACCTGGACACGAGGCTATTTAGGATTTGTTTCGAAGGGCATTTTGGGTATTATGTTAAAAAATAAGAGAGAGGGTGCCAGCAGCAAGAGCTTTTGTTGGGAAATCACTTGAATTGGCCGGTTGTCTTCAATTGAATTCCCAATGGAAAACTTAAGCCCAAAATGAAAACTTGAGATTTATTTGTCTTGTTTTGAAATTTGAGAAAAACTTAGGCTTTATTTTGAAATTTCCCCAAATAAAAATGAAGAAAATTGTTCTTTTGTTGGGAAATTGGATCATCTAAAGGAATATTGTGTGATCAATCAAGAATATTAGATAATAAATGTAAGACCCCGACCCGACCCCGATTAGTACTAATTAAGTCGCGTGTTAGTGCTAAGCGTGTTCGGTAGAACTTGACTAAGTTGGATTAGTATAGTTCTTGTTATAGCTTTGGGGAATTTTTAAGTGCTTGTGTTTAGTGGGGCCCTTTGGGGGTCCCCTTTTGATAGCTTTGCGTTAATTTGGGAATGACCCGAGATCCCGATGACTTGTATGCCTACCCCGTTTTACTTGTCCCGCTAATCCCTACAACTTTCATGTTGGTCCCGTACCCGTCCGGAACCCCGAAACCCGATTTTCTTGCATTGAGGGCAAAACAGTCATTTTACATGAAATCTGAACCCAAAACTTGATATTCCCGAAACCCGCGAAACATATACTTTTTGGAAACTAGATATTTCGGTGATCACTTTTCTCTTCTTCGTCGAACTCGTTCAAGATCCCGAAAGTAGTGATTTCAGCACAAAGAAGTTTCTAGGTGATGGAGCCCACACCCATTGTCTTTAAATAGAGAACCCATCCTCCCATTTTCCTTTTTCCAGTACAAAAGCAACAACCTAGGGTTTTTCATCTTCTTCTTCTTCTCCTTGCTTCTTCACCACCAAATCTCCTCCAAACTTGCACCAATAGCACAAATGGAAGTCATCATCTTCTTCCTCACCACTAGAGCTCTCCATTGATATAATCCTTTAAGAGGAACCTCCATTCTAAGGCCTTCTTTGAGCTAGTCTTGCCATTTGAAGAGTTTCCAAGTAAGCACCCTCCCTAATCTCTTAGATTTGTGTTCTTCTAGTATTAGAGAAGCTCTATTTTCATTATTGAAGAATTCTTCTTCTTCCTTCCTTGTTTGACCCATTTTAGGGTTTGTTTTTGGGGTTTTTTGTGTAGCTTGGAGTTTGGCTTGGAAGAGGAGAGTAAGAGGCTTGATTTCTTGTTTAGTGACCTTGAGGCAAGTGGATTGAATGGATTGTTTTAGTTTTCAATGATTTCCATGATAAATATGTTTGATTTATTGTCTCATTAATGGCTTGTTTCACTTGCATTCATTTTGTTATAAATGCTTTTGGAAAGGGGTTGGTTAGCCCATTTAATGTCTTGAAATGTGATTTAAAGTTTTTGTTTTATCTCTTGTCTAAGACTTGAATGAATTTATGTGGTTGTGATTCTTCTCTTCTCTTTGTGATTGAATGTGGAAAAGAATGGAGATGAATGTATGGATGCTTGGTGGATGTTTTGAGGAGTTTTGATGGGGGATTGAAAGAGGTTTTGGATTTCCCAATTTGATAGAAGAAATGGAGCTCAAAGGTGTAGTAAGAAGTGGAAAGGAAGAGGAGCAGAGCTGTCCCGGAACCAGTTTCTGGACAATTCTCTCGAGCGAACTGGAAGGTCGCTCGAGCGAAGTGTCCAGAAAGGGTTTCGAACCATTCCAGTGGACAGTTCGCTCGAGCGAACCTTATATCGCTCAAGCGAACCCTCCCAGAGCTCATTCCAGAGAATGGTTAGTTCGAGCGCACGGATTGTTCGCTCGAGCCAACCTGAACTGGGCAGGTCCGCTTGAGCGACCCCTGATCCGCTCGAGCGAACCCTTCCACCTTGCTTGAGCGAACTCCTGGTCCGCTCGAGCGATGTGTACTGTTTATCTGGAACTGTTTTGAGAACAAAAATGAAATGTTTTAGGTATTGAGAGAGGTTTGTTAGCATCCCTATTGTAACGAGAAGAATTATAGCCATTGTTGGAAATCCATTAGAGGAAAAGAACACATCATAAAGAATTCATTGAAGTTTTGGAAACTTCCAAGTGCATAAGGAACCCGGAATGTCCTCAAATTCAAAGCGTACCAAGTTATTTCAAAGTAGACATACGGGATCCCTATTCACCTTGAATTAGTCTTTAACCCTGATACTTGCCCGATATCTCGAAGGTTTCTTTCACCTTCTATTCCCGAAGTTTCCGGTTTATGTTATATCAATCCCGAAAGCATTGGAACTGTACTTGTACTGTTTTACTAGTCCCGAAATGCACGTCCGACATGATATGATAGTTGTGCCCTTGAGCACCCCCGTCTTGCCGGTTATAGTCTTGCACTTGATTTATTTTATACATGTCTTGATTTACATGATTTGACCTATGAATCGACACCACTGAGCTTGGATAACCTTGCCAATTTGATCCACTGACTTGGAGATCCCCCACTTGTCCCGCCAGCTGCAGTTTGGATCCCGCTATCTGGTTATTTAACCGTGGTCTTATCTCGATACCGCAGATTGGTACTGTGGTTCCTGATGCCCTGCTCGCTACCGTGTCATGTCCCGTATATAGTATATGTATATGTAAATCTCGTTGTACCTCCTCACTTCGGTGACTGAGGTCAACGCCTTGATATGCTTGCTCTATCACTTCGGTGATAGAGGACTTATCTTCGTGTGGTTTCCATCTTGCTTGTTTCCCGATTTCCTTGGTTACCTTACATGTTTTATTACCGCATATGTGTTTTCAACTAAATGACACATTTACTTCTCGAAAGTCATTATTTAAACAGGTTTATATGTTTTCCAAGGTAAAGGTTTTTATTATCGAATGTTTATATCTGTTCACCCACCTGCCAAACCGTCGTGTCTGACCCTTTGCTTTGGTACTGAGGTCCCGTTGTCGGTTATCCCAAGGAGGAGCCAGAGGAGGCAGTCGGAGAACCGCAACCGCTAGTTGAGTGGCGTGCCGACGATGTTATGTAAACATCCGGTTGTCGATATGCGAAACATTTTGGGGGTGGTTGGATAGTTATTTTGGTGGATATTGTTTTGTCTATATTGGCCTTTGTTGGCCTCTATTTTTGGGAATTGTAATTAATTGTTATATGTTCAAACTTTAACAGGACCTTTGGGTTACGCTTTAGAACATTGCTCATTCTGATACTCATTATCTTAAATGTAATCAGTCTTGTTATTTTGGAAACGAATTACATGCTTGATTTGCTACACGCTTCCACAATTATACAAAATGTTTATGTGTGTTGGGAAATCCTTACCGCGGACACCTGTGGGAAATCTCGTGCATGGATGATGTGTGTTCTTTATCTACCCGTGTACGCTTGGGCATGAAACATACCTATGATCTTTTATGTCATTCACAATTAGTCCCGATCCCGGATTGGTCCCCAAACCCGGTCCGGGGTCGTGACAGACTGGTATCAGAGCGAGACGTGTTTCAGGCAATTAAGAGAAACTAGAAATCCTAAGGACGTGGCGAGGATTCGTTAGATCTTTCGTTAAGCTAGAATCGCGTGAGCAATGTGTGACCCTATTCTTGATTATCATGTGCTAACAACTTGTTTTGCAGTATCATGCCACCTCGTAAGCGCCCAGTAAATGGTAATCCCACCGCGATCAACAGTGATTATACCGAGCCTATTGAGGAAGATAGAATTGAGAATACAATGGTTGACAATACAATGCTGAATCAGTTTCAGTAGATGTTGCAAGCTATGCTTGACCAGCAGCGTCAAGCCAATGAGAATCAGACTAGACTTCAAGAACAAATGATCAAGAAGGATGAGGATCATGCCAGCGAATTGGCGGAGATACAGAGGCAATTATTAGAGGTATTACAGAGAAGGCCAGAGCCAGTCCAGCCTCAACCTGCAATTGTCATTAATCAGAGAGAGCATGACCCCAATGCATTGTTTGAACGGTTTTGGAAGAGAGGTCCGAAAGAGTTTGTGGGGATAGAAGACCCCTTGGCTATAGATGATTGGTTAGAGCATACAGAGAATATATTTGAGGTCTTCAGATGTAACGGAAGAGAGAAAGTCCAACTTGCAGCATCACTCTTCACCAGTTTGGCAGATAATTGGTGGAAGACAGTAAGGGAGGAATATAGGACTATGGCAGACGCAGTGGCGTGGGCAAACTTCAAGAGGCAATTTAGAGACAAATACGTGCCCACTCATGTCAAGCGGTAAAAAGCAGTAGAGTTCCAGCAGCTTGTCCAAGGCAATATGACAGTGCTAGAGTACCTCACCAAGTTCGAGAGGTTATCACGATATGCTCCAGAGTTGGTGGACACGGTGGAGAAAAAGATTGCTAAATTCTTAGAAGGACTTCACCCCATCATTGAGAGGGATGCCACCGGTGTAGTACCACCTCTTACCTTTGAAGAAGCTGTCAAGAGAGCTTACAAGTTTGAGAACTTCCACCACAAGATTCTTAAGGTCCAAGGCAAGGGACATGGGCAACCTCAACAGCAGCACAACCAGCAGAGGAACCAGCAGAACAAGAGACAAAGGTAAGACCAAAATGTACAGCTAGTTTGCATTCACTATGGGAAAAACCATGACAGTGCCCAGTGTCGTACAGTCTCGGGAGCATGGTTCAGATGTGGTTCGATAAACCATCAGATGAGAGATTGTCCAAGACAGAACAGGCAGAATCAGCAGCAGTAAGGAGCACCGCGTCCCGCACCGCCACAGAGTGCACTAGTGGTGTAGAATCAGGTAAGGCCACTCCAACAACAGGCACCGCAACAACAGTATAGACCTCAACAACATCAGCAGCAGGCCCGTCAGCAAGGACAGCAGCAGAATCAGCGTCCACCGCAACATAACAGAAATATTCCTCAAGGCAAGCAACAACAGGCTCCTATCAGGCCACAGCAGCGGGGACAAGTGTATGCGGTCAATAGAGCTGATGCAGAGGCAGCAAGCAATGTTGTGGAAAGTACACTCCTTGTTAGTGGGATAGAAGCTAAAATATTATTTGACCCTGGCTCTACGCATTCTTTCATATCCCATGCATTTTCTAGATTGATTGATGTGCATGGTAGAGATCTTGAGTACATTTTGACTGTGACAACCCCAGTAGGAAAACAAGTTGTGTGTACTAGTCACTACCCCAATTATCAAGTACGGATAGGAGAGGTTGTGTTACCCGCAGATCTTATTCTGTTGGAGATGAATGATTATGATGTCATCCTAGGGATGGATTGGCTGGCAGGGTACCATGCCACGATGGACTGTTTCCATAAGACCCTTACCTTCAAGTTGGATGAGACACCAGCAGGGGTGTTATTCCAGGGAGAGAGGAGGAATCATCGTGCAAGGTTTGTCTCAGCGTTGAAAGCTGATAGATTATTGAGAAGTGGATGTGAAGCCTATTTGGCGTTTATCACGGAGGATAAACGGTTCCAAGGGGTGGAGGAGATCCCTATTGTTTGGGAGTTCCCGGATGTATTTCCGGAGGAGATTCCGAGATTACCACCCATGAGAGAAATTGATTTCACCATGGAGTTGTTACCGGGGACCGATCTGATTTCGATTGCACCATATAGAATGGCTCCGGCGGAATTGGGAGAGTTGAAGATACAATTGCAAGAGTTGTGGGACAAAGGTTTTGTGAGACCTAGTATTTCGCCATGGGGAGCTCCGGTTTTGTTCGTTAAGAAGAAGGATGGTTCGATAAGGATGTGTATTGATTACCGAAGATTGAATCAAGTGACCATCGAGAACAAATATCCATTGCCAATGATAGATGAACTATTTGATCAGTTACAAGGTGCCTCGTACTTTTCGAAGATTGATTTGAGATCCGGTTACCATCAGCTGAGAGTTAGAAAATCAGATGTGTTGAAAACAGCTTTCCGGACAAGATATGGCCACTACGAGTTTCTAGTGATGCCATTTGGACTGACAAATGCACCGGTAGTGTTCATGGCTTTGATGAACAAGATATTTGCTCAATATCTGGACCAGTTTGTGGTAGTATTTATTGATGATATTTTGGTGTACTCTAAGACTAGAGAAGAGCATGAAGAGCATCTGAGGATAGCATTGCAGCTTCTGAGAGAGAACCAACTGTATACGAAGCTCAACAAGTGTGAATTTGGCTAGAGCAAGTTGCATTTTTGGGGCACATTATCTCCAATGAAGGATTGTCAGTAGACCCGTCTAAAATTGAGGCAGTAGTGAAGTGGGAAAGACCGAAGAATGTGTTGGAAATTAGGAGTTTTCTTGGATTGGCAGGGTATTACCAGAGATTTGTACAAGGATTTTCGTCGATTGCAGCACCATTGATGAAGTTGACAAGGAAGAATGTACCCTATGTGTGGACAGATCAGTGTGAAGCTAGTTTCCAAGAGCTGAAGAAGAGATTAACCACCGCACCAGTACTTTGCCATCTAGAAGCGGTGGTTTCACCATCTTTACCGATGCTTCGAACATTGGACTTGGTTATGTGTTGATGCAAGAAGGAAAAGTTGTGCATATGGGTCCCAGCAGTTTAAAGATCACGAGAAGAACTATGCAACCCATGACCTCGAATTGGCAGCGGTCGTCTTCGCGTTGAAGATGTGGTGACATTACCTCTATGGAGAGAAATTGAAGGTCCATTCTGATCACCGCAGCCTACAGTACCTATTTTCTCAGAAGGAATTGAACATGAGGCAGAGGAGGTGGATGGAGTATATCAAGGACTATGATTTTCCAATCAAATATCACCCAGGGAAAGCGAATGTAGTTGCCGATGCTTTGAGTAGAAAATCAGTGGGCATGGCAAATCTAAGTGGTACTTGTATTTTTGAGTAATTTGAGGAGTTGAAGATAGACCTACAGCCACTGAGGAAGGGTGTTATATGCGCCAATATGTCAGTGTTAGAGCCTTCGTTCATTCAGAAGATCAAGGATAGTCAGTTACAAGATCCAGAATTGGCTAAGATCTCAGAGCATATAGCGGAACGTCCAAATTTTTGTATCGTTGACAGAGTCCTTTACTATCGAGACCATCTGTGTGTGCCTAACATCGAAGATTTGAGGAATGACATCATGGCAGAAGCTCACAGTACGAAGTATTCTGTGCACCCGGGCAGTACGAAGATGTATCAGAACTTGAATGGCAGATTTTGGTGGAACAACATGAAGAGAGAGATTGTAGCGTTTGTCTCTCGCTGTATGACGTGCCAACTGATAAAGGCAGAACATCAAAAGCCTCCAGGATTGTTGCAGCCATTAGAGATCCCTGAATGGAAGTGGGAGCACATTACCATGGACTTTATTTCAGGACTACCGAGGACCAGCAGAGGCGATGACGCTATATGGGTTATAGTGGACAGACTCACCAAGTCAGCTCACTTTATCCCCATGAAGACAGGGAAAAAGATGCACATGTTACCCCTAGCAGAGTTGTTTGTCAACGAGATCGTCAGTAGACATGGACAGCCAGTTTCTATTACCTTCGACAGAGACAGCAGACTCGTCTCGAGATTTTGGAAAACCCTACATGAGTCTATGGGTACGAAGCTACAGTTCAGCATGGCTTATCACCCTCAGACAGATGGCCAGTGTAAGACCCCGACCCGAGTGACTCGATTAGTGCTAATTAAGTTGGGTGTTAGTGCTAAGCTCAATTAGTGGTTTTGACTAAGCTTGGATTAGTATAGTTCTTGATAGCTTTGGGGAATTATTATTTTCAGTGTCTTGTGTTTAGTGGGACCCTTTGGGGGTTTCCTTTTGATAGTCTTGCTAGCTTTTGGAGGTCACTTGTTTTTCCCCTAATTCTTGTCTTGATCCCGTTTTACTTATTTTGTCGATCCTTGCAACTTTCATGTTGAGCCTGTGACCGTCCGGAACCCCGAAACCCGATCTTCTTGCTTTGAGGGCAAAACAGTCTTTTTACATGAAATCTGTACCCAACACTCGATATCCTCGAAACCCACGAAACATATACTTTTTGGAAACTAGATATTTCGACGATCACTTTTCTCTTCTTCGTCGTTTTCGTCCGAGGTCCCGAGATTAGTGATTTCGGCCTCCTAAGACTTTTTAGTGGTGGAGCCCACACCCATTGCCTTATATAGAGAACTCTTTCCCTTCCATTTCCCTTTTCCAGCATAAGCAAATGAGAACCTAGGGTTTCCATCTATTCTCTTTTTCTCCTTGCTTCCTCACCACCAAATCCCTATCAAACCTTGCACCAATCAAGAAATGAGCTTCACCCTTTTCTTCCTCACCACTAGAGCTATGCATTGATACCATTTGTGGAAGGATCTACTCAACTCAAGACCCTCATTGAGCTCACCTTGTCCATTTGGAGAACTTACAAGTAAGCTTTTTCCCTAATATCTTAGATCCATGTTCTTCTAGTCTTGGGAAATGTCGCGACCCCGGACCGGGTCCGCGGACCAAGTCCGGGATCGGGACCCGATTGTGATGAAGCCAAAGATGTGATCATATGGAGTGATGACAATAATGAAAGGTATTTTTATGATCAAGCGTACACGGGTTAACAAAAGACCACACACTACCCGTGCACGTGATTTCCCACAGGTGTCCGTGGTGAGGATATTCCAACACACATAGTCATATGGTAATAATTGCGGAAGCGTATGGTAAATCATGCATGTATTTCATTTCCCAAAATATCAAGGCTGATTACATTTGAATATGAGTATCAGAATGAGCAATGTCCTAAAGCATAACCCAAAAGTACATATTCAAGTTTAATCAGAAGATCAGTTAATTACAATTCCCAAAAATAGAGGCCAATAAAGGCCAATATACAAGACAATGACCACCAGACAACTATCCAAACAATCCCCCAAAATGTTTCGCAACTCGGCAGCCCGATGTCTACATAACATCGTCGGCACGCCACTCAACTACCGGCTGCGGTTCTCCGACCGCCTCCTCTGGCTCCTCCTCGGGGAAACCAACCACGGGACCTGAGTACCAAAGCAAAGGGGTCAGACACGACGGTCTGGCAGGTAGATGGAAAGATACGAACATTTAATGATAAAACATTTGTCATGGAAACAATTGAACCTGTCTAAATAATACTTTCATGAGTAAATGCATCATTTCGTTAAAAACATATATGCAAGGTAAAACAAGTAAGGGTAACCAAGGAAATCGGGAAACGAGCAAGATGGCAACCACACCAGGCTAAATCCTCTATCACCGAAGTGATAGAGCAAGCAAGTCAAGGCGTTGACCTCAATCACCGAAGTGAGGAGATGCAACGAAATACATATACATATATACTATATACTAGACATGACCACGGTAGCGAGCCGGGCATCAGGAACCACAGTAGCAATCTGCGGTATCAGGACCCAAACTGCAGTTGGCAAGACAAGAGGGGGATCACCTAGTCAGTTGATCAGACTAACAAGGTATCCAAGCTTAGTGGTGCCGACTCATAGGTTATATGCAAGTAAATAAAACAGGTACAGGTATGAATGTTCTCTTTCTTGGCTCATGGGCTCGCACTACAAAGCTCTGGCCCAATATTGCCTCAAGGTTTTGGCTTATGAGTCATGCACAAGAAATCAGATCAAAACATGGAAATCAAGACAGGTGTAAAATAAATCAAGTACAAGATTATATTCGGCAAGACGTGGGTGCTCAAGGCACAGCTATCATATCAAGTCTGTCATGTATATCAAAGCTAGCAAAACGGTACGAGTATACTTTGAAAAGCCAAGACAATGTCGGGTTAAAACTAATCCAAGTGAATAGGGATCCCGTATGTCCGTATAATAAAGGAAACTTGGTACTCTTTGAATTTGGGAGACATTCCGGGTTCCTTATACACTATAGTAGCCTCAATGCTTAAATGAATCTCGATGATGTAGTTTCTCTCTCTAACGTACTACCAACAAACACTTCACCTAGGCTTCGAACACGATCCCAGGTGAGCGGTGCCCATTGCTCTCAGAAAGGTTCACAAGCAATGGGGTGAAAGCTCCCTTCAATCCTTCTTTATTCATAGAATTCAGGGAATTTCGGTTACTTTGCGGTCAGATGGCGGTTAGCCGCCAGTGGATCCGGCGGTTAACCGCTGGCTGACCGTGAGGCTGACCGTGGAATTCCAGCTCTCTGGAAATGCAACCGCTACAATCCGGTTGGCTGGCGGTTAGCCGCTGATGGATTAGGCGGTTAGCCGCTAGCTGACCGTGGAGCTGACCGCGAGATTTCAGCTCTCGGGAAAAGTGACCGTAACTAAGCGGTTGGATGGCGGTTAGCCGTCGATGGACACGGCGGTTAGCCGCTGGCTGACCGCCGAGCTGACCGCCAGTCACGGGAATTTCTTCCCTTGGTTCAGATTCATGCTTTCCCTTTTCCCAAACCCATTCCTTTCATTCCCCATTGACATCGATACAATCACCAAGAGAAGAAGAAAACCATCATCAAAAGGATTCACTTAGGCATTGTACAAAAGATGAACCAAAACTACAATCCATGATTTAAAGACAATAGATGAAACCAAAAGCTAGAAATCATGTTTCGAGACAATAAGGATGCTTACCAACTCTTTTCAAAAGCATTTTATAGCATCATGAATGCAAGTAAAAGCTCATCATAAATGATACAATAAATACAAACATTTGATCATGGAAATCACTTTTAAAACTAAACATCCACTTGCCTCAAGGTCTCTAAATCAAGAAATCCAAGCTCTAATCCACTCTTCCAAGCCAAATACCAAGCTACACCAAAAACCCCCAAAACAAACCCTATAATGGGTCAAACCAAGAAACAAGAAGAAGAAACTCACAATAATGAAGATAGGGCTCTCCCAAGACTAGAAGAACAAGGATCTAAGATATTAGGGAAGGAGCTTACTTGTAAGTTCTTCAAATGGACAAGGTGAGCTCAATGAGGGTCTTGAGTTGAGTAGGTCCTCCCACAAATGGTATCAATGAGTAGCTCTAGTAGTGAGGAAGAAGAGGGTGAAGTTCAATCTTGATTGGTGTAAGGTTTGGTAGGGACTTGGGATGAGGAAGCAAGAAGAAGAAGAAAGGAGAGAAAGAAAACCCTAGGCTGTTCTTGAGCTTGTGCTGGAAAAAGAGAAATGGAGGGAAAGAGTTCTCTATATAAAGCAATGGGTGTGGGTTCCACCACTAGAAAGTCTTCGGAGGCTGAAATCACCAATCTCGGGACCTCGGATGAAATCGACGAAGAAGAGAAAAGTGATCGTCGAAATATCTAGTTTCCAAAAAGTATATGTTTCGTGGGTTTCGAGGATATCGAGTGTTGGGTACAGATTTCATGTAAAAAGACTGTTTTGCCCTCAAAGCAAGAAGATCGGGTTTCGGGGTTCCGGACGGTCACGGGTTCAACATGAAAGTTGTAGGGATCGACAAAATAAGTAAAACGGGATCAAGACAAGAATTAGGGGAAAACAAGTAACCTCCAAAGCTAGCAAGACCATCAAAAAGGAAACCCCCAAAGGGTCCCACTAAACACAAGACACTAAAAATAATTCCCCAAAGCTATCAAGAACTATACTAATCCAAGCTTAGTCAAAACCACTAATCAAGCTTAGTACTAACGCACAACTTAATTAGTACTAATCGAGTCGGTCGGGTCGGGGTCTTACATCCTCCACCCCTTAGGGCATTTGGTCCTCCAAATGAAATACAAACTCACCTCGGGTAGGAGATGCGGATACTTCTTCTGCACTTGATCTCGTAATTCCCACGTTGCCTCTTCCGGCCCGTGATTCTCCCAAAGTACTTTCACCCGCTGAATAGTCCGTGACCTCAACTCTTGCTCCTTCGTGTCTATGATCCGAATGGGCTTCTCAACATAAGTGGCATCTTCTCTGATCTCTAACGGTTCATGCTGGAGTACATGTGAAGGGTCGGGGACGTACTTCTTCAACATCGACACGTGGAAAACATTGTGTACACCGGATAGCTCAGGTGGTAAGGCTAATCTATAAGCCACATCACCGATCTTGCTCATTATATCATACGGTCCAATGTATCTCCGTGATAATTTGCCTTTCTGCCCAAACCTCAATGTTCCTCTGGTCGGTGACACCTTCAAGAAAACCTTATCTCCTTCCTTGAATTGTAGATCCCTGCGGTGAGAGTCTGCATAGCTCTTTTGTCTACTCCGGGCTACTTTCAAACATTCTTGGATTTGTCTCACTTTGTCAGTAATCTCACTCACTATGGACGGTCCATGGAAACTGCGAGTGCCAACTTCTTCCCAACAAATAGGTGTCCTACACCTTCTGCCGTACAAGGCCTCAAAAGGCGCCATCCCAATGCTCGAGTGGTAGCTGTTGTTGTAAGCAAACTCACACAACGGTAGGGTTTCATCCCACTGAGTCTTGAAGTCCAATACACAAGCACGGAGCATGTCCTCGAGTGTCTGAATCGTCCTCTCTGACTGACCGTCTGTCTGAGGGTGATAAGCTGTACTAAACTGCAACTTCGTACCCATAGACTCATGTAGGGTCTTCCAAAATCTCGAGACGAACCTGCTGTCTCTGTCTGATGTGATGGAAACTGGCTGTCCATGTCTACTGACGATCTCATTAACGAACAGCCCTGCCAGGGGTAACATGTGCATCTTCTTCCCTGTCTTCATGGGGATAAAGTGAGCTGACTTGGTGAGTCTGTCCACAATCACCCATATCGCATCATTGCCTCTGCTAGTCCTCGGTAGTCCCGAAATAAAGTCCATGGTAATGTGCTCCCACTTCCACTCCGGGATCTCTAATGGCTGCAACAAACCTGGAGGCTTCTGATGTTCTGCTTTTATCAACTGGCATGTCATGCAACGAGATACAAACGCTGCAATCTCTCTCTTCATATTGTTCCACCAAAATCTGCCCTTCAAATTCTGATACATCTTTGTGCTGCCTGGGTGCATGGAATACTTCGCACTGTGAGCTTCTGCCATGATGTCATTCCTTAGATCCTCTATGTTAGGCACACACAAACGATCACGGTAGTAAAGAACTCCGTCAACAATACGAAAATCAGGACGTTCTGCTATATGATCTGCAATCTTGGCTAACTCTGGATCTTGCAACTGACTGTCCTTAATCTTCTGGATGAACGAAGGTTCTGACACTGACATATTGGCAATTATGGCACCTTTCCTTAGTGGCTGGAGGTCTATCTTCAACTACTCAAACTGATCAAAAATACAAGTACCACTCAAATTTGCTATGCCCACTGACTTCCTACTCAAAGCATCGGCAACAACATTCGCTTTACCCGGATGATACTTGATTGGAAAATCATAGTCTTTGATATACTCCATCCATCTCCTCTGCCTCATGTTCAACTCCTTCTGAGAAAATAGGTACTGTAGGCTGCGGTGATCCGAATGAACCTCAAACTTCTCTCCGTAGAGGTAATGTCTCCACATCTTCAATGCAAAGACGACCGCCGCCAACTCAAGGTCATGGGTCGCATAATTCCTCTCGTGATCTTTCAACTGCCGGGATCCATATGCTACAACTTTTCCTTCTTGCATCAACACACAACCGAGTCCAATGTTCGAAGCATCGGTAAAGATGGTGAAACCGCCGCTTCCGGATGGCAAAGTAAGGACTGGTGCGGTAGTTAATCTCTTCTTCAGCTCTTGGAAACTAGCTTCACACTGATCTGTCCACACATACGGTACATTCTTCCTCGTCAACTTCGTTAACGGTGCTGCAATCGACGAAAATCCTTGTACGAACCTCCGGTAATACCCTGCCAAACCAAGAAAACTCCTAATTTCTGACACATTCTTCGGTCTCTCCCACTTCACTACTGCCTCGATCTTAGACGGGTCTACTGACAAACCTTCCTTAGAGATTATATGTCCCAAAAATGCGACTTGCTCAAGCCAAAATTCACACTTGTTGAGCTTCACATACAACTGACTCTCCCTCAAAATCTGCAATACTATCCTCAGATGCTCTTCATGCTCTTCTCTGGTCTTGGAGTACACCAGAATATCGTCTATGAACACCACTACAAACTGATCTAGGTACTGAGCAAAGATCTTGTTCATCAAAGCCATGAACACTGCCGGTGCATTAGTCAACCCAAATGGCATCACTAGGAACTCATAGTGGCCATATCTTGTCCGGAAAGCTGTCTTCAACACATCTGATTCTCTAACTCTCAGCTGATGATAACCGGATCTCAAATCAATCTTCGAAAAGTACGAGGCACCTTGTAACTGATCAAACAATTCGTCTATCCTTGGCAATGGATACTTGTTCTTGATGGTCACTTGGTTCAATCTCCGGTAGTCAATACACATTCTCATCGAACCATCCTTCTTCTTCACAAACAAAACTGGAGCTCCCCACGGTGAGATGCTTGGCCTCACAAAACCTTTGTCCAACAACTCTTGTAACTGTATCTTCAACTCTCCCAATTCTGCCGGAGCCATTCTATATGGTGCAATAGATATCGGAGCGGTCCCCGGTAACAACTCAATGGTAAAATCAATCTCTCTCATGGGTGGTAATCCCGGAATCTCCTCTGGAAACACGTCCGGGAACTCCCAAACAATAGGGATCTCCTCCACCCCATGGGACCGTTTATCCTCCGTGATAAACGCCAAATAGGCTTCACATCCACTTCTCAATAGTCTATCAGCCTTCAACGCTGAGACAAACCCTGCATGAGGATTTCTCCTCTCTCCCTGGAATAACACCCCTGCTGGTGTCTCATCTAACTTGAAGGTGAGGGTTTTATGGAAACAATCCATTGTGGCATGGTACCCTGCCAGCCAATCCATCCCTAGGATGACATCAAAATCCTTCATCTCCAACAGAATAAGATCTGCGGGTAACACAACTTCTCCTATCCGGATGTACAACTAGGGTAATAACTAGTACACACAACTTGTTTTCCTACTGGTGTAGCTACAGTCAAGATGTATTCAAGATCTCTACCATGCACATCAATCAGTCTAGAAAATGCATGGGATATGAATGAATGCGTAGATCCAGGGTCAAATAATATTCTAGCTTCTATCCCACTGACAAGAAGTGTACCTTCCACAACATTGCTTGCTGCCTCTGCATCAGCTCTGTTGACTGCATAAACTTGTCCTCGCTGCTGTGGCCTGATATGAGCTTGTTGTTGCCTGCCTTGAGGGGCATTTCTGTTCTGTTGCGGGGGACGCTGATTCTGTTGTTGTCCTTGTTGACGGGCCTGTGGCTGCTGTTGCTGCGGTCTATACTGTTGCGGTGGTGCCTGCTGCTGAAGTGGCCTTGCCTGATTCTGCACGACTAGTGCATTCTGTGGCGGTGCCTGACGCGGTGCTCCTTGTTGCTGATTCTGCCTGTTCTGCCTCGGACAATCCCTCATTTGATGGGTCATGGAACCACATCTATAGCATGCTCCTGAGACGGTACGACACTGGGCACTGTCGTGGTTCTTCCCACAATGAATGCAAACTAGTTGCACATTCTGATCTTGTCTCTGTCTCTTGTGCTGCTGGTTTCTCTGATGGTGGTACTGCTGTTGAGGCTGTCCTTGTCCCTTGCCTTGGACCTTAAGGATCTTGTGGTGGAAGTTCTCAAACTTGTAAGCTCTCTTGACCGCTTCCTCGAAGGTAAGAGGTGGTACTACACCGGTGGCATCCCTCTCAATGATAGGATGAAGTCCTTCTAGGAACTTGGCAATCTTCTTTTCCACCGTGTCTACCAATTCCGGAGCGTATCTTGACAACCTCTCGAATTTGGTGAGGTACTCTAAGACGGTCATACTCCCTTGGACAAGCTGCTGGAACTCTGCTGCCTTCTGTCTCTTGACATGGGCAGGCACATATTTGTCTCTGAATTGGGTCTTAAAGTTCGCCCAAGCTACTGCATTTGCCATAGTTCGGTATTCCTCCCTCACCGTCTTCCACCAATTATCTGCTAAGCTGGTGAAGAGTGATGCTGCAAGCTGTACTTTCTCACTCCCATTACATCTAAAAACCTCGAATATATTTTCTATATGCTCTAGCCAGTCGTCTGCAGTCAAGGGGTCCTCTGTCCCCATAAACTCCTTCGGGCATCTCTTTCTGAACTTCTCAAACAGTGCATTGGGGTCATGTTCCCTTTGATTAATGACAATAGCAGGTTGAGGTTGAACTGGTTCGGGTCTTCTCTGTAATACCTCCAACAACTGTCTCTGCATTTCTGCCAACTCCCTAGCATGGTCCTCATCTTTCTTGAGCATCTGTTCTTGCAATCTGGTTTGGTTCTCATTAGCCTGACGCTGCTGGTCAAGCATGGCTTGCATCATCTGCTGAAACTGATTTGGAATTGGGTTTTCAGTTCTATCTTCTCCCACTGGTCCTGTGTTTTCGACTGGTCCTGTATAATCACTGTTACTCGCTGTGGGGTTGCCATTTACCGGGCGTTTACGTGGTGGCATGATGCTGCAAAACAAGTTATTAGCACAAAATAATCAACAATAGGGTCACACATTGCTCACGCGATTCTAGCTAACGAAAGATCTAACGAATCCCCGCCACGTCCTTAGGATTTCTAGTTTCTTTTAATTGCCTGAAACACGTCTCGCTCTAATACCAGTTCTGTCGCGACCCCGGACCGGGTCCGAGGACCAAGTCCGGGATCGGGACCCGATTGTGATGAAGCCAAAGATGTGATCATATGGAGTGATGACAATAATGAAAGGTATTTTTATGATCAAGCATACACGGGTTAACAAAAGACCACACACTACCCATGCACGTGATTTCCCACAGGTGTCCGCGGTGAGGATATTCCAACACACATAGTCATATGGTAATAATTGCGGAAGCGTATGGTAAATCATGCATGTATTTCATTTCCCAAAATATCAAGGCTGATTACATTTGAATATGAGTATCAGAATGAGCAATGTCCTAAAGCATAACCCAAAAGTACATATTCAAGTTTAATCAGAAGATCAGTTAATTACAATTCCCAAAAATAGAGGCCAATAAAGGCCAATATACAAGACAATGACCACCAGACAACTATCCAAACAATCCCCCAAAATGTTTCGCAACTCGGCAGCCTGATGTCTACATAACATCGTCGGCACGCCACTCAACTACCGGCTGCGGTTCTCCGACCGCCTCCTCTGGCTCCTCCTCGGGGAAACCAACCACGGGACCTGAATACCAAAGCAAAGGGGTCAGACACGACGGTCTGGCAGGTAGATGGAAAGATACGAACATTTAATGATAAAACATTTGTCATGGAAACAATTGAACCTGTCTAAATAATACTTTTATGAGTAAATGCATCATTTCGTTAAAAACATATATGCAAGGTAAAACAAGTAAGGGTAACCAAGGAAATCGGGAAACGAGCAAGATGGCAACCACACCAGGCTAAATCCTCTATCACCGAAGTGATAGAGCAAGCAAGTCAAAGCGTTGACCTCAGTCACCGAAGTGAGGAGATGCAACGAAATACATATACATATATACTATATACTAGACATGACCACGGTAGCGAGCCGGGCATCAGGAACCACAGTAGCAATCTGCGGTATCAGGACCCAAACTGCAGTTGGCAAGACAAGAGGGGGATCATCTAGTCAGTTGATCAGACTAACAAGGTATCCAAGCTTAGTGGTGCCGACTCATAGGTTATATGCAAGTAAATAAAACAGGTACAGGTATGCATGTTCTCTTTCTTGGCTCATGGGCTCGCACTACAAAGCTCTGGCCCAATATTGCCTCAAGGTTTTGGCTTATGAGTCATGTACAAGAAATCAGATCAAAACATGGAAATCAAGACAGGTGTAAAATAAATCAAGTACAAGATTATATTCGGCAAGACGTGGGTGCTCAAGGCACAGCTACAATCCGGTTGGCTGGCGGTTAGCCGCTGATGGATTAGGCAGTTAGCCACTAGCTGACCGTGGAGCTGATCGCGAGATTTCAGCTCTCGGGAAAAGTGACCGTAACTAAGCGGTTGGATGGCGGTTAGCCGTTGATGGACACGGCGGTTAGCCGCTGGCTGACCGCGGAGCTGACCGCCAGTCACGGGAATTTCTTCCCTGGGTTCAGATTCATGCTTTCCCTTTTCCCAAACCCATTCCTTTCATTCCCCATTGACATCGATACAATCACCAAGAGAAGAAGACAACCATCATCAAAAGGATTCACTTAGGCATTGTACAAAAGATGAACCAAAACTACAATCCATGAGTTAAAGACAATAGATGAAACCAAAAGCTAGAAATCATGTTTCGAGACAATAAGGATGCTTACCAACTCTTTTCAAAAGCATTTAATAGCATCATGAATGCAAGTAAAAGCTCATCATAAATGATACAATAAATACAAACATTTGATCATGGAAATCACTTTTAAAACTAAACATCCACTTGCCTCAAGGTCTCTAAATCAAGAAATCCAAGCTCTAAACCACTCTTCCAAGCCAAATACCAAGCTACACCAAAAACCCCCAAAACAAACCCTATAATGGGTCAAACCAAGAAACAAGAAGAAGAAACTCACAATAATGAAGATAGGGCTCTCCCAAGATTAGAAGAACAAGGATCTAAGATATTAGGGAAGGAGCTTACTTGTAAGTTCTTCAAATGGACAAGGTGAGCTCAATGAGGGTCTTGAGTTGAGTAGGTCCTCCCACAAATGGTATCAATGAGTAGCTCTAGTAGTGAGGAAGAAGAGGGTGAAGTTCAATCTTGATTGGTGTAAGGTTTGGTAGGGACTTGGGATGAGGAAGCAAGAAGAAGAAGAAAGGAGAGAAAGAAAACCCTAGGCTGTTCTTGAGCTTGTGCTGGAAAAAGAGAAATGGAGGGAAAGAGTTCTCTATATAAAGCAATGGGTGTGGGTTCCACCACTAGAAAGTCTTCGGAGGCTGAAATCACCAATCTCGGGACCTCGGATGAAATCGACGAAGAAGAGAAAAGTGATCGTCGAAATATCTAGTTTCCAAAAAGTATATGTTTCGCGGGTTTCGAGGATATCAAGTTTTGGGTACAGATTTCATGTAAAAAGACTGTTTTGCCCTCAAAGCAAGAAGATCGGGTTTCGGGGTTCCGGACGGTCACGGGTTCAACATAAAAGTTGTAGGGATCGACAAAATAAGTAAAACGGGATCAAGACAAGAATTAGGGGAAAACAAGTAACCTCCAAAGCTAGCAAGACCATTAAAAAGGAAACCCCCAAAGGGTCCCACTAAACACAAGACACTAAAAATAATTCCCCAAAGCTATCAAGAACTATACTAATCCAAGCTTAGTCAAAACCACTAATCAAGCTTAGTACTAACGCACAACTTAATTAGTACTAATCGAGTCGCTCGGGTCGGGGTCTTACAGGAAAGCCCTATCTTCATTATTGTGAGTTTCTTCTTCTTGTTTCTTGGTTTGACCCATTTTAGGGTTTGTTTTTGGGGGTTTTTGGTGTAGCTTGGTATTTGGCTTGGAAGAGTGGATTAGAGCTTGGATTTCTTGATTTAGAGACCTTGAGGCAAGTGGATGTTTAGTTTTAAAAGTGATTTCTATGATCAAATGTTTGTATTTATTGTATCATTTATGATGAGCTTTTACTTGCATTCATGATGCTATTAAATGCTTTTGAAAAGAGTTGGTAAGCATATTTATTGTCTTGAAACATGATTTCTAGCTTTTGGTTTCATCTATTGTCTTTAAATCATGGATTGTAGCTTTGGTTCATCTTTTGCACAATGCCTAAGTGAATCCTTGTGATGTTGGTTGTCTTCTTTCTCTTGATGATTGTATGAATGTCAAATGGAGAATGAAAGGAATTGGTTTGGGGGAAGGGAAGACCTGAACCTGAACCCAGTGAAGAAATTCCCGTGACTGGCGGTCAGCTGGCGGTCACCCAGCGGCTAGCCGCCTGGTGACTAGCGGCTAACCGGAGCAGGTTCGGTTGCGTTTCCAGAAAGCTATAACCTCACGGTCAGCTCCGTGGTCAGGTAGCGGCTAACCGCCGTGTTCATCAGCGGCTAACCGCCAGCCAACCGAATTGTAGCGGTTACAATTCCAGAGAGCTGCAATTCCACGGTCAGCCTCACGGTCAGCCAGCGGTTAACCGCCGGATTCGCTGGCGGCTAACCGCCATCTGACCGCAAGGTGACCGAAATTCCCTGAATTTTTATGAATAAAGGAGGATTGAAGGGAGCTTTGACCCCATTGCTTGTGAACCTTTCTGAGAGCAATGGACACCGCTCACCTGGGAGTGTGTGTGTGTTGGTAGTATGTTAGAGAGAGGAATCACATCATCGAGATTCATTTAAGCATTGAGGCCACTATGGTGTATAAGGAACCCGGGATGTCTCCCAAATTCAAAGAGTACCAAGTTTCCTTTATTATACGGACATACGGGATCCCTATTCACTTGGATTAGTTTTAACCCGACATTGTCTTGGCTTTTCAAAGAGTACTTTACCTTGTTATTCTCAAAATTGATGATTTGGGACCTATCATCCCGAAAACTTTGAAAGTATACTTGTACCGTTTTGCTAGCTTTGATATACATGCCAAACCTGATATGATAGCTGTGCCTTGAGCACCCACGTCTTGCCCGAATATAGTCTTGTACTTGATTTATTTTACACCTGTCTTGATTTCCATGTTTGACCTGATTTCTTGTACATGACTCATAAGGCAAAACCTTGAGGCAATATTGGGCCAGAGCTTTGTAGTGCGAGCCCATGAGCCAAAAAGAGAACATGCATACATGTACCTGTTTTATTTACTTGCATATAACCTATGAGTCGGCACCACTAAGCTTGGATACCTTGTTAGTCTAATCAACTGACTAGGTGATCCCCCTCTTGTCTTGCCAACTGCAGTTTGGGTCCTGATACCGCAGATTGCTACTGTGGTTCCTGATGCCCGGCTCGCTACCGTGGTCATGTCTAGTATATAGTATATATGTATATGTATTTCGTTGTATCTCCTCACTTCGGTGACTGAGGTCAACGCCTTGACTTGCTTGCTCTATCACTTCGGTGATAGAGGATTTAGCCTTGTGTGGTTGCCATCTTGCTCGTTTCCTGATTTCCTTGGTTACCCTTACTTGTTTTACCTTGCATATATGTTTTTAACTAAATGAGGCATTTACTCATGAAAGTATTATTTAGACAGGTTCAACTCTTCCCATGGCAAATGTTTTATCATTAAATGTTCATATCTTTTCATCTACCTGCCAGACCGTCGTGTCTGACCCTTTGCTTTGGTACTCAGGTCCCGTTGTCGGTTATCCCGAGGAGGAGCCAGAGGAGGCGGTCGGAGAACCGCAACCGCTAGTTGAGTGGCGTGCTGACGATGTTATGTAAACATCGGGCTGCCGAGTTGCGAAACATTTTGGGGGATTGTTTGGATAGTTTTCTGGTGGTTATTGTTTTGTATATTGGCCTTTATTGGCCTCTATTTTTGGGAATTGTAATTAACTGATATTCTGATTAAACTTGAATATGTACTTTTGGGTTATGCTTTAGGACATTGCTCATTCTGATACTCATATTCAAATGTAATCAGCCTTGATATTTTGGGAAATGAAATACATGCATGATTTACCATACGCTTCCGCAATTATACTATATAACTATGTGTGTTGGAATATCCTCACCGCAGACACCTGTGGGAAATCACGTGCACGGGTAATGAGTGTTCTTTTGTTAACCCGTGTACGCTTGATCATAAACATACCTTTAATTATTGTCATCACTCCATATGATCACATCATTGGCTTCTTCATCACAATCAGTCCCGATCCCGGATTTGGTCCGCGGACCCGGTCCGGGGTCGTGACAGCCAGTCAGAGAGAACGATTCAGACCCTTGAGGATATGTTACGTGCTTGTGTATTAGACTTCAAGACTCGGTGGGATGAGACTCTACCGTTGTGTGAGTTCGCTTACAACAATAGCTACCACTCGAGCATTGGAATGGCGCCCTTTGAAGCTTTGTATGGCAGGAGGTGTAGGACACCTGTTTGTTGGGAAGAAGTTGGCACCCGCAGTTTCCATGGACCAACCATAGTGAGTGAGATCAGTGACAAAGTGAGACAGATCCAAGAATGTTTGAAAGTAGCCCAGAGTAGACAGAAAAGCTATGCAGACTCTCACAGAAGGGATCTACAATTCAAAGAAGGAGATAAAGTTCTCTTGAAGGTGTCACCCACCAGAGGAACATTGAGATTTGGGCAGAAGGGCAAGTTATCCAAGCGATACATCAGACCGTATGACATTGTGAGCAAGATCGGTGATGTGGCTTATAGATTAGCCTTACCACCCGAGTTATCCGGTGTACACAACGTCTTCTATGTGTCGATGTTGAAGAACTACGTCCCCGACCCTTCACATGTACTCCGACATGAACCATTGGAAATCAGAGAAGATGCTACCTATGTTGAGAAGCCCATTCAGATCATAGACATAAAGGAGAAAGAGTTGACGACACGAACTATTCAGTGGGTAAAGGTGCTTTGGGAGAATCATGGACCAGAAGAGGCAACGTGGGAATTGCGAGATCAAGTGCAAAAGAAGTATCCACATCTCCTACCCGAGGTGAGTTTTGTGTTTCATTTGGAGGACCAAATGCCCTAAGGGGTGGAGGATGTAAGACCCCGACCCGAGTGACCCCGATTAGTACTAATTAAGTCGCGTGTTAGTGCTAAGCTTGTTCGGTAGAACTTGACTAAGTTGGATTAGTATGGTTCTTGTTATAGCTTTGGGGAATTTTTAAGTGCTTGTGTTTAGTGGCGCCAATTGGGGGTTCCCTTTTGATAGGTTTACGTTAATTTGGGAATGACCCGAGATCCCGATGAGTTGTATACCTACCCCGTTTTACTTGTCCCGCTAATCCCTACAACTTTCATGTTGATCCCGTACCCGTCTGGAACCCCGAAACCCGATTTTCTTACATTGAGGGCAAAACAGTCATTTTACATGAAATCTGTAACCAAAACTTGATATTCCCGAAACTCGCGAAACATATACTTTTTGGAAACTAGATATTTCGGTGATCACTTTTCTCTTCTTCGTCGAACTCGTTCGAGATCCCGAAAGTAGTGATTTCAGCCCAAAGAAGTTTCTAGGTGATGGAGCCCACACCCATTGTTTTTAAATAGAGAACCCATCCTCCCATTTTCCTTTTTCCAGCACAAGAGCAACAACCTAGGGTTTTTCATCTTCTTCTTCTTCTCCTTACTTCTTCACCACCAAATCTCCTCCAAACTTGCACCAATAGCACAAATGGAAGTCATCATCTTCTTCCTCACCACTAGAGCTCTCCATTGATATAATCATTCAAGACGAACCTCCATTCTAAGGCCTTCTTTGAGCTAGTCTTGCCATTTGAAGAGTTTCCAAGTAAGTTCCCTCCCTAATCTCTTAGATTTGTGTTCTTCTAGTATTAGAGAAGCTCTATTTTCATTATTGAAGAGTTCTTCTTCTTCCTTCCTTGTTTGACCCATTTTAGGGTTTGTTTTTGGGGGTTTTTGTGTAGCTTGGAGTTTGGCTCGGAAGAGGAGAGTAAGAGGCTTGATTTCTTGTTTAGTGACCTTGAGGCAAGTGGATTGAATGGATTGTTTTAGTTTTCAATGATTTTCATGATAAATATGTTTGATTTATTGTATCATTAATGGCTTGTTTCACTTGCATTCATTTTGTTATAAATGCTTTTGGAAAGGGGTTGGTTAGCCCATTTAATGTCTTGAAATGTGATTTAAAGTTTTTGTTTTATCTCTTGTCTAAGACTTGAATGAATTTATGTGGTTGTGATTCTTTTCTTATCTTTGTGATTGAATGTGGAAAAGAATGGAGATGACTGTATGGATGCTTGGTGGATGTTTTGAGGAGTTTTGATGGGGGATTGAAAGAGGTTTTGGATTTCCCAATTTGATAGAAGAAATGGAGCTCAAAGGTGTAGTAAGAAGTGGAAAGGAAGAGGAGCAGAGCTGTCCCGGAACCAGGTTCTGGACAATTCTCTCGAGCGAACTGGAAGGTCGCTCAAGCGAAGTGTCCAGAAAGGGTTTCGAACCATTCCAGTGGACAGTTCGCTCGAGCAAACCTTATATCGCTCGAGCGAACCCTCCCAGAATTCATTCCAGAGAATGGTTAGTTCGAGCGCACGGATTGTTCGCTCGAGCCAACCTGAACTGGGCAGGTCCGCTCGAGCGAACCCTTCCAAAAGGCCATTCCAGAGAGCACCTCGCTCGAGCGAACTCCTGGTCCGCTCGAGCGATGTGTACTGTTTATCTGGGGCTGTTTTGTGAACAAAAATGAAATGTTTTAGGTATTGAGAGAGGTTTGTTAGCATCCCTATTATAACGAGAAGACTTATAGCCATTGTTGTTAATCCATTAGAGGAAGAGACCACATCATAAAGAATTCATTGAAGTTTTGGAAACTTCCAAGTGCATAAGGAACCCGGAATGTCCTCAAATTCAAAGAGTACCAAGTTATTTCAAAGTAGACATACGGGATCCCTATTCACCTTGAATTAGTCTTTGACCCTGATACTTGCCCGATATCTCGAAGGTTTGTTTCACCTTCTATTCCCGAAATTTCCGGTTTATGTTATATCAATACCGAAAGCATTGGAAGTGTACTTGTACTGTTTTACTAGTCCCGAAATGCACGTCCGACATGATATGATAGTTGTGCCCTTGGGCACCCCCGTCTTGCCGGTTATAGTCTTGCACTTAATTTATTTTGTACATGTCTTGATTTACATGATTTGACCTATGAGTCGGCACCACTGAGCTTAAATAACCTTGCCAGTCTGATCCACTGACTTGGAGATCCCCCACTTGTCCCGGCAGCTGCAGTTTGGATCCCGCTACCCGATTATTTAACCGTGGTCTTGTCCCGATACCGCAGATTGCTACTGTGGTTCTTGATGCCCGGCTCGCTATCGTGGTCATGTCCCGTATATAGTATATGTATATGTAAATCTCGTTGTACCTCCTCACTTCGGTGACTGAGGTCAACGCCTCGATATGCTTGCTCTATCACTTCGGTGATAGAGGACTTAGCTTCGTGTGATTGCCATCTTGCTTGTTTCCCGATTTCCTTGGTTACTTTACATGTTTTATTACTGCATATGTGTTTTCAACTAAATGACTCATTTACTTCTCGAAAGTCATTGTTTAAACAGGTTTATATGTTTTCCAAGGTAAAGGTTTTTATTATCGAATGTTTATATCTGTTCACCCACCTGCCAGACCGTCGTGTCTGACCCTTTGCTTTGGTACTGAGGTCCCGTTGTCGGTTATCCCGAGGAGGAGCCAGAGGCGGCGGTCGGAGAACCGCAACCGCTAGTTGAGTGGCATGCCGACGATGTTATGTAAACATCCGGTTGTCGAGATGCGAAACATTTTGGGGGTGGTTGGATAGTTATTTTGGTGGATATTGTTTTGTCTATATTGGCCTTTGTTGGCCTCTATTTTTGGGAATTGTAATTAAATGTTATATGTTCAAACTTTAACAGGACCTTTGGGTTACGCTTTAGAACATTGCTCATTCTGATACTCGTTATCTTAAATGTAATCAGTCTTGTTATTTTGGAAATGAATTACATGCTTGATTTGCTACACGCTTCCGTAATTATATAAAATGTTTATGTGTGTTGGGAAATCCTCACCGCGGACACCTGTGGGAAATCTCATGCACGGGTGATGTGTGTTCTTTATCTACCCGTGTACGCTTGGGCGTCAAACATACCTATGACCTTTTATGTCATTCACAATTAGTCCCGATCCCGGATTGGTCCCCAAACCCGGTCCGGGGTCGCAACAATAAATAGGGGTCAAAATGAGTGTTTCATTTTGAATCACATATAAATTCTAGAAATGCACCACAACATCTCTAGGGATGAGGGTGTTATGGAAAGTGGAAGTCCCAATATTGTTAGCATTGGAAGTGTACACCTTGATCAAGGCCTACTTGACAAATGACATCCCAAGTTATTGGTAGTCCTATAGGATTGATAACACTTGACGTGGTCAGATGATTGGTACAGTCTTTGGTAGAAATCATGAAAGATCTTGTTATGTCATTCTTTGTTGACCTATGGAATGCGATGATTAACTATAAACTATGATGTGAATATAAAATAAGAACTGGATATGGCAGTTAGTCGATCCACATAAGGATTGACATGCTATGAATTTTTTTACAATGAGATTATAAAGACATATCGATAGATAAGCACGATGGGTGGCACAAGGATCTATAAATGGAGGGATTTGGTTATGTGAAAATAATCTCTTCGAGCGTAAAATCCTATCAATATGAATCCTAGGACAATGGTTGGCTGTGAGGATTTAAAATTATACCTAGTGGATGTGAGGCTATGTTCCTAAACGGCGAAGAAGGGGGAGCTTTACATGTAATCTATGGATTTGGTGGCACAAAGATCACGGGGATAAAAGTATACAAACTATTTTAACATGAAGATTTCATGAGGTCATACAAGAAGTTGGTTTATCCCCGACATATGACATATGCTTTTAAGTCAAAGCAGTGAGAGTAATTATACACTTGTCATTGGATGACATATTGATTGTTGGTGGAGAATTTGAAGCAATCTCTAAGTAATAGCATCGAAGTCTTGATTCGAAATGGAAAACAAGGGTTGAAGCATGGCATATTAAGCATATGCAACAACCATGTAAGTCGAATCTGGTGCAAACTTTTGTCACATGGGTTTAAGTAGGACGCTATGTCAAAACAGTTGGTTATAGAGATGTGCAAGTCAATTAACCCTCCCATTTACAAATGTGTGAAATTGTCCAACAATCAGGACCCCATTAGTGAGAAGGATATGCTCATGACAAAATGACACCCTCATCGTGCATAAGATGCTATAAAATCTTATTTATGAAATCGAAAATGGATCGCCACTGGTCTTATAGTTAGATTCCTAAGTTCTCCGGACATACTTATTATGACAAGTGAATAAGAGGAATTTGGGTACATAAAAAACATTTACTACGTTATGAGATATGAATCTTGGGTGGATGCCCACTTAAGATAAGTTAGGGTTAGAACTAGGGTCCCTCAATCATGAGGGTACTTTGCCTATAAATAGGCTTTCTCTCTTTTGTATTTGTACACAGTTAATGAGATAATAGAAAAGGGTCTCTCTTCTCCCTCTAATCCTCTTTCTCTCAGTTTCTCTCTTTTTAAATACGTTATCAGCATGATCCCAACTTACTTCTTACCCCGCTCTTAATGTGTAAAAAAAAAAAAAAAAAAAAAAAAACCACGCCTGGTTTTCTTTTTTCAATCTACGTGCAGAGCAAACAACTTCGGTTTTTCAAAAGTAGCAAGGAGTCACCATTTTTTCTTCTCTCGGCTTACGTGCATAATCCAAACATTTTTTTTCTATTTTTCAAACACTAATCCTCGGTCTGCGTGCATAATTAATCTTTTTTTCTCTCCTTTTTGGTTTTTCTGATTTTCAATTTGCGTGCATAATCCAAAAGGGCTTTCTTACATTTGCTTTGGTTCATCTGCAACAAACCAAAGCACATAATCATTTTATTTTTCTCTCCTTTTTTGGTTTTTTTTCTCGATTTGCATGCAATACCAAGGCATAGTCTCAAGGCACTTTTCCTTTCTATTAATCATTTCGTTTGGTGTACATTTCTCCAAGCATATTTTGTATGTCAAGACAACAAGAGTTCTCTCGAACTGCGTGCATTGCAAGGAAAAAAAAAACTTTGCTGATATACTGCTAACATAAGTGCGGGTCCTAGTCTCCTCGGTCAACAGAATCTTTGACCGGCCATAACTTCTTCCTCTGACCTCCGATCGACAGATGGATTGGTTCTGCAGATCGTGGTGACGAACACTACCTAATAGATGCAACAGATCAGAGATTTCAATGGTCAGAATTTTTTTTCCTGGATTGTAATCACGATAAGTGATTTCCAAACCATAGTTCATATCTAAATTATTTATAGTAATTGTAGTGCTTGGTTCGTGTTCATCTTCTTGCATGATTTTTCTTCTCTCTTTTAATTTAAACTTATTAATGCTATGAATGGATCATAAAATAGAACCATAAGTTCTAAAAGTGAACCTGAAGTTCACCTATCCATGGACCATCAGTCCTAGATGTTGGAATACTGATATGATCCTGTAGATTCATATCCATAAATCAAAACCTAAAGTTTTTTATTCAAAAGTCCAAATAAATTATACAGCCATGAAATTAAACATGAAAATGTGACAGAACCAGAAGTTCTGATCATTTGTTCGAACCAAAAGTTCTACTTCAAAACTGAAGATTTGACAAAACCTGCAGTTCTAATTTCATGTATTGTGAATCTGAAGTTCTTAATTAAGCCTAAAGTCTTGATAGAACCAGTAGTTCTGATTCCCAAAGTTGGGAACATGATGTTTAAAGTTTTCATTGGCCAATTTTTTTGGTCATGTTTAAATTCCTTCCTTAATTACTTCTAATGTTAAGGTTTCACTATTTTTTTCCTTTTACTTTCTTGATTATCTGCACATGGTTAACTTAATATATATTTCCTATTACAGTTCTTGCATGATGTCCAATCTGGCTAAAATTGATTTTAAAGCACTTAACATAAATGGGGATAATTACTTATCTTGGCAATTGGATGCTAAAATCCACTTGCAATCCAAGAAACTAGGAGAGACCATTGTCGCGACCCAGGACAGGGTCACCAACCTAATCCGGGATCGGGACGAGTAATTGAGTTTAAATGATGATGGATAATTGATGCCATAGGACATATAATACATATACGGGTCAATAAAGAATATGATACTACCCGTGTACGTGATTTCCCACAGGTGTCCGCGGTGAGGATATCACATCTAAGTGCGGAAGCATGTAGTAAATAAAAAACATAGTTCATTTCCATCAACAAGGCTGGTACATATCTATGAACATAAGGAATTAGAGTGAGCAATATTTACAATAGCATTTCCCAAGAGTGAATGTTAATGTTTATACAAAAGATTGGTTAATTAACATTCCCCAAAAATAAAGGCTAATAAAGGTTAGTACAACCAAATAGTTTCCAAAAGAATAGGTTATCTACAACCCCAAAATGTTACGTATCTTGAAACATCCGAATGTCTAAACGACATCATCGACATGCCACTCAACTAAACGATGCGGCTCTCTGACCACCTCCTCAAGCTCCGCCTCGGGATAACCGATGTCTGGACCTGAGTACCAAAGAGTGGGTCAAACACAACGGTCTGGCAGGTGGGTGAAAGGATATAACAATATTAACAAAATTGAGATTACCTTAGAAAAACATGTAAACCTGTTAAACAATAATTTCTAAGGCAGGAGTAAATCATTTATTCAAAAACATAAATGCAGTATAAAACATGTAAAGGTACTAAAGAACGGGAACTAGCAAACACAAAGCTAAATCCTCTATCAACGAAGTGATAAGAGCACATCGGGACGTTGATCTCAGTCACGTGAAGTGAGGAGATTCAACGAAATATACATATACATATAATTATACGGGATGGAACCACGGTAGCGAGCCGGGTATTGGGAACCACGGTAACAAGCCGGGTATCGGGACGGGACCATGGTGGTCAACCGGGTGTCGGGATCCAAACTGCAGCTGGCGGGACAGGAGGGGGATCTCCAAGTCGGTGGATCGAACCGACAAGGTCATCCAAGCTTAATGGTGCCGACTCATAGGTCACATAATAGAAATCGGAACATGTATAAAAATACATAAGATGTAAATACATAAACGGGCGGAGCGGGGTGCACATAGGCACAAATATCGCTTCATTTCGGGCAATGCATAACGGGACTAGCAAAAATGCTACTAATATAATTTCAGTGTTTTCGGGAATGGAAATTCATAAATCATAAATTTCGGGAGTGCATATCAAAATTCGGGTACAAAAAAATGCAATTAAACTTTCGAAATTCCTAGCTAAGTATCGGGATTCAAGATTTAACTCAAGGTGAATAGGGGCCCCATATGTCGATTTCAGTATAGGCTTGGTACTCCTTGAGTTTTGGAGACATTCCGGGTTCCTTATACACCTCGGTAATTTCAAAACTTCGATGAATCTTCGTAATGGCGTTTCATTCTCAAACGGGCTTCATACATTGTTTATAAGTTTCTCCATTGCAATAAGGCTCCCAACAAACCTCTCCCAATCATTTAAACTTCACATTCTTGCTCCAAACATAGTCCCAGATGAACAGTGCACTTCGCTCGAGCGGACCTGGAGTTTACTTGGGCGAAGTGATCTCTGGGAGGTTTCGCTTAAGCGAAGTGGGGTTTGCTAGAGCGGACCTATCCAGTTCAGGTTGGCTTGAGTGAATTATCAGTTCGCTCAAGCTAACCATTCTCTAGATGAGGTTCTGGGAGGGTTCGCTGGAGCGAGCCAAGGATCACTCGAGCGAACTGTCCTCTGGATGGGTTCGCTCGAGTGACCTGTTAAGTTCGCTCGAGCGAACTGTTCAAAAACTGATTTCGGGAACAGTTCAGCTCCTTCTTTTCTCCTCTTCTACAACTATTTGAGGCTCCATTTCTTCACACATTAGAGGGAACATAAACACCTCTACATCACATTCAAATCACCATCAAAATTCCCACAAACATCCACCCAAACTCCTCCATTCATTCACATTCAATCACCAAAGAAAGGGAAGAAACCCAACATTCACAAAGATTCATTAGAGCCATTAACAAGTGTTAAATGAGAAGACTATAAGCCAATATTTCCAAGAGTTAAACAAGTTAACAAAACTCATTTATGTACATTCATTTCAAAATCAATGCAAGTCAAGAACAAACATGAATAGAAATAGTAGAATCATCCACATTTCTCATTAAACCATTTAATGCTCAAAATATCTATTCATTCACTTGCCTTGGGTCTCTATCAAGCAAATTAAGCTCCTAAACACTCTTCCAAGCCAAGATTCAAAGCTCCACAAAAACCCCTAAAACAAACCCTAAAATGGTCAAGACCAAAGGATAAGAAGAGATTGTTAGATTACATGGACTCAATCCATCAGTTGATGTGATAAATTGATTAATTTCTTTATTTATCAATAAAATCATGCTTTACTTTCATGAGATGAACGTTATTTCATTACTTCATGCACATGACCAATACATATGACATAATGGTTCATGAGTTGAACCGGGTCCCATTAGTATATTAGATGTGATATATGTGTATGGATGAGATCCACACACGGGAGACATATGTCACAAATCTTATACTTAAATAGCTTCACAACCAGTGATGAGACTGGGCATCTCATTTAAGGTTGCAGCACTTTAATCACTATAAGATAGTGTGATTTGTCTCGATCATCAAAATGGAAGATTATGGATCATGGTGCTAGTACATTGGATGTGTTGAAGGACCATGAAAAACACCTTATGGAATTCCGTCTCAATAATAAGGTATGCTCTCATAATTCTCTAGCAATAGGCTCTCAATCCTGAGACATTGATGAACTCAAGTTTCTATCTATTCATTTGCTTTGAGTCACCAATGAGTGAGGCCAACTGTAGGTCAACACCTCAGTATCTTGGGTATGTGGTAGTAGGACTGTGGGAACATTGAATGTTCAAGATGGAATTTATCTCTATTATCCCCTTGTGCCAATTAATGGATTTATCATTAGTAAGTGCGCACCCATCTCGATTAAGAGTTAATTAGATGGTACTGATGATCACTGTGATTAATTGGGGCTCAAGGATAATAAGATGTGGAACTAAGATTGAAAGAGACAGATTTATTCCAATATCCATGGATATTGATAGAGGGGCCTACTTGTGGTAATTGGGAAGTTTAGGGTCTTCTATGTAATTTATTCCTAAAACTGGAGTGCAATTGCATTTATATAGTGGTGTTATTTGCAATTAACTGTGGCCCGGATTGCACATGAGATGTGGGGTAGCAGTGTCATAGTTGGAGCCAGCTTTCTATGGAATCCCTAGTGGTTCCCACGCTAGCCCAAGTTATTAGAAAGATACTAATCCTACTTAACTCTAAAAGGAATGAATTAGAAAGTTACTATTTCTATTTGGAGTAGGACTTCTAATAATGGTAATAGTATACTTACTAATTGTTGTGGAAGTGAGACTTCTATTTCAATTAGGAAAAGAGAATGTTGCTAATTTGTAATGGGAGTTAAACTTCTATTTCAAATAGGAAAAAAGGAGGCTTAAAGTGCTATAAAAAGGGGAATTCTCCCCTCTTGGATGTCCAATAATAAGGGTGCACGCCCAGCCCCAAATTGTGCAAGTTGTTGCACAGTTTCCTCTCCTCTCTCTTTTCTAGTTCCTTGGAGTTTCGAGTTGGGTTTTCTCTTGAAGATTCCGCCAATCTTCTTGAGAAAATAGATCTAATTCGGGTCATAACGTGGAAGGCTAAGAGGTGTTGGAGATTCTGATTTTACTTTGTAGAAGAGTTCTACATCAACGAAAGTCATCAACTTCTCCATTAGAGCACAACCGAGCTCCAAAGGTATAATCTACTTCGTTGCATATTGTAGATTTTTATGGATGCTTGTTCGCTACTTGTTTCTATCTTTTAGATAGATTTTTTTTACTGCACATGATCATGAGATTAAGGGTTATGCATCCTGGATTTGGTTTATGACCTTATGGGTACTTGATCCCTGTATCAAGTAGGTCAAAAGTTTTGAAAATCTATCCACGAGGCCCACCTGCTTCCAACAGAGAAACCTTACAATAATGAAAACAGAGCTTCTCTAAGGTTAGAAGAACACAAATCTAAGTGATTGAAGGAGAAGCTTACTTGTAAGGTCTTCAAATGGACAAGGATGGCTCAAAGAAGATCTTGAAGTAGGTGGTTTCCTCCACAAATGGCATCACTAGAGAGCTCTTAAGAAGAGGAAGAAGATTATGACATGCATTTTTCCATTTGCAAAGGTTTGGTAGTGATTTGGAGATAGAGAAGCTAGAAGAAGGAGAAGATGAAGAAAAACCCTAGCTTGGTTGATCTTTTGAGCTGGAAAAGAAGAAAGAAAGAAGAGAATAAGGGTTTTATTTTATATAGCAAGTGAAGATGGGCTCCACTTCTAAGAAATCTTGTAGGGCTGAAATCATGCTTTTCGGGACCTCGGATGCATTCGATGGAGAAGGGAAAAACGATCGTTGAAATTTCTAGTTTCTAAAAAAAATATATTTCAAGGGTTTCGGGGATATTGATTTTTGTGTCAAGATTTAGTGTAAAAAGACTATTTTGCCCTTGATGCTAGGAAAGCCGGGTTTCGGGGTTCCGGACGGGAACGGGATCAACATGAAAGTTGTAGAAATTAACAAGATGAGTAAAACGGGATTGAAATATAAATTATTGAAATCTCGAGTAATCCCCCAAGTACACGCAAAATTACAAAAAGGAACCCCCAAAGGGTCCACTAATCACAAAGGCATTAAAAAATCCTCAAGGCTATATCAAAAGTTATTATATTCCCAACCTAATCAAAACCCACTAATCACACTTATAATTAACACACGACTTAATTAGCACTAATCGAGGTCACTCGGGTCGGGGTCTTACAACCAAAAAGGAAGGTAGCAAGATGTCCTCAGAGGAAAAGGCGTTAGCCCTTATCTTCCTGCGCCATCACATAAATGAAGACCTCAAAAATGAATACCTTACTGAGGAATACCCAGCATGCTTATGGAAATCCCTGAAGGATAGGTATGATCACCAGAAGATGGTCATACTACCAGCTGTCCAGAATGAATGGTTAAATCTGAGGTTATATGATTATAAAGTAGTATCTGAATACAACTTTTCTCTCTTTAATAATGTTTCCCTATTAAGACTGTGTGGTGAGAAGGAAGGTAACAAGATGTCCCCAGAGAAAGAGGCGTTAGTCGTCATCTTCTTGCGCCATCACATACATGAAGACCTCAAAAATGAATACCTTACTAAGGAAGACCCAGCATGCATATGGAAATTTCTGAAGGATAGGTATGATCACCAGAAGATGGTCATACTACCAGTTGTCCAGAATGAATGGTTAAACCTGATGTTATAGGATTATAAAGCAGTATCTAAATACAACTCTACCCTCTTCACTATTGTTTTCCGAGTAAGACTATGTGGTGAAAAGGTTTCGGAAGAGCAGATATTGGAGAAAATGTTATTCACTTTTCATGCCTCGAATGTGCTCCTGTAGCAGCCGCATTGAGAATGATGTTTCTCCAAATATTCAAAATTTATCTCATGTCTCCTAGTCGCCGAACAGAATTGCATAGTATTGATGAAAAATCATATCTCTAAACCAACTGGATCTTCGGCAATTCCTGAAGCAAATACCAGTTTTAGCCCAAATAGAGGTAGAGGAAAGGGAAATGGAAGACATAATTCCTCCAGACGAGGTGGTTTTAAAGGTTCCCCTCTAAAATTCAAAAATCACCAGAAGTGGTCTGCCCCTTAGCATAAGAACTAGAATCCATCGGCTAATCCTACCGACCGTCCTAATGACACACACCACATATGTGGAAGAAGTAGACATTGGTCACGCACTTGTCCTGCATCAAAAGAAGTGGCGGAACAATACAAAGCATACAAGGCCTTTGTTTATTTAGCAGAGACAAATGATCTAAAAGGCTGAAATTGGAATACAATGACACCAGAGAGGCCTCCAATTGACATTACAAACTTGGAAATTCGAGACTTCTTTAAGGATGAGGACAGCCAACCTCTGGATAATGAGGCATTTAGCAATCTCTTGGGAGCACCCCCTAGGATGGTCTAGAAGACCAATAATTCTTTGAACTTCACAAACTTAATTTTTTAGTTCATTTGAGATGCATGTTTCTTAGATTTTTCCGTATTGACGGGGAACTTCATTTTTTTTATTAATATCCTAATTTATGGTTAATGTTTTAACTATTTCAAATGATATCATGTGATTGCATAGTTATATTGATTTATTGTTTAAGGTATGGATCATTGAACTGAGGACAATCTATATTTGGTAGATAGCGTCATAACACACTATTCTGAAAAATAAAATTTTTTTCTCAGAATTGTTGTTCATTCCACGAAAGGTATCCACCATAGCTGGACCTGTGCAAATAATTGAAGGCTCCAGAAGAGCCCATATGATAAGACAATATTCTCACCGTTAGAGGGAGATAAGATAGTTCCTGAAGAACATATTGTTCCTGTAGAACAACCCGTTCTTGAAGAACGGTGAGAACTAACAAGGAATACTTCTAGTCTGTCTCATCTAGATCCACGTACTTCACAGTGAGAAAATAAATTACAAAGAATTGTACACTTATAAGAAATTGCAAACAGATTACTTGATGCATTTAACGATGCAGCAAAGGTGATAAAGTCACATGTACCAGCTATGAATGCACCGACCAGGATTAATGTCCATGTAGGACAAAGTCAAAATATAGCAGTAAAAGAATCTGCAATATGCCAGAAGCGCGGCAGACCTATAGGTTTAAAGGACTTAGTTCCGCGGAAAATGGGAAATGAACAATCATCATCATGTCCTCCCAAAGAGCAAGTAATGCTCGTGAAAAGGTTCCTCCCGAAGAGGTACGTAACACTCTTAAAGAGGTTCATGTCCTCCTGAAAAGGCACTAACCCTCCTGAAGAGGTTCCTCCCGAAGAGGCAAGTAACGCTCTTAAAGAGGTTCCTGACACGTAACACTCCTGAAGAGGTTCCTCTCGAAAAGGCAAGTAACGCTTCTAAAGAGGTTCCTCTCGAATAGGCATGTAACGCTCCTGAAGAGGTTCCTCCCGAAGAGGCATGTAATGCTTCTGAAGAGGATCCTCCCGAAGAGGCACATAACGCTCATAAAGAGGTTATGATAAAATCCGTTCTCTCTAGAATAATGAAAGTCCCTTGTGAGACTTTCGAAGCCCCTTAAGAGGCACCGGTACCGGATAATGAAGAGATCTCTATACTTTATAATTATTTAAGAGAGAGATGGAATAGAAATGATGATGATGATTGGGATACAGAACCACGTTCTATAAATCTCGGAAGGATTTCCTCTGCCTAAAGCAAAGCCAAGGAGTATGTACTCAATCCAATTACGGCACTGGATTGGTATTAAATACATCCTATGATATTTGGTGGAACAACTGATTTAGGAATATTTTATAGTAAAGATTCCAGTTTTGTAGGATATGCATATTTGGGTTATTTCACTGATCCTCATAATGGTCAATCACAGACAGGTTATGTGTTTCTAAATGGTAATGCCGCCATTTCTTGGCGTTCAACTAAAAAGACTTTGGTAGCTACTTCCTCCAACTATGCTGAGATTTTGGCTTTTTGTAAAGTCAGTAGGGAATGTTAATCTTTGATTCAGTATGTTCGTAGTTCTTGTCAATTACCTTCTATTGCAGGTATCTCAAATTAGATAATGAAGCATTCATAAAATAGATTCGAGAAGGTTTTATTAAAGGAGACAAGACTAAATATATAGAACTGAAGTTCTTCTTCACTCATGAACTTCGGAAGAACAATAAAATTGAAGTCAAGCAAGTTTGTTTGAGTAACAACCTGGCTGGTCTGTTTACCAAATCTTTGCCAAAATCAATATTCCAGAAGTTTGTATATGAGATTGGCATGTGTAAAGTTCATCATCAAACTATGTGAATAGTTGCTATCATTAGGGGGAGTGGTTTATCAGGGAGTATCCTGAAGTATGCTACCTAGGACATTTGTGCACTGTACTCTTTTTTCTTCTCTAAGTTTTATCTCACTGGGTTTTCCTAGTTAAGGTTTTAACGAGGCAGCATTATGCATGTCTAACACCAGTTTAATGATTTTGAAGAATGTTGCACTCTTTTTTCCTTCACTTTGGTTTTTTTCCCACTGAGTTTTCCTTAGCAATGTTTTTAATGAGGTAACTGTCTTTGAATGGTTGTCATCCAAGGGAGAGTGTTATGAGATATGAATCTTGGGTGGATGCCCACTTAAGATGAGTTAGGGTTAGAATTCGGGTTCCTCAATTATGAGGGTACTTTGCCTATAAATAGGCTCTCTCTCTCTCTCTCTCTCTCTCTCTCTCTCTCTCTCTCGTATTTGTACACAGTCAATGAGATAATAGAACATGGTCTCTCTTCACCCTCTTCTTTCTCTTAATTTCTCTCTTTTCTACTTACTACACTATCTAGTGGAACGGTTATTGCTTTGAAATTGCATGGCGTTGGCCCCATGGCAGCCGGGCCACACAATTTTTCTAACAAAAACTATTTTTTTACCATAAAATTCGTACATAGACTTGCTAGAAATTAGATATAAAAATTAGTGATGGATATTGATGATATTGTGTCAATCATCCATCCATATGCGTTACCAGTTGCAATTGCATTCCGAAATACATTGGAAAATGATAAGACTTGAGAAGACTAAAGGATCAACTTAATATAGTGTATTTAAAAAAAACTTAGTATAATGTAAAAGGTATTCTCAAAATCAAAATTATTTGGTGAGAAGGATCATACCCATAATCAATCTTCATGTGATAAGCAGTAAAAAAGAATATTATTAATTGTATTCTTCATGTGATAAGCAATAAAAAAAGAATATAGTTAATTGTATGTGTCAAAATACATCGCATAAATTTGGGAGAAAGATAGAAAGGTGAAGAGCCTGTTTTGGTTGGAAGACTTAGACGGGATGAAGCCTTGTAATTCTTTTTAAAAATAACAAAAATCTAAAATTACATCTTTCTTAAATTCAATTTGGAAATAGGATAAGATTTCTTCCTTAAATTAGGGTAGTGTGCACCATTTAAAGATCATTTGTAATCAATTAAAATTGGGGGGACCAAACGTTTGGCTAAGTAGATATTTTAAAAATCCATTTTTTTTTGGGTAAGTTGGCTTTCCATTCGGATGTTTATAAGATTTGGAAAGTTGTGAAGAGTAAAGATGAAAAGTGGAAAAGATGGTGAAAAAAAAAAACCCGAAAAGAGCCTCTAGGGCCAGTTCGATACATAAAAACTTTGAGGACCATTTTTGTCTCCCCCAGATTTAAAGAGATTTTTATGATAAAATCAATTTATTATTTATCAAACAATCAATTCAATGGTCAAATAAACTCAAATTAAAATAAAATTTAAGGATCTTTGGATAGTTTGGATTTTAAAAGTGGCTCCAAGGCAGAGAATCAATAGTTTAAATTATAATATATTACGTTGGGAGATTTCGATCTAATTTTAACATTACTTTCTTTTATTTGGATCAGAAGTTATTTTCGATTTTGACAACTACTTATAAGTTATTTTCAATTTCTACAACTACTAACACGCTCTTCCTCCACTTTCCACTAATATACTTCCCTTGCTCAATGTACACTCATCTTCCCACTTTTTAACACACATTGAATCCTATCTCTTCATGCATGCCTCTTCATATCAAACGGTAACTATACAAATCAATTGCCTCTTATTCGCATGGATATTTATGCCGGTTCTCTTTTAATTTGGGATTTCTCTACCTAGACAGTGGTCCCTTCATATCAAATGGTAACTATACAAATCAATTGCTTGGCAATAGAGAATCTTCTGTGTGAAATCTCTATAAATCAATTAGTGGGTCCATTTAAATATTTTATACAGCTCAAAATTACTTCTTTAGGCCAAATTTCACTCAAATATCCACGATTTGAACTTCCCATTTTACTTTTTTTAATATAATTATTTTTTTATCGGTAGTATAATTATTTAATATAATTATTTTGATCCCGATATCTGTGGCGGTCTATCTCTGATGGGAGTTAAATTTGATCCAAACACGATACAAGGGGCTATTGGGATTTGAGAGGTGGACCTTGAGATGAAATTGTACGACCGTTGAACTAAGAAAATTCGCTGAGCTCCGTTCTCAAAGGATGTAGATTAGAAGAAAAAAAGAAAGAAAAGAAAAAGTTCTTTAACCTATATAAATACATGTTTCATCACATTTTCCTCCGATTTCTCATCCTCTCCTATTTCACAACGCGGATTTGATTTTTTTGGATATTTTTTATTGCTAGACAAAGACTTCGAACCGTTTCCTCACTCTTTAGAGACTTCTTTTCCTGGAATTTACAGAAACTGCGAGTTTTTTCTTGATTTCACTAAGATCAAAGTCGTTTCTGTCGCTTTTGTTCGAATTTGTAAAATTTTTACAAATCTTTACCCAAAATCGGAGAAGTTACAAGGATCGGAAGCTTTCTCACGACAGATTAGAGTTGTCTAGGATTTGATGTCTTGATTATAAGTAAGGTTTGAGGCTTTGATTCTCTGAAAATCGCTGAAATCATTACATGTTTTTGGCTTGATTTCATGGTGGAGAGGTCACAGCAGCGATTTAAGATTTCTTTTTATAGCAAGAGATCTGCGCTTCTTATATGTGAACATCGGTAAATCGAAGGCTTAGGATTCAGTTTCCATTATAAAGTGTTTGCTGTAGTTGTATCTGTTTTTGGGATCTAGGCATGGGAGTTGATTACTACAGCATATTGAAGGTGAACAGAAATGTGACCGATGAAGATCTCAAGAAATCATACAGGAGATTGGCTATGAAATGGCATCCGAACAAGAATCGGAACAGCAAGAAGGAAGCAGAGGCCAAATTCAAGCAAATATCCGAAGCTTATGAAGTAATTCATCCTTAAATCTCCTGAGTTTCTTTTATCAATTCCTGATATCTATTCTTTTATTTCTATATTTTCATGCAATGGATTGTTCAAAGAATCAAAGAACTTGAAATCATTTCTTGCATACATTTTAAAGAATGTTTGGTGCTATTGAAAGCTATGGTTTTCCCGAACATAATTTGGTAAATTGCCCAAAAACTATAAGTGGGTTGCATTTTACTTTTTTTGAGGGGTTTTTTTTTTTCTAGATGGAGAGATTGCTATTTATGTGCTGTAAACTTTATGTACATCTTTAGGAGGTATATATATCTTAGTAATTTTGTGGAATTATTATGTAGAAATACTTGAAATTCATTTGTTGCCATGGTAAGCTGTCACGACCTGAGCACGAGATTTGATCACTCTGGACAAACCCTGAGTCGCGATCCATACTTAGTCCCGTAAACTTCGAATTAACCGAAGTTAAAACGAAATCCAAAAGGGATAAACATTCTTTCATACCTGGCAAATATACAATTTTGCGGAAATATATATATACATTGATATCAATTACAATGGTACGAGTCCTTTACCAAAAGTAAAGTTCTATATACACATTTATAATTACATTTCACTGATGTCAACAACTGTGTATTCAAATACTATGCAGGATGACCCATATTAAAGTTCCAAAAATAATGACATCAAAAGGTATTTCCATAAAAAATTTCCTTCAAAAAGTTTCTATCAATGTTCTCGCACTCGGATATCAAATTAGATGATATCCCCGCCATTCGACTCAATCAGTCCTCCTGGAGGAACCTGAGCGGCCTCCTCCGCTGGCGGCGCGGTCTCTGCAAGACCGGCATAGGCAACTGGGCTTGTAATGTCATTAATAACACTAGTGAATACGACGGTTCAGAAATGCATATACAGATCTATGATAGTACATGTTAACATATACTAAATCTGTTCAATCTATCAATTAAACAATTCTAGACAATTCTAATCAATATGTACAATGACAATAATATGCATTTAGAGTTAAGTAATGAAATTACTAGTTGGCAACTATAATTGTATTCATTTCATTTCATTTCTTCCAAAAGGAAGCAGTCATTGCATTTGTAAATACAAATACTAGTCATTCATTCATTCAATATTCAATCAATACTTTTCATTAAGTACCTTTTTATTCAATAATGTGGGATCTACCAGTGTTTGGATTAGAGATTACTGGCATCACTATGGAGCTCCGGAATGCTCCCAGTCCATCCACTGCATTAGGATTGTCTCATTAATTCATCAATTCATTTCAACTCTATAACGAGCTTAATAAAACTATTATGTAGTGCCAGGCTCAGGAATCAATTCAATTCGATAAATTCCATTCAAACAATTGAAAGGAATAGACTCGTGGTCAACAATAAGGTCACAATTCCATTTCATGGAACTAGACTATCAAACACTCCATTCATTTCTAGCATTTCTATTAGTTTAACTTTCATTTGAACCATGCATTTCTATCATTTCAAACCTTTTAAACCAATCATTTAGGTGAAATGTTCGGTTATCTAATATACGCGTTATACTCGATGAACATCACATTATTTGTAATTTGTACATTATGATTTCCTTAGTTAACACCTATGGAGGTTTACACAAAATTCTCGATCGATTCATCACTCATTTCAATCAATTCGAGACTTGAATTCGTTACGAACTTCAATCCAATTATGATGATTAAGTTTGCATAATTATTTTTAAAAATATCTATTTAATAGTCTCAAAGAATCTCCAATTCATTAGGTTCAAATTCTGGAAATTCAGAATTTCCAGAATAGAAAAGTATGTACACTTGGCCACCTTCGGCCAGGTTATCCAAGGCTTGATTTTTCATGCGACAACTCACCTAGAGGCATTCAGCCACCTGTTCGGCCAGCCGAAGCCCAGTTTTTCAAAAAAATTCTGATCCGAATTTTTCCAATTTGAACTCTCTGAGTTCATACAGCAATTTTTAGCATCCTAAATCACAAAAATGCATATACTTGCCTCTCTAGAAGTCAATCAACAAGAAACCCCTCTTCGCTTAGCTTGTTTTGAGATCAAAATCCCTTCAATTCAATCCCTAATTCCATGAAAACATTCAAAAGAGAGTTCCATAAGCTACTTGTGCTAGAAACTACTCCTAATCAATAAATAGAACTTGAAAACTCTATAAAGAGTTCAAGACACTTACTTGAGACCTTATGAAGAGAAAACTTGAGTTTTCTCTCAAGCTTGAACTCCAAGGAAATGAGAGAGTTTGATGGAGAAGATGACGAAGATGAAGTCCTCTTCAAAAACCCTTTGCACCAATCCACACCTTGCTACTTGAGGAAGAAAAATGGAACAAGAAAGGAGGAAGACTGATGCAAACCTAGGGTTAGGGCTTGCGTGGAAAGTGCAAAAAGCACAATGGGTGCCAAAGCATGTGTCCGTAAACACAATAAATCTCCGCAGAGATAATAAACGAGGACGCACCTCAATTGGAAAACCCAATTTCATTAATCAACAACTGAATAATTCTTTACTATAATGCCATATAAATAAGAAAGATAACTTAAGCCCCAAGAAACCTACTTAAACTAGGAAAATAGAATCTTATCCTAATTACAATAAAATTATAAACTATTGACATAAAAATAAATCCTTAAATCTATGTTGGCCCTACACATGTGGCCATGAGGTCTACACTGCACAATTCTCCCCCAGTTGAAAAAGAACTCGACCTCGAGTTCGGAAAATGTTCACCTGGATCAAAGATTAATTTAACAAACTTTTGATTCATCGGTTGATCTACAACTTCCATGTAGAGTTCGATGTAAAACTACTTTTGATGGGTGAAATTTGTGTTGATATGCAATGGAACCATTGGATGATTTACTTGTAGAATCTACACCATCAAATCACAATATCTGACTAGATGTTCTTGATCTCCCGATTGCCATTGGTGATCCATAAAGACAAAATCAATTTGAGAGCTTATGTGGGGATTATCAACAACTTGCGCTTCATCACTTGGGGTTTGCACTTGGGGATTATTTGTACTCATAGGAGAAATCTCAAGGCCAACTGTAGATGTGGAATCTTCTGTGTCTAACTCTAGTTGATCGATCTGCATATCAGCTGGCACTTGTTCCTTAACACAGTCTGTTATGTTTAGTGACTTTTCTTCTTGAGACGTAACTTCCAATAAACTAGACCGTTTAAGCATCCGCTCCGCACGAGTTGCTTCCCAAAATGCCTCGTGGATGGTCTTACAGTCAATCATTCTGTCCACCATGTCATGTCTCAGGCCTCTTACAAAACTAATGAAATCATGTTCATCATCATCATCCTCCATTCCACATGCATCTTGGAGCCTTGAAAATTGGTCAGAATATTCAAGAACGGACAATTCTTCTTGGTTCAAATCAAGAAATTGCTAGAAATAATTTTTATTGACAGCATACCATAATCCATATTGACACGCATATCTGATTCCTTGAAGTGCATTGTAGAACTTACTGATATGGAATTTCATGTTGGAAGTGTGAATGGACTAACCTTTTCTGTAGATTTGTTATTTACGAGCACGCACGCGAAAACGGATATTAAATTGGACGGTGGAGGCGCCCAAAATCGCAAAAAGAAGCCGCAGCCATGATTGTGGTCAAATATGGGCCCTTGACTTCTCTGTTGATATTATAAGTGGTGGTGGCTGGGTTGAAATTAGAAGTGGGTCGGAATTGACCTGTCCCGAAGTTGATTTGCTTTAACCTTGCGATGCAAACTCTACAGATCCGTTGTTCTACTTCCACCAAATATGGGGAGGGAACGATGGATAGTCTTTGACTATGCCTGTGCCTCAACGAAAGGAGAAGGGAGAAGGGCGATGGGACGGGGAAGACGGAAACAACGACGCAGCTGGTTGGCGAAGATGATGATGTTGTTTGATGATGGCTTGGAGATCTGGCGTTGCTGCTAGCGGTCAACTGGTGCACGGTATGCTTTTCTCTTCCCTCTTCTTCTTTTCTTTTCTTCTCTTCTTCTTCTTTCTTTTTCTTGTTCATCTTCTGTTTTTTCTGCCTTTCTGCTTCTTGCGTAATGGGTCTATGTCGAAGATGGGGATAGGGATTTGGGATTGGGGCTAGGTTCGGTGATTTGGCGTTTGGGGAAAAGTATGGATTTAGGGTGTTGATGCTCAGGGATTTGGTGTAGAGATTGGGGATTGGGGCTAGGGGCTGAGTGAATGGAAAGAGGCATAGGGTTGATCATGCCAACGATTGAGGAATCGTTCGAGCTCTAATACCAATGGATGCAGACCTAGGGTTAGCGCTTGCGTGGAAAGTGCTAAAAGCACAATGGGTGCCGAAGCAAGTGTCTGAAGACACAATAGATCTCCGCAAAGATAATAAACGAGGATGCATCTCAATGGGAAAACCCAATTTCATTAATCAACAACTGAATAATTCTTTACTATAATGCCATATAAATAAGAAAGATAGCTTAAGCCATAAGAAACCTACTTAAACTAGGAAACTAAAATCTTACCCTAATTACAATAAAATTAGAAACTATTAACATAAAAATAAATCCCTAAATCTATGTGGGCCCTGCACATTTGGCCATGAGGTCTACGCTGCATCAAAGACTCTAGGGTTTGAGCTCTCCACTTCCCTTGGGCTAAAATGAGTGAATGAACTCATCTTGTGAACTCATCTTGAGTTCATCCAATCCCTTATAAGCCTAAGTTTGCACTAGCCCCTCCATCTCTCTTTCTATTCACACTTTCAGTCAAATGAAAGGTCATTTGATCCAATTCATGTCGAATGGAATTGAGTCTCTTACGAAAGTTAACGTACTCTTTGAGATACCAGCGTTGGTATCAAGAGTGACCGTATTCGACAAAATACGCGAAACTTCTTCTTTACGCAAAAGTCCTTGTTCTTCACTTGTTTGAGTCTAAAATCAACTCATTCTCCTTAATCTCATTCAAATTCACTTCATTAAGCTTAATTCATTCATTTGAGACTAATTTATCTCATTTGGTCACAATTAGCTTAATGTTAATTAGCATTAATCTCCATTAATTAGAGTTATCTTGATTAACTCAGGGCAGGGTGTAACATAAGGTTTCAACAAGGATGATCTTTGTCTTGAATTTTTTTACCAGTTGTGATCGCCAAAGGCTAGATATATCTTTCCAACCCGCTGATAAATTTTCTTTAGTGTGTGTGTGTGTGTATTATAGACCAGCTCTCCTAAGCTGAAACTTAGGATAAGATAAGTTGAGGTAAGCTCAATTATGTAGTGGGGCCCACCTAGGGACCCACATGGGGATGGGGATGGGGGGGGGGGGGGGGGATTTCAAGGACTCCCTTGGACCCTCCTCTCTGCAAAAAACCGGCCCCAACTGTGGTTTCTATCATCTCCATTTGGCCACCAAAAGTTTAATGGTCGGCGGTCCATTTGGATCGGTACACAATTGATCCAATGGTCCAGTAAATTCGGATTTGACCAAAAGTTGGTGGACATGTGCAATTTAGGGGGGTTGTGTGTTTAGACCATTTGGATGGACCAAGGGTGGGCCCCAGAAGCATTAGCTTAAGGAATCTTATCCTAAGCTTAAGCTTAGGAGAGCCTAGCATATATATATATATATGAAAATTTTCCAATGCGCACCCATTGTAGGGCCCACTTTCTGGTCCATCAGAGTGGACCAATAAAACTCTCACCCCTATAGCACAATCTGGGTTTGAATAGATCCAAATAGAATGAATTGTTGGATCGACTGCACACTCATCCTAAAGGACTGAACTTGTAGGCCCTGGATAATAGGGTTGGTATGATCAGATGGGGCTGACTTTTTGTGCATAGGAGGGGCATAGGCAGATCTTTAAATCCCCCTTGGCCCCATCCCAAGGTGAGCCAACATGTGGGCCCCACAGCAAGGTGCACATGGAGCGTGCATGGGATAACAAAATTAGTCACTTAATAAGCATGTAAAGCTGAAAATGCCAATAATAGTTGTCATAATAATCATCACTGAAGCTTTATGACTTTGTCCCATTTTTGGGTTTGTATTTTGAATTCTACATTTTTCTATACTCCCCATTCCTATTTGGGGCTATGATATCTGCATTTTTCTCTACTAATCCAAGTACAGACCAAAAGAAAGTGACCATGAAAATGGTTTCCTAGTTTGTGTTGTGTGATATGGCTGAATGTTCCTCAAACTGTTTGCTTTTTAGGTCTTGAGTGACCCACAGAAAAAGGCAGTCTATGATCAATATGGAGAAGAAGGGCTGAAGGGCATGTCACCTCCTGTTTCTAGAGGTGGATTCTCAAATGGTAATCCAGGTGGCCCCTGCAATTTCCATTTCAATCCCCATAATGCAGAAGACATCTTTGCTGAATTCTTTGGGAACAGCCCCTTTGGGTTTGGTTCAATGGGCCGTGCAAAGTTCGTGAGGTTTCAGCCAGAGAGTGGACCGTTTGGAGGCTTTAGAGGGCCAGAGAATGTCTTTAGATCTTACACTGAAGGCATGGGGCCTAGTGGGGGAGGTGCACGGAAACCTCCACCAGTTGAGAGCAAGCTTCTGTGCACCCTGGAGAATCTTTACAGAGGGTCAACGAGGAAGATGAAGATCTCCAGAACCATCATTGATGCTAATGGGTATGTGCCACTTTGCATTTGAATCTTCCTATATGCTTGATCTGTAGTTTTCTTTACTTAAGATTACTATATAGAAGAACAAGAGCCCGCAGCACAGCTGCAAAGTGTTATATCAACTGTGAGGTTGCAGATCTGAGTCATGTTATCAAGCCAAAAGAAAAGATTACTAAGATTGGAAAAGCTCTATTTGGATGTGGAGAGAACTACCCAGAGTACACATTTGAACTATGGGCAGTATTTTCCAACTTCAATTTTCTCCGCCTTTTGGTACTCATCCATATGATCATAAAGGCTTATCCGTTCCTTGTTCCTTCTTCGACTGCATAAGTTGATATCTTGGAGTAGTAATTTGTTTTTCATTTTCCGTGACTGCCATTATAAATAGCTACTTTGGATGGAAATTGCTCATTTATGATAAGGGTGAAGGTAATTATTGTTCACGAAGGCACTAGGATCCACAGGTTGGAGCATGGCACCCTGCACCCTTAGGTTTCTTGCCATGTTACCATTCAGAGGGCCAGCACTTCTTTTTATTGCTCATTTTGTGGATTAGTTCCTCTGATATGTCATATTTCTTTTAACTGAAGTAACATTAGCCACATTGCTACAACCTCAATTCTGCTCGCCCAGACTATGCCGAGTGAAAAAAAAACCTAGAGTCTCAGTAAAAATCTCATTGACCACAAAAGTTCTTTTGGCTAGACTTAAGTTGACATAGTGAGTTGGTCATATGACTCCTTGGAGCTGTGCGTTTTTCTTGCTGAGGATGAAAAGGTCCATTTGTAACTCTGTAGTTCCTTTTTCCTCTCGACTTCTCTTATCTTCGATAATTTGGCAAGAATTGTGAATACTCTGTGTGTGTGTGTGTGTGTGTGTGTGTGTGTGTGTGTGTGTGTGTGTGTTTATCTGGCGAGACAGGAAGTTCTTTTTCCCTTTACATTCCCCTCTAGCCTATTGACGATTACCCGGTGAAAGTTGTGATTGTCAATCCAAGCCCAATCTGGGCAGTTAGGCCCAGTCATTGTATTGTAGAATTAGTCAAAGGATAACACTTAGTTTGTTAGCTACAGTGTAGGATCTGAGATATTTGTAATGAGGGCATTCAGCCTCTATATATGTAAAACACAGTCGTCCCTAAGAAGGGTACTGTATTCACCATTTTATTGATTCTGCTTCAAATCTATTACAATGACATGATATCATAGAGGGTTCCGACCCCATTATTCTTGTGTAGCCCACGTGACAAGCCCGTGCATGAAATCTGTTGGGCTTGTACGTGAGGGGGAGTGTTGATCATCTTCTTTAGCTGGATACTCTCTGATCATCCCTGATCATCTCAGATCAGGGGTGGCCCACCTGTGATCATCAGCACCATCTCAGTGGCTTCTTCCCTCTTGGTCGCCTGAATATTCTCTTGTTTATGAAGATTTTTCCAACATTTATTGCTCATCAGAGGTAGGTCTTCTACCTATTTTTGTGGAAATTCAGTTTTTTCCACTTGTTTTCATCTCGGCCATCCAAAATCATGGATTTGGATTTGATTTGACTGGGACCACTTCCAATAGTTGCGTGATTATCCTGGTCACCCATCCTCAATCTCTGATCTATCAAGTGATCACCAGGTGGGGCCCAGGTTCTGTTCCTCTTCCCGACGACCTGGACGTTTTTGGTGTTCTGGGTGCTGCTGTCTGGACATTTTTTACTGATTGTCCTGTTTTTCTTCTGCTGGTCTCTGCTGCTGCCTGTTCTGGTTGTTTATTGCTGGTTCCTGCTAGTGAATCTCTAGTTACTGCTGCTAGTTACTACTGTTAGTTCTGTTGGTTTGATTGCTTGTTCAGATTTTCAGTTTTGCTGCTAGTTACTGTAATTACTGCTGCTAGTTACTGCTGTTACTGCTGATTGATCATCCTTCTGTTGTTGTGCTAGTAATTCATCATTCTGGTTGTTTATTGTTGTTGGGTTGATTGCTTGTTCATCCTTCTGCTAGTTAGTGCCATTACTATTGATTGATCTAGTTACTGCCATTCTGGTTGTTTACTGCTTTCTGGATTGATTGCTTGTTCTGGGTAGTCATGGACAAATCTGAAATAAACCTGGTTAAGATTGATGGAAAAAATTATACCTCATGGGCCTTCCAATTTTAAATTCACTTAGAAGGAACGGAACTCTGGGCACACATTGATGGATCTGAACCTGAACCCAAGGAAGAGGACAAGAAGATTTTATCTTGGAAAACTAGGATGCTAAAATAAAAACTTGGTTACTGGGCTCAGTTGACCCACATTTTATCCTCAACCTTAGACCTTGCAAAACTGAACGTGAAATGTGGGACTATCTTAAAAGATCTATTAACAAGGCAATGTTGCTCATCAATTTTAATTAGAACTTGACATTTCTCAATTACTCAAAGCACCCAGTCTGTTCAGGAGTATTACAATGGCTTTCGCAGACTGTGGTCCGAATATGATGAGATTAAGTTGCCACGGTATTTGAAGCTCTCCTACTTGAACTACTTCCCTTACAGCAAAGTAGCCATCGGGATCAGTTTCTTATGAAACTTCGTTTGGAGTTTAAGGTGGTTAGATCTAACTTGATAAGCATGTCTTCTCTTCCTAGCTTGGATGACTGTCTTCAAGAGCTTCTACGGGAAGAACAACATCTAGTCACTAAAATTACTCTGAAACAACAGAGGTCTGTTGAGGCTCCGCTTGCCTATGTTGCTACAACCAAACCACCTCCTCGGGACATCAGTAAAGTTCAGTGCCATAACTGCAAGATATATGGTCACTATGCAAATCAATGCAAGGAAAAAATCTGTAGATATTGTAAGGCCACGGGTCATGTTATTGAAGAATGTCAGAAGAAGACTCGCAATTCTACTTCCCGCAATTATGTGCAGTTTGCCCTTGGTACATACACAGTGCCGTCAGCTCCTAGTGTTTACGCAGTGACCACTCCACCATATGCATCCTCTGACTTCAGCGGTTCTCTGCAGTATGATTCTTCCTTACAACCTGGTTCCTCCTCCCAGTCTGCGTCACCAGCTCCTCTCACCCCTAACATGGTCAACCAAATGATCATCAATGCCTTAGCATCCATGAACATCGCAGGTACTGTTTCATCTCTTTCCAATACATGGTGCTTAGATTCTGGTGCAAGTAACCATATGACCTCTTCACCCATAAAATTAAAAAATGTCGTTTCTTACACCAGTCATCTTACTGTCCAAGCTGTCAACGGAGATCCTCTTCCCATCACCTCTGTTGGTGATACCCCTTGCCCCTTACCATTAACCAATGTTTTAGTTTCTCCTCATCTTGCTACCAATTTTGTTTTTGTGGGTCAACTTGTTGAAAATAACTACAATGTCTCATTTTCTTCTTCTGGTTGTGTTGTGCAGGACCAGGAGTCGGGGGAAGTGATCACGAGGGGGCCTAAGCATGGAAGACTTTTTCCCTTACCGGTGTCTTCATTTATTCAGAATAAAACTTTCCATTGGTTTTTTTTTTTTTTCATTCAGAATAATTCTCATTTGTGGCATAATAGACTTGGTCATCCGAATGCATCTACAATGTCTACTTTGTTTCAATCTGGATTATTAAATAAACCTATTGCCTCTGCTCCTTTTGAATGTGATGCTTGTAAATTAGGAAAGTAAAACTTTACCTTTTCCACACTCTACAACACGAAGCACTGCATGTTTTGACTTAATTCATAGTGATGTTTGACTCATTGCTCCAACTCTTTCCCATAGTCATTTCAAGTACTTTGTCACCTTCATTGATGACTACAATAGATTTACTTGGATTTATTTATTACATTCGAAGTCTGATGTTCTCAAGGCATTTAAAATTTTTGTTAGATATGTTGAAACCCAATTCTCCAAATGCATTAAGAATTTGCGCTCAGACTCAGGGGGGGAGTATGTGTCCAATGATTTTCAATCTTTTCTAAACGATAAAAGAATCATTTCTCAACGTACCTGTCCATATACTCCACAACAAAATGGAGTCGTGGAATGGAAAAACAAACATCTCCTTGATGTAACTAGACCACTTGTCATTGAATCATGCGTTCCCCCTCGTTTTTGGACTAAAGCTCTCACCATAGCAATCTATCTCATAAATAGCCTTTCATCACCTACCATTGCTCATTTTTTAACCTCCTTTTAAAATGTTTGGTCATCAACCTGTGTTTGATCACCTAAATACATTTGGATGTATTTGTTTTGTTCATCTACCTCTCGCGGAACGAACAAAACTAACCGCACAATCTCGCAGGTGTGCGTTTTTGGGTTATACCACTAATAAAAAAGGTTTTGTTTGTTATGATCCCATTGAACGTCGTATTAGGGTTTCTCGAAATATTATTTTCTTTGAAAATCAGTATTTCTTCCAAGCTCACATGGACTGTCTGCAACCATCGTCACCAACTCTCTTACCTGGTTTCTCGGATCAAACAACTGTTACTAGGTTTAATCCTAATTTTGTGTATCACCGACGGGAAAAACCTACCACTTCGGGTGGCCGTCCTCTTGATCCTCCACTGACAAATGGTTCCGCGCCTACTCAAGCCTTGCTTCGCTCCTCCAGAACTTCTCGACCACCTGCGCGGTATGGATTTACTCATACTTCTTTGATGACCACCCTATCTTCAGTCCCTATCCCAAGTTCTTACTTCCTGGCTATACAACAAGATTGTTGGAACCATGCCATGAAGGAGGAATTGGATGCATTCGGTCAGAATCACACCTGGGATATTGTAGAGTGTCCTTCAGCAGTTAAACCCATTGGCTACAAATGGATCTACTCGATCAAACTTAAATCTGATGGGTCCTTGGATAGACACAAAGCTAGACTTGTGGCACTCGGCAACAGATAGGAGTATGGCATTGACTATGGGGAAACGTTTGCACTTGTAGCAAAAATGATATCTGTTCGGTTACTTTTTGCCATTGTTGCATCTAAATCCTGGCCATTATACCAAATGGATGTCAAAAATGCTTTTCTCCATGGGGATCTGAAAGAAGAAGTCTATATGTGGATACCACAAGGCGTCCCCTCTTCCTCAAAGAGGACTGTCTGTCGCCTGCGTAAATTGCTTTATGGTCTAAAGCAAGCTCCTTGGGTATGGTTCAAAACATTCAAGGGTCGCTTATGCGAGACTGGCTTTACTCAGAGCCCTTATGATCCATATCTCTTTTTATGCTACACATCTAATGGTGTTACGGTGCTTCTCGTGTATGTTGACGATATCATTATCACTGGCACGGATGATGGCATGATCAAATCTCTCCAAGCTTCTCTTCGGGATTCCTTCCATACGAAGGATTTGGGCCCATTGCATTATTTTTGGGGCTTAGAGGTGCATCAATTTCCTAAAGGTCTATTTGTTAATCAACACAAATACACATCAGATCTTATCGAGTTGGTTGACCTACATAATTCTTCACCTGTTGATATTCCTGTAGAGGTAAATCTCAAATTGAGTAAAGATGATGGCGATCTTCTTCTTGATCCTCATACCTATCGGCGCCTGGTGGGAAGTCTTATCTATCTCACCATCACCAAACCTGACATATCCTATGCTATTAATCTTGTGAGTCAGTTCATGACAGCTCCTCGACACCTTCATTTGACAGCTGTGAATCACATTATCCGCTATCTGATGTGAACCGTCCCTCGTGGTTTATATTATCCAAAGGATAATCCTCTTCATCTGACCGCTTATGCGGATGCTGACTGGGCAGGCTGTCAAGACACACGCCGTTCTACTACTGGTTGGTACATGTACCTTGGGAATTCTCTTATTTCTTGGAAATGTAAGAAAGAAGAACGTGTGTCCAGATCTTCCATGGAAGCTGAATATAGGGCAATGTTTTCTGCTTGTTCTGAGATCTTATGGCTACGAGGACATCTTTCGGAACTCGGGTTCGCACAAACCTCTCCTACTTCTCTGCATGTTGACAATACTGGTGCTATCTGAATCATTGAAAATCCTGTCTTCCATGAACGCACCAAACATATTGAAGTTGATTGCCACTTTATTCGAGATGAATATAATCGTGATGTCATTGGTCTACCTCATGTTCCTACAGAGTTTCGGTTTGCAGATATCTTCACGAAGGGACTTCCTCGGCCTCGACATCAATTTCTTGTCTCCAAATTGCTGCTTTATGACTCCCTAGCATCAATTTGTAGGGGGGGGGGGGGTTCAATCTAAGCCCAATCCGGGCAGGTCCATTTAGGCCCAGTCATTGTACTGTACAATTAGTCAAAGGATAACACTTAGGTTGTTAGCTACAGTGTAGGATTTGAGATATTTGCAATGAGGGCATTCAGCCTCTATATATGTAAAACACAGTCGTCCCTAAGAAGGGTACTGTATTCACCATTTTATTGATTCTGCTTCAAATCTATTACAATGATAGTGATAATCTCATCTTTTTCCCCCTTTACATTCTTCTTATTCTTATTCCCCTCTGGCCTATCAGCGATTTTCTGGCAAGAATTGTGATATTCTTAGAATTTTCCCCTTTACATTCTTCTTCTTCTCTCCTTGTTCCTCTTCTTCCTCCTCCCCGCTTCTCTCTCCCACCCACGCTCGCATGTGTGTTTTTATATGGTTAGGCTTGTGAATTTCTTTGGTTCCCTGACCTTCTTCTTTCTCTCGTCTCTTATGTTTCTTTTCCTATGCTTCTTTTTCCCTCCCTTATTTCTCTTCACCCTCCTTTCTCTCCAAAATGATCTCTTGACCCCAAGAAGAATAGCAGTCAAGGAAACATTGGATCCCATTCTACTCTCTCTCTCTCTCTCTCTCTCTCTCTCTCTCTCTCTCATAATATTATAAAAAAATCTTAATGGTCAAAGTGAGAATTAAGCTGTATAGTGTATGGTTTCTAATGTAATAAAAGATAACATATTATAGGGACATTGTATATTATCACATTATATTTTAATAATTTACCTATATGTTACTGATTCTGACCTTTTGACTCAGTCGAGATTTGGCTTCTTCTAGTCAACTTGACCTGGTGGCGTGTTTATTGTTTTTGAACTCTAATTAACAGGGTTGCTTATATGTTTCCTCTATTACTATATACCACGACCACCACTACTGCTACTCTGCTACTAATACTACTGCTGCTATTATTGTTGTTGTGTTTTGGATTTTTCTAGTATTATTATTTTTCACGTAGATGTTTCTTTATTGTTTATTTGGAGAGATGAACAAACTTACTGGAAAGCAACAGAAATTTATTAGGAAGGTGGTCCCTTAAGATAATGAACAATCAAAAGTTCAATGACAAGTTACATATATTCTTGGTATGACAAATGTTGGAATATCATTTACAATAAGAACGCTCCCTTTTGAAGCTTCAGATATAGCCAGCTCATTTGCTTCTAAGTTCTCTCCACCCTCTCCCTCCCTCTTCTCTCCAGAATGTGATTGAAGGAAGCTTTTTTTTTTTTTCTCCCTTGGATCAAGCGTCAATTTCAATGACAATAGGATCTCCATGGTACTATGGCATATTCATTAACCGTACAAATACTGCTCCTAATCACCTTTCACTACTTCTGGCCCTTAAAAACTTGCTTTCATAACTGCTGGCCTTTCTTTGGTGGCTAAACTTTATTTTTAGGGGATTTGACCGTACGGGTTAGAAAATACCCTGTATTTTCTAAAATGGTGTTGACTGAAATGTTATACCAAATATGGGTATTGTACGGTGGTCTCTATCTTTTTTTCCAGTTTTGTCCCTTGAATGTGAAAGGTAAACCCTACCCTTGTAAAAACATTCGAACCTTCTTTACCCCCTTTCAGAAACGAAAACCCTCTTTCCCCCTGTTACAAACGAAAACACAGTGCCATCTTCGTGGGTCCATCTACCGTGAGACTGATCGATTCCATCTCGATATCGCAAAGGGGGCGTTCGTCTTCAACCTTCCTACAGCGTTTCTCATCTCTATTTTGTGAGTCTTCTTTCTTGTTCTATTGGTTTCCCTGTCAATAGCAGGAAGTGCAACATGCATTTGTCTTTCTTCTCTCCCATTTTGCTTCGCATCATGATATAACGTACCTGTACATACGTTGGAGTTGAGTGAGGTCATCCAAATGCTTGAATATTGCATACTGTTTGCTCCTGTGTCTTGACCTTGTCTTCTTTTCCTGAAGTATAGATAACATGTAGATCTGATTGCAATGTACTTTGTTCTTAATGAAATATTTTTGAGGCGCTATGTACGAGAATCACCATGTCTATATTGTTCTAGTAACTTTGGCATATTTAAAATGCTCAAGCCGTAGTTCTTGTTTGGAGATGGAAGTTTGACAACACTTCGGAATTTCTTAGTGCATGGAGAAGAATTGTTGTGATGGAGCCTCCATGAATTGAGAGGAAGATAAAGAACTCATCGACTGACCTTTCTCAAGAATTGTTTTTAGTCAATCAGTCTGCAGTAGCTAGATTGTGAAGTTTTCTTAATTTTCTCCATTGTTGTTAAAGGTAACTAGATTATGAGTGGGGAGGTAATTTTTTTTTTATGTTACTCAGCCAAGGCTTTATATGATTTAATCTTGATTTCAGTAAGATTCAGCAGGCTTCAGATTTTCACAGGTGTTACAGAGTCTGTGAACCTCTGCTGCTGTTGCCAAATTTCTTTCATTTCTTTTTTGTTTCTTCTCTCTTTTTTTTCAAAGTCATTCTTAAAATGCTTGAATGTTCAAATGTATTTCAATTGTTTTGAGGAAAATTGCACTATATTACATTTGTGGATTTGCCTCATAACTGAATATATTTATGGTATCAGAATACAGGTTACAGGGGCTCTATAGAAACGAGGAAACCTATTGAACAAACAAGACAAGGCCCTAAAAATCAGTCTTCAGGGGATCGAAATAATGCTTGGAGAGGAGGAGGCTTTACTCGTAACACTTCACGTGGTATTGCAATCATACCATTGGCCAAATTTAATTGTTGAGATGCAATAAATTGATGATACGGAAATGCTGTGTTCTTGTCATTTATTAGCCATAGGTTATTCATGGAAGGATCAGTACATGTTAGCAAAAGATTAAGCAAAATGTGGTTGATACTTTGGGGTTGGGAGAACCAACAGCTCAATTAGGACATCACTATGTTCAGGTGGTGCCACCCTTGAGCGATCATGTTTATTTGTTTAAATGTTGTGGATGGGCACTTCTATGAAGACAACTTGCCAGACAATCTTATCAATCTGGCAATTGGCTTGCAAATGGAACATTTGAAATAAAAGCATAACCAATGGTCTATATTTAACTGAAAAGGGGGAACCAATTAAACAACCATGATGGTTCACAGGTGGATGCCGTGATATTTCCCACATAAACTGGGCCACAATAGATGAAACGCCTGGATATTTGAAAGACTTTTCATACCTTTCCAATAGTTTGCTTAATGAATAGTACTCTCTAGTTGGTGTTGAGTATTAATATATACTTGACACTGTTGTAGACAAGATGAGATTAATTTACCATGTTTTTGTGTGGGAAATTTAAATGGTTATTAATTTGCCTCTTGATCGGGACTAAATTTGTTTTTAGCTAGCAGCTGATCGATGTGCTGGAGAATAAGGTCAAATTCAATATATGAATTTCGTACTCAATTTACCCTTTTCACACTAAAATATTAATTCTAAACTTGGCAAGTAGGCCAAGTATTAATCCCCTTAAGCAAAAAAAATTTAATACAAGTAAAATTAAGTTTGGACAGTGGTTTAGAATGCATTTTGGGTAACACACTGTTTTATGGATGTGTGCATTGATTGGATAATGTGTGACCAGGTGCTGGAGTCAGCCAAGAATTCTGTGTTGTGAGAGACAACAGAGCTACTCAAAATTCTAGTGGGCATTCAAAGTCAGCATCACTTGAATGTACAACTTCAGCCAATGAATAAGCAATTTCTGATGTTTCGCTGAAGAGGGGTATGGTTCTTTTCTCTTTTCTTTTTAATGTGATAATTGTGTAATAAGACCCTTCTCTTCTGGTTGTTGGCGGTGGAGTGGTTGCAGTTTGCAGCTTATTGTAATGCAGCACTTCAATATTTCCACCTTTTTTACCTTAATATTCAGACTGCTTGCAGTTTGGAGCATACAAAAAAGGATCCTTAAACTTCTACTTGTGTCTCCTACTGTTGCAAGTTGCTATATGTTTTTTTTTTCTCTCTGTTACTCTTCTGTCGTGTCTATCGCGAGCGACTCTACTTGTGCTCGTACAACTTAGGTTACATATATTGGTAGGTCACACTGAGGGCATGTAGAAGTCTTCTGTGAAGCAGCCTCATCCTGCTGTTGACATTCTGTCACATTTTAGACTGGATGGTAAAAGATAATGAAGACTAGTCCCATAGTTCAAAATATCTATTAGATATTTTTGTACATGCTCATCTGTTATTTTTCTTCATGTAGCTCTCTGAAAACTCTAACTATGACATTCAGTCACATTTATGTACAGGTACCATAAATATATCTTTCATAATCACTATGATGTATTTTGTTCAACCAAATTTCTCATTGTCATTGCAACCCATCTTTCCCTTCTATTAATAATTATAATATACTTGGGCCTTCTATCATTTAAGGCAGGGACTACATCTCTAGTTGTCTAATCAGTTTTTTCAAAAAATATGATCATCTAACATGGGGCCCCAGTTTTCAATATTCTTTATCATAGATCTATTGCACTAATATTTGCACACTAAAGCCTCAATGTATCATTCCCATGTTATATTTATTCAAGAAAGAAATATATAAAGACAGTTATGAACATTTCCTTTCTTACTAAGTAATATATTTATTTAATAGTTTGGTGCAGCTCTATACTAAGTAACAAAGATGCAAGATTTAATTCCTGGTCCCGAAGACAAATCTATATTGTTTGAACAGGAGAACCACATTTCGAAGGAAGTATGGGATGGAAAGGTGAATATCCTATTTTATTTGATTAATCAATGTTTAATAATATTTCTTTAACTTTTAATTGTTGTATATTTCTTTTTCTTTTTTTTTTCCTTGTATTTCATAGGAGCCAGAAATTGCACGTTGCATTCCTTGGGATCCTAAGGATGACTCTTGGACATTAAATACAAGAATGCGACAATATATAAGAAGAACAGGTTTACATCATTTATCTGAGATCGAAAAAATGAAGATAGACCATGCACTAATCAGTGGGCTTATCGAAAGATGGAGACCGGAAACAAACACGTTCCACTTTCTTGGGAGTGAAGCTACGGTCACATTGGAGCATGTGGCCTATATATATGGCCTTCCCATAGATGGGCCTGCTGTTACAGGCAGTGTTTGGTCCCATTGGATGATCCTAGAGGAAAAATTTCTTGACCTACTGGGTGTTGCCCCCGATCCGTCTGAATTCCAAGGGGGACAAATAAATTTTAAATGGTTCCATGACAACTTCAAAGACCTACCGAAGAGACCGTCTCAAGCAATTGAGATCAGGCACACACGTGCATATCTGTTTCATCTTGTTTCGTCTCAGATTTGTACAAACACTTCTTGCTCTAGGGGTAATGCTTACTTAATCGAGCTTTTCGAAGATTTCAAACCATATGCTTGGGGTCCTGCTTGCCTAGCAAATCTATATAGGAGCTTGACCCGGGCATCGAGAATCAAAGATCGAGTAAAGACAATCACAGGGCCGCTTCAACTATTACAGGTAACTAAACAGATTTCCTAATCATTGCATTATATCGATATATGTTCTTGAGTTGTTGTCACTTTCCTTTTAAATATATCCTTTTTTCATCACAGATATGGGCATACTTGAGGATGCCGATCGGACGCTCAATTTCAAAAAACATTGAGGACATTCAACTAGACTTCCCATTGTTCAAGATGTGGGAAGAAAGATTAAAGGATCATCACATTCTCACAAATGTGGGAGAGGTTCGGCGGCAACTCGACACGCAAGATGTTGACAGCGTAAGTTAGTTCTTTCTCAAGATTGTTTATTGTTCGATCTTGTACATATAATCTATCTAACCTTCATTAAATGTTCTTTATAACTTACAGTTTGATTGGCAGCCGTATGACCGGTACGACGATGAGTTGGAATCTTGTGTAAATGAAGTGGATAGATCCCTCTTTCGATCTGCAGTGACAATGATAAATTATATGGTCGTCGAGAGGCATAATGTTGATCGTGTGCTTAAACAATTTGGATTAAAGCAAGATGTCCCTCCTCCATTTCATCCAACTGTGAGGGTGGAGAAAAAACCATCCAAAAGGGCTATAAACTATGAGAGAAAATATGCACAACATATAGCAGATTGGAACAATCGGGCCTTGAATGTCATAAATGCAGAAAAGGATGAAGTTAATGGCTGCCACCGAGATCAATACCTTGAATGGTATAGAAGAATTACAAGAAACCGAATCGGTCGGCCGTTGGAAAGAGTACATTTGGATCATGACAGCTCCACCAAACATAAGGTATGATGAGTAGGCTTTAATTTTGTTGTTAGTATTGGTGAACACCATGGTCATGATTGGATTCGTTAATTGTGTCCATAGGTTGACAGATTCCTCGATTGGCAGCTCGATAGTTTTGAGGAGTTGGAGAAGATGGCAGACCCCTCTCAGATGAATCGCTTCGTCAAGAGTATGCAGAGGAAGGTCAAAATGTTTAAAAAAGCATGGTCATCAAGTTTTGTTAGTTTTAATGTAGAAAATTGCATCAACTCTACTTTTGATGAGGAAGGAAAGGCGGTTAGTATGTCGTTGTGTGTGATAGACAAAATGTTTCCGTTTATTTTCATGTCTATTGGATAAAGATTGTTTATGATTTTCTTATAGGATGTGAGAAGCCCATCACCTAAAACCCCCGTTGGATCATGCGATCGCGCTTATGGATTATCACCGTACCCGCGAACATCAACTCATGTCAACACACCTGATAGTGCTCGGAGCAAGATCCCAGTTAATTTAAGCACCCCCCAAAGTGTCAGTAAAGATTTCATTGTTCTAGGTGGACCCGATGAGTCAAGTGGTCAAAGATTGGGGAAAAATAAGATGGGATCTATTGTTGGTCAGATGAAGGCCAATCCTAGGAAGGCCAGTTGTATTCCAATACTAAAATCCCCGTACTATGTACCGAAGAATAAGAAGAAGAATGTCAACCGCCCGAATCCGAAGTATTGCCTTAATCATGCCGAGAAATCATGTTTGGAAGAATTCTGGATACGTTTGTATTCAAAGCAAGTTCTACTACTTAAACTTCAATCACCAATTTCTTTTTCTTATGATAAGTGACTCCTAATATAGACATATATATATATATATATATATTTCAATTTGCAGCAATCCAATCCTGGAAGATATATGCTCGACTATTCTTAAAGAAGAACTGCACAAAACGTTAAAAAAGTCATGGATGGATACACTTGTAAGTGCATATTAGTTAGAAATATTTTTGTTTTATTTATAATAAAATTTACTTTAGATGACTTGTGATGTAGATTATGGACTATTGGCTGTTCATAGTTGGAGAACATTGCGTAGACACGTTGTTTTTTCCTAGCACTCTTGCGGTACAGCAATGCTTTTATTTAAATTTCTAATATGTCTATGTTTTTTATATGTCTATTGGAGGTTTGTTGCTATTTATTATTTGAACTAACGTGTTAATATTGTTTTAACAAACAACACTTTGAAGTTGAACAAAAGACTGCAGAGATTGATCTAATGTTTACATGTAACAAAAATCGTGATTTTTGGACGTTTGAGACTATTGTATTCCCCATATGGTTCAAGCATCACTTCTTTGTTATAATTGGATATCCAAAAGAACGGAAATTTGTCTACTACAATAGCATGATGGGATGTACAAGTTACGATGATTATGCACATCATTTTGTAAGTAGTCTCATATAGCTTGAATAATTCCATCATATTACTCTTACATCTACTTAATACTGTTACTTTTTGTTAGGTTGAATTCCTCCGAAAGAAGTTTCTTGATATTGGATGGTGTGATCCCGTGTTTTATAACTTTCAGATAGGAGATCCAAATCCCCAGCAAGAAAACAGGTGAAAGCCCTATCTTACTTGTAAACGTCGATTCCTTATTATCCATCATTTTTTGTAATGTTTATATTATTATTTGTTATGTACAGTTGTGATTGCGGTATTTTTACGATGGCTAATGCGGAACACGTTGCATATCGACGAGCCATTGAATACACGCAAGCTGATATATGGTTTTATCGACAGAAAATTGTGACAGACATCTACCAAAAACAGAAGCAATTATATTCATATTTCTTCGAGACCCAAAATATTTCTTGAGAAGACTACATGTTGACCACAGAATGGTCCATTTTGTGTTTTATTCTAGTTTATTTTGGAATTGTTGCCAAAAGTGGTTGTGGGATTGGGTTCTGAAATGTATAGTTTGACATGTTAACATTCATGTAAAAATGCACTGTATATATTATGATATTTGCCCCAGGTTTTTTGTGTTGTTTAATAATAAAAATCTGTCATTGTAGATGGTTGTCTGGTACTTCACCAAAAATATAGTGAGAAGCTTTTTGGAACTCCACTATTTGTATAAGTGGCCAAGTGACAGTGTAATATTGCACAAAATGTCCAGAATTACGGTCCCATGTTTGCGGTGGATTTTACTTGCTCCATATCAGGTCTAATTACATGTCCAGAATACTTTGTAAAAGAAGATTTGGGCTGTTTAAAAAATTGATTACAGTCTCAACTAGAGTCACAAAATTAAAGTGAGGAATTCTGGAACTTCAGTGTTTAAGTAAGTGGCCAAAGTAAGTGGCCAAGTAACTGTGCGATATTGCATAAAAAGCATTGAATTACAGTCCCATGTTTAATGTGGATTTTACTTGCTCCATATAAGGTCTAACTGCATGGCTTCCTACCTTGCAAAGGAAGATTTCGGCTGCTTAAAAATTCGATTATACTCCCAACCACAGTCACAAAAAAAAAAAAAACAGTGAAGCATTCTGTAACTTCATTTTTTGTGTAATTGGCCAAGTGATTGTGCAATATCGCACAAATTGCACTGAATTACATTCCCATTTTTTGCTGTACTTGCTCCATATGAGGTCACAAAATGTTTTCTACTTCGTGAGAGAAGATCTGAGCTGCTTAAAAACTCAATTATAGCTCCCAACCACAGTCACCAAAATAAAACAGTGAAGCATTCTGTAACTTCATTTTTTGTGCAATTGGCAAAGTGATTGTGCAATATCGCACAATTTTCACTGAATTACATCCCAATTTTTTGCTGTACTTGCTCCATATGAGGTCACATAATGTTTTCTACTTCGTAAGAGAAGATCTGAGCTACCTAAAAACTCGATTATAGCTCCCAACCACAGTCACCAAAAAAACAGTGAAGCATTCTGTAACTTCATTTTTTGTGTAATTGGCAAAGTGATTGTGCAATATCGCACAATTTGCACTGAATTACATCCCAATTTTTTACTGTACTTGCTCCATATGAGGTCACATAATGTTTTCTACTTCGTAAGAGAACGTCTGAGCTGCTTAAAAATTCGATTATAGCTCCCAACCACAGTCACCAAAATAAAACAGTGAAGCATTCTGTAACTTCAGTTTTGGTGCAATTGGCCAAGTGATTGTGCAATATCGCACAGTTTACACTGAATTACATCCCCATTTTTTGCTGTACTTGCTCCATATGAGGTCACATAATGTTTTCTACTTCGTAAGAGAAGGTCTGAGCTGCTTAAAAACTCGATTATAGCTCCCAACCACAGTCACCAAAAAAACAGTGAAGCATTCTGTAACTTCATTTTTTGTGTAATTGGCCAAGTGATTGTGCAATATCGCACAATTTGCAGTGAATTACATCCCCATTTTTTGCTGTAATTGCTCCATATGAGGTCACATAATGAGGTCACACCATAATGTACAACAAATTGGCTTTTTTGCGACGCGAAAAGAGCGTCGCAGATAACATAAAAAGCGTCGCAATAAGTAATCGCGACTCAAAAAACTAAGCATCACAAAGGGGTCGCAAATAATGGGGTCGCAGAAAGATTAGCAACACTAAAGACTGCAGCGTGGCAAATGGAGAGAGTATTTGTGACGGTTTCAAAGCGTTGCTAATTACGCATCAATTGCTAAGAATTATAAGCGTCGCAAATAATGATTTATTTGCAATAGCAAAATTGCATCACCAATAATTTATATTTGTGACGATTCAAAAAAGTCGTTAATAAATTATTAAGGGTGACGCTCTTATATAGTTGCAAATAATTTTTTTTTTGCAACGCTTTTGTGGTGTCGTAAATAATCTTCATCTTGTTACATTTGATTATTTGCTACATAATAAAAGCGCCGTAAATATTATTTTTTAATAAAAAATACATGAAATTTAATAATTTTATAAAATATATAACTAATAGTATTGATCTTACCAACGCTATGTGTCTCTGGCTCAATCGTTGAATCAAATATTGAAGCATCCCGTTCCTGTGCACTCATTTGCATCCTTCCTATTGTCATAACTAGAAACAAAAGTGTAAGACCCCGACCCTCAATTTTTGGGTTTAGCATTGTTTTAATCATGATTTATCTTTTTAAACAAGATTAGAGTTGATTTGACTTTGTTTTTGAGTTTGAATAGATTTTTCATAACTTTGGAGAGTTTTAAAAGACCATTGACTTTGTTTTGGACCCGACCCTTGTAAATTGTATTTTTGTGAGAATTTATTCTTGGTTTCTAAAAATTCCAATTTTTATTCCTTTTGACTCATTTTATTGTCATAAACAACTTTCATGTTTTGACCATCTTGATTTAATACTCAAAAATCGCGTTTTTTGAGAAAAAGGGCAAAAATGACAATTTTCACTAAATCTGTCAATGAATTTCAAAAATTTCAGAAATTGGGGAAAATATACTTTTTGAAAACTAGATTTTTCGACGATCGTTTTGTTCTTCTTCGTCGATTCCATCCGGGGTCCACAAGACCAAGTTTTAATCGTTTCAAGTTCTACTGCTTTGGGACCCACCTTCCAGACACTATATAAGCCTTCTTCTTCTTCTCTCCCCATTTCCATTTTCCTGCAACTTCTTGACCTAGGGCTGGGAGAGAAAACCCTCTTTTTTTCCCCAAGCTTCTTTCTCTTGGATCTATGGCTAGGAAGCTCCATTTGCAAATCTAAAAACGTGGTTTTCTTCCTCTCTTCTCAAGCTTCGATTGGATCCGTTTTTGAGCCAAATCCCCGACACTATTCATCATCTTCAACCTCCTTCCATCTTGTTCAGCTAGCTAAAGGTTAGGGCTCTTGTTCCTCTTTTCATTTGATGTTCTTTTAGTTCATTTAGAACTTGTTTTCTATGTTTTCAAACCCATTTTCGAAATGGGGCTTTGTAGTGACAAAAATGGTGATTTTTATGTGCTTTCTTTTGGGGCTTTTGTGTAGATTTCGTAGATCAACTCTTTGATTTGGAGTTGTGAAAGTTTTGCTTGGCATTTGGACAAAGGCAAGTGATCTTTATAGGATTTTTCATGTATATTGTTTTATGGTTTCATTATGGTTTCATTTAGACATGTTTTCTATGTTTAGTTCATAATGCAAGTCATGTTCATGCTCTTTCAAGTCATGGGTTTTAGCTTCCTCACTTGTCTTGTTATCAATGGTTTTTCAAGCCCTTGAATCATGTTTAGTCTTGTAAGTTTTATGATTTTGTACATGAAAATGCTTTGATGCCTTCGTTATAGAATGAATGGTTTAATTGTGAATGGATTTTTGTGTGGAGATCATCCCTTGGAAAGCATGTAGGCTTGGGGAGTGCAGGTGGTGAAAGTGTGGAAGTGAAGAAGTGAATGAAGTGTGGAAAAAATTGAATTTTCGAAGTTCTACCGGTAGGGGTATTTCAACCGGAAGTTCTACCGGTAGAAAGGGCTCAAATTTTGACAGAGAATTGAAGAAATTAAAAACCCCAAGTTCTACCGGAAGTTCTACCGGTAAAAATGGCCCAGATTGTGGCAGAGAGTGAGAAAAAAACTGTGAACCGCAGTTCTACCGGAAGTTCTACCGGTAGAAACGGCCCAGATTGTGGCAGAGAGTTGAGAAAAACTGTGAACCTCAGTTCTACCGGAAGTTCTACCGGTAGAAGCACTTCAACCGGAAGTTCTACCGGTAGAACATCTTCTACCGGAATTTCTACCGGTAGAGAGGCATGAACCACACCAAAAAAATACTGTTTTGAAGGATTTTTGTGGGAATGAAAACTAGACTAGGCTTTAGACCTTTTTATTGACTTTGTGCACTTGAAATTCTAAAATGTACTATAACTTCTGGGGCACCAAATCTTGTTAAAAACTCCGACATTTGGGTTTCAACTCCACAAGGGTCAATGAATGGTCTTAGCCTAAACTTGATAGATTTCGTGTTTGAACTCTTGTTTTGATGCTTCATGCATCATCGTGTCCTCGTTTGATTTTCAAGTACAAGTTTGTTTGAAGAATTGTTTCAAGAACCAAAGTGCTTGTTTTGATGCTTCGTGCATCATCGTGTTTTCGTTTGAATTTCAAGTATAAGCTTGTATTTAAGACGTGTTTCAAGAATCGTGTTTCAAGAATCAAAAGGGAATCATTTCTTAAGTTTGTTAAGCATTTATATTATGCTATCTTGCTAGCCTTGTCGTGACGTGTTTGACAAATGATTTCCCTCTTGTTTTGTCGTGTTCTCGAACGTGTATCGCCATGTTTTATGCATTCATGATATAAGTGAGTACCACTGAGCTTGGACTGCCCTTTTAGCTTGATCCACTACCTGGGGGTCCTTAAACAACGTGGACTGTCTGCAGACTAGTCGTGTCTTGAATGACACATCGTGCGTGTTCGTGGTCCGGTTCCGCGGCCGGACACCCCGTCTACCTTGTGTGGCGTGGGATCGTGTTTATCGTGTCGTGCTTATCGTGCTTGTCGTGCGTGCTTACTCTTGTCATCATGTATGATGGAGAAAGGATGGGCTCTTTGTGGATTTACTAATCATGATATTATATGTATTCATGTCTTGTTTTGTATATCGTGCATGCACTAGTGATTTCTTGATAAGTATCTTGTACATGCATTGTTTTTAAATCTTGTAAACTTGTTTCAAGTTCAATGAAGTGTTTTTAGTTCTTGTTTCCTTTAAACTTCGATTTTGTTTATGCTCTTGCCTATTTTGATCACCTGCCAGACCGTCGTGTCTGATATACTTCTGTTTTGGTGCTCTAGATAGCAGGTTCTTGTTTTGATCTAGTTCGCGTGCAGAGGGCTGTTGAGCCACGAGTTTTGCAGCTTGTTGTGTCAGCGATGTCATGTAGACGTCATGCTTGACTCCGGAGTTACGTTACACCATTGGGTAGTATTTGTTCTAGCTTGCTATTTTGTACGGCTTTTGTTAGCCTTTTTCGTGGGAATTGTAATTAATGCACTCGTTAATTTGTAACTTGAATATGTTTGGGTAATGACTAGCCTGTTACTGTCAGCTCTGCATGTTTTGATATTATGATTAGCTCCAGTCTGAATTGAATATTACTGTGAAAATCTTGTGCTGACAGATTGAGTACGACACGGAACCCAATGGATACGGATTCCGGGTCGTAACGTCTTGTATAGCTTCCGCGAAATATTTTGATGTGTTGTGAATTTTATCATCCTCACACACGCGGATCCTGGGAGGGGAAATACAAATAAATCCCCCAAATTTGCGTCCCCGAGATCGGATCCCGGTTTTGGGGGCGCGACAAAAAGTACATAGAAATATTTCCAATGAAAATAGCAAAAGCCCCAACTTTTGAAAGATTATGAGTTTCTTTCTTTTATAATTTAAAATGAAAATAAATCAGTGGCAATATTCATAATGTACGAAGACAATAAAAGAAACAAAGATTTGGAGGGCACACAAGATCTACAAGTGAATCTCTCCCCACAAGTGCCACCTTGAAGATATTCCACATGTTATAGTCAACATGAAATGGCACATGAACAAAAGAAAGATTAGCAGCTTATCAATCTGATATAGATATATGTAATATGTTATGCCTTTACCTTGTGTTTTATAGGATTTCATGCCGGTATCCAGGACACAACCTCATGTTCAAGGTCCATGAGAACAGCAAGTTTCCAGACTACATAGCCATCATCATCTTGTACCAATCTGGCAAAAAGGACGTCACAGCCATGGAACTGTGGCGCAGGTATTGGATTCACTAGTCCTCTTTTTCTTTTTTAACAGGGCCTAATGAACCTAACCAGTTGCTTCTGTCTCTGTTTTTGATGAATTTGAAGAGCAACCTGATGAGAAAGATTCTTTCGGGTCTAAATAACGCCCCCGGAAGATGCAAGTCTTGTCAGTTGGGTTTTATGTTTAGTAGATAAGCGCATAGCACTGAACCTTAGAATGTACCAAACAGAACATTGGATTTGTCATGAATAGGATGTCTGATGCATACCACACTCAGAATATGAACTACAAAGGAATGGGATGTATGATGTGTCTCACCAAAATACAGATTTAAATCACTCTAGGAATGCGCCGGGCCTATGGAGGGGTGTGGGACATGGTTTTACTAATGTATGACTACAACAGAATTTCAAGGACTAGACATTGCTGAGTTCAGTAAAATCTCATGTTGTTTAAGTATTGTCAGCACCTGTGTTATTATGAGGTGTACTGCTTTTTTCTTCTTTTTTTTTTTTTTTTTGCTTATGTAGGCATATGTGAGTTTTGGCTATACCAAGTGAAATCTTAAAACTGTCCTTATTTATCCAATGTTATGACTTGTGCATATGCTTTGAGATTTACTTTACAGTATTGAATTAGATCAGGCGAGCTTCACTCATCACTTCTATGAGCAAAATTAGCCATGAACATGATCTGAAATTTTCCTTTTCAATTGAAGATGGTATTTTGTGAACATCTGATTATAGTCTCAAGCATGTCAAGGATTAGCTAGTGACCTCTGTAATGCAAAGATCTTCTTTAAGTACATCTATTTAAAGGATTAGATAGTGATAAACATAATGACACAGTAATTAAGACTAGTGCTATTGGCTAAAACACTATTCAATACAACCTCATTCAGATAACACCACTCAAATTCCATCTTAATTATAATTTTTATGGTCTATGCAAGCACCGTGGTTGGGCACCTTTATTGTTCCCTGTTTCATGGATTTCGTCCTTGTGTTCTAATATATAAGCTCTCGTCCATAATGGTATCGAAACGAAGGTGCAAACTCTCGAACAGATGTCTTAAAAATTTATCACATTTTGGAAAATGACCATGCATGCCCAGAAAGGCCAATTCGCCTGTCCCGGAAGTTTCAATCGCAATTCAATCATTTATTCTGTCGCAATTCAATCATTTATTCTGTCCCGGAACAGATGTCTTTTACATCATTTGAGTTAGTTTTCCTTTTCTTTCTAGTTTTGTGAAGACCAGATTTTGGGTTGGTGGATCAATACCACAAAATGGTCAACGGCATTCGATAAAATATGATGCCCCAGTTAAGATATAGATATGACAATGACACAAATTGTACAGAAATTATCATACAATTGCATATCACGAAAGCTGTGCATAAAACTGTCCCAAGATCATTCGACTAAGGGGTTTAACATAAAACAAATTCAAACCCCCAGCTGAAGTTTTACAACGGCTAAGTCAATCAAATACTAAGAAACAAATGTCTTTTCCATAGGTGGTGCTATGGTAGCACTTGGAGAAAACAAGATCATCATGCAGATCGAAATCAGCCGCGGTGCAAACGATTGAGGATCTCGGCAAAACTCTGTCGCATCTCAGCCAACCCTTCTTCCACTCGCACTTCCAAACGCCCGATACGATGGTTCAACGCCTGGATCGTCTGCTCATCTAATTGTTCATCTCCTGCTTCCTCTGCATCCGAATCCACCGCTATGGACTGGCGAACCCCCGGAGGAGCAGATCCGGAGGGACCTGCTATATCTCCCTCATCATCTTCATCCAGCTCAACAGATGGGATGTGGGACTTGGACTTCTCAAGGGTGAATCTATCAATCTTCTGCTTCGGAATTATAATGTCTTCATTGGTTTCAGCCAACTGACCCATGTCCTGTAGTATCTTGGAGATGATTCCGGGGAAAGGAAGAGCAGTATTATGAGGTGCAGTGTGTACCTTTGCCATTCCACGATACACCGCCAATGGAATGTCGACCTTCCTTTGAGTCCCGATGCAGTATAGGAGATACCCATCCTCTTTTGTGACTCTCTTGCTGACTTTGGGGCTGACATTGTGACGAATGAAAAAATTCAGCAAGCGATAAGAATCACTCAATTTGTGGTGGGATATGTCACTGCTGGTCCAAGCGACAGGCCTGCCGGTCAGTTCTTTGGCCACCAGATTGTAATTAATCCGGCGGTTGGCCTCAATTGGGAAGTGTGCGCCGTCGACGCGAGGAATTTCTAGCACTTGGGACAGTAGATCAGGTGTTATTTCTAACTCATGTCCCCGAACAAATGTCCTGAACGAGGTGTTCGATACTTCATGCATGTTAGAGTAGAACTCTCTGACCCAATTGACCACTATCTGGTAGCCAATATCATACAATGTAACCCATGGTCTCTCGCGCATCCATGAAGAAAAATCCTGATCATCTAGCTCATTGTACATGACAATCCTCTCGGGTACAACTGAACGATGCTGGAACTTGTTCATAAATGAAATTTGGCCATCCTCGCTTAAAAACCGAGACCGATCGTACGAAGGGCGGTGACATGTTCTCTTCTTCTTAGGTGCCATCCCTGTACCTCCGAACCTGCAAGAAAGCCCATGATGAGATGCTACTCAATGGCTAGTCATTCGTATCCTTTGGGATTGGGGTTGGATGTGTTGAAAGAATACCTTTCGCTTTTTATTTAAAAAAGCCTCTGTAAAATATCTCTTAACAGTAGAAAAACAGGAAAGCATCAGATTACTAATCCAAACACACAAATGATACAAGTCATTACAATACCTGAAAAGCCTCAAATTATTGATCCAACAAATTATGGAGCCAAGTTAATTGGAATGTTTTAGTATCAAGGACATCTATTTTCTACGGGGCAAAGCTGCATGTATCCAGCAGGTCAGTTGGCAGGCTTGCAACTTGCATTGGATCCTGATGTACGGATAAGAGTGCAAACAATGAAAAACAGGGCTTCTTGACCATGACTGACATATCACACTAGTTCATATATTAAACAAGAACGCAAGATTTATGTTTAAAAAACAAACCTAGAATCAACGAAGGTAATCAAGAGAATGGTCTCTGATTTTTATTTTTAATATTTTTTTGTTTTGGCTTCCTGTGTATCTAAAACAGTAAGGAGATTAGGCCATTCCTTTTTGTTAACTCTATTTCAGAAAAAAGTTAGTAGGCCATGATCAATAAGGAATGAGGTGTGGTCAATTAGGAACTAGTCAGTACTTTAGTGTGTCACAAAATTATCACACTCATTCATATATATTAAACATGAACACAATACAAAACAGAGGGGTGAACAGAAGCAGAAAAATACCTCGAAAAATTGGTATTGCAATGTAGAGAACCAGGATACAAAAGGCATATAGCATCATAATCATAGCCCTAAAAAGAAAAAAACAATTTAAAAAAAAAACGAAAACTGCAAAAAGATAGAATCCTAACTTCTTTATGTAAGTGCGAAAGGAATGTATGGAATCGTCATTCATATGAGGTGGGAGAGGGTGGAACGCGCGATGGGAGAGGGGTGACAATGCCATGAGGTTCAATCATTTATTCTGTCACAGAAACGCATGGGGGGGAGGGAGATGGAGGCGATAGAGAGGGCGAGGTGAAATAGTTACCTGGAACGGAAGAACGAGTCAGGGAAACGGAGTTGCAAGATAAAAAGGAGCTATTCGATCACTCGAGTGAGAGGAAGAACGCAGAAAAGGCCGAGGGGCTGGCTGAGTTCGAAAGGGGTTTCACAGAAGTAGGGCTTCATTTCATCCGTGTTTCATGAGATGGGGCGACGTATTATATACACTTGGATCGTGAGCATTCATTGATGTACTGGTATATAAACAGTGGCCCATATATACCTTGGCCCAGGGAAGGCAGAATATGAAGGATCGAACCATCGATATGATGGTTCGAACCTGTGTTCTCTCTGGAAAATGGCCCACAGAGGGCAAAATATGAAGGTTCGAACCCTTGCCATCAGGGTTCGAACCTTGATCATCTCTGGAAAATGGGCTGGGGATCCCTTATTTCAAGGGTTCGGACCAACAATGAGATGGTTCGAACCCTTTCGTCCTCTGGAAAATGGCCCGGAGACCCCTGATTTCAAGGGTTCGAACCAACAATGAGATGGTTCGAACCCTTGAGTCCTCTGGAAAATGGCCTGGGGCTCCCTATTTTAAAGGGTTCGAACCAACAATGAGATGGTTCGAACCCTTGAGTCCTCTGGAAAATGGCCTGGGGCTCCCTGTTTTAAAGGGTTCGAACCAACAATGAGATGGTTCGAACCCTTGAGTCCTCTGGAAAATGGCCTGGGGCTCCCTGTTTTAAAGGGTTCGAACCAACAATGAGATGGTTCGAACCCTTCATTCCTCTGGAAAATGGCCCGAGAGGTGCACATTTCAATGGTTCGAACCCTTCACTTCAGGGTTCGAACCCTTCATTGATCAGCTTACATTGGCCAGTGAATGATGCAGTATCAGGGTGGTTCGATCCCTTCATCCAACTGGAAAATGGCCCAATGAGGGGATCCAGCATTTGGCCCGTGGAAGCCATAAATGATGCTCTACTGCAAAATGACATGGGTCCTTTATTATATAGGTTTACAATCCCCATCCAACCTTCTATGTGGGCTGATTATGGCAGGTGTGCCTGATGTAATGAGTTGGTTTATGCATATCTACCAAGATTTATTATTATTCCGGGTTAGTTTACTAGTATACTAATCCTGGTAACATGACATAGATCCCATAACACCTCAAACTCAGGGTTATCTAACCTCCTTGCACATTCTTGTATTATTTTTGGATTTTTCGAAGTCCAAGAAAAGCGATCGGATTTCTTTTCTTTGTCGTTCTTCATGTATGAAAAAAAGTAGAGAGAAAAGTGCAGCAAAGCACTTAACTGATATTATCAGTAGATCACGTGCCCTCCACAAGAAAATCCTTGCCCAAGCACTGTTTATGCCCCGCCCGTATTCCATGGCAGAAGGCAAGAACACAGAATCTAAAGGCCCAACCACTGTTTATGGCCATATTCCATAAACAGTGAGCAAGAACACATAATCTAAAGTGGCCTCTTATTTATCAGATGGTGCAAAGTTTTGTGTCCGAGAATGCTGTCAAACTTCATGGGAGTTTGAATTTGCTTTGCACTTGGATAATTTGATCAAAACCCATTCATATACTACACTGATTTGGGGCCTTTTCAGTATATTTGTGGTTCATACACCCCATTTGCAACTCTTTCAAGTATGGCAGTTTAGGGGCTCACTTGACATCATTCTGGAAATGTTTCATTAATGAAGGAAAACTTGCTTCGTAGTCATCACACTCTAATTAGCTGAAATGATCCATAAGTCAGTCCACGGTACTAAAAAAAAAAAAAAAAAAGTGTCATGAGTTACTATATCCTTCTTTCCATTTTCGTTGATCCTGCATAAACTATGGTCTGATGCTTTGCAGAATCTCAGGAAACTCTTTCCCGGCCATTCACTGACCATTCACTTCCTCTTCTTAGCAGGTGGCTGGGGCACCTCATCACTAACCATGAAGGTTCGAACCCTTAGCACGTGGCTGGGCCACTTCATCGTCCTCTTCCTCATCCTCGTCCTCATCTTCACCATCATCACCACCCTCGTCATCATCCTCATCGTCTTCGTCGTCACTTCCGCCTTCACCATTTGCATTGACCTCACCGCTACGGATCATCATCGTCCCCCTCATTATGTCCTTCATCACCTGAGAAAATCATCCTTGCCCCCATCATCATCTTGCTACTCTGCATCGTCGTTGTCATAATTGCTATCATCCGTCTAACGTCCAGTCCCTATTATCAGGAGCAGTTCTACCTGTACTTCTACTAAGGATTGCTAAAGTATCCCTACAAACAATATACACTATAGTTAAAGATGGGATGCAAGATCAATTACTTTTGATATTGATAGGCACTAAAGAAGGAAAACTGAGGCATACAAAAAGTAAAATTGCGATTTTACTTTAATGACGTAGTTCTTTTTTTCTGTTAATTTTCTAAACTCATTCAAATTCTATGTCAAATAGTACGGACGTCCTTTATATGGAGATGTTTTTGGGGTCATACTACAAGACCAACCGAACTATGAGGTATTTGCATTTTATTTCACGTGGTTGTTTTGAATGAATGTAGATACACCGTAACTGAATGGTAACTCGGATTTTTTCCATGTGCTTTGTTATGTAATTGATTGTGTGGGTTTTAGAGGGTTTTTTGGGTTTTCTATCTTCTCCCATAATCATTATTTTATTCTGTTTTGTTTCTTTATTTCAGGAAGAACCTGTTGATAGAAGCAAGCATCCTATGTGATCTGGAGGAAGAGAAGGAAGAGGAAGTAGAGGAAGAACAGTCTCTGGAGAAGGAATTGGAAGCAGGCATTCAATCTGTAGACAGCCTATCAAGGTATACAGCAGTTTGACACTCAGTTTGGTTGTTTTCATGAATATATCATAATACTAACATTGAAATCTTTGTTTTTTACTCAGCACCCCCACTAGTGTGGAGACACCCGATGTCATTGACCTCCGAAACCAACAGCGGAAAGAGCCTGAGAGGCCTCTATATCAAGTGAGTGCAGCATTTGTAATTTTACGTATGTGGGTTCCTTGCAGTTTTTTTTTATATTTTAACATGTCTAATTGGTACTGAATTGGCTACTGACGTTTCTCAACATTTGTAGGTCCTTGAAGAGAAAGAAGAAAAGATTGCTCCACGGACCTTGCTTGGAACTACACACACGTATGTATTAATTAAAATCTGATATCAACGATATTGACTCCTTCATTTATTTATTTTTTATTGTTAGAGTGATACATTGTCAGTGTAATCGGATTTTGAAATTCCATAACTATCGAGTAAGAAAGATCTAATATTTCTTATGTATACAGCTATGTGGTTGGGAATGGCACACAAGACAACGAGGCTGCGAAAAGGGTAGGCTAAATGACTCAAACCCTTTGGCTCTACAGTCACTGTTACCATTATAACAAGATTTTACCATTTGCTTGCTTTGACAATGGCGAAACCAAAAACATCTTGAGATCCAACCAAGAACCAACACAAGGGCCTCTCCAGCCGAGAACCAATACCAGGGTCTCTCCAACCTGACAAATGCATTACTGGGTCAACCAGAACCCTATCAGCCCAACACCATACCATTGACCAGCTACTTACTGATACGGTAATGATAAGAATATCTGATTGATGGGTGGGTGGTATAGAGCATCCTTGGTCAACTAAATGGGATGGTATTACTGTTGCAAGCAGACATGGTACCACCTCAACATAGTACATTTGTCACCTACTATAGAAATGGCTGTCTAATCATTTCTCTCCCAAGACAATTGTTTTCTGGATTTTCTAGATTTATGTCTGTTATGTAGGACACTTTGGGAAGAGAAAGTCATGCTGAAAATAGAACTTCCTGGAATGCTTTCCATCAATGGAGTTCACAACACTCTTTCGAGTACTTAATAACTGCCTATTGGGCTATCAAAGATGGGAGTGGGGAAACACAGTATTATAAGTCTAATCCATTAATCATCATTGTTATGATTGAGGAATTACTTATGAACTCATACCTGACCCCCTTAACAAAATTTTTGTGGAATTTTTTATGAACTCTTTGATGACCCCTATAAAGGACTATTTTTTTACTATTATCTGCATTGATAATATATTCTCTCTCAGGTTGATATGCTTCGGGGACACAAAGCAGACAAAGTGGATGTCACCCTACAACCAGAGGAGTTGGAAGTTTTGGACAATGTTTTGGCTGCCAAGTAAGTGGAACTGTGATAAGTATTATTGTCAATTGCTTTATCATCTTGATGAAAAATAACTTTGTTTTTAGTTGGATCACAGGTACGAGGAAGCAAGGGAGGAAGAGAAGCTGCGTAACCAACGAGAAGATTTCAGTGAAGTGGTTGCAGAGGTGAGCTTTTGGTCTGACATCTTGCATCTTGCTTATTTGCTTGTTTATTGGTTCAACCGTTCTAATGAGATGGATCCGGTGCAGGCTGAGAACAAGAGGAAGCGCAAGATGCAAGAAAAAGAAGGGAAGTCAAAGAAGAAAGATTTTAAATTTTAGATCTTATAATTGTGTTCAAAGAAGGGAAGTCAAAGCGCAAGATCCAGCAGAAGCTCAGCAGATAGACACCAGCAGGGACACTCTGAACCGGTTTCTAACAGCAATGACAATTAAAGGTGTCCTGTCTAGAGCTGGACGACCAGCTTTTGGTCTTGGCCCGATTTATGATTGTGTTTCACTTGAATTTAGGATCTGCTATGGTGTTTGAATGCTGATAATTCATGATCAGCTCATTTCCTTTCTTTGGATTTCAATTAGGAATGATAATGTTTTGCTGTTAGGAGGGTTTTTTCTTTTTTTCTCCTTGAAACACATTAAAATGATCGATAAACTTTAAATATTGCCTGTCAAGTTTGATAGTAGAAAATCTTTCCTTTAGACTACTTGTTCAAGAGAAAGAAGCTATGGGACATTCATGAATCTGAAGAGCAAAATATTTTTCAAGATAGGGAACTATGGGACATTCTTGAATTTGAAGAGCAACCTGATGAGAAAGATTCTTTTCTTCTAATTGCATACTACTATTTTTCAAGATATTTTTCTTCTAATTGCATACTACTATTTGGAAAAGAGGTTTTGGTCAAACAAATAGCTTTGGACAAAAAGAAGAAAACCATCTCTTCTGTCAAAATTCAGTATTTATGAATTCTGAAGTTTGTCACCAAGCTTGTAAGATTAACATCAAAGAACCACTTTAACGAAATGTGAATTTAAAAGTGGGAAGAAGAAACACCTCTAGATTCAAGTTATTCTGAACAAGATCAACAGTACTTTGTAGGATTTCCATTCCCTGCAGAAAATACATGCGTTAGAAAATTGCAACTATGACTCATCTGTCCAATAAATATGCGATACACAGAACACGGGCACATTCACCATCAGGATTCGGCTCTATGAGCTTAACTTCACTCATTATGGATAAGTACATTACGTAGACCAAATCTGTGATACTGTAACTTCATCTTACTTGAAGTGTTATCCGCTCTGCAAGTAGCTTTGCATAAAATCTTTTCCACCCAAATGTTTTGGACATGTACACACACACCCCCCTTTCTTTCTAGCTTGTGTAGCATTAGAATAGCACATCTGTGTACTATTCTATTGTAAATAATAGAAAGGAGTATCAGAAAAAATGGGAGCAACAAACATAATATTGTAATACTACTATGTTTTGACTGTATCATCACACTTCAAGTGATAGTTGACATCTAAATGATAATGGGTTACCTTAGGTAGAAGTCCGGTTGTTTTACAAGATGGTAAACTGGGAATTGACCCATCAGGAGATTTTTGAACAGTTGTGAAGCACATATTGTACTCCTGCACAACACGAGAAAAACAGGGTCAGAGAGACATCTATGAGCTATTACAATGTTATGTGAATGGATATGAGAACGTCAATCATATGAAGGGATTTTTTGAGACAGAAAAAAATAATCAAAGAAGTAAAATGAAAGGCCAAGAGAGGAGACATTGGAACCCAGGAACTGCAAACTGTTCTTTTGCTAAGGACTTGGCCCCTTGCTGTTCTAACTGTGGCAGCAGAGTCATGAAATCTACAAAAAAAAAAAAAGAGTCACAATCCACAAGGGCTTTGGAAAGACAGACACCACAGGAGCAGCAAGGGAAGTTAATAATCCTACCTGATTCGCTCGAGGAGCTTCTCAAAATAGGCAGTAAGTCATCTTGTCTCTCATTAATATTTGATTTACATATGAAAGGTCCAATTAAGGAACTATCACTAGTCTGATGTGTTAAAGCTGGTTCTTTAACAACCAAGTAAAACAAGAAAAAGAAACAAGCTTAAAATGTAATCCACAACCTCAAGGTTTCAAAACTCAGCACCTTCCATGTGTGCCACCGGCCTTGGTCATATAATGAACATACAGAGAAGTAGCAGTAAAACATTAAAGCTTGAAAAATGTATGAAAGAATTCATTTCTGAATACACCAGCCTTTGCAAGCCAGTCCACTTCTAGATTCCATTTTGTTGGGATATGGGTGAAAGTCCTTGAACCAGCAGTGTTCCCGGCCTCCAAGGCAGCGATCTCCTTCTCAAGATCCGAGATGATCTTCTGGGTCTTAGACCGCGACTGCTGCAGAGAAACCAGTCTTCTGATTGCCTCACACTCCTCCTTGTGTTGCCTTTCAATCTCACTCTCTTGAAGCTGCTTCTTCATATCCTTTATGTCTGCCTGCGCCTGGGTGATTTGACTACGTATTTCCTCTTATAGCTCGTTCAAATTCTCCTTCTCCCGGAGGTTGGCATCAATAACTGCCTTGGTCTTGAGGAGGGGCAACTCGAAAGTGGTCATCTCCTGCAAAATCTTGTCTCCATATGGGGTCTAACTAGCAGTTTGGGCTATGTAACAAAACGTTGAAAGTGCCAGTTGTTGTGACCAAGTTTACATGTCTTGTTCTTGACATTATGATTTGTTATATAGTCGTAGTTGTTATGACTAATTGTACCTGTATTGTTATTCACATTAACTCAAAATAACTCATGGTATGATTTGTTATAAAGCCACAATAAAAATGCATTTTAAGAACGTTTCATATCTTTTGTTCATCTAATACAACCAAACAAAAAAATTGAAAATATATTCCAAAGTATCTCCATGACCATAAGTTTTTGGTGTCTCAATGCCCAACCATTTTTAGCATAACATTCGACTGAGTACACAAAAATTTCCAAACATGTCCAAATATTGTCTAAGAAGAATCATCTGAATGCTCCAAGGAGTTACAACACAAACTAGTACAGAAACTCAATGGAGCATACAAAGCCAAAAGAACTCTGTTTACAAAATATCTCACCATCATAAACGTTGTGAACAAAATATCACACAAAAAAAAATGCCGTGGGCATAAAATGTTTACGAGCCATTTGGATCAAACTCAATCCTGTATAGGTGGATTGCGACATGTTTGACGATTATGGCCCTTCTGCTTACACAGGGAGCAAGTGACTTTGTTCCTCCCACGATCCTCTGTACTTATTCTATTCTTCTTGGGTCTACCAGCTTGTCTCTTTCCATGAGGAGGAAGCACATGTGAACCGGTTCGCACATCCCATTGGTTCATATCTCTCACACCATGTATGTCGCGACCCCGGACCGAGACCCGGGCCCGCGACTGTTGCGGCGGCGGCATGATTAACCAACACAAGACACACCGCCGCTGTTTTGATTTTTCCCACAGGTTTCCGCGGTGAGGATCCCATGACACGGGTCGAGCTCACATGAATTGATATGCGGAAGCGTGTAGCAAAACTCATCACACCATTCCTAAACAATCACAATACAAGATCAATAATTAACATCGAGACAAGGTATCAAAAGAGAATGTCATCAAAGCATTCCTAGCATGAATAAAGTTTCAACATTTAGACAAAGTATTTTACTTCCAAGTTACACAACCCCCAAGAGGCCAACAAAGGCCAATACAACGTATGGAATCCCAAAAAGAACAACCCGACAAAACCCAAGTTAGGTGAAACGAGAATCACGATCCCGACCGGCGTCTAGATGACGTCGTTGGGCTGCCACTCGAGTGCTGGGGGTGGCTCAACAGCCTCCTCCGGGCACTCCTCGTCACGCGCGAAACCACCGGCACCTGGACACCAAAATACAAGCATCAAACACGACGGTTTGGCAAATAAACAATTTAGACATGAATAATTGGAATAATGCTAAAACAGTTCAAAGTTTAAATACACGTTTCAATGCTTGCGAAACTAGCACGAATACATATAATATCATGATAAGATAAATCCACATAGAGCTCATCCTTTCTCTGTCATACGTGATGACAAGAGCAAGCACGCACGACAAGCACGACACGAAACACGATCCCACGCCACACAAGGTAGACGGGGTATCCGGCCGCGGAACCGGACCACGAACACGCACGATGTGTAATATAATACACGACTAGTCTGCAGACAGTCCACGAGTTTAAGGACCCCCAGGTAGTGGATCAAACTAAAAGGGCGGTCCAAGCTCAGTGAAATTTACTTATATCATGAATGCACAAAACATGGCAATACACGTTCGAAAACACGTCAAAACAAGAGGGAAATCATTTAACGAGCACGAAGTGACAAGACTAGCAAAATAGCATAGTATTAATGCTTACAAACTTAAGAAATGATTCCCTTTTTATTCTTGAAACACATCTTGAAAACGACTTGCACTTGGAAATCAGACGAGAACACGATGGTGCATAAAGCATCATAAACAAAGGTTCAAACATAACTTTATCAAGCATAGGCTAAGACCACATCTTTGACCCTTGTGGAATTGAAAACCAAATGTCGAAATTCAATAAAACTTGGTGTCCCCGAAGGTATATTACATTTTGGAAATTTCAAGTGCACAAGGTCAATAAAAAGGGTCTAAGACCAAGTCTAGTTTTCATTCCTGCAAAATCCTTCAAAACAGTACTTTTTGGTGTGGTTCATGCCTCTCTACCGGTAGAAATTCCGGTAGAAGATGTTCTACCGGTAGAACTTCCGGTTGAAGTGCTTCTACCGGTAGAACTTCCGGTTGAAGCACTTCTACCGGTAGAACTTCCGGTAGAACTGCGGTTCACAGTTTTTCTCAACTCTCTGCCACAATTTGGGCCGTTTCTACCGGTAGAACTTCCGGTAGAACTGCGGTTCACAGTTTTTTTTCTCACTCTCTGCCGAAATCTGGGCCATTTCTACCGGTAGAACTTCCGGTAGAACTTGGGGTTTTTAATTTCCTCAACTCTCTGTCAAAATTTGAGCCCTTTCTACCGGTAGAACTTCCGGTTGAAATACCCCTACCGGTAGAACTTCGGAATTTCAATTTTTTTTTTCCACACTTCATTCACTTCTTCACTTCCACATTCTTACCACCTGCACTCCCCAAGCCTACATGCTTTCCAATGGATGATTTTCACACCAAATCCATTCACATTTCATTCAAAACATCAAAATCATTAACCCTTATACATTCAAGTCATGAATCACTAACTTGTAAGGCTTTCCATAGAAAATATACTTCCATTCAAGACGAACTTCTAAATAAAATGGAGAAATTAGTACTCTTGCTTATCAAGCTTAAAACAAACTAAAAGAGATTAATAATATGCAACAAAGATAAGCTTGATGATGAATACATTTCCAAAGGTAAAATGCCCAAAACTTAAAATGCACTAGAAAGAACTAAAATGTTTACTTGCCTCTAATCAAAACCAAGCCAAAGCCTCACAAATCAACAAGAAAGGGTGCTCCACGGAATCTACACAAAAACCCCCAAAATGGAGCATGCAAAAATCAACATTTTGGCCATTACAAAACCCCATTTCGAAAATGGGTTTGAAAACCATGAAAACAAGCTCTAGGTGAGCTAAAGAACATCAAATGGGAAGAATGAAGAAAGACACCAACCTTGAGCTAGCCAAACAAGAAGAATAGGGCTTGAGGATGATGAATAGTGGAAAGGTTTGGCTCCCAAAAACGTCCAGCTGTAGCTTGAGAAGAGAGGAAGAGGATGGTGGTCTTGGATTGAAAAATGGAGCCTTCTAGCTAGATGATTTCAAGGGAAAAGGATCAAGAAGAGAGCTTCCTCCTCAACTTCACCCTAGGGCAGAATCGTTGCAGGAAATGGAAAAAGGGCAAATGAAGGAGAAGAGAGCTTTTATAGTGTCTGGAGGTGGGTCCCCTAAGCAGTGAAACTTGGAATGCTTGGAACATGGTCTTGTGGACCCCGGATGGAATCGACGAAGAAGAACAAAACGATCGTCGAAAAATCTAGTTTCGGAAAAGTATAATTTTGACATAGTTTCACGATTTCGAAAAGTGTGCCCAGATTTACATGCAAAGACAGATTTACCCTATTGGGCCAAAACTTGGGTTTCTGGGCCTCAAATGCAAGTAGCTTAAAACGAAAGTTACCATAAATCATAAAACCATTCAAGAGAAATAAAAATCACATCCACATCAAAGATCTAGAACAAAACCCATTCTTACTCGTGTACTCAGGGCGTCCCTGAGCGTGTCTGACTCATACTAAACGTCCTCGAAATCCCCAAAGCTATTATCCAGACTAAGTCTAATCACATTCTAACCCAACTAGTACTTAAGACTCACTTAAGACTAAACGTCACTTAATTAGTACTAATCGAGTTGGTCTTGGTCGGGGTCTAACAATGTATAACAAAGTTGTAAGTCCTTCGATACATATCAGAGCTAAACCACTCCTCACAATTGTCATATGGATCGAGACCTCTCATCTTAAGTGCCGCTACAGCATGTGAGCAAGGAATTCCAAGCAATTCCCACCGACGACAGGTACAAGATCGTCGGTCCAAGTGAACAATGTCTACATACTCACTGGAGTGCACCTCGATTTCAGTTGGACTGGCTGCACGAACACCCAGTCTACGAGCATGTTCACTCTCTTTGCTCAACATAGAATCAGCATAACGAGTTAACTTGGAATTAAGAACATGAGACTTTTGCCGACGAAGTTCAAAAAATTCCATGAGTTTGGAACGAATTGCCTCGACCATTTTAGTTATGGGCAATTCTCTCGCCCCCTTGAGCAAACTGTTTGTAGCCTCGGCACAATTTGCCGTGAGCATGTCATATCGTTTGCCCAATATAAAAGTATTGGCCCAATGCTGCTTTCCAATATCTTCGATATATTTATATGGCCCCTCGTTAACTGTTCTAATGTCATTCATATGACGTTCATACTCACATGGTCTAAACGCATGAGCTGCATTCCAAAACTTGCGACAAATACCATCATCTTTGAGTCTTTCACGAATGTTCTCTGAAATATGACGCACACAGTAACAATGGTTGGCATCTGGAAACCGTTCCACAACAGCCCTTGTGAGTCCTTTCATTCGATCAGACACAATTGTTAGGTTTTGGGGCGGCCGCAATGCTACTGAGAAGGCGGCCAAGAACCACTCCCAAGTTTTGAAATTCTCAATCTCCGCGATACCGAAGGCTATTGGAAATATCCCATGATCTCCGTCATGAGTCACAGCAATGAGTAGCACGCCAGGATATTTTCCACGCAGGTGTGTCCCATCAACTGCAATTAATGGCCTCAACGTGGAACGAAATGATTCTATACTTGATCCTAAAGAAAAGAAAAATCTGCAGAATGTTGAATCCTCTTCTTGGATCACATGCGTCACAGTGCCAAGATTAGTCCTTCTCAATTCATGGCAATAATTTGGTAATATGCTGAATGATTGTTCATATGAACCCCGTATCTCATTGAGTGCTATCTCTCTCGCCTTCCAAGCCTTCTTGTAGCTAAGTTGAACACCAAACTCCTTTGAAAAGTCAGTTATAATTTCTTTGGGTGTGTATGACTCATGGATACGTAGTCTGTCTATGATCCACCTTGCAATGAATCTAGATGTTGCTTCTCCATGTCCAAGCCCCATCATTGGCTTCGAACAAGTATGAGCACCATTGTATGTCCTAACCTGAAATTCTGGGCCAGAGTTAACAATTGTTGCATGGATACGCCAAGGACAATTACTTTCACTGCACCGTGCTGTAACTTCTGTTGGAGACGTTCTCAAGCGTTTAATTGCAAAATTATCATACATTGCAGCTTTTGCAAGTGCTTCTCTAAAAGAATCGCGGTTTGAAAATTTTCTTCCCTTCCACATCTCATGCATGGAGTTAATATTTTTATCATCTCCTAGAACAAGGGGATCGGGTACCAATGTGTCTACTAGATTCAAATTTAGAGTTGCATTACATGGCTCTCCAATAATCTCTTGTTGAACAGAAGCTATCGGTGGTTGTTGAGGAAGATGCATATTCATATTCAAGCCAATCAAGTTAAATGGATCACTGTGACTAGCTTTTTGAAAAATTGACTCAAGACCATCACCATAAGAAAATGTTTGTGCTCCATCACCATTTATGCATGTGGTTTCATTTTGATGATCATCAAATGGTGATGATCTATTCAAATCTATCTGAATCGATGGCGTCGCTGGAAGATTATTCCTGCATAATTAATTGAGCAATAAGATCGCCTTCTTATAAAAAAAATATTTCGAAATAGAATAGATTTCAATGGTATTAGCCATAGCATACCCATGGGAACAAACCGTTGCTTCAGGAGCAACTCTTTTGTTGCCAACTTTCGTAAATATTCTGCAACTTGTGCGTGCCCTCGAAGATGTGCGACTTGAACAACTTCGAAATGAACAATAGGAAGAAGTTCATAAATAAGAGGAAATTTAGAATTCATTAAGAAAAATTTATAAAACAAATAAATACGTACCGTGTAGTGGGCTTCTTAGTTCTTTCTAAAATTTCTGAACTTCTATAAAGATACAACAATATGGGGTCAGTTCGTTCACGATTTAATCTGAGCATACTCCGCATATCTCCATCGCCTTTTAGATCGACCAATGTGAATGTCCGATTGATATGACACATATATCGTATCAGTGGATACTCATCTTCTTCATCCCAGTTCGTTTCTGTAATTATTTGTTCAACTACTGCATTATAACTTATGTTGTTATCCACGAATATGATTCTCTGCTCGCCACCCATGTATATCGGATTTAGATGATCAATATCCAAATCCCCATTAAAGTGCAATATCAAACATATTTCATTTTCGGACATCCTGCAATAACAAAGAAGTTCAAAATTGGATCAAATGTTAAAAAATTGATGAGCAGAATTCTAAGACTTTTCTGATAGAATTGGAGTTCACCACATATATGTTATAACTTACACGTGCACGCACAGACGGATATATAAATATATGCCTCGTGTATCGCAAAGGAGATAAATTAAATGCTACCGATGAGATGAGACTCAATAGGGAAAAGATGGCTGATGTCACCATAATTGAGAAGATTCTTCGATCGATGACCTTGAAGTTTGATTATGTGGTGTGTTTGATGAGGAGTCAAAAGATCTTGACACACTCTTAATCGCTGAATTGATGAGTTCATTAATGGTTCACGAGCAACAGATTAATCAGCATGTAGCAGTAGAACAAGTATTGCTATCACAACTCTCTTTCAGCACCCAATTTTCAAAAAAGAAAGGATTTAGTTGAGGAAGGGGAAGCAGCAACAACGATGATCAATTCATACAGAATAATCAAGCTCTTGATCCCAAAGGCAGAGGCAGAGGACGAGATAATCAACATGCAGGAGACTAAGAATCAAACCCATTTGATAAGTCAAAAGTTAAATGGTATCTATATAACAGGTATGGTCATTATCGTTCCGAATGTCGGACAAAATTATATAAAGAAAATGGTGGAAAATCAAATTTTGTAGAGAAAGAAGATGAAGTTACACTTCTTATGGTTTGCAATGTAACGGAAGAAACCCATCAGAGCATGTGGTACTTGGACACAGGATCAAGCAACCATATGTGTGGAAACAAGTCCATATTATCTGATCTGGATCATTCTTTCCGAACCTCTGTAAAATTTGGAGATAATTCCACAATTTCTGTTATGGGGAAGGGCAACATTAAAATCCGGACATCCAAAAATTCACAGCAAACCAGTTCAAATGTGTTTTATGTTCTGGGTTTGAAAAATAATTTGCTGAGTGTGGGTCAACTTTTTAAATCTATTGAAGATTCATGGCTTGTTGTAAAACATTCAGATTTTACACTTTTTAATGTTCGATCATTAATGGTCTGCTGTAAAACATTCTTGTTTTATATAAACCAGGAATCTATTGAATTAATGGTTTTACAGCAAACCATGAATGGTTTTACAGCAAACCATGAATTAAAATCTAGACGTTCACAGCAAACCATGAATGGTTTTATGTAAACCAGGAATCTATTGAATTAAAATCTAGACGTTCACACACTTTTTTTATGTTCGATCATTCATGGTTTGCTGTAAAACATTCTTGTTTTATGTTCCGGGTTTGAAACCTAAACCGTTCCACAACAGCCCTTGAAAAATCATTCATGGTTCTATCTCTTGTTCCAAGCTAAATTCATTACAGCAAAAGAGTAAACAAATGGAAGAGAAAAATGAAGAGCAGTAATAGAGAAACCTTCATATGCTTTTGAAGAAATGAAAGAGCGATCGCTTAATACTCTTGAGATCCTCCCTCTAACGATGGAGACAGCCACAAAAAAACAATGAAGGAAAACGACGTGCTCTCTGGTGGGAACGGAGGAAAAAAGGGAGGGAAAACGAGTAGTATATATAGTGACTGTTTAGTTTGTGCAATTTCGCAAATATCTGCGATATCGCACAAAAAGGGTAAACTTAGAAAAAAAAAAAAGAGGCACTCTGTACAATCCCCATATTTGGGATAACTTTTTAGTCAACGCCGTTTCAAAGAATACAGGGTATTACGTAACCAGTACGGTCAAAATCCCTTATTTTTATTGAGTTCCTAGTAGCTACCAACCTCGATACCACAAAAACCACTTCGCCAAGATTATTTTCTCATCCATGGACAATATCTGCTGGACCCTGTTTACCTCTTGAGCTTCCATCATTACTAAGCTAATATCCCATAGGTCATATGTGTCGGTGGATGTGTGTATGTGTGGTAGCTACCTTTGTGAATGATTGTAAATCAAACTCGGCCCCTCAATCGAAGCTCATGGCTTTTTTTTTTTTTTCAGCTTTAAGATGTGATTTAGTTAATGAATTATTTTAATCCTCCTAACAGTGTGCTCAAGACAACACTTTTCCTTTGAGTGTTCTTTTGTCGTTTTTCCTTGTATGCTCTAAGATTGCCGGTATAGGTTCACCACATAATTTGGTCATGCATCTTAGAGGGCCCCTGATGCAGTGAGATCCAAGAAGAAGAGGACCCACTAATTGTGCCCCACGAAGAATGATTTACTTTTTTTAAATAGTTTAGTAATTTTAGTAATTTGAGATTTTAGTGATTTGATTTACTTAGAAATTTTAGTGAGAGATTTTAGGGAGTGATTTTAGGAATCAATGAATAATAGTAGTTTCTATATTTAGACCATTATTCTATTATAAATAGAGAGGGATGCTTGATTGTAATGCTTATGCTATATTTTTAATAAGATTTGAGAATTGTTCTCGTGAGTTCCCCTTTGGGTTATTTCCCCTAAGTGATCTTAGGGTTTTGAGTCTTAGGGCTTGATATCACCGTCGGAGGTGTAGATCTTCATGGTGGCCTCCAGGTTGTGCCATCAATTGGTATTAGAGCCGACGATCCATCTTAGATCGCCGGGTTGAGATTGCTGATCCGAGGTAAGCCCGTATCCCATCTTTCTATTTTCTTTCCATCCATTATCATCCCCACCAATCATCATCTTCATCCATTATTATCATCGTCGTCGTCATCCTTTCATCTCATCCCAATCGAGCCTATCACAGAACCTTTTCCCAGCCGTTCACCTTCGTTCGAATCCCACACCATCCTTTCATCTTCTCTTCCAGAACCACCCATACCCATGTACCAACCACCCCACATCGCACCAGTCATCACTACAATCCCGACCCCAATCCTGTCATCATCAACCCAAAAAAAAAAAAAAACCCACCCAACCGACTCATGCGTAGGCCCAATCCGAACCCACTTCGACGCCATCTCGGCCAACTCCATCTCCTGTCATTCCCCATATTCATCTTAGCTGAACCTCCCTTTCACAAACCAGGAAAAAAAAAGGGTAAAGCTTCTCTCCCACGTATCTTCTCTTCTGGGCCTAAGTTTGGGCCCCACCTGAGCCCAAGCCCAAACTTGCAGAAACATTTAAAAAAAAAAACTCTCCCAAGTTCTTGTTGGTGTGTTACAGCTGGGTCTATCCTAAGTTCAGACCTGACCCAAGCGCCCCCGGCCCTTGCCCTAAAAAAAAGTGCATAAAATTGCGAAGCAAGATATTTGAATCATTGATTCAAGTCAATATGAGACTTTTTGGGAGCCTCATTAAAATCCAAAGAATTCAGTATGAGCGCAAATATGGCAATTGGTATTTTGAAAATGAATTTTATTTTGAGGAATTTATCAACTTGAAGTAAGAAAATTTGACGGTTGGTGCATACACCCGCTACTTTTGAGAGTTGCATGAGATAAGCTAATTGGAGGAGGATGAGAGACATGATTTTGCTTGTTGTGTCCAAGGCTTGACACCAAATATCTTGGAAAATATGAATTATTACAAAACCAGTCACGAGGCATACTTAGAAGCCATCCTTGTTGAGCGCATGCTTAAAAGGTCTCGCAGGCAACAATGTTGACAACGATCTCATATTGTGGAAAGACTTCTTGCAGAAGAAGAAAATCCCACTCTTGTCATTCGCAGACTCCTCAATACCGAAGAAGAAGAATAAGAAGCATGGAGACAAGCTAAGAAATTTCACACGCGGGTGATAGTCATTGACAAAGCTATTAATGTGGTTATTGACAATGGTAGTGCAATTAATTTTGTCGCACAAGAGGTTATTGACAAGCTCAATTTGCCAACTGAGAAGCTTCCTAAGTCCTACCAAGTCACATGGTCTAATGGTCATGTCATTCCCGTGACTTACAGATGTTTGGTATCTTTCAAGATTAGCATTTATGAACATCAAATTTGGTGTGATGTGATCCATATGAATATTGCTCATATACTTTTTGGTCATCTATGGCTTTTTGATCGGAAAGTGCATCATGATACAGACGCAAACACATATACCCTTTTCAGGAATGGAAGATTGAATAAACGTATGCCACTAACATCAACATCTCTGTCGCCGTCTGCCCCTTCAACAGCAGCGCCACAACCGGAGCAAAAACTTGAAAAAGTAGTCATGATTGCACCACAAGAGCTGGTTTCGAATAACAAAGATGACATTGAAGAGCTAGTTCATGGCAACGATGATTTCCTGGGTACAACCAATATTGGTCATAATAATGTCAGTCAAGCGCCACAAAAGGTTGAGGAAGAGCAAATACAAGCATATATTGAAGACTCTACCAGGTCAGCAAAAAGATTGAACATCCGGTAGATCTCATTGTCATGCCACTTCCAGAAATCCAATTGCATCATCGGAAATCAAACCAATTGTCCTAGTGGTTTCATAAGAAGATCAAGTTATTAAAGTTCCTCACATTGACTTCATTTTCGGGGAGCCACGATGGATATTCAATGATCATGATCTGTTGGTACAAAGGCAACACCTGAAGCCTCCACTGGCCAGATCACACATACATCAGCAACAAAGACACCTCCACCGTACTTCTACATGGAGGAACAGATCGCATCTAGCTTCCAAGTTATGTCATGCAAATGCAGATCAAAAGAAAAGATGACGGTATGTGTGTTTGATTTTCGACCCAAGTGGACATTTTTTGAACTTGTGGTTGGATTCTCTCTTGTGTTATCAACCTTTCAACTCACCAGAGTCAAGTTTTTCCAAGAGGGGGAGAGTTGATGCAGTGAGATCCAAGAAGAAGAGGAACCACTAATGGTGCCCCACCAAGAATGATTTACTTTATTTAAATAGTTTAGTAATTAGATCAATTTCCACTTCCTAATAGACCTTCATCTAGTTGGGGGGGGGGGGGGGGTGATTTCACTTGGTCCAACCATCAGAGTCCTCTGACTATGTCGCGTCTTGACAGATTCCTAGCCACTAGCGATTGGATAGAATTATATTCAGAAGTCTGCCAAATTGCTCTCCCCAAAACCACCTCAGACCACTGTCCAATCTTACTCGATTCCAAAATCTTAAAATGGGGTCCCTCCCCTTTCCATTTTGAGCTATTATGGCTGGAGGATAAGCGTTTCAGAGACTCAATTAAGGAGTGGTGGAACAGTTTTCATGTCAGTGGGTGGGCGGGTTTTCGATTCACCTCAAAGCTAAAGATGCTAAAAAACAAGATTAAAGAATGGACCAAATGCAACATAGAGCCTATGGACCTCTTAAGGCAAAAATTATAGAGGAATTTCAGTTTATTGACAGAAAGGAAGAATCTCAAATGTTTTTATCTGAAGAAGATCTGGCAAAGAGACTTGAACTTAAAGCCCTCTTTTAACGTAAAGTTAGGGAAGAAGAAATCAAATAGAAATAGAGATCGAGGTGTAGATGGCTAAAAGAAGGAGATAAAAACAATAAGTTTTTTCACAGTTTGGCATCCACTAGAATGAGGGGCAGTAGGATTGATCACATGATGGTCAATGGAAACAGAGTAGAGGACAGAGAAGGGATTACAAATCACATCATCGGCTTCTTTAGCAATCTATTCAGCAAAGATGAAAGAAGTAGGCCTTCTTTAAATAATCTATAGTTCCCCATTATTAGCGTCGAAAATGCAAATTGGTTGGAAGAAGCGTTCCAAGCAGAAGAAGTAAAAGCAGCCATATTCAGCCTAGCTAGTGATAAAGCTCTAGGCCCGGATGGCTTTCCAATCTCTTTTTTCCAAACACCTTGGGACCTCCTAAGGATAGACTTTATGGCCATCATGATGGAATTCCACACCAGAGGCATTCTCTCTAAAACCATAGGCGCATATTTCATTGCTCTTGTCCCAAAAAAGCCCGGGGCGGACTGCATAAAAGACTTCAGACCCATAAGCCTCTTAGGTAGCACTTACAAAATCTTGGCTAAAGTGCTTGCAACCAGACTGCAAAAGATCTTTCCTTCCATCATCTCTCCTTCTCAAAGTGCCTTCGTCAAAGGAAGACAGATCCTAGATGGGGTTCTAGTAGCAAACGAATGCATCCATTCCAGACACAAAGACAAGTCTCCTGGTCTAATTTACAAACTAGACTTGGAAAAAGCCTTCGACATGGTAGATTGGGACTTTTTTATTTGCTGCGCTGGATGGGATTCGGGGATAAATGGAGGGTTTGGATTCGAGAATGCATCTCATCTGCTACCTACTCAATCCTTATTAATGGATCCCGAAAGGTTTCTTCCCAGCAGAGAGGGGTCTGCGTCAGGGAGACCCTTTATATCCGTTTCTTTTTGTCATCATTGGAGAGGCTCTCGGTAGGATGCTTTAAAAAGCAGAAGATTGCAACTTGATTTGCGGTTTCATGCCCGCTCAGAATGCTCCTTCTGTCTCCCATCTCCTTTATGCGGATGACACTCTTCTATTTTGCGATGCAAAAGTAGATCAAATTCAAAACTTGGTTGCCTTTCTCAGATGCTTCGAAGCTATTTCGGGTTTCAAGATTAATTTCTCCTGTTTAGGATGCTTTTAGGATGCTTTATAAAGCAGAAGATTGCAACTTGATTTGCGGTTTCAAGCCCGCCCAGAATGCTCCTTCTGTCTCCCATCTCCTTTGTGTGGATGACACTCTTCTATTTTGCGATGCAAAAGTAGATCAAATTCAAATTTTGGTTGCCATTCTCAGATGCTTCGAAGCTGTTTCGGGTCTCAAGATTAATTTCTCCAAGAGCGCCATTCTAGGGATCTCTATTGAAGATGTCTCTCTTCGTCACCTTGCAACTATCTTAGGTTGCAGAGTCGACTCTTTCCCTTCCACCTACCATGGGCTTCCTATATGTCTAAGTAGGGTGCCAAAATCCATCTGGAACCCAGTTCTTGAGAAAATTGAGAAACAATTGTCCTCTTGGAAAGCAAGATACTTATCCCTAGGAGGCAAAATCCTGTTGATCTAGTTGGCTCTTGCCAATCTTCCAATTTACTACATGTCTATTCTCAAATGCCCGCTTGCTATCATCAATTGCATAGAGAAGCTTCGACGTGACTTCCTTTGATAGGGCCGCGAGGAATCAAAAAAGATCCACCTGGTAAATTGGAAATCAGTCTGTCGCCCCAAAAAATCAGGTGGTCTAGGTATAAGACCTTTAAGGAGCAAGAATCAAGCTTTACTGGGCAAATGGCTTTGGAGACTCGGGAACGAATCAGAAGGCCTATGGAGAAATATCCTTCTAGCCAAATACAAAGTTAGGAGAAATGGTTGGGACATCCATCCTCCTCCCCAAAGCTGTTCAAATTTTTGGAAAGGGATTTGCTCTAGCAAAGCATCTTTTGCTCAATTCATCCGTTACCAAGTTGGCAATGGTGAGAACTTATCCTTTTGGCATGACATTTGGGTCGGCAGCAACCCCTTAGCGATCCAGTTCCCTGATCTTTACAGATGTGCCAGAAACCGCAACGCTAGGGTCAGTAATTATCTTGACATGAATGGTAGCCAACAACTATGGGCCCCCGTTTTTAGAAGGAACCTTACTGAGGCAGAGGAGCAAACCTCTTCAATCTTTTTAAGGTTCTAAGTGGTTTGGACATCAACGGTGAAGTACAAGATACCAGATGTTGGGCCCCTTCTAGCTGTGGATCTTTCTCTGTTTAATCCTTCTTCTCCGCCCTCCACGAAGGGCCCAGGACTTCTCATCGAGGATGGCCATCCCTCTGGAAAATTAAGGCCCCTCTAAGAGTCCTCGCTTTTCTCTGGCTTGCTCTCCAGAACAAAATTCTGACTATGGATAATCTCCGTCGACGGAAATTGCTTATTGTTAACGCTAGCCCCCTTTGCTTAGCCGATGAGGAATCGGTTGATCACTTATTCCTTCATTGCAAGTAGACAAAAGCTATCTGGTTAGCAATCTTAAAGGAGTTTAACTGCAGCTGAGTTCTACCTCAATCCTTCCCTGAGATGTTCCGACAATGGGCTTGTCCGATTTCCACCTCCTAAGGGAAGATCATGTGGCGCCTGTCTTTCCTTGCCTCCATATGGACGATTTGGAAAGAGAGAAACAACAGATGTTTTGAAGGAACTTCATCCTCCCAATAAGACCTAATCATCAAAATGAAATTCAATGTAGCTGTTAGATTGTATGGACTCAATCCATCAGTTGATGTCATAAATTGATTAATTTCTTTATTTATCAATAAAATCATGCTTTTCTTTCATGAGATGAATGTTGTTTTATTACTTTATGCACATGACCAATACATATGACATAATGGTTCATGAGTTGAACCGGGTCCCATTAGTATATTAGATGTGATATATGTGTATGGATGAGATCCACACACGGGAGATATATGTCACAAATCTTATACTTAAAATATCTTCACAACCAGTGATGAGACTGGGCATCTCATCTGATAAGGTTGCAATACTTTGATCACTATGAGATAGTGTGATTTGTCTCGATCATCAGAATGGAAGATTCTGAATCAATGTGCTGGTACATTGGATGTATTGAAGGACCATGAGAAGCACCTTATGGGATTTCGTCTCAATAATAAGGTCTGCTCTCATAATTCCCTAGCAATAGGCTCTCAATCCTGAGACATTGATGAACTCAAGTTTCTATCTATTCATTTGCTTTGAATCACCAATGAGTGAGGCCAACTATAGGTCAACACCTCGGTGTCTTGGATATGTGGTAGTAGGACTATGGGAAAATTGAATGATCAAGATGGAATCTATCTCTATTATCCCCTTGTGCCAATTAATGGATTTGTCATTAGTAAGTGCGCACCCATCTCGATTAAGAGTTAATTGGATGGTACTGATGATTATAGTGATTAATTGGGGCTCAAGGATAATAAGATGTGGAACTAATATTGGAAGAGACAGATTTATTCCAATTGATCCATGGATATTGATAGAGGGGCCTACTTGTGGTAATCGGGAAGTTTAGGGTCTTCATTGTAATTTATTCCTAAGACTGGAGTGCAATTGCATTTATATAGTGGAGTTATTTGCAATTACTGTGGGCCCGGATTGTACATGAGATGTGGGGTCGCGTGTCCCAGTTGGAGCCAGCTTTCTATGGAATCCCTAGTGGTCCCCATGCTAGCCCAAGTTATTAGAAAGATACTAATCCTATTTGAACTCTAAAAGGAATGAATTAGAAAGTTACTATTTCTATTCGAAGTAAGACTTCTAATAGTGGTAATAGTATACTTACTAATTGTTGTGGAAGTAAGACTTCTATTTCAATTAAGAAAAGAGGAGACTTGAGAGATTATATAAGGGAACACATCCCTCTTGGACGTCCATCATATTATTGTGAAAAACGTCCCTCCTTTTTGTGCAATAGTTGCACTGCTCTCTTCTCTCTTCCTCTTCTAGTTCCTTAGGGTTTCGAGTTGGGTTTTCTCTTGAAGATTCCACCGATCTTCTTGAGAAGAGATATCTAATTCAGGTCATAGCGTGGAAGGCTAAGAGGTGGTGGAGATTCTGATTTTAGTTTGTAGAAAAGTTCTACATCAACGAAAGTTATCAACTTCTCCATTAGAGCACAACCGAGCTCCTAAGGTATAATCTGCTTCCTTGTATGTTGTGGATTGTAATGGATGCTTGATCGTTTCTGTTCTATCTTTTAGATACTTTTACTTACTGTACATTCATGAGATTGAGGGTTATGCATCCTGGATTGGGTTTTTGGCCTTATGGATACTTGATCCTTGTGTCAAGTGGGTCAAAAGTTTTGAAAATCTATCCTCGAGGCCCACCTACTTCCAACAGTAGCCTCCTGGGTCTTTATTCTCCCAAACTTTAGGGACTTATCCTTTGACGCTTTTTGTTTCAATTGGAGGGAAGTCATTTCGTTTTGATGTGGCTCTTTTTTTTTTTTTTCTTTTTATCTTCTGCCTAAGGCAGTTTGCCTTTTTCGTTATAGCTTCTCTCTCTTTTTTTGGGCGGTGGCTGTTTTTCTAGGGTCCTACCCAGCCGCTTCTCAGTTTAGCCCTTTTATACTGTAAAGTTTTTGATTAATACAAGTTACCATTTCAAATTTTTTTTTTTTTAGTAATTTGAGATTTTAGTGATTTGATTTACTTAGAGATTTTAGGGAGTGATTTTAAGAATCAATGAATAATAGTAGTTTCTATATTTAGACCATTCCTCTATTATAAATATAGAGGGATGCTTGATTGTAATGCTTATGCTAAATTTTTAATAAGATTTGAGAATTGTTCTCGTGAGTTCCCCTTTGAGTTATTTCCCCTAAGTGATCTTAGGGTTTTGAGTCTTAAGGCTCGCTCTCACCGTCGGAGGTATAGATTTTCATCGTGGCCTACGGGCTGTGCCATCAGCCCCGAAGACCACCCATAGATGAGCAATTGTGAAGAAGACAAACTCAAAGAAATAGAGAAGAGAATGAGATGAGAACAACACAAGGGGTGGACAAATGACATTAAATAAAGAGATGATCTACCATTTCTAAAGGAAAGGGAAAAAAAATAAATAGATGATCTATGGATTCTTCAATTTTTTAAACAGAGGAACAAATATTAAGAAACAATAATTTCATCATTTAAAATTGTCAAGGGTAAGCTTACAGGGAAAGTTTTTATTCTTTGGGAGGGAGATGTGCGTGTGCCGTGGGCACAAGGCATGGGGTGTGGGCGTAGGCATGAAAACTGGTACGTCCCAGCTAAGTGGCGGCCCAGTTGTGCCGAGGCAGCCCGTGAATTTCACGAGCTGTGCTGTGTCATGCCATGCGTAGGCCAACTGGGGCTCGGCCCAACATGACCCAAGGCACGGATTTTTCCGTGCCGTGCCGCCCATGGGCCGGCCCACATGCCTCTTTTATATATTTTTTAGAACTATTTTTAAAAAGTTTTATATTAATTGAAGGAGAAATTATGGACTTTTAGGGGTTCTTAACTTCAAATAAAGTTGAAACTATTAAAATAAATGCACAAACATTGATTCTAATTCACAAATGAATAATAAATCTTTAATTATTTTAAGTTGTATATTTATTTATATAAAAAAAATAAATTTATAAATATGGCAGTGCCGTGCCGTATTGTGTTGTGCCTTGGCACAGGGGAAATTACTAGGCCATGCCGTGCCGGCCCATTGACCTGGTCAACGGTCTAGGCACAGTTTTTTACGCACTAGGCCGTGCCGTGCTTGGGCGGCCCGGCTCAATTTTAATGCGTACGTGGGTGTGAACGGGTTTTGGTAGGGATGCTTTGGATCAGGGGACGACCTCCTTACAGATTTGTAAGGAGAGATCACTTGATTTCGGACATATAAGCAGTAGATGGATTTTCTTTGAAAGGTACCACTAAAATCTTCTACCCAAATTCTTGATTTCCACTTATTACGTGGGTTCTATGTTCTATAAATTAAATCATTGTAAATTGTAAGGGTTCCAATCGTGATTGTAAGTTTTATATATAGTTTTTTCAAAAGAAAAGAAAAAAAAAAGCATTATAGAAAAATATGAAAAATACATCATGACAAACATGGAAGTATTTCTCTTGATGCTTGTGCAATATAACATACTCACATTCAAAGACAAAAAGTTCTCTTTATCGATCATCAGATCTCAACTGCAAGTCTCAGCTGTATAAAATGTATGATATAATTTAATAAGCAAAAATATGATGTAAGCTTGATAGATAAACAGCACAAAGTGTTAATAGAATACAATACTACCACAGTTGTTTTCCAATAAAAAATTCTAAGAGAAATATAAAAACAATACAAGGAAACAGATCATTATGAACTTCTTCTGAGGAAATACTTCTAGAGAAATGGCACTCTGAATGGATGGTCCCACTTGAAAGATTATGCAAATTCTTCTTTTGGGTGTTTTGCAGAAATCTTGTAAATATCTTTTTATTGTCAAGAAGGGTAGAGAAGTGTTTAAAAACCTTTAAACTTCATTTTAGTAACCCAAACATGCCAAAAGAGAACAAAAAACAATAAGAAAAATGTTAACTTTGTATATGCATCACGTCCCAAAATTGGACTTAATGGTTCTAATTTCATGATGTAACTAATGTGAGGATGTAAGGCATTCCGACTTAATTGACATTTTTAGCCCCGCATTATACCCACAAAATATCACGTGTAAGATTTAAGTATATATTTCAAAATTTTCCCATGGAAGCATAATAAGCAGTGAATTACATGTGACACATCTCAGAGGGTGACAGAGCATATGTAGTCTCATAATATTTACAACCCAAAAGTCTTTAAGTTTATAGCATAAAAGAAAGGTGTTTTATGTACAGTCCCAAAATAAAACTCATCACACAAGCCACCCGAACTTTCCATACTACATCCACCAAGGAACAGTCTCCCTGTGACAAACTCTCGTATCCAGGTGACTATGCAACATCATCAGGAGTCAATTCACTCAGTCCTAGTACAGTCTCTTCGACCGCCTCAGTCTCTTGGACAGTGACAAAGGTGGAGTCTCCTGTAACGCCAAAGGTTACGCCAAAAACTGAACAAGAAAATAGGCATAATAAACATAAACATGATATATTAAACATAAATAAATGAAAATCATAAATCAAATAAATATATGAATATCATGCATGGATGTATGAAACATGAGGGGATCAGATAAAGACACGTCTAGCAAGAATCCTAACAATTTGGCATTTGATCCACATCAGCTACATTCTCTCAAAAGAGAGCATGAACATAATATTATTAGGGGGTACCATCAGATATCATAGTGTGACCATCTTACGTGACAGGGGTACGTGGGGTATAATTACTCCTATATAGGGGCCATGTTGTAGTGTCACGGTCCGGCCCAACTCAGCATGATATTGTTAGCTTTGGCCCACATGCACGCGTGAGGACTTCCCAGGCAGTCACCCATCCCGGTATTGCTCCCGCCTGAGCACGCCTAACTTTGGAGTTCTTATGGGTTCCGGAACTGCATGATATTTAAACGCATCATGTTGAGTTTACACAGGGTTTGACTTATAAGCCCAGGATCAGGACTTGGATATTTTCGAAGTGGGACCTTTGGAGACTCTGTTGGAAGCCTGTTGTTGACATGCTACGCCCCATGGTTAAGGGTGCCGCCCGAACCGAGTTCTCACACTCTCCCCCATTGAAAATAGAGTTGTCCTCAGCTCTGACACCGATTGTGATAACCCTGCTCAACTCAGCATAATGTTTTCCGCTTTGGCCCATGTAAGCGTACGAGGACTTTTTGGGTAGTCACCCATCCCGGTATTGCTCCCGCCTGAGCACGCCTAACTCTGGAGTTTTTATGGGTTCCGAGACTGTACGACTTTAAAATGCATCGTGTTGAGTTTACACGGGGTTTGACTTATAAGCCCAGGGTCAGGACTTGGATGTTACCGATGTCAGACATGCAGACGTTGGAAGCCCGTGGTTGACACGCTACGCCCCATAGTTAAGGGTGACGCCCGGACCGAGTTCTCACATGCAACCAGCCATAACATATACAATCTACTTTCACCACATCCGGTTACACTAGGAGTAGGACCGAAGCTAAGTGGTACCAACTCAGGAATAACATACACGTAAAACTGGATATATTTTAATGAAAACCAGCTCATTTTTCCGAAACAGGCTTAGCTTAACATACTTATTACATAATCTTGTAGTCTCAATCTTAACCGACAATGTAATGTAAACATAATGCATAGTACAAATAAACAGGCCATGGAAATACATGAGTAGATCATGGAAATACGGAATCTCGGAATGATGATGCATGACAATGAAAATAACTACAAAGACTGTTTGTAAGTCTGGGTTGCTCAAGAACATCATTAAACCATAGTGTGTATCTTTAGGGTTTCCATTGTTGGCGTTACCAAATTTAATTTGATGAACATAACCCCTTAAATCACACATTGTTGATTTGACAATGTAAAATCAATCTGTAGGTCAATGTCAGCTCTAGACATCCCCTACTATGATCTCATAGAAAATTAGAGCTATTGGAGTATCATAGGGTACCTTCTGAAGCTTAAAAACTAAGTCTGGAACTTAATTAAGAAACATGTGTTCTACGGTTAGCCTTACGGTTAGCTGTGGGATGACCTATGGCTAGCTGGGAGGTCACCGTAGAACAAAATGAACTAACGAGTAAGGTTTTGGAAATCAAACCAATGTACAGTAACGGTTAGCTTATTCTGGAATTACGGTTAGCCATGAAGTGATTAATGGCTAGCCGTAGAGCTTTGAGAACCTGCAACTTGATTTCAAATACTCTGCTTTCTGAACTGAAACTTGTATATTTTAATGTATACTCATTTCTTTATTGACACAACAATTGTAACTCTTGAAAACACTCACCAATCCAGTTAAAATTCAATAGGAAACCTTTATATATGTAAATACCATTACAACTACAAATTTAGGCTGAAATGAAAATCTACATATATAAGTTGGAATTCAATAATCATATTATGCATACTATGTAAATTGCACCTGGATACTTGCCTTAAACTTTGTTAGCTAATCTCCCTCAACTTTCTCTCAAACCCAGACTTAGACTCTCTGTTCACAGATCAAACAAGGAGAAAAGAGAGGAAGAAGGTGAAGTTGGATAGAGAAGATGGAGATGATGAATGATGAAGACTATGATTTGAAGCTGGAGATCAAGGAGGGGAAGAGAAGAGAGGCTGGGAAGGGCTGGAATTTGCTGAAATGAATGAGAGGAGAGGAGAAATGGAGAGAACGGGAGAAGGTGCTGGAGTTTAAAAGATTTTCTGGAAATTACATACGAGTCTACATGCATAGAAACACAGTATTTTTGATCAAACAGTACATTGGATCATCATAGTGGAAGAACAAAAGTGGTTCAGAATAATGTCCTCGAACCGACAAAGCAAAGAACACAAAAATCTAATATTTACAGATAGCCCCCTAACCTTCTCTCTAATTACAAATAGGTCTCTTATAGGTTCAAAATCCCACCAAATCTATCCTATTAATGATCTAACATGTAAAAATACTTAATTAGCTACTAAACAAGATTATTTAGATAATAGCACAATTAAAATCAGGAATCTCACAAATTGGACTGTTACTACTTCCCTTTTTTTGGTCAACCTGGTAAAAATCCATTTAACTTCTTCCTGTTAAGAACTTGATGGTTAGATTTTTTTATAAACCTTTGTAGGAAACAAAAGTCAAAATAAGAAAAATAAATAGAAGGTAAGCAAAAATAAAAGAAAAGAAAAACCATCGCAAATTTCATGTTTCAGATATCAATGTGCCATATCGTTCTTGTGTTCTCAAAATTCTATTTAATTCTAGAAAGGGTTAAATATTATTTTGAACCCTTTACCTAGCAATACTAAAGTCTTAATAAGTGAAGGGAATGAATTAGAAGAATTTCTAATTAATCAGTTTACAACAAAGAGCGGCTTGAGCCCCGGTACAAATTCACCTCAACTCAGGGTCATACATATTATGTTATCCAAGTTCCATTCTCTTTCCAATTAGGTATAAATCTGCACTTGAGATTTATGAATCAAAGTTATTATTGCAAGTTGTTCTACCTAGTATCTAGCAGCATCAATTCCTCATTGCAACCGAGTTAATTACCTGTGTTTCATCAGATTGTAATTAATTATATATCATCCCATTGAAAGAAGAGATGTTCATCTGATAAAGAAGGGTGGGGTTCATATGCTCTTCTGATAAACAAGGGTGGGGCTCAGGTGTTCTTTTGATGGTCATGTTCTTGTAGTCACAGCCATTAGCCATCTGAACTTACACACCACAATGCACACCTAGGCCGCTTTTGGAGCAAAAGAATAGGAATTTGGCACTAGGTATTGTTCCTGACAAGCTGTGAATTGTTATGCACCGATTGGTTCTCACCTACTTGAGGACGTACAGAAATTCTGAGAACTTGTTCACAACTATGTCGGGATTGGCTACATGAATTTTGTTTACTATCTCCGCCCAATCATTTGGCACTAGCCTTCAATTGACCGTAGTTCAAAATCCCAGATTTTCAAGCCTTTGGAAAGGTAACTGTAGACATTCACGGTGACCTTGCTGGGAAACAATAGTTTGCCGTAAAAGTCCCATCGCTAGCTGTAGCTTCTCAGAGCCTACAGCTGTATGTCAAACTATCCAACCGATTCACTTGGATTCCAATGCATTTCCATCCAAACATTAAAGATATATTGTAAGACCCCTACCCTTCCTAATCTTGATTAGCACCTTAATTATTGATGATTAGGGTGCCTAATTTGTTGATTTGTATGTTAGTGATGGTAATTAGGTATATTAGATGGGGTTTGAACCAAATTAGGTAGCTTGTGGACCTTTTTGTAATTTTCGGTTTATGGGTAGTGTTGCGTGTGGTTTTGGGTTTAGGGCAAGATCATGCTCGTTGGGTAGAGTTTTTTGCCCCGAACAATTTTCGTGTTTGAACCCAACTCATTTGACCCCTATTGGACCCATTTCCAACCCAAAAGACCTAAACTGTCAATTCTTTTAAGAAACTGGACTTTCATGTAAATAACAGAAATTTTCATGTTTAAAACCCTCTTCTAAAACCGAGTGTAAAACCAGAAGAGGGTTTTAAACATGAAATTTCTGTTATTTACACCAGAAGAGACCATGAAGAGGGTTTTAAACATGAAATTTCTGTTATTTTAAACATGATAGTCTTGGCTGAAATGTGTTTCATTGCAATAAATCCATTGCAAAATACGGTCATGGAACCTCTGGATCAAGAGTCAGGCTTAAGATAAATATAGTTGGTCTGGATCAAAGTCCTTGGGCTTGGATCCATATCTGAACCTGGTCTCATTTATTTCTTAGTCATGTGAGTGTTGTCTCCTATTTTATAGCCTAGATTAAACATCTAAATATTAATAGCACATGCTTAATAGTGTATTATTGATATTATCACTATTTCGCTGATTTGTGTCTTGTTGTATCAACCTGGGCCCAACCCATTGGGTCAAAAATAAGACTCAGACCTGGAAGCTGGTCCGGTCAAGTGTCAGGTCTGACCAACCCTTTTGCTGTCTATCTGGACTTCATTCTTCACAACAGAGAACCGCTTGAGAAGATTTGAATCAGGCAACTGAATCATTGGAGCACATATGTATTTTGGTGCATGAATGATCCAGCAGTTGAGCACATTATACAGAAGGGACTCTGATTATGGCCAACCTCCTCTGGTGCATCGGAGTGTGTTCTGGCTCGCCCTCTCACCTATATTTATGGAGAACCACACCAGACTGCTTGGGAGGATGTGGGTTACTAATGCCCATAGCCCTCTCCGTTGAAGATGTGTTAATATGGTCATGGATTTAATGGCTTGTTTTGATCTTACTAATACATTTGTTGGTTTCATGCCCACCCCACCCTCTTCCTGGTTTCTTTTTCATCTTTCTAATGGGGAAAATTGAATAAACAGGAAATTAGTTTTGGAAACAGAGATCTTAACAATCAATGTGAAGCCCGGGTGGAAGAAAGGAACAAAGATCACATTTCCAGACAAGGGGAATGAGCAGTTGAACCAGCTTCCAGCAGACCTGGTCTTTGTCATTGATGAGAAGCCTCATGAAGTCTACAAGAGAGATGGCAATGACCTCATTGTCAACCACAAAGTATCGCTTGTGGAGGCACTCGCGGGGACTGCTGTGAACCTCACCACACTGGATGGACGTAGTCTGACATTGCAAGTGACGGACATCGTCAGCCCTGGGTATGAGCTTGTGATTGCAAAAGAAGGGATGCCAATAACAAAGGAACCGGGAAAGAAAGGTAATTTACGGATCAAATTTGAAGTGAAGTTTCCGGCAAGATTGATGGCGGAGCAACGTGCAGGTATCAAGCACATCTTGGGTGGTTGATGGTCATGATGATGATCTTGTAGAGATAATTTATAATGTCCTGTGAATCCAAACCACCACCAATCCACTACAATTGTCTGTTTATGTTTTTGCGGTATTTTGCATTTAAATCTTATTTTTTCCCCTCCAATTTTTTCACTATTGTCGATCTGTTGCTTTTAACGCATGTAACATGGTTATTGAGATAAGACTTGTTCTAACTACGCTTTATTTGATAATGATGTGCTGTTTTCCTGTACATTTGTAATATTGTTTTGAAAATTCCAACATTTTTTTTATATAACCGGGTTAAAAAAGGGAAATACTGAAATGGTTAAAACCGATCAGAATTGCTGGTTCAAACTGTTTGGACAGGCAGTTATACCATTTTAAAATTGTGAATTGTAAAACGAAAGTGATGTCTTCTTTTACCTTGTCCAACTACTTTTTGTGGGGAAAAAACAGTTCACGGTTGTCTGAGACTACTTCCTACCAAAGAAACGTCATATAGGGCAATAGAGATCATCTTAATCATCATCAATGCTTGTCCCAACTATGTTTGCTCATATAAATGAATTTTGTTTATCCATTCTGGTATATTTCTAAAGCCAAATCCTTGGATGCATTGTACTTTTTCGATCTATTCTTATTACTTTTATCCATGTCCTCTTCAGCATACTTTGTTTCCTTTGGGGCCCTAATTGAAAAAGTTTTCCTCAAAGGTGCTTGACCTTCTCAAATGAATCTCAATTTATCATCTATTCATGCCACCCAAAATGCTCTCGAATGCGCCCCTTTTTTATTCTATTTTTTTTATGAAAGTTTCTTTATTCTATTTATTCTATTTTAATCATACATCTATCTCAACATTATCATGTCACGACCCCAAAATTGATTAAGGGATCGTGACGTGCGCGGAAACGGATTGACGAAAATCTAGGAATTTCTAGGGCGCATTTACCCATAGGATTCTGTTATGTGATGATTACTAGGCCCTCCGATCCGGGGGGCAGGGATGATGACATGGCAGAAAGTTGTGTGAGCCATTTCGAATAACAAGCAAAAATAAAATGATCACATGGCATCTCATAGATTGATAGCAGAAAGAAACACAATTCTATATATATCAACATTCAAGTTGGCAAAATATGACAAAAGTTAGTTTAATTACAGCCCAGTTGAGGCATGTAAAAACTTCGGCCATTATACAACCACGAAATGTAATTCCCAAAATAACCCAAAAGATGTTGTTGTGAACTCCGAGACATCTGATGCTCTATTTTACATTATCAACCGTCCACTCTAGTACAAATGGCGGATCCTATAATCCTATAGAACTGCCGATAACATAAGACTCAAACTACACAATTATAGACATGGTATAATGACATTCACACTGTTTAATTCTACTTGGTAATCACCATAGGCATACAGCTCACAAATGGAGCACGCAAAGCAATATCAAGGGCATATTGGTAATGATCGTGAACAACAGTGTGTCTCGAGGGCAAACTACCCAAATCAAGGGCAGCAACAAATGCAAATGTTGAGGGCATACTACCCAAATCGAGGGTAGCAACGAATGCAAATATCACGGGCATACTGTTTGTAAGGACCCGACCTCTTAACCCTAGGGTTAGCGCTAGTTAATTCTGTGGTTAGGTTTATAAGTGGGTATTAGAGGCTATTTGCAGTATTTTCTGTGTTAGAATAGTCGTCGATCGACCTTGGTATGTTTGAGGTCTTCTTCGTCTAGTTTGACCTCTCTTTGGAACCCGTCTGTGATTTCGTGTGAAATCGAATATTAGCTTTGAATTCTGACAAAATATTATCTTAATCTCATTTGATCGAAATCATCATTCCAGTTAACCTTCATATTCAACTCAAATCCATTTGAGAGTCTGAAACCCTTCGATTGACCAATTTTGTAATAAATTGATAGGCTTTGACAGAACAGTTGACTTTTTTCTTGGAACCTTGAATGGAGTGACTTTTGAGCTCAAAATCTAGATCTCGACCTGCCTAGCATCTTTCATGTTCAGCCCGAATTCATCTGAGGCCTAGAAAGCCCAATTGGACCCTGGCACTCTTTTCGAGACAAATACCGTAGTTTGGAAAATCACAGATTCTGCCCCCGATCTCAGAAAATTATGATTCTTTGGCTTGTTGGAAAGCCCTTCCCTAGACATGTAATTCTTCTTCTTTGACCTGATCCGTCCGAATGGCCAAAGATCATCATTAATGCAACCTAAGTTCGGCTAAGGTGGTAGCAAACTCACAAAGTTGGCTTTTGGAAAACATCCTACTTACCACGACCTACACATTGAATGTGATAAGTTCTTAATTGTTTATAATTAGAGCCATAATATTTGATTTATCTTATACTAGTCATAGTTATTTTATTTGATTTTACATATTCTTTGTTGATTTTTATGCAAAGGTAAAAATGAGCAAAAAGAGAAAAATTAATGAAGGGAGTGATAGGCACAAATCATCAATTAGGATCAAGGTGGGTCCCATCCAAGTTATTTCAGATTTCAAGATTACTTTCTAGTTCTTTGGACAACTTAGAATTCAAATCAAAGAGGGAAAGTGTTGGAGACTCATGTCATAAATCAAAAGAGGAAAGAGAAGGAAAGAAGAAAAAGAAGACAGCTCCAAAGTGAATCACACACCCAAGGGGGGTCCACATTTATTGCTAAAGGTAGAATTTCAGAATTTAGGAAGTCTTATTCAAGTTAAAATAGGAATTCACGAATGGAGAAAAAGAAGGAAAGTTAAAGGAAGACTTCAAGCCAAGATAGAAGTCCAAAAAGAGGGGTCCCACACTCATGTTGCACGCACCAAACAGGGCCCACTTTTTTGTCAAAAGTTCAGATTTAATTCCTTGCAATTAAAATTCAGATTTGTGGGTCCATGTAAGGAATTTTCAAGAAGATCCAAGTAAGATTAGAATTATAAAATGTTGCTAATTAAGAAAAGAAGACTCCTATTCTAATCTAATTAGGAAGCATGCTTATAAAGAAAGATAGAGATCTAATCATACGAGGAGAGAAGCCTAAAAAGGAGGAGATTCTTCACAAAAGAGGGTTGTTGCAAGACTTATAAATAGAAGATACAAAGGGGCACGTCCATCACTTTTTCAAGCCATAAAATCAGCCACCATACATCCATCTATCGGCCACACATCCAGCAACCATCCAGCCATCATCATCCAAAAACCCTAGCAGCTGTACAAGCCATCTTGGAGCTATCTTGAAGCCATCTTTGAAGCGTTCTTTGGAGAGCTTTTGGAGAACTTTTGGAGAGAGGAAAAGAGAAACAAGCTGTTGGCCATCCACTTCATCATCTTCAATCTTCTAGTTTTCTTCTAATGACTATCTTCTAGTTTATTTTCCATTAAAGACATGAGTAGCTAAACTTTTTAGGACTAAAATTAAAACTCTAGTCTAGTTCTATGTAGTCTCTTTTGGCATCTTTTAATTCAGATTTCAGTTTTATTAGTTGAGATTCTTAACCATGTTTTTAATTGACGAGTTGTGTATATGCCATGCCAATCATGCCATGTTCAATCAATTTTAAGAGTAATTAACTTAAACTTGATTGATCTTGATGTTAAGCATCTAGGGTTTAGAACCATAAATAATCTAAGTATATGCTATACTTAGACTCATGCATTTATCTTTCCCACTGTTTTTATGCATCATGCATGTATTGACTAGGACATATGCTATGCTTAGTTTGTGCAACATGATGAACAATTCATGTAGTATACCATTCATGAATTAGGTTTAGAGGAATAATAATCTAGACGATTATGCCATGGTCTAGGTTGATAGATGTCACTAAAAAAATCTGATTTTTTATTAAAAGATAATAAGGGACATGCATAGGATTGGTTAGGGGAGTAGATGAAACCCTAGTTCATTCATTATCATTGTTTTCAATTCTAATATTAATTTTGTGCTTTAGATTAATTTCCATTTAGCTTTTGATAATTTAATTTACTATTTTTAGTAGTTTAATTCAACCTTTAATTATTCAATTGTTTCTTTTAATATTCTGATTTTTAGTTGCTTTTGACATTATTTTATCACAAGTCTTCATGGGATCGACCTCGTAATTACAATTCACTACACTGCATAGTGATCTTGTGCGCTTACGAGTTTTAATTGTGTACATACTAGTAGCTTATTTCTATGTTGCTTGGTGCATACTAGAATGCCACCTACCACCACTACTTATCCTTACTACTCTCACTCTCAGCTCATTTGCAAACGGCCAGCAAACTAGAGAGAATGTCTCTCTTCTCTCTGTCTTCCCTTCTCCTCTCCTTCCATGGCTTGTTGGAGAACATCTTCTTGGAGGCTTTTCTTGTCCGATCCAGCCTGGCTAATCAACTCCCCATGGTCTCTTTCGCAATATACTTTGTTTTGGTGCGAATCCAACTATGACAGCCCCTCATGCAACCACCTTCTTCTTCCTTGATTTTCAAAGAGGTAAGCCCTCTTTCTGCTTGGCTAGAACCGATCCTCTTCTTCTTCACTGTGTACTGCTTTGGTGGGTTTTGACTTTGTGAGTGGGTTTTTCTTGATAGGTTGGATTTTGGGGCTTCGTTTGGTAGAGTGAGCTCTCGGTTTGAGTTTGGCTTGATTGAGGTTTTGAGGTTTGGATTAGCTTCCAATTAGAGGTAAGTATTTAATTTAAATTGCATATTTTGGGTGGTTTATCTTGATTTGATTTGATTTGGAATGTTAATCCTTTTTTATGGAAAGAATCTGTTTTGTTAGCCCCCTTCCATGGTTGGATTTGTTGGGGAAATCTGATTTCTAATGGTTTAGATTAAATCTGTTTTATGGACCTTAATAATGGAAAAGTAGATTTCCCTTAGATCTGTGAAGTCTGCCCTTACCCGGTCTGACTGAAAAACCTCATTGGAGGAGGTCACCCCCCATCCGTAGGGCCCACCATGGGGCCCTGCCTCTTTGATTTAAATCGGTAGCTGGGCCACCTCAGCCCTTTGGCCATCAGGCCCAGCGGCCATTGGCCCTTTTCTTCTTCTCTTTTCCCTGTTGACTCGGCCACTTCACCTGCACACAGCAGCGGCTACACATTTCCCCTTGCTCCCGGCCAGCTCGCCTGCCAACAGCAGCCGGCCACTCCTTCGTGCCTCGACGGCCAGTTCCCTCATCTCCTCTTCAGCAGCTGCTGCTCCTTTTTTCCCCAGTAGCCAGCAGTGTATTTACTGACTGCTGTTCCAGCTGTTCCACCGGCTAGAACCTTAGTGGCTGTCGTCAGCCCAGCGGCTAGCTGCCCCGACACCCAGACCAGCGGCCACTATATTTCTCTTTCAGCTCATCGGCCACGACCTGCAACACAGCCCAGCGGCCATTGTTGCCTTCTTCCCCAGCGGCCATTGCTGCAGCAGGCCCTTCTTCTCTCTGCTCAGCTTCCGACCAACTTCCCTTCTCTGCCCGGCCATTCCCCTGCACTCAGCTATCAGCCCGTCCCCTGCACCCAGAGGCCACTGCTGCCTTCATCTTCCAGCTGCAGTCACCGGTTACTGCACTTGCACCTCAATTCCTCCCCAGCTCTCGGCCACTTGCCAAGCCCCTGTCCCACCGACCAGTCCACCTGTAGTGCCCTCCACGACCACTTCCCTGCACAACTTGCCCCAGTCATTGTCTTTCACCTGCACACTGGAAATCAGCTTACAGCTGCACCCCACTGCCCAGTCACCTGCGCCTTCTTCCAGTCTGCACTACACCTGCACTGCAGCTTCCCCCAGCTGCCACTGCAACTTTTCCCAGCTGCCACTGCAGCATCTTCTCCCTGCTGCAGTACTACAGCAGCACCTCCTCCCTGCACTCAGCCTGATCCGTTTTCCCCTGCACTCAGTGGCCAGCTTATCTCCCCGCAAACTCCCGGCCATTGCTGCTGCTCCCACTCCCAGCGGCCGTCCTTTTCCCTCCACTGCTCTCGGCCATCTTCTCCTTGAACAACTCCAATTTCAGCGGCCATTATTTACAGCCAGCAGCTACTGCTACTCCCAATTCTAGCGGCCATACTTCTGTTGGAAAAAATGGCTAAGAGCACCACTACTTTTGTTAAAGTTTAAGCCGAAAACTAAGTGGGACCCACTTATCCCTTTAGGTGAGAATACATGGGAATGTATTCTACTCCATGAGTAGATTAATAACATATATTGGGTTGCTCTAATCCATTAAGGAGTGAATGAGAAATTGCCTCCTAAATCACCACTACTTGAACATGTTAAACATGGAAACAAAGGAAATGATGAACTTTCTTCACACATTGCTTGGGAGTAAAACATTCCTTGGGTATAAATATACGTACCTTGATAATATAAAATGAGCCCCAAGGGGCATCCCACTTTCGTGGAGGAGGGAGGACCTAGATCAAGGTGGGGTCACCACCACACACGTGCTCGCGCTGTCATGTCCCCCAAAATAAGAATTGGGGAAAAATGTGAAAAAATAAAACAAATTCAAATTTCCTGTATTTAATACAACACAAGCTTCCAAAAGTGGACCCACATAAAATTTCAACATGCAACGGAAGCTTTGTTCAATTGGTATTCAAGGTTTATAAATGAAACCCAACATAAAAATCAAATAAACATTAATAATTAAAGTTGCAAAATGAATTAAATAATTTCTAAAAGAGGTCTCAACACTAAAAAAAAATTATTTAAAATAATTCTAAGATGATGTGCTCTCTTGTGCAGGCTCAGATGGCTCCGAAGCCATCTTCGGCATCCCACTCGGGTTCATCAGTTGGCTCAAACGTTTGAAACGTTTGACCCTCATCCGTCTCCTGGGTAAAGTAGGGCTCGGTACCTATGTACCAAATATTACAAAGTAAATAACAAGTACATAATCATAATTCGAAATTAAATACAATAACAAGAAGAATAAAGACAAGTGTGATCATTTAGAAGTAATGACAATGACAATGAACAAAAAAAAAAAAAAAAAAAAAAAAAAACATATAGAATAATCCAAATAAAGCAAATGGAGCAATATGATTCACACGAAGACAAGTATTCCCGGTGTGGGTGGACAACCCTAAATAAATCGAAAAAGCTCGTCCATAACGTCGGTGGTCATAAACCGATCAAATAAAAAATCAGGATAATCTGTTCACATTCATAGCGGATTATAAGTAATTTGGTCACATCGGTGATAAACCGTCTATATATCGATTTGCAGTCGTTCATAAATGACCCATATAAACATAAATATAAACATATAAGCATAGTAGACCCGAATAATAAAGCTCCGACACAAGAGTCCTAACTCAAAGTAAAGTGCTGGCCATTCCACATTCCATATCATAATCGAATCGTCATACAAAATTTGCCAAGCCACTTTATAGTCTATAACACACAATAGGGTATGCATATAAAGGAATACATATCCTAAACCGACATATATATGCATGTGAAGGTTAAGACATAGATACAAATCGATCCTAAGGTCAAACATAAGTCTCATACCCAATAACCACATGAATCTCTAATAAATATAAGATCAACGCATCCCTTCTCCATCAATGGTGCATAGACCCAATTAAGGGTTTTCCAATAGAGATGGGTTGAGCTCGAATCCATTATGATTTACCAAAGGTCATAAGAAGCACTAAACCCCACGTTAATAAGATACCGTTTGCCTAGACGGTATTTACTCAGGTCTAAAGGTCCAATTAATAAGGTATAAAAATATAATTTAACACATTGAAAACCATAGGTATCATTTAATATTAATTTACAAACTCGAGGAATCCATCCAAAATATTTTCCAAATTCAATATAGCCAAAGGATTTAAGTTGAGTTTATAAAACAACTAGACTAGGGCCCTTTTTTCTAAATTCTAGGTACTATGGGGTAGGAATGGAAAACTTTGACAATATTTAATGTTTGTCACATGGGAGAAAACTCCTTCCAGAACCTACTAAGGTCAAATTGTAATAGAATTCATCCCTTTTTATAAAAGCTAATAGCAAAGTGTTAAATGTCAATGCCAAGTGTAAGACCCCGACCCGAGTGACCTCGATTAGTACTAATTAAGTTATGTGTTAGAGCTAAGCTTGGTTAGTGGTTTTGACTAGACTTGGATTAGTATAGTTCTTTTATAGCTTTGGGGAATTTTTAGTGTCTTGTGTTTAGTGGGACCCTTTGGGGGTTCCTTTTTGATAGTCTTGCTTGCTTTTGGAGGTTACTTGATATTCCCCTAATTCTTGTCTTGATCCCGTTTTACTTATTTTATCGATTCTTACAACTTTCATGTTGAGCCCGAATCCGTCCGGAACCCCGAAACCCGATTTTCTTGCATTGAGGGCAAAACAGTCTTTTACATGAAATTTGTACCTAAAACTTGATATCCCCGAAACCCGCGAAACATATACTTTTTAGAAACTAGATATTTCGACGATCACTTTTCTCTTCTTCGTCGATTTATTCCGAGGTCCCGATAATAGTGATTTCAGCCCAAAGAGATTTTCTAGTGGTGGAGCCCACACCCACTTGTATATATAAGGAGGTTATCTTCTTCATTCCCTTTTTCCAGCACAAGAGCAACTCAACCTAGGGTTTCCATTTCTTCTTCTTCTCCTTGCTTCTTCACCATCAAAGCACCACCCACCTTGCTCCAATCAAGAAATAGAAGTCATCATCTTCTTCCTCTCTTCTAGAGCTCTCCATTGACACAACTTTTGAAGGAAGACCTCCATTCTAAGATCCTCTTTGAACTAGTCTTGCTCATTTGAAGAGCTTCCAAGTGAGTTTTCCTCCTAATCTCCTAAATTTGTATTCTCCTAGTCATAGAGGAGCTCCATTTTCGTTATTGTGAATTTCTTCTTCTTGTTTCTTGGTTTGACCCATTTTATGGTTTGTTTTTAGGGGTTTTTGTGTAGCTTGGAGTTTGGCTTGGAAGAGGAGAGAAATAGCTTGATTTCTTTGTTTAGAGACCTTGAGGCAAGTGGATTTAAAGGATGCTTTGAGTTTATATTGGTTTTCATGACAAGCATGATTTGATTGGCTATTTCTATTAATGACTTACTTACTTGCATTCAATGTGGTTTAATGCTTTTAAAAAGGGGTTGTTGAGCCCATTTATTGTCTTGAAATTTGATTGATAGTTTTGTTATATCTTGTGCCTAAAGCTTGAATGAATCTTGGTAAATGTGGTTATATCTTTCTCCTTTTGAATGAATGTGGAAATGAATGATTGGATGGATTATTGTGGAGGTTGTGAGAAGTTTTGATGAGGTGCTTACATGCCCTCTTTTGGTGTATGATGGAACCTCAAGAAAAGTGGGTTTGTAAGAGAAGGAGAATGGAGAAAAGAGCTGTCCACGAAACTAGCTCTGGATAGTTCGCTCGAGCGAACTTGACACATCGCTCGAGCGAACTGCCTAGGAAAGGGTTCGTGTCATTCCAGAGAGCTATTCGCTCGTGCGAACCCGGTGTTCGCTTGAGCGAACCCTCCCAGCAGCCATCCAGAGAATGGTTGGCTCGAGCGCACTAATCGTTCGCTCGTGCCATCCTGAACTGGGCAGGTCCACTCGAGCGAACCTTTGTCTGCTCGAGCGAACCCTCCCAGAAGGCCATTCCAGAGAGCACATTGCTCGAGCGAACTCCATGTCCGCTCGAGCGACGTGTACTGTTCATCTGGGGCCACTTTGGAAGCAAAGATAAAATATCCTAGCGTTGGAGGGAGGTTCATTAACATCCCTATCGTGATGAGAAGACTTATAACAGTTGTTTGAGACTCGGTTGAGAAAGAGACTACAATCACAAGAATTCATTAAAGTTTTGGAAACTCTCAAGTGCCTAAGGAACCCGGAATGTCTCCAAATTCAAGGAGTACCAAGTAATTTCAAAATAGGCATACGAGATCCCTATTCACTTGAATTAGTTTTAACCCCGACACTGTTTTGACATATCGAAAGGGTACTTCACCTTTTTATTCCCAAAATTGATGATTTGGGATCTATTCATCCTGAAAACCTTAAAAGCATACTTGTACTGTTTTACTAGTCTTGACATACATGCCCGACCTGATATGATAGCTGTGCCTTGAGCACCCCGTCTTGCCCGATTATAGTTTTGTACTTGAATTATTTTATACATGTCTTGATTTCCATGTTTTGACCTATGAGTTGGCACCACTAAGCTTGGATACCTTGTTAGTCCGATCCACTGACTAGGTGATCCCCCTCTTGTCCCGCCAACTGCAGTTTGGATCCCGCTACCCGGTTATTTAACCGTGGTCTTGTCCTGACACCGCAGATTGCTACTGTGGTTCCTGATGCCCGGCTCGCTACCATGGTCATGTCTTGTATATAGTATATATGTATATATATTTCGTTGTACCTCCTCACTTCGGTGACTGAGGTCAACGTCTTGATATGCTTGCTCTATCACTTCGGTGATAGAGGATTTAGCTTCATGTGGTTGCCATCTTGCTTGTTCCCTGATTCCTTTGGTTACCTTTACCTATTTTACCTTGCATATATGTTTTTAATTAAATGATGCATTTACTCTTGAAAGTATTGTTTAGACAAGTTTAAATGTTTTCCAAGGTAAAAGTTTTATTATTAAATCTGTATACCTTTTTACCCACCTGCCAGACCGTCATGTCTGGTCCCTTACCTTTGGTACTCAGGTCCCGTTGTTGGTTTCCCCGAGGAGGAGCCAGAGGAGGTGGTCGGAGAACCGCAGCAGCTAGTAGAGTGGCACGCCGATGATGTTGTCTAAACATCCGGTTGCCTCGAGAGTTGCGTGGCATTTTGGGGGTGTTAGAAACTATATTTTTGGTGGTTATTGTTTTGTCCATATTGGCCTTTGTTGGCCTCTATTTTTGGGAATTGTAATTAAATGATATATGTTCTAACTTTAACAGTATTTTGGGTTACGCTATAGAACATTGCTCATTCTGATACTTGTTTTTTTTTTTTTTCAATGCAATCAGTCCTGTTATAATGGAAATGAACTACATGCTTGATTTTTCAAATGCTTCCGTAATTATACTAAATGTTTGTGTATCGGAAAATCCTCACTGCGGACACCTGTGGGAAATCACGTGCACGGGTAATGTGTGTCATTTTATTAACCCGTGTACGCTTGATCATAAACATATCTTTAATTATTGTCATCACTCCATATGATCACATGTCCATTACCATCATAAATAGTCCCGATCCCGGATTTGGTCCCTAAGACCGGTCCGGGGTCGCGACACCAAGTTCCATCACAACATTTATAACATAACTCATCCCTATATATATATATATATATTTAATCTAAAACCAATGGTACCATGTTTAAAAGTCATAAGTTGTGTGCCGGCACAACTTCACTCATCTCACTCCCACGTCACCACTTTATTCTCTCTCCTTATCCCCTCACATCATCTTTTTTTCACCTCTTCCCTCAACGTCACCAACTGAAACTCCTTTCACAGAAACGAAGTCCGTTTAGAAGCTCGATGCCAATAACTTGGGCACTCGGATAGTGGGGCCCCTGATCAAAACCCAAGATCAGCCTTCATCGGTAAGGTCGCTCAGGGGTCTACTACTTGATCTAGGGTCTTGATCAATCATCAGTGGGGTCCACCAGGGTCCCACAACCAATCCACATTAATAAGGACTCACGGTTTGCTTCCGGAAACCTATGACAGGTCCGGTCATCTCTTTGGGTTATTTGGTGGGTCAACAGTAATTCTAAAACAAATGAAAATAAGAAAAATCAATGCGATGATCTCCGTTCTTTAATCTCATCACAAAAACAATTAATATCATAAAAAGGGCATCAAAGGGTTTCTATATGCACCACAATGGAATCTACGAGAAACCCATGTATCAAATTCACAAATTATGTTTAGGTACTTGCCTTTTACCGGGGTTGAAGAAAAATGCATAGATCCTAACCAATACCCAAACTGAGATTGCCACAACGCTCGAGAATAATCCTATCACCAATCTGACAAAGAAGATGGAAACAAATTGCTCAAATGAACATATCTATGATTTTCTTATCCAAATCTACCATTGTAAAGAAAAAGGAGGTAACCCAAAAATATAGATCTACTCCTAATGGTTTGAGGAGAAGGTTACCTGAGATAAGAAAGTTGAGCAAAGAATGATGGTGTCCTCTGATCTTGGTTCTAATGGCTGGATCCTAAAGCTATAATGGCTTGGGAAGTTGAAGGAGGAAGAAGGCAAAGAATAACCGAGAGGAGTTGCAGAGATTTGTGGGAAGGGATAAGTCGTGCGGTTAATGAAAACTAGGGATTTGGTTAAAAGAGGATATTCTTTGGACTTAAGTCATTGGGTCAAACTATGGGTCAGGTCATCTACCCACTAACCCAACTTACCGATCCACACATCTAATCTAACGTGTACCCCACTTAATCTTACCCACTTAAATAACTAAAATACATTTAATTAAATAATAATAATATTTTAATAATAAATATAATTAATGGTGGGGCCGGATCTTACATTCTCCCCCCCTTAGGACATTTGGTCCTCCATACAAACATAACTCGGGAAGAAGATGCGGGTAAAGCTTCTTCACTTGGTCCCGGAGTTCCTAAGTGGCTTCTCGAGGATTATGGTGCTCCCACTGGACTTTCACCCAATGTATTGTCCGAGTCCTGAGAACTTGCTCCTTCATGTCGATGATCCGAGAAGGTCGCTCAACATAGGTAACGTCTAGCCGCAATTCCAATGGCTCATACTGCAACATGTGAGATGGGTCTGCGATATACTTCTTCAACATCGAGACATGAGAAACGTTGTGCACCGCTGACAACGCTGCTGGTAAGGCTAATCTGTAAGCAACTTCTCCAATTCTCTCCAAGATCTCAAATGGACCGATATATCTCCGAGATAATTTCTTTTTTGGCCCAAACCTCAATGTTCCTCACGTTGGTGAAACCTTTAGAAACACATGTTCACTAATATCGAATTGAAGATCTCTCCTCTTTAAGTATGCATAACTCTTTTGTCGGCTTCTAGCAATTTTCAACCGATTATGGATTTGCTTTACTTTCTCACTGGTATCACTAACAATAGATGGACCATGAAAACTCTTGGAAATCCAATATGTGTGTTTACAATTCCAAAGTCCAATCTTTCTTCTCTGTGCTCAGAAATTCAAATTCATTATGCTTCTATCTGCCTGTTACTCTTGGTTCTAAAAGTTCGGGCAATCTGTAATCAGGTGGTCAAAACCACTACTCTTGAAACGAGCACCCGTGATTCTACAGCACTCCTGGGAGGGGCGATTCTTTCCACAATGTATAAAACCAGTTCGTGTTTAAGGGTTCTGATGCTGTCTTTGCCTCTTACCTTGATGAAATCTCTGCCATTGGTATCGCTGTCTCTTCCTCTTACCTCTGCTGCTGAAAATTGATCTTGAATGTACCTAATCATCCACTTGGTATTTCTGCTGAGTTAACTGCATCGGTATAACTGCAAGTCATGAAAATTCTCAACCAAAACTATAACAAAAGCTCTTTGAATCCGGGAAATCCCTAAGTTTTTGGCATCAACTCCTAGCCCTGTTATCTGAAAATCACTTCACCCTTCATAAATCAGCGACCAAAACAGCTTCTGCAGTCTTTCATCCCAGAAAAACAGTTTGAGTACACAAAAAAAAAATCCTCACTTATTCACTTTGGTAGGCTGCCTGACGATCTTCAATTAGCTGAAAGGGGTCTTCAAGTATTACTCATGTTCTCCTATAGCAAACGATTCATACATCTTCTCTCATTAACCACAGCGGTGACGCTAAAGGACAAAAAGTATACTGATGTGCTCCAAAAACAACACACTAAGTCCACGGGGTTCTCAATCTCCGACGCGAACACAGGTAATAGACACTAAATGTGGGTATGGAGACTTTAGATTCTCCCCCCACGAAAGAGGAAATTTGGTCATCCAAATTCCCCAACAATAAAGACGAAAAGAAAAGACAAGTAGGATTTCCTCGACTAAAAGAAAAACAAACCTAAATTCAAAGAAACAAAAGAAGAGGAAACAAATCCACACGATCTAACGAATCCTCACCGCACGTCCTAGTGTTTCTAGAGTGTTTTATTTCCTAGAAACTGACCAGCTCTGATACCAATCTGTCACACCCCGAAACCGGGACCCTGCAGTGATCCGATCTCGGGATGTGAAATTTTGGGATTAATTAAAACTTTTACTATTCCCAAGATCCGCGTGAATGAGGATCACACATTTCCACACAATCTGAATATTTTGCGAAAGCTTGCATGGCGTTGCGACTCGGAGCCCGTGGCCATCGGATTCCGCGTCGCACTCAACCAGTAAAATAAAGTCATCAATTAAACAGACTGGTATAAATCAAGAACCATAAACATTGAGCTGACAGTAACAAGACAGTATATTTCCCATATATATTCAGGTTACAAATTTACAAATGCATTTTCATTAATAATCCCGAGGAAAAAGGCTAATAAAAGCCATGCAAATAAAAATCCAACTAAACAAAACACTACCCATAATGGTTACGAACTCCGATGCCAAACTTGATATCTATATGACATCAATAGGCAGCCTCTCATGTCCAACCGACGGCTCAACCACCTCCTCACTCAAGCCACCTAGAAAGGTAAAGAAAATGAGACCTGGCACCAAACAAGAAGGATCAGACACGACGGTCTGGCAAGTGAATAATACAGAGATATACAAGTTTTAATCCAATCATATTTAAAATCATAAAATGTATTGAAAGTAAACTGTATGCACAAAACTATTTAATGAAATAAATGCTGCATATACAGGAGTTTAATAAATAAACTTTTCAAACTGATAAACAATTTTTCGAAACAATGGCAACCCACATATAGTTATATTCTCCTATTACCGAAGTAACAAGAGCACTGAAACAAAAACCGTAGCCACATTCGTGGGACCGGAAAACAGAACCGTTGCCACTTCCGTGGGACCGGAGATGATCAGAACCGTAGCAATACAAATGGGACTGGCAGATCCAAAGCAGAACCGTTGCCATGGCCAGTGCAAACGAAATTCAAACTGCAGTTGGTAAACGATTTTAAGATCCCAAGCCGGGTGATCAGCCCGACAAGGCGACCTAAGCTTAGTGGTGCCATTTCATAGGTTATATGCAAGTAACAAACAAATTCTCCCTTTTGGCTCATGGGCTCGCACTACATAGCTCTAGCCCCATCTTACCTCAAGGTTTTGGTTTCAAAATAATAACCTTTTTCTCTTCAAAACCAAATATGAGTTAATACCATTCAAATCATAATAATACATTTCAAAATCGATAAGAAAACTACTCTGAACAAATGCAAACAGACAGAATCGAACAAATCAAAGGAGTAGTCTTACCGATAATTTCAAAATGATATAATCAAATTGTCCAAGTACATTTCTATTGATGAAAAAGGACTACTCTTAACCAAATACAAACAAATAAATACGGACAAATCAGACGAGTAGCCTTACCGATATTTTTCAAACGTGGCGAACCACCCAATCTATTTCAAATCGAATTATAAGAAAACATGAAAATTCTTTTACCCTAGAATGAGGTACTTGGTTGTGTGTGAATAGCTTACCCAGGGTTGTCTCGGTGTGCACTCAAAGCTCAAATGTCGTGTTATCATGATAGTTTGATGCCTCTGAAGTTGTTCGGCATTTGAGATCTCTGAGTTCACCGCGAGACTCTAATAAACTCAAGACATTCCCCGGATAATTTGAAAATATAAGTTTTGATGAGTCAGGCCTAAGTGGCCCAGTCTGTGATGAGCCAAGGCTTAAATTAATGAAAGATCCGTTGGGTCCAATGGAGTCCGAGCCCAAACCCACGATGCCTGGCCACGTCACAGCAGTCCGGGTCGCTTCGGAAGCAGGCAGGCCACGTCCCGCTTTTACCAAGTCGTGCGGAGAATATCACAACTGCCTCCCCAGTCGAGGACACCTCGAAGGCTCCTCGTAAACGGCGCTGTAAAGTCGTCCCCATCTGTTAGGGGAGCGACTATAAATTGTAAGCCCCACCAGCACTTGGGGGGCATGAGACAAATACCGAGGCAAGCAATATTCTCCCTTCATCTCTCTTCTCCTACATTTGTAATCTCTGGACACTTGAGAAATGACATATCCGGCAACCTCTGCCTTTCCAAAAGTGGACGTAGGTCACTGACCGAACCACTATAAATCTCTCTCTCATTTATTTCCACATTTATTACTCATACTTGACCGGTGGTGTGCAAATCCATTTTTGTGCATCATCAGTTTGGCGCCGTCTGTGGGGACGACTAAAGTTCTCACGTCAGTATCCTTCCTCTTTTCAAATTATGGTGACCACCAGATCGACAAGACGCGAAGAGGGCGAGGATGGTCCTCCACTGACTAATCCTGGCCTGAATGCTCCTGCTCCCACTCCTCAACTAATGTTGGAGACTATGCAACAGATGGTGGCCCAAAACCATCAAATACTACAACTCATGCTCTCGGGGCAAGGAGGGGTCGGAGGAGTACCGCAAGGAGGAACACGCTCGGGGCATCAAAGAGCTCCACGACGGCGAGGAGCTCCCCACCTAGGCGCCCAGGCCCCGGGCGCCCATGCTCCTGGCGCCCATGCCCCGGGCGCCCATGCACAGGGCGCCCATGGTGTACACCCTGGCGGCGCCCATCGTGTACACCCTGGCGCCCGTTCCCAGGGCGCCCCCCGTGGGGCCCAGTTGGGAGGACCCCCACCTCCGGGAGGATCCCCACCTCCGGGAGGGTCAAATCACGGAGAATTTTCACATCCTCCCTCCGCTTCTGATGGGGAGGATCCTCATTTTCAAGAAGGGGAAAGTGAGAATCAGGAGCTGGAAGGCGCGAGCTACTTCTATGATTCAAGCAGAGCAGCCCCCAACCAATGGGACGAGAAGCTCAGAGAGATGCAAGATCAACTGGGCGATGTTTTCAACGCCATGAAGGCACACGCACCAGAGACAGTGGATTACCTAGTCAGGCGAACGGACACGCCGTTCAAGCCTGACGTGGTGAACTATCCACTCCCTTGTAAGTTCAAGATGCCATCCGTGGAAACCTTTGATGGAGCGAAGGATCCGCTGGATCACCTGGAGACTTACAAAACAATAATGCAGCTGCACAGTATCCCGGACGAGATTATGTGCAGGGCGTTTCCAACCACGCTGAAGGGTTCCGCCCGACAGTGGTTTGCCAATCTCACCCCGGCCTCCATAGGCTCCTTTGCCGAACTAAGCAGATCATTTGTGGCACAGTTTATTGGGGGACGCCGCCAACCAAAGCCTGCCACCCACCTGCTCAACGTAAAACAGGATCGAGGCGAGAGCCTAAGGAGCTACCTCACTCGTTTTAACGAGGAGGTCCTTCAGGTCGAGGAGCCCGATGATAAGGTAAGCATGACCGCCTTCGTAGGAAGCCTCCGGTCATCAAGTTTCCTCTTCTCAGTGATGAAGCGCCAGCCAAAGAGCATGCCAGAACTATTGGCAAAAGCTCAAAAATATATGAATGCTGAGGAAATCAACAGGTCCAGGCGGCGAGGTGAATCATCTCACGGATCGCCAAAAGCTTGACCCGCCTCTGCACTGTTCTCAAACAGGCAGCCTATCTCCAGCTTAGCTACCCTCTCGCGGGTCGCCAGAAAGCTTGGACTCTGCACTGCTCTCAAGCAGGCAGCCTATCTCCAGCTTAGCTACCCTCTCGCGGGTCGCCAGAAAGCTTGGACTCTGCACTGCTCTCAAGCAGGCAGCCTATCTCCAGCTTAGCTACCCTCTCGCGGGTCGCCAGAAAGCTTGGACTCTGCACTGCTCTCAAGCAGGCAGCCTATCTCCAGCTTAGCTACCCTCTCGCGGGTCGCCAAAAAGCTTGGACTCTGCACTGCTCTCAAGCAGGCAGCCTATCTTCAGCTTATCGGCTCCCTCGCGGGTCGCCAAAAGCTCGATGTCAGAAGGTAGGTTATCTACAGCCTACGGGACTACTACAAATCACCGGACCAGTTGCCCGGCTGTCCAAATCAAATGTCTGGACAGCACACGAGCTGCTCGCCCACGCGGACAGTGGCTAGCCCCTCAGCAGCGAAGCTCACGCCAGCAACAGCAGAGAAGTCCACGGACGCAGCAGCTAACCCCACACCATCAGGCGCCCAGACACCATCAGGCGCCCAGACATCCCAGGCGCCCAGGCATCCCAGGGGCGCCCAGGACTCCCAGGCGCCCAACCCATGGGCGCCCAGACCCTATGGGCGCCCAGTGCTTGGACTAAAAAAAAAAAAAATATTTTGTGGATGAACGGGCGCCGACACCGCTGCGTCGCCCGCCTCGCCAGCGCCCGTCGCCCTGCGCATGCTGCGCCCGGCGCCCTGACCAGGCCCCATGGGCGCCCAACCACCATGGGCGCCCAGACCCCAGCCACCATGGGCGCCCAGCACTCCCATGGGCGCCCAGGCCTCCCAGGCGCCCAGCATGGGCGCCCAGCACTTCCTCAGGGGCGCCCAGCACAGGCGCCGGCCCCTCTGCTTGCCCAGAACCGTGCCCAGCGCGCCTGCTTGCTATTTTCACCATAAGTTTTGGTCCATAAATCCGAATGAGGCGTATTATATATCAAATCGAAGCTCTCGGCGAGCCCTACAAAACTCACCGCCTACGGCCGTGACTGATGTTGTCAGAAGTCCAAAAAAGGCCTCGAGACAGATGTTTTGGCCTCCCGAAATTTTTGCAGTTGCGAACTCAGCCGAAAATTGAATCGAATGCCCTCCTCTCCAAGTTCCATTGGACACAGGGCATTGAGGGGCAAATGATGAGTCAGGCCCAAGTGGCCCAGTCTGTGATGAGCCAAGGCTTAAATTAATGAAAGATCCGTTGGGTCCAATGGAGTCCGAGCCCAAACCCACGATGCCTGGCCACGTCACAGCAGTCCGGGTCGCTTCGGAAGCAGGCAGGCCACGTCCCGCTTTTACCAAGTCGTGCGGAGAATATCACAACTGCCTCCCCAGTCGAGGACACCTCGAAGGCTCCTCGTAAACGGCGCTGTAAAGTCGTCCCCATCTGTTAGGGGAGCGACTATAAATTGTAAGCCCCACCAGCACTTGGGGGGCATGAGACAAATACCGAGGCAAGCAATATTCTCCCTTCATCTCTCTTCTCCTACATTTGTAATCTCTGGACACTTGAGAAATGACATATCCGGCAACCTCTGCCTTTCCAAAAGTGGACGTAGGTCACTGACCGAACCACTATAAATCTCTCTCTCATTTATTTCCACATTTATTACTCATACTTGACCGGTGGTGTGCAAATCCATTTTTGTGCATCATCAAGTTTCTTCCACATTTTGAACCTCCACTCCATTCTAAAACAACATCTCCAGCACTACACTAAGTTACTATTAACCTCAAACCAAACTCCATCCAACACTCAACAAAGTACCTTATTTCGTAAACAAATTGAATGAAAAAGAACCATATATTAACATGAGCAAACACAAAACTTAGAAATCAGATTTCCAGCCTTGTAAAACAAACCCATGACCAAAATTTTCCATGTTATCATGGACCCAAAACCCTGCAGAAATTTGGATATGATTGAACACAAAAACCTGTGAAAATCTAAACATGAATTGAACAGAAATTTGAACATCAATTGGACCCAAAAACTTCAGAAATTTGAACATCAGTTGGACCCAAAAACTGCAGAAATTTGAACATCAATTGGACCCAAAAACTGCAGAAATTTGTATACAGTTTGAACACAAAAGGTGCAGAAATCTACACACAGATTGAACACAAAAAGTGCAGAACTCAACTGCAGAAATCTGAACATGATTTGAACATAGAAACCTGCACAAATCTGAACTGAATTGGACACAAAGAAACTGCAGAAATCTGAACACAATTCCACACAAAATCCTGCAGAAATTTGTACAAATCTGTACATGATTTGAACATAAAAACCTGCACAAATCTGAACCTTATATAGACATAAAAATCTGCAGAAATCTGCACATTATATGGACATAAAAACCTGTAGAAAACTGATTATAACACAGCCATTAACATTCTGAAACACACCTGATATAATCAATTGAAATCAGTAAAAAAAATGCAACTTTCAAGTCATAACTTTTGAGAAAATAAAGTGCAGATTTGCATGCATTCCAATATCAGTTTATTCACTTGCCTCTATAGAGATTGGGTCTCAAAATCACTCCAAAACAACTCCTACAATCAGCTGCAGGCCTATCAAAAAACCATGGAAGAACCCATTTCAAAAACTCAATATTTTTAGAAAAGAATGAGCTCTCAAAGAACTCCTTTGCATGCTTGAAGAAAAGAGTGGTAATGATCCATTAAATCTAGAAATCCAGAGAAGAAACCATTGCTAACCTCAAGGAGTTCTAAGGAAGGAGAAAAGCTTGGAGAAGAGATGAAACCCGGCTGAAATCTCACAAAAGTTGTACCAATGGATAGCTTGGAAGATGGGGAAGAGATTTGTGTAATTTATTTTCGAATTGGAGTTTGTTTTCCACACATGCAAGAGGAGAGAAGTTGAAATGGAAGAGAGAAATGGAGTTCTGGTTTCAGCTGCTACGGGACCGGATGAATGAGGGAGATGAAGACTCTTTGACCATTTTAAATGGGTATTTGTGGGGCCCATTTGATATTAAAACTTGTGGGCTTTAAAACTCATGTTTATGTGTCCCGAATGAAGTCGACAAAGAAGACAAAATTGATCAACGGAATATTTAATTTCCAAAAAGTATATTTTCCTCAATTTCTGAAATTTTCAAAATTTATGGACAGATTTAGTAAAAATTGTCATTTTTGCCCCTTTTTTTCGAAAAAACGCGATTTCTGAGCTTCAAATCCAAATGGATAAAACATGAAAGCTGTTTATAACAATAAAATGAGTCAAAAGGAATAAAAATTGAAATTTTTTAAAAATCGAGAATAAATTCTCACAAAAATACATTTTATTAAAACCGGGTCAAACCGAAGTCAACGGTCTCTAAAATCTCCAAAGTTGGGAAAATCTATTCAAACTCTCAAACAAGGTCAAACCAATTCTAAACTCACCCAAAAATCCAAAACCATGATTAAAACAACACTAAACACGAAATTTGGGGGTCGGGGTCTTATAATGCCAATACTGGAATGATAGTTATTATTATATGCAAACTCCCACAATGGGAGACATTTCTTCCAGTCCTTCCCAAATTGGGGAACACAAGCTCGTAACGTATCCTCTAGTGTCTGATTAGTCCTTTCAGTTTGACCATCGGTCTGAGGATGATACGCTGTACTTGTAAGACCCCGACCCCTAATTTCCTTGATTTTTGTGTTTTTAATTGTGAGTTAGTTCTTTAAACGAGTTTTTGATCCTAATTGAGTTGGTTTGTGGTTTAGTTCAGTTTTCTATAGCTTTGGGAATTTTTGAGAGCCATTGGACTTAGTCAGATATGCTCAGGGAGGCCCTGAGTGCACGTGTTAGCATGGGAGGATAATTATGTTTTCCGATTTTAATCGTGATTTCGACCTCATTTGTATGATTTTACTATTTGTGACAACTTTCATTTTTTAGCCTGCATGTATTTGAGGCCCAGAAACCCAAGTTTTGGCCCAAAGGGGTAAATCTGACTTTTCATATTAAATCTGGGCACAGTTTTCGAAGTGGTGAAACTACGTCAAAATTATACTTTTTGAAAACTAGATTTTTTGACAATCGTTTTGTTCTTCTTCGTCGATTTCATCCGAGGTCCACAATGATGGAACGCGCTCCAATGCCGAGGGTGCTACCGGGGTCGGCGGACGTGGGAGTCCGTCAGGTCCGGCCCTTTCGCGCCCGGGGGGCTGAAGCGTGCATCAACATTTCTTTGTGTGGGTGTGCCAGATTTTCTATTTTACTTGGAATTGCAAGTGGTAATCCGGAGATCAACCTCTGCCAAGTAAAAAGGAAATCAACTTCTTTCAAGTTTTCCATTGCACAAATATTTAAGAAAAGAGACATTTTCTTGGTTTGCTGTGAAAGGCGATTTTGTTTGGCATTTATAGCCGATTTTGGCGTTTATAGCCGATTTACAATTCTCATCAATAATGAAAGACAAGAGTTGTGATTTTTGTCTCTTTTAGAAAAATACAAACTACAATGAAAAGCAAGAAAAGGAAGATCTAACTTTTCAGGAGATTGTGGGGGACTCGTTCAGATTGACGGTCGCAAGCCATGTATGGGCTTCGCCATCATCTATGCAGATGAGAATAGATGATGCTCTTGATTCGCTTGGCTTGGCTATAACCTCAGGTTTTTAGAGGACAAAGACCAAGAGAAGGTCCTATGTCCAATAAAAAGCTAAGTAGACGGGCTGAAAAGCCACGTCTAAGCCATTGGAGGCAGCGGGAGAAGGCAAGGACCTTGGGGGGAGTACCCCCCAAGGGACTTTTTGTCACCTTGTAGTGGTGCTTGATGTAGAATTTCTGTAGAATTTTCTCTCTTTCTCTAGACTCTGTCTGTCTGGAATTCGGGATTCTCTGCACCTTTCGATCTTCGGTTTTCCGTTCGTCTTTTTCCGATTCGGATTTCAATGGAATGCTCTCCTATTTATAGGCTTTTGGTAGCCATTTAGGAGAGCTTTTATGGGCTTTAATGGCTTTAATGGGAGGAGTTACAAGATTTATTTCTTGATTTTGTAACTCCTTTTTCCTTGAATCTGATTGGCCGATGGAGATTAAGGGCTTTTAATCACCTTAATTACCATAATGGGAGGAGTTTCATGGCTTGAATGCCATGACTTAATTGATTTGTAACTCCTGGATGCTCGCTTCTGATTGGGCCGTCCAAAGAAATGAATTAATGACTGCAATAAAGCTAGTTAATTAACTGCATTAAATGGTCGCCGAGCAGTTGAAGAGTCGCGGGCCGCGCCGCGTCTTTTGGAATTCTTCTGGCGATGATCATCGATCGATCTTCATGCTGATCGACATCGGATGAACATGTAACTTCAGACATTGATAGCTAGCAGCGGGCCGGTGACATCTGTCTTGTCGATTTCTCGATCGGTCGGACAGAAAGAGCACTTTTTAGGTCAATCGGTCGGCGATCTTGGAGCGATCAATGATGATTTTATGCTTTTGACGGCGGATTTGAGATGTCGTCGGATATGAGTCAATTTCAAGCACTAAAAATCACATTTTCAGGAAACCACAGGGGCCAAAATGCGCGAAACGCGAAAAGGGACGGAAAAATGGGTCACCGGCGAAAAATCCGGTGACCCGGACTTCCATGGTCGCCGGCGACCATGGGCCGGCAACCCTGGGCCGGCGACCATGGGCCGGCGACTCTGGGCCAGGGTCGCGGGCTGCGACCCTGGGGGTTTTTCTCCCCTTTTTGGTCCGTTTTGCGGTCTTTTTCGTCGCCGTTTTCTTCTGTATTTTTCCTAACATTTCCTCTCATTTATTGGCTTGATTTTCCTGTAGAAAACCTGATGAGAATCCTTGCATTTTTAGAGTGCAAAGTTTCCAATTTTCCGGGAAAGCCGAAGACTTTGTCGCATAGAGCTGCTGATTTTCCGCCAGAAGCTGAAACTTGGTCAAACGATGTCGGAATGACCTGAAATTTGAGGTGGAGCCTCTTGAGCAATAAATAAGACCAACCATAGGCTTTTGTTTGAGTTTTGAAGCCGTTTGGGGTCCCGTCGATGCTTCACTTGATTTTGCTGCGGGAAAAATGCCGAGCTTTGATATGTGGCCAAACGATGTCCGATTGACCTGAAATTTGACGGGGAGCCTATTGGAGTCATGTTGAAGCCACTCATGCACTTGGTTTGATGAGCGAAGGCTTCGGTGGTTCCCACCGCCGGGAGGCTTGATTTTGCTGTTCGAGCATTGATGGAGGGTCAAACGTTGTCGGTTTGACTTGAAATTTGGCATGGATCCCTTTTGAGACATGCTGGAGTCATCCGTAGGCTCTGATCGAAGTTTTGACGTCTTCGATGATGTCGCTGCTGGGAGCGCCAATTTAGCTGTCGGAGAAGCGAAGTTAGGCCAAATGTTGTCGAAATGGCCCGAAACTTCATGTGTACTCTTCTCTTGGCTATCTTGAAGGATCTTGCAGTTTTTGTTTGATTCTGACAAGATTTGATTTTTTGGAGAAGTTGCATTACCTATTTATGGCAGGTTGCGACTTCATGCAGCTTTCTTGATGTTGAAGAGGCAAAGTGACATTTTTGGTGTCAACAAATGCCCCCTCGAGGTACAGCGACGAGTTGCTTGACTTTTGTAGTCGATGTGCCTCGAAGAGATTTTTGAAGGAGAGCTTGTGTCTTGACCAAGAGTCTTTGAGCAATCTTTCCTTTGGTAGAGTAGCCTTTGAGCTTCCAGGGGAATTTTATGGTAATGAAAGGAATCACACACCATCTCGAGGCAAAGTTTTGAAGATGACATCAGGGATGTGGATTTGGGTTTTTGTTTTTGACCTTGTGACCTAACAAGCTATATATGGCAGGTTAGGGGATCGGTTTGGTTTTGATCTTGTGACCCAACAAGCTGTATGTGGCAAGTTGGGGGATCATGATTTGGTTTTTGGTTTTGGTCTTGTGACCTAACAAGCTGTATGTGGCAAGTTAGGTGTCACGTCCCCGAACCCGATTAGAGATTAAACCGGATCCGGGGTGTGAAATTTAGGGCTAATTAAAAAATTTTGCCCTTAATGCCCAAGGATCGAAGTCCGCTGTGAGGATTGTGTAGTTGAGCCTCATTAATAAATTAATCAACGGGACTTGTCCGGTAACCACAACATTAACCTGTAGAAATATCAAAGCAAGTACGGTATTCATCCCATTATATATATTCAAGTTTCAAAAGATAAGACATATAGAGTTTATAAACATCAGGACCATCCCCAAAACTTAGGTCCTGGTACAAAAGATATACAGTACTAGAATAGACAAGTCCACAAGATCTAAGACCCAAAAGATGAAATGAGGTGGTACGATAGAAGATATCCCCGTGTAACGCGCACTAGTGCCGGGAGTGATGACGCTAAGCTACGTCATCGGCACCCCACTCTCGTACCTCGTCCTCCGGTTGAGGATCCTCTGGGATTGCCTCGGCATCCGGGTCGGTGTAATAGTAGAAGGTGTCCTCTGCACACCATGGAATAAAGGATCAACAATATGTTGGCAAGAAGATAAGTAATATACATTATTCATAACATGCTTCAAAAGGAAATAAAGACAAGTACATGGTTATAAGATAGCAAGGTACAAGCTATGCATAAGCATGAATAATACGAGAGTCAAGTAACAATAAAAATCATAACAAGATAAACAAGAATAACCATCCATGAAATGCAATGTCAAGCAAGAGGAGACTCCGAGGATGTCCTAGCCATCTCACGGGGGTATAAGTGACGTCCAAGCCGACTACGAATACCCAAAGTCCGGCTCTAGGGGGATCCTAGCTCCCAGTCCTAGGAATAGCAGCACGGTCCTAGCCCGCTCCCAGCTATTCGCGCCATGGACGCCGTCCAAAGCCGACTGCCCACCCTAGTGTCCGGTATCCGGCCCACTTTATAATCCTCAGTCTGCAGCTGGTTATGAATGCAAGATGATGACGATGGTTTGTATACGACACAAGTTCCAAGACAAATACACGTGGATAGGTTCCCGAGTACAAAATAACAAATTGAGGGCTACTCCAAGTCAAGCCAAGATACAAGTCAAGTTCCAAGTTCCATGAGTAGTCCTCTTTCAAGTCTATCCACACGTGTTTATCAATACAAGACAAGGTACCTAAGGATACACTCTAAGTCCGGTCACATTCTAATTCTACAATTTAAGTTAAAAGTTATACAAGTGTACAAGATAGAGTGCATAAGATACGACAAGCTACGGATACATGATTCAAGAGTCAAGAGTGAAGAACAAGCCAATCCTAGGTCAAGAGTTGTCCATCGTGTACCGAACGTATCCCCAACGGAGTACGTATGGAGAATGAGTCAATAGTGTCCTACTTTGATGGGCCATGGTGTACAGGAGTTGTTGGGCACCAATTAACTCAATTCCACATGCATTCGGCCAAGTTACATTGATATACGGAAATTCCCGGACAACCGACGAAGCACACCAAGACAAACATGCTCCGTTTTCATTTTCCCCCAATTGGTCATGCAAGGGTAGGGTCAATAGGTTCCAACCTAGGGTCCAAACTAGGTTTAGAATCCCTTTCCAAAGAGATAAAGGCTTGGTACATTGATTCAATAGCCACTTCCTTTTCTGATCTCTGATCATTAAGATATGTATACCATTGGATTCTACATCTCAAGAGCTTTCCAACGGTATATAGAACTCCAAATTCCGACGAACGGTTCAAAAGTTATGGTCATTTGAAATCTGCCAAAAATTCATGAAATCTGCCCTAATGCGGCTAGCCGAATTGGCCATGCGGCTAGCCGAATTGGCCCATGCGGCTAGCCGTAAAGGTGACCGAAAATGACAGAAAATGCCCTGTAAAAACATGGTTACTGGAAAAGTGACCGAATTTCCTGCGGCTAGCCGAATTCTGGGTAGAAACATGAGTTTTTGAGCCAAAAATTCAATCATTTTGAATGGCTCCTTCTCCAACCCCTTTCCAAACCTTTCCAGAGGCCATAACCTGCACCAAGAGCCACCATGCTCTCCTCCAAACCACATTTTATCCATTCATCAAGTCATCCACCCATAATAAAAACCCATTCAACCCATTAATCCAATTTTAGCATATGTAATCTAGTTAACCCTGACAAGCTTGGAATTTTGGGGAAAACCTAAACAATGAGTTAACAAGAGACAATAATAATACATGCATGCCCAATGTATAAAACAAATCTACTTGCCTTCACCAAAGGGAGTGAAATAATGGAAATTGAGAAGATTGAGGAGGAAGAAAGCTCCCATACACACTCTAGCCAACACAACTCTCCCAAGCCTCTCTTCTACACTTGAGGAACACAAAGGAAAAGAAAGAAAGGAACTCCATCAACATGCAATCCATTCACAGCCATGAGAAATGAAATGGGAAGGGAAGGAGAAGAGGAAACTTACCAAATTTGAGGTCTAAGGAAAGAAGAAGAAGAGAGGAAGACAATGGTCTAGTTGGTTGTCCTTGGAAGGGCCTTTAAGCTCCACATGCAAGATGAGAGAGTGAAGAAGGAAAAGAAGAAAGGGTTGCAGCACTGTTGAGTGAAGGGAGGAAGAATGAATGATAGGGCTGGGTTGGGGTTTAAATGAGAGGTGGAGAAGGAAATGTCTGGAATGCCCATCTGAGTCAAATGAGAGAAATGCAATTATTTGAGGGACTTCGGGGCGTCGAATCGTGATGAGTCAAGAACGAAAAGTGACGAGCGCGACGAGATCTTTCCAACGAACCCAAATTCGGGGAAAACGGAATTTTTGGAAAAATACCCAATTTTCCTATTAATCACAACCTAACCCCCTATTAAGACTAATCGCACTCAGAATCAACCAAAACTTCGGGAACATCTTACTAATGATAAAAGAAACTCGCTTAGCCACTAAACCCGCCTAATTAGCTAGAATCACAATTAATTAGGTTAATCGCCAATATTAGGAAATTAAACACCCTATTAAGGTCTGGGACCTTACATTAGGGGACCAGGATTTGGTTTTTTGGTCACTCTTTGGGACTGTGTGGGTCCATTGGAGTGGTTTGGATTTTTGTGGAATGTCAATTTCAAGATTTTGGCTCAATTTGGTATATGAGGCTGGATGGTTTGATTTTTGGAAGCTCATGGGGCTTGGAAATTTTTTTGTATGGTTCAATCAACTCAAAAGAGGCATGGAACCATAGTTGTATGCTCTTGGTAAGAGGGATTTTTTTTCCTGACTAAAAGCCCATTTTTTTTATAGTGCCTAGGTGGTCAAACCTGGCTCATAAGGGCTAACCCATGGGACCTTAAGCTTTTTAGGATGACTTAGATCTCATGTGGGGCCATTTTTGTAAAGAATATCTAAAGATATCTCATTTGGATAGAGAATATCTAAAAATATCTTTATGGGAGAGAATCTCTCATATTCCCTTAATTTGGGAGAGAATATCTCAAGGTATCTTTCTTTTTGGGAAAGAATCTCCAATCTCCTATTTTGTTGGAGAGAATCTCTCATTGATTGATTTTGGGAGAAAATCTCTCAAAGACATCTTTCTTTTTGGGAAAGAATCTTTCTAATTCCTTCTCTTTTGGTAAGGTTACTAATTAGTAGCACTTACCTTTCTTTTTTTGTTTCCTTATTTGATTTGCTCTCTTCTATAAAAGCAAGGAGGAGGCTAGATCTCTTGCTCTTATTGCTTTCTTTTGCAACAATCTCAAGAGAGCTCCAACACCAAGAGTTCTTCTTCTTCAAGGATCTTCAAGATTTTTTCTTCTTCTTCTCCATCAATGGCTTCAAGTAAGTTTTCTCTCTTTTTCTTTCAAGAAAACTCCATGTAGAGAATATGATGGTAAAAAAAAGAAAGTTTCTCTCTTCTTTTTTTTTTTCTTTTCTTTTTCTTTTCTTTCTATTCTTCTTCTCTCTTTTTTTTCCACGTGATTTCTGTTTTTTTTTTTCGTGCTTCTTTCTTTCTCTTTTTTTTTGTACGTTTTCTTTCTTCTTTTTTTTTTCTTTCTCCTTTTTTTTAGAAAGTTTCTTTTTTTTTTTTTTTTTTTGCTCATCATGATAATGCGGTTTTATGCAAATCTAGATGTTTATGCATGTACTTTTTGTAGATTGAATTTGAGAGCATGATAGCATACCTGAAAATCTTTGCAAATTTGGGAATTTTGGAGCTCGCAGCGATGTTGAGCCCTTCTTGATTTTGCGGAGATTTTGAGGTTTCGAAAGTTTGGAGTTTCGGAGCTCGCAGCGATGTTGAGCCCATCTTCAAACTTTCTATTTCTTTCGGGGTATTTCCCTTTTCTTCGGAATTGCCCCGGAACCATGCCAAAATTTCGCCAGATTTTCTTTTAGCGAAATCCTGTCATTTTGATGATGATCTTTTTTTTTTCTTTTCCAACCTTTGCAGGTGGTTCCTCCAGAACGAACAAGGGTAAAGAGCCTGCTACAAGCGTACCTCGTCGATCCGCCAGATCTTCTAATGTGGCCGTTCAGCAGGCCTGGGAGAAGGAGGTGACCTTGGGAAGCTGACGAACCTTCGGAGAAGAGGATTCGGGAAGAAGAGACCATCGGTGAAGGTATGATTCTTCCTTTTTGTTGACACCAAAAATGTCACTTTGCCTCTTCAACATCAAGAAAGCTGCATGAAGTCGCAACCTGCCATAAATAGGCAATGCAACTTCTCCAAAAAATCAAATCTTGTCAGAATCAAACAAAAGCTGCAAGATCCTTCAAGATAGCCAAGAGAAGAGTACACATGAAGTTTCGGGCCATTTCAGAATCATTTGGCCTAACTTCGCTCCTCCGACAGCTAAAATGGAGCTCTCGGCGGCGACATCATCGGAGACGTCAAAACTTCGATCAGAGCCTACAGATGACTCCAGCATGTCTCAAAAGGGCTCCATGCCAAATTTCAAGTCAAACCGACAACGTTTGACCCTCCATCAATGCTCGAGCAGCAAAATCAAGCCTCCCGGCGGCGGGAACCACCGAAGCCTTCGCTCATCAAACCAAGTGCATGAGTGGCTTCAACATGCTTCCAAAAGGCTGCACGTCAAATTTCAGGTCATTCTGACAACGTTTGACCAGGTTTCGATGCTCCGAGAGAAAATCAAGCCTACCGGCGGCGGAGCAACCCGGGACCATGACATCCAAAACGGAGCCCATGGAACGTCTCAAAATGACTCCAATAGGCTCCCCGTCAAATTTCAGGTCAATCGGACATCGTTTGGCCACATATCAAAGCTCGGCATTTTCCCCGCAGCAAAATCAAGTGAAGCATCGACGGGACCCCAAACGGCTTCAAAACTCAAACAAAAGCCTATGGTTGGTCTTATTTATTGCTCAGGAGGCTCCACCTCAAATTTCAGGTCATTCCGACATCGTTTGACCAAGTTTCAACTTCTGGCGGAAAATCAGCAGCTTTACGCGACAAAGTCTTCGGCTTTCCCGGAAAATTGGAAACTTTGCACTCTAAAAATGCAAGGATTCTCATCAGGTTTTCTACAGGGAAATCAAGCCAATAAATGAGAAGAAATTTCAGGAAAAATACAGAAGAAAACGGCGACGAAAAAGACCTCAAAACGACCGCAAAACGGGCTCCGAAGGGGAAAATTCCCCCAGGGTCGCAGGCCCCTGCGACCATGGAAGTCCGGGTCACCGGATTTTCCGCCGGTGACCCGTTTTTTCGTCTTTTTTCGCGTTTCGCGCACTTTGGCCCCTGTGGTTTCCTGAAAATGTGATTTTTAGTGCTTGAAATTGACTCATATCCTCCGACATCCGTCAAAATCACGGGTCAACCTCCAAAAGCATAAAATCATCATTGATCGCTCCAAGATCGCCAACCGGTCGACCAAAAAAAGTGCTCTTTCTGTCCGACCGATCGAGAAATCGACAAAACAGATGTCACCGGCCCGCTCTTAGCTATCAATGTCTGAAGTTACATGTTCATCCGATGTCGATCAGCATAAAGATCCATCGATGATCATCGCCAGAAGAATTCCAGAAGACACGGCACGGCCCGCGACTCTTTGACTGCTCGGCGACCAATTAATGTGGTTAATTGACTAGCTTTATTGCAGTCATTAATTCATTTCTTTGGACGGCCCAATCAGAAGCAAGCATTTGGGAGTTACAAGTCAATTGATTCATGGCATTTAAACCATGAAACTCCTCCCATTATGGTAATTAAGGTGATTAAAAGCCCTTAATCTCCATCGGCCAATCAGATTCAAGGAAAACGGAGTTACAAAATCAAGAAATAAATCTTGTAACTCCTCCCATTAAAGCCATTAAGGCTCATAAACCCTCCTAAATGGCTACCAAAGGCCTATAAATAGGAGAGCATTCCATTAAAATAAGGATCAGAAAATCGGGATCAGAAAATCGAGATCGATCGATCGGAAAGAATCCAGAGCTCGTATCCAGAGAAAGAAAAAAAGAGAAAACCTCTGCTGAAGTTCTGCACCGGCCACCACTACAAGGTGACAAAAGTCCCTTGGGGGGCACCCCCCCCCCCCCCCAAGGTCCTTACCTTCTCCCGCTGCCTCCAATGGCTTAGACGTGGCTTTTCAGCTCGTCTACTTAGCTTTTTATTGGACATAGGACCTTCTCTTGGTCTTTGTCCTCTAAAAACCTGAGGTTATAGCCAAGCCAAGCGAATCAAGAGCATCCTCTGTTCTCATCTGCATGGATGACGGCGAAGCCCACACATGGCTTGCGACCGTCAATCTGAACGAGTCCCCCACAATCTCCTGAAAAGTTAGATCTTCCTTTTCTTGCTTTTCATTGTAGTTTGTATTTTTCTAAAAGAGACAAAAATCACAACTCTTGTCTTTCATTATTGATGAGAATTGTAAATCGGCTATAAATGCCAAAATCGGCTATAAATGCCAAACAAAATCGCCTTTCACGGCAAACCAAGAAAATGTCTCTTTTCTTAAATATTTGTGCAATGGAAAACTTGAAAGAAGTTGATTTCCTTTTTACTTGTGAAGGTTGATCTCCGGATTACCACTTGCAATTCCAAGTAAAATAGAAAATCTGGCACACCCACACAAAGGAATGTTGATGCACGCTTCAGGCCCGCCAGGGCGCGAAAGGGCCGGACCCGACGGACTCCCACGTTCCGCCGACCCCGGTAGCCGCCCCACGGCGCCTCGGAGCGCGTTCCATCAAGCTGGCACACCCGGTGGGACTCGTTCATTTGAGAACACGGTGCTTGGAAATGAAATATTTGCATACCATATTTTTGCTCTATGCTTATACTTCTTCTCCAGATTCCTTGGCTACTTTCTAGCTGGTGGCCTATGTTGGATTTTGCACCAAAAAAAATGAGATGGGATTTTTTGGAAATTTCTACTTCTTTAAGTTTGTTTCCATTCTTTCTCTTTTTTAAAAATAAAAAAAAATCAGTTTTCTTAGTTTGAATTCAAAATTGAGAAACTTTGATCCTATCCTATCGTTCTTTGGTGCTTGCAGAAATGTTGAGCCCGTTCGACTAAGGTTTTGGGCCATCGTTTCTCTTCGATGAGTTCATTAGAGATTTCAAAAAAAATCAAAAAATCAGTTTTCTTAGTTCTGATTCAAAATTGAGAAGCTTTGATCCTATCCTATCGTTCTTTGGTGCTTGCAGAAATGTTGAGCCCGTTCGACTAAGGTTTTGGGCCATCGTTTCTCTTCGATGAGTCTATTTGGGATTTTTTATAAAGAAGGACATAGACCACTAAGGTTAAACCAATTGCGTTCTTTGATCACGATTGATTCAAGAAAAGCCTTGTCCAGAGTGTGGAGACAGCTTGACTGTTCTAGGCAAGGGTCCTCCAAACGGGTTCATTAAGTAATCCTACCCTTACCTAGGGGCAATTCTATCAATTGAGGTTTCATAAGACCGGGTTAGGAGGCCTATGTGTACTCTCTCGTCTTTAAATCTTACAAAAATTAAAATCAAAATAAAAAAAAATAAAAAAAAAGATTTTCAAAAAAAATCTTAAAAAAAAAAAAAAAACAAAAATTTTCAAAAAAAAAATAAAATAAAAAAAAATAAATAAAAAAAATATTTTAAAAAAAAAAAATAAAAAAATAAAAAAAATAAAATAAAAAAAAATCATTTCAAAAAAAAAAATCCCCAAAAAATCGTCACTTTTGATTTCAGATCTGAGGAATTTTGGTTTCTTCTTTTCTGAGCACTGGCGCTCGCGGAAATCGCCGAGACCGTGTTCAGATTGGAATACCATTTGCTCTCCTTGATGGAACCAATCTTGACATTTAAAAAAAAAAAAAAACTCTCGTCATTTTAGATTCAGATTCGAGAAATTGTGGTTCCTTCCCTTCTGGGTACTGGTGCTCGCGGAAATCGTTGAGCCCGTATTCGGATCGGAATACCATCTGTTCTCTTTGATGAATCCAATCTTGACATTTCAAAAAAAAAAAAAAAGAGAATCCCATCTCATGGATGCGATCTCCAACATTTGTGCATAGCGGTACTAGTACGCCCTTTCAGGGTCTACTGTATCTGTGACCGGCACATTTGTAACTCCTACCTTATATTCTTCTTATCTCGAGCAAGCTCCGCTTCTCGATAAGTCGAATTTAGGTATACAATTGCTTCTAGCAGTCATTGGAACGCTCATTTCGAGCCTACCATGCTTGCTGTCAGAACAATTATACCATCTATGGCTTTTTGCCTTCTTCATGTCGCTTGGGTCATATCCCTTGAGCGATTTGAAAAGACAACCATAGAAATTCCCATTTATGATCATTATATTCTTGTGATTACTAATGGATGTGGTCTTGTTTCAGAAATTTTGAAACTAACAATGGCAGCCTTAACCATTATTTTCGATGAGAACAAGCACCAACTCATGCTTCAACAGAAGCAAAGCACGCGCACTCATAAGCGCCCTGTCAGCTGCCGAAGCGTTAACTCCCTCTGCAACTCTCTGAACTCCGGGTCGACCTCGACTCCCCGGACTATCTTCTTTGGGACGCTAGGACCATTCCCACTTCCCGAAGAACAAACTGCGCCTGCCAAAAGGCAGAAGATCGCCTCTCAACGTGTCACTCCCGTGACACCAAAGGCGAGCGTCCAAAAGCCCGAAGCCCGCGGCACCCCCGCGAAGCCTCGACCCACAAACAACCAGGTCTATCCCAAGACTTGGTCTCCAAGACCTTCCCCAAAACAAAGAAGGTCTCAAACTTCCACCAAGCCAGCATACCTGGCCCCACTCAAAGAGAACCAGTTCTACCCTCTTGCCTACATGAAAGAGGAGAGACCCATCTCCAACCTGACTCCCAAGTCAACCCAGCATGAGTCGGCTTGTTCCTACAGGCCCAAAATCAGATCACGCATCACCAGGCCTCTACAAGCACCTACCAAGGCCTACACTCCTTCAGTTCGACCCTTCATCTCTACAGGGGCCGAACTCGAAAGGTTTAAAGCTTCGCTGCAACAGGCAAAGGACCGGGTCCGGATCCTGTCCTTGCCTAGCTACAAAGAAGACAGGCTCGGCTGCTGCGCCCGAGGGAGCACATCCTTCATCGTCAGAGCCCAGCCAGAGCTGACTGAAGCTCAAATCGCTCGTCGAGCACGCCGCCGTGCGTCATATCGACAAAAGAGACTAGAGAAGCAACGGACCCAGCCTCCTACACTTCAAGTCTCCCACAAATGGGTCGTAAAAGAAAAACCCGACCAAGTTGCTGCCGTCCATATGGTTAGAAAAACCAGAAGACACCAAAAGTCAGCATAAAAAATCCATGTCCGACGTCCGGTGACCCGTAGCGTCACCAGGACACAAGGACATCCCGAAGAATCTCCTGCCCCTTCCAGCCAAGGACGGGAGAGTAATCCTTCGTCAAGCTCTTCATAAAAAAGAATGAGCCCCAGCTCGGTCACCAGGACGATTTCTTCGTTCGAATCCCGAGGGATGAACGTCTTGGCTACAAGTTCTGAGCCACCACCTCAGAATCCACCTTGAGATGATGCGCTCACACGCATCCAGCAGTTGGAACAAGGCCAGCAGAGGATTGAAACTCTGATGGAAAACCTTCTCCTTGTCGTCCAAAATCAGGTGAACAATGAGCCTCCTCCGAATCATAGCAATAACGAGGGAAATGGAGAAGAAAATGAGTCACGCGCCCTTAGCAAAAAGGACGTAGACAGTATCCTCGCCAAAGCTAAAGAAGAGGATATACTCAAAGAGCATGGGATCAAGCCACCATATCCTTTATGGATGGACTCGGTCCCGTTCCCCACAAAATTCAAGCATCCTACTCTCCAAACATATACGGGGAAAGGATCAGCCAGACAGCACGTCATCCACTTCAAGATCTTGACGGGAGCTATCGCGGATCAAGATGCACTCAAGATTCGCCTCTTTGCAAGTACCCTAAAAGGTACGGCCTTCGATTGGTACTCCACTCTGCCGGAGAACTCCATTCAGAACTGGGCTATGCTGGAGACACGCTTCCTGACCCACTTCCAAGGTGAGGATCATCCTGTTACTATGGCTCAGCTCTGCAGCCTAAAACAGGGAGAGAATGAGTCAACTTATGACTTCATTCACAAGTGGAAAGCAATGGCGTACAAATGCTCAGATGTACTGCCACAAGCGTCGCTAGTCGACATCTGCCGTAACAATATGAGAGCAAAAATACGCTCCATGATCATCGGCAACAAATCAAAGAACCTGGGGGAACTCCTCGAAGCTTCCATGGAAGCTGAAATGGTGATCAAAGACCTCAACAGTCAGAAGTCATCAAGAAAAGAGCCAACCGCCATTGCAACCTCTAAACCAAAGAAGAAAGAGGTCCTTAATGTGCAAACTAAGTCAGCTCCTCAGCAACCAAAGAAAGCTGAAAATAGAGCTGCAGGTAAGAGACCTGAACTCTCTGATGCCTTCAAAGAGCGAGTAGAAAAGAAATATCCGTTCGATGAAGACGTCGAAGAAATCTTTAAGGCTCTCCTAGCAAATGGCAAACTCATTTTGCCAGAGCCCAAAAGATCTGGAGACGTTGGCAAAACCAATGATCCTCGGTACTGTCCATACCACCAGATGGTCTCGCATCCTCTCAATCAATGCTTTGTTGTGAGAGAGAAGACAAACGAGATGTGGAAAAACGGAGTCATCACCTTTGACAAAAAGTATGGCCCCGCCTCTGTCAACATGGTGTCACGTGGACAAACACCAAAATCACTGAAGAAGAAGATCACTACTTCCTTCAAGGTGATAAAAAGAATTCAAACGTCCGAAGTGTTGGTTCCTTGCCCGACACCAGACGGACAACCCATATGGGTACATCCCGATCTCTTGGAAGATGAAAATTGGGAGATCGTCAAAACAAAGCCGACCGCTCAGCAGCGAAGGCAAGCCAAGAAACATCTCCTCAGGCTCAAACGGCAAGAGAAGACCCAGCCAAAACAAGAAGTCCATGAAAAGGCAGAGGCCTCCTCTACCACTTCACTCGGGGCAACAGAAACGTCCCTTCCAGAGACTTCAAAGGCGGTAAGAAACTTCACTCTCAGTGATTTCATGCCACCTCAATTCAAAAAAGAAGCCATGCAGGGGGCATCATACTCTTGCAACTCGGTAGTTGGATTCTCCATTGATGGATACGAGTCCAGCGACACCGACGATGGATTCGAGCCCAACTACACCGATGAGTGGGAGGAATCTCTTGAAACAGGAGAATATCTCTCCGATGAAGAATGGGTTCCTGAAACTCACCTTATGCCAGTAATCTGGTATAACCCCTTGCAACCACAAGGATCCTGGTCTGATGATGAAGAAGACCAAGAGGCTGCACAAGAAGATGCTGTTAACCCAGCACCTGTCATTGCTCCAGTGGAAATCAACTATGTTGAGCCACACGGAGAAGACGAAGAAGAGGATCTGGCTCCCATGCCTGATCTTGAAGAATATGCAAGGATCTTGCAGCGTCTCGCTCTAGAACAAGAGCAAGATCGTGTTAAGAGCCTCCTCGCAACCCAGAGCCTGAAGTCCCTGAAGATAATCAGGTACATCCACCCTTAACTCCTGAAAATGGAGAACATTGCTGGATTGACGATCCTCTTACATCCGAGGATGAGTCTGACTCCGAGCAGGCAACATCTCCTATCAGAGCTTCCTGTAATGTAATATATCAGGACTATAGCTCTTCTGAAGCGTCGTCTGATGAGATTACCTATACTCCGACGACGCCTAGCAATGTATCCTCTGGAGCTACCTCGTCTCACGTGACTTTCACAGAGATGACACCCTCTCAGGTTTCTTCTCCTGAGACTGTGACTTCAGGATACACATTCTTCCCGACTCATCATCATGAAGAAAACCCAACTTGGGGTGATGGATGGGTCAACGAAGAAGAAAAGCTGCGGATGCTGTTCAGGACTTGCTCCCGGAAAATGCTCCGTGCAACACAATCACTGAGGATGGCAACTCTGCTGCAGATACATCCCCAGTAGATGAAAAACGACAGCCTCTTGATCCTGAAGACAATCTTCCAAATGAAGATCCTTCTCAAGAAGCTCTCGAAGTTGGTAGAGGCACCCGCTCGGGCCGGGACTACTACAAAAATTACAACCAATCTTCCTTTACTTATGTAAATTCTTCGGGAAAAGATGTTGTAAGCGCCCCCAGTGGCAACAATGATGAACATGCAGGCCCTAAGGAGGCTTTCAAGTATGATTTGATCGAGCACTTCAAGCACATACCTGCACGACTTCACATCCTAGACTTATTGCGAATGTCTCCACGCACTCGTGATAATCTCATCTCAGAATTACAAAAACTGAATGAGGATGTCGACAAACATGCCCCGCAAGTCCTCCAAATTGAAATGGACTACCGGGTCAAAAACTCTGAAACTTCCTCAAAGGGAGAAAAGAAAACTGAGGGATCATGCATCCAATGCCTCTCGGTTCAAAAGGCAGCCAGTGCAACCATCGCCTTCACTAAGGAAGACCTCCTACTTGGCGAAGCAAGGCACAACCGACCCCTGTACTTCACAGGGTACATCAAAGAAATGCCGATACATAGAGTTCAGATCGACCCAGGTTCTGCACTCAACCTTATCTCCACTTCGGCTCTTGAAGAGTTGGGCATCCCACCCAGCAAGCTAAGCCACACATCTGTATCTATCTTTGGATACGATGGGAGTACTCAAAGGCCTATCGGCAAAATCAGGTTCAAATTGCAGATCGGTGATCTTATCTCTGAAGTCACTGTGTATGCAATAAAAACCCCTTCATGCTACAACATCCTTCTCGGACGCCCCTGGATACACGAGAACGATGTTGTCCCTTCAACTCTACATCAATGCATCAAGTTTGTCGGCGACGACGGCATGGTACATTGAGTCTTTGCGGACAGAAAACCCTTCAAAGGTAAAGAAGTCCACTTCACAGACTCCCAAATGTATGAAGGCGAAAAAGAAGAAAAAGAGGAAATAGCACCCCCTGCTGAAAATCTCCAGAAAGATAAAGGCAAGGCTCCTCAAAAATCACCGGAAGAAAACAACCCCTCCGGCAAATTAGAAGAGAGTAGTCAATCTCCCTTCGTCATCTCCCTCAAATCTTCAAAACCTTTGGTCATCACGACTAAAGTGAAGAAGGCGAAACAAAAGTCTGGGGGCAAATTTGTTGTTTCTCTCGTGTCTATCATGCAAGACACAGACTCGGACTCAGAGCCAGAAGACGATGCATCGTCAAGCCAAGCTGACACTCAGCAAGTTCAGCCTGCTCTCACTCCGATGGAGACACCTGCTGACGTAGAAGATCCTACGTCTGCTACCTTTGTTGTTCCGACAACATCACCAAAGCAAAAGCCGATCTTCTTCCATAGATCGGACGCTTCTTCATCAAACTCCATGCTGGAACCTTTCCAAAATGAAGGTATGCCTCAGCTATCTCTATATAGTCCTGTGGCACAAGCAATTATGAAGAAAATGGGCTATGACGCTCAAAACCCAGTCGGTTTGGGAGAAAGACGCGGTATTCTCCCGCCATTGGAGCCCGCCTTGACCAAAAGCCAGCTGGAAGATTGGAGACTCTACGGTCATGTAGAAAAGTCTTCATATGGGTTAGGGTATGATCCCGACACTCCTCTGAGACAGTTGACACAAAGGCTTAAAAGTCGTTTTACCGACCAAGCCTCAACATCTAAAGTCCACGAAGACATCGATCTCCCTGGAAATCTCTTTAAAGAGTTACCTGACAAAGATCCAGGAAGCTCATCCAACTTGTACGATTTCTCTGATGATAAAGAGGAATCGTCCGATAATGCAGACTTGTGCTATTCTGATCCGGAAGAACCCTCGTCTCCAAAAGAAATACCAGACTCAACAGGCGATTGGGACTATCTCATAGCAAGCCTTGAGGAGATCACCAATCAAGAAAATCCATGGAAAGGAACAGAGCCTTGGTCTGGTAATGCAGTTGAAACTCCAGAAGGTTTCGTTGAGTTGGAAGCCTCCGAAAATATTGTGGAGGAACCACCTTCGAACCTTCCGACAGAAGATCCTGTTCAAAAGATAAACTTGGGAACACCTGATAACCCACGTCCTGTATTCATAAGCAAGAATATAAAGGATGATGAGTTACCCGAGTATATCGCTTTTCTTCGTGAGTTCGTTGATTGCTTTGCATGGTCCTATGCTGAAATGCCTGGTTTAGACCCCAAAGTAGCAGTCCACAAACTCAATCTTCAAGAAGACATCAAGCCTGTCAAACAAGGCCAAAGAAGATTCCGTCCAGATGTGATGGATAAAATTGAACAAGAAGTTCAAAAACTCAAAAGCGTTAGCTTCATCCGTGAGGAACAACATCCAGAGTGGTTGGCCAATATTGTCCCCGTGACAAAGAAAACTGGGCAGATCAGAGTCTGTATTGACTAGAGAGACTTGAATGGCGCTTGCCCTAAAGATGAATTCCCGCTCCCCATACCGGAGGTGATGATTGACAATACCTGCGGATTCGAGCGAATGACATTCATGGATGGCTTCTCTGGTTACAATCAGATAAAGATGCATCCAGAGGATGAAAAACACACTTCATTTCGGACTCCATTTGGCGTGTATTGCTACACTGTCATGCCATTTGGTCTGAAAAATGCTGGTGCCACATATCAGAGGGCTATGATGAAAATATTCCAAGATATGCAGCATAAGACGGTCGAATGTTACGTTGATGACCTCGCCGTCAAAAGCAGAAGAAAAGAAGACCATCTCAAAGATCTTCGGGAAGTCTTCCTCCGACTCCGCAAACACAAACTGCGGATGAATCCTCTAAAATGCTTCTTCGGCGTCTCGTCGGATAAGTTTCTCGGATTCCTTGTTCGGAAAGCTGGAATAGAACTTGACCCCATAAAAGTCAAGGCTATTCTAGAAATGCCCTCTCCAAGAACCTTGAGAGAACTAAAAGGGCTCCAAGGGAGATTGGCCTACATCAGACGGTTCATCTCCAATCTTTCGGGGAAATGCCGTCCATTCTCTCGATTGATGAAAAAGGGTGTAGACTTTGTCTGGGATGCCGACTGTGAAGCCGCATTTCAAGATATCAAGTCATACCTGACCAAACCTCCAGTGTTAGCTGCCCCTGCCACTGGAAAACCATTCATCTTGTACACAAGAGCCCTTGATCACTCTCTGGGTGCTCTGCTTGTACAAGAAAATGATGAAAGAAAAGAAGCTGCTCTATACTACCTCAGCCGCATGCTAGTAGGTGCAGAGCATCGCTACTCTCCAGTCGAAAAGGAATGCCTTGCAGTGATGTTCGCCGTACAAAAGCTACGTCACTACTTGCTTTCCAACACAGTCTACCTCGTCTCAAGGATCAACCTCTTGAAGGTCCTTGTCACGAAGGCCGGTTCTCTCAATGCCCGACTGGCAAAATGGTCCATCCTCTTGTCACAATTTGATATTAGGTATGTACCACAAAAAGCAATCAAAGGCCAAGCTCTAGCAGATTTCCTCACAGAGCATCCATTGCCTAAAGATTCACCACTCAGAGATGATCTCCCAGACGAACCTGTCTACAACGTGGAGACTTCCTCACCAAATGCCTCCTGGGACATGTACTTTGACGGTGCAACTAGGACAAATGAAAACAGAAAGCTGATCTCGGGAGTTGGCATCCTCTTTGTTAGCCCTGACAAATACATGATTCCACACGCTTTCTCGCTACTGGAACCATGCACAAACAATGCAGCTGAATACCAAGCTCTGATCCTAGGATTGGAACTCGCCATCGAATCCGGTATCACTATGCTGGAAGTCTTTGGAGACTCTCAACTGATCGTCAACCAAATGAATCAGAAATATGAAGTCAGGAAGCCCGATCTGCTGCCTTATTACAACAAGGCACAATCGCTTCTGCAAAAGTTTGACATCTGCAACATCACCCATATTCGTAGAGGTGAAAACATCCGTGCAGATGCCCTGGCCGGACTTGCCGCATCAATGGCGATCCAGGAAGGGGAAAACATGCAAATTACAGTGTGCGAGAGAAGGATCCTCCCTCCTCTTAACACACACCAAGCAGTTGCTGAATGCCACCGAGTGGTTGGAAGTCGGATCTCTATCCTTCAAACTTCAATCGGCGACTGGAGGGATCCGTTCATTGATTACACTATGTTCGGAATCCTACCTGAAGATCCAAAAGAACGGGTAAGCATCCAAAGGCGAGCCCCAAACTTTCATTTGGATATCCCTTCAAAAATCCTTTACAGGAAATCTTTCAATGGAGTACTCCTACGCTGCTTGTCACAACAAGAAGCTGAAGAAACACTCAAAGAAGTTCACGCTGGTCTTTGTGGAGCTCATCAGGCTGGTCCCAAGCTCTACGACCAAATCAAAAGGTTGGGTTACTACTGGCCTACCATGGTACCCGACGCAATGCAATTTGCTAAACGCTGCCAGCTATGCCAAGTTCACGGAGGTTACATTCACATGCCTCCGGAATGGCTGCATCCTACAGCAATCTCATGGCCTTTCGAAGCATGGGGCATGGACATCATAGGTCCTATCTCTCCCCCTTCAAGCAAAGGTCATCGCTTCATCTTCGCCGCTACGGATTATTTCTCCAAGTGGTCAGAAGCATTTGCGTTCAACGAAATGAAGACCTCATCAGTTCTTCAGTTCCTGCGCACCAACATCATTTGTCGTTTCGGCATACCCAAGAGATTCGTACATGATAACGGACCACAATTCCGGGATCATCGATTCTACAGGTTTTACGACAAATACAAAATTCAAAGCTGTCCTTCGACTCCATATAATCCGGCATCAAACGGATTAGCAGAAGCCTTCAACAAGACACTCTGCAAAATTCTCAAGAAAATGGTCTCTAGTCACAAAAGAGACTGGAGCGACAAACTGTCTGAAGCTTTGTGGGCCTATCGAACCACCGTTCGAGGACCAACCCATAGCACACCATTCTCCTTGGTCTATGGATGCGAAGCAGTCGTGCCTCTAGAGGTACAAATTCCTTCTCTGAGGGTATCTCTACAAAATGACATGACTCAAGAAAGCAATGCGAAATTACGACTTCATGAGCTGGACAATCTCGATGAGAGGCGGCTCGAAGCTCGACAAAGCATTGAACTTTACCAAGCACGCATGGCAGGATCTTTTGACAAAAAGGTCAGGCAACGCGCCTACAAAAAGGGTGACTTGGTTCTTGCGGTAAAAAGACCAATGGTCTTCGCACACAAATCCAAAGGCAAATTTGAACCAAAATGGGAGGGATCCTACGTCATCGACAAGGTCTTCTCCAACGGCGCATATGCCCTCCTAAACATGGAAGGCGACAGATGTATGCTGCCTATCAACGGCAAGTTCTTGAAGCGGTACTACCCTTGAAGACTTACCCAACTGGGTAAGAGCAATGCCTGTATGGCCAAAACCTGTTCTCAGGTAATCGCTCGTCAAACCCACTCTCTTTAGAATTTTCATATCAAATGTCAAAATTTCTAGAGATTCAAAAACAATGCTTACTTTTACCGTTTCATTGTTCAAAAAAAAAAAAAAAACAAAAAATCCAAGTTTAGGAGCCTCTCCCTGACTTAACCAAAACTTTCGAGCCTTGAACCAAAATTCATGGTTTGAAACAAAAATCTGGATTCAGGGATTTCCACCCTAGTCCACCTTACCTTTTACCGCCAAATGGTTCTAGGTCAAAATTTACTACCCTCATGTCTTTAAACAAAAAAAAAATGGTTTTTCAAAAATCGTGGGGAAACGACATCAAAGTCAGTACCCGCAAAACAAAAATTTTGAAAAAAAAAGCAAGGATGCGACATTCCATCGATACTTGCACCCAAAATCGCAGGGAAGCGACATTTCGTCGATACTTGCAAAATCCAAAAACCGTGGAGAAGCAACAAACCAGTTGATATCCACAACCCAATTTCAAAAATCGTGGAGAAGCAACAAACCAGTTGATATCCACAACTCAATTTCAAAAATCGTGGAGATGCAACATACCAGTTGCTATCCACAACCCGAAATTACAAATGGTTCGAGAAAACCTCAAATTTCAAAAATCGCGGAGAAACGACATCAAGTCAGTACCCGCAAAACCAAAAGTCTTATGAAAAGCAGGGAAGCGACGCTTAGTCGATATTTGCACCCCAATTCGCGAGGAAGCGACATTCCATCGATACTTGCAAAACCTAACCCGCGAGGAAGTGACATTCCATCAATACTCGCAAAACCGAATGAGCAAGGAAGCGACATTCCATCGATACTTGCAAGACCATTCAGCGGGGAGGCGACATTTAGTCGATACCTGCATTTTGAAAACCAAAACTCGGCTATAAATGCCAAAATCCGGCTATAAATGCCAAAACAAAAATTTCCGGCTATAAACGCCAAAATCGGCTTTCATGCCAATAAAACAAAACTTGGTTTCAAAAAACTCGGCTACAAATGCCACAAAAAAAAAAAAAAACTGACTCTCATGTCAAAACCGGCTATAAATGCCACAAACCGGCTATCAATGCCACGAAAAATTGGCTTTCACGCCGACAAACCAAAACTTGGCTTTCAAAAAAAACCCCGGCTATCAATGCCACCAAACCGGCTATCAATGCCACAAATTGGCTATCAATGCCACCAAACTGGCTGTAAATGCCACAAAAATCCGGCTTTCATGCCAAATTCGTTTCCCCTACCAAAACAATCATTTGACAAAAGATTTTCACAAAATGACAAAACTTTTGATCAAACCCCATTTAGCAATCGCTTTCATCACAAAAAGATTTGAGTGAGCGTAAGGAAAAAAAAAAGAGTACCAAAAAATACATGTGGTACCAAAAAAAAAGTGTTCGCAAGCACTGCAAAAAAAAAAAAAAAAGAGTACCAAAAAATACATGTGGTACCAAAAAAAAAGAATAATGGTTTCTGCTATAAAAAATCAGGAGCTCAGCCAAAAATGGTCTCCAGCCAAAGCTTCAGCTCCTCAAGCAAACTTTTGGCCTCAGCCGTCAGAGTTTCCAAGGCACGCTTCTTCAGGAACTTGCCATGAGATGCTGGCGAATGCCGTAACCCTTCTTTTACACCGGGAAGCTCTTCCCCAGCAGTTTGCCATCGTTCGTTTTCTAGAGTCCTCCTCTCGAGAACTTGACCGGCATCTGCAACCCTGCGAATCAGAGTACTCTCCCTGTCACGAGCCTCTGTTATAGCAGCCCACTTCGCATCGACTTGTGCCTTCAAATGCTCAAGACGTTTCCTGGCCTCCTCAACTTCCCTATCAAGGACGTTAAGGTCATGCCTCAATCCGATGATGGCTAGCTCTTCCTTGTTCTTCTCCCGAACTAGCTGCTTCTTGCTTTGTGTAGCCTCATTCAGATCAGACTTAGCCTTATCAGCAGGGTCCAAGAACATCTCCTTGAAGAATTGGTCGTCAGGGAAACCCATGGTCTCAAACCACTTGTCACCCAGTGCAATGATCCTATCAACGATCGCCCTGGCACCTGTGACATCCAGACCAACCTCTTCGGTGTCGGTCAGAATCTCCTGTACATGTGGGATCATGCCAAATCCTGCCTCCAAGTATCCAGAAAGGAGAGTCTTGACCCAAGAACTCAAAACCCGAGCCAGCACCTTCTTCGCAAATTGAAGAGACGAACTGGATGAAGATTCACCCTTCTCCGCTGATCGGCTGCTCATGTCATGTCCCATTGGAAGAGTAACAAAAGAACTCTTTTCACTTGGAGCCACTGGAGAGGGAATCTCAACACGAGGCATCTCCTCAATCATGTCAGAACTGGTCTCTACCTCCGGATCGACCTCTGGTATCCCTTGCTCTGGTTCTGAAGAAAGCGATGGACTCTCTTCTGTCACTTCAAAACCTGTAAATGAAACACAAAAAGGTATGAATATGATCCTGTTAAAAAAAAAAAAAACCATCAGGGTCATCACTACAAAGTACCTTCTTCGACGACTGGCGGAACACTCTCTTCCTCCATGAACTCATCGGAAGCATCATCAACATTTGCGTCCATTGATGGTTCAAAGTCATCGGAATCTTGTGGCGAGTCAGCTGACAAGAAAAATGTTAGCAAATCAAGTCGCAGGCCAAAAAAAAAAAAAGAGAAAGCGAAAGAAGTTATACCAATTGGAGATTCTGGAATCATTCCAGAGTCCCTCGGCTCTTCTTCAGATGCCATAACCGGCTCCATCACCGCCTCATCGGTCGGAATCTCAGGCATCGCCAAGTCTTCATCCTCTGCTAAAAAAAAAAAAAGGCAGCAGCAGGGTGAGAAAACAAATCAGAACATGGAAAGCCCCATGAAAGAAGCAGAAAAAGAAAAAGGAAGAATCATACCTTCTCCCAGGCCTGCTGAACGGCCACATTAGAAGATCTGGCGGATCGACGAGGTACGCTTGTAGCAGGCTCTTTACCCTTGTTCGTTCTGGAGGAACCACCTGCAAAGGTTGGAAAAAAAAAAAAAAAAAAGATCATCATCAAAATGACAGGATTTCGCTAAAAAGAAAAAAGGATCACTTTGTCCCACCAAAAATCTGGCGAAATTTTGGCATGGTTCCGGGGCAATTCCGAAGAAAAGGGAAATACCCCAAAAGAAATAGAAAGTTTGAAGACGGGCTCAACATCGCTGCGAGCTCCGAAACTACAAACGTTCGAAACCTCAAAATCTCCGCAAAATCAAGAAGGGCTCAACATCACTGCAAGCTCCAAATTCCCAAATTTGCAAAGATTTTCAGGTATGTTATCATGCTCTCAAATTCAATTTACAAAAAGTACATGCATGAACATCTAGATTTGCATAAAAATGCATTATCATGATGAGCAAAAAGAAAAGAAAAAAAAAAGAAACTTTCTCAAAAAAAAAAAAAAAAAAAAAAAAAAAAAATCAGGCCACGTGGCCGTACGGACCAGATCCGTACGGATCTGTCCGTACGGCCCACAAAAAAAAAAGAAAAAAAAAAGAGAAGAAGAATAGAAAGAAAGAAAAAAAAAAAAGAAGAAGAAAGAAAAAGAAAAGAGAAGAGAAACTTTCTTTTTTTACCATCTTATTCTCTACATAGAGTTTTCTTGAAAGAAAAAGAAAGAAAACTTACTTGAAGCCATTGATGGAGAAGAAGAAGGAAAAAGCTTGAAGATCCTTGAAGAAGAAAAACTCTTGGTCTTGGAGCTCTCTTGAGATTGTTGCAAAAGAAAGCAATAAGAGCAAGAGATCCTACCTTCCTTTCCTTTTATAGGAGAGAGCAAATCAAAGAAGGAAACAAAGAAGAAAGGTAAGTATTACTAATTAGTAACCTTACCAAAAGAGAAGGAATTAGAAAGATTCTTTCCCAAAAAGAAAGATGTATTTGAGAGATTTCCTCCCAAAATCAATCAAATGAGAGATTCTCTCCAACAAAAAAAGGGATATTGAAGATTCTTTCCCAAAAAGAAAGATACCTTGAGATATTCTCTCCCAAATTAAGGGAATATGAGAGATTCTCTCCCATAAAGCTATTTTTAGATATTCTCTATCCAAATGAGATATCTTTAGATATTCTTTACAAAAATGACCCCACATGAGATCTAAGCCATCCTAAAAAGCTTAAGGTCCCATGGGTTAGCCCATATGAGCCAGGTTTGACCACCTAGGCACTTAAAAAAAAAAAAAAAAAAAAAAAAAATTTGATGGGCTTTTAGTCAGAGAAAAAAATCCCTCTTACCAAGAGCATACAAAAATGGTTCCATGCCTCTTTTGAGTTGATTGAACCATACAAAAAATTCCAAGCCCCATGAGCTTCCAAAAATCAAACCATCCATCCTCATAAACCAAATTGAGCCAAAATCTTGAAATTGACATTCCACAAAAATCCAAACCACTCCAATGGACCCACACAGTCCCAAAGAGTGACCAAAAACCAAATCCTGGTCCCCTAACTTGCCACATACAGCTTGTTAGGTCACAAGACCAAAACCAAAAACCAAATCATGATCCCCCAACTTGCCACATACAGCTTGTTGGGTCACAAGGTCAAAACCAAAACCCGATCCCCTAACCTGCCATATATAGCTGGTTAGGTCACAAGATCAAAAAAACAGAAACCCAAATCCACATCCCTAATGTCATCTTCAAAACTTTGCCTCGAGATGGTATTTGATTCCTTTCATTACCATAAAATTCCCCTGGAAGCTCAAAGGCTACTCTACCAAAGGAAGGATTGCTCAAAGACTCTTGGTCAAGACACAAGCTCTCCTTCAAAAATCTCTTCGAGGCACATCGACTACAAAAGTCAAGCAACTCGTCGTTGTACCTCGAGGGGGCATTTGTTGACACCAAAAATGTCACTTTGCCTCTTCAACATCAAGAAAGCTGCATGAAGTCGCAACCTGCCATAAATAGGCAATGCAACTTCTCCAAAAAATCAAATCTTGTCAGAATCAAACAAAAACTGCAAGATCCTTCAAGATAGCCAAGAGAAGAGTACACATGAAGTTTCGGGCCATTTCAGAATCATTTGGCCTAACTTCGCTCCTCCGACAGCTAAAATGGAGCTCTCGGCGGCGACATCATCGGAGACATCAAAACTTCGATCAGAGCCTACAGATGACTCCAGCATGTCTCAAAAGGGCTCCATGCCAAATTTCAAGTCAAACCGACAACGTTTGACCCTCCATCAATGCTCGAGCAGCAAAATCAAGCCTCCCGGCGGCGGGAACCACCGAAGCCTTCGCTCATCAAACCAAGTGCATGAGTGGCTTCAACATGCTTCCAAAAGGCTGCACGTCAAATTTCAGGTCATTCTGACAACGTTTGACCAGGTTTCGATGCTCCGAGAGAAAATCAAGCCTACCGGCGGCGGAGCAACCCGGGACCATGACATCCAAAACGGAGCCCATGGAACGTCTCAAAATGACTCCAATAGGCTCCCCGTCAAATTTCAGGTCAATCGGACATCGTTTGGCCACATATCAAAGCTCGGCATTTTCCCCGCAGCAAAATCAAGTGAAGCATCGACGGGACCCCAAACGGCTTCAAAACTCAAACAAAAGCCTATGGTTGGTCTTATTTATTGCTCAGGAGGCTCCACCTAAAATTTCAGGTCATTCCGACATCGTTTGACCAAGTTTCAACTTCTGGCGGAAAATCAGCAGCTTTACGCGACAAAGTCTTCGGCTTTCCCGGAAAATTGGAAACTTTGCACTCTAAAAATGCAAGGATTCTCATCAGGTTTTCTACAGGGAATCAAGCCAATAAATGAGAAGAAATTTCAGAAAAAATACAGAAGAAAACGGCGACGAAAAAGACCTCAAAACGACCGCAAAACGGGCTCCGAAGGGGAAAATTCCCCCAGGGTCGCAGGCCCCTGCGACCATGGCCCATGGTCGCCGGCGACCATGGAAGTCCGGGTCACCGGATTTTCCGCCGGTGACCCGTTTTTCCATCTTTTTTCGCGTTTCGCGCACTTTGGCCCCTGTGGTTTCCTGAAAATGTGATTTTTAGTGCTTGAAATTGACTCATATCCTCCGACATCCGTCAAAATCATGGGTCAACCTCCAAAAGCATAAAATCATCATTGATCGCTCCAAGATCGCCAACCGGTCGACCAAAAAAAGTGCTCTTTCTGTCCGACCGATCGAGAAATCGACAAGACAGATGTCACCGGCCCGCTCTTAGCTATCAATGTCTGAAGTTACATGTTCATCCGATGTCGATCAGCATAAAGATCCATCGATGATCATCGCCAGAAGAATTCCAGAAGACACGGCACGGCCCGCGACTCTTCGACTGCTCGGCGACCAATTAATGTGGTTAATTGACTAGCTTTATTGCAGTCATTAATTCATTTCTTTGGACGGCCCAATCAGAAGCAAGCATTTGGGAGTTACAAGTCAATTGATTCATGGCATTTAAACTATGAAACTCCTCCCATTATGGTAATTAAGGTGATTAAAAGCCCTTAATCTCCATCGGCCAATCAGATTCAAGGAAAAAGGAGTTACAAAATCAAGAAATAAATCTTGTAACTCCTCCCATTAAAGCCATTAAGGCTCATAAACCCTCCTAAATGGCTACCAAAGGCCTATAAATAGGAGAGCATTCCATTGAAATAAGGATCAGAAAATCGGGATCAAAAAATCGAGATCGATCGATCGGAAAGAATCCAGAGCTCGTATCCAGAGAAAGAAAAAGAGAGAAAAACTCTGCTCAAGTTTTGCACCGGCCACCACTACAAGGTGACAAAAGTCCCTTCGGGGGCACCCCCCCCCCAAGGTCCTTGCCTTCTCCCGCTGCCTCCAATGGCTTAGACGTGGCTTTTCAGCTCGTCTACTTAGCTTTTTATTGGACATAGGACCTTCTCTTGGTCTTTGTCCTCTAAAAACCTGAGGTTATAGCCAAGCCAAGCGAATCAAGAGCATCCTCTGTTCTCATCTGCATGGATGACGGCGAAGCCCACACATGGCTTGCGACCGTCAATCTGAACGAGTCCCCCACAATCTCCTGAAAAGTTAGATCTTCCTTTTCTTGCTTTTCATTGTAGTTTGTATTTTTCTAAAAGAGACAAAAATCACAACTCTTGTCTTTCATTATTGATGAGAATTGTAAATCGGCTATAAACGCCAAAATCGGATATAAATGCCAAACAAAATCGCCTTTCACGGCAAACCAAGAAAATGTCTCTTTTCTTAAATATTTGTGCAATGGAAAACTTGAAAGAAGTTGATTTCCTTTTTACTTGCGAAGGTTGATCTCCGGATTACCACTTGCAATTCCAAGTAAAATAGAAAATCTGGCACACCCACACAAAAGAAATGTTGATGCACGCTTCAGGCCCGCCAGGGCGCGAAAGGGCCGGACCCGACGGACTCCCACGTTCCACCAACCCCGGTAGCCCCCCCACGGCGCCTCGGAGCGCGTTCCATCACTTTTTCTTTTTCTGCTTCTTTCATGGGGCTTTCCATGTTCTGATTTGTTTTCTCACCCTGCTGCTGCTTTTTTTTTTAGCAGAGGATGAAGACTTGGCGATGCCTGAGATTCCGACCGATGAGGCGGTGATGGAGCCGGTTATGGCATCTGAAGAAGAGCCAAGGGACTCTGGAATGATTCCAGAATCTCCAATTGGTATAACTTCTTTCGCTTTCTCTTTTTTTTTTTTTGGCCTGCGACTTGATTTGCTAACATTTTTCTTGTCAGCTGACTCGCCACAAGATTCCGATGACTTTGAACCATCAATGGACGCAAATGTTGATGATGCTTCCGATGAGTTCATGGAGGAAGAGAGTGTTCCGCCAGTCGTCGAAGAAGGTACTTTGTAGTGATGACCCTGATGGTTTTTTTTTGTTTTTTTTTTTTTTTTTTTTAACAGGATCATATTCATACCTTTTTGTGTTTCATTTGCAGGTTTTGAAGTGACAGAAGAGAGTCCATCGCTTTCTTCAGAACCAGAGCAAGGGATGCCAGAGGTCGATCCGGAGGTAGAGACTCCTACAACCAATCCTGACGCGATAGAGGAGATACCTTGTGCTGAGATTCCTTCTCCAGTGGTTCCAAGTGGAAAGAGTTCTTTTGTTACTCTTCCAATGGGACATGACATGAGCAGCCGATCAACGGAGAAGGGTGAATCTTCATCCAGTTCGTCTCTTCAATTTGCGAAGAAGGTGCTGGCTCGGGTTTTGATCTCTTGGATCGAGACTCTCTTTTCTGGACACCTGGATGCCGGATTTGGCATGATCCCACATGTACAGGAGATTCTCACTGATACCGAAGAGGTTGGTCTGGATGTCACAGGTGCCAGGGCGATCGTTGATAGGATCATTGCACTGGGTGACAAGTGGTTTGAGACTATGGATTTTCCTGACGACCAATTCTTCAAGGAGGTGTTCTTGGACCCTGCTGATAAGGCTAAGTCTGACCTAAATGAGGCTACACAAAGCAAGAAGCAGCTAGTTCGGGAGAAGAACTTGGAAGAGCTAGCCATCATCGGATTGAGGCATGACCTTAACATCCTTGATAGGGAAGTTGAGGAGGCCAGGAAACGTCTTGAGCATTTGAAGGCACAAGTCGCTGCCAAGTGGGCTGCTATAACAGAGGCTCGTGACAGGGAGAGTGCTCTGATTCGCAGGGTTGCAGATGCCGGTCAAGTTCTTCAGAGGAGGACTCAAGAAAACGAAAAATGGCAAACTGCTGGGGAAAAGCTTCCCGGTGCAAAAGAAGGGTTACGGCATTCGCCAGCATCTCATGGCAAGTTCCTGAAGAAGCGTGCCTTGGAAACTTTGACGGCTGAGGCCAAAAGTTTGCTTGAGGAGCTGAAGCTTTGGTTGGAGACCATTTTTGGCTGAGCTCCTGTAGCAGAAACTATTCTTCTTCTTTTTGGTACCACATGTATTTTTTTGGTACTTTTTTTTTGTAGTGCTTGTGAACACTTTTCTCTTTTTTTTTTGGTACCACATGTATTTTTTTGGTACTTTTCTTTTGTTGTTTTTTTGTTTTCCCTACGCTCACTCAAATCTTTTTGTGATGAAAGCAATTGCTAAATGGGATTTGATCAAAAGCTTTGTCATTTTGTGAAAATCTTTTGTCAAATAATTGTTTTGGCATGGGAGCCTGATTTTGGTTGTGGCGTGAAAGCCGATTTTGAGATGGCATGGAAGCCAAAATTTTATGGCGTAAAAGCCAAAATTTGGGTTGGCATGGAAGCTGGATTTTGTTTTGTGGCATCTATAGCCGGTTTGGGTGGCATTGATAGCCAATTTTGGTGGCATTGATAGCCGATTTTTTTTTTGAAAGCCAAGTTTTGGTTTGTTGGCATGAAAGCCAGGGTTTTGACATGAGAGTCAGGTTTTTTTTATGTGGCATTTATAGCCGATTTGGTGGCATTGATAGCCGGTTTTGGCAAAAGAGCCAGGTTTTTGGTTTTCAAAAATGCAAGTATCGACTAAGAGTCGCCTCCCTGCTGAATGGTCTTGCAAGTATCGATGGAATTTCGCCTCCTCGCGGATTTGGGTGCAAGTATCGATGGAATGTCGCATCCTTGCTTTTCAAAAATTTTGTTTTGTAGGTACTGACGTGATGTCGTTTTCCCCTCGATTTTTGAAATTTGCGGTTTTCTCGAACCTTTAGGTTGTGGATATCAACTGATATATTGCGTCTCCACGGTTTTTTAGGTTTTTTCGAACCTTTTTTTTTGAAATTTGGGTTGTGGATATCAACTGATATGTTGCGTCTCCACGGTTTTTGGATTTTGCAAGTATCGACGAAATGTCGCTTCCCTGCGATTTTGGGTGCAAGTATTGATGGAATGTCGCATCCTTGCTTTTTTTCAAAAAATTTTGTTTTGCGGGTACTGACTTTGATGTCGTTTCCCCACGATTTTTGAAATTTGCGGTTTTCTCGAACCTTTGGGTTGTGGATATCAACTGATATGTTGTGTCTCCACGATTTTAGGTTTTGGAAGTATCGAATGGGGTTCGCATCCTACCGATTTTTTGAGTTTTGCGAGTATCGACTAAGTGTCACTTCCCCGCGGTTTTTTGAAAAACCATTTTTTTTGTTTAAAGACACGAAGGTCGTAAATTTTGACCTAAAACCATTTGGCGGTAAAAGGTAAGGTGGACTAGGGTGGAAATCCCTGAATCCGGATTTTTGTTTCAAACCATGAATTTTGGTTCAAGGATCGAAAGTTTTGGTCAAGTCAGGGAGAGGCTCCTAAACTTGGATTTTTTTTGTTTTTGAACAATGAAACGATGAAAGTAAGCATTGTTTTTGAATCTCTAGAAATTTTGACATTTGATATGAAAATTCTAAAGAGAGTGGGTTTGACGAGCGAGTACCTGAGAACAGGTTTTGGCCATACAGGCATTGCTCTTACCCAGTTGGGTAAGTCTTCAAGGGTAGTACCGCTTCAAGAACTTGCCGTTGATAGGCAGCATACATCTGTCGCCTTCCATGTTTAGGAGGGCATATGCGCCGTTGGAGAAGACCTTGTCGATGACATAGGGTCCCTCCCATTTTGGCTCAAACTTGCCTTTGGACTTGTGAGCGAAGACCATTGGTCTTTTTACCGCAAGAACCAAGTCACCCTTTTTGTAGGCGCGTTGCCTGACCTTTTTGTCAAAAGATCCTGCCATGCGTGCTTGGTAAAGTTCAATGCTTTGTCGAGCTTTGAGCCGTCTCTCGTCGAGATTGTCCAGCTCATGGAGTCGCAATTTGACATTGCTTTCTTGAGTCATGTCATTTTGTAGAGATACCCTCAGAGAAGGAATTTGTACCTCTAGGGGCACGACATCTTCGCATCCATAGACCAAGGAGAATGGTGTGCTATGGGTTGGTCCTCGAACGGTGGTTCGATAGGCCCACAAGGCTTCAGACAGTTTGTCGCTCTAGTCTCTTTTGTGACTAGAGACCATTTTCTTGAGGATTTTGCAGAGTGTCTTGTTGAAGGCTTCTGCTAATCCGTTTGCTGCCGGATTGTATGGAGTCGAAGGACAGCTTTGAATTTTGTATTTGTCGCAAAACCTGTAGAATCGATGATCCCGGAATTGTGGTCCGTTATCATAGACGAATCTTTTAGGTATGCCGAAACGACAAATGATGTTGGTGCGTAGGAATTGAAGGATTGATGAGGTCTTCATTTCGTTGAACGCAAATGATTCTGACCACTTGGAAAAATAATCCGTTGCGGCGAAGATGAAGCGATGACCTTTGCTTGAAGGGGGAGAAATAGGACCTATGATGTCCATATCCCAGGCTTCGAAAGGCCACGAGATTGCTGTAGGGTGTAGCCATTCCGGAGGCATGTGAATGTAATCTCCGTGAACTTGGCATAGCTAGCAGCGTTTGGCAAATTGCATTGCATCAGCTACCATGGTAGGCCAATAGTAACCTAACCTTTTTATCTGATCATAGAGCTTAGGACCTGCCTGATGGGCTCCACAAAGACCAGCATGAACTTCTTTAAGTGTTTCTTTGGCCTCTTGTTGTGACAAGCAGCGTAGAAGTACTCCGTTGAAGGATTTCCTGTATAGGATTTTTGAAGGAATATCCAAATGAAAGTTTGGGGCTCGCCTTTGGATGCTTACCCGTTCTTTTGGATCTTCAGGTAGGATTCCGAACATAGTGTAATCAATGAACGGATCCCTCCAGTCGCCGATTGAAGGTTGAAGGATAGACATCCGACTTCCAACCACTCGGTGGCATTCAGCAACTGCTTGGTGTGTGTTAAGAGGAGGGAGGATCCTTCTCTCGCACACTGTGATTTGCATGTTTTCCCCTTCCTGGATCGCCATTGATGCGGCAAGTCCGGCCAGGGCATCTGCACGGATGTTTTCACCTCTACGAATGTGGGTGATGTGACAGATGTCAAACTTTTGCAGAAGCGATTGTGCCTTGTTGTAATAAGGCAGCAGATCGGGCTTCCTGACTTCATATATCTGATTCATCTGGTTGACGATCAGTTGAGAGTCTCCAAAGACTTCCAGCATAGTGATACCGGATTCGATGGCGAGTTCCAATCCTAGGATCAGAGCTTGGTATTCAGCTGCATTGTTTGTGCATGGTTTCAGTAGCGAGAAAGCGTGTGGAATCATGTATTTGTCGGGGCTAACAAAGAGGATGCCAACTCCCGAGATCAGCTTTCTTTTTTCATTTGTCCTGGTTGCACCGTCAAAGTACATGTCGCAGGAGGCATTTGGTGAGGAAGTCTCCACGTCGTAGACAGGTTCGTCTGGGAGATCATCTCTGAGTGGAGAATCTTTAGGCAATGGATGCTCTGCGAGAAAGTCTGCTAGAGCTTGGCCTTTGATTGCTTTTTGTGGTACATACCTAATATCAAATTGTGACTAGAGGATGGACCATTTTGCTAGTCGGGCATTGAGAGAACCTGCCTTTGTGACAAGGACCTTCAAGAGGTTGATCCTCAAGACCAGGTAGACTGTGTTGGAAAGCAGGTAGTGACGCAGCTTTTGTACGGTGAACATCACTGCAAGGCATTCCTTTTCGACTGGAGAGTAGCGATGCTCTGCACCTACTAGCATGCGGCTGAGGTAGTATAGAGCAGCTTCTTTTCTTTCATCATTTTCTTGTGCAAGCAGAGCACCCAGAGAGTGATCAAGGGCTCTTGTGTACAAGATGAATGGTTTTCCAGTGGCAGGGGCAGCTAACACTGGAGGTTTGGTCAGGTATGACTTGATATCTTGAAATGCGGCTTCACAGTCGGCATCCCAGACAAAGTCTACACCCTTTTTCATCAATCGAGAGAATGGATGGCATTTCCCCGAAAGATTGGAGATGAACCGTCTGATGTAGGCCAATCTCCCTTGAAGCCCTTTTAGTTCTCTCAAGGTTCTTGGAGGGGGCATTTCTAGAATAGCCTTGACTTTGATGGGGTCAAGTTCTATTCCGGCTTTCCGAACAAGGAATCCGAGAAACTTACCCGACGAGACGCCGAAGAAGCATTTTAGAGGATTCATCCGCAGTTTGTGTTTGCGCAGTCGGAGGAAGACTTCCCGAAGATCTTTGAGATGGTCTTCTTTTCTTCTGCTTTTGACGGCGAGGTCATCAACGTAACATTCGACCGTCTTATGCTGCATATCTTTGAATATTTTCATCATAGCCCTCTGATATGTGGCACCAGCATTTTTCAGACCAAATGGCATGACAGTATAGCAATATACGCCAAATGGAGTCCGAAATGATGTGTGTTTTTCATCATCGGGATGCATCTTTATCTGATTGTAACCAGAGAAGCCATCCATGAATGTCATTCGCTCGAATCCGCAGGTATTGTCAATCATCACCTCTGGTATGGGGAACGGGAATTCATCTTTAGGGCAAGCGCCATTCAAGTCTCTATAGTCAATACAGACCCTGATCTGCCCATTTTTCTTTGTCACGGGGACAATGTTGGCCAACCATTCTGGATGTTGTTCCTCACGGATGAAGCCGACGCTTTTGAGCTTTTGAACTTCTTGTTCAATTTTATCCATCACATTTGGACGGAATCTTCTTTGGCCTTGTTTGACAGGCTTGACTTCTTTTTGAAGATTGAGTTTGTGGACTGCTACTTTGGGGTCTAAACCAGGCATTTCAGCGTAGGACCATGCAAAGCAATCAACGAACTCACGAAGAAAAGCGATATACTCGGGTAACTCATCATCCTTTATATTCTTGCTTATGAATACAGGACGTGGGTTATCAGGTGTTCCCAAGTCTATCTTTTCAACAGGATCTTCTGTTAGAAGGTTCGAAGGTGGTTCCTCCACAATATTTTCGGAGGCTTCCAGCTCAACGAAACCTTCTGGGATTCCAAGGGCATTTGTAGACCGAGGGTTTGTTCCTTTCCACGGGTCTTCTTGATTGGTGATCTTCTCAAGGCTTGCTATGAGATGGTCCCAATTGCCTGTTGAAACTGGGTCGAAGTAAGGTATTTCTTTTGGAGACGAGGGCTCTTCTGGGTCAGAGTAGCACAAGTCTGTATTATCGGACGATTCCTCTTTATCATCAGAGAAATCATACCAATTGGATGAGCTTCCTGGATCTTTGTCAGGTAACTCTTTAAAGAGATATCCAGGGAGATCGATGTCTTCATGCACTAGAGATGTTGAGGCTTGGTCGGTAAAACGACTTTTAAGCTTTTGTGTCAATTGTCTCAGAGGAGTGTTGGGATCATACCCTAACCCATATGAAGACTTTTCTACATGACCGTAGAGTCTCCAATCTTCCAGCTGGCTTTTGGTCAAGGCGGGCCCCAATGGCGTGAGAATACCGCGTCTTTCTCCCAAACCGACTGGGTTTTGAGCGTCATAGCCCATTTTCTTCATAATTGCTTGTGCCACAGGACTATATAGAGATAGCTGAGGCATACCTTCATTTTGGAAAGGTTCCAGTATGGAGTTTGATGAAGAAGCGTCCGATCTATGGAAGAAGATCGGCCTTTTCTTTGGTGATGTTGCCGGAACAACAAAGGAAGCATACATAGGATCTTCTACGTCAGTAGGTGTCTTCATCGGAGTGAGAGCAGGCTGAACTTGTTGAGTGTCAGCTTGGCTTGACGAGGTGTCGTCTTCTGGCTCTGAGTCCGAATCCGTGTCTTGCTTGATAGACACGAAAGAGACAACAAATTTGCCCCCAGGCTTTTGCTTTGCCTTCTTCACTCTGGTTGTGATGACCAAAGGTTTTGAAGATTTGAGGGAGATGACGAAGGGAGGTTGACTGCTCTCTTCGGATTTGCCGGAGGGTTTGTTTTCTTCCGGTGATTTTTGAGGAGCCTTGCCTTTATCTTTCTGGAGATTTTCAGCAAAGGGTGCTATTTCCTTTTTTTCTTCTTTTTCGCCTTCATACATTTGGGAGTCTGCGAAGTGGACTTCTTTACCTTTGAAGGGTCTTCTGTCCGCAAACACTCGATGTACCATGCCGTCGTCGCCGACGAACTTGATGCATTGATGTAGAGTTGAAGGGACAACACCATTCTCGTGTATCCAGGGGCGTCCGAGAAGGATGTTGTAGCATGAAGGGGTTTTTATTGCATACACAGTGACTTCAGAGATAAGATCACCGATCTGCAACTTGAACCTGATTTTGCTGATAGGCCTTTGAGTACTCCCATCGTATCCAAAGATAGATACCGATGTGTGGCTCAGCTTGCTGGGTGGGATGCCCAACTCTTCGAGAGCCGAAGTGGAGATGAGGTTGAGTGCAGAACCTGGGTCGATCTGAACTCTGTGTATAGGCATTTCCTTGATGTACCCTGTGAAGTACAGGGGTCGGTTGTGCCTTGCTTCGCCAAGTAGGAGGTCGTCCTTTGTGAAGGCGATGGTTGCACTGGCTGCTTTTTGCACCGAGAGGCATTCAATGCATGATCCCTCAGTTTTCTTTTCTCCCTTTGAGGAAGTTTCAGAGTTTTTGACCCGGTAGTCCATTTCAATTTGGAGGACTTGCGGGGCATGTTTGTCGACATCCTCATTCAGTTTTTGTAATTCTGAGATGAGATTATCACGAGTGCGTGGAGACATTCGTAATAAATCCAGGATGTGCAGTCGTGCAGGTATGTGTTTGAAGTGCTCGATCAAATCATACTTGAAAGCCTCCTTAGGGCCTGCATGTTCATCATTGTTGCCACCGGGGGCGCTTACAACATCTTTTCCCGAAGGATTTACATAAGTAAAGGAAGATTGGTTGTAATTTTTGTGGTAGTCCCGGCCCGAGCGGGTGCCTCTACCAACTTCGAGAGTTTCTTGAGAAGGGTCTTCGCTTGGAAGATTGTCCTCAGGATCAAGAGGTTGTCGTTTCTCATTTACTGAGGATGCGTCTGCAGCAGAATTGCCATCCTCAGTGATTGTGTTGCATGGAGCATTTTCCGGGAGCGAGTCCTGAACAGCATCCAGCAACTTTTCTTCTTCGTTGACCCATCCATCATCCCAAGTTGGGTTTTCTTCATGATGATGAGTCGGGAAAAGCGTGAGTTCTGAAGTCACAGTCTAAGGGGACGAAGCATGAGAGGGTGTCATCTCTGTGAAAGTCACGCGAGACGAGGTAGCCCCAGAAGATATGGTGCTAGGTGTCGCCGGTGTGTAAGTGATCTCATCAGATGATGCATCGGAAGAGCTATAATCCCGATATATTACATTACAGGAAGCTCTGATAGGAGATGTTGCCTGCTCGGAGTCAGACTCATCCTCAGATGTAAGAGGATCGTCTACCCAGTAATTTTCTCCATTTTCAGGAGTTGAGGGAGGAGGTACCTGATGGGCTTCAGGGACTTCAGGCTCTGGGTTGTGAGGAATCTCGTTGACGCGGTCTAGCTCTTGTTCTAGAGCGAGATGCTGCAAGATCCTCGCATATTCTTCAAGATCAGGCATGGGAGCCAAATCCTCTTCTTCGTCTTCTCCGTGTGGCTCAACATAGTTGATTTCCACTGGAGCAATGACAGGTGCTGGGTTAACAGCATCTTCTTGTGCAGCCACTTGATCTTCTTCATCATCAGACCAGGATCCTTGTGGTTGCAAAGGGTTATACCAGATTACTGGCATAAGGTGAGTTTCAGGAACCCATTCTTCATCGGAGAGATATTCTCCTGTTTCAAGAGATTCCTCCCACTCGCGGTGTAGTTGGGCTCGAATCCATCGTCGGTGTCGCTGGACTCGTATCCATCAATGGAGAATCCAACTACCGAGTTGCAAGAGTATGATGCCCCCTGCATAGCTTCTTCTCTGAATTGAGGTGGCATGAAATCACTGAGAGTGAAGTTTCTTAACCCCTTTGAAGTCTCTGGAAGGGACGTTTCTGTTGCCTCTAGTGAAGTGGTAGAGGAGGCCTCTGCCTTTTCATGGACTTCTTGTTTTGGCTGGGTCTTCTCTTGCCGTTTGAGCCTGAGGAGATGTTTCCTAGCCTGCCTTCGCTGTTGAGCTGTTGGCTTTGTTTTGACGATCTCCCAGTTTTCATCTTCCAGGAGATCGGGATGTACCCATATAGGTTGTCCATCTGGTGTTGGATAGGGAACCAGCTCCTCGGACGCTTGAATTTTGTTTATCACCATGAAGGAAGTAGTGATCTTCTTCTTCGGTGATTTTGGTGTTTGTCCACATGACACCATGTTGACGGAGGCAGTCCCATAGTTTTTGTCAAAGGTGATGACTCCGTTTTTCCACATCTCGTTTATCTTCTCTCTCACAACAAAGCATTGATTGAGAGGATGCGAGACCATCTGGTGGTATGGACAGTACCGAAGATTGTTGGTTTTGCCAACATCGCCCGGTCTTTTGGGTTCAGGCAAGGTGAGCTTGCCGTTTGCCACGAGAGCCCCGAAGATTTCGTCAACATCTTCATCGAACGGGTATTTCTTTTCTACTCACTCTTTGAAGGCATCAAAGAGTTCAGGTCTCTTACCTGCAGCTCTGTTTTCAGCTTTCTTTGGTTGCTGAGGAGCTGACTTGGTTTGCACATTGAGGACCTCTTTCTTCTTTGGTTTAGAGGTTGCAATGGCGGTTGGCTCTTTTCTTGATGACTTCTGACTGTTGAGGTCTTTAATCACCATTTCAGCTTCCATAGAAGCTTCCAGGAGTTCTCCCAGGTTTTTTGATTTGTTGCCGATGATCATGGAGCGTATTCTGGCTCTCATGTTGTTACGGCAGATGTCGACTAGCGACGCTTGTGGCAGTACATCTGAGCATTTGTACGCCATTGCTTTCCACTTGTGAATGAAGTCATAAGTTGACTCATTCTCTCCCTGTTTTAGGCTGCAGAGCTGTGCCATGGTAACAGGATGATCCTCACCTTTGAAGTGGGTCAGGAAGCGTGTCTCTAGCATGGCCCAGTTTTGGATGGAGTCCTCCGGAAGAGTGGAGTACCAATCGAAGGCTGTACCTTTTAGGGTGCTTGTAAAGAGGTGGATCTTGAGTGCATCTTGATCCGCGATAGCTCCCGTCAAAATCTTGAAGTGGATGACGTGCTGTCTGGCTGATCCTTTCCCCGTATATGTTTGGAGAGTAGGATATTTGAATTTTGTGGGGAACGGGACCGAGTCCATCCATAAAGGATATGGTGGCTTGATCCCATGCTCCTTGAGTATATCCTCTTCTTTTGCTTTGGCGAGGATACTGTCTACGTCATTTTTGGTAAGGGTGCGTGACTCATTTTCTTCAAGATTTTCCTCGTTATTGCGATGATTCGGAGGAGGCTCATTGTTCACCTGATTTTGGACAACAAGGAGAAGGTTTTCCATTAGAGTTTCAATCCTCTGCTGGCCTTGTTCCAACTGCTGGATGCGTGTGAGCGCATCATCTTGAGGTGGATTCTGAGGTGGTGGCTCAGAATTTGTAACCAGGACGTTCATTCCTCGGGATTCAAACGAAGAAACCGTCCTGGTGACTGAGCTGGGGCTCATTCTTTTTGATGACGAGCTTGATGAAGGATTACTCTCCCGTCCTTGGCTTGAAGGGGCAGGAGATTCTTCGGGATGTCTTCGTGTCCCGGTGACGCTACGGGTTACCGGACGTCGGACATGGATTTTTTATGCTGACTTTTGGCGTCTTCTGGTTTTTCCAACCATATGGACAGCAGCAACTTGGTCGGGTCTTTCTTTTTCGACCTATTTTTGAGGGACTTGAAGTGTAGGAGGCTGGGTCCGTTGCTTCTCTAGTCTCTTTTGTCGATATGACGCACGGCGGCGTGCTCGACGAGCAGCTTGAGCTTCGGTCAGCTCTGGCTGGGCTCTGACGATGAAGGATGTGCTCCCTCGGACGCAGCAGCCGAGCCTGTCTTCTTTGTAGCTAGGCAAGGACAGGATCCGGACCCGGTCCGTTGCCTGTTGCAGCGAAGCTTTGAATTTTTCAAGTTCGGCCCCTGTAGAGATAAAGGGTCGAACCGAAGGAGTGTAGGCCTTAGCAAGTGCTTGTAGAGGCCTGATGGTGCATGATCTGATTTTGGGCCTGTAGGAACAAGCCGGCTCATGCTGGGTTGACTTGGGAGTCAAGTTGGAGATAGGTCTCTCCTCTTTCATGTAGGCAAGAGGGTAGAACTGGTTCTCCTTGAGTGGGGCCAGGTATGCTGGCTTGGTGGATGTTTGAGACCTTCTTTGTTTTGGGGAAGGTCTTGGAGACCAAGTCTTAGGCTAGACCTGGTTGGTTGTGGGTCGAGGCTTCGCGGGGGTGCCGCGGGCTTCGGGCTTTTGGGCGCTCGCCTTTGGTGTCACGGGAGTGACACGTTGAGAGGCGATCTTCTGCTTTTTAGCAGGCGCAGCTTGTTCTTCGGGAAGTGGGAATGGTCCCAGCGTCCCAAAGAAGATAGTCCGGGGAGTCGAGGTCGACCCGGAGTTCGGAGAGTTGCCGAGGGAGTTGACGCTTCGGCAGCCGGCAGGGCGCTTATGAGTGCGCGCGCTTTGCTTCTGTTGAAGCATGAGCTGGTGCTTATTTTCATCGAAGATAATGGTTAAGGCTGCCATTGTTAGTTTCGAAAAAGTTCTGAAACAAGACCACATCCATTAGTAATCACAAGAATATAATGATCATAAATGGGAATTTCTATGGTTGTCTTTTCAAATCGCTCAAGGGATATGACCCAAGCGACATGAAGAAGGCAAAAAGCCATAGATGGTACAATTGTTCTGACAGCAAGTATGGTGAGCCCAGAATGAGCGTTCCAGTGACTGCTAGAAGCAATTGTATACCTAAATTCAACTTATCGAGAAGCGGAGCTTGTTCGAGATAAGAAGAATAAAAGGTTGGAGTTACAAATGTGCCGGTCGCAAATACAGTAGACCCTGAAAGGGCGTACCAGTATTGCTAGGCACAAATGTTGGAAATCGCATCCATGAGATGGGATTCTTTGTTTTGAAAGGTCAGAAATGGATTCGTCAAAGAGAGCAGGTGGCATTCCGATTCAAATACGGGCTCAACGATTTCCGCGAGCACCAGTACTCAGAAGGAAACAGACCACAATTTCTCGAATCTGAATCCAAAAGTGACGATTTTTTTTTTTCGAAATGTCAAGATTGGTTTCATCAAGGAGAGCAAATGGTATTCCAATCTGAACACGGTCTCGGAGATTTCCGAGAGCGCCAGTGCTCAGAAAAGAAGAAACCAAAATTTCTCAGCTCTGAAATCAAAAGTGACGAGTTTTGAAGATTTTTTTTTTGAAATGATTTTTTTTTATTTTATTTTTTTATTATTTTTTTAAAAAAAATATTTTTTTTAAGATTATTTATTTTTATTTTTTTGAAGATTTTTTTTATTTTAAGATTTTTTTTTGAAAATCTTTTTAAGATTTTTTTTTTTGATTTTTTTTTAATTTTTTTAAGATTTAAGGACGAGAGAGTACACAAAGGCCTCCTAACCCGGTCTTATGAAACCTCAATTGATAGAATTGCCCCCAGGTAAGGGTAGGATTACTTAATGAACCCGTTTGGAGGACCCTTGCCTAGAACAGTCAAGCTGTCTCCACACTCTGGACAAGGCTTTTCTTGAATCAATCGTGATCAAAGAACGCAATTGGTTTAACCTTAGTGGTCTATGTCTTTTTATTTATTTATTTAAGTTTTTTTTTTTAGATCCCTGACAGACTCATCGAAGAGAAACGATGGCCCAATCCCCGATCCGAACACGGGCTCAACGATTTCCACGAGCACACATGCCCAGAAGAGAAAGGATCAAAGTTTCTCAATTTTGAATCCAAAACGAGAAATTGATTTTTTTGATTTTTTTATTAATTTTTTTTTTGAAATCTCTAATGAACTCATCGAAGAGAAACGATGGCCCAAAACCTTAGTCGAACGGGCTCAACATTTCTGCAAGCACCAAAGAACGATCGGATAGGATCAAAGTTTCTCAATTTTGAATTCAAACTAAGAAAACTGATTTTTTTTTTTGATTTTTTTTTTGAAAAGAGAAAGAGTGGAAACAAACTCAAAGAAATAGAAATTTCCAAAAAATTCCATCTCATTTTTTTTTTTTAGGATGCAAAATCCAACATAGGCTACCAGCTAGAAAGTAGCCAAGGAATCCGGAAAAGAAGTATAAGCATAGAGCAAAAAGTATGATATGCAAATATTTCATTTCCGAGCACCGTGTTCTCAAATGAACGAGTCCCACCGGGTGTGCCAGCTTGATGGAACGCGCTCCAATGCCGAGGGTGCTACCGGGGTCGGCCAACGTGGGAGTCCGTCGGGTCCGGCCCTTTCGCGCCCGGGGGGTTGAAGCGTGCATCAACATTTCTTTGTGTGGGTGTGCCAGATTTTCTATTTTACTTGGAATTGCAAGTGGTAATCTGGAGATCAACCTTCGCAAGTAAAAAGGAAATCAACTTCTTTCAAGTTTTCCATTGCACAAATATTTAAGAAAAGAGACATTTTCTTGGTTTGCCGTGAAAGGCGATTTTGTTTGGCATTTATAGCTGATTTTGGCGTTTATAGCTGATTTACAATTCTCATCAATAATGAAAGACAAGAGTTGTGATTTTTGTCTCTTTTAGAAAAATACAAACTACAATGAAAAGCAAGAAAAGGAAGATCTAACTTTTCAGGAGATTGTGGGGGACTCGTTCAGATTGACGGTCGCAAGCCATGTATGGGCTTCGCCATCATCCATGCAGATGAGAACAGAGGATGCTATTGATTTGCTTGGCTTGGCTATAACCTCAGGTTTTTAGAAGACAAAGACCAAGAGAAGGTCCTATGTCCAATAAAAAGCTAAGTAGACGGGCTGAAAAGCCATGTCTAAGCCATTGGAGGCAGCGGGAGAAGGCAAGGACCTTGGGGGGAGTACCCCCCAAGGGACTTTTTGTCACCTTGTAGTGGTGCTTGATGTAGAATTTCTGCAGAATTTTCTCTCTTTCTCTAGACTCTGTCTGTCTGGAATTCGGGATTCTCTGTACCTTTCGATCTTCGGTTTTCCGTTCGTCTTTTTCCGATTCGGATTTCAATGGAATGCTCTCCTATTTATAGGCTTTTGGTAGCCATTTAGGAGAGCTTTTATGTGCTTTAATGGCTTTAATGGGAGGAGTTACAAGATTTATTTCTTGATTTTGTAACTCCTTTTTCCTTGAATCTGATTGGCCGATGGAGATTAAGGGCTTTTAATCACCTTAATTACCATAATGGGAGGAGTTTCATGGCTTGAATGCCATGACTTAATTGATTTGTAACTCCTGGATGCTCGCTTCTGATTGGGCCGTCCAAAGAAATGAATTAATGACTGCAATAAAGCTAGTCAATTAACTGCATTAAATGGTCGCCGAGCAGTTGAAGAGTCGCGGGCCGCGCCGCGTCTTTTGGAATTCTTCTGGCGATGATCATCGATGGATCTTCATGCTGATCGACATCGGATGAACATGTAACTTCAGACATTGATAGCTAGCAGCGGGCCGGTGACATCTGTCTTGTCGATTTCTCGATCGGTCGGACAGAAAGAGCACTTTTTAGGTCAATCGGTCGGCGATCTTGGAGCGATCAATGATGATTTTATGCTTTTGACGGCGGATCTGAGATGTCGTCGGATATGAGTCAATTTCAAGCACTAAAAATCACATTTTCAGGAAACCACAGGGGCCAAAATGCGCGAAACGCGAAAAGGGACGGAAAAATGGGTCACCGGCGAAAAATCCGGTGACCCGGACTTCCATGGTCGCCGGCGACCATGGGCCGGTGACCCTGGGCCGGTGACCCTGGGCCGGCGACCATGGGCCGGCGACTCTGGGCCAGGGTCGCGGGCTGCGACCCTGGGGGTTTTTCTCCCCTTTTTGGTCCGTTTTGCGGTCTTTTTCGTCGCCGTTTTCTTCTGTATTTTTCCTGACATTTCCTCTCATTTATTGGCTTGATTTCCCTATAGAAAACCTGATGAGAATCCTTGCATTTTTAGAGTGCAAAGTTTCCAATTTTCCGGGAAAGCCGAAGACTTTGTCGCATAGAGCTGCTGATTTTCCGCCAGAAGCCGAAACTTGGTCAAACGATGTCGGAATGACCTGAAATTTGAGGTGGAGCCTCCTGAGCAATAAATAAGACCAACCATAGGCTTTTGTTTGAGTTTTGAAGCCGTTTGGGGTCCCGTCGATGCTTCACTTGATTTTGCTGAGGGGAAAATGCCGAGCTTTGATATGTGGCCAAACGATGTCCGATTGACCTGAAATTTGACGGGGAGCCTATTGGAGTCATGTTGAAGCCACTCATGCACTTGGTTTGATGAGCGAAGGCTTCGGTGGTTCCCGTCGCCGGGAGGCTTGATTTTGCTGTTCGAGCATTGATGGAGGGTCAAACGTTGTCGGTTTGACTTGAAATTTGGCATGGAGCCCTTTTGAGACATGCTGGAGTCATCCATAGGCTCTGATAGAAGTTTTGACGTCTTCGATGATGTCGCCGCCGGGAGCGCCAATTTAGCTGTCGGAGAAGCGAAGTTAGGCCAAATGTTGTCAAAATGGCCCGAAACTTCATGTGTACTCTTCTCTTGGCTATCTTGAAGGATCTTGCAGTTTTTGTTTGATTCTAACAAGATTTGATTTTTTGGAGAAGTTGCATTGCCTATTTATGGCAGGTTGCGACTTCATGCAGCTTTCTTGATGTTGAAGAGGCAAAGTGACATTTTTGGTGTCAACACACAAGACCATGTTTTAATCGTTTCAAAGCTCAGCTGCTAGGGACCCACTTCTCAGACACTATATAAGCTCTCCTATTCTCTCTCCTCCATTACCCATTCCAAAATCCTACAACCGGTCTTGACCTAGAGCAAAGGAGAGGAGAAACCTTTCTTCTTGATCTTTTTCTCCTTGAATCATCTAGCAAGGAGCTCCAATCCCCGATCCGACTCCGTCAATCTTTTCCTCTCTTCTCAAGCTACAGCTGGACCCATTTTTGAGCCAAATCCCCGACACTATTCATCATCTTCTAGCTCTCTTCTTCCTGTTTGACTAACTAAAGGTTAGGGCTCTTGTTCCTCTCTTCATTTGATGTTCTTTTAACTCATTTAGAACTTGTTTTCCATGTTTTCAAACCCATTTTCAAAATGGGGGTTTGTGATGACCAAAAATGTGATTTTTATGTGTTCTATTTTGGGGCTTTTGTGTAGATTTCGTGGATCTTCCCTTGGGTTGAGTTTTTGTGAAGATTTCCTTGGCATTGGATTAAGGCAAGTGAACTCTATAGGATTCTTCATGTACATTGCTTTATGGCTTTATTATATTTCATGAAGACACGATTTCTATGTTTAGTTTCATAATGCAAGTTATCCTTTTAGTTTTCTTCAATGAATGTGTGAGTATGGATTTCATCTTTTGCCCAAATGTGATTTTAGGGTTGCTTTTGTATTCATATTATGGTGATGTTTTGTTTTGGAAATCCATTCTCAGCTTGCATCTATATGTTTTAGCATGATTTGAATGTATTTGATTAGCTCAAGTTTACTATAGTTGGATTTGTATTGTTTTGGAGAAGACAGTGCCAGAGTTCTGTAACTGAGATGGCCTTTCCCGAGCTGGCGGTCACCTAGGCGGCTTGCCGAAATGGTGATCGGCGGCTAACCGACCCAGTTACGGTTAGATATCCAGAAGGCGGCAAATTCTGGGTTGCCCTAGCGGCTAGCCGAAGATTTGACCACGGCTAACCGCCAAGAGAACCGTCAGGTAGCCGAAACCCGCAGTTAGAAACACAGAATTCTGTAGCAGAATGGGCTCTGACGGTTAGCTAACGGTCAGCTGGCGGCTAACCGCCTTGCACCTTCACGGCTAGCCGACAGGCGACCGAACATTTTCGGTTACATTTCCAGTATGCTGTTATTCATGTTTGGAACCCAGCGGTTAGCTGGCGGTTAGCCGATCTGCTTTTTTACGGCTAGCTGACAGGTGATCGCGAGTCATCCGAAATTCAGTTTTTTTTGCCCTTTTTGTTGGATTTTTCTTGGGAATGAAAACCAGAATATGTTGAGGGGCTTTTAGCTTGATATTGTGCATTTGAAAATCTGAAACGTTGTTTAACTTCTGGGCACCAATTCGCTTTTAAATTCCAACATTTAGGTTTCAATTACACAAGGATCAAATGATGGACCTTAGCATATGTATGAGAATTCTGTTTTGAAAACCTTAGGGTTGATATTTCAAGCATCGGTTTGCACTAGTTTTGACTTATAAGTACCAAATGTTGTTTTGAGTATCAGTTCGCACTCGTTTTTGACCATAAGTATCAGCTTTGTTTTGAATGGTTTTAAGAACAAAAAAAGGGGACTACTTTTGTGCCTTTACATGTTAATAGCTTACACTATCTTGTCTCGCCTTGCTTGAACCATCCACCTCATGTGGTCGATGAGGTAAATGTAAGAACTCCGTCCGAGCGGCACCCTTAACCATGGGGCGAAGCGTGTCAACCACGGGCTTCAAACGGCGAGTCTCCCTTAGCCTTGCTTGCTCCATCCACCTCGTGTGGCGGAGGATATATTGTTTTGTCTTGTCTTGGAAATAGTTCCCCTATTCTCGATCTGTTTTGTATATGTTCGTCCTGTTTTGTGCATTCATGATTTATGATGAACACCACTGAGCTTGGATTGCCCTTTCAGTCTGATCCACTGTCTGGGGGTCCTTAAACACTTGGACTTTCTGCAGATTAGTCGTATATTTATATATATATCCTGTTCTGACCGGTAACGCGGCCGGTACCCGCCTACCTTTTATGGTACGAGATCCTGTTTTGCTCTGTTCTGCTTTTGTTTCTGTTCTGCTTTCTCTCTTCATTTTTATATGATGGAGGAAGGATGGGCTCATGTGGGAATATCTATTCATGATATTATAAGTATTCATGCTAGTTTCGTTTCGTTTATTGTTCATGGGCTTTTGTTTTCTTGATAAGCATATTGTTCAAGCATCGTTTTAAATTCTGTAATTTGTTTAAATTCAATAAATTGTTTTAAACATTCTTTTCTCTCAGATTTTGAATATCTTTTTATACTCTTGCCTAAATTGTTTACCTGCCAGACCGTCGTGTCTGATATACTATATTTGGTGCTCTAGGTAGCAGGTTCTCGTCTTGAGCTAGTACGTGTGCAGGGGCTGTAGAGCCACGAGTTTTGCAGGTTTGTTGTGTCGATGATGTCATATAGATGTCAGGCTCGACTCTGGAGTTACGTTACACACCTGGGTAGCTTTGTTCTTAGCTTGTTATTTTCTAAGGCTTTTGTTAGCCCTTTTCCTTGGGATTGTAATTAATGCATTTGTTAATTTATAACTTGAACATGCTTGGGTAATGATTAAGCCTGTTACTGTCAGCTCTGTATATGTATTATCTTGGTCTGTTTCCAGTCTGAGTTTGAACATTACTATGATAGCTTTACGCTGATAAGTGAGTGTGACGCGGAATCCGATGGCCACGGACTACGGGTCGCAACGCCACGTAAGCTTCCGCGAAATGTTTTGATGTGTTGGAATTTATGTCTTCCTCACACACGTGGATCCTGAGGAGAAATATTATTCACCACTTCCCCATTCGCGTCCCCAAGGTCAGACCGCTGCAGGGATCCGAGTTCGAGGGCGTGATAGTACTGAAACTCAACGTTGTGCCCAGAGCTTCTTGAAGTTCAGTCCAAAATTTGCCCAAAAATCTAGGATCTTTATCTTATACAATCGATAGGGGAACACCATGAATTGTGACCACTTTCTCCATATACATTCTAGCTAACTCATCTCGAGGTGTCTTCATGTTCATTGTTAAGAAATGAGCCACTTTTGTCAACCTGTCCACTATCACCCAAATACTATCTTTGTTATGCATCGATGGCAACCAAGAGATAAAATCCATCGTTATGTGTTCCCATTTCCAGTCGGGCACTTCCAACTGCTTTAAAAGTCCTGGGGGTTGCTTCTGTTCTGCCTTTACTTGTTGACACACTAAGCACCTTGCTGTAGATCCTGTTACATCCCTCTTCATATTATTCCACCAATAATGATTACGCAGGTTCTGGTACATCTTTGTACTACCCGGATGAATAGTATAACGGGAATGATGTGCCTTTGTCATGATCTCATTCTTTAGTTCTTCTATATTTGGTACACATAACTGGTCTTGAAAGTACAACACACCCTCCACTATTCTGAAGTATGGTCTGTTGTCAATTTGTTCAATTACTCAGGCTAACTATGGATCCATTGACTGCTTGCTTTTGATCTTGCTCAAAATCTTTGGTTCCCAGACAAACATGTTGGCTAACATAACCTTATCATCAATTGGTTGCGAAGACACTCCCAAGTCGAGGAAAATTTCTGCCCAAGACCATTCTGTTCTCAAGCATGCATTAGTTGCTGCCCTTCGACTCAATGCATCAGCCATTACATTGTCTTTCCCGGGATGATATGTGATTGGAAAATCAAAATCCTTCATGTATTCCATCCACCGGGTCTGTCTCATGTTCAATTCAGGCTGGGTAAACAAATATTGAAGACTTCTATGGTCTGAATGAATTTCAAACTTCACACCATATAGGTAATGACGCCGCATCTTCAATACCATAACCACTGCTGCAAGTTCCAAATCATGAGTGGCATACTTTTTCTCATGCTCTTTCAATTGTCTAGAGCCATCAGCCACTACTTTCCCATCCCACATAAGTACACATCCCAATCCAACTTTCGAGGCATCCGTATAAATAACAAATCTACCATTCTCCGTAGGCAATGTGAGCACTGGAGCTATAGTCAACCTATTCTTTAACTTCTGAAAACTTGCTTCACGCTCATTAGTCCACACGAACGGTACTTCTTTTTGTGTTAATCTGGTCAATGGAGCAGCAATAGATGAAAATCCTTTCACAAATCTCCTGTAGTAACCTTCAAAACCCAAGAAACTACGAATCTCTATTACTGACATGGGTCTCTGCCACTTGACCACTGCCTCAATTTTTCCTGGATCTATCGCCAAACCTTCCTTGCTGGTGATGTGACCCAAGAAAATCACTTGCTGAAGCTAAAATTCGCACTTATTCAACTTGGCATAGAGATGATGATCTCTCAAAGTTTGCAATGCTGTCCTCAAATGCTGCTCGTGATCTTCTCAAGACTGAGAATATACTAACATGTCATCTATGAAAACAATGATGAACTGGTCAAGAAATGGAGCAAATATCTTATTCATCAAGGCCATAAATATTCCTGAAGCATTGGTTAACCCAAATGGCATTACTAGAAACTCGTAGTGGCCATATCTTGTTCTGAATGCTGTCTTCTGAATGTCCTGATCTCGAACTCTGAGCTAATGATATCCTGATCTCAAGGCTATCTTTGAGAAACATTCAGCTCCCTGAAGCTGATCAAACAATTTATCAATCCTTGGGAGAGGGTATTTGATCTTGATTGTAACTTGATTGAGTTGTCTATAATCTATGCACATCCTCATAGAACCATCCTTCTTCTTCACAAATAGGACCGGCGCACCCCAAGGTGATACACTTGGTCTCATAACTCCCAGTCCAACAAATCCTGCAATTGAGTTTTCAACTCTCTAAGTTCTACTGGAGCCATCCTATATGGAGCTTTAGAAATCGCAGCTGTCCCTGGCACCAATTCAATCGAAAAGTTTATCTCCCTGACTGGAGGTAAGCCTGGAATTTCATCCGGGTACTCACAGACCACTGGAATATCCTCCACCCATTTCAACTGTTTATCCTCCGTGATAAACTCCAAATATCCTTCACATCTAGATTTCAATAATCTTTCTGCTTTAAATGCCAAAATCCGGCATGTCCGAATCGGTCTCCTTCGTCCAACAAATTCAATAGTGTCCGAATGAAACGAAAACTTGATGGTTTTATTAAAACAGTCCATCACTGCTCTATAAGTCGCTAGCCAGTCCATACCAAGTATGACATCGAAATCCTTCATCGTTAAAAGAATCAGGTCTGTAGGTAAGATGAAATCTCCAATTCGAACTCGGGTACTCGGAAAATATTAGTGGCAACGAACCTGCTTACCCACTGGGGTACCTACTACTAAAGCAATATCTAATCTCACTATAGCTTCATTGCTATGTCTAGCAAAATCATGGGAAACAGAAGAACGTGTAGAGCCAGGGTCAAATATGGCCCTAGCTTCTACCTCTGATATTAGAACAATATCTTCCACAACTTCGGCAGTAGCATCTGCATTCTCATGAGTAACTGCATATACTCTACCCATCTGCCGAGCTTGGTTCTGCTGCCCTTGTACTGGCCTAGGTGCTCTTGGTTGACCCACTGGTTGTGGTGCCTCTGTTGCTGGAATGGCCTTTGCTGTACTTGAGCTGGCCTCTGTTGTCCTAGAGTTGGCACTGCTGCTGTGGCGCTACACCCCTATATTGCTGGTACTGAAGAGCTGGTGCTCGGTACATTTGCTGTTGTGGTGCCCGAGGAATCTGCTGTGGTCCCTGTGGAGGTGCTGTCCTCCAAGGCTGCTGTACAGGAGCATGAGAAGCTGCTAATTGGGACACTTGCAACTGACTACCACCATTGGGACAATCACAAACTCGATGGCCAAACTGCCCACAATGAAAACATGCCCCTGTCTCCTTGCAACACTTCTCAGTAGGGTGATTCTTTCCACATCGTCCGCACAGTTGTCTCTGACCAACTGAGGGTTGACCTTGAATCTTCAGTTTCTTTGGGTTGCCCTGATTAGAATATTGCCTCAATTGATGTTGCTGGTATTTGGCTTGCCGTTCTGCTGCCTTCTTCTTTAGTGCACCATCAGCCTAATATGCACTCTTCACAGCCTCCTGGAACGTCGGGCGTTGATTATCTCCAATCATCATGTAGATATCAGCTGATAACCCATCAAGAAAACGCCTGATCTTTTCTTCCTCTGGAACAACTAGTGTAGGTGCATACTTAGCCAATCTTGTGAACTGCTGTTCATACTGCTGCACTGACATATCACCTTGGCTAAGTTCTGAAAATCCCACTTCCATTGGTCCTTGACATATTTAGGGATGAACTTATCCATAAACTCCTTGGTGAAAGTTTCCTATGCATTTTCTTCAGCCACTACCTCTGCTTGCACTACAGCCTTGACTGAGTTCCACCATTGGAGAGCTATTCCTCTGAACATGTAAGTTGCTAAATTAACTCGCTGCTTTTGAGTGCAATTGAACTCTGCAAAAATCTGCTCCAACTGTTCTATAAAATCATCTGCTACCATGAGATCTTCGGACCCGTGAAGCTTAGGAGGAACCCTTTTCCTAAATTTCTCATAGAGGTCATTTGTATCTACTTCCCTTGGAGGCATGACCGCTTGCATTGGCTGAGCTACTCTGTCCGTCAAGGCTAAGATCTGAGTCTGGAATACTGCTCTATCTCTATCTGCTTGTGCTCTCTCAGCAGCTCGTTCTTCCCTTTCTCGCTGTTTTTTGACAGCTTGTTCAATTTCATGTGCTCTTTGTTGCTCATTTTGAGTAGTCTTGGTTTGTACAAAAGCTTGCAAGAGTTGGTTGAAATGATTGTCTGAATTATTCGATCCATTCCCCGATTCCTTGTCCTGAGATCTGGTCGTACGCTGTGCCATGACCTACAATAAGATAATGATGGGTTAGATTCTATGAAACAAGCTAACAAACAATTCTATAGGCTTTACAGGCAGTACGTAAAGCGTGTCTAATGGAAATCGCAATCCTCACCACGTCCTAGTGTTTCTATCCATTTTTAATATCCGAAAATCATGCTGGGCTCTGATACCAACTGTCACGTCCCCCAAAATAAGAATTGGGGAAAGACATGAAAAAAATAAAACAAATTCAAATTTCCTATGTTTAATACAACACAAGCTTCCAAAAGTGGACCCACATAAAATTTCAACCTGTGGTGAGTCAAAATAAATTTCATTAAATGCAACAAAAGCTTTTGTTCAATTGGTTTTCAAGGTTCATAAATGAAACCCAACAAAAAAAATCAGATAAACATTAATAATTAAAATTGCAGAATGAATTAAATAATTTCTAAAAGAGGTCTCAACACTAAAAGAAAGCTCATTTAAAATAATTCTAAGATGACGTGGTCTCTTGTGTAGGTTCAGATGGCTCCGAAGCCATCTTCGGCATCCCACTCGGGTTCATCAGTTGGCTCAAACATTTGAAATGTTTGACCCTCCTCCATCTCCTCGGTAAAGTATGGCTCGCTACCTATGCACCAAATATTAAAAAGTAAATCGCAAGTACAGAATCATAATTCGAAATTAAATACAATAACGGGAAGAATAAAGACAAGTGTGATCATTTAGAAGTAATGACAATGACAATGAAAAAAAAAAAAAAACGTATAGAATCATCCAAATAAAGCAAATGGAGCAGCATGATTCACACGAAGACAAGTGTCCCCGTTACGGGTGGTCAGCCCTAAATAAATCAAAAAAGCCCGTCCATAACATCGGTGGTCATAAACCGATCAAATAAAAAATCAGGATAACCTGTCCACATTCATAGCGGATTGTAAGTGATCTGATCAAATCGGTGATCAGCAGTCTATTTATCGATTTGCTGTCACAGCCCCGCCCAACTCAGCATGAAATTGTCCGCTTTGGCCCACGTGCACGCGTGGGGACTTCCCAGGAGGTCACCCATCCTAGTACTGCTCCCGCCCGAGCACGCTTAACTACGGAGTTCTTACGGTTTCCAGGGCCGCACGGTTTTAAAAGGCCTCATGCTAAGTTAATATGGGGTTTGACTTATAAGCCCAGGGTCAGGACTTGGATATTTCTGATGCGGGCTAACGGAGACTCACCGTTTGAAGCCCGTGGTTGACACGCTCCGCCCCGTGGTTAAGGGTGCCGCCCGGACCAAGTTCTCACATTCTCCCCCACCGGAAATAGAGCCGTCCTCGGCTCTGATACCAATTGTCACAGCCCCGCCCAACTCAGCATGAAATTGTCCGCTTTGGCCCACGTGCACGCGTGGGGACTTCCCAGGAGGTCACCCATCCTAGTACTGCTCCCGCCCGAGCACGCTTAACTACGGAGTTCTTACGGTTTCCAGGGCCGCACGGTTTTAAAAGGCCTCATGCTAAGTTAATATGGGGTTTGACTTATAAGCCCAGGGTCAGGACTTGGATATTTCTGATGCGGGCTAACGGAGACTCACCGTTTGAAGCCCGTGGTTGACACGCTCCGCCCCGTGGTTAAGGGTGCCGCCCGGACCAAGTTCTCACATTTGCAGTCGTCCATAAATGACCCACATAAACATAAATATAAACATATAAGCATAATAGACCCGAATAATAAAGCTCCGACACAAGAGTCCTAAGTCAATGTAAAGTGCTGGCCATTCCACATTCCATATCATAATCTAATTATCATACAAAATTTGCCAAGCCACTTTATAGTCCATAACACACAATAAGGTATGCATCTAAAGGAATACATATCCTAAACCAACATATTTATTCATGCAAAGGTTAAGACATAGATACAAATCGATCCTAAGGTCAAACATAAGTCTCGTACCCAACAACCACATGAATGTCTAATAAATATAAGATCAACGCATTCCTTCTCCATCAATGGTGCATCGACCCAATTAAGGGTTTTCCAATAGAGATGCGTTGAGCTCAAATCCATTACAAAGCACTAAACCCCACGTTAATAAGATACTGTTGCCCGGACGGTATTTACTCAGGTCCGAAGGTCCAATTAACAAGGTATAAAAATATAATTTAACACATTGAAAACCACATGTATCATTTAATATTAATTTACAAATAATAATAATTTTAGTTTATAATTTTAGAAAAACTCGAGGAATCCATCCAAAATATTTTCCAAATTCAATATAGCCAAAGGATTTAATTTGAGTTTATGAAACAACTAGACTAGGGCCCTTTTTTCTAAATTCTAGGTACTATGGGGTAGGAATGGAAAACTTTGACAATATTTAAGGTTTGTCACATGGGAGAAAACTCCTTCCAGAACCTACTGAGGTCAAATTGTAATAGAATTCATCCCTTATTATAAAAGCTAATAGCCAAGTGTTAAAAGTCAATGCCATGTTCCATCACAACATTTGTAACAGAACTCATCCCTATATCTTTTTTTTTAATCTAAAACCAATGGTACCATGTTTAAAAGTCATAAGTTGTGTGCCGGCACAACTTCACTCATCTCACTCCCACGTCACCACTTTATTCTCTCTCTCCTTATCCCCTCACATCATCTCTTTTTCAACTCTTCCCTCAACGTCACCAACTGAAACTCCTTTCACAGAAACGAATTCCGTTTAGAAGCTCGACGCCAACGACTTGGGCACTCGGATAGTGGGCCCCCTGATCAAAACCCAAGATCAGCCTTCATCAGTAAGGTCGCCCAGGGGTCTACTACTTGATCTAGGCTCTTGATCAATCATCAGTGGGGTCCACTTGGGCCCCACAACCAATACACATTAATAAGGACTCACGGTTTGCTTCCGGAAACTTGTGACAGGTCCGGTCATCTCTTTGGGTTATTTGGTGGGTCAACAGTAATGCTAAAAAAAATGAAAATTAGAAAAATCAATGCGATGATCTCCGTTATCCAATCTCATCACGAAAACAATTAATATCATAAAAAGGGCATCAAAGGGTTTCTATATGCACCACAATGGAATCAACGAGAAACACATGTATTAAATTCACAAATTATGTTTAGGTACTTGCCTTTTACCGGGGTTAAAGAAAAATGCACAAATCCTAACCAATACCCAAACCGAGATTCCCACAGCGCTCGAGAATAATCCTATCACCAATCTGACAAAGAAGATGGAAACAAATGCTCAAATGAACAGATCTATGGTTTTCTTATCCAAATCTACCATTGTAAAGAAAAAAGAGGTACCCAAGAATATAGATCTACTCCTAATGGTTTGAGGAAAAGGTTACCTGAGATAAGAAAGTTGAGTGAAGAATGATGGTGCGCTCGAGAATAATCCTATCACCAATCTGACAAAGAAGATGGAAACAAATGCTCAAATGAACAAATCTATGGTTTTCTTATCCAAATCTACCATTGTAAAGAAAAAAGAGGTAACCCAAGAATATAGATCTACTCCTAATGGTTTGAGGAAAAGGTTACCTGAGATAAGAAAGTTGAGTGAAGAATGATGGTGTCCTCTGATCTTGATTCTGATGGCTGGATCCTAAAGCTGCAATGGCTTGAGAAGTTAAAAGAGGAAGAAGACGAAGAATAACCAGGAGGAGTGGCAGAGATAAGTGGGAATGGATAAGTCGTGCGGTTAATGAAAACTAGGGATTTGGTTAAAAGAGGATATTCTTTGGGCTTAAGTCATTGGGTCAAACTACGGGTCATGTCATCTACCCACTAGCCCAACTTACCGATCCACACATCTAATCTAACGTGTGCCCCACTTAATCCTACCCACTTAAATAACTAAAATATATTTAATTAAATAATACTAATATTTTAATAATAAATATAATTAATGGTAGGGCCGGATCTTACATTCTCCCCCCCTTAGGACGTTTGGTCCTCCAAATACAAACATACCTTTGGAAGAAGATGCGGGTAAAGCTTCTTCACTTGGTCCCGGAGTTCCCAAGTGGCATCTACTCACTGCATTTTAGGTTTGCCTGTGTGCTGCAACTGTTGTGGAACTGATCATTGTATCCTGGGAGACAAACCCTGTTGAAACTTGTAAGCACCATTGCGGGGGCGAAATTTGTCTTAATAAGGACATAGTGTCACACACTAGCCTTGATCATCCTTATTCTGCGAGTTACTGGACTTCACAACTACACTCTTTTTCTGCCTCCAAACAGTGAGTGAATTTATATTTCTAGATTACAATTTGTAACTGTATTTAGTTGTTGTTTGGTTTACTATGTTCAAACCTGTCTCCTAAATACTGAACTATTACTTTATGTACTCGGAACAACAATCTTAAGAAAAAAAATTTTTCTTTCTGAGTACATTCTGTTATCAGTTTTGCTTCAGTATTTCTGGTTTCTATTTTTTTTGGTTTTACGACTGGTTTCTAGGTCTTCTGTTTCTAAAACCAGTATTGTAAAACTGAGTTTCTCTCTGTGTTTATTTTATTTCTGTTTTGTTAACATCATTGGGTATTGAGAAGAATACTCCAGTCAGTACCCCTGCCCCTGTTATGGTGAACAATGGAGAGAAACCTGAAAATTTCAATGGTACTGAGTTCAAGAGATGGCAACAGAAAATGTTGTTCTATCTCACTACCTTGAACTTGGCTAGGTTCCTCCATGAAGAAGCTCCTGCCTTAACAGAAGGTGAGACAGACAAGCAAGTAGTTGCTGCTGTAGAAGCCTGGAAGCATGCTGACTTCCTTTGTCGAAATTATATTCTTAATGGACTAAACAACACATTATATAATGTGTCCTGTTCATTGAAGACTGCTAAGGAATTATGGGATTCTCTTGATAAAAAGTACAAGACTGAGGATGCCGAAATGAAGAAATTCGTCATGGGTTAATTCCTTGACTACAAGATGATCGATCTCAAAGCAATAATCAATCAAGTTCAGGAACTTCAGGTAATTCTCCATGAAATTCATGCAGAAGGAATGTCTCTTAGTGAGTCTTTCAAGTGAATCATTGAAAAATTGCCACCACTTTGGAAGGATTTTAAGAACTACCTTAAGCATAAGCGAAAGGAGATGAAACTTGAAGACCTGATTGTCTGATTGAGAATAGAGGAAGACAATCGTGCATCTGAAAAGAAAGCAGGAAAAACCTTCACTGAAGCTAAGGCAAATGTGGTGGAACATGGGCAGAAACCCGAGAAGAGGAAGAACAATCCCAACGGTCCAAAACAAGGTCCCAATGACAACAAGAAGTTCAAAGGGAAGTGCTATGTGTGCGACAAACCAGGCCACCGTGCTAAGAACTGTCGTAAGCGCAAGGACCAAGGCAATACAAGTAAGAAACCAGCACAGGCCAACATGACAGAATTGGACACTCTCTCCACTGATGCTCACAAGAGATGTTCTTTACTTATCATGCATCAACCGGAGAACAACTCTTCATGGGAACTCTGCCACTTCTAAGGTTGAAGGCCAAGGCCAAGTGGTATTAAAGATGATTTCTGGAAAGGAACTCACCCTCAACAATGTGCTGCATGTACCTAATATACGCAAGAATCTGGTATTAGGCTCACTACTGAGTAAGAAGGGTCTCAAACTTGTATTTGAGTCAGATAAGTTCATACTTACTAAATCTAGGATGTACGTGAGAAAAGGGTACATGAGCAATGAGCTCTTTAAGATGAATGTAATGACAATTGTACCTAATAAGAAAAACTCTTCTGCTTATATGCTTGAGTCCTCTAATGTGTGGCATGGTAGATTAGGTCATGTTAATCATGATGCTTTGCGTAGATTAGTTAATATGGAATGTTTGCCTAAATGCAATTTTGATTCAAATATCAAATGTGAAACATGTGTAGAAGCTAAACTTACTAGAACTTCTTTTCATGCAATTGAACGAACTTCTGAACCCCTTCAATTAATTCATTCTGATATCTGTGACCTAAAGTTTGTTCAAACTAAAGGTGGTAAGAAATATTTTCTTACATTCATTGATGACTGCACAAGATACTGTTATGTTTACTTACTGAGAAGTAAAGATGAGGCCTTGGAAATGTTCAAAAATTACAAGAATGAGGTAGAGAATCAACTTGATAAGAAAATCAAGGTGATAAGAAGCGATAGAGGGGGTGAATATGAATCACCTTTTGGTGAATTCTGTTCACAACATGGTATTATACACCAAACTACTACTCCTTATTCACCTTAGCAAAATGGTGTTGCTGAAAGAAAAAATAAAACTTTAAAAGAAATGATGAATGCTATGTTAATAAGTTCTGGATTACCTCAGAATTTGTGGGGGGATGCTATCATTTTTGCAAATTATATTCTCAATTGAATACCTCAAAAGAAAATCAATAAGACTCCCTACGAATTGTGGAAAGGCAAAATGCCTACTTACAAATACTTGAAAGTGTGGGGGTGTTTGGCTAAAGTGGCGGTTCCTACACCTAAAAAGGTTAAAATAGGACAAAAAACAGTTGATTGTGTATTCATTAGGTATGCTCATAATAGCAGTGCGTATTGGTTTCTAATTCACAAGTCTGAGATTCCCGATATGCATCCTAATACTATTTTTGAGTCAAGGAATGCATCGTTCCTTGAACATGTATTTCCTTACAAACCATCGCAGGAATCGAGTTCTCCTAAAAGAACTCATGATACTGCTAGAAGCAGTAATCAAAACCAATAAGAGATTGATGAACCTAGGCGAAGTAAGAGGGCTAGAACATAAAAAACGTTTGGTTTAGATTTTCTAACATTTTTGTTAGAAGATGAGCCTCAAAGCTTTAAAGAAGCAGTGTCCAGTCCCGAAGCACCATATTGAAAAGAGGCAATAAATAGTGAAATTGAGTCCATTTTACAAAACCATACATGGGAACTAGTGGATCTTCCATAAGGTTGCAAAACTCTTGGATGCAAGTGGATATTTAAGAGAAAGATGAAAGCAGATGGATCAATCGAAAAGTACAAAGCCAGGCTTGTTGTTAAAGGGTACAGACAAAATGAAGGGTTGGACTATTTTGATACTTATTCACCAGTTACGAGAATAACATCCATTCGAATGTTAATTGCAATTGTTGCTATACACAATTTTGAGATACATTAAATGGATGTAAAGACAGCTTTCTTAAATGGTGAATTAGATGAGGAAATATATATGGAACAACTAGAAGGATTTAATGTTCCAGGTCAAACTAAGAAAGTTTGTCGGCTTGCCAAATCTCTATATGGATTAAAACAAACACCAAAACAGTCGCATGAGAAATTTGACAATTTGATGATGTCAAATGGGTTTAAGATTAATGAGTGTGACAAGTGTGTATATGTTAAAAACACTAACAATGGCTGTGTCATTATTTGTTTATATGTTGATGATTTACTCATTATGGGTAGCAATGATACTAACATTCAAGCTACCAAGAGAATGTTGAACAATAAGTTTGATATGAGAGATTTAAGTGTTGCCGATGTCATATTAGGAATAAAGATTTCTAAAACATCAGATGGACTGATATTATCTCAATTACACTATATTGAGAGAATACTCAAGAAATATAATCAAGATAATAACAGTCCAGCGAGAACACCTATAGATATTAGTATCCATTTATCTAAGAATAATGGAAAAGGCATATCACATCGAGAATATGCACAAATAATTGGCAGTCTAATGTATGTGATGAATTGCACTCGCCTTGACATTGCATATGCTGTTAGTAAATTGAGTAGATACACAAGTAACCCAAGATCAGACCATTGGAAGGCTTTAGTTAGGGTTTTAAGATATTTAAAATACACCCAAAACTATGGTTTGCATTACTCTAAATATCCAGCTGTACTTGAAGGCTATTGTGATGCCAACTGGATATCAGATACAAAAAATTCAAAGTCCACAAGTGGATATCTATTTACACTTGGTGGTGCAGCGGTATCATGGAAATCTTCTAAACAAACATGCATTACTAGATCCACTATGGAATCTGAGTTTATTGCATTGGATAAAGCTAGTGAAGAAGCTGAGTGGCTTCGTCAATTCTTAGAAGATATCCCAATGTGGCCAAAACCCGTGCCTCCTATCTGCGCTCATTGCGATAGTCAATCAGCAATTGGAAGGGCACAGAGTAAAATGTATAACGGTAAGTCTCGACATATTCGTCGAAGCCATAATTCCGTGAGACAACTGCTCTCTAATGGCATTATGACGATTGAGTACATAAAGACCATAGATAATATTGCGGATCCTCTTACCAAAGTTTTAGCAAGAGAGCAAGTAAATCGTTCATCGAGGGGAATGGGCTTAAAGCCTATGAATGAAAAGTCACCATAATGGAAACCCTACCTAGTTGACTGGAAATCCCAAGATCTAGGTTCAAAGGGACAACCAAATTGTGTGTGACTTAACGATATCACTATGGAGATAAAATCTCCTGCTCATTCCTATGATATTAATGGTGATACCTGCAGTGGTAATTAGGATAAGCAAAGTTTTTAATGATTCTTATGTTTTGGCTAATCAGATGGGGTATAGCAGGATACTCTTAATAAGATCACCTATGTGAGTGTGAACTAGGCCGATTCTATGAGAATAATAAGGCTAAATTCTCTAAGGAACTCATGAAACTAGGCATTGTTCAGGGCCAAAATGAACACAATCATGAGAACCAACTGTGCTAGGGAAGATTCTGTGTGAACTCTATTGTCTCGATTTACGCAAAAGGCTGAGCAGTTCAAGACATCTTATTCATTGTTCAACCAGTAAATCTGATAGTACTTCACAAGGGAAGGTTCAAGGCCACAAGCTACCTTTCTCTACACATAACATTTCCAATTGTACTCTCTCTATGTGTCTGTATATCATTTCATTGCTTTCAGTCAATTTCATTCATGTGGGGGATTTTTGGAAAAATGGCTAAGAACACCACTACTTTTGTCAAAGTTTAAGCCAAAAACTAAGTGGGACCCACTTATCCTTTTAGCTGGGAATACATGGGAATGTATTCTACTTCATGAGTAGATTAATGACATGTATTGGGTTGCTCTAATCCATTAAGGAGTAAATGAGAAATTGCCTCCTAAACACCACTACTTGAACATGTTAAACATGAAAACAAAGGAAGTGGTGAACTTTCTTCCCACATTGCTTGGGAGCAAAAGATTCCTTGGGTATAAATATACTTACTTTAGTAATGTAAAATGAGCCCCAAGGGGTATTCCACTTTTATAGAGGAGGGAGGACCTAGATCAAGGTGGGCTCACCACCACACGCGCGCGCACCCCGCCCCGGGCTGGGTTTGGGCTTCATGCGCGAGTTGGATCTGGCTTGGCCCACTACCCATTTATTATTTTTAGAGGAATTTTATTTAATAAAATTTTCCTTTTTGCAAATGGGATGTGTCCTTAGTGGTGTATCCAAAGAAGCAACTATTCACTGAACAGTCACTGTTCTGAACAGATGCAACCCCCATGAAGAAACCTGACTCAAGTTATAAATATGCATCTCGTTCATTCCTTTTGTTCATCCCATTCACTGATATTGTTGTTACATTGTATTTTTTAGTCATCTTTTCAAAGAGAGAGTTCTGCTACTGCATCTTTGGTTTGCTTGTCACACAGTTTGTAGTGCTGCAACTGTTGTGGAACTGATTATTGTATCCTGGGAGACAAATGCTGTTGAAGCTCGAAAGCACCATTGCGGGGGAAAAATTTGTCTTAAGGACATAGTGTTACACACCAGCCTTGATCATCCTTCTTCTGCGAGTAACTGGACTTCACAACTACACTCTGTTTCTCCCTTCAAACAGTGAGTGGATTTATATTTCTAGATTACAATTTGTAACTGTATTTAGTTGTTGTTTGGTTCACTATGTTCAAACCTGTCTCCTAAATACTGAACTATAACTATATGTACTCGGAACAACAACTTCCTCCCTTGCACCATCTGAAACCAGCGGCCGTCAGCACCACCCTCCACTGTCCTCACCTGCACTACAGTTGAAACTCCAATTGCAAAGCTAGCCACCTGTACCGTTTCCACCTACAACCTCCTTCAGCCACATGCACATCCCCACTCCAGCCACCTGCACTGCTCCACCTACACTATCTTCCACCTGCATTGCTTCATCTGCCCAACCTTCCACCTGCACTATTCCTCCATTTGTACTGTTCCCTCTCCTTAGCCTTCTACCTGAAACCAGTCCCTCCTGAGTCAGCCAGCCACTGTATACAATTTGGACCAATGGGTCCCACCTTGGGACCCACAGAACCCATCCTATGACCCTTTGAAAATTGAATTTTTATTGGATCTTAGCCTAATTTGAGCCTGTTTTCGAACGTGATTAATCTCATAATGATTTTTGAATTTTAAACCAAAAATTAGGGTATCTTACCCAATGTTTAAAGGAAATAAATGATGGCTTGTTTTCATAAAATAGGGGCATTTGACTGAAAGCCCCGGCAATGCTAAGAAACTATTTTCTCGAAAAAGAAGACCGAGACCTAGACTATGATGAACCTAGTACCCCGACTTGCCCGATGATTAATTTAATTCTATATTTAGACCCGAACAATTATTGATACGTGTGGAGCATGGTGACTTGTATTTTTATCCGAACTTCGGGGTTGGATATTCCCACCTTCAGAATGCATCAAGCGTATAAAAATACATCAATATCCATCCCTTTGAGCGAATAATTGTGAGAATCATCGTACTTGCATGTTTATATTATTTAACTAGACTTGTTGTATTTTATCATGCATTTTGTAAACCAGATTTGTTATATTTTGTCTTGCATCATGTAAATCTGATTTTTAGCACTTTGTTGCACGGGACATCGAAGGTCTTAGCGCGCAGTTCTCGCCCTGCTGGGCCATTGGTTGTACCCAGATCCATAAAAGGTCTCTCGGTTTGTGTGCGAGCATTTATTGCCCTGCCCTTCCGAGTTACCTAGATCACCTTTGTTCTTCGCCACCCGTTTTTGGGTCTCTTATTTCTACCTGAAATGCTGCCCAATTTTCTATAAAATTCCCGGACTTGGAAAATATTGTCTTGAAGCCCATTTTGACCCCTTTTACTATTTTCAACCCTGAATGAAAGGAATATTGTTTTGAAACCAGCTTTGACCTGTTTTATTGTTCTTAGCCGAATTGAAAAGAATATCATTTTGAAGCCTATTTTGACCTGTTTTATTGTTTAAGCCTGAATTGGAAAAATATTACCTTGAAGCCTTTTTTATCTTGTTTTACTATTTTGAGCCTGAATTACTTGGTTTCATGTTTTAAAAACCGAATCCACTTTGTTATGTTTTTAAGCATTCCGATTGTCTAATGATTCCTTGTACATGTATTTTTTGAGTAACCGATTTACCCATTAATTCTTGATTTATGCACTGAAACCTGTTTTCTGCATCGATTTTCGCACCACCAAACTATTATTGCTCGCTACATATTGCAGTTTGAGTCCAGTCTCTGTTATATATGGTTATATATATTGCTTGCTGCAGTTTGGGTTCTGATGTGACGGGTGTCATTATAGTACCTTCCCTGATCGGGTTAGAACACTAGGTCCCTCGTAGCAGGCGCTCTGATTTCTGAACGGCCGTGACTCTAGGGTGAGTTTTTGGATACTCTCAGTTCTACTCAGTTGGAGCTAGCGGTTGCTTCCTCCTCCTTGAGTATATGCCAAGTGGTTGCCAATATTTAATTGTTTTAAATTAACTCATGTTTATGATTGGTAAATCATATTTCCTTGCATTAGTCTGCTCAATCTGTCTGCATTGTTTTCTTGAAATAATCACTTCTATTTATGTTTAGGATTTGGTAAATCATATTTTCTTGCAACAGTTGAAAGTTCAGTCTAGGGCCAATGACTAAGTCCTAGAGGGGGGGTGAATAGGACTGAGGCTAAACAATTGCCATTTTTAATTTTCTAATCCCGTTTTTAATCAAAACAGAATAAAGAACAAGACAAGCATAGCAAGAGTATAACTGAAACAGAAACTGTAGAACATTCAAAAGAGATATGGACACAGAGATTTATAGTGGTTCGGTCACACATACCTACATCCACTCTCAAGGGTCACACAGACCTTTGGTTCCACTATCATGAATCAAACTACACAAGTTCTGATTCTACCTCATATTTGATACAGAGGTTCAATCACACAGATCTACTCCTCCTTACAGCAATGTGGTGAGTTTAATCACACAGATCTACACACCTACCACATTATACACATATTGTAGAAATTTGAAGAAGGGTGAACACTTGCCTTGATGATGGTTGAAGTGTTCTGTGGAGCTCTGACCGCAGTCGAAGCTTGCACCTCTTGTTGACCTCTTGGTGTTGAGTAGAAAGCCTCCAATGTGTTGTACAACCAGGGTTAAGAGGATTTGGTTTCTAGGGTTACACAAATGAGTCTCTCATGGTATAAACTATCCTAGAGGATGCACTCCCTAACAAGACACTCATCTAAGAGCTAATGGAGCTCTAAGGTTTACCTAGGTCAAGTACATGAGTGTTTTGGAAGTGATTTGGAAGCCTACAATGGATGAGAAGAAGGTAGCAAGCAAGGCTATACCCTGAGGTCCTTGAAAGGCATAGTGAAACAACCTACAGCTTTATAGAAAACTCCCAACGGATACATTTTATGGTTAGCCTCTAAAACCGGCGGCTAGCCCCTTTTCAAAATCCCTGAGCCAACGGATATAATTTTGAAAGCGGTCAGCTCACGGTTAGCCGCGGGTGGCCTTGGCTGTTAGCCGTGAGGTGACCGTAAAGGTGACCGCAAGAATGACAGGAGAAAATAGCTCTCGGGAAAACAAATCGTAAGACTTACGGTTGCCTGCGGTTAGCCGTAAAGCTCCATGCGGTTAGCCGTAAGGTAACCGAACGGGTGACCGCAGATCCTGACAGAGAAAGAATTGCTCTCTGGAAAGGTGACCGCAGGACTTTGGTTACCTGGCGGTTAGCCGTGAAGGGTCTCTGCGGTTAACCGCGAGGTAACCGTGGAGCTGGCCGAAATCCATGACAGGAAAAACAGCTTGCTGGAAAGGTAACCGTGGGTTTTTCGGTTACCTGGCGGTTAGCCGTAATGTGAAAAGAGGCTAGCCGCCAGGTGACCATAAGGTCACTGAACCCTCTGAATTTCAGGAAAAGATTTAACTGATTAGACACAAGGTATTTTCCAAGGGATCTACAGGATGGTCCGGGTTTGAAATACCTGAGTGAGGGTTGGTTAGCACACATGGAGTTCTTCCTTGGTAAATCCAGGTCTTTCAAGACTAGAACTTCTGCCTTCAAACTTGATCTTCCTTGTGAAACTAGAGAGGCAATGTCTTGGATTCTTTGACACGGAATTGACAATACAAAAACCAGTGTACATTGGAATGTGACACTAACAACAGTCTGCTCAGTCTGTCTGCATTAATTTTTCTGAAATAATCACAGTATTTATGTTTATGATTTGGTAAATCATATTTTCTTACATCTGTCTGTCTAGCTTTTGTTACCGTTTTCCTGATTTATCGCCTATATTTATATTTTGCTTTGTACTTGCAAACTATACTCTTTATCTTAAGTATTTGCCAAGATTTTGTCTGATCTACGCTTGATGCTGTAGGTATGTTTCCCCGATCCGTACCCTGGTGTGGTTTCTAAGGTAGTGGTTGCCGAGCAGCTAGCAACGTGTGATTGTTGTGCAAAGGTTGTCATATAGACTCCGTCCCTTGCACATGAGGCGAAATATCTAGGAGTATTATTTAGTGTTTTTATATTTTGTTTTACTGACCTTTGTTGGTCTTTTACTGTGGGAATGTAATTAATACATCTTTTGTATTTATAACTTGAATTTGGGAATGGGGTCTCCTGTTACTTGTTTAGCTCTGCTTATTATCTATTGTGATGTAGCAGTCTGGTGATGTACTACCCATGTGACTCTGCTAATAAGACATTAGTGATGCAATATGAAATCCGACGTGCACCGGACTTCGAGTTGTACCACAATGCAAGCTTCCGCTAAATGTTCGATGACGGTGATTTAGACCTTGTAACTCTCACCAATGTGGATCCTGGGGATAAGCAAAATTTTATTGCTACAGTAATTCCCCAGTCACGGCTCCTTAATCTTACCCCCATTTTGGGGTCATGACAGATTGGTGTCAGAGCGGGACGAGTTTCTAGGATTATAAAACACTCTAGAGACTTAGATGCATGGTGAGTAGTCATGAGTTTTCCTAGAAATTTGGCGGACCAAATTTCCCGAGTGGGGGAGAATTTAATGTCTTTGTACCTACTTTGTAGTGTTTCGTGCTCTTTTCGTTGTCAGAGACTGGAGTTTTCTCGGAGAAGGTGCTCGATTTTCAAGGTACTTCAGCAGATTTTAGACTTTCAGATGTATTTATTGGTGCTATTGCCAGAAGATATGCAGTGTTGTTGCTCCATGAAGAGGCGAAGAACATTTAAAGTCCTTTTTCAACTGTTTGAGGATTGTTAGGCGGGATGTTAAGGCGAATAAGTGTGTTGTTTTGGATGATTCGAGCAGTTTTCCTAAGTCAGAGTAGTTTCGAAGTCAGATTTTTTGGTTGATTTTGAGAAGACCGAGGCGAAGAGTGATCTAAAGGTTTTGATTTTTACAGAAATGCCAGAAGTCTCTCGAGATTTGGGAGCTACCATCTGGAGTTTTCTAGAGGATTTTCAACTATTGCAGTTCTGTTAGTGAGATGGATCCAAAGGAAGTGCCAATTGTGTGGATTAGATGAATGCGAAGCCAGTTTCAGTAGCCGAATGAATAGCAAACTACAGATTTGACCCCTGCCTTACCATTGGTTAATGGAGATTTGGTGATTTGCACAGCTCCTTTGGAAGATGAGTTTGTATTTGGAACCGGATGATTGATGGATTTTGTGAAGACATAAATCTGATAAGTTGGAAAATCCATGAGGTGTGCAAGAACCTAGGAATTTTATGAAGTGAAGCCCAAGGTTTTATGGAGTTTTCGAGTAATTCTTTAGATGCTATTACAAGATTTTTGCGTAGTACTGTTGATTTGATGAAGTTGGCATGGTATGCTATCGGAATGGTTAGAAGTAGCAAGAATTGGATTCACCGTGAGAGTTCATTTACAACCAAGCTTCCCGTATGACAAGTGTGAGACTGATAGTGATAGAAGTGGCAGACTGCAAAGATTTCAGAATCTAAAGCTTAAGGAAAAGTTGGAATCGGAGGTCTTCATAAGCTTGTGGATGATCAGCTGATAGAGTGTCAAGATGGTTAAAGTGGGTTTTAAGATAATTTTGTTTTAGAACACTCGAGGCGGAAAAGGCTAGGATGTGACCTGTTATCAGAAGTTGAACAGTCAAGGCAGTCGAAGACTCAGTAGAGACTATGTCCAGTTCAATGCAAAGACATATGCTCATTTCAGAAACCAATGGATGATAAGATTTTGGCGACAACTGTACTTCTTGGATTGAGCGCAAGTCTTTCGACAAGACTGATAGAAGATCGGACTTGGATGGGATATAAAACAGAAGGAAATTGAGGCTAGGAATAATGTGGACGGAACATTTTCAGTGAAGCGGATATTGTGCATCAACATTTGATGGCAAAGGTTAGGAGACCTGGTTTTGAGGTAAGGAGCTTTGGCAGCTTCAACATTAGAGATGCCTAGTAGATTGCGAGTCGGAATTGTTGGGAATTTATACTAAAAGCATACTTTTATGTATTTATCTTTGACTGGTTCATTTTTAGTATATTTTCTCTTCTCATCAAACTGAGATTTTGTATGGGCAAATGGTTGCATTGTTTTTTATTATGCATGTAAGTGTCTTTTATTCTATAAAGTAGACAAATTGGTGTGTAGAGTTTTACTTACACACGGAAGATTTATTTGTCGGTTCTTATAGAATATAAGTTGTTGTTCACAATCTAGATGGATTTGGACACACCATCGGTACGATTGTAGCATGATGTTTCAGCAGGCTTGTCTTGGCTGCGAGAAACGGTATAGTTTAGACTCATTATACTAGTACACTTTATGTGTATTGAACATGACTGGTTTTTGGGTTTTTTGCCTTCATATTGACTATATAAGATGATGAATATCCAAATGGTTATTATGAGTGCTTGTACTCTTAATCCAAATGGTCTCCTGTACTTTTAATTTATGAAGGAGTGAGATCTTTTATGGGTCAACAATCTCAGTAAATTGGATGACTACACTGCGTGTATGGTGGATATTAGTTTATTGACGGAATCCACATCCCGTAATAGGGATTGATGATATCCCCTTGATGAAGCTTATAAGTTTTGATTATGTCAAACCCTACAGGTGGACTTTGTGTCCGACATATCAAATAAACTAACTGTAAAGTCTCAAGGAATTATAAAGATATCGATTAAATATAGTTGTCAATAATTATTTAATTGATGGATATCTGAAATCTTAACGTGAGGAGATTAATAAGCTTTTAATAACAAGAAGCTCGAAATACAATTTTGAGAATAAGGATTGGAGTGCAATTACAATTCTTTAGTGGATTGAATTATAATTTATGGAACTAGGATTCTAATTTGGGTTGAATTAGGGTTTTTTGTTTCCATAAGGAGCCTATCCTTATTTCCTTCTTAAGGTCCCTATTGTAGCCTATAAATATGCATTACTGCTCTTTATGTTAATATACAAGGATAAGAAGAGAGAAATCTCGGTTCTGAGAGAGCAAGGAGGATTCGCAGAAGAGGCCCACTCCCTGGTGCGAGTTCGAGCATATAGGAATACAGTAGAAGATCTTGAGGTTTCTGAGTTACTGTGAAACTGAGATCAAATCAGAGAGATCTCATAGGTATGATTTTAATCATATTCTTCATAATTATTTCCACAGCAATCTGTACGCAATATCTAGAGATCCTGGTTTCTACTCGTTTCTAACAGGAATTTGTTCAAAAGGTTGTCATTTTGTGAAAATCTTTTATCAAAGGATTATTTTTGGCATGGGAACTAGATATTGTGGCGTAAAAGCCAAAATTGGGTTTATGGCGTGAGAGCCAAAATTTGTTTGGGGCATGAGAGCCAAAATCTTGTTGGGGGCATGGAAGCTAAGATTCTGTTTTCGGTGTGAAAGCCAGGTTTTGTGGCATGGGAGCCAAGATTTTTATTTTTAGTGTGAAAGTCAGGTTTTGTGGAATAGGAGCCAATATTTTGGTTTTTGACGTGAATGCCAGGTTTTGTGGCATGATGTTAGACCCTGACCCAGACCAACTCGATTAGTACTAATTAAGTGAGTGTTTAGTCTTAAGTGAGTCTTAGTACTAGTTGGGTTAGAATGTGATTAGACTTAGTCTGGACTATAGCTTTGGGGATTTTGAGGACGTTTAGTATGAGTCAGACACGCTCAGGGATGCCCTGAGTGCACGTGTAAGAATGGGTTTTTGTTCTAGATCTTTGATGTGGATGTGATTTTTATTCCTCTTGAATGGTTTTACTATTTGTGACAACTTTCGTTTTTAACCGGCATGCGTTTGAGGCCCAGAAACCCAAGTTTTGGCCCAATAAGGGTAAATCTGACTATTCATGCTAAATATGGGCACAATCTTCGAAGTCGTGAAACTATGTCAAAATTATACTTTTCCGAAACTAGATTTTTCGACGATCTTTTTGTTCTTCTTCGTCGATTCCATCCGGGGTCCACAAGACCATGTTTTTAGCGTTTCAAAACTCAGTTGCCAGGGACCCACTTCCAGACACTATATAAGCCCTTTCCTTCTTCATTTTCCCTTTTTCCAATCTCTGCAACTTTTGACCTAGAGTGAAGAAGAGAAGAGTTTTCTCCTTGGTCTTCTCCTTTAGACATCATCTAGCAAGAAGGCTCCATTCTTCGATTCGACTCCGCCATTCTCTTCCTCTCTTCTCAAGCTACAGCTGGACCGTTTTTGGAGCCAATCTTCACTACTATTCATCATCTTCAAGCTCTATCCTCCTTGTTTCAGCTAGCTCTAGGTTGGTGTTCCTTCATTCTTTTCATTTGATGTTCTTTAGCTCACCTAGAGCTTGTTTGTCATGGTTTCAAACCCACTTTCGAAATGGGGATTTGTAATGGCCAAAATGTTGATTTTTGTATGCTCCATTTTGGGGGTTTTGTGTAGATTTCTTGGAGCACCTCTTCTTGTTGATTTTGTGAAGCTTTCCTTGACCTTGGTTAGAGGCAAGTAAACATTTTAGTTACTCCTAGTACATTGTAAGTTTTAGGGCATTTTACTTTTGGAAATGTTATTTATCATGGAACTTGTCTTTCCTTTCATGTTATTAACCTCTCCTAGCTTATTTAATCTTGATAAGCATGGTTACTAATTTCTTCATTTAATTTAGAAGTTTTGTTTTGAATGGAAGTATATTTTTCTATGGAAAGCCTTACAAGTTAGTGATTCATGATTTGAATGTATAAGGGTTGGTGATTTTGATGTTTTGAATGAAATGTGAATAAATTTTGGTGTGGAAATCATCCATTGGAAAGCTTGTAGGCTTGGGGAGCATAGGGGTAAAAATATGGAAGTGAAGATGGGAGAGAAGTGTGAAAAAATTGAACTTCAAAGTTCTACCGGAAGTTCTACCGGTAGAAGTGGCTCGAATTGTGGCAGAGAGTTGAGGAAAACTGTGAACCTTAGTTCTACCGGAAGTTCTACCGGTAGAAACAGCCCAAATTGTGGCAGAGAGTTGAGAAAAACTGTGAACCTCAGTTCTACCGGAAGTTCTACCGGTAGTAGTGCTTCAACTGGAAGTTCTACCGGTAGAACATCTTAAACCGGAAGTTCTACCGGTAGAACATCTTAAACCGGAAGTTCTACCGGTAGAGATGCTGAGCCCAAACCCACAGTTACAAAAAGTACTGTTTTTGAAGGATTTTTGCGGGAATGAAAACTAGACTAGGTTTTAGACCTTTTTATTGACCTTGTGCACTTGGAATTCCAAAATGTAATATACCTTCGTGGACACCAAGTTTTATTGAATTCCGACATTTGGTTTTCAATTCCACAAGGGTCAGGGATTGGTCTTAGCCTATGCTTGATGGATTTATGTGTGAACTCTTGTCTTGGTGCTTCATGCATCATCGTGTTCTCGTTTGATTTCCAAGTGCAAGTCGTTTTCAAGATGTGTTTTAAGAATCAAAAGGGAATCATTTCTTAAGTTTGTTAAGCAGTTATATTATGCTATTTTGCTAGTCTTGCCGTGTTATGCTTGGTAAATGATTTCCCTCTTGTTTTGTCGTGTTCTCGAACGTGTATCGCCGTGTTTTGTGCATTCATGATATAAGTGAATACCACTGAGCTTGGACTGCCCTTTTAGCTTGATCCACTACCTGGGGGTCCTTAAACATGTGGACTGTCTGCAGACTAGTCGTGTATTTTATTACACATCGTGCATGTTCGTGGTCCGGTTGCGCGGCCGGATACCCCGTCTACCTTGTGTGACGTGGGATCATGTTTCATGTCGTGCTTGTCGTGCGTGCTTGCTCTTGTCATTATGTATGACGGAGAAAGGATGAGCTCAATGTGGATTTATCTTTTCATGATATTATAAGTATTCATGCTAGTTTCGTAAACTTGAAACGTGTATCTAACTCTTGAACTGTTTTAGCATTATTTCTTATATTCAAGCTAAATTGTTTATTTGCCAAACCGTCGTGTTTGATGCTTGTGTTTTGGTGTCCAGGTGCCGGCGGTTTCACGCGTGACGAGGAGTGCCCGGAGGAGGCTGTTGAGCCACCCCCAGCACTCGAGTGGCAGCCCAACGACGTCATCTAGACGCCGGTCGGAGTCTTGATTCTTGTTTCACCTAGCTTGGGTTATGTTGGGTTGTTCTTTTGGGGTTCCTTTTGTTGTATTGGCCTTTGTTGGCCTCTTTGGGTTTTGTAACTTGAACAAAAATACTTTTGTTAAACATTGAAAATTTAATCATGCTAGGAATGCTTTGATGACATTCTCTTTTGATATCATGTCTCGATTTTATAGTGTCCCTTGTATCTACTTGGTTAAGATTTATGTGACACCTTTTGCTATTCGCTTCCGCATACCCATTCGTGTGAGCTCGACCCGTGTCTTGGGATCCTCACCGCGGAAACCTGTGGGAAAATCAAAACAGCGGCGGTGTGTTTTGTGTTGGTTAATCATACCGCCGCGCAGTCGCTGGCCCGGATCCCGGTCCGGGGTCGCGACAGGACTGGTATCAGAGCGGGACATGTTTCAGTCACTTAAAAGAAACTAGAAAATCTTAGGAACGTGGCGAGGATTCGTGAGTTCGTTAGAACGTTTTTGTCTAGACCAAGTTGACCTACCCAATTATGCTTATATATGTGCTAACAGATTGTCTTACAGCATCATGCCTCCGAGAAAAGCTCCCAACCATCATGCTTCGGGTAGTAATCAGAATGAGACAGAACCGTCTGAAAATCCTACTGCTACTCAGTTCCAAGCACTGATGCAGGCCATGATTGATCAACAGAAGCAGGCCAATGAAACACAAGCCAAATTCCAAGAACAAATGGTGAAGAAAGACGAGGAAATGGCTCAAGTACAGAGGCAACTTCTGGAAGTCCTCCAAAACAGACCTCAACATCAAGCTCCACCAAATGTGGTGTACCAGAATAGAATTGATGATCCTAATGCTCTCTTTGAGAAATTCAAAAAGAGGGGACCTAAGGAATTCTCGGGCCAAGAGGATCCTTTGACTGCTGATGATTGGCTCGCGAACACGGCAAAGATTTTCGACGTTTTTGTTTGCACACCCAGGGAGAGGGTGAACCTCATAGCTTCTCTATTTTATGGGCTTGCAGACGATTGGTGGCAGACGGTGAAAGAGCCATACCAGGTCATGGCGGATGAGATAGCTTGGACGACCTTTAAGACACACTTCACGAACAAGTACGTCCCCTCCCATGTTAAGAGACAGAAGGCAATTGAATTCCAACAGTTGAAGCAAGGAAGTATGTCCGTTTTGGAGTATGTTACGAAGTTTGAGAGGCTTGCTCGCTATGCTACCGAGCTGATAGATACGGAGCATAAAAAGATCGTCAAGTTTTTGGAGGGGTTGAACCCCATTCTTAAGAGGGATGTCACCGGAGTGATCCCACCAGTCACCTTTGATGAAGCAGTTAGTCGGGCATACAAACTTGAAGAGTTCAACAACGAGATCATCCAGGATAGGAAGCAACACTACCACCAACAGAACCAAAGACAGCAAAGTGGCAAGAAGCCAAGGCAAGAACAGACTCAAGTTAGACAGTCTGATTGCAATCATTGTGGCAAGAACCACCCTACCCACGAATGCCGTAAGGCAACGGGTGCTTGCTTCAAGTGTGGAGGAATGGACCATGCAATCAAGGATTGCCCACACCTCCAGAGTCAAGCCAACAGATATCAGCAGCCAAGACAGATAGCACCACAGAATCAAACAGTACCAGCTCAGAATCAAGTGAGACCACCACCGCAACAGCAGCAGCAAGGCAGGCAAGTGCAGAATCAGAATGCTCGTCTACAGCAGAATAGGAACAATCAGGGCAGGCAGACTCAGCAACAGAATAGGCCCAACCAGCACGGACGTGCGTACAACATCAACCGTGCTGACGCTGAAGCAGCAGGTGACGTAATAAAAGGTAAACTTCTTGTTTGTGGAGTAGAAGCACAGATCTTATTTGATCCAGGATCCACACACTCTTTTCTATCCCCTTTGTTTGCAAAGAAGATTGATGCACAGCATGCGGAATTGGATTTTATGTTGACTGTCACTACACCTGTAGGTAGACATGTTGTTTGTACCACCTATTACCCTAGTTGTCAGATTTTGTTAGGAGATATCAGTTTACCGGCCAACCTCATAATTTTAGACATGCATGATTTTGACATTATCTTAGGCATGGATTGGTTAGAGACCTACCATGCTACCATGGACTGTTTTGGTAAGACCATTACATTCAGATTGCAAGGACCACAGACAGAGTTGATGTTTCAGGGTGATAGGAAGAAGTCTTCCAGTGGTTTCATTTCAGCTTTAAAAGCTAATAGATTGGTGAGCAGTGGTTGTGAGGCATTTATAGCGTTTATCACGGAGGATAAACAGTCCCAAGGGGTGGAGAATATCCCTATAGTGTGTGAATTTCCGGATGTTTTTCCAGAAGAAATCCCGGGTTTACCACCAGTTAGAGAAGTTGAGTTTACTATTGAACTCCTTCCAGGGACTGCACCAATCTCAATTGCGCCTTATAAGATGGCTCCTGCAGAGTTAGGTGAATTGAAACTTCAGTTGCAAGAATTGTTGAGCAAAGGCTTCATTAGGCCAAGTGTTTCACCTTGGAGAGCGCCAGTTCTTTTTGTGAAGAAGAAGGATGGAAGTCTTAGAATGTGCATCGACTATAGAAGATTGAACCATGTGACCGTCAAGAACAAATACCCCTTGCCAAGAATAGATGAATTATTTGACCAATTACAAGGAGCATCACACTTTTCCAAGATAGACTTGAGGTCAGGGTATCATCAGTTGCGGGTTAGAGAGTTTGATGTGGCAAAGACAGCTTTCCGAACGAGATATGGGCATTATGAGTTCTTAGTGATGCCTTTTGGTTTGACAAATGCGCCCGCAGTCTTCATGGCTCTCATGAACAATGTCTTTGCAGAGTTCCTAGATCACTCTACAGTGGTATTCATTGATGATGTCCTCGTGTATTCTAAGAGTAAGGAGGAGCATGAAGAGCACTTGAGGACATCGTTGCAGCTTTTGAGAGACCACCAGCTCTATGCTAAGTTGAACAAATGTGAATTCTGGCTAGAGCAAGTTTCCTTTTTGGGTCACATCATTTCAAGAGAAGGGTTAGCAGTTGATCCAGCCAAGATAGAAGCAGTCATCGAATGGAAGAGACCTAGCAGTGTGACAGAAATTAGAAGCTTTTTGGGGTTAGCAGGATATTATCGGAGATTTGTCCAAGGTTTCTCGTCCATTGCAGCACCATTGACGAAGTTGACTCGGAAGAATGTACCTTTTGTTTGGACCGATCAGTGTGAAGGCAGTTTTCAGGAGTTGAAGAAAAGGTTAACCACAGCCCCAATCCTCACATTACCATCGGGCAGCGGTGGATTTGTTGTTTTTACGTATGCGTCCAACGTGGGATTAGGCTGTGTTTTGATGCAAGATGGCAAAGTGATTGCCTATGGCTCGAGACAGTTGAAGAATCATGGGTAAATTATGCAACGCATGACTTGGAGTTAGCAACAGTGGTTTTTGCTTTGAAGATGTGGAGGCACTACCTCTATGGGGAGAAGTTCGAAGTTCATTCCGACCACCGAAGTTTGCAGTATTTATTTTCACAAAAGGAGTTGAATATGAGGCAGAGACGGTGGATGGAATATATTAAAGATTATGACTTCCCAATCAAGTATCATCCGGGCAAAGTGAACGTTGTGGCAGACGCGTTGAGCAGAAAGTCAGCAGTTATGGCTAGTTTGAGAGGAGTTAGTGTTCTCCAACAGTTTGAAGAACTTGGAGTGGAGGCACAACACTTGAGGAGAGGTGTCTTATTAGCAAATATGACCGTGTCTGAGCCTACCTTCACCTAGAGAATCAAAGATAGTCAGTTGTAAGACACAGAGTTGGCCAAGATTATAGATCAGATTGCAGAACGTCCAGATTTCAGGATTTCTGATGGAGTGTTGTATTTTCGTGACCGGTTGTGCGTACCGAATGTTGATGATTTGAAGAATGAGATTATGATTGAAGCTCACCATACTAGATACTCTATACATCCGGGTAGCACGAAGATGTACCATAACTTGAAGAACAGATTTTGGTGGAATAATATGAAGCGAGAGATAGCAGCTTTTGTGTCTCGTTGCTTGACTTGTCAGATGATCAAGGCAGAACATCAGAAGCCTCCCGGTTTGTTACAGCCTTTGGAGATTCCGGAGTGGAAATGGGAGCATATCACTATGGATTTTGTCTCCGGTTTGCCTAATACCAAGAGAGGAAACAATGCAATTTGGGTTATAGTTGATCGTCTTACGAAGTCTGTGCACTTCCTTCCGATGAAGACGGGGAACATGATGCATATGGCACCACTTGCAAGACTATTCATAGATGAGATTGTTAGTAAGCATGGCCAGCCTGTCTCCATCACTTCCGACAGAGATAGCAGATTTGTTTCAAGATTTTGGAAATCTCTTCTTGAATCCATGGGTTCCAAACTTCAGTTCAGCACAGCGTATCATCCTCAGACAGATGGTCAGTCAGAGCGGACGATACAGACTCTTGAAGATATGCTGCGTGCTTGTGTATTGGATTTCAAGGTCCAGTGGGATGACAACCTACCTCTTTGTGAGTTCACGTACAACAATCGCTACCATTCTAGCATTGGAATGGCACCTTTCGAGGCACTCTATGGTAGGAGGTGCAGAACTCCAGTCTGTTGGGAAGAAGTCGGTGTGTGTAGTTTTCATGGACCGACGATAGTTGGAGAGACAAGCGACAAGGTTAAGCAGATTCAGGACAGATTGAAGATTGCTCGAAGCAGACAGAAGAGTTATGCTGACACTCGCCGGAGAGAATTACAGTTTGAAGTGGGTGACAAAGTATTCTTGAAAGTCTCACCGGTCAGAGGTACTCTAAGATTTGGGAAGAAAGGAAAGTTGTCCAGCAGATACATTGGCCCATATGAGATTCTGAGCAAGATTGGAAATGTTGCATACAGGCTTGCGCTACCGCCGGAACTCTCCGGGGTACATAATGTTTTTCATGTCTCCATGCTCAAGAAATATGTTCACAGTCCTTCTCACATTATTCCAAACGAGCCTTTAGAGATTCGAGAAGATGCGTCGTATGTGGAGAAACCGGTTAGAATCATCGACACCAAAGAGCATGAATTCAGGAATCGGACTGTCCATTGGGTCAAGGTACTTTGGGAGAACCACGAGCCAGAAGAAGCCACATGGGAATTGAGAGATCAAGTCCAAAAGAAGTACCCACACCTGTTACCAGAGGTAAAATTATTTATATTTGGCGGACTAAATATCCTAAGGGGTGGAGGATGTTAGACCCCGACCCAGACCAACTCATTAGTACTAATTAAGTGAGTGTTTAGTCTTAAGTGAGTCTTAGTACTAGTTGGGTTAGAATGTGATTAGACTTAGTCTGGACTATAGCTTTGGGGATTTTGAGGACGTTTAGTATGAGTCAGACACGCTCAGGGATGCCCTGAGTGCACGTGTAAGAATGGGTTTTTGTTCTAGATCTTTGATGTGGATGTGATTTTTATTCCTCTTGAATGGTTTTACTATTTGTGACAACTTTCGTTTTTAACCGGCATGCGTTTGAGGCCCAGAAACCCAAGTTTTGGCCCAATAAGGGTAAATCTGACTATTCATGCTAAATCTGGGCACAATCTTCGAAGTCGTGAAACTATATCAAAATTATACTTTTCCAAAACTAGGTTTTTCGACGATCGTTTTGTTCTTCTTCGTCGATTCCATCCGGGGTCCACAAGACCATGTTTTTAGCGTTTCAAAACTCAGTTGCCAGGGACCCACTTCCAGACACTATATAAGCCCTTTCCTTCTTCATTTTCCCTTTTTCCAATCTCTGCAACTTTTGACCTAGAGTGAAGAAGAGAAGAGTTTTCTCCTTGGTCTTCTCCTTTGGACATCATCTAGCAAGAAGGCTCCATTCTTCGATTCGACTCCGCCATTCTCTTCCTCTCTTCTCAAGCTACAGCTGGACCGTTTTTGGAGCCAATCTTCACTACTATTCATCATCTTCAAGCTCTATCCTCCTTGTTTCAGCTAGCTCTATGTTGGTGTTCCTTCATTCTTTTCATTTGATGTTCTTTAGCTCACCTAGAGCTTGTTTGTCATGGTTTCAAACCCACTTTCGAAATGGGGATTTGTAATGGCCAAAATGTTGATTTTTGTATGCTCCATTTTGGGGGTTTTGTGTAGATTTCTTGGAGCACCTCTTCTTGTTGATTTTGTGAAGCTTTCCTTGACCTTGGTTAGAGGCAAGTAAACATTTTAGTTATTCCTAGTACATTGCAAGTTTTAGGGCATTTTACTTTTGGAAATGTTATTTATCATGGAACTTGTCTTTCCTTTCATGTTATTAACCTCTTCTAGCTTATTTAATCTTGATAAGCATGGTTACTAATTTCTTCATTTAATTTAGAAGTTTTGTTTTGAATGGAAGTATATTTTTCTATGGAAAGCCTTACAAGTTAGTGATTCATGATTTGAATGTATAAGGGTTGGTGATTTTGATGTTTTGAATGAAATGTGAATGAATTTTGGTGTGGAAATCATCCATTGGAAAGCTTGTAGGCTTGGGGAGCATAGGGGTAAAAATATGGAAGTGAAGATGGGAGAGAAGTGTGAAAAAATTGAACTTCAAAGTTCTACCGGAAGTTCTACCGGTAGAAGTGGCTCGAATTGTGGCAGAGAGTTGAGAAAAACTGTGAACCTTAGTTCTACCGGAAGTTCTACCGGTAGAAACGGCCCAAATTGTGGCAGAGAGTTGAGAAAAACTGTGAACCTCAGTTCTACCGGAAGTTCTACCGGTAGAAGTGCTTCAACCGAAAGTTCTACCGGTAGAACATCTAAAACCGGAAGTTCTACCGGTAGAGATGCTGAGCCCAAACCCACAGTTACAAAAAGTACTATTTTTGAAGGATTTTTGCGGGAATGAAAACTAGACTAGGTTTTAGACCTTTTTATTGACCTTGTGCACTTGGAATTCCAAAATGTAATATACCTTCGGGGACACCAAGTTTTATTGAATTCCGACATTTGGTTTTCAATTCCACAAGGGTCAGGGATTGGTCTTAGCCTATGCTTGATGGATTTATGTGTGAACTCTTGTCTTGGTGCTTCATGCATCATCGTGTTCTTGTTTGATTTCCAAGTGCAAGTCGTTTTCAAGATGTGTTTTAAGAATCAAAAGGGAATCATTTCTTAAGTTTGTTAAGCAGTTATATTATGCTATTTTGCTAGTCTTGCCGTGTTATGCTTGGTAAATGATTTCCCTCTTGTTTTGTCGTGTTCTCGAACGTGTATCGCCGTGTTTTGTGCATTCATGATATAAGTGAATACCACTGAGCTTGGACTGCCCTTTTAGCTTGATCCACTACCTGGGGGTCCTTAAACATGTGGACTGTCTGCAGACTAGTCGTGTATTTTATTACACATCGTGCATGTTCGTGGTCCGGTTGCGCGGCCGGATACCCCGTCTACCTTGTGTGACGTGGGATCGTGTTTCGTGTCGTGCTTGTCGTGCGTGCTTGCTCTTGTCATTATGTATGACGGAGAAAGGATGAGCTCAATGTGGATTTATCTTTTCATGATATTATAAGTATTCATGCTAGTTTCGTAAACTTGAAACGTGTATCTAACTCTTGAACTGTTTTAGCATTATTTCTTATATTCAAGCTAAATTGTTTATTTGCCAAACCGTCGTGTTTGATGCTTGTGTTTTGGTGTCCAGGTGCCGGCGGTTTCACGCGTGACGAGTAGTGCCCGGAGGAGGCTGTTGAGCCACCCCCAGCACTTGAGTGGCAGCCCAACGACGTCATCTAGACGCCGGTCGGAGTCTTGATTCTCGTTTCACCTAGCTTGGGTTATGTTGGGTTGTTCTTTTGGGGTTCCTTTTGTTGTATTGGCCTTTGTTGGCCTCTTTGGGTTTTGTAACTTGAACAAAAATACTTTTGTTAAACATTGAAACTTTAATCATGCTAGGAATGCTTTGATGACATTCTCTTTTGATATCATGTCTCGATTTTATAGTGTCCCTTGTATCTACTTGGTTAAGATTTATGTGACACCTTTTGCTACGCGCTTCCGCATACCCATTCGTGTGAGCTCGACCCGTGTCTTGGGATCCTCACCGCGGAAACCTGTGGGAAAATCAAAACAGCGGCGGTGTGTTTTGTGTTGGTTAATCATACCGCCGCGCAGTCGCGGGCCCGGATCCCGGTCCGGGGTCGTGACACATGAGAGCCGGTTTTTGGAGTGAAAGCAAGGTTTTGTGGCATGGGAGCTAGTTTTTGGCGTGAAAGCTAGGTTCTGTGGCATGGGAGCCAAAATTTTGTTTTTGGCATGAAAGCCAGGTTTTGTGGTATAGGAGCCAAGATTTTGTCTTTGGTGTGAAAGAAAGGTCTTATGGCATGAGAGCCAAAATTTTTTTTTTGTGTGAAAGCAAGGTTTTGTGGCATGAGAGCCGATTTTTTTGTTTTTGGCGTGAAAGCCAGATTTTTTTGAAAGCCAAGTTTTGGTTTGTTGGCGTGAAAGCCAGGTTTTTTTTATTTTTGGCGTGAAAGCCAAGTTTTTTTTATTTTTGGCGTGAAAGCCATGTTTTTTTATTTTTGGAGTGAAAGCCAAGTTTTTTTTATTTTTTGCGTGAAAGCCATGTTTTTTGAATGAAAGCTAGGCTTTTGTTTTTCAAAAGTGCAAGTATCGATTAAGAGTCGCCTCCCTGTTGAATGGTTTTGCAAGTATTGATGGAATCTCGCCTCCTTGCTCATTCGGTTGTGAGTATCAATGGAATGTCTCCTCACGAATTTGGGTGCAAGTATTGACTAAGCGTCGCTTCCCTGCTAAATGGTTTTGCAAGTATCGATAGAATATCGCTTCCTTGCTCATTCGATTGCAAGTATCGACATAATGTCTCTTACCCGTGAATTTGGGTGCAAGTATCGACTAAGCGTTGCTTCCTTACTTTTCAAAGATTTTATTTTTTATCGGGCATCGACTAAATGTTGTTTCCCCATGATTTTTGAAATTTAAGGTTTTTGAACCTTTTTTTTTTTTTTTGAACTTTGGGTTGTAGATATCAACTAAAATGTTACTTCTCCACAATTTTTTGAAATTTTGCAAGTATCGATGGAATGTCGCTTCCTTGCGATTTTGAGATTTTGGAAGTGTCGAATGTGATTCGCATTCTTCCGATTTTTGAGTTTTGTGAGTATCGACCAAACGACGCTTTCCCACGGTTTTTGAAAAACCAATTTTTTTTGTTTAAAGACACGAGGGTCATAAAATTCTGACTTAAAACGATTTTGGGTGGTAAAAGTCAGGGTGGATTAGGGTGGAAATCCTTGAATCCTGAATTTTTGTTTCAAACCATGAATTTTTGGTTCAAGGGTCAAAAATTTTGGTCGAGTTAGGAAAGAGGCTCTTAAACTTGGATTTTTGAAATGATTTTTTTAACAATGAAACGATGAAAGTAAGCATTGTTTTGAGTTTTTTTTAAGAAATTTCAATAGAAGGATGAAGCTTCCAAAAGGAGTGGGTTTGATGAGCAAGTACCTGGGAATAGGCTTTGACCATGCAGGCATCGCTTTGACCAAGTGGAGGAAGTCTTCAAGGGTAGTACCGCTTTAAGAACTTGCCATTGATGGGTAGTATACATCTGTCACCCTCCATGTTTAGGAGAGCATATGCACCGTTGGAGAAAACCTTGTCGATGACGTAGGGTCCCTCCCATTTTGGTTCAAATTTGCCTTTGGATTTGTGGACGAAAACCATCAGTCTTTCTATTGTAAGAACAAAGTTGCCATTTTCGTAGGCACGTTGCTTGACCTTTTTGTCGAAGGATCCTGCCATACGTGCCTGGTAAAGCTCAATGCTTTGTCGAGCTTTGAGCCATCTTTTATCGTGATTATCGAGCTCTTGGAGTTTAAACTTCACATTACTTTCTCGAGTCATGTCATTTTGTAAAGATAGCCTTAGGGAAGGTAGGGAAGGAATTTGTACCTCCAATGGTACAACAACTTCGCATCCATAGACCAAGGAGAATGGTGTGCTATGGGTTGGTCCTCGAATGGTAGTCTGATAGGAACATAAAGCTTCAGACAGCTTGTCGCTTCAGTCTCTTTTGTGACCAAAGATCATTTTCTTGAGGATTTTACATAATGTCTTTTTGAAGGCTTCTGTTAATCCATTTGTTGCTAGATTTTATGGAGTCAAAGGATAAATTTGGATTTTGTATTTGTCGTAGGACCTGTAGAATCAATGATCCTGGAATTGTGGTCTATTATCGTGGACGAATCTTTTAGGTATGCTGAAATGACAAATGATGTTGGTGTGCAAGAACTGAAGGACTGATGAGGTCTTTATTTCGCCGAGCGTAAATGTTTTTGACCACTTGGAGAAATAATCCGTAGCGGCAAAAATAAAGCGATGACCTTTGCATGATGGGGGAGAGATAGGACATATGATGTCCATAACCCAAGCTTCGAATGGCCATGAGATCGCTGTAAGATGCATCCATTTTGGAGGCATATGAATATAATTTCCATGAACTTGGCCTTGTTTGTAGTGCTTAGCAAATTGCATAGCGTTAGCTACCATGGTAGGCCAATAATAACCTAACATTTTTATCTAATCGTAGAGCTTAGGACCAGCCTGATGGGCTCCACAAAGACCAGCATGAACTTCTTTGAATGTTTCTTCTGCTTCTTGTTGTTACAAGTAGCGTAAAAGTACTCCGTTGAAGGATTTTCTGTAAAGGGTTTTTGAAGGAATATCCAAATGAAAGTTTGGGGCTCATCTTTGAATGCTTACTTGCTCTTTTCTTGTTGTTACAAGTAGCGTAAAAGTACTCCGTTGAAGGATTTTCTGTAAAGGGTTTTTGAAGGAATATTGTAAGACCCCGACCCTCAATTTTTGGGTTTAGCATTGTTTTAACCATGATTTAGCTTTTTAAACAAGATTAGAGATGATTTGACTTTGTTTTTGAGTTTGAATAGATTTTTCATAACTTTGGAGAGTTTTAAAAGACCATTGACTTTGTTTTGACCCGACCCTTGTAAATTGTATTTTGTGAGAATTTATTCTTGGTTTCTAAAAATTCCAATTTCTATTCCTTTTGACTCATTTTATTGTTATAAACAACTTTCATGTTTTGACCATCTTGATTTAATACTCAGAAATCGCGTTTTTCGAGAAAAAGGGCAAAAATGACAATTTTCACTAAATCTGTCCATGAATTTCGAAAATTTCAGAAATTGGGGAAAATATACTTTTTGGAAACTAGATTTTTCGACGATCATTTTATTCTTCTTCGTCGATTTCACCCAGGGTCCACAAGACCAAGTTTTAAGCGTTTCAAGTTCTACTGCATTGGGACCCACCCTCCAGACACTATAAATACCCTTCTTCTCTCTCTCCTCCATTCTTCTTCTTCCCATTTTCCTGCAACCGGTTTGCCCTAGAGTGGAGAGGAGAGAAAGCTTTTTCCTCTTGGTCTTTTCCCTTGGATCTTCCATCAAGAGAGCTCCAATCTCAAATCCGACTCCGCCATTTTCTTCCTCTCTTCTCAAGCTTCGATTGGACCCGTTGTTGAGCCAAATCCCCAACACTATTCATCATCTTCAACCTCCTTTCTTCTTGTTCAGCTAGCTAAAGGTTAGGGCTCTTGTTCCTCTTTTCATTTGATGTTCTTTTAGTTCATTTAGAACTTGTTTTCTATGTTTTCAAACCCATTTTCGAAATGGGGGTTTGTAGTGGCCAAAATGTGATTTTTGTGTGTTCTATTTTGGGGCTTTTGTGTAGATTTCGTGGATCAACTCTTTGATTTGGATTTGTGAAAGATTTGCTTGGCATTTGGACAAAGGCAAGTGATCTTCATAGGACTTCTTATGTTTATTGTCTTATGCTTTCATTTTGGGTTTTAACATTTCATTAAGACATGTCTTCCATGTTTAATTAATGCAAGTCATGTTCATGCTCTTTCAAGTCATGAGTTTTGGGCTTCTTCATTTGTCTTGTTAGCATTGATTTTTCAAGCTCTTGAATCATGTTTAGTCTTGTAAGTTTTATGATTTTGTACATGAAAATGCTTTGATGTCTTTGTTATAGAATGAATGGGTTTAATTGTGGATGGAATGATGCCAAATGTTGTAAATGTATCCCTTGGAAAGCATGAAGGCTTGGGGAGTGCATGTGGTTCAAATGTGGAAGTGAAGAAGGGAGAGAAGTGTGAAAGAAATGAGCTTCAGAACCCTACCGGAAGTTCTACCGGTAGAAATGGTTCAAAATTTGACAAAGAGTTGAGAAAACCGTGAACCCTGAGTTCTACCGGAATTTCTACCGGTAGAGGTATTTCAACCGGAAGTTCTACCGGTAGAAAGGGCCCAAAATCTGACAGAGAGTGAGGAAATTGAAAAACCCCAAGTTCTACCGGAAGTTCTACCGGTAGAAATAGCCCAGATTTCGGCAGAGAGTGAGAAAAGTTAAGGAGCATGAGTTCTACCGGAAGTTCTACCGGTAGAAGTGCTCCAACCGGAAGTTCTACCGGTAGAGGTGGTTCTACCGGTAGTACTACCGGTAGAGACGCTTCAACCGGTATTTCTACCGGTAGAGAGGCGTGAACCACAACCAGAAGTACTGTTTTTGAAGATTTTGCGGGAATGAAAACTAGACTAGGTTTTAGACCTTTTTATTGACTTTGTGCACTTGAAATTCCAAAATGTACTATAACTTCTGGGGCACCAAATCTTGTTAAAAACTCCGACATTTGGGTTTCAACTCCACAAGGGTCAATGATTGGTCTTAGCCTAAACTTGATAGATTTCGTGTTTGAATTCTTGTTTTGATGCTTCATGCATCATCGTGTCCTCGTTTGATTTCTAAGTATAAGTTTGTTTGAAGATTTGTTTCAAGAACCAAGACCATTGTTTTGATGCTTTGTGCATCATCGTGCATTCGTTTGAATTTCAAGTATAAGCTTGTTTTAAGACGTGTTTCAAGAATCGTGTTTCAAGAAAGAAAAAGGGGATCATTTCTTCAGTTGTTAAGCATTTATATTATGCTATCGTGCTAGCCTTGTCGTGACGTGTTTGACAAATGATTTCCCTCTTGTTTTGTCGTGTTTTCGATCGCGTATTGCCGTGTTTTGTGCATTCATGATATAAGTGAATTTCACTGAGCTTGGACCGCCCTTTTAGCTTGATCCACTACCTGGGGGTCCTTAAACTCGTGGACTGTCTGCAGACTAGTCGTGTCTTGAATGGCACATCGTGCGTGTTCGTGGTCCGGTTCCGCGGCCGGATACCCCGTCTACCTTGTGTGGCGTGGGATCGTGTTTCTTGTCGTGCTTGTCTTGCGTGCTTGCTCTTGTCATCATGTATGACGGAGAAAGGATGAGCTCATGTGGATTTATCTTTTCATGATATTATATGTATTCATACCTTGTTTCGTATATCGTGCATGCACTAGTGATTTCTCGATAAGTATCTTGTACATGCATTGTTTTTAAATCTTGTAAACTTGTTTCAAGTTCAATGAAGTGTTTTTAGTTCTTGTTTCCTTTAAACTTCGGTTTTGTTTATGCTCTTGCCTATATTGATTACCTGCCAGACAGTCGTGTCTGATATACTTCTGCTTTGGTGCTCTAGATAGCAAGTCCTTGTTTTGAGCTAGTTCGCGTGCGGAGGGCTGTTGAGCCACGAGTTTTGCAGTCTTGTAGTGTCAGCGATGTCATGTTGACGTCATGCTCGACTCCGGAGTTACGTTACACCATTGGGTAGTATTTGTTCTAGCTTGTTTTTGTGTACGGCTTTTGTTAGCCTGTTTCTTGGGAATTGTAATCAATGCACTTGTTAATTTGAAACTTGAATATGTTGGGTAATGATAAGCCTGTTACTGTCAGCTTTGTATATCTTGATATTATGAATTGTTCCAGTCTGAATTTAAATATGTCTATGACAATTTTGTGCTGACAGATTGAGTACGACACGGAACCCGATGGATACGGATTCCGGGTCGTAACGTCTTGTATAGCTTCCGCGAAATATTTTGATGTGTTGTGAATTTGTTATCCTCACACACGCGGATCCTGGGAGGGGAAATACTACAAATTCTCCCCATGCTCGCGTCCCCGAGATCGGATCCCGGTTTTGGGGGCGCGACAAATATCCAAATGAAAGTTTAGGGCTCATCTTTGAATGCTTACCTGCTTTTTTGGATCTTCAGGTAGGATTCCAAACATGGTGTAATCAATGAACGTATCCCTCTAGTCACCGATTGGAGTTGTAAGGATGGAGATCCGACTTCCAACCACTCGGTGGCATTCAGCAACTGCTTGGTGTGTGTTAAGAGAAAGAAGGATCCTTCTTTGACACTGTAATTTGCATGTTTTCCCCTTCCTGGATTGCCATAGATATGGCAAGTCCGGTTAGGGCATCTGCACCGATGTTCTCTCCTCTGAGGATGTGGGTGATGTGATAGATGTCAAACTTTTGCCAAAGCATTTGTGCCTTGTTATAGTAAGGCAATAGATCAGGCTTCCTGAATTCATATTTTTGATCATCTGGTTGACGATCAGTTGAGAGTTCCCAAAGACCTCTAGCACGGTAATGTCAGATTCGAGGGCGAGTTCCAATCCTACGATCAAAGCTTGGTATTCTGCTGCGTTATTTGAGCATGGTTCTAGTAACGAGAAAGCATGTGGAATCAAGTATTTTTCAGGGCTAACAAAGAAGATGCCAACTCTTGAGATCAGCTTTGTTTTTTCATTTGTCTTGTTTGCACCATCAAAGTACATGTCCTGGGAGGCATTTGGTGAGGAAGTCTCCACACTGTAGACGAGTTCGTCTGGGAGATCATCCCTGAGTTGGGAATCTTTAGGCAATGGATGCTCTACGAGAAAGTTTGCTAGAGCTTGGCCTTTGATTGCAATTTATGGTACACACCTAATATCAAATTGTGATAGAAGGATGGACCATTTTGCTAGTCGAGTATTGAGAGAACTTGCTTTTGTGACAAAGATCATTAAGAGGCTGATCCTCGAAATCAGGTGGCTTTTAGTCAAAATATCCCTCTTACCAAGAGCATGCAAAAAAAAAAAAAATGTCCCATGCCTATTTTGTGTTGATTGGACCATTCAAAAAAAAAAAAAAAGGAAAGAAAGCCTCATGAGTTTCCAAAAACCAAACCATCCAACCTCATGAACCAAATTAAGCCAAACTCTTGAAATTGACATTCGATAAAAAACCAAACCCTAGTCCCCTAGCTCGCCACATACAGCTTGTTAGGTCACAAGACCAAAATCAAAATCAAAATCCAAACCAAACCAAAACCAAAACCAAAAAACCAAATATGACCCCTCAACTTGCCACATACAGCTTGTTGGGTCAGAAGGTCAAAATCAAAAACCAAACTCCGACCCCCTAACCTGCCACATACAGCTTGTTAGGTCACAAGGTCAAAAACCAAAATCCCAAAACCCAAAATCCAAAACCCCCATGTCATTTTCAAAACTTTGCCTTGAGATGGTACGTGATCCCTCTCACTACCATAAAATTCCCCCGGAAACTCAGAAGGCTATTCAAAAAAAAAAATGCTAAGACTCTTGGTCAAGTTGGAAGCTCTCCTTCAAGTTTCTCTTCGAGGCACATCGACTCCAAAAAGCTAGTCGTCGCTGTACCTCGAGGGGGCATTTGTTGACACCAAAAAATTCACTATGCCTCCTCAACAACAAGAAGCCACATGAAGCTGCATCCTGCTACAAAATAAGCAAAGCTACTTCAAGCATCAGATCTTGTCAGAATCAGACAAAAACTGTAAGATCCTTCAAGACAACCAAAAGAGGGGTACATAAGAAGTTTCGGGCCATTTCGACATTGTTTGGCCTAACTTCACTTCTACGACAGCTAAACAAGCTCTCCTGGCGGCGACAGCATCGAAAACATCAAAACTTCGATCAGAGCCTATAGATGACTCCAAAATACCTCCAAAGGGCTTCTCGTCAAATTTCAAATCAAACTGACAACGTTTGACCTTCCATCAACGCTCGAGCAGCAAAATCAAGCCTCTCGGTGGTGAGAACCACCGAAGCCATCACTCATCAAACAAAACACGTGAGTGGATTCAACATGCTTCCAAAGGGCTGCACGTCGAATTTCAGGTCATTCCAACAATGTTTGACCAGGTTTCGACGCTCTGAAAGAAAATCAAGCCTACCGGTGGCGGAGCACCCCGGGACCATGACATCCAAATCAGAGCTAATGGATCATCTCTACATGACTCCAATAGGCTCCCTGTCAAATTCAGGTCAATCGGACATCGTTTGACCGCATATCAAAGCTCGGCATCTTCCCCACAGCAAAATCAAGTCAAGCATCGACGGGACCCCAAACGGCTTCAAAGCTCAAATAAAAGCCCATGGTTGGTCCTATCCACTGCTCAAGAAGCTTCACCTCAATTTTCAGGTCATTCCGACATCGTTTGACCTAGTTTAGACTCTTGACAGAAAATCGACCACAAAGTCATCGGCTTTCCCGAAAAATGGGAAACTTTGTGCTCTGGTTTTGCGTGGGTTTTCGTCAAGTTTTCTCCAAGAAAATCAAGTCAATAATTGAGGGAAAATGTCAAGAAAAATACAGAAGAAAAAAGGAACGAAAAAGAAGGAAAAACGGCTGAAAAATACACTCGGCGACCAAAGGGGCAAAAACCCATGGTCGCCTGCGACCCTGGAAATCCGAGTCGCCAGATTTTTGCCGGATGGCCCAATTTCCGATCGTTTTCACGTTTCGGGAGTTCCTGCCTCTATGATTTTCTGAAAATCCAATTTTTGATGCTTGAAAACGACTGATCTTCGCTGACATTTAGGATCCACCGTTAAGAGCATGAAATCATCATTTATCGCTCTAAGCTCGCCAACCAGATGACCAAGAAAGTACACTTTTTGTCCAACCGATCAAGAAATCGACAAGACAGATGTCACCGGCCCACTGATATCAATCAATGACTGAAATTGCATCGCAATCCGACATCAAACAATGTGTGGAACCACCTGCGATGATCACAAGAAGAATCCCAAAGGACGCAGCGCGGCCCACGACTCTTCACATGCTCCGGCAACCACTTAATGTCGTTAATTGAACCGTTTATGACAACTTAATGTGGTCATTAACTCATTATTTTGGACGCCCCAATTAGATTCAAGCATACGGGAGTTACAAGTCCAAGCAATCATGGCATTGAAACCATGAAACTCCCCTCATCATGGAGATTAAAGGCGATTAAATGCCCAGTATCCTCCATCGGCCAATCAGAAGCCAAGAAAAAGGAGTTACAAAATCAGAAAATAAAAAATTGTAACTCCTCCCATAATGAAGCATCAATGCCATCAAATCTCTCATCATGGCCATCAATGCCCATAAAGCACCCCATGGCAACCAAGAGCCTATAAAAGGAGGTCCATTTCTAAGAGAGAGGCATCGATATCGATATGCACATCGACTTGAAATTTTGCACCTGGATACTTGCATTCTCCCAGAGAAATCCCGAAGATGTCCTGCTGCTCTGCCGCAAGAGACACTACAAGGTGATTAAAGTCCCATGGGGGGCCACCCCCCCAAGGTCCCCTTCTTCTACAACATGGCCTAAACGCGGCTTTTCAGCCCGTTTATTCGATTTTTCATTGGATATAGGACCTCCCTTTGGTCCTTATCCTCTAAAAAACTGAGGTTGGAGCCAAGCCGAAGCATCGAAGCATCAAGAGTTCTCATTTGAAGGACGATGGCGAAGTCCATACATGACTTGCGATCGTCGATCTGAACGTGTCCCTGCAATCTCCTGAGAAGTTAGATCCCTTTTCTTTATTTTCTATTGTAATTTGTATTTTTGAAGAGACAAATAAAAATCACAATTCTTGTCTTTCATATTTGATGAGATTTGTAAATCACCTTTCACGGCAAACAAATCGCCTTTCACGGCAAACAAACAAAAAAAGCCTCCTACGGTATTCTAAAAAAAAAACTTGTCTCTTTTCTTAAATATTTATGCAATTTGAAAAGTTAGAAAGAATGATCGATTTCCTTTCTACTTGTGAATGTGAATCTCCGGATCATCACCATTCCAAATTCCAAGTGGAATAGCAAATCTGGCATACTCGTACGAAAATGTTGATACCGCGTTTTTCCTCCTCTGCCGAGACTCAGGTAGCCCCCGGGGCGGAAGGAGAGGACGGAAAACCAAGGTCCATCAAAGGCCCACCTACTTCCAACAATTGGTGTCAGAGCAATCCCTTGATTCCCATCGCGTTAGATAAATTTTCTAGATCTAATCTCTATACGAGATATGGGGTGGATAAATCTAGGGTTGTGTAGGATCAATTTTTGCAAATTTACTTCATATTTGGAGTTAATTTGGTTTTCTGTTTGCCAGAGTTCAAGACAGAATCGCGGTTTTTCTGTAAACTATAAGATGGGCGCTCGAGCAGGTTCAACCCGGCTTGAGCGGACTTCCTTTCTGTGAGTGCCCGCTGAAAATTTGTTTTTGATTGAGAGCCAAGTTGTGACGGTGTTTGGGAGCCTTGATAATAGGATATTGGATTCCTTATGGAGTCTTTTTGAATTTTAAATTTTGCTTCCGTATCTCCAAGTACTTGATGCAAGAGTTCCTTCCAAAATTGGGTCTCTTAATTACTTGAAAATCTTTTATGTTGGGGTCCACTTGATATTGTAGTTCTCCACTTAGGCCCACGTATCAACTAAAATATTTAAATTCTGAATTTTAGAATTTAGTCTTCAACTTGTAATAAGAAGTGGGCCCCTCTTGGACGCTACCTTGCCTTGATATTTACCCCATGCGGCCGGTCCCATGGGATCTTCACTTCACGGATTTTTCCTTCTCTTTCTCTCTTGATTTTCTTCTTCTTGCGTGCCTCAACTTCTGAATTTTGACAAATTAATTAAAACTAATTTAGAAATAATAATCTTTTATATGAAAGAATGATGCTATGCATGGGGCCCAATAATGCAAAAATTGCTAATTTCACTAAGACATACATTTTTATGAAACTTTTAGTGATTTTTACTTAAATTCAACCATGAGAGTCCAATTGCATGATTTTGTGAAAATGGATTAGTTCAATGCATTTTGTTTTAATTAAGTCCTCAAATTTATATGAAATAATGAATTAAAAGTGTAATATTGTGGACTTATAACCCGCTCGAGCTCAGAGTGTGCAGTTTGTATTTTGGGTTTTCTGTCATGAGATGGAAGATGGGACTTTTCATGGCCCTAGTCCCTATTGTATTTTTGTTGTATATGATGCTAACCTTGCAGGTTCTTGTCCTATCCATGTGGCCCCACCAGTTTCTATTTTTGTCAATTTATTGGTTATTTTGGGTAATTTGTCATCATGATTTCTGTTAAATGGCAAGGCATGATGGTTTCCCTGAGCCCTTTTTAATTTTCATTAATAGATTGCCATGTAAATCTCAATGTTGAGATATATGAGTTTATGTAATTTTTAGTTTTATTACTTTGCAAATTCCGGCGGCTTCAAAGACAAGATAGACGTTGATGATGGACTCTTAACCAAAGAGTTTGGTGATGACCAAAGGGTTTGAAAATGCTCAAAGAGTTTGAGGAATCCCAAATCATTTGAAAGTCTGAGAAGTCTAATACATCTTTTTCGCATTAGGCCACGTGAAGGAGAGGATGTGCATTATTTAAGTTTTCTAATTTTGCATGGATGCTTGCTTATTATGGCATGTTTTTATTTCTTTCTGAAATCTGATCCAAACAAAGTAGTTATAATAATTGGCCAACTTAGTTTATTGTTTTGGAAAGGGTTCTAAATAAGGAATTAGCATCGATGGAGCCATGAGATGGACCTGCTGGAAATACTAATCTTGTTGACCGAACTTTCCATAATTTAAATCTGAGTTGGATCCAATCATTATTCATATCATGAGATGATTTGATGTTTATATCATGTGGGCCCTTACACCTAAAAGAAAGTCCTCAATTCTAAAAATATTAAGTGGATGCAAGGCGTAGCATTTAAATTTAGAAATCCTCATGTTTTTCCACCGTAGGTCCATTGTAAGGTGGGTAGGTACCTCGTGCCATCTAAGAATGGCCATTCACCACAGAGGGCATTTGTTTCGCTGGTTACTAGATATGGATCTCCTTAGGATAGCATTGGTGAAAAGGGATGGGGGTGCACTCCCCAAGGAGGCACTACTTGCAACAGTTGTCATGTAATGCTAATCGATGGGTCACACTTAACTAAAATAATGTATAGTATCCCTAAGGATTTGCCTCATGTATTTTAGAAATCCAAGTTTAAATCGGGAGTCACACATTATCTGGTATCGGATACCTAAATGATAATGAGTGATAGGGGACCATAGATTGTTAGTCTTAAACTCATATTAGATTGATATTGATCTGCACCAATCTAAGGGGTATAGCGATTCGAATCCCGATGCATTCTGAATCTTAGTGGTTAGAGGATTTCATAAGAAATTTGGTAGAATGCTAAGACCTTATGTCATTTAAATTTATTAATTACATGTATGGCTGTGTGCAACAATACTTTCAAGAATGAATTCATCTACCTCCAATCCCCTAGCGAGCAACCTGAACCAAAACAAGCTGGTAGCAACCAAATACATGCATAGACTGGAAGAGAAACCAGGACATTATCCTGATCGCTGCAGGATATAAGTCTGTCCTCACCATAGAATGCCCTCAGGAACCTGGCCATATGCATCCCAAGATGATAAGGACCTTTACGCCAAATGGTTGAAAGATGACGAGATGGTCAGATGTTACATGATGGCATTTATGTCAAGTGTTTTGCAACACCAACATAATCCTTTAAGGCTAAATTTGAGGTTATTTTAACTTAAAGGAGATGTTTGGGAACCAAGGCACCCTGCTAGGTAGGCTGCTATGAAAACTGTTATGAGCACTAAGATGGCTAAAGGGACCCCAGTTTTGGAACATGTTCTAAAAATGATGGATTCATTGAACGAGTTGAAGGTCCTGGGTGCTGAGATTGATGTAGAATCTTATATTGATATTATCCTTTAGTCGCTGCCAGACTCTTTTGACAATTTTAAACTGACCTATAATATGAATAAAATGAGTTCGAGTTTGAGTTTGGCTGAGCTTTATGGCCAGCTAGTGGCAGCAGAGGGTATAATCAAGAAGCAACCAAGTGCCGATATGACAGAAAAGTCATATGCCATGTACAGATAGAAAGGCAAGGGCCGAAATGGCAAAAAGAAATTGGTCCCCAGAGGCCAAAGGGTGGATATTGGTCCTAATGGTGGTGTGGCTAAGGCTAACAAAGGCACGGGTGCCAAGCCCAAGGGAAACTGTTTCCACTATGGTATGTGTTAGATTGTATGGACTTAATCCATCAGTTGATGTGATAAATTGATTAATTTCTTTATTTATCAATAAAATCATGCTTTACTTTCATGAGATGAATGTTATTACTTTATGCACATGACCAATACATATGACATAATCGTTCATGAGTTGAACAGGGTCCCATTAGTATATTAAATGTGATATATGTGTATGGATGAGATCCACACACGGGAGATATATGTCACAAATCTTATACTTAAAATATCTTCAGAACCAGTGATGAGACTGGGCATCTCATCTGATAAGGTTGCAGCACTTTGATCATTATGAGATAGTGTGATTTGTCTCGATCATCAGAATGTAAGATTCTGGATCATGGTGTTGGTACATTGGATGTATTGAAAGACCATGAGAAACACCTTATGGAATTCTGTCTCAATAATAAGGTATGCTCTCATAATTCCCTAGCAATAGGCTCTCAATCCTGAAACATTGATGAACTCAAGTTTTTATCTATTCATTTGCTTTGAGTCACCAATGAGTGAGGCCAACTGTAGGTCAACACCTCGGTGTCTTGGGTATATGGTAGTAGGACTGTGGGAACATTTAATGATCAAGATGAAATCTATCTCTATTATGCCCTTGTGCCAATTAGTGGTTTTGTCATTAGTAAGTGCGCACCCATCTCGATTAAGAGTTAATTGGATGGTACTGATGATCATAGTGATTAATTGGTGCTCAAGGATAATAAGATATGGAACTAAGATTGGGAGAGACATATTTATTCCAATTGATCCATGGATATTGATGGAGGGACCTACTTGTGGTAATTGGGAAGTTTAGGGTCTTCATTGTAATTTATTCCTAAGACTAGAGTGCAATTGCATTTATATAGTGGTGTTATTTGCAATTAACTGTGGGCCCGGATTGCATATGAGATGTGGGGTCGCGGTGTCCCAGTTGGAGCCAGCTTTCTATGGAATCCCTAGTGGTACCCACGCTGGCCCAAGTTATTAGAAAGATACTAATCCTACTTGAACTCTAAAAGAAAGGAATTAGAAAGTTAATATTTCTATTTGGAATAGGACTTCTAAATAGTGGTAATAGTATACTGACTAATTGTTGTGGAAGTGAGACTTCTATTTCAATTAGGAAAAGAGGAGCATTGAAAGGTTATAAAAGGGGATTAATCCCTCTTGGTCGTCTATCTATTATTGGAGAAAAATGTCCAGCCCTAAAGTGTGCAATAGTTGCTCATCTATCTCCTCTATTCCTCTTCTAGTTCCTTGGAGTTTCGAGTTGGGTTTTCTCTTAGAGATTCCACCAATCTTCTTGAGAAGAGAGATCTGATTCGGGTCATAGCGTGGAAGGCTAAGAGGTGTTAGAGATTCCTATTTGATAAGTGAAAGAGTTTCATCATCAAAGAAAGACGCAACTTCTCTATTAGAGCACAACCGAGCTCCAAAAGTATATTCTGCTTCATTGCATGTTGTAGGCTTTATGGATGCTTGTTAGTTACTGCTCTATGTTTTAGATGGTTTTTTTTATACTAATCATGATGACTGAGATTGAGGACATGGATCTTGGATTGGGTTTTTGGCCTGATGGATACTTGATCCCTGAGTCAAGTGGATCAAAAGTTTTGAAAATCTATCCACGTGGCCCACCTACTTCCAATAGTATGACGAGACACTGGAAGCGGAACTGTCCTGATTATTTGTCAAAGAAAAATACCACAGGTATGATTGAGTCATTTGTATCTGATGTTAGTTTTGCAACTAGTATTTCAGAATCCTGGTGTGTTGACTCCGGTGCAACTAAACACATCTATAATTCGTTGCAGGGGTTCCAGGAAACTAGGAAGCTTAGTGGCGGCAAGATCAATATCAACCTGAGATCGGGTGCTAAGGCAGAGGTGGAGTTAGTGGTTACTTTACGTTTTTCAAATTTTCAGTTGATTTTTTCAGACATCTTATATAAACCATCTTTAAGGCGGAATTATTTCAGTTTCAGGTTTAGTGAATAATAGTTATTCTATTAACTTTTGTACTGAAGTGGTCATAAAGAGGAATGGTTCCTTTGCATGTTTTGGCAAGGTAATCAACGGCTTGGAATGGTTCCTTTGTTAACTCCCACAATGTATGAGATGCATGACACCAAAGTAATTAATAGGATAAATAAATCATCATTAAAAAGGAAGTCACCTTCATCTAATCCAACGAAACTTTGGCACTAAAGGCTAGGTAACATTAACCTCGATAGGATTGACAGGCTAGTGAAAGATAGTATCTTGCCTTTATTGGTGGTAGAACCAATGTCTATCTGTGAGTCTTGTCTGGAAGGTAAAATGATGAAAATACCATTTTCATCTAAGGGCAATATGACCAAAGATTTATTGGAATTAGTGCATACCGATGTGTGTAGACCCATGAATGTAAAAGCAAGAGGTGGTTATGAGTACTTCATCACTTTCACAGATGATTACTCTAGATATGGACACATATATCTGATGCACTGCAATTCCGAGATGTCGGATGTGAATTTCGACCCCCCGCGCCCCATGGCTTGGGAAATCTCCATTCATCTATTTATGCTATTTAAACTTTACATCGAAAATGAGGATTCTGACTACCCTCAAAATCAACGGATCACGATCGCCAGCTACAGTAACGGCCGTAACATTGTTCTTCGATGAAAGCCTGAGAAAATTGGGAGAAAATAAATGGGTGGGTTCTTCCTCTCACCTAATGTGCTGCCGGCAACACACGACAGTTGTCCTGTCACATTGATTTGGGTCTCTTTAATATAGGGTCAATTCAGGGTCACGAGTTAAAGTCCAAATAAGGTTAATCCTCACATAGCAAAATCATAGTGTATCCAAGTAAAATAAAATAATTAAAATAAAGAAAATAAAAGGGGAGGTGCCAAATATTTAAGAAGAGGATCGGCCCCGTTCCCGGGTACCCCCTTCAAATCCCTTGGCAAAATAGGGTTTAAAGGCTGACTTTGCAAACCAAAATGATGACGCAAATGAGACTTTGACTTATGATTTCTGTGTTTTTTGTGTGCGATACACGAGTGATAAAAGTGATAGGCTGATGGGCCATAATTGATTAGAGGTGGCCGATAAACCGGTGTTTGTTTTAGGGAGCTAGTGTCACGCCCCCAAACCCAGATCTTGCAGCTGCCTGACCTCAGGGGGCGCGAATGGGGATTAAGTAAGAATTATATTTTCTCCCAAGATCCGCGGGTGTGTGAGGACAACACATTCCATCACACTCTGAATATTTTGCAAAAGCTTTCGTGGCATTGCGACTCGGAGTCCATGGCCATAGGATTCCATGTCGCACTCAACTGCTAGCATATAGCTATTATATCAAGAACCATATCTGTTGGAATACGCTTGGGCCCTTAGGATAGGTTTCAAAAACTTTTGACCTACTTGACTCAGTGATCATCTATCCCTAAGGGCATAAACCCAATCCAAGATGCAAACCCTCAATCTCACACATCAAGATCAGTAAAATATATCTATCTAGAAGATAGAAATAGCAACATGAAAGCTTCAAATAAATCTACAACATGCAAGGAAGTAGATTATACCTTCGGAGTTCAGTTGTGCTCTAATGGAGAAGTTGCTACTTTCTTTGATGTCGAACTCTTTCGCAAATCAAATCAAGATTGTCACGACCCCAAACCCGGGGTCCGTGAATTGAGAGTTATGTTTCTCCCAAGATCCGCGTGTGTGAGGATTACAAATTCTTTCCAACACACTCTGAATATTTAGCGGAAGCTTTCGTGGTGTTGCGACTCGGAGTCCGTGGCCATTGGATTCCGCACCGCACTTAACCCAAGCATAAGTCATCTTTTCAATGATCCATTTCAGACTGGAATAAACTATCACAATAAAAGTACAGAGCTGACAGTAACAGGGTATTACATTCCCATATATGTTCAAGTTACAATTAACAATGTGTATTAATTACAAATCCCAAGAAAAGGCTAATAGAAGCCATACAAGAAAACAAGCTAATGATCACTACCCATATGTGACGTAATACCGATGTCAAGCTCAATGTCTACATGACATAGCCGACAAACAACCTGAAAACTCATGGCTCCACAGCCAACACGTGCACTCGTCTCGGGTGAAGAAGTCTGGACCTGAGTACCAAAGTAGTGGGTCAGACACGACGGTCTGGCAAGTGGGTGAAAAGATATAACAATATACTGAACGATAAAACATGCAATAAATCATGCTGTCTGATCAAAATGTACACAATTAAGAATGTATAGGAAATCATGCATATCTGACAAAATCCTGTATTCATATAAAACGGGTATGAAACATAAATATTTGACAAAACATGTATTCATTTAAAGCATGTATAAAACATGAACATTTATTAAGAAAAGACGTGATCAATGTAAAGCAGTACGGGTATCAAGGATCAGGAACTATCAAGATGGCAACTACACGAAGCTAAATCCTCTATCACCTAAGTGATAGAGCAAGCAAGTCAAGGTGTTGACCTCAGTCACCGAAGTGAGGAGGTACAACGAAATACATATACATATATACTATATACAAGACATGACCACGGTAGCGAGCCGGGCATCAGGAACCACAGTAGCAATCTGCGGTATCAGGACATGACCACGGTTAAATAAACCGGGCATCAGGATCCAAACTGCAGTTGGCAAGACAAGAGGGGGATCACCCAGTCAGTGGATCAGACTAACAAGGTATCCAAGCTTAGTGGTGCCGACTCATAGGTTATATACAAGTAAACAAAACAAGTACATGTATGCATGTTCTCTTTTTGGCTCATGGGCTCGCACTACAAAGCTCGGGCCCCATATTGCCTAAAGGTTTTGGCTTATGAGTCATATACAAGAAATCAGGTCAAATAAATACATATGACAGGACGGGATGCTCATAAGCACAAAAGCACATCTGTATAGGTCAAGCATGTACGGGCTAGCAACAATGCTAAAACATGAATTTCAGTACTGTCGGGCAAGTCTAGTCATAAAAAAAACGAGATTTAAAGTGTACAAGTGAAATTCAAGTCGAAATAAGGCATGAATGGATTTCTATACTTTTCCGGGCCAAACGCCGAGGGTCCTGGATTTAATCGATGTGAATAGGGTCCCGTATGTCTAGTTTGACATATACTTGGTACTCCATGAGAATTAAGGACATCTCGGATCCCTATGCACATTGACAAGTCTAAGGATCCTCGATGAATCTTCATAATGGGGTTTCTCTTCATCCGGACTCCATACATCACTTTACGGTTCTCCTGACACAACAGGACTCCCAACGAACCTCCCACAAACATATAAATGTTTTACTTCAGCTCCAAGCATGTCCTCAGTGAAACAGCACCCATCGCTCGAGCGGACATCACAGTTCGCTCGAGCGGATGAGTCTCTGGAATGGTTACTGGGAGGGTTCGCTCGAGCGTACACAGGGTTCGCACGAGCGGACAGCTCTCTGGAATCACACGATCCCTCTTCTGGGCAGTTCGCTCGAGCGAAGTATCAGGTTCGCTCGAGCGAACTGTCCAGAACTGGGTTCGGGACAGCTCTGTTCTTCCTTTCTTCTCTTCTCATTTCAACTCCCTTGAGCCCCATTTCTTCACATCAATGGGAGATTCAAATCTCTGCCCAACCTACTACAATCTCCATCAAAACTCCTCACAACCTCCACAAGTAATTCATCCATTCATCTCTATTCTCTTTCCCACATTCACTCTCAAAAGAAGAGACAATGACCACAACCACTTGGATTCATTAAAGCCTCAGACAAGAGATAAAAACAAAAGCTATAAATCACATTTTTTAGGCAATACATGGGCTAATCAACCATTTTCATGAGCATCTAATCACATTAAAAACAAGTAAGCAAAACATTAATGGAATGACAAAACCAATCATGTTCGTCTTGAAAATCATTCAAAACTTCCAAGAAATCCTTTCACAAAATGAACCCAACCTCTTCATCCCATTCACATTCAACCATAAGAAATCCATAATGTAAAATCGATTAGAACTTATACATTCAAGATGTCATTTTCAATCGTGGCGAACCACTCAAGTACATTTCAAATCGACTTACAAAAAGAGCATATAACTTCTCTAACATGGAATGGAATAGTGTATGTGATTCAATGGCCTACCAAGGGGAGTCTCAATGCATACTTAATATCTAAAGGTTGATTTATAATATGAGTTTGGCACCAATGAAAATCCACAACACTTAAGATTATAAAGTATGCTTTAAGACTCATAAGAATTCTTGGGTAAAATCCCATGTCAAAACTTTCTTTCATGTTTCCATTCAATTGGTACAAATATTCACTTTCATTACCAATCCTTGATCACTAAGATAAGTATACCATTGGATTCCTCGCTTCAAGAGCTTTCCAACGGTATATAGAACGTCCAATTCCGACATAGGGATAAAAAGTTATGGGCGTTTCAAAGTGGCCCAGAAATCAGCCCAGAAATCAGCCCAGGTCCGCTCGAGCGGACCCAGGCCCGCTCGTGCGGTCAAGCTGCTGCCTGGCCCGTTTCAAGTGCAGAAATGTGCACTTTTTGTGCATTTTTTATTCTCTTCTCTCCCCTTCCCTTCCATTTGCATTCTTATACAATTTGGGCTTTCTCCTAGCCTTAACAAACTCCATTAAAACATCATACACTAAATCATTCCATTATTTCCATGGATTTTTAACAATGACAAAACATTAACCTTCACAAAAATCACTAAAATTCTGAAATACATATAACCAATCCAAAGACAACTTATTGCTAAATAAAATCCATATAGTTGAAACATCAACTTAGAGAAACAATAGACATAAATCATCTCTTGAACATTTCAATAAAAGAAATCAATAATAAAAGCTAATCATTTGCATAAAAACATGATTAAGGAAAATAAATCATTTCATCCACTTGCCTTGGGTCTCTAATCAAGCAAATCAAGCTCTAAACACTCTTCCAAGCCAAGGCTCCAAACTACACAAAAACCCCCAAAAAGCAACCCATCTTAGAACCCTAAAATGGTAACTCATCAAAGAGAAGGAATGGGCTCAAACAAGCTAAAAAAATAGGACCTAGGGGAAAGCCATTGCTCAACAATAGAAGATGGAAAGAGATCCTTACCTCTAGGGCCATTAATCAACAAGAATGAGCTTGAAATAGGGGCTGCCCAGCTGAGATTTGTACAAGGATGATGTCCATGGAGAGCTAGAAGGATGGAGGAGAAGAAGTTGAGCCCAAGTCTCCATTTTAGCAAGGTTTGGAGGTGGATTTTATGAGAGGGAGCAAGAAGAAGAAGAGAAAAGGGCAAAGAGCCCTAAGGAGCTGGAGCTCTCTCTCCTAAGAGGGCTGGAATGGGGAAGAAGGGAGAGGGGTGGTCCTTTTATAAAAGGGTGGGTGTGGGCTCCACCATCACTTAATCTTGTCGGGATTAAAACATCAATTTCTGGGCCTCGGATGCGATCGACGAAGAAGGGAAAAATGTTCCTCATAAAATCTACTTTTCAAAAAGTATAATTTTGGCATGGTTCTGAAATCTCGAAATTTGGGTCCAGATTTTGTGAAAAAGACCGATTTTGCCCCCATGGCTGGAAAAACTGATTTTAGGAGCTTGGAATTGGCACGGAGTGAACACGAAAGTTGTAGGGAATGGCGAGATTAATCAAACGAAGCTGAGATGGGAATTTTTTGAGAATCACCAAGGATCTCCCCACGCTGACCACACAAAACAAATGGGACCCTACGGTCACTGTCTAGGTTTACTGGCTCTCAAAACTTCCCAAAGCTAATGAAAAGATCATTCTAACTCAAAACTCAACCAAACAACCACTAAACCCAAAGAGAAAACCAAATCACGATTAAAACCACACTAAACCAAGAAATTAGGGGTCGGGTTCTCACAAAGATCTCCAAGACCCAATTGTCTTCCACACTATGTCTCTTATCAGATTTCTTTTCTCAAAGAGATGGGTGGGATCTCCTAAAGAAAACTACTAGAGAACAACTAGAAAAGGAACTAGAAGAGATGTGCAACAACTTGCACAAGAGAGGAGAAGAGAGAGAGGACTAGCCTTGCACAACTCTTGCACAATAATGCTTGGGACGTCCAAAGGGGGGTTGCTACCCTTTTATAGCCTCTTGCAACTCCTCTATTACTAATTCCCATAGAAGTCTCACTTCCATTAATTAGTAACCTTCTCTTTCTAATTAAAATAGAAGTCCTACTTCCATTAATAATTAGTAGCTTACTATTACCACTATTAAAAGTCTCACTTCAAATAGAAATAGTAATTCTCTAATTCCTTTCCATCTAGAGTTCTACTAGAATTAGTATCTATCCAATACTTGGGCTAGTGTGGAGACCACTAGGGATTCCTTAGAAAGCTGGCTTCAACTGGGACACGCGACCCCACATCTCATGTGCAATCCGAGCCCACAGTTAATTGCAAATAACTCCACTATATAAATGCAATTGAACTCCAGTCTTAGGAATAAATTACATAGAAGACCATAAACTTCCCTATGACCACAAGTAGGCCCCTCCATCTATATCCATGGATCAATTGGACCTGTCCACCAAATTAGATCCATATCTTATTATCCTTGAGCCCCAATTAATTATAATGATCGATTGGTACCTATCCAATTAACTCTTAATTGGAATGGGTGCGCACTTACCAATGATAAATCCATTAAATGGCACAAGGGGATAATCAGGATAGATTCCATCTTGACCATTGAATATTCTCACAGCTCTACTACCATTCACCCAAATCACCGAGGTGTTGACCTACAATTGGCCTCACTCATTGGTGACTCAAAGCAAATGAATAGATAGAAACTTGAGTTCATTAATGTCTCAGGATTGAGAGCCTATTGCTAGGGAATTATGAGAGCAGACCTTAAAGTAAAGACAGTATTCTTAAGGTGCTTCTCATGGTCCTTCAATACATTCAATGTACCACCATTATGATCCAGAATCTTTCATTCTGATGATCGAGACAAATCACACTATCTCATAGTGATCAAAGTGTTGCAACCTTGACAGTATGAGATGTCCAATCTCATCACTGGTTGTGAAGATATTTTAGTATAAGATTTGCTACACATGTCTCCTGTATGTGGATCTCATCCATACATGTGTGTTACATCTAATATACTTGTGGACACCGGTTCATCACATGAACCATTATATCATTCGTATTAGTTATGTGCAAACAAGTAATAAATCACCATTCATCTCATGAAAGGAAAGCAAGAATATATTGATAAATAAAGAAATTAATCAATATATATCATCATCTAATGGATTGAGACCATTCAACTAACAATATCAAACTGGAATAAACCATCACAAACAAATACAAAGCTGACAGTAATAGGATATTACATTCCTATATATGTTCAAGTTACAAATTATCAATGTGTATTAATTAAAAATCCCAAGAAAAGGCTAATAGAAGCCATACAATAACAAGCTAGTAACCACTACCCCACTTGTGATGTAGCTCTGATGTCAAACTCAATGTCTACATAACATAGCCAACAACACACTCTTGCAAACTCGTGGCTCCATGCTAACAAAAGCACTCAGCTCGGGCAGAGAAGTCTGAACCTGAGTACCAAAATAGTGGGTCAGATACAACAGTCTGGCAGGTGGATGAAAAGATAATAACTGTGCTAAAAAATCATGTGATAAATCATGTTATTTGATCAAGGGCTGCGTATAATTAAAATGGGTGGAAAATCATGGATATCTGATAAATCCAATATTCATGTAAAAAGGGTGTAAAACATAGATCTCTGACAAAACATGTATTCATTTAAAGCATAAGTAAAACATGGAGATTTGGCAAAACATGTTTTCATTTACAACATCTATAAAAGAATGGATATTTGACAAATTAGGTATTCCTCATATTGCAAACCCAGTCCATATGCGAACCCTGCAAATAGCCCTTCTTCAGGGGAGCCACAAACGTGAGGACAGGTGGCAACCACATAAAGCTAAATCCTTTATCACTAATGTCACGAGAGCACATCGGGGGGTTAATCTCAGACACACGAAGTGACGAAATTCAATGAAATATAAAAATACATATAACTATACGGGACGGGACCATGTTAGCAAACCGGGTATCGGGACAGGACGAGATCCAGACTACAGCTGGCCGGATGGGAGCGGGACCTCCAAGTCAGTGGATCAAGCCGACAAGGTTGTCCAAGCTTAGTGGTGCCGAGACAAAGGTCACATGCAAGAAATCGGGACATGTACAAACATTTGTACGAAGTAAAACACATAAATGGGTGGGACAGGGTGCCTATAGGCACAAATTTCACTTTATCATCAGGCAATGCATAATGGGGATAGCAAAATGCTAAAATACAATTTCAGTGTTTTTGGGCATGACAAATCATGTAGCATGAATTTCGAGAAGTACGTATCAAGATTCGGGGAAAATATAACATAATTGCATTTCCAAAATTGCCGGGCCAAACATTGAGGATTCAAGATTACACCAGTGTGAATAGGGGTCCCGTATGTCAGTTTCGATATAAACTTGATGGACCCGGCCTTTCGTCCTCTCCTTCCGCTCCAGGGGTTGCCGGGGTCCGGCGGAGGAGAAAAGCGGGTGTCAACATTTTTTGTACTGGTATGCCAGATTTTCTATTTTACTTAGAATTTGAAGTGGTGATGATCCGAAGATTCACCTTCACAAGTAGAAAGGAAATCAATCCTTTTTTCTAACTTTTCAAATTGCATAAATATTTAAGAAAAGAGACAAGTTTGTTTTTTTTAATGCCATAGGAGGCAATTTTTTGTTTGTTTGCCGTGAAAGGTGATTTTGGTGCCATGAAAGGCGATTTTACCGTGAAAGGCGATTTACAAATCTCATCAACAATGAAAGACAAGAATTGTGATTTTTTTTACTCTTTAAAAAATACAAAGTATAATAGAAAAGGAAGAAAATGGATCTAACTTCTCAGGAGATTGTGGGGACTCATTCAGATCGACGGTCGTAAGTCATGTATGGATTTTGCCATCATCCTTCAGATGAGAGCGCTTGATGCTTTGATTCTTTTGACTTGGCTCTAACTTCAGGTTTTTAGAGGATAAAGACTAAGGGAAGGTCTTATATCCAATAAAAAACTGAGCAAACGGGCTGCAAAGCCGCGTTTAGGCCATGTTGGATAGAAGGAGAGGAAGAGCTTTGCCTTGGGGGGCTGGCCCCCAAAGGGACTTCAATCACCTTGTGGTGTTTCTTGCAGCGGATTAGGAGGACTTCGTCAGAATTTCTCTGGGATGTCTCTCTCTCTAGGTGTGAATTTCTCTTGAATTTTCCGGCTTCCGGGGATCCTTTCTTCTTGGAATGACCCCCCTTTTATAGCCTTTTGGTGGCCATAAGGTGGGTTTATAAGCATTGATGGCATTGATGGTATTGATGCTCCATGATGAGAGGAGTTACAAGTTTTTATTTCTTGATTTTGTAACTCCTTTTTCTTGGCTTGTGATTGGTTGGTGGAGAATGATGGGTATTTAATCGCCTTTAATCTCCATGATGAGGGGAGTTTCATGGTTTTAATGCCATGATTACCTGGACTTGTAACTCCCATTTGCTTATTTTTGATTGGGCCGTCCAAAATAATGGATTAATGACTGCATTAAGTTGTCATAAAACGGGTCAATTAACAGCATTAAGTGGTCGCCGGGGCATTTGAAGAGTCGCGGGCCGCGCCTCGTCTTTTGAAATTCTTCTTGTGATCATCACCGATGGATCCGCATATTGTTTGATGTCCGATTGCGATGCAATTTCAGACATTGATTGATGTTAGTGAGCTGGTGACATCTGTCTTATCGATTTCTCGACGGTCGGACAGAAAGTGTACTTTCTTGACCAGCCAGTCGGCGATCATGGAGCGATCAGTGATGACTTCATCCTCTTGACGGCGGATCCGAGGTGTTGGCGAAGATCAGTCGTTTCCAAGCATCAAGAATTGGATTTTTGGAAAATCACAGGGGTTGGAACTCTCGAAACGGGAAAAGGATCGGAAAACGGGCCATCCGGCGGAAAATCTGGCTACCCGAATTTCCAGGGTCGCTGGTGACCATGCACCTATGATCGCCGGCGACCATGGAGCAAGGTCATCGGCGACCATGAAGCAAGGTCATCGGTGACCATAGGCTATGGTCACTGGCGACCATGGGGGTTTTGTCCCCTTTGGTCGTCGCTTCGTTTTTCTACCGTTTCTTCTTATTTTCCGTTCCTCTTTTCTTTTATATTTTTCTTGACATTTTTCTTCAATTATCGACTTCATTTACTTAGAGAAAACTTGACGAGATCCCGTACAAAAACCGAAGCACAAAGTTTCCCATTTTTTGGAAAAGCCGAAGACTTTGTAGCAGTGGATAGGACCAACCATGGGCTTTTATTTGAGTTTTGAATCTGTTTGAGGTCCCGTCCCTACTAGACTTGATTTTGCCGCGAGGAGGATGTCGAGCTTTGATATATGGTCACGATGTCCGATTGACCTGAAATTTGACAGGGAGCCTACTGGAGTCATTTAGAGATGACCCATTAGCTCCTATTTGGATGTCATGGTCTTGGGAGGCTCCGCCGCCGGTAGGCTTGATTTTGTTTCGGAGTGTCGAAGTCTGGTCAAACGTTGTCGGAATGACCTGAAATTCGACGGCAGCCCTTTAGAAGCATGTTGAAGCCACTCATATACTTTGTTTGATGAGTGATGGCCTCGCTGGTTCTCACCGTCGAGAGGCTTGATTTTCCCGCTCGAGGGTTGATGGAGGGTCAAACGTTGTCGGTTTGATTTGAAATTTGACAAGGAGCCTTTTGGAGGTATTTTGGAACCATCCGTAGGCTCTGATAGAAGTTTTGATGTCTTCGACACGGTCGCTGCCTGGAGCGCCTGTTTAGTTGTCGGAGGAGAGAAGTTAGGCCAAACGATGTTGGAATGGTCCGAAACTTCAGGTGTATCCCTCTTTTGGTTGTTTTGAAGGATTTTGCAATTTTTTTTTTATTCTGACAAGATCTGATGCTTGAAGTAGCATTGCCTGTTTGTAGTAGGATGCAGCTTCATGTGGCTTCTTGATGTCGAGGAGGCAAAGTGACTTTTTGGGTCTCAACAAATGCCCCCTCAATGTACAACGACGAGTAGCTTTTGGAGTCGATGTGCCTCGAAGAGAAACTTGAAGGAGAGCTTCTGACTTGACCAAGAGTCTTGAGCATTTTTTTTTTTAATAGCCTTTTGAGTTTCTGGGGGAATTTCATGGTAGTGAGAGGGATCACGTATCATCTCATGGCAAAGTTTTGAAAATGACATGAGGGATTTGGAATTTTGGGTTTTGGATTTTGGTTTTTCCCTTTTGACCTTGTGAACCTAAAGGCTTTATGTGACACATTAGGCGGTCAAGAAAGGCTTTTTGGGTTTTCGACCTTGTGACCTAACAAGCTGTATGTGGCAGGTTAGGGGGTCGGGGTTTGATTTCTGATTTTGACCTTGTGACCCAATAAGTTGTATGTGGCAAGTTGGGAGGTCAGGATTTGGTTTTTGGTTTTGGTCTTGTGACCTAGCAAGCTGTATGTGGCGAGTTAGGGGACCAGGGTTTGGTTTTTTGTGGATTGTCAATTTCAAGGTTTTGGCTTAATTTCGTTCATGAGGTTGGATGGTTTGGTTTTTGGAAACTCATGAGGCTTTTTTTTTCTTTTTTTTTTTTTTGGAATGGTCCAATCACCTCAAAAGAGGCATGAAACCATTTTTGTATGCTCTTGGTAAGAGAGACTTTTTTTTATTAAAAGCCACTTTTAGTGACTAGGTGGTCAAACCTGGCTCATATGGGCTAACCCATGGGACCTTAAGCTTTGAAGATGGCTTAGATCTCATGTGGTGTCATTTTGTAGAGAATATCTAAAAATATCTCTTTTAGGCAGAGAATATCTAAAAGTATCCTTACTTGGAGAGAATCTCTCAAGTTTCTTTGTTTTTGGGAAAGATTTTCTCAAAGTATCTTTCTTTTGGGAAAGTTGCTAAAATTTTGCACTTATCTCCTTTCTTTTCTCCTTGCTTTCCTCTTTTGGTTTGCTCTCTTCTATAAAAGCAAGGGAAGGTTGATTCTTTTGCTCCATCGCTTTCTTTTTGCAAGATCTTCAAGAGTGCTCGAAGATCAAGAACTCCTCTTCTTCTTCAAGGATTTTCAAGCTTTTCTTTCTTCTTCTCCATGGCTTCATGTAAGTTTTTTTCCTTCACAAGAAACTCATTTGTAGATGGTAAAAAAAAAAAAAAGTTCTTCTTTCTTTTCTTTTTCTTTTTTCTTTCTTTTTTTTTCTTCTTTTTTTTCCAAGCATGTGTTTTCTCTTTTTTTTTTCTTTTTTTTTTTTGTGCTTCTTCTTTCTTTTTTTTTCTTTTTTTTTTTGCTCACGGTTTTCCTTCTTTTCTTTTGCTTTTCTTCACGGTGTTCCTTTTTTTTTCTTTTCACCATTTTTTTTTCTTTCTTGGCTATACGAACAGGTCCGTACGGACCTGGCCTTACTGCCACGTGGCAGTGGGCCATGGCCTGTGGGCTAGAAAATTTTTTTTGAATAGGTTTTCTCTCTTTTCTTTTTTCTCCTCTTTTTGCTCACCATGATAATGAGGTTATGCAATTGCAAGATGATCATGCATTTTTTTTTGTTTGATGCATCAAGATAGAAGGCTAGAGTCTCTAGGTCAAGCCAACATGATTTTTGACTTGGAGAAAGTTTGATTGGTTTTGACCAAGTTGGGTTGGAATTGGTCAAACTTTGGTTAAGGTTTTCCGAGCATCTAATGTATGATGGTGTTCTTTGATGCATAATGTTTAGTAAATTGATTTGGAAGCATGATGATGCATACTTAGAAATCGTTTGCAAGTATTGGGATTTGGAGCTCGCATTGATGTTGAGCCCTTTCTTAGTCTTGCGAGATTTTGAGGAGCTTTGCAAGTTTTGGAGTTTGGAGCTCGCAGCAATGTTGAGCCCTTTTCCAATTTTGCGGAGATTTGATAAGATTGGCTCGTTCTCACAGCAATGTTTGAGTTCGAACATTCTTTGAGAATCTTCGACTGACTATGAGCTTGCAGTGATGTTGAGCTCATCTTCAGGCTTCCTGTCTTTTTCAGGGGTATTTCCCTTTTTTTGGGGATTGTCTCGGAACAATGTCAGAATTTCACTAGAATTTTTTTTAGCAAAATCCTGTCATTTTGGTGATGATTGATCTTTGGTTTTTTTTTTTTCATCCTCTGCAGGTAGTTCTTCTAGAATGAACAAGGATAAATGGCCTATTACTAACGCACCTCGTCGGTCTGCTAGATCTTATAATGTGGCCGTTCAGCAGGCCTGGGAGAAGGTCCAGTTTGTTGAGAAGAACTTGGAAGAGTGTGATTCCCTCAATCATGATGAGATGAGATAGCGATTGATCGCTCTCAAAGATGAGGAATTCTACAAGATCGTGGTAAGCAGTCGTCCTTGGGTTACGGACGATCAGAGCGTTGTGCCTAAGCCTACCTTCTTCTTCGGTGATGCAGTCCCTGATGACTTGACATACCAAAGGAGATGTTTTCAGTTCTCTTACATGGCAGATGGTTAAGAGAACTATTTCTACCCGGTCGACCTTCGGTCAAACTATCTCGATCATGAGACCTTCTCCCACATGCCCTAAGAGGAAGGATCCTCCGAGCTGGGTGAAGAGGACCAATGTGATCAAGACTGGGGTTTTTGTTGGCGGCCCTTCCGGTTTTGCAGAGAAGTCGCATGTCCGTATGGACATGTTGATGCCAGCCAATGGCGACCAAGGTTTTGATCATTCGTCGGTCGATTTGAAACCAGTGGGCCTTGGCATTTTTCGGGGTGACGGCAGCAATTGGGTGAAGCCCTTTCGACTTTATTGCTGTTTCAGTGCTGACTCAAGCTGGGAATCATGGATTGATCACACCCTGAAGGTTGGTGGGGCCATTCTGCTGGAGGCCGAGATTTTTTACGCGGTTCGCGCTTTTCGGCAAACCGTGGTTTTCTCCGATGAGGCTTTTATGGCCATGTTGGAGTCATTCCTTCCACAAACCTACACCTTCATTGTTACGAATGGTGACATTGGTTTTTCTTTGAAGGAATTGAGTGCCATCACCGGGCTGCCTATCCTCAACAAACTCTATGAGGAGTTCATGCCTATCGACAGCGTCCTTGAGGAGCAGTCTGAGGAGTTCAGGCTTTTGTACTTTCAGTTTGTCGCCTTCTGTGATTTTTTAAAGGAGAAGGAGGGCTCGAAAATCAGGTGCAGCAGTTGGAAGAGTTGTAGCTCCAACTTTTTTTACGGCAGGGAGTCTTCTAATAGCATGGCTCAAGATACTAGGGCTAAAAACTCGAGTTTGAAGAAGATCTCCACCATGCGAGAAGATTTAAGGAAATTCTTTACAAGCACAGACGCCATTTATCCTGACATTGCATTGCAGAGAGATCTCGCTGTTTACCTCACTTATTGGCTGGGTGAGGCTGTTTTTGCTGGAGGAGATGGAACACACATCAGGCCGCATTGTATTTTTCCGACTTGTCAGATGGCATTCGGAGAGCGGCTGGCTTTGGTGCCGGCTCTTTACTCCTACTTGTGTACCGAACTACAGGCTACTGCTTTCCTAGTTCGGCTTGGGCTCCCTATGAACAGGGTATTTTCCGCCCACATCTTATATTCGTGGTACGTATATCACTGTCCTAGCTTCCATCAGTTGGGAGTTGCATAGGACGATGACCCTTTTATGATTCGTTTGGCTAGAGGGACAGCTGTTTCCGAATCTCTTTTGTCTGCCCGTTTGAGAATTCGATGGTTCAGGGACGTTGAGATTGGGCAGTCTTCAGTAAAGCCTTCTCCAGGTCTGTGGAAGAAGGCTTTTGATTTTGGTGTCCCCTGTGATTCCACCAGGGCAGGGTCGGGAAGATACTATGCTTTGATAAACGCAGAAAAGAGATGGCTTTTCAACATATGGGTTGGTATGATGGTGTACCGTAGACATCTTTTTGTTGATATCCAGTCGTATGTCCTTTCGCGTTTTACATTGCAGCTTGGCTTCTCTCAAGGCGTTGTTGGAGCGCCTTCGAGCATGGTGAAGCGTTTTGGAGGTTTGCAGGATGGGAGGAATGCATGCACCTTTTACAGTGCGGAAGACACTACCGCCATGATTTCTTATCCTGAGTTGCCCACTTTCTGGACTTCTGGCTTCACGAAATGGTTCGTGGAGAGCTTGTCAGTGTACCGCGGGCTTTCAAAGAAGGAGCTTGATGTCAAGCAATCTCCTAGGAAGGGTCTTGGCAGATCAGATGGTGTCTGTCGAGAGGAAGTTTTGGTTTTCCTTTCTGGAGAGAGGCACAAGATAGTCTTTCTCAATGAGCAGGACGTCATCAGATCAGGAGCTACACAAGGGATTCCTAGTGAGGTCTTGAAACAACTGGAAGATGAGGAGGCCGGGATCGACGCTTGGATGCAAGCGGAGTGCACAAAGGCTTCCATGGAGTCTACTGAGAAAAGCAGGCCATCCAGTAAGGACTCTAGTGAGAGACCTGATGTTGATAATGGGGCAGGATCTTCGAGTACACCGTCTCACAAAAGTAAGAGGAAAAGGGGACAATGCTGTAATATGAGACGGTAAGAAAGTCCTCCTGATCTGGAAGTTCCTCTCTCCACTGCTGAGGAGGTGTATGGGGATGCTAACGAGCCTCCAGAGAAGAGAAGCCGAGAAGAGGAGATGGTTGGTATGATTCTCCTTCTTTCTGTTTATGCTTCTTTTCTCTCATGAGAGATTTTTGTTTTGATCCACTGCTTTCTTTCTTTTGGTAGAGGATGATGATTTGGTGATGCCCGAGGTTCCGGCCGATGAGGTGAGGATGGGCCCTTCTAAGGAAGAGACAAGAGACTCTGGAGTGGTTCCAGAACCTTCACCTAGTATGATTTCTTTTGCGTTTTCTTCCCCTTCTTTTTTTTTTGTTTGTGCTGCCATTTGCTAACATGTTGCTTTGTTTTCTTGTTAGCTGACTTGCCAGAACTCTGACGACTTCGAGCCATCTATGGATGCAACCTTTGACAATGCTTCGGATGAGCTCATGGAAGACCGGTCGTCGAAGAAGGTATTTTGTAATAATAATCTCGATATTGACTTTTGACAAGATCATATTCATACATTTTTGTTTTTTATTGATAGATTGTGAAGCAACAGGAGAAGTTCCTCTGTTTTCGTCATGGCTAGAACAGGAGATACCTGCAGCCAATCCAGAAGTAGGGGCTTCTTCTACTAATTTCAACGAGTCAGCTTCTTCGATTGGAAAGAGTTTAGTGATTACTCTTCCAACGAGGCATGAGACGGGCAGTAGGGCGCCGGAGCATGGTGAATCCTCATTTGGGCTGCACCTTCAATATGCAAAGAATGTGTTGAAGAGTGTTTTGAGCTCATGGGTCGAGACTCTCTCTTCAGGTCACTTGGAAGTTGGTTTCGGCATGATCAATCATATACAGGACATCCTTGCTAATAGCAAAGAAGTCGGTCTGGACATTGCAAGTGCCAAGGCTTTTGTTGATGAAGTCATTGCTGTGAGAACCCGACCCAACATTTCATGGTTTAGTATGGTTTTAATTGTGATTTGGTTTTCTCAATGGTTTAAGTGGTTGTTTGGTTGAGTTTTTGAGTTAGAATGACTTTTCAATAGCTTTGGAAAGTTTTGAGAGCCAGTGAACCTAGACAGTGACCATAGGGTCCCATTTGTTTTCCGTGGTCAGCGTGGGGAGATTCTCGGTGATTCCCAAAAATTCCCATTTCAGCTTCGTTTGACTAATCTCGCCATTCCCTACAACTTTCGTGTTCACTCCGTGCCCATTCGAAGCTCCTAAAATCAGTTTTTCCAGCCATGGGGGCAAAATCAGTCTTTTTCACAAAATCTGGACCCAAATTCGAGATTTCAGAACCATGCCAAAATTATACTTTTTGAAAACTAGATTTTATGAGGAACATTTTTCTCTTCTTCGTCGATCGTATCCTGAGCACAGAAATTGATGTTTTAATCCCGACAAGTTTAAGTGATGGTGGAGTCCACACCCACCCGTTTATAAAAGGACCACCCCTCTCCCTTCTTCTCCTTTCATTCCAGCACTCTTAAGAGAGGACCTCCAGATCCTTAGGGCTTTTTGCCCTTTTCTCTTCTCCTTCTTGCTCCCTCTCACAAAATCCACCTCCGAACCTTGCTAAAATGGAGACTTGAGCTCAACTTTTCTCCTCCATCCTTCTAGCTCTCCATGGACATCATCCTTGTACAAATCTTGGCTGGGTAGCCCCTATTTCAAGCTCCTTCTTGTTGATTAATGGCCCTAGAGGTAAGGATCTCTTTCCATCTTCTATTGTTGAGCAATGGCTTTCCCCTAGGTCCTATTTCTTAGCTTGTTTGAACCCATTCCTTCTCTTTGATGAGTTACCATTTTAGGGCTCTAAGATGGGTTTGTTTTTGGGGGTTTCCATTGCTTTGCTTGTAGGTTGATCTTGATAGTGTTTTGAACTTGGATTTGCTTAGCTTGGACCTAAGGCAAGTGGATGAATGGATATTTTGAGCTTTGTATAGTTTTATGAAAATGTGGATGATCTTGCTATTTCATTTTTATATGCTCTTGCCTTGCATTAATTTTGAAATAAATGCACATATGAGTCTTGTTAGTTTGCCAAACTTTTGGAAAAGAACATCATTTAAAGCTCTTCATTTATTGCTTATGCCTAGCTCAATGAATGCTTGTGATTGTTAGACTTTTCTCTTCTTTCTCTTGGTGGTTGAATGTGTTGTAAAATAGGAGATTGGGTTGATTGATGATGGAAGTTGTTGGTGTATCTAATGGGGTTGATAGAGATCCTAAACTCCTCAATTTGATGAAGAAATGGGACTCAAAGAGGAGTTATAAGAAAAGAAGAAGGGCAGAGCAGAGCTGTCCACGAACTGGTTCTGGACAGTTCGGTCGAGCGAACTGATACTTCGCTCGAGCGAACTACCAGGTAAGGGCTCGTCCCATTCCAGAGAGCTGTTCGCTCGAGCGAACTCTCCCAGCAGCCCATCCAGAGAGTTGCTAGCTCGAGCGAACTGGTAGTTCGCTCGAGCCAGCCTGAACTGGGTAGGTCCGCTCGAGCGAATCACCCTACCAGAAACCATTCCAGAGACCCCTCCGCTCGAGCAAACTGTAATGTCCGCTCGAGCGATGGGTTCTGTCTCACTGTGGACATGTTTGGAGCTGAAGTAAAACATTTATATGATTGTGAGAGGTTCATGGGGAGCCCCGTTGTGTCAGAAGATTTATTAAGTGATGTATGAAGCCCGGATGAGAAAGAAACCATAATCACAAGGTATTCATTGAAGTTTTGGGAACTTCCAAGTGCACAAGGGACCCAAAATGTCTTCAAATTCAAAGAGTACCAATTTTTTTATTAAATAGACATACGGGACCCCTATCCACCTCGAATTAGTTTTGAACCCCAATGTCTATCATGGAATTTCGAAAGGCTAATTGTATTGCTTTGTTCCCGAAGTCTTTATGTTCATCCCCGAAAACATTGAACTGTATTTAGCATTTTTGCTAGCCCGGCCATGCCCTGCCCGATATAAAAGGATATTTGTGCCTTCGAGCGCCCCAATACAATGTAAGAACTTGGAAGGCATTGTATGGAGTCCGGATGAAGAGAAACCCCATTAAGAAGATTCATCAAGGGTCCTTAGACTCGTCAATGTGCATAGGGATCCGAGATGTCCTTAATTCTCATGGAGTACCAAGTAATGTCAAATTAGACATATGGGACCCCATTCACATTGATTTAAATCTAGGACCCTCAACGTTTGGCCCGGAAAAGTATAGAAATCAATTATGTCTTATTTAAACTCGAATTTCACTTGTACACTTTAAATCTCATATTGTATGACTAGACTTGCCCCGAAGGTATTAAAATTTATGTTTCTTTTTAGCATGTTGCTAACCCGTTTATGCCCAACCTGATACGGACATGTTTTTGTGCCTATGGGTATCCCGTCCTGTTATATTCGTACTTGTTGATTTCTTGCATATGACCCCTGAACCATAAAACCTTGAGGCAATATGGGGCCAGAGCTTTGTAGTGCGAGCCCATGAACCAAAAAGAGAACATGCGTATATGTATTTGTTTTGTTTACGTGCATATAACCTATGAGTCGGCACCACTAAGCTTGGATGACCTTATCGGTCTGATCTACCGACTTGGAGATCCCTTCTTGTCCCGCCAGTTGCAGTTTGGATCCCGCTACCCGGTTTATTAACCGTGGTCTTGTCCCGATACCGCAGATTGCTACTTGGTTCCTGATGCCTGGCTCGCTACCGTGGTCATGTCCCGTATATAGTATATGTATATGTAAATTTCCTTGTTCCTCCTCACTTCGGTGACTGAGATCAACGCCTTGATATGCTTGCTCTATCACTTCGGTGATAAAGGATTTAGCTTTGTGTGGTTGCCATCTTGATAGTTCCTGATCCTTGATACCCGTACTGCTTTATATTGATCATGTATTTTCTTAATAAATGTTCATTATTTATACATGCTTTAAATGAGTTCCCGATTTATGAAATGTTCATGTTTTATACATTCTTTAAGGGAATACATGTTTTCCCAAATATTCGTGTTTCATACCCATTTTATGTGAATACAGGATTTTGTTAGATATTCATGATTTCCGATACATTTTTATTATGTACAATTTGATCGGACAACATGATTTATTACATGTTTTATCGTTCAGTATATTGTTTATATATTTTCACCCACCTGCCAGACCGTCGTGTCTGACCCACTACTTTGGTACTTAGGTTCAGACTTCTTCACCCGAGATGAGTGCACGTGCTGGCTGTGGAGCCATGAGCTTATAGGTTGTTTGTCGGCTATGTAATGTAGACATTGAGCTTGACATCGGAATTACGTCACATATGGGGTAGTGATCATTAGCTTGTTTTTGTATGGCTTCTATTAGCCTTTTGCTTGGGATTTGTAATTAATACACATTGTTTTTGTAACTTGAACATATATGGGAATGTAATATCCTGTTACTGTCAGCTCTGTACTTTATTGTGATGGTTTATTCTAGTCTAAGATGGATCATTGATAAGATGACTATATGCTTAGGTTGAGTGCGGTGCGGAATCCAATGGCCACGAACTCCGAGTCGTAACTCCACGAAAGGTTCCGCTAAATTTTCAGAGTGTGTTGGAATTTGTAATCCTCACACATGCGGATCTTAGGAGAAACATAATTATTACTTAACTCCCAATTCACGGACCCCGGGTTTGGGGTCGTGACAATTGATTTGGGCAACAAATGGACCGAAACCAAGAGTTTCCCAGATGGTGTCTTCTTTAATGAGATGTTCGTGAAGCCTTCTAGCGAGGTCAAACCTGAGTTGACTAAGATCTCGCGGACTCGGAAGCAATTCGTTCTGGAAAGGAACGTTACCGAGTTAGCCATCATGGAGCTAAAACAAGACCTGAACCGCCTTGATAAGGAGGTTGTCAAGGCTAGGCAGCGTCTTGAGTTTTGGGAGGAAGAAGCTACTGCCAAATGGACCGTCATTGTGGAAGCTCGTGCCAAGGAGGGGACTCTCATTCGCCAGGTTGAGGAGACTGAAAGTAATCTCCGGAGGAAGACTCAGAAATATGAGCAATGGCAGACTCTTTGGGAAGAACTTCCTTGTGTTGTAGATGGGTCGCGGCGTTCTGCCGCGTTTTATTGGAATTTTTTGAAGAAGCGTGGCCTGAAAACTTTGGAGGCTAAGGCCAAGAGTCTACTTGAGGAGTTGACTCTTTGGTTGAAGACCATGTTAGACTGAGCTCCTGAGTTGTAACAAACTCCTTTTTCTTCTTTCTTCTTTTTTTTTGGTATCTCCATGTATAAACATTTTTGGTACTATATATTTTGTATTCCCTCCTTTCACTTAAATCATTTTTTGATGAAAACAAATTTAAGCAAGAGCCGAATGGGGAATGTTTGTTTGAGAATTTGATCAAAAAGTTGTCATTTTGTGAAAATCTTTTGTCAAAGGGTTGTTTTGGGCATGAAAGCCAATTTTTGTGGCAAAAGCCTAGTTTTTGATGGCTTGAAAGCCAAATTTTGGGATGGCATGAAAGCCGAATTTTGCTTTGTGGCATGGAAGCCAAAGTTTTTGTGATGGCATGAAAGCCGAGTTTTGTGATGGCATGAAAGCCAAAATTTTGAGATGGCATAAAAGCCGGGTTTTGTTTGTTTGTGGCATGGAAGCCAAAATTTGTTTGTTTTTTTTTTGCATGGGAGCCAGATTTTTTGAAAACCAAGTGTTGTTTTGTTGGCATGAAAGCCGATTTTGGTGTTTATAGCTGATTTTGACGTTTATAGCAGGGTTTTTTTTGGCATTGATAGCCTGGTTTTTGGTTTTCAAAATGCAAGTATTGACCAAAGGTCGCCTCCCAGCTGAATGGTCTTGCAAGTATCGATGGAATGTCGCTTCCTTGCTCATTCAGTTTGCGAGTATCGATGGAATGTCGCTTCCTTGCTCATTCGGTTTGCGAGTATCGATGGAATGTCGCTTCCTTGCTCATTCGGCTTACGAGTATCGATGGAATGTCGCCTCCTCGCGGATTGGGGTGCAAGTATCGACTAAGCGTCACTTCCTCGCTTTTTTTAAAAAAAAAATTGGTTTTGAGGGTATCGACTTGGTGTCGTTTCCCCACGATTTATGAAATTTGAGGTTTTCTCGAACCATTTGAAATTTGGGTTGTGGATATCAACTGGAATGTTGCGTTTTCACGATTTTTTTTTTGAATTTTGAAAATTTGAAATTTTGCAAGTATCGACAAGATGTCACTTCCTTGTGATTTTTTAGGTTTTAGAAGTATCGAATGGGGTTCGCATCCTCCCGATTTTTGGGTTTTATGAGTATCGACTGAGTGTCGTTTCTCCGCGGTTTCTAAAAACCATTTTTTGTTTAAAGACACGAGGGTCATAAATTTTTACTTAAAACCTTTTTTGGTTGTAAGAGTCGGGGAGGACTAGGGTGGAAATTCCTGAGTCCTGATTTTTGTTTCAAACCATGAATTTTGGGTTCAAGGATCGAAAATTTTTGTCAAGTCAGGGAAGAGGCTCCTAAACTTGGTTTTTTGGTTTTTATTTTTTTGTTGAACAATGAAACGATGAAAGTAAGCATTGTTTTGAAAGTTTTTTTTTTTAGAAATTTCAACATAAAGATGAAAATTTCAAAAGGGGTGGGTTTGAAGAGCAAGTACTTGGAAATAGGCTTTGGTCGTATAGGCATTGCTCTGACCCGTTTGAGGAAGTCTTCAAGGGTAGTACCGCTTCAAGAATTTGTCGTTGATGGGCAGCATACATCTGTCACCTTCCCTGTTTAGAAAACCGTATGTGCCGTTGGAGAAGACTTTGTCGATGACGAAAGGTCCCTCCCATTTTGGTTCGAATTTGCCTTTGGAATTGTGGCCAAAGACTATGGGTCTTTTTACTGTAAGAACCAAGTCGCCCTTTTTGTAGGCACGTTGCCTGACTTTCTTGTCGAAAGATCTTGCCATGCGTGCTTGGTACAGTTCAATGCTTTGTAGAACTTCGAGCCGTCTCTCATCGAGGTTATTCAGCTCTTGGAGTCTCAATTTGACATTGCTTTCTTGCGTCATGTCATTTTGCAGAGATACCCTTAAGGAAGGAATTTGTACTTCCAAATGGACAACAGCTTCGCATCCATAGACCAAGGAGAATGGTGTGCTATGGGTTGGTCCTCGAACGTTGGTTCGATAGGCCCACAAAGCTTCTGGTAGTTTGTTGCCCCAGTCTATTTTGTGACTAGAGACCATTTTCTTGAGAATTTTGCAGAATGTCTTGTTGAAGGCTTCTGCTAGCCCGTTCACTGCTGGATTATATGGAGTTGAAGGACAACTTTGGATTTTGTACTTGTCGCAGAACCTGTAGAATCTGTGATCCTGGAATTGTGGTCCGTTATCATGGACGAATCTTTTAGGTATGCCGAAGCGACAAATATTGTTGGTGAGCAAGAATTGAAAGACTGATGAGGTCTTCATTTCGCTGAGCGCAAATGCTTATGACCACTTTGAGAAATAATCCGTAGCGGCGAAGATGAAACGATGACCTTTACTTGATGGGGGAGAGATAGGACCTATGATGTCCACACCCCAGGCTTCGAAAGGCCATAAGATTGCTGTAGGATGTAGCCATTCTGGAGGCATGTGGACATAATCTCCATGAATTTGGCATTATTGGCAGCGCTTAGCAAATTGCATCGCGTCAGCTACCATGGTAGGCCAATAATATCCTAACCTTTTTATATGATCGTAGAGCTTAGGACCAGCCTAATGGGCTCCACAAGACCAGCATGCGCTTCTTTAAGAGTTTCCTCGGCCTCTTGTTGTGACAAGTAGCGTAAAAGTACTCTGTTGAAGGATTTTCTGTAAAGTGTTTTTGAAGGAATATCCAAATGAAAGTTTGGGGTACGTTTTTGGATGCTTACCCGCTCTTTTGGATCTTCAGGTAGGATTCCGAACATAATGTAATCAATGAACGGATCTCTCCAGTCACAGATCGGAGGTTTGAGGATGGATATCCGACTTCCAACCACTTGGTGGCATTCAACAACTACTCGGTGTGTGTTGAGAGGAGGGAGAATCCTTCTTTGACTCACTGTAATTTGCATGTTTTCCCTTTCTTGGATTGCCATAGATGCGGTGAGTCCGACCAAAGCATCTGCATGGATGTTTTCACCTCTGAGGATGTGGGTGATGTGACAGATGTTGGACTTCTGTGGAAGCGACTGTGCCTTGTTGTAGTAAGGCAGCAAATCGGGCTTCCTAACTTCAAATTTCTGATTCATCTGGTTGACGATCAGTTGAGAGTCCCCAAAAGCTTCCAGCATGGTGATGCCGGATTCAAGGGCAAGTTCCAATCCTATAATCAGGGCTTGGTACTCAGCTACATTGTTTGAACATGGTTCCAGTAGCGAGAAAGCGTGTGGAATCATGTATTTGTCGGGGCTAACAAAGAGAATGCCAATTCCCGATATCTTCTTTCCTTTTTCATTTGTCGTGGTTGCGCAGTCAAAGTACATGTCCAAAGAAGCATTTGATAAGGAAGTTTCCACGTTGTAGATAAATTCGTTTGGGAGATCAACCCTGAGTGGAGAATCTTTCGGCAATGGGTGCTCTGTTGACAAAGAGGATGCCAATTCCCGATATCTACTTTCCTTTTTCATTTGTCCTGGTTGAGCCTTCAAAGTACATGTCCCAGGAAGCATTTGATAAGGAAGTTTCCATGTTGTAGATAAATTCGTCTGGGAGATCATCCTTGAGTGGAGAATCTTTAGGCAATGGGTGCTCTGCGAGAAAGTCTGCTAGAGCTTGGCCTTTGATTGCCTTTTGTGGTACATACCTGATATCAAACTGCGATAGAAGAATGGACCATTTTGCCAGTCGGACATTGAGAGAACCTGCTTTTGTATCAAGGACCTTTAAGAGATTGATCCTTGAAATCAGGTAGACTGTGTTGGACAGCAAGTAGTGAGCAGCTTTTGTACGGCAAACATCACTGCAAGGCATTCTTTTTCGACTGGGGAGTAGCGATGCTCCGCACCTACCAACATGCGGCTAAGGTAATATATAGAGCAGCTTCTAGAAAAGGGTCTTCTTTTGGAAGATCACTCTCAGAATCAAGGGGTTGATCCTCGTCATTTGCTGAAGACGTCTCTGTAGGAGCATTGCCGTCCTCAGTGATTGCGTTGCACGGAGCTTTTTCTGGGAACTAGTCCTGAACAACATCTAGCAACTTCTCTTTATCGGTCCAGACATCGTCTATGAGGTTGGGTATCTGGGACCAGTTGACCCGGTTTTCTTTGAAGAAGAGGTGTGAGCTCCAATATCACAGTTTTAGGAGACGAAGGCTGAGAAGATGATATCTCGGTGGAAGTCACCTAAGAAGATGTAGCTCCGGAAGATATAATACCAGTTGGGGAGTACGTGTCTTCAGCAGATGAAGCTTCAGAGGCACTATCATCATGAGCTATTGCATTGCAGGTTATCATGATAGGAGATGCCCCCAGTATAGAGTGTTGGGAGTCAGACTCATCCTCGGATGTAAAAGGATCATCGATCCAGCAGTTTTCTCCATTTTCAGGAGTTAAAGGAGGAAGTTCCCGTTGTTTTTCAGGGACTTCTGGTTCTGGATTTTGATCGTGACGAAGGTCATTGATGCGATCCTGCTCCTGCTCTATGGCAAGATGTTGCAAGATTCTTGTATATTCTTCGAGATCGGGCATAGGCGCCAAACCTTCTTTGTCATCTGCTCCTTATGGTTCATCAGTGTTGGGTTCCACTAGGGGATTTGCTTGTGCTGGATTAACAGTCTAGCTGCCTCCATACTCTGGACAAGGCTTTTCTTATATCTACTTTGGTCAAAGAACGCAATTGGTGTAACCTTAGTGTTTTTTTTTTTTTTTTTTGAACTTTTTTTTGAAAGGTTTCTAATGAACTCATCAAAGAGAGAGAATGGTGTTCCAATCAGAACAAAGGCTCAAACATTTCTGCGAGCGCTAAATCCGAAAGGGAAAAACCAAAGTTTCTCAAATTTGAATCTAAAAGGGAGAAAACTGATTTTTTTAAAGAGTTTGAAATGAATTTTTTTTTATTTTGAAAACCTTTATCGGAATAGGACTCACCAAAGAGAAAAGATGGCCCAATCCCCGATATGAACAATAGCTGCAAACATTTCTGTGAGCTATCGAGTTCGAAGAGGAGAGGATCAAGGTTTCTAAAAAATGAATCCACGAAAGAGAGATCAGATTTTTTTTTTTTTTTGCAACGAGAAAGAATGAATGAAATCCCATCTTATGTTTTTTTTTAGATGCAAGATCCAACATAGGCCACTAACTAAGATGGAGCCAAGGAATCAAAGAATCACGTTCTCAAATTAACGAGTGGCACTGGGTGTGCCAACTTGATGGACCCGGCCTTTCGTCCTCTCCTTCCGCCCGGAGGGCTGCCAGGGTCCGGTGGAGGAGAAAAGCGGGTATCAACATTTTTTGTACGGGTATGCCAGATTTTCTATTCTACTTGGAATTTGAAGTGGTGATGATCCGAAGATTCACCTTCACAAGTAGAAAGAAAATCAATCCTTTTTTCTAACTTTTCAAATTGCATAAATATTTAAGAAAAGAGACAAGTTTGTTTTTTTAAGGCCGTAGGAGGCAATTTTCTGTTTGTTTGCCGTGAAAGGCGATTTTGCCGTGAAAGGCGATTTACAAATCTCATCAACAATGAAAGACAAGAATTGTGATTTTTTTTTTGTCTCTTTAAAAAATACAAAGTACAATAGAGAAGGAAGAGAAGGGATCTAACTTCTCAGGAGATTGTGGGGACTCGTTCAGATCAACGGTCGTAAGTCCTGTATGGACTTCGCCATCGTCCTTCAGATGAGAGTGCTTGATGCTTTGATTCTTTTGGCTTGGCTCTAACCTCAAGTTTTTAGAGGATAAAGACCAAGGGAAGGTCCTATATCCAATAAAAGACAGAGTAAACGGGCTGCAAAGCCGTGTTTAGGCCATGTTGGATAGAAGGAGAGGAAGAGGTTTGCCTTGGGGGGGTGGTCCCCCACCCCAAGGGACTTCGATCACCTTTTGGTGGTTCTTGCAGCGGAGTAGCAGGACTTCGTTAGAATTTCTCTGGGATGTCTCTCTCTCTAGGTGTGAATTTCTCTTGAATTTTCCGGCTTCCGGGGATCCTTTCTTCTTGGAATGACCCCCCTTTTATAGCCTTTTGTTGGCCATAAGGTGGGTTTATAAGCATTGATGGCATTGACGCTCCATGATGAGAGGAGTTACAAGTTTTTATTTCTTAATTTTGTAACTCCTTTTTCTTGGCTTGTGATTGGTTGATGGAGAATGTTGGGTATTTAATCGCCTTTAATCTCCATGATGAGGGGAGTTTCATGGTTTTAATGCCATGATTACTTGGACTTGTAACTCCCATTTGCTTGCTTCTGATTGGGCTGTCCAAAATAATGGGTTAATGACCGCATTAAGATGTCATAAAACGGGTCAATTAACAGCATTAAGTGGTCGCCGGGGCATTTGAAGAGTCGCGGGCCGCGCCGCGTCTTTTGAAATTCTTCTTGTGATCATCGCCGATGGATCCGCATGTTATTTGATGTCGGATTGCATGCAATTTCAGACATTGATTGATGTTAGTGAGCCGGTGACATCTGTCTTGTCGATTTCTCGATCGGTCGGACAAAAAGTGTACTTTCTTGGTCAGCCAGTTGGTGATCTTGGACCGATCAGTGATGACTTCATGCTCTTGACGGCGGATCCGAGGTGTTGGCGAAGATCAGTCATTTCCAAGCATCAATAGTTGGATTTTTGAAAAATCATAGGGACTGGAACTCTCGAAACGCGAAAAGGATCGGAAAACGGGCCATCCGGCAAAAAATCCGGCGACCCGGATTTCCAAGGTCGCCGACAACCATGCACCTATGGTCGCCAGCGGCCATGGAGCAAGGTCACCGGTGACCATGGGGGTTTTGTTCCCTTTGGTCGCCGCTTCGTTTTTCAGCTGTTTCTTCTTCTTTTTCGTTCCTTTTTTCTTCTGTATTTTTCTTGACATTTTTCTTCAATTGTCGACTTAATTTACTTGAAAAAAACTTGATGAGAACACAAAACCGAAGCACAAAGTTTCCCATTTTTTGGAAAAGCCAAAGACTTTATAGCGGATTTTCCGTTAAGAGTCGAAACTAAGTCAAACGATATCGGAATGACCTGAAATCTGAGGTGAAGCCTCTTGAGCAGTGCATAGGACCGACCATGGGCTTTTATTTGAGTTTTGAAGTTGTTTGGGGTCCCATCGCTGCTAGACTTGACTTTGCCGCGAGGAGTATGTCGAGCTTTGATATATGGTCAACCGATGTCCGATTGACCTGAAATTTGACAGGGAGTCTATTGGAGTCATTTAGAGATGACCCATTAGCTCCGATTTGGATGTCACGGTCCCGGGAGGCTCCGCCGCCGGTAGGCTTGATTTTATTTCAGAGCGTCGAAGTCTGGTCAAACGTTGTCGGAATGACCTGAAATTCGACGTGCAGCCCTTTGGAAGCATGTTGAAGCCACTCATATACTTTGTTTGATGAGTGATGCTTCGGTGGTTCTCGCCGCCGAGAGGCTTGATTTTGCTGCTCCAGGGTTGATGGAGGGTCAAACGTTGTCGGTTTGACTTGAGATTTGACAAAGAGCCTTTTGGATGTATTTTGGAACCATCCGTAGGCTCTGATCGAAGTTTTGATGTCTTCGACACTATCGCCGCCTGGAGCGCCTGTTTAGTTGTCGGAGGAGTGAAGTTAGGCCAAACGATGTTGGAATGGCCCGAAACTTCATGTGTATCCCTCTTTTGTCTGTTTTGAAGGATCTCGCAGTTTTTGTTTGATTCTGAGAAGATCTGATGCTTGAAGTAGTATTGCATGTTTGTAGTAGGATACAGCTTCATGTGGCATCTTGATATCAAGGAGGCAAAGTGACTTTTTTGGTGTCAACAAAACTTGGTACTCATTGAGTTTTAGAGACATTCCTAGCTCCCTATGCTCCTTGGTTAGTTCAAAAACTCTCAAGGGATCTCCGTGATGAGGCTCCAAACAACACCTTCCCAAGCCTTAGAAGAACATTTCAAGTCTTCCTGCAATGACCCAGGCCCATTGCACAGTTGGCTCAAGCGAACACGAAGTTCGATCGAGCCAATGGCTCTCTATGAAGGGTTCGCTCGAGCGGACCTACCCAGGTCAGGTTGGCTCGATCGATCTGTCAAATTAGCTCGAGCCAACTATCCTTTGGATGGGGTTGGCTCGAGCGAACTATCACAGAAACCTGCTTTTGATGCATTTCGGGTTTCTTTCCTTCCTCCTCTTGCAAATCTCTTGGAGCCTCCATTCTCACCGACAAAAGAGGGCCTTATAACCACCTCCAAACCACATTCATTCTCCATTAAAACATCCCTCAAAATGCATCCATCATCCATCACATTCCTCATAGAAAACGCATCATATATGAAAATCCATGTGCAACATAAATCAAGATTTAATCAAAACAAGTTACATATATTTCTAAGATATGAACAAGAGAGAAATAAACTCATCAATATGTGCATTTCAAAATCAATATTAATCATAGCAAGAAGCAAGTATTAAAATCATCAAAACCATTAATGAAATCAAGCTTTTCTCACAAGATATGGTAATAATCAAAACAATCCATTCATCCACTTGCCTTGGGTTCCAATTAGCTAAACAAGCTCTTAAGCTCACTCCCAAGCCTAAGATCTCCAAGCTATACAAAAACACCCCAAAATAAACATATTTCGAACCCTAGAAATGGCAAATCAAGAAAGACAAGGAATGGGGTACACAAAGTTACTAAAGTTTGATTAAGGTTTTTGGATCAGAGGTTGTCAATTAAAGATTTGAATCATGGTTTGATTAGGGTTCAATTTGGTATCTTGTCAAAATGTTTCAATTAAGGGGTGGACTTAACGATTTTAATTAAGGTTTGAATTAGGGTTTAAATTATGGTTTTAATTAGGGTCTGGAAATTAGGATTCAGGTCGATGGTTTTAATTAAGGTTGAATTAGATCTTTTAATTAGGTGTTTTTAATTAAGGTTGGATTAGGTGTTTTAATTAAGTTTTTTTTTTAAGTGTACTAATTTGCTTAGGCTCAAATACAATAACCCAGACTCATCTACTTAGTATCTACTCTATTTTTTTTATGGATGTTTCTCTTTCTTTTAATCTTTTTTTTTTTGGGTTCTCTTCTCTAATTACTTAAAGCGCAAGACGAGAGGAGAAGTATTTTATGAAGTATTTTATGGTCTTACGATTTTTTTTGGTATTTTATGCAAAAGCAATGCAACCTAACCTAAAGTGTGACGATTCAATAGTTCGAAGTCCAGAAGTTCAACAATCAATCATAATCATCACAGAGATGCAGCAACAAGTAATGAGATGAAAAATGTAGAAAATACGGCCGGAAGATGAACTGGGGACTTGGGTGCACGCACAGGGGCGCCCAAATGCCTCTGCACTACTTAAGCGCACACACAGTGGCGCCCAAGTATCTCCCCTGCAGGGTGTGATGCACTTGCAATTTTCAACGATATTCCAACTCGATTTCCGACACTTCGTGACTAAATGCAGGGTCCTAATATGAATTGTTGTTATAAAAACTTTCGGATTTGAGGGTAATGACGCGAGGATTGAAGTTCAAGAGATGAATCTCTTTGGTAGAGACTTGGGCGCACCCACAGTCGCGCCCAAGTGCAATGTCCTTTCTTTTCTTTTCCTTTTCTTTTTGGTAATATATTTGGTATTCTTTCGATGCTTTTTGCACGATTCAGAATGCAAAATCATAGATCTGAAGGTCGTAATATCAGCTTTTATGAAAAGAAATCCGGATTTGAGAGACAATGCAGGCGAGACGACAACCAGGGTCAAAACCCTATCTTTGGACTTGGGCACACCTGCAGGGGCGCCCAAGTGCTTTCCTACGTTTTCTTCCTCTTTTGCTTCTTTTTTTTTTTTTTTTTTTTTGATGCTTTTCGCGTGATTTTGAACACAAAGACACAGATCCGAGGTCCTGATATCAACCAATTTGAGGATAAATTCGGATTTGAGAAACGAAGTGCAGGAGAAACAAGAATCGGGGCTGAAACCTTGCCCTTGGACTTGGGCGCACCCACAATGGTGCCCAGGTGCTGTATTGCACTTTTCTTTCTCAAATTCGAATTTTTCCTAGGAAAATGATATGAATGCAAGATCTATTCTAATCACGAGTTCAAAATGATGGAAATGATGCAGATCTACAAACTACGAATGATCCTAAGCATGTTTCTAATGATGGATGAATGTTAAATATCAGATTTACTGTAAAATACTACTATTTGTTTTAACAAGGAGAGAGACCGAGAGAAAGAAGATTATAAGGAAAGGAAGAGCTTTTCTATTATCTCGTTATGTGTCACAAATACAAAGGTAGAGAGGCCTATTTATAGGCAAAGTAACCCCACAAGGGAGGAACCCTAATTCTAACCCTAACTCATCTCAAGTGGGCATCTACCCGGGATTCATATCTTATAATACTCCCCCTTAGATGACCACCATTCAATGACAGTTGCCACATTAAAAACCTTGCTAAGGAAAAGCCCAGTGGGAAAAAAACCAAAGCGAAGGGAAAAAGAGTACAACATTCTTCAAGATCATTGAACTGGTGTTGGATGTGCATAATGCTGCCTTGTTAAAACCTTAACTAGGAAAACCAAGTGGGATAAAACCTAGAGAAGGAAAAAGAGTGCAGTGCACAAATGTCCATAGGTAGCATACTTCAGGATGCTCCCTGATAAACCACTCCCCCTCATGATAGCAACCATTTACATAGTTTGATGATGAACTTTGCGCATGCCAATCTCATAAACAAACTTCTGGAATACTGTTTTTGGCAAAGATTTGGTAAACAAGTTAGCCAAATTGGTACTCGAACGAACTTGCTTGACTTCGATTTCATTGTTCTGCTGAAGTGTTGGAAGTAGGTGGGCCTTGTTGATAGATTTTCAAAACTTTTGACCCACTTGACTCAGGAATTAAGTACCCATAAGGCCAAAAACCCAATCCAAGATCCACGTCCTCAATCTCAGCCATCATGATCAGTAAATAAACCTATCGAGAAGATAGAACAGCAGCCAATAAACATCCATAAAATCTACAACATGTAACGAAGTAGATTATACCTTTGGAGATCGGTTGTGCTCTAATGGAGAAGTTGCATCTTTCTTTGATGTTGAAACTCTTTTACTTATCAAATAGGATTCTCCAACACCTCTTAGCCTTCTACGCTATGACCCGAATCAGATCTCTTTTCCCAAGAAGATTGGTGGAATCTCCAAGAGAAAAGCTAACTTGAAACTCCAAGGAACTAGAAGAGGAAGAGAGAAGTGCAACAATTGCACAAAGGGGCTAGTCGTTTTTTACTCCAATTGATGGACGTCCATGAGAGGTATCATTCCCATTTATAACCTTTCAAGCCTCCTCCTTTCCTAATTGAAATAGAAGTTTCACTTCCACAACAATTAGTAAGTATACTATTACCACTATTAGAAGTCCTACTCCAAATAAAAATAGTAACTTTCTAATCCCTTCCTTTTTTAGAGTTCAAGTAGGATTAGTATGTTTCTAATAACTTGGGCTAGCGTGGGGACCACTAGGGATTCCATAGAAAGCTAACTCCAACTGGGACATGCGACCCACATCTCATGTGCAATCTGGTCCCACAGTTAATTACAAATAACACCACTATATAAATGCAATTTCACTCCAATCTTAGGAATAAATTACAATGAAGACCCTAAACTTCTCGATTTCCACAAGTAGGCCCCTCTATCAATATCCATGGATCAATTGGAATAAATCTATCTCTTCCAATCTTAGTTCCACATCTTATTATCCTTGAGCCCTAATTAATCACTATGATCATCAGTACCATCCAATTATCTCTTAATCAAGATGGGTGTGCACTTACTAATGACAAATCTATTAATTGGCACAAGGGGATAATAGAGATAGATTCCATCTTGAACATTCAATGTTACCATAGTCCTACTACCACATACCCAAGATACCGAGGTGTTGACCTACAGTTGGCCTCACTCATTGGTGACTCAAAGCAAATGAATAGATAGAAACTTGAGTTCATCAATGTCTCAGGATTGAGAGCCTATTGCTAGGGAATTATGAGAGCGTACTTTATTATTGAGATGGAATTACATAAGGTGCTTCTCATGGTCCTTCAATACATTCAATGTACACCAGCACCATGATCCAGAATCTTACGTTCTGATGATCGAGACAAATCACATTATCTCATAGTGATCACAGTGCTGCGACCTTATCAGATGAGATGCCCAGTCTCATCACTGGTTGTGAAGATATTTAAGTATAAGATTTGTGACATATGTCTCCCGTGTGTGGATTTCATCCATACACATATATCACATCTAATATACTAATGGGACCCGGTTCAACTCATGAACCATTATGCCATATGTATTAGTCATGTGCATGAAGTAATAAAATAATATCCATCTCATGAAAGTGAAGCATGATTTTATTGATAAATAAAGAAATTAATCAATTTATCACATCAATTGATAGATTGAGTCCATAATATCTAACATGAAGTTCATGAGTGAAGAAAAACTTTGGTGCTATATGATTAGTCTTGTCTCCTTTAATGAAACCCTCTCGAATCTGTCTCATGCATGCTTCATTATCTTCATACATAATATTTGTGATACCTGCAATAGAAGGTAATTGACAAGTACCACGAACATGCTGAATCAAAGATTTTAGCCACACACATTCCCTACTGGCTTCATAAAGAGCCAAAATTTTAGCATGGTTAGAGGAAGTAGCTACCGAAGTCTGTTTAGTAGAACACCAAGAAATGACGGCATTACAATTTAGAAACACATAACCTATCTGTGATCAACCCTTATGAGGATCAGAAAGATAACCTGAATCTGCATATCCTACTAAAATGGAATCTTTATGATCGTAAGCATAAAATGTTACTAAATCAATTGTTCCAAGAAGATATCGTAAGATGTGTTTAATGCGAATACAGTGCCTTTGAGTTGGTGCGGAGCTATACCTGGCAAGTAGATTCATAGAAAATGCAATATCTGGTCTAGTGCATTGTGCCAAGTACATCAAAGCTCCAATAGCACTTAAGTATGGTACTTCGGGACCCAATACCTTTTCATTTTCCTCGATGGGACGGTATGGATCTTTCTTTATACCGAACAACCATGGGGTTGCTTAATGGATGTGCCTTGTCCATACCAAATCGTTTTAAAACCTTCTCGGTATAATTAGATTGATGGACCAACATCCCATTAGAATTTTTCTCGATTTGCAATCCGAGACAGAATCTCGTTTTTCCAAGGACTTTCATTTCAAATTCTTTCTTTAAATAATCAACAGTTTCTTCGAGCTCTTCCGGAGTCCTTATTAAATCATGTCATCCACATAAACTGCTAATGTTGCAAATCCATTCAAGAATTTCTTTATAAATAGACACGGGCAAATGTGATCGTTTTCATACCCCCTTTTAGACAAGTATTCACTAAGACGATTGTACCACATTCTTCTGGATTGTTCAGGCCGTACAATGATCACCTTAATTGGATTGAGTACGTACTCCTTGGCTTTGCTTCAGGCAAAGGAAATTCTTCCGGGATTTTCATGTGAATTTGTGTCTAAATCCCCATATAAGTAAGCAGTTACAACATCCATGAGTCTCATTTCTAGATTTTGAGAAAATACTAAACTTATCAAATATCTGAATGTTGTTATATCCATAACGGGGGAGTATGTTTCCTCATAATCAATCCCAGGTTTCTACAGGAAACCTTGTGCCACTAATCGTACCTTATATCTGGTAATTTCATTCAGCTCATTCCTTTTTCTTTTAAACACCCACTTGTAACCTACACGATTAACATCTTTTGGAGTTTGTACTATAGGTCCGAACACCACATTTGTTGAGAGACTCTAACTCTGTTTTGATGGCACTTTCCCATTGTGGCCAGTCCTTTCTTTGTCGACATTCATTTATACAACGTGGTTCTGTGTCCCAATCATCATCATCATCATTTTCATTTGATGTTTGTATAGTTACAGCATATGCAAATGCGTCATCAATTATAATATCATTTCTTTTCCATCTCTCTTTTGAATAATTGTAAAGTATAGAGATCTCTTCATTTTCCAGTACCGGTGCCTCTTCAGGGGCTTCCAAAGTCTCACCAGGGACTTCGATTATTCTAGAGAGAACGGACTTTGCGATAAGCTCTTCAGGAGCATTATGTGCCTCTTCGGGAGGAACCTCTTCAAGAGCGTTACGTGCCTCTTCGAGAGGATATGATGATGATTGCTCATTTCTCTTTTTTCGCGGAACTGAGTCCTTTGAACCTATAAGGCTGCCACGCTTCTGGCGTATCGCAGATTCTTTTGTTGCCGTATTTTGACTTCGTCCTATAGGGACATTAATTCTGGCAGGTGCATTCATAGCTGGCACATGTGACTTTGTCACTTTTGCTGCATCGTTAAATGCATCAGATAATTTGTTTGTAATTTATTGCTAGTGCACAATTCTCTATACTTCATTCTCACATTGCGAAGTTCGTGGATCCAGATGAAACAGAGTGGAAGTATTCCATGCTAATTCTCGCGCTTCTTCAGGAATAGTTTGTTCTACAGGAACAATACGTTCTTTAGGAACTATCTTATCTCCCCCTAACAACGGGAAGATTGTCTCATCGAATTGACAATCGGGAAAACGAGCAATGAAGACATCTCCTATCCCTGGTTCTAGATATTGGATAATCAAAGGAGAGTCATAGCCTACATATATTCACAATCTACGTTGTGGTCCCATCTCAGTACGCTTAGGCGGGGGTATTGGGACTTGAACTGCATAACCAAACTTGCGCAAGTGATAAATATTGGGTTGATGTCCTGATATAAGTTGTGCAGGAGAATATTAATAATAGGTCATGGGCCGAAGTCGAATTAACATTGCTGCATGCAACACAGCATGTCCCCAAGGACTAACTGGTAATTTAGACTACATCAGCAGAGTCCTAGAAAGAAGTTGGATGCGCTTAATCATGGATTCAGCTAAGCCATTCTGGGTGTGGACATGGGGGACAGGATGTTCGACTACAATTCCTTCAAATGAACAGAAATCATCAAAAACTTGTGATGTAAATTCGCTTGCATTATCAAGTCTTATGGACTTAATTGGTTAATCAGGGAAGTGAGCCCTCAGTTTAATAATTTGAGTTAATAGGTGGGCAAATGCTACGTTCCTAGTTGAAAGTAGGCAAACATTTGACCAACAGGTGGAGGCATCGATCAAAACCATAAAATACTTAAAAGGTCCACTAGGGGGATTGATGGGTCCACAAATATCACCCTGTTTCCTTTGTAAAAAGGATGGGGATTCGTATGCAACTTTAGTAAGAGAGGGTCGGATGATCAATTTCCCTTGTGAACATGGGATACATAAGTACCCATTATGTACGGTCAATTGATGGTTCTCTACGGAATGCCCAAAAGAGTTATTTATGATTTTTCTCAATATAGTAGCCCCAAGGTGACCTAACCTATCATGCAAAAGCTATAAAGCCTTAGGATCACTGAGCTTTGGGCTCGACTTTGTTGTTTTGCTCATAACAGAATTGGATTCAACATTGGAGATTGTTGTGTACTATAACCCTGAAGAGAGTGCACTTAGTTTTTCTAGTATCTGCTTTTGGCTTCCAATACTAGTAACGATGCATACATATTCCTTGTTACCTTTACTTACAGTCTCAATGTGGTACCCATTCATTCCGATGTCTTTGAAACTAATCAAGTTTCTTTGGGAACTTTTTGAGAACAAAGCATCTTTAATGAATAGATGAGTACCATTAGGTAACATCATATGGGCTCTTCCAGAGCGTTCAATTATCTGCACAGGTCTGGCTATGGTGGATACCTTTCGTGGAATGAACATCAATTCTGAGAAAAATTTTTGATTTTTCAGAATGGTGTGTTGTGGCACTATCTACCAAACATAGATTGTCCTCAGTTCCATGATCCATACCTTAAACAAAAATAATAAAAACATCATAACTATGCAATCACATGATTAAAATAATTAAAAAAACCACCATAAATTAGGACAATAATGAAGTTTTCTATCAAAAAAAAAAAAACACTAAGAAACATGCATTTCAAATGAACTAAAAGAAATTTAAGTTTTTAACGTTCAAAGAATCATGGGTTTTCTAGACCATGCCAGGGGGTGCCCCCAAAAGATTATTAAATGCCTCATTTTCTAGATGTTAGTTATCTTCATCCTCAAAGAAGTCACGGGTCTTCAACTTTGTAATATCAATTGGAGGACTCTCTGATGTCATTATATCCCAATTCCATCCTTCTAGATCATTGGTCTCCGCTGAATGGACAGAGGCCTTGTATGCTTTGTATTTTTCCACTACTTCCTTTGGTGCACGACGAGTGCGTGTCCAATGCCCACTTCTTCCACCTCTGTGGCACGTGTCATCGGGACGGTGGGAAGGATTTACCGGTGGATTCTTGTTTTTTTTATGCTGAGGGTCATACCACTTCTGGTGAATTTTGGTGGATGACCTTTAAAATCACCTCGCCTGGAGGAGTTATGTCGTCCACTTCTACTGGAGGATTTATGTCTGCCATTCTCCCTACCTCTGCCTTTGTTTGAGCTAAAACTAGTATTTGCTTTAGGAACTGCCAAAGATCCAGTTGGTCTGGAGTTATGATTTTTCATCAATACTATGGAATTCTGTTTAGCAACTAGGAGGCATGAGATAAGTTCTAAATATTTGGAGAAACGTCGCTCTTGATACGGCTGCTGCAGGAGCACATTTTAGGCATGAAAATTGGATAACGTTTTCTCCAACATCTGCTCCTCTGAAACCTTTTCACCACATAATCTTAATCTAGAAATAATATTGAATAAAGCATAGTTGTATTTAGATACTATTTTATAATCTTGTAACCTCAGGTTTAACCATTCATTCAGGGCAGCTGGTAGTATGACCATCTTCTGGTGATCATACCTATCCTTCAGGGATTTTCATAGGCCTGCTGGGTCTTCCTTAGAAAGATATTCATGTTTGAGGTCGTCATGTATGTGGTGGCACAGGAAGATGAGGGCTAACGCCTTTTCCTCTGGGGACATCTTGTTACTTTCCTTTATGGTCTCTCCTAATTTCTTGGATTGCAAGTGGATTTTAGCATCCAATTGCCAAGATAAGTAATTGTCCACATTTATGTTAGGTGTTTTAAAATCAAGTTTAGCCAGATTTGACATCATGCAATAACTGTAATAAGAAATATATATTAAGTTAACCGTGTGCAGATAATCAATAAAGCAAATGGAAAAGAAAAAAATGAAATATTAACATCGAAAGTAATTAAGGAACGAATTTAAAACAAATTGGCCAAAGAAAAGTTAGAACATCAGGTTCACAACTTTGAGAATCAAAACTGTTGGTTCTGTCAAGACTTCAGGCTTGATTTAGAACTTCAGGGTCATAACTTTTGATATTAGAACTGCAAGTTCTGTCAAGACTTCAGGCTTGATTTAGAACTTCAAGTTCATTAGAACTGCATGTTCTGTCAAATCTTCAAGTCTGAAATAGAATTTCTGGTTCTAACAATTGATCAGAACTTCTAGTTCTATCAAAACTTCAGGTTTAATTTTTAGATATGAATCTACAGGTTCATATCAGTATTCCAACTTCTAAGACTTCTGGTCCATAGATTAGTGAACTTCAGGTTCAAATTTAGAACTTCTGGTTTCATTCATAGTATTAATAAATTTAAATTAAAAGAAAAAAATTGTGCAAGACAATGAACAGTAACCAAACACTATAATTACAGTAAATAAGTATCATAAAATAATTTTATGCATTCTAATAAATTGGATTTAAACTATAGTTTGGATACCACTTACTGTGATTGTAGTCTAGGAAAAAATTTCTGACCAATGAAATGTTGATCTGTTGCGTCTATTAGATAATGGTCGTCACTATGAATCTGCAGAACCAAACCGTTCGTCGATTGAAGGCCAGATGAAGAAGTTATGCCCATTGAAACAAAAATAAACGAGAGTATCTCTTTCTTAGCGCACGCTTCCCACGTCAGAAAAGACTCCTTGGCGGCTTGAAAACAAAATGCGTAAAAAAAAAAAAAAAAAACCTTTGATGTTTCACGCAAGCCTAGGAAGTAAAAAAATTCTTGGCGGATTAACGAGGCAAAATTGTGTTGCACACTTCTTGAGTCAGATGGGTTTGCGTGGAACAAACCAAGGGCCTTTGCACGAGTTCCAAGGCTTTAGTGTTTGAAACAAATAATAATAGAAAAAGAACTCACAGAAGACCAAAGCAAACCGACAATAATCTTGCTACACTATGCAAAATAGGGCAAAGCCTTTGTGTTAGCACGGAAAAGCAAGGAGGATTATCCGGGAAAAGAATAGGCAGCTTTGATTTGGATTTTTCTTTTTTCTTCGTGCTGATAACGTGTTATAACAAGGAGAGAGACTGAGAGAAATAAGATTAAAGGGAAAGGAAGAGCTTTTCTATTATCTCATTATGTGTCACAAATACAAAGATAGAGAGGCCTATTTATAGGCAAAGTAACCCCACAAGGGAGGAACCCTAATTCTAACCCTAACTCATCTCAAGTGGGCATCCACCCAAGATCCATATATTATAACACTATTAATGCAGATCTACAATGTATGCATGATCCTAAGCATGTTTCTAACTACTAATGATGTTGAATATTAATCAAAAGAACTAGATCTAGAAATACCGGTTTGGATTGCGTCTTTCAAGTCTTAGATCGAAGCTTTTGTGCAAATCCATGGCTTTTGGAGGCTTTCTCCATGGCTGATCTTGAAAACCAGAATGCTCCTTCTTCTCCTTTCTTCTAGATCTAAGGCTCTCTCTATGGTGGCTACTCTATTTCTCTTCCGTTACTTCTCTTTTTCTCTCTTTCTGGTAGCCTCCTCTTGCAAAATGGTATAAGAGATCTTTATATAGAGGCTTTTGGTTTGGAAGAGGGGTTAGGGTTACTGTTTGCACGAACTTCTAGAAGTTCCACGCATCCCAAGGTAAATCTAGGGTTTTGGGTGACTTAGGCGCACCTAGGGTGGCACCCAAGTGGATTTTGGGACTTGGGCGCACCCGTCTTTTGGGTCAAATGGGTTTAGGGTTTGGTTTCGGTCTGTTTTTTGGCTGAGATCGGGGTCGGAACTATGAAGAGTGGAGCGGGACACACCCAAGTACGCACCCAAGTGTGTTTCTAAGGTAACCCAGGACCTGGACGCACCTGTGTGTGCGCCCAAGTGCTTTCTTGGGACATGAGCGCACCTAGGGTGGCGCCCAGGTGTGTTTCTGGTGGGGGTCTCTAAGGTAATCTTCCGACGGCCATATCTTTTGATCCGTTCGTCGGAATTGGACGTTCTGCATATTGTCGGAAAGCTTTCGAAATGTAGAATCCGTAGGTTTATACATCCTATTGGTTCGTGGTCAGGAAAAGTAAGGAATACTTGGATCAATGATCCTAGCCTACTAAATTATGCTATCCATATCATACTTAGGCAAACTAAGTGTAATCCCTCTAAGATCAACCTGAATGTGTTCTATGTAGTCTGAAAGGGGGTTTGGATAGTTTTGTAGTCCGTTCTTTGCATGAGTAGTGGGTTGGACTTGAGATCTTGACACGATTTGGCTTTTTTCTTTTTTCACAACTTTCTAGAGTTCACCGAACTAAGTCGAAAATTACCAACAAGCATCTCCATTATCGTTAATTGATTTGAATTATGCCCTTAACCATGCAATTATGGGTGATATGGGGGCACTGTTATATATGATAGGTGTTTAAGGCTATCGTAGGGGGCCAAATGAGATGTCTACAATATGCCCCTCTTTGGAGAGCAACACGTGAAGAGTTGTGCTCCAAAGAAAGTAGACACACCACTCATGACTCATGACGGCTTTTAAGCTCGCGGGACTGGCCACCTATGGATGTATGCAATTGCAAACTCATTCCAAAGGTGATGTCCACCTTTCTAGGATCAATTCTGATTTAGGGGGAAAAAAGAAAAAAAGAAAAAGAAGAAGTTACGTGCCTACTGATTTGATTGGAAACCCGAGATCCGTGCCTCGGTGCTCGTGGTATTGCCACATGGCAGGTTGGGAACTGTGCCCTGGTATCTTAATTTAAGATGATGGTGGGAACTGTGCCCCGGTGGTTTGCATCAGAAGTCGATCTTTTGATTGGCTAAGTCACTATTAGAGGTTCATTTGTTCTTATAATAGAGTTCTATTCAATTTGTCATATATAACGTCTTTTGACTTTCATCCATAATTGAATGATCAAGGGATAGTTAAAACTAATTAGCAATAATGGGGGATCTTAAAGGAGATCAAGAACATAGTTCAGGCAATAGAGTGAGTGTATGTGAGAATGAGATGCATTTTTTTTGAAAAAGAGATTTTTATTTTGAAACTCAGGTATGCATCAAAAAAGCTAAATCAATGGAAGATGTTCACTGGAATAACCATCACTCTCTAGGGATCTTGGTCTTCACCCAAACTTAGATGAGAACCTGGGATAAATTCGATCATCATTTCGAGCTTATCATGGAGAGCTTCGAATTACACGGATTCCATCCTCCAACGTCAAGACTTGAGTCAGCAAACACCACAATTCGTGATAGCACGGTATTATGGTTGCCGTACCGATTATAGGCGCTTAAGGGAGGCCTACGGCGACTCAATTTCCAAATGTGAGGTAAAATCATGAAAATCTATAGTTAGGTGTACTTACCTCAAGAGCTTTCCATAAATCCGACGATAGGGATCATCATCGCTTTTCTTTCATTGTTCATTTGCCGAAATTGGTGTTATTCACCTCCATCAGTGTGCTTGAATCACCTTTGGTGTTCTCGTTTTTTAGTCAGAAATCTGCAGTGAACAAACACTAAAAGATTATGCACTTTTGCGTGTTAGTACTCGGTTTCATAATTTGCAGAAGTAACAACTTTAATTTCATTGATTGGAGATGACATGTGATGTAATGCACAATGTATGCATGATGGGATTAAAGTGTATACAATGAGTTTCCATAGGAAGGGGTGATGCTTGGTACCCGGGTTTTTGCCACTCAGTTTCTTTTATTACTCTCTTTTGATCATTGTTTGTTGTTGTTTTTGTTTATCTTGACTACTAATCATCAGAGAGTCATTTCAGTCTCAAATCCGTGCATCACGAGGTTCCCCCCGGTTAAAAGATAGGGTGGGCGCACATGGAGGGGCGACCATGTGTTTCCGTGTACTTAGGCACACCTCTACGTGCGCCCAAGTAGTCTCTCCTACTTGGTTTAGACATTTTTAAGGCGGTTATGCGAGGCGGTGTTTTGCGGGACGAAATTGGAAAGTGGAGGGACTTGGGCGCCACTAGGAGTGCGCCCAAGTGGCATTCCGACTATTTTGAAACTAGGACACTAACCGATATAAGGAAGGGCTGCCTATTGATTTTTTTCACACTTTCTACTCTTCAGATGTCGAGTTCCAAGGTCTTTGGTCTCTCTCTTGTCTCCAAGTAAGCACTCTTTTCTCTCTCTTGGTCCTAGGGTATGCAATATGCTTTTCTAGTTGTTTCGCTCTTCTTTTAGGCATGATAGGATGTTCTTTTTTTGTGCTTAATTCTCAGATTGATTTTGATCTAGTTAAGCTATGCTTTTGTCTTTCTCTTGGATTAAATCATCTTCTTCATTATTAATTTCTTTCTCTTTTCAATGCAAAGATGTTTCTTTCTTGTGTTGATGTTATAATACTCTTTTGTGTTTATATCATGCTCTATGAACTACTGAAGATTTTATGATGTTTTCCTCTTATTTTTAGATATGTTTTCCTCTTATTTTTAGATTGGTAGGTCTTTGTTTTACTCATTCTTGATTGGTGACGATGATTCTTTTTTTTTTTTTTATAAATCTAATCGGAATTTGGATTGTAGTTCTAGGATCGGAGTTTCGTTATTTGATCTGGGCATCACTAGGTCTTTGATTTGTTGTCATGTCATTTCTCATATCTCCTAGATTTCTCTTTTTCAATTTTAATGTCGCTTGTTTGTTGTCAAGATATTGCATTATATAAGTGTTTATTTTAACTTGTAAGCAAAGGGACCACGTTTTTGGTTTCCTAAAGACCTTAAAGTGACTTGAAAATACCTCTGGGGAACTTGCCTAACGGGTTTCAGGGACTACGGCGAATAGTTTTAGGCTAAACCAGACCCATCCGAAATGAAATCCCTATAATGGACTTGGCCGCCACCCCAAGTGTGCCCAAGTAATCTTCTAGTTTCTTTTTTTTTAATTCTTCTTTAGATTATTATTCATGCAAAGAGTCTCTAAGGCTGGGTGTATTCATTTTACAGGTTTGAATTCACTCAATCGTCGGTTCCCCAGTCTTCTCTTTCACTATCGATGGTGGTGCGGGCCCTGGCGCTTGTAAGCCCTACCTGCCACGGGATGAGTATTGGTCCCTTGGGGATGAAAGGATAGGCTATTATGATTCTGAGGAGAGAGCTGAGTTTTACCTTGAGCATGAGTTATCCATGCCTGCTACTTATGATTGTGTATTCCAATTTGAAGAGATGATGGACCAGCAGCTTGTGGAGGTCAAGCGAAGGACGTACGATTTGTTGGTCATGAAGTATAAGAGGATTCGCAAGCTATATGGAGACCTTTGCATCGTGGGGAGAACTACTCTTATCAGATTGTGTGGCTACAATGGGCTTTTGGAAGACTTACCAGCTTTTGTCAATGATGTGCTCTAGTCTCTTCTGTGGAGTATGATGGATCTTCAGGCAATGCTTGAAGTTTGGGAGGCTATGAAGACTACTAATGAAAGGGCTCTTATCGATGATTTCAATACATTGCATAGGCGGATGGACCAATTGGAGTTCATGACCATGTCCTGCCCCCATGAGGCTGAATCATCTATTCCAAGGCGCTACAGAAAATATTTCGAGATGCAAAACACCACCCTTTCGGCGCTCATTCATCCAGTGTACACAACTCACATGGACGATTTCGGGCGGAGTCAGGAGATTTGTGATGCCCTTCGGAATCCTTTAAACAATTTTGAGGAAGTACAGGGGCAGCTTGAGACCCATATCGCAGGAATGGAGGCACGGTTGGCTCGCTTTCCAATCTTTAATAGGATGGTTCACCCCCTCTAGATGACTTATTAGAAGTCCCTATCTTAGGCTAGGTTTTGATTTAGAGGTTGGGTCATTAGGACCAGTTAGAGTTGTTATAGGCCTCTTTTAGGGTTTGGCGGCAAAAGTATCACCTCTCTCATCATTTTCTTTTAGTCGATACTCAGTCTAGTCAATTTGGTTTATCATTATACTTATTGTTCAATGACTCTCATGGACATTTAATAAAAGTCGATTTAGATTTTATACTTCCCTTCTCTTCTTTTATTATTATTAGTATTATTATTATTATTATTATTATTATTATTATTATTTATCATGTGGTGATGTTTAGTGTTAAATGATGGTGGTGATATTTGATTATCATGATGTTATTGATGATGAGTTATGAGATTCGATCATGAATCATGATGGATGGTGATTGGCTATTATTATGGGCGTTTGATTATAGCAGAGATCATGATTGTGAGGGGATGTTAATGCCTCTTAATCAATTCTTCTTCTTCATCTCTCTTTTTTTTTTTTTTTTTAAAATACCATCTTTCCACTTTTTTTTTAGGAAAAACTACGGGAAAAATCCCCATAGCACGCCTGAAGTAAGGAGAGGACCCAACATTAGTTTAGTGACGGGAGGGGTCCTTTGGGTGGATTTTTTTTTTTTTTTTTTGTCGTTTAGCGATGTTGTAGATATCGACAATATAGCTGTCGATATCGACCATTATGCGTAAACCCTTTAGACATAGCCCCGTGTCTGCATTTCTTTGTCAGAACTTTTTCATCGATTGCAACATTTGCTCTGGCAAATTTCCTTCTCAGAAAACACCTCAAAAATTACTCTAAGTGGTGGTCGGATTCCATTAATAGGTCGGTATACACAATAAACACCTTCTTATATTGCATCATCTACCCTAAAATGTTATAAGTTTGATTCCTTTTCAGTAATGACTTCTTTCAGTTTTGGTCTGAAAAAAAGGAGCCATTTTAAAACTGTACCAGTTGTGTAAATGCATATCTGTATGTAGCTTTGCTTAAAGATTACCATTTGTGTAGTAAATATCATTTTCATTTTGGGCCTGGTTAATATCACTTTCGTTTTGGTTTTTAAGGTTTGAAAAGGGGTTTCTTTTTTGTAGGCACTGATGAAGATTGCAGTTGTTTTTTGGTCCAGTTGGTGACGTAAATGGGTTATTCAAGGCTTGAACAGTGCAGTGCTTGGTTTGGGTTGGCTGCTAATGTAAATGGGTTCCATGTTGAATTGAAGATTGCAGCTATTTTTTGGTCTGATTGGTGATGTAAATGGGTCGTTCAAGGCTTGAACAGTGCAGTGCTTTTTTTGGGTTGGTTGCTGATGTAAATGCGTTCCATGTGGAATTAAAGATTGCGATTATTTTTTGGTCCGGTTGGTGATGTAAATGGGTTGATCAAGGCTTGAATAGTGCAGTGCCTTTTTTTGGTTGGCTGCTAATGTAAATGGGTTCCATGGTGACTTGAAGATTGCAGTTATATTTGGTCCGGTTGGTGATGTAAATGGGTTGTTCAAGGCTTGAACAGTACAGTGTTTTTTTTTTTTTTTTTTTTGGGTTGATTGCTGATGTAAATGGGATGGTTAGTGATGTAAATGGGTCGCGCATAACATATTTTCAACAGTGTAAAAGGGATCCATGTAAGCTTGAGCACTGCATATTTCACTTTTTTTGGATTGTTTTGCTACATTTCTTAAGTATTTGACAACCGTGAAAATGTTGGAATGTGAATGGTGATATAAATAAGGTTTATATAAATTTAGATTGTTGTATTCAGTTGCTCTATGATATTTGTGCTTAAGTATTTCCTTTCACCGTAAGTTGGGTAAAGCAATTGTATGTTTGGGTTCACACTTATTTTTAAACATGACCTTGCAAACTTGTTCGAAATCAATAAATTAAAACTGTCGGTATGTTGTCAATATCGACAACTTTTATCCTTTCAACCAGCTACTGACTTACAACTTTTAATTCATCCCACTGACGAAACTAGTCGATACCGACAACTTATAGTTGTCGATATCGACAACTTTTATCCATTCTAGCAGCTACTGATTTGCAACTTTTAATTCATCCCATTGACGAAACTAGTCGATATCGACGACTTAAAGTTGTCGATATCGACAACTTTTATCCATTCCAGCAACTACTGACTTGCAACTCTTAATTCATCCCACTGATGAAACTAGTCGATACCGACGGCTTAAAGTTGTCGATATCAACAACTTTTATCCATTCTAGCATTACAAATTTTAATTCAACCCACAAAAACTTCAAGAAAAAATGTGGCAATGACAGCAACATCATCATGATCCTCCTTGCAAAAAAGGTAAACAACTCCTTTATCAATCCACCCCAAACATAGCAACAAACCCGCCACCATCAAACCCACCACCATCCCTTCTCCTCAACCCAAAACAACTTTCCCCAATTCAATCTCAGTTGCTATCATATAGATTGCAAGTTCTTTTTCAAGCAAATTCATAACAATCAAAACATGAAGCAGTATACCAAGTGGAACCCAAACAGATGTATTCATTAAACTTGTGGAACCCTAACATGCATTCAACCATTGTATTGACAATTTGCTAACAATAAAGAAAAAAAAAACCGCATGAGGCATGGACCTGTACTCCAACAAAGGATTCTATATACAAGTATAATTCATTATGTACAATGGCAAAAGGAGGCAAAGTATAAGTCTAACAACCTGATAGACTGATGAAACACCATCTCAAAGGCAATGTTGCAATTAACAACAAAAATAGAACAACCCGATAAGCACAATCCATTTAACATTTTCCAAAACAAAATATCAATAGACATTTCCTACGCTCCGTTCTTTGTTGGAAATCACCACCAAACCTATCATGGAAAGTCACTCAAGTCGGTCAAACTCATTCTGTTGGCATTCAACCTCCAGCTCCTTTTGAATATCTCTATGACGATTTTGTTGCGAAAGTAGGAAATGTCTTCTTGAGTGAAGTTGATGCTACGATGGTACACACAGTGTTCTGCGAAAGCCGTTGCAAATATTCCACAGTCATTTCCATTTTCCTGACGAGAAATGTGATATGTGATAGACTATAAAAATTAGCGTGCGTGTTTCCCTTGCGTCCCACACCCTACGTCCGTGCCTCCCAAATACAGCTTCCACAGCAGAATCAGAACCATCCAACCACCAACTCTGTAAGCAATATTTTGGAAATAGTCAGCTAGAGCCCAGAACTGGAACTAACTACTAGTATGCTCCTCTTTCACAACTACTGACTTACATAGACGCTTGGAGTTAATGGAGTTCTATAAAGTTAATGGAGTTCTATAAACAAGAAAGAGGGTGTACAAATCCCCCAGCACAACTGAACAAGCAGTAACTTATAACATTTGTCAAAAGTTGCAATTTCTCAAATTCTCACAACAACCTTCATCCACTACTAGCTTTGTGCCACATTGCACCCACCACCTAGAGTGTGGCCATTGTGCCATGTAAGTGCCTCTTCATTGACACACATGAATGTCACTTTTTGTGGCTAAAATAGAGGACTTATTGTCAGACCCCATCCCAGTCTAGCTCGATGTAAGACCCCGACCCGAGTGACTCGATTAGTGCTAATTAAGTTATGTGTTAGTGCTAAGCTTGATTAGTGGTTTTGACTAAGCTTGGATTAGTATAGTTCTTGATAGCTTTGGGGAATTTTTAGTGTCTTGTGTTTAGTGGGACCCTTTGGGGGTTTCCTTTTGATAGTCTTGTTTGCTTTTGGAGGTTACTTGTTTTTCCCTAATTCTTGTCTTGATCCCGTTTTACTTATTTTATCGATCCTTACAACTTTCATGTTGAGCCCGTACCCGTCCGGAACCTCGAAACCCGATTTTCTTGCATTAAGGGCAGAACTGTCTTTTTACATGAAATCTGTACCCAAAACTTGATATTCCCGAAACCCGCGAAACATGTACTTTTTGGAAACTAGATATTTTGGTGATCACTTTTCTCTTCTTCGTCAATTTCATTCGAGATCCAGAAATTAGCGATTTCAGCCCAAAGAGATTTTCTAGTGGTGGAGCCCACACCCACTTGTATATATAGGGAGGTTATCTTCTTCATTCCCTTTTTCCAGCACAAGCCACACAAGACCTAGGGTTTTCCCTTTCTCTTCTCTTTCTCATTGCTATCCCATCCTCAAGCTCTACCAAACCTTGCACCAATCAAGAAATAGAAGCCATCATCTTCTTCCTCTCTTCTAGACCTCTCCATTGATACAACTTTTAAAGGAAGACCTCCATCCTAAGACCTCCTTTGAGCTAGCCTTATCCATTTGAAGAGCTTCCAAGTGAGTTTCCCCTCCTATTCTTTTAGATTTGTATCCTCCTAGTCATAGAGGAGCTCCATTTCTATTATTGTGAGTTTCTTCTTCTTGTTTCTTGGTTTGACCCATTTTAGGGTTTGTTTTTGGGGGTTTTTGGTGTAGCTTGGTGTTTGGCTTGGAAGAGTGGATTAGAGCTTGGATTTCTTGATTAGAGACCTTGAGGCAAGTGGATGTTTAGTTTTAAAGTGATTTCCATGATCAAATGTTTGGATTTATTGTATCATTTATGATGGGTTTTACTTGCATTCAATGTGGTTTTTAATGTTTTGAAAAGGGGTTGTTGAGCCCATTTATTATCTTGAAATATGATTGATAGCCTTTGTTTTATCTTGTGCTTAAAAACTTGAATGAATCTATGTAATTGTGCTTATGTCTTTCTCCTTTTGATTGAATGAGAAAATGTATGATTGAATGGATCATTTTTGGAGGTTGTGAGAAGTTTTGATGGAGTTTTGAAGAGGAGCTTGAGGTGCTTACATGCCCTCTTTGGTGAATGATAAAACCTCAAGAAATGTGGATTTGTAAGAGAAGGAGAATGGAGAAAAGAGCTGTTCACGAAACCAGTTCTGGACAGTTCGCTCGAGCGAACTTGACACATCGCTCGAGCGAACTGCCCAGGAAAGGGTTCGTGTCATTCCAGAGAGTTGTTCGCAACTTCGAGACACCTGACCGACACCTGACCGATAGTACACGGACAGTGCATTTCGAGTCAGATTTTTCACAACTTCTTTCATTCTTCATTCACATATTCGAACCACTTGCACTCCCCAAGCCTTCATGCTTTCCAAGGAATACATTTCACACATTTTTAAAGCATTCCATCCACAAATAACCATTCATTCTATACAAAGGATATCAAAGCATTTCCATGTACAAAATCATGAAATTTACGAGACTAAACACGATTCTAAAAGCTTGAAGAAATCATTGATAACAAGACAAGTGAAGAAGCTAAAACCCATTACTTGAAAGAGCATGAACATGACTTGCATTATGAAATGAAACATAGAAAACATGTCTTAATGAAAGTATAATGAAACCATAAAACAATATACATAAAAAATCCTATAAAGATCACTTACCTCAATCCAATGCCAAGGAAAACTCCACAAAAACTCAACCAAAGGGAAGATCCACGAAATCTACACAAAAGCCCCAAAATAGAACACATAAAAATCACATTTTTGGTCACTACAAACCCCCATTTCGAAAATGGGTTTGAAAACATGGAAAACAAGCTCTAAATGAGCTAAAAGAACATAAATGAAAAGATGGTTCCAAGCTCTAACCTTGAGCTAGCTGAACAAGGTGAAGAGAGGTTGAAAATGATGAATAGTGTCGGGGATTTGGCTCAAAAACGGGTCCAGCTGTAGCTTGAGAAGAGAGGAAGAGATTGATGGAGTCGGATCGGAGATTGGAGCTCTCTTGCTAGATGATTCATGGGGAAAAAGATCAAAGAGGAAAGCTTCTCCTCTCCTTGGCTCTAGGTCAAGACCGGTGCAGGAAAAATGGGGAAGAAGGAATGGAGGAGAGAGAATAGGAGGGTATATATAGTGTCTGGAAGGTGGGTCCCAATGCAGTAGAACTTGAAACGATTAAGACATGGTCTTACGGACCCCGAATGGAAACGACGAAGAAGAACAAAACGATCGTCGAAAAATCTAGTTTTCAAAAAGTATATTTTCCCCAATTTCTGGAATTTTCGAAATTTATGAACAGATTTAGTGAAAATTGTCATTTTTGCCCCTTTTTCTCGAAAAACGCGATTTCTGAGTATTAAATCAAGATGGTCAAAACATGAAAGTTGTTAAAAACAATAAAATGAGTCAAAAGGAATCAAAATTGGAATTTTTAGAAACCAAGAATAAATTCTCACAAAAATATAATTTACAAGGGTTGGGTCAAAACAAAGTCAACGGTCTTTTAAAACTCTCCAAAGTTATAAAAAATCTATTCAAACTCAAAAACAAAGTCAAATCAACTCTAATCTTGTTTAAAAAGCTAAATCATGATTAAAACAATGCTAAACCTGAAAATTGAAGGTCGGGGTCTTACAAGTGGTATCTCATGCCTCCTTTTAGCAATTTGTAGAACGGCTCGCATCTTTGGGAATGCTGTGAAATGAATCTCCTGATGAACTGCAATCATCCTATGAGGCCACTCAATTCTTTGAAATTCTTCGGGGGCGGCACATTTCAAGGATGGCCTTTACCTTAGAAGGATCAACTTCAATTCCTCGATTACTTACCATAAAGCCCAGGAGTTTGCTAGAGGATACTCCAAAAACACATTTCTTCTGATTCATCTTCATCTAGGTGTCCCTAGATCGTTGAAGGACTCTCCTGAGGGCTATGACATAATCCTCATAGGTTTTGGATTTGATTAGAATGTCATCTACGTAAACTTCTACACAATCGTATATCATGTCGTGGAATATTGCCATCATGGCTCTCTGATAAGTGGCACCGGCATTCCTTAAGCCAAAAGGCATCATGACATAGCAGTAAGCTCCTCAGGGTGTAGTGAATGATGTTTTCTCTTGATCTTTTGGTGACAGCTTGATTTGATTATACCCTGAGTAACCATCCATGAATGATAGCATGGCCTGCCATGCAGTATTATCAATAAGCAAGTCGATGTGAGGCAAGGGGAAATCGCCTTTGGGAGATGCCTTGTTCAAATTTCGAAAATCGATACAGACTCGAACGTGTCCATCTTTCTTCTTTACCAGGACTATGTTGGCGACCCATTGAAGAAACAACACCACCCTGATGAATTTGGCCGGGAGAAGTTTGTCAACTTCCTCCTTCACTTTCACCACAACGTCGGGGAGCATCCTCCTCAACTTTTGTTTGAAAATTTTAGCATTTTCTTCTAGTGGGATCCAGTGCTCCACCAGATTGGGTGCAAGTTCGGGCATATCATTATAATCCGATGCGAACACGTCCTGATATTCTCTTAGGACCTCAAGGATCTTACTCTCTTCGTCAAGTTCTAGGCATGCGCTAATTTGGACCTACTTGGACCTCTCATTTGTCCCTAGGTTTACCTCTTTTGTCTTTTCGACAGCTGCTTGTGTCTCTTCATCAAACCTCCTAATTATTCTCTAAATTCCTTAGAAGCTTTGTCATCCCCTTCTTCGGCATCCACTAATTCGTAAACACCCATTCCATCGTTGATGTTTGTATGTTGCACTGAGGGATCGGGTTCTGGAATGACGGGCAGAGACTCACAGTCTAACTTATCAATGTTGGTCATAATCTCCTCTAGCCGGGGCTGCTCTACTAGAGGTAACTTCCATCGCCTTGGATTGCCCATTTTTTGATGAGGACTAAGGTTTTCTACTCCTACAGTTCCTATGTTTTTGGGTTTTCTATTTTCTAATTTTTTTGGATTTTTGAGGTTTTCTAATTTTTCAGATTTTTGGAATGATATGGTACGGGTGGGGTTGAAGATGGGCTATCTATAGTGGAGGATCCTCCCCGCTGGCGTGGCCAAGCAGTGGGGCGGTATACCACTTTATGATCATTTTGGTCATCGGCTTCCCAAATTTCACGGTCTTCTTGGGAGTGGTCTTCTTGCCAATGGCGTCAGGCAATGAGCCAATACACCACTTCTTCGCGGTTAGGGTCTTCAATTTCCCAGGTTTCGCGTCTTTCTCGGAGTTCAGCAATCGGCTTTTTTTTATTTGGGTAAATGAGTCGGTTTGCAACATGTTGCATGATAGGATCTGGAATCTTGAATCAACAATGTGTCTACATCATTCACTTCTTCTAGTGAATGGAGTTCTCTCCAAGTGCCAAAGATTTGCTCGTAAGTCTTGCTTTCGGACAACATGGAGTTTTCCCAATCTTCTACTGAAACGGCCTTACCTTTATCGTTTGGATCCAAATTGTAGCATCCTTCCCAAGTCGACGACGGGTTGGGATCTAGAATTTTATCGTGTCTTACGAAGTGTTCATCTAAAGTCCAATCCTCTCTTTTACACCTCATATTATTGTGTGCATCGTACCCTAATCCTTCTACTCTTACTTTGGGGTCCGGTATGGAGGGGTCGATGATACCTTCTTCGTCCTTTCCTAGTCCAAATCCGGGTTGATATCCCATCTTCCTCATCAGAGTCCATCCTCAAGCTTGACTCTCGTTGTCTATTGTTGGACTTTGCAGGGAGGAAAATTCAGGAAACACATTCTGCATGGGGTCCATATCCATTAAGGAGATGAGAGGATCAACTTTGTATCCGTGGATCTTGACCTCCGGCATCATGAGAGCAGGCTGTAGGGTCAGGGGTATTTGAAGTTCTTCCAGTTCAATGATAGGTGGGTCCCCCATCATTTTCACGATCTTGCCTAAATAGGGAGATTTAACACATTGATGCCTGCTTGACAAGACGGCGTTCATATGATTCAACCATCTGCGTCCTAAGATTAAATTGAAAGTGGCGGGGTTATCCATGATATAAAATTCTTTTGGCATCGAGATTGGGCCTGCTTGCACTAATAACATAATTTTTCCACATACCATTTTCTTATTTCCGTCATAAATAGTCACCACCATGGGGGCTGGAGTCAAGTCTTTTGTTGTGAGCCCTAAAGCTTTGTTAGGTTTCAATGGGCATATGTTCAATGATGAGCCGGTGTCGACCAAGGCTCCTGACATTTCCTTGCCTGCTATCTTGACCGTTAAATGCAGGGCAGACGTCCTCGCTTCAGGTTGTATTTCTTTTAGCTCTTCCTCGGTAAATGTAACGGCAGGGAAGGGAGCTCCTGAGGTTAAGGCGGGAGTTCTGGCGGGAGTCGAAGGGCTCTCTGGTTTAGAAAAGACCAGAAGATAGCAAACCAAGGTTGTGGCAGGGATGTGTAGCTTGCTCTCTTGGGTCCGAATCTTCTTCTATTCCCATTGTTCGTATTATTTTGGTTGTCATTGTTGTCTCTATTGTAATTGAAGGGAACCGTACTGTAGTTGGGTTGAGGATTCATGTTCTGATTTTGTGGCGGAACTGTTGAATTCGGAACAGATTACTTGTGATCAGGGTTTTGGTTTTGATTCACCTGGGGTCCTTGGTTCCTTGGTGGTTGGTCATAACCTTGATTGTTTCTAGAAGGGTTTCGGAAGTTCTGATTGTTTCGCTGATAATTCAGGCTGTTCCTTTGATAATTCAGGTTACTGCCCTGGAAATTGGAACTGCCATTTTGCCCCTAATTTTGGTGTTGGTTAAAGCTAACATTGTTATGTTCTTGGTACGATCGATAAACCTCTTCTCGATTTGAGCTTACCTTAGGGGTTGCGCGGCTTTCTGGTTGGGTAGTTGTGCATGTCCTACGCGTGTTCTTCTTATGTTCAATAATGGTGTTTAATACTCCTTCGTCCAAATTTTGTTTCATCCTGGACAACCTACGGTACAAGCCACTCCAACTAACGACCTCCCTGATCGTCATTAAAGCCCTCTTCGAATCTTTCATATTTGATACGGCCATTCTCACTTGTTCCTCTTCTTGCATATTGCAATTCGATCGCGCAAATTGATTTTGCTATCTCACCGCGAATTCCTCATAATCCTCGTTGTTCCTTTATTTGAGGTTCGCTAAGTCATGCCAGAGGGGTTTGTTTTTAGTCAAGTCCTGGTATCGTGCTAGAAATTTTTTTATTACATCCTCGAAGGTATTAATCTTATGGGAAGGTACAGACGTAACCAAGTTAATGCATCCCCTGTTAGTGATTCCTGAAAATAGTTTATGAGCATGGAGTCATTGTCAACGATGGCACGACACTTGTCGCAGAACGAGACTAGATGGTGTTGAGGGTCAGTTGTCCCATCGTAAGTTATGAATTTAGGCGCTCTAACAAGGAAAGGCGACCTCTCTTTTTCTTCCTTTTTGGTAAAATCATAAAAACCCTAGTTTTTTTCGAGTCGAACTCGAGGACTTTTTCTTAATTTCATTTTTAAGCTCTTCTACATTTTTCAGCAGTTCTTTAAATGCTAAAAGATCTAGGTATCGGATTGTCTGTGGTTAGTGTCCTCCTTACTGTTCTAGTGGAGTAGGGACGTAGGCTGGTTCTTGGAACTGGTCTTGGGGATACGGTTGCTGAGTAGGATGATAGTTTTGGTTCAATTGAGTTCCTCCATAAGCGACAGACTGTCCTCTATATGGATCAACCATCGGGCTTAAGGTGAGCGGTCGATATGCCTGTTGATAGCGTTGCTCATTTCCCTTGTATGTTTGATAAGAATTTCTAAAGCCCGAGGGATTGATAACCTGCACGTTTTGGACTAGGGGACCCTGATCTGAGTTAGGCACTTAGTAGATTGGGACGGTCTAGTTTTGGTAAATAGGAGGGGTCCTCTCATATTGAGTCAGCTGGGGATATAATATATCATTGCTGGCCGTAACAGGATTGTCATTTATTTGATTGATTGGTGGAGGAGTCATTGCCTGGAATTAAGGTCGAGCTGCCTCACGTTGTTAACAGACATATGGTGTCCCCATATGAGCTAAAGGGTTTTGGTGTGAGGTGCTGGATGTCGCAAACCGACCCGGGTTTACTAAACCATGACTCGCCTGGCAATACGAATTCTCATTTATCGCGAGAGTCTGGGATGGTGCGATGATTCTAACCCGGGTAGTGATAGGTGCATCAATAGGCATCCCGTACTGTGGGATAGAAGATGTGATCGGCTCGGTCTGACTAATCAGGGAAGAGTAGGGTATAACTTGTGAGACAATAGGATCGCTTACGCGGATAGAGTGATCTCTTAACGAGACATTATGGTGGACCCTATATCTTATAACCTGGCCGGTGGGGCTAACTAGGTCCGTGCAAGTCACTCCTGAATGCAAGGAGAATTTGTTCTCCCCTGACGAATGAGATGGGGTAGATGTGTTGGAATGATTCCATCCTATTGTAATGGTATTGACTGGGAGTGGGCCTCCTTCGAAAAGGGACCGTCTTATCTGTTGTGGGTCACGACTTGAAGCTGCTAAGGACCCATATAATACGTTAGAGGATTCTATATTTTGCGGTGCTTGATGTGACCCGCCAGTGGTACGAATCAGTAGTGGAGGTGAGAGGGGTTGAAGATCGGACATCCCGAACGTGTAACCCTCCATTTGTGAAGAAATATTTAGATGAGAATAAAGAAAATGAGGAGATGAGAGGAATACGTTTTATGTTGTTCGGTAGTGAGTGTTGGTGTAGGTTTGTTTCTTATGATGCAATGGGGGAAAGGCTTAGTGGACGGTTCATTCGAACCTCAGGCTTAATTTCGGACTAGACTCATAATAACCCTGAACTGAACAGGACACGGACATCTGATCATTGATTGGATATCCGTGTCTTAGAATAAAATCCCAGAAAGACTCAAATAAGTGATAGGAAAACAAAAGATGTCCCATCACGATCGCCAGGCTGTCAGATGTGAATTTCGAAAACCCCCCCCCCCCCACCCCCCCGCGCCCCATGGCTTGGGAAATCTCCATTCATCTATATTTTCTATTTAAATTTTACATCGAAAATGAGGATTCCGACTACCCTCAAAATCGACGAATCATGATCGCCAGCTATGGTAACGGCCATAACACCGTTCTTCGACGAAAGCCAAAGAAAATTGGGAGAAAATAAATGGGTGGGTTCTTCCTCTCGTCTAATGTGCTGCCAGCAACACACGATGGTTGTCCTGTCACATTGATTTGGGTCTCTTTAATATAGGATCAATTTAGGGTCAAGAGTTAAAGTCCAAATAAGGTTAGTCCTCACATAGCAAAATCATAGTGTATCCAAGTAAAATAAAATAATTAAAATAAAGAAAATAAAAGGGGGAGGTGCCAAATATTTAAGAAGAGGATCGGCCCCGTTCCCAGGTACCCCCTCCAAATCCCTTGGCAAAATAGAGTTTAAAGGCTGACTTTGTAATCCAAAATGATGATGCAAATGAGACTTTGATTTATGATTTCTGTGTTTTTCGTGTGCGATACACGAGTGATAAAAGTGAAAGGCCGATGGGCCATAATTGATTGGAGGTGGCCGATGGGCCCTGATTGATTGGAGGTGGCTGATGCGCCAGTGTTAGTTTTAGTGAGGCTGATGGGTCGTGATTGTTTAGAAGTGTGTGCGAAATCACTCATCTCATCTCGTCATTCTCATTTATTCAATTTTAGAAGTCAGTTTTTCATTCCCTTTTATCATTAAGTTCAATTAAATATTTGGCACCTGAGGTGGAGGAGGAAATAAAGGAAAAATCCTTTTGGGTTTATTTTGTTGGTTTTATAGTTTTTGTGGATTTTTTACATTGGGTTAAAAGGGCCTAACTAGGGGATTTTACTTGGATTTACGTGATTAATGCTTTATTACTGAGCATCGGATTAACCCTAACCTAAGGTCTTAGACCACCCATATCAGCTCTCTCGGTCCCCTAATGGAATAAGAAAAGCGATGGGACGAAATCTAATGCTCTAATTTATCTAATGGGGAAATCTAATCTAATCCCACGGTGAGGACAACCTAAGATCGATAGTTCCTGCACCCATGCAATTTGGTTAAGTGTGATTTGTGTTGGTTCGGTCGGTTTGATTCAAATTATAAGTTGATTAAGAATTAGGCTTAGGGTGGATTAAGGTTCTAGTTAATATATTTAAGGCTCTGGAGTTTCAGGTTTTAGTTCAAATGATGAAAAGATGTCGAATTTGTAGGAAGTAGATGGGCCACGTGGATAGATTTTCAAAACTTTTGACCCACTTGACTCAGGGATCAAGTATCCATCAAGCCAAAAACCCAATCCAGGATGCATAAACCTCAATCTCAGCCATCATGATCAGTAAATAAATTTATCTAAAAGATAGAAACAAACAGCCAACAAGCATCCATAAAATCTACAACATGCAACGAAGTAAATTATATTTTTGGAGCTCGGTTATGCTCTAATGGAGCAGTTGCGTCTTTCTTTGATGATGAAACTCTTTCATTAATCAAAAAATGAATCTCGAACACCTCTTATCCTTCCACGCCATGACTCAAATCAGATCTCTCTTCTCAAGAAGATTGCTGGAATCTCCAAGAGAAAACCCAACTCGAAACTCCAAGGAACTAGAAGAGGAATAGAGGAGAAAGATGAGCAACTATTGCACACTTTAGGGCTGGACGTTTTTCTCCAGTTAGATGGACGTCTATAAGGGGTTGATTCCCTTTTATAATCTCTCAAGCCTCCTTCTTTCCCAATTGAAATAGAAGTTTCACTTCCACAACAATTAGTAAGTATACTATTTACCACTATTAGAAGTCCTACTCCAAATAGAAATGGTAACTTTCTAATTCCTTCCTTTTAGAGTTCAAGTAGGATTAGTATCTTTCTAATAACTTGGGCTAGCGTGGGGACCACAAGGGATTCCATAGAAAGCTGGCTCCAACTGGGACACGCGACCCCACATCTCATGTGCAATCCGGGCCCACAGTTAATTGCAAATAACACCACTATATAAATGCAATTGCACTCCAGTCTTAGGAATAAATTACAATGAAGACCCTAAACTTTCCAATTACCACAAGTAGGCCCCTCTATCAATATCCATGGATCAATTGGAGTAAATCCGTCTCTTCCAATCTTAGTTCCACATCTTATTATCCTTGAGCCCCAATTAATCACTATGATCATCAGTACCATCCAATTAACTCTTAATCGAGATGGGTGCGCACTTACTAATGACAAATCCATTAATTGGCACAAGGGGATAATGGAGATAGATTCCATCTTGATCATTCAATGTTCCCACAGTCCTACTACCACATACCTAAGACACCGAGGTGTTGATCTACAGTTGGCCTCACTCATTGGTGACTCAAAGCAAATGAATAGATAGAAACTTGAGTTCATCAATGTCTCAGAATTGAGAGCCTATTGCTAGGGAATTATGAGAGCATACCTTATTATTGAGACGGAATTATATAAGATGCATCTCATGGTCCTTCAATACATCCAATGTACCAGCACCATGATCCAGAATCTTACATTCTGATAATCGACACAAATCACACTATCTCATAGTGATCAAAGTGTTACAACCTTATCAGATGAGATGCCCAGTCTCATCACTGGTTGTGAAGATATTTTAAGTATAAGATTTGTGATATATATCTCCCGTGTGTGGATCTCATCCATACACATATATCACATCTAATATACTAATGGGACCCGGTTCAACTCATGAACCATTATATCATATGGATTGGTCATGTGCATAAAGTAATAAAATAGCATTCATCTCATGAAAGTAAAGCATGATTTTATTGATAAATAAAGAAATTAATCAATTTATCACATCAACTGATCGATTGAGTCCATACAATCTAACAGAATTCAACAAAACGGGGCTGGTGGAGGACTTGGGCGCACCTGTAGTGGCGCCTAGGTCACTCTGGTGACTTGGGCGTGCAGACAGTGGCGCCCAAGTACCAGGCTCTATGTGGTTTGGCTAGTGATGACGGTATCGACGTTAATTTCAGAATTCGGGGAGTTTTGCTAAGTGTAAATTTCTGTTTTGATGTTGTTTTAAGTTTCATGTGGTTTATTTTAATAATCTTAAGTCCGGAACTCGAAACACAACCGAAGTTCACAACCTGGGCCAGAAAGGGGACTTGGGCGCACTTGTGTGGGCGCCCAAGTGATTCTATGTAGTTGGGCACACCAGTAGTGGCGCCTAGGTGGTGTTTTGATGCTTTTTGGTCGTCTAACTTTGGTTCGAGATTCTGGATGGGTTTAAGTTGATTAAGTCTTTAATTTTAGGGCTGTTATTGGTTTTGTGATGGTTATGGAATAGTGATTTGGATCGAGATTGGAGATGAATGGGGATTGAGTGATCCTAGGGGCTGGAGATGGACTTGGGCGCACCTGTGTGGGTGCCTAAGTCTCTAAGGTGGCTTAGGCACACTTGTGGTGGCGCCCAAGTGTTCGGTTCGCGAGTTTTGGTTATTTCCAGGATTTGTCTACTTGGATTTGTAGTTTCAGGTGATCTATATCAATAATTATGTATCCCGGATTGGTTTTGAGTCTCTGGTCCCTAAGTGTGACTGTGGTTGAGTTCGGGAGATGAAACGTAACCGAAGCGCGCCTTGGGATTGGAATAGGGAGTTGGGTGCACTTGTGTGGGCGCATAGATGTCTAGGGTGACTTGGGTTTGAGCTTGGGAGTCTAAACGCAACCGAAGTGCGTCCTAGGATTGGACCAGGGAGCTGGGTGCACCTGTGTGGGCGCCCAGGTATATTGGGTGACTTAGGTGCACCTGTGGTGGTGCCCAAGTGTCTGTCTGTTGGGTGGTTTCGAGTTCGTCCGATTCTAGGGTATTTCAAAGTCGGATTCAGGTATTCTAACTCGTTTCTTGGTTAAGGGATGTTTTTAATCCTCTAGTTATGACTTGTCTATTGTTTTAATTAAGTTTTGACTAGGGTCTTCAATAGGGATTTGTGATTAGGGTTACTAAAGCTTGATTAAGGTTTTTGGATTAGAGGTTGTCAATTAGAGATTTTAATCATGGTTTGATTAGGGTTCAATTTGGTATCTTGTCAAAATGTTTCAATAAAGGGTTGGACTTAAGGATTTTAATTAAGGTTTGAATTAGGGTTTAAATTATGGTTTTAATTAGGGTCTGGAAATTAGGATTCAGGTCCATGGTTTTAACTAAGGTTGAATTAGATCTTTTAATTAGGTTTTTTTAATTAAGGTTGGATTAGTTGTTTTAATTAAGTATTTTTTTTTAAGTGTACTAATTTGCTTAGGTGCAAATACAATAACCTAGGCTCATCTACTTAGTATCTACTCTTTTTTTTTTATGGATGTTTCTATTTCTTTTAGTCTATTTTTTAGGGTTCTCTTCTCTAATTAATTAAAGAAGCAAGGCGAGAGGAGAAGTATTTTATGGTTTTACGATTTTTTTTTTGGTATTTTATGCAAAAGCAATGCAAAACCTAAAGTGTGATTCAATAGTTCGAAGTCCAGAAGTTCAGCAATCAATCATAATCGTCACTGAGATGCAGCAACAAATTAAATGTGATGAAGAATGTAGAAAATGCAGGCCGGAAGATGAACTGGGGACTTCGGAGCACAAACAGGGGCGCCCAAGTGCCTCTGCACTACCTGGGCGCACACACAGTGGCGCCCAAGTATACCCCCTGCGGGTTTTGATGCACTTGCAATTTTCAACTATATTCCAACTCAATTTCCGACACTTCATACTAAATGCAAGTTCCTAAGATGAATTGCTGGTATAAGAACTTTTGGAGTTGAGGTTAATGACGCGAGGATCGAAGTTCAAGAGATGAATCTCTTTGGCAGAGACTTGGGAGCACCCACAGTGGCTCCTAAGTGCACTGTCCTTTTTTTCTTTTTTTTTTCTTTTTGGTAATATATTTGGTATTCTTTCGATGCTTTTTGCCATGATTCAGAATGCAAAAACATATCTGAAGGTCGTGATATCAACTTTTATGAAAAGAAATCCGGATTTGAGAGACAAAATGCAAGCGAGACGACAACCGGGGTCAAAACCCTATCTTTGGACTTGGGCGCACCTGCAGGGGCGCCCAAGTTTCCTCTTTTGCTTTTTTTTTTTTTTTTTTTTTTTTTTTTTTTGTGCTTCTCGCGTGATTTTGAACACAAAGTCATAGATCCGAGGTCCTGATATCAACCAGTTTGAAGATGAATTCGGATCTAAGAAACGAAGTGCAGGAGAAACAAAAACCGGGGCTGAAACCTTGCCCTTGGACTTGGGCGCACCCACAATGGTGCCCAGGTGCTTTATTGCACTTTTCTTTCTCAAATTCGGGTTTTTTCTCAAGAAAATGATATGAATGCAAGATTTATTTTAATCAAGAGTTCAGAATGTTGAAAATAATACAGATCTACAAACTACGAATGATCCTAAGCATGTTTCTAATGATGGATGAATGTTAAATATTAGATTTACTGTAAAATACTACTATTAATGCAGATCTACAATGTATGCATGATCCTAAGCATGTTTTTAACTACTAATGATGCTAAATATTTATCAAAAGAACTAGATCGAGAAATACTAGTTTGGATTATGTCTTTCAAGTCTTAGATCGAAGCTTTTATGCAAATCCATGGCTTTTGGAGGCTTTCTCCATGGCTGATCTTGAAAACCAGAATGCTCCTTCTTCTTCTTTCTTCTAGATCTAAGGCTCTCTCTATGGTGGCTACTCTCTTTTTCTTCCTTTACTTCTCTTTTTCTCTCTTTCTGGTAGCCTCCTCTCGCAACATGGTATAAGAGATCTTTATATAAAGGTTATTGGCATGGAAGACGGGTTAGGGTTGCTGTTTGCATGAACTTCTATAAGTTCCACGCATCCCAAGGTAAATCTAGGGTTTTGGGTGACTTGGGCGCACCTAGGGTGGCGTCCAAGTGGATTTTGGGACTTAGGCGCACACACAGGTGCGCCCATGTCATCTTTTGGGTCAAATGAGTTTAGGGTTTGGTTTCAGTCTGTTTTTGGGATGAGATCGGGTCGGAACTATGAAGAGTGGAGCGGGACACACCCAAGTACGCACCCAAGTGTGTTACCTGGGCGCACCTGTGTGTGCGCCCAAGTACATTCTTTGGACGTGGGCGCACTTAGGGTGGCGCCCAGGTAATTTTCTGGTGTGGGTCTCTAGGGTAATCTTTCGACGGCCATATCTTTTGATCCGTTTGTCGGAATTGGACGTTCTACATATTGTCGAAAAGCTCTCGGAATGTAGAATCTGTTGGTTTATACATCCTAATGGTAAGAAGTCAAGAAAATTAAGAAATACTTGGATCAATGATCCTAGCCTCCTAATTCATGCTATTCCTATCGTACTTTGGTAAACTAAGTGTAATCCCTCTAGGATCAACCTGAGTGTGTTCTATGTAGTCTAGAAAGGGGTTTAGATAGTGTTGTAGTCCGTTCTTTGCATGAGTAGTGGGTTGGACTCAAGATCTTGATGCGATTTGGCTTTTCTTTCATGAATTTCTAGAGTTCATCGAACTAAGTTGAAAATTACCATCAAGCATCTCCATTATCGTAAATTGATTTGAATTATGCCCTTAACCATGCAATTATGGGTGAAATGCGGGCACCGTTATAAATGACAGATGTTTAAGGCTATTTAGGGGGCCAAATGAGGTGTCTACACGAGGCTCTTGAAAAGTTCAAAAAGTTTCGAGCGTAAGTAGAAAAGCAATTGAGTAAAAGTATCAAGACTCTTCGATCAAATCAATGAGGAGAACCTCTCTCTGCTAATTTTATGGGATACTTATCAAAAACTGGGATGGACTATTCTTGGAATGCCTCAACAAGATGGAGTAATGGAAAGAAGGAACTGGAATCTTTTAGATATGGTTAGGTCTATGTTAAGTTTCTCAGGATTACCCATATCATTTTGAGGGTATGCCTTGGATACTGCAACGTACATACTATACCTCATACCATCTAAGTCTGTACCTAAGAGTCCCAGGGAGAGTTGTAGTCTGGGTGAAAGCCTAGTCTACAGCATTTACACATTTGGAGCTATCCGGCACATGTGCTAAAGGTAAAGGCGGACAAGTTGGAATTGAAGTCGAAAGTGTGCAATATCTTAAAGGAACTAATGGTTGGTTATTTTATAATCCCAGAAAGCAGAAGGTGCTTGTTAGCACCAATGCGGTTTTTCTAGAAGAAGATTATATGATTGACTAGAAAGACTTAGATCTGGTTGTCCTAGAAGAATTCAAGAATAATCATTTCCAAACCAGAAAGAACAGAACTTGAAGAAAACCAACCCTTACCTGAACCAGTAGTTACATCTGAACCTCGTCGTAGTGGGAAAATTGTTAGGCCACATAACAAGTTCACGTTGCTAAAAGAGTCTTACGAGGCAATCCAGGAGGAACATGAACAACCCCGTAACTATGATGAAGCCATAAATGACAAGTGTAACGCCCCAATTCCGAATGCTGAGATTACCGCCAAGGTACCCGAAATTGGCGCACTACTTCTTGGAAAATCCGAGAACTTCCAAGATCATAGTCCGCAATGAGGTCTAATTTAAAACTTTTGAAACTTTAACCACACACTGACACATCCTACTGAGTTGACTTCACCATCATATCTGCGATTGTTGAGACTCCTCGAACAATTCTCCGACAAAAGTTCATCAATTTCGAAAAATTCCTAACTTCTTGCATCTTCCTGAAGATGTACCAACTGAAAATCACCTCAAACGTCATCAAATCCACCACTTATCTGGCTTCTTGAGTCTTCTGACTTAGGAAAATAATCCAAGTTTATCCAAAAATCCACAGTTACTTGCCTAACACACCCTTTGACAGTCCATATTCAACTATAATTGGATCTCGATATGCTATTCACATTCCTTAATGACTAACAACTGTTCACATAATCCCTCGCTAACTCCATCTGTGACATCGAAAAGCTGAAAATTCTGCCAAAGTATTTTGAGAAACACATGCTAAGTCCACAAAACTCTGACTCTCTGGTGTGAAAACAAGCAAAAGATACTAAATGTGGGTACAGAGACATTAAATTCTTCCCCACAAGAAAAGAATTTGGTCCTCCAAATTCCCTAACAACAAGGACAAGAAGACGAGACAAAGAGGGTCTCCCCCACTAGAACAAAAACAAATCCGAACTCACAAAAACGATGGCTAGCCAAAACAAAATCCACAGGGTCTAAGGAGTCCTCACCACACGTCTTAAGGTTCCTAGAGTGTTTTATTTCCTAGAAACATGCACGCTCGAATACCAGTCTATCACGTCCCCAAGCCCGAATCCCTGCAGCGGTCTGACCTCTGGGACGCGAATTGGAGAAGTAAGTGATAAATAATATTTCTCCCCTAGATCCGCATGTGTGAGGAAGACATAATTTCCAACACATGAAAACATTTCGCGGAAGCTTACGTGGCATTGCGACTTGGAGCACGTGGCCATCGAATTTTGTGTTGCACTCAACCTATTAGCATAAAGCTGTCATACAATGCTCAAACTCAGACTGGGACAAACCAAGATAATAGCATATACAGAGCTGACAATAACAGGTTGATCATTACCCAAGCATATTTAAGTCATAAGTTTATAAGTGCATTGATTACAATCCCAAGGAAAAATGCTAACAAAAGCCATACAAAATAACAAACTAAGAACAAATACTACCCAAGTGTGTAACGTAACTCCGGAGTAGAGCCCGACGTCTATATGATATCGCTGACACAACAAACCTACAAAACTCGTGGCTCTACAGCCATCTGCACACATACTAGCTCAAGACGAGAACCTGCTACCTAAAGCACCAAAGTATAGTATATCAGACACGACGGTCTGGCAAGTGATTAATTTAGGCAAGAGCATAAACAAAATGAATGTTTAAAAGAGACAATGTTAAAATATTTTACTGAATTTAAAACAAATAGATGACTAAGATACATTTCAAAGAAACGAAAGTCCATGAACGATAAACGAAACAAAACTAGTATGAGTACATATAATATCATGATTGGTAAATCCACATGAGCCCATCCTTTCTCCGGCATATTAGATAACAAGAGGAAGTAAGACAAAGCAAAACAAAATTCCATGCTACATGAGGTAGACAAGGTCAGGCCGTGGAACCGAAGCAAAACAAAGATGTGTATATAGATACACAACTAATCTACAGATAGTCCATATGTTTAAGGACCCCCGAACAAGTGGATCAAACCGAAGGGATAGTCCAAGCTCAGTGGTATTCACATAAATTCATGAATGCACAAAACAAAGTGAAACAAATACAAGATAGATCGAAAATAGGGGAAAATCACTTATGAAAACAAAGCTAAACTGAACTGAAAAAAGATAACATAAGCTATGAACATATCGAAACATAAGAAGTGATTCCCTATTTGGTTCTTGAAATAATCCAAAACAAAGCTGATGCTTGTAAGTCAAAATAAGTGCAAATCGATACCCGAAACAAAACTGATACTTATTAGTCAAAACGAGTGCAAACCGATACCTGAAACAAAACCGATACATATAAGTCAAAACAAGTGCAAACCGATACCCGAAACAAAACTGATACTTTCCACATCAACCCTAAGGTTTTCAAAACAGACTTCTCAAGCATATGCTAAGGCCCATCATTTGATCCTTGTGTAATTGAAACCCCAAATGTTAGAATTAAAAGCAGATTGGTGCCCCTGAAGCTAAACAACATTTCATATTTTCAAATGCACAATATCAAGCTAAAAGCCCATCAACATATTCTGGTTTTCATTTCCACAAAAATCCTTCAAAAACCGATTTTTTTCTTCAGTTAGTCGACCCAGGGACAGAACTCGGGTTCGCTCAAGCGGATAACTGTAAGACCCCGACCCAAGTGACGCGATTAACATTGATTAAGTCGTGTGTTAGTTCTAAGTGGGATTAGTGGATTTTGATTAAGTTGGGATCAAAACAGCTTCTATATGGATTTGGGGAATTTTGAGAGCCTCCTTGATTTAGTGGGACCCCTTAGGGTGTTCTTTTAGTGACTTTGAGGGAACATGGTGTCAGGCCCCGACCCAGGTTTAGTATATTTTTTTATTATTTTAACTGTGATTAGTCTCTAAGTGGGATTAGAGGACGATTAGTTTAGATTTTTAGTTACATTAGAATTTTGAATAGCTTTGGGAAATTTTGAGCGCGTTGAGTCTGTTTTGACCAGGCCCGGGGTGGCCCGTGTGACGCGTGTTAGTATGGGAATTTGATTAATTTGATTTTTGAAAAAATATGGATTTCGATATTTTTGAATTTGTTATTTTAATCCCAGCGGCTTTCATGTTTGTTTCGTTTGCATTCGAACCCCAGAAATCACGTTTCGCGAGAAAAAGCGGCAAAACAGTCTTTTCACACTCAAATCTGTACATAAATTTTGGAATTTAAAAATCATGAGGAAAATATACTTTTTGAAAACTAGATTTCTCGATGATCATTTTTCTCTTCTTCGTCGATTTCATCCGGGATCCACAAATAAGAGTTTTAAACCCTTGAAGGTTTAGGGCCATTGGGGCCCACAACTCACCTTTTTGCAAAAGAAAAACCCAACTCACGTTGAACTTCCCTCTCCTCTTCATTTTATTTCCTGCAGCAACCTGGAGAAGACTCCTCACCTTCTCATTCTTCTTGCATGTCAATATTGGGATTGGGCCTGACTTGAAAAACGAATTTCACCATCTTCATCTTCAACCTCCAAGCTTTCCATTGATACCTTTTTCAAGAAATTTCAGCGGAACCCATCTCTTCTCCAAGCTCTTCTTCTTGTTTAGAGCTGTAAAAAGGTTAGCAATGGCTTCTTCTTTGAATTTCTAGTTTTAATGGACCATTTACATTCCTTTCTTCAAGCATGCAAAGCGGTTCTTTGAGAGCTCCTTCTAATTTTGAATATGGTGGATTTTTGTGTCTTTTCATGGGGTTTTTGTAGATTGGGAGCTTGGCTAGGTAGGAGATTATTTGGAGTGCATTTGAGACCCATTTTGACTTGAGGCAAGTGAATAAACAGCCCTTGGAATGCATGCAAATCTGCACTTTGTTTTCTCAAAGGTTATGACTTGAAAGTTGCATTTTTTTTATTGATTTCAATTGATTATATCAAGTGTGTTTCAGAATGTTTATGGCTGTGTTATAATCAGTTTTCTGCAGGTTTTTATGTCCATATAATGTGCAGATTTCTGCAGGTTTTTTATGTCCATATAATGTGCAGATTTCTGCAGGTTTTTATGTCCATATAATGGGAAGATTTCTGCAGGTTTTTATGTCCAAATAATGTCCATATTTCTGCTATGTTCTAATGACCAGCTACATTCAGATTTCTACAAGGATTTTTGTGTGCATTTGTGTATAAATTTCTGCAGGGTTTTGTTTAGAAATCCTTGAGTTTATATGATTTGAATTCTAAATTTTTGTGTGCTTCTTTCTTAATCATGTGATTTAGTTGTGATTTATAATCGCAATGGATAGTTGGAATGAATGAGATGTTGGAAGTTTAATGGACATAATTGGAAGAATTTGTTCGATGTTGGCAGAGTAAATGTGGGTTGATGACAGGATTGCTTTAATACAGACTGTTGCATACACACAAAGCAAACTGAAAAATGGAAGAGAGTTTTGCACAGTACGAATAGGAATGGAAGACTTTTTCATTCATCTATCATCTCATTTACATAGATCATTTAAATAGATAAATGTACTAACAATAAAGGGACAGGTGTTCATGAGCACCTACTCTGTAGAACTAATAGAGTGATTGAAAGGGCAGGTGTCCCATAAACACCTAGTTTGTAGAACAAACAGAGGACACGTTTACAGACTTCTCTAGACTCTAAGTAAAGACTTATTCAAAGAGTTAACTGACATATCAACATAACATTTGAATTTATTTAATATTCTAACACTCCCCCTTAATTCAAATGCCTTCAACACCAAGCATTCTTCATAATTTGAAAAACTTTTCTCTTGAGAGAGCCTTTGTGAAAATATCAGCGACTTGTTCCTCGGTGCTGCAGTACTCCAGCTTTATCTCTTTCTTGGCCACAAGCTCGCGAATAAAATGATGCCAGACTTCAATATGCTTTGTTCTTCCATGGAAGACCGGATTTTTTGTCAATTCAATTGTTGACTTGTTGTCACAAAATAAAATTGTAGCTTCTTCTTGCTTTTGCTTCAGGTCACTTAGAATCCTCCTAACCCACACAGTTTGATAAGCTACACTTGTTGCTGCCATATATTCAGCTTCAGTTGTAGAAAGTGCAGTAGTTTGCTGTTTTTTTAAGCCCGTGATATCAATGCAGACCCAAGACTAAGTTCATAGCCTGTAGTACTTTTCCTGTCATCTGCACAACCAGCCCAATCACAGTCAGTATAAGAGACAAGTTTACAAGTATCTGATTTTTTATACCTGAGTCCGAGATCCATTGTTCCATGAATATATCGTAGAACTCTCTTGGCTGCACCCATGTGAGCTTTACTTGGACTGTTCATAAACCTTGAAATCAAACTCACTGAAAACATTATATCTGGCCTTGAATGTGTGAGATAAATCAAGCCACCAACCATGCTTCGAAATTCTTTTGCATCTGCCTTTTCAATTTCATCCTCTACTATAAGCTTCTCATCTGTATTCATGGGTGTTTTAGCTGGATTGCAATTTGACATATGAAACATTTTCAACAAGTTTCTTGCATATTTTCCTTGGTGGAGAAAAATACCATTGGAGTCCTGAACAACTTCCATCCCCAAAAAATAATGTAACATGCCTAAATCTGTCATTTCAAATTGGGACATCATGTTTTTCTTGAATTCTTCAATCAATTTTGGAGAGTTACCTGTGAATATCATATCATCAACATATAAACACACCATGAGAATTTCATGCACACCTCCCACCTTCACATAAAGGGTTGGTTCACTTTCACTTTTTCGAAAGTGATGGTCCAAAAAATATTTGTCAATCTTGCTATACCAAGCTCGTGGAGCTTGTTTGAGCCCATATAGTGCCTTTTTGAGCTTGTACACTTTATTTTCAGACCCTTTAATCTCAAACCCAAGAGGCTGTTCAACATATACTTCCTCCTGTAACTCGCCATTTAAGAAAGCTGATTTTACATCAAATTGAAAAATTTTCCAACCTTTTTGAGCAGCCACAGCTAAAATAGTCCTTATAGTGTCAATTCTAGCAACAGGAGAAAAGGTTTCAAAGAAATCAACACCTGGAACTTGGGCATACCCTTTGCCCACCAACCGGGCTTTATGTTTTTGCAAAGAGCCATCTGCATTAAACTTGGATTTGTAAATCCATTTGAGCCCAATGGTTTCTTTTCCTGGTGACAAGTCCACCAATCTCCATGTTTTATTTTTTTCAATGGCATTCATTTCAACTTCCATTGGATCATGCCAATCTTTTTCTCTTGCTACATCTTCAAAAAAAGTGGGTTCAGTAGCAAAGCATAAAAAATCACATGACTGATAAATATCAACGAGACTTCTGACCTTTCTAGGAGGTGATGTGGATCCAGTTGGACTTGAACGAGCAAGAGGTGATGGATCAAAAGATGTTGTCTCTTCTTCTTCAACAATTAGAGGGTAGTGATCAACCTCACTATCCGACCTCCATCCATCATCCTCATTGAAAATTACATCCCGACTAACGAACAAAGTTTCCTTTTCAGGATTATAAAGTCTATAGTCTTTTGTTTCTTCACTATATCCAACAAAAATGCACTTAAGACTCTTATCATCTAACTTGTGCCTTTTTTCACAGGGAACATGTGCATAAGCTATAGAACCAAAGATCTTTAAATGACTTACATTTGGCTTTCTCCCATACCATGCTTCATATGGTGTTTTTCCATTGACTACCTTTGTAGGAGAGCGATTAAACAAATAAACCGCTGTAGATATTGCTTCAGCCCAGAAGCTTTTTGGAAGCCCTTTTTCTTTCAACATGCATCTTGTAGTTTCAACAATGCTACGATTTTTTCGCTCCGCGACTCCATTTTGCTGTGGAGTGAAACTTGTAGTAAGTTCTCTTCGTATTCCTACATCTTTACAGATCATAAGAAAATCCTTGGATGTAAATTCACCCCCTCGGTCAGTTCTTAATGTTTTAAGTACGAACCCACTTTGTTTTTCAACATATGCTCGAAATTGCAGAAAGCAGGAAAGAGCTTCAAAATTTTTTTTTTAAGAAAATACATCCAAATCATCCTTGTGCAGTCATCACCAAATATTAAAAAATACTTGCTGTCACCAAGTGAATTTGTGCGCATAGGGCCAAATATATCATCATGGACCAACATTAGGGGTTGATTAGCCCTCCAAGATTTACCCGCTTGAAAAGGGGTTCGATGATGTTTTCCAAAATACATGCTTCACACATTTTGTCACCATGATGCACAACAGGTAAGCCAACGACCATGTCTATTTTATACAGTGAATTCAAACCATGAAAATTTAGATGCCCATATCTCTTATGCCAAAGCCATGAATCATCATACTCCACAGAGTTGAATGCATTAAGGGTAAGATCAAAAATTTTGAGAGGAAACATTTCGTTTTGAGTCATTTTCACTGTCATGACCAATTCCATATTCTTCTTTTTAAATAGCATGCATTTATCCTCATCAAAAATCACATAATACCCTTTTTTCATTAACTGTCCCAAGCTAATTAGGTTTTGAGCCAAACCTGGTACAAACATAACATCATATATGAGCTTTGTACCTGACTTGGTGTTCACAAGGACAATTCCTTTGCCTTGCACTTGGACTTGACTATCATTTCCCATCAAGACTTGTGATCTTACTAGCTCATCCATCTCAACAAACAAATTTTTATCACCTGTCATGTGGTTACTGCACCCACTATCCAAAAACCAAATATCTCCAACAAGTTCAATATTAGCAAATAAACATGAGAGAAATAAATTTTCATCGATTTCATCATTGGTCTTTTCTTCATGAAAATTTGCTTGATTTTTGTTTTTATGCCAACAATCCTTTTCTTCATGTCCAAATTTATTACAATTTGAACATTGAGGCACATTTGAGGACTTGTTTTTGTACCAACAGTCTTTTTCAATATGACCTCTTTTTTTGCAATTATAACATTGAGGAGGTTTCTCTCATTTCCATCATGCATGTTTCTTCCTCGGCCTCTTCCACGAGAACTTTGTCTTCCACGTCCACGTCCACGACCTTGGCTAGTTTGCATTTGGTTGGAGTGAGCCCCTGCATTGCCACTTGACCCCTTTTTCAAATCAAGTGTTGTTTGGAAAACCTGCTCAATTGGCTCTTCTGCATTTTTATTCAACCTCGCTTCATGTGTTTGCAAAGAACCCATTAGTTGATTCAAAGACAATGTAGTTAAATCCTTGGATTCTTCAATAGCAGCAACAACATGGTCAAATTTGGGAGTGAGACTTCTTAACACTTTTTCAACAATTTTTTTATCACTCAAGTCCTCACCAAGAGACCTAATTTGGTTCACATTGGCTGTAACTCTTGTGAAGAATCCCCGAATAGACTCAGAATTTTTCATCAATAAGTTCTCAAACTCACGGCGAAGAGTTTGTAATTTCAAGTTAACAACTTGACTTGATCCTTTATATTCATCTCGAAGCAATTCCCATGCTTCGTTAGATGTTGTGGCTCCCATTATCCTAGGAAACATAGTCTCATCCAGAGCTTGTTGGATGTAGAACAGGGCCTTTGCATCCTTTTTCCTATTTTCTTTCATCTCATTTTTTTGGGCTGCAGTAATTCTTCCCTCTTGTGTTTCATATTCAAGCAAACCATTCTCAACTAAATCCTATAAATCATATGAAATAGACAAGTTTTTCATTTTGATACTCCAAAACTGATAATTATCACCTTTAAAAATGGGAACCAATGGTTGAGAAACACTTACAGAATTGTTGTTAGCCATTCCTTACTCTCTGTTTTTAAAAATGGGAACCAATGGTTGAGAAACACTTACAGAATTGTTGTTAGCCATTCCTTACTCTCTGTTTTTTGTTGTTTGCAGCACCTCTAGAACTTGGCTCTGATACTAAATAATGTTGGATGTTGGCAGAGTAAATGTGGGCTGATGACAGAATTGCTTTAATACAGACTGTTGCATACACACAAAGCAAACTAAAAAATGGAAAAGAGTTTTGCATAGTACGAATAAGAATGGAAGACTTTTTCATTCATCTGTCATCTCATTTACATAGATCATTTAAATAGATAAATGTACTAACAATGAAGGGACAGGTGTTCATGAGCACCTACTCTGTAGAACTAACAGAGTGATTGAAAGGGCAGGGGTCCCATAAACACCTAGTTTGTAGAACAAACAGAGGACACGTTTACAGACTTCTCTAGACTCTAAGTAAAGACTTATTCAAAGAGTTAACTGACATATCAGCATAACATTTGAATTAATTTAATATTCTATCAGAATTTGCACTCAACTTTGTGTCATTGGGAGGTGATTACACTCTGGATCAAGAAGGAAGAATGGAAAAATAGAGCTGCCTATCTCGGGCTAGGCAGAAGCCCAGCCCACTCGAGCGGGCCTGGGCCCGCTCGAGTGAGCCTGGCTGCTGTTACAGCCAGCTCGAGCGGGCCTGGGTTCTTGCCCAGACTTAATTTTTGTGCAAATTAAGGCCCATTTATGTATATTTGTGGCCCTATTGAGTATGAAAATTTTCCTAATGACTTGTTAATCATCGGGGATTAAGAATTGAGCCCAAATCACTTCGTTTGAATAAAACCCATGGAGAAAGTTTAGAAATTAAATTACCTGGGGATTTTCTTTAAGTCTCTATATACACTTTATGCCCTCAAATGTTGGAAAACCTTCAGAGACACCAACCTCTTCACTCATAAACCGACATGGAGACACTAAGTATGTATCGAGACAGCCCTGGTAAGCCCATTAAACACTACTAATCATCTCATTCCAAGTTAGAATAATTCCATCTTTTCTTATAATTTATTTGAAATGAAGTTGATTGATTTGCTATGTTTGAAAAACATTGATAAGGCTACTCGTCTGATTCGTCCATATTTATTCATTTGAGCTTTACTAAGAGTAGTCATTTTTATCGATTGAAATGTACTTTGATAGCTTGATTATATCATTTTGGATTTTGAATCGGCACCACTAAGCGTAGGTCACTTTATCGAATTGATCACCCACTTAAGATCCTAAAATTATGATTTGCCAACCGCAGTTTAGACTCTGTCTATTTGCTCCAGCTATGGCAACGATTTCTGTCTGTTCCAGCCATCTCGTATGGCGACGGTTATCTGTTCCGGCCATCTCGTATGGCAACGGTTATCTATTCCAGTCATTTTATATGGCAACGGTTTCTGTCTGTGTGCTCTTGTTACTTCGGTAATAGGAGAATATAACTAAATGTGGTTTGCCAATATTTTGATTATTTGTCAGTCAGTTTGAAATATTTTAAATATGAAATTATTTTATTTGTAGAAAAATGGTTTATTTGATTTATTCTTTACATATGTTTCTTTTCAATTGCATTCCATGATTTTAATATGGCATCTATAAAACTTGTATATCTTATCTGATTTATTCACCTGCCAGACTGTCGTGTCTGATACCTTTCTTTTTTGTGTCAGATGTCGGACCCGCAGCCATTGAGGCGGAGTGTGTGGAGGAGGCAGTAGAACCTCCGGTGGATCACGAGTGGTAGCCAAATGATGTCATTTAGACATCATGTTGGGTCTGGAGTTTCGATAACATCTTTTGGGGAGTGACTTTCATTTTGGGAACTCTATTTGAAGCCTCTGTTGGCCTTGTTGGGTTGTATAGCTTAAATATTCTTTTGTAATCCTCACAACTTTAATTAACTTTGGGCTGTGCTATGTATATATTTCTCTTTTGATACCAAGTTTGTGCACTTATCTCATGTTACATTTGATTTTTATTTTGCTACATGCTTCTGCATATTATTATTTGTTAAGAAATTGATTAATTAATTGTGATGGATCGTCTGGGATCCTCACTGCGAAATCCTGTCAGAAAATAATTAGAGCGTGCGGGCGGAATTTTCTGACCTGTCGCGCCACGTTCCCCGGATTAAGGACTTAATTATCAAGGCCTCGGTCCGAGGGCGTGACACATGGGGGATTATTCGAGATTCTGATAATTCAAGTTTTAACTCCGTTTGACTTATCTCTTTAACCACTACAACTTTCATGCTGCTCCGTCCCCGTTCGAGACCCCGAAACTCAACTTTCTCAATTTTGAGGGCAAAACAGTCTTTTTACACCAAATCTGGACACAAAATCCGATGTCTCCCAAACCCTTGAAATATATACTTTTTAGAAACTAGAGTTTTTTACGATCATTTTTCCCCTTTCATCAAATGCATCCGAGGTCCCGAAAGCCATGTTCTTGGCCCGATAAGCTTTGTCAATAATGGGACCCATCTCCACTTCTTATAAAAGGTGAACCTAGCTTCCCTTATTCCCTTTCTAGCTCAAAAATTGTGGAGGGAGTGGCTGTGCTTGCTCTATGGTTTTCTTCTTCCCCTTCTTCTTGCTTCTTCATCTCTCATCCACTCCAATATTGCACCAATGGAGAATGAGGCTTCATCTTCTTCTTCCTCTCCAAGAAAGCTTCCTATTGATACCATTTGTGAAGAAATTCAGCCCCATTGAGGCTTTCTTTGAGCTCATCTTGTCCATTTGAAGAACTTCCATGTAAGTTCTTCCCTCCATCTTTTATATTTGGGTTTTCCTCACTTTAGAGAAGCTCCATCTATATGATTGCAAGCTTTCTCTTCGTTATTCTTTGTTTTGACCATTTAGGGTTCTAAATGGGGTTTTTTGTTTTGGGGGTTTTTGTACTGCTTGGTGATTGTGGCTTTGGAATCTGATTAGGAGCTTTCGTAGCTAGTTTGGAGCCCAATGCAAGTGGATGAATGGATATCTTGAATGTTAGAATGTTTTTATGAGGAATGTGGACTTCATTACTTCTTTTATTCATGTTTCTTCTTATGGTTTTCCTTGAATTCGAAATGTGCACATTTATAGATCATTTTTCTCTCTTGCTAGCATCTTTGAAGTGTATGTGATTTGTTTTCAGATTTAAGCTTGTTTATGCTACATATGGATTTTCATGGATGATGGATTTTCTCTCTCTCTCTCTCTCTCTCTCTCTCTCTCTCTCTCTCTCTCTCGTGATTGAATGTGGGTGGGAAAGGAGGTGATTTGATGTATTTTTGTGAGATGTTTTGATCGGGGGAAAGAATGTGGTTTTGAGGTGATTATAAGCCCCTTTGCAATGTGAAGGATTGGTGGCAAAAAGGGGTTGCAAGAAGAGGAAGAAGAGAAACCCGAAATGCATCAGAAACGGGTTTCGGATAGTTCGCTCGAGCGGACCCAACCAGAGGCTTCTTGAGCCAGCCTGACCTGGGCAGGTCCGCTCGAGTGAACCTAATGCCACTTTTTATGTTAATCGTTGACTCTCATCACTTCATGTGTCAAAGATCAACACCCCGATCTACTCTCATCACATTAGTGATAGAGGATTTAGCTCTGTATGGTTGTCATCTTGTCAGTATCCTGTTCTTTGGTACCTTCACATGTTTTTATACTACACATGTGTTTTCTAATAAATGATACATTTTCTTTCATGAAAATTATTGTTTAAGCAGGTTTTAATGTTTTCTAAGGTAACAATTGCTTTACTTTATTGTTCATTTCTTTTCACCCACCTGCCAGACCGTCGTGTCTGGCCCACTCTTTGGTACTCAGGTCCAGATGTTGTCTACCCCAAGGAGGAGCTTGCGAAGGTGGCCGGAGAGCCTCAATGAGTAGGAGAACGGTAGGCTGATGATGTCGTTTAGACATTCGGTCAAGCTTTGAGCTACGAAACACATTCTTTTGGGATAGTAATTAACATTTTGGGAATTCTTTTGGTTGTACTGGCCTTTGTTGGTCTTTATTTTTGGGGAGCGATTAATTAAATGATCTTTTGTACAAACATTTAACTTTACCTTTTTGGGGAAAATGCTATAATGATTATTGTTCACTCTGACATCATGTTGTATACACTTGTGTTATCAGTCTTGTTTTATGGAATGGACTTACATAATTGGTTTGCTACACGCTTCCGCATCTTGAATGAGAATGATATATATGTGTGTGATATCTTCACTGCGGAAACCTGTGGGAAATCACTTGTACGGATTATATTATGTTCCTTGTAAATCCGTATACGTAATAACCAAATAAACAAATGCACTTGGCACGGCATTATTTAGATCGCCGATCCCGGATTAGGTCGGTAACCCTGTCCGAGGTTGCGACAGTAACCATCCGCTCGAGCGGACTGGCCTAGAGGCTTTCTCGCTCGAGCGGACCCAAGCTTGCTCTAGCAGGCAAAGTCCCTGATCTGCGCCTTGCCAGACAGGGGCTTGGCTCGCTCGAGTGGGCCAGTGTGCGCTCGAGCGGGCAAGGCTACTGCCTGCTCGTTCAATGCAGGAAGATTATGCCCCTTTTTACATATATTTGGTTCCGTTTTTCCTCCATTCACTACCAGAACCTGCAAGGAATCCTCCTAAGGACATTTCCATCCCTTCCTTCACATCTTAATCATCCCAAAGCTCCAAACAACCTCCATTTCAAATCAATTCACATCCCAAACTCCTCCATTTCTCCAAAATCAAGGGTCATCCAACAACCCATAAAAGCAAGTAAAGTTAGACAAAAACAAAATCAGACTTATACAAATAGAGGATTTTCATAAAAAGAAAAATAAAAACATATGCATGCAAATTAAAAATAGAATTCAAAACTAAGAGCATCTCTAGGAGATACTTTAAATTTGGATATGATTTTTAAAAAATGAAGGCTGATGTGGCATATGTATTTTGGCATATGTAACTTGTCAACTCCAAGAGAGATGTCAAATGCAAATGCAAGTAGGCCCATGATCATTATTTTATGCAAAAGAAAGATTTGCACCCAAAAGCTCAAATGCAAGTGGGCCCTCACCATTATTTTATTCAAAAAAAACTTTTGAAGTATGATTTATGGTATGCCAAATTTGGCATACCATCTCATACTTCAAATCCACGTAGGCAAAAGAAGTTTCGTTTGGAGTCTCTCTCATATGCCAATTAGACCAAAAGGAGGTTGACATGGCAAAATAAAGCATCTGTTGGAGATGCGCTAATCAACCTTATTGATATAAACTCAAGTGCAAAACTAGTAAAGGAAATCAAACATTTGCAAACAAAATAATTTCCATACTTAACATGCATTAGGAAAACTAAAAAGATCACTTAACTTTGTCTTCAAATGGTCCCAAAACACACTCCCAAAACACCTCCTAGCTACTGGAACACTCAGCTACAAAATCCCCAAAATCCCATGTTAGAACACCTAAAAAAGAGAAAATGAGAAGGAATGGAAATAGGGGCTTGCATGCAATACAAGGAGACTCCCCAAAGGTTACCTAATCATAATCTAGAAGATGAGAACCTCTCCTTACATGTAGATGACCTGATCAGCAAGAAAACAGTGAAGGAAGATGGCTGCCCAGCTTTGTTTTGCATAAAAATGGCATGTGTAGGGAAGAGAATGGAGAGATCAAGCCTTCAATTTGGTAGAGTTTGGTGGGGATTTGGCAGAGAAAGTGCCCAAAGAGGAGAGGACAAGGAGCTCAGCTAGAAGCTCTGCACTCAGTCACGTTTGGGGTAGAAAAATGGAGAAGGAAGAAAGAAGATGGGCTTATAAAAGTTGATGATAATGGGGCCCACAACTTAAAACTCTTCATGGGCTCGAAACTGGGTTTTCTGGGCCTCGGATGGACTCAATGTAGAAGACTAAAATAATCCTCATAAAATCTAGTTTTCAAAAAATATACTTTTGACATGGTTCAGAATTTTAAAATTTGGGCTCAGATTTCAATGTGAAAAGGCTGTTTTGCCCCAAGGGTTGAAAAACTGATTTTCTGAGTTTCGAATGAGATCGTACTAAACACAAAAGGTGTTGGGGCTAATTTGACCTATCAAAAAAAATAAAAATTGAAAATTTTCAAAATCAAGAATAATGCCCCCCCCCCCCCCCCCCCCCCCCCCCCCCACCACGCTGACATTGCACCCCAAGGAGTCCCTAGGCTACCAAACTAAGTCCAACGGCTCTCAAAATTCCCCAAAGCTATAAAAAACTATTCTAGGCACAAATCTCACTTAGAGAACTAATCCACAGCTAAAAACACACTAATCGTGAAAATTAGGGGTCGGGTCTTACAGGAACCACGATTATTAATGATGGATGGGTGTCTCTAAATTAGTGGGTACTAAAGAGGGTAGCTTGGTTGACCGCATTAGGAAATTTAAGAATTGCCCAAGGCATTCATATTAACAACAAAAACTAAGGCATATGTCAACATTAAAGCTGCCTCCATAGTCAAATTCATTAAAAAGAATATAATGGCCCGGTTTGGCATTCCCAAGGTATTCATAACAGACAATGGTCCACAATTTATATCTCAACAGATAAATGAGTTATGCACAAAATATAATATAAAACTACATCATTCAACCCCATATTACCCCTAAGCGAATGGTCAAGCCGAAGGAACCTATAAGACCTTACTGAAGATCATCAAGAAGACTGTGCAAACATCCAAAGGTAGTGATTGACCAGAGCATTTGGTCAAAGCGTTGTGGGAGTATTGGACTTCTACAAGAACTCCTACGGGAGAAACCCCATACTCTTTGACCTACGGAATGGAAGCAGTCTTTCCCCTCAAAGTCCTCGGAGTCCATTCCAACACTTCCAACAATTGCCTCTGTACTTGTGCCAACTCTACGTCTTTCTTGGCCATCTGCTCTTGCAATCTGGCCTGATTCTCATTGGCTTTCTCTGTTGTTCCATCATCATCTCATTTTTTTTGTTGCTGTTCCATCATCCTTTGTATAAAATCCTGAAATTTATTATCTCTAGAGGAGCCTGCAGTATGAGCATTGCTGGTAGAAGGATTTGTGTTTGTATAGTCCCTGCGTGGAGGAATTTTGCCACAAAATCACTTGTTAGTACAATAAAATATATCAAGAAAAACGTACCCACAATCCCCACGTAATACTAACTAACGAAAATTCTAACGGATCCTCTCCACGTCCCTATGTTTCTAATGTCTTTTAATTGCCCGACATATTTCTTGCTCTGATACCAAGACCTGTCATGACCCCGGACCAAGGACCTGATAACCAAGTCCTTAATCCGGGGCCTTAGCGCGACGGGCTAGAAAATTCTACCCACACGCGCTAATTATTTTCCTACAGAATTCCGCAGTGAGGATCTCAGACGATCCATTACAACCAATTAATCAATTACACAAGAAATAGTAATGTGCGGAAGCATGTAGCAAAATAAAAATCAAATGAAAAATAAGATAATGGCACAATCTTTGTATTAAAAGAGAAATATATATATATATATATATATATATAAGAGCATAGCCCAAAGTTAAAGTTAAAGTTGTGAGGATCAAGAAAGTATATTAAGTTTTACATCCCAAAAGAAGACCAACAAGGCCATAAACTAAGTTCCCAAAATAAACATCATTCCCCAGAATGTTATCCCAACTCAAATTCCAACACGACATCTACATGACATCGTTGGGCTGCCACTCGCGTTCCACTGGCGGGTCTACCGCCTCAACCGCGTGCTCCACGTCAATATCTGCGGGTCCGACATCTGACACCAAACAAAAGAGTATCAGACTCAACGGTTTGACAAGTGACTAAAATAGATAAGATGTAAAAGTTTTATAAATGCCATATTTAAAACCATAAAATACAATTGGAATGAAATATATGTAAAGAATAAATCAAATAAACCATTTCTATACAAATAAAAGAATTTCTTATTTAAAATATTTCAAACTGACTGACAAATAATCAAAGTATTGGCAAACCACATTTAGCTATATTCTCCTATTACCGAAGTAACAAGAGCACACAGACAGAAACCATTACCATACAAAATGGCCGGAACAAATAACTTTTGCCATACGAGATGGCCAGAACAGAAAGAAACTGTTGCCATGGTGGGAGCAAACAAACAGAGGGTCCAAACTGCAGTTGGCAAAGTATAATTTAAGGATCCTAAGCCGGATGATCAATCCGACAAAGTGACCCAAGCTTAGTGGTGCCGATTCAAATCCAAACGATATAATTCAAATCACTAAACACAATTCAAACCGATGAAAGGACTACTCTATATCCAAAACAGTCGAACAATTTCAGAACAAACAGACGAATAGCCTTATCAATGTTTTTCAAACATGGCGAACCACTCCAATCTATTTCAGATCGAATTATAATTAAACATGAAAATTATTTTACCCTAGAATGAGGTACTTGGTTGTGTTTTAATGGCTTACCCAAGGCCGTCTCAATGGGCACTCAAAGCCCAAATGCCATGTAATAATAATGAGTTTGATGCCTCTAAAGTAATTCAGCAGTTGGGAACCCCGAGTGCACAGTGAGGCTTTGATAAAATTCAAGAAACTTCCCAGGTAATTCAAAAATATAAGTTTCTTCCACATTTTGAACATCCACTCCCTTCATTCTCAAACATTTCCAGCACTACACTGAGTTACTATTAACCTCAAACCAAACTCCATCCAACACTCAAAGTACCTCATTTCAATAAACAAATTGAGTAAAAAAGAGCCATATATTAACATGGCCAGACACAGAAAGTCGGAAATTAGATTTCCAGCCTTATAAAACAAACCCATGACCAGAATTTTTCCATGTTATCATGGACACAAAACCCTGCAGAAAGTTGAATATAACTGAACACAAAACCCTGCATAAATCTGGATATAAACTGAACAAAAAAACCTATGAAAATCTAAACATGAATTAAACACAAAAGCTGCAGAAATCTGAACATGAATTGTACACAAAAAATGCAGAAATTTGAACATCAATTGGACACAAAAACTGCAGAAATCTGCACACAGTTTGAACACAAAAATCCTGCAAAAATCTGAACATAACTGAACATTGAACCTTGCAGAAATCTGAATGTTAACTGAACACTAAACCTTGTAGAAATCTGAATATAGTTGATCATTAAAACATTGCAGAGATCTGCACACAATCTGGACACAAAAACATCGTAGAAATTCTGCACATAAATTAAACACAAAACCTATAGAAATTCTGCACATAAAATGAACACAAAACCTGCAGAAATTGTGCACACAGCTGAACACTAAAACTTATATGAAATCAGCCTACATAGCCCAAGAAAAGAATCAAATGAATAGCAATTTTACATCCAACTTTGAAGAAGAAACACAAGTTTAATTGCAGGCATTCCAATATCAGTTTATTCACTTGCCTTGAATCAAAATGGGTTCTAAATCACTCCAAGAACTCCTCTAACCCCCAAGCCTCCAAACTACAAAAACCCATAGAAACATCTCAAAAGAAACCTTGAGAAGCTCTAACAATGGAGATAGGCCCCAAGAAGAAGGTAATCCCAGCTGAAAGCTCTTGAGAATGGTATCAATGGCAAGCTTGAGGGATGAGGAAGAGGATGGTAAAATCGGATCTTTCATTTGGGTTGGGTTGCATAGGCATGCAAGAGGAGAGAAGGTGAGGAGAAGAGAGGAAAAGTACACTTCAGTTCAGCTAGGGAGTTCTGAAAACAAAGTAATGAAAAAGAAGAAAACGTGGGTGAGTTTTGGAGTTAAAGTGGGTTGTGGGCCCCATTGGCCCCCCCAAAGCTTTAAGTGGCTAAATCACCACCTTGCGGGTCCAGGACGAGATCGACGAAGAAGAGAAAGTTGATCATCGAAAAATCTAGTTTTCAAAAAGTATATTTTCCTCATGATTTTCAAATTTCGAAATTTATGGACAGATTTAGTGTAAAAAGACGATTTTTTCCCTTTTTCTCGAAAAACGCGATTTTCTGGGGTTCGAATGCAAACGGAGTGAACATGAAAGTTGTCGGAATCAAAATAACAAATTCAAAATTATCGAAATCAATATTTTTCAAAAATCAAAAAATTCAAAAATTCAACTTCCCACACTAACACACGTCACACGGGCCACCTCGGGCCCGGTCAAACCAGACTCAATGCGCTCAAAATTTCCCAAAGCTATTCAAAATTCTAATCTAACTAAAAACCCAAGCCAATCGTCCTCTAATCCCGCTTAGAAACTAATCACAGTTCGAATAATAATTAAAAATGCTAAACCTAGGTCGGGGTCTGACAAACAGGCATCTACTTCGGGGATGGACCTATTCCAAAAGAAGACGATCCATGTCGCGACCCCGGACTGAGGCCCGGGCCCGCGACTGCGCGGCGAAGTGATTAACCAACACAAAACACACCGCCGCTTTTATTTTTCCCACAGGTTTCCGCGGTGAGGATCCCAAGACACGGGTCGGGCTCACACGAATGGGTATGCGGAAGCGTGTAGCAAAACGAGTCATACAATTCCCAAAAACAACATGCAAGAGACATTTTAATATCGAGACAAGTTATCAAAAGAGAATGTCATCAAAGCATTCCTATCATGATTAACGTTTCAATGTTTAACAAAAGTATATTAGCGCAAGTTACAAAACCAAGAGAGGCCAACAAAGGCCAATACAACAATAGATCCCAAAAGAATATCCCAACTAAGTGAACGAGACATCACGATCTCGACCGGCGTCTAGATGACGTCGTTGGGCTGCCACTTGTATTTCGTTGTACCTCCTCACTTCGGTGACTGAGGTCAACGCCTTGACTTGCTTGCTCTATCACTTCGGTAATAGAGGATTTAGCTTTGTGTGGTTTCCATCTTGCTTGTCTCCTGTATTCTTTGGTTACCTCTATCTGTTTTACCTTGCATATATGTTTTAACTAAATGATACATTTACTACATGAAAGTTTTGTTTAGACAGGTCTAAATGTTTTCCGGAGGTAAATGTTTTATTATTAAATGCGTATATCTTTTTATCCACCTGCCAGACCGTCATGTCTGACCCCTTTGCTTTGGTGCTCAGGTCCCGTTGTTGGTTTCCCCGAGGAGGAGCCAGAGGAGGCGGTCGGAGAACCGCAGCAGCTAGTTGAGTGGCGTGCCGACGATGTTGTGTAAACATCCGGTTGTCGAGCTGCGAAATATTTTGGGAGTTGTTATGATAGTCATTTTGGTGGATATTGTTTTGTTTATATTGGCCTTTGTTGGCCTCTTATTTTGGGAATTGTAATTAAATGATTTATGTTCTAACTTTAACAGTATTTTTGGTTACGCTTTAGAACATTGCTCAATCTGATGCTTGTTATTTAAATGCAAACAGTCTTGTTATTATGGAAATGATTGACATGCTCGATTTGCCATATGCTTCCGCAATTTTTACAAAATGGTTAAGGGTGTTGGAAAATCCTCACCGCGGACACCTGTGGGAAATCACGTGCACGGGCGATGTGTGTTCTTTTATCTACCCGTATACGCTTGGGCATCAAACATACCAATGATAATTTATGTTACTCATCTCATTTCATTACATTAGTCCCAATCCCGGATTTGGTCCCTAAGCCCGATCCGGGGTCGCGACACTCGATTAGTGTTAATTAAGTGAGTGTTTAGCTTTAAGAGGTTTTAGTATTCGTGGGATTAGAATAGTGCTTTAGTCTGGGTATTAGTTTTGGGAATTTTGAGAGCGTTGGTTGAGTCAGACATACTCAGGGAGGCCGTAAGTGCACGTGTAAGCATGGGAAGATAATCATGGATTTCTGTTTTGGTTGTGATTTTGATCTATTTTGAGTGGTTTTATTATTTACTTCGATTTTCGTATTTAACCCGTCAATGTACGAAGTCAGAAATCTGTGTTTTTAATCAAAAGGGTAGGATTTGTCTTTTACACCCAAATTTGGACACGATTTTTGAAATGTTGAAACCATGTCAAAATTATACTTTTTGGAAACTAGATTTTTTAAGGATCGTTTTATCCTTCTTCATCGACCTTGTCTGGGGCCCGCAAGATCATGTTTTAACCATTTGAAGTTCCAGACTCAAAAGGGCCCACACTGAAGCCATATTAACCCTCTTTTCTCTCTTCACTCTCACTCACTTTGCATTCTCGTGGGCTTTTCAACGTGCAAGAGCTTGAGGACTTCTCCTTTCTCTCTTTCTCTCCATCTTCCCTCCCTTGAAGCTCAATCATTTGAACTTGGATTGAAGCTTGGATCTCACCATCGTCTTCCTCGCCTTCCAAGCTCTCCATTGGACATATTTGTTGGGCATTCTCATCTTGACAAGCTCTTTTCCTTCTCCATTCCTTCTTGTTTAGCCTTTTCTAGGTAAGAGCTTCATCAACCTCTTCAATGGAGTTCCTTTCTTTTCCTTAAGACCTTGTTTTTCATGTTTACAAACCCTTTTGTAAAACGGGTTCCTTTGTTTTCAAATGTTAGGGTTTTGAAGTTCTTTTTGGGGTTTTTGTAGATTTTGACTTCAATCTTGAGTAGAGCTTGTGAAGAAGGTTTGAATCTCTAAGGCAAGTTATCCTTTTAGTTTCCTCAATGAATGTTTGAGTATAGATTTCACTTTAGCCCATATGTGACACTAGGGTTGTTTTTGTATTCATATAAAGGTGATGTTTTGTTTTGGAAATCCACTCCCAGCTTGCATGTATGTGTTTTAGCATGATTTGAATGTCTTTGATTAGTTCAGGTTTCCTATGTGTTGGATTTGTTTTGGTTTGGAGAAGGCAGTGCCAAAGACCTGTAACTAAGATGACCTTTCCCGAGCTAGCGGTCACCCAGGCGGCTAGCCGGATGGTGTTTGGCGGCTAACCGACCCGGTTACAATTAGAATTCCAAAAGGCTGCAAGTCCTAGGCAGCCCTGGTGGCTAGCCGAAGATTTGACCACGGCTAACCGTTAAGGGAACCGTCAGGTTACCGATAACTCGCTGTTAGAATCACAGAGTTCTGTAGCAGAATGGGTACTGACGGTCAATTAACGGTCAGCTGGCGGCTAACCACCATGCACATCCGCGGCTAGCCGACAGGTGACCGAGCAATTTCGGTTACATTTCCAGAATGCTGTAATTTTCTGTTTGGAACCCAGTGGTCAGCTGGCGGTCAGCGGGCGGCTAGCCGACCTGCATTTCTGTGGCTTGCCGACAGGTGACCGTGAACTAACCGAAATTCAGTTTAACCTATTTTGTTGGATTTGCTTGGGAATGAGAACCAGAACATGATTAAGGGCTTTTAGCTTGACATTATGCATTTGAACTCAAAATGTCTCCTAGCTTCGGAAGCACCAAATATATTTCATTACAACAATTGAGTGTCTAATGCTTGAGAGTCAAATAAAAGGGGCTTGATACATATGATTGATGAATTTGTTTAGATTCTCAGTCTTGATACGATCACTATCGTTTTGCACCTGTTTTGATTTACAAGCCTCAGTCATGTTTTGAGTGGTTTTAAGAACCAATAAGGGGATCACTTCACAACTTCAGTTTTGTTATAGCTCATGCTACTGATTAGTTTTGTTTCGCCCTATTTTGATGATGACTTCCCTTATTTTCGATCTGTTTTGAACATGTTGGCCTCGTTTTATGAATTCATGACTTATGATGAACACCACTGAACTTGGACTACCCTTTTAGTCTGATCCACTGTTTGGGGGTCCTTAAACACTTGGACTTTTTACAGATTAGTCGTATATTATATATATACATCTTGTTATGTCCGGTAAAGCGGCTGGTACCTGCCTACCTTTTATTGTACGGGATCCTGTTTTTGCTCTGTTCTGATTCTATTCTGCTTTCTCTTTTCATTTCTATATGATGGAGAAAGGATGGGCTCACTGTGGGATTATCTATTCATGATATTATAATGTATGCATCTTAGTCCTGCAATTGTTTTAAGTTCAGTATGTTTTCAGAAATATTCCTCCTCTTTCAATGGTTTTATGTATCTAAATTGATTTCTTGCCAAACCGTCGTGTTTGATCCTTGTATTTTTGGTGCTCAGGTGCAGTCGCCTTTGCCCTTGAGGAGGAGTACCATGAGGAGGTTGTTGAGACACCCCCAGTTCGTGAGTGGCAACCCAACAACGTCACCTAGGCGTCGGGAGGGTCCTTGAGGCATGCATCTCTTTTGAGAAGGGATTTATATTTTGATTCTTTTGGGATTGTATTGGCTTTTATTGGCCTATTTTTGGGTTGTACTTAACAATATACTTCTATTAACTCTAAACTTGAATGTAATTAGGTATTGTCCTGTTTATATTTCCCTCTCTGGAATATATACTTTGATGATTTTAATTATGTAAGTGTGGTTTCTATATCTTATGTCCTATCTTAACGTGATTTGCTACACACTTCCACGACCATTGTTTGTGTGAGTTTGTCCTGTGTCTTCGGGATCCTCACCGCGGGAACCTGTGGGAAATTATTGTTGACGGACACCGTCGCGGGCTCGGGCCCCCGGACCGGGGTCGCGACATCGTTCTTTGACATGTTTGTCGTAGGCTCTGGCGATTCACTTCAAGTATACTTGTGCATGCTCTGCTGCCTTCATTCTTTTCTCGTCAAGTAGGTCTAGCTGAAGTAGCAATGCTTCTCTCCTCTGGTCTTCTGCCTTCACCTTTGGTCTAGGTGAAGGACTTCGAGGGGAAGGATTGCTTCCATTCCGTAGGTCAAAGAGTATGGGGTTTCTCCTGTAGGAGTCCTTATAGAAGTTCGGTACACCCACAACGCTTCGACCAAACGGTCTGGCCAATCACTACCTTTGGCGGTTTGCATAGTCTTCTTGATAATCTTTAGTAAAGTCTTGTTGGTTGCTTCGGCTTGACCATTTTCTTGAGGATAATGTAGGGTTGAATGATGCAGTTCTATGTCATATTTTGTGCACAACTCATTCATTTGTTGGGATATAAACTGAGGGCCATTGTCTGTTATAAATACCTTAGCGATACCAAACCTGGCTATTATATTCTTTTTAATGAATTTGACTATGGAGGTAGCCTTAATATTAACATATGCCTTCGCTTCTACACATTTAGTGTAATATTCTATGGCTGTCAATACGAATGCCTTATTTTGTGTGTTTTCTAGAGTAGGGGCCAAGGGTCCTATGATATCAAAAGCCCAAGTCGAGAAAGGCCATGGAGCTATGGTAGGGTGAAGGGATGATTCAAGGGCATGGATTAGGTCTGCATGCAGCTGACATTCTTTATATCTCCTAATATAATGGACTGAATCCGACTCTAGGGATAACCAATAATAATCTAAACGGATAATTTTCTTAGCTAACATCTAGCATTGACGTGTCCTCCGCACTCTCTTGAATGTGCTTCTTCAATTATCTCTTACCCTTCTTCTATGGTCACACATCGTCGGAGAACTCCATTGAATGATCTACGGTACAGTAGCCCCGCGACTATGACATACCTCTGGACCATTTCTTTCAACACTCTTTTATCCGATCAGGTGGCATATTCAGGGATGTAGCCATCGCGTAAGTAATTCTAGATATCGTAGTACCATGGGTGATCGTTTGCCAGGTCATTGTCATGTTGTATGCGAGCTAGAACTCCTTCTTCGGGTTTGGTATTCTTCTCCTTATCAGACTCTTTTGCCTAGACTTTCTTACTATTTTCCTTCAGAACTTTTGGCAGAATTTCGGCAGGGCTCCCCTTAGTTAGATCTATCAGTTTGATGGACAGTGAAGCTAGCCTTCTAACCAGGAACTCTTCAGAATCTTTGTCGTTAGACATTTCTATGATCGAAGCTAAGATTACCAATGAATCATCCAATCGGTTCAAGGCTCGAGGGATGTAGAGGAAGGAAATCTTCTTGAAAGTAGACATTAGTTCTCTTGCTTTTGCATGGTAATGTGCAAGCTTGGGGGCACTGACCTTCCATTCTCTAGCTATCTGGGAAATAACAACTTTGGAATCACCGAAAACTCTCAGTTTCACGACACCTAGGGCCTCGGCCTCTCTCAGTTTTGCTAGCAAAGCTTCATATTCCATCATGTTGTTGGTTGTTGGAAATCCGATCTTGTAGGCCTTTGGTATGACAACTCTTTCTGGGGATAATGGCATTACCCCAACTCCTTTTCCATTTTGGTTCAAAGCTCCATCAAAGTACATGGTCCATGAATCATCATCCTTAACCTCTTCAACGTCTGTAAACAAAATGCTTTTGTCGGGCAAATCAGTTTTGACTGGCTCATACTGAGGCAGAGAGAGGTGTGCTAGATGGTCAGCGATTGCTTGTCCTTTTATGGACTTCTGTGTAACATAGGTTATGTCGAATTCGACCAGGAGCATTTGCCATTGCGCGACTCTTCCCGAAGTGACGGATTTCTCGAAAATATACTTTAAGGGATCCATCTTTGCTAGGAGTTTGATCTGATGGGCTAGAAAGTAGTGTCTCGATTTCTAAGCCACCCAAACTACAACTAAGTAGGTTCTTTCCATTGGGGAGCATTTCTTTTCGTAGGGTAATAGAGATTTGCTCAGGTAATAAATAGCATTCTCCTTTCGGCAGGTCTCATCATGTTGACCCAAGACCACGCCTATCGCAAATTCTGTCACTGACACATATAAAATGAGAGGCTTATTTCTGATAGGGGGCTTCCTAACAGGAGGACTCAACAGATATTTCTTCAGATCTTCAAATGCCTTCTGGCAGTCGTCATCCCAGTGGTGTCACGCCCCCAAAACCGGGATCCGATCTCGGGGACGCGAATTAAGGGGTTTTGTATTTCTCCCCAGGATCCGCGTGTGTGAGGATAGCAAAATTCACAACACATCAAAATATTTCACGGAAGCTCTACAAGACGTTACGACCCGGAATCCGTATCCATCGGGTTCCGTGTTGTACTCAATCTGTCAGCATAAGATTATCATAGAAATATTCAAACTCAGACTAGAACTAATCATAATATCAAATTATACAGAGCTGACAGTAACAGGCTTGTCATTACCCGAACATATTCAAATTACAAATTAATGAGTGCATTAATTACAATTCCCAAGAAAAAGGCTCACAAACTCCATACAAAAAATAGCAAGCTAGAACAAATACTACCCAAGGTGTAACATAACTCCGGAGTCAAGCATGACGTCTACATGACATCGCTGACACAACAAGCTTGCGAAACTCGTGGTTCAACAGCCCTCTGCACACGAACTAGCTCAAAACAAGGACTTGCTATCTAGAGCACCAAAGCAGAAGAATATCATACACGACGGTCTGGCAGGTGATCAATATAGGCAAGAGCATAAACAAAATTGAAGTTTAAAAGAAACAATAAGTAAAAACACTTTATTGAACTTGAAACAAGTTTACAAGATTTAAAAACAATGCATGAACAAGATACTTATCAAGAAATCACTAGTGCATGAACGATAAACGAAACAAGACATGAATACATATAATATCATGATTAGTAGATCCACAAAGAGCCCATCCTTTCTCCATCATACATGATGACAAGAGTAAGCACGCACGACACGATCCCACATATACGGGGAATTTCCGGCCGCGGAACCGGAACACGAACACTCACTATGTGTAATATAATACACGACTAGTCTGCAGACAGTCCACATGTTTAAGGACCCCCAGGTAGTGGATCAAGCTAAAAGGGCAGTCCAAGCTCAGTGGTAGTCACTTATATCATGAATGCACAAAACACGGCAATACTTATTCGAGAACACGTCAAAACAAGAGGGAAATCATTTAACAAGCATGACACGACGAGACTAGCAAAATAGCATAATATAAATGCTTATAAAACTGAAGAAATGATTCCCTTTTTTTCTTATTCTTGAAACACGTCTTAAAACGAGCTTATTCTTGAAGTTCAAACGAATGCACGATGATGCGTGAAGCATCAAAACAAGAGTCTTGGTTCTTGAAACAAATCTTCAAACAAACTTGTACTTGAAATTCAAGGCGAGTACACGATGATGTACGTAACATCAAAACAGAAGTTCAAACACGAAATCTATCAAGTTTAGGCTAAAGACCATTCATTGACCCTTGTGGAATTGAAACCCAAATGTCAGAATTTAGACGAGATTTGGTGCCCCAGACGTTATAGTACAGTTTGGAATTTCAAGTGTACAAAGTCAATAAAAAGGTCTACAACCTAGTCTAGTTTTCATTCTCGCAAAAATCCTTCAAAACAATACTTTTTGTAAATTTCGATCAGTCCTCGGTTACCTGTCCGTCAACCGAGGTTGATGTGTCGGTTGACCGACAGCCGACCGATGGCTGGCCGACAAGTCTCAGTCCAGAAATGTAACTCTAGGGAAAAGGGACCGACAAGTCCTCGGTTGGCTGTCGGTCGACCTGTCGGTCAACCGACAGCTGACCGACAGTCCTCCTGACAAAATGTTGCTCTCTGGAATTTGAACCGACAGGTCTCGGTTGGCTGTCGGTCGACCTATCGGTCAACCGACACCTGACCAATAGTACACAGACAGTGCATTTCGAGTCAGATTTTTCACAACTTCTTTCATTCTTCATTCACATATTCGAACCACTTGCACTCCCCAAGCCTTCATGCTTTCCAAGGGATACATTTCACACACTTTTAAAGCATTCCATCCACAAATAACCATTCATTCTATACAAAGGATATCAAAGCATTTCCATGTACAAAATCATGAAATTTACGAGACTAAACACGATTCTAAAAGCTTGAAGAAATCATTGATAACAAGACAAGTGAAGAAGCTAAAACCCATGACTTGAAAGAGCATGAACATGACTTGCATTATGAAATGAAACATAGAAAACATGTCTTAATGAAAGTATAATGAAACCATAAAACAATATACATGAAAAATCCTATAAAGATCACTTGCCTCAATCCAATGCCAAGGAAAACTCCACAAAAACTAAACCAAAGGGAAGATCCACGAAATCTACACAAAAGCCCCAAAATAGACCATATAAAAATCACATTTTTGGTCACTACAAACCCCCATTTCGAAAATGGGTTTGAAAACATGGAAAACAAGCTCTAAATGAGCTAAAAGAACATAAATGAAAAGATGGTTCTAAGCTCTAACCTTGAGCTAGTTGAACAAGGTGAAGAGAGGTTGAAAATGATGAATAGTGTTGGGGATTTGGCTAAAAAACGGGTCCAGCTGTAGCTTGAGAAGAGAGGAAGAGATTGACGGAGTCGGATCGGAGATTGGAGCTCTCTTGCTAGATGATTCAAGGGGAAAAAGATCAAATAGGAAAGCTTCTCCTCTCCTTGGCTCTAGGTCAAGACCGGTGCAGGAAAAATGGGGAAGAAGGAATGGAGGAGAGAGAATAGGAGGGTATATATAGTGTCTGGAAGGTGGGTCCCAATGCAGTAGAACTTGAAACGATTAAAACATGATCTTGCGGACCCCGAATGGAAACGACGAAGAAGAACAAAACAATCGTCGAAAAATCTAGTTTTCAAAAAGTATATTTCCCCAATTTCTGGAATTTTTGAAATTTATGGACATATTTAGTGAAAATTGTCATTTTTGCCCCTTTTTCTCGAAAAACGCGATTTCTGAGTATTAAATCAAGATGGTCAAAACATGAAAGTTGTTAAAAACAATAAAATGAGTCAAAAGGAATCAAAATTGGAATTTTTAGAAACCAAGAATAAATTCTCTCAAAAATATAATTTACAAGGGTTGGGTCAAAACAAAGTCAACGGTCTTTTAAAACTCTCCAAAGTTATAAAAAATCTATTCAAACTCAAAAACAAAGTCAAATCAACTCTAATCTTGTTTAAAAAGCTAAATCATGATTAAAACAATGCTAAACCTGAAAATTGAGGGTCGGGGTCTTACAAGTGGTATCTCATGCCTCCTTTTAGCAATTTGTAGAACGGCTCACATCTTTGGGAATGCTGTGAAATGAATCTCCTGATGAACTGCAATCGTCCTATGAGGCCACTCAATTCTTTGAAATTCTTCGGGGGCGGCACATTTCAAGGATGGCCTTTACCTTAGAAGGATCAACTTCAATTCCTCGATTACTTACCATAAAGCCTAGGAGTTTGCCAGAGGATACTCCAAAAACACATTTCTTCGGATTCATCTTCATCTAGGTGTCCCTAGATCGTTGAAGGACTCTCCTGAGGACTATGACATAATCCTCACAGGTTTTGGATTTGATTAGAATGTCATCTACGTAAACTTCTACACAATCGTATATCATGTCGTGGAATATTGCCATCATGGCTCTCTGATAAGTGGCACCGGCATTCCTTAAGCCAAAAGGCATCATGACATAGCAGTAAGCTCCTCAGGGTGTAGTATATGATGTTTTCTCTTGATCTTTTGGTGACAGCTTGATTTGATTATACCCTGAGTAACCATCCATGAATGATAGCATGGCCTGCCATGCAGTATTATCAATAAGCAAGTCGATGTGAGGCAAGGGGAAATCGCCTTTGGGAGATGCTTGTTCAAATTTCGAAAATCGATACAGACTCGAACGTGTCCATCTTTCTTCTTTACCAGGACTATGTTGGCGACCCATTGAAGAAACAACACCACCCTGATGAATTTGGCCGGGAGAAGTTTGTCAACTTCCTCCTTCACTTTCACCACAACGTCGGGGAGCATCCTCCTCAACTTTTGTTTGAAAATTTTAGCATTTTCTTCTAGTGGGATCCAGTGCTCCACCAGATTGGGTGCAAGTTCGGGCATATCATTATAATCCGATGAGAACACGTCCTGATATTCTCTTAGGACCACAAGGATCTTACTCTCTTCGTCAAGTTCTAGGCATGCGCTAATTTGGACCTACTTGGACCTCTCATCTGTCCCTAGGTTTACCTCTTTTGTCTTTTCGACAGCTACTTGTGTCTCTTCATCAAACCTCCTAATTATTCTCTAAATTCCTTAGAAGCTTTGTCATCCCCTTCTTCGGCATCCACTAATTCGTAAACACCCATTCCATCGTAGATGTTTGTATGTTGCACTGAGGAATCGGGTTCTGGAATGATGGGCAGAGACTCACAGTCTAACTTATCAATGTTGGTCATAATCTCCTCTAGCCGGGGCTGCTCTACCAGAGGTAACTTCCATCAACTTGGATCGCCCATTTTTTGATGAGGACTAAGGTTTTCTACTCCTACAGTTCCTATGTTTTTGGGTTTTCTATTTTCTAATTTTTTTGGATTTTTGAGGTTTTCTAATTTTTCGGATGTTTGGAATGATATGGTATGGGTGGGGTTGAAGATGGGCTATCTATAGTGGAGGATCCTCCCCGCTGGCGTGGCCAGGCAGTGGGGCGGTATACCACTTTATGATCATTTTGGTCATCGGCTTCCCAAATTTCACGGTCTTCTTGAGAGTGGTCTTCTTGCCAATGGCGTCAGGCAATGAGCCAATACACCACTTCTTCGCGGGAGGGTCTTCAATTTCCCAAGTTTTGCGGCTTTCTCGGAGTTCGACAATTGGCTTTTTTTTTTGGGTAAATGAGTCGGTTTGCAACATGTTGCATGATAGGATCTGGAATCTTGAATCAACAATGTGTCTACATCATTCACTTCTTCTAGTGAATGGAGTTCTCTCCAAGTGCCAAAGATTTGCTCGTAAGTCTTGCTTTCGGACAACTTGGAGTTTTCCCAATCTTCTACTGAAACGGCCTTACCTTTATCGTTTGGATCCAAATTGTAGCATCCTTCCCAAGTCAACGACGGGTTGGGATCTAGAATTTTATCGTGTCTTACGAAGTGTTCATCTAAAGTCCAATCCTCTCTTTTACACCTCATATTATTGTGTGCATCGTACCCTAATCCTTCTACTCTTACTTTAGGGTCCGGTATGGAGGGGTCGATGATACCTTCTTCGTCCTTTCCTAGTCTAAATCCGGGTTGATATCCCATCTTCCTCATCAGAGTCCATCCTCGAGCTTGACTCTCATTGTCTATTGTTGGACTTTGCAGGGAGGAAAATTCAGGAAACACATTCTGCATGGGGTCCATATCCATTAAGGAGATGAGAGGATCAACTTTGTATCCGTGGATCTTGACCTTTGGCATCATGAGAGCAGGCTGTAGGGTCAGGGGTATTTGAAGTTCTTCCAGTTCAATCATAGGTGGGTCCCCCATCATTTTCACGATCTTGCCTAAATAGGGAGATTTAACACATTGATGCCTCCTTGACAAGACGGCGTTCATATGATTCAACCATCTGCGTCCTAAGATTAAATTGAAAGTGGCGGGGTTATCCATGATATAAAATTCTTTTGGCATCGAGATTGGGCTTGCTTGCACTAATATCATAATTTTTCCACATACCATTTTCTTATTTCCGTCATAAACAGTCACCACCATGGGGGCTGGAGTCAAGTCTTTTGTTGTGAGCCCTAAAGCTTTGTTAGGTTTCAATGGGCATATGTTCAATGATGAGCCGGTGTCGACCAAGGCTCCTGACATTTCCTTGCCTACTATCTTGACCGTTAAATGCAGGGCAGACGTCCTCGCTTCAGGTTGTATTTCTTTTAGCTCTTCCTCGGTAAATGTAACGGCAGGGAAGGGAGCTCCTGAGGCTAAGGCTGTGATGGTAGTCCTCAACTCTTTGGGAGTTATGCCTATAAGGACTTGCAAGCGTTAATAGCCTCAAGTAATTGTTGTTGATGTTTGGGTGAGCTTTTAATCAAGTTGAGGATGGATACCTTAGCTGGGATCTTCGTGAGGTGTCCTAAGAGATCATATTATATCCCCGTTTCTATCAAAGTATAAGTTCTTTCATCAACTGTCTCCTCAACCTGAGTGTTGGGGTTCTGCGAGTCCAAATCTTGAGTAACCGGGTGAGGGGGTAATCGGGGAGGACAGAGCTGTCCAGATCGAAGGTGAGCTTGAGATGCGTTTGTATCTGGGTGAGGATCTAGTCTAGAATTCGCAATGATCGGTGGTCCTTGGTTATTTGGTTCATCAAAATTCACTTTGTAAAGGTCAAGGGAATCGACAATCGCGTCCATTCTGGAGTTATAGATTTTGAACTTGGTCTTCCCATCCCATGGCGTGACGTATTTCTGGTAGTCTTTTTCCTCAAAGAACTCGTTGTGGCATGGTAGGCTATGGTTTATGCTCTCTTGGGCTGGGGTACCAACATATTGGTGTTCCATCATGGCGATGTTTATCAATTGAATCTGCGGGGTTTGTCCCGAGGTTGATGGCCCATGTTGAGGTAGTGGGTTTGTATAAATCTGCATGTTTGGAACATTTTGTGCTGGATTGGTGGTCGCATTTTGATTAAGAGAGGTATTTTGCGAGTCGTTCATGCTTATCAGCCTAATATTGCTCCAATCGATCCTACCTTCGTCATTGAGATCATAAATTAGGTTTCTAACCGTGTAGCGTTGGGTGAGGTCATGCCCCGGCATCTTATGGTAGGCACAAAACTTGGTTTTATCCAGGTGTTCTGACCATGCCTGCGGTCGTTCTGGCGGGAGTCGAAGGGCTCTCTGGTTTAGAAAAGACCAGAAGATAGCAAACCGAGGTTGTGGCAGGGATGTGTAGCTTGCTCTCTTGGGTCCGAATCTTCTTCTATTCCCATTGTTCGTATTATTTTGGTTGTCATTGTTGTCTCTATTGTAATTGAAGGGAACCGTACCGTAGTTGGGTTGAGGATTCATGTTCTGATTTTGTGGCGGAACTGTTGAATTCGGAACAGATTACTTGTGATCAGGGTTTTGGTTTCGATTCACCTAGGGTCCTTGGTTCCTTGGTGGTTGGTCATAACCTTGATTGTTTCTAGAAGGGTTTCGGAAGTTCTGATTGTTTCGCTGATAATTCAGGCTGTTCCTTTGATAATTCAGGTTACTGCCCTGGAAATTGGAACTGCCATTTTGCCCCTAATTTTGGTGTTGGTTAAAGCTAACATTGTTATGTTCTTGGTACGATCGATAAACCTCTTCTCGATTTGAGCTTACCTTAGGGGTTGCGCGGCTTTCTGGTTGGGTAGTTGTGCATGTCCTACGCGTGTTCTTCTTATGTTCAATAATGGTGTTTAATACTCCTTCGTCCAAATTTTGTTTCATCCTGGACAACCTACGGTACAAGCCACTCCAACTAACGACCTCCCTGATCGTCATTAAAGCCCTCTTCGAATCTTTCATATTTGATACGGCCATTCTCACTTGTTCCTCTTCTTGCATATTGCAATCCGATCATGCAAATTGATTTTGCTATCTCACCGCGAATTCCTAATAATCCTCGTTGTTCCTTTATTTGAGGTTCGCTAAGTCATGCCAGAGGGGTTTGTTTTTAGTCAAGTCCTGGTATCGTGCTAGAAATTTTTTTATTACATCCTAAAAGGTATTAATCTTATGGGAAGGTACAGACGTAACCAAGTTAATGCATCTCCTGTTAGTGATTCCTGAAAATAGTTTATGAGCATGGAGTCATTGTCAACGATGGCACGACACTTGTCGCAGAACGAGACTAGATGGTGTTGAGGGTCAGTTGTCCCATCGTAAGGTATGAATTTAGGCGCTCTAACAAGGAAAGGCGGCCTCTCTTTTTCTTCCTTTTTGGTAAAATCATAAAAACCCTAGCTTTTTTCCAGTCGAACTCGAGGACTTCTTCTTAATTTCATTTTTAAGCTCTTCTACATTTTTCAGCAGTTCTTTAAATGCTAAAAGATCTAGGTATTGGATTGTCTGTGGTTAGTGTCCTCCTTACTGTTCTAGTGGAGTAGGGATGTAGGCTGGTTCTTGGAACTGGTCTTGGAGATACGGTTGCTGAGTAGGATGATAGTTTTGGTTCAATTGAGTTCCTCCATAAGCGACAGACTGTCCTCTATATGGATCAACCATCGGGCTTAAGGTGAGCGGTCGATATGCCTGTTGATAGCATTGCTCATTTCCCTTGTATTTTTTATAAGAATTTCTAAAGCCCGAGGGATTGATAACCTGCACGTTTTGGACTAGGGGACCCTGATCTGAGTTAGGCACTTAGTAGATTGGGGCGGTCTAGTTTTGGTAAACAGGAGGGGTCCTCTCATATTGAGTCAGCTGGGGATATAATATATCATTGCTGGCCGTAACAGGATTGTAATTTATTTGATTGATTGGTGGAGGAGTCATTACCTGGAATTAAGGTCGAGCTGCCTCACGTTGTTAGCAGACATATGGTGTCCCCATATGAGCTAAAGGGTTTTGGTGTGAGGTGCTGGATGTCGCAAACCGACCCGGGTTTACTAAACCATGACTCGCCTGGCAATACGAATTCTCATTTCTCGCGAGAGTCTGGGATGGTGCGATGATTCTAACCCAGGTAGTGATAGGTGCATCAGTAGGCATCCCGTACTGTGGGATTGAAGATGTGATCGGCTCGGTCTGACTAATCAGGGAAGAGTAGGGTATAACTTGTGAGACAATAGGATCGCTTACGCGGATAGAGTGATCTCTTAACGAGACATTATCGTGGACCCTATATCTTATAACCTGGCCGGTGGGGCTAACTAGGTCCGAGTAAGTCACTCCTGAATGCAAGGAGAATTTGTTCTCCCCTGACGAATGAGATGAGGTAGATGTGTTGGAATGATTCCATCCTATTGTAATGGTATTGACTGGGAGTGGGCCTCCTTCGAAAAGGGACTGTCTTATCTGTTGTGGGTCACGACTTGAAGCTGCTAAGGACCCATCTAATACCCTAGAGGATTCTATATTTTGCGGTGCTTGATGTGACCCACCAGTGGTACGAATCAGTAGTGGAGGTGAGAGGGGTTGAAGATCGGACATCCCGAACGTGTAACCCTCCATTTGTGAAGAAATATTTAGATGAGAATAAAGAAAATGAGGAGATGAGAGGAACACGTTTTATGTTGTTCGGTAGTGAGTGTTGGTGTAGGTTTGTTTCTTATGATGCAATAAGGGAAAGGCTCAGTGGACGGTTCATTCGAACCTCAGGCTTAATTTCGGACTAGACTCATAATAACCCTGAACTGAACAGGACACGGACATCTGATCATTGATTGGATATCCGTGTCTTAGAATAAAATCCCAGAAAGACTCAAATAAGTGACAGGAAAACAAAAGATGTCCCATCACGATCGCCAGGCTGTCGGATGTGAATTTCGACCCCCCGTGCCCCATGGCTTGGGAAATCTCCATTCATCTATATTTTTTATTTAAATTTTACATCGAAAATGAGGATTCCGACTACCCTCAAAATCGACGAATCATGATCGCCAGCTATGGTAACAGCCATAACACCATTCTTCGACGAAAGCCAAAGAAAATTGGGAGAAAATAAATGGGTGGGTTCTTCGTCTCGTCTAATGTGCTGCCAGCAACACACGACGGTTGTCCTATCACATTGATTTGGGTCTCTTTGGGTCTCTTTAATATAGGATCAATTTAGGGTCATGAGTTAAAGTCCAAATAAGGTTAGTCCTCACATAGCAAAATCATAGTGTATCCAAGTAAAATAAAATAATTAAAATAAAGAAAATAAAAGGGGGAGGTGCCAAATATTTAAGAAGAGGATTGGCCCCGTTCCCAGGTACCCCCTCCAAATCCCTTGGCAAAATAGAGTTTAAAGGCTGACTTTGTAAACCAAAATGATGATGCAAATGAGACTTTGATTTATGATTTCTGTGTTTTTCGTGTGCGATACACGAGTGATAAAAGTGAAAGGCCAATGGGCCATAATTGATTGGAGGTGGCCGATGGGCCCTAATTGATTGGAGGTGGCTGATGGGCCAGTGTTAGTTTTAGGGAGGCTGATGGGTCGTGATTGTTTAGAAGTGTGTGCGAAATCACTCATCTCATCTCGTCATTCTCATTTATTCAATTTTAGAAGTTAGTTTTTCATTCCCTTTTATCATTAAGTTCAATTAAATATTTGGCACCTGAGGTGGAGGAGGAAATAAAGGAAAAATCCTTTTGGGTTTATTTTGTTGGTTTTATAGTTTTTGTGGATTTTTTACATTGGGTTAAAAGGGCCTAACTAGGGGATTTTACTTGGATTTACGTGATTAATGCTTTATTACTGAGCATCGGATTAACCCTAACCTAAGGTCTTAGACCACCCACATCAGCTCTCTCAGTCCCCTAATGGAATAAGAAAAGCGATGGGACGAAATCTAATGCTCTAATTTATCTAATGGGGAAATCTAATCTAATCCCATGGTGAGGACAACCTAAGATCGATAGTTCCTACACCCATGCAATTTGGTTAAGTGTGATTTGTGCTGGTTCGGTCGGTTTGATTCAAATTATAAGTTGATTAAGAATTAGGCTTAGGGTGGATTAAGGTTCTAATTAATAAATTTAAGGCTCTGGAGTTTCAGGTTTTAGTTCAAATGATGAAAAGATGTCGAATTTGTTGGAAGTAGATGGGCCACGTGGATAGATTTTCAAAACTTTTGACCCACTTGACTCAGGGATCAAGTATCCATCAGGCCAAAAACCCAATTCAGGATGCATAAACCTCAATCTCAGCCATCATGATCAGTAAATAAATTTATCTAAAAGATAGAAACAAACAGCCGACAAGCATCCATAAAATCTACAACATGCAACGAAGCAGATTATATTTTTGGAGGTCGGTTATGCTCTAATGGAGAAGTTGCGTCTTTCTTTGATGATGAAACTCTTTCACTTATCAAAAAATGAATCTCCAACACCTCTTAGCCTTCCACGCCATGACTCGAATCAGATCTCTCTTCTCAAGAAGATTGCTGGAATCTCCAAGAGAAAACCCAACTCGAAACTCCAAGGAACTAGAAGAGGAATAGAGGAGAAAGATGAGCAACTATTGCACACTTTAGGGCTGGACGTTTTTCTCCAGTTAGATGGACGTCTATGAGGGGTTGATTCCCTTTTATAATCTCTCAACCCTCCTTCTTTCCCAATTGAAATAGAAGTTTCACTTCCAAAACAATTAGTAAGTATACTATTACCACTATTAGAAGTCCTACTCCAAATAGAAATAGTAACTTTCTAATTCCTTCCTTTTAGAGTTCAAGTAGGATTAGTATCTTTCTAATAACTTGGGCTAGCGTGGGGACCACAAGGGATTCCATAGAAAGCTGGCTCCAACTGGGACACGCGACCCCACATCTCATGTGCAATCCGGGCCCACAGTTAATTGCAAATAACACCACTATATAAATGCAATTGCACTCCAGTCTTCGGAATAAATTACAATGAAGACCCTAAACTTTCCAATTACCACAAGTAGGCCCCTCTATCAATATCCATGGATCAATTGGAATAAATCTGTATCTTCCAATCTTAGTTCCACATCTTATTATCCTTGAGCCCCAATTAATCACTATGATCATCAGTACCATCCAATTAACTCTTAATCGAGATGGGTGCGCACTTACTAATGACAAATCCATTAATTGGCACAAGGGGATAATGGATATAGATTCCATCTTGATCATTCAATGTTCCCGCAGTCCTACTACCACATACCTAAGACACCGAGGTGTTGACCTACAGTTGGCCTCACTCATTGGTGACTCAAAGCAAATGAATAGATAGAAACTTGAGTTCATCAATGTCTCAGAATTGAGAGCCTATTGCTAGGGAATTATGAGAGCATACCTTATTATTGAGACGGAATTATATAAGATGCTTCTCATGGTCCTTCAATACATCCAATGTACCAGCACCATGATCCAGAATCTTACATTCTGATGATCGACACAAATCACACTATCTCATAGTGATCAAAGTGTTACAACCTTATCAGATGAGATGCCCAGACTCATCACTGGTTGTGAAGATATTTTAAGTATAAGATTTGTGATATATATCTCCCATGTGTGGATCTCATCCATACACATATATCACATCTAATATACTAATGGGACCCGGTTCAACTCATGAACCATTATGTCATATGGATTGGTCATGTGCATAAAGTAATAAAATAACATTCATCTCATAAAAGTAAAGCATGATTTTATTGATAAATAAAGAAATTAATCAATTTATCACATCAACTGATCGATTGAGTCCATACAATCTAATAGAACTCAACAAAACGGGGCTGGCGGAGGACTTGGGCGCACCTGTAGTGGCGCCTAGGTCACTCTGGTGACTTGGGCGTGCAGACAGTGGCCCCCAAGTACCAGGTTCTATGTGGTTTGGCTAGTGATGACGGTATCGACGTTAATTTCAGAATTCGGGGAGTTTTGCTAAGTGGAAGTTTCTGTTTTGATGTTGTTTTAAGTTTCAGGTGGTTTATTTTAATAATCTTAAGTCTGGAACTCGAAACACAACCAAAGTTCACAACTTGGGCCAGAAAGGGGACTTGGGCGCACCTGTGTGGGCGCCCGAGTGATTCTATGTAGTTGGGCACACCAGTAGTGGCGCCCAGGTGGTGTTTTGATGCTTTTTGGTCGTCTAACTTTGGTTCGAGATTCTGGATGGGTTTAAGTTGATTAAGTCTTTAATTTTAGGGCTGTTATTGGTTTTATGATTGTTATGGAATAGTGATTTGGATCGAGATTGGAGATGAATAGGGATTGAGTGATCCTAGGGGCTGGAGATGGACTTGGGCGCACCTGTGTGGGTGCCTAAGTCTCTAAGGTGGCTTAGGCACACTTATGGTCGCGCCCAAGTGTTCGGTTCACGAGTTTTGGTTATTTCCAGGATTTGTCTACTTGGATTTGTAGTTTCAGGTGATCTATATCAATAATTATGTATCCCGGATTGGTTTTGAGTCTCTGGTCCCTAAGTGTGACTGTGGTTAAGTTCGGGAGATGAAACGTAACCGAAGCGCGCCTTGGGATTGGAATAGGGAGTTGGGTGCACTTGTGTGGGCACATAGATGTCTAGGGTGACTTGGGTTTGAGCTTGGGAGTCTAAACGCAACCGAAGCGCGTCCCAGGATTGGACCAGGGAGTTGGGTGCACCTGTGTGGGCGCCCAGGTATATTGGGTGACTTGGGTGCACCTGTGGTGGTGCCCAAGTGTCTGTCTGTTGGGTGGTTTCGAGTTCGTCCGATTCTAGGGTATTTCAAAGTCGGATTCAGGTATTCTAACTCGTTTCTTGGTTAAGGGATGTTTTTAATCCTCTGGTTATGACTTGTCTATTGTTTTAATTAAGTTTTGACTAGGGTCTTCAATAGGGATTTGTGATTAGGGTTACTAAAGCTTGATTAAGGTTTTTGGATTAGAGGTTGTCAATTAGAGATTTTAATCATGGTTTGATTAGGGTTCAATTTGGTATCTTGTCAAAATGTTTCAATAAAGGGTTGGACTTAAGGATTTTAATTAAGGTTTGAATTAGGGTTTAAATTATGATTTTAATTAGGGTCTGGAAGTTAGGATTCAGGTCCATGGTTTTAACTAAGGTTGAATTAGATCTTTTAATTAGGTGTTTTTAATTAAGGTTGGATTAGTTGTTTTAATTAAGTATTTTTTTTAAGTGTACTAATTTGCTTAGGCGCAAATACAATAACCTAGGCTCATCTACTTAGTATCTACTCTTTATTTTTATGGATGTTTCTATTTCTTTTAGTCTTTTTTTTAGGGTTCTCTTCTCTAATTAATTAAAGAGCAAGGTGAGAGGAGAAGTATTTTATGGTTTTACGATTTTTTTTTTTTTGGTATTTTATGCAAAAGCAATGCAAAACCTAAAGTGTGATTCAATAGTTCGAAGTCCAGAAGTTCAGCAATCAATCATAATCATCACTGAGATGCAGCAACAAGTTAAATGTGATGAAGAATGTAGAAAATGCAGGCCGGAAGATGAACTGGGGACTTGGGAGCACACACAGGGGCGCCCAAGTATACCCCCTGCGGGTTTTGATGCACTTGCAATTTTCAACTATATTCCAACTCAATTTCCGACACTTCATACTAAATGCAAGTTCCTAAGATGAATTGCTGGTATAAGAACTTTCGGATTTGAGGTTAATGACGCGAGGATCGAAGTTCAAGAGATGAATCTCTTTGGCAGAGACTTGGGCGCACCCACAGTGGCTCCTAACTGCACTGTCCTTTTTTTCTTTTTCTTTTTTTTTTTCTTTTTGGTAATATATTTGGTATTCTTTCGATGCTTTTTGCCACGATTCAGAATGCAAAATTATAGATTTGAAGGTCGTGATATCAACTTTTATGAAAAGAAATCCGGATTTGAGAGACAAAATGCAAGCGAGACGACAACCGGGGTCAAAATCCTATCTTTGGACTTGGGCGCACCTGCAAGGGCGCCCAAGTTTCCTCTTTTGCCTTTTTTTTTTTTTTTTTTTGATGCTTCTCGCGTGATTTTGAACACAAAGTCACAGATCCGAGGTTCTGATATCATCCAGTTTGAAGATGAATTCGGATCTAAGAAACGAAGTGCAGGAGAAACAAAAACCGGGGCTGAAACCTTGCCCTTGGACTTGGGCGCACCCACAATGGCGCCCAGGTGCTTTATTGCACTTTTCTTTCTCAAATTCGGGTTTTTTCTCAAGAAAATGATATGCATGCAAGATTTATTTTAATCAAGAGTTCAGAATGTTGAAAATGATACAGATCTACAAACTACAAATGATCCTAAGCATGTTTCTAATGATGGATGAATGCTAAATATTAGATTTACTGTAAAATACTACTATTAATGCAGATCTACAATGTATGCATGATCCTAAGCATGTTTTTAACTACTAATGATGCTAAATATTTATCAAAAGAACTAGATCGAGAAATACTAGTTTGGATTATGTCTTTCAAGTCTTAGATCGAAGCTTTTATGCAAATCCATGGCTTTTGGAGGCTTTCTCCATGGCTGATCTTGAAAACCAGAATGCTCCTTCTTCTTCTTTCTTCTAGATCTAAGCCTCTCTCTACGGTGGCTACTCTCTTTTTCTTCCTTTACTTCTCTTTTTCTCTCTTTCTGGTAGACTCCGCTTGCAAAATGGTATAAGAGATCTTTATATAAAGTTTATTGGCATGGAAGAGGGGTTAGGGTTGCTGTTTGCACGAACTTCTATAAGTTCCACGCATCCCAAGGTAAATCTAGGGTTTTGGGTGACTTGGGCGCACCTAGGGTGGCGTCCAAGTGGATTTTGGGACTTGTGTGTGCGCCCATGTCATCTTTTGGGTCAAATGAGTTTAGGGTTTGGTTTTAGTCTGTTTTTGGGATGAGATCGGGTCGGAACTATGAAGAGTGGAGAGGGACACACCCAAGTACGCACCCAAGTGTGTTACCTGGGCGCACCTGTGTGTGCGCCCAAGTACATTCTTTGGACGTGGGCGCACTTAGGGTGGCGCCCAGGTAATTTTCTGGTGGGGGTCTCTAGGGTAATCTTCCGACGGCCATATCTTTTGATCCGTTTGTCGGAATTGGACGTTCTACATATCGTCGAAAAGCTCTCGGAATGTAAAATCTGTTGGTTTATACATCCTAATGGTAAGAAGTCAAGAAAATTAAGAAATACTTGGATCAATGATCCTAGCCTCCTAATTCATGCTATTCCTATCGTACTTTGGCAAACTAAGTGTAATCCCTCTAGGATCAACCTGAGTGTGTTCTATGTAGTCTGGAAGGGGGTTTAGATAGTGTTGTAGTCCGTTCTTTGCATGAGTAGTGGGTTGGACTCGAGATCTTGATGCAATTTGGCTTTTCTTTCATGAATTTCTAGAGTTCATCGAACTAAGTTGAAAATTACCAACAAGCATCTCCATTATCGTTAATTGATTTGAATTATGCCCTTAACCATGCAATTATGGGTGAAATGCGGGCACCGTTATATATGACAGATGTTTAAGGCTATTTAGGGGGCAAAATGAGGTGTCTACACGAGGCTCTTGAAAAGTTCAAAAAGTTTCGAGCGGAAGTAGAAAAACAATTGAGTAAAAGTATCAAGACTTCGATCAAATCAATGAGGAGAACCTCTCTCTGCTAATTTTATGGGATACTTATCAAAAACTTGGATGGACTATTCTTGGAATGCCTCAACAGGATGAAGTAATGGAAAGAAGGAACTGGAATCTTTTAGATATGGTTAGGTCTATGTTAAGTTTCTCAGGATTACCCATATCATTTTGAGGGTATGCCTTGGATACTGCAACGTACATACTATACCTCGTACCATCTAAGTCTGTACCTAAGAGTCCCAGGGACAGTTGTGGTCTAGGTGAAAGCCTAGTCTACAGCATTTACACATTTGGAGCTATCCGGCACATGTGCTAAAGGTAAAGGCGGACAAGTTGGAATTGAAGTCAAAAGTGTGCAATATCTTAAAGGAACTAATGGTTGGTTATTTTATAATCCCAGAAAGCAGAAGGTGCTTGTTAGCACCAATGCGGTTTTTCTAGAAGAAGATTATATGATTGACTAGAAAGACTTAGATCTGGTTGTCCTAGAAGAATTCAAGAATAATCATTTCCAAACCAGAAAGAATAGAACTTGAAGAAAACCAACCCTTACCTGAACCAGTAGTTACATATGAACCTCGTCGTAGTGGGAAAATTGTTAGGCCACATAACAAGTTCACGTTGCTGAGAGAGTCTTACGAGGCAATCCAGGGGGAACATGAACAACCCCGTAACTATGATGAAGCCATAAATGACAAGTGTAACGCCCCAATTCCGAATGCTGAGATTACCGCCAAGGTACCCGAAATTGGCGCACTACTTCTTGGAAAATCCGAGAACTTCCAAGATCATAGTCCGCAATGAGGTCCAATTTAAAACTTTTGAAACTTTAACCACACACTGACACATCCTACTTAGTTGACTTCACCATCATATCTGCGATTGTTGAAACTCCTCGAACAATTCTCCGACAAAAGTTCATCAATTTCGAAAAATTCCTAACTTCTTGCATCTTCCTGAAGATGTACCAACTGAAAATCACCTCAAACGTCATCAAATCCACCACTTAACTGGCTTCTTGAGTCTTCTGACTTAGGAAAATAATCCAAGTTTATCCGAAAACCCACAGTTACTTGCCTAACACACCCTTTGACAGTCCATATTCAACTATAATTGGATCTCGATATGCTATTCACATTCCTTAATGACTAACAACTGTTCACATAATCCCTCGCTAACTCCATCTGTGACATCGAAAAGCTGAAAATTCTGCCAAAGTCCTTTGAGAAACACATGCTAAGTCCACAAAACTCTGACTCTCTGGTGTGAAAACAAGCAAAAGATACTAAATGTGGGTACGGAGACATTAAATTCTTCCCCACAAGAAAAGAATTTGGTCCTCCAAATTCCCTAACAACAAGGATAAGAAGACGAGACAAAGAGGGTCTCCCCCACTAGAACAAAAACAAATCCAAACTCATAGAAACGATGGCTAGCCAAAACAAAATCCACAGGGTCTAAGGAGTCCTCACCACACGTCTTAAGGTTCCTAGAGTGTTTTATTTCCTAAAAACATGCATGCTCGAATACCAGTCTGTCACGTCCCCAAGCCCGAATCCCTGCAGCGGTCTAACCTCGGGGACGCGAATTGGGGAAGTAAGTGATAAATAATATTTCTCCCCTAGATCCGCATGTGTGAGGAAGACATAATTTCCAACACATGAAAACATTTCGCGGAAGCTTACGTGGCATTGCGACTTGGAGCACGTGGCCATCGAATTTTGTGTTGCACTCAACCTATTAGCATAAAGCTGTCATACAATGCTCAAACTCAGACTGGGACAAACCAAGATAATAGCATATACAGAGCTGACAATAACAGGTTGATCATTACCCAAGCATATTCAAGTCCTAAGTTTATAAGTGCATTGATTACAATCCCAAGGAAAAATGCTAACAAAAGCCATACAAATAACAAACTAAGAACAAATACTACCCAAGTGTGTAACGTAACTCCGGAGTCGAGCCCGACGTCTATATGATATCGCTGACACAACAAACCTACAAAACTCGTGGCTCTACAGCCATCTGCACACATACTAGCTCAAGACGAGAACCTGCTACCTAAAGCACCAAAGTATATAGTATATCAGACACGACGGTCTGGCAAGTGATTAATTTAGGCAAGAGCATAAACAAAATGAAAGTTTAAAAGAGACAATGTTAAAATATTTTACTGAATTTAAAACAAATAGATGACTAAGATACATTTCAAAGAAACGAAAGTCCATGAACGATAAACGAAACAAAACTAGCATGAGTACATATCATATCATGATTGGTAAATCCACATGAGCCCATCCTTTCTCCGTCATATTAGATAACAAGAGGAAGTAAGACAAAGCAAAACAAAATTCCATGCTACATGAGGTAGACAAGGTCAGGCCGTGGAACCGAAGCAAAACAAAGATGTGTATATAGATACACAACTAATCTACAGATAGTCCATATGTTTAAGGACCCCCGAACAAGTGGATCAAACCGAAGGGATAGTCCAAGCTCAGTGGTATTCACATAAATTCATGAATGCACAAAACAAAGTGAAACAAATACAAGATAGATCGAAAATAGGGGAAAATCACTTATGAAAACAAAGCTAAACTGAACTGAACAAAGATAACATAAGCTATGAACATATCGAAACATAAGAAGTGATTCCTTATTTGGTTCTTGAAATAATCCAAAACAAAGCTGATGCTTGTAAGTCAAAATAAGTGCAAACCGATACCCGAAACAAAACTGATACTTATTAGTCAAAACGAGTGCAAACCGATACCTGAAACAAAACCGATACATATAAGTCAAAACAAGTGCAAATCGATACCCGAAACAAAACTGATACTTTCCACATCAACCCTTAGGTTTTCAAAACAGACTTCTCAAGCATATGCTAAGGCCCATCATTTGATCCTTGTGTAATTGAAACCCCAAATGTTAGAATTAAAAGCGGATTGGTGCCCCTGAAGCTAAACAACATTTCATATTTTCAAATGCACAATATCAAGCTAAAAGCCCCTCAACATATTCTGGTTTTCATTCCCACAAAAATCCTTCAAAAACCGATTTTTTTCTTCAATTAGTTGGCCCAGGGACAGAACTCGGGTTCGCTCAAGCGGGTAACTATAAGACCCCGGCCCGAGTGACCGCGATTAACATTGATTAAGTCGTGTGTTAGTTCTAAGTGGGATTAGTGGATTTTGATTAAGTTGGGATCAAAACAGCTTCTATATGGATTTGGGGAATTTTGAGAGCCTCCTTGATTTACTGGGACCCTTTAGGGTGTTCTTTTAGTGACTTTAAGGGAACATGGTGTCAGGCCCCGACCCAGGTTTAGTATATTTTATTATTATTTTAACTGTGATTAGTCTCTAAGTGGGATTAGAGGACGATTAGTTTAGATTTTTAGTTAGATTAGAATTTTGAATAGCTTTGGGAAATTTTGAGCGCGTTGAGTCTGTTTTGACCGGGCCCGGGGGGGCCCGCGTGACGCGTGTTAGTATGGGAATTTGATTAATTTGATTTTTGAAAAAATATGGATTTCGATATTTTTGAATTTGTTATTTTAATCCCAACGGCTTTCATGTTTGTTTCGTTTGCATTCGAACCCCAGAAATCACGTTTCGCAAGAAAAAGCGGCAAAACAGTCTTTTCACACTCAAATCTGTACATAAACTTTGGAATTTGAAAATCATGAGGAAAATATACTTTTTGAAAACTAGATTTTTCGATGATCATTTTTCTCTTCTTCGTCGATTTCATCCGGGATCCACAAATAAGAGTTTTAAACCCTTGAAGGTTTAGGGCCATTGGGGCCCACAAACTCACCTTTTTGCAAAAGAAAAACCCAACTCACGTTGAACTTCCCTCTGTTCTCTTCATTTTATTTCCTGCAACAACCTGGAGAAGACTCTTCTCACCTTCTCATTCTTCTTGCATGTCAATATTGGGATTGGGCCTGACTTGAAAAACGAATTTCACCATCTTCATCTTCCACCTCCAAGCTTTCCATTGATACCGTTTTCAAGAAATTTCAGCGGAACCCATCTCTTCTCCGAGCTCTTCTTCTTGTTTAGAGCTGTAAAAAGGTTAGCAATGGCTTCTTCTTTGAATTTCTAGTTTTAATGGACCATTTACATTCCTTTCTTCAAGCATGCAAAGCGGTTCTTTGAGAGCTCCTTCTAATTTTGAATATGGTGGATTTTTGTGTCTTTTCATGGGGTTTTTGTAGATTGGGAGCTTGGCTAGGTAGGAGATTATTTGGAGTGCATTTGAGACCCATTTTGACTTGAGGCAAGTGAATAAACAGCCCTTGGAATGCATGCAAATCTGCACTTTGTTTTCTCAAAGGTTATGACTTGAAAGTTGCATTTTTTTTTATTGATTTCAATTGATTATATCAAGTGTGTTTCAGAATGTTTATGGCTGTGTTATAATCAGTTTTCTGCAGGTTTTTATGTCCATATAATGTGCAGATTTCTGCAGGTTTTTTATGTCCATATAATGTGCAGATTTCTGCAGGTTTTTATGTCCATATAATGGGAAGATTTCTGCAGGTTTTTATGTCCAAATAATGTCCATATTTCTGCTATGTTCTAATGACCAGCTACATTCAGATTTCTACAAGGATTTTTGTGTGCATTTGTGTATAAATTTCTGCAGGGTTTTGTCTGGAAATCCTTGAGTTTATATGATTTGAATTCTAAATTTTTGTGTGCTTCTTTCTCAATCATGTGATTTAGTTGTGATTTATAATCGCAATGGATAGTTGGAATGAATGAGATGTTGGAAGTTTAATGGACATAATTGGAAGAATTTGTTGGATGTTGGCAGAGTAAATGTGGGTTGATGACAGAATTGCTTTAATACAGACTGTTGCATACACACAAAGCAAACTGAAAAATGGAAGAGAGTTTTGCACAGTACGAATAGGAATGGAAGACTTTTTCATTCATCTATCATCTCATTTACATAGATCATTTAAATAGATAAATGTACTAACAATAAAGGGACAGGTGTTCATGAGCACATACTCTGTAGAACTAACAGAGTGATTGAAAGGGCAGGTGTCCCATAAACACCTAGTTTGTAGAACAAACAGAGGACACGTTTACAGACTTCTCTAGACTCTAAGTAAAGACTTATTCAAAGAGTTAACTGACATATCAACATAACATTTGAATTAATTTAATATTCTAACACTCCCCCTTAATTCAAATGCCTTCAACACCAAGCATTCTTCATAATTTGAAAATCTTTTCTCTTGAGAGAGCCTTTGTGAAAATATCAGCGACTTGTTCCTCGGTGCTGCAGTACTCCAGCTTTATCTCTTTCTTGGCCACAAGCTCGCGAATAAAATGATGCCAGACTTCAAAATGCTTTGTTCTTCCATGGAAGACCGGATTTTTTGTCAATTCAATTGTTGACTTGTTGTCACAAAATAAAATTGTAGCTTCTTCTTGCTTTTGCTTCAGGTCACTTAGAATCCTCCTAACCCACACAGTTTGACAAGCTACACTTGTTGCTGCCATATATTCAGCTTCAGTTGTAAAAAGTGCAGTAGTTTGCTGCTTTTTTAAGCCCGTGATATCAATGCAGACCCAAGACTAAGTTCATAGCCTGTAGTACTTTTCCTGTCATCTGCACAACCAGCCCAATCACTGTCAGTATAAGAGACAAGTTTACAAGTATCTGATTTTTTATACCTGAGTCCGAGATCCATTGTTCCATGAATATATCGTAGAACTCTCTTGGCTGCACCCATGTGAGCTTTACTTGGATTGTTCATAAACCTTGAAATCAAAGTCACTGAAAACATTATATCTGGCCTTGAATGTGTGAGATAAATCAAGCCACCAACCATGCTTCGAAATTCTTTTGCACCTGCCTTTTCAATTTCATCCTCTACTATAAGCTTCTCATCTGTATTCATGGGTGTTTTAGCTGGATTGCAATTTGACATTTGAAACATTTTCAACAAGTCTCTTGCATATTTTCCTTGGTGGAGAAAAATACCATTGGAGTCCTGAACAACTTCCATCCCCAAAAAATAATGTAACATGCCTAAATCTGTCATTTCAAATTGGGACATCATGTTTTTCTTGAATTCTTCAATCAATTTTGGAGAGTTACCTGTGAATATCATATCATCAACATATAAACACACCATGAGAATTTCATCCACACCTCCCACCTTCAGATAAAGGGTTGGTTCACTTTCACTTTTTCGAAAGTGATGGTCCAAATTTTTTTTGTCAATCTTGCTATACCAAGCTCATGGAGCTTGTTTGAGCCCATATAGTGCCTTTTTGAGCTTGTGCACTTTATTTTCAGACCCTTTAATCTCAAACCCAAGAGGCTGTTCAACATATACTTCCTCTTGTAACTCGCCATTTAAGAAAGCTGATTTGACATCAAATTAAAAAAATTTCCAACCTTTTTGAGGAGCCACAGCTAAAATAGTCCTTATAGTGTCAATTCTAGCAACAGGAGAAAAGGTTTCAAAGAAATCAACACCTAGAACTTGGGCATACCCTTTGGCCACCAACCGGGCTTTATGTTTTTGCAAAGAGCCATCTGCATTAAACTTGGATTTGTAAATCCATTTGAGCCCAATGGTTTCTTTTCCTGGTGGCAAGTCCACCAATCTCCATGTTTTATTTTTTTCAATGGCATTCATTTCAACTTCCATTGCATCATGCCAATCTTTTTCTCTTGCTACATCTTCAAAAAAAGTGGGTTCAGTAGCAAAGCATAAAAAATCACATGACTGATAAATATCAACGAGACTTCTGACCTTTCTAGGAGGTGATGTGGATCCAGTTGGACTTGAACGAGCAAGAGGTGATGGATCAAAAGATGTTGTCTCTTCTTCTTCAACAATTAGAGGGTAGTGATCAACCTCACTATCCGACCTCCATCCATCATCCTCATTGAAAATTACATCCCGACTAACGAACAAAGTTTCCTTTTCAGGATTATAAAGTCTATAGTCTTTTGTTTCTTCACTATATCCAACAAAAATGCACTTAAGACTCTTATCATCTAACTTGTGCCTTTTTTCACAGGGAACATGTGCATAAGCTATAGAACCAAAGATCTTTAAATGACTTACATTTGGCTTTCTCCCATACCATGCTTCATATGGTGTTTTTCCATTGACTACCTTTGTAGGAGAGCGATTAAACAAATAAACCGCTGTAGATATTGCTTCAGCCCAGAAGCTTTTTGGAAGCCCTTTTTCTTTCAACATGCATCTTGTAGTTTCAACAATGCTATGATTTTTTCGCTCCGCGACTCCATTTTGCTGTGGAGTGAAACTTGTAGTAAGTTCTCTTCGTATTCCTACATCTTTACAGATCATAAGAAAATCCTTGGATGTAAATTCACCCCCTCGGTCAGTTCTTAATGTTTTAAGTACGAACCCACTTTGTTTTTCAACATATGCTCGAAATTACAGAAAGCAGGAAAGAGCTTCAAATTTTTTTTTTAAGAAAATACATCCAAATCATCCTTGTGCAGTCATCACCAAATATTAAAAAATACTTGATGTCACCAAGTGAATTTGTGCGCATAGGGCCACATATATCATCATGGACCAACATTATGGGTTGATTAGCCCTCCAAGATTTACCCGCTTGAAAAGGGGTTCGATGATGTTTTCCAAAATACATGCTTCACACATTTTGTCACCATGATGCACAACAGGTAAGCCAACGACCATGTCTATTTTATACAGTGAATTCAAACCATGAAAATTTAGATGCCCATATCTCTTATGCCAAAGCCATGAATCATCATACTCCACAGAGTTGAATGCATTAAGGGTAAGATCAGAAATTTTGAGAGGAAACATTTCGTTTTGAGTCATTTTCACTGTCATGACCAATTCCATATTCTTCTTTTTAAATAGCATGCATTTATCCTCATCAAAAATCACATAATACCCTTTTTTCATTAACTGTCCCAAGCTAATTAGGTTTTGAGCCAAACCTGGTACAAACATAACATCATATATGAGCTTTGTACCAGATTTGGTGTTCACAAGGACAATTCCTTTGCCTTGCACTTGGACTTGACTATCATTTCCCATCAAGACTTGTGATCTTACTGACTCATCCATCTCAACAAACAATATTTTATCACCTGTCATGTGGTTACTGCACCCACTATCCAAAAACCAAATATCTCCAACAAGTTCAATATTAGCAAATAAACATGAGAGAAATAAATTTTCATCGATTTCATCATTGGTCTTTTCTTCATGAAAATTTGCTTGATTTTTGTTTTTATGCCAACAATCCTTTTCTTCATGTCCAAATTTATTACAATTTGAACATTGAGGCACATTTGAGGACTTGTTTTTGTACCAACAGTCTTTTTCAATATGACCTCCTTTTTTGCAATTGTAACATTGAGGAGGTTCATAATTACCTTTGTTGCGGTTTCTCTCATTTCCATCATGCATGTTTCTTCCTCGGCCTCTTCCACGAGAACTTTGTCTTCCACGTCCACGTCCACGACCTTGGCTAGTTTGCATTTGGTTGGAGTGAGCCCCTGCATTGCCACTAGACCCCTTTTTCAAATCAAGTGTTGTTTGGAAAACCTGCTCAATTGGCTCTTCTGCATTTTTATTCAACCTTGCTTCATGTGTTTGCAAAGAACCCATTAGTTGATTCAAAGACAGTGTAGTTAAATCCTTGGATTCTTCAATAGCAGCAACAACATGGTCAAATTTGGGAGTGACACTTCTTAACACTTTTTCAACAATTTTTTTATCACTGAGGTCCTCACCAAGAGACCTAATTTGGTTCACATTGGTTGTAACTCTTGTGAAGAATCCCTGAATAGACTCAGAATTTTTCATCAATAAGTTCTCAAACTAATGGCGAAGAGTTTGTAATTTCAAGTTAACAACTTGACTTGATCCTTTATATTCATCTCGAAGCAATTCCCATGCTTCGTTAGATGTTGTGGCTCCCATTATCCTAGGAAAGATAGTCTCATCCAGAGCTTGTTGGATGTAGAACAGGGCCTTTGCATCTTTTTTCCTATTTTCTTTCATCTCATTTTTTTGGGTTGCAGTAATTCTTCCCTCTTGTGTTTCATATTCAAGTAAGCCATTCTCAACTAAATCCCATAAATCATATGAAATAGACAAGTTTTTCATTTTGATACTCCAAAACTGATAATTATCACCTTTAAAAATGGGAACCAATGGTTGAGAAACACTTACAGAATTGTTGTTGGCCATTCCTTACTCTCTGTTTTTTGTTGTTTGCAGCACCTCCAGAACTTGGCTCTGATACTAAATAATGTTGGATGTTGGCAGAGTAAATGTGGGCTGATGACAGAATTGCTTTAATACAGACTGTTGCATACACACAAAGCAAACTAAAAAATGGAAGAGAGTTTTGCACCGTGCGAATAGGAATGGAAGACTTTTTCATTCATCTGTCATCTCATTTACATAGATCATTTAAATAGATAAATGTACTAACAATAAAGGGACAGGTGTTCATGAGCACCTACTCTGTAGAACTAACAGAGTGATTGAAAGGGCAAGTGTCCCATAAACACCTAGTTTGTAGAACAAACAGAGGACACGTTTACAGACTTCTCTAGACTCTAAGTAAAGACTTATTCAAAGAGTTAACTGACATATCAGCATAACATTTGAATTAATTTAATATTCTAACAGAATTTGCACTCAACTTTGTGTCATTGGGAGGTGATTACACTCTGGATCAAGAAGGAAGAATGGAAAAATAGAGCTGCCTATCTCGGGCTAGGCAGAAGCTCAGCCCACTCGAGCGAGCCTGGGCCCGCTCGAGTGAGTCTGGCTGCTGTTACAGCCAGCTCAAGCGGGCCTGGGTTCTTGCCCAGACTTAATTTTTGTGCAAATTAAGGCCCATTTATGTATATTTGTGGCCCTATTGAGTATGAAAATTTTCCTAATGACTTATTAATCATCGGGGATTAAGAATTGAGCCCAAATCACTTCGTTTGAATAAAACCCATGGAGAAAGTTTAGAAATTAAATTACCTGGGGATTTTCTTTAAGTCTCTATATACACTTTATGCCCTCAAATGTTGGAAAACCTTCAGAGACACCAACCTCTTCACTCATAAACCGACATGGAGACACTAAGTATGTATTGAGACAGCCCTTGTAAGCCAATTAAACACTACTAATCATCTCATTCCAAGTTAGAATAATTCCATCTTTTCTTATAATTTATTTGAAATGAAGTTGATTGATTTGCTATGTTTGAAAAATATTGATAAAGCTACTCGTCTGATTCGTCCATATTTATTAGTTTGAGCTTTACTAAGAGTAGTCATTTTTATCGATTGAAATGTACTTTGATAGCTTGATTATATCATTTTGGATTTTGAATCGGCACCACTAAGCTTAGGTCACTTTATCGAATTGATCACCCGACTTAAGATCCTAAAATTATGATTTGCCAACTGCAGTTTAGACTCTGTCTATTTGCTCCGGCTATGGCAACGATTTCTGTCTGTTCCAGCCATCTCGTATGGCGACGGTTATCTGTTCCGGCCATCTCGTATGGCGACGGTTATCTATTCCAGTCATTTTATATGGCAACGGTTTCTGTCTATGTGCTCTTGTTACTTCGGTAATAGGAGAATATAACTAAATGTGGTTTGCCAATATTTTGATTATTTGTCAGTCAGTTTGAAATATTTTAAATATGAAATTATTTTATTTGTAGAAAAATGGTTTATTTGATTTATTCTTTACATATGTTTCTTTTCAATTGCATTCCATGATTTTAATATGGCATCTATAAAACTTGTATATCTTATCTGATTTATTCACCTGCCAGACTGTCGTGTCTAATACCTTTCTTTTTTGTGTCAGGTGTCGGACCCGCAGCCATTGAGGCAGAGTGTGTGGAGGAGGCAGTAGAACCTCCGGTGGATCACGAGTGGTAGCCAAATGATGTCATTTAGACATCATGTTGGGTCTGGAGTTTCGATAACATCTTTTGGGGAGTGACTTTCATTTTGGGAACTCTATTTGAAGCCTCTGTTGGCCTTGTTGGGTTGTATAGCTTAAATATTCTTTTGTAATCCTCACAACTTTAATTAACTTTGGGCTGTGCTATGTATATATTTCTCTTTTGATACCAAGTTTGTGCACTTATCTCATGTTACATTTGATTTTTATTTTGCTACATGCTTCTGCATATTATTATTTGTTAAGAAATTGATTAATTAGTTGTGATGGATCGTCTGGGATCCTCACTGCGAAATCCTGTCAGAAAATAATTAGAGCGTGCGGGCGGAATTTTCTGACCTGTCGCGCCACGTTCCCCGGATTAAGGACTTAATTATCAAGGCCTCGGTCCGAGGGCGTGACACATGGGGGATTATTCGAGATTCTGATAATTCAAGTTTTAACTCCGTTTGACTTATCTCGTTAACCACTACAACTTTCATGTTGCTCCGTCCCCGTTCGAGACCCCGAAACTCAACTTTCCCAATTTTGAGGGCAAAACAGTCTTTTTACACCAAATCTGGACACAAAATCCGATGTCTCCCAAACACTTGAAATATATACTTTTTAGAAACTAGAGTTTTTTACGATCATTTTTCCCCTCTTCATCAAATGCATCCGAGGTCCCGAAAGCCATGTTCTTGGCCCGATAAGCTTTGTCAATAGTGGGACCCATCTCCACTTCTTATAAAAGGTGAACCTAGCTTCCCTTATCCCCTTTCTAGCTCAAAAATTATGGAGGGAGTGGCTGTGCTTGCTCTATGGTTTTCTTCTTCCCCTTCTTCTTGCTTCTTCATCTCTCATCCACTCCAATATTGCACCAATGGAGAATGAGGCTTCATCTTCTTCTTCCTCTCCAAGAAAGCTTCCTATTGATACCATTTGTGAAGAAATTCAGCCCCATTGAGGCTTTCTTTGAGCTCATCTTGTCCATTTGAAGAACTTCCATGTAAGTTCTTCCCTCCATCTTTTATATTTGGGTTTTCCTCACTTTACAGAAGCTCCATCTACATGATTGCAAGCTTTCTCTTCGTTATTCTTTGTTTTGACCATTTAGGGTTCTAAATGGGGTTTTTTGTTTTGGGGGTTTTTGTACTGCTTGGTGATTGTGGCTTTGGAATCTGATTAGGAGCTTTCGTAGCTAGTTTGGAGCCCAATGCAAGTGGATGAATGGATATCTTGAATGTTAGAATGTTTTTATGAGGAATGTGGACTTCATTACTTCTTTTATTCATGTTTCTTCTTATGGTTTTCCTTGAATTCGAAATGTGCACATTTATAGATCATTTTTCTCTCTTGCTAGCATCTTTGAAGTGTATGTGATTTGTTTTCAGATTTAAGCTTGTTTATGCTACATATGGATTTTCATGGATGATGGGTTTTCTCTCTCTCTCTCTCTCTCTCTCTCTCTCTCTCTCTCGTGATTGAATGTGGGTGGGAAAGGAGGTGATTTGATGTATTTTTGTGAGATGTTTTGATCGGGGGAAAGAATGTGGTTTTGAGGTGATTATAAGCCCCTTTGCAATGTGAAGGATTGGTGGCAAAAAGGGGTTGCAAGAAGAGGAAGAAGAGAAACCCGAAATGCATCAGAAACGGGTTTCGGATAGTTCGCTCGAGCGGACCCAACCAGAGGCTTCTTGAGCCAGCCTGACCTGGGCAGGTCCGCTCGAGTGAACCTAATGCCACTTTTTATGTTAATCGTTGACTCTCATCACTTCATGTGTCAAAGATCAACACCCCGATCTACTCTCATCACATTAGTGATAGAGGATTTAGCTCTGTATGGTTGTCATCTTGTCAGTATCCTGTTCTTTGGTACCTTCACATGTTTTTATACTACACATGTGTTTTCTAATAAATGATACATTTTCTTTCATGAAAATTATTGTTTAAGCAGGTTTTAATGTTTTCTAAGGTAACAATTGCTTTACTTTATTGTTCATATCTTTTCACCCACCTGCCAGACCGTCGTGTCTGGCCCACTCTTTGGTACTCAGGTCCAGATGTTGTCTACCCCAAGGAGGAGCTTGCGAAGGTGGCCGAAGAGCCGCAATGAGTAGGAGAACGGTAGGCTGATGATGTCGTTTAGACATTCGGTCAAGCTTTGAGCTACGAAACACATTCTTTTGGGATAGTAATTAACATTTTGGGAATTCTTTTGGTTGTACTGGCCTTTGTTGGTCTTTATTTTTGGGGAGCGATTAATTAAATGATCTTTTGTACAAACATTTAACTTTACCTTTTTAGGGAAAATGCTATAATGATTATTGTTCACTCTGACATCATGTTGTATACTCTTGTGTTATCAGTCTTGTTTTATGGAATGGACTTACATAATTGGTTTGCTACACGCTTCCGCTTCTTGAATGAGAATGATATATATGTGTGTGATATCTTCACTGCGGAAACCTGTGGGAAATCACTTGCACGGATTATATTATGTTCCTTGTAAATCCGTATACGTAATAACCAAATAAACAAATGCACTTGGCACGGCATTATTTAGATCGCCGATCCCGGATTAGGTCGGTAACCCTGTCCGAGGTTGCGACAGTAACCATCTGCTCGAGCGGACTGGCCTAGAGGCTTTCTCGCTCGAGCAGACCCAAGCTTGCTCTAGCAGGCAAAGTCCCTGATCTGCGCCTTGCCAGACAGAGGCTTGGCTCGCTCGAGCGGGCCAGTGTGCGCTCGAGCGGGCAAGGCTACTGCCTGCTCGTTCAATGCAAGAAGATTATGCCCCTTTTTACATATATTTGGTTCCGTTTTTCCTCCATTCACTACCAGAACCTGCAAGGAATCCTCCTAAGGACATTTCCATCCCTTCCTTCACATCTTAATCATCCCAAAGCTCCAAACAACCTCCATTTCAAATCAATTCACATCCCAAACTCCTCCATTTCTCCAAAATCAAGGGTCATCCAACAACCCATAAAAGCAAGTAAAGTTAGACAAAAACAAAATCAGACTTATACAAATAGAGGATTTTCATAAAAAGAAAAATAAAAACATATGCATGCAAATTAAAAATAGAATTCAAAACTAAGAGCATCTCTAGGAGATACTTTAAATTTGGATATGATTTTTAAAAAATGAAGGCTGATGTGGCATATGTATTTTGGCATATGTAACTTGTCAACTCCAAGAGAGATGTCAAATGCAAATGCAAGTAGGCCCATGATCATTATTTTATGCAAAAGAAAGATTTGCACCCAAAGCTCAAATGCAAGTGGGCCCTCACCATTATTTTATTCAAAAAAAACTTTTGAAGTATGATTTATGGTATGCCAAATTTGGTATACCATCACATACTTCAAATCCACGTAGGCAAAAGAAGTTTCGTTTGGAGTCTCTCTCATATGCCAATTAGAGCAAAAGGAGGTTGACATGGCAAAATAAAGCATCTGTTGGAGATGCGCTAATCAACCTTATTGATATAAACTCAAGTGCAAAACTAGTAAAGGAAATCAAACATTTGCAAACAAAATAATTTCCATACTTAACATGCATTAGGAAAACTAAAAAGATCACTTAACTTTGTCTTCAAATGGTCCCAAAACACACTCCCAAAACACCTCCCAGCTACTGGAATACTCAGCTACAAAATCCCCAAAATCCCATCTTAGAACACCTAAAAAAGAGAAAATGAGAAGGAATGGAAATAGGGGCTTGCATGCAATACAAGGAGACTCCCCAAAGGTTACCTAATCATAATCTAGAAGATGAGAACCTCTCCTTACATGTAGATGACCTGATCAGCAAGAAAACAGTGAAGGAAGATGGCTGCCCAGCTTTGTTTTGCATAAAAATGGCATGTGTAGGGAAGAGAATGGAGAGATCAAGCCTTCAATTTGGTAGAGTTTGGTGGGGATTTGGCAGAGAAAGTGCCCAAAGAGGAGAGGACAAGGAGCTCAGCTAGAAGCTCTGCACTCAGTCACGTTTGGGGTAGAAAAATGGAGAAGGAAGAAAGAAAATGGGCTTATAAAAGTTGATGATAATGGGGCCCACAACTTAAAACTCTTCATGGGCTCGAAACTGGGTTTTCTGGGCCTCGGATGGACTCAATGTAGAAGACTAAAATAATCCTCATAAAATCTAGTTTTCAAAAAATATACTTTTGACATGGTTCAGAATTTTAAAATTTGGGCTCAGATTTCAATGTGAAAAGGCTGTTTTGCCCCAAGGTCTGAAAAACTGATTTTCTGAGTTTCGAATGAGATTGTACTAAACACAAAAGGTGTTTGGGCTAATTTGACTTATCAAAAAAAATAAAAATTGAAAATTTTCAAAATCAAGAATAATCCCCCCCCCCCCCCCCGACGCTGACATGTGCACCCCAAGGAGTCCCTAGGCTACCAAACTAAGTCCAACGGCTCTCAAAATTCCCCAAAGCTATAAAAAACTATTCTAGGCACAAATCTCACTTAGAGAACTAATCCACAGCTAAAAACACACTAATCGCGAAAATTAGGGGTCGGGTCTTACAGGAACCACGATTATTAATGATGGATGGGTGTCTCTAAATTAGTGGGTACTAAAGAGGGTAGCTTGGTTGACCGCATTAGGAAATTTAAGAATTGCCCAAGGCATTCATATTAACAACAAAAACTAAGGCATATGTCAACATTAAAGCTGCCTCCATAGTCAAATTCATTAAAAAGAATATAATGGCCCCGGTTTGGCATTCCCAAGGTATTCATAACAGACAATGGTCCACAATTTATATCTCAACAGATAAATGAGTTGTGCACAAAATATAATATAAAACTACATCACTCAACCCCATATTGCCCCTAAGCGAATGGTCAAGCCGAAGGAACCTATAAGACCTTACTGAAGATCATCAAGAAGACTGTGCAAACATCCAAAGGTAGTGATTGGCCAGAGCATTTGGTCAAAGCGTTGTGGGAGTATTGGACTTCTACAAGAACTCCTACGGGAGAAAAGACTGTGCAAACATCCAAAGGTAGTGATTGGCCAGAGCATTTGGTCAAAGCGTTGTGGGAGTATTGGACTTCTACAAGAACTCCTACGGGAGAAACCCCATACTCTTTGACCTACGGAATGGAAGCAGTCTTTCCCCTCAAAGTCCTCGGAGTCCATTCCAACACTTCCAACAATTGCCTCTGTACTTGTGCCAACTCTACGTCTTTCTTGGCCATCTGCTCTTGCAATCTGGCCTGATTCTCATTGGCTTTCTCTGTTGTTCCATCATCATCTCATTTTTTTTTTGTTGCTGTTCCATCATCCTTTGTATAAAATCCTGAAATTTATTATCTCTAGAGGAGCCTGCAGTATGAGCATTGCTGGTAGAAGGACTTTTGTTTGTATAGTCCCTGCGTGGAGGAATTTTGCTGCAAAATCACTTGTTAGTACAATAAAATATATCAAGAAAAATGTACCCACAATCCCCACGCAATACTAACTAACGAAAATTCTAACGGATCCTCTCCACGTCCCTATGTTTCTAATGTCTTTTAATTGCCCGACATATTTCTTGCTCTGATACCAAGACCTGTCATGCCCCCGGACCAAGGACCTGATAACCAAGTCCTTAATCCGGGGCCTTAGCGCGACGGGCCAGAAAATTCTACCCACACGCGCTAATTATTTTCCCACAGAATTCCGCAGTGAGGATCTCAGACGATCCATTACAACCAATTAATCAATTACACAAGAAATAGTAATGTGCGGAAGCATGTAGCAAAATAAAAATCAAATGAAAAATAAGATAATGGCACAAGCTTTGTATCAAAAGAGAATATATATATATATATATATATATATATATAAGAGCATAGCCCAAAGTTAAAGTTAAAGTTGTGAGGATCAAGAAAGTGTATTAAGTTTTACATCCCAAAAGAAGACCAACAAGGCCATAAACTAAGTTCCCAAAATAAACATCATTCCCCAAAATGTTATCCCAACTCAAATTCCAACACGACATCTACATGACATCGTTGAGCTGCCACTCGCGTTCCACTGGCGGGTCTACCGCCTCAACCGCGTGCTCCACCTCAATATCTGCGGGTCCGACATCTGACACCAAACAAAAGAGTATCAGACTCAACGGTTTGACAAGTGACTAAAATAGATAAGATGTAAAAGTTTTATAAATGCCATATTTAAAACCATAAAATACAATTGGAATGAAATATATGTAAAGAATAAATCAAATAAACCATTTCTATACAAATAAAAGAATTTCTTATTTAAAATATTTCAAACTGACTGACAAATAATCAAAGTATTGGCAAACCACATTTAGCTATATTCTCCTATTACCTAAGTAACAAGAGCACACAGACAGAAACCGTTACCATACAAAATGGCCGGAACAAATAACTTTTGCCATACGAGATGGCCAGAACAGAAAGAAACTGTTGCCATGGCGGGAGCAAACAAACAGAGGGTCCAAACTGCAGTTGGCAAAGTATAATTTAAGGATCCTAAGCCGGATGATCAATCCGACAAAATGACCCAAGCTTAGTGGTGCCGATTCAAATCCAAACGATATAATTCAAATCACTAAACACAATTCAAACCGATGAAAGGACTACTCTATATCCAAAACAGTCGAACAATTTCAGAACAAACAGACGAATAGCCTTATCAATGTTTTTCAAACATGGCGAACCACTCCAATCTATTTCAGATCGAATTATAATTAAACATGAAAATTATTTTACCCTAGAATGAGGTACTTGGTTGTGTTTTAATGGCTTACCCAAGGCCGTCTCAATGGGCACTCAAAGCCCAAATGCCCTGTAATAATAATGAGTTTGATGCCTCTAAAGTAATTCAGCAGTTGGGAACCCCGAGTGCACAGTGAGGCTTTGATAAAATTCAAGAAATTTCCCAGGTAATTCAAAAATATAAGTTTCTTCCACATTTTGAACATCCACTCCCTTCATTCTCAAACATTTCCAGCACTACACTGAGTTACTATTAACCTCAAACCAAACTCCATCCAACACTCAAAGTACCTCATTTCAATAAACAAATTGAGTAAAAAAGAGCCATATATTAACATGGCCAGACACAGAAAGTCGGAAATTAGATTTCCAGCCTTATAAAACAAACCCACGACCAGAATTTTTCCATGTTATCATGGACACAAAACCCTGCAGAAAGCTGAATATAACTGAACACAAAACCATGCATAAATCTGGATATAAACTGACCACAAAAACCTATGAAAATCTAAACATGAATTAAACACAAAAGCTGCAGAAATCTGAACATGAATTGTACACAAAAAATGCAGAAATTTGAACATCAATTGGACACAAAAACTGCAGAAATCTGCACACAGTTTGAACACAAAAATCCTGCAAAAATCTGAACATAACTGAACATTGAACCTTGCAGAAATCTGAATGTTAACTGAACACTAAACCTTGTAGAAATCTGAATATAGTTGATCATTAAAACATTGCAGAGATCTGCACACAATCTGGACACAAAAACATCGTAGAAATTCTGCACATAAATTAAACACAAAACCTGTAGAAATTCTGCACATAAAATGAACACAAAACCTGCAGAAATTGTGCACACAGCTGAACACTAAAACTTATATGAAATCAGCCTACATAGCCCAAGAAAAGAATCAAATGAATAGCAATTTTACATCCAACTTTGAAGAAGAAACACAAGTTTAATTGCAGGCATTCCAATATCAGTTTATTCACTTGCCTTGAATCAAAATGGGTTCTAAATCACTCCAAGAACTCCTCTAACCCCCAAGCCTCCAAACTACAAAAACCATAGAAACATCTCAAAAGAAACCTTGAGAAGCTCTAACAATGGAGATAGGCCCCAAGAAGAAGGTAATCCCAGCTGAAAGCTCTTGAGAATGGTATCAATGGCAAGCTTGAGGGATGAGGAAGAGGATGGTAAAATCGGATCTTTCATTTGGGTTGGGTCGCATAGGCATGCAAGAGGAGAGAAGGTGAGGAGAAGAGAGGAAAAGTACTCTTCAGTTCAGCCAGGGAGTTCTGAAAACAAAGTAATGAAAAAGAAGAAAACGTGGGTGAGTTTTGGAGTTAAAGTGGGTTGTGGGCTCCATTGGCCCCCCCCAAAGCTTTAAGTGGCTAAATCACCACCTTGCGGGTCCAGGACGAGATCGACGAAGAGGAGAAAGTTGATCATCGAAAAATCTAGTTTTCAAAAAGTATATTTTCCTCATGATTTTCAATTTTCGAAATTTATGGACAGATTTAGTGTGAAAAGACGAATTTTTCCCTTTTTCTCGAAAAACGCGATTTTCTGGGGTTCGAATGCAACCGGAGTGAACATTAAAGTTGTTGGAATCAAAATAACAAATTCAAAAATATCGAAATCAATATTTTTCAAAAATCAAAAAATTCAAAAATTCAACTTCCCACACTAACACACGTCACACGGGCCACCTCGGGCCCGGTCAAACCAGACTCAATGCGCTCAAAATTCCCCAAAGCTATTCAAAATTCTAATCTAACTAAAAACCCAAGCCAATCGTCCTCTAATCCCGCTTAGAAACTAATCACAGTTCGAATAATAATTAAAAATGCTAAACCTGGGTCGGGGTCTGACAAACAGGCATCTACTTCGGGGATGGACCTATTCCAAAAGAAGACGATCCATGTCGCGACCCCGGACTGAGGCCCGGGCCCGCGACTGCGCGGCATTGTGATTAACCAACACAAAACACACCGCCGCTTTTATTTTTCCCACAGGTTTCCGCGGTGAGGATCCCAAGACACGGGTCGAGCTCACACGAATGGGTATGCGAAAGCGTGTAGCAAAACGAGTCATACAATTCCCAAAAACAACATGCAAGAGACATTTTAATATCGAGACAAGTTATCAAAAGAGAATGTCATCAAAGCATTCCTATCATGATTAACGTTTCAATGTTTAACAAAAGTATATTAGTGCAAGTTACAAAACCAAGAGAGGCCAACAAAGGCCAATACAACAATAAATCCCAAAAGAATATCCCAACTAAGTGAACGAGACATCACGATCCCGACCGGCGTCTAGATGACGTCGTTGGGCTGCCAATTGTATTTCGTTGTACCTCCTCACTTCGGTGACTGAGGTCAACGCCTTGACTTGCTTGCTCTATCACTTCGGTAATAGAGGATTTAGCTTTGTGTGGTTGCCATCTTACTTGTCTCCTGTATTCTTTGGTTACCTCTATCTGTTTTACCTTGCATATATGTTTTAACTAAATGATGCATTTACTACATGAAAGTTTTGTTTAGACAGGTCTAAATGTTTTCTGGAGGTAAATGTTTTATTATTAAATGCGTATATCTTTTTATCCACCTGCCAAACCGTCGTGTCTGACCCCTTTGCTTTGGTGCTTAGGTCCCGTTGTTGGTTTCCCCGAGGAGGAGCCAGAGGAGGCGGTTGGAGAACTGCAGTAGCTAGTTGAGTGGCGTGCCGACGATGTTGTGTAAACATCCGGTTGTCGAGCTGCGAAATATTTTGGGAGTTGTTATAATAGTCATTTTGGTGGATATTGTTTTGTTTATATTGGCCTTTGTTGACCTCTTATTTTGGGAATTGTAATTAAATGATTTATGTTCTAACTTTAACAGTATTTTTGGTTACGCTTTAGAACATTGCTCAATCTGATGCTTGTTATTTAAATGCAAACAGTCTTGTTATTATGGAAATGATTTACATGCTCGATTTGCCATACGCTTCCGCAATTTTTACAAAATGGTTAAGGGTGTTGGAAAATCCTCACCGCGGACACCTGTGGGAAATCACGTGCACGGGCGATGTGTGTTCTTTTCTCTACCCGTGTACGCTTGGGCATCAACCATACCAATGATAATTTATGTTACTCATCTCATTTCATTACATTAGTCCCGATCCCGGATTTGGTCCCTAAGCCCGATCCGGGGTCGCGACACTCGATTAGTGTTAATTAAGTGAGTGTTTAGCTTTAAGAGGTTTTAGTATTCGTGGGATTAGAATAGTGTTTTAGTCTTGGTATTAGTTTTGGGAATTTTGAGAGCGTTGGTTGAGTCAGACATACTCAGGGAGGCCGTAAGTGCACGTGTAAGCATGGGAAGATAATCATGGATTTCTGTTTTGGTTGTGATTTTGATCTATTTTGAGTGGTTTTATTATTTACTTCGATTTTCGTATTTAACCCGTCAATGTACGAAGTCAGAAATCTGTGTTTTTAATCAAAAGGGTAGGATTTGTCCTTTACACCCAAATTTGGACACGATTTTTGAAATGTTGAAACCATGTCAAAATTATACTTTTTGGAAACTAGATTTTTCAAGGATCATTTTATCCTTCTTCATCGACCTTGTCTGGGGCCCGCAAGATCATGTTTTAGCCATTTGAAGTTCCAGACTCAAAAGGGCCCACACCGAAGCCATATTAACCCTCTTTTCTCTCTTCACTCTCTCTCACTTTGCATTCTCGTGGGCTTTTCAACGTGCAAGAGCTTGAGGACTTCTCCTTTCTCTTTTTCTCTCCATCTTCCCTCCCTTAAAGCTCAATCATTTAAACTTGGATTGAAGCTTGGATCTCACCATCGTCTTCCTCGCCTTCCAAGCTCTCCATTGGACATATTTGTTGGGCATTCTCATCTTGACAAGCTCTTTTCCTTCTCCATTCCTTCTTGTTTAGGCTTTTCTAGGTAAGAGCTTCCTCAACCTCTTCAATGGAGTTCCTTTCTTTTCCTTAAGACCTTGTTTTTCATGTTTACGAACCCTTTTGTAAAACGGGTTCCTTTGTTTTCAAATGTTAGGGTTTTGAAGTTCTTTTTGGGGTTTTTGTAGATTTTGACTTCAATCTTGAGTAGAACTTGTGAAGAAGGTTTGAATCTCTAAGGCAAGTTATCCTTTTAGTTTCCTCAATGAATGTTTGAGTATAGATTTCACTTTAGCCCATATGTGACACTAGGGTAGTTTTTGTATTCATATAAAGGTGATGTTTTGTTTCGGAAATCCACTCCCAGCTTGCATGTATGTGTTTTAGCATGATTTGAATGTCTTTGATTAGTTCAGGTTTCCTATGTGTTGGATTTGTTTTGGTTTGGAGAAGGCAGTGCCAAAGACCTGTAACTAAGATGACCTTTCCCGAGCTGGCAGTCACCCAGGCGGCTAGCCGGATGGTGTTTGGCAGCTAACCGACCCGGTTATGATTAGAATTCCAGAAGGCTGCAAGTCCTAGGCAACCCTGGTGGCTAGCCGAAGATTTGACCACGGCTAACCGTTAAGGGAACCGTCAGGTTACCGATAACTCGCGGTTAGAATCACAGAGTTCTGTAGCAGAATGGGTACTGACGGTCAGTTAACGGTCAGCTGGCGGCTAACCACCATGCACATCCGCGGCTAGCCGACAGGTGACCGAGCAATTTCGGTTACATTTCCAGAATGCTGTAATTTTCTGTTTGGAACCTAGTGGTCAGCTGGCGGTCAGCGGGCGGATAGCCGACCTGCATTTCTGCGGCTTGCCGACAGGTGACCGTGAGCTAACCGAAATTCAGTTTAACCTATTTTGTTGGATTTTCTTGGGAATGAGAACCAGAACATGATTAAGGGCTTTTAGCTTGACATTATGCATTTGAACTCAAAATGTCTCCTAGCTTCGGAAGCACCAAATATATTTCATTACAACAATTGAGTGTCTAATACTTGAGGGTCAAATAAAAGGGGCTTGATACATATGATTGATGAATTTATTTAGATTCTCAATCTTGATACGATCACTATCGTTTTGCACCTGTTTTGATTTACAAGCCTCAGTCATGTTTTGAGTGGTTTTAAGAACCAATAAAGGGATCACTTCACAACTTCAGTTTTGTTCTAGCTCATGCTACTGATTAGTTTTGTTTCGCCCTGTTTTGATGATGACTTCCCTTATTTTCGATCTGTTTTGAACATGTTGGCCTCGTTTTATGCATTCATGACTTATGATGAACACCACTGAACTTGGACTACCCTTTTAGTCTAATCCACTGTTTGGGGGTCCTTAAACACTTGGACTTTCTGCAGATTAATTGTATATTATATATATACATCTTGTTATGTCTGGTAAAGCGGCCGGTACCTGCCTACCTTTTATGGTATGGGATCCTGTTTTTGCTCTGTTCTGATTCTATTCTGCTTTCTCTTTTCATTTCTATATGATGGAGAAAGGATGGGCTCACTGTGGGATTATCTATTCATGATATTATAATGTATGCATCTTAGTCCTGCAATTGTTTTAAGTTCAGTATGTTTTCAGAAATATTCCTCCTCTTTCAATGGTTTTATGTATCTAAATTGATTTCTTGCCAAGCCGTCGTGTTTGATCCTTGTATTTTTGGTGCTCAGGTGCAGTCGCCTTTGCCCTTGAGGAGGAGTACCAGGAGGAGGTTGTTGAGCCACCCCCAGTTCGTGAGTGGCAACCCAACAACGTCACCTAGGCATCGGGAGGGTCCTTGAGGCGTGCATCTCTTTTGAGAAGGGATTTATATTTTGATTCTTTTGGGATTGTATTGGCTTTTATTGGCCTATTTTTGGGTTGTACTTAACAATATACTTCTATCAACTCTAAACTTGAATGTAGTTAGGTATTGTCCTGTTTATATTTCCCTCTCTGGAATATATGCTTTGATGATTTTAATTATGTAAGTGTGGTTTCTATATCTTATGTCCTATCTTAACGTGATTTGCTACACACTTCCACGACCATTGTTTGTGTGAGTTTGTCCCGTGTCTTCGGGATCCTCACCGCGGGAACCTGTGGGAAATTATTGTTGACCGACACCGTCGCGGGCTCGGGCCCCCGGACCGGGGTCGCGACATCGTTCTTTGACATGTTTGTCGTAGGCTCTGGCGATTCACTTCAGGTATACTTGTGCATGCTCTGCTGCCTTCATTCTTTTCTCGTCAAGTAGGTCCAGCTGAAGTAGCAATGCTTCTCTCCTCTGGTCTTCTGCCTTCACCTCTGGTCTAGGTGAAGGACTTCGAGGGGAAGGATTGCTTCCATTCCGTAGGTCAAAGAGTATGGGGTTTCTCCTGTAGGAGTCCTTATAGAAGTTCGGTACACCCACAACGCTTCGACCAAACAGTCTGGCCAATCACTACCTTTGGCGGTTTGCATAGTCTTCTTGATAATCTTTAGTAAAGTCTTGTTGGTTGCTTCGGCTTGACCATTTGCTTGAGGATAATATAGGGTTGAATGATGCAGTTCTATGTCATATTTTGTGCACAACTCATTCATTTGTTGGGATATAAACTGAGGGCCATTGTCTGTTATAAACACCTTAGCGATGCCAAACCTGGCTATTATATTCTTTTTAATGAATTTGACTATGGAGGTAGCCTTAATATTAACATATGCCTTCGCTTCTACACATTTAGTGTAATATTCTATGGCTGTCAATACGAATGCCTTATTTTGCGTGTTTTCTAGAGTAGGGGCCAAGGGTCCTATGATATCAAAAGCCCAAGTCGAGAAAGGCCATGGAGCTATGGTAGGGTGAAAGGATGATGCAAGGGCATGGATTAGGTCGGCATGCAGCTGACATTCTTTGCATCTCCTAATATAATGGACTGAATCCAACTCTAGGGATAGCCAATAATAATCTAAATGGATAATTTTCTTAGCTAACATCTAGCATTGACGTGTCCTCCGCACTCTCTTGAATGTGCTTCTTCAATTATCTCTTACCCTTCTTCTATGGTCACACATCGTAGGAGAACTCCATTGAATGATCTACGGTACAGTAGCCCCACGACTATGACATACCTCTGGACCATTTCTTTCAACACTCTTTTATCCGATCAGGTGGCATATTCAGGGATGTAGCCATCGCGTAAGTAATTCTAGATATCGTAGTACCATGGGTGATCATTTGCCAGGTCATCGTCATGTTGTATGTGAGCTAGAACTCCTTCTTCGGGTTTGGTATTCTTCTCCTTATCAGACTCTTTTGCCTAGACTTTCTTACTATTTTCCTTCGGAACTTTTGGCAGAATTTCGGCAGGGCTCCCCTTAGTTAGATCTTTCAATTTGATGGACAGTGAAGTTAGCCTTCTAACCAGGAACTCTTCAGAATCTTTGTCGTTAGACATTTCTATGATCGAAGCTAAGATTACCAATGAATCATCCAATCGGTTCAAGGCTCGAGGGATGTAGAGGAAGGAAATCTTCTTGAAAGTAGACATTAGTTCTCTTGCTTTTGCATGGTAATGTGCAAGCTTGGGGGCACTGACCTTCCATTCTCTAGCTATCTGGGAAATAACAACTTTGGAATCACCGAAAACTCTCAGTTTCACGACACCTAGGGCCTCGGCCTCTCTCAGTTTTGCTAGCAAAGCTTCATATTCCATCACGTTGTTGGTTGTTGGAAATCCGATCTTGTAGGCCTTAGGTATGACAACTCTTTCTGGGGATAATGGCATTACCCCAACTCCTTTTCCATTTTGGTTCAAAGCTCCATCAAAGTACATGGTCCATGAATCATCATCCTTAACCTCTTCAACGTCTGTAAACAAAATGCTTTCGTCGGGCAAATCAGTTTTGACTGGCTCGTACTGAGGCAGAGAGAGGTGTGCTAGATGGTCAGCGATCGCTTGTCCTTTTATGGACTTCTGTGTAACATAGGTTATGTCGAATTCGACCAGGAGCATTTGCCATTGCGCAACTCTTCTCGAAGTGACGGATTTCTCGAAAATATACTTCAAGGGATCCATCTTTGCTAGGAGTTTGATCTGATAGGCTAGAAAGTAGTGTCTCAATTTCTAAGCCACCCAAACTACAACTAAGTAGGTTCTTTCCATTGGGGAGTATTTATTTTCGTAGGGTAATAGAGATTTGCTCAGGTAATAAACAGCATTCTCCTTTCGGCCGGTCTCATCATGTTGACCCAAGACCACGCCTATCGCAAATTCTGTCACTGACACATATAAAATGAGAGGCTTATTTCTGATAGGGGGCGGCTTCCTAATAGGAGGACTCAACAGATATTTCTTCACATCTTCAAATGCCTTCTGGCAGTCGTCATCCCAAAGGTGTCACGCCCCCAAAACCGGGATCCGATCTCGGGGACGCGAATTAAGGGGTTTTGTATTTCTCCCCAGGATCCGCGTGTGTGAGGATAGCAAAATTCACAACACATCAAAATATTTCGCGGAAGCTCTACAAGACGTTACGACCCGGAGTCCGTATCCATCGGGTTTCGTGTTGTACTCAATCTGTCAGCATAAGATTATCATAGAAATATTCAAACTCAGACTAGAACATAATATCAAATTATACAGAGCTGACAGTAACAGGCTTGTCATTACCCAAACATATTCAAGTTACAAATTAACGAGTGCATTAATTACAATTCCCAAGAAAAAGGCTCACAAAAGCCTTACAAAAAATAGCAAGCTAGAACAAATACTACCCAAGGTGTAACATAACTCCGGAGTCAAGCATGACGTCTACATGACATCACTGACACAACAAGCTTGCGAAACTCGTGGCTCAATAGCCCTCTGCATACGAACTAGCTCAAAACAAGAACTTGCTATCTAGAGCACCAAAGCAGAAGAATATCAGACACGACGGTCTGGCAGGTGATCAATATAGGCAAGAGCATAAACAAAATTGAAGTTTAAAAGAAACAATAACTAAAAACACTTTATTGAACTTGAAGCAAGTTTACAAGATTTAAAAACAATGCATGAACAAGATACTTATCAAGAAATCACTAGTGCATGAACGATATATGAAACAAGACATGAATACATATAATATCATGATTAGTAGATCCACAAAGAGCCCATCCTTTCTCCATCATATATGATGACAAGAGTAAGCACGCACGACAAGCACGACACGATCCCACATATACGGGGAATTTCCGGCCGCGGAACCGGAACACGAACACTCACTATGTGTAATATAATACACGACTAGTCTGCAGACAGTCCACATGTTTAAGGACCCCCAGGTAGTGGATCAAGCTAAAAGGGCAGTCCAAGCTCAGTGGTAGTCACTTATATCATGAATGCACAAAACACGGCAATACTTATTCGAGAACACGTCAAAACAAGAGGGAAATCATTTAACAAGCACGACACGACGAGACTAGCAAAATAGCATAATATAAATGCTTATAAAACTGAAGAAATGATTCCCTTTTTTTCTTATTCTTGAAACACGTCTTAAAACGAGCTTATTCTTGAAGTTCAAACGAATGCACGATGATGCATGAAGCATCAAAACAAGAGTCTTGGTTCTTGAAACAAATCTTCAAACAAACTTGTACTTGAAATTCAAGGCGAGTACACGATGATGTACGTAACATCAAAACAGAAGTTCAAATACGAAATCTATCAAGTTTAGGCTAAAGACCATTCATTGACCCTTGTGGAATTGAAACCCAAATGTCAGAATTTAGACGAGATTTGGTGCCCCAGACGTTATAGTACAGTTTGGAATTTCAAGTGTACAAAGTCAATAAAAAGGTCTAAAACCTAGTCTAGTTTTCATTCTCGCAAAAATCCTTCAAAACAGTACTTTTTGTAAATTTCGATCAGTCCTCCGTTACCTGTCGGTCAACCGAGGTTTATGTGTCGATTGACCGACAGCCGACCGATGGCTGGCCGACAAGTCTCAGTCTAGAAATGTAGCTCTCGGGAAAAGGGACCGACAAGTCCTCGGTTGGCTGTCGGTCGACCTGTCGGTCAACCGACAGCTGACCGACAGTCCTCCTGACAAAATGTTGCTCTTTGGAATTTGAACCGACAGGTCTCGGTTGGCTGTCGGTCGACCTATCGGTCAACCGACACCTGACCGATAGTACACGGACAGTGCATTTCGAGTCAGATTTTTCACAACTTCTTTCATTCTTCATTCACATATTCGAACCACTTACACTCCCCAAGCCTTCATGTATTCCAAGGGATACATTTCACACTTTTAAAGCATTCCATCCACAAATAACCATTCATTCTATACAAAGGATATCAAAGCATTTCCATGTACAAAATCATGAAATTTAAGAGACTAAACACGATTCTAAAAGCTTGAAGAAATCATTGATAACAAGACAAGTGAAGAAGCTAAAGCCCATGACTTGAAAGAGAATGAACATGACTTGCATTATGAAATGAAACATAGAAAACATGTCTTAATGAAAGTATAATGAAACCATAAAACAATATACATGAAAAATCCTATAAAGATCACTTGCCTCAATCCAATGCCAAGGAAAACTCCACAAAAACTCAACCAAAGGGAAGATCCACGAAATCTACACAAAAGCCCCAAAATAGAACACATAAAATCACATTTTTGGTCACTACAAACGCCCATTTCGAAAATGGGTTTGAAAACATGGAAAACAAGCTCTAAATGAGCTAAAAGAACATAAATGAAAAGATGGTTCCAATCTCTAACCTTGAGCTAGCTGAACAAGGTGAAGAGAGGTTGAAAATGATGAATAGTGTCAGGGATTTGGCTCAAAAACGGGTCCAGCTGTAGCTTGAGAAGAGAGGAAGAGATTGACAGAGTCGGATCGGAGATTGGAGCTCTCTTGCTAGATGATTCAAGGGGAAAAAGATCAAAGAGGAAAGCTTCTCCTCTCCTTGGCTCTAGGTCAAGACCGGTGCAGGAAAAATGGGGAAGAAGGAATGGAGGAGAGAGAATAGCAGGGTATATATAGTGTCTAGAAGGTGGGTCCCAATGCAGTAGAACTTGAAACGATTAAAACATGATCTTGCGGACCCCGAATGGAAACGACGAAGAAGAACAAAACAATCGTCGAAAAATCTAGTTTTCAAAAAGTATATTTCCCCAATTTCTGGAATTTTCGAAATTTATGGACAGATTTAGTGAAAATTGTCATTTTTGCCCCTTTTTCTTGAAAAACGCAATTTCTGAGTATTAAATCGAGATGGTCAAAACATGAAAGTTGTTAAAAACAATGAAATGAGTCAAAAGGAATCAAAATTGGAATTTTTAGAAACCAAGAATAAATTCTCACAAAAATATAATTTACAAGGGCTGGGTCAAAACAAAGTCAACGGTCTTTTAAAACTCTCCAAAGTTATAAAAAATCTATTCAAACTCAAAAACAAAGTCAAATCAACTCTAATCTTGTTTAAAAAGCTAAATCATGATTAAAACAATGCTAAACCTGAAAATTGAGGGACGGGGTCTTACAAGTGGTATCTCATGCCTCCTTTTAGCAATTTGTAGAACGGCTCGCATCTTTGGGAATGCTGTGAAATGAATCTCCTGATGAACTGCAATTGTCCTATGAGGCCACTCAATTCTTTGAAATTCTTCGGGGGCGGCACATTTCAAGGATGGCCTTTGTGAGAACCCGACCCCTAATTTCTTGGTTTAGTGTGGTTTTAATCGTGATTTGGTTTTCTCGATGGGTTTAGTGGTTGTTTGGTTGAGTTTTTGAGTTAGAATGACTTTTCATTAGCTTTGGGAAGTTTTGAGAGCCAGTGAACCTAGACAGTGACCGTAGGGTCCCATTTGTTTTGCGTGGTCAGCGTGGGGAGATTCTTAGTGATTCCCAAAAATTCCCATTTAAGCTTCGTTAGACTAATCTCGCCATTCCCTACAACTTTCGTGTTCACTCCGTGCCCATTCGAAGCTCCTAAAATCAGTTTTTCTAGAAATCCCAAATTTTCTATTCTTTAACCCCTTTGACCAAACAGTTGACTTTTTATGTGGACCCCGGAAGTATGTCAATATTGACCTTGTTGGAAAGATAATTTTATTCCGGACACTTTTCAGGTTTTAAGTTTCTTGATCCGAGGTCTAGAAAGCTCCCTAATCTCCACTACAAGATATACTTAGTATGGACCCCACATCACCCATTATAAAAAGGCCATCTTCCTCTCTTTCTCCCTCATTCCCATTTCCATCGACTGCAACCTCCATGCTACAGTACCAGCAGCCCCTCTTCTCCTTTTTCTTCCATTTCTCTTGCTCAAATGAAGCCTTCAAGCCACCAATCCGACGAGGAAACTCCGGCAACTTCTTCCCCTTCATCTCCTCTCTCTTTTGACACCATTTTCATGGGAAACCAAGGTGGGCAGCCCCTATTTCAAGCTCCTTCTCGTTGATTAATGGCCCTAGAGGTAAGGATCTCTTTCCATCTTCTATTGTTGAGCAATGGCTTTCCCCTAGGTCCTATTTCTTAGCTTGTTTGAGCCCATTCCTTCTCTTTGATGAGTTACCATTTTTAGGGTTCTTATGGGTTGTTTTTTTTGGGGGTTTTTGTGTAGCTTGGAAATTTGGCTTGGAAGAGTGTTTAGAGTTTGGATTTGCTTAGCTTGGACCTAAGGCAAGTGGATGATTTGATATTTACATGTTTTATGAGAAATGCGGTTTTCTATTTCATACATGATGTTTCACATTTTCACTATTCATGTTTTCTTTATGATTCACATTAATTTGGAAGTACCTTTAATGTTTTGGAAACATGGTGGATTTTAGTCTTTGTCTATCTCTTGTTTTTGGCTTAAATGAATCTCGGTGATTGTGGAGTCTCTCTTCTCTTATGGTTGAGGGTGGAAACGGAAGAAGTGATTGGATAATGATATGTAGAAGTTTTGATGTTGGAGAAGAGTTGAAGGTGGAATAGGGGGGAGCTTTCAGCTCATTTTATTGCAGATAAGTGATTGGAGAGGGAAAGGGATGGATTGGAGAAAAGAGGACTTGAATCTGAACTGCATTGTGGAGTTCCCGCAACTGGCGGTCAGCCGACGGTCACCTAGCGGCTAGCCGTCTGGTGACTGGCGGCTAACCGAACCGGTTTCGGTTCCTTTTCCAGAGAGCTGTAACCTTACGGTCAGCCTCGCGGTCAGCTGGCGGCTAACCGTCGAGTCCATCGGCGGCTAACCGCCAGCCAACCGAACTGAAGCGGTTACATTTCCAGAATGCTGCATTTGGTCAGGTCAACCACGGTCAGCCCCGCGGTTAGCCAGCGGCTAACCGCCGAATCCATTGGCGGCTAACCGCCAGGTGACCGAATTTCCCAGAATTTTGGGAATAAGGAGAGATGAAGGGAGTTCCCATCCCATTTTGCTTGTAAACATTTCTGAAAGCAATGGGCACTTTCCACCTGGAATATGTTCGAAACAAAGATGAAATGTTTGTTGGAAGCCGTTCGAGTGAGAAACCACATCGCCGAGATTTGTTGAAATGTTGAGGTTACTCGGGTGTGTAAGGAGCCCGAAATGTCTCTAAACTCAAGGAGTACCAAGTGTTTACTGAAAAATAGACATACGGGATCCCTATCCACCTTGAGTTATCTTGAACCCCGACACTTGTCCTGATATTTCGAAAGTTTATTGCACCCCTGTTTATTCCCGAAATTTATGAGTTGTGATTTATCCATCCCGAAAGTACTGAACTGTATTTGTAGCATTTGTGCTAGCCCTGATTTGCATGACCCGATATTGAAATGATATTTGTGCCTCGAGCACCCCGTTTCGCCTGTTTACACGATTTCATCAAGTGTTTTATACATGCCCGATTTCTTGCATATGACCTATCAATACTTGGGGCCTTGAAACATTGTTTTAAGCTTGGGGAGGTATTGTTTGGAGCCCCAATGCAATGTAAGAACTTAGAAGGCATTTTATGGAATCCGGATGAAAGGGAACCCATTATGAAGATTCGTCGAGGATCCTTAGACTTGTCAATGTGCATAGGGATCCGAGATGTCCTTAATTCTCATGGAGCACTAAGTATATGTCAAATTAGACATACGGGACCCTATTCACATCGATATGAATCTAGGACCCTCAACGATTGACCCGAAAAAAGTATAGAAATCCATTCATGCCTTATTTCGACTCGAATTTCACTCGTACACTTTAAATCTCGTGTTTTATGACTAGACTTGCCCGACAGTACTGAAATTCATGTTTTTAGCATTGTTGCTAGCTCGTACATGCCCGACCTATACAGATGTGCTTTTGTCCTTATGAGCATCCCGTCCCGTCATATGTATTTATTTGACCTGATTTCTTGTACATGATTCATAAGCCAAAACCTTGAGGTAAGATGGGGCCAGAGCTTGGTAGTGCGAGCCCATGAACTAAAAGGATTATTATTTTGAGAACAAAACCTTGAGGTAAGATGGGGCCAGAGCTTGGTAGTGCGAGCCCATGAACCAAAAGGATTATTATTTTGAGAATAAAACCTTGAGGCAATATGGGGCCAGAGCTTTGTAGTGCGAGCCCATGAGCCAAAAAGAGAACATGCATACATGTACTTGTTTTAATTACTTGCATATAACCTATGAGTCGGCACCACTAAGCTTGGATACCTTGTTAGTCTGATCCACTGACTAGGTGATCCCCCTCTTGTCTTGCCAACTGCAGTTTGGGTCCTGATACCGCAGATTGCTACTGTGGTTCCTGATGCCCGGCTCGCTACCGTGGTCATGTCTAGTATATAGTATGTATGTATATGTATTTCGTTGTTCCTCCTCACTTCGGTGACTGAGGTCAACGCCTTGATATGCTTGCTCTATCACTTCGGAGATAGAGGATTTAGCTTTGTGTGGTTGCCATCTTGATAGTTCCTGATCCTTGATACCCGTCCTACTTTATATTGATTACGTCTTTTCTTAATCAATGTGCACTATTTATACATGCTTTAGATGAGTTCCAGATTTGTGAAATGTTCACGTTTTATACATGCTTTAAAGGAATACATGTTTTGTCAAATATTTATGTTTCATATCCGTTTTATATGAATATAGGATTTTACCAAGAGATTCATGATTTCCTATGCATTGTAATTACGTACAATTTTGATCAGACAGCATGATTTATTACATGTTTTATCGTTCAGTATATTGTTGCATCTTTTCACCGACCTGCCAGACCGTCGTGTCTGACCCACTACTTTGGTACTCAGGTCCAGATTTCTTCACCCGAGATGAGTGTACGTGTTGGCGGTGGAGCCATGAGCTTACAGGTGTCTGTCGGCTATGTCATGTAGACAATGAGCTTGACATCGGGATTACGTCACATATGGGGTAGTAATCATTAGCTTGGTTTGTATGGCTTCTATTAGCCTTTTTCTTGGGATTGTAATTAATATACATTGTTAATTGTAACTTGAACATATATGGGAATGTAATACCCTGTTACTGTCAGCTCTGTACTTTTATTATGATGGTTTATTCCAGTCTGAGATGGATCAATGATAAGATGATTATATGCTTGGGTTGAGTGCGGTGCGGAACCCAATGGCCACGGACTCCGAGTCGCAACACCACGAAAGCTTCCGCTAAATATTCTGAGTGTGTTGGAATTTGAAGTCCTCACGCACGCGGATCTTGGGAGAAACATGACTCTCAATTCACGGACCCCGGGTTTGGGGTCGTGACAGCCTTTACCTTAGAAGGATCAACTTCAATTCCTCGATTACATACCATAAAGCCCAGGAGTTTGCCAGAGGATACTCCAAAAACACATTTCTTCGGATTCATCTTCATCTAGGTGTCCCTAGATCGTTGAAGGACTCTCCTGAGGGCTATGACATAATCCTCGCAGGTTTTGGATTTGATTAGAATGTCTTCTACGTAAACTTCTACATAATCGTATATCATGTCGTGGAATATTGCCATCATGGCTCTCTGATAAATGGCACTGGCATTCCTTAAGCCAAAAGGCATCATGACATAGCAGTAAGCTCCTCAGGGTGTAGTGAATGATGTTTTCTCTTGATCTTTTGGTGACAGCTTGATTTGATTATACCCTGAGTAACCATCCATGAATGATAGCATGGCCTGCCATGCAGTATTATCAATAAGCAAGTCGATGTGAGGCAAGGGGAAATCGCCTTTGGGAGATGCCTTGTTCAAATTTCGAAAATCGATACAGACTCAAACGTGTCCATCTTTCTTCTTTACCAGGACTATGTTGGCGACCCATTGAAGAAACAACACCACCTTGATGAATTTGGCCCGGAGAAGTTTGTCAACTTCCTCCTTCACTTTCACCACAACGTCGGGGAGCATCCTCCTCAACTTTTGTTTGAAAATTTTAGCATTTTCTTCTAGTGGGATCCAGTGCTCCACCAGATTGGGTGCAAGTTCGGGCATATCATTATAATCCGATGCGAACACGTCCTGATATTCTCTTAGGACCTCAAGGATCTTACTCTCTTCGTCAAGTTCTAGGCATGCGCTAATTTGGACCTACTTGGACCTCTCATCTGTCCCTAGGTTTATCTCTTTTGTCTTTTCGACAGCTGCTTGTGTCTCTTCATCAAACCTCCTAATTATTCTCTAAATTCCTTAGAAGCTTTGTCATCCCCTTCTTCGGCATCCACTAATTCGTAAACACCCATTCCATCGTAGATGTTTGTATGTTGCACTGAGGAATCGGGTTCTGGAATGACGGGCAGAGACTCACAGTCTAACTTATCAATGTTGGTCATAATCTCCTCTAGCCGGGGCTGCTCTACCAGAGGTAACTTCCATCGACTTGGATCGCCCATTTTTTGATGAGGACTAAGGTTTTCTACTCCTACAGTTCCTATGTTTTTGGGTTTTCTATTTTCTAATTTTTTTGGATTTTTGAGGTTTTCTAATTTTTCAGATTTTCGGAATGATATGGTATGGGTGGGGTTGAAGATGGGCTATCTATAGTGGAGGATCCTCCCCGCTGGCATGGCCAGGCAGTGGGGCGGTATACCACTTTATGATCATTTTGGTCATCGGCTTCCCAAATTTCACGGTCTTCTTGAGAGTGGTCTTCTTGCCAATGGCGTCAGGCAATGAGCCAATACACCACTTCTTCGCGGGAGGGTCTTCAATTTCCCAAGTTTCGCGGCTTTCTCGGAGTTCGACAATTGGCTTTTTTTTTTTGGGTAAATGAGTCGGTTTGCAACATGTTTCATGATAGGATCTGGAATCTTGAATCAACAATGTGTCTACATCATTCACTTCTTCTAGTGAATGGAGTTCTCTCCAAGTGCCAAAGATTTGCTCGTAAGTCTTGCTTTCGGACAACATGGAGTTTTCCCAATCTTCTACCGAAACGGCCTTACCTTTATCGTTTGGATCCAAATTGTAGCATCCTTCCCAAGTCGACGACGGGTTGGGATCTAGAATTTTATCGTGTCTTACGAAGTGTTCATCTAAAGTCCAATCCTCTCTTTTACACCTCATATTATTATGTGCATCGTACCCTAATCCTTCTACTCTTACTTTAGGGTCCGGTATGGAGGGGTCGATGATACCTTCTTCGTCCTTTCCTAGTCTAAATCCGGGTTGATATCCCATCTTCCTCATCAGAGTCCATCCTCGAGCTTGACTCTCGTTGTCTATTATTGGACTTTGCAGGGAGGAAAATTCAGGAAACACATTCTGCATGGGGTCCATATCCATTAAGGAGATGAGAGGATCAACTTTGTATCCGTGGATCTTGACCTCTGGCATCATGAGAGCAGGCTGTAGGGTCAGGGGTATTTGAAGTTCTTCCAGTTCAATCATAGGTGGGTCCCCCAGCATTTTCACGATCTTGCCTAAATAGGGAGATTTAACACATTCATGCCTACTTGACAGGACGGCGTTCATATGATTCAACCATCTGCATCCTAAGATTAAATTGAAAGTGGCGGGGTTATCCATGATATAAAATTCTTTTGGCATCGAGATCGGGCCTGCTTGCACTAATAACATAATTTTTCCACATACCATTTTCTTATTTCCGTCATAAACAGTCACCACCATGGGGGCTGGAGTCAAGTCTTTTGTTGTGAGCCCTAAAGCTTTGTTAGGTTTCAATGGGCATATGTTCAATGATGAGCCGGTGTCGACCAAGGCTCCTGACATTTCCTTGCCTACTATCTTGACTGTTAAATGCAGGGCAGACGTCCTCGCTTCAGGTTGTATTTCTTTTAGCTCTTCCTCGGTAAATGTAACGGCAGGGAAGGGAGCTCCTGAGGCTAAGGCTGTGATGGTAGTCCTCAACTCTTTGGGAGTTATGCCTATAGGGACTTGCAAGCGCTAATAACCTCAAGTAATTGTTGTTGATGTTTGGGTGAGCTTTTAATCAAGTCGAGGATGGATACCGTAGCTGGGATCTTCGTGAGGTGTCCTAAGAGATCATATTATATCCCCGTTTCTATCAAAGTATAAGTTCTTTCATCAACTGTCTCCTCAACCTGAGTGTTGGGGTTCTGCGAGTCCAAATCTTGAGTAACCGGGTGAGGAGGTAATCGGGGAGGACAGAGCCGTCCAGATCGAAGGTGAGCTTGAGATGCGTTTGTATCTGGGTGAGGATCTAGTCCAGAATTCGCAATGATCGGTGGTCCTTGGTTATTTGGTTCATCAAAATTCACTTTGTAAAGGTCAAGGGAATCGACAATCGCGTCCATTCTGGAGTTATAGATTTTGAACTTGGTCTTCCCATCCCATGGCGTGACGTATTTCCGATAGTCTTCTTCCTCAAAGAACTCGTTGTGGCATGGCAGGCTATGATTTATGCTCTCTTGGGCTGGGGTACCAACATATTGGTGTTCCATCATGGCGATGTTTATCAATTGAATCTGCGGGGTTTGTCCCGAGGTTGATGGCCCATGTTGAGGTAGTGGGTTTGTATAAATCTGCATGTTTGGAACATTTTGTGCTGGATTGGTGGTCTCATTTTGATTAAGAGAGGTATTTTGCGAGTCGTTCATGCTTATCAGCCTAATATTGCTCCAATCGATCCTACCTTCGTCATTGAGATCATAAATTAGGTTTCTAACCGTGTAGCGTTGGGTGAGGTCATGCCCCGGCATCTTATGGTAGGCACAAAACTTGGTTTTATCCAGGTGTTCTGACCATGCCTGCGGTCGTTCTGGCGGGAGTCGAAGGGCTCTCTGGTTTAGAAAAGACCAGAAGATAGCAAACCGAGGTTGTGGCAGGGATGTGTAGCTTGCTCTCTTGGGTCCGAATCTTCTTCTATTCCCATTGTTCGTATTATTTTGGTTGTCATTGTTGTCTCTATTGTAATTGAAGGGAACCGTACCATAGTTGGGTTGAGGATTCATGTTCTGATTTTGTGGCGGAACTGTTGAATTCGGAACAGATTACTTGTGATCAGGGTTTTGGTTTTGATTCACCTGGGGTCCTTGGTTCCTTGGTGGTTGGTCATAATCTTGATTGTTTCTAGAAGGGTTTCGGAAGTTCTGATTGTTTCGCTGATAATTCTGGTTGTTCCTTTGATAATTCAGGTTACTGCCCTGGAAATTGGAACTGCCATTTTGCCCCTAATTTTGGTGTTGGTTAAAACTAACATTGTTATGTTCTTGGTACGATCGATAAACCTCTTCTCGATCTGAGCTTACCTTAGGGGTTGCGCGGCTTTCTGGTTGGGTAGTTGTGCATGTCCTACACGTGTTCTTCTTATGTTCAATAATGGTGTTTAATACTCCTTCGTCCAAATTTTGTTTCATCCTGGACAACCTACGGTACAAGCCACTCCAACTAACGACCTCCCTGATCGTCATTAAAGCCCTCTTCGAATCTTTCATATTTGATACGGCCATTCTCACTTGTTCCTCTTCTTGCATATTGCAATCCGATCGCGCAAATTGATTTTGCTATCTCACCACGAATTCCTCATAATCCTCGTTGTTCCTTTATTTGAGGTTCGCTAAGTCATGCCAGAGGGGTTTGTTTTTAGTCAAGTCCTGGTATCGTGCTAGAAATTTTTTTATTACATCCTCGAAGGTATTAATCTTATGGGAAGGTACAGACGTAACCAAGTTAATGCATCCCCTGTTAGTGATTCCTGAAAATAGTTTATGAGCATGGAGTCATTATCAACGATGGCACGACACTTGTCGCAGAACGAGACTAGATGGTGTTGAGGGTCAGTTGTCCCATCGTAAGGTATGAATTTAGGCGCTCTAACAAGGAAAGGCGGCCTCTCTTTTTCTTCCTTTTTGGTAAAATCATAAAAACCCTAGCTTTTTTCCAGTCGAACTCGAGGACTTCTTCTTAATTTCATTTTTAAGCTCTTCTACATTTTTCAGCAGTTCTTTAAATGCTAAAAGATCTAGGTATTGGATTGTCTGTGGTTAGTTTCCTCCTTACTGTTCTAGTGGAGTAGGGATGAAGCTGGCTCCAACTGGGACACGCGACCCCACATCTCATGTGCAGTCCGGGCCCACAGTTAATTGCAAATAACACCACTATATAAATGCAATTGCACTCCAGTCTTCGGAATAAATTACAATGAAGACCCTAAACTTTTCAATTAGCACAAGTAGGCCCCTCTATCAATATCCATTGATCAATTGGAATAAATCTGTCTCTTCCAATCTTAGTTCCACATCTTATTATCCTTGAGCCCCAATTAATCACTATGATCATCAGTACCATCCAATTAACTCTTAATCGAGATGGGTGCGCACTTACTAATGACAAATCCATTAATTGGCACAAGGGGATAATGGATATAGATTCCATCTTGATCATTCAATGTTCCCACAGTCCTACTACCACATACCTAAGACACCGAGGTGTTGACCTACAGTTGGCCTCACTCATTGGTGACTCAAAGCAAATGAATAGATAGAAACTTGAGTTCATCAGTGTCTCAGAATTGAGAGCCTATTGCTAGGGAATTATGAGAGCATACCTTATTATTGAGACGGAATTATATAAGATGCTTCTCATGGTCCTTCAATACATCGAATGTACCAGTACCATGATCCAGAATCTTACATTCTGATGATCGACACAAATCACACTATCTCATAGTGATCAAAGTGTTACAACCTTATCAGATGAGATGCCCAGACTCATCACTGGTTGTGAAGATATTTTAAGTATAAGATTTTTGATATATATCTCCCATGTGTGGATCTCATCCATACACATATATCACATCTAATATACTAATGGGACCCGGTTCAACTCATGAACCATTATGTCATATGGATTGGTCATGTGCATAAAGTAATAAAATAGCATTCATCTCATAAAAGTAAAGCATGATTTTATTGATAAATAAAGAAATTAATCAATTTATCACATCAACTGATCAATTGAGTCCATACAATCTAACAGAATTCAACAAAACGGGGCTGGCGGAGGACTTGGGCGCACCTGTAGTGGCGCCTAGGTCACTCTGGTGACTTGGGCGTGCAGACAGTGGCGCCCAAGTACCAGGTTCTATGTGGTTTGGCTAGTGATGACGGTATCGACGTTAATTTCAGAATTCGGGGAGTTTTGCTAAGTGTAAGTTTCTGTTTTGATGTTGTTTTAAGTTTCAGGTGGTTTATTTTAATAATCTTAAGTCTGGAACTCGAAACACAACCAAAGTTCACAACTTGGGCCAGAAAGGGGACTTGGGCGCACCTGTGTGGGCGCCCAAGTGATTCTATGTAGGTGGGCACACCAGTAGTGGCGCCTAGGTGGTGTTTTGATGCTTTTTGGTCGTCTAACTTTGGTTCGAGATTCTGGATGGGTTTAAGTTGATTAAGTCTTTAATTTTAGGGCTGTTATTGGTTTTATGATGGTTATGGAATAGTGATTTGGATCGAGATTGGACATGAATAGGGATTGAGTGATCCTAGGGGCTGGAGATGGACTTGGGCGCACCTGTATGGGTGCCTAAGTCTCTAAGGTGGCTTAGGCACACTTGTGGTAGCACCCAAGTGTTCGGTTCACGAGTTTTGGTTATTTCCAAGATTTGTCTACTTGGATTTGTAGTTTCAGGTGATCTATATCAATAATTATGTATCCCGGATTGGTTTTGAGTCTCTGGTCCCTAAGTGTGACTGTGGTTGAGTTCGGGAGATGAAACGTAACCGAAGCGCGCCTTGGGATTGGAATAGGGAGCTGGGTGCACTTGTGTGGGCGCATAGATGTCTAGGGTGACTTGGGTTTGAGCTTGGGAGTCTAAACGCAACCCAAGCGCATCCCAGGATTGGACCAGGGAGTTGGGTGCACCCGTGTGGGCGCCCAGGTATATTGGGTGACTTGGGTGCACCTGTGGTGGTGCCCAAGTGTTTGTCTGTTGGGTGGTTTCGAGTTCGTCCGATTCTAGGGTATTTCAAAGTCGGATTCAGGTATTCTAACTCGTTTCTTGGTTAAGGGATGTTTTTAATCTTCTGGTTATGACTTGTCTATTGTTTTAATTAAGTTTTGACTAGGGTCTTCAATAGGGATTTGTGATTAGGGTTACTAAAGCTTGATTAAGGTTTTTGGATTAGAGGTTGTCAATTAGAGATTTTAATCATGGTTTGATTAGGGTTCAATTTGGTATCTTGTCAAAATGTTTCAATAAAGGGTTGGACTTAAGGATTTTAATTAAGGTTTGAATTAGGGTTTAAATTATGGTTTTAATTAGGGTCTGGAAATTAGGATTCAGGTCCATGGTTTTAACTAAGGTTGAATTAGATCTTTTAATTAGGTTTTTTTAACTAAGGTTGGATTAGTTGTTTTAATTAAGCATTTTTTTTAAGTGTACTAATTTGCTTAGGCGCAAATACAATAACCTAGGCTCATCTACTTAGTATCTACTCTTTATTTTTATGGATGTTTCTATTTCTTTTAGTCTTTTTTTTAGAGTTCTCTTCTCTAATTAATTAAAGAGCAAGGCGAGAGGAGAAGTATTTTATGGTTTTACGATTTATTTTTTTTTTGGTATTTTATGCAAAAGCAATGCAAAACCTAAAGTGTGATTCAATAGTTCGAAGTCCAGAAGTTCAGCAATCAATCATAATCATCACTGAGATGCAGCAACAAGTTAAATGTGATGAAGAATGTAGAAAATGCAGGCCGGAAGATGAACTGGGGACTTGGGAGCACACACAGGGGCGCCCAAGTATACCCCCTGCGGGTTTTGATGCACTTGTATTTTTCAACTATATTCCAACTCAATTTCCGACACTTCATACTAAATGCAAGTTCCTAAGATGAATTACTGGTATAAGAACTTTCGGATTTGAGGTTAATGACGCGAGGATCGAAGTTCAAGAGATGAATCTCTTTGGCAGAGACTTGGGCGCACCCACAGTGGCTCCTAAGTGCACTGTCCTTTTTTTCTTTTTTTTTTCTTTTTGGTAATATATTTGGTATTCTTTCGATGCTTTTTGCCACAATTCAGAATGCAAAATCATAGATCTGAAGGTCGTGATATCAACTTTTATGAAAAGAAATCCGGATTTGAGAGACAAAATGCAAGCGAGACGACAACCGGGGTCAAAACCCTATCTTTGGACTTGGGCGCACCTGCAGGGGCGCCCAAGTTTCCTCTTTTGCTTTTTTTTTTTTTTTGATGCTTCTCGCATGATTTTGAACACAAAGTCACAGATCCGAGGTCCTGATATCAACCAGTTTGAAGATGAATTCGGATCTAAGAAACGAAGTGCAGGATAAACAAAAACCGGGGCTGAAACCTTGCCCTTGGACTTGGGCGCACCCACAATGGCGCCCAGGTGCTTTATTGCACTTTTCTTTCTCAAATTCGGGTTTTTCTCAAGAAAATGATATGAATGCAAGATTTATTTTAATCAAGAGTTCAGAATGTTGAAAATGATACAGATCTACAAACTACAAATGATCCTAAGCATGTTTCTAATGATGGATGAATGTTAAATATTAGATTTACTGTAAAATACTACTATTAATGCAGATCTACAATGTATGCATGATCCTAAGCATGTTTTTAACTACTAATGATGCTAAATATTTATCAAAAGAACTAGATCGAGAAATACTAGTTTGGATTATGTCTTTCAAGTCTTAGATCGAAGCTTTTATGCAAATCCATGGCTTTTGGAGGCTTTCTCCATGGCTGATCTTGAAAACCAGAATGCTCCCTCTTCTTCTTTCTTCTAGATCTAAGGCTCTCTCTATGGTGGCTACTCTCTTTTTCTTCCTTTACTTCTCTTTTTCTCTCTTTCTGGTAGCCTCCGCTTGCAAAATGGTATAAGAGATCTTTATATAAAGTTTATTGGCATGGAAGAGGGGTTAGGGTTACTGTTTGCACGAACTTCTATAAGTTCCACGGATCCCAAGGTAAATCTAGGGTTTTGGGTGACTTAGGCGCACCTAGGGTGGCGTCCAAGTGGATTTTGGGACTTAGGCGCACACACAGGTGCGCCCATGTCATCTTTTGGGTCAAATGAGTTTAGGGTTTGGTTTTAGTCTGTTTTTGGGATGAGATCGGGTCGGAACTATGAAGAGTGGAGCGGGACACACCCAAGTACGCACCCAAGTGTGTTACCTGGGCGCACCTGTGTGTGCGCCCAAGTACATTCTTTGGACGTGGGCGCACTTAGGGTGGCGCCCAGGTAATTTTCTGGTGGGGGTCTCTAGGGTAATCTTCCGACGGCCATATCTTTTGATCCGTTTGTCGGAATTGGACATTCTACATATCGTCGAAAAGCTCTCGGAATGTAGAATCTGTTGGTTTATACATCCTAATGGTAAGAAGTCAAGAAAATTAAGAAATACTTGGATCAATGATCCTAGCCTCCTAATTCATGCTATTCCTATCGTACTTTGGCAAACTAAGTGTAATCCCTCTAGGATCAACCTGAGTGTGTTCTATGTAGTCTGGAAGGGGGTTTAGATAGTGTTGTAGTCCGTTCTTTGCATGAGTAGTGGGTTGGACTCGAGATCTTGATGCGATTTGGCTTTTCTTTCATGAATTTCTAGAGTTCATCGAACTAAGTTGAAAATTACCAACAAGCATCTCCATTATCGTTAATTGATTTGAATTATGCCCTTAACCATGCAATTATGGGTGAAATGCGGGCACCGTTATATATGACAGATGTTTAAGGCTATTTAGGGGGCCAAATGAGGTGTCTACACGAGGCTCTTGAAAAGTTCAAAAAGTTTCGAGCGGAAGTGGAAAAGCAATTGAGTAAAAGTATCAAGACTCTTCGATCAAATCAATGAGGAGAACCTCTCTCTGCTAATTTTATGGGATACTTATCAAAAACTGGGATGGACTATTCTTGGAATGCCTCAACAGGATGGAGTAATGGAAAGAAGGAACTGGAATCTTTTAGATATGGTTAGGTCTATGTTAAGTTTCTCAGGATTACCCATATCATTTTGAGGGTATGCCTTGGATACTGCAACGTACATACTATACCTCGTACCATCTAAGTTTGTACCTAAGAGTCCCAGGGAGAGTTGTGGTCTGGGTGAAAGCCTAGTCTACAGCATTTACACATTTGGAGCTATCCGGCACATGTGCTAAAGGTAAAGGTGGACAAGTTGGAATTGAAGTCCAAAGTGTGCAATATCTTAAAGGAACTAATGGTTGGTTATTTTATAATCCCAGAAAGCAGAAGGTGCTTGTTAGCACCAATGCGGTTTTTCTAGAAGATGATTATATGATTGACTAGAAAGACTTAGATCTGGTTGTCTTAGAAGAATTCAAGAATAATCATTTCCAAACCAGAAAGAATAGAACTTGAAGAAAACCAACCCTTACCTGAACCAGTAGTTACATATGAACCTTGTCGTAGTGGGAAAATTGTTAGGCCACATAACAAGTTCACGTTGCTGAGAGAGTCTTACGAGGCAATCCAGGAGGAACATGAACAACCCCGTAACTATGATGAAGCCATAAATGACAAGTGTAACGCCCCAATTCCGAATGCTGAGATTACCGCCAAGGTACCCGAAATTGGCGCACTACTTCTTGGAAAATCCAAGAACTTCCAAGATCATAGTCCGCAATGAGGTCCAATTTAAAACTTTTGAAACTTTAACCACACACTGACACATCCTACTTAGTTGACTTCACCATCATATCTGCGATTGTTGAAACTCCTCGAACAATTCTCCGACAAAAGTTCATCAATTTCGAAAAATTCCTAACTTCTTGCATCTTCCTGAAGATGTACCAACTGAAAATCACCTCAAACGTCATCAAATCCACCACTTACCTGGCTTCTTGAGTCTTCTGACTTAGGAAAATAATCCAAGTTTATCCAAAAATCCACAGTTACTTGCCTAACACACCCTTTGACAGTCCATATTCAACTATAATTGGATCTCGATATGCTATTCACATTCCTTAATGACTAAGAACTGTTCACATAATCCCTTGCTAACTCCATCTGTGACATCGAAAAGCTGAAAATTCTGCCAAAGTCCTTTGAGAAACACATGCTAAGTCCACAAAACTCTGACTCTCTGGTGTGAAAACAAGCAAAAGATACTAAATGTGGGTACGGAGACATTAAATTCTTCCCCACAAGAAAAGAATTTGGTCCTCCAAATTCCCTAACAACAAGGATAAGAAGACGAGACAAAGAGGGTCTCCCCCACTAGAACAAAAACAAATCCGAACTCATAGAAACGATGGCTAGCCAAAACAAAATCCACAGGGTCTAAGGAGTCCTCACCACACGTCTTAAGGTTCCTAGAGTATTTTATTTCCTAAAAACATGCACACTCGAATACCAGTCTGTCACGTCCCCAAGCCCGAATCCCTGCAACGGTTTGACCTCGGGGACGCGAATTGGGGAAGTAAGTGATAAATAATATTTCTCCCCTAGATCCGCATGTGTGAGGAAGACATAATTTCCAACACATGAAAACATTTCGCGGAAGCTTATGTGGCATTGCGACTTGGAGCACGTGGCCATCGGATTTTGTGTTGCACTCAACCTATTAGCATAAAGCTGTCATACAATGCTCAAACTCAGACTGGGACAAACCAAGATAATAGCATATACAGAGCTGACAATAACAGGTTGATCATTACCCAAGCATATTCAAGTCCTAAGTTTATAAGTGCATTGATTACAATCCCAAGGAAAAATGCTAACAAAAGCCATACAAATAACAAACTAAGAACAAATACTACCCAAGTGTGTAACGTAACTTCGGAGTCGAGCCCGACGTCTATATGATATCGTTGACACAACAAACCTACAAAGCTCGTGGATCTACAGCCATCTGCACACATACTAGCTCAAGACGAGAACCTGCTACCTAAAGCACCAAAGTATATAGTATATCAGACACGACGGTCTGGCAAGTGATTAATTTAGGCAAGAGCATAAACAAAATGAAAGTTTAAAAGAGACAATGTTAAAATATTTTACTGAATTTAAAACAAATAGATGACTAAGATACATTTCAAAGAAACGAAAGTCCATGAACGATAAACGAAACAAAACTAGCATGAGGACATATAATATCATGATTGGTAAATCCACATGAGCCCATCCTTTCTCCGGCATATTAGATAACAAGAGGAAGTGAGACAAAGCAAAACAAAATTCCATGCTACATGAGGTAGACAAGGTTAGGCCGTGGAACCGAAGCAAAACAAAGATGTGTATATAGATACACAACTAATCTATAGATAGTCCATATGTTTAAGGACCCCCGAACAAGTGGATCAAACCGAAGGGATAGTCCAAGCTCAGTGGTATTCACATAAATTCATGAATGCACAAAACAAAGTGAAACAAATACAAGATAGATCGAAAATAGGGGAAAATCACTTATGAAAACAAAGCTAAACTGAACTGAACAAAGATAACATAAGCTATGAACATATCGAAACATAAGAAGTGATTCCTTATTTGGTTCTTGAAATAATCCAAAACAAAGCTGATGCTTGTAAGTCAAAATAAGTGCAAACCGATACCCGAAACAAAACTGATACTTATTAGTCAAAACGAGTGCAAACCGATACCTGAAACAAAACCGATACATATAAGTCAAAAAAAGTGCAAATCGATACCCGAAACAAAACTGATACTTTCCACATCAACCCTAAGGTTTTCAAAACAGACTTCTCAAGCATATGCTAAGGCCCATCATTTGATCCTTGTGTAATTGAAACCCCAAATGTTAGAATTAAAAGCGGATTGATGCCCCTGAAGCTAAACAACATTTCATATTTTCAAATGCACAATATCAAGCTAAAAGCCCCTCAACATATTCTGGTTTTCATTCCCACAAAAATCCTTCAAAAACCGATTTTTTTCTTCAATTAGTCGGCCCAGGGACAGAACTCGGGTTCTCTCAAGCGGGTAACTATAAGACCCCGACCCGAGTGACCGCGATTAACATTGATTAAGTCGTGTGTTAGTTTTAAGTGGGATTAGTGGATTTTGATTAAGTTGGGATCAAAACAACTTCTATAAGGATTTGGGGAATTTTGAGAGCCTCCTTGATTTAGTGGGACCCTTTAGGGTGTTCTTTTAGTGACTTTAAGGGAACATGGTGTCAGGCCCCGACCCAGGTTTAGTATATTTTATTATTATTTTAACTGTGATTAGTCTCTAAGTGGGATTAGAGGACGATTAGTTTAGATTTTTAGTTAGATTAGAATTTTGAATAGCTTTGGGAAATTTTGAGCGCGTTGAGTCTGTTTTGACCGGGCCCGGGGTGGCCCGTGTGACGCGTGTTAGTATGGGAATTTGATTAATTTGATTTTTGAAAAAATATGGATTTCGATATTTTTGAATTTGTTATTTTAATCCCAGCGGCTTTCATGTTTGTTTCCTTTGCATTCGAACCCCAGAAATCACGTTTCGCGAGAAAAAGCGGCAAAACAGTCTTTTCACACTCAAATCTGTACATAAATTTTGGAATTTGAAAATCATGAGGAAAATATACTTTTTGAAAACTAGATTTTTCGACGATCATTTTTCTCTGCTTCGTCGATTTCATCCGGGATCCACAAATAAGAGTTTTAAACCCTTGAAGGTTTAGGGCCATTGGGGCCCACAAACTCACCTTTTTGCAAAAGAAAAACCCAACTCAAGTTTAACTTCCCTCTCTCCTGGAACAACCTGGAGAAGACTCTTCTCACCTTCTCATTCTTCTTGCATGTCAATATTGGGATTGGGCCTGACTTGAAAAACGAATTTCACCATCTCCATCTTCAACCTCCAAGCTTTCCATTGATACCTTTTTCAAGAAATTTCAGCGGAACCCATCTCTTCTCCGAGCTCTTCTTCTTGTTTAGAGCTGTAAAAAGGTTAGCAATGGCTTCTTCTTTGAATTTCTAGTTTTAATGGACCATTTACATTCCTTTCTTCAAGCATGCAAAGCGGTTCTTTGAGAGCTCCTTCTAATTTTGAATATGGTGGATTTTTGTGTCTTTTCATGGGGTTTTTGTAGATTGGGAGCTTGGCTAGGTAGGAGATTATTTGGAGTGCATTTGAGACCCATTTTGATTTGAGGCAAGTGAATAAACAGCCCTTGGAATGCATGCAAATCTGCACTTTGTTTTCTCAAAGGTTATGACTTGAAAGTTGCATTTTTTTTTATTGATTTCAATTGATTATATCAAGTGTGTTTCAGAATGTTTATGGCTGTGTTATAATCAGTTTTCTGCAGGTTTTTATGTCCATATAATGTGCAGATTTCTGCAGGTTTTTTATGTCCATATAATGTGCAGATTTCTGCAGGTTTTTATGTCCATATAATGGGAAGATTTCTGCAGGTTTTTATGTCCAAATAATGTCCATATTTCTGCTATGTTCTAATGACCAGCTACATTCAGATTTCTACAAGGATTTTTGTGTGCATTTGTGTATAAATTTCTGCAGGGTTTTGTCTGGAAATCCTTGAGTTTATATGATTTGAATTCTAAATTTTTGTGTGCTTCTTTCTCAATCATCTGATTTAGTTGTGATTTATAATCGCAATGGATAGTTGGAATGAATGAGATGTTGGAAGTTTAATGGACATAATTGGAAGAATTTGTTGGATGTTGGCAGAGTAAATGTGGGTTGATGACAGAATTGCTTTAATACAGACTGTTGCATACACACAAAGCAAACTGAAAAATGGAAGAGAGTTTTGCACAGTACGAATAGGAATGGAAGACTTTTTCATTCATCTATCATCTCATTTACATAGATCATTTAAATAGATAAATGTACTAACAATAAAGGGACAGGTGTTCATGAGCACCTACTCTGTAGAACTAACAGAGTGATTGAAAGGGCAGGTGTCCCATAAACACCTAGTTTGTAGAACAAACAGAGGACACGTTTACAGACTTCTCTAGACTCTAAGTAAAGACTTGTTCAAAGAGTTAACTGACATATCAACATAACATTTGAATTTATTTAATATTCTAACACTCCCCCTTAATTCAAATGCCTTCAACACCAAGCATTCTTCATAATTTGAAAATCTTTTCTCTTGAGAGAGCCTTTGTGAAAATATCAGCGACTTGTTCCTCGGTGCTGCAGTACTCCAGCTTTATCTCTTTCTTGGCCACAAGCTCGCGAATAAAATGATGCCAGACTTCAAAATGCTTTGTTCTTCCATGGAAGACCGGATTTTTTGTCCATTCAATTGTTGACTTGTTGTCACAAAATAAAATTGTAGCTTCTTCTTGCTTTTGCTTCAGGTCACTTAGAATCCTCCTAACCCACACAGTTTGACAAGCTACACTTGTTGCTGCCATATATTCAGCTTCAGTTGTAGAAAGTGCAGTAGTTTGCTGTTTTTTTAAGCCCGTGATATCAATGCAGACCCAAGACTAAGTTCATAGCCTGTAGTACTTTTCCTGTCATCTGCACAACCAGCCCAATCACTGTCAGTATAAGAGACAAGTTTATAAGTATCTGATTTTTTATACCTGGGTCCGAGATCCATTGTTCCATGAATATATCGTAGAACTCTCTTGGCTGCACCCATGTGAGCTTTACTTGGATTGTTCATAAACCTTGAAATCAAACTCACTGAAAACATTATATCTGGCCTTGAATGTGTGAGATAAATCAAGCCACCAACCACGCTTCGAAATTCTTTTGCATCTGCCTTTTCAATTTCATCCTCTACTATAAGCTTCTCATCTGTATTCATGGGTGTTTTAGCTGGATTGCAATTTGACATATGAAACATTTTCAACAAGTCTCTTGCATATTTTCCTTGGTGGAGAAAAATACCATTGGAGTCCTGAACAACTTCCATCCCCAAAAAATAATGTAACATGCCTAAATCTGTCATTTCAAATTGGGACATCATGTTTTTCTTGAATTCTTCAATCAATTTTGGAGAGTTACCTGTGAATATCATATCATCAACATATAAACACACCATGAGAATTTCATCCACACCTCCCACCTTCAGATAAAGGGTTGGTTCGCTTTCACTTTTTCGAAAGTGATGGTCCAAATTTTTTTTGTCAATCTTGCTATACCAAGCTCGTGGAGCTTGTTTGAGCCCATATAGTGCCTTTTTGAGCTTGTACACTTTATTTTCAGACCCTTTAATCTCAAACCCAAGAGGCTGTTCAACATATACTTCCTCTTGTAACTCGCCATTTAAGAAAGCTGATTTTACATCAAATTGAAAAATTTTCCAACCTTTTTGAGGAGCCACAGCTAAAATAGTCCTTACAGTGTCAATTCTAGCAACAGGTGAAAAGGTTTCAAAGAAATCAACACCTGGAACTTGGGCATACCCTTTGGCCACCAACCGGGCTTTATGTTTTTGCAAAGAGCCATCTGCATTAAACTTGGATTTGTAAATCCATTTGAGCCCAATGGTTTCTTTTCCTGGTGGCAAGTCCACCAATCTCCATGTTTTATTTTTTTCAATGGCATTCATTTCAACTTCCATTGCATCATGCCAATCTTTTTCTCTTGCTACATCTTCAAAACAAGTGGGTTCAGTAGCAAAGCATAAAAAATCACATGACTGATAAATATCAACGAGACTTCTGACCTTTCTAGGAGGTGATGTGGATCCAGTTGGACTTGAACGAGCATGAGGTGATGGATCAAAAGATGTTGTCTCTTCTTCTTCAACAATTAGAGGGTAGTGATCAACCTCACTATCCCACCTCCATCCATCATCCTCATTGAAAATTACATCCCGACTAACGAACAAAGTTTCCTTTTCAGGATTATAAAGTCTATAGTCTTTTGTTTCTTCACTATATCCAACAAAAATGCACTTAAGACTCTTATCATCTAACTTGTGCCTTTTTTCACAGGGAACATGTGCATAAGCTATAGAACCAAAGATCTTTAAATGACTTACATTTGGCTTTCTCCCATACCATGCTTCATATGGTGTTTTTCCATTGACTACCTTTGTAGGAGAGCAATTAAACAAATAAACCGCTGTAGATATTGCTTCAGCCCAGAAGCTTTTTGGAAGCCCTTTTTCTTTCAACATGCATCTTGCAGTTTCAACAATGCTACGATTTTTTCGCTCCGCGACTCCATTTTGCTGTGGAGTGAAACTTGTAGTAAGTTCTCTTCGTATTCCTACATCTTTACAGATCATAAGAAAATCCTTGGATGTAAATTCACCCCCTCGGTCAGTTCTTAATGTTTTAAGTACGAACCCACTTTGTTTTTCAACATATGCTCGAAATTGCAGAAAGCAGGAAAGAGCTTCAAATTTTTTTTTTAAGAAAATACATCCAAATCATCCTTGTGCAGTCATCACCAAATATTAAAAAATACTTGCTGTCACCAAGTGAATTTGTGCGCATAGGGCCACATATATCATCATGGACCAACATTATGGGTTGATTAGCCCTCCAAGATTTACCCGCTTGAAAAGGGGTTCGATGATGTTTTCCAAAATACATGCTTCACACATTTTGTCACCATGATGCACAACAGGTAAGCCAACGACCATGTCTATTTTATACAGTGAATTCAAACCATGAAAATTTAGATGCCCATATCTCTTATGCCAAAGCCATTAATCATCATACTCCACAGAGTTGAATGCATTAAGGGTAAGATCAGAAATTTTGAAAGGAAACATTTCGTTTTGAGTCATTTTCACTGTCATGACCAATTCCATATTCTTCTTTTTAAATAGCATGCATTTATCCTCATCAAAAATCACATAATACCCTTTTTTCATTAACTGTCCCAAGCTAATTAGGTTTTGAGCCAAACCTGGTACAAACATAACATCATATATGAGCTTTGTACCTGACTTGGTGTTCACAAGGACAATTCCTTTGCCTTGCACTTGGACTTGACTATCATTTCCCATCAAGACTTGTGATCTTACTGACTCATCCATCTCAACCATCTCAACAAACAATATTTTATCACCTGTCATGTGGTTACTGCACCCACTATCCAAAAACCAAATATCTCCAACAAGTTCAATATTAGCAAATAAACATGAGAGAAATAAATTTTCATCGATTTCATCATTGGTCTTTTCTTCATGAAAATTTGCTTGATTTTTGTTTTTATGCCAACAATCCTTTTCTTCATGTCCAAATTTATTACAATTTGAACATTGAGGCACATTTGAGGACTTGTTTTTGTACCAACAGTCTTTTTCAATATGACCTCCTTTTTTGCAATTGTAACATTGAGGAGGTTCATAATTACCTTTGTTGCGGTTTCTCTCATTTCCATCATGCATGTTTCTTCCTCGGCCTCTTCCACGAGAACTTTGTCTTCCACGTCCACGTCCACGACCTTGGCTAGTTTGCATTTGGTTGGAGTGAGCCCCTGCATTGCCACTTGACCCCTTTTTCAAATCAAGTGTTGTTTGGAAAACCTGCTCAATTGGCTCTTCTGCATTTTTATTCAACCTTGCTTCATGTGTTTGCAAAGAACCCATTAGTTGATTCAAAGACAATGTAGTTAAATCCTTGGATTCTTCAATAGCAGCAACAACATGGTCAAATTTGGGAGTGAGACTTCTTAACACTTTTTCAACAATTTTTTTATCACTTAGGTCCTCACCAAGAGACCTAATTTGGTTCACATTGGCTGTAACTCTTGTGAAGAATCCCTGAATAGACTCAGAATCTTTCATCAATAAGTTCTCAAACTCATGGCGAAGAGTTTGTAATTTCAAGTTAACAACTTGACTTGATCCTTTATATTCATCTCGAAGCAATTCCCATGCTTCGTTAGATGTTGTGGCTCCCATTATCCTAGGAAAGATAGTCTAATCCAGAGTTTGTTGGATGTAGAACAGGGCCTTTGCATCCTTTTTCCTATTTTCTTTCATCTCATTTTTTTGGGCTGCAGTAATTCTTCCCTCTTGTGTTTCATATTCAAGTAAGCCATTCTCAACTAAATCCCATAAATCATATGAAATAGACAAGTTTTTCATTTTGATACTCCAAAACTGATAATTATCACCTTTAAAAATGGGAACCAATGGTTGAGAAACACTTATAGAATTGTTGTTGGCCATTCCTTACTCTCTGTTTTTTGTTGTTTGCAGCACCTCCAGAACTTGGCTATGATGCTAAATAATGTTGGATGTTGGCAGAGTAAATGTGGGCTGATGACAGAATTGCTTTAATACAGACTGTTGCATACACACAAAGCAAACTAAAAAATGGAAGTGAGTTTTGCACAGTACGAATAGGAATGGAAGACTTTTTCATTCATCTGTCATCTCATTTACATAGATCATTTAAATAGATAAATGTACTAACAATAAAGGGACAAGTGTTCATGAGCACCTACTCTGTAGAACTAACAGAGTGATTGAAAGGGCAAGTGTCCCATAAACACCTAGTTTGTAGAACAAACAGAGGACACGTTTACAGACTTCTCTAGACTCTAAGTAAAGACTTATTCAAAGAGTTAACTGATATATCAGCATAACATTTGAATTAATTTAATATTCTAACAGAATTTGCACTCAACTTTGTGTCATTGGGAGGTGATTACGCTCTGGATCAAGAAGGAAGAATGGAAAAATAGAGCTGCCTATCTCGGGCTAGGCAGAAGCCCAGCCCACTCGAGCGAGCCTGGGCCCGCTCAAGTGAGCCTAGCTGCTGTTACAGCCAGCTCGAGCGGGCCTGGGTTCTTGCCCAAACTTAATTTTTGTGCAAATTAAGGCCCATTTATGTATATTTGTGGCCCTATTGAGTATGAAAATTTTCCTAATGACTTATTAATCATCGGGGATTAAGAATTGAGCCCAAATCACTTCGTTTGAATAAAACCCATGGAGAAAGTTTAGAAATTAAATTACCTGGGGATTTTCTTTAAGTCTCTATATACACTTTATGCCCTCAAATGTTGGAAAACCTTTAGAGACACCAACCTCTTCACTCATAAACCGACATGGAGACACTAAGTATGTATCGAGACAGCCCTGGTAAGCCAATTAAACACTACTAATCATCTCATTCCAAGTTAGAATAATTCCATGGAGACACTAAGTATGTATCGAGACAGCCCTGGTAAGCCTATTGAGTATGAAACCTTTAGAGACACCAACCTCTTCACTCATAAATCTGATGCTTAAAGTAGCCTTGCCTGTTTTGTAGCAGGATGCAGCTTCACGAGGCTTCTTGAAGTTGAGGAGACATAGTGACTTTTTTGGTGTCAACAAATGCCCCCTCGAGGTACAGCGACAAGTAGCTTTTTGGAGTCGATGTGCCTCGAAGAGAAACTTGGAGGAGAGATTCCAACTTGACCAAGAGTCTTGAGCATTTTTTTTTTCGAATAGCCTTCTGAGTTTTCGGGGGATTTTATGGTAGTGAGAGGGATCACGTACCATCTCAAGGCAAAGTTTTGAAAATGACATGGGGTATTTGGATTTTGGTTTTTGACCTTGTGACCTAACAAGCTGTATGTGGCGGCAGGTTAGGGGGTCGGGGTTTCATTTTGATTTTGACCTTGTGACCCAACAAGCTGTATGTGGCAGGTTAGGGGGTCAGGGTTTGATTTTGATTTTGACCTTGTGACCCAACAAGCTGTATGTGGCAGGTTGGGGGGTCAGGGTTTGATTTTGATTTTGACCTTCTGACCCAACAAGCTGTATGTGGCAGGTTGGGGGGTCAGATTTGGGTTTTTGGTTTTGGTTTGGTTTGGATTTTGATTTTGGTTTTGGTCTTGTGACCTAACAAGCTCTATGTGGCGAGCTAGGGGACCGGAATTTGATTTTGTGAAATGTCAATTTCAAGAATTTGGCTCAATTTGGTTCATGAGGTTGGATGGTTTGATTTTTGGAAACTCATGAGACTTTCTTTTCTCTTTTTTTGAATGGTCCCATCAACTCAAAAGAGGCATGGGACTTTTTCTCTCTTTTTCTTTTTTTTATTTTATTTTTATTTTTTTTATTTTTTGCTCTTGGTAAGTGGAATATTTTGACTAAAAGCCACTTTTAGTGCCTAGGTGGTCAAACCTGGCTCATATGGGCTAACCCATGGGACCTTAGGCTTTGGAGATGGCCTAGATCTCATATGGTGTCATAGAATATCTAAAAATATCTCTTTTACGTAGAGAATATCTAAAAATATTCTTACTTGGAGAGAATTTCTCAAGTTTCCTCCTTTTGTGGAAAGATTCTCTCAAAATATCTTTCTTTTTGCGAAAGTAGCTAAATTTTAGCACTTACCTCCTTTCTTTTCTCCTTGTTTCCTCTTTTGGCTTGCTCTCTTCTATAAAAGCAAGAGGGTTGGTCCTTTTGCTCCATTGCTTTCTTTTTGCAAGAAATCTTCAAGAGTGCTCTCCAAGATAAGAAGTGCTTTCTCTTCTTCAAGGATCTCCAAGCTTTTCTTCTTCTTCTCCATCAATGGCTTCGAGTAAGTTTTCTTCCTCCATAAGAATCTCCATTGTAGAAGTAGCTTCTTCATTTTTTTCTTCTTCTTTTTTCTTTTCTTTTCTTTTTTTCTTCAATCACGTTTTCTTTTTTTTTTTTTTTTCTTTCATGCTTTTTCTTTTTTTTCATCCTCTTTTTTTCTCACGGTTTTCTCCTCTTTTTTTTTCGAGTGCTTTTTTTCTTTCTTTTTTTTTTCGCTGATTTTCCTTTTTTTTTTCTGTCAGCGTTTTTTTTTTCTGTTTTTTTTTTCACGCTGGTTTTTTTTTTTTTTTTTGTCAACAATTTTTTTTTTCACGCTGATTTCCCTTTCTTTTTTTTCAGCGTTTTTTCTTTCTTTTTTCTTTTTGCTGTTTGTTGTTTTTTTTTTTTCTTGGCTGCATGGATAGTACGCCATGTGGCAGTGGGCCACGGCCTATGGGCAATTTTTTTTTTTTTTTTTGCTGAGATTTTTTTTTCTCTCTTTCTTTTTCTTTTTCCTTGTTTGCTCACCATGATAATGAGGCTATGCAATTTCAATATGTATGCATTTTTTTTTTGATGCATCAAGATAGAAGGCTAGAGTCTCTAGGTCAAGCCAACATAATTTTTGACTTGGACAAAGTTTGATTGGTTTTGACCAAATTGGGTTGGAATTGGTCAAACTTTGGTCAAGGTTTTCCTAGCATCTAATGCATGATGATATTTTTTTGATGCATGATTTTGTAAATGGATTTGGAAGTATGATGATGCATACCTGAAAATCTTTTGCAAGTATCGGGATTTTGACCTTGCAGCGATGTTGAGCTCTTTCTTAGTCTTGCTGGATTTTGAGGAAGTTTGCAATTTTCGGATTCTGAAGCTCGCAGCAATGTTGAGCTCTTTTCCAGATTTTGTGGAAGTTTTGATGAGATTGGCTTGTTCTCGCAGCGATGTTGAGTTCGAACATTCTTTGAGAATTCTCCACTGACTATGAGCTCGCAGCGATGTTAAGCTCATCTTCAGGCTTCCTGTCTTTTTCGGAGTATTCCCTTTTCTTTGGAATTGCCCCGGAACCATGTCAAAATTTTGCTAGAATTTTTGTAGCAGAATTCTGTCATTTTGATGTTGATTGATCTTTTCTCTTCCATCTTTCGCAGGTAGTCCTTCTAGAACGAACAAGGGTAAAGGTCCTGTTACTGATGCACCTCGTCGGTCTGCCAGGTCTTCTAATGCGGCCGTTTAGCAGGCTTAGGAGAAAGAGGGGACTCTCATTCGCCAGGTTGAGGAAGCTGAAGGTAATGTCCGGAGGAAGACTCAGGAGCATGAGCAGTGGCAGGTCCTCTGGGAAGAACTTCCTCGTGCTGCAGATGGGTCACGGCATTCGGCCACGTTTTATGGGGACATTCTGAAGAAGCGTGGCCTAAAAACTTTGGAAGTTAAGGCCAAGGGTCTGCTTGAGGAGTTGAACCTTTGGTTAAAGACCATGTCGGATTGAGCTCCTGAGTTGTAACTAACTCTTTTTCCTTCTTCTTGTTTTTTGGTACCTCCATGTATAAACAGTTTTGGTACTATATTTTTTGTATCCCATTCTTTTCACTTAAATCATTTTTTTGATGAAAACACATTTGAGTAAAAGCTGATGGGAATGTTTGTTTAAGAATTTGATCAAAAGGTTGTCATTTTGTGAAAATCTTTTGTCAAAGGGTTGTTTTGGACATGAAAGCCGGTTTTGTGGCAAAAAGCCTGGTTTTTTGGTGGCTTGAAAACCAAATTTTGAATGGCATGAAAGCCTAATTTTGTTTGTGGCATGGGAGCCAAATTTGTTTATGGTATGAGAGCCAAAATTTTTTGGATGGTGTCAAAGCCGAATTTTGGAATGGCATAGAAGCCGAATTTCATTTTGTGGCATGGGAGCCAAATTTTGTTTGTGGCATGAGAGCCAAAGTTTTTGGATGGCATGAAAGCCGATTTTGGCGTTTATAGCCGAATTTTTTTTTTGTTTTGGCATTTATAGCTGACTTTTGGAGTTTATAGCCGGATTTGGCGTTTATAGCCGAGTTTTGGCGTTTATAGCCGAATTTTTTTTTTTTTTTTTTTTTTTGGCATAAGAGCCAAATTTTTGAAAACCAAGTTTTTGTTTTCTTGGCATGAAAGCCGATTTTGGCGTTTATAGCCAATTTTTTTTTGTTTTGTTTTGGCATTTATAGCCGAATTTTGGCGTTTATAGCCGGATTTTGGCATTTATAGCCGACTTTTAGCGTTTATAGCCGATTTTGGTTTTCAAAATGCAGGTATCGACTAAATGTCGCCTCCCCGCTGAATGGTCTTGCAAGTATCGATGGAATGTCGCTTCCTTACTCATTCGGTTTGCGAGTATTGATGGAATATCACGTCCTCGCGGGTTGGGTTTTGCGAGTATTGATGGAATGTTGTTTCCTCGCGAATTGGGGTGCAAATATCGACTAAGCGTCGCTTCCCTGCTTTTCCCAAAACTTTTGGTTTTCATGGGTACTGACTTGGTGTCGTTTCCCAGCGATTTTTGAAATTTGAGGTTTTCTCCAACCATTTGAAATTTTGGTTGTGGATATCAACTGGTATGTTGCTTCTCCATGATTTTTGAAATTTGTGTTGAGGGTATCAACTGGTATGTTGCTTCTCCACGATCTGAGTTTTTGCAAGTATCGAATGGGGTTCGCTTCCTTGCGATTTTTTGGTTTTGGAAGTATCGAATGGGGTTCGCATCCTTCCGGTTTTTGGGTTTTGGAAGTATCGAATGGGGTTCGCATCCTTCCGGTTTTTAGGTTTTGCGAGTATCGACTAAGTGTAGCTTCCCCACGGTTTCTAAAAACCAATTTTTTTGTTTAAAGACATGAAGGTCATAAATTTTGACTTAAAACCATTTTGGTTGTAAAAGCCGAGGCGGTCTAGGGTGAAAATTCCTAAGTCCCGATTTTTGTTTCAAACCATGAATTTTGGGTTCAAGGATCGAAATTTTGGTCAAGTCTGGGAAGAGGCTCCTAAACTTGGATTTTTGGATTTTGATTTTTTTTTTTTTTTTTGAACAATGAAACGATGAAAGTAAGCATTGTTTTGAACGATTGTTTTTTTGGAAACTTCAACATAAAGATGAAAATTTCAAAAGGGGTGGGTTTGACGAGCAAGTACCTTGGAAATAGGCTTTGGCCGTGTAGATATCGTTCTGACCCGTTTGGGGAAGTCTTCAAGGGTAGTACCGCTTCAAGAACTTACCGTTGATGGGCAGCATACATCTGTCTCCTTCCATGTTTAGAAGAGCGTATGCACCATTGGAGAAGACTTTGTCGATGACGAAGGGTCCCTCCCATTTTGGTTCAAATTTGCCTTTGGATTTGTGGGCAAAGACTATGGGTCTTTTTACTGCAAGAACCAAGTCACCCTTTTTGTAGGCGTGTTGCCTGACCTTCTTATCGAAAGATCATGCCATGCGTGCTTGGTACAACTCAATGCTTTGCAGAGCTTCGAGTCATCTTTCGTCGAGATTATCCAACTCTTGGAGTCTCAATTTGACATTGCTTTCTTGCGTCATGTCATTTTGCAAAGATACCCTTAAGGAAGGAATTTGTGCTTCCAAAGGGACAACAGCTTCGCATCCATAGACCAAAGAGAATGGTGTGCTATGGGTTGGTCCTCGAACGGTGGTTCGATAGGCCCACAAAGCTTCTGGTAGTTTGTCGCCCCAGTCTCTTTTATGACTAGAAACCATTTTCTTGAGAATTTTGCAGAGTGTCTTGCTGAAGGCTTCTGCTAGTCCGTTCGCTGCTGGATTATATGGAGTCGAAGGACAACTTTGGATTTTGTACTTGTCGCAGAACCTGTAGAATATGTGATCCCGGAATTGTGGTCTGTTATCATGGACGAATCTTTTAGGTATGCCAAAACGACAAATAATGTTGGTGCGCAAGAACTGAAGGACTGATGAAGTCTTCATTTCGCTGAGCGCAAATGCTTCTGACCACTTGGAGAAATAATCCGTCGAGGCGAAGATGAAGCAATGACCCTTGCTCGATGGGGGAGAAATAGGACCTATGATGTCCACACCCCAGGCTTCGAAAGGCCATGAGATTGTTGTTGGATGTAGCCATTCTAGAGGCATGTGGACATAATCTCCGTGAATCTGGCATTTTTGGCAGGGCTTGGCAAATTGTATTGCATTAACTACCATGGTAGGCCAATAATAACCTAGCCTTTTTATCTGGTTGTAGAGCTTAGGACCAGCCTGATGGGCTCCACAAAGACCAGCATGCACTTCTTTGAGAGTTTCCTCAGCCTGTTGTTGTGACAAGCAGCGTAGGAATACTCCGTTGAAGGATTTTCTGTAAAGTGCATTTGAAGGTATATCCAAATGAAAGTTCGGGGCTCGTCTTTGGATGCTTACCCGCTCTTTCGGATCTTCAGGTAGGATTCCGAACATGATGTAATCAATGAATGGATCTCTCCAGTCGCCAATCTGAGGTTTGAGGATGGACATTCGACTTCCAACCACTTGGTGGCATTCAGCAACTGCTTGGTGTGTGTTGAGAGGAGGGAGAATCCTTCTTTGACACACTGTGATTTGCATGTGTTCCCCACTTGGTGGCATTCAGCAACTGCTTGGTGTGTGTTGAGAGGAGGGAGAATCCTTCTTTGACACACTGTGATTTGCATGTGTTCCCCAAGGTATCTGCACGGATGTTTTCACCTCGAGGATGTGGGTGATATGGCAGATGTTGAATTTTTGTCGAAGCGATTGCGCCTTATTGTAGTAAGGTAACAAATCAGGCTTCCTGACTTCATATTTCTGATTCATCTGGTTGACGATCAGTTGAGAGTCCCCAAAAGCTTCCAACATGGTGATGCCGAATTCGAGGGCGAGTTCCAATCCTACAATCAGGGCTTGGTACTCAGCTGCATTGTTTGAACATGGTTCCAGTAGCGAGAAGGCATGTGGAATCATGTATTTGCCGGGGTTGACAAAGAGGATGCCGATTCCCGATATTTGCTTTCCTTTTTCATTTGTCCTGGTTGCACCGTCAAAGTACATGTCCCAGGAAGCATTTGATAAGGAAGTTTCCACATTGTAGACAAATTCGTCTGGGAGATCATCCTTGAGTGGAGAATCTTTAGGCAATGGATGCTCTGCGAGAAAGTCTGCTAGAGCTTGGCCTTTGATTGCTTTTTGTGGTACATACTTAATATCAAACTGTGATAGAAGGATGGACCATTTTGCCAGTGGGCATTGAGAGCACCTGCTTTTGTGACAAGGACCTTTAGGAGGTTGATCCTCGAAATCAGGTAGACTGTGTTGGACAATAGATAGTGACGCAGCTTTTGTATGGCAAACATCACTGCAAGGCATTCTTTTTCGACTGGGGAGTAGCGATGCTCTGCACCTACCAACATGCGGCTAAGGTAATATAGAGCAGCTTCTTTTCCGTTGTCGTTTTCTTGTGCGAGCAGAGCACCCAAAGAGTGGTCGAGAGCTCTTGTGTACAAGATAAATGGTTTTCTAGTTGTGGGGGCAGCCAGTACTGGAGGTTTGGTGAGGTATGCTTTGATGTCTTGAAATACATTTTCACATTCAGCATCCCAGACAAAGTCTACGCCTTTCTTCATCAGGCGAGAGAATGGACGGCACTTCCCTGACAGATTGGAGATGAACCGTCGAATGTAGGCCAACCTTCCTTGAAGCCCTTTTAATTCTCTTAGGGTTCTGGGAGATGGCATTTTCAGGATAGCCTTGACTTTGGTAGGGTCAAGTTCTATTCCATCTTTCCGTACTATGAATCCGAGAAACTTACCCGATGAGACACCGAAGAAGCACTTTAGTGGATTCATCCGCAATTTGTGTTTGCGAAGTCGGAGGAAGACTTCTCGAAGATCTTCAAGATGGTCTTCTTTTCTTCTGCTTTTGATGGCGAGGTCGTCAACATAGCATTCGACCGTTTTGTGCTGCATATCTTGGAATATTTTCATCATAGCCCTCTGATATGTTGCACCTGCATTTTTCAGACCAAATGGCATGACAGTGTAGCAATATACGCCAAATGGTGTGCGAAATGACGTATGCCTTTCATCTTCAGGATGCATCTTTATCTGATTGTAGCCAGAGAATCCATCCATGAATGTCATTCGCTCGAACCCATAAGTGTTGTCAATCATCACCTCTGGTATGGGGAGCGGGAATTCATCTTTAGGGCATGCATTATTCAGGTCTCTGTAGTCGATACAGACCCTTATCTGCCCATTTTTCTTTGTCACGGGGACGATGTTGGCCAACCATTCAGGATGTTGTTCCTCGCGGATGAAGCCAACGTTTTTGAGTTTATGAACTTCTTGTTCAATTTTGTTCATCACGTCGGGACGGAATCTTCCTTGGCCTTGTTTGACAGGCTTGATTTCTTTTTGCAAGTTGAGCTTGTGGACTGCTACTTTGGGATCTAAGCCAGGCATTTCAGCATAAGACCATGCAAAGCAATCAACGAACTCGCGAAGAAAAGAGATATACTCGGGTAACTGACCATCCTTTATATTCTTGCTTATGAATACAGGACGTGGGTTATCAGGTGTTCCCAAGTCTATCTTTTGAACAGGAACTTCTGTCGGAAGGTTTGAAGGTGGTTCCTCCACAATATTTTCGGAGGCTTCCAACTCAACAAGAACTTCTGGAGTGCCAAACGCATTTTTAGACCGAGGCTCTGTTTCTGTCCATGGATCTTCTTGATCAGTGTCCTTCTCAAGGCTCGCAATGAGATGGTCCCAATCATTTGCTGGAATTGGGTTGAAGTAGGGTACTTCTTTTGGAGACGATGGTTCTTCTGGGTCAGAGAACCGCGCGTCTATGTCATCGGGCAATTCCTCTTTATCATCAGAGAAATTATACCAATTGGAGGAGCTTTCTCGATTTTTTACGAATAACTCCTCAAAGAGATATCCAGGGATATCGATGTCTTCATGAGATGTTGAGGCTTGGTCGGTAAAACGACTTTGTAGCCATGGTGTCAACTGTCTCGTAGGAGCGGTAGGATCATACCCCAATCCATATGAAGACTTGCCTTTATGAAGGTGGATTTTCCAATCTTCTGGTTGACTTTTGGTCAAGGTGCCAATGGTGTGAGAATACCACGCCCACCTCCCAAACCAGTCGGATTTTGAGCGTCATAGCCCATTTTCTTCATGATAGCTTGTGCCATCGGACTATACAGGGATAGCTGAAGCATACCTTTGTTTTGGAAAGGTTCAAGCAGAGGGTTCAGTGGAGATGCTCCTGATCTGTGTAAGTAAATCACTTTTTCTTCTGGCGAAGTTGCCGGAATAACAAAGGAAGCAGACGTAGGATCTTCTATGTCTGCAGGTGTCTCCAATGGAGTGAGAGCGGGCTGATCTCGCAGAGTATCAGCTTGGCTTGATGCTGTGTCATCTTCTGACTCTGATTCTGAGTCTGTGTCATGCATAATAGACACAAAGGAGACAGTGAACTTGCCCCCAGCCTTTTGTTTTGTCTTATTTACTTTGGTAGTGATTACCAAAGGCTTTGGAGATTTGAAGGAGACGACGAAGGGAGCTTGACTGCTTACTTCGAGTTTAGTGGAGGGTTTGTTTACCTCCGGTGATTGCTGAGGAGCCTTGCCTTTATCTTTCTGGAGACTGTCGGCAAAGTGAATTGTTTTTTCCTCCTGTTCTTCTTTTCCATCTTTATACATTTGAGCATCTGCAAAATGGACATCTCTGCCTTTGAAGGGCTTTTTTGTCTGCAAACACACGATGTATCAAGCCATCGTTGCCAACGAACTTGATGCACTGATGCAGAGTTGAAGGGACGACACCATTCTCATGTATCCAGGAGCGTCCAAGGAGTATATTGTAGCATGAAGGGGTCCTTATCGCATACACGGTGACTTCAGAAATAAGATCACCGATTTGCAATTTGAACCTGATTTTGTCGATAGGCCTTTGAGCGTTGCCGTCATATCCGAACATGGATATAGACGTGTGACTCAGCTTCCTAGGTGGGATGCCCAGCTCTTCGAGTGCCGAAGTAGAAATGAGATTAAGTGCAGAACCTGGATCGATTTGAACTCTGTATACTGGCATTTCTTTGACGTACCCCGTAAAGTACAAGGGTCGGTTGTGCTTTGTCTCGCCTAGCAGGAGGTCGTCCTTGTCGAAGGCAATTGTTGCACTTGCTGCGTTTTGTACCGAGAGGCATTCATTGCTTGATCCCTCAGTTTTCTTCTTTTCTCCTTTGGGGGAGTATTTGATTTTTTGACCCTGTAGTCCATTTCAATTTGTAGGACTTGTGGGGCGTGTTTGTCGACATCCGCATTCAGGCTTTGTAATTCTGAAATGAGACTATCACGAGTTTGTGGAGACATTCGTAATAAGTCAAGGATGTGCAAACATGCAGGTATGTGTTTGAAGTGCTCAATCAAGTCGTACTTGAAAGCCTCATTCGGGCCTGCATTTTCATTATTATTGCCACTTGGGGCGCTTACAACTTGTTTTCCCGAAGGATTTGCATAAGAAGAAGATGGTTGGTTGTAATTTTTGTGGCAATCCCGGCCAGAACAGGTACCTCTACCAACTTCAAGAGCTTCTAGAGACTGGTGTCTTTTTGGACGATCACTCTCAGGATCAAGGGTTTGATCCTTGTTGAAGACGTCTCTGTAACAGCATTGGTGTCTTCAGTAATTGTGTTGCACGGAGCAATTTCTGGGAACAAGTCTTGAACAGCATCCGACAACCTTTCTGTATTAGTCCAGACATCATCTATGAGATCGGGCATCTGGGACCAATCGACTGGGTTTTCATTGAAGAAAACTCCTTTGGCAAGAGTTTCTTCAAGATGATCAATCGGGAGAGGCTTGAGTTCCGATGTCACAGCTTCAGGAGACGAGGGCTAAGAGGATGATATCTCAGTGGAAGTCACCTGAGAAGATGTAGCTCCAGATGATACATTACCGGTTTGGGGTGTATGTGTCTTTGGAAGCTTCGGAGGCACTGTCGTCTTGACCTATCGCATTGCATGTCATCCTGACAAGAGATGCCCCCAGTGCAGACTGTTGGGAATCAGACTCATCCTCAGATATAAGAGGATCATCGATCCAATTGTTTTCTCCATTTTCAGGAGTTAAGGGAGAAAGTTCCCGTTGATTTTCAGGGAATTCCGGTTCTGGATCATGACGAAGATCATTGACGCGATCTTTGTAAGACCCCGACCCTCAATTTTTGGGTTTAGCATTGTTTTAATTGTGATTTAGCTTTTTAAACAAGATTAGAGTTGATTTAACTTTGTTTTTGAGTTTGGATAGATTTTTCATAACTTTGGAGAGTTTTAAAAGACCGTTGACTTTGTTTTGACCCGACTCTTGTAAATTGTATTTCTGTGAGAATTTATTCTTGGTTTCAAAAAAATTCCAATTTTTATTCCTTTTGATTCATTTTATTGTTATAAACAACTTTCATGTTTTGACCATCTTGATTTAATACTCAGAAATCGCGTTTTTCAAGAAAAAGGGCAAAAATGACAATTTTCACTAAATCTGTCCATAAATTTCGAAAATTCCAGAAATTGGGGAAAATATACTTTTTAAAAACTAGATTTTTCGACGATCGTTTTGTTCTTCTTCGTCGTTTCCATCCGGGGTCCACAAGACCATGTTTTAATCGTTTCAAGTTCTACTGCATTTGGGACCCACTTCCAGACACTATAAATATCCTTTTATTCTCTCTCCTCCATTCTTTTCCCATTCCAAATTCTGCAACCGGTCTTGACCTAGAGCCAAGGAGAGGAGAAGCTTTCCTCTTTGATCTTGTTTCCCTTGAAATCATCTAGCAAGAGAGCTCCAATCCCCGATCCGACTCCGTTAATCTCTTCCTCTGTTCTCAAGCTTCGTTTGGAGTGTTTTTGGAGCCAAACCATTTCACTATTCATCATCTTCAACCTCTCTTTTTCTAGTTCAGTTAGCTCAAGGTTAGAGCTTGGACCCATCTTTTCATTTGATGTTCTTTAGCTCACTTAGAGCTTGTTTTACATGTTTTCAAACCCATTTTCGAAATGGGGGTTTGTGATGACCAAAAATGGTGATTTTTATGTGTTCTATTTTGAAGCTTTTATGTAGATTTCCTGGACCTTCTCTTTGGTTGAGTTTTTGTGGAGTTTTCCTTGGCATTGGATTGAGGCAAGTGATCTTTATAGGATTTCTCATGTTTATTGCTTTATGTTTTATTATGGTTTCAATATTTCATTAAGACATGTTTTCTATGTTAATTTTCATAATGCAAGTTATGTTATATTCTTTCAAGTCATGAGTTTTGGCTTCTTCATTTGTCTTGTTAACCACGATTTTGCAAGCTCTTAGAATCATGTTTGATCTTATTAGTTTTTATGATTTTATACTTGAAAATGTCTTGATGTCTTTTTACAGAATGAATGGTTTAATTGTGGATGGAATGCTTTAAAAATGTGTGAAATGTATCCCTTGGAAAGCATGAAGGCTTGGGGAGTGCATGTGGTTCAAATGTGGAAGTGAAGAAGGGAGAGAAGTGTGAAAAAAGTTGAACGTCATAAGTTCTACCGGAATTTCTACCGGTAGAAGCGCTTAAACCGGAAGTACTACCGGTAGAAGTAGCTCGAATTTTGGCAGAGAAGTGTGAAAAACTGTGAACCCTTAGTTCTACCAGAATTTCTACCAGTAGAAGCGCTTAAACCGGAAGTACTACCGGTAGAAGTGGCTCGAATTTTGGCAGAGAAGTGTGAAAAACTGTGAACCCTTAGTTCTACCGGAAGTTCTACCGGTAGAGGTGGTTCTACCGGAATTTCTACCGGTAGAGACACTTAAACCGGAAGTTCTACCAGTAGAGATGCTGAACCCAGACCGACAGTTACAAAAAAGTACTATTTTTGAAGGATTTTGCGGGAATGAAAACTAGACTAGGTTTTAGACCTTTTTACTGACTTTGTGCACTTGGAATTCCAAAATGTACTACAACTTTTGGGGCACCAAACCTTGTCAAAACTCCGTCATTTGGTTTCAACTCCACAAGGGTCAATGAATGGTCTTAGCCTAAACTTGATAGATTTCGTGTTTGAACTCTTGTTTTGATGCTTCATGCATCATCGTGTTCTCGTTTGGTTTTCAAGTACAAGTTTGTTTGAAGATTTGTTTCAAGAACCAAGACTTTTGTTTTGATGCTTCATGCATCATCGTGTTCTCGTTTGATTTTCAAGTACAAGTTTGTTTGAAGAATTGTTTCAAGAACCAAAACTCTTGTTTTGATGCTTCGTGCATCATCGTGCATTCATTTGAATTTCAAGTATAAGCTCGTTTCAAGACGTGTTTCAAGAATGAGAAGAGGGAATCATTTCTTAAGTTTGATAAGCATTTATATTATGCTATTTTGCTAGTCTCGTCGTGTCGTGCTCGTTAAATGATTCCCCTCTTGTTTTGTCGTGTTCTCGAACGTGTATCGCCATGTTTTGTGCATTCATGATATAAGTGAGTACCACTGAGCTTGGACTGCCCTTTTAGCTTGATCCACTATCTGGGGGTCCTTAAACATATGGACTGTCTGCAGACTAGTCGTGTCTTGAATGACACATCGTGCGTGTTCGTGTTCCAGTTCCGTGGCCGGAAATTCCCCGTATATGTGGGATCGTGTCGTGCTTGTCGTGCTTGTCGTGCGTGCTTGCTCTTGTCATCGTGTATGATGGAGAAAGGATGGGCTCGTGTGGATTTACTAATCATGATATTATATGTATTAATGTCTTGTTTCGTATATCGTTCAAGCACTAGTGATTTCTCGATAAGTATCCTGTTCATGCATTGTTTTTAAAGCTTGTAAATCTGTTTCAAGTTTAATAGATTTTTTTAGTTCTTGTTTCCTTTAAACTTCAAATTTGTTTATGCTCTTGCCTATATTGATCACCTGCCAGACCGTCGTGTCTGATATTCTTCTGCTTCGGTGCTCTAGATAGCAGGTCCACGCTTTGAGCTAGTTCGTGTGCAGAGGGCTGTTGAGCCACGGGTTTTGCAGGCTTGTTGTGTCAGCGATGTCATGTAGACGTCATGCTTGACTACGGAGTTACGTTACGCCATTGGGTAGTATTTATTCTAGCTTGTTTTTGTGTACGGCTTTTGTTAGCCTGTTTCTTGGGAATTGTAATTAATGCACTCGTTAATTTGTAACTTGAATATGTTTGGGTAATGATAAGCCTGTTACTGTCAGCTCTATATATTTTGATATTATAAACTTGTTCCAGTCTGAGTTTAAATATGTTTATGATAATCTTATGCTGACAGATCAAGTACGACACGGAACCCAATGGATACGGATTCCGGGTCGTAACGACTTGTAGAGCTTCCGCGAAATATTTTGATGTGTTGTGAATTTTGTCATCCTCACACACGCGGATCCTGGGAGGGGAAATACAAATTCCCCCATACTCGCGTCCACGAGATCAGATTCCAGTTTTGGGGGCATGACAATCTTGCTCCTGCTCTATGGCAAGGTGTTGCAAGATTCTTGCTTATTCCTCAAGATCAGGCATGGGAGCCAAATCTTCTTCGTCACCCGCTCCTCGTGGTTCACCAATGTTGGGTTCCACCGGAGCATTGTTTGGTGCTGGATTGATAGCATTTTCTTGAATAGGGTCCTGGTCTTCTTCATCATCGGACCAGGATCCTTGTGGCTGTAATGGGTTATACCAGATTACTGGCATAAGATGAGACTCGGGAATCCATTCCTCGTCGGAAAGGTATTCTCCTGTTTCAAGGGCTTCTTCCCACTCATCGATATCACTGGCAGTATCACTGGACTCGTATCCATTCATGGAGAATCCAACTACCGAGTTACAAGAGTATGATGCCCCCTGCACATTTTCATTTTTGTATAGAAGTGGCATGAAATCATCAAGGGTGAATTTTCTTACCGCCTTTGAAGTTTTGGGAAGAGATTCTTCCGTTGCCCGTAGTGAAGCAGTGGAAGAAGTTTCTACCTTTTCAAGGATTTCTTGTTTTGGTTGAGACTTTTGCTGCTGTTTGAGCTTGCGGAGCTGTCTCTTGGCTTGCCTACGCTGCTGAGCGGTCGGCTTTGTTTTGATGATCTCCCAATTTTCATCATCTAGGAGATCAGGATGCACCCATATAGGTTGTCCATCTTATGTTGGATAGGGAACCAATTCTTGGGACGCTTGAACCGTTTTTATCACCTTGAATGAAGTAGTGATCTTCTCATTCGGTGATTTTGAAGTTTGCTGACAAGACACCATGTTGACAGAGGCGGGGCCATAGTTTTTATCAAAGGTTATGACTCCGTTTTTCCACATCTCATTGATCTTCTCTCTCACAACGAAGCATTGATTGAGAGGATGTGAGATCATCTGATGGTATGGACAGTATCGGGGATCATTGGTTTTGCAAACATCTCCCGGTCTTTTGGGCTCTGGCAAAATGAGTTTGCCATTTGCTAGGAGAGCCTCAAAGATTTCTTCAACATCTTCATCGAACGGATATTTCTTTTCTACACGTTCTTTGAAGGCATCAGAGAGTTCAGGTCTTTTACCTGCAGTTTTGTTTTCAGGTTTTTTTGTCGCTGAGGAGCTGATTTCGTCTGCACATTGAGAACCTCCTTTTTCTTTGGTTTTGAGGTTGTAACAGCAGTCGGCTCTTTCTTTGATGATTTCTGACTGTTGAGGTCTTTGATCACCATTTCAGCTTCCATGGAAGCTTCGAGAAGTTCTCCCAGGTTCTTTGATTTGTTGCCGATGAACATGGAGCGAATTTTTGCTCTCATATTGTTACGGCAGATGTCGACTAGCGACGCTTGTGGCAGTACATCTGAGCATTTGTACGCCATTGCCTTCCATTTGTGAATGAAGTCGTATGTTGACTCATTCTCTCCCTGTTTTAGGCTGCAGAGTTGAGTCATAGTAACAGGATGATCCTCACCTTGGAAATGGGTTAGGAAGCGTGTCTCTAGCATAGCCCAGTTCTGGATGGAGTTCTCCGGCAGAGTGGAGTACCAATCAAAGGCTATACCTTTTAGGGTACTAGCAAAGAGGCAAATCTTGAGAGCATCTTGACCCGCAATAGCTCCCGTCAGGATCTTGAAATGGATGACATGCTGTCTGGCCAAACCTTTCCCCGTATATGTCTGGAGAGTAGGTTGTTTGAATTTTGCAGGGAACGGAACCGAGTCCATCCATAAAGGGTAGGGTGGCTTGATCCCATGTTCCTTCAATGTATCCTCTTCTTTTGCTTTCGCGAGGATATCGTCCATGTCCTTTCTGGTAAGGGCGCGAGACTCATTGTTTTCTGCATTGTCCTTGTCATCTTCATGATTCGGAGGAGTTTGGTTGTTAGGTGGTGGACGCTGTAGAGTGAGAATGAGGTTTTCCATCAGAGCTTCAATTCTCTATTGTCCTTGCTCCAACTGCTTGATGCGTGCAGTTACGTCATCTTGCGGTGGAGGCTGCTCAGAACTTGTAGCCAAGACGTTCATCCCTCGGGATTCGAACGAAGAAATCGTCCTGGTGACTGAGCTGGGGCTCATTCTTCTGGATGAAGAATCTGAAGAGTGGTTACTCCGGTGTCCTTGGCTTGGAGGAGTGGAGGATTCTTCTAGATGTGTTCGTGTCTGGGAGACGCTGCGAGTCACCGGACGTCTAACACTGATTTTGGTTGCTGACTTCTGGCGTTTTCTGGTTTTGCCAACCATATGAACATCAACGAATTGGTCGGGTCTTTCTTTTTTGACCCATTTGTTTGAGACATGGAGATTAGAACGCTGGGTTCTTTGTTTCTAAGTCCCTTTTGTCGATATGCCGTGCGGCGACGCATACGACGAGCAATTTGAGCTTCAGTCAGCTCTGGCTGGGCTCTGGCGATGAAGGATGTAGTCCCTTGTGCGCAGCAGCCGAGTTTGTCTTCCTTGAAGCTGGGCAAGGACATAATCTGGACGCGGTCCTTTGTCTGTCGCAATGAAGACTTGAATTTTGCGAGCTCGGCCCCTGTTGAGATGAAGGGTCGACTCGCAAGAGTGCAGGCTTCAGCATGTTTTTGCGTAGGCCTAACAATGCAGGATATAATTTTGGGCTTGTAGGAGCAAGCCGGCTCATGATGATTTTGTTTGTTTTTTGGGTGGAGGGTAGGTTTCTCCTCTTTCATGTAAAAGAGAGGGTAGAACCGATTCTCCTTGAAAGGGGCCAGGTATGCTGGCTTTGTAGATGTTTGGGACCTCCATTGCTTTGGTGAAGATCTCGGGGACTAGGTTTTGAGGTAAACCTGGTTTCTTGTGGGTTGAGGCTTTGTGGGAACGCCACGGGCTTCAGGCTTCTTGGTGTTCGCCCTTGGTGCCATGTTAGTGACACGTTGCAGGGCGGTTTTCTGCTTTTTGGTAGGTACAGTGTCTTCTGCGGGAAGTGGGAATGGTCCTAGCGATCCGAAGACGATGGTCCGGGGAGTTGAAGTTGACCCGGTGTTTGGAGAGTTGTCGAGGGAGATGACGCTTCGGCAACTGGCAGGGGGCTTATGCTTGTTTTGTTTGTCTTGAAGCATAAGTTGGTACCTGTTCTCATCGAAAGTGATGGTTAATCAAGCTGCCATTGTTAGTTTTGAAAAACTTCTGAAACAAGACCAAATCCATTAGTAATCACAAGAATATGGTGATCGTAAATGGAGAACAACTATCGTTTTGTCTTTTCAAATCACTTGAGGGGACATGGCCTACCCCAAGGACGATGAAGAAGGCAAAAAGCAATAGAGGATACAATTGTTCTAAAATGCAAGTATGGTAGGCTCAGAGTGAGCATTCCAGTGACTGCTAAAAGCAATTGTAGACCTTAATTCAAATTACCGAGAAGCAAGGCTCACTCGAGGTAAAATGATATAAGGTTGGAGATACAAATGTGTCGGTCGCGAATACAGTAGACCCGAAAGGGCGTATTAGCACCGCTAGGCACAAATGTTGCAAATCGCATCCTTGGGAAGGACACGAGATGGGATTTTTTTTTTTTTTTTGAAAAGTCAAATTTGGATTCATAAAGGAGAGCAAATGGTGTTCCAATCCGAACGAAGGCTCAACATTTCTGCGAGCGCTAAATTTAGAAGGGAAGGAACTAGATTTCTCGGATGTGAATCCAATAATGACGGGAGTTTTTTTGTTTTTTTTTTTGAAGGGTCAAGATTGAATTCATCAAAGAGAGCAAATGGTGTTCTGTTTTGAACAAAGGCTCAACATTTTTGCGAGCGCTAAATCCGAAAGGGTGGGAACCAAAATTTCTCAACTCTGAACTCAAAAGTGACGGAAATTTTTTTTTTTTTTTTTGAAGATTTTTTTGAAGATTTTGTTTTTTGAAGATGCACATAGGTTTCCAATTCGATCTTATGAAACCTTGGTAGATAGATCAGCCCCCAGGTAAGGGTAAGATTACTTAATGAACCCGTTTGGAGGACCCTTGCCTCGAACAGTCTAGTTTTCTCCACACTCTAGACAAGGCTTTTCTTAAATCCACTTTGGTCAAAGAACGCAATTCGTGGAACCTCAGTGTTTTTTTTTTCTTTTGAAAGATTTCTAATGAACTCGTCAAAGAGAAAAGATGGCCCAACCCCCGATATGAACGATAGCTGCGAACATTTCTGTGAGCTATCAAGTTCAAAGAGGAGAGGATCAAAATTTCTCAAAGTTGAATCTTGAAAAAGAGAGATCATTTTTTTTTTGAATTTGAAATGAAGGTGTTTTTTTTTTCTTGATATCCCAATTGGACTCATCAAAGAGAAAAGATGGCCCAATCCCCGATATGAACGATAGCTACGAACATTTCTGTGAGCTATAAAGTTCGAAGAGGGGAAAGATCAAAATTTCTCAAAGTTGAGTTTTTAAGAAAAGGAGATCAGATTTGTTTTTTTTTTTTTTTTTTTTGAAGTGAGAAAGAACAATTGAAATCCCATCTCATGTTTTATTTTTTTTTAGATGCAAAATGCAACATAGGCCACCAACTAGAAAGGAGCCAAAGGATCAAAGCATCACGTTCTCAAGTCAACGTGTCCCACCGGGTGTGCCAACTGGATGGACCCGAAACAAATCTTCCGTCCTCTCCTTCCGCACCCCGGGGGCTAACCTGGGTCTCGGCGGAGGAGGGAAAATCTCGGGCATCAACATTTCTTTTGTACGGGTATGCCAGACTTACTTTCGACTTGGAATTTGGAATGGTGATAATCCGGAGATTCACCTTCACAAGTGGAAAGGAAATCAATCCTTTTTTCTAACTTTTCAAATTGCATTAATATTAAGAAAAGAGATAAGTTTGTTTTTTTTTAATGCCGTAGGAGGCGTTTTTGTTTGTTTGCCGTAAAAGGCGATTTTGCCGTGAAAGGCGATTTTACAAAACTCATCAAATGTGAAAGACAAGAATTGTGATTTCTTTTTGTCTCTTTAAGAAATACAAACTACAATAGAAAAGTAAGAAAAGGGATCTAACTTCTCAGGAGATTGTGGGGACATGTTGAGATCGACGGTCGCAATTCATGTATGGACTTCGCCATCGTCCTTCAAATGAGAACATGTGATGCTTTGATTCTTTGGCTTGGCTCCTAACCTCAGTTTTTTAAAGGACAAGGACCAAAAGAAGGTCCTATATCCAGTGAAAAACCGAGTAAACGGGCTGAAAAGCCGCGTTTAGGCCATGTTGGAGAAGGAGGTGACCTTGGGGGGCCACATTGATCACCTTGTGGTGTTCTTTGCAGCAGAGCAACAGGACTTCGTCTGGATTTCTTTGGGAGAAGTGCAGAATTTCAAGTCGATAGATGTCGATGATCCCGATGATCCCTCTCTTGGAAATGGATCTCCTTTTATAGGCCTTTGGTAGCCATGGGATGGTTATGGGCATTGATAGCCATGATGAGAGCATTGATGAGGAGTTAAGATTGATTTTGTAACTCCTTTTTCATGGCTTGTGATTGGCCGATGAAGTTAGTGGGCTTTTAATTGCCTTTATGCTTCATGATGATGGGAGTTTCATGGGTTTAATGCCATGATTGCTTGAATTTGTAACTCCCAAATGCTTGAATCTGATTGGGCCGTCCAAAATAATGAGTTAATGACAGCTTTAATTTGCCATAAACGGGTCAATTAACGACATTAAGTGGTCGCCAAGGCATGTGAAGAGTCGCGGGCCGCACCGCGTCTTTTGAGATTCTTCTTGCGATCATCATAGGTGGATCCACACATTGTTTGATGTCGGATTGCAGTGCAATCTTAGACATTGATTGATGTTGGTGGGCCGGTGACATCTGTCTTGTCGATTTCACTATCGGTCGGACAGAAAGTGCACTTTCTTGGTCAGCCGGTTGGAGATCTTGGAACGATCGGTGATGATTTCATGCTTTCGACGGCGAATCCGAGATGTCAGTGAAGATCAGTCGTTTTCAAGCATCAAACATTGGATTTTCAGAAAATCACAGAGGCAGGAACACCCGAAACGCGAAAAGGATCGAAAATCGGACGTTTTGGTGCAAAATCCGACGACCCGGATTTGCAGGGTCGCCGGGCGACCATGCACCCAGGGTCACCGGCGACCATAGGGCTTTGGCCCATTTGGTCGCCGAGCGTCGTTTTCGGCCGCTTTTCCGTCTTTTTCGTTCCTTCTTTCTTCTGTATTTTTCTTGACATTTTTCCTCAATTATTGACTTGATTTTCTTGGAGAAATCTTGATGAGAACCCGCGCGAAATCGGAGCACAAAGTTTCCCATTTTTCGGGAAAGCCGACGACTTTGTAGCCGATTTTCCGTCAAGAGTCGAAACTTGGTCAAACGATGTCGGAATGACCTGAAAATTGAGGTGAAGCTTCTTGAGCAGTGGATAGGACCAACCGCGAGCTTTTATTTGAGTTTTGAAGCCGTTTGGGGTCCCATCGATGCTTGACTTGATTTTACTGCGGGGAAAATGCCGAGTTTTGATATGTGGTCAAACGATATCCGATTGACCTGAAATTTGACGAGGAGCCTACTGGAGTCATTTTGAGACGTTTCATGGGCTCCGTTTTGGATGTCATGGTCCCGGGTTGCTCCGCCGCCGGTAGGCTTGATTTTCTCTCGGAGCATCGAAACCTGGTCAAACGTTGTCGGAATGACCTGAAATTCGACGTGCAACCCTTTGGAGGCATGTTGAAGCCACTCATGTACTTGGTTTGATGAGTGATGGCCTCGGTGGTTCCCATCGCCGGGAGGCTTGATTTTGCTGTTCGAGCATTGATGGAGGGTCAAACGTTGTCGGTTTGACTTGAAATTTGGCATGAAGCCCTTTGGAGACATTCTGGAGTCATCCGTAGGCTCTGATCGAAGTTTTGGTGTCTTTGATGATGTCGCCGCCGAGAGCGCTTGTTTAGCTGTCTGAGCAGTGAAGTTGGGCCAAACGATGTCGGAATGGCCCGAATCCTCAGGTGTACCCCTCTTTTAGTCATTTTGAAGGATCTCTCGGTTTTTGTCTAATTCTGACAAAATCTGATGCTTGAAGTAGCCTTGCCTGTTTTGTAGCAGGATGCAGCTTCACGAGGCTTCTTGATGTTGAGGAGACATAGTGACTTTTTTGGTGTCAACAACCAAAAGGCATCACAAAGAACTCATAATGCCCATATCTCGTTCGGAAAACTGTCTTCGCCTCATCAGACTCTCTAACCCGCAATTGATGATACCCTGACCTCAAGTCTATCTTGGAAAAGTGTGCTGCTCCTTGTAATTGGTCAAATAATTCATCTATCCTTGGTAAGGGGTATTTGTTCTTGACGGTCACATGATTCAACCTTCTATAGTCGATGCACATTCTGAGACTTCCATCCTTCTTCTTCACAAAAAGAACTGGCGCTCCCCAAGGTGAAACACTTGGCCTAATGAAGCCTTTGCTCAACATTTCTTGCAACTGAAGTTTCAATTCACCTAACTCTACAGGAACCATCCTATAAGGTACAATTGAGATCGGTGCAGTTCCTGGAAGGAGTTCAATAGTAAACTCAACTTCTCTAACTGGTAGTAAACCCGGGATTTCTTCTGGAATAACATCCGGAAATTCACACACTAAGGGGATATCCTCCACCCCTTGGGACTGTTTATCCTCCGTGATAAACGCTATAAATGCTTCACAACCACTGCCCACCAATCTGTTAGCTTTCAACGCTGAAATGAAACCACTGGAAGACTTCTTCCTGTCACCCTGAAACATCAACTCTGTCTGTGGCCCTTGCAATCTGAATGTGATGGTCTTACCAAAACAGTCCATGGTAGCATGGTAGGTCTCTAACCAATCCATGCCTAAGATAATATCAAAATCATGCATGCCTAGAATGATGAGATTGGCCGGTAAACTGATATCTCCTAACAAAATCGGACAACTAGGGTAATAGGTGGTACAAACAACATGTCTACCTACTGGTGTAGTAACAGTCAACATGAAATCCAATTCTGTATGATGTGCATCAATCTTGTTTGCAAATAAAGGAGATAGAAAAGAGTGTGTGGATCCTGGATCAAATAAGATCTGTGCTTCTACTCCACAAACAAGAAGTTTACCTTCTATGGCGTCCCTGCTGGTTGGGCCTATTCTGCTGCTGAATCTGCCTGCCCTGGTTGTTCCTATTCTGCGATGGATGAGTATTCTGATTCTGCACTTGTCTGCCTTGCTGTTGTTGTTGCTGTGGTGGTCTCATTTGATTCTGAACTGGTACTGCTTGATTCTGTGGTGTTATCTGCCTTGGCTGCTGATATCTGTTGGCTTGACTCTGAAGGTGTGGGCAATCCTTGATTGCATGGTCCATTCCTCCACACTTGAAGCAAGCACCCGTTGCCTTGCGGCATTCGTGGGTAGGGTGATTCTTGCCACAGTGATTGCAACCACTCTGTCTAACTTGATTCGGTTCTCTCCTTGGCTTCTTGCCACTTTGTTGCCTTTGGTTCTGTTGCTAGTAGTGTTGTTTCCTATCCTGGATTATCTCATTGTTGAACTCTTCAAACTTATATGCCCGACTAACTGCCTCATCAAAGGTAACCGGTGGAATCACTCCCGAGACATCCCTCTTGAGAATGGGATTCAGCCCTTCCAAAAACTTGACGATCTTCTTATGCTCCGTATCTATCAGCTCGGTAGCATAGCGAGCAAGCCTCTCAAACTTCGTAACATACTCTAGAACTGACACACTTCTTTACTTCAACTGTTGGAATTCGATTGCCTTCTGTCTCTTAACATGAGATGGGACATACTTGTCGGTGAAGTGAGTCTTGAAGGTCGTCCAAGCTACCTCATCTGCCATGACCTGGTATGGCTCTTTAACTGTTTGCCACCAAGAGTCAGCAAGCCCATAGAACAAAGAAGCTGTGAGGTTCACCCTCTCCCTGCCTGTGCAAACAAAAACGTCAAAAATCTTTGCAGTGTTCGTGAGCCAATCGTCTGCAGTCAAAGGGTCCTCTTGACCCAAGAACTCCTTGGGTCCCCTCTTTCTGAATCTCTCAAAGAGAGCATTTGGGTCATCAACCCTATTGGGGTACACCACATTCTGTGCAACTTGATGTTGAGGTCTGTTTTGGAGGACTTCCAGAAGTTGCCTCTGAACTTGAGCCATCTCCTCATCTTTCTTCGCCATTTGTTCTTGGAACTTTGCTTGCATTTCATTAGCCTGTTTTTGTTGATCTATCATGGCTTGCATTAGTGCTTGGAATTGAGTACCGGTAGGATTCTCAGACGGACCTGTCTCATTGTTATTACTACCCGAAGCTTGATGGTTTGGAGCTTTTCTGGGAGGCATGATGCTGCAAGACAATTTGTTAGCACATATATAGGCATAATTGGGTTTGTCAACTTATCTAAACAAACGTTCTAACGAACTCACGAATCCTCGCCACGTTCCTAAGATTTTCTAGTTTATTTTAAGTGCCTGAAACAAGTCCCGCTCTGATACCAATCCTGTCGCGACCCCGGACCGAGGCCCGGGCCCGCGACTGCGCGGCGATGTGATTAACCAACACAAAACACACCGCCGTTTTTATTTTTCCCACAGGTTTCCGCGGTGAGGATCCCAAGACACTGGTCGAGCTCACACGAATGGGTATGCGGAAGCGTGTAGCAAAACGAGTCATACAATTCCCAAAAACAACATGCAAGAGACATTTTAATATCGAGACAAGGTATCAAAAGAGAATGTCATCAAAGCATTCCTATCATGATTAACATTTCAATGTTTAACAAAAGTATATTAGTGCAAGTTACAAAACCAAGAGAGGCCAACAAAGGCCAATACAACAATAGATCCCAAAAGAATATCCCAACTAAGTGAACGAGACATCACGATCCCGACCGGCGTCTAGATGACGTCGTTGGGCTGCCACTCGTGTGCTGGGGGTGGCTCAACAACCTCCTCCGAGCACTCCTCGTCACGCGTGAACTCTCCTACACCTGGACACCAAAATAACAAGCATCAAACACGACGGTTTGGCAAATAAACAATTTAGGCATGAATATGAGAAGTAATGCTAAAACAATTCAAGATCTAGATACACGTTTCAAGTTTACGAAACTAGCATGAATACTTATAATATCATGAAAAGATAAATCCACATTGAGCTCATCCTTTCTCCGTCATACATAATGACAAGAGCAAGCACAACACGAAAAACACGATCCCACGCCACACAAGGTAGACGGCGTATCCGGCCGCGGAACCGGATCACGAACACGCACGATGTGTAATATAATACATGACTAGTCTGCAGACAGTCCACATGTTTAAGGATGCCCAGGTAGTGGATCAAGCTAAAAGGGCAGTCCAAGCTCAGTGGTATTCACTTATATCATGAATGCACAAAACACGGCGATACACGTTCAAGAACACGATAAAACAAGAGGGAAATCATTTAACGAGCATAACGTGACAAGACTAGCAAAATAGCATAGTATTAATGCTTACAAACTTAAGAAATGATTCCCTTTTTTTTTATTCTTGAAACGAACTTGCACTTGGAAATCAAACGAGAATACGATGATGCATGAAGCATCAAAACAAGAGTTCAAACATAAATCTATCAAGCATAGGCTAAGACCAATCTTTGACCCTTGTGGAATTGAAAACCAAATGTCGGAATTCAATAAAGCTTGGTGTCCCCGAAGGTATATTACATTTTGGAATTCCAAGTGTACAAGGTCAATAAAAACGTCTAAACCTAGTCTAGTTTTCATTCCCACAAAAATCCTTCAAAAACAGTACTTTTTGTAACTGTCGGTCTGGTTTAAGCATCTCTACCGGTAGAACTACCGGTTTAAGCACTTCTACCTGTAGAACTACCGGTTTAAGCACTTCTACCGGTAGAGCTTCCGGTAGACCAAGGGTTCTCAATTTTTTTCAACTCTCTGCCAAAATTTGAGCCGCTTCTACCGGTAGAACTTCCGGTTTAAGCACCTCTACCGGTAGAACTTCCGGTAGACTACGGGTTTTCAATTTCCTCAACTCTCTGCCAAAATTCTAGCCACTTCTACCGGTAGAACTTCCGGTTTAAGCACTTCTACCGGTAGAACTTCCGGTAGAACTTATGAAGTTCAATTTTTTTCACACTTCTCTCCCTTCTTCACTTCCACATTTTCACCACCTGTACTCCCCAAGCCTACATGCTTTCCAAGGGATGATTTCCACACAAAAATCCACTCCCATTTCAATCAAAACTTCAAAAATCACAAACTCATTTACATTCAAAGCATATATCTAATAACTTGTAAAGCATTCCATTGAAAACATGCTTCCATTCAAGACAAAACTTCTAAATTAAAAGGAGTAATTAGCAATCATGCTTATCAAGATTAAAACAAGCTAAAAGAGATTAATAACATGCAAGAGAAGATAAGCATGATGATGAAACAACCTTTCTAAAGATAGAACACCCAAAACTTGTAATGTACTATAAGGGACTAAAAAATCTACTTGCTTTGTCCCAATGTCAAGGAAATCTTCCCAAAACTCAACAAGAATGGAGATCCACGAAATCTACATGAAACCCCAAAATAGAATACACAAAATCACCATTTTGGCCATTGCAAACTCCCATTTCGAAAATGGGTTTGAAAACATGTAAAACAAGCTCTTGGTGAGCTAAAGAACAAGAAAAGAAAGAATGAAAAGGAAGACCAACCAAGAGCTAGCTGAACAAGGAGGATAGAGCTTGAAGATGATGAATAGTGCAATGGTTTGGCTCTAAAAACACTCCAGACGAAGCTTGAGAAGAGAGGAAGAGAATGGCGGAGTCAGATCGTGGATTGAAGCTCTCTTGCTAGATGATGTCTAAGGGAGAAAGACCAAGGAGAAGCTTTTTTCTCTTCTTCACTCTAGGGCAAGCACAGTTGCAGGAAATGAGAAAAGAATGGAGGAGAGAGAGTAGGAGAGTATAAATAGTGTCTGGAAGTGGGTCCCCTTAGCAGTGGAACTTGAAACGCTTAAAACATGGTCTTGTGAACCCCGGATGGAATCGACAAAAAAGGACAAAACGATCGTCGAAAAATCTAGTTTCGGAAAAGTGTACTTTGACATAGTTTCACGACTTCGAAAGGTGTGCCCAGATTTAGCATGAAAAGACAGATTTACCCTTTTGGGCCAAAACTTGGGTTTCTAGGCCTCAAATGCATGCAGATTAAAAACGGAAGTTGTCACAAGTAATAAAACTATTCAAGATGAATAAAAATCACAACTATAGCAAAGATCTAGAACAAGAACCCATTCTTACTCGTGTACTCAAGGCGTCCCTGAGCGTGTCTGACTCATACTAAACGTCCTCAAAATCTCCAAGCTATAATCCAGACTAAGTCTAATCACATTCTAACCCAACTAGTACTAAGACTCACTTAAGACTAATCGCTCACTTAATTAGTACTAATCAAGTTGGTCTGGGTCGGGGTCTAACAATCCAGAAGAACATGTTGAACCGCTTCAAGAGGATCTAGCTCCACCTATTGAAGCTCGTCTAACTACAATTGAGCAAGAATTAGGAGAAATCAAGAGAAAGCACTCTAAAATTGGGGTGTTCATGTGCCGAGCTAAGGCATATCCAGGCTTGGCCCAACTTTAAAAACATTGGCCCAGCCCTGGCCCAAACCCAACATGAGCCATAAAATTTAGGCCCGAGCTCACCCATTTAATCAATCGGGCCAAGGTAAACCGGGCTTTTGATCACTTTTGTGGGAATTAGAGCACCAATTAAATTAAATTACATGCATATATTACACAAGTCGGGCCGAGCTATGGGCTTTCTATCACTTAATCCAAGCTTGGCCCAATTATTAATCGGGCACTCATTACATATCCAAGCCCGGCCCAATGGGGCTAGGCCCAAATCGGGCTCGGGCTAGCTCGGCCCATGAGCACCCCTAGTCTAAACTGGAGAAGCTGATGAAGAAAATATTTCAATATTTATCTAAGATCTCCAACAGTTCCATGAGGGACGATCTTGATGTCCCTGATCTCCATCTCCTCCTCCACCGGATTCGTAGTAGTCTTAGGGTTCGACAACCTATTTAGTCTTGTTTTGAATGGTTCATTTTGGTGTTATAGTTAGTGGTGATTGTTGTGTGATGGTGTGTACACAATAAATTCATGCATAAATAAAGAAATGCACCAAAATTCATTGGATACAAATTTCCCTCCATTTAATGGGAGGTTTTACATTCAATTTTGTGGGTACATCATACTCCCGATCGTGAGAACTCATCGATTGTTAATTACATCCTCAATGGAAAACCTCTGATTATCAAGACATTGACTCAATAAAATTTATAAAGAAAATACGGGAATGAAATAAATAAATAAATAAAAATTGACAAGTTCCTGCTCTTCGCCTTTGCTAACAAAAGTACTTCTTTCGGTTCACCTGGATCTTCATGATCAATTTTCAATTGGGTTCATGAATTGATGAATTTGATGGTGATTTTGATTTGTTTTTAGTGAACCATTCTTTATATTCTCTTGACCCATTAGAATCATGTCCATAATGGATTTGAGATGATCAGGTTTCATTATAAAATAGGTTGAATTGGGTAGGTTGATCCACACCTTATGGTTAGATGGGTGAGCTTTGACCTTTTCTCCTAGAGAGATTTTAAACTTGAAAAGGGTGGTTTGAGCTCCCCTGTATCAAGGAGCAGTTCTCAACCTTTTCCCTCTTATCCCTTTTAACTTCTTCTACCCATTCCATATTACGTATGAGTTAATGAGTTCAGAAGATTTGAATTTGCTGAGACATTGAAGAGGTTGGAACTGGTAACACTACCACTCAATTAGAGATCAAATAGCAAATAATGTATGTATAACCTCTTTTGGATTATCTATCATTTTTTTCTGCATTGATTTTTTAGTATAAAATATCCATAGTTCGAAAGTATATTCTGTTTGTTTCTACATGCCAAATGCTGTCCATAAACATAGCATTTGATTGAGTAGCAAATTCATTTTTTGATGGACACATGTAATGATTTATTCCAATCATTTTCTTTTCGTAGACAGTATTGCATCCCAATTTTTTGTCACATTACATGATCTATAAGTATGGCTTGATTTGGATTTTAGACCTGTAATTCTGTCATGATTTATGCTTATAATTTTGAGCCTAATTTAAGCCTGTAATTCTTGCCTTATTTAGACCTAAGAAAATCTAGTCTGATTTGAATCTGTAATTTTGGCCAAGAATTTTTTTCTGGATCAGACCCAGAATTAATGCCCAAAATCTGTATTGGATTAGATCCAATATTCTGGCCTGTTTCGGACCCAAAACATGGCCTGATTCAGACTAAAAAATCTAGCCTGATTTAGACCCAATATTCTGTCTTGAGTTGGACCCAAAATCTGATCTTATTTAGACCCAAAATCTGGCCTTATTTACCCCCAAAAATCTGTCTTAAATTGGACCCCAAATCTGGCCTTATTTAGGCCCAAAAATCTATCTTAAATTGGAACCCAAAATCTGGCCTTATTTAGGCCCAAAAAGTTTAGATTGATTCTGGCCTGAGTTGAATTTGTAATTCTGATTAGGCCCATTTGTAGTTGTTATTTTCAGTCCATTTACAAAGTTGTTTCCAACCCAATCCCAATTATGTTACAACATATTCCTAACCCGAAAATAGGTTGAGTTGTGGACCTATTTTCTGATTGGATATGGACATTGTAATGGCTTGTTGAGACCCATTTTACAGTCATTTATACTCTAATAAAGTGGTCTGATTCAGACCATTGCTTGGGCCACAGTTCAGACCAATTTTAGCCAACATTTGGGCTATAACTCAGCCAAATTTCAGTTAACATTTGGACTGAAACTCAACTCAATTCATCAAGTATCTGGGTTTAAACCCAACCCAATGCCCCTCATTTTTTAGGCTGTCTCCTGACACATTCAGAATTTATTGCCTCAACTGTTTGTTCTAGAAAATTCTGTCTATTTGTTTGGGTGGATACAAAGTGTTTGTAGGCTGTTTGTTTGAGTGGATTTGCGTTTTTCATTTATAGGAATTTAACTCATTTGATTATGGGAATCCATGTTTGAAAGCAAACTCTAGGACAAATTTCAGGGTCATAGTAGACCTTGCCAGGCTCACAACAGCCCCTGTTTGGGACATTCGCAGTCCATGCCTCAAGCCAATTTAAATCATTTTGCGTGTGATCCAGGCCAGGTTCATTTTTTACGATGGGTTGAGACTTGGACTCCGTTTTATGAACCAGGTTCTTGAAATGGGTTCTTATCTTAAACCGGGTTCACCTTTAGATAATTTCATGGAAGGGTTCATAAATGGGGGTAATTTTATGAAATAAATTCATACATAGGAAAATCTGATGAAATAGTGGGGGGTAATTTTATGAAATAAATTCATACATAGGAAATTCTAAAGAAATGGGTCCTCTATTTGTACTATTTTGGGCCCATTTACATAAGTCATTTAGGCCATTTAGAATCCAATTCCAGCCACTATTAGGTCGTACCTCAACCCAATTTCAGCCACTATACGGGAGCTTTGATTGAGTTTCAGTTTGATTTTAAACCCACCTTCAACCAATATTTGGACAATATTTCAGGCCAATTTTGGACAATTTCTGATTCATAATCAACCTTATTTTTACTATTGTTCGGGCTAATTTTCAACTCATTTAAAAGCAAATATGACTTGATTTTTAACCCATTTATAGAAAATAGTTTGGGTCAAGGTTTAACCCATTTAGAGGAAACAATTTGGGTCAATGTTCAACTCATTTAGAGAAAACAGTTTGGGTCAAGGTTTAACCCATTTAACAATTTGGGTCAAGGTTCAGCACATTTAGAGAAAACGGTTTGGGTTAAGGTTTAACCCATTTAACAGTTTGGGTCAAGGTTCAACCCATTTAGAGAAAACAATTTGGGTCAAGGACTAACCCATTTAATAGTTTGGGTCAAGGTTCAACCCATTTAGAGAAGACAGTTTGGGTTGATTTTATAAACCCATTGGTAATCAATAGACCAAATGTAGGCAATCATGCTAGAAGAGTGTAAATTTTAGTCTTTTCTTGGGTTGGATAACACCAAGTTAAATTGTTTGGCTACAAATTCAATACAAAAATATATATATATATATATATATATATATCGTGAGTTCACTCCTTAATCTTTGGAACCCAGTTTAGAAGTGAGTTCAATGTTCTGGTTGAATCCATGTCATGGGTTCAGATCCTTTATTTATTTAAACCCAAACTCTTTAGCCACGTCCATTGTAGCCAAATAAATGATTTTTAGGCCTACTCACAAAACTGATTTTCAACTTGTTTATAGGAGTGTGCTGAACTAATTTTCAGTCTATTTGGGTCCCTCTTTTAGACTGTGTTTCAGCCTATCATATCCATTTATTTGGGGTGGTTTTTGACCCAATTAGAGCCTATTCTTAACAAATTCCTCGACATGTTTGCAAACAAAATCTGGCTGTAACCCAGCCCAATTTCAGCAAGTGTTTAAGATAAAATCTAGCCCGGTTTGAGGCAAGAAGTCAGACCCATTTGTAAATATTATTTTCAGACCATTCATAGTTGCTACATGGGCTGATTTTCAACTTAACCATTTCAGGCTAGACATTCAACCATTTAAAACCATTGTTTGGGTTATTTGCACCCATTTGTAACCATTTTTCTTATTGTGATGCAGCCCAATTCAGCCAATATTCGGGCTATCTCCTGACCCATTTAGAGCCCCAGTATGGACTGAATTTTCAACCCATTCGCAGCCAATATCTGACTGTAACTCAGTCTATTTTCAGCAGCGCTTATGCCAAAATCTAGCCCAATTTTAGTCAATTGTTTGGGCTGACTTTGAGCTCATTCATGCTTATTATCCAAGTTTGTTGGATGTGAGAATTTGTAGTCGGTTTGTTTATGGAGTTTTATTGATTATTACTATTGGGCTGATTTTCAATTATTATAGACAGTTCTATGGAGGGCAGATTCCTCTATAATGAGAATCTGGATCTCGAATGGGGCATCTTGGTGGAGGGCGGCGACTTTATAAAGTAAGGTTCTGAATCTCCATTGTAAGTTGATTTGGCGTAAGACCAAGGCTGCTTATTTGGGGCATATTTAATCATTTTAGGAGGGCAGATTTCCAACAATGAAATCTGAATCTCTAATTTTTTTCTTCAGGCCGTTTATGGGAGGGCAGATTTCTTTTAGAGAAATTTGAATCTCCATAAAAAAAATGGGGAAGTTTTGAAGAATAAATCTTTTTGTAATATAAGGATTTGGATTTTCATTTGATGGAGGGCGGAAACCTTGGAACAAAAATCTGAATCTCCATTTTAATGGAAATGAAGTGGTGGGAAAGATAAAGATGGAGTGGGTATGGAGGTGATGTGGTGGCTGGAGGGAAAAATCCCTCTAAAAAGGGTTCCGAATCTCCAATAAATGGCAAATGGGAAGATGAAATGGATGAGATACATGGAAAGGATGAGATGGGAAGATGGAGTGAAGAGACGAAGAAAAAGACAGCAACTTCATTACCTTCTTCTTCTTTCCTTTTTCTCTCTCTTTCTCTTCTCTTTTTTGTTCTTTGTTTTTCTCCTCTCTCTGCAACACCAAACGAACTCCCCTCTATGTCTTTTTTTCTCCTCCTTTTATCTCCTCTATTTGAGAAGTTATGTAACTTCCAACATGATGAGATTGTGTAAATGGGTGGGGAGTTTCAAAAACTTTCCAAAGCAACGATCTTTTTTAAATATTTGAATGGGTCAAATGGCCTCTTTCATTAGATCATTTTGTGGGGCCCACATTTGAATTTTGAGGAATAAAAATAGCTTATGTAGGGATTCAAAACTTAGACCTTTGGAATGATGTGCATTGGCTTCCACAACTTTACCGACAACTACTCATGTAGTTTTTTTTACTATTTTTTTTTTAAATTTTGATGACTCATGTCATTGAATCATGCTAATTTAATGGGCTTAGACCAATTTCCAACTGCATCTTTTGTTTGGCAAAATTTTGACATCAACAAATGCCCCCTCAGCTCACGTATGTGCAAACATTTGTACATGTGGGACTCGAAAAAAAAAATTATATATATATATTGCAACATAACATGAATATAATTCCCCTCTCCCTTTTTTCAGCAATGAGAAACGAAAAGCAACCGGTTTCCCATTCTTTGACAATTCCTCGTATGCATTTTCAAGCCCTCTTCGATCCAATCAATAATTTCAACGGGATGAAACTGGAATGAACCTGCTCAATTCTTGATCTTCCTGAATCTGAGTCGATTGATCTCCCTGAAGAAGGTAGCGATAATTGGACTCCAATCATATAGGAATCCACCAGTGTTTTGACCATATGCTTAGAAGCCATCATAGATGTATATATCGGTTGACTATGTTGTGTCCCCATGTTTGCTCTAAGGATGTCAGTTTTTTTTGTACATTAGGAAGGGAAATCATCAGTGGGAAACGATTACCCTGGGATTGGTAGGAAAAATTTAGAACACTAGGCTTGTTTAAAGCAACTTTGCAATGGAAGTGTTGGACAAGGTATATAGTTCATGTTTTTGAGGCACGCCTTCGCAATGCCAGAATACTGGAGGCCGTTCGTGCTTCCGAAGGAAGCTACTTAAGGGCATCTCATGTATATAGGGCTTTAACGGAATACTGGTCCAAATCCACTAATACATTTCATTTTTGGTGGGGTGAGATATCAATTTCATTATATGATCTGTACCGTCTTTGCGGTTGTCTATTTTAGGGGTCTTTTATGATGAGTTTGTACCTGATAATCTTTTTATCTACGATTATGAGGAGAATCTAGTCTCATATTCTGATATTGAGCGTCGTGAGAAGAAAATCCTCCATGACCTCTTCAATGAATATCAAGTAGTCTGCAGTTGCAAATCAAAAGGAAAGAAAGCAGTTGTTTTAAAAGATTGGATAAATCACTTTTACGTGCCCTCGGTGGATGATACTTAAACAACTGTTAAGGATGCAAGATCCAAAAAGTGTGCCTCTATGGTAAGGAAAATACCAAATCTAAGCAAACCTCAAAATCTTGAAGCTGCATGTAGACTAAAGTATTTTTCTCCCAACAGTTTCTTGGCTACTTATATTACTGCTTGGTTGAGTCAATTTGTTTTCCTTACAATAATGGTGATATAATCAGACCCGAGACATTCGTCATGGCTACTAAGATAAGCGTGGGCACGCCTTTTTCCCTTGCACCACCTGTTTTGACGAGTATTTATCGAGACTTAGGGGCAATAGCTACTCATCCAGATGGGCCATTTTCAACTGTCATTTCTTATCCTATGCACTTTTTGCTCATTTGGTTGGGCTTATATTTCCCGAGGCTTTATTTGTGGCATGGCCCAAAAGATTACAAAATGGCTTGGGAATATCTAATTGATGTTGTACTTGTTGATTTGAAGGGATTACCAGCGAGACATTTCTTCACTCGGCTTGAGAATATGTATTCACACCCATATGCCTTTACTGACTAGACTCGTTCATTGATTGATCAGAATAATTTGTTGAAGACACACGAAATAAGTTTTCTTATTTCGATCCGCCCTGGTTACTTCCCTTAAGGCAAAGCAATAATCAAGCTAGGGTCGAACATTACAACCCATGTCGGTTTGCCAGATTCCTTGGTTTTGACTAGGCTACGCCAACTTCCCTTTTTAATGAAATTAAGAAAGGAAATTTTCCTTTGGGTCAACTAAAAATAATTTGGGAGCACCTTTTACTCGCAAATGCAGGGGTATCATTTATCATGCCGGTGGGGGGGTTTAACTTTGGACAAACTACCCGTAAGTTTGTTAGATGGTGGAAAATTTGTTGGGAAGCTTATTTTAACCTCCAGAGCAGGGAAAAACTTTTGATAGATCCCAAGATTGATGAAATTTATAAGGCACAAGCTGTAGCTCGTATTGCATCTAGTAAAGTTTCAAAGAAGAGAAAAAATTCATCAGTTGACACAAGTCCAAGTGCGCAATTGGAGACTCTGGAAGAAGAAATTATTCTTTCTCCAAGAAGAGTTCATGTTAATATTTCAGAGACGCTTGAACCTGGAGCAAGGCCCAAAGAAAGTTCTTCTTCATCCATAGATTCTTTTGACTCAGACAGAGCTCCTATGAAACATCATAGATCCTAGCATAGGAGTTCTTCTCCTCCTTTGGAAGTTCTTAGGCAAACTAATATTATTGAAGGTGCTGACAATGAGTTACTTGATTATGGGGAACGAGAGGATGATCAGATTGATTATGACCTTTATAGCAACTTGCCCGAAGTCACAGGTTTCTCCACTCAAGCAGTCTCTTTTCTTTTGGAGCCATGGAAAGATTTACAGACTCACCGGCTGTTAAGGTAGCAGAACCCTTCCTTTATTTAACACCAGGAGCAAGTTCGAGTGCCCAAGCAGGTATTTTCTTTTTTTTTAGAATATTTATCTTAATTGATGATTCAAGTTGGATTTGGCTGATGAAGATGATTTTTTTTAGACACTTCTTTTGTTGACAGGAACAAAGCTCAACAAGAATTTGTTGGAGATGGAGACAATGTCATTTTTTACGTTGGTAGTGCATTACTTGGTAACAATAATTCTCATTTCATCTTTTTTTTTATCATGTATTATACAACATGAACATGTGAAACACATTTTTTTTAAGGTGCTTCTCTTAAGGGCAAAAATGGGACCAAAGAGAATTTTCTTGCAGATAAGGAGGAACTTGTTCCTAAGGTTGTTGGCGCCATACCTTCAGAAGATGTTATTGTTGGTAAGAGAAATTTCTCTCTCCTTTCCTTTTTTTTTTTTCAAAATATACATATGTTATCTTTGGCATGAGAATAAAAGAAAATTTCCTTTTACAAATAATGTAATTCCTTCACCCTTGCCATCTTTACCTCTGTCGGCTATAAAGCAGACTGTTGTTGCAAGCTGAGGAAGAGGATGTAGATGATTACGCTCGAATTGCTGCAAAAGACATTCTCTCTAAATTCTTCCCGAAGTTCAAGCGGACACCATTTTATCAACTTCATTCATTGTCTTCTTTTGTAGACAAAACGTTTAATCTTTTGGAAGGCCTTCCTTTAGACCTTTCTGGAATAAAGTCTAAAGTGAATGGATTTTTGGGTAAAGCTCGGTTATTAACTGAAGCAAGGGATTCAAATTCATTTGACGTGCTTCATCAAACTTTTTCAATAAAGCTTGTCTTAATTTGTCATAAGGAGAAGCTGAAAGTTCAAAAGGTGGCTAGTTCGCAATTGAAAGATGAAGAAATTTGAACTTTGTTCTACACGTGAAAACTTAGATAAACAAATCTCTTCCATTGAAGAGAATATTTTATCCCTCCAGGAGCAAGTTGTCATGAAACGTCATGAAGTTAATGAGATCCTTGACCGTCTGCATAAGATTGCAAAAGAAACTGCAAATTTGGACGATGCACTTTTAGATTCAAAGGATGATTTGAATTTAATTGTTGAACAAAAACAGGATTTTGGAAATAGAAGTTGCCTAATTTGTTCAGCAAAGGGAAAGCAAGCATCAAGTAACGACCAAATTGGAGTCAAGTTTGAGAGAGTTAATGCAAGAGTTGTCCTCATGTGAGTGGATCTAAATTTGTATTAAATGACTTCATTTTATACTTGGGATGAATCACTGTAATAAATGATCCATTTTATTTTTTTATCATTCTCATTTTGTGTATTTTTATGCATAATAACGTTTTATAAAACGTCCATTAATAGGATGAAGTGTTCGATCTCCATCTTGTGTAACCAATTGGTAAGCCCCATTGGTAAAGACTTTTTGTATTACATAAGGTCCTTCCCATTTTTGGTCAAATTTTCCGCTCAACAAACGAGAAATCACAATAGGTCTTTTTACTGTGAGAACTAAATCTCCTTTTTTAAAAGACCTAATCTTCACTTTCTTATTGAATGCATTTCATGCTCGAGCTTGGTATGCTTCCAGTTTCTGTTGTGCTTCAAGTCTTTTTTCATTGAGTGCTTCCGATTCATGAAGTCTAAGTTTGTCATTTTCATCATTGGTGAATGATTCTTGTATGGCAATTCTAAGGGATGGTAATTGTAGATCAAGAGGAAGAATTGCTTCTCCTCCAAAGACTAGTGAATAAGGTGTATTTTGAGTTAGAGTGCGGACTGTTGTTCGATATGCCCACAAGGCTTCAAATAATTTCTCATGCCAGTCCCTTTTATTTTTAGAGACTATTTTCTTGAGAAGTTTGCAAAGAGTTTCTGCTAGACCATTTGCAGGTGCATAAAATGCTGATGAAAAATAATTTTTGATTTTATATTTTTCAAAAAATCTCTGTATTTGTTGGTTCTTGAAAGGAGTTCCATTGTCAGTAATGATCCTTTGAGGGATGCCAAATCAATAAATTATATTTACTCGAATAAAGTTGACAACATCCACAGCTTTAACTGCTTTGAGTGGAATTGCTTCTGCCCACTTAGAAAAATAATCCGTGGTGGCAAGATTGTATTGATGGTTAAGAGATGATGGTGGCTTTATGGGCCCAATAATATCAAGTCCCCATGCTTCGAATGGCCATGATGCTACCGTGGGGAGCAATGATTCTGGTGGTTGGTGAATAAAATCTACATGTATTTGGCAAACATTACATTTTTTAGCAAAGTTCATTGAATCGGCAACCATAGTAGGCCAATAATATCCCATTCTCTTCAAATGCATATGGAGTTTTGGACCTGATTGATGTGATCCACATGTTCTTGAATGCGTTTCATTTAAAGCTTCATGAGATTCAATATCTGAAAGACATCGAAGCAGTACTCCATCTAATGATCATCTATATAAGACACCATTAAGTAGAACAAATCGTGGTGCTCTTCTTTTGATGTCTTTATTATCTTTTGAGTCTTGAGGGAGTCTTCCATATTGTAAAACTTCGATAATTGGTTGTCGCCAATCTATTGTTTCGATTTCCAGTACTGAGATGACTTTGCTTGTTTCAGTTGGAGTTGTTTTCAAGATTTCTTGAATATTTGGAATAATTCGCCTTTCTTCAATCTTGATTGGAAAATTAATCCTATTTGTTTGGGCTAGAGTTGTAGCCAAATTAGTGAGCGCATCTGCTCGGGTATTCTGTCCTCTTGGTATATGATATAATTGGAAATTTTGAAAATTCTCAATCAAATTTTTATCTCTTTCAAAATATTCAATTAGTTCAGGCTTTCTCACTTCATAAACACCTGTTAATTGATAAAAAACAAGTTGTGAATCTACATGTACAATAAGAGATTCAACACCCATTTGAAGTGCTAACTCTAGTCCAATGATTAAAGCTCCATATTCAGCTATGTTATTTGTACACGGTTCAACCAAAACAAATGAATATGGAAGTATTCCATTTTCTGGAGTCAAACCAGTTCCTGATCTTTTGGATCCGTTTTAATTTGATTATACCTCGAAAATCCATCCGTAAAGGATAAAGCTTCGAAACCAGTTGTGGCATCTACCATAAATTCAGTGATGGGGAGAGGGAATTCATCTTTTGGACAAGCAGCATTTAAGTCACGAAAGTCTACACAAACACGGATTTGTCCATTTTTCTTTTTTTATTGGAACAATATTTGCTATCCATGTGGGATATTTTATTTCACGAATGAAATTGGCTACTTGGAGTTTATTAATTTCTAATTCAATTTTAACAGCAAGATCTGGATGAAAATGATGTTGTGCTTTCTTAATTGGTCGCTTAGAAGAATCTACTGCTAATTTATGAGTTGCTACTTTTGGGTCTAATCCTGACATTTCTTTATAGGACCAAGCAAACACATCTTTGTACTCAGACAAATAGGCAACATATTCTTTCATTTCATCATCAGACAATAACTTGCTTACATAAGTAATTTTTGGTTCTTGTGGAGAACCTAAATTAATTTCTACAAGTTCATCCAATATTGCCTGCCCCCCGTCCTCGAGTGATGGTGGTGCTTCCTCAGGATCATTGACTAATTCTTCATCTTCCTTCCCAGCATCTCGTTCTTCACCAGAGATCATATTGACAGAGTCCTGCATCCAGTTTTCATGATGATAAAATTTTCCTTTTGATTTGTTCTTTTTGGTTTGTTTTTGTTAAATTGTATCTCTACCCATTTCATAGCCAATCATAATGTATTTTAAAGCATCCTCTGAAACAGAATCACATTGTAAATTTTGATATTTTGACTTCTGTTTTTCTTGCGACCATGTTTTTGTCATGAACATCCTGGCCTAAGCTTAAATCATTCATCATTTTGACGAATCTTTTCTTATTTCTTCTTTTCTTTGTAATTTGCATTTGCGGGATTGACTTTGAATTTTCTCCTTCGCAAAATTACGAGCCACAGAATGCCTGCTTAGGTGTCCCATACTTAGGATAGAAGCCATCATGCTTTGCCGGTGCCAATTGATCGAATACTGAGATTCGAGAGAGCTGCGATATCTTTGTACCTTTTCTTTTAGGGGATGACTTTCTTTTCCAGCATCTTTTTTACGTCTCTTCTACCAGATATTTTGCATTAATCTGATAAGTTGTTGCCTTTTGTTTTCTTATACAAATAGGTTCAGGCTTGAGAGCATATTTTTGAGCTTCCGTTCTTTCAGGAAGAGGCTCAATTATTCCCCCTTCTTTCAAACTGCTTGGATTTTCAACGTTGTAACCCATTTTTTGCATCATTTTAATAGAATTTGGGTGATAATGACTAATATCCACCAGGCCTATAGTTGATATTTCATTAGATTCCTCGAGTAACTTTGACGCTTCACGATGCACAAACTTGATGAGTGGGTATTTTTCATTTTCAATTAAGAGAGTTGGATTTTCTTCCTCTGGAATACAGGTATCTATTTTGGTTAGAGGGATAATGACTTCTTTCAAGACCTCCTTTGTTTCCTGAACTGGACACAGTAGAGATGTCCCTGATTTTCTCTAAGATTTTGGGATATATTGAAAAGTCGGTCTTCTTTTCGAGTCATCCTTTTTGCTTGATTTTGTTTGAGGATCCTCTTCGATCTTATTTATGGTTTCACACCCAATATAAAACTTTGCATCTGCAAAATAGGATTCTGCTTTGGTGAACGGATTTTCATCAGCAATCACTTTTTTTTTAATACCCTTGTAAAAATACTTGAAACATTGGTGTAATGTTGAAGGAATGATTCCATTATCATGCAACCAAGGTCTTTGATGGAAGGATTTTCGTCAGCAATCACCTTTTTTTTAATACCCATGTAAAAATACTTGAAACATTGGTGTAATGTTGAAGGAATGATTCTATTCTCATGCAACCAAGATCTTCCATGTAACACGTTATAAGATGTCAGAGCATTAATAACATGAAACACGCCCTTTGTAGTCAAGTCACCAACTATGAGTTGAGCCCAATCGTTCCCAAAGCTTGTTGGCTACTTTGGTTGAAACCAATTATAACCAAGTTTGAAGATTCAAGATCATTCACTATCATGCCCAAAGATAACAATGTCTTGAGGGGAATAAGATTAACTGCGGACCCACAGTATAGCATTATCTTATTTATTTTGACTATGGTAAGAACCCCTTTTACAAATAATGGTCTATTATGTGCCTTCGTCCACAAAAGAAGATCTTCATCCGTGAAAGAGATTGTAGCTAAACAGGCTGTACAAATATTTGGGTTAAATGCACTCTCAAGCTCTGTCTCGGTTTGATGTACTTCATTGAGAAATTCATCGGGATCAAGAAGAGCTTTGATAAGAGCCTCTCTAATATGTTGTGAAAGTCTTAAAACATCATACACATTTAGTGGTGCTTGAATCTTTTTCAAATGTGCCAAGACGTCATATTTTGTTGGAGGCTTTTCATTCACAACTTTCTTTGCCCCCTGTTGAGATTGTACACTTGTAAACTCATTTCTTTCAACTGCCTTTTCTTTGGATTTCTTTTCAACCTGTGCTATTCTCTCTGGTAATTGCTTCTCTCAACGAAGTTGAATTAGGCAGGATTCATTAGAGGTTTGCTCCACTGTTTCTTCTTTAGGGGTGTCCTTTTCTTCAATTTCATCATGCTCTTCTTCAGTGGACTGAACCATGTGGCACGATGCTGCTTTTAATTGAGAGTCAATTTGATTTTCATCTCTTTTCATTTCATCCTGGTCAGCAACGAAGTTTAGCATCATGATCTAAATAAATGAGCCATCCCAATGATCAATTGTGAGACACTCATGTTCCTGTTCAATTTCTTCAATAACAACACTATTTGTATTATGATTTTTCTTTCGGTGAGTTATGATGCGGATTATGATTGGATTATTGGGATCACCATCCAAGTGTGCATACAGCGGAGGAAGATAGCTCGTCCCTTCTTCATCCCATGGAGTGTTCTCAATATTTTCTAGTAAACTAGGTTCTATCAAGAAGGTCCATAGTAGTCCTCTTTCAGCCAACTCTTCTGTTGTTGCTGGTAACCCAACTCTTCGAAGAATTTTAGCATTATAGATTGCCATTAATCTTTCAACTTCCTCTTCTTCATCAAATGTGTTTTTAGACCAATCTGAGAAGTCAAAAAATTCATCCATATGATCTTCCAGCCATTGAGTTCTTTCAATGATCTCCGAGAGATATTCTATATCTGAATTATAATTGACTTCAAAACCAGTATTGTAACAAGAGGTAATTTCTACCTTTTTCTGGTTACCTTCAGCTTCAGTTTTTTTGTTTAGTGGCTATGTGTGCTACAAAGAATTCAGGTGGCATATATTCCCTTAATGTCAATAGGACTCTAATTTTTTATATGCTGGTTGCTTGCTGGTAATGAGCTCTATGTTTGATCACATATTTACTTTTCTTTGCAGGCATTTCATTTTGATGAAGCGGCTTACTTTTTGAAACATTTCTCTTTTCTTGAGGAGAGTTTGAGGTAATAACTTCTAGAGTTCTCCCCTCACTCGAATTTTTGTTCTTTTTCTTTCAGTAGTAACCTCCTCCCACTCCTGTTTTTCAAGGGCAAAAACAAGGTTAGTGTCAGCAGTTGCTTTGTTTTCTACAGTCTGATTTCCTGCTAACTTGATGGTCCCATCATCTATCAGAGCTTGTATCTTTTCTTTCAAGACAAAGCAATCGAAAATTTTATGATTAGTCATCCAATGGTATTTGCAAAATTCTGGATGATCGACTTTATCAACCTCATCAAGCTTTTTCGGCTCTGGTAATTCCAATAAATTTCTTTCCAAGAGTTCTCCAAGGAGATATTCAACGTCTTCATTTGGAAAAGGATAAATCTTCTCCATTCTTTCTTTTAATGATGGACGCCTTTTTCTAGTGTTTTTCCTTTGTTCTGTTTGAACAAGTTTATCCACTTGTTTGTCTTTGGATTTCTCGACTTCAACAACGGTGACCTCTTTCTTTAGCTGTGCTTTCTGATGAGTTGTTGACTACGATGGTGTCACTTTGTTAGTTCTAGCAACCTCCTCATTATGCCTTAAAGTGGAATTTTCCAGGTCATGAGCCCTTTGATTTAAGGCTTCAAACGTTTCCACAGGTGAGGCTAGAAGAGGATGTCGCGTCTCATGATTTAGACCCCTCAAGCAAAGTTTGATATTTTGACTTTCTGAGAGTGGGGTAGGACAACGGAGACTCAGATCTCTCCATCGTGATATGTATTGCTCTGCAATTTCATTAGGTCGCTGAGAGGCTTTAGTAAGTTTTTCAATCCCGACTTCTCGATTAATGATGTAGAAGTGTTGAAGAAATGCATGTTTCATATCCTCCCATGTCACTATTGACCCAGCTGGTAGGTGTGAATACCACGTGAAAGCCGCTCCTTTTAATCCTGTTACAAATTGTCGCAAAAGGAGAGCTGGATTTTTCGCTGTCTCCACATAAAGCAACAAAATGTGCTAAAAATTCACTTGGATCACCTGAACCGTCAAAATTTTCAAATTTGGGCATTGTATATCCTAGTGGAAATGGGACTTTATTCATATGGGATGGATAGGGTTTTTGATAGTCAAAATCAATTTTCTTAGCAGGCATTGTGATTCCTTGACTGTCCGAAGCACAAAATCTTTAAGGGAATTTAGATCAACACTATCATTTGATAAACCTGAAGAGCGATCCTTAAATGGATTTTGTTTCAATGACGCAATTTCTGCTTCTTTTTCATTTAACTTATGTTGCAGTTCAGCTATTATCTCCTCCACTATTTTATCTCCTTCAGCTCCTGTAACGAGAACATCAACGAACGATTTTTGCGAAACAGATGGAGATGATGGAGTATTGACGTTATTGTGCGCATGTGGCCGAAATTCTTCCTCCATGAAGATGGCCTCAGGTTGATCATAGAGTCGGTTACTCGAGAAAGAGGACTCTTCTGCTGAGCTTGAAGAAGATGAAGAGTCAATTGAGTTGACAGATTTTGTAGTCCTGCCTTTTCGAGTCCTGTTGTTTTTCTTTCTTTGAGGCTTTGATGTGAGAACTACAAGACCATGCCTTTGTGCTAAAGACGATCCCTCGCTTGTCCTTTTTTATTGATTTCAAGTTTGTGGGCGTGATTGACCTTCAGAGGTAACCATTACTGCTATGGTAGTCATTGGGGTCTTAGGCGTTTTGAAAACGCACGTAAGATTTGATGACTTTATTAGAAGTACAAATCGAGATCCAAGAGCCAAGGTATCCTTTGCCATATGAATCTTGCCTCCAGCATGTGGCGTCTTCTTTAGATCAAATGGTGAGACACTCCTGAACAATAAAGTAGGCAAGGCCAAGGCAGCTATGCGGATGATTTCTGGTGCCAATTTGACTTTGAGTGCTGCTTCAGCAATAACGATCACCTTGCGACTTTTGAATACAACATTGATTGTTGATTCCATTTTCCCCTGCATTTCCAAAGTAGGATTTAGTTAAAAGAGTCGATAAATCCTTTCAAGATGAGAGGAAGAGTATGTCCCACCGAGTATGCCAAAAATTTGTACACAATAAATTCATGCATAAATAAAGAAATGCACCAAAACTCATTGGTAACAAATTTCCCTCCATTTAATGGGAGGTTTTACATTCAATTTTGTGGGTACATCATACTCCTGATCGTAAAAACTCATCGATCGTTAATTACATCCTCAATCGAAAACCTCTGATTATCAAGACATTGACTCAATAAAATTTACAAAGAAAATACAGGAATGAAATAAATAAATAAATAAAAACTGACAAGTTCCTACTCTTCGCCATTGCTATCAAAAGTACTTCTTTCAGTTCACCTGGATCTTCATGATCAATTTGCAATTAGGTTCATGAATTGATGAATTTGATGGTGATTTTGATTTGTTTTTAGTGAACCATTCTTTATATTCTGCTGACCCATTAGAATCATGTCCATAATGGATTTGAATGATCATGTCTCATTGTAAAACAGGTTGAATTGGGTAGGTTGACCCACACCTTATGGCTAGATGGGTGAGCTTTGACCTTTTCTCCTAGAGAGATTTTAAATTTGAAAAGGGTGGTTTGAGCTCCCTTGTATCAAGGAGCAGTTCTCAACCCTTTCCCTCTTATCCCTTTTGACTTTTTATACCCATTCCATATTACGTATGAGTTAATGAGTTCAGAATATTTGAATTTGCTAAGTCATTGAAGAGGTTGGAACTGGCTACACTACCACTCAATTAGAGATCAAATAGCGAATAATGTATGTATGACCTCTTTTGGATAATCTATCTCTTCTTTTTTTTTTTTTTGCATTGATTTTTTAGTATAAAATATCCATAGTTAGAAAGTATATTCTGTTGGTTTCTATATGCCAAATGCTATCCATAAACATAGCATTCGATTGAGTAGCAAATTCATTTTTTGATGGACACATGTAATAATTTTTTCCAATCATGTTTCTTTTTGTAGACAGTATTGCATCCCAATTTTTGGTCACATTACATGATCTATAAGTATGGCTTGATTTAGATTTTAGACCTGTAATTCTGTCATGATTTATGCTTATAATTCTGAGCCTAATTTAAGCCTGTAGCTTTGGCCTGATTTAGACCTAAAAAGATCTAGTCTGATTTGAATCTATAATTTTAGCCAAGAATTCTGTCCTGGGTCAGACCCAGAATTATGCCCAAAATTTGTGTTTGATTAGATCCAATATTCTGGCCTGATTCGGACCAAAAACCTGGCCTGATTTGGACTCAAAAATTTGGCCTGATTTAAACTGAATATTCTGCCTTGAATTAGACCCAAAATCTAATCTTATTTAGGCCCAAAATCTGGTCTTATTTAGGCCCAAAATCTGGCTTTATTTAGGCCCAAAAATCTGTCTTAAATTGGACCCAAAACCAGTCCAAAAACAAAGTGATTTTTCCTGAGTTCGGCTAGTCGAACTGGTCCTTACGGCTAGCCGACCAGACCTCTACGGGTAGTGATCCATGCATCTAGCCGACCTGACAAACCCAAAAATATGGGTTTTTCAGATTCGACTCCTGCTGTTCCCTGATCACTTCTAACGATCTCAGTAGGCTTCTAATGGCTTCTTATCATTCTTCCATCATGATTAAAACCTTTTGTGACATTCCAAACATGGATCTACTACAGAAATAAGCAAACCCAATAAACACTAATCCTTACATAGCTCTCGCTCTATCCTCTTCGCATCTCATGCAAAGATTAGAAGAAGGTTACTAATCTAACATGATTAGAGATGAGGTATGTCTCTGATACCAATTGTTGGAAGTAGGTGGGCCTCGTGGATAGATTTTCAAAACTTTTGACCCACTTGAAACAAGGATCAAGTACTCATAAGGCCAAAAACCCAATTCAGAATGCATAACCCTCAATCTCATGATCATGTACAGTAAATAAAACTATCTAAAAGATAGAAATAAGCAACCAACAAGCATCCATAAAAACCACAACATGCAACGAAGTAGATTATACCTTTGGAGCTCGGTTGTGCTCTAATGGAGAAGTTGATGACTTCGTTGATGTAGAACTTTTCTACAAACTAAGATTAGAATCTCCAACACCTCTTAGCCTTCCACGCTATGACCCGAATCAGATCTCTCTCCTCAAGAAGATTGGTGGAATCTCCAAGAGGAAACCCAACTCGAAATTCTAAGGAACTAGAAGAGGAAGAGAGAAGAGAACAATGCAACTATTGCACAAAAGGATGGACGTTTTTTACTCCAATATTATGGACGTCCAAGAGGGGTGGATTCCCTTTTATAATCTCCCAGGTCTCCTCTTTTCTTAATTGGAATAGAAGTCTTACTTCCATAACAATTAGTAAGTATACTATTACCACTATTAGAAGTCCTACTTCAAATAGAAATAGTAACTTTCTAATTCCTTCCTTTTTAGAGTTCGAATAGGATTAGTATTTTTCTAATAACTTGGGCTAGCGTGGGGACCACTAGGGATTCCATAGAAAGCTGGCTCCAACTGGGACACGCGACCCCACATCTCATGTGCAATCCGGGCCCACAGTTAATTGTAAATAACACCACTATATAAATGCAATTGCACTCCAGTCTTAGGAATAAATTATAATGAAGACCCTAAACTTCCCAATTACCACAAGTAGGCCCCTCTATCAATATCCATGGATCAATTGGAATAAATCTGTCTCTTCCAATCTTAGTTCCATATCTTATTATCCTTGAGCCCCAATTAATCACTGTAATCATCAGTACCATCCAATTAACTCTTAATCGAGATGGGTGCGCACTTACTAATGACAAATCCATTAATTGGCATAAGGGGTTAATAGAGATAGATTTCATCTTGATCATTCAATGTTCCCACAGTCCTACTACCACATACCCAAGACACCGAGGTATTGACCTACAGTTGGCCTCACTCATTAGTGACTCAAAGCAAATGAATAGATAGAAACTTGAGTTCATCAATGTCTCAGAATTGAGAGCCTATTGCTAGGGAATTATGAGAGCATACCTTATTATAGAGATGGAAATTCCATAAAGTGCTTCTCCTGGTCCTTCAATACATCTAATACACCAGCACATTGATCCAGAATCTTTCATTCTGATGATCGAGACAAATCACACTATCTCATAGTGATCAAAGTGCTGCAACCTTATCAGAAGAGATTCCCAGTCTCATCACTGGTTGTGAAGATATTTTAAGTATAAGATTTGTGACATATATCTCTCGTGTGTGGATCTCATCCATATACATATATCACATCTAATATACTAATAAGACCCGATTCAACTCATGAACCATTATGTCATATGTATTGGTCATGTGCATAAAGTAATAAAATAACATTCATCTCATGAAAATAAAGCATGATTTTATTGATAAATAAAGAAATTAATCAATTTATCACATCAACTGATGGATTAAGTCCATACAATCTAACAAATCTGGCCTTATTTAGGCCCAAAAATATGTCTTAAATTGGACCCAAATTTTGGCCTTATTTAGGCCCAAAAGCTTAGATTGATTCTGGCCTGAGTTGAATCTGTAATTATGATTAGGCCCATTTGTAATTGTTATTTTCAGTCCCTTTACGAAGTTCTTTCCAACTCAATCCCAATTATGTTACAACATATTCCTAACCAGAAAATAGGCTGAGTTATGGACTTATTTTCTGATTGGATATGGACATTGTAATGGCTTGTTGAGACCCATTTTACAGTCATTTATACTCTAATAAAGTGGTCTGATTATGACCATTGTTTGGGCCACAGTTCAGCCCAATTTTAGCCAACATTTGGGCTATAACTCAGCCCAATTTTAGTTAACATTTGGGCTGAAACTCAACTCAATTCATCAAGTATCTGGGTTAAACCCAACCCAATTCCCCTCATTTTTTGGGCTTTCTCCTAACACATTCAGAATCTATTGCCACAACTGTTTGTTCTAGAAAATTATGTCTATTTGTTTGGGTGGATACGAAGTGTTTGTAGGCTGTTTGTTTGAGTGGATTTGCGTTTCTCATTTACAGGAATTCAACTCATTTGATTGTGAGAATCCATGTTTTAAAGCAACGTCTAGGACAAATTTCAGGGTCATAGTAGACCTTGTCAGGCTCACAACAGCCCCTGTTTGGGACATTCGCAGTCCATGCCTCATGCCAATTTAAATTATTTTGCGTGTGATTCAGGCCAGGTTCATTTTTTACAATGGGTTGAGACTTGGACTCCGTTTTATGAACCGGGTTCTTGAAATGGGTTCATATCTTAAAGCAGGTTCACCTTTAGATAATTTCATGGAAGGGTTCATAGATGGGGGTAATTTTATGAAATAAATTCATACATAGGAAAATCTGATGAAATGGTGGGGGTAATTTTATGAAATAAATTCATACATAGGAAATTCTGATGAAATGGGTAGTCTATTTGTACTATTTTGGGCCCATTTACATAAGTCATTTGGGCCATTTAGAATCCAATTCCAGCCATTATTAGGTCGTACCTCAACCCAATTCCAGCCACTATACGGGAGCTTTGATTGAGTTTCAGGTTGATTTTAAACCCACCTTCAGCCAATATTTGGACAAAATTTCAGGCCAATTCTGGACAATTTCTTATTCATAATCAGCCTTATTTTTACTATTGTTCGAGCTGATTTTCAACTCATTTAAAAGCAAATATGATTGATTTCTAACCCATTTATAGAAAACAGTTTAGGTCAAGGTTTAACCCATTTAGAGGAAACGGTTTGGGTCAATGTTTAACCCATTTAGAGAAAACAGTTTAGGTGAAGGTTGAACCCATTTAACAGTTTGGGAAAAGGTTCAACCCATTTACAGAAAACAGTTTGGGTCAAGGTTTAACCCGTTTAACAGTTTGGGTCAAGGTTAAACCCATTTAGAGAAAACAGTTTGGGTCAAGGTTCAACCCATTTAGAGAAAACAATTTGGGTTGATTTTATAAACCCATTGGTAATCAATAGACCAAATGTAGGCAATCATGCTAGAAAAGTGTAAATTTCAGTCTTTTCATGGGTTGGATAATACCAAGTTAAATTGTTTGGCTACAGATTCAATATAAAAACATATATATCCTGAGTTCACTCCTTAATCTTTGGAACCCAATTTAGAAGTGAGTTCAATGTTCTGGTTGAATCCAGGTCATGGGTTCGGGTCCTTTATTTATTTAAGCCCAAACTCTTTAGCAACGTCCATTGTAGCCAAATAAATGATTTTTAGGCCTACTCACAAAACTGATTTTCAACTTGTTTATAGGAGTGTACTGAACTAATTTTCAGTCTATTTGGGTTCCTCTTTTAGACTGTGTTTCAGCCCACCATATCCATTTCTTTGGGGTGGCTTTTGATCCAATTAGAGCCCGAGTCTTAACCAATTTCTCAACCTGTTTGCAGACAAAATCTGGCTGTAACCCAACCCAATTTCAGCAAGTGTTTGGGTTAAAATCCAGCCCAGTTTGAGGCAAGAATTCAGACCCATTTACAAGTGTTATTTTCAGACCATTCATAGTTGCTGCATGGGCTGGTTTTCAACTTAACCATTTCAGGCTAGACGTTCAACCATTTAAAACCATTGTTTGGGTTATTTGCACCCATTTGTAACCATTTTTCTTATTGTGTTGCAGCCCAGTTCAACCAATATTTAGGCTATCTCCTGACCCATTTAGAGCCCCAACCTGGACTGAATTTTCAACCCACTCACAGCCAATATCTGACTGTAACTCAGCCCAGTTTCAGCAGTGCTTAGGCCAAAATCTAGCCCAATTTTAGTCAGTTGTTTGGGCAGACTTTGAGCTCATTCATGCTTATTATCCAAGTTTGTTAGATGTGAGAATTTGTATTCTGTTTGTTTATGGAGTTTTGTTGATTGTTACTGTTGGGTTGTTTTTCAATTATTATAGACGGTTCTATGGAGGGCATATTCCTCTATAACGAGAATCTGGATCTCGGATGGGGCATCTTGGTGGAGGCAGCAACTTTACAAAGGTTTAGAATCTTCATTGTAAGATGATTTGGCATATGACCAAGGCCGCTTATTTAGGGCATATTTAATCTTTTTAGGAGGGCAAATTTCCAGCAAATTTCCAATGGCATATGATCAGTTGATAGGAAAAATCCCTTATCGATAGCCGGCGGCCACCCTATCTGCCAGTACGTTCTGCAACGTAGCTGTCCCATCACATAATGGGGATTGCACGCTCAGTGTTCACCTCGGTCAGTGGACCGAGCTAGAGAAGACACTGAGGTCGGACGAGCCTGAAGTCGGGCACTGCTGCCGGGACGCCCGAGGCCGAAACCGGAGGAGCGCGGTTGGTACCCTTACCGAGACCAACTCCGACTCGGTGCAAGCTGGTGCATTGCCGAGCTGGATGAATGAGATCGAGGCAGTCCCTGATTGGTACTTTTACCTAAGTCAGGGATAACCTCGGTCTCGGGAAAACACCCCACACAGGTGGGGAGTTTCAAAAACTTCCCACAACAACGATCTTTTTTAAATATTTGAATGGTCAAATGGCCTCTTTCATTAGATCATTTTGTGGGGCCCGCATTTGAATTTTGAGGAATAAAAATAGCTTATGTACAGATTTGAAACTTAGACCTTTGGAATGATGTGCATTGGCTTCCACTACTTTACCGACAACGACTCATGTAGTTTTTTTTACTATTTTTTACTAAAAGAAATTTGTTTTGAAATTTTGATGACTCGTGTCATTGAATCATGCTAATTTAATGGGCTTAGACCAATTTCCATCTGCATCTTTTGTTTGGCAAGATTTTGACATCAACATGGTGACATTTGGTGATGGATGGATGTGTGAGTGTTTTGATGTCTTGTTGAAGATTATGATGTTTAGATGTTTATTTTAAGCTTATGATGAGTGGTTGTTTAGCTTGTTGGAGATTGTGTACACCCTAAAGCTACATCTATGAATGAAATATCTTTTTCATCCCTTTGCTATATAGTTAGATATATTAAATGTGATGAATGTTTCTGGCGATGCATACTTAGTTACAATTTTTTATCGTTATCTCCATGTTTCTTGGTACTTGTGCTCATAGTTATATACATAGTCGATCGAAATTGGAATATAACTCATGGTAAAATCAATGGGATGCAATTTTAAGTTGTCTAACACCTTGTATAACTAGTTAAATAAGTGGATGAGATAGGCTATTATTGTTAGGAATTTTGTGTGTTACAATTTGATTGGATGCATGCTCGTTTAATCAAGTTTGATTTTCTTTAATGCTCTTAACTTTCAAATCTTAATTTTCCATGCATTCTTTAAACTTTTAAATTTGATTCTTCATGCATGACTTCTTTATCTTTTAAACTTGATTCTTCATGCATTTTTATGACCTCATTTTCATATCTTTTTAGGCATCTTAAGATGGTACTTGATTGGAAAATCAAAATCTTTGATACACTCCATCCATCTCCTCTATCTCATGTTCAATTCCTTTTGAGAAAACAAATATTGCAAGCTTCGATGATCCGAATGGACTTCAAATTTCTCTCCACAAAGATAATGTCTCCACATCTTCAATGCAAAGACGACTGCTGCCAACTCTAGGTCATGGGTTGCATAGTTTTTCTCATGATCCTTCAACTGTCTAGAGCCATATGCAATAACCTTGCCATCTTGCATCAGTACACAACTGAGTCCTACATACGAAGCATCTTTATACACCAAGAATCCACCGCTGCCCTATGGGAATGTGAGGATAGGTGCTGTGGTCAACCTCTTGTTCAACTCTTCAAAGCTAGCTTCACACTACTCATTCCAAACAAATGGTACATTTTTCCGGGTTTGTTTGGTCAAAGGTGCTGCAATAGATCAAAATCCATGGACAAACCTTCTATAATAACCTGCTAAGCTCATAAAACTTCTAATTTCTGTCACATTCTTTGGCCTTTCCCAACTGATAACTGCATCTATCTTGGCTGGATCAACTGCTAAACCTTCCTTGGAGATGATGTGCCCTAGAAAGGCAACTTGCTCTAGCCAAAATTCACACTTCTCGAGCTTCGCATAAAGCTGATTATCCCTCAGAAGTTGCAGTGATGTTCTCAAATGCTGCTTATTTTATTCCTTGGACTAAGTACACCAAAATGTTATCGATGAATACAACTGTGAATTGATCTAAGTGTTGTGCAAAGATCTTGTTCATTAGAGCCATGAATACTGCCGATGCATTTGTCAATCCAAAGGGCATCACTAAGAACTCATAATGCCCGTATCTAGTCTTGAAAGATGTCTTCGGTACATTTGATTCTCTGAGTCTCAACTGATGATAGCCGGATCGTAAGTCAATCTTTGAAAAGTACGCTGCTCCTTACAACTAATCAAATAGCTCATCCATTCTTGGCAATGGATATTTTATTTTGATTGTAACCTGGTTCAACTTTCTATAATCTATACACATTCTCAAGCTGCCATCTTTCTTCTTGACAAGCAAAACTGGAGCTCCCCATGGTCAAATGCTTAGTCTAACAAAACCTTTCTCTAATAGTTCTTGCAACTGTACCTTCAATTCACCCAATTCAGCTGGAGCCATTCTGTAAGGTGCAATAGAAATTGGAGCAGTCCATAGTAATAGTTCAATTGTAAAGTCAATCTCCCTAATTGGTGCCGAACCTGAAATCTCTTTTGGAAAAACATCTAGAAATTCGCATACAACAAGGATTGCCTCCACCCCTTGGGACTGTTTATCCTCTGTGATAAACGCTATATATCCCTGACATCCACTTCTTAAAAGTTTGGAAGCTTTCAAAACTGAAATTAGTTTTGCTTGTGGTGTTTTCATGTCTCCTTGAAATTTAGTTCCCATAGGAATAGCATCCAATCTGAAACTAATAATCTTATTAAAGCAATCCATGGTTGCATGGCATCCCGCTAACCAATCCATTCCCAAAATAATGTCAAAATTGTGCATGTCCAACACGATAAGGCTTGCTGGCAAATCGACTTCTCCTACTTTAATTGTACAATTGGGATAGTAGTTTCTACGAGCAATTTGTTTACCTACCGGAGTGGTGACAACCAAAACTTATGCAAGTTCACTAATAGGAATAGTAATCAACTTAGCAAACATAGCAGATATAAAAGAATGAGTGGATCCAGGATCAAACAATATCTTAGCTTCTACTCCACAGACGAGAAGTTTACCTTCAACCACATTGCCTATTGTGTCTGCGTCCACTTGGTTCAGATGGAAGGCAAGTCCATGTTGTCGTTGCTGTCTATTCTTTCCTTGGTTCTGTTAGTTTTATGGTCTCAATCCATTAGATGATGAATATATTGATTAATTTCTTTATTTATCAATATATTATTGCTTTCCTTTCATGAGATGAATGGTGATTTATTACTTGTTTGCACATAACTAATACGAATGACATAATGGTTCATGAGATGAACCGGTGTCCACAAGTATATTAGATGTAACACACGTGTATGGATGAGATCCACATACAGGAGACATGTGTAGCAAATCTTATACTTAAATATCTTCACAACCAGTGATGAGATTGGACATCTCATACTGTCAAGGTTGCAGCACTTTGATCACTATAAGATAGTGTGATTTGTCTCGATCATCAGAATGAAAGATTCTGGATCATAATGCTGGTACCTTGGATGTATTGAAGGACCATGAGAAGCACCTTAAGAATACTGTCTTTACTTTAAGGTTTGCTCTCATAATTCCCTAGCAATAGGCTCTCAATCCTGAGACATTAATGAACTCAAGTTTCTATCTATTCATTTACTTTGAGTCACCAATGAGTGAGGCCAATTGTAGGTCAACACCTCGGTGATTTGGGTGAGTGGTGTAGAGCTGTGAGAACATTCAATGGTCAAGATGAAATCTATCCTGATTATCCCCTTGTGCCAATTAATGGATTTATCATTGGTAAGTGCGCACCCATTTCGATTAAGAGTTAATTGGATAGGTACCAATTGATCATTATAATTAATTGGGGCTCAAGTATAATAAGAAATGGATCTAATTTGGTGGACAGGTCCAATTGATCCATGGATATAGATGGAGGGGCCTACTTATGGTCATAGGGAAGTTTAGGGTCTTCTATGTAATTTATTCCTAAGACTGGAGTTCAATTGCATTTATATAGTGGAGTTATTTGCAATTAACTGTGGGCCCGGATTGCACATGAGATGTGGGGTCGCGAGTCCCAATTGGAGCCAGCTTTTTAAGGAATCCCTAGTGGTCCCCACACTAGCCCAAGTATTGGATAGATACTAATTCTAGTAGAACTCTAGATGGAAAGGAATTAGAGAATTACTATTTCTATTTGAAATGAGACTTCTAATAGTGGTAATAGTAAGCTACTAATTATTAATAAAAGTAGGACTTCTATTTTAATTAGAAAGAGAATGTTACAAATTAATGGAAGTGAGACTTCTATGGGATTTAGTAATAGAAGAGTTGCAAGAGGCTATAAAAGGGAAGCAACCCCCCTTTGGACGTCCCAAGCTTTATTGTGCAAGAGTTGTGCAAGGCTAGCCCTCTCTCTCTTCTCCTCTTTTGTACAAGTTGTTGCACATCTCTTCTAGTTCTTTTTCTAGTTGTTTTCTAGTAGTTTTCTTTAGGAGATCCCACCCATCTCCTTGAGAAAAGAAATCTGATAAGGGACATAGTGTGGAAAACAATTGGGTCTTGGAGATCTTCAACATCAAAGAAAGTAGCAACTTCTCCATTAGAGCACAACCGAGCTCCAAAGGTATAATCTACTTCCTTGCATGTTGTAGATTTATTTGAAGCTTTTAATGTTGCTGATTCTATCTTCTAGATAGATGTTTTTACTTATCTTGATATGTGAGATTGAGGGTTTGCATCTTGGATTGGGTTTATGCCCTTTGGGATAGATGATCACTGCATTAAGTTGATAAAAAGTTTTTGAAACCTATCCTAAGGGCCCAACAGTTTTCCAACAGGTTCTGTCTTTTTTGCTGTGCATTTCTGTTTTGCTAAGGAGGACGGGGATGCTGGTTTTAAGGTTGCTGCCTCGCTTGCTGCTACTATTGTCGGTGAGGTGCTCTAGCTTGGTTCTAAACTGGTTGTTAGTTTTACTGGGGTTCTAGTTGTTGTTGTTATTGTTGAGGCCTGTTGCCCCGGTTGTTAAACCTTGGACAATCACAGAGCAAGTGGTTAAAAGATCCACACTTGAAACATGCTCCTGTAATATTACGGCATTCTTGTCTTGTCCTCTTATTCTGTTGCTGCCTTTGATTCTGCTGGTTCTTTTGAGATGCTTGATTACGTTTTCTTTGAGCTTCTTGAATGATCTTGTTATTGATATTTTCAAACTTGTAGGCTCTCTTGACTGCTTCTTGGAAGGTGGCTGGTAGGACTACACCTGTAGCATCTCTTTCTATGATGGGACTGAGTCCCTCCAGGAACTTGATAACCTTCTTTTGCTCAATGTTGATCATCTTTGGGGCATATTGAGACAGTCTCTCAAACTTTGTAATGTATTCGAGGATTGTCATACCCTTGTTTGAGTAGCTGGAACTCTACAGCCATTTGCCTCTTAATGTGAGAGGGCACATACTTCTCAGTGAACTATTCCTTGAATGTGGCCCATGCAATGTCATTTGCAATAGTCAGGTAATCATCCTTGATTGTCTTCCACCAAATGTCAGCTAGTCTGGTAACAAAGAAGCTGACAATTGAACTTGTTGTCTGCCTGTGCATCTAAAAAGATCAAAGTTGTTTTCAATAAGAGACAATCAATCATCTGCTGTAAGAGGATCTTCTTTCCCAGTAAATTCCTTTGGGCCTCTCTTCCGGAATTTCTCGAAGAGCATATCAGGTTCATGATCTCTATTTTGAATGACAATCTGTGGCCCCATATTTTGAGCCTGTACCAGTTCTGGTCTTCTTCCAAACATCTCTACCAACTGCCTATACACTTGAGCTAGCTACTCATCTTTCTTAGCCATTTGTTCTTGCAATCTGGCTTGATTCTCATTGGTTTTCTGTAGTTGGTCGACCATCATTCCCATAAGTTGTTGAAGTTGGGTGTCCCCTGACGAACCTGAACCATCACTGTTACTGCCAGAAGGAATTGCATTGGCTAGGTCTCTGCGTGGAGGCATTGTGCTGCAAAACCACTTGTTAGTACTATAAAATATATTGAAGAAAGCGTGTCCATAATCCCATTCGATACTAACTAACGAATATATAATGAATCCTCGTCATGTCTCTACGTTTCTAGTTTGTTTTAATTGCCTGAAACGTATCCCACTCTGATACCAATCTTGTCACGACCCCGGACCGGGTCGAGGCTCTAATCCGGCGCCGCGACATTTCCCACAGGTTCCCGCAGTGAGGATTCCATGCATATTTAGAATCATCTCACTATCACACATAAAGATTTATTTGCGGAAGCGCGTTGCAAACACACAAGTAACATCATGCATAAGTAGAGTATAAAAGAACTCATGTCAGAGGGAGAAACATGACTAGCATAACCATAGTTAAGGTTTCAAGTTGCATCACGCACCACACATAAAGTAAAGTGTTGACACCAAAAAAGTCACTATATCTCCTCAACATCAAGAAGCCTCGTGAAGCTGCATCCTGCTATAAAACAGGCAAGGCTACTTCAAGCATCAGATCTTATCAAAATAAGACAGAAACTAAGAGATCCTTCAAGACAGCTAAAAGAGGGGTACACCTGAGGTTTCGGGCCATTCCGACATCGTTTGGCCCCATTTCACTGCTCCAACAGATAAACAAGCGCTCCCGGCGGCGACATCATCAAAGACACCAAAACTTTGATCAGAGCCTACGAATGACTCCAGAATGTCTCCAAAGGGCCCCATACCAAATTTCAAGTCAAACCGACAATGTTTGACCCTCCATCAATGCTCGAGCAGTAAAATCAAGCCTCCCAGCGGCGAGAACCACCAAAGCCATCACTCATCAAACAAAGTACATGAGTGGCTTCAACATGCCTCCAAAGGGCTGCACGTCAAATTTCAGGTCATTCCGACAACGTTTGACCAGGTTTCGATGCTCCGAAAGAAAATCAAGCCTACCGCCGGCGGAGCAACCCGGGACTGTGACATCAAAAACGGAGCCCATGGAACGTCTCAAAATGACTCCAATAGGCTCCCTGTCAAATTTCAGGTCAATCGGACATCGTTTGACCACATATCAAAGCTCGGCATTTTCCCCGCAGCAAAATCAAGTGAAGCATCGATGGGACCCCAAACGGCTTCAAAACTCAAATAAAAGCCCATGGTTGGTCCTATCCACTGTTCAAGAAGCTTCACCTCAATTTTCAGGTCATTCCGACATCGTTTGACCTAGTTTCGACTCTTGACGGAAAATCGGCTACAAAGTCTTCGGCTTTCCCGAAAAATGGGAAACTTTGTGCCCCGATTTCACGCGGGTTCTCGTCAAGTTTTCTCCAAGAAAATGAAGTCAATAATTGAGGAAAAATATCAAGAAAAATACAGAAGAAAAAAGGAACGAAAAAGATGCAAAATCGGCCGAAAACGAAGCTCGGCGACCAAAGGGCAAAAAACCCTAAGGTCGCCGGCGACCCTGCAAATCCGGGTCGCCGGATTTTGCACCAAATTGACCGTTTTTCGATCTTTTCGCGTTTCGGGTGTTCCGGCCTCTGTGATTTTCGGAAAATCCAAATTTTGATGCTTGAAAACCACTGATCTTCGTCTACATCTCGGATCCGCCGTCAAAAGCACGAAATCATCACCGATCGCCTCAAGATCGTCAACCGGCTGACCAAGAAAGTGCACTTTCTGTCCGACCGATCGTGAAATCGATAAGACAGATGTCACCGGCCCACCAACGTCAATCAATATCTGAAATTGCACTGCAATCCAACATCAAACAATGCGTGGATCCACCTGTGATGATCGCAAGAAGAATCTCAAAAGGCGCAGCGCGGCCCGCGACTCTTCACATGCCTTGGCGACCACTTAATGACGTTAATTGACCCGTTTATGACAACTTAATGCGGTCATTAACTCATTATTTTGGACGGCCCAATCAGATTCAAGCATTTGGGAGTTACAAATCCAAGCAATCATGGCATTAAACCCATGAAACTCCCATCATCATGAAGCATAAAGGTGATTAAATGCCCACTACCTTCATCGGCCAATCACAAGCCTTGAAAAAGGAGTTACAAAATCAACTTGTAACTCCTCATCAATTCTTTCATCATGGCCATCAATGCCAATAAACACCTCATGGCTACCAAAAGCCTATAAAAGGAGGTGCATTCCAAGAAGAAAGCATGATAAAAATAGATCCCAAGTGCAAGCTCTGAAAATCCAGAAAATCCAAGAGAGAGACAAAGTCCTGCTACTTTGCTCCCGGAAGCACCATAAGGTGATCAACGTCCCTTGGGGGGCGACCCCCCAAAGGTCACCTCCTTCTCCAACATGGCCTAAACGCGGCTTTTCAGCTCGTTTACTTGGTTTTTCATTGGATATAGGACCTCCTCTTGGTCCTTGTCCTTTAAAAAACAGAGGTTAGGAGCCAAGCCAAAGAATCAAAGCATCACATGTTCTCATTTGAAGGACGATGGCGAAGCCCATACATGACTTGCGACCGTCGATCTCAACGTGTCCCCACAATCTCCTGAGAAGTTAGATCCATTTTCTTACTTTTCTATTGTAGTTTGTATTTCTCAAAGGGACAAAAAGAAATCACAATTCTTGTCTTTCACATTTGATGAGTTTTGAAAAATAGCCTTTCACGGCAAACAAACAAAAACGCCTCCTATGGCATCCTAAAAAAACAAACTTGTCTCTTTTCTTAATATTAATGCAATTTGAAAAGTTAGAAAAAAGGATTGATTTCCTTTCCACTTGTGAAGGTGAATCTCCGGATTATCACTATTCCAAATTCCAAGTAGAAAGTAAATCTGGCATACCCGTACAAAAATGTTGATGACCAAGATCTTCCCTCCTCCGCTGAGACCCAGGTCAGCCCCCGGGGTACGAAAGGAGAGGACGGAAGATTCCTTTCGGGTCCATCGAGTTGGCACACCCGGTGGGACACGTTGACTTGAGAACGTGATGCTTTGATCACTTGGCTCCTTTCTAGTTGGTGGCCTATGTTGCATTTTGCATCTAAAAAAAATATGAGATGGGATTTCAATTGTTCTTTCTCACTTCAAAAAAAACAAAAAAAAACCTGATTTCTTTTCTTAGATTCAACTTTGAGAAATTTTGATCCTCTCCTCTTTGAACTTGATAGCTCACAGAAATGTTCGCAGCTATCGTTCATATCGGGGATTGGGCCATCTTTTCTCTTTGATGAGTCCAATTGGGATTTCAAAAAAAAAAAACCACCTTCATTTGAAATTCTTTCAAAAAAAAAAATGATCTCTCTTTCTCAAGATTCAACTTTGAGAACTTTTGATCCTTCCCTCTTTGAACTTGATAGCTCACAGAAATGTTCGCAGCTATCGTTCATGTCGGGGATTGGACTATCTTTTCTCTTTGATGAGTCCAATTGGGATTTCAAAAAAAAAAATTAGTTCTCTCTCTTTTGAATTCAAATTTGAGAAACCTTGGTTTCCTTCCTTTTTGGATTTAGCGCTCGCAGAAATGTTGAGCCTTTGCTCAGATGGGAACACCATTCGCTCTCTTTGATGAGTTCATTAAAAAACCTTTCAAAAAAGAGTTAAAAAAAAAAAACAAAAAAAAAAAAAAAACACTAAGGTTCCACCAGTTGCATTCTTTGACCAAAGTGGATTTAAGAAAAGCCTTGTCCAGAGTGTGGAGACAGCTAGACTATTCGAGGCAAGGGTCCTTCAAACGGGTTCATTAAGTAATCCTACCCTTACCTGGGGGCTGATCTATCTACTAAAGTTTCATAAGATCGAATTGGAAATCTATTTGCACCTTTCAAAAAAAATCCTCTAAAAAAATCTTTAAAAAAAAAAAAAAAACTTTTGTCACTTTGATGAATTCAGAGTTGAGAAATCTTGGTTCTTTCCGTTTCGGATTTAGTACTCACAGAAATGTTGAGCCTTGTTCGGAATGGAACACCATTTGCTCTCTTCGATGAATTCAATCTTGACCTTTCAAAAAAAAAAACTTCCGTCACTTTTGAGTTCAGAGTTGAGGAATTTTGGTTCCCTCCCTTTCGGATTTAGTGCTCGCAGAAATGTTGAGCCTTTGTTCGAAACGAAACACCATTTGCTCTCTTTGATGAATTCAATCTTGACCCTTCAAAAAAAAAGCTTCCGTCATTACTAGATTCACATCCGAGAAATTCTGGTTCCTTCCCTTCTGAATTTAGCACTCGCAGAAATGTTGAGCCTTTGTTCGGATTGGAACACCATTTGCTCTCCTTTATGAAGCCAAATTTGACCTTTCAAAAAAATCCCATCTCGTGTCCTTTCCAAGGATGCGATTTGCAACATTTGTGCCTAGCGGTGCTAGTACGCCCTTTCGGGTCTACTGTATTCGCGACCGACACATTTGTATCTCTATCATTATATCATTTTACCTCGAGTGAGCCTTGTTTCTCGGTAATTTGAATTAAGGTCTACAATTGCTTCTAGCAGTCACTGGTACGCTCACCCTGAGCCTACCATACTTGCATTTTAGAACAATTATATCCTCTATGGCTTTTTGCCTTCTTCATCGTCCTTGGGTTGGGCCATGTCCCCTCAAGTGATTTGAAAAGACAAAACCATAGTTGTTCTCCATTTACGATCACCATATTCTTGTGATTACTAATGGATTTGGTCTTATTTCAGAAGTTTTTCAAAACTAACAATGGCAGCTTCATTAACCATCACTTTCGATGAGAACAAGTACCAACAGCAGCAGAAGTCTCAACCAAAACAAGAAGTCCTTGAAAAAGCAGAAACTTCTTCCACTGCTTCACTAGGGACGACGGAAGAATCTCTTCCCAAAACCTCTAAGGCGGTAAGAAAATTCACTCTTGATGATTTCATGCCACCTCTATACAAAAATGGAAATGTGCAGGGGGCATCATACTCTTGCAACTCGGTAGTTGGATTCTCCATGAATGGATACGAGTCCAGTGATACTGCCAGTGATATAGATGAGTGGGAAGAATCCCTTGAAATAGGAGAATACCTCTCCGACGAGGAATGGATTCCCGAGTCTCATCTTATGCTAGTAATCTGGTATAACCCATTACAGCCACAAGGATCTTGGACTGATATTGAGGAAGACCAGGTCCCTGTTTAAGAAAACGCTGTTGATCCAGCACCAGCAAATGCTTCAGTGGAACCCAACATGGGCGAACCACGAGGAGCGGATGACGAAGAAGGTTTGGCTCCTATGCCTGATCTTGAGGAATATGTAAGAATCTTGCAACATCTTGCCATAGAGCAGGAGCAGGATCGCATCAATCTTCGTCATGATCCAGAACTGGAAGTCCCTGAAAATCAACGGGAACTTTCTCCCTTAACTCCTGAAAATGGAGAAAACAGTTGGATCGATGATCCTCTTACATCTGAGGATGAGTCCGATTCCCAACAATCTACACTGGGGGCATCTCCTGTCAGGATAACCTATAATGCGATAGCTCAGGACGATAGTGCCTCTGAAGCTTCCGAAGACACGTACTTCCCAACTGGTAGCGTATCTTCCGGAGCTACATCCTCTCAGGTGACTTCCACTGAGATAACATCCTCTGAGCCCTCCTCTCCTGAAGCTGTGACATCAGAGCTCAGCCTCTCCCAATTAAAGAAACTTCTGTCAATGAAATCTTCTTCAATGAGAACTCAGTCAATTGGTCCCAGATGCCCGATCTCATAGACGATGTCTGGACTAATACAGAAAGGTTGTCGGATGCTGTTCAGGATTTGTTCCCGGAAATTGCTCCGTGCAACACAATTACTGAAGACACCAATGTTATTACAGAGACGTCTTCAGCAAAGGATCAACCCCTTGATCCTGAGAGTGATCTTCCAAAAGAAGACCAGTCTCTAGAAGCTCTTGAAGTTGGTAGAGGTACCCGTTCCGGCCAGGATTACCACAAAAATTACAACCAACCTTCTTCTTCTTATGTAAATCCTTCGGGAAAACAAGTTGTAAGTGCCCCAAGTGGCAATAATAATGAAAATGCAAGCCCGAAGGAGGCTTTCAAATACGACTTGATTGAGCACTTCAAACACATACCTGCACGCCTGCACATCCTTGACTTATTACGAATGTCTCCACAAACTCGTGATAGTCTCATTTCAGAATTACAAAGGCTGAATGCGGATGTCGACAAACACGCCCCACAAGTCCTACAAATTGAAATGGACTACAGGGTCAAAAAATCAAATACTCCCCCAAAGGGAGAAAAGAAGAAAACTGAGGGATCAGGTAATGAATGCCTCTCGGTACAAAACGCAGCAAGTGCAACAATTGCCTTCGACAAGGATGACCTCCTGCTATGCGAGACAAAGCACAACCAACCCTTGTACTTTACGGGGTACGTCAAAGAAATGCCAGTACATAGAGTTCAGATAGATCCAGGTTCTGCACTCAACCTCATTTCTACTTCGGCACTCGAAGAGCTGGGCATCCCACCTAGCAAGCTGAGTCACACGTCCGTATCCATCTTCGGATATGACGGCAACGCTCAAAGGCCTATCGGCAAACTCAGGTTCAATTGCAAATCGGTGATCTTATTTCTGAAGTCACTGTGTATGCAATAAGGACCCCTTCATGCTACAATATACTCATAGGACGCCCCTGGATACATAAGAATGGTGTCGTCCCTTCAACTCTACATCAGTGCATCAAGTTCATTGGCAACGATGGCTTGATACATCGAGTGTTTGCAGACAAAAAGCCCTTCAAAGGCAGAGATGTCCATTTTGCAGATGCTCAAATGTATAAAGATGGAAAAGAAGAACAGGAGGAAAAAACAATTCACTTTGCCGACAGTCTCCAGAAAGATAAAGGCAAAGCTCCTCAGCAAGCACCGGAGGTAAACAAACCCTCCACCAAACTCGAAGTAAACGGTCAAGCTCCCTTCGTCGTCTCCTTCAAATCTCCAAAGCCTTTGGTAATCACTACCAAAGTAAAGAAGACAAAACAAAAGGCTGGGGGCAAGTTCACTGTTTCCTTTGTGTCTATTATGCATGACACAGACTCAGAGTCAGAGCCAGAAGATGACATAGCATCGAGCCAAGCTGATACTCAGCAAGATCAGCCCGCTCTCACTTCATTGGAGACACCTGCAAACATAGAAGACCCTACGTCTGCTTCCTTTATTATTCCGGCAACTTCGCCAGAAGAAAAAGTGATCTACTTCCACAGATCAGGAGCATCTCAACTAAACTCTCTGCTTGAACCTTTCCAAAACGAAGGTATGCCTCAGCTATCCCTGTATAGTCCAATGGCACAAGCTATCATGAAGAAAATGGGCTACGACGCTCAAAATCCGACTGGTTTGGGAGGTGGCCGTGGTATTCTTACACCATTAGAACCCACCCTGACCAAAAGTCAACCAGAAGATTGGAAAATCCACCTTCAAAAAGGCAAGTCTTCATATGGGTTGGGGTATGATCCTACCGCTCCTATGAGACCGTTGACACCATGGCTGCAAAGTCGCTTTACCGACCAAGCCTCAACATCTCATGAAGACATTGATATCCCTGGATATCTCTCTGAGGAGTTACTCGTCAAAAATCTAGAAAGCTCCTCCAATTGGTATGATTTCTCTGATAATAAAGAGGAATTGCCCAATGACATAGACGCGCGGTTCTCTGATCCAGAAGAACCATCGTCTCCAAAAGAAGTACCCTACTTCAACCCAGTTCCAGCAAATGATTGGGACCATATCATTGCAAGCCTTGAGAAGGATACTGATCAAGAAGATCCATGGACAGAAACAGAGCCCCGGTCTGAAAATGCCTCTGGCACTCCAGAAGGTCTTGTTGAGTTGGAAGCCTCCGAAAACATTGTGGAGGAACCACCTTCAAACCTTCCAACAGAAGACCCTGTTCAAAAGATAGACTTGGGAACATCTGATAACCCACGTCCTGTATTCATAAGCAAGAATATAAAGGATGATGAGTTACCCGAGTATATCTCTTTTCTTCGTGAGTTTGTTGATTGCTTTGCATGGTCTTATGCTGAAATGCCTGGCTTAGATCCCAAAGTAGCGGTCCACAAGCTCAACTTGCAAAAAGAAATCAAGCCTATCAAACAAGGCCAAAGGAGATTCCGTCCCGACGTGATGGACAAAATTGAACAAGAAGTTCAGGAACTCAAAAACGTTGGCTTCACCCGCGAGGAACAGCATCCTGAATGGTTGGCCAACATCGTCCCCGTGACAAAGAAAAATGGGCAGATAAGGGTCTGTATCGACTACAGAGACCTGAATAATGCATGTCCTAAAGATGAATTCCCACTCCCCATACCAGAGGTGATGATCGACAACACCTATGGGTTCGAGCGAATGACATTCTTGGATGGATTCTCTGGCTACAATCAGATAAAGATGCATCCTGAAGATGAAAGGCATACATTATTTCGGACACCATTCGGCGTGTATTGCTACACTGTGATGCCGTTTGGTCTGAAAAATGCAGGTGCAACATATCAGAGGGCTATGATAAAAATATTCCAAGATATGCAGCACAAAACGGTCAAATGCTATGTTGACGACCTCGCCATCAAAAGCAGAAGAAAAGAAGACCATCTCGATGATCTTCGAGAAGTCTTCCTCCGACTTCGCAAACACAAATTGCGGATGAATCCACTAAAGTGCTTCTTCGATGTCTCATCGGGTAAGTTTCTCGGATTCATAGTACGGAAAACTGGAATAGAACTTGACCCTACTAAAGTCAAGGCTATCCTGGAAATGCCATCTCCCAGACCCTAAGAGAATTAAAAAGGCTTCAAGGAAGGCTTGCCTACATTCGACGGTTCATCTCCAATCTATCAGGGAAATGCCGTCCATTCTCTCGCCTGATGAAAAAAGGCGTAGACTTTGTCTGGGATGCTGAATGTGAAAATGCATTTCAAGACATCAAAACATACCTCACCAAACCTCCAGTGCTGGCTGCCCCCACAACTGGAAAACCATTTATCTTGTACACAAGAGCTCTAGACCACTCTTTGGGTGCTCTGCTCGCACAAGAAAACGACGACGAAAAGAAGCTGCTCTAAATTACCTTAGCCGCATGATGGTAGGTGCAGAGCATCGCTACTCCCCAGTCGAAAAAGAATGCCTTTCAGTAATGTTCGCTGTACAAAAGCTGCGTCACTATCTGCTGTCGAACACAGTCTACCTGATTTCGAGGATCAACCTCCTAAAGGTCCTTGTCACAAAAGCAGGTGCTCTCAATGCCCGACTGGCAAAATCGTCATCCTTCTATCACAGTTTGATATTAGGTATATACCACAAAAAGCGATCAAAGGCCAAGCTCTAGCAGACTTTCTCGCAGAGCATCCATTGCCTAAAGATTCTCCACTCAGGGATGATCGCCCAGACGAATTTATCTACAATGCGGAAACTTTCTTATCAAATGCTTCCTAGGACATGTACTTTAATGGTGCAACCAGGACAAATGAAAAAGGAAAGCAAATATCGGGAATTGGCATCTTCTTTGTCAGCCCCGACAAATACATGATTCCACACGCCTTATCGCTATGGGAACCATGTTCAAACAATGCAGCTGAGTACCAAGCCCTGATTGTAGGATTCGAACTCGCCCTCGAATCTGGCATCACCATGTTGGAAGCTTTTGGGGACTCTCAACTGATCGTCAACCAGATGAATCAGAAATATGAAGTCAGGAAGCCTGATTTGCTACCTTACTACAACAAGGAGCAGTCGCTTCGACAAAAATTCAACATATGTCACATCACCCACATCCTCAAAGGTGAAAACATCCGTGCAGATGCCCCGGCCGGACTCACCGCATCCATGGCAATCCAAGAAGGGGAAAATATGCAAGTCACAGTGTGTCAAAGAAGGATTCTCCCTCCTCTCAACACACACCAAGCAGTTGCTGAATGCCACCAAGTAGTCAGAAGTCGGATGTCCATCCTCAAACCTCCGATTGGCGACTGGAGAGATCCGTTCATTGATTACATCATGTTCGGAATCCTACCTGAAGATCCAAAAGAGCGGGTAAGCATCCAAAGACGAACCCCGAACTTTCATTTAGATATACCTTCAAAAGCACCTTATAGAAAATCCTTCAACGGAGTACTCCTACGCTGCTTGTCACAACAAGAGGCTGAGGAAACTCTCAAAGAAGTACATGCTGGTCTTTGTGGAGCCCATCAGGCTGGCCCTAAGCTCTACAACCAGATAAAAAGGCTAGGTTATTATTGGCCTACCATGGTAGCTGATGCAATGCAATTTGCCAAGCGCTGCCAAAAATGCCAGATTCACGGAGATTATGTCCACATGCCTCCAAAATGGCTACATCCAACAGCAATCTTATGGCCTTTCGAAGCCTAGGGTATGGACATCGTAGGTCCTATTTCTCCCCCATCAAGCAAAGGTCATCGCTTCATCTTCGCCGCTACGGATTATTTCTCCAAGTGGTCAGAAGCATTTGCGCTCAGCGAAATGAAGACCTCATCAGCCCTTCAGTTCCTGCGCACCAACATTATTTGTCGCTTCGGCATACCTAAAAGATTCGTCCATGATAACGGACCACAATTCCGGGATCACAGATTCTATAGGTTTTTCGACAAGTACAAAATCCAAAGTTGTCTTTCGACTCCATATAATCCAGCAGCGAACGGACTAGCAGAAGCCTTCAACAAGACACTCTGCAAAATTCTCAAGAAAATGGTCTCTAGTCATAAAAGAGACTGGGGCGACAAACTACTAGAAGCTTTGTGGGCCTATCGAACCACCGTTCGAGGACCAACCCATAGCACACCATTCTCTTTGGTCTATGGATGCGAAGCTGTTGTCCCTTTGGAAGTACAAATTCCTTCCTTAAGGGTATCTTTGCAAAATGACATGACGCAAGAAAGCAATGTCAAATTGACACTCCAAGAGCTGGATAATCCCGATGAAAGACGACTCGAAGCTCTACAAAGCATTGTGTTATACCAAGCACGCATGGCAGGATCTTTCGACAAGAAGGTCAGGCAACGCGCCTACAAAAAGGGTGACTTGGTTCTTGCAGTAAAAAGACCCATAGTCTTTGCCCACAAATCCAAAGGGAAATTTGAGCCAAAATGGGAGGGACCCTTCGTCATCGACAAAGTCTTCTCCAATGGCGCATACGCTCTTCTAAACATGGAAGGAGACAGATGTATGCTGCCCATCAACGGCAAGTTCTTGAAGCGGTACTACCCTTGAAGACTTCCTCAAACGGGTTAGAGCGATATCTACACGGCCAAAGCCTATTTCCAAGGTACTTGCCCGTCAAACCCACCCCTTTTGAAATTTTCATCTTTATGTTGAAGTTTCCAAAAAAAAAACTCTCTCAAAACAATGCTTACTTTCATCGTTTCATTGTTCAAAAAAAAAATCAAAATCCAAAAAATCCAAGTCTAGGAGCCTCTTCCAAGACTTGACCAAAATATTCAATCCTTGAACCCAAAAAATTCATGGTTTGAAACAAAAACCAGGACTCAGGAACTTTCACCCTAGTTCGCCCCGGCTTTTACAACCAAAATGGTTTTAAGTCCAAATTTATGACCCTTGTGTCTTTAAACAAAAAAATGGTTTTTTTTAGAAACCACGGGGAAGCGACACTTAGTCAATACTCGCAAAAAACCAAAAAACCGGAAGGATAGGTGGTAAAAATATGGAAGTGAAGAAGGGAGAGAAGTGTGAAAAACTGTGAACTTTTAGTTCTACCGGAAGTTCTACCGGTAGAAGTAGCTCGAATTTTGGCAGAGAAGTGTGAAAAACTGTGAACCCTTAGTTCTACCGAAAGTTCTACCGGTAGAAGTGGCTCGAATTTTGGAAGAGAGTTGAGAAAAATTGTGAACCCTTAGTTCTACCGGAAGTTCTACCGGTAGAAGTGCTCCAACCGGTAGTTCTACCGGTAGAGGTGGTTCTACCGGTAGAGACGCTTAAATCGGAAGTTCTACCGGTAGAGATGCTGAACCCAGACCGACAGTTACAAAAAAGTACAGTTTTTGAAGGATTTTGTAGGAATGAAAACTAGACTAGGTTTTAGACCTTTTTATTGACTTTGTGCACTTGAAATTCCAAAATGTACTATAACTTCTGGGGCACCAAATCTTGTTAAAACTCCGACATTTGGGTTTTAACTCCACAAGGGTCAATGAATGGTCTTTAGCCTAAACTTGATAGATCTCGTGTTTGAACTTTTGTTTTGATGTTACGTACATCATCGTGTACTCGCCTTGAATTTCAAGTACAAGTTTGTTCGAAGAATTATTTCAAGAACCAAAACTCTTGTTTGATACTTCGTGCATCATCGTGCATTCGTTTGAATTTCAAGTATAAGCTCGTTTCAAGACGTGTTTCAAGAATGAAAAAAGAGAATCATTTCTTAAGTTTGATAAGCATTTATATTATGCTATTTTACTAGTCTCGTCGTGTCGTGCTCGTTAAATGATTTCCCTCTTGTTTTGTCGTGTTCTCGAACGTGTATCGCCATGTTTTGTGCATTCATGATATAAGTGAGTACCGCTGAGCTTGGACTGCCCTTTTAGCTTGATCCATTATCTGGGGGTCCTTAAACATGTGGACTGTCTGCAAACTAGTCGTGCCTTGAATGACACATCCTGCGTGTTTGTGTTCCGGTTCCGCGGCCGAAAATTCCCCGTATATGTGGGATCGTGTCGTGCTTGTCATGCGTGCTTACTCTTGTCATCATGTATGATGGAGAAAGGATGGGCTCTTTGTGGATTTACTAATCATGATATTATATGTATTCATGTCTTGTTTCGTATATTGTTCATAGACTCGTGATTTCTTGATAAGTATCTTGTTCATGCATTGTTTTTAAATCTTGTAAATCTGTTTCAAGTTTAATAGATTGTTTTTAGTTCTTGTTTCCTTTAAACTTCAAATTTGTTTATGCTCTTGCCTATATTGATCACTTGCCAGACCGTCGTGTCTGATATTCTTCTGCTTTGGTGCTCTAGATAGCAGGTCCTTATTTTGAGCTAGTTCGTGTGCAGAGAGTTGTTGAGCCACGGGTTTTGCAGGCTTGTTGTGTCAGCGATGTCATGTAGACGTCATGTAGAGCTTCCGCGAAATATTTTGATGTGTTGTGAATTTTGTCATCCTCACACACGCGGATCCTGGGAGGGGAAATACAAATTCCCCAAATTCGCGTCCCCGAGATCGGATCCCGGTTTTGGGGGCGTGACACTGAGTGACCTTGATTAAGTGTAAATTAAGCCGTGTGTTAGTTCTAAGCTTGATTATAGACTTTGGATAAGCTGTGAATAGAATAGCTTCTATTATAGCTTTGGGGAATTTTGAGTGCTTTTGTGTTTAGTGGGATCCTTTGGGGGTTCCTCTTTGTAACCTTGCGTGTACTTGAGGGATTATCAGAGAATCCCATAATTCATGTTTTGATCTCGTTTTACTTGTTTCGTTAATCTTTTCAACTTTCATGTTGATCCCGTCCCCGTCCGGAACCCCAAAACCCGACTTTCCTAGCATTGAGGGCAAAACAGTCATTTTACACTAAATCTGGACACTAAATTTGATGATCCTGAAACCCTCGAAATATGTACTTTTTGGAAACTAGATATTTCGGTGATCATTTTACCCTTCTTCGTCAAATTCATTCAAAGTCCCAAAAGCCGTGATTTCAGTCCACAAAGAATTCTAGTGGTGGAGCCCACCTCATTTGCTATAAAAGGAGAACTCTCCTTCTCTTTTCCTTTTTCCAGCATAAAAGCTTGAACTCCAAGCTAGGGTTTCTCCTTTCTCTTCTCCTTCTAGCTTTTCCATCTCAATCTCTACCAATCTTGCATCAATGGCAAAAATGGAGGTCATCTTCTTCCTCCTCTCTACTAGAGCTCTCTCTTGGTATCCTTTGTGGAGGGAACCACTCATCTCAAGATTGTTAGATTGTATGGACTCAATCCATAAGTGGATGTGATAAATTGATTAATTTCTTTATTTATCAATAAAAATCATGCTTTACTTTCATGAGATGAATATTATTTTATTACTTTATGCACATGACCAATACATATGACATAATGGTTCATGAGTTGAACCGGGTCCCATTAATATATTAGATGTGATATATGTGTATGAATGAGATCCACACACGGGAGATATATGTCACAAATCTTATACTTAAAATATCTTCACAACCGGTGATGAGACTGGGCATCTCATCTGATAAGGTTGCAGCACTTTGATCACTATGAGATAGTGTGATTTGTCTCAATCATCAGAATGGAAGATTCTGGATCAATGTGCTGGTACATTGATGTATTGAAGGACCATGAGAAGCACCTTATGGAATTTCGTCTCAATAATAAGATCTGCTCTCATAATTCCCTAGCAATAGGCTCTCAATCCTAAGACGTTGATGAACTCAAGTTTCTATCTATTCATTTGCTTTGAGACACCAATGAGTGAGGCCAACTGTAGGTCAACACCTCGGTGTCTTGGGTATGTGATAGTAGGACTGTGGGAACATTGAATGATCAAGATGGAATCTATCTCTATTATCCCCTTGTGCCAATTAATGGATTTGTCATTAGTAAGTGCTCACCCATCTCGATTAAGAGTTAATTGGATGGTGCTGATGATCATAGTGATTAATTAGGGCTCAAAGATAATAAGATGTGGAACTAAGATTGGAAGAGACAGATTTATTCCAATTGATCCATGGATATTGATAGAGGGGCCTACTTGTGGTATTTGGGAAGTTTAAGGTCTTCATTGTAATTTATTCCTAAGACTGGAGTGCAATTGCATTTATATAGTGGTGTTATTTGCAATTAACTGTGGGCCCGGATTGCACATGAGATGTGGGGTCGCATGTCCCAGTTGGAGCCAGCTTTCTATGGAATCCCTATTGGTCACCACGCTAGCCCAAGTTATTAAAAAGATACTAATCCTATTCGAACTCTAAAAGGAAGGAATTAGAAAGTATTATTTCTATTTGAAGTAGGACTTCTAATAGTGGTAATAGTATACTTACTAATTGTTGTGGAAGTAAGACTTCTATTTCAATTAAGAAAAGAGGAGACCTGGGAGATTATAAAAAGGAATCCACCCCTCTTGGACGTCCATCATATTGGAGTCAAAAACGTCCATCCTTTTTGTGCAATAGTTGCACTGCTCTCTCCTCTCTTCCTTTTCTAGTTCCTTAGAGTTTCGAGTTGGGTTTTCTCTTGGAGATTCCATCAATCTTCTTGAGAAGAGAGATCTGATTCGGGTCATAGCGTGGAAGGCTAAGAGGTGTTGGAGATTCTAATCTTAGTTTGTGGAAAAGTTTTACATCAACGAAAGTCATCAACTTCTCCATTAGAGCTCAACCGAGCTCCAAAGGTATAATCTACTTCCTTGTATGTTGTAGATTTTTATGGATGCTTGTTCGTTTCTGTTATATCTTTTAGATAATTTAACTTACTATACATGATCATGAGATTGAGGGTTATGCATCCTGGATTGGGTTTTTAGCCTTATTGATACTTAATCCCTGAGTCAAGTGGGTCAAAAGTTTTGAAAATCTATCCACGATGCCCACCTACTTCCAACAAAAATCCTCTTTGAGCCTTCCTTGTTCATTTGAAGAACTTCCAAGTAAGTTCCCTCTCCAATCTTCTAGATCTGTGTTCTTCTAGGCTTTGAGAAACTCCATTCTCATTATTACAAGCTTTCGATCTCCTCCTTATCCTTGTATTGACCATTTTAGGGTTTGTATTTAGGGGTTTTGATGTGTTTGTAGGTTATCTTTGAGAGAGGCTTGATTAGTGGCTTGATTTGCTTGTTAGAGACCCAAGGCAAGTGGATGAATGGATATTTTGAGATTTGACCGGTTTTCATGAAATGTGGATAATTTTACTATGCATTCTTGACTTGCATTGATTTGAAATAAATGCTCATAAATGAATCTTGTTAACTTGTTTAACCCTTGTAAATGTTAGAATCTATAGTCTCTTATTTAACACTTGCTGTAGCATTAATGAATCTTGGTGATTGGTAGAATTCCTCTTTCTCTTATTGTGGTTGTTTGAGGTTGAAAAAGGGGTGATTGGTGGATGTTGTAGAAGTTTTGATAGTGATTTGAAGGATGTTTGAGTGAGGTTTTAAGCCTCTCATTTAGGAGAAGGAATGGGGTTCAAAAGGTGATTTGTAAGGGAGAAAATGGAAGGAGCAGAACTGTCCCCGAGATCAATCTCTGGACAGCTCACTCGAGCGGACTTAACAGGTCGCTCGAGCGAACCGTCCAGAGAAGGTTTCGTGCCATCCAAAGGACAGCTCGCTCGAGCGAACCTTATCTCGCTCGAGCGAACCATCCCAGAATCCCATCCAGAGAGTGGTTAGCTCGAGCGAACTGTTATTTCGCTCGAGCCAACCTGAACTGGGCAGGTCCGCTCAAGTGAACCCAACTTCGCTCGAGCAAACCCTTCCAGAAACCATTCCAGAGACCACTTTGCTCGAGCGAACTGTATCATCCGCTCGAGCGAGGGGCACTGTCCACCTGAGGTCAGGTTGAAAACAATAATGAAATGTTTAAATGATTGGGAAAGGTTTATTAGGAATCCCCTTGTGCCCAGAAGATTTACTAGGCGAAGTATGAGGCCCGGTTGAGAAAGAAACCACATCACGAAGACTCATTGAAGTTTTGGAAAAATTCACCAAGGTGTATAAAGAGCCCGGAATGTCCTCAAACTCAAAGAGTACCAAGTTCATACCAAATCGACATACGGGACCCTTATTCACCTTGAACTAGTCTTGAACCCCGATACTTGTCCTGAGGTTTCGAAAGTCCATTAGTATTTCATTGTTCCCGAATTTTGTCATGCACTCCCGAAATACATGGTTTATGATTTATCATTCCCAAAAGCATTAAAATTGGTATTTTAGCATTTTGCTAGACCGATTATACTTGCCCGGAATAAAGTGATACTTGTGCCTTGAGTACCCTCGTCCTGCCCGATTACATACTTGCACTTGATGTATTTTATTCATGTCTTGATTTTCGTTATTTGACCTATGAGTCGGTACCATTAAGCTTGGATGACCTTGCTGGTCTGATCCACCGACTTGGAGATCCCCTTCTTGTCCTGCCAACTGCAATTTGGATCCCGCTACCCGGTTATTACCATAGTCGTGTCCTAATACCCCGGATTGCTACCGTGGTTCCTGATGCCCGGCTTGCTACCATGGTCATGTCCCGTATATTATATGTATATGTATATGTATATTTTCGTTGAGTCTCTTCACTTCGATGATAGAGGACTTAGCTTCGTGTTGTTGCCATCTTGCTTGTTTCCCGATTCCTTGGTTACCTTTACTTGTTTTATGTTAGACCCTGACCTAGACCAACTCGATTAGTACTAATTAAGTGAGTGTTTAGTCTTAGGTGAGTCTTAGTACTAGTTGGGTTAGAATATGATTAGACTTAGTCTGGATTATAGCTTTGGGGATTTTGAGGACGTTTAGTATGAGTCAGACACACTCAGGGATGCCCTGAGTACACGAGTAAAAATGGGTTTTTGTTCTAGATCCTTGTTGTGGTTGTGATTTTTATTGATCTTGAATGGTTTTATTATTTGTGACAACTTTCATTTTTAACCTGCATGTATTTGAGGCCCAGAAAACCAAGTTTTGGCCCAATAAGGGTAAACCTGTCTTTTCATGCTAAATCTGGGCACAATTTTCGAAGTCGTGAAGCTATGTCAAAATTATACTTTTCCGAAACTAGATTTTTCGACGATCGTTTTGTTCTTCTTCGTCGATTCCATCCGGGGTCCATAAGACCATGTTTTAAGCGTTTCAAGTTCCACTGCTTAGGGGACCCACTTCCAGACACTATATAAGCTTTATTTCCTCTTCATTTCCCTTTTTCCAAATCTCTACAACTTTTTGACATAAAGCAAGTGAGTGAAGGAAGTTCCTCTTTGGCCTTCTCCCTTGGAAATCATCTAACAAGAAGGCTCAAATCTTCGATCCGACTCCGCCATTCTCTTCCTCTCTTCTCAAGCTTCGTTTGGGACGTTTTTTGAGCCAAACCATTTCACTAGTCATCATCTTCTAACTCTCTTCTTCTTGTTTGGCTAGCAAAAGGTTAGAGCTTGGACCCATCTTTCCATTTGATGTTCTTTAGCTCATTTAGAGCTTGTTTTTCATGATTTCAAACCCATTTTTGAAATGGGGGTTTGTAGTGGCCAAAATGATGATTTTTGTGTGCTCTATTTTTGGAGTTTTGTGTAGATTTCGTGGAGCACCCTTTCTTGTTGATTTTGTTTTCCTTGACATTGGGCCAAGGCAAGTAGACATTTTAGTCCCTTTTTGGACATTGCAAGTGTTGGGTATTTTATCTCTAGAAATGTGGTTTAATTATCAAGCTTACCATTTCCCTCATGTTATCAATCTCTTTTAGTGTGTTTAAGTTTTATAAGCATGGTTGCTAATTACTCTATCTAATCTAGAAGTTTTATCTTCAATGGAAGCATGATTTTCAATGGAATGCTTTACAAGTTATTAATACATGATTTGAATATGAATGGTTTAGTGATTTTGATGTTTTGAATGAAATGTGAATGGATTTTGGTGTGAAAATCATCCCTTGGAAAGCATATAGGCTTGGGGAGTGCAGGTGGTCCAAATGGGGAAGTGAAGAAGGGAGAAAAGTACAGTTTCTGCACTCACCCGCGTTCAGGCAGAAGCCTGTTCGCTCGAGCGACCATATGGTCCGCTCGAGCGAACATGCCTCTGTTTGAAGAATTTCAAGCAGAAACCTGTTCGCTCGAGCGAACTTTTGGGTTGGCTCGTGCGAACAAGTTTCTGTCTGGGGTCCGCTCGAGCGATGGTTTGACCGCTCGAGCGAACCTGATACTCACAGCTTTGGATTTTCAATCTTTTTCTAAATTTCTTGGAAATTGAAAACTAGACTATGCTTTAGACTTTTAATTGACGTTGTGTAAATTAGGATTCCAAAATGTACCATACCTTCGGGGACATCAAGCTATGTAAATTCTTACATTTGGGTTTCAACTTCACAAAGGTCAATGAACAGTCTTAGCCTGTGCTTGAGGGACTTTGTTTGCACTCTTGTTTTGGTGCTTCATGCATCATCATGTTTTGTTTGAATTTCAAGTATAAGCTCGTTATAAGATGTGTTTCAAGAATGAGAAAAGGGGAATCATTTCTTAAGTTTGTAAGCATTAATATTATGCTGTTTTGCTAGTCTTGACGCGTTGTGCTTGTTAAATGATCTCCCTCTTGTTTTGTCGTGTTCTTGAACGTGTATCGCCGTGTTTTGTGCATTCATGATATAAGTGAATACCACTGAGCTTGGACTGCCCTTTTAGCTTGATCCACTACCTGGGGGTCCTTAAACATGTGGACTGTCTGCAGACTAGTCGTGTATTATATTACACATCGTGCGTGTTCGTGATCCAGTTCCGCAGCCGGATACCCCGTCTACCTTGTGTGGCGTGCGATCGTGTTCTTTCGTGTCGTGCTTGTCGTGCGTGCTTGCTCTTGTCATCATGTATGACGGAGAAAGGATGAGCTCAATGTGGATTTATCTTTTCATGATATTATAAGTATTCATACTAGTTTCATAAACTTGAAACGTGTATTTAAATCTTGAACTGTTTTAGCATTATTTCTCACATTCATGCCTAAATTGTTTATTTACCAAACTGTCATGTTTGATGCTTGTTATTTTGGTGTCCAGGTGCCGGAGGTTTCACGCTTGACGAGGAGTGCCCAGAGGAGGCTTTTGAGCCACCCCCAGCACCTGAGTGGCAGCCCAACGACGTCATCTAGACGCCTGTCGGGGACTTGATTGCTCATTCACCTAGTTGGGATATTCTTTTTAGGATCTTTTGTTGTATTAGCCTTTGTTGGCCTCTCTTGGTTATGTAACTTGAACTAATATACTGTTGTTAAATCTTGAAACTTAAATTATGATAGGAACGCTTTGATGACATTCCCTTTTATGCCAAGTATCGATATTATATAATTCTCTTGTATCTTATTGTTTAAGATTTGTGTGACACGTTTTGCTACACGCTTCCGCATATCTATTCGTGTGAGCTTGACCCTTGTCTTGGGATCCTCACCGCGGAAACCTGTGGGAAAAGCGGCGGTATGTTTTATATGCTAGTTAATCATATCGCCGCAGTCGCGGGCCCGGGTCTCGGTCCGAGGTCGCGACATTTTACATTGCATATATGTTTTGAATAAATGATTTATTTCTTCCATGTAAATTATTGTTTAAGCAGGTTTTAAATGTTTTCCAAGGTAAATTCGTTTATTGTTTTATTGTTATATCTTTTCACCTACCTGTCAAACCGTCGTGTTTGACCCACTTTTTGGTACTCAGGTCCGGTTGTTGGTTTTCCTAAGGAGGAGCATGAGGAGGCAGTCAGGGAACCGCAAAGCTTAGTTGAGGGGCATGCCAATGATGTCGTCTAGACATTTGGTCGCCCGAGTTGCGAAACATTTTGGGGATTACGAATATTTTACTCTTTTGGGATTTATATTTTGTATTGGCCTTTGTTGATCACATCGAATGTTGATGCAAGGGGTAAAATTGTCTCTTCTCACCTAAATCTGGACACAAATTTTGAAATCTCAAAACCATGTCAAAATTATACTTTTTGGAAACTAGATTTTTCGAGGAATCATTTTATCCTTCTTCGTCGATTTCATCCGGGACCCGCAAGACCATGTTTTAGCCATCTCAAGTTTCAGACCTTTGGGGCCCACACCAAACTCACTTAAGTCCTTCCTCTTCTTCTTCTTCTTCTTCTCTCATTCATTCTCAAATTCTTGCAATTTCTCAAGAGCTAGGGCTGAAAAGCCTCTTTTCATCCCCATTTTTCTTCCTCTTGCATACTCAAGCTAGAGGTCTCCAAATGGAATTCCAAAACATCATCTCCCCCTCTCCTTCCAAGTTTTCCATTGATGTGATTTTCTTGAAATTTCCAGCTAGAAAACCTCTCCATTTCCTCATTTGCTTCCTATTGGAACCCCTCTAGGTAAGAGCTTCAACCCATCTCTTCAATGGAATCTTTTTAGCTCCTAAGGAACTTGTTTGTCTAGCATGCAACACCCATGTCGAAATGGGTTTCTTATTTTCAAAATTTGGTGAGTTTTGAATGGTTTTCTTAAGGTTTTTCTAGCTCTTGGGCTCACCTATTGGATAGGCTTCTTGTAGAGAGTTGTGTGTGGCATTTTGGGCAAAGGCAAGTGATCTTTATAGGAATGTGATTACATGTTTGATTTGAATTTTATCTCTTCTTTTAAATGTTCTTTTAGTTATATTATTAAGATTTTAATCAAGTTGTTTTAGACTCATTCATCATGGGTTCCATTTGTCTTCATATAAGTATGATAATTACTCTCCAAGCTTCTAAATTTCTGTTTTGAATTGTAAAAATGTACCTTGTCTAGAAATCTTGATTTGATTTTTTTATGAAGAATGGGAAAATTGGATGTTTTAGATCTTGATATGAATGATGTTGGAAATGCTTGAATTGATCCCTTAGAGAGCATGAAGGCGCAGGGAAGTGCAGGTAGTTCAAAAATAAGAAGAATGGAAGAAGAATTGTAGAAATCTGACTTCAACTGCATTACCCTGCAACGGCGGTCAGCCGTCAGTCAACTGGCGGCTAGCCAAAATACCCACCTCGGTTAACCGCTAGCTAACCGAGCTTTGGCAGTTTCATTTCCAAAAGCCTGCATCTCGTCTGTGTGTTGTCGGTCAGCTGGCAGCTAACCGAACTGCACCACCTCGGCTAACCACAAGCTAACCGAGGGCTGTCGGTTTCTTTTCCAGAATGTTGTAACTTCTGATCTAGATTTCAGCGGTCAACATGTCTGTCAGCTGGCGGCTAGACGATACACCCCATTTTGGCTAGCCGACAAGTGACCACGAGCTAACCGAAATTGGCAAAATGCCCTGTTTTGAAGAATTTATGTAAGAGTGAAAACCAGAACATGTTAAGGGACCTTTATCCTGATATTGCACACTTGAAAACCTGAAATGTCTTTTAACTTCCTGGGCACCGATTCTCTTTTAATTTCCAACATTTGGATTTCAATTACACAAGGGTCAACCAAAGGTCCTTACATGTGCTTAATAGACCTTGTTTTCGTATTCTAGTTTTGATACAGTGAATATCATCGTGTACTCGTTTTGAATTTCAAGTATAAGCTTGTTTGAAGATTTGTTTCAAGTATAAAAAAGGGGATCACTTCTTAAATTCGTGTGCATATAATTTATGCCTTTTGCTAGCCATGCCTTGTCTTGTTTTGATAAGTGATTTCCCCCTTATTTCGATTTTTTTCGAACATGTATCTCGTGTTTTTGTGCATTCATGAATCTATGTAAACACCACTGAGCTTGGACTGCCCCTTCAGTCTAATCCACTGTCTAGGGGTCCTTAAACGTGTAGACTATCTGCAGATTGGTCGTGTATTTTATTACACATCGTGCGTGTCCGGTTCCGCGGCCAGAAATCTCCTCTACCTCAGTGTGACGTGGGAATCGTGTCTTGCTTATCGTGCTTGTCGTGCGTGCTTACTATTTTCATTCTATATGATAGAGAAAGGATGGGCTCTTTGTGGTTTTACTACTCATGATATATTATAAGTATCATGCTAGCTTTGCTTTATATAATTGAAATGTACCTTAGTCAAGTAATTGTTTTAAATTCAATAAATTGTTTTAGTATGTATCTTTAAAACTTCATTTGTTCCATGCTCATACCTAAATCGATTGCCTATCATACCGTCGTATTTGATACTTGTTTATTTTGGTGCCCAGGTGCAGGTGACGCTGCCTTTGAGGAGGAGCGTCAGGAGGAGGCTATGAGCCACCCCTAGCTAGAGAGTGGCAGCCCAACGACTTCAACTAGGCGTCAGGCGGGATCTTGAGTTTCGTTTCACTTGTTTTGGGTCCCCTTATTTTATTTTGGGATTTGTATTGGCCTTTGTTGGCCTCTTATTTGGGATGTATTAAACTTAACTTACTTTTGGCTAACTTTATAACCTGAATTTTGATGGAAATGCCGTGTTATATTTCCTTTCTGATATCTTGGTCTTGGTGCTATTTTACTTATGCACTCAAATTATTTTATTCATGTCTCATCATGATATGATTTACTATGTGCTTCCACAAACTTGATCGTGTGAGTTAGTCCCCGTGTCTCGGGAATCCTTACCGCGGGAACCTGTAGGAAATCTTCATTATCAATCATCCAATTTATTCTAAATTCCGGTCCCGTTCTAGGGTCACGGTAGTTTTGTAGCTAATAACCAAGAGCAAAAAGTTTGCAAGGTGCAGAAGTCTATTTATGGACTGAAGCAGGCATCTCGGAGCTGGAACATCCATTTTGACCAAGCAATCGAGTCATTTGGTTTTTGTCAGAATCCGAATGAGTCATGTGTGTACATGCGAAGTGAAGCAGGCAGGGTAGTTTTTCTGGTATTATATGTCGACAACATCCTTCTCCTAGGGAGTGATATTGGATGTTCTTAACAGTGAAAGTTTGGTTGGAAAAGACTTTTGATATGAAGGACTTGGGAGAAGCTAGCTTCATCCTAGGGATCAAACTACATCAAGACCGGAACAATAGGATGTTAGGCTTATCCCAAGCTGCTTACATAGATAAGGTGCTAGTACGATTTGCTATGCAAGACTCCAAGAAGGGTATCACACCTTTTAGGCATGGAGTGCACCTTTCCAAGGATCAGTGTCCTAAGACACTTGAGGAAAAGAAGCAGATGAGAGTAATTCCATACGCTTCGACTGTTGGTAGCCTCAAGTATGATATGCTATGTACTAGATCGGATATCTGTCATGCAGTGGGCTTAGTCATCAGATATCAGTCTAACCCAAGTCCTGACCATTGAACTGCGGTAAAGTGTATTCTCAAATACTTGAGAAGGACTAGAGATTAATGTTGATTTACAGCAGTGATGAGTTGAGTCCAGTCGGCTACACAGATTCTGACTTCATGTTAGATAAAGATTCCAGAAAATCAACATCCGGTTATGTGTTTATGCTTGGCGGAGGAGCTATCAGGTGGAGGAGTATTTAACAGGAGCTATCAGCTATCTCATGCCCATCATCTAATGGTTAGTTGCTTGTGAAGCAACTAAGGAAGCAATATGGCTCAAAAGATTTCTTTTGGAGCTTGAAGTACCTTTCGCGCAACAGCCGCTCACAATTTATTGTGACAGCAACGGGACAGTCGCTCAGTCCAAGGAACCCTGAAGTCATAAAAGTCAAAAGCACGTACAGAGGAAGTACCACTTGGTCAGAGAGATTGTACAGAGAGGTGATATTGTAATCACCAAGATAGCCTCTGCGAACAATCTGGCAGATTCCTTTACTAAGCTTTTGACCACCAAAGTCTTTGAGCAGCATGTAGACGAGATGGGCATGAGATGCAAACCTGACTGGCATTGAGCCCAAATATGAGATTGTTAGTTTGTATGGACTCAATCCATTAGATGATGTAATAAATTGATTAATTTATTTATTTATCAATATAATCATGTTTCCCTTTCATGAGATGAATAGTGTTTTATTACTTACTTGCACATAACCAATACGAATGACATGAAGGTTCATGAGATGAATCAGAGTCCACAAATATACTAGATGTCATACATGTGTATGGATGAGATCCACATACGGGAGACATGTCTCGCAAATCTTATACTTAAATATCTTCACAACCAATGATGAGATTGAGCATCTCATCTGACAAGGTTGTAGCACTTTGATCACAATGAGATAGTGTGATTTGTCTCGATCATCAGAATGTAACATTCTGGATCATGGTGCTGGTATGTTGGATGTATTGAAAGATATTAGAAGCACCTTATGAAACACTGTCTTTACTTTAAGATCTGCTCTCATAATTCCCTAGCAATAGGCTCATAATCCTGAGACCTTGATGAACTCAAGTTTTTGTCTATTCATTTGCTTTGAGTCACCAATGAGTGAGGCCAATTGTAGGTCAACACCTCGGTGTCATGGGTATGTGGTAGTAGGACTGTGGGAACATTCAATGGTCAAGATGGAATCTATCCTCATTATTCCCTTGTGCCAGTTGACGGATTTATCATTGGTAAGTGCGCACCCATTCCAATTAAGAGTTAATTGGATAGGTACCGATGATCACTGTAATTAACTGGGTCTCAAGGATAATAAGATATGGATCCAATTTGGTAGACAGGTCCAATTGATCCATGATATAGATGGAGGGGCCTACTTGTGGTCATAGAGAAGTTTAGGGTCTTCTTTGTAATTTCTTCCTAAGACTGGAGTTCAATTGTATTCATATAGTGGATTATTTGCATTTAACTATGTGCCTGGATTGCACATGAGATGTGGGGTCGCGGTGACCCAATTGGAGCCAGCTTTCTATGGAATCCCTAGTGGTCCCCATGCTAGGCCAATTTTCAGATGGTTATTAATTCTAGTTAAACTTTAAATGGAAATAAATTAGAAAGTTACTATTTCTATTTAAAGTGAGACTTCTAATAATGGTAATAGTAAGCTACTAATTGTTAATGGAAGTAAGACTTCTAATAATAATTAGAAAGAAGAAAGTTACTAATTCTTAATGGAAGTGTGACTTCTCTTTTAATTAGTAATAGGAGGCTGCTCTTGCTATAAAAAGGGAAGTAGGCCGGACGTCCCTCACACCCTAATTCCAAGGAGTTTCAAGCCCAAGCCTTGGACGTCCACCCCTATTTTTGTGCAAGTGTTGCACGTCCTCCATCTCTCTCTCTTTTGGTTCTCTTTCGGATCCCTTTCGAGCTTCTAGTTGTTTTCTCATGGAGATCACACCCATCTTCTTAAGAAAAGAGATCTGATACGGGACATAGTGTGACAGACAATTGGAGATTCTAATTTGTTAAAAAAGAAAGAGTTCTTCATCCGACAAGTTATCAGATTCTCCATTAGAGTACTACCGAGCTCTCAAGGTAAAACATGCTCCTCGTATGTTGTAGATTTATTGTGGATGCATGGTGATGCTATTTTCCATCTTAGAGATAGTTTATCTACTGATCTTGGTTAATGAGCTTGAGGATTGGATCCTGTATTGGGTTTGAAGCCTTATGGATAATTGATCCATGCATCAAGTGGGTCAAAAGTTTTTGAAACCTATCTACAAGACCCACCTATTTCCAACACTCACGTGCTGGGAGAGATGACGTTATTCTACATCAGCGGCATGCCACTCTCATTCCTCCTCTGCCGATTGAAGATCTTATGGGATATTTGTTGGAAGTAGGTGGGCCTCGTGGATAGATATTCAAAACTTTTGACCCACTTGACTCAGGGATCAAGTATCCATAAGGCAAAAAACCCAATCCAGGATGCATAACCCTCAATCTCATGATCACATATAGTAAGTAAAACTATCTAAAAGATAGAACAGAAACGAACAAACATCCATTAAAATCCACAACATACAAGGAAGCAGATTTTACCTTAGGAGCTCGGTTGCGCTCTGATGGAGAAGTTGATAACTTTCGTTGATGTAGAACTTCTCTACAAACTAAGATCAGAATCTTCAACACCTCTTGGCCTTCCACACTATGACCCGAATCAGATTTCTCTTCTCAAGAAGATTGGTGGAATCTTCAAGAGAAAACCCAACTCGAAACCCTAAGGAACTAGAAGAAGAAGAAAGAAGACAGCAGTGCAACTGTTGCACAAAAGGGGATGGACGTTTTCCACTATGATAATGTTATGGACGTCCAAGAGGGGGGGAATTCCCTTTTATAATCTCTCAAAGCTCCTCTTGTCTTAATTGAAATAGAAGTCTTACTTCCACAACAATTATCAAGAATACTATTACCACTATTAGAAGTCCTACTTCAAATAGAAATAGTAATTTCCTAATTCCTTCCTTTTAGAGTTCGAATAAGATTAGTATCTTTCTAATAACTTGGGCTAGCGTGGGGACCAATAGGGATTCCATAGAAAGCTAGCTCCAACTGGGACACGCGACCCCACATCTCATGTGCAATCTGGGCCCACAGTTAATTGCAAATAACACCACTATATAAATGCAATTGCATTCCAGTCTTAGGAATAAATTACAATGAAGACCCTAAACTTCCCAATTACCACAAGTAGACACCTCTATCAATATCCATGGATCAATTGGAATAAATCTGTCTCTTCCAATCTTAGTTCCACATCTTATTATCCTTGAGACCCAATTAATCACTATGATCATCAGTACTATCCAATTAACTTTTAATCGAGATGGGTGCGCACTTACTAATGACAAACCCATTAATTGGCACAAGGGGATAATAGAGATAGATTCCATCTTGATCATTCAATGTTCCCACAGTCCTACTACCACATACTCAAGACACCGAGGTGTTGACCTATAGTTGGCCTCACTCATTGGTGACTCAAAGCAAATGAAGAGATAGAAACTTGAGTTCATCAATGTCTCAGGATTGAGAGCCTATTGCTATGGAATTATGAGAGCATACCTTATTATTGAGACGGAATTCCATAAGGTGCTTCTCATGGTCCTTCAATACATCCAATGTACCAGCACATTGATCCAGAATCTTCCATTCTGATGATCGAGACAAATCATACTATCTCATAGTGATCAAAGTACGGCAACCTTATCAGATGAGATGCCCAGTCTCATAACTGGTTGTGAGGATATTTTAAGTATAAGATTTGTGACATATATCTCCCGTATGTGAATCTCATCCATATACATATATCACATCTAATATACTAATGGGACCAAGTTCAACTCATGAACCATTATGTCATATGTATTGGTCATGTGCATGAAGTAATAAAATAACATTCATCTTATGAAAGTAAAGCATGATTTTATTGATTAATCAATTTATTACATCAACTGATGGATTGAGTCCATACAATCTAACAATATCCTCACTCGTCGGCTCTGTGTAGTAGGCTATGGTGTCGCCTACATGCCAAGGAAAGAGAGTCAACGACATGTTGAGCAATAGATAAGCAATACATAAATAAATATAACATGTTTCAAATATAAGAATAAAGACAAGCATATGATCATGTGATTACAAGGCAATGAAGCTAGGCATAAAGCATTAATATAATATAAGAATCAAGTAATAGAAATCATGTCATCACCTAGCAAGAACAAGCACCCACACATGAAAATGCAATGCACAAGCAAGGGAAGACTCCGAGGATGTCCAAGCCAACTCCCAGGGTACCAATTACAATCATCTCCAGACCACTGATACCAAAGTTCGGCTCTAAAGGAATCCAAACTCCTTGTCCTGGGAATAGCAGCACAGTCCAAGCCCGCTCTCAACTATTCTGCACCATGAGCACCATCCAAGCCGACTTCCCATCCCAGTATCCATGGAACCAGCCCACCTAAAACCTCCAAACCGTAGCTGGCCATGAATGTAATCCTCCCCATAGTGGATCCTATTGTGGTTGGATAATGTATAGTGATGTGGTACTTAACATGAGAATCAAGACAAACACATCTGGCTAGATTCCAAGGTACAAGACCATATAGTGAGGACTACTCCGAACAAGCCTAGTTCTCAAGCAAGACCAAGAATCCAAACTGAGTAGTCCTTCATTAACGTTCACACGTCGAGACGAGTCTGGCCACAGTGTCCATCAAGTATAAGATAAACGGGGTACCTATGGATACACTCTAAGTCCAGTCCATGACCCTAAGTCTACGAGAATTGTGTTTCAAAATTAAACGAGTGTTTTCTGTATAAGAGTGTACAAGGATACGATAATAACAAATATCATGTCACAAGTCAAGGAAGAAGTTGCGAGTCAATCCTACATCAAGGGTTGTCTACCGTATACCGCACATGTTCCCAGTGGAGTATGTATGGAAATTATGTCGACGATGCCCCATTTGGGTGAGACGTTGGTGTACAGAATTATTGGGCACCAATCAACTCAATTCCACACACATTTGGCCAGGCCATGATCAATACACGGAAATCCCGGATGGCCGACGACACACACCAAGCAACGTACTTTATTTTTATTTCCCCATGCCGGTCATGCAATGGTAGGGTCAAAGGGCCCAACACCTAAGGCCCAAACCTAGGTTAGAAGTCTTTTTCCAAAAAGGCAGGGGTCTGGCTCATTGATCAAAATATCCACTTTCTTTCCCAACCTGTAAGACCAACGACTCGAATGACCGCAATTAGCACTAATTAAATCGTATGTTAGCTTTAAGTGAGATTAGTGGATTTTGTTTAGGTTTGAGATTAGAATAGCTTTTATATAGCTTTGGGGAGTTTTGAGAGCCTTTTTTATTTAATAAGACTCTTGGAAGGTCTTTATGTGTCGTTGCGTAAGTGTGGGGAATTATTTGCGATTCCGAAAATTTGTTTTTTTAACTCCATTTGATTTATCTCGTCAACCTCTACAACTTTCGTGTTTACTCCATCCCCATTCGAGAGCGCGAAACCCGACTTTTCCAACTTTGAGGGCAAAACAGTCTTTTTACACAAAATCTGGACACAAATTTTGATGTCTCCAAAACCCTTAAAATATATATTTTTGGAAAATAAATTTTTCGAGGAACATTTTTCCCTTCTTCGTCAAACTCATCCGAGGCCCGAAAGATCATGTTTTTAGCCCGACAAACTTTGCCAGTGGTGGGACCCATCTCCACTTCCTATATAAAGGAGAACCCATCTTCATTTCCCCCTTCCTCTTGATCAAAACGTGTGGGAGGATTTGGCTCCAACTATTCTGGGGTTTTTCCCTTCTTCTTCTTGCTTTCTCCGTCTCCAATTCTCCACCAACTCTTGCTAAATGGAAAAATGGGTGTCATCATCTTCTTCCTCTCCATGAAAGCTCTCCATTGATGTCATTGGGAGAGAAATCCAGCAATCCTAGGGCTTTCCTTGAGCAAGCTTTGATCATTTAAAGAACTTCCTTGTAAGCAATCCTTCCCATCTTTTAGATGTGTGTTTTCTTAACCCTAGGGAGTCTTCTTCTCTCTTATTACAAGCTCTCTCTTTCTTTCTCTTTGTTTTGGCCATTTAAGGTTCTAAATGGGTTATATTTTTGGGGATTTTGGGTGTGCTTGTAGGTTGGCTTTGAGAGAGGTGTTAGGAGCTTGTTTTGCTATTTTGGAAGCCAAGGCAAGTCGATGAATAGATTGTTTTTTAATATTGTTATGTTTTATAAGAAAAGCTTGATTTTCATTAATGGTTTTAGTGGTTTAATACTTGCTTCTTGCTATGGTTTCTATTGATTTCGAAATGTGCATATTGATGAGTCTTTCTATCTTGTTTAATCTCTTGGAAATGTATACATTTGATTTTTGTTAGAGCTTGCTTATATGTACATATGGATTCCATGGATGATTGGGTTTCTTTTGATGAAATAGGGATGAATGTGATGGATTTTTTGTTGTGTTTTGTGGGCTGTGTTAATGGAGGTTGAAGTGTTGTTTTGGGGAGGTCATAAGCCCCTCTTTTATGTGAAGGAATGGTGGCTCAAAGGGATTGCAGGAAAAGGAAGGAAAAAAGAACGAAATGCACCAGAACTAGCTTCTGACAGAGTTCGCTTGAGCGAACCCCATCCAGAGGCCGGTTGGCCATCAGGTTCGCTCGAGCAAACCCCTCTCAGAGAGCTGGTGGCTCAAGCAAACTTCTAGTCCGTTCGAGCCAACTGCACTTCAGGTCTGGGTCTATGTTGGGAGGTCTACAAATTGTGTTTTAAGGTTTGGGGAGGTTTGTTTGGAGCCCCAATGCAATGGTCAGACCGAGGAAGTGATGTATAGAGCCCGTTTGAGAAAAAATACCCCATCACAGAAATTTATTGAGGATTTTTGACTTACCAATGTGTATAGGGGGCTTGAAATGTCTTCGAACTTTTGAGGTACCAAGCGAATAGCAAATTTGACATGTGGGACCCTTATGCACATGGATTTAAATCTTGAAGCCTCAATGTATGGTCCAGTTTTTTGTGGAAATCCAATTGTTTTTTATTTTACCCACATCACATATGTTCTCTTCTATTTCATGTGTCCTTACTAGTTTTGCCCTAAAAACTATTTGTAAGGTCCGTGACCTTACTGGGTCAATTGGGCCCAACAGCAGGCCCATTGACCCGTTTATTTGATAATTATTTTATTAATTGTATTTTAGATATTTAAGTGGGTTTAGATCATGAGCGCGTTCTTTTAGCATTAGAATAGAATATGTGAAGTTTCGTGCGATTCCGAGTTCGTTTGTTAATAGCAGGGGGGTAGTTTGCAATTTAGGGAAAATTGAGTGTTTTCCGAAATATTCCAAACGCCGTGATTTATGGATTCGTTGGAAAGGTTTCGTCGCGCTGATCATTTTTGTCTCTTGACTCATCGTGATCCACTACCTGGAAACCCTTCAAGTGGTCCATTCTTTCACCGGACCCACTTAAAGGGCAACTTTGGTCTTTTCCTCCCTATCTTCTTCTTAAACGAGATTAACCCTAATCTCTCTCATTATTCTCTGCAACTGAACGAAAGCAACTGCTGCCCCATTCTTCTTCTTCTTCCTTTCTCAAGCCAGATCTCTAGCCTAGAGAGATCAACTCGAAGATCCGATCCGCTAGTTCTCATTCTCTCGATCTCCTCTTACTTCCGGTATCAATTTGGTAAGCATTCTCATACTTTCATCTTTTCATTCGTATTCTCTTTGATTAGATTTAGGTCTGATCTTAATTCTTTTCCTTCATATCTTCTTCTTGGCTTCCTAGATTTCGTTTTATCGGGTTAGATCGCGGATTTTGGGGTAGAAAGGCTTCTCCTCGAGTTTTGCCCAAATTCTATCATCTTCTTGGTTGAGGCAAGTAGATCTGCATTGTATTTATAAGCATGTATGTTTATTTCTATTTGATTGGCTATGATTCCTTATTAGAATTCCTTAGTTCCAAGCATGTTCTGATTTAGGGATTATTATTGTTAATTATTGGTTTAGGTTGATTAACTGTAAATTGGAAATGGTATTTATTTGATTCAATGAATGGAGTGCAATGGAATGTGGATGGATTAGATTGTGGGGAGAGCGGGTGGCTCATTTTATGCAAGTTAGCCATGGATTGGCCGGAGGAGAAAGGGCCAGAAAAACCAGTTTTCGGCCATTTTCGGGGTTCAGGTTGCAATTCCGATCGATCGGACCTGCAGTCCGATCGATCGGCACTGTCACTAACTGTGGCTGATTTTAGACCGATCGATCGGTCATTTTTGTCCGATCGATCAACTGCTTTTTTTTTTTTACAGCACAGGCGAACTTTGGAAACGTATAACTTTTAATCTGACCGTTAGAATTCTACATGTAATATACCGTTGGAAAGCTCTCGAGATGTAGAATCAAATGGTTCTAGTTTCATCACGATCGGAGGTTGGAAGTGATATAAATGTTTAGATTACTGTTTCAGCTCATGTTTTATTGTAATGAGACTAATAACTTAGGTTTGGGCCTTAGATGTTGGAAACCATGCACCCACTCTCATTTGACCATTAATGGGGTTAAAATCGTAGTACGTGGATTGGTGTGCTTCAATGGGTTGTCTAGGTATTCATGTATTGCACATGGTTTAACCGAATGCGTATGGAATTGTTTCATTAGATGCTTAACATGATTGTACACCAAGGAATTTCCCTAGGAGCATCGTTGATCCATTTCCACACGTACTCTGTTAGAACATGTGAGGTGCAGGGATGACACCATTTACCTAGGACTGGATTGGAATATTCCTTTGACTTGTGACTTGTATCCGTCGTTGTATTCCTTGTACACTCTCTTGACATAAAATACATAATTAATTATGAAACATAAATTCTTATAGAATTTAGGCTTGGACTTGACTTAGAGTATACCGTAGGAACCTTGTCTTGTATTGATGAACATGACTGGCTAGCAATGAAAGGGATTATTACGTGGTTTGCTTGTCTGGTATTGTCTTGAATGAAATAATCCCTATGATCGTGTCTTCTACATTGAACTAGCCAGACCTGCTTGTCTTGTTTGTCCTTGTGTCAAAGCCACTTTATTATTGTTTGCATATCATGGCCATCTGCAGTTTGGGGTTTATTGACGAACCGGTTACTCGGTTGTCGGGATGGGCAGTCGGCTTTGGACTGCGTCCATGGCGTTGAATAGCTGGGAGCGGGCATTGGACCATGCTGCTATTCCCAGGACCGGGAGCTAGGATCCTACTGGAGCCGGACTTTGGTATCAGTAGTCCAGATTGGGATTGTTACTGGTACCCCGGGAGGTGGCATTGGACATCCTCGGAGTCTCCCTCTTGTTCTTGTCTTGCATTGCATGATAGTGATTATTGTTAGATGGTTGTTAGGATTCCTATTATTATTTCTATCGATCATTATTCTTGCTTTATGCCTAGACTCGCTTTCCTTGTGTTCATATGATGTGTACTTGTCATTACTCTATATTTGATGCATGTCATGTTTATTATGCTATGCTTATCTATCGCTCAACATGTCGTTGACTCTATTCCTTGGTATGCAGACACCTCAGGTGGTTACTACTACTATGAAGAGCAGGCCGGTGAGGAGATCCCAGAGGATCTCCAAACAGTCGAGGAGGAACGCGAGTGGCGTGCCGATGACGTAGAGTAGCGTCATCACTCCCGGCACGAGAGAGATTCACATGGACTTCATTAGATATATTCCTTTATTTATTTCTCTCGTTGGATCTTTCTTTCATTGACTTGGTTTTATTTTTATTGGCCTTGTTTATTGGGATAGGCCAATGTAATAAATTACTTTAACTCCTTCAGTAGTTTTAATTATTCATTCTTGCAACTTTTAATTTAATAAGAAGTTATTATTCATTGACTGATATTCCATATGCCTAGACTTATATGAGGTCTGAAATGTAATATCCTCACAGAGGACTTACAATCCGTGGGCCCAAAGGACAAAAATTTTAATTAGTCCTAAAATTCACTCTCTGGATCCGGTTTATTCTTAATCGAGTTCGGGGGACGTGACACTATTGATACATGCTCTTGAGTATTCTACTAGCCCTGTTTATGCATGACAAGATACTGATGTTATATTTATGCCTATGAGCACCCTATTCAGCCTGTTTCAGTGTTACACACCTATATATATATATATATATATATAGGGGGGTCTTCATATACATCTATCCCTCACCATTTTTGGTGAGGGACACCCCTTTTGGGGAAAAAGCAAGTACAAAAGTGGGGAAAAAGCAAAGTACAAAAGTACACATTGTACTTGCTTTTTCCCCAAAAGGGGTGTCCCTCACCAAAAAATGGTGAGGGATGGATGCATATGAACATCCCCCATATATATATATGGGAAGTGCTCCTATGAGAGACACTTTCACCAACTTGGTGAGAGATGGGTGGGGTCCTCACTTCCATATCCACTCACACCAACTTAAATGCAAGGACCCCCAACTTAAATGTGAGGGCCCCCACCCATCTCTCATCAAGTTGGTGAGAGTGTCTCTCATAAAGGCACTTCCCTATATATATATATATATATATATATATATATATGTATGTATGTAAGTAAAAGTTCTGATTTCTTCGTGTGACCTATGAGTCGGCACCACTAAGCTTGGACAACCTTGTCGGCTTGATCCACCGACTTGAGGTCCCCCTTTTTGCTCCTGCCAGCTACAATTTGGGTCCTGCTTGTCCCGTTACCCAGTTCTGCAACCGTGGTCTTGTCTAGCTATATATATTTAGTTGGCTCTCATCACTTTGCGTGTCTGAGACCAACGCCTCTACTGTGCTCTCATCACATTAGTGATGGAGGATTTAGCTTTGTGTGGTTGCCATCTTGCCAGTTTCCTGTCCATTGGTATCTTTACATGTTTTATATTGCACATGTGTTTTCGGTTAAATTATGCATCTTATTTCATGAGAATTATTGTTTGAGCAGAATTACTTGTTTTTCAAGGTAACTTTTAAAATTACTATATTGTTTACATCTTTTCACATACCTACCAAACCGTCGTGTCTGACCCACTCTTTTGGTATTCAGGTCCAAATTTCCTCTTCCCTGAGGAGGAGCTGGAGGAGGCGGCCAGAGAGCCGCAACACGTAGGAGAATGGCAGGCTGACAATGTCGTGTAGACATTCGGTCAAGCCCCGAGATACGAAACATATTTTGGGATAGTGACTGACACATTTTGGGATTCTTTTGGTTGTACTGGCCTTTGTTGGCCTTTATTTTTGGAGAATGATTAACTAACTCACATTTGTATAAACATTTAACTCTATATTTTTGGGAATGCCATTTGATCATTGATCACTCTAATATCATGTTGTATACATTTATATTAAGGAATAAATTGACAAACTCAGTTTGCTACATGCTTCTGCATCTTGATTGTGACTGTATTGTGTGTGTGATTCCTCACCGTGGAAACCTGTGGGAAATCATGTGCACAGATGTTATATTCTTCCTTGATCCGTGTACGTAGTAGCCAAATAAATAAATAAATGCACATGGCAGCATTATCGTTGCCCGATCCTAGATTAGGTGCGCCCTTTGGTTGCTAACCCAGTGCGGGGTCTCGACACAACATCTAATCGTTAGGATATATGGACCACTGGATTCTATCTTACAATAGCTTTTCAACGGGATGTGGACCATTAAAATCCGACAGACGGATTAAAAGTTATGGTTGTAAAGTGGTCTTATTCCAAAATGGAACATCTGATCGATCGGATATGAGGACCGATTGATCGGACAAGGGCTATCCAATCGATCGGGTATAGGTTCGATAGATCGGACCTAAAACAGCTTTTAGTTAATAGGTGATGTCCCTTATCTAATCGATCGGATGTTAGGTCTGATCGATCGGACCTGTGACAACTGAAGCCGAAATGGGTTTCGGTTTCTCTTCTTCCCCAATCCATTCCAATGGCTAATCCTGCAAGAATAGAGCCTCACACTCTGTTAGACCCCGACCCAGACCAACTCGATTAGTACTAATTAAGTGAGTGTTTAGTCTTAAGCGAGTCTTAGTACTAGTTGGGTTAGAATGTGATTAGATTTAGTCTGCATTATAGCTTTGGGGATTTTGAGGACATTTAGTGTGGGTCAGACACGCTCAGGGACGCGAGTACACGAGTAAGAATGGGTTCTTGTTCTAGATCTTTGCTATGGTTGTGATTTTTATTTATCTTGAATGGTTTTATTATTTGTGACAACTTTCATTTTTAACCTGCATGCATTTGAGGCCCAGAAACCCAAGTTTTGGCCCAATAAGGGTAAATCTGTCTTTTCATGCAAAATCTGGGCACAATTTTCGAAGTAGTGAAACTATGTCAAAAGTATACTTTTCCGAAACTAGATTTTTCAACGATCGTTTTGTTCTTCTTCGTCGACTCCATCCGAGGTCCACAAGACCATGTTTTAAGCATTTCAAGTTTCACTGCTTAGGGGACCCACTCCCAGACACTATATATAGTCTCTTACTCTCTCTCCTCCATTCTTTTCCCATTTCCTGCAACCTTTTGACCTAGAGTGAAGAAGAGAAGACTTTTCTCCTTGGTCTTCTCCCTTGGAAATCATCTAGCTAGAGAGTTCCAATCTCCGATCCGTCTCCACCATTCTCTTCCTCTCTTCTTAAGCTTCGTTTGGAGTGTTTTTGGAGCCAAACCATTGCACTATTCATCATCTTCAACCCCCATTCTTCTTATTCAGCTAGCTCAAGGTTAGAGCTTGGACTCATCTCTTCATTTTATGTTCTTTAGCTCACCTAGAGCTTGTTTTTCATGGTTTCAAACCCATTTTTTTCGAAATGGGGGTTTGTAATGATCAAAATGATGATTTTTGTGTGCTCTATTTGGGGGTTTTGTGTAGATTTCGTGGAGCCACCCTTATTGTTGATTTTTGTGAAGCTTTCTTTGGCTTTGGATTGAGGCAATTGAACTTTTTGGGATTTTTCATGTATATTGCATTAGGGTTTCATTTTCTTCATTAAGATATGATTTTCATGTTAGTTTTCTTAATGCAAGTTATGTCTATATCCTTTCAAACCATGTATTTCAATTTCTCTAGTAGTATTGTCATCAATGATTTATCAAGTTCTTAGAAGCATGTTGATCTTGTAAATTTTATGATTTTGCTCATAGAAATGTCTTGGTGGTTCTCAATGGATTTGAATGGTTTAATTATGGATTGAATGTTGTATTTTGACCCTTGGTGAGCATGGTGGCTCAAGGGATTTGCTTGATTCAGAAGTGAGAAGAAGGAGAAGAAAAATGTGTGGAGATTGTGAAGAAAAGAGCAGTTTCTACACTCAGACGCGTCCAGGCAGAAGCCTGTTCGCTCGAGCGACTGTAGGGTCCGCTCGAGCGAACATGCCTCTGTTTGAAGGACTTCGAGCAGAAACCTGTCCGCTCGAGCGAACTTCTGGGCAGGCTCGTGCGAACAAGTTTCTGTCTGGGGTCCGTTCGAGCGATGGTTTGACCGCTCGAGCGAACCTGATGCTCAACGTCTTGGATTTTCAATCTTTTTCTAAATTTCTTGGAAATTGAAAACTAGACTATGCTTTAGACTTTTAATTGACATTGTGTAAATTGGAACTCCAAAATGTACCTTACCTTCGGGGACATCAAACTATGTAAATTTCTAACATTTGGGTTTCAACTTCGCTAAGGTCAATGAACAGTCTTAGCCTATGCTTGATGGACTTTGTTTGCACTCTTGTTTTGATGCCTCATGCATCATCGTGTTCTCGTTGGATTTTCAAGTATGAATTCGTATTTAAGACGTGTTTCAAGAAGTGTTTCAAGAATCAAAAAGGGAATCATTTCTTAAGTTTGCTAAGCATTAATATTATGCTATTTTGCTAGTCTCGTCGTGCTGTGTTTTATAAATGATCTCCCTCTTGTTTTGTCGTGTTCTCGAACGTGTATTGCCGTGTTTTGTGCATTCATGATATAAGTGAATACCACTGAGCTTGGACTGCCCTTTTAGCTTGATCCACTACCTGGGGGTCCTTAAACATGTGGATTGTCTGCAGACTAGTCGTGTATTATATTACACATCATGCGTGTTCGTGATCAGGTTCCACGACTGGATACCCCGTCTACCTTGTGTGGCGTGGGATCGTGTTTTTCGTGTCGTGCTTGTCGTGCGTGCTTGCTCTTGTCATCATGTATGACGGAGAAAGGATGAGCTCAATGTGGATTTATCTTTTCATGATATTATAAGTATTCATACTAGTTTCGTAAACTTGAAACATGTACTTTACTCTTGAACTGTTTTATCATTAATCCTCATACTCTTGCCTAAATTGTTTATTTGCCAAACCGTCGTGTTTGATGCTTGATATTTTGGTGTCCAGGTGCAGGAGAGTTCACGCGTGACGAGGAGTGCCCGGAGGAGGCTGTTAAGCCACCCCCAACACACGAGTGGCAGCCCAACGACGTCATCTAGACGCCGGTCGGGATATTGATTCTCGTTTCGCCTAGTTTAGGTTATCTTTTGGAATTGTAATTGTTGTATTGGCTTTTGTTGGCCTCTCTGGGTTATGTAACTTGTATTAACATACTTTGGGTTAATTGTGAAACTTTAATCTTGATAGGATTGCTGTGATGACATTCTCTTTTGATACCAAGTCTTGATATTAAAATGTCTCTTGTATGTTGTTTTTAAGAATTGTATGATTTGTTTTGCTATACGCTTCCGCATACCCATTCGTGTGAGCTCGACCCGTGTCTTGGGATCCTCACCGCGGAAACCTGTGGGAAAAATAACAGCGGCGGTATTTTTTTGTGTTGGTTAATCATATTGCCGCCGCGTCGCGGGCCCGGGCCTCGGTCCGGGGTCGCGACAGGACTGGTATCAGAGCGGGACTTGTTTCAGGCACTTAAAAGAAACTAGAAAATCTTAGGAACGTGGCGAGGATTCGTGAGTTCGTTAGAACGTTTGTTTAGACAAGTTGACCAACTCAATTATGCCTATATATGTGCTAACAAATTGTCTTGCAGCATCATGCCTCCAAGAAAAGCTCCAAACCATCATGCTTCGGGTAGTAATAACAATGAGACAGATTCGTCTGAGAATCCTACCGCTACTCAATTCCAGGCACTAATGCAAGCCATGATAGATAAAAAAAAAACAGGCTAATGAAACGCAAGCAAAGTTCCAAGAACAAATGGCGAAGAAAGATGAGGAGATGGCTCAAGTTCAGAGGCAACTTCTAGAAGTCCTCCAAAACAGGCCTCAACATCAAGTTACACAGAATGTGGTGTACCACAATAGGGTTGATGACCCAAATGCTCTCTTTGAGAGATTCCGGAAGAGGGGACCTAAGGAGTTCTCGAGTCAAGAAGACCCTTTGACTGCAGATGATTGGCTTACGAACACTGCAAAGATATTCGACGTTTTTGTTTGCACGGGCAGAGAGAGGGTGAACCTCACAGCTTCTTTGTTCTATGGGCTTGCAGACGATTGGTGACAGACAGTCAAAGAGCCATAGCAGGTCATGGCAGATGAGGTAGCTTGGACGACCTTTAAGACACACTTCACCGACAAGTATGTCCCTTCTCATGTTAAGAGACAGAAGGCAGTCGAATTTCAACAGTTGAAGCAAGGAAGTATGTCAGTTCTAGAGTGTTACGAAGTTTGAGAGGCTTGCTCGCTATCCTACCGAGTTGATAGATACGGAGCATAAGAAGATCGTCAAGTTTTTGGAAGGGCTGAATCCCATTCTCAAGAGGGATGTCTCGGAAGTGATCCCACCAGTCACTTTTGATGAAGCAGTTAGTCGGGCATATAAATTTGAAGAGTTTAACAATGAGATAATCCAGGATAGGAAGCAGCAGAACCAAAGACAGCAAAGTGGCAAGAAGCCAAGGCAGGAACAGACTCAAGTTAGACAGAGTGGTTGCAACCATTGTGGCAAGAACCACCTTACCCACGAATGCCGCAAGGCAACGGGTGCTTGCTTCAAGTGTGGAGGAATGGACCATGCAATCAAGGATTGCCCACACCTTCAGAGTCAAGCCAACAGATATCAGCAGCCAAGGCAGACAGCACCACAGAATCAAGCAGTACCAGTTCATAATCAAATGAGACCACCACAGCAACAGCAACAGCAAGGCAGGCAAGCGCAGAATCAGAATACTCATCCACCTCAAAATAGGAACAATCAGGGTAGGCAGATTCAGTAGCAGAATAGGCCCAACCAGCAGGGACGTGCGTACAATATCAACCGTGCTGACGCTGAAGCAGCAAGTGACGTCATAGAAGGTAAACTTCTTGTTTGTGGAGTAGAAGCACAGATCTTATTTGATCCAAGATCCACACACTCTTTTCTATCTCCTTTATTTGAAAAGAAGATTGATGCACAGCATGCAGAATTGGATTTCATTTTGACTGTTACTACATCAGTAGGTAGACAAGTTGTTTGTACCACCTGTTACTACACCAGTAGGTAGACAATTGGAACACCTTGCAGGCACCCCTCCAATTCATGCAAAGGATCAATATTGCCAGCGGGAGTCCTGTCCCGCTGACGTCTATGCTGCTGCAGCAGCCGACGATGGCGGCCTTACAGCACTTGGGACTGGGTCTCTCAGAGACTAATCTTGGCATGTTGGCTACCCTTAATGCTTATAATAGAGGGGGTTCTAGTTTGAACACTGAGCAAAATCAGCAGTTGGATCATACCCAAGTTCATCACCAAGGGGCTGACAGTGGAGAGGATCATCAGACCAGCTCTAAGTAGAGGATGAAAGGAGAAACAGGTACCCCATAAATTCAATTCATCAACTTCTTCTTTTTCATGGGGTGGGTTTTCTTCTCTTCTTCATAATCCTTTCTCTCTCTTCCTTTTGGCAGCCTATACAGTCTGTTGCTTTTGTTCTTCAAGTTGGAGTTGATTGAGTGCCTAAAAACCCATTCGCCTTATGCAAGAAAGATGACCTCCCATATTGCTTATCTTTTGTATTCTCTAGTTATTTTACAAATTTGATGAGATTTTTTTTTTTTTGGTGTCTATATAGTTACCTTTTCCTCCTTTCTCTTTGTCATTTTATCATTTCCCTTTACTACTACTACTGAGATTCGGTGTTTCGATTTGGCTTTCAATCTCTATTTATTTTAGAAATCAATCTTGTCTTCTTTCACAGACTTGCTGCTTCTGTTGCGTAGGGTTTGGAAGAAGAAACCAGGGGACGATGGGTACTTGTAAAGGGTGTGCATGGTGACGATAGCGTCACTCAGTATTATTTTGAGTGATGCTATCATCACTCGAAATAAAAAATGAAAAAAAAATAAAAAAGTGGCTGGAAGACCCCATTGGTGCTGTAAATGTGGCGAGGACCCATTGGGATATATGAGTGTATTTCGGGATTTTACCGGTAAAATCCTCTCTCTCTCTATATATATCTATATATATACATACATACATATATATACATACATATATATTATCAGTAATCATTAAAAAACACATGCATATTAATTATACATTGCAAATCACTTGCCTTTGTCCAAGAAGAAAATGAATGGAGATGAGATTTGGGGAAAATGGCTTCCAATGGTAACACTCAAACCCACCTATCGATAGCTCTCTGTCTTACTCCCTAGAACACAAGGAAAAATAAGATCACATCCAAGAGCCTAGCAAAACATTGAAGTGAAATAGAGAGGGTTAGTGTTAGGGTAATCTTACCAAACTTAGGTCTAAAGGAAGAAGATGATGCTCTTGGATCGGAAATCCTTTGGCTAGATCTTGTGCTTGGAGATCAAGGAAGAGGATGGAGATGAAGTTCCAGCAGTTCTTGGAATGAAGAGAAGGAATAAAGAGGGGTATAGGGCTGATCAATGAACATTAAAGAGTAAGGGGGAAAGAAAATGACACTTTTGCCTTTTTGAGTGAAATAGGAGAAATTTAATTATTTGAGGGGCTTTAGGGCTTCGGATCGCGACAAGTCAAGAGAGAAAAACAATGAGACCTTTCCAACGAACACAACATCTACGAGTATCGACATTTTTGTACGGGTATGCCAGATTTTCTATTCTACTTGGAATTTGGAATGGTGATGATCCGGAGATTCACATTCACAAGTAAAAAGGAAATCAATTCTTCTTTCTAACTTTTCAAATTGCATGACTATTTAAGAAAAGAGACAATTTTTGTTTTGAATGCCGTAAGAGGCGATTTTCTATTTGTTTGCCGTGAAAGGCGATTTTTCCGTAAAAGGCGATTTACAAATCTCATCAAAATGAAAGACAAGAATTGTGACTTTTTTTGTCTCTTAAAAAATACAAAGTACAATTGAAAAGAAAGAAAAGGGATCTAACTTCTCAGGAGATTGTGGGGACACATTCAGATCGACGGTCGCAAGTCATGTATGGACTTCCCCATCGTCCTTCAAATGAGAACGCTTGATGCTTCGATTCTTTGGCTTGGCTCCAACCTCAGTTTTTTAGAGGATAAAGACCAAGGGGAGGTCCTATATCCAATGAAAAACCGAGTAAACGGGCTGAAAAGCCGCGTTTAGGCCATGTTGTAGAAGAAGAGGACCTTGGGGGGTGGCCCCCCAAGGGACTTTGTTCACCTTGTGGTGTTTCTTACAGCAGATCAGCAGGACTTCGTCGGAATTTCTCTAGGATTTTCCAGATTCCGGATGTATGTTGGTGTGGATGTGCTAGTGTTCTAATAGGTGTTAATCGGCAAGTCTCTCTCTTTGGAATGGACCTCCTTTTATAGGCTCTTGGTAGCCATGAGGTGGTTTATGGGCATTGATGGCCATGATGAGAGAATTGATGGCATTGATGCTTCATAATGGGAGGAGTTACAAGTTTTTATTTCTTGATTTTGTAACTCCATTTTCTTGGCTCGTGATTGGCCGATGGAGAATGATGGGCATTTAATCGCCTTTAATCTCCATGATGAGGAGAGTTTCATGGTTTTAATGCCATGATTGCTTGGACTTGTAACTCCCTTTTGCTTGAATCTGATTGGGCCGTCCAAAATAATGAGTTAATGACCGCATTAAGTTGTCATAAAACGGGTCAATTAACGACATTAAGTGGTCGCCGGGGCATTTGAAGAGTCGCAGGCCGCACTGCGTCCTTTGGGATTCTTCTTGTGATGATCGCTGATGGATCCATATGTTATTTGATGTCGGATTGTGATGCAATTTCAGACATTGATTGATGCTGGTGGGCCAGTGACATCTGTCTTGTCGATTTCTCGATCGGTCAGACAGAAAGTGTACTTTCTTGGTCAGCCAGTTGGCGATCTTGGAGCGATCAGTGATGACTTCATGCTCTTGACGGCGGATCCGAAATGTTGGCGAAGATCAGTCGTTTTCAAGCATCAAGAATTGGATTTTCGAAAAATCACAGAGGCAGAAACTCTCGAAATGCAGAAAAGATCGGAAAACGGGCCATCCGGCACAAAATCTGGCGACCCGGATTTCTAGAGTCGCCGGCGACCATGCACCCAGGGTCGCCGGCAACCATGGGGGCTTTGTCCCCTTTGGTCGCCAAGTGTTTTTTTCGGCCGTTTCTTCTTCTTTTTCGTTCCTTTTTTCTTCTGTATTCTTCTTGACATTTTTCCTCAATTATTGACTTGATTTTCTTGGAGAAAACTTGACAAGAAGTCGCATAAAACTGGAGCACAAAGTTTCCCATTTTTCGGGAAAGCCGAGGTCTTTGTAGCCGATTTTCCGTCAAGAGTTGAAACTAAGTCAAACGATGTCGAAATGACCTGAAAATTGAGGTGAAGCTTCTTGAGCAGTGGATAGGACCAACCATGGGCTTTTATTTGAGTTTTGAAGCCATTTGGGGTCCCGTCGATGCTTGATTTGATTTTGCTGCGGGGAAGATGTCGAGCTTTGATATACGGTCAACCGATGTCCGATTGACCTGAAATTTGACAGGGAGCCTATTGGAGTCATGTAGAGGTGATCCATTAGCTTCAATTTGGATGTCATGGTCCTGAGAGGCTCCACCGCCGGTAGGCTTGATTTTCTTTCGGAGCGTCGAAGTCTAGTCAAACATTGTCGAAATGACCTGAAATTCGACATGCAGCCCTTTGGAAGCATGTTGAAGCCACTCATGTGCTTTGTTTGATAAGTGATGGCCTCGATGGTTCTTGCTGCCAAGAGGCTTGATTTTGCTGCTCGAGCATTGATGGAGGGTCAAACGTTGTCGGTTTGACTTGAAATTTGACAAGGAGCCATTTGGAGGTATTTTGGAACCATCCTTAGGCTCTGATCGAAGTTTTAATGTCTTCGACACTGTCGCCGCCGGGAGTGCCTATTTAGCTGTCGGAGGAGTGATATTAGGCCAAAAGATGTGGGAATGGCCAGAAACTTTATGTGTACCCTTCTTTTGGCTATCTTGAAGGATCTTGCAGTTTTTGTCTAATTCTGACAAGATCTGATGCTTGAAGTAGTTTTGCCTATTTGTAGCAGGATGCAGCTTCATGTGGGTTCTTGATGTTGAGGAGGCAAAGTGACTTTTTTAGTGTCAACACTACGAGAATAGAGTTTTCTTGAAAAACACTCAATTTTTCCCTAAATTACAACCTACCCCCTACTAAGACTAAACGCACTCAGAATCGTATGAGACTTCGCGGCACTCTTCTAATGAAAAAATAAGTTCGCTCGGGCACTAAACATGCCTAATTAACAAACATAGAAATTAATTAAGATAGTCATAAAATTAAGAAAGCTAACCATACTGTTAAGGTCAGGAACATTACAAGATCAATCTTAAAATATCTTGATCCTATCACAAAGGCTACTCCATCTGTGTCTTTCATCTCAAAACTATTCTCAAAATAACCCCTAGTCTCATGAATCATGTTAGACCCCGACCCAGACCAACTCGATTAGTACTAATTAAGTGAGCGATTAGTCTTAAGTGAGTCTTAGTACTAGTTGGGTTAGAATATGATTAGACTTAGTCTGAATTATAGCTTGGAGATTCTGAGGACGTTTAGTATGAGTCAGACACGCTCAGGGACGCCCTGAGTACACGAGTAAGAATGGGTTCTTGTTCTAGATCTTTGCTATGGTTGTGATTTTTATTTATCTTGAATAGTTTTATTACTTGTGACAATTTCCGTTTTTAATCTGCATGCATTTGAGGCCCACAAATCCAAGTTTTGGCCCAATAAGGGTAAATCTGTCTTTTCATGTAAAATTTGGGCACGCCTTTCGAAGTCATGAAACTTTGTCAAAATTATACTTTTCCGAAACTAGATTTTTCGACGATTGTTTTGTTCTTCTTCGTCGATTCCATCCGGGGTCCACAAGACCATATTTTAAGCACTTTAAGTTCCTCTGCATTTAAGACCCACTTCCAGACACTATATAAGCCCATTCTTCTCTTCCTTTCCCTTTTTCCCAATCTCTGCAACTGTGCTTGCCCTAGAGTGAAGAAGAGAAGAAAGCTTCTCCTTGGCCTTTCTCCCTTAGACATCATCTAGCAAGAAGGCTCTAATCTCATATCCAAGACCACCATTTTCTTCCTGTCTTCGCAAGCTACAGCTGGACGCGTTTTTGGAGCAACTCCCTTCACTATTCATCATCTTCAAGCTCTATCCTCCTTGTTCAGCTAGCTCTTGGTTGGTCTTCCTTTTCATTCTTTCTTTTCTTGTTCTTTAGCTCACCAAGAGCTTGTTTTATCATGATTTCAAACCCATTTTCGAAATGGGGGTTTGTAGTAGCCAAATGGTGATTTTTGTGTGCTCTACTTTGGGGGTTTTGTGTAGATATCGTGGAGCACCTCTTCTTGTTGATTTTTGTGAAGCTTTCTTTGGCTTTGGTTAGAGGCAAGTAAACCTTTTAGTTATTCCTAGTGCATGTCAAGTTTTAGGGCATTTTATATTGAAAATGTTATTCATCATAAAGCTTGTCTTTTCTTTCATGTTATTAATCTCTTTTAGCTTGTTTAATCTTGATAAGCATGGTTGCTAATTACTCTACCTAATCTAGAAGTTTTGTCTTGAATGAAAGCATGTTTTTCAATGGAATGCCTTACAAGTTAGTAATACATGATTTGAATGTAAATGGGTTTGTGATTTTTGAAGTTTTGATTGAAATGGGAGTGGATTTTTGGTGGAAATCATCCCTTGAAAAGCATGTAGGCTTGGGGAGTACAGGTGGTGAAAATGTGGAAGTGAAGAAGGGAGAGAAGTGTGAAAAAAATTGAACGTCATAAGTTCTACCGGAATTTCTACCGGTAGAAGCGCTTAAACCGGAAGTTCTACCGGTAGAAGTGGCTCGAATTTTGGCAGAGAGTTGAGGAAATTCAAAACACTTAGTCTACCGAAAGTTCTACCGGTAGAAGCGCTTAAACCGGAAGTTCTACCGGTAGAAGTGGCTCGAATTTTGGCAGAGAGTGAAAAAAATGGAGAACCCTTAGTTCTACCGGAAGTTCTACCGGTAGAAGTGCTCCAACCGGTATTTCTACCGGTAGAGGTGGTTCTACCAGAAGTTCTACTGGTAGAGACGTTTAAACCGGAAGTTCTACCGGTAGAGATGCTTAACCCAGACTGACAATTACAAAAAGTATTGTTTTTGAAGGATTTTTGCGGGAATGAAAACTAGACTAGGTTTTAGACTTTTTTATTGACCTTGTGCACTTGAAATCCCAAAATGTAATATACCTTTGGGGATACCAAGTTTTATTGAATTCCGACATTTAGTTTTCAATTCCACAAGGGTCAGGGATTGGTCTCAGCCTATGCTTGATAGATTTATGTGTGAATTCTTGTTTTGATGCTTCATGCATCATCGTGTTCTCGTTTGATTTACAAGTGCAAGTTCGTTTTCAAGATGTGTTTCAAGAATCAAAAAGGGAATCATTTCTTAAGTTTGTAAGCATTAATACTATGCTATTTTGTTAGTCTTGTCATGTCGTGCTTGTTAAATGGTTTCCCTCTTGTTTTGTTGTGTTCTCGAACGTGTATCGTCGTGTTTTGTGTATTCATGATATAAGTGAATACCACTGAGCTTGGACTGCCCTTTTAGCTTGATCCACTACCTGGGGGTCCTTAAACATGTGGACTGTCTGCAGACTAGTCGTGTATTTTATTACACATCGTGCGTGTTCGTGGTCCGGTTCCACGGCCGGATACCCCGTCTACCTTGTGTGGCGTGGGATCGTGTTTTTCGTGTCGTGCTTGTCGTGCGTGTTTGCTCTTGTCATCATGTATGACGGAGAAAGGATGAGCTCAATGTGGATTTATCTTTTCATTATATTATAAGTATTCATGCTAGTTTCGTAAACTTGAAACGTGTATCTAGATCTTGAACTGTTTTAGCATTATTTCTCATTTTCATGCCTAAATTGTTTATTTGCCAAACCGTCGTGTTTGATGCTTGTTATTTTGGTGTCCAGATGCAGGAGAGTTCATGCGTGACGAGGAGTGCTCGGAGGAGGCTGTTGAGCCACCCCCAGCACACGAGTGGCAGCCCAACGACGTCATCTAGACGCCGGTCGGGATCGTGATGTCTCGTTCACTTAGTTGGGATATTCTTTTGGAATCTATTGTTGTATTGGCCTTTGTTGGCCTCTCTTGGTTTTGTAACTTGAATTAATATAGTTTTGTTAAACATTGAAACTTCAATCATGCTAGGAATGCTTTGATGACATTCTCTTTTGATACCTTGTCTCGATATTATATAATTCTCATGTATCTTCTTGTTTAAGATTTATGCGACACGTTCTGCTACACGCTTCCGCATATCTAATTGTGTGAGTTCGACCCGTGTCTTGGGATCCTCACCGCGGAAACCTGTGGGAAAAATATAAGCGGCGGTGTGTTTTATGTTGGTTAATCACATCGCCGCGCAGTCGTGGGCCCGGGCCTCAGTCCGGGGTCGCGACAAATCATACCAAGTTCAGTACCAGCCAATAAAACGTCATCAATATACAAGGTTAAATCGATACTTGCTCTTGTTGATCTTAGGATAAATACGATGGTCAACAACATTTTCAATAAAACCAAAAGCTGTGATGATGTTGTTAAACTTTAGATATCATTGTTTGGAAATAGAAACTTGTTTAAAACCATGTAATGACTTATTTAACTAACAGACTGGTTTACTATCGCCTTGTTCTATAAAACCTTATGGTTGTTCCATATACAGTTACTCTTCTATATTCTCTTTCAAAATGATGTTTTGATATCAATTTGATGCAACTCTAAGTTAAAAATATGCCACAAGGGGCATGATAATTATGAACAAAACCTTCTTTGATACTATAGAGTAGAATCTATTATAATCAATACCTTTTTTGTGAGTGAAATTCTTGGCCACAAGTCGGGCTTTAAATTGTTTTACCTTTTCTTTAGAGTTCCGTTTGGTCTTAAAAGTATAGCAAATGGTTTCGGATCCTTTGGGCAGTTCAATGAGATCTGATACTTCATTAACAACCATAGGTTTCAACTTATCCTTGATGGCATCTATCTATTTATCAGAGTTTTCACTATTGATGGCTTCCTTAAACATCTTAGGATTTTATTTTATTGCAATATCCGCATCTTCCTAATATACAATACAGTAGTCCAAAATTGCAGGTCTTCTCATTTGAGTTGACCTTTTTAATACTCAAAATCAATGTCATTAACATTTGATTTATATCATTTGAATATGAAAACCATGCAGTAGCTCATTATTGACAAGTTGTTCTCTAGAATATCGTTGTTCACAATATCAAGAGTATCATTTAATTCATCTAGTTCATTTTGTAGTTGTTGTACCCCTTGATTATCATTACACACAATATCTAACCATAACATCTGGTCAGATAACATTGAATCCCTGATTTCTATAAGTGATTTCTTTTCATCACTCACACTATTTTGGTGATCTTCCAAGAATTTGGTATTATTGGTCTCTACAATCCTAGAGGTGTAAGTAGGATAATTGAAAGTTTGTAGAACTCACTAGAATGGATGCTAGTCTAATTAATCAAACCAATGCAGCGGATGTAACCAATCAAATAAGATAGAATTAGCAAATAAATCTACCAAGTAATCACCACAAGAAGGCATAGACAAATTTAACGTGGAAACCCTTTCAGGGAGAAAAATCACGATCATGAAATCAAAAACTCACGAACAGTTACAAGATATACTCACAGCTCCTTTACCTCAGTCAGTACCTTGACCTAAGGACAATAGTTGTTTTTGCACAACTTCCATTGCCACGACTTCCACTGTGTACCGTTCTCCTTACTTGATCTCGTTGCACCTTGTCAACCAAAATGATCAATCTTCTCCAAGAGAGTAGAAACAACAAAACCTTCTAGGCTTGTTTGGCAATTAAATAGTTAAGTTAAAGTGAAGTGAATCCAGACAAGAAATGACAAGGGGTCATATGAAAAGTACACAATTTCAAAATTTCCTCCGAAATTTTCAAAAAAAGTCAAAAAAGCAACCTCTTTCTCCACTAAAAACAAAAAAACTCCACTTTTCTATTAAAAAAAAGTCAAAAAGATTCCATACCAAACAACTAAAGACAAAACACCATCATAACCCCTTATATTTTATTCTCTCTTGATTTGATGCTTCACTTCACCATACTTCAGAGCAATCGCTCAATAGCTCTCGAGAATAATTCTCTCTCTAAGATATCTCTTACTCAGATTAATGAGAGAGGTGGTGTGTCTATTTGGGTTGAGAGAATCACCCAATTTATAGCCCCAAATCCGTGCATGAGACTCCTAGTGATAATCCACTAAGAATTACAAGCAATCTCAAACTCTGTCATAGAGTCCGAATCGGACAAGGCGTAGTCCGCCTCGCTCGCTATAGCGAGCTACACCCTCGCTATAGCAAGGTGCCTCTCGAGTTAAAGCCTCTGACAACTTCCGTGTCAGCTGATTTTGACCCTTACAATAATAAAACTTATAACTTTTAAACCTTTCCAGATAAGCGATGAAATGTCCGCTCATCGTTCTTAGGGAGTCTAACTTCTTTTATTATGAGATAAACGGTTTCACTTTAGACGAACAATCCCAAATTTGGAAAGTATTTAACGTTGGCTTCCCACTTGTCCAGAACTCAAAAGGACCTTTTGGGACTACCTTGGTAAGGACACGGTTCAAAATATACATAGCCATCTTTAGTGCTTCACCCCATATTAATTTGGTTGCATTGGTGTTACTAGCCATACTCCTAACCATATCTATCAGTGCCTCATTCCTTCTCTCATCAACACTATTCTGCTAAGGCATTCCAAGCGTCATTTATTGGCCAACAATGTCCTTTTATTATAGGAATCTAACGAACGGACTTGGGTTACAACCTGATTAGGTGTATATAATATAATAATCACAACCCTTATGAGACCTTATGACTCTAATATATTTATCTAATTGCTTTCTACTTCGACTTTTTAATAGTTTGAAAACATTCAAGGCCTTAGAGCTTTCTTTAATTAGGTAAACGTAACCATAACTTGAGTAGTCATCTATAAAGGCGATGAAATATTCTTCACCCATAAAATAAGATACATGCATTTTACTGCAAATATTCGTATGAATTAATTCCATAAATCTAAAACTTCTTGTGATAGTTTTCTTGATTATTTTAGTTCGTTTACCCATAATGCAGTCAATTCTAACACTGAAAATCAATAACATCATGGTTTGGTGATATCACAACCTTCACCAATCTCTCCATTCTCTCTTGAGATGTATCCTACACTTTTATGCTGCTAGAAGAATTGTCATTTATGACTCCTCTTTTCATGCCTATGTTCAATTCATAATTAATGTGTTAAGTGCAAAGTGATTGTGCATACACAAATCTATGTTTAATTTATACAATCCATCACACGTGAAACCATTTCCAACTAAAATATTATTTACAAAAATTATTAATAATCCGCGTTCAAAACTAAATACAAAACCTTCATGATCTAGTTTTGAAATAGAAATCAAATTGCTAAAAATAACCAGGTCATAGAAAGTATTGGGGATCCAATGAGAATTCAATGCCCAGCGCAATTCAGTGTGTGCAAATCTTTTTTACTCATCATAGTCCTTTGCCCATTAGTTGGACTCTAGCTTGAAAGGAATCTTAACATACATTCAGATACTAGAACAATTGCGCCAGAGTTGACCTAATAAGTATTAGATGGGACGTCTATTAAATTGATTTTGGAACAGTCTAGAGATAAATTATTATAATAACCTCTTGATTCGACCCAACTTTTCATCTTTAGATAATCAAAGTGACATTTCTTCCCGCAAAAGAAACATTTTTTCATTGTCACTGTCCTTTTCCCTGCCTTTCCACCTTTCTTCGGAACAATGGCCTCTTTCTTATTCTTTTCTTTAAACTTTCCATGGGAGACAAAGTTTACTATGATTTGCCCTTCGTCCTTAAGCCTTCATTCTTCCTAATCACATTTAGCAATCATTTGACTTTTAGTCCACGAATTTGAGCTCTAATTATGTTTCACTTTGAATAGGACAAAAGCAACAAAGATAAAATCAAGAATGAATTGTATCAAATAGCCATCCGATTCACTCATTTCCATAACATTTAGTTCTGTTACGAGATTAGTTATAGTTGGAATGTATTCTTACTCCATTGGTTTCCTTGTGGTTCATCAAAGATGCACCGAGAGCGTTTTTTGTTACCTCAAGTTGCTTGTTTACAGCAATGTCATTCTCCCTATTTGGATTGTTGATACTGTCTATAAACCAAGCTTCAAACCTCTCGATTTGAGAACAGTATTTCCGCACCAAGATTTCTATGTCAGCACAAGAATTGCATCTATATTTTGTTCTGACAAGTTTATTTCAGAGTGCCTTTCTCTGCACTACTCACAACAAAAACAATAAACACAGCCATGATAGGAGAGATTTAACGTCTTCTAGCAACATGAGAATGAAATGTTTGGAAATATCTTACTGTTTTGGGGCAAATGAGACCTAAAACCAAACTGTAATAGATTGAAACATCTCAACAAGCATCAGTATCAGAAAATAAACAGGCATTTATTTATAATTATTACTATTTTAGTATTATGTTGTTGTTGTTGTTGTTATTGTAATTATTACTAATCACCATCAACTGAACACATCCATGCTACAAAATATGAATAATATAAAAGACCAATTTACAATGGGGTGCTCTCATTTGCAACCGCTTGAAAAGCTCCAAGAAACACCTCAGGTTGTTGGGCACCATTAAGCTTGTGCTTTCCATTAATCTGTCAAAAGGAACCATTATATGAATGACAAATGATTTTATTTTTATAACATTACTGACAAATGATTGGAAGAACAGAAACAGAGTTTCTAGCCATTATATGAATGATAAATGATTGGAAGAACAAAAACAGACTTTCTAGAAACTTATACGCACGCAATCCACTGGCCAAATGGCAGATCCAACTGCTGATGGAGCATTACTCAGTAACCAACTGAAAGGATGTCAGTGGAAACCTCTGTTCCCCATTACACAGAGGACAAGACCAGAAAATATTGGGTATGCGCCTTTCTTTTGGGCCTTATTGACAAATAGATCCAGGTTCAGGATGATAGTTATGGACCCAACTGGTCCCAATCTGGGTCTAAGCCAAGTAGCCAACACATCCCGTGCCTAAACATTCAAATGCATTTAATATGCAATTGTGGTCAAGCCTGGTTGTTTTGACCAAATTGTAAATTATAGACGGTAAAGGACCTAACTGATAGAAAATGATGATGGGCCCTGATTTAGGGCCCAATCCAGATTTGGGTCCCACAGATATGATCTTCTTGATTCATTTCCAGGTTAGGGTCAAACAAACCTTAATTAACCCTTGAGTTGATCTAATATGGACTTGACCCAGACCTGACCTCTTTTCATCCCTACTAATTAGATCATCCTGACCATCCATTTCTTTTGTTCAATTTTGCCTACTAACCTTTCTTTCTTTCTTTTCCAGAAAGACTACAATTTCAACTAAAAAAATACTAGCCTTTTACAATTTACAAACATTTGATGGCTGTTAGCCATATGTATTGGATCATCCAATCAAAGACTTTTACCTATGCTCCATCAGTAATGGGACTCATGAGCGGACAATCAGGATTGTGTTTGCATATTTTGACGTATGACAAAGTTTTTCTATGCAGAAGAACAATTAGAGAACCTAGCATATGTTTCAACCATAACCCACCACATAATATGGGACTCCACGAATAGCAGCTGAATACTTCTCAAGTTCCTCATTAACCTACCATAAAAACAGAATTGGAGTCAACAAAACCCAACAAAATCAAAATAAAAGAACAAAAAATTTTAGAAGGGGATCAAGAAACAGAATTATCAAATAGAAATACCTCTTCCACGCCATTATTTGGATCTTCAAGAAACTCTGCTGCTCCCTCCACACCAACCTTACTGGCAGCTTCCACGAGGACTTGCCTACAAGAAAATGATTATATAGTATAGATGATGAGGTATGCTGTACAACTGTCACCACAGAAACACTCACCGGTCACCTATATATTTTCCCTGGACGAAATAATTGAGGAACAACTCTTCCACTAAAGCATTTTGCTTATTGAGGCCTTGCTGCCCAGCAAATGTTATAAGCCTGTGGCTGTTCAATGTATTCCCTCTGCATTCATGTGTGCTGATTAGAAACATTCACAAAACTACCATATTGTCGTGTATACACAGCACATGGATAAACTTACGTGAGACCTGAAGTGTCATACTCAAGCCCGAGGCCTCGAAAAACCTGCAAGAATTAATTTTTCAAGATGCACATGTGAGCTAATCCAATAAATCTAAAGAACTATAGTTTCCTTAGCCTCTTTTTTTCTTGAATGGTGAAATATATATATATATATATATATATATATATGAGCAAGGCTCTCCTAAGCTCAAGTGTGTGGTGGGGCCCACCTGGGGACCCACATGGGGATGGGGATGAGGGAGATTTCAAGGACTCCCTGGGATCTTCCTCTTTGCAAAAAATAAACCCCAACCGCAATTTCAATCATCTTCATATGGGCCCAAAAGTTTAATGGTCAACAGTCCATTTGGATCAATACATAATCGATGCAACGGTCCAGTAAATTCGGATCTGACCGAAAGTTGGTGGACATCTGCAATTTAGGAGGGTCATGTGGTTGGTCCATTTAGATGGACCAAAGGTGGGCCCAACAAGAATGAGCTTACCTTATCCTAAGCTTGAGCTCTCTCTCTCTCTCTCTATATATATATATATATATATTTATATAGGGTTCAGCTCATATAGGGCTCAACTCTCTTAAGCTCAAACTTAGGATAAAGTAAGCTTAAGAATGTGGTGGAGCCCACCTGGGGACCCACATGGTGATGGGGATGGGGATGGGGATTGGGATGGGGATGGGGGGATTTCAAGGACTCAATGGGATCCTCCTCTTTGCAAAAAATCAGCCCCAACCATAATTTCTATCATCTTCATATGGGCCTAAAAGTTTATTGGTCAACCGTCCATTCGGATCAATACATAGTTGATCCAACGGTCTAGTAAATTCGGATCTGGCCGAAAGTTGGTGGACACATGCAATTTAGGGGGGTCATGTGTTTGGTCCATTTAGATGGACTAAAGGTGGGCCCCACAAGTATGAGCTTACGAAATTTTCTCCTAAACTCAAGCTTAGGAGAGTGCGTGTGTGTGTGTGTGTGTGTGTGTATATATATATATATATATATGTCACTGAGCTGAGGGGTTATGAAGTAGGTCACACCATGGTCAACCAATAGTGGGATTAAAAAGAATTGTCAACCACACAATTGCGGGCCCACTTTAGTCATGCTACCAATTAACCAAAAAAAAAGAGGTGGTCAGAAAGATGTCGCAATGGTCTACATTAAACATAAATATGCCAAATATCAAAATTTTGAAACCTGCCAGAATGGGTACATAAGCACAATGTACAGAACCATACTGCTAAGCAAATTAAACATTCTTCCGGCACCTGGCCCAATAATTTCTCCATACCCTACATTGAACCGATCAATGAAAGAGGAAATACCTCCGTCATCCGAGACATGATTTGTTCTGACTGACTTCCAAACTTGTTCTGGTAAAATTCAGACTTCTTTACACCTTCTTTTGGAGCAGAAGGATTGAGAAAAAATGGGTGCCATCTAACCTGCTAATCAGAGCAATTACTAATACAGAACAAGAAGAAAAAAAAGTAAACTACAAGAAATGAATGAAGTGTTTGAGCCATGGTAGTAAACTAATCAAGGACCTAAAGGAAAGAAGCAAACCTCAAAATCATAGAGATCTTTACAGGAATCCATAGCTTTGTTGAGGTTCCTTTTGCCCACAAAGCACCAAGGGCAGACAGTGTCTGAACTCACATCAATACGGATCAGCTTCTTCTGGGTACTGTTACCTACTGGCTGAGCCATGAATCCGATATGTCTGAAAGAAAACGGACATCTCCATTTAATCTAGGTTGCCCTCATAGACCATTAAAAGAAAATGTGTGAATTTAATTCCTACTTTCTACTTAGGAAGAAAATGATAAAAATATAACGCTTGAAAACTTCTTTTTCCTCACAATTTAAATAATTCAGATCTAAAACTTCTGATGTAGCAAGGAATAGGCCAAGCACCAAGCCTAATGGAATTAAGCAATCAACAGTAAATTCCAGCTGAATTAAGCAATCAACATTAAATTCCAGCAAAAGCAACTATCAATTCGGCATCAAAATTTTATGTTGCCAACACAAGTTCTCAACTTAGATATACCAAAATCCAACAAACAATTGCCTGTATAGATATCATAATCCCCAAAATGAAGGGATGATCCGCACAGTAATTTATCCAATTATGTGAAAACAGTCAAAGGAAATGAACTATCAGCCTCAACACAGTCACGCTAGTGGTCAAGGTTTCAAACTCAAAATTGGGGTGCAACTCAGTCAACCTCAAGTTAAGTTGACTCAGACTGAGCTGCACCCAAATGCCCAAAAAGCCTTACAAAATCAGAAAAACTCACTACTTAAATATAAAAATGAGAAACTACTGTACTATAATTTTATAATTGTTAGACTCATCGATCTTTTTAATAATTACGTAAGAATTTAAGTAGTTACTGGCCGCAAAGCTTAGTGTATCCAAGTATATGAGATAACAGTAAAGGCCTTACCATATCTAAGCTAGAGTTAACTATATTATCGACTATTGTGGCTTGGATTTTATGAGATGTCATACTTGTTGAATTTATTAGAAAGGCCACAACTTAATCAAATGTATCATATGCTATAAGTTAGCTATATTCACTGCTCTGCTTTCTAATTTCAGTAGACTGACATCACGTGTATGTAAATATCAGTAAGTCTAGTGTTTTTTTTTCTTTTTTCTTTTTTTTTTTTTTTTTTGTGATTCTGAAAATTATGGATTAGTAATAATATATAGTATCAGTTGTCCAACCCTAACTGTGAAGACCATAGTCTTTCTTCTCACGAACTCACTCACTCTCTGTATTTTCACGTTTTCATAACTTTTTTTGAAAACGGTAACAAAGATTTCATTAAAAGAAGGAAGAAAAGAATACATCAAAACTTAGAAAAAGAGGAGTTGGAAGGTGCAAGAGAGAAGCACCAGCCACAACTCTAACTACAAGATGACACCCACCCAAGGAATTAACCTATCCACCCCTTGCTTTGCTAGCACATCCGCCATTGAGTTGGCAGATCTAATCTCATGACGGAAGGAGACATTAATGCGAGCTGAAATCTCCCTAATTTCATTGAAGAGGAATTGAAATTTCCATGGGTTAGACTTTCAGTTAGATACCCACGCAATCGCATTTGAAGAATCACTTTCTAACACAAGGGCACCACTATATCTTGTTGAGAACAATCTAAGACCTTCCAAAATTGCTAGCACCCCCGCTTCTTTAGAATCGCACACACCAACCAACATGCTTGGAGAACATAAGAACGACATCACCCTTGCTATTGCGAAGCACTCCTCCAATTCCCGCTGGGCCCGGCTTACCCCTTGAAGCACCATCCACATTAAACTATATAACTCCATTTGAGGGGAGGGGGCGGGGGGGGACTCCAAGGAATAGATCTCCTCTCCTTACGCGGGCAACATCCCATGCAAGCTCCCCAATTAGAAAGAATATCATCAAAAGAAAACTCGAAGAACTCCTTTCTAATCAAAGCCCATTTCGCAATTCTGAAAGCGATCTTAACTATCAAAACTTCTAATGAGGAAGAAGAGCTCCTGAATATCCTATCATTCATTTCCTTCCAAATAGACCATAAGATGGCAAATGGGATTATCCTCCACAACACCCTGCCGCACCCCACAACGCCACCTCCCAACCATGATTGGACCACCTCTGTAATATTCTGCGGGCAACACCAAGCAAGACTGCATCTCCCGATAAAGTTGCTCCACACATAGGACGCCACCTCACAGTGAAGAAAAAGATGATTGCCCAACTCCTCTTCTTTTCCACACATCAAGTAAACATTTGAAAAATTGACCGAAGACAACCCTCTCCTCCTTAGATTATCCACCGTGGCAATTTTCCCTACAACTGCTAACCAACAAAAAGCCTCGACTCTAAGAGGAACCAGCCCCAACCACACTAGGGAAGAAGGGGCTCTATGAGAGGGAGTTCCCTCCAAGGCCAAGTAGAAAGATTTAGCTGAGAACTTTCCGGAGATGGAATGTATCCAAATCCGAGTCCTTAGAGTCCCTGAAAAAAATGTGTTGTAAGAACACTCAATAACTCCTCATATTGGCTCCACTCCAACCACCGTAGACTCCTCTTAAAAGTGACCTCCCATATAATACAACCACTCCTCTCCTCAAAACAATCACTTACAGAAGAATCCTTCTTAATCGCTAATCTAAAGAGCCTGGGAACCAAACTATACAAAGGTCCCACCCCCAACCAATCATCCAACGAGAACCTGACTTCTCTACCATCTCCCACAATAAAACCCACCCTTTGTGTAAGGTTTCCCCCCTCATATTGGATTCATAACTTTTGTGATAAAACCCTAGAATTCATCCAATCAATGACTTCAATTTGGTATCAGAGCATCCAAAACACTAGAAGACTTCCACAAGTGTTCGATAAGACAATAATTAAGAATATACTGACATTTTTCGCAGACAATAATTTCCTGAGATCCATAATTGTGGCAATGCCTCCAAACATCACGTCCGAATCAAACAGATGTCATTCAACTAAATCAAATCCGACAATATCTGGGAAAACTCCAAATTACATCACTTAAGTTAGTTAAATCAGAAAGTAATGATTAGAATAAGAAAAGGGGAAAACAAAAAGGGGAAACATAGAGGGCTTTTAAAACACCAAAACGGACCGAAAAAGAATTGAAATAATAAGAAAAGCAGACGTGCAATGAAGATATTTGAACAGGGTTTTGATCAGAAAAGAAGAAAAACGAACCTGGCAGTAGAGGGTCTCGCAAGGTAGAGAGGGCCTTGCACGCTTCTGAGCAACATGAATTGTGTAGAAATGCAGAGAGAGACCTTTTACAAACTCGAATAGACTTCCGGTAGGTGGGTACTGTGGTAGTCTGGCAAACGGGCCGCGGGTCGTGCTAGTCTGATGATCCTCTCTTGTTTTGGTGCTTCGGCTCAGTTTGTGGGTCGGACAAGTGGGTAATGCAATGGGTCAAAGAGCAGGTTAGTTAGGTTGTGGGTTGGGTTTGGATAAGTAAGTGGGTTCTGTTGGCTATATTCAGTAGTGGGTATGGCTGGGTTTGATTAAGTAAGCTAGCAGGAGGGTCAGGTTCGTGAATTGGGCAGGCTAATGGGATGAGCTAAGTGGCGGGGAAGTAGGCTAGGCTCAGTTTAAATGGGGTGGATATTGGTGGAGTTTTGATAGGATGAAAATGTTGTTGGGGAGATTGGTAGTTGCTGTGAGTTTGGATGTGAGTTGAAGATGGAGAATGTGTTTGATGCAGGTGGTGGTGAGGATCGTTTGGTTTCTTGGATAAGTTATTGTTACGCCCCGACCCAATTTAACCTTGATTAGTGCTAATTAATGGTGATTTAGCTAAATTAATTGTATTTAGTCGTTAATTATGGTTGTTAGCGTTAATTAGCCTGAGTTGGTCGGGCCTTGAGCCTTGGATAGGTGAGTGGGAACCGATTGGGTAGAGTCAAGAGTGTTTTCATAATTATCGATTTTCGCAATTTGTATCATTTGTACGTCATTTTAGTGTCATCGTATGTATTTCGATGAATACGTCAATTTTCATATTAGACTTCACTTCATTTGACCAACCAATGAACTAGTGGACCTTCAATTGACTCAAAATGGAAATATGTGACTTTAGTGGGCTTTCTTGCAAAAAGAGAACCTTATCTCTTATAACCCATTCAATGAACCCATTCATTTCATTTCTATTCATTCCTTTCATTCCTCACTCTCTACTCTTCTTTTCTTCTTCTCTTCCTCTCTTTCTCAACCACCAAGAGACCTTGCATGTGCACTTGGAAGCTAGGAGAGGACTCAACTTCATCTTCTTCACCTTCCTCTCTTCTTTGTTGACAAGGAACCCTCTCCACCATCTCTTATCTTTCCCAAATTCAGATTTCTTGATATAGGTAAGAGTAAAACCCTTCTTGCTTGTGTTTTTGAGCTACATTAGAGTCAAGAGACCCTCTCACAATTATGGATGGACGTTTATTAGTGTTTTTTGTGGATATTTGTGATTAAGGTTTGATAATTTGGAGGTTTTGGGGTTCTTTGAGCCAAGTTGTGAAGAAGGGTTTTAGAAAGCTCATTAGAGGCAAGTATAAGCTCTAATTTGGATTTATATGATGAATTGTTACCATTTGATTCCTATGAATTCTTCTCAATCTCGCAATTGTCTTAACAAATGGAATGGGTTGGATTGGTTTATTGGTTGTATGGATGGAAATGATTGAAGAGATTAAATGTGTTGAATTAGGGAGCAAGGAGGCTTAGTTTTGAAGGTTTTTGGTTGTGGAGCTGTGGATAATAGATTGGAGGAGGGAGAGCTTCAAAATTGATGAAACAATTTAGTTTCTGAAGCTCTGCCGCAGGTTGGAGGTCACCTGGCGGCTAGCCGCGTGACTACCTGGTGGCTAGCCGACCTTAAGTCGGTCAGATTTACAATAGCTGCCCAATTTCCTGTTAGGTTGACGGTTACCAGGCGGTCACCTGGCGGTTAGCGGCTAACTGACCTCCAATCAGTTAAATTTCCAGTAATTGACTTTGTTTTCCCTGTCAGAAACCACGGTCACCAGGCGGTTACCAAGCGGCTAGTCGACTGTTCTACAGGTGGCGAACCGCGGGGTCACCACCAACTAACCGACAGCCAATAATTTTTCATATTTCAGGAAATTCCAAAAGACCCCCCCTAGGGCCATGTATTGATGCCCTCACCTCACAACTGCCCATGGGAACCCTAGGAGCTGGAGTAGCCCTAACTTTGGTACTTTTTCACCAAACCATGGATATTAGTTTAGGGAACTTTTCATTAAACTGTGACACTAAATAGCATAGTTTCATAAATGTATATCAAAATGGATGGTGAAGAGCCACGATTGATTAGACTCGATTGACTAGTAAAATTCCCTGATTCTTTTAACTAACTTATTGCATTTTTAATATTAAAGTTCACTTCATTATTGATATCAAATCCAAATAGTAGATTGATTTCATTATTAGTGTTCCTTGAGGTTTGATTTTCCCAATTCGAATTGTGACTTAATTATTGTATATACAATTCAGTATTCATTGGTAATGTGGACTGAGTAAGTATTTGAGCATCTGGAATTACTACTTGATTCGATTTTTACAATTGATTATTGAACTTACTGAAATCCAATTTTTATTCAATTGTCATTTAATTCGATCGAGTCTGCACTACTTAGCTTCGACCATGTGATACCCGACGGGGTTGAACTTGGTTTAGTTATTCGAAACTACTGCAGTAAGCCACCTGGAGCACCAAAACTCCAAACCGGGTAGCCAGCTAGCCTTTGGCTGGGCTGGTGGTAGCATTCTAACTAGATTCGCTCTCTTTTGAGAGGATGAGCTCAATGTAGTAGACATTTCGTATGTTTCCATTTTATTTGATTCTCAAGCATAAATTATTCGATTTCACACAATTTATTTAGATGATACTTACCTTTTACATCTATTAATTTAGTCATCTTTAATTCAATTGTAACATTATGTATTTCCTTATTATTGCCCATGCTTGCTTGATCGTTGTATTGAAATGCTATGCTTGGTGTCACAGTCACAGGTGCGGCTCCCGCCCTTGAAGAGGCCAAGGAGGGAGAGGAGGTTACCCAGGAGGTACCTCTAAGACTAGAGGAGTGGCCAGAGCCCGGGGCCGCATAGATTTGTCTTCCTCGGAGCACTTGGTGATCTTTTGAGATGTTTCTAGTAGTGAGTATGACTAGCCCCTTTTTGTGTGGGTCACACTTAGTTGTTGTTATTCTTTTGTTATTTTTGGTAATACTTGTACAGATTTCTTTTGTAAAACAATGTATATAATTGTATACATCTTTTGCATTAAACTTGAATAGTTAATTGGACTAAAGGGGAAAGGATACTCCCTAATTTTCAATTACAGCTTCTGCTATGTTTCAATGTCATTAATATGTTCTAGTGAGCCAGATTCACGTATGGAATAGTTGTTTTTCTCTCCTTCGTGTGTTGTATTTGGCTCGAGACAGGTACAGCATCACAGAAGTACGTGTGTCACACCTCGGGAATTACCCTAAGCCAGGGTGATTCGGGACCGGGATGTGACAGTTATGGTAGGGATTTGAAGATGGGTTGGTAGCTTGATGAGAGATGCTGATGAAGTGAGGGCTGAGATGATATGATTCAATCCGTGGATGATGGGGTTGTCGCTTGATTGGTGTTGGAAGGTGATGGGTTGCTCAGATGGATCAAATGTGTTTTTTTTAGTGGGCTAGGACGAAGATTAGGCATGTCTATTAAGCCAATTAAAATGGGTACTTGGCCCAACCTAGCTTGTCTCACGCCCGAATATATAGGTCTTTTAAAAAAAATTGAGCCCATAGACAATGATTTTAAAGCTCAGCCAAAATGAGACCAGGAAAAAGTAGAACATGCCCGGCCTATCCAGACTCGGCCCGGCCCGCCCATAAGCACATTCCACTCATTTTAATAAATTGGCCGAAACTCCCCCCACCGACGTCTATTAATGATTAATTAGGATGGGCAAGTTTGAAATTTCGCCCCTCATAATCGTCGCCCCTTATAAAAGGTGACCCCTCTTCAAACGAATCCTAACAAAACCCTCTCCTTTCTCAAGCCCTCTAGTCTCTACTCTACTCTCTCTCTCTCTCTCTCTCTCTCTCTCTCTCTCTCTCTCTGTGCGAAGTGCGAACGCCCTCATCTCTGCTCTCTCTTTCTCTTGCCCTGGTCTTTGCTCCCGCTCTCTCCCTCTACCCCTATCCCTCTCTCGCACTCTCTGTCATAGTAGATATATTACAATGGTGGAAATTCAATTCTGCTAGGTATCCTATTTTATCTTATATGACTTATAATATTCTAGTTATTCTTGTGTCCACAGTTGAGTCAGAGTCCGCATTTAGCAGTAGAGGGAGGGTACTTAACCTACATTGGACTTCTTTTTAACCGGATGATTGGTTTAGCCACAACCCAACCAGTGATGATGATTCATATAATGATGGGAATGCCCTAAATGATCTTTTAAACATATTAAAAGAAAAATAATTTCTATTGATTCATGCTGAGTTCTTTTAGACATTACTTGACCCACAGGGGATACTTAATTTTTTTTTTGAATTTCTGATTTTTCACTCTATCACCAGGTAAAAAAAAATCCACCATGTTGATTGTTGCATTGTATTGTCGGTCCCAAGACCGAAAAAAAGGAGTAGGGTTTAAAGTTCGGTTCACACTCAGTGTCCGGTGGCAGTATATGAATAATTAGAGAATGTTTAGTTTATATTTAAGATCGTGCTAAGCCCTGGCCTGACCCGGGCCCGTATGGGACGAGATTTGATGTAAGTCCCGTTCAATTTAAGGCCTGGATTGGACAACCCCCAACAAGCATGTCCAATATTAGACATGGGATTGGACAACCCAAGCCCAGGCCCGCCCGACCCATTGACAGGCCTAATAAAGATAACGGTGGATCCTAGGTGTGGTTAGATGTGTGGGAAGGGGGCACAAGTGGGTTGAGGTTGGTTTTGGGTTTGCTCTGTGTGGGTGAAAGTCGGGCCGACTATGTGGGATAATGGGTTCGGGTGTGGTGTAAGGAAGTGATGTGGCTGATGTAATGGAGAGATGGGTTCTATTTGAGCAGAGTTCTATGAATTTGGGTTGGTTTATGATGATGTGGGTCCTGCTTTGTGATAGTGTAGGTGATAATGAAAGAAACGATGACTGTTGGATGGTGGGGTTCAGTAGATTACTGTGTTGTGAGGATGTCTTTGATGTAAGGACTGAGTGATTATTGGAGCTTGGGTTTTGAATAGTGGTGGAGATGTATATTCTGAACTTTAGTTTAGATAGTTCTTCCGCAAAAGGGGAAATTCTGAACACACCATGGCATTTGCCATACACACCCACAATTTATTTATTTTTAATTACCAAAATGCCCCCACGTGAAATGACGAAATCACCATCACATCAACCTCCTATCCTCTTCCTTTGGTTCTCTTGGAGTGTATTTTGCCAGTGTCTGTACTCATCTCCTATTCTTCTTCTTCTTCTTCATTACCCCTTTTACCACTGTTTCGTCACTATTCCTCTACACTCATTCATCCTCATTGATCTCCATCTCCTTCCTCATCATCTTCTCCAACTCTTGGAAGTATCCTCAAGTCTCCTCCATTTGTTTAACAATATCGGAGGTACTCATCTCCCTACACTAAATTGTCTATTGGAAGTAGGCATTTTCAACATGGACAAGCAACTGACGATCTACCAAGAGGAGGTATACATTTTGACTTCGTTTCCAGCCGTTTAATTAATTTTCTCACTTCGTGCTAGGTATTCCAGAGCCGTGCATATGAATATTGCACGGCAGAATACCATTTGACAAATAAAGTTTGCACGGCATAATTGTATAGCCAAAGTAAACTGAACATATTTAAGAAGAACAGCATATATATGTCGTACAGTATTATATTGCACGGCTGTATAGGCTCGTGCATTGATGTATTAAGATTTAGTAATCATATTTTCAGGAGATTAAGTCAACCTATGCCAGTGAGTGCTATTTGGATTTTACTAATGTCTTCACCACTGACACGATATTCAGAAGCCGAGAGGACTTAATCCAATGGACAAGGGAAGTTGGAAAGAAACATGGCTTGGTAATTGTAATCAAAGCTTCAAATGCTAGTGGAGATAGTAGGAAGCCGAAAATAGTTTTATCTTGTGAGAGAAGTGGAAGTTACAGGGGTCCATCGAAGGTCTCCAAAAAGAGTAATCCTAATAAGGCAACAGGAACAGAGAAGTGTAGTTGCCCTTTTGCTTTGAAGGGAAAAAAGTTGGCAAATGACGATAATTGGATGTAAACACAATCATCGAAACATACAATATCTCGAGGGGCACTCGTTTGCTAGGAGGCTTTCTAGGGAAGAAATCATTTTTTGTATTGATATGTCTAAGAGTTTGTGAAGCCTAGGAACATCCTTCGAACATTGCAGGAAAGGGACATGCACAACACCACTACGATGAAGAGTATCTACAATCCTCGTCAGAAGTGGAGGGTGACTGAGATGGCCAGTCGATCACAGATGCAACAACCCATGATGCATTTGGAGCAGAACAACTACATTGAGTATCACACTAGTAACGACACTATAGATGCTATGATGGACCTGTTCTGGGCACATCCATCATCTATTCAGTTATTACGTGCATTTCCAGAAGTTTTGATAATGGATTTTACATACAAGACTAATAGATATTGACTTCCCTTACTTGAGATTGTTGGTGTCACATCTACTCAACTGACTTTCTTCGTTGCCTTTGTGTACCTTCAATCGAGAGGGAGGCAAATTATAGATGGGCTTTGGAGAGGCTTAAGGAATGAATAGATGGATGCATTATGCCCCTTGTGATTGTCACCAACAGAGAGTTAGCACTGATGAATGCAATAAATGTTGTTTTTCCGAATGCAGAAACTTATTATGCAGGTGGCATATTTCTAGGAACATCTTGGCAAATTGTAAGAAGTATTTTGAGACCAACGACAGATGGGATGCATTTATCTCTTGTTGGAACATGTTGGTAGTCTCTCCCACCGAAAATGACTACATTCAACTTCTATGTGCATTGGACTGGAATTACTGTGGGTATCCACACACTGTTGATTATGTGAAGAACTCATGGTTGAATAATCACAAGGAACAATTTGTGGCTGCTTGGACGGATCGGCATATGCACTTTGGGAACGTGACTACGAATAGGGCTAATAGCGCACATGCAAAATTGAAGAGACATCTTGGCACATTGAATATAGCTTTGATGTGTCATGGCAGGTTATCCATACCTTGTTCGAGTTGCTCTTTATGGAGATAAAGGCTTTTTTTGAAAAGAGAATGAACACCGTGAAACATAAGTTCAAACCGGCACTATTTCGTAGGTTGAGAGGAATTATATCAAGGAATGCTATGGATATAGTTTTGAATGAGTCGATAAGAGCTGGTGATATTGGTCCAGATTCGCCGGCATGTGGGTGCGTAATTTGACAGACTCATGGGTTACCATGTGCACACGAAATTGCCGAATACATAAGGGAAGGCACTCAAATACCACTGAGCCGTATCCATCACTACTGGAGGAAGCTCAATTTAGAGTCCACTAAGGTGAATGAAGCCCCCTAGTTGACCACAACTACCGAGTTCGAGTTTATCAATATGAAATTTCATAATACCGATCAGACTGGTAAAATACAAATATTGAAAAAACTTAGAGAATTTGGGATTCCTTCGTCTACTTCTCTTCTTGAGCCGGATGTTAAATTGAATACCCACGGCCGTTCATCCTCGAAAAATAAAAGGTTGGATCGGTCTACGAGTCGGGAGCCATCTGCTTTCGAGTATGCACTCTCGATTGAAGATAGCATTCCAGCTAGATCCAACAGTCTAGATGTAATGAAGAAGAAGGAGAAACTGAGTGTCCGTCTCACTCGATTATGCACGTTAAAGCATTTGCTTCCTAAGTCTTTAGGACCCTATATCGAGACTGTTAAGGATGTTGAAGCCGATGGTAAATGTGGATTCAGAGCCATAACTGGTCTTCTGAGCATGGGCAAGGATAGTTGGATGCAGGTTAGACTAGATTTGAGCAATGAACTGCAAAGATATCAAAATTATTATTCATTGGCATATGGAGGAGAGGATAGGGTTGGGGAGCTATATTATGCCTTGGTGTACTATGATAGCAATCCTTCATTTGATCGTTGGATGACAATGCCAGACATGAGTCACCTAATATCTTCATATTATAACGTTGTATTGGTCCACCTTTCTTTGCAGCAGTGCCTTACTTTCCTGTCTTTGAGATCATCCCCGATTCTACCAAGTTCTCGCAAAGTTATCGCGATTGGTTTCGTCAATTGAAACCATTTTATGCAGGTCTTCATGACACCCGAGGCTCCCATGCCTCCCATTGCTACAAATTGGCATAGACACTACCACTCTAATGCAGACGGATGGCAACTACCATATGCTAAGAGCATCGAGCGATTCAAAGAAATAATTGGAGACAGTATCACAACATAGGAGTTGGTTAATCTTGACAGCGATAAAATACTTGTACTCTCAACTTGATGTAAACAAATTTAATACTTGTTTAAAAAGGATGGCTGATGAAATGGAAGCAATCTTTTATGTTATTATGTTGTGTGTTTATTCTTTAAGACCTCTGCTCGGTTGCATACTACACGACAAACAGGCACCAATCAAAATGTATTGCACAGCACACAAGTATCGTGCAAAATAATTACGCACGGCCAACAGTTGCCGAGCATAATGGATCTGCTCGGTACCTGTTGGCCGTGCATAATTTATCTGCTTGGCACTTGTTGGCCGTGCAGAGTGTAAGTGCTCGGCACCTGTTGGCCGTGCAGTGCTGTAAGTTGGTGGACATGTCTCCCATTTTGAAAAAACTGGTAGATGTTCATAAAAAAAAAAGTAAAGATATCAACCATTTCATATAAAAGTTAAAAATCATAGAATTTCATATACAAGGACAAAATTCTTCAATTGACACATTAAAATTTGTAGTACACATAAATTCTCGGAATACACATGAATCAAAGAAAAAGATATTCCTTCATGAAAATTTTTAGACATCTCATCAAAAAAATAGTGTGACCCATCCAAAAGCCCTCCTATCATCGCTGCTGCGCACGTCGGCAGTACGTAACCAGCAAGCCATCTAGAATCTCGAGCGTAGTCTGCAATGCCCGATAATAGAAATCAGTTGGCTCCTCTGTTCGCTCAAGCATGGCACAAATATGGTCCTTCGCTCGAAGGATCTATAAGAAACAATACAATGTGTCAATGTGTCGAAGATAGTTTGAAATAATAGATGCATCAATGTGTGGAATAAGATAGTTTAAAATGCCCTCACCATTCTTGGAGTCGGGTCATCTCTACCCTCATTAGGGTCATAGTGGGAATAGCGGTCGGGGTTCTGTACACGAGGGTGTGAAATCCTAGTATACCACTCGAGGTAGTCCGGTGAACACTCCCATGCATACTATGCACGATGGCCGCGTTGCGCTAGAGATAATACATGGTCCTCCCAAGTAACCCAGTACTGGTCGAGAAACGAATAGGAGACCTTGTATTTACCAGCAGTAATTCCCCGAGATGCACAAATGGGGGGGAGCGGTGCAGGTGGGATGGTTTGTACATAGCCAAATTGTCGAAGAACCCTATGTGGGTGGTAGGGTTCAACGACATCTAAGGATCTCAAGCAACCACAGAAGAAATATATCTGTTGTAATGGATGTTGAGCCTTGGCATTAGCATACGGATTTTAGGCAACCTGTCGCATGTAAATGAAACAAGTCATTAATATAATAAAATGTGTTCCTTGGCAAAAACGTAAAATATATGTCAAGGACTCTATTGGGTGCTCACCTCGCTCAGGTGTAGGGCATCCAACCTCTCCCGCAGCAGCTGTATGTTTTCTCTCGCATTTTCAGAATCCTGATTAGGATTCCAGCAGCTCGCGAGAGGCATCCCTGCAGTGTATCCCCATTGTGCAGGAGGACGTGCGAATGAGAAGTGCTTGTACACCCAAGACTGCAAATGACAAAATTATTAATTATACAATCTAAATGATCAATTATGATGGAACATGCATATGTATATATAAAATGTACTAGTTTTACCGTGAGCAATGTCAGCTATCCAGCAATATGTCGCACATTTGCCCTCGTGGCGGTCCTTAACTGGCGATACAGATACGCCAGTGCAGCAGCCCCCCATGCATAATGATGGACCCGTGGTAGGTCCATCAGTAAAGAAAGGTAGTAGACTGGGACTCGAGTCGTGGACTTATCAGTGAATAGTGTGCAGCCTAACAAATAAAGAAGATAGCTTTTAGTTGTACACTCTACCTCCTTAACCGACGACGCAGGAGTCACATCACTGCACACCCGTTTAATCCACCACATCCTCACTACCCCACCCCGTGCCAGGCTCACTCAGCTGCCACAGATGCCCTATCCACACCCAGTCCACACTTAAGTAAATCTACTTGCTCAGTAAATTCCATACTAGTTGATGCGTTGACAGGAAGTCCCGTAACTGGGATGCCAAGGAGAGTACCCACATCATCTAAGGTGATCGTCATCTCCTCAAATGGCATGTGGAAGGTATTTGTCTCGGGCTGCCATTTCTCTACAAAGCTCGAAACTAAGGGGTAGAAGATATATCGGTAGTTGAAACGCCTCAAGTCTGCCAATCCAGACTCTTATATAATAGCGTGAAACTGAGGCACATGAAGATCAGCCCCATCTCCAGGCATAGGTATGTACCAATCTTTCAACTAACGCCGATGACTGATACATTTGAGCGGGCCACGTTCCTGCACAACACAAGTATAAATCTTCATTAACATCTGTTATTATAGACTATGAAACACCTTATTTGAAAAATAAATACTTTAGACATTAAAATAATGAACGTATACCTCCCCGTCCCATATGGATATGGCCATGTGCGTCCTAACACTCGCAAGGACATATAGGTCGGCCGGACCACTGGGAATAGGACATTCCCCTGCTGCTACTACAAGTAGACTGGATGGTTGTGCCTGCTCATCTGAGGAATCATCCTCCCCTGCTACCACCATAGGAGGACTAGACGGTTGTGCCTCATCCTCTGAGGAATCATCCTCTGAAGAGCTCTTTTGATATGCTCGTCAACCGGATCGGGCAGTGGATCCTGCTGCAATTTGCGTCTCCGTTCAGACACCGTTGGCCGTTGATGGCTGGCGAACAAAGAACTAGCATGCACACCTCGGTGAGGAGGTCTAGTAATGCCAATCTTCGTCTGCACTCTCAATGACTCGCTAGAAGAACTAGCACGTCCACTTGTCGGATGTGAGCTGCCACCAATAAGGCGATCTGGTCTTCTCGGCATTTCTTCCAATCTGTTAAAAATAAAAATCAATAAGAGGAAAAGGCAAAATAAAAGAAATCATGTTTTCTTATGCTGCTCGGAACAAATGTAATGTGCAAAATGCTTTTGCACGGCACATGTTAAATGTGCAAAATTTTTCTTCACGGGATATTTTTTCCGTGCAGAGTTCATGTGCACAGCATATGTATGCCGTACATATCTGTTCTGCACGGTATACATTTGCCGTGCAGAAATTTCTTGCACAGTGAACATTCGCCGTGCATAAATTCCATGTACGGTTCTGCGATACCGAGCATATCGGGAAAAATGAATGCATCATTTTTTTTTTTTCAAAATGCACAGGGATTTTGCACTTCGGATGAGAAAAAGAAGAAGAAGAATAAATTACGACCCTAATGTAAACGTTTGTAATCTCTAAGTCGAAAAAATTACAACCTAAAAGGAATGTAAAAATGATAAACCTATGAACAAGAAGAAGAAGAGCTCACCTTCTTTGAGCATGTATGGACAACAACAACAAGAAGAAGAAGAGGCGCTGGGCAGTGGAGAGCTTTGGAGGAGAACGACTTCCGCAGTGGTGAAGTTCTCGACGCTGCTGTCTCTTTGGATTTTCAAAACCGTCGACGAGAGGGAATTTTGGAGGAGAAAGACTCATGGGTAGTTTGGGAAATATGGTGGGTGGGCTCAACAAATTCTTTTTTAAAAAAACATATGGTGTAGTGAGTTCAGCAAGTGGGTGTGCTCAGCAATCCTTATGTGTGCATATAGAATCACCCTTCGATGAATAGTGTCATTGACTTGACTCTTGGAAAAGGGATTGTTGAAATACTACTCATCAACCAATAGTCTATTTCAATCAGTCTTCACCAATCCCTCCTGATGATTCCAAGTTATTAAAGACGAAACTGGAACACAAACAAATTATTCAAGCCCCTCTTCAATCGGTGGTGTCAAACTTTGTGGGTTTCTCGTGCCCTCGCGTCGACAAGGAAACCGTGGACAGCAATGGTTTTATTGTTTTATAATAGAATGAAGACCCTGGAGAACTTCTCCCGAGCCAGCCCCGAGGAAAACATCGATTTCTAGGTGATGGTTGGTTGTTGTTTGTAATGGAAAATGCAAAATGGTTGCTCGGTTAAGGTGATAGCCTTGGCATGATACCTTTTGGGTAGATTCTCTTTTGGGTTACATAAATATCTTGCTCATCTTTTCTTAGGCCTATGCATTTGGAGGGAACAAGTTCAAGCCTCAATACAAGCTAAGATTCCAAATCGGTTTCTTTTTTAGATTCCAAATTCATTTAATTAATCTAGGATTAATGAAACTAAATTCAGAAAATAAGCAATCAACCACAGAGAAGGAGACACGTGATTTTTTATGTGGAAAATCATACTCGAGAAAAACCATGGGTCTTACCATGTAAACCAACAGACAACCAAACACTATGGAATAGAAAATTACAAAAACTCAAAATTTCCTTCCGAAGTGCAACTCAACCTAAGGACTATGAAGATTTTGTCGACGACTCCCTGTACGGTTTCACCGTGCTTGAACCAACCACTTTAAGCGCCTTTTCAAGGTGAATCTACTTCAGGAGAATAGATGAAAAAAACTCCAAAGTTTTGAAAGCTTCATCATTGCAACTTAATGGGTCTTTAGAGAAGATGATGGATCTTTCAAGAGTTTCTCGAATTTAGAATAAGAGAGAGTTATGTTTGGCTTGCGAGAGAATGGCAGTATATAGGCTTTGGTTCGTGCCTTGAGTCTTCTAAAGAGGGTAAGACTATATGGGTAAGATAAGACAAATTAGAAAGATGTTTCCAAATAAAAATCTAAATTCGTGCATTGGGCGCTCGAGCGCAGAACCATGTCCGCTCGAGCGTGTGACAATCTGTCTTCAGTTATTTTGCGCTTCGTGTGTCAGGCTTGAGCGAGAGAAAGAGCAGCTTAAGCTAGAGGTGAAAATCTGGACGGCACGGCCCACTGAAGAAGGGCCCGGCCCATGTAATTATGCGGGCCGTGCCGTGCCTGGCCCAAGGGCTCTGGGGTCAGCCCAGCAAGGCCCAGGGCATGACTCTGGTTGTGCTGTGCTAGGCTGGGCCCTAGTCGAGCCTAGGCCGTGCAGCCCGTGGGCGGCCCACATATCCCCCTCCTCTTTTTTTTAAAAAAAATTTTTTTTTTTTAGGTTCTTTATGTCTTAGAGACTTAGACAGTTAGACTCTTCACTCTTGGTCTTGGACCAATTTCACTAAAATAAAGAAATTAAGAGAAATAACAAGTAGAATAACACTAATGATGTTTTGAAAAAATACATCAAATAAATTGTATTTCCTTGAATTTTAAGTTACGAAAGTTCAAAAAAATTACAAGTTTGAACTTGGATCAATATATATAGTGAAATTCAAACCTTCTAATAAATGAAAAAAGGAGTACAACTTTAAAAACCTATGATACATTCTAAAAAATAAATTACAACTTTAGAAACCTATGATACATTCTAAAAAATAAATTACAACTTTAGAAACCTATGATACATTCTAAAAAATAAATTACAAGTTGAAAGCCTATTATACATTCTAAAAAAAATTATACTATGATTTATGTAACGATGCTAGCTCGTCTTCTATCTCGATCTCATCATCATAGAGGTGCTGTTCCCTATCCTGTGCTTGATACCAATCCCGTAAGCACATGCAGGTCTCAACGGTTTCTTCTGAAAGCATAGTCCTCTTGGGGTCAATAAGGCGCCCACTTGCACTAAATGCCTGCTCTAATGCAACTGTAGACGCTGGTATTGTTAGTATATCATGGGCTATGGCGGAAAGCACGAGAAACTTAGTTTCGAATGATTTCCACCATGCCAAAAGATCAAAATCATTTTCATCTTCATCCTCGACTGCAATAGGATCGCTCCCCAAGTACATTGTTAATTCATTAAGGTTATAAGATCCTCCGGAAGAAGAGGAGTTACTTCCATGAGATTTCTTCATAATACTCCAATAGCCTTCTTTTTTCCTTTGTGTACTTGGGGAGGGCCTATTGGGACTGTGGGTGCTATGGATCTACATAATCGAGTAGCATAATCCAAATAAAGTGTTTCTAATTGTGTCTTAATTGTTGTCATGTCATTTATATTAGTTATATTATATTAGAGTTTATTTCATCAAGAAGGGTTTTTACACCTTGTAATTTCAATCTAGGGTCTAATGCAGCAGCTATACAAAATGTTAAAGGAGCTATTCTCCAATATGATGAAAACTTTGCCTCCATTTGTATACACATGAGTTGAAAAATTGGAAAATCTCTATACTTTTTAAAAGTAAGAATTATTTCATAAAAATGGGCTAAAGCTTGATTTGATGTGGGATAATATACTCCAGAAAAAAACAATGTTGCATCATGAAAAACTTCTAAAAAATCTCTTATTATCTCAAGAAATGTCCATTTATCATCACTTATAAAAATATTTTCATGCTCCAAATAAAGTTGACAATATTGATTTAGTGCCATTTTATAGGCACATGATTCTTTTAACATTTTATAGGTAAAATTCCATCTATGCTTTACATCATATGATATTTTCTTTGGTCTTAGATTCAAATTTACACATATGTCCCTCCACCATTGTTTTCGCGAGAGAGAACAAAAAATGTATCCTACAATCCATTTAATAGTCTCTAATTAATTTCACCCCTATTTGTACAATAAGATTTATGATGTGGCATGCACATCTATTGTGAAATAGATCTCCATTAAAATCAAGTTGAATTGATTGTTTTATTAACTCTACTGCAATATTGTTAGTGCTTGCATTATCTAAAGTTATAGAAATTATTTTATTTTCAATTCTATATTCTCTAAGTTTTTCAAGGATGGTAGACCCTATCCTAGCACCAGTGTGGAAATTCTAGCATAGAAAACGAAATTATTCTTTTCTGCATCACCCAATCACTATCAATATAATGTGATGTGATTGCAATGTACCCCAAATTTTGTTTAGAGGTCCATAAATCTAAAGTTAAAGCTATTTTTCCACGTAAATTTCCAAAAACATTTTTTAAATTCTCTTTTTCTTTCAAAAAAGTTTTTATTGCATCATTTCTAGCAGTAACTCTAGATATTTTTTGCCATGAAGGAACAAAGGCAGACCTCAACAATCTTTCAAAACGTCGGTCTTCGGAAAGTACAAATGGATATTGGCCACAAATTATATACTCAATAAGTTGATATCTAGCATTAGTAGGGTCATAATTGAAAATTCCTAAACCGCCAGATGAATCTGTTTGAGAAAGTTGTGTTTGAACTATCCCACGGTTCCCACCTCTTCCCCCATCGTTAGCGGTATTTATGTGTTTGAGCATACACGATTTCATGTGTCTATTAAGGTGGCCAGTGCCACTTGATGATTTGCCACTGAGGAGATCTTTGCAAAATTTACATTGTGCCTTTTCCTTTGTTCCTCCCGTGGGACATGGGATAGTAACTTTAGCAAAATAAGTCCATACAGGAGAAGTCAATCTTGATTTTCTCTTCTTTTTGGTTGTAGCAACTGAAAATGCAGGATTTTGGGGATTATTGCTATCTACTTCTATGTCTTGATTTTGATCTAAATGAATAAATTCAGGATCTTCCTCATTTAGAGAGAAGTCAAGGTTGAAAGGTTGTGATGGTCCAGCCATTTTTCTAAATAAAAGATAATTTTTTTTAATAAATAATTATGTATAATGTGTTTTTTGTGATAATTTATATAAGAAAGGGGAGAAGATGAGACTTAATATATAATATTACTATGTATATTATTACTAAGTAAAACTCAAAATTAAAGATCCTGGATCCTCCACTTTAGATAAGTCATCCTCACTCTTCACTTCTTAGAAAACTTTGTATAGAGAGCTTAGACTTTAGAATGAGACTTAAGAGAGCTTAGAGCCTTAGAACTTCAGAGGGAGTGTAAGAAATGAGAGAGTAGATGAGTGTTGCGAAATGAGAGGAATGAGGGCTATTTATAGAATTCTTAAGTGATAAAATGACAAAAAATACCCCCTCATATGACCGTTTTATAGCAGTTGAGGGGGTATAATGGTAAAAAATGATCAAAAGACACTAATACCCCCCCATATGACCGTTTATAGCTGTTGGAGGGGGTTAAAAATGTAAAAAGACCATTTTTTGAGAAGTGGGGGTGATTTTTTTTTAAAAAAAGAGCCGTTGGGGGCTCTCTGCGGGCCGTGCCTCGTTCCCAACCGGGCCACCCACGAGCTTTGGGGCATTGGCCCAGCACGACACTGATTTTAACCGGGCCGTGCCTTGGGCCTGGCAACCCTGGCCCAGCACGGCCCAGTGAGGCTGCCGGGCCGAGCCGGGATGGCCCGTTGACTTAGCACGGCCCAGGCACGATTTTTTCGTGTTGGGCCCGTGCTGGGCTTGGGCCGCCGCCCAGATTTTCACCCCTGGCTTAAGCTCATGAGCTTTTGTATGGGGTCCACTCAGTGGGTATGAGCATCCGCTCAAGCACCTAGTTTATTTTCAGCCTTTTTGAACTTTCTACTCAAGACTTTGATTTGGGCAGTCCAACTATAAAATGCATGATAAATTGTGAATCACCGTTTTGTCCATAACCCAATGAATATGCCAACACTCAATTTCCTTACAACATTGTTATGAACTTGTAACTAAACTTTAACATTGTGTTTTGCAACTTTAAAGAAATTACATTCCAGTTACCTGGATTTGCTCTCTTTATTTATTATTATGCCATTTGAGTTATATGTTTATATTTAGATGCTTTCGCATTTGACTATAGTGATGGACATTTGATTTATGACTTCACTGTGGACTCGATCCACCCAAATTGGGGTCCACAAATGCACTAAGGTTGGAAAACTTTTAATTGGCACCTAATTTTGTGTTCCCATGGACTCGGTTAGCGGTAATGGAATCACGAGGACACAACAAAGTTGATGATTTGAAACTGACCCTCGGATGCTCATTTTGAATTCAAATATTCTCCAACCATTGTAATCACTTGCGGAGGCTATAAATAGACCCCTCAGGCAGTATTTCAAGCAACTATGATCATTGATCATCACCAAGAAATCATCAACCAAGCACTTTGCAGAATTCTCTCTAAAAGCTTCGAAGTTTCTTTAAAATCTCTCTCAAGGTATTGAACCTTTGGAGATGAATTCTAGAGGGTTAAACCTAAATTCCATGTTCCTTACCAAGCCCTAATCTCAACAAAGTTCCTAAGATCTTTTAGAGTTTTCTTTGTCCTCCTCACTTAAGGAGTTTTGATGTCCTTGATCAGAAATGATACAATTGTCCATGCCCCTTTCAGGCTTCGTTTTGGCTTACTAATTGGCTTACCATGCATTGGCCCTAGAATGATACAACCTTGGTTGTCCCATTAGGCCTAATCCCAGTCGCTCTCTTGGGTTTTGCAATTTTCTCCCGAAGATAAACGAGTGATGGATTTCAATAAAGCTAATTGATCATGTGAAACCATTCCATTCATACCCATTCCAAGTAAAACCATTTTCAAGAGGCTTAAACCGAGGTTCGGATCGTATTTGAAGGAAGAAGAAGGAAATTCTACACTATACCAACCAACCACATACAACCGTGATTAGCTGGTGACTGTAATTCTCCAGTTCTGTGTATTTTCTTTATTTTAATCATTTTGAGGTCATCTAGGGATAGATGAGGGAGATGTAAATTGAAGTTCCATAAACATCTTACACCCACAATGCCTGATCTACAATCCCACGTATCAACATTTTGAGAAATTTAGTGAAATAAAATATTTCTTGTTTTCTTTCATTTTTTGTGTTGAATATTTGTGAAATGCCTATTTAGACTTCACAAGTTTATCCAACAAATACGTCCCACCGAACCATAAAAAAAGGAATTGTACGGAAAATTAAAATAATTTTTGTCTCTACTACAAATTCATCTTGTTGCACAAATGGACCCTTATACTGTTCAAATTATCAATAATAAATTGCATTTGTTAACATTAAAAGTTAGCATTGAAGGTGATGTTAAAGAAATAAATGAAAAATAGAATTTCTTTTCATTTGTCCCATCCCCTCCTAAGCCCTTTTTGAAAAAAAAAAAAAAAGGAAGTTAAAAACTCCCAATCCTTGCCCTTTGGTAGGCAAAGGCATTGATAGTTTGTGCGCGCTTGTTGAGGCCTATGGCGCGACTTAAGCCCAGTTGACATATGTGATGGTTGAGTAAAGGCATATCCTAGCTCAACCCTTCTACAACTCTATTTAAAAACCATGGGGGACTGGATGAGTGGTCTTGGCAACTTGATATCACACTTTTTGTAATTTTCTCCATGATAATAGTCTATGGCCAGCAGTGTTACAAACGGGACGGTTATGCATCGGAACCATAGTGGACTCAGACCCATTTATAAATAACAGTTTCGGTTCCGAATCCGATTTTAAATTGAAACTTGTTTTGTTGGTTTCGGACCTGGTTTCGATAAGAAAACTCAGATCCGATTTCAGAACCGGATCCACCTAGAGGACTTGAATCTAGTTCCAAAATCGATTCTATTTTCTCTTTATTTTTCATTTTTTCTTAAAATAAGCATATCATTCAACTTATAATAGTGCATCAAGTCTACAACATCCAGCATTATATATAAGAATGTCTCAAAAGAGTTGGTTTTATAGTACAAATTACGATATCAAAGACTCATATGCCGGGTCCCGAGTCCGAACCTATATGGACTCGGAACCTAACTCGTTTATCAATTAGAACCTAAATTAGGTTTCGGATTCGGACCTATTTATGAATTGGAATCTAAAATAGGTTCTAAAGCCAGTTTTTTGTGGGTCAGAATTTTCAGGTAATTGGAGAATCGGATGCCCGTTTGTAACCTTAATGGCTGCTCAAATTGAAAACTTCATTGATTCAATTGTTTTGGAATTAGACCAAAAGCTAGGGACTAGTTTGAAATGTTCCCTGTACAATTACAAACCCCACCGAACTCCCTTTCCCAACCCCTGCGGCCCGCCAGAAAGAAGTGGCTTATTCGAGTAGAGCAGCGAATAGCGAGACGTAGGGCAGAATAGATGTCGGAGAGGGAGAGAGAAGAGAGAGAGATTGCAGTTCGCACCCTTGATGGAGAATGCTCGACTGTCTCAATCTCCCCCAACTGCACGATAAAAGACCTAAAATCTATTTTGAAGGAAAGTTTCCCTCCTGCACATAGATATCCGAATTTTCATCTCTTCTTCAAGGTAACCATATGTGATCCTATAAAGGGAAATAGACCCTTGGATTGATCATTCATTGCACTATCTATTGCCTAAGCCCATGATACAATGGTTCCCCTTTTCTGTACAGAGGTAGTTCATGAGGGAGACCTTTCAAACCCCCCCTACACCTAGCCCTACCCCTACCCCTACCCCATGATCATCCTGCTGCAGGTGGGCCACACGGGCAGGGATTTACAAGAATCTTGATGTGAGCGGTGGACTTAGTTGAGATTTATCATTGTAATAGGCTTCTTCTGTATATCATTTGTTTCAATTTTGTTTGCCAATTTTTGTTGTTTTGCTGTTTTGCGATGTCTCTTAACTTTTTTTTTTTTTTTTGCTTGGGATCATATGCAAAACCGTGGCCTGACTTAACATCTTTATCACTCAATTAAATATTCTTATTCTTAATATGTGAGTCCATGTTTTATTAATCTAGACTGTACACTTTATGAACTTCATGCGGCATTTTATAGTGTGTCACTACATTCATCTGTAACACATACATTTCCTATTTGAAGGGTACAAAAATGGACCCAGAGAGCCAAGTAAGCGGTTATTCGATGATGCTAGATGATTTCCTAGTTCTTATGCCATTCACTAAAAAGAGCCGAATGCCTACATATCATAAACCTTCTGAAGAAAGCATGACAGAACCTAAATCATCTGACCAAGGCACAACTTCGGCAGTTGCAGATTCGGCATGGTTGGATATAATGCATGACCTGTCAGCCCTGTCTGATATCTCACAACATGGCATTGGGTCCAATTTAGTGCCGGACAATAGAAGCAAAGATGTTGGAGATCTTTTAACGAGCCAAAGTTCTAATGTATGTACTTTGAGCACCAAACGAAAGCGGGGATCTGGTCTTGAATGTCAGGGAAGTAGTTCCCATGATTTCCTTCGTGATGTTCTGAAGACTGAGGATTTTCTTAGTGAACAGAATTGTGAAAGGCTTCATCAGGCTTTGAAGTCTGTCAAATGTTTGCCTGATTTAAAGAGTGGTGACTGTATGCTATTTGGAGAATTTTGTAGAAGTTCTTCTGTGGTTCCTGAGTTGAAACAGTGCATGTGTCCTTCATGGTTGAAGATAATGCTAATGAACTTCACATTTTTAAACATCTTTTCTGGGTTTCTGCAAATGCATAGTGAAGACGTCAGTTGGAATCGAATAATTGGGGCAGTGAAGCAGCTCAATGGTTATGGAGTTGAGGAAGTTACTATTGCTGATGTGGAGCAGCTTCTGATTCTTTGCCCAAAGGTAAACTAACAGATGAAAATTAATTGAAACCACTTTGAATGATATAGCACATATTGGAACTGAAGTTTCATTTATTCTGAAGAAGATTGGTTATTTTCATAAGAATTTTGGGTTGTATTTTTCTATTTCTTTGTCCATAGTATCTTGTCTATCCTTTTTCCCCCTCTTGTGATTGTATTTCTAGTGCTATGCATTTTTTTAATGAAAGTTATCATTACCATTAAAAAAACTGATTATGTTTTTACCTTTGTAAACTTATTTGGGATCTTTGTGAGCTTTTCATTTGGTGTTATCCTGCATGATGCAGGTACTGGTTTAGGTATGTGACTGAATGTTTAACTGTACTTGGGTTTCGTCCTACATGTTATTTTTTTATAATTAATCTTTATTTTCAGTTTTTCTCCATGAATACTTAATTAACTTAATGAGACACATTCTAACCATGTTAAATTGATAGTTTGCATTTTCAGTACTATTATTATTTGATTTAAGGATTTCAAAACAAAAATTGTAACTCGGTTATTTTTCCTAATAATGTTTCTATCGTAAACATATTTAACTGTTCATACATATATCATTTGTAGTATGTTAATAAATGTCAATGATGTTTCTTCACATGATTGTATCACAGCCTTCAATGTCAATATTTATTTTACTATGGATGGATTTAAGATAAAACAAAAAAAATCCTACAATTCTCGATTCGGTTCAGCTCCTTTAACAATCTGCAATACAATTTCAATTTTCAGAACAATGCTAACAGACGTTCGCATTTAGAGTTTTGATCCAAAGAACAGATGGTCAAATACGAAGATCTCTTCAAGCAATAGTCGACTAGATTCAGAGACCTGATCTAGATGCAAATTATGAAACCTTGAAAATTTGCCAAACAAATAATCTGATCCAAAAACATGACTGAATCCATCAAACAGATGATTGGATTTGGAGGTCCAATCCAAACATGAGTGTCAAAAAATGTTAAACGTCTTATTCAAATGTAAGACCCGACCCCTAATTAGCATGTTTAACACTAATTAATCATGTTAATAGTTTCTATGCATTCTTAGATGTTAATTAACTAAGTTTACGCATTAGAATAGTGTTCGAGAAGTTTCGGGAAGTTTTGAGAGCTTTCAGACCGAATTTAGTGCCTTAGAGGACTCGTGAGGAATTTTGAGGAAAGTCAATGTTATTTTCAGAATTTCATAAAAATGTTGAATTTAAGCATATTGGATAGTATTTGATGAGTTTTACACGTTTGCGATGAGTACGGTTTAGTTTAGTAGACATTTGATTGAGTGTAGGTTTTTAGGGGACATAGTCGTCATTTTTGAAAAAGTTGAGTTTTCGTTCGGAGACTCGAAATATGTCATTCTTAGGCTTGTTGGAAAGAGGACAGAATTTCAAGAAACTTTCATTCTTGGACCTTACCCTTTTGAGGCCCGAAAGACCTAGTTCTGGAGGAAAATGCATTTGTTAAGTGACGGGACGCAAATGTCATTTTTTAAATTATTTTCTTTATATAAACCGAGACCATCCTCGTTTCTCCTCCTTCCTTCCTGCATGCGACTCAGCTGAATTCATCCCTTTTCTCCTCTGAATCTCCTCAAATCGATTACTGTTGCAAAAATGAAGTCCGTCAATGTGATCGCCTTGCCTCGCTTGGCCTCTGGGTTTGTTTTCTTGCATTTCCACGAAGGGCAGCGCCTCTCCCCACTGTTTTGAGCTCAGTTAGAGCCTCTAGAGGCAAGATTTTCCTCCCATCTCTTTGATTTCAGCTAGGGAACCCATTTTGCCCACAAATCTCAATTTTCAAACCATTCCATTAAGTCTTTCTTTTTTATTTTGATTTTCGGGTTGACCTTGTGTAGGATTTGAGGTGGTGAGTGTTTTTCGAGTTTTGAGGAGCTTAAAATACCTAAGGCAAGTTCACATTAATGTATGCATTGCAATTATTTGATTCTCTTCAATTTACTCAAATCATGTTAGAAACCTATGTTTAGCTCAATTATGTGTTTACCTTTTTGTGGGTGTTTTGGTTAGTATAATAGGCTAAAAATGACCACAATGGGCCACCAAATCAATGGCCAAAAGACCCCCCAAAGCTGCTTTTGGATGGAGAAGAAAACCCCAAAAAAATCCCCAAATTTAGCCTCCTGGGTTGCCAAAACCAGGCCACTTGGCGGTTGGCGTGACAGGCCAACAATCAAGTGGTGTACAGTAGGCTTGTCAGGCTAAACCACTGAGAGGAACAGCCGACTGAACAAATCAAACAGCTGACTCAACAAACCAAACAACCGACTGAACAAACCAAACAGCCGACTGAACAAATCAAACAGCTGGCTGCATTGGTACCCAATGTCCGATTGACCACTGTTTGACCCCTTTTGGCCTGATTCTTTTCCCTCATTTCTTGTACACCTTTGATACCTTTTTGAGGAGTTTGTGGGCCATTGTTTGCCTCCTCTAATTGATGATGCAGGCCAGACAAATTGGGTTCAATCTATAGGTCCAAGGGGGCATTCCTTTCTTTAGGAGTTTGATTTGTTTAGGATTAATATTAGTTTGTTTTCTATTGAAGGCATTATTCAGATTTTAGGAAATATTGTTGTGTAGGGATCAAGCCTACTCCTTTGTATATAAGGATGATAAGGCCACATTGTATTTAGAGTGCTTATTTTATTTTATTTTTTTTGAAATGGTAACTTGTATTAATAGTATTAAAAGCTTTACAATATAAAAGGACTATACTGAGAAGCGGCTGGGGAGGCCACCGCCCAAAAAGAGAGAAGCTAAAACAAAAAGGAGGCAGATTGCCTCGGGCGAAGAAAGAAAAAGCCACATCAAGACAAGATGACTTCCCTCTAATTGAAACATAGAGCATCGAAGGAGAAGTCCCTAAAGTTTGGGAGAATAGACACCTAGGAGGCTACATTGAATTTCATTTTGGTGATTAAGTCTTCTTGGGAGGATGAAGTTCCTTCAAAACATCTGTTGTTTCTCTCTTTCCAGATCGTCCATATGAAGGCAAAGAGAGACAGGCGCCACATGGTTTTCCCTTTGGAGGAGGAAAGTGGACAGGCCCACTGTTGGAACATCTCAGGGAAGGATTGAGGAATAGCCCAGCTGCAGTTAAACTCCTTGAGGATTGCTAACCAGATAGCTCGTCTGCTTGCAATGAAGGAATAAGTGATCAACCGATTCCTCGCTAGCTAAGCAGAGGGGGCAGGCATTGACAATAATCAAGTTCCTTCGGCGAATATTATCCATAGTCAGAATTTTATTCTGGAGAGCAAGCCAAAGAAAATCTAGGACTCTTGGAGGGGCCTTAATTTTCCAGAGGGATGGCCATCCTTGATGAGAGGTCCTGGGCCCTTCATGGAGGGCTGAGAAGGAGGAGGAAACAGAGAAAGATCCGTAGCTGGAGGGGGCCCAACATTTCGTATCTCGCGCTTCACTAATGATGACCAAACCGCTTAGAACCTCAAAAAGATTGAAGAGGTTTGTTTCCTCTGCCTCAGTAAGATTCTTTCTGAAAACGGGGGCCCATAGATGCTGGCTGCCGTTCATGTCAAGATAATCTTTGACCCTAGCCTTGCAGTTTCTTGCACATCTGTAAAGATCAGGGAATTGAACCGCTAAGGGGTTGTTGCCGACCCAAATGTCATGCCAAAAGGATAAGTTCTCACCATTGCCAACTTGGAAACGGATGAGTTGAGCAAAAGTTGTTCTCGCCAAGCAAATCCCTTTCCAAAAATTTGAGCACCATTGGGGAGGGGGATGGATGTCCCAACCATTTCTTCTAACTTTGTATTTGGCTAGAAGGATTTTCCTCCATAGGCCTTCTGCTTCGTCCCTAATTCTCCAAAGCCATTTGCCCAGAAGAGCTTGATTCATGCTCCTTAGAGGTCTTATTCCTAGACCACTTGATTTTTTAAGGCGATAGATTGAATTCCATTTCACCTAGTGGATCTTTTTTGATTCCTTGCGGTCTTCTTAAAGGAAGTCTCGTCGAAGCTTCTCTATGCGATTAATGATAGCAACCGGGCATTTGAGAAGAGACATGTAGTAAATAGGAAGATTAGCAAGAGCAGACTGGATTAGCGTGATTCTGCCTCCTAGGGATAAGTATCTCGCTTTCCAAGAGGACAATTTTTTCTCAATTTTCTCAAGAACGGGGTTCCAGATGGAATTTGGCACCCTACTGAGACAAAGAGGAAGCCCAAGGTAGGTGGAAGGGAAAGAATCAACTCTGCATCCTAAGATAGTTGCAAGGTGATGAAGAAAGACGTCTTCTATAGCGATCCTTAGAATGGCGCTCTTGGAGAAATTAATCTTGAGACCCAAAACAACTTCGAAGCATCTAAGAATGGCAACCAAGTTTTTAATTTGATCAACTTTTGCATCGCAGAAAAGAAGAGTGTCATCTGCATAGAGGAGATGGGAGATAGAAGGAGCGTTCTGAGCGGGCTTGAAAGTTGAAACCACATATCAAGTTGCCATCTTCTGCTTTAGAAAGCAGCCTACTGAGAGCCTCTCCAATAATGGCAAAAAGAAACGGAGATAAAGGGTCTCCCTGACGTAGACCCCTCTCTGCTAAGAAGAAACCTTTCGGGGAGCCATTAATAAGGATTGAGTACGTGGCAGATGAGATGCATTCTCGAATCCAAACCCTCCATTTATCCCCAAATCCCATCCTGCACAACAAATAAAGAAGAAAGTCCCAGTCAACGATGTCGAAGGCTTTTTCCAAGTCTAATTTGCAAATTAGACCAGGAGACTTGTCTCTGGGTCTGGAATGGATGCATTCGTTTGCAACTAGAACCCCATCTAGGATCTGTCTTCCTTTGACGAAGGCACTTTGAGTGGGAGAGATGATGGAAGGAAGGATCTTTTGCAGTCTGGTTGCAAGCACTTTTGCCAAGATTTTGTAAGTGCTACCTAAGAGGCTTATAGGTCTGAAGTCTTTTATATAGTCCGCCCCGGGCTTCTTTGGGACTAAAGCAATGAAAGATGCGCCTATAGTTTTGGAGAGAATGCCTCTGGTGTGAAATTCCGTCGTGAAGGCCATGAAGTCTGTCTTTAGGAGATCCCAATGGGTTTGGAAAAAAGAGATTGGAAACCCATCTGGACCTGGAGCTTTATCACTAGCTAGACTGTAAATGCCTGCTTTTACTTCTTCTTCTTGGAACGCTTCTTCCAGCGTATTAGCATTTTCCCCACTAATAATGGGGAACTGAAGATTGTTTAAGGAAGGCCTACTTCTTTCATCTTTGCTGAAAAGATTACTAAAGAAGCCGATGATGTGATTTGTAATCCCCTCTTTGTCCACTACTCTGTTTCCATTGACCATCATGTGATCAATCCTATTGCCCCTCATTCTAGTCGATGCCAAACTATAAAAAAACTTGGTATTTTTGTCCCCTTCTTTTAGCCATCTACACCTCGATCTCTGTTTCCATTTGATTTCTTCTTCTCTGACTTTATGATGAAATAGGGCTTTAAGTTCAAGTCTCTTAGTCAGATCTTCTTCTGATAAAAACCTTTGAGATTCTTCCTTTCTGTCAATAAATTGTAATTCCTCTAGAATTTTTGCTTTAATAGGGCCAATAGGCTCTATGTTGCATTTGGTCCATTCTTTAATCTTGTTTTTCAGCATCTTTAGCTTCAAAGTGAAATGAAAACCCACCCACCCACCCACTTGAAAACTGTTCCACCAGTCCTTAATTGAGTCTCTGAAACACTTATCCTCCAGCCACATTAGCTCGAAACGGAAAGGGGAGGGACCCCATTTTAGGATTTTAGAATCAAGTAATATTGGACAGTGGTCTGAGGTGGGCTTGGGGAAAGCAATTTGGCAGACTTCTGGATATAAATCTACCCAGTCACCAGTGGCCAGGAATCTGTCAAGACGCGACATGGTCGGAGGATTCTGATGATTGGACCAAGTGAAATTTGCCCCGCCTAGATGAAGGTCTATTAGGAAGTGGGAGTTGATCCAATCTGAGAAGAATTGCATATCAGCTGTGATATTCCCACCTCCAGACTTTTTTGAGGGGAATCTAGTGATGTTCCAGTCACCTCCGATGCACCACGGCTCTTCCCATTTGCTACGAATAAGGTCCAGTTCACTCCAGAAACTGTTTCGCAAAGTACTATCTGTCGGGCCATAAACAGAGGAAATGATCCAGGAAGAACCAGTAGTCCTGTCTACCATCACGGCTGAGACAAAGAAGCCACAGATGAACTGGTCTGTTATATTGAAGAGCCTGCTGTTCCAACTGAGAAGAATTCCTCCAGAAGATCCTACAGCATCTAAGGAGATCCAACTGAAGTGATTGTTACCCCAAATTTCTCTGAGAATAGAGAGGGAAGTAGAATGGAGCTTTGTTTCCTGGAGGAGTAGAATTTCTATTCTGAGAGAGTGAGTTACATCCTTTATTGTAGCCCTCTTCACTGAACTCCCTAACCCACGAACATTCCATGAGATTACTTTCATTTATAACAGTTATGAGTATCTCTGACTCCGGTGATTAGCTTAATAGAGGGAGAACTGTCACGTTGACGGTTGTCATAGTTGATAGAGCACGACAGATTTTTGAGTTCTTTGCTTCCCTTTAGCTTGGAGCTCTTTTTGGAAGAGTCAGATCTAGGAAGAATGTCACTCTCGTTAGCAAAGGCAATTAAGCTGTTCCAACCTCCAAGACTGTTATCGACTGAGATGCCTATGACTTCTCCACAGACTCTCATTTTATGTGGCAGCCAAGAATTGGTGGAGGAAGGTCCTTCAAGAGGGGTAGATAGAGAGTGTCTGTCAACTGAGTCAGAGATTCCAAGGGGACTTGTAGAATTTTTTGCAGTCCTTGAACTCGCCTTCTCAGAGCAGTCGTCAGGAGATGATTGTTGAGGCAGGTAATCAGCTGGATCCTTGAGAAGAGGAGAGGGAGATGGGGAGGAGACAGGTAGGTGCGCTTTGCAGGGAGCGGAGTCACTGTCTGGGGAGTAACATCTTGCGAGGAACCAGAGGGAATCTGACTTCGCTCGTATCCTGAGTCCGACCGAGAGCGGGGGAGTGCAAGAGAAATTCATGCCCTGAGGATGCGACGAGGCTAGCATGGAAGATTCTCCAGAGGAGTCCGATGACGATTTCGTCGAGTTTGAGATGGGAGCTGAAGCCTCAGAGTCTCCCAGATCTTGACGAGATGTAGAGAAGAGAGGGGAGCATTCTAGGGCTGGAGAGGTCCACCCAGATTGAGTTTTAAATGATTTGCCTGGGCTCTGCCCATTTACTGTGGGCCAAGTAGCTGGGGACAAACCTGAATTGAGTGAGAAGTTTTGGCTCGACCCGTAATGTAAGCTTGACCCATCGTCTATGGGTCAGGTCGCAGCGAACTTAGACCTGCGAAACCTGGCTCGTCTGTGGGGCCTGGTCCGACTATTCGCCCTAGCCCGATTCTGGATCCTTCTGGCAGCGATGGAAAACTCTTCTCCATCTGGCTCCAAAGCACTGCCTCCTCCAACAATCTCCAGGTCGTCATCTTCTGCAGAAGAAGCATTAGAGGAGCCTGTAGAGGATCGAGCAAAAGGATCTTCTTCTTCTTCTACTTCTTCTTCAGCTATTATTGAGATAACCAGATCTCCAACTGAAAGGGGGATTTCAGATGGAAACTTGCAGAGACTACTCGTGAGGATCTTCACACGGTCGTAGGCGAGGAGCTCCTTCTCCGAGGTGCGTCGATCGACTTCTAAGGTGTTTCCAATGAAGTCCCCCAGGAGGCGGAAAACACCTTCGTTCCAGGCTTGGAACGGCACTCCGCGGAGGCGAATCCATTTGGAGATTGGTGGAGAGCCGATGACTTCCATCGATCTGTCTAGGGCTAGAAAAGGGCAGGAGGTGGAGGGAGATGCTGCATATCTGTGTAGAAATTGTTGAACTTCCTCCTCTGTGAGGAGTTGGATGTGGACAGCTTTACCCTCTAGTTTTTTGAGTCTGGCTGATCTGCCCTAGATGGATTGAATCCACGAAGATGCTTCTGGTAAGCCTAGATTTTGTTTGAGGAAGCCAATCAGGCTGTGACGAAGGGTCTGCTTCTCCGTTTCGACAACCCAAGGAGCAACTCGAACAAAGGGCTTGCTGCCGTCTTGGACGATCCAACCAGCAGTTAAGGAAGAGAGGCATGGAGGAGGAAGACTCCAAGCGTTGCTGACTGGTTGAGGAGGTTTCGGAATTCCTGGGAAAGCTGTAGGAGCTTGGCCTAGGATCCCTGTGCTGAAGGGAGGAGATTGAGCTTTATCGTTGGTATACGGACTTGCTGGGCGAGGTCGAGCCAGATCGACGGTGATTCTTCTCCCTCCCCACGATCTGCCATTGGCTATCTCAAGACCAAGAAGAGATTCCCTCTCTGATTTGAATCTAACGAATCCAAAACCCGTTTGCTGTCCAGAGGTTTTGTCAATAGGGATGAAGGAGTCGATGACTTTGCCTGCTCTAACGAACATCACCTCTAGCTCTGCTTTGGAGATGGATGGGGGGAGATTGGAGATGAAGAGGGAGAAGGAAGAGTTGGGCAGGCGTCTTCTCCAAGCAGGGTCTAGGTTTCCCCCCCTGAGTCGCTCCATTCTTTCAAACAGGTGACATCAAGGTCTCTCTCTTCTTCTCTCGTTGTATTTTTTTTTCCTTCTTCTGGGTTTTTTAGAGTCCTTATTTTAAATCAATTAAAAGTTTTCTTTGAGATTTATCTCTTATGTTTATGGTGTTTTCTCCTTATGTGAGGGTGTGCCCTACTGGCTGAATCCATTGTTGGATTCGATCAATCCTTCGGGAGATTGATCTATTGTTTGATCGCGGGTCCTGGGGCTGAGCCAATTGTGATGCAGGCCAGACCATAGGTCGGCCAACCCATTGGGTTCAGTCTATAGGCTCAAGGGGGCATCCCTTTATTTTGGAGTTTGATTTGTTTAGGATTAATATTAGTATGTTTTCTATTTTAGGCATTATTTAGATATTAGGAAATATTGTTGCTTAGGGATCAAGCCTACTCCTCTATATAAGGATAATAAGGCCACATTGTATTTAGAGTGCTTATTTTCAATCAATTAAAAGTTTTCTTTGAGATTTATCTCTTATGGTTATAGTGTTTTCTCCTCTTGTGAGGATGCCCTAGTGGCTGAATCCATTGTTGGATTCGATCAATCCTTCGGGAGATTGATCTATTGTTCGATCGCGGGTCCCAAGGCCGCGCCAATTGGTATCAGAGCCGAAGAGCGATTGCTAGGAAGATAACTGTCCATCTCGGAATTCCCTTTCATCACTTCTCTCCAACCCACAGAACCCTCTACCATCTCCCATACACCAACCAAACCCTAATCAAGCCCTTGCCGAACCCAAACTGAACTTCAGAAAATCCCTAAACCCATCTCACATCCCTGGCTAATCCGATCCCAGCCGACCGTCATTCAAACCCAACCCAACACTGTCCCTAACCCATCCCACCTCAACCAAAGCCCCAATTCCATCTAACTGAACATCGCAGTCCACTTCATTGAAGCACTCTTTCACCCACCCCAACCTACGCAAACCAATCCACCCACTCCCAAACCTAGAAACCCCATTCACAACCCTTAAACAAATAGAAAACCGTACCATTCGTTAATCCCAACCCCTCACAACAAGACACCTTTACCGAAAGGCTCTCACCCTGAAACTTCTTTGCCTGACATCCTCCATTCAATAATAATGAAAAAAAAAAAAAAAAAAGAACACTTCCACTTAACCCAATCTCCAGCACCAATTCATCCCCAGCCCTTCATTGTCTCCAAAACCCAAACCCCCCAAGCAGAACCCCATTCCCATCCCAATTGAAACCCATCAGAACCCAAGCCCCAAGAAATCGAGTCCATCCCTGTCTTCACCCCAGCCTCATTGAAATCCCAAACTCATAGAGACAAAAAAAAAAAAAAAAAGAAGAGCAAAATAACAGAAGAGAAGAGAGAAGGAGACTGAGTGTCCGACATCATACCTGGTGCCTGTTGATTGTCTCCACTACTCAGAACAGCCGGTAGCTAGCAGCCAACATCATCGAGCTCGCTTGAGTCCACTGCATCGTTGAAGCCCATCGTCCTCACCAAGCTTCTTCCCTTTTCTATCCCTTGTTCAGTGGTTCAGCCCTAGCCTCCAAGCAGTAAGTCCTCTTGTTTCTTCTATTCGTTCCTTCACAGAGCCATCAGTTGAATAGTGAAAAATAAGGGCCAAAGAATCCTCACGTGGCTCTCTCTGACACGTACCAATCCAGCCATCTGTTGGGCCTGAGTTCGGATTTAAGTTTGACCTGAACCTCAACCTGTGCCATTAGAAAAAAAACCCTCCCTGCACTTATCAGCTTACCTTTCAGCCCAATTGATCCATCTCAGCTATTGATTTCAGACATCACCTACATACCCATGACAATCAAATCTCTTCATAAAAAGTTGGTCCATTCAAAGAAAAATATTATCTCTTCGTGTTTCCTCTTGCCTCAAATCAATATGAGACACATTGAAGCTGTTATGTATGAGTTCAGATATGGTAATCAATACCACGAGAAAGAGTTCTATTTTGAGCAGCACATTAATTTGAAGCTAGAAAACTTAACAGTTGATGAATATACATTCCAATATCAAGCATTGGAAAGTTTATGTGGCTTATGGGAGAGTGATAGGAATGATGGAGCTCGATATATCAAAGGGTTAAGGCCAAACATACAAGCAAAAGTAAACTTTTGTGAAACCATTCCAGAAGCGTACAAGGAAGCTATTCATGTTGAGCACATGTTTCGAAAATCTCGCATGTGTCAATCTCAGTCTCAACTCTCAAGTAAGAAAAATTAAGCAAAGATCAAGAGCTCATGTTGTGGAGAGACTTTTTGCAGATGAAGATAATCCCACTCTTGTCATTCGTCGACTCGATACAAATCAGAAGGAAGAAGAAGAATGGAGACAAGCTAAGAAATTTCACATGCGGGTAAGAGTCAAAGACAGGTCCGTTAATGTGATTATTGACAATGGTAGTGCAATAAACTTTGTCGCACAATGGGTTATTGAGAAGCTTAATTTGCCAACTGAGAAGCTTTCTACGCCCTACTAAGCCACATGGTCTAAACTCTAATTGTGATGTCATCCCCGTGAGTCATAGATGTTTGGTATCATTCAAGATGGGCCATTATGAGGACAAAATTTGGTGTGATGTGATCCATATGAATATTGCTCATTATTTTTGGGCGTCCATGGCTTTTTGATTGAAAAGTGCACCATGATAAAGAGGCGAACATGTATACCCTTCTGTGGAATGGAAAAGGCCTTCAACTCCTTCCAATGAAATCAACAGCCCCGCCTTCGTCTACATCATTACCTTCAAGTGAAGAACCACAGAAAGAGCAACAAGTTGTCGGAGCAGTCATGAGTGCAGCAAAAACAAAGACAGAAGACATCAAGGATGGCATCGCAGAGCAAGTTCATGGCAAAGCTGATATGGTGGGTACACATAATATTGATCATGGCAATGTCAATTAAGAGCCTCAAAGGGTTGAGGAAGAACATGGAGAAACAAGCAGAAGACTTTGATTGGGTTACCAAACAGAGTGAACATCTGGTAGATCTAGTTGAAATGCCACTGTTAGAAAATCCAATGGAGTCATCGGAAATCAAATCAATTGTTCCAGTGGTTTCACAAGACGATTAAGTTGTTGAAGTCCCTCACATTAACTTCATCTTCAGGGATCAACAATGGAAGCTTGATGATTGCACTTTGATATGGCAGATTCTATGGTTGTAGTCTCTCTTGGGGAAAATGCATATCTGAGCTCAATGCAGACATCAGAAGAAGCGACACCTCTGATCTACTTTTAGGTAGAGGAAAAGATTGAGTCAAATTTTCAAATTATGTCAAGGGAATGAAGATTACAAGAAAAATTAGAAGTTTCGCGATTGATTTTTGACCTTGGAGGATATTTTCCGAACTTGTGGTCGAATTCACTCCCTTATTATCAAGCTGTCAACTCGCCGGAGTCGAGGTTTTTTCAAGCGGGGGAGAATTGATCCCGGCCAGACAATAGGTCGGCCAACCCATTGGGTTCAGTCTATAGGCCTAACCCTTTATTTTGTTTTTTGAATGTTAAAAATTGGGATCGTTAGAGTTTGAACCCATGATCTATCTTAAGGTTCTTTCACCTGTACCACCGCTTGGCCATCAGGGCATCCCTTTCTTTAGGAGTGTTATTTAGGAGTTTGATTTGTTTAGGATTAATATTAGTATGTTTCCTATTTTAGGCATTATTCAGATATTAGGAAATATTTTTGCTTAGGGATCAAGCCTACTCCTCTTTATAAGCATGATAAGGCGACATTGTATTTCGAGTTCTTATTTTCAATCAATTAGAAGTTTTCTTTGAGATTTATCTCTTATGGTTTTGGTGCTTTCTCCTCTTGTGAGGGTGCCCTAGTGGCTGAATCCATCATTGGATTTGATCAATCCTTTGGGAAATTGATATATTTTTTGATCGCGGGTCCTGGGGTTGCGCCAATTAACCAATTAGTGGAATCAAAACTCTATTTTTTCTTAATAAACCATGGACTTTAAGTAATGAATTTGACCTTGAACTTGGACTCACCCCACACCTTGACTTGAAACTAAGGGGAAGTGATAGTTTAAGCAGACTTTCACTCCCGGGACTTGTCCGGAGACCTATTTAGCATATGATCATGTCATGGGTATGTGGACTTAGGTTTGGACTGTCAATCAATGCTTGAGCACCAAGGGATCCTTAAACCCCAATAATTGTACCCAGGGCCCGTTTGGTAATTTTACATGTAAAGCAAAGTGTAGTAAAGCATCAAATCAAGAGAGAATAAAATATAATGGGGTTATCCTGGTATTTTGTTTTTAGTTGTTTGGTATGGAATCTTTTTAACTTTTTGTATAGAAAAGTGGAACTTTTTTGTCTTTTAGTGGAGAAAGGAGGTTGCTTTTTGACTTTTTTGGAAAGGATGGAGGGAATTTTGAATTAAAGTGGTATTGAATTTTGCTTTACTTGACTTTTACTAGTCTAGTAAAAGTGCCAAATGGGCCCTAAGGACACAAAGTTGAACGGAAGTGTGCTAGCCTGTTAATGGCAATCCAAGACTTAGGAATGTAATTTGTAATGGCTCCTTGGATGTTAGCTAGCTTGGTATCAATCTGAACTCCTTGTACTTGTTTAATTTGCATGCATTGCGTAGGCACCTTTTTATTTGCATAATTTTACTGTTTTGCTGTACCTTTGACTTACCTGGCCTTAGACAACTGTTTGAGCTACAAAAGTCAACCCTTGGGACATGGCACGCATTTAATTGCCCTGCCTTCTCCCTGGACTGACAGGATCCATGGTCGTGGTGTATTTGGTTGGTATACATGCCTTTGTTGCCCTGGTACCGTCCGAGTCACCTGGAGCCGCCTTGACCTTTCTCACCTGCTTTGGGGCAACTCATTTCCAGCCAAAATGCTGCCCGTTTATTTGCGTCCAGTTAATTGTCATAATCTGTATACTTTGGCCGATTCAGTTAATTTGTCAAGACCAGTTAGGTCTGATTTGCTTGACCTAGTCCCAATCATGTACTAACTTTGCTACTTTGCTCAGTTATGGCAAGTAAGCCCATTTCTTTGACAGTTTACTGGTTTAGTCAAGTTTTGACCCGACCTTTGCTTGAATTAGCCAGAAGAAAACCGTCACATGATGATTTGCATTGTATTGCACACCTTTCCATGGCCATGCCGCATATCAATTGTGTGATTAGGATATGTTTTGTTTTGCCTTTACATGGCCACACTGCATAGCTACCGTGTGACTTGGATTTTCTTGGTTTTCCCTGATCATGGCCATGCCGCAGAGCTACTATGTATCTGGGGATTTGCACTGCACTACTTGCCTACCACGACCCACCAATCCCTCCGTGAGGTCTCCTACCTGCCATGGCCCATCGGTGCCTCCGTGAGGCTAGGAATCATTTCATTTCACTGTTGCTAGATATAACCTCATTTTAGCATTATATTTATTTGTTTCTTTATGCTTTGTCAGTACTATTTAAGCATGATCTGCCTAGTTTGACTTTATTGTAATTAAGCATAATTACTAGTCTTTACTCTTATCTTGCTGTAACCTTGAAATGCTATTTATATTGTGCACTTGCTAGACTATTCATAGTCTAATACTACACCTTGGCCTGTAGGTATCAATACCCCTACCCCTACCCCTACCCTAGAGCTAGTTTTTGAGACAGCAGGCAAGGAGTCGCAGGATGTGAGAGATTGACATGCAAAGGTTGTCATGTAGACATTGTACCTTGCACATGAGTTATCATCACTTTTGGGAGTGTTGAACACCCCCAAGTGCAAGGGTGCGCAGCTTAGTACGGGGTCGATCCACTGGGAGCATTTTCAATTAAGTGCTTTCCTACCTGTCCTAAAGCTAATTCTAACCTAAATAAAAACTAAATAAATAAAAAAGATTCCTAATAACTAAAATTAAAAGTTTAATTACAACTTTTCAGTAATTAAAAGAATCCTAGACTAAAACAAACCTAGACTAGTAAACCCTAATTAATCTAAAATATGCTAAAACAAAAAAATAAGCAAAACAACCAATTGATATTAAGATAAAAATTCAGAAGTTTATGACTAAAAAATAACTGAAAAATAATTGAAAATATAGGTGGGAAGAGTATGTAACTCAAGTACATAGAAATCTGCTAGTGCCTAAGCATTGAAAATACGGGCGACTTGGCTTCTCCCCCCGTCTAAATAGAGATAGGAAAAGACATGAATACTTGAATTAGATGTGAGATGTCATCCTCTTGAAGTTCTCCAAAATCAATATTTTTCAATGATTTGTGTCACGACCCCAAAATTAGGGTAGGATTAAGGGACCGTGATTATGGGGATTATTGTAGAATAATCTTTATTTTCTTCCCCAGGATCCGCATGGGTGAGAATTACAAGATCCATCACCGTTATGGAACATTTTGCGGTAGCTTGCATTGTATTGCAACCCGAAGTCCGGAGCTCATCAGATTCCGTGTTGCATCACTAATGTCTTATTAGCTGCATCATACTTGTATCGTACCTCATCAGACTGATATAGCATAAACAAAAGATAACTGAGCTAGACAAGTAAACAGGAGATTATATTCCTATAATTCAAGTTATAGAGTTACAAAAGATGCATTAATTACATTCCCAAAATAAAAGGCCAACAGAGGCCAGTACGATGTAAAACGAAACCCAAAATAAAGACTCCCATGTGATAATGTCTCATGTGCACAGAGTGGAGTCTATATGACAATCTCATCACATTAATCTCTCGCCTCCTGCGGCTCAGCAACCGCCACCTCCGGATACCACTCTAGGGTGAGGGTCGGGGAAATCCTACCTACAGCACCAAGTATAGGGTCAGACACGAATGTCTGGCAGGCATTCAATATAAATATCATAATATACAGTATTATTCAGAATTTAAGACAAATTAATTGAAACAGGGTACAGTCTACTTGAACATTTATACTGAATTAATACGGGGTTCGTTCTCTGTGTACAACCTACCAGTATAGGATAATACAGAATCCTACAGAGCAGTACAGTATTAGAATCTATCAGTGTGTCTAGGTGGGTGGGTGTCGCTAGGATTTCCCCCGACCCGAGCAGAGGTACAGTGACAGAACATGATACCATAATAAAATCATCGATACGGGCCAACCGTGGTCCCGTAGGGGTCAGAATGTACAGTACCACAGCTCTACCGGAGAGCATAATACAGGAAATACAGTGGGTGGTACTGCACTAATTCAAGATTGGGCTTCTTAATCAACCATGAGAAGAAGATTTAGGAAATTCCATTAGAACATTAGCATGCATTAATAATTAATTTGAATAATTGCCTTAGCCTCTTAGCCACCTTAATCACCTTCTAATCACCTCTAAATCCGGATGAAATCACCTCAAGAAAACCCCCCAAAAATCCTCTCCAAAATAACCTAAAAAATCCAAAACCCAACCATACTTAAAAACACCCCAGGTATATGATACAAATGGAGGCTTAGATCATGAAAACATTAGATTAAGAGGAAGACCCTACCTCTAGGAAGCTCAAATGAGGAAGGAAAGAGGGTTTAAGGGGCTGCCCTGCTGGAAATCACGCGAAAACGAAGTATCTTGCGTAGTTGGTGGTGAGAAATCGATTGGTGGAGTTAGAAATTGCAAATGGGGACTCTAAGTTGGTGATCTCCGACAGGCCATGGAAGGAGAAAGAAAGAGGAGAAGAGGTAAGAGGGATTCTGATGCTGGGAACGTTGGAAAGGGAGGTAACGGGGGTAGGTGGGGGTTGGTGAAGATATTTAATGAAAAGTTACAATGTGAGTTTGCTACACATTTAGTAGAATTTTGTGACGCGAAAACGAAGGTCGTCGAGACCTCGTTTGGATTTGGTCAAAGAAGAATAGTTGCTGGTCATGAGAAGAGCTTTCTAACCTGCCCAAGATTAGAATTTTCAGAGATCGATGACAGAAGCTGCGATTTTCCAATCTGTAGTATACACCTCGAAAAGAGTGCTGAGGATCAAATCGGACTTCCTGGACCTCAAATCAAGAAACTCAAACCATGAAAAATGACTGGCATAAAATCCTCTTCCCAACGAACTCAAGTTTGACATACTTTTGAGGTCCCGGCTATTTGGTCAAAGTCTTTCAATTATGATGGACTTGATCAATTGGAGGAATTCTAGGCCTCAAATGGATTCAAGTTGAATACAAAAAGTTGTTGGGCAGGTGAAGACTCAACTTTTGGGCTTAAGATGATGACTTTTATGCAATTTCCAAAATACCCCTGAATTACCTGAATTTCTAACCTGAGCCTGGTAAAAATCGAACTCCCTACGGAACCTCTCAAAACTCTCCGATAATGACCCAAACCAAGTTTTAATCCTAAAAACACACGACTGGCCTCTAATCTCACTTAGTAACCTTAACCACGGAATTAATTAGTGCTAATCCTACGGTTAAGAGGTCGAGTCCTTACAATTTGCCCTAAGCATATGATATATCTATTATCGAAAATAACATATGAATAGACTGAACCAAAGAAAATCAAGTACCACACTTAGAAAAGTTGTTTGCACGCAGAATCAATCAAAAGCTGGTTTCATTCCTTTCAACTTGAATTACATGAAAATATAACACCCCCTCTTTGTCATTCTCCTAAACAAAGTTAAACAACTAGTGCCTAGTTGAACTAGAAGAGGGTAGTGGATAAAGGGATTAGAGAGAGAAGGGTGGAGTGGAGATGGTTGGGACGTCCTCTAGGGGATATGAATGGCTTGGACATCCAGCCTTATAGCTGGTCCAATTTATAGATTTTTGGCTCCCATGTTTGCTAAGAGTTGTTTCCTTGTAGGGCTTTGTTTCCTTGTTTGCACAGGCTCCTAGCTTAGCTTCCAAGCATTCTTCTTGGTTTGGCAACAATTTAAATTTGAAGAAGATTCCTTGCGAAAGTGAGCTTCTTGGTGTGCAAATCTTTCCATGTAGGACTCCAAAGATTTCCTATGTTGCCAATTTTGACATTTCTTGCAATTCCCGCCTAAAATTACAGCAGCAACTTCCTGAGGTCATGTCTCCCTCAATACAGCTCCGATCGACGCAATCTTGGGTTTTACGGATATCGACTCAAAAAGAGCTTTCCAACGATGGGTAGATTGCGCCAATCCGACACTCAGTTTGAGAGTTATGGCCGTTACAAGTTGCTGCCCCTGAGAATAATGGGAATAATTGTACAATAGTTTGACTTTCCATGTGGGACCCATCTTGGATGTCCAAAGAGCTTTGGAACTCTTCCTTCCTTTGTTTCTCGATCCTATTTCCAAGTTTGCTTGATTTCTAGCTTGCTTTTTTGACTTGTTTGAGCAAACTTTCCTTTCTTGATTTCTCTTGCTTGAATTTAAATTTCAAATTGGCAAGCAAGGACTTCTTTCAAATCTGAATTTTCTTGTGCATGAGATTCCCAAAATAAGTTTCCAACTTGGACTCCAAAATATCTTGAATGCCTGCCAAAGAGAGGAGGAATATGTGGAACTTCCATGTGGGGGGGCGTCCACCTTGGAATTCACGCACAAGGTGGACCCCACATCTCGGTGTGTGAATTATTTTGAAATTCCTCTCTTCCTTTGACTCCTCTTCATCTCTCTCTAATTTCATCAATGCGCGGGCCTGAAAGAAATAAATTCAGCTAAAATCATATGTAAGAAATTCACATGGACCCCATGGGACCCTAACATGCTTAATAATATACCAAATTGACCTAATTTTCATGAATTACACAATGGTACCAAAAATAGCAGGCATGTTTTTTTGAAATAAAAAATCTAATTGGTGTCATGATTAGATGATGCAAAACCCTAATTTCATAAAATTCATGTAATATGATGAATTTTGACTGATTTTGACCTAAATTCCAACTTGATGCTCAAATGCATTAAATCATGAAATTAGATGCAATTAACTTTTATTAAGTCCACAAATGTACATAAAATGATGAGTTAATGTTCTAATTTTGTGGATTTATCAGGGAGTACATTTTGAGTTTTGTCTTTTACCGTACTGGCCTCTATTGGCCTTTTACTTTTGGGGAATGTAATTAACACATCTTTTATGTTCATTAACTTGAATATTGGGAATGAAATATCTAGCTTGCTTTTCAAGCTCTGCGGACTCTCAATTTATGTTTATATCTGTCTGGTGATGTGCTTTGTAATAGCATGCACTCTGAGACATGGGCGTTGTGACACGGAATCTGATGAGGTCCAGACTTCGATTGCAACTTAATGCAAGCTTCTGCTAAATATTCATGATTGTGGCGAAATTTTGATGTCCTTACATACGCATATCCTAGGGTGGAAATATTATTACCACACTCAGCCCTAACTCATGCCCTAAATCCGATTTTGCGATTTCGGAACGTGACGTCAAATACAACAACTTAGAAGCAAAATAATCAATCATTCCGTGGCTGATTAAGTGTAAGGACGAATTTAAATCTAGAGACAAAATCAAATTAAAAAAAAAACCAATGATCAGATCTAAGTTTTGAACTCGCAAGAAAATAGATAAAAAATCTAGTCCCAAAAGTTTGAATCAATTGCGAGAGGGAGGATTAGGTGCAAAGTTAGATGTGGGGCTCAGTGCATTAGTGAGTCCAATGATCTAACACTGACCCGGCTTAAACAAATTGCTGCAAGCCTATGATGCCAAATGTTCATACAATCTATACTCTTATATGCATAATTGTTTGTGATATTTTGAAGGCTTGTTTATTCGCTAAGTTTTCCCGAGTAGTTCCAAAAATCGAGGACAACACCTACGAGGATGAACCTTAAGCAGATGGATAGGGATGTAAATGGGTCATTGATTCTCCGATTACCCGAAGGTTCTGACCTGTTAAAAACCGGGTTTGGGTCCTTATTTAGGCCCCAATAAGTCCTTTTTTTTTGGACCCATGACCTAAATGGGTCTGGGTCCAATTCCACCTTGGTTCGGACCTGTGGACCCAACATTTTACCTCAATTTTCGAGAACCTCTCCTAAGAACTTAGGTTTTTCCCCCATATCATTCTCTAGCTAGACTCAGACTTTGTCCCATATACGGTTTTGGTTCTGGAACCAAGAAACCGGTTCCAAAAACGGTTCTGGTTCTGGTTCCACCTTCTCATGGATGGTTCTAGTTCCGGGTCCACCATGGACTTGGACCAGAACGGACCCATTTACATCCCTATGGATGGAGAGTGGAGTGCCGACGGCATTGTCTAGGCAGCTTTATGAGACTCTTGAAAAAATTATTTTGATTTAGTTTGCTATTTGGATGATTCTAATAAGACCTTGGTTTTGGTCAAGTCTAGATTTTGATTTCTTTAGTTCAATTTGGTAAACAATTAGATTTAAGTCATACATTAGGATTTATGAATACCTTGTGCTCTGTTATGCAATCATTAGCATTATTTTTTTAAAATAATATTTCGCTGCAATTTGATTTAACATATTCTCACAATCGTGGAAATTGCATTTGTAGCACAAAATATAGACTTCTAGGAGATCTGGCTGTCGTTCCGTAGCAGGCTTGGTCCAATGGTTTATGCCCAATGGGCTGGCTTGTTGTGGGTCTCCTTTTTGTTGCTCTTGGGCCTATGATGCACTTAATTTGCATGAAATATGTTAACTAAGATCATGTGGTTGGCACCCAAGTTTAACTTTGTTGTTTTGTTCACCTTTAATTTCTTGCGTCCTATGATTTCCTATATAGAAGTATATTGTTTTCAGTCAAAATATTTATATGGTTTTTCTTCCGTAGGTGGTGATGCTTGGCAATCCGGAAAGCAGGGCAAACAAGATGCATGATACCATTGTTATTGTTAATTATTTAGTTGAATCAGAAGATCAATGTGGATCGATCAACATTGTTAAGAAAGGTATGTTTTTGGGAAATGCTAGTCTTTGGTTTTCTTTTTAGATATTTAAAATGGTTGCACGGTATTGTGCGAGGTGGATTTGCTGCGGCCCGCCTGGGGCCCCACAGATCATGGGACTTGGGGGATGGAAAGATCCACGTTCGACCACCCTGTATATTAAATTTCAAGTCAATTTGATGGCCTCGTGGCCCATTAGTTTGGCAACTTTATGCATATAAAAAGAGAGACCCTTGATCCACTGATCCAGTCCCAATGGATCAGTGCAAGCCCATGTGATCGGTGGGTGATTTTTGGGGAGTGGAGAAGGGAAAGGAAAGAAGAGGGGGAAAAAGAGGGGGAGGGGGATGGTCCATTTGGATCAGTGCATAGGTGGGCCGCACATACTGCCTTGCACGGTATGACTGTGCTAGGTGGATTCACAGGAATATTTCCAATATAATTTTTTTACATAATGTGTGTTCTTTAGCAGGAAAACAATTGTCTTTTTTGGCAATCATAAAGTCCATAAAGAAACGGGAGGATACTTTTAAAGCAGAAATATGGGCAGCTATCAAACGTTTCGTGGTAGGTTTTACACGAACATTGTAAACTAGAAGGGAAAAATAAAAATAAAAGAAAGATGGTATTTTTTTCTCAATAGAGACCTTTTCCTAGCTAATTTACCTGTTAGACTTTGTGACTGTATAGTGTCCTAGATCCTTTTGATGTTCAACATGGTCCTGCAGACTACTTGATGTAGGACAAGACCCATGACCACATGGGTTGACCAGTTTATTGTGGTCATCCCATAAGCAGTTTTGATTTTATTTTATTTGGAAATATTATTTCATGGCTTATGTTTTAGTATGGATGTTTTAATCTTGACTGTAGGAGTGTTTAGTTGGTTGAGGTTAGTTCTAGGGATTTTTATTTCCCTATTTAAAGCATTGTAAGGCCTCTTGGCCTTTTAGATTATGATGAATGAAAAAAGATTGAGCTTTGCTCTCTTCTGAAATCTCTCCTCCGATGGGAATGGCATGAAGCCTGAGACCCTGTATGTGAAGCCCCCTAAGTCCAATTTCCCACATCTCACACACCATTCCTCATCTTCTACTGAAGAGGGACACCATACTAAAACATGTACAAGACAATTATAATATCATATGTTGTTAATTGTGTTAGGAGATAATTTCTAGATTTGATTAGATCATACATGGGATGTCAATCAAGGGAATGCAACAGCTGATCATATGATTTTAACTATTTCTCTTCCTTGCATTGCTGATATGAGGTATCATCTCAAAATTTCCATTCTCCATCTCATTTGGTTCTTGCATGACTTGTCATGGAATCAAAGCTACATGTATGAGCAGTTGTTTGTGTACTTCCCTATAATACCCAGATACGGCAACTCACCCATGGTACCTGTGCAGACATGGTACGATACGGATACGGGTACAGATACCGCAAGATACGGTAGGGATACAGTGCAAAAAAAAAAAAAAAAAAGGGATATGGCTGTGCTGTATTTTATATAAAAAAAAATAAAAAATAACGGAAATCTGTCTTCCCGACCACCCACAACCCTCTCTGCCAAACCCCTTCCCCTTCACCTCCATCACCTAGACACAAGAAAAAGAGAGAGAGAGAGAGAGAGAGAGAGAGAGAGAGAGAGAGAGAGAGAGAGAGAGAGAGGGGAAAAAAAGGGGCGTACTTGCACCGACATCGCCACAGCATCATCGTCGCCACCTCCACCATTGTCGTTGCTTGCTGCTGTTGTCTTCTCTCTCCCCTCATCTCTCTTATCGTTAGGGCAGAGAGGAGAAAAGAGAAACAAGAAAAGAGACATGCTTTTTTTTTTCGTTTTACCTCTCATCTCATCTCTCTGTCACGTGGGTCTCTTCAAGTGTGTCTTCCATTACTATTTAAAACCATGTCTCCCACTCTTATTTAAAAGTGAGCCAAGGCCCATGTATTCCCCACTCCAATTTCAAGATGGCTTCAGATTGAGTCAAGCTCAGCCCAGCTATAATAAAAAGAAAACAGCAGCAAAATAAAAATCTCTTTACTCTAGATTGACAGCTCCAGCAAAATATGTATATATATATTTCATTTAAAATAAACTCCCAATTAAATATTTATATTTAGATATTTCTAAAAATGCCGTACCCGTATCCGTATCCTAAAATTTTGAAGTTGACGTATCGGACGCTCGTTCCCATGTCCCGTATCCGTACCCATGTCCGTATCCGGGCATCATAGGTACTTCGTTTTGCTGCTATTCATGTATAGTTTTCTAGTCATCACCTGTTAATTCACTGTCCTCCTGCAACTTCGGTTTGAGTATACTTCCTAAGCATGTTTGGTGTCCACTGGGTTCTGCACAATTAGTTGTAACTCTTCTGCAGGCTTGGAGTTTTGGGGTCCATAGGTATTCTTTATGGAGTTGTTTGCTTGTGGCCGTCCTATGGTTGATTTGACTTAAAAGAAAACTATTTCATATTCAAAATAAGGGTGACTGTTTCGATGGGTTTGCAAGAAAGGCTCAGGAGAAGTGATTTCCTGGGTTATCTGTACAAAAGAGTTCAATGGCCATCTCATATATGATTAGTTTCAGTGGTAATATCTATTAGGGCGGTTTCAGTGGGACAATCATAAGAAGAAGAGCGTTTACATGTATCAATATATTATAAATGATATAGGTTTGCATAGCTTAATTTGTTTAAGATATGAGAGTTAGTAGGAAAAATGAAGAAGTTGTAATTTTTTTTGTTCTCCTTGGATCACAAAATAAAAATAAAATCCAAATCATCAACATCACATGATTGGGATGTGGCTTCTGAAGTTTAAATAAGCAATTCATGACGTAGATACAGGAAAACAACACTAAAAGAGAAAAAAGAATGTAGGACAAAACCATGTGTATAGTCAAAAACTCTAGTCACATGCTTAGTTCTTATTTATATCAAACCTTCTTGTGACCTTACAAAGCCTTAAAGAGGTTTCATTAATCATTACATAATCTCTTAAAAATTATAAATATTAAAAAACATGAAAGTAAAAAAATTACTAATATTGGCCATTTGGCTGTGATTATTTCCACCCATACGAATCATTCGAACCATAAGATTCAATGAAACAAGTGTTGAATCATAAGCTTCATACTTAAATCCTAGGATTTTCCATTCATTGTATAGACATAAATTTTTTTTCATTGGGATTCGATATGAATCATAGGATTAGGGAATAGGGATGCAAATCCTAGTATTTCAACAACAATGTACTGATTTTATCTTCTTTCTAAATTTTATAAAAAGAATTTAGTTACGAAGGATTTAGAAAATCCCTTTGATTTGTTTTTTTCTAAATCATGTTTTGATTGGATTCCTTGAGCAACTAATCATGACGAGATTTTATGATAGGAGGAAAGTTACTATCTGTTGATTTTCAAAGATAAGACTCAAGGTAAATCCCTGCAATTTCATTCTTGATTTACGAAGACAAGACTTAGCATCATGTAGAGATGTTCGCCCCAACGTGCCTTCTTTGGGATAGGACTTTGCCAAATGCGAGTCAGCCCATGGGCTTTAGGGCAATGGGACTCGGTGCGAGTCTGGCCCATGATTTGGAAGTGCTTTTTGTGGCAGCGCCTCTTGGGTTTCTTCAGTTCACCCCAGCTTTGAAGGAACTCCCCTCGAGTTACGTTGATCCCCTCCCAGGCATGGTTCAAAATAGCGACTGCTACGTAGCGTAGCGGCCGCATTATTGGTCGTAGTGGTCAAGGCCGCTACACTATTTTGAAAACAGCGGAGCTACAGTCTAAAACCTAATAGAGCCAAGTAGTTTAAATTTGAAACACTATTTTTTCATATTTCTTCTACTCAATTGCCTTTTCTAAAGTTGTCTCTATCCTTATATGGTTCCAATTCACTAAAAAAACACAAGATTTGATTTTGCACAAGATTTGAATTATTTTGACCGTTAAAAAATTTTACACCGCTATGCTGATGTGTATCATTGCAACCGCTGCGTATCTCCCGCTACGTAGCGTTTTTACCACTGTCCGCTATGCTCATCGCAACCACTATTTTGATCCTTGCTCCCAGGTCGATGATCCATGACCTTCTGATTTTTTGGGTTGACCTTCCATTCTCTCTCATGGCTTAATCATTGTTTTGATCATTTCTTCCAATTAGAAGTAGATTGGAGGTGTTACTTCTTTCACAGTCGGATTTTGCTTGGATGTGTGATTGGACCAGTAGATGCTCTAATTGTTGTATTTGTTCCATTAAAATACAATCTTCAACTATGGGTTGTCATCCCTAAAGATGGAAGTCAACATAGGGAATGTTTTTTTTTGTTGTTGCTAAGTTGGCCTAGTGGCCAAGGAAGGTAAGGAAACCTACCCACCCAGGGATCCTAGGGGAGTGTGCTATCCATAACTAGACCCTATGACTTTTAATGAATGATTCTTTTGTAGGAACCATCATGATCATCGATTTGTCCTTTGATGATACAATTGGCTCTTTCAAAATTGTTTTACAATCAGGTCAACGACTCAAGTGGATGATCAGGCTTCTTGTTTACATGATCTGAATAAACAATGTCTTGTCTTCGATATTCTTCCTTTTTCCCCCTCTATGCTGATGAACAATGTCCATAGAGAGAAATGTGGAACCTTATTTGTCTTCTTTATTTTAACTTGGGCTTGGAAGTTAATAACATTGCAATAGAGATAAGGATAGAATATGGGTCATTGGTCATTGTAACTCCCTGACATGAAAATCAGATTGTTTCCTCCTATATCTTTTGCGATTCGTTATGTGCTTCGTTTGTGTTGGTAGAAATTCATATTGTCCCATATGTCCGCTCTTAGACTTCTGATATGACGAGTTCAATAATGTGTCTCACTCTCTTCTAATGCACATAAATAACACAATTTATGAAATTGGTTGGTATATTCATCAACCATCAATTTTGTGTAGCTCAAATGTATGAACTTCCTTATGTAGAACGCATTTTCATAATATTAATCCCAATCTCATCTTTGTACTGATACAGTTTCTTTGACATGTAGCAGAGGCTCCAGTGTTCTCATACTGATTCGGGAATGTCAAAACGACAATAGGATAAATAAATTGGGTTTCAGGTGTTACAGCCCTGCCCAACTTAGCATGATATTGTCTGCTTTGGTCCACATGCACGCAAGGACTTCCCAGGAGATCACCCATCCTAGTACTGCTCCCGCCCGCGCACGCTTAGCTCTAGAGTTCTTATGGTTTCCGGGGCCGCGGGTTTTAAAATGCGCCATGTTGAGTTAACATGGAGTTTGATTTATAATCCTAAGGTCAGGACTTGAGTATTTCCGATGCGGGACTAGCGGAGACTCACCGTTGGAAGCCTGTGGTCGACACGCTACGCTCCATGGTAAATGGTGCCGCCCGGACCAAGTCCTCACACTCTTCCCCATTGGAAATAGAGCCATCATCGGCTCTGATACCAATTGTCATAGGCCCGCCCAACTCAGCATGATATTGTTCGCTTTGGCCTACGTGCGTGCTCGAGGACTTCTCAGGGGGTCACCCATCCTAGTATTGCTCCTGCCCCAGCACACTTAACTTCAGAGTTCATACGGTTTTCGGGGCCGCAAGGTTTTAAAATGCGTCGTGTTGAGCTAACACAGGGTTAGACTTATAAGCCCAGGGTCAGGACTTGGGTATTTTTGATGTGGGACTACTCGAGACTCATCATTGGAAGGCTGTGGTTGACACGCTACGCTCCCTGGTTAAGGGTGCCACCCGGACCAAGTCATCACATAAGGAATGCACTGAAAAGAGGCTGTTACAACCTACAAAAATTACTATAAATAGGCCGAATGTTGCTAAATATATGAGGACAAGGAAAACTATTGTTTGGTTGTTATATGAAAGGGGTAAGGACTGCTTTGGGATTGTTTTGGGAAGGTAGGGTTGCCTGGTTGGTGCAGGGGATTTAGGGTTAAGGTAGAGGGTTTAAAAGGTTCGGTTATGTAGTAGTTGCAAACAGTTGTCAATGCGTGCAACCAGAAACCGATTCGAAAAATTTAAAAATTGCCAGTAGAGGCTAGGGAAGAAATATGAATTGGGATACGTGTGGGGTTTTCTGATAAAGTTTGAGCCAAATTTTGTATGGGGTGGTTCGGATTTAAACTGTGCTTGGGGATTGGTTCTGAGTTGGACAGGTGGCTGTTTGCAGGTTTTTGTAGGGAAGCAAGTGAACGGAATTTTCTGGCGATTTTGTAGGGATGTAATAGGTCAGAAAAGGAACTGATAATTTGGAGGAACTGAATGGGACTGTTGTGGTGTAGTCCAAGTCAAATTTTGGTTCTAAAATTGAGCTATACAGGAATTGGCAGCAGGTGTGCAAGGTTGGGACAAATTTCTGGGGGAAAGTTGGATTAAGGTTTGGATGGAATTGGGTTAGGGTTGATTGGGACAGATTAAGGTTTTAATAGGGTTTAAACTTAGAGCAAATTGAGGCCATTTACCCAAACTTCTGCAGAAACATTCTGCTGAAGTTAGGGAAAAATAGGATTTCAGTCAAAGGGTTTGGGGTTGGTTTGAAGTTAGATTTGAAAAGGGAGGGTGAGAATTTTGGGCTTTGAAGTGTATCTAATTTGGAGATTTTTGATGGAAAATTTCGGATGTCTAGATTAGTGCTTCATTGAGGATGATTTGGGACTCTTATCGGAAGGGATTTGATGGGAACTGGGAGTTTTGTAAGAACACGGGATAAAAACTTAAAAGGTTTTGATGGGGTTAGATTTGGAGATTTTTTTGGGGTGATGAAAATTGAGAGAAATTGGAAAGTATAAAAGAGAAGAAGGGAATTGATGGTAGAGAATGGAAATCAATTCTTACTTGGATTTAGACTTGGATCTTTTCTCTGCTACCAATTGATGCAGTAAGGCCGGAGAAGAGTAACCAATGATTACTTTCCAAGCTAAAGCTTAAAGCAAAGGGCTAAGCACATTCACACGACCAGGCCTCCCAACAAAAAGCATTCAACACCAAAATCGAGAAAGAATAATTGTATTTAATTGAGTGCTTCGGAAAGAAGAGTACATTATTTTCAATGACACCCTGCGGGGGCTGAGAAAATTCCCTTTTTTTTCTTTCTAAATTTTAGTTACACCATTCAATCAATTTTTTCTTTTAGTTAAAAAAATTGAGCAAATCCCTTTGAATTGTTTTTCTCTAAATCATGATGAGATTGTATTTTTTGAGCAACTAGTAAGGAAAATTCTTAGATAGGAGGGTTTGGATGTGCCCCTAGGGATCAGTTCTCGGCTGTCTAGAATTGAGTGGCCCTCGGGCTTTGGGCGGGAGATACCCTGGGTTATAAAATAAAAAAAAACTTAGATAGGAAATACTCTAAGAGCATGTTTGGTAACAAGTGAGGAATCCATAGATCTAAGGATGCTCACTACCCCAAACAAGGATTCCTCGATGAGAATTTGTATCCCTGAGGATTTCATATCGATATTGGTACAAATCGATGCATATAGTTGAGAAAATTTGGTTTTGGCATGCAAATTTGCACAGGTGAGGATTTCCAAATCCTATGGGGGAGGTAGGATCTAAAAAAACCTCAAAAACGAGGATTCTTATTGGTCCAAATCCTTGGAGATTTACAATTGCCAAACATGGGTTTTCCAAAACTTTGTGGAAAACGAAAATCTTTTCTCCGAGGATCTGGTAGCCAAAAGTGACCTAAAGAAAGTTACTCTCTTTTGATTTACCAAGGTACTGCTGAAGGTAAATATTTATTAGTTCATCCTCTTGACATGTTAGGCCCAATTGGCCTCCTTTGGTATAGGACTGGGCCAAATATGCCCTGAGTAGGGGCCTCGGCATGGATCTGGCACGTGATTCAAATGCCCATTCTGTGGCAGATTGGCAGCACTTCTTGGGCTGCATCACATATTTTGAAAATTCCTCCTGCTTATCTCTAGCCACAGCTCCACAATGATTACCCTTTTCCAGAGGGATACCCAAATCAGAGAGTTTCCATATGAGCTTTCACTAATTAAGGCATGCATAACCAATTGAACTCCCAAAATATGGAAAAAGATGACTATGCAGTGCTCTTACAAAAGAACAAAAAAAAAATAAATAAATTACGAAACGCATGACATTCTCTGTTCCTGCTAGAAAAGAATTAACTGATGGACAATCCACAACTGTTTGTTGTGGCAATAGAGGTTATTAATAGTCAAATTCTTTCCCTAAATTTCTGTCCAGAAAAACGCCTGGCTGTTATTTTATTTTATTTAATAAGATCAATGCACTAGAAATACTGTCATGCTTTATATGCATTTACTTGTATTGCTGTCCATTCTGATCTTGACATGTGTAGCAGATCCAAGCCAGATCGAGGCCTATTGTTAGTTGTATTCTTGACTTGATTAAGATGCTCATTTCTAAAGGCAGTTTGCATTCTTCCAAGCGTGCTCTGCTATCTATTTTATCTTATAGATTATGAATTTGAGTCTTTGGGTGGGGTGTATCTTATCACCATGGATGTTATTATTCCTAGTTAAACGTAAAGCTTCAACTAGATCTGGGGCTATTTTGATGATGACTGATGATGCCTTCTCTTGGTTTATGCATTTGTCAACATCTATACTACCAGATCTTCTTGTTAATTTATCGTTTATGGGATTCTCTGAGCCAAAATGATTTAAACAAAAAACCATTATGAAATTGAAATCTTCTAAAATAACCTAGTTTGTAGATTCTGAGTTTTTAGTGCATTTGATATTTTTATGTGGACAATGTTATCTATACTCGGAAGTTGGTACTGGTAGATAATCAGAGCTTTATTTTGTAGGGCAAAAGAATGTCTGGGAATGGGACTCCTGATTCATTTTCTCTTGAAGATCTGCTTGTATCTTTGAAGGGAAGTAGTGTTGATTCAAGCAAATGTAAAATGACCAGATCAAGTTCTCGTATGGAGCAGATCCGATGCAAGGTAGTTACCTAGAAGTTTTGCCCAATTTGTGGTATAATCCAAAGAAGTCTTTGCTCTGTTAATAGTCTACTTTCACATGATGCGGTACTGATGAGCTCTGCCCTTTGTTTTTCCCCTTATCTATCTTGTAATTAACAAAGTGCAGAGAAAGAACACAATTTTCTTGTGCCTTCGAGGGAACCAAGGCCTCCAATGTAATACAAGTTTTTTTAGTAAACGAATAACTGACTGTTTTATTAATGAGAAATTCTTTTAAATAGAGTCCATTACAACGGTTCTTTCCTAAGGAATTGGAATACACCAATAAAGCAGGAACACATCTAACAATCATAAGACCAATTCAAACTGAACTGAAACTAGAGAAAACTTCTCAATAGAAACATAACAAAACAGAGTGACAAAAGCAACATCTATCCTAATAACTAGGGAACCAACAGATGCAGACGGTGACATGATGCCATTACATTGACTTCCAATATTTATGTATCCGAACTAAGTTTTTAGCTGATCCAAATTCTCATTTTTTTTTTCTTCTTTTCTAAATATTCACAAATTTCATTGTGGGATGTCTGATGAACATGCAAGTGGTATGAACTTATTGGCAAAACAAATTGCGGTGATACAGAGATCGGAAGCCTCATTATGTGGGATACCATTATATATTTTTCATTTCTTGGTCAATATCAGTGCTGATCACTTTTTTTTTTTTGGGTGGAAAAAAGCTGGGAAAAATATAATTTCACCTGGTGTGATTTCCAAGTTATGTAATGCCTCAATCCCATAGCTAAAACAGATCCAAAACAATTCTTCCAAACATTTAAACTTTTTCCACCTTAATGGTATTTGAATAAAGTTGCTTTCAGTGTACTTTCATAACTTACTAAATCAATAGGTCACAAACCCATTGCTACCAGCGGAAATGGTTGAGCATCTTCGAAAAGGAATTGGATCCAGCGGACAGGTGCGCTCTCTCTCTCTCTCTCTCTCTCTCTCTCTCTCTCTCAGTACGTGTTCCCTCCCTCTCAGTGTGTGTTCCCTCTTTCTCTCTCCCTGGGTCTTTATGTGCAATGTCTGTGTGTGCTTTGGTTTGTTTGTTTGTATTTTTTTAATTTTTATTTGTTTTTGAAGGTGGTTTTTTTTTTTTTTGGGGGGGGGGGGGGGGGGGGTGTGGAAGGGGGACTGTTTTTGGGCACTGGGCGTTTTTAATTCTGTACAGGAAAAACTTGGTCACAGATTGTGCATGTTGAAGAAATCAATGCAAGAATGGCAGTTCATGCAGAATTCCCTAACAATGTCCTAGAAAAAACAAAGGCTTTACTGGAACGGATTGGAATTTCCAGCTTATACAGCCACCAGGTACAAAACAACTACTATACTGCTCTTTAAAAATAAGCATGAATTCTCAGGGGAAAAACTATGATATATATATATATATTCTCTCTTGATATTTATCTTTTTCCTACTTTCAAGTTAGCAATTTCTTTACATGTATATAATAGTCCTGTTCATCTTGTGGTTCTACCATTCATAGGCCATATGATCATCATGAGTGGACAAGTCTAACCCTTGAACAGGTGAATTTGAGAGAATGAAAAGGAGATTCAAGGAAGCTTTGATTGACTTTCCTTGAGTTTAAAATTCATTTTGTGTCCTTTAAAGTCTTTAGTCAAACAGTTGAGTTCTACAACCAGGTGTTTTTCCTCGGTTATGGCCTCTGTCGAAGAAAAGGTTTGCTAAATGATTGAATCAGTTGAAAGAAATGACAAACAATTTTATTTTTCATTTTGTCAGTGGACACTTATTTTTGTTGGTTCATTTGCAGGCGGAGTCAATTCGGGCTTCACTCTCTGGAAAGAATGTCGTTGTGGCAACATCAACTTCCAGCGGGAAATCTCTTTGCTACAACCTACCTGTTCTGGAAGTGCTGTCTGAAAATCTACTATCTTGTGCATTGTACTTATTTCCAACCAAGGTTCATGAAAAGAAAATCCATGACAAATATATATATATATATATTTATTTCAATTTTTCGCCATGGTATGATGTTTGTGACTTGTTTTTCCTCAAGTTATTAGTGCTGATTTGCAGATGTGGCATATGTCTAAAGGATCTGAACAGGTTATAGTCATTAATCAGATAGGCCATATTCTTATAGACAGACTAATAGAATGCACCACTAAAACAATCTTAAATGCTTGGCTAGAGAAATGCTAGTCATTTCAAATGAATAATTATATATATTTTAATTTCCTAGGTTCCATTGACTTTCCATTTTCTTCAGAAGTATCCTTGTCAAGGCTCTATGGTTGCTCTATGGTTGCAAACTTTGTGCTTTGATTTATCATTGGTAAAGGGTTCTGGATAAACAATTCAGATCTTGTCCCTTTATGTTGTGTAGATGGTAATTAGTTAGGAGGGCACAAAGCAGCAAAGATAGGATGAGTTTTGGTGTCCCTGTCTTGAGGACCAATATCTAATATATAGTTGTAGTGGAATATTCCATCCCTTCAGTTGGGGCAGAATACAAATCAATGCATAATCACTCAACTGAATCCCTACCTAGGCACTGCCACATCTCTTAAAGATACTGTACAATATAAACAGACAATGCCATCTATGGGTAGGATAAATTATATTGTTTCTTCTTGTACTATAGTCCGTAGAACTTTTGTTCCATGCTCACCTTCAAATTATTTTAGGTCTCCACATGGATGTTCTTGTGGGGACACCCTCCCCTTCAAATTGAGGCTGAAAGGATTGAACAACATAAATTTCTTAATCAGAGTTAATAAACTAGAAGATTACATGCAGCAATGCGTGGAGCGTTGTGTGAAATCAAGGAGATCCTAGCAGTCTTGATTGCAAAACAAGATCATGTTATATCATCTGTTACGAAGGAGGGCGAATCGGAAGGCTCTAATGGAAATGGGGGTCCGAGGAATGGGGCAATACACAACCCGTTTCGCAAGGCTAGATTTTCCAAAATTCACCGGAGAGGATCCAACTAGTTGGGTGTATCGAGCCAACCAATTTTTTTGCATACCAAAACACACCAGAGGAGCAGAAAGTGCTGATTGCCTTATTCCATTTGGAAGGGGATGCAATCCAATGGTTCTAATGGTATGAGCGCACATAGCCAAGCCTCACATGGGAGCTGTTGGTGAAGGCCCTTTGCATCCAATTTGGGCGCACTGATTATGAAGACTTTGATGAGCCCCTTTCATGGGTTTGTCAAACTAGATCATCGTTGTTGGAGGAGGAGATCGTCGTTAATGTTAAAATGTTCTGACCCCAATCTGTGTGTACAACGGTGGTATTAGCACGCATGCAAAAATAAAAGCTCGAACGAGTCACGGGGACTTCATTCTGACCAATCTTGAGTCGGGTGCCTATTAGTCAACCAAACACCAATCCTATACATGCAAATGGTGTTGGCACTTCAATTGTGACAAGAACAAGTTGGGCGGAGATGCATGCCAGAAACGAGAAGGGGCCTTGCTTTGTTTGCGATGAAAAATTCTCTCTTGGCCACCGATGTAAGAAACTCCAACTCTTGTTACTTGAAGTAGGAGAAGAGGAAGAAAATGGTGAGGAAATGGAGGGAGAGAATGAATTGCTTGAAATTTCGATTCACACTCTCTTGGGCATGGCTTCACCACAGACCATGCGAATGGATGGACTGATCAAGCATCAACTAGTGTTGATTTTGATCGATGGTGGAAACACAAAAAATTTCATCAATCAGCACCTAGCCCCGTGACTAGGATGCAGGGTGCAACATTCTATTGCTTTTGATGTGCTCGTAGCTGATGGCAATAGTTTGGCTTCCACGGGACGCTGCAATGGATTGGAATTCACGGCTCAAGGCCACCATTTTCATGCAGATATGTTCTTTTAACATTACGTGGATTTGATATCGTGTTGGGCATTCAGTGGTTGCAAGAACTTGGGCCGATACGATGTAATTTCAAAAACTTAACCATGGACTTCAAATGTTGGGGAAGGTGCTAGCGAAGGGCTCTAAGCATGGTCAACTGTTTCCTCTCCAGATTTCGACACAAGAACGGCTCCCTTCGGAGTCTACTTTGTTTTCTCATTCTAGTCATAATAAATGCCAATTGTGGCATAATCGTTTAGGACATCCTAATTCCAAAACTTTGGTGTTTTTATTAAATTCTGATTTGATTAATGATAATAAAATTTCTTTTAATGATGTTTCTTTTAATTGTGATAGCTGCAAGATGGGTAAAGGGAAAACTCTTCCTTTTCCTCTTCATGATTCTTTAGCCATGAAATGTTTTGATATTGTTCATAGTGATGTATGGGGTATTACACCTGTCATCTCTAATTCTAATTATAAATACTTTGTTACATTCATTGATGATTATAAATACTTTTTTTTTTGAGAATCAATTTTCCACTACCATTAAAATTCGTAGGTTTGATTCAAGGGGGAGTATGTTTCTAAGGACTTTCAAACCTTCTTACAATCCAAAGGCATTTTCTCCCAGCGATGTTGTCCTTACACCCCCCAATAGAATGGTGTGTTTGAACGGAAAAACCGACATCTCTTAGATTTGCTTGTTCCCTTTTGTTAGCATCTTCTGTACCTCCTCGGTTTTGGCCCGAAGCACTCTCAACAGCTGTGCATGTCATCAATCATTTACCTTCCTCTCGATTAGACAACCATACACCTTTTTTTAGAATTTTTCAAAAACATCCTCTCTATGATCATCTTCATCCTTTTGGGTGTGTGCTTCGTTCTTCTCCCTCCCAATGAACGCACTAAGTTAACAACACAGTCCTCCAGATGTGCCTTATTGGTTATGCTCTTAATAAAAAAGGCTATCTATGTTATGATCCACAAGCCGAAAGAATTTAGGTGTCTCGCAATGTCGTGTTTCTTGAGAATCAATGTTTCTTTCCAAGGCATGATGATTTGAATGACTCTGTATCTCATTTACCAGCTTTTTCAGATGTAGAGCGCCCACCTGTTACTTGTTTTATGCCGAATTTTATGTATGAATGGCGGAAGGTTACAGATGACCCTCCCTCTGGGTCTCCCACTATGGCTACCATTCATGCACTTGATCCACCTCTGGATCCTCTTGCCAAGGATGAAAATAGCAGTAGCAGCGGGCGTAGCGGCTCACCGCCAAAACGCTACATAGTGGGTTCTACGTAGCGTAGCGGCGCCACGTAGCGATTTGGAAAAATCGTCAAAAAAATATGAAAAAATTATATAAAATCTAGAATATTGGAAAATGAGAGAAAATGTATTTTGTTTTTTTTTTTTTTGCAAAAGTAACTAAGATAAGGGGGCGTTGCGGTCCCCTCATTGTATGAGGTCTTGTATCGTTGTATAGTATAAATAGAAAATAATAGCAATGATCATTTTTTTTTTTCACATGTGTTCATGTTGTTTAGTTATGCTAACTTAGAAACTAATGAAAGACTTATAAAAGAAAAAACTATGTCATGAAGTCAAGACTTAAAGAGTACCTAGAGAAAAAAAAAATACATTTACCAAATAGGGTGTCTAATAGGATGTAGTTAGAGAAGAATCCTTGAGAAGAACTCTCTATATCGACGGCAAGATCATGTGTTTTTTAGTGTTCGTTTAAACGCAAAAGGGTAGAAAAGTTGTGTAGAAATGTTATTTGGAGAGAAGAATAAAAGAAATAAGTTTTATTATGCATTTTAAAAAATTATGAAAATCAGGAATTTTTCTCACCTCGTAGCGGCCCCTAGCGGTCGTAGCGGCCGCTACGGGTGCGACGGCCGCTAAATCGGCCGTAGCGGTGGCCGCGGCCGATATTTTCATCCATGCCTCCTGCTCTTTGGCGATCCACTCGCCACATAAAGCCAACCGGCCGTTATGGTTTTACTCATGCTTCCTTATTAGCCACTTTGTCTTATGTTTCTATCCTTAACTCTTACTCTTAGGCAGTGCAGCATGATTGTTCGATATAGGCTATGCAGGAAGAACTTATTGCTTTTTAGAAAAATCATACATGGGATGTTGTTCCATGTCCTCCATCCGTCAAACCCATTGGATGCAAATGGGTATACTCGGTGGAATTGAAGTCTGATGGATCCTTGGGTCGCTACAAAGCCCGTCTGGTTGCACTTGGAAATAGGCAAGAGTATGGTATTGACTATGAGGAGACATTTGCTCCAGTGGCCAAAATGACAACCATACGCATAGTTCTTGCGATAACTACCTCTCAGTTGTGGCCTCTATATTAGATAAATGTGAAGAATGCTTTTCTTCATGGGGATCTTAAAGAGGAAGTCTACATGTGTCTCCCGCAAGGATTTTCCTCTTCTTCCAAGACTGACATCACTTGTTTACGACGCTCCTCATAAGGTCTTAAACAGGCACCCCGAGCCTGGTTCGACAATTTGCGAACTATCGTTCAGCTTTCTTTTATTCAGAGCCCATATGATCCTTAGATGTTCACGCTTCATTCATCCAGAGGATCCACAATTCTCCTTGTGTATGTTGATGATACCATTATTACTGGGCCACACAGTGATATGATTCGACAGATACAGGCTTCTCAGAATCTCAGCAAGATAAGTTTCATATGAAGGATTTGGGACCTTTGAATTATTTCTTGGGTTTATAAGTTCATTAATCAAAGAAAGGTTAGTTTCTTCATCAACACAAATATGCCACTGACCTGGTGGACTTGGCTGCTCTAGGTGATGCCTAGTCGACAACCCTTTGGAAGTGAATGCCAAGCTTCGTCAACAAGACGAGGATCTCCTTCCCGATCCTACATACTATCGTTTGTTAGTTGGTAGCCTGGTCTATCTAACCATTACTCGACCATATATCTCTTATACTGTTAATCTGGTCAGTCAGTTTATTACAGCTCCAAGGCATCATCATTTGGCGGCCGTCAAACGGATTATTCGATATATGCTTGGTACTTCTAGCTGCAGCTTAATTTTTCCAATTGGCACACCACTTACTCTAACTGCTTATTTTGATGCGGATTGGGCCGACTGTTCCGACACACGCCTCTTTACCATCGGATGGTGTGTTTACTTGGGCAACACCTTCATATCCTGGAAATGTAAGAAGCAAGTTAAAGTATCAAAATCTTCCACGGAATCAGAATACCAAGCCATGTCTTCCACTTGTTCTGAGGTTTTATGGCTATGCGGGTTGCTCTCGGAGCTTGGATTCTCACAGACTCAGCCCATTCCTTTTCATGCTGACAACACAAGTGCCATTCGTATCACTGAAAATCCTATTTTTCATGAGTGCACCAAGCATATTGAAGGGGAATGTCACTTTATTCGGGACGAATATGTTCGCCAAGTCATTTCTCTTTCCCATATTCCCACTAAGTTACAGATTGCTGATATCTTCACCAAGGGCCTTCCACGGCCGCGGGATGAGTTCTTAGTTCACAAATTGTAGCTGGTCGATTGCCAGAATCAATTTGAGGAGGGGGAGGGGGAGGGGAGGAGGATTTTGTTTTGGGGGGGGGGGGGGGGGGGCGGGGGGGGGGGGGTGTTTAAAGTGTAAAGTATTTGATAAGACGAATATGTTCGCCAAGTCATTTCTCTTTCCCATATTCCCACTAAGTTACAGATTGCTGATATCTTCACCAAGGGCCTTCCACGGCCGCGGGATGAGTTCTTAGTTCACAAATTGTAGCTGGTCGATTGCCAGAATCAATTTGAGGAGGGGGAGGGGGAGAGGAGGAGGATTTTGTTTTGGGGGGGGGGGGGGGGGGGGGTGTTTAAAGTGTAAAGTATTTGATAATAGGCCCAGCCCACTCTCTCGTGCTTTTGTTCTTTTGTATATGCCTTAGAATGTCAATTTCTAGCAGGGCTCGGCATCTGGTTAGAAGGCCAAGTGGGAAGGCAGTTTGCCTTGGTGGCACTACTTGATTGGCCAGAACATGCTTAAGAGGGACCTGCATGTTTGCAGATCCGATTAGGCGTTGAGGGAGAGATCAAGAGTGATCTTAGAGTCTTGCAGAAATCGCGTGTACATCTTTGTAAGGGCTTTGTCCCACAGTTTTGATTAATGAGATTGTGGCTGGTTCCTGATTAATCAAGTGATTTGTGTGGCTGGTTCCTGATTAATCAAGGGCTTCTTCCTTGTTCCTTTATTGTTGTGGCTTGTGTGGTTGGCTGGCTAAGTGGCCGGAATCCTTAGCGCCGCTCGGCGTATTTTCGTAGCGAAAAACTTACCCTGTGACACCTACTCTTTTGCATAATTAAGCACTCTCTCTCTCTCTCTCTCTCTCTCTCTCTCTCTCTCTCTCTCTCTAAATTGCTTGCAACTCTAGACTCCAAAATAACAAATTAATCAAGGACACTTAAACGACTATAATAAACTCCTAATAAGTAATAAGACAAACAGAAAATAGAAAGTGAACTCCAGCTTTTCTAAGTGCATTGGACATGTGGCTGTTGTGGCCCACATAATGGGACTGTTTGTCCTTGTTTGGGGCCTCAGATAAAATGAAAGGAGCATCTCTTTGTTTAAAGTATGTCTAGTTGCTGGTTCTCCTTGCTTGATATTTTTGAACTTTACTATAGCTTTTGGTTGAGATGCATTTTCTTTAGTTCCTAAAGTCCACTTGTAACAAACTGACTTGTTTTGTATTCAGGCCTTAGCCCAAGATCAGTTGAGAGCTTTGTTAGGGATGACTGCAGAAATGGGTATCAGTTTAAATGTTGGAGTCTATGATGGTGACACTTCTCAAGCAGATCGAGCATGGCTTCGTGATAATGCTAGACTGGTAATCTGTAATTTAGGTTTCTTAACGGTAATTGTAGTAATTTTTCTGAAAATTTTCCCTGCATGCAAGCAGTTGATTACAAACCCAGATATGTTGCACATGTCAATCTTGCCATGTCATAGACAGTTCCAGCGGATCTTATCAAATCTCAGGTAATTTTGTGTTTGTGGGGGCTTTCTTACTTTACCTAGTTTACTAGGTGTTTACCACTATTTACAAAACCTTCTTTCTTTCACTTGGCAGACTTTTGATTGATTTGTTCACTTGAGACTATGGTCGATTGATAAATGATTCTGCATTCCATCCTTATGGTTTTATTGAATATCTCAATAAAGTTATTCATTGTAAGAATAGTGAGAAATAATTCAACTATATTGAAAATTTCTTCTCTTGTTGTATTTGTAATATAGGATACTACTAATGATGCATTGGTGCAGCTGCCGTGGAAGAGGAAATCAGGTTTCCTCTTCCATGGCAGCACCTTGCCTACCGTCCCCATAAGAATCATATTTCCTCACCAGTGAGGAAATATAATGTCTTTTTGGCCCCTTTTCTTTGGTAAAAGACAGTCGCACAAAACATGAGGAGTGTCATGGAAATGGATGCATTTTCTGCTCCTATTCTGCAGAAGCACTGCTTCACAAACTACTCCTAAGAGTTGACTAGTTGAGACAATATCACAGTACTTTTGATCTCTCTTCAATTTCAAGATGTCCATTATAAATTTCTTGAAAATGGTGTGCTCTCTCTCTCTCTCTCTCAAAACCATTTCTTCAACAAGATTTTTCTGAAAACATCTTGAGCAAAACCCCAAAATTTGGAAGTCCAGCAATTCCTGTTTGAGAATTGCCAAAAGGCAAGCCTTTTCGTTTTGCGCAAAGTCTTTAAACGCACCTTCATTTTTTTTTTTGCCATGATTTAAACCCACCTTTATTATCTGAAGAGTTAACATGTGTTATTTGATCAGGTTTGTTGTCATTGACGAAGCTCATACATATAAAGGGGCATTCGGTTGCCATACTGCTCTTATATTGAGGAGAATGCGTCGAATCTGTAGTCATGGTAAGTTGTGATTGGGCATCTTATGGAAAACTGATGAGGTTTGTAAATGCATGAATCGCTTTCCTTGTGCAGTATATGGTAGTCATCCATCCTTTGTCTTTTGCACAGCAACTTCTGCAAATCCCCGCGAGCATGCTATGGTATGATCTGGGGACATGAAAACTTTCCTTATCCTTTCTTCATACTTGTACACTACTTTCCTGATGTTCATTCTTAAGAAAACAAATGGCAGATGAATTGGAAATGCTTCTCTGGATTGTTTACCTATTATTTTGTACTCTGTACACATGTAGGATTTACCTCTTTCAGGAATTGAGTGGGGAATTTTGTGAATCTATATATATGTCAAGTAGGATATATTATCATCATTATTATTCTAATTGTTACTATTATTATACTTTCAAATATCTCAGGAGCTTGCAAACCTACAGACTTTGGAACTGATTCAGAATGATGGAAGTCCATGTGGTTCAAAGACCTTCGTTCTGTGGAATCCTCCATTATGTTCAAATCATGTAAGCTGTCTTCTTTCTTTTTGATTTTTGTGGCCGTTTTGGCTTTTAATTTCGCTCACTACACAAGCCACAGACATTTAAGTCTCCAAGAAGCATGAATGGAAGCGAACAAGCAGATACAGTAGCTGTAGCCAAACGCTCGAGGTAAAGAGTTTAACTTAGTTTGTCACGATGGGGAATTGTGATTTTCATGTTCTTGTTGAAGTTCGGTAAATGGAATAATGTAGATATTATGTAGAAATTTCTTTTGGTCAGTATATTTCTATTGGTTAGAGCTGAAACTCACTTTTAACTGCATTTCTTCGTTCACGAGGAAATCTAGGGTTCTATGCCACAGAAGATATACATTCTTCTGTGGGGCCCATTTCCTAGATCTGAAGATCCTATTTCATCTTTTGACATTCTGACTCACTGCATTTGTTTCATTGCTTGTCTCTAGCCCCCTGATTGAAGGTCTTCACCTCTGAATCAGGGAGAATGTGGGTACCTCTCCCATATGTTGTCAGCACATCATATACATAAGGATACCCAATCATAGGCCTTGCATTTTTTTTTTTCTTTTTTTTTTTCTTCTTTTAACTTATGTGGCGTCTTGTAGGGGCCGTAGTAGCCACTACAGGCCACAATGGATGCTAGTGCCAATAATATCTATTATCGTAGTAGTCACTGTTGCTATGACCGATTTATTGGCCAATATGCTATGTATCAGCTGTTTTTTTTAATTTTTATTTTATATATATATCCATGGTTGGTTGACTCACCATCATCAATTTGAAAGAGGGGGGGGGGGGGGGGGGGGGGGGGGGGGTGTGTTATTTAATGTAACTAAGTTTGATGTAATTGGGCCGGCTTATTTGAGTCAGGATTGGGTCAAGTTGATTCATCAATGTATATCATATGCACTAGATAAGATTTTAAGCTCCCTAAGTCATGGGATTCATATCTGTACGATCTTGTCTACAAGGAAAGCATGTTATATGAAGAGGTGGTCGACTGCTATGGTCAACACAATTTTGGGAGAGAAATTCTAGTCTTATTATTTCCAAGGATGAAAATAGCGGTAGCGGCGGGCGTAGCGGCCTGCCGCCAAAACGCTACGTAGCGGGCGCTACGTAGCGGTGTAGCGGTGCGATTTGAAAAAATCGTCAAAAAAATATGAAAAAATTCTAGAAAATCTAGAATATTGGAAAATGAGAGAAAATGTATTTTTTTTGCAAAAGTAACTAAGGTAAGGGGGCGTAGCGGTCCCCTCACTATATGAGGTCCTGTATCGCTGTATAAATAGAAAATAATAGTAATGATCATTTTTTTTACATGTGTTCATGTTACTTAGTTATGCTAATTTAGAAACTAATGAAAGGCTTATAAAAGAAAAAATTATGTCATGAAGTCAAGACTTAAGAGTACCTAGAGAAAAAATGCATCTACCAAAGGGGGTGTCTAATAGGATGTACTTAGAGAAGAATCATTGAGAAGAACTCTTTGTATCAACTACAATTCGGCGAGATCATGTGCTTTTTGTTGTTCTTTTAAACATAAAAGGGTAAAAGAGTTGTGTAGAAATGTTATTTGGAGAGAAGAAAAAAAAAAAGTCTTATTATGCATTTTAAAAAAAATTGAAAAGTAGGATTTTTTTCTCACCCCGTAGCTGCCCCGTAGCGGCCGCTACATTCGCGTATCGGTCAGAACACTATTTTTTTCAATTTAGCGTGGCGGCCTGGGCCGCCACGGCCGATATATCGCGTAGCGGCCGCTATTTTCATCTATGATTATTTCTATGTTTTGTTAGTTTGGTAGTGGCGGACTAGATTTCGACAACAGATTTTAAACAGGAGGGGGTAGCCTTGGAATCTATTTTAGATGTGTTTTGCCTTTTTAGGAGGGAGAGGGAGTTGAGTCAATTGATGTTGTCTCCTATATTTGGGGCCATTTTTGACAAAAAACATAGTAGATTGGTATGCTTCATCGTGCTTGGCTGGGATGTTTATAGCATGGAAGGAAACTCCTTTGGTTGGGTGTGGAAAGCTAATGTGGAAAATCAACCCTTTCTTCATTCTTTGGTCTACTTGGAAGGAGAGGAACAACAAAATGTTTAGTAGAATAGAATTAACTTGAGAGAGTCCTGTTTTAGTTGTGGCATTGAGGATTTTAAAATGGGCTAGTTAGGACAGAATGTTCAGATCCCAAGATAGAGAATTTTCTACATAATTGGGAAGCTTGTTTGAAGATGGGAGCCTCAAACAAGAAAAGGAACGTTGCAAGGACCCAAAACTAGAATCCCTATTTAATTAATTGATCTTTTCTTGCATTTTTCAATTTCTTTTGATTTGTGGTTTAATTACTGCTTTGTTAGTGCTTAGGGGTATTTTAGTAATTTCTTCTAGTCTAGATTGGTGGAACCTATTGCTAGAACTTCCTGTTGGTGTTACTTAAGATAGCATATGGCTTGTGTTTGGGGTCTAATGGTTGAGTTGAGCCCATGTCTAAGGAAGTGTATTAAGTTTTAGGGTTTAGTGAGTGGTGGAAGACTAGCTAAGTAGAGCCATTAGTTTTTTTTTTTTTTGAAATGGGTAGAGCCTTTAGTGCAACACTATATAAAGAAAGAGATGTGAGTCTTGTAGTTTTATTCTTTTTTAAGAGAAGAGAGGCAGGATTAGAGGGGAATTAGGGCTTCTTGAGGGCAATCAGATCCATTCCCTAACCCCTAAGCAAGATCAAGGCAAATTCTGCACATGATTGGATGGTTCTTTGATCCCTAATTAGTGCAGATTGTTTCTTTAGCTTATAATATTAGGGTGATTGATCTTTACTCCTGTTTGTTGCAACTGATGTTGCTGATTCCAGTGATAAATAAGTTCTGATTTATTGACTTCACATTAATTTCTGCATTTTTATTACTGCTACCGTAGTTTATCTTCACAGCCGATCACTCAGATTTAGGAATTGTGTTCAAATCCTTATTTCAAGCATTAAAATATCTGTTTTTCAGTTCTCTAATGTGATTAGGAGTGATAGAAGATGATTCGACTGAATTCCTCATATTCTTATGACTGATTGAGTGTTTTCACATGGCTATCGACCCTTGTATGTCACATATGCAGCTTGAAATCTCAATTTCCAGCCTTAGGAACTTTGCAAATCAATTGCATATTGCAGATAGGAGAGAGAGAGAGAGAGAGAGAGAGAGAGAGAGAGAGAGAGAGAGAGAGAGAGAGAGAGAGAGCTTGAATTCCTCTGCTACAGGGAAGAAAAAGAGGGAGACTGGGAGAGAGGGCTGGAATTCCTCTGTTACAGGGAAGAAAAAGAGGGAGACTGGGAGAGAGGGCTGGAGAATTTGAGAAAATGGGAGAAAAGCCGGGATTTCTCTAGAATTTGAAGTTCGGCGAGTTTAAGAAAATTTCGAAAAAGCTAGGTTTTACTGGTATCAAAATCAGCTGGACAGGTTTTAAATGACATCAAACCAAGTTGGTCGAAGAACAAAAGTTTTTCAAAATTTGATCCATTTTCCAACGAACCCAAAATCAACAAATTATTCCACCGTTGCACATTCTCACAAAAATTCAAGATTACAAATTAGTCCTTAGGAGTGAAGATGCATCATTTCTGATCAAATGACACACCAAAACAGTGGGGTTCAAGAATAAAAGATATTTAAAACGTCCCCGACCCAACAAAACAAAGAAAACGAAAATCTCATATTTACACATAGCCCCTTAGCCTTCTCTTGAATTACAAATCGGTCCTTGCTATGGTCGAATCCCATCAAAACTAACCTTTTAATAGTCTAACACACAAAACTAAAATATTAACTATCAATCACACTTATTTAAATAATAACAACACAAGAAAATCCGGAATCTCACATAAGGTCTAGTTAAGGCTTCCTAAATCTAACCTCCAGACAATCCCCTAAGCACCTGATAGCATCACCCTATAAAAACCTCATGGATGCCTTACATAATGTAGAAAGGGCTGACCAACATTTGGTCTGTGAAAATAACTGAACTGTAGTCAGGTGATTAACATAACTAACCTGGGAGTCAGGGAATAACATATCTGAGCTATATGAGTCGGAGTAATGGATTTGACCTATGAGTCAGGAAATCGGGTATATCTGACCTGTAAGACAGGGAATATCATCTATGTCATGGCTTTGGTATGTGCTAGTGGTCTAGGGGAGGTCCAATGGGTCGGTCCTGGTTTAAACATGTTATACAAGGATGTTCTCTCCTTGAAGATCCCACAACACAATTCCGATTATTACATATTTTCCTTCTTGTTCTCAACACCTACAACAAGTTAGCTTGCAACCAGCCCTTTATACATAACCCAGATTTTATTTATGCCCTGCTCAGATTCACTATTGGTATCTGGTTGTGTAAAGGGAATTGCATAACGAACCCATTGTATGTTTGAGATTTTCCAATTATAGAATAGTTTAACAATTTCATTATATGACACATGACACAGAATCCACTAATCACTCAAGCGCATCTTATACAACATGTTTCATGTGAATCAGATAGAGACATTAACCATACAAATTAAACGTCGGATCACTCCTACGCAATTAATATGAAGCAAAAAGTTCAAGCATATGACAGTATCTACCATAGTCATGACCACTATGGTGACATGGTTATGTGCTAGAAACTCCTATAGTTAATGTCAAGAGACTCCCAAGCTCAAGAGACTAGAATCCCCAATAATAAGAAAACATGATGTAACATAAAGTAGCCCGTCAAAACTAATATGTAGGTTACCCAAATCACCACAAAAACCATATATGCCCATCCTTCCTAAACGCTGAGTTGGGCTTCAGCCATATTGTAAATCCTAATGCTTGGGATCCAAACTATGGTCGGTTCATCAAATTCTATCATTCGGGACATTCGTCATAAACCTGCAGTGCAGCAGTTGGTCCTTAATTTAGAGTGTCACTAATTAACCATCATAGATCCATCAATTACAGATTTACAAGTAAAAATCTTAAGTTTCAATTAGTAATCTGCATTCAGAAATTCCTGCGTAGTTGACTAATTAAATGCAATAACCAGATATATACAGAAATTCCAGCCTCAATTCAGTCATAGCTGTCATGTGGGATTCCATGAATATTGTTCGAATGGTGAAAACCAATTCTCTATGGTCCGGCCATGAAGGATTTGATACCTCTCTGGTGTTTAATAAAAATGCAACAACAAAACTTAATAAACCATGTTCAGACTTTATTTATTATCCAACCTAACAACTGAATATTGCATCCATGAAATTACAATCATTAGTAACCAAAAGCTTATATCAAAATATGCATAAACAGCAGGCTGTTTTACACATTGCATTACGACATCAACATACATGGTCCAGCCATATCCCAGATCCCTATCTTGGGTTCGAACAACCCAAGACTAACCTATAGTGGTTCAGCTCCAACCCCAAGTCCCTATACCAGATTCAGCCGGCGCCAGACTACAAGTTCAGGGTTTGGCCAGGGGTTTCCATTGTTAAAAATCATCATTCCAGCAAATACCCATATTGATCCAACATAGATCTAGGCATATCTAGGGCTCTTATTATCCAAAGATTGAGAAACTAGGGGGGTGTTTGGAAATAAGATATTTCAAGAGATTTTGTGATATTATCCACTAGTTTAGAATATAATCTATTCACAAAAAACGGATGTGTTTGGATAAGTTAGAAAGTATCTTACAATATCTCACTTTCTTTTAAAAACCTTCATATTACATTATTCAAGGATAAGTCGTATAAAATAGTCTTTTGTTACAAAATCTTTCCTATATACGAAAGAGTTCATGGGCAAACATTAATTATAGTGGCCCGCTATAAGTTTTAATATCAATGATCCTTATAGGAGTGCAACTATGACTCCCAATATTAAATTGGCCCCACAATGCTTACAAATTTAATGTGTGGTCCTATAACCATACCACAATTACACAACCCTTGTTAATTATCAATATTAGTTGGGTCTTACTAATGTCACACTAGGGAGCCTTTATCGTGATTACCAACATTAGGTGGGTCCCATACTACCAAAATTAGATGAATTTCCTATTAATTACCAACATTGAGTTTGTGTGATTGCAATTATCTATTTGCCATCATTAAATGGGTCCCACTATTTGATAGCCCCCCTTGTGTTAATATGACTACCAATATCAAATGGGCCCCACAATGATTTCTCATAAATGGATTCATCAATAATGTCTGACATTTGATTAGGCTTAAAAAAAAAAAAAAAGATAGGCCCATTTGTGATAATGACCATTAGATGTATTACACTATGGCCATCAACATTTGGTGGACCTACCTTAATTAAACAACATTGGTTGGATCTTAAGGTTTTAACATTTACTCCTACGATTTTTTAACAATAGTGGGTCCTACCATGATTTTGAACACATGTGATTACTAATTAGTTGGTCCTATATTGGGTCAATTGATTACTTTCATTCCATTTCTTATTCAGTATATCATCTTGTGAGTTTTTATAAATTTCCAAACACTTCAAAGGTAAATTGAAATTTGTGAAGATTTCCAAACACCTTAAGTGACACAATATAATAATATGACACTATTTTGTTATATGATAATGAAATCTTTCAATATTTAGACTTGTTGATATTATATTATACATTTATCCAAACACTCCCCTACATATATACAGTAGATGAGGAATTCTACTCACCTTGATTATACTAAGATGGCTCTATCAATGGGAGAGTATCTCTTTTACTGCTGGTTCTTCCTTCTCTACTTCAAATCTCCCTTAGAACTCACATACTTCTTGATTTTAGGAAAGCAAGAGAAGGTAAAGAAAATGAGAGTGTGGATCGTGAGGTGCTTCCTTCACTATTGACTTGCTTATATAGGCAAGGTCTCCTTCCTCTTTTATTTGAACTACACTTCCTATTCTCAATTCCTTAAATTATCTCCACTTTCTAATATCATTGAGGAGTCCTTGAGGTTCATCGCAAGTTCCGGATCTTTGCGACCTGCTAGGACACCATTACTACTTTTTTGGTTTTTTTTTTTTTTTTTCCTTTCAAACATCGAGGGGGTGGCCATGCATGGAAAACCATGAGACATACTGATAATAATCCATTCAGAATTTGCCATATTTGAAAATGTGCAAAGGTTCTGATAAAGATTTTAATTAACGACAACCTTTCTCATCAGTATATAAAAGCAGTACAATAAAAAAGAACACTATATATACAAGTCAACTAAACAGTTAAATAACACAATGCTGTCACTCATACATCAGCAATGAAATACACATTCTCATTCCAGCATGACGAAAAACTGAACTGCTGATATCTCAGTTTGAATATGACACCATGATGCTGTTTTTTTCTTCTGACGTTGGCAACTTCGAATGATGTGCATTATGCTACTGTAGTCTTTTTCAGCAATGCATCAGAATCCACCCATTAAACATGATAGAAGTACTTCCCTCTCTATGAATTGCCCACAGTACCCAAAACATAGCTCTCAGTCAGCAAGTTCAGGTGGGATTAAGAGAGAAACAAATTCTGAAAGATACAAGACAAGGAACCATGTAAAGAAGATGGTATGGCTGGATTTAAAGCATTTTTATAAATAGAAAATAAAAATTCATGATATATCATACTTCTGTTTGATATCCTCAGCTACAACGTCGATGGGAAATCTATATGCACCAGATGATGGACAGACATTGATCTAACTAATTCTATGTGAAGAATCTGCACAACAATATGTAATAGGTTGAGAGGACAATGCTTTTATAGAGCTTATATACTTGCAAAGGAAAATTCTCGGGTGGATAAGACAACACCTGCTTCAAATAAAATGTGCAGAAATTGCTTTCATTCCCCCTGTTCAACATCAAGTCTCCAGCACAAGAATTAGCAAAGCACTGATACTACAGACAGCCAGCATTTTTCTATTTTTGACTTGTGGCTCCTCCAAGTCACTGGCTGTGCATGTGGAAGAAGTACATACAAACTAATGCCAAACATATGTCATGTGAACTTTGGGTGAGTTACAATGACATTTCAGTTCCATGTTGGATGTAGTTAACTCTTCATCCATCTTCATTGATCATGAAACAATAGAATCTAAATATAAAAAACTCAAACAAGTTTGCTGACCAATCTGCAAACCACCGCATTCAAAAGACACCCCAACTAAATAAAGTGCTCACTGATATTTCAACACTGTACTCATTTCCAATATGCAAAACACATGTTTCTTTTCCTGTCACCTACATATTCTGAATAGACATGCACAGCGATCCATATGCTACCAACAAAAACTCAATGAGTGAAATACAACCACCTATGAAACCACACTAGTAATAATATTTGGACCTGCAGAAAAACATTCATATACAGGTGCAAATATGAATAGAACCGAATATATAAGTCAATATCCATAACAGCAGAACTTGTGGTGAGACAAAAAGGATTTGAACATTAAACAGAAAGTGCTAGATAAACTGTAGGGACCCACATAAAGCAGATGACAACAATAAGGAAGATGACGACAAAGTATAATTTCCGCCCAACTTGAATCTCGCTCCATTCTCCCCCCAATTGGAGTAGGGACAATGGCAGTTACAGGTTGAGGTGTATGATGAATGTGTCCAGAGAAGCGCCTGAAACTCTCCATGGTCTCTTCCACATTGATGAAACCCTTGTATAATGCATTCGGGTACTCATACACTTGTGCTCTGCACTCATTCCAGGTGTGATAAATACCCGGATGACGTCCCCTATATACCACATAACAATGAAAGTGGGCGATTTTCAATGGTCGTCTTACGCTACAATTATAGATAAAAATAATGCAATGAGCTAATAATAATCCACTGTGCAATCAGGACAACAAGAAAACATATTTAAGTTAAAGATATATTTAAAGTGCATATGAAAACATTAGCATGTATAGTTAGGAGCAGCTTGATAGTTTGAGAATAGGACATCTACAAAAGTTAGCAAAAGATAGATGTAAGTAGTAAACTAGTCCTAGGATGTAAGTAGTAGAACCAAGCATAAACAATCACAAAGCTTGACAGTAATTAGCGGGCCTTCTAGCATGAAGCACCCATCCAAAATATAATGTTTGCATCCAAGAAGGGACAAAACATAGGTCAAAATGTGAACCATCCACCATTTCCATCACATTAGCTACAGACGCTCATCACGAATCTTTGGCATGTGCATCAAAATTCATTCTCATTTGTTAGCAGTTACGAAGACAATAGCCATACCTTGATGCACAATCAGCCACTTGTGGGCTAATTAGATGTCAAGGCCACTCAGCTCTGGAATTCCACGCAACTCCATCAGTATCAATTATCAAACCAGCATGATGCGTTTTTGGCATTCTTATGCTCTCTGCAATTTCGAATAGTTGTTTGCAAACCCTCAGATGACTTCTCAATGCATGATATAATTTCAAGCAATTCAGAGTTTCTTTTACATGAATTCTTGTGCCTTGAAGAGTTATTTACACTGGTTGAACCAATTCTACAACCATCAAACTGGTTAGTCAAACCCGCATTAGAATCAACATGTGGAGTAAAGTTTTCGGTCCCAAATTCGACTGATTGACGACTTGGAGCAGTAGTGGCATATCTTGCCTACTGGCCTGTGGCAACATCTTTTCCAAAAACAAGAGTGAGCTTATCATAATCAAGCTTCTTGTTCTTATATGGCTGCGCATTTGGATGGCCCTGTATCAAATGCATAGAAAAAATATATTTAATTAGTGGTCTAAAAGAAAATAACACGAGTCCATCCAAATTGCTCCTGATGTTTCATCTGAATCCAAGCGGACTAGACGTCGTCAGAAGCAATGATGCTTTTTGTGGTATTATCATACCTGAATCTGGAGTCATTGAGCATTTCGGTTACTATGGAGTAATTCTTCTTCAATGATTTGCACTTCAGCTGTTTTGTACACTTTGCTTTGTAAGTATATAGGCTCCGTTACTACCCTTAGTCATTGCTTCTGTGACATACTTGTAAGCATCCATCTTGAAACCACGATCAGCCTTACAACCAAGCAGAACTTGCTCATACATCAAGTCCAACAACTCCCCGTCCATAAGAGCGTTGAATGTTATATTATTCTTTTTTGGGGACATTGCTACATGGCACAAAAGTTGAAAAGCAATGAAAGTAATAGTAGGTCAGTCCATGCATCAAAGATACTATAATCAAATGAATACACACATAATATTTAGTTACTGAAAAAGAGTTTATAACTATAACATAATAACATAGTCTACTGATTTCTGCAGATTTTTAGATAAAGTCCAATTAATTACTGCCTAATCACATTGCTACAATAGTCAATCCACAGGCTCCTTGCAATGTCATCCCTGAATGAATCTAATCCAATCATCCCTCTACCTTTGCGAGTAAATCATCAGACGTTGCGAGTGGCCAACATTTGGATCCCTTGGAGTTTCAAGAGGATCATCATCGGAGTAAGATGATCCTATATTGACCTCGTCAAAATTCTCCACATTGTCATCTGATGCATCTAGGTAATCACCGCATGTGGCTTTGATGAAATTGTGCATGACACAACGAGCAAACCACAATGGATACTTGTTCTTCGTAGCCGTCTTCAAAATACTGAATCGATTCTTCAGTACCCCAAATGTCCTCTCTATGACATTGCGAGCTTGCGAGTGATGCTTGTTGAACAATTGCTTTTCATTTTGTGGATTTCTACCCCGGAACTTGGTCAAATGGTATCTTACCACACGATATGGAGCCAAAAAACCCAGTGCATTTGCATAACCAATGTCTTCTAAATAATACTTACCTATTTGTATGATATAAAATAAAAAAACTTTGTTAAAAATCATAGATAGGAAGCAATAGATTGAGTAGGAAATATTTGAAAGCATGTCAATTTTTGTGGCACAATTAGGGAATCTTCTCCCGATAATGCATTTTATAGGATCCGTTCATCAGTCGTGGATCCCTCCCATCCCGGCAGAACATATTGGAAATTTATATCAAAGCCATTGGCACCTAGAACATTTTGGGATGATATACCCTTCCTGTTTCGAAATGCCCCATGAAATCTGATTGGGATGTGCCGTAACACGAGTTCCGTCAAGAACTCCAATGCATTCCTGTCAGGATATATGTGGATTAATGCTTTCTTGATTAAAATAAAATGTCAAATAGTAAACTTTAAATGGGACAGAGCATATACCTCAAAGCCTATGGCCCTTTGGGCATGTGAGGACCAGCTTGTACAAAATATTCAGGTGCCAATCTGTTAATCGTGTAAAGAACTTCCTGAAAGTGATGACTAATGGTTTCCCTTGATCTAAAAAACCTGACGCTATTGGTCCCGTTTCTAACATTGTGTGCAATAGTGTGCATGAACTCTGCCACAACCTCCTCCACACATACTTCACTAGTGTGTATTAGTAGGTTCTTCTCCCGAAGAGTATGACATAACAAATTAAACGTTGAAGTGTCCACCTTCAATTGGCTGATACACTCCGACTCCCATACATTGGTTAAGGTCTCGATCTATGATGCACGGATACTTCTAAATGGGCAACGTATCGTGTCGTATCGCATTCGATACTTCACCTTTTATATGTAAAATCTGTCACTGCTATGTCTATGGCTTGTCCTTTCCTTATCCAAGCCGTATCTGGGCATCATAGGTCGCGATGAATTGGGCCCTGGCAAGGTCTCTATTTGTTTTCTTGAACATTCACTTCGATGAAGCATATTGAGCTGCAATTACTAACATTTGTTCCCTCCATGCTGATACACCACGCCACAGTGCTCCTATAACAACATGGTTTTGTCCACCTTTCTCCTTGTTACCATCATTGATGTCTATATTATCAGATGACACACCTTCCATTCTATTTATAAGTTATAGTGTTAGCAAAAGAATTCTCAGCCACTTTGAAGACCTGACCAGAAAAGGTAGGTTCATTTTATTTCTTTCAATGCTAGTATAGAACATTATAGTTATCCGACCGTGTAAAGTTAATTTCATGCTAATCGTTTTAGTTGGAGACATATTCTGAAAATTTCAGAAAGTATTAACAAGTTCAATAATGTAATAGAGGGCAGTTGGAATTATATACAATTACTCACCGATCCTGGAATCATGTAAGTGAACAGTCTGCAAATTTCATCATGAATTTCACAAATTCAGCATAATAAATCATATATTCAGGTTTATCAATATAGAATAAATTAATAACATCAATCACATATCATTAATGTATCCAGAATCATCATTAATCCTAAATTAAGCATAGCCATCAAGATATCCTAATTTCAATAAACCATGTATAATCATATTGTCATCAGAACCAGCCACCACTATATTTATCAATTTGTAAGGCCATTTGTGGAGTTCAGTTATCATGGAATAATTGACAGGGCTGTTTTATAGACTCCCAAATATCTGAAACTTCAAAACAAGTCCCAGATCAATAATCGGTCATGCACGTGTAGGGGTTTTGGGCTGTTTGGATGATGGGCCAAACAGGGCTCATTCTACAAAGGTCCTGGAATTCTAAGGTCGCCCATGGGTCTACTAACAGATCAATGGTTCTGATTATAGATCAGGTGGTCCATGCGAGCACAGAAGCCATGTCGACCCAACCATGTAAAGACGATGAGAAACTGGAAATCCAATTCTGGTTTGAATTCCTATGCGTTATTTCTACTTTTAGATATAGAAATCATCATCTAAGAAACCTAATGACTTCAGGAAATCAATTCACCATCTTTTCAAATCGTGAATTTGAAATTGTAGCATCAAAAACCCCTCAACTGGGTTGTAGACATGAAGGTCATGGTACTGTGGCAGACACTCCACTGGGGAAAGCTCAATCCCTCAACATCTAATAACTATATGATCAAGATTTGAACACCAAATCCCCAATTTGAACCACCTAGTCTGCAACTAATCTGTCTACAAAAGGAACGACTTCATATGCAAATAGATGAAGAATTCTACTCACACCGTACGACAGCCGTTATACACCCAATACATTAATCGACTAGCCATTATTAATCTTCCAGACACCAAGAAAAATCAGTATTTACAAGTAGGTTTAGCAATCTACTCACCTTTGATAGAAATCGGTAGCACTAGTGATGTGCGGACGACTATAGGTCATCAAGTGATTCCCCTACTTGCTTGTTCCTATCCTCTCCTCGAATTCTCTTATAGATTTCTAGTTGTTGGGAAGTTTAAAGCCAAGAGGAAGTCGTGTGTGTTTGAAGTTTCATGTGGTGACAGCTATATATAAAGATGGAACCCCTTTCCTTTTTCCATTAAGACTCCAACTAAGAGAAGTGGACTTCCGTTACTTGAACCAGGCTTCCAAGTCTTCTTTCAAATTTCGATTTGCAGCCCTGATGGTTATGCACAAGTTCTGATTTGAACTAGGAGATGTTGAGCACTTGTAGTTGGAATAAACTTGGTCCCCTCTATTGCTTTAAAAGCTTCCTATTTGCAACTCATGGGTCCCATAATGTCATAGATTTTAAAACAATAGTCCTGCTAGTGACCATAGCCTACTCTCTTAAAACTTAAGTTCTATTTAATAAATGCGTCTAATATATCATAAAAATGCAATAAAGGGTCCCACCGAGTGAGTACAAAGAGCAATGCATATTTAGAACAGTCAATTAAATAAAAAAGCAAACAATAAATAATTTCTACCCCTATTATAAATTCAGGGATATTACATTGATCTTTAGAAGACCAAAAATGGCTATTGGGTTAAATTTCAGCCCTTGATTCCTCGTAGATCTTGAGAAATTCATGAAAAACCGTGAACATTGATGAACTTATGTTTAAATTGATTGGGTTTTCACGTGATTCCCACCAGTTTTGCTTTTTTTTTTTTTCTTATTTTTTAATTGTGGGACCCAAAATCATGAATAGAACTATTGGCTCTCTTCATAAGGTCAAACATGGCTAGTGGGTCAGATTTGAGTCGTTGATTCGTCCCAGATCTTGAGATATTTTTGAAAAAATGTGGACCGTTAGATCTGACTTTGTGGAATTCTGTGGGCCTCTAGATCAGGATCCAAACATTGATCCTCTTTAGAATCCCAAGAATTGCAATGGGGTCAAATTTTAGCTCCTGATTCCTCGTGGATCTCGAGAAATTCATGAAAAACCTTGAACTTTCTTGAGAAAGTGATTTGGTTGGGCAGTTAAATTACAAGTATTTATTTATTTAAAGAACCTCGAAATATGAAAATAAAAAAGTAACTCAAAAGACTTATTTAATGGATTGATCTGTAAGAGACATAGATCTACTGCTAAGTAGCAATATGGAAGTGATGTGATTTGGCAATCTGATAAAAGCTTATTTTAAAAAACCCCAAAATCTGAAAATAAATTTGTGAAAATAATTTTTTTTAAAACTTGAATGATTTAGGTCTAAGGGATTGATCTATGCAACATATAGATTTGATGCTAAGAAACAATAAGGAATTTCCTCTTATTTATCTATTTGATAAAATGATTAACTAATTTGACTAATATCACCAAGTGGTTTGTCTTTGCTCTAAATATGATATTAACAAACAATAGAAACAATTTGCTAATTTGAATATACCTTAATATGATAATGAGTAATTTTTTTTTCCTTTTTTGAGTAGGCATATCATAATGAATCAAAGTGGGTCCCTTTTGAGTTCAATGTGGAACTAAGATTTTTTTGACGAATGCTTTCTTATTATTTCTGCAGTTCAATTTTAGAGGCTTCTTTACTTTTTGCGGAAATGGTTCAGCATGGATTACGTTGCATTGCTTTTTGTAAATCGCGCAAACTCAGTGAGCTGGTTTTATGCTACACGTATGTAACGAATATGAGCAATCAATCCAGATTTATTGTCTGTATGCTTCTTTTTGCACTTGATTTCATGTGAAGACACTCCTTTCATTATTCGGTGTGTGATGATTGTTTTGATTTCTACTTCTCTGCAACTACAATAGGCGTGACTTTCTTCAGGAGACTGCACCCCATTTGGTTGATTCTATTTATGCTTATCGTGGTGGCTACACTGCACAGGTATCCTTTTAAATTTTTTTGGTTTTTCATTTCTTTGTCTGGACCTTTCTAGTCAGCATGGATAGTTGGATACTAATCCCAGTATCAAATTGATGAACTTTCATGTAATTGGATATAAATTTTTTGTTGAATGTTGGTGGAGAATGTAAATCAGTGTCTGCCTCCATCTGTTTGGTTGCCACTTTTCGATTAGAAAGTTGGCTAACGAGCCAGATTCATCTCTTTAAAGAAGGAATTGTTTGCTAAGTTCAGCCAAATGATGATGATGACGATAATCGTCCAGCATTTTAATACTGGATTTGATGTTTATAACTGGAGAGTGTGTTTGGTTGAGCTTCTTAAAAGTCAAAAGTATTTTCTTAAAAGCAATTTTTAAAAGGTGTTTAAAAAAGTAATGTTTAAAAGGTACTTCTTAAAATTAGCCTTTTTGCATCAAAGATTGTTTGGTTAGCATGATTTTTATACTAGCTCTGTAACTGTTAAAGCACTTGAGATTGTTTAGCATGTAATAATGAAATAATATATTAATTTTTTTATAAATAAATAATCCCTTCCCAGTCAATAAATTTGCCTCTTAAAATTCTAGATATCTTATTTTAAGCGCACCCCAGAAAGAAAAGAAAACCCCTAGGTCAGCTGCCTTCCCTTTTCATATAATGCCCACTTTGAGTCACCACTCACGGCTCACCTATCAAATGAAAACAAAAAATATTAAAGAATGCTAAGGAATGCGCTATTATTTTGCCTTGCCAATGAAATGAAGCTTTTATGGTTTTTTTTTCTTTTCCTTCAAGAAGGGAGGAGGTTTGAGTGATTTTTATTTCTTTTTATAATTGACCATCCATCTCTTTTCCCATCTCCCTTTGCTCCACAATCTATGAGAAACCCGAAACTTACATTTTTCATGAATTAGAAGTGATGTTGCAAGTTGCAATTTCGACTAAGATACATTCTCCACATACAATTTTTGGTCCAAGTTAGAGATAGCACGGAAGGCTAAGGTCATGTTTGCAATCAAATCTTTGGGGAAAAGATATCCTCTCTCCACAAAATTGTGCCCATGTTTGGCAAATGTAAAGAACAACTTGTGTTGCTCAATAAATTTTGATAAGGCCAGGGAGCAGCAGGAGGAAAGACTTTGTCTAGGAAAGACTATAAGGAAATGTCGGGGAATCTTTCAATTCCAGATGAAGAATGCTTTTGGAGTGTTCGAGGTCTGGGGGGTGCATCGCGTAGGATGGCGGTGAAAGAGCTGATAAGAAGGCAAAGGTTACAGATTGTTGTGCTGCAGGAAAACCAAATTGAATGAAGTATCTGATTCTATTGTGAAGCAGATTTGGGGAAAAAGGTATGTCAAAGGGGAGGGTGTGGGTGCTTTAGGATTAGCTGGTGGTATGTCTATGGGATTCTTGCTCAATTTCTGTTATTCGTCGCTGGAAAGAGGAATTCTCTCTGTCAGTGCTGGTGGAGGACATGTAGAATAATACAAAATGGCTCCTGACATCTGTTTATGGCCAAAATGACAATCAAGGGAGGAATGATTTCTGGAGAGAGTTGGATATGGTAAGGGCAAGGTGGAATGACGGTTTCTGCTCTGGAGGAGACTGGAAAATAGTTAGGTTTCCTAGTGAGAAAAAGGGTGGTGACAGGCTTTCAGGTGGCATGAGATCTTTTTCGGATTGGATAAACTCACATTCCTTGGTGGATCTACAAATGAGTGGAGCTTCTTACACATGGTCAAATCACCAAACCCCACCAATGATTTCTAGGCTTGATAGATTTTTTTCTTTCAAACGAATGGTTGGACTTATATCTGGTTGTCTTTCAGATAGCCTTGCCTAAGCCTGCATTGTATCACTGCCCAATCATGTTGAACTCTGATTGTGAAAGGCGGGTGCCTGCTCCTTTTCGGTTTGAGCTAATGTGGCTAGAGGAAAAGAATTCTTCGCGTTTGGTTTTGGATTGGTGGAATGAGATGGTGGGGGAGGGATGGGTGGGCTGAAACTGTTGAAGGAAAAAATAAAAGGCTAGGTCGAAGATAATTTTGGGGATGTGGGGGGCTAAGAAAGCTATGATTTTGGATGAGATTCAATTCTTAGATAAGGAGGAAATGGGTAACTTATCCAGTGAAAAGGCGAAGATTAGAATAAACCTCAAAGAAGAATTCCAGAGAAAGGTGAGGGAGGAAGAAATAAAGTGGAAACATAAGTCCAAATGTAAATGGTTGAAGGAAGGAGACAAAAATATGAAGTTCTTTCATGGGATGGCATCCTCGAGAAGAAGGACGAATAGAATATCATCATCTTATGGGGAAAGAAGAGTGGAGGGGAAAGATGAGATTATTATGCTCATAAAAGACTAGCTTGTCTCCCTTTATTCTAGGGAGACATGGGACAAGCCAACTCTGGACACCTTGGTTTTTGATGGCATCGGGATGGAAAGAGCTAGTTGGTTAGAAAATTTGAAGAAAGAGGAAGTTAGAGAAGTAATTTTTTCTTTTGCATGAGATAAGGCCTAATGGCCAGATGGCTTCCCGCTGTTTTTGGTCCTTGTTAAAGGAGGATTTAATAGCATTAATGGAAGAACTTCATGAAAGAAAGAGGGAAGTTATCTAAAGGCATTGGTGCATCTATTATTGTGCTTGTTCTGAAGGTGGTGGGAGAAATTGGTGTGAAGGACTTCCAGCCTATAAGTCTAATTGGTAGTATTTATAAGATCCTTGTAGGAAGATTACAAAAGGTCCTACCTAGGGATGGCAATGGGGTGGGTCTGGTTCGGGTATAGGTAGACCCGAACCCAACCTGATTGGTATTTCTACCGTACCATACCCACCCTGACCTGTGATGGGTTTGATGGTTGTCATACCAAACCCGCCCCATGGCATCCACGGGTTGGGTCTGGTTTGTTGGTAGTTTATTTAATATTTTCGAAACGTATGAAAATATACATGTGTTAGGGGAGATTTGAAAACATTACCTTTAGAAAAATCTTTGTCCTCATTGCCACGACACTACTAAGCTCTCAGATGAAATAAAATGCACTCGGTAATATAAGTAAAGTTATACGGCGTGGGTCTGGTTGATGCACCCAAAAACCCAACCCCCCCTCCCCTACTCCAGAACTCAATTCGGTTTAATGCATGAAAAACCATTCCCTACCCGAACCGTACCAACACGCTACCCAAGGGCGGACGCAGGCATAAGCACATGGGTGTGGCCGCACATGTTAAACCATGGTGCGTTTCAAACAATCCATTAAAACTTATGGGCCCATCCTAAAGATCCACGTGAAAATTGTTAGTTTGCCACTGAAACCAAACTACCTATTAAGGTTTGCACTCCTCAAACTAATAGGAGCGGGTTGGGGCGGGCCCCCATTTAAACCGACCCATTGCCATCTCTTGTCCTACCATGCATAATCTCTAAAGAGCAATGATCTTTTTTGAATGAGATGTAGATTTTAGATGGAGTCTTGATGGCAAATGAATGTGTGCACTCGAGGAACAAGGAAAGAAATCCAGGGTTAATTTGTAAGTTGGATCTCGAGAAGGCTTATGATAGAGTGAATTGGCAGTTTCTTCAGTATTTGCTTCAAAGAATGGGGTTTGCAAATGACTCATTGATTTTTTTTTGCGATGCGAATGAAGAACAAATAAGGAATCTCATCGCAATTCTCATATGTTTTAAGGCTATATTAGGCCTTAAAATAAATTTCTTCAAAAGTGAGTTGATTGGAATAAGAGTTAAGGAAGCTTTCTTATATAAATATGCAAATATATTGGGATGTCAGGTGGGATCCTTTCCGGCTTCTTATATGGGGTTGCCTGTGTTTGGGATTTATTAAAAAGGATATATGGAATCCGGTGGTGGAAAGAGTTGAGAGAAGGTTGTCCATTTGGAAAGCTAATTACTTATCTATAGGAGGCAGAGTCACTATATTCAAATCTGTGTTGGGGAATCTTCCCGTGTATTTTCTATCCTTGTTCAGGTGCCTAGCTTCAATTATCAATCGAATTGAGAAATTGCAGCGGGATTTCTTGTGGCATGGAAGGGGTGAAAAGAAGAAATTTCACTTGATTGACTGGACCTCAGTTTGTAAATCTAAAGAAGACGGTGGATTGGGGATTAAGCCTTTAGGCAGATGAACCGGGCTTTGCTTGGAAAGTGGTTATGGAGGTTGGGAGATGATTCAGATGATCTTTGGAAGCAATTGTTGGCCGGGAATTATGGTGTTTCTAGAAACGGATGGGATGCTCAAGATGTCTCATATAAAACTTCGGTTATTTGGAAGGGTATCCTCTCTACCAAAGAGAGATTCATGGAGAATATTAGCTATCGAGTTGGATCAGGTGAGATGGTTTTTTTTTTTTTGGGTACGACATGTGGGTTGGGGACGGGCCATTGGCATGGCAATTCCTTAATATATCCAACTATGCTATGAATAAGGAGGCTAGGGTCTAGTGCTATTTGTTGAGATCAAGAGAGCAGAAGATATGGATCCCCGTTCTGTGGAGAAATCTTAAGGAGGACAAGGAGAACCACTTTATTTCTCTTCTTAATCATCTGAGTGGGGTTTATATTGGGGAAAGGAGGGAGGATGAGAAGGTGTGGAATGCTTCCAAGGATGGATTATTCTTAGTATCTTCTTTCTTCTTGACCATATCCAGGAGGGCAAGAAGGAGTGTCTCGGTTGCTAGTTTATGGAAAATCAAGGCCCCTCCTAGAGTTGTTGTGTTTGGATGGCTAGCTCTTCGCAATTCAATCCTTACTATGGATACCTAAGTCGAAGAGGGAAGATAGTGGTCAATTGCTGCCCAATGTGTACAGGAGATGAGGAATTGGTGGACCATCTTCTCTTGAATTGTAATGTTGCTCAGTTGATTTGGAGGTTAGTGTTCGCCTCGTTTGGGTGTAGTTGGGTCTTCCCGAAGTGCATCTTAGAGCTTTATCAAGCTTGGAATCTTCAAAATAGGCCTCACAAGGTAAAGGAGATGCGGAGATTGTCCTTTGTAGCAGTCGTTTGGATAGTTTGGAAGGACAAAAATTCAAGGTGTTTTGAGAAGAGGTCCGAGAAGTTTTCGGGTGCTTCTTGGCTACTCATTAATCATCATTTCAAAGGTTACTCTTTGGATCAAATTATTCGAAATTGGAAGGAAGTGTCTCAATCTCAAATCGAGCCTTAGCTTCTAGCAGGATCATTTTCTATTATGGGCCCTTCAGTGCTTTTGAGTGTATGGTGCTTCTATTTTGTGTCCGTTAGCTTTTGGTTGTGTGGTACTTTTGGATTTTTTCTGGTCTCATGGGTTTAAGCCTGTTAGTATAGTTCTCTTGTACTGCTAGCTTTTAATGAAAGTTACCATTAAAAAAAGGAAAACCAAAAACTCAAGTAGTGATGGTTGTTAGCCGTGATGGTGGCTAACCGTGATGAATTGCCATGATGAATTGGTTTTTAGGCTGTTTATGAGTGCGAGTTTTATCTGGATTCTGGTGGGCTTGAATCTGTACCCAAATTAAATGGTCCAATTTATGGACCCATACACAAATTTTCTTGGTTGGGTCCTTGAATGTCGTTTTTTTGGTACCCCTTATATATATATATATATATATATATATGGGAATATTCATATGCATCTATCCCTCACCATTTTTGGCGAGGGACACCCCTTTTGGGGGTGTTTCAAGTACAAAAGGAGTACAAGAGGGGTACTTTGTACCTCCATTTTGTACTTGAAATACCCCCAAAAGGGGTGTCCCTCACCCAAAATGGTGAGGGATAGATGCATATGAAGACCCCCCATATATATATATATAAACTGTATAACTTCAAACCATCAAAATTACCATCATACCTGCTCCTAATAGTGGTAGGTTGAGAGAAGAGAGGGGGTTGGTTGGGTTTCACACTTTTAGCCCGACCTATCATATGGTTTTAAAACCTGCCAAGTTCAAGTCAACTAGGACGTAATCAATTGCTAGTCCAGTCACTCTTTGATTGACATATATGTTAAATGCGTTGGTTTCTTTCGTTAATTTTTCTTTCATTTGAAGGGCTTTGGAGAACTCTAAGAAGGTTTTCCAGTTAGTTTTCAATATAAAACTATATTTTTTTTCATGATACAATGATACAAAGATCAAAGTTACTATTCATCCAAACATAAACAAACAACCTCAAAATTAAACATGGCCATCCATAGTTACTTAAATCCATTTACAACAAATAAATTACAATGACCCCTTAAATTCTTTACTTAACATGAAATTGTTTCTCATGTTTTAGTATTTATCGAGGAAAATTCCACACTACAGGAATTTAATAACTTTTTGTTTCAGCTCAACCCGATTTGACTCAAAGGTGACCAAGTTAGACCCAAATTTGAGATTTAGAATCTTTATTTCCATCCTTAGTTTTTTATCATTGACTTACCAGTGCAGTGTCGTTGTAATTAGTTGGTTGCTATTCATGTCTTCAAATAAGTATATCGAAACTAATTGTCACTAAGTCAGAAGAAAGGTTGAATGAATGGTAGTCGGTATTTTCTGTACAAAATTTGGGGTTGCCAAAATGGTCCAAAATCCATTCCGAAATTTTAGAGGGGAATTTCTGTTTTGGTGAAGGGTCCAACTTTGTTCAATTTTGGGTGAAAGCCGTATCCTGACATTGAGAGTTGTATCCAAACCGTATCTTTCCATATCCCGTACCCATATCCGTATCAGCTCGTGTCGAAACTGGTACCATAGGTCAAATGTCGTATTCGGGTATCATAGGTATAGGTCATGAGCCTAATACACTAAAGTAACCCCTGTATTTTGTCTTTTCATTCTCTTATTTCTAGCTTCTCTGTCTCTTCTATCCTCTTTCTCCAAGTTTAGATTTTATTCACTTGAGTTTTTACAAAGTCAGCTTTTTTATGCTTTTAATGTCTTGAAGCTTTATTTTTCCGTATCTTGTTTATCTCTACTTTTTTTCTTTTTTTTTTTTCCCCTTGATCCTTTGTTTTTCATTGTTAAGGTCTCTAGTTTTCATCTCTCTAATAAGCTTATAAAACTTTTCTCTTCTGTTGTTCCTGTCGGCATCTGTGATGGGGCCAACTTGCGTTTACATGTGGATGGACCCCAATCACAAAGAGGCCCCTCTCAAGGAGTCTTAGTGGTGATAGGGATAAGAATTCTTTTGAATTCAATCCAACTCTCTATCCATTCAAATTCAAGTTGGAGCGAATTTGATCTAACTCTATCCTTATCGTCTCTCCATTCAAATTTGTATTGAGAGCTAATCACCTAGTAAGCCAAAAGGCTATATATAGACATGAGAGAGTGGGTGCAAATCATCTCAGCATTTCTTCCAACACTCATATCCAATAACAAGTAATAGTGAGAAGAAAGAGAGAGACCTTTGGGAAAACCTTTTCCCTCTTCCTTCCATTAGATCTGAACCGTCCATCATCATCTTCTTTGTTCAGGGTGTCTATCCTTGCCCTTGGATCGTGAAGAGTACATCCCACGTGACTGATCTCTTGCAGACGGTCACAGATCTCCGCATCTAGTGCTCGATCTAGACCGGTGCAATCCTGATTGTGTTTGTAGTGGCCAATCCAACCAGATCCTTGCTTCCACAACACTCAAATCCAAGTCTTTAGATGCTGCAGAAGCACATGTTTTGTCGTGTCCTACAACTGTTACATTTCCTTTTGTGATAACTTACATTTTCTATGAAATTATTTTGTTCTGTGGACTACTGATTTACATGATTGAGTAGGATAGGAGGAGAATAGAAGCAGATTTTTTTGGTGGAAAGCTTCGAGGATTGGCAGCAACAAATGCTCTTGAACTAGGCATTGATGTTGGATGTATTGATGCCACTCTGCACCTTGGTTTTCCAGGAAGTGTTGCCAGGTAAAAGTTTATTCATCCTGCTCTGTTTCGTCAACCATAGGTACTCAACTTTTAGAAATGCATTGGTGTTATGCCTAAATATGACAGCATGTCCACTCACACTTGTTGGCTTTTTTAGATCTGGCATTTGCCCATGATCATATTGCTTGGAGAAATCGAACCTTTTATTATCTCTCTTCTAACAAACATGCAATAATAGCTAATCAGAAAAATAAAACAACCCATTTAGTGTGTTTTGTCTATACCTTATCCACATTGGGGGAGATAATGTTCTCGGTCTGGATTAAAGTACATGTGTAGGCAAATGTATGATTGCTTTATGCATAATATGCAGGCTTCTCACCTCTTTGTTCACGTGAGGATTTTTTTTTATTTGTGTGAGTAAGGAAAATGTTTGTCTTTTCATTTTTTGTATTCAGCTTGTGGCAGCAAGCTGGGCGCTCAGGCAGAAGAGGAAAACCTTCACTGGCTGTATATATTGCATTAGAAGGACCTCTAGATCAGTATTTCATGAAATTCCCGCAGAAACTCTTTGGGAGCCCAATTGAGTGCTGTCAAGTTGATGCTCATAACCAGCAGGTTTTTCTCCTTTTGTTTACCCGCACCTCCCCCCCCCCCACCCCTTTTTTTTTCCATTTTATGAACCCATACTACATTTCCAATGAAACATATGCATGCATTTATGTTTGCATATTTATATTTGAAAGTGACACCTATGCCGCATTTCAAAGAATGCTATTGTCATCCATTTCCAATGTGGTTTTCAACTTTGAAGATACTGGCACTAGGTGGTAAACTATACTGCTATGAATTTGGGGTGGTGCTGAGAAGCCTTATGATAAATTTGTGAGGTTGGGGAACAATAATGTGGCCGTTGTTGGAATGGTCTTGTATGCACTGGCTAGGGTCTAGGGATCCACGAGATCTTGTTGACTCATGGGATAAACTTATATACTTTGTATTGATTTGTAATCACCCTAATTAAGGTGAAACTTACTGTACTTAGATCAATTAAGGTTAAACTTGTACTGAATCGTGTGCGTGTGTAGTGGGTGTGCGCGGTGTGTGTGTGTGCGGGGGGGCACCCTCAAAATATATATAGAATCAAATTTGGCGCAGTGAGGTTATCTTAAATTCCTCAAACTGTCCAAAGCACCCTCAAAATATATATAGAATCAAATTTGGCGCAGTGAGGTTATCTTAAATTCCTCAAACTCTCCAAAGCTCTTGGTGGAAGGAAATGAGGTTATCTTAAATTCCTCAAACTCTCCAAAGCTCTTGGTGGAAGGAAATGTTATCAAACAATCAATTGCGCACCCCCCACCCCCCCAAATATATATAGAATCAAATTTGGCGCAGTGAGGTTATCTTAAATTCCTCAAACTCTCCAAAGCTCTGGGTGGAAATGTTATCAAACAATCAATTTCATTCGTACAGACTGAACCATGTCAATGTTGTAAGTCAAGGAGTTGGACTTTATTGTAATTTGTGGTGTACTAGGGACTTCATGTAAATACTAGAAACTTGAGGGACTGTTTTGTAATTTCCAGAAATTGTGAAATAACATTATAACAAAGGTCGTCTAACCATCTAGGTTAATCAACTCTTCTATCATTTTCCTATTTTCCATCTCTTCCTGATTCTTTTCTATTTTCTTCCCATTTTGCATTTATTTGATACCTTGACATCAAACCCTAGATCTAGGAAGATCTAGGTTTACAATTTGGTATCAAAGCCTTCCTGTCAGTAGAAGACTTGTGAAAAAAGGACTACAAGGGTAAAGTTCTTGAAAAAAAGCGCAACTTGGAGGAAACAAGGCCTATTCGAACCTGGGTGTAGGTTCGGCTGGGAGAAAAATGACAATGGGTGTCATCGAAACGTAATGGAGGGCCTCTGTTTGTGGGTTGACAATGTTTGAAAGTCTTGACATTGCTGTGTGAGGCTTGAGTGATGAGTCTGAGTTGATTTGTGGTGCATTTGGTGATATGTGATGTGTTCGTTGAGGTTTTGTGATGATCTACTGTGTGTCAACACGTAGGTGTGGGCTGTTGACGTTCTTGTCTGAGTTCTGGTGAAGGTTTGTTGTCTACAACTGGCTTTTGTGATCATTGGTATGTTAGAATTCGTCTTCTTGAATTCAATTTATACCTGAATTCAATTTTGCTTGATCTTAAATTGTGATGGAACCCAAAAATGATAATCCGAATACCACAAATATTCCCCAAATTCCTACTGTTGCAAATTGAATGTTAAAATAACACCTGACCTCTTCAATGGCACCAATTATAAAGATTGGGCTTACTGCCTAGAATGGCTATCAAAGGAATACTGAGACTTAGTTACATTGACAGGAGTATTAAGGAAGCGAATAAAAATGATCCAAATGTTTAGATCGGGTCTCCGAAAACATCTTAGTTATGAATTGGATCCTAGATTCCATGGACGGAGGAATTGCAAAGAGCTTCAAATATTTGGACACTACAAAGGAACGTTCAGATTCAATTGAGACTGCCTATGCTCAAAAGGGATAATGCTAGAGTTCTAGAATTAAAGAAGGAAATTGCTGGATTCAAACAAGGAAGTCTGTCAGTTGGTTATTATTACTCCAAGTTCAGAGCTCTATGGAAAGAATTAGAGTTGTACATGACTCTTGAACTGTGTTGTACCAAGAAAAAATGGTGTGTCTAGAAGGAAGCAAAAGGAATAGAAGCTCAACACATATTTGAACTACTTGTGGGTGTTAGCCCCGAGTTTCAGGCGATCTGTGCACAAGTAATAAGTCAAGATCTATTACCCCCTCTAGGCACATGTTTGCCTTGTGTGTAGAGGAAAGTCGTGGAATGGTTATGAATGTAAAACAAGATGTAGTGTCTAGTCAGCCAACTCCTGAATAGTAATGAGGGCAACATAGTAACTAATACAGGGTATAAAGGAGGTAGACGCCGTGGTCGTGGAGGTAACTGTGGTAGTGGCCGTGGTGGTAGTGGTTGTGGTCGTGGACCTCCTGGTTGTGGTCGTGGCACCTATCATGACAAGCTGCTGTACTGCATCCATTGTGGGAGATATCAGCATACTAGAGAGACTTGTTGGGATTTGAATGGTAAGCCTCGGAATGTGTCTGCCACACCAGCTGAAGTATAGCATTCTAATGAATATAGAGATAGAGACATGTAATCATTATTGGAAGGATGAACTTTTGGTTCTTTAACAGAGATTAGCTACATTGGAAGGTGTTACTCAAGATTCATCTGTTGGTATGATCTCTTCTCATACTCCTGTGGCATTTGCCTCTTCTGCCTCTTCATCCACGTGGCTCATTGATTCAGGTGCTGCAAATCATGTGACAATTGTACGTTCGGAGTTTTTATCCTATAATGCCAACACTCAAGGGAGGGTGTGAATTGTTGATGGTTCATATGCTCATGCAGCTGGGAAAGGAACTATCCAAGTCTCACCTGACCTCTCTTTTCATCTGTTCTTCATGTTCCTCGTTTCTCATTTAATCTTATTCCTGTTAGTGCTCTAACTAAAAACTTCAATTGTTGTGTCACTTTCAATCCATCTTATTGCATTTTTCAGGATCTGAGGACAGGATAGAGGATTGATATTGGTAGTGAGAACAATGGTGTGTATACTCTAGATACGAAGAAGATCGAACATAAAGTGTTGCAGACAGGAGCAGTTGATGAGAATAAAGTGCTAATGTGGCATCGTCGTCTTGGCCATGCGCCCATACAGTGTTTTAGGAGTTTCTCTTTTCTGAATATTCAAAATAATCGCAATAGTGTTTTGATATGTAATGCATGTCAGTTTGCTAAGAATAAGCGAACCATGTATTCTATGAATATGAATAAAAGAAGTACTAGTCCATTTGATGTAGTTCATTCTGATGTGTGGTATGCTGATGCAACGCGGGTTACATGGGTGTATTTAATGAAATAAAAAAAAAATGAGGTTTTCAATATTTTCAAAACCTATCATAAAATGATAAAGGATCAAAGCTTTCAGGTCTGATACTGGGGGAGCCGGGGAGTATATACCTCGCAAGATTTTCAGATGTATCTCATTTAAAATGGGATTGAGTCACAAACGTCTTGTGCGTATACTCCGGAGAAGAATGGGGTAGATGAGTTTAAGAACAGGCACCTTTTGGAAGTTACCCGAGCTCTCTTGTTTGAGATGAATGTTCCAAAATATTTCTGGTCAGAGGGTGTCTTGACTGCACCTTGATAAACAAAATGCCTTTACGAATCTTGGGGGGAAAGAGTCCAATAGAGGTCTCATGTCCTAGTATGCCATCCATTGTTGTAAATTCTACCAAAGGTGTTCTGATGTTCATGTTTTGTACATACTCCTAAACACCGGTAAGATAAATTCAGTCGAAAAGCAATTAAGTGCATATTTGTGGGGTATCCTAGTAAGCAGAAAGGCTACAAGTGTTATGCTCTAGGAAAGAATGGTCGTGTGTTTGTTACAATGGATGTAAGTTTTCATGAAGAGGTTAATTTCTACTCATCTACAAGTAAGGAATTGATATATGAGAAAAAAGTGAAGAGGAAAACCTACCCCTACTTGATTTAGTTTCCACTCCGGTAAATCCAGGATCAATAACAGAGGCAGGTACGGCATTGCAGCATATTGAAGTAGAGGAGAAAACACAAAAGTTTAAGAAGCTATTGCAAGTGTACTCCTGGAGAAAGACGAGATAGACCGAGTTCTTATCCATACCATCATCATCTGATGTTCATGATCTGGATCCTCCATCTTCCTTCATTCCTACTTCTCAGTCAAAGGTTCTTCACCCTGGTACTTCCTCTTCTGATTTAGACCTTATTGCCTTGAGGAAAGGAGCAAGATCCTGTGTCACTCACCATCCCATACAAAATTTTGTTTCGTATCATGGCTTATCACCCGCCTTTTGTGCATTTGTCTCTAATCTAGCTATTGAATGTGTACCTAAAATGTGTTCGAAGCCCTGTCACAGCCTATGTGGAGAGAAACGATGGTGGAAGGATCGAATGCTCTTGAGAAAAAGTATACATGGGAGCTTACTACTCTTCCTGAAGGAAAGCACATAGTTGGATGCAAATAGGTTTATACTATTAAGTATAATCCAGATGGTACAATAAATAGATATAAGGCCAGACTTGTTTCTAATGGATTTACTCAATCATATGGGTTGACTATTTTGAAACATTTTCTCCAGTAGCAAAATTGAATTCCGTCCGGGTAATATTGTCCCTAGCAGCGAACTTCAATTGGCTATTATACCAATTGGATGTAAAAAGGATCCTCAGATATTTAAAAGGATCTCAAGGACAGAGTTCTATAAAAATCCTATGGACATGCAAATGCAATGGCCTTCACGTATGCTGATTCAGTTGGATCTCTGACAGATTGGAAGTCTACTACAGGTTATTGTACTTTGGTTGGAGGAAATCTAGTTTCATGGAAAAGTAAGAAGCAAGTTGTGACTACCCAGTCTAGTGAAAAACCAAAATACAAGTACGTAGCTCATGGATGTTGTGAATTATTGTGGTTGAGTCTTGCTAGAGGACTTAGGATTTAAGCAAGATGGTCCAATGCATATCTATTATGATAGTAAATCAGCAATTAAACTGGCAAATAATCCAATCTATCATGATAAGACTGCATGTAGAAGTAGACGGGTTTCTACTAAGGATCAGTTAGAAGAATTCCTCAAAGGCTGTTAATAAAGCTAAGTTGCCCTTCGTTCTGTCCAAGCTGAGCATAGTAAATATCTATGAACCAGCTTGGAGGGGTGGGGTGGGGGTTGTAAGTCAGGGAGAAGGACTTAATTGTAACTTGTGGTGTGTGTGCTAGGGACTTTCACGTAAATACTAGAAACTTGAGGGACATTATAAAACATCTAGGTTAATCAACTCTTCTATCATTTTCAAATTTTCCTTCTCTTCCTAATTCTTTTCTATTTTCTTCCCATTTTTCATTTATTTGATACCTTGACATAAAATCCTAGATCTAGGTTTACAACTATGATGCACAAATACTTCCAAAATGGGCAACGTATCGTGTTGTATCGTATCTGATACTTCACTTTTTACATATAAAATCTGTGTCCCTGCCGTATCTGGGCATCATAGGTTTACAACTGTAAATACATGCATAGAATGAGATAGAGCAAAGCAAACTTATTTTAGGTTGAACATAATTACAAAAAAGATAAGTTTAATTACTAATGGCCAACATGCCTACAAAAGATATACAAAACAAGACTCTTAAAAAGAGTTTGCATGAAGGCTCTCTCGTGCATCATTTGATGACTCTAAACTAAGTCATTTGCACTCCATTCTTGGAATTTCTGAGGTTCATCCTCAAGGATTGCCTCTCCATTCGGGCCATAGATTGCGGGTTCATCACCTCCAACACCAATGCAGTATCATCAGGGTCGTGAATCCCTGCTAGGAAGCAAGTACATATAGCATAGCATGATGCATCAACATAGAGTAAGTGACAATGATCATAAGATAGTAATAGACTAAAATCTAGGCAAAGTTATGCAAGAAATAATAAGCAGGAATCATATAAAGCGGTAAGTTCTATCCTCATAACTTGTTGAGCAAAATGGAAATTCTCATAAGTTAATACATCAAGAGATATTATCATAGCCCTCCCATACTCGATAGAGTTGTGTTAAGAGAGAATGTGCAAGATAATAGCTTGGCCATGTAAAGTTGCACGAGAAACTCCTGGCTAGGAGTGGTACCCAGGTAATTGTCATCTTGAGACGATGAAACATAGTTTGTGATGAATGGCGTGTCCCCTTAGGGTTTACTCCTCATTATATAAGGGTTGATTACCCTATTAACATAATCCTAATACATTGCAAATGCTAAATTATAACTACCTAATTAGAAAGTGTACATAAGTTAGGACTAGACTAATTGTAACTTAACTAAAATACAATTACTAACTTAAGATTCAATTATTGGGCCTAGATCTGGCCTGAGCAGATGGGCTTGATTGAGACCTCCCTTAAATTGATGCTGGGGAGTCATATAGCAGTAATTTGGTAACCAGAAACTGATGTCGAGGCCGAGGAAGTCCTTTGGTGAAGATATCAACAAACTGAAGCTTAGTAGGGACTTTAGGTAAAGAAATGACATCACGCTTAAATTCATCCCGAATAAAGTGGCAGTCTACTTCACTATGTTTGGTGCATTCATGGAAGACAGATTTTCAGTGATCTTGATAGCCCATGTATTATCTGCATGCAATGAAGTAGGAGAGGATTGAGCAAAGCTGAGATCCGAAAGAAGTCCCCGAGGCCATAATATTTCAGAATAGGCTGAAGACATTTCCCTTTATTCAGCCTTTGTGGAAGATCGAGAAACACGTTCTTGTTTTTTGCACTTTCAAGAAATTAGAGAATCTTCGAGATACATGCACCAACAGTAGTAGACCGACGTGTATCCTAACAGCTCGCCCAGTCAGCGTCTGCATAAGCGGTCAATTGAAGAGGATTATCATTGGGATAATATAAACCATGAGTGACAGTGCCCAACAAATACCGGATAATGCGCTTGACAGCAGTCAGATGAAGGTGTCTAGGAGATCTGATGAATTGACTCACAAGATTGACAGCATAGGAGATATTCGGTCGAGTGATGGTGAGATAGACAAGACTACCCACCAAGAGACTGTAGTTATGTGGATTAGGAAGAAGGTCACCATCATCTTCACTCAATTTTAGATTAACCTCTATAGGTGTATCAACAGACGAAGATTCTTGAAGATCGGCAAACTCAATAAGATCAGATGTGTATTTGTGTCGATTAAGAAATAGGCCTTTAGGAGATTGATGTACCTCTAACAGCAAGGGGCCCAAATCCTTCATATGGAAAGAATTCTTGAGAGAGGCTTAGATAGACTTGATCATACCATCATCAGTGCCATTGATAATAATGTCGTCAACATACACAAGGAGAACAGTGATACCAGTAGATGTTGTTTGCAGAAAAAAAGAGAAGGATCGTAAAGGCTTTGAGTAAAGCCACTTGTACATAGGTGACCCCTAAAAGTTTCAAACCATGCCTGAGGAGCTTGCTTCAGACCATAAAGTGACTTCCGTAGGTGACATAGATTTCTTAGATGGAGAGGGGACTCCCTGTGGTATCCGCATATAGACCTCTTCTTTCGAATCCCCATGGAGAAATGCATTTTTGACATCCATTTGGTAAAATGGCCAAGATTTAGAGGCAACAATGGTGAAAAGTAACCGAACTGTAGTCATTTTTGCCACAGGTGCAAACGTCTCCTCATAGTCAATCCCATATCCTTGCCTGTTTCGAGTGCCACAAGTCGAGCTTTGTGTCTATCCAAGGAGCTATCAGATTTAAGTTTGATGGAGTAGATCCATTTGCAACCGATTGTTTTAACTGTTGAAGGACAATCCATAATGTCCCATGTGTGATTTTAATCCATTGCCATTATCCAATTCTTCCTTCATGGTCTGGTTCCAACTATCTTGTTGTACCGCCTGCAAATAAGAACTTGGGATAGACAAAAGAAAGGGTTGTCATCAAGGAAGTGTTTGTGAATCCATACCGCTCAAGTGGTCTAAAAGTTTTGGAGCAGTGATGCAGGATATGAGTAGCTGTGGAACCAGCTGCCAGCAAAGGATTAGGAGGATGGGCATCTGCAGTGGTAGGTTTTTCCCGACGATGATAAACAAAGTCAGGATGAAACCTAGTAACAATTGTTTTATTTGAAAAACCAGGTAAGATAGCGGAAGAAGATGGATGAGGACAATCCAAGTGAGTGTGGAAAAAATACTGATTTTCAAAGAAAATAACATTGCGAGAAACTCTGATGCGAAGACCAATGGGATCATAACAAACAAAACCTTTTTGATTAGTGGCATAACCCAGAAATGAGCACTTGCGAGATTGTGCAGTTCATTTTGTTTGTTCTGTGAGAGGTAGATGAACAAAGCAAACACAACCAAAGGTGTGTAGATGATCAAATACAGGATGATGACCAAATAGTTTAAAACGCGGTGTTAATTGAGCAATGGTGGGTGATGGAAGACGGTTTATTAAATGTAGCGCAGTGGTGAGAGCTTCAGCCCAAAAATGAGGAGGAACTAATGATTCAATCAGTAGAGTTCTAGTTACATCAAGGAGATGCCTGTTTTTCCATTCCGCAACTCCATTTTGTTATGGAGTATACGGACAGGTACGCTGAGAAATGATTCTTTTAGTCTTTAGGAAAGATTGAAAATCATTTGAAACATACTCCCCCCCCTGAATCTGAGCGCAAAGTTTTAATGCATTTGGAAAATTGGGTCTCAATATAGCTAACAAAAAGTTGAAATACATTAAGAACATCAGACTTAGAATGCAATAAATAAACCCAAATAAACCTGTTGTAGTCATCAATGAATGTGACAAAGTACTTGAAATGTCCATGTGAAAGGTGAGGGGCAATGCCCCAAACATCGCTGTGAATTAATTCAAAACATTCAGTGCTCCGTGTTATGGAATGTGGAAAATGTAAAGTTTTCCTTTTTCCTAATTTACAAGCATCACATTCAAAAGAAATAGAATCAATAGGTTTATTTATTAAGCCAGATTTAAACAAAGTAGACATCGTAGAAGCATTCAGATGACTAAGTCTATTATGCCACAACCGAGAATTATTCTGACGAAAACAAAACAAGTGTAAAGATTTATTCTGAATAAAAGTAGACATTGGTAGGTAAACAGTTTGCCACGCTTTAGGCCCCCTCGCGATCCCTTCCCCCGACTTCCGGTCCAGCACAACACATCCAGAAGAAGAAAAATAGACATTGTAATTATCCTCAACAAGTTGACCCACAGAAACTAAATTGGTAGCATGGTAAGGAGACACTAAAACATTGGTTAATGCTAATGGGCCAGGGGTATCACCAACAAAGGTGATGATAAATGTGGTCTCCATTGGCAGTTTGAACAGTAAAATTACCAGTGTAAGGAACCACATGTTGTAATGTTGTGGGTGAAGATTTCATATGGTTACTTGTGCCAGAATCTAAGTACCACGTAGGAGAAATAGACGAATCAATACCTGAGATGTTCATTGATGCCAAGGCATTGATAATCATTTGCTTGACCATATCAGGAGTGAGAGGAGCTAGGGACGCAGATTGTGATGAGGAACCAGGCTGTGAAGAAGAATCAAACTGTAGGGAACCACTGAAGGTAGAGGGTTCATATTGTTGAGAAGTCACTGTGTAAGCACTAGGAGCCGACTGCACTGTGTCAGTACCAGGGGCTGTCGGCGCATAGTTGCGGGAAGTAGAATTTCTAGCGTTCTTTCGACAGTCCTCAATAACGTGACCAATGGCCTTACAATATTAGCAGATTTTAGACTTGCATTGATTTGCATAATGACCATATTTCTTACGGTTATAGTACTGAACTTTACTGATGTCCCGATAAGGTGGTTTGGTTGTAGCGTCATAGACAAGTGGAGCCTCAGTAGACCGCTGTTGTTCTAGAGTCGTTTTGGTAACCAAACGTTGTTCCTCCCGCAAAAGTTCCTTTAGACATTCAACTAGGCTGGGAAGAGGAGCCCGACTCATCAAGTTTGATCTAACGGTCTCAAACTCTGGATGAAGTTTCATGAGAAACTGATCCCGATGGTTACTCTGCTGTAAGGGAAGTAATTCGGGAAGAAGTGCTTCAGACACAGTAGCAAACTTGATCTCATCATATTCAGACCACAGCCGTTAAAACACATTGTAATATTCCTGTATAGACAGGGTGCCTTGAGAAAATTGGGAGATGTCTAGCTCCAAGTGAAATTGTGGAGCAGTATTACGTTGTTGATAAATCTTTTTAAGATATTCCCACATCTCATGGGCAGATTTACAAGGTTTCAGATTGAGAATAAAATAGGGCTCAACAGAGCCTAGTAACCAAGTTTTGATTTGAGCATCCTTAGCTTTCCAGGCGGAAATCTTCTTGTCATGTTCCTCAGGTTTAGGTTCAAAACCATCCATGTAGCCTCAGAGTTCTTTCCCTTCTAAGTAGATTTGAAATTGGAAGGCCCATGAGGTATAATTTTCGCCATCAAAGCTAACCAAGGCAATTTCAGATTTCTTTATTACTAGCAGACTACTAAGAATTGCGGACAAGAGACTTGGGAACCGAACACAAGGTTCAGATATGTAATCAATTGTAGAGTCTGTACGTAGGTCCCGCCAAGTGATAGCAATAAGGAAGAGAGGACCAAGAAGAAAAGAGAACAGCAGTGTGATAGCAGAAATAGCAGCAGCAGAAAGAAAAAAAATTGCACAAAACAGCAGTCAGCCAAAAAAGGCAGCAGCCAAACAGCAGCCAAAACAGGAGCCAAACAATAGCAAGCAGCAGCCAAACAGCTGCCAAAACGTCCTTGACTTCAGTGGAAGGTTTTCCACGTGGGCCCCATCAGATGATCAGTGATCAGATCAGAGGTTGGGGATGGAAGGGTAAAGTATTTTCACAATTGTAGTCTCAGTAAAAGTTACTCCAGATCCAAAATTTTGGACGGTAGAGATGGAATCAGATTGCTGAAATTGAATTTCCACAGAAATCGATAGCAGGCCTACCTCTGATGAGAAACAATTGCTGAAAAAATCACCATAAATGCTGATAAATCTAGTCGACTAGTATGGGATGAATCCGCAGAGGGGCTGATGTAGATCTTAGGTGAGCCATGCCTGATCAGAGATGATAAGGGATGATCGGATGATGCACTGAAGGCTTCCAAAACTCGGAAGATGTCAAGGAGGATCTTTTTGAAGAGATTGACCCACTAGAACATGTAGATTACCATGCTCTGATACCATATCTTCTTGAGACGATGAAACATAGAGAGAGAGAGAGAGAGAGAGAGAGAGAGAGAGAGAGATTTTGTGATGAATGGCGTGTCCCCTTAGGGTTTACTCCTTCTCATTATATAAAGGTTGGTTACCCTATTAACAGAATCCTAATACAATGCAAATCCTAAATTATAGCTAACTAGTTAGAAAGTGTACATAAGTTAGGACGAGAATAATTGTAACTTAACTAAAATACAATTGCCAACTTAAGATAACAATTACTGGGCCCAGATCTGGCGTGCGCAGATGGGCTTGATTGACAGTAATAACATAATTCATGCGGCCAACACACGTGTAATTGGTACCGAGTGGCATATGTTCCACTCCATGTATGATCTATCTGCAGACAATGGGTAATTGTAACAGGTAACCAATCTGTCACAGCAGTGCACTGTTTTAGATTCATAACAGCTGAGTGGTGCTGGCTTTGGAATACAAGAAAACAGGTCCTCCCAGATTATCCTGTAAACATGCTATGACCGTGAAGTTAGGCAAGAACCGTGAAGGGAAAACTACTCCGTACTGGCAAGCTTATCATGTACGCTTATCACAATGAGTAGTCCCTTTTCCAGTCTTGTTCAGGATGTGAGCATCTCGACTTAACCGTAAAATGACATGACATGATGTGACAGGGAATGAGGGTCAGGTACTAGAGTCCATTCTAGGTTGACAGTACAAGTCTCACAACTGGTACAAATAACATGACATAATGACAGATACATCCACAAGTAATGTAGACGAAGCACATAAACGTACATCTATATAATGATCAGTTACCTATACACGAAATGGATAGAAATACCGAGCCTAGGTTGTGGGTTGCCGTCCACATGCAAGAACAATACTTTTCAACTCTATGCGATCATAAGATCTGTGATGTCCTTAGTGTTATGCAGTTGGTGCTCCAATAGTAATTGTCACCATGCCCATGACTTAGTGTTGTCCTACGCATGCTTCCTGGGCAATCTGTTAAGTGTATGTCAAGCTCAAACATCACCTACCTTGGTCCACACTTAACATCAATTTAAAAGCCCTTAAGGTCTTAATTGATGTTCACAAATCCCAAGTCCAAGGTCCTTAATTTTTCCTACCAAGATCCTAAGTTTAGTGTTCCAAACGTGAGAAACCCAGGGTCATCGGCTAGCTGTGGCGTCAGTATGTCAGTCGTTGGGGATTTTTGGCCAGCTGCAATTAAGAAAAATCTGAAAAATAGCCTTCGAATTCAGCAACCGATGTGTTGCTTTGGTGGGCTGGGGCGAGTCTTTGGCTAGCCGTAAGGTAGGTTTGGCTAGCCGGCAGTATAAACTGCAAAAGCTGATTGGATTAAATATGGTTTGAAAAGGGCTCCTTCTTGGATGGTAAGCACCAAAATGACAAGGAAAGGGTTTTGTGGTTTGTCACTAGTGTCATAGGGGCCACTAGTTGACAAACTGGAGCATATGGCCGAGGGGACTGCCTAGTAGCCAAACCACATGACTACTAGCTGACTGCACTCTGACAATGGCCAATTGGTCTGTGGCAGTCTACATGACTAAAGTGTCGTATTTTAATGCCTTAACAGTAAGGGAATAAATTTCTAAAGGGTTGAACACATACAAAATTCAAATTGAAAGATCAATGTACTCAGATTGCCAATAGCTAATTAAGCAGTGTGCTCCACTGTGGCTAGTCGAGACACTCGAACAGTGTCCGGCTATTGTCAGCATTAACTAAATTTGGGCTTCTTTTGTCCATTCCTCTGGGGAATTTTGGACATGGGGGTTTCCATAAACATGCATACGTGGTCTGAAACAAAAATTGACTTGAGAGGTAACTAGAAATGAGCAATTACATGAATCAACAAAAATCAATATACATGTCATCTGAAGTTCATAATCGTTACTTGCCTTTACCTCTAACTTGCCAATCTAAACTTAAAATTCCACATGCCATCACCTGAATTTCTCCAAAACATTTTCCCCCAAAATGACTTAGAATAAGCTCTACACGAAAAACCAAGAAAGAATTAGAAATAAGCCATTTATGTTAGGATTATGGTGGAAATGGATTCCTAAGCAAGAATCTAGAAGATGGAAGTGAGAGCTTACCTATTTGAGCTCCAATGAGAAGGAAATCAATGGAAATAGGGGCTGCCATGTAAGAAATGAGGGAAAAGAAGATGAGAGGGATCATGAGGGCGAGATGAACTCAATCCATGGATCGGAATTTCAATTCTATGAAGTGATGATGAAGATGAAAATCCATAGCAGGTTGGGAGCTTTCGTTTTGGTTTGGAGAAGGAGAAACAGGAGGAGAAAGAAGAACAGGAAAAATGAGTGGTGAGGGCTTTTATAGACTTGACTTTTGGGATATTTACAAGTTTGCCATTATCTAACTTGTGGTTGAGATTTAATCGGACTTCCTAGGGTTTTCTGGCCATCGAAATGATTCACACCCTTAAGTAAAGTTTCACCAGACAGAATTAGCTATCCAACGAGCCCACTCTTGACATACTTTTGAGATTATGGTAAACCCCTCGATTTTTCCCAAAATCACTTGTGGGTCCACCTTTGTCCCAAACTTGGTCAAATCACATCCAAATTAATTGGACTTCTACTTAAAACCTTAAATCCACTAAATTGACAACTAAACATACTTAATTAAACACTATGCATTCTTAATTAACATTAAACTTAATTAGGGTCCTATTCAGGGCATTCGATTTGAATACAAATTGAGTTAATACTCCTCTTTGTGTGTTAATTGATATGGTATCAAAGCTTTGTACCTTCAAGAGACGTTCGTTAGTTGATATCATTGAGGGTTTTGTTCGTTCAGCAACAATCTCATCTCCTTATGTTGTTTTAAGAAATATTTTGAAGTCACTGAATACCTCACTTTTAGTATGCATGATGTAAGTCCATGAAAATCTACTGTAATTATCTATGAAAGCGACACAATACTTATTATATGAATGTGAGATGGTGGGTGAATTTCGCCAAACATCTTTGTAAACTAAATCAAAGTAACTTATGGTAATGTGCCCATGTGATGGAAATGGAAGAATTTTTCTTTTACCCAATTTGCAACTTGAACAATGAAATAAAACACTTCTAAAAGAGCTAGGAGGTTTATTTATAAGCAATCCCCTATTCAATAAAGAATACAGTTTTGAGCTTTTGGATGACCTAGACGCTTAATAAACTATCATTATTTAAGGAAGGAAAAAAAGGAAACAAATAATTATTCCTGGGAGGTCCAGCAGTACGAAGAGGAAACAACCTCTTGCACTTAGGTCTCTTCCCTATCACCTTGTTTTTGAGCAGGAACAAAGATGTTTATTAATATAAGAGAAAAAAGACTGCCACAGAATGTCCTGCACAATGAACCTCCACGCATGGGTCTGCCAATATAATAGACATATACTACGCACCCTCCATATCTACATTATGGAAGCATTAAAATTACATTGATGATCGACCCCTAGCTTTGCTAAACAATCCACCATTCCATTTGCAGATCTACTGATATGCTGAAATTAGATCCTAAACAAAGATACTATATAATTGATTTCATTGAGTAAGAACTGCATCTTCCATGGACTCTTTTCGATTTCACCCAAGATATAGCATTAAATGAGTCACTCTCCATTATAAGACTACTAAAAAGGGGAGCCAAAGATCCAAAAGGCTTTTGGAATGGCCAAAATTTCAGCTTCATTTGAATCTTTTACCCCCACATGCTTAGAGAACGTATAAAGTACTTCCCCTTTGTTGTTTCATAGTACACCACCAATGCCCGCCAAACCTAGTTTGCCCCATGCTGCTCCATTGACATTAAACTTTAGAACTCCAAGTGGAGAGTGTTATAATATGTAATGAGAGAAGGAAGAAGGAGACGAGAGTTTGGAGAGAAACTGATTACCTAAATGGAGGATCATCTGTGTATTTATACTCTAATTATACCTTAATCAAGGGCTCTAAACATGCTAATCAATACAATCAAAATAATAAACAAATCTCCTAGTCTATACAAGTAATATGAGACAAATCAGCAAAACAATCTAAGACTGAATCCCACACGTGGGATTTTATATACATCTGTATACGGGCCTTGATGGGCTGGGGCTAAGTGGGCCTAAGCCACACTATCTTCTGCACTCCCCCTCAAATCGATGTGGTAATGTAAAAAACAGCAATTTGTTAGGGAGATCATTATTGTCGCGGTTTGGGAAGTGCTTTTGTGAAGATATCCTCCAACTGGTCATGAGTAGAGACATGAGGCAAAGTTATCTTCTTAGTGACAAGATGCTGACGGATGAAATGACAATCAATCTCAATGTGCTTCGTCCGTTCATGAAAGACCGGGTCGTTGGCAATTCTAGTAGCACTGGTATTGTCCCTATAAAGAGGTGTAGAATTACCAACAAGAACACCCAATTCACAAAGAAGACGGCGTAACTAGATGATTTCAGCACTAGCGGTTGACATTGCCCGATATTCTGCCTCAGTAGAAGACTTGGAAACGGTGGTTTGTTTCTTGCAGTTCCATGAAATCAGAGATTCCCTAAGAAACATATCCCAACCAGTGGTAGATCGCCGATAGTCTGGGCAACCAGCCCAGTCAACATCCGCATAAGCTGATAAATGCAAAGAAGTGTCAGACCATGTTGAAGAGTGCCTTTAGCATAGCGGAGTGTGCGCAAAGCAGCAAGAAGGTGAGGTTTGTGAGTATTGCTCACAAATTGGCTAACCGTATGAACTGCATAAGAAATATCAGGCATAGTCATAGTTAAGTAGAGAAAACTACCAACAATCCGCCGAAAAACAGAGGGCTCATCCAGGGGAGGGCCATCATCCGTACTGAGTTTGTTGTTCAATTCCATAGGCGTATCAAAAGTGTGAGTATTATCAAGTCTTGCCGAAGTGATCAAATCGGTAGCATATTTACACTGATGGACCCGAATGCCTGATTTGTTACACAAACACTCAAGCCCCAGAAAGTAGGTGAGGACCAAGATCCTTCATTCTGAAGTGGCGAGTGAGATGGTATTTGAGATCCGTAATGCCTGCAATATCATTGCAACTGATAATCATATCATCAACATAGACCAAAAGGAATGTGTAGCCCTTCGGTGTCCATCTAAGAAATAGTGAACTATCAGAATGGCAATGACGAAATCCAGCTTGAAGAAATGCTGCCCTGAATTTATCGAACTAAGCCCTGGGAGCCTGCTTAAGGCCATATAGGAATTTCTGCAACTTACATGCTGAGGAGGACAAGCATATCCTGGAGGAGGTTTTAAGTAGACAGTCTCTTTCAAATCGCCACGAAGAAAAGGTTTTTTGACATCCATTTACCATAGAGGCCAGTTGCGGGCTGAGGCGACACAAATAAGAGTATGAACGATGGTCATTTTAGCCACTGGTGCAAATGTCTCCTCATAGTCAATTCCATACTCCTGCTTGTAACCCTGCACAACCAATTTGGCTTTGTAGCGATCAAGGCTCCAATCCGAGTTAACTTTTATAGAGTAGATCCATTTACTGCTAATCGCAAAGGCTCTTTCAGGAGCCGGTACTAAGCCCCATGTCTGGTTTGCTTCAAGAGCGAGCAATTCCTCATTCATAGCATTCTTCCAATAAGCGATCTTTGGGGCCTGTGAATATGAGGTAGGTATAGGAGCACTATCGAAAGATGAAAAGATAGCAGGAAATCTGTAACGGTTAGGGGCCATGGAAGGACGACTACAGCTGATACTATCAGAAGGAGTATTATTGCCTGGTGGTTCGGTAGGCGGCATTGGGAGAGGATCAGGGGAGGGAGTCACCATAGGAGGGACTGTGTTACGCTGGACATAGACTTTGGGAAAAGATGATGGAGAAGTAGACTCTCGGAATTATGACAAATAGGACACAGCAATAGGATGATGATCCAAGCGTAAGGAAAAGAAATGAATCTGTTCTAAGAAGATCACATTACGGGGTATGCGCATGCGTTTCTCGAACTGATCATAACACAAAAAACCTTTGTGTTCATTACTGTAGCCAAGAAAAATGCATTTGGCAGCTGTGGTGATAACTTAGTGCGCTCAGTAGGTGAAAGATGAACAAAACACAGGCAACCGAAAACACGCAAGGGGGAGTATAAAGGGGTATGACCAAAGAGAACTCCGTAAGGAGTAGTCTTTCCTATAACAGTCCTAGGAAGACGGTTGATAAAATACACAGCAGTTTGTGCAGCATCACACCAAAATTTGGGAAGTACTAAGGATGCAATTAAAAGAGTACGAATAGTTTCAAGAATGTCTGTTCTTTCTTTCCGCATTCCCATTTTGTTGAGGAGTATACCAAACCAAACCAAACCAAGCCTTTTCCCACTAGGTGGGGTCAGCTATATGGATTTGACGACGCCAATCAGATCTGTTTAGGGCCATGTCCTCCGTTAGATCCATGTAGGCAAGGTCATGTTTAATAGTTTCTTTCCAACTTCTCTTGGGTCTCCCTCTCCCTCTCCTACTCCTGGCAATCTCTATACCTTCACACCTTTTAACAGGTGCTTCCATTGGACGCCTTCTAACATGGCCAAACCATCTTAGTCGATTTTCTCTCATTTTATCTCCAATCGGTGCTATTCCTACTTTGCCCCTAATCTCCTCATTCCTAATCCTATCTCTCCTTGTGATCCCGCACATCCATCTTAGCATTCTCATCTCCGCAACTTCCATCTTCTTAACATGATTATGCTTTATTGCCCAACACTCTGATCCATATAACAATGCTGGTCTTACTGCCACCTTATAATACTTTCCTTTAACCCTGAGGGGGACTTTCCGATCACACAAGACCCCCGAAGCACTCCTCCATTTGGTCCACCCGGCCTGAATCCTGTGACTTACATCAGTATCAATCCCTCCATCCTGTTGCACCATCGATCCAAGGTACCTAAAGTTTTCTTTCTCTACAATCTTTTGTGTGCCTAAACTTACTTCTATGTTACCAAGTGTCCTACTTTGGCTAAACTTGCACTCCATATATTCCGTTTTGCATCGGCTTAGCCTAAACCCTTTTGTCTCTAACGTTTTCCGCCATACTTCTAGCTTAGCATTCACTCCTTCTCTCGTCTCATCTACTAAAACAATGTCATCTGCAAATAGCATACACCACGGCACCTCATCCTGAATATGTCTTGTAATCTCATCGATAACTAGGGCAAACAAGTACGGGCTTAACGCTGAGCATTGGTGTAGACCAATCGTGATAGGAAACTCTTTAGTCTCTCCGCCAGTCGTCCTTATAGATGTCACGGCTAAATTTTGTTGAGGAGTATGCGGACAAAATTTTTGGTGAAGAATTCCTTTATCAGAAAGGAAGGCAGAGAATTCATGAGACATGTATTCTCCATCGGAATATGATATAAGAATCTTGATTGCTTTCTATAATTGGGTTTGGACCATGTTATAAAAGCCTTGAAATTGGAAAAGACTTCAGATTTCAAGCGCATAAAGTAAATCCAAGTATAGCGAGAATGGTCATCGATAAAGGTCACATAGTACTTGAATCCCGTCCTACTCAAGGTAGGAGCAATTCCTCAAACATCATAATGAATAATGTCAAATGATGCCAATGCACAAGAATTATGAACAAAAAAAGGAAAAATGTGACTCTTAAGCAACAAGTTTCATACTTTGATTGAGATAAAGAAGACATCATTTTATTATCAATAGTAGATCCAAACAACCAATCTTAAACAAGGAAATCAAGTGGGCATTGTTCACATGACCAAGACATTTATGCCAAATAGTCCACAATTTATTGAAATTATTAGAAGAATCAAAGAAAGAATGATGTCCAATGTCCAACAAAAATAGGCGCCCATGTTTACTCCCTGTCGCGATCACCTTTTCAGTTCCCTTGTATAACACAACTAGAGGAAGAGAAGTGAACAAGATAGCCATCATCAATAAGTTGTCCTATAGAAAGTAAATTGGCTGATAATTTTGGAACAAAGTAAACATTGGGAAGGGTGATGGACTGCCGAAAGACACTGGATAAAGTAATAGTACCAACTCCAGAAATGAGTAGTTGATCACCATTAGCAGTGGTTATTTTCTCTTTTCTAAGGTAAGGGTGGGAATCTGTAAAGCTATGTTCTACAGATGTCATGTGATTTGAGGCTCCTAAATCTAAAAACCATGTGGATGAGGTGATAGGAGAAGAAAGAGATACAAAAGAATGAAAGGTAGGAAAAGCTTTATGAAAATGAGTTTGATACCGACCACCAGAAAAGCCCATAGACGTGTATGCAGAGGTAACTATGTTTTGGATCAGTTCTTGAATCTGAGTTATGGAGATAAGCCCCGGAGGAAGTGCTTCCTATATCAGATAAGGGTGCTTGAGCCTGAAATGTAGTTGGAATATTCCGTCGAGGCATATTGGAGGGAGGCTTCTTAGGCTGTGTCCCATTCTTTCGCTGTAGATTGCGACATTCATCAATAAGATGACCAAACCGTTTGCAATATCTACAAACCAATTTCTTGGGACAATTTTTGGCAATATGTCTGTAGCCTTCGCATTCATAGCATTGAGTTATCTTCGGATTTAGGGTTGTCAGAAGAGCAAAGTTAGCAGGAAGAGGCACCAGGAAGGCATAGTACGCTGAAAGGTGAGACGAAGTTCTTCGCGAAGACCTCTTGAAAGAATGTATCAAGATTATCAGATTTTTCTCTATTCATGAGAGCAGACCAAACAGATTCAAATTCCGGTCGTAGATTCATAAAAAACTGGCTAATGTGCGTTTCTTGTAGTTTGAGAGCCTCAGATAAAAATCCAGACGAGACAGTTTGGATTAACATGGAATCCCTTTCAGTCCACAAAGTAAGGAAGCCATTAAAATATTCCTGCATAGATTTATCCCCTTGAGTATATTTGGCAATTTCATTATCCAAGTGAAATTTCCGGGCTTTATAGGTTTGATGGTAGACTTTCTTCAGATGAGCCCACATATCAGCTGCTGTAGTGTAGGCTTGAAGAGCCACGGCAAGAGAGGGATCAATAGAGTTAAGGATCCAAGTGACTACTTTAGCATTTTCTTTGGACCAGGTGGCTAGGCCTTTTGAGTCGGTGGTTCTTGTAATCTGAGGCCTAGTTATCGATCCATCAAGATAACCAAAAAGCCCCTGTCCTTCTACAAAGTTCCTTAAGTGGAAGGACCAGGACATAATTTTGCCTATTAAATTTAATTGGGATAACATCATACTTCTCCATTGCAGAATGTAGTGGAGAAGAGACAACAGAGCACGCAAATTAGTAGTAGAAAGAAGAGATTAGCTCTCAGATCTGAAATAACCAACCAATATGTAAGAAGCAAAAGAAAAAGAAAAAAAGATTGGTTTGATCTGCTATGAATGGTGAATAAAGCAGCAAACAGCCCAATTAGTGCACTAACAGTGCAGCCAACAGTGCACTAACAACACACAGCAGCAACCGGTACTATCAGTAGGAAGAATCCAGCAGAAAAGTGTATGAGAAAACAGCACTAACAGTGCAAATTTCCCACCAAACAGGGCCAGGCGAACTGGAAGATTGGGTCCAAGATCTGTGTGTGGGCCCCACAGGGTGGTCTAATCACAAAGCAGGTTTGAACTTGTTGAAGAAGTTCAAAGTTACTTCCTTCAGTCCAAATCTGATGAGATTTGGATACAGATCCACAAATCTGGACGGTCTTGATGAAAACTATCTGACAAATCTTTATTAAGGCCCTGTTTGGCCAATCTTATCTGTATAAAATAGATTTGTACGATATAGATTGTGAGATGCTGGTGATGAAATGAGAGGAAGAAGAAGATGACAATATTGGCGAGAAAACTCAATGATCAATGGATCATCAATAGTTCTGTTTTATAATAATTTGTTACCTTAATCAAGGCACTAAGTATGTTAAGATTACAACTTAGAATAAATGAAAGAACGGAAAGAATCAATTCTAATCAATCCTAGTCTATACAAGGAAATCATAAAGAGAGAAAACAGCTAATCAATGAGAGATATTAGCTTTACAGGGATTGACTATATCCTACGCGAGAAAGGCTGTAATGGGCCTCTGTTGGGCTGGGCCTAGGGCCTGTAAGCAAACAGCCTTGTTATATTTTACACTCCCCCTCAAATTGATGTGGTAAGGCAGAAAACAACAATTTGCTAGTGAGATCATGATGACTCGTTTTGGGGAGGGCTTTTGTGAAGATATCCGCCAATTGGTTAAGAGTAGAGACATGAGGCAGAGTGATCTTCTCAGTAACAACATGCTGACGAATGAAGTGACAATCGATCTCAATGTGCTTTGTTCTTTCATGAAAGACCGGATTGTTGGTAATTCTGGTAGCACTTGTGTTGTCCTCATGAAGAGGTGTAGAACTACCAACAATGACACCAAATTCACAGAGAAGACGGCGTGGCCAGATGATTTCAGCACTAGCAGACGACATCGCCCGATATTCAGCATTAGCAGAAGACTTTGAAACAGTGGTTTGCTTCACTCACTTCCATGATATCAGAGAGTCCCCAAGAAACATACACCAGCCAGTGGTAGATCGCCGAGAATCTGGGCAACTGGTCCAATCAGCATCTGCATAAGCTGATAAGTGCAGAGAAGCGCCTGAAGAGTAGAAGAGACCGTGATTAAGGGTGCCTTTGACATAGCGGACTATGCGCAGAGCAGCGGCAATGTGAGGTTTGTGAGGATTGCTCACAAACTGGCTAACCGTATGAACGACATGAGAGATATCCGGCCGAGTCATAGTTAAGTAGAGCAAAATACCAACTATCCACCGGAAAACAGAGGGATTATCCAGGGGAAGGCCATCATCCGCACTGATCTTGCGGTTTAACTCCATAGGTGTATCAAAAGTGTGAGCATCATCGAGTCTTGCGAAGTAATTAAATCGGTAGCATATTTCTGCTGATGAACCCGAGTGCCAGATTTGCTAAGTAAGAACTCCAGCCCCAGGAAGTAGGTGAGAGGACCAAGAACCTTCATTCTGAATTGGCGAGTGAGATGATGTTTGAGATCCGTAATGCTACCACTATCATTGCCACTGATAATCATATCATCAACATAGACTAAAAGGAAAGGAAAGTGTAGCCCTTCGATGTCCATCTAAGAAATAGTGAGCTATCGGAATGACTCTGACGAAATCTACCTTGAAGAATTGCAGCCCGAAACTTATCGAACCAAGCCCTAGGAGCCTGTTTAAGTCCATACAAAGATTTCCGCAACTTACAAACATGCTTAGGAGGACAGGCATATCCTGGAGGAGGCTTTAAGTAAACAGTTTCTCGCAAATCCCCATGAAGAAATGCATTTTTGACATCCATTTGCTACAAAGGCCAGTTGCGGGCTGCAGCGTCACAGAGGAGAGTACGGACGGTGGTCATTTTAGCCACTGGTGCAAATGTCTCCTCATAGTCAATTCCATACTCCTGTTTATATCCCTGCGCAACCAATCGGACTTTATAGCGATCAAGACTCCCATCGGAGTGAACTTTTATGGAGTAGATCCTTTTACTGCCTATCACAGAGGCTTTTTCAGGAGCCGATACCAAGTCCCGTGTCTGATTTCCTTCGAGAGCGAGCAATTCCTCATTCATAGCATCCTGCCAGTAAGCAATCTTCGAGGGCTGTGAATATGAGGTGGGTATAGGAGCACTATCTAAGGATGAAAAGAAAGCAGGGAAAGTCATAGCAGTTAGGGGCAATGGAAAGACGATTAGATCGTCGCAGAGAGGATATTATCAGAAGAAGCATGGTTACCTGTAGAAGCAGTAGGCGGCACTGAGAGATGATTAGGAGAGGGAGGCACCATAGGAGGAGCCTTGTTACGCCGGACATAGACCTTGAGAGCAGGTGAGGCAGAAGCAAACTCCGGGAATTGTGGCAAATAGGACACATCAATAGGATGATGATCTAAACGCAATGAAAAGAAAGGAATTTGTTCCAAGAAGATCACGTTTCGAGAGATTCGCATGCGTTTTTCAAACCGGTCATAACACAAGAACCCTTTGTGTTCAGAACTGTATCCAAGAAAGATGCATTTGGTAGCCTGTGGAGATAGCTTAGTGCGTTCAGTCGGTGGAAGATGAACAAAACACAAACAACCAAACACACGTAAGTGAGAGTATGAAGGAGGATGTTCAAAGAGAACTCCGTAAGGAGTAGTCTTGCCTAGAACAGTACTAGGAAGACGATTGATCAGATATACTACAGTCTGTGCAACATCACACCAAAATTTAGGAGGAACTAAGGATGCAAGTAAACGGGTGCAAACAGTTTCAAGAGTATGTCTGTTCTTTCTTTCCGTAATTCCATTCTGCTGCGGAGTGTGCGGACAAGATTTTTGATGAAGAATTCCTTTATCAGAGAGGAAAGCAGAGAATTCATGAGACATGTATTCTCCGCCAGAATCAGATCTAAGGATCTTAATATCTTTCTTAAATTGGGTGTGGACCATATTATAGAATCTTTGAAAAATAGAAAACACTTCAGATTTTAAATGCATGAAATAAATCCAAGTATAATGGCAATGATCAGCAATAAATGTCACACAGTACTTGAATCTTGCCCTACTCAAGGTAGGAGCAATGCCCCAAACATCAGTGTGAATGATGTCAAATGATTCTAATGCACGAGAATTATGAACAAAAAATGGCAAAATATGACTCTTAAACAACAAGCTTCACAGTGTGATTGAGATAAAGAAGACATCATTTTATTATCAATTGTATAGTCCAAACAACCAAGTTTAAACAAAGAAACTAAATAGGCATTGTTCACATGACCAAGACGTTTATGCTAAACCGTCCATAAGTTTTTGAAATTATTAGAAGAAGAAGTAAAGAAGGAATGATGTCCAATGTCCAGCAAAAACAGGCGCCCATGTTTACTCCCCGACGCGATCACCTTCCCAGTTTGTTGCCCCGGTATGACATAACCAAAGGAAGAAACGTGAACAAGATAGCCATCATCAATGAGTTGTCCTACAGAAAGTAAATTGGCTGATAATTTTGGAAAAAAGTAGACATTGGAAAGGGTGATGTACTGGCCAGTGACACTAGATAAAGTAATGGTACAAACTCCAGAAATGGGTAGTTGATCACCATTGGCAGTGGTAATTTTTTATTTTCCAAGGTAAAGGTGGGAATCTATAAAGCTATGTTCTACAGATGTCTTATGATTTGAGGCTCCTGAATCTAAAAACCATGTGGAAAAGGTGATAGAAAAAGACAGAGATGCAGAAGAATGAAAGGCAGGAGATGCTATATGAGAATGAGGTTGATACCGACCACCGGAGAAGCCCATAGACGCATATGCAGAGGTGACTGTGCTCTGGATCAGTTCTTGAATCTGAGTAGGAGTCATGGATATAGCCTAGGAGGAAGTGCTACCTGTATCTGATACGAGGGCTTGAGCCTGAAATGCGGATGGAACATTCTGTCTTGGCATATTGGAGGGAGGCTTCTTAGGCTGTGTCTCATTCCATCGCTGTAGGCTTTGACAATCATCAATCACATGACCGGTCTATTTGCAATATCTGCAAACCAATTTTTTGTGACAATTTTTGGCAATATATCCGAAGCCTTTGCATTCGTAACATTGAGTTGGCTTTGGAGTGGCCAGAAGAGCCGAGTCAGCAGGAAAAGGTGCAAGGAAGGCTGTGGGTGCTTCGGGTGCTTCCAGAATAGTGCGCTGTGAAGTGAGACGAAGTTCTTCGCGAAGTACTTCTTGGAAGCAAGTATCAAGATTAGCAGTATTCTCCCTATTCATGAGGGCAGACCGAACAAATTCAAATTCAGGTCGTAGATTCATAAAAAAACCGGCTGATATGAGTTTCTTCTTGTAATTGGAGAGTCTCAAACAAAAGTCCAGAAGAAACCGTTTGGATTAACATGGATTCCCTTTCAGTCCTCAAGGTGAGGAAACCATTAAAGTATTCCTGCATTGTTTTATCCCCTTGGCTATATTTGGCAATTTCACTATCCAAATGAAATGTCCTGGCTTTATTGGTTTGATGGTAGACTTTTTTCAGATGAGTCTACATATCAGCTGCAGTAGTGTAGGCTTAAAGAGCCACTGTAAGAGAAGGATCAACATAATTAAGGATCCAAGTTACGACCTTAGCATTTTCTTTGGACCAAGTGGCTAGGCCTTTGGAGTCGGTAGTACTTTTAATCTGAGGCCTAGGTATTGATCCATTAAGATAACCAAAAAGTCCCTGTCCTTCTATGAAATTCTTCAGATGGAAGGACCAGGCCATATAATTTTGCCCATTAAACTTAACGGGAATAATATCATACTTTTCCATGTTCTCAAAAATAAGTCAAATGTGGCACAGAGAAGATGTTCAACCAAATAACCCTTTGACAGAGAGATATAGAGGGGACTAAATGGAATTAGTCAGCAATAACCAGTAAGAGAGGCTGAATGATTGGTTCGGATAGGTTACTGGAGCAAAAAGATGAACTCCAAACCAGAAAAACAACCCAGCAGAGAGAAAACAGTGCCAGACGGCCACTATTTTGGTGCTTGGAGTGGTCACGTGTGTTAAACAGGCCCAAGGCCCATAACAGGATCCAGTCCAATACATATCTCACGTGGTTAGATTTAGTCAATGTATCATAAAGTTGTACATATTCTATTAAGGATTTGGTTTCCTAACTTAGATTAGAAATTGATTGTAATTAGTTAGTTTCTTAACTGAGAGCCTTGATTAAGGCATTGTAATACCTATATATTTATTAGATACGATATCCAAAGAAGGGAGGAAAATACAATTTTCACAGCTTTGTACTGAATTCAAATTCCATTCGTGAGTTTGTCATGGTATCAGAGCTCAGGTTTAGGGCAATCTGATCTTAGAAATCTTCCAAAGCATTAAGGCAATATGAATAGAGAGAACTAAGTCTCTCTCGTGCAGAAGATAGATCCAGGATCTATTCAAGAAAATTCCAGCGACATCAACAGATCCATCCTCTGCGTGGCCCACCACAGATCATCAGATCATCTTCCAGAAACCATCCCACACTGGTCAACTGGTATTCCTAAGACTATTGGTGATTTTTTCAGAATTTTACAGAGACTCCAGGTTGGTTTTTTACTCATTCTCAAGATTTTCCAAATTTTCACATTGTTTTCATCAAGACCGTCCAGAATTTTCGATATTCAGTAGATTCAGATCATACTTGGTTCAGTAGAAGACAGATTAGAGGGTTTTCTCAGATCTGTCCCTTGATCTTTGACCAGCATCATCAGTGGGGCCCACGTGGTGGATTTTCAGCCACTATCAAGGACGTCTGGGACTGTTCTTTGCACAATTTTTTGCTGTGTTGCTCTGTTTTCTTCTTGCTTTGTTGGATTGAGTTTTGTTCCCACAGGACAGACATTCTACATACTTTCTCTTGTCTGTTATTTGTTTTTTAGCTGATTACATTGATTTATTACCAATATCAACCGTTAAGATGGACAAATCTGAGGTTACTTTGATCAAGTTCACGCGAAAGAACTACCCTACTTGGTCTTTTCAGTTCCAAATCTACCTTGAAGCTAAGGAATTATGGGGATATATTTCTGGTTCTGACACTATACCCACTGAGGATGAGAAGAAGATCTCCTCTTGGCATACTAAAGATGCCAAAATCAAAACCTGGATTCTGGGATCCGTTGAGCCTCATCTGATAATGAACCTCAAACCTTACCCCACTTCTAAAGACATGTGGGAGTATCTGCAATAAGTGTACCATCAAGATAACTCTGCATGTCAATTTCATCTTGAATGTGCGATTGCTGAATATGCACAAGGGACCTTGTCGATCCAAGATTACTATTCGGGATTCCGGTCTCTATGGTCGGAATACGACAGTATTAAGTATGCAAGAGTGGCTGCCAACGTTTTGATCGTCATTCGCGATCTTCAGGCCTCTAGTCAGCGGGATCAATTTTTGATGAAATTACGGAATGAATATGAAAGTATCCGATCTGCCCTGATGAATCGGACACCTCTACCTTCCTTGGCTGTCTGCTTGAATGAACTCTTACGTGAGGAACAGTGCATGGCAACCTCGGCCCATATAGCTCAACAAAAGACTGAGACCTATTCAGTCGCGTTCTCAGCCAATAAAACTTCTCAGCCTCCGCCACGAGACTTGAGCAAAACACAGTGCTACAGTTGTAAAAAATTTGGATATCTTGCATCTCAATGCAAACAGAAAGTCTGCAGTTACTGTAAAAAATCGGGACATATCATCTCTAAATGTCGTCGCCGGCCACAACGTCCATCTCCACAGTATCAGACTCCACAGTACCAAACTTCCCAACATCAGGTTCCTCAGTATCCGGCTTCGCAGTATCAGACTCCACAGTCTCAGCCTCCGCATGCTTATGTTGCTTCTTCGGTTATGCCTGCTCCTCCATCGGCACCCTCACAGCCTAAGCCCTCCTCTTCCCTGACTCCTGAATTGGTTCAACAAATGATTATCAATGCTCTTTCTGCTTTTGGTCTCTCAGGTACCTCACCTCCATCTTCTACTTGGTTTCTTGATTCCGGGGCATCAAATCATATGACATGTTTCCGTAACCCACTCTCCAATGTGACAAGATACTGTAGAAGATAGCAGGCCCAGCAGGCCCGCAAGCCCATACGTGGGATATACAGATAGGATAGGATTTAGTTCCTAACTTTTCTCTCCTTCTATGTATAGGATATGATTGATTCTTTCCTTTCTTTGTGATTCTAATTTGTATCTGATTTGTAATCCTTACTAAATTAGAGCCTTGATTAAGGCATTACATTAATATAAATATGATAGTCGATGCTCGGTAATAGCACGACCTTCTCTCCAACTCTCTTCTTCTTCTTCTTTCTCTTCTTCCATATATTATAACATGGTATCAGAGCCACGGAAAATCTTCTCTCATTGATCCAATCATTAATCCTGGCTTGGATCTTCTTCCCGGAGTGAAACTTTTCTCTCTAATAGAGCCTGATCATCTCATAACAAAAGTGGCCCGCCAGCGATCATCATCATCATAGCAGGGGAAGCAGCCCATGTTGATCGACTGGTTCTCCTCTTATTTATGAATATTTTTTCAAGATTTTTGGATCATCAGAGGTAGGATATCCACCTGATTTTGTGTTTTTTCAGTTTTGTGCAACAATTTTCATCACAGCCGTTCAAATTTGTGGATTTTGATCCGTTTTGAGTAAGACTTTGGCCTGGAGTTGCGAAAATACTTTGTCCTTTCATCCCCAACGTCAGATCTGGTCAGTGATCCTCTAAAGGACCCCACGTGGAATTCGATCCACTGACGACAGGGTCGTCTGACGTCGTCTGCGTCATGCTGTGCAACTGTGGACTACTGACGACCATCAAGAAGCCTCCATCCCTCCATACAGGAATGGTCGACTGGATTTTCTGGGAATTATGGTGATTTTTCTGGATTTTTTCCATCACCTTTGAGGTAGTTTCCAACCTCTTCATCATCTGACGGTTTTCTCCGAAGGTTTTCATCACCACCGTCCAGATTTGTGGATATTTCTCCAAATCTCATCAGATTTGGACTGCAGGAAGTGAATTTGATCCACTTTACAGAGATCAAACTTGATCTGTGATTAGACAACACCGTGGGGCCCACGCACAAATCCAGGTCCACTTTTCAGTTCGTCTGGCTCTGTTTTACACAAAAATTACACCGTTCTGCTGTTTTCTTCTCTCTTCTTCTTCTATTGATCATTCTGATTGCTGGTATATGCTGTGGAAGCTACTTGTTACGGATTAATTACTGATTAGCTCCGGTTATGGACAAATATGATGTTATTCCTGTTAAATTTAATGGAAATAATTATATGGCTTGGTCTTTTCATCTGAGGAACTTTGTCGAAGGCCAAGGACTGTTTGGTTATCTTGATGGTTCGATAGCTAAACCTACTGCAACTACTGACACAAAAGCATTAGCCAACTGGTCTAAAGAAAATGCTAAGGTCATCACTTGGATTCTTAACTCCATCGACCCTTCTCTTGCCATTGCTCTTCAAGCATATACTACTGCATCTGATATGTGGGGTCATCTCAAAAATGTTTATCATCAAACAAATAAAGCCCGCAAATTCCAACTCGATAGTGAGATTGCAAAATTCAGTCAAGGTGATAAATCTGTACAGGCGTACTTCAATGGATTTCTCACCTTATGGACTGAGAGGGATGCTATGATTATTCAGTCTGTGTCTGCTGGGTTTCTATCTGAGGCTCTTAAATTACAAGAGGAAACCCACATCAGCCAGTTCCTTATGAATCTCAGACCCGAATTCGAATCTGTTCGGTCGGCACTCATGAATAGAGAAGTCACAGCGAACCTGGATACATGCTTCCAAGAAGTCCTTCGAGAAGAACTTCGCCTCAATTCTCAGCGTAGCATTCTTGAAGAACCAAAGGCCTATCTCGCTCCTCTTCAGACTGAGTCTGCTCTTCTTGCAGCCCCCAATCCCAAGCCTACTCAATGCTATGAGTGCAAAGGCTTCGGTCATCTGGCCAAGAATTGTCGGAAGAAATTGGTTTGCAGATATTGCAAACGCTCTGGTCATATTATTGATGACTGTCGTAGCTTACAGCGAAAGAATGGACCTCAGCAAAAGCAACATTCCTCCACCATGCCCAGACAAAATACTCCAGCTGTGTTCCAAGTTCAGGCCCATCTCCCCGATACGGAAAGCACTTCTTCTGGAGTTGTCTCCATGACTCCAGCCCAGATTCAAGAACTGATTCAGAACACGGTGACCTCCGCATATGCTTCCATGGGTTTCAATGGTGGTCGGTATCAAACTCATTCTCCTTTAGCATTTCCTGCTTTTCATTCTTCAGTCTCTCTGTCTTCCTTCATCACCCCCTCTACCTGGTTTTTAGATTCCGGAGCATCAAACCACATGACTTCTGTGGAAACCAGCTTTACAGCCTCACACCCTTACCTTGGTAAAGATAAAATCACCACTGCTAATGGAGACCAATTACTCATCTCTGGAGTTGGTGCCATTACTCTCTCTAGTGTTTCGGGCCAGTCCCTCCACCTATCCAATGTCTACTTTGTTCCCAAATTATCAGCCAATTTACTTTCTGTCGGCCAACTTATTGATGATGGGTATCATATTAACTTTTCTTCCACTGGCTGTGTCATACAGGAGCGGCAAACTGGGAAGGTGATCGCGAAGGGGAGTAAACATGGTCGACTGTTCCTGCTGGACATTGGACATCATTCTCTATTTTCTTCTTCTTCTAGTTTCAATAAATTGTGGACCATTTGGCATAGTCGTCTTGGTCATGTGAACAATGCTTCTTTACTTTCTCTGTTTAAAATTGGTTGTTTAGAACCCACTGTTGATAATAAAATGATGTCCTCTTTACTTCAATCAAAGTGTGAAACATGTTGTTTGAGTAAGTGTCATATTTTGCCATTTCCTATACACCGTTCTCGTGCATTATCATCTTTTAATATCATTCACACTGATGTTTGGGGAATTGCACCCACTTTGAGTAGGACAGGGTTTAAGTATTATGTGACTTTTATTGATGATCATTCTCGATTCACGTGGATTTATTTCATGCGCTTCAAATCTGAAGTCTTTTCTCATTTCCAAAAGTTTTACAATATGGTTCACACAATTTCAGAAGGATATAAAAATTCTTAGGTCTGACTCCGGCGGAGAATACATGTCCCATGATTTTTCTGCCTTCCTATCTGATAAAGGCATTCTACACCAAAAATCCTGCCCACATACTCCACAGCAAAATGGTGTTGCGGAGAGGAAAAACAGGCATCTCCTTGAAACTGTTCGTACTCTCCTACTTGCATCCTTAGTCCCTCCAAATTTTTGGTGCGATGCTGCACAGACGGCTGTACATCTTCTCAATCGTCATCCTAGCTCCATTCTAGGAAAGACTACTCCATATGAAGCTCTCTTTGGTCATACCCCTTCCTATTCTCACTTGCGTGTTTTTGGTTGTTTATGCTTTGTCCATCTTCCACCTACAGAGCGCACTAAGTTGTCACCTCAGGCTGCCAAATGTCTTTTCCTCGGTTACAGTACTGAACACAAGGGATTTCTGTGTTATGCCCCATCCGAGAAATGCATGCGAATATCTCGCAATGTGATCTTCCTGGAACACATTCCATTTTTTTCCTTGCGTTTAGACACTCATCCTGTTGCTGTGTCTTATCTGCCACAATTCCCTCCCACTACTTCTCCCCCACCACCTATTACTAATGTCTATGTCCGGCATACTACGGTTCCACCTGTGGGGCCTCCTTCTCCTGATCCTATCCCTATGCTGCCTCCTACTCCCTCAGGTATTACTCCTTCCTCTACTGATAATGTCATACCCTTGCGACGCTCTAGTCGCCCTTCTGTTGCTCCTGACAGATATGGCTTTCCTGCTCTTTTCACTTCTTTGGATAGTGCTCCTATACCCACCTCTTATTCACAGGCTTCGAAGATTGCCTACTGGCAGGATGCTATGACTGAGGAGTTGCTTGCTCTTGAAGCAAACGACACATGGGAATTGGTACCGACCCCAGCTAATGCATCTGTTATTGGCAGTAAATGGGTCTATTCCATAAAAGTTCACTCTGATGGGAGTCTTGACCGTTATAAAGCCAGATTAGTCGCACAGGGTTATAAGCAGGAGTATGGGATTGACTATGAGGAGACCTTCGCACCTGTGGCTAAATGACCACTGTTCGCACTCTCCTTTGTGTCGCTGCAGCTCGCAACTGGCCTCTATGGCAGATGGACGTCAAAAATGCTTTTTTACATGGGGACTTGCGCGAGACTGTTTATTTAAAACCTCCACCAGGATATGCTTGTCCTCCAAAGCATGTGTGCAAATTGAGGAAAGCTCTTTATGGGCTTAAACAAGCTCCCCGCGCTTGGTTTGATAAATTCCGGGCAGCAATCCTTCAAGCAGGGTTTCGTCAGAGTCACTCTGATAGTTCCCTCTTCCTCAGATGGACATCGAAGGGCTACACATTCCTCTTGGTCTATGTTGATGATATGATTATCAGTGGAAATGATACTGCCGGCATTACGGATCTCAAACACCACCTTACTCGCCACTTCCGGATGAAGGATCTTGGTCCTCTCACCTATTTTCTGGGGCTGGAGTTTGTGCGTACCAAATCCGGCATTCGGGTCCTTCAGCTCAAATATGCGACAGACTTGATCACATCAGCCAGGCTTGATGATGCTCCCACTTTTGATACGCCTCTGGAATTGAACAGCAAAATTAGTTGCGATGATGGCACTCCCCTGGATGATCCCTCTGCTTTCCGGCGAATAGTTGGTAGTTTGCTCTACTTAACTATGACTCGGCCGGATATTTCACATGCCGTTCATACGGTCAGTCAGTTTGTTAGCAATCCTCACAAACCACACCTTGCTGCTGCGTTACGCATCCTCCGCTATGTTAAAGGAACACTTCATCATGGTCTCTTCTTCCCTTCTGATACTTCTCTGCAATTATCAGCTTATGCGGATGCTGACTGGGCTGGCTGTCCGGACTCTCGGCGGTCTACCACTGGCTGGTGTATGTTTCTTGGAAAATCTCTCATTTCATGGAAGTGCAAGAAACAGACCACTGTCTCAAAGTCTTCTGCTGAGGCAGAATATCGGGCGATGTCCTCTGCTAGTGCTGAAATTATCTGGCTCCGCCGCCTTCTGTGTGAATTGGGTGTTCTTGTCGGTAGCTCTACACCTCTCCATGGGGACAATACCAGTGCTACTAGAATTGCCAACAACCCGGTCTTCCATGAAAGAACAAAACACATTGAGATTGACTGTCACTTCATCCGTCAACATCTCGTTACTGAGAAGATAACTCTGCCTCATGTCTCTTCTTTTAACCAGTTAGCAGATATCTTCACCAAAGCCCTTCCTCGACAGCGTCATCATGATCTCACTCGCAAATTGATGTTTTCAATCTTACCTCATCAATTTGAGGGGGAGTGTAGAAGATAGCAGGCCCAGCAGGCCCGCAAGCCCATACGTGGGATATACAGATAGGATAGGATTTAGTTCCTAACTTTTCTCTCCTTCTATGTATAGGATATGATTGATTCTTTCCTTTCTTTGTGATTCTAATTTGTATCTGATTTGTAATCCTTACTAAATTAGAGCCTTGATTAAGGCATTACATTAATATAAATATGATAGTCGATGCTCGGTAATAGCACGACCTTCTCTCCAACTCTCTTCTTCTTCTTCTTTCTCTTCTTCCATATATTATAACATGGTATCAGAGCCACGGAAAATCTTCTCTCATTGATCCAATCATTAATCCTGGCTTGGATCTTCTTCCCGGAGTGAAACTTTTCTCTCTAATAGAGCCTGATCATCTCATAACAAAAGTGGCCCGCCAGCGATCATCATCATCATAGCAGGGGAAGCAGCCCATGTTGATCGACTGGTTCTCCTCTTATTTATGAATATTTTTTCAAGATTTTTGGATCATCAGAGGTAGGATATCCACCTGATTTTGTGTTTTTTCAGTTTTGTGCAACAATTTTCATCACAGCCGTTCAAATTTGTGGATTTTGATCCGTTTTGAGTAAGACTTTGGCCTGGAGTTGCGAAAATACTTTGTCCTTTCATCCCCAACGTCAGATCTGGTCAGTGATCCTCTAAAGGACCCCACGTGGAATTCGATCCACTGACGACAGGGTCGTCTGACGTCGTCTGCGTCATGCTGTGCAACTGTGGACTACTGACGACCATCAAGAAGCCTCCATCCCTCCATACAGGAATGGTCGACTGGATTTTCTGGGAATTATGGTGATTTTTCTGGATTTTTTCCATCACCTTTGAGGTAGTTTCCAACCTCTTCATCATCTGACGGTTTTCTCCGAAGGTTTTCATCACCACCGTCCAGATTTGTGGATATTTCTCCAAATCTCATCAGATTTGGACTGCAGGAAGTGAATTTGATCCACTTTACAGAGATCAAACTTGATCTGTGATTAGACAACACCGTGGGGCCCACGCACAAATCCAGGTCCACTTTTCAGTTCGTCTGGCTCTGTTTTACACAAAAATTACACCGTTCTGCTGTTTTCTTCTCTCTTCTTCTTCTATTGATCATTCTGATTGCTGGTATATGCTGTGGAAGCTACTTGTTACGGATTAATTACTGATTAGCTCCGGTTATGGACAAATATGATGTTATTCCTGTTAAATTTAATGGAAATAATTATATGGCTTGGTCTTTTCATCTGAGGAACTTTGTCGAAGGCCAAGGACTGTTTGGTTATCTTGATGGTTCGATAGCTAAACCTACTGCAACTACTGACACAAAAGCATTAGCCAACTGGTCTAAAGAAAATGCTAAGGTCATCACTTGGATTCTTAACTCCATCGACCCTTCTCTTGCCATTGCTCTTCAAGCATATACTACTGCATCTGATATGTGGGGTCATCTCAAAAATGTTTATCATCAAACAAATAAAGCCCGCAAATTCCAACTCGATAGTGAGATTGCAAAATTCAGTCAAGGTGATAAATCTGTACAGGCGTACTTCAATGGATTTCTCACCTTATGGACTGAGAGGGATGCTATGATTATTCAGTCTGTGTCTGCTGGGTTTCTATCTGAGGCTCTTAAATTACAAGAGGAAACCCACATCAGCCAGTTCCTTATGAATCTCAGACCCGAATTCGAATCTGTTCGGTCGGCACTCATGAATAGAGAAGTCACAGCGAACCTGGATACATGCTTCCAAGAAGTCCTTCGAGAAGAACTTCGCCTCAATTCTCAGCGTAGCATTCTTGAAGAACCAAAGGCCTATCTCGCTCCTCTTCAGACTGAGTCTGCTCTTCTTGCAGCCCCCAATCCCAAGCCTACTCAATGCTATGAGTGCAAAGGCTTCGGTCATCTGGCCAAGAATTGTCGGAAGAAATTGGTTTGCAGATATTGCAAACGCTCTGGTCATATTATTGATGACTGTCGTAGCTTACAGCGAAAGAATGGACCTCAGCAAAAGCAACATTCCTCCACCATGCCCAGACAAAATACTCCAGCTGTGTTCCAAGTTCAGGCCCATCTCCCCGATACGGAAAGCACTTCTTCTGGAGTTGTCTCCATGACTCCAGCCCAGATTCAAGAACTGATTCAGAACACGGTGACCTCCGCATATGCTTCCATGGGTTTCAATGGTGGTCGGTATCAAACTCATTCTCCTTTAGCATTTCCTGCTTTTCATTCTTCAGTCTCTCTGTCTTCCTTCATCACCCCCTCTACCTGGTTTTTAGATTCCGGAGCATCAAACCACATGACTTCTGTGGAAACCAGCTTTACAGCCTCACACCCTTACCTTGGTAAAGATAAAATCACCACTGCTAATGGAGACCAATTACTCATCTCTGGAGTTGGTGCCATTACTCTCTCTAGTGTTTCGGGCCAGTCCCTCCACCTATCCAATGTCTACTTTGTTCCCAAATTATCAGCCAATTTACTTTCTGTCGACCAACTTATTGATGATGGGTATCATATTAACTTTTCTTCCACTGGCTGTGTCATACAGGAGCGGCAAACTGGGAAGGTGATCGCGAAGGGGAGTAAACATGGTCGACTGTTCCTGCTGGACATTGGACATCATTCTCTATTTTCTTCTTCTTCTAGTTTCAATAAATTGTGGACCATTTGGCATAGTCGTCTTGGTCATGTGAACAATGCTTCTTTACTTTCTCTGTTTAAAATTGGTTGTTTAGAACCCACTGTTGATAATAAAATGATGTCCTCCTTACTTCAATCAAAGTGTGAAACATGTTGTTTGAGTAAGAGTCATATTTTGCCATTTCCTATACACTGTTCTCGTGCATTATCATCTTTTAATATCATTCACACTGATGTTTGGGGAATTGCACCCACTTTGAGTAGGACTCTTACAGATACAATGGTACTCTTCAGGTGCAAACTGCTAACGGAGGCACTGTTCCCATTACTGCCCTCGGAGATATCCCTGGTCCCATCCCATTGAAAAATGTTTACCTTTGTCCTAGTTTAACTTCAAACCTATTATCAGTCGGGCAACTTGTTGAAAACAATTGTAACATATCTTTTTCTTCTTCTGGTTGTGTTGTGCAGGACCAGATGCCTGGGCAGGAGATCGCGAGGGGGCCTAAGTGTGGAAGCTTGTTTCCGCTGGATTTTTCTAAAATTTCTAGGACTAGATTTGCCAATGATGTGTTCTGTTTTTTTATTAGAGATAACTGCCACTTGTGGCATAAAAGACTCGGACACCCTAATTCCAAGGCTTTGTCCCTTATATTAAATTCTGGTTTAATAAATGAATCTATTGGCTTATCTTCTTGTGTGCCTTTTGATTGTGCTACTTGTAAAATGGGAAAGAGCAAAACACTTCCTTTTCCTATTTCCACTTTACACAGCAGTCAGTGTTTTGATTTAGTTCATAGCGATGTATGGGGAATTGCTCCCACTCTTTCCCATGCTCACTACAAATATTTTGTGACTTTTATTGATGATTTCAGTCAGTTCACATGGGTTTACTTTCTGCATTCCAAATATGATGTTTTCAATGTTTTTAATATGTTTTTAGCTTATGTTGAGAATCAATTCTCCACCTGTATCAAAATCTTGCGATCTGATTCGGGCGGGGACTATGTGTCCTCTGATTTTCAAAAGTTTTTGCAAAACAAAGGCATTATTTCTCAGAGAACTTGTCCTTATACTCCACAGCAGAATGGAGTCGTTGAACGGAAAAATAGACATCTCCTTGATGTCACTCGTTCCCTTCTTCTTGAATCATCGGTTCCGACTTGTTTTTGGGTTTAGGCACTGGCTACGGCAGCTCATCTTATAAATCGTATGCCTTCAACCTCTATTCAAAATCAGAGCCCATATTACCGATTGTACCAGACCTCTCCATCTTATGATGATCTTCATGTTTTCGGCTCCGTTTGCTTTGTGCACTTACCTCCTTCTGAGAGAACCAAACTAACCGCACAATCAACCCAATGTGTGTTGTTAGGCTATGCGCCCTTCCAGAAAGGGTTCCTTTGATACGATCCTCACATTCGTCGCTTACGGACCTCTAGGAATGTCGTTTTTTTTTAACATCAGTATTTTTTTCAAAAGCACCTTGAACCTCCTGACTCCTCCTTGGTGTCTTTACCTGGTTTTTCTGACAACACATCAGTTGTTCGTTTTAATCCTAACTTTGTGTATCACCGACGGAACAGAGAAGCGCCTCCCAGGGATCCCCTTCCTGATCTTCCTCCAGCATCCGGTCCACCTCCGGCACTTGGTTCATCTTGACAATCTTCATTGCGTCGCTCCACTTGCATCTCGGTACCACCCGACCGCTATGGGTTCTCCGATACTTCCTTAATGGCCACTTTGTCCTCTTCTTCCATTCCCCAATCCTATTCTCAGGCTGTGCTGGACAAATGTTGGAACAAGGCTATGCAAGAAGAATTGGCTGCTTTAGAGAAAAATCATACATGGGATATTGTCTCCCCTCCTGTGGATGTCAAACCTATTGGCTGCAAGTGGATTTTTTCTCTCAAGTTAAAATCAGATGACACTTTAGATCGATTTAAGGCGCGCCTTGTTGCTCTCGGAAATCGACAGGAATATGGCATTGATTATGATGAAATTTTTGCTCCCGTCGCCAAGATGACCACGGTATGCATAATCCTTGCTGTTGCTGCATCTCAGTCCTGGCCTCTATATCAAATGGATGTCAAAAATGCATTTCTTCATGGTGATCTCAAAGAAGATGTTTATATGCGTCTCCCTCCGGGGTCCTCCTCTGGAAAGGGTCTGGTTGCAAAACTCCGTCGTTCCCTCTATGGTCTGAAGCAAGCTCCTCGTGCATGGTTTGAGAAATTTCAAGATGCCCTTCTCCGCTTGGATTTTCATCCTAGCCCGTATGATCCTTCCATGTTCTTACATCAAGCTCCGTTCGAGATTACTGTGCTACTGGTCAATGTTGATGACATTGTCATTACTGGTCCCAATGCACAAATGATTCAGGACCTCCAAGCTTCTCTTCGTCAGACATTTCACATGAAGGATCTCTGGCCCTTACACTATTTCCTCGGTCTTGAAGTTCATCAATCATCTAACGGTATAGTTCTTAATCAACACAAATATGCGGTTGATCTCATTGACTTGGCTGGCCTTACTTCTTTAGCTTCAGTAGATACGCCGGTCGAACTGAATGTCAAACTCAGTAAAGAGGAGGGTGACCTTCTTCCAGATCCTACCGCATATCGCTAGTTAGTTGGTAGCTTGATTTACCTCACGATCACTCGTCCTGATATCTCATTTGTGGTAAACCTAATGAGTCAGTTCATGACTACTCCTCGTCACCTTCATCTAGCTCCTGTTCGTCGCATCATTCGATACCTTATTCGCATGCCGACTCGCGGGTTGTTTTTTCCATCAAACAATCCTCTTTCTCTCATAGCTTATTCAGATGCTGATTGGGTTGGTTGTCCGGATACTCGCAGATCGACTACAGGCTGCTGCATGTTTTTGGGTGCTAGTCTGATTTCCTGGAAATGCAAGAAACATGACAAAGTTTCCAAATCTTCTACCGAAGCTGAGTATCGAGCTATGTTTGCTGCGTGCTCCGAAATCCTGTGGCTCCGAGGTCTGCTCTCTGAAATTGGATTTCCCGCAGAAAGAGCTACCCCTCTCTATGCAGATAATACAAGTGCAATTCGGATTAATGAAAATCCGATTTTTCATGAACGCACTAAACACATCGAGGTTGATTGTCACTTCATCCGTGATGAGCTTAAACGTGATGTCATCAGCCTTCCACATGTCTCCACTGACCTTCAAATTGCTGATATTCTCACCAAAGGTCTTCCACGACCACGTCATCAGTTCTTGGTTGGCAAATTGATGCTTGTTGATTCTCCCACATCAATTTGAGGGGGGGTGTTAAACAGGCCCAAGGCCCATAACAGGATCCAGTCCAATACATATCTCACGTGGTTAGATTTAGTCAATGTATCATAAAGTTGTACATATTCTATTAAGGATTTGGTTTCCTAACTTAGATTAGAAATTGATTGTAATTAGTTAGTTTCTTAACTGAGAGCCTTGATTAAGGCATTGTAATACCTATATATTTAGATACGATCTCCAAAGAAGGGAGGAAAATACAATACAATTTTCACAGCTTTGTACTGAATTCAAATTCCATTCATGAGTTTGTCAACGTGGGGCCCACAATGAGATTAGACCTCTGATCAGAGAAAACAGTCTTTTGTGGGAGACCTTTTACTAACTTCCAGATCAGGTTGCAAGGCAAACTGATGAAAATCCACAAAATTGAATGGATCTGATGAAATCTATCTTGTAAAACTGTGAAAACACAGGTGGCAGTAGATGGCCTACCTCTGATGGGCTAAAAATCCTGAAAAAATGCCCATAAATCTTAGAGAAGAGGGGCGACCATTGTGGTGGTGGTGGTGGTATGTGCTATCTTGATGATTTGATGATGGCCCACATTGATCTCCACGCTGCAGATTGTCGACACAATGAAGAATGACGACAAAGAGAAAGATGCTCTTTCTAGATCCTTGAGAAAGGATTGCAGCTGTTTTTACAGGGATCAATGGATCATCGATAGTTCTCTGATACCATGTGAGATGCTGTGATGAGATGAGAGGAAGAAGATGACAATATTGGCGAGAAAACTCAATGATCAAGGGATCATCGATAGTTTTGTTTTATAATAAATAGTTACCTTAATCAAGGCACTAAGTATGTTAAGATTACAACTTAGAATAAATGAAAGAATGGAAAGAATCAATCCTAATCAATCCTAGTCTATACAAGGAAATCATAAAGAGAGAAAACAGCTAATCAATGAGAGATATTAGCTTTACAGGGATTGACTAAATCCTACGTGAGAGGCTGTAATGGGCCTCTGTTGGGCTGGGACTAGGGCCTGTAAGCAAACAGCCTTGTTATCTTTTACATAGATCTGTTTCAAAAAAAGCGGTTTGAAATAGGTATTTTAAAAATATAGACCATTTGGTAAGATCAAAAAATTGGTTGAAATAGATGTTTCAAGAATCCAATGGTTCTTATTCTTTTACTAATTTTTCTAGATCAAGAGAGAATTTGGAATAGAGTTTTGACCAAGTACCCATTTTTTATATTCAAAATAGGATCAACAGTTTTGATCATGATGTGGGGTCCGCAAATGTTTAGAAATACACATCTATTGTTCTGTAGTTTTCGAAAAATATCTCAAGATCGGAGACATCAACAGACCAAATTTGGGCACATATCAGCTATTAGACTTGGAAACCTTTCCAATGGTTTGGATGATAATTTAGTGGCCCACTGTTTGAGAAAAGAAGGAAAAAATGGACATGTTAATATGCACATGTGAGTTGTTGTTTTGAACCCGGAGCATATCCAACGGTTCTATTTTCTTTTTGTCATTTTCTCAAGATCTACTTTGAATCAATAGTTGAAATTTGGAGCCATATCCGTATTTAGTATCGCAAGAAGGATCAACGGTTTTGATCATATTCTAGGGCCCCACAGTTGTCCATAAATGTACATCTATAGTTTGGTGGTTTTTTTTGCAAATATCTCTAGTTTGGAGACAAATCAACGGTTCACATTCTGGCCCATAGCCGTTCTTGTTATTATGAATTGCTTCAACGATTTGGATTATCATTTAGAAACCCACAATTTTAAAATAACACAAAAACCCGGTGAACCTATGAAGAACATATTTTTTACTGTACCAGTTGATATCTGCGTGCTTCAGACTCACATGTCTAATCCAAATCTGACAAAAACTGTGGCTGTCCCAAAAAGAGGCATTACCTCTTTATGAGGTTTAAAGTAGAGTTGGATATAACAGTTGCCAAACACACTTATAGAGTTTTTAATCAGTTTTAAGAGAAAAAGAGGTAGAAAATAGAGATGCCAAACACTACCTAAAATCGATAGAGGAAGAAGTGGCTGAAACCTACCTCAAAAGGTGATGAAAAAATGCAGAAAAATCCTTAGAATGACCCTCAAGTATAGGCGATCACAACTGTGGAAGTCTCTTGGAGACAAGAAGTTAAATCGTGGTGGGCCACTGTTGATCACTGGGCACATCAGGCACTATTAGAGAGAAGATTCACGCCAGGAAGAAGATCCACTCCAGGAAGAATTATTTGATCAATGAGAGAAGAGGGATTGATCATAACCAAAGCTTTGATACCATGTTATAATATGTAATGAGAGAAGGAAGAAGGAGACGAGATTTTGGAGAGAAACTGATTACCTCCATGGAGGATCGTCTGTCTATTTATAATCTCATTATACCCTAATCAAGGGCTCTAAACATGCTAATTAATACAATCAGAATAATAAACAAATCTCCTAGTCTATACAAGGAAGTAATATGAGACAAATTAGCAACACAATCTAAGATTGAATCCCACACGTGGGATTTTATATACATCTGTATACGGGCTTTGATGGGCTGGGCCTAAGCCACACTATCTTCTACAAAGAGCACCGAGGAAGTTTCATTTTTATCTTTAAAGCTCTCATCTTCAAACAAGCTTCCCAACTATGCATAATATTATCAATCTTGAGAACTAAAAATTACTTTTTATTACAAGCCCATTTAGGAATCCTTATAGCCACAAATGTAATAATATCTTCCAACTCAGTCCTTTTCTACTCAAAATTCTTTCATTCCTCTCTTTCCCAATTAACCAAAGGATGGAAAAGGGAATGATCTTCCATAAAATTCTGATGCATCCTACCAATGGAGAACTCCTCCAAGCTTTAATCCCCACCACAACCCCAAACCCCCCCTCCACTCTCTCCTAATGCACTTGGAAGGAGCCAGTCCCATCCACACCAAGACACATGGAGAATACACCTCATTGAATGAGTCCATAGAAGGACTTCGAAGAGAACACTCTTGAGGAATCTAGCTTGCAAATACGAGTGTCGGCTACATCTCTACATAAAATAATGTTATAAAAAAGACTCCCCAAGGATTGAAACTCAAACAGTTCGATTGAAGAACCCTCTTGACATTCACATCCCAACTATTCCCAAGACACCCTTTACCCTTACCAATTATAAAATTCTTTGACTGAACACTCTTTATTGGAAGCAACCCTAAACACTCTTGGATACAAAAGACATAAAGGACCCTTCCCTACCCAATCATCAAACCAAAACCAAACACTACTCGCCTCCCCCACTTTGAAGCCCAAACCCTTGACAAAAACCACCCCCCTAACATTAGACACATCCCTAAAACTTGAGATTACTGCCCAAAAACCAGACAACCTATATCTAGGAGCCCTCTTAGGAACCCACCCCCATAACTCCTCCCTGTATTTGGACACAATAATATTTCTCCATAATTCCTCATTGTCTTACCCATATCTTCACCATCACTAAGCTAATAAAGACCAATTTTTTAACTCCCAAGTTCCCCAACCCCAAGCCCCCTTCTCTTTTTGTCTTTATCAATTCACTCCATCTCATCAAGTGCATCTTCCTCCTTTCACAATTTGCTTCCCATAAGAAGTTTCTTCTAATACGGTTCAATTTCTTAATCACCACCATTGGCATTCTATATAGAGACATGTAATATACTTGTAGACTGGAAAGAGATGATTCATTCTAGCCCCAAGGGAAAGCTATTGCTTTTACCAAGTGGATAGCTTCTTCTCAAACTTTTCTACTACTGGATCCCACATTGATACTAACTTTGGGTTCCCTCCAATGGGCAAACCTAAATACTGGAATGCAAGGCCGCTCTTTTTGCAATTAATCTATCTGCCAATATCGGAATGTTTGCTCCAAACCAACTGCTCCCACCCAAGACTCTTAGACAAATTAATCTTCAAGCTCAAAATTATTTGAAAGCATCTTAAAATTCTCTTCAAAGTTACAATTTCATTCCTTCTTGTAGAAGTAACCAAAAACATGTCATCTGCAAACTGAATATGCGTAACCACTTCCTCTCCCACCAGCTTTGAAACCACTAATCAAGCCAATTTCTTTCGCATTGGTAATAAGAGTTCTCATAGCTTCCGCCACATTGGTAAATAGAAATGGAGATAACAGATCACCTGTCTAAGATCTCTTAAAGTCCTTAACATCCAAGTAGGAGAATCATTAAGAAGAATTGAAGATGAGTTGAGATGTACTCTTTAATCCAACCTTGCTATCTATTTCCAAATCCATATTTACCCAACATATAATCAACAAACTTCCAATCCACATGACCATGGCCATTTCCAAGTCAATTTTAAAGATTGCTTCTTCCTTGCGTGCCTTCTTTCTTGAATCTATAAGTTCATTTGCAATAAGAATGATATTCAGGATTTTTCTTTTATGGACAAAAGCTCCTTGGGTAGGGCTAATGATATGTGGAAGAATAACATGCAGTCTATTAGTCAAAATATTTGAAGCAATTTGTATATGCATCCCACCAAATTAATAGGTCTATAGTCCTTCAAAGTCACCAGATTCGGAACCTTGGGAATTAGGCACAAGAATGTGGCATTGCCTTGCTGACGAAATTCTGATACATATGAAGATATGAAGAAAATCCTCCTGAACGATATCCTAAGCAGATTTAATAGAGGAGAAGTTGAAATCATCTGGTCCTGGCACTTTATCTGCATCACATTCTACTAAAGCTTCATTGACATCATCCACCTCAAAATCCCTTTGTAGCCATACCTCCAAGTTCTCCTGAATCTTAAGCTACTTGATGACGGTCTTACTATGTCTTCCATCAAATGCAAGTTCTAAAAAAAAAAAAAAAATCCTCTTTAACCTCTTTCGGGTCTTATTTTACTTCAAGTCACCTCTGATCTTCCTAATGTAATTTATCCTCCTAGCAGTGGCCATCCGATGAAAGAATCTACTATTTTTAGCCCCTCCTTCAGCCATAGTGTCGAGACTTTTGCCTCCAAGAAATTTTCTCCATGTGGTTTAACTCCCATAGTTTCTTCCTTACCCCTATTCCTGCCTTAATCTCCTATTGATCTAGTAATCTATCCTCTTCTAGCTTATCTCATTCTTCTAGTTCTCTTTTCATCCCCATTCTTCTGTCATCAAGACAACCAAATTCTAACTTCCCCCTTTCTTCTCGTGAGGGAATCTTATGGCATTAAAATCCCCTCCAATACGCCATGGGTCAATCCATTGAAATATCATGCCTGAAAAGGAATCCCAAAAAGCGTCGCTCATCTATGCTTTGTTCGGACCATATACATTAACCCCTAACCAGGAGAAATCTTCCTTGATACTCCTAAATTTAATTGCAAGTACCGTTTGGGTTTTGAGAATATCCTCCATCCCCAATATTACATCATTCCATACAGAGATGAGGCACCCTGATGCCCCTTCTGAACGTACCCATTCCCACCCACATTTCTGCCCCCCATATTTATGCAATGATGCGCTCAATATCTTTGGAAATTTTCATCTCTTGCATCATAAGGAGATTTACCCTTTGTTTTCGTACTTAACTTCCTTGTTGCTGCCCTTTTCAGTGTCCCAATCCCCCTTATATTCCAACTTAGAATTATCATAATTGTCTTCCCTATTTAAGGACACCCACAAGACTTCCCAATCCATCTTGTCTTACCAACAACATCTCCTGCAATCTTCTTGTCACTACCCAAAATCCATGGCCCTTGTATTTCAGGTCGTGAATATGATGTTTCTCATTAATCTTGTGTTAAATCAAACTTAACCAATTTAAAATTTCGAATGAAGATAATAGAGCAAAGCATAATTATATTATAGTTGCAAAAGTACATTACAAGATGTCATAAAAACATTATCTGATACAATTGGACCAATAAGGGCTGATAACAAAAGTATAAAGAAAGAGACTCATCCAAAAGGGTGTGGCGGCTCTCTGCATAGTAACAAGCCACTGTTAAAGTGATAATAGGCCCGGCCCATCTCGGCCCAACACTTGTATGATAATAGGCCCAGCCCACTTGTATATATGAGATCTAGTCAGAAGATAACTTTGTATATGCTAGGATGTCCTTCCTTATTTAGAGATATAATTATGTCTTGATTCCATGATTTGTGGTGATTTTTAGCCTAAACTTAGGCAATGTAAAGTCTTTATAAAGAAGTGTAATCCAAGAAATCAATACATCGAATGAGAATATTTCACAGAACTCTATCTCTCTCGTTTCAGTATTCTTTTCAATATGCCTATGAATGTCATGGTATCAGAGCTTGAGTTCTAGGAGATCTTCTTCCTTCTTCATTCTGAGAGATTTCTAAAGCTTCGTTTCTTTTCTTCTCTCTGCCTAGGATATCTCTGATCATGGTGGCCCACCTCTGATCAAATCACTTGTAGCCAACAATCTACATTTTGATGATCGACTACTCTTCAAAGATTTTTTGAAGATTTTTATGGTTTTTTTTCTTCATCGGATCAGGTGTCATCTACTCCTTCTTCTGACGGTTTTGGCAATTTTTACTCAATAAGATTTCATCTTAGCCGTACAATTTGGTGGATACTTCTCCAAATCCAATCAAACTTGGACTAGAGGACACATTTTTGATCTCCTCCGGGATGATGTCCTCTGATCTGTGATTGGACCAGGTTGTGGGGCCCATGCATCTCTCCTGCACTAGATCTCAAGGTCGTCTGGCTCATTTCTTTTCCTGTTCTGGGAAACTTTTGCTACATTTTTTCATGCTGGGTTAGTACACACATCTCAGTAATTCTGATCATCTGTGATTGTTTTGCTACACTACTCTGGTTCCTTTCGTTACTTTTCTGCACTCTCTGGTGGCTGTTCTGTGTCTTCAAGTTGATTTTTTACTCTGCTGGTAGTAGGATTGCTGCCTGTTATTTTTTTTGCTGAACATATCTTTGCATTAATATCATGGAGAAAGGAGATATCACTTTGATCAAGTTTAATGGTAAAAACTATACCACTTGGGCATTTCAATTTCAAATTTACCTTAAGGGTAAAGAACTCTGGGGTCATCTTGATGATTCCGATCCCAAACCTACTGATGATAAGCTTCTAACTAAATGGGAGGTTAAAGATTGGCAGATCATGACCTGGATTTTGGGGGTCCGTTGAAGCACAGTTTATCTTGAATCTTCGCCCATACAAGACTGCTAAAGATATGTGGCTCTATTTAAAGAAGATATATTTGCAAGAAAATTCTGCTCGAAGGTTTCATTTAGAACATGAAATCTCGCAGTTTGTTCAAGGGACCTTGTCGATACAGGATTACTACTCTCAGTTTACAAGTCTGTGGACTGATTACGCTGAGATTATTTATGCTGACCTTCCCGCCGCCTCCTTATCCACTATTCAAGAGATCCACCAAACAAGTCAGCGGGATCAGTTTCTGATGAAGTTACGGCCTCAATTTGAAACTGTCCGCTCCAACTTAATGAGCAGGGTGCCATCCCCTTCACTCAAATCAAGTTTGGGCGAACTTCTTAGAGAGGAACAACGCTTGGTGACTCAGACAACACTTACAAATAATGCTCCTCAGGCTGCTCCTATCGATGTTGCTTATATAGCCCGGGGTAAGCCTCAAGCCCGGGACATGAGCAAGGTCAAATGTTTTTCCTGCCACAAACTCGGACATGTTTCCACTCAGTGCGACCAGAAGTTTTGTTCCTACTGCAAAACCAAAGGTCATGTTCTTCCGGAATGCCGGACGCAACCTCAAAATAGGGCACAGCAACAGCGGGCCTACTCTGCACATCTTCCTGAAGCTTCTTCATCAGTCATGCCTGCACCACCTGCTGCCACTTCTTCTTCTACCCTTACTCCTGAAATGGTCCAGAAAATGATCATAAATGCTTTCTCTGCGCTTGGCCTATCAGGTAAACCAACATCTTCAGTATCCACCTGGTATATTGATTCAGGGGCCTCCAATCACATGACACACTCTCCTGCCAATATGACTCATATTAGGGAGTATGATGGAGACCTCTGCATTAATACTGCTGATGGTGGCAGTGTTCCTATTTCTGCTGTTGGCCAGGTTCCTCACTCCTTGCCCTTGCATAATGTTTTTCTTTCCCCTTGCTTAACCACAAATTTGTTATCCGTTGGTCAACTTGTTGATAGTAATTGCTCCATCTTTTTTTCTCGCTCTGGTTGCGTTGTGCAGGATCAAGTATTGGGGAAGGTGCTAGCGAAGGGCCCTAAGCAGGGACGACTGTTTCCTCTCCAGATTTCGTCACAAGAAAAGCCTCCTTCGGAGTCTTCTTTGTTTTCTCATTTTAGTCATAATAAATGCCAGTTGTGGCATAATCGTTTAGGACATCCTAATTCCAAAACTTTGATGTTTTTATTAAATTCTGGTTTAATTATTGATAATAAAGTTTCTTTTAAGGATGTTTCTTTTAATTGTGATAACTGCAAGATGGGGAAAGGGAAAACCCTTCCTTTTCCTCTTCATGATTCTTTAGCAATGAAATGTTTTGATATTGTTCATAGTGATGTCTGGGGTATTGCACCTGTTATCTCTCATTCTCATTATAAATACTTTGTTACATTCATTGATGATTATAGTTGTTTTACTTAGATTTATTTTTTGCATGCTAAGTCTGATGTTTTCTCGGTTTTTGAAGTTTTTTTGTCTTATGTTGAGAATCAGTTTTCCACTACCCTTAAAATTCTTAGGTCTGACTCAGGGGGGGAGTATGTTTCTAAGGACTTTCAAACATTTTTGCAATCCAAAGGCATTATCTCCCAGCGATCTTGTCCTTACACTCCCCAACAAAATGGTGTGCCTGAACGGAAAAACCGACATCTCTTGGACATTGCTCGTTCACTTTTGTTAGTATCTTCTGTTCCCACTAGGTTTTGGCCCGAAGCCCTATCAACCGCTGTACATGTCATCAATCGTTTACCTTCATCTAGATTAGACAACTAGACACCGTTTTTTAGACTTTTTCAAAAGAATCCTCTTTATGATCATCTTCGTCTTTTTGGGTGTGTCTGTTTTGTTCTTCTTCCTCCCACTGAGCGCACTAAGTTAACAGCTCAATCCTCCATATGTGCCTTTCTTGGTTATGCACTTAATAAAAAAGGCTATCTATGTTATGATGCTACAGCCAAAAGAATTCGGGTTTCTCGCAATGTCATGATTTTTGAAAATCAATATTTCTTTCCAAGGCATCCTTATTCGAATGACTCTGTCTCGTTCTCTTTTTTACCATCCTTTTCAGATGCAATACCTCTACCTGTTACTCGTTTTAAGCCGAATTTTGTGTATAAACGACGGAATGTTACAGATGATCCTGTTCCTGGGTCTCTCGCTACGCCTACCCTGACTACACCAGATCCTGCACCTGATCCACCTCCGGAGCCTCCGGCCCTGGATCCTGCACCTAATCCACCTCCGGAGCCTCTTGCTCTTCGCCGATCCATTCGCAACATAAAGCCACCTGATCGTTATGGCTTTACTCATGCTTCATTATTAACCACTTTGTCTTCTATTTCTATCCCTAACTCGTACTCTCAGGCTGTGCAGCATTATTGTTGGATACAGGCTATGCAGGAAGAACTTACTGCTCTTCAAACAAATCATACATGGGACATCGTTACCTGTCCTTCATCTGTCAAACCCATTGGATGTAAGTGGGTATACTCGGTGAAATTGAAGTCTGATGGATCCTTGGATCGCTACAAAGCCCATCTAGTTGCACTTGGAAACAGGTAGGAGTATGGTATCGACTATGAGGAGACTTTTGCTCCGGTGGCCAAAATGACAACTGTCCGTACAGTTCTTGCAATTGCTGCCTCTCAGTCATGGCCTCTATATCAGATGGATGTGAATAATGCATTTCTTCATGGGGATCTTAAAGAAGAAGTCTACATGCGTCTCCCTAATGGAATTCCTTCTTCTTCCAAGACCGATGTCGCTCGTTTAAGACGCTCCTTATATGGCCTTAAACAGGCACCCCGAGCCTGGTTCGACAAGTTCCAAACCACTCTCCTTCAGCTTTCTTTTATACAGAGCCCGTATGATCCTTCGATGTTCACACTTCATTCATCACGAGGATCCACAATTCTCCTTGTGTATGTCGATGATATCATTATTACTGGCCCTCACAGTGATATGATTCGACAGATATAGGCCTCTCTGCAGGACAAGTTTCATATAAAGGATTTGGGACCTTTGAATTATTTCTTTGGTTTGGAAGTTCATCAATCCAAGAAAGGCTTGTTTCTTCATCAGCACAAATATGCTACTGACCTAGTGGATCTCGCCGAGCTTGCTGATTCTAGTCCAGTCGACACCCCATTGGAAGTAAATGCCAAACTTCGTCAACAAGATGGAGATCTCCTTCCTGATCCTACATTCTATTGTCGTTTGGTTGGTAGCCTTGTCTACCTAACCATTACTCGACCAGATCTCTCTTATGCTGTTAATCTAGTCAGCCAGTTTATGACAGCCCCACGGCATCATCATTTGGCGGCAGTCAAACGGATTATTCGTTATATCCTTGGTACCTTTACCCGCGGCTTATTTTTTCCAGTTGGCACACCACTTACACTTACTGCTTATTCTGACGCGGATTGGGCCGGCTGTCCTGACACACGCCGCTCTACCACAGGATGGTGTGTTTACTTGGGAGACGCCTTGATATCCTGGAAATGTAAAAAGTAAGATAAAGTCTCAAAATCTTCCACGGAATCAGAATACCGGGCCATGTCTTCCACTTGTTCTGAGATCCTATGGCTACGTGGGTTGCTCTCAGAGCTTGGATTCTCTCAGACTCAACCGACTCCTCTTCATGCTGACAACACAAGTGCGATTCGAATCACTGAAAATCCGGTGTTTCATGAGCGGACCAAGCATATTGAAGTGGACTGTCACTTCATTCGGGACGAGTATGATCGCAAAGTCATTACTCTTCCTCATATTTCCACTGAGTTCCAGCTTGCTGATATCTTCACCAAGGGTCTTCCACGCCCGCGGCATGAATTCCTGGTTCACAAATTGTTGCTGGTTGATTCACCGCATCAATTTGAGGGGGGGTGTTAAAGTGATAATAGGCCCGGCCCATCTCGGCCCAACACTTGTATGATAATAGGCCCAGCCCACTTGTATATATGAGATCTAGTCAGAAGATAACTTTGTATATGCTAGGATGTCCTTCCTTATTTAGAGATATAATTAGGTCTTGATTCCATGATTTGTGGTGATTTTTAGCCTAAACTTAGGCAATGTAAAGTCTTTATAAAGAAGTGTAATCCAAGAAATCAATACATCGAATGAGAATATTTCACAGAACTCTATCTCTCTCGTTTCAGTATTCTTTTCAATATGCCTATGAATGTCAGCTACTACCATCAAGGTCCTAAGTGCAACACTCTATCCAGCGATTCAAATCCACAACATATGAAAGAAGGAATGGTCAGGACCTGGGTTAGACCGATATCTGCTGACTAAGCCCACTACATGATAGATATCCAGTCTAGTACAAAGCATAGCATACATGAGACTACCAATAGCCGAAGTGTATGGAGTTGCCCTCATCTGCTCCTTTTCCTCAGGTGTCTTAGGACATTGATCCTTGGAAAGGTGCACTCCATGCCTAAAAGGTGTGATACCCTTCTTGGAGTCTTGCATAGTAAACCATACCAATACCTTATTTATGTGAGCAGCTTGGGATAAGCCTATCATCCTATTTTTCTGGTCTCGATGGATTTTGATCCGTAGAATGTAGCTAGCTTCTCCAAAATCCTTCATATCAAAAGTCTTAGCCAACTAAATTTTTACCGTTGTCAGCAATCCTATGTCACTCCTAAGGAGAAGGATGTCATTGACATATAAAACCAAAAAAGCTACCTTGCCTCCTTCACTTTTCATGGACACACATGACTCATCCGGATTCTGACAAAAACCAAATGACTTGATTGCCTGGTCAAAACGGATGTTCCAGCTTCGGGATGCCTACTCAAGTCTATAAATGGACTTCTGCAGTTTGCAAACTCTTTGCTCTTGGTTATTAGCTACAAAACCGTCTGGCTGCATCATATAAATATCTTCCTCAAGATGGTTGTTGAGAAACGCCGTCTTGACATCCATTTGCCAAATCTCGTAATCGAGATGAGCCACAATGGATAAGAGTATCAGGATGGACTTGAGCATGGCTACCGGCGGGAAGGTTTCCTGATAATCGATACCCTCTTTCTGAGTATACCCTTTTGCAACAAGCTTAGCGTAAGGTTTCCACTCTTCCATTTGGTCCTCTTTTTCTCTTGTAGACCTACTTGCACCCAATAGGTTTAATATTGGCAGGCAAGTCCACAAGTGTCCAGACATGATTGGAGTACATGGAATCCATCTCAGCTTTCATAGCTTCTTACCAACATCCCGAATCTTTGTCATTAATTGCTTCATCATAGTTACAGGGATCTTGTTCTGATTCTTCTGGGATCGCCTCATAAGACTCCCAAAAACGAGAACCTGTCCAGGGCTTGACAATTCTCCCACTATGAGGCACTGGTGTAACTACTGGGTCAGGTATGGGTGGATTTTCTTCAAGTTTGGTTATACTGGGATTTGGAATTGATTTCTCTTGAATTTCTTCCAAGATAACTTTCTCTAGATTTCTGGTTAATCATATAATCTTCCTCCAGAAAAACCGTATTGGTGCTGACAAGCACTTTCTGCTCTCTGGGAGTATAGAATAACCAACATTTAGCTCCTTTAGGATATCCTATAAAAGTGCATACGTCCGACTTCAATTCCAACTTATCCATCTTAACCTTTAGCACGTGTGCCGGATAACCCCAAATATGTAAATGTTGTAGACTAGGCTTTCGCCCAGACCATAACTCCCGGGGAGTCTTAGGTACAGACTTAGATGGTACGAGGTTTAGTATGTACGTTACAGTATCCAAGGCATATCACCAAAAGGATATAGGCAATCCTGAGAAACTCAGTATAAACCTGATCATGTCTAAAAGAGTCCAGTTCCTTCTTTCTGCTAGTAGAATATAACATCACCATGCAACCTTAATAATTCCACAACATACAAAGAATTAGATTATACCTTTGGAGCTTGGTAGTGCTCTTAATGGAGAAGTTGATCTCTTTCTTTGATAAAGAACTCTTTCACAAATCGAATCAAAATCTCCAAGAACCAATTGTCTTCCACGCTATATCCCTTATTAGATCTCTTTTCTCAAGAAGAAGGTGGGATCTTCAAGAGAAATCAACTAGAAGCTCTAAGGAGAACTGGAAAAGAAACTAGAAGAGAGAGGAGATGAGAGGGGCGTGCAACTCTTGCACTAGGGCTGGACGTCCAACTCTTGGGCTTGCAACTACTTGGGCGTGGATTAAGCATGGGACGTCCAAGCCTCCTCTCCTCTATTTATAGCACTTAAGCAACCTCCTCTTACTAATTAAAATAGAAGTTTCACTTCCATAATAATTAGTAACTTACTAAATCACAATTAGAAGTCTCACTTTAAATAGGATTAGTAACTTTCTATTTCCTTTTCTTTTATAGTTAAAGTAGAATTAGTTGCTATCTAATAACTTGGGCTAGTGTGGGTACCACTAGGGATTCCATAGAAAGCTGGCTCCAACTGGGACACCCCGACCCCATATCTCATGTGCAATCCGGGCCCACAGGTAATTGCAAATAACTCTACTATATAAATGCAACTGAACTCCAGTCTTTGGAATAAATTACAAGAAGACCCTAAACTTCCCTATGACCACAAGTAGGCCCCTCCATCTATATCCATGGATCAATTGGACCTGTCCACCAAATTGGATCCATATCTTATTATCCTTAAGACCAATCAATTATAGTGATCATCAGTACCTATCTAATTAACTCTTAATTTGAATGGGTGCGCACTTACCAATGATAAATCCATTAATTGGCACAAGGGGATAATGAGGATAGATTCTATCTTGACCATTGGATGTTCCCACAGTCATACTATCACGTACCCAAGACACCGAGGTGTTGACCTACAATTGGCCTCACGCATTGGTGATTCAAAGCAAATGAATAGACATAAACTTGTGATCATTAATGTCTCAAGGTTATGAGCCTATTGCTAGGGATTTATGAGAGCAGATCTTAAAGTAAAGACAGTGTTCTATAAGGTACTTCTCGTAGTCCTTCAATACATCCAATGTACTAGCATGATGATCCAGAGTCTTACACTCTGATGATTGAGACAAATCACACTATCTCATAGTGATCATAATACTGCAACTTTGTCAAATGAGATGCCCGATCTCATCACTGGTTGTGAAGTTATTTAAGTATAAGATATGTGTCACATGTCTCCCGTATGTGGATCTCATCTATACACATGTATTACATCTAATATACTTGTGGACTTCGGTTCATCTCATGAACCATCATGTCATTCGTATTGGTTATGTGCAAGTAAGTATTAAAACACCGTTCATCTCATGAAAGGAAAGCACGATTATATTGATAAATAAAGAAATAAATCAATTTATTACATCATCTAATGGATTGAGACCATATAATCCAACAAATAGAGCAAAGCATAATTATATTACAGTTGCAAAAGTACATTACAAGATGTCATAAAAACATTATATGAAACAACTAGACCAATAAGGGCCGATAACAAAAGTATAAAGAAAGAGACTCATCCAAAAGGGTGTGGCGGCTCTCTGCATAGTAACAAGCTACTACCAGCAAGGTCCTAAGTGCAACACTGTCTATCCCGCGATTCAAAAGCAACCGTCTTACCCTGCGTGCTAATGGAACGAGAACCTGCTACCTACAAGCACCGAGTGTAGTATTAGGCTTACAAAGCCTATCAAATAAACATGTATAAATCAAACTTCATGAATGTAAAAACATAAGATGATAAACAAAGGTTCTGCATTGCATAGTGACGACAATGTAATATACCAATGCATGACCATACTGATAAAAGACATAGCTTAAATATAATCATAATTGTGAAGCATGGAACCATAATTAAATAAACAGAGCATAAGTAAAAGGCAACACATGGCTAGATGATAGACAAATGTAACCCAACTGATCTACAGCTTAAACATGGCGAGACAAACAAAACGAGCAAAACAGGCTTATAGGCTCTGTTCGAAGTCACCCACATCTCGGCATTTGCAGATGCCTACCAAAGCGAATAAGACAGGCAAGGTTGGTATCTGAAGATACTTACATCTCAGTATCTGAAGATACCTACCAAAGTGGGCAAAACAGACAGGCTTAGTATCCAAAGGTGCCCACATCTCGGTATCCGAAAATACCCACCAAAGTGGACAAAACAAACAGACTCGGTATCCAAAGGTACCTTCATCTAGCTATCCAAAGACACCTACGGAAGCGGACAGAGGCAAAATAACGAACAGGGCAGGCTAGGCTAGTAAGCAGTGACAAGACTAAACAAGGCAGGACATGTCAAGATGGTGACAAGTAAGATGTCCAACCTGGTCTATTGCAACTGCTAATATAATTAGGACCAGCTACTATTAGGCCTTGTTTCATTTTCCAGACTATCGAATCTTCCCAACCAAGGTGTGGGTTAAGTGAACCAGAGCTAAGTTGGAATTACCCAGGATTGGCAGTTTCCATTGATAAACTGTGCGACTCTGGAGAGCTTTGTGTCCAGTGCCTGAATTCGATGATCTAAGCATGGTCTCCTACTACTCGACAAGATGAACCATATGTTACAGATCTCTGAACTCTGACACCGATTGTCCCTCAAAGATGGGGTTGGACTATTCTGCCTTTCCTGGGCGACATTACAACTCTACCTCTTTCATAATACCCAACTATCCATTCCAATCCCTAGTTACCTCAACAGTAGAAATCCTACCTAAATTAGGGGTCTAAGTTCATTCTGAATTGTAAACTCAAGCTCTCCAAGGGGTGTACAATGCCATGGTGAGGCGGACAAAAGGTCATGGGGTATAGATCCTGTGGGAGGAGAACTACACCCTCATGGTCAGGTGTACAAGAAGACACGGGTGTACTTCCCCATCCAGGTCATTACAGGTCAAAAAGGCCGTTACACTAATCAAGTCTAGGGCTAGGGTGGTTGTTCTTCTGTGAAGCATAATACCATTAAACTCTACGATCCCGTAGGACTTGGGATGTACGAGACAAGGTGCTTGGTGCTTCTGAAGGTAATTACCATCTCAAGGTCCTACGTTGCCATACCCTTGAACTTAGCATCACCCTATCATGCTTCCTGGATGACTAGGGGTCATCAAGCTATGAACATTACTAACATATGTTCTTATGTTTAAACATCATGCATCAGGGGAAAGGGTCCAAAGCTACGCCAAAATCCTAGGTTCAAGGTCCCTAAACAAGAGAACCTGGAGGTCTTCAGTTAGCTGTAAGGCTAGCTCGGCTAGCCAAGAGGTTAAGGTCCAGAAAACCAGCTCTTTGGTTTTGTAACCAAAGTGGCCATCAGTTAGTCGGAAATGAGCAGTCGGCTATCTAAAAATCAGTCTTCGGCGAGCCGAAGTACTCAGAAATGCATTCAGTTGGTGTCCAATCCAATTCAGAGGGAATTCCTCCCTAACACCAAGGCTAGTACCAACAGAAATTTTTTGGGCATGTCTGGCACTACAAAATCCATTACACACGACATTCTAAGGGCTTACAAATTGGGATTTTCATCAAATGCAAAGTGTTTTAAAACACAAAATCAAGCTTAGCATGGGTATTTTAACATCGAATAATACAAAGAAGCAATTAAAACTACATACTTACAATGAAATTTACACAAGTTGCATAAACGCTTAGAGCTAAGAATTTAGCTTAACATGAGCAAATAGACTTGCAACAACTAGAATTTACCCCAAATATCATACATGCAAATAGAATTTAGACATGGATACTTGCCTTAGACCCCAATTAAAGAATCCTCTTTCAAAGTCAACCACTAATCCAGTCGGTCTTCACTTCTATAGTCAGATCCCCAAATTCTAGCCCAGAATACATGCAAAGAAAATCCAAAAGAAAAGGAACCATCTAAGCATACATACAAGAAGCCTAGGTTCTAATGCATGTGAATAGAATGAAAACATGAGAAATAGTCTTATTGAGAGGGAGAAGAGAAAATGAAGGCGAAACGGGAGCTGGGAAGTGCAATGGAGACTGGAGAGAGAGAGAGAGAGAGATGGCGAAACAGGAGCTGGCAAGTGCAATGGAGAGAGAGAGAGAGAGAGTGTGTTGGTGGAGGTGTGGGAGCTTGGTCCAAGGGGGTGAGCTTGAGCAAGGGAGGAAGAAAATCTAGAGGAAGAAGAAAATGAGAAGATAAGAGAAACAGATAAGAAAACTAAAGAGGAAGAAGAATGAATGGCCGGGAGGGGTTTCTTATATAGTGTGGAGTTGAGATAATTACAGAATTGCCATACTCTCTTAAATAGCTTGAAACAGTATAAGGGATTTCTAGGGAATTCAAGTCATCGAAAGAGTATACGTCCTTCACAAAAGTTTCCCGAAATAATTTCCTTTATCTGATGGGCTGAATATTGACATACTTTTGGAGTTGCGAACAACCCCCCAACATTTCCCCAAATTACGACTGAGGCCTCCCAAAGCACTAAGGTCTAAAAAGCACTCAATCAGTAAAGCCACTAAACTAACACTTAAACTTAATTAATTACCATTTAAACAGGGTTAATTAGGGTCGGGGTCTTAAACTTCTCAAACTCTTTTACTTTGTCAACCTGAACTCCCTTCCCCTCCTCAATCTGAGAAATGCGGCGCGTCACCTCATCGCCCAAAATTGACTCCTACCTTTTTACCGACATCAGTGGCATTCCTCACCTCTGCTATAGGAGCTAAATACCTCTTAGATTGATTTGAAGATAGACTTATATACTCTGAAGAAACATTCTCCTTCGTTGGTGGGATGTTTAACTGTGGCGAGCTGGAAAGCTCCTCATTACACATCAATTCTAGCTTTAACATTCTCTTTTGACGTGCTTAACTTTGCCTTAATAGAACTCAATGTGCCAACCATCATTTTGGAGTTACAAATCTTTGCCGCTGACACCGCAACCTTTCTTCTGAATAATGCTGAATCCTTCTTCCTCAATTGGTTTCCCCACAATTTCCTCTATCCTATTAAAGGTTCATTTGTGTGAATTACTCAAATTGGACATGACATTTGCTATTTTTATCTTTTTTTTAATTAATGTTTCGTATTAGTTTGGGTCCAGTGACTCCAGTCAGCAATAGTCCTATTAGTTAGGCGTCTGTGACAGGTTTCAAGAGTACATTTGGTTTAAGATGCCAAGTGCCATGTCATAACAGTCTCGTTAGAGAGTTCAAGCAATAGTGATCATATTAGGAATTGTGAGGTGATTGATTCATGTGGAAAAGGGGTTTTCAATCCCTTTTCATTTGGAAACATCGTCTTCAATCTTTATATCTAATGCACAACCAGCTTTAATCCTTTCCCCCTCCCTTTTGCTGTAAGTCATGGGGATACTCTTGCTGTCTAAGAAATGTGACTAAGAAGCTTTTCTGGTAATCCAAGATTTATTGGAATATTATTTTCTTGAAGTCTCCCAAAATTATTATATGGTGGCCCATGTTGATTTGGAAGGCAGATACTAGGAAAACAATATCCAACATTTCTTACTTATTTCTGCACTGTCCTGAGGGCAAAACTGGAGAAAACTAGAGTCCAGTACACTAAAGAAATCTAAATGTTGTGATGTTGCATTTCTAATTTCTAAGACCTTGCTTCTATAGGTGATTGAACAGCACATTGCATGTGCTGCTTTTGAGCACCCATTGAGTTTGCTTTATGATGAAAGATATTTTGGTTCTGGCCTGGATAGTGCAATAAGGACCCTTGTGAGTAAAGGTCTACTAGTTTCTGATCCATCGTGTGTTTCTCAAATATGGAGCTATAATGGTCACGAGGTGCGTTATCAATGTACATGCAATCAATCCTCTAATTTTAGTGAACAGTGTCAGCATTCATGAGATCTTATGTAGGGGTGGAAATGGGCCAGTTTGGGGTTTTTCATTGTTTTTCCTAGCCTCACATGTTATTTATCAGATGCAGTGCTCAAGTCTTGGCCGAATTCATTTCTTAATTGTTTGGAAGTTTTAGGACTGGGCCCAGGCTTTCACAGCCATGAACGAGCCGAAATTCTGGTTCTGTATGTGTTGACATTGAAAATGTTCAAACCTGGGCTGGTATATGGTGGGGCCATGGGCCTAAAACTTAGTCTTAATCCTTGCAAATGTTTGGCCAAGTTTGCAAGTTCACTGGCAAGCCTGTCCCATCTCCATCCCTATTTCTTTTCTGTCTTTGACTTTCTGTTTTTTGGATCAATCAGAGATGCCCTTCAAAAGCAATTAGTATTCGAGCAATAGAGACTGAGAAATATCGAGTAAGAGACAAACTAAAGGATGAAGTTCTTGAGGAAATTGAGGAGAGCAAGGCATTTTTTCAGGTAGTGTGTGATGACCGTTCTGTATATAATATTAGCCATATTTTTATCTGGTACATAATATTTTCCTCTACTTATTGTGACCTTTCTACGTTGAGTTAAATTCATTTTTCATTGTCATTCTAAAGGACTCTTAGTGATATTTTATTCGTGGAATAAACAAGTCTGTAGTGTGAATATCAGTATGCATATTGGAATTTGACACTGGTACAGGGTGTTTGATTTGCACATGCTGAAAATGGAATTTATAATTCTTGCATAATAGCTAACTTAATTACATAATTTTCTTATGTTTTTTCAATTGTAATGTGCAAAAATAACACCAATGTCAAAATAATGTTCAAATCTTACTATCTAAAAGTAATTAAGTAAATCTATGCTCCATGAGTATGGGCATGCTTCCAATTTTTCACTGTCTAAACACATTCACTTATTGATTTTTTTTTCGGTACATTCACTTCTTGATTTTTTGATTTCACTCATAGAGAAGTTTGTTTTATCTATTTACACGATCAGGATGATCTATGTTGGGTAATATGATGTAGATGGTCTCAGTTTGGTTTTTTTGTCATTATGTAAGGGATCATATGCGAGTATTTGTCCATGAACATCTTGGCTGCACACTTGTAATTTTTTTATGTTTTCCCTTGGTATTGTGTACAGCTCCCTCCCTTGAGTTGCTGCAACTCCTCCATTCTTCTTTTACTTTCTTTTTTTTTTTTTTGATCTTTCTTTCCTGAAAACCTGATGTCTCTCTTCTTCTATCTCCTTTTATTTCTCTTCCCCTTTTACAGAAGATCAAAATCTGGGTTTTTAATTTGGTATCAGAGCCCAGAGCTGCTGATTGACTGAGGGGAAGAGAGTATTTCTAGGCTTACATTGATTATGTAAGCCCAATCCATAATTCCGTTCGGCCCTCTTTGTTGAGGAAAATGGTTATGGTAGATATGTTGTGTTTACAAGGAGATCCACAACTGATGGAGTCCCTAGCTGATTGTTTTCCTTTTGATCAGTCCATAGCCTATAATGCTTGCTCCCTTGGAACCCCATGACCAATTTTCTCCTTTTGATTTTGAAAGTTTTCCATTAATTTGGAGACCTCCTATCATGGATTAGGGTTTGGAAGGATTTTTTTTTAACACAAATCTAAACGAGTGTAAGAAAAGATTCCTATTGTTTGATTCTAGGGAAACAAGAAAACAATCATGCATGCTTTGCAAACTTGGTTTCTTTACTCACCTCTTGAATGTGTTTTTTTTTTTAAGTACTCACCTCTTGAATGTGATAATGGGTTCTCTTCTTGAGAGTTGGTAGGTTGCATCAATCTTCTGGCAAACCCTAGATTGTCACGACCCAAATTTCGGGGCCCTGTCGAATTCCGGATCATGATTCTTTGGCAACATTCACCACACATTCATCAAATAACTTCCACAAGGGATTAGGCATTTAGATCAAACTATAATTTCAATTAACTTATAAAAGTCAAATAACATCGATAATCTCTTAATAAGTAAAAATTCCCATGTTCTGACTCAAATAAATGATGTCCTAAAACATTGAATAAAATCTCTAAAACAAGGGCTAATCCCTCTATCAAGTATTTGAATTTTCCTGCTCTCTCTCTTCAGCCACACATGCTGAAGTTTATGGGCCGAACCTCATTATGCTCTGGCCCACCCGCAATGTGATTACCTAAAGGGGGCAACACAACATCAGTAACACTGGTGAATGAATTTTCCTAATTACCCATATAACATAGAATATAACATCAAATAAAATGCACAAGTCTAAATTAACAAGTCAAGTACAATTAAAAGTCCATCCATTTACATATTCGTGCCCCATGCACACTACAATGCCACCAAGGCTAATCATACACGTCTACCGGCCACCTTGGCCTTGTCTCATCATCCGCGTCCACCAAGGACCAGCAAATCTAACGGCCACCATGTCCCACATAGAATGAACACCATGTCTATTATCAATGAATCTATATACCAATCCATTCTTTCACGTGTACTAATAATTCCCAGAGTACACCAGTGAGCATTCCATACATACCATATTAAATATAATTTACAACATCTACAAAGCCAACCTTAAGGTGAGACCAGCCTCATACAAACCCCCACTAGATTTATTTCCCCACTTCTGATCATGACAGGTAGGGGGTAGTGTATAAGTGGCCCACATTCATAGAAAATCACACAAGATGACTGGATCATGTCAATACTCCAAAACAGTCCATGCAATTTCATATAAACCACACAGAAACCTTAATTAATTTAGATGGAAGGGTTATATGGTAATTACCTACCAAGTCTAGGGCTATCCCTCAATTATAGATTCCATCTGGCTATGTCTATACACACAGAAACTAGACAGCAAGAGGTTCACGCTTGAAGGCACTCCAATATAAAATCCAGTAGGTTCCACTGGACCAATTCAAGATCAGACCAAATGTCCTTGGTCGCCCATGGCTGAACTATCATGCCAATGGATCTGATTCATCATCAGACCATTCTCTGGGGCCCACAAACCCAAAAAAGATTCCTAATAACTTCTACAATAAGTCACGCTTGAGATTTTTTGAATCTACTGGACAGTGGGTCCCACTGTTCCAAACCCCAGATGTCCTCGGTCCCTATCGTCGTCAAGGGGTCCCCCACATGATGACTGGAATTGATTTCCAATCCAGCGGCCTGATGGGTCCCGCTAAGGCTTGACGACATGAAGCCACCAAACTGGTATCAGTGGCCTCTTCTGTATTATAACAATTGGGTGAGGGCCCAGATGGGGCCCACTCCTCATGGGTCCAGGTCCTCTTGGGTGCATGGGTCCTCCTTTGGATCCATGGTCCAGATTTCCCATCTAATTGGCCATGGGGTCCCACAGCCCTCCAACATCATTACAACCCACTGACGACAGGCCTCTGTTCCTATTGATTATATGCCTGTTCAACAGATGCTCAAAGGTTTGCACCCTATATTGACTGTATCATTCTAATAACCATTCGGACATGATTCCTTGACCCAAAAATAGATTTTAATCTACTCCATGATTATAGGAGGATCACTGCATACTTGACAAATAGTTGAATCGTATCTCAACAACAATCATCTTGATTAATTTATCTAGTTATTTAAGAAGAAGATCCACTCACCTTCGATATGTGATCGTTGCGTTCGCGATGTGAGGGTGCGAGTAGGACGTCCGCCGATCGTCCTCTACTGATTGCCTTCTTCTTCCCAACCCAACCCCCCACACTCCCCGACCGAATTTCCAGCCATCAAGCTCTCTATCAGATTTCTTTCTCTCAAAAAGGATAAGAGAATTTAATACTAAACATAAGCGTCGTTGGTTTATTTAGATACTCTAGAGTCATATTTCATTCCAAACTGCTCTTAGAATCCTATGCAAATTGAACATATAGTCCTGCTAATACAAGACACGCAGGCCTCTCAATTGGAGTTGAGATACAACTCCTAAATTATCCTAATAACAACTCACGTGGGACTGTTCCAATAAAATAAACAATATCCGAGGGTCCCACCTGGGCCATACTAATAATGCTAATCTTGGGACGTGACGCAAGATATTACATAGATCTCCTCCTTTCTCCCATTCTCCTCATAGTTCTCCTAGGGCTTCAGTAATTAAATGATGATGAGAGAGAGAAAGAGAGTGCCTGTGAAGATACTTGAGAGGGGAAGAGTGAGTTGGTTGTGCGAGGGGGGAGAGGGGATGGTCATGACTGGTTGAGAGGGAGAGAGTGTCACGACCCCAAATTTGAATTAAGGGATCGCAACGCGCACGGAAGCATATTAGCGATAATTTTGGAGAATGATAATAATTCTGCACGCATTTTTCCACAGGATTCCGCTATGTGAGGATTACCAGGCCCTCAGATCCACGAGGGACGTCATGGCAGAAGCTTGTGCAAGCCATTGCATATAACAAGAAATGATAACACGTTCACATTCATGGCATCATGTAGACTGATAACAGAATGAAACTCATTTCCATAATTTAAGATTCAAGTTTAAAGTAACATAAAAGGCGAAATAAGTCTTAATTACAATCCCAGTCAAAAGGCCTAACATTGGCCAAACATCCTCAAAAGAACAATGTCCAAAAAGAAGCTTTTAACTCCCAAAACAAAAACCCTAGAATGTCAATGTGAACTCCGCGGAATCAGATGCTCTACATCATCAGCCATCCACTCTCGTACAAATGGCAAATCGTGTTGGACCCCTCAATGTCCTGTTCGGAGGCCAAGAGTTTGATACCTACAGCACCAAGTATAAGATACACAAATGCCTGACAAGATACCATAATAAGAGCATGGCATGTTGTACTAGACAAGTAAAAGCATGTCAAATCATAATTTGACAAGTAAAGCATAAAACTAAGCATGTTCTTGAAAAGCAAGTAAAGTATCATGATAATCAATTGTTCATAATGATAAGCATGACTTAACGACATTCACACAACTTAATTCCACTCGGTCATCATTCATGGGCATATGACTCACAATTGGAGCACACAACGCAATATCATGGGCATATTGTTCGTGCAAGTGAGGTAAACAGCAGTGCATGTCGAGGGCATACTTACTCTTTCTAGGGCAGCAGCGAATGCAACATGACAAGGGCATACTTACTCGAACCGTGGGCATCAACGAATGCAATATCACAGGCCTACTACCCTTTTCCAAGGATTGCAGCGCAGTAACCATGTGAGATCGAACTGGGTGTTGTCGAATCCATATACATATACATAATTAACCCGTTAAGGTGTTTAAATCAGAAAATATCTCAAAACATGATTAAAGCTCCAAAAACCGAGGAAAAGAAGTGAAAATGATACTTTTCGGTCAAACATGTTTATACGAGTTCAAGTTTAAGAAAGATACAAGTTTTAGGCAAGATCGGGCTCTGAGTGCGCAAAACGATCAAAACTAGTAGTTTTGGACATGTGAAGACATGGGTCAAGTGACATAAATTTCTAATAAAAATCAGGCAGCATTTCGGCTAGAAATGGTGGACCAAAACGGATAAGAATATGAGTAGGTGATCTAGGTAACTCTGGAGGGGCAGGGCAATTCAATGCCCGCACACAACCCAAAAGACCTCCTAAGGATCCAGGTATATCCATGGCCAAAGCAGGGCGAAGACCACACGCTAATCCAAGGAGTCTCTAGGTCAAGACACGGGTAAGTCCATGATTATAACAAAGAACGAGAAAGGACTAGAGTAATGAAAAGCATTGAAATAAGGAATAACATGTATAAAACATTAGTACCATGTTTAAGCATCAAATTGGGTCCCATACTAGATATCCTAGGGTATGGATTGCCTTGGACATGCAAACAGAATGACTCAATTCTATTCGCTCTTAGGGTCCGAACATCGGACTTTTTATAAACTTGGTGCAACCGGAAGGTGAGGACATCCAAACCCTAAGGTCGGATACAATCGACCATCATCATGCCACATGTCTCCAAGCAAATCCGAAGTGCACATTCATTCAAAAACAAGACTTCCAATGAGTTACAAGTAGAAAACAAGTTTGGCAAGGGTCCGCCAAAAGTCTAGGTATTCATTCCCCTAAACCAGGGTAACCATATTCAAGGGTTCCAAAGGGGTTAATGATGTTGAAGACCCTCAAATAGGTCTCCCAGAAGTCCACAACAGTTCCGGAAATGTACTTTCGGTAGTCGGGTTCGGTTGTGCAAGAACTGCCGGACAATTTATGTATAAGTCCCCAACTGCCGAAGGTTAATTCCATGTTCTATGTGATGATTAATTACACTTAGAGGCCCACCTATCAGGCATCTAAGGTTCCAAAAGAGTTACAAAGGTTTAGGCTTTGAAATTCACATGAAAAAGCATGAAAAGGGCCAAAAGGACCTACCAAGTGTGAAAAGCCCCTTTCCCGGAAGTGAAGTCCTCACGGCTAGCCATAGTGCACTCTGCACCACTTCTGGAAGCTTCCGGAGTGGCATGTAGGTGCACTTCTGGGACTGTTCTAACCCAGAAGTGGAGTGCAGAAATGCACTGTTTTGGCCATTTTTCCATCCTTAGAGATTTTTCAAGTTGGGGGAATTTTCTAGAACTTTAGAAACCCAAAAACCATGAATCCACAAGCCATTAGTCCATCAAAACTAAGAGAAACCATGAAATCCACATGCATGTATGAAACTTGAAATCAATAGAAATTCAATACACGGCATGAATCTTAAAATAGGCACTTGCATTGGCTCCAAGATCTTCTCAAAATCTCTCTCACACTCCCAAAAGTTGCAGAAATCCTCTCCACAAGAAAAGCCCAAAATCCAACACAAAGAAACCTTAGAAATCAAGAACTCGTGCTAAGCTTAATCCAAACCCATACAAAAAGGAGATTAAGAACCTCTAAACGCATGGGAAGCAAATGGGGAAGGAAACCTCACCTCTAAGACTCCCAACGAAGAAGAAGAAGTTTAGAGAAGGGGTTGCCGTGCATTCTTCACAAAAACGTGGAAAGAGAGGAAGATGATCGTGAAAAACACTTTGGAGGAGATGGATTTGATGGAAATTTCCTCGGGAGCAAGATTGAGCAAGGGAGATGAAGAGAGGAAGGAGAAAAAGGGCTGCTTTGGGGGGTGGGTGGTTGCAAATGAAAAGGGGCAAGGGTTTGGGGTGGTTTTTTTATATAAATGAGCTCGGTTACATTGTGAGTCCGCCACTAGGTTTGTTTTGATTAAGGCGCATAAATGGGGGTCTTTGGGGCCTCAAATGGACTTGAGCAAAAAAAGAAAGTTTCTCCAAATTAACAGAGCTTTCCAACAAGCACACGGTCAGAATTTTTGGAGATCGTTTGCAAAAATTCAAAATTTCATAATTACGAATACCACCACCCTGAAAATGGTGCCGAGGTCAAATATGGGTTTTCGGGATCTCAAATGGACATGGGTTGAACACAAAAGTTTTTTGGTACGGCAAGACCTAAGTTTTGGACCCATTGCGGTAACTTTTTCTGAAATTCCCAAAATACCCCTTGATTTCCCAGAAGTCCAAAGTAGACCCTTCCAAGTATAGAACTTGGAGTGAAACTTCCCGAAACTACCCAAACCTCATTCTAACCAGTAAAATCACCCGATTAGGGTCTAAACACATGTCATTAACGATTAAGGACAATCAATTAATGTTAATCTCGATAATTAAGGATCGGGATCTTATAGAGAGGCGGTCGTGTGGTTTGGTGAGTGAAATAGTGAGGGTCGTATGCTTGTAAGGCGCTTTGGGCAATGTTCCTAATACAACTACATATTGGACTTGATTTAGCAAACTCACTTTCTAATTCCTAATAATGCCACAACTTATTTACCCACACTTATTTCTAATTTCTTATGAATTAATCCTAGCCATGGTGGACATGCAGTTCATGATTGGGTTGGTTCTGACCACCTTTTATAATTTACTTAGTCCTTCTAATTTAATTCTTTCTTTGATTACTCTTTTCTAGCATTGTATTGTTATAGTTTTATTACAACTAATTTATTTCTAATTTCTTATGAATTAATCCCAGCCATGGTGGACATGCAGTTCATGATTGGGTTGTTTCTGACCGACTTTCAGTTCTTGTTTGAGCCTAATATTAATTTACTTAGACCTAATTCTTTCTTCAATTACTCTTTTCTAGCATTGTATTGTTGTAATTTCATCATATGTTATGGATAGACTAATAATCCTTTGTGATTTTTTGTTACTAGGATAATTTTCTAACGGGCAGCTTCAACATCTTGCGGCCTCATTTCTTTTATCTCTACTTTTCTAGCTTTGTTTTTCAACCTGTTAATCAAACTGATTTTCAACATGTTATTCTCAATTGCCTCACCAAAGCTCCATGTGGGATCAAAATCAAAAGGCATTTTCAGTTATCAATTGGCAAACACAATAGAAGACTGAATACCTATACATATGAACAAGTAGCATGTTAAAAATTAAAAAAAAAAAAAAAACAAAAGAAAATAAAAATATGTTAGAGGAAACATATATCTAACACTTAAGAATCATTCTCAAGACATTTAATCCGTATTTCATTACTTAAAATATTTTTTTTTTAAATAAAAAAAAATCCAAAGATAAGAAACTAAAATAAAATAAAATTAGGAAAAGACAAAGATATGTTGGATTGATCTATACCAAACATAGATATAACATTTACTGGCCTTATTCAAAAAAATATTATGGGTAATGAATTAGTTAAGCCATTTTTTTTCAAAAAATAAATAAATCCGAAAAAAAAAAAGAAAAAAAAAAAAAAAAAGGAAAAGTCAAAGAAATGTTGGATCGATCTATGCCAAACATATTCAAAACATTTAGGAACCCTTTTCAATACATTTTATTGGTAGCAGCTAACCGTGAATGCCTTGTGCAGCTTACCTCGAGGTAACCGTGGAGGTTCCGTCTTCAACCTTTTGATCCACAGTCAGCTTGCGGCTAACCAACTTGTAGTGTGGTGACCTAGCGGTCAAATTTCCAGAGAGCACCCTTTTCGGGCTTGTTTTACAAGCAGTCACCTCCACGGCTAACCGAATTGGTCGGTTAACCGCCAGTGCTGTTTATTTTCAGTTTGAATCCCCTTTTTTAAAGGGATTTTCTAGACCTGGTTTGGATGGACTTAGGTGGGACCTTGGCTACCCCTTTTGATGACTCATTTGACTATGCGTGAGAATGTTTTGAACCGACATTTTCTCATGGTTATTCCAGTTGTTTCAGGATTCAACTCATCTCAATCATCGACAGTGTGCGGCAACGGGATACCCTCCTTTGTATCTATGCACGAAGATTATTCGTTCGGCTATTGCGAACCCTAATTCGTTTCGTTGACCGAGTAGGTATGTACGATGCTTCGGGAATAACATTGTACTTAGCATTGGATTGTCTATCGCGTCTAATTCCGAATTATACCGTCTCGTACCTTTGTCTACATGTCAAGGCACATGTTCATTAGCTCCGTTTACTTTGTTTTGTTTGGCATCACATGGAGAACTTAGATGATGGACTGAGGATCACTTTTGATGTTCTGCTTGTTCCTATGCTTGACTGAGGTGTTGAGGCTAGGCAGCTTTGATTGTAAGAGCTTGATGAGGACTACTTATGGTATTGATGTTTTGAAGTAAGCTTGCTGGTTTTGGTCTTGATTTGATGATGGAAAAGTAGTCTCTCTTTTGTTAATAAATCTTGTTCACGCAAGAAAGCGTAGCCCCTCACTATTGTATGACCTGGACACTTGTGTCAGGCACCACTCAGCTGTACCATTCGACACAGCTAGGGCACCACTGTGATAGGACCGTTACTCTTGGCCTTCTGTAGTTCAGAGATGTGATGGATGTACACCATCGGATACTTTTGATGATGGGAGGTTTTGATGGTTGTTTGCTTGTACCCCATGTATCCACTTTTGCTTGGTTGGCCGGGCTTTTCTCTCGTGCATTTTCTCTACCACAACTCGGTTCGAGTTGGGAGGGCAGTGATACTATCCCATGGTGATTAGCCTATGTGGACCGCCTAAGTTGTTAGATGTTATGTTAGATTGATTATGATTCAAATCCTATGCATTTTTTATAATCTTGTCTATTGTTTACTCTGTTTTGTATTGCATATCTATTGATGTTATATATATATATATATATATATATTTGCCTGCCTATTGTCGTGTCTGATGCTGCACTTAGTGCATAGGTACTAGGTCCATCTACCTTTGGGAAAGTGGAAGCCTCGATTTAGGCAGTCTAGCCTGATGGTGAGTACGATTTGTATATCGACGGTATTGTCGCCGTGACCAGCACACGAGTGCCTTCGTACTTTGGTTAGTTCGTATATATTCTTCCTTTGGCTTAGGTTTTGATAGAAGCCATTAATTAATATACTTTTTTTTATCTTTTGCTAAACTTAAACTATAAAAAAGAAAGATGTGCATACTATGAAATGTTAATATCGTACCATTTGTTTATTATGACGTTCCGCTGTGTTTTATGGTTACTGAGGAAATATTTATACCTCACCGCTGACTTCGATCCTATGGGACATGATTGGGGCCACGTTGTATTGGTTTATGTTGGAAAATTTTAATTGGCCCTAATATCACGCATGATCCCTAGTTTCCACAAATGGGGGTGTGACATACTGTCAGTCAATTTGTCAATGCACCACAGAAACCTTATCTCACTGCAGTCTATCGTATCCTTCGATGCATTCGTGGTACTATTGATAGAGGGTTGTTTTATTCATCATCCTCACCATTGGGCCTCACGGCATATGCAGATGCTGATTGGGTGGGATGTCCTGATGCTCGTAGATCGACCACTGGTTGGTGTATGTTCCGTGGAAACTCTCCGATTTCATGGAAATGTAAGGCAGACTACTATTTCAAAATCATCGGGGGAGGCAAAATATCGATCAATGTTATCAACAAGCAGTGAAATCATTTGGCTTTGGCGTCTCCTCAGAGAATTTGTTGTTTTTCTAAAAGGTCCTACATCTCTTTATGCGGACAATACTAATGCAATTCAGATTGCTAGAAATACTGTGTTTCATGAACACACCAAACATATCGAAATTTATTGTCATTTTATTCGTCTAACATGTCATTGGTTCGATTCAGCTTCCCCATGTCTCCTCTGAACATCAGTTGGCTGATCTTTTTACAAAAGCTATGCCAAAGCTTCTACATGACTATTTGACGAACAAATTGATGCTTTCGCATACCGTGCATCAATTTGAGAGGGAGTGTAGAGGAAATACAACCCACACAACATCACAGTGGGCCCACACAGTTTCTAGAGATTGTCTTTCTAGAAGACCTGTGGATATTATTCTTTCTTTCCTTTCTAGCTTAGATTGATTGTAATTATCTTTCCTTCATTGCTTAGATTGATTCTAATTAGCCTTAGATTATGGATTTGGGATTGATTGTAATTAGCCTTAGATTATGGATCTGACATTCCATACTTGTATACATGAAAGGGAATCGACCCTATAAATATATCTTTCAGTTGACCACATTGGATACCTTCATCCATATCTATCTCTCTCATAAGATCATACCTTAAGAGCTGACAAGAGAGTCTATCATTTGGTTTGACTGGCCAACTATATTTGAATGCCCTAAGAGCTTCTAATATACCATAGTATTTGACAAACTGCTTCATGTGAAGTTCGAGGGACATATACCGATAGCCTCTGGTATGGTCGGTTAGGTAATTGTAAGGTATAGGAGTTTACGATAATTTTGAGGATCGTAATATAACTCTCCATTATTTATAAACAACCAGGTGTGCATGTCCATTAGGTCAGTGCCCAAATTACCAGTCAAGTGGAGAAGATCCAACACATACTTTTGCTATGCCTAACAAATTCGTCTGCATGTTTTGAATGCTTCAAATCCTAGGAAGTACTTCAAGTTGCTTTAGTCTTATTTAAGGGATTTGGCTTAGACACTTCTCCAACTGTAGATTCTAATTGATCATCTCCAGTGAAGACAATATCATCAACATGATACACTTAAAATGATAGTTCCTTCTGCCGGTCACTTAACTTAGCATGGATTGATGTAGCTTAACATGTATTGATCTGAATTACATCAGTGCAAGCCAATATCAAGGAGAGCAGTACTAACATTTTCAAACTATCGTTTATGAGACTGCTTTAGAGCATAAAAAACTAACTTAATAGGGAGACTTTTTGTTCTCCCCCTTACAGACAAACTCGGGAGATCGTGACATGTAGATTTTTCTTTAAGAGTGCCGCCAAGTAAGGCATTCTTAACATCTACTGGATATTGTGACCATCCCAAATTAGCAGCAGTAGAAATGCTCACACATATCGGGCTAAAGTTCTGAGTCTGGAGCAACCATCTTATAACAATTTTCTCCATAGACGTTGTGAAGCCCTTAGCCACTAATCTCGCCTTGTAACTTTCATTGCTGTCATTAGGATTCTACTCAACTGTGTATATCCATCTACATACCAGTTTTACCCCTTGGTATATCTGTCAACTCTCAATGGCTAATATCCCTTCTTCCATTTCCTTTGACCAAGAAGTGTGACAGACACTTCTCTGAAACTTGTGGGAATTGACTCCCATGAGATAGTAACAATAAAGGCTTGATGAGAAGTACATGAAAAGTTCCAGAACACTTTCCTTTTTGAAGATCTATAGGTAACTGCAATGAAGGACTTGAAAGCATTGGTAACAATAAGAGAACTAGCAAGTGGAGGTGATGAAAAGGAGTTACTTAAATATTTTTGTATATATCACTTTGTTACTATAATATTTTGGCATGGACTTCTCTGGACCGAGAACCAGAACATCAATTAGGTACAAAAGAAGGTCCCTACCCAGATTCTTCAGGTCAGGTCCTTTGGTTAACTATCTAAGTGGCGGTCCATTTGCATCCTTGGTTACATGAACTTACAATGATTATGTAGTTTTACCTCTAACTATACAGTCTTGTCTCCTTAATTCTTTACCATTAGGAAGCATCATTACATTTTTTAATATTAAGTTTCCTCCGCTATTGATTTCTACCAAAACCTCAAGGCATCAGTAGAGACAGCATAAATACTTTTCAACACTCCCCCTCGGGTGGAACCCGGTCAGCGCACTTTTCATGCCATGCACATTTTAGCGCTGAGTTGTTCCTCCTGGGCTTTGATGCTAATAACCAGAAACACACCAAATGCTTGAGCTATTAGTGAACGACAAAACAATCTATATCAAAGGGCCCTAATAGCCACCCCACCCAACCGCCCCCCCGCCCCCCCGCCCCCCCCCCCCCCCGGGCGTGTGGGGCTCCGCACATGGACAGAAACATGCCAAATGACCAACGTGGACAGAATTAGGTCCCCGGAGGTTTGAATCATGACCCATGGCTCTGATGCCATTTTAATAACCAGAAACACCGAAAGCTCGAGCTGTTAGTGAATGACAGAACAATCTATATCAAAGGGTTCTTCATATTTGATACCATATTAAATTTTCTCTCGTAACAATTCCAACCTCGAGGCATTCGTAGAGTAAATACTGTTCAACATTTAATTCAAAAGTCGTTGAAAATGTTTCAATGTAATGTGCATCTCATATGCTACATCATCATGAGCCACTGGATACCAAATTGGATCTGAAATACTTAGAAAGCCTACAGGAGTCTTTTAAATACCATATGTAGTCCTTGGAGGTTTTATATTGTCCTCTTAAGATTTTAAATAAGTGAATTCTCTATTCTATAAGAAAAATAGACAAATGACCAATTTTCGTTCTTAAAAGATATTTAGATTTAAGTTTTTCAGCAAATTGTATGACTACTTAATTATTGTAGCCTTTACATGTATGTGTATATGTATAGTGAAAACTAAGCCATCTATTTTCTCTTTCAGGTTTATGAGGGTGCTGTTTATATGCATCAAGGGAGAACATATCTAGTGGAGGCCTTAGATCTATCCACTAAGATCGCTTACTGCCAAGAAGCTGATTTAAAGTATTACACGAAGACACGTGATTACACCGATATTCATGTCATCGGCGGCGACCTTGTACTGACTCTTCAACTACTTGAATTGATCATCTGTTAAAAGGATAATGTACACTTTCAGCTAACCATATCATAAAGTTTGCATACACCTACAGATTTTGTACATGTACAAATATCTGTACTCCACATTCCTTTAATTCTTTCACTGTACCCAGAGAAACCTTAACTTCTTGGATTGGGTCAGTTTTGACCCATTAAACCCAGCCTCCAAAACAGCTCCACGTAATGCCTTTTTTTTGTCTTCAGAATTTCTGAAAATTGCATACGGCACCCTGTTATTTACTGTAATAATAAAACAGTCCCTGAAACACAGTTTTAGACTTAGAATTTGACTGTTTGCACCCAAGTTCTCCATCAGAACTTGTCGGGACCCTTGCGGGCTATCTTGGGATGCTCCCACTGTTGTAGATAATCTTCAGCCTTAACAAAAATAAGATCATCATCAATTCCTGCATCAAACATGAACCAACTGCAGATTTGCTCATTGAGTGTAGCTGAGTATACATTCTATTTTTGGTCTCTAGGTTTAGATCTAGTTACTGTAATTATCCTGAGATGGATATGATTGACTGTAACTTAAAAACTTGTACACTACAAGTGGAGTATACACAACACGGAAGAATATAGAATCATCTGCTCAGAGTCCTCTCCTCTTTAGATTTTGATTGTTTCATAGCCCTTTCATGTCAACGGATTCAAAAGCACGTACTATTTGCTATTGCTTATTCCGTTTCATTGTTGTGTATGATTTCTCTTGTTCATAATATTGTATTTCCATGATAAGAAGCATAATTGTAATGACTTTCCTGCATTGCTCATGTTAGAATTGAGTGGTCTTTTTTTTTTTTTTTTTGGCATTTCACTTCCATGGAGACCAGTTTAGGGGCGATATGATAGCATCCTACAATGTCTTAAGCCAATCATTTGATTAAATGTTGATTTATGCAAAAAAAGAAAAAAAGAAGAAAAACAAACATTGATTAGCTGCTCGCTTCATTCCTATTGCTTAGGCCTATCCAGTGAAGGTGCCTGAGATCCATCACTTGAAAACCACCGCACAAGCACATAACTGCAAAGTCACTACCAACTGGTTTGGCTTCTACCGTATTTGGCGCGGTAGCAACCAGATCTTTGATGCGGTTGACCTTTCTCTTCCAAAATATTCATATGAATCACAGGTCTGTTTTAAATAACCCATAGATGGTTTGAATTGATAAGACATTCAAGGAGCTTAGCATTAAATTGTTGATTCTTCTTTTATAACAGGCAGTTTGGATTCGAGTTCCACAATCAATTAAAACAGCAGTGCTGCTCCAAAATCTTTGTTTTCGTGCAGGCTTGCATGCGGCTTCTCATGCTCTTCTTAATGTGGTTCCTATGTAAGTTTATACCATTTACTCTGCCTTGGAGTTGAGGCCAAATTTCCATCCTATAGAAGATTTTATATTTTGAACATATTCAAGTTTTGAAATTACAATCAGCAATTTGTTTCTACTAGTAATACTTTAGCTTGTTGACATGCAGCTCACTCTTATTTAATTTACTTGGAATTTATCTACCCTCATCTAAGAATGTTTGGTATCTCATGCTTTATGTGCAAGTAGAACCCACAGTTTAGTCTCATATTGGTGCTTTTGATGGGCCTCACCTGGATAGACCTTGCCGTGAATAACTTCTTTACAAGATCATCAGAGTCCTTCAATCTATTTTATGAAAATTGATAGTTGAATGAAATGCAACGAAAATGTAGTTCAGAACTACAATGTTCACGTTTTTCAGCATGTCAACCTCCCAGCTTTTTTTATATTGGTTGCATTGCATGACCATATAATTTGGGGCATTATTTGAACTCAAGTTTGATTATTGTATAATGTTTTCTCACAGGTATATTATTTGCAACTCTTCAGACTTGGGTTCAGAATGCGCAAATCCGCATGACACACGCTACATTCCAGAAAGAATCTTATTGTATGATCGACATCCCGGAGGCATCGGGATTTCAGCACAGGTAAATCATAAATGGCATGCCGTCTCAATTTTTATGTAATAATCAATGGTCTAAAAGTCAGATAGGATGTGCTCATTGAATCAAGTTACCTGAAATTGCAAATTGTGAATTGTGACTTAGAAAAAGGTGTTAAGTTTGTCCCATGACCCATGAAGGAGTCCAAGGCCCATCAGTCAGTCCAGCCCAGCAAAGCTTCATCTTATGTGGATTGATTTGGTCAAATATTAAGATAGCTGTACATATTTAGAAATTGATTGCTTTCCTAAAACTAGTTTAGTGATTGCTGTAATTTCATAGTTTCCTTGTAAGGCCCTTAATTGTGGCGTGTATAATTCTATATATTGGTGGTTGGTTCTCCAAGAGGAGACACGACAATACAAAGTAATTTTCCAAACTCTCGTTCTCTGTATCTTGCAATTGTGGGAATGACATGGTATCAGAGCCTTGCTCAAGAAAATCTTGTCTTATGATCTTATATAGCATTAAGGCATTAAGGATAGAGAGGAATTGATCTCTCTTGTGAAGGTCGACAGATCAGAAATCTGTTTCAAGGAATCCAGACGTTGCAGCATTATCCTGTTCATGGTGGCCCACCTCTAATCATCAAATCATCATCAGAGATCTGTCCAGTCTTGGTCGCCTGGATTGTCTAGGAATATTGGAGATTTTTTCAGATTTTTTCAGCACTTCCAGGTTGGTGATTTACCCATTCTAGAGTTTTTCCAGATTTTTAATATTGGTTTCATCTAGACCGTCCAGAATCTTGGATCTGTGATAGAATTGGATCATTCTTCTTCCATTAGAAGCCAGATTATTGTGGTTCCTCAGATCAGTGATCTGATCTTTGTTCAGATCTACCAGTGGGGCCCACGTCAAGGATCAGTGCCTTTTTTTAAGGACGTCTGGGGTTTTTTTTTGCCTGTTTTGTGTTCTGTGATCACTGGTTGGTCAGATCCACTTTGTGACTTCATCACTTCTCTGTTTGCTCGATCTTCTACTGTTTGTTCACTGTTTCACTCAGTTTTTTTGGACAATCTTAATTAACAATGGACAAATCTGAGGTTACCTTGATCCGATTCACGGGAAAAAATTACCCCGCTTGGTCGTTTCAGTTCCAGATTTACCTTGAAGCTAAGGAATTGTGGGGCTATATTTCTGGATCTGATCCTAAACCCACGGAAGATGAGAAGAAGATATCCACTTGGCTTACTAAAGATGCAAAAATAAAAACTTGGATACTGGGTTCAGTGGAGCCCCATCTGATAATGAACCTTAAACCTTATCCCACTTCTAAAGACATGTGGGGGTATCTGAAGCAAGTGTACCATCAAGATAACTCTGCACGTCAATTCCATCTTGAATGTGCGATTGCTGAATATGCACAGGGGAACTTGTCAATCCAAGACTACTATTCAGGATTCCGAACCCTTTGGTCGGAATATGATAGTATTAAGTATGCAATGTGGCTGCCGATGTTCTGATCGTAATACGCAATCTTCAGGCCTCTAGTCAGCGGGATCAATTTTTGATGAAATTACGGAATGACTATGAAAGCATTCGATCTGCCCTCATGAATCGGACGCCTTTACCATCCTTGGATGTCTGCCTCAATGAACTCTTACGAGAGGAACAGCGCATATCGACCTCAACCCATCTGGCTCAACAAAAGACTAAGGCCCATTCAGTCGCGTTTTCAGCAAATAAAGCTTCTCAGCCTTCATCTTGTGACTTGAGCAAAACACAATGCTACAGTTGTCAAAAATTTGGGCATCTTGCATCTCAATGCAAACAGAAAGTATGTAGCTACTGTAAAAAGCTGGGACATATCATCTCTGAATGTCGCCGCCGCCCACAACGTCCGGCACCACAGTATCAGGCTCCATAGTATCAGGCTCCGCTATATCAGACTCAGTCTCCGACTCCGCATGCTTATGTTGCTTCTTCAGATATGCCTGCTCCTACCTCTGCATCCTCACAGCCTGGGCCCTCATCCTCTCTAACTCCTGAATTGGTTCAGCAAATGATTGTCAATGCCCTTTCTGCTTTCGGTCTCTCAGGTACCTCGCCTCCATCTTCTACTTGGTTTCTTGATTCCGGGGCATCTAATCATATGACATATTCCCAGAATCCTCTCTCCAATGTGAAAAAATACAATGGTAATCTTCAAATACAAACTGCCAACGGAGGTACTATTCCCATTACTGCTCTTGGAGACATTCCTGGCCCCATCCCCTTGAAAAATGTCTTCCTTTGTCCCAATTTAACTTCTAATCTATTGTCAGTTGAGCAACTTGTTGAAAATAATTGTAACATCTCTTTTTCTTCTTCTGGTTGTGTTGTGCAGGACCAGATGTCCGGGAAGGAGATCGCGAGGGGACCTAAGTGTGGACGCCTGTTTCCGCTGGATTTTTTTCAAATTCCTAGGACTAGAGTTGCAAATGATGTGTTTTGTTTCTCTATTAGAGATAACTGCCAATTGTGGCATAAAAGACTTGGACACCCTAATTCCAAGACTTTGTCCCTTATGTTCAATTCTGATTTATTAAATAAATTTATTGGCTTATCTTCTTGTGTCCCTTTTGATTGTGCTACTTGTAAAATGGCAAAAAGCAAAACTCTTCCTTTTCCTATTTCCACTTCACACGGCACTAGGTGTTTTGATTTAGTTCATAGCGATGTATAGGGAATTGCTCCAGCTCTTTCTCATGCTCACTACAAATATTTTGTGACTTTTATTGATGATTTCAGTCGTTTCACATGGATTTACTTTCTGCATTCCAAATCTGATGTTTTCACTGTTTTTAAAAAAATTTTAGCTTATGTTGAGAATCAATTTTCTACCTGCATCAAAATCTTGCGATCTGATTCAGGCGGAGAATATGTGTCCTCTGATTTTCAAAAGTTTTTGCAACACAAAGGCATTATTTCTCAGCGGACCTGTCCCTATACTCCCCAGCAGAATGGAGTTGCTGAACGGAAAAATCGACATCTGCTCGATGTCACTCGCTCCCTCCTTATTGAATCCTCCGTTCCTACCCGATTTTGGGTTGAGGCACTGGCTACGGCTGCTCATCTCATCAATCGTCTGCCTTCTGCCTCTCTTCAAAATCAGAGCCCATTTTACCGATTGCACCAGACATCTCCCTCTTATGATGATCTTCATGTTTTCGGCTCCGTTTGCTTTGTGCACTTGCCTCCTTCTGAGCGAACCAAATTAACTGCACAATCAGCTAAGTGTGTGTTTTTAGGTTATGCCCCCTTCCAGAAAGGGTACCTTTGCTACGATCCTCACATTCGTCGCTTACGGACCTCTCGGAACTTCGTTTTTTTTTAACAACAGTATTTTTTTCAACATCTTGACCCTCCTGACTCCTCTTTAGTGTCTTTACCTGGTTTCTCTGACAACACTTCCGTTGTTCGTTTTAATCCTAACTTTGTGTACCACAGACGGAATCCAGACGCGCCTCCCAGGGGTTCCCCTCCTGATCTTCCTCCAGCATCTGGTCCACCTCCGGCAGTTCGTTCTTCTGGACTTCCTCCGTTGCGTCGCTCAACACGCATTTCGATTCCACCCAACCGCTATGGGTTCTCCTATACTTCCTTAATGGCCACTTTGTCCTCCTTTTCCCTTCCCCGATCCTATTCTCAGGCTGTGCAGGACAAATGTTGGAACCAGGCTATGCAAGATGAGTTGGAGGCTTTAGAGAAAAGTCACACATGGGACATTGTCCCCTCTCCTATGGGTGTCAAACCTATTGGCTGCAAGTGGATCTTCTCTCTCAAGTTAAAACCAGATGGCACTCTTGATCGCTATAAGGCGCGCCTTGTTGCGCTTGGAAATCGGCAGGAATATGGTATTGATTATGATGAAACGTTTGCTCCCGTCGCCAAGATGACCACCGTACGCATAATCCTTGTTGTTGCTGCATCTCAGTCCTGGCCTCTCTATCAAATGGACGTCAAAAATGCGTTTCTTCATGGTGATCTCAAAGAAGACGTTTATATGCGTCTGCCTCCAGGGTCATCCTCTGGGCCGGGCATGGTTGCTAAGCTCCGTCGCTCTCTTTATGGTCTGAAGCAAGCCCCTCGCGCATGGTTTGAGAAATTTCAAGATGCTCTTCTTCACTTGGGTTTTCATTCGAGCCCGTATGATCCTTCTATGTTCCTACATCATGCTCCTTCTGGAATTACTGTTCTCCTGGTCTACGTTGATGACATTGTCATTACTGGTCCAAATGCACAAATGATTCATGAACTTCAAGCCTTTCTTCATCAGACATTTCGAATGAAGGATCTCGGCCCCTTACACTATTTCCTCGGTCTTGAAGTTCATCAATCCCCTACTGGTATAGGTCTCAATCAGCACAAATGCACGGTGGCTCTCATTGCCTTGGCTGGCCTTACTGCTTCTGCTCCAGTCGATACGCCAATCGAACTAAATGTCAAACTCAGTAAAGATGAGGGTGACCTTCTTCCCGATCCTACCGCATATCGCCAGTTAGTGGGGAGTTTGATCTACCTCACGATCACCCGTCCTGATATCTCATTTGCGGTCAATCTCATGAGTCAGTTCATGACTGCTCCTCGTCATCTTCATATGGTTGCTGTTCGTCGCATCATTCGGTACCTTATTCGCACACCGACTCGCGGGTTGTTTTTTCCATCCAACAATCCTCTCTCTCTCCGAGCTTATTCAGATGCTGATTGGGCTGGTTGTCCCGATACTCGCCGATCGACGACAGGATGGTGCATGTTTTTGGGTGATAGTCTGATTTCTTGGAAATGCAAGAAACATGACAAAGTTTGTAAATCTTCTACCGAGGCTGAGTACCGCGCTATGTCTGCTGCGTGCTCCGAAATCCTTTGGCTCCGTGGTCTACTCTCAGACATTGGTTTTCCTGCAGAAGGCGCTACCCCCCTCTATGCCGATAATACCAGTGCAATTAGGATTACTGAAAATCCGATTTTTCATGAACACACCAAACATATCAAGGTTGATTGTCACTTCATCCGTGATGAACTTAAACGTGATGTCATCAGCCTTCCGCATGTCTCCTCTGAACTTCAAATTGCAGATATCCTCACTAAAGGTCTTCCCCGACCACGCCATCAATTCTTGGTTGGCAAATTGATGCTCGTTGATTCTCCCGCATCAATTTGAGGGGGGGTGTTAAGTTTGTCCCATGACCCATGAAGGAGTCCAAGGCCCATCAGTCAGTCCAGCCCAGCAAAGCTTCATCTTATGTGGATTGATTTGGTCAAATATTAAGATAGCTGTACATATTTAGAAATTGATTGCTTTCCTAAAACTAGATTAGTGATTGTTGTAATTTCATAGTTTCCTTGTAAGGCCCTTAATTGTGGCATGTATAATTCTATATATTGGTGGTTGGTTCTCCAAGAGGAGACACGACAATACAAAGTAATTTTCCAAACTCTCGTTCTCTGTATCTTGCAATTGTGGGAATGACAAAAGGTTCTCTAGAATATTGTTTATATAAACCGTCATACATTGAATGCCTAGATGAATAGAACAATTTAGGAATAAGGAAGAAGATGACAGAAGGAAACAAAAGATAAGGGGAAAAAAAGAAGATAATCGTGCGTGTAAAGAGGTACACGATCTCGTAGATTATATTACCATGAGTCTTTAGACAGCTAGATAAGTGGAATGACATAGGAAGAAAAAAGAAAAAGGAGAAAAAAAGAAGAAACCAGAAAGAAAAGCAAGATCAGGGAAAAGGACAATTGTGCATGTAAAGAGGTACATTGCCACCCTCGCTTATTTAGTCTGAGGACAAAATATACTAATTGCTAATCTTTACTTGTATTAGTTTTTAGGGATAGATAGCAACTGTTAAGAAACAAGGTTTTAATCGTAATTTTGGGTCAATGGTTTCATTGTAGTTTTGAAGAATGAGTTTGTCTTAGACTAAATTAGGAGTTTTCTGTTATATTAGGGGAGTGTTATAGGGGTTTCCTAGTATAGTTATGATTAGGTTTCCTAGTTTGAGTAGACCCTTTTTATTGTACTTTATAAATCCCCAGGCATGTGTGTGATACAGGTGCCAACACCATTCAACCATGCTTGTGTTGGCATATAGATCATGGAATTGTTTCAAGATGTAGCCCTAAAACTTTAAGTTGGTAAGATCTATGGTTTAGGGTTAGATTTTGTTTAGCTTTTTCTTCTTTTTTCCTATTCTCTCAAGACTGTCCCTTTCTTCATTACAGGTTACAAGAAGAAAGACAATACAAGGGAAACAACAACAATAAGACAACTCTACCACCACCTTTACTACTTCGCCTCATTCTTTCTCATAAGAGGAGACCCGAAGAAGCAAGGTTTGAGCCTTGCATTGGAAAGAAAGAAAGGGGGGCCAATGTTGCACCATTAGGTTTTGGTCCCACATCTGAAACTCACTCCATGAAACTCTAAAACCATATGAAAATGGTTGCAGATGTTTACGTGACACGTCATGATGGAGATCATCTCGTCTTCGCTTGCATCTCTCTCCCTCTCTCTCGTTCGCACATGCATGACAAAATGAGACATCTGACACATTTTTAGGTTTCATATAATGTCAAGTCATGGTTGAGAACTGTCACGACCCAAAATCTAGGGCCCACAAAATCCACACCGCGACTAATTTGTATCTCATCGCATACATAAGTTAAATAAATTTTCATATTAAGTATTTCATGGCATTTACCTAAATAAATCAGAAATCTTTATTTAAAGTCTAAATCCAAATACAATGAATATATTGAGCATCCATCACTTAAATTCAAACCTTATCCAACTGGAAAAAAGTTTAATGTTTCTAAACTAAATAGTGCAAACTAATATCAAAAGGAGGCTAATCCTTTATTGATCCATTGAGACGTGCATCTCAACCACAAATATCGAATCTTATCACTTGATCCTGGCAGTCCTCTTCTGTCTCTAAATTCTTATTACTTGGTAGGGGCAATCTAGGAGTTGGGGGAAACTTGGTGAACAAGCATTCAAGTCTAATTGCATAAATGCACATCACATTAAATGTCAGGACATGAGCTAAACTTGATAAAAATTATACGAGGAGACAAGGTCATTTTTTTCCGAACAATATCTTGGCTAGCATGGGGACCACTAGGGATTCCATGGAAAGCTGGCTCCAACCGGGACGCCACGACCCCACATCTCATGTGCAATACGGGCCCGCAGTTAATTGCAAATAATACTACTATATAAATGCAATTGCACTCCAGTCTTAGGAATAAATTACAAAGAAGACCTTAAACTTCCCAATTACCAAAAGTAGGCACCTCTATCAATATACATGGATCAATTGGAATAAATCTGTCTCTTCCAATCTTAGTTCCGCATCTTATTATCCTTGAGCCCCAATTAATCACAATGACCATCAGTACCATTCAATTAACTCTTAATCGAGATGGGTGCGCACTTACTAATGACAAATCCATTAATTGGCACAAGGGGATAGTATAGATAGATTCCATCTCGACCATTAGATGTTCCCACAGTCCTATTACCACGTACCCAAGACACCGAGGTGTTGACATACAGTTGGCCTCACTCATTGGTGACTCAAAGCAAATGAATAGATAGAAACTTGAGTTCACCAATGTCTCAGAATTGAGAGCCTATTACTAGGGAATTATGAGAGCAAATCTTAAACTTGAGACAGTATTCCATAAGATGCTTCTCATGGTCTTTAAATACATCCAATGTACCAGCACCGTGATCCAGAATCTTACATTCTGATGATCGAGATAAATCACACTAACTCATAGTGATCAAAGTGCTGCAACCATATCAGATGAGATGCCCAGTCTCAACATTGGTTGTGAAGATATTTAAGTATAAGATTTGTGACACATGTCTCCCGTATGTGGATCTTATCCATATACATATATCACATCTAATATACTAATGGGACCCGGTTCAACTCATGAACCATTATGTCATAAGTATTGTTCATGTGTATTAAGTAATAAAAACACCATTCATCTCATGAAAAGGAAAGCATGATTTTATTGATAAATAAATAAATTAATCAATTTATTATATCAACAGATGGATTGAGACTACACAAACTAACAATCTCTCACTTGGGCTCAATGCCAGTCAGGGTTGCATCTCATGCCCATCCCGTCTACATGCTGCTAAAAAACTTTGGTAGTCAAACGCTTAGTAAAGGGATCTGCCAGATTGTCCACAAAAGCTATCTTGGTAATAGCAATATCACCTCTCTGCACAATCTCTCTGACCAAATTATACTTCCTCTGTTCATGCTTTTGGCTTTCATGGCTTCTAGGTTCCTTGGACTGAGCGACTGCCCCGCTGCTGTCACAGTAAACTATGAGCGGCTGTCATGCCAAAGGTACCACCCCAAGTTCCATAAGGAATCTCTTGAGCCATACTGCTTCCTTAGCTGCTTCACAAGCCGCTACATATTCAGCCTCCGAGGTGGAATCAGCGGTACATTCCTGTTTTATACTCCTCCAGCTGATAGCACCACCACCAAGCATAAACACATAACCAAAGGTGGATTTCCTGGAATCCTTATCTGACATGAAGTCAGAATCTATGTATCCGACTGGAATCAGCTCATCACTGCTATAAATCAACATGTAATCTCTAGTCCTTCTCAAATATTTGAGAATACACTTTACAGCAGTCCAATGTTCAGGACCTGGATTAGACTGATATCTGCTGATTAGGCCCATTGCATGACAGATATCCGGTCTAATACATAGCATAGCATACATGAGGCTACCAACTGCCGAAGCATATGGTATCAACCTCATCTGCTCCTTTTCCTCAAGTGTCTTGGGACACTGATCCTTGGAAAGATGCACTCAATACCGGAAAGGCATAATACCCTTCTTGGAGTCTTGCATAGTAAACTATACTAGTACCTTATCTATGTATGCAGCTTGGGATAAGTCAATCATCATATTTTTCCAGTCTCGATGGATTTTGATCCCTAGGATGTAGCTAGCTTCTCCCAAGTCCTTCATATCAAAAGTCTTGGCCAACCAAACTTTCACTGTTGACAACATTCCTATGTCTTTCTCGAGTTGAAGGATGTTGTTGACATATAAAACCAGAAAAACTAACCTGTCATGTTCACTTTTCATGTACACGCATGACTCATCCTGATTTTGACAAAAACCAAATGACTTGATTGCCTAGTCAAAATGGATGTTCCAGCTTTGGGATGACTGCTTCAGTCCATAAATGGACTTCTATAACTTGCAAACCTTTTGCTCTTGGCTTTTAGCTACAAAACCGCTTGGCTGCACCATATAGATGTCTTCCTCAAGATGGCCGTTGAGAAACGCCGTATTGACATCCATTTGTCAAATCTCGTAATCAAGATGAGCCGCAATGGATAAGAGTATCCGGATCGACTTGAGCATGGCTACCGACGAGAAGGTTTCCTCATAATCGATACCCTCTTTATGAGTATACCCTTTCGCAACAAGCCTGGCCTTAAAGGTTTCAACTCTTCCATCTGGTCCTCTTTTTCTCTCGTAGACCCACTTACACCTAATAGGCTTAATATTAGCAGGCAAGTCCACAAGTATCCAGACCTGATTGGAGTACATAGACTCCATCTCAGCTTTCATAGCATCTTGCCAACATCCCGAATTTATGTCATTGATTGCTTCATCATAGTTACAAGGATCTTGTTCCGGTTCTTCCGAGACTGCCTCATAAGACTCTCAAGAATGAGAATGTGTCAGGGGGTCTGACAATCCTCCCACTAGGACGGGGCACTGGTGTAACTACTAGGTCTGGTAAGGGCGGTTCTTCTTCAAGTGCGGTCATACTTGGATTTGGAATTGATTGCTCTTAAATCTCTTCCAAGATTACCTTTTCTAAAGATTTCAGGTCCATCACATAATCTTCCTCCAGAAAAACCGCATTAGTGCTTACTAGCACTTTTTTCTCTCTGGGATTATAGTGTTGGAAGTAGGTGGGCCTCGTGAATAGATTTTCAAAACTTTTGACCCACTTGACTCAAGGATCAAGTATCCATAAGGCCAAAACCCAATCCAGGATGCATTACACTCAATCTCATGATCATGTACAGTAAGTAAAACTATCTAAAAGATAGAACAGAAACGAACAATCATCCATTGCAATCCACAACATACAAGGAAGCAGATTATACCTTAGGAGTTCGGTTGTGCTCTAATGGAGAAGTTGATCACTTTCGTTGATGTAGAACTTTTCTACAAACTAAGATCAGAATCTCCACCACCTCTTAGCCTTCCACGTTATGACCCGAATTAGATATCTCTTCTCAAGAAGATCGGTGGAATCTTCAAGAGAAAACCCAACTCGAAACCCTAAGGAACTAGAAAAGGAAGAGAGAAAAGAGCAGTGCAACTATTGCACAAAAAGGAGGGACGTTTTTCACTATTATATGATGGACGTCCAAGAGGGATGTGTTCCCTTATCTAATCTCTCAAGTATCCTCTTCTCTTAATTGAAATAGAAGTCTTACTTCCACATCAATTAGTAAGTATACTATTACCACTATTAGAAATCCTACTTCAAATATAAATAGTATCTTTCTAATTCCTTCCTTTTAGAGTTCAAATAGGATTAGTATCTTTCTAATAACTTGGGCTAGCGTGGGGACCACTAGGGATTCCATAGAAAGCTGGCTCCAACTGGGACACGCGACCCCACATCTCATGTAAAATCCGGGCCCACAATTAATTGCAAATAACACCACTATATAAATGCAATTGCCCTCCAGTCTTAGGAATAAATTACAATGAAGACCCTAAACTTCCCGATTACCACAAGTAGGCCCCTCTATCAATATCCATGGATCAATGGGAATAAATCTGTCTCTTCCAATATTAGTTCCACATCTTATTATCCTTGAGCCCAATTAATCACTATGATCATCAGTACCATCCAATTAACTTTTAATCGAGATGGGTGCGCACTTACTAATGACAAATCCATTAATTGGCACAAGGGGATAATAGAGATAGATTCCATCTTGATCATTCAATGTTCCCACAGTCCTACTACCACATACCCAAGACACCGAGGTGTTGACCTATAGTTGGCCTCACTCATTGGTGACTCAAAGCAAATGAATAGATAGAAACTTGAGTTCATCAATGTCTTAGGATTGAGAGCCTATTGCTAGGGAATTATGAGAGCGGACCTTATTATTGAGACGGAATCCCATAAGGTGCTTCTCATGGTCCTTCAATACATCCAATGTACCAGCACATTGATCTAGAATCTTTCATTCTGATGATCAAGACAAATCACACTATCTCATAGTGATCAAAGTGTTGCAACCTTATCAAATGAGATGCCCAGTCTCATCACTTGTTGTGAAGATATTTTAAGTATAAGATTTGTGACATATATCTCCCGTGTGTGGATCTCATCCATACACATATATCACATCTAATATACTAATGGGACCCGGTTCAACTCATGAACCATTATGTCATATGTATTGGTCATGTGCATAAAGTAATAAAACAACATTCATCTCATGAAAGAAAAGCAAGATTTTATTGATAAATAAAGAAATTAATCAATTTATGACATCAACTGATGGACTGAGTCCATGCAATCTAACATATAGAATAACCAACCTTTAGTTCTTTTAGGATATCCTACAAACATGCATACTTCCGACTTCGTTTCCAACTTATCCGTCTTAACCTTCAGCACGTGTTCCGGACCACCCCAAATGTGTAAATGTTGTAGACTAGGCTTTCGCCCGGACCACAACTCCCGGGGAGTCTTAGGTACAGACTTAGATGTTACGAGGTTTAGTATGTACATCGCAGTATCCAAGGCGTATCCCTAAAGAGATATAGGTAATCCTAAAAAACTCAACATAGACCTGATCATATCTAAAAGAGTATGGTTCCTTCTTTCTGCTACTTCATTCTGTTGAGGCATACCAAGAGCAGACAACTGGGAGTCTGGGATAGAATCCCATTTTCTGATAAGTATCCCATAAAATCAGCAGAGAGATATTCCCCTCCTCGATCTGATCAAAGAGTCTTGATACTCTTACCTAATTGCTTTTCCCCTTACACTCAAAACTCTTTGAACTTTTCAAAAGCTTCGGACTTGCGGTGCATAAGGTATATGTATCCATATCTTGAGTAATCATATGTGAAAGTGATGAAATACTCATATCCTCCTCTGGCCCGGACATTAATAGGTCCACACACATCAGTATGCACTAATTCCAATAAATCTTTGGCCCTATTGCCCTTAGATGAAAAGGGTCTTTTGGTCATTTTGCCTTCTAGACAGGACTCGCAGACAGGCATTGGTTCTACCACCAATGAAGGCAAGATACCATCTTTCACTAGCCTCTCAATCCTGTTTAGGTTTATATGACCTAGCCTCAAGTGCCAAAGTTTTGTTGGATTAGGGGAAGGTGACTTCCTCTTTAATGATGGTCTATTAATTATTTCAGTATCATGTAACTCATACATTGTGCGAGTTAACAAATAAGGCCCATTGGTTACCTTGCCAGAACATATAAAAGTACCATTCCTCTTTATGACAACTTCAATACCAAAAGTAATAGAATCACTTTTATTCACCAAACTAGAAACTGAAATTAAATTCCGTCGTAAAGTTGATACATATAATGTGCCTGACAAAACCAATTTATTATTTGAGAAACATAAAGTAATAACTCCCACTGAAACAGTCTCCGCCTTAGCATCAGATCTTAGGTTGACAATGAGTTCTCCGTCACTTAGCCTCCTAGTTTCCCTAAACCCCTGCAACGTATTACATATGTGATTAGTTGCCCCGGAGTTCATACACCAAGATTCTGAAGTACCAGTTGCAAAACTAACTTTTGAAATAAGTGACTCAATCATACCTGAGGTCTTCTTCTTGGACAAATATTCTGGACAATTCCTTTTCCAATGTCCCGTCATACCACAATGGAAACACTTTCCTTTTGTTCCCGAACCCTTAGCTTTGGCCATACCACCATTAGGACCATTCTCCAGTTTAGGACCCTTTGGAACTGATTTCTTGCCTTTCCGCCCATTGCCTTTCGGCTTGGACTTGGCAACTAACTTTTCTGTCATCAGGGCAGTTGGTTTCTTTTTCATAATCCCTTCAATCACTACCAGTTGGCTAGACAGCTCAGCCAGCGTCAAATTCATCTTATTCATATTATAATTGACCTTGAAGTTGTTGAATGACTCTGGAAGTGACTCAAAGATTATGTCAATCTGCAATTCTGCATCAATCGCAGCCCCAAGTACATCTAACTCATTCAATGAGTCCATCATTTTCAACATTTGTTCCTATACTGGTATGCCTTCAGCTAGGGATGAAAGTGGGTTGGGCCGAGCCGGGTTTTGGACAGGCTCTAGGCTCGGCCCTAGTATTTTTTAGTAGGCCCTAGCCCGGCCCGAGCGAGGGCCTAAAAAATCCTGGCTCGGGCTCGGCTCTTATTAAGTAGGGCTAGCCCTGAGCCCGGCTTGATTGGGGCCCTAGGCTCGGCTTGTGAGCCTGGCCCGTTTTATAATGATATAGTTCAATGTTAATATAGATGAGCATTATCAAACACTCCAATGTTAGGGGAGCCCAATTCCAACACTCCATAATAGTTCAATGTTAATGTAGATGAGCATTATCAAACTCCAACAATAATACAAATCAAATTAAACTCCAATAGCATCATAGAATAAAATAAAATATTCGGCTAGCATCATAACATAAAGGTTTAGGGTTTAGGGTTTATGGATTATTTAGTACTTAGATTTAGGGTTTAGGATTCATGGATTATTTAGTGCTTAGGGTTTAGGGATTATTTATATTGGATTAAAATTAGGGTTTAAGGTTTAGCGCTTAGGTTTAGGGTTTATGGATTATTTAGTGCTTAGGGTTTAATGTTTAGGGATTATTTATATTGGATTAAAACTAAGGTTTAGGATTTATGGATTATGTTATATCATATATGTATTATCTGCTGTATAGTGTACATATATATATAATATATGTATTAATATATGTAAGCCCTAGGGCTTACAAGCCGGGCTTCATCAAGCCCGAGCTCGGCCCTTTTAAGCAAACGGGCCTCCTCCTAGGCCCTGGCTCGGCTTTTTTGTCTTTTGAGCCGAGCTCGGGCCGAGCCTATAACGGGCCGTCCTCGGGCGGCCCGACCCATTTCACCTCTACCTTCAGCCATCTTGGTGCTAATGAGCACCCTCATAACAGCCTGCCCTCTTCTGCAAACACCTCCTTTAAGTTTGATATAATATCATATGTAGCCTTATAGGATTGATATAGGTGTTGCAAAACACTAAACATGGATGTCTGGATGTAATATCTGGCCATCTCATCGTCTTTGGCCCATTTGGTGTAAAGTTCATTTTCTTCTTTTGATGCATCCGGGCCAGGCTCATTTGGTGGGGGGGGGGGGTTTGTTGATAAGGATATATTAATATCCTAAAGCAGTCAGGACAATATCCAGGTTCCGTTTCCATACATTCAATTAATGATTTTAAATGACATTAGGATTTATTATTTTACCAAATACCAAATTTATGTGAGAATCCTCATAACCACTAAATTCAGAATACATCGGAATCCCAATCCCTTGGGGTATGCCTCCTTGGGGAGTGCAAATACCACCTAGATTGGTGCGGATCAAAGTTGGTCAAAATTAGAATTAAGACTAACTATCCATGATCCCCATCATTCATTATCATTTAGGTATCGTATACCAAATAATATATGACTCCCACTTAGCTTTGGTTTCTAAAATACATGAGGCAAATCCTTGGGGATACTACTTCATTATTTTAGTTAAGTGTGACCCACCAACTAGTATTGCATGACAGCCGTTATGAGCAGCTCCTCCTTGGAGAGTGGGCCCCATCCCGTCTCACCAACACTATCCATAGGAGATCCATATCTAGTAACCAGGCAAATAAAAACCCTCCGTGGGGAACAACCATTTTCAAGATGGCGCAAGGCTAATACTTTCCTTACAATGGACCTATGGTGGAAAACCACGGGGATTTCTAAATATAAATGCCCTGCTCCCACTTAATATTTTAGAATTGAGGATTTCCTTATAGGTATATGGGCCTACATATATAGATATCAAATCATCTCATGATATGACCAATGATTGGTTCCAAGTCAAATTATTTTAAGGAAAGTCCAGTTTCTAAGATTAGTGTTACCAATTGATCCGTCTCATGGGCCCACCAACTCTAATTAGAACTCTTTCCAAAAATTAATTTGATTTGACCAATTTTGAAAATTGCTATGTTTGGATCAGATTTGGAAACTTTCTAAAGCAAGCATTCATCCATAAATAGAAAGTGCTAAAATTAGACACCAGTCCTCTCCTCCACATGGCCCAAACGGAATAGACTTCTTGGACTTCTAGACTTTCCAAAGCTTTGGGATTCCTTAAACTCTTTGAGGATCTCTAAAATGCCTTTTGGTAATCTTCAAACTCTTTGATTAGGAGTTCAACTTCACTTTCCGTCTTCGTCTCGGACATCTCCAAATTTTACAAATTAAAAAAAATTACATAAATTCCTATGCCTTGATAATGAGACTTACATGGTAATCTAAACATGGAAATAAAAAGGGTTGTAGGGAAATTCACCATGTCTTGCCCTTTCATAGGAAACTAAGGAAACCATGATGCCCTTTACAACTTGCCCAAAATAAACCAATTACCATAAAAAGAAAGTAAAAGACTTGTGGGCCATATGGAGAGGACAAGAACATCTACAACTTAACATCTCGTACACAATAGGGACTTGGGTTAAGAAGCCATCCATCATCTCATGATGAACAAACCCGGATAGCCAGATAAAAAGGAAACCCCCTATAGCGGGGGCCGGGGCCGGGGCCGCCGGTAAAAGTCTGGCCGCCGATAAAAGTCTAGCTGCCGGTAAAAGCGTATTGTGGCCGCCGGTAAAAGTCCAGAACCCAACTCGGGTTTTTTGCAGATAACCGCGATTTTGCCCGAACTTGTCCCTTATTGTGCATTCAGAAAACATAATAAATGCAGAAAAATACCAAAATTGATCCTTACATAGCCCTAGGTCTATCCTCTTTGCATCTCATGCAAAGATTAGATCTAGACTACTGATCTAACATGATTAGAGATGAGGTATGGCTTTGATACCAATTGTTGGAAGTAGGTGGGCCTCATGGATAGGTTTTCAAAACGTTTTGACCCAATCGACTCAAGGATCAAGTACCGATAAGGTCATAAACCATACCCAGGATGCAATCCCTCCTTCTCATCAATCATGTACAACAATAAAACCTATCTAAAAGATAGAAATCAGCAATACCATACAACCAAAATAACCTACAACAAATAAAGAAGCAAATTATACCTTTGGAGCCCGGTAGTGCTCTAATGGAGAAGAAGACAAATTACTTGAACAAGAACTCTTCTTGAAGCAAATTAGGATCTCCAAGACCTTGTTGTCTTCCACGCTATGACCTGCTATCAGATCTCTTTTCTCAAGAAGATTGGTGGAAACTTCGAGAGAAAACCCAACTAAAAACCCCAAGGAACTAGAAGAGAAAGAGAGGAAAGAGATGTACAACTATTGCACAAAAGAGGGTTTGGCGTGTTCTCCTTATGGTGGACGTCCAAGGGGGTTGCTTCCCCTTTTTATAACCCTTCAATCCTCCTTTTTTCCTAATTGAAATAGAAGTCCTACTTCCAAAACAATTAGCAACTTTCTTCTTTCTAATTACTATAGAAGTCTCACTTCTACAACAATTAGTAACTTTACTATTACTACTATAAGAAGTCCTACTTCAAATAGAAATAGTAACTTTCTAATTCATTCCTTTTGGAGTTCAAGTAGGATTAGTATCTTTCTAATAACTTGGGCTAATGTGGGGACCACTAGGGATTCCATAAAAAGCTGGCTCCAACCGGGACACCGCGACCCCACATCTCATGTGCAATCCAGGCCCACAGTTAATTGCAAATAATACCATTATATAAATGCAATTGCACTCCAGTCTTAGGAATAAATTATAAAGAAGACCCTAAACTTCTCAATCACCACAAGTATGCCCCTCTATCAATATCCATGGATCAATTGGAATAAATCTGTCTCTTCCAATCTTAGTTCCACATCTTATTATCCTTGAGCCCCAATTAATCACAGTGATCATCATTACCATTCAATTAACTCTTAATTGAGATGGGTGCGCACTTACTAATGATAAATCCATTAATTGGCACAAGGGGATAATATAGATAGATTCCATCTTGACCATTGGATGTTCCCACAGTCTTACTACCACGTACCCAAGACACCGAGGTGTTGACCTACAATTGGCCTCACTCATTGGTGACTCAAAGTAAATGAATAGATAGAAACTTGAGTTCAATAATGTCTCAGAATTGAGAGCCTATTGCTAGGGAATTATGAGAGCAGACCTTAAACTTGAGACAGTATTTCATAAGATGCTTCTCATGGTCCTTCAATACATCCAATGTACCAACACCGTGATCCAGAATCTTACATTCTGATGACTGAGACAAATCACACTAATTCATAGTGATCAAATTACTGTAACCTTATTAGATGAGATGCCCAGTCTCATCACTGGTTGTGAAGATATTTAAGTATAAGATTTGTGACACATGTCTCCCGTATGTGGATCTCATCCATACACATATCACATCTAATATACTAATGGGACCCGGTTCAACTCATGAAACATTATGTCATATGTATTGGTCATGTACATTAAGTAATAAAAACACCATTCATCTTATGAAAAGGAAAGCATGATTTTTTTGATAAATAAAGAAATTAATCAATTTATTGTATCAACTGATTGATTGAGACCACACAAGCTAACACTAACCACCTAGTAGCACTGGCGAACAAGGGATCAAGTTTCAATAGGGAATGAGACCGCACACGGGTACCTTTGAGTTCTTATGTGCACATACTCAAGGTGACCAATATGGGCCAACATTATTCAGGCGGTACCAAAGAAATTAATTCTCTCGGCGCTTTGACTAAGTCAAACAACAATCATCATTACAAGGGTAATACAGAGGAGATGTGGGGCGGGCAAGGATAGAGATGGAGAAATAGGAGATAGATTAGGGCAAACCTAAAAATTAATCTCACGCCAAACTCCAATCCAGGAGGCAAGAGAGAACATGAAGAGAACTCGAAGAAAACTTGGGAAGATCCCAAAAGCTTCAATTTCCATAATCATTAACCATTCACCAAGACAAAAGGCTTTACATCCTTATATAGGAAAAAAGACTGACCCTAAAACTCATATGGACCATCTAAATATATTGATGGCTAAGATTAAACACAAATAAAACCTATGGACCCTACTTGCATAACTCAATTAATAAAATAAATACTTGTAGACCCTACTAACAACTATTAATAAAATAAACAAACCATATATAGATGGTTGGGTTGGACTAGGCCCAAAGCCTGGTCGAGTTGGTTGACCCATGTGGGACCATAGGTCTATTCTGCATTAACTGTTCCCCATCTTGGAGAGAACTCGACCTCGAGTTATGTAGCATCCTCAAGGATCGAAAGTCAACCATACATCTTCTCGTTGTGCTGCTTGAGCTTCATACTCTTCACATGGCTTGGACGCTTGACTCTATTTTTAACTTCAATCTTTTGCCTCCACGTAGAAGTAGAATGGGGGTACTGTTGCTTCTGAAATCTGACATCTGCTTGCATGTGAGATCTAGCCGTTAGATGCTTCATTTTGTGAATTTCTGCTGTCTACACAACCTCCGAGACAACCTCTGAGTATTAATGGTCGATCTCCGAAGATGAAATCAATATGGGGAATTTCAATGACTTGAACTTCAATCTAGGCCTCCATGTAGAAGTAGAATGAGGGTACCATTGCTTTTGAAATTTGACATCTGCTTAGATGTGAGATCTAACCATTAGATGCTTCAATTTGTGAGTTTCTATTGTCTGCACAATCTCCAAGTATTAATGATCGATCTCCGAAGATGAGATCAATATGGGGAATCTCAATGACTTGATCTTCTTTTGTAGTCTCCTGATCAATCTTGTTCTGATGCCTTTAATTGGCTGTTCTGGAACTAGGCTTATAATGGGTTCCATCAGATAATCAGTTGGCTTTCTGAGTATATTCAATTCTTCACTGTCCACTTCTTCTTGTACTGTCTGCATTTGTTGATCAACATTGTCAGAACAAAGAGACAGTTTCTTTGTCTTCCACTTCATCTGAAGTAGAATCATTTGGAGGAGGGGTTTTTTTTTTTGGGGTCACTTCATCCAAATTTATTGTGGAATTTTCTGTTTCTTACTTTTGTCCCTCAATATCATTCTTGACATTCTCCACATTTGGTTCCACCGCATTGGCTTTTGTTATTTCCGGAGACTTTCCTTCTTAAGCTTTAGCTTTTCGCAAGCGATAACATTTTATCAGGCACTCAACACGAATTGCTTTCCAAAATGCATCATGCATTGGGTCTCACAATCCTTCTTCATACTTTTCAATATACTAGGTCATAAACCTTTGACAAAGAAATTGAAATCATGTGTCTCGCCTAATCGACATAAACAATGCGGCCTATCAAATTCGTTGGGATATTCTTCCATGGGGAATTTATCTTGTCTCAAATTAAGATACGACTCATAGTAGTCCTTATTTTCATAATACCAATCTCCATAGTTATTTGCGTAAATAATTCTCTGAATTCCTTTGTCGGTTTCATTGAGTTGAATATCTAAATTAACTTTTAACTCCATATTAACTTTCAGCTAGTCTTAAGTTTAACTCTTAAAACCCCTCCCTCCCTCTTCTTCCCCCTTTCTCTGCCCTTCTTGACTTTTTCCCTCTCTTCATAAAGCACATAACTTTCAAAACACACAAAGTAATTTTTCTTTTACTTTAATCCAAAAAACAATTCTTCAAATTCTTTTGTATCCTGCACACAATTTTGTATTTTACTCTTATCTTGCACTTTGACCTTTCTTATGGCTTGAATAAGGTATATGCGTACTGTTGTCTTCTTTCTTTTTCCCCTTTTCTTTTTTTTTCTTCACCCTTTATTGAATCTAGAATCCAGATCCTCTCAAATTCCACTCATAATAAGACATTTTGTACACTTTTCCATATTAGACATTATCAGGTTTTGAGTTTTAATCTAATTCTTAAGTAATTTCTTGTGGCTATAAATAGAGGCTTAGGAGTCTCTATGATAATTACATTCCCAATGGTTCCATGAACTTTAGCGTTGTTGTTAAAGTAGTAGAAGGATTTGATCTCTAAATGACGGGGCCAAAGATTTGGGGTATAATCTAATAAGTAGTTTATGGGGTTAAATTGGATTGAACACATGATTTTTGTCATACCCCAGAACCTGGATTTTCTATAAGTCTTAGTTTCAAGGTGTGATCTGCGATTGTTACAGAGAAGCATGGTTTCGATGATTTGCAGCGGAATGTAATTAAGTATTTGGCATCCAATATCACATAATAAATCAGATGAATGGACCATGATATTCAGAGCAAGATGAATTATTTAAAATTAAGCTGGAATCTTTTTGGCAAAATCAAATAATTGAGAAGCACGGGATAGCACAGTGGTAGGTGCATCCCACTCTCGCCAAAGTGCCAAGGATTGACCCCCAGCAGCAGCAGAGCACAACGGGACACACCTATGGCAGAGCACGACTGAATGAACGCTTAGGCGGAGCAAAACAAAAAGAGTCTTGTAGCACAGTAAAAGGAGAACTCAAGCAGACCACTATCAAGTGAAGGAGCACCCCAAGGATGACCCAAAAGGGACATCGATCATTCCATCACAAAATTCCCTTTTCCTTTCTTCTGATAACATTACTAGCCCCATCCAAGAGGGTAACAATTTTTCCTTTCCGCAAACCCATTTTGTTGTGGGATGTAAGGACAACTTCTTTGGAAGATGATTCATGAGAAACATATTCTTCACCTAAATCAAGGCGAAGGGTTTTAATAAAACTTTGCAAGAATTGGTTTTTCAATGAAGGCTAAAAAAAAAAACCTTTTAGAGGCATCAAAGAGTTCAAATTTTGCATGCAAAAAACATCCATGTGTAACAACTGTAATTACCAACTAAGGTGATAGTACTTATAGTGTGAATGTGATGGTAGGTGCTATTCCCCTTGTATCTTCATAAATTAAATCAATACAATCAATTGTGATGGCATTGTGTGTTGGAAATTGTGAGTTTTACTCTTGCCCATTTTACAACAAGAAATAGTCAAAAGGAAGATGTTCTGAAGAAAAATGAGATTTATTCAGTACAAACCAGAATTCAATATAATCAGTAATTATTTTGCATTCATGTGCTCCAAGTGTCTATTCAACAAACAGGAAGGGTTACGCTCACTCTCCTTGTGGCAGGTACGACCACTCTTTAGAGAACTTTTATCCACTGCATTGGAAATCCTCACAGCATGCTGCTGTTCCAGTGATGCCGGTTGCCCAAATTGTATCCAAGTAAGCCTCTAAAAACCCTGTCTAAATCTTACCTGTCTCTTTTGCAGAGCAAATGTTTCTCAAAGTGCCTCGCATTGCAGAGTCTATCCTGTGGGGAATACAATGAAGTTTTAGACAAAAATGCTGCCATTATGATTCTCAAGGTTTGTGTCATTCAATCATTGCTAGATGGAAGGTTTCCTGATTCAGAAGTTGTACTCGTTCTTGTGTTTTCACTACTAGGAATTGTATGAATATTCAACCTGAGGAAATACTTGGTATCCTTCTTTAGTCTGCCCCTGAGTTTGTTAATATGAGACCCATGATCTGGTTATTCAGACAATTGACCTAATGGGCACTACCTTAGGTAGATGGTACCCAAAAATTGCCTGGGTTGGGAAATTTTACTTTTTCTCATTTGACTGCTGCTATATTTCTTTGTTGACTGTCATATGCAGTCTTTAAACTATCAATGTGATTTTTGGGTAGTGGTTTATCTGTAGTAGGTAGATCCTTGATCAGGATATCTAAAAGATGGTCCTCACAACACTTTCTCAACGCTTGAGTAATATGTGTATTTCTCATATCGAAAACAAGACAAGTCCTCTTTCAATGCATCCTTCCGCCCTTTTCTTCAGTATTCAAATAGCACTTTTTTCCATTCTGTTTTACTGAGAAAGTGTAACTAAAGGGTTTTCAAAAAACAGAATGTATGCAGATAGCAGTTGCCATCAGAATCCCTTCACAGTATTAAGTTTTTTAACTTTTTCCAGAACATCAATGATTTTGTGTAGGGTGTCATAGATGCTGAGACTTCACACTTTGAGAGGAGTCTGGAGTCCTCTGAAACTGCTGAACCCACTTGAATCCTCTTCGAATCAGATATTAGAGCAAGAGAGGAAGAGAACAATAAACATGAGGTTTCTTGAATCAACTAAAAGTGGTGGAATATTTCCATGAGATGTATCAATCTTTTATTTACAACCTTGGATCTTACAGAAGACTCTTCAAGAGACCAACAGAATTAGTTGTGTATGTTATGTGAAGAGGAAGGACATTGATCAGCTGCGGTTTTGGTGCATTCATACATCTGAAGAGCGATTGCATTACAGCTTTCTGACTTTCTTTTCTAATGTATTCTGTATCTGTCGCGCTAAACAAAGAGCTTGTTTCTCTTTGGTGAAAACTATATTGAACTCATTGAATCAGACTCAACTGCAGTCGAACAGAAATTTCAAATCTCATGATGTGGATTCTTTTGTGTTTCTCCACCATCAGATTCTTCTTTACACATTCCAATTTTTATTGAGATTAATATTTTGTAAAATTTGTAAGAGATGCCGTGATCTTTGAAGGCAAGTCCTAAGACTATTAAAAATCTCCTTTACTCGGGATGATTTGCTCTTGCATCAGCTGTCTTTCCATTTTCTCCTTCTGCCAAATAGGGATGAGTTTATGGTTACCATTATCTCACTAATCTGATGCTTTTCTATTTTTATTAATTTTAAAAACTTAGTTCGAATTCTTTCTGGTAATAAGAGTGAGTTCTGCAATTTGATGGGCGTAGGGAACGTACTAATAACCAAATAAAATCCTACCAAAAAAAAAAAAAAAAAAAACAATTAAAAAAATTTCTCACATGGTCATGGTTGTCTGCATAAGATGGAATTGAAACAACTCAGTATGGACAAATGAGTTTAATGTTTTTTTTTTTTTTTTTCCTCTTTAACGGAAAAATGTAGAGATACCAAATGAGCATGACACAATTATCAACCCTGTGAAAACAGGAGCATGTTATGGTGTCCGGCCCACTAAACCATCAATGACCCACTATTTGAATTTGGGTTATGGACCCATCTTGCTCAAGTCCATTCACTTTGTTGGCCATTTGATCTGAAGTGCTATTTCCAAGTTCGTGTAATAATTACTTCTACCTTCTCATCGGCTTGGTTTTGAGAGTATCAGTAGAGAAAGGCAACGTCACACGGAGATGATAAAAAAGATGATGTCTGCATCAATCAAACCTGAGATAAGAAAAAAGGTAGTTGCAAGGTGTTTTCAATAATAATAATAATAATAATAATAATAAGAGTAGACTCGGAACTCGGCCAAGTCTCACTTTTTTAGCGGTACCAAGTCAAAAATAGGGAAACTCGGTGTACATTTTTTTAAAAAAAAGGACATGAATCAAGTCTACTTGACCAAGTTTCTTTGTAATTCGATGACCCGATCAAGTTGCACGACTCGGTCAAGTTCGGTTTTTGTTTAAAAAATTATGCAGAAAACTTACTGAGTTAACCACTGAGTCGACCGAGTTAGTACATCCAATAGTTACCTATAAAGGGTTTTTGGGTTTTATTAAGATTGAAAGCAGTGAAAACATAAAAGAAAAAAAAAAAAACATGGGAGCATTAACAGGTATGCCTATCTTCTTTTTCATGCTGCTGCTGTGTGCGCGCGCTGTGGTTTTTTTTTTTTCTCTCTCTCGAAACTTCTCTTCAAATAAAAGGTAAAAAAAGAAAAAAGAAAAAGAAAAGGAAAACCTATTCATCTACATTAAGGATCGATCCACCTTCAACCCTTTATAAAGTTTTTTACTTTACTTCTTTCTTTCCGCCAAGGAAGAGGAGCAAAGGAAGAGGAAGTCGCTACACGTTCCTAAATAAGCAATTCCTTCTTGTTTCGTGTCTTTTTACTTGATTAAAGCTTTTGTCCTTTGAGTATATTAAAAGTAAGAAAATCATCTCTTTTTGTCATATGTTATTCCCACATCACTGCCTGTGTTTATTTATTTATTCTTTTGCTTGTATAATGACAACATTTTTATTATACATTACTACTAGAATATATAAAAACATAAATAATATATTTCGATTAATTAACATAGATAAATTAATAAAGCACTTATTTTACTTTCTAATTCCTAATAAGTTTTTTGTTGATGTTAAATTTATAGAATTTGCAATGGTTAATATCAGTTGGGAGCATGAGACAGCAGTGGAAAAAAGAAAAAACCTAAGTCCAACTATTGTGATAAAGTTGTATTTGGAGGAATAAATAGATTTAAGCATCGCTTAGCCAGCCTTGTTGGAAATATTAGCACTTTGCAATAAGTTTCTAGAAAATATTGTTAAAAGGTAAAAAGTGGCTTAAAAACATATTCCGCAAATAAGCAACAATGGATGAATCAAAAAAGCACAAACAAGATCCTTGGGCTTTGGACCGTCACATTTTAAAGATGAAGATGATGAAGATTATATAATTGGAAAAAGGAATAGCTTGATCAAGTTCAGCTTTAGGGCATTGAAAAAAAAAAAAAAAAAAAAAGAAGTTCAGAAGGTAAATTGGAGACTTCTATGATTAAAAGCAATAAGAAGTACATGCGAATAAAATTGCAAATAAGCATAGATAAAAATGTTGCAAAAGAAGGGATGTGTGTAGCAATATGCCTATTGTTTTATCATTCTGCAAGTCCTTTTAATGCAACTCAATCCCCTTTTTTCACTTTTCATAAACTTCATAGCATGTGTCGTATCATATTTTATTAAATTATATAATCATTTTAATTGTTTTCCTACTTAGATTTCGGACTATGCTTCAACTAGGTATAATTACGGAATAGGTCCAGCAATTTCCAACAAAAAGGCACTAGAACCGGTGCAAATTTCATTAATATCTCTATTTATTTTGTAATAGACTAATACACTTATAAAAATTCTTATCTAATATTTAGTCCTTTATTTTTTATTTTCAACTGCATAATAGCAACAATATGGGCTTTCTTGTCTTGAGCTGAGTCATATTGCTATAGGAGTGCTTAGATAGACATGTACATCTTCTAATTGTGAGTGCAATTGGAAAACATTCGTTCAAACCCACAGTAAAAAGACATAATAAACTGGGACATAAAAGATTAAATGACTTGGTGTGTGTACAATATAATTTACGAAAGAGAGAACAACAATTGACAAGAGATCGATATTGTCCAATGGGCATTCAGAATATTATATTAGAAGATCCTCTAGAAGAGTGGATCAATGAGGTTAAGGATGCAATATTGGAAGGAGATGAGGTACATTGATAATAATTAAAATATAATCCTTTACACTTAAATTTTGAAAGATTATATTGGAATATACTCTAAGCTTGAGTCTTTATTATTCTTAAAGGTAGGATTTTCTTTTTAGTATCGGCAATGTTGAAAACATTAATGTTGAAGATATTGAAATCGAGAATGATGTTGATGATGATCAAGAATACCATAGGAATTATTGGAGTTGACAATGGAAACGGAGGCAAAAATGAGACCGGACATGATTTTGACGATTTCATTTGACTAATTTTAAGCTAAAAAAAAAGAATTTATTGCATTGTCTGCACTTTGAACCATTTGAATGGTAGATTTGATTTTGTTCGGATGATGTTCATTTTTAAAAGTGATGGTAGGAATAAGATTTGAGTTTATCTTTGATCTTTTGCATTCAATGTTTGGATTTAAAATTAGGTAATATGCAAGATTATTTTTTGTTTTATTTTCTTATTTAATATTTTTCATGGATATATGAATTTATTAAATTTAACTTATTGTCATGAATGCATCTCAATAAATATTGTTTATGTTTTTTAAGTATTTGATCTATTTTTAAGCCAAACCGAAAAAAAGTTATTATAAGGCTCTAATGATGATGATTTTATATTTTAAAATATTTAAAAAGTTATTTAAAAAAACATGACTTTCATGACTCTATGCATTGACTCTCAGCCAATTTTTTTGAATTGATTGAGTCAAGTTCGAGTCGGAGCTTTCCTACCTTGGCCCTACGCGGGATGTGGGTTTCTTTTGTTTGATTTCCGCATCAGATATGCTTCTATAAATGGGGTATGCCCCATTGGAGATTTTCTTTCCTTATTTGCATCTATTTTCTTCACTCTATTAATTATCCTTTTCTAATACATTTTTCAAAAAGTTTACTTACCTTTAAAAAAGGTTTGAAAATTAGATAAGAGGATATTTCTCGTGTCTGCTGCTTACCTTATCTCATTCATTTAGCGCAATGCAAGTCGGAGCGGCTTCTCTCAAAACCACGGCTCTTCAAAACTGCCGAGTACGATCCTCTTTTTACAAAACAGCTATTCACCAGAAATCCGCTCTCTTCTCCACTTCGGTTCCTCGTCTTTCTGGGAGACAGGCCGTTGGAAAACTCGGTAATTTGCGAATCTCAGCAACATTAGAAGCAGAGAAGCAGAAGGATAGGGGTTCCAGTCTTTCTTCTTCTTCCAAGAGCAGCAGCAGTGGCGTCAGAATTGTTGGTATTGTTGGAGAAAACAGCGTAAGCCCTCTAAAATGCGCGCCATGGGAGCAGGTTATGCTTCACACGGTAAGCTAGTCATCTACTTCCAAGGCCGTTTGGATGTGTGAGGAGAAAAACAATTTTCCATGGAAACCTATTTGTGAAATGGATGCAATTTCTGATTCATTCTTTAAAATTTCTTGTAATCTGTAGGCAAAAAGACTGAAATGGGTGGACGAAGGGTTTAACATGCTTGTATTTAGTGATAATAACCTTCTCCAATTTGACAACCAGAGAGAGGACAGTATCAGAAGAGAATTAGCCGATGCAGATCTCATGGTGATTGTTGCAGTCAAAAATCAGGAATCAGCCCAGTGGATTAAGACAAACAGTGAAAGCATCCCAAACATTGTCTGCTTTGAGTCATCATCATTTCTATGTAACAAATTAGGTGGTCAATTTATCCAAACCGGACTAGAAGAGAGTCCATTCAAGAAAGTATTGCACGTTGTGCAAGGAAAGAATGAGAAAAATGGATCCAATGAAGTAGTTAAAACAATATCAGAGGCATGGGAAAGGCATAATTCTGATGATATAAGGTTCTGCGTACTGGTTATCATCAATGAATATATCAAGCCTGTCACAATACTGAAGAACCTGAGGTCCAGAGGACTTTCTACTATCAACTGTATGGTGAAGAACTGTGGGTCAGAGATCCTGAACTGCTTGTTGGATCCTAACTGTCGGAAAGCTCTCCAGTGTTTAAACAGCTGTGCTCCAACTGACCAAGTCTGTAACTACCGTTGTATTGCCTCTTACGAGAGTCCGAAATTAGAGGCCTTTTCTCTCTGTGTTTTGCAAAAGAATAACTGTCTTGGATTGGATGCTGATATCCCCAACAAGCCATATGTAGCTCCAATGTCTGTGTTTCGAGATGAGGATTTCAGCCATGACATTGCAGAAGATCTCTTTGTTGGTTGGTTGGGTAGAATGAGGTGGAGTTGGCGGGTCGTTGCAGGCCAAAACCCTGCATATGACCAGTTCCCTTGCCAGTACCAGCTCTTTTATAGAGGAAAAGCAAAAGGTTCATTTTGGTATGAGCCAGTTTTCCAAGTTAGGACCCTTGAAGGGGACATGGTATGGAGGAGAAGGCGTTATCGAGTTAGAAGAGACAAAGTCCCAGGCACCTTTTACTTCAGCGTTTTGGATAATGGGGTTGTCTCGAAAGAGTTTTGGACTATTGTAGATGTTTGTGATGATCTCAGCTGGGGTTTATTTTATTATGCTGGGGCAGCTCAAGCAGCTGGGCAATCTTACACTGGGGCGGTGCTTGTTAGTCCAAATGGGGATTACCCAAGTGAGATGCATAGCCAAAGGTTGCTTTCTGCTTTGGAAAAATGTGGAATCAAAGAATGGGAGCTTTATACGGTTGATAACTGCTCATGTGACAATCCACCTCTAGGGATTCCTGAAGGATCGAGCTTACATTCTAAAATTGAAGTCTGAAATCCTGTTGTCGTACCTGTATAGAGATGATTGACAGCAGCTATCCATTCTTCTTGGTTCTGTTGGACACATCCATTCCACGGGTGTGGAATTCAAGTGTTGGTTGGTGAATGGATAATTGACTTCATCTCTGTTCAGATGGAAAAATACAGAAAATCTTGTTTGAAATGTTATTACAAATTCTACCGAATAGGGCTAATCACAAATCAACTCATTTGTGAAGACAACTTAGCAAGACTTGTGGGAGTCTAGAACTGTGAAATGGAAGCTCAAAATTGATGATATTGTTAGAAGAGATGAGAAGACACTCTACATCACTTGATATATCATCTGTTTTGTTTTTCTTTTCTTTTTTAATGAAATAAAGGTTATGAATCCGGTAAACGATGTGTTTTATGTAAGGAATTTTGATTTTCATCCAGTAAAGATCATGTTCTTGGTTCCATGAGAATCCGAGTTTGTATTGTATCGATTTTTATTGTAGTAAGAGACTCTTGAATGCAGTTGATGTTCTGTGAACTGCAGGAGTGGCTTCCAGATTGTGTATCAGGTTTGGTACAAGCTAGGAATGTAGGTGCTTTGATGAAAACTGAGGGCTTCTGCACTAATATTTAAGAAGAGTTGTTGATCTGATCTGGACATACAAAATCTAGCTTGGATTTCTACATCCATTTGCATCACAGTTCTTCATTTTATTTTAGAGATTCTCCCTCCTCGGTGGACCACTGTGAGTACTCTCTTCATATTGAATTTGAGGTACTTGATTTGTCGTACTGATCTTAGCTGCTTGTCATGTCAAGTGTGTCTGTGCTCAATGCTGCTGTAGCTAAATTTAATAATTTTGGAATTTCCAAATGGTTGTGTATATTTGCATATGATTTGATAAGTTTAGAAATATGATTCCCCCGCTCACACACACACACACACGTCACAAATTGTGTATATTTGCATATGATTTGATAGTTTCAGAAATATGGCTCCCTCTGTCTCACACAAACAAATCACGAATTGTGTTTTAACAATGAATTTTGTGTCCCCTGCGTACCCAGGACCACCCCCCATCCGCCCCTGTGCGTACCGCAGTAGTTAGGACACACAAGTCCTCCCTGTAATGCCAGTAGCCTTAATTAGATGATTTGTGTAATTAATTATGATTAAACTTAGTTAATCATGTTTAGTAGCCTAATGCGTTACTTTTAGTGTTTGTAATAGTTTTGGTAAGTTTCGGAGTGAGTTTGAGTGTACTAAGGGGGTATTTTGTAATTTAAAAAACTAAGAGGGGGTTAGAGGCAATTTCAGAAATTTAGCGCAGTTGGGTGGATCGGGTAGTCCTTATCATGCGCATTATCTTTCACGTTGACCTTGTCACGATCCAGCGGCCAAAAACCTATCAAAAGACCCCTTTTCATTTTAGTCCATAAAGCCCCTCTTTGTAAATTCAGGAAACTCTCTCTACAAAAGACCTAGACTCCTCCTTTCCCCTTTTCATCACTTCTCTTGTCTCCTTTTTCTCCTCCTCACTTTTCCTCTCTACTCCCTTCTCTAAGTTCTAGTCTCCCAAGAATCCCAAGCCTAGCTCAAGCTTCTCCAAGCCTTCACCACCATCTTCCCCATCATCCTCTTCCTCTTTCGCACTTTCCTAGGTAAAGCTAACTTCCCCAAATCTCATGTGGTTTCATTTATTCTGTGTTAGGGCCATGCATTCATAGCTTAGTCGTGTTTTTCTTCTTTGACATGTACGAGAGTGCTTGTCCAAGGCATGGGCATTGAAACCCTAGGCACCAAAAGAGAAGTTTTGACTCTTAACACTCAAAGGCAAGTGAATAAATGTTTGTTATGCTTAGATTTGTTGATTCCTTGTATTTATTTCATGTAGCAACGCTCTTAAGCTCATTTATGTTGGAAATGGTGGTAGTTAGGGTTTTTATGGTCTTTAATGATGGATGGATTGATGGCATTAAAGAAGAAGAATGTAGGGGGAAGTACGCTTGATGTTAGAGTGTGAATGACCCTTTTGAGGGTGTGGATTGCCCTCTTTATGCAAATGAAGAATGGAATGTAAATGGGGAAGAAATCCCCTTCAAACTAGAGAAAATGGGGTTTCCCTTTTCCAAGACTCGAACACTTTTGTGGATTGAGACTTGCCCCAATCGCTTGGCGCTGGAAAGGCTTCGAGCCATAAAATGTACATTGTAGCCATCAAGGGACCGAATGTATTGTGTCGATAGATTGAAGGACCCCTCTGGGCGACCCGAAGGTTTGCTTCGCTCTAAAATCCAGAGAGGCCCCATTTTCCTTGAATCGACATACAACCCCTTAGTGGACCGAAACTTGAGTGTTCGGTGGACCGAACTTTGAATTTACAGTCGACCGAACCCTAAGCCTCGGTTAACAGAATAACACAGGTATTGGGCAACACCTGTTTATATTAATTAGACTTAAGATTGGAATCCCTTACCCTAAACCAAGACCCCTAGTGTAGTCTAATGATGAATATGAGTGAGACCAATGGTAAGGGAATGTGTGAGCTTGATATTCCCTTACTGGCTATTCGGTTGCGCATGTGGGACCCCTATTATTCTAAGCGAGTGGTGAAGCGGACTTCCAAGATGCCTTTGACCTTCAAAAGCACCAAATTCACTATTTAGGCTATCCTAGGACCGTATGGCTACTATGTTAGACAGTATGGACCTTACGTGTGCAAGACAATCTCTAACCCTAGGTTGGCTTAATAGATATCCCTTTCTCGTGAATCCTAAATTGCCAGATAGGATAGTATTTCCGTATAATAAATGACGTGTGTATGTATCCATTCCTCTCATTAGTCTTTTTATTGCTCGTTTTTATGTATGACGGACTTAATGTTGATTTGAATGTATTTATGGACTTTGGGGCCCGACTTTGGTTAGCATCTCACGGAAGATGGTGTGTTAGAGTGTGATCCATTAGGAGGTGCTCTGGGCCAGCGGAGGTGGTATTGGGAACTGCTTAGTTTGGTGATTATGCTTATGTTCGGGTGAAATGCGCGTTTGGAGCTGTTCCTTTTTGCTTTGCTTTGGTTGAGATACCCACTGAGAGACTAACTGGACTTTGTATTTGTGTGTGTTCTCTGATCCTTCAAGTCAGGCACCACTCAGCTGATTCAGTCTCCACGGTTTGGGTGCCACTTCGTGGTTAGGGTTTATTTGCATACATGTATTCACCATTTGTGGATCAGGAGGTGACATACGCCATTGGGCCAGCACATATTATGTGAGTTAATGCGTAGTCGTGCTGTTTGCATTGTTTGATTGGGTTCGCCTAGGTTGCATTATGATTATGATCAAGCTTGTTTGGGTGCATTAGCCTATGTAGAGTGCCCCGTTGTTGGTGTCTGACTATAATTAAAAAAATAAATAAAGAAGAACCATATACTTTGTTGCTATTGATTTCAGTTTGTTATTTAGAGACTTGTCCTCGGAAACGGTTAACTTGTCACTCATAATTGCATATTGCCATTTTCAATCAATAAGGATGCCAGTAAAGTAGTAAATTGATAACTAGTATAAAGATTGGCATGTAACACGTAAACTTGCTTGAAACTTGGGCATGTATCAGATCTGAATCTTCTGACAACCATCAGATCTCAATCAGGGAAGATGGAAAGTAAAGAAGATGAGAGGGAGAGAGAGAGAGAGAGTAAGGTTCTGATCCTTAATTAAGGGTTTGACACTAAGTAATTTATTTAATCGAGTTCTAAGAGCATTTAGGTGTTAATTACCTGAGTTTATGCATTAGAATAGTGTCCGCGAAGTTTCGGGAGGTTTTGAGTCCGTTTGGATCCGATTTGCTACCTTAAAGGGCTAACTAGGGAGCTACGCACCAAATCAGGGGCAGTTTGGGAATTTCTGAAAAATCCCAGGTTAGGCTTAGTAGAAGGTTTGAGTATTTTCGGACAACTTTCGTGTTCAACCCGAGTTCATCCGAGGCCCCAAAACCCTTCATTTCGCGACTTTTCACCCAAACCAAGTTATTGTCGTACCTTACTTTACTACTTTACTTCACCACATACTTCATCTTACCTTACTTTACCTCATCTTTTACAATGATGTAACATCAACATTTATTTTACTTTACCACACATATAAACAAGCGTTCCTTGACCTAGATGTGACATATTTTACTTTCACCACGTTTTGATGAAAAAATAGTATGGTAAAGTAAAGTCTAGCGTCACTTTTTTACCATACACTTTATCACAAGTCCCTTATTCTTTACCATATAAACTACGGTAAAGTGTGATAAAGTAAAGTCAAACAAAAAGAAACTACTTTACCACCCTTCCCCACTTTATTTCACCATATACTTTATCCCACCTTTACTTTTCCTCACATTTACTGTAATGTGACATTTACCTTTACTTTACTTTACTGTACATGTAAACAAGTACATCATGATAGATTTGGTGAAGTTCTTTACTTTACTACTTTACTCTACCACTTTATATACTTCATTTAAAAAAAAAAATTTTATATTGTAGAAAGTTTTCTACAGAGGAGAGCTGTAGGAAAGAATATTGAGTTTTGTTAAAGAAAAGGATCTTTTCTTCATTTATTTGTTTTGTTACCAAACGCACAAGATTTTTTCCTTTAGAAAATGAAAGATTATATTCTATAAAATATTATTTTCTTGTATTTTCTTGTGCATCCAAACAGGCCCTAAGGTGATGATACAGAATGGGTCATTGACCCAAGCCCTCTATAATGAAACGATCCACGTGCAGCATCAGGCAAACCCTCTACACATGTGACTTTTCTCGGAATTTTGCAATTTCCCCTCTTTTGTGTTTTCTTGCTTTAGTTTTTATTGAATTGCGATATTGGGAAATAATCATGCGGATCCAAAATATGGTGGGGGACAACATAGCGGGACCGACTTGTTGATACATCCGAACCATCTACACACATGTGATTCTTAATTTGAACCTACAAACTTCACCCTATGATTAGATTCCTCCAATGCTGACATGAGAAAAAGGAGAAACATGTATGATATTTTTTAAATCTCACAAGGACTTTCCTTTTGGCAGTTTTTTAATATTTCCAATTAAGATATGTTTGTTGAATTGGAATAAACCACATGAGCAGATATGATGCGAGTGAAAATCCCTATTTGTTAGAATTCGTAATTAAGTGGAAATTTATAGTATCCTCGCACTTGGCTCAGTTTCATGAACTCAGCTTGCTATTTGGAGAAACAGATGGTTGATGCAGCCTCACCGCCATGGAGGGTATGCTTCACCTTCAATACTATCCTGGCCATAAAAAATTTCAGCCATCCATGAGAGAGGAACTACTTGTGTCCTTAAAAATTTGTTTTCATTTTTAAGATAGTTAATAGTATAGTATAACTCTTTAAGCCCAGCACAAATTGATGGGATAAGGCTATGACGAAGATGATGATAATGATTTCTGTGTTCCTTTCTTAACTCATAGCTAGTTAAAAAGAAAAGAAGAATAATCATTACTGTCAGTATTTTTTGATCGGTTAATAGTTTTTAATTACTAATCAACAAAAACTTGCTTGAAATTGCTCAAAGCCTTTTTCATCAACTCATCATCATCATATCAGCATCAAAGTCTTGTCCCAACTTTGTTTGGGTCGGCTCCATGAATTCCATTTCGTCGTTCCAGTCTATACATAGAATGTCAGTAGGTCAGAATATTCGCTTCAATATCTTGTTAAAATCCTTTCAAGCTCATTGGACAATAAAAACCAGAAGCTATCTCCCTTCAATATCACGTGGAACTCTGCCAACTCTTACAGGCCTTGCTTTACCTCATCCATTCCATCTACATAGAATTTAAAAGGATAAGTTGGTTGAGAATGAGAACACATTTTGTAATATGTCTCTTGTTTTAACAGTGCCACTTAGCACCTAAGCTTTCTAATTTTGAACAAAACTTTGGAACCTGAAATACTGTTTGCATCATTTTTAGGGATAGAGATGATCTTTGAATGTGATCTGCAAAAAAAATGTGAGTCTTCTCTTACCATTTTGTCTGCATTATCAGGCAAGAACCTTCTCAACTTGGAGTTGAAAAATGCTTGGCTATCAGTGGAGGGGCTGAAACCAATGCTAACACTTACAAGTTTGACACTCGAATTCATAAGATTAGATGATGAGGACCTGAGCACAGTGAATGAATGCTTTCCCTCTCTGCAGATACTGAACTTGATTGCGGTGGGCGGACTTACAGAGCCCAAGATTCATCTCTTGAATCTTAAAACCTGTTAATGGACAGTTTCCAATACTCCACTCTCTCTGACTATAGATGCCCCTAATTTGATCAAATTGCAATTGGAATGTGTTCAACCAGAGTATCTTTTTCTCAAAGCGCCATTACTGTCTGTTTTTGATCTTTCAGTTGAGAACACAATTGACGAAATTGAAATGCATAGGTTTCTTAATTTGAAGTCCCTTAGGATGGAGTCGTCTGATCTTCGCAGCATTGTGCGGGCATTTCCAGATGGTAGACAAGTTGAGCAGCTGGTGGTTGAGGAACCTAAATGGATGATGAGTTCAGGGAAATGGTTGATTTCGCATCGCTGATGTGCCGTTTTCCCAATGTTAAGACCGTTGTTTTGGGGCCTTTAGTTTGTTTTGAATTGGCACAATCGTTTGAGTTAGAAAATCCAGATTGCATGTTTGAATGGAAAAGGTTGAAGAAACTCACTGTATTTTCTATTGTCAGAGATGAACATCGCATTCTCTTTTATTTCCTTCATATTAAATAGAAGCACCGCAGTTTCTGATGTGGAGGTACTTATCCACAGCGATGAAGTGGATCATATCAGAAATTGCATCATATCAAAGTGTATGAGCGATTTCCCAAAGGTTAGGTGGAAATTGGGGATATGGAAAGAAGGACAAGAAGATTATTGGACTGGAAATGGCATCTGATTCTGGATTTCCATCAGGTTCAACAAGACGATCCGATACACGGGAGTATGTTTACTCCTCACCTTTGGACTTAAGACCTCTCATTTTTTATTTTTTTATTTTTATTTTCTCCTTAATGGACCTCATCTTGGCACTTGCGACTTAATGTTGTTATGGTTCGTCATGATCATGTTCTTTTACAAGATGCATATTACATGTCAATACTATGAGCCAATGGGCATGTATAAAATTTTGTGAAGATGCACACAGTTCATCATTTACATTGATTGATGACTCTAGATAAGGGGCATTATTAGCAGTGGCGGCTCCAGGAATTCGAGTAAGTGAGGCCAACAAAAGACTTATCTTCTGCAAATTGAATAAATTTATTTTCTCCTTTATCAACATTTGTCATCTATTTTCGATAATTCGACAAGTATAGTAAAATTCTCAAATAATCTATTTCCGATAATCCAACAAAGATAATATTGTATTTAAAAAAAAAAAAAATTTAATGCATTGTTACTAATAGTTCTTAATCCAAAAGTAAAATCCAAATACATAAACTCCTACAGCTGCTCTTAACAGGTTTTCATATGTTGAAATCGTTGCATAATAGATTCATTATCAACACTAGCAACCACATATTTTTCAATATATGTAACTAAACAGTCATTCATCCATTGATCTCTTATTTAGTTACGCAACCTATTATTTACATACTTTATTGCTAAAAAAGCTCTTTCTACCGTCGCAGTCACTGCTAGATAAAATCAACACCAATTTTAAAAGCAAATAAACAAATTGATATACGATATCCTTCTTTGTCTTCACTAATTTTCTAGCAATGTCACCAATTCATTTAAGTTCTTAAAATTCGTTGCTGGACCACATATGAGTAATGTGGGCCCATTAATTTTATTTAATTTTTGGTAGACAGTTGGCCCATTAACTTAGGCAGTGGGTATTTTATGGTAACTTTTGTTCACTACTATAGCCACAGAGAAAAAGTGTAAAGTAAGCTAATATGGGGTGAAACTCTTAAATTGAGTGAGGTCAAAAGCTTCCCATAAGTCCAATTCATGAAATAAAAAATTTTATTTTTAAATACTTTTTCAGTTCTCAATGGGGTCAATTGACCCCACTGTCATCAGTGTAGAGCCGCCCATGATCATTAGTGCATAGATGCATATATTAGTACATGATCATTAGTTTCATTGACTGGCTATTACAAATAAAGGGTGTAATTCCTTCCATTGGTTGATCAATATATATGCTCTCTTTTCAAATTTTAATTTTAGAATTTCCTATTGTATGGGAACTGCAGCAATTTGCGTAGTGATAGTTCTGGGCCATCAGTATGAAGGACTTTTGCATAGCAAGTGTGGTGATAAATAATCATATACGAAGGTTTTTACCTCAGTTCTAGTGTTATTCTTTTTTATCTGCCTCATTTTTAGTGTTCATGATGTTTCAAAACCCTCTTTTTTTCTTGGAAAATGGTAAGTATATTCCAAAAGGTGAAGGGAACAAAAGACATGAAGCACATGAGGGGGAGCAAACACCAAAGACCCACAATTGGGTCAACTCAAAAACACCCACAGCTCGAGCCAAGCTAATGAAGCCCACATTTTATGTTAAATATTTAACCCCCATGTTGGAAATTTTGATCCTGTCTAGATGCTCAGATTTGCTGCTGCTAAATTTTCTTGGCTTGTTTGTGGCGCACCGTGATTCTTTGCTAATTTTATGTGGCCCACCTGGATGCAACTCAATCTTAGGAATAGCAGGAATATGAAAGGCATGGTATGTATTAATGGTTTAAGGAGTGCATATTTTATTGTTGACTCAAACCAACAGTAGATGATGGTTGGATTGTCATAAAAAGGGAGGAGAAAAATTCATTGGAGTAGGTGTGTGGAAGGGTTATGATTGATTATAGGTGGGCCCTACCATACAGTGTTTTTGTCCCACTCATTGTCACTCAACCCAATGGTACAGCTAGATCATCATCAAATTGGATGTCCTGATTCAATAGTCAGTGTGTGGGAAAGGGTTTGGATTAGGGATGCCAATGAGGGGAGCTGAGATGAGGCTCAAGCTCAAACTGAGCTCAATCTGGCTCGATGTTGTTCGGTTTGGCTTAGGCAGGGGCGTTTAGATGAGAAAAGGTGGAGAAATAGCCCAACAATATAATATAGGCGGTGAACAGTTTAATTTTCTCCTTCCATCTATTTTAAACACACTATTCCATTGTAACTACATTCTCACAGATTTATAATGGATTTCCTATCCTCTTACACAAAAAATGTGTTGCACAAATGTATCCTAAGGGCTTACTATTGAAGAATGTGTAGATCTACAAATGACCTTTGGATTGTCTTTCCTTCCATAGGAGATGATTTCACAGCCATCGCTCTAGCTAATTAAATCTCATAAAGTGGGTCTCGTCTTTATCTGGGCCCTATATTTCTCAATCTTTACCTCTTTGATATTATTATTTTATTCCACTTGATTTTTCTTCTAGGTATGTTGTGCTACTGATCTAGGAATGATACTTACTTAAAGACCCAAGGATCGATCCTTGGGCATTTGTGTGAGATCAAAGTTGCCAATAACACTCAATCGTGAGTTTGTTGGGCCTGTTGGCCACTCCAATTGACTTGCTTTGCCATATTCAATATTGAGCCAAAAAACAGGCTTTAAGGGCACGCCCATGTCATTTCCGCATAAACGTCATCGCCCTCAAACACTTTTTCATATTTACTATCTATCTACTACCCTTATAAAAGGAAAGAAGTGACGAGCTTGAGGATTCCTTTACCTTGGTATTAAACATGATACAATCCTACCCAATCCAAGCCTTTAAATAAATTACTTATACTGAGATAAATTATTTAAAGGGATAGTGGCATCATGCAGGCCAACGGATCATACAATAAAAAAAAAATTGAATTTCTATACAATCTAATATAATTGCCAAGGTTTCAGGTTACCTAATTCGCAACCAAAATAAATCCTATCCTCGCGTGAGCGCTAATGAAGTCTCGATACCAATGAACGTTGTAGATGCAGCGGAAGCACGGATCTTTGAGATCTAGCTGCTACAAACGCGATAAGGACGGCGTCGGCTTGAATCAGTCACTGGTGTGGAGATCTGTGACTGTCTACAAGAAATCTGTCACGTATGATTTATTTTCAAGATCCAAGGGCAAGGATGGACACCTTGAATGTAGAAGATGATGATGGAGAATTGTAGATCTAGTGGAAGAAAGATTGATTGTAAAAGTTTTTACAATTGATATCTCTCATGTCTATATATAACCCTTTGGCTAATGGGTGATAAGATCTCTATTCAAATTCGAATTGAGAGATGATTCGGATAAAGAATAAGATTAATCTCTCTCAATTTGAATTTGAAGGTAGATATAATAAAGAGATAGAGAGTTGGATAAAATTCAGGCTATTCTTATCCATATCACCATGAGACTCCTGTGAGGGGTGTATCTTTGTGAGTGGGGTCCACCCACATGTAACACAAGTGGGCCCATCACAAAAGCCAATAATTTGAATATTGTAAGATTTCATTATCACATAATAAAATAGTGTCATATTATAATATTGTGCCACTTATGTTGTTTGGCAATTTCTACGAATCTCAATATACTTATAAAGTATTTGGCAATTTATAAAATTTTCACTAGATGATGCACCGAAAACAAGAAATGAAGAGAGAAATAGCGATGATAGACCCAAAGGGAATCCGCTAACTAGCAGTCACACGGGAGTGATTTAATATTGGTAACTAGGGTAGGACCCATCTAATTAAAAAATTATTAGAGTAAAATGTTAAAAACCACCAGCAATGTTATTTAATCAATGTGAGTCCAAATGTTGGAAACCACAACGTAATACATCTAATGGTGATTATAACAGAGGACCCTATCAAGTGTTAGACATCATTGAGGAATCCATATATGAAACAACAATGTGGGGCCCATTTGGTGTTAATAGTCATATCAACCAAGCTAAATATTATAGTAATCACTAGGGGGACATTAAACAACGAGACGGATTTAATGATGGTGTAAACTAATAATTATAATCACATAATTCAATGCTAGTAATGAATATGGGGCCTACCTAATGTTGGTAATCATAGTGAAAGTGACCTAATTCAACATTTGTAGGACCCACCTAATATTAATAATCAACAAGATAACTATATAATTATGACAAGGCTATAGGACGCACATAATACTTTAAAACATGGAAGGGCTCATCTAATCGAAAGTCATAGTAGGACTCCTATAAAAACCATCGATGTTAAAAATTGTAGTGAGCCACCATGGTAGTATTTGCTCAAGAAGTTCTACTCGTGCTTCCAAAAACTTTGGGTAGTTTTCTTAACGAGAGATTGTTTTATACAGTATATACTTGAATATTTTAATGCGAAGGTCTTTGTAAGAAAGTTAGATCTTGTAGAATACCTTCTTAGTTATCCAAACACTTAGTTTTTAGGTGTATAGATTATATTCTAAAGTAGGAGATAATATAGCAAAATCTTTAGAAATAATATAGTTTTCAAAAAGGCCCTAAAAGAACAAATACATTGAGTGAATGATAAACTTCATTTGTGTAATAAAATAAATTCAGATTGTAACAAAAAGAAGCCCATATATATCGCTTATGCAAATTAGTTTGTGATTTTTCAAACTCAAATTGCTTGTATATTCGGTAAAATGTTTGCGTAAGTCCTCAAAACCAACCCAAAAATTACTTTGTAGGCCTCACTGATCAAATGTTGTTAGTGGATTACCTTCCTTTGATGGTTTAGGCCTTGCTTGGTAACTTTACTCTTTTTTGGATAGACCCAACAAAATAGAGCCATTAAAAAAAGAACTATAAAAAAAGATACTAGAATCAAAAGAATTTTTTGGTAATGCAAAGATCTATGTTAAGTAGAATTTTTTATATCAATGATTGAAAGTTTTTTATAAATTTCTCGAGATCCACAAGGTATCAAGCCTTGAAAATTGACCCTATGGCCATAATCATCATTCCAAAGAGGTCTAAAGGTTTAGATATTGTGTTTGGGGCCCACATAATCCAGAAAATGACATCCATTGACTCACATTTTTTGCACGTCTCGAGATTGGTGATGATCCAACTGTCAAAACTTGGTGTCATAGCCAAGTTTAATCTTTTTAACATTTCCATCGGTTTGGATCATGATTTAAACTCCCATAAATAATGAAAAAAAAAAAGATAGAAAAACATTTAGTCTCATGGAGAAATCCAATATTGAGCATAATACATCAATGGCTGATATTATTTTACAAATATCTCAAAATCCACAATGCATTAAGCCTTGAAAATTGTCCACATTGCCATTTTAGCCTTTCAAAGAGATCTAACGGTGTGGATTTACAGTTTGGGGCCCGTAGATTTAAAAAAATTGCATCCAATGGCTCACATATTTTTCATACATCTCGAGATTGGTGATGATCTGACGACTAGAATTTGGTGTTATGGCCGTGTTTGATCTTGTGAACATTTTCAACGGTTTGGATCTTGATTTACACTTTTATTTTGAGATTAAAAAAAAAAAAAAGGACGGGTGTAAATGGGCAAGAACACTATTCACCCGCCTCTCTTTTTTTCCTCTGCTTTCTGCATGCTATCAATGGTGGGCTTTGGGACATAGAGGCAGTGCCTCTACTTCTCTATAGAAAAAAAAAGAAAAAAAGGGCTGTCAAATGTTGTCAAACACCTCTATTGTCAAAATCTCTACCCGATTTAGAGATTTTGAGAAATAGAGGCAAAAATTTTTGATGCCAAACAGGGGCTTAGTCACCTAGGAGAATGCCAAAAAGTCTCGGGGTCCTTTTCTTTGGATTCACATATGGCCTTGGTTCAATTTGATTTTGATTATGATAATGCCAAAAAGTCTCGAGGTCCTTTTCTTTGGATTCACATATGGCCTTGGTTCAACTTGATTTTGATTATGATAACCATTTAATGAAGGTAGTTTTCAGCCATTTGGAATCCATCTAAACCCTTCTTTTTTAACCATCTATGTATAAAGGTGGTTGAAGTGGGCCCCACTAGTCATTTGTGTTAGACTTAATCATCTTTCTTAAATTATTTATTAAAAGGAAAACCTGAAAAACGATATACGGGTATTTTTGGTCATTTTATTTTATTTTATTTTTTTATTTTTATTTTTTGTGGTGAGGACTTGATTGAAAAAAGTATGAAAAGCTTTTATCCTATTTTAAAAACTTCCCAAATAATTATTGTGGGATCATTGTATGATAGTGGGCCTCTTTTAAGTGATACTGGACAACATATTACCAATTAGATCCAACTAATATGTCAGTCATGTATGAGACACATTGGTGAAATATTGTGGAAAATAGTCCCGATAGGGGCAGTTGGTTTGAATGTAATGTCACACACACACACACACACACACACACACACACTCTCGCGCGCGCGTGCACACACAGGAGAAAACTACCCAAAAAAAGATCATAGATGGCAACTAACTGAAAAATATGCCACTAGTCAATATTGCACAGAAGTGGTTCCCTATGACCACTTCCATTTTTTTTTTATTAAAGATTTAAACGTGTGACCTCGATTAGTGCTAATTAAGTCGCGTGTTAGTGCTAAGTGTGATTGATTAGAATTTGACTAAGTTGGGATTAGAATAGTTCTTTTAGAGCTTTAGGGAATTTTAAGTGTCTTGTATTTAGTGGGTCCCTTTGGGGGTTCCCTTTTTATAGTCTTGAGTTTACTTTGGGGATTTATTCGAGGTTCTTGTAATTTTGTTCGCATCCCGTTTTACTCATCTTGTCGATCCCTACAACTTTCATGTTGATCCCGTACCCCGGACCCCGAAACCCGACTTTCCTAACATTAAGGGCAAAACAGTCTTTTTACACTAAATCTGTACCCAACATTTGATATCACCAAAACCTGCGAAAAATATACTTTTTGGAAACTAGATATTTCGGTGATCATCTTTCTCTTCTTCGTCGAACTCATCCGAGGTCCCGAAAGTCGTGATTTCAACCCAAAGAGATTCCCAATGGTGGAGCCCACTTCCAGTTGCTTTAAATAGAGACCCTTCTCCTCCATTATCCTTTTTCCAGCACAACCTAACAAGCTAGGGCTTTTTCCCTTTTCTCTCTTCTCCTTGCTTCTCAACCACCAAATCATCACCAAGCTTGCACCAATAGCACAAATGGAAGTCATCTTCTTCTTCCTCTCACTTAGAGCTTCTACTTGGTAGCATTTGGGAAAGAATCCACTCATCTCAAGACCCTCTTTGAGTCACCTTGTCCATTTTGAGACTTTGCAAGTAAGTTTTCCCTTCCAATCTCTTTGATATGTATTCTCCTAGCTATAGAGAAGCCACATCTTCCTTATTGAGAGTTCTTTCTTTTTATTCCTTGTTTGACCCATTTTAGGGTTTTTATTTGGGGGTTTTTGTATAGATTGTATTCTTGGCTTGGAAGAGTTAACTAGAAGCTTGTTTCTTGATTTAAGACCCTAAGGCAAGTGGAATGAATTGATGCTTGAGTTTTGAATGATTTTCATGACAAATGTGATTGATTTGTTGTTCCCATTAATGTCTTGTTTTATTTTCATTCAATGTGATTTAAATGCTCTTGAAAAGGGTAGGTTAGCCCATTTATTGTCTTAAAAATGTGGTCTATGCCTCTTGTTTTATTTCTTGTTGAAGACTTAAATGAATCCTTGTGTTGGTGGATGTTCTCCTCTCTTTTTGTGATTGTTTGAATGTGGAAGAGGAGATTGGGTTAAATGTTCAATGAAGTTTTGATGGGAATTTTGAGTAGTGTTTGAAGGGATTTGAAGAATGTTTATTGGAGGCAAGGAGGCCTTTTCAATGCAGGTGAAAGGTGTAGAAGAGAAGGGGAAGAAGGGCCTGAATAGACAATCTCGGGCAGTTCAGTTGATTGCCCGCTCGAGCGCGCTGCTGGCTGCTCGAACGCGCAGTCAATCTGACTGCAGACTCGGGTGGTAGACAGCCTGTCCGCTCGAGCAGACATATGTCCGCTCAACTGGGCAGCCTTGCTGCCTGCCTGGTTGCCTGCGCAGTTCAGGTCCGCTCGAGCGCCCTTTTGTCCGCTCGAGCGCACCCCCCCCCCCCCCCCCCCCCTTGGGTCTAAAGCACTTTTGGAGCTTGGGAAACGTTTTACAAAGGGACTCTTAGCATTGGGGAGATCCATGAGGCAATGTTCGAAGTCCATTTGAGAAGAAAGACCATAACACAAAGATCCATTGAAGCCTTTAGAAATTTCCAAGGTGTATAAGTATTCCGGAATGTCTCCAAATTCAAAGAGTACCAAGTCATTATTAAGATCGACATACGGGATCCCTATTCACCTTAAATAAATCTTGAACCCGATATTTTGTCTAAAACTCCAATAGTTCATTTGTATTTCCTTGTACCCGAGATTTTCACTATGTGACTATTATTCCCAAAAGCATTGAAAAGATACTTGTGATAATTGCTGGTCCCGAAATGCATGCCCGACATGATATGATAGTTGTGCCCTTGAGCACCCCCGTCTTGCCCGATTATAGTTTTACACTGGATTTGTTTTACACATGTCTTGATTTATATGATTTGACCTATGAGTTGGCACCACTAAGTTTGGATAACCTTGTCAGTCTGATCCACTGACTTGGAGATCCCCCTCTTATCCCGCCAGCTACAGTTTGGATCTCGCTACCCGGTTTATTAACCGTGGTCTTGTCCTGATATCGCGGATTGCTACCGTGGTTCCTGATGCCTGGCTCGCTACTGTGGTCATGTCTCGTATATTATATATGTATATGTAAATTTCGTTGTACCTCCTCACTTCGGTGACTAAGGTCAACGCCTCGATATGCTTGTTCTTATCACTTCGGTGATAGAGGATTTAGCTTCGTGTGGTTGCCATCTTGTTTGTTTCCTGAATTCCTTGGTTACCTTTACATGTTTTATTACTGCATATATGTTTCAATTAAATGACTCACTTACTTCATGAAAGCTATTGTTTAAACAGGTTTAAATGTTTTCCAAGGTAAATGCTTTTATTATCGAATGTTTATATCTTTTCATCCGCCTGCTAGACCGTCGTGTCTAATCCATTTCTTTGGTACTCAGGTCCCGTTGTTGGTTACCCCGAGGAGGAGCACGAGGAGGCGGTTGGAGAACCGCAGCAGTTAGTTGAGTGGAATGCCGATGATGTTGTTTAAACATCCGGTTGCCTCGAGAGACGTCATATTTTGGGGTTATGGCTAGTTTTTCTTTTGGTGGATATTGTTTTGTTTATATTGGCCTTTGTTGGCCTCTAATTTTAGGGAATGTAACTAAATGATCTTTTGTTTAAACTTTAACAGTACTTTTGGGTTACGCTAATGATCATTGCTCACTCTGATTCCTTATGCATATGTTAACAGTCTTCTTGATGGGAATGAAATTCAGGAATTACATGTTGATTTACTACACGCTTCCTCATTTAACAAAAATATTCATGATGTTGTGTTATCCTCACTGCGGACACCTGTGGGGAAATCACGTGCACGGGTAATGTGTGTTCTTTATTAACACGTGTACGCTTTGGCATTAAACATATATCTTTATCTTCATCCACTATCACTCACTTAGTCCTGATCACGGATTGAACCGTAAACCCGGTCCGGGGTCGCGACAAAAAGGTTCTCTATAGTTGGGGCCTCACGAAAGGGTTCCGTCATTCCATTTTCGTTTTTTTTTTTTTCCAACTTTGACTGGTGTCGCCCCTCCTTTCTTATGAGAGGTTTCGGGACCAAGGTGGAAGGCTGTTATGACCCCGGACCAGGACCGAGACCGAGGCCCTAATCCGGCGCCGCGACGCTTCCCATAGGTTCCTGCGATGAGGATTCCATGCATATTTAGCATCATCTTTAGCATCATCTCACGATCACACATAAAGATTTATTTGCGGAAGTGAGTGGCAAACACACAAGTAACATCACACATAGGCAGAGTATAAAAGAACTCATGTCAGAGCGAGAAACATAACTAGCATACCCATTAGTTCAAGTTTGAAGTTGTGCAAGCACACAAAGATAAAGTCAAGTTTTTACATTACCAAAGATAGCCAACAAAGGCTAATATCAAGTTTCCAAAAGACAGAAGATATATTCCCCGAGTATTACACATCTCAAGACCCAACCCGACGTCTAAATGACATTGTTGGGCTACCATTCACGCTCAACGGGCTGCTCTACAGCCGCCTCCTCGTGCTCCTCCTCAATGGCAACGAAACATGGATCTAAGCACCAAAACGAAAGGGTCAGACAAGACGACCTGGCAGGCACAAGAATAAAGTACAATCATGCTATAAATCAATAGTTTTGAGTTAATAAAACAACAGGTACGATAAAGAGAATCCGAATAAAACAAAGCATTTCAATGACAATATCATTTATAAGATCAAATGTTAAATCAAGACGATCATTCGAAAACAATACCTTGGTAACCACATGAAGCTACATTCTCCGTCACACGAAGTAACGAGAGCACTCAAGATTCTCCGTCACACATGGTGAAGGGAGACACTATCATAATTATAGTAACTCAGTATAACTGAGAACTACTCACAAGTGCCGTCGCGGAACGGGCTAAATTAGAAAGCAAGCACGTACGTATTTTCCAAACTAATGTTGGACAAGATATAAGGACCCAAGGCAGCGGATCAAACCGACAATGGTCATCCAAGCTGAGTGGAGCCGACACTAAAATACACACCTTCAAAACAATGTTTGACACTTTCAAATCTGGGAACTACTCACTCTATATTCAAGTGCACGCACCCTCATTCACGAAAGTTCACGAAATAGTAGTCCCAACATGATGTGTATGAAAATATAATTCACGTACATAATGATTCCCAAACAGGTTTTAAATTAAAACCTTGGAAACATTCTTTTCAAGAAGATACGAATCGCAAAACGAGAATTTGGTTTAGAAATCACAATTCCACATCAACACCTCGAGACCGTAACCGTCAAGTTAGTATACACTTTGAGACCCCATGCCGATCATTCGTTTAGATGGTGCCCAATTTTTAAACGACATTAAGGACGTCAAGATATACACATTCACCAAGAAGGGTCCACAAGTGATTTGGGGTAGAAAACCCCTCCAATCCTTTTCATTCTCCAAAAGTCCCTGGGAAGTCGGTCACCTGTCGGCTGGCAGGCGGTTAGTCGCCTGGGACCAGGTCGGTTAGCTGATTGCTCGCCACCCCTTTAGAAAAACCAAAAATCCTCTTTACTGATCTAATGACCGTGTTGGGAATTTATACTAAAAATATACTTTTATGTAGTTGTCTTTGACTGGTTCATTTTTAGTATATTTTGTTTTCTCATCTAACTGAGATTTTGTATGGGCAAATGGTTGCATTGTTATTCATTATGCATGTGAGTTTCTTATATTCTATAAAGTAGACAAGTTGGTGTGTAGAGTTCTACTTGCACAAGAAAGACCTATTTGTCGGATCTTATAGAATATAAGTTGTTGTTCACAATCTAGATGGATTTGGACACACTATCGATATGATTGTAGCATAATGTTTTAGCAGGCTTGTCTTGGCTGCAGGAAATGGTATAGTTTCGACTCATTATGCTAGTACACTTTGTGTGTATTGAACATGACCGGTTTTTGGGTTTATTGTCTTTATACTGACTATATAAGATGATGAACATCCAAATGGTTATTATGAGTGCTTGTACTCTTAATCCCGATATAAATAATAGAGACATACATTTAGTGTTTGGCATGCATTTTGATTTACGAAGGAGTGAGATCTTTTATGGGTCAACAATCTCAGTAAATTGGATGACTACACTGCGTGTATGGTGGATATTAGTTTATTGACGGAATCCACATCCCGTGATAGGGATTGATAATATCCCCTTGAAGCTTTTAAAAGCTTTTAAGTTTTGATTATGTCAAACCCTGCAAGTAGACTTTATGTCCAATATATCAAATAAGTTAAGTGTAAGGTCTCAAGGAATTATAAAGATATCGATTAAATATAGTTGTCAGTAATTATTTAATCGATGGATTTATGAAATCTTAATGTGGGGAGATTAATAAGCATTTAATAACAAGAAGCTCGAAATATAATTTTGAGAATAAGGACTGGAGTGCAATTACAATTCTTTAATGGACTGAATTGTAATTTGTGGAACTAGGATTCTAATTTGGGTCGAATTAGGGTTTCTTGTTTCTATAAGGAGCCTATCCTTATTTGCTTCTTAAGGTCCCTATTGTAGCCTATAAATATGCGTTACTTCTCTCTAGGTTAAAAATACAAGAATAAGAAGAGAGAAATCTCGGTTTTGGGAAAGCAAAGAAAATTTGCAGAAGAGGCCCACTCCCTCGTGTGAGTTCGAGCATATAGGAATACAGTAGAAGATCTTGAGGTTTTCGAGTTACTGTGAAACCGAGATCAAATCAGAGAGATCTCGCAGATATGTTTTTAATCATATTCTTCATAGTTATTTCCGCAGTGTTGATTACGTATTATCTAGAGATCCTAGTTTCTACTCGTTTCCAACAATCGGTATCAGACATGGTTTAAAATCTCGGTCTTGGTCGCGGTATCGGCCGGGCCGAAAAACCGATATGATATCGATATCGGTTGCGGATATCGGTCCGTCGCGGCCGTCGCGGTGTGAAATTTTTTTTTAATCCAAAAGAATTTGCAAAAATATCCAAAAAATCCAGAATATTAAAAAATGCTGGAATACAATATTTTTTTTCCATTAGTAACAAAAATAAATCAAAATCTCGGTCACCTTAAGTTATGAGTCATGTCTGTGTTGCAATTCGCTGTCTTCTTTAGTATTTCATTTAATGCAACCATTATTGATGCTCATGATCAATTTATTAGTAGAAAATATAAGAAAATAAAGATAACATATCAATCATCATTTAATACTAACTCAATCATCAAATAAGTTGTGAAATTCAAGACCCTAAAGATGACACATTAAAATCAGAAACATAATAGTGAGATAGATAAATCATAAAGCACTTGGGCATCAAAAGGTTCATGGTTCACCTGAAATTACTGGGGACTAGTAGAGAGTAGAGACTAGGGAGAGATTGATGAGTATGAGTGTATGACAGAAAATCCGAAAATAAAAAAAATTGGAAAAAAAGTACTTCAAAATCATGTGTATGAGTAGATCTAGCATGAAAGTATGTAGATCTAACTTCTAAATGAAGAACACAACACAAATGACAAACCCAATGATTTCTATACTTTATCTAAAAAATTAAAAAAAAAAAACACATAATAAAATGCTTTAGGTTGATTTTCTCTTACCTTAGATAATATTTTCTTCAAAAAATTAATATGGGATTTGAAATATGCAAGAGGGAGTAGGGCTGCTGCTATGGGTAGTAAGGAAATGAGAAGAGAGGAGAAGAAGAGGAAGATGGGGAAAAAGTTACAAAAATTAGGGTTTTTACCCTTTTTATATCATCTCAACCGATATGTTGAAAATATCGGCCGAGATATCGATTCACACGATATGAAATGCATATCCACAACCACAAAAACGGAAAATTGGAACGGATTACCGTTCCTAATTTGTGTGTTCCTAATCCGTGTATCCGTTCCAATTTCCTATTTTTGGAACGGATACACGGATTAGGAACGGTTTTGGAACGGATACACGGATTATGAACATACAAATTAGGAACGGTTATCCGTTCCAATTTCCCGTTTTTGGTGTAGTGTCGGCCGATATTTTGCGATAAAATGGGGATATTTTGCCGAGACCGATATCTCAGCAAGATATCGGCTTAGTAACGACCGAGATTTTAATCTATGGTATCAGAGCCGATCTTGATACTGCATATGGATTGAAGAAAATATAGTAATGATTATAGATTGCTGTAAGAAAACATGGTCTGCGTTTGTTGTGAATAACCCTTGTTTTGCAGCGGAATATCTAACCTTTGTTTTACAGCAATTGAGTAATTGATCTGGCTATCATGGTCACCATATGTGTATGTTATATGTATGGATCCCATGAATCTATTTATGGTTACTGCTTTACGTATTTTACAACTTTTATGGTGATGTAATTATATTGATATAGCATGTGAACTCCGTTCTTCAGGAGGCTTAGGATATAATTCTTTTTTCTTCTTGGAGATGTAATTATATTGAGATAGCATGTGAACTCCGTTCACAAGGAGGCTTAGGACTCTATGTAATTTCTTAAGAAGGGGCACGGGTTCTGAATGTAGAAGCTTGACCCCCGTCGGGGGACACCCCCAAACCCCCTCTGCGAGGCGCATGTTTAAAGAAGTGACAATCATGAAGACAAAAGGATCCTACTTGACCATGATAGCTAGGCATCTTGTGCTGGTTGCCATTCCTTTTTGTGCTTGGATGTCTATTATTATCATTACATGATAAATATGATATTTATCATGTTTAATTATTTTTAGAATGGTATAGTAGTAAAGACTTGGTTGCCCGTTACTACTAGATTTTAAACTGGTCTTAATTAAATTGTTTTATAAGAACTTTCATTGTTAAATAACTAAGTGGGAGAGGGAACTTCTTAAGTTTTCACGGTCTCCACCATTGGTTTGTAGGAGATATAATTGATTTATGTGTTGGCCTTGGAGTCTTCCTCCTAATCGGATGAGTTAATTATGGAATCTCCAGTACAAACTCCCATATAGATGATTTAAGGTAATTATTAGTATAGGTCTCTTCTCCATCTGATGGGACCGAATACGGAATAATGGACCTTGAATTAAATGATGGTACACACTTAGCTATAAATAATTGTATGCTCTCCATCTAAGCTACTTCTATTATTTATAGGACCGAAGTTATGGCAACTATTTGGTTTTGTTTGGCATGGTTTGTTGCCTTGACAGTAGAACTAAAAGGTTATGTCATATTTGAACAAAATAAGTATGGTATCTGTCCTCACATCAAGGCATACTATACATTGGTGTTTTATATTGCTATTGGATTCTTTTATTAATTGGCGGAGGGAGCCATTTTCCTTTTATTTGAATCCAAAGATTTATTTTGCCCATCATAATTTGCTAATTATGTAAATCTCAGGTTTTAAGATGGGTGCCTTCAATCCACTTGCTGTAATTTTTAAAGAATACAAACTCAGTGGACCCAATTACATTGACTGGAAAAGAAATCTGGATATTGTGCTAACTGCTGAAGAGTATAAATATGTGCTCACTGAGGTTTGCCCAGAGAAACCTAAAGATGGATGTACCGATGAGGTCGCCATCGAGGCATACAAAATATGGATGAAGGCTGATGAGATGGTGCGATGTTACATGTTGGCATTCATGTCAAATGTTTTGCAACATCAGCATCAGTCTTGTCCCACTGCTTGCGACATCATGACAGTCTCAAGGAGATGTTTGGTGATCAGGATCGGGTAGTTAGACAGGTTGCCATCAAAGAACTGTTTAACACTAAGATGGCTGAAGGTACCTCTGTGAGGGATCATTTCCTGAGAAATAATGAGACACCTCAATGAACTACAGGTCCTTGGAGCTGAAATTGATGGGGAGACCCAGATCGATATCATTCTCCAGTCTTTGACTGATTCCTTTGAGGATTTTTGCTTAAATTACAACATGAACAAACTCAAGTTTTCTCTGGCGGAATTACTCAAGGAACTTCAGGCTGATGAGGGCCTTCTGAAAAAGCCACCTAGTGTTTACGTTGCTGAAAAAGGTTCTGTTTCTAAACCCAAAGGCAAGAAGAAACAGAAAAAAGGTCAGAATCGTAAGGAAGTTCCTCAATTGGGCAACGGACCACAGGGTGGAGTGAAAAAGCCTAAGGGTACGTGTTTTCATTACAAGCAAGCAGGGCACTGAAAACAACAATGTCCAACTTTTCTCAACAAAGTGAACAATAAAGGTAAATTTCATTCACTAGTTGTTGAATCATGTTTAGCGGTTGTATCTACCGATACCTGTTGTGTAGATACGGGAGCTACTAATCATGTTTGCAATTCATTGCAGAGGTTCCAGGAAACCAGGCAGCTAAGTGACGGGGAGATTTATTTGCTTATGGGTGATGCTACGAGAGTGGCAACAGTTGCAGTAGGAGACGTTTCTCTGAGTTTTAATAGAGATAGGACTTTAATTTTAAAAGGTTGTCTTTATGTTCCCTCCATACGGAGGAATTTAATTTCTGTTTCCAAGTTGGTTAAAGACAGATATTCCGTTTATTTTTATAAATTTGTGGTTATTAAGTATAATAAGCGTTTTATCTGTTCTGATTCATTGGTGGATGATCTTTATATTGTTAATCCTGTCTCTCCTACACTGTAACTGACCAAATCAAATAACACAACTACACTACCATGTAAGAGAAAGGAACCTTCTAAATTGAACCAAACGTACCTTTGGCATTTATGCCTTGGACATATAATCTACACCGGATTTCAAGATTGGTTGCAAATGGACCATTATATTCATTGGAAGTGGAGGCCCTTCCAGTCTGCAAATCTTGTTTAGAGGGGAAAATGACCAAGCGTCCCTTTTCGGCAAAAGGCTATAGGGCCAAAGAACCGTTGGAATTGGTTCACTCTGACCTCTGTGGTCCCATGAATGTCCAGGCTAGAGGTGGTTTTGAGTATTTCATTACTTTCATTGATGACTACTCAAGGTATGGGTACATTTACTTAATGCGCCGTAAGTCCAAATGGTTTGAAAAATTCAAGGAGTATAAGGCGGAAACGGAGAAGCGTTTAAGTAAAGTATCATAACACTACGATCTGATCGTGGTGGCGAGTACCTCTTTGGAGAATTTAGGGATTACTAGGCGTAAGAGGGGATTACATCCCAGCTGTCTGCACCAGGTACACCTCAACAAAATGGTGTTGCAGAACGAAGGAATATGACTCTTATGGATATGGTAAGGTCAATGATGAGTTATTCTAATTTGTCTAATTCGTTCTGGGGGCATGCTCTAGAAACGACTGCATATATTCTAAACTTAGTTCCATCTAAGTCAGTACCTACCACACCCATAGAACTATGGACTGGGCGCAAACCCAGTTTAAAGCATGTTCGGATTTGGGGAATTCCAGCACATGTGTTGTAAGGGAACGCAGATAAGTTGGAACCAAGAACCGAAGTTTGCATTTTTGTTGGATATCCCAGAGGAACAAAAGGTGGTTTGTTCTAGAATTCTAAAGATCGAATGGTCATTGTTAGCACCAATGCTTGATTCTTAGAAGAGGACTATGTAATGAACCACAAAACCAAAAACAAAATTGTTCTAGGGGAATTGAGGGAACAAAGACCTACCCAACATTTTCCATCCCCAATAGTACAAGAGGAAACACCTCAAATTGATGACACTCCAGGTGAAACCACCAACATGATGGGTGACTAGCCGGATCAACATGTTGATGGTGGCACAACAGGATTAGTTTCAGCACAGCGTGACATTACTCATACACAGACTCAGGGTGTGCCTCGTCGTAGTGGGATGATTATTCGTCAACCCGAGCGGTATATGTTATTAGGAGAGTCGTAAGACAAAGTCCCTGATGAGCTAGATACCAAACCTTGTAACTATAATAAAGCACTCCAGGACATAGATGCAAAACTATGGCAACAAGCTATGAAATTGGAAATGGATTCTATGTACCATAATCAAGTCTGGGATCTTGTAGAACCACTAGAGGAGATAAAACCTATCGGTTGTAAGTGAGTCTACAAGAAGAAAAGTGGGGGTGGATGGAAAGGTTAAAACCTTCAAAGCTAGGCTTGTTGCAAAGGGTTTACTCAAAAAGAAGGTATCAATTATGAGGAGACTTTATCGCCAGTAGTCATGCCGAAATCCATTCGGATCCTTTTATCCATTGCGGCTCATTTCGATTATGAAATTTGGCAAATGGATGTCAAGACAGCTTTCCTTAATGGAAATCTTGATGAATGTATCTATATGGTACAACCAGAAGGATTCATAGCTGAAGGCCATGAGCATATGTTGTGCAAGCTTAAGAAGTCCATTTATGGACTTAAGCAAGCATCTAGATCTTGGAACCTTCGTTTTGATCAAGCCGTTAAATCTTATGGTTTCGAGCAAAACCCTGATGAACCCTGTGTGTATAAGAAGTGCAGCGGCAATGTGGTGGTTTTCTTAATACTTTATGTAGATGACATCCTACTCATCGGAAACGATGTCGGGGTGTTATCTTCGGTCAAAGTATGGTTGAGCAGTCAGTTCGATATGAAGGACTAGGGATCAAGCTCTTGCGAGATCGGAAACAAAGAATGTTGGGCCTATCTCAAGTGGTTTACATTGATGCGATTCTTGCCTGTTTTAGCATGCAAGATTCCAAGAAAGGATTTCTTCCTTTCAGACATGGAATTACTTTATCCAAGGATCAGTGTCCTAAGACACCTGATGAGATAGAAAAATGAAGGAAGTACCTTATGCTTCGGCGGTGGGAAGCCTCATGTATGCAATGCTATGTACTAGACCTGATATTAGCCTCATGTATGCAATGCTATGTACTAGACCTGATATTAGCTTCATGTAGGCAATGCTATGTACTAGACCTGATATTTGTTTTGCCATTGACATGGTTAGCAAATACTAGTCTAATGCAGGGAGAGAACATTGGACTGCGGTAAAGCATATACTTAAGTACTTTAAGAGGACTAGAAACTATATGCTGATTTACCAAGCCGATAATTTGATACCCATTAGGTATACAGACTCAGACTGCCAGTCAGATAATGATGCCAGAAAGTCGACCTCAGGATTTGTATTTACCTTAGGAGGTGGAGCTGTAAGTTGGAGGAGTGTCAAGCAGTCATGTACTGCTGACTCTACCATGGAGGCTGAATATGTGGCAACTTCTAATGTGGCCAAGGAGGCAGTTTGGCTCAGGAACTTCTTAATGGATCTAGAAGTAGTGCATTTGGTAAAATCACATATAATACTTTATTGTGATAATACCGGTGCGGTTGCTAATGCAAAGGAACCCAGGATGCATAAGAAGGGTAAGCACATCCAGCGTAAATATCATCTCATACGTGAAATCGTACAAAGGGGTGATATAATTGTGACTAGGATTGCATCGACGGACAACCTGGCAGACCCTTTTACAAAGAGCTTACCAGCAAAGAGTTTTGATGGTCATGTGGAAGGCATGGGGTTAAAATACATGTCAGCATGGTTTTGAGTCTAAGTGGGAAATTGTTGGGAATTTATACTAAAAACATACTTTTATGTATTTGTCTTTGACTGGTTCATTTTTAATATATTTTGTCTTCTCATCTAACTGAGATTTTGTATGGACAAATGGTTGCATTGTTATTTATTATGCATGTGAGTTTCTTTTATTCTATAAAGTAGACAAGTTGGTGTGTAGAGTTCTACTTGCACACGGAAAACCTATTTGTCAATTTTTATAGAATATAAGTTGTTGTTCACAATCTAGATGGATTTAGACACACCATCGGTATAATTGTAGCATAATGTTTCCGCGGGCTTGTCTTGGTTGTGGGAAATGGTATAGTTTCGACTAATACACTTTGTGTGTATTGAACATGACCGATTTTTGGGTTTATTGTCTTTATACTGACTATATAAGATGATGAACATCCAAATGGTTATTATGAGTGCCGGTACTCTTAATCCTGACATAAATAATAGACACATACATTTAGTGTTTGTTATTTTGATTTACGAAGGAGTGAAATCTTTTATAGGTCAACAATCTCAGTAAATTGGATGACTACACTGTGTGTATGGTGGATATTAGTTTATTAACGGAATCCACGTCCCGTGATAGGGATTGATGATATTCCCTTGATGAAGCTTTTAAGTTTTAATTATGTCAAACCCTGCAAGTGGACTTTGTGTCCGACATATCAAATAAGTTAAGTGTAAGGTCTCAAAGAATTATAAAGATATCGATTAAATATAGTTGTCAGTAATTATTTAATCGATGGATATATGAAATCTTAACGTGGAGAGATTAATAAGCATTTAATAACAAGAAGCTCGAAAGATAATTTTGAGAATAAGGACTGGAGTACGATTACAATTCTTTAGTGGACTGAATTGTAATTTATGGAACTAGGATTCTAATTTGGGTCGAATTAGGGTTTCCTGTTTCTATAAGGAGCCTATCTTTATTTGCTTCTTAAGGTCCCTATTGTAGCCTATAAATATGCGTTACTGCTCTCTAGGTTAAAAATACAAGAATAAGAAGAGAGAAATCTCAGTTTTGGGAGAGCAAAGAGAATTCGTAGAAGATGCCCACTCCCTAATGTGAGTTCGAGCATATAGGAATACAGTAGAAAATCTTGAGGTTTTTGAGTTACTGTGAAACCGAGATCAAATCAGAGAGATCTCGCAGGTATGATTTTAATCATATTCTTCATAGTTATTTCCGCAGTGTTGATTACGCAATATCTAGAGATCCTGGTTTCTACTCGTTTCCAACAGACCGACCCTATGCGGTCACCAGCTAGCCGACTGGTGATCGCTTGCTGACCGCCCAGTCGACGAGGATTTCATTTTTACACTGTTTTCAGCCCTTTCTTACTCCAAAATGTTTCTCCATTCAACCATTCATTTTCTTGCAATAAAATGAGCTAACCAGCTTCTCCAATTCATCATTCAACACTTCAAATGTCATCAACCACACCTCCGTCATTCACTTCAAAATTTCCAACAACCCAAACATAAAATCCCAATTTAGATAAAACAATTATCAAAATAGATTTCCATAAAATGAAACATAACACATGAACATTAACACATATGTTTAGTTAACTAAACTTCAAAACAAAACCAGATTAAACATAGTTAGTTCAAAAATAAGAAATCAAGATGAAAATCCATAAATCAACACATGCACATTCATATATCATTCATTCACTTGCCTTGGCTCAAAATGCACTCAAGGGTGATCCTCAAACACTTCTCTCTACAGCTGAACTCCAATCTACAAGAAGCCCCATGAAAAGATCTCAAAAATAAAGAAATTTTAAAAGAGAAAGGGTTCCTCCTTAGGAAGCGTTGCATGCATGATATTGGAGCTCTAATGGACTCCACAAAACCATGGTTGAAAGATAAAAGTCATTACTTACCTCTAGAAGCTCTAGCAACGGAGAAGAAACTCAAAAGGAAGATGATCCCAGCTAAAATCCTTAGAAAATGACCCCAATAGAAAGCCTGGAAGATGGGGGAAAGATTGTGATTGGACCCCAAGTGTAGGGTGCGATAGCGATAATAATTTGGTGAATCCAGGTCGATCCACAGTGAACAATGCTTTTTAAGAAACTTTCCAACTTTAACCTGTCCTAATTTAGAAACTAAATTTAACCTAATAAAGAAACTAATCAAATTACAAGAAAATTCCTAAAAACTGAAAATTAACAATTACAACTTTCCAAATAAAAAAAATCTAAACTAAGTAAAGAAACTTAGTTTAATCAACTCTATTCTAACTATAACCTGCAAAAGTAACAAACTCATCAAAACAACCAATTTAATATAAAATAGATCAAAATAAAATTTCCTAATTAGATCCTAATTACGAAAATCACTTTTTATGCAAATATGAATGACCTATAGTGCTCTAAATGCTAACAATGCAATTTTATGCAAGTTTCTAAAAATCCGATGCATGCTGTAAAGAAATTCTATGGAAACTCTTGCACAGACCCAATTTCGTTGAACTGTACGACTAATCTAAGATGATATGAACCTAAATCTAATGCTCTGAGTCAATTCTCTGATGATGCATGAACACAACAAAAATAAAGAATGGAAAAAGGACTTAAAACGAAAAAGATATGATTACCTAAAGGTGCCTACTTGAACTGTCTTGTGCTGGAAATCTAAACGCAGGCTGTCCAACTTCCCCTGTTTGGGCCGCTGTTTACCCCACTTCCCAAACTTATTTTTTTCTGAAATTATGGGGTTACAAAGACTTGTTTCCAAATATTAATTTTGAAAAGTTTAGATAGAAACTAAGCTCATTTACCTGACTTTCAAGTCGCACACTTTTGCAACACAGTCGAGTCAAATCTGCTAAAACTGTGCATAATTTTTATCTATTCTCCTACCAAGTCCGAATTTATTCTTTCTAATCAGTTAATAATCTTGTGATTTTAGCAACAAAAACTTGTACTAATGCAATTTCTAAATATGAAGTATGTACAAAGACACTTTCCAACCATAGATTATATAAGTAACAAAAATATTAAGTTCCTACTAAACATTGAAAGATGCAAGTTGGGATTTCTAAATCTAGAATTTGTAAATTAAACATAATCAGAATATTAACTTAAAATAAAAACAAAAGGGGTGGAAAAAATAAAAAGCGGAAAAGATATATCAAAGATCTAGAAACTAGAAGATCATATAAGTATTGAAAATGTGATAATGAAGTCCTTTCTTCTCAGAGTAGGAAAAAAATGCAAGTGATTACTTGATGTCTCTCGACTTTTAATCCTTTAATTTTATTTTCAAAAACCTAGATCTAATCATGTGAAATATTTTCTCCAATCAAAACACATAAAAGAACTAGAAATAAAAAATTAAATCACTTACATAAAGAACACACATAATCAATCCAAGTAGCGTCTTTATTCCTTGATCTTTGAGTATAAGAAATTAATCTTTTTCTCTTCTTTTCATTCTCTCAACATGGTCTCTCAATCTTATGCCTAAAAGAATTAAAAGAAAGAAGAAGAAGAAATGGACTTAGAGAGAGAAAGGAGTGGAGTGGAATGGAATGGAGAGAGCCTCCAAAATTACTACCAAAAGTCTTGGATGTCCAGCCCTTCCCATGACTCCCTTTTATGCTTTTTGCAAATATTTTTCTAGTAAAGAATCTCTCATCTTTAGGGCTCTTGTTTCCTTATGTGTAGAGATTCTTGCTTAGGCTCCAAGCTAGCTTCTTTCTTTGGAAAAACTTTTAAATTTGAGAGATCTCCTTACCTTATTAGGTTTCTTGCTGCACACACCTTCCTTGTTTAACTCCAAGAATATCTCTAAAAATTACATGATGATGTAGAGGGAAAAAACTTTCCAAATATTAAGATTTCTTGCAATTCCCGCCTAAAACTATACCAGACAACTTCCTGAGGTCATATCTCCCTCAATATAGTCCGATTTATGCAATCTTGGCCTCCACAGATATCTACTTGAAAAGAGCTTTCCAACGGTGGCTAAATTTTGCCGATCCGACACTCATTTTGAAAATTATGCCCATTTTAAGTTGCTGCCCCTGAAAAATCAGAGAATAATTGTGCAAAAATGGAAGCTTCTATGTTGGCATGCAATGGGGTGTGTGGGGCCCATGTTGGACGTCCAAGGCATGCTTGGACTCTTTCCTTACTTGCTTATTTGACTTTCCTTTGACTTCTCTTCTCAAATTTCATCAATGTGGGTCCCATGTTGATTTCTCCTACAAATTGAAAGAAATAAATTTATCATTAATTACATGTAAGAAAATAAACATGAATCATGCATGGGACCCTACATGCCTAATGATGCACCCAAATGACAACTTTCCAAAAATAGCACATGGTGCCAAAAATAGTAGGTTTATATTGATGAAGCCAAAAAAACTTACTTTGGGGTGAAAAATGAGATGAAAAACGTTAATTTCACATAAGTCATGCAATTCAATGAATTTTGACCAATTCTGATCATGTTTCGAAAAATAACCCCAAATGCATGAAATCATGAAATTGAGTGTAATCTATGCAATTAAATCTAATTAAGTCCACAAATGCTCATGAAATGATGACCTAATGACCTAATTTTGTGGACTTATCAGATTGGCACACTCAAATCTTCATTTTTGCCAAAGAAATCTCAACATGCAAAGGTGACAAAGAAAGGAAAATGGCCAGTTTCTCCCTTGCTGGACTTAGGTGATTTCAAACATGCAAATGGAGAAGGGAGGGAGAAACACACGTGGATGGGTGTTTGAGTTGGGTGGGGTGTGGGCCCCACCAGGCCTATTCACTTTAAGGGCTTGGAAACCCATCATGTGAGTCCCGAATGAGATCGACAAAAGAGAGTAAAATGATTATCGAAATATCTAGTTTCCAAAAATATAATTTTCACATGATTTTGCAAACATTAAAATTCATGCATATATTTTGAGGTGAAAAGTATGTTTTGCCCTTTTTGCTGAAAAATGCGATTTCGGAGTTTCGAAAACGGATGGAGAGAACTTAAAAGTCGTAAATGCTATTTGGACAAATCAAAGGAACTAAAAATTATAACTTTCAAAATATCAAGAATAAATTCTCCCCACATGCACACGGGTCCCACAGGTGACCCCTGGCCCGTGTCAAGCTAAATCAAAGGCTCTCAAAAATTCCCAAAGCTATGGAAAATTTATCGAGCTCACAATCTAAGCTAAACGTCACCTAATCGCACTTAAGATCTAATCTCGGCTTAAACGACTCTAAACAAGGCAAACCTAGGTCGGGGTCTTACAAAGGCAGCCATCTGACTATGAATAAGAGAGGGATGTAGCGATTAGGATGATGATGACCAAGATGATAAGCAACAGCAGGATCAATTCAATGCACAACCACTTCCTGCTGCTGCTCCATCTTTCCTTTCCATTCTTTTCTTTCTCTTCTTCCTCCTCTTCTTCTCCCCCCAGTCGCTGCACACACTTGCACTGCACTCCACCCTTGTTCACCTCCATCACACACACCCACGTAGCCGAGCCCCTTCTTCCCCTCCTTACTTTTTCTTTCTTTCCCTTCTTCTTCCTCCCCCTGTCTCCCTCCACAGCTCCATCGATGTCTATCTTACTGCCCATCATTTCTTTTATTTTCTCATGCCTTTATTTTGGGTTCCTTTATTTCTTATCATGGTAAAAGCAAGTGAAGATGAATGCTCTTCATCAGTTCGCCCCCATTTGATAAACTTGAGCTTGAGTTGAATATATGTGTTGTAGTTTTCTTTTCCATTAATCTGATTACTTTTAGCAACATCTCATGCCCTTTTTCGATTGCCCATCTCACCTGCACGCCCCCACCTTCTTCTTCCCCTCTTTTCCTTTTCTTTCTCTCTCCTCTTCCTCCTCCTCTTTCTCTTCCTCCCCCTGCCGCTGCACTCTCCCTGCACATGCTACACCCTCTCTGTTCTCTTCTGCCGCCCCCCCCCCCCCTCTCTTTTCTTTTTCTTATTCTTCTTTGTTCTTCCTTTGCATTCAAGCATCAGTCATTACCTCGATCGCCTTTTGAAAGATTTGCTCGCTTCCACCTTGGTCTTGAAACCTCTCATAAGAAAGGAGGCGTGACGCTAGTTAGAAACGAGTGATGCTAGCGTCGCCACAGTTAAAGTAAGAAAAAAAAAAACAAAAATGGGATGAAGTAATCCTTTTGTAAGGTCCAAAACTACGGGGTACAGTTCATGCAACGTCGTCCACATACGGGAGATGTTCATGTAAAATCCTCTTAAAATTTCTAATTAGAAATATTTTTAAATATTTAAATAAATAATAAATGAATATTAATATATAATTCACAATAAAGATGGAAACTCATTAGAGAAATTTTAGGTAGTTGAAAATATTTAAGGAAAGATCAAGTAAATAGTAAAGATTTTAGGACCTTGATTTGATTATATTTGTGCTTAGCCAAAAATTGCACATCATTTCAGAATTAAATGTGGATTTTGGAATTAATTGGCTTTCACAATGAGCCTTACAGATTAATTAATCCTACCAAATATCCAAAGAAAAATAAGGAGGAAATGTCCATAATGGGCCCCACAGATTAATCTTACTAAATATTGAAAGGAAAATAAGGAGAAAAAGTAGCAGAATACAACCTGCCCCCGCTCTGGCATAAAAAAAGCTCTTCATGTGTTGGTATAAAAAAAAAGGGCCCCCGTAAATTGTGAGTTTGGAAAGAAAGAAGACTTGGATTTCATAATAGGACTCATAGATTTATTTGGTTAAATAAGTAAATATAAATGATAATAAAAAAATTGTAATAAAGATGGAGACTCATGAGAGAAATTTTATTTGGTTAAATTAGTAAATATAAATGATTGTATATTAAGTGTGGATTTTGAAATTAACTGGCTTCCACAATGGTCCGCACGGATTAATCATACCAAATACCGAAAGAAAGAATATGAAAGAAATAGCAAAATACTGCCTACGAAAGTGCCCCAAATTTCTGCAACTTGGATCTGACATGAGGGTCCCACAAATTAATATGCAACAACATTTAATACATACATGCTCACCAATCATTAAAATCATAGTTAAAGAGCCTTTATTCTTTTTTTTTTGTTAGTTTAATAATACGTGGGGCCCATTGAAGGTAAATAAAAAAAGTTATTATTGTATGTTATGTTTTAGGAAAGGGATAAGTATCTTATTTTAAGAATATTTTATATTTGCATTGAGATATTTTAGGTGATGGAGTATTGGAGAATTTGAGTTAGTTGGTGAGATTAGATTAGAAGGGCAATTCCGGAATGTGGCATTCCGGGATGGAAAGGACGGTGTGAGGTGATGATGGAGGATGCACAAGGAGGTGGCGTGAGAGAGATGGAGAGGGCCAAAGAGATGAAAGAGGTCGAGGGATGGAGGGTTGCAGGGGATGGCGTGAGAGCTTGAAGGAGATGGCTGCGCAGGGGCATCGGTGAGAGTGGTGTTGCTGCGTGCAAGGATGGTGGGTGGCGTGAAGATGGAAGGTGGGTGGTGCGCCTATGGGAGGAAAAGAGAATGGGTGTGATGGGGATGGCTTGCGCAGGGGAGAGAGCTAGAGATTTGGGCATAAAGGTGTGATTTGCAATATAACTTTTAGCGAGGACCACTTATGGCCACAACAAAAAATGATTTTTAGCAGCAACCCCTTCCTGATGGATGCTACAAACTCCTTTTACCCTCGAAAGTATTGACTGCCGCTATATATTCGACAGTAAAAACAAATTTTTTTCCTATGGGACGTTGGCGCCATTGGACCAATGTTTTCAAAAACACCCATAGCGACGGCCACGGGCAAAAGTAACTTAAAAATTGCGTTATAGCGGGGGTCATAGTTGGCCGCCTCTATAAGTGTCTTATAGCGACGAAGTTGACCGGCCGCCGCTATAAGTTCCACGCTAAAAATGTATTTTCATGTAGTGTACGTTTTCATAAATTTTTGAGATGACGTTTACTTGCTTGATATAGCTTGTAATGTATAAATCTTCTAGCTTTAGTTATTTTGAATATGTTGGATGTGTGGTTTGGCACACCTATGGCATTGAGAATAAGACACATCAACAAAGACAGAATAAATGGACTAATTGGGATGATACATTTACCTGACCTGGGTATATGTGAACCATGCTTGGGTGGAAAATGGTTGAATAACCTTTTTCAGAATAACTAGAAGTGTGTTGAATGAATTCATACACTCTATAATATGTGTCCAAATCTAAATGGGTGGGGGTGATTTGCTACTCCGATTGGTGACTTTAGCAAATACATTTAAATTTATCTGATTTGATATAAGCTTGGGGTACTGTAAAGATGTTTTGAGTGGCATGCTGTTGAGTCATGGACCAATAGGGCTAAAAAGTTAATAGATGAGATCCGTTAAGTGGGAGGAGTATACCTGTGAGCGATTCAAGAATATTGTGCATGGGGGAGGATCATACATGTATATTTGATTATGTACACCCCAAAACTAAAAATGGTATAATTATAAACTTTTAAATTATTCTATATTGGATACATTAGATCTATCTCAACCACACGCATCATTCGCCGTGTGCTGAAGGGGGATATTATTGAGTGCACAATATATTGAGTCAGACACCTCCTAAGATTTAGCCCAAGGACCCATTTATGAACTATGGACAGATTCCAAACATAAATTTGACCTATGACATTAAGAGGATGTGTTGTACACAAATTATTGCGAGCCACAACTATAATACCAATCGTGAATAGAAACGAAGAAAAATCATTCTTTCGTTGTGAAATTAAATCATCCAAAGAGATATCATGTTATCGAACAATAACCAAAGGTCGAAATGTATGTTTTTTGTGGATCCCATACGAATCCTAAAGTGGAAGTTTCGACATTGGCATCGTTGAAAGTGTAAGTCCCGACTAGGGTCCACTTGACAAAGAACGTCTCGGGTTATTGGGAGTCCTGTACGATTGATAACATTCAACATGATTGGATGATTGGTTCAGTTATTTGGTAGGAATTGTGCAAGACCTTAATTTGTCATTCATTGTTGATCCATGCAATATAGTTATTAACTGTACATTGTAGATATGGAAACAAAATAAGAACCGAGCATGGCAATTGGTCGATCCACCTAAGGATTGAAGGGCTATGGGTTCTTAGCAATAAAATGACAATGACAGATTGGTGGATAAGCATGATTAGTGGCACAAGGACCTAGAAATGTAAGTATTTGGTTGCGTGGAGATTATCTCCCCGGATGTAAATTTCTATCCACATGAATCTTAATGGCAAGAATTGGTTGTGAGAATTTGGAATTACACCTGTTGAATGTAAAGTTGCGTTCCTAAACGGCGAAGAGTAGGAAGTGCTTCACATGTAATCTACGAATTTGGGGGTGCAAAGATCATGAAGATAAATGTGTACATATTATTTTAACATGAGATTTTCATGAGGCCATACATGAAATTGGTTTATCCCTGGCATATGAGATATGCCTTTGGGTAAAAGCAATGGGAGTAGTTATATACTTATCATTTGGATGATATATTGGTTGTTGGTGTCGAATTAGAAGCAATCTCCAAACAGCAGTGTTAAAATCTTGATTCGAAATGGAAAACATAGGTTAAAGCATGATGTACTGGGCATACGTAGCAACCATGTAAGTCGAATCTAATACGGACTTTGTCACAAGGGTCTGAGTAGGATGCTGTGTTAAACAGTTGGATATGGAGATGTACAAGCCAATCGAAACTCCCATTTACAGAAGTGTGAAATTGTCTAACAATTGGGATCTCATTAGCGAGAAGGACATGCTCATGACCAAAGACAGGCCTTACTCAAAGATAGTGGGAGGAGTATAATGCATGACATCCTCATCGTGTATAGGATGTTGTAATTCTAGATTTATGAGACCGTAAATGGATCGCCACTAGTCTCATAATCATATTCCTAAGTTATCCATGAAGGAAACCGCGATTCAGATCTGAAACTTCTCCTATAGAGACAACTATGGCTGATGCAAAGTATGACAGATTTTAAAAATCTGATTTCTGCACTATGCAGCGGAAATCAGCCATAAAGAATCGCGTAGAAACTCCATGAAATCATAATCAACATGTGCCTAATCAAAAAGAGATTATAGAAGACTATTACCTCAAAGATTTGCAAGCTTTAAACCTCTGAAAATCTGATGCAAAAGGGACAAGATCAGGTCTGCAATCAGCTACTATGCTGCTGGAATTTCTGCAGGAATTATTCTTCTTCTAATCTTCTCCTCTATCTCAAGATCCTAATCTGATTGGCTAAGATGGTGGAACCTTAATCTAGGTTTTGAGATGAGTTTCTAGAATAGAATTCTATGGAAAACTTCTCAAGAAAGAAGAGAAAAGTGGCTGGACGTTTTTGGGGCTCTCTCCTTGTGATTCACGCCAAAGGGAGCTTCCTCCTTTTATGAAGATCACAAGGAATCCTTTCCCATTAAGTCTCTCCTACTAATTCTCTTAGAAGTCCTAAAAAGAAAGCTCAATCCTAAGATTAATTTCTTCTTAGAAACATTCCAAATTAGAAAAGGAAACTATGATGAATATCCCTTAAACTTAGCAATTAGTAATCCTAGTTGTGCAACACTTACTAATTTAAGTTTCAAAGGGAAACTCTATTATAGGAATACTTATCCAAGGAGGAGTCCAACCTTCCAAGTAGAGAGACCTACTCAAAGTTGGAGACCCCACACTAAGAAATCCCTATGTTGGACGTCCCACATGCTATGGCCCACACTATGGCCCATATGTCCATAATTTGTCTAGAATTAAATTCATGTATGCCATCAAGGCCTATTTGAATTTAAATTCAAAATTATTTTTTCCATAAAATAATTCAACCTCATCTCCTAATCAAATTAGGAAACCATGCCAATATAGGAAAGTGACTAGAGAAGGGACCAAAAGACATATTTGCCCTTGGCTCCCAAAATGACCAAAACGTCCATGCTAAACCCATAGCAACATTAAGACCATTTTAACCTTAACTCATTCCACTAGAGAGTTATGGTTGCACTCCAGGGACAAATATAAAGTATGAAATAAGCTTGTCATAAAATGACTGTTGTCTCCGACCTACCAAGTGCAATGACCTAAATGCCCCTCTATGAAACATCCTCAAACGAGTCAGGTTATCCGATGTACTATCAACCTTCTCGATTAAATCTTAAACCTTAGAACTTCATATCCTTGAATTAATCATCATCCTGATATTATTCTCTTGATTCAGGGAGCGACCCACAAGTTCAATATCAATATGGAACATCCATATACTAAGATCTTAGATTTTGATGATCAATCGGATAATTCTAAGGGGACGATCAATCCATCAGAAGATGGCATAGATTCTATATTGTATTTGCATGTCCCAACTGATCGAGCCCGAGTACCTAACTCACAGAGCTATTGACCCATGAAAAGAATCTCACCCATAGTGAATTAAAGCACAAGAACTTGACTTCGTCAGTTCATCCACAAATGCTCAAGATTAAGAGCACCGGTCACTTAGTAGCATGAGGTGATTTGATCTCTCTCTGTGATAGTACTATTATAGAGATCACACCTACAATGGTCATGTTCAATGCATGACACATGCACTAATGAGATAGATCCGGGAAAGCCCTCCCGTGACTTAGGTATGTCACCCTATATAGGAGAGTATCTCATTATAACTTATACCAAGATTAAATGCCCAACTCCATCTTTCAGTTATGAACAAATCTGTTGTTTCCAATATCCATGAATCAGACCTATCTGTGTGAAGCCACTTCACACCTGATTCAATTATTAGAAAACAATGGGCCTTACACACAACCATACATATACACATGTTTAAAGAGAAAGAATCATCCCAATATATATAACCAATAAATATCCAGTAACAGAGAGAAAAAAGCAGCTAGTAGGCTTTAGGGCATACACCAATCCCAACAAACTCCCACTTGCACTAAAGATCACTACTTCCTAACCTAACTCCCATAGACTCAACATGAGAAGTAAAGACTTTCTCAGTAAGAGTCTTAGTAAATGGGTCTGCTAAGTTATTAGCTGAAGCAATCTGCTCCACAACTATTTCTCCATTCTGAACGAATTCCCGGATCAAGTGGTACTTTCTCTGAATGTGCTTGCCTTTCTTGTGATTCCGGGGCTCTTTACACTGTGCTATTGCACCTGTGTTGTCGCAGTGCATGACAATCGGTTTTTCTGCTGCAGAAACAACTCCTAATTCCAAAAGGAATTTCCTGAGCCATACTGCTTCCTTTGCAGCTTCCGCTGCCGTCACATACTCTGTTTCCATGGTAGAGTCAGCAATACAATCTTGCTTAACACTTCTCCATGAAATAGCCCCTCCCGATAGAGTAAAAACATATCCCGAGGTTGACTTTCTGGCATCCGTATCTGATTGGAAATCTGAGTCTGTATACGCCAAAGGCGTTAAATCATCTGCTCGATAAGTCAACATATAATCTTTCGTTCTCCGAAGATACTTGAATATATGTTTCACAGCTGTCCAATGCATAGGTCCAGGGTTTGACTGATATCTGCTAACCATGCTGACGGCAAAGCAAATATCTGGTCTAGTACATAACATTGCATACATGAGACTTCCAACAGCTGATGCATATGGAACTCTCTTCATGTTCTCTATCTCATCAGGTGTTTTAGGACATTGATCTCGAGATAGTGGTAGTCCATGTCTAGAAGGTAGCAAGCCCTTCTTGGAGTCATGCATGTTAAACTTGACCAGTATCTTCTCAATATATGAAGATTGCGATAAGGCTAACATCTTATTCTTGCGATCTCGCAGGAGCTTGATCCCTAAGATGTAGCTTGCCTCACCCAAATCCTTCATCTGAAATTGAGATGATAACCAAACCTTTGTGGATGATAGTGCACCTACATCGTTTCCAATGAGCAATATGTCATCTACATATAGGACCAAAAATATGACTGCATTACCACTTCCTTTCTTATACACACATGGTTCATCAATGTTTTGATTAAAGCCAAAAGATTTGACTGCCTGATCAAACTTGATGTTCCATGCCCTAGATGCTTGCTTAAGTCCATAAATGGACTTCTTAAGTTTACAGACCATGTTCTCTTGGCTACTAGCAATGAAACCTTCTGGTTGCATCATATAGATGCATTCGTCAAGACTTCCATTAAGAAAAGCTGTCTTGACATCCATTTGCCATATCTCGTAGTCATAATGACATGCGATGGCTAAGAGAATCCTTATGGACTTGAGCATAGCCACTGGTGAAAAGGTTTCCTCATAATCGATACCCTCTTTCTGAGTATATCCTTTCGCCACCAGTCTTGCTTTGAAGGTTTCCACCTTCCCGTCCACTCCTCTCTTCCTCTTGTAAATCCACTTGCACCCTATGGGTTTGATCCCTTCAGGTGCATTTACAAGTTCCCAGACATGATTGGAATACATGGAATCCAATTCAGATTTCATCGCTTGCTGCCACATGTCAGCATCTATATCCGTTACTGCTTCATCGTAACTAGTAGGATCCTCAACCATATCCTCAGAGTCAGTCTTTAAAGACACTCCTAGATATCTATCTGGTTGTCTAGGAATTCTCCCACTACGACGAGGCTCCGGAGTATTTAAAGGAATATCCGGTCCATCTACTGTTGCTGGATCTGGTACAGATGTTATAGGGGATTCAGGAAGAATCTCCTCAAGAGTTTCTGTACTACTAAGCTCTTGATGCATCATACAATCATCCTCTAAGTATCTAGCATGAGTGCTGATGAGCACTTTTTGCTCCTTTGGATGATAAAAGATGCCACCTCTTGTTCCCTTAGGATACCCAATGAAGTAGCACATTTCCGATCTGGGTTCTAGCTTGGTAGCTTTATCATTCAGTACATAAGCTGGACAACCCCAAATGTGGATATGTCTTAAACTAGGTTTTCGACCTGTCCACATTTCTTGCGGTGTCCTAGGTACTGACTTAGATGGTACCAGATTTAAAATGCATGCTGCTGCTTCTAAGGCATATCCCCAAAAAGATATAGGTAGGGTTGCATGACTCATCATGGACCTTACCATATCAAGAAGAGTACGGTTTCTTCTCTCTGCTACACCATTTTGCTGGGGTGTACCCGGTGCAGACAACTGAGACACAATCCCTTGTTGTGTGAGGTACTCCTTGAACTCACCTAGGAGGTATTCGCCACCTCGATCAGATCGAAGGGCTTTGATATGTTTCCCTAGTTGTAACTCCGCTTCAGCCTTGAATTGTTTGAACTTATCAAACGCCTCAGACTTGCGTCGCATCAAATAGACATATCCATACCTAGAGTAATCATCGGTGAAGGTGATGTAATACTCATATCCTCCTCTTGCTAGTTTGTTCATAGGACCACACACATCAGTGTGAACCAATTCTAACAACTCATTTGATCTTAGTCCCTTTCCAGAGAATGACCTTTTGGTCATCTTTCCCTTGAGACATGATTCGCACTGAGGAAAAGGTTCGAAATCTAATGAGCTCAAGGGCCCATCTTCTACCAACCTCTGAATCCATTTTAGGTTAATGTGACCCAAACGTAAGTGCCAAAGATAGGTGTCATTGGTTGAAGATACCTTCCTCTTAAGGGAAGTAGAACTTTCTAGTTGTACATTATGCAGTGTGGGAGCAATAGGATTTATATAAAATAAGTTATCATGTATTCTACCGGAACATATAATATTTCCATCTCTACTGATATCAACACCAGAATGGAAAGAAACTGAATAATTAAATTCAATAAGTCTGGAAACAGAAATTAAATTCTTCCTCATGTCCGGAACATAGAAAACATTATTTAAAATCAAAATCCTATCATTAGAAAAATGTAGAGAAACATTTCCCACTGCAACCGCCCAAACTTTAGCTCCAGTTCCAACTCTAAAGGCAAACTCCCCTTTCTCAATTTTCTGCATTATCTGAAACCCCTGCAACGAATTGCAGATATGATTAGTGGCTCCAGAGTCTACTATCCACGAGTCAGTAGAATCAACCACTAAACAAGTTTCAATGAAATAAGAAAAAGATGTACCTTTATTAACCGAGCCTTTGAGCTTGGGACAATCTTTCTTCCAATGACCTTTGAGGCCACATTTGAAGCATTTCCCTTTGGGCTTATCATCTGTACCCTTGTCCTTTCTATTACCAGCATTGCCCTTTTTCTGTGTCTTTCCCTTGATCTTCTTCTTCTTCATCTTCTTCCCTTTCGGGTTCAGATGAGAGGAAGACTGGAAAAAATGGGCTTGGGCCTTGGGCTTCATGATGGCCTCTGCCGCCTGGAGTTCCTTCATTAACTCCGCAAGGGTCATGTCCATCTTGCTCATATTGAAATTGAGCTTGAACTGATTGAAGGAATCCGGCAGAGTTTCTAGAATCATATCGGTTTGACTCTCTCCATCAATCTCAGCCCCTAGAATCTCAGCTACATTGAAACAATCCATCATCTTGAGCATATGATCTCTAACAGGTGTTCCTTCAGCCATTCTAGTATTCATGATGGTCCTTATAGCAGCTTGCCTAGCTGGCCTGCTTTTGTCTGTGAACATTTCTGACAAGGACATCATGATTTCGTAGGCTGTGTCCATATTCTCGTGCTGTGTTTGCAACACGTTGGACATGGAAGCGAGCATGTAGCATTTAGCCATGTTGTTCGCTTTCTTCCATTTCCTTTCAGCCTCTAACTGGTCTTCAGTAGAATTGGTATCAATATCAGGACAATTTTCTATCAAGACATACTTGTACTCCTCAGCAGTGAGTACTATGTCAAGATTTCTCTTCCAATCTACGTAATTAGGGCCGGTCAACTTGTTCTCACGAAGAATACTCATCAACGGGCTAAAAGAATCTTTACCCATCTCTCTCTGGATATAAAATGGTTTATAATTAGACAGGCAGTATATATGTAACATGCATATGGTGCTTGTTATAAAAGGAAAAACATGCACAAAACTTTTTACATTATTTCAACCCTAAACATAATGTATCAGTGTTTCAACTTCCTCATAAACCCTCCATCGAAAGGATGGCCGAGCCTACAGTAACGTTGAATTAAGCTCTTCTTATTTGGATTATCACTATCTGGATACATATCCAGTGACAGTCCAATCACTGATTGGTTTGACCTCATAAGACAAATAACTCTTACTCCTCGGAGAGATTATTGCCGCCTTATGTCAAGTGTATTACCATCTCTTATGAAAATTCCCAGAATGTCCAAATCTAGAAGTGAGCTTTGGTAAAGAACTCCACCGAAGGGATGGCCGCTCCCACCAACACTTCATTAACATTCTATAGAAGTGATCTTTAGTAAAGAACTCCACCGAAGGGATGGCCACTCCTACTAACACCTCATTACGAATATTCACTTTAGTTCACCCACTAACCCATCGAAGCGGTCTTTAGTAAAGAACTCCACCGAAGGGATGGCCGCTCCCACTAACACTTCTAATGAGATTAATATGAACCGAGAATGGAAAGTCGTGGGGTTTTTCCCAAACCCCTCTCCCACTTGATAATTTATCACTAGGGTTTAAAAACTTTCCTTTGATCTTTACTTCGTTTTCTCAAAAGCTCTTTTTAAAACTAGCAAACTTGTTTAATTAAATTCATGACTCAATGACTCAAGTCATCTTGAAAGTAAATAACCTTTGCATTAAAACATTTGAGAAAAGCCCTTAAGAGAATCAAAAACCTAATTAGGGTTTTGGGGAACCCATAGGTAGCATCTAATTAGATTTTTAGTTTAGTCTATTTTTGGAAACCAAGGGTGCCAACCCTATCCAATTTTAAACCTTAGACAATAAGAAGGTGCTGGTCTAAGTTCCGTTTAAAACCAATTGACCAAACAAAAACATACTAATTTTAGAAAGATGCCATTTTTAGATCCTAATGGTGGCCATGTTTCTAGGTGACAATTATAGCAATTATATAAAGCATTCAACCATGCATTCCATATATAAAAGCAAATAAAAGTATGCAATCCTTGATGGCTCCTTGTCCTTAGGACTTCAAATCCTAATCGAATTAGGACTCCTCATGCTTCTAGAAGTCTTAACTCCTTCATCTCCAAGGATTCCAATTTCTTGCAACCTTCTTGTATTGAAACTTTCCTTTTCATGCTTGTGTCCATAAATAAATATATACAAGCAAACCCATGAAAAACAAAACAAAAATTACATTGGAGATTCCTATGCTTTTTCAAAAAAGCTTACATCAAGACTAGTTGGAATAAAATTAATGAAACTTTACAACTTCCTATGATTGCTAACCGCGCAATCGGACACTTTCCAACTAATTAAAACAAACATCCAAATCCACATAACATACATGCGAACCATCAAGGATGCTAATCATGGCTGCAACCAAATAGGTTAGTGCATAATGTACAACATGATTCAGATCTAAAAATTAATTCCAGCCATCCAAACATAACCATCATATAAAAATACAGCACTAATACAAATCTGAAATAAATTTCAGCAGGGTGCCACCATGCCCCTTCTAATCTAGGATTAATTAATCACAACATGGGATCATGATTTCGCATGGAGTGGCTCTGATACCACTGAAGGAAACCGCGATTCAGATCTGAAACTTCTCCTATAGAGACAACTATGGCTGATGCAAAGTATGACAGATTTTAAAAATCTGATTTCTGCACTATGCAGCGGAAATCAGCCATAAAGAATCGCGTAGAAACTCCATGAAATCATAATCAACATGTGCCTAATCAAAAGGAGATTATAGAAGACTATTACCTCAAAGATTTGCAAGCTTTAAACCTCTGAAAATCTGATGCAAAAGGGACAAGATCAGGTCTGCAATCAGCTACTATGCTGCTGGAATTTCTGCAGGAATTATTCTTCTTCTAATCTTCTCCTCTATCTCAAGATCCTAATCTGATTGGCTAAGATGGTGGAACCTTAATCTAGGTTTTGAGATGAGTTTCTAGAATAGAATTCTATGGAAAACTTCTCAAGAAAGAAGAGAAAAGTGGCTGGACGTTTTTGGGGCTCTCTCCTTGTGATTCACGCCCAAAGGGAGCTTCCTCCTTTTATGAAGATCACAAGGAATCCTTTCCCATTAAGTCTCTCCTACTAATTCTCTTAGAAGTCCTAAAAAGAAAGCTCAATCCTAAGATTAATTTCTTCTTAGAAACATTCCAAATTAGAAAAGGAAACTATGATGAATATCCCTTAAACTTAGCAATTAGTAATCCTAGTTGTGCAACACTTACTAATTTAAGTTTCAAAGAGAAACTCTATTATAGGAATACTTATCCAAGGAGGAGTCCAACCTTCCAAGTAGAGAGACCTACTCAAAGTTGGAGACCCCACACTAAGAAATCCTTATGTTGGACGTCCCACATGCTATGGCCCACACTATGGCCCATATGTCCATAATTTGTCTAGAATTAAATTCATGTATGCCATCAAGGCCTATTTGAATTTAAATTCAAAATTATTTTTTCCATAAAATAATTCAACCTCATCTCCTAATCAAATTAGGAAACCATGCCAATATAGGAAAGTGACTAGAGAAGGGACCAAAAGACATATTTGCCCTTGGCTCCCAAAATGACCAAAACGTCCATGCTAAACCCATAACAACATTAAGACCATTTTAACCTTAACTCATGCCACTAGAGAGTTATGGTTGCACTCCAGGGACAAATATAAAGTATGAAATAAGCTTGTCATAAAATGACTGTTGTCTCCGACCTACCAAGTGCAATGACCTAAATGCCCCTCTATGAAACATCCTCAATCGAGTCAGGTTATCCGATGTACTATCAACCTTCTCGATTAAATCTTAAACCTTAGAACTTCATATCCTTGAATTAATCATCATCCTGATATTATTCTCTTGATCCAGGGAGCGACCCACAAGTTCAATATCAATATGGAACATCCATATACTAAGATCTTAGATTTTGATGATCAATCGGATAATTCTAAGGGGACGATCAATCCATCAGAAGATGGCATAGATTCTATATTGTATTTGCATGTCCCAACTGATCGAGCCCGAGTACCTAACTCACAGAGCTATTGACCCATGAAAAGAATCTCACCCATAGTGAATTAAAGCACAAGAACTTGACTTCGTCAGTTCATCCACAAATGCTCAAGATTAAGAGCACCGGTCACTTAGTAGCATGAGGTGATTTGATCTCTCTCTGTGATAGTACTATTATAGAGATCACACCTACAATGGTCATGTTCAATGCATGACACATGCACTAATGAGATAGATCCGGGAAAGCCCTCCCGTGACTTAGGTATGTCACCCTATATAGGAGAGTATCTCATTATAACTTATACCAAGATGAAGTGCCCAACTCCATCTTTCATTTATGAACAAATCTGTTGTTTCCAATATCCATGAATCAGACCTATCTGTGTGAAGCCACTTCACACCTGATTCAATTATTAGAAAACAATGGGCCTTACACACAACCATACATATACACATGTTTAAAGAGAAAGAATCATCCCAATATATATAACCAATAAATATCCAGTAACAGAGAGAAAAAAGCAGCTAGTAGGCTTTAGGGCATACACCAATCCCAACAATCCATCCGGGTGTGCCTGTTATGGCAAGTGAATAAGAGGAATTTGGATACATCAAAGACTTTTGGTATAACGTTTTGTAGCACGGTGGGTGTTTTGGAACTGCATGGTTGTATGGCTGCCTCTTAGGGTGGTGACTTGGATGAGAGGGAGTCCATGTCTGGCTAAACTTTAACCTTTTGGCAAAGGTGCTGATTTTCTGCCATAAAGAAAACAAACCCGGTGGCTCTATTGAGAACAAAAGTTGTGGATACGACATGCGATGCGATAAGTAATCCAAGTGGCCATCAAGTTCTAAACTTTAACCTTTTGGCAAAGGTGCTGATTTTCTGCCATAAAGAAAACAAACCCGGTGGCTCTGTTGAGAACAGAAGTTGTGGATACGACATGCGATGCGATTAGTAATCCAAGTGGCCATCAAGTTAGATCTCTTCATGGATACTTAAAGTTGGTAAGAACCGATGGGCTAGTGCAAATGTTATGAGTCCACCGTCACAAGTGTTAATGAGACCATAATTCCACAATCCCTCAAGATATTTAATTGTGATATCAATAAATCTAAAATGTGGGTAAGAAAGACGAGATCTCAATCTCGTGGATTCCACTGGTGGAATTGAAAAGTGTTCCTTCATTGAGCATTTTCCTACGTTGAAGATGTTTGTAGGGATTGGAGTGTATATTGATGTGCATTGGCACATTTGATTTACATGGCATTCGTGCCAAGTGAGAGATTGTTTGAAAATTCTATGGCCCGACTGCAATGGGATCTACGGTAGATCGAGCTCGGCGGTGTGCTACGGATAAACCCCGAACAAGTCTTGATCTGTTTGAGTAAGATAAAAATCAAACTCTTACGAGTAAAGTTTGGATCAAGTTCAGACTCCCAGTTTGACAGAATTCCCATGCCGGTCAAGAGATGTGAGATTCAACGAGGGGTAGTATCTATAGTAGTCATGACTCCTAGGAATTGCTCTATATATGGGAGATGGGAATTGCTTCATCATCTAGTAGATATGAGATTATTCATAGCGAGTTCGCAAGATCTATCTCACTCTGGAACGCACAAAGGTTCTCAGTAACTACGGTTGACACCCATATCGGACCAGCAATTCTTTCTGATTCTTTTAAGATGCATTTTGTAGAGTCATGGTTCGTCTCTCTCTCTCTCTCTCTCTCTCTCTCTCTCTCTCGTTTGGTGATCTTGTCTGTGCCGAAGTTCTCAAACTCGGCCGAAATTTATTCAAAAATCGGATTCGTAGTAGTTTGCATTGGTGGATGGTTTCTTGTTTGGTTGATTGGTTAGAGATCCCAATTCTCATAAAGGATATAAAGAACATGTACAGGAGGAGACGGCAAGAAGTTTATTTGTATGCACATAAACCTTTTTAAAAAGTGTCCACTTCTGTTCTTCTAATGGCAAAGACCTTTCTGAGTCTGTATCTTCTTCAAGGAGAGTAACAATGATAACATAATTCTTCCCATGCTTCTTGTTCCTAGAAAATGCCGATATCAGTACTAATCATGTTATTTCAAATTGACAGTTACCTGCAAAACAAACAAAACACTTGAAGACATATACTAAAGGAAAAATATAGAAGAGCTTCACCTCTTTATTCACGTCCTCTGGAAGTAGTTCATGAACCAATTTCTCCAAGTGTACTCTTTTAGTGTTAGTCATTATGTATGTGTTTTCCTTTCTTAGATTGATATTTTGATAGGTTGAGATGGTTCATGTAAGTTAAAAGGCTCCCATAGCATAGAATTCCTTTGACTTGGGGTTTTTATTTATTCCTTTGATTTCTTTAAAAGAAATTAGCGATTAAAGGCGTTTATCCTCGGGGGTACAGGTTTCAAGGTAGAAATTTTTAGTGGCTATCCTGGTTTTTGGTCTTATGAAGACTACAAAAGAAAAAATGGTCAAAATCTAAATGCTTTGGCTGATTTGTGTCGTATTTACCTGGTGGTTTATGAAATGCATGCTGGCACAGATGAACGGTTCCCACCATTGATATAGGAAGAGGATATCCAATCACCTGAATGCTCCTTGAATCGCTTCTTAGCATGATAATAATCCAAAAAATGCTGCTAATACGCTACCCTAGTGACGACGGGATGTCCTAAAAGGATGGGATGAACACCCTAACACTAAATCAAACATTTCTCCTACAAAGAAAACATTTGAAAATAAATAAATAAATAAATATATATATATATATATATATAGGGTTTCCATAATGAGAACTGGTTTTTTCAATTAGCTTTAGTTCCAAAGTATTCCCATTGGCTGCAAATTGCTAACCTAGTTGGAATCTCTAGCATCCAAACTGGAGTGATCTGCATCTATATGGGACTTCCGAGCCAATAAATACATGGGGGTGAAGATATCTTTCCTGTGAAAATCCACAAACATTCAATCGTTAATCCTGTTTTATTTATGGACACAAGGGCCCATTTATTTGCATTTAACTGAATTCCTAGGAAATAAAAAAATGCATTCCTTAAAGAAGTGGATAAAATTTAAAAAAAAGGGTGAATATACACATGTCCATTCCTATTCGATGGAAATGGATTATCCAGCCATCATCTTGATAAATCAAATCCTAGGAGAGTCAGGGTCATCTACATTTTCACATTATATCCTTCAACCCTCACCCCTTAACTTCTTTTGTTGGAACACATTTGACTATGAATCATTGGGAATTTAATTCCACTTAATCAAATGGGTCCTAAAATAAAACACATGCGAACACCTGCAATTACATTCACATGCAACCACATGATTTGAATGGAGTTGAAATCAAAGTAATTGAATGAAATGACAATGAGAATTTTCTATCAGGAAGAGCTTAGAGATCATTCTTAAGCAAGTTTGAATTTAGAGTGATTCTTCGCTCTACAGGTAACAGACACAGTGACCCAACCCAAGAATGAACCCAGTTTACCGGATAGGACTTTGATGATAGGATCATGAATGATGAATTTGAAGGTCTAGCAGTTCTCCCATCTAGCAGTTTTCTATAGAGTCATCATCCATTTTCTGGCCTCCCACATCACCATATATGATTACTGAACCATGGTCCCCTCATAAAAATAAAATATTCATCTTCACAGGCAGAAAGCATCATGTCTCAACAAGGAGTATTTTCATTTGAAGTCAAAAGCTTGTAATACAGTTTGGCGGTCATTTTACTTCAACCAGCGTAAAGGGCAAAAATATACTATTACACTGCCCTAAACTGGATTTAAAACAGTAATCAACCAACACCCGCAAGACCTTAGTAAAGATTGTAAATATATATGTGGTCCAATTTCTTATTTCAATATCTCAAATAGCACAAAGAAAGTAAATACATGTAGTGTAATTTCTTATTTCTATATCATAATTCATAAATACCCTTCTATGTTTCTCATATTTAACATGTTCCAGGTTTAGGGGGTATGAATCTGAAAGCAATATTAGATGAAGCAGTGTAATAGGTTGATGATAACTTAGAGAGAGGTAAAGGGTAGATAGGGTCATGTGTTTTTGGTAATGGAGATGTTTCAATCATGGCTCAAAATAGCGGCTGCTACGCCACATTATCGGCCGTAGCGGTCGAGGCCGCCATACTATTTTGAAAATAGTGGTGTCTAGTAGATTAAAATAATTTTAGTTTTAAACACAGTTTTTTCCATATCTTCTCTTCGATAGCCTTTCCTGAAATTGTCTCCACCCTTATATGGTTTCAAATCACTAAAAAAAATACAACATTGGTTGCTATACAAAATTCAAATTTTTTTGACAATTTAAATAATTCACATTGCTACACCACTACATAGTGTTTTGGCCACTAACCGTTACGCCCGCCGCAGCCGCTATTTTGATCCTTGGTTACGCTTCGTTCTTGAAGATGACCCCATAAATGGAGAAATGTCACTGCATGTCAGGATTTTCAGATTCTATTTAAAATAATGCAACAGGTTGTGGGCCTTCGTAACAAGGGTTGTCACGACCCGGAATCCAGGCCCCTCGGAAATCCAGATTGTGAATTCAATGTATTCCACTTAAACACATAAGTTAGAACTATAACAAGATAGGGATTCCAGGGCATAAACATTTCCAATTGATAGTTTAGAGTCAATTACAACAAAAGATTCACTTTGAGTACACCCAACCCCAAAGTTTACCCAAAAAAAGGTATAATCCCAACAAAAGGTTCAGGGTTGCCAAAAATATGCCCCCAAAATGGAAGGAGATAAATCCTCAAGATTAGGGTGTTGCGCCTCTCAACTGCAAATGCCAAATCCCAGTTCCTGGTCATCACGGCCTGCTCCGGCTTCTAGGCTTTGACTACCTGGTAGGGCAAATGTGAATCAGTAAAATTGAGTGAATAAAAGTACTAGCTTACTTCTGTGTGTGTGGTTGTGATCAAGATATTCAGAAGGAACTACACTTAGATAATCAGTACACATAATTTATTAATTTAAGAGTTTTTTTAATTAAAGACGGTCGTCACTAAAAGAAGACTGCCCAACGTTCCATAATATATGGATCCTTCACATCTCCGTACCTGCATATGGGCTGACCAGTAAGAGTCCGTGCACAGTCAGCGGTCATGGGGTTTCTAAATTACACCCTGCCCACAAAGGATCAAAAACTCAGAATATATTCATCAGCCACGCCCACAAGGGGTCATTAACTCAGAATATAATAAAAAGTCAGATTTGTCTGCAATGGGTCATTAAATCAGAATATAATCATCGACCAGCATTATGCCCACAAGGGATCATTAAATCCGAATATAATGAATAATCAGAATTTTCCCTCAAGGGGTGATTGAATCAGAATACCATTAACAATCAGAATCTGCCCGTGAGGGGTCACTAATCAGTATTCGCCCACTTGGGGTCAACAAGGCAGAATATACCCACAAGGGGCCGATGATCGGAATTCCCGATTGAAAGTATAATTTCCCTCAACCTCACTCTCAATAAATTTACATTCCTGCCCCTAGCCATTTCAGAACTGATAACCAGGTTACCAGGTGTAACATCTTGAGTTACATGGGCGCCAAGATTAGTTTGGCCCAGGAAGGACCTCAATTGATAACTTAGGATAGAATTAGAAGTTGCCTCACGGTGAATCCTTTTTCGAAAGGAAGATAAAGAGTTGTTATACAACTCTAATTAGGAAGGTATGAAAGGACTAGGACTCTGTTATATATAAATAAACCCACGGTTCCTTTTGTAGTTTAATATCCAATTCCTTGTTTTGAGAAAAATCTGAAGAGAAAGTTGTGGCTGGAAATCTAGGGGAAGAAGAGGAAGAAGCCAATCGAAGGGGAGACGATCATCGGATGTCCTATTAGCGTCCGCACATAGCGAGAACGACGATCATGTACCAGAGGTGAGTGGATCTTCCTAGTTGCTTTCAATCAATGTATGAGATGATTGATATGGCTGAAATTTTCTCAACTATGTTGTATTGCTGCTGTGCTGACAACCTGAACCATTGATCAGATGCAATTCTGATGTTTGAATCAAAGAAATCATGTTAGTCTTGACTGTTAAATTTATACAAATCATAAGGAGTTTGTGTAGAAATAAAAAGGCCCATGTACACTAATCTGGGCTGGGCCCATCTAGGCCCAAGAAGGAAATCCCACGTGTGGGATTGGGTGCTGTCTTGAAGATATACTTCCATGTATAGATTGATTAAGATTGATTAGGATTCTTTTATTCTTTGATTCTAATTGTAATTAGATTGTGATTGATAGCATGTAATTAGGAAACACTACAATATATAATGATGAGTCGATCCTCCAAAAAAAAAAAAAAAAAGAGAATCCTAATCAATCCTAATCAATCTATACATGGAAGTATATCTTCAAGACAGCACCCAATCCCACACGTGGGATTTCCTTCTTGGGCCTAGATGGGCCCAGCCCAGATTAGTGTACATGGGCCTTTTTATTTCTACAGTTTGTTCATAAGTAATCTCTTAAAGTTTGGCCGAGTTACAAAGGAATTCATAATATGTTGGAACCTGACGTGAATGTGCAGAGTGGTTGATTGGGGATTATGGGACCCCATGGCCCACCGTATGGATGATCTGGACCATAGGCTAAGAAGCAGACCCATGGTCGACCAAGATGGAATTGGACCCATGAGAGGTGGACTCCGTTTGGGCCACCATCTGTGTGATTTAGATTCCAGACACGTAAATGAGACAGAAAATCAGTTTGAGTCGGCAAGGGTTGTAGGACATCTTGGGCCCACCTGATCTTTGATCAGCACCCCACATCTGGAAGGGGACTCATGGATGATCATGATGGTGCTGATCCCATATAGAGTGGACCACACCTGGGCCCTCATCCAATCTACTACATACTGCATAAGAGGCGTCTGTCACAGAGTTTGTGACTGTATGTCGACAAAGCCTACTGGGACCCATCTGGCCACAGAATTGGAAATCTGATCCCCTGGGTGACCATGGAGTGGGACACCTGGAATTTGGATCAGTGGGACCCACTGATCAATAAATTCAAAGAAAAGCCCAGGAATGGTTGGGAACAAATAGTAGCAGATACCAATTTTGATTTGTGGGCCCAGGATATGTATTGATGATGAATCAGGACCAACGAAAGGGGGACTGACGTTGGGCGACCTTGAAGTGGAGGTCTGATCTTGGATTGGTCCAGTGGGACCCATTGGATTTTACATCAAGAGGTCCAGACATGAACTGTTTATTTATTTTATGTTTTGTGTACTAAGATTAGTTCTGAAAAGGGTTTAATAATTGAGAAACACATGGATTTTGGTGTAGAAATATTAAATAACTTTCTTACTTTGATGAAATGAAGTTTTGAGAACTATGATTAACTGTGATTAATTATGATTAACTATGATTAATTCTTTAAACTGTGAGCAATTAATGTTATGTTTATAATATAGTGTGGGCCACCCCTATACCATTCAATACTATTATGATAAGAAGTGGGCCAGTGATCAATGAGATGTGCATAGGTTGGGCCCACGCTGCTTACATATGTGTTCCATTATATGTTCCGGTTGTTATGTGTTTGTGAGATATTATGGACTGGATTCCATACATGGGATGTTGGACTTAGTGTCCGAGCCGTTATAGCGGCTAGTCCTTAGTGGACATGTCTAATGAGACAGGGTCATGGTGACCGGTATACATGTATACGATGAGCCTTTGAGGCGTGGTAATGTGCATAGGCACAGATTTGCATGTGGATGTACTTTTAATGACAATTTATTTTATTGATTCAGATTTGTGATTATGTGAAATTATGTTGTATGCGGCTTGTGTAATTAGGAAAATTCATTTACTAGTAATACTGATGTTGTGTTGCCTCCTTCAGGTAATCACATTGTGGGCGGGCTAGAGCGAAATGACGATCAGCACGTAAATTTCGGCATGCGTGGCTGAAGGGAGAGAACGAGAAAAGCTTCAATTGTGATAGACTTATTAGTCCTTGTTTAGGAGAAGATATTTAATGTTTTAATCACATTATTGATTTGAGTCAGAACATAATAAGTTGATTATTTAGAGACTTGATATTTATAATTGGAAATATATTTTGAACTAAATGCCTGATTCCTTGTGGATATATTATTTGATGTATGCATGGTGGATATTGCTATATGATCATGATCCGGATATCCGACAGGGCCCCGGAATTTGGGTCGTGACACCAGGTGTGAAATTAACCTCAAAACCAGACATTAGAAAGTGCAGAAACCATACGTAGTTAACAAGTCATATGCCATATTAAACTACATTTTTCTTATCAAGGAACATATAAATTATATTATGAGCCTAATGATTAAGAATTAGGGACCATAAAACCCAGCCTAATCTTGTTAAGAACTAATGTTTAGCAGTTTGCTATTGTTCTATCAAGTTATGATGATTCTTATTCATTATATAATTCTGACCTCGCACTAATCTTGCATTGTATGTCTTTTCCTTTGATCTCATGTGTTCATTTACCTGCTCTTAATTCTATTTGTGATTTTATGGGATATTTTGAAGGCTTTGCTACTCGCTAGGTTCTCATAAACCTGATCCACTCTTTGGTACTTTACAAGTGAGGAAGTAGTTAACAATCCTGAGGAGGATAACACACATGAAGGGGAACCACGGGAAACAAAAGAGTGTGGTGCCAATGACATAGTCTAGAGACGTCAAATAACACTTCATTAGAACATTTAATTTTGATTTAGTTTTATTTAAAGGCAAACAATTGTAATATGACCCTAGATTGGTGAACATTTTATATGGTTTGATTTACTTTATTAATTAGTTAGACAATTTGAAGTTTATTAATGTATTAGGATTTATTTATACTTATGCCCCGCTATGAAATGCCTGATGTTTTGAGATAAATTCCATTTTTATTTACTTTAACATAATCTCACAGACGTGGAAGAATTACATTCGAGACATGAAAGACAGACTTCTATTGAATCCGGGTTTCTGGTCGTTATAGTCACCCTGTGGGGCCCATAATTTCAAACAGGCACATAAATGAATGTCTGCCCCTATAGATATTAAACCAGCAGAAACCTAATATGAAAATATATGTAATGTACTGATAAAAAAAATGTAATGAAAATGAATACAATAAAATAAAACTGATATGAGAAGATATGTAATGTAAACGAATACAATAAAATAAAAATGGAATTGCTTACTGTTTAGTAAGATCTGCACTAGAAATGTAACTCCTCTCCGGTTCTAGGAATTTAGTTGCGGGATTTGCTTGAAAAGATAACCTCTTCCTTGAGAACCTTCAATGCTTCGGCCACTCCATCCTGAGTCATTTGAGGTCAGGGAAAAAGAAACCAAGAAATGAGAAGATTTTGGGAATAATGCAACTTCTGCTAGCAAGCTCCTTAAGCATTCAGACATGATAATTATGCCGATCAATCTTTTCTTTTTCTTTTTTTTAATCTTTTACATCAGAATTGAAAGCTGTTTCAGACTTTGTCTTGTATCGCAACATGTGTAAGGACCCGATCCCCTGAATACATTCTTTTCATTATTTTAGTGCTTAATCTCATTATTGCCTGTAATTGAATCAAATGAATAACAAATAAATATGAATGGGAAATCGGCCAACATGATTAAATCCTTCATCACTATTACTAACTAATAATTAATAATTAAATTCCAAAAGTAGGGTGCGTCCATGTATATAAATCCATAAAACTTAATAACTAATAATGTGGGGCCCATGTAGGACCCACTAGTGTTGCACAGCCAAGCATAGGCTAGGTCGACACTTGGGCTAGCCCATATGAGGTTCTAGCCACGCTGAGATATCAATAAACCGTTACTAGAAAGGTTTAGTTGTAAAAGAATAAAATTAGAAAGTTGTACTAGGATTAGCATTAAACAAATTAGGAAGTGTTGTTGGTGTAGAAGATAGTGTGGGCTTCGGATCACTTAGGCCCACGGGCCCAGCCCACATAGGTGTATATATATACAAATCCCACGTGTGGGATCATTGATTAGATTTTGTTGCTAGTTTAGTGCTGCTAATTTCCCTGTACAACTTCCTTACATAGATTAGGAGATTGAATCATTCTTTATTATGATTGTATTAATTAGCATGTTTAAAGCCCTTGATTAGGGCATAATGACAATATAAAAATACTGACGATCCTCTTTGTGGACATCAGTTTCTCTCCAACTCTCGTCTCTTTCTTCTTCATGTTATTACATAAAATTACATGGTATCAGAGCGGGGTTATGATCAATTATCATTGATCTTCTTCTTCTCTCATTGATCCAATCATTATTCCTGGCTTGGATCTTCTTCCTGGAGTGAAAATCTTCTTTATAATAGTGCCTGATCATCTCAGATCAAAAGTGGCCCACTAGCGATCATCATCATCATAGCAGCAGAAGCAGCCCATATTGATCGTCTGGTTCTCCTCTTATTTATGAATATTTTTTCAAGATTTTTGGGTCATCAGAGGTAGGATATCCACCTGCTTTTGTGATATTTCAGTTTTGTGCAACAATTTTCATCACAGCCGTTCCAATTTGTGGATTTTGATCCATTTTGAGTAAGACTTTGGCCTGGAGTTGCGGAAATACTGTGTCCTTCCATCCCCAACCTCAGATCTGGTCACTGATCCTCTAATGGACCCCACGTGTTGATCGATCCACTGACGACTTGTCGTCTGACGTCGCTACTCATCGTTTGCGACTGTGGACTTCTGACGATCGTCAAGAAGCCTCCATCCCTACATACAGGAATGGTCGACTGGGTTTTCTGGGAATTCTGGTGATTTTTCTGGATTTTTTTCATCACCTTTGAGGTAGTTTCCAACCTCTTCCTCATCTGACGGTTTTTCTCAAAAGGATTTCATCACCACCGTCCAGATTTGTGGATCCTTTTCCAAATCTCATCAGATTTGGACTGAAGGAAGTCAATTTGATCCACTTTACAGAGATCAAACCTGATCTGTGATTAGACAACCCTGTGGGGCCCACGCACAGATCTAGGTCCAAATTTCATGGTCGCCTGGCTCTGTCTGGGACACTTCTGCACTGTGTTGTGATTTTTGTGGCTGGATTCTTCATCAGAAACTAGTGCGACCTCTATTGCTAGTTTTTAAAACTTCTTGTGCTGCTACTGGCTGTTCTCCTCCTTTCCTATTGTTGATTGGTTGTGCTGCTGCTCTTTGTTGATCTTCTTCCTTCGTATTCTGCAATGGATAAATACGATGTTATCCCAATCAAATTTAACGGGCAGAATTATATTTCCTGGTCTTTCCACTTGAGGAACTTTGTCGAAGGACAGGGACTTTTTGGTTATCTCGACGGATCCATAACGAAGCCTCAGATTACAAGTACTGCTGACTCAAAAGGTCTCGCCAATTATTCGAAAGAAAATGCGAAAGTAGTCACTTGGATCCTTAACTCTATTGATCCCTCTCTTACTGTGGCTCTTCAAGCATACACCACGGCAGCTGATATGTGGGCTCATCTGAAGAAAATCTACCATCAAACCAATAAAGCCCGGAAATTTCATCTCGATAGTGAAATTGCCAAATATAGTCAAGGGGATAAAACTGTGCAGGAATACTTTAATGGTTTCCTCACCCTGTGGACTGAAAGGGATTCCATGCTAATCCAAACCGTCTCTTCTGGATTTCTATCTGAGGCACTCCAATTACAAGAAGAAACTCACATCAGCCAGTTTCTTACGCATCTACGACCTGAATTTGAATCTATTCGGTCTGCGCTCATGAACAGGGAGAATACTGCCAATCTTGATACTTGCTTCCAAGAAGCCCTTCGCGAAGAACTTCGTCTCACTTCACAGCGCACTATTCTGGAAGCACCCGAAGCTCCCAAAGCCTTCCTTGCTCCTCTTCCTGCTGACTCGGCTCTTTTGGCAACTCCAAAGCTTACTCAATGTTATGAATGCAAAGGCTTTGGACATATTGCCAAAAATTGTCGCAAGAAACTGGTTTGCAAATATTGCAAAAGGACCGGTCATGTGATTGATGATTGTCGCAGCCTACAGCGATGGAATGAGACACAGCCTAAGAAGCCTCCCTCCAATATGCCAAGACAAAATGTTCCTTCCGCATTTCAGGCTCAAGCCCCCGTATCAGATACAGGCAGCACTTCTTCCGGGGCTATATCCATGACTCCTGCTCAGATTCAAGAACTGATCCAGAGCACAGTCACCTCTGCATATGCGTCTATGGGCTTCTCTGGTGGTCGGTATCAACCTTATTCTCATATAGCATCTCCTGCTTTTCATTCTTCTGCATCTTTGTCTTCTTCTATCACCTCTTCCACATGGTTTTTAGATTCAGGAGCCTCAAATCATATGACATCTGTAGAACATAGCTTTACAGATTCCCACCCTTACCTTGGAAAAGAAAAAATTACCACTGCCAATGGTGATCAACTACCCATTTCTGGAGTTGGTACCATTACTTTATCTAGTGTCACTGGCCAATCCATCACCCTTTCCAATGTCTACTTTGTTCCAAAATTATCCGCCAATTTACTTTCTGTAGGACAACTTATTGATGATGGCTATCTTGTTCATCACTTTTCTTCCTCTGGTTGTGTCATACAGGGGCGACAAACTGGGAAGGTGATCGCGACGGGGAGTAAACATGGACGCCTGTTTTTGCTGGACATTGGACATCATTCCTTCTTTGCTTCTTCTTCTAATAATTTCAAAAACTTGTGGACAGTTTGGCATAAACGTCTTGGTCATGTGAACAATGCCTATTTAATTTCTTTGTTTAACCTTGGTTGTTTGGACTCTACTATTGATAATAAAATGATGTCTTCTCTAGGTCAATCCAAATGTGAAGCTTGTTGTTTAAGTAAGAGTCATATTTTGCCTTTTTCTGTTCATAATTCTCGTGCATTAGAATCTTTTGACATAATTCACACTGATGTTTGGGGCATTGCTCCTACCTTGAGTAGGGCAGGACTCAAGTACTATGTGACATTTATTGATGATCATTCCCGTTATACTTGGATTTATTTTATGCGTTTCAAATCTGAAGTGTTTTCTATTTTTCAAAGATTCTATAACATGGTCCACACCCAATTTAAGAAAGATATCAAGATCCTAAGATCCGATTCTGGTGGAGAATATCTATCTCATGAATTCTCTGCTTTCCTTTCTGATAAAGGAATTCTTCATCAAAAATCTTGTCCGCACACTCCGCAACAGAATGGAATTGCGGAAAGAAAGAACCGACATATTCTTGAAACTGTTCGTACCCTTTTACTTGCATCCTTAGTTCCTACTGAATTTTGGTGTGATGCTGCACAGACTGCGGTGTATCTGATCAATCGTCTTCCTAGTACTGTTCTAGGCAAGACTACTCCTTACGGAGTTCTCTTTGAACATCCTCCTTCATACTCTCACTTACGTGTATTTGGTTGTTTATGTTTTGTTCATCTTCCACCGACTGAACGCACTAAGCTCTCTCCACAGGCTGCCAAATGCATCTTTCTTGGCTACAGTTCTGAACACAAAGGGTTTTTGTGTTATGACCGGTTTGAGAAACGCATGCGAATCTCTCGAAACGTGATCTTCCTGGAACACATTCCTTTCTTTTCATTGCGTTTAGATCATCACCCTATTGCTGTGTCCTATTTGCCCCAATTCTTGGAGTCTGCTTCTGCCTCCCTAGCTTCAGCCTCTCCGGCTCTCAAGGTCTATGTCCGGCGTAACAAGGTTCCTCCTATGGTGCCTCCCTCTCCTGATCATCTCACAGTGCCGCCTATTGCTACTACAGGTAACCAAGCTTCTTATGATAATATCCTCTCTTTGCGACGATCTAATCGTCTTTCTAGTGCCCCTAACCGTTATGGCTTTCCTGCTCTCTTTTCATCCTTAGATAGTGCTCCTATACCCACCTCATATTCACAGGCCTCGAAGATTGTTTACTGGCGGGATGCTATGAATGAGGAATTGCTTGCTCTCGAAGCAAATCAGACATGGGACTTGGTACCGGCTCCTGAAGGAGCCTCTGTGATTGGCAGTAAATGGATCTACTCCATAAAAGTCCACTCCGATGGAAGTTTTGATCGCTACAAAGCCCGATTGGTTGCACAGGGTTATTAACAAGAGTATGAAATCGACTATGAGGAGACATTTGCACCAGTGGCTAAAATGACCACCGTTCGTACTCTCCTCTGTGTCGCTGTAGCCCGCAACTGGCCTTTGTGGCAACTGGATGTCAAAAATGCATTTCTTCATGGGGATTTACAGGAGACTGTCTACTTAAAGCCACCTCCAGGATATGCTTGTCCTCCTAAACATGTTTGCAAGTTGCGGAAATCTTTGTATGGACTTAAGCAGGCTCCCAGGGCTTGGTTTGATAAATTCTGGACTGCAATTCTTCAAGCTGGATTTCATCAGAGCCATTCGGATAGCTCACTATTTCTTAAATGGACAACGAGGGGATACACCTTCCTTTTAGTCTATGTTGATGATATGATCATCAGTGGCAATGATAGTGCTAGCATTACGGATCTCAAACATCATCTCACTCGCCACTTCAGAATGAAGGATCTTGGTCCTCTCACCTACTTTCTAGGGCTGGAGTTCTTGCGTAGCAAATCTGGCATTCGAGTTCATCAGAAGAAATATGCTACAGATTTGATCACTTCGGCACGCCTTGATGATGCTCACACTTTTGATACACCTATGGAGTTGAACAGTAAGATTAGTACAGATGATGGCCCTCCTCTGGATGATCCCTCTGTTTTTCGGCGGATAGTTGGTAGTTTGCTATACTTAACTATGACTAGGCCGGATATTTCTCATGCCGTTCATACGGTTAGCCAGTTTGTGAGCAATCCTCACAAACCTCACCTTGCTGCTGCCTTGCGCATACTCCGCTATGTCAAAGGCACCCTTAATCATGGTCTCTTCTACTCTTTGGGCGCTTCTCTGCACTTATCTGCTTATGCGGATGCTGACTGGGCTGGTTGCCTCGACTCTCGGCGCTCTACCACTGGTTGGTGTATGTTTCTTGGGGACTCTTTGATTTCATGGAAGTGCAAGAAGCAAACCACAGTTTCGAAATCATCTGCTGAGGCAGAATATCGGGCCATGTCATCTGCGAGTGCTGAAATCATCTGGCTACGCCGTCTTCTCTGTGAGTTCGGTGTCACTGTTGGTAGCTCTACACCTCTTCATGGGGACAACACCAGTGCTACACGCATTGCAAACAATCCGGTCTTTCATGAAAGAACAAAGCATATCGAGATTGATTGCCACTTCATCCGTCAGCATGTTGTTACTGAGAAGATAACTCTGCCTCATGTCTCTACTCATGACCAATTGGCAGATATCTTCACAAAAGCACTTCCCAAACCGCGTCATCATGATCTCACTAACAAATTGATGTTTTCTGCCTTACCACATCAATTTGAGGGGGAGTGTAGAAGATAGTGTGGGCTTCGGATCACTTAGGCCCACGGGCCCAGCCCACATAGGTGTATATATATACAAATCCCACGTGTGGGATCATTGATTAGATTTTGTTGCTAGTTTAGTGCTGCTAATTTCCCTGTACAACTTCCTTACATAGATTAGGAGATTGATTCATTCTTTATTATGATTGTATTAATTAGCATGTTTAAAGCCCTTGATTAGGGCATAATGACAATATAAAAATACTGACGATCCTCTTTGTGGACATCAGTTTCTCTCTAGTTTAGTGCTGCTAATTTCCCTGTACAACTTCCTTACATAGATTAGGAGATTGATTCATTCTTTATTATGATTGTATTAATTAGCATGTTTAAAGCCCTTGATTAGGGCATAATGACAATATAAAAATACTGACGATCCTCTTTGTGGACATCAGTTTCTCTCCAACTCTCGTCTCTTTCTTCTTCATGTTATTACATAAAATTACATAATCAATGATCCCACACGTGGGATTTGTATATATATACACCTATGTGGGCTAGGCACGTGGGCCTAAGTGATCCGAAGCCCACACTATCTTCTACAGTTGGAACCAAACCTTAAAGCTATTACACGCTCCATATTAAGAGAGATTTGCTTAATTCAAAATTAGCAATCGCCACTAGGAGTTGTAGTAGGAGAATCCAATTAGAAAGTCGAATACATACAACTACTAGTTGTATTTGGAAACCCAAGCCACAGCCATTATTAGAGTTGCACGCCCAACCCAATCCCCATATCTCATTCACACTTGAAGAAAAACTAGAAGAAAGAGGAAGAGAGAGAGGAATAACCAAGGCTTGCTAAGGTTTTATGTTTGAGACTCTTGCACAATTGAAGAAGACAATTGAGGCATCTAACATGTGAGTAAACAATTTCAGCAATGTTATTGCTCCTATTACTACAAGGAGAGTTCAAAAGGACTAGTGCCACATCCTACACAATTGAGCGAATCAAACGCAAGATGACAGAAGCTCCAGTTCTACAACTTCCAAACTTCAACCAGGTTTCTGAAACTACTTGCGATGCATCCAATGTTGGAATAGGAGTAGTGCTTAGTCAAGAGGGTCATCCAATAACCTTCTACAATGAAAAGCTCAAAGATGCCAAGAAGACATATTCTCCTTGTGATCTAGAGCTCTATGTAGTTGTGCAAACGATTTGCCATTGTCGACATTATCTATTTGGCACACAATTCGTTTTATTCTCTGATCATGAAACTCTTAAGCGTATACAATCCCAGAAAAAATTGAGTTTGCACCGCGCTAGATGGAGTGCTGATCTTCAAGAATTTACTTTTGTCATCCGACACAAAGTCGACAAAGAAAATCAAGTAGCTGATGCATTAAGCCATCTTAAGCATTTATTGACTTCTATGTCTATTACTGTTCCTGGATTTGAAGAAATTCGGCATGAATATCCTGAAGATAAAGATTTTGGTTGTATCTACATGGAACTTCTCAATGGGGAATGAGCACAACATCCACACTATAGGATTCATGATGGCCACCACTTCCGGAGCACAAAACTTTGTCTACCATCTACCTCCATCATGAACATATTGTGCGGGAATTACATGTTAGCAGATGTAGTGGACACTTAGCCAACCCCAACATAGTTGGGACAAAGCTCTGAAGATGAAATGTAGTGGACAATTAGGCTGCTACAAAACCCTCGATCTTGTTGGTGACAGGTACTTTTGGCCGAAAATGAAATCCTATGTTATCAATATTTGTGATTTATATAGGGTTTGTTAACTCGCAAATGGAAATAAAAAGAATGCAGGACTATATCAGCCCCTTCCAATCCCGCATGCTCCTTGGGAAGATATCAATATGGACTTTGTTTTGGGACTATCAAAGACGGTGCGGAAAGGTGATTTTATATTTGTGGTTGCGGATTGATTCTCCAAGATCGCTCACTTCATACCTTGCTCAAACACTGCAAACGCATGCATCCAAGATAGCCCATTTATTCTTTAGAGTGGTGGTACGTCTTCATGGACTTCCGAAGACAATTGTGTTAGAACTTAGTAGATCGAGATGCTAATTTATGAGTTATTTTTGGAAGACACTCAGGATGGCAACTAGGAAAAAGTTACAAATCTCCAGTGCCCATCATCCACAAACTGATTGCCAAGCAAAAGTGGTGAATCGCAGTTTAGGCAAGTTATTATGGTGTTTGGTTCGATCTCACAATACCACTTAGGATCTGGTTTTACCAATGGTTGAATTTGCTTATAACAATACAGTCAACGGATCTACGGGGAAGTCACTGTTTCAAGTTGTGACCAGAGTACGGCTGCATCTACTTGCTGATCTAGCTTCATTACCCATATAAGTGTGACCAAGCGGCGAGGTGACCAAGCGGCGAGGAAGCAGATTTTATCGGGCATATGCAATAGGTACATGATGAGGTCTACCGTAACATTGCTGCCAGTAACGACACCTACAAGCGACATGCGTCAATTTGCGGGAGACATGGTTTTGAGTGACTCCCTCTAGGAGCTAACAAGAAGTAACAGCCTTGCAAGGCGGGACACTTTAAGATCTTAAAGAAGATAAATTCCATTCTTACATTCTTGGACTACCCATAGAGCTAGACATAAACTCCACTTTTAATGCAGAAGATTTAACTCTCTACCAAGGGCACCACACAGATGAAGGTTTTGAAGAATAAATCCTAGCTTTACCGCCTAATCCACCTTCAGACGATCAAACTGTTGACGTAGTTGATGATCAAATTGTGTCTATACATAGAGGAGGTTTTCAGAAGTTTCTCATCCAATGGAAAGATCGTCCTCGCTCTGATGCCTCATGAATCACCACTACTGATTTTCAATTTCAACGCATCAATCCGGATCTTTATGGGCGTTACCAAGCTATAAACTCGTAGGAGTCAAGATTTTCCAAGGCAGGGAGAACTAGTGAAAGATGAGATAATCTCAAGCACACTATGATATAATATAAATGAACATAAAGAGAGAAGATTTTGGAGGAAAAGTTAATTCCTCAATAGAAGATCGACCAACCATTTTATAATGAAATTTACCCTAATTACATGCTATCAATCAGCAGTAATTACAATCTAATTACAATCAAAATCAAAGAATAAAAGAATCCTAATCTCTAACCATAGAAGTATATCCATAAGACAGGCTGTATAATGCTTAACCCAGTCCTACACGTGGGATTTTCTACATGGGCCTGGATAGGCCTAGATTAGTGTACATGGGCCTTTTAATTTCATGAGTTATCTTCTACACCCCCCCTCAAATTGATGTGGTAAGGCAGAAAAAATCAATTTGCAAGTAAGATCATGATGACGTGTTTGGGTAGAGCCTTGGTGAATATATCCGCCAACTGGTTAAGAGTAAAGACATGAGGCAAAGATATCTTCTAAGTAACAATATGCTGACGGATGAAGTGACAATCAATCTCAATGTGCTTCGTCCTTTCATGAAAGACCGGATTGTTGGCAATTCTAGTAGCACTGGTATTGTTACAATGAAGAGGGGCAGAACGACGAACATCGAATTCACAGAGAAGACGATGTAGTCAGATGATTTCAGCACTAGCGGATGACATTGCCCGATATTCTGCCTCAGCAAAAGACTTTGAAACGGTGATTTGTTTCTTGCACTTCCACAACATCAGAGAGTCCCCAAGAAACATACACCAGCCGTGGTAGAGCGCCGAGAATCTGGACAACTAGCCCAGTCGGCATCAGCATAAGCGGATAGACACAAAGAAGTACCAAAAAGGTAAAAGAGACCATGGTGAAGAGTGCCTTTAACATAGCGGAGTATGCGTAAAGCAACAACAAGGTGAGGTTTGTGGGGATAGCTAACAAACTGACTAACCGTATGAACTGCATGAGAAATATCCGGCCGAGTCATAGTTAAGTAAAGCAAACTACCAACTATCCGCTGAAAAACTGAAGGATCAGCCAGGAGAGGACCATCATTTGAACTGAGTTTGTTGTTTAATTCCATAGGCATATCAACAGTGTGAGCATCATCAAGCCTGGCCGAAGTGATCAAATCGGTAGCATATTTGCGCTGATGGACCCTAATGCCAGATTTGTTACGCACAAACTCAAGCCCCAGAAAGTAGGTGAGAGGACCAAGATCCTTCATTCTGAAGTGCCGAGTAAGATGAATTTTGAGATCCATAATGACAGCAACATCATTGCCACTAATAATCATATCATCAACATAAACTAAGAGAAATGTGTAGCCTTTTGTCTAAGAGAAAAGTGTAGCCTTTTGGTGTCCATACGAGGAAGAGGGAACTATCAGAGTGACTTCGGTGAAATCCAGCTTGAAGGAGTGCTGTCTGAAATTTATTAAACCAAGCCTTGGGAGCCTGCTTAAGTCCATAAAGAGCTTTCCTAAATTTACAAACATGCTGTGGAGGACAAGCGTATCCCGGAGGTGGTTTTAAATACCCAATCTCATCCAAGTCGCCATGAAGAAAGGCATTTTTGACATCCATTTGCCATAGGGGACAGTTGCGGGCTGCAGCTACAAAAAGGAGAGTGCAAACAATGGTCATTTTAGCCACTGGTGCGAAGGTCTCCTCATAATCAATCCCATATTCCTGCTTGTAATCCTGTACAACCAATCTGGCTTTGTAGCGGTCAAGACTCCCATTAAAGTGAACTTTTATGGAATAGATCCATTTATTGCCGATTACAGATGCGTCAACAGGGGCCGGTACCAATTCCCATGTTTTGTTTGCTTCAAGAGCAAGCAACTCCTCAGTCATAGCATCCTACCAGTAAGCAATCTTCGAGGGCTGCAAATATGAGGTGGGTATAGGAGCACTATCCAAAGAAGTGAAAAGAGCAAGAAAGCCATAACGGTCAGGGGCAACCGACAGACGACTAGAGTGTCGCAGGGGTATGATACTATCAGAAGAAGCATTAATACTTGAAGGTGTAGTAGGTGGCACTGGAAGAGGATCAGGAGGAGGAGTCCCCATAGGAGGAATCGTGTTACGTCGGACATAGACATTGGTAATAGGTGGTGGAGAAGTAGTCACAGGGAATTTTGGCATATAAGACACAGCAACAGAGTGATTATCCAAATGCAAAGAAAAAAAAGGAATGTATTTCAAGAAGATCACATTATGAGATATTCGCATGTGTTTTTTGGATTGATCATAACACAGAAATCCCTTATGTTCATTACAATAACCCAGAAAAACACATTTGGCAGCCTGTGGTGACAACTTAGTGCGCTCTGTAGGAGGAAGATGAAGAAAGCACGAGCAACCAAAAACTCGTAAGTGAGAATATGAAGGGGCATGACCAAAGAGTTTCATAAGGAGTGGTCTTTCCTAGAACGGAGCTAGGATGACGATTGAGAAGATACACAGCAGTTTGTGCAGCATCACATCAAAAAGTGGGAGGAACTAGGGATGCAAGGAGGAGAGTACAAACAATTTCAAGAATATGTATGTTCTTTCTCTTCGCAACACCATTTTGCTGTGAAGTATGCGGGCATGATTTTTGGTGAAGAATTCCTTTATTAGAAAGGAAGGCAGAGAAATTGTGGGACATGCATTCTCCATCGGAGTCAGACCTAAGAATTTTTATTTCTTTCTTAAATTGTGTTTGAACAATTTTGTAAAACTTTTGGAAAAGTGAAAATACTTCATATTTGAAGCACATGAAAGAAATCTAAGTGAACTGAGAATGATCATCAATAAATGTCACATAATACTTAAACCCTATCCTACTCAATGTGGGTGCAATTCCCCAAACATCCATGTGAATAATGTCAAAAGATGACAATGCACGAGAGCGATGAATAGGAAAAGGCAAAATATGACTCTTACTCAAGCAACATGTTTCACACTTTGATTGAAGGAAAGAGGACATCATTTTATTATCAAAAGTAGGTTTTAAACAACCAATTTTAAACAAAGAAAGTAAATAATCATTATTCACATGACCAAGACGACTATGCCACACAATCCACAATTTATTGAAACTAGGAGAAGAAGAAAATAGGGAATGATGTCCAATGTCCAGCAGAAACAGTCGACCATGTTTACTCCTCGTCGCGATCACCTTCCCAGTTTGCCGCCCCTGTATGACACAACCAGTGGAAGAAAAGTTAACACTATACCCATCATCAATAAGTTGTCCTACAGAAAGTAAATTGGCTGATAATTTGGGAATGAAGTAGACATTGGGAAGGTTGATGGACTGGCCAGAGATACTAGATAAAGTAATGGTACCAATACCAGAAATGATCAATTGGACTCCATTAGCAGTGGTGATTTTGTCTTTTCCAAGGTAAGGGTGAGAGTCTATAAAGCTACTTTCTATAGAAGTCATGTGGTTAGATGCTCCTGAATCTAGAAACCATGTGGATGAGGTGATAGATGAAGACAGAGAGACTGAAGAATGAAAAGTAGGAAATGCTATAGGAGAATGAGTTTGATACTGACCACCATTAAAGCCCATAGATGCGTATGCTGAGGCCACTGTGTTCTGAATTAGTTCTTGAATCTGGGAAGGAGTCGTGGATACGGACCCGGAAGAGGTGCTTTCCGTATTAGGGAAAGGTGCTTGAACTTGGAACGCAGTTGGAGCATTATGTTTGGAAGGATTCTTCTTCTGCTGGGGCCCATTCTTTTGTTGTAAGCTGTGACAGTTATCAATAAGATGATCAGAGTGTTTGCAAAATCTGCAAATCAATTTCTTACAATAGTTTTAGGCAATATGACTGAAGCCTTGGCATTCATAGCATTGAGCAGGCTCTGATTGGGGGTTGCCAGAAGAGTAGAATCAGCCGAAAGAGAAGCTAGGAAAGCCTTTGGTTCTTTAATAATAGCACGCTGTAAGTTGAGGCGAAGTTCTTCGTGAAGGACTTCTCGGAAGCATGTATACAGGTTTGTAGAGACTTCTCTATTCATGAAAGCAGACCGAACAGATTCGAATTCGGGTATGAGATTCATAAGGAACTAGCTGATGTAGGTTTCCGCTTGTAATTTAAGAGCCTCTGACAGAAACCCAGAAGAAACGGTTTGAATAATCATAGTATCCCTCTCAGTCCATAAGGTAAGAAATCCATTTAAGTATTCCTGAACCGATTTATCACCTTGACTGAATTTAGCAATTTCACTATCTAATTGAAATTTGCGGGCTTTATTAGTTTGATGATAAACTTTCTTGAGATGAGCTCACATATCAGCTGCGGCAGTATAAGCTTGAAGAGCAATGGCAATAGAAGGATCAATGGAGTTAAGAATCCAAGTGATTACCTTAGTATTTTCTTTAGACCAGGTGGATAAGGATTTTGTGTCAGCAATACTTATAGTAGTAGGTTTAGTTATCGATCCATCAAGATAACCAAACAGTCCTTGGCCTTCTATAAAATTCTTTAGATGAAAAGACCAGGCGATATAATTATTCCCATTAAATTTGACTAGAATAACATCATATTTTTCCATTATGTTCAAATCCCGCAGAATGAGAGAGCGACCACACAAATCAGTAAGAGAGATTGGTGCAGGAGGAACCAAACAGTTCAGCAGCAGTGGAAGAACCAATCACAATGGACTCAAACAGTCCAACAGCAGAGAAGAACCAAACAGTCCAGTAATAGAAAGAGACCCAAGCACAATTGACTCAAAACAGTCCAGCAGCAGAGAAAGAACCAATTACGACTAATAACAAGATGTAATCTGAGATGATTTTACTAACCCAGCATGAAGGAGGCAATTGCAATGGCTGAGAGATGCATCTAGCAGATTTTCCCACAGAACAGAAAAAAAAATACAACCAGGTGACCTTGAATTTCTATGCAGGAGAGATGCATGGGCCCCACAACTTGGTCCAATCACAGATCAGAGGACATCATCCTGGAGGAGATCGAAAGTGGGTCCTCTAGTCCAAGTTTGATGAGATTTGGATAGATATCCACAAACTGTACGGTGGAGATTAAATCCTTTTGAGAAAAAGGAGTCAAAGTCGCCAAATGAAGAAGAGGATGAACATCACCTTATCGATTGAGAAAAAAATCCAGAAAAATCTTCAAAATAACTTTGAAGAATAGCCAATCATCACCATGTAGGTTGCTGGCTACAAGTGATTGATCAGAGGTGGGCCACCTTGATCAGAGGTACTCCAGGCAGAGAGAAGAAGAGATACCGGGGAGAAGCACTCGATGGTGAATGGGAAAACTCTTAGACTAACGAAGGAAGTCTCTTAGAATAAAGGAGATCTCTCAGAACCACAGCTCTGATACCATGATATAATATAAAAGAGCATAAAGAGAGAGAGGAGTTTGGAGGAAAAGTTAATTCCTCAATAGAGGATCGACCAACCATTTTATAATGAAATTTACCCTAATTAAATGCTATCAATCAGCAGTAATTACAATCTAATTACAATCAAAATCAAAGAATAAAAGAATTCTAATCTCTATACATAGAAGTATATCCATAAGACAAGCTGTATAAAGCTTAACCCAGTCCCACACGTGGGATTTTCTACATGGGCCTAGATGGGCCTAGATTAGTGTACATAGGCCTTTTTATTTCATGAATTATCATCTACACACTGGACCAGACCTATGATTTATTGGGTCAACCCAACCCAAACCATCGGATCAACCTACAAACTAATGGGATGAATCGACTATTTTGTTGGGGGGAAGTTATCATTATTTAGGATTCTTTAAAGTGTTTAGTTTCCTATTTGCTTCAGCATTTGATTAAGTTACCTCTGTTGATTTAGGAATATTATTCCTCAAGTAGAATCCTAGTTAGGAAAGGATCGTTTCTCTGTCTGGATCATTCCTCCCTCTTTTCTATAAATATGAAAATCCTCTTATGGGATCAATACCTTTGATTATTGAATAGAAGACTTGTGTGCTTAGAATCCATGTTTTGGCTTTGATTTGTGTTTTCTTTCTCTACTCGTGTTCTTTTGTGTTTAGAATCCATCTGGATTCGGCCAAGTCCCATCTTTGGGTTTGGTCCATCTGACCTTGGGGCTTGGATCCCAGGTTGCATCACTAATGTAGAATTAGATTTTGCACAATAACTCGTGCATGTCAAGTCTCACTAGTCAATATCTCAACCACTGTACAGATCAAACCCATAAGATATGTGGAGCATGGATGTATATCAATATCGCGACATTCTTCAATAAAATAAGTGACATATATGTCATTGGCATAGAAGCATTCAATTTTGATGGAGAGTTAGTGAGGTTATATTGGTTGTCACAAAAAACTGCACCAAATTTTGCAGAGATAAAACAAAGTGATCCTTCCCCTCTAAATAATAGAAACAGAATAGTGATCCATCTCATATAAATTGGCAACAAGATGGAAATCTAATCGCTTCATAACATCACAATTATATGAAAATAAATACATAGGATTTTTAGCAATAAAAAATGTTTACGTGGGACAATGATCATAAATATGTCAAGTCTCTATAATGAAATACCTCTGAAGAAATTTTCTTGGAAACTTCAGATGCCTGTTCTTTTATTTTGGAGGACAGAGCAACCTTTAAGGCATTGGACAATGCATCTGCAGCTTGTGCAATCCTCACAACATCTTCTTCATCTGGAAGTAGATGGGCTTTTCTAAGCGGTTCTGGTGCCACTCCAAGCCAAAACATCTTCTCGGCCCAATAGAATTGATCTAGGATAAAAGGGACAATTATCTGCCATTCATTTCATGCTTGCATCAGTAGGACATACATGCATGGAATTATATACTGTTGTGAACCACAATTATTTCATCCATTAAATAATCGGACAGGAATGCATGCCAACACATGCATGCCAACACATGCTTTCAAAAATATGCAATACTCATTCAAACCATAAATTTTTCACTCCAGAATTATACCAACTCTAGGTACAAAACATATTGCGGAAGCAGAGGAGGGTCAAAGGAGACGAAATTAAGAAAACAAGACTGGAACTACATTCCATACCTCGACATTTTCCACAATTGACCTCAGATGGGCAGAAGTAATGGTACTTCCATACTTCGACATTTTCCACAATTCACCTCAGATGGGTAGAAGTTCTTTTCCATTACAATCTACTTGTCCAGGGCTTTCCAACCATAGTCAAATTCAATTCCTTTCGTCTGAATTGGCTAAAACTATATGGTTCATTTAGTGTACCGAACTGAACAGCTCCGCATAAAATATCAGGTCTAAAATTTGTACATGTGTGGTCAAAATCTGCAACTTCAGTTTCAATTTGTTGATCCAAATCAGATTAAAATTCCCAATTTTGGCCAAATTTAGTTCAAATGTTTTTTCCCCTCTCTAAATCCAAACTTCATTGACAAAAATGCGCACATTAAGGTAAATGCTTAAGTTTTCTTCTTTTTTTTTTTTTTTTTTTTTTTTTTCTCTCAAAGGGGAAGGGATTTTAGCCCCCAAAAATCCCAGATACAAATAGTTTATATCACCAGGATTTAGTTTACTAAGGAAATTGCCTATTTTCTTTAAAATATTAGAGTCTGTTTAATTTTTTTCTAATTTTCAAACCTGCATCCATTTAAATTTTAAATATTTTTCTGAAAAAATATTGAAGTGAAAGGTCTAAATGCCGAACTATCTGAAACGTTTCTGTACGGAATCAAACAGAAAAAACCTAGGAAACAAATAGGTAACTACATTTTCAACAATATAAAACAAGCGAAAATCCAACAAACATATCAAAAGTTATGGCCTCTTGAAGATGCAAGCGCAAGGAGGGTGTTAGGCATCCAGTGCCCTTACGACCAACATCAGGTGTCCAAAAACCCAAACACCAAACCACTTGCAGAAGGGTTTCTAGCTTCGTTTAAAGTTGCAGTAGCCATCGCGGTCATCCCCGAAATGTGATATGATGCGGTGTCACGTCATAGTTCACAGCTGCTGTGGTCTTTTTGGTTAGATATATATATAATATAATGTGTGGCTGTATAAGTATTAATTATTTTGGGTGGCTATTATTATTATTATTATTATTATTATATTGATGTTATGGATATTCCAGTTCTCTTGGGCAGGCCCATGCGAGCCAGTTGGACAACTGATAAAATAAGGTTTTAGTGGGTACCACCCCTGGATTGTGCCTAGGGACCTGTTGCACATTTCTCTAATCCAAGTAGGAACCTTTATGGGACCCTTTCTTACTAAAGACTTAGTGGTATTAGGTGGGACCCATTTTGTATTTTATTTACTTACTGATCTTTTGGTCGGCTTTAATAGAGGGTTAAGAGATTTTTGGTAGGACCCCTTCGGCTTAAGTAATTAGTTGTCGTATTATGTTTATAAGAGATGGGACCCCTTGGGTTTTAGTTTATTAGAGAGATAGAAGGGACCCATCACTAGTTCGCATGGAATAAGGGAAGAGTTGTGCTTTGCGCACAACTTCTAATAGAGTTAGAAAACCAGCACACAACTCAAACCCCTCCCTCTATGTCGGCAACCTTTTCCCCTTATAAAACTCACTTCTCCACTTACCATTCTCATATTTCCTCATCTCCACTTCACTCCAAACCCTAACCCTAGTCTTGGGCAAGGAGACTAATACGATAGAAAAGAAAACCAAAGGGGAGGTAGAAGGACCAGCAAGGAACTAGCAAATATAAGGCGAGTAGCATTCAAATTTAATTGCAAAACTATGATGTTTTCTTTAAATCTGAGCTTTCAAGAACCCAAATTACTGGATCTACAGCTGTGTGGTGATGAATGCTTAGTAGAGTTGAGTTTTATTGAATTGCATTGATAAAGATGACCCTGGGGCTAGGAGAATATAGAAGCCAATCAGAAAATTCAAGTCCGAGAACCCTACTGGCCAAACTCCCAATTTGGATTTTTGGACCAATTGAAATCAGATCAGAACCTAGGTGTTCATTCAAACCCTAGTAGTTGGGGTCCTAGGTGTTGGCCGAAACCCTGGCCTAGGGTCTTGCTCTGGGCCGACCCCCAAATGTAGTGTGAGTCATGGTCAACTGATGAATCATGTCTTTTGACACAATCTCAATTTGATGCAATCAGACTGTCTAGGGCATGATTTAAAATATCGGCTAATACCGGTTTGTATTGGCCGACACCGGTTCGATAAATGAAACCTTATTGATTTCGGACTCGGATACTCAATATATCGCCAAAATATCAGTCAGTATCAGCTGATATTTTCAAAATATCGGTCGGGACCGATATATCAACCAAATATCAGTAGTAATGGTTTCTTTCTTTTCTTTTTTTTTTTTTTTTTTTTTCAATGGCAGAAATTTTAGAAAAAAAAATGAGAGGGAGAGGAGGAGGGGGCTTAGAAAAATACATATCTATTCTAAATCAGTGTGAAAAATAAAAAAAATGAACCTATTTCAACACCAATCCAGCCGAGCCCTTTGTTCTTGCCATTTGCAAAATGCAAAACAAAATGCATGTCACAGGAGAATAAAGAGAACAAGAGAAGGAGATGAGGAGGACTACCTGAGACCCATTGCTCGCCGCCCGCTGCTGCGGCAAAACCACAGCATTGCCCCTGCTGCCCGCCGTTGGATTCTCCTCCTTCTCATCTTTTTCTTCTCCTCATGTTCCTCTCCCCTCTTTCCCTCTCCCTCTCCTCTCTTTCCCTCTTTTTTTCTTTTTTTTTTTCCTTTTCCCCACTTCCTCTCTACAATCGATTTCTTCATCTCAATATTCGTAATGAAAGCACAAAACCTCTTTTAGGGTTTCACGTGCTCTCTTTCACATGGTCTATGTAATGTGCTTTTTACAATCTGTGGGCCCCAATTGAAACATTTACTTAGATGAATTGTCCTCTAGTTTTTTAAATTATAATTATGTACTTAAAGAAATTTAAATTACTCCCCTTTTACAAAGCACCCTTAATCATTTTTATGAATAACGGAGTTGGGCCCACTATTTCTTTGATCATATTTAAAGAGCATGTGAATAAATTGATCACAATTAAAAAATATGTGAATAAAATATTAAAAATTGAATTAAGTATTTAAAAGTTTTAATTTGACTATACACTTCTAATAAAACATGCTTATGAAAAATGCAAACCACTAAAATAAATGCCTCTTCTTGAATGTGGCCTTATTAATATTTACTCCAAGAAAAGTTTGACCTATATTGAAGCGAAATTAAACAATGTTTGAGGCCTAAAAATCCATTTAATTGTGAACAAAATTTATATAGTTTCAAATAAGACAACGATACAAGATGCTATGACTTAGGGAACTGATATTTTGATTTATTGTTGTTACTAATAGGAAAAAAAAAATTGTTTCCACAGCATTTTCTAATATTCTGGATTTTTTGGATATTTTTGCAAATTTTTTTGGATTAAAAAAATTCACAGCGTGATGGCTGCAAAGGACCGATAATTGCGACGGGTTCCGATACCGTATCGGTTTTTGTGCGCAACCGATACCGCGACTTTGAGCCATGGTCTAGGGCCCAAATAAATCAAATCTAGAAATATCCCAACACCACACCAAAATGCAGTAAAGAAAACAAAAAAAAAATCCAGAATTTTCACGGTGAAGGTACGATGCTGAAAAACTTAAAATCTGACCTGTATGCCTTCTCAATCTCCTAGCATCTGGATGATATAAGAGAGTTAAAATAAAGCCAAAACAATGCTTTATTAATAATATTGAAAAACTGTACTGTAACTGATACAGTGATGACGAAAATAACACCTATATATTAGACTTCAAAAATCACCTCAAACCCTAAGAAACCTACTATAGTTAAATCCTACAACAAATATAAGTCTCAAACAAACTTTCTAATTGAAATAGATCCACAAATTAACAAGAAAAATAAAGGAAATCAGAAAACTCAATAATCTGGGTTGGCTCAGGCACTTTGGAGGAGATCTGTTGTGGGGCTCACATGGGCCATGTTTTGGAAGTCAGCACTCAACGATACTAAAGAGCACTCATGGGCGAACCTATTGGCATTGGTCTCATGTGGATTGGGTCTAGTTTAACCCACCAAACTATAGGCCCAAAAACAGCAACGTGAGACCCTTTCAACTGCTGGGATTTTCTGAAAGCTACAAACAGCTCCCTATTATTCACTGTAATAATAAAACAGTCCCTGAAACACAGTTTTAGACTTAGAATTAGACTGTTTGGGCCCAAGTTCTCCATCAGAACTTGTCGGGACCCTTGTGGGCCATCTTCGGATGCTCCCACTGTTGAAAATAAGCTTCAGCCATAACAAAGATTAGATCTTTATCAATTTATGCATCACCTTTTATGGGTTTAATTGTGTTTTTGGTATCCTATCTATGTGAATGTGCATATAGAGTGCAAAGCCTTGACTGAACCCTAAGCTTAAGATTTCAGTATTAACCAAACCTGGTAATGGTGTCTTGTCTTGACTGATTTCTGATTTGAGAGATCTTGGCTGTTAGATATCTACAATGCCAACGGTCTAGTAAATTTGGATCTGACCAAAAGTTGGTAGGCATGTGCAATTTAGGGGGGTCGTGTGTTTGGTTCATTTGGATGGACCAAGGATGGACTCCAGAAGCATTAGCTTACGGAATCTTATCCTAAGCTTAAGCTTAGGAGAGCCTTGCCCTATATATATATATATATATATATAAATTGCTAATTTCCTACATGGCAGTAATAAATTTGATGTACCACATTGGAGGACTTAGGAAGGATGTTTAGCCAAACCTTTAGAGCCTTGAATTGTTGTTTTATAATGCTTCTTGATTGTTTCTACATCATGACAAGCTAGTAACACATTATTGATGAACGGATGTTCAGATATACAAATAATTGAGACTGTTGAATTGCCATTTGTAAATCTTCAGTTATGTTGAAAAGAAAGAAGCCTTAGCCAACTCCAGACATGGGAATTTCAGAATGGCTGAACTCAAGACTCGGTCTTTGGAATCAGGCTGAACAACGTGGATGGGTGCTGGTCATAGTTTATTACTGTAACTAATGTGTTGAATTTTTATGGTCTTTTCTATCATCTGTTTATTAATAGATTGTTGTTTGAATACTTACAAGACTGTTGGTTTTACTTGGTTACATCTATTGTATGATACCTATGACATTGTTCCGATGTAACAAAATTATTGTTGCGAACATCCTTGTAATTGAAAGTGTTTTGGCATGTCATACATGTATAGTGTTGCTTTCTATAAAAAGGATAGTTATGCAATTATCCCCATATGTCTCGGATATCAATATTGAATCCGACAAGGGCTGATGAAATTCAGAAATTTAGCGTATGGGACTGATTTCAGATGGTGTGGAACAATTTGGAACCCGAGTTTATGATTGAAATAATGTAAAAGAGTATGAGAGAGAGAGAGAGAGAGAGAGAGAGAGAGATACGTTTGGAAGAAAAGTTGATATCTCCATTGAGGATCGACCAACACTTTTATAATTAGATTGATCCTAATTACATGCTAAAAATCAACAATCATTACATACTAATTACAATCAGAATCAATGTGATTAATGAAGGAAAGAATCCTAATCTTCTATACATAGAAGTGTATCTTTACTACAGTTTGGGAAGTCCCACACGTGGGATTCTCTTCATGGGCCTAGATGGGCCTGGTGTGCATGGGCCTTTTTATTTCTACACTCCCCCTCAAATTGATGTGGTAAGGCAGAAAACATCAATTTGCTAGTAAGATCATGATGACGCGGTTTGGGTAGAGCCTTGGTGAAGATATCTGCCAACTGGTAAAGAGTGGAGACATGCGGTAAAGATATCTTCTCAGTAACAACATGCTGACGGATGAAGTGACAATCAATCTCAATATGCTTCGTTCTTTCATGAAAGACCGGACTGTTGGCAATTCTAGTAGCACTGGTGTTGTCACCATGAAGCAGGGTAGAACAATGAATAAGAACACCGAATTCACAGAGAAGACGGCATAGCCAGATGATTTCAGCACTAGCGGAAGACATAGCCCAATATTCAACTTCAGCAGAGGACTTCGAAACGGTAGTTTGTTTCTTGCACTTCCACGAAATCAGAGAGTCCCCAAGGAACATACACCAACCAGTGGTAGAACGCCGAGAATCGGGACAACCAGCCCAGTCGGCATCAGCATAAGCGGATAGACACAAAGAATTATCAGAAGGGTAGAATAGACCATGGTGAAGAGTGCTTTTAACATAACAGAGTATGCGTAAAGCAGCAGCTATGTGAGGTTTGTGTGGATTGCTAACAAACTGGCTAACCGTATGAACTGCGTGAGAGATATCCGGCCGAATCATAGTTAAGTAGAACAAACTACCAACTATCCGCCGGAAAACTGAGGGATCAATTAGGGGAGAGCCATCATCTGAACTGAGTTTACTGTTTAATTCCATAGACGTACCAACAATGTGAGCATCATCAAGCCTGACTGAAGTGATCAAATCAGTAGCATATTTGTGCTGATGGACCCTAATGCCAGATTTGTTACGCACAAACTCAAGCCCCAAAAAGTAGGTGAGAGGACCAAGATCCTTAATTCTGAAGTGGCGAGTAAGATGAAGTTTGAGATCTGTAATGCCATTAACATCATTGCCACTAATAATCATATCATCAACATAGACTAAGAGAAATGTATAGCCTTTTGGTGTCCATCGAAGGAAAAGGGAACTATCAAAGTGACTTTGACGAAATCCAGCTTGAAGGAGTGCTGTCCGAAATTTATCAAACTAGGCCCTGGGAGCCTGCTTAAGTCCATAAAGAGCTTTCCTCAATTTACAAACATGCTAGGGAGGAAAAGCATATCCCGGAGGTGGTTTTAAATACACAGTCTCATGCAAGTCGCCATGAAGAAAAGCATTTTTGACATCCATTTGCCATAGGGGCCAGTTGCGAGCTGCAGCTACACAAAGAAGAGTGCAAACAGTGGTCATTTTAGTCACTGGTGCGAAGGTCTCTTCATAGTCAATCCCATATTCCTGCTTGTAGCCCGGTGCAACCAATCGGGCTTTGTAACAGTCAAGACTCCCATCAGAGTGAACTTTAATGGAATAGATCCATTTACTGCCGATGATAGATGAGCCAGCAGGGGCCGGTACCAAATCCCATGTTTTGTTTGCTTCAAGAGCAAGCAACTCCTCAGTCATAGCATCCTGCCAGTAAGCAATCTTGGAGGCCTGTGAATATGAGGTGGGTATAGGAGCACTATCCAAAGAAGTGAAAAGAGCAGGAAAACCATAACGATCAGGAGCAACTGAAGGACGACTAGAGCGTTGCAGGGGTATGATACTATCAGAAGAAGCATTAATACCTGAGGGTGCAGTAGGTGGCACTGGAAGGGGATCAAGAGGAGGAGTCCCCACAGGAGGGACCGTGTTACGCCGGACATAGACATTTGTAATAGGTGGAGGAGAAGTAGGCACAGAGAAATTTGGCATATAAGACACAGCAACAGGGTGATTGCCCAAACGCAAAGAAAAGAAGGGAATGTGTTCCAAGAAAATCACATTACCAGATATTTGCAAGCGTTTTTCGGAGTGATCATAACAGAGAAATCCCTTGTGTTCAGTACTGTAACCCAAAAAGACACATTTGGTAGCCTGTGGTGACAACATAGTGCACTCTGTAGAAGGAAGGTGAACAAAGCATAAGCAACCAAAAACTCGTAAGTGAGAATAGGAAGGGGCATGACCAAAGAGAGCTTCATAAGGAGTCGTCTTTCCTAGAATGGAGCTAGGATGACGATTAAGGAGATACACAGTTGTCTGTGCAGCATCACACCAAAAGGTGAGAGGACCTAAGGATGCAAGGAGGAGAGTACGAACAGTTTCAAGAATACGTCTGTTCTTTCTCTCCGCAACACCATTTTGCTGTGGAGTATGTGGGCAGAATTTTTGGTGAAGAATTCCTTTATCAGAAAGGAAGGCAGAGAATTCATGGGACATATATTCGCCACCGGAGTCGGACCTAAGAATTTTTATTTCTTTCTTAAATTGTGTTTGAATCATTTTATAAAACTTTTGGAAAAGAGAAAATACTTCAGATTTGAAGCGCATAAAATAAATCCAAGTAAAGCGTGAATAAACATCAATGAATGTCACATAATACTTAAATCCTGTCCTACTCAATGTGGGTGCAATTCCCCAAACATCCGTGTGAATAATATCAAAAGATGACAACGCATGAGAGTGATGAATAGGAAAAGGCAAAATGTGACTCTTACTCAAGCAACACGTTTCACACTTCCATTGAAGGAAAGAGGACACCATTTTATTATCAAAAGTAGTTTCTAAACAACCATTTTTAATAAAGAAAGTAAATAAGCATTGTTCACATGACCAAGACGACTATGCCACACAGTCCACAATTTATTGAAAGTAGGAGAAGAAGAAGAAAATAGGGAATGATGTCCAATGTCCAGCAGCAGTCGACCATGTTCACTCCCCGTCGCGATCACCTTCCCAGTTTGCCGCCCCTATATGACAGAACCAATGGAAGAAAAGTTAACACAATATCCATCATCAATAAGTTGTCCTACAGAAAGTAAATTGGCTGATAATTTGGGAACAAAGTAGACATTGGGAAGGTTGATGGACTGGCCAGAGGCGCTAGATAAAGTAATGGTACCAATACCAGAAATGATTAATTGGTCTCCATTAGTAGAAGTGATTTTGTCTTTGCCAAGGTAAGGGTGAGAGTCTGTAAAGCTACTTTCAATAGAGGTCATGTGGTTAGATGCTCCTGAATCGAGAAACCAGGTGGATGGGGTGATAGATGCGAACAGAGAGACTGAAGAATGAAAAGCAGGAAATGCTATAGAAGGAGTTTGATACCGACCACCATTAAGGCCTATTGATGCGTATGCTGAGGTCACCGTGTTCTGAATCAGTTCTTGAATCTAGGAAGGGGTCATGGAGACGGAGACGGACCCGGAAGAGGTGCTTCTCGTATCCGGGAAAGGTGCTTGGACCTGGAACGCAGCTGGAGAGTTATGTTTGGAAGGATTCTGCTTTTGTTGGGGCCCATTCTTTCGATGTAAACGGCGATAGTCATCGATAAGATGACCCGACCGTTTGCAATATCTGCAAACCAATTTCTTACGACGATTCTTGGCAATGTGACCAAAGCCTTTGCATTCATAGCATTGAGCAGGCTTCTGATTGGGGGTTGCCAGAAGAGCAGAATCAGTTGAGGGCAGAGCTAGGAAGGCCTTTGGTTCTTCAATAATAGCACGCTGCGAGTGGAGGCAAAGTTCTTCGCGAAGGACATCTTCGAAGCAAATATCCAGGTTTGCAGAGACTTCTCTATTCATGAGAGCCGATCGAACATATTCGAATTCGGGTCTTAGATTCATAAGGAACTGGCTGATGTGGGTGTCTTCTTGTAATTTAAAAGCCTCTGACAGGAACTCAGAAGAAACAGTTTGAATAATCATAGCATCTCTCTCAGTCCATAAGGTGAGAAAGCCATTGAAGTATTCCTGCACCGTCTTATCGCCTTGACTGAATTTAGCAATTTCACTATCTAATTGAAATTTGCGGGCTTTATTGGTTTGATGATAAACCTTCTTGAGATGAGACCACATATCAGCTACGGCAGTATAAGCTTGAAGAGCAATGGCAAGAGAAGGATCAATGGAGTTAAGAATCCAAGTGATCACTTTAGCATTTTCTTTAGACCAGGTGGATAAGGCTTTTGAGTCAGCCGTATTTGTAGTAGAAGGTTTAGTTATCGAACCATCAAGATAACCAAACAATCCTTGACCTTCGACAAAATTCTTTAGATGAAAAGACCAGGCCATGTAATTATTCCCATTAAATTTAACAGGAATGACATCATACTTGTCCATAGTAGAAAAGTAGCAACCGTATTACCAGCAATTAATCAGCAACCAAGGACAGCAATCACACAAAAGAAACAGCAAATATGCAAACAGTAGCAATGGGATGTCACTAGTGTCCAAGAAGGAGTACAGCACACAGACTAACCACAAGGTAGTCTGATCTAATATAGAAGGTAAATACTGCAGTAATGATATCAATCAGTGCAGTAACAGGCCCAGATCAGTCAGTAATCAGCTTCAATCCGTAATAAGTGGCTTGGATCCACAACATACAGCAACAATCAATCAATCAACACTATCAGAAGAAGAAGATAGAAGAGGATAGCAGCATCCAGCACACACAGGAGCAAAATCCAGCACACAGTGCAATTTTTGCACAAAATAGAGCCAGGCGACCATAAAATCTTGGGTTGGATCTGTGCGTGGGCCCCACAGGGTGATCGAAGCACGGATCAAATTGTATCTATGGAAAGAGGATCAATGTTACCTCCTACGGTTTGGAAAAGGATCCACAAATCTGGACGGTCCTGATGAAAACTATCTGACAGGAATTTATAAAAACCGACAAATGAAGAAATGGATGGAAAATACCTCAAAGGTGATGAAGAAAATCCAGAAAAATCCTTAGAAATATCCTCAAGGTTGGTCGATCACAACTGTAGAGATCTCTTGGAGATAGGAAGATGATCCGTGGTGGGCCACTGTTGATCAGTGACATTAACAGGGATGAATTTCACGCCAGGAAGAAGATCCACGTCAGGGAGACTTTGTGGATTAATGAGAGAAGAAGATCAATCAATGAGACGAGATGATTGATCATAACCAGAGCTCTGATACCATGAAATAATGTAAAAGAGTATGAGAGAGAGAAACGTTTGGAAGAGAAGTTGATATCTCCATTGAGGATCGACCAACACTTTTATAATTAGATTCATACTAATTACATGCTAAAAATCAGCAATCATTACATACTAATTACAATCAGAATCAATGTGATTAATGAATGAAAGAATCCTAATCTTCTATACATAGAAGTGTATCTTTACTACAGTTTGGGAAGTCCCACACGTGGGATTCTCTTCATGGGCCTAGATGGGCCTGGTGTACATGGGCCTATTTATTCTACAATGATAAGTTGAGAGGACTTGGTTATAGTTGTAATTACCCATGGACACCCCTAAACAACTAGCATTGTGTGAGGATGATGTCCTTCGTACAACGGCCCTGTAATTATGTGTTGTTTGATTCAGGTCAGCCATGGTTAATTGTCTGAATTTGTGTTAGCAGTGGATAGTTGTTTGGCCCTTATGCCAGTTGTGTTAATGGATTGTTTGACTATGGGTCAGCCATGGGAGGACTTGATCCTCTGGGACCGTTGTGATGATGTTGACCGACGGGTCACTGTGATATGTATATATGAGAATCTTGAAGTACAGTGTATGATCTTGTACTTGTGGTACTTGATCCTGTTTTGGCCAATGCTACGGATGGTTAGGTGATTGTAATAAAAGATGATGAATGTAAATTCGTCATGCTGTTAATATTGTGAGATGCGGATTTACCCGCGCTGCATAATTTATTAAAGTTTTCCTGTGTTATTAAAGTTTATTATGTTGTTTATCACTCAGTATCGACTGACTCCTGGATTGCCCCTTCCAAGTAATCACGATTTAGAGAATGAGGAATTTCGGCTTGTGTACTTGAGAGGACGGAACCAGCTAGAAGATTGAAGAGAAACAATTTCCTTTAATTGATTTAGTTTATTTCCAGTTAGAACACTTATAGATTGTAATGGTTTTATTTTATTTAAAGATAGTTGATCTGTTTGATGATTAAAAGGTGGATTTTTTACTTTAATACATGTTCAAGTAATTTAGTAGGAAATGCCTAATGCCTTATGTAAACTTATTTGATTTATGCACAGTGAATATTGCCTATGAGTCACCACCTAGAATCCGACAGGCCCTGGAATTCGGGTCGTGATGTCTTGTATCACTATTTGACGCAATCCCAATTTGACACAATCAGACTGACTAGGGCCCAAGTAACCAAAACATAAAAAAATATCCAGCCACTACAACAATATGCAGTAAAAAAAAAATAGAAATTCAGAAATTAATGGTGAAGGAACAATGCTGAAAAATCACGAAACTTACCTTTAAAGAGCCTTCTCAATCACCTATAGTCCACACGACCAAGGGAGAGGAAAAATAAATCCAAAACAGTTCTTTATTAATCAAATTGAAAAACTGTACTTTAGCATGAACAGTACTGACGACCCATATATGCCTTTATTTAGTGCATAAGACTCATAAAACCCTAGGGACTATAAGATAGCGTTTCCATATTAAAACAATGCAAACTTACTAAGAAAATTGATCAAAATCTGAAGATTCCTAAAATCTGGTGGTCATGTGCCTTCTGTGCAAATCTGGCTATGGGGCCCATTTGCCCACTTGATCATGTAGAGACTGCAACTAATTGAAGGGGGACTTCTGGGCGACACTTGTGGTGAAGAGTCCATGTGGGTTGGGTTAGGGTTGAACCACCTGACAATATGAGAGAGAGAAATCGTTTTGTGCTGAAATGTCTTTCCCTTTGAGGGTCGACTGTCCTTCATTTAAATAGGGACTGAAGGCCCTAATCAATTTACAAAGTCAATCTAGATCCTAATAATTAGCTGTCCTAATTACAATCAATTGACATAATGTAATCTATCTAGATCCTAATAATTAGCTAACAACTATAGTATGTACATGAGGCTTTGACTAAAGATAAGTATAAAGAATGGGCCTAATGGGCCTGCAAGCTTGGGCTTGGAACACCAACATTAACACCCCCCCTCAAATTGATGCCGATGAATCAACAAGCATCAATTTGTCAGTCAAGAATTGATGGCGTGGTCGAGGAAGTGCTTTGGTAAAAATATCAGCAGTCTGGAGACTTGAGGAGATGAACGGAAGGGAAATAACATCGCGTAGATATTCATCCCTGATAAAATGGCAAGCCACCTCGATGTGTTTAGTTCTCTCATGAAATACTGGATTCTCAGTAATCCGAATGGCACTGGTGTTATCCGCATGTAATGGTGTAGAAGATTTCTGGGAAAAACCAAGTTCCTCAAGAAGACCACGAAGCCATATAATTTCTGAGCATGCGGCAGACATGGCCCGGTATTCTGCCTCAGTTGATGATTTTGAAGCTCTGTCCTGTTTCTTCACTTTCCATGAAAAAAGAGCATCACCTAAGAACATGCACCAGCCCGTGGTGGACCTACGAGTATCAGGACAACCTGCCCAATCAGCATCAGAATAGGCAGACAAAGTCATCGGAGAGCCAACAGGAAAAAACAAGCCTCTGTGAGAAGTGCCAAGAAGATAACGAATAATACGGCGAACAGCTGCTAAATGAAGATGATGGAGCTTGGTCATATATTGACTCATCAAGTTGACTGCATAACTGATGTCAGGCCGAGTAGTAGTCAAATATATAAGACTACCGACAAGCTGACGATAATAAGTCGGATCAGAAAGGGGATCACCACTGTCACTATGGAGTTTAAGATTCAGTTCCAGAGGAGTATCCACTTGTGTGGATTTTGACAAACCTGCGGAATCAATTAAATCCATAGTATACTTATGTTGATGCAAAATCAACCCCTTCTCAGAGTGATGAACTTCCAATCCCAAAAAATATTGCAGAGGGCCCAGATCCTTCATATGAAAAGATTGATGCAGAGAAAATTGGAGATCTTGAATCGTGGCTGTATCTGTGCCAGTGATGATGATATCGTCTACATAGACGAGAAGAATGGTGATTCCTGTGGATTTGCGATGCAAAAACAAAGATGGATCATAAGGACTCTGCTGAAACTGTAGCTTGAGTAACGCATCTTTGAATTTGTCAAACCATGCTCGTGGTGCTTGTTTTAGCCCATACAAAGATCGTTTTAGAAGAGCAACTTGATCTTCTGATGGTTTTGGAAAACCTTGAGGCAAGCGCATGTAAACTTCCTCTTTAAGATCACCATGAAGAAATGCATTTTTCACATCAAATTGAAAAAGAGGCCAGGATTGAGATGCAGCTATGGCAAGGATGGTGCGAACAGTGGTCATCTTTGCAACAGGCGCAAACGTTTCTTCGTAGTCTATGCCATATTCCTGTCGGTTGCCAAGGGCCACAAGCCTAGCTTTGTATCTATCCAAAGTACCATCTGCCTTTAATTTGATAGAGTAAACCCATTTACTCCCAATAGGTTTAACCGAAGCTGGGCAAGGAACAGTAATCCAGGTTTGGTTCTGCTGTAGAGCACTAAGTTCTTCTTCCATAGCCTGTCTCCAGCACTCCTGTTTTGCTGCTTGTGAATATGAAGTAGGAATGGAAACAGAGGATAAAGTAGCAAAATATGAAGAATGAGAGAAACCGTATCGATCCGGTGGACGAGATACACGAACAGAACGACGAATAGCAAGTTGAGGTGAAGTTGATGCTGGAGCAGGATTCGGGACCGGTTCTTGCAAAAGAGGCAAAGTAGTGGCATTTGTTCCTTGTCGACGAGTATACACCTTGTCCGGATGAAATCGCAAAGGTGAAGGAAGACATTCATCATCAAAGGATGGTACTTTAGAAAAGGAGATTTCTGGAGAGGAATCAGGATGAGAATGAAAAAGATACTGATGTTCAAAAAAAACAACATTCCTAGAAATGCGAATACGCTTGGAGGTGGGGTCATAACAAACAAAACCTTTTTGGTGGGAAGCATAATCAAGGAAGGCACATTTTACAGATTGTGCAGATAACTTGGAACGTTCATGTGGGGGAAGATGAGCAAAACAAACACAACCAAAAGTGTGGAAATTTGTGTATTGTGGTTCAGTTTTGAAAAGACGAAAATATGGAGATGTGTTTTGTAGTTTTGGAGAAGGAAGTTGGTTGATGATATGAGTAGCAGTGGTTAAAGCTTCTGGCCAAAATCTAGGTGGAACGGAGGATTCTAATAATAAACACCTGACCATGTCTAGAAGATGACGATTTTTTCGTTCTGCAACACCATTCTGTTGGGGAGTATAGGGACAAGTCCGTTGGGATATAATCCCTCTGTCTTGTAAATATTCCTGAAATTGATTGGACACATATTCCCCCCCTGAGTCGGTTCGAAGAACCTTAATACATGTTGAAAATTGATTTTGAACATAATTCAAGAATTTTTTAAACACCTCAAAGACTTCAGATTTGGCATGTAGAAAATAAATCCATGTAAAACAGCTATAATCATCAATGAAAGTGACGAAATACTTATACTGTGAATGAGAAATAATCGGTGCAACACCCCAAACATCACTATGTATTAAATCAAAACTTTTTGTCGCAGAAGAAACATGTAATGGAAAAGGCAAAGTTTTACTCTTTCCCAACTTACAAGTGGTGCAATCAAGAGCAACATCTGATGATAAAAACTTCATTTTATTAATATGACCAGAATTTAACAAGGATAACAAAATGGTTGAATTGGGATGGCCTAATCTATTGTGCCACAACTGCACATTATTCCTAGAGACAACTGATAAAGCAAACAAAGACATATCTGGATTTGGTGGTACGATGTGAAGAGGAAACAAACGCCCATACTTAGGCCCCTTCACTATTACCTTCCCCGTCTCCTGATCCTGCACCACACAACCAGAGGAGGAAAAAGAAACTTTGCAGTTATTATCAACCAATTGACCAACAGAGATTAAATTGGTAGAAAGATTTTTGGAACAAAAAACATCATGTAAAGGTAGAGAATGAGAAATATCACCAACAGAGGTAATTGGTATTGTGGTACCATTAGCAGCATGGACTTGAATTTGGCCATCATATGGTTTAATTGTGGAGAAGTTTTTGGATGATGATGTCATATGATTGGAGGCACCAGAATCAAAATACCAGTGAGAGGGAGATTGAATTTTACCAGATATACCAAGAGTGGAAAAAGCCTGGAGAATCATCTGTTGGATCATTTCAGGGAAGACTGGAGCAGCAGAAGCAGGTGCCGAAGAAGGTGTGGGAGATGAATCAATAGTGCCAGTAGCAGTAATCGCCTGGTAAGCTTTCGGATTTCTGTTTTGAGGACGTTTGCGGCATTCATTGATTGTATGTCCAGATGCTTTGCAATAATTGCAGATCCGCTGCTTGCACTGATTTGCATAATGGCCGAAAGTTTGACACTTGAAGCACTGCACTTTACTCAGATCTCTGTTTGGTTGCTTCCCCTTGGAAGAATAAGCAACATTCACTGATGAGTTTGGTGAATGAAAGGCAGTGGGTACACTATAGGCAACATCCATAGCACCCGGATTAGCTTGGTGGAGCACACCAGATTGTGTTAATTGTCTCTGTTCCTCTCGCAGTAATTCATTGAGACAGTCATCCAGTGAAGGAGAAGGGACCCTACTCATGAGATTAGATCTGACTGATTCATACTGAGGCCTTAATTTCATAAGAAATTGATCCCGCTGACTAGTTGCTAGTATTATTTGCAATTCGGGAAGAGCTTGTGCAGAAATATTGGCATATTTGATTTCATTTAATTCTGTCCATAAATTCTGAAAACTAGAATAATATTCCTGAATGGAAGAAGTCCCTTGCATATAAGTCGCAATTTCAAATTCTAACTGATACTGTCGAGCAGAATTCCCCTGATGATGATACACTGTTTTCAGATATTCCCACATATCTTTGGCAGATTTGTAAGGTTTCAAATTCAGGAAGAATTGTGGTTCCATGGAGCCGAGAATCCAAGTTTTGACCTTAGCATCTTTTGTGTTCCATGACAGAATTTTTTTCTCATCTTCTGTTGGTTTTGGATCAGTGCCAGAGATATGGCCCCATAACTCTTTACCCTCTAGATAAAGTTCAAATTAAAAAGCCCAAGAGGGATAATTTTTGCCATTAAACTTGATTAAGGTGATTTTAGATTTCTCCATTTGTAACAAGATGCAGATAAACCAGCAGAACAGAACAACCCACAACACAGCCGAGATGCAGAAAAAACACTAGCCAAAAAAAACACAGTAGCACCCAGCACAGTAGTACCCAGCACAAAAATATTGGCACGTCTTGGTCGTTAGTGGTCTGGATGACCACGTGGGCCCCAGATGATGATCAGAAGGCTGATCAGATAATGAGGATGACAGCACAATAAAAAAACGCCACTAATGGAGGAAGACCCACTCCAAAAAGATCAAGATCCACAAAAATGGACGGCCGTGATGAAATCTTCTTGATAAAACAGAAATATCAAAAAAAATGATAGATGGCCTACCTCTGATGAGCCATAAATCTTGAAAAAATCATCATAAATAAGTAGAGCACCAGACGACCCAGATGGTTGAATCCGCTGATATGGTGATTCTGATCACAAGTGGGCCACGTCAGAATCTGAGTTGATCAGGGACAGTCTGGTTGATCAGAGTGAAAAGAGAAGGTCTGAAAGACTTCTAGATCCTGGAAGAGGACTATCAGAAGAAGCTGATGACAGATCACGTGTGGGCCACAACTGATCTGGGATGATCAGGGATGATCAAAGAAGATCAATGGCTTCCAAAGCTTGGAAGAGGACTAGGAAAGATCACAACTGATGCAGGAAGCTTCGAAACAGATCCGGGATCTGTTATTTCTAGGAGAGATTGATTTCCACTCTCTTGAAATCAATCACAAGCTTCGAAAATTTTTTGGTAGCTCTGATACCATGACAATATGAGAGAGAGAAATCGTTTTGTGCTGAAATGTCTTTCCCTTTGAGGGTTGACTGTCCTTCATTTAAATAGGGACTGAAGGCCCTAATCAATTTACAAAGTCAATCTAGATCCTAATAATTAGCTGTCCTAATTACAATCAATTGACATAATGTAATCTATCTAGATCCTAATAATTAGCTAACAACTATAGTATGTACATGAGGCTTTGACTAAAGATAAGTATAAAGAATGGGCCTAATGGGCCTGCAAGCTTGGGCTTGGAACACCAACATTAACACCACCAACCTGCTGCCCAAACATATTGCATGTGAGACCTATATTTGGGTATTCATAATGGGAGCTGCTATATGCACATCCACAGTTGCTCGGTGCACATCCAAATATTTGAAGACCAACATGCCCACCTGTGAAATGACGAAAATGGACATAACTAAAGGTTTTAAAGCCCTCCAATTGCTTTGTACACTACAGGTTTCCTTTCCTTTTTCTTTCCCCCTTCCTCTTCCTCTTCCTCTTCCTCTTCCTCTTCCTCTTCCATGATCGTTCTCCTCCTATCTCTTCCTCTTCCATCACTTTCGATTCTCCTCCTTCCTCTTTTCATTCCTCCTTTCCCTTCTATTCCCTCTGCATTCATCTCAACATTTGTGTTTTTTCGGAGCCGAAGGGACGCCATTCATTTTTTTTTTTTTTTTGAGTTCGGGAGTGTTTCGACCGGACCTGTTCGGATGTTCAAGGCCGAATGGTAGTATAACTGTTTGGCCCTATATGGCCGAACATTATTCTGACTGTTCGATCTTGAGAGACAGAATATTACTATGACTGTTCGGCCCTAGGTGGCCAAACACTAATTTCTTCGGTCACTAAGGACCGAAAAGGTTTAATTTGGCCACAATATACTTATGTAACAAAATAATAAGATATCCAATACACATGATAGCAAACAACAAAATAAGAAGACATCCAATACACATGTATCGCAAACAACAAAAATTGCAACATCCAATACATGATAAAAAAAAAAACCTCCATTTCTCAGCAACAATAGAATCCAAGTACTACGGACCATCAAACACCTTTTAAACAAAAAGAGAGAGAGAAAGAGAGAAGAATGGCTGGGAACCCCCTCGGGTGCGAGTGCGGCTGTATGTCCTCGGCTGGGTACATGGCCTTGGTTGATGAGCTTCCTCAAGAGACATCCCTCTGCTCAATTTGTCCACCTGCTCAACCGCCAAGTATAGGGCGCTCGGGTCACGAATGCTCAAATCATGTCCCGTCTAAAGAATCGGTCCCGTGATGCTCTGCAAATCCGCAACAAGCTACATCCAGAAATTATATAAACAAATCAGTGCTTGAATGAGATAATATAACTTCAATAAGATTATTTGCACCATTAACCATACCAGCAAAGGGTCTATGGTGGAGCCACCTTGAGAGTCATGCACGCGTGGTTCGAGCATGGACTGATTATTTGGCTCCTGGACCCAACTCTCCCATACTCGGTCTAGGTACTGGTACGCAATACAATATTGGTTTGTGGTGGACCCACGGAAGGTGCGAACCGTAGCAAGTGGTGCAGAAGGAATCGCCTGTATCCTACCAAATTGCCTCAGCACTCTATCAGGATGGTATGGCTCGACAATGTCGATGCATTTTAGGCAGCTGATTGTAAAATCTTGACTTACCTGGGCCCAAAGACTAGTTTGGCCCAGGAAGGACCTTAATTGGTAACTTAGGATAGAATTAGAATTTGCCTATCAGTGAAAGTTTTTAGAAAGGAAAGATAAGGAGTTGTTATACAACTCTAATTAGGAAGGTGATTAGGACTCAGTCTCCTTTATATATATATATATATATATATATATAAAGAAACCCATGTTTCTCTTGTAGTATCCAATTCCTTGTTTTGAGAAAAATCTGAGAGAGAGAGCTGTCGCTGGATATTTAGGGGAAGAAGAGGAAGAAACCAATCAAAGGGGAGCCGATCGTCGGATGTCCTATTCGCGTCCGCACATCGCAAAAGCAACAATCACGTACCAGAGGTGAGTGAATCTTCTTGAATACTGTTATTGATGATTTGGATGTTTGGTATTGAGAATTGTTCAGGTGCTGTGTAATGGAAGTGTATAGGGTGACAACTAGAAGTCATCGATCTTGAGTAAGTCAATCCTTAAATTGCTCAATTGTTGGGTAATGATAGTGCACTGTTCGTATGGTGTTTTAATCCATAATACCCATTGTATAGGCATGAAACTTAAAGAACAGAAGCATAGCGGAAAGGCTAGGAATAGTAGTTGAGGCTTGTGGGACCACCTGATCATTGATCAGCATCCCATATCTTGAAGAGGGCCCAGTGATGACCCTTGTGGTGGTGGTCCTACGAGGAGTGGGTCCCATCTGGGTACTCATCCAGTTGCTTGAGAATGGCCAAGCGTGAATGTGGAGAAAAAAAGGGGATGAAGGTCGATATGGGTTGTGGGACCCATCAGATGACCTGATCAGGAATCAGGACCCCACATCCAGTAGGGGACCCTTGGTCGACCCTTTTGATGATGGAATTATAGCAAGTGGGCCCCTTAAGGTTTTTATCTAATAGTCACAAAAATTCCCAGGCGTGAAATTGACGAAGACAGGGCTGTAGGTCGACATCAATGGTGGGACTCACTACTTAAGTCAATCAGAGATTAGGACCGCACATTTTGAAGAGGGCCCAGGGACGACCTGAATGATGGTGATCCCATGTGGCCTGGGCCTCATTTGCCCAGATATCCAAAAGCTTCAATTTTGTTAACAGTAAGGCTTACTGTGCATGTTTATTGACACTGTGGGGCCTGTAAAGATGTCTGATGGTGAATCCAATCCATTAGGAGTAAAGCCTATCCTTGGAGGACCTTAAACATTAGGTCTGATCTTGGTTTGGTCCAGTGGGACCCACTGGATTTTATATTAAGAGGTCCAGATATAAACTGTTTGTTTATTTTATGTTCTGTATGTTGAGATTAGTTCTGAAAAAGGTTTAATAATTGAGAAATACCTGGATTTTGGTGTAGAAATATTAAGTATCTTCTTACTTTGCTGAAGTGAAGTTTTGAGAATTATGATTAACTTTGATTAATCTTTTAAACTGCGAGCAATTAATGTTATATTTATAATAAAGTGTGGGCCACCCCTATATCACTCAATAATATTATGTATGATAAGAAGTGGGGCAATGATTAGTAAGAGCACATAGATTGGGCCCACACTGCTGCTGACACGTTGCTGACATGTGTGTTCAATTATATATTCTAGTTGTTATGTGTATGTGAGATATTATGCACTGGGTCCCAGACGTAAGATGTTGGACTTTGTGTCCGGGCCGTTATAGCGGCTGGTCCTTAGTGGACAAGAATGGCCATTATGATGGCGGGTCCTTAATGGACGTGTCTGATGAGACAGGGTCATGGTGACTGGTATACATGTATACGATGGGCCTTTTGAGGCGCGATAATGTGCATGGGCACAGATTTGGAAGTGAATATACTTTTAATGATATTTGATTTATTGATTCAGATTGTTGATTATGTGATGCTATGTTATATGTGACTTGTGTAATTAGAAAAATTCATTCACCAGTAATACTGATGTTGTGTTGCCACCTTCAGGTAATCATGTTGCGGGTGGGCCAGAGCGGATAGATGATCAACACGTAGATTTTGGCATGTGTGGCTGAAAAGAGAGAACGAGAAAACTTGAATATTTGATAGAATTATTAATCCTTATTTAGGAGAAGTTATTAAATGTTTTAGCACATTATTGATTTGAGTCAAGACATAATAAGTTTGATTATTCAAAGATATTTGATAATTATAAATGGGAAATATTTTTTGAAACTAAATGCCCGATTCCTTGCGAATATTATTTGATGTGTGCATGGTGAATATTGTTATATGATCACGATCCGGATATCCGAAAGGGCCCCGGAATCTGGGTCGTGACACCGATATAGAATTTAACCTCATGGAATGGATGATCACCCCTATGATGATAATACGGATCCCACACTACCTGCATAGCATAGAATTGACGCATTAAATAGAATTCTATTTAACAAATACCTATAACATTAAGAGAGGCTATAATATATTCATATTACCTCAGTAGGTCTCAGCCTGTTAAGAGTCTCCCGACATACATGTAAAAGAGAAGCGTCTCCTCCAGTCTCTCTCTCTGGTATCCAACAATGCACCCGAGGCTAACGAGGCAACAAGCCGGTGTTCGACGTAGGTCTGAACTGCGAAAAATGCTCGTATATCCATGCCACTAGAAGCGTCAAATAACCACCTATTTGCTTGACGAAAACCTGCATGGCAAGTCCGAGTTGTCTGTACAGGTATGCCAAGCAAGCAGCACCCCAAGGATATGTATCAACCCGATCCAAGTCTGTTATCAACTGCAGATAAATGACTAAAACCCACGTCCCGGTCTTGTCAGCAAATAGTGTGTTGTCCAGTATGTACAACAAGTATGCTCTAGCAGCATGGCAAATACTATCATATGGGTCCGCATCGGACACCTCTCCAAAACTGCCCCTTAGCCACTCCAATCTGACAGACGAGCCCCGAGCACTACTAAGCTCATTGTGTGCATCCTCGCATGAGACGCCCAACTATGAGCTCACTAAGTCAATAGCTACCTCATGTGACAATAGATATGCCGATATTGATCTACCGGTCAGTGGAATACCGAGAATGGTGCCCACATCTCTAATGTGATCGTCATCTCACCGAAGGGCATGTGAAATGTGTTCGTATCGGGCAGGTACCTATCAACAAAAGCCGACATGAGCTGCTTATTGATGTATTAATATGATGACGTAATTAGCGAAGACAGCTCTGACCGGACCACCATATCTTGAAAATGGTGTCAAGCACACCATTCTAACTGACTGGCCAAGGTTGGAGTTTGTCGCCATGGCTGACGCACTTTCCCTGCAGTGCATGTCTTCATATATTAGTGAAAGGGAATGGATAGGTATTAAATTCACTCAATTATATATGAATACCTCTCCTCGCCAAACAGCCGCCGCAATGTGGTTCCTAAAACTTGACCACAAGATGAAATCGACTGGACCACCAAGAAATGGTCCGGTGTCCTGTGCATCATCCTCTCCAACTCCGATTTCCGATGCATCATTGGGCTGGCCATGCTCGTCTACAACCTCAGCTTCTTCCACCGCCACCTCCTCCACCTCAGACTCCTCAAGCGGCGGTGTTGCTGTGACCTCATGTCTTGTTGCCCTCCGTTTCCTATGTGAAGCGGTTGGCCGAATTCAAGAAGGTCCGAGCCTATCCATGACTGCAGATAAAAGAGAACATATAACTGTCAGGCAACATAGGAATCATAGTTTCAAAAGATGGAAGGAAATCTATAAGTAAAAGAAAAAATTGACTCTGTTCGGCTATTACCTACCAAACAGTATGCTTGCCATTTCGTTTCACATGTCCGAACAGTATGATACTGTTCGGTCTTGACAAACCAAACTACATGCACTTGTTCGGTGGACTCTATCCAAACAACATGGAAAATTTTTGAACCTGGAAGTCCGAACAGTTGCGAAAAAAAACTTGTATGACGCCAAGATTGATCGAAGGAGGGAGTGAATGGCCACTTTAAACATCTTAAGCCTACTAGAATGCATCGAAAATGAATATCTAATGAAATAAGAGATGATAAATGAAGAGAAGCATTACCCAAGTTCAAATGTCAAAATGAAACATATTTTCGATGTTCGTAGAGCTTGGAAACCCGGAATGGGAGGGAAAGGGGGAAGGAGAAGGAGGGAAGAAGAGATAAAAAGGCGTCGTCTACTTGGAGGGAAGAAGGGCATGACTACTTCAAATGAGGGATGTGCACCGAGCAATCCAAATCGACAAAATGGGAAGCTGAGGAAGTGCATGGAGCAAATATCGATGGCTGTTGGATGTGTACAGAGCAGATATGTGCACCGAGCAATTATGGATGTGCATATAGCAGCTCCCTTCAGAATTTATGAAAATTTGAAAACAACCTCTGTTTTCTATGTTATTCTCCAAACAGCCCCAAAACTTCATAATTGAGCACAATTCCTGGCTATTTGGGCCCAAGTTTTCAATCAAGACATGTCAGGACTCTTGCGGGCCATCTTGGGATCCTCCGATTGCGCCACATAGGATTCAACAAAAACAAAAATTAAATCTTCATCAATTTATGCATCTTGTGGTACTTTTGCGAAGGAGCTTGAAGTTCTGCTTGTTGCTTTAAATTGTCTTCATGATGCTGCACACTCGTTATGGCTGTTGTTGGAATTGAGCTTTCAATCTTATTTGCAACTTCACTTACCTGTTTAGATGCTTCTTGTTGCCACTCTGCTGCTTCCCAAAATGGATCAGCATATTCAGAAGTAAGAAAATCTGTGAAAGTCACAACCTGCAATTTGCATTCTTGCTTGGGAACAAAATCTGATGTGACATTTACTGTTGGCATAATGCACTCTGCCTTTGGCACAAATTCTATCACAACTTGATTTTCAGCCACAGCTACTTGTTCATCTTGGCCTTTGTCAAAAATTTGATTTTCTAAATTCGCTTCTTGAATATCATCTTCCACATATTCATTAAATATAGGAGGTGAATTTAATTCATCTTCAACATTCTCAACATCAGTATCTTCCATAATTTCTTCTTTTTGAATTTCCTCATCACATATATCACTAGAGAAGTTACTTACATCCCGTAACAAAGTAAGTTTCGTATTGATTTTCTTACGAGTAGGCCCAAGGCCACATTTTTACATTGTCTTTGTAGAAGGTGTACGTATTTTTATAACCACCATGAAGTGTCTGACGGTCATATGTGTTAAATTGTATGGACTCAATCCATCAGTTGATGTGATAAATTGATTAATTTCTTTATTTATCAATAAAATCATGCTTTACTCTCATGAGATGAATGTTATTTTATTACTTCATGCACATGACCAATACATATGACATAATGGTTCATGAGTTGAACCGGGTCCCATTAGTATATTAAATGTGAAATATGTGTATGGATGAGATTCACACATGGGAGACATATGTCGCAAATCTTATACTTAAATATCTTCACAACCAGTGATGAGACTGGACATCTCATCTGATAAGGTTGCAGCACTTTGATCACTATGAGATAGTGTGATTTGTCTCGATCATCAGAATGTAAAATCCTGGATCATGGTGCTGGTACATTGAATGTATTGAAGGACCATGAGAAGCACCTTATGAAATTCTGTCTCGATTATAAGGTCTGCTCTCTTAATTCCCTAGCAATAGGCTTTCAATCCTGAGACATTGATGAACTCAAGTTTCTATCTATTCATTTGCTTTGAGTCACCAATGAGTGAGGCCATCTGTAAGTCAACACCTCGGTGTCTTAGATATGTGGTAGTAGGACTGTAAGAACATTGAATGATCAAGATGGAATTTATCTCTACTATCCCCTTGTGCCAATTAATGGATTTGTCATTAGTAAGTGCGCACCCATCTCGATTAAGAGTTAATTGGATGGTACTGATTATCACTGTGATTAATTGGGGCTCAAGGATAATAAGATGTGGAACTAGGATTGAAAGAGACAGATTTATTCCAATTGATCCATGGATATTGATAGAGGGGCCTACTTGTGGTAATCGGGAAGTTTAGGGTTTTCATTGTAATTTATTCCTAAGATTGGAGTGCAATTGCATTTATATAGTGGTGTTATTTGCAATTAACTGTGGGCCCGGATTGCACATGAGATGTGGGGTCGCGGTGTCCCAGTTGGAGCCAGCTTTCTATGGAATCCCTAGCGGTCCCCACGCTAGCTCAGGTTATTAGAAAGATCCCAATCCTACTTGAACTCTAAAAGAAAGGAATTAGAAAGTTACTATTTCTATTTAGAGTAGGACTTCTAATAATGATAATAGTATACTTACTAATTGTTGTGGAAGTGAAGCTTCTATTTCAATTAAGAAAAGAGGAGGCTTGAAAGGTTATAAAAAGGGAATTAATCCGTCTTGGACGTCCATCAATTGGAGAAAACGTCCAGCCCCTTTTGTGTGCAATTGTCGCTCATATCTCTCTTCTATTCCTCTTCTAGTTCCTTGGAGTTTCGAGTTGGGCTTTCTCTTGGAGATTCCACCCATCTTCATTGAGAAAAGAGATCTGATTCGGGTCATAGCATGGAAGGCTAAGAGGTATTGGAGATTCTGATTTTATTTTGTAGAAGAGTTTTACATCAAAGAAAGTCATCAAGTTCTCCATTAGAGCACTACCGGGCTCCAAATGTATGATCTACTCCTTGCATGTTGTGGATCGTTTTGGATGTTTAGTGCTACTTGTTTCTATTTTTGGATAGAATTTTTACTGTACATGATCATGAGATTGAGAGTTATGCATCCTGGATATAGTGTTTGGCCTTATGGGTACTTGATCCCTGAGTCAAGTAGGTCAAAAGTTTTGAAAATCTATCCCCGAGGCCCACCTACTTCCAACAATATGGCCATGGCCTACCCAATAATTATGTGAATAACATCCATAGGGGCTACATCACACCATACATCCTCATGGTATCTACCACCAATAGAAAAAGAAACTAATGCTTTATGAGTTACCGGTACCTCATTACCGCTGTTGAACCATGAAAGCTTGTACGATGTCAGATGCTTTTCTGTTGAGAGCTTGAGCTCGTCGACTACTTCTCGTGATACCACATTCTCGCAACTACCCCCATCCATGATCAAGTGGCATTTGTGGTCCTTGACCGTGTAAGTAGTGCGGAATATGCTAGTGCAAAGCCAATCATCTTTGATAGGTGTTTTTGGAGAAAATAGTGTTTTATGGATCATCAAAGATTGACCTCCATCACCATAGATAGTGTCATTGTCGGAATCGGATTAATCAAATTCAGGCCTTTCATCATCCGCTACATAGGATGGTGTGTCGGATTCTTCTTCTCGATTAGCCACATGAATTTACCTCTTCCGACATTCTGATGATATGTGACCATACTCACTGCGCTTAAAACAACAGACGGTCACTTTACCTTTGCCCTTATCATCCACATTAGTAGCTGATCAACCCATCTGAGTTGGTCGATTTGAAGGACCACTTGTAGCATCTTCTTTAAGTAGCCACCCTAATTTCTTAGATGCACCCTCGTCCTTTAGCAGATTGTGGAATTGATGTCTTAGACCAAGGAATATCAATGGCACGTGATTCTTCAATGGCGGTCGCTCGCTGAATGTCAAAGTATAGCAAAGTTGGTAAGCCATCGCCTTCCATATGGATGGTCGTAATTGACCCTTATATCTCCCCACTAGCTGATCCTCATCTTCCATAACATCATTACAGCCCACTAAATATTGGAATTCCTCCGTGTAGTCATCTACGGAGCGATTTCCTTGTTAGAGATTCTGTAGCCGCATAAAAAGTGTTTGCCTGTTTGTGGGAGGAAGAAAATACCCCTTCATATATTTCTTCATCTTCTCCCATGAAGTCATCGACGACTTTCCCATCCGTTGACGGGATTACTAAAGTTGTTCCCACCATGCATCGGCTTTTCGACGAAGTTTATTGTCCACCAACTTGACTTTCTTGTGATCAGCTAAATCTTTGTATGCAAATACTTTTTCAACTGTGTCCAGCCAATCATAGAACTCATCACCTTTCATGGTGCCATTATACTCAGGAATTTCCAATTTAATATTTAGACTCCGATCAGTGTCTTCATGGCGTTCCATATGCCGTCGTCTTCTCACTGTAGACCGACTATGGAACGGGTTGATAAATTCCTCAGCATCCGTGTCATCGTTATAATCCTCACGATGATTCAGATGCTCCAAATGCTCCAAGCATTGGGTCAACCGTTCAACTTGCCGCCTTAAATTCTGAATCTCAATATCCCTTGGATTTGGTTCATGACCTATGTCACTCTCAAACTCTGGTCTACGACCACAAGCTCTTCAAGGAGGCATTATCAGGGAGACAGATTCACAACACAAATCTTAGGATCGATTTTTACTCTGAAACCAACCGACGCAGTCCCGATTTGACACAATCGGACTGTCTAGGGCCCAAGTAACCAAACCAAACCAAGCCTTTTCCCACTAGGTGGGGTCGGCTATATGGATTTGACGACGCCAATCAAATCTGTTTAGGGCCATGTCTAGGGCCCAAGTAACCAAATCAAGAATCCAGCCACTACAACAATATGCAATAAAAAAACAAAAATCCATAAATTATTGGCGAAGGAACAATGCAGAAAAATCACCAAACTCGCCTTTAAAGAGCCTTCTCAATCAACTATAGTCCACACTGTAGAAATAAAAAGGCCCATGTACACTAATCTGGGCTGGGCCCATCTAGGCCCAAGAAGGAAATCCCACATGTGGGATTGGGTGCTGTCTTGAAGATATACTTCCATGTATAGATTGATTAAGATTGATTAGGATTGATTAGGATTCTTTTATTCTTTGATTCTAATTGTAATTAGATTGTGATTGATAGCATGTAATTAGGAAACACTACAATATATAATGGAGTTGATCCTCCATTGAGGTATCAACTTTTCCTCCAACGTTTCTGTCTCTCTATCTCTTGCTCTTTTATATCTTGACATGGTATCAGAGCCTAGGCTATGAGAAGATTTCCTCTTCATTAGTCCAGAGATTTCCCAAATCAAGCATCGAGTGCTTCTCCTCCTCCTGGTCCTGTCTCGTTCATCGCTGCCTGAAGTTCCCTGATCAAGGTGGCCCACCTCTGATCAATCACTAATCACCAGCGATATACAGGGATATGATCGACTGGCCTTCAGGAGTTTTTTGAAGACTTTTCTGGATTTTTTCATCATCGGTTAAGGTACTGATTAACCACTTCTTCATCTGACGGTTTTGGGTTCTTTTTCTCAAAAAGATTTCATCACCACCGTCCAGATTTGTGGATATTTATCCAAATCTCCTCAAACTTGGACTAGAGGACATACGTTTGATCTCCTCCTGGATTCTATACTCTGATCTGAGATTGGACAACATTGTGGGACCCACGCACCTCTTCTACCCTTCCAGTACTTCTCTGTGCCTATCCGCTTATGCTGATGCCGACTGGGCTGGTTGTCCAGATTCTCGGCACTCTACTACTGGCTGGTGTATGTTTCTTGGGGACTCTCTGATTTCATGGAAGTGCAAGAAAGAAACCAAAGTTTCGAGGTCTTCTGCTAAGGCAGAATATCGGGCAATGTCATCCGCTAGTGCTGAGATCATCTGGCTACGCCGTCTTCTTTGTGAATTCGGTGTTCGTATCAGTTGTTCTACCCCTCTTCATGGAGACAACACCAGTGCTACCTGAATTGCCAACAATCCGGTCTTTCATGAACGAACGAAGCACATTGAGATTGATTGTCACTTCATCCGTCAGCATGTTACTGAGAAGATATCTTTGCCTCATGTCTCTACTTTTAATCAGTTGGCGGATATATTCACCAAAGCACTACCCAAAACACGTCATCATGATCTTACTTGCAAATTGATGTTTTCTGCCTTACCACATCAATTTGAAGGGGAGTGTAGAAATAAAAAGGCCCATTTACACTAATCTGGGCTGGGCCCATCTAGGCCCAAGAAGGAAATCCCACGTGTGGGATTGGGTGCTGTCTTGAAGATATACTTCCATGTATAGATTGATTAAGATTGATTAGGATTCTTTTATTCTTTGATTCTAATTGTAATTAGATTGTGATTGATAGCATGTAATTAGGAAACACTACAATATATAATGATGAGTCGATCCTCCATCGAGGTATCAACTTTTCCTCCAACGTTTCTGTCTCTCTATCTCTTGCTCTTTTATATCTTGACACACACGACCAAGGGACAGGAAAAATAAAGCCAAAACAATGCTTTATTAATGAAATTGAAAAACTTTATTGTAGCATGAACAATACTGACGACCCATAGATGCCTTCATATAGGGAATTAGGGATGTAAATGGGTTCTCAATTCTCCCATTACTCGGAGGTTCCAACCCGTTAAAAACCAGGTTTGGGTCCTTATTTAGGCCCCGATAAGTAGATGAGTTCTAGATCCGGTTCCACCTTGGTTCGGACCCGTGGACCCGACATATTACCTCAATTTTCAAGATTTTTTCTTAGAAACTAGGGTTTCCCCCATATTATTTTCCACCTAGACCCGTCCTCGTCCTATACACGGTTCCAGTTTCGGTTCTGGTTCCATGTTTTCATTACAGTTACGATTCCGGAACCAAGAAACTGGTTCCAAAACGGGTCCGGGTCCACCTTCTCCTTAACGATTCCGGGTCCTAGTCCACCATGGACCCGCACCAGAACCGACCCGTTTACATCCCTACCTTTATATAGTGCATGAGACTCATACAATCCTAAAAAAACCTTAACAATTACTTTCCTATTACAATTAGGACTATAAGATACTGTTTCCAAATTAAACCAATGAAAATTTACGAAGAAAATTGATCAAAATCTGAAGATTTCTAAAATCCGGTGGTCATGTGCCTTCTGTGCAAATCTGGTTGTGGGGCCCATGTGGCCCACTTGATCATGTGGAGACTGCAACTAATTGAACAGGGACTTTTGGGTGACACTTGTGGTGAAGAGTCCAATGTTGGGAAGTCCCACATCGCATAAGTAATAGGCTTGACATGTCTTAATATACCTGTATGGGCCTTCCACCTATAAGCTTAAACTTTTGGGTTGGCATATGGTTTCTTACATGGTATCAGAGCGGATTTCGATCCTCTTGTTCTTGTGTAGCCCACGTGACAGGCCCGTTCATGAAATCGGTTGGGCTTGCACGTGATTGGGAGTGTTGGGAAGGCTTGACATGTCTTAATATACCTGTATGGGCCTTCCACCTATAAGCTTAAGCTTTTGGGTTGGTAAAGTATATGGTTTCTTACATCCATGTGCGTTGGGTTGGGGTTGACTCACCAACCTGCTGCCCAAACATACTACACTTGAGACCTAATATTTGGGTCTTCAGAATTTATGAAGTTTCGAAAACAGCGCCTGTTTTCTGTGTCATTATTCTCCAAACAGCTCCTGAATTGAGCACAATTCCTAGCTATTTGGGCCTAAGTTTTCAGTCAAAACTTGACGGGAACCTTGAGGGCCATCTTGGGATGCTCCAATTGCGCCACATAGGATTCAGCAATAACAAAAGTTAAATCTTCATCAATTTCTGCATCACTATTTAATTTTTGACTATTAATATGTTAGGTTTTAGTGTTTAATCTGTGTCCATCCTCATAATTTATGAATCCATTAATGTATGCTATATCTAAACTCCAAACCACTAAAAATCAATCTTAGTTCTTATTGTAGGTTTGTAAAAAATATCAAGCCCATTAGAGTTGGGCCCTCAATCAAATTGGTCAAATGTCATATGATAAGACTCATTATTTTATCGTATATATAGCTTCAGGATCTAGCCAAGTCAATGACTCAATGACCTTGCATAATTTTATTATTATTATTTTTTCCAATTCTGAACTTTGTATCGTTATACTCTCTTCTATGCTACTTGTTTGCTTGCTTCAGAGTAAAATCTATGTAGACGATTAAAAATCCATGTTGGAGACACAATTCTATCCTTCATATTCTTCTCTCAATTTATACTAGGGTTTGTATTGTAAAACCCACTCTTGTCAATGTGTAATGAAATACATGAACAAGTAAGTAATACAAAATAGATTTGACTCATCTGCTGTATTCAGTATAATTGTCCATGACAGCTAGGTGTCACACAATTGGCTGTTTCAAGATTCCATGGAATGTCGACATTCCCATAAAGATGGAAATAAAACAAGAAAGAGCATTAACATATATGTCGGGAAGTAACCTGGGGGGTTCCAGCATGTAATGCTGCAGCAGTTGATCCACTGTTCATACATCACGACCAGGCATGTATAGATCACCAAAAGAGGTGCACAACCGCAAAATAGGTAAGCACATCCACAAAATATCTTTCTTCAAGGGGAGGAAAAAAATAATATATTGAGAAGAAGCAAAAGAAGATCCATCACCTGCCTCCATGATGTATTACAACAGAGCACCTTGGAAAGATCCAGTTGTACGGTATGGTACTAATTTTTCAAGAAACAAAGATGTATGAACCCATCAATACATTGGTCAGTTAAAAACTGGATAGACAAAAGAAACAAAAGCTACTTCAAAGAAAAGAACTAAGTGATCAAGTCCCGCAGATATGCAAAGTATCATCAGGCATTGAGAATATACACAAGTGGAGCCCATGGTGTAATGTTCCAAAATATTGTTGTGAAGGGCCCCACCAAAGATGTACAACATCCCAGACGACATCAACTATTGAACTTAAATTCAATCAAGGTTAAGTTGCTTAGAGATGCTGGATGCTGCAATTGTCCACAGTGAACAGAAAAAGGGAGATCATGTCAAACAGTCCGGATAAATGAACCATAGGATCCCCAAGAACAAATTCAATGCCAAATGATATTGTGCATATGGCATATTGTGGTTTGATAATCATATCATTGTTCATTGGCTAAATCAAGAAATTCAGACCCAGAAAAACAGAAGAGCCGATCCTTGAAGAGGAAAACTCCATTTGTGCATGAGCGGAAGTGCCGACTTTCATCCAGATCTGATGATGTATTAATCATTGCTTGAATGGTAGCATCTAAAGGTTCATAACCATCTGTGAAAAGAATGAATCTGCAATCTGTTCTTTCCAACGCAGCCTTGAGTACTCGAAGAAATGCTCGAGGATTATGTAGAAAACCCATGCTGCATATTAGGAATTGTATGGGCAACAAAAACAGAAGGAAAAGGATAAAAAGGGTTAAAATGTATCTCAAGAAAACGAGACTGAAAGTTTAGGATGATAAAGCAGGGAGAAGTTCTCCTGCGAGCAACTACAAGTGCAGTCCAGCACTGTGGGACACACTTGGGCCGACCTTTCATCAGTGCAGCCCTTTTGATAGTCTTCCCATCCCATGATCCGGCATCAGTCCCAATTTTACACTCACTGAACCTTCACTCACCCTTGAATTGAAGTATTGAACCTAATAAAATCTACGGTTAAGATGCCATTAAACTTTAAGGCTGTTAAATTAAGGGTCAGGATAATCTAGTGGGGCTGATTTTTTGCATCCCCCTAGTCCATGAGGAGACCTTTCAATCTACCCAACTCATATTTATATACTTCCATTCAAGTGGTCCCCATGAGCTGGACTGCATATAGGGGCTGGACTACATATAAGCTCTATGCAGCCTGCTCGTGGGAGAACATTTCCCAACAAAGTATTTCTCACAGCTCATCATGAAGTATTTATTGCAAACCATGCCCAAAAATGGGGAGACTAAAAGGGATCACTGATGTGGAGAGTCATGAAGATCATGTGATTAATCAAGCCTTCGAGCTCATGTGGTTCGGAGTTCGGACCCATGCATGAAGGGTCCCATTTAATGCTAGAAGCTAAAACAGTCCAAGAATACATAGTCTACATCATTCCAAGGAGGCAAGGACTATTAGACTACGTAGTCTACATCATTCCAAGGAATAGGACTATTTGACCATAACAGAGAGTGCAAGGGGTTTTTGTGCAATTCTGAGAAAAATGATATGCAAGAAATACAGTAAAAAGGGGCTGGACATGTGGCTACTTTGGGCTGGGAGTTACAAGGCCCAATTGGACCCAAACCCAATGCTATGAGCCTGTGCTCAACCGTCTTCGTATCTCCCGTAATGTCACTTTTTTTGAAAATCAATTGTTTTTTTCAAACCATTCCTCGCCTTTACCTTCCTTTTCTCATCTACCTGCTTTTTCTGATACAATCTCATCTCCACTCATTGTCTATGAACGGCGTCGTCAAAAGGATGCTCCATTACTGCCGCCCCCTCTGGATCCCTCGCCGGCACCTGATCTTGCCCCCACTACATCACATACTGCCTCATCTCCAGTTCAGCTTCGACGCTCTACTCGTCTTTCCAAGCCTCCAGAAAAATATGGGTTCACTCACACATCCTTGCTTGCTACTCTCTCTTCTATTACTATTCCTACTTCTTACTCACAGGCAGTGAAGCATGACTGTTGGCAAAAGGCTATGCAAGAAGAATTAGATGCGCTGCAGGATAATCATACCTGGGATATTGTTCCATGTCCCACATCTGCCAAACCTATCGACTGCAAATGGGTTTTCTCAGTCAAACTCAAGGCTGATGGCTCGTTGGATCGTTATACAGCACGGTTAGTAGCATTGGGCAACCGACGGGAATATGGCATAGATTATGAAGAAACATTTGCTCCGGTTGCCAAAATGACAACCATCTGTACTGTTCTTGCCCTTGCTGCCTCTCACTCATGGCCTCTTTACCAATTTGATGTCAAGAATGCCTTCCTTCATGGTGATCTCAAGGAAGAAGTCTATATGCGCCTTCCCCAAGGAACTCCGGGTGCCTCGACCGGAGATTGTGCGCGCTTACGACGCTCTCTCTATGGTCTTAAGCAAGCTCCGCGCGCTTGGTTTGAAAAATTTCGGATGCTCTCCTTCATCTTCAGTTTACTCAGAGTGCGCCTCTGATCCTTCTATGTTTCTTCATCGCTCCTCAAATGGGCTTACTGTTCTCTTGGTTTACGTGGATGATATTATCATATCTGGGACAGATTCTGGCATGATCACCCATCTACATGCATCCTTACATGAATTTTTTCATATGAAAGATTTAGGCCCACTCACATACTTCTTAGGCCTTGAAGTTCATCAGTCAGAGAAAGGTCTCATCCTCGATCAACACAAATATGCTCTCGACCTTATTGAGATGGCTGGTCTTCAAAATTCAACTCCCGTTGATACCCCTGTTAAGGCAAATCTTAAGCTCACACTCGATTCGGGTGATTTTCTTCCTGATGCTACCCTGTATCGTCGTTTAGTCGGCAGCTTGATCTACTTGACTATCACTAGGCCTGATATCTCCTATGTGGTCAACCTGGTTAGTCAGTTCATGACTCAACCACGCCATCTCCATCTAGTTGTTGTTCGACGCATTCTTCGATATATTCTGCATACACCATCTCGGGGACTTTTCTTTCCCGTGGGCAATTCGACTTCTCTCATTGCTTACTCTGATTCTGACTGGGCTGGTTGCCCTGATAGTCGACGGTCTACCACGGGCTGGTGCATATTTTTAGGTGACTCGTTGATCTCCTGGAAGTGTAAGAAACAAGATAAAGTCTCCAAATCATCCACAGAAGCAGAATATCGTGCCATGTCTGCCGCCACCTCTGAAATTGTCTGGCTTTGGGGTCTTCTATCTGAGCTTGGATTTCCTCAACCTGGTCCTACCCCCCTATATGCCGACAACACAAGTGCAATCAGGATTACTGAAAATCCTATCTTTCATGAACGCACCAAACATATTGAAGTGGCTTGTCATTACATCCGTGATGAATTTGTGCGTGAAGCTATTACTCTCCCTCATGTTCCTACCGGGCTTCAAATTGCAGATATCTTTACTAAAGGCCTTCCTCGGCCACGACACCAATTCTTAATTGGCAAATTGATGCTGGTTGATTCACCCGTGTCAATTTGAGGGGGGGTGTTAAATGGGTCAGTGCTAAATGGGTCAGTGGGTCACAGCCCACATTAGCTAAAGCCCAACTTGTGGGATAAGTCATCTCTCACGTTTGTAAATATATGTATCTGTTATGTTGCCTTATTAGGAGATATGATTAGATTGTAATTAGGATTAGAATGGCTGATTGCTACAATCAGGGTAATTTGTATAGCAACCAATTCTTTATATAAAGGAGAATCGTGACCCTCAAAGGGGATAGACAATTCACAATTCTATTTTCATCTTCTTTCTTCTTCTGGTTTTCACAATTAGTAAGTATACTATTACCACTATTAGAAGTCCTACTTCAAATAGAAATAGTAACTTTCTAATTCCTTCCTTTTAGAGTTCAAGTAGGATTAGTATCTTTCTAATAACTTGGGCTAGCGTGGGGACCACTAGGGATTCTATAGAAAGCTGGCTCCAACTGGAACACACGACCCCACATCTCATGTGCAATCCGGGCCCACAGTTAATTGCAAATAACACCACTATATAAATGCAATTGCACTCCAGTCTTAGGAATAAATTACAATGAAGACCCTAAACTTCCCGATTACCACAAGTAGGCCCCTCTATCAATATCCATGGATCAATTGAACTAAATCTATCTCTTCCAATCTTAGTTCCACATCTTATTATCCTTGGGCCCCAATTAATCACAGTGATCATCAGTACCATCCAATTAACTCTTAATTGAGATGGGTGCGCACTTACTAATGATAAATCCATTAATTGGCACAAGGGGATAATAGAGATAGATTCCATCTTGAACATTCAATGTTCCCACAGTCCTATTACCACATACCCAAGACACCGAGGTGTTGACCTACAGTTGGCCTCACTCATTGGTGACTCAAAGCAAATGAATAGATAGAAACTTGAGTTCATCAATGTCTCAGAATTGAGAGCCTATTGCTAGGGAATTATGAGAGCACACCTTATTATTGAGACGGAATTCCATAAGGTGCTTCTCATGGTCCTTCAATACATCCAATGTACCAACACCATGATCCAGAATCTTCCATTCTGATGATCAAGACAAATCACACTATCTCATAGTGATCAAAGTGTTGCAACCTTATCAAATGAGATGCCCAGTCTCATCACTGGTTGTGAAGCTATTTAAGTATAAGATTTGTGACATATGTCTCCCGTGTGTGGATCTCATCCATACACATATATCGCATCTAATATACTAATGGGACCCAGTTCAACTCATGAACCATTATGTCATATGTATTGGTCATGTGCATGAAGTAATGAAATAACATTCATCTCATGAAAGTAAAGCATGATTTTATTGATAAATAAAGAAATTAATCAATTTATCACATCAACTGATGGATTGAGTCCATACAATCTAACACAGATACCTTAAGATTCTATGTACACATACTCACGGTGACCCATTGGCCAACATCATCGTGGAAGAGAAGAGGATCAAGTCCTCCCATAGCTACAACAATCGACGAATGACACGAAGTCAAGAAACAATCCACGACTTGCATGAAGTTAAACAACAATCCATGGCTGACACGAAGTCAGACATCACAAAGTGCTAGTGGCCTAACGGAATCCATGGGTAATTCCTGATTATCTCTAAGTCCTTGGACATTACACAACTTCCCATGGCCTTCTAATGACACTTCGAATTCAGACTTGACTCTTTATCCAATTTCGATATCTATAATCAGGTTGGCTTATACAGTCACCCCCACACACAATTTCGGATTTGATCTGCCCCCATCCAATTTTGGTATTGGTATCCGATGCGCATGAGAATGATCATGTAGCCATCCTTTTATAGATACATGAACTACCATACATGACCTACCATAAACACATAATGAATCATAAATTCAGTTAGAAGAATGTTATATGAATACATTATTGAATTGGCTACACGTAGTTATATCATAGAGAACATGTTAAACAAGAAACAACTAGGTACTACTAATTCCACATGTACTCACTCATTAAATCACTACTGTCATGCAGAAATCATCGTAACTGATTCATCATCAGGTATATCCATTCACAAGTTCACAACCATAATGCAACTATAAGCCAACACTCACAAAGGTTTGGCCAGTCAAAACCCTACAAAGTGTCCTAATAAGTTAGGTGCGGGCAATCATCAATATATGTAACATAAATTTGTGATCACAATTACAGCATAGTTGAAGACGACCCCAAACTCACAATGTGCCTATCCATGGCTTCATTTATAATTAATAATACCTTGACCAATGCTATGAGCTAGAGCAAACTAGATTGATACCCTTTACTAAATGCTACAAGAGATGCACCAGATCTTATACTACAAGGAATATCTAGATGCTATTGACATGAAGGAAAGTTGCCACACTGTCAAGAACTGTATCCATTGGTTTAAGATAAATAAGATCCATTTGCGCTACTTTGAAGAAAAAAAAAAGGTAGCAATTAAGCATGGCGATAAGACTTACCTCGGAATAGAACTTAAACCTATGAATATGGGTAAACATGAACTAGAAGCCTTGAGAAAACATTCTAGATCAGCATGAATTGCACACAATTCATCCTTTCCCTTCAAATGGCCAGAAGCAAATAGAGCTGAAATTTCTCCACACTCAGCACATGAGAACTGCCACTCCTTAGGAAGAAACCAAAAGCCACAAATATGAACATTTGATGGCCAATAATCTGTAACCAAGCTCATGTTAGTAGACTACTAGGGGTAAAGATTTACTAAAATGTAAAACAAGCAGCAACCAAGGCAATCACGGAAGCAAACAGTACAAAACAACGACTGTTACGTACAGTAAATTAAGTATCACGCCTTAGCCCAATCAATCAATGTAATATCCTGTATCAAGTGTGGTATTAAGATGGGAATCAATTAGTAGAAGGGCCCAGGTGGGACCCTTAGACCTTGGTTGTTTTCAAATTAGTTGTTTTAAATCCTTAATGGATTAGAAGAGCCCACGTGAGTTAGCCTTAGGATGAGGGAAGACTTATACATCAACTCAACTTAGTGGCTTGCGTGAGATGTATTTGAGCAGAACTCTATGTTCTGTTTATGAAGGACTCTGCCTTCACCCCTTTGTGCATGTATATAAGCAACCATCGACCCTAGTAGTGGCATCCAACCTTCTCCTTCTTTTCCTTTGAAAGAAAATCTGACAGGGTCTTGTTGGCTGGAATTCAGGAGAAGAAGAAGGCAATCAGCGGAGTGACGATTAACGGATGTCCTACTCACGCCCTCACATCGCAAACGCAACAGTCGTCTATAGAAGGTGAGTGAATCTTCCTGAATACTGTTTATTGATGATTTGGATGTTTGGTATTGAGAATTGTTCAGGTGCTGTGTAATGGAAGTGTATAGGGTGACAACTAGAAGTCATCGATCTTGAGTAAGTCAATCCCTGAATTGCTCAATTGTTGGGTAATGTTAGTACTCTGTCCGTATGGAGTTTTAATCCATAATACCCATTGTGTAGGCATGAAACTTGAAAGAACAGAAGCATAGCGGAAATGCTAATAATAGCAGTTGAGGTTTGTGGGACCCTGTGGCCCACCAGATGGGAAATCTGGTCCATGGATCCTGAGGTGGACCCATGGGCGACCCAGACAGTCCTGGTCCCATAGAGATTGGGCCCTGTTGGGCCCACCACCCATGACTTTTAGATCCCCGATGCATGACTGGGGGAGAAAACCCAGATTTGGACGACAGTGGTTGTGGGACCACTGGGCCCACTGGATCATTGATCGGCACCCCACATCTTGAAGAGGGCCCAGTGACGACCTGGTTGGTGGTGGTCCCATGTGGAGTGGGCCCCATCTACCCCACCATCCAATAATTTTAAATTCATGTGGATTGAGGGATTATTTTGATCTTACGTCTTTACCAATAGGACTGGGGGGCCCAGAAGGGCTATTTATTGTTAAATCTGAACCATGTGTAGACATGTGGGACCCTGGGTGATCTTGGAGGGCAAGTCTGATCTTGCAATAGGACAGTGGAGCCCACTGTTTGATGTACCCTCAAATCTGGTTGGTTGTTACTATCATCTGGAGGAAATCTGTGTGTTGAGGTTACTAAATTTTGACTAACAATTGCATCTAAGTTCTGCTGAAACATGTCAGCACCTTATACCAACTGTGTAGTTGTACTGAAATTACTTTTGGGACCTTACTGTAGCATATTACATGTGATGAAACTCTTGATTATCTTGAGTATTAATTCTGTGAGAATTCTAGATTGGATTAATGATAGACAGGGTGGGGTCACCTCTACACCATCAACTACCAGTTATGTCTAGATGGGGCAATGATAGATGGGGATGGTGTTAAGGTTGGGCCCACACTGTCATATAATGTGTGCTAAGTAATATCAGCTTCTGTTCATGTTCTTGATTATATAATGATGGTATCAGATTTGAAAAGAGAGTATTACACTCTGAATTATGAGCACTCATGTGATGGTGGACATGTTTCGAAGTCCCTTATGATTAGGGATTTGGGCCATGGAGGCCAATGTACTGATAAGTCCTTGGAAGACGTGGACACTGGAATAATGCCAGGATGGCATGTTGATTTGTGTGTAGCCTTGGTGGCATGGTAAGGTGCACGGGGCACGAAGATGCAATTGGATGGACTTTTAATTGTACTTGACTTGTTAAATTAGACTTGTGCGTTTTATTTGATGTTATGTTTTATGTTGTATGGATAATTAGGAAAATTCATTCACCAGTGTTACTGATGTTGTGTTGCCCCCTTCAAGTAATCATATTGCTGGTGGGCCAAAGCAGAACGACGTTCAACCCATAGCCTATATCGAAAAGCTTAAGCCAAAGAAAAAGACCCCAACAGGAAGCCAAACATCTAGCTATACAACCATGAAAGGAAAGAAAATCTATATTGAAAAGCTTAAGCCAAAGAAAAAGGGACAAAACAAAGAGCTACATGCCCACATCTCAAAAGAAACTAATGTAACTGATGGTTAGTGGAGCTTAACTCACAAAAAAGTTATAATGTTAAGAAGCTTATCGCCTTGAAATTTCCATAGAAATTGATTGAGCATATAGTTGAGCGTGTCAATGGGGAATCTCCTTGTATGAGCAAGGGATGGACAACAATCATTAAAGATGAGGTTTTTTTTGCCTCCCATATGGAGTAGGTAGTGAACAGAAACACTATTTCATACCTTTTCAAGGTTCTTTATTCCGGTTGGAAGAAAATGAGGCCCAAATACACCTAAAGATAAGGAAGTAGGAACGGGGGAGCCTGCAACTTAAAGAATCCATGTCCAAATATTAGAGGCAAACGAGCAATTGAAGAACAGAAGGTCCGTCTCCTGGCAATTGTTATAGAGGCAGCATCGGGAAGCAAGATTGACATCAATATTTTGAGCCCAACTTTGCATAGGATGCTTCCTATGAATGAGCTTCCAACCAAAGCAACACAGAAGGGTAGAGCATCTTAATCGGACCTTACATCCAATCGATCGGACCTAACATCCGATCAATCGAATAAGTGTCCATCACCTTGTAAGCTGAGAGGTGTTCCAGATCCCTATAGATCGGATGGTGACTTATGCTCCCTTTTGGAAAACAACTTCTAACTTAGGTTTGGGCATTAGGTGTTGGCCCCTTGACCCTACCCCTCCATCACCATTAATGGGAAACGCAAACGGAGCATGTTTGGCTTAGTGTGCTTCGTCGGTTGTCCCGGATTTCTGTGTACTAATCATAGCTTGGCCGAATGCGCGTGGAATTGAGTTGATTGGTGCCCAATAATTCTGTACACCAAGGGCTCACCCAAATATGGAATCGTTGACTCAACTTCCATACGTACTTCATTGGGAACATGTACGGTATATGGTAGACAACCCTTGACCTAGGATTGACTCATAAGTTCTTCCCTGGCTTGTAATATGATATCCGTTGTTTACCATATCCTTTTATGCTCTTTTACATAAAACACTTGTTTAATTATGAAACACAATTCTTGTAGCCTAAGGGTCACCGACCGGACTAAAGAGTATCCGTAGGTACCTTGTATATCTTATGTGTAATGGACATGTGTGCTAGACTTGTCTTGATGTATGGATGTCATTGGAGGACTACTTGGTGGAAATCTTCTACTCGTCTTAGAACTAGGCTTGTTTGAAGTAGCTCTCGTTATATGGTCTTTTGCCTTGGAATCTAGCCAGATGTACTTGCCTTGATCTCGTGTTATGCACCACATCACTACACCTTATCCAACCACAGTAGGATCCACTATATGGGGAGGATTGCATTCATGGCCAGCAGCAGTTTGGGGGTTTCATGGTCGGCCAGCTACTCAGACACCAGGGCGGGCAGTAGGCTTGGACGGCGTCCACGGCGTAGAATAGCTAGGAGCAGGCTTGGACCATGGTGCTATTCTCAAGAGAGGGGGCTTGGATCCCACTGGAACCAAACTTTGGTATCAGTGGTCCAAATAGGATTGCTACTGGTACCCCGAGAGGTGGCTTGGACATCCTCGGAGTCTCCCCTTGAATCTGCATTGCATTTTATGTGTCGGTGGTTGCTCTTGCTACATGATGCTAGGATTACTATTATTTAATTCTCATATTATATTCATGCTTTATGCCTAGCTTCGTTACATCTTACTCACATGATTATTCACCTGTCTTTATTCATGCATTTGAAACATGTTATATTTATTATATATTGCTCATTTATTGCTCAGCACGTCATTGGCTCTCATTCCTTGGTGTGCAGACGACACCACAGTCTATTATGCAGAGCCGGGAGATGAGGAGATCCCAAAGGATCCTCAATCGGCAAAGGAGGAACAAGAGTGGTGTGCTGATGACGTAGAGTAGCATCATCTCTCCCGGCACTTATGCACGTACATGGGGATACTCATGGATATGTCATCCAGATTCCATCTTTTTTATTTTTGTTTTGATCATTTTGGTCTTTAACACACTCTATTTTGTACATCTTTTGATTGAGGGCTTAGGTCCTTTTTGGGATAGCCCTATTGATTACAAACTTTACATGTCTTTTGATATTTTGAAACTTGAACATTTAAATGGGAATGAAATACATACTTTTCTTTGATATTCATATGGGTGATGATGTATGTTACTATATGCCAAGTCTTGCATACTATTATTAAATGAGGTTCAAAAGTACAATCCTCACAGCGGACTTCGATCTTCAGGCATGAAGGGCGAAAAATTTTAATTAGCCCTAATTTCACGCCCCGGATCCGATTTAATCACTAATCGGGTTCGGGGGATGTCACAAGGGGGGAAGTATATCAGTCATCAGTCATCTTTTTGAAACTTTTTATAATCTAAAGGCATAATCTCACAATGAACTTGCCTTTACCCCCCCCCCCCCCCCCCCCACCACCGGAAAATGGAATTGCAGAATGGAAAACTCGTCATCTTCTTACGCCCTTCGGACCTTGCTTTTAGAATCTTTTGTTTCCAAAGACTTCTAGGTTGAATCCCTATCCAATGTTGTTTACCTTATTAATCGTCTTCACCAAAACTTATAGACAACACACCTTATATCCGACTTCATGGAATTTATCCATCATATAATCATTTACATAGATTTGGTTGGGTCTGTTTTGTCCTTCCTTCTCGTGAGCGGAATAAATTTTCTACACAGTCTATAAAATGTACATTCCTAGGGTATGCCTTAACACAAAAAGGTTTTATCTGCTATGATCCCACTGTTAAACACATACGCATATCTTGAAATGTGGTATTATTTGAAAACCAATATTTTTTTTTTTCAAACACATCTCGCTCCTACTTCACCTCTTACCATTTCTCTTCTTCTTAATTTGAGATGGTTTGGGCATGTCCAATGCAAGCCGGCAACGACGCCGATAAGGAAAAGTATGGTTATGCAGGTTGATGGCCCACCAAAGGGAAGAAGGGGTAGGCCGAACTGGACATGGATGGATGTAGTAAAAATAGACCTGAAGAAGTACAACTTTTCTGGGATTTCTAGGTCGGAATAAAGAAACAAATTTCATGTAGCCGACCCCAGCATAGTTAGGATAAGGCTTTGATGATGATGGTGGTGGTTGTGCTCGTGGTGATGATGATGGTGGTGGTGGTTGTGGTCGTGGTGATAATGATGGTGGTCGTGGTGGTGGTGGTGGTGGTGGACCCTATCTCATCATATTGTGTGGTTTTAGGGTTCTTCACATTATGTACACAACCTGGGGGTTTGTGAAATTTGATATTGTAATATCCCTATAGGGGTTGAGTTTTATGATTTATTTAATTGTTATTTTCTCTTGGGTTTTTTTTTATTTAATGGGATTCAGTATTTATTTATTTATTTGTTTAATCTTATTGGGTTAAGTTTCTTAGATATGTGGGACCCTTGAATAAAACTTTAAGTCAAAGGAGATGGGACCCGACCCTTAGACCCAGTTTTGTGTGTGATACCCATATCCTAAATAAATGACTTGTGTAGGACTTCTTAGGGACTCATTAACGAGAATTAGAAAGGGCACTTTTAACATGAATAGACAAAGACAACTCTCGCTTAGTAGTGTTTGATTAGAAGAAGGAAACCAAGCAACATATATATATGCATATCGACACTGGAGATCCCTCCATTCGATCTCCTCTTTTGCAACTCTCTTAATCAAGGAGCCGAAATTCCTAGAGCCGCTAGTGAGGATTAGTAGAAATTAGCAAGTTCTAAGGGAGATCTAAAGTAGAGAAAGAAGAACCAGCAGTAGAAGAGTATTTTTCTCCCATTGACAGAGCCATCATAGCATAATCAAGGTGATTAGAAATCCCATCTACTGGCGTATGCTGCTGTTCCTTTTGTAGAAAAACCCTATGATGCATAAAATCTTGGTGATCAATGTCCAGAACCTTGGATCAGGGTTGTAATCTTTGATTGTTTAAATTTACCCTATCCCTATATAGGTATTAGAGGTTGAGGGACTGAGTTTTCCTCAGTCGAGTGTCTGCTACAGTGCCTTGACCTTCATGTCGATGACCCAATTGAGGAGACTGATGGTTAATTTCAAATTCAGGACTTGAAAGGTTGATGAATTGATTTCATTAAGTTATTAAGTTCTTAGATGATGATTTCTATATCTAAGAGTAGAAGTACAGCAGAGAAATTCAAACCAGAGTTTGACTTTTTCAGTTTATCTTCGTCTTTACATGGCTGGGTCAACATGGCTTGTGTGCACACAAGGCCCGCCTGATACCAGATCTGAGCCATGGACCTGTTAAGACCCATGGGCTATCTTAGGACTCCAGGACCTTTGTGGATTGGGCCCTATTTGGCCCATCATCCCAACAGCTAAAAATCCCTGCATGTGCATGACCAATTGTTGATTTGGGAGTTGTTTTGGAGTTTCAGATTGTTGAGAATTTATTAAATAGCCGCTGCTAATTATTCCATGATGACTAAACTCCACATATGGCCTTACAAATTGATTAAAATATAATTGTGGCTGGTTCTAAGGACAACATGATTATACATGGCTTATTGAAATTAGAATTTCTTGTAGTGATTGATTTACGAGTTATGATGATTCTGGATATATTAAGTGATATGTGACTGATATTATTATAAATTGATAAACCTGAATATATGATTTATTATGCTGAAATTGTGGAATTCATGATGAAACGTGTAGAATATGAAAACTTACATGATTCTAAGATTGGTGAGTAATTGTATATGATTCCAAACCTATAAGAGGTTAGTTATGTGATTGCCCTTACACAATTGGATACCTGTAATGGTGCGAGGCATAACAAAAATCTGGGATTTGTGTAAAGGGCTGATCTAAAACTACCTTGATGTAGGAGTTGAGAATGGTAAAGAATTTTGTTCAAGTATGAATCATGTTCATATGATCTCAAAAATAAAATGTTTTGTATAACATGATTCACCAGGACCAACCCATTGGACCTCCCCTAGACCATTAGCACAGACCAAGGCCATGGAATAGATGTTATCCCCTAACTCACAGGTCAGATGTACCCAATTCCCTAACTCATTGGTCAGATATGTTATTCCATGACTCATAGGTCGGATGTATTCCCTGACTCCCAAGTCAGTTTATGTTAATCACCTGACTATAGGTCACAGCTATTTTCACTGATTGTAGGCCAGCCCTTTGGTACATGATATGAGGCATCCATGAGGTGTTCTACGGCGTGGTGCTATAATTTGGTTAGGGGATTGTCTGAAGGTTAGTTTTAGGAAACCTTGAACTGACCTTAATAAACGCATTCCTGTTATTATTGCAGCATTATTATTCCAGCATAAAATTGTGCACCCATGTAGATTGGAGTTCTATTCACTCAGTTTCACTAATTGTTGTTTTGCTGCCCCAATCTAGGTAACCAAGATTTAGAGTCTAAAGATTACCTTGATGATCAAGAAAAAGGCTTTGACATGCATTCTTGAGCGGTAGATTCACATATAAGATACAGATGAAGGACTAGTTTTATTATTTTATTTAGTTTTTTACAAATAGCTTTGTAGTTATTTTTTTGTTTCCTTTTTATTTAATTATGTTCAGATTGACATTGTTATTCAAAATTTTAAATCCTCAGTAAAGAGTTCTTATTAATTAGGTAAATGCCTAGATCTTTATTATGCAAGTAGATTTGACACATATGGATGTGAAGTCTCGATGCAGAATTCGAAGGGCCCCAAGTTCGGGGACGTTAAATGTATTCTACTTCATTTGTCAACTTTGGGATTCCATTAATTAGGCTTGAAATGGTACATAAAAGTATGTATTAATTTGAGTTTGATTCTAAATATGAATTATCAATTTACATGTGGAACCAAAAGGGATGATATCACTATGCTCCTAAACACTCCATACGTTACAAAAATGCCAATTTGATATTGGCCAAGACCTAATTGGAGGATCCAGGTGGTCGTCCAACATGGTTTTGGGCAATCATATGGGTTTAGAGTATTTTTTACATTGTCGGGTTTGTGTTTAATTTGTTCCTTACATGTGATTGATGATTCGAAGGTAGGGTTTTGTATTTGTATTCTACATGTTAATCCGTGATTCAATTCGCTCACTACAATCAAATTAAATTGAGTTTACCTACTTCCCCATTGCCTTTGTTTAGGTACCCTTGTTCTACTATTTTTTTAGTTGTCTTAATTCCAAATCTGGAATTTAGTCCCATATTTAAGCTTAGCGTTTGAGCAACCCTAGAAATTGTCTAGAAAACACTAGTTTTGATTGGATTGTGATTCTACAAGTAATGTGGGGATGATTATTATAATTGCGTACTTTAACATGGCAAAAAGGGAATTTTCTACAAAAGGCAGCAAGCGTGCGGCCGACTTTTTGAGGGCCAAATTATGTCGGAATTTGACAATCTATAGTTCATTGGATTTGTCTCATCGAGTACTACAAAATCCATATATAGATCATCGAATTTGGATATTTTTTGAAAAAGTTATAAGCTACACAAGGTTACCAATAAAAACTGCCTAGCACAATAAATTTTGTTTTTCATTCCTAATTAGTTGTCTAAGAAATACGAACCAGCACATCTGATGTATACTCTGGTTTCGTATAAACTAATGTTTCTAACTAATCCTAAGTTACTAATTGAGCCACAATGGACCAACCATAGACACCCAACTGCTTGTTTAGGAATTCGGTGAAATTACTTGTTATTTAGTACTTGTAGGGATACTCGAACATGCTAATTGTGGATATTTGTTATTGCTTTTGAAAAGCTTCCTATTTGTTTTGAGTATTTGTTTATCGTATATGTTTTGCTGAATACCTTTGACTCACGAGTCAGTGCCACTAAGTTGTTACCAACTTAGCATGGATGGGACGCTGCTATGTGGGAGTTTTTGCAATTATGATAATTAGCTACAGCTCGCCTTGTTTAGTTTCAACCACTGGGTAGCAATCTAAGTTGGTATGTCCTGGGTACCACCTTTTGACCACCCACCTTAAAAGAGGGCTAAAATATCGAAGGCACTTTGACCGCCATGTAGTGGGGCTAGAGCTCATCTTTTTAGCTCATGTGGATTCGCCATTTTTGTTATGCAGTTTGTAATTTGTTCTATCATGTTTTATGGGTCTTGCTATTTAAAACTCTAATTAATCTTGCGCTGTTATACTTGCCTTAGACCTCATACAATCATTATTTGTCTATACCCCTATTTGCATGATTGTATGTGATATTTTGAAGACTACCTTTCTTGCTAGGTTTGCATAAACCTAATTCAATCTATGGCACTCTACAAGTGAGGAAGTAGTGCCTAATCCTGAGGAATGAGGATAATGCATATGGAGGGGAACCTCAAGAAGTAAAAGAGTGGAGTGTTCAGTTCTTTTGAGTTGCATGATTTATAAAGACCCTAGAGTTGGTCAAAGTTTTATTATGGTTTGATTTAGTTCTTATTTGGTTCGACTATTTGAAGTTAATTAATAAATTAGGATTTATTAACATTTGTGCTCTATTATGCATTGATGATTGAATATATATGGCCCACCAAGGGGAAGGGGTACGCCAAAGAGGACATGGATCGGGGTAATAAAAATAGATATGAAGAAGTGTAACTTATATGAAGATTTGGTTGAAGATAGATCGGAAAAGAGAAACACTATTCGTGTAGCCGACCCCAACATAGTTGGGACAAGGCTTTGATGATGATGATATATTGTTGCTATTCAATTTGACCTAATCACACAAATGTGGAAAAATTACATTCACAGCACAAAAGACAGACTTCTAATGAAATCCGAGTTTCGGGCCAAGACAATATGCCCTCAAAAGTCAAAATTCCACATTCCTGCTATACTGATGTAGCCCATGGCTTGCGTAAGACTGTATAAAGCCCACAATACATCAAGGATCCAACCTACTAGGCAACGGAAGCCTAAGGCACCAATTTAGGTTGGACTCACTTAAACATGGGTGATTCTCATGAGTTACATAGTTTTCCTTATCTTCTACTTATTTCTCTTTATTGCCACATTGGATTGATTTAGCTTCCCTTAATATTTCATAGATGAATGGTTGGGATTGATTTTAGATTAGGTTTTGTATTTTAAGCAAATAAGTATTTAAAGAGAACTTTTGTATTGAGGAGCAACCTTTTGCAAATAGAAAGGAAATTTTCTTTAGCTTCTTAAATGTGAGTCTGCAGAAGGGTTGAAAGAAACAATACCATTGTTTCTTTTTGATCCAGCACAATCTAGATCTGGATGAGATCTTAACATTTTGGCTGAATCTTGTAAATTTTGGGCAGCAAAAGAGTGTCAGATCCAACACTTAACAGTTGTTGGTTTTGAGAGTTGAAAACAAGATCTATGCTTTCTTCAAACAAGGTAATGTTTTCTTCAAACAAGGTAAGAGCATACACCTTTCTCTTCGTTATTGCATCCATTGTTCAAAGGGTTCATTTGCATGGTTTGGAAAATAGTGGATATATTTATTTTTATTTGGATTGGTATGGTGATTAAATAGAAAAGGTTCTATATAGATATAAGCCATTAAACGCAAAGTGGATCAGCACTTGGAGATTTGTTGTTTGATTAATAATGCCATGGCAGTTCTTAAACCATGAACCCATTTCATTGAATGATACAAAACGATCACACGTGTGGTTTCCATTGTAGTCTCTAGATACACTGTTAAACTTGATTTAAGACTTTTAATTGCGACTGTGTTCTACTTAAATACCCACGTCCTACATATTTTCACAAAGGTTTACCGCACAGCAGTAATTCTTCACAAGCAAATTGTTCCTAGTATATTCCCCAACAGCAATGTGCGGAAGCAACATAGCTCGTTGGACCATGTAATTGAACATTACAAATGGGCTAACTTGGGCCCGTGAGCCTCAATCATCGGCTTGACATGGGTCCAAGGGTCGGCTAGGCCATAAACCCATCGTGATCTTTAGATAAGGATAGATGAGTTGTTGTAATTGTAGTTATCTTCTTGTAATCCCTTAAGATAGGGTTATCTTTTAGAATAGATGCATTACTTGGATAAGGAAGCCTTGTCACCAACAATTCAATTTTAAGGAAGGGTCGTATGATGCCACAACTATTTTAAGAGTCTTGTGATGCCATAACTCATGAATTTTCTCCCATTTTCCTCATTTCTATTTGTTTTTTTTAAACCTATTTGTTAGGAAATACCATCAAAAGGAAAAGACTGGAGGTCACTTGTATATATCTAATACTAGTTGTTAATCTTTACTTCTTTAACCAATGCCACTTCCAATATAAGCCATAGGAGAATGCCAAACATTCCCTTAAGGTGAATTAAGAAGAAAAAATTGTTAGTGCCATAGTCAAATCTGCACTTCCCTTGGTTGTCAATTCCGTGTCTAAGTCCAAGACCTTGCCTCTGGAAACTTCAACAAGGGAGATTAAGTTCAAGTTCAGAAATTCATGTCTTGGAAGGCCATAGCTACATCAAGGCGTATACCAATTTGTGACAACCTATTCAGGTATATATGGCCTTAGGCAAACCAAGAAAAGGACCCCTAAAACCCTCAAACCAAGTAATTAAATTGATAGCATTAAAATGGCTAAATCAAGCAGTGCAGTAGCTCAGTTTTGGTGCCTTACGGCGAACCGTAATAGGGCTACGGCTAACCGTAATATCCCTGGAAGTTCACCGTAAATATGCATCGGTGAGCTTTTCGAAATGCTGTTTTGAGCCAGTTTGCTCTACGGAAAGCTTACGGCAACCTGTAGGCCATCCCACGGAGAGAGCCATTCTATATACGGTTAACAGTTGCCAGTTCACAGCTAACTGTAGACTAGCTGTTGAGAGTCATTCTATTGAGCTCATTTCAATGGTTGTAATGAATGTAATTTTGAGAGCCCTCCTTAACCACGAACTAACCCTCGGTTAAACACAATTTAGAACCTCAAAATCATCTTCCACTCACTCTCCAAGGATTTAATAGTTAGATATAAGAGCATTCAAAGCTCAAGAGAGTGATTAATGGAATTAGGATCTAATGTTTTGAAGTATGAATGCTCCCCATAGGTAAACTTCTCTTAGACCTTCAAGACCTTCTTCCACACACTCTTAAGACTCTCATAGTTATATCATTGAGCATTCAAGGCTCATCAAAGAGTGCTTTGTGGAAAGATCCATTTCTAGGGATTGGACGAACCTCATAGGCATATCTTAGTCACCCTAGACCTAAACCTCCTCCTTCACTTGGCTGAGCACAATTGAAGCATCATCATCACCAAGGAGCTAAGCAAGGAGTTAAAGCTCAGAGTTCAAGTTCAAGCTTCAAAGAACGTGCATCAAGTTAGATTCGTCTACAAAGAGGCAAGCGTTCTTGGTTTATTTTTATTCTTACAACTTTGTCAAGTGGTTTAGACCAATGTGATCGAACCACTATAAAAATAGAGTGATGGAGCAAACCTTTGTGATCAAACCACCATATCAAAAAATTTGTGTAGGTGGACATATCAAAAAATTGGTGTTGGTGGAGTAGACTTTAGTGATCGAACCACCATATCAAAAAATTTAGGTGTAAAGGTTTGTCAAGTGCTCCTATTGAAAACCTCTCTTAGTGAAGAAAGCCAACGGAAGAAAGCCAAGGGACCATTGGAATGCGGTTTGCTTGAGAGTGGACGTAGGTCAAGGACCAAACCACTATAAATCGTTGTGAGCCTCCACCTCTTCTATGTTTCACTTCCTTTTATACATGCTATGATATACATGTCTATCAAGCCCATCCGCGCAAGCCCAACTAGGCCCAATGAATGTATTTTAGTTAGCTATAATTAGTCTAGTCCTAACACATGTACACTGTCTATATTAGGTAGCTATAATTTAGGATCTGGATTGTATAAGGATTCTGTAAATAGGGTAATCAACCCTTATATAATGAGAAGGAGTCGACCCTAAGGGAACACATGATATTCATCACATCTCTCTCTCTCTCTCTCTCTCTCTCTCTCTCTCTCTCTCTCTGTGTGTGTGTGTGTGTGTGTGTGTGTGTGTGTGTGTGTGTGTTCTATATTTCATCTTCTCAAGATGACATGGTATCAAAGCATGGTCGACATCTCCTAAGTCTTTCTTCAAAATCCTCCTAGTCATCTTCCAAGTTCCGGAAGCCTTCAGAGACAATCCCTTCAGTCTGATCATCTTTGATCATCCCTGGTCATCTCAGATCAAACGTGGCCCACCTGAGATCGACATCACAGCAACAGCAGAAGAGCCAATCAAGGTTGTCTGGTATTTCTCTTATTTATGGTGATTTTTCCATCAATTTTGGCTCATCAGAGGTAGGCCATCTACCATATCTTTTGGTATTTCAGTTGTGTCCAACAGATTTCATCACAACCATTCAAAATTGTGGATTTTGATCCGTTTTGAGTGGGACTTCTTCCAAGAGTTGTGAAAATCGACTACCCTTCCATCCCCAGTCTCTGATCTGACCATTGATCATCTGCTGGGGGCCACGTGGAAATCCTTCCACTGACTACAAGGCACGGGTTGAGTATTATGCACTATTGTGTGCATTCTTTTCTACTTCCTCAAAATTCTGAACAGTATTCTACTGCTGCTATTTCTCTAACAAGAATTATATTAAAGTTGCTCTCCCTCCATCCCCATCCTCAAATCTGTGAATAGATCACTTGGCGGGGCCCACATACAGCACCTTCCATTGACGACAGGGTCATCTGATTTTTTGCACCTGTTCTGTGCACTGTTCATCTCCTAGACTTGGTCTTGATCAAGTCATCCATGTTGCTGCCTCTCTTCACAGTTGTCTGCAATTTTTTACACAATGGTAGTAATGGAAAAATCTGAGATCGCCCTGGTTCGTTTTGATGGCAAAAATTACACGTCGTGGGCCTTCCAATTTCAAATCTACTTAGTAGGGAAAGAACTCTGGGGCTACATGGATGGTTCTGAACCTAAACCTGAGGAAGATGACAAGAAGATTTTAGCCTGGAAAACTAAGGATGCTAAAATCAAAACTTGGTTACTAGGCTCTGTTGAACCCCATTTTATTCTCAATCTGAAACCTTGCAAATCTACCTGTGAGATATAGGAATATCCTTAAAAGATTTATCAACAAGGTAATGCTGCTCGACAATTTCATTTGGAGCTAGACATATCTCAATTTACTCAAGGCACCCTGTCTATACAGGAATATTACAATGGGTTCGACGATTGCAGTCTGAATATGATGAGATCAAGTTTGCAAATGTGTCTAAAGCACTTCTACCCGAATTACTTCCCTTACAGCAAAATAGCCATTGGGACTAGTTTCTCATGAAACTTCGTCCGGGGTTTGAGATTGTTAGATCAAACTTGATGAGCTGGGCTCCTCTTCCCAACTTGCATGACTATCTTTAGGAACTTTTGCAAGAAGAACAACAACTGGTTACCAAAACGACTCTGGAATAACAGAGATCAACTAAGGCTCCACTTGCCTATGCCGCTACAACCAGACCACCTCTTCGTGACATCAGTAAAGTTCAGTGCTATAAATGTAAGAAATATGGTCATTATGCAAATCAATGCAAGGCTAAAATTTGCAAATATTGTAAGGCCAATGGTCACGTTATTGAAGAACATCAGAAGAAGGCTCGCAATTCTACATCCTGCAACTATATGCAATCAACCCCTGGTACTTACACAATACAGTCAACTCCTAGTGCTTACATGGTGACCTCTCAACAATATGCACCCTCTGACTTCAGTGGTTCCCTACAATTGGATTCTTCTTCACAGCCTGGTTCCTCATCACAACCTCCATCCCCAACTCCTCTCACTCTCCTGATATGGTAAATCAAATGATTATCAATGCCTTGGCATCCATGAACATCTCTGGTGCTGATTCGTCTCTTTCTCATAAGTGGTACTTAGATTCTGGCGCAAGTAACCATACAACCTCTTCACACACAAAATTAAAAAATGTTGTTCTTAACACTGGTAATCTTACTGTTCAAACAGCCAATGGAGATCTTCCCATCACCTCTGTTGGTGATACCCCTGGCCCCTTACCATTAACCAATGTTTTAGTGTCTCCTCATCTTGCTACCAATTTAGTTTCTGTGGGTCAACTTGTTAAGAATAATTACAGTCTCTTTTTCTTCTTCTGGTTGTGTTGTGCATGACCAGGAGTCAAGGGAAGTGATCGTGAGGGGGCCTAAGCGTGGCAAACTGTTTTCCCTTCTAGTTTCTTCATTTACTCAAAACAAATTTTTACACAAGTTGTTTTGTTTTCTTCTTCAAAATAGTTATCGGTTGTGGCATAATAGACGTGGTCATCCGAATGCATCTACGATGTCTACTTTATTTAAATCTGGATTATTAAATAAACCTTTTGATTCTGCTTCTTTTGAATGTCATGCTTGTAAATTAGGAAAAAGTATAACTTTACCTTTTCCTCACTCCACAACACGGAGCACTAAATGTTCTGACTTAATTCACAGTGATGTTTGGCGCATTGCCCCTCACCTATCCCATGGTCATTTCAAGTACTTTGTTACGTTCATTGATGACTACAGCCAATTTACTTGGGTTTATTTATTGCATTCTAAGTCTAATGTTCTTAATCATTTTCAATTTTTTCTTAGCTATGTTGAAACCCAATTTTCAAAATGCATTAAAACTTTGAGCTCAGATTCATGGGGGGAGTATCTTTCCAATGATTTTCAGTCTTTCCTAAAGACTAAAGAAATCATTTCTCAACGTACATGTCCGTATACTCCACAATAAAATAGAGTCGCAGAACGGAAAAACAGGCACCTCCTTGATGTAAGTAGAACTATACTAACTGAATCATCAGTTCCTCCTCGTTTTTGGGCTGAAACTCTCACCACTACAGTACATTTAATAAACCGTCTTCCATCACCTACCATTGCTTAATTAACACCACATTTTCAGCTATTTGGTCATCATCCTGTGTTTGATCATCTACATACCTTTAGCTGTGTTTGCTTCGTTCATCTACCTCCCACAAAACGAACAAAATTAACCGCACAATATCGCAATTGTGCTTTTTTGGGTTTTGCCACAAATCAAAAAGGTTTTGTATGCTACGACCCCATTGGTCGTCACATCAGGGTTTCTCATAATGTTATTTTCTTTGAAAACCAATATTTTTTTCAAACTCATTTGGATTGTCCTCATCCCTTTTCTCCCGCTCTCTTACTGGGTTTTTTAGATAAAACAATTGTTACTCGGTTTAATCCTGACTTTGTTTATCATCGTCGGGAAAAACCTACCACTGCAAATGCACGTCCTCCTGATCCTCCACGGGAACTAGTTCCACACCTACTCATATCCAGCGTCGCTCCTCCAGAACTTCTAGACCACCTAAGCGGTATGGATTTACCCACTTCCTTGATGACAACCCTTTCTTCTGTCTCTATCCCAAGTTCTTATTTGCAGGCTACTACATGATAGTTGGAACCAGGCAATGAAGGATGCATTGGATGCATTAGATCAGAATCACACATGGGACATTATGGATTGTCCTTCAGCAATTAAACCCATCGGTTGCAAATGGATCTACTCCATCAAACTTAAATCTGATGGCTCCTTGGATAAACACAAAGCTACGAGACGTTTGCACATGTGGCAAAAATGACTACGGTTAGGTTACTTCTCGCCATTGTTGCCTCTAAATCTGGGCCATTATACCAAATGGATGTCAAAAATGCCTTTCTCCATGGGGATTTGAAAGAAAAGGTCTATATGCGAATACCACAGGGAGTCACCTCTCCATCTAAGAAATTTGTCTGTCGCCTACGAAAGTCTCTTTATGGTCTAAAGCAAGCTCCTCGGGCATGGTTCAAAACTTTTAGGGGTCGCCTATGCACAAATGGCTTTACTCAAAGGCCTTACAATCCATCTCTTTTTCTGCAAACAACATCTACTGGTGTTACTTTTCTCCTTATGTATGTTGGCGACATTATTATCACTGGCACTGATGATGGCATGATCAAGTCTATCCAAGCTTCTCTCAAGGATTCTTTCCATATGAAGGATTTGGGCCACTTGCATTATTTTTTGGGCTTAGAAGTGCATCAATCTGCCGAAGGCCTATTTATTACTCCATACAAATACACACCAGATCTTATTGGGCTTGCTGATCTCCATGAATCTTCGCCCGTTGATACACCTGTAGAAGTCAAACTAAAATTGAGTAAAGATGATGGCGACCTTCTTCCTGATCCACATACCTACAGGCGCTTGGTGGGAAGTCTTGTCCATCTCACCATCACTCAACTGGACATATCCTATGCTGTCAATCTTGTGAGCCAAATCGTGGCATCTCCTAGACACCTTCATCTGACTGTTGTCAAGAGCATTATCCGGTATTTGTTAGGCACTGTCACTCGTGGTTTTTATTATCCCAAGGATAATCCTCTTCAGTTGAACGCTTATGTAGATGCTGACTGGGCGGGCTGTCAGGATACACGTCGGTCTACTACTGATTAGTGCATGTATCTCGGAAATTCTCTTATTTCTTGGAAATGTAAGAAACAAGAGCGTGTTTCTAGATCTCCCACAGAGGCTAAATATAGGGCAATGTCTTCCGCCTGTTTTGAAATCTTATGGCTACGGGGACTTCTTTCGGACCTCGGCTTTGATCAATCCTCTCCTATTTCATTACATGTAGATAATATTGGGGCTATCAGGATCACAAAAAATCTTGTCTTACATGAACGCACCAAACATATTGAAGTAGATTGCCACTTTATTCATGATGAATTTAAGCGTGATGTCATTTCTTTACCTCGTATCCCTTCTGAGCTTCAGTTTGCCGATATCTTCACCAAACGACTTCCTCGGCCTCGACACCAGTTTCTGGTTTCCAAATTGCTGCCATATTACTCCACAGCATCAATTTGAGGGGGGTTGTCAATCAAGCCCATTTGCACAAACCCAACTAGGCCCAATGAATGTATTTTAGTTAGCTATAATCAGTCTAGTCGTAACACATGTACACTTTCTATATTAGGTACCTATAATTTAGGATCTGGATTGTATAAAGATTCTGTAGATAAGGTAATCAACCCTTATGTAATGAGAAGGAGTCGACCCTAAGGGGACACACGACATTCATCACATCTCTCTCTCTTTCTCTCTCTCTCTCTCTCTCTCTCTCTCTCTCTCTCTCTCTGTTCTATGTTTCATCTTCTCAAGATGACAATACACATGCTAGTCAGTCATATTTTTGTTGATTTGGGATACAATTCACATGTTCTAGAATACATTGAATAAATTGGCATATCATTGACTGTTTAGCACATATCATTTGTATAGCACTTCACATTTGATCACTTGATTTCCCATTTTCAAAGTTATATATTGTTGTGCAATTTAAGTAGTTTGTTTTTGTGTTTATTTGGACTAAATTTTTTTATTAAATTAAAAAAATTTAGTTAGTTCTATTTTTGAACACCCCCCCACCAAGGACTTTGCATTGGTGCCTAGCTTGAACTTTCAAAACTAACAAAGGGAGAAATATGGTTTTAAGCTACTAGAATCCTGAAATTGCATTCAATACAGATTCTTCAGAGAGTTTTTCTTCATGATTAGTTAATAAGTAAATGTGAGGAACAATTCCGAATACGTGGATGCTAGAAGATGGAAATAAAATAGAATACCTGGACATTCTACAATTTCCTTGTTAAATCCATACCTGTTAAAACCAAAACAAGAAAGTTACACCATGCAAACATAGGGCTGTAAGAGTAATTTGAATAATAGTGAATTTGAAGAAATGAAATCCACCTATAACCCTTTCCAGGATTATTTTGATTTAACTAACAAAATTATTAAAGATACTATTCTAACTATCCTATCAAAGTTAAGATACTTGATGCAGTCCAAGGTGATCTAGACTTAAGAGGACCATGTCTCGCCTCCGATAGATCAAAATAGCAGCCTCTTCGGGTAGTATTTAGTGCCACTTCTCAACCGTAGCAGCCGCTACGGCCAGCTACGGAGTGAGACTAACTGCTCCTTTTCCAAAAAAATTTAAAATACATATTAAGGTTTATTTCTTTTCTTCTTCTCTCCAAACAACATTTCTACGCAACTCTTCTTCCCTTCTATGCTTAAAAGAACAACGAAAAAACATAAGATCTCATGGAACTGAAGTCGATACGAGAATTCCTCTCAATGGCTCTTCTCTAGGTATATCTTGGTACAAACCCCCACTATTAGAGGTATTCTTTTCTCTACTCTCAACAAAAATACATTATTTATTTTGATGAAAGTTAATTTGTTATTTGGTTTGAACTTTAGATTTTATTTAAGCATTATTTTATAATTTATATCTTATTTGAATCATGAATTTAAAAATGCATAATAGTTTCTAACTTAGTACAGCAATCCAACATGAATATATTGGAAAACTTAGAACATGTAATATCCTAAGTTACCTGGACCCAGGATTAGTCTGGCCCAGGTAGTACCTTAGTTGATTACTTATTATAGAATTAGAAGTTTTGTTTATTATGGAATTAGAAGTTGCCCCATGTGTAGAGTTTTAGAAAAGGAAGGAGTTGTATGGCAACTCTAATTAGAAAGAGGAAGAGGACGTAGGAATAGGACTCTATGTTATATATATATATATATATATATATATATATATATATGCAACCATCGATCACCCTAGTGCATCATTAAATTTCTCCTTTTTGGTTTTGATAGAATTCTGAGAGAGAAAATCTTGTGGCTGAAATTTAGGAGGAGGAGGGGAAGGCTAACTGATGTCCTATTCGTGTCCACATATTGCAAAGGCAACGATCAAATATCAGAGGTGAGTGAATCTTCCTTATAATTTGCTAAATTTGGATCTATCCACTGTTCGGTGATGCTGGAATTGGTGTGTGATAGAATAGAACTCAAGGTTGTGTCGTTGTGATATGATGAGATGATCCTTATGATTAATATGCTTCTTAACTATGTCTTTAAGAAGGAAAGAGGGGGGATCGACCCGAGACAAACCAGTCAGAATTGGATTTCCCAATTCCAGCGATGACAAGACCAGTTTTGGTCGTTTGAAGTTGTGGGACCTCTTGGCCCACTTGATCAGAAATCTGGACCAGGGATCTGAAAGGGGACCCATGGTCGACCCTAGTGATGGTGATCTCCTGCGCAGTGGACCCCATCTGTGGTATATCAAATAGTAATCAAAATCCCAGGTGTGATTCATGGAAAAGGGCAGTTTGTGACAACAGAGGTTGTGAGACCACTAGGCCCACCTGATCTTTGATCAACACCCCACATCTTGAAGGGGGCCCACAGACGACTTGGATGGTGATGGACCTATGAGGAGTGGGCCCCATCTGGGCCCTCATCCAATTAGTATGATGGAACTCAGGCGACTGTTACATGAAATTGTAACTTCTGGTCGTCATGCCTTCTGGGACCCATCTGGACACTTGATTGGAAATCAACTCCGAACATCAAGTGTACGATCCCTGGGCAACCTTAGTGTAGTGGAACATCTTAGTTATGGACCAATGGGTCCCACTGTTCCACAGATTTAAAAATCCCAAACGTTAGTTAGTGCAAAAGTTTGGCACAGGTGTACTATGATCTGTGGGCCATAGGGGGGGTCTGATGGTAGATCAAATTCATCAGTTTGAAGGTTTATTCCTGGGGGACCATGTCTATTAGGTCTGATCGTGATGTAGGGCCAGTGGGACCCACTAATCTACACATTCAATGATGCAAATGTATCATCTAATAGACCCTAGACTTTATAGATGTGTGCATAAATATACCTTAGAATTGGTGTGTAATTACCAATTAACTTTTTCACTCAGATTTAGGTCTATACGGTTAATATTAAATTTTTATGGACTTTGTGGAATACTGATTTGATTCTGTAAAACTGTGTAATTTAATGTTTATAATGAAGGAGGGGTCCACCACTACGCCAATCATTAATAGTCATGAATAGAAAAGGGGCAGTGATAAGTTAATGGTGTAGAGGGGGCTGGGCCCACACTGTTGATTATGTATATTATTAATGTTGAGTTATGATTGTTATGTGGTTGTAAGATATTTTGCACTCGGTCCCAAACTTGAGATGTTGGACTTATGTCCGGATAGTTGATAGCCTTTGTATAGGCTGGTCCTCAGTGGACGTGAATGGCCATTATGATGGTTGGTCCTTAGTGGACGTGTCTGATGAGACAGGGTCATGGTGACCGGTATACATGTATACAATAAGCCTTTGAGGCATAGTATTGTGCATGGGCACGGATTTGTATATAGATGTATTTTCAATGATAATTGTTATATTGATTCAGAATTGTTAATTATGTGAAATTATGATGTTGCTTGGGTAATTAAGAAAATTTATTCACCAGTAGTACTGATGTGACGCCCCGGAGTCCCACATCGACTATTGAGAGGAAAGTGAATGGGGTTATGTGTAGAGCTTACACCCTTACCTTGCATGAAGCCTTTTGATGGGTTGAGGCCCATCAGAAGCAAAACCGTGAGGCCGGTGGGCCAAACAGGACAATATCATGCATGCGTGTAGGGGTGGGGCATTACAAATGGTATCAGAGCCGACTCTCGACTAGTTCGAGTGTGGGTCCCCTACCGTGGTCTGGTGCAAGTGGGCGGGTCTCCATGTGGGCGGGCCAAAAGGGCTGGCAGGCTATAGGGACTGGCAGGCTACTACACAGGGACGTGCAGCCCTAAGGGGGGTGGAATGTGACGCCCCGGAGTCCCACATCGACGATAGAGAGGAAAATGAATGGGGTTATGCGTAGAGCTTACACCCTTAACTTGCATGAGGCCTTTTGATTGGTTGAGGCCCATCAGAAGCAAAACCGTGAGGCCGGTGGGCCAAAGCGGACAATATCATGCATGCGTGTAGGGGTGGGGCGTTACAACTGATGTTGTGTTGCCCCCTTCAAGTAATCATATTGCGCGTAGGCCAGAGCGGAATGACGATCAACACGTAGATTTAGGCATGCGTGGCTGAAGGGAGAGAATGAGAAAAGCTTAAATAGTTGATAAAATTATTAGTCCTTGTTTAGGAAAAGTTATTTAATGTTTAAAGCATATTATTGAACTGAGTCAAGAAATAATAAGTTTGATTATACAAAGATTATTGATATTTATAAATGGAATTATTTTGAAATAAATGCCTGATTCCTTATGAAACTTATTTGATGAATGCTTGGTAAATGTTGCTAACTAATCACGATCCGGATATCCGATAGGGCCCCGAAATTTGGGTCGTGACAGAACAATAATGTTTTTTTTTTTTTAATCATTCAGTGATACAAAACTTCTATGCATTGAAGGGACCACTACACCCCATCTTAGTTATTATAGGAAAAAAGCATTGAATTCTTATGTTTTCCAATATTCTCAATTTTTTGAATATTTTTTTCAAAATTTTATGACGACTTTTTCGATTCACACCGCTACGCCACTACATATCGCCTACTTTGTAGCGTTTTGGCCACCGGCCACTACGTCTGCTGCAACCGCCATTTTGATTCTTGCCGCCTATGCCTATTAAGTATGAACATGGAACTCAAACCGATTTGAGATGCACCCCCCCACCCGAGCCAAAAGGAGTGTAATATCTTGGACCTTTCTTACGGCCCTAATGTTTTAAGTTAATTAATTTAATGATTTCAGACCATATTTTCAAAGGTTTAATTAATCGGCTTTAGTTAGTTGGCCCCACTTAGGAATTATGCTGATGACTGGTAGGACCTTTGGATCTTAAATTATTATGTTTTATTTTATTTTTTTTTACTAGAGTGCCAGGACCCCTTTTTGTGAGAATATAGCAATAGAACTATGACAAGACATGAAGTGGGCCCGGCACTTAAGTTGTGTGCATATCCCAAGTCTAAGAAGGACTTGCGCATAAATGCCAATGGGGATCCCTTCGTGCGCATAAGTTCCCTAGTGGACCTCAAACCTTGGTCGGTCCTTATATGACTCCCACTCCCTCTTATTTTCATTCTAACCTCTTTCTTGTCTACCACACTCAAGAGAGAACCCTAATTGAGAGCTTTTGGTTTGGAATCTAGAGGAGAACAAGGATTTTCGGGAGGAAGAAGACACCAGCAGCGTGGTGTGCAGATGACACCTACTAAGTCATCATGACCTGCACTCAAGTGCCTTTATATTTTGGGAGATAGACTTTTATTATTTTGTTGGCCCAAGTTTTTGGATGGCCTTATAATCAAGTACTTAAGCATTTGGATGGCCTTATAATCAAATAATACTTTTGTTTATTGTAAACTTTAACTTTAAGTAATCTCATTACATGCTTACTCTGAAATCTTTATTGTACCATCTGCTATTAGGAAGCTTCTACGGTGCTTTTGGGTTTACCGATGAATTGTATACACCTCACCGCAGACTTCGATCTTGTGGGACCATGATTGGGGCCATATGACGTAGCATGTCAGAAATTTTACTTGGCCCCTAATCTCATGCATAATCCCCGTGCTCGCTTGAGGGGACGTGACAGCTCATGTGACCGTACTATCACTTGGACAGCCCCCTCATATGGGCCCTACCTAATCTTCAATTCTCTTCTTTTCTGGTCCCTACCATGTGGCACATCCCAATGTGAGGTCCATCTGGTTTGCCACATGGGGTCATCATCATCTCGATAAAATGTTAGATCAGATTAGAACCGACCTTATTACAGTTAAGATCCAATGGTGGATCCTTCCAAGAATCATGAACCAACAGTGGATCCTTCCTGGAATCGCGATCCAACGGTGGATCTACGCCGGAATCACGACCCAAAGGTGGAACTTTTCCATAATTAATATCCAACGGTTGATCTTTGCCAAAATCACGATTTAACACTTGACAGTGATCATCCGACCATGAGTTGACGTGTGTGTCTTCTGGGCCTTCTTCTCCTCCTCTAACAGAATTTGTTTGGAGGAAATACGATGTCCGTATCACTTTTCCTCGCATAAGCTTTTCAGCTTATCTTACTAGAAGGGATGTAACTATTTCAGTTGCAACAGAAAATGAATTTGTGCAGCAACCATATACAATAATAATGGCTCTGGGTCTGCACCTAGTTAAGAGCAAGGACATGTTTGTATCACAAGGTTAATGAATCAGTAGTGTATTTTCACCGGAGCATAATACTAAGTATGAAGATACTTGTTACGAAAAGAGTAGGACTTATTTGTAAATAAAGTAACTTTTGGGACTCTAATGTAATTTCGGAAACTATGGTATTTTGTTATAAATGTTAAATGGGTTATTGGATCTAGGTCAATGGGTCACAGCCCATGACAACTAAAAAGCCCAATTTATGAGTCAAAGCAGGTCACGACTGTATAGCTATGTAATTTATCCATTACCATATTAGGAGATATGATTAGATTGTAATTAGATTGTAATTGCTACAATTACTGTACATTATATGGTAACAATACATCTATAAAATGAAGGATCGTGACCCTTAAGAGATCATCAAATTCACAATTCCATTTCAGTCTTCTTCTCCTTCTTCTTGCTGGCTTTGATATGGTATCAGAGCTGTGTCTCTGAGTGAATCTTCTCCATCTTCCAAGCATTGGAAGTTGTCATAGTCTCTGGGAGACTCTCTGCATATATCTTCTTCATCTTCCAAGCATTGGAAGTCGTCAGATCAAGGTGTGATCAAACGCGGCCCACCCCAGATCAGCACCATCAAACTTAGACAATGCAACCACTCTGGTCACCTGCTCCTTCTGGTATTTATGGACATTTTTTGAGGATTTTTTGCAGCTCAAAGGTAGGATCTCTACCATTTCTAGTAATATCTCAGTTTCTACAGTATATTTTCATCACAACCGTCCAAATTCTTGGATCTGGCTCTGTTTAGCACGAAATCTGGTTTATTGGATGTGAAAATTGATTCATCATCAATCTATGATGTCTGATTGATCATTCAATTCAAGTTTATTCAGTTGCACTCCATTCTGGTTCAAATTTTTTGGACGCCTACACTATTTTTTGGAGAAAAATAGTTTGTTTCACTGCTATCCATTCTGATTGCTTAGTTGGAACATTTGGGAGTCAGAAATCTTCTCTTTTTAGCATCCGCTTTGTTTTAAGAACAGTTGGATTCTCTTGATTGAAATGGAAAGGCATGATATTGCATTGATCAAATTTAATGGAAAAAATTACACTTCCTGGTCCTATCAATTTCAAGTCTATCTTGAAGGAACTATCAATTTCAAGTCTATCTTGAAGGAAAGGAAATATGGGAACTTGTTTCAGGATTGGATCCCCACCCTAGGGATGATGAGAAAAAAATACTCGCTTGGAATACAAAAGATGCCAAGATAAAAACCTGGATCCTTGGTTCCGTTCAACCACAATATATCCTGAACCTCAAACCCTACAAGACCTCCAAGGAGATGTGGGAATATCTAAAACAAGTATATCACCTAGGGAACTCTGCCCGTCAATACCAACTTGAGCTGGAGATTGCTCAGTATTCCCAAGGCACTTCTTCCATCCAGGACTATTATACGGGTTTTCTCAATTTATGGGCAGAATATGATGAAATCAAATACCTCAATGTATCAGAGGCCGCTCTTTCTGAGATTCAAAAATTGCAGGCAATTTCTCACAGAGATCAGCTCCTCATGAAATTGAGATCGGAATATGAGATCATTCGGTCCAATCTAATGAGCAGGGTCCCATCTCCATCCCTGAATGAGTGTCTTAATGAACTTTTGCGAGAGGAACAAAGTCAACTCACTCAGCATGTTCTGAAGCAACAATCCTCCGAAAACTCTCTTGATGTTGCATATGCTGCCACTGCAAGTCACACCCCTGGTCAGGGAGGGATCGTTCATCATACTACTTCTGCTACTAAAGGGCAACCTCCTGCCAAAGATCTCAGCAAAATCCAGTGCTTTGGCTGCAAAAGTTATGGACACTATGCCTCGCAGTGTAAGACCAAGTTTTGTAATTACTGCAAATCAAATGGTTATGTTATTAATGAATGCAAAAGGCGGCCTCAAAATCGCACTCCACGAGCATATCATGTCAGCACTGTAGATGCTCCTACTTCCAATGATAGTCCTTCAGCACCGGTCATGCCTTCACCCCCTCCTGCCTCAAGTAATGCTCCTCAGATCACTCCTGAGCTTATTCAACAAATAATCATGAATGCCTTTTCTGCACTTGGCATTTCAGGTAAACACCAATCCTCTTCCTGTATATGGTTTATTGATTATGGGGCTTCCAATCACATGACCTCTTCCACCACTCATCTCTCTAACATACAACCATATGATGGAAATCTGCAAGTCCATACTGCTTATGGTCAAAAGCTTCCTATTACAGCTACTGGTGATATCATTCACTCATTACCTCTCACCAATGTCTTTCTATCCCCTCATCTCACTACAAATCTTCTATCTGTTGGACAACTGATTGATGATAATTGTAATGTTTCATTTTCTCGTTCTGGTTGTGTTGTGCAGGATCGAGTGTCGGGGACAGTGATCGCGACGGGGCCTAAGTGTGGACGCTTGTTACCTATTGTTCTGCCTTCATCTCAAAATAAACAAATTTCTGCTTTTTCTTGTTCTTCTTCTCAAGATCTTTGGAGGCTCTGGCATAATAGATTAGGCCATCCTCATTCAAAATTTTTATCTTTGATGTTAAATTCTGGTATTATTAATGAAAATAAAAATTCTTTTCGTCACATTTTTTATGAGTGTTCTGTTTGCAAACTTGGAAAAAGCAAAGTCCTTCCTTTTCCTTCCAACTCTACTATGGCTTCAAATTGTTTTGACATTATTCATAGTGATGTATGGGGAATTACTCCTGTAATCTCTCATACACATTTCAAATATTTTGTCACTTTTATTGACGATCATAGTCGATTCACATGGGTCTATTTCTTGCATTCCAAATCAGAAGTCTTTGATGCTTTCCAAAAATTTATGGCTTATGTTGAAAATCAGTTTTCTACTCGCATAAAAATTCTACGATCCGACTCCGAAGGGGAATATATGTCCCATCAGTTTCAAACTTTTTTGTAAACACACGGGATTTTATCGCAGCGATCTTGCCCTTACACTCCTCAACAGAATGGAGTGGCTGAACGGAAAAACAGACAACTCCTCAATACTGTTCGTTCCCTTCTCTTAACATCTTCTGTTTCGGCAAAATTTTGGCCCGAAGCTTTAGCCACTGCGGTTCACTTAATCAATTACTTGCCATCTCATCGCCTCGCCAATCAAACACCATACTTTCGTCTCTTTCATACAGATCCTATTTATACCCACTTGCGTATATTTGGATGTGTGTGTTTTGTCCATCTTCCTCCTACTAAACGAACAAAATTAACTGCTCAATCAGTTCAATGTGCGTTCCTTGGCTATGCTTCTCACCAAAAAGGATATATCTGCTATGATCCTGTACTCAACCGTCTTCGCATCTCCCGTAATGTCACTTTTTTTGAAAATCAACTGTTTTTTTCAACCCATTCCTCGCCTTTACCTTCTTTTTCTCATCTACCTGCTTTTTCTAATACAATCTCATCTCCACTCATTGTCTATGAACGGCGTCGTCAAAAGGATGCTCCATTACTGCCGCCCCCTCTGGATCCCTCGCCGGCACCTGATCTTGCCCCCACTACATCACATACTGCTTCATCTCCAGTTCAGCTTCGACGGTTGAATCGTCTCTCCAAGCCTCCGGAAAAATACGGGTTCACTCACACATCCTTGCTTGCTACCCTCTCTTCCATTGCTATTCCTTCTTCTTACTCACAGGCAGTGAAGCATGACTGTTGGCAAAAGGCTATGCAAGAAGAATTAGCTGCTCTGCAGGATAATCATACCTGGGATATTGTTCAATGTTCCACATCTGCCAAACCTATCGGCTGCAAATGGGTTTTCTCAGTCAAACTCAAGGCTGATGGCTCGTTGGATCGTTATAAAGCACGGTTAGTAGCATTGGGCAACCGACAGGAATATGGCATTGATTATGAAAAAACATTTGCTCCGGTTGCCAAAATGACAACCATCCGTACTGTTCTTACCATTGCTGCTTCTCACTCATGGCCTCTTTACCAATTTGATGTCAAGAATGCCTTCCTTCATGGTGATCTCAAGGAAGAAGTCTATATGCGCCTTCCCCAAGGAATTCCAAGTGCCTCGGCTGGAGATTGTGCGCGCTTACGACGCTCTATCTATGGTCTTAAGCAAGCTCCGCGCGCTTGGTTTGAAAATTTTCGGGATGCTTTCCTACATCTTCAGTTTACTCAAAGTGCCTTTGATCCTTCTATGTTCCTTCATCGCTCCTCAAATGGGATTACTGTTCTCTTGGTTTACGTGGATGATATTATCATATCTGGGACAGATTCTGGCATGATCACACATCTCCAAGCATCCTTACATGAAACTTTTCATATGAAAGATTTAGGGCCACTCACATACTTCTTAGGCCTTGAGGTTCATCAGTCAAAGAACGATCTCATTCTCGATCAACACAAATATGCTCTGGACCTTATTGAGATAGCCAGTCTTCAAAAATCAACACATGTCGATACACCTGTTAAGGCCAATCTTCAGCTCACACTGGATTCGGGTGATCTTCTTCCTGATGCCACAATGTATCGTCGTCTCGTCGGCAGCTTGATCTACTTAACTATCACTCAGCCCGATATCTCCTATGCAGTGAATCTGGTTAGTCAGTTCATGACTCAACCACGCCATCTCCATCTCGCTGCTGTTCGACGCATTCTTCGGTATGTTCTCCATACACCATCTCATGGCCTTTTCTTCCCCGTGGGCAATTCGACGTCTCTCATTGCTTACTCCGATTCTAACTGGGCTGGTTGTCCTGATAGTCGACGGTCTACAACAGGTTGGTGCATGTTCTTAGGTGATTCGTTGATTTCCTGGAAGTGTAAAAAACAAGATAAAGTCTCTAAATCATCAACAGAAGCAGAATATCGTGCTATGTCTGCCGCCACCTCTGAAATTGTCTGGCTTCGGGGTCTTCTATCTGAGCTTGGATTTCCTCAATCTGGTCCTACACCTCTATATGCTGACAACACCAGTGCCATCAGGATTACTGAAAATCCTGTCTTCCATGAACGCACCAAACATATTGAAGTGGCTTAAATTACATACGTAAGGCATTTGTGCATAAAGATATTACTATCCCTCATGTTCCTACCGGGCTACAAATTGTAGATATATTTACTGAGGGACTTCATCGGCCACGGCACCAATTCTTAGTTGGCAAATTGATGCTGGTTGATTCACCCGCATCAATTTGAGGGGGGGTGTTAAATGGGTTACTGGATCTAGGTCAATGGGTCACAGCCCATGACAACTAAAAAGCCCAATTTATGAGTCAAAGCAGGTCACGACTGTATAGCTATGTAATTTATCCATTACCATATTAGGAGATATGATCAGATTGTAATTAGATTGTAATTGCTACAATTACTGTACATTATATGGTAACAATACCTCTATAAAATGAAGGATCGTGACCCTTAAGGGATCATCGAATTCACAATGCCATTTCAGTCTTCTTCTCCTTCTTGCTGGCTTTGATAATAAATTCAAAGATAAAATAAAGTATATATAATATATATACAGTGGTGGTCACCTAACCTCAGAAACCACAACTGCCTCTTTCCTCCCATATCTCATATTTAGGGTTTTTCATACCTCTACTTATAAAACCCTAGATTACATGCAATCAAACCTTTCAACTATTCTAAATGTCAAAAAGGATGTTATTTTTCAATTTCTGGATTATATTTTCCCTTTTTATATTATATGTAGAAATCATCTTACCAAAAAAAAATCTGATATACTGCGCCACTATAAAATCCGAAACCCATAACAACACTATTAAATATTAATGCACCATAGCTCGGGATCATATTGTACAATTGGGAAGAAATATTCATGGTACAACACTACAAAGAGAGAATGTTTCAATCTTACAATAGCAGTGGTGACTTAGCCCAATCATGACACATTGGAAGTCCTGTAACTGGATCCTGCACCAAATGCGCATGCACAAACAAAAAAAAATGAGTAGCTTCAAAAGCTAACATACAAAGGAACTTCAAATTATTACAACAAGATCTAACTAAAATTAGTGTAGAACTAAAGAAAAAAGTCGTAATAAGTTAGAAAAAAATGTCAAAGATGCCTACTATATCAATCAGGATACTCATAATGCGTAGGTACCAACCGTGAAAGGCCAAGGACTTAAATTCAAACATTCAGCTCTCCACGATCCCCACTCTTCTGTGAAAAGTGGCCACATCCAATGGATTACATCTCTCCAGCAAACCTATTTGTATATGTTGAAGGTTAGAAATTGCTACCAAATGGATCCTTCATCTGATTAAGATCGACAAAGTATAAAATAAAATGCTGAAAAAATACATCTAATATGCATGTTTTAACAACAAACAAAAGCTTATAACAATTAAGAATCAAATTTAAACAGCCCAAAAACACTTGGCAACTTTTTTATTCAATCATTGGCTATTTTTCTTCTAAATAAGAGGTGAAAATGTTAGATTGTATGGACTCAATCCATCATATGATGTAATAAATTGATTAATCAATATAATAATGCTTTCCTTTCATGAGATGAATGGTGTTTTATTATTCTATGCACATAACTAATACATATGACATGATGGTTCATGAGATGGATCAGGTCCCATTAGTATATTAGATGTGATATATGTATATGGATGAGATCTACATACGGGAGACGTGTCACAAATCATATACTTAAATATCTTCACAACCAGTGATGAGAATAGGCATCTCATCTGATAAGGTTGTAGCACTTTGATCATTATGAGATAGTATGATTTGTCTCGATCATCAGAATGTAAGATTTTGGATCATGGAGCTGTACATTGGATGTATTGAAGGACCATGAGAAGCACCTTATGAAACATTGTCTTCACCTTAAGGTTTGTTCTCGTAATTCACTAGCAATAGGCTCTCAATTCTGAGAAATGGATGAATTTAAATTTCTGTCTATTCATTTGCTTTGAGTCACCAATGAATGAGGCCAACTATAGGTCAACACCTCGGTGTCGTGGGTACGTGGTAGTAGGACTGTGGGAACATTCAATGATCAAGATGGAATATATCTATATTATCCCCTTATGCCAATTAATGGATTTATCATTAGTAAGTACGCACCCATCTCGATTAAGAGTTAATTGGATGGTACTAATGATCACTATGATTAATTGGGTCTCAAGGATAATAAGATGTGGATCTAAGATTGAAAGGGACAGGTTTAATCCAATTGATCCATGGATATTGACAGAGGAGCCTACTTGAGGTCATAAGGAAGTTTAGGGTCTTCTTTGTAATTTATTCCTAAGACTGTAATGCAATTGCATTTATATAGTGGTGTTATTTGCAATTAACTGTGGGCCCGGATTGCACATGAGATGTAGGGTCGCAGTGTCCAGTTGGAGCCAGCTTTCTATGGAATCCCTAGTGGTCCCCACGCTAGCCCAAGTTATTAAAAAGTTACTAATCCTACTTGAACTCTAAAAGAAAGGAATTAGAAAGTTACTATTTCTATTTGAAGTGAGACTTCTAATAGTGGTAATAATAGGAAGAGAAAGTTACTAATTATTGTAGAAGTGAGTCTTCTATTTCAATTAGTAAGAGGAGGTGTCTTAGTGCTAATTATTCTAGAAGTTAGTAATTATGGGTGAAAACCCCTTGGACGTTCAGCCCTTGTGAATCACGCCCAAGACACACAAATTGCAAGAGTTGCATATTCCCTCCTCTCTTTCTCTTCTAGTTTCTTCTTCTAGTTTCGTAAAAACTTCTAGTTGGTTTTCTCTTGAAGATCCCACCATTCTTTTTGAGAAAAGAGATCTGATAGTGGGTCATAGCGTGGAAGACATCAAGGTCTTAGAGATCCTAATTCGCTACAAGAAGAGTTCTTATTCAAGCTAATTGTCTTATTCTCCATTAGAGCACTACTGAACTCCAAAGGTATAATCTATTTCATTGAAGGTTGTTGATCTTTTGGTTGCTTGATTGTTGCTGGTTTCTATCTTCTAGATAGAGTTTATTGCTGTACATGGTTGATGAGATTGAGTGATTGGATCCTGGATGTGGTTTACGGCCTTATGGGTACTTAATCCCTGAGTTAAGTAGGTCCAAAAGTTTTGAAAACCTATCCACGAGACCCACCTACTTCTAACAGAAAAACCATTGATTTCCATCCTTAGCACAGTATGTGAAGGTACTTTGGGGATATATTGCACAGTATCATCTTTTTCGGAGGACTCAATGGATTTGTCTTCATGATGTCAGTTGATGTGGTATTTAATTCAACTTAATTGTCTACAAGTTTACGGGGCTGATTTCTAAGGTAGCATACCTATGAGTCTATCGTCTCAATAAGCTTGACAGGGAATGTGTTCTTTGATTCCATTGCTGTGGTATTGGTATAAGTCCATTTAAGGTGTTGAACTTAGGGTGTGTATGATCCATTATTCATAGAAGTATAAACGTTGAAGTAATTTAAGAGGGTGAAGTTTACTTTAAGTTGTAGACTTGTGGTGCAATCCCAAAACATGCATTTTTTGGGTTAATCTATCAAAGCTCTCAAACAAGAAAGTCAGGGAGCTTTGTCATTGTCTCATGATCTTCAAGAATGTTCTTTAGTACAGCTTTTTATTTAGTTTCAACAAGAAACTCTATCCTTTCTCATCAAGTGTCCTCTTTATAATTGCATAAACAATTCATTGATTCTGGTGCTACGAATCATGACTAGTATGAGCTCTCCTTTTGCTGACTTAGGGGCCATTTTGCAACATTCCCATGGGCACAATTTTTTTTATTTTTTTACTCTCATGGTACAGAAAATGATGGGAAGGCATTTGGATCATTCTCAAAGAATATTTTAGAATTTAGGGAACATCATTCGATCACAATAAAAACTTAGAAGCAATTAAAAAATTGAGAATGAAACGTCTCTATTCCACTCCCTCCCAATACACAAATTTATCTCTCTCCCCGTTCTTTCCCTCCCAATACACAAAACTTGGTAGTCTCTCTTGTTTCTTGCTGGTTTAGGTGGAAGCACTCCATTAATTTCATCTGTTGTTTCCTCAGACACAAAAGCACTTTTTACTGCAGCCGCATGAGTAGCAAGGTCACCTAGTTTCACATGCTTCTTGATATCGGGCCACAATCCCTCAATAAATTCAATTCACTTCAACTCGTCAATGGCTACCAATTCTGTTATAAAATGGGACAGCTCCATAAACCTGTTGCGTTGCTTTGCCTCTGTCATATCCCCTTGCACTAGATTTTGACATTCCCTCTTTTTCCTTTCTCTGATATGCTCTGGGATGAATTTCATGATAAATTCCCTCTAGAAGAATACTCATGCGATCTCATTTTCAGGGCCCTCGAAGGTTTTCTTGCCGGCTTTCAGCCATTCTGTAGCTTCTCCCTCTAGCTAGAAGGCTGCCAGCACTGCTTTCTGACGTTCCGAGCATCCCATCACCTCGAAAATCCCTTCCATGTGTTCCACCCACTTGTTCGCATCCCAAGGGTTGGTGGATTCATCAAAATATCTGGGGCAGAATTCGTTGAATCTTTTGTATGATGTATCTCTTTCCCCATCCCTACTCCCAGTGACACTGCCACCTTCTCCTCCACTAGTACCAGTCTGTCCATCACTATTTCCACCCTGACATGCTGCCAAGGCCGAGATCTGTTCTAGAACCCGATTATATGCCATAATAAAGGATGCAGACATTTGTCGGGCATACTCCGGCATTTCAGCTACTCCTCCGGTAGGATTAAGGTTGATGCCCGGGTTGCCAATTGGGTTGTAGCATTCTCATTTGGATTGGCGTTGGCGTTCCCTGCAGCGTTTCAGGTTGACTTCTTGGTTATTCATGTTCTTTCTCCTACAAGAAGGACATGCAATTTAGCACACAATCACAACAGGTAAACTTCTACCCTACTAAGCTCCCCTTTCCAACGTCCTCACCACGTATCTTAAGGTTGCTAAATCTTTTAAATTGCCCAAAAGCTTTGCTCTGAAACCACTTTGTAACGCCCCAGAATCTGGAGCTCTTCAGATTCCTTATGCATTACTATATAATTCATGATCGCATACTGTAAGTCAAATTCTGCATAACAAAGAATAAGGCAATTATTCTAATTTATTTAAAATATAAATTCAATTCAATTAACAAAGGAAATAAATCAATTTCAGCAATAGTGCCATGCATAAAGAAATCCCAAAGTTCTATTCCACTAAAAATTCATTTCTCAAATCTAAATTCTCCTAACACTATTTGAAAAAGTGTGGACGCTCTCTCCATCAGCCACATAAATTGAAGTTCAGAAGCTGATCTTCGTCATTGATAAGAAGAAGTTCAAGTGTTGATATGAGATGAGAAGATGCGTCTTATGGGGGTTTCTTATGATCTTATGATTTTTCTTCCAACTGCGTCATAGCACTGGTCAAGTCAAATATCCCCAAATGAGGATTCTAAGAATTCATTAAGATTCTCTCGTAAGAGAAGTTCAATGTTTCAGTCTCTTCAAAGAAGGAAGTCATTTCCATAAGTTAATCAAGCTCTCCCATAGGAGAGTGGTTCAATAGTCATTAACCAATTCAATCCCTGTCCAACCTTATCACTCTGCACCCACAAGGGATTCACTACTCAAAATCAATAATCAGAACAATCGTCATTCTTGGTGACCCATATATCATTAAATTCTAAATTTTCATTACATGCTTAGCCCCTTCTATAAATTAATAAGTAAACTAATACGCATGGAAATCCCCAGTTTTCATACATGTAGTCATTATATCTCCGCACGCCATCTAATTGCTCAATGAGGGTCCTACATAAAAATTTTGTCAACAAAAAAATGTGGTTTCCATAGTTCTTGAGTCTTAAATCTTCACACCCTAATGATGGTCTTAAATCTTCACACCCAAATGCTGAACCATAATAGGGATATCACTTCTATGCATCACAAATTCATAATATAGTGTTGAAAATATCCAAGCGCTGCATTAGTTCCAAACAGCCCCTATATGAAGAAGATCTAACTCTTTATATCTAATAAATTTGGTTTCAATAAATAGGTCAATCTAATGGGGTATTTAGACATTATATTCTAGGCCAGGGTGCAATCAGAAAAAAAAATATATGTAATTTAAACCAAATAATTCTGCTACAGGTAAGCACACTGACAATTTAATGAAATTGAGGTTTTTGTAAATAATAAACAATGAAAAGAGAATTGGTGAATTATGGAACAATATATGGTTAAAATTTCAATTATCAGAAACTATATTAAAAGAAGAATCACAACAGTGCATAGCACTGTAATTAAAAAGGGCCAGAAAAACGGTTCACGCCCCTGCCACTTTAGTGCTCTGGATGGTGGGCCCCCAACAGTTCAGCCCACCCTGGTCACCCATCAGGGCCCTGATCATTGATCAAGTGGGCCAGGGGGTCCCACAAGATCAAACAACATTCCGTTGTTATGGATGCTGGGAATTTGGGAACTTCCATTCTCTGCCTGTTTTCTTCTCTGGAAATTTGATTCTTAGGATGGATTTCTACAATTAAGGAATTTAACATCATTAGAGTAGAAATCCTCCCAGGTTCAGACTCAAAAATAGGATTCCACAGCATTATTTTGCAATTCGGAAATGCCTCCAGTCATTCACTGTCATGCACAGAATTTTTCAGCCCATGATCTGTGGGCCCCACAAGGTCTGTCCCCCATAAGGGCAGGCCCATCTTGGTCATCCAAGGGTCCCCTATCAGATCTGAAGATCTAATCACCCATCCGGTGGGGCATGTGGGCCCACTGTCTCTGTGGACCAAAACCCATGTCTCCCAATGGAGAAATGGAAATACAGATCTGGTTGGATATTCTTTATTGTTTCAAGGCCAAACCACTTTCAAATTTTCACACATCAGTATGAATTCGTAACCTCAGATTTCCAATACCCAAAATGGGGTTCACCATCTCCTAGGCATAATTGGCTATGTCGACAGTGTCCCCTTGCTCCTTATCAGAGTCCTGGCCTTGGTTATGAGGCATGTTAGGGCCCTACACAAGAAGGGGCTGATCCACTATGATCGACCATGAGCCCTCTCCCTGATTATCAGATCCATCAAGTGAGGTATGTGGGCCCTACCACCAGATCCCAAAATTCAACCTATCCTGGTTCCGATTGGCCAGAGATTTGAGTTTCGAGTTTTCACCCAAAACACATGTCGACAAGCTTATCAATTAGTTTAGTAGTTCTACAATCAATAAAATTAAATGAATCATCCCAATTTTCATCTTCTTCAATTTAGAAAGACAACTCACCCCGAGTAGTTGATCGTGGCTCGTTCGATATGGGGTCTCAAATATCACATTCGCTACGCTCCCAGAGGTTGGTGTTCCTCATCTTCCTCACCTATCTTGTCGTTCCTTTCTGATCCAAGAGAAAACTCCAGATCGGGGCTCTTTCTCTTCCTATCCTCTATACCTCAACAATAGTAGTCGATGATTCAACCGGTGAGTAAATAAAGAGGAAAGTTTATCAATTAGATTTGGGGATAACCCCGGCTTCCCACCCGTTGGAACTCCCTCCTTGGGATCCAAGCGAAATCCCCCTCCCAAGGAGATGTCGTTTCTCAACATCTCCAATACCAGGTTCCTCTATTTTAATTCCTGGATAACTAATGGGATATAACAAACAGGGCCCAAAACCATAATAAAAATAAAACAACCCAGCCTAACCCATTAATCCTATGGGTTAGAAGATCTGGGCCTAATTGGCCCAGGACATTACAATTCGATCAGAATAAAAACTTAGGAGCAATTAAAAAATTGAGAATGAAGCGGCTCTATTCCAGTCCCTCCCAATACTCAAACTATCTCCCCCCTTCTCTCCGTCATCTATGTTGAGAGCAATAGTAAGGATCTAATCAGAATTATTAGGGTAATTTGGATTGGTGTGAAAATATGATCAGTTGGGGTGTCTTGTACCTCCTATGGTTGCTCTCTTGAGTCACCATGGATTAGTAATTCCACTCCCTCCTATGGATTAGTGTGAAAAAAAGTAATCTATATAGGGAAGTGTCGCCCAATTCTATGTACCTCCTATGGTTTCATTTGATTCTAGGGTTTATTGGGGGGATTTCAATCATCTAATTTAGCACGGTATCAAAGATCTGATGTAAGGGTGTTGGGCTGAGCATACCCTTCAAATCCTTTCCTCTTCCTGTAAGCGGGAGCCATCTTAACTCAAAGCTTGTGAAGCCCATAAGACAAATATCCTCGAACAAAGAACTCAGAGGAACCTTGAGACTAATTGTTCGAATCCTTCTGAACTCAAAGCCCTCAAACAAGAATCTTGTCGATGATCTTGAAGTCCTGGTCTCACCACCGGTCTCGCCAATATTCTCTCCAGAAAAATTGAAAACCCCCGGAAGTTTCTCGAACCTCAACCAAGTTCTTTGTCATGAAAGCCTCTCATTGAAACCCCTGCTAGGGATTTTTTAGCATAGCAAAGAACGAGCAATTCGATAACCCTTTTTCAACTTCAACTTCTCTAATTGAAGACTTCATAGGGGAAGTATTCTGTTTGTTTGACGCTTGGTTCAATACCCCTACTTCAAGTTCATCTTCACTGGTCAAAGACTCTTCTGAAGCCTAAGTATTATTTTTGAAGCCGGCAAACAAAGAGCCCCCCTTCACTTCTTAATGTTTTTAAGTACTTTTGATCAAAGCACTTGGTTCCATTATACCCGTTTGGACTTTTACCAGGTTACAGCTGGTGTTTTATTTTTCATCAAAAGTCCTCAGCAGTGTTCCGCGGCTGCTCTCTTGAGTCACCATTAACCTCAAAGTTATGAATTAGGGTTAGGATGGAATAGAAAGATGGAAAGATAATCCAAATGGCTCATCAATGTTATTGATTATGAAGTTTATTTTGTGGAGCATATGAAGTCAAGTTGTTGGTTGGTTCATCAGTGTCGTGGATTTTGTAGTTTATTTTGTGGAGCATATGAAACGAAGTTGCTGGTTGGTTCAATAGTGTTGTTGATTATGAAGTTGATGTTGTAGAGCATATAGTTAACTTGCTTGTTGCTGCACGCAGTGATAAAGGTTGCTAGTAAGGTTGTAAAACAGATCAAAAACCCTTCACAAGTAATTAGTACTAAAGATCAAGATAACAAATTTCCTCATCAAAGAAATAACAAAAAACAGTTATAGAATGTTTATACCAAACTGGGAAAAGTAATTATTGAAGCACCAGCTTAAGTGGGAGTGTTGAGAAACAGGTAGGGACTTACTTGCAATTTTTTATAATTATGTACTGATTTGTAATTTGAACTTTGTTGAGGCGTTTCTTCTAAGTCCTAAAAATAGTGAATGAAATAAAAAAAATAAATAATAAAAAAAAAGAGTCAAGCCATTGTAAATAGGGTTTAGATGACCCGCCCTCATGGTTCTCCAAATTCTTTTTTCCTCTAAAATCCTATTTGTCTTCTATTACTTCCTTTTTTATTTTTTTTATTTTTTTCAATTGGTAACAGGATTTAAATCGTTGAGCACACAACCTCATGGTTGCAATAGTAAGCACCTTCCACCATAACACGGGCGATGACTTTTTTTTTTTTTTTTTGGCTGAGTTGGCCCAACGGCCAGGAGAGGGAAGTGTAAACCTCCCTGCCAAGGATCGACCCTGGCAAGGGTTATGGGAGCGGGTGTTGCTACTGTGATTCCCACACGTGCATTATCTTTCCTCTAGCTTCTTCTTCTTTAATCTTTTAGGTTTTTTGCTTAATTGTCATGTGGATTAAAATTCTGATGGAGCCTAAAACAGTGATTCCCAACTGTCGGTGAACCCAAATACAAGGAAAAAAGCACCAATTTCACGTACCAAGAGTCAAAACCAACACATAGCCTTGAATCTTTTATGGCTGTATTTTCACTGCTAAGGAGAAGGAATTGCAAAAGTGCAAAGAATAACAACTTATATTTAAAATAAAATGAATAATAACCGTAATACCCCATACCTTGATATAGGGGCTAGAATATCTAGTGATAATTTATATATTTTATTCCATGATTTTCTTGAATTTTAATTTGGAATATAAAATTTATTTTTGAATATATACATATGTATATGAGAAATTCTCAAAAACTACCCTATCTCAAACGGGGAGTTTCTGCCCCTATCTAATAGCGAATGATTTATTAGTATTTTAAGAGAATCTATAAAAAAATCCACCTTTGTAGGTGAATGCTTAGGAGAGAGAATGGATAAGTGTATCATTGATGACACATGTCACTCACTCTTTCACTGGTGAGTTTTGTAGCATTACTCTATATATATATATATATTGATGGTTATCAAAAAATATATATATTGATTATATAAAGACTCATTAATTGGGTGAATATTATAATTATGTTTATGAGTTATATTATTTGGTGGGCCCCTAATAGTTGAGTTACGTAATTAATGAAAGTAAGATTTTTCCACTGGGTACCAACCAAAGTTGGGCCCAGTGGCCTCACCCATATTGTCCAGTTTTGGGTAGAAACCCTGTGGAACCATCATTAGTAGATTTTCTATGAGAATAATGCGAGTTAAAAAAAAATAACGAGATTATAAGGATTGGGTAGGGCCTAGTGCCTTAACCCACATTTATTTAACCCAAGTAGGAATCCTAGTGGGACCATGATTTATAAGTGGGTGGTCTTTTGAGTAGCAAATAGAACCCATTATTTTTAAGTAGAGGGGACCTAGAGTTATACTGAGAAACCTTTTAATTGTGATAAGTGGACCCATCTCTTAGTTAGGAATGGTCGATACCATGTCCCAATTGTGGACTTGTGCAAGACTCCCTTGCCCAAATTTGATAGAGGAGTCTGAAAGGGATAACAAGTGGAGTTCGACAAGGAAAAGGATATCTCGACCAATGGAGGCTACTTTTCCCTATCGAACTCCACTTGTTATCCCATTCAAACTCCTACATCAAATTTGGATAAGGGAGAGTTGCGCAAGTCCACCTTTGGAACCTAGGTATCGAGCATTCCTAACTAAGAGATGGGATCCAATTGTCACAATTAAAAAGTCTCTCCTTATAATTCTAGGTCCCCTCTACTTAAAACTAATAGATTCTATTTGCTACTCAAAAGACCACCCACTTATAAATCTTGGTCCCACTAGGATTCCTACTTGGGTTAAATAAATATGGGTTAAGCCACTGGGCCCTACCCAATCCTCATAATCTCTCTATTTATTTATTTTATACTCACATTATTCTCCTGAAAAATCTACTAATGAGGGTCCCACGGGGTTTCTACCCAAAGCTAGAAAAATATGGGTGAGGCCACAGGGCCCAACCTGGGTTGGAAACCAGTGGAAAAATCTTACTATCATTAATTATGTAACTCAACTATTATGGGCCCACCAAATAATATAACTCATAAACATAATTATAATATTCACCCAACTAATAAGTCTTTATATAATCAATATATATATGTATATATATTCAAAAACAAATTTTATATTCCAAATTAAAAGTCAAGAAAATCATGGAATAAAATATATAAATTACCACTAGATATTCTAGCCCCTATATCAAGGAAAGGGGTATTACAATTACAGAGCTAGAACTAGATGTCTCCTTACATAGCTTAAAAAATACTAAGCCATAAATATCATCCTATCATCCAAATTCAAACTCCAACTCAAACTAAAGTTCAAATTCAAACTCAATTTAAGATCAAATTCAAATTCAAAGATAGAAAGGACTATGGGCCCAATATGAGAATCCCATGACAAAATCCCATTATCCACGCTTCATCACCATAGATCTTTAGACCCACAATGTAGATCTTTCAGGTCTGACCATTATTAAGATGGATCAAGACCCCATTAGCATGATCAAACTTATCTAAATAATCCAAAGGCCTGGTTTAACACATGATCCTCATTGATTAGGCCTCTTGAGCCTACATCAAACTAACCCGCTTAGGAAAGACTCGTCCTCAAGTCAGCCTTGGATACATGTTGCTTTTCTTTCCTCCTTCGTTTCCACTGCAACTTGTCCATTGATAAGTGGTTAATTGTTTGTAATTAGAGCCATAATATTTGATTTATCTTATGCTAGTCATAGTTATTTTATTTGATTTTACATATTCTTCGTTGATTTTTATGCAAAGGTAAAAAGGAGCAAAAAGAGAAGAATTAATGAAGAGAGGTGGGCGTTAATCACAAAGTAGGGCCAAGGGGGGGTCCACATCCATTGCTAAAGTTAGAATTTCAGAATTTAGGAAGTCCTATTCAAGTTAAAAGAGGAATTCAAGAATGGAGAAAAACAAGGAGAAAAAGAAGGAAAGTTAAAAGAAGATTTCAAGCCAAGATAGAAGTCCAAAAAAAGGGGTCCCACACTCATGTTGCACGCACTGTATGGGCCCACTTTTATTCTCAAGTTTCAGATTTAATTCCTTGCAATTAAAATTCAGATTGGTGGGCCACATGTGAGGAACTTTCTATAAAATACAAGTAAGATCAGAATTAGAAAGTGTTGTTTATTAAGAAAGAAGACTCCTATTCTATTCTAATTAGGAAGCATACTTATAAAGAAAGGTGGAGATCTAATCATAAAAGGAGAGAAGCCTAAAAAGGAGGAGATTCTTCATAAAAGAGGGTTGTTGCAAGACTTATAAAAGGGGATATGAACAGTGCAAGTCCAGCACTATTTGAGCCATCATCCAGCCACAAAAAAAGCATAAAAACCAGTTATTATCATCCCATAAACCCTATTTCCCATACAGCCACCTTTGGAGCATTCTTTGGAGCATCTTGGAGGGCTTTTGGAGTGAGAAAAAGGGGAAAAAGCTGCTGGCAAAATTCTTCTTCTTCTTCCATATTCAGAGTTCTTCTTATGCCTCTATTTTCTATTTTGTTTTCAACTCCAGACATGAGTAGCTAATTTTTTTAGGGCTGGGGTGTAGTTGAAACCCTAGCCTAATCTATGTAGTCTCTTTTGGCATCTTTTAATTCAGATTTCAGTTTTATTAGTTGAGATTCTAAACCAGTTTTAATTGATGAGTTGTGTATATGCCATGCCAACCATGTGATGTTCAATTAATTTTAAGAGTAGCTACCTTAATTTTGATTGATCTTGATGTTAAGCATCTAGGGTTTAGAACCATGAATAATTTAAGTATATTCCATGCTTAAACTCATGCATTTATCATTCCCATTGTTTTTATGCATTATGTGTGTTTTGACTAGGACATATGCCATGCTTAGTTTTTGCATCATAATGAATAATTCATGTAGTATGCCACTCATGAATTGGGTTTAGGGGAATAATAATCTAGACGCATATGCCATGGTCTAGGTTGATAGATGTCACTAATAAAATTTGATTTTTGATTAAAAGATAATAAGGGACATGCATAGGATTGGTTAGGGGAGTAGATGAAACCCTAGTTCATTCATTATCATTGTTTTCAATTCTAATATCAGTTTGTGTGTTTTAGATTAATTTCCATTTAGCTTTTGATAGTTTAATTTACTGTTTTTAGTAGTTTAATTCGACATTTCATCATTCAATTGTTTCTTTTAATATTCTGATTTTTAGTTGCTTTTGACATTGTTTTATCACAAGTCTTCGTGGGATCGACCTCGTACTTACAATTCACTACACTACATAGTGATCTTGTGCGCTTGCGAGTTTTAATTGTGTGCATACTAATAGCTTATTTCTAGGTTGCTTGGTGCATACCATCCATGTGAATATTTTGACAATTCCAAAGATGATGGCATTGAAGCAAAAGATGACAGTATTATATCAATTGAAATCAATGGATGTACTCATGTAACATTGGAACTTGTTATTGCAACTCTAGAATTTTTACTAATTAAGTATTTAGATTTTTGGTTTATTGGTTAACTTTTTTCTGCCTTGGCCTATTGGCCGAGAGGGACTATCTAAACCTACCTGCCCAAGGATCAATCCCCAGGTGGTATGGTGATAATGGGAGTCCAGTCCACAGAGACATCCCTTTATTCTCTGGGAGAACAGATTGATCCATGTGTATTTCATAGCTGTGTTTGATACATTGTTTAAGTTTACGTCAATGTGGTAGCTTTTGCTATGATTTCTTTCATCTTCTCATTTTGTTGATAGTGGTGCCGCACTATGATGAAAGATAAAAGATAGATATACATGTGCTTATTTCAATGTTTCTTGTTAAAGGTGTGTCTAGCAAAAATTGGGCATTCGAGACTTGGCACCTAGCTTATGCTTTCTATCTTCACCCACAGAATAATACTACACAACCTAAGCATTTTTCATATATAGGGTACACATCAACAATGTGCATCCCACCCTTAACTCTCTCCCTCCTCTCTCACACCAATCTAACAGCCAAGAGACAACTTCCCACAATTCCATTCTGCATCCTTACCAAAGACGACCTCTCCCCACGTCTTCACAAAAAAGAGGGGGAAAGAAAAGAAAATTAGACACTTAAAAGATCAAACAGACAACCATTTCTTAAATTTACTATTAGCATGTAAAAGTAACTTATTCAAACAGTCAAAATCTTACCTCTTCTATGGGAGCTTCTTTAAGATATTTGTACAATAAGGGAAGTTCTTTTCTGAACTGTTGCTCAAATGATGAAGGTGCACTGGATACAATATTATCCGTTGCATTAGAAATGCATAGTGACTAAGAAAAAATAAATCAATAGCTAAATTTCAAAGTGTTGAAAAACAGCTAGGGACTTTATTATGATTTTTCAAAAACTATGGACTAATTTCTAATAATAGAAACTTTGGTGAGATGGGTTTTTCTATAATTTCTGAAAATATTAAATTAAATTATATATATATATATAAGCATTAAGGTTGGTCATAATTAGGGTTGGATGACCAGTCCTCATGGTTCTTCCCAAAATTCTTTCTCCTCCTCTAAAACCCCAACCTTCTCTAACCTTTTCTTCTTTTATTTTTTGGTCTTCTAAACTAATTTTCTTAATAGATTAAAAGTTTCAACTTGGTATAAGAGCAAATGATCCACTAATTCTTTTCTCCTCCTTTTATTGTTCCTCGTTATTCCTTTTCATATTTTTCCTTCAATTTCCACCCTTTAAAAAGCCATCCAAATCAGTCCATAAAACTTAAAAACCAAGCTCAAAACATCTACTAGTAACTCTATGAATCCCCTATAATTTTCCACTAAATCTGCACCTTCCAAACCCTAAATTGCCTCTACAATCCACCCCTTTTGTGACCCATTCTATCGATGTTCTTGCTAAATTATTGTGGATTTTCATGTTCAGAATTTTGAGTTAGAACTCAGCCATACTCAGCTGAATTGATAACCAAACAAATCTGCATTCCATTGGGTATCACCAATCCACAATTGTAACTCCTGAAATTCAAGTGAAAGAACTACAAACATTATGGTAAATGGTAATTCAATAACTACAGTTGGTGCTCATCGTTCAGTCCTTCGAATGATATCAAGGAAATATGCAGACGTCTGACTTCTGATTGCAAGGGACAGATCTTGCAGAACTGCTCACACTATGGTAATGAAATACTCTACATTGCTGCCCTGGGTCAATCCTCTGCATGTTCTCCAGGAAAGATCTGGACATGCAACTTCAGCCTGTAAGAGACAGATCTGTGGAGCATATTTAGCTTCTGGTTGGTTCAGTGGTGTTGCTGACTGTGAAATTTATTCGGTGGAGCATGTAAGTTTAGTTGTTCATCTAGCAATGTTGATAATTTGTGAAATTTATTTTGTGGAGCATATGAAATTAATTTGCTGCTCAGTCATAGCAATGTTAAGTGTCAATTTTGTGTTGTATCTTGCACATAAAGTTAACCTAATAGTAACTGAATACAGTAGCAACAGTTGGTAGTAAGGTTGTAAAACAGATCAAAGATCCACTACAGGTTATGAAGACACTTAATTTTCCATGGTTCTCAGTGCACCGTATTTCAAGAGCTGCACCATTGTTTTATAGTCCTCAATGTATCATACACTTTCTTAGCTTCATAAAGTTGGTCAAACCTCCTTGAATTACTATAGATAAGCCTGTTTCCTTTTTTTGTTTGTGTATTGATTATAAATGTGGTGGAAATCATTAATCCACCACAACTTCTCCAAATCTTTTGTGATTTCTTGAGTTATTTCATGGTATCAGAGGTTAGGCTCTTTGTCTGGTTCAATCCAAGTAGTCTTGGATTCTGTCAGTAAGAGTGGTGGGTCATTTTTCTGTTGAGAAATTTTCAGATCAGTTCTCATCTACCATGGGTTCCACCAGGCTGTTGTAATAGTTTGTTGTTCCTCTTTAACTGTTTTTTTTCAATCAAATCAGCCAAAACAGAATCCTAGCAACAGATCGGTTGACACTGCTGCAAGGTCCAAAAAGTTGCTGTCAAAGCCCTTTTCCTCCTTACCTTCTTTCTCTTCACTCAAATCTGCCAAAACAGAACTCAAGCAACAGTCAGTTGATACTGTGCTCAGGTAGCAACTGTCGCTAAAGCAGCTGGCCTCACCTTAGATCACAGATCTTCAAGATACTTCAGGATATCGGTCACCCATCCAAGAGGTATCTCTGGTTAAAGTTTGAGCCCAAAAGGACTTCATTTGGCTGGGTTTTCAGGCCCTTTGTGGGTCGGCAGTTTTCTGTACCTGATTTCATCGCTGCCGTTGGATCTACTTGATTACCGTAGGATTTGCTTCAAATCTGAAGAAGACGTGTGCCATTCGTGTACAAACATAACCTGGAACTTCAATCGGTAAAAAGAAGTCATCTTGTATTTTTTCCGGCCACATTTCCATTCGCCTGAACAAGGACGTTCCAGACTCTTTTTTCTTTTTTTTTGGCACCGTCCAGGTTATATTTGGGCTATTTACTGCATTTTTTGAGTACTGTGAGTGCGATACTACATTTTCTCTGCATTTTTATGCACTGTTCTAGTTATATTTGAGCTATCATGGCTACCGATCATGCACAACTTATCTCTATTCGGTTGGATGGGACATACTATGCCTATCGGGCCCACCTCACGACTAATACTTTGAAAGGAAAGAAGCTCTGGAAATTTGCGTCCACCGAAGTAGAGAAACCCACAAATCCTAATATGGAAGAAGAGTGGAAATCTGACATTGGCAAAATTAACTCTTGGTTAGCAAACTCTGTAGACGCCACCATTGGCTTTCAGCTTGCCAGATTTTCTTATCCCAAAGATGTTTGAGATTATTTGGCCCGTCTCTATGTCCAAACCAACTCTGGTAAGAGATACCATTTGGAGAGGGAACTTCGGAATGCTCGACAAGGCAATGACTCAAGTCATGCCTTTTATGTGAAAATGACAACTCTAAGGGACCAGTTATCGTTTATGGAGCCACAGTTCACTTCTGCCGCTGACTCTGCCACCTGTGAAACCTACCGTCAAGAAACTAGGCTTGTCAAATTCTTGATGGCACTCCGTCCTGAATATGAGCATGTAGAAGTATGCTTTTGCATCGGTCTCCTCTTCCCTCAGTTGATATGGCATTATCTGAATTGCTATCAGGAGAGCAAACAGTCTTCTCTTTCCACCAAGAGAACCACAGATGGGGACTATGTACTAGTTTCTGCCTCAACTACCATTCAGCCTGGACTTCTTGGACTGCCTCGTTATAAAGGTGGACCCCCTGACATTTCTAATTATTTAAAAAACAAAGGACACTGGAAAAAGGATTGTCATGTTCACCCGAAAGGTCCATCTCGACAACCTATTTATCCACAGCATCATCCACAGATGGGGACTCCGCATACGTCCCAATCATCGCATACGGCCCTTTCTACCTCTGCAGATGCTCCTGCCTCTTCTGATCACGCTACTCAGATTTAATCCATCATTGCCGAGCAGCTTCAACAGATGATGCTATCCTCTGGCTCTGGGTCTTCAGCTTCTCAGTCTTCAGCAGCCTTGCCCACCAGGATAAGAGCTGGATGGTTGAAGTGAAGACTTGCTTTTGGAGTGGTTTTTTATTAGCACATACCAACAAGATTTTAGGAAAAAATTATAAGACAACAATTAGACTAACTATAACAAATGTAGTGTTGACAAATCAAGAAATAATATATGCAAAAAAATGAATGGAATAGATAATGAAAACAATGATATGATGTCTGGTTAATTTAGGAAAGATAAAATCAAAAATGAGCTCATTTCGGACCATTTAAGGGTAGCATCAATAGTATAAAGAAACAGCTGCAAGAAAGCAAACAAATCAGTTGGGTGATCTTCTACCAATTGGAATACTATGACGCCGAGGAAGACAGGACCACATCACAGTGTCATGGTCTGAATGACTACAAAAATAAAGGTTCTGCTCCTTCACAAAATGAGCAATCTTCCTAGCTGTAAATCTCTTCTTCCAAGGGGAGAGGTTGGGATTAAGCATGGAGTCATGCACAATCCTCCAATCAGCAACAATGGTGAGAATAAAAACCTCTTTTATAGCTTCTTCAATTAAATCTAGGTAGCCAAGATGTCATCAATCTCTTGAGCTGATTTAGTCCAAATAATGGAGTTGGGTATTTTCCTAAGGGCACGTTTGTGTACACACCCTTTCCGCGGAAAGGGGAAATTGTCACGTCAACAAATTCCATAGAAATGAAAACCTCAGAAAAGGATTTCCACGGGATTTAGAAATTCATGTTTGGTGTGAATTTTTTTTCCTCGCTGAATTGGTGCTAATGTTGTTTGGTGCGGCTGTGAATTCCTCACAGAAAATCAAATTTTCCTGTTTGGTGCAACAATTTTCCGGAGAAAAATAACATAACATGTATATAATTTATTTAAAGAAAAAGGAAAAAACGAAAGAGCGTAGGGTTTTGGGTTGAAATGGAAAAGAGTGAGGAAATGAGATTATATAGGAGGGAGAAGTTTTATGAGGAAATCCATATCCCATACCACACCCCCACCCCCACCCCCCCACGCCCCGGCTCTCACTCCCTCTCTTTCTGGAAACTCACGCTCTCACTCCCTCTCTTTCAGGAAACTCATTTCCAACATTTGCAAAGAAAATGCTAACAAGGTAGGAAAGCGTTTCCATGGAATTATTCCGCACCAAACGCATGAAAAATGGGTTTTCCACGGAAAACCGTCCACTTTTCTGCAAAAAGGTGTCACACAAACATGCCCTAAGTATCCCATCAAAAAAATCTTCCTGAGAAGAGATTAGGAGGTTCCATTGAAGGTTTTCTTTGCATAAGTTCACTCTGTCCATTGGGCTTGTGGCAGCAAATTATTATTTGTAAATATAAGCTGGGTAATGGTGGTTGGTGTGTTCCAAGCCAAGCCAACAGGGTCTCTGGTATATGGAAGTCTGTTTTATATCTTCAAGTGAAGTTTGCACATTGGATTCGGTACAGGGTCCATGATGGTCTTCGGGTCAAATTCTGGCAAGATGAATGGTGTGGGCAGCTGGTGCTAGCTAATCAATTCCTAAATCTTTTTTTGTTGGATCATAGACAACAAGGTTTTGTTGCTGACAACTTTTCTAAGGAGGCTGGTCAGGTAGTTTGGGGCTTCTCTTTCCGAAGAAATATGACGGATACTAAAATCTCTGACTTTGCTAACTTGTTGGGTATGCTCAATAAGATGTATTTGTCAGTAGATACATATGATGAAAGAATCTAGAAACCGGATGTTAAAGGGCAATTTTCAGTTAGGTCATTTTATAAAGTCCTGGATGACATAAATGAACCAATGGATGGTTTGTAACTCTTTTCGGGACCCTTCAATGCTGCCTCGAGTGTTAACTTTTTGTTGGGTGGCAAGAAAGCATAAAATTTTGACGATTGATAAGTTGAGAAAAAGAAATCATGTGATAGTTAATGCTTGCCCTATGTGCTTACAAGATGAGGAAACCGTGCATCATCAGCTAATCCATTGCCAGTTTGCTTGTAAGGTTTGGAACTTTGTGCTTAACTGCTTTGATCTGAAATGGGTTATGTCAGGTACAGTCGTAGATATTTTTCTACAATGGCTTTCCTGAAGGGTTGGAGGGGTAAAATTTTATGGAAATTAGTTTTATAATGCTACAAATTGAAAATTTTAGTTGCAAAGAAATAGAAGTGTTTAGAAATGTTAGTAATCTATTAAGGAGATCACTCAATCCATTGTTTGGAATGTATCGAAGTGGGCATGTGTCAGGAAGGAGTTTGGAGGAATCTCTGTGGCAGATATTAATCGATCCTGAGATGCAGTTTTAAAAGGGTATTGGCGTAGAAAAGCGGTTCATAGAGTTGAATGGATATGCCCTCCTCTTGCAACCTTCAGGTTGAATTTCGACAGCAGTATTTTAAGGACTATGCATAAAGGAGGTATTGGAAGTGTGATCAGAAATTGGATTGGAGATGTTGTTAGAAGCTTCTCTGGGCCTGTGATTGCTCTCGATGCTAATGAAGTTGAAGTGTATGCTCTTCTTATTAGGTGTCGTGAATTGGAAAGGATAGGTGGCTCATATCCTACTATAGGAGTTTTTTTTTCAATAATTCAGTGGGCTTCTGCAAAGGCTATTTATCCATGGCGGATTGCTGAATGGGTAGAGGAGGTGCAAGATATTTCTAAAAAGATGGGTGCTTCTTTTCATCACATTTTACACATCTTACAAGAGGCTAACTCAACGGTGAATGGTCTTGCAAGAGAAGGACTTTCTCGATCTTCTATCAATTTTTACGTATACTTCGTTTTAGTTGTTATTATTTTCTCTGTTGTTTGGTAGTTGTATTTTGAGGAATTTACCTGAAAAATCACCTTAGATTTTCACTAAACAAAAAAGGCCCTAGTAGTTCATATGATGCGAAAAGTGGTCCCCTGTTACCACTTTCGTTTTTTTTATTAAAGTTTTCATTGAGCGACGACGTCATCGCTCGTTTAAACCTTACAAAACCCCTGAATATTTTCCCTTTTTTTCTCCCCATCTTTTTCACCTGTCTGGTGATTTTGTTGCCTCCTCCTTCATCAACAGTCTAGAATGTGGTCCCAGAGGTCATTTTCCAACCTCTTTTGGATTGAAGCATCATAGATTCAAGCATCTTATCACGTGGAGGTATTCTTCCTGTTGTCTTCCCATTGTTTATTTCCCAAAATGATTATTTTTATGGGTTTCTTCATCTTCTTTCCATTTTCTTCAACCTCTTTTCGATATCGCATCCTGAAATTGTTAATGATCAAATCTTCTCAGTTTTAAAGATTTTCAATTTGGCATTTTTTTTCTGTTTTAATCTGTATGATGGTTTTGTGGGGTTGGAGGTCTTTGGGTTAGTTGTACGGAGTCATAGAAGATTGGCTTGTTATATTGTGTGTATATTTGTGTATATGCCCATAAGAGCAATACATGTAGAAGAAAAGTATATTTTGGCCTTGATGACATATTGATTCATAGAATCAAACTCTCTCTCTCTCTCTCTCTCTCTCTCTCTCTCTCTGAGGAAACATATTTAATTCCCTTTTCGTTCTTCTATAATCCATTTACTTGATATACATCCTTCTGTGATCTTATTCAATACAAATCCAGTCACTCAAATTCAATGGCAATTTTAAATAGTCCAGAATTTCTAATTCTTTGAGGCCAGTTCTTATAACCCATCTATAAGGTCCCTCCATGAAATCTAAAGGGCTTGTAACTACTACAATATCAGAACTGGGCCCTTTTACACATAATTCGACTTCCTTTGTTTTGTTTTTTTTATCATTTTAATCACTTGTTCTAGACCTGATCCACGATGGTGGCATTCTCAACTCTAGTTAGCGATATTTGGATTGGTTCCATCAAACAAGGGACAGTGGTTTTGAGTGCTTTGGACATGAGATGTAGTATCTAAATTTAATGGATACATCATTAAATAAAAGGGGCAGTGATCTGAGTGCTTTGCACATGAGAGTTGAAGATAAGTTGGATGCAACTCAAATGCTAAGAGATTTGTATGCATTGTTAGTTGATTGTAACACCTACATTATTAGTTTCTTATAATAGTTTAGTTCTCCAAGCTATAATTTTGAGGTGCATAATGTTCACTTACAACGTTGGTAACCACTTTTTTGTAGATGCTTGGAAGTATGGATGGGGAGCGTGAAATTCATTTGTTTGGATCATATAGTGCACGTGCAAATCATAGTGAATCTAATGGTTTTATTTTTTTTCCAATTGAAACGTCGTCAACAGAATCTCAAAAACCTTATTCCAATTGAAACAAGTGACAACGCAGTCACTCCACAGAATCTCATAAACTTATTCCAATTGAAATGAGTGACGACGTCGTCGCTCCACAAAATCTAAAAAATTTATTCCAATTGAAAAGAGTGACGACGTCGACGCTCATTGAAAAAGGGCCACAAAAGAGAAAATTTTGGCTGGAAGACTAGTTCTGTTTCATAACAACTATGGGGGCCTTTTCGGTGCACAGGACCTCTAAGGTGATTTTTCAGGTAAATTTCTCTTGTATTTTTTTTTACTTCTTTTTTGGTGGAATAAAATTTAACCATTATAAAAAATTTTAAAAAATTCACTGTCCATTATTTGCCGAGGAGAGACCAAGGCTTTGATGATGAATGTTACTAGCAAAAGTAAATTAGTAGCATTTTTTAATTCTCTTCAAATAAAAAAAAAAATCCAAATCATGTAAATCTTGTTGGTTATAATTTACTTCATAACCGATCATGTTGATTTCATGAAGTAAATCTTGTTGGTTATAACTTACTTCGTGAAGTTAGAGAAGAGACTCATGTAAAAGAAAAAAAAATGTAGGTTATGTATAGTCGAAAACCTCAATCACATGCCCACCTTATTTATCTGTAAAACCTCCCAAATCCTACAAATTATTAGTGGTTTCATCAATAAGGAGATAACCTCTTAAAAATAGAAATGCTAAAAAATTTTAAAAATTAACAAACAAAAATGAAAGTGAAAGTTATTAGTCTTAGGCCCTGTTCGGCAAATCCTATCCATAGGAAATAGATCTATGGATAATAGATTTGTGTAAAATAGGCATTTTACTTTTAAGCTGAAAGTTACTAATCTTAGGCCCTGTTCGGCAAATCCTATCCATAGGAAATAGATCTATGGATAATAGATTTGTGTAAAATAGGCATTTTACTTCTAAACTGTTTGGTAAGACCAATTCACAGCTTGTAATAGATGTTTTAGAATCCTACAGTATGACATTTTTCATGAATTTCTTGAGATGCACAAGGAATCAAGGACTGAATTTTGGCTCCATAGCCTTTCTAGGGCTTCTGAAGAGGATCAACGGTTCGGATCTTGAGATTGGTAAAGAATCAACGGTTCAAATTTAACACCATGGTTGTGTTTGGGCTTCTAAAGAGATCTTACTGTTCAGATTGAGATTGAGGGACCCACCAAAAAACAGACTGGGTTTTCTAACGTGAAAATTCAGTCAATTTATACATAAATGCATCAACCCAACGTTTCTCATGATTTTTTTTAGATCCGTGAGAAATCATGGGCTGAAATTTGACATCATAGGCGTTCTTGGGCTTCTATAGAGGATCAATGGTTCAGATCTTGATCTAGGGTCCCACATAAGTCTAGAAATGCATATCTAATGGTTCACGGTTTTTTACACATCTCAAGATTTGGGAAGCATCAATGGATCAAATTTGGCCCCATAGACATTCTTGGTCTCCTAAAGACTTTAAGGGCACGTTTGGTAACCATCCTCATAGAGGAATCCTAGCCACTTTTCCGTTCCCCCATGGAAACCCCATGTTTGGAAGCCGTCCGCAGCAGAGAAAAGGGATTCCCGAAATGCACGCGTGCGATTATTCATCTAGTCCAACCTTCCCCCATCGGAACCCTTAAATCCGATCTTTTAAAGTGGCGGTATAAAAGGCTCCTTTCCTCGCGAAGAAAGCTGTTCCCCGAACCCTACCCTCTCTCGACCCTTCTCTTCTGACTCTCTTTTTCTGCCAAAATACGAACTCTCGCCAACCGACCCTCGAATGCCCTCGCCACCGACCGTTCAACGTTGCCAGGCTTCTCTCTCTCCTTTACCACATTTCCGACCTTCTCCTAGATGATAGCCCGGCAGTGGTACAAGATGGCATGCGACTACATCATATTTCCATAGAATCTCAATCTCATCAACGGTGCTAACACCACCCTACATTCCCATTTAAATCAACGTAACAGACCCAACTAGGTGACTGAAGTTGTCCTATTTTCCATCCTACAAACCACAATATTGACTGATTACTCAAATGGGTCATCATTCCTTTAAATTTCTCTGAGACTCGTACAAAGAAGAAGAGTCGGTTGGATCTCTTGCCACAAAAAAAAAATGTTGTGCTCTTTTTCATTTTAATTTCTACATCAACCCAATGCATGAAAAGATGAAAAAAAAAAAAAAAAAAAGAGTCGCTTGCATTTGGGGAAGAGCTAACCGCTTACAAATAGATTTGGTGAAATGGGTTTGTGTTGATTGCATTGTTTCATCTTTTACTTGTTTGGAAGTTTCTTTATTTGGGTTGGAGATTTTTCCTTTGGAATTATATTGGATTGGTTGGATGGGATTGGAGGTTCTTGCTTTGAGAACCTTGCTTTGGATTGGATTATTCTTGCTTTCTTTCGTTTGTTTTTCCATGGACTGTGGCATGCTTACCAAACATGGGTATGAAAAAATCATAGTTGATTCCACTATGCTAGCCAAACATTGGATGCAATGAATCCTCTCCCTTGTAAATCCTTATTAAAGAAAGCCTAATTCCGAGGCACCAAAGAATCCTTTGAAGAGAGGATTCCTCTCTTATTACCAAACATGCCCTAATAGTTTAGATCTTCATTTAGGTCCCCAGTTTTCAAAAATAAATAAACCACCCTTTGGCTTAATGAAAAAGTTGGGATTATGGGTCCTTCCCAAATAGACATAAAAATGTCTATTGTCTGGTTCAGACGGACATATCCCTTACACTATCCAAAGAATCTATTTTGCCTAAATCTCTATTTGGAACCGCTTTAAGAGAAATAGAGGCGAGATTTAGACTTGCCAAACACCACGTTAGCCTTTCCACTATAGCTATTCCACCAAAATTATCAATCCAGCCCATCTACGCAGGCTTGGAACTTGTTTTATTAAGTTAGCTTTATTTTAGGAACTTGTATTGTATTGGGATACTAATAATAGGAACTTGTATTAGGATACTAATTAGAGGGTAATCAACCCTTATATAATGAGAAGGATACAACCCTAAGGGGTACACGTTTTTCCTCCAATCTCCTTTTTTTCTCTTCATGCGTCCATAACTAACAGGGCATCAGAGCTACTGATTCATGCCCAGCTCTTTGCAAGGAAACGTTAACGAAGAATAACTAGCAAGCACTACGTGGAGGTAGCCCAGATCTTTGCAAGGAAACACTAAGGATGGCGATACAGAGCTGGCGATGTACTTCATATCCAGCTGAGTTCTTTTACCCTTTTCCTTGTCTTTCTATTTATTTTTCTATTATGTTCTTAGTTTTTCTTTCTTACTTTATTTTAAAACATTGCGGACAATGTTTAGTTTTAGTTTGGGGGAAAAGTCTTAGTTAGGATAGAGTCAAAAACAAAAAAAAAATCGAAAATCACAAAATTATTTGTTTATTTCTCTTTGAGCCATAGTTCCTTCCTACCACAATGATGAGAAATGATGATTTTTTTTGCATGGTTCATTGAACTTCATTATGCTGGTTCTTTATATTATTCAATTGACGTAAATCTTGTTTAAGCATGTTTGAGCTATCACTGTGTGGATTACAATGTTGATATGGTTGAGGTCGAAAGCTCTTGCATAATTGAATGATTAGATGCTTTTGATGGAAACTTGTACAACCTAGTGAGCTTTGAGCCTAAATGCTTATTCTTGAGAGGGGTTATATGCTGAGTGATTTGATCTTTCATTTCTTGATCTATTTGATGCAGTTGATTTCATTATCATTCTTTGATCACATGTTCTGAATTTTATATGGAATAACATGCTAGAACTCTCATTTTTTATCCGATCGAGGCATATTTCGACTACACGAACCATAGGATATGATTTTAGGCCATGTTTGACTAGTTGTGCTTTTCTATCCATTCCCTTTGATGTTTATCACTAGTTATCCATGTTGAGCCTTAATTAAGCCAATTCTTGCACCCATACCAACTCCTAAGTTTGGCGGAGTTACCTTACCGTATGTATAGCCTTACCTTATCTAAGGAAGTATAAAGATGAATTCAAGGTTCACTACAAAATGTGTGCAAGGCTAGAGAAAAAGAAAATAAAAGAAAGGTTGCCGTTAACCTATCACTCCATAGTTTCAGTTATGTTTTCAAAAAATAGAAAAGAAAAAGAAAAGAAAAATAAAGAGAGAATAATACAATAAGGAGGCTATAGGCGTGACTCAAGAAGGTGGAAATTCAAAATGCAAGCCTTAGCATCTAAAATCAGAAGCGTATAAAAGAACCAGAAGTGTGATTCTATGCAAATTTCTTAGATCTTGTTATCCATTTCCTCTCATTCTTAAACCTTCACCCTAGCCCCATGATAACCCATGTGTAAAAGTCCTCATTGATCCTAGGTGAAGTATAGTCCCAGTGTGGAGATGAGATGGAATGGGAGCCTATGGTGTATGATTTCACTTCAAGCATGTGGTATTTTTCATGAGAGCATTGTCTGTTCATTCTTAGACAATTATTGAGTGATTTATTGTGAGTGTATCTATGGTGAGGATTGCAGTTAAACTAATATGCAAATGATTGTTTGGTTGTGTGAAAGCCTAAACTGGAAGTTATGTTGGTATTGTTTTACACACGACCCTTTGAGCATGTGGATGTGAGCTAACTTATAAATTGGGTAATCTTTAGAACTGGTTGAAACTCTTGTTTCTTTGAATCATGTATTGATCAGACATCTCTGAGACTAATGGTGGAAGGATAGAATTCATACTTCAGTGTCTCAAATATTTTTACTTGTTTATTCTTTTTATTGTTGTTTTGCTCGAGGACTAGCAAAAGGTAAGTTTGGGGGAATTTGATAAATGCTTACTTGTTTGTAAAAAGAGCCATAATATTTGATTTATCTTATGCTAGTCATAGTTATTTTATTTGATTTTACATATTCTTTGTTGATTTTTATGTAAAGGTAAAAAGGAGCAAAAAGAGAGGAATTAATGAAGAGATGATGGGTGTGAATCATCAAGTAGGCCCAATGGGGTCCACATCCATTGCTAAAGGTAGAATTTCAGAATTTAGGAAGTCCTATTCAAGTTAAAAGAGGAATTCAAGAATGCAGAAAAACAAAGAGAAAAAGAAGGAAAGTTAAAGGAAGATTTCAAGCCAAGATAGAAGTCCAAAAAGAGGGGTCCCACACTCATGTTGCACGCACCAGATGGGCCCACTTTTATTCTCAAGTTTCAGATTTAATTCCTTGCAATTAAAATTCAGATTGGTGGGCTACATGTGAGGAACTTTCTATAAAATACAAGTAGGATCAAATTTAGAAAGTCTTGTTTATTAAGAAAGAAGACTCCTATTCTATTCTACTTATGAAACAGAATTATAAAGAAAGTTGGAGATCTATTTCCACAAGGGAATTAAGTACTAAGAGGCTGTTGCAAGACTTATAAAAGGGCATATGAACAGTGCACGTCCAGCCACTAAGGGAGCCATCATCCAGCCACAAACCAGCATAAAAACCAGCCATCATCATCCCATAAACCCTATTTCCCATACAGCCACCTTTGGAGCATTCTTTGGAGCATCTTGGAGAGCTTTTGGAGAGAGGAAAAGGGGAAAAAGCTGCTAGCAGAATTCTTCTTCTTCTTCAATATTTAGAGTTCTTCTTATGGCTCTATTTTCTATTTTGTTTTCAATTCCAGACATGAGTAGCTAATTTTTTAGGGCTAGGGTGTAGTTGAAACCGTAGCCTAATCTATGTAGTCTCTTTTGGCATCTTTTCATTCAGATTTCAGTTTTATTAGTTGAGATTCTAATCCATGTTTTTAATTGATGAGTTGTGTATTGTAAAAATACAGGTCAGCTTGACCTAACGGGTCAGCCCACGACCCATGAATTGGGTCAGCCCACAAATCAATGTATATTGGGTCAGCCCACCAGTCAACATTGTATGAGTTATCAATAGATATTAGATAGATATTAGTTACCTTAACTGTGCCTGTAATCTTGTAATCAGATCTTAATAAGATCCACTAACTTAGGCTATCAATGTTATATATGTACCCATCGTCAATACAATGAAATCATCAAAAAATTCTCTTGCAATGCTTCTCTCTCTTGTATGCTTCTGGTTACTTCTGTATTGTCTCATATGGTATCAGAGCCCATTGATCTGATCCTTCAAGCATAAGAGGAGCCCTGATCAACTGATTAGAGAAGTTCTATTTCTCCCGGCTGTGAGAAACACTACACTACTGTGATCAAAGGTGGCCCACCTATTGATCACCTTGCATCAGCGAAATCTCTCCATTCCGGTCGATCACTTATCCTAGGAATTCTGAACATTTTTTGAAGATTTTCTGATCATCTGAGGTAGGCCATTCTCTCCCATCTGCACTTGTTTTCTTTGTGCAAATAGTTTTCATCAAAACCGTTCAAAATTCTGGATTCTCAAGCTTTCTTCAAAATACCAGTTAGAGGTGTTTCAGATTTTTGAAACAAAGGTCACTGTGTGATCTGATCCTCCTTTTGATCATCCAGTGGGCCCGAAAGATCAGATCTGTGCTGAAATTCAAGGTTGCCTGGACCCTTTTTTTGGCATTTTCTGATCTGATTTCACTCTGTGGCTGTGATCTTCCATCTGATCAACCAGTGGGCCCAATAGCAGTGATCTGTGCTCAGATTCAAGGTAACCTGGACCTAATTCCTTGGAATTTTCAGATCTGGTTATTTTTTGTGGCTGGATTTCAGATCTGACTTGGTTTCTGGGGCTGGATTTCCCATCTATATAATCCGTGCGCATCTTGTTCCAATTTATTCTGCGCTTTTGCTTCATATCTGTGCAATTTTGGTTAAGATGTCTTCCGATCGCACCTTGGGGATTAATGTCATACTCGATGGAACAAATTATCCCTATTGGTCCCATCTGATGCAAAATTTCCTCAAAGGACAAAAACTATGGAAATATATTGCTACGCAGATCCCTACACCAGACAGTAAAGATACAGCATTTGAGGAATGGGAAGCTTCGGTAGGGAAGATAAACTCTTGGATTGCCAATTCGGTCAATCCATCTATTGGGAACCAATTGGCTAAATTCAATTATCCTAAGGATGCTTGGGATTATTTAGCTAAATTGTATACTCAGTCTAATGCTGCTCGCCGGTATCAGTTAGAATGGGAAATCAAAAATGCTGACCAAGGAAATGACTCCATTCATGACTTTTTTGTCAAAATGACTGCTTTATGGGATCAACTGGCTCTAATGGAACCCACTTTTACAACCTCTGATGATGCCCATACATTTGAAGTCTATCGGCAGCAGACTCGCCTAGTTCAATTTCTTATGGCCCTCCGCTCTGACTTTGAACATGTTCGCGGTCTCTTATTACATCGGTCACCACTGCCTTTCGTTGATACGGCACTCTCGGAACTTCTGGCAGAAGAACAAACTCAGCTTTCTCTTACAAAGAAGAAACATGTGGAGCCCACACATGTACTGTCAGCAGCTGTTAGTACCCCACAGAATGGTCGCCCTTTTCCTCCTGGTACCAATGACTTCTGCAATTATTGTAAGAAGAAAGGACACTGGAAACGGGACTGCCCAACCAAACCTCAAAGGCCAAACAACAAGAACAAACAATCTGCTCAACAGCCCAACCATGGTCCCATGCAATCTTCTTCACATCTATTCTATGCTGCCAATGTCACTGAAGATGATAGTTTTGTGCCACCACAAGTAGATCTTGCCTCTCAGATCCAGGCTATGGTTGATGAGCGTATGCAACAGTTATTTCTGGCTTCCTCCACTGGTTCTGCTTCTCAAATGGCCACTACCCCCTCAGCCTCTGGTTCTGCCATGACCATTTCTGGTCCTTCAGGTACACATGATACTACCTGGATTTTTTATTCTGGTGCATCTTATCATATGATAAATGATGTTTCCAAACTTCATAATTGTTATACTCCTGCTAGCTCTCTCACAATCCATACAGCAGATGCCTCTCCTCTACCAGTCTCACTTATTGGCTCCGTTTCAAATAAGTTAATCTCTCTCACTAATGTTTTGTGTGTTCCCCACCTATCTATCAACTTAATCTCTGTTACCCCATTGACTTCTTCTGGATTTCTTGTCTTATTTTCTTCCACTGGTTGTTCTGTGCAGGATCCGCGCACCGGGAGACAGATTGGGACTGGCCTTAGGTCAGGAGGACTTTACTATCTCTGCTCGCTGCATCTTCCTTCATCCAGCATCTCCCCTGCCGCCCTTGTTTCATCTGCATCACCCTTTGATCTTTGGCACTCTCGTTTAGGCCATTTATCTTTAAATAAAATGAAGTCTTTAGTTACTAGTGGTGTTTTGGGAAATATTTCTATATCAAACATTTCTACTTGTTTTGGTTGTCAGTTTGGTAAACAACATGCATTCCCTTATAATAAAAGCACTTCTTTTACTACTACTCATTTTGCTTTGGTGCATTCTGATGTCTGGGGACCTGCCTCTCAGCCAACGAAGGGCGGTTCCATTTATTATGTGTTGTTTATTGATGATTTCACAAGATATACATGGTTGTATTTGATGAAAAATCGTTCTGAGTTGTACACTATCTACACTGCTTTCTCCACCATGGTTTCCACTCAATTTGACAAGAGGATTAAAATATTCAGGTCTGACTCTGGAGGAGAATACATGTCCCACAAATTTCGTTCTTACCTGACCAGTCAAGGGACTCTAGCTCAATTATCCTGTCCTGCCACACCACAGCAAAATGGAGTAGCAGAACGGAAATGCAGACATATCCTAGAAACTGCTAGATCCTCGATTTATTCCTCACATGTTCCTCTGCAATTCTGGGGGGCAGTAGTCCTCACTGCAACCTATCTGATTAATAGAACACCATCCACTGTCTTATCTGGCACCTCTCCATATGAAAAATTGTTCTCCTGTAAACCTGACTTGTCTTATCTCAAAGTATTTGGCTGCACCTGTTTTGTTCTGTTAAATGATAATGAGAGAACCAAACTTTCCCCAAAATCCACTGCCTGTGTTTTCTTAGGGTATGGCATTGAACAAAAAGGATATCGGTACTATGATCCTAAAACCAATAAGTTACGAGCCTCTCGTAATGTCTTCCCTTAGGAAAACGGGCTATTGGCTGCAAATGGATATTCAAGATCAAGACCAAATCTAATAGAACTGTTGATCATTATAAGGCCCGCTTGGTTGCCAAAGGCTACACACAAGAATATGGGGTAGATTATGAGGAGACCTTTGCTCCAGTTGCTAAGATGACAACTGTCCGGACCTTTATCTCCGTTGCCGCTGTTAGACGTTGGCCACTCTACCAGCTTGATGTCAAGAATGCATTTTTGAATGGATTTCTTTAGGAAGAAATATATATGCATCCTCCCCCAGGTGTCACGAGACCTCCTCATTATGTCTGTCGTCTCAAACGTGCCTTGTATGGACTCAAACAAGCCCCTCGTGCTTGGTTTGAACGGTTTAGTACCAGCATTATCAGCATTGGTTTTTCTCAGAGTGCTCATGACTCCGCTCTCTTCACTCGCTATTCGCGATCTGGATATGTTTTCTTGTTACTCTACGTCGATGATATGATTATCACTGGCAGTGATGCTCCTGGTATTCTATCCTTGAAGCGTTTTCTTCATCAACAGTTTGAGATGAAAGATTTGGGCCATCTTCGGTATTTTCTAGGCATTGAGGTTGCCTACTCTCCTAACGGATATCTTTTATCGCAAACAAAATACTGCAATGAAGTTCTCCAACGAGCTGGACTCACAGATCATAAACCTGTCTCTACTCCAATTGAACATAATCTAAAGCTTCGGACTACTGATGGAGAACTGCTTTCTGATCCAACTCGTTATCGTGAGGTGGTCGGCAGCTTGGTATATATTACTATTACCAGACCAGATATTGCCTATGCAGTACATGTGGTAAGTCAATTTGTTGCTCAACCCACTCATCTTCACTAGGGTGTTGTCCTGCGCATATTGAGATACTTACAAGGGAGTTCAAACCGAGCCCTCCTTCTTTCTTCCAGTCAGAATCTTACTCTCCATGGTTACTCTGATTCCGACTGGGCAGGAGATGTCAATGATCGGCGATCTACAACCGGTTTTTCCATTTTTCTTTACTCTTCTCTCATCTCTTGGAAGAGCAAGAAACAGGAAATTGCCTCCCGATCATCCACTGAAGCTAAATATCGTGCTGTGTCTCACACTACAACCGAAATTATTTGGCTTCGCTGGTTACTTCAGGATTTAGGAGTTCTAGTTCCTAAATCTACCTCTCTTTACAGACAGTGAAAGTGCACGGAAACTAGCCACAAATGATGTCTTCCATGAACGATCCAAACATCTTGAAGTTGACTGTCATTTTATTCGTCAACATGTTCGGAGTGGTACTATTAAGCTCATCCAGATTTCATCAGCTGCTCAAATTGCAGATTTTTTCACCAAAAGCCACTCCACTTCTCGGTTTTCCAAGCTTTCGATGGTCACATTCTCCCATCCAAAGCTTGAGAGGGGGTGTAAAGATACAGGTCAGCTTGACCTAACGGGTCAGCCCACAAATCAATGTATATTGGGTCAGCCCACTAGTCAACATTGTATGAGTTGTCAATAGATATTAGATAGATATTAGTTACCTTAACTGTGCCTGTAATCTTGTAATCAGATCCACTAACTTAGGCTATCAATGTTATATATGTACCCATCGTCAATACAATGAAATCATCAAAAATTCTCTTGCAATACTTCTCTCTCTTGTATGCTTCTGGTTACTTCTGTATTGTCTCATATGTATATGACATGCCAACCATGTGATGTTCAATTAATTTTAAGAATAGCTAACTTAATTTTGATTAATCATGATGTCAAGCATCTAGGGTTTAGAACCATGAATAATCTAAGTATATGCCATGCTTAGACTCATGCATTTATCATTCCCACTGTTTTTATGCATTATGTGTGTTTTGACTAGGACATATGCCATGCTTAGTTTTTGCATCATAATGAATAATTCATGTAGTATGCCACTCATGAATTGGGTTTAGGGGAATAATAATTTAGACGCAAATGCCATGGTCTACGTTGATAGATGTCACTAATAAAATCTGATTTTTGATTAAAAGATAATAAGGGACATGCATAGGATTGGTTAGGGTAGTAGATGAAACCCTAATTCATTCATCATCATTGTTTTCAATTCTAATATTAGTTGTGTTTTAGATTAATTTTCATTTAGCTTTTGATAGTTTAATTTTCTGTTTTTTGTAGTTTAATTCAACCTTTCATCATTCAATTGTTTCTTTTAATATTCTGATTTTTAGTTGCTTTTGAGTTTTGACATTGTTTTATCACAAGTCTTCGTGGGATCGACCTCGTACTTATAATTCACTACACTACATAGTGATCTTGTGCGCTTGCGAGTTTTAATTGTGTGCATGCTAGTAGCTTATTTCTTAATTGCTTGGTGCATACCAATCATCAGTCCCTCCAGTTTTTTGGGCAAAAGCTCTCACCACTGCAATCCATTTAATAAACCGTCTTCTATCCCCTACCAATGCTAATTAACACCGCATTTTAAACTGTTTGGTCATCATTATGTGTTTGATCATCTACATACTTTTGGATGTGTTTTCTTTGTTCATTTACCCCCCACAGAACGAACAAAATTAACCGCTCAATCTCGCAGGTGTGCTTTTTTGGGTTATGCCACAAATCAAAAAGGTTTTGCATGCTACGACCCCATTGGTCGTCGCATCAGGGTTTCTTGTAATGTTATTTTCTTTAAAAACTAGTATTCTTTTCAAACTCATTTGAATTGTCCTCATCCCTCTTCTCCCGCTCTTTTACCGGGTTTTTCAGATAAAACAACAGTTACTCGGTTTAATCCTGACTTTGTTTATCACTGTCGGGAAAAACCTACCACTGCAGATGCCCGTCCTCCTGATCCTCCACCGGCAATTGGTTCCACAACTCCTCATATCTTGCATCGCTCCTCCAGAACTTCTAAACCACCTGAACGGTATGGATTTACGCACACTTCTTTGATGACAACCCTTTCCTCTGTTTCTATACCAAGTTTTTATTTACAGGCAGTACAACATTTTTTTTTTATAGGTAACGAAGAAAATATATTAAAAAGGAAAGGGTATTAAAAAGAGGCCCAACCAAAGGCACTATGGTATAAAAGCATTATACCACAAAACAAGTTACATAGTGAAAGCTAAAAAGTTATAAGACCTATCAACCCCTTGCTTAGCTAAAGAGTCCATAAAGCCATTTGCTTTCCTCCCAACATGAATAAAGCTCACTTGAATAGAAGACAATAGAGCTCTAATCTCATTCAAATAGAACTGAAATTTCCAAGGAAACATAGTCGAAGAGGACACCCAAGATATAGCATTAAGAGAATCACTTTCAACCACAAGTCTAGAACGAAAAGAGGTTTAACTGAAAATCCGGATAGCTTCTAAAATAGCAACAACCTCAGCCTTATTAGATTCCATAATCAACAAAACAAGATATAGGCAGTACAACATGATACTTGGAACCAGGCAATGAGGGCAAAATTAGATGCATTAGATCATAATCACACATGGGATATTGTGGATTGTCCTTTAGCAGTTAAACCGATTGGTTGCGAATGGATCTTCTCCATCAAACTTAAATCTGATGGCGGTCTAAAGAAAGCTCCTCGAGCATGGTTTGAAATTTTTAGGGGGCGTTTATGCACGAGTGGCTTTACTCAGAGCCCTTACAATCCACTCTGTTCATGCACACAACATCTACTGGTATCACTGATCTACTTGTGTATGCTAATGATATTATTATCACTGGCACTAATGATAGTATGATCAAGTCTATCCAAGCTGCTCTCTGAGATTATTTCAATATGAAGGATTTGGGCCCTTTACATTATTTTTTGGGCTTAGAAGTGCATCAATCTCCCAAACGCCTGTTTCTTAATCAACACAAATACACATCTGATCTTATTGAGCTTGCCGATCTACATGAATCTTCGGCGGTTGATACACCTGTAATTGTCAACCTAAAATTAAGTAAAGATGATGGCAATCTTCTTCCTAATCCACATGCATATAGGCGCCTGGTGGGTAGCCTAGTCTATCTCACCATCACTCGACCAGACATATCATATGTTGTCAATCTTGTGAGCCTATTCATGACATCTTCCAGACATTTTCATCTAACTGTTGTCAAGCGCATTATCCGGTTTTTGTTGGGAACTGTAACTCGTGGTTTATTTTATCCCAAGGATAATCCACTTCAGTTGACCACTTATGCAGATGCTGACTGGGCCGGATACTCGTCGATCTACTACTAGTTGGTGCATATATCTTGGCAATTCTCTAATTTCCTGAAAATGCAAGAAACAGGAGTGTGTTTCTCGATCCTCCACAGAGGCTGAATATAGGGCAATGTCTTCCGCCTGTTCAGAAATCTTATAGCTACAGGGACTTCTTCCGGAACTCGGTTTGGCATAAACATCTCCTACATCCTTGCATATGGATAACACTGGGGCTATCGGGATCACTGAGAATCATGTCTTTCATGAACGCACCAAACATATTGAAGTGGACTGCCACTTTATTCGGGATGAATTAAAGCGTGATGTCATTTCCTTACCTCATGTCCCTACTGACCTTCAGTTTGTTGATATCTACACGACTACACCAAAGGACATCCTCGGCCTCGACATCAGTTTCTGGTTTCCAAATTGCTACTTTATGACAACCCTGCATCAATTTGAGGGGGGGTGTCAATCCAGCCCATCTACACAAGCGTGGAACTTGTTTTATTAAGTTAGCTTTATTTTAGGAACTTGTATTGTATTGGGATAGTAATAATAGGAACTTGTATTGTATTGGGATACTAATAATAGGAACTTGTATTGTATTAGGATACTAATTAGAGGGTAATCAACCCTTATATAATGAAAAGGATACAACCCTAAGGGGTACACGTTTTTCCTCCAATCTCCTTGTTTTCTCTCCATGCGTGCATAACTGACAAAAATGAATTGCACTAATCATTATATTCGATAAAGCAAGATAAACCATAAGATTTGCACCTTATCTCACTATAAATACAAATCTTTTAATTTAGGATTTGATACAAATCGTAGGATTTTTTCTATAAATCCTTAGATTTTAACAGCAATGATTCGTAGTCCCACTAGATTGGAGAAGGCTAGAAACCAAGTTCCTTAATGCTAGTAGATACCACTGAGGTTCAACAACAAAAGTCATTGCAGGAACGAAATGACACCACAAGAATAACCTCTATTTGTTTCAAATAAGACTATAAAAGAACACTTCTACATCACAAAGTTTCAATGAGATTCCTTTTTAACTGCCACCACAAATCTCAAAAAATTCACAGAAACAAATTTCAAAGAAACAGTCTTCCAAGTACCTATATGGAACAACATATGGAGCAGTAACAATACACCGAACTCGAAAAAGTTCCGCAAGACTCCACCCTTCCTAAATCAGCATGAAAAAAAAAAATTATACTCAACAACATTAAAAAGTAATGATTGTGGTAGAGTTCTTGATGCAGCCATATCTAAAAATGCAATAGACTAAAGCCTCCAAGGGCTGGTCGAGCCTTTATGGTTCCCTAGGGTTGCACGCTAAACCCTAGCAGTCACTCGCACACACCAACATAGAAGAAAATCATAATTTTACTGATGTCAAAGAAGATCAAGGTTCCCATTGGGAGTGAATTACAAATATATAAAGTGGTTTGGACGTTCCCCTCTTCCCTTTCCTAGTTTAATTCAAATTCCCCAAATCTTCTTATGAAGAAAAGAAACTAAATCTCCTAATTTCTAGATACTGGACTTATTAGGACTCCTACACTAGAAACTTGCTGAAACAATCCCAAATCAAATTAAACTCCTAATTATAAGACTCTAGGTTGACACAGAATTCCCACACTAAATGGTTGGCCTGTTGGGCCTGCGGGCTGGACCACTGGACCTGGACGACCCATTTTTCATAGGTCTGGCCCAATCGACTGGGCATGGCTCGACTTGCACCAGCTCTGTACTAATGCCTCATGTACTTCTTTTGAGAAATTCAATACTCTTGACATAAAAAAAAAATGCAAGTATTGTCTCTTTCACCAATACCAATGCAAAAAAATTGATCACAATAAAATCACCCTCCATGCATGGTCCATCTCCAAAGACCTTCTCCAATGAAGATAAACATTCATCTCTGTGATGTCTTTCAATAAGCTTTTTCTGCAGGGAGAATGACTCCCTGGAATCTGATGAGAAAAAGAACTATTAGAATTCTGCATTGGGAAAGAAAATGGTCAAGACACTTTTTTCCAAACAAAACAACTCCAGTTTAATAATCTCACAATAATAAGATTCAGGGTGCATTTGACTGGAGCTCAAAATTCAATTTGTTTAGATATCTGGGCAAAATGGTTTTGCTGCCCATTCTACAGTGCAATTTTCTGTGTAGAAGCCCAAAACGGGTATGACGGCTACTTGTTCACTAATTGAAATTAGCATTGGTTGATAACAATTTTTTAGAACAAAATGCAGAAAATCAGCATCCATGAGTCTGGTTTAGAATCTTTATTCTGCCCCACATATATGGCAGAATGCTTAACCATTCATTGAGCCCAAATTTTCAAACTGTGTGATTTGGGACAGAACAGACACACCACGAACAATGATTTGACTTGCCTATTTTCTGATGATTAGAAACAACAGGCGGCGTTGAAATCAGAACTGAAGAAATGTTTCTCGCTGCCAAATGTACACTCAAATTCTGTAACATGAGAAAATATGAAAAGCATTTGCAATTGTCAACTTAGAAAAAAGCACAAGGAACATATTAAGATCTAAAAAGCTTTTTCTTTTTCCATGCAAACCTTATGTGCAGAATTAGTGATTAATACCACTTGGTATTCTTGCTGGTCAGATGCAAAAGCTGAAGCAATAGCCTGCAAAGTGCAACCAAAATCAAGTTGCCAATATATTCAGTACAAAATCAGTATCACTCCATGGACAACTGGTCTTCAAGTATGATCCACAATAAAACATATAGAGGACAGTTTTCCCTGAGAGCTGGGAAAAGAAAACTGGCCCCAATTAGATATCCCTAAATCTTAATTTATGGGTCTCGAATAAAACTAGTTTTTAACACTTGAATTAAATGGATTTTTTGTGCCAAAATCCAAGGGTGAATAAAAACTGGAGGAGTTTCTATTTGTGATGCCTCATAAGTTCATGAGTAGCTGGGTGAGAAGATTTCGATCAATCATGGTGACCCAACTTGAGGTATCCAACTTTCTAATTTGTGAAAAACACGCGCACGCCCACTCGTACACACATATATGGCAGTGGATATTGTCTAGGTGAGTGTTGGATTAATTCAGGAGTGGTGGGTGCTAGGAAGGAGGAGGGATCATAGGTGGGATAATAAGGACGTAAAAATAGGCAGCTCACCAGATCATTTACACGTGCGTGAATGTATGTCAACATGTAAGTTCTAATACATAGAATTTGACTAGCAAATTACTTATGCATGCATGCATAAATAGAAAGGAATGATTGCATAAGGTTGACCACATTGTGTGGTCAAGGTCATATAAAACCTATATGTGGGACCCACCATCTAATGATCTGCAATATGTGGCCCAACCCTATTCACCTATAGTAGTCTTGAGCTCTCCCCCAAAGAAAATGATTTCTTTCCTTTTTTTATAACGGTAAATTTTATTAAGCCACCAAAAACCAATCTCAAAAACAACAAACACCAAAACAAAAAAGCTAACAAGAAAAAAAAAATCAAACAAAAGAGATGAACGAAGAACTCCTTCCCTAGCAAGAGCATCCGTCATGACATTAGCATCTCTTAAAATATTACTATTACTAAAAGAGGACCAAGTCTATGCAAAATATCCAGCACCTCCTCAACCCAATCCGCCAACCTCTAAGGATAAGAAGATTTGCAAAACCCCACTGAATAGCTGAAAATGAATCACCTTCAAGAATAACATTGGAAGAGCCCATTCTACACAACTCACGGCAACCTACCAAAAGAGCTAAAACTTCAACTTCATTAGCATCCAAAGCCTCTAAAGGCCCTGAAAAACTTCTAACAACTGTTCTAGACTAATCTCTAATAACACCACCAATTCCACCTCTTCTAGTTGAGCGAATAAAAGTCCCATCAAAATTAAGCTCGACAATACCCAAAGGAGGATGCATCCAAATAACTCTTTTCACAAATTTACCATGCCAACAGCCATTCAAAATAGACATCCAAAATCTATGGAGAGTATGAAGATCAATTTCTTCAAACTCATTTCGACTTCTCATCCACTCCGACACAAACTAAACTATGGAATGGACAACCTCATCCACGCAACTGCTTTTATTCCTAAACTAGTTCCTCTCCGGCCAGAGTTTCCAAAGGGTAGCATATAACACAAGCTTCCATAAAATTCTTCCACAAACATATTTACAATCCAATCGCCATTGGTGAAAAGGGTCATCAACCGTCCTAGGAATGACCCACTGCATACCAAACATATCCAAGACAGCTATCCATACTCTATAAGCAAAAGGACAATGAATTATCAAGTGATGCACCGATTCCTCATCTTGTAGACACATAGAACACCCATTGACTATTACATGGTTACGACAGCGTAACTTGTCAATAGTCAAAATTTTGTGCCACCTAGCAATCTAACAAAAGGCCAACACTCTTGGGGGAACTGAAGAAACCCAAAAGCTTTGCCACCCACCTCCTCTATCAACATTTCCAGCCAAAATATTATAAAAGGACTTAACCAAAAAATTGCCTTTAACATCCGGTTTCCAAACTCTTTTATCTCCCTTTCCAACTGACTAATAAACTTTATCTAGAATGCCAAACAATCTAGTAAGGTCAGAAACTTCTCAATCAGACAAGTGCATCCATTGAAGCAAAAATCCAAAATGACATGACCACCCATAGAAATATACCTTTCAGCAACAAACTCATGTGACCTCCTATCTAAAAAATAAAGCTTAGTAAAGAGGTGCGACAATACATTTTGACCACATGATTCACCATGGCAAAAACGAACCACTTTCCATCGTGAACCCTGCATTGGATTTATGGATCAAAACCATCCTTAACAGAAAGAATAGATTTCCACATGCCTGAAGCCTTATAGTCCTCACCTAAAACAAACCATCCATCATTACCCAACTTATACTTGTTAAATAAAATTTCTCCGCATTCCATCAGCAGATTCGCCCACCCTCCATGACCATTTCGAGAGTGTTAATAAAGAAAACGATATAAACTATTGGAGTGAGTGTTAAATAAATTTATTTTTTATTTCCATAACTTCCTGAACAACCCTTGCCCTTCTGGTGCAGGAACCTATTCTTGTACTATAAATATTTCAATAGAATTCCAAGACTAGATGAAATCACAGTGTTTTTCTCTTAAAAAGAGCTCCCTTCCAACACCCACCAACAACACACACAATTCATAGAGTGGATGGTGTGTTCAAGGGGCATTGAAGATAGAAGGTGCCTGCCCCAAGTTTTACTTCAATCATCAGATAATCCCATCAGTTTTAAAGCCTCAAAATGTAAATGGAACTTTCTTTTTTGTGGTTAAATCAGAGTAAAATAGAGGAGAGCACCAACTCATGTAGTCAGGGAATTGTGAATGCCTTCAATTTCTGCCCCACAATACAGAAAAGAAAGGGGCAGCAAAAGGGGCTTAAATAATATTTTTAGGAAAAGACTGATTTAAGGAGAAAAAAAACTATAGCAAGCAGCCTCAATAATATTTCTTTGTTTACCTTACAGCAACCAATCAGAAACAAACCCAGCAACCAGAAACCCCGAAGTACAAAGGCCAAAACGGATTATGCCCTTTGGGAGTTCGAGGTGGAAGAGGAAATGGCAACCAAGAATCAAGAAGGCTACTGCTTTGCAGACCAAATCAGTACCAAGAGCTTGATCCAAATGTAGCCAGCTGGCCACTATTCTAGGCACATATATGATTATTCAAATGAGTTCATTAGAAAAAAAAAAATACACGGCTAGAGAGAGATAGACACGCAAAGAGAGGCTTACCGTAATTGGGTAAACGTCCCCTTTGGTGCCGAAGGCCATGAAGACAGCGCGAGGCCTGCAACTCCCCATGCTTGTGCCAGCGAGGGTCCCGTTGCTGCGGCTCAAATGGCAACAACATATAATAAAGGAAAATTTCAATGAGATTTTTCCCAGCGACTAGGGCAAGAGGGTGTGGGGACAAATGCATCCATAATATCAACCATTTAAATATTAACTACTGGAGCCCTGCACATGCAAGGAATCCATAATATCAACCATTTAAATATTACTACTGGAGTCCTGCACATGCAAGGAACATACTCTTTTAGTACGATAATTTGAAAAAATAAAGTTGTTAAAAAACTCAATATTAACTATCCCAATGGAGAATGACCAGTTTACATATAACTCATTTTTTTGGCAAATTAAGTAATTTACAATCACTCATTGTTCTTATGAAATTTAGTAAAAGCTTCAATAGAAAAAAGTAAAAAGAAGATGGGATAACAAGATATATGAAAGGAAACTAATTTTTAAAAAAAGTTGAAAACCAACCTTTTCTGGCCATACATGATTAGGTAAAACATTCACCAATTTCAATATAGATCGATAGTTCGGCCCATTTTCCATTAAAATTTGTCTAAAACCTAGCGCCAAATACATACCAAATTCAATGAAAAAAAATACTAACCAACCAAAACAGTACACAACTCATAGCTTTAAATGAATCAACAACAGATCACAAAGATTCCAAGCAAATTGTGTCTTTACAGGCATTGGGATTGAAGTTGAAATTTTCTATACATGAAAATCTCAACTGAAATTTCTCATTTGAGTTGTTGTAGTGAACGAACAAATTCTTCAAACACAACCCTTTTCATGATCATTTGAGCTAAGCACTTCATCGAAATATAATAATACTAAGTGGGCCCACAGATGTGTAGTTCTCTTTGATTATATATATAAAGGGGGATCTTCAAGTGCATCCATCCCTCACCATTTGTGGTGAGTGACACCCCTTTTGGGGAAGTTTCAAGTACAAAAGAGAGGTACAAAAGAGAAGTACATCTCTCTTTTGTACTTGGAATTTCCCTAAAAGGGGTTTCCCTTACCACAAATGGTGAGGGATGGATGCACTTGAATATTCTCCATATATAAAATATAATATAATAATACTAAGTGGGGCCCACAGATTTGTAAAGAAAAAGCATGCAAGTTCTTCTGCTAAGTGGGTCCCACAAATGTGTAGTTCTCTTTTATTTTATATATAATATAAGAATACTAAGTGGGGCCTACAAATATGTAGATGTAGAGTAAAAGCATGACAAGTTCTTCTACTAAGTGGGGCCCATAAATGTGTAGTTCTCATTTTATCATATATATATCTAATATAATAATACTAAGTTAAGCATACAGATATTATAATAATACTAAGTGGGGCCCACAGATGTGTAGAGAAAAAGCATAACAAGTTCTTCTACTAAGTGGTATAATATAATAATACCAAGTGGGGCCCACAGATGTGTAGTTTTCTTTTATTTTATACATATATAATATAATAATACGAAGTGCAGCCCACAGATGTGTAGTTCTCTTGTATTTTATATATATACAATATAATAATACTAAGTGGGGCCCACAGATGTCTAGACGTAGAGAAAAAGCATGACAAGTTCTTCTACTAAGTGGGGCCCACAGACATGTAGTTCTCTTTTATTTTATATATACATAATATAATATAATAATACTAAGTGAGACCCACAGATGTGTAGAGAAAAAGCATGACAAATTCTTCTCTTTTATTGGGGCCCACATATGTGTAGTTCTCTTTTATTATATATATATAATATCATAATACCAAGTGGGGCCCACAGTTGTGTAGAGAAAAAGCATGACACTTTTTTCTCTTTTATAATAAGGGTATAGATATTATATGATTATTATTATAATATAATAAGAATATATTATTATATTATCTTATATTATAATATTTTGGGGGGCCCCACAAAGGTGTAGTGAAAAACTATACAACTTCTCTTCTCTTTTATAATAAGGGTATAGATATAGATTTTATATTATTATTATTATTATTATATAATAATATATGATTATATTCTATTATAATATAATATTTGGGGGTGGGCCCCACAAAGGTGTTGTGAAAAAGTTTGTAATTTCTCATAATAATATATTAGTATATTATATTATACTATTTGGGGGTGGGCCCCACAATGGTGTAGTGAAAAAGTTTGCATTATAATATTTGAGTTGGCCGAACAAAGGTGTCGTGAAAAAGTTTATAATTTCTCATAATAATATATTATTATATTATATTATAATATTTGGGGGTGGGCTCCACAATGGTGTAGTGAAAAACAATTTCCAACTTTCTCTCTTTTATAATAGTAGTAGATAGTAGATAGTAGATATTTGGAGGTAGGCCCCACAATGGTGTAGTGAAAAAGTTTGCATTATAATATTTTGGGGTGGGCCCACAAAGGTATAGTGAAAAAATTTTCAATTTCTCATAATAATATATTATTATATTATATTATAATATTCGGGGGTGGGCCCCACAATGGTGTAGTGAAAAAAGTTTGCAACTTTCCCTCTTTTATGATGGTATAGTAGTAGATAACAGATAGTAATTATTTGGGGGTGGGCCCCACAATAGTGTAGTGAAAAAGTTTGCATTATAATATTTTGGGGTGGGCCCCACAAAGGTGTAGTGAAAAAGTTTGCAATTTCATAAAATAATATATTATTATATGATATTATAATATTTGGGGGTGGGCCCCAAATGGTGTAGTGAAAAAGTTTGTATGAGATAAATAGATAATAAGGGTATAGGTATTATATTATTATTATTATAAATTTTTTGGTGGGCCCCACAGTGATTGTAATAAAAAAACCATGTAACATTGCCTCTTTTATAAGAGTAGAGATAGATAGTAGATAGTGGATATTTTGAGGTGGGGCCCACAATGGTGTAGTGAAAAAGTTTGCATTATAATATTTTGAGATGGGCCCCATAAAGTTGTAGTGAAAACGTTTGCAATTTCTCAAAATAATATATTATTATATTATATTATAACATTTGGGGTGGGCCCCACAATGGTGCAGTGAAAAAATTTGCAATTTCTCATAATAATATATTATTATATTATATTATACTTTTTGGGGGATGGGCCCCACAATGGTGTAATGCAAAAGTTTGCATTATAATATTTGGGGTTGGGCCCCACAAAGGTATCGTGAAAAAGTTTGTAATTTCTCATAATAATATATTATTAAATTATATTATAATATTTGGTGGTGGGCCCCACAATGGTGTAGTGAAAAAAGTTTGCAACTTTCCCTCTTTTATGATGGTATAGTAGTAGATAGCAGATAGTAAATATTTGGGGGTGGGCCCCACAATGGTGTAGTGAAAAAGGTTGCATTATAATATTTTGGGGTGGGCCCCACAAAGGTGTAGTGAAAAAGTTTGCAATTTCTTAAAATAATATATTATTATATGATATTATAATATTTGGGGGTGGGCCCCAAATGGTGTAGTGAAAAAGTTTGTATGAGATAGAGAGATAATAAGGGTATAGATATTATATTATTATTATTATTATATAATATATTATTATATATATATATTAGTATAAATTTTTTGGTGGGCCCCACAGTGGTTGTACTAAAGCAACCATGCAATCTTGCCTCTTTTATAAGGGTAGATAGAGATTATATGATATTATAATATTTGGGGGTGGGCCCCACAATGGTGTAGTGAAAAAGTTTGTATGAGATAGATATATAATAAGGATATAGATATTTTATTATTATTATTATATAAGATATTATTATATATATTATTATAAATTTTTTGGTGGGCCCCATAGTGGTTGTACTAAAGCAACCATGCAATCTTGCCTCTTTTATAAGGGTAGATAGATATGATATGAGATGCAAGATGTAAGATGTTACTATCCTATAATAAAATAGTTTATAATTTCCACTACTTTCAATATACTTCTTGGCGTGTTTGACCATTTATAAGAAACTTACAAGATGACTAGTGGAGCCCTGCACGGGCAATGCACGTGCACCGAACACACAGTTTTACTGAGAAAATCTTAAAAAAATGAAACTTTTAAAAAATTCAATAGAAGCTTCAATACATTTAAAAATCAAATTTCAACATAAAATGAGTGATTGTAAATTGAAAGACCCGTGCAATGTCCAAATACAGCTTACACTACTTTTTCCCTATACATTTGAAAATAATAAAACAATGCTATAGAGAGAAAAATGAGATCTCAAAAGACAATCGATATGGAATTTATATAACTTTTTGACGATATCAATCACATATTTTTAGATATTTTATCTTGAATGTGTATAAAGAAATTTAAATTTACTTTGTCTAACCTATCTAGTCGACTTATTAGTTTCTTGGTAGACTTGACCTGCTAAAGTTGGAGTCCAATCGAAAGCATAGTCAAATTGATAACCTGCGGTTCTATAAAAAATAAAAATAAAAACTAAGAACCAGATGAGCTTACTGTTCTAACCAATTACCATGAACATTATATGTTCACTACAAAATCAGATTCTATTAAGGAAAAAAATTAATTATATCCTACCTAAGGACATCAAAAATAAAAAAATTGAGATGGTGGTTTTAGTCTTAACTTACAAAGAAGAATAAAATCTCACACCAACCGTCAAGAATAATGAAGTAATCCAGCTTGTCCTCAAGCGACAGAGATCAGCAATGGTGGAACTATGATATGAACTCTGTCGGTTAAGATTTGCAGAGCACCTATTGATCAATATTAGTATTTACATGTGCTTTGCTTTATTTTATAAGACGGGCCACTATCAGCTAAAAAGAGGCACTACCTCTCCAAGAATCAGCATCTTCTTTTGCTTGATACAAATTGCTATATTTTATACCCTATAAGAAAAAGATAAAACAAAGTATTCATAGAAGTTCAGTTAAATAGAAGCTCACAAATAGAGATATCTATAGGGAAAAAATATCAAAAAACAAAAAACTACAAATACAAATTTGCCAAAAGAATTAGACCTTCCTCTTAAGAAATACATAGGAATGTAACACATGTATTATAGATTAACTCTTCTGCTCCGTTCTATATAGAGGATGGGAGTGCTGATCAAAGTAAGAAAAATTCAAAACAAACAAAGACAAACTAAATTTGTTACAGCTCAGCATCAAATACTTATTTTAGTTGTTTATACTTAAAACGATCACTTCATTCACTAACTCTGAAGTTAGTAGTCACGCTAGCATAACAAGCAGTTTATATGAGATTCTCGTTTTCCCTTTAAGGAAAGGCATGACGCTTCATTGAAATATATGAAAAGAAGAAGAACAACAACAACAACAACAAGATTGCAATGATGAAAGAAATTAATGTGTTAACAAATTATCAAAGTTTTTCAATTTAAACCTCATGAGTAAGAGCAATAATAAATAAAAATATTCTTACCCATGAAATGTCCTTTTATAATAAAAAAAATCACAAAAAGTTGTATATTAAGAAACTAAAAACTGTACAGAACAACAACAATTTTACGATAGCAATCTGTAAGAACTATCACTAAATTGCATTTATGGAATTACCTTGAGCAATCACAAATATTAGAAGAGAACCAATATTTAATAGTAGTTATCACATTATCTAACTTGTGATTATTCTTCCAACAGGGGTATAAATCAGGATCAATACAACTATTATGTCAAATTGAAAACTCAATTATTGTAACTAAATAAAATACAAACACACGAAACAAAAGGGAAAAGAATATTTAAATATTTTTTCATAGTAACTTTCATTAAAAGAGAGAAAAAAAAGGACAGACATAAAATGAGTTTAAATTTGTAAATTTCACTTTTTTATTTATGATATTTTGTCAGTTGCTACTTTTTTTCTAAAAAATAAAAAGAAAAAACTAAACATACAGCAATAATGCAAATGAAGCACTTGTATATATGGGATATGCTTATAAGTTTTGGAGGTCCCTATACCTTTTTCAAATGACCTAATAAATAATATACAACTGAAGGAACTTCATATTACAAATATTTAAGGTTAGTGTACAAAAGATTAAAGGCTTAATATTTAAAAAAAATAACAAAGGGTTACATTCGTACAAAGAAAATAATCTCATATATTTTGGAAACCTCCCGGAGCCCTCTGATGTTCTTAACTCTCAAATTTCAAATATAAATACCACTCAAGTATCTTTTAGTTCCACCAAAAAACAAAAACAAAAATAAATAAATAAATAAATAGAAACTATTTGTACAATTAGCATTATTTCAAGTAAAAAAAAAATAGAAAACGTTAATTCTTCGTGTGTAGTCAATTTGGTATTTAAATTATAATACAACCACCAATTGGCTACCATCAACAATAACAAAATTAGCAAGTTAGCTAATACCTTTTGTCATGACTTTTAAACTAATTTTTAAGCTGATGGCGAAGTATTTAAAGTGCCCACAAAATTGTAAGTATTGAACACCAAAAGGTAGTAAGTAAAATACATTTTATTCCTTTTCTTTTGATCCATTATAAAATACACTATTCATTTTCTTATTTATTTTCATTCCATCTTAGTTCAAGGTTTATTATTGAAAAAGCACATGGCATTTAAGTTTTCGGAGTTAAAAGGCAGTATGTATACACCATGAACCACATAATGGAGTAAATAGTGCATAGTTAAAATCTTTTGTTTTTCCCACCTTGACTTAGTTTATAAACCGAGGCGGACAAAATGGTGCCAAGAAAGACTAAAAAAACTTTCTGAATGATAAAATATGAAATATTTTTCCTTTGAAATGATTCTTTAATAGCAACATATCTCACAATTAATTTTACGAAAGACAAAAAAAAAACAACTAAATAAAAATTTGAAAATTAGTGAACAAAATGGTTTAATAAGAACCACGAATGAATGCTTGTTGGTCTTATCCCACTCCTGAGGGGTTTGGTGGGTGACGATTGAAGAGGCATTGGTCTAAAGCGTAAGAATTTAACTAACGTAAACTAAAACAGGAAAAATAAAATAAATAAAACGTCAGATTCTTATACAAAATTATATGGATTATGTTTTTGGCCTTTTGAATAATAGCACATGTACTGCTTTAAAAAAAAAAGCCATTTCCCTTTGACTCTATGGAGAAGGAAAATAGATTCTGACAGATAATGGAAAGCTTTTCCATGCCTCATAGCATCGTCATTTCAGTTATTGTCTACTTTTCTTTTCTCAAGCAGAACACTTTCTATTTGAGTTTTCCATTTTCATATCTCACATAACAAAAAAGTATCAATTTTACATTTTAAATGATATGCACAAATTAATATTCCAAACATAGAGTGAGAACTAAATACAAAGTTCTACCATAAGGAAACTCGAAACACGCACAATTTGGAAGCCTGCAGTTAAGATTCAAGAAATAAAACAAACATATAATTAAAATTATCAGAGCACGAAGGCAATCAATGGGCCTGTCGCGACCCCGGACCGGGTCCGCGGACCAAATCCGGGATCGGGACTAATTGTGATGAAGCCAAAGATGTGATCATATGGAGTGATGACAATAATGAAAGGTATTTTTATGATCAAGCGTACACGGGTTAACAAAAGACCACACACTACCCGTGCACGTGATTTCCCACAGGTGTCCGCGGTGAGGATATTCCAACACACATAGTCATATAGTAATAATTGCGGAAGCGTATGGTAAATCATGCATGTATTTCATTTCCCAAAATATCAAGGCTGATTACATTTGAATATGAGTATCAGAATGAGCAATGTCCTAAAGCATAACCCAAAAGTACATATTCAAGTTTAATCAGAAGATCAGTTAATTACAATTCCCAAAAATAGAGGCCAATAAAGGCCAATATACAAGACAATGACCACCAGAAAACTATCCAAACAATCCCCCAAAATGTTTCGCAACTCGGCAGCCCGATGTCTACATAACATCGTCGGCACGCCACTTGACTACCGGCTGCTGTTCTCCGACCGCCTCCTCTGGCTCCTCCTCGGGGAAACCAACCACGGGACCTGAGTACCAAAGCAAAGGGGTCAGACACGACGGTCTGGCAGGTAGATGAAAAGATACGAACATTTAATGATAAAACATTTGTCATGGAAACAATTGAACCTGTCTAAATAATACTTTCATGAGTAAATGCATCATTTCGTTAAAAACATATATGCAAGGTAAAACAAGTAAGGGTAACCAAGGAAATCGGGAAACGAGCAAGATGGCAACCACACCAGGCTAAATCCTCCATCACCGAAGTGATAGAGCAAGCAAGTCAAGGCGTTGACCTCAGTCACCGAAGTGAGGAGATGCAACGAAATACATATACATATATACTATATACTAGACAGGACTACGGTAGCGAGCCGAGCATCAGGAACCACAGTAGCAATCTGCGGTATCAGGACCCAAACTGCAGTTGGCAAGACAAGAGGGGGATCACCTAGTCAGTTGATCAGACTAACAAGGTATCCAAGCTTAGTGGTGCCGACTCATAGGTTATATGCAAGTAAATAAAACAGGTACATGTATGCATGTTCTCTTTCTTGGCTAATGGGCTCGCACTACAAAGCTCTGACCCAATATTGCCTCAAGGTTTTGGCTTATGAGTCATGTACAAGAAATCAGATCAAAACATGGAAATCAAGACAGGTGTAAAATAAATCAAGTACAAGATTATATTCGGCAAGACGTGGGTGCTCAAGGCACAGCTATCATATCAAGTCTGTCATGTATATCAAAGCTAGCAAAACGGTACGAGTATACCTTGAAAAGCCAAGACAATGTCGGGTTAAAACTAATCCAAGTGAATAGGGATCCCGTATGTCCGTATAATAAAGGAAACTTGGTACTCTTTGAATTTGGGAGACATTCCGGGTTCCTTATACACTATAGTAGCCTCAATGCTTAAATGAATCTCGATGATGTAGTTTCTCTCTCTAACGTACTACCAACAAACACTTTACCTAGGCTTCGAACACGATCCCAGGTGAGCGGTGCCCATTGCTCTCAGAAAGGTTCACAAGCAATGGGGTGAAAGCTCCCTTCAATCCTTCTTTATTCATAAAAATTTCAGGGAATTTCGGTCACCTTGCGGTCAGATGGCGGTTAGCCGCCAGCGAATACGGCGGTTAACCTCTGGCTGACCGTGAGGCTGACCGTGGAATTGTAGCTCTCTGGAAATGCAACCGCTACAATCCGGTTGGCTGGCGGTTAGCCGCTGATGGATTAGGCGGTTAGCCGCTAGCTGACCGTGGAGCTGACCGCGAGATTTCAGCTCTCGGGAAAAGTGACCGTAACTAAGCGGTTGGATGGCGGTTAGCCGTCGATGGACACGGTGGTTAGCCGCTGGTTGACCGCGGAGCTGACCGCCAGTCACGGGAATTTCTTCCCTGGGTTCAGATTCATGCTTTCCCTTTTCCTAAACCCATTCCTTTCATTCCCCATTTGACATCCATACAATCACCAAGAGAAGAAGACAACCATCATCAAAAGGATTCACTTAGGCATTGTACAAAAGATGAACCAAAACTACAATCCATGATTTAAAGACAATAGATGAAACCAAAAGCTAGAAATCATGTTTCAAGACAATAAGGATGCTTACCAACTCTTTTCAAAAGCATTTAATAGCATCATGAATGCAAGTAAAAGCTTATCATAAATGATACAATAAATACAAACATTTGATCATGGAAATCACTTTTAAAACTAAACATCCACTTGCCTCAAGGTCTCTAAATCAAGAAATCCAAGCTCTAATCCACTCTTCCAAGCCAAATACCAAGCTACACCAAAAACCCCCAAAACAAACCCTATAATGGGTCAAACCAAGAAACAAGAAGAAAAAACTCACAATAATGAAGATAGGGCTCTCCCAAGACTAGAAGAATAAGGATCTAAGATATTAGGGAAGGAGCTTACTTGCAAGTTCTTCAAATGGACAAGGTGAACTCAATGAGGGTCTTGAGTTGAGTAGGTCCTCCCACAAATGGTATCAATGAGTAGCTCTAGTAGTGAGGAAGAAGAGGGTGAAGTTCATTCTTGATTGGCGTAAAGTTTGGTAGGGACTTGGGATGAGGAAGCAAGAAGAAGAAGAAAGGAGAGAAAGAAAACCCTAGGTGTTCTTGAGCTTGTGCTGGAAAAAGAGAAATGGAGGGAAAGAGTTCTCTATATAAAGCAATGGGTGTGGGTTCCACCACTAGAAAGTCTTCGGAGGCTGAAATCACCAATCTCGGGACCTCGGATGAAATCGACGAAGAAGAGAAAAGTGATCGTCGAAATATCTAGTTTCCAAAAAGTATATGTTTCGCGGGTTTCGAGGATATCAAGTTTTGGGTACAGATTTCATGTAAAAAGACTGTTTTGCCCTCAACGCAAGAAGATCGGGTTTCGGGGTTCCGGACGGTCACGGGTTCAACATGAAAGTTGTAGGGATCGACAAAATAAGTAAAACGGGATCAAGACAAGAATTAGGGGAAAACAAGTAACCTCCAAAGCTAGCAAGACCATCAAAAAGGAAACCCCCAAAGGGTCCCACTAAACACAAGACACTAAAAATAATTCCCCAAAGCTATCAAGAACTATACTAATCCAAGCTTAGTCAAAAACACTAATCAAGCTTAGTACTAACGCACAACTTAATTAGTACTAATCGAGTCGCTCGGGTCGGGGTCTTACATCCTCCACCCCTTAGGGCATTTGGTCCTCCAAATGAAACACAAACTCACCTCGGGTAGGAGATGCGGATACTTCTTCTGCACTTGATCTCGTAATTCCCACGTTGCCTCTTCCGGCCCGTGATTCTCCCAAAGTACTTTCACCCACTGAATAGTCCGTGACCTCAACTCTTGCTCCTTCGTGTCTATGATCCGAATGGGCTTCTCAACATAAGTGGCATCTTCTCTGATCTCTAACGGTTCATGCTGGAGTACATGTGAAGGGTCGGGGACGTACTTCTTCAACATCTACACATGGAAAACATTGTGTACACCGGATAGCTCAGGTGGTAAGGCTAATCTATAAGCCACATCACCGATCTTGCTCATTATATCATACGGTCCAATGTATCTCCGTGATAATTTGCCTTTCTGCCCAAACCTCAATGTTCCTCTGGTCGGTGACACCTTCAAGAAAACCTTATCTCCTTCCTTGAATTGTAGATCCCTGCGGTGAGAGTCTGCATAGCTCTTTTGTCTACTCCGGGCTACTTTCAAACATTCTTGGATCTGTCTCACTTTGTCAGTAGTCTCACTCACTATGGACGGTCCATGGAAACTGCGAGTACCAACTTCTTCCCAACAAACAGGTGTCCTACACCTTCTGCCGTACAAGGCCTCAAAAGGCGCCATCCCAATGCTCGAGTGGTAGCTGTTGTTGTAAGCAAACTCACACAACGGTAGGGTTTCATCCCACTGAGTCTTGAAGTCCAATACACAAGCACGGAGCATGTCCTCGAGTGTCTGAATCGTCCTCTCTGACTGACCGTCTGTCTGAGGGTGATAAGCTGTACTAAACTGCAACTTCGTACCCATAGACTCATGTAGGGTCTTCCAAAATCTCGAGACGAACCTGCTGTCTCTGTCTGATGTGATGGAAACTGGCTGTCCATGTCTACTGACGATCTCATTAACGAACAGCCCTGCCAGGGGTAACATGTGCATCTTCTTCCCTGTCTTCATGGGGATAAAGTGAGCTGACTTGGTGAGTCTGTCCACAATCACCCATATCGCATCATTGCCTCTGCTAGTCTTCGGTAGTCCCGAAATAAAGTCCATGGTAATATGCTCCCACTTCCACTCCGGGATCTCTAATGGCTGCAACAATCCTTGAGGCTTCTGATGTTCTGCCTTTATCAACTGACACGTCATACATCGAGATACAAACGCTGCAATCTCTCTCTTCATATTGTTCCACCAAAATCTGCCCTTCAAATTCTGATACATCTTCGTGCTGCCTGGGTGCATGGAATACTTCGCACTGTGAGCTTCTGCCATGATGTCATTCCTCAGATCTTCTATGTTAGGCACGCACAAACGATCACGGTAGTAAAGAACTCCGTCCACAAAACGAAAATCAGGGCGTTCCGCTATGTGATCTACAATCTTGGTTAACTCTGGATCTTGCAACTGACTGTCCTTAATCTTTCGGATGAACGAAGGCTCTGACACTAACATATTGGCGATTATGGCACCCTTCCTTAGTGGCTGGAGGTCTATCTTCAACTCCTCAAACTGATCAAAAATACAAGTACCACTCAAATTTGCTATGCCCACTGACTTCCTACTCAAAGCATCGGCAACTACATTCGCTTTACACGGGTGATACTTGATCGGAAAATCATAGTCTTTGATATACTCCATCCATCTTCTCTGCCTCATGTTCAACTCCTTCTGAGAAAATAGGTACTGTAGGCTACGGTGATCCGAATGAACCTCAAACTTCTCTCCGTAGAGGTAATGTCTCCACATCTTCAATGCAAAGACGACCGCTGCCAACTCAAGGTCATGGGTCGCATAATTCCTCTCGTGATCTTTCAACTGCCGGGACTCATATGCTACAACTCTTCCTTCTTGCATCAACACACAACCGAGTCCCATGTTCGAAGCATCGGTAAAGATGGTAAAACCGCCGCTTCCGGATGGCAAAGTAAGGACTGGTGCGGTGGTTAATCTCTTCTTCAGCTCTCGGAACTAGCTTCACACTGGTCTGTCCACACAAACGGTACATTCTTCCTCGTTAACTTCGTCAACGGTGCTGCAATCGACGAAAACCCTTGCACAAACCTCCTGTAATACCCTGCCAAACCAAGAAAACTCCTAATTTCTGACACATTCTTCGGTCTTTCCCACTTCACTACTGCCTCAATCTTAGACGGGTCTACTGACAAACCTTCCTTGGAGATTATGTGTCCCAAAAATGCGACTTGCTCTAGCCAAAATTCACACTTGTTGAGCTTCGCATACAGCTGACTCTCCCTCAAAATCTGCAATACTATCCTCAGATGCTCTTCATGCTCTTCACTGGTCTTGGAGTACACCAGAATATCGTGTATGAACACCACTACAAACTGATCTAGGTACTGAGCAAAGATCTTGTTCATCAAAGCCATGAACACTGCCGGTGCATTAGTCAACCCAAATGGCATCACTAGGAACTCATAGTGGCCATATCTTGTCCGGAAAGCTGTCTTCAACACATCTGATTCTCTAACTCTCAGCTGATGATAACCGGATCTCAAATCAATCTTCGAAAAGTACGAGGCACCTTGTAACTGATCAAACAATTCGTCTATCCTTGGCAATGGATACTTGTTCTTGATGGTCACTTGGTTCAATCTCCGGTAGTCAATACACATTCTCATCGAACCATCCTTCTTCTTCACAAACAAAACTGGAGCTCCCCACGGTGAGATGCTTGGCCTCACAAAACCTTTGTCCAACAACTCTTGTAACTGTATCTTCAACTCTCCCAATTCTGCCGGAGCCATTCTATATGGTGCAATAGATATCGGAGCGGTCCCCGGTAACAACTCAATGGTAAAATCAATCTCTCTCATGGGTGGTAATCCCGGAATCTCCTCTGGAAATACGTCCGGGAACTCCCAAACAATAGGGATCTCCTCCACCCCTTGTGACTGTTTATCCTCCGTGATAAACGCCAAATAGGCTTCACATTCACTTCTTAAAAGTCTATCAGCCTTCAACGCTGTGACAAACCCTGCACGAGGATTTCTCCTCTCTCCCTGGAATAACACTCCTGCTGGTGTCTCGTCCAACTTGAATGTGAGGGTTTTATGGAAACAATCAATTGTGGCATGGTACCCTGCTAGCCAATCCATCCCTAGGATGACATCAAAATCCTTCATCTCCAATAGAATAAGATCTGCGGGTAACACAACTTCTCCTATCCGGACTGTACAACTAGGGTAATAACTAGTACACATAACTTGTTTTCCTACTGGTGTAGCTACAGTCAAGATATTGATTTGAGATAGATTCCAATCTTATCCACATTTTCCTTTTCTTTTCTCCACCACCTTAAAAAAAAAAACAATGAAACCGAAAAAAAATTACTCGATTTATTGGAATGTATTAAAATGAAATTTTATTACATTTAAAATATCAGCATCTACTCAGTAGAAGAGATTAGGATCGTGTGTGCCAAGTTTGGTCTAGTTCCGGGTTCATTTGGGTATAGTAGGGGTAGTTAGCAATTTTCTAAAGAATTTAGGTGGCTTTTTTGGAATTTTAGATTTTTGAGATTATGGTACCGTTGAGTAGATATTTTTAATTCCTAAACTTTAGTCTTCTAGCTCATCTTCATCCGGATCCTAAAAGCCCCTCTAAATCCAAGCCTGACCCAAAGTGTATTTTAGGAAAATTGGAAAATTCCCATTATGTCCACATCTTTATCCATCCCATTCACTCTCTCTTATCTCTTTTCTTTCTCTTTCCATTATCTCATTCAATTTTCTCCCTGAAAAGGTACCACACTTTACACTCTTTTATATAAGGGTATACATATATATATATACACACACACACACACACACACACTAAGTGCGGCCCACATCTTGCATTTTTTGGGCATGTGTGTAGTGAAAAAGTACTACAGTTTACTCTCTTTTATAAGGGTATAGATATAGATATACGGGTATAGATATAGATATAGATATAGATATAGATATAAATAAATACTAAGTGGGGCCTACATCTTGCATTTTATTGGGCATGTGTTAGATATAGATATAGAAATAAATAAATACCAAGTGGGGCTCACATCTTACATTTTATTGGGCATGTGTGTAGTGAAAAAGTACTAACACTTTACTCTCTTTTATATAAGGGTATAGATATAGTTATGCTGAATAAAAAACTGGAAAGAAAGTAATCTATTGACCCAATGTCAGGACCCACTAATTAGAAATCATAGGCGTTAAGAAACATGGTAAGACTCATCTATTGTTAAAAAATCACATGAGTAATTGTTAAAACCATGAGGTCCAAATAATGTTGTTTAATTAAGGTGGGTCCACCCAACATTAGTAACCATGAATATAAAAAATGACCCCATCTAGTTTCTTTTTTTTGTAAAACGTTATCTAATGCCATACATCATTTGATGAATGCAACTATCAGAAATCATTGTACGGTCCATTTGTTGTTGGAAGTCATATTAACACTGGGAGGGCTATCAAACAGTGGGGCCCATTTAATGATGCCAAACTAATAATTGCAATCACACAAATCAAACTTGGTAATTAGTATATGACCCTATTGACACAAACAATGTCACTTTGCCTCTCCACACCCTTTCAACATCAAAGAAGCCACATGAAGTTGCATCCAATCACAAAAGGCAATGCTACTTCAAGCATCAAATCTTGTCGGAATCATTCAGAAACTTCAAGATCCTTCAAAACAATCATAAGAAAAGTATACATGAAGTTTCGAACCATTTTGACATCATTTGGCCTAACTTCCCTCTTTCAGCAGCTGAACAGAAGCTCCCAGCGACAGTGAATCTAGACACCTTGGTTCACAAGAAGGAGCACACAGTTGGCGTCAAAATGCCACAACAAGCAACTACATCAAATTCCAAGACATTCCGACACCGTTTGGCCCAAAATGTAAAAGGCCACCACAAAGTCAACTCTCCTGGCGGCGACAGCATCGAAGACATCAAATCTTTAATCAGAACCTATGGATGGTCTTAAAATTCTTCAAAGAGGTTATATGTCAAATTTCGGATCAAACCGACAACGTTTGACCCAACATCAACCCTCAAACAACAAAACCAAGCCTCCCGAATACGGAAACCACCGAGGTCACACTCATAAAAAAAAACATGGATGGTCTCAAAATACTTCAAAGGGGCTACATGTCAAGTTTCAGGTCATTCCGACATCGTTTAACAAGACTTCGACCCCTCGGAAATTAAATCAGGCCTCCTTGCAACTGTTGACACCAAAAAAGTCACTTTGCCTCCTCAACATCAAGAAGCCACAAGAAGCTGCATCCTGCTACAAATAAGCAAAGCTACTTCAAGCATCAGATCTTGTCAGAATTAGATAAAAACTGCAAGATCCTTCAAAACAGCCAAAAGAGAGGTACACATGAAGTTTCAGGTCATTCCAACATCATCTGGCCTAACTTCACTCCTCCGACAGCTAAACAGGTGCTCTCGGCGGCGACAGTGTCGAAGACATTAAAACTTCGAACAGAGCCCACGACTGGTTCCAAAATACCTCCAAAAGGCTCCTTGTCAAATTTCAAGTCAAATCGACAACGTTTGACCCTTCATCAACGCTCGAGCAGCAAAATCAAACCTCTTGGAGGCGAGAACCACCGAGGCTATCACTCAACAAACAGAGTACATGAGTGGCTTCAACATGCTTCTAAAGGGCTGCACGTCGAATTTCAGGTCATTCCGACAACATTTGACCAGACTTCGACACTCTGAAAGAAAATCAAGCCTACCGGTGGTGGAGCCTCCTGGGACCATGACATCCAAATCGGAGCTAATGGATCATCTCTACATGACTCCAATAGGCTCCCTGTCGAATTTCAGGTCAATCGGTCATCGGTTGACCGCATATCAAAGCTCGACATCTTTCTCCCAGCAAAATCAAGTCTAGCATCGACGGGACCCCAAACAGCTTCAAAACTCAAATAAAAGCACATGGTTGGTCCCATCCACTGCTCAAGAGGCTTCACCTCGAATTTCAGGTCATTCCGACATCGTTTGACCTATTTTCGACTCTTGACGGAAAATCGGCTACAAAATCTTTGGCTTTTCCAAAAAATGGGAAACTTTGTGCTCCAGTTTGTGCGACTTCTCGTCAAGTTTTCTCCAAGAAAATCAAGTCAATAATTGAGGAAAAATGTCAAGAAAAATACAGAAGAAAAAAGGAACGAAAAAGAAGTAGAAATGGCCGAAAAACGAAGCGGCGACCAAAGGGGATAAAACCCCCATGGTCGCCGTTGACCCTAGGTGCAAGGTCGTCGGCGACCCTGGAAATCCGGGTCGCCGAATTTTTCGCCGGATGGCCCATTTTCCGATCTTTTCTGCGTTTCGTGAGTTCCAGCCCCTGTGATTTTCCAAAATCCAATTCCTGATGCTTGAGAACGACTGATCTTCGCCAACATCTCGGATCCGCCGTCAAGAGCATGAAATCATCACCGATCTCTCCAAGATCGCCAACCAGCTGACTAAGAAAGTACACTTTCTGTCCGACCGATCGAGAAATCGACAAGACAGATGTCACCGGCCCACCAACATCAATCAATGTCTGAAGTTGCATCACAATCCGACATCAAACAACGTGTGGATCCATCGTCGATCATCACAAGAAGAATCTCAAAAGACGCGGCGCAGCCTGCGACTCTTCAAATTCAAGAAAAAAGGAGTTCTGACAACTTAATGTGGTCATTAACTCATTATTTTGGACGGCCCAATCAGATTCAAGAAAAAAGGAGTTACAAGTCCAAGTAATAATGGCATTAAAACCATGAAACTCCCCTCATCATGGAGATTAAAGGCGATTAAATGCCCATTATTCTTCATCGGCCAATCACAAGCCAAGAAAAAGGAGTTACAAAATCAAGAAATAAAAAATTGTAACTCCTCCCATCATAGAGCATCAATGCCATCAATTCTCTCATCATGGTCATCAATGTCCATAAACCACCTCATGGCTACCAAGAGCCTATAAAATGAGGTCCATTCCAAAGAGAGAGGCACTTGCACTCCTACCTACTTGCACACCTACTATCACATCTACCGACACCAAGACACACTTCCGGAGTCTGAAAAATCCCAGAGAAATTCTGACGAAGTCCTACTACTCTGCTGCAAGAAACACCATAAGTTAATCAAAGTCCTTTGGGGGGCCGCCCCCCTCCCCCCCCAAGGTCCTTTTCTTCTATCCAACATGGCCTAAACGCGCATTTTCAGCTCGTTTACTCGGTTTTTTATTGGATATAGGACCTCCCCTTAGTCTTTATCCTCTAAAAAACTGAGGTCGGAGCCTGTCGCGACCCCGGACCGGATTTATGGTCCTAGTCTGGGATCGGGACTCATTAAGTGCATAAATAATAAAAGGTATGGTTAATGCCCAACGCACACGGGATAATAAAGAACACATATTACCCGTGCATGTGATTTCCCACAGGAGTCCGCGGTGAGGATTTCACAACAACATGAACATTTGTATAATTGCGGAAGCGTCTGGCAAATCAAGCATGTAAATCATTTCCGTAATAACAAGACTGATTGCATTTAAATAACAAGTATCAGAATGAGCAATGTTCTATAGCGTAACCCAAAAGTACTGTTAAAGTTTGAACATATAACATTTAATTACAATCCCCAAAATTAGAAGCCAACAAAGGCCAATAAAACAAAACAATAACCACTAAAAATATAGTTTAAATATTCCCCCAAAATGTTTCGTATCTCTCGAGGTAACTGGATGTTTAGACAACATCATCGGCGTGCCACAATCTCCTGAGAAGTTAGATCCCTTTTCTTTCTTTTCTATTGTAATTTGTATTTTTTTTAAAGAGACAAAAAATCACAATTCTCGTCTTTCATTTTTGATGAGATTTGTAAATCGCCTTTCACGGCAAACAAACAAAAATAGCCTCCTACGGCATTCAAAAACAAAACTTGTCTCTTTTCTTAAATATTTATGCAATTTGAAAAGTTAGAAAAAAGGATTGATTTCCTTTTTACTTGTGAAGGTGAATCTCCGGATTATCACCACTCCAAATTCCAAGTAGAATAGAAAATCTGGCATAACCGTATAAAAAATATTGATACCCGCGTTTCTCCTCTGCCGGACCCCTGCAGCCCCCGAGACGGAGGGAGAGGATGAAAGGCCGGGTCCATAGGTGGCAGAGCCCCTCGGGACCATTATTTCCAAATCGGAGCTAATGGATCATCTTAAATTGATTCCAAGAGGCTCTTATCAAATTTCAGGTCAATTGGACATCGTTTGACCGTACATTAAAGCATGACGTCTTCCATGCGACAAAATCAAGTCTACCAACAAGACCCCACACGGCTTCAAAACTCAAACAAAAGCCAATGGTTGCTCTTCTTTATTGCCCATGAAGTTCACCCCAAATTTCATGTCATTTTGATATCATTTGACTCAGTTTTGGCTTCCAACGACAAATCGGCTCCTTCGTGCGACAACGTCTTCGGCTTTCCGAAAAAATCAGAAACTTTGCTCTTCGTTTTGCACAGCTTCTTGTCAAGTTTTCTATAGGGAAATCATGCAAAAAATTATTCAAAAATACCAAGAAAAATATGTCAAATAAAGAAAATCAGAAAAATAATTTGGAAAAAGGCCAAAAAGGGACAAATGGGCCCATCGACGCCGCGACCCTAGTCCATGGTAATAAACACAATTTTGGCATTAAACCATGTAAATCCTCCCATCATCAAATTTAAATGCAAATAAAGGCCCATTATTCTCCAACGACCAATCCAAATCCAAGAAAGGGAGTTACAAAAATACAAATATAAAATCATGTAACTCCTCCCATCACGGAGCATTAATGCATTAAGGCCCATAAACTCCCCCCATGCCCACCAACAACTTATAAAAGGAGGCCATTTCCACCATTCCATGACATGATTTGCAAATCCTAAAAAAACCTCTACATCGTTTACATTGATCCGACAACAATTTTTCCTCCTTTGAAGAAGCTTTGCAGTGACCACCACTACAAGGTGACCTAAGACCCTTAGGGGGCCACCCCCCTCCCTCAAGACCCTCTCCTTCTATCTCAATAGCTTAGATGTTGCTTTTCCAGCCCATCTACTTAGATTTTCATTGGATATAGGATCTCCTCTTAATCCTTATTCTCTAAAAATCTGAGGTGCAAACCGAGCCAAGAGAATCAAAAGCATCATCTGGGATGACAGCGAAGCCCAAACATGACTTGCGACCGTAAATCTAAACGAGTTCCTGCAATCTCCTATGAAGTCAAATTTCCCTTTCTTCCTTTTCATTATATTTGTATTTTTTAAAGACATAAAAATCACAACTCTTGTCTTTTCGTTTTTATAAGAATTGTAAATCGTCTCTCACGGTAAAACACAAAATCTCAATTCAGGCAAAAACATCACATTTCACGGCAAATAAATGAAAATCGCCTTCCACGGCATCCAAATTCAACTCATGTCTCTTTTCTTAACACATGTGCAATGAAAGTTAGAAAAAAGTTAAAAAAAATTTCTGCTTGAAATGTTGGATCTACAGACCACCGCTTATTATTTCCAAGTAGAGTAGAAAATTTGGTATACCCGTACACAAAAAATTGATGTTCGCTTTGTCTCCAATCACGAAAGGGTTGGATCCCAAGGATTCTCACATCCGATGCCGATAGTCCCGCAAACAAATCAGCGAGCCATCAAGTTGGCGCATGCAGTGGGATTCTTTCATTTGATAACATGATGCTTAGAAAAGAAACAATTGCATATTATGTTTTGCTCTATGTTTATGCTTCTTTTATGGATTCCTTGGCCCCTTTTTAGTTGGTGGCCTATGTTGGATTTGGCATCTAAAAAAACCATGAGCAAGGATTTATAGGAATTTCTAATTCTACTTTTGAGTTTAATTCCACCTTTTTCTTTCAAAAAAATCAGATTTCTCACTTTCGGTTTCAAATCTTAGAAACTTAGGTTTCTTTCCTCTTCAGATAAAAGATCGTAAAAATGCTGAACTTGCATCCGGATTAGGGGAAGCCATTTACTCTCTTTGATGGATCCATTAGAGGTCTTTCAAAATACAAAAAAAAAAATTTCAAAAGGAAATCAGATTTCTTACTTTTGAATTCAAATTTGAAAAACCTTGGCTTCTTTCTTCTTTGGATAAAAGATTGCAGAAATGCTAGACTTGCATCCGGATCAGGGGATCGGGGAGAGATATTTTCTCTCTTTGATGGATCCATTAGTGGTCTTTCAAAAAAAAAAACTTAAAAAAAAATCAGATTTCTCAGTTTTGAATTCAAATTTAAGAAACTTTGGTTTCTGTCAGACCCTGACCCAGTTTAGCCAGATTAGTATTCTATTAGTGTGTGCTTAGTCTTAAGAGGGTTTAGTGTTCGTTGGGTTAGAATATGTCTGGACTTAGTTTTGGACATAGCTTTAGGAATTTTGAGAGCGTTTGTTTTAGTCAGACACGCTCAGGGAGGCCCTAAGTGCACATGTAAGCATAAGAGGCAGATTTTTATTTCTTTTGAATGATTTTGTTATTATCTACAATTTTCGTATTCAGCCCGTTTGTGTTTGAAGCCTAGAAACCCAAGTTTTAGCCCAATAGGGTAAAATTGACTTTTCATTCAAATCTGGACACGAATTTCAAAATCTCAAAACCTTGTGAAATTTATACTTGTCGGAAACTAGATTTTTCAAGGATCATTTTGTCCTTCTTCATCGATTTCATCCGGGGCCTGCAAGAACAAGTTTTAGTCAATGCAAGTTTTACACCCGTTGGGGCCCACTTTTAAGTCACTTAAACTCACCTTCTCCCTCCCTCTCGTCCATTTCTTCAACTTTTCTCAAACTCAGGCCTTAGGAAGAAAACATCTTCCTCTTCACTTCTCCACCTTGCATGTCATAGTTATAGGGCTTCAAATAAAAAACTGAGGTCATCATCTTCTTTCTCTCCTTCGAAGCTTCACATTAGACCCATTTGTTTGGGGATTTCAGCTGGGCAACCTCTTCATCTTCTTCATCCCTCCTTGTTTGGGCATTTTTAGGTAAGAGCTTTAACCCATCTCTTCCATGGAGTCCTTTTAGCTCCTAAGGAGCTTGTTCCCCTAACATGCAAACCCATTTTCGAAATGGGGTTTTGATTTCCAAAATTGTTGGTTTTGAGTGGTTTTTATTTGGGGCTTTTGTAGATTTTCTTGGTTCAGCTTTTGGTAGGATCTTGAAGAGAGTTTAGTTTAGCAATTTAAGCTAAGGCAAGTAATCTTTATAGGATTGTTGTTGCATGTGTGACATGAGTTGAAATTTTACTTTAAAGTGCATCATTTTGTTTCTAAGTTTTCTAACCATGTCATTTTGGACTCTTCATAGTTAATTTTCCTTTCCTTTATATACATTGATGTTAATTGCTTTCCAAAACCTTGAATTTCTGTTTTGAATTGTAAGCCTATGTCTTATTTAGTAATTGGAATTGTTTTGATGAAATAAATGGAGATTGAATCGCTTAGTTGTGGTGTGAATGATTGAAAGGTTTGGAATGATCCCTTGGAAAGCATGGAGGCTCAGGGAATTGCAGGTTGGTTCAGAAATGAGAAGAAGGGGTATATCAAAGAATGCATTTCCTGCATTCATCGAGCCCAGGCAGCGACCTATCCGCTCAAAGGACCCTTGGGTCCGCTTGAGCGACCAGGCCACTGCCTGGTACAGAGCAGGCTAGAGACCTGTCCGCTCGAGCGACCCTTGGGTTCGCTCGAGCGACCAAGCCTCTGTGCCAGTCCGCTTGAGTGGAGGGCCGACCGCTTGAGCGGACATCTGATGTTTTCAGAACTGGTTTTGCTTTGAAGTTTTGCTTGGGAAATGAAAACCAGACTATGTTGAGGGTTTTAATTTGACACTGTACAATTGAAATCTGAATGTATTCTAACTTCGGGGGCACCAATCCGTTTTATTTCCGACATTGGGCTTTAATTACACAAGGGTCACTAAGAGGTCTTAGCATATGCTTGAGAACCTTGTTTTTGAACTTCAGTTTTGATACAAAGAATATCGTTTTACATTTGTTTTGATTTGCAAATATCAGCTTTGTTTCGGATTGTTCAAGAAACAAAAAGGGGAATCACTTCTTCTGTTTCGTTATGCTTGTAGCCATGCTATTTGACTTTGCCATGCTCAGTTTTGTTTTGATAAGTGAATCTACCCTATGTTTGAACTGTTTTGTATACGTTTTGCTTTGTTTTGTGCATTCATGACTGCAGGTGAATGCCACTGAGTTTGGATTGCCCCTTTTGTTTGGTCCACGATTTGGGGGTTCTTAAACACTTGGATTGTCTGCAGTTTAGTCGTGTATTTATATACACATCGTGTTTTGTTTTAGTTCCGCAGCCGGATCCCCATCTACCTCATGTGGCGTGGGATTGTGTTTTGCTTTGTCGTGCTTTGCTTTATCTTGCTTACTCTTGTCATCACGTATGATAGAGAAAGGATGGGTTCAAAGTGGATTTACTGTTCATGATATTATATGTACTCATTCTAGATTTGTTTCGTATTTTGTTCGAAGACTTTTGTATTTTTGAAAGGTATCTTAGTCATATTATTGTTTTAAACTCAGCATATTGTTTTAACATTGTTCTTTCAAACTTCATTCGTTTCAGGCTCATGCCTATATTGATTACCTGCCAAACCGTCGTGTTTGATCATTGTTTGTTTTGGTACCCAAGTGCAGGCAACGTTGCCTTTAAGGAGGAGGTTCCAGAGGAGGCTGTTGAGCAACCCCCCGCTAAAGAGTGGCAACCCGATGACATCATCTAGACGTCAGGCAGGATCTTGAGAATTGTTCCATTAATTGAGTTTTTGGTTGTATTGGCCTTTGTTGGCGTTTATATTTCCCCCTCTGAAATTATGTCTTAGATGATTTTGTTCATGCATCTCAAAATTTTTATGTTTTGTCTAGACGTGAATTGCTAAACGCTTCCGCAACTATGATCTTTGTGAGTTAATCTCCGTTTCTGGGATCCTCACCGTGGGAACCTATGGGAAATCGTGTTGCGGGCTGGGGTCTCAGTCCGGGGTCGCGACCGTTTCTTTCTTCTTCTGATAAAATATCGCAAAAATGTTGAACTTGCATCCAGATCGGGGGAAGCCGTTAACTCTCTTTGATGGATCCATTAGTGATCTTTCAAAATAAAAATAAAAATAACTTTCCAAAAAAATTAGATTTCTCACTTTTGATTTCAAATTTGAGAAACTTTGGTTTATTTCCTTTTCAGATAAAAAATCGCAGAAATGCTGAACTTGCATTTGAATTGGGGGAGGCCATTTACTCTCTTTCATGGATCCATTAGTGGTATTTCAAAAAAAAAAAAAGACTTTAAAAAAATCAAATTTCTCATTTTTGGTTTCAAATTTGAGAAACTTTGGTTTCTTTCGTCTTTGGATAAAAGATCGCAAAAATGCTGAATTTGCATCCAGATTGGGGGAAGCCATTTACTATCTTTGATGGATCCATTAATGGTCTTTCAAAAAAAAAAAAAAAATAGATTTCTCACATTTGGATTCAAATTTGAAAAACTTTGGTTTCTGTTAGGCCTATCAAAGGGCAAGGCCGGGCCGGGCCCGGGCTTGTCCTGGTCCTACCTCAATATATGCAGGGTCGGGCTTGGGCTGGGTTGGGCAGAGCCCTTGAAGGGCCTTCTCCACCTAGGCCCTTACCCTGCCCTCAAGGGCCAGGGCTGGAAAAAAAGAATATCATTTTAAATTTATTTTTAACATTGCCATCAAGCATTAAGGGTCGATCTAACATTCATCCTCCTCCTTCATTCGGGCTTGGGACTGACAATGCTTGAATAAAGCAAGCACGACGAAGTTAAAAATGTTTTTTAGATTGACCGATGGCAAATTAAAAATTAGTTTATATTTAAAAATAACACATATAATAACTTCTCATGATTCTTAATAATATCATCTAATGATACTTAATAATACTTCTAATGATATAAATAACATATCAAATGATATCATTTTGAGTTTTCTTTTGCCTATTAAATGTGGACTAACGACTACTTTTTGTAAACCATCTAATTACATACATGATTACTGTAGTTCAAATACCTTGTGATTGTGATTCCATCTATAATCAATCCACATTTTCCATGTGAAACAGGAAGATGCCTTTCTAGCCAATTATCATGACAGCTTTTCTCAATATAGAATTAAACATAATTAGAAACAAGCAATTCAGAACTGCAGGAAATGCGAAAAATATCCATGACAGAGGCAAACATCACCATTCTTAACCATTGAATACTGCATAATCTCCAATGTTCCTAACTGCCCATCTTAATTCAATGCCCTTAAAAGTGTGTTTTCATTCAAATAAGATATCCATGATCAAATCAGAAAGAAACAAACGCAATTCACAACAACCCAAAACTCAGATTCATGCATAGATTAAGTATAAGTGCTAAGTGAGTTATAAACAATAATACTTAATAATACCTTCCAAATTTAATAATTTAGTCCTCTTTCAATATATCTAATAAAATTTTAAAGCATCACTATCATTATATTCAGTGTCACCATGTTCCTCAGCACGTAACCAATCTTGCGCACAAACTAAACCCTCTACTGTCGTTGATTTCAAACAAGTCCTATGTGGGCTAATTATCCTTCCTCCGGTGCTAAATGCAAACTCAAAAGCAACTATGGAGATAGGAATGGCTAAAATATCACGAGCCATATTTGATAAAATTGGATAATTCTTTGAATTCCTTTTCCAATCTAATATATCTAATGTTGTAGATTGTTCCCTAAGGTCTTCCAAGTAATGATCTGTTTCAGTTTTTCCTTGACTGCTACTTTTCTTATTCTTTTCTTTTAAATACCAAAAAAAGTCATCTTCACCACCACATGATGGTTTGTTACTTGGTTCAGCTACATTCTCTGAACTGGATTTATTACCTAATCTCCTACAATACTCCTCAAAAAGATTTATAAAAAGTTTTAAGAGTTTCATTTGTACGCATTATTATATATTCATGTAATGAGTATAATTTGCTAAAAATAAATTTATATACTCTAGCTTACGTGAAGGATGAAGCAATACAGCAATCTCATAAATTCTATTATATTTCTCCCAATATTTATCAAGTTTATCCTTCATCTTTATAGCCATATTTCTAGAGAATGAATCATTCTCAGTTAGTTTTTCTACTAATTTTGAATGTATAACTTCTGGTAAAAATAAATGTACAGAAGGGAATTTACTTCCAGAAAACTTTTTGGTAGCTTTATAAAATCTTTTTAAGAATTCTTTAACTATAAGGGCCCTCTCCCAATCATCATCTGATGGAATCGCTTTATAGCCGTCGTCTAATAATCCCAATGGATAAAACACTTCTTGAAAAGAAATAGCTGACTCTAACATTAAGTAGGTTGAGTTCCATCTAGTAGGAACATCTAGAGGTAACCCCTTACAAGTACTAATCTCTAACTTACCAACAATCTCTCTAAATTTATGAATGCGATTAGTTGAATTCTTAGTGTATCTTATTGTATCCCTAATATTTTGAGTAATTAAATTTATTTCTTTCAACCCTTCTTGCACTAAAAGGTTAAGAATATGAGCAAAACAACGCATATGAAATAGATCACCATTTAATATGAGGGAATCGGTCCTTTTTTGTAAGATGGGTTTTATGTACTCTTGCAATATAATCATTTGTACAACAATTATCTAATGTTAAACAAAAAATCTTATTGTCAATATTCCAATTAATTAAATTTAATTTAATATCATCTGCTAGAGCTGCCCCTGTGTGGGGAGGATCAACATTCACAAAGTTAATTATCCATTTTGTAAATTCCAATCAGAGTCAATATAATGTGCAGCAATAGCCATATAACCTAGAGTTTGATTTGACGTCCACATATCTGTTGTGAGACTAATCCTTGAGGTAATACTATCAAATACTTTTGATAATTTACTCTTTTTTTCTTTGTATATTTCTAAACAATCTGACTTGGCAGTGTTACGTGACACCATCTTAAATCGAGGCTGTAGAGTCTTACATAATTTAATAAATCCTTCTTCTCTAACAAGGTTAAATGGATGCTCATGTAATATGATCATTTCTGCAACTGCTCTTCTTCTCTCCTTTCGTTGCTTTATGCTTATATAATGAGGTGTCATGTCATGTGGGTTATAAGATTGCATATATACCCCCATTTACTAGCTGTTTTCTTGAGAGCTACTATCTGCACACTGAAAATTGTTCTCCACACAATGCAATAAATGGAGACTAAAATGCCCACTTATAAATTTACCAAAATGACTGCATTTCACCCCTCCCAGACACTTTCTACACACTGTGATTTCCCTCCCATATGAAAATATGATAAGGGTTTCTACTTGCTACATTGACTCCTCACCCTCAGACGAATTATTAGTGCTTCTGAAGATACATTTCATTCTTGGTCTCACTCCCATTGCTATCCCCTCTTTTTCATCTTCTCTCTCGGTTTAAATCTTCATCTCATTCTCTATTTTACTTCATCTCAATAATCTTGATTACATTCAAAGTTGATACCCACTTAACTAGTATTCTTAAGCAATGGACGAGTGAAAGGACAAGTAGATGATGGCTCCCGATCATTTTAGCAGTGTCGAGGTAAGCATATTCATCGCAATTTGTTTTTTAGTCTGAGACGAACCGTTCGACCCTTCATATCCATTCCGTTGTCTTTAAAGTGGCAACATTGTATCGAATAATTCAGCATTGAACGGCACTACAATGTCGTACAAAAGAATTCTTTTCAGACATTCTCGACTGAACGTAAGCAATTTGTGTAGTCGTATTTGTTCGAACAATTTAATTCTGTTCGGATATTCAGAGCCATGCGGTTGTATCATTTACATACTCTAACAAAATTGGTTCCATAGCAGTTTTATGAGCCTAGTAAATGCAGCAAGGTTGGCTCGGAATGTGTGGTCGACTATAGTAATGAGTTTATCACCCAAGAGGTAATAAATGTAGATGAATCGTTCGATATTTAAATTGATGTAGTCACTTGGTTCAATATAATTTTATTTGGTTATGTGCAGCTATTCACATGCCGAGAAGCCCTAATTAATTAGGCTCGTGACTTTGGGAGGATAAATGGTTTCATTTTTGTGATTATGACATCTACAACGCCCAACAGGAGAAATAAAAAACCAAGGTTGAACCTTGGGTGTGAGATAAGTGGGACTTATAGAGACACGAGGATAACTAAAGATGGGACTGTATGGAAGAAATTGAAGCTGACTGATTCGAAGAAATGTGGATGCCCATTCACATTACAAGGCAAAGTGGTGGGCTCAAATGAGGAATGGATGTTGCATGTAGTATGTGGTGTGCATAATCATCCAGTTGCAGACTTCTTAGAAGGCATTCATTTGCAGCGAGATTAACTGAGGACGAAACTTCATTGCTGGTAAATATGTCTAAGAATATGGTTCGGCCAAAGGATATCTTGGTGACATTGAAACATAAAAATGAGTTAAATGTAAACACAATGAAGACCATTTACAATGCACGTCATAGGCATAAAGTTGGCTGGACGGAGTCAGATGCAGCAATTGTTGAAATTATTTGTAGAACATAAGTACATTGAGTGGCATAGGAATTGTCCTGAAACAGATACTGTCATTGACTTGTTCTTCACACCCTACCAACTTAGACTTATTGCGTGCATTTCCTCAAGTGTTGATAATGGATTGTACTTACAAGATCAATTGGTATCGAATGCCCTTATTGGAGATTGTTGGGGTGACATCCACAGAGAAGACTTTTTCGGTATGCATTATATATTTCCAGAATGAACGCGAAGACTGCTACTCATGGGCATTGAGTATTTTGCGCAAAATTATTAGCGAGAGTGTTCTTCCTAGTGTTATTGTCACCGACAGAGAGATGGCTTTGATGAACGCCATATCTAATGTTTTCCTTAGTGCCAAACATATTTTATGCAGATGGCATATCAACAAAAATATTTTGGCTAAATGCAAGAAGTTGTTTGAGACGAAGGAAAAGTGGGACCAGTTTATAATGAGTTGGAACATGTTGGTCTCCTCGTCCACAAGGAACATTACAATCTGCAATTCAACTTATTTCTGAAGGAGTTCATCAACTATTCGGTAGCACTTCAGTATGTTAGAGCATCTTGGTTAGACACGTACAAGGATAGATTTGTGGCTGCCTGGACGGACAAGGTCATGAATTTTGGGAACACTACAACAAATAAGGTAGAGAGTTCACATGCACAGCTGAAGCAGCAGCTTGGATCAAGCCAAGGGACTTTTGAAGACTCTTGGACGAAGATTCACAACCTAATCCAGTTGCAACATACAAATATAAATGCATCATTTGAAAAAAGTAAGACGGTTGTGCAACATAATTTCAAGCCTTTCGAATTCAAGGAAGTTAGTGGGAATATTTCTATAAGTGCATTAGAGAAGATCTTGGTTGAGACAAAGCGAGTCTCGTCAGTTGGTATTAATTGAGATGCGTGTGGTTGTGTACTTCAACACACACATGGTTTACCATGTGCTCATGAGATTGTGGAATACATAAGTGCTGAGAGCCCTATTCCTCTAGATTGCACACATACGCATTGGCGCAAGCTTAACTTGCTATCTACCGTTTCTGCCCAAGACTCTAGCCTTCATTTGGATTGCATGCCAGAGATAGATTTAATTGTCAAACAGTTCAGAAGCTATGATTCGAGCAAGAAGTTACAAATCTTGAATAAGCTTAGGGAGCTAGCAAAGCCTGAGACCACCTCATTGATCAAATCAGATGTGAAAACTAAAGTTAGGGGGCGCCCAAAATTGAAATTACATAATTCTACTAAACATGAACCTTCTTCTTTTGAATTTATGGAATTTACCTAGGACAATTACTCCCCTGCCTTGAAGATCGAAAAGACTATTGTCAGTAGTGACGCCTCCTTGGTGCTCATGAAGAGGTTGATGCCTAAGCAAAAGGTCAGTCGCACCCGAAATTTGAAGCCAGTTTCTTATATTAACACACTCATAGATGGTTTAAGGCCTTATATTCATCATGTAAAAGATGTCACTATTGATGACAATTGTGGCTTTAGAGCCATTGCAGGGTTGCTGAGCTTGGTGAGGATTCGTGGCATCAGGTACGGAAAGATCTTTCTAGAGAGTTACTGACTCATGCAAAACACAACAGACAATTGTATAGATCACACCAAGGGTTGATGAACTTTTTCACATCATATCGTATTAAGCGGATTGCCCTCCTTATGATCGGTGGATGACAATACTGGATATGGGACATCTAATTGCATCGCACTACAACATTGTCCTATACCACCTGTCAGTTGAACAATGCCTGACTTTTCTTCCTCTTCGATCGGTGCCTATTCCTACTGCTGCTAGGCAGGAGATCGCAATCGGTTTTGTCAATCAAAACCACTTCGTTCAGGTGATAATAGTATATGCGTAAATGTGCCTATCTTATTTTGCCTGAAATAGTAATGTGACTCATTTGAACTAATTGTCCTGTGCATACAAGGTCGTCCAATTCCACCAATTGCTACTAATTGGCGGTGTCGCCATCACCCTTCTATAGATGGTTGGGATACAGCTTATTAATCCCGAATCCAACATTTCAGAGAAATTATCATTCCATCAATTGCCACATGCGAACCATCGAGTTGGAATGATTGTTTTATTTTATAAGGATGTACACGGATAAAATATTTTATTTCTCAATGAATTTGAGCCTTGTTGTAACTTTTCACTTGTATTGTTATAAAAGAACCCTCCATATATTTTCATGAGGCATGGCACAACATTTTAATTGAAGTTGCTAATCTTGTTATACTCCACGGTCCATATACTCCGACAATATTTAATTACACGGCCCTGCATAACCGAGCCATTTTGGGTTGATCGGACTTTCATGACCGAATGGAAGCCTTCTGTATGACCTTGCGATGCCAAACATGTATTAAAGCATCTGCCCTGAGACGCCGAACAAGTAATAAAGAGTCAGCCCTGATACGCTGAACATATATTAAATGATTGGCCCTGAGATGCCAGACAACACTGGCAAATTATTTCAGCTTAATCATCCATTTCATCTAGATGCCATGCAAATGAGCTCAATACAACTACTCTGGCAAATCCCTAGTATTAGGTGTGTCACTTCTTTTTGTTTTTTTGGTGGGATCAATTGGTGGTTACATTATAATGAATATTAATGAAGGTGGATGAGTTTAACTGCACCCCATTTACGAGACCCAACTATATATCTTTATAGACATGAAATATGTCCCTCTCAGAGGCCAAAGTATACCACAAAATTCACAATAAAAAAAAAAGATCTATAAAGAGGCCAAAGTATACCACAACATGTTCATGTACCATCCTTGGTACCCAAAAATCAAATATCAATCTACAAATTTTAAAGTACAGAACATGCATTAATTCCACTTCAAAAGTACGGAACAAGTGATAATTCCACATTCGAGACCACACGTCTCTCTCTGCGGCTATAAATACGTGTCTCGCTGCGATGCGGTCTTTGAACAAGATCTTCCAGATCAGCTCCATCAGCAGCCTGTTGACATCCTCTAGGGCCGCTTACAAGGCATCATGATCTTGGGCACTTAGACTATGCCCTCTCCTTAGAATCGGTTGAATAATACTTTGAGCGTTAACGATGCGCTGTTCATTGATGACATTATGCACAAATTAGTCAGTTTGTTTAGTTGATTAGACATAATATAATAGTTAAGTTGTTAGGTATCATACCAATCGGGAGTCTATAGAAGAGCTGCCATGAGAATCTTGAACACGCGGATTAAACGTAGAGCGATGTTCAAGGTTCTGAATGATCGGGTGCGACACTCGTGTGAACCATTCCATATAATTGGGTGCGCAATCCCACGGATGCGCCACAGGCACACCACACTCCATCGGAGACAACATGTGGTTATGCCATCTCTCCCATATTAATTTGGTCTAAGTAATGGTATGCGATCCGATACTGATTTGCGGTGGCACCCTAGTGGCGCGTTGTGGAGCTAGTGGAGTGGGGGGAATGTGATGGACCCTACCAAACTGCCTAAGCACCCGATTAGGATGATATGGTTTAATGATGTCCATGCATTTAAGACAGCCAGTGTAATAAACACCTTGTGAAAGGGGTGATCTGCCCTGTGCTCTCGATAAGGGTCCCACACTACCTGCAACATTAATCAACAAATGCATTAGTTAAAGATGCGGTACTCATTTACTCAATTTTTATGCTATAAATTGTAAGACCTTACCTCATGGGCACCAAGATCGTCAAGTGCCTCTCGTAATGACTGCAGGTTGGACATTTGGTCCCCAGACTCTCTTCGTGGCACCCAAGGATGCACCCGCGGTAGATTTTCTGTGTATGTACGGTTGGGGTTAGGCTTGCACCTGGGGAAATGCTCGTAAATTCATGCCTCTAGAAGAGTCAGATATCCTGCAATCTGCCTAATGTCAATCTGGGTAGCAAACCCCAATCGTCGGTATAGGTACGCAAGCGCAGCGGCTCCCCAAGTATACGTGCATGCCTCATCTAAGTTCATTAGCATCCTTAGATAAATCATTGGAACCCTAGTGCCACTCTTGTCTATGAAGAGTGTACAACCCAAGATATACAATAGGTATGCTCTAGCAGCATGCCTAATGTGCTCTTCTAGCTCCGCATCGGTCACGACTCCAAATAGGTCCCTGAGCCACTCTAGTCTAACCAACGAGCCCCACACAGCTTCTAAATCTTTGTATGCCTGCTAGGATGTGACCCTAAGACCATGCTCTGTAAGTGTCTTTGTTCGCTCAAATGACAGTTGCTCCACTGATACAGATTTTCCTTTCACCGGTATCCCTAGAATGGTGCCTATGTCATCAAGGGTAATCATCATTTCACCGAAAGGCATGTGGAATGTGTTTGTCTCAGGCTGCCATCTTTCCACAAAGGCTGACACCATGTTCTTGTTGATGAAATGATAACATGTTGCCACCAGTGGAGCCAACCTTGAACGGCCAATGAGTCCACTAAACATTGTATTTTGCCTTCCTTCTGAATTCCAAGCCCATTCACTGATTTTTGGACATGGCTTAGGCATTTAAGTGGCGGTCTCTCCTGCAATACGGAATAAAAAACAAATTAGTGAAGGTAATAAATAGTTACAACATGTTTACAAAGATTAATCACAAACCTGTTGTTGCCAAATACTTATAGCAATATGCGTCCGGAAACTGTGTAGCAGGCTCAAACTTGTAGCCCCCCCTGGAATTTCTCCATTCCTATCTTGAACATCAGTTGAAGTTCGTTGATGGACTTCTTCTGCTTGTTCGTGGACTTCTGTTTGCTCTTGGGCTTCAGGGTGTTCTTCAACTACTTTTTCATCATCTCAGCCTCACCAGCGACAAACGTCTAACGCTGTCTCTTGTTTGATGTGGTGGGTCGAATCCTAGAGGTTTGGGGCACATCCATATATGAAAAAAAAAAAAAACCAGTCATAAATTAGAACAGGAAATTGGACAGTTTCACTGTTCAGCACTGAGTCACGGCCATTAAACATTGTCCGGCCCTGATTATCCGTGTGGATAATGTACATTCGACATTACCTCACCGTGAAACTGTGCCCCGTTCGGTCATGTAGTGTCGTCAAAATCTTATCAGTTCGGACTTATGATGCCGTAAAGCATCTTCGTATTTAGAACCACAGTGCTGAACAGATAAGACCTTTACGGTACATTGAAGCCGAAAAGATTATTCGTATTCGGATCCACAGTGCCGAACAATGTCGAGAAACTAAAAAAAAAAAAACGATGACAATGGGTGGAAATGGGGGAGAGAGAGAGAGAGGCGCAGGAGGGGGGAGAAAACCTCTGAATAAACCAAGTAATGGATCTTAAAAGAACACTACAAGTATTTCTAAGCAAGTAAAAGAGATCGAAATCACTCACAGAGATTGAAATGGTAACGAAAAACAGTACAGCACTTTGAAGATGAAGGCACAGAGAGCACATAGAGATGGATGAGCAAGAGGAGGTGCAGCGAAAACGTCCTGGTGGGGGAGCTCGTCGAGATCGACATCGTCGTAGAGGTGCAGCGAAACGACGAGTTAAAAAAGTGAAATGGGCGGGAAGAAGGCGTTGAAATGCTGAGTGTAGGGAGAAATCAAAACAAGTCCGGTAAATGGGCATTTTAGGGAAAATGCAATGTGTAGAGAGAAAAAAATGGAATATTTTACACTAAACATCACTGTGTAAAGATATGCAGTGTGTGAAGAGCAATTTTCAGCACTCTGTTTTCTTACTGTTATAAGAGACAGTTCGGACAATATATATAATTCTATATATTTTAACATCAAGAGAAAATATGAGGGCTGGGCTGGGCAGGGCCTGCTATTGTCCTAGCCCGGCCCTCAAAGTTAGAGGGCCTATAAGAGTTTGCCTAGCCCATCCCTTGGGCTTTTTGAAAAAATGAAAGCCCTAAATTTAAGGGCTTTTTAAGGGCAGGGCCAAGCCAGGCCCCCTTTCAAAGGGCCAAATTGACAGGCCTATTTTCTTTCCTCTTCGAAAAAAAGATCGAAGAAATGCTGAACTTGCATCTGGATTGGGGGAGGCCATTTACTCTTTTTGATTGATCCATTAGCGGTCTTTCAAAACCAAAAAGAAAAACTTAAAAAAAGGTCAAATTTCTCACTTTTGGATTCGGAAATAATGAACTTGTGTCTGGATTAGGGGAGGCCTTTTAATCTCTTTTATGGATCCATTTGTGATCTTTCAAAACAAAATAAAATCTCTTCCGTCACTTTTGGTTCGCATTCGAGAAATTCTGGTTCTTTCCCTTTTGGATAAAAACTCGCAGAAATGTTTGAGCTTGCGTTGGAATTGGAGGACCATTTGCTCTCTTTGATGAATTTAATCTTGATCATTCAAAAGAAAATCCCTTCTTGTATCCATTCCATGGATGCACTTTTCAACTTGTGTGCCTAGTGGTATTAGTATGCCCTTTCAGGTCTACTGTATTCGCGACTGAAACACTTTTTTCTTCCAACATTTGTGCCTAATGGTGCTAGTACACCCTTTTGGGTCTACTATATTCGCGACCGACACATTTGTATCTTCAACCTTATATCCATCTTACCTCGAGTGAGCCTTGCTCCACGGTAATTTGGATTAAGGCATACAATTGTTTCTCTGGTACTCTCACTCTGAGCCTACCATACTTGTGACTAGAACAATTGTACCTTCAATGGCTTTCTGTCTTCCTCATCTTGTTTGAATTGGACCCTGTCCTTTCGAGTGATTTAAGAAGATAGAACCATATTTCCCCATTTATAATCATCATATTCTTATAATGACTAATGGACATGGTCTTGTTTCAATTTTTTTTCGGAAAACTAACATGGTAGCTTCATTGACCATCACTTTCGATGAGAATAAGTACCAGCTCATACTTCAAGATAAGTAAAATGCACATTCCAACAAGCGCTCTGCTGGCTGCCGAAGTGATCTCCTTCGGCAACTCTCCGAACACCGGGCCAACTGCTTCTCCCAGAACCATTGTCTTCAGAACGCTGGGACCATTCCCACTTCCCGGAGAAGAAACTACACCTGCCAAAAAGCATAAAATCGCCTCGGAACGTGTCACCGTCGTGGCACCCAAGGCTAACATTAAGAAAACCAAAGCTCGTGGCACTCCCACAAAGCTTCATTCTACCAGGAACTAGATCTACCCTAAGACTTGGCCCCCGAAGCCTTCTCCAAAACAAAAGGAGGTTACAAAAATCTACAAGGCTAGCATACTTGGCTCCTCTCAAAGAAAACTAGTTCTATCCTCTTGCTCACATAAAGGAGATGCCCGCCTTCCACCAAACAACAAAATCAACTCAGCACGAGTCGGCTCGCTCCTACAAGCCCAAGGTCAGATCGTGTATCATAATTCATAAGGCCTCTTCAGAAACCTTCTAAGGCCTATACTCCTTTGGTTCGACCCATCTTCTCAATAGGTGTTGAACTCAAAAGGTTTAAAGAATCAGGCTTTCGACATACGAAGGTCTAAGTCCAGATTTTGTCCATGCCAAGCTTCAAAGAAGATAAGCTAGGCTGCTATGCTCAAGGGAGCACATCCTTCGTTACCAAAGCCCGACCAGAGCCAACTGAGGCTAAAATTGCTCATCGTAGACTCCGCTGTGCGTTGTATCTACAAAAAAGACTCGAAAAACAAAGGAGTCAGCATCCTACACTTCAAGTCTCTTAAAGATGAGTCAAAAAAGATAGACCCGATCAAGTTTCTGCTGTCTATATGGTTTGCAAAACCAAAAGAAGCCAAAAGTCAGCAACCAAAATTCATGTTAGACGACCGGTGACTTACAGCATCACACGAACACGAAGACAGCAAGAAATGTCTCTTACTCCTTCAAGCCAAGGAGAGCAGAGTAACCCATTCTCCAGCTCCTCATCAAAAAGACTGAGCTCCAGGGGGCATCATAGTTATGCAATTTTGTAGTTGGATTCTCTATGAATGGATACAAGTCCAACGACACCGACGAATAGGAGGAACCCCTTGAAATAGGAGAATATCTCTCCGATGAAGAATGGGTTACTGAACATCACCTCATATCAGTATTCTACAATCCCTCACAGCCACAGGGATCCTAGTCTGATGATGAAGAATCCCAAGAGGCTATCCAAGAAGATGTTGTTAACCTAGCACTCGCCATTGCTCTAGTGGATCCCAACCATGTTGAACCACGAGGAACAAATGAAAAAAATGATCTAGCTCTCATGCCCGATCTTAAAGAATATGAGAGGATCTTACAGCATTGTTCCATAGAACAAGAGCAAGATCTCATCAATGAGCTTCCTTGCAATGGAAGTCGAGAACCGGAAGTCCCTAAAGATCAAAAGGTATCTCCTCCCATAACTCCCCAAGATGAAGAAGGTTGCTGGATAAATGTACCTCTTACATACGAGGATGAACCTGACTCCCAACAGTCCATTCTGAGAATGTCTCCTGTCGAAGCAAACTGGAATGGGATAGTTTGGGACGATAGTTCCTTTTTAGCCTCATCTTTCGAAGCCACTTATTCTCAGACCACATTGATAGTATATTTTCTGGAGCTACGTCTTCTCAAGTTACTTCCATTGAGATATCACCTTCTTAGGCAGCTCCTTCTCAGGCTTCATTCCCTGAAACCGTGACATTAGAACTCACAACCCTCCTGATTGATCATTGTGAAGAATCTCTGACAGATGATGTCTTCTTCAATAAAAACACAATCAATTGGTCCCAGGTACCCGATCTCAAAGGAGATGCCTGGACCGATGAATTATTCGATAAAGAAGAAAATTTGTTGGATGTTGTTCAGGACACTTTCCCATAAAAAGCCCAATGCAACGCAATCACTGAGACACGTCTTCAATAAATGAAAAGGATCAACCCTTTGATTTTGAGGGTGATCTTCCAAACGAAGACCTTTTCCAAGAAGAACTCGAAGTATGCGGTTAAGCTCCCTTCGTGATCTCTTTCGAAACATCAAAGCCTTTGGTCATCACAACCAAAGCAAAGAAGGCAAAAGAAAAGTCTAAGGCCAAGTTCACTGTCTCCTTCGTGTCTATCGTGCAAGACACTAACTCTTATTAAGAAATCGAAGAAAAAGTTATTGCGTCTTCCATCTTCATCTTACCTTCAAATACGGGAGGGGAGAAAGCTAACTTCCACAATTCTAAAGCAACTTCATCATGTCTAGTGCTCGAAACTTTTGAAGGAAGGTATCTTGTACCAAACTTAAATGTCTCTTTTGATAAAGTGGTGGGTGAACCCATTGAACATGAAAGTCATGACGTTGAGTCTTACTTGATGGAGATTGTCAACTACATACAGGATCTCAATATTGTTCTTGATAATCCAAACCCTACAGAGTCATTCAAGAAAGGTGATCTTGTGTTCGTGGTTAGAAAGCCATTGATTCTCGTTTGTACATCCAAAATCAACGATGAATCAAGTTGGAAAGCGCCCTATATCACTGACAAAGCCTTCTCCAATGGAGCATATGCTTTTTTCAACTTCGAAAGTGACATGTATACATTGCACAATAAATTTCTATGGTGTTACTGTCCTCAAAGCCTTGTCACTACCTTCTTTCCAATACAGTCTACCTGATTTCGAGGATCAACCTCTTAAAGGTCCTTGTTACAAAAGTAAATTATCTCAATGCTCGACTGGCAAAATGGTCCATCCCTTTTTCACAGTTTGATATTAGATATGTACTATAAAAATCAATCAAAGGTCAAGTTCTAGCAAACTTTCTTAAGGAGTATCAATGCCTAAATATTCTCAAATCAATGATAATCTCCCAGACGAACCTATCTACAATGTGAAGATTTCATCACCATATGCATCATGGGACATGTACTTTGATGGTGCAACCAGGACAAATGAAATAGGAAAGCTAATCTTGGGAGTTGGCATTCTCTTTGTTAGCCCTGACAAATACATGATTCTACATGCTTGCTCGCTACTGAAACCATACTCAAACAATGCTGCTGAATTCTAAGCTCTGATCTTAGGATTGGAGCTCGCCCTCCAGCTCGGCATCACCTGTTAGAAGTCATCGGAGACTCTCAACTGATCATCAATTAGATAAATCAGAAATAAGAAGTCAGGAAGCCTGACCAGTTGTCTTACTACAATAAGGCGCAATCGCTTCGGTAAAAAATTGACATTTGTCACATCACCCACATTCTTAGAGGTGAAAATGTCTGTGCGTCCACAAACTTGCAAATTACAGTGTGTCAAAGAAGGATCCTCCCTCCTTTTAACACACATCAAGCAGTTACTAAATGCCACCAAGTGGTTGGAAGTCGGATCTCCATCCTTAAAACTCCAATTGGGAAATGGAGGGATCCGTTCATTGATTACATCATATTCGAAATCCTACTCGAAGATCCAAAAGAATGGGTAAGCATTCAAAGATGAGCCCCAAATTTTCATTTGATATTCGTTCAGAAATCCTTTACAGAAAATCTTTCAACGGAGTGCTTCTATGCTGCTTGTCACAACAAGCGGCTGAAGAAATACTCAGAGAAGTTTATGTGGGTCTTTGTGGAGCCCATCAGACTGGTCCTAAGTTCTACGATCAGATAAAAAAGGTTAGGTTATTAATGGCATACCATGGTAGCTGACGCTATACAATTTGCTAATTGCTGCTCAGAATGCCAAGTTCATGGAGAGTATGTCCACCTACCTCCAGAATGGTTGCCCATCAGATTGGTCCTATAGCAATCTTATGACCTTTTAAAACCTGGGGTATAGACATCATAGGTCCTATCTCTCCCCATCAAGTAAAGATCATCGCTTTATCTTCGCCACTACAGATTATTTCTCTAAGTGGTCAGAAGAGTTCACGCTCAGTAAAATGAAGACCTCATCAGTCCTTCAGTTCTTGCGCACCAACATCATTTGTCATTTTGGCACATTCCAAAGATTTGTCCACGATAACGGACCAGAATTCCGAGATCACCAATTCTACAGGTTATGCGACAACTGCAAAATCCAAAGCTATCATTCGACTTCGTATAATGTGGCAGCAAATGGATTAGCAAAAGCCTTCAACAAGATAACTTGCAAAATCATCAAGAAAATGGTCTCTAGTCACAAAAGAGAATGGAGCGACAAACTATCTGAAGCTTTATAGGCTTATTGGACCACCATTCGAGGACCAACCCACCGCATTCAGCTGTAAAAATGTCAAGGCCCACCAGTCTTAAATCAACTGATGGATGATCAGAACCCTAATAGCCGCCAGCCTGCATTAGCATGTCCATACGGGCTGGCAACTTTTCTTCATATCCGGAAGGACTGCCCCACAAAATTTCCAGTTATTCCAGTCTTGATCACCAAGCTTGGAGGATATTCTCTCTTAGAGCATGTGGGAGATAGGCTCATGATCGAGATAGTATGATCAAAAGTCGACTGGGTGGCAATAGTCCTCTCCTCATCATCTGCAAAGTAAGCAAACTGGAGGGATCTCCTCCAGTATGTCAAGTCATCAGGTTTTCATCACCAAAGAAAAAGGTAGGCTTCTGCAGAGTGCTTTGATCGTCCATGACCCAAGGACGATTGCTTACCATGGTCTTATAAAACTCCTCATCTTTAAGGACGATCAAGCGCTGCCTCATCTCATCTCTATTTAGAGAGTCTCACTCCTCCAAATTCCTCTCCACATAATGAACCTTCTCTCAAGCCTGCTGTACAGCCGCAATGGAGGATCTAGTTGATCTGTGAGTGTAGACACCTCATTTGGCCCCTATGATAGCCTTAAATACATGTCATATATAGAGGTGCCCCATTTACACCCATAATTAAATGATTAATGGCACAATTTAAATTAATTAATGACGATGAAGATGCTTATTGATAGTTTTAGACTTAGTTCGATGGTCTCTAGAATTTCGTGAGAGGAATAAGACGAATCACGTCGAGACTCCAAGTCAAGCGCACCACTCACTAAGGTACTTGGTCCAATGAGTTCTAAGTCCCAAGATCTTTCCGACGATATGTAGATTGTCCAAATCCGACCAACAAATCAAGAGATATGACTGCCGAAAGACTACCGGCCCCATTGGAAACACACCTAGGCGCCACCATAGGTGAGCCCATGTCCGAAGCTGTGTGCGCCCAGGTCCCTGGCCACCTTAGAAATGCACTTGGGTGCATACTTAGGTGTGTTCTGCTATACTTTTCATAGTTTTGGCCCGACTCAGCCCAAGAACAATCCAAACCCAATACCCAGATCCATTTAGCCCTAAGAGAGGACATGGGCACACCTGTGTATGCGCCCAAGTCCTTAAAAAACCCTAATTCACCTTGGTATGCGTGAAGCTTCTAGAAACTCATGCAAACAACAACCATAATCCATTTTGCACGCCCAAAACCCTTATATTAGGATTTCTTAACCCCATTTGCAAGGGGAGGCTACCAAAAAGAGAAAAAAATAAAGGTAAAGGGAGAGAAAGAGAGTAGCCACCATAAAAAGAGCTCTAGATCTAAAAGAAAGGAGGGGAGGGAGCATTCTGGTTTTCAAGATCAACAATGGAGAAAGCTTCCAAAGGCCATGGATTTGTGCGACAGCTTCGATCTAGGACTTGAAAGACGTAATCCAAACCGGTATTTCTAGATCTAGTTCTTTTAATTGATATCCATTACCATTAGTGGTTAGAAACATACTTAGGATCATGCATACCTTGTAGATATTCATTAGTTGTGATATTTTCTTAGTATAACTGATATCTAGTAATCATTTGCCATTAGAAATATGCTTAGGATCATTCGTAGGTTATAGATCTGCATCATTTTCATCATCCCTAACTCGTGATTAGAATAGATCTTGCATTCATATCATTTTTAATCATAAAAATCCGAATATGAGAAAGAAAAGTGCAGAAAAATACTTGGGCACACAAGTCTCTGGAGTAGGGTTTTGACCCCGATTTTCATCTCGCGCTTGCATTTTCTTTCTCAAATATGGATTCTTTCTCATATAAGTTGATATCAGAGCCCTCAGATCTGTAATTGTACATTCTGAATCGCGTTAAAAGCATTGAAAGAAGGCGCAAGTATATTGCTAAAAAAAAAGAGAGAAGACAAGAACAATGCACTTGGGCGCCACTGTGTGCGTGCCCAAGTCCCTACCAAAGGGATCCGTCCCTTGAATCTCGATCCTCGAGTTATCATTTTCAGATCCGAAAGTTCTGATATCAGTGATTTATATTAGGACCCTGCAACTAGTCGCGAAGTGTCGAAAATCGCATTGGAATATCATTGGAAATGAAAGTACATACATCACAATCAGCAGGAGAGTGACTTGGGCGCCACTATCTGCGTGCGCAAGTGGTACAGGGACACATAGGCACCCCTATATGTGCACCCAGGTCCCCAGTTCGCCTTCCGGCTCTCATTTTCTACATTTTGCATTTCATTTAACTTGTTGTTGAATCTCTGTGATGACTATGATTGATTGCTAAACTTCTGAACTTTGAATTATCGAATCACCACACTTTCGGGTAGGTTGCATTGATTTTGCATAAAAAAAACAAAAAAAAATCACAAAAACATAAAACTCTTCGCTTCTCATCTTACTCTTTAGAAATTAGAGAAGAGAACAAAAAAAAGATTAAAAAGAAATAGAGAAATCCAAAAAAAAACAAAAGAAAAATAGATATTAAGTAGATGACCCTAGGTTATTTCGTTCACGCCTAAGTGAGTAAATAAAATTTGATTTGACAAACCACAATCAATTAAAACCTAATTAACCAAATCCATAACTAAAGCTCCAATTAATTAAACTCTAATTAATCAAACCCCCAAAACCTAATTAAAATCTTAATTAATAAATCAGATTAATCAAAAACCCCTAATTAACCAAATCCTTAACTAAAAGCTTCTAACAAAACCTAATTAATAATCCCTAAAGACCCTAATTAATTAATTAACCTTAAATTAATTAAAATCCTAATTAACAACCTTAATTAATAAACTCTTGTTGGAAGTAGGTGGGCCTCGTGGATAGATATTCAAAACTTTTGACCCACTTAACTCAAGGATCAAGTATCCATAAGGCAAAAAACCCAATTCAGGATGCATAATCCTCAATCTCATGATCACATACAGTAAGTAAAACTATCTAAAAGATAGAACAGAAACGAACAAGCATCCATTAAAATCCACAACATACAAGGATGTAGATTTTACCTTAGGAGCTCGGTTGCGCTCTAATGGAGAAGTTGATAACTTTCGTTGATGTAGAACTTCTCTACAAACTGAGATCAGAATCTCCACTACCTCTTAGCCTTCCACGCTATGACCCGAATTAGATATCCCTTCTCAAGAAGATTGGTGGAATCTTCAAGAGAAAACCCAACTAGAAACCCTAAGGAACTAGAAGAAGAAGAGAGAAGAGAGCAGTGCAACTGTTGCACAAAGAGGAGGGACGTTTTTCACTATATAATGTTATGGACGTCCAAGAGGGGTGCATTCCCTTTTATAATCTCCCAAAGCTCTTCTTGTCTTAATTGAAATAGAAGTCTTACTTCCACAACAATTAGTAAGTATACTATTACCACTATTAGAAGTCCTACTTCAAATAGAAATAGTAACACACAGTCCTACTACCACATACCCAAGACACCGAGGTGTTGACCTACAGTTGGCTTCACTCATTGGTGACTCAAAGCAAATGAATAGATAAAAACTTGAGTTCATCAATGTCTCAAGATTGAGAGCCTATTGCTAGGGAATTATGAGAGCATACCTTATTATAGAGACGGGATTCCATAAGGTGCTTCTCATGGTCCTTCAATACATCCAATGTACTAGCACATTGATCCAGAATCTTTCATTCTGATGATCGAGACAAATCACACTATCTCATAGTGATCAAAGTGCTGCAACCTTATCAGATGAGATGCACAGTCTCATCACTGGTTGTGAAGATATTTTAAGTATAAGATTTGTGAAATATATCTCCCGTATGTGGATCTCATCCATATACATATATCACATCTAATATACTAATGGGACCCGGTTCAACTCATGAACCATTATGTCATATGTATTGGTCATATGCATAAAGTAATAAAATAACATTCATCTCATGAAAGTAAAGCATGGTTTTATTGATTAATCAATTTATTACATCAACTGATGGATTGAGTCCATACAATCTAACAACTCTAACTCAGTAAAATCCCAAATTCAAACCCTAACCAAACTCTAATCAAATCCTAATCACCGATCCCCAACTAAGGCCCTAGTCAAAACCAAACCAAGACCTAAGTCATAATACCCGAAACCAACTTAGAAGTATCCTATAAACCATAGGACCGAAAGCCACCCAGTAAACAGTCACTTGGGCGCCATTGTAGGTACGCCCAAGTCACCCAGAACACTTAGGCACCAACACAGGTGCGTCCAACTCCCTCGTTTAACACCAAGACACTTTGGTTTCGTTTCGACTCTCGAAATCCAACCATTATCACACTTAGAGCTTAGAGACTCAAAACCAATTCGGGATTCAAGATTTATTAACATAGATCACCTGAAACTCCAAATCTAATCTTGCAGATCCAGGAAATAACCAAAACCCGCGAGACAACCACTTGGGCAATACTACAGGTGCGCCCAAGTCACCCAGAGATACTTCAGCGCCAAAGTGTGTGTGCCTACGTCCCATTCAAGCTCTGAGACCACTGAATCCTCATTCACTTCAAGTTTCAACCCAAATCAGTATCCTAAAACATCACAGAAACAATAACAACTCTAAAATTAAAAATCATTCAACTAATTTGAACTTGCCTTGAACCTCGAACAAAAGTTGGGCGACTAAAGAGTATCAATTTATTACTTGGGCTCCACTGCTGGTGCACCCAAGTCCTTGTCTACCCCTTGTTGTGAACTTCGAATCCCGGACTTGAGATTATTAAAATAAAATCAACCTAAAATCTAAAACAACATTAGAACAGAGACTTAGACTTAGCAAAAACCACATGGATTCCGAAAAATAAAGTCAATACCGTCGTTACTAGCCAAACCACTTAGAAATAGCCACTTGGGCGCCACTGTCCGTGCGCCTAAGTCCTCTGCTAGTCTCGTTGCGCAGATTTCGACTTCATCTGATATCTCGAATCAAGACCTGAAACTCCAGAACCTTAAACAACTTAAACAAAACCCTAAGACACCCATAATCCACCCTCAACCTTATTCTTAATCAACCTTCAACTTAAAATAAACTGAACTAATTAAAGTCACACCCAACAAGTTGCTTAGGCAAAGGAATTACCCAATTTAGGTTATTTACACCTTTGGAACAAATTGGATTACCTTATTAGAAAGCTTAGAGCATTAGGCTTCGCTCTATCACTCTTTTTGTTCCGTTAGGGAATTGGGAGAGCTGATGTGGGCGGTTTAGGAATTTAGGTCAGGGTTAATCCGATAATCAGTAATAAAGCACTAATCACGTAAATCCAGGTAAAAATCCCCTAGTTAGGCCCTTCTAGCCCCAATATAAAAAAACCCATAAAAATCATAAAACCAATAAAATAAACCATAAAAGATTTTCTTCCTTTATTTCTTCCTCCACCTCAGGTGCCAGATATTTAATCGAACTTAATGATAAAAGGGAATGAAGAATTGATTTCTAAAATTGAAACAATGAGAATAACAAGATGAGATAAGTGATTTTGCACACACTTTTAAACAATCACAGCACATCGGCCCCCCCTAAAACAAACGCTGGCCCATCGGCCAGCTTCAACCGATTACGGCCCATCGGCCTTTCACTTTTATCACTCATGTATCGCACACAAAAAACATAGAAATCACAAGCCAAAATCTCATTTGCATCATCATTTTGGTTTGAAAAGTCAGCCTTTAAACCCTATTTTGCCAAAGGATCAGAAGGGGGTACCCAGGAATGGGGCCGATCCTCTTCTTAAATATTTGACACCTCCCCCTTCTTTATTTTCTTTATTTTAGTTACTTTTTTTTTACTTGGATCTACTATGATTATGCTGTGTGAGGATTAACTCTTATTTGGACTTTAACTCATGACCCTGAATTGACCCATCATCAAAGAGACCCAAAGAGACCCAAATTAATGTGACAGGACAGATGTCATGTGTTGCCGGTAGCACATTAGACGAGAGGAAGAACCCACCCACTTATTTTCCCCCATTTTTCTTCAGCTTTCGTCGAAGAATGGTGTTATTGCCGTTACCGTAGCTGGCGATTGTGATCCATCAATTTTGAGAGTAGTCGGAATCCTCATTTTCGATGTAAAATTTAAATAGCATATATAGATGAATGGTAATTTTCCAAACCATGTCGCACCTCTTGGGGGGTCAAAATTCACATCCGATAGCGAGGTGTATTGGTAACAGGCCCTTTACCCTTGCTTATCCTAGAGGAACCACCTGTAAAGGTTGGAAAAAAAAAAAAAAAAAAAAAAAAAAACATCATCAAGATGATAGAATTTCACTAAGGCAAAGAAAAAAATCTTAACGAAATTTCAGCATGGTTCCAGGGTAATTCCGAAGAAAAGGGAAACACCCCAAAAAGGATGGGAAGCTTGAAGATGAACTCAACATCACTACGAGCTCATATTCAATAAAAGATTCTCAAAGAAAGCTTCGACTCAAACATTGTTACGAGATCAAGCACTCTTCTCAAATCCCCGCAAAATTGGAGGGGGACTCAACATTGCTGCGAGTTTCGAACTCCAAAACTTTCCAAGTATGCATTATCATCCATTCTTCCAATTCAGTTCACAAACTCATGCATAACAAAAAAATTGTCATGCATTAGATGCTAGGAAACCCTTGATCAAAGTTTGACCAATTCCAACCCAACTTGGTCAAAACTAATCAAACTTTTTCTAAGTCAAAACCCATATTAGTTTGGCATAGAAACTCTAGCCCTTTTATTTGATGCATCCAAAAAAAGAAAAGAAAAGAAGAAAAAATGCATGAACATATTGATTCGCATAACCTCATTATCATGGTGAGCAAAAAAAGGGGGGATAAAGAAAGAAACCTCTTCAAAAAAAGGAAAGAAAAAAAAAGAAAGGAGCTGGCCCACTAGGCCACGTGGCTGTACAACCACGTCTGTACGTTCAGAATCGTACGGACTAGGCCATATGGTAAAAAGAAAAGAACAAAAGAAGAAGAAAAAAGAAACGTGAAAAAAAAAAAACAGAGAAAAGGGAAAAAAGAAAGATTTCTAGTTCTATATGGAGTTTTTGGAAAAGAAAACTTACTTGAAGCCATTAATGAAGAAGAAGAAGAACTTGAAGATCCTTGGAGATGAAAAACTCTTGGTCTTGACAGACTCTTGAGATCTTTGCAAAAGAAAGCAATAGGAGCAAGAGAACCAATCTCTCTTTGCTTTTATAGGATAGATCAAACCAGAGGAGGAAAGTAATGAGATAAGTGCTAAAAATTAGCAACCTTCCTAAAATAAAAATATTTTTAGAGATTCTCTCCCAAAGAAGGGAATTTGAGAGATTCTCTCAAAGAAAGGATATTTTAAGATATTCTCAACTCAAAAAAGATATTTTAAGATATGCTCTACAAAGTGACACCACATGAGATCTAAACCATCGTTAAAGGTTTAAGGTCCCTTGGGTTAACCAATGTGAGCCAGGTTTGACCACCTAGACACTAAAAGAGACTTTTTAGCAATTGAGCCCCATCCAAAATTTGGAAAATTGTTTTCCAATAGAAAATCCATCTTACCAAGAGCAAACAAAATGGTCCCATGCCTCTTTTGAGTTGATTGAACCACAAAAAAAAAAAATCATGTTCTATTATGAGCTTCCAAAACTCAAACAATCCAGCCTCATACACCAATTTAAGCCAAAACAATTTTTTTTTAAAAAAATTAAGCCAAAACCTTGAAATTGACATTCCACAAAAATCCAAACCCCTCTAATAGACCCAAAAATAGTCTCATAGAGTGTCCAAAATCCAAATCCTGACCCCCTAGCTTGCCACATACAATTTATTAGGTCACAAGGTAAAAAACAAAAATCTTTTCTCCTGACCCCCTAACCTGCTACAAACTGCTTGTTAGGTCACAAGGTCAAATAATTAAAATCAAAAACTCCTCTTGACCTTCTAATGCGCCACAAAAATTCTTTAGGTCCACAAAATCAAAAAGAAAAACCAAAATTCAAAACCCAAAAAGCCAAATCCAAATCTCTCATGTCATTTTTAAAACTTTGCCTCGAGAGGGTACATGATCCCTTTCACTGCCCTGAAATTCCCTTGGAGACTCAAAAGCTACTCCATCAAAAGAAAATTGCTTAAGACTCTTGGTTAAGTCAAAAGCTCTCCTTCAAAGTTCACTTCGAGGCACATCGACTACAAAAGTTATGTAACCCGTCATTGTACCTTGAGGGGGCATTTGTTGAAACCAAAAATGTTACTTTACCTCTCCATACCATTTCAACATCAAATAAGCTACATGAAGTTGCATCCAATCACAACAGGCAATGCTATTTCAAGCATCAAATCTTGTTAGAATCAAACAGAAACTTCACGATCCTTCAAAACAGCCATATGAAGAGTATACATGAAGTTTTAGACTATTTCGACATCATTTCTCCTAACTTTACTCTTCCAGTAGCTGAACATGAGCTGCCGACGGTGGTGAATTTGGAGACCCTGTTTCACAAAAGAGAGCATACAAATGGCCTCAAAATGCCACAAGACCATCTACATCCAATTCCAAAACATTCTGACACCGTTTGGCCTAAAATGCAAAAAGTTGTAGTAAAGTCAACTCTTCCGACGGCGACAATGTTGAAGACATCAAATCTTCAATCAAAGCTTATGGATGGTCTTAAAATACCACCAAGAGGCTCTATTTCAAATTTTACAACAAACCGACAACGTTTAACCAAACATCAACCCTCAAACAGCAAAACCAAGCCTCTCGGCGACAAAAACCACCGAGGCCATTACTCATGAAACAACGCACATGGATAGACTCAAAATACTTCCAAGGGACTACATGTCAATTTTCAGGTCATTCCAGCATCATTTGACCAGACTTTGACCTCTCGGAAGCTAAATTAGGCCTCTAGGTGGTGGACCCCTCGGAACCATGATTTCCAAATCGGAGCTAATGGATCATCTTAAAATAATTCTAAGAGGATCCCTGTCAAATTCTAGGTCAATTGGATATCATTTGACCGTACATCAAAGTATGGCGTCTTCCTCGCGACAAAATCAAGTCTACTGGCAACAGTACCCTACACGGCTTCAAAACTCAAACAAAAGCCTTTGGTTGGTCTCATTTATTGTTGATGAAGCTTCACCCTATATTTTAGGTCATTCCAACATTGTTTGACCCAGTTTTGGCTTCTGACGGTAAATTGGCGCCCCTACGGGACAAAGTCCTCGGTTTTCCCAGATAATAAAAACTTTGCTCTTTGTTATGCACGGGTTCTCTTCAAGTTTTCTATAGGGCAATCATGCCAAAAATTGTACATAAATACCATGAAATATTTGCCAAAGAAAGAAAATAAAAAAAAATGCACAAAAACGAGACAAGTGGTTCCATGGTCGCCGGTGACCTTGGCTCAATAGTCGTTGGCGACCCTGGAAATCTGGGTCACCGGATTTCCGCCGAAAACCCATTTTTGGATCCGTTTTCATGTTTCGATTTGTTTAGCCTCTGTGATTTTCTAAAAATCTGAGCTTCGGGGTACGAAATCCATCAATATTTGATAACATCACGGATTCTCTATCAAAATCATGGGTTCGTCATCAGATACTTCAAAATCGCCAACTGGCCGACTAAGAAAGCACAGTTTCTGCTCGACCAATCGAGAAATCGACTTGACAGATGATGTCGACCAACTGGTAGTAATCATCGTCAGAACTTGCACGATCATCCGACAATAATCGGCATGAAAAATCCACCGGCGATCAAGGCTCCTAGGTTGTGGGTAGAATTCGAAAAGACACAGCATGATCCACAACTTTACAAGCACTTCGGCGGCCACTTAATACAGTTAATGACCCATTTTTATGACAAGTTAATATGGTTGATTACTCATTATTGTGGATGGCTCAATCAGAATCCAAGGAATAGGGGTTACAAGTCAAACACAATTATGGCATTAAACCAAGTAACCCCTCTCATCGTAGAGTTTAAATGCAAATAAAGGCCCATTATTCTCTAATGGCCAATCAATATCTGTCAGGCCCCGACCTAGGTTTAGTATATTTTATTATTATTATTTTTACTGTGATTAGTCTCTAAGTGGGATTAGAGGATGATTAGCTTAGATTTTTTTAGTTAGATTATAATTTTAAATAGCTTTAGGGAATTTTGAGCGCGTTAAGTCGGGTTTGACCGGGCCCAAGGTGGCCCGTGTGACGCGTGTTAGTGTGGGAATTTGATTTATTTGATTTTTAAAAAATATGGATTTCGATATTTCTGATTTTTTTATTTTGATCCCAGCGACTTTCATGTTTGCTCCGTTTGCATTTGAACTCCAGAAATTGCGATTTTTGAGAAAAAGGACAAGATGGTCTTTTTACACCCAAATCTGTGCATAAGTTTTGAAATCTGAAAATCAAGAGGAAAGTATACTTTTTGAAAACTAGATTTTTCGACGATCATTTTTCTCTTCTTCGTCGACTTCATGCGGGACCCACAAACAGGAGTTTTAAAGCCTTGAAGTTTTATGGCCATTGGGACCCATGATTTGACTCAAACCCACTTATAAAAAAAACAGAACCACGTTGAGTCTTCTTCTTCCCTCATTCTTCCTGCAACAAACCAGAGGCTTTTCTCCTTTTCTTCACAACTTCTCTCCTCTGCATGCTATAGCAAACTCACCCAAATTGAAGAACAAATTTCACCAACCTTCTCCCCATCTTCCAAGCTATCCATTGATACCATCTTTGTGAGATTTCAGCTGGGATTTTCCCTTTCTTCAAGCTCTTCTTCTTCTTTGGAGCTTCTCAAGGTTAGCAATGGCTGTCTCTTTCCCAAATCTTGGTTTTATGGGATGGATAGAAGTCTCTTTTCATACATGTGTGGACTTCCTTGTGGAACTCCATTGTTTTCCAAATGTTGTGGATTTTGAAATGGGTTTTTCCATGGGATTTGGTGTAGGCTTGCAGCTGGCTGTGTAGGAGTTGTTTAGAGTGAGCTTGAGACCCAATTTCAGTTGAGGCGAGTGAATAAAATTGATTGGGATGCATGCAAATAAAATGGGTCTTCTTCTCAAAGTTTGGTTGAATTGTTTTTCTTAGATTTGGAAGGAATATTTTCTCAATGATTTGGTTCAGGTTATATAGATATGATTTTTGTGCAGGGAATGGTTTAATGTGATTTATTATAAGTTGCATTTTGTTGTTAAGATCTCAGTTCTGTTTTGGTAAATATGGAAATTCAATTGGTAACTTCTGTGTTTATCTACTTGAATTCTGGAGTTTTGCTTTCTTTCTCTTTGATGTGTGATTGGAATGATTGGGTAATTGTTGGTGATTGAAGGGAGTTTGATGGCAGTTAATGGGAGTTCAACATGTTGTGAATAAGAGTGGGAAACCGATGAAGGAGAGTTAAAAAAAAAACAAGAAGAAGAAGAAAAAGTGCAGGAGCACTGCTGCATAGAACGGGCAGGCAGAAGCCTTGCCCGCTCGAGCGAGCCTAACTTCTGTAACAGCCCGCTCGAGTGAGCTGGGCCTGCTCGAGCGGGCCTGGGTTCTAGCCCAGGTCACTTTGAAGTTCTTTTTTTGGGCCACATTGGATAGTTTTGAGCCCGGTTCGAGTGTAAATATTTCCTAATGACTTATTAAACATTGGGAATTAAGAATTTGAGCAGGAATCACTCCGTTTGCACAAAATCCAAGGAGAAAGTTAGTAATTAAATTACCTGGGGATTTTCTTTAAATCTCCATATACACTTTATGCCCTCAATTGCCGAAAACCTTCAGAGACACCAACTTCTTCACTTATAAACCGACATTGGGACACTAAGTGTGTATCGAGACGGTCCCTGGTAAGCCCATCAAACACTATTAATTATCCCATTCCAAGTTAGAATAATTCTATGTTTTCTCATGAATTAATTAGAAATGAAGTTGATTGATTCGCTACGTTTGAAAAACATTGATAAGGCTACTCGTCTGATTTGTCCGTATTTGTTTGTTTGTATTTGGTTAAGAGTAGTCCTTTTCATCAATGGAAATGTACTTTGTTAGCTTGATTATATCGTTTTGAAATTATCAGTAAGACTACTCATTTGGTTCGTTCGATTCTGTCCGTTTGTATTTGTTCAGAGTAGTTCTTATTATCGATTTTGAAATGTATTATTATGATTTGATTTGTATTAATTCAGATTTTGGTTTTGAAAGGCACCACTAAGCTTAGGTCACCTTGTCGGGCTGATCACCCGGCTTGAGATCTTTAAATTATCTGCCAACTGCAGTTTGAACTCTGTTTGTTTGCTCCGGCCATGGCAACAGTTTCTGTCTGTTCCGGCCATTTTGTATGGCAACGGTTTCTGATCTAGCCATTTTGCATGGCATCTGTTCCGGCCATTTTGTATGGCGACGGTTTTTGTTTATTTGCTCTTGTTACTTTGGTAATAGGAGAATATAGCTATATGTGGGTTGCCATTGTTTTGAATATTTATCCGCCAGTTTGAAGATTTTTACTATAAATTTCTATATATGCAGCAATTGTTTAATTAAATTGTTTTGTGCATACATTTTGTCTTCAATACACTTTTATGATTTTAAATATGACTTGGATAAAACTTGTATATCATATCTGTATTATTCACCTGCCAAACCGTCGTGTCTGATACTTTTTTGTTTGGTGTCAGATGTCGGACCCGCAACCTTTGAGGTGGAGCATGCGGATGAGGCAGTAAGACCTCCAGTGGAGCACGAGTGGCAGCCAAATGATGTCATTTAGACGTCATGTTGAGCCTGGAGCTTCGATAATGCCTTTTGGGGAGTGACTTTCATTTTGGGAACTTTGTTTATGGCCTCTGTTGGCCTTGTTGGGTTGTATAAATTAAATATACTTTTGTGATCCTTACAACTTTAATTAACTTTGGGTTGTGCTATGTATATATTTCTCTTTTGATACCAAGTTTGTGCACTTATCTTATGTTTTTATTTTGCTACATGCTTCCGCATATCATTATCTGTTATGAAATTGATTAATTTGGTTGTGATGGATCGTCTGGGATCCTCATTGCTGAATCCTGTGGGAAAATAATTAGCGTGTGTTGGCGGAATTTTTTTGAAGCGTTGCGCCACGTTCCCGAATTAAGGACTTGTTTATTAAGGCCTCGGTTCGGGGGTTTGATAATATCCAAGAAAAAGGAGTTACAAAAATACAAATTTTAAATTATATAACTCCTCCCATCATGGAGCATTAATGCATTTAAGGCCCATAAACTCCCCCTTGCCCACCAACAGCCTATAAAAGGAGGTCATTTCTACCATTCCATGACATGATCTGCAAATCCTAAAAAAAACTCTGCATCATTGCTACGTCGATCTGACAACGATTTCTCCTCCATTGAATAAGCTTTGCAGCGACCACCACTACAAGGTGACCCAAGACCCTTGGGGGGCCACCCCCCTCCCCCAAGGCCCTCTCTTTCTGTCTCAATGGCTTAGACGTTGCTTTCCAGCCCGTCTACTTAGATTTTTATTTGATATAGGATCTCCTCTTGATCCTTATTCTCTAAAAATCTAAGGTACAAGCCGAGCCAAGAGAATCAGAAGCATCATCTGTTATCATCTGAAGGATGATGGCGAAGCCCAAACATGACTTGCGACCGTCAATCTGAACAAGTTCCTGCAATCTCCTATGAAGTCAGATTTCCCTTTCTTCCTTTTTTTAATTGTATTTGTATTTTTTAAAGAAATAAAAATCATAACACTTGTCTTTTCTTTTTTTATAAGAACTGTAAATTGTCTCTCACGGTAAAACAAAAAATCGCCTTTCACAGCAAAAACATCACATTTCACGGCAAACAAATGAAAATCTCCTTCCACGGCACTTAAATTCAAATAAAAAGCATCAGTTGTCATCATCTAAAGGATGACAGCGAAGCACAGACATGACTTGCGACCGTCAATCTGAATGAGTCATCGCAATCTCCTGATTTTCCTTTCTTCCTTTTTCATTGTATTTGTATTTTTTACAGAGACATAAAAATCAAAACTCTTGTCTTTTTTTTTTGTAAGAATTGTAAATCGTCTCTCACGGCAAAACACAAAATCGCCTTTCACGGCAAAAACTTTCACATTTCATGACAAACAAATGAAAATTGCCTTTCACGGCATCCAAATTCGAATCATGTCTCTTTTCTTAACACATGTGCATTGAAAGTTAGGAATAAGTTTATGTTTTTTCTACTTGAAAAGGTGGATCTACGGACCAATACTTGTAGAGTAGAAAATTTGGCATGCCTGTACACAAAAAATTGATGTTCGCTTTGTCTCCAGTCACGAAAGGGTTGGATCCCACGATTCTCACATCCGCTAACCCAGGTAGTCCCGCGAACAAATCCATAAGCCATTAACCCCCGACTATTTTTTGTAGTATGGGACCTACCTAATGCTTGTAATCACGATAAAAGCCCCCTAGTATGACAATTATAGGACTTATCTAATATTATAATTAACAAGGGTTATATAATCGTGATATGGCCATAGGACCCCACATTAAATTTGTAAGCATTGTGAGACAGTTTGGAGCATAACTGAACCCTTATAAGAATTAATGATGTTAAAATCTATAGTGGGCCACTATAATTAATGGTTGCCCATGAGCTCTCCAATGGTTTTACTAAGACTCTCCATTTGTATTTATGAAAGATTTTTTTAACAAAATATTATTTTATACAGCATATCCTTGAATAATCTAATATGAACATTTTTAATAGGAAGTGAGATATTGTAAGATATTTTCAAAGTTATCCAAATACCTCCTTTTTAGGTGAATAGATTACATTTTAAACTAGTAAATAATTTATCAGAATCTCTTAAGATATCTTATTTCCAAACACCCCCTTACCTTTAGAATTTTTTCGCTCCGTTGCCAAAGTTTAAATATTGAGAGTTACTAAATGCACACTGATTTTTTCTTTCCGCACACTATATTTTTTAATGACCAATATAGCCATGTGGTAAATTACCTAAAAGAAAACCTATCAAATTCTTTACTTCCCCCAACTTCTTTCTACACTCACCCACCCTCACTCACCCCCACCCCGCCGGAAGGGGAGAAGGACCGGGGGAGAGAGAGGTAAATGGAGAGGGAGTTGGTGGGTGGAGAGTAGGCAGGGAGGGAGAGATGGAGAGAGAGGGTGGAAGAGGGAGAGTGACAAGGAAGGCATGTAGTACATCTAAACTCCCCTTGGAGTTTACGGCCATGAAGAATCTTTTGTCCTTCCACGAGGAAACCTCTATCTGGCTCGGGCAGGTTAGGTACTTCAGTGACACCATGTCACATTATGGACTACAAACTGCAGCGAGCATATATCAATACATTAATATTAAACAGTTGGGCGGTATCAACTTGGGAATTCAAGAATAATTTAGGGTTCGGGTTTAGGCCAGTTCCGAATTTAGCGTAGTGCTTAGTTAGGGGTAACTGAGTAATTCGGGTACTCACAGTGTCTATGTTCAATTGCTGGGTAAAACAGACAGTTATGGTGCTTAAAAAAAAAAACAATGCTAATTTGAGGTATAATAATAGTCATTCTAGGTTCGAAAAATCCTACAGAAAAACGGGCGGCATTTTGGCTAGAAATGGGGCCTTGAACAGGTGGTAAGAGAACAAGATAATCCTAGTAACTTGGAGGGGCAAGGCAACTTAATACTCGCACACCGTCCGAAGAAATCGCCTAAAGATCCGGGTACATCCAAGGTCAAAGCAGGGCGAAGACTGCTTACTAAATCCCAAGAAGTCCCATAGGTCATCATGCTAGGGCCGGGTAAGTCTGGGTATGAAGGAACGCATAAAACATAAAAAAATAGAGAAATATGCACCACGCATGAGTACGAAATTTAAATGATTAAGACTTTCTCTTAAGTCTACTGAACAGTCAAGGATCCATTACGAGCATAACTTTTAATTATTAATAGCCTTGGACATGCAATGACGACGAAGCTCAAGCTTATATACTCAAAGGGTTGGATATTAGGTTTACTTTGTACACTTGACGCATTCAGAAGGTGGGGACACCCAAAACCCTAAGTTTAGATAGAACATGAATCGCCAAACTCCACATGCCACTAAATGGTCTGGGAGCATAGAATAATGTAAAACTATGTTTGGATGAGGATGGGTTATGGGATCCACCAAAATCTAAGTTTTCAGTCCCCTTTAGGATGGGTAATCCTAATTCAGCAAGTTCCAGCAGGGTTATAGGTCTCAAAGACCCTTAACTTGGCTCACCGGCGGTTCCCTGCGGTTCTGGAGGTGCCCACTGGCTGTTCTATAATGGTTTCATAAGACCGCCGAGCAATCTTAGGGAAAGCCGCAATTTTAAGTGAGGTTTGGTCACAATGGGGTCCACCTAGCAAGCATCTACAGGTCTCAAAATGGATCCTAAGTGTTAGGGTTTTTGTCCTAAATTACTAGGTGAGACGTGGTCCAAAAAAAGAGCCCATCGTCCTTGGAAAAACCCCCACCAGCCACGGTAAAGAATCCCACCGGCCTTTCAAACAACACCCACCAGCCATGCCAAATTTTATTTAATAGCCGACCGTAGGTCACCCGTCGAAATTTATCACAGTCGGTGGCGCCGACTGTGGAATGCAAGGGACCAGCCGGGCCCACTTTTGGCTAGTTGTTTAGTGCAATTTGTGTTGTTTTAAGCCATGAACTTAGGGAAATTGATCATTTTAGATTTCTGGAGTTTTAGATCTATAAAAATATCAATTTCTTGCAATAAATTTACAATTAAACATAAATATAATCATGTGTTTCACCTCATTCAATCCAATGAAATGAAATGATAAGAATCAAATAGAACACCCATAGCATGCTACACAATTTAAATTGGAAACTTGCCTTAGACCAAGATCAAATCCAAATCCAATTCCATTCCTAAACTTCCTCTAATCCATTCTTAATTTCTTACAATAAATTTACAATTAAACATAAATATAATCATGTGTTTCACCTTATTCAAGCCAATGAAATGAAATGACAAGAATCAAATGGAACACCCATAGCATGCTATACAATTTAAATTGGAAACTTGCCTTAGACCAAGATCAAATCCAAATCCACTCTCGAACCTCCTCTAATCAGCTTTACAAAAATCAACATATATTCTCCTCCAAAAGACCCTAAAAATCAAAACCCATTTTACACTAAGAACCATCTCATGCATGCAACATATATTGAATAAATGGGAGTCTAGATGAGAGGGAAAGAACCTACCTCTAAAAAGCTAAAAAAATGGAGAAAGAGTTGGATCAAGGGGCTGCCGGTCATGGATTTTTATGCAAACAAAGTATGTGATGTAACCGACGGTGTAAATTAGATTGGCGGTGTCAGATTTGTCAAGTGGAGCCTCTTTTGTGAGATCTCACCATGCAATAGAAGAAGAAATGACAAAGAGGAGAAGAAGAGGTTCTCTCTGCAAAGAGGAGAAGAAGAAGTTCTCTCTACTGACTGGAATGATGGAATGAGTGAGAAGAATGGTTATCGGTGGGGTAGGTAGGATCTTTTATAAAAGTAGGTGAGAGTTATAATGTGAGTTTGCTACACTCTTAGTAGAACTTCTTTGGGACCTCTGATGGGCTCGGGTAAAGAAGAACAATTGTAGGAAATTGAAATCTCTTTCCAACATGCCTAAGATCTAGAATTCCGAAGATCGTATGCAATGTGATGTTTAGAATTTAGGTTGAAAATAAAAATTGTTGAGCAGGTTAAGACTGAACTTTTGGGCTCAAGATACTAAATTTACAGATTTTCCAAAATACCCCTGAATTCCCAAAATTCTAACCTAGGACTGGTAAAAGCCAAACTCTCTGCGGAACTTCTCAAAACGCTCCGAAGTTATCCCAAACTCATTCTTGGTCCTTAGAAACACTTGATTAACATCTAAACAAGCATTGTTGACTATTAAATGTAATTAATTAACGTTATCATGGAAATTAGAAATCGGGGTCTTACACCTTCTTGGAGTGATTTTTGGACTTTGAGAAAGGTTTCAACATCGTTTGACTTTTGGAAATGAGTTTCACCCTCCATGTGTGAGCACTGTAAGACCCCGACCCGAGTGACCTCGATTAGTACTAATTAAGTCCCGTGTTAGTGCTAAGCGTGATTAGTGCATTTTGGGTTGAGTCAGGACTAGGATAACTCTTTCATAGTTTTGGGAGAGTTTTTAGTACTTTGTGTTTAGTGGGACCCCTTGGGGGTTCCCTTTTGGATAGTTTTACGCATATTTGGGGGATTGTTCGTATTCCGGTGATTTGTATTTCTACCCCATTTTCACTTGTCCTGTTGATCCCTACAACTTTAATGTTGAGCCCGTAACCGTTCGGAACCCCGAAACCCGATTTTCCTTGCATTGAGGGCAAAACAGTCTTTTACACTAAATTTGTACCCAAAACTTGATATCCCCGAAACCCGCGAAAAATATACTTTTCGGAAACTAAATATTTCGGTGATCATTTCTTCATTCTTCATCGAACTCATCCGAGGTCCCGAAAGTAGTGATTTCAGCCCAAAGAGTTTGTTAGTGGTGGGCCCACACCCATTGTCTTTAAATAGAGAACCCTCCCCCTCCATTCTCTCTTTTTCCAGCACAAGAGCCAAGCCTAGGGTTTTTCCCTCTTCTTCTTCTTCTCCTTGCTTCTCCATTACCAAATCACCACACAACCTTGCATCTTTCGAGAAATGGTGATTACCATCTTCTTCCTCTCATTGAAGGCTTCCTCTTGATGCCATTTGTGGAGCAACCCTCCCATTACAAGACCTTCTTTGAGCTAGCCTTGCCCATTTGAATAACTTCCAAGTAAGCTTCCTCCCTAATCTCTTAGATTTGTGTTCTTCTAGTATTTGGGAAGCTCTATTTTCATTATTGAGAGTTCCCCCTTCTTGTTTCTTGGTTTGACCCATTTTAGGGTTTGTACTTGGGGGTTTCTGTGTAGATTGTGTTCTTGGCTTTGAGAAGTGTCTAGAAGCTTGATTTCCTTGATTAGAGACTTTGAGGCAAGTGGAATGATTAGATGTTTTAAGTTTTGAGTGGTTTTCATGATAAACATGATTGGTTGCTATTTCCATTAATGACTTATTTTACTTGCATTCAATGTGATTTTAAATGCTCTTGGAAAGAAGTTGGTTAACTCATTTATTGTCATGGAAAGGTGATTGGTATCTCCCTATTTTTATTTCTTGTTTTTGCTTTTAATGGACCCTTGTGAATGTGGCCTTTTCCCTTTCTCTTTGTGAGTGAATGTGGGAAAGAATGGAGATGAATGGATGGATTCTTGGTGGATGTTGTGGGGAATTTTGATAGGGATTGAAAGAGGTTTTGGATTTCCAAATGTGATAGAAGAAATGGAGCTCAAAGGAGTAGTAAGAAGTGGAAAGGAGAAGGAGCAGAGCTGTCCCGGAACCAGTTTCTGGACAATTCGCTCAAGCGAACTGGTAGGTCGCTCGAGCGAAGTGTCAAGAAAGGGTTTCGAGCCATTCCAGTGGACAGTTCGCTCGAGCGAACCTTACATCGCTCGAGCGAACCCTCCCAGAGCTCATTCCAGAGAACGACTAGTTCGAGCGCACGGATTGTTCGCTCGAGCCAGCCTGAACTGGGCAGGTCCACTCGAGCGACCCCTGGTCCGCTCGAGCGAACCCTTCCAAAAGGCCATTCCAGAGAGCACTTCGCTCGAGCGAACTCCTGGTTCGCTCGAGCGATGTGTATTGTTTGTCTGGGGCTGTTTTGGAAACATAAGTGAAATGTTCTAGGTATTGAGAGATTTTTATTAGCATCCTTATGGTGATGAGAAGACTTATAACCATTGTTTGAAATCCATTTGAGGAAGAAACCACATCATAAAGAATCCATTGAAGTTTTGGAAAATCGCCAAGGTATATAAGGAGCCCGGAATGTCTCCAAATTCAAAGAGTACCAAGTTTTATTAAATAGACATACGGGATCCCTATTCACCTTGATTAGTTTTTAAACCCTGATATTATCCCGATATTTCGAAGGTTTATTTCACCTTTTTATTCCCAAAATTTATGAGTTATGATTTATCAATCCCGAATGCATCGAAAGTGTACTTGCACTGTTTTACTAGCCTTGACATGCATGCCCGACATGATGTGATAGTTGTGCCCGTGAGCACCCCCGTCTTGCCCGCTTATAACCTTGCATTGGATTTGTTTTATACATGTCTTGATTTATGTTATTTAACCTATGAGTCGGCACCACTAAGCTTGGATGACCTTGTCGGTCTGATCTACCGACTTAGAGATCCCCTCCCGTCCCGCCAGCTGCAGTTTGGATCCCGATACCCGGTTTATTAACCATGGTCCCGTCCCGATACCTGGCTCGCTCCCGTGGTTCCCGATATCCGGTTCGCTACCGTGATTCCTGACACCCGGTTTGCTACCGCGGTCCCGTCCCGTATTATAGTATATGTATATGTAAATTTTGTTGCACCTCCTCACTCCGGTGACTGAGGTCAACGCCTAATACTCTCGTCACCTTGGTGATAGAGGATGTAGCTTCTTGTGGATGCCATCTTACTTGTTTCCCGATTTCCTTGATTACCTTACATGTTTTATTACTGTACATGTGTTTTAAATTAAATGAATCATTTACTCCTTGAAAATCATTGTTTAAACAGGTTTATATATTTTCCTAGGTAAAGGTTTTTATTATCAAATGTTTATGTCTTTCCATCCACCTGCCAGACCGTCGTGTCTGACCCTTTGCTTTGATACTCAGGTCTAGTTGTTGGTTACCCCGAGGAGGAGCCAGAGGAGGCGGTCGGAGAACCGCAGCAGCTAGTTGAGTGGCGTGCCAACGATGTTATTTAAACATCCGGTTGCCTCGAGAGTTGCACAACATTTTGGGATTGTTATTAACTATACTTTTTGGTGGATATTGTTTTATGTATATTGGCCTGTGTTGGCCTCTATTTTTTTTTTCTGGGAATTGTAATTAGATGATCTTTTGAGTAAACTGTAACGATACTTTGGGTAAAGCTAACGATCATTGCTCACTCTGATTCCTAGTTTATCTAAGTTGTTATTAATCTCTTTGATGGGAATGGAATTATGAATGTGATTTGCTACACGCTTCCGCAATTATACAAAATATTCATGTTGTGGTGAAATCCTCTCCGCGGACACCTGTGGGAAATTACGTGCACGGGTAATGTGTGTTCTTTTATTAACCCGTGTACGTTTTAGCATTAAACACATCTATTGTCATCATTGGCTTTACTTACTCAGTCCCGATCCCGGATTGGACCGTTGGGACCCGGTCTGAGGCCGTGACAAGCACTTTTGTCTTGAACTGGATCTTGGTTCAAATGTTCTCAACCAATCTTGAAACCAACGAAAACTTCTTTAGAACTTGTTATGGGGCATCATGGAAGTTTTCACTATGACTTAACCTTTAAAAGTGGGTCAAAGTGGGTTCTAGTGTGCCATGTCCGACATATAGTGCTTTTGTCGAACATGGGAGGTTAGTGTGTATGAAATGGATTCAGATGGCCTCCAATTGCCTTCAAACCCTAGGTAAACATTCTTGAGACTTAGTCCTAGACTTTGAGGTGGATTTTGTCCTGACAGAGCCTCTGGAAGTTTGTCAGAGTGGATCTTAGCCCTCCATATCTGAGCACTTTTGACTTGGTTTGACTTCAGACACTCCGTTTTTTTTTTTTTTAATCTAAAACTAAATGGTCTTAATTTGGTTTGAAACTTCAAATCATGTCTTTTGAGCTTGTGTTTGACCTTTTGAATCAATCTGGACCTCTAAAAGTTGGCTGAATGTAGAATCCTAGTTTATGTCTGAGAGTTAGGGCTTGGAATCCCTTTGGATTGATTTCTATCTAGATGACCCTGAATCACTTTGAAACTTTGGGGATCACCTTGAATGTGAATTCCTTGACCCTAGAAAATGTTTCACTTGATTTGACTCCTTGAACTAGTTCAATTGCTATCATTGGGGTCATGTCTGAGCATTCCAAATTTCTCAAACATAGAGTTGATTTTTGGTGCGGAGCATCTTCTTGAGCTCATTACGACTTTCGGAGATTCTTTTGAGCTTCCTATAGCTGAATGAGGCATTATTGGCCCCCTGCTTGCAGTGAAGACCTTAATACTTTTTTGCATGGTTGTTTTTGACCTGCTGGGGGTGCATGTGAGATTTTTTGCTTGCCAACACATCTAAACCCCCGAATTCTACCTTAGAAACCCCAAAACTTAGAAAATAGGGAAAGACAAAAAATCAAGGCTTGCATGTCAGAATGGGAGATCCTTGGGGCATGCCCTAGCACATATTAGAAGATAGAACAAAGCTCTTACCTCTAGGATGGGTGATGGAGAAGATTTTGCTCATGGAAAGCGCTGTCAAATGCGGTTTGAGTTGAAAAAGATGTCTACCAAACGCAGAGAAGAAGGAGAAGAGAAAGGTAGTCTCGGATCTTCGAGTAGCAAGGAGTTAGGTATGATTTGGAGGGAAGAAGTGAAGAAGAAAGAGAGAGGAAGCCTTAAACATTACAGCTATTGGAACGGGAGTGTAAATGGAGAAATGAAGAAGAAAGGGTCTTATAAGTCTAGTGGAGTGTAGGGCCGACTGCTTTAACAAAAAGATGAGTTTGTAACTTGAGTTCTAGCCTCGGATGGGTTCGGTGAAAGAGACAAAAGTTTATGAAATTAGTTTTACTTTTTAACAAGCCCAAATACAACATGTTTTGAGAACTTTGGAATTTGACCTAATTTTTTCAAAAATGACAACAATATCCTTGGTTGACCGAAAAAACTACAAAACGATAGGTTTCTAGGTGTCAAATGATTTCAGACAAAACATGAAAGTTGTAGGGAATAACTTTATCTATCAAACAAAGTCGAAATAGAAAATTTCAAAAAATTATTAATCCCCATCGACCTTTCTTGAATTCTACAATTAGGCCCCTAAAGTCACCCCCGATTTGGCCCAAACACCCTCAAAACTCTCCAAAGGTATACAAAATCCATTCTAACCCTGAAAATAAGTTGGTCCACCTCTAAACCACCTAGAAAAACTAATAAAAACAATTAATTATTATAAATACCCATTAATTGGTACTAATACACACAATTAGAGGGGTGGGGTCTTTTACTTTAAACTCAATTAAATCATGCTTATTGTCAGACCCCGACCTAGATTAGCTCGATTAGCGCTAATTAAGTGAGTATTTAGTCTTAAGTGGGTTTAGTGATCATTGGGTTATAATATGATTGATTTTAGTCTTGGACATAGCTTTTGGAATTTTGAGAGCATTTAGTGTTAGTTAAACATACTTACGGAGGCCCTGAGTGCATGTGTAAGTATGAGAGGATGATCCTGGTTTTCCGATTTTAATTATGGTTTTGATTTCATTTAAATGGTTTTGTCATTTTCTACAACTTCTGTATTTAGCCCGTTTCTGTGTGAAGCCAAGAAACCCAACACTGAAATCTGGACATGAATTTCGAAATCTTAAAACCATGTCTAATTTATACTTTTCGAAAACTAGATTTTTCGAGGATCATTTCATCCTTCTTTGTTGATTTCATCCGGGACACACAAGATCGTGTTTTAGTCAGCGCAAGATTCAAACCTATTGCGCCCACTTTCATTTCACTAAAACTCACCTTCTCCCTCACTCTCGTCCATTCCTGCAACTTTTCTTTTCAAAAACCATAGCTGAGAGGAGAGCTTGTCTTTCTTCATTTCTCTATCTTGCGTGCCCTAGCTAGAGGACTCGAAATGCAAATCTAAGACCACACTAGTCTTCCTCTCATCTCAATCTTCTCATTGCTACAATTTTCTTGGAAGTTTCAACTGGAAAACCCCTTCATCTCCTTCATCTCTTCTTGCTGGGGTAGCTATAGGTAAGAGCTTCTTCCCTTGCCTTTAATGGAGTCTTTTGAACTCCTAAGGATCTTGTTTTTCATATATGCAAACCCATTTTCGAAATGGGTTCTTGTTTTCAAAATTGATCGGATTGTTGAAGTGGATTTATTGGAGCTTTTTGTGTAGATCTTGGCTTAGCTCTTGGGTAAGATTCTTGAGACGATTTGTGTGACATTCGGCCTAAGGCAAGTAAACAATATAGGATTGATGTTGGCCTGTGTGTTTTGAATTGTATTTTTCTTTAGAATGCATCATTGTGTTAGTAAGCTTGCAAATCTATGCTATTTTAGACTCTTCATACTTGTTTTCATTTCCTTACATTGCATTGGTATTATTTGCTTTCCAAATCTCTTAAACTCTATTTTGAATTTGAAGCTTATGTCTTGTTTAGTCAATGGGTTTGTTTTGATGAAGAATTGGAGATGAATGGCTTAGTTATGATGTGGATGGTTTAAATAATTGAATTGATCCCTTGGAGAGCATGGAGGCTCAGGGAATTACAGGTGGTTCAGAAATGAGATTTTGAGATTAGAAAAATATGAAAAATGGATTACATTTCTGCATTCAGCAAGCTCAGGCAGTAGCCTGTCCGCTCGAGGGACCAGGCCACTGCTTGGCGCGGGAACAGGCAGAAGCCTGTTTGCTCAAGCGACCCTTGGGTCTGCTCGAGTGACCAAGCCACTGTCCGTTGTAGTTTAGAACAGGAATCCGTCTACTCAAGCAACCCCTGGGGTCTGTTCGAGTGAACAGGCCTCTGTGTCACATCCGCTTGAGCGAATGGTTGATCGCTCGAGCGGACCTGGGCAAATTTCAAGACTGTTTTGTTTTCTTTCGAAGGCTTCTTAGGGAATGAGAACTAGACTATGTTAAGGGCTTTAGCTTGATATTGTGCAATTGGAAATCCGAAATATATTCTAACTTCGGGGATACCAACTCGTTTTATTTTAACGACATTTGGGTTTCAATTACACAAAGGTCAATGAAAGGTCTTGGCATATGATTGATAGACTTCGTGTTCGAACTTTAGTCTTGATACAATGAATATCGTCGTGTACTCGTTTTGAATTTCAAGTATAAGCTAGTTTGAAGATTTGTTTCAATAATAAAAAATGGGATGACAGCCTAAGTTCCATATGCATATAACTTATGCTATTTTGCTAGCCATGTCTTGCTTCATTTTGACAAGTGATCTTCCCCTTAATTTCGATCTGTTTAGAATGTGTATCGCTGTATTTTGTGCATTCATGAATTCAAGTGAACACCACTGAGTTTGGATTGCCCCTTCAGTCTAATCCATTGTCTGGGGGTCTTTAAACATGTGGATTATTTGATGATTAGTCGTGTATTATATTACACATCGTGCTTGTTCCGATTCCGGGGCCGGCTCCCTGTCTACCTCGTGTGGCATGGGATCGTGCTTTACGTGTCGTGCTTACTCTTATCATCATGTATGATGGAGGAAGGATGGGCTCAATGTGGACTAACTATTCATGATATTATATGTATTGATGCTAGTTTTGTGAATTTGAAATATATCTCGTTCATGAATTGTTTTAACTTCAGTAAATGGTTTTAACATTGTTTCCTCAAACTCCAATTATTATAAGTTCATTCCTAAATTGATTACTTGCCAAACCGTTCTGTTTGATACTTGTTGTTTTGGTGCCCAGGTACATGCGACGTTGCCTTTGAGGAGGAGCGTCAGAAGGAGGCTGTTGAGCCACCCTTAGCTCAAGAGTGGCGGCCCGACGACGTCAACTAGATGTCGAGCAAGGTCATGAGGATTCGCTTCATTTTGTCTTGGGTGTCTTACTTGAACTTTTGGATGTATTGGCTTTTGTTGGCCTCTTATGGGATGTTAACTTGATTTAACATACTTTTGTTTAACCTTGAAACTATAACTATGTTGGGAATGCTATCTTACATTTCTTCCTTCTGTTATTATGTCTTGGTGTTACTCATGCTATGAAAATATTCATGCTTTGTCATGATATGATTTGCTACATGCTTCAGCAACTGTGATCATGTGAGTTAGTCCCTGTGCTCGGGATTTTCACCGTGGGAACCTGTGAGAAACCGTAACAGTACACCTGTCGCGGGCCCGGGCTCGGTCTGAGGTTGCGACACTTATGTTTGCTAATGTTTAAGGGGGAGAATGCATCCCACCGAAGAATTTATTCTCAGTGTTTCATGCAGTTAAATCACTTCTTTGAAGCACATTCCTAAGGGGAGTTGTAGTTATAAAGTTTTGAGTCTTGAGTTTATAGTTGTATCATTTGTAAAGACTATGTATTTATTTTCTTGGTTGTAGTTGAGTCTAATGTTTGTAAGTTTGGTCTAGAATAGGTGTTTCGCTACAAAATTGACAAAGGGGGTGATTGTTACTGCCAAAGTCACATATGCACTACTCTTGTTTGCCAATTTAGGTCAAAGTCAAAGACCTTACCTCTAGAACTCACAACTATGAAGATTAAGTTCAAAGGTAGAAGATCAAGTCCTGGAAGGCCCAAGCTTCACCATGGTATATTCCAACTGTGCCAACCTATTTTAATTGGGGTGTAATGATTGTAATTAATTTTATTTAAGAACCAAATTTGATGTATTGGTTTTGTTTAGGCTAAGTTTAGAGTCTGATTTGGATATTTCAAGTGTAGGATTGAGTTCCCATCCCTATGGATTGATCTCAGACTCACCAAGATATATTACTTCGTGAGAACCTTGTACTTGGGGTAGTGATCACTCACTGAGACTCATTACTTCACGACATCCCTACAGTTGGAGATGTTGGCTGAAAATTAGGAAAATGAGGAGTTTGATTGACAACATTCAAACACAGGAAATAAGAGACTTTTGTTCATTTCACAAATTTGTATTACATGGATTCACGCTCTAGGTCTTGTGGATGCAAGTTATTTGCAAAAACATTTTTTTTTTTTTTTTACAACTCCATTTGGCCTTAGATAGTTTTGGACTTAACAAAATGCAGAAAACTGAACAAAACATAAAAAAATATTGGAAAAAATGGGTTCTTTGAGTCCATGTCCGACCGTTTTGCATTTGGCTGAACATGGTTCTTTGTATGCCAATTTTCCTCTTCTTCTCTTTTGTTCTCTCCCAGACTTGGCTTCTAAGGTTTCTATACTCCTTTGCCATTGATTTGGGATGCTTTTACCAAGTGGTTTGGCTTGTGAAGTTTGATTTTGATTAGAAGTGATCTTTGAAGTTCATCACTTGTTCTTCAAGGACCGCTTTTGTACAATCCAAGAGAGTTGTTGATTTTGTGTACCAGTAAGTGTCTAACATCATGTTACTCTAGGTCCTTGTGACTAGAGAATCAGAATGAAGCCTAAGGGGGAATGCACAATAGTACTTTAAATGCAAGGATACCCATCCTCCTTTAAGTGAGAAAATCAAGGAAAATGATTGTAAAGTCATGGATTTGGGTTGAAAAACATTGGTAAAACCATGAGTACTTAGTTTCTCCCTCTAAAAGAACCTTTTTAGAGACTGAGTTTTAGAGGCTAAGGAAGTGTGTTGCAGATCCCTTAGGTAGAACTTCATCTTCTTGAAAAGGGTTGTTGAGAAGGACGAGATTTTCCTTGAAAACTCTAGTTTGATGAGGCTATAATGCTTATGGGGGTGTCAGTATATTGCTAGATGCTTGAATGGTCGCCCAAGGTTGGTGTCGAGAGTGTAGTTGGAGCAGTTCCACGCGGTTTCAATGAGTTATGATTCGTAAAAGTGAAGAAAAGAAAAAAGAAATAGAAAAACAACAAACTCATGCCCATGTCCGGCCAAACATGCTTTAGTCGGACATGGGAAGTCAATGCGATTCAAATGACCTCCAATTGCCTTAAAAATTTGGAAAATTCTTCTAAAAGTTATCTTTGAATTTTGAGAAAGATTTCACTATCATTTCACTTCTAAAAATTGGTTAAATGTGAACTTCAACCTCCATGTTTGGGCACTTTTGCCTGAAATTGTTTTGAGTTGGATCTTGATCCAAATGGTCTGCTATTTCTTCGAAACTTTGGGAAACCTTTCTGGAACTTGTTCTTGAACATTAAGGAAGCTTTCGCCTTCATTTGATTTCAAGAAGCTAGTCAAAGTGGGCCCAGTCTCCATGTCCGACCAATTCTTACTTGTATTGTTTTAGGTCAGATCCAGGTTCAAATGGCCTCCACTTGCTTTGAAACTTGGGGAAACCCCTTTGGAACTTGCTTTTAGACTTTGGGAAGATCTTGCCTTAGTTGGATCCTTAGAAGTTGGGCAAAATGTATCTCAGCTCCCAATGTTCGGCAAACTCCACATTGAGCTAATTTTGCTGTATTTTATTTTGGATTTGGGTCTAATTGGTCTTCACTTATTCTAAAACTTTGAAGCATCATTTCTGGAACTTGTGCTTGACCTTATTGAGTAGTTTGGTCAACTTTTGACCTTTGAAAGTTGATTGAATACAAGATCTTGGTACATGTCTGGGGGTACATGATTTGAAGTCCCTTTGGATGGATGAATTCTTATCCAAATGACCTTGGATTGCTTTGGGGCTTTGTAAAACACTTTGACCTTCGGGCACGTTTGGTAACTGGAGAGGAATCTGCATGATTTAGGATTCCTCTCTTCTAAGGGAGAAGTAAAATTCTTGCCAAGGATTTGCATAGCTAATGATTCCTTGCATTCCACATTTGGTTGTAAGTGTGGACACACCGAGGATTTCATCAATCGATGTTTGGTGTTGAACACCAAAATTCGTGGATAATAATCAACCCACCTATTCATTTTAACCTTATAGTCAATATTTTCTAAAGTTATTTTAATAGTAACAGCAGAATGTCTTTTTTCAAGGTGTCTATACTCATAGGTCTTCTTCTTTCTGGATTTTTTTCAACTTGAGAATTTTTAAGTGCTATAAAATGTGTTGTTTCTCACTTACGTAGCTTAAAATAATTTCAAGACGGAATCCTGATTTTAAATTTTAATAAATCTTAAAAATTTTCATTTTTTACTTTGGTCCCTTTATCTCTCCATACATACAATCTACCATATCCATATGTGAGTTTACGGGAGAGGTCGAGACGGTAGGAAGTGGGGGTATGATTATGGCTTTTATACCCATAGGATTTTAGTTTTTATAACCACCTCTTTTTCACATAGGGTTTGCATATCTGATGGGGGGATATCAGATACCACAATCATATTAATCACAGATTTTATGCACAAAAAATCAACAATGATTTGAGGTTGCCAAACTTAGATATAGCATTCAGTCAAAAGAGAGAGAATCTTTTCTCAGCCGATTTTGTTGCCAAATGTGCTTCAACAATTTTCCTCTTACGGTGAGTGGGTCCGTCGTTGTCCCCAGCTATTGGTTGCGCGGAGAGGATCCATGTGTACTTTCTCCACTGCTGGGAAAAAGGCCCTCTCGTCCTCGCTCACCGGGTCATGCGGACGCTCCTCTTCCATCATTTTCAAGCCCTCCGTCTTTGCTCTCTTCGTTTATCTGCGGCGGTTTCTTCGACCACACCAAACCGTAATCTTATCCATTTTCGCCATTTCTGCCTCTGCACCGAAAGTTTCAGATCCTCCTCCAAATCCCTTCGCCATTTTGCCACCATGTCCGAAGGATCCGACGATTTTGTCAAAGGAACCGTCTATCCCAACGGCCTCGCTGTAATCACCCTCGATCGTCCGAAAGCTCTCAACGCCATGAATCTAGGTCCTTTTCTCCTCCCCCTTCTCCTCTTTTTTTCTACTGTTAGGTTGCCGAATCTGTTGTCGCAGTTACTGAATTACTGTTCTAAATTGGGATTTGGCTGTCATCAGCATTGAGGGTCATTTCTCTATAATTCTAGGGTTTACAAATGGATGATTTTTTTTTTTTAAATTTATCTATAGTGGAAATTTGCTTTTATTTGAAAGGGAAAATCTAGGTTTTTGAATGCATATGATGAACTCTTGAATCTCAATTGAAACGGAAGGATTTAATCCCTGAAGCTGTTTCTGAAATGTAGGCCTTCAAGTGTGGGTCAGTGAGTTCTTGGATTTCAATTGAAAAAAGCCAGAATTTTGTTCCTGGGAGCAGTGTTGGAAACCCGAAACCCACCCGCCTTCCCTGTCCTGAAGTCTAGCAGGTTGAGTCAACTTGAAGAATTGCATGAGTCTTGACCAGGTCATAAAAGTCAAGACTCGATCAGTCAGTCTTAAATACTAAATCTTAATAATCTACTTTTAAGCCATACTTTGGTGTGAAATAATTTATTCAAAGTTTCAAAACTATCCTATCTTCCACCTGTCCAAGATTTCAAGTTTATTGTATTCCTAAAAAATTGAAAAGTCTGAAATCTTTTCTTTCAATCAAAATCCTCAATCTAGACAATCCATAAAATGACATAAATATAATTGGATAAATAACTTTATTAGTTTAGGGTTTTTCTCGAAGAGGTAAAAAAAAAGAAGGAACAAACAATAGAAATACAGATGGAAGAGATAAGAATTTCTGAATGAAATCAAACAGCTTGTTTTCCCTAGGTTAGGACGGCATAATGATATTATATATAGTTTTATTTATCTTGATTTAACACAAAATGATGATGTCTATACTCATAAATTACATAAAAGCCCTTTAGGTTTATTGATTTACAACTAAGTCATATTCTTAACTCATAGCACTCCCCTTTAAGCTGGTGTATATATTCACTATGTGCAGCTTGGACAAAATAATATTTAAATGTTTTCTGCTCATTTCTTCTGTAAGAATATCTGCAACTTTATCATGTTTACTTGCATATGCTAGCACCATGTCTTTTACATCGACTTCCTCTCTGATGAAGTGACAATCAACTCCTACATGCTTTGTTTTCTCATGATATATTGGATTTGTGGCTGGTTTAATTGGTGAAGTACTTTCACAATGTAGAACCATGGACCCCCTGCTTGAAACCCGTTTTCTTTAGAATGCCTTTGGTGTTTGAGATTCTATCTTTTTGATTAGTAACATAATTCTGGATGCAGAGATGGATTTAAAATACAAGGATTATCTTAACGAATGGGAAACAGATCCAAGAGTAAAGTGTGTCCTTGTAGAAAGCAGTTCGCCTCGAGCCTTTTCAGCTGGTAATTAACAACGGAGCTAGAACTTTGTTACTGCAATGGATTAGTCCAATTTGTTATAATGGACTTATTTTTTTTAATATAAAGAACTTTATCTTTTTTTTTTTGTTTCATGTTTGTTCGGTGGGTGAGGGTTTGAACATTTGTGATCCATGCAGGAATGGATATTAAAGGTGTTGTTGCGGAAATTCAAAAGGATAAAACCACAACTCTTGTGCAGAAGGTGATCTCCATTCATTGATTGTATTTCATTCATATCATGTGTGTCACAGGAAGAGTAATAAACATAATAATCTTTCTTTACCTGGTAGTATATTTAATTATATAACAGCTTCAACACCATCTTGTTACTTGATTCTAAACTTTTCTAAACTTGGCTGGACTGTTTTCCAGATTCACAATAGTAAAAGAGAAAATGTATTTCATTTAAAAAAAGAAGAAATAAGTAGTTAAAACTCAATTTCTATAATTTCTATACTTGAAAGGCTTTTTGATTTGACGAATGAGATGGAACAGCTGATACTGTTTAATGGGGCTATGTGTAAAGCATCCAAAGATCCTCGGGTACCCATAAAAATACCCTCTTTATTCTTGTATGGTTCTACTCCTGTTTTGAGCAACGTTGAGCTTTTCGTTGCACTTGGGCATATATTGAGGAAAAAAAGTGGTACATTAAAGTGGAGCCCATTTACTAAAATCTGAACTGTTCAAAGTGGAGCCCATTTATTGAAGTCGGAACTGTTGAAAATAAAGGCCCTTCAAATGCATAGGATATCTAGAATCAGATTAATCTGACCGTTTGATCGACTTTTTGATAAAAACGTGATTAACACAATTTTATGTATATTATTGTCATTTTTTTATCAAACGATTAATCCAAGAGTGGGACCTACTTGGATGGAGATCTCTACGCTAATGGGGCTGGGAGAGTTTCCAAGTGTCATGGCACTTCATCTCCATAAGACTCTCTTGAGGACTGTCTTAGTTTTTAGAAGTTTAATGCTTGTATGACTCTACTTCTCTGATTTTATTATATTATTTATTTCAACATGCGTCGTAGTTAGATTGGGGCCGCACTTTTCCAAATAAGTGCGCACCATGCATACATAGACCGGATATAAGTGGGCCCCAGGGAGGAAGTGTTTTCGTACTATAAGCAGGTGGAACTGCCGTTTTTAGCTAATGGGCTGAGGTAGAACATGTTTTTGCGTGGGGCAGTCTTTTTTATATACATGGGACATGGCCAGAGGCCCATTATAAGTTTTTGGAGATTTTTTGTGCCGATCTGGGGCGACTGCTTCAGATGGTCATCATGTGGGTCCGCCCCTGGAGTCAAGGTCCAAGGAAACAGTACATGTCACTGGGTCAAGACTGACATAACTCAATCATCAAAACATGATAGAGTCCATAATATGAAAGTTCCTAATAGCAGATAGGATTCTTTAGATTGCAGGAATCTCATATCAACATAGATTCTGGAATGGGCATTTATGAAATTACCTCCATACCCACTATTAGAGAGGAAAACAGACGGGCATTTTAGTAAATTATATATATAAATATTGTATAAATTTATATATAATGATAATAATAATAAAGATGAGAGGGTTAGGCCGGGCTGAGCCTAGTATTGTCCTAGCCTAGTACTCACATTGGCGGGCCTACAAAATTTTTGTTCAAGCCTGACCCTCAAGCTTTTTAAGAAAGATAAAATCCATCATTTTGTGAGCATTTTGAGGGCTTGACTGGGTGGGGCTGCGTATCCTTGCGAGAGGGCTAGTTAACAGCCTTGGATATAATGTTGAGTCTTCCATATTAAACATGGGGCTAACATTCCAATCTTCATGCAGATCTAGGATATATGCACTAGCACTGATCTTGATATCTGAAATGGACCAGCTCTTCATGTTTGTGACTTTTTGAACTTTTCAGTTGGAAACTGTTCAGGGTGAAGTTGCACCATTAACCAAATCACCCTAATTGAAGCTTGCATATCTTCAATGCGCATCTGCATTTTCCTGGTCTTATCATTACTCAAGGCAATTTGTCATGGGTGTCTTCATTGATATCACGCATGTTCGGTGAAGACTCTGGCATCCTCACAAGGGTGTGATTCCATACGAGGTGGCACTAGTTCCATGGGTCTGCGGGTGGGATACCCATCATCACCACTTACAATGATGATATCCCATGGGTGGTTAACCAAATGTTTTATGCAAAGTCGGCCATTGGCAGCACTCACAGGTCAATTCATGAATTCTGCCACAATTAATTTGGTTTACGGCTAGAATTATGATTTTCCATTCAATTATGGCTACCTTTGCCTGCATCATGTTTGAATTAGTACTAGAAGAATTCAAAACATCACCGTTTAAGACATGTCCGATTCCAGTATGCTGCTCATTCAATGTATCCATTCTACATTGGTTTTGAAGGCCCCAACTACATGGCTGTATGCCGCCTTTCTTCATAAGTGGTCATCAGTTATTGCTTGCACCTTTCTTCTTGAATATCAAACTATTATATCATCTTTTTGGTTGCACAATGATTTTTCATCTTCTAGGCTTAATTTTGTTGACATGGTTTGAATTTTTGCAGGTATTTGCAGCAGAATATTCTCTTATATGCAAGATTTTTGAGTATAAGAAACCATATATTTCCTTAATGGATGGTGTGACAATGGGTTTTGGAATTGGCCTTTCCGGTCATGGCCGGTATCGGATCGTCACTGAGGTATTGTTGCTTTATGCTTGGAAATAGTTCCCTATTAGAATTTAATTTCTGTAGCATCATCTGAAATTTACTGATTTTCAATGCTTTAATTTGACACATTTTTCTGTTAGAGGACTCTTCTTGCCATGCCAGAAAATGGAATCGGCTTGTTCCCAGATGTTGGGTTTGCTTACATAGCAGCACAGAGTCCAGGAGGAGGAGCAGTTGGTATGTCCAAATTTTTTAAAATTTACTACATTTGCGTCCGTTTCATCTCTTTAAATTTAAGGCCACTGCCAACATGGTTAACTCAATAGTGTAGCATTGCATGAAATTTTAACTATGCATCTTACATTTACCAGATGCAATGTTGTTAATGCTCCTTTCTTTTGTTCATTGAATTAGCTGGTGTGGGTTGGCTTATATTTTGGTGTTTGGTAGGGAGAGGACAGATTTAGGTCAATGCTAGCTATGCACCATTCAAGGGGTTACGATATTATTATAAATCCATCTATCAACTCATTTCATTGCAGAGTACAAGCACACAGGATGAAATATACACTCCAATTACTAAAGTGGAATTTGTTTGAGTTTGCTAGGACATGTTTCTGCATTATTGTCTTTTGTCAGGTTTTATGTGGATTTCTATGTATCTTTCTGTCATCATCTAGTGATATGTTTTCCTTTAGTTCTTTGTTAGATAATGTTTAACATTGGAATATTCATAATGGAGAAATCAGGAAGAAATGATTGAGAGCAAATTAGATGATCAACCAGTTTGGTTTCATATCTTTATATAGAGATCAATTACAACTGCAAGATATCTCTTGGCAGATTAAGCCCAGCTATTCTCTTTTAGAGATAACAACCGAGAAATACAAAAGATAAAACTGGTTTGGCTCCTGTTTTCTGTTTCTTATTGGAGAACTGGTGTTTGAGGTTATCAGTTATACTTTCGGTGGACACCATGTGAGTCTCTCTGTTTATATCTTCAATGGCTTCTTTTGAGATGAAACCTTTCCTTAAGGCTTCTGCATAAGTCTTCGGCTCATGTAGCTTCACGTCCTTTTTAATGTCTGGTCTAAGGCCATTAACAAATCGTTCCATCTTTTCTTCTTCCGTAGCCACTAATGTCTCAGCAAAATGTGATAGATCAGTGAACTTGAGAGCGTACTTGGCTACTGTCAGATTGCCTTACACTAAGAATTTAAACTCTCTTCTTCTGAGCCCTAAATGATCCGGTATAAACTTTATAAATTCCCGCTTGAAGAAAGCCCAAGTGATCTCTGTTTCTTGCCCGTTGAACAACCTTTTAGCCGCTATCCACCATTCCTTCGCGTCTAAATGCTGCAAGTATAGCCTTTTGATGTTCCGAACATCCCATGACTCCGAAGATACCTTCCATATGTTCTGCCTATTTATTTACATCCCAAGGATTAGTAGTTTCTTCAAAGTTCTTGGGGCGAAATTCGTTGAATCTCTTATATAGAGTATCATTCTCACGATTCCTACCCCTATTATTGTTGCCTTCACCCGAACCATCTCTGATATTGCTGTGTCCCTCGCCATTCTCACTTTGGTGGTGATAAATAGTGGAGATCTGCTCTTGGACCTGCGTGTATGCCTTCATAAAACTCTCAAACATTTACCGGGCGTACTCCGGCATCTTCATAGTTCCACCATTCGACCGAACATTATTGTTCTCATTCTCATTTCCAATAGCGTTATTCATCGTTTTAGTTCCTCTGCAGAAGGAAAAATTGTGAGCCAAAAGATCAGTAACAACATACTCTACTCTTATCTATACCGTTGACACCCCAACGTCCTCACCACGCGGCCTATGTGCTGCTAATTCTTTTAATTGCCCAAAACCTTATGCTCTGATAACACTTTGTCATGACCCAAATTCTAGGGCCCTGTCGGATTTCGGATTATTTAGCAATATCTGTCACGCATTCATCAAATAATTTCCCCTAGGAATCAGGCATTTAGTTCAAAATGTAATTCCAATTAAATCATAAATGTCAAACAATATAAATATTCTCAAAGTAATCAAAATTCCGTATTCTAACTCAATTCAAAGATGTCTTAAAACATTTAATAAAATTTCCTAAATAAGGGCTATTCCCCTTATTAACTAATTTAACTTTTCTCGTTCTCTCCCATCAGCCACGGACGCCGAAATCTACGTGCTGAATGTCATTATGCTCTGTCCCACCCGCAGCGTGATTACCTGAAGGGGCAACACAACATCAGTATTACTGGTGAATAAATTTTCCTAATTACACAACCAACATAGAATATAATATCACAAACAAACAAGTTTGAATCAATAAATCAATTACCCTTAAAAGTATATCCCCATACATATTCATGCCCATGCACTTTACCAAGCCTCCAAGGCTTCTTGTATGCATGTTACTGGCCATCATGGCCCTATCTCATCATTCACGTCCACCAAGGACTGGCCAACATCCCATGTCTGAGATTTCACAATCACATAACAACCAGAATACATAATAATTTACACAATCATTAGTATCGATCCAACCCTTATACACTCCACTGATTGATGCCGCACCCCTAATAATAATTATTATTGAGTGGTATTGGGGTGGCCCACACTATAATATAAACACATCATTAACTAATGACAGTCCAACTAATCAATTGAAATCTAATTAATTGCCCACAGTCCACATAACCCTTGATTCACCTAAGTAGAAAGGTTGAGTTGTAAATATGTGTTAACAAGTTCCATCTATACTTTATACAGAATATAGAAAAGTATACTGTTTTCGCCTGAACACAATGGTATAAAATCCAATGGGTCCCACTGGATCTATCTATGATCAAACCTGATGTCCTTGGTCGTCCAAGGTTGGGCTATGATGTTAATGGACCTGATTCATCATCAGACCATTCTCCAGGGCCCACAGACCCAAAACAGTTTCAGGTTGTTTCCTTTTATTCATTCACGCCTGTGAAAATTTGTGTACATTGAACAGTGGGTCCCACTGGGCCAAATCTCAGATGAACCATCCCAACACTGTAGCCCAACACTGCTCTGTCCCCTGACTGGACTTGATCTCTAATCAGGTGGGCCGGAGGGGTCCCCTTAGTGTCTGTCGACAGGAGCCCAACTTCCTGGAATTGTCGCCTCCTGGTTTCTAAAACAATTAGATGAGTACTTAGGTGGGACCCACTTCCTATGAGTCCACCATCACTAGGGTCGACCATGGGTCCCCTACAAGATGTGAGGTTCTGATCTTTGATCAGGCCCACTGATGGGTCCACAACTCCTGACGACATGCAGCCTTATTTTCATCAAACTCACGCCTGAAACATGCAAATCAAGTGGATGGTGGCCCAAACGGGGCGCACCTCCGTTGGGTCCATATCCTCCATGGTCGACTAGGGGTAGGCCTCCTACTCCTTTGTCCAGATCATCCTTGCTGTGGGCCAGGGGGTCCCACAACTCTCCACTGTCAATTTGCACATTGACACCAGCCTCTGTTTCCATCAATTTGCAAGCCTATTTGATGGGTGCTCAGGGATTTTCACTCCAGATTATTTGTATCATACAAACAGCCATTCCTACACAATTCCTTGGCTCAAAACAGATTTAAAATCCATTCCATAGTTACAGACAATCACCGTATACTTAACAATACAGGATAATTGAATCATACTCCATTATCATTCATCTTGGTTAAACCACGGACATATTTAGGAAGATCAACTCACCTCTGGTACGTGATCGTTGCGTTTGCAATATGTGGGCGCGAATAGGACATCCGTCACTGATTGCCTTCTTCTTCTTCCCATGAATTTTAGGCCCACAAGACACTCTCTCAGATTTCCTCTCATAGGAAAGAAGGAGACTATTGACTGCTCCTACTAGGGTCGATGATTGCTTAAATATACAAAGATGAGGTAGAGTCCTAGTCCTTCTCCTATACTTCCTAATTAGAGTTGTTATACAACTCCTTCGCTTTCTAAAAACCATTCACGTGAGGCACCTTCTAATTCAATAATAAATAATCAACTAAGGCCCTACCTGGGCCAAACTAATCCTGGGGACCAGGTAACTCAAGATATTACAATAGTGGCAGTAACTAAAACGTTAATCATACTGCAGTAGAAACAGTTGTGGTAAAAGCAACATTATTGTAGTACTGTCACCCCAGGGGCAGTTGGTGTGTTGCTTTCAGCTGCTGCTGCTCTGTTTGTTTTTGTTTTGGCCCAATCTATGGGCTTTGTGCTTGACCTGGGCTGTGGGTTTTTACTTGGCCTGGTTTGTGGGTTCCCTTTACTTTTTCTTCATAGCCCCACCTGTGGGTCCAATTCTTTTTGTGGTTAGCTCTCCCTTGGTTGCCGATCCCTTCTTCTGGGAGAGGCAAATTTGGTAAAGCTTCCTATTCATTCTTTTGTAATTGGTTCCCTTCTTTTGGATTATACTTAACTTCCAAAAATAAAATAAAAAACATTACTGTAGCAGTAACGGTAACAGTAACGGTCTTGTTACAACCCTAAATTTGGGGCCCTTGGAGACTCCGGACTGTGAGTTCAATGTATCACACTTAAAACACATAGGTTAATTCAATAACAAGGTAAGAAGTTCAGGGTGTAAATATTTTCACTTGATAATTAAAGTCAATTCCAACAAAATATTTACTTTGAGTATACCCAACCCCAAAGTTTACAAAAATATAAACCCCAACAAAAGAGTTAAGGTTTCCAAAAAACGCCCTCCAAAATGAAAGGAGATAAATCCTCAAAACTAGAGCGTTGCAGCACTCATCCACAGATGTTAAATCCTAGCTCTTGATCAACCCAGTCTGCACCGGCTTCTAAGCTCTGGCTACGTGGTAGGGGCAACCTAGGGATTAGTAAAATTGAGTGAATATGCACTAGCCTACTTGTGTGTATGTGTGGTTGTAAGCAACATATTTAGAGAAATAGCTACACATACATAATTAGAATAACATAATTTCTTAATTTAAGAGTTGCTGAATTAAAGACGGTCGCCAGAAAAAGACATCCACCCAACCTTCCATAACATATGGATGCTTCATATCTTTGTGCACACATACGGAATGAGCATAAGAGTCCATATGCACCAATTGCCCATGAGGTCCTTAAAATGACACTTAGCCCACAAAGGGTCATTAAATCATAATATGCCCGCAAGGGGTCCTTAGATCAGAATACACCCACAAGGGGTCTTTAAATCAGAATACGCCCATAAAGGGTAATTAAATAAGAATATGCCCACAATACGCCCATAAAGGGTCATTAAATCAGAATATACCTACAAATGTGTCTTTAAATCAAAATACACCACAAAGGGTCTTTTTTTTTTTAAATAACGGTTAAATTTTATTCCACCAAAAAAGAAGAGAACAAAAAATACAACTACCGAACAACAGAGAAAAAATTACAACTAAAACAAACTAGACATAAAAAATAATAGGAGATCGATAAAGTCCTCCCTTGCAAGACCATCCGTCATTGAATTAGCCTCCCGTAAGACGTGACGAAAAGAAGCACCCATCTTTTTAGAAATATCTTGCACCTCCTTTACCCAATCCGCAATCCACAAAGGGTCATTAGATCAAAATATACCCACAAAGGGGTCTTTAAATCAGAGTACGCCCACCCATGGTCATTAAATTCTCATATAGGTTGCACTTCTTAAGATTTATCTTTACTACTATCTATATCCACTTCAGCCTACCCCTTCTTGGTGGGCCATCAACCTACATAGAAAAACTTTTACTCAAAGGCGCTATTGCTATTTGCTAGCATACATTGGACATGTCCAAGCCATCTCAAATGAGTCTCTCATAATTTATTACCTATTGATCTTACCCCTAAAATCGCTTATTTTCTTTTCTAGTTTTACTACACCAATCTCACCATTTTCATATCTGCCACACCCATTTTGTGCATGTGATTGATGCAGGCCCTAGGGTTAGTGATGCAGCAACAATAATATGTCATGGCAACAAGAATCGCGGGCCACATGTGGGACCCATGAACTCTTGATTTTTAATTTTTATTAGTTTTATTTTTAGTAAAGAGTGTAATTAGAATTAGGTTTCTAATTTGGGTAGAATTATTATTTGTTTCCTAGTTTGATTAGTAATACTTTCTTAGGGCTTAAGTTTATTTTATTATAAATATAGCATTGTAGAGATCAATGATCTTAGAGATTGGAATTGATTAATAGAATTCCCTGTGTGAATTTTTTCGTTGGAGACCGTTTCTTCTTCGAGTGATTGTTCTTTGGAACCCTAATTGTGCCCTGGCACTTGCATCCTAACCCTAGGATTGCATCAATTGGTATCAGAGCCGAACGATCCCTCGATCGTCGGCGTGTTATCCCTATCCCTCCTTCGATCATCACCCCATAGCCATAGTTCATCTCCTTGCATCACCCACATCGACCATACCAGCTGCAGTGACAACCGAACCCAACAACGCATTCCATCTTCTTCACAAAACCCTCTCTCTTTCTCACATCCCTAACAAAACCCTATCTTTTTCTCACATCCCCCCAACACAGCCCCCCGCCCCCCGCCCCCCCCCCCCCCCCCCCCCCCCCCAGAGCCAAACCACACCCTAATCGCAGAATCCCCAAACCCATTCTACCGAAATCCCCAAATCCAGCCCAGACCGCAGAATCCCTAAACCCATCCTACCGGAATCCCCAAATCCAGCCCAGACCGCGGAATCCCTAAATCCACAAAACCCACACCATCCAAGCTAGTATTCAACCCAGAAAAAAAAGAGAGAAAAAAGAAGCAGAAGAAGAGGAAAGAACAGTGTACCGTGCACCATCGTGCCCTCGCCGTTGCTGCCGAGTTCGTTTACTCTCCATCGTCATCGTCTGCTCCATCCTCTTGTTGAAGTTGTCGAGCTCCAACACCAGCGCCTACTCCCTTATCTCATTCAACAAAAGGGGGTTTTCAAAAACCCTGTTCTTCTTTCCTTCGACACCCAGGCCGAGACGATATTTCGGGCCTTTGAGTCCATTCAGATCAGATCCGACCTATTAAAGAACACCCAAGCAGTTCGTTTGGGCCACAATTCCAAGCCCATCTGATTTGGGTCAATCTGACCCATTTACAGCAAAGCACCGGAAAAGGCATTAGCCTTTTGGCATAAATCTTGAAGTACGCATGTGCCAGCCACTTGGGCCCCCTGCCAAGTCCATTCCAGCTGATCAACAGCAAATTTGTCCAAGCTCAACGGTTGAGATCTTTTTTTACGATATCCAGCACATCCATCGTCAGATTTTCGATCCGTTTTCACCAACGTGATTACGGAAGTCAGATCTACAAATCAAGTCAGTCATCAATTTTAAATTTGCCTTAATTAAAGATGCCTCCCAAAAGGAAGGTTGACACAGAGTCTTCCTCTCACAATGATGATGATTTGAGGGAATCCGTTGCTCAATTATCAGCAACTGTTAATCAACTATCTACAACGGTGGCTCAAATGCAAGCGACTCTTGATAGGATTGAAACCCGATTAACAAATTTGGAAACTAATCGGCGTGAAGATAACCATCAGGATGACGGAGTACACATTCGGAATCAACGAGATCCACATGGCGTCAATGTTGATCGTGATTTGGGTATTAAACTTGTGATTCTTGAATATGATGGAAAATTAAAGCCAAATGAATTCTTGGATTGGTTAGTGTGTGTTCAAAATATTTTTGCACACAAACCAATGACGGATGCTCATAAAATTACACTAGTGGCAACTCGATTTCGCAATTATGTTGCGATATGGTGGGCCGAGTTGCAAAAGAAGAGGAGATACCAACAAATTGATCCTGTTGACACGTGGGCAGAGATGAAAAATCTGTTGAAGTAGAAATTCCTGCCAGTCAATTACTCAAGAGGTTTGCATTCATGTTTTCAATACTTGAAACAAGGCTCTAAGACAGTTGTTGAGTATTTTGAGGAATTCCTGACCATGCAAGCTCGTTGTGGTTTGAATGAAGTTGATGAGGTATTAGTTGACAGATACTTTAATGGGCTTACGCTTGACATTCAAGATATCCTCGCATTCAAGCATTTTGATAATGTTGATGAGATTATTCAGCATGCTATCAAAGCCGAGGGAATTGCAAATCATCAAGCCCAGAAACTTAATGCAGCTAAATGGATTATGCAGAAGAATTCCTCAGTTACATGTTCTAAACCGAGAACATCGTCGGAGAAAATTTTCAACAAGCCCGAAGGTCAAAATAGCCTCACATGTTTTAATTGTAAACAACAGGGGCATCGTGTAGCAGAATGTCCAAAACGTATCCATCTCATTGAGAATGAAAGTGATGTGCAAGATGTTCCAGATGATCTTAAAGAGCCTGAAATAGAGGAAGTGGAGGATACTCCGCCCGAGGAGGGTCTTGAGTCTCTCATGGTCATTCAAGAAACTACATCGACTACTGAGAAGAAATGGTTGCAAGAAAATATTTTCCGCTCTAAAGGAACAGTCAATGGTAAAGAATGCACAGTCGTCATTGATGGAGGCAGTTGTCAGAATATCATATCTCAAGCTTTTGTGGATTGCTTATAGCTGAAAGTTCGGAAGCATCATCGTCCTTATTTTGCTAGATGGTTAATGACAGGTGATGAAGTGCAAGTCCAATATGGATGTCCAGTTACCTTTTCCATTGGTGCAGATTATACGGATACGGTTTGGTGTAATGTGATTCCCATGGATAGTTGTGATATCTTGTTGGGTCGTCCATGGATGTATGACAATAATGGAACTAATGGCATGCGCGACAACACCTACACTTTCATGCATGGTGCAAAGCAAGTCACACTCCGTCCTTTGAAGCCGACGCTACCAAAGAAAGGGTCACGTTTTTGTCTCACCAAGGCAGCGCTTCACGTGCACACTATCTACAGAAGTAACATCAAGCATAAGAGCCGAGTTCGAGGTCGAACTCTTTTCCAACCCGGGGAGAATGATGTAGCAGCAATAATATGTCATGGCAACAAGAATCGTGGGCCGCATGTGGGACCCATGAAATCCTGATTTTTAATTGTTATTAGTTTTATTTTTAGTAAAGAGTGTGATTAGAATTAGGTTTCTAATTTGGGTAGAATTATTATTTGTTTCCTAGTTTGATTAGGAATACTTTCTTAGGGCTTAAGTTTATTTTATTATAAATATAGCATTGTAGAGATCAATGATCTCAGGGATTAGAATTGATTAATAGAATTCTCTGTGTGGATTTTTTCGTTGGAGACCGTTTCTTCTTCGAGTGATTGTTCTTCGAAACTCTAATTGTGCCCCGGCACTTGCATCCTAACCCTAGGATTGCATCAGTTAGGGCTTGCGTGGGAAGTGCTAAAAGCATAATGGCTACCGAAGCATGTGTCCAATGGGGAGACCCAATTTCATTAATCAACACTCAAAATAATCTTGTACAATGCCATATAAATAGTAAAAGAAGACTTAAGCCCTAAGAAACCTAATTAAATTAGGAAACTAAATAAATTGGAAATCTAACCTAAATAGAATTCTTTAAATAAAATCAGAAACTAATGACATAATTAGTTAATAAAATATCCTAAATCTAACTGGGCTCTACACATGTGGCCATGAGGTCTACACTTCATCATTGTCCCCCACTTGAAAAACAACTCGACCTTGAGTTTGGAAAATGTCCACCTGGGTCAAAGATCAATCTGATGAATTTTCGATTTGTTGGTCCACCTGCAGCTTCCATATACAGCTTCATGCATAACTGCTTGTGATGGCTGAAATTTGTGTTGATATGCAATTGAATTGTTGGATGCCGTACGTATAGAACATGCACCATCAAATCATAATATCTGACTATCCGCTGTTCATCTCCCAGTTGACATTGTTGATCCCCAAGGACAAAATCAATTTGAGAGTTTTTGTGGAATATCAACAACTTGCTCTTCATCACTTGGTGTTTGCACTTCGGGATTATTAGTACTCATAGAAGAAATTTCAAGGCAAACTATAGATGTTGAATCTTCTGTGTCTAACTTTGACGGATCGGTTTACATATCCGCTGGCACTGGTTCCTCAACATGGTCTGTTATGTGAGACGACTTTTCTTTGTGGGGAATAACTTCCACTAGATGAGACCTTTTAAGCATCCGCTCCTACGAATTGCTTCCCAACATGCCTCATGAATGGTCTTGTAGTCACACATTCTCTCCACTATGTCCAGTCTCAAGCCTCTTACAAAACTAATGAAATCATATTCTTCATCATCTTCGAATCCACACTTGTCTTGGAGCCATGAAAACATGTCACCATAGTCAAGAATAGATAATTCTCCTTGTCTCAAATCAAGAAAGGACCGAAAATAGACTTTGTTCTCACAATACCATATTCCATATTTAGTCGCATATTTGAGTCTTCGAAGATTATTGTAAAATCGACTGATATGGAATTTCATCTTGACTTGAAAATGGACTAACCTTAACTGTAGATCTTCGCGTCACGATCACAATGGCAAAAATGGATCTGAAATATGACGGTGAATGTGCCTGATATCGTAAAAAAGAAATCGTAGCCGTTGATCTGGTCAAACCTTCATTTGACTGCTCCTGTGATGAGTTTGTTATGTATTTTCTGCTTGTGGGCCTTTTCAATGGGTTGGATCCAACTGAACTGACCCGAACTAGAAAAAGTAAAACCTAATGAACCGTCTCGGTCTTGTCCTATGTTCCGCATCATCCTCAATCTCTTCATCTTTACTAGTTATTGAGTTAGGGTGTTAGATCGAATCTCTCCATCCTTGCTAATTTATCTTATACTCTGCAACCCACACACTAGCAACAGCCTCATTGCCTTTGTCGAAAGGCCAGAGAGAGAGAGAGAGAGAGAGAGAGAGAGAGAGAGAGAGAGAGAGAGAGAGAGAGAGAGAGAGAGAGAGAGAGAGAAGAACTCACACTTGTTCCTATGGTCACTTGAAACTTACTTGTCTCTCCATAGGTAGTGCTCGCAATAGTTATTGCTCCTTCATATATGTCAATATAACCTCTGGAGACCTTTTTTTTAATTTAAAGCCCACTAAATCAAAATTCTAGGTCCCTATTGTAGACTTTCTCTAGATCGATGAAGACATCATCATCAAAGCCTTGTCCCAACTATGGTGGGGCTTGCTAGTGGTTGGTATTTCCCTCTTTTTATCATCTTTACTGGTCTAGATATTAAATTTTTTTGCTTGAAGTGTGAACCTAGTTTGTATTTTGTGGATGACTAATTATTCAAATAATTGATCGTTGGATTTTTCTATTTATTGTGAGGTTGAATTGAAGATAGGCAGTCAGGGGTCACCCTTGACCTTGACCGCATTAGAAATCATTTCTACCAATTGGGCCCCAATCCATTCACTTGATTGCCATCTATAATTCATCCTATCTCCGTAACGATGAAATCGACAGATCCAGTTTTTAAAACTCCAATAGAGTGTAAGCATACATATGTTTCGAAGAAAAAATTGTCCTTCTTGAAGTCTAAGTATGAGAATTCTCATTCCAGTCATCAACCACAGAGTTCTTCAGGTTTTTATTCCTTTTCTGGATATCAGATTCGATTTACTGATTTTTATTTGTTTAAACTTATAGAAAAAAGCCTCTTTGGGTGGTTTTTACCGAAAGCCTTACAAATCTGGGGTCGACATGATTCTTTAAGTTCTATCTGCGTTTTTAATACTTGCATTTGGGCACTATTTCCATTTACTAGAGATATGAGTGTGGATTACTAGTTTTATAGAAGCTATTTTACCCTTTTGAATTCTTTTTCTTCTTGCATTTTAATGTTTTCTTATTCCTATTTCTGTTTATTGTTGTTTTGAGTGTCTTGTTATGTTCACTGCAGGTGCTTATCTTGGAATGACTGCAAAACGGATTTCATCTCCTGCTGATGCACTGTACATAGGTCTTGGAACTCATTATGTACCATCTGGGAACTTGACTCTAGTGAAGGAGGCACTTCTTGGGATCATCTTGTAATTTCTCTATGATGTACTTTCTATTGATTTCACATGCTTCATTTTGTGGAAGTAATGTGCATTGAGAATATCAATATGCATCATCCTGGCCTCTTCTGGATTCATGAATTGTAGTACTCTAATATCCCCTAGAAGGATTGTGAAGATTTAAAATTTTGGATTAAAGAAATTGTACATATTTTCATTGGATTTTATAAAACTATCAGGACTTTGATAAATTAATAATTTTATATATATATATATATATACATATATGTTAAATTTCCTTTATTTTCTTAGATTTATTGGAATATTAGATTTGTCTTGGATATATATATATATATATTCTATTATGTGATTATATAGAAAATATTTCATTGGGATGATGAGGACGACAACCTTGATTTATATTATTATAGATACTCTGGTTCAGGGGCGGACCTGGGAATTCTTCCTTTGGGGGGCGGGGTGGGGGGTTTTTGGGATAAAAATGCATGTACTTTTTAAAATATATATGTTCTTTTTTGAAAATTTTGGTGGGGCCATATGTAAACAATTATAAGATTTTGTAAAAGATAAAGGCGTTTTCTGTTTTCTTTTTTTGGGTAGTGCGTGGCTAGGGCATGGCTCCTGCCAGCCCCCCTTGGTTTCGCCCATGCTCTAGTTCTCAATTGGTGTGTGCGCCCATGAGAATCAATAATACAATTAATGAAAGTAGGGTTTGTTTCCCGTGGGTACTACCCTTGGATTGGCCCCTGAAGCCTAACCCATATTTTGCAGATTTAGGTAAGGAAACCATATGGACCCAGTTGCTTAACCCAGATTTGTCAGATTTGGGAGAAACCTTTTTGTAGGGACCCACAAGGCTAGTTATGTATTTTAATTGGATTCATGCTCTAAGATTGAGTTGTGATGCTTATTGATGGGACCCCGAGATGCCAACTAATAGGAATAGTTTTAAATATGCTTCTCAGTAGAGTCCTCAGATGTCAGCCAACAGGTTTCAATTCATATGCATTTGTGGTAGGGTCCAATAGGCATTAACCAATAGGATTTAATTTAATGTTAAAGGGGATATGGGACCCATGTTTAGTAGACTTGAGAAATAAGTTAGAAAGGAGACTTCCTTCGCACAAAGAATTGTCACATTAATCCCGAGGCATCAAATTGGAGTGCCACACGAACTCCCATACTCCTTGGGTTGTGTGCATGACCTTGGTAGCACTTGTTTGCCCTAGTTTCTTTTGTATCTCTCATCCTCACTTCTTAGAACCCCTAGACCTAGTGCCCAGACAAGAAAACTAGAAAGAGAAACTAGAAGAACGAAAGCAAGAAGAAAAATAAGGATCATAAGATTCTCTTATCTAGGTGAGTGGATTTTTGAATCTACGTGTGTTTTAGATTCTTCTCCTTCAATTAACATGTTTAGAACCCTATTTTTGCTACGGTGATGTAGTGAGATCCAAGATCAGGACCTGTAGGCCCTGTTGGACCCGCTTGATGGGGTCCACATGGTCTCTAATTTTGAGATCCCTATCATTAGTTTAGATAGTCTCTAAATTAGTCAAGTTGCTTAGTATATTTACTTCCTAAATTCTATTTTGATTAAGATTAGGTAGTTCTTATTTTAGAATGTCTTGGTTATTAAGAAAGAGTGTTACTCTATATATAGAGGAGTCCCCTATTGTAATGTTTATGCTATATTTTTTAATAAGATTTCATAATTGTTCTGTGAGTTCCCTTTTGGGTATTTTTCCCTAAGTGATCTTAGGGTTTTGAGTCTTAGGGCTCGATCTCACTGTCGGAGGTGTGGATCTTCATCGTGGCCTCCGGGCTGCACCATCATATGGGTGCTTGTTGTAATGATGTTCTATGGCTGTTGAGTGTCAATTGCTGTAATGGATGTGACATGGATGTGGTCTACTGTTGTTTGGCTTGAATTGGAGATGGCTAAATGAAAATATAATGGATTTGGAAGGGCTGTTACTGATTGGATGTTAAGGTACAAATCAGTGATGTCCTCCTTTGATGATACGACTTTTGCAGATCTGAAACAGGTTATTAGTAATGTGTTATGGGCCCTAGGCATCTCATCTCTTATGGTTTGATGTTTTTTCCCCCAACATGTAATCCTCTTAGGTCAATTGTTTTTCTCTGCTAGTTTAAACTTTACCAGTTTTTATTGCTGGTCCCAAGCCCGGGTGAAAAAGAGGAGGGTTAGTAATGTGTTATGGGCCGGTCCCAAGCCCGGGTGAAAAAGAAGAGGTTGGTAGTAATGTGTTATGGGCCCTAGGCATCTCATCTCTTATGGTTTGATGTTTTTCCCCCAACATGTAATCCTCTTAGGTCAATTGTTTTTCTCTGCTAGTTTAAACTTTGCTAGTTTTTATTGCCGGTCCCAAGCCTGGGTGAAAAAGAGGAGGGTTGCATTAGGTAGGTGACAACCAGCATAAAACTTGTCACAACTCAAACATGAATTTTGAGAAAATAGAAATAGAATTCATGTTTCTCAGAATTCATGTAGCCGACCCAACATTGTTGGTAGAAGGCTTTGATGATGATGATTTGGTTTCGTTTTGGGAAGATGAGCTCAGAAGCCTGGAATTTTGTTTTCCTTATTGGTCAGAGAAGGTTAGATTTTGTAGATTTCTATGAATCCAGAAAGACATGGCTAGCTTTCTAGTTCTTTGCTTTGTTCTTTTGTTGTAGCCTCACAGTTTTTTTTTTTTTTTTTTTTTTTTTTTAATTTATAATTTTTATGTGAAATCTTTGTTAGTTTTGTGCTAGCGTGCTGGCATTATATAGTTGGCCGAGTCCGTCACTGTGCAGACTCGGCCCAGTTGAATGGGACTCGCCCGAGTCCCATATAATCGATACCAAGTTGGTAGGAGACTCGAACTCGGCCGATTTTTTAAACCATGGTAATAACTTTGTACCCCAATGTTACTATTAAATATGTAAAGGGGCTAGTAATGTTATTGATCCCTCACACATTTGGATACCTATTTCGATTTTCGATTTGGATACGTGTGGGTCAAAACCAGGTCTAGTTTGTTGGTTTGGGAGGGTTGGGGTGTTTGTGGAGATCAACAAAGGAAGAGGAATGAAACCGGAATGACTTAATTATAGTTTAGCGGGGACTCCCTTTGACACCCCAAGACCGCTAGCACCGGAGGAGGAAATATCCCTACACAAGCCCTACACAATGACAGTTCTATTTTTGGATAGATATTTAGTGCCCCTTTTTGACAGATATATTTGAGGCCCTTTGTGGTAGATGTATTTGTGGCCTTTGTGGCAGTTATGTTTGGGGCCTTTGTGATGGATATATTTGTGTCCCTTAGTGATAGTTGTATTTGTGGCCTTTGTGACATATATTTGCGGCCCTTTGTGACAGTTGTTGTCACGCCCCCAAACTGAATTACCGTAATTATCCGCATCTCGGGGTGCGTGATCAGGGTTTGGATGCTAAGAATATTAATATCCCACGATCCGCGAGTGAGGATATCCAACCTTCCATCAATAATAAACATTTAGCGGACGCTCACATCGTGTCACGACCCGAAGTCCCAGTCTCTAGGATTCTGTGTCGCCACACTTCTGTGCTCACTTGTACTAACGATCTCATGATACTATAACCGACTGTAAATGACAACGTAAAACACAAGTAATAGAGAGCATGACAAGAAAACATGATATTTCATTCCCTAAATATTGAAGTTGCATTTACAAAGGGTATAATTTCTCTCCCACCCCCACCCCCACCCCCCAAACATGCCCACCCCCCCCAACCCCACCCAAAAAAAAAAAAAAAAAAAAAAAAAGAAAAAGAAAAAAAAGGGCGACAAAGGCCTGTACCAAAGGTGAAATCAAAATACATATCAAAAGGTGTTATCATAACTCCCGGTGCCAAGCACGATGTTCACATCATATCGTCTACGCTCCATTCCCTGAGTTCCTGCGGAGTCCCCGGGACCCCCGCTGTCTCTTGCTCATGGGCAGCGGTATCGTCACCTACAACCCCAAGAGTAGTATAATTAGGCTATGAATAGCAAGTTAACAGTTCATAATTACGTGTTAAGATAGAATGTAATACAAGCATACCACCAAGTGTGTAAAATAAGCTAACAGTGCATAAAGGGGCATCACAAAAGCAAATGCATGAACATGGGCGAATCCCAACTAAATAAGTTAGAAAGACTTATACAGTTATACATGCCAATATCATGAAACATGCTAGCAGGTGATATATATGCATGAATGATACATGCACGATGAAAACAAAGCATACGAGTAGAGGCAGCGTTATGTCTCATGGGTCAACCAGGACATAACGCCGAAGAAGAGTAGTGGTATGTCTTGTGGGTCAACCGGGATGTAGCATCGTGCGAACAGAGGTCATGGTTGTTGGGCAGTCCAACATCCCATATTGGCCCAAGTCCTGAGTTGGGCATGTCTTCATATACCTGTTTGGGCCTTCCACCAATCATCTTAAGCTTTTGGGTTGCTACATGGCTTCTTACATGGTATTAGAGGGGGTTCCAATCCCATCATTGTTGTGTAGCCCATGTGGCTTCTATCTTTCTTGTGTAGCCCACGTGGCAGGCCCGTCAAGGAAATCTATCGGGCCTGCACGCAAGGGGGAGTGTTGGAAAGTCCAACATCCCATATCGCCTAAGTCCTGTGTTGGATATGTCTTCATATACCTGTTTGGGCCTTCCACCTATCAGTTTTAGCTTTTGGGTTGGTACATGGCTTCTTACAGTGGTATGCCCCGTGGGTCAACTGAGGCATAATACCATGCATGACAGAGTTAATGGTGTGCCTCAAGGGTCAACCGGGGCATAACACTATGCATGATAGAGTTTGTGGTGTCTTGTGGGTCAACAGGGACACAACACAATGCATGACAGATAACTGCATTACATATCCAAGTGTAATAAACACAGTCTACTTATCATGAATATAACAAACGTGCGTGGGTTCGATGCATGTATTTGAGTGAGTTCCTGTTTCATCCGATTTCCTCATACCCGACCAACCTGGAATTCGGGCAGCATCTCGGTATGCGGAAGTTGGCCCCAAATGGGTGAAAGAGGGTTGGATCCAATCAGCCTTGGAGGAAGTGCATGGCCTAGTGCAAGCCACAACGACCAAGTTGATTATAACCTTGGATCCTATTGGCTATCGAGTCCATGGGCGTAGAGGGGAGCAACGAATGCACGCAATGCCACAAGGCCGACTAGAGTTGGACATTTGGGGTGCTTTTTGTGACAGTGAATTGGCTAGGGATAGGAGTTTTGCCAATGAGTTCTGATTCCCAAATGTACTGTTGGAATCTTGGTAATACCCATCTATCCTCCGGCAAATCCATACTCACGTTCAGATGTCGGTACCCTTCATACGGGGTTTACTTAAGTCCATTTATGCTAGCAATATGAGATGCATGGCATGACTGTGCAGCATGATATACAAGGAATGAGAAGTGACAACATGCATAAATCATGAATAAAAGACCTACGATACAAGATCTAAGAGTGGTGTTGCCATCCGCGTGCTAGTACAAGGTTATTCATCTCTATGTAGCCATAGTCTTGGTTATCCGTAGTAAATTACTACCTTGGCACTCCAATGGTAATTGATAACCAAGGTCCACCCTTGCATACTCATGACTTAACATTGGACCGTACATTCCTCTGGACAACCCTCGATCACAACCGATTCATCAGTGGTCCTATGCTTAACAATTCAGGTCGGTTCAATTTACAAGTGAAGAGTTCCATATTCTAGGGTCTAAAGTTCCACAGTTCTCCTGAATGGAAACCTAGGTTTATATCCGCTAAGGGGTCTCTTAATGTGGGCAAGCAATGGCCCATAGAGTGCCCTATATGTGTCCAAAACATGGAAGAAAAGGGGAGGGAAATCGGGTCACAAGACCCCTTGTTAGGTTCCATTTGGCCATGGACCCTCAGGGTCCCATGTCTGATCAGCACTGCAGTCCTTGCTGTTTCAGGTTGCAGTTGGCTGATTCATGGGTCCTATTCCCCCCTTCTTAAGCCATCTTTGCACCAGATTGGAGGGTTAATTTCCTACCTTTATTCCTCTAAACTTGCATGAATTCAAACACAAACATAAATTACAAAAGAGGGTTCTAACATGATATATCCTACTTGAAACATAAAATTAACTAGCATGTGTGTGTAAATATGAAATGCCACGTGCCTCAAACTACTAGATCACACAAAAGCTCCCTGAAATTCCCAAGCTACAGCTGAAACCAAAGCCTACACAGAAATCCCTAATTCTAGCACAAATTCTAGAAAATTTGGAAAACCAACAAAGAATGGGAGAAATCCTTTGCATGTCGGGATCTAGGGCTAGAATGGGGTCCTAATGCACATACTAGGGGCTGGGATGGATGGCTTACCTGTCGGTGGCCTAACCGAGGTGAAATCAATGAGGGAGAGGGCTGCCAAGCTTGAATTCGTCCAACAAGGGGTTTTAATGGAGAGAGAAGATGATGGGGAAGATAAGATGACTTTGGTTCAGCGAATTGGAGATCCAACCTTCACTAGCAGCAAGGAGGAATGAAGGAGAAAGAGGGGAGATGAGGAAGAAGTTGCTGGAATGGGAGAATACAAAGGAGGAGTTGTCGATCAGCATATATTTGCTCAACTTTTTGTCAAATGACTCTTACGTCCCGTTTAAGTGACAATTTGATTCGACGAAATGACTGATTTTGGGACCTTGGATTGGTTCGGGCCAAGAACAAAAGTTTCTAGAAATTAACCAACGAACCTGTTACACCCGACCCGATTTAACCTTGATTAGTGCTAATTAATGAGGATTTGGCTTAATTAATTGTGCTCAGTTGTTAATTATTGAAATTGGTGCTCATTAGTCTTTATAGCCTGAATTAGTTGAGTTTTGAACTTTATATAGGTGAGTGAGAACCGGGTTGACTCAATTGAGTAAAGTCAAGGGCTTTTTCGTGATTATCGATTTTCACAATTGCATCCTTTGCACGTCATTTAGACATCATCACGTGTATTCGATGAGTACGTCGATTTTCGTATTTGGCTCTACTTCATTCGAGCAACCATTGAATAACTGGACCCTCATTTGACTTAAAATGAGAATATGCTATTTGGGTGGACTTTTTTGCAAAATCTCATCTTTATCCCTTTATATATATAGCCTTATTCCTTCTTTTCATTCCTTTTTCATTCTTTCTCTCTACTGTTCTTCTTCTCCACTCCTTTTCTCTTTTACTCTTCTACTACAACTCTTTTTCCCGTTTTCTCAATCCAAGAGGCACCTTGGGGGCTAATGTGGACTCAACTTAATTTTCTTCATCCTCTTCTACCTTCTTGTTGACTAGAGCCATCTCCACCACCTTCTACTTCTTCTAAACTTAGATTTCCTTGTCAAGGTAAGAGCCAAAGACCTTCTTGTTGTGATTTTGAGTTGGAAAAGAGTAAATGGATTCATAGTTACTCATGTATGCATATTCATTCCCATTTTCCATGATTATTGTGATTAGGGTTTGATAAATTTGGGGATTTTGGGGCTCCTTGAAACAAGTGTGTGAGAAGGGTTTTGGAAAGGTTTAGTGAGGCAAGTATAAGCATAAATTTGGATTTACATTTTGTTTAATGCCATTTGATTCAAATGAAATCCTTCTCAATGATCCTAAGTTTTCTTAATGAATGAATGAGTTGTATGGTTTATGATTTTAGTTGATGAAATGGAAGGATTGAAATGTGTAAATGGGAGCAAGGAGGCTCCATTATGCAGGTGCTGTGATGGGAGAAGGGTGAGGAGAAATGGAAGGAAGAACCTATCAGAATTTCGAAATTGGAATTCTGGAGTGGGCGCGCTCGAGCGCGCAACCCCTCTAGACACCTCCGCTCGAGCGGCTATGGAACCGCTCGAGCGGACCTGAAGCCAAAATTTTTAGGCTTTCTGGGCCAATTAAAGGGAGTATTAACACTCCTAACCTATAATAACCCTCCTTAATCCTTCATTAAGTGGATTATGGTGCACACCTTACTTCCATAGGAAATTAGGAATTTTCAAGACCTTATGACCTTAAAATGGAACCGATGACCTTAGTAATTGGTCTAATGAATATCTATTAGTCTAACACTACGCCATGAAGGTTAGTTGGAAATTCAACGTACTTTTCATAAATAGTGACACCTAATGAGGTAGTAATATGCAGATCTTCCCAACCCCTGCTTTGTATTGGATGGTGAAAGACTAAAAACAATAATCTAGTGTTGGTTAGTAAAAATATCTTAATTCCCCTAAATTATTGCATTTCATATTGGAGTATAATTTCATTTTGATATCAAATCCTACTTAGTAGATTGTTAGTACTGTCAGTACTCATTGAGGTCCAATTGTTTATAATCAATTCGTAACTTTTGTATTGTATATCCGACTCGGAAATTATTGGAAATGCGGATTGAGTAAGTAATTGAGCATATGTGATTGTTATTCGATTTGATTATGATTAAATGAAAGCAAAGCTATTCAAATCCAATTTTTATTTGAATATTATTTGATTCGATCGAGTCAGCACTACTTCGCTTTGATCCTGTGATGCCCGACGGGGTTGAACTTGGTTTAGTTATTCGAGACTACTGCAGTAAGTCATCTCGAGCACCGGAACTCCAGACCCGAGTAACCAGTTAGCCTTTGGCCTGGCCGCTGGTGACATCCCAACTAGATTCGCTCTCTATTGAGAGGATGAGCTTAAGGTAGTAGCCAATTAGTATATTTTCATTTTACTTGATTCACACGCATAAACTATTCGAATTACGCACAATTTGCCTAGTTAATACTTGTCATTGACTTCTGTTAATCTTAATTGTCTTTAATTCAATTTGATACATTATGTATTTCCTTATTATTGCCTATACCTACTTAATCGTTGTATTGATGATACTACTCTTGGTGTCACAGTCACAGGTGCAGCCCTCGGCCCTGAGGAGGCCAAGGAGAGAGAGAAAGTTACCCAAGAGGTACCTTCAGGGCTAAAGGAATGGCCAGAGCCTGAGGCCGTATAGATCCATCTTCCTCGGAGAGCATAACTATCTTTTGAAAGCCTTTAGTAGTGAGTGTGGCTAGCCTTTTTTTGTGTGGGCCACACTTAGATGAATAGTTATTCTTTTGTTTATACTTTTGGTAATGATTGTATAAGGTTCGTTTATACACCTTCTTTTGTAAAACAATGTATATAATTGTATATTTCTTTTGTATAAAACTTGGAATATTAAATGGACTGAACAGGAAATTGATACCCTCACACGAATGAAATACAGCTTCCGCTATGATTAATTGCTATTGATGTGTTCTTGTGAGTTGTCACTCACGTGTATGGAAAGTTGTTTTCTCTCATTCTTGTGTTGTATTTGGCTCGAGACGGGTACAGCACGCGGGAGTGCGTGTGACATACCTCGGAGATTACCCTAGGCCAGGGTGATTCGGGACCGGGATGTGACATACGTAAGTATGGTATCAGAGCCCTGAAAGTCTTTCTAAAAGACTTAGAAACTTATCAGAGACGTTGTGAGGACGCGTTAGAGTCGAAGTATTGTTAGGGCTCATTTGTTAGTAGTCGTGAGTTATTGTTAGCAATTGTGTTTCTAGTTAGTATTATGTGGTGTGAGTTAGAGTGTAGACCTAACCCTCACAATTGTTTTGCAGGTCAATGGCATCCGGCTGTGGAAGCGGGCATAATGATTGAAACAATGAGTCTCAAAATGACGACTCTTTTGTTGTATTGGAAAATGATCCGCCCTCGATGGAAGCTAGAATGATGATGTTGATGGAACAAATAGCCAAGACGAATGAAATCTAGCAATGATGATGGCCAGGAGACTTAACCAATCCCAGGAACTCAAGTGGTTATTTAACCCAAGGAAATCGATCCAAATGCCTTATATGAGAAGTTCAGGAAGAGAGGAGCTACAGAATTCCACGGAAAAGAAGATGCGATACAAGCTGATGAGTGGATAGAGCACATAAACGATGTGTTTGAGACGTTAGTGTGCGACAACAAATAGCGTGTGGTTCTCACGACTTCTATGTTTCGAGGAGTTGAAAAGGAATGGTGGAAAACCGTTTGAGATGCTTATAAAGAGATGCCTAATGCTACTAGATGTATTTGGGAGACTTTTCAAGAGCAATTTCGCCGCAAGTTCATACCGGCTCACATGTATCGGAAGAAAGAAGAAGAATTTATCACTTTCAAGCAGAACCAGATGTCAGTGGCAGCATATGTGCACACTTTCACCCAATTATCCAAGTTTGCCAAGGACCTAGTGGACATAGAAGAGAAGAAGTTGAAGATATTTGTTGGTGGGCTTCACCCAATGTACGAGGAGCATGTGGTGATGTATAAGAGACCTGAGACTTTTTAGGATGTAGTAGATAGAGCCTATACTGCAGAAGAAATGGCAATCAAGAAGAGGAATGCAGACTCTAAGAGGAGTATGTCTTACTCCGGAAGGAATTTTCAGCACAAGAGGCAAAATGGTGTAGTAATTGGTGCTAATGCACCCAAGTGCAAGACGTGTGGCAAGGGACACCCTACTGAGAGATGCTGGAGGAACACCGGTGCTTGCATTATATGTGGATCCATGGAGCACCGAGCAACAGCTTGTCCTAGAGACAGAAGAGGTTACAAAGTACCTCAGCAATAGCCTCCTCAGCAGCTAGATAGACCCGCACTCCCAGCCCCACCTCAATGGTTAGCACTACCAGCTCCACCTCCAAAACCCCAGCAGCAGCAACGACAACAACCAGGAAGGCCAGGACAACAGCGCCAACAAGCCCAGCAACTGCCACAGCAAACAGGGAGACTTTTTGCCACGAATCTCGAACAGGCAGAAGCGGCTGGCAATGTAGTTGAAGGTACCGTACTGATATGCGCAAGAGATGCAAGAACATTGTTCGATTTGGGGTCCACACATTCGTTTGTGGCGCCTCATTTTGCTAGTGGACTTCGGCAACCACCTAAGTTGCTTCCGTTTGTGTTGATGGTAACTACCCCTGTGGGTAAGCGAGTAGCTTGCGATAACTACTATCCCGAGTGCATTGTGCAGATCAGAGATTTGCTGATGCCAGCAAATTTGATCATCTTACTGATACAAGACTTTGACATTATCCTTGGAATGGATTGGCTTGCGAGATACTGAGCTTGTGTGGATTGTTTCCACAAGACCATCACCTCTAAGGTGGGGGAGCCTGAGTCGAATGTGATACTTGAGGGTGTGCGGAGAGAGAGACCTTAAGTCCGGACTCGTATCAGTGTTGGACGCTCTGAAGCTTCTAGAGAGTGGCTGTGAAGGCTGCTTTGCTTTCATCTCTGAGAAGAAACCGCGAGTAAGGCTGGAAGATATCCCGGTAGCGTGTGAATTCCCAGATGTATTTCCGGACTAAGTTCCAATACTACCTCCGCCTCGAGAAGTGGACTTCTCCATTGATGTGATGCCAGGCACTGCTCCGATTTTGAAGGCACCATACAGAATGGCTCCAGCAGAACTCAGAGAACTGAAGGAACAATTACAAGACTTATTGGACAAGGGACTTATACGTCCTAGCGTATAACCTTGGGGAGCTCCGGCATTGTTCGTGAGGAAGAAGGACGGTTCCCTCCGGATGTGTATAGACTACAGGCAGATCAACCAAGTAACAATAAAGAAGAAGTACCCGTTGCCTCGCATTGACGAACTGTTTGACCAGCTTCAGGGAGCAGCATACTTTTAGAAGATCGATCTTAGATCCGGATACCACCAGCTAAGAGTCTGTGAGCAAGACATAGAGAAGACAGCGTTCAGGACGAGATACGGTCACTATGAATTTCTTGTGATGCCCTTTGGTTTGACCAATACGGCAGCAATGTTTATGGCACTTATGAATAGGATCTTCGCTCCCTATCTTGATAAGTTTATCGTAATCTTTATTGATGATATTTTGGTCTACTCCAAGTCTATGGAAGAACATGCAGATCACCTCAGATCTCCGCTTCAGCTTTTAAGGATTCATCAGTTATACGCCAAGCTTGAGAAATGCGACTTCTGGCTTGAACAAGTGGGGCCTTTTTGGGGCATATTATATCTCGAGATGGCTTAAGAGTGAATCCAGCGAAAGTAGAAGCTGTTGTAAATTGGTAGAGTCCGAGAACAGTGGCAGAAATTCGGAGTTTTCTAGGTCTTGCGGGGTATTACTGTAGATTTGTCAAGGATTTTGCCAAGATCTCAGCCCCGTTGACAAAATTGACTAGGAAGGATGTACCCTTTATTTGGACTGAAGAATGTCAGTCCAGTTTCCAGACCCTAAAGGAAAAATTGACGACTGCCCTAGTTTTGTCTCTACCTGAAGGTACAGGAGGTTTCGTAATTTATTCAGATGCTTCTAGAGTTGGTTTAGGGTGTGTTCTTTTGTAGAATGGAAAAGTTATAGCTTATGGATCTAGACAATTGAAGAACCATGAGAAGAGCTATGCTACACATGATCTTGAGTTAGCCGCCATTGTGTTTGCATTGAAACTTTGGAGACATTATCTTTATGGAGAACAATTTGAAGTACATTCAGATCATCGCAGTCTACAATATCTGTTCTCTCAACAAGACCTCAACATGAGACAGAGACGGTGGCTAGAATTCCTAAAGGATTACAATTTTCCGATTAAATACATTCCGGGGAAAGGAAATGTTTTGGCTGACGCTTTGAGCAAAAAATCGTCCCTAGTTGCAGCTACTAGTACTCAATGGTGCAAGTTTGATGTTTTTGAGGAATTAGATGTCGAAACTCAATTGCTTAGTGACTCAGTGATGTTGGCAGCCATGTCAGTGTATGAACCATAGTTGATGAATTGGATTAAAAATGAGCAATTCGAGGATCCTAATCTGGCTAAGATAAGAGATCATATCGCTGAGAAACCTGATTTCCAGTTGGTGGATGGAGTTTTATACTTCCGGGATCGATTGTGTGTACCGAAGATTGAGCAACTGATAGATCCAATTTTGACGGAAGCACATCATGCAAAATATGCAATGCACCCTGGTAGTACCAAGATGTATAGAGATCTCAAGAGATGCTTTTGGTGGAATAATATGAAAAGGGAAATTGCAGAATTCGTGTGCAAATGCTATACCTGTCAGCGGGTTAAGTTTGAGCACAGGAGACCTCCGGGTTTGTTGCACCCTTGTCTATTCCTTAGTGGAAATGGGAACACATATCTATGGACTTCGTTTTAGGTCTACCATTGACCAGTCGAAAGAACAATGTGATTTTGGGTAATAGTTGACAGACTAATGAAATCAGCTCATTTTCTCCCTTTCAAGAAGGGTATGAAATTCAATGAAATGGCTAAACTCTTTGTGAAGGAGATAGTTCGATTGCATGGTACCCTAGTTTCCATAGTCTCGGACCGAGATACGAGGTTCGTTTCCTCATTTTGGCAGTCTTTTCAGCAGTCCATGGGCACCAAACTCAGCTTCAGCACCACTTATCATCCGCAGATAGATGGATAGTCCGAACGCACCATACAGACTTTGGAAGACATGCTACGAGCTAGTGTTCTTGACTTCGGTGGAGAATGGGACGAGCATTTGGCCTTATGCGAATTTGCGTACAATAATAGTTTTCATTCAGCTATTGGGATGCCGCTTGTTGAAGCTCTTTACGGACGGAGTTGTAGGATTCTTGTTTGTTGGGAAGAAGTCGGCACAAGAAGTTTCCATGGACCTACAATTATTGCAGATACAACTGAAAAGGTTTTTCAAGTCAGAGAAAGACCGAAGGCCGCACAGTCTAGGCAGAAGAGCTACGCAGATAACAGAAGAAGAAAGTTGGAATTTCAAGTTGGAGATTGGGTGTTTTTGAAGACGTCTCTGATGAAAGGCACGATTCGGTTTGGACAAAAAGGGAAACTCTCACCTAGATATGTGGGACCATTCGAGATTAAGAGCCGAATAAGTGATGTGGCCTACAGATTGAAGCTTCCACCCGAATTTGCCTGAGTGCATGACGTATTCCATGTGTCTATGCTTTCCAAGTACAGTCGGGATCCGTCGCATGTCATTCAATTTGAAGAAGTACAGATCAAGCCCGATTCCACGTACATTGAACGCCCGCTACGTATTATTGACGAGAAAAAACAAGTGTTGCGGACGAGGACGATTCATTGGGTAAAACTCCTTTGGGATCATCATGGACCCGAAGAAGCTACGTGGGAGCTTGAGGAGTAAGTGGTTCGGCATTATCCTGAACTCTTCGCCCAGGTATGATCATTCGGAGTACTGAATGATCCCAAGAGGGGGAGAAATGTTACACCCCGACCCGATTTAACCTTGATTAATGCTAACTAATGAGGATTTAGCTTAATTAATTGTGGTCAGTTGTTAATTATTGAAATTGGTGCTCATTAGTCTTTATAGACTGAATTAGTTGAGTTTTGAACTTTATATAGGTGAGTGAGAACCGGGTTGACTCAATTGAGTAAAGTCAAGGGCTTTTTCGTGATTATCGATTTTCGCAATTGCATCATTTGCACGTCATTTCGACATCATCACATGTATTTCAATGAGTCCGTCGATTTTCATATTTGGCTCTACTTCATTCGAGCAACCATTGAATAACTGGACCCTCATTTGACTTAAAATGAGAATATGCTATTTGGGTGGACTTTCTTGCAAAATCTTAACTTTATCCCTTTATATATATAGTCTTATTCCTTCTTTTCATTCCTTTTTCATTCTTTTTCTCTACTATTTTTCTTCTCCACTCCTTTTCTCTTCTACTCTTATACTACAACTCTTTTTCCCCTTTTCTCAATCCAAGAGGCACCTTGGGGGCTAATGTGGACTCAACTTCATTTTCTTAAACCTCTTCTACCTCCTTGTTGACTAGAGCCATCTCCACCACCTTCTACTTCTTCCAAACTTAAATTTCCTTGTCAAGGTAAGAGCCAAAGACCTTGTTGTGATTTTGAGTTGGAAAAGAGTCAAGGGATTCATAGTTACTCATGTATGCATATTCATTCCCATTTTCCATGATTATTGTGATTAGGGTTTGATAAATTTGGGGATTTTGGGGCTCCTTGAAACAAGTGTGTGAGAAGGGTTTGAAAGGTTTAGTGAGGCAAGTATAAGCATAAATTTGGATTTACATTTTGTTTAATGCCATTTGAAATCCTTTCTCAATGATCCTAAGTTTTCTTAATGAATGAATGAGTTGTATGGTTTATGATTTTAGTTGATGAAATGGAAGGATTGAAATGTGTAAATGGGAGCAAGGAGGCTCCATTATGCAGGTGGTGTGATGGGAGAAGGGTGAGGAGAGATGGAAGGAAGAACCCATTAGAATTTCGAAATTGGAATTCTCTGCGCACTCGAGCGGACCCACTCACTGGAAATTCCGGAATGGAATTCTGTAATGGCTGCTTGAGCGCACCAGTGGCCGCTTGGGCACGCAACCCCTCTCGGCACCTCTGCTCGAGCGGATATTGAACCGCTCGAGCAGACCTAAAGCCAAAATTTTTGGGCTTTTTGGGCCCAATTAAAGGGAGTATTAAAGGGAGTATTAACACTCCTAACCTATATTAACCCTCCTTAATCCTTCATTAAGTGGATTATGGTGCACAACTTACTTCCATAGGAAATTAGGAATTTTCGAGACCTTATAACCTTAAAATGGAACCGATGACCTTAGTAATTGATTTAATGAATATCTATTAGTCTAACATTATGCCATGAAGGTTTGTTGGAAATTCAACGTACTTCTCATAAATAGTGACACCTAATGAGGTAGTAATACGCTGATCTTCCCAACCTACTTTGTATTGGATGGTGAAAGACTAAAAACAATAATCTAGTGTTGGTTAGTAAAAGTATCTTGATTCCCCTGAATTATTGCATTTCATATTGAAGTATAATTTCATTTTGATATCAAATCCTACTCAGTAGATTGTTAGTAATGTCAGTACTCGTTGAGGTCCAATTGTTTATAATCAATTCATAACTTTTGTATTGTATATCCGATTCGGAAATTATTGGAAATGAGGATTGAGTAAGTAATTGAGCATATGTGATTCTTATTCGATTTGGTTATGATTAAATGAAAACGAAGCTACTTAAATCCGATTTATATTCAAATATTATTTGATTCGATGGAGTCGGCACTACTTAGCTTCGACCATGTGATGCCCGACGGGGTTGAACTTGGTTTAGTTATTCGAGACTACTGTAGTAAGTCATCTGGAGCAGCGGAACTCCAGATCCGGGTAGCCAGTTAGCCTTTGGCCTGGCCGCTGGTGACATTCCAACTAGATTCGCTCTCTATTGAGAGGATGAGCTTAAGGTAGTAGCCAATTAGTATGTTTTCATTTTACTTGATTCACAGGCATAAACTATTCGAATTACGCACAATTTGCCTAGTTAATACTTATCATTGACTTCTGTTAATCTTAATCGTCTTTAATTCAATTTGATACATTATGTATTTCCTTATTATTGCCTATACCTACTTAATCGTCGTATTGATGATACTACTCTTGGTGTCACAGTCACAGGTGCAGTCCTCGGCCCTGAGGAGGCCAAGGAGAGAGAGAAAGTTACCCAAGAGGTACCTTCAGGGCTAGAGGAATGGCCAAAGCCTGAGGCCGTATAGATCCATCTTCCTCGGAGAGCATAACTATCTTTTGAAAGCCTTTAGTAGTGAGTGTGGCTAGCCCCTTTTTGTGTGGGCCACACTTAGATGAATAGTTATTCTTTTGTTTATACTTTTCGTAATGATTGTATAGGGTTCGTTTATACACCCTATTTTGTAAAACAATGTATATAATTGTATAATTTTTTTGTATTAAACTTAGAATATTAAATGGATTGAACGGGAAATTGATACCCTTACACGAATGAAATACAACTTCCGCTATGATTAATTGCTATTGATGTGTTCTTGTGTGTTCTCACTCACGTGTATGGAAAGTTGTTTTCTCTCCTTCGTGTGTTGTATTTGGCTCGAGACAGGTATAGCACGCGGGAGTACGTGTGATGTCATTGAGAGAGATTTGAAGCAGAACACATTCATATGTTGAATACAGTGCCCTTTGAGGGTCGACTGTTGTTGTATATATAAAGGGGCTGATTGCCCTAATTACATCCTAATTAGTATCTAATCATATCTCAGATCCTAAAATGTAGCTAACCAACTAAGTCTGTACATGTGTGCTTTGACTAATGTTAAAATAAAATAACTGGGCCTTAATGGGCCAATGAGTTTGGGCTTGGATTGACACCTCCCCTCAAATTGATGCTGGGGAGTCATAAAGCAGCAATTTGGAGACAAGAAATTGATGTCGAGGCCGAGGAAGTCCCTTTGTGAAGATATTTGCAAACTGAAACTCGGTAGGGACATGAGGTAGACTAATGACATCACGCTTATATTCATCTCGAATAAAGTGGCAGTCAACTTCGATATGCTTGGTGAGTTCATGGAAGACTGGATTTTCAGTAATGCGGATTGCCCCAGTATCGTCTGCATGTAATGAAGTAGGAGAGGTTTGAGCAAACCCAAGTTCCGAAAGAACTCCCCGTAGCCATAAGATCTCAGAACAAGCAGAAGACATCGCCCTATATTCAGCTTCGGTGGAAGATCTGGACACACGTTCTTGTTTCTTTCATTTTCAAGAAATGAGAGACTTTCCAAGGTACATGCATCAACCAGTAGTAGAACGACGTGTGTCTTGGCAGCCTGCCCAGTCAGCATCCGCATAAGCGGTCAGATGAAGAGGATTATCCGTTGGATAATATAAACCACGAGGGACAGTTCTCAGCAGATAGCGGATAATGCGCTTCACAGCTGTCAAATGAAGGTGTCGAGAAGCTGTCCTGAACTGGCTCACAAGATTAACAGCATAGCATATGTCAGGTCTAGTGATGGTGAGATAGACAAGACTTCCTACCAGGCGCCGGTAGGTATGAGGATCAGGAAGAAGATCGCCATCATCTTTACTCAACTTGAGATTGACCTCTACAGGCGTATCAACAGGCGAGGAATCATGGAGGTCAGCCAACTCGATAAGATCTGATGTATATTTGTGTTGATTAACAAATATACCTTTGGGAGATTGATGCACCTCTAAGCCCAAAAAATAATGTAATGGGCCCAAATCCTTCATATGAAAAGAATCCCCGAGAGAGGCTTGGAGAGATTTGATCATACCATCATCCGTGCCAGTGATAATAATATCGTCAACATAGACGAGAAGCACAGTAACTCCGGTAGATGTGTGGCAGAGAAAGAGAGATGGATCATAAGGGCTTTGAGTAAAACCACTCTCGCATAGGCGACCCTTGAAGGTTTCGAACCATGCCCGAGGAGCTTGCTTTAGACCACAGAGCGATTTTCGCAGGCGACAGACAGTCCTTTTTGAGGGAGAGGGGACCCCCTGTGGTATCCGCATATAGACTTCTTCTTGCAGATCCCCATGGAGAAAAGCATTTTTGACATCCATTTGGTATAATGGCTAGGATTTAGATGCAGCGATGGCGAGAAGTAACCGAACCGATGTCATTTTTGCCACAGGTGCAAACGTTTCCTCATAGTCAATGCCATACTCTTGTCTGTTTCCAAGTGCCACAAGTCTAGCTTTGTGTCTATCCAAGGACCCATCAGATTTAAGTTTGATCGAGTAGATCCATTTGCAACCAATGGGTTTAACTGTTGAAGGACACTCCACAATATCCCAGGTGTGATTTTGATCCAATGCAGCCAATTTCTCCTTCATGGCCTGGTTCCAACAATCTTGTTGTACAACCTGCAAATAAGAACTTGGGATAGGGACAGAAGATAGGGTTGTTATCAAAGAAGTATGGATAAATCTATACCTTTCAGGCGGTCTAGAATTTCTGGAGGAGCGACGCAAGGCTTGAGTAGGCGCCAAACCATTTGTCGGTGGAGGATCAGGAGGACGGCCATCTGCAGTGGTAGGTTTTTCCCGTCGATGATACACAAAATCAGGATTAAACCTAGTAACAGTTGTTTGATCCGAGAAACCAGGTAAGAGAGCTGGTGAAGATGGTGGAGGACAGTCCATGTGAGTTTGGAAGAAAAAATGATTTTCAAAGAAAATAACATTTCGAGAAACTCTGATACGACGTCCAATGGGATCATAACAAACAAAACCTTTTTGATTAGTGGCATAACCCAAAAACGCACACCTGCGAGACTGCGCGGTTAGTTTGGTTCGTTCCGTGAGAGGTAGATGAACAAAACAAACACATCCAAATGTATAAAGGTGATCAAACCCAGGGTGATGACCAAACAATTTAAAATGAGGTGTGAAATGAGCAATGGTAGGTGATGGAAGGCGATTTATGAGATAAACTGCTGTGGTGAGAGCTTCAGTCCAAAAACGAGGGGGAACGGATGATTCAATGAGAAGTGTTCTAGTGACATCAAGGAGATGTCTGTTTTTTCGTTCTGCGACTCCATTTTGTTGTGGAGTATATGGACATGTACGTTGAGAAATGATTCCTTTATCGTTTAGAAAAGATTGAAAATCATTGGACACTTACCCCCCCCCCCCCCCCCCCCTGAGTCTGAGCGCAAATTCTTAATGCATTTGGAGAATTGGGTTTCAACATATCTAACAAAAATTTTAAATGCCTTAAGAACATCAGACTTCAGATGTAATAAATAAATCAAAGTAAATCTGCTGTAGTCATCAATGAATGTGACAAAGTACTTGAAATGACTATGGGAAAGAGTCGGAGCAATGCCCCAAACATCACTGTGAATTAAGTCAAAACATGCAGTGCTCCGAGTTGTAGAGTGTGAAAAAGGTAAAGTTTTACTCTTTCCTAATTTACAAGCATCACATTCAAAAGAAGCAGAGGCAATAGGTTTATTTAATAATCCAGATTGAAATAAAGTAGACATTGTAGAGGCATTCGGATGACCAAGTCTATTATGCCACAACCGAGAATTATTATGAATGAAAAAACAAAATAACTGATGGAAATTTTTATTCTGACTAAATGAAGACACTGGTAAGGGAAAAAGTCGTCCACGCTTAGGCCCCCCCGCGATCACTTCCCTCGACTCCTGGTCCTGCACAACACAACCAGAAGAAGAAAATGAGACATTGTAGTTATTTTCAACAAGTTGACCCACATAAACTAAATTGGTAGCAAGATGAGGAGAAATGAAAATATTGGTTAATGGTAAGGGACCAGGGGTATCACCAACAGAGGTGATGGGAAGATGATCTCCGTTGGCAGCTATGACAGTAAGATGACCAGTGTAAGGAACGACATTTTGCAATTTTATGGGTGAAGAGGTCATATGGTTACTCGCACCAGAATCTAAGTACCGTGTATTGGAAAGAGATGAATTAGTACCTGCGATGTTCATGGATGCTAAGGCATTGATGATCATTTGGTTGACCATCTCAGGGGTGATAGGAGTTGGTGACGCAGATTGGGAGGAAGAACCAGGGTGGGAGGAAGAATCATACTGCAGAGAACCGCTGAAGTCAGACGATGCATATGGTGGAGTGGTCACTATGTAAGCACTAGGAGCTGACGGTACTGTGTATGTACCAGGGGCAGACTGCACATAGGTGCGGGAAGTAGAGTTGCGATTCTTCTTCCGACATTCGTCAATAACATGACCAGTGGCCTTACAATATCTGCAGATTTTTGCCTTGCATTAATTTGCATAGTGACCGTATTTCTTGCAGTTATGGCACTGAACTTTACGGATGTCCCGAGGAGGTGGTCTGGTTGTAGCAACCTAGGCAAGCGGAGCCTCAACAGACCTCTGTTGTTCCAGAGTAGTTTTAGTGACTAGACGTTGTTCTTCCCGTAGAAGCTCCTGAAGACAGTCATCCAGGCTAGGAAGAGAAGCCCTGCTCATCAAGTTAGATCTAACTGTCTCAAACTCCATACGAAGTTTCATAAGAAACTGATCCTGATGGCTACTTTGCTGTAAGAGAAGTAGTTCAGGTAGGAGAGCTTCAGAGACCGTGGCAAACTTAATCTCATCGTATTCGGACCACAGTCTACGAAAGCCATTGTAATACTCTTGAACAGACTGGGTGCCTTGAGTAAATTGAGAAATGTCAAGTTCTAATTGAAATTGACGAGCAGCATTGCCTTGTTGATAGATCTTTTTAAGATAGTCCCACATGTCACGGGCAGTTTTGCAAGGTCTGAGGTTGAGGATAAAATGTGGGTCAACTGAGCTCAGTAACCAGGTTTTTATTTTAGCATCCTTAGTTTTCCAAGCTAAAATCTTCTTGTCATCTTCCTCGGGTTTAGGTTCAGATCAGTCAATGTGTGCCCAGAGTTCCTTTCCTTCTAAGTAAATTTGAAAGTGGAAGGCCCATGAGGTATAATTTTTTCCATCAAACTTAACCAGGGTAATTTCAGATTTGTCCATGACTACCCAGAACAAGCAATCAATCCAGAAAGCAGTAATCAACCAGAATGGCAGTAATAGCAGTAACTAGATCAATCAGCAGTAATGGCACTAACTAGCAGAAGGATGAACAAGCAATCAACCCAACAGCAATAAACAAGCAGAATGATGAATTACTAGCAGATCAGCAGAAGGATGAGCAATCAGCGGTAATAGCAGTAACTAGCAAATAGCAACAACAGCAAGAATCAACAGGAATTAGCTTTAGATACGGTAGCAGCACTCTGATGATCAATAAATCTTGAAAAAATCTTCATAAACAAGAAGATATTCAGGCGACCAAGAGGGAAGAATCCGCTGAGATTGGTGATGTTGATCACAGGTGGGCCACGCCTGATCAGAGATGATTAGGGATGATTAGAGAGGATCCAGCTGAAGAAGATGATCACAGATGGCTTCCAAGGCTTGGAAGATGACTCAGGAGACGATCAGATGATCGATTTGGCTTTGATACCATGTCATTGAGAGAGATTTGAAGTAGAACACATTCATAGGTTGAATACAGTGCCCTTTGAGGGTTGACTGTTGTTGTATATATAAAGGGGTTGATTGCCCTAATTACATCCTAATTAGTATCTAATCATATCTCAGATCCTAAAATGTAGCTAACCAACTAAGTCTGTACATGTGTGCTTTGACTAATGTTAAAATACAATAACTGGGCCTTAATGGGCCAATGAGTTTGGGCTTGGATTGACATGTGACACACCTCAGAGATTACCCTAAGCAGGGTGATTCGGGACCGGGATGTGACAGAACCCAAAATCACAATTTTTCGAGGGTCCGAGAGAAAACTCAACTTTTATGGAATTGATGACTGTCCCTACTTAAGAGTGAAGTTGTGAAAAGAGGGGTTTCTGGGCATCGGATGGCCACGGGTCAAATACGAAAGTTCCTTGGAATAATTTGGGCTATCTACTGAACCTAAGTTGGATTTTTTCTGAAATTCCCAAAATACCCTTCTTCTATCCCAGAATTCTAATTAAGCCCTCCTAAGTACCAAACTTGGTCCGGAAACTCTTGAAACTTAGCAAAAGCTATGCTAACACAAAATTAGCTGAACACCCTCTAAACCTGCCCAATGAATATCTGAACATGATTAACCCTTTGTAACCACAATTAATTAGCACTAATCATAAAAGATTAAGGGTCGAAGCCTTACAGTTGTTTTTGTGACCTTTGTGACAATTGTATTTGTGGCCTTTGTGACAGTTGTATTTGAGGCCCTTTGTGACAGTTGTATTCAGGCCCTTTGTGACAATTGTATTTGTGGCCTTTTGTGACAGCTATATTTGAGGCCTTTGTGACAATTATATTGTTTAAGGACCATTACAGGCCATGATGTTAAGACCCTTTATGGCGTATATTTTTATGAGCCGGTGCTACCAAACGGCTAAGGGGTTGTCGTTAGTTGTGGTTACACCCTTTGAGTGACTTTTAATTTAGACTCATGTCTTTTGGATATTTACACGTAGTTCTCATTAACATGTTGCTTACTCACACACACATACAAGTAGATATGGGTATTTATTCACTCAGTTTCATTGATTTCTAGTAATGGAAGATGGGAACATTCAGGTTGTCGTAGGCTTCTTTGCATGTGGTGGATAGGGTGAAATGGAAGAACAGTTGGAGATCTAACCTCATTATAATTTAGTTTCCATTATATGCAAATAATAATGCTTTAATTTTATTTCATTGCATTAGATTTTTTTACAAATGCAAGAATTATCAATTCCCTTGAAACTGAGTTATTTATTTGACATATGCATGTGAATATTTATAGATACAACAGTCGGACTTGGAATTCAAAGGGGGAAGAGAGGGGGAGGAGGGGGGGGGGGGGGGGGGGGGGGGGGGGCGGCGGGTTCTGAACCGGGTTGTGACGCCATCAGCTGGCACTGGATCTCTATGTCATGTAGATCCTATAATTAGTTTTTTGATAGTTAACTGCTAATATGTTGATGCTGAGCTTACAAAAACTCACAAGTTAATACCATGGGGGAATGGACTACAAAATGTGGAAACAAATGAAGCCAGTAGATATGCCCTATGAAATTGAATAGTAACAAAGAATTATTGCTGGCTACCACAGAATGTCAAGGTTGTTTCACATCAGCAGCATCATCAGGGTGGTCACAGTGGTATTGCTGGCCACATCCATGTGGCATGACATGGGAGTTTCTAGTTGACCAGGATAAATTCAATATGTTGCTTTTCTGGTTTTTTGTTTTCTCCCTCAAATTCCTAATGGCCCTAAATTTATACTGAGATGGTGCTTTCTATGTTTTGAATTCAGTTCTGATGACCCAGACAAGGATGTCCAGGCGCTATTGACCGAACACAGGAAGGAACCAGAGGCAGATGCCCAACTGAAGGTGCTTTTACCTCAAATAGTTTCATCATTTGGCCCTCATAAGTCGGTCATTGAGACAATTGAGATCCTTAAGAAACACCAGCAGAGTACGGAAACTACAGGTATATAGTATTATGGTATCGACCATAGATTGATGTCTATGATTAACTGCTTCTCCTATCAGTTGGATTTCTAGTTTTTTTTTATTTATTTCAATTGAATTAATCAATGGGATGGTCTGAAAAATTGAGTAAAAAATCAAAAACGGAATTTGAGAGAGAGTGGAGGAAATAAAAGAAAAGATAGCGATGCATATCCTTGTTAGGGTAGGACAATGCTCGCTATTTATACTAACCTTGATTTTCTAAAATTACAAAAAAACATTGTAGGTTAGCATATTTACTAAACAATCCTTTTTATCCCAAGAATTACAGAGTAGTCCTTTATCGATTCTGAAAACTCCCCCTCAAGTTGGTGCATAGATATCTACTATGCTTAGCTTAGAATTTACACGAGACAATTGTTTCTTAGCCACAACTTTATATGGAGATACCAATTCTTTATTATTTTTGGGCTTTTGGATGCACATCCAAACTTTTTACTTTGATTTGGGAGTCAGGGTTTCTAATTGAATCCAGGCTAAGGATAAAAAAACTCAATAGTTAATGAGGTTTTAGTGCTTTGTCAGAGGCTGGATGTGCTGGAGGATAGTGTTCCATCATCCAATATTGGTGCAACTACACATACAGGATTGTTATCCACGCCATTTAGTGACTCAGGCACGCTGCACACACAATGATGTCTATGGTCTCCCCTAATTCTTGTTGGGTAATTGATTTAGGAGCCAGTAATCTCATGGTGACAGACCTTTTGTTCACGGGGATATTCATATTGTAGATGGACGTGTTTTATTTTGGTTTGTGGGGGGGGGGGGGGGTGTGGGGAGTGGAGAAGAGAGGTGCTGGTTGGGTTGAGGGCTGGATGGGGTTCGGCTAGGTGTGGAGGATGGTGTAGAGGGATCAGCCAAAGTGGATTAGGGTTTGAGAAGGGATCGACTATGGTGGGATGCACTTTTGATGGATAGGGTTGGGTTTTTGGAGGATTTAGGTGATTATCAGATATGGGTTGGAAATCGAAATCGAGTGAGAGGGAGATGTAGCGTTAACCTTAGCAAAAGAACGAAGAATCAATAGACAAAATACCTGGGCTAGCACTAAGTGGCTCCACATCAGATTTCCATTCACAGGAGAGATCCAAAAGCATAGTTTGTATTATGTATTCAGGAAAAACCAAAAGAGGTTACAATGAATATATAATGATCCAATCTCAACCATTCAAGCACATCAATGGCTCAGATTAAAAGATAGATAACTTAAGTAAATGTTATAAAACCTGCAAAATAACCTAAAACATGAAATAAATTATGTGGAAGTCCTAAGGTGCTTGTCCCCTTTAATGGGCTGGACGTCCCCCTCAAGTTGGGCTCATCCGGCCCAACTTGCTCCACTAGCAACCCATTTGCATCTTCCCAAGGTGGGGCCTTCTTGATGTTATGCATATAGTGTCTTCTATCTCTAATCATCCTAATGTGGGGTCTTTCCAATGCAGTGATGTAGGCCCTAGGGTTGGGGCTTGCGTGAGTTTCGAAGAATGTTTCCAAAGACACCTCAAATTGTCTCCACAGAGACTTCAACGCGAGGACGCACCTCTCCGACGAAAAACCCACGATTTTATTCAATATTCAAAGTCTGAGATTTTCATCTCTACAATGTAATATAAATAGGAAAAGCAAGCTTAGGGCCTAAACAAGCCTAAACCAATAATGGAAACTAGCCCAACTACAATTAGAAATATGCTAACTAATAATTAGGAAAAATAAAAGGAAATAAAATAAAATATATCTCTAACTGGGCGGGACCACTGTGGCCTGTTCTACTTCATTCCCCCTAGGTTGAAAGAAGAGTTCCACCTTAAATTCGGGTCTTGTTCATGTTGCCTCTATAGACATGGAGTATGTGAAGCACTTCCGTTGTGGCATGGGCCTGATCTCTTCGTCAGTGATCCTGGTTTCTTTGGATGGAATGTTACTTCCTTTTCATCGTGCATGAATGTGTATGTGTTGTTGCGCATCCCATGAGTGCCATTCTTGTCATACATCCACGTGCGGCCCAACAATATATTACCACTATCCATTGGTAGCACATCACACCAAATGACACCTTTATAATCTTCACCAACGGCAATAGTGAATTGGCATGTATGTCACACTTGTACTTCATCACTTGTCATTAGCCACTTGAGAGAGTAGGGGCGATTGTGCTTATAAACCTTTAGTTTCAAGTGATCAACAAGAGTTTGAGAGATGATGTTTTCACAACTACCACCGTCAATCACAACTGTGCAATGTTGCCCATGTATTGTACCTGTTGAGCAAAAAATTAGTTTTCTACAACCATCTTCTCTCAACAGTGGGTGTAGACTCTTGTTGCACCAAGAGAACTTTGCCATCTTTTTTGGCTTCTATTTCCTCTGCTTCCTCTGATTCTTTGCCTTTAGGCATAGTTTTCAAAATTGGAATCGTATCGCAAATTGTTCATACCCATGAATTGAATCGAATCGCGAATCGTATCGTGAATCGTAGGATTTTTTATTTTTCTAATAAAAATGAAAAATAATTAAAAATTAAAAGAAAAAGTAAAGGAAAAAAATAATTATTCATTACATACATTTTTCCATTTATAGTAGTATAAATATAATAACAAGTAAATCTTTCATACAATCATACCAAGAACATCATGACATATATTATTATATATATATATATATGAAATAAATGATTTGTAAATAGTTAAATAAGTTTAAAGTATCAATATATATTTTTTATTATCTTTAAATCAAAATATAAAAATAAAATAAAATCTAAACCATCAATCTTACACGGTAGGATATCTCTTGAAGTTAAGAAAGTGTTCATGAAGGAAAAAAACCAAAATAGATTAAAAAAGGAAGAAGATATAAATAAGCACCATACGTACACTCGAATGCATTAGTTAAATGTATGTTCTTTATTAATCTTTAAAACTTTTTTAAAGCTGTAAAAAATTCTTACAAGGTTTCGTTAACTACTAAATAATCTTTTAAAAATACAAGCGATAAAAGAAACAGAGAATAAAGAAAGAAAAAAGGTAAAAGAATATTAATATTAGCTTATTGGCTATAGCCATTCTCGCTTAGTCGAATCGCTTGAATTGTAAGATTCAATGAAATGAGTATCGAATCGTAGGATTCACACCTGAATCCTAAAATTCATTATATAGATATGAATCATTTTCCTTAAGATTCGGGATACGAATCGGAATTCGGGATACGAATCGTAGGATTTTGATAACTATGCCTTTAGGATCATCTCATGTTTCCTATTCATCGTGTGCACCTTCATTAAGTTGATTCTCTTTGGACATTCAAACAAACGGTGCCCCTTTTGCTTACAATGAAATCATGCGAAGCTATTTAGATCTTTAGACTTGGCAGATAGCTTTTTTGAGGAAACAACACTTGGATTATAATCTGGCTTTAATGGGGTCTTTAGTGCAGGTCATTTAGGCACACTGAGTTTTCGGGCCTAATAATTTGCAATTCCTTTGGCCTTGAACTTGGATGATCTCATCAACATTATCAAAATTCTTGAATGTGAGGATATGTTGTATATCAATTCTTAAACCATGAAAATACCTATCAACTAACACATCATCATCCTCATTCAAGCCACAACAAGCTTGCATTGTCAAAAACTCTTCAGAATGCTCAACAATCGTCCTAGATCCTTGTTTCAAGTCTTGAAAACTTGAATGCAGATATCTTGAGGAATTGACAAGAATGAACTTTTACTTCAACAGATTTTTCATCTCATCCATGTTTCAATGGGGTCAATGTTTTGGTTCGTTCTATTCTTTTGTAACTCGGCCCACCATATTGCAGCATAATTTTGAAGTCGAGTGGCTACCAAAGTGACTTTATGGCCCTCAGTTATTGGCTTATGTGCGACAATATTTTCGATGCACACTAACCAATCCATGAATTCATTTGGCTTCAATTTTCTATCATATTCAGGAATCACGAGTTTAATTCCTAAATCTTGATCAACATTGATTGTCTGTGGATCTCGTTGATTCCGATAATTTCCTCCATCATCTCGGTGATTGTCCTCATGTCAATTACTTTCTAAATTGGCTAATTGGGTTTCCATCCTTCCAAGAGTTTCTTGGATTTGATCCATCATTGCAGAGTTGATTAAGATTTTCCGATAACTCCGCAATGGTTCCCGTCAAATCCTCCATGTTTGTGGTGGAAGATTCCACTTTTGCCTTCTTATGAACCACCATTTTTTATGCAATAAAAAATTTGACTGACATGATTAGTAAATCCGCTCTCCACGAGTTTGTAGGTGAAACAGAATTTGAAATCCAACGGCAGATGAGCTCAATATTGTAGGAATAATCTTGAACCATTGATCGCGGTCAAACCAACTTTTGACTGGATTTGGTTGTTGCACTATTGATGACAGTGTTCCTGTTGTTTTGGCTGCTTGCTATAGGAATAGCCGAACATGTTTCTCTAAGGAGGACTTTCTTCGTGGAGTGGCTTGACCTCGGATCTAACCTGGAACTTTGACTTGTTCGTGTTATCCCTAAGTCAGGCCCACAAATCAGGCCAACAATCAACTTGCAAGGCACGTATGAAACTGCATTGGTAGTCATGTCGAGGAAGAAAGAAAAAGGGGCTGAAGCCCTTTTTCGCTACTTGTGTTTCAATGAAGGGAGAGAAAGGGGGAAGAAGTGGTGATGCACGTTGCGACCTTGAATGATCAACGATGGTGACGCGATGGCTCTGATTTTCGGGCGACCTTCAACGATGGTGGAGCCTAACGAAGGTGGGACGACCGTGGTGCACCTTTAACGGAATGATGCTGTGCGGTGATCGAGACGCTAAAATGACATCAACCCAGGTACTTCTCGATCTCTTTCTTGCTCTGTGTCGTCTTCTTCGTATTCTTTGCTTTTCTCTCTTTTTTCTGCTCGGGTATGGGTTTTGCTGAGGGTTGGGGTTTTCAAAATGCTTGGAGATTGATGATGGGTTTGGCTAAGATGGAGTTGGGTTCGAGAGTGGCAGTGGAGTGAGGTGGGAGTGACAGTGGAGGGGGTTCGAAAGGGTTGGGATCAGGAGGGCATTGGTTTTGTTGGGCATTCGGTTAGAGTGGGGATTCGCAAAGATGGTTTTCGGGGTGGGCTGGAGTGGGGATTTGCAAAGATGGTTTTCGGGGTGGGCTGGAGTGGGGATTTGCGAAGATGGTTTTTGGGGTGGCAGGGCAACAGGAGGATGGGGTAGGGAGGGTGACAGTTTGTGATTTGAGGATGGGTGGATGGAACAGAGATGGGATGGATGGGCTCGGATCTGTGGCCGGAGATTGATCGGAGTGATGTGGATCTTCACTCTGGTACCAACTGATACAGGCCCTAGGGGTAGGGCTTGCATGAGTGCCAAAGCACATGTCCAAAGACACTTCAAATTGTCTCCACAGAGACTTCAACATGAGGACGCACCTCTTCGAGGGAAAACCCACGATTCTATTCAATATTCAAAGTCCGAAAATCTCTACAATGTATTATAAATAGGAAAAGCAAGCTTAGGGCCTAAGCAACCCTAAACCAATAATAGAAACTAGCCTAACTACAATTAGAAATATGCTAACTAATAATTAGGAAAAATAAAAGGAAATAAAATAAAATATATCTCTAACTGGGCGGGATCATTGTGGCATGTTCTGCATCATGTAGGCCCTAGGGCGTGTGGGTGTCGAAGCAACATGTCCCCAAACTCTTGAAACACATTTCTAACCTCAACACGAGGACGCAGCTCCAAGGGATAGAAAACCCGTGATAATATTATTCCAATAATCGAACATTGAGATTTTCATCTATACAATGCAATATAAATAGAAAAAAAAAACTTGATTGCTAAGAAACTTAATCAACTAGGAAATAGATTAAATTAAAAACTATCCTAAACCATAGTTATCAGAATCCTATGATTCATATCCCGAATCCCGATTTGTATCCCGAATCTCAAGGAAAACGATTCGTATCTATGCAACGAATCCCATTTACGGATGAATCTTAGGATTTAGGTGTGAATCCTATAATTCGATATTCGTTTCATCAAATCTTACGATTCAAGCGATTCAGCTAAGCGAGAATAGCTACAACCAATAAGTTAATATTTATAATCTTTTACCTTTTTCTTTCCATATTCTTTCTTTCCTTTAGCACTTTTATTTTTAGAAGGTTATTTAGTAGTTAACGAAATCTCCTAAGAATTTTTCGTGGCTTTGATAAAGATTTTAAAGATGAATAAAGAACATGCTTTTAATTAAAGCATTCGACTATACGTATGGTGCTTGTCTATATCTTCTTTTTTTAATCCATTTTGGTATTTTTCTTCATGAACACTTTCGTAACTTCAAGAGATCCTACCATGTAAGATTGATGGTTTAGATTTTATTTTTATTTTTATTTTTTGATTTGATATTAAAAATAAAAATATTGATACTTTAAACTTATATAACTATTTACATATCATTTATTTCATATATATATATATGTCATGATGTTATTGATATGATTGTATGATAGACTTGTTATTGTATTTATCCCTTTTCTTTAATTTTTATTAAAAAATAAAAAATCCTATGATTCACCATATGATTCGCGATTTGATTCGATTAATGGGTATGAACGATTTGCGATACGATTTTGATTTTGAAAACTATGTCCTAAACAACAAGAAATTTAAAAATAATTCCTAAGTTACTTTGCTGGGCCCCACACTTAGGTCATCCGTTCTGTATCATTCCCCCTAGGTTGAAAGAAGAGTTTGACCTCAAACTCGGGTCGTCTACATGTTGGTTTTGTAGACATGGTGTGCGTGATGCACATCCTTAGTGGCATTTGTTTTTGATCTCTTCTTTGCCATACATCAATGGGTGACCAATTAAGATATCACCACTATCCATTGGGAGCACATTGCACCAAATCGTATCTTTATAATGTTCACCAATGGTAAAAGTAACTTGGCATGTATGTTGCACTTGCACTTCATCAACTGTCATTAGCTATTTGACAATGTAGGGATGATTATGCTTATAAACCTTTAGCTTCAAGTAATCAACAAGAGTTTGAGAGATGATGTTTTCACAACTTACTCCATCAATCACAACTGTGCGAGTTTGCCCATGTATTTCACCTTTTGGACGAAAAATACTTTTCCTCAACCATTTCTTCTCAACAGTTGATGTACTCTCCTTGAGGACTACAACAGCTTCACCATCCTTTTATGCTTCTATTTCTTTAATTTCCTATATTTCTTTGTCTTCAGAATCATTTTGTGTACTCGGCTTATCACAGTTACCTTCCATTAAGTTCAGTACTTTTGGACATTCAAATGAGTGATGCCCCTTTTGTTTACAATGAAGACATGTGATCTTATTCTGATCTTTTGGGTTGGAGAATTTTTTTTTTCGAGGAACTACCTCTTGGTTTAGAATCTTGCATTGATGGGGCCTTTTGTGCAGTCCATTTAGATGCACTAAATTTCCGAGGTTGATAATTTGCATTGTCCTTGGCTTTGATGGCATGCTGAATGATCTCATCAACATTATCAAAATTCTTGAATGCAAGGATATGTTGTACTATGTCTATTCTCAACCCATGAAAATATTGGTGAACCAACACAGTATTGATTCGGAGATTTCCATCATAAGCCTTTAATTGAGATAAATGATCAGAAGAGTGGGTCATATGATTAGAAGCCCCCGAATCCATATACCAGGTAGAGTTTGAATGTTTGGGTTTACCTGAGAGACCAAGAACATAAAAGGCATTTATTATCATCTGTCGAACCATTTCAGGGGTAAGAGAGGATGAAGAAGGAGGCTGAGCAGGCATGACTGTAGTGGCAGTAGTACTAAATGCAGAGGACTCATCTAATGTTGCTAGATTAGCCTTCTGAGAGGAAACTTGAGCACGGCGCCAACATTCCGGAAGAACATGGCATTTGCGTTTGCAATAGGAGCAGAATTTTTGATTGCTTTGAGTGGCGACATGTCCATACTTTTGATAAGAATAACACTGTACTTTGGTCATGTCTGTTTTGCTGTTTGGGCAGCAGTCAGCGGTCCTAGAGAAATTGCTTGTTGAAGAGTAGCTTGGGTTGTAAGACGTTCCTCGCGAGGAAGCTCTTCTAAGCAAGAATCAATAGATGGGGGAGGCACCCTGCTCATCAGATTTGAACATACTTGTTCAAACTCAGACCTCAGTTTCATCAAGAATTGATCCCTTTGACCAGTGGAATGAATGCTTTGAACCACCGCGATCGAGGGATCAGGTAGACTTGAGTAAATGATCTCAGTATAGTCCATCCATAAGCGAATAAAATGAGAGTAATATTCTTGGATGGACATTGTCTCTTGATTAAATTGAGATAGCTCATGTTCTAAGTGGAAACGTCGGGCGGAGTTATCCCGTTGATACACTTGTCTGAGATAGTCCCACATTCCTTTTGCTGTTTTATAGGGCCGGAGATTCAGAATGTATTGTGGATCCACTGACCCTAGAAGCCAAGTCATGGTTTGGGCATCCTTGGTTTCCCATTTAGATACTGCCTTGACATCCTCTAAAGGTTTCGGATTAGTCCCGTCAACATGTCCCCATAACCCTTTCCCCTTAAGATATATTTGAAATCGGAAAGCCCGTGATGAATAATTTGTCCCATTGAATTTATTCAAGTAAGTTTCACTTTTGTCCGTGATTATAACTCAAACTTTACTACATCAGCAGGCCTCTTTTGATAAAGTAATTTCAGACAAGAAGAAGAGAAGTCTTGATGTAAAAATACCCCAGCAGTAAGTCCAAACACAATCAGCAGAAACCAAAAATTGTAAAATCCAAAACAATGCAGCACGAGACAGAAGCAGAAATGGTAGCCAAACAGTGCAGAAATGGTAGCCAAACAGTGTAGAAATGACAGAAGACAGTACAGAAATGACAGAAGCACTATCTGTGAGCAGTTTCACAAAATAATAGGTCCAGGCGACCTGGATTTGGGCTCCTAATTCCCTGTATGGGGCCCACTGCTTGATCTGATTGAGAATCAGATCAACAAGGTTCAAGGAGAAACAGAATGTGTTTCCAGCAATACAGGATTCATCAAAATCCATCCACAATCCAAGATTTTGTACGGCTGTGATCAAAACTATCTTAGAAAACTGGAAAATCACAAGTTGGGTCAAATGGCCTACCTCTGATCTTAGAAAAATTGTGAAAAAATCTCCAAAATTACCAGGAGAGGAAATCGAGCACTGCTGTAGATATTTCTGAAGGTGCCATGATGATTGCAGGTGGGCCACTGATTGATATGGCCAGGCGACAGTGATTTTCTTCCTCACGGTGGTCTGCGATGGTCTGAGAATTTCTAGAAAGAGATAAGATGAACTCTATTGAGTGGCTGAGATGCAGATGAGTAAGCATGAAGAAGTAGAAGAAGAAGAAGCAGAAACAGGCAATGGCCTTGGCTTTGATACCATGTCACGATAGTGAATGGACAATGATTTTTGTGGAATACTTGGATCCCTTCATTGGACGATCCTTCCTCCCTTTTATAATCTCATTTAGCCTTAATCAAAGCAATTCAAACCTAATACAATCTAAGTATATGGTAAGTAAAGCTGTTACATTTGATGTATATGGAAAGAGGATAAGTTACAATGATTTGAGTCTATCCTAAATATATCCCACGTGATGGGTTGGGTTGTACATTTAATGGGCCTGGTGGGCCTTTGTGTCAACTGGTGTTGACATAGGTCTGGCGCTGAGGGAGGGTGAGTTTGAATGGTTGGGGTTTCGAGCTGCTTGGATGATGGGTTTTGGTTTTTGGGATGCTAGAAATTTGGGATTGGTAGGAAGGTGAAAGATGGAATGGATGGATAGGCTCCAATTGGGGATCGGGGGGATGTGGATCTTCGCCCTGATACCAAACTGATGCAAGCCCTAGGGTTAGGGCTTGCGTGGGTGCCGAAGCACGTGTCTGTAGACACTTCAAACACGTCTTTGCAGAGACCTCGACACGATGACGCAGCTTGTAGTGATAGAAAACCCACTATAATATTATTCCAATAATGAAACTCTGAGATTTTCATATCTACAATGTAATATAAATAGGAAACAAACTTGATGGCTAAGACCTAATCAACTAGGAAAGAGATTAATTTAAAAACTATCCTAAATAACAAGCCATTTAAAAATAATTCCTAAACTATTTTGCTGGGGCCCCACACTTGGGTTATTCGTTCTGCATCACTGTCAGTAATAATGTTGATGTGATCTGACTTGATCTGACCGTTGATCTATGACAAAACCATGATCCAATGGTGGTTCCTCTCTAAAACCATGATCCAGTGGTGGATCTTCTCTAAACTAGAACCCAATGGTGTATCCTCTTTGAATCCTCAAACTGGGCCCAAGTGACTACATCCAACCATAAAGATATTGGGCCCAAATAACTACATCCAACCATCCTCTTCTTCCTCTTTTGATAGGTTTTCGATTGTGACGCTCTGATGTCCTCAGCAGCATCATATTGCATTTTCTAGGACTCGAAGACTGGGCAGACCACTTGAGGTGGTCATGAGTGTAATGGTCTCTATTAGCACCCAGGTTGAGATATTAATGAGACAAGGCTAATTCCTCTATTGTGTGATAAAGGAAGAATAAAAGGGACTTAAATATAATTAGATTACAGTCGAGTTTTTTTTTTTTTTCGTAATTGTAAGAAATTCAACTGAGATATATATAGCCAAGGTCGCCCATGTTAAGGTAACTTGGCTGTGCAAAGTTTTCCTTGAAACAAATCTCATTTCACCTTTTTTTTTTTTTTTTTTTGTTTCTCCTCTTCTTGGGTTTTTGCGACATTCATGCATAAAACCCTAATTTATGACATTTAGAGAGATGGAATATAGAATGCAGCAATCTTGATTTAAATGTTTAAAACACAGTACCCATTAGGGTTGACTGTTATTCCATTATAAAGGGGCTTAATGCCCTGATTACATGCAAGTATATCTTATCTACAGCCTAAAAAACTGTTTTACAAACTAAGAATGTACAGGTGGCTTTGACTAAGTAATATATGAAGACTGGGCCCAAAATGGGCCTGGCTGATACCATGACATTTAGAGAGATGGAATATAGTATGCAACAATCTTGATTTAAATGTTTAAAACACAGTACCCATTAGGGTCGACTGTTATTCCATTATAAAGGGGCTTAATGCCCTGATTACATGCAAGTATATCTTATCTACAGCCTAAAAAACTGTTTTACAAACTAAGAATGTACAGGTGGCTTTGACTAAGTAATATATGAAGACTGGGCCCAAAATGGGCCTGGGCTTGGATTGACAATTTATACTAAATCCACAAATTCAACTTGGTATCAGAGCTTCAAAACTAGTTGTTAACTGTCAGAGAAAGAAGATTGAAGGCTCAGATCTAAGAGGAGAAAATAAGGGATTTTTTGCTCAGTCATGCCGACTGTTTTTTTTTTTTTTTGTTTGACTGCACTGCTCTTGGATGCTGCGAGATTGCTGCCTGATCAGAGGGTAAAAGTGAGGAGTAGAAATCGGAAGGAAGCTTTCTACTGGTGTTGATTGATGACAACACCAGGATTTATCAAGTCTGAATATAGTCGGTTCTCCCACAACTTGTTTTAGTGGACTGTTCAGTTGACGGATCTGTTTTGTCCTATCCGATAGTATGGTCACTTCAAGGTAAGGCTGTCTAGCCTACTTTTTTGTCCTTCACTCAAACTAACAAGTTTCTCCTTATCTTGGGTGTGTTAGCCATCCAAGTATTCTATGGCCACCAAACAAGGGAGAGAAAGCTCTGTAACATCTCCCCCAATTACCCAATATTGTGAATCCAAATACAAGGATCACTCCAACCCTTTTTTATGGGAATAACTACAAGGATTGGGCCTACTATGCTAAAATGGCAATCGGGGGGAGAGGTTTGGATACATTGATGGGAGCATCAAGGAACCTTCAAAGACAGATCCAAAATATTCAGATTGGGAATCTGAGGACATGCTGATAATGAATTGGGTTCTTAATTCAATGGAGGAAGACATAGCTAAAAGCTTCAAATATTGTGATACAACAAAAGAATTATGGGAATCCATGAGACTGCAACTTAAAAAACGAAACAATGCTAAAATACTTGAGCTAACAAAAGAGATTACGGCCTTTAAACAAGGAGATTTGTCTGTTGGGAACTAAACTCTTTAAGTTTAGAGCCTTCTGTTGTGAATTAGAGGCATATAGGCCTCGTGAACTATCTGTGCGAAATAACAAGCAAAGCAGCTTGAAGAGCAACACATATTTGAACTTTTTAAGCGAGGTGAATCAAGAATATTACAGTTTCAGCACAAGTGACTAGCCAAGACCCTCTACCACCAATTGAAACGGTATTTGCTCTCCTTTGAGAGAAGAATCGCAGAAGGGTGATGTTAGGAAAAACTCATCCACATGCCTCTCTTGATCAGTCTGCTCTTATTAGCAACACAGTTGTCGGTGGTGGAAGAGGTCGTTGACGTGGTGAAGAACGAGGCTGTGGAAGACAATCTAGTGTTGATTGAGATAAACTCTACTGTACAAATTGTGGTAAAAACAAGCACACCCGTGAAACTTGCTGGGGACTCGTGGGTAGACCTCATGATATTGGTAATGTTGCTGCAAATGCATCCCCTGCAGAGACTGAAAAATATGGGGCACCTACTGGTGATCAAGAAGAGGGATAAGTAAAGATGATTCACAAAATCTGAAAGAAGAATTGATGATCTTGTGCCAGTTACTCCAAACATTGTAAGGAAGGACCTCGTCATCATAAATTGGTATGTTTACTACTGATTCTCGTAATCGTACCGCTCTGCTTCTTCCTCATCTGCTCCTACATGGGTAATTGATTCTGGAGCAACAGATCATGTGACAGTAGTATGCGTTCTAATTTTCGCTCTTATGCCCAAAGGTCCCATGGGTGAGTTCGGATTGCTGATGGTACTTTTACATGGGTAGCTGGGGAAGGAACCATAGATGTTCTATCTAATGTCTCATTGTCATCTGTTTTACATGTCCGGCAATTTTCTTTTAACCTTGTCTTTGTCAGTTCACTAACCAAAAAATATAATTGCTTTGTTACGTTTTACCCATCCCACTGTGCTCTTTAGGACCTAAGTACGGGACAAATGATTGGTGGTGGCTGTGAGAGTAATGGTCCATACATTTTGGTGCCTATTGGAAGAGAATCAAAAGTATTTCATGCATCAACAGAATGGGAAAAGGCAATGTTATGGCATCAGCGGCTTGGGCATGCACTTCTAAGTATTGGGAATTGTTCTAGTTTGGATATTAGTAATGATGTTAAAGAATTGAATCGTGAGACATGTCAATATGCCAAAAAATGTAGAAACTCCTATTCAGTTAGCATTAATAAAAGTAATATTTCTTTTGACTTAATTCATTCTGATGTGTGGTGTGTTCCTCTTGTATTTGTGTACGGACATAAATGTTAAATACTTTGTAACATTTATTGATGATGCTACCGGATGCACATGATTATACCTTATGAAACCAAAAGATGAAGTGTTGTCCAACTTCAAAGCGTTCTAGCAGATGGTTGAGACCAAATTTAACAGAAAAGTTATAAGTATTGAGATCCGAAAATGGGGGAGAGTGCACTTAAAAAGATTTCCAATCATTTATGGTATAAAGAGGAATTGAATCTCAGACATCATGTCCATATATGCCAGAGCAAAATGGAGTTGCCGAACCAAAAAACAAACATCTCTTAGAGGTGGAAAGGTCCTTAATGATAGAAATGAATGTTAGGACATACTGGTCGGATGGTGTTTTGACAGCTTCGTTCCTGATTAATCGGATGCCATATAAAGTGCTAGGTGGAAAAAGTCCATTACAGGTCTTAACTCTAGAAATTCAACCATTCATTGTTCCTTCCAAAGTATTTGGTTGTACCTGTTTTGTTCATTGTTCCTCAGCAATATAGTGATACGCGGAACCCAAAGGCAGTAAGGTGTATCTTTGTTGGATATCCTAGTACGGAAAAAGGGTATAAATGCTACTCACCAGAGAAAAGGAAGTTATTTATCACTATAGATGTGTCTTTTAATGAAGATATCCCATATTATAATTTGAATATTAAGGAAAATGACAAACAAGGAAGTCAGTGGGAGTTCCTTCCATTTGCGGAATTCGTTTCTCCACCATCTTTGCATGAGAACAACACTGAGAAGGAAATTTCCGGTGCAAAAGAAGGTCCTGACATTCAAGGTTCTCCACATGAAGCAACTGAAGAATAGGGTACTCGGACTCCAAGGCAAGAGGTGCCATTAGGTGGTCTAGAAATGCCAATGAAAGTTTATTCCAGAAAAAGGAAGAAGATTTGGTGCAAGTTGAGCCAGACCCAAGTCCAGTGGGCCTAGCCCGTGAGCTATCGGGTCAATTAGATCCAACCCATTGGAAAAGCCCACTAATCCAATGAGGATTATCCGACTCTTGTGGGAAGTTATCTTATTTAGCAGTTTTCTAATTGCTTTAGCATTTTAGAATTAGTAGGTTTCTTAATTCTATGATTAGTAATAGAAGCTTAATATGATTGGAAAGACTCTTTGATATTCTCTATAAATATGTAAATCCCTTTTAGGGATTAACACATCTTATTATTGAATTGAAGAATTAAGTTTTATTTTGATTGGTGTTTCGGTTTGTTCATCATGCGTGCATTCTTGGCTGTTGAATCCCTCTGGATTCGGCCAAATCCCTACTGAGGGTTTGGTCCTTTTCCCTTGGTTGTATCAGATTGGTATCAGAGCAGATCCAATCTTGGATCTGTATTCCGATTATCAATTCGAAGTAACCCTATCATCCATTCATCTTGTCCATTCACAACCCATCACCGTCCACAAAATTGTAGAACCCATCCCTCACCAGACGCCAAAATGCCAAATCGCCCAGTCGCCGCCGCGCCAGAAACCTCCATCGTTCGAAATTGTTGTCGCCGTGCTTCCTCCAACAATTCGCCATCGCCGTAGGGCGCTGCAACAGTCGCTTGCTTCCTCAAGTAAGCAAATCTCTTTTTTTTCCCCTTGCCCTTCAAGTCTTCTGAGTGCACAAAGCCCAGATCTGGGCTAAAGACATCTGCCGGCATGTATTTTCTCCTCGTCTAGGCTTGACCTGCAGTTCGGGTCTTACCTGAGTCCGAACCGGGCCTAGCTCACCTACTAGCAAAAAAAAAAAAAAAAAAAAAAAATCTCTCAAGAGTGTCTACTCGCAACGGTCAAACTTTCCGAGGAAAGCTTTCTGACAATCAACGAGATGCTATGCTATCCGAATTGTCACAACGGGTACATGCGTTGGAGACCGGACTTTCTGATATGGTACTTGCATTAGAGACCGGGTCTGCAGCCTTGCAAAAACTAGCAACAAACGCATCGTTCAGTACAGGTATTCCACAAATTATACGTTGCCAAGCTGATGCCAATAGACGTGAGTCTATTCATGATTTTATTGAGCGCCTTTTTACTGAAAAAGACCATGAAGATGCCCCACTAGCACCCAAAGTTGATATCACCGAATGTGTCAAAGTCGAAGTGGCTGATTTCTCTGGACGCCTGAACCCACAGGCTTTTATTAATTGGCTCAAATCTCTTGAAGATTATTTCAACCGGTACGGCAACTGGTGGCCTTTGTCAAAGTCAAGGTTAAGGGTTCAGCAAGAGCATGGTGGCACGGCGTTGATCATAATAATTTCGTCATGGGACGCCCCACTATCACTAGGTGGGACGACATGCGCGAAAAGCTTGAAAGTAAGTATCTGCCCTCTAATTATTTAGGTATACTTCAACAAGAGTTTCTTTACTTTAGGCAAGGCACTTTATCATTAGATGAGTACACAGAGAAATTCAATGATTACGTCATTTGATGCAAAAGTCAAGAAGATGACCGAGAACTTGTCAACCGCTATCGAACTGGTTTGTGCCACGAAATTAAGCGCAAAGTCCTCATGCATGACTTTGATACAGTTTATGAGATGTATAACAAGTCAAAGAGAGTTGAACTGGAATTACGGTCACCAAATATGAGACGCTTTGGTGCTCCAACCAGAGAACTCATGCCTCGCCGAGCTCCAGAATTCCAGAATTCCCGTGCTCCACCACAAGGTTTTCGTCCAGCTTTAGAATTTCAGAATAACCGTGCTCCACCACAAGGTTATCGCCCAGCTACAAAATTTAAGAATAATCGTGCTCCTCCACAAGGTTATCGTCCACCACAACGGCAGTAGTAGCCCAACCAGCCTAATCAGCGTCCTTTTGCACCAAACCAGCGGGGCGCCATATCATAGGGATGTGGACCTCCAAGGCCGGACTGACGGAATGACGGTTGTTGGCATTATGGTCAACCGGGTCACTTTACCAATGATTGCCCACTAGTTTGAAATCTCTATTATTGTGAAGAGGAAGCCTATTATGATGATGAGCAATATGATGAACATATTGAGGTGGAACCGCCCCCTGAAAATCACCCAGTGGAAGCACAGCAAGACACTTAGCAAGAAGAACGGTCAGATCCTCTTCCTAGAACTGCCACCACTGGCGAAGAAGGTGGTCCGTTGCTTATCATACGCTGGCTTCTCAATACCAATGAACAAGAAGATTGGCAGAGAACTTCCATTTTTCGGACACGTGAGAAGTGAAAGTAAGCTCAGTAATTTAATCATTGATGGCGGAAGTGCTATGAATATTGTTGTGCAGGAAGTGATTGATAAATTGAAATTGCCAACTGAAAACCACCCGAAACCTTACAAAGTTGCATGGGTAAATGATCATTCCATTCCTGTGACCAAGGATGAAAATAGCGGTACGCCCGTCGCCAAAATGCTACATAGCGGGCTCTACGTAATGTAGCGGTGTGATTTGGAAAAATCGTCAAAAAAATATGAAAAAATTGTAGAAAATCTAGAATATTGGAAAATGAAAGATTTTTTTTTTTTTTTTTTTTGCAAAAGTAACTAAGATAAGGGGGTGTAGCGATCCCCTCATTGTATGAGGTCCTTTATCGCTGTATAATATAAATAGAAAATAATAGTAATGATCATTTTTTTTTCACATGTGTTCATGTTGCTTAGTTATGCTAACTTAGAAACTAATGAAAGGCTCATAAAAGAAAAAACTATGTCATGAAGTCAAGACTTAAAAACGTACCTAGAGAAAAAAAATACATCTACCAAAGGGGGTGTGATGTACTTAGAGAAGAATCCTTGAGAAAAACTCTCTATATCGACTGTAATTCGGCAAGATCATGTGTTTTTTGGTGTTCTTTTAGACATAAAAGGGTAGAAAAGTTGTGTAGAAATGTTATTTAGAGAGAAGAATAAAATAAATAAGTCTTATTATACATTTTAAAAAAATATGGAAAGCATGAATTTTTCTCACCCCGTAGCGGTTGTAGCTGCTGTAGCGTGGCGGTGGCCACCACTACTGTAATATCTTGAGTTACCTGGGCCTAGGATTAGTCTGGCCCAGGTAGTACCTTAGTTGTTTCCTTATTATGAAATTAGAAGTATTACTTATTATGGAATTGGAAAGTGTCTCACATTTTGGGACTGGAGTTTTTTTTAACAGTTCTAACAGAGGAAATAAAGAAGGATTAGAATTAGGAAGTTTATACACCTCATCCTTATATATACATTGTAATTCTTTCACTTGCAAAACATACAGTCGACAGGAATTTTCTAGAATAACTGATTGTATTAATGTCGTGTCCTCTCTTAGAGAATGATCACCAATATATAGAATATACACGCCTTAATCAAGGCTCTTACATAGGAAACTAGCTAATTACATTCATCACTCATCTAAACTAGGAAAGCAATCAAAGTAGAATATGTACAGCTATCTAATTGTAGACCAAAACAAATCCCACGTGAGATATAGCTTGTTGGACTGGATTGATGGGCCTTGGGCCCCTTCATGGGCCAACTTAACATGTGGGCCAACTTAACACCCCCCCTCAAATTGATGCGGGAGAATCAATGAGCATCAATTTGCCAACCAAGAATTGATGCCGGGGTCGAGGAAGACCTTTAGTAAGAATATCAGCAATTTGAAGCTCAGTGGAGACATGCGGAAGACTGATGACAGCACGTTTAAGCTCATCCCGGATGAAGTGACAATCAACCTCGATGTGTTTAGTGCGTTCATGAAAAATCGGATTTTCAGTAATCCGAATTGCACTAGTATTATCAGCATAGAGGGGGGTAGCTCCTTCTGCGGGGAAGCCAATGTCAGAAAGCAGGCCGCGGAGCCAAAGAATTTCGGAGCACGCAGCAGACATAGCTCGGTACTCAGCCTCGGTAGAAGATTTTGAAACTTTGTCATGTTTCTTGCATTTCCAGGAAATCAGACTATTACCCAAAAACATGCACCATCCTGTCGTCGAGCGGCGAGTGTCTGGACAACCAGCCCAATCAGCATCTGAATAAGCCTTGAGAGACAGGGGATTGTTGGATGGAAAAAACAACCCGCGAGTCGGAGTGCGAATGAGGTACCGAATGATGCGGCGCACAGCAGCCATATGAAGATGACGAGGAGCAGTCATGAACTGACTCATGAGGTTGACCGCAAAGGAGATATCAGGACGGGTGATCGTGAGATAGATCAAGCTACCTACTAACTGGCGATAGGCGGTAGGATCGGTAAGAAGATCACCCTCCTCTTTACTGAGTTTGACATTCAGTTCGATCGGTGTATCAACCGGAGCGGAAGCAGCAAGGCCAGCCAAGTCAATGAGGTCAACCGTGTATTTGTGCTGATTGAGAACTATACCAGTAGGGGATTGATAAACTTCAAGACCGAGGAAATAGTGTAAGGGGCCGAGATCCTTCATTTGAAATGTCTGATGAAGAGAAGCCTGAAGTTCATGAATCATTTGTGCATTGGGACCAGTAATGACAATGTCATCTACGTAGACCAGTAGAACAGTAATGCCAGAGGGAGCATGATGTAAGAACATAGAAGGATCATACTGGCTCGGATGAAAATCCAAGTGAAGAAGAGCCTCTTGAAATTTCTCAAACCATGCGCGAGGAGCTTGCTTCAGACCATAAAGAGAGCGACGAAGCTTAGCAACCATGCCCGGTCCAGAGGAGGACCCTGGAGGCAGACGCATATAAACTTCTTCTTTGAGATCACCATGAAGAAACGCATTTTTGACATCCATTTGATAAAGAGGCCAGGACTGAGATGCCGCAACAGCAAGGATTATGCGTACGGTGGTCATCTTAGCGACGGGTGCAAATGTTTCATCATAATCAATGCCATATTCCTGCCGATTTCCGAGAGCAACGAGGCGCGCCTTATATCGATCGAGAGAGCCATCTGGTTTTAACTTGAGAGAAAAAATCCACTTGCAGCCAATTGGTTTGACACCCAAAGGAGAGGGGACAATATCCCATGTATGATTTTTCTCTAAAGCTTCCAACTCATCTTGCATAGCCTGGTTCCAACATTTGTCCTGCACAGCCTGAGAGTAGGATCGGGGAATGGAAGAAGAGGACAAAGTGGCCATTAAGGAAGTATGGGAAAACCCATAACGGTCAGGGGGTACCGAAATGCGGGTGGAGCGACGCAATGTAGGAAGCCCAGAAGAACCAACTGCCGGAGGTGGACCAGATGCGGGAGGAAGATCAGGAGGGGGATCCCTGGGAGGCGCGTCTGTATTCCGTCTGTGATACACATAGTTAGGATTAAAACGAACAACGGAAATGTTGTCAGAAAAACCAGGTAAAGACACGAAAGAGGATGCAGGAGGGTCAAGATGCTGTTGAAAAAAATACTGTTGTTCAAAAAAAACAACATTCCTAGAGGTCCGTAAGCGACGAATGTGAGGGTCGTAGCAAAGGTACCCTTTTTGGAAGGGGGCATACCCTAAAAACACACACTTAGCTGATTGTGCAGTTAATTTGGTGCGTTCAGAAGGAGGCAAGTGTACAAAGCAAACGGAGCCGAAAACATGAAGAGCATCATATGATGGAGATGTTTGGTACAATCGGTAATAGGGGCTCTGATTTTGAAGAGAGGCAGAAGGCAGACGATTTATGAGATGTGCTGCAGTAGCCAGTGCCTCAACCCAAAAACGGGTAGGAACCGATGATTCAAGCAGTAGGGAGCGAGTGACATCAAGCAGATGCCGATTTTTCCGTTCAGCAACTCCATTCTGCTGGGGAGTATAAGGACAAGTACGCTGAGAAATAATGCCTTTGTGTTGCAAAAACTTTTGAAAATCAGAGGAAACATATTCTCCACCCGAATCAGATCGCAAAATTTTGATGCATGTGGAGAATTGATTCTCAACATAAGCTAAGAAAATTTGAAAAACAGTGAAGACATCCGATTTGGAATGCAGAAAGTAAATCCAGGTGAACCGACTGAAATCATCAATAAAAGTGACAAAATATTTGTAGTGAGCATGAGAAAGAGCTGGAGCAATTCCCCATACATCGCTATGAACTAAATCAAAACACCTAGTGCTGTGTGAAGTGGAAATAGGAAAAGGAAGAGTTTTACTTTTTCCCATTTTACAAGGAGCACAATCAAAAGGCACACAAGAAGAGAAGCCAATAGATTTATTTAATAAACCAGAATTTAACAGAAGGGACAAAGCCTTGGAATTAGGGTGTCCGAGTTTTTTATGCCACAATTGGCAGTTATCTTTAACAGAAAAACAAAACATATCATTGGCAACTCTAATCCTAGGAATATGAGAAAAATCCAACGGAAACAGGCGTCCACACTTAGGTCCCCTCGCGATCTCCTGCCCGGACATCTGGTCCTGCACAACACAACCAGAAGAAGAAAAAGATATGTGACAATTATTTTCAACAAGTTGCCCAACTGACAATAAATTAGAAGTTAAATTGGGACAAAGGAAGACATTTTTCAAGTGGATGGGACCAGGAATGTCTCCAAGGGCAGTAATGGGAACAGTACCTCCGTTGGCAGTTTGTATTTGAAGATTACCATTGTATTTTTTCACATTGGAGAGAGTGTTCCGGGAATATGTCATATGGTTAGATGCCCCGGAATCAAGAAACCAAGTAGAAGATGGAGGGGAGGTACCTGAGAGACCTAATGCAGAAAGAGCATTGACAATCATTTGCTGAACCAATTCAGGAGTCAGAGAAGATGAGGGCCCAGGCTGTGAGGAAGCAGATGTAGGAGCAGGCATTTCTGAAGAAGCAACATAAGCATGCGGAGTCGGAAACTGAGTCTGGTATAGCGGAGCCTGATACTGTGGAGCCTGATGCTGTGGTGCCGGACGTTGTGGGCGGCGACGACATTCAGAGATGATATGTCCCGGCTTTTTACAGTAACTACATACTTTCTGTTTGCATTGAGATGCAAGATGCCCAAATTTTTGACAGCTGTAGCATTGTGTTTTGCTCAAGTCCCGAGAGGAAGGCTGAGAAGCCTTATTGGCTGAAAACGCGACTGAATACGTCTCAGTCTTTTGCTGAGCCAGATGTGCGGAGGTCGACATGCGCTGTTCTTCTCGTAAGAGTTCATTGAGACAGACGTCCAAGGATGGTAAAGGCGTCCGATTCATTAGGGCAGATCGAATACTTTCATATTCATTTCGTAATTTCATCAAAAATTGATCCCTCTGACTAGAGGCCTGAAGATCGCGTATAACGATCAGAACGTCGGCAGCCACATCTGCATACTTAATACTATCATATTCCGACCAAAGTGTTCGGAATCCTGAATAGTAGTCTTGGATGGACAAGTTCCCTTGTGCATATTCAGCAATCGCACATTCAAGATGAAATTGTCGGGCTGAGTTATCTTGATGGTACACTTGTTTCAGATACCCCCACATGTCTTTCGAAGTGGGGTAAGGTTTAAGGTTCATGATCAGATGCGGCTCCACTGAACCCAGTATCCAAGATTTTATTTTTGCGTCTTTAGTAAGCCAGGTGGATATCTTCTTCTCATCTTCGGTGGGTTTAGGATCAGATCCAGAAATATAGCCCCACAATTCCTTCGCTTCAAGGTAAATCTGGAACTGAAACGACCAAGCGGGGTAATTTTGTCCCGTGAATCGGATCAAAGTGACCTCAGATTTTTCCATCTTTAATGAAGATTGTCAAGCACACTGAGTGAAATAGTAAAGAAAGAGAAGCAGGTCCAGCAAACAGCCAAGAGATGAAGTTTCAAAGTTGATAGCAGACTTATGAGGGAGCAGTATTAAGATCGGACCAGCTAAAGAACTCAGAACAGAAAAAAACAGCAAAAAAAAACACCCCAGGCGACCAAAAAAAAAGGTGCCGATCCTTGACGTGGGCCCCACTGGTAGATCTGAATGATGATCAGATCACTGATCTGAGGACTCACAATACTTTGGCTTCTAATGGAAGAAGAATGATCCAATTCTACCACAGATCCAAGATTTTGGATGGTCTAGATGGAAACAATATTAAAATTCTGAAAAAACTCTAGAATGAGTAAAACACCAACCTGGAAGAGCTAAAAAAATCTGAAAAAATCCCCAATATTCCTAGAAGGTCCAGGCGACCATGACTGGGGAGATTCCTGATGGTGGCTTGATGATCAGAGGTGGGCCACCATGCAGATCACAATGCTGCAACGTCTGGATACTTGAAAACAGATCTTTAATCAGTCGATCTTCACAAGAGAGATTAATTTCTCTCTATTCTTGATGCCTTGATGCTATATGAGATCACAAACAAGATTTCTTTGAACCTGGCTCTGATACCATGTAATTCTTTCACTTGCAAAACATACAGTCGACAGGAATTTTCTAGAATAACTGATTGTATTAATGTCGTGTCCTCTCTTAGAGAATGATCACCAATATATAGAATATACATGCCTTAATCAAGGCTCTTACATAGGAAACTAGCTAATTACATTCATCACTCATCTAAACTAGGAAAGCAATCAAAGTAGAATATGTACAGCTATCTAATTGTAGACCAAAACAAATCCCACATGAGATATAGCTTGTTGGACTGGATTGATGGGCCTTGGGCCCCTTCATGGGCCAACTTAACATGTGGGCCAACTTAACATACATAAGCAAACAAACGACCACTATTATGGTGTTTTTTTTGGAGAAATTCTGAGAGAGACCGTGGGCTACAATTTAGGAGAAGGAGAGGAACGCTAACTGATGTCCTATTCGCGCCCGCACATTGCAAACGCAACAATCACGTACTAGAGGTGAGTGGATCTTCCTAATTAATTAGTTGATTAAGTTACGTGGTTGATAATGTGATGTGATTTAGATTCTCTGTTAAGAATATTTGTTGAGGAATAATATGTTATGTATATTATGTACTAAAAATATCCGTTTTGGTTATGGGATCACATGTAGAAAGGGGATACATGTAGAAAGGGGATACAGATTCATGGAATAGGTTTGAATTTTGTTGAAAACAAAGACTGGACGGCAGTACTGAAATTGATATTGAAGGGTTGTGGGACCCCATGGTCCACCTGAGCTCAGATCAGGTCCAAAGATCTGGTAGGGCATTGCTGGTCGACCATGGAGGTGTTGATCTTACATGGATTGGATTTCGTTTGGGCCACCATCTATTTAATTTCCAAGGTTCTGGCGTGAATTGGATGGAAACCAGGATGAAGGTCAACAGAGATACTGGGACCCACTACTTGACCTGATCAAAGATCAGGATCCCACATCTTGTAGAGGAGCCATGGTCGACCATAGGGGAGTAGGACATCTTGAGTTTGGACCAGTTGGTCCCACTGTTCAACAGACTAAAAGAATCCCAGGTGGAAAAAGGGTAGACTATCAACAAATCCTTGTGGGACCCATCAGTTGGCCTGATATGAGATCAGGACCACACATCTTACAGCGGACCCATAGGCGACTCCTATGGTGGTGGTCCCATGGAGAGTGGACCCCATCTACCCCACCATCCATTGGATAGAAAATTTCCAGGTGTGAGTCATTGAAAAATCCTGGTATGATGTTGTTATGAACTCTGGGCCATAGAGAGGAGTCTGATGGTGGATCTAGTCCATCAGTTTGAAGGTTCACCCTTGGGCGACCTTGAGCTTGAGGTCTGATCTTGAATTGACTATGTGGGCCCACTAGATTTTACATCAAAGTGTTCAGGTGTGATATACTTGTATATCTAAGATTCTGTGTGTGTAATTGTGGTCTTGGAGGAATCTATAAAGGGGGTTAGTCCTAGATTTTTAATTATGATTGAAATATAACCATCCTAATTAGATTAATCAAGACATTATGTGGATTATAATTAATTATGTGGACTGTTGTGCTGAGATTTGATGTGAATGCGGTGTAATATTCAATGTGTGATAAAGAGTGGGCCGCCCCTACACCTATTAATAAATGTTATGATCAGAAGTGGGGCACTAATATAATGGGGACTGGTATGGGACTTGTCTCACAATACTATTGTGTAAATTATTAATAATGATGAATTCTGGTTGTTATGTGATATGGTGCACTGGGTCCCAGTCTTGGGATGTTGGACTTGTTTCCGGATGATTGAATGGCCATTATGATGGCTGGTCCTTAGTGGATGTGTCTGATGAGATAGGGTCATGGTGACCGGTATACATGTATACGATGGGCCTATGAGGCGTGGTAATGTGCATGGGCACGGTTTTGTATTTGGATGTATTTTTAATGATAATTGTTGTATTGATTCAGAGTTGACGATTATGTGACATTATGCTGTATGTGGCTTGCATAATTAGGAAAATTCATTCACTAGTAATACTAATGTTGTGTTGCCCCCTTCAGGTAATTACATTGCGGGTGGGCTAGAGCGGAATGACGATCAACACGTAGATTTCGGCATGCGTGGCTGAAGGGAGAGAACAAGAAAAGCTTAAATAGTTGATAGAATTATTAGTCCTTGTTTAGGAGAAGATATTTAATGTTTTAATCACATTATTGATTTGAGTCAGAACATAATAAGTTTGTTTACTCATAAATTATTGATAATTATAATTGGAAATATATTTTGAACTAAATGCCTGATTTTTTATGAAAATTATTTGATGTTTGCATGGTAAATATTGCTATATAATCACAATCCGGATATCCGACAGGGCCTCGGAATTTAGGTCGTGACAGCTATGGCGAATATTTTCATCCATGCCTGTGAGCAGCCGATGCTTGATTACTTTCAAAATTGGCATTTATGAAGATGAAATATGGTGTGATATAATTCCTATGAACATTGCTCATACTTCTTGGTCGACCTTGGCTCTTCGATCGAGAGGTAATTACATATCAAAAGAAACACATGCATTCTTTCAAGTGGTAAGGACAAATGGTGGACCTTCTTCCAATGCCACCAATAGCATTTTCTCGAGTGACTCCCACTACCCCATCCAATCCACATGTTCTCACTATGCAGAAATTTGAGGAAGAAACCAAAGAGCAAAATGTGATGTTTGCACTCATCACTAAACAAGTGCAGCAGGAGCCTCCTAAGGTTCGTATTCCCACTGAAGCTCAGGCCCTCCTTTATGAATACTCTGATTTGACTCCTGAAGAATTACCAAAAGTGCTGCCTCCTATGCGAGATATACAGCATGCTATAGACTTAGTTCTTGGAGCATCTCTGCCAAATCTGCCTGCTTATCGGATGAGCCCAAGTGAACATGCTGAGTTGAAGTGCCAAGTTGATGACTTATTGCAAAAGGGGTACATCAAGGAAAGCTTAAGTCCTTGTGCTGTTCCAGCTCTCCTTACACCGAAGAAGGATGGCAACTGGCGTATGTGTGTGGACAGTCGCGCCATAAAAAAAATTACGGTAAAGTATCGTTTTCGTATTCCTCGAATAGACGATATGTTGGATATAATGCATGGATCCACTATTTTTTCCAAAACTGATCTGTGCAGCGGCTACCACCAGATTCGTGTCCGACCAGGTGACGAATGGAAAACTGCATTCAAAACAAAAGATGGTCTTTATGAGTGGTTAGTGATGCCATTCGGTTTTTCTAATGCACCGAGTACTTTCATGCGCTTGATGACCCAACTATTGCGCCCTTTTCTTGGCAAATTTATTGTGGTTTATTTTAATGATATCTTGATATACAGCAAGTCCAAGAAAGAGCATCTTGATCATTTGAGGTGTGTGTTCAACACCTTGCGCTGTGACATTTTATATCAACCTCAAGAAGTGCTCTTTTATGACTGATTTTGTGCTTTTCTTGGGTTACTTCATTATTGTTTGAGGTGTCGAGGCGGATCCCGCCAAGGTGAATGCCGTTATTGATTGGCCTACTCCAACAACCATATCTGAAGCTCGAAGTTTCCATGGGCTTGCGATCTTCTACAGGCGTTCTATCAGAAATTTCAGTAGCATCATGGCTCCTATTACTGACTGTATGAAACAGGGGACATTTAAATGGACTAGTGGTGTCGCCCATGCATTTGAACAGATAAAACGGAAGATGACAGAAGCTCCAGTTTTGCGCCTTCCAAATTTCAATCAAGTTTTTGAAGTTCATTGTGATGCATCTAATGTTGGTATTGGAGGTGTGCTTAGTCAGGAAGGTCATCCTATTGCCTTCTACAGTGAGAAGCTGAATGAGTCCCGGAAAATATATTCTCCCTATGATCTCGAACTATATTGCTGTGGTACAGACTACCTCATTGGCAACATTATTTAATTGGAAGAGAGTTTGTTCTATTCTCTGATCATGAAGCCCTCAAGCATTTACCTTCTCAGCAAAAATTGAGTGCACACTGTGCAAGGTGGAACTCTTATCTTCAGGAATTCACTTTTGTTATTCGCCACAAGGCCGGCAAAGTAAACCAAGTTGCAGATGCATTAAGCCGCCGCAAGCATTTATTTACTAACATGTCTATCACTGTTCCGGGCTTCGAAGAAATTCGCCAATAATACCCTGCGGATAAAGATTTTGGCCACATCTACACCGATCTTCTCAATGGCGATCCAGCTCAACACCCGCACTTCAGTATTCATGATGGCTATGTGTTTCGCGGCTCAAAATTTTGTCTCCTGGCTACCTCCATCCGTGAACATATTGTGCAGGAATTACATGGTGGCGGATGTAGCGGACACTTAGGCCGTGACAAGACCCTTGATCTTGTTAGTGACATGTACTTTTGGCCTAAAATGCAATCATATATCATTAAAATTTGTGATTTTTGCAGTATTTGCCAACTTGCGAAGGGTAACAAAAAGAATGTAGGACTTTACCAGCCCCTTCCCGTCCCACATGCTTCGTGGGAAGACATCAGCATGGACTTTATTCTGGGTCTACCGAACACAGCACAGAAAGTTGATTCTATATTTGTTGTGGTAGATCGATTTTCTAAGATGGCTCATTTCATACCATGTTCCAAGTCTACTAACGCATCCAAAGTTGCACAGTTATTCTTCCGAAAAGTAGTATGTCTTCATGGACTTCCTAAGACAATTGTGTCCGATCGAGATATGAAGTTTATGAGCTACTTTTGGAAGACACTCTGGCTAACCACCAGGACGGAGTTAAAATTTTCCAGTGCCTATCATCCGCAAACTAATGGTCAAACATAAGTGGTAGATCGCAGTTTAGGCAAATTGTTGAGATGTTTGGTTTGAGACCATATTACATATTGGGATCTGGACTTACCCATGTCTGCATTTGCTTACAATAATTCAGTTAACAGATCTGCTGGGATGTTACCATTCCAAGCCGTGACTGGAGTACGATTGCGCCTACCTGCTGATTTGGTTCCGTTGCCGATTGAAGCGTGACCGAGTGGAGAAGTTGAAGATTTTATCCGACATATGCAGCATGTACATGATGAGGTTCGACGTAACATCGCCACTAGTTATGACAACTACAAGCAGCATGCTGATGCACGACGCCGTTTTGTTGAGTTTGCAGAAGGTGACGTGGTCATGGTCAGAATACGTTCTGAGCACCTTCCTCCCAAAGCAAATAAGAAGCTGCAGCCTCGAAATTCGGGTCCTTTTAAAATCTTGAAGAAGACAAGTTCCAATGCATATGTTGAACTGCCCGCAAAGTTAGGCATCGGTTCCACTTTTAATGTAGAAGACTTAACTCTTTACCGTGGACATCACACTGATTAAGGAATTGAAGAACATATCTTATCTCTACCGCCTACTCCTCTGTTTGATCAAATTGTGGACGTCCTTGATGATCAACTCGTGTCTACACGCCGTAGAGGTTTTCAGAAGTTTCTTGTTTAGTGGAAGAATCGTCCCACCTTAGATGCATCATGGATCACTGCTACTGATTTCCAGCAACTCAACCTAGACTTGTATGAACGTTATCAAGCTATACACTTGCCGGAGTCAAGTTTTTCTAAGGTGGGGAGAAATGGTGCAAGTTGAGCCAGACCCTAGTCCAGTGGGCCTAGCTCGTGAGCTATCGGGTCAATTAGATCCAACCCATTGGAAAAGGCCACAAATCCAATGAGGATTAGCCGACTCTTGTGGGAAGTTATCTTATTTAGTAGTTTTCTAATTGCTTTATCATTTTAGAATTAGTAGGTTTCTTAATTCTATGATTAGTAATAGAAGCTTAATAGGATTGGAAAGACTCTTTGATATTTTCTATAAATATGTAAATCCCCTTTAGGGATCAACACATCTTATTATTGAATTGAAGAATTAAGTTTTATTTTGATTGGTGTTTCGGTTTGTTCATCGTGCGTGCATTCTTGGCTGTTAAATCCCTCTGGATTCGGCCAAATCCCTGCTGAGGTTTTGGTCCTCTTCCTTGTGTTGCATCAAGATTAGACCATTTCTTTTATCTGTTCCATCATCAGTTGTTGTCCCAAATCCAGTACTGATTCTCTCTCTAGAGTCTGATCTTGATTTGCCTATTTCATTACATAAAAGTACCCGATCTTGATTCACTAGGCCTCCAATTCAAGTTTTGTATCATATCATCGTCTATCTCCTTTCTTTTGCACTTTCATGGTTGAGATGTCAACTGAACACATACCTACACGTCTATTTGAAGCTTTGTTACACTCGAAGTGGAAAGGAGCTATGATTGATGAGAAGCATTCACTAGAAAAGAATGACACCTGGGACTTAACAGATTTACCAAAAAGGAAGCTCACAGTTGGATGTAAATGGGTATTCACTCTGTACGTAACCCAGATGGGTCTATTCAGAGTTACAAAGCTAGATTAGTTGCCAAAGGGTTTACCCAGGCATCTGGAGTGGATTACTTTGAGACTTCTTCTCCAATGGCTAAGCTGAACTCTGTCAGGGTCATATTGTCGCTAGTAGCAAACTTAGATTGGCCATTGTCTCAAATGGATGTTAAAAATGCATTTCTTCATGGAGAGTTGAAAGAAGTGTATATGGATCCACCACCGGGTTTCATAACAAAGGGACAGATAGGTAAAGTGTGTAGACTCGAGAAATTCCTTTATGAATTGAAGCAATCTCCTCGAGCATGGTTTGATAGGTTCAGCAAGGCAGTCACCAAATTTGGCTACATGAGATGTCATGTTAATCACACTGTATTTGTAAAAAGAAAAAAATATGAAAGTTGTCATACTGGTTGTGTATGTCGATGATATTGTGGTCACTGGGAATGATGATGATGAGATTAAAAAATTGAAAGCCTATCTACAAACTAAGTGAAATTAAGGATTTGGGAAATCTCAAATACTTTCTTGGAATTGAGGTTGCAGGATCTAAGAGTGGCATCATCATCTCACAGTGCAAGTACACCATGGATCTCCTTAAAGAAACAGGGTAACTAGGTGCCAAGCTAGTTGATACACCAATTGAGCAAAATCATGGTCTACATTCAAACAGTGGAAAACCTCTTCATGACCCAAGAGCATATCAGCGATTAGTGGGAAAGTTGGTTCATAGAATTCCTAAATACTTGAAAGGATCACGTATCCTATACAAAGCCCACGGGCATAGTAAAGCAGAAGCATATACCGATGCTGATTGGGTATGATCCAAGACAGACATGAAAACTACAGGATATTGTACTAGGATTGGTGGAAATATTGTTTCTTGGAAAAGCAAGAAACAAGCAGCTACTGCAAAGTCAAGTGCTGAAGCCGAGTACCGAGTTGTTGCTGATCGATGCTGGGAGTAGTTGTGGTTGAAGATTATATTGGGGGAATTGGGCTTCAAACAAGATGGACCTATGGTGATATATACGGATAGAGACTCTGCGATTAAGCTTGCTAGGAATCTGGTATACCATGAAGGAACAAAACATGTGGAGGTTAATTGTCACTTCAATAGAGAAAAAAAAAACCCAAACCGAAGATGTTATGCTATCATATATTAGCACAAATGATCAAGTTGCTGATTTTCTCATGAAAGCAATTAGTTGAAAGCAGCTAAACAATGCATTAACCAATCTGGGCTTAGTAAATATCTCTGCACCGGCTTGAGGTGGGGTATTGTGAGATAAGGAAGAGTAAAAGGGACTCAAATATAATTAGATTATGATCATGGTTTTTTTTTTTTTTTTTGTAATTGTAAGAAATTCAACTTTATATATATATATATATATAGAGAGAGAGAGAGAGAGAGAGAGAGAGCGCCCACGTCGCCCACATTAAGGTAACTTGGCTGTGTAAAGTTTCCCTTGAAACGATGTCTCATAATTCCTTTTGTCTACCCTAATTATACTAAATCCACAAACTCAACTTTTATTCTGTTGTTTCCATAATGATGGTATTATGCAAACCTTCAGAATTCTAGCCTCCTATTTCCAATCTTAATTCGCGGAAGATTGGTTACACACTGCACAGGCACATGACGAAGCCTTCGATGAGGTTTCTGTGATCATTCTGTGCATTTGCTTACATAACTTATGTTCGGGCATGCTGTCATTTCCTCGAATGTGCAACTTACATTCAAGCATGCTGTCATTTGCTTACATACGCCGATGAACATTTATGTAACTGCAGGCCTAGAATGTTATGGAAGCTGGGGCTATCATAAGGACACTGTACTTTGGGGTTTTTTCTCTTTTTTAATCAAAGTTATTTTTTTGTGTTATATATGTTTCTCATGGCTTTGACACGTTTCTTTGGATGCTGTTTGATGATACGAAGTAATAGTTCTGTTCCACTGTATGCATATTCTTTCACTCTATCTTGATCTACTTAACTTCCTCCTTTTCCCTAATATATTTTTTAAATGCAGTGGCAGAATGGGCTAATGATGCACTTCAAGGGCTAGGCAAGGGTGCACCCTTTTCTCTCTTTTTGACAGAAAAACATTTCTCCCAAGTTGCCGCTGCACGAGGCAATAATGGAAGTTTATTATCCACTGTGAGTTTTGTGATTTCCATTCGTATCTGTTGCAATGTGTTTGGAGTTGATTGTTTAGATCTTAGAACATAAAATCTCTATCTCTCTCTCTCTCTCTCACTCTCTCTCTCTCATTGGTGGTGTATCCAGTTAAATGATGTTATGAAGGTTGAGTATCGCATTGCTATGAGGTCTTCACTTCGAAATGATTTTGCGGAAGGTGTCCGGGCAGTGTTGGTGGACAAGGATCAGGTTCTTTATTCCACCTTCCACTTCATTTGTACTCGTCAGTATCAATAGTGGGATATTGCTTTTTTAAGACGAGTGTTAAGTTCTGTTAGTATGATTATGGTGGACAGTGGTTTAAAATATCGGCCGATACCAGTATGTATCGGCCAATACGTATCGGTATTGGCCCATACCGTTCCGATAATTTAATGCGAATCGGTATCAGTCTCTGTTATGTAAAAATCGCCAACATATAGGAAAGTATCGGCCGATACCTTGAGAATATCGGTCGAATCCGATATATCTGCCAATACGGATGGACAGAGCGTTCTTCCCCAATCCTTTTTCCGTCTGAGCAAATTGAAAATAATGAAAAAAAAACCCCACAGAGAACAAATCATGCAGTTTTGCAGGGAAAAATTAGTAGATAACAAAGACAAGAGAGGGAGGAGAGGAATCAGAGGCGTACTGTGTATATGGACAGTGGACTGGGAGTTGCTGCATGCCGGCATGTCGGCCTTTTACTCCATTGCTGCCGGGCCGCTGGCCACTGGGACCTGGGTGACTCCATAACCCTCTTCCTTTCCCTTTCCCTCTAGTTTTTTTTTTTTCCTTTCTTTTTCCTCCGCCGCTGATGCTTTCTGTTTCTATTTTGGAAGTCAGAAAGGCAAATGAGCCTTTTAGGGCAAATTCCCTTTTACAGTTTTTTTTTTTTTTTTTTTTTAATTTCTCTTTCCAGTTACATACTTGTATGTAACTTACAATATTGATGGTCTTTGGGGCTCCACAGTATGTCCCACCTATAGAAAATCTAACCCGCTCAAAATATTTGGCTCTCTCTTATGTCAGCAGTGGAAAATTTTCGTTGTAATAGGAGATTTACCCACTGTCAGATTGATCAATTGATCAATCTTAGAAAAAAATGTGCCAATTATCTCAATGGGCCCAAAAGAAATTTACTTGAGTTAGGCCCACTTCTACAATGATTACTTATATAAGTGTTTGACAGAATTTTAATAAAAATCAAGTGTGGTCAATCCAGTAATGGGATTAGTCCTAATAAAGCGCTTGTTATCATTTAAAATGTCCATGTCAATTGTGGACCCAGTTCTGATTGGAGTGAATTTTTTTCAAAGCTAATATAAAAGGTCATAGTTCTTGTTACTGGTTTAGAGTTTAGATATGAACTAATTTAAGGAATTTGTAACTTATGAATATAGACACAGTTTAAACATTAATACTTGGCATATTTAACATATTCAGATAAGACAACGATATAATAGGTTATGAATTAGGAGGACAAATATTTTGCTCCAAAGTTGTTACTAATGGATAAAAACATTTTTTTCCATCATTTTGCAATATTCTTGATTTTTTGGATTTTTTTTTGGAGTAATTTTTTTTCCATGTCGCGATCACCACGAATTGCTACAGATACCGATACCGTATTGGTTTTTTGGATAGGCCCAATACCGTGACCGATAGACGAGATTGATTAGCTTCCAGTTAGTTTAGGAAATCTTATTGATTGGGTTGATTGGTTATCATTTACAGTTGGTATTCTGATGGAGATTTTCAGAAATCATTGGGAAATCATTGTTTGGGTTTTGGATTTGTGGAAAAGCCCTTCACAATCATGCATATATGGTGGAGATTTTGAGTTGAAACCCTCATGGAAAACTGCCCTTTGCAAGAAGTCATTTTCATTTTGCTTCTTGCCTCTTCCTTTTGTTTAATGCCCTGTTTGTTTGCATTAAAATGCAAAAGAATTGAATATATAGCATGGTTAAGAATGAAGATCAAAGGTAAATTTTAAAAAGTGAGCATCAAATAGCATCTTCTTTTGATTCTAGTTTCCTAAAGAGAAAATGTTATGTTATGGTCATTTTTGGCATTCACTTTTAATCTTCATTCAGTCTATTATTCAATTCCTATGTATTCTAACCCAAACAAACAGGCCCTAAGAGTCTTGTGAATGGCATTTATAAGCATTCCCCCAACTACCCTTTCTAGTTTAGTTTGCATAAATCAAAGAAGTCCTCTTTATTGGCTAAATACTGAAGAGAGAAGCTCGAAGGAAGAAGTTGGGGAACAAGAAGCCCCCTAAAAAGAGAGAGCACAAGTTCTGGGAAAGACGAGAAAAAAAGAACGAAGGAAAAAAAAAGGGGATTCTTTTTCTCTTCCTAGACATGGGAGCTGAAGCCAGTAAAGAACACTGGCGGTCAACAACCAGATTTGACCAAATCGACGGCCAAGGTTCACCTACAATTTCTGGATCCATCCAAATTCGGACTTCTGATTCGTTTTCACATATTGACTCCTGATGACAAGATCTAGCTAACAGTTGTTGTCCATACAATTGCGCTTGAGACCTATGATACCCGGCTACGGAATTTGACCTATGTTACCTGTACCGACACGGTCCGATATGGATATGGGCATGGGATGCGGGTTAAATGTGGCACCCACTTTTAGGATACGGCTTTTGTCCGAAATTGGATGAAACAATGACTTCCTTCATCCAAACAAAAGGGGAAACAAGGATATAATTTGAAAGGAAGGCAACAAAAGGCCTAAGTCCCTAAAGGCCTCATCTTCTCAAGAAAGAAAGGAAACATAGTAACAATAATAATAATATAGAAAAAAAAAATAATATTGTACCAATCGCATCATATTGGTTGAAAAATTGTTCGTATAGCACTGTGGAACCGTATTGGGTTGAATAGCATTCGATTCAAACCTGAATCATGCAATTCGATGCAATTCAATTCGTATTGTGCAATTCAGTCGAATCAAGAAGGCAGATTTTTTAAAAGTCCAGCGCCTCTTTTAGTATTCTTTTTAGGGCTTTTATGACATCTAACCCGTTAATGGAAGGGAATTTGTGACGTACTTTTTTAGTCTTCTTTTTCAACTCTCCACCTTGCATTTGTGCTGCAACACATGGATTGGTCTTTGGTTTTTGTTTTCGTTTTTGACCTGTGCTGTGCTAGAATCAACCTAGATCTGTAGAAGCTTCAAGCAAGAAGAAAGTATGTTGTTTTTTTGAGAAGGCGTATGATATGGTGAATTGGGGATTTCTTCAGTATATGTTGGCGAGATTGGGATTCGGTTTAAAATGATGTCAATGGATCCATAGTTGTGTTTCATCTGCTCACTTCTCTGTCATGGTGAATGGATCTCTGAAAGGCTACTTTAAAGGTTCTTGATGTCTCCAACAAGGGGATCCATTATCTCTGATCGTTTTTGTTATTGTGGCAGAAGCTTTGAATGCCTTAATGGAGAAAGCTAAACATCTGGGTTTAATAAAAGGCTTTTTTATTGATAATGTAGATAATGAAGTAACTCCTTTACAGTTTGTGGATGACCCATTATGTTTTGTGATGCTTCTTTGGTTCAGGTGTATAATCTGAAATTTATTCTGAAATGGCTTGAATTTTTATTTGGATTGAAAATTAATTATGGTACATGTGAAATGATTGGTGTTCGGATGGAGGATAGCAATGTTACTTTGTTGGCAAATGTTTTCGGTTGTAGAGTTGGGAAGCTCCCTTTGAAGTGTTTGGGTTACCTTTATGTATGGGAATGCCAAAGAAAAGCCTTTGGGATTCTATTGTGGTTCATATTGATAAGAAATTAAGTTCTTGGGGCGGGGGGGCGGGCAGATATTTGTCTAGGGATGGCTGATACTACCTGGTTCAATGGTAGACAGTTTGTAAACTTTTAGGTCAATGTGGTTTGGGCATTCGATCTATTGATAAGGTAAATAAATCTTTGTAGGGGAAGTGGTTATGGAGGTTGGGGGTCTAGGCCAAGGGCTTTGGAAGCAGCTTTTAATGTGCAAATATAAGATGGGTAATGGTGGCTGGTGTATTCCGAGGCAGGATTATGGAGTTTCTGGATTATGTAAGTCCATTCCTTCTGTGCAGATGGAGTTTGTTCATTGGATTCGTTACAGGGTTCATGGTGGTAATTGTGACAGATTTTGGCATGATGAGTGGTGTGGCCAGATGGTGTTGTGCAATCAGTTCCCAAATTTATATTTGTTGGATCGAAGAAAGCAGGCTGTTTTTCCTGAGAACTATTGTGTTTTGGGTGGTGTTGTAGTTTGGAATTCTTCTTTCCGACGGAACCTGTATGATAATGAAGCTGCTAAACTTGTTGAGTTTCTTGGCATGCTTGACAAGATTTATTTGTGTATTGGTAGAGCTGATGAAAGGCTTTGGACACCTAATGTTAAAGGTCAATTTTTTGTTAAGTCCTTTTACAATGTTTTGTCTATCTCTCCTGGTAGAGTGGTGTTGGATGTAGGTGGGCCTTGTGGATAGGTTTCAAAACTTTTGACCTACTTGACTCAGGGATCAAGTACCCATAAGGCCATAAACCACATCCAGGATCCAAGTTCTCAATTTCATCAACCATGGCTAGTAGGAATCTATCTCTAAGATAGAATATAACATCACCATCCAACCACAATAAATCCACAACATACAAGGAAGTAGATTATACCTTTGGAGCTTGGTTGTGTTCTAATGGAGAAGTTGACAACTTGTTGGATGATGAACTCTTTCTTTCTAACAAATTAGAATCTCCAAGACCTTGCAGTCTTCCACGCTATTACCCATATTAGATCTCTTTTCTCAAGGAGATGGGTGAGATCCCCAAAAGAAATCAAATAGAACCTCAAAGGCAAACCGGAAGAGAAACTAGAAGAGAGAAGAGGGAAAGAGGAGCAATGGGCGTGAATCCCAATGTGGACTATTGCATGGGACGTCCAAGGGGTTTGCTCCCGTAGTTATAGCTTAGTGCAACCTCCTCTTACTAATATTAATAGTAACCTTCTCTTCTTACTATTACCACTATTAGAAGTCTCACTTCCAATAGAAATAGTAACTTTCTATTTCCTTTCCTTTTTGAGTTCAAGTAGAATTAGTAATGATCTAATCTTGGGATAGCATGGGGACCACTAGGGATTCCATAGAAAGTTGGCTCCAACCAGGACACCCCGACCCCACATCTCATGTGCAATCCGGGCCCACAGTTAATTGCAAATAACTCCACTATATAAATGCAATTGCACTCCAGTCTTAGGAATAAATTACAATAAGACCCTAAACTTGCCTATGACCACAAGTAGGCTCCTCCATCAATATCCATGGATCAATTGGAAAAAACCTGTCCCACCAACTTAGATCCATATCTTATTATCCTTGAGACCCAATTAATCACAGTGATCATCACTACCATTTAGTTAACTCTTAAATGAGATAGGTGCGCACTTACCAATTATAAATCCATTAATTGGCACAAGGGAATAATTAAGATAGATTCCATCTTGACCATTAAATGTTCCCACAGTCCTACCACCACGTACCCAAGACACCGAGGTGTTGACCTACAGTTGGCCTCGTTCATTGGTGACTCAAAGCAAATGAATAGATAGACACTTGCGTTCATTAATGTCTCAGGATTAAGAGCCTATTGCTAGGGAATTATGAGAGCAGACCTTAAAGTATAGACTGTTTCATAAGGTGCTTCTCATGGTCCATCAATTAATCCAATGTACCAGCACAATGATCTAGAGTCTTACACTCTGATGATCGAGACAAATCACACTATCTCATGTGATCATTATGTTGCAACCTTGTCAGATGAGATGCCAATCTCAGCACCGGTTGCGAATCAATTTAACTATAGGATTTGTGACAGATGTCTCCCGTATATGAATCTCATCCACACACGTGTCACATCTAATATACTTGTGGGCTCAGGTTCATCTCATGGACCATCATGTCATTCGTATTAGTTATGGCAATCAAGTAATAAAACACCATTCATCTCATGAAAAGAAAGCATGATTATATTGAAATAAATCAATTTATTATATCATCCACCGGATTGAGACCATATAATCTAACAAGTGGAAGGTTGGCAATCCTTTTGGGATCCTTCCGTCCCACCAAGAGTTTTAAGTCTTCTTTTGGATGGCAAGAAAGCATAAAATTTTGACTATTGACAAGTTGAGGAGATGGAATCATTTTATAGTTAATGGTTGCCCTATGTGTTTAAAAGATGAGGAAATGGTGCATCATGTGCCAATTCATTGCCGCTTTGCTTATAAAGTTTGGATTGCTATGTTGAACCTTTTTTATATGAATTTGATTATGCCGAGGATTGGAAGATTTGTTTACTCAATGGCGTATTGGGAGTTAGTTTGTTCGTGGTAAAATTTTATGGAAGTTAGTTTTGTATGGTACTGTTTGGAAGCTTTGGTTGGAGAGGAATATGAGAGTGATCTATAATAAAAGCAGAGCTGTTGAGGAGATTGTTGAGTCCATTGTTTGGACTGTCGCAGAATGGGCGTGTAAGAGGTAGGAGTTTGCTGGTATCTCTTTGGGAGATCTCAACAGTTCTTGGGCTTTTGTGTTAAAAGGGGGCTTGGCATACCAAAACTGTGCATAAAATGATATGGACTCACCCTCCTCTAGGACTTCTTAAGTTGGTTTTTTATGGTAGTTTTTTAAAGAGTGCTCACCGAGGGGGGATTGGTGGCGTCGTTACAGATTGGAATGGAACCATTGTAAGAAATTATTCCGGGCCCGTGCAATGTTCAGATTCTAATGAAGTTGAGGTCTTCTCTCTCCTAATTGGTTGTTGTGAATTACGTCGTGTGAAAGGTTTTAATTCTATTCTTGAAGGTTACTCTTTTTCAGCTATTCAATAGGGCTCGAGGAAGGCTAATAATCCTTGGAGATTGGCAGATTGGGTAGAGGAGGTGCAGGATATTCCTTGTCATTTGGGTGCTTCTTTTCAACATATTCTTAGAGAGGCTAATTCGATGGTGGATGGTGTTGCCAGGGAAGGAGTTCTTCACTCTTGTATTTGTTTTGATGTATAGTTTTTTTTAGTGTTTGGTTGCGATTTTGGTTCCTATAGTGGTCCTTTGTTTTGGTGAAATAAATTTTTACTGTTATTAAAGAAAAAAGAAGAAAGTATGTCGAGGAAGCTCTGGATGAGTAGTTCTGCCGAACTATACTTGCGATCGAGAAGACGTTTTGCAGAGCATAGATGAGTTTTTCCGAGGAAGAGAAAGACGAACTTTCCAAGTTAGTTTGTTTTTATTTTTTAATTTTTCCTTTCTTCTAGTCCTGTCGACTCTCTCTCTCTCTCTCTACTCTTTAATTTTAATTTTTATTTCATCCATCAATGGGGTCCACCTGTGCAATTTGAGTAGATTTTAAAGATGGCCCCACTGCTAGATCTAGTGTCCTTTTTCTTGTCAGTTTTTTCATCCATCAATGGAGCCCGTTTGCAATCCAGTTCCACTGGCGGGCCCATTGATGGATATAAAAGAAAAGAGAGGACTCATAATAAGGAAAAAGAATTATGGTAGATCAACCAGTGGGGCCCACTTTAAAAGCCGGATTCCGGATTTTTCAGGTGGGCCCTGTTGTTCAGAGTTTACAAGTGGGCCCCACAATGTATCTTCAGGGAAATTCTTTTTTCGCATTTCCCTACTCGTCTCTCTCCCTTTTTTTTTATTTTTATTTATTTTTATCTCTTCTCCAGTTGGGACCCATGATTGATCTATCATCTGTTTCAGCAATTTTTTTTTGGTTTTTTTTTTTTTTGGTTGGGGGGGGTGTTTCCAAAATGTGAATCACATCTGGGCAGATCTGAATCTGTTTTTTTTTTTTTTTTTTCCTGTCAACTTCTCTGGTTGGTGGGGTGTGGGTAGGTACTATAGTTTTTTATTTTTTTTATTTTTTATAAATGTCATTGATGTTTGAGCCCCACTGATGGGAACAAAATCTGTCTTGCTGTTTGGGGGCCTGCATCTGATTTTTTTCCCTTTATGTTCTTGTGCATCTCCATTTTTTTGTCATCAACTTGTGGGGCCTGCATAGTGATGGAATCCAAAATTTTCCTTTTCATCAACTAGTGGGCCCATCTATTGGTGATTCTTTAATTTTAATACTTTTGGGATTCTTTAACTATTGATTACTTGAATTTACACTTTTTTTGGGCAATGAATACTTGAATTTTAATACTTTTGTGATCCTTTAACTATTGAATACTTGAATTCACACTCTTTTTGGGCATGAACTATTAATGGAATGAGTATTTTAAAGTTGTGGCACCATAAAGAAAAGGGGAATGCAAAGGACCAACAATATAATTCTAATGTCAGATATATATATTTTTTCCTTTTAAACACTTGGGCATTTAGATTCTATAGACTACATGCATATGTTTTGTTTTGATATGATACATGTGTTACTTGTTTTATATCTTAATCATGCTCAACATTTTTGTTATCAGTGTATCAAGATGCTAATATTTGTCATGCATTGATGTGGATATGGATGAAAATTAGAGAGATCATGGACATTTATAATTTCTCTGTTTTTTATAATTTTTTAATTATTTTTCCATCTATATTAAGAAAAATAGAAAATATTGTTTGATTCGCGATTCGATTCGATTCGCGATTTGACAACTATGATAATAATAATGGGCTAGTCAAATTCTATTTTAATAGAAATTAGGGCTCTAATCAAGTTTCACTTTAATAATATATAGCTCTATCCAAATTTCACTCTAATACGATATGGGCCCTACCCAAACCTCAAATTAGAAACGAGCCACCAAGGCACTCTTAGTTTATCTAGACATTTTATGAAATTATTAATGTGAAGTGGCACGTTTAATTTGAGTTGAGTATTAAATTTACTTAAGTGCTATCCTATCTAAAGTAAAGTGGTTTGGTTGCTTTGTTGAATGAAATCTTCTATAATTTTTAGATATACGTGTTCGTATTTGTGTCGTATCTCCGTGTCCGTTTCGTATCTTAGGCGATATTGTCACCCCCTTGGCCCAGGTCCCCCATAAGCGGCCATGGGCCCCAATGTGCAACTTGCATGGGGATTTGAGTCAATAGACTCACATGCGCAGTTGCCGCCCATGCGACAGAATTCCACGTGTGAGGTGTCATACAAATTACATCACAATTTAAAACTTTTCGCGGAAGCTTGTCTAACTCATACATCCATAAACAATATAATTAAAGGCACGGCATTCATAGACATTCCATAGCATAAAAGATGAGCATAAACATGTCCCAAAAGATAGCATTAAAGTTTAAGTAAAGTAGAGGAAGCATTTCAAATTTAGATTACAAAACATAAACAGTTTGATAAATCATCCCAAAGCCAACAAGGCTGACCATAAGGTCCGACAAAAGAGGTAAGCAAATCCAAAAGTGATGGCTCTCGTGTAGCTTGGATGTCTAGATGACAACATCGGGGTGACCACTCAACTATCCCCTACGGAGTCTCCGTGACCTCCTCGGTCTCCAAATCAAGCTCTCGGCTTCGTCACCTGTAGCGCCAAGTGTAGCACCATTAGATTACACAATCTAGTATGTAAGCATATATAATAAACATAAACATGTAGCATCAAATGAATAGAAGGACAGATGATCATATATATGGTAATGAAGTACATACTAGGCATAACCACGCATGAATAAGCATGTACCATAAGAATCAGATGTGACAGTGTCTAACAGATGTGTCCTAACAAACTAGCAATCCACGTGCTATGTTCTTCCAGCGTTGGTTGCAAACCGCGTGACCATGGTGAGAGCATGAACAGATAACAAATAACAGATTTGGTACCACAGGTTACAGATACGACCATCAGACATATCCAATGTGGCACCTGAAGATAGATACGCTCCTAGAACAAATACAAAACTGCAGATGGCTTAACGGATAAAACTAAACCCACACTCAGTCAGGTCTGACTGTGATAGAATCGAAGCTAAATGTAACTAGGTCCAATGAGGAGTATAGAGTGCATAAACATGGGAAACTCAACTGAAGTGTAACATAATTTGTACATAATGAGCTATTCCATATTTCAGGTAAATTTACATAAACAGAGTAAATACAGATAAACAATGTCTCACAGCATTCAATACATGATGCATAAACAGGAAATGTAAGCATGAAACATAGGAAAAATAGGATGCATGAACAAGTCATGCGAATGAACAACACTCAATTCAAATGCGTGCGTTGATGTTGAGTCATGATGTAGATTACAATCCATTCCTAAGGTCCGGATTGCCCGTTGCCACGCCCCCAAACGGGATTACTATAGCTATCCACATCTTGGGGTGCAAGTTTAGGATTCAACACATGACCATTCTCGAACACAAAATCAATCAGACTGAAATTCTTTTAATCAATAAAGAAAGTTGCTCTCCCAGTTTGAGGAATACAAATATATAGGAAGGGATGGGGCGTCCCTTTCTTACAATTCTCATTCCACCACACTTACCATTCTCTTTCCTACATTCTCTCACAGAAATCAGAAATTCTAAATTAAGGAAACTACTGATACTAAAAACAAAAATACCATCATAGATTTAATTGTCCAATCCGTAACCATAAATGAGCTGGTCGATTGGGCCAATCAGGTCTGACTCAATGGGCTAGGTCGACCATGGATCATGTGTTTGGCCTGCATCAAAGTCCCACGGCCCAGTCTGCATCATCCCTATATGTGAACGGTTCTCACTAGAAAAAATCTGTGTGTATGTCAATAATATTGACATTCTACCCCTTGCAACTGTACAGTACACAAGCAAATTTCTATTGATATCCACGTTGATGCAAAGCAATAATGAATGTGATCCACTTGGATATGAATGAAACAAAAAATGGGCTTGTGCAAAGGGGACCCCCATCTGGCTGGGAGATTTCATAGTTTCCCATTTTGGTCCAACCGCTTTAAATAATGCCTATTATTTAGGAGTCAATTTGTCACGACCCGGAACCTAGGGCCCTTCGAATTCCATGTCGCAACGTGTTTGTATCACAACCACATTCACAACTCCAATTGAATAATCAAAATAAGAATCAAATTTATAATTCTGAATTTCTAGAAATTAAAGTCAGAAATAAAACTATCACTCAAAACATAACCAACAATAATAACGAAATTAAATTGAATATCAGTTTTACGATTTCCTAAAAAAATTAAATAACTCTAAATATGTGAAACTATTCCTCCAAAACAGATAGCTTAATTGTAGCCTCTTAATTTGCGCATCCCAAAGCCTATTTCCTGGTCATCACGATATTCCTGTCTCTAAATCCCGGTTACCTAGAAGGGGTAATTCAGGAGTTAGCGCAACTGAGTGAGCAAGCATACAACTCTATTTGTGATGCAACAACAATATCACAACCTTGTAACAAGACTTGTGGGCCACATGTGGGACCCATGAAATTCCCATGAAATTCTCTGAGTTTTAATTAGGATTAGTTTAAGTTTAGCAAGATTGTAATGAGGATTAGTTTAAGTTTAGAAAGATTGTAATTAGGATTAGTTTCTAACTTAGGAAGATTCTTATTTTGTTTCCTAATTTAATTAGGATTACTTTTCTAGTCCTTAAGACTCTTTTATTATATATATGGCATTGTAGAGATTAATAATCTCAGTGAATTTTTAAGTTAATAAAATTTCCCTGCGTGGGTTTACTGTGGAGATTGTCTTCATCGTGATTGTTCCAAGTGGGAACCCTAATTGTGCCCTGGCACTTGCATCTTAACCCTAGGATTGCATCGATTGGTATCAGAGCCGAACGATCCCTCGATCATCGGCGTGTTACCCCTATCCTCACCCCTACCCATCTCCATCCCCAGCCAACATAAGAGAGAGAGAGAGAGAGAGAGAGAGAGAGAGAGAGAGAGAGAGAGAGAGAGAGAGAAGAAGAATAGAGAAAAGAGAGACAAGGGAATAAGTGTGTATCGTGCACCTCCGAGCTCCAGTGCCATCGCTTGCTCCATCATCTCATTGCAGTTGCCGAGCTCCAGAGCCAGCGCCCGCTCTCCGGAACTCCAGAGCGTTGCTCCATCGATTCCTTATTCTTCGTTGAAGTCTATTTAGCATAAAGGGGTTTTGAAAACCCTTTTCTCTTATTTTGAAACGGCACGACGACCAAGGCAAGTGTGCTCCACGTGTGCTGCCTTACACTTGAGTTTGGGCCTGGTTTCATATTCGGGCCATATCTGATCTTCAAGCCCAGGTCTGATCTTCCAGCCCATCCAGAGACGGCCAATCTGAAGACAACCTTAGTGCTGCCATCAACAACATTATCCATCACAGTTGAAGATCCAAACCAGCACCACTTCTAATATCAGCAGAGAATTAAAGGCCCAAGTTTGACCAAGATCAACGATTGGATCGTCTTTTCGCGTTACCAAACTCGTCCAACATCAGATTTTCGATCCGTTTTCACCAACGTGATCGTGGAAAGCATATCTACACATCAGGTCAGTCAAAAATTTTAAATTTGCATTAACCAAAGATGCCTCCCAAGAAGTAGGTTGACGCGGAGTCTTCCTCTCACAATGATGATGATTTGAGGGGAACCGTTGGGCAACTATTAGCCATGATGGTTCAAATGCAAGAGACTCTTGCAAGGATTGAGACCCGATTAACCAATTTGGAAACTAATCAGCGTGAAGATAACTATCAGGATGATGGAGGACATATTCGGAATCAACGAGATCCACATGCTGTCAATGTTGATCGTGATTTGGGTATAAAACTTGTGATTCCCGAATATGATGGGAAATTGAAACCATATGAGTTCTTGGATTGGTTAGTGTACGTTGAAAATATTTTTGCACATAAACCAATGACGGATGGTCATAAGATTACACTGGTGGCGACTCAATTTCGCAATTATGCTGCGATATGGTGGGCCGAGTTGCAAAAGAAGAGGAGATACCAACAAATTGACCCTGTTGACACGTGGGCCAAGATGAAAAATTTGTTGAAGCGGAAATTCCTGCCTTTCAATTACTCCAGAGATCTGCGTTCACATTTTCAATACTTGAAACAAGGATCTAAGACGGTTGTTGAGTATTCTGAGGAGTTTAATACCATGCAAGCTCGTTGTGGTTTGAATGAAGATGATGAGGTATTAGTTGACAGATACTTTAATGGGCTTACACTTGACATTCAAGATATCCTCGCATTCAAGCATTTTGATAATGTTGATGAGATTATTCAGCATGCTATCAAAGTTGAGGGAATTGCAAATCATCAAGCCCAAAAACTTCATGCAGCTAAATGGGTTATTCAGAAGAATTCTTTAATTGCAGGTTTTAAACCGAGTGCGTCATCAGAGAAAGTTTTCAACAAGCCCGAAGGTCAAAATCGGCTCTCATGTTTTAATTGTAAACAACAAGGGTATCGCGCAGCAGAATGTCCAAAACGTATCCACCTCATTGAGAATGAAAGTGCTGTGAAAGATGTTCCAGATAATCCTAAAGAGAATGAAATAGAGGAAGTGGTGGATATTTTACCCGAGGAGGGTCTTGAGTCTCTCATGGTTATCCAAGACATTACATCGACTACTGAGAAGAAATGGTTGCGAGAAAATATTGTCCGCTCCAACGGAACTGTCAATGGTCATGAATGCACAGTCATCATTGATGGAGGAAGTTGTAAGAATATTATTTCCCAAGCTTTTGTGGATCGCTTACAGCTGAAAGTTCGGAAGCATTATCGTCCTTATTTTGCTAGATGGTTAATGACGGGTGATGAAGTGCAAGTCCGATATGCATGTCCGGTTACCTTTTCCATTGGTGCAGATTATACCGATACAGTTTGGTGTAATGTGATACTCATGGATAGTTGTGATATCTTGTTGGGTCGTCCATGGATGTATGATAAGAATGGCACTAATGGCATGCACGAGAACACATACACATTTATGCATGGTGCAAAGCAAGTCACACTTCGTCCTTTGAAGCCGATATCACCAAAGAAAGGGTCAAGTTCTCGTCTCACCAAGGAAGCGCTTTACGTGCACACTATCTACAGAAGTAACATCAAGAAGAAGAGCCAAGTTCGAGGACAAACTCTTTTCCAACTTTGAAGCAGCGTAGGGAAGGAGGTAGCCAACGGGCTATTCTCCAAGCCAAACGGCTTAGGATAGGGTGTCTAGGTCTCACACCAAAGACAAGAAGAGAAACTCACGTTGAGAAATAACTCAATTTTCATTAATTTTCTATATATCCCAAGAGAAGGGATTACATCCTATATATAATAAAGTGGTAATCACAACTTTAGTAATCAATCTCTAATAAGAACTTCTAATTCTAAGAAACTTTGAAATTAAAACTTCCTAATCAAAATAGTTAAAGAATTCTACTAATTCTAGGATTCTACTGAAAATAGAAACTGCCGTTTGAATTCTTCTTTACTGCTGGGCCTTGTGGGCTTTGGGCCTTCTGGAGTATACTTTCAATGGCCCAGTAGTCTGGCCTGCATCAGCTCTCCCCGGCTTGGAGAAACTCGACTCCGGCGAGTTATCAGATTGGTACCTCTCATACAAGTCCGGGTTGATTCGCTGAAAATCTGTAGCGGTAATCCATGTAGCTTCAGAAAATGGCTTTCCTTTCCACTTGACCAAAAAGTTGTGATATCCGCCGGTCTTGGTAGACACTATCTGATCATCATAAACATCTTCAATTTCTTCGCGAGGAGCCGGAGCTGTGGGAAGTCGGATATCTTGTTCTTCAAAGGACTCATCCTGATAATGCCCATGATAAATTGTGAGATCTTCGACATTAAATGTAGAACTGATATTCATGTCCGGCGGAAGATCGAGCACATAAGATTGGAGCTGATTTTCTTCAAAATCTTGAACGGACCTGCACTTCGGGGATAGAGCTTTTTATAAGTGCCTGTAGGAAACCGTTCGGGAGTGATTCGCACCATGACCATGTCTCCTTCTTGAAATGCAACATGGCGCCTGCGAGTGTCCGCATGCTGCTTGTAAGTGTCATTACTTTTGGCAATCTGCTGACGGACCTCATCATGAACTTGCTTCATATGTTGGGCAAATTGTTCAGCTTCTTGGCTAGGCCTGGCTTCAGCTGGTAACGGACTAAGGTCAATCGGAAGACGGGGCTGAATGCCGGTGACAACTTCAAATGGGGATCTTCCAGTGGATCTGTTGACAGAGTTATTATAGGCAAACTCCGCCATGGGTAAAATAAGATCCCATGAGGCAATGTGTTCTCCGAAAAGACATCGAAGAAGATTGCCCAAACTACGATTGACGACCTCGGTTTGACCATCAGTCTGAGGATGGTAAGCACTGGAGTACTGGAGCTTGGTCTTCATCATATGCCACATAGTTTTCCAGAAGAAGCTCATGAACTTAGTATCTCTGTCAGATACTATAGTCTTTGGTAGGCCATGAAGACGAACAATCTCTTTGAAGAAAAGTGTGGAAACTTTTCTTGCATCTGCTGTGGTCGAACACGGAATAAAGTGTGCCATTTTGGAGAACCTGTCAACCACAACAAAAATAGAATCTACCCTTCGTGCAGTCTTTGGTAAGCCCAAGACAAAATCCATGCTCAGATCTTGCCAAGTCGCATGTGGAATAGGAAGGGGCTGATATAATCCTGTATTCTTCTTTTGTCCCTTGGCGAGCTGGCATACCCTGCATAGTTCACACGTTTGAGCAACATCTGTCTTCAGGCGGGGCCAAAAGAAGCGGTCTTCCACAAGTGCCAAAGTCTTATCTCGCCCAAGATGTCCACTACATCCACCTCCATGCAACTCTCGGAGGACAAACTCGCGGATGGAGGTAGCTGGTAAACATAATTGATTGCCACGAAACAAATAACCATCAATGATAGAAAACTTTGGATGGTTAGAGAACTCACCATTAAGAAGATCTTTATAGATGCCGCCAAAATCATGATCATCAGGATATTCTCTGTGAATTTCTTCGAAGCCTGGGACTGTGACGGAAATAGTCGTGAGCAGGTGAGAACGACGGCTTAAAGCATCTGCCACCTTGTTTTCCGCTCCTGACTCATGGCGCAATACAAATGTGAATTCCTGCAGATAGGTGCTCCATTTGACACAATTAGCGCTTATCTTCTTCTGCGAGTTCAGATGCAGTAATGCTTCATGATCGGAGTACAACACAAATTCTTTCCCGATCAAATAGTGACGCCAATGACGAAGAGCTTAGACAACTGCATAATATTCCAAGTCATATGGCGAATACTTCTTGCGAGAGTCATTCAATTTCTCGCTAAAGTAAGCAATTGGGTGACCATCTTGACTTAAGACGCCGCCAACACCAACTTGCGAAGCATAACAACTGACTTCAAAGACTTTATCAAAATCTGGAAGTTTCAAAACTGGTGCCTCTGTCATTTTCTGCTTGATTTGTTCAAAAGCACGAGTGGCTGCCTTAGTCCAAGTGAAGTCACCTTTCTTTATGCAATCAGTTATAGGAGTCATAATGGTGCTGAAATTGCGAATGAATCTCCTGTAAAAAGTGGCCAAGCCATGAAAACTCCTTACTTCATTGGTAGTTTTGGGAAGGGGCCAATCAACGATTGCATTGATCTTCTCTGGATCAGCTTCTACTCCTTCGGCCGAAACAACAAATCCCAAGAATAAAACTTTGGGACTTAAGAATGTACACTTCTTCAAATTAATGTAAAACTTATCTTTGCGAAGTGCACGCATCACATACCTGAGGTGATCAAGATATGCATCCTTGTCCTTGCTTAAGATCAAGATGTCGTCGAAATACACAACGACGAATTTACCGAGGAAGGGCCGTAGGAGCTGTGTCATAACTCTCATGAAAGTGCTGGGAGCATTTGATAAACCGAACGGCATGACTAACCATTCGTATAATCCATCTTTAGTTTTGAAAGCTGTCTTCCATTCATCTCCTGCTTGAACACAGATTTGATGATACCCGCTTCGAAGGTCAATTTTGGAGAAGACAGAAGATCCGGCCATCATATCAAGCATATCATCTATCCGTGGTATCGGAAACCGATATTTAATGGTAATTTTGTTGATTGCTCGACTGTCGACACACATTCTCCAAGAACCATCTTTCTTGGGTGTCAAAAGGGCTGGTACTGCACAAGGACTCATGCTTTCGCGAATGTAGCCTTTCTGGAGTAGCTCTTCAACTTGCCTTTTCAATTCTGTGTGTTCTGTAGGACTCATGCGATAAGCAGGTAAGTTTGGAAGTGATGAGCCAGGGACCAGATCAATTGCATGCTGGATGTTTCTCATAGGCGGTAGCTCTTTTGGAAGCTCTGCTGGAATCAAGTCTTTAAATTCATGCAACAATGACTTGATTTCTGGTGGTGTCGAAACTACTTTTTTATCTTCAGCCTCTTTGAATTCTTGTGGGATAAGGGCATAAACAACTCCTTGCTCTTTACTTTCGTCTTCAAATTTCCGCATTGAAAGGATGCGAGAACTTGGTTTTGAAGCAGTTTGTTTGGCAGGAACTGATGATGATTGCTTTGCCGGGGCAGTAGGAGGCTTAAGTGAAAGGAGAGTAACCTTGCGTCCTTTATACTTAAAAGTATGGGTGTTCTTTTCTCCATCACTTTGGACTTTGTTATCAAAAAGCCAAGGCCTTCCTAATAGAATATGAGTAACATTCATAGGGATAATATCACACCAAATAGAATCTGTATAACCACCAATTCGGAATGTTACCTGGCACCGCTTGGTGACTGGAATGGCTGAATCATTCACCCAAGAGACCTTGTAAGGCTTCGGGTGTTTTTCTGTTGGAAGCTTCAACTTGTCAATAACTTCTTGGGAGATCACATTCATCTCGCTTCCTCCATCTATGACTAGATTGCACAATCTGTCACGACATTTTGCCATAGAGTGAAATATGGTAGTTCGCCTCCAATCTTCAGCTTCTTCCTCAGTGGTAATGAAGAGACGACGAATGAACAATGTTTGTCCTTCGGTTTCAGCTTGATAGAAGGAATGATCACCTTGTTCGGGTGGAGGTTCTTGCTCGTCATATGGTGATTCAACTTCTATTTCTTCATCAACAGGCTCGGAATCATAGCCATCTTCTTCATTATGTGCATAGTGAAGATTCTTTGATCCTGGACATTCAGAAGCATAGTGTCCTTTGCCTTTGCATCGAAAGCAATCGATGTCCTTCTTTGAGCGTGAAGGATTGACAGCGTTCTTTCCTTTGTTGGCAACATCTGCAGGCCTTGATTGAGTCTGAGGAGGTGCTTGCCTGTTAGCAATTTGTGTAGGAGGTTGTCGGGTTGAGTGTTGCGCTGAAGCAACCCGCTGAGAAGTTGTATCGGAGGTCCTCCTTTGCATAGGTTCACCAAAACGCCTTGAATATGGATAGTGCAATTGTTCTTCGACGCGGAGTGCCAAGCGATGAACTTCTTCAATGATGTAAAAGGTGTGAGTTGTCAATTCCCTTTGGATCTCTTGACGCAATCCTTTCTTGTATCTGGTGATAGCCTGTCGATCAGTTTCAGGTACTTTGCATCGCACCATGAGGTCATGAAACCTTTCTGTGAAATCATCTACAGTGGAGGATCCTTATCTACAATCAACAAGTTGATCATAGAGGGAATCAAGATAGTCAACTGGTAAATATTTATCTTCAAGTTTCTGTTTCATCTCCTCCCATGTGCTGATTGCACGTCTCCCATAATTAGCATTCCTGTCATCAATACTCCGCCACCAAAGGCGTGCTGCACCCTTTATCTTCATCTTGACAAAGGAAACGCGTTTGTCTTCGTCCATATTGTACCATTCAAAATAATCTTCAATGGCTGTAATCCAGTCGGTGAAGACTTTCACATCCATGCGACCAAAAAAATCAGGAACATCAACACGTACCTTTTTGGTGATGTCATCTTGTCGGCCATGATGGTCTCCATAGTCAGTTTCCTCCATAATACGCTCCATAAATTGCCGACAAGTTTCTTGCGGTTCATTATTGACAGAAGTCTCTACATCTGCATGTTGGTTGCTTCCCCCTGGTGCCTTACTACCATCTTTGTTTGTGGAAGGTCCTGGGTTGCCATTGTTTCGGTTACCCGGAGGGGGCGTGTTTTGAAGACGTTCTTCAACCATGTCCATTCTGTCCATTAATTCCATGATGTAGGTATCACGCTGGCGATCTGTGAATTTGCCTCTGAATGTAGCTCCGGTGCGGGTAGACATGCTGACTTGCTGCTGGTTTTTTCTTTTTTTTTTTAACTGCTACTTGGTGCTGGGCTGGGCTCGATCTGAACTAGGGCCCGAAAGATGGACCGGAACTAAAAGCCCACGAAACTGCTGCTGAAGGGGACCACGTGTTGAGCCTCGGGACTCGCGCGCGCAAAGGAGAAAAGGGGTTTGAAATGTTTTGTTTCAAACCCTCTTTGTTGCTGCTAAGAGAGAAAGGAAGATGGAGGCCGATTGCTCTGGAGACTTCGGTGGAGCGGGGCTGGCGGTGGCGACGCGTGTGGTTGGCGACGAGGACGACGGCGCAGGTGATCGGCGACGGTGCAGGTAGGTACTTTTTTTTTTTTTTTTGTTCACTGCGCTGTCTGCTTCTCTCCTCTGTCATTCTCCTCGTTTCTCCTTTTTTTTTTTTCTCTGGGGTATGGTGATGGAAAACGAAGGGATGTAGTTCGGTCGGGGTGTGCGTGGCAGAGGCAGGGGTTTCGGTGTAGGGCTGGGATGTGGGATTTGGGTTTCTGTGTAGGGCTGGGATGTGGGGCTGATTTAGGGCTTTCTCTGTTATGTGGATGGTTGGGGTCTAAGAAATTGGGGATTTGGGTTCGATTAGGGTTTCTGGAAAGGGAGGTGTGGTTGGCAGGGATCGTGTGGAGGGCTGGGATGATAGGTGGAGTAGGGGTGGGTCTGGGAACAGGGAGTGGGTCGATGATGAAGATGATGAATTGACAGAAAAGAAATTAGGAACGGTGGATATGGGATTACCTTGATCGGCGATCGGAACCGGCGATCTGGAACGGATCTCCTCTCTGATACCAATTAAAGCAGCGCAGGAAAGAAAGAGGTAGCCAACGGGCTATTCTCCAAGCCAAACAGCTTAGGATAGGGTGTCTAGGTCTCACACCAAAGACAAGAAGAGAAACTCACGTTGAGAAATAACTCAATTTTCATTAATTTTCTGTATATCCCAAGAGAAGGGATTACATCCTATATATAATAGAGTGGTAATCACAACTTTAGTAATCAATCTCTAATAAGAACTTCTAATTCTAAGAAACTTTGAAATTAAAACTTCCTAATCAAAATAGTTAAAGAATTCTACTAATTCTAGGATTCTACTGAAAATAGAAACTGCCGTTTGAATTCTTCTTTACTACTGGGCCTTGTGGGCTTGGGCCTTCTGGAGTATACTTTCAATGGCCCAGTAGTCTGGCCTGCATCAAACTTGGGAGAATGATGCAGCATCAATATCACGGCCTTGCAACAAGACTTGTGGGCCACATGTGGGACCCATGAAATTCTCTGAGTATTAATTAGTATTAGTTTAAGTTTAGCAAGATTATAATTAGGATTAGTTTCTAACTTAGGAAGGATTCTTATTTTCTTTCCTAATTTAATTAGGATTCCTTTCCTAGTCCTTAAGACTCTTTTATTATAAATATGGCATTGTAGAGATTAATAATCTCAGTGAATTTTTGAGTTAATAAAATTTCCCTGCGTGGGTTTACCGTGGAGATTGTCTTCATCGTGATTGTTCCAAGTGGGAACCCTAATTGTGCCCTGGCACTTGCATCCTAACCCTAGGATTGCATCAATTTGTATGTATGAACATCACATTAAGAATAAGAGTAAAAAATAATTTAGGTGAATTCACACATATAAGAGATGCATGCAATTGCTATGTCCTGAGCAAAGTCCATTGAACCAATCAAGGTCTCATTTCATTATAACCTCCTAACCACAAGTAGCAGAGGCCAACGAGGATCAATTGGACAGGGTCAACAAAGTACCTTTTTTAAACTTATGTGCACATGCCGGAGGTGACCAGCATGGCCAACATCATCATGGTGGTACGAAAGAATTAGTTTTTCCAAGGTTGACCCAAAGTCAGACAACACATTTCCAAGGCTGACCCAAAGTCAAACAATGCATAACTGAGTCATTCATCTTTCTGACCTATGTTGGACAGCATTGTCATCACAAGGCTGACCTAAGTTAGATAACTTAATTAACACAGTACCTTTGTATTGTGCTTAGTGGTCTAGGGTGTCTGATGGTAGCTCTTGACTGTCTCTAAGTTCTTAGATGTTACATAACATTCCCATATTCCTTTAATCAATTCTCGAATTTAGATTTATTCTTTACACTTCTAACATCTATAATTGAGTAGGATTATGAAATCAGCCCCATGCACAAAATCTGGATTTATCTTGCCCCTGTCCGATTTGGTACTGGTATCCGATGTGCATGGGATTAATCATACAGCCCTCTCTTTATAACTGTACGAGAAATCCGGCCTAGTTAGCATGCCATTCCCACAGAGCTCAGATACTCAATCACATGAATATAACACAATTACAACACGGCATTAATTAGCCCCCTATTAACATGAAAAGTATGCCATATAAGAATCAGTTATTATTTGTCAATCACATAGAAATGACACAATACGTTTCTTGGAAACTTTACATATATGAAATATAACTCACCTCCTGGAATCAATAATAGAGATTTAACAACTTGCATGCATGGAACTTAACTGCTAGTTAACAATAAATCATCACATACAAACATTCATATTATCATTGACCATTGGGCAATGGTAGAATTAAAAAAATTTCACAACATGAGATCAGTCCTTAGTGAAACCCAAGTCATAGGGTCAGACAATCCTAAAATTCCTATGTGGTGTCAAGCCAAGCCCCATAGGGTTTCAATTTGGTTCAGCCAACATGAAGGGACCTCAAATCCATGGTTCGACCAGTCAAGAGTCCATAATGTTCAGAAATTAAACAACTAGTGTTCATGCACAGCATGTTATGTGGGATGCACGAGATACTTGTGACTTAGAATACATCTCGTCTCATGTCAACTGTGGGGTGATAAAATCAAGTTGAAAATTGAGAAACTACATAAAAGTAGACAATCACCAATCAGCACCACTACATAATTCCAACTTCACCAAAACCACATCGGAACAAGGGCTCCAAAGCAAGTGGTCCCATTCCCGAATAGGGTTGGGCCAAACCATGACTTCATTCTCCTTATTTCAATTACTCAGAGAGGTCCTAGTCTGGTTACCTAGGGATTGATTGACATTCATGAAACCAGACATCAAATTCTCAATATAATGCAAATTGGGCATCATAGATAACACTTACAATCATCACCAAAGATGTCTAGTGGTTTAGTCAACTCCGAAACCTAACTTGCGGTTTTGATCAATGACCAGCAATTTTCATTAGTTCCAACATAGATTACTTTGCCTAGAAATTCTGATCATGAAGAATCTAAACACAAAACATCATTAATGACAAAGGATTTCTTAATGAATTAAACACAAATGAAGGTTAACACAGAAGTTGACCATGACCAGCCCCTTTATAGGGTTCAGCCAATTCATATCCTCCATAGTGGAGTACAGCAGGTGGGCAAAACAGTTTCTAAGGTTCAGTCAAGGGTTTCATACCCTTTAGGGCTGGGTTGACCATACCAACTAGATCCTAACACATGTTTTCATCACTTTCACCTCATCAAGTCAAAATTACACAGATTTCTGAAGTCCTGAAAATCAACTATTAACACTATGGATTCACAAGTAGATTGCATGTCTACTCACCTTGTGTAGTGAACCGTCGCTTTATTGATTTGATGAAAGAAATGTCATCCAATAAACACTCCACCGTTGGTTCTCTTCTTCTTGTTCTCCTTTGATTCTCCACAAGAACTTTAGGGTTTTCTACTTGCTTCTCTTCTAGATTTTGCTAGCCTTTTAGTCTAGGAACTAAGGTTAGGGTTTTAGAGAGAGAAAAGGAGGAAGGAAGCAAAAGGAAGAAAGGATGTAAGAACTAGGACTGCTGACGGAGTACTAATGTTCAAGGTTTGTGTGCACCTTTTTTTAAAGGCCTTAATGAGTGACAACTTCAAATCCCTTCGGAATTTTGTGCGCAGCCTTCTAGTGGTCTATGGACTTCATGCGCAAGGCATATGACAACTCTATTGTTTAATGAAACTGCATCATGGGGCCCACCTCTCCTGGTTTATTAGTTCACTTAAGTTATAGCACAATGGGTCCGATCACTTAATTCTAAAAGCATAGTTGTCAATTCCGTTCCGGTTTAACCCTGTAGTGGAACATTTCGGCGTTCCGGTCAATTATGATATTCCATTCCGGAAAAGAAGTGATTGTAAAATGAAAAAAAAAAAAAAAAGAATACCTAAAATTGAAAAAATAGTTTATTGCTAAAATAATACTAAAAATGCTTATTTACATCACCTAAATTAAACTACACTCTAAAATTGATCATTTTCTAGTTTTCACTACATTTGAATTGAAGTATGAAGCCTTGTCTAGAATGGGGCGGAATTGGTCCGGAATTGGAATCGGAATTGGGACCGGAACGACCGGAAACTTTTAGGGGACCATTCCATTCTGCCTAAGGTTAATTTCAGAATGTCCCGGCCAAGTCTGGCCAGAACAGAATGGAATTGACAACTATGCTTGAAAGTCTAGCACGCAACCAATATAATTTACATAATATGAAACATAAAAATAAAGTACTGAATGTGTTTCCAATGCAAGCAGGATAATAAATGGTATGCCAAGACAGAACATAATGAACCAAAGATATAATTCATCATGACTATACCAGTGGTCTCATAGATGAACAAACAAGAGCGGGTGATGCAGAATGCACAAATAACAACTATCAAACATTAATAAATACAAGAATGACTAAGCGACTTGCAAATGTAACCAATACAAACTGAGCAGGTGGGCAAACTCGATACAAAATCACCTACCTCTTGGCATCACTGATGCCTACCAAAGGTGTATAATATGCCATCTTGGTACCAATTACCTACGTCTCGGTATCCCAGATACCTACTCAAAAGCAAGCTCAATATGCAACAGATGCATGTACGCCATTGCACATAAGCAAAACAAAAAAAAATATCAAATGGAGGTGCCAAGATCGGACAGGCTAAGTGATAACATCAAGGTGTCTAACCTGGTCTACAATGACTCCTACCCGAACTAGGGTTTGGGTCTATTCCATCTTATCATCTCAAGCTCTCCGAGAAGTTTGAGGCCCCAATTGGGTGTTTGTAGGCGCCCCAAGGGTTCAAGGTTTACCCGTTGCCTCAAGCCTTTCAAGGGGGTTCATAGCCCAATTGGCCATCTTGAGCTCTTCAAGGTACGAGGTCCATGGTCATCTCACACCCTCAAATCCTTCAAGGTGTACTATTTTAAGGTTTGAGTCAAGCTCCCAAGCGTTGCAAGGTATAAGGGTTATCTCTAGCTAAAAGAAAGGGGTACAAGGTCTACTAAGCATTTCAAGTCATCTAGGGTTATGAGGTTCTACTAAGTGATATTAATCAATAATTCTGGGTCTACCATTTTTTTTTTTTTTTTTGCCAAAATGATGATTATATTAATGACTAAAGAAAGAGGCACTTTGGGTCCTACCATTTACTCTCACTAATTAGAAATAAACTCTTATAACAACTCAGTCCACATAATATTCATTTATGTTACAATAAGCAAATAATTACCCAAGGAATATATAAAAACTCACCAAAGTAAAACATATTCTTATAATTAATTACTCTAGTCCCTACATCAGTGTCCAAGGTTATTACACAATTTTCCCTCTCTTTAAATGGTCTTGACTAGATTCTCTTAAATCTAGTGATAAGAATAGGATTAGAGAATTATCTTTGCTTTTATTTCCACCCTGAATAAGCCATAGGCCAGGGGTGGTTTGAGTATTGAATCGACTGGGTATTTTGCTTATGTGAAGAAGCTCATATAGCAGTTTCCGTTTCTGTGGAAACTGGAGGTGTGAGACCATCTCCTCCTTGGTTAAATTGTGCACAATAAGAGATATGCTTCTATACAATCTGCATGCTACATGCCTGGGATCAGTATTGATGGTGCTTTGTTTCTTTTTGACCATTAAATTACTTCCATTGTAGAGCTATCGCAGCCAAATAGACAGCCACACAGTGATCTGATGTCTTGGGTTGGAAGAAACTGTTAGAAAGGAGTTTGATCATTATTAATTGGTTGAGGATCTGCTGTGCTTCTATTAGTGAGGGGCATGTGGGCGTGAATCTGGCAATGCCTGCCATTAGCCTAGCGCTAGCCTCCTAATAAAGTTCCAATGTGGACCTTATACCTGTTCTTAGAGATTATTATCCTGGCTATTAATGTCTCTTCCCACTTGACTTGATTTGCATTAACATTAATTCAGTAGCATGCCAGACAGTCATTCACTAAAACCATTGAATGCAGCCTTTGATTGCACATGGAATTTGCAAAATAGACAACACAGTCTCGTTTATTTGCACAGTTTTTTGTATTTGAGTTATTGGTACTGCAGATACCGACACAAGGACATGATTGGATTGAACCCAAATTTTTTAATTTACATTTTGTTCATCTCACCTAATGTACTTAATCATGGCAACTAATCTCTTAATAGTGTACAGAATAAATTATGACATGAGTTAAAAAAGTAGAACTGCCTTTTATGGTACGGTGTTCTGTAGAACTATAGTTCCATTAAGTGCTGGTGATGGTTTTACATGCCAGTGTACCTATTTTGGCATATGTTTACCTCCTCACAGATGTTGAACGATGCACTTATAAATTTTGTTTCACATCTTCACAGAATCCCAAGTGGAACCCATCAAGGTTGGAGGAGGTCATCCCAAGTGAAGTGGATTCCGTCTTCAGGCCTTTGCAATCAGAAACTGATGAGCTCAATGTTTGATCATAAAATATATTTTTATTCTGTCACTGTTTCTTATTTAATAAAAGTATTTCACTAGGCAAAAACAGAACACTAATAATGACGTGTTGAAATTGTGGTTGTTGCAATATAGGAATTTTTTTCCTATCGAGCTTTCAATGACTTAACTTTTATCCTAAATTAATAAGTGAGCTTTCCTTCCAGATGCATCTTGCATTCCCTCAATGACCCTAGAGCTTCCTTTGTCGCACTTCTGTTTAGGTTTTTATGCTCCCATTCACTTACTGGATCATAACGTTATTTACTATCCCTTTAAATGAGCCTTCTCTACTCGTCTTTGGGACTACTTTATTTGGTGATCTCATTGCTCCCTTGCAATAGTACACCCTTTATAATTTAATCGTTTTATAAAAGAAAAAATAGTACACCCTTTATATAACATCAAGAGGGGTGTGCAACAGGACAACGATATGTTAGCTAAACATACATTTCCACAAAATTAGGGAGGTGGATGCGAGGCAAGTATTGAAATAAATAAAGGGAGTGTAAGTCCAGATGACATTCAGATAGAGGCTTGGAAATGCTTAGGAGAAGTTGCGGGAATTTGGTTGACTATGCTATTCAATAAGATATTAATGGCAAAAATGATGCCAGATGAATGAAGATGTGCTGTAGCACTTAATGCACATGAATATTCTCCATATAAGAATATATAAGAATAAGGGAGATATATAAAACTATATCATCTACTGTGGGATTAAATTTATGAGTTATACTATGAAGTTATGAGAAAGAGTAATGAGAAAGAGTAATGGAGTAAAAACTTAGATGGAAGACCAAGTTATCTGAAAACCAATTTGGTTTTATTTAGGGAGGCCAACTATGAAAGCTATCTTCTTACTTAGGCAATTGATGGAAAAGTATCGAGTGAAGAGGAAAATTTTACATATAGGCTCTAAAAAAAGCATATGATAGGGTACCTTGAGATTTAATTTAGTAGATTTCAAATAAAATGAATGTTCCAAGAGGTTATATTAAAATTATTAAAATATATGTATAAAGAAGCGGTAACGAGTGTGAGACCTACTTGTGGAGAGACGAGTGAGTTCCAAGTGACCATAGATTTGCATTAGCTCTAAACCCTTACCTCTTTGCATTAATTATGGATGTGTTAACCTCTCGTATTTAAGAGGATGTACATTGGTGTATGTTGTTTGCAGATGATATAGAGTTGGTAGATAAATCAAAAGACGATTTGAACGCAGAACTTGAGAGACAACAAGAGGCTTTAAAATAAGTTATACAAAGACAGATATACGGAGTGCAACTTTAGTGGGCATATACAAAGTTTCATGACCTCAAGACCCAGGAGCATGGGGTCTCGAATCCCGAGGCCGTGGGGTGGTGGTTAAACAATAATGATTTATGCATAGTGATCAGCATTGTGAGGTTGGGTCCATTACCTCAAACCAATGGTTAAATAAGTATTGCGGAAGCTGGTTAACCATCACAGACATAAATACAAAAATACGGGCAAGTAAACTGAGCATGACAAGATAACAGGACTACATTAAATAGTTAAAGTTCATACAAAGTTCGAAAGTATCATTTTAGCTATTGGCCTGACAAAACAAATGTCATGTTACAAAATAAAGGGGTTACAGAAGAAAAGTTGTTCAAACGAATCTATCTCCACGTCTATTTCCAGAAGATGCTTCTACTAGCAACCACGAAGCGGCCTAGACAATATCGTTAGCACTCCATTCTCTCACCCCTTGCTCAATCTCCTCGAAATAGCACCTACACCCCAAGGATAGTATCGTAAGAATACAAATGGTCATGAGAAGTAAACAATTTAAATGACATTCCATGGTATATGAGTAAAATCAGATAATTAAAAGGAATAAATTAAGATAGTATAAATGCCGTAAATGAACTGTGAATGACAATGCAATGTCATGGTTTTGAAGCTATACTCAGGCAAACTGGCATCCACCTGAATACATTCTCTCATCTTCACGGATACCGTTGGTAGAGCTGTGGTGAGAGCGAAACAAGACAAGCACGCAAGAGTACTGTAGGTGCACGAAAATTCACGGACCCGGAGATGGTGAATTCTGGACCCACTAGAAATGTGGTATGATGCCTCAGAAAAGAACCTGAAAGGGGAAGAATGGAAAGAGCAGTCAAAGACCCTGGCTGAGGGCAGCGCAAGGCTCTTCGATGCCTAAGTCAGTACGAGGACGTGACAGTAGGGTAGAGATTTTCAAATGCGAATTGTAAGTGTCTGAGTGCGTACCTTTTGAGGAGACTGAGTCCTCTTTTATATAGTGATAGGGATTCACAGATCGATCGACGTGATTCCCTCAATCGGGGTAACTGTTTCAGTCGATCACGCCACTTAAATGGTGACAACGGCTCAGTCAATACCTATCCCCCATTTATAGTCGTAACGTTGCCCATTCCCCTTAACATTCGCCGCCTCATAAACCATACAGCCACGTCCCTCGGCCGTTACGCCATGTCTAGGCGACCGAGATTGAGGCGAGTACATCCGAGGTTAGATGCGGCCGAACTGAGGTAGGAGTGAGCTGAGGGAGGTGCGTCAGCAATACAAACAAGTCTACCGAACTGCTTCGGCAAGGATGAGATCTCCGCCGAACTGTGATGCTAGAGCCGAGATCAAGACGAGTTCGGTGCCGAAATACCGCGTATTCCCCTTATTACTGACGGAGTGGGCCCAATCTCGGTGTTCGAGAAATGCCCCCACACAATTGCCCCCTAGCTTTCGACCCTTGGGAGTTATCTTCCCGAGGTCGGGAGCTATAGAGAGATATCCGACTTCGAACGATTCGTCTTCTATGGGGCTTGTCTCTTGATCATGCTGTGCTGTTATCATCTTGCCTTTTCCCTATGTCTTCGCGTCATCCCGAAATATCTTTATGACATTTAAGCACCGGTGATACGATCGAGTAGGAAAACAAGACGATGATGCCACGTGTCATGGCTCAGATGGTGGCTTGTGTGTAGAGAGATCCGTTTCCCGTGTTTAGCACGTAGAACGATGCTTCGTAAATGGGCGCGTATTTCCTGTGCTTGGGATAAGCAGCCTAAGCCTATAAATAGGGTCCTTCTTCTCCTGATTGAATCACTCTTGAATTTTGACGTTTGGTATTTTAATTCGAGAAGACAGGGGCTTGGCCACTATGGAGTTAACACTCGTCGGCAAGAAGAAAGACCTCCGTCTTTACAAACCTGAAGCTTCATTTGGTGTAACTACAATGGCTGGCTCGAGCTTAATGGGAGGAACTTGTCCCCTAATGTGCTCTGACTGTGCTATCTCTCCTGAGGCTTCTGGCCAACTGCGCTATCTCTCCTGAGATAGACCTTGATCTCTTGATGATAGGAGATAAGACATCTATGTCAAGATGTCAGAAGATGGCGCAGGATTTATTTTGGGCAAGAGACCTCGAACGCCTCCGGATTGAACTCTGCCCGTATCGTGGAGCTGCTCTTCTGCGAAGAACACGCCTTTCAAGAGCAGGAAGATCATATCTGTAATTTTTATGAAGTCGAGTAATCCATTGTATTAGATGTCATGTAACAAAAATGACTTAATAAAAAATCAAATTTTGTCTGTGGTCCAATCTCTTTCTCTGTGTGTTTGCTTTGCTTGATTATTCCTGTAGCAACAATCTCTTTTCTATATGCCTATGAAGATAAAACCATTTTTTCTCAAATGGGAACTTTGCGGAACTATTATACCGAACTGCGGTTCCAGCCGAGCTGTAACTCCTGCCGAACTGTAGCTCCTGCCGAGCTGCAACCTGCCGAGATGCAATCTGCCGAACTTGAGATACCCTTGGATATCAAGTTTTGGAACAGACTTCGGATCAAATCGATGTCGCTTCACGTCCATCCGATGTCGCTTCGCTATCTGCGATATTAAATGCCTCGCCCTGACTGGCGCGGGAAATAAGCTGACGGTACCACGTGTTGACTCTCCACGGGATGCGTAGTCTTTTCGAAGTGGCGCATATGGCGGCTAATCAATAATAGAAACCGCCTTTTTCGAATTCCAAAAGGGCGCTGTGTATATCGAAACGACACATGATGGGTTGCCTTTATTGGATGTACCTTCTTCTTACTATAAGTAGGGGAACTCCTTTTATCTTTTCTTCTTCTTTACTCTGCATTTTGCTGTGAAAGAGAAAGGCTTCTTCCGACGAGTTTTCTAGCGGAAAAGGCTTTCGATCGATAAGGAGTGCTGTAGGAATCGAGTCCCATCCTTGGCCTTTGTCTTTGTAAGTCTTCTTTTCTTTGCCTTGTTCTTTTTCTGCATCTAGGGTTCCATTTTCCCTCTGTTCTTCGCCTCTGCCCCCTCTTTCTCTTAGAAAAATGGGTGTCTACAGTCATTGGTTAGAATCTGAGGGAGCGTTAAGAGACCTTAGGATTAGGTATCAGATTTCTGACGACGTCTTCCTCAAGGCTCCCGAACCCAAATCCTATATCGATGGCAGCATCTACGATGGCTGGATGCCGTTCCCTTTAGTAGCCATAATAGAGGGCGGGGTTCGGTTTCCCCTTAAGCCCTTGCTCAGGGTCTGTCTCCGGGCTTGGCACCTCTGTCCATGTCAGTTGATGCCCAACGCCTTCAAAGTCATAATGGGCACTGCCGCGCTCAATGACATTTTAGAGATCAATTTAGGCGTTCATGATATTGAGGACGCCTATGAGCTGTGTAAGTCAAAAAATAGCTTTTACCTCCGAGTTAAGTCGCGCCGAACGGCATTCGTTCGTGCCCTAGAGGATTCGAACAAATATGCCGGGGACGACCGTCTGCTCGTCTCAGGTAACTGGGAGTTCGGTGATGACGAGCCGATGTCGCAGAGGTTCAACCGGATCCCGCGCCGTCTCGGCATACCACCAAGTAAATATAGCTTTTTTGTAAATTCGGTGTCAATTTTCGCTACATCTTATTCTCTGTAGAGCCGAACTGATGTCCTTCTATGTTACAGGTGCGCGCGAGAGGAGAAAGGAGGCCAGACGAGTCGGATGGGTGAAGAACGCGGCTTGGTTTCGGGCCGTTGAGATGTATCGAGGCCACGAAGATAGGTCGGCCTTCGCCCTTTTAGACTACGAGCCGAGATACCGCTCTTACAAGAAGAGCCTCGCACACCGCCAAGATGCCGCAGCCGAGGTTGAGGGAACCGAAATCGAGGAGGTCGATCGGGCGCGGGTTGTAGACGATACTGAGGGCCGAGATTCACCGGGGGCTGAAGCATCCACTTCAGGTTCCGACCTCGGGGAAGGAAGCTCTTCAACGAGTAGCTCCGGAGAAGACGAGCCAATGGACAAAAACCGCCCGAAACCCCCAGTGAAGAATCTTCGGTCTGCAGCCTTTGGGGGTGCGACTCAAAGTGCTGCTGCTTCATCCTCCAGGGCTCCTTCTTCCGGACCTTCTTCTTCCAGGCCCCAATCTTCCATGCCTGGTACTGGTGTTCCTCCTTCTTCTTCTGCCCAAACCTCGGGGGTTGGTACCGACGAGGCTGCAATAGAGGAGGTACGCCGGCAAAAAAGGGTCAGAACTGAGGGTCAGTCTGCCCTAACAACTGTGCAAAGGGGAGCTGACCTAGGGGCGACGAGCCAACGGTCTTCTGTGGCGCCCTGGAGGCCGAGCTTGCTGCTTCAGCCAGGAAGACCGTTGACCGTGGAGGATCGACTTGGCGGTCATCCCTTGGTGGCGGCTGCGCTCGGCGACGCTTGTACTTTGCCCCGAGACATGGAGAAGCATGATGAGCTTGACGACGTCATGTTGCTAGTGACGCAAATGGAGTCTGCTCTGAGCGTAAGTTTAATCTCTTTCATTTTTCTTCTGTGCTTGACTTCGGTAGCAATTGTCTAAAAGTTTATTCTCTTTGCAGATCGTGCAAAAATGTCATCTCTCTGTGCGAAGGGTCCAGCGAGCCAGGAAAATCCAGGCCAACGCTGAGGCCAAGGTTGAAGAGTACAAGAAGTCTTTGGAGGCCAACAGAGACAGAATCAGAGAGTATGAAGAAACGTCTCGTACCATTCTATCCGAGCTTGACAAGGCAAAGACCGAGATTCAAGCAGGAAAGTTGAGGGAGGCTGAGCTCCAAAAGAAAATCGCCGAGCTAGAGCAGGAAAAGGCCGAGACCGAGTCCAGAATCCGGGCCGACGTCAACAGTGCATATCTTGACGGATTCCAGGAAGCTGAGGCCGAATACGCGGCCCAAGTGACCGGCGTCAGGGATGATTCATGGGAGATGGGCTGGAAGGCCGCCCTTGAAAAAGCTGGAATCCAAAGCGATCATCCGGCTTTCTTGAATCCTGACAAGTTTCCTGGTTCGGTACCTGCGAACGTCCTGCCTCCTACTCCCGAGGTTCCTCCCGTTGCGGTCGAGGAACCAATCGTCGAGCCCCTTCATGCTGAGAACGAGGTCATCCAGATAGAAGGCGATGGACCTGTTGCCCCCGCTCCCTGAGTATCTTTATGTATTTGGCAGTTTCTTCTTTTTTCTCTTTTGGTTTGTTTTTGTGGGAGCATATGTCCCTTTGGTTTGCGAGTCACACTCGCCTGATGTAAGAACCCTTTTTAATGAAATCCAACATTAAGGCAAATTGTCTTTACGTCTTTCTTAGACCTTAATATCTACAGACACTATTTTCGCCGAAATGTATATCTTTACCGAATTAGCACACGTAGTAATTTTAGCCAATGAACCAAGAACCCAAGAGAGGCAATTCGGTAGAGATCCTGTCCGAACTCCGCGCTGCTTTTGCTTGTCTCAGCGAGAATTCGGACTCTTTTGTGGGACATTTCTAGCCGGTTCATTCCGGCAGTATAGTCCGTCTCTGCCAGTGATTTGGTATAAAGACCGAGATCGTTTGTGGCCAGAGTTTTGTTTGACATGACCAAATGGTTCTTCACCAATGGTGTAGGCATTACCTCGCCAGTGATCTGGTATATGTACCGAGATCTTCTGTGGCAAAGGTCCGAAATTCCGCGCGTGATCTGGTAGGCGTACCGAGAGCTTCTGCGGCAGAATCGTGGCACCGAAATGACGGCTATTGTGCCGAACTGTTGGAGAGTTTGCCGAGCTCTGTGACTCGTAAAAAATCGAAATGTCAAGGAACGAAAGAATAGCTTTATTGATGCTTGAAAATTCGACTACAGATCAGAAATAGAATTTTTTGAGGTGAGCGGCATTCCATGGTCGTGGTAACTGTTTACCATCCATGTCCTCCAATCTGTAAGCTGATTGACCCGCTGCAGAGATCACTTTGAACGGTCCGAGCCATGTTGGCGCAAGTTTGCCTTCGTTTGGATCTTTGTCTGCTGGCAGCGCCTTTTTCAACACCAGTTCCCCAATGGAGAACTTTCTTTCCCGGACTTTTTGATTATAGCCTCTAGCCAATTGCTGCTGGTAGGCCGCTAAGCGAACGGCTGCAGCTTCTCGTCGCTCTTCGGCCAAATCAAGCTCTCGTCCAAGATTAGCATCGTTCTGGCCTAGGTCGAAGAGTTCCGACCTCAATGTCGGAAGTCCGATCTCTAGAGGTATCACTGCTTCGGTACCATAGGCCAAAGAGAAAGGCGTCGCCGAAGTGGAGCGCCTTGGAGTCCGATAAGCCCATAGGACACTCGGGAGTTCTTCCACCCATCTTCCCTTCGCTCGGTCGAGTCTTTTCTTAAGGCCATCGAGAATGACCTTATTAGAAATTTCAGCTTGACCATTGCTCTGCGGGTAGGCTGGAGTGGAATAATGATTTCGGACCCCTAGATCTTCGCAAAATTTTTTGAAGAAGGCGGAGTCGAACTGTGTCCCGTTGTCCGAGATCAAAACTCGAGGAATACCAAACCTGGTGATGATATTCTTCCATACAAACTTTGTTGTGTCTTTTTCAGTGATGGACGAGAGCGGTTCTGCTTCTATCCACTTTGTAAAATAATCAGTAGCTACAATTAGCCACCTCTTATTTCCTAATGCTCGGTGGAGAGGTCCAACGATGTCCAAACCCCACTGGGCGAAAGGCCAAGGGCTGGAGAGCGGGCTCAAATCCTGCGTTGGTTGATGTAGGGAATGTGAAAATTTCTGACACTTCTCGCATTTCCTAGCATATACCTGAGAATCTTTTTGCATGTATGGCCACCAGTAACCCTGGCTGAGAGCCCGGTACGCTAGTGACCGACCTCCGATGTGACTTCCACAAATCCCTTCATGGATCTCGAAGAGAAAGTCCTCGACTTTGCTTGGGTGGACGCATTGAAGGTAGGGGCCTGTAAATGATTTCCGGTAGAGCTTACCCTCTGGAGATAGCCAAAACCTAGTAGACTTCAGCCTCATTTTGTGAGCAGCAATTCTGTCTTCCGGAAGCTGATTGTCTTTGAGGTATGAGATGATTGGGTCCATCCAACTTGGGCCGAGATCGACACAAAGTATCTGACGGGCTAGGTGAAGCTGAATACTAGGTTTCGCTAATGATTCAACCTCAATGATTCTTTTCCTTCCGGCCTCGACGGCGGATGCCAGATTAGCTAAGGCATCTGCATAGGAATTCAACTCTCTGCCGACCTGCTTCACTTCTACTCTTTCAAACTTAGAGAGGTGCTGTTTTGCAAGAGTCAGGTAGGCCGCCATTCTACCATCACGGGCCTGATATTCTCCGCTCAACTGGCTCGTCACCAGTTGTGAATCACAGAAGACGACCAGATGTCGTGCCCCCAGAGTTTTGGCGCTGTCAAGTCCTGCAATCAACGCCTCATATTCGGCTTCATTGTTGGTAGCTTTGAAATCAAGTGTCAGGGCCTGCTCGATGACTAATCCTTCTGGAGATTGGAGGACCAAGCCAGCGCCAGCCCTTTTAGAAGTCGAAGATCCATCGACAAAAACCTTCCAAGATGAATCGAGGAACTGTTTCCAAGATTGTTTTTTTTGAAGGTCGGTGTTGGTGACATCTCTGGTACTCTTGTTGCCCCCCAGTTCGGTTTCGAGTTGGCTCGGTGCCGGACTAGGAGAGATGAACTCCACTAGGAAATCCGCTAGTACTTGAGCTTTTATCGCCGTTCGGGGCCGATATTGGATATCGTATTGGCCCAGTTCGACTGCCCACTTGGAAACCCTCCCAGAGAAGTCGGCTTTGTAAAAAAGTTGTCGGAGAGGATATTCCGTTACGACCGTGATCGTATGAGCTTGGAAATAGTGGGAGAGCTTGCGGGAAGCACTGACAAGAGCTAACGCGAGTTTCTCCAATTGCAAGTACCTTGTCTCGGCATCAATGAGGATTTTGCTGTTATAGTAAATAGGCTCTTGCCTTGCCTCCTCTTCTCTAACCAGCACCGAGCTCACCGCATGATCGGAGACAGCAAGGTATATATAAAGCATTTCTCCCTGTTTCGCAGTTGAAAGCAGGGGTGGTGAGGAGAGATACATTTTGAGCTCATGCAGAGCTCGGTCGCATTCTTCTGTCCACTGGAACGAGGAGTTTTTCTTGAGGAGCTGAAAGAAAGGTCGGCACTTATCCGAAGATCGGCTGATAAAGCGGTTGAGAGCAGCCGCCATGCCTGTCAATCTCTGGACTTGTTTTGTAGTGGTAGGACCTTGCACTGCTTGGATAGCCGTTATTTGATCTGGATTGGCCTCAATGCCTCGTCTGGTGACGAGACTCCCTAAAAACTTGCCGGAGCCTACCCCAAACGCGCATTTTGTTGCGTTCAGCTTGAGCCGATATATTTTCAAGATGCCAAAACACCTGGCGTAGGTCGGCTAGATGATCCTGGGACTGTTTGGTTTTAACGACCATATCGTCAATGTAGACCTCCACAGTTTTGCCGAGAAGGGCCTTAAACATTGTGGTGCCCAATCTCTGGTAGGTCGCCCCCGCGTTCTTCAGCCCGAAAGGCATCACTTTATAACAGTAAATCCCTCTTGGGGTTATAAACGCGGTTTTTTCCTCGTCGGGGCCGTACATCGGGATTTGGTGATATCCCCGATAAGCATCGAGAAAACTCATTCTCTCATGGCCCGCGGTGGCGTCGATCATCTGGTCGATCTTCGGCAGAGGGAAACAGTCCTTTGGGCAGGCTTTATTAAGGTCGGTGAAGTCTACACAGACACGCCAGCTGCCGTTTTTCTTCTTGACCACTACGGTGTTAGCTACCCACCTTGGATAGTGGACTGCTCTGATCGCCCGGGCTTGCAGCAATCTGTTGACTTCTTCGGCCGAGGCTTCTGTCTGTGGGATCCCAGTCCTTCGGGCCTTCTGGATGACCGGCTTCTGTTTGGGATCCACATTCAAATGATGGCATAGCACTTCGGGGTCGATGCCGGGCATTTCATTCGGGCTCCAAGCAAATACTTCTTTATTTTCAATTAAGAAGTTCAAGAGCTCGGACTTCTCAGGCTCACCGAGCTCGCTGCCGAGCAAGAAGTATTTCTCGGGATCGCTGGGATCGATGTTGACCGAGGTTAGATCTTCAACACTTTTATGCTCGGGGGCGCGGCCGACCTTTTCCAACTCTTCTTCGAGTTCGGCCATGTTAACCTGCTGCGGCTCTGCCTCCCCTGGGACCACGGCCATCAAGCATTGCCTGGCCATTTGCTGGTCGCCCCTTACCGTCACCACCTCAATTTTGCCATCCTTATTTTCTAAAGGAAATTTCAGTTTTTGGTGGTACGAAGAGGGTATAGCCTCTAACTGATGCAGTCAAGTTCTCCCTACGATGGCATTGTAAGGAGACGGCGCGTCCACCACAATGAAGTCTGCCATGATGATGGCTCCTTCGACTTGGACTTTCAGGGGGATCTTCCCCTTTGGATACACTGGTTTGGCGCTGAACCCCACAAGGGGAATTCGTGCTTCCAGCAGATCTTCCTCTTTGAGACCCATTCTTTTGAAGCAGTCGTAATAGAGGATCTCGGATGAACTGCCGGGGTCGACGAGAATCCTTTGTACTCTGCAATTCTTCAGCTTCAGGGTTATAATGAGTGGGTCATTGTGAGGGAGTTGGACGTCTTCCAGGTCCTTTTCTCCGAACCAGATTTTTGGCCTATCCTTTCGAGCTTTTTTTGTAGCTGGCTCGAGCTCGGCTGAAAGGACCTGCTTGCCGTGGGAAGCCTTCCTCGCCACAGCGCGAGATTGGTCGTTCCCCTTCGGAGCACTCCCCTTCGGTGCAGACGCCAAGTGAATGACGTTGATTATTCTTTCGGACTCATCACTATCCCGATCTTCGTTTCGGCGAGGATGACGCTCCTCGCGTTGAGTTTGGTTAACTCCCTGGCCACCTTCTTTGATATATTCTCGAAGATGACCGTCTTTTACGAGCTTCTCCAGATGCGACTTGAGGCTATAACAATCCTCCGTCATGTGGCCGTTCTGCTTATGATAGGAACAGAACTTATTTTGATCTCGGGTGGACGGATCAGCCCTCATCGTTTGCGGCCACTGAAAGTATGGTCGCGTTTTTATTTTACCAAGGATCCTATAGATTGGCTCCTTGAAAATTGTGTTGACAGCAGTGAACGCCGTAACGCGCTGCTGTCCCTCTCTGTCGCGCGGAGCCCTTCTAAGCTTGTTGCTACCCGCGGAAGGTGTATACGGAGTGGCCGAACTGGAAGGTTTTTGGCCGTGACCGACATCCTCCCTCCGAGGCGACTTCTCCCTCTTGGAGAATTTTGCTTCCCGGGTGAAGCCAAAGCTTTCCCGAGCTCGGGCATCGTCTTCTTCTTGCTCTATGAAGCGATTTACCCTGGCCATGAGAGCTTTCATGGAAGTTACAGGGTTCCAGATCAGGTACTTACGGAGCTCATTGCCGGGAAGTAGAGACTGCTGGAACGATTTGATAGCCACTTCTTCAGTGGCGTTTTCGACCTGACTGTAAATCGTCCAGAATCTCTTGGCGAATTGAGTAAGAGACTCGTTCGGCCTCATCTTTAGCGCCATAATGTCAGCGTCGGTCTTGGGGATGATTCTGTGTGCTTGGAATTTTTTCAAGAAAGAGCCTTGGAGCTGTCGCCAGCTTGTAATCGACTCTTCTGGGAGTGCACAGAACCATCTCAAAGAGAGATCCCCAAGACTGGAAGAAAAGACTCTGCAGTTAAGGTGACCGAGGTCTCCCCAAAGCGACATTCTTTGAGTGAAATGCCGAAGGTGTGCTCCTGGATCCGAGGTTCCGTCATACACGACGAACCGTGGGACGATGAACTTCTCTGGGAGAGAAAATTCTCTTATCTCCTGCGAGAAAGGAGATGTACCAAGGTTCTCCGCGTCGCCGACATCCAATTGTTCGCGGGCGAATCCGGCTGCTTCCATGTTGCGCCGGATTGTCTGCTTGACTTCTCGGGTTAGCCACTCCTTCATGTCATTTTTATCGTCGAAAGTGGATTCTTGCTTTCTTTGGGAGCAGCTATCCCCCGAGCCTTCGACGTGATCTCGGGAGCGCTTCTTGCGGTTCAGGTGTTGCCGTAAATCATCATGGATGATTGGACATACGACGTTATTCGTGGAAGCCTTTTCCACTTCCCGGAGCTGCTGCTGGAGCTGATAGATCAGCCTATCCTTTTCTTGGATAATCAGGTTCTGGGTCCTGATATCCGCGAATGAGGATGTGTGTTCGTCGCGCGCCTGGTGTGTAACCGGCCCTTTGCCCTTCTGCAGCGACTTTGGTGGACGGTTGTTTCCCGAAGGAGGCCTTGTCTCCTCCATTAAGGGTGAGACAGAGCCAGAATTGTAGCTCTCCACCACGACTGGGCGTTCAGCACTTTTGTCATGTCGAGATACGGCGCGGGACGTTCCAGGACGTGCAGTCACGTCTGCAGACTTTGTCTTACCACCTCTCTTGCTCTTTGGAGGCATGGTGTAAGGGGAGAAGATTTTTGAGTAAAGGTGTTTACTGTACCCTTTCCCACAGACGGCGCCAATTGTAGGTGCACGAAAATTCACGGACCCGGAGATGGTGAATTCTGGACCCACTAGAAATGTGGTATGATGCCTCAGAAAAGAACCTGAAAGGGGAAGAATGGAAAGAGCAGTCAAAGACCCTGGCTGAGGGCAGCGCAAGGCTCTCCGATGCCTAAGTCAGTACGAGGACGTGACAGTAGGGTAGAGATTTTCAAATGCGAATTGTAAGTGTCTGAGTGCGTACCTTTTGAGGAGACTGAGTCCTCTTTTATATAATGATAGGGATTCACAGATCGATCGACGTGATTCCCTCAATCGGGGTAACTGTTTCAGTCGATCACGCCCCTTAAATGGTGATAACGGCTCAGTCAATACCTATCCCCCATTTATAGTCGTAACGTTGCCCATTCCCCTTAACATTCGCCGCCTCATAAACCATACAGCCACGTCCCTCGGCCGTTACGCCATGTCTAGGCGACCGAGATTGAGGCGAGTACATCCGAGGTTAGATGCGGCCGAACTGAGGTAGGAGTGAGCTGAGGGAGGTGCGTCAGCAATACAAACAAGTCTACCGAACTGCTTCGGCAAGGATGAGATCTCCGCCGAACTGTGATGCTAGAGCCGAGATCAAGACGAGTTCGGTGCCGAAATACCGCGTATTCCACTTATTACTGACGGAGTGGGCCCAATCTCGGTGTTCGAGAAATGCCCCCACACAAGTACCATTAATATCCATTATAGGAGTGCATTTATGGCCATCGAGATCCATACGATAATGGTACTAAAAGCGATAAATCTGAGCGAGAACTACACTGAAGTGAGTTAAGAACATCGGACTAAACCCAAGCACAGCTGCGAATATTGTGCCGGATTGAAGCTAAGTGGAGCCGATGCCAGGTTTTAAGGTAAGGGTCAAGGTAAAGAATGAAAGAGAAGGGCTTTTCCAACAAGTTAATTTGACTAAAGATCCGAGGGTAGCCCTAAGTCTTCCCCTCTCTCTGCTGTTACTTGTTGTTTCTTCCTCCTTGTGGTCCCAAGTCCATTTCTTCAAGATTTCTTGCCACCAAATCACCAATATTCAACTATTCAAAGGAATCTAAAGATTCTAAACAAGATTCTTCATCTAGGTTTGTGATTTTTTTTTTCAACTTTTGAGATTATCACTCTCTAACTACTATTAATCACAACATAATGGCATCATTGTCTTGTTTTTATTGTAGATCCATGCTTCATTTTGATCTTGCATGCATATCTTTTGTTTTTTTTTTTTTTTGTATATATTGTTATTTTTATTTTCAGATTTATGTTATTCAAAAAAAGAAAACATTATCACTTATGGAAAACTCATGAAAAAACTTGAAAATAGCTTCATATTGTTAGATCTATGTTTCCCATAGATCATTCCAATTTCTTGTTTTTCAACTTTTTTCCTTTTTTTATTTTCTGATTATTTTATTTTTGTAAAAAAATATATATATTTTTAGTAATTGAATGCCAATCAAATGTCTTGAATAGGGCTCTTAGATTTTAGATCTATGTTTCCCATAGATCATTCCAACATATACTGCTTTTTTTTCAATTTTTTTCCTTCTTTTATTTTCGGATTTTTTTATTTTTGTAAAAAAAATACTTTTAGTAATGGAATACCAATAAAATGTATTGAAAAATGCTCCTAAATGTTTTGAATATGTTTGGCATAGATCAATCCAACATTACTTTGTCTTTCCCTTTATTTTTTCTTTATTTATTTATTTATTGAAGGAAAAAATGCCTTAACTAATTCATTACCCATTATATTGTTTTGAATAAGGCCCCTAAATGTTATCTCTATGTTTGGCATTGATCAATCCAACATATATTTTTATTTTCTAATTTTATTTATTTTCTTATTTTCAGATTTTTTAAATTTTTTTAAAAAAAATTGTACTTTAAGTAATGAAATACCAATTAAATGTTAAGAGAATGATTCCTAAGTGTTAGATATATGTTTCCTCTAACATGTTTTTTTTTTATTTATTTAATTTTTAACATACTATTTGTTCATATTTATAGGTATTCAGTATTCTATTGTGCATTTGTGTTTGCCAATTAATAACTTAAAATGCCTCATGATATTGATTCCGCATGGAGCTTTGGTGAGGCAGTTGACAATAATAGATTGAAAATCAAATGCAAGTTTTGTGGGAAAGTGACCAATAGGGCCATTACAAGATTCAAGTACCACTTGGGCCACATTTCTGACAATATTGTTCGCTGTACCGAAGTACCAAGAAAAGTCAGAGAACAAATGAAAGCTTTGGTTGGCCAAAACAAAGCTAAAAAAGTTGAGATAATAGAAAAGATGCAGCAAGATATTGATGCTACCCGTTATGATGTATTTGGGGATGGAGGTTTTGATGATGAAGATGCACAGATGGAGGCTACACACCTAGAGTCCATCATAAGTCACCAAGAAGAATATGAACGTCGTGCATTTGCTGGAAGCAGCAAATATTATGATGTAGGTGGCTCATTTGCTGTGCCAAGCAGGGGCAGGGGCAGGGGCATTGCGAGGGCCATGCAGCACCCGGGAATGGGATGTTGATGTAGAAGTTATTTCTACTAGAAGAGCAGTTCCTCCCCCTGTTGATCCTCTAGCACATAGAAAAGAGGGGGGTAAACAACCAAATATATCAAGTGTTATGAAATGGGTGATGAAGGGTGCAAGAGATAGGTTAGCAAAAGCTGCAACAAAATGGCTAATTCACAAGAACATACCACCCATAGCAATAGATTTCCCTTATTTCCAAACAATTTTTAATGTTTCCGCCGAAGCTGGGAGGGGAATACAGTCGCCCTCTGTTTATGATGTGGGCACTAAGCATCTTGAAGAATAATATAAAGAAATAAAGGCATGGGTGGAGACCTTTAGGACCATGTGGCAACAGAATGGGGTCACCATTATGTGTGATGGGTGGACCAGCGGTACACAAACACAATTAATAAACTTTTTAGTACAATCAGTCACTGGGTGTTTTGTGAAGTCCGTGGATACATCTGAACATAGACAAACAACTAAATATATAAATACTCTTATGGATAAGGTTGTTGAGAGTGTGGGAGAGGAGCATATTGTACAGATTGTTACAGATAATGACGCCAATTTCAAGGCAGCCGGTAAGATGTTAGAGAAGAAAAGGCCTCATCTGTTTTGGACTCCATGTGCAACACACTGTATAGATATCATTATAGAAGAGATTGGAAAGAAGATGAAAATTGCTGAAGTTATCAAAGCATGTAGAGGCATTACCAGATTTATTTATGATCATTCATTGCTTTTGAACTTGATAAAAAGATTCATAAATAACCATGCCTTGATACGTCCGGGATCAACTAGGTTTGCTACCCATTTCATTACATTGGAGAGCCTTGTAAGGTTTTGAACAGAGCTGATTCAGATATTTGTATCAGAAGAATGGCTTCGTTTGAAATGTGGCAATACAACAAGTGGTCCGGAATTTGAGATCCCTAACTTGATGAGGGGTAATAAATTTTGGAAGAAAGTGTCTAATTTATTAAAGGTTTATGAGCCTTTAGTTAGAATGTTGCGGCTTGTAGATGGCGATGACAAGCCAACGATGGGATATATATATATATATATATATGAAGCAACGGATTAGGTTAAGCAAGCAATCATGGAATATGTTAGGTATCATGATGAATATATAAAGATTATTGATGCCCGGTGGAATGACCAGCTGCACCATCCATTGCACGCTGTAGGTACTCAATAACAATATCACTATTTGATGCTTTTAAAGCAAGCTAGCTCTCTTTGATTGATGTTTAATCATTTTGCATTTCAACTTGTTTTCAATTTAGGTTATTTCTTTAATCTCAAATTCTACTACTCCAATGCCCAATACCATAATGATGCAATAGAAACGGAGTTGAGGGTAGGATTAAGGCAAGTGTTGAAGAAATTGTTGGGAGTTGATGATCAAATCCAAGCCATCCAAGAGGTGAGTTAGTGATTGAGATTTGAGATGACATATATATATATATATATATATATATGCTTGAGATAGGTTTGTTAAACATGTATAGTTTATTGATTTATTCTTAATTTTCACACTGTAGATATCTACATATACACAAAGGAAATAAGGCTTTGCTGACCCTCTTGCAATAAGGGCGATTGGAAAGATGCTACTTGGTATGAACAAAAGACCTAATCACCTAACTTATTAGGATTTTGTTATTTATCTCTCAATTGATTAGAACTTGAAAGGACTTAAGGAATATCTAATTTTATTTGTTTACATTGAATTTTAGTTGATTTGTGGATGAATTTTGGAGAGGATACTTGATGCAGCCAGGGAAGAGGACCAAATCCTCAGCAGGGATTTGGCCGAATCCAAGATGGATTCAACAGCCATGAACTCACGCACAAAGCTAAGCAAAGCAATAACAAACTGGAATTCAATTCTTAATTCAATATTATGATGATGATGATCCCTAAAGAGGAATTTACATATTTATAATAAGGTTCCAACGATCTTTTCTATCCATAATATAGAAACCTACTAATTTCTAAACTACTAAAGTAATTAGAAGACTACTAAAAATAGGATAGCTTCCCACAACAGTCGATGGTTCAAACTCATTGGATTTTGTGGGCTTTCCAATGGGTTGGACCTAATTGACCCGATACCTCACGGGCTAGGCCCAATGGACTTGGGTTTGGCTCGACTTGCATAATTTCTCCCTGCCTTAGAAAAATTCGACTCCGGCGAGTGTTTATCTTGATAGCGTTTATACAAGTTCGGATTGAGTCGCTGGAAATCAGTAGAGTGATCCATGATGCATCTGAGATGGGGCGATTCTTCCACTAGACAAGAAATTTCTGAAAACCTCCCCGACGTGTAGACACGAGTTGATCATCAAGTACATCTACAATTTGATCAGACGGAGGAGGAGTAGGTGGTAGAGATAAGAGGTGTTCTTCAATGCCTTCATCTGTGTGATGTCCACGGTAGAGAGTCAAGTCTTCTACATTAAAAGTGGAACTGATCCCTAAGTTTGCGGGCAGATCAAGAACATATGCATTGGAACTTATCTTCTTCAAGATCTTAAAAAGGCCCAAATTCCGAGAATGCAACTTCTTGTTTGCTTTGGGAGGAAGGCGCTTAGGACGTATTCTGACCATGACCATGTCACCTTCTGTAAACTCAACAAAACGGTGACGTGTATGAGCATGCTGCTTGTAATTGTCATTACTAATGGTGATGTGACGTCGAACCTCATCATGTACATGCTGCATATGTCGGATAAAATCTTCAGCTTCTCCACTTGGTCGCGCTTCTAGTGGCGACGGAACCAAATCAGCAGGTAAGCACGGTCGTATGCCAGTCACGACTTGGAATGGTGACATCCCAGTAGATCTGTTAATTGAATTATTGTAAGCAAATTTAGCCATGGGCAAGACCAGATCCCAGGGTGTAATGTGATCTCGAACCAAGCATCTCAATAGTTTGCCCAAATTGCGATTTACCACTTCTGTTTGACTGTCTGTTTGCGGATGATAGACATTGGAAAATTGTAACTTTGTCCTAGTGGCCTGCCAGAGTGTCTTCCAAAAAAAGCTCATAAACTTCGTGTTAGACCCCGACCCAGACCAACGCGATTAGTGCTAATTAAGTGAACGTTTAGTCTTAAGTGAGTCCTAGTACTAGTTGGGTTAGAATGTGATTAGACTTAGTCTGGATTATAGTTTTGGGGATTTTGAGGACGTTTAGTATGAGTCAGACACGCTCAGGGACGCCCTGAGTGCACGTGTAAGAATGGGTTTTTGTTCTAGATTTTTGATGTGGATGTGATTTTTATTTCTCTTGAATGGCCTTATTATTTATGGCAACTTTCGTTTTTAAGCTGCATGCATTTGAGGCCCAGAAACCCAAGTTTTGGCCCAATAAGGGCAAATCTGTCTTTTCATGCAAAATCTGGGCACACTTTTCGAAGTCGTGAAACCATGTCAAAAGTATACTTTTCTGAAACTAGATTTTTCGACGATCGTTTTGTTCTTCTTCGTCGATTTCATCCGGGGTCCACAAGACCATGTTTTAAGCGTTTCTAGTTCAGCTAGAGAGGGACCCACCTCTCAACCCATATAAAAGGTCTCTTACTCTCTCTCCTCCATTTTCTTCTTCCAAAAAAATCCTGCAACGGTTGCCCTAGAGTGGAGTGGAGAAGGCAGCCCTCTTCTTGATCTTTTTCCCTTGAAACCATCTAACAAGAAGACTCCAATCTTCGATTCGTTTCCGCCATTCTCTTCCTCTCTTCGCAAGCTTCGATTGGACACGTTTTGGAGCCAAACCCCTTCCACTATTCATCATCTTCAACCTCCATTCTTCTTGTTTGGCTAGCAAAAGGTTAGAGCTTGGACCCATCTTTCTATTTGATGTTCTTAGGCTCACCAAGAGCTTGTTTATCATGATTTCAAACCCATTTTCGAAATGGGGGTTTATGTTGGCCAAAATGTTGATTTTTGTATGCTCCATTTTGGGGGTTTTGTGTAGATCTCGTGGAGCACCCCTCATTGTTGGTTTTTGTGAAGCTTTCTTTGACTTTGGATTGAGGCAAGTAAACTTTTTGGGATTTTTCCATGTATATTGCATTAGGGTTCCATTTTTCTTCATTAAGGTATGACTTTTGTGTTGGTTCTCTTAATGCTAGTTATGTCTACACTCTTTCAAGCCATGCACTTCAGTTTCTCTATTGGTTTTGTCACTAATGATTTACTAAGTTCTTAGAATCATGTTGGTTTTGTAAGTTTCATGAAATTGTTATGGGAATGCCTTGATGTTTCTCTTTGGAATAAATGGACAAATTTGTGGATGGAATGCTCTTTAATGTGTGTAATGAATCCCTTGGAAAGCATGGAGGCTTGGGGAGTGCAGGTGGTAAAAGTGTGGAAGTGAAGAAGGGAGAAAAAGTTGTGAAAATTCTGAACAGAATGCACTGCCCGTGCCTGTCGGTCAGCTGTCGGTCAAACTTCGGTCGACCGACAGGTCGACCGACACCAACCGAAATCTGTCGGTTCGAATTCCAGAGAGCAGCATTTCTGTCAGGACATCCCTCGGTTCGCTGTCGGTCAACCGACAGGTCGACCGACAACCAACCGAGGATCTGTCGGTTCAATTTCCAGAGAGCAACATTTTCTGTCTGGTCATCTATCGGTTCACATTCGGTCAACCGAGGATCTGTCGGTTGAATTTCCAGAGAGCAGCAATTCTGGGCTGGGATCTGTCGGTCAAGCCTTCGGTCGACCGACAGATCGACCTCGGTTAACCGACGGTTAACCGAGCGTTGACCGACAGTTACAAAAAGTACTGTTTTGAAGGATTTTGCAGGAATGAAAACTAGACTTGGTCTTAGACCCTTTTTGTTGACCTTGTGCACTTGAAATTTCCAAAATGTAATATACCTTCGGGGACACCAAGTTTTATTGAATTTCAACATTTGGTTTTCAATTCCACAAGGGTCAAAGATGTGGTCTTAGCCCATGCTTGATAAAGTTATGTTTGAACCTTTGTTTATGATGCTTTATGCACCATCATGTTCTCGTCTGATTTCCAAGTGCAAGTCGTTTTTAAGATGTGTTTCAAGAATCAAAAAGGGAATCATTTATTAAGTTTGTAAGCATTAATGCTATGCTATTTTGCTAGTCTTGTTACGTCGTGCTCGTTAAATGATTTCCCTCTTGTTTTGTCGTGTTTCGATCGCGTATTGCCGTGTTTTGTGCATTCATGATATAAGTGAATTTCACTGAGCTTGGACCGCCCTTTTAGCTTGATCCACTACCTGGGGGTCCTTAAACTCGTGGACTGTCTGCAGACTAGTCGTGTCTTGAATTGACACATCGTGCGTGTTCGTGGTCCGGTTCCGCGGCCGGATACCCCGTCTACCTTGTGTGGCGTGGGATCGTGTTTCTTGTCGTGCTTGTCTTGCGTGCTTGCTCTTGTCATCATGTATGACGGAGAAAGGATGAGCTCATGTGGATTTATCTTTTCATGATATTATATGTATTCGTGCTAGTTTCGTAAGCATTGAAACGTGTATTTAAACTTTGAACTGTTTTAGCATTATTTCAATTATTCATGCCTAAATTGTTTATTTGCCAAACCGTCGTGTTTGATGCTTGTATTTTGGTGTCCAGGTGCCGGTGGTTTCGCGCGTGACGAGGAGTGCCCGGAGGAGGCTGTTGAGCCACCCCCAGCACTCGAGTGGCAGCCCAACGACGTCATCTAGACGCCGGTCGGGATCGTGATTCTCGTTTCACCTAGCTTGGGTTTTGTCGGGTTGTTCTTTTTGGGATTCCATATGGTGTATTGGCCTTTGTTGGCCTCTTGGGGGTTGTGTAACTGGAAGTAAAACACTTTGTCTAAATGTTAAACTTTATTCATGCTAGGAATGCTTTGACGACATTCTCTTTTGATACCTTGTCTCCATATTATATATGTTTCTTGTATCTTATCGTTCAAGATTGTATGAATTGTTTTGCTACACGCTTCCGCATACCCATTCGTGTGAGCTCGACCCGTGTCTTGGGATCCTCACCGCGGAAACCTGTGGGAAAATAAATGAAATTATATCACAACAGCGGCGGCGGTGTGTTTTGAATAATCATGCCGCCGCGGCGCAGTCGCGGGCCCGGGTCCCGGTCCGGGGTCGCGACAGGACTGGTATCAGAGCGGGACTTGTTTCAGGCACTTAAAAGAAACTAGAAAGTCTTAGGGACGTGGCGAGGATTCGTGAGTTCGATAGAATGTTTGTCTAGACAACATGACCAACCCAAATATGTCTATATATGTGCTAACGAATTGTCTTGCAGCACTATGCCTCCACGTAAAGCCCCGAATCACAATGCTTCAGGCAGCAATCAGAATGAGACAGAACCGACTGAAAATCCTACTGCTACTCAGTTCCAACAATTGATGCAGGCCATGTTGGAGCAACAGAGGCAAGCCAATGAAACGCAAGCAAAATTTCAAGAGCAAATGGCTAAGAAAGACGAGGAAATGGCTCAAGTACAGAGGCAGCTTCTAGAAGTCCTCCAAAATAGACCTCAGCATCAAGCCCCACCAAATGTGGTGTACCAGAATAGGGCTGATGATGTCAATGTTCTCTTCGAGAGATTTCGGAAGAGGGGACCTAAGGAGTTCTCGGGTCAAGAGGACCCTTTGACGGCTGATGATTGGCTCGCGAACACGGCTAAGATTTTTGACGTTTTTGTTTGCACTGGCAGGGAGAGGGTGAACCTCACCGCTTCTCTATTTTATGGGCTTGCAGACGATTGGTGGCAAACAGTCAAAGAGCCATACCAGGTCATGGCAGATGAGGTTGCTTGGACGACCTTTAAGACACACTTCACGGATAAGTACGTCCCCTCCCATGTTAAGAGACAGAAGGCAATTGAGTTCCAACAGTTGAAGCAAGGGAGTATGTCCGTTTTGGAGTATGTCACGAAGTTTGAGAGGCTTGCCAGATATGCTACCGAGCTTATTGACACTGAACAGAAAAAGATAACTAAGTTTTTGGAAGGACTGAATCCCATTCTCAAGAGGGATGTCTCGGGAATAATCCCACCAGTCACCTTTGATGAAGCAGTCAGTCGGGCATACAAATTTGAAGAGTTTAACAATGAGATAATCCAGGATAGAAAGCAGCACTACCATCAGCAAAACCAAAGACAGCAAGGTGGCAAGAAGCCAAGACAGGAACAGACTCAAGTTAGACAATCTGGTTGTAATCATTGTGGCAAGAATCACCCTACCCACGAATGCCGCAAGGCAACGGGTGCTTGCTTCAGGTGTGGAGGAATGGACCATGCAATCAAGGATTGCCCACACCTCCAGAGTCAAGCCAACAGATATCAGCAGCCAAGGCAGATGCCACCACAGAATCCAGCAGTACCAGTTCAGATGAGACCACCACAGCAACAACAGCAACAAGGCAGGCAAGTACCAAACCAGAATGCTCGTCCACCGCAGAATAGGAACAATCAGGGCAGACAGATTCAGCAGCAGAACAGGCCACACCAGCAGGGACGTGTATACAATATCAACCGTACTGACGCTGAAGCAGCAGGTGACGTAATAGAAGGTAAACTTCTTGTTTGTGGAGTAGAAGCACAGATCTTATTTGATCCAGGATCCACACACTCCTTTCTATCACCTTTGTTTGCAAAGAAGATTGATGCACAGCATGCAGAATTGGATTATAATTTGACTGTCACTACACCCGTAGGTAGACATGTTGTTTGCACGACCTTTTACCCTAGTTGTCAGGTTTTGTTAGGAGATATCAAATTACCGGCCAACCTCATAATTTTAGACATGCATGATTTTGACATTATCTTAGGCATGGATTGGTTAGAGACCTACCATGCTACCATGGATTGTTTTGGTAAGACCATTACCTTCAGATTGCAAGGGCTACAGACAGAGTTGATGTTTCAGGGAAATAGGAAGAAGTCTTCTAGTGGTTTCATTTCAGCTTTGAAAGCCAATAGATTGGTGAGCAGTGGGTGTGAGGCATTTATAGCGTTTATCACGGAGGATAAACAGTCCCAAGGGGTGGAGGATATCCCCGTAGTGTGTGAATTTCCGGATGTTTTTCCAGATGAAATCCCGGGTTTACCACCAGTTAGAGAAGTTGAGTTTACTATTGAACTCCTTCCAGGGACTGCACCGATCTCAATTGCACCTTATAGGATGGCTCCTGCAGAGTTAGGAGAATTGAAACTTCAGTTGCAAGAAATGTTGAGCAAGGGCTTTATTAGGCCAAGTGTTTCACCGTGGGGAGCGCCAGTTCTTTTTGTGAAGAAGAAGGATGGAAGCCTTAGAATGTGCATCGACTATAGAAGATTGAACCATGTGACCGTCAAGAACAAATACCCTTTGCCAAGGATAGATGAGTTGTTTGACCAATTACAAGGAGCAACACACTTTTCCAAGATAGACTTGAGGTCAGGGTATCATCAGTTGCGGGTTAGAGAGTCTGATGTGGCGAAGACAGCTTTCCGAACGAGATATGGGCATTACGAGTTCTTAGTGATGCCCTTTGGCTTGACAAATGCGCCCGCAGTCTTCATGGCTCTCATGAACAAGGTTTTTGCAGAGTTTCTAGATCACTCTACCGTGGTGTTCATTGATGATGTCCTCGTGTATTCTAAGAGTAAGGAGGAGCATGAAGAGCACTTGAGGACATCGTTGCAGCTTTTGAGAGACCACCAGCTCTATGCGAAGTTGAACAAGTGTGAATTTTGGCTAGAGCAAGTTTCCTTTTTGGGTCACATTATTTCAAGAGAAGGGTTAGCAGTAGACCCAGCCAAGATAGAAGCAGTCATCGAGTGGAAGAGACCCAGCAGTGTGACAGAAATTAGAAGCTTTTTGGGGTTAGCAGGATACTATCGGAGATTTGTCCAAGGTTTTTCGTCTATTGCAGCACCATTGACGAAGTTGACCCGGAAAAATGTCCCTTTTGTTTGGACTGATCAGTGTGAAGGCAGCTTTCAGGAGTTGAAGAAGAGGTTAACCACAGCCCCAATCCTCACATTACCATCGGGCAGCGGTGGATTTGTTGTTTTTACGGATGCGTCCAATGTGGGATTAGGTTGTGTATTGATGCAAGATGGCAAGGTGATTGCCTATGGTTCGAGACAGTTGAAGAATCATGAGGTTAATTATGCAACGCATGACTTGGAGTTGGCAGCAGTAGTTTTTGCTTTGAAGATGTGGAGGCACTACCTCTATGGGGAGAAATTCGAAGTTCATTCCGACCACCGAAGTTTGCAATATTTGTTTTCACAGAAGGAATTGAATATGAGACAGAGACGGTGGATGGAGTATATTAAAGATTATGACTTCCCAATCAAGTATCATCCGGGCAAAGTGAACGTTGTGGCAGATGCATTGAGCAGAAAGTCAGCAGTGATGGCTAGTTTGAGAGGAGTTAGTGTTCTCCAACAGTTGGAAGAACTTGGAGTAGAGGTACAACACTTGAGGAGAGGTGTCTTAGTGGCAAATATGACCGTGTCTGAGCCTACCTTCATCCAAAGAATCAAAGATAGTCAGTTGCAAGACCCAGAATTGGCCAAGATTGTAGATCAGATTGCAGAACGTCCAGATTTCAGAATTTCTGATGGAGTGTTGTATTTTCGTGACCGGTTGTGCGTGCCGAATGTTGATGATTTGAAGAATGAAATTATGATTGAAGCTCACCATACTAGATACTCTATACATCCGGGTAGCACGAAGATGTACCATAACTTGAAGAGCAGATTTTGGTGGAATAATATGAAGCGAGAGATCGCAGCTTTTGTATCTCGTTGCTTGACTTGTCAGATGATCAAGGCAGAACATCAGAAGCCTCCTGGGTTGTTACAGCCTTTGGAGATTCCGGAGTGGAAATGGGAGCATATCACTATGGATTTTGTCTCCGGTTTGCCTAATACCAAGAGAGGAAACAATGCAATTTGGGTTATAGTTGATCGTCTTACGAAGTCTGCGCACTTCCTTCCGATGAAGACTGGGAACATGATGCATATGGCACCACTCGCTAGACTATTCATTGACGAGATTGTTAGCAAACATGGTCAGCCCGTCTCCATCACTTCCGACAGAGATAGCAGATTTGTTTCGAGATTTTGGAAATCTCTTCTTGAATCCATGGGGTCCAAACTTCAGTTCAGCACAGCATATCATCCTCAGACCGATGGTCAGTCAGAGCGGACGATACAGACTCTTGAAGATATGCTACGTGCTTGTGTGTTGGATTTCAAGGTCCAGTGGGATGAGAACCTACCTCTTTGCGAGTTTGCGTACAACAATAGCTACCATTCTAGCATTGGAATGGCACCGTTCGAGGCACTCTATGGTAGGAGGTGCAGAACTCCAGTCTGTTGGGAAGAAGTCGGTGTGCGTAGTTTTCATGGACCGACTATAGTTGGAGAGACAAGCGACAAGGTTAAACAGATTCAGGACAGATTGAAGATCGCTCGAAGCAGACAGAAAAGTTATGCTGACACTCGCCGGAGAGAATTGCAATTTGAAGTGGGTGACAAAGTGTTCTTGAAAGTCTCACCGGTCAGAGGTACTCTAAGATTTGGAAAGAAAGGAAAATTGTCCAGCAGATACATTGGCCCATATGAGATTTTGAGCAAGATTGGAAATGTCGCTTACAGGCTTGCGTTACCGCCAGAACTCTCAGGGGTACATAATGTCTTTCACGTCTCTATGCTCAAGAAGTATGTTCACAGTCCTTCTCACATTATTCCACACGAGCCTCTTGAGATTCGAGAAGATGCGTCGTATGTGGAGAGACCGGTTAGAATCATCGATACCCGAGAGCATGAGTTGAGAAATCGGACTATCCATTGGGTCAAAGTGCTTTGGGAGAACCACGAGCCAGAAGAAGCCACATGGGAATTGAGAGATCAAGTCCAAAAGAAGTATCCACACCTGTTACCAGAGGTAAGATTGTTTATATTTGGTGGACCAAATATCCTAAGGGGTGGAGGATGTTAGACCCCGACCCAGACCAACGCGATTAGTGCTAATTAAGTGAACGTTTAGTCTTAAGTGAGTCCTAGTACTAGTTGGGTTAGAATGTGATTAGACTTAGTCTGGATTATAGTTTTGGGGATTTTGAGGACGTTTAGTATGAGTCAGACACGCTCAGGGACGCCCTGAGTGCACGTGTAAGAATGGGTTTTTGTTCTAGATTTTTGATGTGGATGTGATTTTTATTTCTCTTGAATGGCCTTATTATTTATGGCAACTTTCGTTTTTAAGCTGCATGCATTTGAGGCCCAGAAACCCAAGTTTTGGCCCAATAAGGGCAAATCTGTCTTTTCATGCAAAATCTGGGCACACTTTTCGAAGTCGTGAAACCATGTCAAAAGTATACTTTTCTGAAACTAGATTTTTCGACGATCGTTTTGTTCTTCTTCGTCGATTTCATCCGGGGTCCACAAGACCATGTTTTAAGCGTTTCTAGTTCAGCTAGAGAGGGACCCACCTCTCAACCCATATAAAAGGTCTCTTACTCTCTCTCCTCCATTTTCTTCTTCCAAAAAAATCCTGCAACGGTTGCCCTAGAGTGGAGTGGAGAAGGCAGCCCTCTTCTTGATCTTTTTCCCTTGAAACCATCTAACAAGAAGACTCCAATCTTCGATTCGTTTCCGCCATTCTCTTCCTCTCTTCGCAAGCTTCGATTGGACACGTTTTGGAGCCAAACCCCTTCCACTATTCATCATCTTCAACCTCCATTCTTCTTGTTTGGCTAGCAAAAGGTTAGAGCTTGGACCCATCTTTCTATTTGATGTTCTTAGGCTCACCAAGAGCTTGTTTATCATGATTTCAAACCCATTTTCGAAATGGGGGTTTATGTTGGCCAAAATGTTGATTTTTGTATGCTCCATTTTGGGGGTTTTGTGTAGATCTCGTGGAGCACCCCTCATTGTTGGTTTTTGTGAAGCTTTCTTTGACTTTGGATTGAGGCAAGTAAACTTTTTGGGATTTTTCCATGTATATTGCATTAGGGTTCCATTTTTCTTCATTAAGGTATGACTTTTGTGTTGGTTCTCTTAATGCTAGTTATGTCTACACTCTTTCAAGCCATGCACTTCAGTTTCTCTATTGGTTTTGTCACTAATGATTTACTAAGTTCTTAGAATCATGTTGGTTTTGTAAGTTTCATGAAATTGTTATGGGAATGCCTTGATGTTTCTCTTTGGAATAAATGGACAAATTTGTGGATGGAATGCTCTTTAATGTGTGTAATGAATCCCTTGGAAAGCATGGAGGCTTGGGGAGTGCAGGTGGTAAAAGTGTGGAAGTGAAGAAGGGAGAAAAAGTTGTGAAAATTCTGAACAGAATGCACTGCCCGTGCCTGTCGGTCAGCTGTCGGTCAAACTTCGGTCGACCGACAGGTCGACCGACACCAACCGAAATCTGTCGGTTCGAATTCCAGAGAGCAGCATTTCTGTCAGGACATCCCTCGGTTCGCTGTCGGTCAACCGACAGGTCGACCGACAACCAACCGAGGATCTGTCGGTTCAATTTCCAGAGAGCAACATTTTCTGTCTGGTCATCTATCGGTTCACATTCGGTCAACCGAGGATCTGTCGGTTGAATTTCCAGAGAGCAGCAATTCTGGGCTGGGATCTGTCGGTCAAGCCTTCGGTCGACCGACAGATCGACCTCGGTTAACCGACGGTTAACCGAGCGTTGACCGACAGTTACAAAAAGTACTGTTTTGAAGGATTTTGCAGGAATGAAAACTAGACTTGGTCTTAGACCCTTTTTGTTGACCTTGTGCACTTGAAATTTCCAAAATGTAATATACCTTCGGGGACACCAAGTTTTATTGAATTTCAACATTTGGTTTTCAATTCCACAAGGGTCAAAGATGTGGTCTTAGCCCATGCTTGATAAAGTTATGTTTGAACCTTTGTTTATGATGCTTTATGCACCATCATGTTCTCGTCTGATTTCCAAGTGCAAGTCGTTTTTAAGATGTGTTTCAAGAATCAAAAAGGGAATCATTTATTAAGTTTGTAAGCATTAATGCTATGCTATTTTGCTAGTCTTGTTACGTCGTGCTCGTTAAATGATTTCCCTCTTGTTTTGTCGTGTTTCGATCGCGTATTGCCGTGTTTTGTGCATTCATGATATAA